>CM066045.1:53944739-63569292 GCA_033557465.1 Ichthyophis bannanicus
CAACTGTCCCTCTTCAGTTCTTCCTTTTTCCCCTCCGCGGGGCCGACAGGATCTAATCCCTGTCACCTGCAGAAAATTCCGTCTTTAAATTTGTTGTCTTGTGGTCATGTTTTGCCTTTCCAGCACCGTACCGCTTACTGACATCCTGCCGGTTCCTTTCTTTTCTTTTTCCAAAAGAAAAAAAAAAAACAAATCACTTAGGCTTAGACAGTTTCTCTTCAGAAACGTTTGTTTCTTTGGTGCGGTAGTGCCATGTTGGGCACTAGGTCCCCATATTCCTAATCATGGAAAAGCCAACTAGTGGTTTTAAAAAATGTACATAAGTGTGGTCGGTACCATCTCCAATGCACTGACAACCCATGATTGGGTGTCTTAAATGTTTTAGGACCTGAACTATTCTCCAACTGAATGTCTCTCCTGTATGGGGATGACTCAAAGAGGAAAGACAGAACTCTGGGCTGCAAAGGCTCGGTTATACCGCTCTTTTCTTTTTCGGATGCCAGATCCATTGCATCGACATCCGTCAAGGGTCCTCTTCTTCCTCCCATTGGATCGTTCAGGTAACTAAACATAAAAGGCCAGGTCCGCAAAGGGTACTCTCCTGCTAGATG
Source organism: Ichthyophis bannanicus (assembly GCA_033557465.1). Classification (NCBI taxonomy): domain Eukaryota; kingdom Metazoa; phylum Chordata; class Amphibia; order Gymnophiona; family Ichthyophiidae; genus Ichthyophis; species Ichthyophis bannanicus. Next base: position 53,945,351 of record CM066045.1, read on the forward strand.
CATCGAGAGGCCATTGGCATTTAACGCCCTTGAGGAACCACACCAGCAGAAACAGCCCCGGCGGAGGCTTCGGCTTCCAACGCATCGATGGGGCTTCAGGAGTTTTTTTCCCGAGAACCTCAACCCCTCGGCAGGAACTACCTGTGCCATAGACTCAGGGTTCCGGCTGTGTTTATCCGGTACCAGACCCGACACCGAGGCATCGGCAGCGTCGATAGACCAAGAGGGTTCTTTGCTATTGAGTTGTAGTATCGCAGGCTCTTCTTGTCAGCTGCGGTACCGGTGTCCAACTGGGCGGGCACCGTTACCTACATCGACAACCGGATGCCCGGTACAGAACACCAGTATCCGACACCCCGCTCTCTGACGATATACCGGTACCAACAGTACCGCACGCCCTTGGTGGGAACTCTTCGCCATGCCATCTCTGGCTGGAATCATCAGATCGGTATCGGGTCCGGCTCGGTACCACCACACATGGGACTTCGATGCGATACCGGGACCGTGTTCTTTGCAGGAGCATCGGGGTCAGGAATGACTTCGATCCTACACGATTTCCGAATAGCTCTGACTAATGTCGTGCTAGGTACTAGAGGTTTTTCTCCCAAAAGATCCCGCTTCTCGGCTTTCTCCCAACGCAGAATGGTCACCGGTCCAGAGAACATGTTCTTTTCAGGATTTCATCCGTGATATGGCCAAAGGTCTCTTCGAGATCACAGGTAGCTCCTCGTGAAGAGGAACCCAGAGCAAGGTAATTGGAAAGTTCTCCAATATCCTAAGCTCCTAAGGAGGCATCCACTCTGCCTATTCCATGAAATTCTGTATAAACGTGACTGCTCAGAATGTGGGGAAGCCTCTGACTACTTCTCCTCACTCCAGAGACTTTGATACTATTTTATCGAGTTTCCCAGCCATGTCGCTGGCGTTCAGAAAACTCAGGCAGCCCATTTTTCGCCCAGATGACAAGCACAAGATTTTCTTGCCCTAGTTAAGGCATGCTTCAAGATGTCTCCAAGTTTGTGCTAATATTGATTATACTCTTATCTTATCTTGTAAATTAAACCCCTTTTAATCCTCTGTTTTCACTCCCTGTTATCTGTAAACGTGACATGATGTCTTATGCTTACTACAAGTTGTTTTTTTTTTTTTTGTTAAAATGTAAAACACCGCGACTGATGATGACTAGCGCGGTAATATACACAACTGTTAAATAAATAATCGTGGCAGCCTTTGACTGGCTTCGAATGCACTCAGCAGAACCTCTGTGCTATTTGCCTGGATTGGCACACAACGGATTGTCTTGCTACAGGCATCAGACTTGTGAGACCTCTGTTACATGAGCAAGTTGTAGGTTCAACATCCCTTGCATGGGATAAGAAGTCTCTTTGGCAAGAACTGTCACCGGAAAAGGCTAACGAGTTATGATGCTGCATACTACTACTCTAGATAGAATTGTCAAAGGGCTACAGCCACTCCAGCCAAAAAGAAGCCTTACCAAAAAACCCACTCTTTCAGGAAAAAGAGGACGTTCTATCCTTCCTATACCCATCAATGTCAATCTCATGGTCAGGTTGCCCAAAAGGAACAAACTAGCACAACAAAAGACGCCGGAAAGGGCCCGAGAGCTCAACCAGCCCTGGCAGGTTGTCCAGCCCCCTCAAGAGCTTTGACTTCCTTCCTAGAGAGGTTAGCCTTCCTGCCTCTTGAGGGGGTCCCCCCCAACCTCGCGCCAAATAGCCCAGGCAGATTATGTCGCTACTTTGCCAACATATTGGCGATCAGATAAGCAGCAGAATATTGGTATCTCGTCCATTGTACTGTAGCAAGGGTACAAGCCGTCATATTTCACAGCATGCCGCACCTCCTACAATTCTATGAAACATTCAATTCTCAAACCTTCTGCAGACAATCTGCTAGATCACGAGGTCTCAACACTTCTTGCCCAAGGGGCAATAGAGAAGGTACCCATTCTTCAACGTGGGTGCAGGGTTCTAACTCCCCCTATTTTCTTATTCCAAAGAAAACAGGAGGACACAGCCACCGCATTTGTCATTAGAGACCTCAGCAGCATTGCACAAATACCTGGTTATTCCCGAGAGAAGATTCAAAATGATTTCCTCATAGGAACTCTTCTGCCATAATACCTTACAAAGCCAGGATTGGCTTTGCTGCGCTCTCTATACTTAAAGTATGCATACACTCACATTCTGATCCATCCAGATCACAGGAAATTCTTTTGGCGATTCCTGTTTCAGAGGAAAACCATTTCTCCAGTACAAGGGTTCTTCTTCCTCGTTTGGTCGTGGCTTACAAGCACCAAGGGTATTCATGAAATGCCATGGCATATTAGCTGCATTTCTACGACACCTGGGGATATTTCGTCTTCCCTTACTTTAGATGGACTGGCTAATTCGAGCCCCTAACAGTTGCAGAGGCCAGCACTGCACTGTGTCCGTCGCACAGTGCGAATCCTCCAATAGCTTGGGGTTGGTAATAAACTTCCCAAAGTCTCAAAGTTCCTTCCAAATGCCTGGAATTCATAGGAAGCCTGTCTAGGATCACCAGACAGGCAAGGGCTTCTCCTTCCACAGGCCCCAGTGGTCTTCGCATAATGCAACTGGCTTCTCAGGCAGCATGCCAAATCCTCCTCCCTCACTGCTCGAGAGCTACTGCACTTACTGGGACATTATGGCATTCCACAGTTCACATGGTAGTCCCCATATGCTCAGCCTCCACATGGCGAGCAGCTCAGTGGACCCCTTTCCACAACAGTGGACACAGGCCACAGGTCATTTGTCGGACAAAATAATAACTCTCAAACGTCTAATTGGTTGTCCCCTCCAATGGTGGCAATCACTGGAAAGACCTGACAGTGGGGTCTCCCTTTCATCAACCCCTTTTTCCGGGCCGACCCTGTCCCACAGATGCAATCACAGTGGGTTGGGGAGCACACCCGTGAATCATCGTTCTACCCAGGGAACCTCCTGGAATTCATGAGCAATCGTCATTTAGTTTCTTCACCAGTCATTCCACGCCCAGCTCGGCTACAAGACAGTCTTAGTCCAGACGGACAATCAGTAGCCATGTTCTGTTGTGAACAAGCTGGGCGGAAACAGCAGATGGCCTCTCTGTCTTTATGCAACGAAGCTTTATGACTCTGGGTCCTTGCCAGAGAGCCATCAAATTCACCTTCTAGTGGTATATCTTCCAGGCATTCAAAACCTTTGAGCAGACAGACTCAGTCGAGTACTGCTGCCTCACGAGTGGTTCCTCCACCTAGACCAGGTGGCAAAGATATTTCATCTCTGGGGCACTCCAAACATAGACCTCTGTGCAAGTCCACTGAATGCCAACTTCCTCGGTTTCTGTTCCAGGATTTCTGGCTCACAATTCTCAGTCAAGGGATGCCTTCCTCCTTCACTGGGGCCAGGACTTCCTTTAGCCTTCCCACCCCATTCCCCTCAGCCCCAAAACACTCTTCAAGCTTCAGAGACGGGTCGCCATGATTCTCATAGCGCCACGATGGCCATGCCAAACGTGGTATCCCCTGCTTCTACATCTCTCTCAAGCAGCACCTCTGGAGTTAGGGCATGCTCCAGATCTCCTTTCTCAAGAGAACGGGACACTATGGCACCCGAATCCCCAGTCCCTGCACCTCACGGCCTGATTGCTGAAGGTTTAGACCTCCAGGATCTCAACCTGTCCCAACACGTAAAGGATATCCTTCAGGCTTCTAGGAAACTTTCCACAAGAAGATCTTATCCCTTCAAGTGTAAACGTTTTACTATCTGGGGCTGCAAGAAGGGATTAAACCCCCTTGGCATATCCTTGAACTTGATATTAGAGTATCTCCTTCACTTATCAAATTCTGGTCTAAAGACCATTTCAGTAAGAGTCCATCTTAGTGCAATTGCGGCTTCTTATAAGCCTCTCAATGGACAACCAATTTCCTCTCATCCACTCATATCAAGATTTATGAGAGGCCTTCTTTACCCAACCTCCCATCAAGTCACCACCGGTGGCATGGGATCTAAACCTAGTTCTCGGGCAGCTTATGAAGCACGCCTTTTGAACCTTTAGCCACTACAGCCCTTAAGATTTTGTCCTGGAAGGTCATCTTCCTAATTGCAATCACCTCTGCACGTCGCATTAGTGAATTGCAAACTTTAGTGGCTGATCCTCCTTATGATAGGTTTTCATCATGATAAGGTTGTTCTTAGAACTCATCCACACTTATGCCAAAGGTGGTTTAGCCTTTTCATTTGAAATCAATCAATTTATAAGAACATAACATAAGAAAATAAGATATGCCATACTGGTTCCTGCACCAAGGTCCATCAAGCCCAGTATCCTGTTTCCAACAGTGGCCAATCTAGGTCATACGTACCTAGCAGTTTCCCCAAAAGACACAGGTTCCGCAATGCTTGTACTGGGTCAAGCATTGATATCCTGGGTCCCTTCTTAATAATGGTTTATGGACCTTTCCTCCAGGAACTTGTCCAACCTTTTTTTAAACCAGCTACACTAACAGCCGTTACTACACCTCAAAATTCCCGAGTTTGATTACACGTTGAGTGAAAAAATATTTTCTTTTATTAGTCTTTTAATTATCTTCCTGTATTTTTTCCAAGGCCTCATGCCTCTAATGCAGAAAGAAAGCTTCATACTTTGGATTGTAAAAGAGCCTTAGCCTTTTACATACAAAGAACACAGCAACATAGAAAGTCCTCACAAATTTTTATAGCTTTTGATCCTAGTCATTTGGGGACTTCCAGTCTCCAAGAGAACTTTATCTAAATGGATTGCCCAATGCTATCCTTTACTTATGAGAGTAAGGGTCTTCCTCTTCAGGACCATGTCACAGCTCATAATGTGAGAGCCATGGCTACTTCCATGGCCAATCTCCACTCTGTGTCTATCGATGACATTTGTCGAGCAGCCACCTAGGCTTCGGTATACACTTTCACGACCACTACTGCCTGGATAAAACCTCCCGTCGGGATGGCCTTCTTTGGCCAAGCTGTTCTTCAAAATCTCTTTTCAGACCTAACTCAACTCCTACCCACCAAACCCTGGTGTAATGCCAGAGATCCATGGGAGGAAGGATTCCCACCTTTCTAGGGTGGAACCTTCCTGGGCTATCTCCCTGGCATCTTCAGATAGGGAGTCCCCATATGTGAAGACTACATTCCTGCTTGTTCCTGGAGATAGCATAGTTACTCACCTGTAACAGGTGATCTCTGGGAACAGCAGGAATTTAGTCTTCACAACCAACCCACCTTCCCAGGAGTTGTCTCTCTATCTCTTTGTCTCTTTCCTCTCTCCTCTATCCCTTTCACTCGGCTACAAAACTTAACTGAAGAGGGACAGTTGGGAAGGCAGCGCGCATGTGCTGAGGGATGCTCCCAAAAGCGTTCCTATTGGACGATGGGGAGCGCTCCTGCGCAGGCTCCATCGGTACTGACGATACCCATATGTGAAGGACTAAATTCCTGCTGTTCCTGGAGATCAACCTGTTTACAGGTGAGTAGCTACGCTTTACTGGTGGTTAAGATACTCCAGAGAGGCCTTCAACTTCATTATCTCCTTGGTCCAAGGAAAGTTAGGAGGATTCACACTCCCTCTCCTCAGACTGTAAGGCATTGAAGAGAATTGACTCCAAGCCTCAAGCAGAGTTTTCATTGCATTAGTGTGTTTCTTTGCAGACTTGTATGTACTAGTGGTGCAGTAAGTTCCACACCATCCAAAGCAACATTCTCTGGAACTGAATACTTGTTTTCCAGACTGAGACTGCCATGGTGGTCTCTAGAGGTCCATTTGTAGGTGTTTGAGTGGCAATCTTTCAAATAATAATGAAGGACATCCAGTCTTCTATAAGGCGACTGCAGCACTCTTTGACAGTGTTTTAAAAACGTAATTATTAATGTTTTTGGCAATTATTGAAGTAGAGCTGGATGGACCCGGGTTCGCTGAGGTGCTTTCTCGACACATCTGCTTAATCAGTGTTCTACTGTGAGAAGAAGTTCTCCAAGGATTGTAGAGTGGAGGAGTCCAGTGGTTAGTGCAGCACCCTGGTGACCAAAGCAACCAATGTTTGAATCCCACTGGCACTTCTTGTGACCTTGGGTATGGGCAAGTCACTGAAAACCTCCAGTGCCGCTGATACAAACTTAGGTATTTCCCTGTCCCGGAGGCATCACTCTAAGGTACCTGAGCGTAACTCTCCTTGAACTACTACTGGAGAGGTATGAACTAAATTCTTTTTATTATTTAGTATGGTAGGCAAGTCATCTCTTGGTACCTCCCCCTCAGCACTAAGTGTATTGCTGCCACACCATTCCCTTCAGTGCTGAGCTGAGATTTTGTGCCATGAGCCTTCATTCTCAACTTTCTAGAGATTTTTCTCTCATTTTATACCCCTGTCCATCTGATAGGTCCAATCATTTCAGCAATGGTTTTCAACTGGAGACCATGCGCAAGACTTTATGGTACCATGATATCAGCCGCCTTTCCAATTGAATTGAAGCAGCAAAGGAGCAGAAGGGAATTGCAAGTAAAAAAAAACCAATATCTGAGTCATACGTCCACCCAGGTTCTTCTCAATTAGACTGTATCTAAGATTTTCATAAAAAATAACACTTTCAATACACTGTACTGCCTAGCCTGAGCACCACAGCTATTCACAAATGCGTTATGGTCATCGGTGTTCCAATGCAAAACTATTTGGATGACTGACTGGTCAAGAGCACATCCATAGGAAGGAATGGCTGAATCCATGCAGGGTGCTAGAGGTAATGATAAACGACTCCATGTGCAACCAGAGCTAATACCTAAATTGGAATTTACAAGGTTCTGTTAGACATAAGACATCTCCCTACCAATCGGGCCAATGAAGGGGGTCACTGTGGAAGGATCGGTTTCAGAGTCAGCAAATATAATCAGCTGGTCATATTACTCCGCACAAGCAGGAAAAATGAATTCCATCCTCCTGTTTTTGGAAACCATAAAATTCTATAGATCTGGGCCTTCTCTCATGGGGCAACCTTAAGAATCATGCGCCTGGTAGGAAGAAATCCTATCCTGGAAAAAAAAACGAAGTAGACATCTTAGCCTTCAAAAATGGGGCTCTGGATCCGGATATAGCAAAAAAAAAATCTTCCTCCTATGTAGAGCATTTTCATAGTGGAACGTTTTGCCACCACTTGGAACAAGGAGGAGATCAGAAGGAAAGTTAGCGACACACTGCCTGCAGTCATTGGGGACAAGTCTTCTGTTCATGTAGCCAAAAGCTTGCTAAAACATAGAAGGAACCAGGATCTTTGATCCTTAATGGCTTCCTTTTGGCCAAGAGAAATTTGTTTTCCCCTCCTTGGACATCTATATATGTTTGTGCAGTCCACCAGACAGCTGAAACAGCCTCCGAGTTTCTCGCAGCAAGCCTAGGTGTGAGTACAGAAAATTTGGAAAAAGGAAAGACTATTCTAAATGGCGGGATTCCCTTTTTAAAGAAAAAAATCCAGAGGAGAGAGTGGCATGGGTGCATCTAAAAAGGCCAATAATTTTTAAAGACTTTAAATTTTTGTTTTTGTGTTAGTCATTTGAATAGCTCTCAATTCTAACTCTCCTGGAAAAATTGTCCCATTTGGTCATGGGGGTTAAATGGCAGTGATCTGGGGAATTGTACCGCATGTGCACCAGGGTGACCTGAATTCCACCCCCCCCCCCCCATCCCCATCTCAAGGATGCTTTGTACAGAAAAGCTGCATGGTAGCTTTATATGCTGTATCAGCTGTTGCATTTCATTATCATGCCATCTTTACATATGTAGGTACATGGGAGCACGTGCCAGTGAAAGTTCTTGTCTTTTGGTTCTTCTTCTGCCATTTTGTTCTATTTCCTGTATGCCTCGCTCCTTCAGAGAAGAGAAAATGTAGTTGTAAGCCCTATTGTAGAAATGGAAAAAGTTGACAGTGAAGTTGATATGGTAACAATTTCTCCAGTAAGTAACCACAGTTTCACATTCTGACCTGTCAAAAGCTCTGTTTTGGTCCATATTGTATTCATTGCTTTGCATGTCCCAATAAAATTTTAATCAAACAAAATGAATACAATTTTGGGGGGGTGGTTGGAGGGGTTGTGTCCTGTAATTTTTTTTTAAACTAAGATTCTGGAAAGGTTAAAAACTGTTAAAATGCCAGATAATACTTTATAACTACAACTACTAATCATAGAAATAGTATTCAGTGGATAGTATTCCATACTATTTAGGAAGAATGGGCACTTTCAGTGGAATATTATAGGTCTAATTAGCAGATAGTTTGTTTTGGATGACAAGCTAAATTTGGTCCATTGAATTTTTCCAATGCATTCTGACACTTGTAGTCCATGTGTAAAGGGATATCCTGATCCACTTTATTAATGCTCTGTCTCTCACCCTTTGAAGGACCTAGAAATGACCATTATGTAGTTATATTAAAAGGCAAGATAGCTGAGCAAGGTATAAGATGATTATGTTCATGTGGAGGGACCCAGTTGGTACATTCCCCTGTGAAAAAGAGGGAAGCCTGTTATTCAGGACGTTTGTAGAGTAGGTGAGGAGGCTGAGAAAGTATATGGGGCAGCAAAAAAAGCACCCTGTACTGAGTTCCGTAGTATTTATTGTCTACTGTCTAGAATGAAAATCAAGAAGAAGATGAGACACCTAGAAACATGACAGCAGAACAAGACCATATGGCCTATCCAGTCTGCCCGTTCATACCAGCTATATATAGTCCTTTTTTCCTTTAGAAATCTTCTGTGTTGGTCCTAGGATGCTTTCTTGTATTCAGATACTGTCCTGGACTTTACTACCTTCACTGGGACCCTACGTATTCCATTCATCTTCCACTCGTTCCATAAAGAAAATATTTCCGCATATTACTCCTGAGTTATCTCCTTTTCAATCTTTATCCTCCTCGTTGCAGAGCTTTCTTTCAATAGAAAGAGGCTCTCCTCCTGTGCATTTATGCCTACAGAGGTGTTTAAATATCGCTATCCGACTTCTCTTCTGCCTTTTCTCCAAAGTATACATAGTGAAAATCTTTTAACATAGAGAGAGGTACTCTGTGTCCCTCAGTTTGGTGCAATGTAAAAGGAAGATAAACTTGAGGACCTTCATGAAGCGACACTAAAATGTTTGTTTTCACGTCCAATCCTCAAGGGTTATCAGCAGTCCAGGTTTTCAGGATATCCCTGATTGAATATGCATGAGAGGTTTGCATACAAGTGAGGTCAAACACATGCAAATAGCTCTCATGCATGTTTCATGAGAGCTCCTGAAAACCTGACCTCTGTCGTCCTTGAGGTCTTGAAGTGAAGACCAAGGTTTTAGAAGGAGTCAGAAGAGGACACAGAAGAAAACAGTGTGAATAAAGAGGTGAAGTTCCAGGAATCTTTGACTAGGGAACCTGTAATGTGGGACTAAAGAGTTGTCTTTTGCCCCTAAAATAATGAGGGTAGGGGGAGGGGGGAATATAGGAATGAAGAAATGGCCGGGCAGGGTGTGAGAGCCAATAGGCACACAGTTGTTGGTTTACAGTGTTGAAGTTTTACCTAGAATGATTATGAGCTATGTTGGAGAAGGGGTATGACCTGTTTGTGATTTTTATCAAGTGTTTTTTTTTAAATGGCTTGGTAGGTGTTTTAAGTACTTGAGAGTTGTATATTGGGGTATATGTCTAAATTTATGACTTGCAATACAATCCTTTTCTGAAGAGTTTTAAGGAAGAGGCCTGGAGTGGAGCCCTATGGTAATTAGTTGGACGGATGGGGTGAATGCTGTTAGACTGAATAGGCTTCTGAGGTTGTATACTTTTTTAAAATGGTGTCTATCAATTCCTGGCACACGTTTCCCGGCGCTGGATGCTATTGTTTTTCCGTTTATTTGGGGAAGAAATCAAGTCTAATAGAAACAGAGAAACATGATGGCAGATAAAGACCATACGGCCTATCCAATCTGCCCTTCCATACCAACTACTAAGCTCTACAGTCCCTTTATTTTCCTTTAGAGATCTTCTGTGTTTGTCCCTTGCTTCTTGAAATCAGATACAGTCTTTGTCTCTACTGACCTCCACTGGGAGACTGTTCCATACCATCTACCACTCTTTCTGTAAAGAAATATATTTCTGCATATTACTCCTGCGTCTACCTCCTTTCAACTTCACTGAAGCCCCCTTGTTGCAGAACGTTTTCAATTGAAAGAGACTGTCCTGCTGCATTTATGTCATGGAGGTATTTAAATGCCTCTATCATATCTCCCCTCTCCCTTCTTTTTTCTAATATATATATATATTTTTTTTTTTTTATAGAGCTTTGTCTGTCTCCATATAGAAACATGATGGCAGAAAAAAAACCACATGGGCCTATTTAGGCTACCCTTTCCAGATCAACTACAATAGTCCCCTTTGTTTTACCTTTAGAGATGCTTATGCCTTATGATGAAGCCCACTGGCCATTTTGGCAGCCACCCTCTTCACTGACTTCATCCTGTTTATATCCTTTTTGAAAGTGTGGTCTCCAGAATTGCACACAATATACCAAATGAGTCTCGCCAAAGACTTGTACAGAGGCACTCTCACCACCTTCTTCCTGCTAACCATTCCTTTCCATATACACCCTACCTGTTTAGCCACCTTAAGATCATTGGAAACAATCACTCCCATGTTTGCTCTTCTTTCATTAGTAACATAGTAAATGGCGACAGATAAAGACCAGTCTGGTCCATCTAGTCTGCCCAGTAAGATGGCAAGAGGAGGTGCACCTGCCGCTCTGTGCAGGTCACCCCTCCCCTTTATTTACATTCTCTTATATACCGCGCTATTCTGCATCAGTGCGGTTTTACATTGAACACACTGAAATTCCATTGAACAGGGCATTATAACTTGGAGATAACTATAGGGAACAGGGGCTATGGAGGGTTAAGTGGCTTGCCCAAGACCACAAGGAGCACCTGTGGGACTAGAAACCCCAGTCCTTCCGGCCCAAGGTTGCTGTCCTCTAGTGGGATTTGAACCCCCGACCTTCTGGCCTGAAGTACCTTGCCCCAACCACTAGGCCACTCCTCCACTCCACTCCACTCCGTGTCTTTGTTTAAGGGTAAACCCACTGCTCCGTGTAGGACACCCATGTTTGTTGAGAAATTCGATAGTTAAGTTTATTTTGATTTTATCCTGTTGCTGTAAAGGGATCCACTGTGTCTGTCCCATGCCATTTTGAATTCTATCATTGTATTTTCCCCCACCACTTTTCTCGGGAGGCATTCCAAACATCCACCACCCTCTCAGTGAAAAAGTATTTCCTGACATTGCCTTTCCATTTACCCCCTTGCAGCTTCATGTTATTCGCCGTTCCTTGTCACCCCGTTTACAGCTTCCCCTCTTTGTAAGTCCCCGGTTCCCGAGTCCGTCGTTCATTAATTTTCTTAACCGATAAGTATTTACAAAGCCTGAATCATATCTCCCCAGTAAGAAAGTTCTCCTCCCCACTCCCAACGGCATTTTCTCAGCCCCTATGGTTTTTTCCCCCACCCCCTCCACTTACACCCACCTCTATCCCTCTCCCAGATGTACATATTTAGTTTCAAGGCTCTTTTCTCATCGAAGGCTCCCTTTACGCAGGCTCCCAGAACAAGTTCCCATCACCACGGTTTGTTGGTCAGCCTTCCTTACCTGACAGCGTCCTGCGCTAGTCTTTCCCCCCTTTACATCCTGTGTGAGCTGCATAATTAGCCAGAACAGTCCTCCAAAACCTGAAGACACAGCTATTCCAAGATGGAGGCCGGTCCTTCCTTCGCCTCTGCTGGTCAACACCTCTTTGGTATGCATCCAACATCCTCCTGCTGCTCTGACCACACGCACCACCACCCCGACGAACCAACCACCCTCCAGCCCACCCCACCACGCAGACCACCCCTCACCCACCCATACTACGACACAAATTGATCCCCCCCCCAACAGCATGGTTTATTACACCGCCACCTCTGTATGCCCCCACACACACCACCCTTACCGCTCATCCTCAAGCTACCAATAGCTATAGACTCACCACTCCGCGGAAAGACTGTGCCTACTGCCTTTGGTCGCACTGTTCGTTGACCACCTTGAGATGCCTCAGAAATAATCACACCAAGTGTTCCTCTTCTGGTCCGTGCAATCAGCCCAACCTCTCGCCCCCTATCGCATACATTGTCCCTTGGATTTCTGCTTCCCCAAGTGCATGTACCACTGCACTTCTCTTCGCAATGAAATTCTTAACTGCCCAAGCATTAGAACCATTCTTTTCCAGCTTTTGTAGATCTTTCCTCATGATTTATCCACTCCCTCAGGGGGAAGTCCACTCTGTATGCAAATTTTCTTGTTCCATCTGCAAAAAGACAGAGCTTTCCATTCAGTCCTTCCAGGGCAGAAGATCACTCACAAATACATTGCACAGTGCCGGGACCCAGAGCCGAACCCTGGGCACCCCGCTAATCACCCTCCTTGTCATCCGAGTGAAGCTCCGTTTACCATCACCTTCTGGTCACGTCTCCTGTCAGTCAAACCAATTTCAGATCCAGTTCACCACCTTTGGGACCCATCCCCAAACTATTGAGTCTTATTTGATTAAGCCCTCCTCATGAGGAACAGTATGAAAGGCTTTGCTGACATCCAGGTAGATGGACATCATCGCATGCCTCTGATCTAGTTCTTTGGTCAACCAGTGAAAGAACGCAATCAAAGTGTTTGGCAAGAATTCCATCCTTTTGGTAAAACCATGGTTGACCTTGGATCCATGCAACCAGTTGGTTTTGAGAAAGTTCACTGTTCGCCTCTTTTCAGGGCGCCTCACATTATTTTTCTAACCACGCGAGGTAAGGCTTACTTTGCCCTGTAGTTTGTCAACTTCTTCCCGGTCACCACGTTGTGAAGAGTGTACCCACATTCCAGCCCTTCCCAGTCCGGAGGAACGTTCTCCGTTTCCAAGGATCTGTTGAAAACATCCTTTACTGGCCCCTGCAAGAACCTTTCCTGAGCTCTTTCCAGTATCCTGGAGGTATCCCATCCAGTCCCCATGGCCGTTTGGCTTTACTTTCAGTTTTGCAAGTTGTTCTCAACCAACATACAGTTTCTGTGAATGGTAGTGGTATGTATCTACTTCATTCCCATTTTTATATTTGTTAGTCACAGGTGGTCCTTCTCCAGGATTTTCTTTAGTCAACATAGAGCAGAAGTATTTATTTAGCAGTTTCGCTTTTTCACTGTCACTTTCCACGAGTCTGTACCCAGCACTTGAGTCCTGCAATGCCACCTCTGATTTTCCTTCTCTCCTGAATATACCTGAAGAAAGTTTTGTCGCCACATTTCACATCTTTAACCCTCTTTTCCTCGGCCTTTGATTTTGCTATCCTTATTTCTCTTTTTGTCTCTCTTAGTTGATCCTGTATTCCTTTCTGTGTTCCTCTGTTTGCAAGCTTTTGAATTTGTGAAAGCTGTGGTTTTTGCCTTTATTTGAGCAGCCACCTCTTTGGAGAACCAAATAGATTTCCTTCTCCTCTTGTTTTTATTTACTTTCCTTACATATTTATCTGTTGCCCCTTTTATTGCCAGTTTATTTAGCCCATTGCAGTCCACTTCCCTTATCCCCTCCCACACTGCCCACTCCTCCTTCGGGTACTTGGCCATTTTACTGAAGTCAGTGTTTTTGAAGTCTAGGCCTTTGAGCTTGCTATGATTGGACTGTACTCCTGGCTTTTATCTCAGACCACACCATGTGCTGATCGCTGCTACTCACAGGGGCACCCATCCGGACATTCGACACGCTATCACCATTGATGAGCACTAAATCCAGCATTGAGCTTTCCATGGTTGGTTCCATCACCATTTGTCTAAGTAACGCATTTTGGAAAGCATCCACAATTTTTTTGCTTCTTTTATTATTCGCAGGAGGAGTAATCCAGTCTACATCAGGTAGATTAAAGTCACCCAATATGATCACTTCCCCCTTTGTGCTATCTTGGCAATATCTATAATCAATTCGTTATCTATTTCTTCTAAAGGTAAAAAGTGGACGGTTGTAGTTGTTGATATGGCAGAACAGACTAGATAGGCCATGTGGTCTTTTTCTGTCATCATGTTTCTATGTTTCTATGATTTGAGTCGGAGGTCTGTAGACTACACTATTATGGATGACAATGCAATCTCCTATTTCCAACACAATCCAGAGCGCTACTTCTTTTCCCTATGCCCCTTGGCATTTCAGTAGCTTTAATATTGCTTTTGACATACAAGGTGGCTACTCCTCCTTTTCTACTTTCTCTGTCTCTTCTGAATAGATTATAGCCAGCTATGGCTATATCCCATTCATTAAATCATGTTTCTGTAAAGGCCACAAAGTCCATTTCCACCATTAGGGCTCCAGGTCCAGAACTTTGTTGGCTAAGCTTCGAGCATTTGTGCTCATTGCTTTCCAGGCATTTAAGAACATAAGATATGCCCATACTGGGTCAGACCAAGGTCCATCAAGCCCAGTATCCTGTTTCCAACAGTGGCCAATCTAGGTCATACGTACCTAGCAGTTTCCCCAAAAGACACAGGTTCCGCAATGCTTGTACTGGGTCAAGCACTGATATCCTGGGTCCCTTCTTAGTAATTGGTTATGGACCTTTCCTCCAGGAACTTGTCCAAACCTTTTTGTAAACCCAGCTACACTAACAGCCTTTACTACATCCTCCGGTAACAAATTCCAGAGTTTGATTACACGTTGAGTGAAAAAATATTTTCTTTTATTAGTCTTAAATAGTTTACCCTGTAGCTTCATTGCATGTCCCCTAGTCTTTCTATATTCTGATAACATAAACAATCGATCTACATTTACTCGTTCCACTCCATTCATTAATTTATAGACTACTATCATATCTCCCCTCAGCCATCTCTTTTCCAGGTTAAAGAGCCCTAACCTTTTTAGCCTTTCTTCATAGGGGTATCCTTCCATCCCCTTTACCATTTTGGTGGCTCTTCTCTGAACCTCTTCTAATAACGCTATATCCTTTTTAAGATACGGCGACCAGAATTCCACAATCTTCAAGGTGCGGTCTCACCATGGAACGATATAGAGTATTATAATATCCTTTGTTTTATTTTCCATTCTTTTCCTTATGATACCTAGCATTCTATTTGCTCTCTTGTCAGCCGCTTCACAATGGGCTGAGGGTTTTAACATGTTATCCACAATTACGCCTAAATCTTTTTCCTGGGTGGTGGTTCCTAATGTGGAACCTTGCATCATGTAACCAAAGATTGGGTTGTTCTTCCCTAGGTGCATAACTTTGCACTTGTCCACATTAAATTTCATCTGCCATTCCGATGCCCAGTCTTCCAATTTATCAAAATCCTCTTGCAAATTTCCACAATCCTCTTGGGTTTTAACAACTTTAAATAGTTTGTGTGTCTCAGCAAATTTGATAACCTCACTCGTTATTCCCTTTTTCAGGTCATTTATGAATATGTCAAAAAGCGCTGGACCCAGCACAGATTCCTGGGGTACACCACTATTCACCTTTCTCCAATGGGAAAACTGGCAATTTAGCACTACCCTTTGCTTTCTATCTTTTAACCAGTTCCTGATCCACAATAGTACACTGCCTCCTATCCCATTACTCAACTAGTTTTGCCAAAAGTCTCTGATGAGGGACTTTCTCAAAGCCTTTCTGAAAGTCCAGATACACTATATCAACCGACTCACCTTTGTCTACCTGTTTATTCACACCTTCAAAAAAAATATAACAGATTAGTAAGACAAGATCTTCCTTGTCTAAAGCCATGTTGGCTGGCTCCCATTAGGCCATGACTATCTACGTGCTGAGCAATTTTGTTCTTTATGATGGTTTCTACCATTTTGTCCCAGTACTGACATCAGGCTCACCGGTCTGTAGTTTTCCGGAACACCCCTAGAACCCTTTTTAAAAATTGGCGTTAAATTGGCGATCCTCCAATCTTCAGGTATTACAGATGATTTTAATGATAGTTCACAGATTACTAATAGCAGGTCTGCAATCTCATATTTCAGTTCTTTCAAACACCCTTGGATGTATACCATCCGGTCCAGGTGATTTGTACTCTTCAGTTTATCAAATAGTTCTAATACATATTCCCGGTGTAGCAATATTTCTTTCAATTCTTCTGCAGTATCACCTTTAAATACCACTTCTGTCATAGGTAACATCCCTACATCTTCCTTCAGTAAAGACCGAAGCAAAGAATTCATTCATTCATTCAGTCTCTCCGCTATAGCCTTGTCCTCTCTTACTGCCCCTTTTACCCTTCTATCATCTAATGGACCAACTGACTCTCTCACACGTTTTTTGCTACGAATGTACTTGAAAAAGTCTTTATTATTCGTTTTTGCTTCCACAGCAAGTTTCTTCTCAAATTCTCTCTTTGCCTGCCTTATTAATGCCTTGCATTTAACTTGCCAGTGATTGTGCTGTTTGCAGTTTTCGTCATTTGGCACTTTTTTTCCATTTCCTGAAAGATGCTTTTTTTGGCAACAGCCTCTCTGACCTCACCTTTAAACCATGCTGGCAGGTTTTTGGACTTCCTTCCACTTTTCTTAAAGCGTGGAATACAGCTGGGCTGGGGCTTCCAAGATAGTAGTATTTCTAAACACCCAAGCTTATGTAAGTCTTTAACATTTGCAAACTGCTCCTTTTAGTTTTTTCTTAACTATTTTCCTCATTTTATCATAGTCTCCCTTTCGAAAGTTAAAAGGAAACATAGAACCATAGAAATATGATGACAGAAAAAGACCGCATGGCCTATCTAGTCTGTCCTTCCATATCAACAACTACAACAGTCCCCTTTTTACCTTTAGAGATCCTCTGTGTTTGTCCCATGCTTTTTTGAATTCAGTTACTGTCCTCATCTCTACCACTTCCACTGGGAGACTATTCCATGGATCCACTACTCTTTTCGTAAAGAAATATTTCCGCATATCACTCCTGAATCTATCTCCCTTCACCCTCATCTCATGTTTCCTCCCGCGTAGCAGAACTTGCTTTCAATTGAAGAGGCTCTCTCCCTGAACATTTATGCCACGGAGGTATTTAAACATCTCAATCATATCACTTCTATCCCGCCTTTCCTCTAAGGTGTACATATTAAGATCCTTAAGTCTGTCCTCATATGCTTTATAATAAAGACCACTAATCATTTTAGTAGCAACCCTCTGCACCGACTCCATCCTATTCACACATCCTTTTGAAGGTGCGGTCTCCAGAACTGCACACTATACTCCAAATGAGGTCGCACCAAAGACTTATACAGAGGCATTATCACCTCCTTTTTTCTGCTAGCCATTCCTCTCTGTATGCACCCAAGCATCCTTCTAGCTTTTGCCGTCGCCTTTTCTATCTGTTTAGCTACTTTAAGATCATCAGACACAACCATGCCTAGGTCCCGCTCTTCTTTAGTGGACAAAAGTACATCACCCCCTATACTATATTGCTCCCTTGGATTGCTGCAAAATTCTAGACCATTCTTCAAGCTTAGCTAGATTCCTCCTCATGTTATCTACACCTTCCTGGGTGTCTACTCTGTTGCAGATTTTGGTATCATCCGCAAAGAGGCAAACCTTACCCGACAGCCCTTCTGCTATATCACTAACAAAGATGTTAAAAAAAATCGGACCAAGGACAGATCCCTGGGGCACACCACTGGTAACATCCTTCTCCTCAGGGTGAGCTCCATTCACTTGTATTCTTTGTTGCCTCCCACCCAACCAATTTCTAACCCAAGCAGTAACTTTAGGGTCCATCCCTAGGGTGCTCAGTTTGTTTATAAGTCGCCTGTGAGGAACAGTGTCAAAGGCTTTACCTGAAATCCAAATACACCACATCTAGAGCTCTCCATTGGTCCAACTCCCTGGTCATCCAGTCAAAGAAATCAATCAGATTTGTCTGACAAGACCTGCCTCTGGTGAATCCATGCTGCCTTGGATCCTGTAATCCGCTGGTCTCCAGAAACCTCACTATTTTCTCTTTCAGCAGCGTTTCCAATAATTTACTCACCACCGAAGTTAAACTAACCGGCCTGTAGTTTTCAACCACATCCTTACTTCCGCTTTTGTGTAAAGGCACCACATGAGCCTCTCTCCAGTCCTTTGGCACCACTCCCGACCCGACTCCAACGAGGCATTGAAAAGGTCAGTCAGTGGAGTTGCTAGAACATCCCCAAGTTCCCTCAGTATTCTAGGGTGTATCCCATCTGGTCCCATCGCTTTGTCTACTTTAAGTTGGGCTAGTTTCTCACGAACACAGTCTTCTGAAAATTGTTCAATATGTCCCTCGCTTCTGTTCCTATTTGTGGGTGTTTTCTGAGGTCCTGCTCCTGGTTCTTCATCTGTGAACACAGAACAAAAATATTTAAGCAATTCCGCTTTATCCTTATCAGCTTCTACATATTCCTCCCCTGCATCCTTGAGTCTGACAGTACCACTTTTGCCCTTCCTCTTCTCACTAATATATCTGAAAAATGTCTTATCCCCCCATTTTATTGCATTGGCTATTTCCTCCTCCTTTTGAATCTTTGCCTTCTTGACTACTTTGCTAGCTTCTCTAAGTTTTTCCAAATACAGATGCCTGCCTTCCTCTCTCTGTGATCTCTTGTATTTCATGAAGGCCTCCCTCTTTTTCTTCACTTTTTCAGCTACTTCTTTCGAAAACCATAGCAGTCTCCTTTTCCTTTTACCTTTATTTACCATTTTAACAAAAAGGTTGGTTGCCCTTAAAATATCCCCTTTCAGTTTTGCCCACTGTTTTTCTACATCCCCCAGCTGTTTCCCATCCAACTAACGACTCCCTGAGGTATAGGCCCATCTTCGCAAAGTTAGTCTTCCTAAAGTCTAAGATCCTCACCTTGGAATGGATTCTAACAGCCCTAGTCCTAATACTGAACAACACCTTCTGGTGATCACTGGATGCAAAATGATCTCCCACTACAACATCAGAAACACTTTCACCATTGGTAAGCACCAAGTCCAGTATGGCCCCTTCACATGTGGGGTCGGTTACCAATTGCCCTGAATAGTTCTCCCTGTAGAGAATCCAGGATCTCCTTACTTCTAGATGATACTGCAGCAGGAATGTGCCAATCAACATCTGGCATATTGAAATCTCCTATCAGTAGCACTTCCCCTTTCCTAGCAATGCTGCATATGTCTTCAATTAACTCTCTGTCCACCTCTTCCTCTTGTGAGGGAGGTCTGTATATCACACCAATGCAAATAGATTTCTCTTTCCCTCTTTCTAGTTTAACCCACAATGCCTCCTCTCTCCCTTTTAAGCTCTGTAATTCCAAAGCTTTAATATTATTTTTCACATATAGTGCCACTCCTCCTCCCCTTCTTCTTCCTACCCTGTCCTTTCTGAATAAAGTATAGCCAGGTATAGTTACATTCCAATCATGGTTTTCTGTGAACCATGTTTCTGTAACTGCCACTAAATCCAAGTCAGCCACTCCCACCAAAGCTTCAACATCAGGGATCTTATTTCCCATGCTACGGGCATTTATACACACTGCTTTCCATGTGTTACCCCTGTTTACATTAAATACCTTTATGGAAATGGGTATCACCTACCTGGGGGCTTTCACTTTCCTGGGGGCTTTATTCACCCATCCCCAACGAATCTAGTTTAAAGCCCTATTCAGTAGATTAGCCAATCTACTACCGAAGATGCGTGGAAGTACTGTGGATTTCCTTACCATCCCTCCTCCATTAATTAAATCAAACATGATCATGCTATGATCACTATTGCCAAGTGGCCCCAACATCCTTATCTTTTGCAGCAGATCTGGTGTTCCACTAAGGACTAGGTCCAATATGGCTTCCCTTCTGGTCGGTTCATGAACCAGCTGCTCCAAGAAGCAGTCATTTATTTCATCTAGAAACTTTCTCCCTAGCATTTCCTGCCGTGACACTGACCCGGTCAATACCAGGGTAATTGAAATCACCCATTATTATTACTATGCTGTAACTTTTGTTAGCTTCCATGATTTCTCTGAACATTTCATCATCCATTTGTTCATTCTGGCCAGGCGGTCGATAGTATACCCCCACTGCCATCGCCTTACGCTTTTTACATGGAGTTTCAATCCACAGAAATTCTACAGCAAATTTTGTTTCCTGCAAAACTTTAATCCTTTCTGACTCAATGCCCTCTCTAACAGAGCGCAACCCCTCCACCAATTTGATCAGCTCTATTATTACGGACAATCAATAGTTGATAGGGTGGTATATCAAGTTTTAAATTATCAAAATATATCAGAGAGGTTTACAAATAAAAATATAGGGAATTCTTAAAATATTGCTAAAAGAACCTGGATAGAAAGATCAGAGGAGGGGGGGGGGTGTGGGAAGGTTATGTTATCAGGATTAAAAGAGAAGTAGGAAGAGAAGAGAGGCTTCTTCATCCTTCAGCATGCCAGAGAAATTAGGAGTGGTCGTAAGTCAGTTCAACAACAACAGGTTTTTAGCCATTTCGCAAACTTCTTAATGGAGGATTCTTCTCAGAGGTATAGTGGGGGGAAATTCCATAATTTTGAATCCAGGACATAAAAAACCAGAGGAACAGGTGGATTCTAATCTGGCTGTGCATGTGGTTGGGACTGTTATTAAGTGGGCATTTAATGATCATAAGGTACGGCTAGGTGAGTAGGGAATTAGGTCACTAGTCAGGTATAGAGGCATGCCTGTAAAATGCCTTGTGGGCTATGATCAGAATCTTGACTTGTATCCATTAGCAGACAGGAAGCCAATGTTTTGTCATTAGTAAAGCAGTAACATGATCAAATTTTGAGGTGCTGAAAACATTCAATGGACCTATAAATATTTCAAAGGCTCAATGAACACTTTTGAAGAAATATGAATGAGACGTCATGGAACCATGGAGTAGTTTGAGGTTTTTGAATTTCCTTCCAATGCTGTGTTAAAAAAAAAATTTGATGGTTTTCTGGGGAAATTCTGGAAAAAAAAGTCAGTGAGCTGTAGGTGATACATTAACTTAGTCCAATAAAAACAGTATCTTTGGCAAGCTTTTGAGAGTTATCTTATCTCCAGGAAACAAGCAGGAATGTAGTCATCACATATGGGTATCGTCGGTACCAACGGAGCCTGTGCGGGAACGCTCCCCAGCATCCAATTAGAAAGCTTTTGGGAGCATCCCACAGCGCCCTGCATGCTGCCTTCCCGCCTTTCCCAACTGCCTCTCTCCAGTTCTTCTTTTTCCGCGGAGCCAGCAGGTCATGTTCCTGTCACCGCAGAAGAATTCTTTTTTTATTTATTTCTTTTTTGTGGTCGCGTCTGCCTTCCTCGACGCTCTACCGGTACCACTGTTTTTTTCTCCTCTTATTTCTGTAAAAAAAATATATATTCTCTTTTTTCTTTTTCTTCAGGTGCACACGCCTTTTTGGGCCTTAGGCCCAAAATCTTTTCCTTACCATGGAGAAACCTGCCTCAGGTTTCAAAAAGTGCACCAAGTGTGGCTGTACCATTTCCGTCACCGACACTCATGAATGGTGTCTAAAATGCTTAGGTCCTGACCACTCCATCACGGATTGTATGTCCTGCGTCATGATGTCTAAAAGAGGTCGGCAGAACCGAGCTGCTAAGCTCAGTACCCTGTTTCCCTCTGATGCAGCTTCGATGGCATCGATGTTTTCCAGGGCTGCTGCTTCTTCCCATGGATCTCAGGTAACTAAACATAAGTCCAGCCGGTCCTCAAAGGGTAGATCTCCTTCTAAGCATCGAGATGCTTCTGGCGTTGCCCTCGAGGATTCTGCACCGGCAAAATTACCCCGGCGGGAGGCTTCGGCTTCCAAAACATTATCGGGATTCCAGGATGTTCTCGAGGCCTCGACCTCGGCAGAACTACTGGTGCCATGCTCTGGGGTACTGGCGGTCTCCTCCGGTACCAACATCCAGGCATTGGCAGTGTCAATAGACCAGAGAGTTCTAGCTATGGAACGCAGTCTGGCGGCTTTCCTTGCGGCATCAATGCCCTCGGAACCACGACTGACAATTCCACTGGTACCGGTACCGGTACCGATAGCATCGACATCAGCATCGGACTCTGCTTTGCCGGTACCCAGTCATCTGATGACCTTCGGTACCGATACCCCAGTACCGGTTACTCCCGGTACCGACTTTGGTCGGTATGGGTATCGGGCTCTTCAAGAGCATCCGGACAGACGATACTTGGAGTCCTCAGAAGAATCTGAGGATTCTGACAGTTCTGTCGATGCAGCAATGCTTCTCCCAGAGGAGCCCTCCTCCCCTAAACGCAGGATGTCTCCTCCAGAGGACATTTCCTTCCAGGATTTTATCAGGGAGGTGGCTCAGGGCCTGTCCATTACTGTGGCCCCTGAAACAGAGCCAAGGGCCAAGGAGTTGGAAATTCTACAATATCCCAAAACTCCTAAGGAGGCAGCTACCTTTCCCATTCATGAGATTTTATATGATCTCATGTTAAGGATGTGAGAAACACCTCTTACCACTTCTCCTCATTCTCGTAGACTGGATACTATGTAGCGAGTCCCTCCTTGTCCTGGGTTCCATAAGACTCAGCTTCCTCACCACTCTATTGTAGTGGAGTCAGCTATGAGAAGGATCAAGAGTGCAAAAAGGCATGCCTCTAATCCTCCAGGACGTGAGTGCAGAACCCTGGATGCTTTTGGACGTCTGGTCTTCCAAGCTTCCATGCTTTCTGCTAGGATCAGTTCCTATAGTCTCTACATGGGAATGTTCCTGAAGGAGGTCACAGATGATTTAGGGGCTTTAAGTCCTTTTCTTCCTGAGGATAAAAGACAGGATTTTCTCACTTTGGTCAAACTTGCCCAAGATGTTTCTAAATTTTCCAACCGTGCAGCCTTTGACTGTTTTGAGTGCATAAGCAGAACCTCGGCTATTGCCATAGGTGCACGTAGAATTGCTTGACTCCAGGCATCTGATTTAGAGCTCTGGGTACAAGACAAATTGGGAAATATCCCATCTTCAGGAACAAGCAGGAATGAGTCTTCACATATGGGTACGTCGGTACCGACGGAGTCTGCGCGGGAACGCTTCACAGCGTCCAATCAAAGAGCTTTTGGAAGCATCCCACCATGCCTGTGTGCTGCCTTCCTGCCTTTCCCAACTGCCTCTCCTCAGTTTTCGTTTTTCCGCGGAGCCGGCAGGACGTCCTCCTGTCACCGCAGAAAATTCTTCTTTTAATTCTTTAGTTTTCTTGTGGTCGCGGCTGTCTTCCCCCATGCCACCGGTACCGCCGGTGTTTCTTTTTTCTTTCTTGTAAATTTTCCCTTTAAGGGAATATTTTTTCTTCTGAGTGTCTTACGGTTTTTCAGGCCTTCTAGGCCTCTCCATGTCCCTCATGGAACCGCCAGCCACTTTCTCCAAGAAATGTTCAAACTGTGGCGGTACAACTTTATTTTTAGACTCCCAAAATTGGTGTCTAACCTGTTTGGGTCCTGACCCTTTTCCTCCGAAGCCCTTCGGCTACAGTATTGTGAGAAGAGGTTTTCAACATCGAGTTTCCCTCGATATGAGGTTCCCTTCCAACTTCAGGGCACCGACCATTTCTTCTTCTACACAGGATCAGGTAACCCACAAACAGTCTGTTAAGACTTGCCAACCCTCGAGTAGTAAGTCTCATGCACAACATGTAGACGGCTCCGGCCTTGCCCTCGAGGGCCCATTGGCTTCCAAATCCCGGCGGGAGTCTTCGGCCTCCCCAGCCTATGTGGGGTTTCGGGTTGTTCCTGGGGCTCACCCCTCACAGAACATACCTGAGCCATGCCCGGTGGTGGCATCCGCTTCGAGCAGTACCAATACCCCGGCATCGGCACTGGTGTTGGATGTAACACTCCTCACCAGGGATCGTCATCTGGCGTCCTCGGTACCTACGGGACCGGTGGATACGTTCCAGGCTGACTTTCCAATATCAGTACCGGCACCGATACTACCACCGACGTCAGTACCCTCCAGACGTGCATCGATAGACTCGCTTCCTTCGATGCCGAGTCTGGAATCGATCTCTAGTCTGGAAGACTGGGTACAGACACGTCTTGGTACCGACACCTATTGGTACCGGACGCTCGGTACTGAGGGTGACTGCCGAAGGCTTTCGGTTACCTCGGTACCGATTGGGCTGTCACCGATTGCTGCTCCAATGTCGGTGTCGGGTGCGGTTCCGACAGCAGTATCGGTATCGGTACCGGTATTCACAGCAGCATCAAGGCCAGCTCCTTCCATGCTTCTTTCAACAGGATCGCTCCCTTCTATACCAAGTTTGGAGTCTATACCTGGCATGGACGATGTGGTACTGACTGTCGCTGGTCCTGACCTCCAGGAGCAGCATCCATCCGTTAAGGATCCCATACTGCACCGTGCAGGATCTTATATTCCTATATACTTAGATCCTTCGGTGCCCAGGCTAGTTCTTCAGATCTAGCCTGTCCAGGGGAGGTTCTCTTTGGAGATCCTTCTTTTCAGAGTTTCCTCCTGGATCTGGCAAGATCACTTGCCATTCCTATCCCTGGCCATGATCCTACACAAGGCTCTGTTTCTACCAAAGCAAAGGAGAACATAATGCTTCCTTTGCATCATTCCTTGCAGGATCTTCTTCTACGAATGTGGGAAGCACCTTTAAGGGTACCCCCACCTTCCAGAGCAACTGATCTCCTATATCAGGTGCCCCCCTCTCCAGGGTTTCAAAAGACTCAGCTTCCTCATCATTCCATTGTAGTGGAATCAGCAATGAGGTGGGTGAAGAGTAAGAAAAAGCACTCTTCTTATCCGTAGGTCGTGAGTCTAAGACACTAGATGCCTTTGGACGTCAAACCTTCCAGACATCCATGCTTTCAGCAAGAATTCTCTCATATATTTTTTATATGAGTCTATCTCTTGAGGAGGTCACAAAGAAATTACATCTTTTGACTCCTTTTTTTTTCAGAGCCCAAGAGTGTGCAGACTATTCCTCACTGCTTAGTCATATTCAAAATATCTCTTGGTTTCTTACTCATGCTTCCCTAGACTCATTTGAGTCTGTTAACAGAACTTCTGCTATAGCTATAGGGGCATGACGTAGAGCCTGGCTCCAAGCTTCAGACTTAGACAAACAGGCACAACAAAGACTGGGTAATACTCCTTGCACTGGAGAAAATCTCTTCAATAAGGAGTCTTTATGTCAGGTTGCTCAGTGGTCCACTGACTTACCTGTTTCTAAGGGCTGTTCTACGCCGCCTTCTTTCCCAGTAGGTAGGAAATGTCCTACCAAACTTTCTTCCCCTAGGGGGAGAAGGTTTTATTCATCTTCTGCCCATCATACAGATGTTCCCAAACAGGGGAAACATCCCCCTGGTCTGAAGAATCCAAACTCTCACCAGGCTCAGCAAACCCAGCAACCGCAGGGTTTCTGATTATTCATCATCATATTGTTGTGCCTCTTGGGGTTTAGAACCTGCAGTTGGCTTCTTCTCAGTAGAAGCCTTCCACTATTTTCATTCTAAACTCTAGGCATGGATCTCTTTTCACAAGACATCCATTTTTTCTCTGTATACGAGCTCTTAGGATATTCATGCCTATAGGTCACAGGTTTCTCCTCTTCTTCCTGCTAGGGAAAGAGGTTTAACAACTATCAAATGATAGTTTTCTGTACCAGCATGAATTTTTCCTTTCTACAGACTTACCACATTGTAAGTCTCCATTCAGCTCTATCTTCTCTACCCTCTTACCAAGCTTTCCTCTGTAAGAGGGATACTATTACACTGGAGGGCTTCTTCTTCAGCCCCTCTAGTTTTTGTCACTATTCCAGTGTGGAGTTTTCCTCTCTGAGTTAACTCCCTTCTTCATTTTTGCTTTGGGGCAGCTTATCAGACAGGTCCAGAGTTTTCTTACTCCTGTTCTGTCTGTTCTTTCTGTTTTTAAACAGATTTTTTTTCTGCTGTCTTACCAGTAGCTGCCCATGCAGGAGCCCTAGTGATTGGACCACTGGTTCTTCACCACAAGCATCCAGAGTTGTCCTCCACTACATTCTTTCTGGCCTTAGTAGTGACTCCAAGACAGTGGATTCGTCTTTCTTGGGAAACCTTATCACTGCAGGCTTCTCGGATTGTCTTCTATTCTTGCCATCTCCAATTCCCTTGGGCTTGGCAGCATAGTTGACGTAGATACTGGCTTTTCCAGCAGCCAGTTCTATCTCCTAATTCTCCTGCATTATGCTCTCTGCAATTCTACAGAGAAGCTTTCCACCATGGGCCTTTGCTAGAGAGCATTAGGTTTTCCTCAAACAGCTGTCCTAGATGTTTGGAAAAGGCTCCCTCAGTCATGCCCCTCATGACTGGAAGGGTTCTTCCTACCCTACTATCTCCTTTTTAAAACAAAGGACGTGGGCCTTCTCTTACGTGAAAGCTTAAAGAGTTGTTCAATTCCCTCAGGATTCCCACCGGGAATATGCTCTTTTTTTCCTTACAGCTCATCCTCATGGTATCCTAATCCCTCATGGACAGCGCATGTTTAGCTAAAGAACGCATGATACCCTTTTTGCCCCTCAAGTAGGTCAACTTGGTATCTCATTCCTATGCGTCTTCTGTCCATTTACCATGCTAGAGTTCTGGAGGACTCGGGACTTGCTGCCTGCAGACTGATATTATCCGCATTGATTATAATAGCACGGTATATAAGAAATGCAAATAAATAAATAAATAAATCCTCTGCTTTTCACGTAACCATCCTGGTTATTTCACTAGCTAGCATTTCTGCAGCAATCTAGTCTGTTCCTTGTCAGGGAGATTTTTCCCCTGACTCCTTCCATCATAACCAGGGGGAATAGATTCTCTATATATCTTCTCAAGTAGGTTCCACCTTCTTATTATTAGATGAATCTTTCCTCTTCACATCTCCTATGTGAATATACTTTCTATAGGCATATCTCTGCTTAATTGCAGACATCTATATATAGGCCTATATATTTATATCTATATATATATATCTGTATACATCCCTATAGAATATATTTCTGTTTTTTGTGTGTGTATAAGTTATGCCCTTCTATATCTCACTATAGATATATTCTATATCTATATGTATATGCCTAGGTTTATATGTGTGTGTGTATCTGTCGAGATATTATTATAGGTAGATATGTATGTACATACTTATCTATCTGAATGTCTATGCTCATATAGATATATATGTCTCTATATGATTCTGACAGTTGGGCTCTACCCATACTCATGCTGTTCCAGCATGTTTTGGGGTGCTACACACACAACCACTCCCGTGGTAGTTAACAACTTTTCTACCATAACCCTAAGGTTTAGGTACTCCTGAAGCTCTCCATGTTCCAGTATCATTCCTAGCTACCACCAGTTAGGAAAGACATGGCGGATCTTAAGTACATCTGAGGCTGTAATGCCTCAGACACCTGTCCTTTCTTTTTGGGATACAAGGTTTTTTACATACCTCTTCTTCCCTCAAGGACTAGGCCGGTTTGTCCAAATCGGTCAGCCTTTCCTCTTTTTGCTCCTAAGAGTGAGCCACTCTGCAGCCAAAAGAGTTTCGGCTTTTTCCATAAAGCCTTCTGCTGAAGGCCTACCGTTTTTGTACTACCCCAGTTGATCCCTGGGGTTACCTCTCACCTTTCAGGATTCTGACCTCCACTGTTTGTCCTACAGGTTTATTACCTCCACTTTCAGTGAGGTCCTCCTTGAGGTTCCTCTACTGGATTCCCCAGTAGATTCCATGAACCTCTATACTTTCCTGCAATCCTGTTAGGGGAGGTCCATATTGCAATATTTCATTTCAATATATTTGATGATAATTACCATCCACACAAGGACTCCTTGCCTGCAGTCCTATGCTAGGTTAGCTGTCTTTACAGCACCTTTCTGTTTCAACTCCTACCCTCCATCCTGAGGATACCTGGCGATGTGAGGTGTAGCATGTTCCAATCTATAACATGCTGGGACTCCAGGCATCTTAGCTTGGGAGTCCCCATATGTGAAGACTCATTCCTGCTTGTTCCTGGAGATAGCACAGTTACTTACCTGTAACAGGTGATCTCTGGAACAGCAGGAATAAGTCTTCACAACCCACCCACCTCCCCAGGAGTTGTATCTCTCTATCTATCTTTCCTTTCCTCTCTCTCTCTCTCTTTGTCTCAGCTTTAAAACTTAACTGAGGAGAGGCAGTTGGGAAAGGCGGGAAGGCAGCACGCAGGTGTGGTGGGATGCTTCCAAAAGCTCTTTGATTGGACGCTGGGAAGCGTTCCCGCGCAGACTCCGTCGGTACTGACGTACCCATATGTGAAGACTTATTCCTGCTGTTCCCAGAGATCACCTGTTACAGGTAAGTAACTGTGCTTTGTACTGGTGAGAACCTGTTGGGTAAAGATTGGCAGGAAAAGGCCAATGAAATGGATGCTGAAAATTCCACCTTGGATAGATTATCCAAGTCCACTGCTGATCCTGCTAGAAAGAAATTGTTCAAAAACCCATTCTTTTCTAAAAAGAAAAGATTTTATCCTGCTTATGTTCAGCAGGGACGTTCTTCAGGTCAGCTTGCCAGGAAAGGTCAGCAACCACCCAAACAGAAGAAAATAAAGGCTGCTAGGCCTCAACCGGCCCAGCAGGCTCAGCCTCCACAGGGCCTTTGACTCTCATCTAGAGAACTTAGCCTTCCTGGTTCTCGGGGGACCAGAACCTTCCACCATTCCAGGAAGGTTATGTCATTTTGCCCTCAGATGGGGGCAAATAACAGCAGAGCATTGGACACTCTCCATCATAAAGGAGGGGGGTACAAGCTTCATTTTTCAAGCATGCCCCCTCACACAATAGTAAAGCAGTTCAATTCTCAGACCTCTCTCATCAACCTGTTAGGTCAGGAGGTCGCTATCCTTCTTTCCCAAGGGGCAGTAGAAGAAGTACCCCTTCATCAACAGGGTACAGGGTTCTATTCCCCTTATTTCCTTTTCCCAAAGAAAACAGGGGGTTACAGACCTATCTTAGACCTCAGAGAATTGAACAAATTCCTTGTCAAGGAGAAATTCAAAATGATTTCTCTCTGATCTCTGCTGCCATACCTTCAGAGTCAGGATTGGCTTTGTTCTCTAGATCTCAAGGCTGCGTACACCCATGTTCTCATCCATCCAACTCACAGAAGGTTCCTTCGGTTCCTTTTCAGGGAAAGCACTACCAATACAGGGTGCTTCCTTTTGGCCTGGCCTCAGCACCAAGGGTGTTCACGAAATGCATGGCTGTTGTAGCAGCATTTCTCCGCACTCTAGGGATATTCGTCTTCCCCTACTTAGACGACTGGCTCATTCGAGCCCCAACAGAGTCAGAGGCCAGGACTTCTCTATCCTGCACAATGCGTATCCTTCAGTATTTAGGGCTGGTAATAAACATCCCAAAATCCAGTCTAACTCCCACTCAGTCTTTAGAGTTCATAGGAGCTTTGCTGGATACCACAAAGGCAAGGGCCTATCTCCCCCAGGCCCGTTGCCTTCGCCTGGTGCAGTTAGCTTCTCAAGCAGTGCTAAAGCCTCATCTAACTGCTCGAGAAATGTTACAACTACTAGGCCACATGGCATCTACTGTGCATGTGTTTCCCTATGCTCGCCTCCATATGAGGGCAGCTCAGTGGACTTTATCCACCCAATGAACCCAGGCATCAGGATGCCCGTCAGACAAAATAGCAAACACAAGTCGCCTTATTTTGTCCCTCCAGTGGTGGAAGTCCACTCAAAACCTGTTGCTGGGGTCCCCTTTTCAACAACCCTTACCCCAAGTAATTCTCACAACAGATGCTTCTCCAATGGGTTGGGGAGCTCATCTGCAAGACCTCTCCACCCAGGGCACCTGGTCTCCACAGGAGAGTTATCTACATATCAATCTCTTGGAGCTCAGAGCAATCTTCCTTGCTCTGCGAGTGTTCCATAACCTGCTCAGCTACAAGACAGTCCTCATTCATACGGACAATCAAGTAGCCATGTTCTATGTGAACAAGCAGGGGGGGGAACAGGCTCTGTCGCTTTGCAACGAAGTTTTGCGACTATGGGCCCTCGCCCGAGAGCATCAGATTCATCTTCTGGCAGTGTATCTTCCAGGCATTCAAAACTCTTGGGCAGACAGACTCAGTTGAGTTCTGCTTCCACACGAGTGCTCTCTGAATGCAGACCAGGTGACCATGATATTTCAACTTTGGGGAACCCCGGACATAGACCTCTTTGCAAGTCCGTGAAATGCCAGACTTCCCTGGTTCTGTTCCAGAATTCTGGCTCAGGGGGCTCAGGCCAGGGATGCTTTCCTCCTTTACTGGGGTCAAGACTTCCTGTATGCCTTTCCACCCATTCCCCTAATTCCCAAAACCCTGTTCAAGCTTCAGAGAGACAGAGACCATATGATTCTCATAGCTCCACATTGGCCACGGCAAGTGTGGTACCCTCTGCTTCTACATCTCTCTCAAGCTCCCTCCCTGGAGTTAGGGTCTGCTCCAGATCTCCTATCTCAGGAGGACAGAATGTTATGGCATCCCAATCCCCAGTCTCTGCATCTCTGGGCTTGGTTGCTGAAGGCCTAGATCTCCATGATCTTAATATCCCTCAGCAAGTAAAATATATTCTTTTTGCTTCCAGGAAATCTTCCACAAGACGCTTTTATGCTTTCAAGTGGAAAAGGTTTACCATATGGTGTTCGCAAAAGGGTCTTAACCCCCTTGCGATACCTCTGGAATCATTGCTGGAGTATCTCCTTCATTTATTCAATGCAGGTCTTAAGACTAATTCAGTAAGAGTCCATTTGAGTGCTATTGCAGCTTCCTTTAAGCCTCTAAATGGACAGCCTATTTCCTCTCCTCCTCTTATAGAAAGATTTATGTGAGAGGCCTTCTTTTAACTAAGCCTCCCATTAGGCCACCACCAGTGGCATGGGACTTAAACCTGGTTCTTGGGCAGCTCATGAAGCCACCTTTTGAACCTTTAGCTACTACCTCCTTGAAATTCCTTTCTTGGAAGGTTATCTTTCTCATTACAATCACATCAGCACATCGCATCAGTGAGTTGCAAGCACTAGTAGCTGATCCACCTTATACAAGGTTCCATCATGACAAGGTAGTCCTTAGGACTCATCCACACTTTATGCCAAAGGTGGTCTCGCCTTTTCATCTGAACCAAGCGGTCTACCTACCTGTGTTTTTCCAAGGCCTCATGCATCAAATGCAGAGAGGAATCTTCATACCTTGGACTGTAAAAGAGCTTTAGCCTTTTACTTACAAAGAACACAGCAACATAGAATGTCCTCTCAACTCTTTGTTGCTTTTGATCTTTCTCATTTGGGACTTTCAGTCTCCAAGAGAACACTGTCTAACTGGATTGCTCAGTGTATTTCCTTCGCCTACCAGAGTAAGAACCTTTCTCTGGAGGGCCATGTCACAGCTCACAATGTGATAGCCATGGCAGCCTCAATGGCTCATCTGCACTCTGTGTCTATCGACGGCATCTGTCGAGCAGCCACTTGGGCCTCGGTTCATACCTTCACAGCCCATTACTGCTTGGACAAGGACTCCCGCCGGGATGCCTTGTTTGGTCAGGCTGTTCTCCAACACCTGTTCCATACCTAATCAACCCCTACCCGCCATCCCTGGTAGGATGCCAGAGATCCATGGGGGGAAGTGGAGCCCTGTTCAGGGACACACAACTTCTGGGGTCTCTCCCTGACACCTAAAGCTAGGGAGTCCCCATATGTGATGACTACATTCCTGCTTGTTCCTGGAGATAGTATAGTTACTCACCTGTAACAGGTGATCTCCGGGAACAGCAAGAATTTATTCCTCACAACCCACCCACCTCCCCTAGGAGTTGTATCTCTCTATCTATCTCTTTCCTTTCCCTCTCTCTCTCTTTGTCTCAGCTTTAAAACTCAACTGGAGAGAGGCAGTTGGGAAAGGCGGGAAGGCAGCACGCAGGTGCTGTGGGATGCTCCCAAAAGCTTTCTAATTGAACGCTGGGAGCGTTCCCGCACAGGCTCCGTCGGTACCAATGATACCCATATGTGAAGACTAAATTCCTGATGTTCCCGGAGATCACCTGTTACAGGTGAGTAACTATGCTTTCTTCATCGGGTCAGTGAAGAAGCAATGCAATTACACTGGGTTAAAATAGTTCAAACTTGTCTAGTCTTTGGTGGTCTGCATCTGGTGCTACAGTTGAGTAAAAGGGAGCAGGGGGCACACAAGGTGATGAGACAGGAACACTTATACAGTTCAGAGGCCCATTATTCATAATGGCTGAGAAAGCCATCATCTCTGACTCCTCAGAGTGTTTGGTCATCCTAATTTAAAACTAGTTCTTTTATTTTTTTACACTTTATTTTTGAATTCTTTACAAAATAGCATAGAAAAGACATCTAATTTTCCTTTCTTGTGTATTCTTGAAGTCTCCTTTCAGTGCCTTTATTGTAGAGTGACTGAGGGAGAGATTTTACGTTGAGAAATGTTCACCCACTGAGCTGTCATTCTCTTTTTTATTCCTTTAATAGCTTTTATGGTATGTCTATGAAGAATGATACAGGTCCTCAGTTTTTGGCTTATCTTTACAATGTAGCTCCCATTTTCACATTTTTGTATTGGATCTTATTATACAGTATTCTTTGGGAAGAAGTAGGAAGTCAGCCCTCACATGGGTGACGTCAGCGCCGACAGAGCCCTCGTGGAAGCATCTCCCCAGCTTTCAAAGAAAGCCTTTGGGAGGTGCCACAATGCATGCGTAGTACCTTTCCCGCCCAAGGGTGCCATCTTGCTCATTCTCCTTTTTTGGTTCAGGCTGGGTGGTTGGCAGAAAGTTAGAATGGGGATGGGGAAGAGGGTGGAGAGCAGAAAACGTTTTCTTTTAGTAATTCAGCCTCCAGAAATAGGGGTTTCAGATCTTTGATCATTTTCTAGTTCTGGATTATATGTTGTTACAAGTGGTACCTGTTCCATGGATTTCCTTTCCTTGTATTGCAGTAGGTTTTCCTTGGGTGTTTTAGTGAGGATACAGTTTTTGGAGATACTTTTGGGTGGCTAGCCCTTTTGTTTAAAAGATTCTGTTAGAGCTTGAAGGTGTTTATTCTTGTCTTGTGGGCCAGAGAAATTGTATCTTATTGCTTGGCTGTATATTATAGATTTTTATTGTGTGTGAAGGATGGAGCTTTGAAGGTAGCTGCATCTGTCTGAAGAAACCCTAAATTTCTGTTGCACCTGTACCACATTAAACTCCACCTGCTTGTTTGACGACTTAAGTCTCAAGATTTCACAGATCTGTACTCCAACTACTAGACTACTCCCAGAGAGCAAAGTAAATGACTACTAGCTTCATAATGTGATTAAGTATAAAGGACTCCACTGTCTTTGATTATGTGGTATCCTTTGGTAACTTTCAGTGCCGTACTTTGCAAGACTTAACACTGTGCAGGATGCATTAAGTCCTCACCAATCACTGCTAGTTACTGTGTTCTCATTGAAGGTCACAAAGAGGGATAAAAAACAAACAAACAAACAATCCCAATCTCAGATCACTCAATCTGATGGCCTGGCTGCTGAAAGGATAGTGCTAGCTCCCTTACTTCTACCTAGGGAAGTTGAGGAGGTGGTCTTAGCTTCTAGAAGGCAGTCCACCAGAAAATCCTATGCCCTCAAGTGGCGTAGGTTTTCAAGATGGTGTGCTCAGCGCAATGAAGATCCTTTCTCCTGCCTGGTGCCAGTAGTATTACAATACCTACTTCACCTGTTAGACCTAGGCCTGAAGTCCAACTCTGTTCGGGTCCACCTCAGTGCTTTATCAGCACACCACTCACTGGTGGAGGGTCAGTCTGTTGATTCACCCCTTGGTATCCCGCTTCCTCAGAGACCTACTTCTGCTCAAGCCTCCGATTTCGTCCACCAGCCACTGAGTGGGATTTGAACGTGGTCTTGCAGCAACTTACTCACCCACCGTTTGAGCTGGTGGCTACGTGCCATTTGCGCTTCCTTTCTTAGAAAGAGCTCTTCCTGGTAGCTCTTACCTCGGCCAGACGTGTGAGTGAACTACAAGCTCTGATTTCTGATAGACCATACACACGGTTCTATAGGAACAGGGTGGTCCTATGGACCCATCCAAAGTTCCTTCCAAAAGTTGTCGTCTCCTTCCACCTCAACCACTACTACTACTACTACTACTACTACTACTACTACTACTACTACTACTATTCAGCACTTATAAAGCGCCACGCACGCAGTGCTGCACAGCAAACCTACAAGAGGTAGTCACATACAAAGACAGTCCTTGCCCGTCAGTCATGCTCATCGGAGCTTATAATCTAGTTAAAAACAGTACAGAGCATTTACAGTACAGAGCATTAGTCAGTTTTGCACAAGGTATGGTGTGGTGCAGTTTGGTCAAAAATGTTGACGGGGATTAGGGTAAGGGTAAGATGAGGATGGAGTCAGGATCTGAATACAACATTGAAGATTTGGGTCTTCAACCTGGATTTGAAGAGGGCCAGTGAGGATGCCCGGTGCACAGACACAGGTAGGCTGTCCAGGCATATGGTGCAGCAAGGTGAAAGGAGCGCAGTCGGGAGTTTGTGGTGCAAGTGAGAAACATCGATAGAAGTAATTTGTTTGGCGGAGCGCTAATTTCGGGAGAGGACGTAGGGAGAGATAAGAGATAAGAGGTATTGAGGGGCCATAGAGTGAATGCATTTATAGGTCAGCAGGAGCAGCTTGAATTGGATGCGGAATTGGACAGGGAGCCAGTGAAGCGACTTGAGAAGAGGAGTAATGTGGGCATGGCGAGGCTGGCAGAAGATTAGTCGAGCAGCGTGATTTTGTATGGATTGAAGGGGAAGAAGGTGGCTCACGGGGAGACCAGCGAGGAGTATGTTGCAGTAATTGAGGCGAGAGGACATTAAGGAGTGGACAAGCATTTTGGTAGTGTGTTCAAAGAGGAAGGGGCGGATTTTGCTGATGTTATAGAGAAAGAAGCGGCAGGTCTTCGCTGCAAGCTGGATATGAGCGGAAAAGGAGAGAGAGGTGTCAAAGATAACCCCTAGATTGTGGGCAGAGGGAACAGGAAGGATAGTAGATCCATCCACATGGATTGAGAGAGGGGGAAGTGTGGGGGAGGAGCTGGGTGAAAAGACAAGGAGTTCAGTTTTGGCCACGTTCAGTTTCAATCGGCGATGGGACATCCAGGCAGTGATGTCTGAAAGACAGGCGGAGATCTTGGACTGGGTAGCTGGAGAAATATCAGGTGTAGAGAGGTAGATATGGGAATCATCAGCATAGAGATGGTACTGAAAGCCATGGGAGGAGATAAGCATGCCAAGGTCTTGGGTATAGAGAGAGAAGAGGAAGGGGCCCAAGACAGATCCTTGGGGTACACCTACATGGAGTGGGATAGGGGAGGAGGAGAAGCCACCGGAGCATACACTGAATGAGCGATGGGAGAGGTAGGAGGAGAACCAGGATAGTACAGAGTCCTTGAAGCCAAGCGAGGAGAGGGTGGTGAAGAGAAGGTCGTGGTCAACGGTGTCAAAGGCAGCTGAAAGGTCAAGAAGGATGAGGATAGAATAGAGGCCCTTAGATTTAGCCAGGAACAGGTCATTGGTGACTTTTGTGAGTGCCGTTTCAGTGGAGTGTAGGGGATGGAAGCCGGACTGTAGTGGGTCCAGGAGGGCCTGGGCGGTGAGGAAGTCGAGGCAGCGACGGTGGACTGCTCATTCTAATAGTTTGGATATGAAGGGAAGGAGGGAGATAAGTCGATAGTTAGAAGGGCATGTGGGATCAAGTGAGGGTTTCTTGAGGAGGGGTGTGACAATAGCATGTTTGAAGTCAATGGGGACGATTGCAGTGGAGAGTGAAAGGTTGAGGATATGAGTGATGGAGGGGACAATGGTGAGGGAAATGGAACGTAGGAGATGGGTGGGGATAGGGTCAGATGAACAGGTGGTAGGTTTGGAGGAGGAAAGGAGGAGTGCAGGAGGTGGTTCTTCCGACATTCTTTCCCAGGCCGCATACTAGCCGGGCTGAAACAGTCTTGCATACCCTGGACTGTAAGAGGGTGTTGTCCTTTTACATAGAACGTATGCGGGGGCACCGAAGGGCTACTCAGCTCTTTGTCTCCTTTGACTCTAATAAACTGGGGTTGCCTGTCTCCAAGCGTACCTTGTCCACTTGGGTAGCAGATTGTATCGCTTGGGCGTACAAGGCAGCCGGCCTCTCCTTGCAGGGTCGAGTCACGGCCCACCGTGTCAGGGCGAAAGCTGCTTCAGTAGCTCATCTCCGCTCTGTTCTGTTGGCAGACAACTGCCGGGCTGCTACTTGGTCTTCAAGCCAGACTTTTGCAGCCCACTACTGCCTCGAGAGAGAGTCCCGGAGGGACAGTGCTTTCAAACAGGCGGTACTCTGTAATCTCTGAGGTTTAGGCAACTCCTACTTTCCGGCCCTAGTGTTGGGCTACCTTTCGGGGGCATTCTCAGAGGATATCACAGATGCTGATGCTCTTAAGAGGGAGCCATGTTTTCAGCTTTGGGTTCCCGGTAGCCTAGAGCTGGGGAGTTCCATATGTGAGGACTGACTTCCTGCTTGGTCCTGGAGAAAGAGTAGTTACTCACCTGTAACAGGTGTTCTCCAGGAGCAGCAGGAATCAGTCCTCACGACCCTCCCTCCTCCCCTGGAGTTGCAGTCATATATTTTATTTTGTTTTTTGCCGTCTTTTAGCTATGTCATCAGACTGAGCAAGATGGCACCCTTGGGCTGGAAGGGGACCACGCAGGCACGCTGCATTCCCAAAGGCTTTCTTTGAAAGCTGGGGAAATGCTCTGCACAGGGGCTCCATCTGCACCAATGTCACCCACATGTGAGGACTGATTCCTGCTGCTCCTGGAGAACACCTGTTACAGGTGAGTAACTACTCTAACTAGCAGTGACTGGTAAGGATTTAATGCATCCTGTACAGTGTTAGGTCTTGCAAAGTGCAGCACTGAAAGTTTATTTATTTATTTATATATATAACAAAACTGTTAAATAAAATAAAATTTGTACCCCCAGAATATTGGTGCACATGATTTGTGCCAGGTTCACAAGTTGATGGCATGCTTTCCTATCCAGTAGGCTCTTGCATTCAGGTATCTGGATGTAATTGAGGCAGTTACGAGAGAGTTTGCTGAAATGTAATGGAGTCTGCATCAGAAGCCCTTTAAGATGCGCTTTAGAAATGTAAACATGCGTGCTCTAGAGTAAAGACAAGTGATATGAGAGACCTTCAAATACCTGAAAGATGTTAATGTACAAGAAGCAAGCCTGCTTCAAGGGAAAGGAGGTTCTAGAACAAGGGAATCTGAGGGGATGGACTGAGGAGAAGCAGCAGGAAATATTGTTTTCACAGAAAGGATAGTGGAAGCATGGGATGTCATTGCGGAGTGAAGAGAAGCAGATAAAACAGTGTGTTGGTGGTTAAAAGTGGAGAAAGCAGCAAGGATGATGTGGCAGTACATGCACCCAGATCAGTGTTAGGTTTGGGGCTGTCAGAATGTATGACATGACACTGTCATTGCACTTTCACATGTATCCATGTGGCCAGGTTGTTGGATGGACTGGCATGATGGAATCAAAAAGCGTCTGTGGGCCGGTCTGCCAGACTGTGTGTTCTCCAACAACTACAAATCCTAATTTTAAACACAAGTGTTCACCTAGTCAGATTTGGTTGGCAGGCTGAAAGGTTTTTTTCTAATTAACTTGAAGTCCTAACAGAAAGATAGGCACTCAGATAGCTAAGTCTATCTGGAAAGCTACGTGAAGGAACTGGGAGGTTAGTTAGATCAAACCGTGACTTTGGCACCAACTAGATCTGTCTGGCAGGCTGCGAGTTTTGTAATTAACATCAAATTCTAACAGAAACACAAGCGCTCGCATAGCCTGGTCTTTCTGGCAAACTGCACAGGGGACATAGAAGGCTGGATGTTTGTAGCGGTCATGGCGGTATTGCTAGTTATTCACATTATTACACTGTCTTGTGGTTAGGGTGCTGGAGGAAACTAGGTAAGGACCTTATGTGCTCTTCTGAACAAGATGGTGAAATACAAAGGAAGAAGACAAAAAAAAAAAGTATTTCCTGGCAAAGGAGAGTTCTTGCAAGCCGTCATACTCTGAATCCTTATCACTGTGAATAAGTTTACTGGACATAGTGGATGGACTAGAGAGTCTTTCTTTAATTATTTACTATGTCACCGAAAGACCAGGAGGAGGCGCATGTCTCCACCATGTAATGTATCAGCTGCACCCTGTAAATTTTATTCTTTGGTCAATGTTCTGTTTCACATCTGGTTTAGTTTTCTCTTTTAATATTTTTGTTCTTGCAGTTTAATTTTGGGGACACCGTTGTCCATCAGGCCATCCACACCATTGAATACTGCCTGGGCTGTATTTCTAACACTGCCTCCTACCTACGACTTTGGGCTCTCAGCTTAGCTCATGCACGTAAGGCTGTGTTTTTTTTCATTTACAGATGGAATGGGGGGTATGAAATGGGTGCCATGGGGCAAAACCAGGACTGGCTGAACTTGCTCCTTATGTCCTGGAACCTGTTCTGAAATTATCTGGTAGCCCTAACGATTGAAGACAATAGTCAAATATACAAGGGCAGTAAACTGCCACCATACATTTTGGAGGGGTTATGTCCAGAGCAGATTTGAAATGTGTTTCAATAGGATATTCCTCACTAGGACTAAAATTCACTAAAAGAAAAATATCTCTAGAATGTGGGAGTAATCTTATAACATGCACCTATGTGAACATGTCAAAATGCGCATATTCCATGCCTGTTTTATAAAGAGAACCTTGATGCCGGCATGCTATAATGACTCTCACTAGGAGTGGGGTGGCGGGGGAGGGAGGCAGAAGATGAATGTCAGTAAATGGGAGGGGCTGGAGCAGCAGAAGGAGCAGCGGAATGGATGGTGAGGGTTTGGGAGGGAAAGTGTGTGTGTGTGTGTAAGGGTGTTTTGAAGATAGGTGTTGGGGCCACATAGAGAAGTGTGTTGTGACAGATAGGGAGGAAGGCATGTCTCCTGTAGAGCATGGCATACATTTAGTATAACTGATGTATGCATATAGGCAGCTCATAAGAAAGTGAGCCATATCTCCTAAAGTTCTTTAAAAAGATTATTTTAATTTGCCAAGCACCACCTTAGTTTTTTAAGTTGCCTTTTTGAAAGTGAGGTTCAGTGTGCATGACCTATTGGGCTGCCTGCCTTTTCCCTGCATAGGGCCCTCCACAGGTATGGGCTAGCATGGAGCCATCCATAGGTGACTCAGAACACCAAAGAGACACTTTGTTTCTACGTATGGTTCATTTGCAGCCCTCTACCAAGACTGGTATAGGAAACAAAGTTTCACCAGTACAAAAACAAAATGACGAGTAGTAATATCAATAAGATTGCCAACTTGTAAGCATGTTTTTGTACTGATAGTTTTCAAGATATTTTACTGTTGCTGTTTTTAGGGCAGTATTGAAATCCCATGAGCAGTTTCCTGTCATGGGCCTGTACCTCTGCAGAGGTTTCCTTCAGAACATTCAGGAGCGGTAGGGACCATCGGCTACTTCTGTATATGAGTGTGAGGTTTTCAGACTAAAGTCACCATGTGTAGTTCCCTGCTCCTGCCCTGGGCCTATCCCTTTCCAGCAAAGGAGGTAATTTCCCATCTAGCTGCATCAATCTGTTTCATGCAGCTGCATCTGTTTGAAAATTATCCACTGGGGATAATTTTATAAAGCATTTTTGCATGCGCAAAGCATGTTTCATGGGTAAAAAAGCACTTTCATAAAACTGGAAGGCCAAATACACACACGGGTATTCCTGGAGGTGTAGTCTGGGCAAAGCTGGGGTGGAATTGCAATGTTTACAGAACAAGTGCGCATCTTTGTTTTACTGGGGGTCATTATGCAAGCCTGTTTCATTATAAAGGCACGTAAGTGCCTGTGTTGCTCTTTTGGACTTTTTCTCATAGATGCTCTGTTATACAATGATCCTCTTTATGTACACATAGCCTTTACAGGGGTAATTTTATAAAAGCTTTCTTGTGCGTAAATCGTTTTGTTTGTGCATAAAAAGGAAAGCTACCCCACGCGTAAAAGCTTACATGGTGACAAGAAGGCACGTACTTTTACATACCCTGAGGGTGGGTTGGGTGGAGCAGGACAGAATCGCAGAGTATGTGCAAAGGTCATAAAATGCTCACCCACACACATACTCCAGCCACATATGTTCACACCAGTTCCTGACCACATTTCAGTCATCATTTCAACTACTTTTAGTATCCTGCTTTATAAAGACACACAGGCACCTCTCTATCTATAAAATAGCTCCAAAATAGGTGCCTCTTTGACCTTCCAACTTAGGTGATCTGTTTATAAAATTACCCTCCATATGCAGAGATTCACTCATTTGTGCACTGAGATATGGATCCTAATTCCTGAGTACTGCAACCTCACAGAGCCTGAACCCACCACATAATGTCTGTCTCTTGTGTTTTGTTTTTAATTGCTATCTGTAACTTTAATGACAATTGGCAAAGCTGATCAAGAGAGAACAGGAACCCTAAAATAACAAAGGAAACTGATATTTTGAAGAAAGTAAATATTGCTTTCTGCTTTGCAGTGCTCTGAACATCTGTTTACAATGTATTTGAACTGGAAATGTTCCCACCTCACTCGGTCTGTTACAGATGGCTGCAGTTCAGAGAGAATTTATTTATAAATAAAAAGTGATTTATAATTTTAAGTTCCTTCCTTTTTTCCAATAGTCACATATGACATAACAGATGTGTTTTTTGCTGCTTTCTGCCACTGTGTTAAGAGATTGCCTTGTATTTTTGGTTGTGAATCTTATCTGCGGGGATAGTTTCTATTGGAGGGGAGGGGTGGGAGGGACGACAATGCCTCTAAATGTTGAGAGCAATTTTTTTTTAACAGGCCACTTAAGTATCAAGTATCTGCACAACTTATGCCACTTTTGAAAATGAAAAATTCAGGCATGCCTTCTCTTTGAAAAGTATCCTACTAAAAATACCTGCACACATTTAAACAGGCACAACATTTCTGAAAATATTATGGGCATGATTTTGGAAATCCTAAAGAATGTTCTGAAGTTCAGATTCTACCTCCAGGTGTAGCAGATAAAATATATGCAGAGTGGCGTTACGAGCATACTGACACATACATGTGAAAATGCCTCTGAGGGGTCATTCTGTAAAGCCCTTTCTATAAAACGGTGTGGTGCTAGACCTGCCTAAAGGTCTATGCAGTGACAGGAAGGTGCATGCTTATTCAGCTTTACATGTTCTGGGGATGCAGATTGCATAGAATTGTGATGTATATACATATTTTATGACATACTGGAGTATATGCGTAAAGCAGGCACGCACATGTTTCCACCAGTTTTGGAGCAGGTGTAAATATGTGCGTTGACTGGTTTTAGGTGCCTATTTATTTTATAAAGGCTTGTAGACACCTATGTTGCCCCTATAAAATAGGCTTAAAACAGGTGCCTTTTTGGACGTCTCAATATGAGTTCCTTATCGGTCCTACAGTTCAGTCCTCCACCACTGGGTAGTGCACCTCCTCCTGCAACATGGAGACTGGACAAGTCAAACTTGTGACATCACCGGGTATATCCTGCTGGTCTTCTCCCATGATTCCCCAGTGTGTGTCCAGTCTCCATGCAGCATGAGGATGTAGTGAGCCTAGGTGCTGGGCTCACTTGAGAAGCAGTTTAGGAGCAGTTAGTCAGGATTTGATTTACCTTGCATTTCTTTTGCCCTTCTTTAGGTGTAATCCTGTAAATTGTATTCATTTTCATTTAATTTCATTTACTTTTACTTTATTTATTTTCACCTAGTCTGCCTTAGTGTAAAGGGGGGGTTCTGTCCCTTTTCAAAGTTCACGCTGCCAGCTAGCCTCTATACTTGGGATTCTTCGGTCTCTGTGCCCGGTGATGATCTCTCCCCCAGGACTGTACGGGGGAGAGCTCTGTGGAACACCTGCATTTTGGCAGTGTCCATGCGGCAGATTCCCATCGCGACGGGAGCCTCAGGCCGTTGGAGGTTCTTTAGCCGGTGGGCCGGGACTCGCAGCGTCTGCTACTTCTGGTGGCGCGAGGCAGCAGCGTGTCTGGACAGCTCTTCACCCCGCAGCTACAGCGGGGTAACTGCTGCATCCCGACGCCACAAGGGAGTCTCTCGAGTCTGCATGGAGGGGCTCTGAGCTCTTGCCACCTCTGTGGTGTCTGGCGCCAAACGGGCCTGC
This sequence comes from Ichthyophis bannanicus, assembly GCA_033557465.1. Classification (NCBI taxonomy): domain Eukaryota; kingdom Metazoa; phylum Chordata; class Amphibia; order Gymnophiona; family Ichthyophiidae; genus Ichthyophis; species Ichthyophis bannanicus. Next base: position 53,987,733 of record CM066045.1, read on the forward strand.
TTCGGATTGGCGCTATTTCTCGGCAGGGCTGAGGCCTCGTGGCGGAGAGCGGAGCAGCCCCGCGTTTGAGCAGACGACGCTGTTCCACGCGGCTACACCCAGATAAGGACTTCCTTTTGCTGTTACTTTTGATTTTAATTCTAATTTTAATTTCCTTTTAATTTTAATTTCCTTTTAATTTCATGATAGTTTATAGTTCTTTGAATGCAATGTGATTGGTTTGGGTTTTACTTCTTGGGGGGTGCCTTTACCTTTGTCTGCATTCTGGCAGTTAGCGACGTCTGTCAGCAGCAGGTTTCCATGCTAGGATTTGGCCATTCAGGGTCATCGGCGGCACAACCACCTACAAATTGAGCCCTTTTCTGAAATTGTCATTTACATAAGGATGCTATTTCCATGTTTATATGCTTGGAAATTGTGCAGACAGCCTCTAAATGTCGTTATGCCATCTGCAAATTTGATCGCCATGCTTGCTGATCTCTTTTCCAGATCATTTCAGTGCAGTAGATGTTACCAGATGCCAGTTCCAGTGCAGATCCCGAGACATTCCACTATTTACGGGTCTCCTGTGAGAAAACTGGCCATTTAGTCCTATTGTGTTCCTGTTTTTGATCCATTTCCCATTCTATAATAGCACATCATCTCCTTCCTCAGGAGAAGTTCATAAGGGGCTTTGTCAGGTACCTTCTAAAACATCCAGATACATATCATTTGGCTTACTCACATGTTTATTAACCCTTTGAAAAGACAGCTTGGTGCTGCTTTTCAGAACAAGTTCTATCATTTAACTGGCACTGAACTCAGATTCATTGGTCTGCAGTTTCCAAGATCGCCTTTGAAGCTCTTTTAAAAAAAAACAAAAAAAAACCCCAATTAGTGTTACATTAGTAACTCCTCAATCTTTAGAGATCATTAATACTAATGTTATGATTGAGCCTGGCTGATATTATGAATGATCACTATTAGACAAAAATTAGCTAGGTTAAGACACTTTGATTTGGTTTTCTGCACTATGTTATCAGAGCGCAGCTTGCCCATTTGGCGGGAACACTGCCCTTCTGGGCCATCTGGGGAAAGGCCCCTGCTGGGGATCGTGAGAAGTGTTGCTGGATGGCACAGTCCGGGGCTTAGTGTTCCAGGGTCCTGGAAGGGTTGATAGCGGCAGTCAGGCCTCCCTGTCTTTGCTATGACGGTCACCTAGGTTCAAGCGTCCTGTGTTTTGGGTGACAGGAGTGGGACACCTGGACATGTGGTGCTGGATGTTGGATAGGCTCATACTTCTTAGGTGCACTCTCCTTGAGTGCGTCTGCATGTCCGTGTTCCGTCTGTGATCTCATGCTCAGGTGATTGTTGCAGCAATGACAGAGATCGCTTGGGATATTGTGAGCGGGGTTGTCATGGTGTTGCATGGGGTTGCCAATGCAAGACGGGGCCATCCTGAGGAGTTTGGGCCTCAGTCATCAGCTTTCCCTTCGGTGGCCCGGCTGTCCAGGAGGCACCCCTCCAGATCCGCCGGTCCAGTTCTTCTCTGCCTCTTCTCAATGTGGGCAGGGGGGCTGGCAGATCTGGAAATTCACGTCCACTGCACGTTCTACTGTTTTACCTCGGCCTTGGGGTTCTGAGGTCATATATTCCCAATCATTTGTTTGGTGGGTTGCTGCTGTCTGTTGTGCAAGACAAGGTGGTCCACAGTCGGAGGCTGTCGTCTATTCCCCTTACCCCTGAAGGTGCTCACAATTTAAGTTTTTTGTACCTGCGGAGGTGTATGTTGTTAAAGGCTAGCAGGCGCACCTGTGGGACCAGAATCCTCGGTTCTTCCGTCCTTCCGTTGAGGTGCGCATGTGGGGTTTACTCCCTTGGTCGGCTAGCAACTTGCTTCACCCATTGCGCCTTCCCTTTCCTCAAGGCATCGTTGCGTCCCACTTCTTCGTGGGGACTTGCTGCAGGGCCTGGAGTTATGCTTAGCCGGTTCCAGCCAGGGCTGAGTCCTTCGGGGGAGGCTCCGATCCTAACGATACAGGGAGTGCTGGGATCCGTTCAACCAGGTTCCTTCGGGCCCAGCGTACGTCGTCTTTTGCTGGCCGATTTAGGTCTTCGGGTCGTGGCGGTGCTCCGAGAAGACCAGTAGGCTGCACAGTGCTTGTCTTGGAGCAAGCGCGGGATATCTGTAGGTTCATATTCAAAGCCGTCCAGTTACATGTCCCTCCATGGTGGAATGCTGTACTAGTAGGCATACTTCATATGCTGGGCTTACAAGTTGGCTTCCGCGCTGCTCGGCATCAGCCAAGGTGACTGCCGGTTTAGGCTGTGGATGTGGAGTCAGCCTGGAGGAGGGGCCTTGCGTTCTCTGGATAATGCCCTGTTCGGTTGTGTGCCTTGTGGCCCTTGTGGAGTTGTAAAAAGGAAAAAAAAAAAAAAAATAATAATAATAATAATCATCATCAAACAGGCAAGCCTTCCTAATTGTCCCCACTTCTTTTTTATAAGGTTCTGTCCCTTTCTTCCGGGAGCTTGGCCGGAGCGTGGTTAGACTCAGCTACATTTTGGGGATCCTTTATGTACAAGGCGTTTTAGTGTACGCAGCACGCCCAGTGTTCCATCGTCTGACTGGAACGGTACGCGGTACGTCAGCCGTGGCAGGCGTTCGTGGACACGGTAGCGGATCGAGCGCTGTAGGTGCTGTCTGAGATCTCCGGGATGGTGGCCTATTTCGATCGGCAGGGTGGAGTCGGTCGGGTGGTCAGGGTGGCCCGAGCGAAGGGACAGCGTGCGCGGTTGAAGCCTTGGCGGCCTGCGTTTCGGTGGGGACACTGTGGTGGCGAATGTCCTTAGCGGGGTCCGAGTGTTTGCCGGAGGAGTGAGATTGCATCAGGCGGTGTGCGCGCCGCGTGTGCTCAGATGCGGTCAGCCCATATTGGACCTCATGGCGACCTGTCAGTCTGCGGCGACGGGTCGATGTTTAGCAGAGGACATATGAGGCTACTGGATAGCGTCGACGCATTGGTACGGGGCCGTGGCCCGGTCCATTCTATGCCTTTCAGAGGTCATAGTGAAAATGGCCGACTGGGTCTGGTTGCTAAGATATGTGCTCTTCATTAGTCAGTGGGGACCATTACCGGTGTATTCTGCAACATTTGCGTGAGTTTGCATAATCTTTACTTGCAACCAATCGAAATAACTGTCCAAAACCAGTTGATGCAGTCACTACTTAAATTTGCCTCGCTTGACAGAAAAAAAAAAAAAAAAAAGACATATTTATTTTATACCGATAGGTCACTCACAGCATATTTGGCGATTCCTCGTACAGGTGTTAATCATGCAGATAATTTCTGCTCTAGTTGTGGTGATGTGACTTTTACATCACAAAAATGGCATATGACTGTGGCGGTTCAGAAAGCCTACCATTTATATTTTGGCTGCAGAATAAAAGATCAGGATAAAAGCTAGGCGCCACACATATGCTGCAATACATGTGTAGCAGATCTCAGGCTGTGGATGGATGGAAAAAAACCATCAAAGTCTTTTGCAATTCCAATGATCTGGAGAGGGCCCATGGATCACGTCGGCGATTGCTACTTCTGCATGGTTCCTCCAATTCCGGAGGGCATATCCAGGTGATGTAAGCGGTTGGCCTACTGGCATTGCGTCGTGGGCGTGGCTACCAGAGTCTCCTTTCTTTTTTGTCACACCATGTAAGACTCCACATCTTCTGAAACAACGCTGGACTCTGGGGCACTTGACACCCTCTTATATGCCCTTGGTGGGTCACGCTTGGTTTATTGCAACTCATTGCTTCGCTGCATTCCACATTCTCAATTAAAAAGACTCCAACTGGTCCAGGACATAGCTGTAGAGCTACTTTGTGTTGCAAAGAATAAAGCCCTTAAGAGGTGTGACAAATAGGATGTTTGACGCTGGTGGTTTTCCATTTCCCTCATTTTGCTTCCCACCTCTGTCTGGATGGACCTCGGTTCCGTTCTCCCTCGTGGAATCCGGCTGTGCCTGTCTAGTTGTCGGTTTGGGACTTACGCAAGAACACTTTGCTTGTAACCTGCGTTTCTTGGACCTTAGGTGAAGGTTCCGTCGCTTTCTGGGAGGTCTCTTCGCTGCCTGTCCCTCCGTGGAGGCGGGTTCTGCGGGAGAGCAGCGGTTGCTAACACTTGACACCCTGGTGGGGTCGAGAGCCAAGGGGGAGCTCAAGCGGATTTTTCAGGCGGAGCTCCGGTAGCCTTCTCAGTAGGTCTTTTTCTAGGGCGTTCAGTGTGTTTGCGATGGCGAGTTTGTCTTTCTGAAGCACTAGCGCTGCTTGGGGCAGAGTTCTGTGCTGTTTTCACCAGTGCAGAGGATCCAAGTGGGCTCTCGGTCGTGTCTTCCTGGTTGGCTTACCGCCTGTTGACGTGAGGAGCGGGCTGGGGTCGGTGCCTGCTCTGTTCGTTTAGGGGCCGAGCCGACTGGATAGGTCCCTCCCAATGATTACTGCTCTGGTACATCCCAGTGGTGGAGGACTGAACTGTAGGACCGATAAGGAAATGGAAATTACACTTACCTGGTAATTGATGTTCCTTGAGGGAGTACAGTTCAGTCCTCATTCCCGCCCGGGGATGGATGTTTCAGATGCGAGGCGTCAGTTCCGAGTGTGCTTTCGGATCCTAGCGTCGGCAACGGGCTCTGATTGGCAGGTAATCGCGAGAGCAACCTTTTCTGCCTATACTCTTCCTTAGTTCTCCTTCCTTCTAGCTCTCTGTCTTCCGCTGTTTGGTGCGCAGGGGGACAGGGGCACGGAGGAGGGTGTTTTCGGCCTTTCTTTTTGGGGCCCTGTGATTTTAAAGTTGAAGTTTGAGCATTGCTTTGTATTTAGTACTTTAACTGGTTGTTTGCTCCTTTGAGTCTGCTTTGACAGTAGGTCACTGGGGAATCATGGGAGAAGACCAGCAGGATATACCCGGTGATGTCACAAGTTTGACTTGTCCAGTCTCCATGTTGCAGGAGGAGGTGCACTACCCAGTGGTGGAGGACTGAACTGTACTCCCTCAAGGAACATCAATTACCAGGTAAGTGTAATTTCCATTTCTGCTATAAAATTGCTCAGACTTTGAGTTTGTTTCTATAATGATCTATTTCCACGGATAAAACGCTTTTTATGTGCTTTTTAAGCAGCTTGGAAAATTATCCCCAGAGAAGATAATGCAAAAAAGTGCTTTATGAGGGTAATTAGCATTTTCCACATATAAATGTATGTTTTGCATAGGGAAAATGGCTGTTATAAAATTCAGTGTACCAAAGGCTGGTCCCTACTGCATGAAGGCATTGTTTGGCTGGAGTTGGGGCAGAGTTGTGTAAATACACAGGATGCACGCATACATATACACTGATATATAGATTGATAGACTGTATGTCTGCAAGAGCACTTGTACAGCACTGAGAGCTAAGCCTTTATAAAATTGGAATTTAACACGTTTTTAGGGGTCTTGTTAATTACTCCTACTTGTCCTAATCTTTAGTGTCTCTTTGACTATAGCGGCCTTGCTAACTGAGAATAGGGGCCTCTTGAAAAGGACATGAATTCTGTTAACAAATTTTCTGATCTTTCTGAGCAGAGCTTTCAGAGGTGCTGTGGACCATGGTTATCCACATCGGTCTCAATGTGAGAAGTTTTGGAGGAGGTTTTGGCTTGGTCTTCGTATTTGCTGCTTTTGCAACCCTTACAGTTGCGATCCTCCTGGTCATGGAAGGCTTGTCTGCATTCCTCCATGCTGTGCGTTTACACTGGTAAGTGTCTTGGGAAGTCTGGCTTTGTGTGTTTCTTTCTTTTTTTTTTAAATTGTTTGTTTATACGATTTTTAGAATTAAATCAAGAAAGTTTCAAAACAATCTTGAAGAAAAAGAGCAGATACAATTAGAAAAAGAAACCAAATTTCCAAAAATTCAACAAAGTAATTCAGTTATGAAACAATGTAACTACCCACCCTAGCCAACAGTATAGGAGGGGAGAGATACAAAATACAATTTATCAAACAAACGTGAAGAAATTAAGTGCAGCTGACAAACTCCGGTCACACTTAAGAGAGCTCAGATGAGGCACCAGTAGATGACTCCAGACGCCGAGCATTAATAAAGTCTGTCGAGAGGGCTCATAAAAAATAAAAGAAACAGCATTATATTTCACTAAACATTTATAAGAATGTTTAAGAAAAAAAGCCCCCCCCAACTGTAGGATACCAGGACATAACACGAGAAATTCCCTGCGACGCCTCTGTGTTTTCCTGGCTAAATCCGGGTAAATACGAACCATTAACCCTCGAAATAACAAATTTCTTTTCCTAAAGAAACGCTTTAGGAGCCACTCTCTATCAGAAAGTAATGCAAAAGTAACTAAAAGCGTGGTCGGAACTGGAGTCTCGCTTTCAGAACGTTTAAGTAAATCTGTGACATTCAAAACATTTGTTTGATCCTGGTCCCCCCCCCCTAAATTAACCACACCAGCTGTTAATTTAGCCTTAGGCAAGTAATAAATCCTCACCAAAGGAGGCATTAATTACGGGGCAACCCCAAACACATCCACCAAATATTGTCTTAACATTTCTCTAGGAGATACAGACAAAAGCCTAGGAAAATTAATTAATCTAAGATTATTATTTCTAGAGAGATTGTCCAAATGTTCCAACTTAGCTTGTATAGAGGAAAGGTTCTTCCTGAATGCATCAGATTGTTCTTCCAACGCTGCAACTTTTCTCCGAGACTCCACAACTTCGGATTGTGTAGCCACCACCTTCCGTTCCAAGTCCTCCACAGCAACCACCAAATTATTCACTTTCTGCTCCAGCGATGTTATCTGTGGAACCAACGCTTCACCCAAAGAAAGAATTGCCTGCCAAATAGCCTCAAGAGTAAAGTTCTCCGGATGCTTAAGAGAGAACGCCAAACCCGGACCAGCCACTGATGAAAAAGCTTCCATTTCTGCTACTGGCGCTTGACCTCGTTGCACCACAGGAAACTCCTGCCCTGTGGTCACTTCCTCAAACGGCGCCGATATCGAAAAAGAGTCGTGCTGCCCTTGGACAGCACTCTCCTGGTTCTGCAGTCCCTCCGTTCCTGGCCCACTCGAGCCACCAGCTTCCCACAACTTCAGAGGAAAGCCTAGCTCCAGGAACCCTTCAGGCAGGGGCTGCCCTCGGAACACCTTTGGCGCCGGGTTCACTGGAGAAATAGATGAAGCCAAAGCAGCCGCTGAGTCACCCGACTCCGGTACAACTGCAGCTCGGCGTTCTTCCCCAGTATCAGCCGGAGCACGGTTGGCGCGTATCACAAATGCATCTAAAGGTCCAGCAGAAACCGGCGTAGAGATATGGGGAGGCTGAGCGGGCAACAACCCACTTTTCCCTTTACGCTTCCTACCCATCCGGGAGCAAGAAATAACACGCTCACTCCGAACCGTCAGCTGCCACCATCTTAGTTAAGACATTCCCTCGTGGCAGTGTTTCTTTTTTTTTAATACATAAATACTCCATGTACCTGTATACCCCAGGACCAGATGGGGATTATCTGTTTGAAACTCTAAAGATTGTGCTTTCGTGAATACAGCTGATGTAGCTCTGCTAGTTTGAGCAGAACTTATAATATGAATGTAAAAAGACCAAAATATTAGCCATACAACCTAGAAATAAAGCCAGCTAATTCTTGAAGACGAGAACCACCCAAATTAACTAATTTTACTATAAAGGCTATGGTTTACAAAAGCTATTGGATTATAGCATATATTTCTAGAGAAACGTAGATATTTGCAATTACTGGGTGGCATCTCTGGAGGAATATGTGATCAGGAAGTAAGATTCTACTTAAATTATCCCTACAACTAATACAATTAGACTTGCGCTGGCGGTTGGCCAGAATGTTCCTTGTATATCATAGAAGGCATGGAGATCAGATGGTCAGTTTGTACCTATACCTGCTTCATGATGATGATGGTGACTCCTATTTTATAAAGGCGCTCCAGTCAAAAATAATGTGAACCTATCAGCTTTCTAAGCAATCTTACTCTGTAAATTAAAGCACCGGAACAGAGGGGTTATTTTACAGTGACTCTTTTGCGGCTTCAATACTCAATTATCTGTCCATTTGTAAAGTCCCTTTTTTTATAAGTTTTGAATATTTGGAATACAATTCAACTTTTCTTTTTACTTATCTCTCAACTTGGCATCGAGTTCTTAAATCCCTCTTCCCAACTCGAGCTTGGGCAACAGTCAATAGCTAGAGGGGATGATTTCTTATTTCTTTGACAGAACTTAACTCTCTTTACAGTTTCTCTTTCAATACCAAGGAATCCCAAAGAATAACATAAGGGTGCTTTTCATAAATCTTTTTGTTATGGTGACTATACAATATTGTAATTGTGGGAAGGAGTGACTGAAAGTGATACTGGGTGTGAACACTGCAGGTAGTGACGACTACAAAGGATGTTTCGGTGGGGATTGGGGTGTGGGAGGGAAATTGGATGTAAAGAAGGAAAATCTTGTTTCTGTAATAGACCATATTACATGTTGCATGTTTTCTTCACGTTTCTCCTGAAAGTTGCGGTGGTCCAGATCTGATTCCACCATAGGCTGCATAGTTCTTGAAATTGGACAATCGCAAATAGGTCTGGAGAGTTTGTTCCAGCCAGGTCCTAGACACTCTTGCTGTAATAGTTTCTGGATGAACATAACCAAGGGGAAAGGGGGGGGGGGATGGTGGTAAGATGCAATGCAGTGTTCTTGATCAGTGTATTTTATTTCAACAAGAGAGGCTTTTTGGGATGAGAGGGGAGGAAACGGGACAAGCATTTAAGCATACCTAGGGTCAATGAAATTGTAGAACTCTAGTCAACAAAATGAAAGGTACTATTCCACCCAACAGTAAACAAAACTGAACAAAGGCAATATAACCACAAACCTCCGAAGTAGTCTTCTTTATTTAACCACAATTGAAGAAAACAAGACTCTGCATGGCCATGTTGCAGCAAGATCAAGCCTTCCTCAAGGGTCACAGATTGAAATCTCTAATGAGGATCAGAATAGCATTACCAGTCCAGGTAAAATCCACCTTGCATGTGATTGGAGAAAAAAAACGTTATAAAATGTTAGCGTCAACCCATCTAACCCTTGATAACCTGTAGAATTGTGCCTTTTGAAATGTTAGCATTTAATATCCTACTTGCCTCCTCTGGACTAAGTGGCAGACTTATAACCGTGGCACGGCGAACACGGTGCATCCCCCTCCCACCCCCCCCCCAAACCCACAATGAAAACACACAACTCCATTATTGGCTTAAACACCGGTCGCAGCTTTATTAACCTTAACAAACTTCAACAATTCCAGCAATACCATTCCGCCTCTAGCCCAACAGTAATGACTTCACCAGCCATGTGGGTAGCAAAGTGATGTCATCGCTGTCGCCACTGCACATCCTACCACCCCTTTATCCGGCTTCGCCATACTACTAGCAAAAGCCTCACCGGGGTTATCCGGGTCGGGGGTACCCCACCCCCGCCCAACCAATACCTATGGCTCCGGACCCCGGAAACCTTCGGGATCCCGCCACCGGTTCAGGCACACTCTAGCCCTGAACCGCACCCCCCCAAGCTGCGACCGATGTACCCTCTGGAAACAACCCCTTCCACGGCCTCCTGCCATTCATTAAGGAGAAGATCCATACCGACGGGATAAATGCACCCCGTCCTCCCGGTATAGACCCGCACAAGAAACTTCAACCCAGGGATGCTGAATCTGAAAGCCCCCATGCTCCGCCACCCACCGCCCAATCTGGCGATTAATCTTAACCAATCCCCTAGACCACCGTCGCTGCTCCCGACAGGCAGGCCGTGGAATGATGTCTGACCAGAACAATTGGACCCCCGGAAACATCAACAACACTTCCTGCAAATCATGCTTTGCAGCCCGTATCAGCTGCTTACAGGTCCAGGAACTTAAATCATTGCCCCCCAGATGAATAAGCATCCACTTCGGCCACTCCTGGGAACACCTGTGATGCCGCAGCAAAGGCAGGAACTGCACCCAACGCAGTCCTCGAAAGCCCAGCCATAGGATCACCAGCTCACTCGGGTCCATGCCCAGATTGGGCCCCATAGGCCGCACAGCCGCTCTTCGTTCCGCCCAATGAACAAAGGAGTGGCCGACTATCCAACAGGTCCCAGGACGCCGACCCTCACCTGAAACACAAAAACAAAGTTAGCACCCCCCCCAACACCCCAGTCACAAACGCACATACCCACGAAAGGCCTGCAATGCCCAGCGGCCAATCCTCTGAATCTCCGCCTGAGGCAGACCCGCCACCGCAGCACTGGTAGCCGCCCCGATGCGGAACGAATGAGGGGCAAACCCAGCCGGGTCCATCCCAACCCTCCCGAGAGCCAAACGCAGCACGGCCGAGAACTGAAAACGAGTTAAAGGGCTCGCATCATCGTGCAGGAAAAAATTCCCCTCCCCAGCGGGACGAACACTCAGGTATTCCCGCATCAAAACCACCGGGCAAGTGAGGGGGTGCCCATTGGCCCGCAACACCACCCACTGACCACGACCCTGCTGATCCGTTTTGGACTGCGCCAGCCACACCCGCGTCTCCGCAGTCCCCACCGCCACATGCCGCCAATTCAAACCGCCCGCCAAGCGGCGGGAAACCGCCACTAGCTCCCCGACACGGAACGCCCCGAAAAAAGCCAAGCTGAAAACCGCCCGGAAAAGCCACGTTTCGTACGTGGACGACGTAACCCCCGGCAATGCCATGGAGAGCAGAACCAACAGCTCGTGCGTAATGGGCCTGCGACCATCCAACTGGGGAGGCTGAGAACACCCCCACCCCTGCAATAATTGCCGAGCCAGGCACCCCCCACCCATGCCACCCCAGCCCACCGCCCGAGCGAAAAAGGAAAACCCCGCCAAACTTGCCCGCACAGTCGCCCTAGACCGCCCCATAGCCTTCGCCGCGACCATGTATTCCGCCAATAAATGATCGGGGACATGCCCCTCCCGCCACCCCCGAGTCACCAGAAAGCTGACCACGTCGTCGCATCCTCGCTGATACTTCCTCCAAGTTCCCGGGGCTACCGAACTCTGCAGCAGAGCTAGCATCTCCACCGGCCAAGCTGCCATAAGAACTATGGGAACTGCAAGCCGGTGCTGTCCGCTGCTGGCGCCAAAATCCGGAACTGCTCCCACTTAAAACGAGAAAGAGCATCAGCGATACCGTTAGTGAGCCAGGAATGTGCCGAGCCTTCACCACCACATTCAACCGCAAGCAAGCCAATACTACCGCCTGCATCAAAGAGGCAACCCGCAAACAACGCGGCGTATACTGATTAACCACACTGACCACCGCCGCATTGTCACAGTGCCACACCACTCTACGATTACGCAGCCGATCGGGCCAAAGCTCCAAGACGACCAATATGGGAAACAACTCCAAAAAGGTAATGTTTGACGTAAGCCCAGCCTCCTGCCACCGCGCACCACGCCCCCCCAAAGTAGATGCCCAATCCCCCACTGCCCGCCGCGTCCGTAAAGAGCTGTAAATCCTCAGAAGAAACGGCGGCCTCCATCAGAACGGATGTTCTGTTAAAGTCTTGTAGGAAAACGTCCCAAACCCCCAAATCAGCCCGAATACTCTGAGTCACCCTAATGCGATAAGGCTTCGTCGCACCCGCCGTGGCTGCTGCCAGCCGCCGCAGAAACACCCTTCCCATCGGTATGACCCTACAAGCGAAATTCAAGGAACCGACTAAGGCCTGCAACTCTCTCAAAGTGAGTTTCCGCGCCCCCAGTGCGTTGGCAACCAGCAAACGCAAACGCAGAATCTTTACCTCTGGCAAGCGTGCCACCATGGCCACCGTGTCCAACTGTATCCCCAAAAAGGTTATGCATGTACTTGGACCCTCTGTCTTATCCGCCGCCAGCGGCACTCCCCATTCCCGGGCTAGGTCAATAAACCCGTCCAACAGCACCCGACACCGGTCGGAATGAGCCTCCCCGGCAAAGAGGAAATCGTCGAGAGAGTGCACGACCCGCACGGAACCCACCCTTTTAGTCAACGCCCAATGCAAAAAGGTGCTAAACATCTCAAAGTAGGCGCAGGAAATTGAGCAGCCCATCGGCATACATTTGTCAAAGTACCATCCCTCCTCAAAATAAAACCCCAATAGGGGGAAAGCGGACGGGTGAACCGGCAACAGCCGAAAAGCTGATTCGATGTCAACCTTGGCCAACAAACACCCCATGCCGCAATGACGCACCACAGCGACGGCCGCATCGAAGGATGCATATCGCACGGAACACCAGCACTTAGGGATCCTGTCATTAACCGACGAACCTGCCGGGAATGACAAGTTGTGAATCAGCTGATATTTACCCGGTTCCTTCTTTGGCACTACACCCAAGGGAGACACCACCAAATTGGGAAATGGCCGACAGGAAAATGGCCCAGCCACCCTACCCAGGGCACACTCCGCTTGCAACTTAGCCCGGACCACCTGCGGCAACCGGCGCACTGAAGCCGCGTTGCCTAAACCCTGCCCCCGTCCCTCACCCAACACAGGAATGTGAAAACCGTCCCGGAAACCCTGCCCAAGTATATCACGGATCCGGCGCCGCGGATAACGCCGGAGCCACAGGAGCATCGCATCCAGCCGAATCGGTGTGGGCGCACGCTCCCACGCATCTGGACTACTTGGGAGTCGGAGCGGAAGTGGGGGCTCGCCTTGTGCACTTGAGGGCCGAATGCCCCGCTCCACACAGGGAGCAGGCGTGCCAAAAATTTGCAATCGGGGAAGGGGCACGACGACTTGTTAAATCGCCAGCAGAGATCTCCGGCACCCTCCCCATTTGCCCTCGGTGTTCCGGACACTCCATCACGAAAGGAACGCCCCCTGCCCGCCACGCCAGCCCCAGCAACTTTGAAAGCCACGGAACCACCTGCTCCCCCAGACCGCACTGCCATCTGAGTTAACCACAAACTAATGTCCTGATTCCCCCATGACAACAGCTTATTCTCCTCCATCTTGTCCCGAAATTTTTCATCGTAGTTGAGCCAAGCCCAACCTTCATGCGTCTGAGCGGCTTCCAGAATCGAGTCGGCGTACGCGAGCAACATCCCGTATTGGTCCGGATACTCATGGCCCCAGACGCTGGCTAATCTTAGAAAAGCCCTGGCCCAATTAACCACAGTACGAGACATGCGCTTAATCCTCCCCGCCTTCTTGTCCTCCTTCCTCTTCCTACGGCTCTCGCCCGACCGTCTCCTCCCTTCCAACAAGCGGAAGATATCAATATACTTCCTCTTCCAGATTTTTCGGCGTAATGCCCGTGGGACCCCCTCCCACAGCTCAGAAAAGGACGCGAGGTTCGGTGCTGCCCCGCGCCCCTCCGCCCCCGGAGCCACGGGAACCCCCGACCGATCCCGCGAATCCCCAGAGTCCGAGGACGACCCGCTGGAAAACGAGGATGACGATTCATTCCTATGACGCCTCCGACAAGCATGCTTGCGCTTCCTCCGGACCTTACCCCCGACAACGCCACCAAGGACCCCACCCTCCTCACCCCCTACTGACAACTCACCTGCAGGTAACCCTGCCTCGCCGACTGCCGCCGCACTCGCCGGCTGCTCCGTAGCGATCTCCGAGGGCCGAACATTTTGCGGGTCTTCCACACTCTCACCGCTCACCCCCGCCGGAGCCGTCACCGCCTCACCGTCCGCCGCTCGAGGACCGGCCACCGCCATCCCACCGGGTGGATGCCACGCCATCCAGGTCTGTGGAGAAGCATAAGAGAAAACAGGGGGAGGGGGAAGGGGGCCCGCAGACCATGGTGGCGCCCAAGCGCCCAACCATTCCGCATGGGAGGTTCCCTGGCCCCCGCCCCTCCAACATTCCCAGGCCGCAGCCCCACTAGTGGCAGGAGATCCCCCAGGGCAACTCCCCCCAACGCCCCCACCCTGACCAAAACGCCCCAGAAAAGGGGAAGGAGGACCCCCCAAGTACCCTGCCGCATCACCACCCCACCATGACGGAGGCCCCTGCCCCCCGGCCATACCCATCTCCCAGGGGTGCATCATCCCCGCTGGAGACGAAGCCCCCCGCCCCCCTCCCCACAGCCGCAGACGCATTCGCACCTGCAAGCTCTCTGTTCTCAGAGGGTGCACCCACGCCAGCCCCCCGCCGACCCCGAGCTCCCCGAGACCTACCCCTTTCACCCAAAGGGACCCCCCCCAGAGGCCGCTCCAACCTCGCTGCGCCTCCGGCTGCCTCCCCTATCGGTCCCACGTGCCTGCTCACCAGCACTGCGCCTGGCACCTCTCCCAGACTCCTTCCCTCCCTTTCCCCCGCTTTTCCCGGCCCGGGAAGGCATCCTCCGTGAAAAAGGCACTGCACCCGCACTCCCTGAAGCCCCCTCACAGGACACTAACACCCCAAAAAACGGCGCAGGAAGAACACCATACCTGCAATCAAAACGGTCAGCGCAGCTACTCACACGCACCGGGAGTACCCGAAAGGACTCTCGCTCCACTGGACACCCCACCCGTAGACCGAGCACGAACACTGCACCGACACGTCCGCAGCCTCGAGGCCCGCATCCACGAATGCGCGCCCCGGCACTGCCCCGACTCTACCTCCCTCCCCCCCCCCCCCACCGCTTGGTCTACTCTGATTGGCTCCCGCGCTGCCACTCAACCGCGGGAGCCAATCCCTTCAAAAAATGCCGCCCGTCCTTGCGGCATTCTTTCCGGCCCCCGCGGCCCGCTGAGGGTGCCATGCGTCGCCGGCCCGGTTACATCCGGCCGGCCAGGTACGGGCCCTGCGGCCTCTTTAATTCCCTTCTAAGTATGCTCCTATTCCCGCTTCTCTAATATTCAAGTCCTAAGCATACGATTCTTGATAAAATTTGGCAAATTGCTGTTTAACATGATGCAAGGTTCCACATGCTAGGAATCATAAGGAAAGGAATGGAGAATAAAACAGAGGATATTATAATGCCTCTATCAGTCCATGGTGCGATTGCACCTTGAATATTGTGTGCAATTCTGGTCACCATATAGCGGGATTAGAAAAGGTACTGAGAAGAGCCACCAAAATGGTAAAGGGAATGGAAGGATACCCCTATGAGGAGAAACTTAAAAGGTTAGGGCTCTTCAACCTGGAAAAGAGACGGCTGAGGGGAGATATGATAGAAATCTATAAATAAATGGAGTGGAACAGGTAAATGTAGATCAATTGTTTACACCATCAAAAAGTAGAAAAACTAGGGGACATACAATGAAGCTTTGTAACCTGTTTAAGACTAACAAGAGAAAATATTTTTTCACTCCACGCATAATCAAACTCTCAAATTCATTACTAGAGGATGTACTAAAACTGTTAGTGTAGCTGACTTTAAAAAAGGTTTGAACAAGTTCCTGGAGGAAAGGTAAAAAAAATCATTATTAAAGAGGACCCGGAAACCCACTGCTTGCCCCTTGACAAGCATTGTGGAACCTGTGTGTCTTTTTGTGAACCTGCTAGGTACTTGTGACCTGGATTGGCCACTGTTGGAAACAAAATATTGGGTTTGATGGACCTTGGTCTGATCCAGTATGACATATCTTATGTTCTTATCTCCATGTAAAATGTTTTCAGCTTCACCCTTATTTTTCTCAGATGCATTCTTCATGTTTTTAGTTTTCGGAAGGTATGGGTATACAAAGAGGTTTTGTGAGTGTGATGTTTTTTGGTGGGGTTTGTTGCTTTTCTGGTAGTTTTGCTGCGGAACTGATCACTTTGTTCCAGTTGTCCATTAGTGTTGAGGTGTCTGAGTCTGGTCAGATATGGTAGGGCGTTTTCTAAGAAGGCATCCTTGTTGAAGCTTTTGAATCTTCATGTTTGTTGGTGAACTGTTATTGGTCATTTTAGAGATATGGTAAAGGTAATGAGGCTATGGTCTGTCCAGGGTGGTGGGTATGTTATTAGGGAGGGGGGTTTGGTGTGGAATGTTTGAGTGGGGGTGAAGATTAGGTCCAGGGTGTTTCCTTTGTAGTGGGTGGGGAGGGTTACTCTTTGTTTGAGTTCCATTGATTCCATTGCTGTGAGAAAGGTGTCAGTTGCTATTGATAGGGAGGGGAGGTTGAAGTCTCAGAGTATAATCATGTCTTTTTTGAATTTTAAGTGTTCAATGCAGTTTTCAATTATGGCAGGTAAGCAATTTGTTGATGAGGGCGTTCTGTAGTTGAGGCTGATGATGCAGTCACCATCACAAACGACCATATAACTAACTTCATCTGTGCTGTTGATAGAGGTCAGAAAAGTAGGTGCATTTTGGTTAGGATTAATACTCCTCCTCCTCTTCTGTTGTTTCTGGTGCATTGGAATAGAGAATAGCCATATGTTTTTATTTGATTGATGAGGACGTTGTCGGTGTCTGAGAGCCATGTTTCAGTTATACACAGAATGCCAAGTTGGCATTCTATGAGCAGGTCTGTGATTCTTTCTGACTGATCTGGCATTGATCAGGGCACGGCAGATTATCTGTGTTTTATCTGTGGTATAGAAGTATCTGGAGGGATGTAGGGAGACTTGTATGATTATGATTCGCCTTGTGTGGTGTTGTGTGCGATTGGGATGTGTGAATAGGCATGATGGGGGTGCTATAATATAGTTGTATATTATGTAGTGGTTGTATGGTATGAGTCTGAGGAACTGTGGTGTAGTTGGGTTATAATGTGCTAATGCAAGATGTATGAGAGTAAGAATTGAGTATAATGAGAGGTAAAGGGAGAGTATGGTTATTTTATAATATGGTCTTGGAACAATAGCATTACAGCGGGTTATTAGGTTGTTTTGGGTGTAGGTTTGGGTAGAGGAGGAGGGTAAGTTAAGTAATGGGCTTTGCACAGTTAGAGACACAGACTCACAACAGACAGAGAAGAGACACAGACAGACAAGACACAGACTCAACCGGGCGGTTATGCCTAACATGTAAATAGTCACCCTAGCTACATCTTACGTTGGCCTAAAATGTATATAGTTCCCCCAAGTTACAACTCCAAATTATTGTTCCTGTTCATTGTAAGCACAAGGCAGATCTCCTCTGCCCTGTACAAAAATTGTTATTTGTGAACCGCACTGATATTAAAGAGTGCGGTATAGAAAAGCTTTAAATAAATAAATAAATATTTTTGCAACTTAAAAGCAATGATTTTTATACAGTAGTTATTGATTAAATAGAAGGATGATATAGTAGTTACATAGTAGCTGATACAGAATTTGTCTGGTAACAAATTAATTATTAGTCTTTATTCATGCTGTGTTGGTGATCTGGTTCCTTTTCTGCATTTACTTCGTTTTTGTATCTTCCGTTGATGTTGGATGTTTAGTGCATGAGTCTTCATGGAGTGTCTTTTGGTGTTTGTGATTGTATGGGCACTTGTGCTGGGTCGGTTTGGTGCCGTATGTTGCTCAGTGCCACGCCTAAGGGCTCTCTGGTGAGGCTCTCAGGCAAGGGCCCGCCTGCTGGTGCTTTATTTTAAATGCAACTTGAGTGCATTGGGCTGGGTCGGCCTTGTGGGGGCGATCGGGGAGGGGCTTGCCTTTCCACTCGCCTCCCCAATGCCGATCCAGTCTTCTGTGGGGGCAGTGTGAGTCCTTGTGCTTGTGCTTCTAAAAAGCCCTCCACCAGACATTCATTCACTTTTAAGTGGCGTAGATTCTCGGTGTGTGTTCCCAGAAGGATCTCAGTCCTTTTTCTGCTCCAGTGGAGTCACTCCTTCAGTATCTCCTCCACTTGTCCTTGACAGGTCTAAAGACAAATTCAGTGAGAGTCCACCTTAGTGCCATTGCAGCCTCTCATCTTCTTGATGGACAGCCCATCTCTTCACAGTCACTAGTGGTGCGTTTCATGAGGGGTCTCCTGCTGTCTAAACCTCCCATTAAGCCACTTCAATGTTGTTCTAGCGCAGCATATGAAAAGTGATCTTCCTAATTGCCCTCATTTCAGCTAGATGCATTAGTGAGCTTCAGGCTTTGGTGGCAGATCCTCCCTATACCCGCTTCCACCATGACAAAGTAGTCCTTCGGACTCACCACATTTGGCATAAAGTGTGGGTATCTGCCTTCCATCTAAACCAGTCAATTTACCTTCCAGTTTTTTTCCTGAGCCACATGCGTCTAGAGCAGAAGCAACTCTGCACACTCTTGACTGCAAGCATGTGTTGGCTTTTTATCTCCAAAGGACTTAGGGTCATCATGAAGCCTTGCAGTTGTTCATCTCTTTTGACCTCAGTCACCTGGGATTACCTTTCGCTAAACGTACGCGGGCTACATTTCATTTGCCTATGACAAATCAGGACTCTCTAGAAAGCATGTCACTGCTCACAATGTTCAGCCATGGCCACCTCAAAGGCAAACCTACGCTCAGTAGCCATCAACAAAATTTGCAAAGCAGCAACTTGGTCTTCTGTCCATACCTTTGCTGCCCATTATTGTCTGGACAAGGACTCCTATCGGGATGCCATGTTTGGTCAGGCACCTCTTTCAGACTTAGATGCAACTCCTACGCTCCATCCCGGACTTTGAAGATACCAGAAATCCATGTGGGATCCATGATCTCATCATGCTTGCTCTGAGGCGAACCTCAACCGGTTCTGAGGTCACTTCATCTGGGAGCTAGGGAGTCCCATTTGTGAAGACTACATTCCTGCTTGTTCCTGGAGATAGCATAGTTACTCACCTGTAACAGGAGATCTCTGGGAACAGCAGGAATTTAGTCTTCACAACCCGCTTTCGTCCCCTAAGAGTTATAGGGTTTCAATTACTCTCTTTTTCAGCTACAGACTCAACTGAAGAGAGGGAGTTGGGAAGGCGGGAAGCAGCCATGCAGGTGCAGTGGAGTGCTCCCCTATCATGCATCTCTATCATGGAGTCCTCCTGCTGCTGCTCATGGCAAGCCATCTCCTTCATTTCAGCATCCTTAAGTTCCAGCTTCATATCTTTAATGCTTTTTTTTTTTTTAGGACAGCCAGCCAACCTCATTGAGCATTATAATGGCACTTTCACACATGCCCCACAGAGTTCAAGCTCTAATCATCCATCACCTGCAAGCCTCGCCACTTCCTATCTAGAAAAGAGTTTTTATAAAGTTACCCCGGGGTTACAAGAGTAGACACAGAGAGAGTTTCTTTTGCGTACTCAAGTGTAGGTGTGTTCAAAGGAGGAGTTTGGGGGAATGCAGGCAGAGTTGCACAGAAAGTACGATGTCACAGATTTCCCATGCATACATTTACATCTGTTCCACACAGGAGCATTTTGCCTGTGATTTCTACAGGTTTTGTGAGACAGTCTTATAAAGATAAATATGTGTCTATGTTGCTTTTGTAAAACAGCCTCAAAGTAGGCTTCTACTTGGCTTTCCCACCTAGGCAACCTGTGATAGAAATACCAGTTCTAACTTTTGTTAAAAGTACAGGGGCTTAAAGCAGTGAAAATTAAGGACGGATTATTAACTTTTTTCCTAAGCAAAAACTTAATATTCGAAATGTTCCTTCTCTTGGAGCAGTTTCTCCAAATGGGTGAGTTTTGCGCATACCATGACCATCATGAACCTTGCTTCTAAGCCATGGTATGTGGAGTATGATCTCAGTCTCTCAAATTTACTGCTAATTATCGGCATAGTACTTGAATTATGGCAAAGATGGCCTCCTTCTGGAGTTCGTAAGATATTACATGTTTGGGTAATTTTATCAAGGTGTGCTTGGAAATTCCTCTCAATTAAGCTCGTAGCAACCAACACCATGGGAAATAACTTGGTATCTTTCTGCCACATTTTCTTGATCTCTGATTGCATTTCTTGGTACTTGGAGATTTTCTCCCTTTTAACACGATTCAAAGAGTAGTCGCTTGGAACTGATTCCTCTGTAATCAATGACGTTCCTTCTCCGTAAGAGGGGTTCAGGTCCTTCTCATCACAAATCAAAGCCACAATGGGGAGACTTGGATTAGTTCCAAACTACATAACCATATTGCAGATTTTTTCCTGAAAGTAGAAGATATCAACCTCGGTCAGAAATTTTCAGTTTTCCTATCCATCCATAAAACATTTCCACTCAATAAATTTGATAAATTGTTTTTGTTTCAAGCAGGTATTGAGTGGGATCAATTACCTTATGAAATCAGTAATTCTGAAAATTATGGGTCATTTTGTTGTATTAGGAAATTTTCTCTCTCTCAGAAATATTTGAATCCAAACTTAGGATTTGAAATGGTTATGGTGGTACTGTCTGTGTTCTGTGTCTAAATCATTTGATTGCATAATTGTTGTTTTATACTTCTTATGCGATGCAATTTTCTGTATGTGATCCCCTTCAAACCAGTATGAAACTTGAAATTAAATGAAGGATATTTCGTTCTAGTCCTTGACAATAACAAAATGATGCAAATGAAATATTTTTGACTCCGATGTCTGCAGATGCATTCCTTGTTGGTATGACGGAGGTGAGAACTCACTCTTTATTATGTGTTCAGAGTATGACGACAAGGCTGGACTTGTGTCCCAGTGCTGGTGTCTATTGGCATGTGATGAGTAGAGGAAGTAACACACTAAGAAGCAGGAACATTGGAGTTTGTAAACCATCTTGGGCGAGGAGCTACCAACTATACTTAAAAAATGTAACTTGTCTTGAGCTCAGGCTTTGGAAAAGCAACTATCTAAAATCCAAATTCATATCAGAAGGAAGGTCCCAAAGGCCATTGGTTTCAGGTGTAAATTGTCCTGTTACACTCTTTCAACAATTTTGTTGTGTTAATGTTGGTTTAAGAGTGTTCTAAGAAGTTCATGTACTGTACCAAGCTAAAAATGTGCCCTGTATGACTAACACATCTGGCGCCCCCTCTGCCCTAGGCACATTCTGTAACTCCCTTTTTCTGAACTTCCTGGATTCCCAGTGATGATATCGGCGCCCTTTGTACTTGTGCCCTGTGCGATTGCACCACTCACACAGCTCTTGATATGGCCCCGTATTGCTATGTTCATCATAAATGTGCTTTATAGGACCGCATTCATTGAATTTCCCCAATCTAGTCTGTGTTTGTGTAGGGTTGTCAGACAGTCATATTATGTTGCATGCTTTCTATTACAAACATCCGAAGTTGACAAGTTTGCGGTCATTGCTGATTAAGGCTTAGATTGTTTCTTTTTAATTTGGATTGTAAATTTTAAAGGGAAGGCTAGACTGAGAGAGAAATCCAGATCTTCTTACACCCCCAGATGGCACAAATGGGAACAGCAGGTATAAGATATCTTAATGTGTAGCTAAGAATTCCTCAAAGCTTAAAACACGAAATGGTTATTCACAGAAGGAATTTCTAGGCGTAGCCATCTTAATTAGAGCCTGGAAATGGAGCTCTGGGGCAGTCTGTTAACTGCTGAAAATGGCTGTCGGCTGTTACTTAAAGATCTCCTGGCATCCAGCCTGGAAGTTCTAGCACAAGTAACTTTTATTTGGAAACGTTTGCTGCTCCAGATGCTGTTGTCTTGTACTGAAACAACTTCATTCACAATTGCTTAGATCACAGAACCTGTGAGCAAAGAAGAATCTTAGACTCTGCAACTATGGCCTTGGTTAGTCTGATTGTTAAAGGCAGCCTGCATGGGGAGGATTAGAAACAAAACGTATGAGAGCAGGGAGGAATACTGGCTCCTATAAAAATCATCTTGTTTATTTTTGATGACTTTATTTAGCTGTGGCTGCTGAGTGGTTTAGATTTGCATGCTTTATAGCGAGCCCAGCAGAGCAGCGCACTTTCTAACTTCCTTTTGTTATTGGGGAGCTTACACAGCAAATAATCCTTTGTAGGTTGTAATGTCATTGGGATCAAAAGAATTTTCCAGAGAGAGAGCAGTGTGCACTAGTTATTGAATTCACCTGAGTCTTTCTAGGCTACAAGAATCCAACGTTTAAAGTGACTTTGTAAAATCTAGTCTGCAATGAAATGTGCGGAATACATATTGAACAAAAGTGGAACTTGGCTGCTGTTGTAGTATCTCCAGGAACAAGCACGATCTAGTCTTCACATATGTGTGATGTCTGTACTGATGGAGCCCGCGTGGGAACGCTCCCCAGCGTCCAATAGGAAAGCCTTTGGGAGCATCCCACTGTACCTGCGTAGCTGCCTTCCCGCCTTTCCAGCTCTCCCTCCTCAGTTCTTCATTTTCCGTGGAGCAAACAAGAAGAAATTCCTGTCACCGCAGAAAATGTATCTTTTTCTTATTTTTTGTGGTCGCGTCTGCCTTCCCTTCTACGCTGGTACCAACCTCTGTCGGTGCTTTCTTTCTTTCCTTCAGAAAAAAAAAATTCTGTGAGAATTATTTCTTTCCTTCAGGCATATTGATGCCATCTTAGGCTTCGGTCTCGCTTTTTGTCACAGACAAAATGGAAAAACCATCCAGTGTTTTTAAAAGTGTTCCAAATGTGGCAGTACCATTTCGGCCATAGACACCCATGACTGGTGCCTAAAATGCTTAGGGCCGGATCATCAGCCATCAGAATGTCGTCTTTGTAGGAAGATGACAAAGAGAGGCCTACAAAATCGAGTTGCGAAGTTGGGCACCCTCTTTGCCTCTGATACAGTATCTCTAGCATCGACATCATCGAGAGCTTAATCTTTCCAAGGATCTCAGGTATCGAAACCTATGTCTTCATCGAAGACTAGCCGGCCCTCCAAGGGTAGATCTCCTTCTAGCATCGAGATGCCTCGGGCGTTGCCCTGGAGGGGGGACACACCGGCCAAACAACCCCAATGGGGAAGACCTTACCTACAAAGCCTTAGTGGGTCCCAGGATGCTCCTGAGGCCTCCACCTCCGGAGAGCTGCTGGTGCCATTCTCAGGGATCGTGGCCCGCAATTCCGGTACTGATACCCAAGCATCGGCAAGCTCCATGGATCAACGTATCATGGCCCTCGAGCGGAGCTTAGAGGCCTCACTGGAGGCCTCGATACCAGTAAAATCCTTACAGTCTCTTCTGCAGTAATCGGTACCGGCTCTGGTACCGATACAACCTGCATTGACTTTTTTTGCCGCTTACCACACTACCACCCATGCCGGCCTTCAAATTTGTTTCCAATACCAAGGTTCCGGCACCGCATGCCTCAGCTACCAGTTTTGATTGGTACCGAGTACAGGTGAGTGGGAACAGCCTGCCCATCGATACTTTGAGTCTTCAGATTCCGATTCATCGGATGATGAATTGGCCGATACCAGGGACATGAGAACTACTCCTGGAAGACCCATCTCCATCTCCACAACGTCACATGTCCCTTCCAGAGGACATGTCTTTTCAAGACTTTATTCGCGATGTTGCTAGGGGTCTGTCCATAACAGTGACATCGGAGAAAGAACCTAGGGCCGAAGAACTTGAAATTCTTCAATACCCTAAAGCCATGAAGGAGGCTGCTATGCTCCCTGTCCATTGCATACTTCACGAACTTATGCTTCATATGTGGGAGATACCCCTTACTATCTCTCCACATATCCGACAATTCGATACCATGTACCGGGTACCGGAATGTCCTGGTTTTCAAAAGACGCAATTGCCGCACCATTCCATGGTGGTGGAATCGGCAATGCGTTGAATAAAGAGTGCTAAGACACATTCCTCAAACCCTCCAGGTAGGGAATCGAGAACCCTCGATGTCTTTAGTCGACGTTGTTTTCATGCCTCCATGTAATCGTCCAGGATCAGTTCCTACATACTCTATATGGGTATGTTCCTTAGAGAGGTAGCTAAGGATTTGGAGTTAATGGCTCCTCTTCTCCCTGATGACAAGAGAACAGATTATCTCATCCTTGTAAAGCATGCTCAGAATGTTTCAAAGTTTAGCAGGGCAACTTTGACTGTTTTGAGTGCATCAGCAGAACGTCATCCAGTGCATGCAGGATTGCTTGGCTCCAAGCATCTGATCTTGAACAATGGGTTCAAGATAAGCTGGGTAATATCCCTTGCACCGGTGAAACCCTTTTGGCAAGGATTGGCAGGACAAGGCCTCTCAGTTAGAATCCAAGAATACCACTCTTAATAGGCTATCTAGATCTACTGCCAACCCAGCTAGGAAAAAAAGCAGCAAAGAGCTTTTTTTCAATAAGAGGTACTATCCTTCTTATACTCCTGCTGTACAGTGTCAACATCATGCCCCTCAAAAGAGGCAGCAACCATCAAAGCAGCAAAAAAAAAAAAGGCTCAGACTCCTAAGTCACAGCCAGCTCAGCAGACCCAGCCTACTCAGGGTCTTTGACTCCTTTCTACAGCTGTTCTGCCTCTGGAGATTCCAGATCCCATCCACATTACCAGCAGACACTGTCACTTTGTCCACAGGTGGCATCTTATCATATCAGAGCAGTGGACATGTCCATAGTACAGGAGGGGGGGTACAAGCTTCATCTATGAAGTCTACCCGCCCCCCACACCCGGACTCCTCCAAGAGAGTTCCGCTCTCAGCCCCCTCTCACTGCTCTGTTGCTGCAAGAGGTCACCTCCCTCCTCTTAACAGGGTGCAATAGAGGAGGTTCCACCATCCCAGCAGGGAATGGGCTTTTATTCTCCATATTTCCTCATTCCAAAGAAAACAGGTGGGTACAGGCCCAATCTGGACCTCAGAACTGAACAAACATAGAAATATGATGACAGAAAGACCACATGGCCTATCTAGTCTGTCCTTCAATATCAACATCTACAACAGTCCCCTTTTTACCTTTAGAGATCCTCTGTGTTTGTCCCATGCTTTTTTTGAATTCAGTTACTGTCCTCATCTCTACCACCTCCACTGGGAGACTATTCCATGGATCCACTACTCTTTCCATAAAGAAATATTTCCGCATATCACGCCTGAATCTATCTCCCTTCACCCTCATCCCATGTCCCCTCGTAGCAGAACTTGCTTTCAATTGAAAGAGGCTCTCTCCCTGAACATTTATGCCATGGAGGTATTTAAACATCTCAATCATGGTGGACTTCCGGTGGTATGGTGGGCTAGGGAAGATGTGTCTTTCTTAGCTCCGGAGCCTGCTCCCTCCCCATCAGCGTTAATCTACTGAATTTTTATTACCAGTCCTTCTCTGGGGAACGCCGTGAAGTTTTGTGACCGAAGGGGCAGCAGCGGTGCTGATATAGAGGCAGAACAAGGCTATGGCAACGAAATCTGCCAAGAAGGAGAGGCCTCGGGGAGCGGATACCAAGATGGCGGAGAATGGAGTGGAGGGCCAAGTTTTAAGTGCACCTAGCTCGATGGTGGCAGAGGTCTCCCAGGCGGTGGTGGCAGCGCTGGAAGACCGTTTCGGGGGCTTGGCAGCTCAAATAAGTGCTGTGGCACAGGCAGTCACGGACTTTAATGGGCGCGTGGAACAGGCCGAGCAGCGCATAAGCACGCTGGAGGACGGTCACACTCAGGCCTCTGCTCAGATCCAAAAGTTGGAGGAGCTGTTAACCAAGCAGGCGGACAAGATCGAGGATTTGGAGAACCGGAGCCGGCAAAATAATTTGCGGTTCATCGGCATTGCCGAATCGGTGAAGGAGATGGACCTGCGCACCTACCTCGAAAAGTGGATCCCTGAGAACTTGCCGGTGGACGGGGAGCTGGGGGCGATCGTCCTGGAAAGGGCTCACCGCTTGGGGCCCTACCGTGCCGGGGACAACAGGCTGAGGGCAGTAATTGCCCGGTTCCTTAATGCGGCTCAGAAGGAGGGAGTTCTGCGGGCGGCCCGACAGCAGCGCCGCAATGGTGTAACTGGTGTTTTAATCTTTCAAGACTATTCTGCGGGAGTTTCGCTGCACAGGAAGGCCTACAAGGAAGTCTGTGGCTTGCTGGTGGAGAAGGGCCTCCGCTTCACGCTGGCCTACCCCGCACGATTGAAAGTGGACTGTGATGGGGCGCAACGTCTGTTTTCGACTCCGGAGGAAGCCTTGGAATATTGCCGACAGCGCCGATGAAGTTGTCACTCCTTACCTGCTTGGGTGAGAATCTAGCCAGGGTTGGCTGCAGGACGGATCTGTGCTTCCTTTGTGCAGTGGACATTGTTGGACTTGGGGCTGGAAAACAGTGCCTGCCTTGCATATGCCTCAGATTGTTTGGCGGCCCTCTGTCCTAGCACACGGTTGTGATCGTTTTGTTGACTATTAATGCTGTTTGACAATGTTTTGTTAAAGAAGTCTGTTCTGATATTTGTAAATGGTTATTAGGCCTGAGAATGGTGTGAGGGGGGTGGGTCATCGGGGATAGCCAGGGGGTGACCAATTGTTATGGCTGGTTGGCCGCCGCCTTGCTCTGGACGGGCCTCACACTCTTGACTCCTGTCCTTTGGGCTCTAATTTTTTTATTATTTTATTCTTTTGTTATTTTTACTCTTATTTTTATTTTTTAACACGTTAATCACTACATCCAGTGGTGAGTACCTGTTTTGGGCTTTGCTGAGAGACTTCGAGACCCGGGGCAGTGGTGCAGCGGGTTGGAGCGTTGTTGGAGGCAAGAGGGGGGTATGAGTTCTATGTGGGCTGCATGTGATGCTCGATGTGCATCTGAGCATAGTACAACATGAGGCTTCTGGGTTGCTGTGTTGGTGCTGAGTAGGGGAAGCATGGGAGGGGTAGTTGGGGGAGGGGGGGGCTCTGCGTGTCCCGGAAGTGTGGAGGGGCCTCTAGACTGGGATTAGAGGATGTGGAATAGGATGCTAGGAGGGGTTGGGCGATTCGGGGGCAAAGGGCGGGGGGGGCAGGGGGGGCAGGGGGAGGGGACGACATGTAGCAGTGGCTGTACCCTTGGGGTAGAGACTGAGATTCGAGACTATTGGTTTGGTGGTGTGTTTGAGTCTGGTATGGGTGTTGTGGCGAGGGGGGGTCCTAGGCTGGGGGGGCCCCTGCTTCTAATTTGTGATTGGGATTCTCCTGGGAGCATGCTAGGGAGACTGCGGGATGGATAATTGCATTAGGATGGCTTCCTGGAATGTATGTGGGCTGGGCTCCCCTATAAAAAGATATAAAGTATTGCAACAATTGCGCCGATAGCGGGTTGATATTGTGATGCTTCAAGAGACCCATCAATCTGAAGTAGAGCACGCGAAACTGTGCAAAGGGCGGATAGGCACAGTGTATGGGGTGCCCGCCCTGGGGAAAAAACGGGGTGTAGCTATCTTGGTGGCGAACCACCTGAGCTGGGTGGAGGAGAGAGTGGAATCCGACGTAGATGGGCGGTATGTTTTTGTTTGGGGTATCCTGGATGGCCTAAAGGTGGTTTTGTGCTCGGTGTACGCACCAAATGAATATGAAGCCCGCTTTTACCAACAGTTGGCTCTTCTGGTGGCTAATACTACTGGCTATCAAATTATTATGGGTGGGGACTTTAACTCGGTATTGAATGAGCGCATGGATAAATCGGCGGCTTCTGGGCATAGAGATCGGAGAAGTGCGAAGAAGATCCTAGGGTTGTGTGATGGCTACCATTTGCTGGATATCTGGAGGGTGCTGCACCCAGGGGACAGGGAATACACCCATATGTCCAGGGCACACGGCACATGGTCCCGTATTGACTATTTTTTGACATCGGAGACGTTGTTCAGTCGGATTTATGGGGCGGGGTGGGTCCCTCAGTCATATCAGATCACGCGATGGTGATTATAGAGCTGGGGAGGAGAGCACAAGGAGGGCGCAAGTTATGGCGATACCCCTTGGAGCTTAATGGGGATGCTCATTTTGAAAAATATATTAGGGAAAGGTGGGAGATGTATGCTGAGCTTAATGATCAACCTGAGATTAACCCTGCTTTGTTCTGGGAGGCGGGCAAGGCCGTGATGCGTGGCGAGATTATTAGTTATTATGGTTCTAAACGAAAGCGGTTGAACCGGCATATCTTACAATTAGAGCGGGAATTGGGGAAGGCCCGGCGGCGGCTGGCGTCGAACAAGACCAGGGGCAACTAGTTAAAAATGCAAGAGTTACAAATGGAGCTAGAAACTCTACTTCATCAGCACGCACAGAAATCCCTGATGTATTATCGATACCAGTTGTACCTCCATGGCAATCTGGCGGGCAAGCTGCTGTCCTCTCTGATTAAGCCAGCGGGGGGTTCCAGGCAGATCGGGGCGATCCGCCACCCGGATGGGTCACTTAAGACAGAGCGGACAGATATCGAGCGGGCTTTTTGCGATTTCTTTCAACATTTGTATAGTGGAGAGCGTGATGCGCGCCTAGAGGAGGGTCGCGACTTTTTGCGGGGCTGTGAACTGCCCAAATTATTGGAAGACAACTTACAGGTTCTTAATCAACCTCTCTCGGTGCGGGAGGTGCAGCTGGGGATTAAGCAGCTCAAGGGTGGGCGTGCCCCGGGGATAGATGGATTACGGGGGGAATTTTATAAATTGTTAGGGGATAAGGTAGTGGTTCCTATGTTGGAATATTTTGATGACTTGGTCCGTCGAGGCCGCTTTCCTTATGAAGCCAATAAAGCTGTGGTTACGATTTTACCGAAGCCGGGTCGCGATCCTCTTCTTCCGGGCTCTTATCGGCCTATCTCACTCCTTAATGTGGACATCAAGATCTTGGCCAAAATTATGGCAGATCGATTGGCGGAGTTTTTACCGGCTCTTATCCATACGGATCAGGTGGGCTTTGTGCGTGGGAGGCATGCATCGTACAATCTACAAAGAATTATGGCTTCTATCTGTGCGGGTCGGAAGGCCGGTATGGGCTCTTTGCTGATTAGTTTTGACGCAGAAAAAGCGTTTGATCGGGTGGTTTGGGATTTTATGTACCAGGTCCTGGAGGGTATGGGTTTTTCTGGTTTCTTTGTGGAAGTGGTGCGGCTGTTGTACACTGCTCCAAAGGGCGCAATTATGGTAAATGGAAACCTGACCTCTGAGTTTAGTATCCAGAAAGGGACGCGTCAGGGATGTCCCTTATCCCCATTGCTGTTTGTACTGACGTTGGAGCCCTTGCTGATTCGGATTCGGTCCTCTACTCTGTTTCGGGGCATTCCTGTGGGCAAGGGCGAATTTCGAGTGGCTGCCTTTGCAGATGATCTGCTTGTTCATCTGGCAGAACCGCAGGAGGGATTGCCTTTTCTGTTGGACCTATTTCAGGTTTATGGGCGGCCTTCAGGTCTCCGATTGAATTTGGACAAGTCAGAGGCGCTCAGGGTGGGTCCGCAGATCTCGCGGTTCTCCTGGAGTGGGAGGGGTGACTTCCCACTCAGGTGGGCAGATGGGTATTTTAAGTATTTGGGAGTTTACTTACCTGCAGATTTAACGGATCTCTACAGTCTTAATGTTAACAAGTATCTCGGTGATTTGTCGGACAAGGTGGATAGATGGAGGGACCTACCTTTGTCTTTGGGGGGTCGCATCGCTCTTTATAAGATGACGTTGTTTCCCAAGTTGCTTTACGTACTGCAGACGTTGCCCATACTGTTAAAGCGTGCGGACCTCTGTAAGATGGATAGGTTGATAATAACTTTCTTTGGCGGGGTAGGCGACCCCGGGTGCGGTTGGGGATACTGCGGCAGCCTTGGGCACTTGGGGGAATGGGTTTTCCAGATGTTCAAAAATATAATATGGCCTGCCTCTTACGTCATGCTCGGGACTGGTTATGGGACATGGATGTGCATACTCCCCTGCCTCTGCTTCGGGAGCTGGTGCGCCCATTACAGTTGCGCTATGTTCTGCACGCGTCATCGCTTCCGGGGATGGAGCGGGTTACCCGCGCGGTGCTTTTCGATCCGATACGCAGAGCTTGGCAGTACTTTTGCAAGAGTAGGGCACTTAGGGCCGATTGCTCTCCTTATCTGCCGATCCGAGGCAACATGGCGTTTCAACCGGGCTTGACTGAGGTGAGTTTTGTTCAGTGGAACCGGTTTGGTATAGTGGATTTGGCACACTTGGTTACGGCGGAAGGCAGGATAGAGTCATTTGCCGCTCTCCAGACGCAGTATTCTTTAACGGGAAACGATGTGTTTCCCTATGCTCAGATACGTAGCTATATCAACAGTCTCCAGTCGGAGGCCCTGCGAGGGGAGGTTAATACCGCCATCGAGGAGGCGTTGGTGGGAGGAGTGAGGGGGGGTGGTGTAACGGGGCTCCACAAAATGCTGTGGGAGTCCACATCGCCTATCCGGATAGATGTTCTGGCAGCTGCCTGGACTCGAGATTTGGGGGAAGAAATAGATGGGGAGGGGGTTCTGCAGGGTCTGGCAGGTCTCCCGAAGTTGAGTGCAGTGGTTGCGCATCGAGACATGCAATACAAGCTGCTCCGCAGGCTTTACTTTGCTCCTATCCGGGCGTGGAAAGCGGGAATTGGGAGGTCGCATTGTTGCCCTCGTTGTCAAGGGGATAGAGCTACCTTAGGGCATATGTTTTGGTTGTGTCCGCAGGTTAAGGTTTTTTTGGGGAAAGGTATTGGCATATCTGGAGGGCTGTGTGCAGATGCGTTTGGGGCTCTCCGCTGCAAATGTGGTCTTGGATATTTGGCAAGAGTCCTTTGAGGAGCAAGTTGGGTGTGTTGTGTGGTCTTGGATTCGTCTGGTGTTGGTGACTGCTCGTATGACTATTTTGCACAGATGGGTGGATGGTCGGGGCCCTACCTATGGGGAATGGAGAACTAGGTTACACCTGGTGCTGGTGATGGAGAGGCGTAGGGCGGGTGACCATCCACAGCGCTGGGGGAGATTTTTGGAGGGTTGGGGCCCACACCTACAGTCCTTGCCAGATGGCACTCGTCGCTGACTTCTCAGAGGGTATTAGGTGGGGGGGTAATGTGCTCCCCCTTGCTTATTCCTTGTTCTTCTCCCTACTGCTCCCCTTTGGGGTGGTCCTCTCCTGCTCGGGATGTACCAGAGTCTATAGGGAGGTGTGTATGAATCTTTGTAGGTCTGGGTGCGTATGTGGGTATGTGTGATTGTCTGTTTCGGTGTCGTTGGGTGGGCGGGTGGGAGGGGGGTTGGTTGGTGGGTGGGAGGTGGGTTGGGGGGAGGGGGTGCGGGGGAGTTCGCCTCGGGGGGGGGGGGTTTAGATTGCTGTACTGTATTGGGGGGGACTTTCTTTTCTTTTCTTTCTTTCCTTTCTTTCTCCATTATTATACGGGCTGCTCTGTTAGGGACTGGTGAGGTTGGGGGAGGTGGACGTGGGGGACGTTGGGACGGCTTATTACCTGTTCATCTCTATAATTTTGGGCTTCATCTTGGCCTTCTGGCTCGACTCCACTTGGTTTTCTGGGTCTCTCAGTCCTCCGCCTCCTTGAGTTCTAAGTTTTCCTCCTCTTGTTGTCTCACAGATAGGGTGAAGCTGCACTGCTGGTTATTGTCTTTTTCAGGGGGTGTTGGATGTTAGTCTATGGTGTAATTGTATACGACAGGGTTTTTTTGTTTTTTTTTTCTTTTTCTTTTTCTTTTTCTTTTTCAGGGGGGTGGGATGGGGTGGCTGTTTCTGTTCTGGATGTTCTTAGGTGTTTGTTTTTATGGGGCTGCAAATACGTTGTATTTTGATTCTTCATTTGTTCACTCTGTGAAACTTCGATTTAATAAACATATTTAAACATAAACATCTCAATCATATCACCTCTATCCCGCCTTTCCTCTAAGGTGTACATATTAAGATCCTTCAGTCTGTCCTCATATGCTTTATAATGAAGACCACTAATCATTTTAGTAGCCACCCTCTGCACCGACTCCATCCTGTTCACATCCTTTTGAAGGTGCGGTCTCCAGAATTGCACACTATACTCCAAATGAGGTCGCACCAAAGACTTATACAGAGGCACTATCACCTCCTTTTTTCTGCTACCCATTCCCCTCCGTATGCACCCAAGCATCCCTTTAGCTTTTGCCGTCGCCTTTTCTACCTGTTTAGCTAATTTAAGATCATCAGACACAACCACACCTAGGTCCCGCTCTTCTTTAGTGGACAAAAGCACTTCACCCCTTATACTATATTGCTCCCTTGGATTGCTGTAGCCCAAATGCATGACCTTACAGTTTTTAACATTAAATCCCAGCTGCCAAATTCTAGACCATTCTTCAAGCTTAGCTAGATTCCTCCTCATGTTATCCACACCTTCCTGGGTGTCTACTCTATTGCAGATTTTGGTATCATCCGCAAAGAGGCAAACCTTACCCGACAGCCCTTCCGCTATATCATTAACAAAGGTGTTAAAAAGAATCGGACCAAGAACAGATTCCTGGGGCACACCACTGGTAACATCCCTCTCCTACTAGGGGAGAAGTTCAAAATGATCTCCCTAGGGGCCCTTCTCCCCTATCTCCAGAGTCAGGATTGGCTCTGTTCTCTAAATCTAAAGAAGGCATACACTCACATACTTATTCACTCGCAGCTCAGAAAGTTCCTGCACTTCATGTTTCAGGGGGAGACATTATCAATGCAGAGTCCTGCCTTTCGGCCTCTCCTCTGCCCCAAGAGTCTTCACAAAATGCATGGCAGTAGTGGCTGCATTCCTAAGGACTCTCAGGATATTTGTCTTCCCTTACTTAGACGACTGGCTCATTCAAGCATGCACCTCTCTAGAGGCCAGCCTTTCCCGCTCGCTTACCATGCAGGTGCTATGACGCTTGGGATTTGTAATAAATCTTCCAAAGTCCCAACTCATCCCCTCTCAAACTCGAGGCTCTCCTAGACACTCAGCAATCAAAGGCATTTCTGCCCCAACTCCACTGCGCTCGACTCAATCAGTTAGCATCTCAGGGATGCCTTAAAGACTTTCTCACCACTCGAGAAATGCTACAGCTTTTGGGCCATATGGCATCAGCAGTGTATGTTCCATTTGCTCGTATACATATGTGCACAGCTCAATGGATGCTGGCTTCCCAGTGGTCTCAGGCATCAAGTCTCCTGGGAGACAAAATAAGGGTCTCTACCAGCCTAATCAAGTCTCTCCAGTGGTGGCAATCCCCAGAAAACCTCCTGGTAGGGTCACCTTTTCAGATGCCAGCACATCAATGTATCTTGATGACGGATGTGTCCAGATTGGGCTTGGGAGCTCATCTGGACAATCTCTCCACTCAAGGGCTCTAGTCTCTTCAGGAGTCACAACGCCACATAAATCTGCTGGAGCTCAGAGCCATTCACAATGCTCTCAAAGTGTTCCAGGACCATCTTCGATTCTGCACAATTCTAGTCCAGACGGACAATCAAGTAGCCATGTTCTAATTGAACAAGCAGGACGGAAAAGGCTCTTGGACCCTCTGCATCGAGGCCCTGCATCTGTGGTCTTTTGCATACAACAGCGCATTCACCTGCATGCAGTGTATCTTCTGGGCAAACACAAGGTCTTGGCGGACAAACTAAGTTGAGTCCTCCTTCCCCACGAGTGGTCTCTCCTTGCAGACAAAGTCACTCACATTTCTCAAATCTGGGAACTCCAGAGATAGACCTGTTCGTGAGTCCTCAGAATGCCAAGCTTCCTCGCTTCTGCTCCAGGACTCCTGCACTGGACAGCCAGTAGATGGATGCTTTTCACCTCCACTGGGGTCAAGGCTTCCTATATACCTTCCCTCCCATTCCCCTCATTCCCAAGACTCTTTTCAAACTCCAGAGAGACAGGGGCTACATGATACTCATAGCCCCACACTGGCCATGACAACCGTGGTATACTCTCCTCCTACGTCTGTCTCGGGCTCAACCCATAGATTTGGGTTATGCTCCAGTTCACCTCTCTCAGGAGAAGGGGACGCTGCTCCATCCCAATCCGCAGTCCCTCCATCTCACAGCATGGCTGCTGAAGGCTTAGCCTTCCAGAACGTTAACCTTTCCCAGGATGTTAAGGGCATCCTCTTAGCTTCTAGGAAGCCAACTATTAGGCGCTCCTACGCCTTCAAGTGGCGTAGATTCTTTCTTAACCCCTTCTTAACACCTCTCTTAACCCCTTCTCAGCTCCAGTGGAGGCATTACTTGAGCATCTCCTCCACCTATCTTCTTCTGGACTCAAAACCAATTCGGTAAGAGTACATCTAAGTGCAATTGCAGCCTCTCACATGCCCTTAGATGGCCAACCCATCTCTTCTCAAACCCTTGTAGCATGCTTAATTAGGGGTTTCCTATTAACCAAACCTTTTCAAGCAGCCCTTTGAACCTTTAGCCACTACCTCACTGAAGTTTCTCAAGTGGAAGGTGACCTTCCTTATTGCCCTCACTTCAGTGAGATGCATTAGTGAGCTTCAGGCTTTAGTAGCTGACCCTCCTTATACATGATTCCACCATGATAAGGTAGTCCTTAGGACTCATCCTCACTTTATGCCGAAGATAATCTTGCCCTTCCATTTAAACCAGTCCGTCTAGCTTCCTGTCTTTTTCCCTAGACCTCATTCCTCTAGGGCAGAGGCAATCCTCCACACTCTGGATTGCAAATGTGCCTTGGCTTTTTATCTCCCGAGAACTCAAGAGCACAGAAAAGCTTCCCAACTTTTCATCTCCTTTGACTCGAGTCACCTGGGTTTGCTAGTATCCAGACAAACTCTTTCCAGGTGGATAGCAGACTGCATCTCCTTTGCTTATGAAAAGGCAGGACTCACTCTCGAGAGTCACGTCACTGCACATAATGTTCGAGCCATGGCTGCCTCTATGGCAAATCTATGCTCTGTAGCTATTGATGAGATATGCAAAGCAGCAACTTGGTCTTTTGTCCACACTTTTGCTGCTCACTATTGCCTGGGCAAGGACTCCCGCCAGGATGCCTTGTTTGGCCAAGCTGTTCTCCAACATTCAGACTTAGATCAACTCCTACCCTCCGTCCTGGGTTTCAATACCAGACAGACATCCTTGGAGGATACATGACCTCATTAATTAAACCGGTAATTCCACAGCCGACTCGGAGGTCATCTCTCTGGCATCTCCGAGCTAGGGAGTCCCATATTTGAAGGCTACATTCCTGCTTGTTCCTGGAGATAGCGTAGTTACTCACCTGTAACAAGTGATCTCTGGGAACAGCAGGAATTTAGTCTTTACAACCCACCCTCCTCCCCTAGGAGTTGTAGGTCGTCTTCTCCTTCTTTCCTTTTACCTCAGCTACAAACTCAACTGAGGAGGGAGAGCTGGAAAGGCAGGAAGGCAGCTATGCAGGCACTGTGGGATGCTTCCAAAAGCTTTCCTATTAGACGCTGGGGAGCGTTCCCGCGCGAGCTCCATCGGTACTGACGTCACCCATATGTGAAGACTAAATTCCTGCTGTTGCCGGAAATCACCTGTTACAGGTGAGTAACTACGCTTTACCTAGTAATCTGTGGCACCTATTCTCTTTCCCTTTGTAATTTATTTTTGAAATTAACTGGCTCCCATGCATTTAGGGGACAGTATTGCTTTGTGCATTTGTACCATGCAGTGTGCACAGTGGAGGTCAGTTGAAAAGGGTGGAAAGGCAGGCATCTGCCTTGGACACCAGCGCATCATGTTGCTTCCTTCAGTCTAGCAGCTGAGGGAAGCTCCTGTGGCTGCTGTCGTCATCCAGGCTGTCATCGAAGAGGGCATCTCCCCCCTTTTCTTTTTAGCTGGCCATGTCTTCAGAAGGGCATCCATCTGTTGAATTGCCCAAAATTCCATTTTTGCCCATAGAACCTCTTAAGGTGCTATTTTGTGTGAGGCTCTAGAATTGCAAGGTGACTTTCAATTTGCTGCTGCTTCTACTACTATTTCTCATCTCTACAGCGCTATTAGCATACACAGCACTGCACATATATGCATAAGAGACAGTTCCTGCACCACAGAGCTTACAATTGAAAAAACTGGCAAACAGACATATCTCAGTTCCCTAAGAAAGTGCTGGAAATAGTGACTCGCCTCATAGCTGGCTGTGAAGTTCTGATGGCAGAAAATGTCTATACAGAAAGGCACAACAAAGTAGCATGTCTCATCCATTGGAACCTCTGTAAATATTATTTCACTGTGCCTGAAAAGTACTGGGACAATGACTCTGAGAATTAGAGAGTGAAGAGGTTATGACCTGGGATACTCCCATTCTGATAGAAAGCTGGATGCAAGGAAGCTGGACATAATAGTAAAGGAGAAGAACACCAGAACAGCATTGACTATAGAGGTGTCGGTCCAAAGCAACTGTTCTGTGAATCGCATTGAGAGGGAGAAGATCTTCAAGTACCAAGAAATGCAGTCAGAGACCAAGAAAATGTGGCAGAAATAGTTATTTCCCATCGTGTTGGGTGCCACAGGCTTGATTAAGAAGAATTTCCAAGTACACCTTGATAAACTACCCATACATGTTACACCTTATGAACTACAGCAGGAGGCTCTCTTTGGCACAATGCAAGTACTACGCCGAGCATTGTTTGCTTGTTACAGTTTTCTATACCACCCCGTCCAGAGATCAGGGGCGGTTTACAAAGAACTTAACATGTTACATGGAACAGTTTTGGAACTTTTACATTATAACATTTGAACTTTTATGTTAAAACTATTTACATTATATTTTTGAACAGTTTGGAGTCTTAACATGTTTGAACTATGTACAGTCAGGTTGTGGCAAGGGATGCCTGGTTAGTTGTAGGGTGGGGTCCAGCTCTGGGAGAGGTTAGGTGATAGTCTGTCAGGACTATGTGTGAGGCTAGTTGCCTGTGAGTTTGAGTGGTGTTGAGTCGTGCTAGCAGTAAACTTGAGAGACTGAGATTATGCTCCACATACCCTGGCTTAGAACTGTGGTTCGTGAATGTCATGGTATGTACAAAACCTAACCCATTTGGAGAAATTATCCCTTACAATCTGTACAAGACAGACAATAGAGCAAACAGGGGACTAGGGTAATCCTTAAAAGCAAATGATTAAAACACACATGCATGTAGACAGGAGAATAAGTGGGTAAGGATATTAAAGCAGCCTTAAGGGATGAGTTTTTAGTATGGATTTGAATTGGACCAGAAATGGAGCCTGAGGTGTACTGATTTGGGTAGTCTGTTCTAGGCATGCAACGCAGAAAGTGGAATGAACAGAGTCTGCTGGCAGTAAAAGAAGAGTCATGGGTAAAATTGATTTTCTTGATGAGCAGAGTTGCTAGGAGGGGCGTAGGGAGAGGTAATGAAGCAGTTTGCTCAAATAAGCGCTCCCAAGTTACCAGGTCAGGGAGCGACCCGGGAATGAGTTAAAGAATATAAAATTGAACACGGGACTCCAGTAATTTCAGGGAAAAGCACAGTGGATTTAGACGATTGTTGAATGATCTGCACTGTTCATTATGTCTTACTTTGAGAATTTCTGACCAGAGAATACCACCTTGAGTCTTGGTGGGAAGTGGGGTAAAGTCACATGTGGTTCTCCATGTGGCTGTCTTATGCCACAGCATTTTTTTTTTAAGTGCCGTCAAATCCATGCTGGTGACTCAGCAGCCCCTGGGTTTTCTTGGCAAGGTATGACTGGAAGTACATTGCCAGCCTTTTCTTCCAAGGCAAGGGAGGGTAAAGTGACTTGCCCAAGCTAACAAGGAGTGCCAGTGGGCTTTGAACCCTGATCTCTTGGGTACAAGGCTGTTGCTAAACCACTAGGCTACTCCTCCACTCCATAGCATTATTACATAGGCAGGTTGTTTGTTCAGTGTGTCTCTTTAACCATTTGTTCACTGGTACAAGCCGTAGCTGAGTACCAAAGCACTAGCGCGCAGTTGTTATCAAACTTTCTGTGTCTGTGATCCCGTTTTCATGGTCACATGATCCTCAAGGCCTACCCTTCATCTGTTCCGCTGCTCCTGCCCCTCCTACAGCATCTGTAACAACTCTGTTCTTATTCTACACAGTCTGTGGAGCCTGTGGGGGGGGGGGGGGGAGTTGGCCTGGCCTGGCCTGGCCTTGTCACAACCCCAAATGCTGTTTTTATGACCTTATGTGAAATTGCAACCCACAGTCTGGGAAGTGCTGCATTAATGGTGGGAATTCTGTGGTGACATGTATATATAAATAAATGAAAACATATCTTCAGTATGCAGTGCAAAATCCCAAACATGATTTATATCCCAAGCAGAGATTGAGTGCTGAAGCAGATAGCTTGGGGGCTGATTGGAGAAGGGAATTGGGTAGCTCTGTGCGCTCTTAGAAATGCCATGGCTTTGGATGCTCTGGAACAGGGTTCCACTCTGAATAATTTAGGTCCTACCTAGAAAATTTAAGAATTTTTACATCAAACGTTTATTAAGAACATTAAAACCAATAAAACATTAGCAGCAGCTAAAACAGTGCGGAGAGTTGTTTTCCACCCTTCAGTTTCTACTTTCAAACATGTATGTGTCTCACAAAGCAGGTTTCTACTATCACTGTATGCAGGGCTGGAAAAATCCCAGGAGCCAAGTCACCAGCGCGCTTCAGTGGCCAAAAGTTTATCTATTTATTTATTTATTTTTATTTTATTAAACACTTTTATACCACGCTTTCCCATGGATCAAGCGCGGTTTACAAAGAACAATGGTATGAAAAGTACAATTGGAACGAGTGCTTGTTCAAATTACGTAGAACGTTTAAGAATTTTTACAAAGAACTTCATGAACCATTTTGAATACCCCGTGCCCCCTCTCCACCCAAACCAGAAATATATTTTAAAAATTGGGCTAAAAATGAAAGCTAAAGAAGCCAAAGTAAAATAAGACTTACAATAGTAAGGAAAAACATGTTCCTGTTTCCGAAAACCTTTTTGACTGGCATCTTGGTTCCCTAAATATATTGTCATCTCAATATTACTGTACTGTAGAACTGAATCTATTTGGTTCTACATTTTGTATGGTCTCTTCGCCAGTGCTTGTCAAGCAGAATCGAAGCATCGCCAGGGACCTGCTTTTTGTGCTGGACCCTTTTTAAAAAAGTAAGATTAGTGATGTGGGGGCCCATCGAAAGGAAATTCTTCAGCTAAACATGGCATACTTGTAATTACGCAAGCATTGTTACCCATGCTTGGTAAATGATTGGCTGTAAGCCTTTTCTGAAAGCATACCAAGCCAGTCAGATTTTCAAGATCACCACAATGAATATGAATACGCTGCACGCATTGGACATCCTTTTATGAAAGTTTATCATGCATATTCATTGTGGTAATTCTGAGTACATGTGCCTCAAGAAGGCCTTTAATGGCAAGTAGCTATTTCCGAGCCAATTTAGCTGCTTATAGTTATCCTGCAAATCAAGTTCAAAGAGTTTGCATAGTAATGGGGCAATTTCCAAAGCGATTAGATACAGGTACAAATCACCCTTCCTCCCTCTGTCAGCACTGTGGGTGATATTTTCCCAATGGGAAAAAGGAATGGGGTTGGGCTAAGGTCAGGGCAGGTCCTGCAGGGTACACTTGACATGGGATGCTTGGTTTTTTGTGTTTTGTTTTTTAACTTCTCCACTGTATGCTTCCTGATGGGGAGTTAATGGGTGGAATTTGCACATGCAGTTTAGTATTCGAGGCTTCCAATAAGGAAGTGATTTAGAAAGAGAAACTCCATGGGTTTGCAGATTCTGCAAGACCCTGTAACTTGTTCTCTTCATTGCTCATCCTTATAGGCCAGCTGTATAAGAGAAACCGGACTTTTCCGACAACATCATACAATTGCTCTTTTTAAATAGTAACTGAAGAGAGCAAATGAACCATTGAATTCTGTTATACAAGTGTGCTGTTGAATATCCATTTTGTGGTGGCAGCACAGCGACTTTATGACGTCGCTGAATCCTGCACGCAGCAGCATGATTGTTGATGACAGCTGGGTGGCAACAAATCCAGGGAAGGCCCAGTTCAGGAACATCCTCTGGATCTAAGATGGATTGTTCAGTTGTGGAGTTTTGAACGCGCAAGTTCACCTTTCTGAGTTGCGTGCTGGTTTGTTCGTTTTCACCTCCGTCTTTGATGCTGAGTCTTCCTTTTCCTGCAGTTCAGTAATTTATACTGTACAGCAGAGCCTTTCCCAGCTTACATAAATCATTTTAACTCACACTTTGCTCATTTTTAGCACATAAATTCAAAATGTCATGTTGTGTATTTTGGCTGTCAGCCAAACGTAGAGTAAAGCAGATAGGTGCTTCACGGGGCTGGCTTAACCATTTGCCAAAGTAGGTGACATGTAGGATGGCAGCTTCTGTGGGGCACCAAAGAACAGCAGTGACAATCAAAGCAAAACAGGTTCTGATGCCTCACTAACTTGAAGAATCATCAGCATTTACTTTTATGGTTTGTAGTTTATTCATAGCTTGATATATTGCTCTATCACACAGTATCATGGTGGCTGCAATTAAGAAATTATAATCAATGAAGAACAAGAAAATACAAGCAAGAAAGGAATAGACAAGGTTAGAATTAGGGTAAAAATTGAAGGAGGTGCAAAGCTGAAGGTTGGCCTAAAGCAACTGATACCCTTGTACCGGCATATCTCTTCCTCTGTGACATGTGTGGCATCCACGTTGCTTATATACTGTGTTGACACCATGTCAAAACAAAAGCATGTAAGTTTTCAGTGAACATTTACAATTCACAGTTCACATAGAAGCCTCTCGCGATATCTGATGATCTTATTCACAGTCACTTAAACATCATTCCCAGGGCCGGCCCAACTGTGCAGCAAGGCTGTACTAACAGCAGTGTGAGTGGTGCAGCCACACAGGTGATATTGTCACTCAGCTCCTAAAGAGCGAGTTCCTGCATGTGGGGATGGGGGGCCAGGTTCCTGAGTCGCACAGGGCGCATCTCTAGCTCAATATGGCTCTGCTAACAATCACCTAGGGCAGAAGCTGCTTTGGGGATGGGGAGGTGAGGGGATGGGACAGCAGGAAAGAGAAGCAGCATTCAAAGTAAAACAATTGATTTTGACAGCCACACAAACTCAAAAAGCCATCAGCACATTCTTTACCTTCATGGATAATGGCCACACATATCTAAACAAACTCTAATGTTCAAAAGCATGATGGCCAGATGTATGCAATTTTACAGGAAGGTTGTTGGAAGGGTGCTGTTCAAATGATCATGATTGTTGAATTTAATTGTCAAAATCTTGGGGGGAGGGCAGGAAAAGGCTGAAGGTTTGCCTAGGGCAACATTGCACCAGCCCTGGGGTCAGCTCTGATAATTCCTTATCTGCTTCGTACTGTTTTAAAGACTTGTCTTTGTGGGAACTAAAACCTTAACAGGGTCTGTAAATACAGTAAAATTTATTTTCAAATTTTGACCTCCCCCCCAATGTCCCTCCCCAACAAGTGTGTAAAAATTCTGCGCTAGTAGCTCTTCAGCAAGTTTTACTATCCTCAACAGTTTGCTGTGAGAACTGTTCAGTCCTTAGCTGAAGGGAAGAAGTGGGCGGATATCCATTTCACTCTGCCATGCAGGTATTGTGAAAACATATTGTGCTGAACTTAAGAGCTAATCTTCTCAACTCCTCTCACAAGCTAAAAGTATGGCTGCTGCTTGAAGGGCTCAGCAGTATAATGGTAACAATGCTAAGTCTTGCACAGTGAAGATTTCAGCAGGTTTTACCCAGAACATGGCCGACTCAAGTAGTCCTGTTCCAAGATGTTAAAGAAAGCCGACATATCACTGTATTATCTTAAGTGATACCTTTTTATTGGCCTAATTTAATACATTTTGGAGGTAAACGGGTAAGTGATTTGAGCAGTAAAATGCTGCTCTACATGCTCGAGTGTGGAGACATGATGGCTTTTCCACTAGTTGTAGGGTTGCCAGGTGGATCCAGATTTGCCCGACAAGGTTGATCCAGTTCAGGATTTACCCCATTGCCTGCAGGGACTTGTAAGTTCTGATTTCTCAATTGTATTCTTTAAGAAAAGTTAAACTACAAGTCCCTGCAGGCAGTGGGATAAACCCTAGACTGGATCAACCCTGTCGGGCGAATCTGGAGTTAGTTGGCCACCGTACCTAGTTGCCTGCCTTCTAACCCAAAGATCACTGGTTTGAGACTAGCCTTGGTTTTGTATGTTTAATAATTTCCCTAAAAATTCCTTAGTCCCTTGTTTTTGTCATCTCGGCGGATTGTAAGCTCTCTGGAGAAGGGGCTGTCTCTTATGTGTATTTGTACAGAGCTGCATATGCCTAGTAGCGCTATAGAAGTAGTAGTTGCTTATAAAGTTGTCTGAGGGTACATGTGCATAAAAGTAAATGTTAAGAAAATAAGAGGGGTATGTATTTATGCAATTTATGAATAGGCATTCTGGGAAAATTTTATAAGTGCCTATTTGCATACATAAAAGGAGTGGAATCATCAATTAGCTGTGTGTTTCCAAGAATAAGCGCATATGCATGGATTCCTACTAGCATATTAATGTGCAAAGTTCCTCTTATAGTTATTCATAGCTTGCCTCAGAGCACTTGTTACTGTGAGGGAGCTGTGTGCCTGTGTGACTTTCCTGTAAAGTTATCCTCTTCTTGATTAGCCTTTGGAACTAACACTCCCTTCATGAGATCAAAGCATAATGAGCAGATAAAGCTGAGGTGGATCTTAACTAGCGTGAAATGGTTTGCTGTAAATCCATGGCTGCCTGGGGTATATAGTATGCAGTGACTGCTTTATGGTGAGTTTTGGGAAGATAATCTCTCTAAATCGGATTATGTCCTCTCCTTGCCCCTGTCTATCTCTTTTAGGGGAAGTGTTTAAGAGACTGTTATAAGGGGAAGGGAACTGGATTTAGTTTACACCTTTTCTCAGAAGTTCAAGGAAAATTGCATTCAGGTACAATAGGTATATTCCTGTCCCCGAAGAGCTTACAATCTAGATTTGTACCAGAAGCAATGGAGGGTTAAGTGACTTGCCTGAAATCACAAGGAGTAGCAGTGGGATTTGAACTTGACTTCCCTGGCTTTCAGCCCACACCTCTAACCAATAGGCTGCTCCTCCACGGCTCGCCCCTCAGGCAGCAGCATCCTGAAGGAGAAAGGCAAATCTTGTATTATTCAGAAGAGAGAACATTTTGCTTATCTTTTCATTGTCTGGTAGCTTCTGTCAAATGCCACGAGCCAGGCTGTTTTCAAGATATCCACACTAGATATATACCGGAGATGCATTTGCACGCATTGCACTGTCTGCTCATCAGGGATACCCTGAAAGTATGACTGGCTTGCGGCACGCCAGGACCCGGACCCTTGGTGGCACACTCGGTGTGCTGTGAGCAATGTCCTTATTAAGCCCAGCAGAGACAGATAGGGAAGACATGAGCTCAACACTCAGAGGAAGCCTGGAACTTACTGAAGCAAATAGCTTTATTTTTTTATCTTTGAGCTGTGTATAATGCGATTCTGAAGTGATACTTATGCGCTGGTGAAGGGTAGTTTCAAAACAGTTGACTGTTGGACAGCTTGACAGACATGCTTTGCTAATCTTATGAGTAGTACCAGATTAAAGATTTGAGGTGCCATGCAGTATGCTACCAAAAAGGCAGAAAAATCTGACTCTTTATTGACTCCTGGCATATTTGAAAACCAGTAAAGTCATTTTTGATTCATGGTTGCAACTTGTGTGTTGTCGAGACCCGTTGCATTGTCACTTAGATGCCAGAGGATTAATCTCTTACTGTTCATCGTGTAAAACTGTATGATCGGTGGCGTGGCTTGCATGCTGCGACCATATTTTGCACATGCACTACTGTCTAGATTCGTGTTGTAATCAGGAATGCTTCACAAGGATTAGAAATCAGGTTTTCACTTTCAGCTCTCAGGAATGTCTGACCCTAGTGGCCCCTCTTTCTTTCTCTCACTGCTTGCTTGCATTATAGAGGAATTAATCACAGGCTGCTTATGGAAATGTTGGCAGAAGACCTGACAGCAGATTGAGGTTGGCAACAACCTTGGAAATCCAAAGAAGCCTAGCACAGTTTCTTTCTTGAACACAAGATTCTACTCAGGGGTCTCCGGGCAGAAAGAACCGTATAAGATAAACCAAAGACTAAGCCACCAGTATGTAGGGGCATTTTATGATCTCATTTAAAATAGAAAGTTGATATAAATGCCCCCTGATTGGGTGCTGAGGGATACACTAATGTCTAGTTTGGCACATGGAGAAAACATGGAAACATGGCTCACTGAATTCTTTCCAAGCCTTGTGTGCACACGTCAGGACTGACCCATCTACACATGCAGTGGACCTCAGGGGGCAGTAGTGTAGCATCAGAAGTAAAAGCCGCATGGCAGTGAGCGTTTGAACAGCAACTTGTGTGCTCATGACCTGCCATCCACACTACCGCCGAGAGAGAGCTTGAATCTGAGGCGGCAGGACCAGCAGGCCATGAGGGTGTGCAGCAGTGCTTGAAGGCCTGCCTCGGCGCTGCTTTTGCTTTTGATGCAGGCTTGGCTGGGGCTTAGGATGGAGATATGCAGGCAGTAGGGAAAGTTAAGGGGAGAGACTCTTCACCTCGGGGGTGGGGGCAGGAAGAAGGGCTTTGAGCCGTCCCGGGGTGGGGAAGGGAGGGAGGGACAATGCATGGTTGAAGGGTCGCCAAGGGCAACAGGTACCCTTGAGCCAGCCATAGTTTCAGTGCATGTATGTGCATGCATTCATGTGTGGGCATGTTAATAGATAT
The DNA here is from genome assembly GCA_033557465.1 of Ichthyophis bannanicus. Lineage (NCBI taxonomy): Eukaryota > Metazoa > Chordata > Amphibia > Gymnophiona > Ichthyophiidae > Ichthyophis > Ichthyophis bannanicus. The sequence continues at coordinate 54,032,263 of CM066045.1, forward strand.
ACAGGTACATGTGTTGGTGCCTTTATATCCGTGTCAGTTGCCGGTATGTTTAATCATGAGAGGAGACAACAGAAGAAGGCTATTTGAAAGGTGCAATTCGATCATTGTTTGCCGCAGCTGTTGGAACCTCTTCCCACAGAAATTGCCTACTTCATGAAGTTCAGTTGTACAGCACAGAAAACTTCCTCCAGCTCACCACCTGCTTTCTATGACTAGCTCACATGTTCCACTCCTTCAGCCTTTACATTAGCAGGATCCTGTCCACAGTTTGTGTCTCTGTGTTTAGAGCTGCCTTCCACTATTCCTGCCTCCATTGACTTCCCATTGGCTGGATCCTATCCACAGTTACTGCTGCTAGTGAAGTGTAAGCAGGAAGTGGCATTGTGGGGAAGGGGGAAATTAGAGAACTCCAGATACTACTACTACTTGAGGTTTTAAACTCTGAAAAATATCCAGATTCATTATCCAAACTTCTTCTACTACTACTACTGAACATTTGTATAGCGCTACAAGGTGTATGCAACGCTGCACAAACATATGTAAAAGATGGTCCCTGCTCATCAGAGCTTTCAGTCTAGTCAAGAAGACAACACAGTAGCTGTAGGCATGGGATACAGCCAATGGGAATGGTAAGGAAACACAAAGGAAATCAGGTGAGTGAAGATCCGAAAGCGGCAGCCTAGATTTGAAAAGGGTCAGAGAAGTGCCTGACGTACAGACTCAGGTATTTTGTTCCAGGCATAAGGAGCAGCAAGGTGAAGGGTGCAAAGTCTTAACTTAGCAATAGAAGAGAAGGGCACAGATACAAGCGATTTGCCAGAAGAGCGGAGTTCCCGAGGAGAGGGGTAGGGAGAGAGAAGAGAGGAAAGGTAGTGAGGAGCTGCAGAGTGAATGCACTTATAGGTCAGCAGAAGAACTTTGAACTGGATGCAGAAATGGATAGGAAGACTACGAAGTGACTTAAGGATAGGGGTAATATGAGTGTGATGAGGGAGGAGTGGCCTAGTGGTTGGGACTAATTACCTCAGGCCAGAGGGCCAGGGGTTCGATTTCCACTCAGGAACAGTAATCTCAGGCTGGAGGGACTGGAGTTTCTAGTCCTATAAGTGCTTCTTATGGCCTTGGGCAAGCCACTTAACCCTCCGTTGCCTCAGGTATGCATGTAGACTGTGAGCCCTTCGGGGACGAGGGAATACATCCAGTACCTGCTTGTAGTGTTTGTAAACCACTCTAATGCCTTTCAGCCTGGGCGGTATCTCAGTAAATTAAATAACGATATAAAGATTAGCCATGCAGCAGAGGGCTGAACAGATTGAAGGGGAGAGAGATGATTCAGAGGGAGACCAGAAAGCTTCTAGCTTTCTGTATTAAAATAAAAATCACTAGGATCCTGGAAAAATCCAGACAGTTGTCAATGATAACCTCTGAGTCCACATCACATTTGGCATGACACCCCCCCCCCCTAAACTTTGTATTCTAGGTATGTGCCTGGTTTGCCAGTGCTTTAATTTACTCCCTCTCAGACATTAACCCCATAGTATATTAATCTGTTGCACCAATAAACTTCAAATATAACAAAAACAAGTTTTTGTCAGACCTTTATCTAAGTAGGGGGGGTTCAACACAGTCCTCAGGACATATAACTAGCCAGTCAAATTTTCAGCATAAGCACAATGAATATACATGAGAGAGATTTGCATCCAATGGAAGTAGTGCATGGAAATCATTCTCATGCATATTCATTATGGTTATCCTGAAAACTTGACTGGCTAGGTGTGACCTGAGGACTGTTTTAAGAACCCTGATGTAGTTCACTTTGGCCCCTCTCGATCTCTGTATTACTCTGAAAACAGACCCTCACGTAACGGCCCCTCTCGACCTCGACCACTGTCTTACTCTGGAAAGAAATCTTCACGGAACTTGTCCAACCTTATCCACATCCCCCGCCTCTCCCCCTCCGCTCTTCCATTCTCATGTGCCCTATGGAACGCATGCTCAGTCTCTAATAAACTCCCTTTTATCCATGATCTCTATCTCCAATGTGCTGCATCTCCTTGCCCTAACTGAGACCTGGCTCCCCCCCCAGACGATACCGCATCCGCTGCTGCTCTCTGCCACGGCAGCTACCAGTTCTCCCGTACACCTCGTTCCACTGGCTGCGGTGGTGGCATTGGGCTTCTACTTTCTCCCTCCTGCCAATTCCAACCCCTCCCGCTGCCCCAATCACACTCCTCCCTTTCTTTTAAAGTCCACTCCATTCACCTCTTCACACCACTCCCCCTCCAAGTAGCTGTTATCTATCGCCCACCTGACAAATCCAAATCGACCTTCCTTACCGATTTTGACTCCTGGCTTTCCATCTTTCTTGATCCCTCCTCCCCCACTCTTATTCTTGGCGACTTTAACATTCACGTCGATACCCCCTCTGATCCCCATGCCTTTAAGTTCCTCTCCCTCACTTCCTCGTTTGACCTTCAACTTTGCTCCACTGCCCCCCACCCACCTACACGGCCACTGCCTTGACCCGATACTCTTCTCCAACTCCTCTCCCTCAAACTTCCGCAACTCAATACTTCCCTCATTTGACTATCACCTTTTAACCTTTAATATCCAGCTTCCATTGTCTCAACCTCGTCCTGTCTCCTCCGAGCTATATAGAAACCTACATAATATTGATCCCTTGACCCTCTCCTCCACCATTTCTCCATCTCTTTCAACCATTATGTCCTCCAAATCTGTCGATGAAGCAGTATCCTCTTATAATGCTGCACTATCCTCAGCTCTTAACACTCTTGTCCCATCCACCCCACGTCCTGTCAGACGCTCTGCTCCCCAGCCCTGGCTTTCATCCACAAGCTGCTATCTACGCACCTGTGCCCGCTCGGCTGAACGTGCCTGAACCAAATCCCACTCCCATGAGGACCCTTCTACACTTTAAATTCATGCTTGGCTCCTTCCAGTCAGCCTTAATACTTGCCAAACAAGATTACTTCAGCCATCTGACTAACTCCCTTGCCTCGGATCCTCGTCGCCTCTTTAACACCCTCAATTCTCTTCTCAAGGTACCTCTGCCCCCAGTCCCACCCTCCCTTTCTGCCCAAACCCTAGCCAACTATTTCCACGATAAAATCCACAGAATTACCTCCAGTTCTCCACTTCCTCATCTACCTCCACCCCTCCCCAACTCTCTCCCCATCCACACTTCCTCTACTACCCTCTCCTCCTTCCCTACAATCTCTGAAGAAGAAACCACATTCCTTCTTTCCTCCTCCAAACCCACCACCTGTTCCTCTGACCCCTTCCCCACCCACCTCCTACTCCCCATCTCCCCCACTGTTGTCCCCTCCATCTCTGATATTCTCAATCTCTCACTCTCCACTCCAACTGTCCCCGAAGACTTCAAACATGCTGTTGTCACACCTTTCCTCAAGAAACCCACACTCGATCCCACCTGTCCTTCTAACTATCGACCCATCTCCCTTCTTCCTTTCATATCTAAACTACTAGAACGAGCAGTCCACCGCCGCTGCCTCGACTTCCTCACCTCCCAGGCCCTCCTGGACCCACTACAATCCGTCTTCCGTCCCCTACACTCCACCGAAACGGCTCTTACAAAAGTCTCCAATGACTTGTTCCTGGCTAAATCTAAGGGCCTCTACTCAGTCCTCGACCTCTCTGCTGCCTTTGACACTGTTGACCACAATCTCCTCACCTCCCTCTCCTCGCTTGGTTTCAGGGGCTCCGTACTATCCTGGTTCTCCTCCTACCTCTCCCATCGCTCATTTAGTGTATACTCTGGTGGCTCCTCCTCCTCTCCCCTCCCGCTCCATGTTGGTGTACCACAGGGATTGGTCTTGGGCCCCCTCTTTTTCTCTCTCTATACCCAATCCCTTGGCGTGCTCATCTCCTCCCATGGCTTTCAGTACCATCTCTATGCTGATGACTCCCAAATCTACCCCTCTACACTTGATATCTCTCCAGCAATCCAGACCAGGATCTCTGCCTGCCTTTCTGGCATTGCTGTCTGGATGTCTCACCGCTGCCTGAAGTTGAACATGACCAAAACCGAGCTCTTTGTCTTCCCCCCCAATTCCTCTCCTCCTCTTCCCCCCTTCTCAGTCTCCGTGGATGGTTCTACGATCTTTCCTGTCCCCTTAGCCCGCAATCTGGGGGTTATCTTTGACTCCTCTCTCTCATTCACCACACATATCCAGCTCGTAGCTAAGACCTGCCGCTTCTTTCTCTACAACATCAGCAAAATCTGCCCCTTCCTTTCTGAACACACTACGAAAATGCATGTCCATTCCTTAGTCTCTTCTCGCCTCGACTACTACAACCTGCTCCTCGCCGGTCTTCCCGCGAGCCATCTCTTACCCCTTCAATCTATACAAAATTATGCTGCTCGACTAATCTTCCGCCAGTCTCGCCATGACCACACTACCCCTCTCCTCAAGTCACTTCACTGGCTCCCTATCCAATTCCGTATCCAGTTCAAACTTCTCCTGCTGACCTATAAATGCATTCACGCTGCGGCCCCTCAATACCTTTCATCTCTCATTTCTCCCTACACCCCCTCTCGGGAACTTCGCTCCACCAACAAACTACTACTATCTAAGCCTTTCACTCGCACCACTAACTCCCGACTTCGCTCCTTTCATCTTGCTGCACCTTATGCCTGGAACAACCTACCGGTATCTATACGCCAGTCACCCTCCCTGGCCCTCTTCAAATCCAGATTAAAGACCCACCTCTTCACTATTGCTTTCAGATCCTGACTTCTATCCTTTATCTCATCCTGACTCCGGTCAATTTTCATAACTGATTTGATCTATAATGACCATATTGTGCCTGCACCAACTTGACTAATGGTAGATTGTAAGATTCTGTCTCAACTAGATTGTAAGCTCGGACGAGCACGACTCCGGCGAGCAGGGACTACCTCTTGTTCATTTATCTGGCAGCGCTGCGTGCATGGCACTATATAAGTGCTTAATAGTAGTAGTTCCCAGTTTTACGATGATGTTTGTCTTGATTAGATTGTAAGCTCTGATAAGAAGAGACTGCCTCTTATATCTATATCTACAGCATGCAGCACCTTGTAGCACTATAAAACAATAGGTGGTAGTAGTAGTAATCTGAGCAAATCAGTACGTATGTCAGAGTTGAATACAATCCATTTTATTATATTTTATGCTCTTGTAAAATAATAGTCCACTCTTATCAACAAAGTGCTGTGTTTCGAACTGAAATACACTCAAACCAATTCTGCATCAGGGCTATACATGTACTTATCTGACAGCTCCCAATTATGTATAAGCCTGTGTCATGCCCTTGCCCCTTGTCACTGGCTTAGAGGGGCGAGATAACGGAGAACTTCTCTTGGTGAGCTCAAATAAACTAGCTTTTCCTCAGGTGGATTCTGGGACATGTAGTTTGGCTCTTAAGAAGAAGTGTAGTCATGGTCCGATGTTAAGGCAAATGACAGAATTTATTTTAAAGTAAAGGTTCAAGTAAACTGTACATAGGAATTTTGTCCATTCAGGATTGTTTGCAACAGAGCATTTAGATCAGTATAACTGCTTCACAGTCTTTTAAACACATGCAGCTGGTTAACAATGTTGCTCAGTCTTAGAGAAAACAGCTCTGCTCAGCAAGGTAAAAATACTTCTTTTTAACCTTGTGTTTGTGAAGCACTTAACAGCAAAAGAATAACTCAGTTCCTCTGGAACAACCTCTTCATTCCCTCCTTCCTTTCAGGATAGGTTTTTAAACTCAAAATAAGAAAACAAGTAACAAACATTCACAAGCTTTCTCTTCAGCGTGACTCAGCACTTTGCCTGAGAAATGCAAACACGTGGGGTTTTCTTCAAACCCAATTCCTGGCTCAATTCCAGTTACCAGCTTCTAGGAGACTTTCTCATTCAATGCTAGCCTTTAGCATAATGATTCCATGCTTGTAGCTTGACACAGGGTACAGTCCATGGGGATATCTGGATCTTGCAATTCCTCCCCTGCCAACTCAATCTGCATATCCTCTGGTGTTGTTAGGGCAGTGTCCTGTTCTGAGCTCTGGACACAATGCTCAGAATACAGCCTCCCTGGGGGTTCTAATGTCTCTCCTGAGCTCAACTCTCCCCGATAAAGACAGTCAGTACCTGAAGCACTGGGCAGTTCTCCCTGATTGTGCTAGCTACGGTTCCTTGTCTCCTTCCAGCCTCTCTGGAACAGCTCTCTGTATTCCTCTCTGGGTTCTCTCCTGGAGATCTGCAGGTGCTCCTGGTTCCACTCCTGATTCCCCTGAATCCTCTGAGTCTTCCGAACCTCCTGAGACCTCTGAGCTTCCTCTTTCCTCTGAGCTTCCCCTTTCCTCTACTTTAGCAGAGGTTTATATTTCCCTCTCCAGGGCTCCAGCCCTTCCTCCACTCCTCCCAGGTGATTGTAATCACCTCTCAAGCCTGCAGTTACGTCATAGGAGTTAGTGTGTGGCTGCCTGAACTTTCTCTCCCTCGGGTTTCTTTCTCTATGAGGGGCCTGAAATCTATGCCCTGCAGGGATTTCTCCTTTCTCTAAGTTAGTCATTGGCCTTTTCTATACTCATAGGCTCAAAACAGACTTCCTTGTCATACCTGACTTCCACTGATGTTCCAAACCTTGGTGCTATTCATTACTCAAGACAGCAATGTATAACTGGAATCCATTTCTGTTATATTTAACCCGATTAGGGATAGAAATAGCCAAGCCAATGGCTAAACATTTAAGTAACCAAGCAGATTCTCCATAAAGACAACCAATCACACTCCGAGTTCAAGCCTGCTAGTTGTGATGTGTTAAGTTTAAAGATCCAAAGCTGTTCCTGCTTATTCTGTTCAACTTCACAATCTCCATATCTCCAGTGCGGCAGAACATTATCAATTATCTGCCACTTAAGATGTTCAAATGCATGTCCCTTATCCAAATGATGATGAACCGTAGGGTACTGTTATAGTAGTGAGACATGAATAATGTTCTATAGGCATACTTTAAATTGTTCCTTCATCCATCCCACATACATTAACCCACAAGAGTATATGATCAAATATACTACAAAAGTACTGTTGCAGTTTGTACAGTAACATGACAGCAGAAAAAGACCACATGACTTAATCAGTCTGGTCTTCCATACCAACTACTGTAGTCCCTTTTTTTTTCCTTTTAGAGATCTTCTGTGTTGCTCCCATGCTTTCTTGAATTCAGATACTGTCCTTGTCTCTACTGTCTCCACAGGGAGACTATTCCACGCATCTGCCACTCTTTCCGTAAAGAAATATTGCATATTGCTCCTGAGTCCCTTTCACCCTCTTCCTATGCCCTCTCATTGCAGAGCTTTCTTTCAATTTCAGGTACGTATGACCTAGATTGGCCACTGTTGGAAACAGGATACTGGGCTTGATGGACCTTGGTCTGACCCAGTATGGCATATCTTATGTTCTTAATTGAAAGAGACTCGTCTCCTGTGCATTTGTGCCATGGAGGTATTTAAACATCTCTATCATATCTCCTCTCTCCTGCCTTTCCTCCAAAGTATACATATTGAGATCTTTAAGTCTATCCTCATAAGCCTTATGATGAAGTCCATTGATCATTTTGGTAGCCAACCTCTGCACAGACTCTATACTGTTTATATCCTTTTGAAAGTGCGGTCTTCAGAATTGCACACAATACTCCAAATGAGGTCACACCAAAGACTTATACAGAGGCACTATAATCTCCTTCCTGCTGGCCATTTCTCTTCCAATGCACCCAAGCATTCTTCTGGTTTTTGCCGTCACCTTTTCTACCTGTTCAGCCACCTTAAGATTACTACTACTACTACTACTACTACTATTGAGAATTTGTATAGCGCTACAAGTCATACGCAGTGCTGCACACAGACATGTAAGAGACAGTCCCTGCTCATCAGAGCTTACAATCTAGTCAAGACAGACAGCACAGAAGGTGTAAACAGGGATAAAAACAAAGGGGAAAAGGTAAAGAAACAAGGAAATCAGGTGAGTCAGGATCCAAAAGCAGCAGCAAAGAGGTGAGTTTTTAGCCTGGATTTGAAAAGGGTCAGAGAAGGTGCCTGGCGTACAGACACAGGTAATTTGTTCCAGGCATAAGGTGCAGCAAGGTGAAAGGAGCGAAGTCTGGAGTTAGCGATAGAAGAGAAGGGCACAGATAGAAGCAATTTGCCAGAAAAGTGGACTTCCCAAGGAGGGCTGTAGGGAGAGATAAGAGAAGAAAGGTAGTGAGGAGCTGCAAAGTGAATGCACTTATAGGTGAGCAGGAGAAGTTTGAACTGGATGCGGAAATGGATAGGGGGAGCCAATGAAGTGACCTGAGAAGAAGGGTAATATGGGCATGGCAAGACTGGTGGCAGATTAGCCACGCAGCAGAGTGTTGAACAGATTGAAGGGGAGAGAGATGATTCAGAGGGGAGACCAGCAAGTAGTAGATTACAGTAGTCAAGACGGGAGGTGATTAAGGAGTGGGTAAGATTCTTAGTAGTGTGTTCAGAAAGGAGTGGGTGGAATTTGTTGAATTTATAGAGAAAGAAACAGCAGGTCTTAGCAATCAGATGGATGTGTGTGGAGAAGGAGAGAGAGGAGTCAAAGACAACCCCAAGGTTGCGAGCTGAGGAAACAGGGAGGAGTAGAGAATTATCCACAGAGACTGAGAAAGGAGGAAGAGGAGAGGATGTTTTAGGGGGTAAGATAAGAAGCTCAGTCTTGGCCATGTTCAATTTCAAGCGACAGTGAGACATCCAAGCAGCAATGTCAGAAATGCAGGCAGAAATCAGGCTTAGAGAGGTAGATCTGGGAGTCATCGGCATAAAGATGGCACTGAAAGCCATGGGAAGAGATGAGCGCACCAAGGGACTGGGTATAGAGAGAAAAGGAGCAGACCCAAGACAGATCCTTTGGGTACACCAACTAAGAGCGGGATAGCAGCAGAGGAGGAGCCACCAGAACTAACAGAAACCATTGCGCCCAGGTCTCGCTCTTCTTCTGTTGACTTAAGTAGTTCACCCCCACACTGTACTGCTCCTTTGGATTTTTGCAGCCCAAATGCATGACCCTGCATTTTTTAGCACTAAATCGCAGCTGCCAAATTCTTGACCATTCTTCAAGCTTAGCTGGATCCCTCCTGTTATCTACTCCAAGGGTGTCTACTTTATTGCATATTTTGGTAGTATCTGCAAAGAGGCAAACCTTGCCCAAACAGTCCTAAACAAAAATGTTAAAAAGCATTGGACCAAGGACCAATTCCTGTGCCACATCACTGATTACATTGCTCTCCTTATAGGCAGCTCCATTTACCTGTACCTTACCTGTACCTTTTTGTCTCCTCCCACTCAACTAATTTCTAACCCAGTCACTTTAGGATCTATTCCTAGGATGCTCAATTTATAAGTCATCTGTGCAGAAGGGTGTCAAAGGCTTTATTGAAATCTAAATACACCACATCTAGGGCGCTATCTCTCGGTCCAACTCTCTGGTTGCCCAGTCAAAGAAATTAATTAGATTTGTGTGACAGGACCTGCCCCTAGTAAAATCTTGTTGCCTCAGATCCTACAATCCATTGGACTCCAGAAACCTCACTATCCTCTGTTTTAGCAGCATTTCCATTAATTTACTCACAACAAAGTTCAGACTAACCATCCTGTAGTTTTCAACCTCATTCTTACTTCCGCTTTTGTGTGAAGGGACCACATGCTCCTTTTTCTAGCCATCTGGGACCAGCGCCGAACCTAACCCTGTACGAGTGGTGCTGCTGCACAGGACACAATAGGGGCACATTTGCCAGCCTCGGCTCCCTCTCCTGCCCCACGCTGCTGTACTTGCTCCGCCACTGCTTTTCATGTTCCCTTGGCATTGGCAGCAGCAGTAGAGCGGATAGAAAATAGAATAAACAAAAACGGCGGGTCTTTCCAATTTCCTGCTATCACGCAGTCTGATCCCTCCCTTCTCTGACATATGCCCATGTCAGAGAAAGGAGGGACCAGACCATCCATTCAAACACAGGTCTTTGCAACTCCACGCTTGAATGGCTGGTCTGGTCCCTCCCTCCTCTGACACGGGCATATGTCAGATGAGAGAGAGATTAGACCTGCATGCTAGCAGGAAAGCGGAAAGATCCACTTTTTTGTGTTTTTTCACTAATGCCAAGGAAACGCAGTGGGGCAAGGGCAGGCAATGCAGGAAGCCAACTGGACATGGAAGTATGGGGTAAGGCAACATGGGGAGATGCTGGGCATGGGGCAAATGGCAAACCTTGATGGGGGAGAGGGGAGGGGCATGCCAGATGTGCACATTTATGGCTCAGTATGGCCCTGTCTGGGACCACTCCTGACTCTAAAGAAGCATTGAAAAGGTCGGACAATGGACCTTCTAGAACTTCCCCACGTTCAGACTTCTGGGATGTATCCCATCTAGCCCCATCACTTTGCCTACTTCTTAGTTTAGCTCAAGATCCCCATCACTTCCATTCCTATTTGTGGATGTTTTCTGAGGTTGTTCTCATGAACAATAATATTTGTTAAGCATTTCTTCTTTATCCTGCTTTTTAAATAGAGTGGATCATTATTTTACAAAACTGGAGAGTTCAAAATACACTAAAATGGACCATAGCCAACTCTGAAATTCATAATGTTTTGCTCAGATGAGATAAATGTTTGACAAAACAATTGTTTTTGTTATATTTATGTTTATTGGTGCAATAGATTAATATACTGTGGGGTTAATATTGATGAGAAATTTAGTTAAAATTTGTTTTATTGACAAAAGACAACACTCCCAAAACGTGGGTGCTCTTACGCCTGCCTGGGAGAAACAAACTTTATACAAGTTCAACTTTTCTTTGTTATTAACTGGACCCCCCCCCTCACCCATACCCCCTCCCCAACTACTTCAACGACCGTTCCACCCAGCCCCAAGGCTTCAATAAGGGGGAATCCTTACTCTCTTCAGACAAAGGACAAAGAATCAAGGAGCTACATCCAATCTCCATCCCTACCAGAGGGGCTAAGAGGATAGGGCTGTCCTCCTATCCAGGGCCTAGGTTCTCAACCCTCCTCCTTCCCTATGCTGCAGCTGTCCCTGGGCAGTTTGCACTTGCCCCTTAAGAACCCCCATGATATCGATGTCAGTCTCCAGTGTCCCCAGCTCTGTAGATTGTTTAAGACAAGACTTCTATTTCTGGGTGACAGCCCCTGTATATAATTGTCCCAAGCCACCAAAAACTTCCCCAGTCTCTGCTTTGTGAGAAATTTAATAGTTGACCCTTACCATGAACTATTTCAAATGCTTTAATCACACCATGCCCCTAGCAAATGATATTAGTTAGCAGTACACATAGCAACCAATAAAAAAGCTATATAATTCAGTTACTAGTTTTAACTGTAGAATTAATTAAAAAAAGGTAAATATACATCTGAATAACTTAAAATGCAGCATATCACAAGCTAGGAAGTTATTAGTAATTCCTATGTATGCATATATATGTTAGTATCTGTAAAGTGGTTTGTGTATGCATGTGTTGGGCAGGAAAAGTTGGGCAGCAGAGCTAGTTCTGGTAGGTCATTTTAGGGGTGGATCAGTTTTTTTAGGTGTGTTCAGTTTAAGCGATAGCACTTTAAAATACTTAAAGAATATCAATTAACAAACAAACCTTTTTCAAAGAAGGGGAAGCTGTAAAATTAGAGCCATATGATGAAGTTGCAAGGCAGTAAACTTAAAAGCCACATCAGGAAATACTTTTTTCACTGAAAGTGATGGATGCTTGGAATGCCCTGTCAATGGAGGTATTGGGGGCAAATACAGTGACGGAATTCAAAATGGCATGGGACAGATACAGTGGATCTCTTTATATCAAGAGAATGAAATCAAAGCAAACTTAAATATCTCTTAATAGAGGGGGGGGGGGGGGCTGACCTGCATGGAACAGCAGGGTACAAACCTAAACACATGCATAGAGGGGGATGACCTGCACAAAGCTTCAGTTACAATCACTCTAGCCGCCTTACTGGGCAGACTAGATGGACCATACTGGTCTTTATCTGCTGTCATTTACTGTTACTTATAGGAGGGGGATCCATCCTTCTGTTTATCCATCTCTATGCAGGCATCTATTTGTTTGCACATGTGAAAGCTTAACAAAGCAGGGGTGCAATGAGCTGACAGGAGTCCCCAGGGCCTACTGACATGCAGAAAGGAGGAATAGCACAGCCCTGCACATGCAGAAAGCCACAACAGAGCCCTCCAAAAATTCCCTGCACTCATGCGAAAAGCCCCCTGACAGCTCCACATAATGTGTGGAGCCCCTAACACAGCCTCTGCACACACAGAGACAGCCTTACATGCATTGGCACACACAGAGCCCCCCAACAAACAGATGCATGCATACATACTGAGCACCTTAGCACACACACGAAACCCGGTGCACGACATATGCACATGTACAAGTGCACACACACACACACACTACTCATATGCACACATCATGTACATCATTAGTCACTGTGGAAACTATGCCCACCCACCCACCCACCCACTTGCTCAAACACCCCCCCCCCCCCCAGTTAACCTACTGAGGGATACTTTACCTTGGCTGTCTCAACTGAGTTCCAAATACAGACATGCCGGAGTCTGTTCATGGAGAAAAGGAAAATGCAACATTATGTCACGCTCTAAGTCTGACTTTTTAACCTGTTGTTGTCTTATAAATCTTTCCAGAATTATGTTAGGGATCATGACAAATCAGTGCACCATGTTCTTGAAACTGTGTGCCTATGTAGCCTGCAACCCCTAGCTGGGAATAAGATACGTGCCAGTAAAGAGACCACTGCCACTTGAAAAGATGTTTTTTATTTATTTATTTATTTATTTATAATTTCTTATATACCGTGCTAATCAGCATCAGCTATTTTGCCTCCTTAATGTTCTTCACAGCAAGTGTTAAACTGTGTGAAGAAAATCCACAGGTTATGTCTTTCTAGGGTGCATTTCTTCTCAGCTGGAAAGTGCCTGGAAAAAACAATCAACTAGGCAGGTTAACATAACCAGAAATCACATTAAAAATGCAATAGAACATTATACATATTAGCAGAACAGTGATGAGGTGTTCAGTTGAGTGGTGTTGCTTGTAAGATAAACTATTTACCTGTCTCTCTTATGATTCATTATTTCCAAGAGTGCAAGGGGTAATGAGATGGAAAGATTCTCCCAGGCCAAAGAGAAGCACACTGCCCTCTTTCTCTCCTGTTTATATTGTGAATCATAATACTTTTCCCATCCATATTAGGCTCTATTGAATGATATCTGGGCAACCATCCAAGGGCGTTTTCTTAAATCTAATTTCTACAAGGGACCAAGCTTATTAGTAAGATATTTACCAGATGGGTGTATTTTACAGAGCTGCTGCTCTTAAATTTATGCACACTACTTTAACTTCTGTACAGATAAAGGGATTGATGTGCCAAGCATTTTTTCTCATGCTCAGAATGAGAACTAACTTAGCATGTCTTGCCCAATGTGTGTTTCAGCAGTGATCCTATGGGATGTGGTTCAGCAGGCTGTTCATGTCTCTTGGAGAAAGGACCATGTAAAGCTTTCACCTAGGCAGTACTATGTGATTCATACTATTAACTAGTAGGATGTGAATAAGTAAAGCAACCCCAAGTTACTAATTTAGGGCAGCGCTTCCCATACCTGTCCTAGGGACCATCACAGCCAGTCATGTTTTCAAGATTGCATTGCCTTCATTCTGTGCAAATTTATCTTGTGCATATTCTTGTGGATATCCTGAAAACTTGACTGATTTTGGGCGTGGAAAGGTTTCCATTAGATTAGTTTCCCCCTAACCTTTTCGAGCCCAAGGCACACCTACGTTTTGAAAGATATGTGACACATCATCTGCAGGGCAGGAAGTGTGGACATGGGGAAGAACTCTTAGGAGATCCAGAGCTAGGGAAACAATGAAAGTTCTTCCAGAGGCGGCTAAGGAGGGAAGAGGAGGTGTTGCTGTGAGCAATGTATATGCTGCACAAAGTAGGAGTTGTTTATTCATGCCCTACATATTGCCCATTGACTCCCATACTTCAGGGCTCATGCTGTATCAAGGAAGGCATGTGCAACTACACAACTGCTCGCAGAAAAGAGCTCCTGCATGTTTAAGAGCCAAACCAGCTATCTTGAGCTGTATGGTACTGAGAGCAGAGCCCAAGTGCTGATCTAGATTTGAGTATCAGGCAGAGGCGACTTTTCTCCATGACACACCTGATCGGGTCTGAAGGCACACTAGTGTGCCATGGTAAACTGGTTGAAAGCCACAGCATTAGGTGAGCTAGGCAGCCGCCTAGAGCACCACAATTTTTTAGGGGTGGCTGCAACACTCAGCAAGACTTCATTGTCATTGGTCGGTCCATCTCCCAGTGCAAGTTGGTATCAGTTTCAGCCAAGCTTACCTTATTCCTGTATGGCCACTACCCTCTTCCCCTTGGCCAGCTGATGTCAGGCTGCGCATGTGGCTGGAACCTGATGCTACAGCCAAAGGGGGTGCTTCCATTTCATCATGCACGGATTATGAGCACATAGAATAGAAGAGCAGCAGGAATCAAGCTCATGCTACATGCTGTATTGAGTCGCTGCCTCCGCTGTTGTTTCAGGACTCCTGGTGGCAGCTTGCTCTCTTGCTGGATGCTGGGCTGTCACTGATAGGAGCAGGGCCAGCCCAAGAGTTTCTGCCACCTTTAGGCAGAAACCCCAGCCATGCTGCTGCTGCCCCCCCCCCCCCCTCTCCAGCTGCCGCCAATTCAGTCTCGGGAGGGAGAGGCAGGCAGCGGCAGTATTTCCAAAAGCGGCAGCTTTTTGCCACTGCTTTTGGAAATACTATCGCTGCCCACCTCCCGAGATGGAATTGGTGGGCAGCTGGGGTGGGCAGCATGGCCAATCATGTGTACCACTGCTGCTGCTACCTGGGCCAGCCGCCTAGCTTGCCTAGTGGATGGGCTGGCCGTGGGTACGAGCCAGAGGGACAGGGGAAGGGGAGTCTTCAGATGGGTGAAATATGCTAGAGCTGGGTGAGAGGAGAGAGTATAGATCTATGGGGAGGAAGGGATAGAGGGGGGTTATGGTTGCTGCTGGGGCTGGGAAGGGAGAGAGAGAAGGTGCTGTTGTAGTGCTGGGGGGGGGGGGTGGTGGAGGGGAAAGGACCTAAGACTGAAGTTGCGCCTAGGGCACTTAAAACCCTTTCACTGACCCTGGTTGTGGGCCCCCAAGACAGGTTTAGAAAGCTCTGATTTAGGGGGTAATCATATAAAGCATTTTCCGCATGTTATGTATGCTTTATATGCGGAAAAAGGCTTTTATAAAAATGCAGAGGGGAGGTATAAATGCATAAAAAGTAGGTGCATGGAAAGGCATTTCCAGGAGATGTAACTTGGGTAGAGCTGAGGCAGAGTTGTGACGTGTACACACGCAGATTTACACTTTCTTTGCCGCAGGTGTAAATTTGTGCGAGAGCATTTATGTGCTACTGGGATTGGTTCCGAGTTTCTATAGGTGCCTATGTTACCTTTATGAAATAGAATTGAACTAAGCATGTTTTCCCAACTTTGACTTCAGAACCTGTTATAAAATTAGCCCTGATTATAAATTGGTCATTAGCTCTCCAGCTGGGTAGTCTTATTTCTTTACCTGAAAATATGTATCCCTAAATAGTGGCAAGTCCTTTGAGAAACCCATTGAAACATCTGCTGGCCAGCATCAAAAAGAACAAATGAATTGACCTACAAGGGGGAGCAGCCGCACAAGTTCGCCCACTGCCATTTAAATTACGTATGCTGCGAGAAGAACCAAGTTTGAAGACCAAATTTGAACTTTTGATATGATTTCTCATTTCATAATTCAGTCCGTAGATAATTCCATAAAACTGAGGCTTGGACACAAAAAGCACTCTGACTCAAATCATATATGCATAGAAGGAATATGAAGTAGATGGAGTTAAGAGGATCTCTGTCACTACAAAGGAGAATAAGGAATCAGGAAGGATGTTAAAGCTGTTGGCTAGTGTGCAGGACGTGATGAGTTACAGTGAGAATTATGTACTTAATATGAGAAACCACAGGAAGCCAACACAGTTCTCTAAGAAGTGGAGTAGCCTGGTCTTCCTTTTTGCAGTGAATAGCATTTTTGTCAGCAGTGTTTGTGAGCAGATGGCTGGACTCTATGTACCGAGTCTGCCAAAGTCCTGGCTTCCAAAAAGCTGAACTGTCTCTCAAACTCCATGGTGGTGGAGTTGGCCCTGCGTCAGCTCAAAAGCCAGAAGACACACTCCTCAGTGCTCCCAGGCAGGGAGGCCTATGCCATGGATGCCCTTGGCAGGAAATGCTTCCAGGGCTCGATGTTCATCAGCCAGATCCAAGCCTACCAGCTGTACATGGGCATATACTTACAGGACCTGGCAAGGGAACTCACTGGGTTCTCGGCTGGTCTCTCTGAGGAGCCTCTTCATTGTTGCTGGACCCTAACCTCCACAGTCGGTGCTCCAAATTTATGACTTGAGTGGCCTATAATGGCTTCGAGTCAGCAGCTAGAGTAGCCTCAGTGGGCATTAGTGCCCACTGCCAGGCCTGGCTACAGTCTTCCAACTTGGAGCAATGGATGCAGGACAAGTCGGTCAATGTCCTGGGGAGAGAACCTCTTAAGCAAGCCCATTACAGACAAGGCCGCCAGGCTGGAGTCTGAGTTCATGACCAGGCCAGGATCTCCAAAAAGACCACTGACCCTTCTCAAAGGAAGGCTGCTTAGAAAAAGCCCCTATACCTGAAGAAAAGGAAGGCTTATGGAAACTACCCTCAGTACTCGGCCTTCCCAGCTCCCCAACAGGGCCAGCAGGCCAAGGGACAAGGGTACGGCCCTCGTAAGCTTAAGACCCCCAAGCCCCAGATCATGCCTTGTGCAACCTGGAGGAGGCTTTAGACTCCTTCCGCATAGCCTCTCCTCCCGTGAGAAATCTGGCCCTGCAGCACAAGGGGGGCATCTGGTGTTTTATGCTGCCCGATGGTCCTTCATAACCTCTGACACTTCGGCCCTGCAGGTGGTGAAGGAGAGTTACCTCCTCCACCTCGAGCAGATGCCCCCGCTGTTCTTTCCAGGGAAGCCCCCTCTGATTCCACTTTGCCAGAGCCTGCTTCAGCAGGAACTGCAAGTCTTCTGGCTGACAGGGCAGTGAAGCCTGTCCCCTCCCATCTCAGGGGCAAGGAGTTCTACTCCCGCTACTTTCTGGTTCCCAAAAGGACCAGAGGGTTTCAGCCCATTCTAGATCTGCAGGACTTCATCTGCTTCCTGGTGAGGGAGAAGTTCAAGATGCTCTCCCTTGGAACATTGCTACCCTACCTCCAGCAGGGAGATCGACTATGCTCATTGGATCTCAAGGATGCGTATATGCACATGCTCATGGTAGGAGGCTGCCTCTTCCAGAACAGGGTCCTACCCTTCGGTCTGGCTTCTGCCCTGAGGGTGTTCACCAAGTGCCTGATGGTGGTCACTGCCTGCCTGCAACTCTGGGGGGTGTTCATCTTTCCCTTTCTGGATGACTAGCTTATCAAGGACAACACCACTGCCAAAGCCCATCAGGCAGCAGTCCACACCATCCTCATTCTGGAGAACCTGGGGTTCATCAAAAACTACCTCAAATCCCATCTCCATCCGTCACAATGCCTGGCGTTTATAGGGGTGCTTCTGGGCACCTTCCCGGCCAAGGTCTTCCTCCCTTTGGACAGGGCCCAGCGCCTCATGGCGCTTGCAGGGAATGTTCAGGGCTGCTCCTCGGCATCAGTCTGCCTTCTGCTTTGCCTGCTGGGCCTCTGGCCATAGTGCATGTCACTCCAGCGCCTGACTCCACATGCGGCCAGCTCAGTGGGTCCTCTGCTGCCAGTGGTCTCAAACAACTGAATAGTAGCAAATCACCTGGACCGGATGATATACATCCAAGAGTGTTGAAAGAACTGAAATATGAGATTGCAGACCTGCTATTAGTAATCTGTGAACTTTCATTAAAATCATATGTAATACCTGAAGATTGGAGGATCGCCAGTGTAACGCCAATTTTTAAAAAGGGTTCCAGGGGTGATCCGGGAAACTACAGACCGGTGAGCTTGACGTCAGTACCGGGGGAAATGGTAGAAACCATCATAAAGAACAAAATTACACAGCATGTAGATAATCATGGTCTAATGGGAGACTGCCAACATGGCTTTAGACAAGGAAGATCTTGTCTTACTAATCGGATATGTTTTTTTGAAGGTGTGAATAAATAGGTAGACAAAGGTGAGTCGGTTGATATAGTATTTCTCCAGGACCAAGCAGGAAGTCAGTCCTCACATATGGGTGACGTCGGCGCCGACGGAGCCCTCGCGGAGCAATTTTCCCCAGCTTTCAAAGAAAGCCTTTGGGAATTGCAGCGCGCATGCGCGGTCCTCTTCCCGCCCAAGGGTGCCATCTTGCTCAGTCTTCTTTTTTCCGCGGAGCCCTACAGACGTTGCCTGTGAATCCCCGCAGAAAAGTTGATTATTCTCTATTTTTCTCTATTTTTTCTTCGGTTCGACGCCGGTTCTTTTCCCGCCCGGACTCGCGATGCCGGTTGCGAGTCCGTCCTTTATTTTTCGTTTTTTTGTCCTTCGTGACAGATTTCGCGCTTTTTTCCTTTTTCCCTGGCAGCCCGGTCGTTCGACCTCGCAGGGGCCCTTTTTCCCCCGATGGCTGCCAGTGGCTTTAAAAAGTGTGACCTCTGTAAGAAACTTATGTCTCTTACAGACACTCATGACTTCTGCCTCCGCTGCCTCGGCCCAGATCATGACCCCATGATCTGCGGGCCATGCGGCAAAATGTCCTCAAAAGCATTGAGGAGTCGGCAGCACCAGCGGGAGCGTATCTTCTCTGACTCCAGTGGGCTCGGACCTCGTCAGAGGCTTCGACGTCTCGGGACTCTGGTCCTAAGCATCGTCGGAGTTCCTCTGAAAGGGGGTCTCCTACCTGGGAACATCATCGGAAGAAGAAACCCGCGAGGGCAGGATCGGTGGACGCTCCTGGTTCCTCGAGGGCCAGGTCACATAGCCCCGATTCCCGTCCCGGGTCCTCGGAGACGGAGAGGCCGTCAAAACATCCTCGACTCGAGGTGGACTTGCCCGCTCACGTAAGTACTGTTGTCCTCGTGGACTCGCCTCCGAAGGACCCGACGTCGGGGGCTGCTGGGTCTCCTGAGCTCGGACTCAGGTTGACGGCCTTGGAGTGCAGTCTGTCTGCCTTCTTGGACCAGCAGCGGGCATTGATCGCTGGCCTCGCCGGTGCTTCTGCCCTGACCGCTGGGACGTCGACCTCCAAATCGACCCCGGAGACCGAGCCGATCCTCGAGTCCATGAGGGCTCGAGTCGATCCTCGGTCGAGGTCTCCTTCGGCCTCCCGTTCGGTACCGAGGTCATCGACGCCGACTCCCTCGGCGTCGGGGCAGATGGCATCAGTGCCCACCCGACCGGAGCCGATCGACGACTCCTCCGAGGAGTCGGCCTGGGAATCTGAGGACGAAGAGTCACCTGGTTCCTTTCGGACTCGGTGTGTCCCTTCGGACTCCCCCGAGTCCGAACCTCGGAGACGGTCCCCCCCGGAGGATGCCCGGTTCTCGGACTTCGTGAGGGATATGGCCAAGGCCTTGGCCTTCCTTGCGGATCCCGAGGAGGAGCCTCGAGTCGAAGAACTCGATGCCCTCCAATATGACTCTCCCCCGAAGGAGGCCTTTATTGTACCGGTTCCTCCCATGCTGGAACGACTTCTCTTCCGCATGTGGGAGAGCCCGGCGTCGTCGCCGGTGTTAAGCAAGTGGGTCGATTCCATTTATCGAGTCCGCAAGAGCCCTGGCTTCCAAAAGGCGCAACTACCGCACCATTCCATGGTGGTGGAATCGGCCATGCATAGACTAAAGAGTCAAAAAATGCACTCCTCGGTGCCCCCTGGTAGGGAAGCCCGAAGCCTGGATGCCCTCGGTAGGAAGTGCTTCCAGGGCTCTATGCTTGCTTGTCGAGTCCAGACATACCAGCTCTACATGGGCATGTATCTCCGAGACCTGGCTAAGGAAATAGCCGGGTTCTCTGCTGGTCTCTCCGACGAACCTTTGCAGAGGTTCCAATCCTTGTCTACTGGTATTTGGGAGTGCTCCAAGTTTATATCTCGAGCAGCCTATGATGGTTTTGAGGCTTCGGCTCGAGTAGCTGCGGCCGGCATCGGTGGACGCCGCCAGGCTTGGCTTCAGACGTCCGACCTCGAGCCCTGGGTACAGGACAAGTTGGTCGATGTCCCCTGCCGAGGTGATAACCTCTTTGGCAAGCCCATGGATGAGAAGGCTGCACAAATCGAGACGGAGACTCTCACCAGGACTCGTCTCTCCAGGAAGACCTCTGCCCCTTCTCAAAAGAAGAAGGCCTCGGGGGAAAAAGCCCTTTTACCCGAGGAAAGGTGCTGCCTATAAATACTACCCTCAGTATCAGGCCTCACCAGCTCCCCCACAGGGAAAGCAGGCCAAGGGGCGGGGTAATGGGTCCCGTAGGCAGCAAGCCCCCAAGCCTGCACCACCAGCCCCTGCTCAGCAGGAGGGGGTTTTTGACTTTCTCAGCATAGCCTCTCCCCCTCAGCTGGTTTTTCTCAGCACAGGAGGCCGGCTGGTCCACTTTGCCCACAGGTGGTCCAACATCACCACAGATACCTGGGTGCTTCACATAGTTCAAAAGGGCTATCTTCTTCATTTTCACCAGGTACCTCCCTCCTACTTTCCAGGGGAGCCTTCCAGACTCCCTCTGCACAGGGACTTACTCCTTCAGGAGTTAGCAAGTCTCGTTCAGGAACAAGCCGTGGAACCGGTGCCCCACCACCTGAAGGGTCAAGGGTTTTATTCCAGGTACTTCCTGATTCCAAAAAGAACAGGAGGCCTCAGACCCATCCTAGACTTGCGAAACCTCAACAAGTTCCTTGCAAAGGAAAAGTTCAAAATGCTTACCCTTGGAATCCTGCTGCCCTACCTCCAGCAGGGAGACTGGCTATGCTCCTTAGATCTAAAGGATGCGTATACTCATATCCTTATTCATCCAGACCACAGACAATATCTCAGGTTTGTTGTGGGAGGAAACCATTACCAGTACAGAGTACTGCCCTTTGGCCTATCCTCCGCCCCCAGGGTGTTCACCAAATGCCTAGCAGTGGTGGCGGCCTATCTGAGACTTCAAGGTCTCTTTGTGTTCCCATACCTGGACGACTGGCTCATCAGGGCCCATTCTGCCCAAGAAGCCACTCAGGCTACTCATCGCACTGTGACTCTGCTCCAGCACTTGGGTTTTGTCATAAACTTCGCAAAGTCCACTTTGCTCCCCTCTCAAAATCTCGAGTTCATAGGCGCCAGATTGGACACGCTTCAGGCGCGGCCCTTCCTCCCTCTGGACAGGGCCAAACAGCTCATGGATCTCGCCAGCCGCTTTCACAGCAATTCCATGGTCTCCGCCAGGCACTTTCTGAGACTGCTCGGCCATATGGCTTCCACAGTCCATGTAACCCCCAATGCCCGCCTGAACATGCGTCCTGCTCAGTGGTGCTTTCGCACTCAATGGCATCAGGCCACGGGGAGCCTAGCGGACTCCGTACAGATCTCCGACCAGCTGGTCTCCTCTCTGCGATGGTGGCTTCATCTGCCAAACCTAGTGCTAGGGGTGACTCTTCAGCCCCCTACACATTCTCAGGTCCTGACGACCGATGCTTCTCTCCAGGGTTGGGGAGCACATTGCCAAGGGACTTGTACTCAGGGTCTCTGGACTCCTTGGGAGTCCGCTCAGCAGATCAACTTCCTGGAGCTCAGAGCCATCCGCCTAGCGCTCAAAGCCTTCTCTCACCTGATTTCTTACCAGTCAGTACTTGTCCAGACAGACAATCAGGTTGCCATGTTCTACGTGAACAAACAAGGCGGAACCGGCTCCTTCCTTCTCTGTCAGGAAGCACAGAAGCTCTGCTCTTGGGCCGTCCATCGCAACATCGTCCTCAAAGCTGTCTATCTCCCAGGTCAAGAAAACTACCTGGCAGACAAACTGAGCAGGGTCCTCCAACCGCACGAGTGGAGATTGGATCCGCTTGTGGTTCAGCGGATCTTTCTCTGGTGGGGCCTCCCCACCATGGATCTGTTCGCCAGTCCTCTGAACCGGCAGCTTCCCAGATTCTGCTCTCGACAGCCGCATCCTCTCCGGGTAGCGGCGGATGCTTTTCTGATTCCATGGTCCACAGGCCTCTTGTATGCCTTTCCACCCATGCCTCTGGTGTCTCGGACGCTCTTCAAAGTTCTCAGAGACAAGGCATCGATGATCCTAGTGGCTCCCCGGTGGCCGAGACAACCTTGGTTCCCGCTTCTGATGCAGCTGGCGGTGGACACCCCTCTTCCTCTGGGGCTTCAGCCCAACCTCCTCTCGCAGGATCAGGGGACGCTCCTGCACCCCAACCTTCGGTCCCTTCATCTGGTGGCCTGGCTGCTGAAAGGGTAGTCCTTGCTCCTCTCCAGCTACCTCCAGATGTGGAAGAGGTCGTCTTGGCCTCCAGGAGGCCTTCCACCCGGAAGTCCTACGCTCTTAAGTGGCGTCGGTTCTCCATCTGGTGTACTCAGCAGTCTCAAGACCCCTTCTCCTGTTCAGCATCAGTGGTCTTGCAGTACTTGCTTTCTCTTTCCAATCTTGGACTTAAGTCCAACTCGGTCAAGGTCCACCTCAGTGCTCTTTCTGCGCATCACATGCCGGTGGATGGTAGACCTCTTTCCAGCCACCCTCTGGTGGCTCGTTTTCTCAGAGGCCTCCTTCTCCTTAAACCACCTTTGCGCCCGCCAGCCCCGAACTGGGATCTCAATGTGGTTTTACAGCGGATTACCTGTCCGCCTTTTGAGCCTATGGCTACCTGTCCTCTTCGTTTTCTTTCCTGGAAAACCTTGTTCTTGGTGGCCCTCACTTCTGCTAGACGCGTTAGTGAGCTGCAGGCCCTAGTATCTGATCCTCCTTACACTAGGTTCTACAAGAACCGGGTAGTCCTACGGACTCACCCTAAGTTTCTTCCTAAAGTGGTTTCCCCTTTTCACATCAACCAGGAGGTGGTACTTCCGACCTACTTTCCCAGGCCACACTCCAGCCGAGCTGAAATGGTCCTGCATACCCTGGACTGTAGGAGGGCGCTGACCTTCTACCTTGACCGTACGCGGGAGCACCGAAAAGCTGTTCAGCTCTTCGTGTCTTATGACCCCAACAAGTTGGGGCTCCCTGTCTCCAAGCGTACTCTGTCCATCTGGATTGCGGACTGCATCGCTTGGGCTTACGAGGCTGCGGGCCTCGTGCTGGAAGGTAGAGTCACCGCTCATCGTGTTCGGGCGAAGGCTACGTCAGTGGCTTACCTCCGCTCTGTTCCATTGGCAGACATCTGCCGGGCCGCTACTTGGTCTTCAAGCCAGACTTTTGCAGCCCATTACTGCCTGGAGAGGGAGTCCCGCAGGGACAGTGCTTTCGGACAGGCAGTCCTCCGTAACCTCTTCGAGGTATAGGCAACTCCTACCCTCCGTCCCGGATGTTGGGCTACCGGTTGGAGGCATATTCAGAGAAGATTCCTTCCTTCTGTGCTACTGACCTACTGCTTAGGGTCTCCGGTAGCCTTAAGCTTGGGAGTCCCATATGTGAGGACTGACTTCCTGCTTGGTCCTGGAGAAAGCGTAGTTACTCACCTGTAACAGGTGTTCTCCAGGAGCAGCAGGAATCAGTCCTCACAACCCTCCCTCCTCCCCTTGGAGTTGCAGTTATATGCTTTCGTTTTTGCTAATTTTTGCTGTCTTTTAGCTATGTCATCTGACTGAGCAAGATGGCACCCTTGGGCGGGAAGAGGACCGCGCATGCGCGCTGCAATTCCCAAAGGCTTTCTTTGAAAGCTGGGGAAAATTGCTCCGCGAGGGCTCCGTCGGCGCCGACGTCACCCATATGTGAGGACTGATTCCTGCTGCTCCTGGAGAACACCTGTTACAGGTGAGTAACTACGCTGTCTGGACTTTCAGAAAGCTTTTGACAAGGTCCCTCATCAGAGACTTTTGGCAAAAATAAAAAGTCATGGGATAGGAGGCAGTGTACTATTGTGGATCGGGAACTGGTTAAAAGATAGAAAGCAGAGGTTAGGGCTAAATGGCCAATTTTCCCATTGGAAAAAGGTGAATAGTTGAGTACCCCAGGGATCTGTACTGGGTCTGCTACTTTTTGACATATTCATAAATGACCTGGAAAAGGGAATAACTAGTGAAGTTATCAAATTTGCAGACGACACAAAACTGTTTAAAGTTGTTAAAACCCAAGAGGATTGTGGAAAACTGCAGGAGGATCTTGATAAATTGGAAGACTGGGCATCCAAATGGCAGATGAAATTTAATGTGGACAAGTGCAAAGTTATGCACCTAGGAAAGAACAACCCACACTATGGTTACACAATGCAAGGTTCCACATTGGGAACCACCACCCAGGAAAAAGATTTAGGAGTCATCGTGGATAACATGTTAAAACCCTCCCCCCAGTGTGCAGCGGCAGCCAAGAAAGCAAATAGAATGCTAGGTATCAGAAGGAAAGGAATGGAAAATAAAACAAAGGATGATATAATGCCTCTGTATCGTTCCATGGTACGACCGCACCTTGAATATTGTGTGCAATTCTGGTCACCATATCTTAAAAAGGATATAGCGTTATTAGAAAAGATACAGAGAAGAGCCACCAAAATGGTAAAGGGAATGGAAGGCTACTCCTATGAAGAGAGGCTACAAAGGTTAGGGCTCTTCAACCTGGAAAAGAGACGGTTGAGGGGAGATATGTTAGAGGTCTATAAATTAATGAATGGAGTGGAACGGGTAAACATAGATCGATTGTTTACGCTATCAGAATATAGAAAGACTAGGGGACATGTAATGAAGGTACAGGGTAAACTATTTAAGACAAATAAGAGAAAATATTTTTTCACTCAACGTGTAATCAAACTCTGGAATTTGTTACCGGAGGATGTAGTAAAGGCTGTTAGTGTAGCTGGGTTTATAAAAGGTTTGGACAAGTTCCTGGAGGAAAGGTCCATAAACCTTATTAAAAAGGGACCCAGGATATCAATGCTTGACCCAATACAAACATTGTGGAACCTGTGTCTCTTGGGGATACTGCTAGGTACGTATGACCTAGATTGGCCACTGTTGGAAACAGGATACTGGGCTTGTTGGACCTTGGTCTGACCCAGTATGGCATATCTTATGTTCTTATGTTCTTAAGGTGCCTGTGGCACAATGGTCGTGACCTGTTCTCTGGCCATCTCCCTTGGCTGGTGGCAGCAGCTCCAGCAGCTATGGGCCGGGGTGCCCTTCCAGGCCCCCACCTCCTCCAGAGGATCCTCACCACGGATGTCTCCAAGCTGGGCTGCGCAGCCCATTGCAGCAACCACTGCACTCAGGGCCATTCATCACTGCCAGAGAGCCTCCAGCAGATCAACCTCCTGGAGCTCTGAGCCATAGTGCTAGCCCTTCGGGCCTTTCACCACCACCTACAGCACCAAGCGATACTGATCCAGACGGACAATCAGATGGCGATGTTCTTTATCAACAGGAAGGGAGGTATAAGGTCAGCCCTCCTATGCTAAGAGGTGGAGAGCTTCTGCTCCTTCGCCAGTGAGATGCTCCTTTGGGCAGTGTAGCTCCTGGGCCAGGACAGTGCCCTAGCAGACTGGCTCAACCGGGTCCTTCAACCACATGAGTGGCAAGTGGACCCCCAAGTGGCCTGCCGGCTTTTCAGTCTCTGTGGGCTCCCGCAGATGGACCTCTTCACCAGCCCAACCAATGCTCAGCTGCCCCGCTTCTGCTCCAGGGAGCCACATTCCTCTCAAGTGGCAGCAGATGTGTTTCTCATCCCGTGGATGGGGGGCCTCCTCTACACCTTTCTGCCCATGCCTCTGATCTCTAGGACTCTGTTCAAGGTCCAGCTCGACAAGGCCACTTTGATACTGGTGACTCCCTGGTGATCCTGGCAGCTGTGGTTTCCCCTGCTCCTCTGCCTGTCTCAGGCACCCCCGGTTCCTCTGGGGTGTGCCCCAGGTCTGCTCTCGCAGGAGGATGACACTCTCCTGCACCCCAATGGTGGGGTCCCTGACTCTGATGGCCTGGATGCTGAAAGGGTAGCCTTGGCCCAGTGCATCCTGTCGAACAAGGTGGAGGAGTTCCTCCTGGCCTCCTGCAAGGCTTCCACCCATTGAGCCTATGCCTTCAAGTAGTGGAGATTCTATGTGGTGCACGGAGAAGGGGATCAACCCCTTGTGTTCGGTCCAACTGGTGCTGCAGTCCAACTCCATTAGAGTATACTTTAGCACACTTTTGGCACACCACCATCTTGTCAAGGGTGAGCCCCTCTCCACTCAGCCCCTCGTCACTTGCTTCCTGAGGGGCCTACAGCTCTCATAGCCACCTGTCCGCCCTCCGGTGGCGGAGTGGGATCTCGTGTACTTCTCTCAAAGTGTACCATGCCATCCTTTGAGCCTCTCAGCTCTTGCCACCTCAAGTATCTCTCCTGAAAGGTGGTCTTCCTCGTGACACTCACCTCTACTTGCAAGGTTAGCAAGCTGCAGGCTCTGGTGGCCCACCCACCTTATATGAGGTTCCATAAGAACAGGATCATGCTTCGTACTCACCCCAAGTTTCTGTCTAAGGTGATATCTCCATTTCAACTCAGCCAAGAGATGGTGGTTTCCACCTTCTTCCTGTGGCCTCATGTGAACAGGGTGGAGGCCGCACCCCATACTCTGGACTGTAAACGGACCCTGGTCTACTACCTAGAGCTTACCAAGGCCTACCGTCACTCCTTGCAGCTTTTCATCTCCTACGACCCAGATCGGCTGTGGACAGCGGTCTCCAGGTATACTCCTGTCCATTTGGGTGGTGGACTGCATCACCTTCTCCTATGAGCAGGCCAGTCTCTTGCTGGAGCACTGCATCATGATGCACAGCATCCGGACCATGGCGGTGTCTGGGGCGAACCTGCACTCCGTCCCTTTGCCGGGCTGCCACCTAGTCTTCAGCCTACACCTTCGCAGCTCATTACTGGCTGGTGAGGGAGTCCCGCCGGGATAGCATCTTCAGCCAGGCAGTACTCCATCTGTTTGGGGTGTAAGGCAACTCCTGTCCTCTGGCCCTTTGATGTGTTCAGGCTACCAGAGAACTGGTTCCTCGCTTGACACTTGGGGCTGCTCATGGATCTTGCTGTCCTTTGATTTGATTTCTGCTTCTCACTGTTCACCTTTTTGGTCACCAGTGGCTTTTACAAGTTTTTTCGGTAGCCCGTAGCTGGGGAGTCCCATATGTGAGGACTGACTTCCTGCTTGTTCCCGGAGAAAGCATAGTTACTCGTCTGTAATAGGTGTTCTCGGTAACAGCAGAAATCAGTCCTCACAACCCTCCCTCCTCCCCATGGAGTTGCTTTTTGTCATTTTTGCCTGCTTGAGCTATCATCATAATAAGGGAAGAGGGCACCCTTAGGCAGGAAGGGGACCATGCATGCGTGGTAGATCTCCCAAATGCTTTTTTTGAAAGCTGGGGAGAGTTTACCACGTGGACTCCGTCGGTGCCAACGTTACCCTTATGTGAGGACTGATTCCTGCTGTACCCGGAGAACACCTGTTACAGGTGAGTAACTATGCTGTCTCGGTGCTATGCCCTGGCTACACTGAATTACCTTGGCTACATTGCATTAGTTTTGGTTAGGAGATCGTTGAGCTGCACTATTACTACTACTTATCTTTTGTATAGTGCTACAAGGCGTATGCAGCACTGTACAGAGACATATATGAGACAGTCCCTGCTCATAAGAACTTACAGTCTTGTTAAGACAGACAACACAACAAGTGGGGACTAGGATATGTCTAGGAAACACATAGGTGAAGAAGAGACTAAAGGAATCAGGATTCAAAAGCAGTCTCAAAGAAGCGAGATTTTAGCCTGGATTTGAAAGGGCTACAGATGGTGCCTGACATACCTACTCAAGTAGTTTGTTCCAGGCAAAAGGAGCAGCTAGGTAGAAACATAGAAATATGACGACAGAAAAAGACCACATGGCCTATCTAGTCTGTCCTTCTATATCAACAACTAAAACAGTCCCCTTTTTACCTTTAGAGATCCTCTGTGTTTGTCCCATGCTTTTTGGAATTCAGTTACTGTCCTCATCTCTACCACCTCCACTGGGAGACTATTCCACGGATCCACCACTCTTTCCATAAAGAAATATTTCTGGGATCAGCTGTTATTGAAGGAGGTGTGTGGAGCTGCTCATCAGCCTGGGGGCTGCCGCTGCCGCGGAGGTGTTGGAGATTGCTGTTTCCCCTCCCCATTCCATCGGGCAGGCACAGCCAGGACAGCTTTGACCGGGAGGTCTTCCCCTCGGGGGATAAAGCGCTGTGCCGGGAGTCTTTCCAGTGGATCAGCTGTTACTGAAGGAGGTGTGTGGAGCTGCTCCATGAGCCTGGGGGCTGCCGCTGCCGCGGAGGTGTTGGAGATTGCTGTTTCCCCTCCCTATTCCATCGGGCAGGCACAGCCGGGACAGCTTAAACCCTTAGGTCCTCCTTTCCTTCTTGGTTATAAATTTGTCTCTTGTCTTTTACGCGGAGCGTGTTTTGCGGCGCGTGTTCTGAAGGGGCGTGTCCAAAGGGGCTAGCTGCGCCCCTTTTGTGTTTTGTTTAAGTAGTTTTACTTGGGTTGGTTGGTTATGGGGAAGCGGAAAGCCCAAGTTGGGGGCAAAACTCCGGAGGTCGCGGCTGGAGACACGTAACCATTTGGGCCCTTGGACAAGCATTTTGCTCCCTTTCCAATCACACAATCTTCTCCAGAGTTGGTGTCTCTGAGCTCCGGTGGAAGATCCTTCCCCCACCCCCTTTGTGCCCTATTCCTGGAGTTTCTTTTGATGGTCCTGTTGAGTTCTCCACATCGGTGAGAAAATTGCAGCTGATTGATATTCCGAAGTCAATCCCGTCGATTGGTGGGAGTGGCTCTTCGGAGCTTCCTGCCCCTTCCTCAGATTCTGAGATTACCTTAGAAGATATTTGGGCCGTGTTAAAATGTATTGATTCTAAAATGTCTTCCTCTTTTAATTCCTTTTGTACATTTTCTCAGGAAACTGTTACTTCTTTGCAACAACTGGATGCAAAGGTTACTGTAATAGACACGGCTGTTAGCAGATTAGAGTCCCAGGTGCTTCCATTACACGCTTCTGGTGTGGCTGGAATAAAAGATTCCTTGATGCTTCACTCTAAGTTAAAGCGCCTGGAAAATTCCATGCGTGTGTCTAATTTACGGTTTTTGAATTTTCCTCTGTCCCCATTATTATCACATAGAATTCTATTGGATAAATTTCTCAAAGAAGTGCTGGGTATTTCTGATACTATAGATATTTTACAAATTTTTATATTCCCTCAACGTTCAAGAAGCTTAATTCAGTTGATGGGGAATTAGATGAGATTGCCTCTCCTATGACAAATTTAACCGCCTTTTTGGAGGACTCTCAGGACATTATAAATGTTAGGGCCACATTACTGGTTACTTTTTCCTCTGTGGAAATAAAGCAGCGTATACTTAGAGCCTTTTTTAAGGTCAAAATGGTTAAGTTCTCTGGCCAGTCGGTTAATATATTTCCCGACGTTGCTCGTAGCACCCAGTTGCGCCGGAGACCGTTTTTAGATCTTAAGTCCCGGGTATTAACACTAGGTGCTATGTTCTTTTTAAGGTTTCCTTGAAATGTATCCTTGGGTATGAAGGTGCTTCATATACCTTTGTTGATGTTTCTCATTTAGTAAATTTTCTTTCTGGGAAAGGGGCTTAAGTTAAAGGAGGGGACGTAACCTCCATTTGTGGATAGTATATATTCTTGTTTTCCTTTCTTTCAATATTTCTTTGCTGTTAACAGTGTGATTCCATGATGTGGACTTTATCATTGTGTATATTTCCTACTTTAGTATAATATTTGCCTTCTTTATTCTTATGGGATTGACCTGTACCTATTTTGGTTGTTGTATATGACTAAAATCAATAAAAAAATTAAAAAAAAAGAAATATTTCTGCATATCACTCCTGAATCTATCTCCCTTCACCCTCATCCCATGTCCCCTCGTAGCAGAACTTGCTTTCAATTGAAAGAGGCTCTCTCCCTGAACATTTATGCCACGGAGGTATTTAAACATCTCAGTCATATCGCCTCTATCCTGCCTTTCCTCTAAGGTGTACATATTAAGATCCTTCAGTCTGTCCTCATATGCTTTATAATGAAGCCCACTAATCATTTTAGTAGCCACTCTCTGCACCGACTCCATCCTGTTCACATCCTTTTGAAGATGCGGTCTCCAGAATTGCACATTATACTCCAAATGAGGTCGCACCAAAGACTTTTACAGAGGCATTATCACCTCCTTTTTTATGCTAGCCATTCCTCTCTGTATCCACCCAAGCATCTTTCTAGCTTTTGCCGTCGCCTTTTCTACCTGTTTAGCTACTTTTAAGATCATCAGACACAACCACGCCTAGGTCCTGCTCTTCTTTAGTGGACAAAAGTACTTCGCCCCCTATACTATATTGCTCCCTTGGATTGCTGCAGCCCAAATGGATGACCTTACATTTTTTAACATTAAATCCCAGCTGCCAGATTCTAGACCATACTTCAAGCTTAGCTAGATCCCTCCTCATGTTATCTACACCTTCCTGGGTGTCTACTCTGTTGCAGATTTTGCTATCATCCGCAAAGAGGCAAACGTTACCTGACAGCCCTTCCGCTATATCACTAACAAAGATGTTAAAAAGAATCGGACCAAGGACAGATCCCTGGGGCATACCACTGGTAACATCCTTCTCCTCAGAGTGAACTCCATTTACTTGTACTCTTTGTCGCCTCCCACCCAACCAATTTCTAACCCAAGCAGTAACTTTAGGGTCCATCCCTAGGGTGCTCAGTTTGTTTATAAGTCGTCTGTGAGGAATAGCGTCAAAGGCTTTACTGAAATCTAAATACACCACATCTAGGACTCTCCCTCAGTCCAACTCCCTGGTCACCCAGTCAAAGAAATCAATCAGATTTGTCTGACAAGACCTGCCTCTGGTGAATCCATGCTGCCTCGGAACTTGTAATCCGCCGGATTCCAGAAACCTCACTATTTTCTCTTTCAGCAGCGTTTCCAATAATTTACTCACCACCGAAGTTAAACTAACCGGCCTGTAGTTTTCAACCACATCCTTACTTCCGCTTTTGTGTAAAGGCACCACATGAGCCTCTCTACTATAATAAAGATTCTTCGAAAACACTGGTCGATCCTTTCAATGCATCCCAGTTTGGCTCATCCCTTCATGCCTGCTTTTAAAAAAGCTACTTGTTTGTGGGATCTTTTGGTAAGCTCTACTGTTGAGATAGATCAGCCATTACGTGCTTCTACAGTGGGTGGCCACTCTTCCTGCCAACATTGCAAATTTTGTTCCAATACTATGACGGGAGTCACATGGGCACATCCACACACTGGCCGCGTTTACACACGTCGCTGGTCTACCACCTGTTCCTCGTCTCATGTCGTCTACTTGATCCAATGTAGCTGCCCTTTTATTTATGTGGGACGCACGACACGGTTAATAAAAACCAGAATTGCTGAACATGCTTCCCGTCTTCAACAGCAGATTTTGTCAGCTCCCATAGTTTCCCACTGTGTTGAATGTGGGCACACTTTTGGGAATTTAAAGTGGACAGTTATTGATTACATCCCGGCGGATCCCAGGGGTGGAGACAGGACACTTCGACTTCAACGCTGTGAGCAACGCTGGATATATGATCTGGCTAGTGTGTATCCCGGGGGTTTAAATCGGGAGATTGAGTGGTTGAGTGCTCTTTGACTTCATGCTTGTGAATATAGGGGTTTCCCTGTTGCGGTGGATTTCCCCTCTTTTCCGAGCTGTTCTTTAGTTCTGGTTGAGTTTCTCAATGAACAATGTGATGTCACATAGTCTTTTACGATCATCCAATAGGTTGAGGGATCGCATTCGCGTGTCCTTATCCTATTTTTCGGTTCCCTTGTTGAATGACATTTTGGCTGACCAATGGTAGTAGGATGGATTCCTTTTTTTGATTGGTCACCCAGTGTGAACCGGGGTTTTAAAATGGATGCACAAGGCTTTGTTTGATCAGCACAGGGGGAAGAATTATTTCTTAGCGACGTCCATAAAGAGCGCTTGATACAGAGGTTTTTGACCTCGAAACGTGCACGTCGTGCCATCTCAAATGTGGACTTCAGCATTCAAGTTTTTTGGAATTTCTTCTCTTCGGTTACTGAGAAGTTTTCATAAATTTTTTCACAATTTTTCACATGTTTTACTAAAGAACTGTTTGATGATTAAAATGGTCCGCAGTAGTCTGGAGTGGTTTCAAAATTTGTTTTAACCTCCCTCTCTGCGGCCCGACAAAAAGATACTTTGATTTCATTAAGGAGTCTTAGGGAGATTTTTTGGTGGGGAATGTTACAGAGAAAGCAAAAACCTGTTGTTTCTTTCTCTATCTGTTGGATGTTTGTGGAGAAGAGGGGGGGGAGTCAAAGATGACCCCAAGGTTGTTAGCTGAGGAAACGGGGAGGAGTAGAGTGGACTGTTGTAGTTGTTGTTATGGAAGGACAGACTAGATAGGCCATGTGGTCTTTTTCTGTCATGTTTCTATGTTTCTAGAGTGTTATCCACAGAAATAGGGGAAGGGCGGGTTTAGGGGGAAAGATAAGGAGCTAAGTTTTAGTCATGTTCAAGTTCAGATGGCAGCGAGACACCCTTCCCTTACCCAGCTCCACATTCTCTTGTTTATAACGTGATGGTCATGATGTAATTGTTACAGTTTAATGTTAAATGTCAAGTGTCATCAGTCACACATAGAACTAGACCCTTCTTGTTTCTCGCTATAAATAATTTACCTGAATTCAGTATGTCCAACAATTGATTCCTACTGTAATAAGTTACCTGTAATCAGCTTATCATCCACTCACCCTTTCTATTATATGGATAGTTAAAAATAACCCTGTTGTAGCTGTTACAATGTTCTATGAATGTTCTATATGACTTAAGTTCCATTGTGTTCAATGTAAACCGCCTTGATAAACCAGAAAGGTGATATGTAAGAAATGTGAAATAAATAAATAAGTAAATAAATGTCTAACTAACTATTAGAGAAGCTAGCAAAGTAGTCAAGAAGGCAAAGATTCAAAAGGAGGAGGAAATAGCCAATGCAATAAAATGGGGGGATAAGACATTTTTCAGATATATTAGTGAGAAGAGGAAGGGCAAAAGTGGTATTGTCAGACTCAAGGGTGCAGGGGGGGAATATGTAGAAGCTGATAAGGATAAAGCGGAATTGCTTAACAAATATTTTTGTTCTGTGTTCACAGATGAAGAACCAGGAGCAGGACCTCAGAAAACACCCACAAATAAGAACAGAAGCGAGGGACATCTTGAACAATTTTCAGAAGACTGTGTTCGTGAGAAACTAGCTCAACTTAAAGTAGACAAAGCGATGGGACCGGATGGGATACACCCTAGAATACTGAGGGAACTTGGGGACGTTCTAGCACCTCCACTGACTGACCTTTTCAATGCCTCGTTGGAGTCGGGAGTGGTGCCAAAGGACTGGAGAGAGGCTCATGTGGTGCCTTTACACAAAAGCGGAAGTAAGGATGTGGTTGAAAACTACAGGCCGGTTAGTTTAACTTCAGTGGTGAGTAAATTATTGGAAACGCTGCTGAAAGAGAAAATAGTGAGGTTTCTGGAGTCCGGCGGATTACAGGATCCGAGGCAGCATGGATTCACCAGAGGCAGGTCTTGTCAGACAAATCTGATCGATTTCTTTGACTGGGTGACCAGGGAGTTGGACCGAGGGAGAGCTCTAGATGTGGTGTATTTAGATTTCAGTAAAGCCTTTGACACTGTTCCTCACAGGCGACTTATAAACAAACTGAGCACCCTAGGGATGGACCCTAAAGTTACTGCTTGGGTTAGAAATTGGTTCGGTGGGAGGCGACAAAGAGTACAAGTAAATGGAGCTCACTCTGAGGAGAAGGATGTTACCAGTGGTGTGCCCCAGGGATCTGTCCTTGGTCCGATTCTTTTTAACATCTTTGTTAGTGATATAGCGGAAGGGCTGTTGGGTAAGGTTTGCCTCTTTGCGGATGATACCAAAATCTGTAATAGAGTAGACACCCAGGAAGGTGTAGATAACATGAGGAGGGATCTAGCTAAGCTTGAAGAATGGTCTAGAATTTGGCAGCTGGGATTTAATGTTAAAAAATGTAAGGTCATGCATTTGGGCTGCAGCAATCCAAGGGAGCAATACAGTATAGGAGGTGAAGTACTTTTGTCCACTAAAGAAGAGCGGGACCTAGGCGTGGTTGTGTCTGATGATCTTAAAGTAGCTAAACAGGTAGAAAAGGCGACGGCAAAAGCTAGAAGGATGCTTGGGTGCATACGGAGAGGAATGGCTAGCAGAAAAAAGGAGGTGATAATACCTCTGTATAAGTCTTTGGTGCGACCTCATTTGGAGTATGGTGTGCAATTCTGGAGACCGCACCTTCAAAAGGATGTGAACAGGATGGAGTCGGTGCAGAGGGTTGCTACTAAAATGATTAATGGGCTTCATTATAAAGCATATGAGGACAGACTTAAGGATCTTAATATGTACACCTTAGAGGAAAGGCGGGATAGAGGTGATATGATTGAGATGTTTAAATACCTCCGTGGCATAAATGTTCAGGGAGAGAGCCTCTTTCAATTGAAAGCAAGTTCTGCTACGAGGGGACATGGGATGAGGGTGAAGGGAGATAGATTCAGGAGTGATCTGCGGAAATATTTCTTTACGGAAAGAGTAGTGGATCCGTGGAATAGTCTCCCAGTGGAGGTGGTAGAGATGAGGACAGTAACTGAATTCAAAAAAGCATGGGACCAACACAGAGGATCTCTAAAGGTAGAAAGTGGGCTGTTGTAGTTGTTGTTATGGAAGGACAGACTAGATGGGCCTTGTGGTCTTTTTCTGTCATGTTTCTATGTTTCTATGTTTCTATGTAGATAAGCAGGCATAGATCCAGGCCTGGATTCCCAGAGAGATGTCAGATACAGAGAGGTAGATCTAAAAGTCATCAGCATAGAGATGGTACTGAAAACCGTGGGAGGAGATGAGTCCACCAAGGCACTGAGTGAAGAGAGAGAAAAGGAAAGGTACTAAGACAGAGCCCTGGGTACACCGACTGAAAGCTGGATAGTAGTAGAGGAGGATCCACCAGAACATATACTAAAGGTACGATGGGAGAGATAGGAAGAAAACCAGGACAAGACAGAACCCCTAAATCCAAGTGAGTTAGGGATATTGAGGAGAAGGGTGGTGAACAACAGTGTCAAAAGCAGCAGAAAGTCAAGAAGGATGAGGATCAAGTAAAGGACCTTGTGTTTGGCGAGGAACAAGTCATTGGAGACTTTGGCAAGAGCCATATCAGTAGAATGTAGAGTGTGAAAGCCAGATTGCAGTAAATCCAGAAGAGACTGAGAGGAGAGAGTCAAGACAGCAGCAGTGAACTGCACGTTCAAGTAATTTAGAAATAAAGGGGAGGGGGAGAAATGAGTCAATAGGACAGGTAGGATTAAGAGATGGTTTCTTGAGGAGAGGTGTAACTACAGCATGCTTGAAGGCTGCAGGAGTGCTGAGATGACCAGATGTGAAGAGGATCAAGAGCAGAGGAAGAACAATGCATAGAAACAAACACCTTATTAGAGCTCATAGGTATTAATAAATTAAAAGTTTTGTGGAAGGTAGTGCAATTTGCTCATGAAGATTTTTCATTTAAAACAGAAAGCTGAACAAATGACAAGGAGGTAGAGGTGACAGGAGAGGCTAGTGAAGCAAGGCCATGCTCATTTTGAATGTACTAAACTTTCCAAGAAAGATGGATGCAAATGCATCAGGAGCAACAGATGATAAACTGACACCAGAAAAAGTCAATGAAAAGACACTATTTAATCATTGTTGATAATTATTCCCATGTACATTGACTAGGTATGATGATAATCCTCCTTCAGAAGGCAGACTTGATCATTATATATAGGCGGTCAGGCTTTACAGATCTTTAAGTTCACATATGTACGTTTTTTTCCTTTACCACCTCACTATATGGCAGACTTGCTTTTTTAATTGGTGCAGTACAGAATGAAATCACAGATGGTCACATTAGAAAGAATAATATATTCCTTTACTGATGCCACTATCATTGGCAGCTTGCAGGGTGGTAACCTGGTGTCAAGTGTAGAGATTTAATCTGGAAATTTGTGACTTTGCAGCTTTCTTTCATGTCAGCTTCCTTTGAGATTGAGGGGTATTTACACTTAAATTGGGACGCTTAAGAGGAAATAAAATTTAACAAATGATTAGACCAGGACAGTGGTTTGGAGGTAAACTGAGACTGATATACCAGTATAGCTTCTATTACCTCACTGATCTTCTCCGCTTTCACATCCCTACACGTAGTCTTCGTTCTTTTCACATTAATCGACTTCACCTCCCCCCACCATCTCGCGCACATTTATAGTCTACCCGTCATTCTGCCTTTTTCTTCCTTGGTCCAGCTCTGTGGAACTCTCTGCCCACTCCGCTCCGTCTGGAAGATAACTATACCACTTTCAGGTCCCTACTTAAATCCCATCTGTTCACCTCAGCATATAACCTCCCGGCCACACCCAGCTGACCTGGTTTATCTATGTCAGCACTTTTCTTTGTTTTTGTCCTCCCCGCTCTCAACCGCTTGACCTATTGCTTCCTATTCTCTTTGTTTCCTGTCTCAACGATGTAGTTCCTTTCTATATTTCTGGGCCTTGTGCCCCTCCCCCAATTTGCTACTGTATTGTAAACCGCCCTGCTGTAATGAAGGGCGGTATATCAAATTTTTAAATAAACATAAACATAAACATATTGAGAAGACTAAATCGATCACCTGCAGAATGCGATGAACCTTTTGAGTGCAGAAATAAATCAAAATCATCCTTGAAATTTAGAAAGTCACGATTGATGGTAGAAATGCAGTATAAAAATTCCAAATAAATAAATGTCTACGTGACTATTGAAATCACCTAATAGAAGCGGTGATTGAGAATAGGTAAGGAAGTCAAATAATAGATAATAGCTCTTTGACAGAGCTAGCCATTGGTGGTGGAGGGCACTGTTCCCTCTAAGCTGTGCGCGTGTGCGCGCGCACACACCTCGCCGAGCGAGCGCGCATACTTTACAACAGAGCGCACAAAAATTACGGCTCTGATTCTGATAGAAAACAACACAGACGTCTTAAAATTTAAAAGTTATGATTGTAATTACTAGAAATTTCCCGCTTCATTTAGTAATCGTCTATTTTCATTTAATTTGATTAAAATCAATGTGGTGTACATACTGTATTCTGACGTGTAGTCAAATTTTAAAGTATATAACTCCGAGTGTCGTTATGTGGCGCACAAAAATTTAACCTTCCTTCAAAAGCTGCACACAGCTGATATCTTATGCGCACACAGCCTACAGAAAATTAGAGGGAACATTGGTGGAGGGCGGTATATGCGGAGTCGATTTAAAGGAGAAGCACATGGCAAATGAACAAATGCTTTTTAGTAAGAGAGAAATCATCTTCCTACTCTGCTTTTACAAAGGAAATAAAATCCTGGAGGACAATTCTGCTGAAGAGAAAGACAGAGCAGGTGGAGATTGTAGTACTAGATTAAACCATGCACAAAGAGATCTTTAGATTTAAGGAACTGAGTGTTCTTAGTAGACCTTCCCATAGGACAAATTGAGTCAGAAATATTCTGAGGTGAAGAGATGCCCAAGATGTTAGTGAGGCAGAGCCGGAGCTGCTGAGAATTAAGCAAAGTTGCTGTAAAATAGTCAGGCTGCTACTACTACTACTATTACTTATTTGAATAGTGCCACAAAGCATATGCTACGCTGTATAGAGACATGTAAGAGGCGGTCCCTGCCCTAAGAGCTTACACCACCATCGACCAACAACATGAACCGATATGCTGAAATTAATAAATGTAAAAGTGAAAGAATGGGTCATTTAATTGGTGCAGTGTCATCAGTCCATTGTTCTGCTTCTTAGAAATGCATGCAGGATTTAAACCTGTGTGGTATTTGAGGGGGTGGTGGTTAGGGGATTGGTTGGGAGTGGGTGAAAGAAGAGATTGCAGGGGAAAGCAGGATGTCAGGATATGTTTAAAATTTTCTGTACCTCGCCTTGATTATTATGATGAGGCATGTATATCAAGTTTGCGAAAATAAATACATAAAATGTGAAGAAGGCATTTGGAAATTTTGTGTATTCTTTGGAGTATACCAGTCTTATCTGACTCTTGATCTTGCACAGGGTAGCCTGTGGGGATGTGTCCTTTGTGCACATTTTATCCTTAGTGTATAAAATAGATGGGTAATTTAGTTGCTCCCATTGGCCTGCATTTCTCTAATTTCTTAACCCTTTTGTTTCTTATTTTCTTCTCTCACAGGGTTGAATTCCAGAATAAATTCTACACTGGCGTTGGGTTCAAGTTTATTCCTTTTTCCTTCGACAGCATCCGGGAAGGACGGTTCGAAGAGTAGTCAGCAGTGTCCTGTGATTCATCACCAGTATTTACTTCTCTTCCTGCTGAGCTGTGGGTCTTGGGTCATGGCTCACACTGTTCCCTTCACTCTCTGTATTTGTGTGTTGAATTTGTGAATCTTTCTGGTCTCTCTCTGATGTTATGCTGCGTCTGTCAAAGTAAATCTGTAAGAGGTGTATCTTAAGACAGAGAGATTGTCTCTTTGGACTTCGTTCATGCTCAGGTTAAATTAGCAAAAATACAAACCCCCAAAAAAACTGGCTTTTGTATCCATTCTAAGATGGAACCTTTGGGAGCCTTAATTAAAACTATCCTAATGAGAAATTTAAGGAATGTACCTACGTACTCTCAACGGTGAATGAAATGGGGTGAAGTTAGCAGTTCCCTTTTCGCTTTTTAGGGTTTCAAACTCATTTGGACCAGAGGCTGGGATCCAGTACCATGTGCTTTAATTTGCAACTACTTTACAGCCCTTTCCAACTCCTTTAGCTTAGGCTTTGAAACATAACCCACAACTGGGGTAAATGCAGATGGGTTCCTTCCAAAACCATGCCATCATCAACCCTAAATCTGATTAGGTGTCACTACTGCTCAGTGACTGATTCCATCCTCGCGCCTCCACCCCCCACCCCAGTGTCTATGAACACTGACTCTATAGTGGAAAATCTGGCCCAGAAGTCAAACCCAGGTCCTTTGCCTACAACACACTAGCAGTGAGCCTCCAAGCCATCCTCAAGACAATGGTGGTGTGAAATAGTCATATGTATATTTCCAGCTTTAAAATAAGCCATGGCAAAATAGAGAATAATCATTTACCCAACAGGGCATTAACAAAAGAGACAATCCCAGAAGTCAGTTTTGCTGTTGTAAGCCTTTTGCCAAAAATTTTCAGGTCAAATAATTTTTAATTTAAGTTGTTCTGAAAGCTATCATGATTGGAGACCCTTCTCAGTAGCACCTAAGAGCGTCTGTTGGCCACTCAGAACACAGGCTTCTTATTCCAGATTTCCATGCCACTCATCTTAGGTTGGTAAGGTTAATGACACTAAGAGAATACCTGTATTTGCTATTAAAAATGGTTCCGTGAACATCTCTTCACTGTGAACTATGCAAAGCTCATCAACAGCTCAAAGAGAGCAAGTAAAATCATATGTATGGGCATAAGCGTTCCACCACATAGTAGTTTGAATTTGTAGACAGCAGGAATACAAGGCAGACTTTAAAGGGAGCCCCTTGTCTCATGGCTGCTTGCCTGCGAGGCTCCACTGCAAGATGATGTGTTCTTTTTATTGGCTGACACGTCACAATCTGCACTTTAAAGGGACAATATAGTTACTAAGAGCTGCCTTTGTTTTGAGCTTATTTTGACAATGTGACCAACACAAGATGCAGATGGTGCCCTTTTATTGGTCTAATTCAGGGGTGGTTCTCAACACAGTCCTTGGGACACTCCTGGCCAGTCATGTTTTGAAGATAACTACAATGAATATACATGTGAGAGATTTGCACACACTGCCTCCATTGTATGCAGATCTCTCACATGCATATTGATTGTGGTTAACCTGAAAACCTGACTGGTTATGTGTGTCCCTAGGATTGGACTGAGAACTGCTGGTCTAACCTAATTTGTGACTAGCTTGCAAAAGTTAAACTCCCCTCATCAGGTCCATGTGTTAATTTAGTCCTATAAGGTGATAGCTGTATCTTGTTTGTTTGTTTATAGATATGGACTAATGTAACAATCCTATTACTTGTAACCTTTATGAAAGCAGTCGCTTGGCTACTCCCATGCCCATTTTGTAGACTTCCATAAATCGGCCGTTCTTGTCTGTGACTCAGGGTTATAGGACGTCATGAGTTAAGTAGGAATATTTTGAATGTTGCCAGTAATAGTATATGCTACTCTAGATGTGGTGTGTGGGAATGATTGCTAATTGAATGCATACTTAAGTGGGGCAGAGCTGAGGAGGTACATCCCATGGAGACGTGCTGATTAAAGAATTAAGAGCTTTGCTTCTCATTTCAGATGGACAGAAAAAGCCTTATGTTGTGAATCAAGTCCATGTCAGACAAGATTTAGGATTTCCCATTCCCCTGTGCCTGCAGTATGTTTTCATGAAAAATGTTCACAGTTCATATTGCGTGAACTTTGGGAGTCTATTTCATCATGTACTGTGGACTTATCAATATTCTCTTTATCAGATGGTTTCTTTGATTGTACTTTTATTTTGTTATTTTCCTTCATCTCTTTCCTCTTGTTATGAATGTTTTTAACAATATGCACACAGAATCGCTTTTGAGGGGTCTTTAATGAAGAAGAATCTGATAATGGGTTTTGTTCATTGTGCACATTCGTGGAAAGCTAGTAGTCAGGCAGACAGTAACAAGATGTGTGAATCCACGAATTATGAATTCTGCTAGATTTTTGTCCAGAAATTGATTGGTGGGGAAAAATGCAATAGAAGCATAACATTCCATTCCCGGTCCTGATTAATAAAACACATTGGATGATTACAAAAGGCCTGACCTCTGGCTGGATTGTAAGAATTTTGGAAAAGCTGGGCTTTGGAGATATAGATGAGCTGAG
Source organism: Ichthyophis bannanicus (assembly GCA_033557465.1). Lineage (NCBI taxonomy): Eukaryota > Metazoa > Chordata > Amphibia > Gymnophiona > Ichthyophiidae > Ichthyophis > Ichthyophis bannanicus. The sequence continues at coordinate 54,073,598 of CM066045.1, forward strand.
ATATGAAATAGAATGTTAAGGTCACGAGAATGGCATTGAATTGACCCAGGCATAAAGCTTATTAATTTGTTCAGTTCATATCTGATCCAAGTTCATAGTGACCAAGCTTAATGTCTTGATGGTCACCTAGTGGCCTGTGTGAAATGCCAGTCTTGGTCCTGGTCCAGGTCACTGGTGACATGCTTGCATAGTTTTGAAAGAGACAAAGGATTAAATGGATATGAAAACGAGGTATGTAGGCAGGGGGCAAGGTTGAGGATATTTTGAGCTATTGAGCTTTTCTTCCCTGTGGATAGATGGAAGGATTTCATTTTCCAAAGTGCCTGAATGTGGCACTTTCTACATATACCAAATGTAGCAGGAAAATAAGTCATAAAATAATATTGAGGTCAGGTGAGGCACATAAATATTTCAGCAGATATCTGATGCTAAATGTTTCAGGGTTGGCCTCTGAAATTTCAGGATAGACCTTTAAGCTTGACCCATTGCTTGCCAGAGTTGGTACTGGGATCTGCATACAGGCTTCTATCATTGTGGCTGCTGTGGGTTAGCGATACCCAAAGCCAAAAGGACCACAACAATAAGCTGGTATATCAAACTAACATGAACAGAATTTTTTAATCGGATGATCCATTGGGGGAGGAAATTTCCATTCTCTCATGATGGAAACCTATTTTTAATCATTTTTATTCAAGGAAACAGCCTTTAAAAACAAAAAACAACTTCTTATGGAGTGTCTTGCTGAGAGTCCACACACAGTGTGCATCATGTTTCGAGCTATAACTCAGCCCTGCTTCAGGTGCTTGGGGATGTGACTCCCAAGGAAAAAAAAAAGCACTGATAAAACTGTGTGAAACCCTGCTCCAATTTTATACGGTGGCTTCTGTGATGTAATCATGACACACCCCTTGAATTTATCCATTCAGCATGGGCAGAAACCATCAAAAAGAAAAACCAATATGATTGGTATATTCAAAAGAAACTCGACCTGTCCTGCTCCAGATTCAAACCTGATGGAAACACAGTTTGTAATTTAAAAATCCAGCGCTGCTCAGACCACTGTAATTTGAAAATCCGATCGCCCCCTCGAGGGTCGTCAGGAATGTGGTCTATGACTCGCCACTTCATATCACTGAATTGATGATTTTTTTTCAATACAGTGCGCCACAATTGGGACCAAAATGGTGGGTGTATTAACTACAGATTTTTTTTCTACCACTTTACAAGGTTCTGATTAGCGACATCCAAAGTCTGGCAATATTTTTAAAACACAATGGCATATCACTTGTTCATCTTGATTTGAGGTATATTTACGTTGGTGCCCTTGTGATCTCATATATATAGACTGAGCCACTATACCAATAAAAGCAAGGTTGGAGGAACATGCCTCCCGGATTAAAACATCCACCATTTCGGCCCTGATTGAGGCACATTGTATTGAGACACTCCCGTGGCACTACATTAGGTAAGTTTATAAAAAATAAGGCTGTTTCCTTGAATAGAAATGATTTAAAAGAGGTTTCCATCACTAGAGAGTGGAGATTTCCTCTCCTGATGGTTCATCCGACAAAAAAAATCTATTCACATTAGTTTGATATACCAGCTTATTGTTGTGGTTGTCCTTTAAGCTTTGGGTAACTGTTGTGGTCGACCTATTGAGTTTTTGTTATATTTTTGAATTTAGTAGGTTAATGATAGACAGGCGCTTTCTGCATTTAGCCACAGAAATTTGAGGCTCCTGTTTCTAATCTATTCAGCGTCTGTAGTGATGATACAAATGAAAGAATTAAGAAATACATTCATAGAGACTTCCTCCTATAAAAAAGAGTCACATTGCAGGCAGAATTCAAGAGAGAACCTGGAAGTTATTTTGATATCCCTGCTTGTATGTTCACTGTTTTATTTCAGGGGCTTTTTGGTGAAAATATAGGAAAGTGTGTTTTTACCTACAGTCATCTATTCATTTTATCCTCTGCCCAAGAACATACAGTTCAGATCAATTTTCAGTAAAATATCTGGGGAATAATTTGAAACAGCTAGACTATTCAAGTTATTCCTACATTCATCAGCACTACATGTATAGCTAGCGCCATTGAATATATGTATAAATTCTAAGTATACATAGCCATAGAAATGCCGACTATCAGGGCTTCTGTGTATAAGGTGTATGGATAAGGCCTCCGAATATCAGTGCTATATATGTAAATTATGCATTTGACTCAGATGGCCCAAGTTATGCCTGGTTTGTCAGCATCTGAGCCAACCTTATATAATCTATGCCCATAAGGGCTGAAGATTGGTGTCTGTATATATATATATAGTCTATTCCAGGGGTTCTCAACTTAGTCCTCGGGGACACACCTAGCCAGTCAGGTTTTCAGGATAACCACAATGGATATGCATGAGAGAGATTAGCATGTACTTGTATGTTATGACTGAATTAATGTTTTTCATACAGCTCTAAAAAGAAAAATATATTGTAGCACTTTATGTAATGGATAGAGAATTGTACATGTAATTGTATGTAAAACCATAAGGAGTAACATTTTTCCCCTCATGCATTTGAGATGTAGAGCATGGTTTTGACACCCAAAATGTCCTCTGAGCATCTCTTTAAAAAGCATCTACTAGGAGAGACCAGTATTTGTGTTGTGTCATTGTACTGTGATTCTGCAGCATAATAATGAAAATGATGCTTTGTGTGTGGTTTTCCGTGTTTGAAATGGGATTATGAGCCATTCTCTCTACCCGCTAGAGCAGCTATTACAGAATTGTACAAGGATGTGTTGTGATGTAAAAGTTAAACATTAAATGTATTTCATTTTAATGGAAAAGCATTGTGTTTGTCTTCAATACATTTGTAAGTACTCCCATGCCGAAACTTGATGATGAAGACCACTGACCATTTTAGTATCCACTCTGTCTTAGCTGCATCCTGTTTACATCCTTTTGAAGGTATGGTCTCCAAAATTGTACACAGTACCTCAAATGAGGTCTCGCCAATACAAAGGCATTATCACCTCCTTCCTGCTGGCCAGTCCTTTCCCTATGCACCCAAGCATCCTTCTGGCTTTTGCCATCGCCTTTTATAACTGTTTGGTCACCTTAATTTTTTTTTTGGAGTCACAGTTATCTCAGTGTCCCACTGGTTGTCCTCCTTCCACCATGTCTCTGAGATACCAATCATATCTAACCTCTCGTTTAGTGCTATATATTCTAACTCTCCCATCTTATTTTTTAGACTTCTGGCATTTGCATACAGGCATTTTAGAGGCTGTATTTTATTCATATTAATCTAGTTACTGGTGGGCAGAGGTAATTTGGAATCTTTAAGTTCAGTCTGCTCTGAACTTAGGGGCATTTGGTTACTTTTATCTTTATTGGAACCTCTCTATCAGTATGCCCTAATTCAGTCTTTTCCTAGTATTCTTCAAGGATACATCCTTCTGAACCATGCGCTCTTGGGCAACTGTCAGCTCTCCCCTATTACCTAGTTTAAAAGCTGCTCTTTCTCCTTTTTAAGATTAGTGCCAGCAGCCTGGTTCCATCCCGGTTAAGGTGGAGCCTATCCCTTTGGAAAAGTCCCTTCTTTCACCAGAATGTTGCCCAGTTCCTAACAAATCCAAAACCATTATCTTGCACCATTGTCTCATCCACGCATTGAGACTCTGGAGCTCTGCCTTCCTTTTGGGTCCTGCGCATGAAATGGGAAGCATTTCAGAGAATGATATCCTGGAAGTTCTGGATTTCAACTTCCTACCTAAAAGCCTAAAATTGGCCTCCAGAACCTCCCTACCACACTTTCCTATGTCATTGGTACCAACATTTCTCCAGGAACAAGCAGGAAGTCCTTCCTCACATATGCGTGACTTCTGCACCGACAGAGCCCGGGTGGAGCCTCTCAAAGAAAGCCTTTGGGAATGCCCCCACGCATGCGTGGTCCCCTTCCCACCCAAAGGTGCCATCTTACTCAGTTTCCCTTTTTCCATGGAGCCCGTCAGATGTGTGTCTCGTCACTGGAAAGCGTTTCTCTGTTTCCAACTGGTTTTTACTATCCAGCCTTCACCGGTCCTCTTCCTGCCTCTCGAGCACCTCTATTTCGGCTTTGGTTTTGTGGTTTTTCCCTTTTTGCCTTGTTTGTGTTTTACTGCACTTTCATGCCCTTTTTAACGGCTGGCTACGTCAAGGATCTTGGACCTCACAGGGGTCCTTTTTCCCCCAATGGCCTCCGGTTTTAAGAAATGTGATCAGTATTCAAAAAACATGCTGCTCACGGACCCCCATGACTGTTGTCTCGGGTGTCTAGGAGCTGATCATGACCCGGAGCTGTGCTCCCTCTGTAAAATGTCCTCCAAGGTCATCCAGAGTCATAAGCAGAAGCTGGATGATCTCTTCCGTAAGGTAGGTCCCGCAACCTCTGGAGTCTCCCAAGGCTCCTCCCTGGGCCCAGCAGCACTCACCAGGCTCGAACGCGAGCAGAAGAAGAAGAAGGCTGCGAGGACTCTGTCGGGGCACCAGACAAGCGTGAGAGGTCACGTGCCTGGTCTCTCAGCCCCCTGGGCAGTCTCTGGAGTCAGAGAGGGAGCAGCCCAGTAAGGTACCTCAAACCGATACAGAGGCCTCCGGCAAAGGTGCCTAGTCTCCCGAGGGTTGTCCTGGTGAGGACCCCCCTCTCCTCCTCGACACCAGACCTGGTCACCCTGGTGTTTGTGGTGCAGGGCCCCATTCCCAAGTGGGAGCACCCAGATGATGGCCCTGGAGCGCAGTGTTTCTACATTCCTCGCTGCCCAGCAGGCTCTGGTACCTCGCCCCGCCAGCACATGTCTCGAGACTGCAGGGACCTCGACCTTGAGGACTCCCTGGGCTGCTGCAGTGACCCCTAAGAGCCAGAAGCCTCATGAGAATCCTCAAGAGCCGCCCGATCTCAAGTCCTCCACAGACTACTCAGAGTGGGAATCCGATGGGGAGACCTCTCTGGAGACTCTGTTCCACATAGACCTCCCTTTGGACCCCCTCCCACCGACCCAGAGGCGGCAGTTACCTCCCGAGGACACCTCCTTTCTGGAGTTTGTCTGGGACATGGTGCGGGCCCTAGTGCTTGCCACCGAATTGGAGGAGAAGTTCCGTGTGGAGGAACTTGATATTCTGCAATATGAAGCCCTTCTGAAAGAAGCTCTCTCAGTGCTGGTTCCTCCCATTCTGAACAGGCTCCTCCATATGTGGGAGACCCCAGCCTCTGTCTCTATTGTGAGCAAGCGCCTGGATGCTATGTATAGGGTTCAACAGGGTCCAGGGTTTTGGAAAGCCCAGCTTCCTCACACCTCGATAGCGGTCAAATCCGCCATGTGGAAGCTAAAAAGCCCGAAGACTCATTCATCGGTCCTACCGGGCAGAGAGTCTCATACCCTCTACGCCCTCAGGCACAAGGCTTATCAGAGCTCCATGCTGCATCCAAGTTTACCAATTATACATTGGGATGTTCCTCCATGACCTCGATAGAGAGCTTGGAGGCTTTGCGGCGGGCCTTGACGGAGACCATCTCTGGCGTTTTCAGGCCCTTTCAAAGTCCATCAGAGAATGCTCGAAGTATCTCTCGCGACAAGTGTACGATGGCTTTGAGTCTTCTGCCTGGGTGGCGGCAGCTGTCATTGGAGCCGCCGGCAGGCTTGGCTCCAGTCCTTGGACCTGGAACAGTGGGTCCAGGAAAAGCTGCTGGATGTCCCTTGCCTCAGGGAGCAACTATTCGGCAAGCCCATGGAGGATAAGGCAGCGGAGATGGAGACGGAGCACATGACTCATACTCACCTCTCCCAGAAAACTTCCTCCCTCCCCAGGAAGAAGCAGCAGAGCAAGAAGCCTTTCTTCCATTGGAAGGGGCTCCTGTACAGGGCTACTTGGCCTATCCACCAGCGTCGACCCCCGTTCAGGGCTGTCAGGGCAAGACCACGGTTCACGGCCCTTGTAAACCGAAAGGTCCCAAGACCCAACCCCTGGCACCGGCTCAGCCACCCTCAGGGTTTTGACGCCATCGGCATAGCCTCCTGTTTTTCCTAGTCCCGAAGCGGACAGGGGGCCTTCGACTCATCCTCGACCTGCGGAACCTAAACAAGTTCCTGGTGCGGGAGAAGTTCAAGATGCTCTCCTTTGGAACATTACTGCCCTACCTCCAGCAGGGCGATTGGCTATGTTCCTTGGACTTAAAGGATGCTTACGCTCACATCCTCGTCCATCCCAAACATAGAAAGTACCTCCGCTTCATGGTCCAGGGAAACCATTACCAGTACAGGATCAGCGAACTCCAGGTGATGATGGCCGAGGCACCGTACACAAGGTTTTATAGGAACAGAATGGTCCTGCGGACTCACCCCAAGTTCCTCGCGAAGGTTGTCTCAGCTTTTCATCTCAATCAAGAGATAGTGCTGCCCACCTTCTTCCCGAAACCCCACGCCGACCAGGCATCGGCGATTCTCACCAAGTGGGAGAAAATCATGCATGTGACACTCAATGCAAAAGACTGGAAAGCCCTCATCTTGCTGCTGTCTGCATCTTAGTTTTAAGATTGTGTTAATGTATTTAACCCTTTCGCGTCCACATAATTGTTTTGTAACTGAAAATGTTTTTCTGGGTTTTTTTTATTATTTGAGCTAAATGATGCAGAATATAAAGGGTTTTTTTTTTTTTAAATTTATTTCTAAGAAACAATATTTACTGTTGCCATATGGCAACCACAGTCCTGAATGGCTGAAAATTAAAAACAGTCTTTGCATCAGTTTCATTTACTGCTGGGTGTGAGAAGTTTAAATAACAGGTTTTTTTTCAGATGTCAAGCACAGAGACACATCACATTTCGCACACACTGTGTGGATTTTTTGGAAATATAGAATCCGGGAAAAGTTTGGGGGAAAATTTGAAGGTTGCCATATGGCAACAACAGCCATGGAAGGGTTAAGTTGTTTATTTACGTAGATTTGCTGGGGATACTTACACTAATAAAACTAAGTATCCCCAGCAAAACCTACATAAAAGTAAACAGCTTAAATACATAAACACAACTTTAAAACTAAGATGTAGACAGGAGTCCAGCATTGAGATGGGGGCTTTCCAGTCTTTTGCATTGAGTGTCACATGTATGCTTTTCTCCCAGTTGGTGAGGGTTCTTACATGTGCACTAGGTGCAAAGAGCTCTTTGCTCTCAGGGAATGAGTCTGATTTCTGGAGGCTAGGGTTAACAGACTTGGAGGACATAAGGAAGACAGAGAGGTATATAGACGAGACCTACAGGGACATAGTACTGAAGTTCCACCTCACTTGGTTTGCAGCTTGTCATGCTTGAGGGCTTGTGTGCATCAGTGATGCTGATGGCTAAGCTATTCATAGCTTAACTACTGGCACGGTTTCACAAGATGGACAGATCTCAGCTGAGGTGCCAGACCAAGACAAAGCACCCATCTGGGCAGCAGCAGAATGGGATGGTGTTGGTGGCGAAGGGTCACATTTCTGTGATAATGGCAACAAAACTAAAATTAAACTGCACAGAAGAAAGGCCTGGCAATCTACTTCTATATCTTGCTACGAAAAGCCAATGGATAGTCACAACGGAACAAATTGCACTGTAATGCTGGAAGATGAGACCCCTAGGTTGTAAGGCACTCAATTGGCTATTGGGGAAGAGCTGAAGACTTCAGAGTAAAGCCAGCATTTATGATGTGGTTGGATCAAAGCCCTCGGGACATCTGACTGCTGATGTAGCTGCACATGAAATGAGTCAGAAGCTGCAAAGATGTCTTATATATTGGGACATTGAACATATGAAGCATGAACCAAGGGAAGTTGGAAGGGGTCAAGAATGAAATGGAATGTGTACAACTCGATCTGTGTGGTGTCGGCGAACTGAAATGGACTGGCATTGGGCACTTTGCAGCTGATGATCACATGGTCTACTATGCTGGAAGTGAAAGACAAAGAAGAAATGGTGTTGCATTTATAATTAAGAAGAAACTTGCAAGAACTGTAATGAAATACAGTGCAATCAGGGAATGCTTAATTTCTGTTTGTCTGAGGAATGCCCATCAACACAACTATAATTCGAGTATATGCCCCAACACTAGCTGCAGAAGAGGATGAAGTTGATGAGTTCTATGAATAAATACAAGCTGAAGTTGACAGAACATGCAAACAGGAAATCCCGATAGTCATGGGTGACTGGAACGCAAAAGTTGGTAACAAAGAAGAAGGCAAAGTGGTTGAAAAATATGGAGTTGGCAACAGAAATGAAGCTGGAGGAAGACTGATAGAATTCTGCAAGACCAACAATCTATTCATCTCAAGCATCTTCTTCCAGCAACACAAGCGGCGATTGTACTCATGGACTTCACCCAATGGATTGTACAAAAATAAAATTGTCTACATCTGTGGACGTCAACGATGGAAAAGCTCTATAACATTAACGAACATAAAACCTGGAGGTGACTGTGGTACAGATCACCAACTACTAGTATGCAAACTCAAGCTAAAGTTGAAAAAGAGCAAGCCACTCATGAATGTAGCAAAATATGACCTTGAAAATATACCACTGGAATTTAAAGACTGCCTGCAAAATCAATCTGCTGCTTTAGATACAAATAACAGAGCTCCAGAAGAGTTATGGGATGACATATGAAGGTTGTGTTGGAAGAAAGTGAGAAATCTCTACAAGAGGTGAAAAAGCAAAAATGGTCAAAATGAATGACTGAAGAAACTCTGGAAATTGCCCAGAGATGCAGAGAAGCTAAAGCCAAAGGAAAAAGAGAGGCAATTGCAGAACTCAACAGAGATTTCCAATGTGCAGCAAGACAAGACAAGGAAAAGTACTACAATGATGCATGCAAGTAAATAGAAGCAGAAACTATTAGAGGAAGATAAAGATGGATTTTCCTAAAGCTATGGGAGTTAAAGAAAAAAATTCCAGCCTTGAACTGGAATGCTAAAAGATGCTCAAGGATCCATGTTGAATGATGCTGAGAAGCGCAAGAAAAGGTGAAAAGAATATACAGCATTATTATATGATATAGATCAAGTGGACCAACAGTAGTTTCGGCATGTATCTTATGATCCATAACCATTGCTGATGAAAGAAGAAGTCAAAGTAGCATTGAAAACCTTATCAAAGAACAAAGCACCAGGCACTCCTATTGAAGTATAACAGCAATCTGATGCAGCTGTTAACATACTTACAAAGCTCTGCCATGAAATTTGGAAGACGACATCATGGCCAACTGACTGGAAAAGATCTGTATTTATACCAATACTAAAGAAAGCTGATCCAATTGACTGTGGAAGTTATAGCACAATCGCTCTGATCCCACATGCCAGCAAGATTCTACTAAAGATTATTCAGCAGAGACTACAACCATACCTGGAACGAGAACTGCCTGAAATGCAAGCAGGATTCAGGAAAGGGCGAGGAACGAGAGACATCATCGCGGATGTGAGATGGATCTTTAAAAATTTAGACTAAAGAATACCAAAAGGATATCCATATGTGTTTTATTGACTACAGCAAGGCTTTTGACTGTGTAAACCATGAGAAACTCTGGGCCACATTAAGAAGCATGGGTATACCGGAATACCTGATCGTTCTCTTGCACAATCTGTACATTGATCAAGAAGCAACAGTTCGAACAGAACAAGGAGAAAGAGAATGGTTTAAAATCAGCAAAGGTGTATGACAAGACTGCATACTTTCCTACCTGTTTAATTTATATGCAGAACAAATCAGAGAAGCAGGATTTTATCAAGACAACAGAGGAGTGAAGATTGGTGAGAGACTCGTCAACAATCTTCGCTGTGCTAATGATACCACATTACTGGCTGAAAGTGAAGACAATCTGAAACATTTGCTTCTCAAGATCAAGGAACATAATCTTAAAATAGGCCTGCACCTTAATGTAAAGAAAACACAGATCCTGACAACTGACAAAATCAGTAAGTGCGTTATTATTGGAAAAGAAATTGAAATAGTGGGCAACTTTAACCTACTTGGATCAACTATCAATACAGAAGCAACAAGCAGTCAAGAAATCAGACGACGCATTGCTCTTGGCAAAATGGCTATGAAGGACCTAGACAAGATTCTCAAGGGCAGAGATATCTTTCTGCATACAAAGATTCAACTTATTCAAGCCATAGTATTTTCAAAAGTTCAAAAGTTGGACAGTGAAAAAGGTAGGAAGAAATTTGAGGCTTTTGAATTGTGGTACTGACGACAAATACTGTATATCCCATGGACTGCCCGAAGAACAAACCAGTCAGTACTAGAGGAGATCTAAAGAAAGCTCAGGTTTGAAGCCCAGATGACAAGACTTTGACTTTCCTACTTTGAACCATCATGCAAAGAGAGAGATCATTAGAGAAAGACATCATGCTTGGAAAAGTAGAAGATCAATGCAAAAGAGGAAGACCAGCAATGAGATGCATCGATACAATCAGCTATGGGTGCCACTCTGATTTGATTTAGATAAAAATCTCTCTAGAAACAACTTTATTTCAGTAACTATTTACTCTATTTAGCTTTCTGTGTTTAAGCTATACTCTGATTTGCTTGAAATGAAAAGCTCTCTAGAAACAAATTTAAGAGTCTATTTACTCTTAATTTACTTTCTTGTTAAGCTATACTCTGCTTTGTCTTAAATACAAAGTTTTTTGGTGGTATTAAGACCTGACTGACTGCAAAAGCACTGAATTCTAAAATACACGGATCTATCAGTTTTAACCCAAAGAATTCCCTTTTCCCCCAAGATTTAGAGTTTATTTCAGAAGATTAATATTCACAGGTGTAGATCTATTTCCTTGTAGCAGTCCCTTTTGGTAGTCCTTCAAGACTAGTGCACCTTTGCTCACAGATAACGCAACTTTATAAGCACGAGTTCCGCCACACAAATGCAGAAAAGAGATTGATGCGCACGTAAACAGCAAAAGTATGTGCACACAGCACCACCAAGTGTATTTAAATAATATGCAAATGAGCTGCAATATTAAAGTGGTATGCTAATAAGGTCTGCGCTCAATGCAGAGAAATGCGTAGAGGATTTAAATAAACATCAAGAGCGCCAATATCTCTGTGCCTGGTCTGAGTTGACTTAAATCAGGGGTCTCAAACACGCGGCCCGCGGGAGAAGGTTGTGCGGCCCGCGACGGCTTCTGCTGCTGCCGTTGCCGCCGTGGCAATGGCAGAATCGACGGTCAATTTTTAAAAAATAAAAAACTGGCTTCTGCTGCTCTGTCCTGCGGCCCGTTCCCCTCTGCGCGAGAGCCCTGAATGTGCTTCCTCTGCGGCGTGCTTTTCAAGCCGCGAAGGGAGTATTTCCCTCTCGCGAGGCTTGAAAAGTGAATAGGCTTAAGCCGCGCGAGAGGGAAATACTCTCTACGCGGCTTAAAAAGCACGCCGCAGAGGAAGCACACTCAGGGCTCTCGCGCAGAGGGAAAGGGGCCGCGGGACAGCTGATTTTCTGCTGCAGCAGCAGCAGAAGCCAGGTTGTTTTTTTTATTTACCGGGGGGGGGTGTAGGACTGGAAATGGGCTATTGGCAGGGGGGGTATGACTGGAAATGGGCTATTGGCAGGGGGGGTGTAGGAATGGAAATGGGCTATTGGCAGGGGGGGTATGACTGGAAATGGGCTATTGGCAGGGGGGGGTGTAGGACTGGAAATGGGCTATTGGCAGGGGGGGTGTAGGAGTGGAAATGGGCTATTGGGTGGGGGGGGTATTACTGGAAATGGGGTATTGGCAGGGGGGGGTTATGACTGGAAATGGGCTATTGGCGGGGGGGGGGGGTGTAGGACTGGAAATGGGCTATTGGCAGGGGGGGGGTTAGTACTGGAAATGGGCTATTGGCGGGGGGGGTTATGACTGGAAATGGGCTATTGGCGGGGGGGGTTATGACTGGAAATGGGCTATGGTGGGGGCTAGGACTGGAAATGGGCAGGTGGGGGTTAGGAAGGACTGGAGGTGGGCTGATGGGGGGAGTTAGGACTGGTAATGAGCTATGGAGGGGCTGACTGAAATGGGGTAATGGGGGTTAGGGCTGGAAGTGGGCTATTGGCAGGGGGGGGTTATGACTGGTGGGCTATGGGGGGGGTAAGACTGAAAATGGGGTGATGGGGGGTAAAACTGGAAGTGCGCTATGGGGAGGTTAGGACTGGTAATGGGCTGTGGGGGGTCTAGGACTGGTAATGTGCTGGGGGGGTTGCTAGGACTGGAAATGGGCTATTGGGGGGGGTGTAGGACTGGAAATGGGCTATTGGCAGGGGGGGGGGGTTATGACTGGAAATGGGCTATGGTGGGGGCTAGGACTGGAAATGGGCAGGTGGGGGTTAGGAAGGACTGGAGGTGGGCTGATGGGGGGAGTTAGGACTGGTAATGAGCTATGGAGGGGCTGACTGAAATGGGGTAATGAGGGTTAGGGCTGGAAGTGGGCTATTGGCAGGGGGGGTTATGACTGGTGGGCTATGGGGGGGGTAAGACTGAAAATGGGGTGATGGGGGGTAAAACTGGAAGTGCGCTATGGGGAGGTTAGGACTGGTAATGGGCTATGGGGGGTCTAGGACTGGTAATGTGCTGGGGGGGTTGCTAGGACTGGAAATGGGCTGAGTGGAAGGGGGCTTGAACTGCAAATGGCTGATGGGGAGGGGGGCTTGGAATGGAAATGGGCTGTGAGGGGAGGGAGCTAGGATTGGAAATGGGCTGATGGGGGGCTAGGATTGGAAATGGGCTGATGGTGAGGCTAGGATAGGACTGGAAATGGACTGATGCAGGGACTAGAAGGGAGCGGATGCTGGGTGGGGCTGGAACTAGAAGGGAGCTGATGTTGGGGGAGGATTAGAATGGGATGGAGCTGGGAAAGTGAAATGGAGAGGGGAAAAATATTTTGTCTGGGAGAGAAGACAAATCTACAATTGGCCAGGTATTGTGAGAGTAAGTGGGGATTGAGGATGGAGGGGTAAAATTTGAGTGGATGAAATAGGAATGAGGAAAGAGAAAAAGGAGAAAGATTAGTATGTTAAAGCAGATGTAGAGAGAGAGAATGGAAAAAAAAACTAGGAGAGAAGAAAGGGCAAATGGAAGCAGACGATGGAGAGTTAGCAGAAGACATGAAGAAACCAGAAGAAAGTGGCTGGAACAATTGCAACTGAAAAAAATGCACAAAAGGTAGAAAAATATCTCTTTATTTTGAATTTATTAACTGGAATATGTCAGCTCTGGGAAATGTGCATCATTAATGTTTGCGCTTTGTTTAGTACAAGAGGAAATTAATTTATAGTTTTATTTCTACAGTGTTGTTGTACATTCCAAGTTTGGCTTTTGGGGTTCCCAGTTTAATTATTGTCTTCTTGTTTCTAAATCTTTTAGTCTTTCTTTATCCATACTCATTAAAGAGGCATGTTTACTAAAAGTTAGTGTATGGTAACATTATGCAAATATTTATGCAAATGAGGTCCCTTCTGCAAATGAGGCCCCGCGTCTTATGCGGCCCCCGGGTTACTTTACAAGTCCTCATTTGGCCCTCAAAGCAATTTGAGTTTGAGACCCCTGACTTAAATATTTTTTGTTCATGCTTTAGTGTATTTATTTTATTTATTTATTTAGCCGTGCTTATATACTGCTTTTCACCGAGGTATGTACCGGTGAACAGTTACCTTTGATGTGAAACTTTTCTGCATGTATCTTTCAGCGTATAAGCGAATGTTTGGTGTTCAAGAACAAATGTCTTTTACTTTTTATCCTTGTGTGTTTTATGGACTCAGTTATATCATTCTCATTTACTATTAGGTCTCTTGTGATTTCATAAAAAAAATGGTTTTGGGCGAAATAGTGTTGATTATTATGGGCTGAGCGCCAAAAGAACCTACACGTCCTGTGCTTATAACGTGAGGGTTTGACATTTACGCATATGTGCACATGGCCACGTCCAGCATGTCTGTTTGCACACGGATTGGCTCCCCTCCTTTCAACTTTATGCCAAAGTTTTGTGCACAGCTCATTTGCATACACGCCCTCTGCTGCATCCTAACGCTAAAGTCTTGTGCTATCGGCATGCTACGAAAATGCACAGCTAATAGCATGTGACTTCAGTGCCTGCTTTCTGCATTGGCTTGCAAGTCCAGAATCGCCGCCTCCTGCATGAGGTCTGATACCAGTTGTTGGACGAGCTCTCCCTGTAGAGAATTCAGGATCTCCCTACTTCTAGATGACACAACAGCCGTGATGTCCTAATCAACATCTGGCAAATTGAAATCACTTCCCCTTCATGTCTGCCTTCAATTAAATCTCTATTTCTTCTGCCTGCAAAGGAGTCCTGTATATTACACCTCTGTAAACTGATGATCTCCAGGAACAAGCAGGAATGTAGTCTTCACATATAGGTATCGTCGGTAATGACGGAGCCTGCGCAGGAACGCTCCCCAGTGTCCAATAGGAAAGCTTTTGGGAGCATCCCTCAGCACCTGCGTGCTGCCTTCCCGCCTTTCCCAGCTGTCCCTCTCCAGTTCTTCGTTTTCTGTGGAGCCGACAGGTCGCACAGCCTGTCACCACAGAAAAAATTCCCTTCTATTCTTCTTTTTTGTGGTCGCGTCTGCCTTCCCTTGACGCTACACCGGTACCGCCGGTTCTTCTTTCTTTTTTTCTCAAAAAGAAACAAACAAACCTTTCTTTCTGGAGTCTTTTCCAGTAATTTTCTCCTCAGGTGCCATGCACCATTTTGGACACTAGGCCCAACCTTTTCCTTCAAAATAGAAAAACCCGCTTCGGGTTTTAAAAAGTGTTCTAAGTGTGGTGGTACCATCTCTGTCACAGACACCCATGAGTGGTGCCTCAAATGTTTAGGTCCTGACCACTCTATTACAGAGTGTGTTGCCTGTGGGATGATGTTGAAAAGGGGCCGGCAAAACCGAGCTGCTAAACTTGGCACCCTTTTTCCCTCCGATGCAGCCTCCGTTGCATCGACGTCTTCCAGGGCTTCGTCTTCCTCCCGTGGATCTCAGGTAACTGGCATTCCTTTTACAATTGTCTATTGTATCCTATGTCTTTTGTTATCTATACTGTAGTCAGTAATGGTCTCCGCTTGATATTATATACTGTCGCCAGTAGCACAAACCCATTTTAGTCACTATTACTGTATTGTAGCCTGTACCAATTATACTGTAACTTGTATTCTGCCACTCAAGACTCCAAGATACACCATACACATTCCCATTTAAGAAACTAAAATGTCTCTCCACTTCATTACCTTTCTCAGTTTTTACCTTCTCACAGATTGGCTCGGGACCTCCCTTGCCTACTCTCCCTCCACCAATCATATCCCTATCCTCAAAATCCATGGAAAAAAATGGTCAGGCAACCCTTACCACTATCCAGGTAGGGAAGCTCGTATCCGGCATTTGCAATACACCAAACCAATAACCCTAAACAACACAAATCCCCACCCCCACAAAGCTTAAAATGTGCCCTCATAAATGCTCGCTCAATTCGAAAAAAATGGCCTGTAATCCTAGATATAGTTACCCTTCACGATCTTGATGCACTCATGATCACTGAAACTTGGTTATCAAAAGAAGACAATGTCCTCATTAACCAACTCATTCCACCAAACTTCTCTATACACACAACCCACAGAGAAAACAAGAAGGGAGGAGGAGCACTCATTCTCACTAAGTCTGAACTCCTTTTCAACATGACTAACTCCTATAGCACTAACAACCTGGATATAATCACTATAGTGAACAAACAATGCTCTATCAACCTGGTCTATAGAGCCCCTTCGAGCTCCCCGAACGACCTTCCCACCGTATTAGACCTAGCCGCCAATACCAGTAACCTCAACACTCCCAACTGGATAATGGGAGATCTCAATCTCCCATCACTGCAGCAAAACCAGGCCTCCTCACTCCTCGATGCCATTGAAAATCTTGGATATAAACAACTAATCATGGAGCCCACTCATACCAAAGGAAACATTCTTGACATGGTTTTCGTCCCACAATCTGTTTTATGAACAAAGCAGCAACATTGTAAAATCGATCACCGATGTACCATGGTCAGACCATAAACTCATAAACCTACAAATTCCCCTGAGCAACACTCATCTTCTTAACAACAGAAAACTAAACAACCCATCTAGAGCCCCAACAAGGGGTTTTCGACCTTTCAACAGGGAACTTATACTGTCAAGCACCCAACCACTCCTCAATGACTCAACACTCAACCTTGATGAGTCAATTGACGCCTGGAACAACAGCCTCAACACCTTTGCTCAACTACCACACAAAAAGAACATATCAAGGAAAAGAACCTCTGCTCCGTGGTTTTCCCCCGAACTGCGGTCTTCTCTTACACACCTACGAAGACTCGAAAAACGCTGGCGCCGATCACTATCCATCGATGATCATACAGCCTACAATCTCCACCTAGCAACTCACCGTGAGGCAATCATAACCAGAAAGAAGCAATACCACACGGATACACTCAAAAGATCACTGAACAAACCTCATGACCTTTTCAATTTAGTCAAATCACTATCAAAGGAACCATCCCCCGAACAAAAAGAAGACATTCACCTACAAGAATTTGCTGACTACTTGCAATCAAAACTTATACAGACAGATGAGCTCTCAACAATCAATGTACAAGAAACATCCTGCCTAACATCCCTGTCTGCACTTGCCACACCTTCTGCCAAACACATCGAAGACACAATCACCTCACTCAACACCACCACTGCGCAAACCGATCCTTGCCCAGCCTCTTGGATAAAGGATCTTCGAAGTGCATTTAGCCCTTTCATTGCAAAAATCATGAACCTCTCATTTACAACTGGCTCCTTCCCCTCTGCACTAAAGCTCACATCCATCAGACCTCTGCTAAAAAATGCCAAACTAGACCCAAAACGGCCTGACTCCTACAGGCCTATAGCCAGTATCCCCCTCTTAGCAAAGATTTTTGAGAAAGAGGCACAACGCCAAATCCAAGACCACATAGATTCCGCAGCCCCTCTAGACCATTCTCAACATGGATTCAGAGAATACCATGGCGTGGAAACACTGCTTACCACCCTCTTTAATGATGTTCTCACTAGCATAGACAACATACGGCAAGACGTTGTTCTAATCTTCTTAGATATAGCAGCAGCGTTTGATTCAGTAAACTATGAGATTCTCCTCGGGCGACTCAAAGAGAAAGGCATCTGCAACTCCGCACTTGATTGGTGTAAATCGTACCTTGACACCAGAATGCAATACGTAAAATCTGAAACAGGAGAATCAAAACTCTTCCATCAAAAACAAGGCGTTCCGCAAGGATCCTCTCTTTCATCTCTCAGGTTTAACATATATATGCAGCCTATCTGCAATATCATCAGATCATTCAATGTGAAATGTATGATATACGCAGATGATATCCTACTCTACATGCCATTTTCCACAGTGCAAATGGATTTATTGCCTATAACAAATTGCTTCGACGCAGTATCAGAATGGCTCCTGTCACAGAACCTCCGCATACAACATAAGAAAACTGAGGTTCTCTTTATCACAAAAGACCCCAACTTCATTCCACCACCACATATAAGTGTTAAGGGAGCTGATGTATGCACTAAGGAAACAATAAGATACCTCGGAGTCACTCTGGACCATCGTCTCAACATGAAATCACACATAAATAATATTGTAAAAGCTGTGTACTTCAAGATACGCACACTCAGGCACCTACGCTCCTTACTAGACCAAGAGGACTTCAGAACCATCTACCAGGCACTGATCTTACCGCACTTCGACTTCGCCAACTCCATTCTTCAAGGGCTCCCACAATCCACTCTGAGCTCATTACAGCTTGCTATGAATACTGCTGCAAGGGTTCTACAAGGAGCGTCCAAGAGTGAACATGTTACACCTATCCTCAAGCAGCTCCATTGGCTCCCTATACACGGAAGGGTTATGTTCAAGACCTTGATTCTCACTTTCAAGGCCATCAATGGTCTATCAGCCAACTCACTCACGGAGCTCATACAAACTGTACCACCAAACAGAAGTAGAAGACAGGTAGCATTAAACTCTCTAATAATGCCAAAGGCCATAACAACATGCAGCCTATCAACAGCAAACAGAGCTTTCATATTTTGCGCACCAAAATGCTGGAACTCTCTACCACCTGATATCCGTGCCATAACCGACTTAGCCCAGTTCAGAAAGGCCCTCAAATTCAACCTATTCATCAAATACTACCCGACATAAAGTGAAACTTACAGTCCCACCGCAAACGTAACCACAGCTTTCTCATTGTTACTAACATTCTTGCTAATTTGTGTAAATAGTTTGAGTATGTTATCTAGTGAACAGATCATATACTCCATGTAGATAGTTCTCCCACGTTTTCCAAGTTTATGCTCCTGTTATATGTAACACCGAACAGCTGCTTGTTCTGGTTTTTATTTTGTTCTCTGTGAACCGCGCTGATACCAAATAGTGCGGTATATAAGAAATGTAAATAAATAAATAAATAAACTAAACATAAATCTAGCCGGTCCTCAAAGGTAGATCTCTTTCTAAACATTGAGATGCCTCTGGGGTTGCCCTTGAGGGACTTTCACCGGCAAAATTGCCCCTGCGGGAGGCTTCGGCTTCCAAAGCACTAACGGGGCTTCAGGATGTTCTCGAGGCTTCAACCTCGGCAGAACTACTGGTGCCATGCTCTGGGGCGCCAGCCGCTTCATCCGGCACCAATACCCAAGCATCGGCAGCGTCGATAGACCAGAGATTCTTGGCTATTGAATGCAGTCTGGTGGCTCTTCTCACGGCCTCGATGCCCTTGAAACCGCTTCAGACAATTCAACCGGTACCGGCACCAACTGCATCGGCAGGTATTCTACCGGGACCGAGTCATGTGTCTCTGTCCAGCATTGACAAGTCGGTACCGGACCACTCCGATGCCGACTTCAATCGGTACCAGTACCGTGCCTTGCACGATCACCCGGATCGGAGATACTTCGAATCCTCGGATGAGTCTGAAGACTCTGAAAGCTCTGCCGATACCAGAGTACTTCTTCCTGAGGATTCCTCTTCTCCTCAGCGTAGGATGTCTCCACCAGAGGATATGTCAGGATTTTATCCGAGATGTGGCCCGAGGTCTTTCCATCACAGAAGCTCCTGAAAAAGAGCCTAAGGCAAAGGAATTAGAAATCCTACAATACCCTAAAGCTCCCAAGGAGGCAGCTACCTTACCTATTCATGAGATCTTGCATGATCTTATGTTAAGGATGTGGGAAACACATCTAACCACTTCTCCTCACTCTCGAAGACTCGACACCATGTATTGAGTTCCTCCTTGTCCTGGGTTTCAGAAGACTCAATTATTACACCATTCTCTGGTGGTGGAATCAGCCATGAGAAGGATAAAGAGTGCAAAAAGGCATGCATCTAATCCTCCAGGACGTGAGTGTAGGACTCTTGACGCCTTTGGACGTCGATCCTTCCAGGCTTCCAGGCTTTCTGCTAGGATCAGTTCCTATATCTTGTATATGGGAATGTTCCTTAAAGACGTCACAGGAGATTTAAGAGCTTAGAGCCCTCTCCTGCCTGATGATAAAAGGCAAGATTATCTTACTCTTGTTAAACATGCTCAAGATTTCCAAGTTTGTGAATCGTGCAGCCTTTGACTGCTTTGAGTGCATAAGCAGAACCTCTGCCATTGCCATAGGTGCACATAGGATTGCCTGGCTCCAGGCATCTGACTTGGAAATTTGGGTACAGGACAAACTGGGGAATATACCTTGCACAGGAGAGAATCTCTTTGGCAAGAATTGGCAGGAAAAAGCTAATGAGATAGATGCTGACAATATCACTTTGGATAGATTGTTTAAATCTACAGCTGATCCTGCGAGGAAAAGATCCTCTAAGAAATCACTCTTCAGCAAGAAGAAAAAGTTTTATCCCTCAGTGGACTCAGGCATCAGGTTGCCTGTCAGACAAAATAGCAAACTCAGAGATAGCCTTATTTTGTCCCTCCAATGGTGGCAGTCACCCCAAAACCTTCTGGTGGGGTCTCCTTTTCAGCAATCCCCACCCCAGGCCACTCTAACAACAGATGCTTCACAGGGTTGGTGAGCCCACCTGCAAGGCCTCTCTATCCAGGGTACCTGGACTCCACAGGAGGCCTATCTACACATCAATCTCCTGGAGCTCAGAGCAATCTTCCTTGCTCTTCGAGTATTCCACACCTAGCTCAGCTACAAGACAGTCCTAGTTCAAACGGACAATCAAGTAGCCATGTTCTATGTGAACAAGCAGGGCAGAACAGGCTCTCTGTCACTCTGCAATGAAGCTTTGCAACTATGGGCTCTCGCCAGAGAGCATCAGATTCATCTCCTTGAGGTGTATCTTCCAGGCATTCAAAACTCTTGGTCAGACAGACTCAGTCGAGTTCTGCTTCCACACGAATGGTCTCTCCATGCAGACCCGGTGGCCAAAATTTTTCAAATTTGGGGAACCCCGGACATAGACCTCTTTGCAAGTCTGCTGAATGCCAAACTTCCCCGGTTCTGTTACAGAATTCCGGCTCAGGGTTGTCAGGCCAGGGATGCTTTCCTCCTCCATTGGGGTTAGGACTTCCTGTATGCCTTTCCACCCATTCCCCTAATTCCCTAAACCCTGTTCAAGCTTCAGAGAGACAGAGGTCATATGATTTTCATAGCCCCACGTTGGCCACGGCAAATGTGGTACCCTCTGCTCCTATATCTCTCTCAAGCTCTGCCTCTGGAGTTAGGATCTGCTCCAGATCTCCTTTCTCAAGAGGATGGGATGCTGTGGCATCCCAATCCCCAGTCTCTGCATCTCAGGGCCTGGTTGCTCAAAGCCTAGAACTTCACGGTCTTAACCTTTCCCAGCAGGTAAAGGATATCCTTTATGCTTCCAGGAAACCTTCCACAAGACGCTCTTATGCATTTGAGTGGAAAAGGTTTACCATATGGTGCTTGCAAAAGGGTCTTAACCCTCTTGCGATACCTCTGGAATCATTACTGGAGTACCTCCTTCATTTATCAAATGCAGGGCTTAAGACCCAATTCAGTGAGAGTTCATTTGAGTGCTATTGCAGCTTCTTTCAAGCCCCTAAATGGACAACCTATTTCCTCTCATCCTCTCATAGCGAGATTTATGAGAGGCCTTCTTTTAACTAAGCCTCACATTAAGCCACCACTGGTGGCATGCGACTTAAATCTGGTTCTTGGGCAGCTCATGAAGCCGCCCTTTGAACCATTAGCCACTACCTCTTTGAAATTCCTTTCCTGGAAGGTCATCTTTCTTATTGCAATCACATCAGCATGTCGCATCAGTGAATTGCAAGCGTTGGTGGCTGATCCTCCTTATACAAGGTTCCATCATGATAAGGTAGTCCTTCCGACTCATCAACACTTTATGCCAAAGATGGTGTCACCTTTTCATTTAAACCAAGCGGTTTACCTTCCTGTATTCTTCCCAAGGCCTCACGCCTCAAATGCAGAATGGAATCTTCATACTTTGGACTGTAAAAGAGCTTTGGCCTTTTACTTGCAAAGGACACAGCAACATAGAAAGTCCTCTCAACTCTTTGTTGCTTTTGATCCTAGTCATTTGGGACTTCCAGTCTCCAAAAGAACACTGTCCAGCTGGATTGCACAGTGTATATCTTTTGCCTATGAGAGTAAAAACCTTCCTCTTGAAGGCCATGTCACAGCTCACAATGTGAGAGCCATGGCAGCCTCTTATGGCTCATCTTCACTCTGTGTCTATCAACAACATCTGTTGAGCAGCTACTTGGGCTTCAGTTCATACCTTCACAGCCCGTTACTGCTTAGAAAAGGACTCCCGCTGGGATGCCTTGTTTGGTCAGGCTGTTATTCAACACCTGTTCCATACTTAATCAACTCCTACCCACCATCCCTGGTAGGATGCCAGAGATCTATGGGGGGAAGTGGAGCCCTTTCACAAGGGCACACAACTTCTGGGGCCTTCTCCCTGGCATCTGCAGCTAGGGAGTCCCCATATGTGAAGACTACATTCCTGCTTGTTCCTGGAGATAGCATAGTTACTCACCTGTAACAGGTGATCTCCGGGAACAGCAGGAATTTAGTCTTCACAACCCACCCACCTCCCCTAGGAGTTGTATCTCTCTATCTTTCTCTCTTTCCTTCTTTCTTTTGTCTCAGCTTTAAACTCAACTGGAGAGGGACAGTTGGGAAAGGTGGGAAGGCAGCACGCAAGTGCTGTGGGATGCTCCCAAAAGCTTTCCTATTGGATGCTGGGGATTGTTCCCGTGCAGGCTCCGTCGGTACCAACGATACCTGTACGTGAAGACTAAATTCCTGCTGTTCCTGGAGATCACCTGTTACAGGTGAGTATCTATGCTTTCCATTCCCTCTTTCCAGACTAACCCAGTGTCTCTTCTTTACCTTGTAAGCTCTGTAGTTTTGTGGCTTTAATATTATTTCATACATATAGCACTGTTGCTTCTCCCATTCTTCCTACCCTATTTTTCCTGAATAAATTATAGCCTGGTATAACTACATCCCAATCATGATCTTGGTCCAGTCATTACAGCTCTTTCCAGAACTAGGTGATCATGAGCCTTCAATCTTGGCTCGTAGATATCTGCAGAGCACCTGAGCTGAGGTACTGAGCCATAGCACCTTTTCTGTAAGAGAATAGCCATAGAAATGATGGCAGATGCACAGGGAGGTAGATGGGGCAAAAACAAATCAATAAGGTCAGGTGTAAGCATAGAGGATTCTTAGATACAGGGAAGTGAGAGTAAAGCAAAGACAGTAAAATCTGCAGTGCAGCAGCAGGCAGGAAAAGTGGATTGTTGAGATCTGTCGCCATGTTTTATGTTCCTGTGTGAAGAGGCTGGCATTTGAAATAAAGAAGTAAGGTTGAAGATCTTGTATGCATTCCATAACACCTCAATAGCAGAGACACCAGTAGCTGCAGCAGTACCTGAATGCAAATTAATGAATCATCATGTTTACATTGCTTGCCAGAACTGCCTGTTGGCCACATCTATTTATTTCAGACTTGTTCGTGCCCCCAGATTTTCATTTTATTGCAGGTTCATAAAAGGATATTTAAGCATGGTAAACATTCTGAGTAGCCGACTGGTTCAAGCAACTGCCTAGTACCCAGAAGATCAAGGGTTTGATTCCCACTGGCACTCCTTGTGACTTTAGGCAAGTCTCTTTACCCTCCATTGCTTCGGAAGAAAGGGCTTGGCAATCTACTTCCAGCGATACAATGGCAAGAAAACCCAGAGGCAGCTGGGTCACCAGGAGTCAGCACTGGCTTGATGGCACTAAATAAAAAACCCTCATTCTGTATTCAGACTTACAAATAAACCTCCATTCTGCTGCCCATCATTCTTTTACCAGTAACAAAAAAGACAGCTTTCATTTCAGGGGTTTGGCTTTCCTGGTGGTGCAACTGTGAAATTTGGCTAAAGGACAGTATGGTGCCCACTTTGCTTTGATGCTTAATATTGAGTAGGGTTTAGAAAACCCAAGTTTTCTGAAATAGGGCCAGATTTACTAAAGCTTCACCAATTCTGTTTGTGACAATGAAATTTAATAAATCAGGCCCAAAGTGACCTTCTCATAGAGACATACCAAGAACTATTAAAATGTGCAGATAGCCAAACGTGTTATCTAAATGGGTAACGATCTTCCATGAATTATGAACTTGGTTTTCTCTGAAATCTCTGAAGAGCAGAACGAACTTGGAGTGAAGTTTAGGTTTATGGATACAAAACTTTAACTTTGCTATGTAAAGAAAAGCGAGAAACCTTCATATTTAACATTTGTTTATTCACTCTCTTTCTATACCACCCTTCGCAGGGCATCAAGGCGGTTTACATCAAAATTGCAAATTACAGAAGAATCCAGAACTAAGCCGTGACAAAGCAGCCTGAAATTAAAAGAATAGCTAATATAAAAAATCAATACCTAACCAGGACAGCAAAGAGGAAGGGGTAAAGGAAACACCAAGCTGGCGCCAGCCCTTAACTGCTAAGAAGCAGGGTTTTAGGGAAATTATGAGTTTTACCAATGAAGCCTCAAGGTGAACGTGCTTAGGTAACAGATTCCATAAATGGGGTGCCAAAAAGTCAAATGTGGAGTGGCATGTTGTCTCTAACCTGCCATGATTAGGCACAGGGATCTGAGTGAGTGAGTAGGAATATACGGAACCAATAAGTCTGAGAGAGAAATTGGCAAGCCAGTATGCAAGCTCTTGAAAACAAGCAGTACAATTTTAAACTTAACCTTATAAGCAGTGGACAACATAAACCTGCTTGGATCAATAAAGAAATGACAAGCAGTCAAGAAATCCATTGATGCATTGCTCTTGGCAGAATAGCTATGAAGGACACAGATGAGATTCTCAAGAGCAGAGATGTGTCTCTTCATACAAAGATTTGATTTGTCCAAGCCTTATTTTCAATAATGTCATATGGATGTGGCAGCTGGACAGTGAAAAAGAGTCAGGAAGAAAATCGATGCCTTTGAATTATGGTGCTATTGAAGAATACTGTGTATACCATGGACTGCCTGAAGAACAAACCAGTCCGTGCTAGAGAAAATCAAACCTAAGCTTTTCTTAGAAGCTCAGATGACAAGACTTTGACTTTCATACTTTGGACACATCATGTGAAAAGAGAGATCATTAGAGAAAGACATCATGCTTGGAAAGGTAGAAGATCAACACAGAAGAGGAAGGCCAGCAATGAGACGGATCAATACAACAACAGCTATGGATGCTGCTCTGTCAACAATTAGCCACCTGACTGAACACTGAACA
Source organism: Ichthyophis bannanicus (assembly GCA_033557465.1). Lineage (NCBI taxonomy): Eukaryota > Metazoa > Chordata > Amphibia > Gymnophiona > Ichthyophiidae > Ichthyophis > Ichthyophis bannanicus. The sequence goes on from CM066045.1 coordinate 54,098,443, forward strand.
CAGTTTAGAACAACTATCCAGAGGATCACCATGAGTCCAACTGCCTCGATGGCACTTAACACACAACAAAACCAATGCTGATTAATGAGAAAAGGGGTCACATGGTCAAAGGGAAATGCAGCATAAAATTAACTAGCTGTGGTTGGTGAATTTTTGTGCATCTCTTAGGGGGAGAGAATATAGTTCCCTCCCCAAGTCTTGTTGGATACCTTCACATGATGACCCGTTGTACAAAATCTATACTAAACTCCAGCCAAGCACACTACAATTGAAGTATGGTAGGAAAGAAAAATTAAAATACTGGCTGCACGTCGACCAGGATATAAAGGTGCCCACCCGTAGCCTTCACACTAGGGCTAACGATGGTGCTAACAATATTGCAGACACTGCAGATGCAGGTAACATCCCTGCCATGGATAAAGGCCATGGTGAGCGTGTTCATGGACCCACTGTGGCAGGAGATAAACCACAGAAATGAATGAAAAAGTTAAGAGGATTAACTATGGTTCAGTGGACCTCTGCAGAAAAAGAGGAGATAATGTGCTGCTACCTTTATGCTACAAACCCTATATTTAAATCAAGAGGGTCTACAGGTAATCTGCCAAAAATTGGTAGAGGAAAATTGCCACAAGAAAATCTGCAAAAAGCAACAGATGCAAATTTAAGATCTTTAACATCTTGAATCAACTAAGGGCTTCTGTGGAAAAAAATACAGGGAGTAAGAGGAGACCTAGATGAGAGTACCAGAAGAAAGGAATACACAGGAAAAGAAAGAGCAGTTGAGTGGGAAATGAAGCTTTGAGATCTGGAACTGCAGGAGAGTGAGATGAATAAAGGACAGGTCAACAAACCAACTGAAGAGGAGAAAGAAAGGGAGGAGAAAGACCTAGAGGTGGAGGAATTCAAGATGGAAAATGATGAATATGCTGAGTTCCAGGCAAGGGAAAGATTACCCAGGTTAAATTTAACACCTAAGATTAAAAGTATGATAATTAAGATGAACAAGACAATATCCTGTGTAAAGGGATCATTTATTGACATCACCAAAATAAATCAAGTACAATACTGAACAGCTAGAATCATTACTGCAAAAAATACTACCAACTAAAGTGCAGGGCCAGAAGAAAAAGAGAACGATAACAGTTCCTCCTTGGAAAAAGCGCATCGAAGGAGAAATAGAATTGTGTATGGAGGTCTCCCTGATAGATGGGTATCTAAAAAGATTTAAGAGCATCAAAGATATTGAGGAAGATTCAAGACATCAAGCTGAAGCATGCTGCATTAACAGAAGACCTGACATTTATATGTTCCTACAATAAATTGAAAGTAGCAGCAGAAATGCAAAAACTGTGAAGATATGAAGAAAACAGAAAAGAAAGCTATCAAAATAAACTGTTTAGAGAGAACCCGAAACAGTTCTACAGAGAATTGGGAAAGAGCATAAATATGGTAAAGATGCCCCCAGCCAAAGCTGAAAGCGAAACCTTCTGGAGAAGCCTATACAAGGACCCCATAGAGCACAATCAAGAAGCAGAATTGCTGGGGGGCGCTCGTGAGCCCACTGCAAGATGGCCGCAATTTATTAGTGCTCCGTCCCCTCGCCCCTAACTTTTGCTACTATATGATAACACCCGCACTCTGCCCCCCTCCCCGTACCTGACCGAGATCAGCGTGAGCCAGCAATCTCCCTCGGACCCTGATTCAGTGATTCTGCGGGACCTCCGGAGGCTGGAGCGCCGAGAAGCTCACCGTGCAGCCTGGCCTGCTAGATGTTGCTCTCTCCCGCCTCTATCTGCTTGAATTTACTACCAACCGCATTAATCAGCACCCACGACTAATTGCAGCAACCCGCTTCTCTTCCTCTACCTTGGACCGGCGCAGGCAAGCACTCTCCCGCGGTACCTTTATCATCTGCTTGGCGGACACGCTGGAGCTGGGAAACCGCGGAGATCGCCCTTGCAGCCTGCCTGACTGTGCGCCTCCCTCCGATTGCGGGCCCTGAGTTCGACTGCTCCCGCGGCCTTCAGCTAGGCCCCCCACGTAGTTCCACTGGCGCCGAAGCAGAAAGGAGCCTCAAACAGCTGAGCGGCGGCTTCCTGGGCGCGCTGCTGTGGAGCGTGAGGCAACCGGCTGATCCGGGGTAATAAATATTCTGGGCCCTGAGACCGCTGCACGTGCCGCTGAACTTCTGCCTGCGAGGCCTGCAGAGAGCCTGTCTGGAAACCGCGTGGCATCGATCGGTGATTGACATCTCCTCCTGCTACTGCAAAACGCCCTTTTTTTTTTTTTTTTTCAAGTAATATTACTATCATATGTATATAGTTCAAGTTCTATTATCCTTTGCTACAATTACCCCTGTTTTCCAAGTTTTTCTTCCTGTTCCATGTAAAAACAGATATATGTATCTTATCTTATCTTATCTGATGTTTTGTAGTTCTATGTAAACCGCGCTGATAATAAATAGTGCGGTATATAAAAATGTTAAATAAATAAATAAAAAATAAATAAATAAGCCTGTATATCTATCCTTTTCTCCTTTGCACTGTGACTTGTACCTAAAGCTGGTGACCGGGGCTGGTGACCGGGGCTGTCTTTCCGCGGCTAGGTGTCCCGCTGAAGCCTACTTTCTCCTGTGTTGTGCTGGGCTGTCTTCCCAGGGGGACCGGAGGCAGTATACAACTTTTTGTTCCACTGTTCCACTAGGGCCTGTTGCTTTGCTGACATCGCCTACCCGCATCTCCTGACACTGTGAAGAGGTGGCTATTCTACGGGCTGGTGTGATCTTGTGCACTGGTGCCTTCCCTTTTGCTGGTATTGCTTCTATCTCTCCTACCACTGTGTGAACTTGGGGACTCTGTGTGATGGCTGCTAAAGCCAAAACCTCTGAAACTCGGGAGGGAATGCGTTCCTCCCAGCGGTTGCAGGGTAAGTCAGGCGCCTCAAGCAGCCCATGCGACCACTCTCTTCCACCGGGTTCCGATGATGAGACTGTCAGTGAAGAGGATTTGGACCCCCATAAGCCACTCACCTCAGCTCAAATTAAACAAGAGCTCCGTCAGGGCTTTGCAGCATTGGCCAATGAGTTCCGCACATTACGGGAAAATCTGATGAAAGATGTCGCAGAACTTCGGACCGAGGTTAAGGAATTGGGAGCCCGAGTAGAGGACGTGGAGACCAAAGTGGTTGATCATGATGGGACCCTGATGGATTTACAATGTGCCCTTGACAGGCAGCGTGCGCAGACCATGGAGCTGACTTATAAAATTGATGACATCGAAAACCGCTCCCGCCGCAATAATGTACGTTTTCGTGGCATTCCAGAGGCGGGAGGGGGCGGGGAAGACCTGCCTACTGTGCTCAAGCTGCTGATAGCGGAGTTGCTCCCAGCGGAGGAGTTGGCTACCCATGCTTCTGGAATGGAAATCGAACGGGTTCACCGCGCTTTAGGAAAGCCCCCTAACAACCAGCCACGAGATGTCATTGCGAGATTCCTACGCTATTCTGATGCTGAGCTTCTTATACGTCGAGGTCGGGAGAAGAAGACGATCCGCTTCCAGGACGCGACAGTGTCCATCTACCAGGACCTCTCGATGTTCACTTTGGCTCGCCGGAGAGAGATGAAACCAGTCTCGGCGGTCCTGAACAGCAAGGGGATTCGCTATTCTTGGTCCTTCCCATTCAGGATGAACTTTCTCTTGGGCAACAAGAAGATTTCTGCAAAGGACTATTCTGAAGCTTGGCGAGCTCTTCGCCAAGCGGGTCTAGTTGATGATAATGCCCAGCCTCATCCGCCGCCCCCTAAGCCCCAACATTCCAAGTGGACCCGGGTGGGCAAGCCCGCCTGATACTTTTGTGGAGTTGGAGAGCTCCTCCCATTTGTATTGATTTTTTTTTTTTTTTAGGGAGTCTTGATCAGTGGGTCCCTCGATTTTTGGATAACTGGTGGCACAGCTTAGCCTGGGGTCCCCACCCCATGCCCCATGGGGGGCGGCGGTTGATCTGTTCATGTTTTACTGATGTTGCTGCTCTGATGGGAGGACATGATGGGATTGATGATCCGGGAAGGGTGGGGGGAATGTTTTTCTTTCTATGTTTAGGTTGAGCTTTCACTTTATGGGGTTTTGGGGGGTACGGGGTTTGTGGTCAATTTACCGTGTCCTGTATTAACTCAGACAGGCAGGTGGTATTGACGGGAAGGGGGGGGGGTGATGGGTGGGAGGGGGGGTTTTCAATATGGAGCTGGGAGGTATGTTTGGGCTGGGGAGGTGGACATATGGTTTTTGTTCTTGGAGGGTGGACCAGCTGGGCCCGATTACTTAATTTCATGGGTTTGTTGGGGGAAGCCCCCATTGGGACTTTTTGGGTGGCCAGCGGTTGTGAGGGGTTGGGTTGCATTTCCTAATGGTGCGCTTTGTCTCTTTGAATGTTAAGGGCCTTAACTCCCCGCGGAAACGGTCCCTACTGTTCTCAGAGTTGCGTACTTTGCGAGGGGACATTGTTTACCTGCAGGAGACCCATCTTCAAAACTCAAAGCAGGGCTGGCTAAAACGATCCCCATACACTGAGGTGCGGGTGGCCTCCGACACGCAGGGCCGGAAAAAGCGGGGAGTGGCTCTACTATTTCATCAGAGCCTCTCCTTGCAGATTGAAGAGATAAAGCGAGATGCCTTGGGGAGGTGACTTTTCCTGAATGTCCGTCTAGACGGACATTTGCTAACTCTAGCTAATATCTATGCACCAAATACGGGTCAGGGGCCCTTTTTTACACGACTGAAAGCCTTATTGGCGGATTTTGCAAAAGGCCCCATTGTCTTGGGTGGGGATTGTAACACGCACCTAGTGCCCCATTTGGATTCTACGGGCCGCACTGGGGGGGGAATGGGGGGATCGGCAAATGCCCTTCAGCGCTTGATGCTCGACTTGGGCCTCCGGGACATCTGGAGGGACACCCATGTGGGAGAGAGGGGTTATACTTACTATTCCCCGGTCCATCAGATCCACACTCGCATTGATTATTTTTTGTTGGATCAGCGCTTGGTGGACGGGAGAGTGCAGGCTGGACTGGGAGCGCTGACCTGGTCAGACCATGCCCCGTGCTGGCTCACCCTCCCGAACGGCATGTATAGTGAGTATCGCCGGTCTTGGCGTTTAGACGCGCGGTTTCTACGACGGCAGGGCGCAGTGCAAGATCACACCCACTTTATTAAGGCCTTCTTTGAGCTTAATGATACTGGGGATGTCCCCCTCCCCACGGTGTGGGATGCTTATAAGGCCACAGCCCGCGGTCAACTTATGGCTGAGGCAGCCCGCACGCGTAAAATGTGGACACGTGCTCATGATTACTTGGTGGGGGAGTCTGCTCGCCTAGGCCTGGAGCACGCCTGAACCGGGTCGAGGCGGGTCCTACGCCAGTGGCGGACGGTTCGAGCGAACCTAGATGCATGTATGCAGAGAGAATTAGACAACAAGCGTCGGAAATTAAGGCAAACCTTTTATGAATATGGGAACAAAACTGGCCGCCTTTTGGCTTTGCGCCTGCGTCAGCAGCAGTCCACGAGAGTGGTCCGCGAACTACGCGACGCTGGAGGGCAGACGAGGGTCATCTCCCGGGAGATCCGTGATCTCTTTGCTGATTACTTGGAGCGACTCTACAAAGCGGAGCCCACTGGCAGGGATCAAGTGCAGGATTATCTTCAGGGGGCCGCTCTACCGCGTCTTTCTGACTCTGACCGGGCCCAGCTGGACTCAGAATTTACGATTGATGAAGTGGAACAAGCAATACGGCATCTGAAAACTGGCAGCGCGCCGGGTAGTGATGGTTTTTCCGGCAGAATACTATAAGAAGTTCCGAACACAATTGGCGCCATCCCTGACCTGTTTGTTTAATGAGGTCCTGGGGGCAGCCTCCCTTCCCCCGTCCCAACGTGAGGCGCTGATTGTGATGATACCCAAACCCGGTAAGCCCGTGCATGATGCGGCTTCGTACCGCCCCATCTCCCTGCTAAACATTGATGTTAAAATCTTTGCTTCCGTGTTGGCCGCGCGTCTGAATCGGGTTCTCCCGGGCTTGGTCCATCCAGACCAGGTTGGCTTTGTGCCGGGTCGACAGGCCGCCGACAACATTCGGCGCATGTTGCAGATTATTCATGTGGCTCAGCGGGAGCCACAACCAGCGTTGCTAGTGGGAATTGATGCGGAAAAAGCATTTGACCGGGTGGATTGGGGTTATCTATGGTGTGTTCTGGAGATGATGGGCTTTGGCCCTAACTATATTGGTTGGGTTCGCAGCCTTTACCAGCAGCCCCAGGCGTGCGTTCGGGTTAATGGGGGTCACTCGAGACACTTCTTTTTGGAAAGAGGCACGAGACAGGGTTGCCCTCTTTCGCCTTTGCTCTTTGCCCTGGCGATGGAACCGCTGGCCCAGAGCTTTCGAGATCATCCCGGTTTGCGAGGGGTCCGCATCGGTCCTGCGGAGTATCGGATCGCGCTCTTCGCGGATGATATCATTCTATCCCTGGCGAATCCGTCCGCTTCTCTTCCGATCGCGATGCAGCTGTTCGCCAATTTTTCTCGAGTCTCTGGCTTCAAAATTAATTATACCAAATCGGAGATCTTGAATGTTGGGGTCTCTGGGGCGGTCTGTGCGGAACTTCAAGAGGCTTATCCTCTTCGTTGGGTGTCAGGAGCACTGCGATACCTAGGGGTGAACCTCACCGTGGAACGGGCGGATCTTTTCAAGGCCAACTTTGATCCCTTGCTTCGCCAGGTTCGGCGGGACTTAGAAGTCTGGAACGGCCTGCTCCTCTCCTGGTTTGGGCGTATAGCCGTAGTCAAGATGGTGATTGTTCCCCGCTTTCTTTATTTTTTTCAGGTTCTCCCGATCCCCATCTCGCGAGCTATTCTGGCATCCTGGCAACAAATGCTCATGAAGTTTGTGTGGCACTATCGTCGCCCGCGCTTGGTGCGGCAAGTTCTTTTTGCCCGCACGCTCTCCGGCGGTATGGGCATGCCCAATTTACAGTGGTATTATGCGGCGGCGCAGTGTAGGGCGGGAGTGGAATGGATGATTGCCGATAGCACTAAGCAATGGGTGCAGATGGAAATGAGCTTGGCGGGGGGAGCGGGGTTGGGGGACTGGCTGTGGATTGGCCCAAGGCTTCGCCGTGGCAAATGCATCAGTAATCCCTATATTCTTCATACCCTCTGCTGCTGGGATCGGCATTTCCGATCCCGTGACGTGGATCTATCCCCTTTAGCCCCTATAGTTGATAACGCTTCTTTCCCGCCGGGTTTAAGTGATGTAGCTTTTCGGCAATGGGGGCACCTTGGCCTCAGTCGGGTCGGCCAACTTTTTGTTGATGGTCGACTGTACCCATTTTGTGCATTGAGGGACGAGTTTGGCCTCCCGGCGGGGCATCTCTATCGCTATCTGCAGGTGACGCATTGGGTCAATTCTAGGTCCGTCCGGCCCCAGGTTGCTCGGGACTTGACGGATCTGGAGCGCTATTGTGAGGGGTGTACTACTACAAAGGGTCTTGTGGCGACATTATACGCCCATTTGCAGGGGGCCCAGGTGTGCCCCACCCGTCATAGGGTGCTTTGGAACTCCGATTTGAATCTCTCTTATACTGATCAGCAGTGGGAGACAGTGGAAGCCTGCCTGTGGAGGAGCTCCATAGCGACTAACGCCCGAGAAACGAACTATAAACTGCTGTATCGTTGGTATATGACCCCTTCGCGGATCGCGCGCATGTTTCCTGGGGCTGGGGACCTGTGCTGGCGCAACTGTGGGCAGCGGGGTACCCTGGGACACATTTGGTGGGAGTGTCCCCGCATTCGCGCTTTTTGGAGAGGTGTCCAGTTCCGGATGCAGATGCTTCTGGGACTGAGCATCCCTTGGGATCCGGGGATTTTCCTTTTTGGAACCTCCGTGCCGGGGGCCCGGGCTTTGCAACTTGCCTTACTCCGGCACGGTTTGAACGCAGCCCGACTATCCCTGGCGGCGGCCTGGAAGCATGCTTTGGCCCCCTCCTTCCAGGTCTGGCTGGAACGCATGTGGGATACATACTCTATGGAACGGGAGGTAGCGGCTAGCCGGATGCGTCTGGCTCGCTTTGAACAGGTGTGGGCGCCCTTTGTTTCTCGCTTTGGTGCATGATTGTTTTGGATATCTAGGAGTGATCTGCTGGCCTCTTTGGTGATTTGTTCCCTAGGAGTGTCCCCTAGCTCACCTCTGTCCCAAGCCCTAGCCTTAACGAGCCATAGTTGGGGGGGTGGGGAAGGGAGGTGGGGAGGGGGGGTGGGGAAGGGAGGTGGAGAGGGGGGGTGGGGGTGGGGGTTTTAGTTTCTCTATTATAAACGAGTAAAAATGAAGACATATTATAGATTATTGTTGAGACCTGATGTTATGTTGATACTGTTGTATCTGTTCTGAAGATTTTTGTGGTTCTTGTATCTCTGTAATCTTTGGAGTCTTTCAATAAAAAAAAAAAAAAAAAAAAGCAGAATTGCTTACCCTGCATACAGGAGCATTTAGAAAAAGCAAACATCAAACCTATGGAATGGCTTGTTATAACAAATGAGCCGGAAAGCAGGTTAAAACAAGCCCTAAACTGGAAGAGCCTGGCCAAGATGGAGTGACCAATTTTTGGCTTAAACGGTTAACATCACTCCAGCAAGACCTGGCAAAAATGAATTGATCAAGCAGCCGGGCTTAACATCGCAATGGCTCAGAACAGGAAGAACATTTCTCTTTCCAAAGGGGGATCCAAGTAACATTCCCAAAAATTACAGATCAATAACTTATCTACCTAAAATCTATAAGCTGTTCACTACAGTCGATGCAGACAGAATATATGATCATATTGAATCCAAAAACATCATGGCAATAGAGCAAAAGGGCAATAAGAGGGGAGCATATGGAACCAAAGACCAGTTAATGTTCAATAAGACCATGATAGCCAGCGCTAAGTAAAGCAGAAATCTCGGGATAGCATGGATTGATTAAGAAAGCTTTTGACAGCATCCCATACTCTTGCATAATAAATTGCCTTGAGATGTATAAGATAAATCCTGGTTTGATAGAGTACATTAAGTTCACCATGACAAGGAGGAAAACCATCCTAGTTTTGAAGTATGAAGATGGTCAGTACATCATTCCTAACATCAAGATCCAGCAAGAAATATTTCAAGGAGGTTCCCTGTCACCACTTCTGTTTTGTATGGTGCTTAATCCAATGAGTACTCTAACCAACTCTTTGAGATACAAATTTAACCTGAATCCTAGTCTGCCCTTCCATATCAACTACAATATTCCCCTGTTTCCCTTTTAGAGATGAACTGTGTTTGTCCCCTGTTTTTTTTTAATTCAGATACTGTCCTTGTTTAAGAACATAAGAACATAAAATATGCCATACTGCGTCAGACCAAGGTCCATCAAGCCCAGTATCCTGTTTCCAGCAGTGGCCAATCTAGGTCATACGTACCTAGCAGTTTCCCCAAAAGACACAGGTTCCTCAATGCTTGTATTGGGTCAAGCAGTGATATCCTGGGTCCCTTTTAATAATGGTTTCTGGACCTTTCCTCCAGGAACCTTTGCAAATCTTTTTTTAAACCCAGTTACACTAACAGCTTTTACTACATCCTCCGGTAACAAATTCCAGAGTTTGATTACAAGTTGAGTGAAAAAATATTTTCTCTTATTAGTTTTGAAATAGGTTACCCTATAGCTTCATGGCATGTCCCATAGTCTTTTTATATTCTCGTGACGTAAACAATCGATCTACGTTTACCTGTTCCACTCCATTCATTAATTTATAGACCTCTATCATATCTCCCCTCAGCCGTCTCTTTTCCAGATTGAAGAGCCCTAACCTTTTTAGCCTCTCTTCATAGGAGTATCCTTCCATCCCCTTTACCATTTTGGTGGCTCTTCTCTGTACCTTTTCTAATACCGCTATATCCTTTTTAAGATATGGCGACCAGAATTGCACACAATATTCAAGGTGCGGTCGCACCATGGAACGATACAGAGGCATTATAATATACTTTGTTTCATTTTCCATTCCTTTCCTTATGATACCTAGCATTCTATTTGCTCTCTCGGCCGCCACTGCACACTGGGAAGAGGGTTTTAACATGTCATCCACGATGACGCCTAAATCTTTTTCCTGGGTAGTGGTTCCCAATGTGGAACCTTGCATCGTGTAATTATAGTTTGGGTTGTTCATTCCTAGGTGCATAACTTTGCACTTGTCCACATTAAATTTCATCTGCCATTTGGATGCCCAGTCTTCCAATTTATCAAGATCCTCTTGCAATTTTCCACAATCCTCTTGGGTTTTAACAACTTTAAATAGTTTTGTGTCATCTGCAAATTTGATAACCTCACTCGTTATTCCCTTTTCCAGGTCATTTATCAATATGTCAAAAAACAGCGGACCAAGCACAGATCCCTGGGATGCTCCACTATTGACCTTTCTCCATTGGGAAAATTGGCCATTTAGCCCTACCCTCTGCTTTCTATCTTTTAACCAGTTCCTGATCCACAGTAGTACACTGCCTCCTATCCCATGACTCTAGTTTTGCCAAAAGTCTCTGATATGGGACCTTGTCAAAGGCTTTCTGAAAGTCTAGATACACTATATCAACTGACTCACCTTTGTCTATCTGTTTGTTCACACTTTCAAAAAAACATAACAGATTAGTAAGACAAGATCTTCCTTGTCTAAAGCCATGTTGGCTGTCTCCCATTAAGCCATAACTATCTACATGTTCAGTAATTGTGTTCTTTATGATGGTTTCTACCATTTTTCCTGGTACTGACGTTAGGCTCATCGGTCTGTAGTTTCCTGGATCACCCCTGGAACCCTTTTTAAAAATTGGTGTTACATTGACAATCCTCCATTCTTCAGGTGTTACAGATGATTTTAATGATAGTTCATAGATTACTAATAGCATTCTCATATTTCAGTTCTTTCAACACCCTTGGATGTATACCATCTGGTCCAGGTGATTTGCTACTCTTCAGGTTATCAAATAGTTGTAATACATCTTCCTGGTGTAGCGATATTTCTTTCAATTCTTCTGCAGTATCACCTTTAAATACCACTTCAGTCATGGGTAACATCCCTACATCATTCTCAGTAAAGACCGAAGCAAAGAATTCATTCAGTCTCTCCGCTATAGCCTTGTCCCCTCTTATGCCCCTTTTACTCCTCTGTCATCTAATGGTCCAACTCTCACAGGTTTCTTGCTACGAATGTACTTGAAAAAGTCTTTATTACGCGTTTTTGCTTCCACAGCAAGTTTCTTCTCAAATTCTCTCTTTGCCTGCCTTATAAATGCCTTGCATTGAACTTGCCAGTGCTTGTACTGTTTCCAGTTTTCATCTACCACCTCCACTGGGAGACTCTTCCACGGATCCACCACTCTTTCTGTAAAGAAATATTTCTGCATATTACTCTTGAGTCTATCCCCTTTTTCACTCTCATCCTATGTCCCTCATACCAGAGTTTGCTTTCAATCAAAAGAGGCTCTCCTCTTGTGCATTTCTCCCATGGAGATATTTAAATTTCTATCATATCTCCACTATCCCGCCTTTCCTCTAATGTATACATATTAAGATCTTTGTCTGTCCTCATATGTTTTATAACAAAGACCACTAACCATTTCAGTAGCCACTCTCTGCACCAACTCCATCTTTTTTATATTCTTTTGAAGGTGTCTCGAGAATTGCACACAATACTCCAAATGAGGTTATGCAATGCAATGTGTGCCTTCGAGTCAGTCCTGACTCCTGGCGACCCAGCAGCTCCTGGGTTTTCTTGGCAGTGTCACCGGAAGTAGATTGCCAGGCCTTTCTTCCGAGGCAATGGAGGGTTAAGTGATATCAGAGACTTATACAGAGGCATTGGCACCTCCTTTTTTCTGCTGGCCATTCCTCTCCCTAGTCACCTAAGCATCCTTCTGGCTTTCACTGTTGCCTTTTCTACCTGTTTAGCCACTTTAAAATAATCGGAAACAATCACGCCTCTTCTTTCATGGACTGAAGTACTTCGCCCCCTACATTGTACCTCTCCTTGGATTTTTGCAGCCCAAGTGCATGACTCTGCATTTTTTAGCATTAAATCTCAGCTGCCAAATTTTTGACTATTCTTCAAGCTTAGCTAGATCCCTCCTCTTGTTAACTTCTCCTTCCTGAGTGTCTACTCTATTGCAGATCTTGGTATTATCTGCAAAGAGGCAAACCTTACCCAACAGCCCTTCTGCAGTATCACTAACAAAGATGTTAAAAATTAATCAGACCCAGGACAGATCCCGGGGGCACACCACTGGTAACTTCCTTCTCCTCAGAGTGAGCTCCATTTACCTATATCCTTTGTTGCCTCCCACTCAACCAATTTCTAACCCAGTCAGTCACCTTAGGGTCCGTTTCTAGGTTGCTCAGTTTGTTTATAAGTCTCCTGTGCAGAAAGGTTGCAAAGGCTTTACTGAATTCTAAATACACCACATCTAGGGCTCTCCCTCTGTCCAGCTCCCTGGTTAACCCAGTCAAAGAAATCAATCAGATTTGTCTGACAAGACCTGCTTCTGGTAAACCCATGCAGACTCGGATCCTGCAATCCACTGGAATCCAGAAATCTCACTATTTTCTTTTAGCAGCGTTTCCAATAATTTACTCACCCACACAGGTTAGACTAATTGGCCTGTTGTTTTCATCCTCATCCTTGCTTTTGCTTTTATGTAAAGGGGCCACATGTGCCTTTTTCCAATCCTCTGGCACCACTCCCATTTCCAAAGAATCATTGAAAAAGTCAGTTAGTGGAGCTGCTAGAATGTCTCCAAGTTCCTTCAGTAATCTCAGCTGTATCTCATCTGGTCCCTTCATCTGTGAACACAGAACAGAAATATTTGTTAAGCAATTCCGCTTTATTCTCATCAGTTTCTACATATTCCTCCCCTTCACCCTTGAGTCTGACAATACCACTTTTGCCCTTCCTCCTCTCACTAACATTATCTGAAAAATGTCTTGTTAATGTTGTTAAGTGCCGTCGAGTCTGAGTCGACTCATGGCGACCCTCTGGATAGCTATCCTAAATTGTGTTCGGTCTTGAGTCAGGCGGCTCATTGTTGACAGACTGGTATCCGTAGCGCCTGTTATTGTATCGATCCATCTCATTGCTGGCCTTCCTCTTTTGCGTTGACCTTCTATCTTGCCAAGCATAATGTCTTTCTCTAATGATCTCTCTCTTCGCATAATGTGTCCAAAGTATGAAAGTTGAAGTCTTGTCATCTGAGCTTCTAAAGAAAGTTTAGGTTTGATCTCCTCTAGTACCAACTGGTTTGTTCTTCAGGCAGTCCATGGTATACACAGTATTCGCCGCCAGCACCATAATTCAAAGGCATCAATTTTCTTCCTATCTATCTTTTTCACTGTCCAGCTTTCACATCCATATGATGTTATTGAAAATACCATGGCTCGAACAAGTCGAATCTTTGTATGGAGAGAGACATCTCTGCTCTTGAGAATCTTATCTAGGTCTTTCATAGCCATTCTGCCAAGAGCAATGTGTCGTCTGATTTCTTGACTGCTTGTTGCTTCTTTATTGATAGTTGATCCAAGTAGGTTAAAGTTGTTCACGATTTCAATTTCTTCTCCTTCAATGATGAACCTGTTGATTATGCCAGTTGTCATGATCTTTGTCTTCTTTACATTAAGGTGCAGGCCCATTTTGAGACTATGTTCTTTGATTGTGAGAAGCAAATGTTTCAGATCATCTTCACTTTCAGCCAGTAATGTGGTATCATCAGCATAGCGAAGGTTGTTGATGAGTCTTCCACCAATCTTCACACCTCTGTTGTCTTCATACAATCCTGCTTCTCTGATGATTTGTTCTGCATCTAAATTAAACAGGTAGGGGGTAAGTATGCAGCCTTGTCTTACACCTTTGCTTATTTGAAAACCATTCTGTTTCTCCTTGTTCCGTTCGAACTGCTGCTTCTTGATCAATGTACAGATTGTGCAAGAGTACGATCAGGTGTTCTGGTATACCCATGCTTCTTAATGTGGCCCAGAGTTTCTCATGGTTTACACAGTCAAAAGCCTTGCTATAGTCGATAAGGCACAAATAGATATCCTTTTGGTATTCTTTAGTCTTTTCAAGGATCCATCTCACATCCGCAATGATATCTCTCATTCCTTGCCCTTTCCTGAATCCTGCTTGCACTTCAGGTAGTTCTTGTTCCAGGTATGGTTGTAGTCTCTTTTGAATAATCTTCAGTAGAATCTTGCTGGCATGTGGGATCAGAGCGATTGTGCGATAATTTCCACAGTCAGTTGGATCGCCTTTCTTTAGTATTGGTATAAACACAGATCTTTTCCAGTCAGTTGGCCTTTGATAAGGCTTTAAGTGCTGCTTCAACTTCTTCTTTCATCACCAATGGTTCCCGATCATAAGGTACAGGTTGAAACGGCTGTTGGTCCACTTGATCTTTATCATATAAAAACTCTGTATATTCCTTCCACCTTTTCTTGATCTTCTCAGCATCATTCAACATAGAACCTTGAGCATCTTGTAACATTCCAATTCGAGCCTGGAACTTTTTCTTTAACTCTCGTAGCTTTAGGAAAGCCGATCTTGTTCTTCCTTTAATAGTTTCTGCTTCTATTTCCTTGCATGCATCATTGTAGTACTTTTCCTTGTCCTGTCTTGCTGCACGTTGGAAATCTCTGTTGAGTTCTGTTATTGTCTTTCTTTCTCCTCTGGCTTTAGCTTCTCTGCGTTTCTGGGCAATTTTCAGAGTTTCTTCCGTCATCCATTTTGGCCATTTTTGCTTTTTCACCCTTTGTAGAGACTTCTCACTTTCTTCCAACACAACCTTCTTGATGTCATTCCATAACTCTTCTGGAGCTCTGTCATTTGTATCTAAAGCAGCAAATCGATTTTGCAGGCAGTCTTTAAATTCCAGTGGTGTATTCTCAAGGTCATATTTTGCTGCATTCATGAGTGGTTTGCTCTTTTTCAACTTTAGCTTGAGTTTGCATACTAGTACCACAGTCAGCTCCAGGTTTTGTCTTTGTTGATGTTATAGAACTTTCCATCGTTGACTTCCACAGATGTAGTCAATTTGATTTTTATACAATCCATTGGGTGAAGTCCATGTGTACAGTTGCCGCTTGTGTTGATGGAAGAAGGTGTTTGAGATGAATAGATCGTTGGTCTTGCAGAATTCTATCAGTCTTTCTCCAGCTTCATTTCTGTTGCCAAGTCCATATTTTCCAACTACTTTGCCGCCTTCTTTGTTGCCAACTTTTGCGTTCCAGTCGCCCATGACTATCAGGATATCCTGTTTGCATGTTCTGTCAATTTCAGCTTGTACTTGTTCATAGAACTCTTCAATTTCATTCTCTTCTGCAGCTGTTGTTGGGGCATATACTTGAATTATAGTTGAGTTGATAGGCATTCCTCGTAGACAAATAGAGATTAAGCGTTCGCTGACTGCATTGTATTTCATTACAGTTCTTGCAAGTTTCTTCTTTATTATAAATGCAACACCATTTCTTCTTTGTCTTTCATTTCCAGCATAGTAGACCATGTGATCATCTGATGCAAAGTGCCCGATGCCAGTCCATTTCAGTTCGCTGACACCCAATAGATCAAGTTGTACACGTTCCATTTCATTCTTGACCACCTCCAACTTCCCTTTGTTCATGCTTTGTACGTTCCATGTTCCAATGCGTAAGACATCTTTACAGCTTCTGACTCTCATTTCATGCGCAGCTACATCAGCAGTCGGACGTCCCGAGGGCTTTGATCCAACCACATCATAAATGCTGGCTTTACTCTGAGAAGTCTTCAGCTCTTCCCCAGTAGCTAGTTGAGTGCCTTCCGACCTGGGGGTCTCATCTTCCAGCACTATAGCACAATTTGTTTTGTTGTAACTATCCATTGGGTTTTCATGGCAAGATACAGAAGTAGATTGCCGGGCCTTTCTTCCATGCAGTTTAAGTTTGGTGGTGTTGCCGTTGTCACAGAAATGTGATCCTCCGCCATCAACACTATCCCATTTTGCTGCTGAAAAATGTCTTATCCCCCCATTTTATTGCATTGGCTATTTCTTCTTCTTTTTGTATCTTTGCTTCTCTAAGTTTTTACAAATATAAATACCTGTCTTCCTCTCTCTGTGATCTCTTGTATTTCATGAAGGCCTCCCTCTTTTTCTTCACCTTTTCAGCTACTTCTTTTGAGAGCCATAGGGGCCTCCTTTTCCTTTTCCATTTATTTACCTTTCTAAAAGAAAGGTTTGTTGCCCTTAAAATATCCCCCTTCAGTTTTGTCCATTGCTTTTCTACATCTCCCAGCTGTTCCCATCCTGCTAATAACTCCTTGAGGTATTGTCCCATCTTGGCAAAGTTAGCTTTTGAATGGATTTTATCAGCCCTAGTCCTAATACACAATATCTGGTTATTACTGGATGCGAGATGATCTCCCAGGGTGACATCAGAAACACTTTCCCCATTGATAAGCACCAAGTCCATTATGGCCCCTTCACGTGTGGGTTCTCCCTGTAGAGAATCTAGGATCTTCTTGCTTCTAGATACCACAGCAGGGATGTGCCAATCAACATCCGGCATATTGAAATCAGCACTTTTCTTTTCGTAGCAATACTGGGTATGTCGTTTATTAAATCTCCGTCCACTTCTTCTCCCTGTGAGGGGGATCTGTATATCACTCCAATGCAAATGGATTTCCCTTTCCCTTTTTCTGGTTTAATCCACAGTGCCTCCTCGCTCTTTTAAGCCCTGTAATTCTATAGCTTTAATATTACTTTTTGCATATAGTGCCACTCCTCATCTCTAAATAAAGTATAGCCCAGTATAATTACATCCCAGTCATGGCTGTCGGAACCATGTCTCCATAACCCCCACTAAATCCAAGTCAGCCTCTTCCATTAAAGCCTCAACATCTGGGATCTTATTTCTCATGCTACAAGCATTTATACACACTGTTTTCCAGATGTTGCCCCTTTTATCTATTTCTACAGAGGTATTTAATCTTTCACTTTTCTGGGGGCTTTCTTCACCTATCCCCAACGAATCTAATTTAAAGCACTCTTCAGTAGGCTAGTCAGAGCCATTCTGCTGTGGAAGACATTTTGATCCTTTTTGGACAGATGGACGCCATCTCTGCTTTGCAGCCCTTGGAACATCATCCTATGGTCCAGGAAACTCTCAATGACACCATCCATGCAGCCATGCATTCAGGATGCAAGCTTCACTACCTCAACCTATACCCTCAACAGGGAGGATTGAAGAGAGCACCACATATGCACCTATTTGCTTCATCCTCTGTTCCAGAACCATGATCCAGAGGTAAAATCCCATTTACTGTTTGTAGATTTTTATCTTTATCTTTATTTTGGTCCTTGATATACAGCCCAAGCAAAAGCGTCAGGGCAGTGTACAATCAAATATGGGCTGTGAGCAGAAGGAAGAAAGGAATGCCATTGGTAGACAGGAAAGTTGTAGATGTAGAGACAGGTGTAGAGACAGATTGAGAGATAAAGGGACTGGAAATGTAGAGATTTGAAGCTCTACCGTTCCAGTGACCAACAATTAGCAGAACAACTCCGTCTAGTGAAAAGCTTTTCTGATGACAGCAGGATAACGTTTGGCCTAGATAAATTTATTTATTTTATTTATTTAGACAGATTTGTATTCCACCTTATCCTTCAATCAAGGTGGTCACATCACATCACAATTGGAGGGTTACATTTAACATTAGGGTACTTGTGAACATTTAGATAGTACAACTGAAGGGTAACATTTAACAAGGGGTTGTTTAATAACGTAGTATAATAATCTTGTGTGTGTATGTAAGATGAGTGCCTGCCTAGTTGGCAGAGGTGGTTGTGTTTCTGTTTGGGTATGGGCTGTTGTCTAAATGCTCGTAGGATTCTATAAATAACAGTGTTTTGAGGTCTTTGCGGAAGTCTGTGATGTCATCTAGTGCCCTCAGGCTCGTTGGGAGAGAGTTCCATAGTGTGGACGCCAGTAGTGATGAAGCTCTTTTTGAAGTTGTTTGCTTAGTTTTGTGATAGCCTGCTGGTGTGCTGATCGTGTTGTCGTTATTGGCTCTTGGTCTATTGCTGATATCTCTTGTTATAACATCTTGGAGTGTGTCTGCTGAGAGATGGTGAATGATTTTGAAGATGTTGATCATGATTGTTTTGTATTTAGCTCTTGCCAGCATTGGGAGCCATTGTAGTTGTAAGACAGGGGTGATGTGCTCTGTCCTTGGAGTGTCTGTAATGATGCGTGCTGCGGTGTTTTGCACCATCTGTAGTGGGTGTAGTGTATGCTGAGGGAGGCCTTGGTATAGTGAGTTTCCATAGTCAAGCAGTGGTGTGATGAGTGCTTGGCACACTGTGCGGAAGTGGTCCTGACGGAATATCGGTTTGATTTGTCTGATGGTCCTCAAATGTTGATAGGCCTTGTTTGCGGTTTTGGTGATGTGGGATTTCAGGTTCAGCGCTCTGTCCAATGTGATACCTAGATACTTAACTTCTTCTTTGACTGCTATATGTTTGTCTAAGATGCTGATAGTTTGTGGAGGTATGAAGGTGGGGTTCCTGGTGATGAACATTGCCTCGGTTTTATCATAGTTGACCGTTAAGCTGTTGGCTATGAGCCAGTCATTCATGTCTTCGAGGCATTTGGTTATTGTTGTGGTATTTAGTGCTAGTAGGTTGATTGGAGCGTATATCATGATGTTGTCAGCATAAATGTGATAGTGTAGTTTATGGTGCTTGATGATGTTGCATATGGGCTGGATGTAGATATTAAAGAGTGTTGATGATAGGGCTGAGCCTTGTGGTATTCCTTGCATGACTGGGAATTGCAGTGATTTCTTTTGGTCGCATTTGACTTGTTGTGTTTGTCCTTCCAAGTATGATGTGAACCAATTCAGGGTATTCTTACATAGTCCTATCTGTTGTAAGCGATGCAGTAGCTTAGTGTGGGATACAGTGTCAAAGGCTGCCGAAATATCCATGAACACTAGCAAGAAGCCGTTTTTTATGTTGTCCATGCCTCTTAGGAAATTGTCAAAGAGGGAGGTGAGTGGAGTTTCAACGCCGTGTTGGGGCTTGAATCCGTGCTGATGGATGTCCAGTGGAGCATTTATGTCAATATGGTCCTGAAGTTGTTTTTGCACTGCCTTTTCCACGATTTTAGCAAGGAATGGCAGGCTGGAGATGGGACAGTATGATTTTGGTTCGGATGGGCTCAGATTGCTACTTTTCAGTACTGGTCGTATCATTGCGTGCTTTAGAGGTTGCGGCATGTATCCTTGTTGGAGTGAATAAATGTGCTAAGGCAACTTTTTGTAGAGGAAAATTGAGCAAAATGGGAAACATCTCCCTGGCTGAGGACTGTGACATCAAGGAACTTGAACAGGAAGGCATATATAAGTATCTTGGAGTAGAGGAAGGAATGACACTGAAGCAGAAATTACTAAGAGAAAAGATCAGTAAATAATGCTATGGTAGATTAAAATCATTATTGAAAAGTGCCTTAACACCACAGCCATCAGTCAGCTGGCAATTCCTGTACTCTCATACTGCTTTGGGATTGTAGACTGGCTTCTTAAAGATCTTGAAAAACTGGATGTGTTAACAAGAAAACTCCTCCATGCCCATGAAAAAATTTACAAAATCAGGTATGACAAGAATGTATATTCCTAGAGCTGAAGGAGGGCGAGGCCTCATAGAAATTGATTACACCTACAGAGCTACTGTCATAGGTCTCCAGGCCTACCTAACAGCATCATTGGATTCAAATGTGCAAAAAGTGCTGAAATATGAAAGTAAACGTCCAGAATCTATCTCCATCGTTAAACTTGGACAAGTGTTCCAACAACTAGAAGAAATGAGTGGGAATCCACAAGTGCCCCCGGGAAAGGAAATAAGTGGCAAATGCACAGATACAGTGGGAAATACAAAGTGTTACTCCCAGGAACCCTTTATCAATCATAGCGTCATTTTGAAAAGACTTAACGGGGCACCACTGGACTAAGCTTCCATCCCCTGTAAAACAACAGAAGAAGAACTTAATAGATACCAACCACAATAAATATGCCTAGTAGGTCTACAATTACTTATCTTTACTTACTTTATCTAAAGATAAGTAATTGTAGACCTACTGGTCTTTCAAAATGACGCTATGTATATATTATGTATGTTTTGTGGTATATTAAGGTGTAAGCAATTTTGAATCCCCAGGAGTACTCATGTGGAGTTGAAATGCTATGGTTTGAAATTTAATATTATAAATAAAAAATTATTTTAGAGGCTTTATTGACCGGTGATGTGAGCGTCAGCTGTTCCCTATAGTGAATTTTTCACTAAATGTAGGGTATAAGCCATCCTGAGGTCATATTTGCCTAAGATAAAGAAGTTTTTAGTGATCTTTAGGGAATTATTTTGATGACAAATTGTGTCTTAAATTAAGCGCTATTTTGTTGTTTTAGTTGATTAAGCTCTTATACAGTTATTGATGTGGAAGTGCAAAACTTAACCCATTTGGAGAAATTGCCCCGAGTCAAGCCATTTGACATGTGAAATAAGCTTAATAGCTGTGTTCTGAACTATGTGGAAGCATTTCATATTGGTACGTATGAGTCCATTGTAGAGTGAATTACAATCTTAATTTACTAATAAGAGTACGAATCAAAATTGTTAAGACCTTTTTACTCAGGAAAGATGTAATTGATCAAATACATGTCTGTCAGTGAAAACAGGCCTTGGTTACAGATGAAATATGCTGATAAAAAGTCAAGTGTGAGTTGAGATAGCAGCCTAGGACGTAAAGAAGAGACTGCAGAGAAAATGATTGGCCAAGAAGAGAATGGCAAGCATAGGTATCAGTAATGCAAATGGCTTTTGATTTAGTATAATTAAACATTGAATGGTTATTTTTCAAGCCAGGAAGCATCCTCAGCAAAGCAGTTGTTCATCAAGATAAGATTAAGTTCGGGAGGGTTAATGTGAGCTCCAGTTGCACGTCGTCAGCGCAGTAAAATCTGCTGATGCCATACGGTTGTTTGAGATTAGCTAAAGGACTAAGGAATATACTTGATAGGTTGCAGATGCTACAGATGAAAAGCAATGGTGGGAAAAATGGGGGTCGGAAATGAAACACTGAACATTTCTGCATGCACACAGAGTAACGCAATATTAGATTCTGAATAAAATATACATATAGAAACACAAACATATTTTTATGGTTTCCCTACCAACTCTAAGGGAGCAGTTAAAGCTGAGCATGAGGTGCCTACTCGCCTCTCCAAATCTAGAAGAGAAGACGTGAAGAACAAAGGTCACCTGGTCCATTAATGCCTGCAGGGGGAGGGATGTTTTTAAGAAAGTATCCCCTGTCCTAGGGGTTTTGCGATTTCCTCCTCTCTTCCAAACCTTCAGCAGAATTTCCCCTATCGAGAATTATCCTATTGTATGCAACCTAAAATGAGTGATAAAGTTTTTCCTTTTCCCTATTTTTGGAACAATGCACGTTGCATCACTTTAATTAGAAAAGGGTCTGTTAAAAATCTTAAGAACAGGAAGGCCATACCAAGAAGAGGCCTTGCCTGAAATCTGTGGTGTTTTTGTGTTGGTTTCCTTCAATTCCTTAAGCTCAAGTACAAAGAAGAACAAAATCGGTTCTGTTAATAGTTTTTCCCCAGTAGTTCTTAGAGAGATGGGGTAAAAAGTGTTTTTAAGCAGATAAACAAAGCTGTGAAGATCCTGTATCATGAGCAGCCCAAACTTTCTATTACTAGGATTCCTGTGCTCTCCTGCCTCAGCCGAGGAATGTAGAAATATTTACGCTATAAAAATCTGATGGTTAAAAGGCAGTAACAGGCCAGTCTCTCTCTACCTATACTGAACAAGACAGCTATAGACTTCATTTTACAGACACTTCCTCCCCTTTGCCATATTTTAGTTGTGTGTTCTCATATACATCATCACGTCCCCAATTGTAACAGAAGATGACAAATCAGGATCAAATGGCCCACCCAGAGTGCCTGATTATTCCCATCTACCTTTTGTCTGATCCCATTACAGCGAGAGCAGCGGTGAAATACTGAACAACTGCTGTGTGATGGAGTATCACCAGGCAACGGGAACTCTCAGCGCACACTTCAGGAATATGGTGAGAAGATTGCAGATTCACCATGCAACACTGCAGGGACTGATTGCAGGGGTTAGTGGGGCATGACCACCACAGTGCAGCGTACAGGGACTGACACCTGAGTGGGCTAAGGGGTTGACTTCTGTGATGTTAAATGGGAAAGAAAGCATCCATGGTGAGGAATCTGGAATACTTTATTGTCGCTGTATTTATCCTGCTAAGAAGAGCATATTTCAGTATTAATGGTCAGTGGGAAGGAAATTGCCTCCATATTGTACCATTACAAGCATTGATTTGATGCAGGGATGAACCCCCTGTCCCCTCCCCTCCTCTCTCCTCCCCTCCCCCCTCTTCTCATGATGCAAACGTTACTGGGCCCGATTGGGGAGCATTTCCCTCCCTCCGTGATGCCACATGCCTGGGTCTGGGTTGGAGGGATGGATTATCCCTGTGATGCAGTACTGGTAATACACAGCACAATGATCCTTATCCACTGTACTTCCCCTGCTAAGGACACACTTTGTCATCGGCGATGAATGGGAAGAGCATGACCTGAGCCTTAATTCCAAAGTGGAATAGTTAAAACCTCCCAACCCCTCTCTTCTTTGCTTCCCACAAAGAAAAATCAGTACATAAGAGGAAACGTCGTCTTCACCACCCTGGATGAGCCTGATCTCATCTGATCTCAGAAGCTCATCGGGGTTGGGCCTTGTTAGTGCTTAGATTTATTTATTTATTTAGACAGTTCTGTATACCACCTTATCCTTCAATCAAAGTGGTCACAACACAATTGGGGGATACATTTAACACGAGGGGATATGAGACACATACACTAATACTTACAGGGAACATGGGCAATGGAGGATTAAGTGGCTTGTTCAAGACCACAAGGAGCACCTGTGGGACTAGAAACCTCAGTCCTTCCGGCCCAAGGTTGCTGTCCTCTCCTGGGATTTGAACCCCCGTCCTTCTGGCCTGAGGTAACTTGCCCCATCCACTAGGCCACTACTCCCTCTTAGATGGGAGGCCATCTTGGAATACCAGGTGCTGTAGATTTGCTATGCAGAAAAGAGGTCTGGCAATGTACTTACTGTTGCATCTTGCCACAAGAGCCCAGGAGCAGAGTCAGTATTGACAGCACACAACATACACATATGACTCTAGCAAATGCCATCTCCCATCTGTCAGCTGTACAAATGTGATCACCTGCAAGAGATTGCTGCTTTTCCTACTCTGAGCCTAAGAGCACTGGGTCCTTTTCCAAGCTCATACCATCTTACAGCATCTAATTCTCCCCCTGTTTGGGGAACTATATTGTTTCCAATTCTGTGTTAACAAAACCAAGACGAATATCCTCAGGCTACCTCAAGAATGTTATACATTGACAAACCTTCACTCATGAGCACTGCTGAATTCCTTAAGAAAGCAAATATTTTTTCAAGACCAGGCTCAACTGATACTTGCTTTCATGCATTGTCCAAGTTGACTCCTTTTCTAAACACTTTGGATGTTTATCATTTAACTGATCATAGAAAATGTGCTTCAAAGTGCAAGAACTTAAAAAGCCCTTAAAAGTACTCTGCATGCATAAACCCTTATGTTTCCTGCGCTAATCTTATTCCAATGTAGAAAGAAAGATTAGCATGGGAAAATCATTGTAAAACCACTTCAGTAAAGGGGAGCACAGCGGCATGCAAATTACCGCATATAAAATTGCTTCTGATGTGTAAGAAAAAAGTGCTAAAATCTAACAGTTTGTTTTTATTTACAAATTTACTAGCGCTGAATTTTTATACCAGCCCAGGTTGTGCTGAGCTGGGATCCGAAGGTAATCTGAAGTGAACTGTGGTACTTTACCTCATTTCACCCAAGATGCATGGTGGCCCAAGTGGGCCACCCGGACCTTCCACTCCTTAACCCCACAAAAACTGTCATTGGCGGCCCAAGTGATCCACTGAATCCATACTGTCTCTGGTGGCCCAAATAGGCCCCCTCTCATATCCCCTGGAGCCCCCCCTCCCTATGCACCTGCAAAGTTGGGAGGCAGGAGCAACACCCACTTGTTCCTGCCATGCTGGAGCATGACCACTAGCGGTGCACTAGCATGCTGGAGCATGACCACTAGCAGTGCACTAGCATGCTGGAGCATGACCACTAGCGGTGCACTAGCATGCTGGAGCATGACCACTAGCGGTGCAAAAGAATGCTGGAGCATGACCACTCTCTGTGCACTAGCATGCTGGAGCATGACCACTAGCGGTGCACTAGCATGCTGGAGCATGACCACTAGCGGTGCACTAGCATGCTGGAGCATGACCACTAGCGGTGCACTAGCATGCTGGAGCATGACCACTAGCGGTGCACTAGCATGCTGGAGCATGACCACTAGCGGTGCATCCCAATGCGCTCCTAATGTCATACCACCATGTACAGGTCCACAAGGAAGCACAACTCCTCGCAAAAGCGCAAACAAAACAAGAGAGCGAGGTGAGAAAAACAGAAGTCCTTCTATTGATAAAAGCACCTGATAAAAGGACTTCTATTTTCACACCTCGCTCTCCTTTCTCTTATATGGCATTAATTGCCTTACTTGGTAGACCGACTTCTAGCCGTGCATCTCGAAAGGATCAGGCACCACCATTTTGCAAGATGGCGATGCCAGAGACAGGAGTGAGTGGGCGTCGCTCTTGCCTCTTAACCTTTGGAGGCATGCAGGAGTGGGGTTGGGAGCACTGGACCAACTATGGGTTCTCTGGTCTAGGGCCTCTGTGATCAGGAAACCTGGATCAAGAGTGTCCTGACCCTGGGTACCCAGGCCTGGGCTCCCTGGACCACAGCGCTCCCCTCAGACTCCCTAAACCCTTCCTCTCTAGGGCTATCGGGAGAGGTAGAAATGGAGAAGGGCGATTAGGTAGGGCCCACTGAGCCATCAGTGTACAAATAGGGAATGAGAGTTAGGAAGTCTAGAATGGATTTTTATTTATTCATTTTTTTCATATGTCTGCCTGTTAGTATTTGAGCCAGTCCCTGCTCTCACACAGCAACAGGAAGGAAGACCTTTTGCTTACAGTTTAGTGAATAGCTGCATATTACTATGGCAATGTGTGCTTTTTTTTCTGACAGTGCTCACTTGGTGGTAATTTGCATGCTATTAGTTTATTGCAGTGGGTTAAAAATATTTTTTAGTGCATGCATTAGAATGCTGTGTGGTAGAGCTTAGCGCAGCATTTTAAACCAAGCTTATTCCATTGAAGCCCATGATCTTTATGGGCGCTACAGCAGTAAATCGTAAGCTGTAGGGAAGGGGTTTATGTTTATGTATGTTTATTAAAACTTGATTAACCGCCCTTCAATAAAATCAAAGCGGTTTACAATAAGTAAAAGCAAGGCACAGGGCAGGAAAAGGAAAATAAATTTACAATTTATAAAAGCAAAGTGGGTTAAGGAACAGCAGAGGAAGAAGAGTAGAGCTACAAGGGGGGAGGGGAGGTAGGGAGGTTAAAGGCTAGGGAAAGGAGGTGGGTTTTTAGCTGTTGTTTGAATGCTGCGTGGCAGGGTTCTAGGCAGAGGGAAGTGGGAAGAGAGTTCCAAAGTGCGGGGCCTATGAAGAAAAAAGCTGAGGAGCGGGTGGATTGAAGATGGGCAGCGGAAGGGGGAGGAAGGGTGAGACGGTTTAAATGGAACGAGCGGGGGGTATGTCTGGGTGTGTGAAAATGAATAAGATCAGCTAGATATTGTGGGGTACTGGTGCGTAGGGCTTTATGAAGCAGGGTGAGTAGTTTATATTGGGAGCGAAATGAGACAGATAACCAGTGTAGATGGAGGAGAAGAGGGGTTATGTGGTGATAAGGGGATGAATGAGTGAGAAGGCGAGCTGCGGTGTTTTGGATTCTCTGAAGGCGGTGAAGTTGGGAGGAGGCCAGGCCGGTTAGGATAGAATTAGAAAAGTCGACCCGGGACATAACTAGAGAGAGAAGTAGAGTGGAGAGAGCGGAAGGGGAGAGGAAAGGACGAATGGCGCGAATTTGACGTAAAAAATAGAAAGAGGTTTTGGTGATGTGGGAGATATGAGCGTGAAAGGTAAGGTCTGAGTCGAAGAGGACACCGAGATAGGGTGGGAGGCATAAAGGTTTTTGGGAGGGGAATTTAAGGGGAGAAATTTATAAAGATACATTCCCTTTGCATGTGTAATTCACCTATGTTTAAGGACTTAACGCATGTGAATAGTCCCTTACATGTGTGCTTCAGCCGGTCGCTCTTCTGTAAGAACGTGCATAAGGCCGATTGTGTGCACATGCATATGGATTGCATTATACAATGGTATAAATACCTATGCTTAGATCTAATGTGCGTTTTTGGACATGTATGCCCCTGTTTTATAAGAAACGTAGGCACCTACTTCTCTTTGTAAAATAGGCTTAAGATAGGTGCATTCTGGGTGCCTGGGTATAAAATTACCATCCAAAAGACCAAGGCTTGGTTCTTTTGATTACTATTCAGAGCAACTGTATGTTCTAATCTGATTCCTTTTTATGTTGGAAATGCTGCCCTGATCATTTTGTTTTACCTTGGTATGCCAAAAAAAAAGGAAAATGAGAAAAGAAAAGACTCAACAGCTGCTCAGTTTTGCAGAAAAAGTCTTTTTCTCAAAAGAGATGCTAACCATGGCCACCTTGCCTGAGAGAGCCAACTTCAAAATCTTGCAACCAGGTTTAGAAGACTTTAAAGCCCCCACCGCCAGTCCCATCTGGACTTGGGTATGACAGACTTACAGAGCTGTCATTACCCATTCCCAAGAAAAAGGTTGCAGGACAGGCCCTGCATGTCTGGACAACCTTATCTTGATGCATTATGGGGCCTGCAGTACTTATTTCAATGGGTAGAATCGGGGACTACAACTACCACACTGCTTTTAGGATGCAAGTTCAAAACCAGGGCTGGTCAAAAAGTCTCCCCCCTGGAATTAAATAACTTGGCAGCTCTGGACTTGGTATTCTGGAGCAAGGGTGAGGCAGCTTGAGAAAATAGACAGGCTGAGCCCAGAGTGGATCATACATCTTTATTCAAAGTAGCATCTGACTTACCTTTGCAGACTTCAGAAACAAATAAGCGTTACGCATAACTGTCCTTGCAGCATCTTACTATCCTGGCTAGTTGCTCCTGTTTCAGTCTGGGCCTGGGCACTGCAAGGCCACCCTCTGTTCTAGGTTTCTTAGCTAGGTTCTTGTTAAGGTGGGTGGGGGCTGTTGTGCTCCTCAAGGTGGACTAGAGATCTCTCCTGTGTACCCTTTCACACTGGGCTTTTGATCAAATATCTGCCTTTGGGAGGGGAGATTTATATTTTTCACAAATTCTTAGTTCAATAAAACTTCAGACAGTTGGGTCTTCAAGATCATGAGGAATGGTTATAGATTACATCTATTCACAGTCCCTTCAAATAACACTATTAGCTTGACCAAATCTAGATCGTGCTCGGGGCTGAGGTCTTCTCCCTCTTGCTAGTCAGAGCAATTGAACCTGGTCCGCCACAGGAGAATTTTTTTTTTTACTCCAGGTTCTTCCTGGTTCCCAAAATACTTAAGGATTTGGACCCATCCTAGTCCTAAGGGCCTTGAACAAGCTCTATAAAAATTAACAATTCAATGTGATTTTGTTGCTCATCATTCTACGTTTCAGCAGAGGGCACTGGCTGGGTTCACCAAATCTTAAGGAAGCCTGCAGCAGCAACAGCATGAGCTATCCAGTGATGTGGGTGTATCTCAGGGGCACTGCACCTCTGGTACCACATACTGCCTTAAGATTTTGCATCAGCTGTGCAATATTTCACCATGTACCTCACTGTTGTTGCGAGGTTCGTGCATTTCTTACTTTGACAATATTTTACCTTGGGAGTACTGTCCATCATTACTATTCAGAATATCTACCTCACCACTTAATGTGCTTATATTCTGTGCACAAAATTTTGAATGGTTATGGAGCATCAAATGGATAGGCCAAGAAATGTAAAGCCAATGATGGACTAAGCTCCCGTCTCTGAGACTCATCTGGATCTTCCTCTGTTGTTCTATATCACTGACTATGCAACAGGCAGCTGGAAGGCAGGAGAGTTAGTTAGGGGGGGGCCACTCTTCTATAGAAGGTTAATATCAGATAGAAGGCGGCTCATCTCTTCAGACTTTTTTATATGGTGAGGGTTAGGGTGCTTTTCTGATGGTTGAGTGGAGGCACCCATTTAGGACTAGGCAAGGTAGGAAACTGCTTCTGCTGCCGAATCTTCATAGGCGCTGGCTCTGCTCCCACTACCATGTCTCTATCCAAGCCTGCCAGCACATGCAGCAGTGATTTGAAGAAAGGCCAGGATGATGGGCCTGTGAACCAGCTCCTCGGATGGATTCTCATGGTAAATGGAAGCCCATGTTTGGGAGGATGGGCATGGTCATTGCAGGGCCCAATTGCTCACAGACCTCACCGTCTTCTCCTTAAATTATTGCTGCTGCTCTCTTCACTGTATTTGTTTCTGGGGGGAGGCGGGAGGGAGGGACTCTGATTCCACCACTGCTATTTGATGCATTGATTTTTATTTTTTTTGGGGGGGGGGGCACCCATTCATGCCTTGTATTTATGGTTGCCCAGTTTTGAAATGCAGCTCTGTTTGTGTGAACATTTTTGTTCATCACTTTTCATATGTCTTTAGAGATAACATAAGAAGCTCTTTTTGTAAAGTTCCATGGTGTCTGGCACAAATACGATGTAAGTTATCATTTATCAGCTCTTTCTCTGCCCGCTTTTTATCATGCTCCTTCAACATGCCTTTCCAAAACATGAATTTTCCACTGGATTGTATAGCTGGCTTTGCTTTTGTTTCTTCAGTTTTATTGGGTTTCACTCCTAGGGTCAAGACTTTCCTGGCATGATCCTCTATTTCTTTTCAGCTTGGGAGAATGCCAAGACCATCAGGTACAAATTTTCGAGTCTTAAGTGAATGCAATAACTAGAGATTGTAGCATAATGCAGAATTTAGGGGCTCAAACATGTTGCAGGCTATGGAGGCAATTTGTCAAAGCTGTGTGCAGAGCAAAGTTTTAATTTCATTTATTATATTTATATATTGCACAGTAAAGTTACATCTCTGTGGTTTGCATAACACAGTCACAGTTTAAATACACCTAAAATATTAGTTCCCTCCCTACTCCCCCCCAACTCCCACCCACCCCTAGTGAGCAGTCTTGCTTTATAGGGCACCTCCCCAATTAACTACACACAGGGACTTGGAACAGTACATTTTGAACATACTTAGAGGTTTAACTGCTTTTTCTCTGAAAGGACAGCTGGGAAACCAGCTGGTACTTTGGTAGATCTCTGCCTTTGTTTTAACAGATACCTAAGCTTCATGAACTGAACAATGGCTGGGAAAAATCATATTGGTAAAACGTTTGCCCCCGTTACAGCTTCTGCCTCTATCCAGACAGAGGTTCCAATGCCAGTTGAAGGACTGGTTCCATGTGCAGGGTGCCTGCATGCTGAAGCTCTCAGGAAACAAGTGGAGGAACTCGGAGAGGAGGTGGCGAGGCTGAGGAGCATTCAAGACAGTGAGAAGTACATTCATGAGATGCTTCTTGCAACATCCAAGCTCTCCAGCAGAGGAGAAGATGGGTGCCTCTAGAATGACGAAGGTTGGACACAAGTCACCAGGGCCTGCAGAATCACCAATCCAACTTCTCTAGCCCTTGAATTGAAGAACCATTATGCAGCTCTGGAAGTGGAGGAGGTGAAAGCATCCCTGGAAAGGGAAGAACCAGAGCTCAAGTACCCCAAAGTTGCAGAATCAGTGATCACAAGGAAGCAAAGAGTAGTGGTGGTTGGTGACTCTCTTGTGAGGGGTACTGAGGCATTCATCTGCTGACCAGACTTGATGTCCAGAGAGGTATGCTGTCTGCCAGGTGACAAAATCTGAGATGTTACGGAGAGTTTGCCGAGACTCATCAAGCCCACTGATTATGTTGCTAATCCATGTCGGCACAAATGATACTGCCAGGTATCCCTCTGAGCATATCAAAAGGGACTTCATGGCTCTGGGACAGAGGGTGAAGCAGATAGGTGCACAGGTGGTGGTCTTTTCAATCCTTCCTGTTGAGGGTAAACGCCAAGGCAGAGAAGCTCGCATCCTGGAGATGAATGCATGGCTGCGTGGATGGTGAGAGCGTTTTGGTTTCCTGGACCATGGGATGCTGTTCCAAGGGTTGCAGAGCAGAGATGGTGTCCATCTGTCCAAGAAAGGTCGATGTGTCTTCAGTAGAAGCCTGGCTAATCTACTGAAGAGGGCTTTAAACTAGATTTGTTGGGGATGGCTGAAGAAAGACCCCAGGTAAGTGAAAGTCCCCAGGTAAGTGAAACATTAAATACCTTTATGGAAATGGGTAAAAGGGGCAACATATGGAAAGTGGTATGTATAAATGCCCATAGCATGGGAAATAAGATCCCAGATGTTGAAGCTTTAATGGGAGTGGCTGACTTGAATTTAGTGGCAGTTACAGAAACATGGTTCACAGAAAACCATGACTGGGATGTAACTATAGCAGGCTATACTTTATTCAGAAAGGACAGTGTAGGAAGAAGGGGAGGAGGAGTGGCACTATGTGTAAAAAAATAATATTAAAGCTTTGGAATTACTGAGCTTAAAAGGAAGAGAGGAGGCACTGTGGGTTAAACTAGAAAGAGAGAAAGAGAAATCTATTTGCAATGGCATGATATACAGACCTCCCTCACAAGAAGAGGTGGATGGAGAGTTAATTGAAGACATACGCAGCATTGCTAGGAATGGGGACGTGCTACTGATCGGGGATTTCAATATGCCAGATGTTAATTGGCACATTCCTGCTGCAATATCATCTAGATGTAAGGAGATTTTGGATTCTTTACAGGGAGAACTATTCAGGCAATTGGTAACAGACCCCACACGTGAAGGGGCCATACAGTGCTTACCAATAGTGAAAGTGTTTCTGATGTTATAGTGGGAGATCATTTTGCATCCAGTGATCACCAGATGGTGTGGTTCAGTATTAGGACTAGGGCTGATAGAATCCATTCAAAGGTGAGGGTCTTAGACTTTAGGAAGACTAACTTTGCCAAGATGGGCAAATACCTCAAGAATCATTAGCAAAGAACATATAAAAAATACTGTAAAAGCCATCTACCATAAGATCAGGACACTCCGACACCTCAAACCTATGCTTGAACCATGCTACTTCCGCACAACTTTCCAGGCATTAGTCACTCCCCACTTTGACTACGCAAATATCGTACTACACGGCCTACCCAAGAGCACGCTGAATCCACTTCAACTAGCTATGAATACAGCTGCCAGGGTCCTATATGGAGCCTCAAGGAGTCAACATATTATTCCCATCCTATCCGAACTCCACTGGCTCCCAATATCATGCAGGATTCTATACAAAGCCCTCATTTTGACCTTCAAAGCTTTCCATCAAATCTCACCATCCTCGTTATCTGACCTCCTGCATCACACACAGAACACCAGATCTAGACGATCCACAACAGATAACATGCTAACGGTCCCAAAAGACCTCACAAAACTCTCCCAGACAACTACTTCAAGAGCATTCTCATCCTTCGCCCCCAGATGCTGGAACGCGCTGCCACCTAGCATCAGATCACAACGAGACCTATCTCAATTCAGAAAATCTCTAAAAACACACCTCTTCATACAACACTTCTCACAATGTACTGGCTCTCCTACCCCTCCAACACAAACCAATGATCATGGCTAGCCGAATAAGTTCCTGAATTCACTACCTATTCCAGATCAAAACCTCACAGACCCCCACCTTTAGAACGCAAAACATTTGAGAATCTATTGTAAATAGTTGTGAATATGTTATTTATTTTAACCCCAGTTATCCATGTTGTCATATCCTGTTACCTGTAAACTTGACATATGTTTTTATGCTTAAGTACAAAGTTGTTAAAATGTAAACCGCGCTGATGATAAAAGTGCGGTATATAAAAGCTGTTGTTAATAAAATAAATTAGCGGGATGGGAATGGCTGGAGGAAGTAGAAAAACAGTGGGCAAAACTGAAAGGAGATATTTTAAGGGCAACCAACCTTTTTGTTAAAATGGTAAAAAAAAGGTAAAAGGAAAAGGAGACCGCTATGGTTTTCGAAAGAAGTAGCTGAAAAGGTGAAGAAAAAGAGGGAGGCCTTCATGAAATACAAGAGATCACAGAGAGAGAGGAAGACAGGCATCTATAATTGAAAAAACTTAGAGAAGCTAGCAAAGTAGTCAGGAAAGCAAAGATTCAAAAAGAGGAGGAACTAGCCAGTGCAATAAAATGGGAGGATAAGACATTTTTCAGATATGTTAGTGAAAAGAGGAAGGGCAAAAGTGGTATTGTCAGACTCAAGGGTGAAGGGGAGGAATATGTAGAAGCTGATGAGGATAAAGCGGAATTGCTTAACAAATATTTCAGTTCTGTGTTCACAGATGAAGAACCAGGAAGAGGAGCTCAGAAAACACCCACAAACAGGAACAGAAGCGAGGGACATCTTGAACAATTTTCAGAAGACTGTGTCCGTGAGAAACTAGCTAAACTTAAAGTAGACAAAGCGATGGGACCGGATGGGATACACCCTAGAATACTGAGGGAACTTGGGGACGTTCTAGTAGCTCCACTGACTGACCTTTTCAATGCCTCGTTGGAGTCAGGAGTGGTGCCAAAGGACTGGAGAGAGGCTCATGTGGTCCCTATACACAAAAGCGGAAGTAAGGATATGGTTGAAAACTAC
Organism: Ichthyophis bannanicus; assembly: GCA_033557465.1. Classification (NCBI taxonomy): domain Eukaryota; kingdom Metazoa; phylum Chordata; class Amphibia; order Gymnophiona; family Ichthyophiidae; genus Ichthyophis; species Ichthyophis bannanicus. The sequence continues at coordinate 54,131,440 of CM066045.1, forward strand.
AGGCCAGTTAGTCTAACTTCAGTGGTGAGTAAATTATTGGAAACACTGCTGAAAGAGAAAATAGTGAGGTTTCTAGAGTCCAGAGAATTACAGGATCTGAGGCAGCATGGATACACCAGAGGCAGGTCTTGTCAGACAAATCTGATTGATTTCTTTGACTGGGTGACCAGGGAGTTTGGACCAAGGGAGATCCCTAGATTTGGTGTATTTAGATTTCAGTAAAGTCTTTGACACTGTTCCTCACAGGCGACTTATAAACAAACTGAGCAACCTAGGGATGGACTCTAAAGTTACTGCTTGGGTTAGAAATTGGTTGAGTGGTAGGCGTCAAAGGGTACAGGTAAATGGAGCTCACTCTGAGGAGAAGGATAGTAGCAGTGGTGTGCCCCAGGGATCTGTCCTTGGTCCGATTCTTTTTAACATCTTTGTTAGTGATATAGTGAAAGGGCTGTCGGGTAAGGTTTGCTCTTTGCAGATTATACCAAAATCTGCAATAGAGTAGACGCCCAGAAAGGTGTAGATAACATGAGGAGGGATCTAGCTAAGCTTGAAGAATGGTCTAGAATTTGGCAGCTGATATTTAATGTTAAAAAATGTAAGGTCATGCATTTGGACTGCAGCAATCCAAGCGAGCAATATAGTATAGAGGGTGAAGTACTTTTGTCCACTAAAGAAGAGCGGGACCTAGGCGTGGTTGTGTCTGATGATCTTAAAGTAACTAAACAGATAGAAAAGGCGACAGCAAAAGCTAGATGGATGCTTGGGTGCATAGGGAGAGGAAAGGCTAGTAGAAAAAAGGAGTTGATAGTGCCTCTGTATAAGTCTTTGGTGCGACATCATTTGGAGTATAGTGTGAAATTCTGGAGACCGCACCTTCAAAAGGATATATAGAGGATGGAGTTAGTACAGAGGGTGGCTACTAAAATGGTTAGTGGTCTTCATTATAAAGCATATGAGGACAGACTTAAGGATCTTAATATGTACACCTTAGAGAAAAGGTGGAATAGAGGTGATATGATTGAGATGTTTAAATACCTCCATGCCTAAATGCAGAGGGGGAGAGCCTCTTTCGATTGAAAGCAAGTTCTGCGATGAGGGTGAAAGGGGATAGATTCAGGAGTGATTAGGGTTGCCAACTTTTTCACCGAGAAAAACCCGACACCTGTGGCTCGCCATGCTCCACCCATTCTCCGCCCCCAGTCCCACCCCTGCCCCGCCCCCAGCCCCACCCACAAAAATTACCGAGGATTCAGTCACACCCCCCCTCAGTGCTGGTTCACTCACCCCTACTCCCCTCAGTGCTGGTTCACTCACTCACCCCCCCCTGCTGACTCACTCACCCCCTCCCCTGCTGGTTCACTCACTCACCCCCCTCCCCTCCCTGCTGATTCAATCACCCACCCCCCTGTCACTCACTCTCCCCCTCCCCTGCTGGTTCACTCACACCACCCCCCCCTCCACTGCTGGTTCACTCACCCACCCCCCTGTCACTTATTCACCCCTCCTGCTGGGTCACTCACCCCCTCCCCTGCTGGTTCACTCACACCAACCCCCCCCCCCTCCACTGCTGGTTCACTCACACCATCACCCCCCCTCCCCTGGTGGTTCACTCACAATACCACCCCCCCCTTGCTGTTTCCTTCACCCCAACACCCCCCCTCCCCTGCTGGTTCACTCTCACCATCACCCCCCCCCCCTTGCTGGTTCACTCACACCATTACCCCCCCCCTCCCCCCAAGCCGCTGCTTCTGCTTTGTACAGATCAGCGGCTGCAATACACTTACTTTGAAAAGTAAAGACAAACTGTGTAAGGAGCCCTCCGGTCATCGCAGAGCCAGAGGAAGTGTTGTCATGGGGGTGGGCTCCTCACAGGTTGTCTTTCCTTTTCAAATTAACTTTATTGCAGCTAAAGTTAATTTGAAAAGGAAAGATAACCTGTGAGGAGCCCGCCCCCATGACATCACTTTCTCTGGCTCTGCGATGACCGGAGGGCTCCTCACACAGTTTATCTTTAGTTTTCAAAGTAAGTGTATTGCAGCCGCTGCTCTGTACAAAGCAGAAGCAGCGGCTGCACTGCTATGGGGAATCGCGTTCGCGCCGCGGACTTAGGCACAAAAGCCGGTTTTTTGCTCTGGCTGCTCCCGATCTTGCGGACAGAGCAAAAAAACGGCTTTTCAATGGCCGGTTCTACATCTGTGCCGGCAGCCGGCCTGGCCATGGAAAAACCGGCCAGGCTGGCTGAAAACCGGCCGGTTGGCAACCCTAGGAGTGATATGTGTAAATATTTCTTTACGGAAAGAGTGGTGGATCTGTGGAATAATCTCCCAGTGGAGGTGGTAGAGATGAGGACAGTAACTGAATTTAAAAAAGCATGGGACAAACACAGAGGATCTCTAAAGGAAAAAGGGGGACTGTTGTAGTGGTTGATATGGAAGGACAGACTAGTTAGGCTATGTGGTCTTTTTCTGTCATCATTTTCTATGTTTCTAAGGTAACGTGTTATAAACAAATATAGTGTGAGAGTTCATGTTTATTTAAATTGAAGAGATTGGGGGGAACCCATACAAACCCTGCTGCAATGCCCATAATGAACCAATGGGTAGCATATCAAAAGATCACTAAGATATGCTGGGCTGGTCTAGTTGAAACTCGTAAACGAGAGACAGAATCTTGAAGCTAATCCTGCACTGGACACGTAGCCAATGGAATCTCTCCAGGACTTGGATGACCTGGTCATTTGCTTGGTCCCAATCAGCACTCTCACTGTTATATTCACGCTGGGCCTCTGGAATGCGTTTCCAGAAGATATAAGAACCACCACTGATCCAAAAGCCTTCTGCAAGCTCCTTAAAACTTTCCTATTTAAAAACTTTGTGGGGACTCAGCGACTTGACCAAAGCTCTGAACAGCATAATTACACCAGTTACACAGCCCACATAGCTGTTAAGTAGACCCAAAGGACTTGAGTCTATATTACATAGATTCCCATGTATATAGGTTCAAAATCAGATGTAAATCTTTTTCATCAGTATGGAATGTTATATGTATTGTATTATAGTTAATGGTTCAATTACAACACTGTGTTCTATGAAATATTATTGGTTCTTTGTTTTATGTAAACCGCCTTGATGCTGGAAAGGCAATCTATAAGAGCACAAACATACATACATAAATAAATAAATATTCTGGAAAAAACAGAGGCACTGCAAAAGACTGAGTGGAGAATTACAGAAGTTGATTTTACACACTATCAATGTGTAAACAACAGAAGCTAAGAATTTTGCAACCTGATAATGACAGAACTGCCTAAACCATTATAACACACACAGGGTTTGCTGGATTTTAAAAAGGTTTGAACAAGTTCCTGGAGGAAAAGTCCATAAACTCATATTAAAAGGACCAGGGAAATCCACTGCTTACCCTAGGATAAGCATTGTGGACTCTGTGTGGCTTTTTTTGGGAACCTGACAGGTACTTGTGACCTGGATTGGCCACTGCTGGAAACAGGATACTGAGCTTGATGGACTTTGGTCTGACCCAGTATGGCAGTTCTTATGTTGGTCTAGTACCAAAAGAAATACTGGTCACCATAGAAAGTTTGGAATTAAGATGAATTCTCAAGCTGCAAACAACCTGTTAGGCTTAAATATAGTGCCCAGAACAGATGAAGGAACTATCTCTTTACTGCATGCCCAAGGTTATCGTTGACGTGAAAGGATTTAACTTCAGCATCTGAAACGGAAGCCATTCTGCAAGATCTAGAACACAGGAGTTGAAGCCAGTCCTGACTGTGCTTTTGTCACCATCTAAATGAGTAATTGACCACATGCCATCTGCAAAAAGGAAAAGCCAATGGCAGTAAGGCAATGTGGCAAACTTACTTGAACATGTTTGTTGTGCTGCCTCTGCTCTTGAAGTTTCCAGCAGGCCGGGTAGCTGTTACTTCCTGGACCGAAGTCTTGCGATAATAGACGCACCATGAGACTTCAGCTTGGGTGGTAACAGCCACCAGGTCTTCTGGAAACATACAAGAGTGGAGGCAGCACGGCAAACATGTTAAAGTAAGCTTGCTGCCACCGCATGTGGGGGACCGGGGGGGGGGGTGAAGGGGGGAGGCTGCAGGCCACCATTACAGTGGGCCACCATTACCATTACAGGAAAATTTTGCTTTAGGGCTCCTCATTGGAATTTATGCCATTGAATGCTGCTGGTAACACTCATGCATTTTTACTTTTTTCTGCTTTAATAGCTTTACCTATTACTTTGGCAACAAGTACAAATTCTGTGATGCCACTAAAATTTCATAAATCTGAAAAATGCACCCTCCGTGGCCTTGGAAGAAAAGACCTGGCAATCTACTTCCGATCATACCTTGCCAAGAAAACCCAGGGACTGCTGGGTCGCCGGGAGTCAGCATTGACTTGAAGGCACTTAAAAAACAAATAAATAAAGAGGAGGAACAAAAGAGAGAGGGCACACCTCACCAACAGTGCCTCTCTGCCATACTCTTAATCCCCCCCCCCCCCCATTTCCCATGTCATAATGGTGGTAGACAAGGCAGCAGCAGGTAAAAGCTCTTTTCTGTCTCCTGCAAGGGGGGAGGGAGAGGATTGCACTATGACTGAGCTCTGCAACTGGTTGTAGGGGGTGTCTGGTCTGGAGGTGTGGGATGGAAGACACTGGCCAGTTACCCTGATAGCCCGCCTGCATCTGAGTACCGGCACCTTTGCACAAAAATATCAAATTAGTTAAAACATAAGCAGACACTGAGGAACTGCAAAAGGCAGATGAAAATAGCAGATGAAATTTAATATACAGATATGGAAAAACAGTTCTAACTATAGGTGCTGGGATCTATATTGGGAGTCACCATCTAGAAAAAAAGGATTTGGGCTTCATTGTGGATAATATGTTGAAATCCTCAGCTCAGTGGGTGGCAATGGTCAAGAAAATAAATAGAATGTTAGGAATGAACTGGAAAGGAATTGGAGAATAAAACATAGAATATCATAAATCCCTCTGCAGTAATCCATGGTGTGACCACATCTTGAGTAGTGGGTGCAGTTCTGCTTGCTTTATCTGAAAAAGGAACAATGATTTACCTTTTCAAACCGTGCAAGGGCCAGGGAACACACCATAAAACAAATAGAAAGCAGATTTAAACAAATTGAAGAAAATATTTTTTCACACAAAAAACAAGCGGCTGTGGAATTAATTGCTGGAGGATGTGGCCATAGCTGGATTTAAGAAGATTGGACAAGTTCCTGAACGAAAAGTCATTTGGAAAGCCACTGCTTATCTCTAGGAGTGAGCAACACAGAACATATCTACTCTTGGGATCCTGCCACATACTTGCTGGTGACCCGGACTGACTGCTGTTGGATGCTGGGCTTGATGGACGTTGGTCTGACCCAGCCACGGCACATCGTGTGTTATGTTCTCAAGTGAAAGGAGATTTTATCTTCAGCCAGGAAAAGTATCAAGTTCCTGCCTGGAGGAGGGAATTAGCAACTTAGTCCAGATACCAGTGCAGGGTGAGTCACAGTGTGGGAGTATCTCTAAAAAGTATTCTAGGGCAGTAGGAGAGGAGGGTTCCCCTGGTGCTGCTTGACAAGTGACTGTAAATCACAGTCTGCCTTGAAGTTTTGGAGATTACTGGAAAGAAATGTGCATATTGTCAAGTCATTCACAACTGATGTGGCTGTGTGTTTTTTATTTGCTAAGGTTCTGAAGGGAAATTACAGCTTCCGGGTCTTGGAAATGTCTTTCCTCTCCTACCTTCTCCCTAGTCAGGATGGAGCTGGAAGCTTTGTAGGATGTTTGATGCCCCACAACTTTCAACAATGCCTTTGTGTTTTAATGGAAGGTAAAAGAAGAGTTCTCCAGGAACAAGTAGAAGTCAGTCCTCACATATGGGTGATGTTTATGCCGACAGAGCGCTGCGCGGAAGCATCTCCCCAATTTTCAAAGAAAACCTTTGGGAGATGCCACAATGCATGTGGTCCCCTTCCCGCCCAAGGGTGCCATCTTGGTCAGTCTCCTGTTTTCCGCAGAGCCCTACAGATGTTTGTCTTGCCCCCCGAAAAAAAGTTGATTTAACACATACATTTTTGTACTTTTTCGGCTTGCGCTGACTCTTTCCCGTCTTGAGACCCGCTTCTACAACATCAGGCCTCAACATTTTTTCTTTTGTCGTATTTTTTCCCCTTTCAGCGCTTTCATGCCCTTTTCAACTGTCGGCCATGGCGAGGGTGTTTAACCTTGCAGGGGTCCTTTTCGCCCCAATTGCTACTGGTTTTAAAAAATGTGATCGGTGTTCAAAAAACATGTCCCACACACATGATTGTTGCCTCTGGTGTATGGGGACCATGACCAGGAGGAATGCCCCTTGTGCAAGAAAATGTCCACAAAGGCCATCCAAAGCTGTCTGCTCAAGCAGGATGACATCTTTCACAAGGCAGACTCCACCCTGGTATCACCAGTGGCCTCACGCTTGAAGGCCATGCATGGCTCCTCCGAGTTGCGCATGGCCCCCGCGGCACCTCAGTAGACCCACAGGCACTCCAAACAAGGTTCCCCAGAGTGAGAGCTTAAGAAGAAGATCTTGAGGGCCTCTTCCAGGAAAGCGGTCAAGCACGGGAAGTCCTGCGCCTGGTCCCACAGTCCCTGACGAGAATCTGAGGAGTTGGAGTGGGAATGTCCACGAAAGGTGCCCAGGACGAACTTCGTGACCTCTTGTGATGAAACTCGGTCTCCCGAAAGCCATCCCGTTGAGGACCCCCCTCTCTTCCTCAACACCTGACCCGGTCATACCAGTGTCAGTGTCAATGGCTGCTACCCCTGAATGGGAAGCCCACATGTTGGCCCTGGAGTGCAACTTTTCTGCATTCATTGCCTCCCAGTGGTTCTCAGGGACCTTGACCGCAGGTACCTTGACCTCGAGGACTCCCCAGGCAGCCGAAGCGATCGCCGAGAGCCAGATGCTTTGGTCAGGTCCTCGGCGAGGGTCTTGTTCTTGCTCCTGTTCCTTGGGAGCAAGGTCTTTGCAGGCTAGCGCCTCTGGCTCCAGCCATGCTCTGGCCTCATAGCACCCAGGATCGGAGCTACCAGCTCTCCTACAGCCGGCGAGCTTCGAGTCTTCCTCTGAGTACTCTGACTGGAAGTCTGACATCGAGACCTCCCCTCAGACCCGTCTCTGCTGACTGCCAAGTGCTGATCCCAACCTGAGGACATCTCCTTCCTCATCAGGGACATGGCTCAGGCACTCTCCCTCATGATGGACCCTCATATGGAGGAACTTGACATCCTCCAATATGAGGCATCATGGAAGGAGATCTTGTCAGTCCCTGTCCCCTCCATCCTTACCCGCTCCTCCTCAGGATGTGGGAGACCCCTGCGTCGGTACCCATTGTTGGCCTTCGGCTGGATACGATGTAACAGGTCCAGCATAGCCCGGGCTTCCATAAGGCACAACTCCCCCATGCTTCTATGGTGGTCGAGTCAACCATGCGCCAGCAAAAGAGCCCAAAATCACACTCTTCGGTGCCCCTGCGCAGGGAGTCCCGTGCCCTCAATGTCCTTGGGTGTAAATGCTACCATGGCTCAATGCTGACAAGCTGGATTCAGACTTACCAGCTTTATATCGGCATGTTCCTCCAGGACCTGGCCAAAGAGCTTGGGGGCTTTGTTGCTGGCCTAGATGGAGACTACCTCTGGTGTTTCCAGACACTATCGAAGTTTGTCTCGAAGTGCTCCAAGTACTTGTCCAGAGCCGCCTACGACATCTTTGAGTCCAGCGTGAGGGTGGCGGCTGCTGGCATCGGTGCTCAATGCCAGGCCTGGCTCCAGTCATCAGATCTCGAGCAGTGGGTACAAGAAAAACATCTTGACACCCCATGCCTTGGAGAACAGCTCTTCGGCAAACCAATGGAGGATAAAGCGGCTGAAATTGAAACAGAGTATATCACCTGTACCCGGCTCTCGAAGAAGCCACAGGGCAAGAAACCCCCTTTCCTCTGGAAGGGCCAGCCTTATCGGGGCTATCCCCCATACCCTGCCGCCAAAACCCATCAACAGGGTTCCCAGAGCAAGGGAACAGGTCAGACCCCACGCAAGCCCATGGGTCCAAAACCCCAGTTGCCAACCCCGATCCAATCAGGGTTGGAGTTTTGATGCCATCGACATAGCCTCTCTTCCGCTAGAAGACCAGCTCCCGACATGGGGGGCACCTAGTTCACTTTGCCCATCTGTGGGCCTCCATCACCACCAACTCCTGGGCTCTTCAGATAGTCAAGGAGGGCTATGCCTCCACCTCGACCAGGTCCCTCCACCCTTCTTTCCTGGGGAACCCATTCGGTTTCCCCTGTACCAGGCCCTACTGAGGCAAGAGCTCATGGTCCTTCTCAGGGACAGAGCTGTGGATCCCGTTCCACCCACACAAAGGGCAAAGGGTTTTACTCCAGATACTTCCTGGTTCCTAAAAGGACAGGAGGTTTGATGCCCATTCTGGACCTGAGAAGCCTCAACAGGTTTCTGGTGCAGGAGAAATTCAAGATGCTCTCCCTTGGAACACTGCTGCCCTACCTCCAGCAGGAAGATTGGCTATGCTCTTTGGACCTAAAGGATGCTTATACCCACATCCTGATCCACCCAATTCACAGGCAGTACCTCAGGTTTGTGGTAGGAGGCGAGCACTACCAGTATAGGGTACTCCCGCCTCCATGGGACCTTTGTATTCCCTTACTTCATCAACTGACTCATCAAGGGGGAGATGGCCTCAGAGGCCGGGCAGGTCACTGGCCACACGATCCAGATCTTGCAGCACCTGGGCTTCATGATATACCATCCAAAATCCAATCTCGCTTCAATGCACGCTCTGGAGTTCATTGAGGCCCGCTTGGACGCCATGCAGGCCAGGGCTTTTCTTCCCCTTGACAGAGCAGACCATCTCATGGCCATCGTGGCCGAGGTACAGAGGTGATGCACTGTATCAGCTCGAGTGCTCCTCTGCTTCTTGTGCCACATGGCTTCCACGGTCCATGTAGTCCCCAGTGCATGCCTCCATATGCAAGCAGTTCAGAGGTGCCTCCGGTCCCAGTGGAGCCAGGCCACGGGCGGGCTTCAGGACAAAATCACAGTCTCTCGCCAGCTCGCGGAATCTCTCACCTGGTGTTAGGATGCCAAGCACCTAAAGACAGGCATGCCCGTCCAGCCCCTGAACCCCCAGAGGGTTCTCATGACAGATGCTTCCATGATGGGCTGGAGTGCCCATTGCGAGGAGCTGCGCACCCAAGGGGCCTGGTCCTTCGAGGCGAGCCAGCAGCAGATCAATCTGCTGGAGCTCAGAGCCATCTTCCTCACCCTGAAGGTCTTCTGACACTGTCTGCAGCACCAATCGGTGCTCGTCCAGACGGACAATCAGGTTACGATGTTCTACGTGAACAAGCAGGGTGGGACAGGCTTCTATCCCCTCTGCCAGGAAGATATGGCCCTCTGCTCCTTTGCGGCCAGCCAGGGGATGCTCCACAGAGCTGTCTATCTTCTGGGCCAGGACAAACGCCCTGGCGGCAGGGTCGGATCGTCCATTGTGTGTGAATGTTGTTTGCACAGGGGCCTGCGCTTCAGGGGTCCACGCGCCAACAACATCTTACATAATCGGCACTGGCAGTGGCCTTTAGAGTGCTCCGGGCAGGCCCCGGCTCACCTCTGACAGCGCCAAAGTGAAGAGCACTGTTTTTCTTCACTTCGGCAGTTGTGGCTGCTGGAGTGCCAAGTCAAAGGGAACTTCCTGTTCCCGACACTCAGCGTGCCAGCGGCCTATAGTACAACACAGCTGCTGAAGTGAAGAAAAACGGTGCTCTTCACTTCGGCGCTGTCAGAGGTGAGCCCGGGGCCTGCCGGGAGCACTCTAAAGGCAGTCGGACAGCCATGGGGCTGATGATGGGCTTAGGATTGGAAATGGGCTAAGAGTGTGTGTGTGGGGGGGGGGGCTTCAGTCTGGAATTGAGTTGATGAAGGGCCAAGGATTGGAAAGGGCTGATGGAGGGGCTAGGATAGGACTGCAAATAGCTTATGGGGGAGCTAGGACTGGGAATGGGGTGATGGGGGGCTAGGATAGGACTGGAAATGGGCTGATTGGGGGCTAGGATAGGACTGGAAATAGTTGATGGGGGAACTAGGACTGGAAATGGCCTGATGGGAGGGCTAGGATAGGACTGGAAAGGTCTGATGGGGGTGGGGGGGCTAGGATTAGAAATGGCTCTTGGGGGTGCTTGGACTGGAAATGGGCTGATGGTGGGCTAGGATTGGAAATGGGCTGATGCGGGGGGGGGGGAGAATTTGACTTATAAGGAAGTGGATGCTGGGTAGGGCTGGAACTAGAAGGTAGCTGATGTTGAGGGAGGACTAGAAGGGAATGGGGATGGGGCTGGGGGAGTGAGAATGGACAAGGGAAAAGATATTTTGTGTGGGAAGGAAGAAAAATCTACGATTGGCCCGGTATTGGGAGAGTAAGTGGGGATTGAGGATGGAGGGGTGAAATTTGAGTGTATGAAAAAGGAATAAAGAAAGAAATGGATGAAAGAATAAAAGGGGAAAAATCAGTATGTTAAAGCAGATGTAGAGCGAGTATGGAAAAAACTAGGAGAGAAGAAAGCCCAATGGACAGCAAACAATGGAGAGTTAGCAGAAGACAGAAAAAAACAGAAGAAAGTGACTGGAGCAATTGCAACTGAAAAATAAAATGCACAAACAAAAGGTAGAAAAATATTTTTTTATTTTGAATTTATTAACTGGAATATGTCAGCTCTGGGAAATGTGCATTGTTAACGTATTTGCATTTTGTTTAGTAGAAGAGGAAATTAATTTATAGTTTTATTTCTGCAGTGTTCTATATTCCAAGTTTGGCTTTTGGAGTTCCCAATTTAATTATTGTCTTCCTATTTCTAAACTGTGATCCCTTTTTCTTTGTTTGGTGATAGTCTATGTTCCGATGGTGTAACCGATCTGAGGTATTCTGTTTATGTAGTTTTTATTTGACAGTGCCACTTGTTCTCTTTCCCCCAGTAAGAGATGTATTGGTTTAATATTTGCAATGTTGCCTTTTGATAGGTAGGGTCTGGTGCTTTGTGAGTCCTGGTAGTGCTATTATGATATGGTGGGTTTGCTATGGGTTCTAAATGGGCAGTATTTGTAGTAGTTCCTAATGTGCCTGGCGGTTAGCACTGGAGTATAGTAATGTAGAAATCTTTTAGCCTTTCTTTATCCAGACAATTATTAAGAGGCATGTTTACTAAATGTTAGTGCATGTTAACATTAGGCAAATATTTATGCAAATGAGGCCCTGCAATGAATCTCCGGACATGGCCCCGCACACTCTTGGGCCACCCCTACCTAGAAGACAGGTTGAGCAGAGTCCTTCAACCACATGAGTGGCGTCTGGACCCCGAGGTGGCGCTCATGCTCTTCTGGCAATGGGGAACCCACAGCATGGGCCTCTTCGCCAGCCCAACCAATGCTCAGTTTCCCCAGTTTTGCAGCCCTCAGCTCCACCCCTCCCGAGAGGCAGCCAATGTCTTCCTTCTCTCATGCTCAGGGGGTCTCCTGTAGGCTTTCCCTCCCATGCCACTATTTGCTCAGACTCTATTCAAGGTCCAGTGTGACAGGGCATTGATCATTCTCGTAGCCCCGCGGTAGCACAGGCAACCTTGGTTGGCCCTGCTGCTCCGTCTCTTGCTGGAGCCCCCGGTTTCCCTCAGGAACTCTACGAGACTCCTGACACAGGAGGAGGGCTCGATCCTGCATCCCAACCTGGGAGCCTATCTCTTGCAGCATGGCAACTGAGCGGATTTCCCTAGCCACAATAAATCTTCCCAGGGAGGTGGAAGAAATCATCCTAGCATCTCACAAGGATTCCATGAGACAGACTTATGCCTTTAAGTGGCAGAGGTTCGCTGTGTGGTGCATGGGGGGTACCACCTCAACCCGTTCTCTTGCCCAGTGCATTCAGTCTTTCAGTACCTCCTCCACCAATTGCAGTCAGGGATTAAGTCCAATTCCATCAAGGTGCATCTCGGTGGTCTCTTGGCTAATCATCATCCCATTGAGGGCAAGCCACTCTCCATGCAGCCCCTCATCTCACAGTTCATGCGGGGCTTATTACTCTCCAGACCTCCCATTCAGCCACCACTGGTGGAATGGGATCTCAATATGGTTCTGGTGCAGCTCACCAATCCGCCATGCGAGTCTTTGGCTACCTGCTCCCTGCGCCATCTGTCCTGGAGGGTTGCCTTCCTCATGGCGCTCACATTGGCTCGCAGTGTCAGTGAACTCCAGGCGCTGGTGGCCAAGCCTCCCTACACTAGGTTCAACTGAAGGTAGTCTCCACTTTCCACCTCAATCAGGAGTTGGTTCTCCCTACCTTCTTCCTGTGGCTTCATGCCAATGCGGCATCAGTCGTTCTCCAAAATCTGGACTGCAAATAAGCCCTGTCCTACCTACTGCGGACCCAGGGCCACGGCAAAGCCTTGCAGCTTTTTGTCTCCTATGATCCCAGCCACCTGGGGTAAGCTGTCACTAAGCGGACCATATCTATTTGGGTGACGGATTGCATCTCCTTCGCTCATAGGCTGGAGTACCCCTGGAGTGCCGAGTCATGGCGCACAATGTCAGGGCAATGGTGACCTTGGTTGAGAACCTCCAGTCAATGCCTCTGGCTGACATCTGCTGGGCTGCTATCTGGTCTTCCATCCACACTTTTGCAGCCCACTTGCCTGGAGAGGGAGTCCCGATGGGACAGTACCTTCTACCAGACCATACTCCGGAACCTCTTCAAGGTTTAGGCAACTCTTGCCCTCTGACCCTTCTTGTTGAGGCTACCAGAGCCATGGTTCTCCCTGGACACTGGGATCCTCAGAATCTGTCCTCAGATTCACTTGCAGCTGCTCACAGCTGGGCCATGTTTTATTTTCTGCCGGTCCTCGGTAGCCTGGACTTAGGGAGTCCCATATGTGAGGACTGACTTCCTGCTTGTTCCTGGAGAAAGTGTAGTTACTCCACTGTAACAGGTGTTCTCCAGGGACAGCAGGCATCAGTCCTCACAACCCTCCTGCCTCCCCTTGGAGTTGCTGTACTATTTTGCCATCTTCTTTTGTTGGCTCTAGCTATGTGATCTGACTGAGTAAGATGGAACCTTGGGCAGGAAGGGGACCACACAAGCATGGTGGCATTTCCCAAAGGTTTTCTTTGAAAGCTGGGGAGATGCTTCCACGAGAGCTCCATCGGCGTTGATGTCACCCATATGTGAGGACTGACTTCCTGCTTGTTCCTGGAGAAAGCATAGTTACTCCTCTGTAACAGATATTCTCCAAGGACAGCAGGAATCAGTCCTCACAACCCTCCCTCCTCCCCTTGGAGTTGCTGGTTATTTTAGCCATCTTCTTGGTTGGGCTCTAGCTATGGCATCCGACTGAGCAAGATGGCACCCTTGGGCGGGAAGGAGATCATGCATGCTTGGTGGCATCTCCCAAAGGCTTTCTTTGAAAGCTGGGGAGATGCTTCTGCGCAGGGCTCCCTTGGCGTCGATGTCACCCATATGTGAAGATTGATTCCTGCTGTCCCTGGCGAACACCTGTTACAGGTGAGTAACTAAGCTTTTCCATATGGATTAACTCGATCATGAGGTCAATGTATTTATTGAAGATGATTGGGGATAATATTGAACCTTGGGAAACTCTGCATAAGATAGAACTAAGAGTCCATTAGAAATTAACCCATTTATCAATAGACTCAAACCAATGAAAGACAATCCTTCCAGATTTAATACATTTTAACAGCTAGGGCTTCAAACCATGGTGTTGCAGGAGGTGTCAAAGGCAGTGGACAAATTAAGGAGAATAATTCAAGTTCATTTTATTTGATAGACCAATTATTGATAAGAATGTCTAAAAGGTTTACAGGTATAAAATCAAAATAAAATAGGTAAAATCAAAACATCATAATTGAAATTCCAAAGTAATATGAGTCAAACATAGCCCCCTAAGCAAGGTGACTTGCTGTTAGCCTGAAGCTCTAAAGTCCTGGAAAACACATCAACGTGTGAAAAAGGGATCTATCCCAAGGGAGAGGCTACACCTTAAGTTAGCTGCACAGACTATTTCAGCTCAAGAAGGCTAGAGACAAGTCATACGCCTTCAGGTTAATCTTGGATGTGCTATGTGATGTCTCCATATGACGATTCAGGGGAAATGCATACCATAGCTGGGGGGAGAGGGGGGGGAGTTTGTTTGGGGATGTCAAATCAAATTTTTCTAAAACAGGAAATCTCTAATAAATTGTGCTGTAAGAAACAGGCAGGCGTGTGGGAATACATAAGGCTAAGAGAAAGGTAGATAATTCTAATAAATCCTATAGGTCAATATACAAATTTGAAAAACAATTTAAAGGTTAATAGGCAGTCAGTGCTGTTCTTTAAAGAGGGATGTGTGATGTGCTCTTACTACATCATCCCTGAAATCAGCTTTATTGCTGTGTTTTGTATTGTTTGTAGCTTCTGAACAGTGGTAATTTAAGACCTCGCAGACCTTATGCTGGTCCTGTAAACTGCTGCAAAACCATATTTTTACTAACTTTTAGGTTTGTTTTGTTGACTACCTGAACCCTTCTAAGAGAAAATTTAAATCTACACTCTGTGCCGGCTTCACCGCTTTGATTTTAAGAGAAGGCGGTATAGAAAATCCACTAAATAAATAAATTAGGCAGAATAAGCGGTCGCCTAGGACAGCAGCTACACGCAAAGTGGAGGAAAGACCTAGTGGTTAGAGCAGTGGACTGTGAACCAGGGAAAGGAAAGTTCAAATCGTGCTTGTGCTGCCTGTGATTTTGGACAATTCACTTGCCCCCCCCCCTCCCCCTGCCATTGCTTCCAGCTCAGGGACAGCTTAGGCTGTAAGCTCCCTTGACGATATACCAGGGTATATACCAGTAATTCGTCTTGTGCTCAGATCTGGAAAAGGTCAATACTTAATCAAAGCAAAACCAACTCAAAGAACCATCACGATGAAGTTTTTACCCATGGTGAGGCGGGAGGAGGGCGGCAGTTTTCAAATAGCCATTTACCGATATAAATTGCTTGGAAGTCTCCCTCATGGAGGATGTTCCTATAACAGGGTGCTTAGACTAGGAAGGCACATAGGTGCATATGTAGTGTCTGACTTACAAAGGCAACACATGTCTATGTGCCTATATAAAATAGCCCCCTGGAAGCTAGGCACAGGCTTGTTCTGAAGCGGATGTGAATGACCCACCTAAGTCAGTGTGGATATATGAGAATCCCACATCTCCACCCAATCTCTGCCCTGCGAATGCGTACACTTCTGAGTAAAAGTACACGCTATACATCAATAGCGCATATTTTATATGCAAAAATGGCTACCCCTCTGGAAACTGTCATACGTTTATGTGCGCCTACCCCTGGGCATTGTATGCCTGTTAATGCATGTAAAATGATGTTTTGCATATAGAACTACTACTAATAATAATCATTTGTATACTGCTGCAAGGCATATGCAGTGCTCTAGAGAGTCATGTAAGAGACAGTCCCTTCTCATAAGAGCTTACAGTCTAGACAAGACAGACAACACAACCGGGGACTAGAATATATGTAGGGTAATGGTAAGGGAACACACAGGAGGTGAACAGGAGATGGGGTGGGTGGGGGGGGGGGGGATCCAAAACCAGTCTCAAAGAAGTGAGTTGTTAGCCTGGATTTGAACAGGGCCACAGATGGTGTCTGACGCACAGACTCAGGTAGTTTGTTCCAAGCATAAGGAGCAGTAAGGTAGAAAGATCAAAGTCTGGAGTTGGCAGTGGAAGAGAAGGGCACAGATAGAAGGGATCTGCCAGAAGAGTGGAGTTCCCGAGGAGGGGTGTAGGGACAGATAGAGAGGAAAGGCAGTGAGGAGTAGCTGAATGAAGGCACTTATAGATTAGTAGTAGAAGTCTGAACTGGATGCAGAAATGGATAGGGAGCCAATGAAATGACTTGAGAAGAGGGGTGACATGAGTATAGCTACATTGGTGGAAGATTAGCCGTGCAGCTGAGTTTTGAACAGATTGACGTGGGGAAAGATGATTCAGAGGAAGAGCAGCGAAGGGGAGGTTACCATAGTTTAGATGAGAGGTGACAAGAGAATGGAGAAGGGTCTTAGTGTTCAGAAAGGAAGGGATGAATTTTGCCGTTGTTATAGAGAAAAGCCTTATAAAATGATCCCCATTTCATAAATATAAATAGAACATTTGATATTTAAAAGAATGATGCCCAATTATGTGTTTTTACAGGATTGCTGGGGGGGGGGGGGGAAGGGGGGTCTTGGGGTGTTGACGAATATTCAGTTTACTTATCAAAATCTCAAAGGGTGGTGGCTATGGGCCTAAAAGCTAATTGAGGAGACATACTGCTGAAGGTTCACCTAGGGCAGTGTTTCTCAAGACTGTTCCAGTGCGCCCCCCCCCCCCCAGTCAGTCAGGTTTTCAGGGTATCCATAATGAATATATATGAACAGATTTGCATACGATGATGCAATGCATGTAAATCTATCTCCTGCGTATTCATTGTGGGTATCCTGAGAACCAGACTAGCTTGAGGGGTGCACTGGAATCAGCTTGAGAAACACTAACCCCAGGCATCCAATATTCTTGCACTGGCCCTATACCCACTTATTTCTTAAAAGCCAAAACCAGTCCCCTTTTCTCTTTGCTTTCCAAGACTAAGCCCAGTTTTGCCTATAGCCAGCATTCGCCAAAGAAAACATTACTCTACAAACTCATTGTGTTACACAGGAAAGCCCGACTCCGTTTTAGTTTTGAAGTAGGAGTCAGAATGTGGATGAACTGTTTGGGTCCAGTTTCCTGCCTTTTCTTTCAGGAGTAACAGACTCCTGGAATCAACAATAACCGCTCCAAGATGTTGGCCATGGTTTTATGATGCATTGTTCAAATTTACAGTTTGCTAGAAGAAAACATATCAGATGTAATTATGTGGGTGGTAGAAGGCAAAATCAACATAACTGTTTAAGAAAAGTTCTCAGTTTCAGTTTAATAACATCTTCATAGACAATCCAGTCATCAGAGAGGCTGCAGCCTTAGTAGGAATGTCATGAAAGGCACTCCGAATCCACTTCAACTTGCTTTAGCTTTCTTTGCACTCATGGTGCCTCTCTTGAAATGCAAATACATCACAGACATGAAGAAAGTTGATAAACTGGTAAAATGCAGTTATTTCATAAGGTCTACTTATTCAGGCATTTACAGTTTCACTGGAAAACTGAGGGTATATGGTAATTGTATGGACAACTATCCACAGGGTTGCAAGAGTCGACATTGACTCAACAGCACCTAACAACAATTAGGTAATTGTGATTCTTCTAGCTGATCTGCTCCATGTTTTTTTTTCTTTCCAACCCAATGGAATGTTTGGAAGAAATTATGCAAAAGGGGTTGAAAATGTTCGTTCCACTTGTGCTTCTGTTTTTGTTAAGTGCCATTGAGTCTGTCGACGCCTGGCGACCCTCTGGATAGTTGATCTAAACTGTGTTTGGTTGTCAGTCAAGCGACTCATTGTTGACAGACTGTCACCCCCATAGCTGCTGTTATTGTATGGATCCATCTCATTGCTGGCCTTCCTCTTTTACAGTGACCTTCTACCTTGCCAAGCATGATGTCTTTCTCTAATGATCTCTCTCTTTGCATGATATGTCCAAAGTATGAAAGCCGAAGTCTTGTCATCTGAGCATCTAAGGAAAGTTTAGATTTGATCTCTAGTACTAACTGGTTTGTTCTTCGGGCAGACCACAAATACACAGTATTTGTTGCCAGCACCATAATTCAAAGGCATCCGTTTTCTTCCTGTCTATCTTTTTCACTGTCCAACTTTCACATCCATATGACTTTATTAAAAATGCCATGACCTGGACAAGTCTAATCTTTGTATGGGGAGAGACATCTCTGCTCTTGAGGATCTTGTCTAGGTCCTTCATAGCCATTCCAAGAGCAATACATCATCTGATTTCTTGACTGCTAGTCCTTTCTTTATTGATTATTGATCCAAGTAAGTTAAAGCTGTCAACTATTTCAATTTCTTCTCCATTAATGATTAACTTATTGATTTTGCCAGTTGTCAGGATCTTTGTCTTCTTAACGTTAAGGTGCAGGCCCATTTTAAGACTATATTCCTTGATCTTGAGAAGCAAATGTTTCAAATTGTCTTCACTTTCAGCCAGTAATGTGGTATCATCAGCTTGCCAAAAGTTGTTGATGAGTCTTCTACCAATCTTCACACCTCTGTTGTCTTCATACAGTCCTGCTTCTCTGATGATTTGTTCTGCATATAAATAAAAGAGGTAGGGGGAAAGTATGCAGCCTTGTCATACACCTTTGCTGACTTTAAACCATTCTGTTTCTCCTAGCTCCGTTCGAACTGTTGCTTCTTGATCATTGTAAAGGTTGTGCAAGAGAATGATCGGGTGTTCTGGTATACACATGCTTCTTAATGTGGCCCAGAGTTTCTCATGGTTTACGCAGTCAAAAGCCTTGCCATAGTCAATAAAACACATATGGATATCCTTTTGGTATTCTTTAGTCTTTTCAAGGATCCATCTCACATCAGCGATAATGTCTCTCGGTCCTCTCCCTTTCCTGAACCCTGCTTGCACTTCAGGCAGTTCTCATTCCAGGTGTGGTTGTAGTCGCTGCTGAATGATCTTCAGTAGAATCTTGCTGGCATGTGGGATCAGAGCGATTGTGCGATAATTTCCACAGTCAGTCAAGTGGCAATACGTTAAATCCGGTTCAGAAGAATCAAAACAATTCCATCAAACACAAGGTGTGCCCCAAGGATCCTCATTGTCATCTCTACTGTTCAACATATATATGCAGCCCATCTGCAATATCATTAGATCATTTAACGTGAGCTGTCTGATATATGCGGATGACATCCTCTTATATATGCCTTTCTCGACTGTTCAAATGGACCTTACACCACTTGTAGAATGCTTCAATGCAATATCAGACTGGCTACAATCACAAAACCTCCGTATCCAGCACAAGAAAACGGAGGTACTGTTCATCTCAAGAGACCCTGACTTTATTCCACCATCCCATGTAAGAGTCAAGGAAGCGGAACTACAAACCAAAGAAACAATAAAATACCTGGGGGTCACCTTAGACCAACATCTGGACATGAAATTTCATATAAGTAACATAGTCAAAGCTGTGTATTTCAAAATCCGTTCACTCAGGCATCTGCGCTCCCTACTGGACCCAGACGATTTCCGGACCATATACCAAGCACTGATCCTGCCGCATTTTGACTTTGCCAATTCCATTTTACAAGGTCTCCCTCAATCTACACTACACCCGTTACAACTGGCCATGAATGCTGCAGCAAGGATCCTCCATGGAGCATCCAGAAGTGACCATGTGACTCCTATTCTAAAACAGCTTCATTGGCTACCAATACACGGAAGGATTATCTTCAAAACTTTACTTCTCTCTTTCAAGGCCATCAAGCGCCTCTCTGCCACTGCACTTACTGAGCTTATCCATACTGTGCCGCCCAACAGATCCAGGAGATCAACAGCCCTAGATCTACTAATAACACCAAAGACTTTGACTAAATGCAATTGTACAACGGCAAACAGGGCCTTCAGTCTTTACGTCCCCAAATGCTGGAATGCACTACCACCTGACATTCGAGCTATTGCAGACCTAACTAAATTCAGGAAGGCAATCAAGTTTCACCTCTTCCGCCAATTCTACCCAGCCAGCAATGGAATCTAAATAACCCCACCTAAAAAACACCCATTCTTAGTCTTATTACAGTCCCAACCTCCCAACCCCCCAGTCCCAACCTCCTTCCTGCAGATCAGACACTGCAACTAATATTTCATGTATATAGTCCAACCCTGTTATTGATTTTATCCCTCATGTATATAGTTCAACCCTGTTATCCAAGTTGGTATTCCTGTTCTATGTAAAACCAAACAGTTCGTGTTTAGGTTGTTTTTGTTATATTGTAAACCGCGCTGATACCAAATAGTGTGGTATATAAGCAACTGTAATAAATAAATAAAATAAATAAATAAATAAGTCATCTTTCTTCAGTATTGGTATAAACACAGATCTTTTCCAGTCAGTTGGCCATGAATTTGTCTTCCAAATTTGCTGGCAGAGCCTTGTAAGTATGGTAACAGCTTCATCCGATTGCTGTAATACTTCAGTGGGAATGCCATCAATGCCCGGTGCTTTCTTTTTGAAAAGGCTTTCAATGCTGCTTTGACTTCTTCTTTCAACATCAATGGTTCCTGATCATAAGGTACAGGTTGAAATGGCTGTTGGTCCTGTGCTTCTGTCAACTCTCTGAAAACTTAATAGAACGGGACCAAAACTACTGTGAGAAAAAACTGGAGAAAAGCCACATTCAGTTTGAAAATAAGCCAGATCAGTCCTGAGGATCCAGAAAAATAAAGGGCCTGATATTCAGCACTGGTGGTGCTGAACTCTAAACCTGGATATTCATTGCCAGGGCCAGATTTGGGTTCTGGCATTGACTATCTGGGTGGCCCGGATTGCCGCTAAGCCAACTGGGCAGTAGCTTCTGCAGAAAACGTTAGGCCACGGTTTCCTGCACCTGACTATCACTGTGTCGCTAACCACTCAGTGGCTTGATATTGCCTTTGCCCAGTTAGCAATGGATGCCCACCCACAGCGAGTAGCGGCAGCACCTGTGGATATTCAGTGGCGCTAACCATCCCACAGAGAGGCATTTACACAATTTGCAGGTCGGCAAACCATGTAAATGCCTCTGAATATACCCCAAAGCACCTAAAAAAATGGCCCAATGTATTTGTATGAGAGGAAATTCCAATGCCTGCAACATAGAAATACTGAGATATAGCTGTTAAGGAATTACCTTTTTAAATGGCTCTTCCTGTCTCCTATCCTCTTCCAGACACACACACAACTAGCACAGATACACACAGGCATACACACTCACACATGCACACAGATATACACACATACACAAAACACATATGCAGACAAACAGACGTATACACACAGACACATCCTTCTGCACACCCTTATCCCTCCTGGGTTTACTCTTAGTGTTTCAGATGTGTATTTCATTTTCTTTGTAGTAAATCCTACTGTGAAACCTACTGACTGAACCATATAGCTTTCTTAACAGTTGCAATGTACAGTGTTACCTATTGACTAAACTGTGATTTGCTAGTGGTTGCTATGTGTTAAACCTCCTAGTGGTGGAGAAGTGTGGCAGTAACTGTTGCTTTGCTACAGTGGCACTGTGTGGTTTAAATGTAGGACACATTCTTTGAAAGTTGCTGACGGTGACACTTGAATCAAGTGCAACAATATATCTAACCATTCATTGTGTTATTTTCAAACCGATGGAAACTTTGGGAAGCACTCCATTCAGGATTGCCCCTGCTCTCTTCCCTCTCATTCAGAAACACAGACAAATACACACACACACAAAGGCAGCATAGATACAAACATAAGTAGACACACATACCTATGCAGAGGGGAAAGAATTCCATGAGTCATGCTCTACATGCTTTCCCTACTTGATGCTCTTGAAAGATATTTGCTTGTTTTCATTCTATGACAGCTCTCGGCTGAAGCTAAGCAGGGTCGGGACTAGCTAGTACTTGGATGGGTGACCACCTTGGAATACCAGGAGTTGTAAACTCACTGCATGGAAGAAAGGCCTGGCAATCTACTTCCGATTGTACCTTGCTCATGTGTGACTCAAAAGCACATATTGCATTTTTGGTCATTAGGTTTGAGGTCCCTACAAGAAATAATTTTGAGATCCCCTGCGCAATTGTGTAGATCTATGACCACTGTGTATATTGCTGCCTCCTTCTAGGCCTGTTCAGGCACAGTATAAGAAGCCCCCCCAGGACAGATTCTCCCTGTCTTTAGGATGTCTAACTTTCCAGAAGCTGATTGGACATTTGGAAGGGACCTCCTGCATAGGGTAGGGATATGCTGTCATTATTTTAAACAAAAGAGAAATCAAAATGACATTTATTTTGTTCAGTTGCTTCGCTTTTAGGCTGTGCTAAAATGATTTAATGCACACTAAAAGGCAAAAAAAAAAAGAAAAACAACAAAATGAAAGTTTTTCCCAGGCACACCCTGAGAGCAGGGCCCAAAGACTGCTGGGAGTTGGTTGGCAGGATTACAGGATTCTAGCCTTTAACAAAAGAAAATGTGGATGGATTCTTTCAGAAATGAACCTGAACACATTCATACAACATTCATGAAACTAATCTATGTTCTGACGTGAAATAACATAGCACAATATTTCAAGAAAACTCCTAAGCTGTCTTTTGAATAGAGATTTTGCAATGGTGGATATATCTTCCAAGGAGGAGAAGGAGGAAAGGGTGGGCTGCTCTTTCCGGGGATGCGAATTCTGTCTAAAAGGAGGCCATGATAAGTAATACTTATAAAGAAATCCACTTTTTCTTTGTGTGAGGCAATCAGACTTGAGAAAAGTTCAAGAATTTAAATACCATCGCAGAAACCTACTTGGCTTCTTTAGCAATGAAAGTTTCAAGACAAATTTACTTTGTGACTACACGCAGTCCAGTTGAAAGACAGAATTCTGTTAGAACGACGTCTAGACTACCGTGGGGGTGGCATGAAGACAGCGAATGATTCTTGAGTTTCATGATTGCAGGGTTAATGCAAGGATATGAGGTATCCTAGGCAAAGCCTCATTCCTGCTGCCCCCTGTTCCCATCCCCCCTCTCTCTGGGACCTGCAGCAGTGCCAATAGCAAGGTTTACCCAAAGTCTCCAATGCTCCGTGCTCTTGGTGCTGTGCTCTGACCAGCCCGTACCGCCCCCTCCAGTGCAGACTTTCTGTTTGCATGGAGGCAGAACCGGCTGGGTAAAGTGCAGCCCCAGAAGCACGCAACGTCAGAAACTCTGGGTAAGCGCTGCTTGGTTTTATTGCTATTGCTGCCACCGTAGGTCTCTGAGAGGGGTGGCAGTAGCAGGAATGGGCTGACCTTTAAAGGTTGGTGCTCTAAGCAAATACCTATTCCACCTAGTGGTAGCACCAGCCCTGAATGATTGAGACCTTGATTTAATTCTGGCTACATACCTTCTACATTGATGTATGCCAATAGCTTTAGGATCCGTTTTACTGTTTAAATAGGATTGCAAGTAAATATGAAGAGGCCAGTGCAAACTCAGAAGCTCCTTCATGTCACCATCTTTGGATAATTCTTATGTTGGTTCCATAAAAAGGGTCATAACCTGCAAAGATATCAAGTTTCTCCAGGGCAGGGGTTCTCAACCCAGTCCTCAGGACACACCTAGCCAGTCAGGTTTTCAGGATAACCACAATTAGGGTTGCCAACTGGCTCCAGATGCGCCCGACAGGCTTGATCCAGTCCTAGGTTTATCCCATTGCATGCAGGGACTTGTAGTCTTGCTTTTCTTATGAAGTGCAATAGACAAATCAGAAGGACATATCTGTGCATGCAATGGGGAAACCCAGGACTGGATCAAGCTTGTCGGGTGCATCTGCAGCCAGTTGTCAACCCTAATGATGATGAATGTGCATGAGAGAGATTTGCATACAGTGGAAGCAGCGTATGCAAATCTCTCTCATGCATATTCATTGTGGCTATCCTGAAAACCTGACTGGCTAGATGTGTTCAGTGGACTGGGTTAAGAACACCTGCTCTGGGACTACCCTGGAGTTCCCTTTCACCATAGTTTTCTTATTTAATATCACAATCATATTTCAGAGTTGCCAAGTTACCCATTTCCAGGAGTGAGATTTTCAGCCAGTCCTGGGTTTCTGACAATCTCATCCTGATGCATTATGGGACCTGAAGCACTGATTTCAATGGGCAGAATCCAGGGACTGCAAGTAGCAAACTACATTGCAATGGAAAATTTAAAACCAGAACTGGCAGAAAATCGCACTCCTGGAACTGGCTAACTTGGCAGCTCTGATCATTAATCCTGTGTCTTGTGGCTGTCTAGCTAATGGTTTTTGTAGAGGATTTCAGATTTTACTCCCTAATCGGTTTTATTTTTCTAGAGAAGTGATTCTCAACTCTAATCACGAGCACTACTTTGCCAGCTGGGTTTTTAGGATGTTCACACTGAATTTGCATGCCATAAAGTGGCATTTTACAAATAACTTCCAAGTGCAATCCGGGACGTCCAAGCCAAAAGGTCTGAAAAGAAGCAGGTACATCCAAGTTTAGGCATGATGTCCATATCACGTCCATGTTTGTGAAATCTGGGGGTGGGGGGTGTCTATATAGACATCCCTGGAATAGTATTCAACACCAGAAATATCTAGGAATAGCCTAATTGTTGGAGTAGTGGACTAGGACCAGAGACATCAAGGGTCAAATCCCATGGCTGCTATCACTGTGGTTGTGAAGAGTACTGGGGATGCTGGAGGACCATCTTCTCTACATCCTCTGGAACGTTTTGTGTAGATGCAATGCTTCTGAGTTCTATTTCTCACCTTGTTTTTTTTATTGTTTATAGGCATTTTCTAGTTTCAGTGGTGCTTTAGAATTTTTACGTGATGTGCCTTTGCCTCTGAGTGGTGACTCATTTCCCTGACACACACTGCCATTGTTCTCCTATCCCATAGAACTGATTGAGGTAAGTTCCGTTTCAGCACTAAGGGACCCATCCACAAAACAGCTGCTCTTGTATGGGGGAGGGGGAACCTTCTGTTTTTTAAGATCTCACCCAAGAACTTTGTCACTGTGGATGATTCAGTGGTTATTGCATTGTTTTACTAAACTTAAGACCAGGACTTAATTCCATGCTCCTCAGGTTGACCAGGCTTTGAATTGCTTTAAGAAATTGCTTTTTAAGGGCCATATTTAAGTTAAATTGGGGCACAAGAACAAATGGATAGAAAAGGGAGATGTAGAGCTTGCCAGGTGGCTCAGTGCCATTGTTGTGCACTGGGTCTGATTCCCTGGTCTGGGTCCGCCATTCCCTTGGAGATACTGGGTCTGATTCTCTGGTCTGGGTCCGCCATTCCCTTGGAGATACTGGGTCTGAATCCCTGGTCTGGGTCTGTCATTCCCTTGGAGATACTAGGTCTGATTCCCTGGTCTGGGTCCGCCATTCCCTTGGAGATACTGGGTCTGATTCTCTGGTCTGGGTCTGCCATTCCCTTGGAGATACTGGGGAAGCACTGTGCACAATGTTTGATGTGAGGATGTCTTAGCCATTGCTTCATGATGACACCTGGTGACTGGATTTAGGGTCTATGATCAAAGGGTTCCAGCAGGAGACCTGGTGCTTGGCATCTGGTCAAGGACTATCGCTGCAATGACTGGCCTGAGTTGGGAGGGGATAGAAAATAAGGGGTGAAAGATCACTGGGTAGTTGTGAATGAAGAGTCATAGCATTGTAACCCAAAAGAGGCTGGTTCCAATTGAACTAGAGGCCTAAAGGAGTAGGAGAAAATAGCTGGGCTGAAAAAAGTAGGGAAAGCATGTGGAGCATGGCTCATGGAATTCTTTCTAACTTCTCTAATAAAAATATTGGAAAGAACAAGACCAAGTACTGATCCTTGTGGCACACCACTGGCAATACTCCTTTCTTCAGAGTAAACTCCATTTACTACTACCCTTTGTCGCTTCTCCTTAACTAGTTTCTAACCCATACCAGGGACTCTCAATGTGTTTATTAGTCACATATGTGGAACAGTGACGAAGGTCTTGCTGAAATCAAAATGCATCACATCTAGCACTCTCCTCTGACCCAAGTCTCGAGTCACCCAAAGAAATTGATTGAAGTTGTCTCACAAAATCTACCTGTGGTAAAACCAAGCTGCCTCAGATCCTGTAACCAGCTGGATTCCAGAAAATGCAATATCCTGTTTTAGCAGTGACCAGGACCAGCCTAGGCACGTGCCAGCATGTTACCTGCACAGTACCCCTCAGAGCAGGAGCCTGCCCCGGCCTCCGGACATTCTCTGGATCTTTCCCTAATTGGGAGCAAGCAGCTGAAGCCCTCAGTGCAAAGAGGGGGAGAAGGAATGGCGCACACGCAGAGCTGGTGAACCTGAACTGCCAACGATGGTGAGGAGGCATCACAGCAGCCGTTGCAGCCTAGCAAACTTGGGTCTGCAAACTCCATCAGAAATTGGGAATGGTGCTGTAAATGCATATGGCGCTGTGTCAAAATCACGAGCAGGAGGAGCCTGCCCGCAGTTCTTCACTCTCTGGCCAGTCTGCTTCTGAACGCAGCAGACCTGGCTCTTTCCGGTCAGCATTTCCCGATGCTGATCTCACGAGATCAGCCTCAGGCCCCTGCTAGCCCACCAAAGTGAAAGTGCTCACAATGATAGTGTTGGCATCTTGCACCTTGACGGACCAGTGGTGAAGAGCTATAGGCAGGCAGCTGCTGCCGATTCTGCCACTCACGGTCCTGACAGTGCTGCATTTAAAGAGCCATCCCAATTTCTCTGAACTATCTGTGGCATGGGGCCTACATTCTGGATAGGGGAAGATGCAGGAGGAGGGATATTAAATACTGGTGGGGGGGGGGGGGGGTGGCAGGCACCCAGGACAGAGAGAGAAATGAATAATGTATGCTGGGTAGGAAAGTGGAGGAAGACTTTGGGAAGGATGGATGCTGGTGTCGAGGGGACAGGATAACAAACACTGGGACTGGGAGTAGGGGTTGAGGGAAGAGCAGGGGGGAGTCAGAGACACATTTTAAAAAACTGGGGATTGGGAGGAGAACAGGTTCTCTAGACTTGGGTGGTGATTGTGTAGGGCAGGAAAGTGGGGATTTGGAGATTAGGTTGAGGGAGAGTGGGGAGTAGTGATTAAGCGATTGGGTGGGGGTAAGTGCAGGAATATGTTGGATGAACTGTGAGGGGTGTGACAGGGTGAGAAAGGTGGAGACCGAGGAGGGAGTGTATGACAAAAAGAGAGGCTTTAAAGGGGCAAAAGAAGTAGAGAATAAGCAAGTAAAAGGGAAACTGGCAGGCTGAGTAGGGGATATGAGATCAGAAATAGGCTGAAGGCTTGTTGTTGTTAAATACCATTGAGTCAGTGCCGACTCATGGCGACCCTCTGGATAGTTGCCCTAAACTGTTTGGTTTTCAGTCAGTAGGAAGGCAGTGGAATAAATTCTTATGAGAGGCCTCCAAGAAAATTTTGTTGAAGGGCCCCACATAGCAGGGGCCCCTGCCTGCCTCCTCCCTCCCTCCCTAAAGCAGAGCAAAGAACTTTACATTAAGTAAGTTTGACTTTACATTAAGAAAGTTTGACTTCTGCTACTGCTGTCTAGGTACCCTCTTCTTGCCCAGCTGTCAGGTCAAAGTCTCACGGTAACAGCTGTGCGATTTCATGGCTCTTATTATGAGGTTTCAGCCTGGCAATATTTAACAGGTTTTTTTATACCGCTTTATCATTTCAATCAAAGCAGTTTACATTGAAACTTAAACTTGGTAATGTACATTAAACAGGGACATTGATAACTTAGATTTTTCTGAGGCAATGGAGGGTTAAGTGACTTGCCCAAGGCCATAAGGAATGCTAGTGGGAATCAAACCCTGGTCTCTAGGTTCCCAAGCCAGTGCTCTAACCACTAGGCTACTCCTGAGGCAGCGTGGCAAACTTAATTTAAAGTAAATCATGTTTGCTGAGCTCTGCCTTTGGTATCGTAGTGGGGGGTTGCCGGGGTACATGCACCCTCTTCTTGCTTGGGACCCCTGCATTACTTGGGCAGAATTTATGCCACTGGCTGAAGGCAAGGGGGGGGGGGGTGGTGAGCGATAGAGAAGATAGAAGGCGGATGAGAGCTGGAGAGACAGTGAGTAAAGTGAACAGAAATAGGGCACTCAAAAGTGGATGAACTGAAGAATGTGGAAGGCAGGAAAAGACCAGAAGGGAGAATGGGGGGGAGAAAGTGAAAATCTAGCTATGAGTAGACAAAGGCAGGCTACAGAAACAAACTAAAAATTAAAAAATATATAAAGATAATTGTCAAAAAGGAATGAAGGGCGGGAAGGAAAGAACAAAAGAGGGAGAAGAAACAGAAAATTGAAGAGAAACCCTGGAAAAGGACGGAGGAAAAGATCAAAAAGGAGAAATGGAAAGAGACTGCGACCTTAGAAAAATAAAAGGATCAGACCATAAAGGCACAAAAAAATATTTATTTCAAGGTGTTGTAGATGGGAATACGTCAAAGTCGGGCATGTACATTTCTTACATCTTTGCATTCTGTATTTTCTTTTCTCTCTCTTCAGCAAAGTCTGCTTCTTGGGCTTTCATCTCAGATTTTGTATGTGTGCTTCTGTTTGTAATTTGTTGTAGCCTCTTATTTTTGCCTGTGTTCTGCCTGTGAGATACTTGTATATTGTTTCTGTGTGGGAGGTTGTGTTCTAGGGTTGCTTATTTATTTTTATATACCGCGTTTCCAGGGATCGACGCAGTTTACAAAGAACTGAACTTCTACATTACATGGAGACGATATTATAACTTACATGGAACTATTAAACAAATTAAAAAGAGTGAAAACTAGTGATAACGTAGAACTGTGGTTGGTTTGGTTTAATTTTATATTGCTGCCTTTTGGCCTTTTCCTATGTGAGGTTTTGCTGTTTGAAAACTATGTGCTAAATAATGAGAGTTATTTTGAAATGTTTGTCTTTATAGCAAACTTATGTCCGCTCAAGTTAAAATTAAACTGTGGGATAGTGCCTCTTGAGACAGCTTTAAATCTGGAAACAGTTCAGTTATGTGTGTGTTTAGTATGTGTAGTTTGGCATTGGTAAGGGGTTGAAAGAGTTGCATTGTGGGTGATAACTTTAAATATTTTAAACTTATGACAGCTGTTGTCTACTTAGAAATCTATTGTGGTGTAACTAGCATGGTTCTAATCAAGCCGTTCTCAACCCGGTCCTTGGGGACACACCTATGCATGAGAGAGATTTGCGTAAATGGAGGTGATGCATCAAATCTCTCTTACACATGTTCATTGTGGTTATCCTGTAAACCTGACTGGCTAGGTGGGTCCCGAAGACTGGGTTGAGAACCCCTGCTCTAATCTGTATGTCTGGTGCCCATCCATGTTAACCTTGAACCCCTCCCCCAAAATCAGTTCTGATGGGTAGGTGCTGATTAAGAGAGAGCTATGGTTTGATGTGTGCTGTGGAGGGGGGGAGGCAGCGGCAGTGAGGCCGGGGTTTCTGCTTAGTGCGGCAGAAATCCTTGGGCCAGTCCTGACTGTGAATGTAAAAGCCAATTCCCACACTACTACTACCGCTATGGATCATTTGTACAGCGCTACAAAGCATACGACACATGTAAAAAGCAGTTCCTGCTCATCAGAGCTTGCAATCTAGTTAGGACAGTCAACACAAACAGCGGAGGATACGGAAATGTCAAGGGGAATGATAAGGAAACCCTTAAGAGTCAAAGCAGATCAAGATCCAAAATGTATTTGGGTCACTTATATATATGATCAACTATATACCCAGGGTACCCTCTCTAGCCAAAAATTCAAATTGCAACTTTTTGGACTGATATTTAAATTCAGACAAAGAAGAACAATTGCATCGAAAACAAATTCCTGAACGACTTCATTGCAAAGCAAGGTAATAGTCTGCCTGAAAGCTCTCAAAGGAGTTAAGGTATTCTTTTTAAAAGCTAATTCTTAAAGGAGGTTTTGCTGTTTATTTTTAAAGGATAAAGTATTTTTTTTCTATACACAAAGGTGAACTTTTTTGTGGGCTTGCAGGGTAGGCCAAGGCTCTTGTCAGTTCATTAACAACTGACTCTTTGAAGCCACTGACCTCATTAGGTGTTAGGCCAGTTAGTCTAACCTCTGTGGTTATTAATTGGAAAGGCTACTAAAGGAGAGAATAGTGAGGTTTCTGGAGTCCAATGGATTGCGAGATCTGAGGCAGCATGGATTCACCAGAGGCAGGTCTTGTCAGACAAATCTGATAGATTTCTTTGACTGGGTGGCCAGGAAGTTGGACCGAGGAGGAACCCTAGATGTGGTGTATTTAGATTTTAGTAAAACCTTTGACACCGTTCTGCACAGGCAACTTAGAAAAAAATTGAGCACCCTAGGGATGGACCCTAAAGTTATTGATTGGGTTAGAAATTTGTTGATTAGGAGGTGACAAAGGGTACAGGTAAATGGAGCTCACTCTGAGGAGAAGGAGGTTACCAGTGGTGTGCCCCAAGGATCTGTCCTTGGTCCAATTCTGTTA
This sequence comes from Ichthyophis bannanicus, assembly GCA_033557465.1. Taxonomy (NCBI): domain Eukaryota; kingdom Metazoa; phylum Chordata; class Amphibia; order Gymnophiona; family Ichthyophiidae; genus Ichthyophis; species Ichthyophis bannanicus. The sequence goes on from CM066045.1 coordinate 54,161,755, forward strand.
ATCTCCAGGAACAAGCAGGAATAAGTCCTCACATATGGGTACGTCGGTACCGACGGAGCCTGCGCGGGAAAGCTCCCCAGCTTCCCAGAAGGAAGCTTTTGGGGCCTCCCACTACACATGCGCGCTGCCTTCCCGCCTTCCTGACCAGCTCTCCTCAGTTTCTCTTTTTCCGCGGAGCCAGCAGGTCGTGTTCCTGTCACCGCTGAAGAAATTATTGTTTTAGTTTGTTTCTTTAGACCGCGTACCTGCCTTCCCCATACCGAAACCGGTACCGCCGGTCTCTCTTTTCTTTTCTTTAAAAAAAAAAATCTTTATCTTGCACAACTTGGTGACTTCGGTTAGGCCTCAGGCCTACACAAATTCTCCTCATGGAGAAACCAGCCCCTGGTTTTAAGAAGTGTACCAAGTGTAGTGCTGTTATTTCTGTCACAGACACCCATGAATGGTGTCTTAAATGTTTGGGACCTGACCACTCCATTCCGGACTGCCCATCCTGCTCCCAGATGTCTAAACGTGGGTTGCAGAACCGGGCTAACAAATTCCATGTGCTGTTTGCTTCAGATAATCCAGCATCACAGTCATCCAGGTCTTCCTCTCCGGATGGATCTCAGGTAACCAAACCTTCTTCGGGCAGGTCCTCAAAGAGCAAATCTCCTTCAAAGCATCGAGAGGCTCTCAATTTTGAATCTGAGGACCATGCCCCAGCCAAACAACCCCGGCGGGAAGCTCTGACTTCCAAAGCACCATCTATGAGGTTACAGGTTGACATCGATGGCACGGCCTCGACTGATCACCTGTTGGACTGCTCTGGGGTACCGGCCCATACCGGTACCGACATCCAGGCAGCAGTGGCGTCTATGAGCAATACTGTTCAGACTATGCAGCAAGCCATGCTGGCTTTTATTAATGCTGCGACGCCCTCGGTACCGCGTTCAGCGGTAGCGGGTCCGGTTCCGGTATCGTCTCCCATACCGGAACCGAGACCATCCACTTCCAAACGCAGATCGGTTCCGCATGCCGGATCCGGGTTTTCACCCGATACCGATCCCATACCCGGTACGCCCGATGTCGATACTGATCGGTATGCGTATCGTGCGTTGGAAGCAAATAGAGAATACTCTGATTCTTCTGAGGATTTTGACTCCTCTGAGGACTCTGATGAGCTGTCTCTAGTTCTTCAGGAAGACCCCTCTTCCCCAAAGAGGAGAATGTCTCCACCAGAGGATTTGTCCTTTCAAGACTTCATTATAGAGCTAGCTAAAGGACTTTCTATTACCACATCCTCTGAAAAAGAACCTAGGTCAAAGAAATTGGATATTTTAGGATACCCTAAGGTTCCTAAAGAGGCAGTCACCCTGCCTATCCATGAAATCCTTCAAGAACACTTGATGGACTTATGGGAGGCTCCTCTAACGTTGTCTCCTTACTCTCGTAGGTTGGACACCATGTACCGTGTCCCTCCTTCTCCTGGATTTCAAAAGACTCAGCTGCCTCACCATTCCATTGTGGTGAAGTCTGCGCTGAAAAAGATTAAGAGCACCAAAAGGCACTCTTCTACCCCTCCAGGGCGAGAATGTAAGACCCTAGACTCTTTTGGCAGGAAAATTTTCCAGGCTAGTATGCTTATAGCCAGGATTAATTCTTACAGTCTGTATATGGGCATGTTTCTCAGGGAACTTGCCCTAAAGATACGGCATTTTGCCTCCTTTATCCCTGAGGATAGAAAGGAGGAGTTCATTTCTCTGGTGAAACAGCTTTTAGATGTTTCTAAGTTCTCCAACAGAGCAGCCTTTGATTCCTTTGAAGGTGCCGGTAGAGCTTCGGGCATTGCCATTGCAGCCCGACGACTTGCTTGGCTCCAGGCCTCTGACCTAGAACCCTGGGTCCTGGATGGCTTACGGAATCTTCCCTGTACAGGTGAGAACTTATTTGGTAAAGACTGGCAAATTAAAGCCACTCAAATGGACGCAGAAAATGCTACATTGGATAGACTTTCTAAGTCTACCTCTACTCCTGCCAAGAAAAAGTCTTTCAAGAGGCCTTACTACAAGAAGGCCAGATTTTCCACAAATACTGGCCAACAATCTTCTCAGCCTCGCTTTGCTGCTAAACGTCAGCAACCTAAACAGGCAAGGTCAAAGCCTGCAGCGTCTGCCACTCCTCAGCAGGCTCAACCCCCTCAGGGGTTTTGACTTGCCCCTAGAGAACTTAACATTTCTGGCTCTAGAACAACCAGAGCCCCTCACCATTCCCGGAAGGTTAGCTCACTTTGCTCCCAGATGGGGGCAAATTACATCAGAGCAATGGACCCTCTCTATCATCAGAGAGGGCTACAAACTTCATTTTTCCAACCTTCCTCCACATACCATGGTGAGGCACTTCAATTCTCCCCCATCTCTCCTGGCCCTGTTGGATCAGGAAGTCTCTTCTCTCCTTGCCCAAGGGGCAATAGAAGAGGTTCCTCTTCTTCAACAAGGGACAGGATTCTACTCCCCTTATTTTCTCATACCAAAGAAGACAGGGGGATTCAGACCTATCCTAGATCTGAGAGAATTGAACAAATTTCTGTGCAAGCAGAAATTCAAAATGCTTTCTCTAGGCATTCTCCTTCCATACCTTCAGAGTCAGGATCGGCTTTGTTCTCTAGATCTCAAGGATGCGTACACACATATACTCATCCACCCATCCCACAGAAAATATCTAAGATTTCTGTTTCAGGGAAAACATTTCCAGTACAGAGTACTTCCCTTCGGTCTGGCCTCTGCTCCAAGAGTGTTCACCAAATGCATGGCAGTGGTGGCTGCATTTCTAAGAGGTCTGGGAATTTTTGTATTCCCATATCTGGACGACTGGCTCATCCGAGCTCCATCTCAGTCAGAGGCCCAGATTTCCCTGGACCGCACAAGGCACATTCTGCAGTATCTGGGACTGGTGATAAACCTTCCCAAATCTCAACTTATCCCTACTCAGTCTCTGGAATTCATAGGGGCCCAGTTGGACACCACCACTGCAAGGGCCTACCTACCTCAAGTCCGGGGCCAACGTCTGGTGTGCTTGGCCTCCCAAGCTCACTCCAGCAGTCACTTGACAGCCAGAGAAATGCTGCGACTTCTGGGCCACATGGCCTCCACGGTTCACGTGGTGCCGTACGCTCGTCTTCACAAGAGAGCAGCTCAATGGACCTTGGCCACCCAGTGGACTCAAGCATCAGGAGCGCTCTCCGACCAAATCATCACCTCAAAGCGTCTGTTTTGGTCCCTCCAATGGTGGATGTCCACCAAGAATCTGTTGTTGGGGGCCCCCTTCCAACCTTTGTTGCCCCAAGCAACCCTCACAACAGATGCCTCCCAAACAGGGTGGGGAGCCCATCTACAATCCCTCTCCACTCAGGGTACTTGGTCTCCACAGGAGACCACCCTTCACATCAACCTCCTGGAACTGCGAGCAATCTTCTTTGCCCTCAAAGTCTTCCATACCCTCCTTGTCAACCTGACCGTCCTAGTTCAGACAGACAATCAGGTGGCCATGTTCTACGTAAACAAACAAGGAGGGACAGGCTCTCTGTCGCTGTGCAACGAAGCTCTCAGATTATGGGCCTTCGCCAGAGAGCATCAAATTCATCTTCTGGCAGTATATCTTCCAGGGGTTCAAAACTCTCGGGCAGACAGACTCAGTCGAGTTCTGCTTCCACACGAATGGTCCCTACATCTGGACCAGATAGGCAGAATCTTTCAGGAATGGGGAACCCCGGACATAGACCTCTTTGCAAGTCCGTGGAATGCCAAACTTCCCCGGTTCTGTTCCAGGACTCCGTGTCAGGGAGCTCAGGCCAACGATGCCTTTCTCCTGCATTGGGGTCAGGAATTCCTATATGCCTTTCCACCCATTCCTTTGATTCCCAAGACTCTGTTCAAACTCCAGAGGGATCACGGATCGATGATGCTCATAGCTCCACGCTGGCCACGCCAAGTGTGGTTCCCTCTACTTCTGCATCTCTCCCAGGGACCCTCCCTGGACCTGGGAGCTGCGCCAGACCTTCTCTCTCAGGAGGAAGGGACTTTGTGGCACCCAAACCCCAAGTCCCTACACCTCAGAGCTTGGTTACTGAAGGCCTAAGCCTTCATGACTTCAATCTTTCTCAACCAGTGAAAGATATCCTTCATGCCTCTAGGAAACCCTCCACGAGGCGTTCCTATGCTTTCAAATGGAAACGCTTTTCCATTTGGTGTGCTCAACAGGGTCTTGACCCTCTAGCACTTCCTTTGAATTTTCTACTAGACTATCTCCTGCATCTTTCTAATGCAGGCCTTAAGACGAATTCAGTAAGAGTCCATTTGAGTGCTATTACAGCATCCTTAAAACCTATAAATGGACAACCTGTCTCCTCTCATCCGCTTGTTGCAAGATTCATGAGAGGCCTGACTCTAACTAAGCCTCCCATCCGACCTCCTCCGGTAGCATGGGACTTGAACCTAGTTTTGGGTCAGCTTATGAAGCCACCTTTTGAACCGTTGGTTTCTACCTCCTTGAAATTTCTTTCCTGGAAGGTCCTTTTCCTTATTGCAGTCACTTCGGCTCGCCGCATCAGTGAACTACAAGCCTTGGTGGCTCATCCACCTTATACCAGGTTTCATCATGATAAGGTGGTCCTTAAGACGAATCCCCACTTTATGCCCAAAGTGGTCTCGCCTTTTCATCTTAATCAGGAGGTATATCTACCTGTCTTTTTTCCAGCTCCTCATGCATCCAGTGCAGAGAGGAACCTTCATACTTTAGATTGTAAAAGAGCTCTTGCCTTTTACCTCAACAGGACTCAGCCACATCGAAAGTCTTCCCAGCTTTTCGTGGCTTTTGATCCTTCTCATTTGGGACTTCCAGTCTCCAAACGTACACTTTCCAATTGGATTGCTCAATGTATTTCCTTTGCTTACCAGAGTAAAAATATTCCTCTGGAAGGCCATGTCACAGCTCACAATGTGAGAGCCATGGCCACTTCTATGACTCATCTTCACTCTGTATCCATTGATCAGATCTGTCGAGCCGCCACCTGGGCCTCGGTTCATACCTTCACAGCCCATTACTGTTTGGACAAGGACTCCCGCCGGGATGCCTTGTTTGGTCAGGCTATCCTCAAACACCTGTTCCATACTTGAACAACTCCTGCCCACCTTCCCAGAATGGATGCCTGATATCCATACGAAGATGGCAAACCTTTGGAACGGGATCTCCCAGGCATCTTAGCTAGGGAGTCCCCATATGTGAGGACTTATTCCTGCTTGCTCCTGGAGATAGCACAGTTACTTACCTGTAACAGGTGATCTCTGGGAACAGCAGGAATTAGTCCTCACAACCCACCCACCTCCCCTAGGAGTTGTATCCTCTATCTATCTTCCTTTCCTCTCTCTATTGTCTCAGCTATAAACTCGAACTGAGGAGAACTGGTCAGGAAGGCGGGAAGGCGCCCCATCTCCAACCTCCCTTTTCTCTCTAAACTTTTGGAAAAACTAGTCTTCTTTCAACTCTCTTCTCACCTTGAGGTTTCTTTCACTCTTCACCCCCGTCAATCCGGTTTTCGCCCAGGTCACAGCACAGAATCTGTTCTTCTTTCCCTCCTCAACGATCTGCACATTGCTCATGACCGTGGTTTACTCTCTCTTGCTGTTTCACTAGACCTCTCCGCCGCTTTCGACTTGGTTGATCATCGCACTCTCCTATCTCGTCTTCAAGATGCCGGCCTCTCTGGCCGGGTCCTCCGTTGGTTTCACTCCTTCCTGTCTAATCGTTCCTTCTCGGTTCACACTGGTTCTGGGTCTTCACCTTCAACCCCCCTTTCATGTGGTGTTCCCCAAGGTTCTGTTCTTGCTCCCCTTCTCTTTAATGTGTTTCTGGCTCCCCTTGCTCTTCTTATTCAACAGCACGGTGTCTCTGCCCACTTCTACGCTGACGACATCTTTCTCCTCTTTCACACTGACTCTGCTGCACCTGACATCACTGCCTTTAACTCCTGTCTCTCTTCCGTTGCCTCCTGGCTTTCGACCAACTTCCTGCACATTAACCTCGCAAAAACTTCAGCTATCTGGTTCACCTTTGGTTCTTCCCCACCCAACCTCTCCCCAACATTTTCCTCTGCGCCTATACCCACTGTTTCTTCTATGCGGTATTTGGGTGTAACTCTGGATTCCTCCCTGTCCTTTAAAGAACATATTTCTTCTGTGGTTAAGCGCTCTTTCTTTACTTTAAGACAACTTCGTACTGTACGCCCCTTCCTTACCCCTTCCTCTTTGGCCACCCTGCTTATCTCCCTTGTTATGTCGCGTCTTGACTATTGTAATGTCTGTCTTGCTGGGCTTCCCCAATCACAAATTTGTCGTCTTCAACGGGTCCAAAACGCTGCTGTTCGTATTCTTTCTCACGCTTCTCGTTTTGATCACGTCACTCCCTTGTTAATACACTATCACTGGCTTCCTGTTCCTTTTCGTGTCCAATTTAAAGTTCTTATCTTTGTTCACAGGGTGATCCACTCAGGTGTCCCCTTGTATCTTGCTGATCAAGTTCGTCTTCATACTCCTCACCGCTCCCTACGTTCCATCCACGCTAATCGTATGTTTCTTCCCCCTCCCTCTCAAGCACACTTAGAACTAACTCGATCTTCTGCTTTCTTCTTTCTCGGTCCAAGGCTTTGGAATTCACTCCCCCACTCCCTACGTTTAGAGACCTCCTATCAATCCTTTAAAGCCAAGTTGAAAACTCACAGTTTCTGTTCTGCTTTTAACCTCCCTCCTCCAGTCCCGTCCTCTTCTTCATCATAGGACTAATCATGTCAAATCCTTAAACCCTCCTTCCTGCACCTTGTGTGTTGTCAATGTCTCCCCCCTCCCTTCATGTCTGCCTCAACCTCCACCTTCCAGCCCCACCCTCTTCTCCTACTTAGTAAACTTATGTTAGTTCCTAATTCCTCTTTCCTGAGCTTCTTTGTTTTGTCTATGTGCTCCCTTCCTTCCCTCCATGTCTGCCTTCTGTATCCCCTGACTGCTATCTGTTTCTATCCCTGTTCTTTGATTTTATGGCGTTCTTTTCTGTTTCTTTTTCCGCAGCCTTCCTTTTAAATGCTTTTATGTATTGTAAACCGCCCAGATGCTATTTTGTATTGGGCGGTATATAAAGTTTTAATAAACATAAACATAAACATAAACAAGGCAGCGCACATGTGCAGTGGGAGGCCCCAAAAGCTTCCTTCTGGGAAGCTGGGGAGCTTTCCTGCGCAGGCTCCGTCGGTACCGACGTACCCATATGTGAGGACTAATTCCTGCTGTTCCCAGAGATCACCTGTTACAGGTAAGTAACTGTGCTTTGCGGAAGGACTGTCTGATAAGGCTGCAAAATCTGCAAGAGAGGAGAGACACAGGAAGAAGTCAACAACATAAGGAAGGATTTAACTAAACTTGAAGAATGATCTAGAATATGGCAGCTGAAATTTAATGATAAAAAATACAGGGTCATGCATTTAGGCAGCAAAAATCCAAAGAAGCTGTTCAGTGTAGGGGTGAGGTACTTCTGTGCACAAAAGAAGAGCGGGACCTATGCGTAATTGTGCCTGACAATCTTAAAGTAGTTGTACAGGTAGAAAAGGCGACCGCAAAAGCTAGAAGGATGCTTGGGTGCATACGGAGAGGAATGGCTAGCAGAACAAAGGAGGTGATAGTGCCTCTGTATAAGTCTTTGGTGTGACCTCATTTGGAGTATTGTGTGCAATTCTGGAGACCGCACCTTCAAAAGGATATAACAGGATGGAGTCAGTACAGAGGGTGGCTACTAAAATGATTAGTGGGCTTCATTATAAAGCATATGAGGACAGACTGAAGGATCTTAATATGTACACCTTAGAGAAAAGGTGGAATAGAGGTGATATGATTGAGACGTTTAAATACCTCCATGGCATAAATGCTCAGGAGGGTCTCTTTCAATTGAAAGTAAGCTCTGCTATGAGGGAACATAGGATGAGAGTAAAAGGGGATAGACTCAGGAGTAATATGCGATAATATTTCTTTATGGAAAGAGTGGTGGATCCGTGGAATAGTCTCCCAGTGGTGGTGGTAGAGATGGGGGCAATATCTGAATTCAAGGAAGCATGGGACAAACACAGAAGATCTCTAAAGGAAAAAAGGGGGCTGTTCTAGTGATTGATATGGAAGGGCAGACTAGATAGGCCATGTGACCTTTTTCTGCCGTCATGTTTCTGTGTTAATCTCTGCCAATGTCACTATGCCCATGCAACCCCTCTCCTGAAGTCACTCCATTGGCTCCCTATTCATTTCCACATCCAGTTCAAATTTCTCCTATGAACTTACAAGTTCATTCATTCTTCTGCTCCTCACTACCTCTCCTTTTTATCTCTCTGTGCACCAGGGCTGGCCCAACCATTAGGCAAACCAGGCAGTCACCTAGGGCGGCAGCTTTTTGAGTGCATCAAAGAGCAAGGCATTCAGAGCTAAACAATAGATTCTGATAGCTAGAGGAAGCATAAGGCTTAAGGCTTGCCTACGGTGCCAATACCTTCAATCAACTCTTGGCCCAGCCCTGTCCTTCACCCCTCCTTGGGAACTCTGCTCATCAGGCAAATCCCTTCTGTCTCCCATGTGCACTGTATATGCACAGCGCTACATAGGCCTTTTAGTACTATACAAATGATTAGTAGTGGCAGTAGTAATAGGAAGCACCTTTTGACATGTTGGTTTACATTTAAAAGCAATGGAAGTGTATTGAACAAGGGTGAACTTACCAAACCACGGTGCCTGCGAAGGGCGGTGTAGGAAGTCTGTATGAGTGTTCACAGGCTCATTTGGAAATAGATTTATCTTTTTCATCCCATCGCTGATGGACTGGAGCATAGTAACATGGCAAATTCTAGAAATAAAGATCAACAAATAAAATAAAATAAATAAATAAATGACAATACCTTTTTCTTTTAAGCGCCATCAAGTCAACGCTGACTCCTGGCATCCCAGCAGCCCCTGGGTTTTCTTGGCAAGGTTTGAATGAAAGTAGATTGCCAGGTCTTTTCTTCCAAGGCGATGGAGGGTAAAGTGACTTGTCCAGGGTCACAAGGAGAGTGCTAGTGGAAATTGAATCCTGGTCTCTTGGGTACAAGGCTGTTGCTCTAACCAGTAGACGACACCTCCACTCCACCTTATTAGACTAATTTAATGTTCCTTCACTGGTTTTCAGGAGCTAACACGCCCTTCCCTAGACCAGAACAATGAGCAACGGATGGTAATACTAGAAAACATGAATGAATCATAAAAAGCATTCCAAAGAGAGTCTGAAAATTCAGGAACATGACTTTTGAAGTTAAAAGGATTAGATACTTTGGAACAGACAAGAAAAGACTTAACAAAAATCTGTGTTTTCTAATTATGAGCCATAAAATTCTTCTGTTATTTACTACCTGATCACTCATAAACCTTCCCCCTCCCTCCCCTCCCCCCATTTCTCCACCTTTCCCCTTCCAACAAGGCAGTGGCAAAAACAAGAAGGATACTAGGCTGCATAGTGAGATATAATCTGCAGCAAGAAGGAGGTGATAATGGCCTTGTTCAAGATGCTGGTGAGGCCTCACTTGGAGTAACTGTGTTCTCCTAGGACAGTGATGGCTAACCTTTTTGAGCCCGAGTGCCCAAACTGCCGCACAAAACCAAAGAATTTCCTCAAAGTGCCAGCACGTCATTTGCATAAGTGGTCTTATTTGCATAAATATTTGCATAATGTTACCATACACTAACTTTTAGTAAACATGTCTCTTAATGAGTGTATGGATAAAGAAAGACTAAAAGATTTCTACATTACTATAATCCAGTGCCAACCGCCAGGCACATTAGGAACTACTACAAACGCTGCCCATTTAGAACCCATAGCAAACCCGCCGTATCCTGACAGCATTACCAGGACTCACAAGGCACCATACCCTACCTATCAAAAGGCAACACTGCAAATATTAAACCAATACATTTCAGAGAATACTGGGGAAAGAGAACAAGTGGCAACGTCAAATAGGAATTTCCTCTTGTACCAAACAAAGCGCAGATGTTAATGATGCACATTTCCCAGAGCTGACATATTCCAGTTAATAAATTCAAAATAAAGAGATATCTTTCTACCTTTTGTGCATTTTTTTTTCAGTTGCAATTGGTCCAGCCACCTTCTTCTGGTTTCTTCATGTTTTCTGCTAACTCTCCATCGTCTGCTGTCCATTTGTCCTTTCATCTCTCTTCTAGTTTTTTTTCCATTCTCTCTCTCTCTCTACATCTGCTTTAACATACTAATCTTTCTCCTTTTGCTCTTTCCTCATTCCTATTTCATCCACACAAATTTTACCCCTCCATCCTCAATCCCCAATTACTCTCCCAATACCTGGCCAATTGTAGATTTTTCATCCCTCCTACACAAAATATTTTTCCCCTCTCCATTTTACTCTCCCAGCCCCATCCCATTCTAATCCTCCCCCAACATCAGCTCCCTTCTAGTTCCAGTCTCACCCAGCATCCATTCCCTTCTAGTCCCTGCATCAGCCCATTTCCAGTCCAAGTCCCTTCATCAGCTCATTTTCAATCCTAGCCCCCCCATCAGCCCATTTCTACTCATTTCCTAGCCCCACCATCAGCCCATGTCAAATCATAGCTCCCCTCCACTCAGCCCAATTCCAGTCCAAGCCCCCCCATGAGCCTACTTCCAGTTCTAGCCCCTCCATGAGTCCATTTCAATTCAAGCCCCCACCACAGCCCATTTCCAATCTTAGCTCCCCCCAACAGCCCATTTCCAGTCCTATCCTAGCTGTTCCATCAGCCCATTTTCAGTCCTAGCTCCCTTCCCTCACAGCCCATTTCCATTCCAAGCCCCCTCCCCATCAGCTATTTGCAGTTCAAGCCTCCCCTTCCACTCAGCCCATTTCCAGTCCTAGCAACACCCCAACCCATTACCAGTCCTAGCCCCCCGTCAATCAACTTCCAGTCCTAACCCCCATCACCCCATTTTCAGTTTAAGCCCCCCCCCTTTAACCCTTTACCAGTCCTAACCCCCCATCAGCCCATTTCCAGTCAGCCCCCCATAGCCCATTGCCAGTCCTAAACCCCCCCCCATCAGCCCACAGCCCATTACCAGTCCTAACCACATCAGCCCACCTCAAGTCCTAACCCCTCCCCATCAGCCCATTTCCTGTCCTAGCCCCCCCCATAACCCATTATCAGTCCTACACCCCCATCAGCCCACTACCAGTCTTAACCCCCCCATAGCCCATTACCAGTCCTAACCCCCCCATCAGCCCACTACCAGTCTTAACCCCCCCCCATAGCCCATTACCAGTCCTAACCCCCCCATCACCCCATTTCCAGACAGCCCTCATCAGCTCATAGCCCATTGCCAGCCCTCATCAGCCCACAGCCCATTGCTAGTCTTAACTCCCCCCCATAGCCCACTGCGTCTTAACCCCCCTCCCCAGCCCACTGCCAGTCTTAACCCCCCCTCCCTAGCCCATTGCCAGTCTCAACCCCCCTCCCTCCCTCCCTCCCTAGCCCATTGCCAGTCTCAACCCCCCTCCCTCCCTAGCCCATTGCCAGTCTCAACCCCCCTCCCCCCTCCCTAGCCCATTGCCAGTCTTAACCTCCCTCCCTCCCTAGCCCATTGCTAGTCTTAACCTCCCTCCCTCCCTCCCTAGCCCATTGCCAGTCTCAACCCCCCCCCTCCCTCCCTAGCCCATTGCCAGTCTCAACCCCCTCCCTCCCTCCCTCCCTAGCCCATTGCCAGTCTCAACCCCCTCCCTCCCTATCCCATTGCCAGTCTTAACCTCCCTCCCTCCCTCGCCCATTGCCAGTCTTAACCCCCCTCCCTCCCTCCCTAGCCCATTGCCAGTCTTAACCCCCCTCTCTCCCTCCCGAGCCCATTGCCAGGCTTAACCCCCCGCCCGCGGGGCCTGGCCCGAAAAAAAAAAAAATGCTGCCTGGTGGCGCCGCGGGGGCAGGGAGTGTCCCGCGGGGCTCCCTCTGCCCGGCAGGACTCTCCCGGCGCTGCTCAGCCCCTCTCTGCCGGCTTGCAGAGACGCGAAGGGAGAGAGAGTCTCCCTCGCGTCTCTCTTAAGCCCGCAGGGGCAGATGGAGAATCCCCTCTGCCCCTGCGGGCTGAAGAGAGACGCGAGGGAGACTCTCCCTTCGCGTCTCTGCAAGCCGGCAGAGAGGGGCTGAGCAGCGCTGGGAGAGTCCCGCCGGGCAGAGGGAGCCCCGCGGGACACTCCATGCCGCCGCGGCGGCAGCGGGCGGCTTTTTTTTTTTTTTTTTAATGTGCGACCTTCCCGCGTGCCAGCTGCAAGGCCTTCGTGTGCCACAGCTGGCACGCGTGCCATAGGTTCGCCATCGCTGTCCTAGGACAAGCAGGATGAAGTCAGCCACACATGGTGACGCAAGAATGGTAAGAGGTCTTCATCAGAATACATATGAGAAGAAACTGGACAGAGCAGCTTTATGTTCTTGAAAGATATTACAAAATAAACAAGTATTTTTCAAATGAGAGGAAGCTCTAGGACCAGAAAACACGGTATAAGGCTAGAAGGAAGTAGAATCAACAGCAACATCAGGAAATGGTTTTTCACGGCAAGAGTGGTAGATGCCTGTAATGCCCTTTGAAAAGAGGTGGTGGAATCTAAAAAATGACCGTGATAAACACAGTAGATGCCTAAAGGGCAAGAGGATGGTTATAAAGAATGGACACCTCAACTCTAAACAATCTGCCAAGCAAAACGACTATGCTGATCTAACTAACTCTCTTGCCTGTCACCCCAGTTGTCTCTTCTCCACTCGCAACTCTCTCCTCAAGGCACCTCCACCACTAACCCTCCCCTTCTCTTTCTGCCCAAACCCTAGCTGACTATTTCCATGATAGTCCACAAGATTACACTCCAATTCCCCTCAAGATCAGCTGCATCCCCTCTTCAATACCAACCTTTTCCCTCAATCTCTGTTAGCCTTTCTTCCTTTTCTAAGATCTCTGATTAGGAAACCTCTCATCTTCTTTCCTCCTCTAAATTTACTACCTGTTCCTCTGCTCCTATCCCCCCCCATCACCTTAACTCCATCTCCTCCTCTGTCATCCCTCCCATCACCCACATTCTCAATCTATCATTCTCTACTGAAACTTTCCCTGCAGCCTTCAAGCGTGCTCTGGTCACACCTCTTCTCAAGAAACCTTCACTTGACCCTACTTGTCCTTCTAATTATTGATCCATCTCCCTTCTTCCCTTTATTTCTAAAATTCTCAAACGTGAGGTCCTCTGCCATTGCCTTGAATTTCTCTCCTCTCTCCTCTCTCTGCACCCCTCTTCGTGAACTCCGCTCTTCCTCTGGCTTGCTTCTCTCTGTGCCCTTCTCTTCATTGCCAACTCCAGACTTTGATCCTTTCACCTTGCTTCTCCTTATGCCTGGAACAAACTACCTGTCTCTTTACGTCCGGTTTCACTCTCCCCCTTTCCAAATCCATGCTGAAGACTCACCTCTTTCAGGCTGCTTTTGGATCTTAATCCTTTGTTCTCCTTCTGTCTCATTACCCTTCTCTACTGTACCCTTGTTCTCACCTATTGGACTGTCTGACTTTATACTGTAAGCTCTCATGAGCAGGAAGCATCTTTTCTTATATGTGTCTGTGCAGTGCTGCGTACGCCTTGTAGCACTATACAAATCATTACTAATAGTAGTAGTAAGCAGGTGTGTAATGACTGTATAAGAAACCACAAGGAAATTAATCTGCGCTGTATTTTTATTTATTTAAAACTTTTCAATGCCGCGCTCTTCAGAATCAGTGCGGCTTACAAGTAACATTCATATGTACAATAAAGGCTGGAGCCTGTATTGTACTTACATCGAACAGGTATTGTAACTTGGGTTCTAACTGGGGAAGCTATACACAGATTGAGCAATGTGTCACGCAACTGCTGACGTGCTCAAATAACTATTTACAAGCTTGTCAACTATTTGCAGGTTCTACAGTTGTGCTGATGACTACAGTGGCCTCAGCATGACGAGGGTGCGCTGCTGGTGCTGTCATGGTGGGTATAGGGAGTGCTGGATGGTGGTGTGGTGTCTCATTGGTGTGGGAGTACTGTTGAAGGAAGAGATGGTGCTTTAGTGCCTTCCTGAATTGGGTGAGGTCAGTGATCGCTCGGATAGTAGTTGAGAGGGCGTTTCAGCATGTAGGTGCGTAGAACACAAAGGCTCTGTTCTTTGTTGCCTGAGAGTATTTCGTTGTTTCCTTGGGGATTACAAGTGTGTTGGTAGCGAAGGTCCTTCTGGGTCTGTTTGGAGGAGTGGGTTGGAGGAGGTCCGTGAGGGAGCTGGAGGATCTTTTGTTGATGGCTTTGAAGGTCAGCAGTGCTCCTTTGAAGGTGAGCCTGCAGTGGATCGGCAGCCAGTGTAGGTCTTTTAATATTGGGGTTATGTGGTCTCTTCTGGAGGCCCCGTGCAGGAAGCAGGCAGCGGCGTTCATTGCTAGCTGTAGTGGGTTCAGTGGGTTCTTAGGGAGTCCGTGTAGGATAGCGTTGGCATAGTCGAAGTGGGGGGTTACAAGTATGCCAGCTAGGGTAGTAGAACCTGGGAGTGGGCTCCCTTGCTGCATGGTGGGAGGTGGAGGGGGCTCGGACTAGATATGGAAAGAATGACAGCATAGCTGACCTCATGGAAGACTGGCGATTTACTCAAATGCAATATCTTTGAAGATTGCTGGACACCAAAGACATGGGGAAAAACAATTTATACTTCACAGAGGGTACAATCCCTCCCTCCTTCAAGAAAAACAAAACCTAACAAAGGCACAGGGAAAGTAATCTGCACTGGGCTGCAAGTTCTGCCCTTGCAACCCTACTGGGCAGACCGGATGGACTATGTTCGTCTTTATCTGCCACCATCTTCTGTGCGACCGTGTTAGTATTGCCATTGTTTACTCACTCTGCTCTTACCTAGGACAGCTAATCAAGAAATATATTACTTTAGTTAACTTTTATTTCTGGGTATTCAAGTGGACTAACGTGGCAACCACACTACTACATTAAATGTGAGCAGAAAAAAACCAAACTGGCCCACTTACACTGCTTAATCCAGCACTGGATCACCACCCTCCATCTTTTTATTTGACATTTCATCTCCTTTCCTACTCTGATTATGAATGTGATGGAAGCAGCAGGCAAGGGAACGTCTGGGTTCACCGGAGAAAGAAAGCAAGAGTTTCTGAGAGCATGTCTCGCTTACAGTATGAAGGGCTCCGCTCAGCCCTCAGGCCTGGTGTGATGTCCTGGGCTGACCTTCATTCACCTTAGGACTTATTGGGCTGATATTCAGTCTCATCGGTTGGCATTTTTTAAAAAAACATCTGTCATCATGACTGCTATTCAGCGCCGGTACCCAGATAGAGGCCGACGCTAATTTTCCTGATTCATTGCTGACTGCTGGCACTATCTGTATGCCAGTGATACTGAAGCCAGTATCGGGACAGCTTCCTTGCCATCCTAACATGATGCAGATAGTTATCTGTTTAGAGGACTGACTATCGCCGCTAATGGAATAGCTCTGAACTCTGCTCATCCTCAGACCTCAGACAGGGGCGGCCCAAGGGGGGTGCGGGGCCATGTGTGGAGACTCGGTGCGGGGCCTCATTTGCATAAGTGGCTCATTTGCATAAATATTTGCGTAATGTTACCATACACTAACTTTTAGTAAACATGCCTCTTAATGAGTGTCTGGGTAAAGAAAGACTAAAAGATTTCTACATTACTATAATCCAGTGCCAACCGCCAGGCACATTAGGAACTACTACAAACACTGCCCATTTAGAACCCATAGCAAACCCACCATATCCTAACAGCACTACCAGGACTCACAAAGCACCAGACCCTACCTATCAAAAGGCAACACTGCAAATATTAAACCAATACATTTCAGAGAATAACAATACATGACTTACTGGGGAAAGAGAACAAGTGGCAATGAACAGAATACCTCAGTTCAGTTACACATGCAGAACATAGACCATCACCAAACAAGGAATCACAATTTAGAAACAGGAAGACAGTAATTAAACTGGGAACCCCAAAAGCCAAACTTGGAATGTACAACAACACTGTAGAAATAAAACTATAAATTAATTTCCTCTTGTACTAAACAAAGCGCAGACGTTAATGATGCACATTTTCTAGAGCTGACATATTCCAGTTAATAAATTCAAAATAGAGAGATTTTTCTACCTTTTGTGCATTATTTTTCAGTTGCAATTGCTCCAGCCACTTTCTTCTGGTTTCTTCGTGTCTTCTGCTAACTCTTCATTGTCTGCTGTCCATTGGTCCTTTCTTCTCTCTTCTAGTTTTTTTCCATTCTCTCTCTACATCTGCTTTAACATACTAATCTTTCTCCTTTTGCTCTTTCCTCATTCCTATTTCATCCACTCACATTTTACCCCTCCATCCTCAATCCCCACTTACTTTCCCAATACCCTGCCAATTGTAGATTTCTCTTCCCTCCCACACAAAATATTTTTCCCCTCTCCATTTCACTCTCCCAGCTCCATCCCATTCTAACCCTCCCCCAACATCAGCTCCCTTCTAGTTCCAGCCCCACCCAGCATCCGCTCCCTTTAGTCCCCGCATCAGCCCATTTCCAGTCCTATCCTAGCCCCACCATCAGACCATTTCCAGTCCTAGCTCCCCCATCCATTTCCAGTCCTATGCTAGCCCCTCCATCAGCCCATTTCCTGTCCTAGCTCCCCCCCCCACTCAGCCCATTTCCAGTCCTAGCTCCCTCCCCTCACAGCCCATTTCCATTCCAAGCCCCCCTCCCCATCAGCTATTTGCAGTTCAAGCCCCCCCTTCCACTCAACCTATTTTCAGTCCTTGCAACCTCCACAGCCCACTACCAGTCCTAGCCCCCCATAGCCCATTACCAGTCCTAAGCCCCCCTATAGTCCTAAGACCCCCATCAGGCCACTTCCAGTCCTAACCACCCCATCACCCCATTTTCAGTCTTAGCCCCCCCCCATAGCCCATTACCAGTCCTACCCCCATCAGCCCACTTCCAGTCTTAGCCCCCCAATAGCCCATTACCAGTCCTAACCCCCCCATCAGCCCACCTCCAGTCCTAACCTCCTCATAGCCACCCCCCATAGCCCATTACTAGTGCTAACCCCCCCCATCAGCCCACTTCCAGTCTTAACCCTCCCATAGCCCATTACTAGTCCTAACCCCCCCAGCCAATTACCAGTCCTAACCCCCTCCCCCCATCAGCCCAGGTAGATTAAAAAAACAAACAAACCGGCTGCTGCTGCCGCTGCTGCCATGGCAGCGGCAGAATCAAGCATCCCGCGGGCCCCCCCCCTGCCCGGCAGAGCCCTCCCCGCAGCATCAGCTCCCTCAGCACGGGCTTTTCAGAGCCGCAAAGGGAGAGTTTCTCTTTCGCGGCTCTGTTAAGCCTGCGAGGGCTGATGGGACGTCCTGTTTCCTATCAGCTCCAGCGGGCTTAACAGAGCCACAAGAAAGGGAAACTCTCCTTTTGCGGCTCTGAAAAGCCCGTGCTGAGGGAGCTGATGCTGCAGGGAGGGCTCTGCCGGGCAGGGGGGCCCCACGGGACATTTGATTCTGCCACTGCCACGGTGGCTGCGGCAGCAGCAGCAGCCGCTTTTTTTTTTTTTTTTAAATCTACTTGGGCTGATGAGGGGCCCTGTGCAAAAAACATTCTTGCTCAATGGACGGGCTGGCCCTGCCCTCAGACCACCTCGGCACTAGGTGGTCCATAAGGATATTCAGTGGTACTATTGGGATTGTCAGTAAGTAGGGCTGCTTGAGCCGTTTATCCAGATATAAACAGTACACTTGACCAAAACTTGCTTGTTGTAAAGAAGTCTTTGTTTGTAGCAAAACTTGACCAGAGGGGAGGAGTAACCTAATGGTTAAAGCAGTGATTTGAGCGCCAGAAAAGTCAGATTCAGATCCCACTATTGCTGCTTGTGGCCTGGGAAAGTCGCTTAACCTCTGCATTGATTCAGTTACAGACTTAGATTGTAAGTCTTCCAGGGACAGGAAGATACCTGCATGGAACTCATCTTTAACTTCTGATAAAGATATTGAGTTAAATTCAGTTCCCCTGTCATAGCCAGTGCTGGTGGTAGGTATGCTGGGGGCTGGGGCCAAGACAGAAACGGATGGAGGCCCTAAAGCCTTCTGACAGGTTCTGCTTTCTTCAACTCTGGCAGGCTTGGGTCACCTATGATACGAGAACCTAGGGCAATAGTCCTGGGCAGTCTCCAAATTCTGGCCCTGGCCATAGCAAATTCTGTACAGTCTTCCTAAGAGCCATGGACAGTTTTATATTGTTCCTTATGGCCTGTTTGGGGTTAGAAGGGATTGAAATACTAGAGTTATGTTGAACTGTTCCGTGCCTGTTGATAATACAGAGAACAAAGAAAACATCCTCCCTGCTCCCACCCCCTGAGGAGCTGGTCTTACAGTAACAGGGTGTGGAAGGAAAGTCCTCTGCTGGAATGTTGCATTCAGAGACTGGTCTGTCCATCTGCAGCCCTCCCCCCCTCGGAAAGCAGCTGGCACTGTGGTTGAAGCCAGGAGGAACCTGGTGCTTCGTCCAACAAGCCCTGGCTTCCCTTGGCTTTCTCCCTGGAACATTTGAAACATTGGAATGTGTGAGATAGTACCGGTGGAACACCCTCCCACTCCCAGCTCTTTCAGGAATGCTGGAAAAAAAAAGTTTCATCAATTCCTAGTTCCTCCTTAATGTTGAGTAGGAGAGATTTCTCTCTCTTTTTGACTTTTCTTTTCCTTGCATAATGAATTTCCTTGCATAATAAAAGGTGAAAAATCAAGGCCTGCAACCCAGGTCTGGTGGAAAAAACACTTTGCTATTAACTAAAATAGTATCTACAGAACCGAGACCTTCCTAGCAGGACACCGGGGTGTTTCTCTTTTTTTAAAGCAATTCTCAAGAAACAGGTCTATACCTCCAGCTCCAGAGCTGTTGAGGGCCTCCCTCCAACTCGTGCTCAACTGGGGAGCAGTAATGGTGACTCCTCCATTTCAGGCTTCAGGAGGACATGCTGAGAAGATAGAGGCTCCCAGTTAAGGCCATGGTAAATGGAGGGCAAAAAGGGTGACCACTGGGTGCCAAGCCTGGAGGCAACACCATATCCTCTTTTTGAATTAGTCTGAGACGGCAAGCACGTGCATTGACAAGGATATGCATTGAAAGCCCTGAACATTTTTGGGGGTGAGGGGGGAAGAAGAGAGCTTTTGTACTACTAGCTGACTGGAGACCAGGGCTGCTGTTAAGAGCTGCTTGGAAGATGACCTTTTGTGTTGCCATATCTCCCCTGGTGAAGCTCCAAGCTTCATTCTGTTGCAGTCAGCTCTGAGAGAGATTTGCAAAGGTGTCCTATGCTTCTTAGGCTGATATATCCACACTAGGTTTCTCAGAAAAAATATTTCAGAGCCATTTTAGTTTAAAGGGACCTGGGACAAGCCTTAGTAAATGGGGATTTGAATGTTTAGACCTGTTTGCTTATATTTTTGGTTGTGTTCTTTAGCTTGCTTTAGCTTCTTTTCCTCTTCTGTCTGCCTATCTCCCTGATTCTATTTATTTATTTAACTAGGCTTATATACTGCTTTTCACCGGGTCAAAGCGGTTTACAGGGAACAAAACATCAGTTACACAGAACAAGTAACACCTTATCAAGCAAGTAACACAGTTACATGGAATAAATATCATCTTAGTTACATAAGGGGTCAATCTGAACCACGTTTAGCGGGTCTGGATGTCCGATCTGAACATCCAGACCCACTAAATGCCCAGATCACCTTGCCTGCAATAGAGGTCCCCGCACATAGTGCTGGCTTGTATGGGCAGTTCTGTTCGTGAGTGGGAGGGGGCGGGCAGTGGGCAGCGACTGACCTCTGATGTACAGGGCCGATGCTGAGGTTGGCCCAGTACGTTAGGGGACAGCCGCTTAGATGGGGGATGCAAGAGCCGGGGAGCGGCAAAGAGGTAAGGGGGTGAAGTGGGTTTCCCGCACCCCAACCCTGGCCATGGGAGACCGGATCAGGGGTCAGACTGCGGGGAAAGCAGCATCTCGATTGGGGCCGGGCAGCACGGCCCATGAACAGAGCCATGGTGCCTTATCTACAAGACGCCACAGCATTGCGGCTCTGTTTCAGGGGCCTGGCTGAATTAACCGGGTATGTGGCTGGCTGTGTGGCCGCTGAGAATCGGGGTTCGGCCTGCACGTCCAGGCCATAGACCTGATTCTGATCTCGTGAGCATGTCTAGCCCTCACAGGATCAGATTCGGGTCTACCTCTGTACATCCCAATTCTGATCGTCCGCACAAGGGGCTGGACGGCCAGTACTGAATCAGCCTCATAGTATATATAAAAGCAAACTATTTACAGTCATTGAACTATTCACAATAGGGGAGCAATACTCAAATGGTAAGTAAGAATCACAACACAGTTTACAACAACAAAATAAGTTATTATTTAGTATTCTAAACTGTGCTGTGGTTCTCACTCTCTCTTTTTTAGTTCCTTGGTGTGCAAACATCTTGCATTTCTTCCATATAATCTAATCGGCTTTATGGTTTGGTTCAGTCGGTGGGGGTGTGGGGGGGGGGGGGTTTGGGAGGGAGAAGGCGCCATCTCATTCCTTGCCTCAGGCGCCATCTCATTCCTTGCCTCAGGCAGCAGATTGCCTTGAGCCAGCCCTGGTTGTCCCAAAATTGCAATTTAACTTACCACATCCTTTTTCATTACGGTTATCATTACAGTCATCTATCCGGTTGCAGATTTTAGCAGCTTCAATACAGTGTCCATTGTCCCTTTAAAGTGCTGGGGTGACTTTGTTTAATTCTGATTTTGCCGCCTCTGGCCTGCCACTGTCTTCCCTCCGCTTTTTTTCACACTCAAGCTTGTCCACTATCGTTTCCTCCAAAAACTCAGCCTGATTCGGGACGATTCCGATAGCAGACGAGTTTGAGCGGGAAAAAAAAGTGGCGGGAAGACAGTGGCAGGTCAGAGGCGGCCAAATCAGAAATAAACACAGCCGCGGCTGCCGTTGTACCACCTTGAAACTGACATTTGAGACGACTGCCTTAGGTGGCCTAATGATAGAGCCGCCCCTGAGCTTTGGGGTCTTGATGATCAACTTGCAGAATCTACAGGTCACTTCAAAATAAGAGACACCATCACAAAAATCGATGTATAGCAAAAGGTTAAATCCTTCCCTTTTGGGGCTTGGTTTAATTTCTTCCTAAAAGAATTAAGATGCTGCCTTTGACCTTGGCTCTGTCTATAATGAATAAAATATAATGGATTACTTGTACTGATTTCTCTCTAAATGCTGCGTAGGCAGCACTGAGGGAGTTCTGAAGCCATCTGCTTTTTTCCTAATGTGTAGGTTACTAATCCCTATGTTTCTGGCTCTGCCCTTTAAAATAAACTGAATGAAAGAAGGTTTTACACTATAGATACCAAAAAGTGGAGAAAGCAGAGTTGCAAAATTACCCAGTTACATGAGTGAGAGATGTTTTGCCAGTTCTGGTTTTAAATGTGCTTTGTAGTGCAGTGTGGTAGTTACAGTCCCTCATTGTTACCCATCAGAATCAGTGCGGCAGGTCCCATAATGCATCAGGATGAGCTTGTCGGAAATTCAGGACTCATGGACCTGGGGAACTTGGCAACGCTGGGGAAGCATGCACAGCACGGCTCAGGGAATTCCTTCTAACTCCTGAGTATGTGTGGGCCTGGTATATGTGTCTGTGCATGCTTATGTGTGTGTTTTCATGCTGTATTGTTTCTCTGCATGTCTGTGATTATGAAAGGAGGGTCTGTTTGAATGGTCCATTTCCCTGACCACTATATTAGTGTGAATCAGTGTTTGTATCCTGCAGCTGTTGGAACAGCTTTTCCTATAGAAATGCATTGAGACACTTTTTAAAGGGGGGGGGGGAGGGGGGAGGGCCGGCCCCAGAGTTGGTGCCTTATGCCCCCCTCCCCTCGCCCCCCTGGCTGTCAGAATCTATTGTTTAGCTTTAAATGTGCTTTTTGCTGCTGCCAGAAGCTGCAGCCCTAGGTGACCACCTAGTAGTTGGGCTGGTTCTGGGGGAGGGGGAGGCATTTCTCTTCCATCTTAAAATACACACAGTGCAATTACTCATCTGTAACAGGTGTTCTCCAGGGACAGCAGGAATCAGTCCTCACATAAGGGTGACATCAGCACCGACTGAGCCCGCGCAGAGCATTTCCCCAGCTTTCAAAGAAAGCCTTTGGGAATGCTACCACGCATGTGTAGTCCTTTTCCCGCCCAAGGGTGCCATCTTACTCAGTCAGGTGCCATAATTACAGCCCCTTCAAGAAGATGGCATAAGAATAGTAAGTCCAAGGGGAGGAGGGAGGGTTCTGAGGACTGATTCCTGCTGTCCCTGGAGAACACCTGTTACAGGGCCGATGCTTTCTCCAGGAACAAGCAGGAAGTCGGTCCTCACATATGGGAATCTCTAGCTACAGGCTACCAAGGACCTATAGAAAAAGGCACAGCATTGCTGTGAACAGTTGCCAGTGAAGTTGAAAGCAGTCCGAGGACCCCAGGTTCATGGATGGCCACGCTCCCGGTAGGTGGAACAAGAAGAGTCAGAGGGCAGGAGTTGCTTAAACCCCAAACAGATTACGGAGTACAGCCTAGCTGAAGGTGGTGTCCCGAGACTCCCTCTCCAGGCAGTAATGCACCATGAAGATGTGAGTAGAAGACCAGGTGGCGGCCCGGCAAATGTCCGCCAGTGACACCGAGCGCAGACTAGCGACAGACTTCGCCATCACTTGGACATTGTGAGCCATGACTCGGCATTCCAGGGAGAACCAGGCCTGAGCCTGGGCAAAGGCGATGCAGTCCACCACCCAGATGGACAAGGCATGCTTGGTGACTGCCAGCCCCAAGTGGCTGGGGTCGAAGGAAACAAAGAGCTGCCCAGATCTGCGGTGGTCCCAAGTCTGATACAGATAAAAGGAGAGAGCCCTCTTACAATCCAGGGTGTGGAGGACCGCCGACGCCCGGTCGGTGTGGGGCTTTGGGAAGAAAGTGGGCAGCACTATCTCTTGATTGAGGTGAAAATCCAAGACAACTTTCGGAAGGAACTTAGGGTGAGTCCACAGGATGGGCTACCCAGTTCTTATAGAACCTTGTGTACGGTGCCTCGACCATCAATGCCTGGAGTTCACTGACTCTCCGGGCGGAGATGAGAGCTATCAAAAAGGCCGCCTTCCACAACAGGTGCTGCAGCAGGCAGGAAGCCAAGGGATCAAAGGGCGGCTTGGTCAGCTGCGTGAAGACCACAATGAGGATCCCATTTTGCCGGAGAAGAGCGGGCAGGGGGCTTCGAGAGAAGCAGGCCTCACATGAAATGAGAGACAAGTGGTAGCCCCAAAAGAGGTTTGCCCTCGATGGATTAGTGGTTTGCTGAAATGGCACTCAGGTGAACCCTGACCAAGTTAGATTTCAGCCCAGACTGCGAGAGGTGGAGCAGGTACTGCAAGACCAAACTGGTAGGGCAGGAGAATGGGTCCACTCGGAGCTCCGAGTACCAGACTGAGAATCAACGTCACTTGAAGGCATAAACCCATCTGGTTGAGTCCTTTCAAGAGGCCAAAAGAATGTCCTTGATCTCCACAAGGAGGTGGTAGGAGGCTAGGGCGACCTGCTTAGCAGCCAAGCTGTGAGAGACAGGGATCTCAGATTGGGGTGAAGAAACAACCCCCTCCTCTTGTGTAAGCAGCTCCAGTGAGAACTTGAGTGGGACCGGGGGCTCCGTTGAGAGACTGAGCAGAAGGGGAAACTGAGGCTACCTGGGCCACCTCAGGGTTATGAGGATCACAGAGGCCCTGCCTGTTGGACCTTGAGGAGGGTCAGGCCGATGAGGGGCATGGGAGGGAAGGCATACAGTAATCCCATGCTTCACGAGATGAGGAAGGTGTCGGGGGCCACCCTGCCCGGGTGCAGGAAGGGACCTCAGAATCGAGGAAGCTGTGAGTTCACCGGGCTGGCAAAGAGGTCCAAGCTCGGAGTCCTCCAATGCTGGAAGAGCCGCTGCACTGTCCACAGACACAGGTGCCACTTGCACAGCCAGAGGACCCTGCTGAGCCGGTCTGCCAAAGCATTATCCTGACCTGGGAGGTAAGTGGCTTGGACGGTCATGCCCTGGCTCACCGCAAAGAAGCAAAGGGCTCTTGCCTCCAAGCATAGATTGTAGGAGCCGGTGCCCCCCCCCCTGTTTGTTCACATAGAACAAGGGGGCGCCATCGGGCTCATCGGCTGCACGCTCTTCCTCATACTCCCTAACTGCCTCCCTTCCTACCAGCGCCCCCACTTCTTTCCCCCCTACTCTCCCTCTACCTTCCTCACTTCTCCCTCCATTCTGTCTTCTAACCAAGCATCTGCTCTTGAGCTTCATCACACCCTCCCCCTCATTCAACCAGCCCCTCTCTCTTTAAGGCAACCCCACCCTCGCTTCCGCCGTACTGCCTCCACTCTACCCCGCTCTCTACTAATCCTCCTCCTTCTCTCATCAGGTAATATCAACCCCAACCCTGGCCCCCCTTGATTTCTTTCTCACTCTCTCCTCTCGTACCTTATCTAATCTCATCCATATCCCTTCTTTTCCCCTTCCACCCTCCCTCACTCACACCCCAATCACTCACCCAGAGATATCAACCCCAACCCCAACCCTATCCCCTTTAGAATTCTGTCTCACTCTAAAGAGAGATCCTCACGTAGCCTATCTGATACCATCAATATCCCCCTTCATTCCCCTTTCACTTCCCCTCCCTCATCCAGAGATACCCACCTGTACCCTGGCCCCTCTAGATCTCTGTATCTCTGATCTCTGCAAAACTAAAGAGTCATGGGATAGGAGGCAGTGTACTATTGTGGATCAGGAACTGGTTAAAAGATAGAAAGCAGAGGGTAGGGCTAAATGGCCAATTTTCCCAATGGAGAAAGGTGAATAGTGGTGTACCCCAGGGATCTGTGCTGGGTCTGCTGCTTTTTGACATATTCATAAATGACCTGGAAAGTGGAATAATGTGTGAGGTTATCAAATTTGCAGATGACACAAAACTATTTAAAGTTGTTAAAACCCAAGAGGATTGTGGAAAATTGCAAGAGGATCTTGATAAATTGGAAGACTGGGCATCAAAATGGCAGATGAAATTTAATGTGGAGAAGTGCAAGGTTATGCACCTAGGGAAGAACAACACAAACTATGGTTCCACGATGCAAGGTTCCACATTAGGAACCACCACCCAGGAAAAAGATTTAGGCATCATTGTGGATACAATGTTAAAACCCTCGGCCCAGTGTGCAGCGGCGGCCAAGAGAGCAAATAGATTGCTAGGTATGATAAGGAAAGGAATGGAAAATAAAACAAAAGATATAATGCCTCTATATTGTTCCATGGTGAGACCGCACCTTGAATATTGTGTGCTATTCTGGTCGCCGTATCTTAAAAAGGATATAGCAATTTTAGAAAAGGTTCAGAGAAGAGCCACCAAAATGGTAAAGGGGATGGAAGGATACTCCTATGAAGAAAGGCTAAAAAGGTTAGGGCTCTTTAACCTGGAAAAGAGACGGCTGAGGGGAGATATGATAGAAGTCTATAAATTAATGAACGGAGTGGAACGGGTAAACGTAGATCGATTGTTTACCTTATCAGAATATAGAAAGACTAGGGGACATGCAATGAAGCTACAGGGTAAACTATTTAAGACTAATAAAAGAAAATATTTTTTCACTCAACGTGTAATCAAACTCTGGAATTTGTTACCGGAGGATGTAGTAAAGGCTGTTAGTGTAGCTGGGTTTAAAAAAGGTTTGGACAAGTTCCTGGAGGAAAGGTCCATAAACCATTATTAAGAAGGGACCCAGGATATCACTGCTTGACCCAGTACAAGCATTGCGGAACCTGTGTCTTTTGGGGAAACTGCTAGGTACGTATGACCTAGATTGACCACTGTTGGAAAAAGGATACTGGGCTTGATGGACCTTGCTCTGACCCAGTATGGTATGTCTTATGTTCTTATTACTCTGGAAATAGATCCTCATGTAATGCTGGCCCCTCTAGACCACTGTCTTACTCTGAAAAGAAATCCTCACGTAACCTATCCAACCTTATCCATATCCCACTCCTTTCCCCCTCCAGTCTCCCCTTCTCATGTGCCCTATGGAACACATGCTCAGCCTCTAACAAACTTGCTTATACTCATGATCTCTTTATCTCTAATGTGCTACACCTTCCTGCCCTAACTGAGACCTGGCTCCTCCTAGATGATAGCACATCCTCTGCTGCCCTCTGCCACGGGGGCTACCAGTTCTCCCATACACCTCAATCCACTGGCCGCGGTGGTGGTGTTGGGCTTCTACTTTCTCCCTCTTGCCAATTCCAACCCCTCCTGCTGCCTCAATAACACTTCTCCCTCTCTTTTGAAGTCCACTCCATTCGCCTCTTCACACCACTTCCCCTCTGAGTTGCTGTTATCTATCGCCCACTCGACAAATCCAAATCGACCTTCCTTACTGACTTCGACTCCTGGCTTTCCGTCTTTCTGGATCCCTCTTCCCCCACTCTTATTCTTGGTGACTTTAACATTCACGTTGATAACCCCTCCGATCCCCATGCTTTAAAACTCCTCGCTCTCACCTCCAACTTTAACCTCCAACTTTGCTCCACTGCCCCCACCCACCTGCACGGCCACTGCCTTGACCTGATACTCTTCTCTAATTCTTCTCACTCAGACTTGCGCAACTCAATCCTTCCCTCATCTGATCATCACCTCCTAACCTTTAATCTTCAGCTCCCGCTGTCTCAACCTCGCTCTGTCTCCTCTGACCTATTTAGAAATCTTCATAATATTGACCCCTTGACTCTCTCCTCCACCATTTCTCCATTCTCTTTCCTCCATTATGTCCTCCAAGTCCATCGATGAGGCAGTATCCTCTTATAATGCTGTGCTATCCTCGGCTCTTGACACTCTTGTCCCATATTGTGTGCAATTCTGGTCGCCGTATCTTAAAAAGGATATAGTGTTATTAGAAAAGATTCAGAGAAGAGTCACCAAAATGGTAAAGGGGATGGAAGGATACTCCTATGAAGAAAGGCTAAAAAGGTTAGGGCTCTTCAACCTGGAAAAGAGACGGCTGAGGGGAGATATGATAGAGGTCTATAAATTAATGAATGGAGTGGAATGGGTAAATGTAGATCGATTGTTTACCTTATCAGAATATAGAAAGACTAGGGGACATGCAATGAAGCTACAGGGTAAACTATTTAAGACTAAAAAAAGAAAATATTTTTTCACTCAACGTGTAATCAAACTCTGGAATTTGTTACCGGAGGATGTAGTAAAGGCTGTTAGTGCAGCTGGGTTTAAAAAAAGGTTTGGACAAGTTCCTGGAGGAAAGATCCATAAACGATTATTAAAAAGGGACCCAGGATACAAGCATTGTAGAACCTGTCTTTTGGGAAAACTGCTAGGTATGTATGGCCTAGATTGGCCACTGCTGGAAACAGGATACTGGGCTTGATGGACCTTGGTCTGACCCAGTATGGCATATCTTATGTTCTTATGTTCAGTGCATCTGGTGACGTCAATGTGTTTTGCCAATAGGCAGGCTTGGCACTTCCGGGTGGTCCTCAGGGAATGGAATCCTTCCATTTGTGCCTGTTTCATCCCAGCAAGGCTCCAGGTACTGCTTTCTCCCGTTTTATTTATTAACCTTTAAAGCGGAATACTATTTTACTTAGAAGTGAATCATGTTCCTTGTTCAACTCTTCAGGATTAGTGATAGAAAATGATTGCATGCAATAGGTATAACTGGGACGCTTCCTCCCCAGTGGCCCTGTTCCAGCATGGCTTCTCCCTAAGGTGCTGTAAGTGGCTGGCGGGGCTCCTGGAAGAGGCTGAGCTGAGTAGGGGGGACCTGCAGTCTGAGGTTCAGCAGAGCGGGTTTAAAGCTCAGATTCTGAAGCGCAGGAGGAACCTCTAGCTACTGTATCCATATAGCAGTGATAGCTGCAATACGTATGCTAAGAGG
This sequence comes from Ichthyophis bannanicus, assembly GCA_033557465.1. Classification (NCBI taxonomy): domain Eukaryota; kingdom Metazoa; phylum Chordata; class Amphibia; order Gymnophiona; family Ichthyophiidae; genus Ichthyophis; species Ichthyophis bannanicus. The sequence continues at coordinate 54,189,911 of CM066045.1, forward strand.
CGGCCTGCACAAGAGGCGTCCTACAATAAAACCCCTCAGTGATACGTATAGTGACTGAATACGGATAGCCGGCGGTGATGACTGCATTCTATGTACATTCACCACTGCTGGACCCTGATCCCCCCCCCTATTCTCCTGTTCACCACCTGTTTGTGTTTTATCATTTCCCTTGAACTACTCTAGCCCCCAGTTTGTTCTGCTAATTGTCTTGAATAGATTATAAGCTCTGTAGAGCAGGGCTTTCCATTATGTTTGTGTTCAGCACTGCATAGGTCCCTGTAGTGCTAAAAAAAATGATTAGTTGTAGGATTTCCTTATTTTGTGTCTACAGGAAAAAAAATGCTCAGCACATCTGTCCCTGAAGAGCTCAGTTTACTCTAGGGCTATTGGAATTCTCCATCTTCAACTTAAACATATATTTATTTTATTTATTTAGACAGATTTGTATACCAACTTATCCTACAATCAAAGTAGTTACATTACAATTGGAGGGTTACATTTAACATGAGGGTATTTTACAACATTTAGACAGCACGATTGGAGGGTTACATTTAGTATGAGGGTACTAAACAACATTATACAATGAACTCTTATGTCTAGTTGGGATGACTGGGTATTCAGTTGGCAGAGGTAGTTGCATTATAGCTCTGTATAATCTGCAGTCTATAAAGTAAATATAATCATTCATAAATTAAAGAAGGAAACTCAGTTTAGTGTTCCCTTTCGATCTGGGAAGTGACTATCTTCCAGCTGTTATTGACAATCATCTTATTTTTTTCTCTTGTACTTTTCAGCTAAGAACTGTTTGTTCTAACTGGTGACTCCAGTCTTCCACAAAGGCCAACAGTGCCCCCTACTGATGAAGAACTGGATTACCTACATCCAGGTGTTTTCAGCGATCTGTGGGGATATTTAGCTGAATGTCATGATAACTGTGTTTTAGCCGGTTAGAGTTTGAAACTCCACCTGGAACACTCCACCAGTAAGAGAAGACAGAAGATGAATGATCACATGGAAACTGCAATCTACACATATATCACCCAATCCAGCAGTGTGGTATTTATATTTATACCTTGCTCTTCTCTCTGCAGCTGAGCCGGATCATGGTCACCATGAATATTTCATACACAGGAAGGTGGCTAGGATTGCAGCTGCCGCTCTGTGCAGGTTACTCCCCCTTTATGCCTTTGCTTTTGCCGCTCCACGCAGGTTACCCCTCTCGTTTCCTTTGATTCCATATTCTTGTTATGTAGTGATCCTCTGTCTATCCCATGCCCTTTTGAATTCCGTCACCATTTCTGCTCCCATCACCTCCTTCAGGAGAGCATTCCAGGCATCTACCACTCTTTCTGCGAAAAAGTATTTCCTAAGCAGGGCCGCAATCGTAGAGAAGACCGCTGAAGTCTGCCTGTGGGGACCCCTTTCCTCGTGGGCAGAGGGAAGAGGAGAAGGCAACAATGGAAGTGTAGTCTGAGAAAGCAGGGCCAGGAAAAGGTTAGACAATGGGGAGAAAGCAGGGGACATTTAAAGGGAGGGAGAAGGGGAGGGCCGACGATGAGCGTGGAAAGTGGGAAGATAATAAAAAGTGGAAGTCTGGAAGGGGAACAGAGTTGAGGAGGGAAGAGCTCAAGAGGTTGGATGTTGAGGAGATGAATGAATGGGTGCAAAGGGCCTGAATGTGTATATGCCAAAAGATTCAACCCTCCCCCTCCAGAACACGAATAGACACCTCAGCCCTGCACCACAAATAAACTCACACTTTCACATGCACCCTAGTACTGCACTGCACACACAGGAAGCCCACCTCTTAATCCCTCACACAGAGGCACCCCAGCCCTGCACCCCATGTACACACACACACACACACACACACACACACACACAGGCCCTGCACTGCATACACGCACACAGAGAGGCACCCTATGCCCACCCCTGATGCATGGAAACGCACACACCCACCCCCATAGGCAACTCAATCTCTCACCTCACATACACAGAGGAACCCTAGTCCAGCAACCCACACACATAAGATATGCCATACTGGGTCAGACCAAGGTCCATCAAGCCCAGTATTCTGTTTCCAACAGTGGCCAATCTAGGTCATGTCGATTTGTTTGTTCTGGTGAATATATTAGGTGTTGGTATAATGTTTCTGGTGCTGTTTCTGGCTGGTCTTTTGCTTGTTTTGGTTCCATTGAGTTCTTGTAGTATTTCTGCTGAGATGTTGTTTTTAATTTTGAAGATGGTGAGCGCTGATTTATATTTTGCCCATGAGGAGATTGGTAGCCAGTGCAGATCTTGTAGTATTGGAGTTATATGGTCTTTATTGAGGCACTAGTAATAATGCGGGCAGCAGTGTTCTGGTCTAATTGTAGGGGACAGGTGACTTGTTTAGGCAGACCTGGAAATAGTATATTACAGTAGGCCAGCAGAGGAGTAATGATTGCCTGGCATACTGTACAGAAATATTCTTTATTGAGGAGGGGTTTTAGTCTCCGGAGTGTTGCAAGTTTGAAGAAGGCTGTTCTAGATATCTTGTTGATATGCGGTTGGAGGGTGAGTTGCTTGTCTAGAGTCACTCCAAGATATCTGACTTGTAATCGGTGTATTGGATATGTTGATAGCAGTAGGAGGAATGAATTTGGAGCCTCTCGTGATGACAATTGCTTCCGTTTTTTTATGTTGATGTTTAAGTTGTTATTGGTTAGCCAGGTTGTTATTAGTGTTATAGTCTGGGGAGTCTAGTTGAATAGGGGTATATGCCATGATGTCATCAGCATATATGGCATATTGTATTTTGTGTTTTTTAAAATATTTTGCATATGGGCTGAATATAGATGTTGAAGAGAAGAGCTGATAATGATGAGCCTTGGGGAACTCCTTGAGTAGTCTTGAAGGGTTCTAAGGTGCGGTTTCCAGATATTACTCTGCTGTCTATCTTTGAGGTATGATTGGAACCATTTTATTGTGGTATCTTGTAGTCCAATCTCCATTAGGTGCTTCAATAGGATGTGATGGGAAACTGTGCTGAATGCTGATGATATATCTATAAATATTAGTAGGCAGCCCTGCCTTATGTTGTCTATTCCTTTAATTATGTTGTTGAATAGATGTATTAGAAGTGCCTCAATGCCATGTTTTGGACAGAATCCGTGCTGGTGGGGATCTAGTGGGGCAAATTCGTCAATATGATCTTGGAGCTATCTCTGTACAATTTTTTCAGTTATTTTAGCCAGGAATGGGAGGCTGGATATTGGGCGGTATATTGAAGGGTCGGTACCGTTGGATGAGTTAGATTTAGGAATGAGGCGGATAGTAGATTGTTTGAGGGCTTTTGGCATGTAGCCCTGTGTGAGAGAGGTGCTTACTATCTTTTGGATGCATGTGTTGAGTTTTTCTTTGGTGGATTTAATCCAAGTTACTGGGCAGGGGTCTGATGGAGAGATGGTGGTGTTTAAAGCCGTGATGGTTTGTTCTATTTGTTTTGTTGATGGAATGCTGAAGTTCATCCATTGATTGGTAATTGTAGAGCCATCTGTTGCTGGTGTGTCCATAAGGGAGATGTTCTTTTGGTGTGTGTTGGTGCTGTTCTTGGCTGTTAGGTAATCAGCAAAGGTTTGTGGGTGTATCTTGCTTTCATCTTTCGTTGTTGGGTCATTTGTTAAGGTACGAATGATGTTGAAAACTTCTTTGGGTTTATTACAGGTTTTTAGTACAAGGTTTGTATGGTATTGTTGTTTATGTTTGTTTATTAAGTTATTGTAATCTTTTTGCATCTCCTGGTATTGTTTCTGCGTAGTTTCTGATTTGTTGCATCTCCAGCAATGTTCCAGTTGCCTTAGTTTGCTTTTGGATTCTCTTATTGTGTTAGAGTACCGGGGTGTAGATCTGGTCCTGTTTTCGTTGTGGTGTGAGTTCATACGAGATGTTAGTTGAGATGCAGCAAATATGGTAGTATTACATGAGTTGATGGCTTCATCGATATTGGTGAAATCTTGGGGTAGGAACTGCACGGTATCTTTGAGGAATTGCTCTTTGTTAAAAGCTTTGAAATGTCTGGATGGTTGTTCCATTTTCCGAGCTGCCTGTTCAGTATTGAGGTGGAGCATGAATGATATGGCATGGTGATCTGACCATGGTATTGGTGTAGTTTTAAGTGGTGGTATGAGATCTTTATCTAGGGTGTTGTTTGGAACAAATATGCGGTGTGGTGTAGAGCCAGAGCGATGGGATGGGCTCGATAAGATTTGCTTGATTTGAATGGATTCCATTGCTTTGTGAAATGCGAATTCATTGTTGTTGAGGCAGATGTGAGGTTTAGGTCTCCTAGCACAATGAGAGTCTTGTGTGGTGAGTTAGCTGCATATATCATGTCCAGTATGCTGGATGTGTCCTCTGTTGGGGCACTGGGGGGGAGGGTCGGTATATTAGGCAGATGGATAGATGTTTGTTTTCAGTGTTGATGAATTCACAGTGTTCAGAGCTTTTGGAGGTTGATGTCTTGAGTCTTAAGTCTGATCGTGCAAGGATTAATACTCTGCCTCCTCGTTTGTGGGTTCTGGGGAAGTTGTAAGCTGTGAATGCTAGTGGTGTTTGGTTCAGTATTACCTGGTCTGTACTCTTGAACCATGATTCAGAATGCATAGGATGTCATTTAACTTGCCAGTGCTTATCCTGTTTCCTGTTATCTTCATTTGGTTCCTTTTACCATTATTTGAAAGATGTTCCTTTGGCTTTAATAGCCTCTTGGAGCTCACCTTTAAATCATGCCAGCTGCCACTTGATCTTTCTCCTGCCTTTTTAATGCATGGGATACATCTGGTCTGGGCTTCTAAGATCATAGGGCTGATATTCAGCGGTAGCGGTCAGTGCCTTTAAAGTGCCTGATGTAGCAATGGAAAGAAGTTAGTGCAGGGCCTCTGAGCAGATAGGTGGTAATGAACCTTTTAGCAGCACCCAGCTCCCATAAAGATGTGGAAAACAAGCAGTATCTGTGAGTGTGAACCCACTCACAACCGTCTCACTAACCTCTTTCCATTGCTGCCAGGTGCTGGGCTAAGAGGAAACATTGAGGGGTGAAAGGAGGTGGAATGAGATGGGGTACGTGGGTTGGGAAGCGAAAAAGAGGAGAGGAGACAGTCAAAAGGGACTGTGAGGGTGTGCAGAATGGGAAGACATAGGCGGGGTACCTTGCAGATTCCCCCTGCTAACCAGAATGTAAACCAAAGCAGTGGATGTACACCATATTACAGAAATGTGAATATTGATGCAAAATGTAGCGAATTACCAGCAAAGAACACTGTTCAATTCATGGTTGGAGAAAATGAAATCCAAAGCAGTGTAATAGCAAGAAATAATATAAGCTCTAATTTCAATCATTTGCAATAAAGTTAATAAAATAACAAGCATAGGCTCCTAGATTTCCCAAACTTTTTTTCCTATCCAAATGAGGAGAAATGTTACATTAGGAAATGGAGGACAAGAGAAAGGTAGAGGAATGATGATCCAGAATATGAAATCAGAATTTCAACGTTTTGGTCATTTTTTAATTTTATGATGTTTGAATTCAACATGTAATACATTTTTTTTATATAAGTGTTGATTTAAAATATTAGCTTTTGCTATGTATTAGCTAATGTGCATGTATAATATTTTTATTTGACTTATATACTGCATTTTCAATGATAAAGGCAGTTTACAGAAAACAACATAAACATAACATTACAGGGAACATGTTATATACAGGGTGGCCCAAAAAAAGTGAGAACATCTCGTAAATTAAAAGCTTAAATAGTTTACTTATTTACCTTTTTTAGCTATATAACGTCTTTATTTCAACAATTTCCGGTCGCCATCTTTTTTTTTTTTTTTTTTTAAATTTGTCAATCGTTTACATCTGTCTTTTTGAATTTTTAAATAACTTAAATGCTACGAGATGTTCTCATTTTTTTTGGGCCACCCTGTAGGTATATATCAACTTAACACAACTTGGAATTTACATTCAATGTTTAACATTCAACCATGTAACTGAGTTATAGTTAGAATGACAGAGCGATGTAGATTTAGGAGCTAAAGTCATATGGGAGTCAAGTGGTCATATGTAACAAATGAGTATGACGGAATTCACTATTCAAGAAGTTCATAGATAGCTGAGTGTCTTATGCCTCCGAAGTGTTCGGTAAAGAGGAGAGTTTTTAATAACTTCCGGAAGTTGTGGAATCAGTGGTAGCTCTTATGTGTCCAGGTATGGAGTTCCAAGGGCCGGGCGCGTATAAGGAGAATGCGTGCAAACTGATTGGTTGAATTTGGTGAAGTCTGAAGGGAGTGTGAGTAGATATTGAGTATGGCTCCTTCTATTCTGATGGTTTGGTGTTCTTGCTATTATTGATTGCAGGTAATGTGAGGATAACTCATGATAGATTTTAAATATATTCATTATGTTTTTGTTTTATCCTGCTAGACAGTGGTAGCCAACTCAGTTCCTTTAGAATGGGGGTAATGTAGCTGTTTCTGGGTGCACCAAAGAGGGTTCTTGCAGCTGCATGTAGAGCCAATTGCAGTGGATGTAAGTGACTTTTAGTTATACTTGGAGGATTGTATTATAGTAATCTATGTGGGGGAATGTCATTGCCTGGAAGACGGTTCTGAAATCCTTTGCCTTGAGAAGGGGTTGCAGATGTTGGAGAGTCCGAATTTTATTGTAAATGATTTTTGTTGCTTTGTTTATGCGAGATTATAATGTGATGTGCTGATCAATGATTACTTCTGGTTTAACCAACAAATCTGCATTGTCAGCTTTTAAGGTAATCGGTGGTGAGAAGTTCTTATCTCTGATAATAAAGAGGACCTCAGTTTTGTTGTAATTAATTGTGAGGTGGTGTTCGGAGAGCCAGTGGTTAATTGCAGTGAAGCAGTTTGTTATTGGTGTGAAGTTTGCATTAGTGGTTGAGAAGGGAGCATATAGATTGAAGGAGACAGCATCAGGATGAGGTTGCAAACTGGTTGGATATAGATGTTGAACAAAAGGGCTGAAAGTGCTGAGCCCTGGGAGACTCCATGTTTTTCAGTGTAAGGGTCTCAGTATTTATGTATTTGTTCCTGATGGAACTATTTGTTGACAGCCAGAGAGGTAGGAACGAAGCCAAGTAAGGGCTAGGTTATGGATGCCAATGCTTTGTAATCATTGTATTAGTATGTCATGACATATTGTGTCAAATGTTGTTGCAATGTCTAGAAATAAGAGGACAAAACCCTGCTTAGGTTTTTCTATGCCTTTCGTCAGTCTGTCCATTAGTGAGGTAAGCAGGGTTTCAGCCCCATGCCCAGTTCGAAATCCATGTTGCTGTGGGTCAAGGGGGGCATCATTTGGATTGATGTGATCCTGCAATTGAATTTGGACAATCTTTTCCTGTATTTTTTACCAGGAAGGCAAGCTAGATGTTGGTCTGTATGAAATTGGTACAGATGGATCTAGCTTAGGGTTTTTTAGAATAAGACTGATGGATGCTATCTTGAGTCTGGAAGGTAAATACAGTATCCTTGAGAGAATGGAAGGTGTATCATTCTACATAACGTTGGGGCTAGCTCAGCTCTTGCAAGTTTGAGCCAGCTTACCGGGCATGGGTCAAGGGGGGTGTGGTAATGTTGAGATTACTTATTTCTTCAAGGTGCTGAGGTGTAACTGGGCAGAATGATTGAAGAAGGGTGGAAGTACAGGTTTGAATGTTGTTTTTTGTTATGGCTGGAGATGGGTTAAGGAGTTTGGATTAGAAATGTGAAGCAAGTGGATGTGGTCCAGGGATGGACAGAGGTGGTGTTTGCTTGTTTTCATTTATCAATGACTTAACAATATCAAATAGCTCTCTTAGTTTGTTTAGTGATTTCATAATAATTTTTGTGTGGACTGTCTTTTTGCATTATTGGCTTGAATCTGATAAGAATGCAGGATGTGAAGGTAACTGGTCTTGAGTTGATAATCATTGGTTTGTCTCCATTTGCATTCAGCTTTTCTGAGGTCATGTTTTAGCTTTTTCAAGTCTGCAGAGTACCAGGGCAAATGATTGTGGAGTTGTGCTCTCTCCATATTATGAGGAGGAGTCATTCCATTAGTGCTAATAGTTTCATACCAGTTGGAGACAAAGAAGTCTAGGTCATTTGAGTCCACTCTTAGCGTGGGGATGATTTATTGTTATTTATTTTATTTATTTACATTCTCTTATATAACGCGCTATTCTGCATCAGTGCGGTTTACATTGAACAAACTGAAGTGCTACTGCTAGGAGATTCCAATATGCCAGATGTTGATTGGCATATTCCTGCTGCAGTATCATCTAGAAGTAAGGAGATCCTGGATTCTCTACAGGGAGAACTATTCAGGCAATTGGTAACAGACCCCACACGTGAAGGGGCCATACTGGACTTGGTGCTTACCAATGGTGAAAGTGTTTCTGATGTTGTAGTGGGAGATCATTTTGCAACCAGTGATCACCAGATGGTGTGGTTCAGTATTAGGACTAGGGCTGTTAGAACCCATTCCAAGGTGAAGATCTTAGACTTTAGGAAGACTAACTTTGCGAAGATGGGCCAATACCTCAGGGAGTCGTTAGTGGGATGCGAACAGCTGGGGGATGTAGAAAACCAGTGGGCAAAACTGAAAGGGGGTATTTTAAAGGCAACCAACCTTTTTGTTAAAATGGTAAATAAAGGCAAAAGGAACAGGAGACCGCTATGGTTTTCGAAGGAAGTAGCTGAAAAAGTGAAGAAAAAGAGGGAGGCCTTCATGAAATACAAGAGATCACAGAGAGAGGAAGACAGGCATCTGTATTTGGAAAAACTTAGAGAAGCTAGCAAAGTAGTCAAGAAGGCAAAGATTCAAAAAAGGAGGAAATAGCCAATGCAATAAAATGGGGGGATAAGACATTTTTCAGATATATTAGTGAGAAAAGGAAGGGCAAAAGTGGTATTGTCAGACTCAAGGGTGCAGGGGGGGAATATGTAGAAGCTGATAAGGATAAAGCGGAATTGCTTAACAAATATTTTTGTTCTGTGTTCACAGATGAAGAACCAGGAGCAGGACCTTAGATAACACCCACAAATAAGAACAGAAGCGAGGGACATCTTGAACAATTTTCAGAAAACTGTGTTCGTGAGAAACTAGCTCAACTTAAAGTAGACAAAGCGATGGGACCGGATGGGATACACCCTAGAATACTGAGGGAACTTGGGGACATTCTAGCAACTCCACTGACTGACCTTTTCAATGCCTCGTTGGAGTCGGGAGTTGGAGTTTGGGTGCCAAAGGACTGGAGAGAGGCTCATGTGGTGCCTTTACACAAAAGCGGAAGTAAGGATGTGGTTGAAAACTACAGGCCGGTTAGTTTAACTTCGGTGGTGAGTAAATTATTGGAAACGCTGCTGAAAGAGAAAATAGTGAGGTTTCTGGAGTCCGGTGGATTACAGGATCCGAGGCAGCATGGATTCACCAGAGGCAGGTCTTGTCAGACAAATCTGATTGATTTCTTTGACTGGGTGACCAGGGAGTTGGACCGAGGGAGAGCCCTAGATGTGGTGTATTTAGATTTCAGTAAAGCCTTTGACACTGTTCCTCACAGGCGACTTATAAACAAACTGAGCACCCTAGGGATGGACCCTAAAGTTACTGCTTGGGTTAGAAATTGGTTGGGTGGGAGGCGACAAAGAGTACAAGTAAATGGAGCTCACTCTGAGGAGAAGGATGTTACCAGTGGTGTGCCCCAGGGATCTGTCCTTGGTCCGATTCTTTTTAACATCTTTGTTAGTGATATAGCGGAAGGGCTGTCGGGTAAGGTTTGCCTCTTTGCGGATGATACCAAAATCTGCAATAGAGTAGACACCCAGGAAGGTGTAGATAACATGAGGAGGGATCTAGCTAAGCTTGAAGAATGGTCTAGAATTTGGCAGCTGGGATTTAATGTTAAAAAATGTAAGGTCATTCATTTGGGCTGCAGCAATCCAAGGGAGCAATACAGTATAGGAGGTGAAGTACTTTTGTCCACTAAAGAAGAGCGGGACCTAGGCGTGGTTGTGTCTGATGATCTTAAAGTAGCTAAACAGGTAGAAAAGGCGACGGCAAAAGCTAGAAGGATGCTTGGGTGCATACGGAGAGGAATGGTTAGCAGAAAAAAGGAGGTGATAATGCCTCTGTATAAGTCTTTGGTGCGACCTCATTTGGAGTATGGTGTGCAATTCTGGAGACCGCACCTTCAAAAGGATGTGAACAGGATGGAGTCGGTGCAGAGGGTTGCTACTAAAATGATTAATGGGCTTCATTATAAAGCATATGAGGACAGACTTAAGGATCTTAATATGTACACCTTAGAGGAAAGGCGGGATAGAGGTGATATGATTGAGATGTTTAAATACCTCCATGGCATAAATGTTCAGGGAGAGAGCCTCTTTCAATTGAAAGCAAGTTCTGCTACGAGGGGACATGTGATGAGGGTGAAGGGAGATAGATTCAGGAGTGATATGCGGAAATATTTCTTTACGGAAAGAGTAGTGGATCCGTGGAATAGTCTCCCAGTGGAGGTGGTAGAGATGAGGACAGTAACTGAATTCAAAAAAGCATGGGACCAACACAGAGGATCTCTAAAGGTAAAAAGTGGACTGTTGTAGTTGTTATGGAAGGACAGACTAGATGGGCCTTGTGGTCTTTTTCTGTCATCATGTTTCTATGTTTCTATGTAAATTACATTGAACAGGGCATTATAACTTGGAAATAACTATTTTACAGGGAACACTTGATGTTGTGGAAGAAATACTTCCAAATTGTTTAAATCTGTGAAGGTTTAATTGCTTTTGTGTATTGGGGGTTTCTTGCAACTGGTATGGAATTTGGAAAGAGATGGTGCTGTGGTCCAACCAGGGGGAACCTGTATCAGCTGAGGATTAGGGATAGTGGACCTTTCCAGAAACTGCGATGATATTAGATCAAGGGTATTACCTTTATTCTGTGTTGATTGTTGTACTATTTGTGTGTAATTTAAGTACTCCATTGCATCCATGCAATTGAGAATTTAAATTATTTTTCTGTGGCACAGATGATAAGTTGAAGTCACCCAAGAGTGTCAGTGGGCAATGTGGACTTGTGTGTGAATGTACTACTTCAAGGAGTGTTGCAAGTTCTTCATAACTAGAACTGGCCAATCTGTAGTGAGGCATAAGGAATTCTGTTTGTTAGAAATGGTTAACATGTCGAGCCCATCTGTGCTCAATGTAGCTACAAGTTTAAATCGAAAACGCCTTTTCACAAGTATGCATACTCCACCTCTTCGGTGACCAATTCGGTAACATGAAATATGTCATAGTTTGGATGTGCTAGTTGATTTGCAAGTATAGTGTCTGTTTTGGTAAACCATGTCTCTGCAATGCACATGAGGTCTATATCATTATCTATTTCCTCTGACACGATCAACAAGTTAGCAAGCGGCGGAATGTTCTCCACCACTGGGAGGCACGGGAAGAGGGTAAAAATGTGGAATGGCAAAGCAATGGAGGGGATACTGGAAGGGAAGAAGAGCTAGGAAAGAAGAGAAATGGAAGGGCTTGAGAAGTAAGAAGAAGATAGGAAGGGGAGACCTTAGAGGCCAGAAGGAGGAAATAGGGGTGTGGGGGGGGGAAGGGGGTGAGAGGAGTGGGAAAGACAAGGACAATTAGGAGTGGGAGGAGAAGGATAGCCAGGGGAAATGGAGGGGCTTGAGGAGTAACAGGAAGATGGGGAGGAAAATCCTAGGGGCTAGGGAGAGGAAATGGGATGGGAAAGAGAAGTGTGGGGGGGGGAGAGGAAGGTGATGGCAGAAGAGCATCAGGAGGGATGAGAGGAGTGGGAAGATGAGGACAATTAGGAGTGGGAGGGGGAAAAAGAAAAGTAGGGAAAAAAGGATGGAGAGTGGGAGGAGAAGACAAGGAAGAGGAAATGGAGGGCTTGAAGAATAAGGAGGAAGAAGAGAGAGAGAGCGAGATGGGAAGAGGAGATATTTAGAGATGTGGAGATGGGGAAGGGTCTGGATTTTGGCAGGAAGAATGCTCTTTCAGGGATGAATAGTGAAAGATAGGTAATAGGGCAGACTTTACATAAATGGAGCTCGGAGGAAGAATGGAGTTGAGTATCTAATGGGAGATGGGGCAGTGAAGGCGCTGGGGTTCTATGAGGGATGAAAGGAAACTGGGTTGTAGGGTGTTATCCTGGAGGGAAGGGAAGGAATGAGGCATGGGATGGTATACATGAGGGAAGAATAGAGGTGTGCTGGTGGAGCTTGCAATGCCTCCTGCTGGCTCATTCACCTGTTGATGACCTGTTAAAACAAGTCGAATGTGCATTAGAAATACAGACTATCGGGTCACTATTCAGCTAGGTTGGCCAGTATACTTTTGAAATGCCAGTTGCCATGGCTGAATTAAATCCAGGTATTCAGCACCAGGAGCTGAATATCCGAATTCAACACTGACTGTCCTAACTTTATCTAGATAGCTATATGGTTAGCAAACAGAATAACCCTGGGGACTGCCCTGGCGCTCAGTGGCATTACCTGGTTCTGCTACCTGGATAAGTGCTTTTGAATATTGGGCCTTCTGTGTACAGGAATTTTGTGAAATGGTTGGGAGACACTGTTGGGTCAATGTTAGCAAATAGGAAGTTGGCATCAGGCAATCTGAGGGGGCGGAAGCAAACAGCCTCATGGCGCTGAAGTTTTAAAGTAAGCACCGTGGGGCTGTTTGTGGCTGCCGCTGCAGGTCCTGGAGAAGAGGCAGCAATAGACCGTCCCGGATCACTGGCACTGTAGATGGCTGCCTAGTTCACCTAATGGCCATGCCGGCCCTGTGCTCAGCCCAGATATTCAGTGGCAGCTGTAATTCGGATAATACTGTTGACTATCCTGTCATTATTTAAGTTCCATGACTGACCACCATGACATTTAAATATCGATCCTTTTGAAAACTGGGCATGAGATATTTAAATATTATCAAGATATAAATGAATAGCAGGTGGGTTTCTTTCAGTAGACAGCAGGCTCTAGAATGAGGGGGTCATGGGATGAGGGTGAAAGGGGGGTATGCTGAGGAGTAATCTAGGGAACTATTTCATTAAGAATGGTGGTGGATGCATGGAACAACCTTCCGATGGAGCAGATGGAGACAGGGACAATGTCTGAATTCATGAAAGCATGGGACAAGCATAGAGGATGTCTGAGGGAGAGGAATGGATTGGATTGTAGAGCTGAGCAATAGGTGTGAATGGACAGATAGCCCATTACGTTCTATGTTTCTTAAGCATTTCTCTTCTCTCCTCCCTCTTTGCTAAAAAGCCGGATGTCTTGTTGTACAATTGGGAATTTTAAGGAAGTAAAACTTGCCTGTTGAACAAGAATCGGTAGTTGCGTCTTCAGCCTCTACTCTTGCGGCACTCTTTGGCTTACCATGAACAGCTGCAATGGGGAGAGAAGAGCAGAGGTCTTTATGACATTTATTGTACTTTTCAGTTCTCCCCTTCGTCTTCAGTTTCCCTCTCATATATAAATATTTCCAACACCACACTCATTAAAACTCATCTTCCTGATATTGAACATTAAGGGTAATAATGGTGAGTCCAAGGGAAACCCAATAAGGCATCACTCAGGTAAGCAAAAGCCCTCAGGAAAGTAAAACATCTAACCTTTGTAAAGAACATTTCGTATTGATGTGAGATGCAAAAAGGTCTGTTCTGAGTATGCTCCATTTCTTGAATTCAAGTGATGTAATGTGATTGTCCAGAGCCCACTCATGAGCCATTGACTGGCTTTGTAGGCTGCCTGGTTTAGTTCTGTTGGAAGGTAGGTGGCTTGCAGATGACTAATTTCCATTTTCTGACTGAGTCTTTGCATAGTGGCACATTGATGCTTGTGAAAGGCGGTATAACAAGCAACAAAACCTGTTCCAACTACTTTATTTATGTAAAAACACAGCAAACTGATTTTTGAATGAAAATGATTTTCCCCAGAAGCCAGTGCTTGAAAGGACAAAGGGCCCGACTTTCAACTGGGCGGTGCTATGTGCCGCGCCGGCGTATAGCCCGCCCTCTGCTGCCTAACCTGGATTTTCAATGACGAGGTCACATGTGGCCCCGGCATTGAAAATCTGGGTCTCGCCGCATATCCTGGAAGCAGCAGGAGATAGCTGGGTAGCAGCGATTTTTGATGCCACCCGCTTAGCCTCTGTGCCTGAAAGATAGACGAGGAAAAACCTCACTTTAAGGCTCAGAGGGCTAAGCGGTAGCATCGAAAATTGCTGCTACCTGGTTAGCCCTTTCCTCTGCTCCGGAATGCCCCTAACATGCAGTGATGCTGACCTCATAGCATCTGGGCACGTTAGGGTCATATCCGAGATTTTCAAAGGGTACTACCCGTGTAGGTGCCTTTCGAGAATCCCAGAAAAGGCATTTACGTGGGTAACTAGGGCAGTTGCCCATGTAAATGCCTTTGAAAATGAGGCCCAAAGTGCATAAAACATTGCTGTGATTCAAAAGTGCTTTTGGTGACCATTGGCCTTGAGCGCAAAGGTGCAAGAGAGAAACTCCACAGCCTCATCTGGAAGCATCTGCTGTCAACATGACTTGATATTATGGTTTCTGAAAAGGGCAACCCTTCTGGAGGTTGGGCAATTCCTGTCAGCAGAGGAGAGTATGCCTTAGATCTGCATTCACTTTTATTTTCTGAAAAAAGAGATGGAAAATGTTGCAGGAAACAAAATACACTGTAGAATCTCTTTGTATCGAAATTCCATGTAAAAAGGGGGGGGGGGGGTGATGCCAATGGAGGTGTACTATCAACTACCTGGCCAGAATGAACAAAAGGATGATGAATTGCTCAAAGAAATCAGGGAAGCTAACAAAAGTTACAATACAGTAATAATAATGGGTGATTTCAATTGCCTCGGTGTCAACTGGGTTGGTGTCACAGCAGGACATGCTAGGGAGATAAAGGGCCCGATTTTCATTTAGGCAGGCTATGTGCCACATCAGCGCATAGCCTGCTCGCCAACCCCCTTAACCCAGAATTTCATTTCCGCGGCAATGGAAATGAAAATCCGGGTCATGCCGCACAGGCCGGCAGCACCTGAGGCTAAGCGGGTAGCAGTGATTTTCGATGCTACCCTTTTAGCACCAGCGCCTTAACCTGGGCATGTTAGAGACTTAACTGGGATTTTCCAAAGACACTAACCCATGTAGGTGCCTTTGGAAAATCCCGGTTAAGGCATTTACACAGATAATATGGGCTGTTACCCGTGTAACTGCCTTTGAAAATCGGGCCCAAAGTTTCTAGGTGAAATAAATGACTGCTTCTTGGAGCAGCTGGTTCATGAACCGACAAGAGAGGAAGCCATTTTGGACCTGGTTCTTAGTGGAACGCAAGATCTGGTGCAAGAGATAAGGATTCTAGTCCCACAGGTGCTCCTTGTGGTCTTGGGCAAGCCACTTAACCCTCCATAGCCCATGTTCCCTGTAAAATAGTTCTCTGTGTGCTGTGCTTTCCTGTCTAATCAATGTGTTTATACCTCAAAAATTTCCTGTCATGATTTGACAATTTCCAATCTGTAATCAAACCGCTGCTGATCGCTGGAAGTAGCGGTATACAAATGTATACTAAATAAATAAATAAATAAAGGATGTTGGGGCCACTTGGTAATAGTGATCATAGCATGATCGCATTTGATTTAGGAAAACTGTTTGTTGGCAAACAGAATGTACAAACGAGTAACATATCTTCAGTGGGTGGTGACTCTTACACCCACCAAAGCTAATAACACCAAAGCTGTTTACATTTTTGGTTTATTCCCCATCCCATCCCCTCCCCTCCCTCAACCCCGCCACCCCCCACACACTCCTTCTATCCCAGCCTGTGTCACAATCAACACATAATCAATACGTTCCATAATCAGTACATTCCAATATCGATACATACATTCCAGAGCACAATAACATTCTCTGGTATATCTCCCACGAACTATGCAAACAAGACAACTAATCCACCTGGTGTGTGGACTCTATCATTTGTAAATTTTTTTGCTCTTTATATCTTTACATTGTATAGAAACAGATTGTACTTCATTTTAACATTCTTACATTTTCTTTGTAATCCTTTTGTGCTCTCTTCACCTACCCAAACTACCCCCCTCCCCGACCGCCCCCTCCATCCCAGTCCCACCCACGCCTAGGAGCTTCGCAGTCCCTCTCAGCCATCTTCTTCTCTCCCACCTAACCACATTGATTAAGCACTCTACTGCGAGTCACAGGCATCAGAGTATCGAAATAAGGGCCCCATTCTTCCAAAACATGGTCCCATCATCGAGCGCTCCGAGCCCTTTCCTATTACATCAAAAGAGCAGCATATAAAACCTCCCTCCATCGCCAATACCCCGGACCCCTTGGTACTAACCAAGCCTGGAGAATCACCTTGCGGGCTATTAACAATGCTATTTGAATCCAAGATCGATTTATCCCCCTGGGCTCCTGATTCTCAGACCATTATATCCAAGACCATAGACTCAGACGGCAATCGACCCACTGCGGGGTACACATTCTGAATGAACTGTTCCACCCTAACCCAAAAGTTCTGCACTGCTGTACAATGCCAGAACATATGACCCAGAGTCGCTGCCACCTCAGAACATCTAGGGCAAACATCCGAATCTGCCACTCCGGCTCACCAGGCCCTCCTAGAGCGAAAAACGCCCATCATAGCAACTTATACTGCATATCCCTCAAAGTCACCTGAGTGGTAAGAGATACCACCTCTTCCATCGCCCTTAGTAACTCTCGTTCACCAATTCTTAAATTCAAATCTTGGCTCCATTTTTCCACCAGCTTCGTTTCCACCACTCCTGGCAACAACCCCACTATGGCTCTATGAATAGTCGAGATCTTCATCTGCTGCTCTCCGCCCATTAACACTTCCTCTATCTTAGAGCAAAAACTACCTTGCAGTGCTCCCATTGGGAGTGCACAGATATAGCTTTGTACTTATAGATATGGGAACGTATCTGCCCCTCTTAGCTCATATTGTTGCCACATCTTGTTGAAGGAAGCAATTCCTCCCTCAAGTAAAAGAAGCTCCTCTACATTAACTATCCCTTTCTCCTCCCACTCCACAAACCTCTCTGTTTCTATCCTGGGCTGAAAACTCTTATTACCCCGGAGCGACAGATACGGTGATATAGAAGACAAATGACCCAACAATTTTGTAAAATATTGCCAGGCCTGCCTAACAGGCATCAACAATGTATTAGACTTCACCTCCAGTGGGCACTGCGATGTGGTAGCATGTAAAATATATCTCAGATGGTAGGGAGCAGCTACATCTCCGCTCATAAGCGAGAGGCGTATAGTCTGACTTGTCCCACAGCCAATCTCGCACATGCTGCAATAGACATGCCATATTATACCTGGCCATGTCCAGAAGTCCCAGTCCCCCATCCCATGAGTTCTGCAGTACCTTCAACCTAATTCTGGGTCGTTTACCCCCGCCCCCAGAGAAGAACATTTAAGTGCATTTCCAATCATCGCAGGTCAAGACTTTTCACCACCATCGGCAACGTTTGTAAAATGTATAGCCACTTCGGGAACAACACCATTTTATACAATGCTATTCGACCACCTAGCGATAAAGGGAGGTCTCTCCACTTCTGTACTGTCTGCCTCGACTGTTCCAACAGCATATGATGTTAGCCTCATATAAGTCAGACAAGTTAGCCGTTAATTGAACTCCTAAATACTTAAATTTCTTGTCCGCCCATTTCAATGGGAAGGGTCCAGGCCCAGGGGAAGAGCCTCCAGTTTGTCCAAATTAAGTTTCAACCCAGAGCATAGACCATACTCTTAAAACAGTCTCAGGAGAGAAGGGAGCCCCTGCACAAGATCAGTCAGGTGGACCAGTATGTCGTCCGCAAATGCTGCAACTCTGAATTCCTCTTCCTTCCCGATCCTGACCCCAATTATATCCATATGAGTGCGAATCATGCTCAACAAGGGTTCCAAGGTTAATACAAACAACAGCGGCAAGAGCGGACACCCCTACCACATCCCCTGGCGCAGTGGAAAGGTTTGATTGTGATTACCATTAACCAAGATAGCACCACAGGGGTCTGCATATAGTAAGCAAATTACATCCAGGAAATATAGCTGAAGACCAGTCCTTTCCAGAACCTGAAACATAAAGGTCCAACTGGCTCGGTCAAACGCCTTTTCATTGTTGAAACTAATTAGCAGCGATGCTACTCCCCCCGACCACTGACACACATAGACGCCAAAATACATCAGAGGTTTTCTGCCACATTCCTCCCTTTAACAAATCCTACTTGAGTATCATATAATAAAATCGTGAGGAAATTGGCCAAGTGGTCCTCCATTATCTTAATGTCGACATTCAACAGCGAGATGGGGCGATAAGAACCTGCCAGGGTCGGGTCTCTCCCTGGCTTGGCAATAACAGTAATGAGTGCCTTATTGGGGTCATAAGGGAAATGACCTGTCTCTACCAGATCATTGTAATATTCAGACAATGGGATCGCCACCTTATCCTGCAACAGCTTATAAAAGTCTCCTCTCAACCTATCTGGTCCTGAAGCCTTACTGTTATGCAGACCTTTTATGACACATTGAACCTCTCTCGGCTCAGTCAGAGTGTTCACTACTGTTACTTGTTCTGGAGTTAACCCCGGCAACTCCATTTTCTGAAGGTATTCCCTTGCCAAATCCCCCTGGGTTTCGTCCGCTCGATATAGCTTCTGATAGAATTCCCTAAACACTCGTTCAACTCCCTCTGGCATATTATGCAAGTTACCAGCTTCGTCCCTTAAAGCTCCCATGGTTTGTGAACCTTTCTGGGTCGTGATGGGTCGTGACAAAAGCCTGCCGGCTTTATTACCAAAACGATAGAGGTGATATCGATAGAAGAACATTGATTTCTGCACTCTAGGATGTAAGATCAAGTTCAATTCCTGCTGTATGTTAAGCACCTCCTTTTTTGTGTCTATAGAGGCCCTATCCCCGAACCGTCGCCTAGCCTGCCTCAAGGCCCTCTCAAGTTGTATTATTTGAGCATTAATTCTCCTACGTCATTGCTGCACCTACCCAATTATATCTCCTCGAAGGACCGCCTTCCCTGCTTCCCAAAATAAGGCCGGGTTGTCAACATGCTGATCGTTAAAATGAGCATACTCCTCCCATCTGGATCAGAGGAAAGCCAGGAAATGTGTGTCCCCCATCACTTCTAAGGGAAACCGCCAGGAAGGTCTTGATCCCGGCCTCCCTATATCCAATGCGAGAACAACCATCGCATAATCCAAAATTATGATAGGCCCGATATCTATTCTCCTTACTCTATGAAGAATTTTTGAGGAGACAAGAAAATAATCCAATCTGGACAAGGTGCCATGAGCGTGTGATAGATGAGTATAGTCCTGCTCAGTGGGGTGGAGCACCCGCCAGACATAAAGCAGATCATATCCATCATGTAGTCCTTGAAGGCGCCTACCCGACCTTTAATTCTGCGGCCTTCCTCCCCCAGAACGATCTAATGTACCATCCCAAGTACAACTGAAGTCGCCCCCAATCACTAAGCAACTACCACTCACTTTTGCAATACATTGGGCCAATCCCTGAAAGAAGGATGCATTATAAGTGTTTGGGCCATATATGGAGCCTATGACAAGCCGCTGCCTTGAAATTTCCCCATGAATAAATACATATCTTCCAGGTCCACCATTCTGTCGGCCACTTTGAGCTCTAGCCCTTTTTGTAAATTCGTTTTTATTGTTTTCACATAAACATACAGTTAAGCGAGCTGGCACGTCACACATCCAGAACAGCCGAAGAAATGTACAGTTTTCAAAGATAAACTTTCAGGGAGAAATGCTGGGGGTAACTAGGGAGCAGTCTTATAGTCTGGGGACTAGTCTGCACAAATAAAACAGCAAGGAATGCAACACAGAACAGTAAATACAAGGAATTTAAATACGTGGAATAAAATTCAAGGGATTTAACTCAGGATTCCTCACCGTCACAGGGCTGGCTCGAGCCTGTAGGGCAAGGCCAGCACTGAACGGTCCAAAGCCAGGGGACTACCACCCCAGGCGCCAGCCAGAGCAAGCACGACTACCTAATCAACCCCCCTCCCCGCCCCCTACCCTCCTTACCCCTAACCCACCCACCCACCCCCCCGCCAGAACCAGAAGAAGCCCTATAGGTCTCTTCATCCATCTTCAGGGACCACCTCCCCCCCCATGGAGTCAGCGCCCAGTCTCGTAAGCCTGACCTAAGCCTGCGCCAAGTCCCCCTCAGAACCCGCCCCCGGGGGATTGAGCAAGGGAGCCCAGATGAGAAGGAATCGGGATAGCACGGGACCTCCCAATAGCCGGGCCTTTCGGCCCTCCATCCTCATGAGATCCCCCATCAGAGCTTCCCACTCTCTTATCCCTGGACCACTCTCGGAAAGCCATTGTCGGAGGATACAGTGTTTTGCTACTAAAAAACTTTTTGCACACAGCTGCCTCTGGGCGTCCGTTCCCTGCACCCCTGAGGGTCCGACATGAAACAAACACCACACAGGGTGCAGGGTCACCCCCCCATTCACCCAAAGGAGCAGTCTGCTCCGCACCGTGCTCCAAAATAATTGAATCCTAGGGCAAGACCAAAATCGGTGAAACAGAGTTCCCACTTCGTTATTACAGAGGGCACACACATCAGACAGCAAGAGTCCCATCCTCCTCGCCCCAGCCTCAGATACATACGCTCTCCACAGGAGCTTAAACTGCAGCTCCCTGTACCGAACGGCCTCAGAGAGCACCCGGATTCTGCGAAAAGCCATTCCCACCAGTTCCACCGTCAACTCCACCAAACCGTCCTGGTGCCAGCGCTCCACCAACCGAACAAACTGCCCCAGGCCGCTCGGGGGGGACAACAGCACCCGTATCTGCCCAGCAGCAGGGGAAGCCTGACATTGTTCCAGTAGTAGCCAGAGGCTGTTGTCAGAGGTCAAGAAGTCCCTCTTCCCGGGAAAGCTACCCACGTAGTGGGGCACCTGCAGATAGTAATAAAAGGTCTCCTTCGGCAAATCGTGTTTCTTCGCCAGCTCCTGAAAAGAGTCAAGCCGATCCGAACCCTCCAGGCGCAATTGTCCAAGATATTCGACTCCAGCCCTCTGCCAAAGCCGTCCTCCCCCGCCAAGCCTTCCCGGTGGAAAGTCACCATTCCCTCGCAAGGGCAGACAGTCCGTCACTCTCCAGGGCCTAGCCCGTTGGCCCCATAAAAATTTCCATCCCACTCGCAGGGTACGCAGATAGAAGGACTCCCGCCATGCCCGCGGCAACGCCGCAACCCCACAGTGAAGCAAGTACACTCTATGCCACTGCTCAGAAAATTGGTCGAGCAGATCAATCGGCAGTCGTTCGGCATTTCCCAAAACCAGATCACTTATCCTCCTCGTCATATAGCACAAATTAAATAATCTCAGGGAGGTCAAGCCCAGACCACCTTCCTCAGCTGGCCGCATAAGCGTCTCCAACGCAACATGTGCTCTCTTGGCTCTCCACAGATAACGACCAACCTGACCATGCAACTCCCGCAAGTCCCGTCTACCCAACCAGAGGGGAAGGTTCCTCAACAAATATAGCCATCGTGGCCACTCTATCATCCTCACCAAGGCAACCCGTCCCATCAGAGACAAGGGTAGATCCCTCCAGCGCCGCAGTCGTGAAATCGTAGAGTGCAACAGGGGGCGAATATTTACCTCATAGAGGGAGCGTAGACATGCCGGGATATGAACGCCTAGATAAACGTATGTGCCCCTCCGCCCATTGCAGCGGGAAGGCACCCGCCACTTACCCCGCGACTGATTCTCGACATCTAGAACCATCGATTTCGTGCGGTTAATACGAAGCCCCGAGAACCCACCAAATCGCTCGATCAGGCATAGAGCTTCCGGGAGGGACGCCATCGGCTCCGTCAAACACAGCAGAAGATCGTCCGCGAACGCACTCACCTTAAGGCACCCACCCCGCCAGGTAGCCCCCTTAATCTGTTCGGATTCTATCAGCGAGAGTAGGAGAGGTTCTAATTGTAAGACGTAAAGAAGAGGAGAAAGGGGGCAACCCTGCCGCGTACCACGCTGCAACAGAAAGGGGGGAGAGCAGGTTCCGCCAACATCGACCACAGCTCGGGGAGCAGCATATAAGGCTTGTAGCCCCCACAAGAACGTCCCTTGAAAGCCGAATCGCCCCAGGGCCGCAAACATATAACGCCATGACACTCTATCAAAAGCCTTTTCGGAATCTAGACTAACAAGTAGCAGCGGGTCCCTCGCCAGCTGTGTCTGTTCCATACCCAGTAGCACCCTACTAATGTTCACCGAGGCATCCCGGCCTTTAACGAAGCCTGCTTGATGGGATCCCGCTAACTCCGGCAAAAACAGCTGGAGCCGCGCAGCCAGAATCGAAGCAAAGAGCTTCTGATCGACATTTATTAACGAGATGGGTCTGTAGGAGGCAGGGTCCTCCAGCTCCTTGCCTTGCTTCGGAATTAACGTAATGCGGGCTGTGCGCATATCCCTAGGGAAGGAGCCGGAGTCCACCACCTCGGCAAACAATGCCGCCAGGGTCGGAACCACCGAAATTTCCAATAACTTGTACGCTTCATATGTAAAACCGTCGGGGCCGGGAGCCTTGTGCGTTTTGCCAGCGCGAATCGCTTTCTGAATCTCCACTCCAGTTATCTCATGATTAAGCACTTCCAGCTGCGCCTTCCCCACCCTGGGGAGCGACACACGTCCCAGAAAGTCCTCCAGGGAAGACGTATCCCCATCCTCGGAAGCATACAGTTGCTCATAGAAGGCGCGAAAGACACGAGCTACTTCTGCCGCCCTAGTATGTCTCCTCCCCTCAGTGTCCTTAATCACCAGCACCCGACAGGAACCCACGGGGTCCTTCACTAAACGGGCCAGCAATTTCCCAGACCGGTCTCCATAGCGGAAAAACTGGTGGCGATAATATTTCTGGGACTGAATGGCCCTCTCCTGCAACAAGTCATTCAGGCGCCTCTGTAGCTCCAGGAAGTCTAGCAGACCACTCCGCCGCCCAGAGGCCACTGTCTGGGCCGTACGGAGCTCTCTCGACAACCAAAGTATCTCGGCATTAACTCTCTTCCGCTCCGCTCCAACATAGGCTATTATATGCCCTCTGAGAACCGCCTTCCCCGCCTCCCAAAAGGTAGCCAGCGAGGCAACTGTCCCCTCATTGAACTCAACGTATTCCGCCCAGCGCTGGGTCACAAAGTCTCGAAACTCCGTCTTAGTCGCCAGGTGGCTAGGGAACGACCAGTTGGCGGAACTCTCACGCTCCCCGCGCCAGGTCAAACTAACCATGGCATGATCTGAGACGATAATGGGTCC
The DNA here is from genome assembly GCA_033557465.1 of Ichthyophis bannanicus. NCBI lineage: Eukaryota > Metazoa > Chordata > Amphibia > Gymnophiona > Ichthyophiidae > Ichthyophis > Ichthyophis bannanicus. The sequence goes on from CM066045.1 coordinate 54,213,364, forward strand.
AATCTCTGCGCAGGACACCTTCCCAAACCATTGCTGTGATACCAAAAGAAAGTCAATTCTCGACCAGGTTTGGTGGGCTCGTGACAGATGTGTGTAGTCTCTGCTGGTAGGATTTAACACTCGCCAGGCGTCCACCAGCCCCCCCAGCTCACAGAGGTACCCTATGCCCCGCTTACTCCAGCCCCTCCCTGTGGAAGGACGGGAACGGTCTAAGGAAGGATCGTGGGGGCAATTAAAGTCCCCTGCTATCACCATCGGTATCTTTGGGGCCCCCAAAATTTTATGCAGAATATTCTTTAAAAAATCATGGTTATAACTATTGGGGGCATATACAGTCCCAAGAAACATTTCTTCTCCTTGAAGTTTGACATGGGCAAACAGAAATCTACCTTGGGGGTCAGAGTCTACCTTAAGGACCTCGCAGGTTAGACCTTTGTGTATCAAAATTGCCACCCCTTTTCTCCGAGTGTCCGAGGGCGCGGATAGGACTGTCCCGACCCAGTCCCGCTTTAATTTGGCATGTTCTAGAGCCGTCAAGTGTGTCTCTTGTAACAGAGCCACCTGGGCTTTTTGCCGCCTGAGAGCTTGCAGAATTTTGGTGCGCTTCACTGGAGTGGTAATGCCACCGACATTGCATGTTACAAAGTGCAAATCAGGGAGGGTAATGTACTCTCTCGATGCAGACCTTCCTAGGATGAAACAGCTGGGATTGTGTGCGGGGCAGCCCAGCCTCTACCCCACCATCACATAGTTGAGCTCTATACTCAGGGCAAAACCACCCATGGAGAAACCCAGTTCTGGCCAGAATTGGGAGGGAGGGAGACGACTTGCCCATAGGTCTCCCGTTGTCTAGAATCCCCCCACCTCCCCCCCCCCCCCCCCCCCGCCCCCCCGCAGCCACCCCACCCCCCCACCCCCCTCCCCCCTTCCCCCCTTCCCCCCCTCCCCCCCTCCCCCCCATCCACCCGCAGCCACCCACCCCCCCACCCCCCTCCCCCCTCCCCCCCTCCCCCCCTTCCCCCCATCCACCCGCCTCCTCCCTCCTATCTCTACCCCCCCTAAAACTATCACCATCCATACCCTCAGTACCTCGACTGAGGCCCGAGTCTTAGCAATGCCGACTGGAGCGAATTCCCTCCTTTTTGCTGCCACCTGCGCTGAGTAATCTTGGAACATTAGGATTTTCCGGTTTTTCAGCAGCAGCTCAGGCAGTTTTCGGTAGGCCTGCAGGATTAGGACTTTGTGTTGAAAATTGAGGACCTTCAATATCACCACACGTGGCCTGGCATCTTCTGTCTTGCGGGCTCCCAGCCGGTGTGCGCGCTCAATTTTGAGGAGGCCTCGCAGGTCCTCCAGGCCCAAGGCCTCCGGGAGCCAAGATTCCAAAAAGGGGAGCAACTCGCCATCAGGTTGCTCCTCACCTATGCCCAGGATACGCAGATTATTGCGGCGCGATCTGTTTTCTAAGTCATCAATCTTTAGTTGCAGGTTCTGCATTTGCTGCGCATGCTGTGCCGCCTCTCTCTCCCGACGTCCCTCCTCGCTCTCAAGGCTGGCGACCCGATGCTCTACTTCATCCACTCGTTTCCCCAGGTCAGCTAACGAATCCTCTAAGTTATCCAGCTTTTTAGGAGCAGGTCGAATTTCGGGTCCAGAAGCTTAACCACTTCTTTTGCGAGCTCCGCTGGCGCAGAATCTATACTCTCCACTCCCGGAGAGGCCGGCTGAGTTAGCCCCGGCGTAGCAGGCCCGGCTTTGGAGGCCTTCTCTCTCTCCTTCCGCGGTGCCAAAGGCATGGTCAAGGCAGATAATGTCACCGGTGAGTAGGGGGCAGCGTCCGAGACACCCTCCGAAAGTAAGGGGAGCGTTAGAAGGCGAAATGCAGATTTTAAAGCAGATTTATCCTCGCGGCTGCCCCGGAGCGAGCGGGAAGCATCCGCACTCACTCACGCATCACGTGACTCTCCGAGCTCTAGCCCTTTTTGAATCAATATCAGTACCCTTCCTTTCCGTTCCCGCGCCGGCAACCCATACATCTCCCCTACCCAGCCTTTACAGAGTTTCGCATGTTCCTCAGCGGACTGGTACATCTCCTGCAGCAGGGCTATGTCCGCGTAGCATTCTCTCAGTCTTTTCATGAGCTTATATTTCTTAACAGGGGACCCAATACCACAAACATTCCATGTTATTACTTTTAACTCCCCAAAAATATTCCTGTGTTCTTACTCCAAGTAATATCCCACATTCCTTTATCTCAGTGGTGTCCCCTCCCAGCATAGAGTCCACCACTACTCGCATCATATATACTATTGATTTTACCTGATCCCTTCCCATGAAGCACCTATCCCCCTTCCCCTGCCCATGTGCCCTTCCTTCCCTATTGCCCCCTCTCTCCTGTTGTCCCCTCCATCCCCATCAGCCTTCCCGATATCACAGTGGCCTCTAGGGTCCCCCACTTGCCTACCCGAGATCACAGTGGCCTCTAGGGTCCCCCACTTGCCTACCTTCTCATTAGGCCCCATCATCCCCTCCCATGTTACTCCATCCCCCGTCCCTCAACTTTCACCCTCCTCATCTTATCTTCTTGTCAAGCTACCCCAACATCCTCCCCCCCATCGTGTACCATCCTCTACTCGTCCCCCCTGCAAGCTCATGGTTCTCCTAGACTCTTCTCCCGTCTCTTCCCCTTCCCTCCTTCCTCTACCGCCCCCCTCCTCCCTCGCCCAACTATTGTCCTCACCCGAAGAACCAGCCTCCTATTCACCTACAGTAGACAGGCTACCCAACTAAGTTCTTCCTCCCAAGCTCCAATCCACTTCTTCCCTTAGCCCTATGGATCCAACTATCCCCTCCATCCCCCTCCCTCATCTCCCCATAGTCCCATATCCAAATTATCTCTCCAAAGTTTCCTGCTCTAGGGGGAAAGAAAGAAAGGGAGCCGAAACAAGAATAGAGGGGGGATAAACAGCAGGGAAGGACAGAAGCAAAGGCCTCAGAAGACATCAAGGCTAAACAAACAAGCAGGCAAAAAACCCCAACTTGCTGTGTAAGCAAAAATGCATAATAAAAACTTTTTCAAGTACATTGATAGCAAAAAACCCATGAGAGAGTCAGTTGGACCATTAGATGATAGAGGGGTAAAAGGCCATAGCAGAGAGACTAAATTAATTATTTGCTTCGGTCTTTGCTGAAGAAGAAGTAGAGAAGTTACTCATGACTGAAATGGAATTTAAAGGTGATACATTGGATGAATTGAAAACAATATTGATAAATCAGGAAGATGTATTACAACTATTTGATAAACTAAAGAATAGCAAATTGCCTGGAACAGATGATATACATCTGAGCAGGGGTGGCTCTATAATGAGGCCGAGTGAGGCAGTGGCCTCAGGTGGCAACTTTTTGGGGATGGCAAAAATTGCCCTCAAAAATACCGCCTCACTCTGCCTTCAAAAAAAAAAAAAAAAAAGATCACAGAAGCTGCTGCTGCTGCTGTCACTGTAGCAGCAGCAGCGGCAGAATGAAGTGCCCCGCCTCCCCGGAAGAGCCCTGCCTTCTATTTCCGCCAGCGATGTCTCAGCTTTTCAGAGCCACGAAGGGAAAGTGTTTCCCTTTCCCATGGCTCTGTTAAAGTTGAGCTTATTTCTTTGTGTTGTCTAGTTTTGTTAGCATTTCCTCAAGTGTTACCTTGTCAATGCTCACAATTTACAAAGAGGCAATAAACAAAGCGAAAAAGAACTGTCACTCGAAAATACTAAATAAGGCCATAAATCGCCCAAGGGAACTTTTCGAGCTTGTAAAATCAATTACAAAGGCCCCGCAAGATAGTAATTTAAAAACACCAATCCAGCCACAGACCCTGGTGACTTCTATGCTGGAAAACTAAATCCTAATGATAAAACTTGCACTCACCAGATACCAGTAACCGTAGCCCCTGCAAAAACCTGGCATACCTTTCACTCCATTGATTCAAGACAAATCTTGGACATAATCTCAAACTTAAACACGACCACATCCCCTCTAGATCCCTGTCCAGTATCCTGGATCAAGGCAATGAAAACAGAAATGGCACCACTCATACAAAATATAGTAAATCAATCCCTCCAGCAAGGAACTATGCCCACCAACCTTACAAGATCCATAATCCGATCAATTCTAAAAGACAAAACCCCAAACAAAGATGACCCCTCTGCTTATAGATCCATATCAAGCATCCCTTTTATAGCCAAAACCATTGAGAAAGCAGTACAACATCAGCTCCAGGACTTTATAGATTCAACAAATGCCCTAGATGATCAACAATATGGATTTTGACCCTTTCCTGGAGTTGAAACACTCCTCCTTGTGCTGTTTGATAAATTAAGACAGGGCCTGGAGAACACCAAAAAAATGTTTATCCTAATATTCCTTGATATAACATCAGCGTTGTGACCCTTATAACAAGACTTAAGTCCATAGGAATAAATGGAACCACCCTGAATTGGTTTTCCTCCTATATAACTAACCGCATTCAAGAGGGACACCTTGATCAAAAACCTCAAATACATTCCCCCAACCCCAAGGAATACCCCAAGTGTCAGCATTATCAGCCCTCTTATTTAATTTATACTTAAAACCAAACTGCGAAATATTAAAAAAAATACAAAATTTATTTTCACATTTATGCAGACAACAACATTATGTTGTACACCCAACTAGACACATGTAACCCAATATACGAATCATTAGCAGCCTGCCTCAAAGAAACATGGCTCCAAGAAAATAATATGAACATCAATCTCAAGAAAACCGAGGTAATGTTCATCTAAAAAAAACAACAGAATTCAATCCCCCTACAACAATCCTCCTGAACAATAATCTTTTCAATGTCAAACAGGAAATAAAATACCTAGGGATCACCCTCGATAAAACTCTTAGCATGGAGCCCCATCTAAGGATATTAAACAGAACTATATTTTACAAGCTAAGAATTTTACAACCGCTACGAAACCTCATTGAGCTGTCTGATTTCAGAACAGTAGTTCAGGTGCTTATAACTCTGCACTTGGACTACTGCAATGGTCTTCTACAAGGAATTCCGAAGAAAACACTAAACATACTTCAATTGGCCCAAAATGTTACTGCGAGAATCATAATGAAATCGCGGTTCTCAATTCTAAACCTTGCTATATATAATGTGTTATAGTTCGTTATAATGTAAACCGCCCCTGATCTCTGGAAGGGGCGGTATAAAAATGTATGCAAATAAAATAAAATTAATGATACCTCGGATGCAATTCAACAACATCCACCCACTTCCACCCGATTTCGTTGAACTCATGGCAAACCATAGTCAATACTTCCTCCAAGTCCTCTTTACCTTTAAAAAATATAGTATTCTCTTTCAACATATCCTTCTTCATGATGGAGTCCCGATCTGCAGCTACAGAGCTCACCTCACCATCCTCCTCTTGCATGCCATTTTAGCATCTGTAGGTTGAGGGCCAGTGGATTACAGTAATTTTTAAAATTGACCCTTTTCTTTTTTCTGTAGCTATCACGTGATAGCACCACATAAGCAAGTGAAGTCTGGAAAGATAAGCTTATAACTACTGAATTTAATTTATTTATTAAAACGTTTTTCTATACCCCCCCCCCCCCCTTCTTTCTGGAGATCAGGGGTGGTTTACATTGTAACTAACAGTATACATTGAGCATATCAAATGAGTTGTAACAGTTAACTATTTACAATAAGCAGTTTGTAACAATAACTATTTACAATGGGTTCAGCAACATTTGCACGTCATTCTGGGTAGGAGTGAGTTTACAAGGGGACTGCGACTTATATACAACAGTTTGTGTTTTTGGCATGTGGTGTGTTCTGTAATTGCAAAGAGGTTGGTTGGGTGGTGGTTGGTTTGGGGGGAGTGTGGTGTGTTCTGTAATTGCATGTGGGTTGGGTAGTGGTTGGTTTTGGGGGGGGGGGGGGTAATAGAGTTAAATGATTCAGTGGTAGTGCTGGTATGTAGAAGTTGATTGGAGGTGGGATTGGGGTTATTGTAATGGTGAATGAATAGGAATGTTTTTAATTCATTTGGAGGTCTTTAATTTCTCTTAATGTTTCCGGGAGGGCGTTCCATTGGGTGGGGGCAACAAATATGAATGCACTGTTACTTGTTATTTGCTTAATTTTGTGGATGTATTTGAATTTCTAATTTCAATCACAGGTGCTCATACCCGTGATCTCCATGCAAGATAGTGATGCCAGCTGTCCTGTTTTTAAGGGTATGACACTCAAGACCAGCCTAACAATTAGGCAACACTACCCAGTTGCCTAGGGTAGCTTCTGAGAGGCAGTAAACAGCAGCAGCCGTCAAAGCAAAACAAGAGCTTGACAGCCCCATAAACTCAAAGAGCCTACATGCAGAGAGTGTGGCTCTCAGCGTTTAGTATTTAAAAGGATGATGTCCAATTATGTATTTTTACAGCTGTTGTGGGAGGCCTGGTGTTTGGATGATCATGCTTGTTGAGTTTACCAAAATCTCGGGGTGAGAGGGTAAGGCTAAAACGTTTCCTAGTGTGCCCAATATGCACCAGCACTGATGACACTTGGTGTAAGCTAAGTGAAAAACTCCACGTTCTTTTCATGGTGTCCTCCTTGATGGCAATGTTTCTTTTCTTTAATGTTTTTCGATTTGAGCTTCTGCTAAATGACCACTGGATGGCAGCACAAACAAAACAATGACTGAAACCTCAGCGCCCTCTGGACCTTGCTGTCAAACTGCTGACTCCCCAGTGAGGCCAGTCTTACAACTTTCTATGTTTGAAAGGCAGAAAGTGAGTATGACAAGGTATTTCAACTTCACAGATTTAAAGTTAAGCATTCCTTGAGGGAATGTATCTAGGCTTGCCATCTGACCCAGGTCAGTCCCAACCAGCTGATCCTGTATTCTGTTTTGTCAAGACATCTTGTAATACCCTATGGGGGTTATTTTGGAAGCCTTATTCATGCTTTGGATGTCTGAAAATGGGGCATTCCTAGAAATCTGGATGTCCCTGCCTGATCTCAGAACCATCCTGGAAGTCCAGAGTCATGTCTAAGTTTAGACCTGCCCCAGGTATGAAAAGGCATCTGGAAAGTGCTCATTTTGTATGAAAACCATCCCGAGGGTGTAGAGAAGATAGCGCTCTATTATTCCAGCCCATAGCAGCAGCGGGATTTGAAACCTGGCTGTCTTGTTCTTAGACCACGGCTCTAACCATTAGACTATTCTTAGACATCCAGGTTCTGAAATACTGTTCTGGGAACATCTCTGTAGACATCCTGCAGATGCCTGTATCGGACACGCCCACATTTTGAAATCGTGTCTGCACCTGGATGTATCTGGTTTTTGTTTTTGTTTTTTTCAGACATTCTGGCTTAGATGTTCCAGATTGCACTTGGGACATCCTTTCTAAAATGTCCTTCTACATAGAAACACGATGACAGAAAAAGATCACATGGCCTATCCAGTCTGCCCTTCCATACCAACTACTACAGTCCTTTTTTTTTCCTTTAGAGATCTTCTGTATTTGTCCCTTACTTTCTTGAACTCCGATACTGTCCTGGGCTCTACCACCTCCACTGGGAGACTGCTCCACATATCTACCACTCTTTCCATAAAGAAATACTTCCACATATTACTCCTGAGTCTATCCCCTTTCACTTTCATCCTATGCCCCCTTGTTGCAGAGCTTGCTTTTAATAGAAAGAGGCTCTCCTCCTGTACATTTATGCCACAGAGGTCCTTAAAGGACTCTATAATATCTCCTCTTCTACGCACTACAAGGCGTATGCAGCACTATACAGTGATATGTAAGAGACAGTCCCTGCTCATAAGAGCTTACACATCTAGTCAAGACAGACAACACAACAAGTGGGGACTAGGGTATGTCTAGGGAATGATAAGGAAACATAGGAATCAAACAGCAGACTAGGGGGATCAGGATCCAAAAGCAGTCTCAAAGAAGTGAGTTTTTAGCCTGGATTTGAACAGGGCCACAGATGGAGCCTGATGTAGCGACTCAAGTAGTTTGTTCCAGGTATACCTTGTCCTCGCTTGGTTTTAAGGGCTCTGTGCTATTCTGGTTCTCATCTTATTTCTCCAACAGCACTTTCAGTGTTTGTTCTGGTGGATCCTCCTCTACTGCTATCCCACTTTCAGTTGGTGTAGCCCAAGGGTCTGTCTTGGATCCACTCCTTTTCTCTCTATATATCTAGTCCCTTGGTGCGCTCATCTTCTGCCACAGTTTTCAGTATCATCTTTACGCTGATAGCTCTCACGTCTACTTCTCTATACTTGAAATCTCTCCGGTAAACCAGACTCCTATCTCTGCCTACCTATCTGACATCGATGCTTGGATGTCTCACCACTGTTTGAAATTGAATATGGCCAAAACAGAACTTCTTATTTTTCCCCCTAAATCCATATCCATCCTTCCTCCTTTCCCTCCTGTCTAGACTACTGCAACCTCCTTCTTGCTGGCCTCCCTTTGAATCATCTCTCTCCCGTCGATCTGTTCAAAAATAAGCTGCGCAGCTAATCTTCCACCAGTCTAGGTAGTAAAGGCTGTTAGTGTAGCTGGGTTTAAAAAAGGTTTGGACAATTTCTGGAGGAAAGGTCCATAAACCATTACGGACCCAGGATATCAATGCTTGACCCAGTACAAGCATTGCGGAACCTGTGTCTTTTGGGGAAACTGCTAGGTAAGTATGACCTAGATTGGCCACTGTTGGAAACAGGATACTGGACTTGATGGACCTTAGTCTGACCCAGTATGGCATATCTTATGTTCTTAGTCTCAATATGCTCATATAACCCCTCCTCTCAAGTCACTTCATTGGCTCTCTATCCGCTTCCGTATGCAGTTCAAACTTCTCTTACTGACCTATAAGTGCACTCACACTGCTACTCCTCATACCTTGCCTCTCTTATCTCTCCCTACCAGGGGCGGCCCAAGGGGGGTGCGGGGCCATGTGCGGAGACTCGGTGCGGGGCCTCATTTGCATAAGGGGCCTCATTTGCATAAATATTTGCATAATGTTACCATACACAAACTTTTAGTAAACATGCCTCTTAATGAGTGTATGAATAAAGAAAGACTAAAAGACTTCTACATTACTATAATCCAATACCAACCGCCAGGCACATTAGGAACTACTACAAACACTGCCCATTTAGAACCCATAGCAAACCCGCCGTATCCTAACAGCACTACCAGGACTCATAAAGCACCATACCCTAACTATCAAAAGGAAACGCTGCAAATATTAAACCAATACATTTCAGAGAACAACAATACATGACCTACTGGGGAAAGAGAACAAGTGGCAATGTCAAATAGGAATTACATAAACAGAATACCTCAGCTCAGTTACACATGCAGAACATAGACCATCACCAAACAAGGAATCACAATTTAGAAACAGGAAGACAATAATTAAACTGGGAATCCCAAAAGCCAAACTTGGAATGTACAACACTGTAGAAATAAAACTATACATTAATTTGCTCTTGTACTAAACAAAGCGCAGACGTTAATGATGCACATTTCCCAGAGCTGACATATTCCAATTAATAAATTCAAAATAAAGAGATATTTTTCTACCTTTTGTGCATTTTTTTTTCAGCTGCAATTGCTCCAGCCACTTTCTTCTGGTTTCTTCGTGTCTTCCGCTAATTCTTCATTGTCTGCTGTCCATTTGTCTTTTCTTCTCTCTTCTAGTTTTTTTCCATTCTCTCTCTACATCTGCTTTAACATACTAATCTTTCTCCTTTTTTCTCTTTCCTCATTCCTATTTCATCCACTCAAATTTTACCCCTCCATCCTCAATCCCCACCTACTCTCCCAATATCCGGACAATTGTAGATTTGTCTTCCCTCCCACACAAAATATTTTTTCCCTCTCCATTTCACTCTCCCAGCTCCATCCCATTCTAATCCTCCCCCAACATCAGCTCCATTCTAGTTCCAGTCCCACCCAGCATCCGCTCCCTTCTAGTCCCCGCATCAGCCCATTTCCAGTCCTAGCCCCCCATAAGCCCATTTCCAGTCCTAGCTCCCCCATCTATTTGCAGTCCCATCCAAGTCCCTCCATCAGCTCATTTCCAATCCCAGCCCCCCATGAGCCCATTTCTAGTCCTTTCCTAGCCCCACCATCAGCCCATGTCAAATCCTAGCTCCCCTCCACTCAGCCCATTTCCAATCCAAGCCCCCCATGAGCCTACTTCCAGTTCTAGCCCCTTCATGAGTCCATTTCAATCCAAACCCCCACCACAGCCCATTTCCAATCTTAGCACCCCCCAACAGCCAATTTCCAGTCCTATTCTAGCCCATCAGCCCATTTCCTGTCCTAGCCCCCCCCTCACAACCCATTTCCATTCCAAGCCCCCGTCCCCATCAGCTATTTGCAGTTCAAGCCCTCCTTCCACTCAGCCCATTTCCAGTCCTAGCCTCCTCATAGCCCATTACTAGTCCTAACCCCCCATCAGCCCATTTAGTCCTAACCCCCCATCACCCTATTTCCAGTCCTAGCCCCCCATCAGCCTATTTCCAGTCTTAGCCCCCCTCCCATAGCCAATTACCAGTCCTACCCCCCCATCAGCCCATTTCCAGTCTTAGCCCCCCATAGCCCATTACCAGTCCTAACCCCCCCATCACCCTATTTCCAGTCCTAGCCCCCCCGTCAGCCCACTTCCAGTCTTAGCCCCCCATAGCCCATTACCAGTACTAACCCCCCCATCACCCTATTTCCAGTCCTAGCCCCCCCATCAGCCCACTTCCAGTCTTAGCCCCCCATAGCCCATTACCAGTCCTACCCCCCCCCCCAACCTATTTCCAGACCTAGCCCCCCCTTCAGCCAATTTCCAGTCTTAGCCCCCCATAGCCAATTAACAGTCCTACCCCCCCCCATCAGCCCACTACCAGTCCTAGCCTCCCCCCCCCATGGCCCATTACCAGTCCTAACACCCCCCCCATGGCCCATTACCAGTCCTAACACCCCCCCCCATGGCCCATTACCAGTCCTAACCCCCCCCCCCGGCCCATTACCAGTCCTAACACCCCTCCCATCAGCCCACTTCCAGTCTTAGCCCCCCCATAGCCCATTACCAGTCCTAACCCCCCCATCAGCCCATTTCCAGTCCTACCCCCCACTTCCAGCCTTAGCCCCCTCCCCATAGTCAATTACCAGTTCTAACCCCCCCCATCAGCCCATTTCCAGTCCTACCCCCCCACTTCCAGCCTTAGCCCCCTCCCCATAGCCCATTACCAGTCCAAACCCCCCCATCAGCCCACTTAGCCCCCCCATAGCCCATTACCAGTCCTAACCCCCCCCCCCCCATCAGCCCATTTAGCCCCCCCCATATGCCATTACCAGTCCTAACCCCCCCCCATCAGCCCACTTAGCCCCCCCCATAGCCCATTACCAGTCCTAACCCCCCCATCAGCCCACTTAGCCCCCCCCATAGCCCATTACCAGTCCTAACCACCCCACATCAGCCCACTTAGCCCCCCCCATAGCCCATTACCAGTCCTAACCCCCCCCACTTCAGCCGTCTTCCAGTCTTAGCCTCCCCCTCCCCATTGCCCATTACCAGTCCTAACCACCCCCCCCCCTGGCCCATTACCAGTCCTCACCACCCCCCCCCATCAGCCCACTTCCAGTTTAGCCTCCCCCACCCATCAGCCTACGTCCAGTTTAGCCTCCCCCCCTCCCATAGCCCATTACCAGTCCTAACCACCCCCCCCCTATCATTCCAAATTAAAATTAAAAAAACCCCAACCCGGCTGCTTCTGCCGCGGCAGATTCAAGAGCTCTGCCGCGGCAGCTTCAAGAGCTCTGCCACGGGGCCCCCCCCTGCCCGGCAGAGCCTCCGTGCATCTTCAGCTCTTCACGTCCAAAACGCGGGCTTTTTTCAGAGCCGCGAGAGTTTCTTTTCTCGCGGCTCTGTTAATCCCGCCGAGGGTGATGGGAAATCCCATCAGCCCCGCGGGATTAAGAGAGCCGCGAGAAAAGAAACTCTCGCGGCTCTGAAAAAAGCCCGCGTTTTGGACGTGAAGAGCTGAAGATGCACGGAGGCTCTGCCGGGCAGGGGGGGGCCCCGTGGCAGAGCTCTTGAAGCTGCCGCGGCAGAGCTCTTGAAGCTGCCGCGGCAGAAGCAGCCGGTTTGGTTTTTTTTTTTTTTTAACTTGGGATGCTTAAGAATGTTTTTTGCGCGGGGCCCCCTGAAACGCGGGGCCCTGTGCAAAAAAACATTCTTGCTCAATGGACGGGCCGGCCCTGCTCCCTACACCCCTCCTCGGGAACTCCGCTCTTCTGGCAGATCCCTTCTATCTGTGCCCTTCTCTTCTACTGCCAACCCCAGACTTTGATCCTACCATCTTGCTGCTTCTCATGCCTGGAACAAACTACCTGGATCTGTACGTCAGACTTCATCTCCGGCCTTTTTCAAATCAAGGCTGAAAACTCCTCTCTTCAAGGCCACTTTTGGATCCTGATCCACTTAATCTCCTATGTGCTTCCAACCATTCTCCTAGATGTATCCTTGTTCTCAGCTGTTGTGTTGTCTGTCTTGACTAGATTGTAAGCTCTGACGAGCAGGGACCGTTTTTTACATGGGTCTGTACAGCACTACATATGCCTTGTAGCGCTATACAAATGATCAGTAGTACTAGTAGTAGAAAGCATTAGGAGCAGCAAGGTGGAAAGATAAAGTCTGGAGTTGGCAGTGAAAGAGAAGGGCATAGATAGGATCTGCCAGAAGGGTGGAGTTCCCAAGGAGGGGTGTAGGGATCGAGAAGAGAGGGAAGGTAGTGAGGAGCAGTTGAATGAAGGCACTTTTAGATTTGTAGTAGAAGTTTGACCTGGATGCAGAAATGGGTAGGGAGACAATGAAATGACTTGAGAAGAGGGGTGACATGAGCATAGTGACACCAGTGAAAGATCAGCCCTGCAGCTGAGTTTTGAACAGATTGAAGTGGGGGAGAGAGGATTCAGAGGTAGACCAGCGAAGATGAGGTTGCAATGGTCTAGATGCATGATCCTGCATTTTTTAGAATTAAATCTCAGTCCCCAAATCTCGACCATTCTTTAAGCTTAGCTAGAGCCCACCTCATATTATCTACTCCTTTATGAGTGTCTACTCCAGAGGTACTCATATCCAGTCCTGGAGGGCCGCAAACCAGTCAGGTTTTCGGGATATCCCTAATGAATAAGCATGAGATATATTTGCATGCACTGCCTCCATTGTATTTGACTCTATCTCATGCATATTCATTAGGGATATCCCGAAAACCTCACTGGTTTGTGGCCCTCCAGGACTGGATTTGAGTACCTCTGGTCTACTCTATTACAGATTTTGGTGGTATCTACAAAGAGGCAAACCTTATCTGATAGCTAGGGCCAGTTGCTAGGATTTCTTATTAATGCTGGCTATACCCCACCTCCTTTTTCCCCAGAACTCTTTTGTTAACTCTTCACAGGATGCCGGATGCTAGTATTTCTCCTTCAAGTCCAGTGTTGTAAGAAAATTGCAGTGAAGAGGCAAATACATAGCCAGAATAAAAATAACTATTGAGCAGTAAATACTTAGCATCATATGGACAGTATGATAGTATAAGAATATGCTAAATTTTAGATATGGATCAAAAGAAAATACTTAGCTTTATGGTCAGCTCAAAAATATTTTACTGATTGAAAATATATGCATGGGATTTTGTACAGAATGTAGGAATAAAAAACATGATAACCATACAGTCAATGTACATCTAGAAACTATAAGCAAAATTGGTATAATGTTGATGCAAAGAATTATAGGAAGACAGTGACAATATGAAAATATATTGCTGATTTAAACCACATGTGTTAAGCAGATTTCAATGACAAACCAATAAATCCATGTTTTCCCCTTGCGGGATCACAGGATGTGTTTTCATTTCTTGATCAAGCATGTGCTCTTTATTCTAGCTTTCTCTTGCTCTAACTTCATATCCTACTACCAGTCATGCAGAGAATATACTGACAGTAGGAAGGGAAGCTGGAGCAACAGAAAAGCTAAAATAATATGGCCAGTTTCCAGCCGACCAGGGAACAAATTCCTTGCTTTTTCCATTGCTCTTAGATTTTCAGGATTTCTTCCCCAAAATTATACTTTCCTCCAGAGTGAGATGAGAGAAAGAACTCTTACATGCAGATATTTGTATTGTCGGCAGAATCTAACATAATGGCTTTAGTGCAAGTAGCATGGGTGCAACTAATGCCATCTCAATAAGGGGCCTTAGTTGTCCTGCAGCCGTTTTACCCAGCTGAAATGTGGCTAACTGCAGGGGGATGTAACCAGGACCAGTGCTAGGGCTTCTGGCGCCCCTCCCACAACTTATAGATTGGCGTCCCCTCCCTCATTATTATTAATGCTGGCTGTACCCCACCCCCCTTTATTCCCAAACTCCTTTGTGAATTCTTTTCACATGATACTAGTATTTCTCCTTCAAATCCAGTATTGTAAGAAATTTCAGTGAAGGGGCAAATGCATAGCCAGAATAAAAATAACTACTGAGCAGTAAATATTTAGCTTCATATGAATAGGCTATGATAGTCCAACAGCATGCTAAATTTTAGATATGGATCAAAAGAAAAACACTCAGCGAACCAGACAGCTTGGAAATATTTTACTCATTGATAAAATATGCAGGAGAGAGATTTTGTACAGAACATAGGAATCGACAACATGATAGCCATACAGTCAGTGTACATCTAGAACCTATAATGTTGATGCAAAGAATAGTCGCAACATAGCCTTGTCACTGTAGGAAGACAGTGCCAGCGTTAATATACTGCTAATTTAAGCCACATGTATTAAGCAGGTTTCAACGACAAACCAGTAGGCTACAAGTTATAACACCGTGAAGAAGAATTAGTAAAATAGGCCAACAGTATACAAGCATGTCATTAGATTGCTGTAAAATAAGAAATTACGCTCTGACTATATTTTATTCATATGCCAGCATTTCAGAAAGCTTTGCTGTGCCCAGGCAGTTCACTGTTTAATAAATTGGACTGGGAAGCTCAAACAGTGTCCATAAAATATGTTAAAGCAATCTGATGACTATTTTTCCTTAAAATCTTTTACTGTGCCATGCTTTGAAAAGAAAAACAGTCTTCCGCAGACCCCCAGTCGTGAAAGTCACATCCTTAAACAGCCAACTAGTACTGCAAAAGATGATCATTTAGAGCCATCCTGATCCAGCATCTATTAAACAACTCCCAGAGCTCCAATTGGTGGTCACAAAATCGGTTACCCTTTTCTCCCGAATAAATCCATGCTTTCTCCTTGCTGGATCCCAGGATTTTTTTTCATTTCTTGATCAAGCCTCTGTTCGTCTGGCTTTCTCTCGCTCTAGCTCCACAAGAACATAAGAACATAAGATATGCCATACTGGGTCAGACCAAGGTCCATCAAGCCCAGTATTCTGTTTCCAACAGTGGCCAATCTAGGTCATATGTACCTAGCAGTTTCCCCAAGGGACACAGGTTCCACAATGCTTGTATTGGTTCAAGCATTGATATCCTGGGACCCTTCTAATGGTTTATGGACCTTTCCTCCAGGAACTTGTCCAAACCTTTTTTAAACCCAGCTACACTAACAGCCTTTACTACATCCTCCGGTAACAAATTCCAGAGTTTGATTAGACGTTGAGTGAAAAAGTATTTTCTTTTATTAGTCTTAAATAGTTTACCCTGTAGCTTCATTGCATGTCCCCTAGTCATTCTATAGTCTGATAAGGTAAACAATCGATCTACGTTTACCCGTTCCACTCCGTTCAATTTATAGACTTCTATCATATCTCCCCTCAGCCGTCTCTTTTCCAGGTTAAAGAGCCCTAACCTTTTTAGCCTTTCATAGGAGTATCCTTCCATCCCCTTTACCATTTTGGTGGTTCTTCTCTGAACCTTTTCTAAAATTGCTATATCCTTTTTAAGATACGGCGACCAGAATTGCACACAATATTCAAGGTGCGGTCTCACCATGGAACGATATAGAGACATTATATAATATATTTTGTTTTATTTTCCATTCCTTTCCTTATCATACCCAGCATTCTATTTGCTCTCTTGGCTGCCGCTGCACACTGGGCTGAGGGTTTTAACATGTTATCCACAATGACGCCTAAATCTTTTTCCTGGGTGGTGGTTCCTAATGTGGAACCTTGCATCGTGTAACCATAGTTTGGGTTGTTCTTCCCTAGGTGCATAACCTTGCACTTGTCCACATTAAATTTCATCTGCCATTTTGATGCCCAGTCATGCAGTCAAGTAGGAAGTGAAGCTGGTATGAGAGAAAAGAGAGAATAACACAGCCACTCTCTGGCCGGACCAGGGAGTAAGATCCTTGCTTTTCCATTACTCCTAGGTTTTCAGGATTTCTTTTCCAAAATTATACTGTCCTCCAGAGTGAGGCGATAGAGAGAACACTCACATACAAGCTTCTGCATTGCTGGCAGAAACTAGTATAATGACTCAGTGCAAGCAGCGTGGGTACAACTAATGCCACCTCAAGCGTGGTAATTGCAGGGGGAGGTACCTGTCGTCCTGCCTACAGCCCTGCACTGGTAACGCAGCCCACACAGGTGTTACCAGCACAGAGCTTAGTAAACACGCCACTAAATGTGCCAAAACAACAAGAGGAGCTTGGCAACCTCAACATAACTCCCCTGAAACTGCACACTGGACCAGCACGGTGTTAATATAAATACATATTCTGCAAAAAACAAAGGAAATGCAAGATGCCTGCACACTAAGGAACTAAAAGAAAAAGCAAAAACCACAGTGCAGTTTATAACACCAAATTATAGCTCATTTTATTTTGTTACAAACTGCATTATGGTTCTTGATTTTTCTTTCTGAACGTATCTGCTGCATCCACAGAAACCCTTCCCCCAACAAGGGTGCAGAGCTGAACTAGGACATTCATCATATGTTTAAAGAAATCTGATTCTGCTCATCTCACTAACAGCAACATAAACGTTCTCCAGTACCAGGCATATTGTGAACTAATACAAAAGTCACTGAAGATCCACAGAGCAAATCTACCATACCATACCAGCACCAACTTCCAAAACTCACACAAGGTGCCTACTCAGAAAAAAGTGGCACTGTAAATATTGGAATGGGCCCTAGAACATCCACACACCTATTTGAAAAGCTGAACAAGTCAGATTACTACAGTGCAGATCCCTATGTGCAAACTCGGTCGCACACTCAGAACACAGACCTTCACCAAGTACAGAATAAGTGACCACAACCTAAAAATAAAAAATATGTAGACAAAATTTAAACTGCAACTCCAAGAAGCTAGATTCTGCATGCAGTGCAATACCAGAGAAATAGAAAGAGATACATTTCCCTGTACTGTATAAAATACAAAGATAGTATTAAGTACGATCACTAAATTAAAAATAAAATTATTTTTCTACCTTTGTTGTCTGATCATTTTATTCTTTGATCATGCTGGTCCCAATCTCAGGTTTCTTTTTTCCTCTGTCTTCTCTTAACTCTCTTTCTACCATTTCTTGTCTGCCATTTTGTTTTCTTCACTGTTTTCCATCTTGGATATTGATCTTTTCCTTTCAGCTTTCTACCATTTATTTTTCTATCTTTCTGTCCACTCGGATTTCACTACTCCTTTTTACTATCCAGTATTTAATCCTCCTCTTTTTTACTCCATCTACCTATCACATTTTAACCCTCACCCTAGTCCTCCCATTCCCCACCTCTTCTTACCTGGTCCATTATTCCCCAGTCTTTCACCCACTCTCTCTCCCCCAGCCCCACCCCGCATCCAGTGTCTCTCTCGCTCTTGCTCTTTCCCTCCATCCAGCATCCCCCCTCTCTCTCTCTATCCTTCTATGTCTCCCCTTCCTATCCCTCTTTGTCCAGCATCTTACACATCTCCATACCATCCTTTCCCTATTACTCCCATGCCCAGCATCTCTCCATTTCTTTCTCACTCTACTTACCCTTATGTCAATATTCTCCCCTCTCGCTGTTGCCCCAGTGCCCTGCATCTCCTGTTTCCCTCTGTTCCAGTCCTATGTCCAGGATCTTCCCATAGTCTCCCTATACCCCATGCCCAGAATCCCCATTCCATCTCAAAAATCGACACTCCTTTCTTTACCCTGTGCCCTCTTCCCATGTCCAGCATCTCCCCTTGATCTCCCAAACACCCACGTCTAGCACATCTCCGCCTTTCTATTCCACCCTGAATCCAGCATCTCCCTTCTACCTCCCAATGCCCCTCCACGTCCAGCATCTCCCTTCTACCTCCCAGTGCCCCTCCACGTCCAGCATCTCCCTTCTACCTCCCAGTGCCCCTCCACGTCCAGCATCTCCCTTCTACCTCCCAATGCCCCTCCACGTCCAGCATTTCCCTTCTACCTCCCAATGCCCCTCCACGTCCAGCATCTCCCTTCTACCTCCCAATGCCCCTCCACGTCCAGCATCTCCCTTCTACCTCCCAATGCCCCTCCACGTCCAGCATCTTCCTTGTTTTCCTGTGATACCCCCCAGCTCAACATTTCTCTCCATCGTCATTTCCCCTCCACCTCCCTAGGCCACCACCTGTGTCCAGTAACTCCATCCCCCCCAGCCTTCCATCACAATGTCCAGTATTTTTCATCCAGTATCTTTCTTCCGCTCTCCCACTGTCCCCCAGCTTTCTATTACCCTTCCCCAGAATCTGCACCTTTTTCACTTCCCCTTTGCACTCTCACCCCCTTGCTCTCCATTTTCTCTTGCACTCTTATCTCAGGCCCTGCAGCAGGCCCGATCTGGTTGGCAGCTCTTCTGCCCATGGGATTTGCGGCTTCCACAGGCACGATCTTCCATTCAGAGCCGTGACTGCAGCCTTGTGCAATTCTTCTCCCCTTGGGAACAGCAAGTCCTGCCGGCAGGATCTTCTATTTGGGGCCACAATTGTGGCCTTGCTCCCAAAGGCAGAAGAATTGTGCAAGATTGTCCCGAAGGGAGGATCCTTCCCAATGGACTTGCACAATTCTTCTGCCCATGTGGGCAGCAAGTCCCATGGGCAGGATCCTCCATTTGAGGTGGCCTTGAACAATTCTTCTGCTTGCGGAGTCAGCAAGTCCCACGGGCAGGATCATCTGATTGCAGGGCAGGAGAGAGAGAGAGAGAGGAAGGGGGTATGGCAAGCACTGGCACCCCCTGCTGCCAATGCCATCCTGCCACGCTTATCTTGCTTACCAGGTAGTGCTGGTCCTGGATGCAACTATCTCCATGAAGTTAGCTTACGGCCTTGTGCCGGTAATGCAACCCACACATGTGTTACCAGTACAGAGCTTAGGGAACATGCTGCTGAATGTGCCAAACAAGAGCAACTTGGTGGTCCCTACACAGCATTTTCCATTTTCACAAAAATAAGAGAGTTTCAGTGGCCCCTACACAGCACTTCCCATCATCAGAATAACAAGAGGGGCTTTGTGACCCCAACACAACACTTCCCACTCCAACATAAACACACCAAGAGGGGCTTGACGACATCTCCAACATAACTTGAAACTGTGCACTGGCCCAGCATACTGTTAATGTAAATATACAGTCTGCAAAAACCAAAGAAAATGCAAGATGGCTGCACACCAAGGAACTAAAAGAAAAAGCAAGAACCACAGCACAGTTTATAACACCAAATTACGAAATTATAACTTTCTTTAATTAAGACTTTTGAAATATACAATTCCCACTTAATAAAAGAAAGCCGTAAAAATAAAGCACAAATGGAACAATATAAGCAATTACCAGGTCAAGCCCACATCATGGGAAAACTGATATCAATCCAAAAATTATAGCTCATTTTATTTTGTTATAAACTGCGTTATGCTTCTCGCTTTTTCTTTTTGAACATATATTCTGCATCCACAGAACCCTTTCCCTTGACAATGGACCACGGAACTCGATATCTAAAAAAGAGAAATAAATCGATGTGATTCTGGTCATCTCACTAGCAACACCATAAACATTCTACAGTACTAGCATATTGTGAGCTAATACAAAACCTTACAAAGGTCACTAAGGATCTATAGAGCAAATCTACAGTACCATACCAGCAGCAATTTGCAAAACTCACATAAGGAGCCTACCCGAAAAAGCAGCACTGTAAATACTGCAGCGGGCCCTGGTGTTCCACACACCTATTTGAAAAGCTGAACAATTCAGATTACTATAGTACAGATCACTGTATACAAACTCCATGCCAACAGAACACCTGGCCTTGGTCACCGATTCAGAACACAGACCCGCAAACAAGCATAGAATAAGTGACCACACCCTAAAAATAAAAAATATGTAAATAAAAATTAAAGTGTAACCCCAAGAAGCCAGATTCTGCATACAATGCAAGACCAGAGAAATAGAAAGAGAGGCATTTCCCTGTACTGTATAAAATATAAAGATAGCACCAAGTCTGATCACTAAATTGAAAATAATAATTTTTTTTCTACCTTTGTTGTCTGATCATTTTATTCTCTGATGATGCTGGTCGCGATCTGAGGTTTCTGCTTTCCTCTGTCTTCTGTCCATCTGCCATTTCTTGTCTCCTCTTGTTTTCTTCATTTCATCCCATCTTGGATCTTGATATTTTCCCTTCAGTTTTCTTCGATTTACTTTTCTCTCTGTCCACTCAGGATTCACTCTTATTATCCAGTCCTCAATCCCCCTCTTTTTTACTCTATCTCCCTACCACTTTTCAACCCTTGCCTTAGTCCTCCCATTCCCCATCTCTTTTTTGCTGGTCCATTATTTCCCAGTCTCACTCACTCTTCCCCTCCCTCCCATCCAGTATCTCTCTCACTCTTCCCCCCCCCTCCCATCCAGTCTCTCACTCACTCTCCCCCCCCTCCCATCCAGTCTCTCACTCACTCTCCCCCCCTCCCATCCAGTCTCACTCACTCTCCCCCCCTCCCATCCAGTCTCTCACTCACTCTCCCCCCCTCCCATCCAGTCTCTCACTCACTCTCCCCCCCCTCCCATCCAGTCTCACTCACTCTTCCCCCCCCTCCCATCCAGTCTCTCTCTCACTCTCTTTTTCCCCTCCATCCAGTATCTCCACTCTCTCTCGCTCTCTGTGCCTTCCATGCCTGCCCTCTCCCTATTCTGCTGTGTCCAGCATCATCCCCATTTCCAAACCATCCCATCCGCTGACTACTGCTCCCATGTCAAGCATCTCTCCATCTCTTTCCATCTTCTCCCCTGTATCCCCCCTTATTACTCCTGTGTCTGGCATCTCTCTTCTGTCTCCCTCTGCCCCCCCAACCCCCTCTCATGCCCAGGATCTTCCTATATTTTCCCTATAACCCATATCCAGCATCACCACTTTATCTCCCCTTCTTGCTTATTCCTAAGTCCCCTTCCTTCCTAGCCCCCCCTCCCCATCTCTAATTTGTCCCCTCTGCCTCCCTATTCCCCCCCTCCCCATACATTCAGCATTTCCCATCTGTCTCCCTGTACCCAATATATCTCCTCCACCTCCCAATGCCCCCTCTGTCTACTTCCCCATCCCCAAGGCCGAGAGAGATCTGAGTCTGCTGCGGGAGTAGAGCCTCTGACACAGGACATGCTACTCCCATGGGCAGGCAAGGCCCTCTCTCGGGTACAATAACTGCCAGGCTCAGCCCTCAAGGCCTCCTTTGAACACTAATTTTTTTCAAAGTAAATGCTTTGGACCCCTCAGGACACTCAATCACATGCCTCATGGCAGACCACCAGCTCGATCCCAAAATCCAACTGTGAGCTTTTTAACTGCAGCAACTTTAATATACACTATTGGAGCTGGAATTATCATGGCTGCTGGCACCAGACTTTTCCTCCAATGGATCCTCGGTAAAGGTTTTAAAGTGTACTCATTCCAATTACAAGGCCTCAAAGAGAGTCCTGTATTGTTATTTTTCATCACTACCTCCTTGAGTCAGGAGTTGGGTAATTTGTGTGCCTGTTGCCTTCCTTGGATGTGGTAGCCATTTCTCAGGCTCCCTGTCCGGAACTGAACCCTCATTCTCTGTTACACGTGGTCACCATGGTAGGCGCAGAAAGTACCATCGAAAGTTGATAGGGCAGAAATCCAAATGTATCGTCGCTGTCACGGGGCATATGATCGGCCCAAGGTTATCTAGAGCCACCAAAGCCGCTGGGCAAGCCCAGATTGGTTTTGGTCTGATAAGTGCACCCATCACGGGGGGGGTCAGCACTCATCAGCTCTATCTTCCTGTGCATAGCCCTCCTGACCCTCCTTTCTCCTCCTACTCTCTACTTGCCCTCTGTATGACTGTGACATCTTTCCCTTCTATGACATTCCTTTCTGGTTCTGCTCTGTTTTTCAGCTAGTTTTTTAATTTTTGTAAACCACCCTGCTGCTTATGCGAAGGCGTGGTATATCAGGCATGATAATAAAGATAGAATTACCACGGTTATCCAAGTAATGGGTGGGAGCGATCAAAGAAACTGTAACTGACATAATGAGCTATTTGCAGTTTCACTGGACCGGTTGTGTATACTTACTCATGCATGGCTCAATCTCTGAGACAAGCATATGCTGTTGGCTGGATCAACCAGGTAGCCTCGCCAAAAAAACCAAAACAATGCCACAGGGTGGTGACAGCGGTGGTGGGGTCCAATCTCTTTTCCACAGCAGCAGGATACGGGCCTTGCACAGTGAGAAATGTGCCCAGGGGTGAAGGAGGACCCTCTAAGCCAGAGGACACACATGCACGTTTGCAGGAGTTCACCTTCTCCCGGGTAGGAAGTGGGACACGCCCATTTGACTGCGGGCAGCTGGGAGAGCTGAGGGGTGCCTCTGACTCGCCAAGACGAGAGCAGACTCGCAGAGTGTTGGGTGGCACAGTCTCCATGCCTTCACGAGTCTTCATGGAGAGGACCCAAAATGGAAAGGAGGAGTCGTGCTGCCTGAATACCGGATGTGCTGGACCTCAAGGGCACTACCTCATGTAACAGTGGGCAGTGCTGCTATATGTTATTAAACAGAGAAAATAACTTCCAAAATTAAGTTATTTCTGCATGATTTAGGGCCTGCATTGTAAGCCACCTTAGAGTCTCTCCTGGAGCCACTGCCAGAACACCTGATTCTAGAGTAGAACATAAGAAGTGTTCCATACTGAGTCAGACTAAAAGTCCATCAAGCCCAACATCCTGTCTCCATCAGCGACCAATCCATATCTATAGAAAGAATCTGGGAGAGCATAAAAAGTGCATTCATTCCTTGTTACTCAGCCCAGGGTTAAGTAGGTGGTGACTCTGTAGGCCTATTTGCCTTCAGGAATTTGTCTAAACCATTTTAACCCCATCTGCACTAAAAACCTTGATTACATCCTTGCAGCTTGATTGTTGAATGAAATCTTCTGCCTTTTAGTTTAATGGAGAGTCCCCTAGTCCCAGTATATTTGTAACTAACTGTTCCCTGTGAATCTATTTTACCCCATTCAATATACAAGGTTAAGGTTACCAGATTTTTTGCCGGCAAACCTGGGGGGGGGGGGGGGGGAGAAGAGATATCTTGATTCCAGGTTTCAGCAACAAGGCATGGAAGAGGGAAGAGGAGTTATTACTTTGTCCGACCCCTTGGGATGGGGGTATTGATGCACTTCCCCCATACTGTGCAAAATATAAAGATAATGGATGTAAATTCTAAAAATTATTTTTCCCTATGTGCATTACTGTCTATGTTTCGGCCTGATTACAGAAACATAGATGTCCCTGCTATAAAGACTTAGGGTGGAGACATCTAGCACATGCTACTATGCATATGGGGATGTCCATCGGCATAGCAAAATGAAAACCAGATCCCTCATTCCCCATCAGTGTTCGCTGTCAACATGGAAAATATAAGGGATATGACTGTCCCTCCTTCTCCGTACCCTCTGCCTATTTGACTGGCAAAACGAGCACTTTCCCAATGCCTATTCATGCCTAGAGCAGGTATAAGCATTTATTTATTTATTTATTTGCAGTCTCTTTTATACCGCGCTATTCGACATCCGTGCGGTTTACAATGAACATAAGAGTTGCACATCTCAATTTCGTGATTTGTGCTTTCAGTGAAACAGGTATAATAACTTGGGTATACATTAAAAGGAAAATTAAACTTGGGTATGCATTAAGCAGGTATAACAGGTAAAATAGGGTATAAATAACCAGTCCCTTAACAAGGAGACACGATGAATAAATACAGTCTACTTTATGCAACAATATAATGAGTTAAGCGGCACTGCATAAGTTTCTCATGGTGGTTGGAGGGGAAGGTGTGATTGCGAGTGATCAGTCTGGGAATGTGACGTGCATGAGTTTGAGGTGCTGCATTGAGATGTGAGAGTGGGTGAGTGTGGGGAGAAGACTGCATCATCGTAGTGATGAAGAAAGAGGTGACGTTTCAGTGCCTTCCTAAATTGGGAGAGTTCACTGATGGTTCTGATAGTTGCTGGTAGTGCGTTCCAGCAGGATGGAGTAAAGAAGGAGAAGGCTCTGGATCTAGTGAATTGAGAACACTTCGTGCTTGCCTTAGGTAATATGGGAGTATTTGCGGCATTCGATCTCCTTGCTCGATTGGGAGGTGTGATTGAAATTAGATCAGTAATGGCAGTAGCAGGGTATTTATTGATGGCTTTATGGGTCATAATTAGGATCTTGAATGAGATCCTGGCTTGTATGGGTAGCCAGTGCAATTGTTTTAGTATTGGGGTAATATGAGAACTTCTTGAGGCTCCATGAAGGATTCTTGCAGCTGAATTCATTGCAAGTTGTAAGGGGTTAGTCGTGCACTTAGGTAGACCATACAAGATCGCATTGGCATAGTCAAAGTGAGGCATTATTAGGGCCTGAAAGACAGTTCGGAAGTCATCAGGTTCTAACAGATGACGCAGATTGCGGAGGGTCCGGATTTTATGGTACACCGACTTTGTTATGTTTTTGATATGAGCCTTCATATTAAGTTGCTGATCAAGTGTTACACCTAGGTATCTTACTGTAGTCTTGCATATGATCTCTGCGTCGCGAACCTTGATAGACAGGGGTGGAGTAAAAGCCGGATTCCTGGTTATGAAGAGGGCTTCTGTCTTTTTGAAATTTAACTTAAGCATTTGTGCATTTAGCCAGTCTGTGACAGCGTCAAAGCACCTGATAAGTGGGGATAGTTCAAGATGTTCTGTCGAAATTGGCATGTACATCAAGACGTCGTCAGCATAGACCAGGCAGTTGATATTAAATGATTGGATGAGATCACAAATGGGTTGCATATAGACATTGAATAGCAAGGCGGATAGAGATGAGCCCTGTGGAACACCTTTAGTTTGGGGGAAGGAATCGGAGTTGGAGGGGCCAGAACGGACATGTTGCCAGCGATCAGTGAGGTATGAAGCGCACCATGACAAAGCTGAAGCTTGAACTCCCTTCTCTCTGAGGCGTAGCAGGAGAACTTCGTGGTCTATGGTGTCGAATGCGGCAGCAATGTCCATGAAGATCAGTGCAAAGCCTTGTCTGATGTTATCGAGATCTAAGGTTATGATGTTGAATAAGGTTGTGAGTAATGTTTCAACACCATGTGCTTCGCGAAATCCATGTTGGCAGGGGTGCATTAGTATCTATGTGATCTTGTAATTGGCGTAGGGTAATCTTTTCAATGATTTTCGATAGGAGAGGTATGCTGGAGATAGGCCTGTAGGATTCCATCATCGAAGGGTCCAACTTACTGTTTTTTAGGAGTGGTCTGATAGCCGTCTGTTTCAGGCTTCGAGGAAATGTTCCAGTAGAGAACGATACATCAATCAATTTGGATAGGAATGGGCTGAGCTCGGCACGCAGGGCCTTTATCCAGGGAGCTGGACACGGATTGGAGGGTGCTGTTGTAGTGTTTATGTTTAGGATAGTGTCTTGAATGACTCAGATGGAGTAGAAAATGATGTGAAAGTGTGTTGGGACCCACTCAAGAAATGACCAAGAGGAGATTGTGGGATGGAGAAAGGTAGGCTGGCTGGTATGGGGGGCTTAGCAGTGTGGGCAAGCTGATTACTTTTGTTATGCAAGTAATAAGCATATTCTTGTGAGTCTGGGTAGGGTAAGTTCTCTTGAGATGGCTCCTTTGCTAGAGATTTCACAATTTGGAAAAGCTCGTGGGGTTTGTTCAAGGAGCATTGTAGTCTTTTTGCATGATATTGTTTCATACTTGATGCTACAGATAACCGATGTTTTCCTAATTGTGCTGTGAATGCCTCATGGCTCTCAGCTGTTCTTGATCGTCGCCAGCGTCTCGCAAGTCGTCTGAGTTGAAGGAGCGAATTACGTAGTTCTTGGGAGTACCATGGGGCATTCTTTTTCTTATGTGGTGCTTTGTTTGTGGTAGGTGAGTGGATCACGGCATCTAGGCTTGAGTTCCAAGCGGCGACCATGTCATCGAGGCTTTGAAGAGGAGGGTCAAATAGATTCTGTGTCCTCTTTAGAATATCTTCTCTGTTAAAAGGGTGGAAGCGCTTTAAATGATCCGATATGGGTTTATCTTCAGGTATGGATTTGGAGGAGTTGGTGCAAATTGGAATCTGGAATCTTATCAGGAAGTGATCCGACCAGGGAACCGCACTTACGTTTAGGTGAGACTGGTGCAAATGTGTGAGGGCTGTTTGTGGTGTAAAGATAAGATCAAGTGAGTTGCCTTTTATATGGGTAGGGGTATCAACAAGTTGAACATAGCCTAGATCACTGAGAGCATCAATAAAGGCATTGGTGTGGCTGTCCTGAATGACTGGGAGGTTGCATTGATGCAGCTTGGGACTTGCAGGATGCTTCTGAAATCAGGTGAGGATGGGAACATCCCAGACATGCCTCTATCACACCCCCTTCATGGCTTGGATGTCCTTGCACCGAAACGTCTCCGGAGCCAGCTTCTAAAATGCTGCCAGAAATGTCTCTATGATTTGGATGTCTGTATACCTCTTTGCAGAAGTCCAAAGCAAGACTATTGCTTTTAAAATGATCCCTTGAATGTTTTTCTGTCATCTGCAGTTTTGATTCCTTCATTTGTTTCTCCCATTTCTAGATTGTTAATGAATATGTTAAACACCGCTGATCCCAATACAGATTTCTGAAGCACTCTAATATTTACTACTTTTCATTAGAAAACGGACCCTTTAGGTCTTACTCTAAGGGAACAGGTCCTGCAGGATCTTGGAATATGGCCAACCAGAGAAGGAACAAATTAACTCCTTTAATGTGTGTGCGCTTGGGGTTAATTGAATGTACTCATTTTAGCACATATGTGGCAATATACTTGTGTAAAGTAGTTCTTATAAAATCGCCGTAGGCATAAAAGTACACACAATGGCATGAACATGCATGCTTTTATTGGAGGCATTGCCAGGCGAGTCTGAGCATGGGCAGAGTTACCAAGTATGCGCATTGATTATAAAATATGCTAATCTATGCGCATACTCACATACTGTATATGTGGACATATACACCTGCTCGTGAGCAGGCATCATATACACACCTTTGATCTAGGCACAGTTTCTTCAGGATTTGCAGTCATATTTTATAAAGATACTTAGGTGGCTATTTGCCTTTATAGAATAAGTTAAAATCTGGTGCCTTCTTACCCCCTTATGAAATTACTTGTCCCATGTCTGTAGAAGCAAGTGATGTGAGATTTATTAGCTTTGTCACCCCAATCTAATCCTGCACAAGTACGGCGTGCTTAGGTGCCCATCTTCCCATGCATACCCATCCCTGAACATCGGCAGCGTAAATTCTGCCCGTGACCCCTGCAGTGCAGGGGGACCCCAAGGAAGGAGGGAGTCCACTTGCAACTGCTCCCGTATCTTCTGAAATGGACTTCCCCCCACTCTGGGAGACTTATAAAAATTGTTGCTTGGGGGTCCATAATTTGAATTTATGACACTGCTACATATGGAAACCTTCCTTTAAGGAAGTGGCGGTGCTGTTATTGGTCTGGGCAAACAATTAAATCTTATGCTGGGTCATTTTCAGCTTGGGTCAATTTTGACAAAAACATTACATTTCAAATAGATCTGTTGACAAAATCAATTGACGTTTTAGTTCACATACCTGCCCTCTGCCCCCTTCCCCCCCTTCCAAAAAAAGCTGTCAATCTGGGTGAAATTCAATCAACATAAATGCACTGAATTCTTTAAAGATCTAAAGCAGATGTTCAGATCTACTTTAGATTTTGGGGAGGGGATATTTTTCCTCCAACATTTGTCAAATAGTTTGATGGAAGTTCATTTTTTAGGAGTGGGGAATAGGTTTTCTCGCATCTGTTCCTGTCTGGGAGGTTGCATTAAAGGCATTATAGTCTTATGCCCCTATCATCTCCATGTGGAGCTGATAGAGCATAAGACTATAACATATCCAACCACCATAGGTCTGATGATAATTATAGAATATACCCAGTCTCCAAAGACGATAAAATCCTTTTTACCGGCCCATTGTTCTAAGGGTTGCAGAGCAGAGATGGCGCCCATCTGTCCAAGAAAGGTCGACGTGTCTTCAGTAGTAGACTGGCTAATCTACTGAATAGGCCTTTAAGCTAGATTCATTGGGGATGGATGAAGAAAGACCCCAAGTAAGTGAAACATTAAATACATTTATGGAAATGGGTAACAGGGGTAACATATGGAAAACAGTGTGTATAAATGCCTGTAGCATGGGAAATAAGATCCCTGATGTTGAAGCTTTGGTGGGAGTGGCTGACTTGGATTTAGTGGGGAAGGGAACAAACGAAGCAAGAGAATAGAGCAGGTTTGGAACAGACTGCTTTATTGAAGATGGTCCCTACGCGTTTCGGCTTGCGCCTTCTTCGGGGGACATACAGCTACCATAGGGTTAAATAAATAATGTTAAAATCAAAAAAATCAAAGGATAGGTATACAACATTTAAAATAAATAATTACGCTACATTTAAAAACAAATAAATGAATCTAATGATATATAAATTATGACAAATATAGGTAAAAAACATATATCTAAACTGATGATATATGTATATAGATTTACATATAAATCAAAAAAGACTATCCAGAGGACAAAACAAATAATTAATGATATTAATAAAATTATTATTAAAATAAAATAAAATTAACAATAAGATTAAATATAACTATACAAACGAGGGCCGAGACAGAGACAGATAATTAAAATATGAATTAAAATATTAATAAATAGTAGACAGATTGATTCCAAAAGCATAATGCAACAACCTAAGAAACTGTACAAGTATAAATATATTCATAATAAATAGGAATAAAACAAATCAAAAAATCATAAAAGGTATAAATTAAGAAAGCACATACCAATGTTGTATACAATGGAGTGTCTCATAAAGACAATTTGGTGAAAACACTATGGGGTCTGTTTACTAAAGGCCGGTGTTGTGCGGTCCGCGGTACCGAGCGGGTGCCGTATAAGGAGTGGGCGTTCCGTCGTGAAGAACAGAAGCTGTGATTGACAGATGCGCTAAGGTGCGCGGCGCCCGTGTGGTTAGTGCCCTGTGACATTACGGCGTTTGATCTGTGCACATAGATCACACTGCTCACGGTTTTTGGGCTTCCACTATTGTGCTGCACATTGCTGACGGAAACGGTTTCTTTTCCCTGCACAGCACCTCTAACGCGAGTGTTTCACTGGCGGTAAATTTCTTTGCAGATTCGGGCACGCTCCTGTGCGGCGAGTCTCTCTCCTCCCACATTCCGCCCACTGACCCCGTCTCTCCGCCCCTAGGGGGCCTTCCTCCGCCCTCATTTCGCCTTGGCACGCCTCTTTCGCACATTACCGCCCCGCAAACGTGCGCGTTTTCGGCGCACGTGTGCGGGGCCCGTTAATGTGACCCGCACGTGTACGGGGCGTTTAAGAGCACTTAAATGCATCATTTTAGGGCGCTCAGGTGCGCCCCGCACAGGTGCGCCGTTTAGTAAACATGCCCCTATGTGTAGGTAGTGCCGTATCTGATGAGCTTGTCACCAAAGTACAAACAGGTTGTAGCACTATATAACGGCTATAAAAAGAAAAGTTGTGTAATCACATGCTTGGACAGACAATCAATTAATATACAGGATTTCTAACATTTATAAGTAATAAATAGATAAATAAAAATGATGAGATAAATACATAATACTTGATAAATAATACTTGATAATTATGATAAATCAAAGATAAAAATGAATAGGTGCACAAATAATATAAAAATGAAGCTAACACATAAAAACTTTATATATACTCATATAAAATTGTAGAATGTAAACTGTAAAAGATTAAAAAATTATTAAAAAATTAAAAATTAAAAATTAAAAAATTAATTAAACAATCATTAAACATATGAGTAAAAGAAAATGGTAATAAA
This sequence comes from Ichthyophis bannanicus, assembly GCA_033557465.1. NCBI lineage: Eukaryota > Metazoa > Chordata > Amphibia > Gymnophiona > Ichthyophiidae > Ichthyophis > Ichthyophis bannanicus. Next base: position 54,243,803 of record CM066045.1, read on the forward strand.
TAGTGATGGATTAGAAAGCGACTGTTAATGAGAAGACATATAAACAGAACATTTATATATTAATTAGATCATAAAGGAGACCACAGAACATCAGATAATAAGAGACTATTATGTAATCAGTATAGAGCTAATGATCTAATGTGGGGGAAAAGGAGCAACATGGGTAAACTGATAAGCGTGGGAAATAGAGAACTGAAGGAGAAAGGATTGAAGACAACTTATTTTGTAAATGTACTGATTGAATTTGAGGAACAACATATGACTCCAATTTTGAATCGATCATCTACATGGGAACATGTATTATTACAACTGATGTATTTATAAAACAGAAATTGTGTGGAAATTAAAAGTCTTATGTACACTAGTAATATAGATATGTTTATTTATAAATCAAACGATCGCTAAAATAATTCTCGTATGTCTGTATAGAAACAAGTGTTCAACGGCACTTAAAAAATGCACTTTGTGATATGATAAAAATGTGAGCAAAATCCAAATGTATGTATTACTAGAAACATAGTCACATTAAAAAGGTAATGGGAAGCTTAAAATAAACTAAGATGGGTAGCAGAACCGAAGAGGGAACATTAACCAAGAGCTAAAGAACGCATTAAATAAATGGGCGTCAAAAATGGTCACACTCAGGGACAACTAATGTTTAGGTGCCGGAAAAAACTTAGTGAATAATATACGCCGAGTTGGGCTATATAAACTTAAAGGTGAGAAGAACACAGTCAAACACATGTTTTTGAGAACCACGCATTACAGTATCGGAAATGGTTGTGTGAGGCAAAAACATCGTAGCGCTGATTTGCGACGGGCGCAACCGGAGAAGGATGTATAAATGTAGAAACGTACTTACTGATTATACAGGAAAATGTGAAAATGCGAGGAAACACAGCGTATAGGATCTTGCTTTCAAAGCATTAAGAGGGGAGCAACGAGTGACAGTATTTTTATAGACGCCATTTTTCGCGCCTTTTTGAAAATGACGTGGACAAATGGGCGGAGTCAAATTAAAGCAGTTTAGGTGCCCAAATCAAAGGCAAAAAAGGTGAAGTGTGTATTGAATGTGCACACTCCAGACTCTATAAAAACGTGCAAAATTTTGAGAAAGGACACACTGTATAAGTTATGCAAAAAATAGACCTCATCCGAAAAATTGATGTATTAAAAACTGAAAAACAGGGGGGGGGAAGGGGGGGGGGGAAAGGGGGGGTGAAGGGGGGGGGGAAAGGGGGGGGAAGGGGAAAGGGGGGGGAAAGGGGGGGGGAAGGGGGGGGAAAGGGGGGGAAGGGAGGGGGAAGGGGGGGGGAAGGGGAAGGGGGGGGGGAAAGGGGGGGGGAAGGGGGGGGGAAGGGGGGGAAGGGAGGGGGAAGGGGGGGGGGAAGGGGGAGGGGGAAGGGGGGGGGAAAGGGGGGGGAAGTGGGAGGGGGAAGGGGGGGGGAACGGGGGTGGGGGCGGGGGGGGAGGGGGGGGGGGGGGGGGGAGGGGAAGGGGGGGGGGGAAGGGGGGGGGGGGGGGGGGGGGGAGGGGGGGGGAAAGGGGGGGGAAGGGGGCGGGAGGGGGGGGGAGGGGGGGGGGGAGGGGGGGGGGGAAAGGGGGGGGGAAGGGGGGGGAAAGGGGGGGGGGAGGGGAGGGGGGGAGCGGGGCGGGGGGAGGGGGGGGGGGGGGGGGGGGAGGGGGGGGGGAGGGGGGGGGGGGGGGGGGGGGGGGGGGGGGGGGGGGGGGGGGGGGGGGGGGGAGGGGAGGGGGGGAGGGGAGGGGGGGGGGGGGGAGGGGGGGAGGGGAGGGGGGAGGGGAGGGGGGGGAGGGGGAGGGGGGGGAAGGGGGGGGAGGAGGGGGGGGGAGGGAGGGGAGGGGGGGGAGGGGGGAGGGGGAGGGGAAGGGGGGGGAGGAGGGAGGGGGAGGGGAGGGGGGAGGGGAGGGGGAGGGGGGGAGGAGGGGAGGAGGGGGGAGGAGGGGGTGGGGCGGGGGGGGGAGGAGGGGGGGTGGGGGGGGGAGGGGAGGGGGGGGGGAGGAGGGGGGGGGAGGGGTGGGGGGGGGGGGGGGAGGGGGGGGAGGAGGGGGGAGGGGGGGAGGGAGAGGGGGGGGAGAGGGGGGGGGGGGGGGGAGGGAGGAGGGGGGAGGGGGGGCCGGAGGGCGGGGGGGGAGGAGGGGGGGGGGGGGGGGGAGGGGGAGGGGGGGGGCCGGGGGGGGAGGGGGGGGGAGGGGGGAGGGGGGGGGGAGGGAGGGGGGAGGGGAGGGGGGGGAGGGGGGAGTGGGGGGGGGGGAGGGGGGGAGTGGGGGGGGGGGGGGAGGGGGGGGGGAGAGGGGGGGAGTGGGGAGGGGGGGGGGAGAGGGGGGGAGTGGGGAGGGGGGGAGGGGGGAGGGGGAGGGGGAGGGGGGGGAGGGGGGGAGGCTGCAATAAGAACAAACATTCAGAGGTAGTATCACACAATGAGTATCAAGGGGGAGACTAAAATATTACAACAATGATTTTGAGTATATCGTTAAAAGTTATATGTATATATAAAAATTAAAACAATAAATAAATAAAAAGTAAAAAATATAGTAGTAAAAAATAATAAAAAAAATATATATATAAATGAATGGTATAATAATGACAATAATAATAATGATAAAAAATAAATACTAAATATCAAATATTAATAAAAATACAAATACAATATATTAAAAACCAATGTTATAATGTGTAGAAGGAAGAATAAGAAGGGTATGTAATGATATTGAATGTGATCAAATTGAACACGTGAATGTTCTAGAAGCTGAATATATAGGGGATGAGTTATTGTAGAAAAATAGAGATCACTTTCTTGATTAAGGCCAAATGGATGTAAACTGTTAAAATCATAAATAAATCGTTGTTCCAACTTCAACAAGGTATGGTTAATATCACCACCACGCCAATGTGGAATAGCAGTTTTGATAACTAAAAACTTGAGATCACTAACAATGTGTGCCTTCTCTACCCAATGTGATACCAATGACTTGGATTTAGTGGCAGTTACAGAAACATGGTTCACAGAAAACCATGATTGGGATGTAACTATACCTGGCTATACTTTATTCAGAAAGGACAGGGTAGGAAGTAGGGGAGGAGGAGGAGTGGCACTATATGTAAAAACTACTATTAAAGCTTTGGAATTACAGAGCTTAAAAGGGAGAGGGGAGGCATTGTGGGTTAAACTAGAAAGAGGGAAAGAGAAATCTATTTACATTGGTGTGATATACAGACCTCCCTCACAAGAGGAAGAGATGGACAGAGAGTTAATTGAAGACATGCGCAGCATTGCTAGGAAAGGGGAAGTGCTACTGATAGGGGATTTCAATATGACAGATATTGATTGGCACATTCCTGCTGCAGTATCATCTAGAAGTAAGGAGATCCTGGATTCTCTACAGGGAAAACTATTCAGGCAATTGGTAACAGACCCCACACGTGAAGGGGCCATACTGGACTTGGTGCTTACCAATGGTGAAAGTGTTTCTGATGTTATAGTGGGAGATCATTTTGCATCTAGTGATCACCAGATGGTGTGGTTCAGTATTAGGACTAGGGCTGTTAAAATCCATTCAAAAGCGAGGGTCTTAGACTTTAAGAAAACTAACTTTGCTAAGATGGCTAATACCTCAGGGAGTCGTTAGCAGGATGGGAACAGCTGGGGGATGTAGAAAAACAGTGGGCAAAACTGAAAGGGGATATTTTAAGGGCAACCAATCTTTTTGTTAAAATGGTAAATAAAAGGTAAAGGAAAAGGAGACCGCTAAGGTTTTCGAAAGAAGTAGCTGAAAAGGTGAAGAAAAAGAGGGAGGCCTTCATGAAATACAAGAGATCACAGAGAGAGAGGAAGACAGGCATTTATTTTATTTTTATTTATTTAACACTCATTTTTATACCGCATCTTCCAGAGATCAGTTGCGGTGTACAAATAACAACAAATAACAAAGCGAAGTTTGTTTTACATCTATATTTGGAAAAACTTAAAGAAGCTAGCAAAGTAGTCAGGAAAGCAAAGATTCAAAAAAAGGAGGAAATAGCCAATGCAATAAAATGAGGGGGATAAGACATTTTTCAGATATGTTAGTGAGAAGAGGAAGAGCAAAGGTGGTATTGACAGACTCAAGCATGAAGGGGAGGAATATGTAGAAGCTGATGAGAATAAATTGGAATTGCTTAACAAATAGGGATGTCCTGCATGGAGCAGTGGGTTCACTCCTAAACAAAGACATGGGGAGGGGTGGCCTGCACAGAGTGGCACCTACTCTTGCCATCTTACTCCGGCCATCTTACTGGGCAGACTAGATGGACCATACTGGTCTTTATCTGCCGCCATTTACTATGTTACTATATTTCTGTTCTGGGTTCACAGATGAAGAACCAGGAGCAGGACCTCAGAAAACACCCACAAACAGGAACAGAAGCGAGGGGCATCTTGAGCAATTTTCAGAAGACTGTGTTCGTGAGAAACTAGCTAAACATAAAGTAGACAAAGTGATGGGACTGGATGGGGTACACCCTAGAATACTGAGGTAACTTGGGGACATTCTAGCAGCTCCACTGACCGACATTTTCAATATTTCGTTGGAGTCGGGAGTGGTGCCAAAGGACTGGAAAGAGGCACAATTAGTCCCTTTACACAAAAGCGGAAGTAAGGATGTGGTTGAAAATTACAGGCCGGTTAGTTTAACATTGGTGGTGAGTAAATTATTGGAAGCACTGCTGAAAGAGAAAATAGTGAGGCTTCTGGAGTCCAGCAGATTACAGGATCCAAGGTAGCATTGATTCATCAGAAGCAGGTCTTGTCAGAAAAATCTGATTGATTTCTTTGACTGGGTGACCAGGGAGTTGGACTGATGGAGGGCCCTAGATATGGTATATTTAGATTTCAATAAAGCCTTTGACACCGTTCCTTACAGATGTCTTATAAACAAACCGAGCACCCTTGGGATGGACCCTAAAATTACTGCTTGGGTTAGAAATTGGTTGAGTGGTAGGCGACAAAGGATACAGGTAAATGGAGCTCACACTGAGGAGAAGGAGGTTACCAGTGGTGTGCCCTTGGTCTAATTCTTTGTTAGTGATATAGTGGAAGGGCTGTCGTGTAAGGTTTGCCTCTTTGCGGATGATACCAAAATCTGCAATAGAGTAGACACCCAGAAGGGTATAGATAACATAAGGAAGGATCTAGTTAAGCTTGAAGAATGGTCTTGAACTTGGCATCTGAGATTTAATATTAAGAAATGCAAGATCATGCATTTGGGCTGCAGCAATCCAAGGGAGCAATATAGTATGGGGGGGGGGGGGGTAGTACTTTCGTCCACCAAAGAAGAGCGGGACCTCGGTGTGGTTGTGTCTGATGATCTTAAAGTAGCTAAACAGGTAGAAAAGGTGACAGCAAAAGCTAGAAGGATGCTTGGGTGCATACGGAGAGCAATGGCTAGCAGAAAAAAGGAGGTGATAATGCCTCTGTATAAGTCTTTGGTGCGACCTCATTTGGAGTATTGTGTGCAATTCTGGAGACCGCACCTTCAAAAGGATGTGAACAGGATGGAGTCAGTGCAGAGGGTGGCTACTAAAATGGTTAGTGGTCTTCATTATAAAGCATATGACAGACTTAAGGATTTTAATATGTGCACCTTAGAGGAAAGGAGGGAAAGAGGTGATATGATTGAGATGTTTAAATACCTCCATGTCATAAATGCACAGGAGGAGAGCCTCTTTCAATTGAAAGCAAACTCTGCTACGAGGGGACATGGGATGAGGGTGAAAGGGAGATAGATTCAGGAATGATATGCGGAAATATTTCTTTACAGAAAGAGTGGTGGATCTGCTGAATAGTCTCCCAGTGGAGGTGGTAGAGATGAGGACAGTATCTGAATTCAAAGAGGCATGTGACAAACACAGAGGATCTCTAAAGGAAAAAGGGGACTGTTGTAGTGGTTGATATGGAAGGGCAGAGTACATAGGCCATGTGGTCATTTTTCTATATTTCTAGATTCTAAATTTGCAAAATAAGTTTCTCTATCTTTAGTATATATTAAATATATGTCTATCTGAACACTTTTGGTCAGGAGGTATTTCAGCACAGTCAGAATATGGCTCAGTAAGGTTCAAAGTTCACTTTTTTGGTAGAGTTAAGGATTTAATTCCTAAACAGAAAATGTAGTTCTGATTTAGACAGGTTTCCACAGATGCTCAATGTGTCTTTTGTCTCTCGCAGACCTGAGCTGCTGCTGTTGTTGCTAAGTGCTTTCGAGTCGGTGTCGACTCATGGCGACCCTCTGGATAGTTGTCCTAAATTGTGTTCTGCCTCTCACAGCCCTGAGCACAGAAGTTAATTGTCAGCCTTTGGCAGCCTGCTCTTTCCATAAGGGATAACGGACAGAGGTGAACTTCAAGAATATGGGTGGCTTAACCCATCTTTCATGACTAGGGTTACTAGATTTTTTGCAGACAAATCTTGGACAGTTATCTGAAGTGTGTGTGTGAGACGGAAAGGGATACCTTAATTTTGGGTTTGAGCAACAAAGGGTGGAGAAGGGGAGTCATTACCTTGCCTTCCCCCCCTCCCATCCATCCCAAGACAACAATATCACTTCCAAGCAGACAAATCGACAGACAATAGAAACAGCAATGCATTTCCTCTGTACTGTGTAAAAGATAAAGATAATGGATGTAAATATTAAAAACTGCCATATTCGATGCGAAGCGCCGATCGGGATCCAAGATGGTGTTTGGTCGGGTGTGCTGATCGGCACGGCATTTCTTATGGGGAAAAGCGAAAGGCTAGAGGGGCAAAACAGCCTGCAGTCCCTCTAATCTCGATGCCATTACCTGCTGCGGTGGTCAGTCCACTTGATTCCTTTTTTTCGCCAGTGCCGCGACAGTAGCTCGGCTGTGCAGCATTTGGAGGAGGTTTCCTCATCGTCTGCTTCGGGCGTTGATCTTTCGTCCCCGAGTTCTATTCGGGCCTTGAAGGTGCCTCGATAGAACAGCAGCATCCTGGGAAGTCAGCTGGTGAGCATTGAGTCGTCAGACTCCGCCGGAAGACAGAGCTTGGGCACGGAATGTGACCTAAGCTCTGGAACTCCCTATGGTCAGCAGCAGAGGGCAGAGGTCCCGACCGGAATGGCAGATGGTGGTGAAGGCTTAATTCCTAGCCTATCAACCCCCGGTTCATCACGGGCCGAGGTTTTGGTGACTGTTCCTGCGTTGGAGGCTGTTTCGTCAGCGTCTATGGCTCTCCCGGAGGTGGTAACACTGGAGACGATCTGGGCAGCTATAATGCTGCTTCGAGAGGAGTTGATCCCACGGATGACATCTTTGGCATCATTGGTTTTTCTTAACACTGAAGATCTTAAGGAAACTGTGCTTAAAATAACTGCCTTACAGACTGAAGTTTCTCAATATCAGGCTAAAGTTGTGTCTGTTGAAAATGAAGTAGAATCGCTTAAAAAAAGCTTCTTTACCTATACGGTCTAAGTTGGAAATGTTGGAGAATGCAGTTCATACGACAAATATTCGTTTGGTTAATTTTCCTAAAGTATCATTAATATCTGCACGGGATATGTTTCGGACTTATAGGATTGAGAATTTGGTATTCCCCCTGAATCCCATCCACCGATAGTTAAAATGTATTATTTACCAACTGGGAAAAAAGTGGAGGGACAGGGAGTAGTTAGAGGATTATCTAACGTGGATGTTTTAAATGTTACTGATATTTTGGAGTCATCACAAGAAGAGCAGGTTACACCTTCTATTTTATTAATTACTTTAGCATTATTATCAGATAAAGAATGGCTTATGAAACTGTTTTTTAAAAAGTCACATGTTGTTTAAGGGTCTGACGGTCCGAATGTTTCCCGATCTATCCAGGGAGACCTAGAAGACACGACGAGATTTCCTCCTATTATGTCCTGGGATTCAGCAATTGGGAGGGCGTTGTTTTCTTGAAATTTCCTTGCAAATGTTTGATTAAGTATCAGTCAAATTCCTATATAATTTATGAGCCCTTCCAACTGCTTTATTTCATCAATGCCCGACTTTCTGAAGGGGGTGCTGATCCTCTGTCTGTTCCGGTTTGAGTGATTATAATTATTTGTTGCCACTCTTTAGCCCACCTGAATTTCTTTCAGAATATTGGTTATAAATTTGTAATCATTGTATCCCATTTATTTGAGGGCTAGAGTGGGTTGGATATATAAGATTGTTTCCTGTGATATATTTGGGATACATGTTCTATATTGTTTTCATGGTATTCACCCAATTACCGTTTCAAGATGTATTCTTGATATGTATGTATAAATTCAGGAAAAAAAAACCTACCATATTCAAATCATTTAATTGAAAATAATTTTTATTCTTCCCCTTCCTGTTGCTGGAATCAGGGACAGGAGGCTGCCAAACAGGTTGGAGTCGGGGGGACAGCTTTAAAATCGGGGACATCTGGTAATCTTCTTCTTGCTAGAAAAGGTCCCTTGGGGATGCACTTTGAAGGAGACTGGTTGAACGGATGGAATCTCTTAAGAAGATGTTGCCTTCTGCTCTTCAAACGATGCCACAGAAATCAGTTTATTACCAGCATATGAGGCATCTGCTGAACCAGCTGTGCAGGAACTGATGTCATCTCTCTGAGGTTTTCGCAATATTAGCGGTCTTGATTCCCCCTTTGCATATTATTTCTTTACGTGGAAGAGTTGAATGGATCTTTGTTTAGTGCAGGACCAATGTACAGATACTCATGCTTAATAATTGTTTTACCTAAAAGCCTTTTATATAGGAATGTAAATGCCATAGCTATTTTTTATATGGGGGAAAGGTATTCCATGTTCACAAAGATGCAGGACCAGTCCCACCATCAAGCGAACTAGGTGGGTACTCTAGAGGGCCAGCCCTTGGGGGAGCGGACGGGGGGGGGGGGGGGGTGGGTGGGTGGGAGGGAGTGCTGATTACTGCTGTAGCAGCAGCAATGGCTCAAAAACAGGGCAGCACTTAGCTCAACTCGCTGGCACTGCCCCCATGGTTTCTGCCCTCTAGTATGTCTTCCATTCCCCTCCAGCACAGCCTTCAAAACAAGTTGTACCAGGTGGGCGTGGAAGAGGGATACTGATACTACAGGGCAGAAACGGAGGCCGATGCGGCACATAGCCTGCCCAGAAGAATATTGGGCCCTGTACGTATAGGCAACTTATGAAGATGCACTTGGAAATTCTTTCTGATCAAGTCAGTGGCGCCCATCGCAACTGAGAATATTTCCACACCTTTCCTAGTCTCCGATTGCAATTCTTTGTACTTCATACAGAGTCTTCACTTGGTACAGACACAAACTTCTATTAGTACTACTATTGATCACTTATATAGCGCTACATGTAAAAGACTGTCCAAATGCATTCTTGCTTTTTGCTTTTCCCACTATCTGGATTTATTGCATCAAGCTTTTTGTCAGTTGGAACTGAAATGTCTCAGGTGATCACAACCTCTTCATTCTCCACAATTCTCTTAGGAGCATCTCCCAATGTTTGCCTGGTACAGTAATATTATAATTTTCTCCCAGTTGGTGAGAGGTCTTACGTGTGCACTAGGTGCAAGGAGCTCTTTGCTCTCAGGGAACGAGTCCGTTCTCTAGAGGCTAGAGTAGCAGACTTGGAAAACATAAGAAAGACAGAGAGGTACATAGACGAGACCTACAGGGGATATAGTCCTGAAGTCCCACCTCCAGTCTGGCAGCATCCCTGTTGCCATGGAGGAGAGAGGTCACATGACAGGAGAGCATCACCCTGGTGTGGCAGGAAGTGATCCTGTAACTAGGACCTGCCCTCCAGGTGATGTAAAACCCTCTTGCACCGAGGAAGTTTCTCCAGGGCCATGTGCCCATGAGGGAAGGGTTAGGACAGCCGTTATAGTTGGCGATTCGATCATTAGGCATGTAGATAGCTGGGTGGCTGGTGGACATGAGGATCGCCTGGAAACATGCCTGCCTGGTGCGAAGGTAGCGGACTTCACGTGCCACCTATAGGGCCGGCCCGTCCATTGAGCAAGAATGTTTTTTGCACAGGGCCCCGCGCAAAGAACATTCAGCTTTTTTTAAAAATGAAATTTAAAAAAATAAATAAATGGGCCACTGCCGCCGCGGCAGCATGGAGTGTCCCGCGGGGCCCCCTCTGCCCGGCTGAACTCTCCCGGCACGGCTGAAGCCCTCTGCTCCGGCTTGCAGATACGCGAAGGGAGAGTGTCTCCCTCGCATCTCTGTTAAGCCCGCAGGGGCAGATGGGAAATTTCCCATCAGCCCCTGCTTCCCATCAGCCCCTGCGGGCTTAATAGAGACGCGAGGGAGACACTCTCCCTTCGCGTATCTGCAAGCCGGAGCAGAGGGCTTCAGCCGCGCCGGGAGAGTTTAGCCGGGCAGAGGGGGGCCCGCGGGACACTCCATGCTGCCGCGGCCAGCTTTTTTTTTTATTTTAATTTCCATGAGCTGATGGGGGGGGGGGGTTAGGACTGGCAATGGGCTGTGGGCTGATGGGGGGGGTTAGGCGGGGTAATGGGGGATGGGGGGGGGTTAAGACTGGTAATAGGCTGTGGGCTGATGGGGGGGTTAGGACTGGTAATGGGCTATGGGGGGGTTAAGACTGGCAATGGGCTGTGGGCTGATGGGGGCTGTCTGGAAATGGGGTGATGGGGGGTTAGGACTGGTAATGGGCTATGGGGGGGGGTTAAGACTGGCAATGGGCTGTGGGCTGATGGGGGGTTAGGACTGGTAATGGGCTATGGGGGGGTTAAGACTGGTAATGGGCTGTGGGCTGATGGGGGCTGTCTGGAAATGGGGTGATGGGGGGTTAGGACTGGTAATGGGCTATGGGGGGGGTTAAGACTGGCAATGGGCTATGGGGGGGGGGTTAAGGCTGGCAATGGGCTGTGGGCTGATGGGGGCTGTCTGGAAATGGGGTGATGGGGGGTTAGGACTGGTAATGGGCTATGGGGGGGGGGTTAAGACTAGCAATGGGCTGTGCGCTAAAGGGGGCTGTCTGGAAAAGGTGAGATGGGGGGTTAGGACTGGCAATGGGCTATGGGGGGGTTAAGACTGGCAATGGGCTGTGGGCGGATGGGGGCTGTCTGGAAATGGGGTGATGGGGGGTTAGGACTGGTAATGGGCTATGGGGGGGTTAAGACTAGCTGTGGGCTAATGGGGGCTGTCTGGAAATGGGGTGATGGGGGGTTAGGACTGATAATGGCTATGGGGGGGGTTTAAGGCTGGTAATGGGCTGTGGGCTGATGGGGCGTTAGGACTGGTAATGGGCTATGGGGGGGTTAAGACTGGCAATGGGCTGTGGGCTGATGGGGGCTGTCTGGAAATGGGGTGATGGGGGGCTAGGACAGGAAATGGGCTATGGGGGGGTTAGGACTGATAATGGGCTATTGGGGGCTAGGACAGGAAATGGGCTGATGGGGAGTGGTTAGGACTTGAGGTGGGCTGATGTGGTTAGGACTGGTAATGGGCTGTGGGCTGATGGGGGGTTTAGGACTGGCAATGGGCTATGGGGGGCTGACTGAAAATGGGCTGATGGGGGGTTAGGACTGGTAATGGGTTATGGGGGGGGGCTTAAACTGAAAATGGGGTGATGGGGGGTTAGGACTTGAAGTTGGTTGACGGGGGGCTAGGACTGGTAATGGGTTGGGGGGTTGCTAGGACTGGAAATGGGCTGAGCAGAAGGGGAGGCTTGAACTGCAAACAGCTGATGGGGAGGGGGCTTGGAATGGAAATGGGCTGTGAGGGAAGGGAGCTAGGACTGAAAATGGGCTGATGGAGCAGCTAGGATAGGACTGGAAATGGGCTGTTGGGGGGAGCTAAGATTGGAAATGGGCTGTGGTGGGGGCTTGAATTGAAATGGACTGATGGAGGGGCTAGAACTGGAAGTAGGCTCATGGGGGGGCTTGGACTGGAATTGGGCTGAGTGGAGGGGAGCTATGATTTGACAAGGGCTGATGATGGGGCTAGGAAATGACTAGAAATGGGCTGATGGGGGGGGGGGCTAGGATTGGAAATGAGCTGATGAAGGGACTGGAAATGGATGGGGGAGCTAGGACTGGAAATGGGCTGATGGGGGGCTAGGACTGGAAATGGGCTGATGCAGGGACTAGAAGGGAATGGATGCTGGGTGAGACTGGAACTAGAAGGGAGCTGATGTTGGGGGAGGATTAGAATGGGATGGGGCTGGGAGAGTAAAATGGAGAGGGGAAAAATATTTTGTGGGAGGGATGAAAAATCTATAATTGGCCAGGTATTGGGAGAGTAAGTGGGGATTGAGGATGGAGGGGTAAAATTTGTGAGGATGAAATAGGAATGAGGAAAGAGCAAAAGGAGAAAGATTAGTATGTTAAAGCAGATGTAGAGAGAGAGAATGCAAAAAAAAAACTAGAAGAGAGAAGAAAGGACAAATGGACAGCAGATGATGGAGAGTTAGCAGAAAACATGAAGAAACCAGAAGAAAGTGGCTGGACCAATTGCAACTGAAAAAAATGCACAAAAGGTAGAAAGATATCTCTTTATTTTGAATTTATTAACTGGAATATGAAAGCTCTGGGAAATGTGCATCATTAACGTCTGTGCTTTGTTTGGTACAAAGGAAATTAATTTATAGTTTTATTTCTACAGTGTTGTTGTACATTCCAAGTTTGGCTTTTGGGATTCCCTGTTTAATTATTGCCTTCCTGTTTCTAAATTGTGATTCCTTGTTTGGTGATGGTCTATGTTCTGCATGTGTAACTGAGCTGAGGTATTCTGTTTATGTAATTCCTATTTGACATTGCCACTTGTTCTCTTTCCCCAGTATTCTCTGAAATGTATTGGTTTAATATTTGCAGTGTTGCCTTTTGATAGGTAGGGTATGGTGCTTTGTGAGTCCTGGTAATGCTGTCAGGATACGGAGGGTTTGCTATGGGTTCTAAATGGGCAGCATTTGTAGTAGTTCCTAATGTGCCTGGCAGTTGGCACTGGATTATAGTAATGTAGAAATCTTTTAGTCTTTCTTTATCCATACACTCATTAAGAGACATGTTTACTAAAAGTTAGTGTATGGTAACATTATGCAAATATTTATGCAAATAAGGCCACTTATGCAAATGAGGCCCCGCCCCGAGTCTCCACACATGGCCCCACACCCCCCTTGGGCCGCCCCTGGCCACCTAGATAAGGTCTTAGATAGTGCTGGGGATGAATCTGCTGTCATCGGTACATGTTGGTACCAATGACATAGGAAAATGTGGTAGGGAGGTTCTGGAGGCTAAATTTAGGCTTTTAGGTAGGAAGTTGAAATCCAGAACTTCCAGGGTAGCATTCTCCGAAATGCTTCCCGTTCCACGTGCAGGACCCATAAGGCAGGCAGAGCTCCGGAGTCTCAATGCGTGGATGAGACAATGGTGCAGAGATGAGGATTTTGGATTTGTTAGGAACTGGGGAACATTCTGGAGAAAGGATGGGCTCTTCTGAAGGGATGGGCTTCACCTTAACCGGCATGGAACCAGGCTGCTGGCATTAACCTTTAAAAAGGAGATAGAGCAGCTTTTAAACTAGATAATAGGGGAAAGCTGGCAGTCACCCAAGAGCAGATGTTTCGGAAGACTGTATCCTTGAAGGATAGTACCAAAAGCAGAGAGGTTCCAAAAAAGAGTAAAGTAGCCCAAATGCCCTCAAGTATGGAACAGACAAAGCTTAAAGATCCCAAATTACCCATGCCTACCAATAGCCAGATTAATATGAATAAAATACTGTCTCTAAAATGCTTGTATGCAAATTCTAGAAGTCTAAAAAATAAGATGGGAGAGTTAGAATATATAGCACTAAATGAGAGGTTAGATATGATTGGAATATCAGAGACATGGTGGAAGGAGGACCTCCAGTGGGGCACTGTGATACCTGGGTACAAACTATATCATAATGATAGAGATGATCAAATTGGTGGAGGGGTTGTACTCTATGTTAGAGTGGGCATTGACTCAGAAAGGATTAAAGTTTTGCAGGAAACAAAATTTGCTGTAGAATCTCTATGGATTGAAATTCCATGTAAAAAGAGGAAGGTGATGGCAGTCGGGGTGTATTATCGACCGCCTGGTCAGAATGAACAAATGGATGATGAAATGCTCAAAGAAATCAAGGAAGCTAACAAAAGTTACAGCACAGTAATAATAATGGGTGATTTCAATTACCCTGGTATCGACTGGGTCAGTGTCACGGCAGGACATGCTAGGGAGATAAAGTTCCTAGATGAAATAAATGACTGCTTCTTGGAGCAGCTGGTTCATGAACCGACCAGAGGGGAAGCCATATTGGACCTAATCCTTAGTGGAACACCAGATCTAGTGCAAGAGATAAGGGTGTTGGGGCCACTTGGCAATAGAGATCATAGCATGATCGCCTTTGATTTAATTAGTGGAGGAGGGATAGTAAGGAAATCCACAGTACTACCTTTTAACTTTCGAAAGGGAGACTATGATAAAATGAGGATAATAGTTAAGAAAAAACTAAAAGGGGCAGTTGCAAAGGTTAAAGAGTTACATCAAGCTTGGGTGTTGTTGAAAAATACTATCTTGGAAGCCCAGAAAAGCTGTATTCCACGCTTTAAGAAAAGTGGAAGGAAGTCCAAAAAACCTCCAGCTTGTTTTAAAGATGAGGTCAGAGAGGCTGTTGTTGCCAAAAAAGCATCTTTCAGGAAATGGAAAAAAGAGCCAAACGACAAAACCTGAAAACAGCACAAGCACTGGCAAGTCAAATGCAAGGCATTGATAAGGCAGACAAAGGGAGAATTTGAGAAGAAGCTTGCTATGGAAGCAAAAACGCGAAATAAAGACTTTTTCAAGTACATTCGTAGCAAAAAACCTGTGAGAGAGTCAGTTTCTCCATTAAATGATAGAGGGGTTAAAGGGGCACTAAGAGGTGACAAGGCGATAACGGAGAGACTGAATGAATTCTTTGCTTCGGTCTTTACTGAGGAAGATGTAGGGATGTTACACATGACTGAAGTAGTATTTAAAGGTGCAGAAGAACTGAAGGCAATATCGATACATCGGAAAGATGTATTACAACTATTAGATAAACTGAAGAGTAGCAAATCACCTGGGCTGAATGGTATACATCCAAGGGTGTTGAAAGAACTGAAATATGAGATTGCAGACCTGCTATTAGTAATCTGTGAACTATCATTAAAATCATCTCTAATACCTGAAGATTGGAGGATCGCCAATGTAACACCAATTTTTAAAAAGGGTTCCAGGGGTGATCTGGGAAACTACAGACCAGTGAGCCTGACGTCAGTACTGGGAAAAATAGCAGCAACCATCATAAAGAATAAAATTACTCAGCATGTAGATAGTCATGGCCTAATGGGAGACAGCCAACATGGCTTTAGACAAGGAAGATCTTGTCTTACTAATCTGTTATGTTTTTTCAAGGTTTGAATAAACAGGTGGACAAAGGTGAGTCAGTTGATATAGTGTATCTGGACTTTCAGAAAGCCTTTGACAAGGTCCCTCATCAGAGACATTTGACAAAACTAAAGAGTCATGGGATAGGAGGCAGTGTACTATTGTGGATCAGGAACTGGTTAAAAGATAGAAAGCAGAGGGTAGGGCTAAGTGGCCAATTTTCCCAATGGAGAAAGGTGAATAGTGGTGTACCCCAGGGATCTGTGCTGGGTCCGCTGCTTTTTGACATATTCATAAATGACCTGGAAAGTGGAATAACGAGTGAGGTTATCAAATTTGCAGATGACACAAAACTATTTAAAGTTGTTAAAACCCAAGAGGACTGTGGAAAATTGCAAGAGGATCTTGATAAATTGGAAGACTGGGCATCAAAATGGCAGATGAAATTTAATGTGGACAAGTGCAAAGTTATGCACCTAGGGAAGAACAACCCAAACTATGGTTACACGATGCAAGGTTCCACATTAGGAACCACCACCCAGGAAAAAATTTAGGCGTCATTGTGGATAGATACCATGTTAAAACCCTCGGCCCAGTGTGCAGCGGCGGTCAAGAGAGCAAATAGAATGCTAGGTATCATAAGGAAAGGAATGGAAACTAAAACAAAAGATATTATAATGCCTCTATATCGTTCCATGGTGAGACCGCACCTTGAATATTGTGTGCAATGCTGGTCGCCGTATCTTTAAAAGGAGATAGCGATATTAGAAACATAGAAACATGATGACAGAAAAAGACCACATGGCTTATCTAGTCTGTCCTTCCATAAGGGCACATTATAAAGTGCACTGTCCGCCAAGGCATTAGAAAAGGTTCAGAGAAGAGACACCAAAATGGTAAGGGGGATGGAAGGATACTCCTATGAAGAAAGGCTAAAAAGGTTAGGGCTCTTTAACCTAGAAAAGAGACGGCTGAGGGAAGATATGATAGAAGTCTATAAATTAATGAACAGAGTTGAACGGGTAAACGTAGATCGATTGCTGGACAACTGGACTTTGTGCTGTTCTTGAGTTTGTAGGATGAAATATGTATAGACAAAGTTTCAAAGTATGCTTGAAAATTGCTTCTAATCAGGCTGCGATGCCCAGCATGATGGGAAATATTTCTTTTTCTTTCTGCCATATTTTCTTAGTCTCTAATTGCCACCTCTGCTTCATTAGAGTTGGGAGTGATCTTGGAGGACTAGAGATAGGTAAATGTGGTTTCTGTCCACAAAAGCATAAATAAGGAAGAGGTTGGGAACTATTGGCTAGTTAGTCTGACCTTTGTGGTGAGTAAATTAATGGAAACTGTCTAAAGCAGAGAATAATGTGTTTTTTGGAATCCAAAGGATTACAGAATCTAAGATAACATGGCTTTACTAGAGATAGGTCTTGTCAGATGAATCGAATCAATTTCTTTGACTAGATGACCAAAAGATTGGATGGAGGAGAGCACTACAGTAGATATGGTATACTTAGATTTCAGCAACGTCTTTGACACTGTCGTGCATTGGTGACTTTACATAAACTGAGTGCCTTGGGATGGGGCCATAAAGTGATTGGTTGAGTGGGAGGCAACAGTTGGTAGAAGTAAATGGAGTGTCTCAGAGATTGATCCTTGGCCCTATTCTTTTTAACATTTCTGTAACCGTTACTGCAGGTGGTCTGTAGGAAAAGGCTTGCCTCTTTGTAGATGATACAAAATTTGCAACAGGGTAGACACTCTGGAAAATATGGATAACATGAGGGGGGATCTAACAAAACTTGAAGGATAGCCGAGAATTTGGCCATTTTCCTTTTCTGACTTTTTATTTAACTACTAAAAAATGCAAGATCGTGCATTTGGCCTGCAAAAAATCAAGGGAATGGTACAGTATAGGGTGAAAGTACTTCACTGCACGAATGAAGAGCAAGACGTGGGAGTGATCATATCTGATGAACTTAAGGTAGCCAAACAGGTAGAAAAAGCAACAGCAAAAGCTAGAAGAATGCTTGGGTGCAGTGACATACCAAGGGTGGGGCGACAGGTGTGACCCACCCTGGGTGCCAGTTGGGAGGGGTGTGCACCCCTGCCAGGCCCATGGAGGCAGCACAGCAAACTTACCTTAAAGCTGGCTCACTGCACTATCTCTGCTCCAGACACAGGCCGCCCTCTCCTGAGACTTTGGCCAGGAGAGAAGAGTGGCCGAGCCTGAAGGCAATGCGACAAGCCAGTTTTATGGTATGTTTGCCATGCTGCTTCTATGGGCCTGGTGGGGGGGTGGAGCCGTCTGCATGGGGGGGGAGGGGAGCCTGCCCTGGGTGCCTACGGGGGTGGGAACGCATAGGCATAGGGAAAGGAATAGTCAGCAATAAAAAGGAGGTGACAGTATCTCTGTATAAGTCTCTATCAGGAGTATTGTGTACAATTCTGCAGACCACAACTTCTAAAGGATAGAAACACAATGATCTAGAGAGCAGCTACTAAAATGGTTAGTAGTTTTCGTCATAAAGTCTATGAGGATAGACTTCAAGATCTCAATCTGTATGCGTTAGAGGAAAGAGGGAAAGGGGAGATATGATAGGGATATTAAAACACCTTTGGGGTATAAATGCATAGGAGGTGGGCCTCGTTCAATTGAAAGGAAGCTCTGGAACAAGGAGTGATAGGATGAAGATGAAAGGGAACAAAATTGCATAGCAGATGCCCTCAGTCGACGCTTGGACTCTCACGAATGGTCCTTGGACTGGGCCATTCTCTAACACATCTCCACACCAGAGCTAGGCTCTTTGCAACTGCCGACAATGCCAAATGCCCGATATTTTGTTCAGTTTGGCTCAGCCTCCAACGCTGGGTGCCAGATGCATTCTGCATTTTGTGGAGCGACTGTCTACTCTATGCATTCCCTTCTTTTCCACTTATCAGTCGGGTCCTGCTCAAGATCCATCAGGACAGAGCTACCATCATATTGATTGCATCACAGTGGTCTCATCAAGCCTGGTACCCACACATGCTGTCCTTGGCGATGGAACCGCTACAGTCATTGGGCACGCATCCATTCCTGCTCACGCAGAACAGTGGTCTTCTGTTACATCCCAATCTCCATAGTCTCTATCTAGCGGCCTGGAAGCTACACAAGGTGTAACAGCTGACCACTTCCAATCGGATGCCGTCCACACAGTCATCTCAATGTCATGGAAACCAGCAACGCAATTCTCCTACAAACGTAAATGGTCCCGCTTTTCAAATTGGGCTAGAGAGCACCAGCAAAATCCGGTGACCTGCTCACTTGGCCGAGTCTTTACTTATCTTCTGGAACTGTCACAGACTGGCCTACAAACCACTTCCATCCAACATCACTTCTTGGCCTTTGCGGCTTTGCACGCCTACATAGAGGCAAGCCCATCTCTGTTCACCCTCTAGTGACTAGGTGCATTCTCCAGTTAAACCACCTGAGGACCTAAATGTCGTTCTTTCAGAGCTCATGAAACCACATTTCGAGTCTCTCAGCTCAGTCTCTTTAAAACATCTCACATGGAAGACCATTTTCCTCATCGCCATCACGTCCGTGAGGAGAATCAGTGAACTTTAGGCACTAGTTCACTACTTTCCCTACACACAGTTCCTCCACAACAAGGTGGTACTCTGTACTCTTTCAAAGTTCCTACCTAAAGTGGACACTAATTTTCACCTCAATCAATCCATTGTTATTCCAACTTTCCTCCCTAATCCCCCCCCCAAAAATTCTCCGGAACAGACTCTACACTCTCTGGATTACAGAAGAGCGCTGATCTAGTACCCCAAGCTACCAAAGGTTGCAATCTTCCTCTCAGCTGTTCGTTACTTACAATCTGAACAATCCTAGAAGTCTGGCCTCTAGCAGACCATTTCCTCCTGGATAGTGGACTGCATCTCCTTCTGTTACAGGCAAGCATGGATGCCACCACCAGGCCACATAGGACCTCACCATCTTTGCTGTATAGCAGCAACAATAGCCCACTTGGCCTTGGCACCTGCACAGGAAATCTGCAGGGCAATCACATGGTTCTCAATACATATCTTTGCCAAACACTACAGCTTGGACTACTCCTCTCAGAGAGACTTAACCTTTGGCCAGGCAGTCCTCCACAACCTTTTTGCCTCCTGAATCTAGTTTTTTTACCACCGTTTTCACCACCTTCTGTCATGTCACTAGACCCAGGCTACTACGTACTTAAAAAAACTTCAGCAACCCTTAGCTCTGGACTCACCTGCAGTGTGCCTGCATTACCCTGCTTGTCTGCAGAGAAAGCTTAGTTGCTTACCTGTAACAGGGGTTCTCCGTAGACAGCAGAGGTATGCAGACACACTCACCCACCCACCTGCCTCTCAGAGAAAAGGAAAAAGAAAAAAAGAAGGCCAACTTCAACACACTAAAACAAATGTAGAAGGAAAGCAAAAGAAGATTCAGGATACCAACAGTAGCAACCTGCTTTCTACTGGTTCCTCATCTCACAAGCACCTTTGCATCTGGGACAGCTATGTTATGAACTGAAGGAGCGGGACGGCTGCGCAAGACGGTATACACATGCTCAGAGAAGTCCAAAATGATTTTTCTGAGGTAGGGGAGAGCCCAGCATGAAGGTGCCATCGTGGACAACACCTGTCGAGTGTGGCTGCATACCCCTGCTGTCTTTGGAGAACCCCGTTACAGGTAAGCAGCTATGCTTCCTTTACAGAAAGTATGATGGATGCATGGAACAGCTTCTTAGTGGAGGTTGTGGAGACAAGTATCTGAATTTAAGAAAACCTGGGACAAGCACAGAGGATCTCTGAGGGAGAGGAAGGTATTGTGGAACTTAGCTCATATGAACCAGCAGACTGTATAGCAATATGTCTTTATCTGCCATCATTTTTCTATATCTCTTGGTAACTGAGGATCTTGTATCTCTCCACACAGTATACTGAATAATCACTTGGCACTAACACTTCTATTCACAATGCCATTCTTGTGATTTTCTCCTTTCTACTATGACTCATTTTTCCTTCCTCAAGCGTTCTATCAGTTGGAATAGGAATGTCTCAAGATGATCAAAACCAGAGCTGGCCCTAGGCATGTGTGGGCATGCCACCTGCACATGGCCCTGCACCACAAGGGGCCCCACATGCACCTGACCAGCTTAAGATGGAGCCGATGAGGCCCAATGCGCAAGAGATAGGAAGTGCCCCTGTTTAACCTCTACAAATTCAGAGGCACCAGTGGCTCCTATTAATACAGCTGCAGAAGTAAAGGAAAAAGACCCCCACAGCTGTGCAGGGGTGAACCGGGCTTCGGACCTCACTGGCTCCCTCTTAAGCCAGTCAGGTGCAGGTGGGGCCATATGGGAGGGGAGGAGCTTCTGGGTTGCCAGGAGTCAGGACTGACTCAAAGGCACACATTGCATTTTGCCACTGGCATTGGAAGAGGACAGCTACTGGGGGCTAGAATGGGAAATGGGCTAATGTTGGGGGATAGGGAGATTATGATTGAAAGGGATATGATGCTGGGAGGGACTAGGACTGGAGGGGGGCTGATACTGGTGGGCCAGGACTAGAAAATGACTGATGATGGGGGGACTGAGACTTGAAGGGAGATGATGCTGGGAGGGATTGGGACTGGAGGGGAACTGATACTGGAGGGGCTAGGACTAGAAATGGGCTGATGGTGGGGGATGGAGGGACTGGAAGGGAGATAATGCTGGGGGGGACTGGGTCAGGAGGAGGACTGATACTGGGGGGCTAGGACTGGAAATGGGCTGATGTTGGAAGATGGGAGAATGGGACTGGAAGGGAACTGATGTAGGGACGGCTGGGACTGGAAGGGAGCTGATTCTGGGAGAGGACTGGAAGAGGTTGATGCTGGGGTTTGAGGGAGAAAAAAAAGCAGCTGGGGAGTGAGAAGGGGGAGGAGGACAGTTACTTTGTATGGGAGAGAAGAAAAAAGATCATACAGAGGGAACCGTTGAGAGGGAAGAGTATAAGAATGAATGCTTGGGTAAGATAGAGGGAAAGGTAGGGTTAATGAATATCGGAGAAGGAAGTAGGAGGAGGTAATACTGGGGACAGAGAGATGAGGAAGAGCAGGGTCTGGGACTTAGGTGGAGACTTTAAAAATGAGTGGGAGAAAAGAAGAAGACAGAATCTAAGATTGGCTCAGTATTGGGACAGTAAGTGGGGTCTCAGATGGTGTGCCCAGGAGCTGGCACAACTTACTGTGCAGCACCATCCCCAGGTTCATCTTTCTTGCTCTGAGTCAGCAACATCAGCCACATCAGCCAATGCTGCCCATAGCTTCACGTCCAGTGCGCAGGGCCTTTCACCGGAAGTGAATGCTAGAGGCAGCACTGGCTGCTGCATGCTGACTCGGAGAAATAAAGATAAAGCTAGGGATGATGCTATGAGATCTTTCTGCTACTGACCCATAAAAAGAAAGCAGAGGCCAGGGATGGTGCCACATGATATTTTTTCCCTGAGGGAGGACAGAGAGCTGAAAAAAGAGAGATATGAAATATGCTGGACAGGGAGGGGGGGGAGGTGATATATATATTATATATACGAGGTGCAATCGGAAAGTATCGAGACTTGTACAATAGCACAAGAAGTATAACACTGATGGTTATTGCACTCGGTTTCCTTCAAAACATATTTCCTCCAGAATTCTTGCCAGTGCTGGAAACAATTTTGAAATGCCTCTTTCGTTATGCTGTGAAGCTGCTGGGTTAAATTTTGCTTAATGGCCTCCATACCATTGAATCTCCTTCTTTTCAGTGGTAATTTCAGTTTTGGAAAGGAGAAAAAAATCACAGGGTGCAAGGTCAGGTGAGTACAGAGGCTGACGGACTTGCTCAATTTAGTATTTGACCAAGAACTGCTTGACAAGATGTGATGCGTGAGCGGGGGCGTTATCATGATGAAGCAACCATTCACCATTCCTGTGCAACTCTGGCCTCTTACGACGAACTGTATCTCTCAAATGAGTCAGAACTTGGACGTAGTACTCCTTTATTGATGGTTTGGACTTTTGGAGCATACTCATGATAAACAATACCCTGGTAATTGAAGAAAACTGTGAGCATGACCTTGACATTGCTCCTTACCTGGCTTTCTTGGGTCTGTGGGAGTTTGGAGTCTTCCATTGTGAGGATTGAGCCTTAGTTTCGTCATAACCATAAACCCATGATTCATTACCAGTAATAATCTTTTTGATGAACTTGGAGTCATTTTCAATGCATTCCAACAACTTCCCTGGCTGCAGACAGTCTATCTTCTTGTATCTTCTTTTTGGTCAGGGGACAGGAGTTTTGGCACAAATTTTGCAGACACATGTCTCATCCCCAAATCAACAGTAAGAATGGACTATACTGACACAAAACTGATGTCCATGTCCTCAATAAGCTCCCTGACAGTCAATCGATAAGTTGAGAGTATTGTGGCATTGCACTGCTTCAACTTTGTCTTCATTCCTGCTCGAGGATGGCCTTCCAGAACATTCGTCACTGTCAACACTTTGGCGGCCCTCTTGGAAATATTTGTGCCAATCATAAACTCAAGCGTAACTCATGTATTCATCGCCATAAACTTGCTGTAACTTGTCATAAGTCTCTTTGCACAAATCTCCAAGTTTCTGACAGAATTTAATGCAAATTTGGTGTTCAATTTTTTTCACTCATCGTAAATCTGATGAACTGCTTTTACACAATACCAAGCATCACGTAATTAAAAAAAAGTACAGGGGTGCTGCAGCCACACTACAATCTGCACATGCAGAGCACATAGCTAGGTCACTACATGCTGAATAACATCGTGGTGTGACGTATTGCTATAAAGCTACACAACAAGTCTCAATACTTTTTGATCACACCTCGTATAGAGATAGAGGGGTGGAAATTTTAAGTTATGAGAAAGAAGGGATATATTGGCCTTGGATGGGGAGGAACAGCAGAGGGACAGAGAAAAGATGCTGGGTTGGGAGAGGAGATAGGAGAGATGCCGGACCACTGCAGGGGCAGAGGATAGAGAAGGGGAAGGGGATGGAGACAGAAAGCTGATGGTCTATGAGGGAGGGGAGAGGGAAAAAAAGGATGGGGAGGTGGAAGAAAAAGCATGAGATGCTGGACTTTGGGGGTAAAGCAGAAGGGTGAGGGATTGGAAGTTGGTGAATTGGGGTGGTAAGAGAGGGGGGGGAATGGTTGGCATGATGGAACTACATGAGAGAGGCTATAGGAAGCTGGCAAAGAGATGAATGAGAGGAGGAGGATGGTGATTACAGTGGGTTGAAATGTGGTAATGGGGAGTGGGTGAAAGACAGAGGGAAATAAGAGGCTAGTGAAAGAGTGAGATGAGTAATGGGGAGCTGGGCTGGAGGTTAGAAGAGTAGATGGAAAGTTGCTAGGTGAAAAGTCAAAAGAGGATTGAGGATGGAGGGTTGAAATTTGAATGGATGAATGAGTAAAGAAAGAAATGGAGAAAAGAACAAAAAGCAAAAGATTAGTATGTCAGAGGCGGATATAGACAGAAAATGGAAAAAAATAGTAGAGAGAAGAAAGGATAAACGGACAGGAGACAATGCAGAGTTAGCAGAAGACACAAGAACGCAAAAGAGAGATACCGGGGCAATTACAACTGAAAAATAAAATGTCCCAAGAACAAAAGTTAGAAAAAAAAAGTATTAACTGGAATATGTTAGCTCTGGGAAATGTGCATTGCTGATGTCTGCACTTTGTTCAATACAAGAGAAAATTAATTTCATAGTTTTATTTTTCCAGTGTTGTAGTGCATTCAAAGTTTGGCTTTTGGGGTTCCCAGTTGAATTATCTTCATATTTCTATATTGTGATTCCTTGTTCTGTATTTCGTGATGGTCTATCTGTTTTGCGTGTATGACAAACTATGCTATTCTGTTTGTTTAGTTTCTGTATAGCTCTATACAAATAATTAATAGTAGTAGTAGCAGACCCACTTGTTCCCAGTAGGAGATGTATTGGTTTAATATTTGCAGTGCTACCTTTTGATAAATAGGGTTAGGTGCTGTGTGAGTCCTGGCAGTGCTGTTATGATATGGCAGGTCTGCTATGGGTTCTACATGAGCAGGGTTTTGTAGTAATGCACCTGGCAGTTCGCACTGCAGGATAATAATGAATAAAGATGGTAGCCTTTCTAAATGCTCACTGTACATGCAAATGGTTTTCAAACGCTCATTAAGAAGCATGTTTACTAAAGGTTAATTTACATTATTCATAACTTTGAATGTGTGCTAAGTGCAGCAACACCCATTTATGTCTATGGGCACAGTGGCACTTAACACACATTAATGTTTAGTAAACATGCACCTTAGTCATTGTTAGGATAAAAAAGAGGCTTGCGAAGGACTCCATTGAAAACCGCTTAAAATTTTAGATCGGCAGCATATACATTTAACTGCCTCCAATGCCATGATTTTTTAATTTCAAGAGTCTCTGATGTAGGACTTTCTCAAACATTTTCTGAAAGTCTAAATACACTGTATCAACTGGCTTAGCTTTATCTACATGTTTATTCACGCTTTCAAAGAAATGGGGCAGATTGGTGAGGCAAGACTTCCCTTGGCTAAATCCATGCTGACTTTGTCCCATTAAACCATGTCTCATAGGCGGCTCTATAATGAGGCCAAGTGAGGCGATGGCCTCAGGCAGCCGCTTTTTGGGGGCGGCAAAATTGCCCCCAAAAAGACCGTCATCACCGCCTCACTCGGCCTTCAAAACAAAAAACAAACAAAAATCCACTCCGGGCCCGGTAAAAGAAGCAGCTGCTGGCCTGCTGCTGCCGCTCCAGCGGCGGCAGAATGAGGAGCCCCGCAGCTGCCCGCCCGCGCCCCCCCGGAGAGCCTCCTGGTTTCCCCAGCTCAGCTTTGCAGAGCCGCGGCGAAGGGACAGTGTTTCCCTTAACCACGGCTCTCTTAAAGCTGAGCCCAAGACACTGATGGGAAACAGGAAATACGGTTTCCCATCAGCTCCTCAGGCTCAGCTTTAACAGAGCTGCGTGAAAAGGAAACGCTGTCCCTTCGCCGCGGCTCTGCAAAGCTAAGCCGGGGAAACCAGGAGGCTCTCCGTGGGGGGGGGGCGGGAGTGCGGCCACGGGGCTCCTCATTCTGCCGCCGCTGGAGCGGCAGCAGCAGGCCAGCAGCTGCTTCTTTTGCCGGGCCCAGAGTGAGGTTTTTTTGTTCAATTTCCCTGGGTTGGGGGGGAGGGGTCTAGGACTGGAACTGGGCTGATGGGGGGGGGGTTTAGAACTGGAAATGGGCTGATTGGGGGGGTTAGGACTGGTAATGGGCAATGGGGGGTTAGAACTGTAAATGGCCTGATGGGGGGGATAGCAGTGGAAATCAACTAATGGGGGTTTAGAACTGGAAATGGACTGATAAGGAGGGGGCTAGGACTGGTAATGGGCTATCGGGGGGGGGGTTAGAACTGGAAATGGGCTGATGGGGGGGTTAGGACTGGTAATGGGTTATGGGGGGGTTAGAACTGGAGAGGGGCTGATGTGGGGTTATTACTGGAAATGGGCTGATCGGGAGGGGAGCTAGAACGTAAAGGGCTATGGGGGGGGGGTTAGAACTGGAAATGGGCTGATGGGGGGGGGTTAGGACTAGAAATGGGCTGATCGGGGGGCTAGGACTGGTAATGGGCTATTGGGGGAGGGCTAGGACTGGAAATGGACTGATGGGGGTTTAGAACTGGAAATGGGCTGATGGGGGGGTTAGGACTGGTATGGGCTATGGGGGAGACTAGGACAGGAAATGGGCTGATTAGGGTGCTAGGACTGAAAATGGACTTATTGGAGGGTTACGACTGGTAATGGGCTGATTGGGGGTCTAGGACTGGGGTGGGCTGATAAAGGGGATAGGACTAGAAATGGGCTGGGACAGGAAATGGGCTAATGGGGGAGGGGAGGAGAGTGCTACTGGCCCTGGAAGAAAACTAGGGGCTAGGGCTACAAATGGGCTGATGTGGGGGGATGGTAGAATAGGACTGGAAGGGAGCAGATAATGAGAGGGTCTGCCAGGGGAAGGATGGGGCAGGAAGGGAAGGAGGGGGCTGGAAAGGAGCTGACACCTGGAATGTACCGAAGGGGGACTGGAAGGGAGCTGACACTTGGGGACGGGAGTGGTAGGTAGCTCAGTAATAAGGATAGACTGGAAGGGAGCTGACATGTGAATGGCACTGGAAGGGAGATGGACAGAGGGTAGGGCGACTGCAAGGGAGCTGACTGGGGGGTGGCACTGAGAGTGAACCTGAGCTGATATCTGGGATGGTATTTGGACTAGAAGGGGCTGGACAGTGGGAAAGGAGGGGGACTGGAAGGGAATGGACACAAGTGGCAGTCATGGGAATGCAAGGTGGTTGACATTGGAAGGTACTGGGAGGGGAGGACTGGAAAGGGGACTGATACTGGGGAGGGTTACTGGAACTGGAAATGGGCTGATGGAAGGAAGTGAAGAAAACAAAAGAAGAGATAAGAAATGGCAGATGGACCATAGACCACAGAAAGAGAGCTAAGAGAAGACAGGAAAGCAGAAGCCTCAGATCGGGACCAGCATGATCAGAGAATAAAATGGTAAGACAACAAAGGTAGAAAAAATAATTTTATATAATTTTGGTGATTGGACTTTGTGCTATTTTTATATTTTACACAATATTGGGCGCCTGCATCTCTTATTTGTCTGATGTTGCACTGCATGTGGACTCTGGCTTCTTGGGGTTTCAGTTTAAATTTGTCTACATATTTTTATTTTTACTTTAGATTGTGGTTACTTATTCTGTACTTGGTGAGGGTTGATGTTGTGAGTGTGCGACTGAGGTCAGGTGTTCTGTTAACATGGAGTTTGTACAATAAGATCTATACTGTACCATAGTAATTTGCCTTGTTCAGCTTTTCAAATAGGTGTATGGATGTTCCAGGGCCCACTGTAGTATTTACAGTGACGCTTTTTTTGGATGGGCTCCTTATGTGACTTTTGGAAGTTTGTGCTGATATGGTATGGTATGATAGGTTTGCTTTTTGTTGTACGGTTTTTTATTAGTTCACAATATGCCTGGTACTGGAGAATAGTGATTGTTGTTGTTAGTGAGATGATCAGAATCAGATTTGTTTTTTTGAAATATTGAATTCTGTGGGTGAATGTCCTGGTTCTGCTCTGCACCTACTGTGGATGCAAAATATATGTTGAAAAAGAAATAGGGAGAACCATAACGCAGTTTATAACACAATAAAAATGGGTTATAATTTACTTTTATAAACTGTGCTATTGATTCTTGCTGTCTTTTAGTTCCTTGGTGTGCAAACAGGACCGTACCTAGCCCTGTGCAAGCAGTGCAGCCGCACAGGGCACAAAGGCTTGGGGGGGCGCATTTCGGCTGTCTGCTGTTGCCCTGCTGCCGCTGGCAGGACAATAGCAGGCAGTTAAAATGTGCCCCAAAGCCTTTTCGCAGCACTTTAAGCAGGTCTGGTCCCTCCCTCCTCCGACACGATGTCAGAGTAGTGAGGCACAGATCTGCTTAGAGTGCTGGTGCCTTTCAGATTGGGTGCATGCCCCCCTCCTCCTCCCCATACCTCCATCCAGCGCTGCCTGCTCTTTCCCTGCTGCTGGCGCCGCCGTGAAAAAAACAGAGGGCGGCAGCAGCAGGGAAAGAGCAGGCAGCGCTGGATAGAGATATGGGGGAGAGGGGGGCGTGCGCCCGAGTTGCAAGTCGCACAAGGCGCGATTGCAGTTCTATACGGCCCTGTGTGCAAACATCTTGCATTTCCTCCATATCATCTAATTGGCTTTTTGATTTGGTTCAGTCTATGATTGGATTTCTGAAAAAGCCCCGCCCCCCTCTAAGGTGGTGGGGGGGGGGGCGTCATCTCATTCTTCGCCTCAGGCAGCAGACTGTCTTGAGCCGCCCCTGCCATGTCTGTCCATACGTTTAGTAATTTTATTCTTAATAATGGTTTCCACCATTTTATTCAGCACTGACATTAGGTTCCCTGGTCTGTATTTCCCGGATTACCCCTGGAACCCTTTTTTAAAAATAGGTTGTGCTTGCTTTGCTGGTACAATAATGTTATGGTGCAGAGTCCCTAAATGTTTTGGACTACGAGCCACATTGGATCTTTTAGATTACTGAAAGGGCCAAGGAGTTTACTGAGTAGTGGGACAAGGTAGGAAGAAAAGAAAGGGGGTCTCCACTCTTCCCCACCCCTCAGCAGATGCTGATGAGGCTCTTGGACTGTAGTTTGGGGACCCCTGGCATAGAGGATAACTGTCCGGTATCTCTCTCTTCCTCCCCTGGTTGAGCATCTCTCATCTCCCCCTCCTTTATGTCCAGCATCTTCTCCTCTGTCTTCCCTCCTTCTCCTCCTGTCATCCTGCATCTTTCTTTTACTCTTCCCTCCCTTCCTCCCATCTCTCTCTCTCTCCCCACCCCACTGTGATCCTGCATCTCCCTTAGCCCCCGCAGCAGAAACACTTAAAGACGCATTATGTCACACCAGCCTGGGGCCTTTTCTCTGCCACATCTCGCCGCCTCTGACTCTGTTTCTAGTGGAGCAGGATGGAGCAAAGGCAATGCTCTGGGGCTGGTGGGAGATATCATTTCTTTAAGTGTTGCAACTGCCTTGCAGCAGAAGGGAGATGGGTGATGCAAGAGCACGGGGGAACGGAGGGAGGAGAGCCAGAGAGATGCTTGATGCAGTAGCAGTGGAAGCAATAGGGACTGGAGTGGGGAAAAAATTCAAACGGGCCAGGACCTATGTAGCCTAGGGAACACCAAGCGGGCTGCGATAAACGGAATTGCAGGCTGGTTATGGTCCATGGGCTGTAATGTGGGGGGACCCCTGTTATAGTATTTACACAATTGCCGGGGGATGAAATGTATTACCTCCTTATGCCTTTCTGTATACGGATTTTCTCCCATCAGAGGGTTGCAGCCTGAAATGAGATGGATAATTATTTCCATCTCATTCTTTCAAAATGTGCATTTCTGTTTTATCAGATTTTTGTATGCTTGCTGTGAACTCTTTTCCATAATCCACTGTCCTCAGCTGCAAATTTTGATAGATGTGTGGTTCCTGGAGTAACACTTTGTATTTCCCACTGTATTTATGCATTAGATGCTTGTTTTTCCTTGCTGGTTCATCTGATTCCTTAAAGTGTGCTTTTTCTCTTGATTTATGAAGTCTGTTGCTTCCTTCCCTATAGAACTGTGGATTCTCCCTAATTCTTTTTATTTTTTTTGGAATATCTAACCTAGTTTGCTCTCGCATGCGGCTTGGCTTGTCGTGCCATGTCGTGAGGGCTTGTGTGCATCAGTGATGCTGAGAGCTTTGCTATCAGCAGCTTAACTATTGGCAGGATCTCCAAAGATGGACACGTCTCAGCTGAGGTGCCAGACTAAGACAAACCACCCATCTGGGCAGCAGCAGTATGGGACGGTGTTTGCGGCAGAGGATCACATTACTGTGACAACGGCAACAACACTAGTATTATCTGCATGGAAGAAAATCTTGGAATTTACTTCTCTGTCTTGCCACAAAAACGCAATGGATTGTCACAACAAAACAAATTGCATTATAGTACTTAAAATAAGACCCCAAACTCAGACCCCAAACTCAGAAGGCACTCAAAGGGCTACTGTAGAAGAGCTGAAGACTCTTTAGAGTAAAGCCAGCATTTATGATGTGGCTGGAACAAAGCCCTCGGGATGTCGTACTGTTGATGTAGCTGTACATGAAATGAGAATCAGAAGCTGCAAAGATGTCTTGTTTTTATTTACTTTCCTTACACATGTATCTGTTGCCCCTTTTATTGCCTCCTTTAATTTAGCTCACTGCAATTCCACTTCCCTTATTTCCTTCCACCCTGCCAACTCCTCCTTACGGCACTTGGCCATTTTACTGAAGTCAATGTTTTTTAAATCTAGGACTTTGAGCTTGCTGTGATTGGACTCTGCCTTGGCTTTTATCTCAATCCATACCATGTGGTGATCGCTGCTGCTCACATGGACACCCGCCTGGACGTTCGACACGCTATCTGTTGTGCCTCCTTTGCTGCTATTACCTTGCCTGTATTTACTGCCTTTGTTGGTTACTGTGCCACTGTGTGTCCCCACCAGGTCAATCACCAGACTGCTGCCCTTTGTTCCGCCCACCTGGAAGTGACGCGGCCGCGTTCCCACAGCCGCAAAACCCCAGGTAACCAGCTGGGTCTCTGCCCCTATTTAAAGATGTCTTCAGCGGCGTTTGTCGCCGCCACGGCGGCATGCGACTTGTGCACACACCAAAGGAGCATGACGTGCTCCTTAGGTGCGCTCCCTGGGGTCGCTCTGGGAACATCACTGTTCATTCTAAATTTGCCTCATTTGCCATGCAGTGCCTTCTGATCCTGCTCTGGGCCTCCTTTCCGTTTGTCACTCACTGTCAGCTCCAGGTAGGTTTGCACACTTGCCTGCCTGCATTGTTCTGTGCCTCCTCCGTGTCTGTCACTTGCCCTCAGCTTCAAATAGGCCTTCACATTTGTTTGCCTGTACTCTCTACTCCCTTATCAGACCTGTCCACCCCAAATCTGCACTATATGTCTACTATTCCTGTTTTATTTATTTAACATTTCTTATATACCGCCTTTCATGATATCAAGGCGGTTTACATTGAACAAATTGAAATTACATTGAACAGGGCATTATAACTTGGAGATAACTATTTTACAGGGAACATGGGCTATGGAGGGTTAAGTGGCTTGCCCAAGACCACAAGGAGCACCTGTGGGATTAGAAACCCGTCCTTCCGGCCCAAGGTTGCTGTCCTCTAGTGGGATTTGAACCCCCAACCCTCCGGCCTGAAGTACCTTGCCCCAACCACTAGGCCACTCCTCCACTCCTGTAGATGCATTGTCTGAGAGTATGTGCATTGCCTTCCCCACTAGTAGTACACAAAACTGCTGCAACGCTAGGAAGACGGCTCTTATTTCCAGTCGATTGACAGACCATGTCTGCTGCTCCTGAGACCAGAGTTCCTGAGCCAGTTGTCCCTCCCACTCTCTCATCGTCGCTCTGGGACTAACAGCACTTTACCTCACAATTTATCTAATCTACGACTCTGCCCGCTCATCTCCATCCCTTTTTGCTCTGCGCCCCCTCCTCTCCTGCCGTTGCTTCTCCTCTCACTCAAACTTGGTGTCGTGAATTGCCATTCACTGCAAACCATATCACTATTAGTTCAAGATCTACTACTTCAGGAATCACTGGATTTACTTTGTTTAACTGAAACCTGGATCAAAGATGGTGAGCAACCCCTGATCATCAGATGCCTTCCCCCTGGTTTCTCTTCCTTCTTTGTTCCCCGCGTTGGTCGGAATGGAGGCGGTATTGCCTTATTGTATCACTCTTCTCTCCCTGTGTCTCTACTAAATTACCCTGAATCCCTTCTTCTCTGACTCCAGTCCTCTCCCCCTACCCATGTTCTTATCCTCTACTCTCCCCCCTCCCTTCAGACCCACCTCTGGGATGCTCTCACTCTTACTATTGCTGATATCTCCTTGCAGTTCCCTCGTTTGCTCATTGTCGGTGACCTAAATGTTCATTTTGATTCCCCCTCCTCTGCCAAGGATCTCTCATTTGTTACTCTTCTCCAGGATCTATCTCTCCAACAGCTTGTACTCTCTCCAAGTCATACTGCTGGCCATATTCTTGATCCAGTGATTATTCCACTGTTCCCTCCTTTCTGAATCTCTCAGCCTTTGGTGAAGCCCCTCCCCTGGACTGATCACCTTTGCGTGTCCTTTCTATTGGAGCTTTGTACCTCCCACCCTCCAATCCATTCATTCAACTTCTCCATCTGCCACTCTCTCCTCCAATCCCTTGCGCTGTCGCATTACTCCCCTCACTCTCAAGCTTTTTCCTCCAGCGC
The DNA here is from genome assembly GCA_033557465.1 of Ichthyophis bannanicus. NCBI lineage: Eukaryota > Metazoa > Chordata > Amphibia > Gymnophiona > Ichthyophiidae > Ichthyophis > Ichthyophis bannanicus. Next base: position 54,276,179 of record CM066045.1, read on the forward strand.
ACCAGCTTCTTCCTGAGAATTTCCCTGCTCTCTCCCCAAATACTCAGGTCTCAACCCTGACTTCTGCACTTTCCTCTACTCTTGATCATCTTGCCCCTCTTCAGCCAGCTCAGCCCAGGCATCACCCCTCCACTCGCCAGCCATGGTTCCATGCTGGCCTTCATCTCTTACGCACTCATCTTCGTCGAGCAGAGCACCTTTGGCACAAGCACCGCACTCCACATGCACTGGCTCAATTCCGCGAACACCATTGGCACTATCGTTCTTCTGTTCATCAGGCTAAATTATCCTTCTTCTCTGATCGCATCACCTCTACTCCCAATCCCTCTCGACAGCTCTTTTCGGTGCTTAGATCTCTCACCTCACTTCACTCTGGCCCCTCCCCTGTGCCTCCTTGCCCCGTGCCCACCCCTACTCAGCTGGCCTCACATTTTGCAACCAAGATTCAGAATCTGTGCGCTCTTTTTCCCTCCTGCCCCCCTCCTTTATCCTCTCCCCCTCCTCTCTCTCCCTCCCCTCCTCCTTTGCCTTCTCTCTCCCACTCTTGGTCCACCTTCCATCCAATTACCACCTCTGAGCTTATAACTTCCATCTCCTCAGCACACAAGACCACATGCCGTTTAGATCCTATTCCTACTAGCTGGCTTCTTGAGCCCACTCTTGCTCTAGTGCCCTACATTCTCTCTGTAGTCAACTCCTGTCTCTCTACCGGTATTTTCCCTTCCTCCTGGAAACTTGCCCTAGTACACCCCATCTTTAAAAAACCCTCCCTCGATCCTCTAGTCCCAGCTCACTATCGTCCAGTTTCTAACCTTCCCTTTCTTGCAAAAATTGTAGAAAAAACTTTCTTTACCCTGCTTTCACAACACCTTCACTCAATAAACTTTCTCCACCCATGTCAATCAGGTTTCTGTCAGGGCCATAGTGTCGAGACAATCTTGACAGCATTCTTCAATGAATTACATTCCTCGCACGATCAGGGTGATATCACGGTGGTGGTCTCTCTAGATCTTTCCACAGCGTTCGATCTTGCGGATCACTCACTTCTCCTCTCACGCTTACGGGACACAGGCCTTCGAGGTACTGTCTACTGTTGGTTTCACTCTTTTCTTTCCTTCTGTTCCTTTTCTGTGGCTTCGTCCCTTGGATCACACTCTCTCTCTGATGCTACCCCCCTCCCCTGTGGTGTCCCTCAAGGTTCAGTTTTGGCCCCTCTCTTATTCAATCTTTTTCTTGCACCACTGGCTCTTTGTATCCAACAGTCTGGTCTATCAGCTTTCTATTACACAGACGACATCATTATCCTTCACCACACTAATCCCCTTCACCCTGATCTTACTCCTTTGAATTCCTGTCTCACTCTCGTAGCTGATTGGTTGTCCTCAAACTGTCTTCATCTTAATCTGACTAAAACATCTTCTACATGGTTTACCTTTGGGAGCCCCTGTCCTTCCCTTGCTCCCTCTTTTGGAAATTGTACAATCCCTACGGTCTCCTCCTTCCAATACCTGGGGGTTCTTCTTGACTCCAATCTCACCCTCAGGGATCATGTCTCTCATCTCGCCAAAACATCCTATTTCTTCCTCCGACAAATTCGATCTATCTGCCCTTTTCTCTCTCCTTCTGCCTTGACTATCCTCACTTTATCCACAGTCATATCATGGCTTGATTTTTGTAATTCCATCCTCGCAGGTGTCACACATGTCCAGTTACGTCGTCTACAGCTTGTACAGAATACCAAGGCCAGAATCATCACTCACTCCTCACGTACTGATCGTATTACCCCCTTACTGCTCCATTTACACTGGCTTCCTATAGACTATCGCATTCACTTTAAGATACTAACTTTGGTACATTGAGTCATTCATACCCACACACCACAATACCTTGCCGACCATCTGCAATTTCATGTCCCAGCACGCAGGGCCGGCCCGTCCATTGAGCAAGAATGTTTTTTGCACAGGGCCCCGCGTTTCAGGGGGCCCCGCGCAAAAAACATTCTTCATCATTCCAAGTTTAAAAAAAAAAAAAAAAAAACCCAGCTGCTTCTGCCGCGGTAGCATCAAGAGTGCCGCCGCGGGGCCCCCCCCCCTGCCCGGCAGAGCCTCCCTGCATCGTAGGCTAGCTTTGAATCCCCGAACACGGGCTTCTTTCAGAGCCGCGAGAGTTTCCTTTCTCGCGGCTCTGTTAATCCCGCCGGGGATTTCCCATCAGCCCCGGCGGGATTAACAGAGCCGCGAGAAAGGAAACTCTCGCAGCTCTGAAAGAAGCCCGCGTTCGGGGATTCAAAGCCAGCCTACGATGCAGGGAGGCTCTGCCGGGCAGGGGGGGCCCCACGGCGGCACTCTTGATGCTGCCACGGCAGAAGCAGCTGGTTTGTTTTATTTTTTAATTTGGGATGATAGGGGGGAAGGGGGTTTAGGACTGGTAATGGGGGAGGGGGGAGGGGGGAGGCTAAGACTGGAAGTGGGCTGATAGGGGAGGGTTAGGACTAGTAATGGGCCATGGGGGGGTGCTAAGACTGGATGTGGCCTGATGGGGGGGGGGGGGTTAGGACTGGTAATGGGCTATGGGGGGGCTGACTGGAAATGGGCTGATGGGTGGGTTAGGACTGGTAATGGGCTATGGGGGGGGCTGACTGGACATGGGCTGATGGGGGGGTTAGGACTGGTAATTGGCTATGGGGGGGGCTAACACAGGAAATGTGCTGATGGGGAGGTTAACGACGTGTAATGGGTTATGGGGGGGGCTCTAAGACTGGAAATGGGCTATGGGAGGGGTTAGGACTGGTAATGGGCTGATGGGGGATTAGGACTGGTAATGGGCTGTGGGGGCTAAAACTGGAAATAGGCTGATGGGGGGCTAGGACTGGAAATAGGGTGATGGGGGGGGTTAGGACGTAATGGGCTGATGGGGAGGTTTAGGGCTGGTAATGGGTTATGGGGGGGGGGGGCTAAGACTGGAAGTGGGCTGATGGGGAAGGGTTAGGACTAGTAATGGACCATGGGGGGGATGCTAAGACTGGAAGTGGGCTGATGGGGAGGTTTAGGACTGGTAATGGGTTATGGGGGGAGCTAAGACTGGAAATGGGCTGATGGGGGTTAGGACTGGTAATGGGCTATGGGAGGGGTTAGGACTGGTAATGGGCTGATGGGGGTTTAGGACTGGTAATGGGCTATGGGGGGCTAAGACTGGAAATAGGCTGATGGGGGGGGGCTAGGCCTGGAAATAGGGTGAAGGGGGGGTTAGGACATAATGGGCTGATGGGGGGGGGGGTTAGGACTAGTAATGGGCTATGGGGGGGCTAGGACTGGAAATGGGCTGATGGGGGGTTAGGACTGGTAATGGGCTGGGGGGGCTAAGACTGTTAATGGGCTGGGGGGTTGCTAGGACTGGAAATGGGCTGAGTGGACGGAGGGCTTGAACTGCACATAGCGGCTGGGGACGGGGGCTTGGAGTGGAAATGGGTTGTGAGGGGGAGGGAGCTAGGACTGGAAATGGGTGAGTGGGGGGGGGCTCGGACAGGAAATGGGCTGAGGGAGGGGCTAGAATAGGAAGGGAAATTGGCGGTTGCGGGGTGCTAAGATGGGAACTGGGAGGGGGTGGGGGGTTGGGTTGAGAGGGTCGCATGAAGGGGCTAGAACTGGAAGTAGGCTCATGGAGGGCTTGGATTGGAAATGGGCTGAGTGGAGGGGAGCTAGGATTTGACATGGGCTGATGGGCTCATGGGGGGCTGGGATTGGAAATGAGCTGATGGAGGGACTCGGATGGGACTGGAAATAGATGGGGGAGCTAGGACTGGAAATAGGCTGATGGTGGGTCTAGGATAGGACTGGAAATGGGCTTATGGGGGGCTAGGACTGGAAATGGGCTGATGCGGGGACTAGAAGGGAGCGGATGCTGGGTGGGACTGGAACTAGAATGGAGCTGATGTTGGGGGAGGATTAGAATGGGATGGAGCTGGGAGAGTGAAATGGAGAGGGAAAAAATATTTTGTGTGGGAGGGAAGACAAATCTACAATTGGCCGGATATTGGGAGAGTAAGTGGGGATTGAGAATGGAGGGGTAAAATTTGAGTAGATGAAATAGGAATGAGGAAAGAGCAAAAGGAGAAAGGATTAGTATGTTAAAGCAGATGTAGAGAGAGAATGGAAAAAAACTAGAAGAGAGAAGAAAAGACAAATGGACAGCAGACGATGGAGAGTTAGCGGAAGACACAAAGAAACCAGAAGAAAGTGGCTGGAGCAATTGCAGCTGAAAAAAAAATGCACAAAAGGTAGAAAAATATCTCTTTATTTTGAATTTATTAATTGGAATATGTCAGCTCTGGGAAATGTGCATCATTAACGTCTGTGCTTTGTTTAGTACAAGAGCAAATTAATGTATAGTTTTATTTCTACAGTGTTGTACATTCCAAGTTTGGCTTTTGGGATTCCCAGTTTAATTATTGTCTTCCTGTTTCTAAATTGTGATTCCTTGTTTGGTGATGGTCTATGTTCTGCATGTGTAACTGAGCTGAGGTATTCTGTTTATGTCATTCCTATTTGACATTGCCACTTGTTCTCTTTCCCCAGTAGGTCATGTATTGTTGTTCTCTGAAATGTATTGGTTTAATATTTGCAGTGTTGCCTTTTGATAGGTAGAGTATGGTGCTTTGTGAGTCCTGGTAGTGCTGTTAGGATACGGCGGGTTTGCTATGGGTTCTAAATGGGCAGTGTTTGTAGTAGTTCCTAATGTGTCTGGCGGTTGGCACTGTATTATAGTAATGTAGAAATCTTTTAGTCTTTCTTTATCCATACGCTCATTAAGAGGCACGTTTACTAAAAGTTAGTGTATGGTAACATTATGCAAATGAGGCCCCGCACCGAGTCTCCGCACATGGCCCCGCACCCCCCTTGGGCCGCCCCTGCCAGCGCGTAACCTCCTTTCCCTTCACACAAACCGAATCCACCTTCCTCCCCCATCATGTGCACATCTTCAATCTGCTCGTTGCTCTGCCTTTTTCTTCCACGGCCCTGCTCTTTGGAACTCCCTACCCACATCACTCCGGTTGGAACAAAACTACTCAACATTTAAATCTCTACTGAAAACTCATCTATTCACCTCTGCACACAACCTCTCGGATACACACAGCTGACCTGGTTTATTCGTTTTTTTGTTGACCTCTCCTCTATGTCCTGTTCTCGTTTCTTGTGGCTTCTTCTTTCCTGTCATGATTGTAGTTCTTTTCCCTTTTCCTGGCTTTGAGCCAAACTCTGATTCTTAATATAATTGTGAACCGCCCTGATGTTATAAAGGGCGGTATATCAAAAATTAAACATAAACATATCTCTGTTGGCGAGTACTAAATCCAGCATCAAACTTTCCCTGGTCAGTTCCATCACCATTTGTCATGTGGCATCCATAATTTTTTACTTCTTTCCAGATTTGCAGAAGGTCACCCGGTATGATCACTTCCCCCTTCATGGCTATCTTTGTAATATTAATAATCAAGTCTCTATCCATTTCTTTGGTTTGAGTTGGAGGCCTGTAGACTGCACCAGTATGGATGATAGTGCCATCTCCTTTTTCCAACACAATCCACAGCGCTTCTTCTCTCCTCCCCCCCCCCCCCACCCCATCCCTTGCATTTCAGCAGCTTTAACATTGCTTTTGACATATAGGGCTACTCCTCTTCCTTTTCTGTCTTCTCTATCTCTTCTAAATAAATCATAGCCAGCTATGACTATATCCCATTCTTGTGACTCATTAAACCATGTTTCTGTAATGGCCACAATGCCCAAGTCTATTTCCACCCTTAGGGCTTCCAGGTCAGGAACTTTGTTGGCTAGGCTGCGTGCATTTAGAAACATAGAAACATAGAAAAATGATGACAGAAAAAGACCACATGGCCTATCTAGTCTGTTCTTCCATATCAACAACTACAACAGTCCCCTTTTTTCCTTTAGAGATCCTCTGTGTTTGTCCCATGCTTTTTGGACTTCAGTCACTGTCCTCATCTCCACCACCTCCACTGGGAGACTATTCCATGGATCTACCACTCTTTCCATAAAGAAATATTTCCGCAAATCACTCCTGAATCTATCCCCCTTCACCCTCATCCCATGTCCCCTCGTAGCAGAACTTGCTTTCAATTGAAAGAGGCTCTCACCCTGAACATTTATGCCACGGAGGTATTTAAACATCTTAATCATATCACCTCTATCCCGCCTTTCCTCTAAGGTGTACATATTAAGATCCTTAAGTCTGTCCTCATATGCTTTATAATGAAGACCACTAACCATTTTAGTAGCCACCCTCTGCACCGACTCCATCCTGTACACATCCTTTTGAAGGTGCGCTCTCCAGACTTGCACACTATACTCCAAATGAGGTCGCACCAAAGACTTACCCAGAGGCACTATCACCTCCTTTTTTCTGCTAGCCATTCCTCTCCGTATGCACCCAAGCATCCTTCTAGCTTTTGCTGTTGCCTTTTCTACCTGTTTAGCTACTTTAAGATCCGGAATTTCGAGAGAGAAGGGGGTCATAACATACTGCCCTGCCTGGGTCTCGGCAAAATTGCCGGGGCTCCATGCTCCCCCGACAGGATGGTAAAATCTCGGGGGACACCCAGTCCTGCTCCTCTGTCCAAATTTGCAGCAGCACACACTAACCCCGGCAAGAAATCCTTTACCAAACTCAACTCAAGCACACATTCCTTCTCTTTGGAGACACAGCTTTCTCCACTTCAGATCCTGCGGCCCTCAGTGAGCTCAAATTCAGAAAGTCTGCAGGCAATGCAGGTGGGAGCTACAAATCCAGAGTGAGATCACACCCTGAGGAGGATGCCGAACTGCCCAATCCTGGCATCAACACAAGCAGGTTTCCTCCAGTTTCTCCCTGATGTTCTGCATGAGCCTGACAAAAACAATCCATCGGTCCGACTACCGAGGTAAGAGCAGAAAGGGTCGGGGGGGGGGGGGTTTCCCCTGTAGTTTCCCCTGTAGTTTCCCCTTTCGTTTCCCCTTTCACTTAGGCATAAGGAAAAGCAGCTCATGCAGCCTGCAGGTCAAGCAGCCATCTTGGATCCACCTGCCTCCGGTATTCCTGGATAAGATTTTTAAGTGCAGAGATGTATTGCTGCATATAAAGATTTGTCCAAGCAATAACGTCACATGGATGCAAAGGTTGGACAGTGAAGAAGAAAGACAGGAAGAAAATTGATGTCTTTGAATTATCGTGCTGGTGAAGAATACTGTATATACATACCATGGGCTGCCCAAAGAACAAATAAATCAGTATTAAATGACAGGACTTCAACTTTCATACTATGTTCAAAGAGCGGTATATCAAAACTTTTAATAAACCATAAACCATCATGCATAAAGAAAGATCATTAGAGAAAGACCTCATGCTTGGCAAGGTTGAAGGTCAACACAAAAGAAGAAGGACAGCAATGTGATGGATCAATACAATAACAGCAGCTATGGATGCCACTCTGTCAACAATTATTTATTTATTTATTTACTTAAAAGGATTTATAGACCGCTTTGTCCTGAAATCAAAGTGGTTTACACTTCAAAAAATAAAAAATCAGTGTCAGTGGGGGTAAGCATGCGGTGTTAACATGGGTGAGTATTTGTGTGAGTGAAGGCGATGATTTCTTGGTGTACTATTTACGGGATGAGCTATGTACAAAGGGTTATATACAGGGAGGGTAGGAGGGTACATAGGGGGTCAGGCAGATTGGTAGGTAGCCATGGGGTTATAGGTCATAGGACTATAGTGTTCAATGAAGAGCGTAGTTTTGGGCTGCTTCCTGAATTTCTTGAGGTCCATAGTTGATCGTCGATCGTCCGGGAGGGAGTTCAATGCGGTTTAAATTAACATTAACTTATACAAAGAACATCAATTAGTCACCTAACTGAAGATCAAACCCAATTGAGGACAAGTATTCACAGGGTTGCCATGAGTCAGTGTTGCCTCAACAATACTTAAAAACAACAGCAGCCCAGTTTAAGGATGTCTCCCTGTGGATGTTTACTCTTGCTCTTCAGCACCTTTTGTGTTTTTGGATTAGTCAATGTATTAAAATATGCTTGGAGGACTATGTTGTGGCTCTCTATGTGAAACTTATTTCTATAAGATGCATTCTTCCTTCAGCTCTTGGAATGTACATTCTCTGGGACCAAGCAGGAATGAAGTCCTCACATTTGGCTGATGTCAGTAATGGAGCCCCATGCGGGAACGCTCCCCAGCTTCCATAAGAAGCTTTTGGAATACTCACCACACATACATGTCTGTCTTCCCACCTTCAGGAGCCATCTTACCTCAGTCTTTTCTTTTCCGCAGAGCCTTTCAGATATCTGTCTGTCCCCAAAAACTAGTGACTAAACCTCATGGTTAATTTTTGTTTTTTTGCTAGCTATTTTCGGTCGCATGTCGATTCTAGTCTTCCTGCCGGTCTTAAGGAGTGTCTGTGCCTCAGCATCGCGGTTTTTTACTGGTACTTTTTCCTTCTCGAGTTTTTCAGCATGCAGGTCCTTCCTCTCTTGTTCCCCTGGTTGGCTGGGACGTTGGAGTACTTTGACTTAGTGGAGCCTGACCACGAGCATTCCACCCTCACATTGTGCCTGTAGATGACTCGCAAAGGGTTCAAGAATCAAGAGAAACACTGGGAATTGCTGTTTGGGTATTTAGAATTAGTGGCATTGGCACAGATATCGGGCTTGACGCCCTTGAGGTCCTCCACCGAGACCTTGGCTCAATGTGGTGTTCAAGTTCATTCTGAGCAGAGGGGCCATGGTGGCCTGGTCTGGAGGCTGTCCTTTAATGAAAGCCCCGCCCCCAGAAGGATCGGTTTTCTGCTCCGTCGATGTCAAGAGCGATACTGAGAGCTGGGCAAAAACCCATTGGCACCAGCATCACGGTCCCCCTTGGCGAGACTCCGAGAGTGAGGGCTGAAAGCACCCTTTGAATCTGCCCCAGTGGGCGAGGTGGCTCCCGAAGCCTGAGGGCCTTCAGGGTTCTCCTGAGGAGGTGACCATCAGAGAGTCCCCGACAAGGTAGCTGACATCGGAGGCTGCGGCTGCTGCTGCCCCTGCCCCAGCTCCAGCTGTATCGGAGACAGCGCTCCTGGCCAACCATATATAAACCGTCTTGATACTACTGAAAGGCGGTATATAAGAAATGTTAAATGAATAAATAAATATGCAAGCCCTTGAAAGCAGTCTCACCGTGTTCTTGGCTTTGCAGGCTGCAAGGGACCTGATGCCTTTGGGTACCTTGGTGCCAGTGGCGGCCCCACAGACAGCGGCGGCCCCACCGATGGAAGTGCAGCCCATCCTTGAAACCCACACCCTCCCCGATAGGGGAGGAGGCTTGGACAGACACTGACTCTGTCGGCACTCAGGGTTTCCCCCACAAGTGCCTCCGGTTTGGAGGGCCACAGTTCCTCCAGTTGGGAGCTCCAGACTCCGTCCACCTCTCCTGAGCACCATTGGCATCGGGAGGAGGCCCACCAATATTTTGACTTCTTCACTGATTCGGAGTCCAAGGGATAGGAGTCCCCAGTCTCTGAGCGCCACAGGGATATTCCATCCGATCCCTAAACGCCCTATAAGCGCTGTAAGTCTCCACCTGAGGACTTTTCATTTCAGGAGTTTGTCTGAGACATGGTGAAGGCCTTATCCTTTATCATTGAGACACGAAGAGGAACAGAGGGCAGAGAAATTAGAAATATTACGGTATCCTTCCCCTCCTAAGGAAGCCATCATGATGCCAATCCACCATATCCTCCAGAGGTTACTCTTAGGATGTGGGAGAATCCCCTCTCAGTGCCCCCCATAATATGCCATTTGGACTCCATGTACCACGTTCAAAAGAGCCCTGGGTTTGATGAACCTCAGCTTCCCCACAACTCAACGGTTTTGGAGTCCGCCATGCAGAGGATTAAGAGTTCTAAGACTCACTCCTTGGTCCCTCCAGGGCGGGAGGCCTGTATTCTGGATAGGATCAAGAGGAAATGTTACCAAGGATCCATATTGGTAGGCCATATCCTTTCCTACCAACTATATATGGCAATGCACTTGAAGGATATTATGGGAGACCTAGCCGAGTTCTTGGCCCTGCTTTCTGGAGAACAGCTAGTCCACTTCCGCAGTATCATTGCCAAGGGGAGGGACTGCTCAAAATACATGAACAGGGTCAGTGGCCAGGGTTGCTACTGTGGGTATTGGGGCCCATTGTCTGGCCTGGTTGCAATCCTCTGACCTTGAGCAGTGGGTACAAGATAAACATGTGGATGTCCCTTGCAAGGTGAGAACTTCTTTGGCAAGCCCATAGAGGACAAGGCTGGAGAACTGGAGAAGGAGCAATCGATGATGAATCGCCTCTCCAGGAAGACAGCAGACCACCTAGGAAGAAGGCTTCTAGGAAGAAATCCTTCTACTCAAAAAAGAGGCGGTATTACTCCAGTTATCCTCCCCACCATGTCTAATAGGGTGCTCAGCAAGGACAGCAGAAGGGCCAAAGCCAGCTCCGGCAGAAGACTCTGAAACCCCTGCCTGCAGCCCAGCTGCAGCCAGGTGGGGGGTTTTGACTCCTTCCTGAGGAGCATGGCTCTTTTTCTCATCTCCTATGCAGTCCCTCTGTAGGTTGGTTCATTATTCCCACAGGTGGCCAATAGTAACCACAGATTCCTGGGCATTAAAAATCATCCAGAGCGGGTATCGGTTGTACTTTGACCAACTTCCTCCCTTTTTCTTCCCAGGGGAATACCCTCTCAATCCTAGGGTTGCTAACTGGTCAGTATTCAGCCGGCCTGACCAGTTTTTATATGGCCAGACTGCCTGCCGGCAGCAAGCTAAAAAGCCATTTGCTCTGGTCGTGGGATTGGGAGCAACCAGAGCAGAAAACCAGCTTTTCATTTCCTGCCGAAGCCTCACCCTCTCCCTCCAATCCAGCCGCAGCTCCTGCATCTTACAGAGCCGCGGCTGCGATAGTGCTAATTGAAAATAAAAGCAAAACTGGTGTGGAACATTCTGCCCTCGGCTATGGAACCCCTGCTACTGCATCCTGCCCCAAAAGGCAGCTATGTTAGATGGAGTGGTATGCAGCAGCAGGGGTTCCATAGCAGAAGTCGGATGGCTCCACACTGGTTTTGCTTTTATTTTTAATTATAACTGCTATTGTAGCCATGCCTCTGTAAGATGTAGGAGCCGTGGCTGCCACGGGAAGGAGGGTGCTGGAAGGGAGCTGACAAGGGGGGAAGGTGGGAGCAGGAAGGGAGCTGACATGAGGGAGGGAGGTGGGGGCTGGAAGGGAGCTGACATGAGAGGGGAAAAGTGGGAACTGGCATGGGGGAAGGTAAGGACTGAAAGGGAGCTGATGGAAGAAGAAGGGGCTGGAAGGGAGCTGGTATGACGGGGGAAGGAGGGGACTGGAAGGGAGCTGACACAGGAAGAAAGTGGGGGCTGGAAGGAAGCTAAAGGAGGGGTTTTGGAAGGGAGCTGATATAGGGGGATGGAGATGGCTGGAAGGAGCAGACACAGGAAGGGAGGGGGCTGGAAGGGATCTGACATGGAGGAAAGAGGGGACTGGAAAGGAGCTGACACAGGGGAAGGAGATGGCTGGAAGGGAGCTGACATGGGGGGAAGGTGGGGACTAGAAGGGAGCTGACAGAAGGGGGAAAGAGGGGGCTGGAAGGGAACTGATACCTGAGGATGGTACTGGAGGGGCACTAGAAGGGTGATGACACTAGGGAAGGGAGCTGACACCTGGAGATAGTACTGGAGGGGGACTGGAAGGGAGCTGACACTTGGGGATAAGACTGGTTGGTGTCAGGGTAATGGGGATGAGGCTGGAAGGGAGGAAGGACTGGGTCTGGAAGGGGGATGGACAGAGGATAGGGTGACTGGAAGGGAGCTGACATGGGGGGAGAGCGGTGGCACTGGAAATGAGCTGATACCTGGGATGGTATTTGGGCTAGAAGGGTCTGGACAGTGGGGAAGGAGGGAGACTGGAAGGGAATGGACACCAGTGGCAGTCCTGGTATGCAAGCAGGTTGACATTGGAAGGTACTGGGAGGGGAAGATTGGAAAGAGGGCTGATACTGGGGAGGATTACTGGGACTGGAAATAGGCTGTTGTAAGGAAGTGAAGAAAACAAAAGAAGAGACAAGAAATGGCAGATGGACTGTAGACCATAGAAAAAGAGCTAAGGGAACATGGGAAAGCAGAAGCATCGGATCGGAACCAACATGATGAGAGAATAAAATGGTCAGACAACAAAGGTAGAAAAATAAATTTATTTTCATTTGAGTGATTGGACTTGTGCTATCTTTATATTTTACACAATATGGGGAACTGAATCTCTTATTTATCTGATGTTGCACTGCATGCGGAGTCTGGCTTCATGGAGTTTCAGTTTAATTTTTGTCTACATATTTTTATTTTTACTTTAGGTTGTAGTCACTTATTCTGTACTTGGTGAAGCTCTGTCTTCTGAGTCTGTGACTGAGGCCAGGTGTTCTGTTGACATGGAGTTTGTACATAGGGATTTATACTGTACTGTAGTAATTTCACTTGTTCAGCTTTTCAAATAGGTTCTAGGTCCTCCTGCAGTATTTATAATGCTGCTTTTTTCTGGGTAAGCACCTTATTGTATGGGTTTTAGAAGTTTATGCTAGTATGGTATGGTAGATTTGGCCTTGTAGATCTTTGGTGCCTTTTATAGTGTTTTAAATTAGTTCACCTATATGCCTGGTACTGAAGAATGTTTATGATGTTGTAGTGAGATGAGCAGGATCAGATTTTATTTTGGACTATCATAGACTGTTTGAATGATACTAAGTATTTACTGCTAAGTAGTTATTTTTATTCTGGCTATGAATTTGCCCTTTCACTGCAGTTTTCTTACAACATTGGATTTCAAGAAGAAATACTAGCATCACGTGAAAAGAGTTCACAAAGGAGTTTTGGGAAAAAGGAGGGTAGGGTGTAGCCAACATTAATAATAATGAGGGAGGTGCGCCGATTTATAGGTTGCAGGGGAGCACCAGAAACCTTAGCATGGCCCTGCCAGGGCCGGCCGTATTCATGCCGCAGGACAGCTTCGGGCTGCAGTCGGGGCTGTTAGCGGCCATGGTGAAGCTGCGGTGCTGGGCTCAGGCAGCATATGGGGTCATACAGGTGTCAGGGAGAGCTGTGATCACCGTGGCTGCTCCCGTTTAAGACCCATGGTGCTTGTGGCTACTCCTAGGTGCTGCCGCCGCAATCCTGATAACAGTCCAGTACTCTAGAGTAGCCACAAGCACTGCTGGCCTTAAATGGGAGTAGCCACGGTGATTGCAGCTCTCCCCGACTCCTGCATGACCTCATATGCTGCCTGAGTCCAGCCCCACACATTGCATTGCATAAAGCCTACTAGCAAGCTGTGCCTTTTTCAGTCTCAAACAGATCTGAGGACCTCTCTGGCTTGTGGGTTCGGAGCAATTGCCAGGTTGCATCCCTCCTAATGCCAGTCCTGACATCTGCTGTCTTTTATTTTGTACAGTACGGGGGAAATGCATGTCTCTTTCTCGTGTTGCACTACATGCGCGTCTGGCTTTCTGAGATTTTAGTTTAATTTTTGTCTATATATTTCTCTTTTCATTTTGTGCTCATTTATTGATGAAGGCCTATCTGTATTGTGTGTGTATGTACAACCAATGCTGGGTATTCTGTTATTATGGAATTTCTGTTGAAGAATGTGTAGCAATCTTGTTTGTTTAGTTTGCACAAGGCCCTCTCTGCAATTATTTTTTGGGGATAGGGGGCAGGACAGTGGGTGGGGGTAGCCATGGGTGGAGCATGGCTAGCCACAAGTAGTGGGGTTTTTCTCTTTAAAATGCTGGCAACCCTGCTTGATCCTCGCCACCGGAAGCGCCTACAAAAGGAGGTTCACGCTTTTCTAGCCAATCTGGCCATCACACTGATTCCACCATCTCAGGCAGGAAAAGGATTCTACTCCTGTTACTTCCTGATTCCCAAGAAAATAGGCAGCTTTCGGCAAATTCTGGACCTTCGTAACCTCAACCGCTTCCTGGTGAAAGAAAAGTTCAAAATGGTCTCCCTGAGAACGTTGCTGCCTTACCTCCAGCAGGAAGACTCACTTTGCTCCCTGGATCTCAAAGATGCCTATACGCACATTCACTCCCTTCATCAGCAGTATCTCTGCTTCATGCTCAGTGGGAGACACTATCCAGAACGTCCCGGGCAGCATTCTCTGAAAATGCTTCCTGTTTCACGCGCAGGACACAAAAGGCAGGCAGAACTCCGGAGTCTCAATATGTGGATAAGACGACGATGCAAAGAAAAGGGGTTTGGGATTTGTTAGGAACTGGGAAACATTCTGGGAAAAGGAGGAGCTTTTCCGAAAGTATGGGCTCCACCTTAACCAGGATGGACCAGGCTGCTGGCATTAACCTTTACAAAGGAGATAGAGCAGCTTTTAAGCTAAATAATAGGAGAAAGCTGACAGTCGCCCAGAAGTGCATGGTTTGGAAGGATGTATCCTTAAAGGATATTAGTAAAAGAGGGAAGTTAGGGCATCCTGACAGAGAGGTTTCAATAAAGATAAAAGTAGCCCAGATGCCCTTAAGTACAGAGCAAAAAGATTCCAAATAACCCCTATCAACTGATAAACAGATTAATATGAATAAATACAACCTCTAAAATGCTTGTATGCAAATGCTAGAAGTCCAAAAAATAAAAGATGGGTGAACAAGAATATATAGCACTAACTGAAAGGTTAGATATGATTGGCATCTCAGAGACCAGGTGGAAGGAAGACAACCAATGTGATACCGTGATACCTGGGTACAAACTATATCACAATGATAAGGTAGATCAAATTGGTGGAGGAATTGCACTCCATGTTAGAGAGGGCATTGAGTCACATAGGATTAAAGTTCTGCAGGAAACAAAATACACTGTAAAATCTCTATGGATAGAAATTCTATGTAAAAAGGGGAAGGTGATGGCAGCAGAGGTGTACTACTGACCGCTTGGCTAGAATGAACAGATGGATGATGAAATGCTGAAAGACATCATGGAAGCTAACAAAAGTTACAACACAATAAAAATGGGTGATTTCAATTACCCCGATATCGACTGTTGTCATGAAGAAGTCCCTTCAGAGCCTATAAAGATAGGGCAAGATGAGGATGTGCTTTCAGAAACTGACAGGCAGTCTGAGCACATGGCTCAGTGTTTGCAAAGCAGAAGTAAACAAAGAGAGTCACGAGCTAGAAAGACACGCCCCTGCAGTGACCTATTCCCTAGCTCAAGAGGTAATGAGTTTCACCTGTTTCAGGGCAGGGCACAGCTAAGCCCTGAGAGTTACAAGGATAAAAACTGGTCATTAGCTTGTAGCAAGCAGAGCCAGAGGGGGAACTGGAAGCAGAACGAGAACCAGAGGAGGAACTGGAGTCAGAGCCAGAAAGGAAGCCAGCAAAGGAGCACGCTGACTAAAAGGAGTCAAGGAGGAGTGAGAACCAAGGGAGCTATATTCCTGAGGCCAGAAGGAAGCAACCCAGGACAGGGGTTGTCTGGCAAAGGCAGGAGAGAGAAGAATCTTCCAGAGAGGCAGGCTTGGCAAAGCTCACATGCTCCTAAGAGAGAGACAGGCTGGTGGGAGAATACTGGTACGTCTGAGGGGGAAGTTAATAGGCTGAAAGGCAAGCAAACACAAGCCGTGTTTGAGAACCAGTCTAACCCTGCAGAGTGGAGAGTTCCTTCCCTTTCAAAGCCAAAGGGTAGGCTTAATAATTCATACAAGTTTGAACCTAGCTATAAAGCAGTGCCCTATAGTTACCAGAAAGTAGCAAGCTCCCTGAACAAAGACTACAGCATATATGGTAGTTTACAACCCTGCTCAGGAGAGTGTTACCGAGAGAAAGATCAGGATAGCAGCTTACTGCCACACCCTGCTAGTCCTGATACTGAGGAAATGCAGATAGACTCTGACCATAATGAAATAGTGGATGATCGGATGGACTGTACATTATCTTTGGCTGACCATGTGAATTCCCTATGCTGAATAGTGTCTGTGAGAGACGGTAGAAGCAGCAGAAGAAAAGGGAACATTTTCTTTGCTAATTGAAGCTGTTGTGGTTTTGTTTTGTATCAAGCACTGCACGTTTAAAGCCTGAAGCTGACAAGGCTAACTTACCTGAGTTCATGTATAATTTCCTCAAGCCAATTGTATGGCATGTTTTGTCCTGAGTTATTCACTTGCATTTAATCCGCCGGGAAGGGGAAAATAAATTCTTGTCATTGCCTAAAACCACTCGACTGCAACTCATCTGTGCTCAAGGAGTAAAGGGACTTACATTCCCAGAAGGCCTTGCAGAGTTAAAGCAAGCCCACGCTCTCTGACGCAGGAACACCACAGGCAGACCAAGTCTCAGCGCCCTAGGTGATGGGCTGGCCACCGTGAGGGTGACACTGTGTCAATGTCACAGCAAAATATGCTAGAGAGATAAAGCTTCTAGATGAAATAAATGACTGCTTCTTGGAGCAGCTAATTCATGAACTGACAAGAGGGGAAGCTATATTGGATCTAGTTCTTAGTGGAATACAAGATCTGCAGGAGATAAGGGTTTTGGGGCCACTTGGCAATAGTGATCATAGTATGATTGCATTTGATTTAATAAGTGGAAGGACAGCAAGGAAATCCACAGTACTACCTTTTAACTTTCAAAAGGGAGACTATGATAAAATGAGGAAAATAGTTAAGAAAAAACTAAAAGGAGCATTTGCAAAGGTTAAAGATTTACATCAAGCATGGGCGTTGTTTAAAAATACTATCTTGGAAGCCCAGAGCAGATGTATTCCACGCTTTAAGAAAAGTGGAAGGAAGGACAAAAAACTGCTAGCATGATTTAAAGGCGAGGTCAGGGCGGCTCTTGTAGCCAAAAAAGCATCTTTTAGGAAATGGAAGAGTCAAATAAAAAACACGGGAAACAACATAAGCATTGGCAAGTTAGATGCAAGGCATTGATAAGGCAGGCAAAGAGAATTTGAACTGAAACTTGCCGTGGAAGCAAAAATGCATAATAAAAACTTATAGAAGTACATTCATTAGCATAAAACTTGTGAGAGAGTCAGTTGGACCACTGGATAATAGGGGGCTAAAAAGGGGGCACTAAGTGAGGACAAGGCCATAGCGGAGAGACTGAATGAATTCTTTGCTTTGGTCTTTACTGAAGAAGATGTAGGGAGGTTATCTATGACTGAAATAGTATAGAAAGGCGATGTATTTGAAGAATTGAAAGAAATATCTATAAACCAGGAAGATATATTACAACTATTTGATAAACTGAAGAGTAGCAAATCACCTGGACCTGATGGTATATATCCAATGGTGTTGAAAGAACTGAAATCTGAGATTGCAGACATATAAGTTATCTGTGAACTATCATTAAAATCACCTGAAGTGGCAGAAGATTGGAGAATGACCAATATAATGCCAATTTTTAAAAAGAGTTCCAGGGGTGATCCGTAAAACTACAGCCCGGTAAGCCTGACGTCAGTACTGGGAAAAATGGTAGAAACCATTATAAAGAATATAATTACTGAACATGTTTATAGTTATGATTTAATGGGAGAAAGCCAACATGGATTTAACCAAGGAAAGTCTTGTCTTACAAATCTGTTATATTTTTTTGAAGGTGTGAATATCAGGAATTGGTTAAAAGATAGAAAACAGAGTAGGGCTTAATGGCCAATTTTCTCAATGGACAAAGGTGAATAGTGGAGTACCCCAGGGAACTGTGCTGGGCCCCCTGCTTTTTAACATATTCATAAATTACCTGGAAATAGGAATAACTAGTGAGGAGATCAAATTTGCAGATGACATAAAATTATTTAAAGTTGTTAAAGAGGATTGTAAAAAATTGCAAGAGGACCTTGATAAATTGGAAAACTGGACATCCAAATGGCAGATGAAAGTAACTGTGGACAAATGCAGAATTATGCACCTAGGAAAGAAGAACCCAAACTACAGTTACATGATACAAGATAGCACCTTAAAAACCACCACCCAGGAAAAAGATTTAGGTGTCATTGTGGATAATATGTTGAAACCTTCCACCCAATGTGCAGCAGGAGCCAAATAAGCAAATAGAATACTAGGAATCATGAGGAAAGGAATCGAGAATAAAACCAAGGATATCATAATGCCTCTATATTATTCCATGGTGTGACTGTACCTTGAATATTGTGTGCAATTCTAGTTGCCATATCTTAAAAAGGATGTTGTTGTTAAGTTATTAAGTGCCGTCAAGTCGGTGTCGACTCATGGCGACCTTCTGGGTAGTTGTCCCAAACTGTGTTCGATCTTCAGTTAGGTGGCTCATTGTTGACAAGGGATATTGCAGAATTTAAAAATCTACAGAGAAGAGCAACAAATATGACAAATATGACAAAGGGGATAGAAGGATACCCCTATGTTGAGAGGGGTAAAAGGTTGGGGCTCTTCATCTTGGAAAAGAGATGGCTGAGGGGGGGTATGATAGAGGTCTATAAACTAATGAATGGAGTAGATTACATAAACATAGATCATTTGTTTACACCATCAAAAAGTAGAAAGACTAGAGAACATTCAATGAAACTACAATGTAACCCATTTAAGACTAATAAGAGAAATTTTTTTTAACGTGTAATCAAACTCTGGAATTCGTTATTCCATTATTAAAGAGGACCTGGGAAATCCACTGCTTACCTCATGACGAGCATTGTGGAACCTGTGTGCCTTTTTGGGAACCTGCCAGATACTTGTGACCTGGATTGGCCACGGTTGGAAATCCTTGGTCTGACCCATTATGGGATTTCTTATGAGTACTACCCTTTGGCCTAGCGTCCACCCCAAGGATCTTTACGAAATGCCTGGTGATCATTATCATCTTCCTGTGGATCCTGGGAGTCTTTGTCTTCCCCTACCTTGACGACTGACTGATAAAAGGTTATGATGCTAGAAGAGGTTCCGTGGACTTCAAATCTCACCATTCAGGTGCTGGAACATATGGGCTTTGTGATCATCTACTCAGTCTCACCCTGCAGCCCTCTCAGTGCCTAGAGTTCATTGGGGGTCTCCTAGATACTTTCCTAGCTCGAGCCTTCCTGCCCATAGATTGGGCCCGATGTCTCATCAGAGTGGACCATGATGTCCAGCGAAGCCTAGCCACAATGGCACATCAGATGCTTTGCCTCCTCGGTCGCATGGCCTCCACATTTCACATCACTCCCCTTGCCTGGCTGCAAATGAGGCAAGAACAGTGGACGTTGTCCATGCAGTGGTGTCAAGTCTCCAGCAATCTCAAGGACAGAGTAGTGGTCATCCTGCCACTTAAGGATTCCCTGTCCTGGTGGCTCCAGCCTCAGAACCCGCTCCAGAGACCTCCCTTTCTGCCACCTCCACACTAGCACATTCTGACCACGGATGCCTCCAAACTGGATTGGGGTGCACATCTCGATGGCTTGCATACATAAGGCCTCTGGATAGCTCACAAGAGTCTCCACCAAATCGACTTCTTGGAACTCCAAGCCATTTTGAATACACTTCGAGCATTTCGGGAACAGCTGGCCAATCAGACTGTCCTCATTCAAAGTGACAACCAGTTGCGATGTTCTACATCAACAAACAGGGAGGCACAGGCTCTTACACCCTCTGTTGGGAAGTGGTACATCTCTAGAAGTTTGCCATCTCCCAGGGCATGGTCCTCAGAGCCATGTACCTGCCCAGGGAACTCAATGTCCTGGCAGATCACATCAGCGGGGTCTTCTGGCTGCACAAGTGGACCCTCAGCAGGGCAGTGGCCAGCCGCATCTTACAGATGTGGGGCATGCCGAGCATAGACCTTTTAGTGACACCAGACAATGCTCAAGCATCTTCCCAATCCTCCTCCCTGGCCCTACCAGAGGTCCCTGGTTTTCTAGCTGGTGTAGGAGTGCTGTTCAGTTGCTCCTACCCTTACTGCATCAGGTTTCAAAATGGCACCAGTGAGCCCAAGATAATCTCATGGTACTACGAGATTACTGCTAGGGGTCATCAGCACAATTTTGCAAAGCCTCTATGTTCAATATTGGGGGTATCACTAGCATTTTGCCATTCAGTTAATGTACAGAAAATGTCTTTATTGCTCATCAGCTACATGACAAATAATGCAGTTAGCTGAACCTCTTGAGGTGGCATTAACTACTCCTTTTTATCCGCCACATACAGTTTACATATATAAATGTGTGCGAGGTGTGTGTGTGACCTGGAGGGATGGGATGATTTGAGTGGAGTGGTCTGCAAATATTCCATTACAGTCGTCCCTTGTTTATCGCGGTTAATCAGTTCCAGACTGTACCGCGATAAGTGAATTGCCGCGAAGTAGGATTCTTTATTTATAAATTGAATATTTTCATAGTTAGAGCATAGAAAACCTGTTTACGACCTTCTAAATACGATTTTTAACATTATTAGAGCCCTCTAGACATGAAATAACACCCCTTTAGTCACCATTACACTCATATTACTCAATATATTAGACAAAATAAGAGAAAACAAGACATACAGGTATTAGACTTACAAATATCATATTACTGTATTATTATTGTACATTTAATTACACAAACACACAGTTCTTACACACACCCACTAACCTATGAAAATATTGTAACTTCTTCGATGATGAAGCAATGAAGATGAAGAGATGTACTTAACAGCAAAGAAGAGCAAGGTTACTGCTTCTCTGAAGGCACGACTTCAGTAAGAGAGTCTTCAGCAGGTGCATCGTCATCTTCTTCCGCTGAAGGAATAACTGTACTAGGCGTAGGCAGTGGGTGTCTGGTTGCACGGCTGAAGAACATTGTGATAGGCAGTTGCTGGTACTGTCTTTTCATATGCATGAGGAGGCTTTTGTAGGGTTCCATCGCCCCAAGTGCATTCTGGAACCGCAATGCACGCATCATTTGTGTGTCCCATTCGTCAATCATGTCCTGTACTTCCTTAATAGTTCTCATGACTTGCGAGAGACGCACAAGTGCAAGGCCAACTTCCTCCTCCTGACCCCCAGGAACCTCTGGCTGCTCTTCCTCCTCCTCCTCCTCACTCACAGACTTAGTCATCTCCACCAGATCCTCGTCAGTTAAGGGATCCGAATGCATCTCCAGCAACTCATCCATGTCATCACGGGTCATATCCGCGAAACCTTCTCCTCCCAGCATCCGGGCTAGCCTAACTGCCTTATCCACTGCTGAGTTGCTTATATCCTCTGGGGTGAATCCTCTGTAGTCTGCGGCGCTCCTGCCCGGCCTTAGGGCTAAAGACAGGAGCGGCGGTCTGATGCTTCGTGAGGAAGGAGCGTAACCTGTATCCAGGGAATGCTGGGTATTGTAGTTCCTGCTCCTCTCGCTCCGAAATAAAGAGTTGTAGTTATGGGGTTTCCAGTATATTTATTATAGTAAAAGATATTGTTCCATCACATGGCGAATAAATGCAAACAAAATAGGTGCTTCAAATGCTAACAGGAAAACTTAGGATAAAGGCAACTCAAAGTATAACTGCTGCTTTTCACTTCTAAGTAAATTACTCACTTTGCCCCAAGAGGTCAGTTAGATTCACTGCAGCCTCTTTCAGCCACTGTTACCTTCACAGTGCTGGGGAAAATCAGGTGCACATAATTAGAGCTTTCTCAGCAAGGCAATACAACAGCTCCGTAGCATTCAATTCACATACGATAAAAAGCAGTTTCCTTCAGCTTGGCATCTCTACACAGCAGACTGTGCAATCCATGCTCTCACAATCTGGTAAGTCTGTATTATCTTGTGTTAATTCTTCAAGCTGTATGGAATTACTGGCTTCTGGTAACACTGGCTGTCTTCTAGCTTGCAACTCTAAAAACTGCTTAAAACTCTGTAGGAGCAATTCAGCCTGCTGTTTGTGAGATAGGGAATTGCTATCAGCTATACAACTTCCCTCTGGCTTAAGGCTGTTTATTTTCTCCTCTCTTAGATTAATTGTATCAGAGTAACTGCTAGTCTCTTTTGCTAATGTTTCACATACAGGAGAGTTAGCTTTACGTTCAGCCTGGAAACTTTGTGGCAATTCACTTACTTGTTGCCAGGCCGTTCTGACTTCAGATGGCTCCAACGTTCTCCAGCTGTTAGAATGTTTGTTGCTCTCTGGCTCAAACGGTACTTCACAGAATGATTGTTTTCTTTCTTGTGCCTGCCTTGAAGGCTTCCTTTCCGAGGGCTGTGCCTTCCAACGGCTGTCTATTTCAAGGCTAGGTCCTCTCTCCTTGGGACTTCTACTCACTGCCTCTGAATAAAACTTTGCAGGTCTCCTTCCAATGCCAGGTTCCCAAGTATCAGCATACTGTTTTCTGGACTTCCAATCATTCTCCTGCTTCTTCTTTATCCGTCTCTCCTTCTTCTCAATCTTAATCTGACTAGCCAAGCCATGCTCTGGTATAAAACCACGTTCTCTCTTGGACACGCCCCTTCCAAGGGCAGGGTGTGCCCAATCAGGACTGCAGGACTCCTCCCCTGGGCTGGTCTCCATGCTCAGCTCTGTGGAATAGAGTCTTTCTTTCTTCCTTGGTTTCTCAAATAGGCCTAAATCCTGCTGAACCTCAGGATTTTCATCCGTCTTCATAGGCTCAGGAGGGCGCTGTTCACCACAAGTCGTGGACAATTTCAGGCCACAACTTCTTCCAGCTGGCCTTTACGGTCTCCGTCTTCATGTCCTTCAACGCGGTCTGGATGTTCTTCAGACAGGTCGTGATGGTATACTGCCGCCAGTACTCCTTCAGCAAGAAGTTCTCCTCAAGGTCCATGCCTTCAATGAGGTGCTGCAGGGTGTTTTGCGTGTAGAGGGCCTTGAACATGCGAATAATGCCTTGATCCATGGGTGGATCAGCGAAGTGGTGTTGGGAGGAAGGAACTCGATTCACACACCGTTGTAGGATAGGTCTTGTGCATGACCTCCAGCATTGTCCCTGAGGAGAAGGACATTAAACTCGAGTCCCTTCTCCGCGAGATACAGCTTGACTTGGGGGATGAAGCACTCATAGAACCAGTCCAATGACAGCTGCTTTGTGAACCAGCCCTTGTTGTTGTGCATCCAATGCACTGGCAGCAGGTTCTTGTTTTTACTCTTCAGGGCCCTAGGGTTCTTGGCCTTATAGATAAGGGCAGGTTTGAGCAAAAATCCCTCAGCATTTCCACACATAACAATAGTCACGCGATCCTTATATGCCTTGAAGCCACGGACCTTGGCCTCATCCTTGAAAATGAATGTCTGGGAAGGCATTCTTTTCCAGAACAGTCCTGTTTCATCCATATAGAACATCTGTTATGGATGATACTCGCCCTCCTGAAGGATCTTCTGGAATGTGGTGTTCACGTTGTCCTCTGCTGCAGGCTGGTCAGCAGAGGCAGCTTCTCCGTGGAGAACGACACTCTTCAGATGATACCTCTTCTGGAACTTCTCGAACCAACCCTTGCTTGCCGTGAAATCCATGAACGTTGTAGAAGAGGGTCCTGGTTGAGGTTCGTCCACCGTAAAGCGCTGATAGAGCTGCCTCGCCTTCTCCCAGATGACCAGAAAATCCAATGGAATGTTTTTCTTGCAGCTGTCGCTGATCCAAATGGCTAGGGCAGACTCTGTTTTCACTATGAACTTATTACGACTTGTCACGACATGCTTTGCTTCCTTGTTGAAAGAGACAGTAGCCGTTGCACGGATGTTCTTTTCATCTTTATGGATGGAGCGAATGGTAGACTCATTCACATCGTAATGGCGGGCAACCTCCATGATTTTCTTGCCATCTTTGATCATATCCAAGAGTTTCACCTTCTCCTGGATGGTAAGCATCTTCCTCCGGTGCTTAGTTTCATCGTCAGAAGGCTTAGAAGAAGCATCACGTTTAGGAGCCATCGTGGGGCTTAGATAAAGGTTCTCAATCTCAAACACTTACAAGAGCAAAGATGCTTCTAATGCGTAGCGATGTAGAAGCACGTATGAGAGAAACATGCTCTGATTGTCTTGGTTTCACCACACCCGATTGACTCAGACAACCGAGTGCGCATGCTGTATCATTTTCACTGCCTCGATCAACTTTTTAATGAATACTGTATACTGTACTGTACTGTAGTTGAAAAAAATGTGATAGAGTGAAGCCGCGAAAGCCGAAACGCGAAGTGGCGAGGAACGACTGTAGTTTGGAAAGAATAATAAAACAAAGGCAAGTGTAATAACATATGAAACCATTAGATGTCACTGTCAAAAGATTTCAAAGGATGGATTTTACAGTTTAACCACATGGTGCCACTGTTCCATGGCAGCTGGTATTGCTGTGCTCTCCAGCAGACATAGCAACCAGTAGCAAACTACATAGTTCAGTCACTAGGTGTCACTGTACATTACACCATTGTTGTTGTTGTTAAGTGCCGTCGAGTCGGAGTCGACTCATGGCAACCCTCTGGATAGCTATCCTAAATTGTGTTCGGTCTTCAGTCAGGCGGCTCATTGTTGACAGACTGGTACCTGTAGCTGCTGTTATTGTATCGATCCATCTCATTGCTGGCCTTCCTCTTTTGCGTTGACCTTCTATCTTGCCAAGCATAATGTCTTTCTCTAATGATCTCTCTCTTCGCATGATGTGTCCAAAGTATGAAAGTCGAAGTCTTGTCATCTGAGCTTCTAAAGAAAGCTTAGGTTTGATCTCCTCTAGTACCAACTGGTTTGTTCTTCGGGCAGTCCATGGTATACACAGTATTCGCCGCCAGCACCATAATTCAAAGGCATCAATTTTCTTCCTATCTGTCTTTTTCACTGTCCAGCTTTCACATCCATATGATGTTATTGAAAATACCATGGCTTGAACAAGTCAAATCTTTGTATGGAGAGAGACATCTCTGCTCTTGAGAATCTTATCTAGGTCTTTCATAGCCATTCTGCCAAGAGCAATGCGTCGTCTGATTTCTTGACTGCTTGTTGCTTCTTTATTGATAGTTGATCCAAGTAGGTTAAAGTTGTTCACAATTTCAATTTCTTCTCCTTCAATGATGAACCTGTTGATTATGCCAGTTGTCATGAACTTTGTCTTCTTTACATTAAGGTGCAGGCCCATTTTGAGACCATGTTCTTTGATTGTGAGAAGCAAATGTTTCAGATCATCTTCACTTTCAGCCAGTAATGTGGTATCATCAGCATAGCGAAGGTTGTAGATGAGTCTTCCACCAATCTTCACACCTCTGTTGTCTTCATACAATCCTGCTTCTCTGATGATTTGTTCTGCATCTAAATTAAACAGGTAGGGGGAAAGTATGCAGCCTTGTCTTACACCTTTGCTTATTTTAAACCATTCTGTTTCTCCTTGTTCCGTTCGAACTGTTGCTTCTTGATCAATGTAAAGATTGCGCAAGAGAACGATCAGGTATTCTGGTATACCCATGCTCCTTAATGTGGCCCAGAGTTTCTCATGGTTTACACAGTCAAAAGCCTTGCTATAGTCGATAAAGCACAAATAGATATCCTTTTGGTATTCTTTAGTCTTTTCAAGGATCCATCTAACATCCGCAATGATGTCTCTCATTCCTCGCCCTTTCCTGAACCGTGCTTGCACTTCAGGTAGTTCTTGTTCCAGGTATGGTTGTAGTCTCTCTTGAATAATCTTCAGTAGAATCTTGCTGGCATGTGGGATCAGAGTGATTTTGCAATAATTTCCACAGTCAGTTGGATCACCTTTCTTTAGTATTGGTATAAACACAGATCTTTTCCAGTCAGTTGGCCATGATGTTGTCTTCCATATTTTTTGGCAGAGCCTTGTGAGTACGGTAACAGCTGCATCAGATTGCTGCAATACTTCTATGGGAATGCTATCAATGCCTGGTGCTTTGTTCTTTGATAAGGCTTTCAATGCTGCTTCAACTTCTTCTTTTATCACCAATGGTTCCCGATCATAAGGTACAGGTTGAAACAGCTGTTGGTCCACTTGATCTTTATCATATAAAAACTCTGTATATTCCTTCCACCTTTTCTTGATCTTCTCAGCATCATTCAACATAGAACCTTGAGCATCTTGTAACATTCCAATTCGAGGCTGGAACTTTTTCTTTAACTCTCGTAGCTTTAGGAAAGCCGATCTTGTTCTTCCTCTAATAGTTTCTGCTTCTATTTCCTTGCAAGTGTCATTGTAGAACTTTTCCGAGGGTTTTAACAAGGTATCCACAATGACGCCTAAATCTTTTTCCTGGGTGGTGGTTCCTAATGTGGAACCTTGCATCGTGTAACCATAGTTTGGGTTGTTCTTCCCTAGGTGCATAACCTTGCACTTCTCCACATTAAATTTCATCATTAAATTCCAAAAAAAGAGAGGACAGAAAAGTATGGTTCAAAGAAAAATCAAAAATGCAGGTAAGCATCACATCGCGCTTTGAAGTCCATTTCTGCAACTGCAGGCCCCGGAAAGGGGTGGCAGTAGGCACCCCTGGAGAACTGGTGCTCTAGGCAACTGCCTAGTTTGTCTAATGGTAGCACTGACCCTGCATTCAAGCTAGTGTTACTGTATCTCCACATCTCTGCATGTGGCATGAAGACGCTATGGTAAGAAGAAAAGATTTGCTGATCCCTTTCGGGGTAAGTTGGTGATTGAGGGAACCAGGAGGAGAGAGGATGTTTGAGTGTTCGGTCCTCACTCTTCTCATTCCCGTTGCTACAGGAGGACATAAAGGAATGTAAGATGGCTGTTCGTGAGCCTAAGGAGGGCTTTCTTAGCAATTCCGCCATTAATGCCATTGTCAACTGGTTTTACCTACCTCTTGTTTTTGGCTACATAGAAACTTTAGACTTTCATAATATTTAAGTGTAACTAAATCCCTGTACCAGTAAGCATTCCTCTTACTTTCTTCTTTTTGTAATAAAAGGACCCACATTTCTTCTTAGCATTTGATAAATATAGGACTGGACATTTTCTTCTATCTAAAAGACTGCCAGCAACCTCAGGAAACCTAAGACCGGCATTTCTGCAAACTCCTGCAGGAATCCTTTCCAGATGCAGAGTCGGGACAAGTTCCAGGCTCCCAACCCATCTCTCTGCTCTCGGGGTGTCTCCAAAGTCTGCAAAAGAAACAGGCTTCTGATTATCAGAAGTCTATTGGCACAAAAACTCTTTTCAAGCAAACTCACAGCAGCATCTGATAACATGCTGTGATCCCCCCGAGTGCTCTAGCTTTGAGTTAAATTATAAAATGCACGCATGAATTAACAACTGGTGATAGCGCCGCAGGAAAGCCAAGAACTTGAGCTGGGGCTTGTCCTTTTAGCCCTGCCTTTTTAAATTTGAAATCGCACAAATACTGCAGATTTTGGTTTAATGCTCTGACTTTAATTTGGAAATAATTCCTTGGAATCTGTGTGGATTAGAAATTGGCTTTTCCGGGTTTGTTCAGACGCTTTCCTGAGACACCACTGCAGAATATTTTCAGGAGGCTTCACTGGGCGGAGGCATTCTGTATTGCTCCTTTCAATCTGCTCTGAAGCTGCTAAATGTGTGTTTAAAGTGTTGGTCACTTTCCCTTTTCTCTTGCCAAGTTTTCCCAGT
Source organism: Ichthyophis bannanicus (assembly GCA_033557465.1). NCBI lineage: Eukaryota > Metazoa > Chordata > Amphibia > Gymnophiona > Ichthyophiidae > Ichthyophis > Ichthyophis bannanicus. The sequence continues at coordinate 54,303,798 of CM066045.1, forward strand.
AATAGCAGCACTTGGACAGCTAAGTATCTCCTACAAACAAGCCATAAAGACCTGAACACATATTTTTAACTTCTAACTGACAATTCTGTCTTTGTGCTGATGCTGGTCATTTGCAAATAGCCCACATAGGAATGCATATTTATCTCCTTGCACCTGGCTTTGGAAATGACTTGAGATTCATTTCTCCTCTGCTGAAGAGGAGACATGTATTTTGCTGGCTTCCCACCCCCCCTGCCTCTTGGGACTCCCTAAAAGGTCCTCGGAAAGTGTCTCTGGGAAGGTGATTCTTGGTGGAAAGTTTCTCTTCTCCCTTAAGCCTTGTTTATTTTTTATACTTTTTATGTTCAGTTTTAATTCTAGCATTGCCCAAGAGTGGAGGAGTAGCCTAGTGGTCACAGCAACAGCCTAGTAGCCATGAGATCAGGATTAAGTTCCCACTGGAACTCCTTGTGACCTTGGGCAAGTCACATTACCTTAGAAGAAAAGGTCTGGCAATTTACTTCTGGTCATATCTTGCCAAGAAAACCAAGGGGCTGTTGGGTTGCCAGGCGTCAGCATTGTCTTGAAGGCACGTAAAACAAACAAACCCCCAAGAACTTGACATTCACCATCTATTTGTGATGGCAGAAGTAACTCTGTTATCTCTTTGACGAGCTGAAAGAACCCAAGTTGGGATCCCTCTGCCCCATCTCTAGTTCCTTGCATGACTGATCCCAAACTTGGGATGAATTTTGCTTATACTTTTGATTTTTCTTTGAACTATACTTTTCTGTCCTCTCTTTTTTTGGAATTCAGCTCCTATTTCGAGAAGCTTTTCAAATGTAAAAACATCTGTGGGGCTGTGTGTGTGTGTGGGGGGGGGGGGGATTGTTTTGTTTTTGAGATGCTGATTACTTTTGCTTTTCTTTTCAAATATAATCTTTTATTTTAATGAAAAAAGAAGTCCTAATTGATATAGAGAATAATGATGGAGGTGATCAAATTTGCAGATGACACAAAGTTATTCAAAGTTGTTAAAACCCAAGAGGATTGTGAAAAATTGCAAGAGGACCTTGATAAACTGGCAGACTGGATGTCCAAATGGCAGATGAAATTTAATGTGGCCAAGTGCAAAGTTATGCACCTAGGAAAGAACAACCCAAACTATGGTTACATGATGCAAGGTTCCACATTAGGAATCATCACCCAGGAAAAAGATTTAGGCGTCGCAATGGATGATACATTGAAACCCTCTGCCCAGTGTGCAGCGGCAGCCAAGAAGGTAAATAGAATGCTAGGAATTATAAGGAAAGGAATGGAGAATAACACAAAGGATATTATAATGCCTCTGTATTGTTCCATGGTGCAAGTACACCTTGCATATTATATGCAATTCTGGTCGCCATATCTTAAAAAAGATATAACAGAATTAGAAAAGTTACAGAGAAGAGCCACCAAAATGGTAAACGGGATGGAAGCCCCTATGAGGAGAGGCTTAAAAGATTAGGGCTCTTCAATATGGAAAAGAGACAGCTGAGGGGAGATATGATAGAGGTCTATAAATTAATGAATGGAGTAGAACATAGGCTGTTTACTCCATCAAAAAGTAAAAAGACTAGGAGACACGCAATGAAGCTACATTGTAACCCATTTAAATGTAATAATAGAAAATATTTTTTCACTTAACATATAATTAAACTCTGAATATGTTACCGAAGGATGTAGTAAAAGCTGATAGTGTAGCTGGGTTTAAAAAAGGTTTGGACAAGTTTTTAGAGGAAAGGTCAATAAACCATTATTAAAGAGGCCCCGTGAAATCCACTGCTTAACCCGGGACAAGCGTTGTATAACCTATGTACCTTTTTGGGAACTTGTGACCTGGACTGACCACTGTTGGAAACAGGATACTGGGCTTCCTGGACCTTGATCTGGCCCAGTATGACATTTCTTATGTTGTTGTTAAGTGCTATCGAGATGGCGTTGACTCTGGATAGTTGTCCTAAACTGTGTCCGGTCTTCAGTCAGGCAGCTCATTGTTAACAGTGGCATCTTATTGTATCGATCCATCTCATTGCTGGCCTTACTCTTTTATGTTGACCTTCTACCTTGCCAAGCATTATGTCTTTCTCTAACTATCTCTTTCTTCGCATAATGTGTTCAAAGTATGAAAGTTGAAGTCTTGTCATCTGAGCTTCTAAACAAAGCTAAGGTTTGATCTCCTCTAGTACTGACTGGTTTGTTCTTCGGGCAGTCCATGATATACACAGTATTCGTTGCCAGCACCATAATTCAAAGGCATCATTTTTCTTCCAATCTATCTTTTTCACTATCCAACCTAAGCATCCATATAAGGTTATTGAAAATACCATGGCTTGAACAAGTCAAACCTTTGTATGGAGAGAGACATCTCTGCTCTTGAGAATCTTGTCTAGGTCCTACATAGCCATTCTGCCAAGAGCAATGTATCAGCTGCACACTATCACAACCAGGCAACATACCTACCCACCACCACCAACCAACCTCCCAGCCCAGATCCACATCGCAACAAAGCACACAAAATGGCCCTACCCTGCATCATCTCGATTGCCCTCTACCTCCTTGCTACAGGCTTAAGCAATGTCACTGGCCTATACACTAACAACAACCACATACCAACTATCCACAGTTATAGAAAGAGATGGCCAGATACCCCATTCTATCAATCACAGGAAACCTCCCAAATTCACCACCACCACCTCCTGCAGGTATCATTACAGCACAACAAGAAGAAGAAACAAGAAGAGAACCCCCTCCCTCGAATCATGAAATGTGCCCTTGTAAATGCAAGATCTGTACGTAAAAAATGGCCGGTAATCTCAGATAGGATATCACTACATAACCTTGACCTACTACTGATCACCGAGACATGGCTTTCCTGTGATGACAACGTGATACTCAACCAGCTCCTGCCTGCTAACTTCTCTATCCATACATGTCATAGAGCAGCCAAAAGAGGAGGCGGCGTCCTCGCCATCACCAGATCTGATCTTCAATTCAACATAAAAGATGCAACCAGCTCACCGCTCCTAGACACAATCTCGATAGAGAACAAGTGTTCCTCCATCAATCTACTCTACAGAGCACCATCATCTGATGCAGATGCACTAACAACATTAATAGATGCAGCCGCAAAACTCCCAGAGCCCACATACAACAAGCTGGGTACTAGGAGACTTCAACCTCCCCTCCCTGCAAGACTCTCACTCAAAGGCGTTCCTCGAAGCCATGAAAGATCTAGGATATAGCCAATTAATCAAGGAACCTACCCATATAAAAGGAGGCATGCTAGATCTAATATTCACAACAGACCCAACCATCAGAGAAACAACCATCCCTGATATATCAATCACCGCTGTCCCATGGTCAGATCACTCATTAATCCTATTCCAAATTCCTCAGCCAAGCCATGTCCAAAAAGATGAAAGCACAGCAATCGGTCAGTCCAACAATCCGCCGAGAAGATTCCAACCATTCAACAAAGATCTAATCCTGAAATCAGCAATCCCACTAATGAACTCACCAGCACACAACCCTGATGAACTAGTCTCCAACTGGAACGAAATATTCAGTTCAATAGCTGTTCGCCCAGCAAAAAACAAACCTCAAGCGAAACGACACACAGCAGCATGGTACTCTACTGAGTTGAAAGCCTCACTCGCGACACTAAGAAAACTTGAGAGACGCTGGCGCCGCTCACGCTCAGAAGCAGACCAAAAGGCATACAATTTACAACTCACAGCGCACCGTACCGCAGTGACTGAAACCATGAGACATTACCACGCCGACACTTTAAAGAGATCCCTCAACAAACCTCGTGACCTGTTTGCCCTCGTTAAGCAACTTACAACAGAACCTGCATCAGAACAAACAAATGGAATCCATCCTCAAACATATGCGGATTATCTACAAACGAAACTTTGTCAGATAAACAACAACCCAGCGTCCAGCATCATCCTTCAGCCCTACAATCAAACACCACTCACTACCTTCTCAACTCCATCCAAACGATGCATCGAAGACACCATAGCAGCCATCAATACGTCCACAGCGCAATCTGATCCATGCCCAGCTTTCTGGGTCAAGGAACTCCGGACTGACCTCAGTCCAATCATATCCAGACTTATTCAACAATCGTTCACAACAGGTGATTTCCCACGCACCCTCAAACAAACTTCAATAAGACCTCTACTAAAAAACAACAAACTCGACCAACAGAAACCAGAATCCTACAGACCCATAGCAAGCATACCATTGCTTGCAAAAATAATGGAAAAGATAGTTCAGAGACAAATACAATATCACATTGATTCCAATGCACCACTGGATCCATGCCAGCATGGATTTAGAGAATCTCACGGGGTCGAGACCCTTCTCACCACACTCTTCAGCAACATAATATCAGGCATCGACAATACCCGCCAAGGCTTTGTCCTTGTCTTCCTTGACATCGCGGCAGCGTTTGATTCCATTAGCCATGAGCGCCTCCTAGAACGCCTCAAAGAAAAAGGAATCTCCGGTAAAGCACTCGAGTGGTGCAGGTCCTACCTCTCGGACAGATGGCAGCAGGTGAGATCCAGAAACACATCATCAGAACCATTCCACCAAAGCCAAGGTGTCCCACAAGGATCCTCCCTCTCCGCCTTACTATTCAATATATACATGCAACCTCTCTGCAACCTGATCCGGTCTTTCAACATTAACTGCATGATATACGCAGATGATGTGCTATTATACACGCCTTTTGCAACAGATAACCCAGACCTCGAACCAATAACATGCTGCATAAACGAAATATCCAATTGGCTACAATCCCAAAACCTCCGGATTCAACACAAGAAGACGGAGGTGATGTTCATTACAAGGAACCGTAACTTCACTGCCCCAACAGTACTGAAAGTGAAGGAAGCAGACCTCCAGACCAAATCCGCGATCAGATACCTCGGCATCACACTAGACCAGAACCTAAATATGCAAGCTCATATAAGTAACACTGTAAGGGCAGTATATCATAAAATTAGATCCCTTAGATACCTAAGATCTCTGCTGGAGCCAGATGATTTCAGGACTATCTATCAGGCACTAATTATCCCGCATTTCGATTATGCAAATGCAATACTTCAAGGTCTCCCCCAAACCACCCTAAACCCACTGCAAATGGCAATGAACACCGCAGCAAGAGTACTGCACGGAGCATCCAGGAAAGACCATGTCACACCTATAATGAAACAACTCCACTGGCTCCCGATTCAAAGTAGAATTGCATTCAAGACCTTGCTGCTCACCTTCAAAGCCACCAAAGGTCTCTCGTCAACTTCACTAACTGAGCTAATCCAGATGACACCCCACAACAGAGACAGAAGGTCAGTAGCTCAAAACACCTTGATAGTCCCAAGATCTATAACTCAATGCTCCAAGTCAACATCCAGCAGGACTTTCAATCTTTATGCACCAGTGATCTGGAATAACCTCCCTCACAACATTAGATCAATCCCAGACATATTCCAATTCAGGAAGGCCGTGAAACACTACCTCTTCCTCATACATTACCCTGAACCTAATAGAAACTCAGCACCATTTGCCGAAACCACCCAAATCACCACTGTCTAAAACCATACAAACACATGATCAGCCTACAAATTGTATATATTGTATATTTTGTGGTTGTACATAGTTACCCTGTTAGCCAAGTTGATTATCCTGTTCATATGTAAACACAAAGTACTATTGGAAATGTGTATGTTCACTGTTTATTGTAAACCGCGCTGATGCTGAATAGCGCGGTATAAAAGAGACTTTAAATAAATAAATAAATAAATAAATAAATCTAATTTCTTGGCTGATGTTTCTTTTTTGATAGTTGATCCAAGTAGGTTAAAGTTGTCCACGATTTCAATTTCTTCTCAATCAATGATGAACTTATTGATTTTGCCAGTTAGAGTTTTTGTCTTCTTTACATTAAGGTGCAGGCCCATTTTAAGACTATGTACCTTGATCTTGAGAAGCAAATGTTTCAGACAGTCTTCACTTTCATCCAATAATGTGATATCATCATCATTGTGAAGGTTATTGATGAGTCTTCACACCTCTGTTGTCTTCATACACTCCTGCTTCTCTGATGATTTGCATATAAATTAAACAGGTAGGGGGAAAGTATGCAGCCTTGTCATACACTTTTGCAGATTTTAAACCATTGTGTTTCTCATTGTTCCATTTGAACTGTTGCTTCTTGATCAACTTTCTAAACATTTAAAAAAACTCTAGCATGCAAATATTACAAAATTAAATCAGATCATATATCAAAACACATATTAATCACTTTCACAATTGTTATCATGCTTTCAGTGTCTTTTTGACATTTTTATTTTGACTAATCCATGACCTTCCCCCAAACTTAACCATGACAGTGATCCAGCCCCCAGGAATTCTGTGCAATCCTGTGGTTTTGATGCTGTTCTCTTGGCCCAGCTGTTACTGTACGTCAGGGAAGTGGAGGATCACACCAACAGTGCTGGCTTGAATTCTGGGAGATTCTGGAGGTGCTTGAGTGGGGTAGATTTGTAAAACTGAAATTGGTCTCTCTGACTGCCTTCTATTTCTGGACGGAAAGTAAATTCAAAACAATTTGTTATGTAAGTAGAGAAGAGCACCTATTCAACTTTTTTTAAAATCCTTACAAAAACAACCAGCCCTTGTTTTTCTCTCATTGCTTAACAGAAGCTGAGCTTATGCAATCTTCAAAGGCTGTCAACATTTCCTCCAGGATGCTTTGAGAAATCTGCCTTGCAGCACAAGTACCTTGAACTTTTTGATACACTGGTAAATAAGTTGTGGAGTTGAGAGAACGGTTGCTAAATGCAGAGGCCCTTAGTGCATTGCAGAGATGCCAAGTTTCACTCATTAGGAGTGCGTCACACCCATTTAAAGGCTTTCACACTCTTTCGGGCTGATGCAGAAAACTAGTGTGGCCTTTAAGCACATATAATGGCACTTTAAGCACACTTACTGCCATGCCAAATGCAGAAAAGAGACTGATGCGCGCATAAACAGCAAAGGAAAAACTAGCGCACAATTAACGCCGAGTATTTAAATTAGAAGCAAATGAGCTGTGCATAATAAAATGGCATGCAAATATTGCCTGAGCCCTATGCAGAGAAATGTAGAGAGGATTTTGCAACCAGCCTTAGCACCAATATCTCTACGCTTTGTCTTGAGGTGGCTTAAACATCTAGTATGTGCCCCTGACGGTATTTTGATGGCATCGGGGGCTTTCCCAGACTCCTGGATCACCATCTGAGGGGAAATGTCAAAGATGATTCAGACATCGGGGAAAGCCCCCGATGCCATCAAAATACTGTTGGGGCCGGTGCCCCCAACAGAAAGCGAATCCCTGGTGGCCCAGCAGCCCCAAACTCTTCACCCAACTAAAAATAAACCTGGTGACTCAGCGGCCCCAAACCTCCCACTCTCCTCCCTCTACCTTTACAAACAAGCAGGAGCGCTGCCCCTGTGCTCCCGCTTTTGTGCCTCCATCTTGAAAAATGGCAGCACCTGGCCCCATGTAGTGCATGCTGGGATGTACTGGGTGTGGTCAGACTGCCATATAAGGCCAGTCTGACCCCGCCCGGTGCATCCCAGAATGCATTGTGTGAGGTCAGGCACCACCATTTTTCAAGATGACAGCAAAGGAGTGGGAGCGCCTGAGCAGTGCTGCCGCCCGTTTGTGGAGGTACCAGGAAGGGGGAGGGGGGTTTGGGGCTGTCGGGTCACCAGGGTTATTTTTGGTTGGGTGGATGGGGAGGTTCAGGGCCACCAGATTTATTTTTAGTTGGGTGGGAGTTTCGGGGTTGCTGGGCCACCAGGTCTATTTTTAGTGGGGGGGGGGGGGGGGGTTAGGGGGATCGGGGCTGCTGGTGAGATTCGCTTTCTGGCGGGGGGCACTAGCCCCCAACAGTATTTTGATGGCATTGGGGGCTTTCCCTGATGCCTGTATCATTTGAGGGGAGTTTGACATTTTCCCTCAGATGATCCAGGCGTTGGAGAAAACCCCCGATGCCATCAAGATACTGTTGTGGCTCATACACAAATTAGTCATGTGGTGCCCTGTTTCTCTGGGATAACATGCCAAACTTACGTCAACTTCTGTGCGCATGCGTTTGGCTTGCTGTCCCAGTTTAATGCTGCCATTTGCACACAGTTTAACAAATGGCTATAAATAGGCATAAAAAGTTGATAGCATTCAACTTCAGACCAACTTTCTGCATTGGCTTGTAGATGTTTAAGCCGCCTCAAGACCAGGCAAAGAGATATTTGCACTAAGGTTGGTTGCAAAATCCTCTATGCATTTCTTTGCATCTGGCGCAGTCAATATTAGCATACCATTTTATTATATGCAGCTCATTTGCCTATAATTGAAATAAATGTAAATACTCTTGACCTTTATTGTGTGCTAGTTTTTCCTTTGCTGTTTATGGGCGTGTCAGTCTCTTTTCTGCAGTTAGCAGTGGTGATAATTGTGCTTAAAAGTGGCGTAGTCTGTGCTAGTTTTCTGCATCGGTCCGCAAGTGACCCTGCCCGTTGAAAGAAACCTGAGCTCCCCTTCCTGGGCACAGCCTCTTCCTGCACCTTTGCTTTTTCTTGTACGTTCAAGAACAGATGCTGTGAAGCCTAGGCAAATGCTTTTAGCTGCTGAGAGCAATTTTCAGCCCAGAGAATTTATCCATGTTTCCGCCGCTATGTCTGTATCTTTTCAAAGGCTCCACAAAAAAGCAAGTATCATTTTATGCCGCTTTTTCATTTCCAAAGCAATACTACATTTAAATCTGTCTAGATTCCTAGTCTGAATGCACCACTGAAGGCAGCTCACTCTTTGGGATGATTCACCCTGGGCATCTCTGGCATGGTAAGTTTGAGTTCCATTAAAGCTGCAAGAGACCCATTGGATGAAGCTCCAAGAGTAACATCAGAAACTATTTCTATAGGGAAAGGACGGAGAATATGGCATTGAATCTGGGTGGACTAGATCGGCCTTGTACGTAGCCATTATCTGCTGTTATATTCTATGGAGTAAATTTTCAGCAGCATGTATAGCAAATAATTTGAAACATCTAATCTTGACGTTTCAAATGATATGGGTTTCAGCACCATTACACATTAGCACCATTGAATATATTATATGTAGATGCCCCACTTACATGTATAATCTATGGGCCTAATATTCTGCGGCAGTGGATAGTCGATCTAACATGGCTAGTTGCTGCCACTGCCAAACTTTAAACCTAAATATTCAATGCTAGGGTCATATCCGGCCCTGGCATTAAATATCTGTGTTGCCTGGATTTGCTGGAATCTAACAATGATGTATGTAGTCACTTTTTTTGAGCTTGCATGACAATTTGTAATAGTAATAGTTATAGTTATAGTTAAGAATTGAGCTGAAAAACATACGAGTCCAGTATTTATCGATCCTTTGCTTTGGGAAAACTCTGTTAGTTGCAACAAGGTCTCAGACTGTTATTAGGCTCTCATTCAGCCCAGACTTGCCGGGGTGAAATGCCTTCTTAGCATCAATGACCTTACTCCATTGTCAACTCTTGCAGTTTTTCTCTTTTTTTCATTTTTTTAATTTATTACATTTAGTATAGTTTTTTAAATCAAATTGAAAAACACTATAAAAAATACTACAATCTTTTGACACTCCCGTGAATAATGCTTTATCCATCAGATACTTTCGCTGACTATGTTTTCTCATGCTAATACTACTATATTTTACTTAAGCGCTGTCTTTTAAGAGACATGGTTATCTGATAGTCGGAGATGTTTTTTCTTTAACGTTGTGGTTGTTCAGTGCAGCCCAAGCAGATGATGTTCCCAACGTCTAGCCAAAGCGCTTTTATGTTTCACTGCTCGCTTCTTCAGGGGAATAAAGCTCCGGGCGTCAGATCACGCTTTCCAACCTGCACGGACTATAAAAAATCTTCCTTCATCTCATACTCATCTCTTCAACTGTCACCAAAGCGGCGTTTTTTGGTGACAGTTGAAGAGATGAGTATGAGATGAAGAAGGAAGAGTTTTTATAGTCCGTGCAGGTTAGAAAGCGTGATCTGACGTCCGGAGCTTTATTCCCCTGAAGAAACGAGCAGTGAAACATAAAAGCGCTTTGGCTAGACGTTGGGAACATCATCTGCTTGGGCTGCACTGAACCACAACGTTAAAGAAAAAACATCTCCGACTATAAGATAAGCGCTGTCTTTTAAGAGACATGGTTAAGTAAAATATAGTAGTATTGGCATGAGAAAACATAGTCAGCAACAGTATCTGATGGATAAAGCATTATTCACGGGAGTTTCAAAAGATTGAAAAACACTATAAAAAATACTACAATTTGATTAAAAAAACTATACTAAATGTAATAAAATAAAAAAATGAAAAAAGAGAAAATCTGTAAGAGTTGACAATGGAGTAAGGTCATCGATGCTAAGAAGGCATTTCACCCCAGCAAGTCTGGGCTGAATGAGAGCCTAATAACAGTCTGAGACCTTGTTGCAACTAACAGAGTTTTCCCATAGCAAAGGATCGATAAATACTGAACTCATAGTTAAGAATTGAGCTGAAAAACATACAACTATTATGGATTTGCTGGCAGCCTATCAGGCAGCAACGATATTGAGCCGCTACCTGGTTATGGCAAAGTGGCAAAAGTAAGCTGCAGCAAAGACTGGCCTAACTTTCACCGCTCAATATCGCCACTGCCCGCTTATGGCTCGGTGCCACCCCTGGAACACCAGTTACCACTGGGGCATGCAGCGGCACCACCTGCAGATAATCAGTGGCACTATATGTATAAGTGCTGAATTTCAGCCGCTATTAGCATAGATTGTATGACTTACTGCCCACATTATACCTAGTTTTCAGGTGGCACAATGAGATATATAATTTATAGAAGGGATTATTCACTGCTTGTTGGCCATTTCTGCTTTAATTTAAAAACAGTGGAGGAGTGGTCTAGTGGTTAGGACAAGGTACTTCAGGCCGGAGGGGCTGGGATTTCTAGTCCTATAGGCACTCCTTGTGGTCTTGGGCAAGCCACTTAACCCTCCATTGCCCATGTTCCCTGTAAGTATTAGTGTATGTGTCTCATATCCCCTCATGTTAAATGTATCCCCCAATTGACCGCTTTGACCCGGTGAAAAGCGGGATATAAATACAACTAAATAAATAAACAGATATTCATTTTCGGGTCCTGTCCAGCAATTGGCACTAACTATTCGGTTTGCCTGGATAGCACTTTTGCTCTCTGGTCAGTGGCGATATTCAAGCACTGGCCAGACTGCAAAAACACGTAACGTTAGGACAGTCATTCGTCTGTCCTAACTTTAAGCATTTTAGCTAGAGGGTTAGCAGCTCAATATCACTGCTGCCCAGCTAGCTGGTGGTGCTGCCCTTACCTGCCTTGTTGCTAATCAGTTAGCGATGGTGTATTTAACCAGATTAGGAAGCATATTCAGAAGCAATAATCCCCCCGACTGCATTTTAGCCGGTTAGAGCTAACCGGCTAAAATGTTTTGAATATGTCCCCCATATGGATAAACTCCTACTACAGCTACTACTGAGCAGCGCTGCACAGACATGCAAGAGACAGTCCCTGCTCAGCAGAGCTTACCTCTAGTCAAGACAGACAACACAGTAGGTGTAGACAGGAGTATATCTAGGGGGAATGGTAAGGAAACACAAGGGAGATCAGGTGAGTCAAGATCCGAAAGCAACAGCGAAGAGGTGAGTTTTCAGCCTGGATTTGAAAAGGGCCAGAGAAGGCGCCTGGTGTACAGGCTCGGGTAGTTTGTTCCAGGCGTAAGGTGCAGCAAGATGAAAGGAGAGAAGTCTGGAGTTAGCAATAAAGAAAGGAGTTTCCATGGGGGGGGGGGGTGTAGGGAGGTATAAGAGGAAAGATAATGAGGAGCTGCAGAGTAAATGCACTTATAGGTCAGCAGAAATTTGAACTGGATGTGGAAATGGATAGGGAGCCAATGAAGCACCTTGAGAAGAGGGGTAATATGAGCATAAGCCATAATAACCACAAACCTCTGACACAAGAAATTGTAAAAATATATATTCATATAAATGCTTACAAACACTTAAACACACTGCAAGTAGTGTCCCTCCAGTAATGTTTCTGGTGGTTTAATATTCTGTGTTCAGAGATAAGATGGAAGTCTGGGCTGCTTTGCTGAGTTTACAAATGCACCATTGCTCCAGTTTAATTAATATGAATCCCCTAAAGCAGTTGAGTGCTACTGATTAAACTTGATTTGGGACTGGATTTTGATGCATATGTAGCATTGCCTGCAGCAGCTGTTTGCCGAGTGAAGGGTCAATGCAGGTAAGTATTTTTATTTCTTTATTATTTATTTAACTGTATTTATATCCCGCTTTTCACTGGGTCAAAGCGGTTTAACAAAAAAAAGGGGGGGGGAGGAGGATAGTAATCAATTCACAGGGAGGGGGGGCAGTCACCAAGGGGGCCAACATTGATGATCTGAACAGAAAGTAAGGACTTAGACAATTGACATGAGTCTCTTAGTAGGTAGTTCTCTTGTCTTGTCTCTTGCGTTAGAATTCCTTTAAAGTGCAGTGTTGAAAAACGATCTAGAAACCAGAGCCTATACTTTAGTGGAACTGGTGCTGCAATTTTGATAGGCATAGCTATAAATTTGCCATTCTGTTGAGATCCCTTTTTTTTAAAAAACAGTATCTAGTGTGTTAAAGTGCTTCTAAACAAAATATGCTCTTTACATTTATATTAAATTTATATGTACAGTAGCCAAATAGTGGTCAGCCTTGGAATGCCCTCTGAATGTCCCCTTTACCATCCATATAATTCCAATACACTTAGAAAAAAGGAAAAAACAACAATTGTATGTTTGGCCCAGTGCCAAGGCTCATTTTTGATCGTCATGAAGATTGGAATTGAGACATTCAGGTCAGGACATGCTCATTTCCCCCTGTATTTTACAAACTGCTCAGCTGAATGCGGAGCCTTTTGTAAAAAAACATGTAAGGACGTGCAGGAGTGCATATGTATTTGCTGTCAGGCACAGTAGGAGCAGTCAGTTTACAAACTTACACATGCATGAAAAGAACAATGTGGCAGCTTTCACATATGAATGCAAGTCACTTACACAAGGAAGCACTGATTCCGCAACTTCCATGTGGAAGGCCTGTCACTTATATGTAAAATGGGTCATTTGACAAAACTAGACACATGAGTATTGTCAGTTAAACTAGTGAAAGCACAATTTTTTCCTAATATTTGATGTGGAAATATAAAAACTGGGGATTAAAGAAAATGGCTCCCTTAATCCCTTGTATAAAGCCCTGGCCAAAACGAACACTTTTTAAAAATTTGTGCATGCCTTTGAGCTGTGTAAAATTCAACAATGAAATTTTTCTACATGGCTGTATTCCTCATGCAAGATGGAGAATACATGTAGAGTTTTAGCTTACACATGCCATTCCCAACCACATCCTCTTAATCTCTGCATGGTGTGAATCTCCACTTGAAAACACTGGCTTTCTGAAATCACTGTTTACACAGGTATGTGATCTACATGTGTAAGCACTGTTATTTACACCTAAGAATATAAGATAGAGATGCTTTTAGAAATACCTTCATAGGCGCTTAAGAAATTTGGTAAAGTCCTTATGAGACTTCCATGCTTAATGGTGACTAATGTAGTCCTTAAAGGTTATGGCATTGGTGATACCACCTCATAAGACAGGTAATAAAATAGAATCAGAAAACGACATGTGTCACAAAAAGAGGAAGACAAGCATCGATATTTGGAAAAACTTAGAGAAGCTAGGAAAGTAGTCACGAAAGCAAAGATACAAAAAGAAGAAATAGCCAATGCAATAAAATGGGGGGGGGGTGAGGGGGAACAAGACATTTTTCAGATATGTTAGCGAGAGGTGGAAGTGCAAAAGTGGTATTGTCAGACTCAAGGGGGAAGGGGAGGAATATGTAAAAGCTGATGAGGATAAAGCATAATTGCTTAAAAAAGTTTTGTTCTGTGTTCACAGATGACGAGCCTGGACCTTAGAAAACACCTACAAATAGAAACAGAAGTGAAAGAGATCTTGAATGATTTTCAGAAGACTGTGTTCGTAAGGAATTAGCCAAACTAAAAGTAGACAAAGCGATGTAGCCAAGAATATTGAAGAAACTTGGAGAAGTTCTAGTGGCTCCACTGTCTGACCTTTTCAATGCTTTTAAGAGTTGGGAGAGGTCTCAGAAGATTGGAGAAAGGCGCATGTGTTCCCTTTACACAAAAATGGAATTAAGGATGAGGTTGAAAACTACAGGCTGGTTAGTCTGACCTCTATGGTATGTAAATTAATGGAAAGACTGCCAAAACAGAGGATAGTGAGATTTACTAGAGGCAGGTCTTGTCAGACAAATCTGATTTCTTTGATTGGATGACCAAAGAGTTGGACTGAGGGAGAGCCCTAGATGTGGTGTACTTAGATTTCAGTAAAGCCTTTTTGTTATTAACAAATTGAGCACTCTAGGGATGGACCCTAAAGTGACTGACTGGGTTAGAAATCGGTTGAGTGGGAGGCGACAAATGGTACAGATAAATGGAGTTCACTCCGAGGAGAAGAATGTTATCAGTGGTGTGCTGCAGGGATGTGTCCTTGGTTGGATTCTTTTTAATATCCTTGTTAGTGATATTGTGGAAAGGCTGTCGGTTAAGATTTGCCTCTTTGTGGATGATACCAAAATCTGCAATATAGAAGACACCCAGGAAGGAGCAGATAACAAGAGGGATCTAGCTAAGCTTGAAGAACAGTCAAAATGCATTTGGGCTGCAAAAGTTCAAGGGAATGCTACATTCTGTGCAAACAAGCAGGAAGTCAGTCCTCACATATGGGTGGCATTGGCCTTGATGGAGGCCGCGCGGATTCACTCTCCAGCTTTCTAAGAGAGCCTTTGGGAGTTAGATCATGCACGTGCGGTTACTTTCCTGCCCAAGGATGCCATCTTACCTCAGTCTTCTTTTTTCCATGGAACCCTGCAGACATCCCATCTGTCACCACCGGTAAAAGTTGATTTTTTTCTCAGTGTTTTGCGCCCCTTTTAACTGGTTGGTTCCTGATCACCTTCTTGCCACCCAAGTCCACCCTTGCCTTGGCATCACATTTTTCTCAGGTCCTTTTCCTTTTCTTTCAGTGGACGGGTCTTTCCTTACACACTCCCTGACCAAGACCCCTGAGTTTGATCTCTTGGGTACCATATTCCTTACTATGTTTTCAGAGAGCGGTTTTAAGCAATGTGGCTAATGCCCCCATACCATGTCCATAACGGACCGCCACAGTTGCTGTATCAAGTACCTCAGTGCGGATCACTTGCCCGCTCTGCCTGCAGATGTCTAACAAGAGCTGGAGGAATCATGAAAACATGATATGCGCCATTCTGGGTCAGACCATGGCCCATCAAGCATCCTTTCCTTTTTTCAACAGTGGCCAATTTAGGTCACAAGTACCTAGCAATTTCCCCAAAGGACACAGATTGCACAATGCTTGTACTGGGGCAAGCAGTGGATTTCTCGGGTCCCCTTTAATAATGGTTTATGGACCTTTCCTCCAAGAACTTGTTAGTGATATTGTGGAAAGGCTGACAGATAAGATTTGCCTCTTTGCAGATGATACCAAAATCTGCAGTATAGAAGACACCCAGGAAGGAGTAGATAACAAGAGGAGGGATCTAGGTAGACTTGAAGAATAGTCAATAATTGTTTATGGACCTTTCCTCCAGGAACTTGTCCAAACCTCTTATAAACCCAGCTACACTAACAGCTTTTACTATATCCTCTGGTTAATGAATTCCAGAGTTTGATTACGCATTGAGTGAAAAAATATTTTCTCTTCTAAGTCATAAATAGATTACACTGTAGCTTCATTGCATGTGCCCTAGTCTTTCTATATTTTGATGGTGTAAACAATCGTTCTTGTCTACTTGTTCGACTCCATTCATTAATTTATAGATCTTTATCATATCTCCCCTCAGCTGTCTCTTTTCCATGTTGAAGAGTCCTAACCTTTTTAGTCTCTTCTCATAGGGCTGTCCTATCCCCTTTATCATTTTGGTGGCTCTTTTCTGTAACTTTTCTAAATAATGCTGTATCCTTTTTAAGATATGGCGAACAGAATTGCACACAATATTCAAGGTGCGGTCGAAACATGGAACGACAGAGGCATTATAATATCCTTTGTTTTATTCTCCTTTCCTTTCATGATTCCTAGTATTCTATTTGCTTTCTTGGCCGCCACTGCACACTGGGTGGAGGGTTTCAACATGTTTTCTATGATGACACCTAAATCTTTTTCCTGAGTGGTGATTCCTAATATGGAACCTTGCATCGTGTAACTATAGTTTGGGTTGTTCTTTCCCAAGTACATAACTTTACACTTGTCCACATTAAATTTCATCTGCCATTTGAACATCCAGTCTTCCAATTTATCAAGGTCCCCTTGCAATTTTTCACAATCCTCTTGGGTTTTAACAACTTTGAATAATTTTGTGTCATCTGCATTTTTGATTACTCATTCATTCCCATGTCCAGGTCATTTATGAATATGTTAAAAAGCAGTGGACACAGCACAGATCCGTGGGTTACTCCACTATTCACCTTTCTCCATTGGGAAAATAGGCCATTTAGCCCTACCCTCTACTTTTTATCGTTTAACTAGTTACTGATCCACAATAGTACACTGTTTCCTATCCAATGACTTTTTAATTTCACCAAGAGTCTTTCATGTGGGACCTTGTCAAAGGCTTTCTGAAAATCCAGATACACTATATCAACTGACTCACCTTTTTCTACCTGTTTATTCACACCTTCAAAAAAACGTATCAAATTAGTAAAACAAGACCTTCCTTAGCTAAAGCCATGACTATCTACATTTTCAGTAATTTTGTTCTTTATAATACTTTCTACCATTTTTCCTGGTACTGATGTCTGGTTCACCGGTCTATAGTTTCCTGCATTACCCCTGGAACCCTTTTTAAAAATTGGCATTACATTTGCCATCTTCCACTCTTCAGGTATTACAGATGATTTGAATGATAGCTCACAGATATACTATTAGTAATCTGCAATCTCATATTTCAGTTTTTTCAACACCCTTGGATGTATACCATCCAGGCCAGGTGAATTGCTACTCTTCAGTTTATCAAAAAAAAAGCAGCAGGGGGAGCTGTTTGACAAAAGCCTCTGCAATGAGGCCGGCGAAGAGTATGAAATCAATGCCCTCAGGGATTGCATCTGATGATTTGGTGTCACGTGCACGTGCTTGATTCAGGCCTTGATGTTGCAGAGCCTCGGACTGGGGGTCATCCTCTGAGGACTTCCCCTGTGGGTCCAAGACATCATCAAAGTTGACGTCTGATCACAGAGCCAAAAGTAAGACCTCCGGTATCCAGCCTTGGATTCCTAGACTCGACGCTGAGGGTGATGTCCAGGTGTGGCCCTTGAATTTGTTCCAGTGGGAGGAGATTCCAAATGCATCAGGGGATCAGGCTTGATTCTACAACGTGATTCCCATTGGTTATTGACCTTCAAGGGACCTGGTTCCAGGCTCAATGCCCTTGAGAACCAAACTGGTCGCTGCGGAGCCTACTGGCATCGAAGCCAGGATGACAGCCCTGGAATGCAGCTTATCTGCCTTCTTCAAGGAGCAGTAGGGACCAATGCCTCCAGCCTCTGGGTCATCCGTGCCGACAACGGGATGAGGACTTAAGAGATCCTCCAATATGAGACCCCTCTGAAGGAGGCATTGATGGTGCCGATTCCCCCCATCCTGGACCACTTGCTTTTTAGGATGTGGGATAGCCCAGTGGCAGTGCCAATAGTGAACTGGTGACTCTATTCCCAGTATAGAGTTGGCAAGAGCCCCAGCTTTCAGAAGACACAGCTGCCTCACAGCTCCATGGTGGTGCAGTCATATGCTGAATCAAGAGTCAGAAGACACACTCCTCAGTGCCCCTTGGTAGGGAGTACCACATCATGGATGGCTTTGGTAGAAAGTGCTTCCAGGGCTCAATGCTCATGGCCCACATCCAGGCTTACCAGCCGTACATGGGCATGTACCTGAGGGACCTGGCGAAGGAGTTCGCCGGGTTCTCAGCTATGCTGGCAGGTGATCCTCTTGAACACTTCAGACCCTCATCTCCTTGGTAAAAGAATGCTTCAAATTACAGACTTGAGCAGCCTTTGACAGCTTCGAGTCCGTGGCTCGTGTAGCTGTGGTGGGCATCAGTGTCCGCCACTTGGTTTGACTACAGTCCTCAGACTTGAAGTAATAGCTGCAGGACAAACTGGCCGATGTCCCCTAATTTGCTCACCTCTGGTCGGGCATCACCACAGACACATGTGAGCTGTAGGAGTTGCGGGAAGATTACCTTCTGCACTTGGATCAGACGCCTCCTCCCTTCTTTCCAGGGGAACTTCCCATGATATCCCTGCACAGAGAGCTCCTGCAGAAGGAACTTGAGTCCCTACTCAAGGATCTGGTGGTAGAGCCCAGTACTTCAGCTCCTCTGGGGCATGGGGTTCTACTCCCAGTACTGCCTCATTGCAAAAAGACAGGCAGCTTTCAGCCCATCCATATCTACAGGACCTAAACCACTTTCAGGTCAAGGAGAAATTCAAGATACTATCACTTGGAACATTGCTGCCCTACCTCCTGCGGGGAGATTGGCTATGCTCCTTGGATCTCAAAGATGCGTATACCCACATCTTAATCCATAACTAGCACTGTTAGTAGCTCTGCTTCATCATAGGAGGCTGCCATTACCAGTACAGTGTGCTCCCCTTTGGCCTCTCCTTGGTCCATAGTGTGTTCACCAAGTGCCTGGTGGTAGTCGCCACTCACCTCTGCTTACTGGGAGTCTTCCTCTTTCTCTATCTGGTTGACAGGCTTCTGAAAGCCAGCTCACCAGAGGAGGTATGTCACATGGCCCACCGCACCATAAGGGTGCTGTAACATCTAGGGTTCATGATCAACTTCCCAAAGTCGCATCTGCTCTCAACACAGTGCCTGGAGTTCATAGGAGCCCTTCTGGACTTGACCCACACCAGAGCCTTCCTCCATCTAGCAAGAGAGGTAAAGAGTCGCTCATTGGCATCCGCCAATCTCCTGCTGCACCTATTTGGACAAATGATCTCAACCGTTCACGTAACCCGCAGGCCTGTCTCCAGATGCGACAATCCCAGTGGAACCTCATCTCTCAATGGACTCAGGCCACGGGCCAACTGGAGGATCGAGTCCAGATCACCCAGCCTCTGGCGGCCTCTCTGGCCTGGTGGCAGAGCTGACAGAATCTCATGGCCGGACTACCTTTCCAGGCCCCACCAGCACAGATGCCTCCAAGTTCGACTGTGGAGCCCACTGCGATGGTCTACAGTCACAGGGCGCCTGGATCCTGGAGGGGGGAGGGGGGGAGGGGGGAGGGGGGCGGGAGGGGCCGGGGGGGGAGGGGGGAGGGGAGGGGGGAGGGGGGGGGGAGGGAGGAAGTACCCTCCAGCTCAACTTCCTGGAACTCAGAACTGTGACAAAGACCTTTCATGTGTTTCAGTCCCACTTGGCAGGCCAGGTTGTGCTCGTTCAGATGGATAACCAAGTAGCGATGTTTACATCAACAAGCAGGTCGGAATGGGCTCGTACCTCCTCTATTGGGAGGCAGTTCACCTGTGGACCCTTGCCATGGAGAAAGGCATGATCTTCCTGGTGGTCTACCTGCCAAGCTAAGCCAATCTACTCGCAGATCGACTCAGTAGAGTCCTTCAGCCCCATGAGTGGCACCTCAACCCAGTGGTAGCCAACTCCATCTTTTGATGGTGGGGGACCACGACACTGGATCTCTTCGCCAGCCCCGAGCATGTGCAGCTGCTGTGCTTCTGCTCCTGGAGGCTGTCCCCAGCACAAGTGGTGGTGGATGCCTCTCTCCTGTCTTAGTCCAGGAGCCTGCTGTGTGCATACCCGCCTGCTCCTCTGGTTCCAAAGACCTTGCTCAAGGCTCAGTCAGACTGGGCCTTCGTAATTCTCATTGCCCCTCAGTGGCTCCAACAGCTGTCCCGAGCAGCCCCAATACTTCCTGGTCAGGACCCACACTTGTTCTTGCAGGAGGACGGGAACCTTCTCCATCCCAACCTCCAGTCCCTCACCCTAACGGTGTGGATGATGAACTGCTATCCATAGAGCACCTCCACCTCTCCCAGGTGGAGAACATCCTACTGGCATTGCACAAAGACTCAACACGACGCACATATGCCTTCAAATGGCATAGATTCTCTGTTTGGTGCACAGACAGGAATCTCGGCCCTTTCTCTTGCTCAGTGCAGGACATCCTGCCATATCTTCTGTACCTATACCTGACTGGTCTAAAGTCCTACTCAGGGTGCACCTCAGCACCCTAGTGGCACATCACCACCTTGGTGATGGCCAGCCCATCTTTGAGCAACACCCTTGTTTGACTTAAAAGCCTTTGCAATGAGGCCGGCGAAGAGTATGAAATCAGTGCCCTCAGGGATTGCATCTGATGACTTGGTGTCGCGTGCACGTGCTCGATTCAGGCCTTGATGTTGCGGAGCCTCAGACTGAGGGTCATCCTCTGAGGACTTCCCCTGTGGGTTCAAGACATCGTCAAAGTTGATGTCTGATCACAGAGCCAAAGGTAAGACCTCCGGTATCCAGCCTTGGATTCCTAGACTCGACGCTGAGGGTGATGTCCAGGTGTGGCCCTTGAATTTGTTACAGCGAGAGGAGACTCCAAATGCGTCAGGGGATCAGATTACGTTGCTTCATGAGGGGGCTTCTCCCCTTGTGGCCCCCCCCATCCACCCACTGCTGGTGGCATGGGACCTGATTGTTGTTCTCGGGAAGCTGATGGTTTCCCCCTTTTGAATCTCTGGCTACGTGCCATTTCATGCTCTTTTCGTGGAAAGTAGTGTTCCTGGTGGCACTCACTTCAGCCAGGAGAGTTGGTGAGCTGCAGGCATTGGTGGCCCATGTCCCCTACACCAGGTTCCACAAAAACCTAGTCATTCTCTGGACTCACCCAAAATTCCTGCCTAAGGTGGTGTCCACTTTTCACATGAACCAGGAGGTGATCATTTCCCAGGCCTCACATATCCCGAGCGGAGGCCTCGCTACACAGCCTGGATTGCAAGAGAGCACTGTCCTTCTACCTTCAGAGGACACAGCCCCATTGCCGCTCATCACAGCTGTTTGTCTCCTATGACATCAACAGGCTCGGGGCTGAAGTCTCTAAGCGTAACCTGTCTACCTGGGTAGCAGATTCCATCTCTTTTACCTACAAGCAGGCTGGACTTTCCCTGGAGTGTCATGTTACTGTGCATAATGTTTGCACCATGGCAGACTTGGTGGCTCACCTGCGCTCGGTCCCTCTGCTGGACATCTGCCAGACTGCCAGCTGATCTTCAGTCCATACCTTTGCAGCACATTACTGCTTGAAGGAGAGCTTATGGCGTAATAGCGCCTTCGGCCAAGCAGTACTTAGTCACCTCTTTGGGGAATAGTGCAGCTCCTTCCCTCCAGCCCTTTGTGTCCAGGCTATCGGAAAGGTGATTCCATTATCAATGTTGGGGCTGTATCATTGCACCTCAAGCCATTAAGAACTCCTAGCTGCCCTTCATGGTTTGCCCTTTTGAATCACCTGTGGCTCCTATAAGCTTTTTTGACAGCCTATAGCTTGGAGTCCCATATGCGAGGACTGACTTCCTGCTTGTTCCAGGAGAAAGCATAGTTACCTGTAACAGGTGTTCTCCGAGGACAGCAGGAATCAGTCCTAACAACCCTCCCTCCTCCCCATGGAGTTGTCTTTTCTTTTTATGTTTGATCAAGTTATGTCATCCTATTGAGGCAAGATGGCACCCTTGGGCGGGAAGGTGACTGCACATGCATGGAGTTGTTTTTTTCTTTAAAGATGGGGAAAAGAATCTGCATGGGCTTCATTGATGCCACCATCACCCATATGTGAGGACAGATTCCTGCTGTCCACAGAGAACTCTTCTTACAGGTGAATAACTACGCTGTATAAGGGATGAAGTACTTTCGTCCATGAAAGAAAAGCAGGACCTGGGCATGATTATTTCCGATGATCTTAAAGTGGCAAAACAGGTGGGAAAGGCCAGAAGGATACTTGGGTGCATAGAGAGAGGAATGGCCAGCAGAAAAATGGAGGCGATAGTGCCTCTGTATAAGTCTTTGGTGAGACCTCTTTTGGAGTACTGTGTGCAATTCTGGAGATAGCACCTTCAAAAGGATATAAACAGGATGGGGTCTGTGCAGAGGGTGGCTACTAAAATGGTCAGTGATCTTAGTTATAAACCATATAGAGACAGACTTAAAAATCTCAATATGTCTACTTTAGAGGAAAGAAAGGATAGAGGAGATACGATAGAGATGTTTAAATATCTCCATGCATAAGGCACAGGAGGTGAGCCTCTTTCAATTGAAAGTAAGCTCTGCAACGAGGGGACATAGGGTGAGAGTGAAAGGAGATAGACTAAGGAGTTATATGCGGAAATATTTCTTTATGGAAAGAGTGGTAGGTGCATAGACTAGTCTCCCAATGGAGGTAGTAGAGACCAGGACAGTATCAGATTTCAAGAAAGCATGGGACAAACACAGAAGATCTCTAAAGGAAAAAAGGGGACTATAGTAGTTGATATGGAAGGGCAGACTAGATAGGCCATATGTTCTTTTTCTGCCGTCATGTTTCTGTTTCTATGACAATCATTCTGGGAAATCAGTTGGAAGCAAACAGAGGTAATTAGGCAGCTGTTGAAAATTTGGAGAAATTAGCATCAAGCAACAAGGTAGTGAAAATACTGTCCGGTCAAATCAATTGTATCGCTTTCCTGAACAATGTGCAAAATCTCTAAATAATGGGTGATGGGCTTCATGTTCGATCATAGATGGAGCAACCCACCTAGTCCTCTGTTGATGGAATTTATTAACTAAAACAATAATAGCACTAAAATAAGTTTTTAACTTAGAGTGGGAAAAAGCTTGAGAGATGCATAGGGAGAGGAATGGCCATCTTATAATGTAAACTGCTACTGATCACTGGAAGAAGCGGTATAAAAATGTAACCAAATAAATAATGCCTTCATAAACTGTATCCCAACTTCTCTATTTTAAGGTGATATGTTGTGAGGCTCAACATTCCTTTTAGATGGTTTATTTTTTTTTATTTACTTAATTACTTACCCACCCTTATCAAGTTTGTATGATACAGTGTTTTCAGCCTAGTGATCTAACCACTATACCAAATGACTAGATAATCACTGATTAGTATAAGAATGCTAGATTCCACTGAGCATGTGCAGCAGCTTTGTAGTAGTTCATCTTTTTTGGTGGGTATTGATGATCACATTCCTGAGCTCCATTTGATTTTTCACTGCCCCTTGCAGCAGTGTTTTTTGTTTTTGTATTTCAAGCTGCCTCTCAAGCATGATGCACCTTACTGTCTTCTCTCTATATTCTTTCCAACCCAATGCTAGTTGGAAAGAATTATATAAATGAGGTTGAAGCAAAATAATTCTCCCTATATTTCACAAAATGGGATGAAATTCGGTGTCTGGGGAAAAACTGGTAAACAAAGACACATCAAGTTCAAAAATGGGTCAAATTGGACTGGACTTCAAAACAATTAGCCCAATATATTTCTATAGGAGAAGAAATTCCATCTTTTTGTAGCAAAGAAATTTGCATACAGTGAAATAAAGCCGTTAGGAATTGCTCCTTTCAAAATCCTTGCCCCTGT
This sequence comes from Ichthyophis bannanicus, assembly GCA_033557465.1. Taxonomy (NCBI): domain Eukaryota; kingdom Metazoa; phylum Chordata; class Amphibia; order Gymnophiona; family Ichthyophiidae; genus Ichthyophis; species Ichthyophis bannanicus. The sequence goes on from CM066045.1 coordinate 54,327,664, forward strand.
TCTCTCCTCTCCCAGTCCCCCACAATGACTGCCCCACCCCTAAAAAAATACTCTATCGCAACTGCCCTACCAACCCACCAACCTCCACAACTACCTCACCACTCCTGAAGACTGCGCCACTGATTACGCAAATATCATCCTTCATGGCCTTCCAGCCTGCGCACTTCATCCCCTGCAAATAGCCATGAACACTGCAGCCTGAACCCTGTATGGTGCCTCCAGACATGAATGTGTCACTCCCATCCTGGAATAAATGCATTGGCTCCCTATAGCTAGCCACTTAAAGTAAAAGCTCTCCTAACAACATTTAAGGTCCTGCATGACCTCTCAGTTATCTCACTGGAAGAAATACTACAATGGACCCCTAATAATAGAATGAGAAGAGTTGGCATCTCTGCAATACTAAGAAAGAGCTCCCAAGCTGCCAGGAACAGAGCTTTCTCAATCTACGTACCATCACTATGGAACTCCTTCCCTGCCCGGATCCATGTCATCTCCGACCTATCAACATTCAGAAAAGCATTAAAGACTCACCTCCTCCAACTACATGATGACCATATAACAGAATTGCCTTAATCCCTCCAACTTGATAGTTGTTGTTGTTAAATGCTGTTGAGTCAGTGTCGACTCATGGCAACCCTCTAGATAGTTGTCCTAAATTGCGTTCGGTCTTCAGTCAGGCAGTTCATTGTTGACAGACTTGTACCCATAGCTGCTGTTATTGTATTGATCCATCTCATTGCTGGCCTTCCCTCTTTTACGTTGACCTTCTGTCTTGCCAAGCATGATGTCTTTCTCTAATGATCTCTCTCTTCGCATGATGTGTCCAAAGTATGAAAGTCAAAGTCTTGTCATCTGAGCTTCTAAAGAAAGCTTAGGTTTGATCTCCTCTAGTACTGACTGGTTTGTTCTTCAGGCAGTCCATGTTATACGCAGTATTTGCCACCAGCACCATAATTCAAAGGCATCAATTTTCTTCCTATTTATCTTTTTCACTGTCCAGCTTTCACATCCATATGTTGTTATTGAAAATACCATGGCTTAAACAAGTCAAATCTTTGTATGGAGAGCAACATCTCTGCTCTTGAGAATCTTATCTAGGTCTTTCATAGCCATTCTGCCAAGAGCAATGCGTCATCTGATTTCTTGACTGCTTGTTGCTTCTTTATTGATAGTTGATCCAAGTAGGTTAAAGTTGTCCACGATTTCAATTTCTTCTCCTTCAACAATGAACTTGTTGATTTTGCCTGTTGTCATGATCTTTTGTCTTCTGTACATTAAGGTGCAGGCCCATTTTGAGACTATGTTCTTTGATCGTTAGAAACAAATGTTTCAGATCATCTTCACTTTCAGCCAGTAATGTGGTATCATCAGCATAGCGAAGGTTGTTGATGAATCTTCCACCAATCTTCACACCTCTGTTGTCTTCATATAATCCTGCTTCTCTGATAATTTGTTCTGCATATAAATTAAACAGGTAGGGGGAAAGTATGCAGCCTTGTCTTACACCTTTGCTTATTTTAAACCATTCTGTTTCTCCTTGTTCCGTTCGAACTGTTGCTTCTTGATCAATGTACAGATTGTGGAAGAGAACAATCAGGTGTTCTGGTATACCCCTGCTTCTTAATGTGGCCCAGAGTTTCTTATGGTTTACACAGTCAAAGGCCTTACTAATCGATAAAGCACAAATATATATCCTTTTGGTATTCTTTAGTCTTTTCAAGGATCCATCTCACATCCACGATGATGTCTCTCATTCCTCGCCCTTTCCTGAACCCTGCTTGCACTTCAGGTACAACGTAGTTACTCACCTGTAACAGGTGCTCTCCAGGGACAGCAGGAATCAGTCCTCACATATGGGTGACATCAGCGCTGATGGAGCCCTCGTGCAGAGCAATTCCCCAGCTTTCAAAGAAAGCTTTGGGATTGCATCACACATGTGCGGTCCCCTTCCCGCCCAAGGGTGCCATCTTGCTCAGTCAGATGACATAGCTAAAAAGACAGCAAAAATGAGGAAAAATTAACCAAAGGACTGCAACTCCAGGGGAGGAGGGAGGGTCATGAGGACTGATTCCTGCTGTCCCTGGAGAACACCTGTTACAGGTGAGTAACTATGCTTTCTCCAGGAACAAGCAGGAAGTCAGTCCTCACATATGGGACTCCCTAGCTATAGGCTACCGAGAACCCATAGCTGAAAATGGCTCCCTCTAGAAGCACCACAGCAGCAGTGATAGGATTTTTCTCCGAGAACGCAACCCCCCCCAGTAGCCTGATACCAAAGGGTAGGAGTTAGCTAAACCTTGAATAGGTTACAGACCAAAAACACTGTCCCACCGTGACTCTCTCTCCAGGCAGTAATGGGCTGCAAAGGTCTGGCTTGAAGAGCAAGTTGGTGCCCAGCAGATGAGCAGTGGTTAGCCACTGATGCGGCCTTAGCCCTGACAGAGTGGGCCGTGATTCAGCCCTGCAGCTGGAGGTCAGCTGCCCTGTATGCCCAGGGGATGCAGTCTGCCACCCAGGTGGATAATGTGTGCTTGGAGACAGGTAGACCCAGTTTACTTAGGGTCATAAGAGACAAAGAGCTGGGAAGCTCTGTGATGTCCCCGCGTACGCTCCAGGTAGAAGGCGAGCGCCCTCTTACAATCCAGGGTATGCAGAACCGCTTCTGCCCTGCTGGTATGTGGCCTGGGGAAGAAGGTTGGAAGAACCACCTCTTGGTTGAGGTGAAACGAGGAAACCACTTTTGGAAGGAACTTGGGGTGAGTATGTAGGACCACCCTGTTTTTATAAAACCGTGTATACGGTCTATCTGATACTAAAGCTTGCAGCTCGCTCACACATTGCGCAGACGTGAGTGCCACCAGAAAGAGTGCTTTCCAGGAAAGGAAGCGGAGATGATAGGTGAACATTGGTTCAAAAGGTGGGTGAGTAAGCTGCTGCAATACCACATTTAAGTCCCACTCTGTAACTGGTGGGCGAATCAGAGGCTTCAAGAGTAGGAGTCCTCTGAGGAATCGGGATACCAAAGGGTGAGCTGAAAGAGGTTGCCTGTCCACTGGAGAGTGGTTAGCTGATAGCGCACTCAAGTGGACCCTGACAGAGTTAAACTTGAGGCCCAACTCAGAGGTGGAGCAAGTACTGTAATACCTGAGGTACTTGACAAGTGAACGGGTTCTCCTTATGTTGGGTACACCATACTTTGAATCTACGCTACTTGAATGCGTAAGATTTCCTAGTAGATTGCTTCCTAGAGGCCAGCAACACCTCTTCGACCTCTCTGGGAAGAAGTAGAGGAGCAAGTACTACCCTCTCAGCAGCGATGCCATTAAGTTGAAGGATCTGAGGCTGGGGTGTAGTAAGGAACCCTGCTCCTGGGTCAAGAGATCGGGCTGCACACCCAGTGGGAGTGGAGTTTCAACCGCCACTTGAAGGAGAAGAGGGAACCAAGGCTGTCTTGGCCACCTGGGGGCTACCAGGATGACAGAGGCCTTGTCCTGAAGAATCTTGAACAGAGTGTGTGCCATCAGGGGTGTGGGTGGGAATGCATAGAGAAGGCCCTGTGCCCACAAGATTAGGAAAGCATCTGCCGCCATGCTCAGCGGATGCGGCTGCCTCGAGCAGAAGCAGGGCAACTGGTGGTTTTGCAGACTGGCAAAGAGATCCATGAATGGGAGACCCCAGTGGTTGAAGATCTGCTGGGCTACATCCTGGTTCAGTTGCCATTCGTGAGGTTGAAGAATCCTGCTCAACTTGTCGGCCAGGAGGTTCTCCTGACCTGGCAGATAAACTGCCTTTAGGGACATGTGATGCGCCACTGCAAAAGAGCAGAGGTCCAGAGTTTCCTGGCATAGGATGCGAGATCCTGTGCCTCCCTGTTTGCTGATGTAGACCATCGCTACTTGATTGCCTGTCTGTATCAGCACCAACTGATGCGAAAGAAGATGACTGAAGGCCTGAAGAGCTAGGCAGATGGCTCGAAGCTCTAGAAGAGTGATTGGAAGTGCGGCCTCTCACGAGAACCACTGACCCTGAGTGCATGAACCCTGGCAATGGGCTCCCCACCTCAGCAAGGAGGCATCTGTCGTCAGCACTCTGGTGTGAGAGGGAGGTTGGAATGGTACTCCCTGAAGCAAATTGGGGGGGGGGGGGGGTGAAACCACCATTGCAAGGCTGTCACCAGTAGCTTGGAAATCGCTACCCTGTCTCTGAGGCGGCCTGTGGCTTGTGTCCACTGGTCTCTGAGGCACCATTGAGCTGTACGCATGTGGAATCGAGCATATGGAGTCACATGCACTGTGGAGGCCATGTGGCCCAGGAGGCATAAGACGACCCTTGCAGAGACATGAGGTCTGTGTTGGACCTGTTGTATCAAGTCCAGCAACCGCCTTGCCCTGACCAGTGGTAGGTAAGCCCTTGCTTGAAGGGTGTCCAGCCTTGCCCCTATGAACTCCAAGTTCTGAGGGGGGATTAAAGTGGACTTTGCATGATTTACAACAAACCCTAGGTGCTGGAGCAGTGTGACTGTGCGAACAGTGGCCTGCTGTGCCGATTGGCCCCTGATGAGCCAGTCATCTAGGTATGGAAAGACGAAGACTCCCTGGCTTCTGAGGAAGGCCGCCACCACTGCTAGGCATTTGGTGAATACTCTGGGAGCGGAAGCTAGGCCAAAGGGAAGCACTTTGTACTGGAAGTGGTTTCCTCCGACCACAAACCTTAGATATCGTCTGTGGTCTGGGTGTATGAGGATGTGGGTATAAGCATCCTTTAAGTCTAAGCAGCATAGCCAATCTCCCTGGTGGAGGTAAGGCAGTAGGATCCCAAGGGAAAGCATCTTGAACGTTTCCCTCACCAGGAACTTGTTCAGATTGCGCAAGTCTAGATGGGGCGAAGGCCTCCTTTTCTTTTTGGTATGAGGAAATACCTGGAGTAGAAACCTCGCCCCTGCAGGTGGTTGGGGCACCGGTTCCACCGCCTGATCCCTTAGCAGACCTGCCAACTCCTGCCGGAGGAAGTTCCTGTGAAGGGGGGGTGGGGCTGAGAGGCTCTCCTGGGAAAAAGGAGGTGGGCACCTGGTTGAAATGAAGTAAGTAGCCCTATTGGACTATTTTCAAAACCCAGGCATCGGTGGTAATGGCTGGCCACCTGTGCGCGTGCAGAGCCAAACCATTGGTGGGAGAGGAGCTATGTACTGGGAGTCAAAAACCCCCTCCCGGCTGGGTAGGAGCCGGAGCTGGAGGCTTCGGGTCTTCGGCTTATGTGGGCCGTGCCCCTGTCCCCTGGCCTGCTGCCCCTGTTGGGGAGCTGGGGTGGCCCAGGAAGTGGGGTAGTTTCTCTAAGCCGTACCCTTCCTCGGGAAAATGGACTTTTTCCCTGAGGCCTTCTTCTTGTGAGAAGGTGCAGATGTCTTCTTCGACAATCTTGTCCGGATCAAGTACTTGGACTCTATTTCTGCAGCTTTTTCCATCATGGGTTTGCCGAACAGGTTGTCACCTCAGCACGGGATATCGACCAACTTGTCCTGAACCCATGGCTCCAGGTCCGACGACATGAGCCAGGCCTGACGGCGTGCACTGATTCCGGCCGCGGGTTCTCAGGTCGAAGCCTCGAAGCAGTCGTAAGCTGCTCGAGACATGAACTTCAAAGCACTCGCTGATCCCCATGGACAAGGCCTTGAAGCACTGCAAGGGTTCCTCAGAAAGACCAGCTGAGAACCCGGCAATCTCCTTTGCCAGGTCCCGCAAGTACATGCCCATGTACAGCTGGTAGGTTTGGACACAGCATGACAGCATCGAGCCCTGCAAGCACTTTCTGCTGAGGGCATCCAGGTTCCAGGCCTACTGGCCGTGAAGCACCAAGGCGTACGTCTTTTGGCTTTTCATCCGTTGCATGGCCGATTCCACAACCATGGAGTTGTGCGGCAGCTGCGTTTTCTGGAACCCAGGACTCTTGCAGACTCGATAAATGGAATCGACCCATTTGCTGAGCACCGGCATCAAAGCTGGGGACTCCCACATGCGGAGCATCAGCCGTTCCAACATCGGAGGCACCGGTAAAGTAAGGGCTTCCTTCGGGAGAGAGTCATACTGGAGGGCCTTGAGCTCCTCGGCTCGAGTCTCCTCCTCGGCATCCACAGGTAATACCAAAACCTTGGCCATGTCCCTTATGAAGTCCGAGAACTGAGTGTCCTCTGGAGAGAACCTTCTCCGAGGCTCTGAACCCAGAGAGTCTGATGGGATACACCGGGTTCGGTGGGTGTCTGGGGAGTCTTACTCCTCTGTCTTCCATGCCGAGTCCTCCGAGGAGGACTCGATGGGCTCTGGCTTCGAGCCCGACTGCCCTGATGCTGAGGGCACCGGCGTCGACTACCTCGATCCCGAACGGGAGGTTGAGGGGGACCTTGGCCGAGGATCGACTTGAGACCCGATCGACTCGAGGATCGGCTCGGCCTTAGGCATAGACTTCAACTTCCCGGTGGTTGGGGCGGATGGACCAGCGAGGCTGGCCATCAGCGCCTGCTGCTGCTCCATGAAGGCAGCCATGCTGCTCTCCACGGCCGCCAACCTGAGACCGAGCTCAGAAGGCTCCGCAGCTCGGGTCCCAATGCTGTGAGGCCCAATGCCGGTTCTCCCAGAGAGTCCACGAGGACAACAGAAGTTACCTTGTCCGACGTCTCCGGCTCCTTGCGAGGTTGTTAGCTGGCCTCTCCGACTCTGAGGACCCGGGGCGGCGGTCTGGGCTCCGTGCCTTGGAACCTGAGGGCCCAAGCCGATCAGAGGCATCCAGCGATGCTGCCCTCATAAGTTTTTTCTTCCTCCGGTGTTCCCTGGAGGGAGACCCCCGCTCAGAAGACACACAACGGAACTCGGGCTCCGAGTCCCGAGATGTCGAGGCCTCAGACAAGGTCTGGGCTCAGGTGGATGCGGACTCAGGAAAAATACTGTCATGCTGGTGCTGCCTGCTCTTCAAAGATTTTGAAGACATCTTACCAGATGGCCCACAGACCACTGGGTCATGGTCAGGGCCGAGGCATCGGAGGCAGCAGTCATGTGTGTCAGTGAGAGACATCAGCTTCTTACACCGATCACACTTCTTTTTTTTTAAATTTTTTATTTATAGAACAATTTACATTATACAGAAAGAAAACGTAGCGACATCCTTATACATTCATGAAACATCATTATATGTACATAACACATCGCACATAAACCTAGCCCACATCAAGGAGGTGATGCACTACTAAAGTACAAAACAAGCCATTTCACTGGTTCCTGAAAACAAAAAAACAAGAACTCCTTTTAAATAGTCAAGAAACACAAAATAACTAACACTAATCCATATCTTATGTCATTCCTTATCTTTCAAGAAAACCGATCACACTTCTTAAACCCACTGGTAGCCATTGGGGGAAAAAGGGCCCCTGTGAGGTCATCGGGGGAAAAAGGGCCCCTGAGCTGCCAGTGAAAAATAAAAAGAGAGCGAACGCTAGTCACGAAGGACAAAAACCGAAAAATAAGACCGGAATCGATACCGGTGTACCGAACTGAAGGCGGGAAGGGGAACTGGTGTCGAACCAGGAAGCTGAAAGAAATTATTCAACTTTTCTACTTTTTCCACGGTGAAAACGGGACCACGTCCATTGGGCTCCGCGGAAAAAAGACATGTGTGATGCAATCCCAAAGGCTTTCTTTGAAAGCTGGGAAATTGCTCTGCACGAGGGCTCCGTCGGCGCTGACATCACCCATATGTGAGGACTGACTTCCTGCTTGTTCCTGAGAATTCTTGTTCCAGGTATGGTTGTAGTCTCTGTTGAATAATCTTCAGTAGAATCTTGCTGGCATGTGGGATCAGAGCGATTGTGCGATAAATTCCACAGTCAGTTGGATCACCTTTCTTTAGTATTGGTATAAAACACAGATCTTTTCCAGTCAGTTGGCCATGATGTTGTCTTCCAAATTTCTTGGCAGAGCCTTGTAAGTACGGTAACAGCTACATCAGATTGCTGTAATACTTCTATGGGAATTCCTTCAATGCCTGGTGCTTTGTTCTTTGATAAGGCTTTCAATGCTGCTTCAACTTCTTCTTTCATCACCAATGGTTACGGATCATAAGGCACAGGTTGAAATGGCTGTTGGTCCACTTGATCTTTATCATATAAAAACTCTGTATATTCTTTCCACCTTTTCTTAATCTTCTCAGCATCATTCAACATAGAACCTTGAGCATCTTGTAACATTCCAATTCGAGGCTGGAATTTTTTCTTTAACTCTCGTAGCTTTAGGAAAGCTGATCTCGTTCTTCCTCTAATAGTTTCTGCTTCTATTTCCTTGCATGTGTCATTGTAGTACTTTTCCTTGTCCTGTCTTGCTGCACATTGGAAATGCCTATCAATACAACTATAATTCAAGTATATGCCCCAACAACAGCTGCAGAAGAGGATGAAATTGAAGAGTTATATGAATAAGATCAAGATGAAAGTGAAAGAACATGCAAACAGGATATCCTGATAGTTATGTGTGACTAGAATACAAAAGTTGGCAACAAAGAAGGCGGCAAAGTGGTTAGAAAATATGGACTTGGCAACAGAAATGAAGCCGGAGAAAGACTGATAGAATTCTGCAAGACCAACGATTTATTCATCTCAAATACCTTCTTCCAGCAACACAAGCAGTGACTGTACACATGGACTTCACCCAATGGATTGTACAAAAATTTAATTGACTACATTTGTGGAAGTCAACAATGGAAAGGCTCTATAGCATCAACAAAGACAAAACCTGGAGCTGACTGTGGTACAGATCATCAACTACTAGTATGCAAACTTGATAGTACTTGACCATTTAACATAGACTAGCCTTGATCCCGCCTGCTAATTCTCCTGTAATTAGTTACTCGGTAGCCCAAATTGACAAATTATTCAAAGTTGTTAAAACACTTAAGGATTGTGAAAAATTGCATGAGGACCTGGATAAACTGGAAGACTGGGCATCCAAATGGCAGATAAAATGTAATGTGGACAAGTGCAGAGTTATGCACCTAGGAAAGAAGAACCCAAACTATGGTTACACGATGCAAGGTTCCACCACCTCCACCACTTTGCAGTGGCGGCCAAGAGAGCAAATAGAATGCTAGGTATCATAAGGAAAGGAATGGAGAATAAAACAAAGGATATTTTAATACCTCTGTATCATTCCTTGGTGCAACTGCACCTTGAATATTGAGTGCAATTCTGGTTGCCGTATCTTGAAAAGCATATAGTGTTATTAATAAAAAGGTACAGAGAAGCACCACCAAAATGGTAAAGGGGATGGAAGGATACCCCTATGAAGAGAGGCTAAAAAAGGTTAGGGCTCTTCAACATATAGAAAGACTAGGGGACATGCAATGAAGCTACAGGGTAACCTATTTAAGACTAATAAGAGAAAATATTTTTTTACTCAATGTGTAACCAAACTCTGGAATTCTTTACCGGAGGATGTAGTAAAAGCTGTTAGTGTAGCTGGGTTTAAAAAAAGGTTTGGACAAGTTCCTGGAGGAAAGGTCCATAAACCATTATTAAAGGGTACCCGGGAAATCCACTGCTTGCCCCAATACAAGCATCGTGGAACTTGTGTCCTTTGGGGAAACTGCTAGATACTTGTGACCTAGATTTGCCACTGTTGGAAACAGGATACTGGGCTTGATGGACCTTGGTCTGACCCAGAATGGCATATCTTATATTCTTATCACCAATTCACAGTAACATAGAATTATGCAATTGTATCTGTCAAATGGCCCTCCCCTCTTTTTTCTTCTCCCAAAACACAGACGACTTACATCCACATGTGTGCAAACACTCCCATAAGCATTTGTACACTAATGCAAGCATGCACATACACACATACACAGTGTCACACCAAACACATGCACATTCATACACAGTTATTAGATATAGTCTGTTTCCTTTGTTCTATGTAACAAAGTTAAATGTTATTGTTGAATGCAAACCACTTTGATTCCCAGATAAAGCAGTATAGAAAAACAGAAAAGTAAATAAATACACACCCAGATTTACCAATCCACATATTTTATATATATATATATATATATACACACACATACACCCACACAAACAAAAAGATAACACACAAAATGAAAACGTGCATGTGCACACACTCTCAGACACCACTTTCATAAGACACACACACACACAAGGGAGTTGGAAAGAATTCCATAAGCCATGCTCCGCATGCTTTCCCCACTTTTTATGCCTAGTATTTTCATTGTCTTGAAGTTTTATTTCTTTTCCATCACCGCTGTTAGGCTCTCTTGCGACAGCTTCTGACAGGCCTCTAGGCCATCAACTGTTTTTCTTCTTTTAATTTCAATTCCATTTAATTTTGCACCATCTACTTTTGTAACAGTGGTAGAGAGAAAACAACCAGTGGCTTTGAGAAGTACCCCAACTAGCCAGAAGATGTCCATCACCAAACATCATAAGACCTGCTATAAATGTCTGGAAGAAATCTTAATGTGTCCCTTCTGCAGTGTTTGCTGCAATATATCACTATTGGCCATTTTGTCCCATCAATTGAACTTATGGTTACACCAAAGATGTGAAAGCTATCTTCACTAACATGGTGTTAAAATACCAAAGAAGCGAGAAAAGGGATGAAATGGCTGCCACCTCCATCTTAAACTGAACATGGCCAAGATAGAGCTTATCTTTCCCTCTAAACTGATATCCTCCTTTTTCCCTTTGCCATTTCTGTAGATAACAGTCATCCTCTGTTTCCTTGACTTGAAACATTGGGTCATAAATAATTTTTTTGTCTCTCTCTATACATATCCAACAGATTGCTGATATTGTAAAGGCAGAAACAGGTTTAGCTAACTTCATCCCTCTCTAAAGGCACTACAAAGACCCTTATCCACTCTTTGTCAACTCCCAGACTATTGCAACCTGCTCCTTGCTGATCTCCCATTGAATCATCTATTTCCCTTAAAATATGTTCAAAACTCAGCTGCATAGCTAATCTTCCACCAGTGTTACGATACTTATGTAACCCCTCTTCTAAAGTCACTTCATTGACTCCCTATCCATGAAGAGTTCAAACTTCTCCTACAAGTGCATTCATTCTGCTGCTCCTAATTACCTTTCCTATCTTCTCTCTCCCTACACCCCTCCTCGGCGACTCTGCTCATCAAGCAAATCACTTTTATCCGTGTCGTTCTCTTCTACTGCCAACTCTAGACTCCGTTCCTTCCGCCTTGATGTGCTGTATGCTAGGAATAGACTATCCGAGTTGGTACGTCAGGCTCCATCCCTGGTCCAATTCAAATCCAAGCTAAAAACCTCATCTCTTAGAGGTTGCTTTTGGATCCTGCCCCCCCCCCCTTGTTTTATTGTCTACACCTATGTATGTTTTAGACATTTCACTTTAAGAGAATTACCCTAGTACTCTGTCTGTCTCAAACTCTCTCGTGTGTACGTTTACAGCGCTGCATATGCCTACAGTAATAGTGCTATAGAAGTGAGTCATAAACGTGTTAGAGTGCTTTAATATGGAAAAGAAATGATTGAGAAGGCCTGTGATAGCAATTTATAAAGTGTTGTTGGATCTATGGCTTATCTTTATATGTGTATTTAATGTACAGTATGCTTGAAATTTCGTATATGTAATGTATCTTCTAGAGCCTCTGGTAAAGATGTTTCAGGCCATAAAACTAAACATGAAGGGGCCTATTTAAGAAGGTGGGTTAAGATTTTGTATCTGACATACGCTAAAAATAAAAATTTAAGTGTGTCATGAGAAGAACCTCTGCATTAACTGTTAGGGGGTATTCCCAGCATTTGAGGAAGACAATTGCACGGTTAAGGTGAAGCAATGGTTGCTACCATATGTTAAATGGCATAACAAAACACAAAAGGTAGTTACACATCTGAAGGTATAGCCCCATGTTATATTTCATGTTAGCAGTTAAGGCTCAATAACTATCTCCACGTGAACTGCGAGACATTATCTGTCCATTTTCCACCCTCTCTAATAGGCATTTCTTTTTTGATGTCTAATACAGCAGATAATGCACGGAACTAACTATTAATGCAGCGCTGCGCTATTAGCGTGCATTAAAAGCCATGTTAAATACAAAAACAACTCAGCAAATGGGCTCCCACTGTGTGGTAAGGAACAAATGAATAAGGGACACTCATGCTGATATGACTGCATTACTGGCCCATTTGAGGTCAGCCTTCAAGGACAGCTGCAGAACGGCAATACAAGCTTCAGTTCATGCATTTACATCACACTGTTCGGCTGTAACCTCCTGATGTGACAGAAGGGTAATTTTTATTTTGGCTTCATTTTTACTGCATCTTGTGTCTACTTTTCCCCAATATATTTATTGGAATGTGCCTTGAGTTATTGGGAAAGTTCTATTATCCACAATCTGAGGATTACGTCTCAGTTTGTACCCTAATGTGCAGCGCCACACTTAATAAAAAGTTTAAGTCCCTGTCCCTTCCTGAAAACTGCCCCATCCCCAAACACTGCTACCCTACAACTGCCCCCACAAAACCTATCCTTTGCAAATTGCCCCAACTCCCAAAAGCTCCCTCCATAACTGTACCAACATCCTGTAAAAACTGCTCTCTCCCCCTGCATAAATGCCCCGGCACACACTCCCATAGATTTCAAATAATTCCCTAGCTGTGATGTACTGCATTTTAAATTATTTCATTTTATTTGTTATCTCTACTGAGAAATCTACTGATTCAATTTAGTTTTATTATTAGTTGCTGTGTTGATGCTATTAAGTACCATTGAGTCAGTTCTGTGTATGTAGCTGCCCCCTCCAGACGTCCATATCAGGCATGTACTCACTCTTTGGCCCCCCAGTACCTTTCACCTCTCATCTCTCCTTACACCCCCTCTCGGTTGCTTCGCTCTTCTAACAGTCTTCGTTTATCTGCGCCCTTTACTCGTACTGCCAATTCCAGACTTCGCTCCTTCCAACTGGCAGGCACCCTTTGCTTGGAATAGTCTTCCTATCTCTGTGCGCCAGGCGTCCTCCCTGGCCATTTTCAAGTCCAGACTAAAATCCCACCTCTTCACTATTGCTTTCCATTCCTGTCTTAGCCTATCTTGATCCCTCTATCAACATTTGCTTACTTTGTCCTGTAAATTTTTGTTATTTGTATTATGTAACTTATTTTGTTTTCTGTCTTATTAGATTGTGAGCTCTGATGAGCAGGGACTGTCTCTCTTGTATGTTTGTACAACGCTTCGTATGTTGCGGTGCTTTATAAGTCTTTAGTAATAATAATATTAATGTGCCATGTTTATGAAATTGTGTCTGCACCTGGATATGCCTGCATTTTCCCCCTAGACATTCTGGCTTAGAGGTCCCAGATTACGCTTTGACATTTATTTATTTAATTTATTTATTTATTTATATTCTCTTATATACCGCACTATTCAGCATCAGCGCGGTTCACATAGAACAAAAATCTCATTATAGTCAACTTGCATGAGTTTACAGATAACAAGGGAAGGAACTTGGATAACAAGGGAAACTATTTACAATCTATTTACAGATGTAATACTACTGAATAGGTACATATTACTAGGAACAGGATCAAAATACCCCCTCCATGACGGCTCAACTCATACTTTAACTGCTCTTTCACCTTAAACTTCTACTCTATAAAATAGCTCAGAAGTCTAGTTGGGATACAGGAAACAGACCCTGCATCCAGAAAATCTAACAAATGTCCACTAGGGGTCTCTAGCGAACGTGGATTTAAAGCTTAGGCCAGCGATGGCGAACCTATGGCACGCGTGCCAGCTGTGGCACGCGAAGGCCTTGCAGCTGGCACGCGGGAAGGTCCGCAAAAAAAGAAAAAGCTGGCTCTGACTGCTGCCGCGGACGCGGCAAGGGCAGAATGCAGCGTCCCGCGGGGCCCCCTCCGCCCGCTAAGCCCCTCTGCAAGAGCTTTCAGATTCGCGAGGGAGAGCGTCTCCCTCGCGTCTCTGTTAAGCCCGCAGGGGCTAATGGGAAATTTCCCATCAGCCCCTTTAGACGTGAGGGACTGATGGGAAATTTCCCATTAGCCCCTGCGGGCTTAACAGAGACGCGAGGGAGACGCTCTCCCTCGCGAATCTGAAAGCCCTTGCAGAGGGGCTTAGCGGGCGGAGGGGGCCCCGCGGGACATTGCAATCTGCCGCGGCAGCAGCCAGAGCCTGCTTTTTTTTTTTTTTAAAATTTGCCAGGGGGGGTTAGGACTGCTAATGGGCAGGGAGGAGGAGGGGGGGGTTAGGACTGCTAATGGGCAGGGAGGGAGGGGGGTTAGGACTGCTAATGGGCAGGGCCGGGAGGGAGGGAGGGGGGGTTAGGACTGCTAATGGGCAGGGAGGGAGGGAGGGGGGGTTAGGACTGCTAATGGGCAGGGAGGGAGGGAGGGGGGGTTAGGACTGCTAATGGGCAGGCAGGGAGGGGGGGAGGGCGGGTAAGGACTGCTAATGGGCAGGGAGGGGGGGGGGGTTAGGACTGCTAATGGGCAGGGAGGGAGGGAGGGAGGGAGGGAGGGGGGGGGTTAGGACTGCTAATGGGCGGGCAGGGAGGGAGGGAGGGGGGGGGTTAGGACTGCTAATGGGCAGGGAGGGGGGGAGGGGGGGGTAGGACTGCTAATGGGCAGGGAGGGAGGGGGGGGTATGGGCAGGGGGAGGGGGGGTTAGGACTGCTAATGGGCAGGGAGGGAGGGGGGGGGTTAGGACTGCTAATGGGCAGGGAGGGAGGGAGGGGGGGGTTAGGACTGCTAATGGGCAGGCAGGGAGGGAGGGAGGGAGGGGGGGTTAGGACTGCTAATGGGCAGGGAGGGGGGGGGGTTAGGACTGCTAATGGGCAGGGAGGGAGGGAGGGAGGGGGGGGTTAGGACTGCTAATGGGCGGGCAGGGAGGGAGGGAGGGGGGGGTTAGGACTGCTAATGGGCAGGGAGGGGGGGGGAGGGGGGTTAGGACTGCTAATGGGCAGGGAGGGAGGGGGGGTAGGACTGCTAATGGGCTGAGGGCTGATGGGGGCTGTCTGGAAATGGGGTGATGGGGGTTAGGACTGGTAATGGGTTATAGGGGGGGGGCTTAAACTGAAAATGGGGTGATGGGGGTTTAGGACTGGAAGTGGGTTGATGGGGGGGGGGCTAGGACTGGTATTGGGTTGGGGGGTTGCTAGGACTGGAAATGGGCTGATGGGGGGCTAGGACTGGAAATGGGCTGATGCAGGGACTAGAAGGGAATGGATGCTGGGTGAGGCTGGAACTAGAAGGGAGCTGGTGTTGGGGGAGGATTAGAATGGGATGGGGCTGGGAGAGTAAAATGGAGAGGGGAAAAATATTTTGTGTGGGAGGGATAAAAAATCTACAATTGGCCGGGTATTGGGAGAATAAGTGGGGATTGAGGATGGAGGGGTAAATTTTGAGTAGATGAAATAGGAATGAGGAAAGAGCAAAAGGAGAAAGATTAGTATGTTAAAGCAGATGTAGAGAGAGAATGGAAAAAAAAAAACAAGACAGAAGAAAGGACAAATGGACAGCAGATGGAGAGTTAGCAGAAGACACGAAAGAAACCAGAAGAAAGTGGCTGGAACAATTGCAACTGAAAAAAATGCACAAAAGGTAGAAAAATATCTCTTTATTTTGAATTTATTAACTGGAATATGTCAGCTCTGGGAAATGTGCATCATTAATTTTTGCGCTTTGTTTAGTACAAGAGGAAATTAATTTATAGTTTTATTTCTACAGTGTTGTTGTATATTCCAAGTTTGGCTTTTGGGGTTCCCAGTTTAATTATTGTCTTCCTGTTTCTAAATTGTGATTCCTTGTTTGGTGATGGTCTGTTCTGCATGTGTAACTGAGCTGAGGTATTCTGTTTATGTAATTCCTATTTGACATTGCCACTTGTTCTTTCCCCAGTAGGTCATGTATTGTTGTTCTCTGAAATGTATTGGTTTAATATTTGCAGTGTTGCCTTTTGATAGTTAGGGTATGGTGCTTTGTGAGTCCTGGTAGTGCTGTTAGGATACGGCGGGTTTGCTATGGGTTCTAAATGGGCAGCGTTTGTAGTAGTTCCTAATGTGCCTGGCGGTTGGTACTGGATTATAGTAATGTAGAAACCTTTTAGTCTTTCTTTATCCATATACTCATTAAGAGGCATGTTTACTAAAAGTTAGTGTATGGTAACATTATGCAAATATTTATGCAAATGAGGCACCTTATGCAAATGAGGCTTTAATTGACGTGCTGGCACTTTGAGGAAATTCTTTGGTTTTGTGCGGCAGTTTGGGCACTCGGGCTCAAAAAGGTTAGCCATCACTGGCTTAGGCATTGAAACAGGCTCTCAAGGAGGTGCTCTAGCAAAGACAGGGGTACAGTCTTCTAGTCTAGTCTGCTTAGTATAACCCTGCTACAAGGACACATCACTTTTAGCAGGGATCCTAGTGGGGCCCTCCTGCTAGGATCACAATACTAGACTCTCACCAAGCCTATTTAAATGCACATGCTGATGGCGGATTGGTTTCCTATTTGTTGACGACAGACTCTGGCTAAAGAATCCCATCTATATGACTAGGTGAACTGCTTATTTTTAGAGAATACAAGCTTGCTTACAATAGATTTTATATGAAGAAAGCAATTCTGTACTCACATTTACTCTTCCCCTCTGGAATTGAACTCATGAGTTTTATAAGAGAAGTAAGTTATTGCACATGCTTAGAAGGGGTCTACAAGTCTTCACTAGAAAGCTCTAGAAAAGTATTGTATATGGATGCCATCACCCATCTCTGACTGGTGAGCTGCTGGGATGTAGTACAACTCTCTCTTTCCTTCTCCCAGGGGCTATGAGCACTGTCTCAGCAGCATCCCCAGCTTCAGCTGATCCAGGGAGCAAAAGACCTGGGAAATGACCCCAGATCCTTCGGCATTGCAGTGCACAGTATTATCATAGAAACATTGGACCAAAACACACACTGAATGTTTTTTTAAATATCACGTTGCCTTGAGCCATACACAGTGGAAGAGGGTGGGCCATGGCCCAATCAAATTTTTGCTTGAATAGCATCAGCAAATAGGAAGCGCAGGGGCAGTAGTGGGTTTGTTTGCTCTCCCCCCCCCCCACCCTCATTCTGCTACCCCCGCTTGGAGAGAAAGATTGGACACTATGATGTACTCTCCCTCGGCTCAGATTTCTTCTGTTATTTTCCACTTCGTAAATATTATTGCCCTGGCCTACCCTTAAGTTTTATGCTATTTCCTTTGCCCTTTAGCTTCTAAATATTAAGCAGAGCATGAGACAAACATTTCCTCTTTACGGATGATACCAAAATCTGCAATAGAGTAGACACCCAGGAAGGAGTAGATAACGCAAGGAGGGATCTAGCCAAGCTTGAAGAAGAATCAAGATTTCAGCAGCTGAGATGTAGTGCTAAAAAATGCAGGGCCATGCACAGGGCTCCAAATCCGAAAGACAAAAATAAGCTACTTGTATTTTCCCATTACAGGTTGGAATCAAAATATAAAATAATTCAGTGACTTAAAAGTGTCTATTCGCTCACATCTTAGGAGCTCTTTGGAACAGTGCAAATGACGAGACAAGTACTATGACAGAGTCAGAGAAAGGGATAATTTCCACCAGAACGTGGCAAGGGGATGAGATGCATTCCTAGGATGGTATAAGCAAAGCTCACTCATTTGGAGGCCTTACGCCAAGTATGATCGGATTGAGGCCATACTTCATATACTTTGATTTAAGAGAGGTTCATTGTCATAGTGATAGCCATTAAATAAAATGGCTTCTATCACCACCTACCCATTAAAACCTGAGATTGGCATAGAAATGATTAGACCAGACACAAGGGGTTAAGAAGGGGTGCCACACTGGGTCAAACCATAGGTCCATCAAGCCCGGTGCTTTTTCCAAAAGTGGCCAATCCGGATTACAGGTACCTTACATACCCCAAAAGTAGCTAGTTCCATGCTACTGAGCCCTGTGAATAAGCAGTGGTTTTCTCTTAGTCTACCTTATTTTCCTCCAAGAATCTGTCCAAGCCTTTTTTAAACCCAGCTACACTGCCTGCTTTTACCTCATCTGGTGGCAATGAGTTCCAAAAACCAACTATACATTGAGAGAGAAAAAAAATATATATTTTCTCCTCTCTGTTTTCAATATACTACTTTGTAGCGTTATAGTGTGCCCCCTAGTCCTTATATTGAAAGAGTGAAACCATCAATTTGCTTTTACCCGTTCCATTCCACTCAGGATTTTATCGACCTTTATCATATTCTCCCTAGTTGTCTCTTCTCCAGGCCTTGACATCTTTAGCCTTTCCTCGCAGGAGAGTTGTTTCATCCCCTTTATCGTTTTAGTTGCCCTTCTCTGTATCTTCTCTAATGCCTCTACAGTATATCTTTTTGGATATGAGGCGACCAGAATTGCACACAGTACTGGAGGCGCAGTTGCACCATGGAGCAACCCAGAGGCATTATATCTTCTATTCCTTTCCTAACCATAGCATTCTGTTTGCTTTTTCAGCTGCTGCTGCTGCACACTGAACAGAAGATTTCAGCGTATTGTCTATCATCACACCCAGATCCTTTTCGTGGGAGGAGCCTAGCATTGCTTATCTATCGTTTTCTCGCATGCATGGCTTTGCACTTGTTCGCATTTTCATCTGCCATTTGAATGTCCTCCCTCCCAATGTCCTCCTGCAGTAACTCGCATGTGGATTGTGAGTAAACACTGAATAATGTAGAGTCATGTGCAAATTTAGTCAGCTCGCTTGTTGTTCCCAATTTCAGATCATTTAGGTTAAAAAGCACCAGTCCCAGTGCAGATCCCTTGGGTACTCCACTATTCACCTTTGCTGTTTATCGTATAACAAAAAAAAAATGCTTCTAAAACTGCACGATCTTTCTTTTGCTCCTCCCCTTTTCCAGCTGTCCAGATATGAAAATGAAACCAGTTCTCATGTTCAAGATGAATTTTTAGAGGGAGGATGGCCTAGTGGTTGGGGCAAGTTACCTCAGGCCGGAGGACCAGGGGTTTGAATCCCGTTAGAGGACAGCAGCCTTGGGCCAGAAGGACTGGGATTTCTAGTCCCACGGGTGCTGCTTGTGGCCTTGGGCAAGTCAATTAACCCTCCATTGCCTCAGGTACAAAAACAGATTGTGAGCCCTTTGGGGAAAAAAAATATATATATACAGTACCTGAATGTATACCGCTTTGGTAGAAAAGCAGTATATAAGCCTAGTTAAATAAATAAGCTTCAAGCAAACCTATTCTGCGTCAGTCCAAAGGCCCAGCAGGCGCAACATTATTGCCATGTGAAAACCCATGTTGGGCTAGCACAGGCTAGGGAGAATGTAGTAGTAGTATTTGAGTTTCCTGTGAGAGAGAGGTCCCATGTCTTTTTTTTTGTTACTCCAGAGGTTGTTGAATTGATGAATAATTTTGTTTAAAATAAATTGCACTGCAATGACTGCTGACTAGATCAAGACTGCTAATCTTTTCCATGTTGGTTGATGTACCCTTGGAGGCTCCAGATTGTCCAGAACGGAACTAGGCTGGTACTGGGTTGTCAAATGTTTTTTTTCAGGCTCGCTATTATACCGGTTACATTGATTCCCTATTCAGGCCAAAGTTCATTTTTAAAAAACTTTAAATTTTACAGGTTTATGGGGTTAATGGCCCAATTTTTAAAAAATAAATAGAACTGGTATGTACCCAATAGACACTTGGATTCTAGTCAGAGGGCTTTGCTAGTGGTTCCCTCTGTGAAGGAGGTGAAAAAGGTCAATGTTTTCTGTAATGGCCCCACACTGTGGTATAGTCTTCCTTTTAGTTTCAGGTCAGAGACCTGTTAGTTGTCCTTTCGGAAAAAGGTCAAGGCTTGGCTCTTTCCACAATTCATTTGTAGCTGCTGGTTAGAGTTCTCTCACTATTAGGATTTCGGTTTATGAGCTGTGCATTTTTGTTATACATTTTTATATATTTAATGTAACTTTGGAAGCCATATTGAATATCATGTTTAAAAGATTTATACACTGTCTCCCCAAAACTAAAGAAAAAATTTGATTAAAAAAAAAGGAACCAAGATGGTTGTATGCTTTACCAGCAAGATACTACAGATCCCCCCTCCCCACCCCCAGGAGGATTTTGTCCTACTTTGGCAATTGTTGTTGGCAGACTGAGTCCCCAGTGACATGCAGATGTAGCATGTTACCTTCTCAAACTGTTCAGGTTCTCAATATCAGCCAAAACACCAAGGGGGCATGGGGAAGGGACCTGTCCTCGACTCTTAGCCAAAAAAGGAGCTGCGAGCAACAGTCCAGTTTCTTTGACCTGAAGTGAAATCATAGCTAACCCCACAGGACAGGGTTGGAGTCCACTGAAAAGTATGGGGTATTTGTGCACTGTTACCTGCCCATGTGTTACCCTATTTAGAATCCTGGAAAGACAGGGCTGAGGGAGAACACAAAATTCAACTAATGTGCCCTCCCCCAACCTCAAAACAAAATCTTTTGTACCTAAATCATTCCTTACATGTTTACACCCCCTCAATCCTTCCCTCATCTGACCACCACCTCTTAACCTTTAATCTTCAGCTCCCGCAGTCTCAACCAATGTTCCCTCTAATTTTCTGTAGGCTGTGTGCGCATAAAATATCAGCTGTGTGCAACTTTTGAAGGAAGGTTAAATTTTTGTGCGCCACATGACGACACTCAGAGTTATATACTTTAAAATTTGACTACACATCAGAATACAGTATGTACACCACATTGATTTTAATCAAATTAAATGAAAATAGACGATTACTAAATGAAGCGGGAAATTTCTAGTAATTACAATCATAACTTTTAAATTTTAAGACGTCTGTGTTGTTTTCTATCAGAATCAGAGCTGTAATTTTTGTGCGCTCTGTTGTAAAGTATGTGCGCTCGCTCGGCGAGGTGTGTGCGCGCGCACACTCACACAGCTTAGAGGGAACAGTGGTCTCAACCTCCTGTCTCCTCCGACCTATTTAGAAACCTTCATAAATATTGATCCCCTGACTCTCTCCTCCACCATTTCTCCATCTCTTTCCTCCAAGACCATCGATGAAGCGGTATCCTCCTATAATGCTGCGCTATCCACAGCCCTTGACGCTCTTGCCCCACCCACCCCACGTCCTGTCAGATGTTCTACTCCCCAGCCCTGGCTTTCATCCACAACCCGCTATTTATGCACCTGTGACCGTTCTGCTGAACGTGCCTGGACCAAATCCCGCTCCCCGGAAGACCTTCTACACTTTAAATTCATGCTTGGCTCCTTCCAGTTAGTCATAGCTCTTGCCATACAAGAATACTACATCCATCTGACTAACTCCCTTGCCTCTGATCCTCGCTGCCTCTTTAATACCCTCAACTCTCTCCTCAAGGTGCCCCCTCCCCCGGTCCCACCCTCCCTCTCTGCCCAAACCCTAGCCGACTACTTCCACGACAAAATCCACAAAATTACCCTCCAATTCCCCACTTCCTCAGCTACCTCCCCCCTCCCCATCCATACTTCCTCTTCCACCCTCTCCCTCCTTCCCTACGATCTCCGAAGAGGAAACCGCACTCCTTCTTTCCTCCTCCAAACCCACCACTTGTTCCTCTGACCCTATCCCCACCCATCTCCTACACCCCATCTCCCCCACCGTTATCCCCTCTATCTCTCATATTCTCAACCTCTTAATCTCCACGGCAACTGTCCCCGTAGACTTCAAACATGCTGTTGTCACGCCCCTCCTCAAGAAACCCTCGCTCGATCCCACCTGTCCTAACTATTGACCCATCTCCCTTCCTTCCCTTCATCTCTAAACTACTAGAATGAGCAGTCCACCACCGCTGCCTCGACTTCCTCACCTCCCAGGCCCTCCTGGACCCACTACAATCCGGCTTCCGTCCCCTACACTCCACTGAAACGGCTCTTACTAAAGTGGCCAATGACTTGTTCCTAGCCAAATCTAAGGGCCTCTACTCAGTCCTCATCCTTCTTGACCTCTCTGCTGCCTTTCACACTGTTGACCACAATCTTCTCCTCACCAGCCTCTCCTCGCTCGGTTTCACGGGCTCCATACTATCCTGGTTCTCCTCCTACCTCTCCCATCGCTCCTTTAGTGTATGCTCTGATGGCTCCTCCTATCCCACCCCTGCTCCATGTTGGTGTTCCCCAAGGTTCTGTCTTGGGCCCCCTCCTCTTCTCTCTCTATACCCAGTCCCTTGGCATGCTCATCTCCCCCCATGGATTTCAGTACCATCTCTATGCCGATGACTCTCAAATCTACATACCTAATATCTCTCCAGCAATCCAGACCAGAATCTCTGCCTGCCTTTCTGACATCGCTGCCTGGATGTCTCATCGCCGCTTGATGCTGAACATCACCAAAACTGAACTCCTTATCTTCCCCCCCCCCCAACTCCTCCCCTCCTCTTCCCCCCTTCTTAGTCTCCGTAGATGGATCTATGATCCTTCCCGTTCCCTCTGCCCGCAATCTAGGAGTTATCTTTGATTCCTCTCTCTCCTTCTCTGCACATATCCAGCTCATAGCTAAGACCTGCCGCTTCTTTCTCTACAACATTAGCAAAATCCGCCTCTTCCTTTCTGAACACACTACCAAAACGCTTATCCATTCCTTAATCTCCTCTCGCCTTAACTACTGCAACCTACTCCTTGCTGGTCTCCCCATGAGCCATCTCTTTCCCCTTCAATCTATACAAAACTATGCTGCTCGACTAATCTTCTGCCAGTCTCACCATGCCCCCATTACTCCTCTTCTCAAGTCGCATCACTGGCTCCCCGTCCAATTCTGCATCCAATTCAAACTTCTCCTGCTGACCTTTAAATGCATTCACTCTACGGCCCCTCAATACCTCTCATCTCTTATCTCCCCCTCTCGGGAACTTCGCTCCGCTAACAAATTACGTCTAACCAGGCCTTTCACTCGCACCGCTAACTCCCGACTTCGCTCCTTTCACCTTGCTGCACCCCATGCCTGGAACAACCTACCTGTATCGTTACGCCAGGCGCCCTCCCTGGCCCTCTTCAAATTCAGGTTGAAGACCCACCTCTTCACTGTCGCTTTCAGATCCTGACTTCTATCCTTCTCAACCTAACTCCCATCAAGTTCATGACTGAATTGTAAAGACCATACTGTGATTTAAACCAAATTGACTTATACTCTATATTGTCTCAACTAGATTGTAAGCTCAAATGAGCATGTCTCAGTCGAGCAGAGACTATCTCTTGTATGTCGGCCTGTACAGCGCTGCGTGTGTGGCACTATATAAATGCTAAATAGTAGTAGTCGTCGTCATTATGTTCTAATTTATTTCCTTAATGGCCGATGCATATCGACATTTATGAAAAATGGGCTTCATTCAATATGATCTTTCCAACCAACATCAAGAGAGACACTGAGCAGAACCCAATTATGTACATACATGTATTTTTTATTATTTAAAAAAATATGGCATAAGAGTAGCAATCATTAATCCAATTATTTTGGAAAAACACACATTTTGCCAATAAAATTGCTCAACAAAAAAAATCTCATTCCCTACATATTTATATACACACAAAAGACAAATAGCAGACTTTGCTCTCGTTATAGCCGTGATATCCCTCTTATTTTTCAGGCATTGCCCGAGATAAAGGTGCATGAATTGATTGGCTGGGCTTTAGGGGGGTTTTTGTGTTTGTTTCTGAGCAAGGGCAGAGGTGGAAGTACCTTTTTCTCCTTGGACAAGCAGGATATAATCATCCACACATGGCAAACACCGATCTTGTCTTCTTGTTGATGAGAAATCTGCCAGTACTGTAGCCAAAAAAAGGTCAAGTCCCTATCATGCGGCACACCAGATTGAGGACTCAACTATATCAGGGATCAACTGCGTGAGAGAACCTTTGTGCGTCGTCATATTCTTTGATGCATACATTAACTATGACAAAAAAAGAAAAACTAGCCCACCCTTTCAATTTCATCTTGTTGTGCAGGTTTTTACAGGTAGATAGAAAGTGATAACAACCCAGACTTGCTACAATCACAGAAGATTGGAAGCCTTTCCCTAGTCTGGTTTAATTATAATAGCAGAAGAAAGTGAAATACTAATTTTTAACCTTCACTTGAGGAAAAAGCTCAGAAATACGGCAAAGCATCTTAGGGTATCAACATGAACAGAATTTTCAGAAAATAAAATATCCCTATTAGTGGTATAGTACATTCCCTTAACCAGACTAGCTTGTTTTTTGAAGCTTTAGTTGGGTGGCAGTTTGAAAACGCCCCTCCCGCTAACCTAAACAGGTAGCGTTTTATCTTGTGCATATATATGGTCAAGGATGATGATGTGTAAGCCATGCAGGTCACTGTGTGAACGGAAACATTTCTAGTGGTTCAGTGTGTTTCCCTGCACCTTTCTATTCCCCTTAAGACAGAACTGGTCGTGGTTTAGCCTGGCTAAGATGCAAGGCTGTAAGTGCACACATACATTAAGATAAAACCAAGATTAGATCAACTTAATCTGAAAAAAAGATATGGGACCAGATAACTCTATAAAAGGAAATCTCCAGCTGAGAAAATACTGCAAAATGTAAATGTAGCCTGTTTAGAAAGAAAATAAATGGTCCCCCTCCAATATCTTCATGGCAGATTCTGAGGCAACCTAAGTTAGTTTAATTTGCACCGTTTATACAAGGACGTCTTATCCCATTTTTCTTAGGGATTCTGGGACTGGGAAAAATTAAAACCTCCCTATATAGCAGCTTGAGTCAGCACAGAAGTTTGGTTGCTGCACTGCAGTTAATTAAGGGGCCCTTTTACTAAGGTGTGGTAAGTTTGTCCTTACCACGCATTTTGAATATATTTTAAATAGTCATGTGTTAGCTGTCAGGGGCTTGCCCAGCAGTTACTGCACTAAGAACCGTACCCTAATGCACAGCAACAGCATTCACAATTAACCTGGGTGTACTTAATGCCAGCCATTGAGGTGATGTTAAATGTGCTCATACTAATTGCAACATCAGCAATTAGTGTGTGATATGTGCCCCATGCTAACTGCAATGTACTCTCCAAGCCCACTCTCTGTCCCGAATCTGCCCATTTCTCACCCCATGGTAACAGTTACCGCAGCGCTCCACTATATCGTCATGCTAGAACATGCGTTAACCACTTAGCATATTTTAGGAAAAGGGCTCCTAAGCTCGGAGTATAAATTCTACAGTGGGAAATTCTCTACAAATTCAATCCCTTCCAGTTTCAACAGGGCTGGAGAAACCTACAAATCTCAAAATGCATTTAGACAAACTGTCCAGAATCATCTCAACATGCTCTCTGTGCCACCTTGCCAACCAAGTCAAATTCAAATGCCATCCTTGACCCATTGGCACTGTTAAGTTCCCCCACGTCTACAAATCTAATAGTTTGATTTTTTTGGAGCAGGGCCCACTCTCTGACCCAGCTCTAGAGCAGCTACTGAAATTTTTGCTTGGCTTTCTACTCTAAAAGGGGATTTGGTTTGTCTTCCTGCAGCCAAGTGCTCTGTTGAGGCTGGAGGCCTAGTGACAAAATGGAAGTTGGTTAGCAAATCTCCAGATATGCATGAAGGAGAGGTCCTCGTGACTGCTACAGCCAAGGAGGGAAATCCAGAAATCTTGAAGAAATGGTGCTCAATAAAAGTAAAATTTTCTCTTCAAGACATTCCCAGTTCTGACATTATTTTGTAACTATAAAAATAGAAAGACACAAATTTTGGCAAAACTGTTCATGCACCCAAAAGCCCTGTATTATCTAAGCATAGACTAATGGTTTCAGTATGTTTCTGTGGCTGGCACTGCCCTTAAACTGTGGTCAGAACGTTTTAGGGTTGTCTGCTTTTGGCATCTTCTAATTTTTAATTATGCTCAGCCACGTCTTGCATGCCCTTTGCCCAAATGGCATGTCTGCAAATATACAACTTAACCCACTTTAAAAAAAATACAGAAATCTTTAGGTGTGGACAATGGGATGGCTGTTTTTCCTCATTTCTTCATAACAATGAAAACTGGCTCTTAAAGACCTGATGTGGTAGCTCTATATACAAGTAAACTGGCATCTTGTATATCTTTGACGGTCTCCCAACAGTCAGTCTGTATGACAAGCTATTGTACTTCTGCTCTTCAACAATCGCACTCACACCTTTGTGGACTACCTGAAGAGTCCTTGGTACCTTTGGCTAAACCCTTGTAGTAAACACCTTGGGCTCCAAGTCCAGGCTCTGTATTACTGAAATAATCTTGCCAACAGCTTAACAGTCCCCAAAGCGTGAGGGAGCCATAGCAAATTAGGCACTTTTGTCTCTAAGACAGACGTACAGTGCTCTTAGAATCTAAAGTCCGATCAACTTTTGATAGAGAATGTGAGGTGCCAATTTGCCCTCTGCAGTGCTGCTCAACAGACAATCTCCTGCTGAATTTCCTGCAAGGCTGTGAACTGCTTCCGGACCACTTTAAGGTCACTTTCTCGATCATCCATGTTCTCCAACTGTCGGCATGGACAATGCATGGTGTACGATGCCATAAGGACAAGCTCTCCCTCATCCTCTGGTGTATCTAGCTCGTGCTCCGACTGGCTGAGGTCTGGTTCCTTGAGGGGCTCTTGGATTTCAGGGCAGGAGGAGAGCCAAGGATGTTTGAGACACTGTTCTGCTTTTGCCCTTTTCCTGGAGAAAGGAAAATAATTTTGGTGACTTGCCATGGGATTTTGGTCTAATCTAATTTGTTCATTTTCTGTAGTGTACAGAACCGACCTTTATAAAGTATCTTGCAGAATACAATTTACTACATGCACACTTGCACTGACAAATTGCTTATCCGTTTAGAGCAACGACTGGGTTTGGTTTGGCCATCCAATGAATAACACTGGCAATGCATAATTATATAAGTATCACACTAGGTCAAACCAATAGGCCATTGAGCCCAGTATATTCTGACAGTGGCTAGTCCAGCTCACTTAGAAGTGCCTGGTAGTTCGGTTCCATTCTTCCCAGCAGCAAGAACTAGACATCTACGTTTATCTGGTTAATAATTATTTAAGGATCTGTCCTCCAAAAACATCTCCAAGCTGAAAAGCCCTAACTTGTTTAGCCTATCTCCTTTTTCATTTTTATTTAGTTGTTTTCCTAGTTCTGTTCTATCTTTTTGAGATGTGTTGACCACATAATACTCAAAAAGTGTAGCCACACCATGGATTGCTACAGAGGCAGCGTTGCATTCCCAGTTTTGTGTACTATTCTCTAAATTGTTGGCTGCTGTCACATACCGCCCTGAGAATTTCAGAGTATTGTTTACACTAAGATAGATATTCGGTATCCGGAAAGCAGAAAATAATAAATATGCATAACTGTATCCAAACACATGGCGGGACATCTGTGAATAAACTTACCACCGAATCTCTCTGAATGTGAGCTGCATAGTTATGCCGCTAACTTAAGGACAGCCTTTTATTCTGACGACAAAGTTTAATCAAACCCTCTATACCTGCCTCTTTGTGCTAAATTTTGTATTTACTGTGATTTATATGCACAAAGTTTACATCCTGAGAAGGGGTGGGCAGAAAATTGTTCATGCCAATTTAAAGTGTGTCCATACAAAAAATACTTTTCAACATTATCTGCAAACAATTAAGACATTGTCCTGGAAAGTGATGCCTAATATAGACTTCAACATTGTGCACCTATAGTTGGGATTATTTTTCACTTTGTTCCTCACTTTGTACTTATTCACATTAAATTTTATCTGCTATTTACACACCCAGTCTCCTCAGTCTGGTGAAGACCCTCCTGTAACTTCTCAGGATCTTCTCATTAACTTGAGAACTTTTAATAATTTTGCATATCATTATTTAACACTATTGAAAACAGTACTATAACATTTTATTTGAGTAATAGTAGAAAGACAGTATGTGGATAAAGACTGTATGGCACCAATAAAGAAACAGTGTTAGAAACTATGGTGTTAAATGTTCAGTGCATGGTTTCCCTAATGCAAAACCTTTGCTCACTAATGCTGTAACCAAATATCAAATCCAAAAGGGCAGATCCTAAAGACATAAATTACCTCCAAAACACATCTTTTTGCCGGACAAAATTACCCCCAGGCAAGGACACCTCAACTGGAAGGCATAGTCCATTTTAATCAATTTGCAGTACACATTTAAAAACTGTGTCAAAAAAAATTGAAAGCTAGAAGTACTTAGTCCACTTCCCACCCCCCTGGCTGCCCTATTGTGTCATGTTGTGGTTCGGCCCTTGAGCCACTGTCTAAGTTTTGTGATTTGTTTTTGCAACCTCTTGCTAGTTTAGTACCCTCCTTCATCAGGGATATTTACCATTTTTTGCTAATTTTGCAACAAGTGAGTTTTCCAGATACACCTGTTTTACTAGCAACTTTGGACGTGGTTGCTTTGTACTCCAATATTTCACAGTTTAAAGCTCAGTGAGTGATTTCGGAACTTTCTTTACAATTACCAGAACGGATTGTTTTGTCTTTAATACAGTTAGTTTTGGAGAGGAATTATTTTTCATACAATGATGCCTTTTACCTGAAGGTTTTCGGAATTGCCATGGGAGCTACAGTGGCTCCATCGGTGGCTACATTGTTCATGGCTGATTTTGAACACCACCATTTATATTCCTCTGGTTTCTTTACTAAGGTATTACTATGGCGGCAAATTTTGGATGATATTTTTTTTATTTGGTTGGGGCGTGTAAACCAACTTTGCTCCTTTGTGGACTTTCTGAATACAGTGGATGATCACATCAAATTCACTTTAAAATGTGACTTAAGTTCTATAGAATTTTTGGATGTTCTGGTTTCTGTTTCTGATGGAGAGTTATCCACATCATTATTCCGTAAGCCAGTTCCAATGCAATATGTTACTGCAATAAAACAGCTTTCATCCACCCTTGTTAAAACGAGGTCTCCCGTTTGGACAGTTCTTAAGATTATGGAGGATTTGTTCCTCCATTCAGGACTTTAAATATCATGCGGCTGAAGTAAGCCATCATCTACGGGCACGTGGCTATCCCCAATTTATGATACGTTGGGCTTACAAACTGGCCCGATATAACCATTGTGAATGGCTGTTACTGCCCCCCTCTTCATCTGGAAATATTAATGGCGAGGAGGACAAGACTGTAGCGGTCCTACCCTTTACCAATAGAACAGGAGCAGTACGAACTATTTTGATTAAATACTGGACTGTTTTAAAGTTACATACTTGTTTTCAGAAACCACTTTGTTTAGCGATGACTCATGGTAGGAACTTGCGTGATAAGTTAGTATGATCAGCTGTACGAATTGTGTGATCTGCAGAACTTGTTGGTCATTTTTCATGTGCCCATTGTGCTTACTGTTCAGGTTCTCTGGAAGGAGATACATGGGAAGACCTAGCTAGAAAATATATTTGGCGTTCTTCCTATTTTACTGATTGTGAATCCACTTTTGTGGTGTATTTATTAATATGCCCTTGTGGTTTAAAATATGTCAGATGTACTTCTCGCCCCTTTAAGAAGCGATTGGCAGAACATGCCTCTCGTATCCGTACAAAGACTCTAGGGGCTCCGATTCTGCCTCATGCTTTGCAACATAATCATCTGTTTGCACAGTTTATCTGGTGGGTTATTGATTGGATCCCCCCCCCCCCTTTACTGTGGGGGATGATCGCCTACCCAGTCTACTTCGGATTGAACAGCAATGGATCTATCGTTTGGATACTGTTACACCAAAGGGCTTGAACTTGGAAGTTGAGTGGCATAACCTTTTGTGATTCTAAAGGTTTTCAACCAGAGTGGTGTTTGCATGTTTGCTGCTCTCAGCCACGGGTTGGTTGGGCAGTTCACGTGTGGTTTAGGTGACGTCAGACGCTGGTATTTAAAAGTTGCCTTTCTTTGGGGATTCCCTTGTAGTGCATTTGGAGATTATCGGTGGTTGGAAAGAGCCTGAAGCAGGGTCTTAGAAATGTATTGACCCGAAACACAGGACTGTGTTGTCTCACTACTGAATATTTTTGATGCTGCGATGACTTGGGAACTTTGCTAAGTACGTCTAGCTTTCAAATTTTTTTGACGCAGTTTTTAAATGTGTACTGCAAATTGAATAAAATGGACTATGTCTTTCAGTTGAGGTGTCCTTGCCTGAAGGTAATTTTGTCCGACAAAAAGATGTGTTTTGGAGGTAATTTATGTCTTTAGGATCTGCCCTTTTGGATTTGTTGTGTTTTGGGGCTGGCAATATTCTTGAGTCCTTTGGGAATTTTTTGATTTCAGTGTAACCAAATATCATGCAAATAACTTTTATGCAAAATGTTTGCAGCGAAGGAGAAAAGCATATTGGACACATGCACACACAGGTCTGTGCTGGCAGCAGTCAGATTTTGGGAGCATCTGCTGGAAAGCATAGTTACTCACCTGTAACAGGTGATCTCCGGGAACAGCAGGAATTTAGTCTTCACATATGGGTATCGTCGATACCGACGGAGCCTGCGCGGGAACTCTCCCCAGCATCCAATTAGAAAACTTTTGGGAGCATCCCACAGCGCCTGCATGCTGCCTTCCCACCTTTCCCAATTGCCTCTCTCCAGTTGAGTTTAAAGCTGAGACAAAGAGAGAGAGAGGGAAAGAGAAAGAGATAGAGAGATACAACTCCTAGGGGAGGTGGGTGGGTTGTGAAGACTAAATTCCTGCTGTTCCCGGAGATCACCTGTTACAGGTGAGTAACTATGCTATTTCCAGGAACAAGCAGGAATGTAGTCTTCACATATGGGGACTCCCTAGCTTTAGATGCCAGGGAGAGACCCCATTATTTGTGTGCCCCTGAGAAAGGGCTCCACTTCCCCCCCATGGATCTCTGGCATCCAAACAGGGATGGCGGGTAGGAGTTGATTAGGTATGCAACAGGTGTTGGAGAACAGCCTGACCAAACAAGGCATCTCGGCAGGAGTCCTTGTCCAAGCAGTAATGGGCTGTGCAGGTATGAACCGAGGCCCAGGTGGCTGCTCGACAGATGTCGTCGATAGACACAGTGTAGATGAGCTATTGAAGCTGCCATGGCTCTCACATTGTGAGCTGTGACATGGCCCTCCAGAGGAAGATTCTTACTCTGATAGGCAAAGGAAATACACTGAGCAATCCAGTTTGACAGTGTTCTCTTGGAGACTGGAAGTCCCAAATGAGAAGGATCAAAAGCAACAAAGAGTTGAGAGGACTTTCTATGTTGCTGTGTTCTTTGTCAGTAAAAGGCTAAAGCTCTTTTGCAGTCCAAAGTATGAAGATTCCTTTCTGCATTCGATGCATGAGGCCTTGGAAAGAACACAGGTAGGTAGACCACTTGGTTAAGATGAAAAGGCGAGACCACCTTTGGCATAAAGTGTGGATGAGTCCTAAGGACTACCTTGTCATGATGGAACCTTGTATAAGATGGATCAGCCACTAGTGCTTGCAACTCACTAATGCGGCGTGCTGATGTGATTGCAATGAGAAAGGTAACCTTCCAAGAAAGGAATTTCAAGGAGGTAGTAGCTAAGGGTTCGAAAGGTGGCTTCATGAGCTGACCAAGAACCAAGTTTAAGTCCCATGCCACAGGTGGTGGCCTAATGGGAGGCTTAGTTAGCAGAAGGCCTCTCATAAATCTCGCTATAAGAGGATGGGAGGAAATAGGTTGTCCATTTAGAGGCTTGAAAGAAGCTGCAATAGCACTCAAATGGAATCTCACTGAATTAGTCTAAAGTCCTGCATTGGATAAATGCAGGAGATACTCCAGTAATGATTCCAGAGGTACCACAAGGGGATTAAGACCCTTCTGCGAACACCATATGGTAAACCTTTTCCACTTGAAAGCATAAGAGTGTCTTGTGGAAGGCTTCCTGGCAGCATAAAGGATATCCTTTACTTGCTGAGGGAGGTTAAGACCATGGGTATCTAGGCCTTCAGCAACCAAGCCCTGAGATGCAGAGACTGGGGATTGGGATGCCACAACATTCTGTTCTCCTGAGATAGGAGATCTGGAGCAGACCCCAACTCCAGGGAGGGAGCTTGAGAGAGATGTAGAAGCAGAGGGTACCACACTTGCCGAGGCCAATGTGGAGCTATGAGAATCATACGGCCTCTGTCTCTCTGAAGATTGAATAGGGTCCTGGGAATTAGGGGAATGGGTGGAAAGGCATAAAGGAAGTCTTGGCCCCAGTGAAGGAGGAAAGTGTCCTGAGCCTGGATTCTGGAACAGAACCGGGGAAGTTTGGCATTCAACGGACTTGCAAAGAGGTCTATGTCTGGAGTTCCCCAAATTTGAAAAATCTTGGTCACCTGGTCTACATGTAGAGACCATTTGTGTGGAAGCAGAACTCAACTGAGTCTGTCTGCCCAAGAGTTTTGTATACCTGGAAAATACACTGCTAGGAGATGAATCTGATGCTCTCTGGCGAGGGCCCACAGTCGCAAAGCTTCGTTGCAAAGCGACAGAGAGCCTGTTCCTCCCTGCTTGTTCATGTAGAACATGGCTACTTGGTTGTCCGTGTGAATAAGGACTGTCTTGCAGCTGAGCAGAGTGTGGAACACTCAAAGAGCAAGGAAGATTGCTCTGAGCTCCAAGAGATTGATATGTAGATGAGTCTCCTGTGGAGTCCAAGTACCTTGGGTGGAGAGGTCTTGCAGATGAGCTCCCCAACCCATTGGTGAAGCATCTGTTGTGAGGGTTGCCTGGGGTAAGGGTTGCTGAAATGGGGACCCCAGCAACAGGTTCCGAGTGGACTTCCACCAGTAAAGGGACAAAATAAGGCAATTTGTGTTTGCTATTTTGTCTGACAGGCACCCTGATGCCTGGGTCCACTGGGCTGCTCTCATATGGAGGCGAGCATAAGGAACCACATGCATGGTAGATGCCATGTGGCCTAGTAGTTGAGGCTTCAGTACTGCTTGAGAAGCTAACTGCACCATGCGAAGGCAACGGGCCTGGGGAAGATAGGCCCTTGCTTTTCTGGTATCCAGCAAAGCTCCTATGAACTCTAGAGACCGAGTGGGAGTTAAACTGGATTTTGGGATGTTTATGACCAGACCCAAACACTGAAGGACACGCATTGTGCAAGATAGAGAAGTCCTGGCCTCTGACTCTGATGGGGCTCGAATGAGCCAGTCATCTAAGTAGGGGAAGACGAATATCCCTAGAGTGCGGAGAAATGCTGCTACGACAGCCATGCTTTTCGTGAACACTCTTGGTGCTGAGGCCAGGCCAAAAGGAAGCACCCTGTATTGGTAGTGCTTTCCTTGAAAAAGGAACCGAAGGAACTTCCTGTGAGTTGGGTGGATGAGAACATGAGTGTATGCATCCCTGAGATCTAGAGAACAAAGCCAATGCGGACTCTGAAGATATGGCAGCAGAGTTCCTAAAGAAATCATCTTGAATTTCTCTTTGAACAGGAATTTGTTCAATTCTCTGAGGTCCAAGATAGGTCTGTACCCTCCTGTTTTCTTTGGGATAAGGAAATAGGGGAAGTAAAACCCTGTGCCCTGTTGGTGGATGGGTACTACTTCTATTGCCCCTTGGGCAAGAAGCATAGTGACCTCTTGATCTAACAGGTTGATGAGAGAGGTCTGAGAATTGTGTGAGGGGGCATGCACAGAAAGTGCAGCTTGTACTCCTCTCTTATAATGGAGTGTGTCCAATGCTCTGCTGTTATCTGCTCCCACCTGGGGGCAAAGTGACATAACCTTCCTGTAATGGTGGAAGGCTCTGGTCCATTGAGGGCCAGGAAGGCTAAGTTCTCTAGATGAAAGTCAAAGGCCTTGTGGAGGCTGAGACGGTTGAGGCTTAGCAGTCTTTGCTTTCCTTTGTTTAGGTGGTTGCTGACCTGCAGAACGTCCCTCTGGGAATAAGAGGGATAAAACCTCTTCTTTTTTGAGAATAAAGGCTTCTTGAAAGACTTCTTTCTTGCAGGATCAGCTGTGGCTTTGGATAGCCTATCCAAAGTGGAGTTGTCAGCATCCAACTCATTGGCCTTTTCTTGCCAATCGTTACCAAACAGGTTTTCACCAGTACAAGGAATATTGCCCAGTTTGTCTTGTACCCAGAGCTCTAAATCAGATGCCTGGAGCCAGGCAATTCTACGTGCACCTATGGCAATGGCAGAGGTTCTGCTTATACACTCAAAACAGTCAAAAGCTGCACGGTTGACAAATTTAGAAACATCCTGGGCATGTTTGACCAATTGGAGAAAATCCTTTTATCCTCAGGAAGAAGAGGGCTCAAAACCTCTAAATCCCCTGTAATTTCCTTCAGGAACATTCCCATATATAAAATATAGGAACTGATCCTGGCAGAAAGCATGGAAGCTTGGAAAGTCTGACATCCAAAAGCATCCAAAGTTCTGCACTCGCGTCCTGGAGGATTAGAGGCATGTGTCTTTGCACTCCTGATCCTTCTCATAGCTGATTCCACTACAATAGAGTGGTGAGGAAGCTGTGTCTTCTGGAAACCAGGACAAAGAGGGACTCGATACATAGTATCCAGTCTACGAGAGTGAGGAGAGGTGGTAAGAGGCGTCTCCCACATTCTTAGCATGAGATCATGCAAGATCTCATGGATGGGTAGAGTAGCTGCCTCTTTAGGAGCTTTGGGATATTGTAAAATTTCCAACTCCTTTGCTCTGGGCTCTGATTTAGGAGCCACAGTAATGGTCCAACTAAGAGCAAAACGTCACGTCAGAAACAGTCCACAGTAGAGGAATGTGATGTGTCCAAGGATAGAACAGAATGATCATGTAATGTTGAAAAGAGGCTTTTATTTACAATACCAATGGATGATGCCCACCCGACACAGGCCGTGTTTCGTTTAATAAAACTTCATCAGGGGTAAAGGGCAACTAAAAACAAAAACATCCAATAAATACACTCAAATATACATAACAATAAAACATGTACTAAAAGAAAGTATATAAATCACCAAAATCATAATAAATAAATAACCATACAAATAAACACTTATATAAATATACCTAAAATTTGTTGGAATGCTATATATAAATAAAATAAGAGAGACTGAGGAAAGAGTAAAAATTTTTTTAGATAAAACTGGTGCAATAACCGTGAACCAAAAGAAGAAGAGGAGGAAGATCATCCGTGAACAAATATACCAAACTAATGTCATTGACATTCAAAAGATTATACTAAAAACATAAATATATGAGGATTACTTAAAAAATGAAACCATCAAATAAATAAATAACATCAGCAATGTCTATAAAAACTAACCCTGGTGCTTAAAGAGATAAAATCATGCCCGTTGTGATGACAGCCATGCTGACTCAAAATACTCACTGACAAATCCCTCATTGGCCAAAGCTGTAAAAGTCTCTTCTTGACCACAAACTATATCAAAATCCAAGGGAGACATTAACAGTGCAGCATAATAGCCAAAGGTACAAATTTGAGATATACTTAAAACTACTTACATTGTATAACAAACCTAAACAGGCTGCACAAATCGCGGCACTGTTAACGTGGAGACCACTAAAAATCGCCAAAGGAAATTGAAAACGACAAATTATAGTTTAAATTCGATGAAACAATAAGACAAGCATTCACCCCACAAAGGGAGACCTTACCACGTTATACCCTGCGTCTCGTCTAGTATCTCAAATTGTGCCGAAGCTGTGCGTCGTCGTGGAGACTCTCATAATAAAAACGCCGACGCATGTGCATCCGAAAGAATGGGAGGAGCCCAGCAGTGACGTCGGTATCAAAGGAATGAAAAAAACGCGATCTCCCATTATATCGAAAAATTGCTCAACTATAAACGTAATGAGTCCAAATACATACAATGATCTAAATAAATTCTTTTATACACGATAAATACTAGGTCATGAAACATCTTAAACAATCCTAAAAATGTGCAATATCAAAGAGATCGCAAATTGATCTCATCTTTGAAAAAAGAAAGAAACACATCTTTTCAAAAAAGGGGGGATATATGGACAAAGCCTCAACTAAAAACATGAAAGAACATATCCACCAAAATCATAAACGAAAAAGAAAAGCTAAACCAGGACCATATAATGCAACAGACCTAAAAATATAAATTATATAAATATATAAATTAATTAAAATACAGACCCGACTAAAAGAAACATCCAATCCCAAGAGCCTTAACACTAGATGGTTAAAAATTGTAACTCCGTTACTACCAAACATAAAAAATCTTAAACAATCTTAAAAAACGATGTGCCTTATCAAAGAGAACGCAAAGTAACCTCATCTTAAAAGGGGAAATATATACACAATGCTCCAAATAAGACAGGGAAGAATATTACCCATCAAACTCATAAAAGAGGAGGAAAAACTGACTCTAGACAATATAGTGCAACGGATCTAAAACTATAAATTATATAAATATATTAAAACAACCACAAACAAACTTAAAAGAAAATGAAAAACCTTAACACCAGACTGTGGAAAATACATATCTCAGTTACTACCAAAGATGCATAAGTCAATTCGTAAAACATAAAAAATCATAAAAAAAACAGAGAAATCTTGTTCTAAATTGAGCCCATTCGGTGTCATTGAATCCAACATAAAAATATATCTCTGTTCCAGTTGTAAAATTGTTTTGTTAATGTCGCCACCACTCCAGTTCATCTTCACCTTTTTAATGACAAAAAACTTGATGTCTGAGATCTTGTGCGCTTGTTGAATCCAGTGCTCTACTAAAGGTTTCTCTATATTGCCTCTCTTGATCGCGCTCCTGTGTTCTATAATCCTAGTACGTACACTGCGTAAGGTCTTACCTACATAGAGTTTACTACATGGACATTGGATGACGTATATAACATGAGTTGTCTCACAATTAGAGAAATCACTTAGTAAAAACCTTCTCCGAGAAACGGGATGCAAAAATTCTTTCATAGACAAGACATGCACACAAACTGAACATCGGCCACACTGGTAGTGACCCTTGACCCTTGGAGCAAAAGCACGTTCCGTAAGGGCAGAAGGGACCAGGAGGTTCTTCAAATTAACATTACGCTTATGCGCTATCGTGAGTTGTACATCTTCAAACCCTTCCAACGATTGAACCAGATGCCACTCCTTCTTCAAAATCTTAATGATATCACGAGACAGAGTGGTATACAATAATGGACAAACCATTCCTATATTCTCCTTCCGCTGTTTGGAAATAAGCAAGGTTTCACGTTCAGACGTCCGTGCCCTTGTGTATGCTTCTGAAACGTACTTGGAGGGATACTTCCTAATGTGAAACCTATCCTCCATGGCTTGGGCATGAAATTCAAAATCCTTATTCTTGGTACAAATCCGCTTTGCACGAAGAAATTGGCCTACTGGTAAGTTTCTTTTCAGAGCCGGATTGTGAAAGTTGTCAAAATGTAGAAGTGTATTGCGATCTGTGGGTTTTCTGTAGAGAGATGTTATCAACCGATGATTCTCAACTTGGATCAGGAGATCCAGATAAGGAATGCGTGAAAAATTGTATGTAAGCTGGAATCTCAAATTGCTATCTAACCCATTGACCCACCCATTAAATTGGGACAAAACCTCTTCCGACCCTCTCCACAAAATAAAAAATCATCTATATAACGCACCCATAATGTAATATTCTCTTTATATGGATTATCCTTAATAAATTTCTCTTCGAACTCAAACACATAAAGATTGGCAATGTCGGGGGCCATGGAAGAGCCCATGGCCACCCCCTTGATCTGCTGATAAAACAACTCCCTAAAACAGAAAAAGTTATTACAGAGAGCAATCTTAGCCAATTCCAACAAAAAATATGTAGGGATACGTCTATTAGTGAGTCTTGTAGATAAATAATGTTCGAGAATGAGTAGGGCCTCTGCTTGTGGGACATTGGTATAAAGGGATTCAACATCCATGGTGACTAAAATAACAGAGTCCAAATCCTGAAATGTACTCAAGATCTCAATAACATGGGATGAATCCCTGACATACGACCACATCGATGTTATAAAAGGCCGTAAAAAGACATCCAAAAACTTAGATATCAGCTCCAAAAGAGAACCAATTGCAGCAACAATAGGCCTTCCAGGCGGCGACTTAAGAGACTTATGAATCTTTGGAAGGATGTAGATGGTGGGTGTAATAGGCGATGCAACAGTGAGAAAGTCCTTTTCCTTCTTCGTTATGTATCCTATCTCAAAGGCAGTTTGAACCAAATTATCTATCTTATTTTTTAAAACTACTGTAGGATCATCCATTAAACGAACATAAAGTACGATCCTTTAAATGCCTTTCTATTTCATCAATATAGGCCTGTTTATTCATCACCACAACAGCCCCACCTTTATCCGCTGGTTTGATGATAATAGTGTTATTTTTTTGTAAAGATGTAATGGCCTCTCTTTCGCCCTTAGAGAGATTACTATATGGAGCAGTGGATTTCGTACATACCCGATGAACTTCTCTTAATACAGTTTTCTCAAAAGCAATGATCAACGGGTCTGTGGGTGCTGGTGGATACCAAGTAGACTTTCTACTAACAGAACCATCCGACGAAAAAGCTGGTTGTCCATCAAAATGATGTTTAATTCGAATCTTCCGAAAAAATTTGTAAAGATCCAAATTAATTTCAAACCTATCAGGATTCCTAGTGGGGACAAAGGACAATCCTTTGTTGAGCAAGGACTCTTCCTCTGGGGACAACTGATAATCTGAAATGTTGATAACATTATTAGTGAAGAGAAACCTCTCTTGTTCAAACCTAATTCCAAAAATTCTTGCCTCGTCCCCGCCAGCATCCCCTCGTAGCTGG
The DNA here is from genome assembly GCA_033557465.1 of Ichthyophis bannanicus. Lineage (NCBI taxonomy): Eukaryota > Metazoa > Chordata > Amphibia > Gymnophiona > Ichthyophiidae > Ichthyophis > Ichthyophis bannanicus. Next base: position 54,366,522 of record CM066045.1, read on the forward strand.
GGCCTGATGGTATGTGCGATCTTGATAGTGTTGCTGATTTTGGTTGTAATATCGGGGTGGGCCCTGTCCTCTCTCTTGTCCCCACGGCGGGGGAGCCGGGTTGTATGCTCTGTCCTGTCGAAAAGTTTTGGACTGGTCCTGATGCACAGGTGGGGTAAGGTCCCGTGACCGTCCCAGACCACCTCCCTTCCAAAATTTGTCCATATCGAAAAAAGGGTTTTTCTTAGGGGCATGCTCCACCTTCTCAGGTGACTTCCTTGTAGAAAACAAGGAGGAAGAAGGATTATATCCTTCTACAGATTCACTTCTACTTCTCTTCTTCTTAGGTTCAGGGGAAAGGGGTTCCAAGGCTATACTTTCCTTTCAATCAAAAGGGGATGGTTTCTTCTTAATCCATATTCTATCACTGTCCAATTTTTTGCTCCAATGGTAAACATAACCCACTTTATAGTCTTCCTTGTCTCTCTTAAATTTATCAACCTTCTTGTTTTTAATCTCTTTTTTAAAAAATTGGATATTGCGCTCATAATCTCCATGTACCTTGTTAAAATTTTTGTCTTGATCCTTAAGATTCCCTAATTTCACGTCTAAATCACTTTTAAAAAGCTCCGATTTCTTATTTGCCGTAGAAATCAATAAAATCATCAGGTCAAGGGAACATTTATTTAAAATAGCGTTCCAACATTTGATAAAACCCTCCTCATTACGGTATAGGCCTGGTGTTAAGGTTTTTCATTTTCTTTTAAGTTTGTTTGTGGTTGTTTTAATATATTTATATAATTTATAGTTTTAGATCCGTTGCACTATATTGTCTAGAGTCAGTTTTTCCTCCTCTTTTATGAGTTTAATGGGTAATATTCTTCCCTGTCTTATTTGGAGCATTGTGTATATATTTCCCCTTTTAAGATGAGGTTAATTTGCGTTCTCTTTGATAAGGCACATAGTTTTTTAAGATTGTTTAAGATTTTTTATGTTTGGTAGTAATGGAGTTACAATTTTTAACCATCTAGTGTTAAGGCTCTTGGGATTGGATGTTTCTTTTAGTCGAGTCTGTATTTTAATTAATTTATATATTTATATAATTTATATTTTTAGGTCTGTTGCATTATATGGTCCTGGTTTAGCTTTTCTTTTTCGTTTATGATTTTGGTGGATATGTTCTTTCATGTTTTTAGTTGAGGCTTTGTCCATATATCCCCCCTTTTTTGAAAAGATGTGTTTCTTTCTTTTTTCAAAGATGAGATTAATTTGCGATCTCTTTGATATTGCACATTTTTAGGATTGTTTAAGATGTTTCATGACCTAGTATTTATCGTGTATAAAATAATTTATTTAGATCATTGTATGTATTTGGACTCATTACGTTTATAGTCTAGCAATTTTTCGATATAATGGGAGATCGCGTTTTTTTCAGTCCTTTGATACCGACGTCACTGCTGGGCTCCTCCCATTCTTTCGGATGCACATGCGTCGGCGTTTTTATTATGAGAGTTTCCACGACGACGCACAGCTTCGGCACAATTTGAGATACTAGACGAGACGCAGGGTATAACGTGGTAAGGTCTCCCTTTGTGGGGTGAATGCTTGTCTTATTGTTTCATCGAATTTAAACTATAATTTGTCGTTTTCAATTTCCTTTGGCGATTTTTAGTGGTCTCCACATTTACAGTGCCACGATTTGTGCAGCCTGTTTAGGCTTGTTATACAATGTAAGTAGTATTAAGTATATCTCAAATTTGTACCTTTGGCTATTATGCTGCACTGTTAATGTCTCCCTTGGATTTTGATATAGTTTGTGGTCAAGAAGAGACTTTTACAGCTTTGGCCAATGAGGGATTTGTCAGTGAGTATTTTGAGTCAGCATGGCTGTCATCACAACGGGCATGATTTTATCTCTTTAAGCACCAGGGTTAGTTTTTATAGACATTGCTGATGTTATTTATTTATTTGATGATTTCATTTTTTAAGTAATCCTCATATATTTATGTTTTTAGTATAATCTTTTGAATGTCAATGACATTAGTTTGGTATATTTGTTCATGGATGATCTTCCTCCTCTTCTTCTTTTAGTTCACGGTTATTGCACCAGTTTTATCTAAAAAATCTTTTGCTCTTTCCTCAGTCTCTCTTATTTTATTTATATATAGCGTTCCAACAAATTTTAGGTATATTTATATAAGTGTTTATTTGTATGGTTATTTATTTATTATGATTTTAGTGATTTATATACTTTCTTTTAGTGCATGTTTTATTGTTATGTATATTTGAGTGTATTTATTGGATGTTTTTGTTTTTAGTTGCCCTTTACCCCTGATGAAGTTTTATTAAACGAAACACGGCCTGTGTCGGGTGGGCATCATCCATTGGTATTGTAAATAAAAGCCTCTTTTCAACATTACATGATCATTCTGTTCTATCCTTGGACGCATCACGTTCCTCTACTGTGGAGCCACAGTAATGAACAGATCGAGCCACCACCTGATGAAGTCCTGAAAGGAAATATCTTCTGGAGGAGACATCCTGCGCTTAGGGGAGGAAGGCTCCTCTGGGAGAAGTATTCCTGCATCGACAGAAGTGTCAGAATCCTGTTTCTTCTGAGGACTTGAAGTACCATCTGTCCGGATGCTCTTGAAGAGCCTGATACCCGTACTGACCGAAGTCGGTACCGGGAGTAATCGGTACCAGTGTATCGGTACCGGAGGGCATCGCATGACTGGGTGTCGGCAATGCAGACACCGATGTCGATTCTATCGATACCGGTACCGATACTGGTGTTGGAGTCGGTGCCGGTACCAGTTGAACTGTCTGACGCGGTTCTGAGGGTGTCGATGCCGCAAGGAGAGCCGTCAGACTGCGTTCAATAGCCAGGAACCTCTGGTCTATCGACGCTGCCGATGCCTGGATGTCAGTACCGGAGAAAACAGCTGGTACCCCAGAGCATGGCACCAGTAGTTCTGCCGAGGTCGAGGCCTCGAGAACGTCCTGGAGCCCCGATAATGCTTTGGAAGCCAAAGCCTCCCGCCGGGGCAATTTTGCCGGTGCAGAATCCTCAAGGGCAACGCCAGAGGCATCTCGATGCTTAGAAGGAGATCTAGCCTTTGAGGACTGGCTAGACTTGTGTTTAGTTACCTGAGATCCACGGGAGGAAGAGGAAGCCCTGGAAGATGTCGATGCCACTGAGGCTGTATCAGAGGGAAACAGGGTACTGAGCTTAGCAGCTCGGTTCTGCCGACCTCTTTTAGACATCATGGCACAGGCCATACATTCCGTGATGGAGTGGTCAGGACCTAAACATTTTAGACACCACTCATGGGTGTCGGTGACGGAGATGGTACCGCCACACTTGGTGCACTTTTTGAAACCCGAAGAGGGTTTTTCCATTGTGGAGGAATTTTTGGGCCAATAAGGAGAATTTTCTGCGGTGACAGGAACGACGACCTGCTGGCTCCGCGGAAAACGAAGAACTGGAGAGAGGCAGTTGGGAAAGGCGGGAAGGCAGCATGCAGGCGCTGTGGGATGCTCCCAAAAGCTTTCTAATTGGACGCTGGGAGCGTTCCCGCGCAGGCTCCGGTCGGTATCGACGTACCCGTAAGTGAAGACTACATTCCTGCTTGTTCCTGGAGATTGCTATTTATTACGCACATAAACATTAGTAGTATTCAGTGCAGAAAACTGCCGATATAACAATGCAATGATATTCCTTCTCAGAATAATGATGTCCTGTATGTGAAACAGCATTCCAGTACATGCACATAGTGTTCCAATGCACTCTCAGCTACACAGCTCCTTCTCTTTTTTTTTTGGACCATTCCCTTTCAAGGAATCTAGAACAAAGTTGCAGGACCTGTACACTCCAGACGAGAAGAAATAGTGATAGTAAGGAATTTTATACCTAACTGCAGAACAAGCTGTCCTTTTACACCTCTTCGGACCTTGCATTAAGACCCCAGCTTGACCTCAGTCTTCTGCATACCTCTCTACATTTGCACAGGACAGCTAATCGCTTCATTACCATGCATGTCAAAGGACTTAAATGTGTTTGCATAAATGTTTACTCGAGTTTTTATGTAGTCCGTGCAGGTAACTCCTTTTTATACTGGGCACCCATGGTAGCACACAAAGTCTCACATGCTTTATTACATCAGCTCCTGTGTGCATGAGATTCTTTTTATGCAATACTTTTCCCTCCATGGATAATGCAACAATATGAGCAGTTGTACCTTGGATTTTTAATGAGCAGAGCCTTGATGAAGTCAATAGCCAAGTCTGTGATGCCCTCAAACACATCTTGAGGATACTGGACGTTCATCTGTGAAATATTGAGGAAGGTTTCCTGTTTGTTGTCTCCAAGAAAAGGGGATTCGCCTGTTAGCATCACATAGGTCAGGACTCCAATGCTCCTGAAGAAGGCAGAGAGCAAGACAGGAAAACAATGATTCGATGGTGTGAAGAAATTGGAACAATTAGTTGTGATTAACAAAGCAAAGGCTAACTTCATATCTGGCGAGTGGAAAATTGTTTTGTAAATTTTTCTAGGTTATTATTGAGGACCTGAGTACTGCCCACTAATAACTTGTGAAACCCACTGATTTGTTCTCCTATACAATATTGAAATAGGTAACTAAAAGCAGCCAGACCCTCCATAATCATCTTATCCTGTTAGAAACAAGAGGCTGACTGAAAACATTTTCAGTTGTAAAAGTAGCAGCTATGAAAATAAGCTTTTAAAACAAGCTAGTCTATTAATTGTAGTTAGGGGGGGATGGGGGAAGAAGCGGGAGACACCATTGCACGTCCTTCAGATTTCTGATCCGTTCTTAAGGACAACCCATTAATTGTCCTTTTTCAGTCACAATAATGGCGACATCCTATGGTTATCCCACGTTTCCCCCTTCTGCTTTCTTCACTAGATGTCCTGTTCTCTGGGAGCCATGGTTCATATATATTTTTTCTGTTAATGCTGGAATGTTAGGAATCCCAGGACTGTTTCTTGATGGGATACTATGCACCAGTGTGTATTGGTCAGGCAGTTTCCTCTTGCCCTTTTGAGCAGGAAGCATAAGTGGAACCAGATATCAGATCTGGTGCTATAAGCCTTCCATTTTCTTTTACTGGGGTTTTGAGATAGGCGAATCTGTCTCACACATATTCACTACGGATAGTCTGAAAACCGGATGGATTAAGGCAGTCTCTAGTACAGGGATATTGAGAAGCACTTCCCCTATGCATATCCTTCGAGCAGACACTTGTGACCCTGTATGCTAGTCCCATGCTTTCCTGAATTCTGATATTTTTCTTTTTGGCTTTATTAGGAGCCTTTGCAATGCATCTACAGCTTTCGCTCTACTTTTATGGTCAATGTGGATAAATTTATAGCAAGTAGTCACTAGTCTGCTACAATTAATGACATACCACATATCTGTTGCTGTACTGATAGGTTCATAGTTCAGTATTTCAGGGGCTAAAAAGGAAAAATGAGAAGACAGTTAAATCAAATGAATACTTGTAAGTGGAAGGTTAGGTAAAACAAAGTGCTCATCTAGCTGAACCCTTTCAGTTCTTGGTTTTAGGGTCTTTGAAACATTTACCTGCCCATGAAGGTACAGCGGGAAGGGGAAGCAAAATACAACAGACAATGTTTCATGAGGGTAAGGGATGAAGAACATTTAAGTGTAGAGATTCTGCTGAGGCCAGAGCTACTAACCAATTCTAGCCCATGAATGAGTCTCTACAAACCATGGAATTTAGTGGATTTATAAATGCTTCTAGAAGCACACAGAAAATCGAGAACTGGCCAAGTGCCATGCATGAAGTAGCAAGAACGGCAGAGGGGGTCCATTCCACAGAGATGGGGAAAACCATTTAGGACTGGTTCCATTGTTGCCCCTGGTTTTGCCCTACTATATAAATGGAAATGCAGCTCCGATTTCTTTAAGAGGAAAGAGAATGCATCTCGGGGAAATGGAACCAGTCAACAAAACATCCAGCTCTGCTCATAAAACATTTGTCTACAAGTCAGATTTCCTCCCTCTTCCAGTTGTTCCGTTTAATAACCTCATGCCCCACTTAAACCAACTCCTTTTGTGAAACAACAAGTAATTTGCTTTATTTTAGCTGGCATTACAACTAATCACACACTATTTATGGCAAACTTAAGGCAGCGATGAGATTTTTCAGCTTTTAATGGAGTCCTGACATGGAAAAGGATGACCACCATTGAAGCTTAAGGAAAAAGGTTCGACTGCTTAAGTACAGCATCTAATTCGTAAGCTGGTGCAAACAAAGTGCCATGGAGGAAAAAAAAAAAAAAAAAAAAAAAGAGTGTCCCTCTTCCTGTGCATATCACACCAACATCCTGCACTGCTCTTGGGCAACAAGGAAACTGTCTCACTTACCCACATACTCTGGTGTGCCCAGTATCTCTCGGACCTCCTTCACCGTATCCACACGCCTGGACAAGCCAAAGTCTACAATCCGGATGTCCCCAAGTGGATTGCTGTTTGTCAGAAGGATGTTCTGAGGCTAAAAGTGAAGAAAACAGATCCCAAACTTGGATTCCTTGTGATCTTTTGAAAGATTTCTTAGCAGGGGGTGGGGGGGGGGGTGTGTGTGGAGGAATTTGGAATCTGTGATGGCATTTGCCTGTAGGATTGATGGTAACCCAGCAAAAACAAGTCAGACAGCGCGGGGGATTGACCTATGTCATCTTTCGCATGATTTTGTTTCCCCCTTCAAGAGGTGTCTACTTTATAAACCAACTTTAGTACATCCATTAAACACAAGTAATGTAATGTAATAATGCAAATTAATCTAGCCCACACACCTGCCTAATGGGAAGCTGCAATCAAGGATTGCATTTGGGAGCCAACTGGCCCCCAAAGTGGTTTTTGTTTTTGGGGGGGGGAGGGGAGGAGGGGTGGAAAAGAGTTTAGACAACTACAGGTGCCAGCTCTGTCAAACTGTAAAGTGTAGTCACCACTCAGACAGAAAGTGAGAGCAATTATTTTATAGACTAGCACAATGCACCACAGTAAAAAAAATATAGCAGAACGGCGAGAGGAGGTTGAACCGGCACCTGTACCTTTAAGTCTAGATGGACAACATTGTTCCTATGTAAGTAAGCTACTCCATTCAGGATCTGCCTGATCAGTCGGATTACATCTTTCTCTGTGAAAGCGTCAGCATGGTCGGCCAGACACTGGTTGAAGATTTCTCCCCCTGCAGCACTGTGAAGATAGACAAGAACTAGGTTACTGGAAGCAAGTGGGTTAGTTACCTTTTCAGATTTGCTTATGCTCCACCAGTTTGGGCTTCTAGCCAAATCATAACCAATTTATTGGGTAGGGGATCATGAGCCTTTATTGGAAGCTACTTAGAGGGAACAGCATCCATTTGTTTTTTTGTTTAATTGCTCTTGTAGTTCTGCCGTGCAGCGACAGTCTTCGGCCAGGGGTCGGACTCCTGCTTAAACCTGATGTCTGCATCCCAAGTCTAATCACTAGGGAGGTAATCTTCTAAAGTCATTCCCATGGGTGTAAATAACCTCTTATAAAAATATCAATCAGCGTAAAAAGTGTATGCATTGGTATCAAGACACACTTTGCTGGTACATTCATAGGATTATAAAATACTAAAAATTAAATGCACATAATCTATTTATACCAACTCTAGGGCAGGTGTAAAACGTTCATGCCTACATTGCGGGTACGAGTCAGGCCATTTACATCTTATTATTTGACTTATAATGTGCTTTGACTAGGCACCCCCTTGTAAAGTTACCATCACTTGAGGGGGGACGACACATTTCTCCAAATGGGTTAGCTTTGCATATAGTATAACAGTCATGAACCTCACCCTTAAAGCATGGTATGTGAAGTCTGGTCTCAGTTTCTCAAAATTTACTGCTAATGCTTGCATCATGCCAATACCATTGTGTAACAGGTGGGACTCCCTCTACTCAGGGGTTCAACAGTGCTGGCTGGCCCAAGGGGCAGAACAGATTTAACTCATAACCCAACAGGTGGCCCCAGCCAGAATACTTTACAACACATGCTGGACTGCAGGGAGATTAAGTCATTGCTCAGGTGAATAGTGATTGGTGGATACTCAAGTTTTCAGTCCTGTGCCCTTATCACCCCATTGCAGTGCCCAGTGAAGCTGCCGTCTCTTCTCCGTTCCAGAATTGTGATATTCCTCAAACTCATTGTCAATCCTCACCAAGGCCTGATGTGATCAGGCATCCTAGTCCCTCCTTCCCCAGTAAGTTATTTTGCTATTTGCACAGAACAGAAATGCAATGTGCTTAGATTTCATTCTGGAAAGCGAATCACATTCAAGCTACGCCCAAGAGGGCTGGAGGAGGAGTTAAAGAGGGAGGAAGGAGAACAGTATGTAGAGGGGACCCACTAGAAGCATTTTGTTTGCCATTTTGTGTTTAAGACAAAGCTCACTTTTTTCCCTCTAACACTTTGCTAGCTAAACTGATATTACAATAAAGCAGATACAGTAATAGAATCCAGTTCCAGAGTTAGAAATTACAGCATCACCGCTAGACATCAAGATACGATGTCACCAGCTGTGCGGCAATGGAGCTGTCACAGAAAGATGCTTATAGGAGTCTGTTGCTCCACCACCACCGCCTACTCCTCCCCCCTTCCAGATAACGCTAGCGTGAGAGGGGCCACAGTGCGGCAGTTATCATAAATGAGAAAAGCTAGTCTAACTCTTTGTACTTCGTAGGCCAGGCTTGGTGCCCATGTCAGCTGAATTTGAGGGAGCTGGAGATGGTGGATCCTGTTCTAGGGTTGTCGCTGCAATGGCTAGGTTGATTTGGTTGGTAAGAGATAATATGAAAACAAGGGGTGGGGTGGGGTGGGGTGGGGGAGGAGTAAAACGCCAAGTAGTTGTGGATGAAGGCTTATGGTGCCATAAGTCCTATGAATACAGATTCTTATTCAGCTAGAAGCCCAAAATGCACAGGAGTAAATGGCCACCCTCCAGCCCAAAATGCACAGGAGTAAATGGCCACCCCCATCCAAAAGAAAAAAATCCCTCCTTTGTTCTTTTTCAAGCATGCTGACTATATTCCTCTGTTATCATAGGGCATGATATTAAATCACAGCCACCAGAAGTCTGCTTTTAATGGGTTCCATCTCTCGCCCTATGATAACTTTACTTTTTTTTTTTATGGTCAAAATCTTGTTTATTGAAACAAAAATAACTCAATACAACTTCATCAACAAAGCAGAGCACCTATAGAAGTCTTATTACCTCCAACTTATACTCGTAATTTTTTTCACCTTCAACCAACAGTATTTCTCTTTTCTTTTCTTTTTCTCAATCCCACCTTGCCGCACCCCCCCCCCCCTCCTTTTACTCCTTGAAAATTACCAGGTTTCCCCCCTCCCTTCCAAATACGCCAACAGGAGAAGACATCAACAATCTATTTGGGGAGGGTGTCGCATGGGCTATGGACTGGTCCACCCTCCCTTCCCCTTTGTAGGTCCTTGTAAAAGTATGCCAAGGCTGGTGTTGGTTCTTATATCCTCCCTGGCCTCCCTGTTTCCCCCCCATAATCCCCACCCCGAATCTATGTGTTATGGCAGTGATGGAATCAAGTACTCAAGTATTGCCTCTTTGCCAGGGGTGTGTGTGGTTACTATGTCATCCAGCAGAAACCTTCCCCCTTACTGACAGATCAAACACCCCTGTCTTTTGCCCTTGCATCCCCACCTTGCTCTGCTGTTGCCTCTAGCTGCACTGTCCCTAACCAGGGCAGTGATTTAAAATCAGACTCCTCCATCTGGAGGGTAACATACTTTTTTTTTTTATATCTATGAATTTTGACATGTTTCAAAACATAACTGCAAGGCTCGTTGGTTCTGACAAGTTTGAACCATCTACTATTCTGCCCAGACCGTACTCCTCACGTCCCACATCTGACGGTTCTTCCAAAGCCTGGGAGGCTTAAGTGATTTTGACTGATCTTTAAGTTAACTGCTGGATTAACAGACAAAAGGCAGCAATAGGAGAACCAGCTTTCAAAACCCAACTATAGAGAAGATGAAAACTTCTGCAGCTCACCCTCTAGACTATAACAAGTAAAGTAACTGTAGTATTTTCCTCTAAAATGAAGCGATGGGGTGAGAATTCGATCTATAGGATATGCACAACCAAAAGGCAGGAGAGCTCCTGGGATTTAAGAAAATCAGATTCAAACTGCTGTTGGCCCTCTGTAGCCTTAGGCAAGTTACTCGTCATCTTTCTTGTACATCTGCTTCATTAGAACAAAGGTGTTCAGCGATAAAATGTTGCCGCTTCTCTAACATGAAAACTAAAATGCAGGTCAGCATCGCCAGCACCAGTAGCTAAAACGTTCCTCCATAGGTTGCACTTGTTTCTGGCAAGAGGCATTACAGAAATGGTGGAAGCTAGGCTAGCCCTCTGGCCTTCTTCCTCCTGTCCTTTAAGTGCACTCTTTCCCCGTAACCACAGGCATTTTTCACATGGCTGCGTGATAGGCCAGTCTCTGCCCCACTTCTTTTTGGTTAGTGGTTTCTTGGAAAGCTTTGATCTTTCCAGTCAGGCTTATTGTGGGGAGGTGAGGGAGGTGGAATGGAATAAATCTTCTGCCGAGTATTTTTTCAGCAGTTCAAGGCGTGCCAGAAGCCTTCTGAAACTTCATTACCACCAGCATGAAGGGATCTTTCAGAGAAGTTGAGCATGGCTGTTGTGGTAAACCCTGGATAATTCTGATCTCATATTAAAAGAAAAAAAACTTCCCTAGAATATTTCAGAAGAACCCACAAGCCCCAACTCTTACCCTGTTGTAGATTCTACTGTTGTGGAGTTTTTGTAGTCATCTTTATTCTGTTGCAGTTCATTTATATCCTCTAAAGCAGCAGCCATGGCAGTGTCAAGCTAGAAGATACACTCCCCTTTGTGATCCCGGTTAGGATTCTCTTATTCTTGGAAAGAATTTTACTTTAACTCAATAACAGCAAGAGTATGCATGCAACTAAGATGGGATGCAGAAAGGTGGAACAATCCCATTCTTCCTTCTGGATCTCAAAACTTAGACGGTGAGAGGCAGGGCTGACTCAAAGAAGTGGGCAAGCAGGGAGATCAAAAAGAGAAGGCAGACATCAAAAGCCACTGTTGCCATTTTGACCCATGACTTCCCTAGTCATCCGGATTTCAGTGGGTCATCCATTTGATAACGCCAACAGCCACACTGGTGCTAATTCAAACTCGTATTGTGTGCTTTTCTCCAACAGTCCACAAGACCACGTCTTCCCAAACCTGTTCCTGAATGCTTACAACCCCCCTCCTGGACACTACTCCGGTAAGACTGTCACCATTTGAGATGCCATCTTCCTTCTGTACCCCTCGTTACACCCATTTTCTGCAGCAACTGCTGTGATTAATGGACCCACATTCACAGGGTTGCTAATGCAAATAACCCTTCTCCCTCTCCCCCCCCTCCCAAAGTTTTAATCTTGCATGGACTCCCCAGGGAGGAGCACAATTTGCAAAGCCCAAATGTTACAGAAACCAGAAGTCAAGGGGGAAAACGTGGTGCAAGATGAACATAATCCCAGCTCAGATCTTGGTGTAACTTTCCCTAAATAAGAGGTCATTTTCACTCATTTTTAATTAAAAGAATTTTAAAAGTAATTTCAGGACATTTTTATTTAGTAGTTAAACATTAGATTTGAATTCATTTAAGAGTACTTACTCTGATTTACTTATAGTAATAAATTATGGCTATTCAATGTTTATTAACATATCTTTGCTCAAACTAAGATGGGCTTTATGAATAATTTTGGCTGGGCCACGAGACTGTTATTTTATTTGCCAAGAACCTTTTTAGTTTTAAAGAGAAAAATATTAAAAAACTGCAAGATTCTACAAGGTTTCTGGATCTGACATGTAGCTCCAGCAATGGCCTTGTTCATACAAAACCGGGAAAGGAAAGAAAGCATCCCATCCCAAACAGGTCCACAAAGCAGCTAAAAAGGAAACTGTTGCAGCTCAGCTCTATTATGCAACATCATAGATACTAATAAGGAGTCTGGAACAGAATGTTCTATTGGATGGAAGATGAGCCAATTTGGACTGGCAAATAGTTTTGCTCAAGTTGTGAACAATGCATGCTCTAAACACATCCATGTTCCTGATGGTCAAAGTTCAGGGCTGTCTTCAGGCTGCTGCAATAGTGAAATGCAAGACTTTTCACACAGCTTGCATTTGACCACCTGTTGCTAATGTTTCCTCTCGTAAACTCAGGCCACGAATAAGCCCAGCAGCTCTACTTTTAGAGTACGCTGGTATACGGATGAAGTGGGGTCCATGTGCTCAACCTGGCTTCCCACCTTGGATAACTAAGTATTTTGCCTTTGCTCAAGACTGCCCTGGTTTTTTGCCTTTGTGACCTGGGAGTGTCTGTCTTTCTGCTCCTTAAGCCGTCCACCTCAAATTGGCACCAGGGCTGGGATCTAGTACTCTACATTTTCATTCACAACTATTCTGGGATTTTTTTTCCCTGTATAATGTCTCCTCCCAAATTTAGTCAAGTCACTGCAGCAACAGTTCTCAGACAGGCGCCAGCACTAAAGTTCCAACTGGAACCCTGGACTCGTAGGCCCTAAAGCTGGTGTCAATGACAATTCCTCCCTTACCAAGCGCTGTGAAGGCTGTGTCCATAGCATTCCGTGACCCAACCAGCTAAGGGGGTATAATACCTGACCCAGGAATTGAAGCCAGTCTACCCATGGTGTAGAAAAATTAATTTGACCGAATTCACCCATGGCTTGATCTAGACAGAAGTAGGGATGCGTGGGGGGGCGAAGTGCATTATTCCTTGCCTTCTGCCTCCCCTGCTTTTCGTCTACTTCCAGGTTCCTCTCCATCTCTCCCTCAGGTACTTTTCAATTTCTTGGGGCACAGTACTACAGTCAGAGGCGTGGCAACCCAGCAAAGGCACAGGGAAGCATAAGTGGCTATGAAAGAGCAACTTGCTGCCTGCCTTCCATTACTGACTCCGATCTAACTGCCAGGTGTCAGGAAGGAAGAGAAGGCAGAGGCAGATTTAGCCTTTTATAAAGCTGGAAATCGGAACAGCTTTTAGCAAAGGGGTGTCCTGTATTCTGGGGATGCGTCAGTAGCAAACCTATAGCCTAATGTGCATATCAAGAAAACCTGACTTCAACCCACCTCCAACGGTTACCATGAATAATAATGTATATACCACAAAACCTGAAATAAAATACCTGGGTGTAATGCTGGACAGCAACCTAAATATGGAAAAGCACCTCCGCATCACCAATCGGGCCATCTTCCGCAAATTAAGAATCCTGCAACCACTTCGGAGCATTATCGACCACGCCGACTTCAGGACAGTAGCACAAGCCCTCATCATCCCCCACCTGGACTACTGCAACGCCATTTTACAGGGTCTGCCCAAAAAAACGCTTAACATTCTGCAACTAGCACAAAACGTGGCGGCTAGAGTTATCATGAAAAAAGGCCTAACCGAACACATCACTCCAGTACTAATCGAACTTCATTGGCTCCCCATCAAAGCCCACATCCAATACAAGCTCTTAGTAACCACGTTCAAACTTGTTTACAACATAGCACCCTCATACCTAAACACCTTAATATCCGAGCAACCAATCATCAGAAACAGAAGAACAGTAAATAGCAACACCCTCCATGTCCCGAATAGCATGAGAAATTGTAACGCAAACACCACCAACAGAGCGTTCTCATTTACTGCACCAACACTCTGGAACCAACTGCCCTATGAACTAAGAGCAAACAAAGACTTGAAGGACTTCAGGAAGAAGCTGAAGACTCACCTCTTTAGAACTCACTTCAACCTGACCTAGTCAGAGTATGTAATACACGTGTATATGGATACATGAAAAGCCTCCACTAGTACAATCCAATGTAGATACGTAAAGTCTCCTCTTATACAATCAATGTAAAAATTGTAATTGCTTGTTGTGCCTTTCACCCCCCCTGAAATCAATGTATGTTCAAATTCCGGCCTGTACAGCCGCCCCATTATGTATAGAATACCGCTGCTGATCGCTGGAAGCAGCGGGATACAAGTGTACACTAAATAAATAAATAAATAAATAAAAATAAATAAATAGCCTCCGTTCCCCAATCATCTTCCAGTGGCCCATATCACAGTACCAATTTTAGGTCTGTGCATGACAACTCTTGTAGGACCCAGTTTAAGTGAACCTTTGCAAAGGCTGCCTTTTGTTACTATGTCGGTCAACAGCTTAGATATGAATTACTAAAGGGGAAGGGAACTGGATTTAGCTCATGAATTACTCAGAAGTTGAAAGGCAAGTAGGTATTTTCCCTACCCCCAGAGGGTTTACAATCTAAGTTTGTATCCGAGGCAAGTGAGAATCAAGTGCATTGCCCAAGAGCACATGGAGCAGCAGTGGAATTGAAACCGGTCTTCCCCGATTCTCAGCCCATTCGGCTGCTCCTCCAGTAAAATGAATAACTTCCAGTAAGCAGAGAAAAGCATGAGAGAGCAATAACTTCAAATAGGTTTATTAAACTGGCAGCTTATGTTCTTATGTATGTTTAACTGATGATTGACTAATCGGGCCCATAGAAAATAGTCTAAGGTATTTACGCAGTCTGCAGACCTGAAAATCGTGTAAATGCCGCTCAGCGGGGTATGCAGCAGCACTGACATGGGGGTACCACCAAGCCAATACTGAGTCGCTGCCCGGTTATGGTTACACAGGACCAGCCCAAGGATTTCTGCTAGCCTCACCCCGCCATAGATTCAGGCTCAGGAAGGGGAAGCGAGCAGCAGCAGCATTTTGCAGTCGCTTTTGGAAATGCTGCCCGCATCCCCCCCCCAAATGGAATCAGCGGCAGCTGGGGAGTGGGGGGGGGGGGGTGGCACAGCCAGCCATGTGTGCCGCCACCACTGCCTAGTGGACGGGACTACATGGTGAAAGCAAGGTGCAACAAAGGCTGGCCACAAAAGCTAACTGAACACACAGCTGAATAGGTGGGGAATATCAATAAAGCAATTGTGTCATCACCACTCTTGCTCCTTGTGTTCCCACAGAAGCTAACTGGACACACAGCTGAATAGTATCGTTGCCCAGTTAATGTCTTGCTGGATATGACCCTGGCACTAAACATCCACGTTTAAAGTTCAACAGCGGTAGTTCCCCATGTTAGATCAGCAAGCCACTGCTGCCGAATATCAGGTCCTACGTATTTTAGTTTCACATGTGCAGTAACTGTCTAACGAGTTATTTTATTACACTTATTAAAGCCAGGGAAATCCCTCTTAACATGCCAGCTAGGGTTGCTATCTCTCCCAGGTCAACCAGTCAATTGGATGTAGTCCTGGTTTTGCCCAACTGCAAACATGGATTTGTAAACAGGTAGAAAAGGTGACAGCGAAGCCAGAAGGATGCTTGGGTGCACAGGGAGAGGAATGGCTAGCAGAAAAAGGGAGGCGATAATGCCTCTGTATACGTCGTAAGTCTCGGTGCGACCTCATTTGGAGTATTGTGTGCAGTTCTAGAGACCGCACCTTCAAAAGGATAGAAACATGATGAAATAGATACAGAGGGTGGCTACTGAAATGATTAGTGGTCTTTGTAATAAAGCTTATGGGGACAGACAAAGATCTTAATATGTATACGTTAGAGACATTTAAATATCTTTGTGGCATAAATGCACAAGAGGAGAGTCTTGACTGAAAGCAAATTCTGCTATGAGTGGACACAGGGTGAGGGTGAAAGGGGTTAGACTCAGGACTAATATGCAGAAATATTTTTCTTTATGGAAAGAGTGGTAGATGCGTGGAATAGTCTCCCTGTGAAGGTAGTATCTGAATTCAAGAAAGCATGGGACAAACACAGATGATCTCTAACGGCAAAAATCGGGACTATTGTAGTTGATATGGAAGGGCAGACTAGCTAGGCCATGTGGCGTTTTTCTGCCATCATATTTCTATATCATTCCAATTTTTCCTGAGAAACTCAGTAGGAAAAAAATCCATGCATGGGATGGGGCAAAGCTAAGACTGGGGAAGAGAAGAGAAAAAGCAGAACCGCAAAAAAAGACTTCCCCCTCCACCCCCAGCTGCCATCAAAGCAGATCTTATTTTCTCACATGTTGCTCATGCACTGTCTCAGAGTTATTTGGGCAATATGTGAGAAAATAAAAGTTTTATGCTTTACTGTATAAATATACCAGACACAGAAATGGAGTGGCCCAAGCACTACATGGTAAAATCTTAAGAGCCCTAACACTGCGTCTCCCCAAGCCAATCTGAAACATGTAGGGTTTTGGCCAGGAACATCCATTCCTTCCCCTTCAATATAGAACCATGGGGAGGACACTGGCCCATTTCTCCTTGATCCCAATGATAAAAGAAAAGCTTGGACTATTGGGTCAATAATTCAAAGGCCCACAGAAAGAGTGTGAACTTCAAAACTGAACAGAGCAAACCGTAAAAACCTATTGGAAAATTCAGCAAATGCTGTTTTAACAAAATGAATTCTATTTTTATATTTTACACATTTCAGAAGCATTATGAAGAGGAAACGTTTTGCGGCCCAGTACTGAAAAGTGTTTGTATGTTCAGTGGTGGTTGCTAAACATGTAAGCCCCATATCTGTGGTTTTCAGTGGCACTAAAATGTATGTTGCCACGGAAAATTCTTACAGGCCGCCCCGGGACTATTTGAACAGTGCTGGAACAGAGAAAAGGTAGAACATGTGTGTCACGTAACGCTATAGATAGCTATACGGATAGTGGCTAAATATTGCCAACTACGGAGGTTGGATTTAGGACAAAAGACTTTCTTTAAAGTTACTTAACTATATGGATAGTAGCTGAATATTGCTGATTATCTGTACAGCGGTGGTGGTCACGGTTGTATATGTATATTCAGCGCCACCGGTTCTACAGATAGCAGCACTGAATATGCTAAGATTTAAACGCCATGGCTAGCATAAAAGAGAAAAAAAATGGATTTAAACAAACAAACAAAAAAAAAAACGCCAGTGGTCAGGATAAGACTTAAAAGGATTGAAAGCAGTAACCCAGGGAAGATCAAGGAACAGGTCACTAGAACCTTACTGTTATGCTTGATAAATAAATTAGATAGATAACATGGTGGCAGATGAAGACCAATTGGCCAAGTTATACTACCTGGTTCACTACCACTTTGTGTAGATAAGCAGATAAAGTCCATACCTATGGCAATTCTCCTAAATTTCCTCCCCCTTCTTCCATCTCCAATCTCTGTCCCAGCCACTATCTTGTATACCTGTCCCACGCGCAAGCTCGTTTAAATTGCATCACAGTGCTGGCCTCCACCACCTCCAGCAGGCAGATTATTATAGGCCTTAGTTTTCTCTTTGGTTCTTACCGGTCTTCTTTTTAATCCAACACCCAAGCTCCCCTTTGCCATCACTTCACCCTGGTGAACTCCCTCTCACAGTGCAGCACCTGACTGACTTACATCTCTGATCCAGGGGCCTCTTTAATCAAACATTAAAGTGTTAGCGACTGCCACACTTCAGCAGTTGCAAGGTTAGCTTGACTTCCAAAGCGACCAACCGTAGAATAAAACCTTTCAAAATGCCGATTCCATATCCTGGGGGCTGCATGGTGAGATGATTCCAGAGAATTAAATGTTGTTACTCAAATTACTGAGACAGCCCAGAGCCTGACTCCGAGGTGAAAAGCAATAAAAGGAGTTTTATGATTTATAAGGAGCAGTGATGTGAGGTATTATTCTTCAAGACACGTCTGTCAGACTGTGCAGTTTCACTGCCAAAACAAGGTGCAAGGGTCTCTATTCTCTTGTAACGCTATACAAATTAGTCGTGGTAGTAATAGTAGAAAAAGCCCAGTTGGTCCACCCAGTCTGTCCATTTATTCTTGTCAACACTGCTAAGGCTATATCCCTATAGTAAGCCATAGAACATAACCTTGTCCAGGGCAATTTTGGTCTAGCAGCTTGGGCAGAACATAGAAGATCTACCCACTTAGTTCATACTCAGCACTCTTCCTATGTTTAACCAAAAAGCTTTAGTAATCTACATAACTACCAATACTAGTGTGGCCACTGCCCAAATAAGCAGCCTCTTGGGTCTCTTGTGTAGCCTGCCAAACAGACCTGGCTATATGAGCACCTGCATTCCCGGTAGGTCTTCTAGTTCTTATTGTACTTACAGCTTGCCAAACAGAGCCAGCTGCTAGATTAATTTTATTATCCTATACTAGAGAAAAACTGTTGTATTAACAGTTAGCCTCTTAGATTCCTTATGTATCCTGCCAGACAGACTCTACATGAACACGTTTCAGCTAGGACTTTTAATCATTACAAGTGACCATACAAAAATACCATACTTAATCCAGCACCAATACCCTAACGTCTTCTCACCAGGCCTAGTAACGGCTAAAAATAACTAGCAAGGCTGCTGCCTGAACATTCAGCACCCAGTCGCCCACCTTTCAACAGTGACTGTTGATTTCTGGGGCATTGTAGCCTGCTAGCACCAATCACTACATCGTATTTCATTCCTCTGCCCCTTTTCTCTGCGTGTAGCTCTTTACTTACAGTAAGTCTGCTCCACGGAGTGGATGGTTTGTAATACAGCCGCAATCGCTGCTTCACCTGCAGCTATGCTCGTATGCCTTCACGTTTCGACCTATCTAGTCTTGATGCAATGCCACAGAGTCAAGTTATCTTTTGATCCTAGGGATTTTCAGTGCTCATCTCAGCCATTTTTGTAGGCAGTTATAGTTTTATGCCACCTTCTCGGAGAGTTCATTTGCTGCACTCACCGCTAGATCAGCACATACATACTCTACATAATACACATGGCACTGCACAGATGTTGTAAGCCTAAGAATTACTTTGTTTGAAGGATTCTTGG
The DNA here is from genome assembly GCA_033557465.1 of Ichthyophis bannanicus. Lineage (NCBI taxonomy): Eukaryota > Metazoa > Chordata > Amphibia > Gymnophiona > Ichthyophiidae > Ichthyophis > Ichthyophis bannanicus. Next base: position 54,385,475 of record CM066045.1, read on the forward strand.
AAGCAGGACTGTACCTAGCCCTGTGCGAGTGCTGCGGCTGCAAAGGCTTAAGGAGGCGCATTTTAGCTCTCTGCCTTTGCCTGCCACCGCCACTTTTTCTTCTCTCAGCGGCAGGCAACGACAGACAGCTAAAATGCGCCCCTTAAGCCTTCGCGCTGACATACTAAGCAGATCTCTCCCTCCCTGCTCTTGCATGCTGGCGACTTGCAGATCTACTTAGCATGCCAGCAATTTGCACATCGGGCGCGCCTCTTCTCTCCCGCCGCGGTGGGGGGGGGGGGCGCGTGCCCAATGTGCAAGTCGCACAGGGCGTGATTTACACTCGGTACGGCCCTACTTGGAAGGGGGTCTATGGTGCGATCTATCAAAGTTATTTCCCCCATAGACAACAGAGAACAAGGAAGTCTCTTAGTAAATCAAACCTAGAGAGGGAGGGCTCTTGTCTGTTCCATCTTTAGAGCCATCGTAACATTCCCACTTGACAAAGGAACGTGACGCTTGAGCTATGCTTCAGACTCATTGGAGAATGACCAGTTTCCCCATCTGTGGATATTTTGTTGAGAGGAAATACAACTGACCGAATGGTCCATTTTCCCAGAAATCCACCACGGACAAAGCAAAAACAAGAGGCTCTAACCTGTGGAGAGTGGGGAACTCTAAAGCAGGGGCACATATTGAACAGACACAGTTTTGTTTTGTTTTTTTTGTTTGTTTTAAAACTTTTGCTAGCATGCGGGGCACTTTGAAAAATGGCCTGCCCTCCTGTAGGAAAAGGTCAGCAGGCACTTTGAAATCCTTTAGCTGGCTCCATGGCAACCGTCTGTAACCACTGCGTTAAAAGTTGCTTCTAGTCCACATTAGATTAATGGTTAAATGCAAGGTGAATGAAGGTACACAACTTGCACCGTTTATTCCAGGACATTGAAAACATCTACTGTCTGGTGTACAGACATTTTTGGCTGCTATACCCAGTCTCCCTAGTGAAGTACATGAAAAATATAATGGTAGAAATACTGAGGTGCCAACTGATACCACACAGGAACATGCACAGCTCAACTTGGCTTTAACGTATCAAATATGTAAGGGAATCATAAGAACATAAGATATGCCATACTGGATCAGATCAAGGGTCCATCAAGCCCAGTATTCCATTTCCAATAGTGGCCAATCCAGGTCACAAGATTCCACGTTGCTTAGCATAGAGTAAGCAACGGATGTCCCTAGTCCTCTTTACTAAGAGTTTATCGACTTTTCCTCTACACTGGACAGAGGGTTTCAATGTATTATGCACGATGATCCTGAACATCCTTTTCCTGGGCGTTGGTTCCTAATGTGGAACCTTGCATCATGTAACCACACCTTGGGTTGCGCTTCCTAAGTGCATAGCTTTGCACTACTCCACATTAAAAGGTCATTTGCTATTTGGACACCCAATTTATCAATGTCCTCTTGAAATTTCACAATATTTTATGTTTTAACAACTTTTAATAAATTTTGCGTCTCTGCAAATTTGATCACCTCACTCTTTATTCCCATTTCCAGGTCGTTTATGACTATTTTTTAAAGCAGCAGACCCAACATAGATCCCTGAGGTACTCCACAAGTCACCTTTTCTGAGAAAATTGGGCATTTAGCCCTACTTTATTTTCTTTTAACCAGTTCCTGTTCCACAATAGTACATTGCCTCCTATTCCATGAAGTTTTAAATTTTGCCAAGAGTCTCATGAGGGACCTTGTCAAAGGCTTTCTGAAAATCCAGATAAAAGATGAACCAGTTCAAAAATAACAGATTGAGACATGACTTTCCTTGGCTAAATCCATGTGGACTTTCTCCCATTAAGCCATGACTATCTACATGTACAGTAATTTGATTCTTTATAATGGTTTCTACCATTTTGCCACATACTGATGTCACTCCCATCTAAAGAGATAACTCAGAAAAAAGAGAAATTTTTTTGTCGGAACTACTGCCGTGAAAACTTACGTCCTCTTGAGGCAGAATGTTCCTTTTAATCAAAGATTTTGAAAAGGGATAGAAACCCTAAATATACCCAAAAGGATATCAAAAACCCATAGGGTACAAACAAATGTGAAAGTGAGCTGTTAAAAACCTTGTCCCGCACTCCATAGCATAGTAGCAAATAATAACCATTAGGTACTTAGCTCAAGCCCTGGCTCCAATGGAACAACAGAAATTTTTCAGAGCTTAAGGAGTGCTTCAAAGGGAGATCGTCCGTAACAATCAGAAATCCGTAATCGGAACCACATGTTATCTCATGTTCTGAGTTCTCTTTAGATGGGAGTGATATTATTGTGGGATATACTCTTTAAGGTTTACTTTTGATGGACATACTGATGTCAGGCTCCCCAGTCTGTAGCTTCCTCATCATCCCTTGAACTCTTTATTTATTTATTTATTTATTTATTTAATTAACAGGTTTTCTATACCGCCTTTTCCTTAAATCAAAGCGGTTACCAAGACACAAGAAGGGAGAACAGAGGCAGGGAAGCATACACAGACTAAACTATACAGTGAAGGTAAAATTGGGATACACAACATCAAGGAACTGTTACAGATAAACACGTTACATGCAGGCTACAATAATAAAGACTTGTTAGGTGTCTGTGCCATAGTGCTCAATGAAGAGTACAAACTTCGGTTGTTTTCTGAACTCCTTTAAATCATCTATGGATCGCACATTGGGAGGGAGAGAGTTCCAGATAAGTGGGGCCGATAAGGAAATTGCCCTTTGTGTGGTACATTTACATGCTTTTCTGAAGCTACTTGGGGTGCTGAGAGTGTTTGATGTAGTTTTTCTTCTTGGCCTGTTGTTATTCTGGAGTAAGAGATTATGAAGGCTAAAAGCAGAGCACTTGTGTCTGATCTTGAATATATTAATTACCATCTTATATTTGACGCGCTGGCTTATTGGAAGCCAGTGGAGCTCTTTGAGAGTAGGGGTGATGTGATCTTGAGATGTTGAGCCGGCAATTATTCTGGCTGCTGTATTCTGAGCCATCTGAAGAGGCTTAAGTGAGTGTTTTGATAGACCGTAGTAAATAGGATTAGCGTTACATTGGCTACTCTAAAAATCATCTGTAGCACCTGAAGATTGGAATAATAGTTCACAGATTACTAGTAGGTGGTCTGCAATCTCATATTTCAGTTCTCTCAGCACCCTGGGATATAGATCTGGTGATTTGCTACTTTTTAGTTTATCAAACAGCTGTATTACATCTTCCCAGTTTATTGAGATTGGTTTCAATTCTTCAGATAATTAGTCCTTACCTGCTAATTAGTGTTCCTGAAGGAACTCCAGTCCGGTCCCTTTACTCTCGGGTTGCGCAACCCTTCCAGCAGCTTGGAGGCTGAGCCCATCATCGTTTTGATGAGGGTGTGGTATAAATACCACTGGCACCACCCATAGGCACCAGTAATCTGATGAAAAAAGCAGTCCTGACAGGCACCCGTAACTATAATGCGTAAAACAAACCAAAACCAACGAAAACAGGAAAACAAAAAAAAAAAAAAGAAATGTTTTGAAGTACAGTGGAAAAGGAGGGGAGGGGAGGGAAGGAGAAGGCTTACCCGAGGCCGACCCAGCCTTTACTCACTCCTCCCCGTACCTCCCTAGCCCATAGCCCCGCCGCTGGGGCTCATCCGACCAGAGTTTTCAGCTTCCGCCCCGCTCCGTTCACCGACTTCGGTCCTTTATTCCATTCTGAGCATTAGAAACCGAACCTGGGCGGGATCAGGGACTGGACTGGAGTTCCTTCAGGAACACTAATTAGCAGGTAAGGACTAATTACTTTTTCCTTAGCAGAACTCCAGTCCAGTCCCTTTACTCTCGGGATGTAACAGAGCAGTTCAACCCTGGGTGGGGTTCGCCAACCCGGACAGAAGTACCGCACCTGCAAATCTGGTGTCTGCTCTACTCTGAACATCCAATCTGTAGTGCTTGGAAAAGGTATGCAGAGAGGACCAGGTGGCCGCTTTACAGATGTCTAGCGGTGGAACCAAGCTATGCTCTGCCCAGGAGGTCGACAGCGCTCGAGTTGAATGCGCGCGAAGACCTGTTGGGACCTGCCTCCCCTTGAGAATGTAGGCAGAGGCAATGGTCTCCCTGATCCATCTAGAAATGGAAGCTTTGGCCGCTGCTTCCCCCTTGTGCGGCCCTCCAAATTGAACGAAAAGTCGTTCGGACTTGCGGAAAGATGCTGTGCGTGAGAGATACCGTCTCAGCACTCTATGCAAATCTAGGAGCCGCAGTTTGGTACTCTCCCCTTCCTGAGCTTCTCCTGCAAAGGACGGGAGCGAAACTGTTTGGTTCATATGAAAAGGAGAGGAGACCTTGGGTAGGAAGGAAGGAACCATCCGTAAGACCACCTTATCCTTGAAAAAGGAAAGGAAGGGAGGTCGAGAAGAGAGAGCTTGTAGCTCCGAGACCCTCCTAGCCGAACAAATAGCTACCAAAAATACCGTCTTGAGGATCAAGTCCTTTAGAGAGGCACTCCTTGCTGGTTCAAAGGGCTCCCTGGTTAGGGAATCCAAAACCAGGTTTAAGTCCCAAGGGGGAATCACTGATCTTTGTTGAGGCCGTAAGCACTTGACCGCCCTCAGGAATCTACCCACATCAGCGTGGTCTCCTAGAGACTTGCCCCGAACCTTTCCCCTATAACAAGAAATTGCCGCTAGCTGAACTCGTAACAAGCTGTGAGCCAAACCTTTCTCAAAGCCTGCTTGTAGGAACTCTAACACCTCCGGAACTGAGGCTTCTAGGGGTTTCTTATGGAGATCCGTGCACCATGCCTTGAATGTGCGCCAAACCCTGATATAGGAAAGGCAGGTCGAGCGTTTCCGGGCGTTCAGCAGGGTCGAAATTACCGAAGCCGAGTAACCCCGCTTCCCTAGCCGTGCCCTCTCAAGGGCCAAGCCGTAAGCGAGAATCGATGCACGTGGGGCATGAGTACTGGACCCTGCCGTAGCAAATCCTGTCTGTCGGGGAGCCTCCAAGGGCGATGCGCCATTAGCCTCACCAGGTCTGCATACCATGGGCGGCGAGGCCAATCCGGAGCTATGAGGATTACCAGACCTGGGTGGGCCTCTATTCGTCTTAGAACCCTCCCTATGAGGGCCCAGGGCGGGAACACATACAGGAGACCTTCCGAAGGCCACTTCTGGACCAGGGCATCCAAGCCTTCTGACATCCTTTCCTTTCTTCGACTGAAAAACCGGCTTGCTTTGGATGTTTCGTAGCGCGCCATGAGGTCCATGATCGATGCTCCCTAAAGGGCTACCACTTGGTCGAACACTTCCTGCGCTAGCTCCCATTCCCCGTGGTCTATCTTGTGTCTGCTGAGGTAATCGGCCGTCACATTTTCTGTTCCCGCTACGTGCTGAGCTGACAGGTCCAATAGGTGTGCTTCGGCCCACTGTAAGAGGCTGTCTGCCTCCTTCTCCAGCAGGGGGCTGCTCGTCCCCCCTTGGAGGTTGATGTAGGCCACCGTGGTGACATTGTCCGAGAGGACGTGGACTGCCCTTTTCCGAACTAAGGGCTCGAGAGATCTGAGTGCCAGCGCTACTGCCCTCAGCTCTAGCCTGTTGATGGACCACCGGGCTTCCATCGGGGTCCAGCTCCCCTGTGCGAACTGACCCTCGCAATGCGCACCCCAGCCTGCGAGGCTTGCATCCGTCGCCAGCTGTATCCATTGGGGTGGCTCGAGAGGCATCCCGCAGCCTAGGTTCTTTGAGCACTCCCACCAGAGGAGAGTCCTCCTGATCTGAAGAGGACAGGGCAGCTGCATGGATAAGGGATGATGCTGAGGGGACCAACGTCGTAACAACGCGCGTTGAAGAGGTCGCATATGAGCCTTGGCCCATGGCACTACTTCTATCGCTGCCGCCATGGTGCCCAACAGCTGAAGGTAATGCCAGGCGGTAGGGATCAGTCTTGAAATGAAGCGAGAGACCAGGCTCCTCAGGTCTCGTAACCTCTGTTCCGACAGGAAGACCCTTCCCCTCCTTGTGTCGAACCTTGCTCCGAGGTAATCGATCTCCTGCGAGGGAATTAATCTGCTCTTTGACCTGTTGATGACCCAACCCAACTCCTCCAGGAATTCCACCACTCTGGCTGTAGCTGTACGACTCTCTGTCTCGGATTTTGCCCGAATCAGCCAATCGTCCAGGTATGGATGTACTAGAATCCCCTCCTTGCGAAGGGCCGCGGCTACCACTACCATTACCTTGGTGAATGTCCTGGGGGCTGTTGCTAGGCCAAAGGGAAGAGCCTGGAACTGAAAATGACCCCTCGGCACTGCAAATCTCAGGAACTGCTGATGAGATTTTCGTACTGGAATATGTAAGTATGCTTCCGTCAAGCCTAGTGATGTTAGAAACTCCCCCTGTCTTACCGCTGCAATGACCGACCTCAGGGTTTCCATGCGAAAATGAGGAACCAAGAGGCAGCGATTGACTTGTTTTAAGTCCAGGATTGGACGGAAGGACCCTTCTTTCTTTGGGACCACAAAATAGATCGAGTATCGACTGTAACCGTATTGGTCTCTCGGGACGGGAGTCACCGCTCCCAACTCGATCAGCCTTGAAAGAGTGTCTTCTATTGCTGCTCTCTTTTCTGGAGAGCCGCAAGGAGACTGAATAAAGGCTGGGGGAACTTGCTTTGTGAATTCGAGAGCATAACCCTCTCCGATTACTTCCAGTACCCAACGATCCAATGTGACTCGGGCTCAGGCGGGAAGGAACTGCCTTAACCGACCCCCACCAGCAGGCCTTTCTCCTGGGCTCCTGCAGTTTCATTGTGGCTTCCTAGGACCTGAGGATGAGGAGGAAGCTGCAAAACCTCTTCCAGCTCCTCGAAACCCTCGGAAGCCTTTTCCTCTAGGCGAGGGGCGACCCCTAGGAAAAAAAGTCTGTCTGGTCGGCCGGAACCTACGAAAGTCCCTCGGCTGGGACCGTCGAACGGTTTTGCTTAGGTCTATCCTCCGGGAGTCTACCTCCCTTAGACTCGTCAAGGTCTTTCACCAACTTTTCCAGGTCTTCGCCAAACAGCAGCTTCCCCTTGAAGGGAAGGCGACTCAGACGAGCCTTCGAGGAGGGGGTCCGCCACCCAATTGCGCAGCCACAGATATCTCCTGGCTGCTACCACAGAGGCCATATTTTTTGCTAGACTCCTAATAAGGTCGTACTGGCTATCTGCTAGAAAGGCGGAACCCGACTCTAACCGCGCAGCACTAGCCTGCGCGTCGGTAGAGGTGCCATCCGTTAGTTGAAGCTGTTGAGCCCACCTCAGGCAGGCTCTTGCTACCCACGTTCCTGACACTGAGGCCTGCAGGGTGAGGGCACTAACATCAAAGGCTTGCTTCAGCAGAGTCCAGCTTTCTGTCCTGACTATCTTTAAGCGCTGCGCTGCCCTCGACCGGGATGGTCGTCTTCTTTGTCACCGCTGAAACTGCCGCGTCTACCCTTGGGGACTTCAGCAGATCCTTGTCAGTTTCCGGTAAAGGGTACAAGCGAGACATGGCTCTCACCCCTCTTAGGCTGGACTCCGGTTGGTTCCACTCTTCCTGGATCATCTGGCGTACCACCCTGTGGACCGGAAAGACTTTGAGTCTTCCTGACGGCTTGAATCAAAGGATCCTCTAATGCTTCTTCCTCTGCAGGGATGTATGATGCCATATTGAGCACCTTCAGGAATTCATTAATTAAGGCTGGGAGCTCCTCCCGACGAAATACTCTAACTATTCGGGAATGCTCTTCTTCTGGGATCTCCCCCTCCTCAAGCTCTTCCTCTTCCTCCCCCACTTCTCTGTCCGATCCCTCCTCATCCGGAGTGGCCGGAGAAGGGGAAGTGAGAGGTTCTTCGCTCATTAGTCTAGAGCGCTTAGGAGGGGCTCTGGGGTCATGGGAGCTAGGTCTTCCCTGGACCGGGCCGGCTACTTTCTTTCAGCAGCGTCGGCTCCATGAGTCCCTGCTGACGCATACAATAGGCTTTGTGCAACAGAAGGACAAATTCTGGAGAAAAATGCTCCCAGCCTCCCTCCGCTCCAATGGAAACAGGGGGAAGGGACTGGGAGGGGCCTGGTAAGGCAGAGGTAGAGAGCGGGGGAGTGGAGGAAGAATCCCCTCCTCCTTCCCGGGGACCTTGAGACCCTTGGGAAGTCTGATCCATGGACAATTGAATCTCATGCTCCACAGAGGCTGCTTCCGCAGCACAACCCCGGCAGATACCGGCTTCAGAATCCGCAATTCTGCGCGTTCCGCAGGACGGGCACCGTAATTTTCCCGTCATTCTTCCTCCTCTATTAATATTAAAATAAATAAATAAATAAAAATATTGAGTCCCCCTAGGGTAAGAAGGATCCAACGAAAAAAACAAACCTGGCAATCAATGAAAAAGGGATGAAATTTAAATTGAAAATAAATGAAAAAGTTTCCCAACCACAGGGAGGAAGGAGGGGGGGGGGGAGTGGGAGGCCCTGACCCCAAGGCTGGACCCTGACCAAGCTAAAAATAAATTAAATTAAAATCAATTAAAATAGATGGAACAAATTAGAATAAATACAGGTCTCTGCAATACTTGCGATTTCGCTGGTCGAATGCTCTGCGTGCCACGCTCCTCACGCTGGGCCAGCTGAGTGTTGCTAGGCTCCACGTGGTAGGCTTCAGCCACGTGGAGTCAGGTCATGCGGCAGGTGAACTTGTCCTCGCCGCCGTAGCCCGGATCCCCCCGACGCTAGGGCAATTGCTTCGTCGTTCCAACGCCGCCTCTAGCGCTCAGCCCGGACAGCCGCTGTAAGCGCGAGGCGGCAGAGAAGCAGGAAGAGGAGCGTTTTTGGATTCCGTGCTCAGCCCCCGACCGGGGCTTCAGCGCGGTGTTGCCTCTAGCGCTCAGCCTGCCTCGGGGGCTTTGGCGCGAGGTGACTGGGAGCGGAGAGGAGGCCGGAATCCGGATGCCGCGACTGTGGGGGAGAAGTGCCCCGAAGCACCCCGCTGCCAAGTAAGCCCTCTCCTTCCAAAGGACCCCGGAGAACTGAGAAGGAGGGGGGGGGGAAGAGGAGGGAGAGCCAGACAAGGAAAGAAGCAACAGAGATTTACACAAAAAACACAGGAGAAGAAAAACTCCCTCAACTACAGTAAAGGGAAATCAAAGAAATTAAAGAAAAGTAATAAAAGGGGTATCAAAAAGAACTAAAGACCAGTAAGCTCCTGGCTTACGGTAACCCTCCAGCTGCTTGGAGGATGAGAATACTGGTGCCTATGGGTGGGTGCCAGTGGTATTTATACCACACCATCATCAAAACGATGATGGGCTCAGCCTCCAAGCTGCTGGAAGGGTTGCGCAACCCGAGAGTAAAGGGACTGGACTGGAGTTCTGCTAAGGAAACATCACTTTTAAATATCATTTCAAACATGGGTAACTTCCCTACATCTTCTTCAGTAAAGACCAAAGCAAAGAATACATGACAAATGGCCTTGTCCTCCCCTTAGTGCCACTTTTATCCCTCTATCATCTAATGGTCCAACTGACCATTTCATAGATGTTTTGCTATATTTGTACTTGAAAAAAGTTTTTATGATGCGTTTTTTGCTTCCACAGCAAGCTTCTTTTCAACTTCTCACTTTGCCTGCCTTATCAATGCCTTGCATCTAACTTGCCAGTGCTTATGCCGTTTGCTGTTTTGTCATTTAGTTCCTTTTTCTAATTCATGAAAGATGATTTTTTTTTATTTTTGCTACAACAGCCTCTCTGACCTCACCTTTAAACCATGTTTGCAGTAGTTTCTTTCCTTCCATATTTCTTAAAAGCATAGAATACATCTGGTCTGGGCTTCCAAGACAGTATTTTTAAATAATGCCCATGCTTGATGTAACACTTTAATCTCTGCAGCTGCCCCTTTTAGTTTTTTCTTAACTATTTTCCTCATTTTATCAAATTTACAATTAGGGCTTCAGAGTTGATTTGTTATTTGCAAAGTCAGTAAACTCAGAGAGAGAGAAAAAGACAGTCTAAGCAGAGCCATCAAGAGATTATCTGGTAAGTAAAATGCCACCATATAATGTCTTTTCCTAGAGTCCTGCTGGACCAGTCCAGGCAAGTGGGTTGGATCCCCCTACTAGCAGATATAGAGACAGAGAAACACTCCAGAGCAGGGGTTCTCAACCCTGTCCTCGGGACCCACCTAGCCAGTCAGGTTTTCAGGATAACCACAATGAATATGTATGAGAGAGATTTGCATACACTGCCTCCATTATATGCAAATCTCTCCATGCATATTCATTGTGGTTATCCTGAAAACCCGACTGGCTAGGTGGGTCCTGAGGACAGGGTTGAGAACCCCTGCTCCAGAGGCTTCTTATGACACCACCGGGCCATTATCAACCTATGCCTGCCTCTAGGGGCATGATGCAGTATTCATACCCAAGCATATGGTAAGGAGTCTCTGACCTCACACAACCTCAGTGAAAGTTACAACATTTAACAGAACAGAAAGCACAACTATGTACAGTATCAGCCTCAACAGAAGGCTCGTCAGAAAGTTATGAGCCTGAAGAGTACAGCAGACCAATACAGGCTCCAGGGACAGGTCCTGGACCCAAGGTGAGAACATTATCTGGTAAGTAAAATGTCACCTTCCATATCATCCTGCTAGAGCAGTCCAGACAAGTGGAACATATCAAAGCTACATCTCCATTGGGAAGGAAGACAACATAACAGCTTTTAAGACCTCTGAGCTAAATGCAGTGTCTGCCCAGTGATGCTTGACACAGATGGAAAGTGCTACCCACGTTGCTGTCCGATAAATGTCTTGAAGGGGCTACTGAGCTACGCTCTGCCCACAGGGATGCTTGCACCAGAGTGAAATGTGCATGCAAACCCTCCAGAGCTGGCCAGTTCTGCAACAGACATATTGAGGCAATGTCCTCCTCTATCCAGTGCCCGAAGGTAAACTTAACCATCACATCATCCTTATGCAGACGTGCAAACAGCACAAAAGAGACGGTCTGACTTGTAAAAGGAGTTAGAAACCTATGATTAACAGAAGCACTCCCCAGACATCCACTAGGTGAAGGTCCTTGTCATGGCGCCGCTCCTTAGGAAAGTAGGGCAGACAGACTACCTGATTCACATGGAAGGAAGCTACCACCTTGGGCAAAAAGGAAGGGATAGGCTGAATGCACACAGAGGATAAATAACGAACTCTGAACGATAACGCCTGTAGCTCAGAAATATGTCTCGCCTAGCAGATTGAAGCCAGAAAGAGACAGACAGGTCTTAAGAGTTAAGGGGCCAGATATTGATTTGCAATGGCTACGTACCTCTAAGGCGCATGGCTGTTGCCACCAAACTTTAACCCTGGATATTCAATCTGGGACCATAGCTGGCCACTGGCATTGAATATTCAGGTTTGCTGCACATGGCGCAGAAGCTAACTACAGCAGTGATAGTCAGCCGCTACCTGGTTAGCTTTGGTGGCGAAAGTTAGGACAGCTTTTGCTTTGCCTAACTTTCACCGCTGAGGGATAAACGGGCAGCAGCTGAATATAGTTCCTGAACAGTTATCCCCGGGTACCACTCCCGATGCTAAGTGGTTAGTATTGTGGCATATAGTGGCATTATTCTTGGCTATTCAGCGGCACTAACCGTGTAAATGCCTTTGAATAATCAGGCTCTAGATCTTTAAGGGCTCTGACATCAAGCCCGGAACACCAAGCAGAGATCCCATAAGGAAATAACTGAATGCAGGGGAAGGCGCAGGTGCCAAAGGAAAAAAAAAAAAAAAAAAGAGGAAAACTGTTGGGTGTGAGGCTATGGATTGCCCCGCCACTAGTTCTCTGAAGCAGGATAAAGCTGGAATCTGAACTTTCAGGGAGTTGAGGGAAAGATCTTTGTCCAAGCCATCCTGAAGGAAGGCAAGCAAGGATAGCAAATCCACTGTATAAGTCCTAGTTTGATGCCCAGGGCACCAGTGCTTGAAAGACACCAGACATGCACGAAGGCCAGACTGGTAGAACCTCTCCTCGTTTGGAAACCACAGCATGAGAACAACCTTTTTTGTGTGTTAAGTGATGCCTCTCAAAAACCAAGCCGTAAGCAAGTAGGGAGCCAGATCATCCAGGAGGACTTTCCCTTGATGTAACAGTCTCCGGGCTGGGGCCCTCACAGAGAGTCCTTTTGCAAGAGCTGCATCAGATCCCTGAACCACAGCCTCTTTGGCCAATCCGGTGCTAACAGGACAATCCAGCTCAGATGCTGCTCTACGATACCAGATTCCAATGATATTCTGCATGCCACAGACCAAGTGTTGCTTCTTGGAAATGGACATATGAAACTCCACCATCATGGTAGCCAACAGACTCAAGATGTGTCCAATTGGCATGATGTGCCAGGTGCTAAGGCCATGCAACACTACCAGCGTGTGCTAGAGCTGCATAGGCAGAAAAGCGCATTAGGGCCATGCAGGCAAGACATCACATGCTACAGATGCACATAAGGGGAGGCGAGTAATGGCATGGCAAAGCGTGGGAAGCGCAATCAACGTGTGCAGATAGTTTGTCAAGGCAAGAAACAAATGCTGCACCAATGGATGCTCCAAGTGGCCCAACCCAACTTATGCCCCACCAATGGACAAAGTCGGGAGCCCCCACAAACTGTCAGACAGGCAAGTCTCAGTACCCAACCCTGGGGAGCCTCAAGGCAGGTAAAGCCATGCCAGGCTCAGTTCTACTCCCCTGTTAGCAGACCTGCAGTCACATACCTCTGAAGAGCCTTCTTCAATATTTGGGAGAGAGTAGGAAAAAGAGGGAGGGAGCACTAAGGTTGCGCAAGGCTGTGAAGAATCCTTTTACAACTTATTTTCCAATTATCTGGCTGCTCAACAGGTCCTTAACATAAGAATGTGGAGATGAACCAATTCCCCTCTCCTTATAACATCCAAAATTAGCAAAGGTTTGAGGGGTGTCTCATGGAGCCTCCCACATCATGCTCTAACATGAGCTGCAAAATTAATCTTTCCTTAAAGCTTCCTTTGCTCAGATTTTATCAGAGCTGGAAAAAAAACAAAAAACCCTTGCATCCATATTTGCTGTAGACAGAAAAATATTGAATCATGCCCCTAGAGGTATAGGCTGATAATGGCCTGACGATATCTGAAGAAGCCTCTGAAATATTCTGTCTCTACATCTGCTGATAGGAAGCCACAACCCATTTGTTTGGACTGGTCTAGTAGGATAATATGGAAATATTTGTTAAAACTCTAATGTTAAGTTTGGGCATTACCTTCTTTCTCTTCTCCCCCTTTGCTGAAGTATGCTGGGGCTCAGAGCATGCCCAGGCACTAGGGAGTGGGTCTCTGGTGTCCAGGAGGGCCTGGGGCTCAGAAGAAGAGTCCAAGAGATTTTGTGTGATGCTTAAATAGTGGAATCATCTCACAATAATTCTACCTAGAAGGATGACTACTTGGAAGAGAGCACTGGCCAAGAATTAGTTGGCACAGACTAGAGGAGCAGCTACAGAGGATACTGGAACCTCAGGTGCACACCTAAAGCCTTTTCCAGTCAGGTTTGAGTCCTCTGAAGTTTATAGATTTTGAACGGCAAAGTTAGTTTTTCCTCAAGTCTAAGGCCCTCACATTTGAATGTATTTTATCAGCCCTAATACTGAACACACCATCTGGTGATCACTGGATGCGAGATGATCTCCTACCATCAAGACCGTACCTAGCCTTATGCGAGTGCTGCAGCTGCACAGGGCGCAAGGCTTGGGGGGCGCATTTCAGCTGCCTGCTGTTTCTCTGCTGCTGCCAGTTTTCCTTCTCTCAGCAGCAGCAGCGCAACAGCAGACATCCGAAATGCGCCCCCTAAGCCTTTTCGCAGCACTTCATGCAGGTTGGTCCCTCCCTCCTCTGATACGTCAAGAGCAGGGAAAGACAGATCTGCTTAAAGCGCCGGCACTTTAAGCAGATCAGGTGTGCACCCTCTCCTCCACCTCCACCCAAACGCTTTCTGCTCTTTCCCTGATGCCAGTGCCGCCATGGAGAAAACAAAGAGCAGCAGCAACAGGGCAAGAGCAGGCAGCGGCTGGACAGAGGTATGGGGAAGAGGGGGAGCACGTACCCGATGTGCAAGTCACACAGGGCACAATTCTAGCTCAGTACGGCCCTGCCCACCATAACAAACATCAGAAACGCCTTCCCCATTGGTGAGCACCACGTCCAGTATGGCCCCTTCACATGTGGGGTCTGTTACCAGTTGCCAGAATAGTTCTCCCTGTAGAGAATCCAGGATCTCTTTACTTCTAGATGATACTGCAGCAAATCAAAGTGAATTTGTGATTTTCTTCTTCTTCTGTCTTATAGATTCCGATTTACTTCTCAGAACTTAGGATGGAGCGTTCTATGAAGCTAGGCACCTGGAAGAGTGCTTCCCACTTCCTATCCAGCAAAGGTCCCTGTGGAATGGTCACCTATTCCCCAAATGTATGGATTTAAAGAAGCAGGAGTTACAAATCCATGCAAGCAATGGGAGAAGACCATTAGAGCACAAGGCATGGTCCATCAAGCTCAGCAGTAACCAACTGGAGTAGTTGTCAGATTAGGAAAGCCCATTCTCTGCTGATCATACCCAGAAGGGGAAGGGGAAATCTAATCATACATTAAAAGATACAGAAGGGGAAGCAAGAATGCAAAAGCAAGAGGGCAAGGTGAAATAATTCCTTGCCATTAGGGTCCTAATTTAATCTCCACTAGCTAGTAAGAATGGAACAAGACCACAGGACTGGTCTTGTGTGTAAGGGTGGGAATGTGTCAGCTGATGCGAGGACTTTTTATGGTAGAAAACACTTTGGAAAGAAGAGGGAGTAGCAGGGTGAAAAGGAGGACCAGAGTGCATGTAATAAGGTAAACAATTGAGTTAAGGAGTGGTCCAGCATGGGTACCTGCTTGGAGGTTTATATTGGGATTTAGGACTGCAGACTTTGTGTGTAAAGAATGATGCTAGCTAGGGAATTCAGAGAGCGGCAGGATTGTTCAAAAATAAGATCTGTTCTATCTGGGGGGAAAATGTGGAACACAGTCTTATAGGCTGAGAACTGGAAGAGGAAAATAATTTAACATGAAGTGTTTGTTTTTGTATGAGGTTTTTTTTTTTAAACTCTGGTATATGATTAGAGCTGGTCACATTCTCTGGCAGCAAATCCCATAGATTTTTGTTTAGTTTTTTTTCAATTAATGCATACTTATTTTCATGGAGTGTCTCCAAGCTCTAGCACCTTAGGAAGAGTAAAGAGGAGTAGATTATTCTGTTCTGTACGATATGGAGGCAAGAAGCAAGCCTACAGGCCATAGTAACGTAGTAAATGATGGCAGGTAACTAGCATAATGTGGAGGAGTAGCCTAGTGGTTAGAACAAACCAGGAGATCTGGGTTTGATGCCTAAGGTCACAAGGAGTGCTGGTGGGAAAGTCACTGTCCCCTCCATTGCCTCGGAAGAAAAGGCCATGGAATCTACTTCTGGTCATACCTTGCCAAGAAAGCCCAGGGGCTGATGGATCACCAGGAGTCAACATTGACCTGAAGGCAGTTTTTAAAAAATCAAACCACCACACACAAAAACAACCCAGTATAGTGCATCTAGTCTGCCCAATAAAGTCGCTAGAAAGGTGCCCACCAACCCATGCAGGTTACTCTCCTCTGTGCCTTTATTTAGGGTTGTCCTTGCCGCTCTGTGCAGGTTAACCCCCTCCATGCCTTTGTTTAGTGTTGTACCTATCTGAAGTGACATAACATAGTAACAGTATATGACGGCAGATAGAGACCAGTAAGGTCCATCTAGTTTACAGAATATTTTAGAGAATAAAGATGTCCATTTCATCAAACATAAGGGAGGTTAATGAATATAGAAGCCAATACTGACAGAATTTAAAGAGGATAGAGATAGAGAGAGGACAGCAATATAGACAGACTGAAGGATTGTGTACAAGACATGGCTGGAGGAGACCTGGATATTGGGTTTAAATATGGAAAGTTGTAAAAATGGTACAGGACAAAGCTAGAAACCATAACAAGCGTGACAGACAACAGCAATCTCCTGCAGGCAACCAACCTTGTATCACTAACAGTTGGGAGATATCCTTAGGTGCTCCAGCAAAGGCCATGGGTCTTTGTCATCTTGACTGTGTAACTATGAAGCAGACATGGTTTTTATTCTCTATGAAAACCAAGACTGCATGAATAAGGAAAAGCAAGAACAGGCGGGAAGGGCAGACAGCCAGTCCCACACTCAAGCAGCCTGCAATGAAATGTTCTGGATGCCATCCCAGTTTCATTTTTATTTTTCTCAGCACTGCCTTTTCATTTTCTGCTTCCTAAAAGAAAATTACTACATGTAGTTTATAAGCGGCATTTAATTTTTATCTTCTACATCCTCCCCCCTTAAAAAGGAACATAAACCACCCCCCCCCCCCCACCACCATTCTATGACTATCTGTTAAAACGCCTGTGTGCGCGTTTGAGGTTCGGTGCATATGGTATATTTCTGTTAAATATCCCTTTGTTACTACAGCTTTCCCACAACTGACTCATGCTAAAAGCTCATAGCTTTTGTTTGTTCTGCCTGAATCCAGTCAGTTGTTGGGTGTAGTGCCCTGTAGGCCATTATGAGCTTTTAAATTTAAGGGTTATTTTAGAAGTCTTATTTGCAGTGTCCACGTGAAAGATCAGGGCCTCTGCACATGAAGAAAAAAAATGAATTAATCGCAGCCACCTGCAAATGGCCAATTTAGAAATGGTCCAATTTACATGTTCATGTTCTTAGTGCAACAAAGTTATGTGGGGGCATGTCAGGAATGTAGCCTTAGGTGGGACAAATCTACAGATGTATTTCCCCATTTCATATAGGGATTACACAGGTAAATCCAAAATTGTCCACATCTGGATTTACACCTGCTCCATGACACAAATAGGGATTTTAGAAATGCTCCTTTTGGCCATCCCTTTACAGGAAAGGTTAAGGGGGATTTTCCCCTCAGAACTGAAATGGGATCGAGAAAGAGTACTCTAATTAAATTAGGCACATGTATATCTAGCTTTGCAGACTGCAGCAAGTCTGCCACTTGCATGACTCAGGCTTATGGTGCGTGCTAATGGAAAGGCCGGTTCCTGTGGCAGCATCGTATGTGTGTAACACAGGATGTTCAGCTTCTAGTTTTATTCAGTAGACCTCAGCAGCTGTCTAGCCCCATACTAATGAAGGGGGGGTGAGGGGAGAGAGTAGCTTAGTGGATAAAGCTGGGGGCTAAGAACCAGGGAAGCCAGGATTCAGAATCCAACTGATGTTTGAGTCTTTGCCCAAGCCACTTAACTCTCCATTGCTCAGGTACAAAATTAGACTATAAACCTTTTCAGTATTATTGAAAAGGTAAGAGCTGAATACAGAAAAATAAATCTGCTACCAGATCTCTTGGAGCTGTTCATATTTATAAGTTGAAGCTACCTACTCCTAATAGATTTCATTTTAGGGTGATGTATGACAGGATGTAAATTTTCAAAGCTACTGTCTATGAAACCCTCCATCAGATGTTAGGCACGAATCAAACTATATGGCCTTTAGGATAACAGTTAAGACCTGGTTATTTGTGCAATTAAGATAAGATATGCCATACTGGGTCATACCAAGGACCATTAAGCCCAGTATCCGGTTTCCAACAGTGGCCAGTCCAGGTCACAAGTACCTGGCAGGTTCCCAAAAAGGAACACAGGTTCCATAATGCTAGTCCCTGGGGAAAGCAGTGGATTTTCTGGGTCCTCTTTAATAATGGTTTGTGGACCTTACCTACAGGAACTTCTCAAAGCCTCTTTTTTAAGTCCAGCTACACTAACAGCTTTTACTACATCCTCCGGTAACGAATTCCAGAATTTTATTATGTGTTGAGTAAAAAAATATTTTCTCTTATCAGTTTTAAATGAGTTACACTGTAGCTTCATTGCGTGCCCTCTAGTCTTTCTACTTTTTGATGGTGTAAACAACTGATCTATGCTTACCCATTCCACTCCATTCATTAAATTTATAAACCTCTATCATATCCCCCCTCACCCATCTCTTTTCCAAGTTGAAGAGCCCCAACCATTTAAGCCTCTCCTCATAGAGGAATCCTTCCATCCGTCGATCTTCTCTATACCTTTTTTAATTCTTTTATATCCTTTTTAAGATATGTCAACCAGAATTACACACAATATTCAAGGTGTGGTCTTACCATGGAACGATACAGAGGCATTATATCATCCTTTGTTTTATTCTCCATTCCTTTCTTTATGATTCCTTAGAAAGTTGGCCATTGAACCCTACTCTCCGTTTTCAATCTTTTAACCAGTTCCTGATCCACAATACTACACTGCCTCCAATCCCATGACTTTT
This sequence comes from Ichthyophis bannanicus, assembly GCA_033557465.1. Classification (NCBI taxonomy): domain Eukaryota; kingdom Metazoa; phylum Chordata; class Amphibia; order Gymnophiona; family Ichthyophiidae; genus Ichthyophis; species Ichthyophis bannanicus. The sequence continues at coordinate 54,403,902 of CM066045.1, forward strand.
TAATTTTGCCAAGAGTCTCTCATAAGGGACCTCAAAGACTTCTGAAAATCCAGTACGCTATTATCCACCGGCTCACCTTTATCTACCTGTTTATTCACACCTTCAAAAAAATAACACAGATTAGTAAGACAAGACTTTCCTTGGCTAAATCCATGTCGACTTTCTCCCATTAAACTATGGCTGATTGACTGACTACATGTTCAGTAATTTTATTCTTTATAATTTTGCCCAGTACGGATGTCAGGCTCACTTGTCTGCAGTTTCCTGGATCTCCTCTTGAACCCTTTTTAAAAATTGGTGTTACATTGCAGAATGGCCAATCTTCAGGTACTACTGATTATTTAATGATTGTAGACCTACTATTAGTAATATGTAAACTCTTTCATATTTCAGATCTTTCAACACCCTTGGATGCATACCATCCGGTCCAGGTGATTTGCTACTTTTCAATTTATGAAATAGTTGTAATACAGGAAAGTACTTCAAAAAATTCTGCATTTTTGCTTCCACGGAAAGCTTCTTTTCAAATTCTTTTTGCCTACCTTATCAATATCTTGCATAGAACTTGCCAATGCTTATATTGTTTTCCTTGTTTGTCATTTGGCTCCTTTTTCCATTACCTGAAAGATGCTTTTTGGCAGCAACAGCATCTCTAATCTTGCCATTAAAACATGCTGGTAGTTTTTTGGCCTTCCTTTCACTTTCCTTAAAGCGTGGAATACATCTGTTCTGGGCTGCCAGGACAGTACTTTTAACACTGCCCATGCTTGATATAAATATTTAACCTTTGCAGTTGCTCCTTTTAGTTTTTGCTTAACTAATTCCCCCATTGTATCAGAATCTCCCTTTTGAAAGTTAAAAGGTAGTGCTGTGGATTTCCTTGTCGTTCTTCCATTTATTAAATCAAATGCAATCATGCTATGATTATTCTTGTCAAGTGGCCCCAAATCCTTTGAGCCAGATCCTGTGTTCCACTAAGGACTAGGTCCAAAATAGCTTCCCCTCTTATCTGTTCATGAATCAACTGCTCCAAGAAGCAGTCATTTATTTCATCTAGAAACTTTCTCTCTAGCACGTCCTGCTGTGACATTGACCCATTCAATAATAGAGTAACTGAAATCACCCATTATTACTGTGTTGTAACTTTTGTTAACTTCCCTGATTTCTTGCAGCATTTCATCATCCATCTGTTCATTCTGGCCAGGCGGTAAGTACAGTCCCACTGCTATTGCCTTCCCCTTTTTACATGGATTGTCTATCCATAGATATTCTACAGAGGATTAACGTTTTGCAGGAAACAAAACACAATGTGACTCAATGCCCTCTCTAACAGAGAGCAACCCCGCCACCATTTTGATCTATCCTAGCATTGTAATATAGTTTGTACCCAGGTACCACAGTGTCCCATTGGTTGTCCTCCTTTCACCAGATCTCTGAGATGCTAATCATATCTTACCTGTCCTTTAATGCTTTATATTCTAGTATGGAATGGGAAGCATGTCAGAGGATGCTACCCTGGAAGTTCTGGATTTCAACTTCCTACCTAAAAGGCTAAATTTGGCCTCCAGAACCTCCCTACCATACTTCCCTATGTCATTGGTGCCAACAGGTACCAATACAGCACTATCTAAAATCTTGTCTAGGTGGTGCATGAGGTCTGCTACCTTCGCAACAGGCAGGCATGTTACCAGTCAATCCTCACGTCCACCAGCCATCCAGCTATCTACATGCTTAATGATCGAATCACCAACTATAAACAACTGTCCTAACCCTTCCCCCATGGGTACATGGTCCTGGAGAAACCTCCTTGGTGCAAGAGGGTTTTACATCACCTGACAGACAGGTCCTAGCTACAGAATCACTTCCTGCCACACCAAGATGATGCTCTTTCACAGGACCTCTGTCCTCCATGGCAACAGCGGATGCCAGATTGAAGTGGGACTTCAGTACTACGCTCCTGTGGGTCTCGTCTATTTACCTCTGTCTTTATGTCTTCCAAGTCTGCTACTCTAGCCTCCAGACTCGTTCTGAGGGCAAAGAGTTCCTTGCACCTAGTGCACATATAAGATCCCTTAACAACTGGGAGAAAATCGTGCATGTGACATTCAATGCAAAAGGCTGGATGGCCCCAATCTTGCTGCTGGTCTGCATCTTAGTTTTAAGGTTTTGTTTAGCTATTGAAGTTGTTTACTTTAAGTTGCTAGGGATACTTGCACTGGTAGAACTATACCAATTAAGTTTAAGGGACTTTGTTCACCTCAAGATTAATTAAGGCCCTGAAATTAATCTATTCCTGTTGAGGATAACCAGCTAAACCTGAAAGTGAATTTGACCTCCTCTCCCCCTTTAATAGGTTTAAGAGCCTATAAAGCTAAGATTATGCCTGGGGATGAGGAGGGGGGAGAGGATTAACACTTAGTAAAAAGTCTAGCTTGCTACATTCTTAGCTGAAATATGTTGCTATATATCTGATTTCATATACGTTCTACATGTTACACAAGTTGTATCTGCTTTGAACTGTTGATATATAGAGAATTTAAGTTAAAACATTTTACATCAAGAATCATGCAGTGCTAGTGTTAAGATTTACTGGGACTCAAAAGAGAAATTTCAGAAAGGGCTGCAAAGCCCACAGGCCTTTTTCAGCTTCAGGTAGGCTTGGTGCCCCCTATAGCATAGGTCCCACCTTCCTAATGCAAAGACATAGTAACAGGACCAGCAAAGTTCCACAGTTACTATCTAGGATGCACATTATGTTTGCTATTAGGGGCCTTTCCCCTTCTATATTCTCAAACTGCTTTGGAAAGCTAGAGTAGAGTAATCTGGTTGCGAAATCGTAGAGAAATACATGAACACGTTATGTAGGACCATGGGTACTCCCCTGGTGCCATACGTCTGCCATGTTCTTCCATAATTAATGCAACGCTACAGCAGAGTCATCAGCAGAGCACAAGAAGCCCTGCTTCCGATGTCCAATCCTACTTCAGAATCAGGATGCTAGCACTAGGACCGGCCATCACACTGCTGAAAGCATAACCGCCGGCAGCACACAGTTGCAGCTGTCACAACTCTTCCAACCTCTAGCTTTGCCTGCAGGAGCCAAACTCGGGCAAGAGCCATATCTCCAAGGGAGGGAGGTAGGTAGGCTTAATCTCTCAGTACTTTTAGACAGCTGAACCTAGCTCCTCCTCCATCACTATTTATCCCTAAGATTTAAATTGTCTTTGTATCATGTCTCGCATGCCCTAGGAGGGATACAATCTGTTGACAGACTGTACTATGTATATAATCTCCTATGTGAGCTAAACAAGATTGACCATGTTGGTTATTAGTAGTGCCAATATCCATCCCTAAGACCATCACTACCGGTGGTTACAGCACAGCGCTCTGGAATCTAGTAATGGCAGCTCGGGTCCACTATCTAAAACATCCTATATGATTTTGACCAGTTGTACAGAAGGCAATCTTGGCCAGGCATACGAAAATTCCTGAAATAAGGACTACACAAAGTATCAGCACAAGAAAAAGAAAAAAGAATCGCTTATGAAGAAACAACCCACAGCTAAATTCAGGTGCCATAATTTAGCAGAAAAAAATAATTATGTCCGACTGAACACCAGCCAAACATTTAAAGAATAAAATTATGCAAAAAACCAAACATGGATGAAAACATATTGTTTAATATTCTTCCCTGGTGCTCTGGTAATTTTGTTTACCAGAGTATCTGTTTCAGCTGTATGAATGGTCTTCTGTAAGGCCTTGACATTGTTGGCACCAGATACAAGATCTTATTGGTGCAATTTTAGAAGCTAGCCTATATAAAGTAGTAGTAATAGTAGTATTGATTAAATGCTTAGGAGTATTTTGCTGCACTAAATTGAAATGACAGCAAAATTTGCAGAATAACCATGTCTTTGGATATTCAAAAAGATACATTCAAAACAAACCAGCACTCAATTTTTTGCTGTACAGTGACTTTTTTTTTTAAATGGTATATGATTCAAATGCATTGGTCTAGGGACATTCTTCACTTTCAGTCCAAGGACCATCAATAGATCAGGTTTCCAGAATAATCACCAATGAATATGCATGAGAGAGATCTGCATATCGGCTATCTCAATTATATACAAATCTCTCATGCATAGTCCTTAGAAATAGCCTGTAAACCTGATCAGTTGGCAGCCCTTGAAGACTGGGACTGAAGACCAAAGGTCTAGGGCACTGCAGGGAAAAAAGAAAATAGGCAGACTGGATACTCTGAGGAGTCTCTGTCCAAAGGACACTTTCGTGCATGGATCATTAAACAAAGGCCTTGTAGAACCACAGAAATATAGTCACATCCAGTGGCATAGATTCAGCCCAAGTGGTCCCTGCGGTGCATGGGGTCCCCCAAGGAAGGGCCCCCAAAACTAGCCAAAAGCACTTAACTGAAAATTCGCCATCAAACACAAGGCAGTTTCACCCTATTGCTAGGGACCAACCTAATTCACGATTTCACAGCCGTGGCATTTTCCGTGAATTTGGCCGTCTTCCGTGAAAAATGTGAAGCTCCCGCAAAGGGGTGAGAGAGCCAGTTCGGGAGCTGCTGACCTGAACTGCGCATGCATGGTGCTTCAATTTGGGAGCGTTTACTTAAAGCCTGATTCCCGCGAAGGGGTGAGAGCCGGTTCGGGAGCAGCCCTTCTGACGACATCTATTGGCCCCGATAAAAAGAACTGCGCAGGGTGCTTCAATTGGGAGCATTTACTTACAGCCTGATTCAGGTAGTCCATAGTATACACAGTATTCTTTGCCACCACCATAATTTGAAGGCAGGGTGCTTCAATTTGGGAGCGTTAAGTCTGAATTAAAATTTGAATTATGTCAAAGTGCATCAATGATGTTGATAATGAAGAAAGCTGAACATGTCTCTTATGCAGAACGAGCTAAGCAGTATCCAAAGGGAACTTTACATGCCGATTCTGAAAAATTATTTTGTTCGTACTGTAACGTTACTGTTGATCACACCAGGAAAGGAAGTATTGACAGGCACTTGGAATAGTCAGTTCATGCTTCCAAAAGAAAAGCAGCAGAAGCAGCACTGGATAGAAAGGCAAAAAAGCAGACAACGGTTACGGGAATGTTTTCACGTAGAACGGAAGCGAGGGATGCGCGCAATATGGCTGTATTTGAATTGGTTGAAGCATTTACTGAAGCTAACATTCCTCTGGAAAAACTAGATCATCCCACCTTGCGCTCCTACCTACAAAACTACATCCCGAACCTCGGGCTGCTGCCTGCTTCACAACACCTGTGAACAGACTTCCAACAGAAAGTTTTTTCCAACCACAAACAATTGAAGGAACTTTTGTCAGCTGCGCCATCCGTTGTGATTGTTACTGACGAAGCCAGCGATTCTCAGGACAGGTTTAGTTTCATATTTGGTTTGTTACTGAAGTTAAAGTGTCTGCAGCTCGTCCGACTGCTTATTTAGCTGACGTCATTTATCTTGAAAAGGTAAATGCAGTTACCGTTAGCCAAGCTGTACTTGTCTGTGTGGCTAAGATGGGAACTTCTTACAATAACGTTAGTGCTTTCGTAACTGATAATGCGTCATACATGTCCAAAGCGTTTGAGAAAATAGCAACAGTGGTACCGAACGCTGTTCATTGTACATGCAACGCGCACATTGTTAGCCTGGTTGACGAGACCTGGCGAAAAAACTTCAAACACGTTGATCATCTGGTGGCATTGTTCAAGTCCATTTTTAGTTACTGCTCCACTAGGAAGCGCAGATACAAGGAGTTCTTGGCTGTGAAAACTGAAACAGAAATGCCGCTGCCTCCTATCCCAGTAGTTACCAGGTGGAACAGCTGGTTTAAAACTGTTATGCACCATGCCAAATTCATCCAGTTCTACAAAGATTTCATTGCTGAAGAATTGCAACTGAGAGATGCAACAAATGCTCTGACTGAATTGTACGAGCTTCTTGATGATCCTGTGTCGTCGCAGAAGATGTGAACTTCATCGCTGCTAATGCAGTGAAGCTTGTAGACTTGCTCACATGGTTTGAGTCCACCGATGTTCGCATACATCTGGCGTACAACAAAGTGATAGATGTTCTGGCTTGGGCAGAATACGAACCAAGTATTGCCATTGTTGCCAAGTACAAAAAGGCCATTGAAGATACCGCTGACAAGCTTAGTCAATACTACAAACCTATAGGTCATCAACGATTCTCCCAGCCAGGGCTGAACTTCTTGAAGTCGGTCAGAGCGTTAGACTTTACGCTGGTCTTGCTTTTGCAATGTGATGAGCTGATACAGAACATACCTGGAATGGATGACCGTCATCTCTTGGCTGAATTTGCAGCTTACAAAGCAGTGGCTGTAGATCAGGGGTCACCAACCTCCAGAGGGCCGCGGGCCGCACAGCCAACTACTGGCAGACCCGCGGGCCGCACCCCCCCCCCCCGCCGCGCGAAAAAAAAACAAACCCCAAAAAAACCTGCTCATACCTATATTTTATGTCAGCTCTCTCCCTTCTTCTGCAGCCGCGGCTCCCTGCCTCTTAGGGAACCGCGGCTGTGCTTGTAAAATCATCGCGGCTCCGTGCAGCATTGTCCCGCCTCTAAAGGAAGTGGTAAACAACTTCCTTTAGAGGCGGGACAATGCTGCACGGAGCCGCGATGATTTTACAAGCACAGCCGCGGTTCCCTAAGAGGCAGGGAGCCGCGGCTGCAGAAGAAGGGAGAGAGCTGACATGAAGGAATCCGTGAGTTTGCCTTGGCGGGCCGCACCGGGGTAGAGTCTCGCGGGCCGCACGTTGGTGACCCCTGCTGTAGATGTTCCCGCAGAAACGTCTGTCACATCATTGTGGTTTGCAAGCACTGGCAGATTCCCGCTGTTGAGCTGGTAGGAGCTACAATACTTATCTGTGCCCACAAACAGTGTTGATGCTGAAAGGAGTGTGAGCCAATACACGACTGTCAGTGCACCGCGGCGCCAGAGACTGCTGACGAGCAATTTGACAAATCAAGTGATTATTGCAAAGAACTCAAAACTCTGAATACCTGAGTATTTGTTGTTTAATTGTGTCTTCTTCAATAAAGTTCTTTTTGATATTCCTTGTGTTGGCCGTGGTTTTGTCCTCCATTCTGACAGTTGGCAGCAATTAGTTGAAATAGACACTATAACTGCTAGTTAAGGTTCGCATAAAACGTTGAAATAAAGGCCCGTGAATTTTCCGTGAAATGTGTTGAATTTTCAAAGACTTCCCGTGAATTTTCCATGAAATATGTTGAATTTTCAAAGACCTCCCATGAAATAGCACATTTTTTCCCGTGAATTTGGTTGGTCCCTACCTATTGCCTTAGAAAATATTGCTATTTGTCTTTAGTAACCAAGATCCCCCCCACAACTTTCTAGATGTTTTATAGTCCTCCTTTCTGGTTGCTCTCTAATGTAGGAAGATGTTCTGCTATGGGATAAGAAAAGCTTAGATACTGGCTCAGTTTTCACCAGGATTCCTTTGGCATAAATTGAAGCATGTTTAGACGTTTCAATGTATATTGATGTTCAGTGGCACTGTGTGTTTGCTCAGCACTGCTGAATATAGGTACCTGCTTATGTAACAAAGTGGGCACATATGTATACATATAAGTGCCTATTTTTAGCACTCGTATGCTTACACTATACGTTTGGCTAGGGGCTCCAGGTTAGACTTGGTTTTGAGGCATCTAAACAAGATGCATAGTCTAAATGAAAAGATACTAAAAATAGTTGTCTAGAAGTCTAAACTATGCATTCTAGCAACTCCACCCTGGAAGATCCTAAACTCACTATCCCCAGTGAGCACACAGTATTATATGTAGAGAGGGATACTTAAATCCCACCTCTTATGTATAATGCAGCCGAAAATCAGAACAGGCACCTAGGCATTTGTCACAATGCCAAACATCTAGGTGCCCTTTTTAAAATAAGCCCCATTATTTTTTGGATTACCAAGTTGCTGTGCTTTTTGCATGGGCATTTTGATCTCTTCAGGCTGGAATACCTCAGATTGAATAATTCTGATGTTAAACTTAAGATGAGCTTTCCATGCCACATCCGCTTATGTCACTGTGTTGTGCAACTTCTCACCACTATTCTGCTATAATATTTTTCATCTCTCTCACTCTGTTTTTCTTTTTTCAGGCTTTTTTGTAGCACACTGCTCCATCGCTTTGTCACGCAACTGGAGGTGGCAGAAATATGGAGCAAAGAATCAACTTGAAATTTCTGGTTAAGTTGGATAAGGGCCCAACTGAGGGTCTCCAACTTCTCCAAAAGGCTTATGGAGAAGATGCAATGTCAAGGCCACAAGTCAAGTGGCACAAACACTTCAAGACTGGCCTCGAGGAGGTGAAGGATGACCCCAAGTCAGGATGGCCTTCTATGACAGACGGCTGAGAACACAGACAGAGTGAACCAGCTGGTGCGGAGTGATAGCAGATTGACGGTGCAGATGATAGCTGAGGAGCTCAGCCTGAACACAGCGTCAGTGCAAACCATCTTGCTGCAGGAGCTGGGGATGCGGAAGGTGTGTGCTGATGGTGCCCAAACTTTTATTGGACCACCAGAAGGAGCACCGGGTCAATGTTTGTCGAGACTTGGAGAAGATCCAGAGTTCGTTGGCCGAGTCATCACAGGAGACGAAACTTGGAGTCTTCCATTACGACCCTGAAAGCAAGAGACAGCGCCTTCAGTGGAAGACTCAACTGTCACCCAGACCCAAGAAGGCACGCATGTCCAAATCAAGGATCAAGGTCATGCTGATCGCATTCTTCAGCCAGAAGTCCATCATGAGTTTATGCCTGAGGGTCAGACAGTCAACCAGCACTCCTACCAGCAGGTCCTCAATCGCCTTCATGACCGGGTTTGGCACAGCAGGCGGGCTCTGTAGAGAGACAAGTCATGGCTGCTCCACCACGACAACAAGCCTGCACACACCGCGCAGAGTGTGAAGCAGTTCTTGGCCAACAAACAGATCACAACTCTCAACCACCCTCCTTATTCCCCAGATCTCGCACCGTGCGACTTCTGGCTCTTCCCCAGGCTGAAGACTGTGCTCAAAGGAACTCATTTTGCCTCTGTAGAAGAGATCAAGGCCACTGTGACAAGGGAGCTGAGGGACCTCAAGGAGGAGGACTTTACCGAGTGCTTCCATACATGGGAGAAGCGAATGTAGAAGTACATTAACTCTGGGGGGGATTACTTTGAAGGGGACAATGCGTACTTTCTCTGTAAGTTTTGTAATGAAACATTTATGGGACAGTGTCTCATTTCCTTTTTTGTCACACCTCATATAGAACCAGGATTAAGCATTTTAAGGTGCATGATGGGGGAAGGAAGGAAAGGAAATAGATATTTTTTATGCATATCTATAAACAATGAACTGGTTAAGGTAAAAAAAACAAAGAAAACAAAACCACCACACACAATCAAGAAGCTAAAAGGGAAGAGGAATGAGGTAAAGAGCTACCAGGGAGATACACCTGCCTTCCAATTAAGCAAGGCCTACAGTGAGAAAGGAAGATCATACCAGCTGTTTATTCCAAGATGGAAAGGCTCAATTAACAGCCAGGTCCTTAAGCTGGCTTTAAATTTTCTAGAGAAAGTCTTCAGGTGGAGATCAACTGCCAGAGAATTCCAGAAGGAGGTATGTATCAAAGCGATTTACTATAGAAGAAAAATATAAATCAAGCAAAAATGGTACAAATACATTTAAATTAAACCAGTCTAATTAAACAATCAATAAAAAAGCATAACACAACCACCAGGACACAAAGTTATATTTGACTGAATTTGGGTTCCCATTTGGCTAATCCAGTCCTTTTACCATACTACATACATGGGTTTGTAGTCCTGGTTATGAAAAGCAGGACAAGTTCAAGGTATGCAATAGGCTAAAATGAGGACTGGACTAACCTGTTCCTCAGGTGGCAACCTTACTGGGATGCTAGTATGCTTCTTTCACCATCCCATTATTTGGATCCATCTTTCTTTATTAGTAGATCAGATGTCTCTCCACATCCTCATAGAAACGTACTCTAATACTGGTCAAAGTTCGAGGATTAAGGAACTTAACCCTCATAATCTCTCTGTGAAGGAGCACTTTCTTTTTTTTTTTTTTTTAACTCCTATATGTGCCAGGGAGCAGCTATAAATTTTGACATGAACTATTTTTTTAGTCATGAACATGCATTCCCCATATAAAACATGGAACGGGTTTTTGAGCTGCCCAAGCCACACCATAGCCATGTGCCGACAAGCCCTTATGCAATTTCTACATGTTATGGGACATCCAAGTGTAAATATAATCCTTTATAAAAATCACCTTTCCACATATAAATGCAGGATTCCCCACATGTTCAGGGAGGGGAGGAAGGATTCCAAATGCCACTGTGAAAAGGTTGTTTTAAGAGGATTTAAATTTGGTATGGTTTACTCTACTTCTCAAGTATGAAAGGAGACCGTTCCACAGAATGGGACCATAGGAGAAAACAAAACTTCAGTGCTAATATCAAGGTGGTGATTATAAGTGGTATAGATGAGCTGATTAATTCAGTTTGCACGAAATGGACCAGAGGAGGTAAATAGAATCAGAAATGAGTTGAGGTACAGGAGTGTTTATATGTAGAACCTTATAGATAAGAGTACAAATTTTTAATTTAATATGGTACTAAAATGGGAGCCAATAGAATTTTGAGCACAGGCGTGATTCTCATATTTCCCAGTGTCAGTGTCAGAGAGGTCTAATCAGGGCTGGCGCTACACATTAGGAAAACTAGGCAGTTGCCTACAAATCCATTCCAGGGTTGCCTGCTGCCACCCCTTTTAATGTCATTGCCACCGCTACAGGTCCTAGAAACATATTACTTACCAAATTCACAGATGCTACTCTGACAAGCTGCTTCCGCCCCCTATGATGTAGCCTTCCTATTTGCATAGGGGTAGCAGCAGCTTGTCAAACTGCAATATCAGCAAGTTTGGATAAACATTGCGTTTTAAATGTCATTGGCACTGCAGGTCCCAGGAGTGGCAGGAATGAGGGTTCACCTAGGACACCCCATATCCTTGCGCCGGCCATGAGGCCAATGGCAGAATTCAGAACCAGTTGAAGACCATAATAAAAGGGAGTTACAGTAATCCATGCAGTTCGGAAGTTCAAAAGACAATTGTTAGATGAAGATCCAAATAGGGTTTGACAGAGTAAGCTCTTCTCAGGAAGACGTATGATGATTTAAGAACTGAGAAAAATCTGTGCCTGGAATGTAAAGGTAAGATCAATTTCACAGCCAAGAATGGCAAGGTAGTCAGAAAGAGAAATAGGCAGGTTGCATACGTCAGGGACCATTGTCAGAGGGGAAATATCGAGAGTCCCATATTTGTCAAGCCATTGAGTAACTACTGAAGGGCTAGTGGATAAGGTAGAGAGATCAGGTGAAGAGCGTGCCATATAAGAGACTAATCGAATGTTGTCTGTAAAAATACAGTTAGGACGACCTATGCCTTGGATAGATGTGACCAAAGGAGCAAAACCTACGTTAAACAGGGTGGGAACTGGTATAGCTCCTTGGGAAATACCACATGGTGGTTTGTATGAAGCTGAATGTTAGTTTTGCCAGGAAACTGAACAAGGAAAGACCTTGAAGGTAGGAAGTAAACCATGACAACACCGAGCCTGAAATACCAATATCTGCCGTTCGTTATAAAAGCAATGCGTGGTCTAAGAAATCAATGGCTGCATTGAGATCAAGAAAGAGATTAGAGCAGCTTGATGGTGGTCAGTCCTACATTTAATATCATTGAGAAGGCAAAGAAGACTCGTTTCAATGATGTGGCTAGCCCGAAAACCTGATTGGTAGAGCTGGTGAGTGTTTTATCTAAAGAAGAAGTGAGCTGAGCATGCACAATTTCCAAAATTTTTAGAAGGGAAGAGAAGATGAGAAGCGGGCCTGTAATTTCCATTTCCTGAGGAATCTAAAGTGACTTGCTTAAGAAGAGGATAAATAAACTGCATGCTTTCAGTAATCAGGGAAAATTCCTGAAGAGGGGCTGTTGACCATTAGGGGAAATGGAAGGCGGCAGCCAGATTCTTGTTCCTTGAATAAGCATGGTGAAAATGAGACAGCTAACGTCTAGGACTTTGTGGAGAAAACAGCTTTAAGCAGGGAAATGTGAATGAAGAGAGAGCCAAGTATGTGTTAAAGAAGGCAGGGAAGGGCCAGAGGAAGGTAAGGAGGGGAGAGGAGATATCACGAATGGGAGGGAAGATCTAAAGTCAGTAACCTTGGCCATAAAGGTAGAAGCTGAGTCAGGTGACAGAGTACAAATGATGGAAGTGGAAATAGAATTATGGCCCTTAGTAATAGACATGAACATCTGAAAATGTTTATGATGCTGCGGGGCACTAGAAGAGATAAGAGTAATATGATTTTCTAGCTTTAATTAGAGCTCCAATATATCCCCTATGTCGAATCTTACAAAGGAGATCAGAGATTCTGCATCTCCACCGATATCTTTCTGTTCTACTGTATTATTTTCTAAAAGGTGGAGGCCTGCATGGAACAAATTATTATGAGTAGTTTTAAAGGTGAGGAATTTTAATTGGGGCTAAGATTAGTGTTCCTAAGATCAACCTGAGAATTAAGGTCATGAGAAGGAAAGTTGGGTAGAAAAAGAAGAAGGGTATCATCAGTAGTAGAGCAGGAGATATTCATGACCGTTTTAACTATAGGTGCAGCAGCAGCAAAGGAAAGTAGCGAGAGAAGGAAAGAGAAAGTAATGGTCAGGATCAAGACGGGTAAGCAGGAGCGAAATTTAGGGGGAAGAGGCAGATCAGAAGGGAAGAAAAGAAGATTAAGGGTCTGACCAGCCGAGTAAGGAGGAGTGAATACAAGTTGTGAGAAACCAAGGAAGTCTAGAAGCAGGAGCGACTGTCGCGAGACCTGGTTGGGTTATCAGTGTGAATATTGAACTCCCCGAAGAAAATTAGGTAAGGTATACAGTTTGAGAGGTCCAAAATAGCTGAGACCAGTTCCTAGATGTCATGTATACGTGAGAATGGAAGACGATAAAGAATTGGGAAATAAACAGAAGGGTTAGAGTGAAGGTAAATGAGCAGAAATTTGGAAAACAAAGGAAGGACTAGAACATAAGATCTGCCATACTGGGTCAGACCAAGGTCCATCAAGCCCAGTATCCTGTTTCCAACAGTGGCCAATCCAAGTCACAAGTTCCTAGCAGTTTCCCCAAAAGCCACAAGTTCCACAATGCTTGTATTGGGGCAAGCAGTGGATATCGCAGGTCCACTTTAATAATGGTTTATGGACCTTTCCTCCAGGAACTTGTCCAAACCTTTTTTAAACCTGGCTACACTAACAGCCTTTACTACATCCTCCGGTAACAAATTCCAGACTTTGATTACACGTTGAGTGAAAAAATATTTTCTTTTATTAGTCTTAAATAGGTTACCCTGTTAACTTCATTGCATGTCCCCTAGTCTTTCTATATTTTGACTAGTAGCAATTTGACAAGATAGATGAGATTTGAAAAGGAAGGCAATACCCCCTGCCTTGTCTGCCAATCCTAGGGGCCGAAAGGAATGAAAAATTGGGAGCATGGGCTTTATGAAGGAAGGCAGAATCACCTTAAAGCCAAGTCTCAGTAAGGCTTAAAATGATCAAGCTTATGGTCTGCGAGAAAATCTTTAACTAAGGCAGATTTGCAGCAAATGGAACGAGTATTAAGAGCAGCAGCAGAAGACAACTAGTGGGGGGAGTCAGCGGAAGGGCTCTATAAAATATGATTAAGTGCCATACATGAGGGTGGAAAGAGATGTTTGGAAGAGGACAAAGGGCAGCTATTCAGCTTTGGAATTGATACCAGTTCTGGTGTCGAGAAGAAAAGCGGAAAGGTGTCAATATTCAATAAGTCACTTGCACATTTGCAAAACTAAGAACAGGAAACAATGCCAGGGATGTTTTGGGAGCTACCCAAAAGGAGCTGCCTGAAGCACACTGCCAGGGCGCAAACATCACAGTTGAAGCTGTTTAAGGTCCTGGTAGCGTCTTGCTTCACCTAGGGGTAGTCCAGTGGGCAGGGCCAACATGGCTTCAGTAAATGGATTTCTTTCCTAGAATCAGCGAGGCTCAAATTTAACCAAAGAACAAATTTGGGAAGGGGAGGAGAGGTGGAAGGGAGAGTGAAGCTGGAACCTCTGCTCCAGCAGTAATTAGTGGCTCAGGTCCACAAACATTCTTGTGCAGAACTGGGAGGAGATGGCTAGAACAAAACAGAAGAGTCCCTAATAGTCTACCTACTGCTCCTGCTTTCAAAAAGGCCCTTAAAAAACCCCTCTTAGCTGATAAGAGGAAGCAACTTTCTGGCCTAAAGGAGAATCACAGGCTAAGAAATAAATGCCTTCAGCAGGATTTGTAGATTGATGCTGCACCATCACAAGTAATTGGAAAGCATGACGACCACCCTGGACATCAAGTTGCTCTCTGGAGTCAGTTCGGGTCTGCAAGCATGCAAACGCAAAAGGCAGAGAGGATGCTGTAAGCAATCATGGACTAGGGCAGTGATGGCTAACCTTTTTGAGCCCGAGTGCCCAAACTGCCGCACAAAACCAAAGAATTTCCTCAAAGTGCCAGCACGTCATTTGCATAAGTGGTCTTATTTGCATAAATATTTGCATAATGTTACCATACACTAACTTTTAGTAAACATGTCTCTTAATGAGTGTATGGATAAAGAAAGACTAAAAGATTTCTACATTACTATAATCCAGTGCCAACCGCCAGGCACATTATTTTATTTATTTATTTATTTAACAGTTATTTATATACCGCTCTTTCCCTTGTTTCAGATGGGAAATTTCCCATCAGCCCCTGCGGGCTTAACAAAGACGCGAGGGAGACTTTCCCTTCGCGTATCTGCAAGCCGGCAGAGAGGGGCTGAGCTGCGCCGGGAGAGTCCCGCCGGGCAGAGGAAGCCCTGCGGGACACTCCATGCCGCCACGGCGGCCAGCTTTTTTTTTTTTTTTAATTGCCATGAGCCGGCATATATTAATTTGCGACCTTCCCGCGTGCCAGCTGCAAGGCCTTCGCGTGCCACAGCTGGCACGCGTGCCATAGGTTCACCATCGCTGGACTAGGGTGTCATTTTGTTCAGTAACTGCCCTGAGCTTAAGCTTCATTTTGGATCAGGATAAATGAAAATACGGTGAGAGGTCCATGAACTTTCAAGATCAGAGGCCCCCAGAGGTGTCTTTTCAACTTTTTTTTTCTGGTATAGGGCAAATAATTTTGATCTTCTGATGCTTATATTTTAATGCTAGGGGGCATGAACAACATATTTTTTTCATATATTCTGAAAATCCATTTATTTTCCTCTTCCTGCTGGGTACAACCCTACAGATGCTAGGAACAGACACATTATAGCAGTAGCACAGCCTATGCACTTTGTGAGGTGGCTGTTTAAAAGTGCTCTTCTAGTCTGGGTTTGGCACAACTCTGAGACACCAGGGGTGATGTGCCTTCTTGACTAACTCCAGAAAAAAAAAGAAGTTTTTGGAAGTCAGCACTCGATAATGGCGACAGCTAGTTGGCATCTGCTGTCATTTCAATGCCATTGTCACCACTTAAAACAAGGAAATCTGATTAAGAGCTAGGGCCACCGGTAGCACATATAGTTAATTATTTACTAGTAGACTATAGTGCTCTATTCTTTCCCTTCTCCGCCCCTTCCCCTTTTCAAGCTCCCATCACGCTGTGCCTCAACCCTCGATGGGAGGGTGGGCAAACACAGCTGACTGCCAGCTGGCAAGTGAATACAACAGCCTGAGTCACAACTGCTGTTTAAAATTTAATCATTGGCTTCAACTACAGCTGCTTTAATTCCCTGGATCAGCGACTGAATTAAGAGGGCTCGCTGAAAAACAAACAGTTTATGAAGCCCATGTGAACATTAACATGGGTACGGGCAACACCTTACCTCAGTCAAAACACTGCACTATTCAGTCTGGCCCCATTAACAGGGCAGGACTGGGTGGTGAAGAACAGTAGCTTGCTATTGTCAGCACAAAAAGGTAATGAAAACCTCAATATTAAAAAAACTTAAAGCAAATGCTTGGCCTTGGAGGCTGGTCCAGCTATCACCAGAATGCTGGAGATCTCCAAACAGTCCAGAGCTGAGAGTCTACTCCTTTAAAAGTGACATCAAGGCCAGGCGCGAGTGCGTGCAGTGGAACGTATTGATGGGCAAGGGATGGGTACGAAAGGAAGCCCTTTGGCTAGAGCCAGCTGTCAAGAGTGGGCATCAGATAAACCCTTTACCCATCCTATGATACCTCACACACAGGCCCATTCTCATAACAAGGTGTTTAGCACCCAGCATGCAGAGGATGGGATCTGCAGTCCTTTTATGGATCTGGCAGTTTCCTTCTGCCCGTTTGCACCTCCATCTTAGTCAGAACTAGGGCTGGGACCTGCATCATGATCCTCATTCACAACTACCAGTAATTTGATATCTCCTCCCCTTGGGCCATGCACAGGGTATCCTTCCAGAACCTCAATTATGGGTCCTTAATCTGGCTACTAGTGGTCACCCTGAGGCAATGACCAGTGTCCTCCCCAGAGGCTGTGAACACTACCTCTGCAGCATAGGCAGCCCCAGCTGGCCCACTGAGAAAAACGCCAGGCCAAGGAAATGAATTAGGGTTCTTGTGTACTGGGCCAGCTCAGGATTGATAATTTTGACTTCTTATAGTTAAGAGCGACCCAGTGAATGAAGATAAACATTTGTGTTAGTCTTGTTCAAAATCTTTGGTCCCTTGCATTCTGGGATTCAGCGCCCTGATCTCTCAAAGAAAAAGTAAAGACTACAGTTCCTTGGATGCAACAGAAGCAGAGTTGGGGAAAAAATAGCCACTCAGGAATGGACGACCCTATTCTTTGCCCTCTTGGAGTTACTGACCCACTGGTGACCTTTTCCATTTCAAGTCTTAGTAACCACTTTTCTACACAGCCCAAATATCAGCATTCTGAAACTCAGGGACACACAAAAGGACAATAGTCTCAGTAGGTGAATCAGGATAGGGGTGATGTGGTCGAAACATGAGGCATGTGTGAGGATACGTGCTGCTGTGTGGTGGACTAGTTGTAGTCTCTGCAATTGCATTTGGGGAAGACCGGCCAGGATGATATTGCAGTAGTCTAAACGAGATACCACCAAGGATAGTAATAGTGTGGTTATAGAGGGGACTGATACTAAGGGGCGAACTGCACAAAGTTGTCTTAAGGTGTGAAAGGACCGCTGTACGACAGAAGAAATATGTTCTCTGAAGGATAAAGCGGAGTCCAGGATGACCCCTAGGTAGCGTAAGGAGGAGACTACTGGAAGGGGAGAGGAGGACAAGAGGAGCGAGAGAGGGAACTGGGGCGCCGGAGGTAAACCAGATGGCAGATGTTTTTGAGGGGTTCACATGCAGAAAATTAGAGGAAAACCAGGTGGACACCGAAGCCAAGCAGGAGTTGAGGGGAGCAAGGTCTGGGGCAGGGGGGTCCGTGTGGTGAAGAAGGATAATGTCGTCAGCGTAATAGTGGGCTGTAATGCTGTGCTGCTGAACTAGAAGGGCAAGGGAGGCCATGAAAACATTAAACAGGAGGGGGGCAAGGACGGAGACCTGGGGAACACCACATGGGAGGGGGGTGGGAGGAGAAGAGGAAAGACTTGTGGAAACAGAAAAGGATCTGTGGGAAAGGAATGAGTGAAACCAGGAGGAGGAGTACAGAGCCAGAGAGCCCAATGTCGTGTAGGCGAGCTAGAAGAGTATGGTGATCCACAAGATCAAAAGCAGCAGATAAGTCTAGGGAGACGGCAATGGAAATAAGACCTCGGTCATGAGCAGTACGCACGTCGTTAAGGAAGGAGAGAAGAATAGATTCAGTGCTGTGATTGGGACGGAAGCCGGATTGACGGGGGTGAAGTGTCAATGAGGCTTCAAGGTGGGTAGAAAGTGGTGCATAAACCAGTTTTTCAAGAATTTTTGAAAGGGGAAAATGCTATAGGAAGTCAAATCACAGAACACCACCACCTAAAGGCCTGTGGAATGCCCCAGTCATCCATCAGTCACAAGCTGACCTTGATGATGGCACTTAACCTTTTTACGCTCAAGTGCGACTTGCATGATTTTAGGACTTTAACTATATGAATCATATGCACATGGATAGTACCAAAAGAGAAATTAGACTTACCTGTAAATTGTTGTTCCTTGAGGAACTCCAGTCCAGTCCCACACCTCTGGGTAGTTTATCTCCTCCAGCAGCTTGGAGACTGAGCATGTCATCTTTTTGATGACACTAGTGTACACATGCAGCTGGCACCGCCCACCAACCTCAGTACCTATTGACAAAGCAGACTCAGAGGAGCAAATAAGTAGTTACACATACAACAAACACTTCTACGTCTAAACAAACTGGTACCCCCTCCATCCCCTGGGAAGGATACCCCATCCCCCAGTCTAGGATGAAGAGGAGTACCTGTTGAGCGCCTGAGCAACTCCAACTAGCAGAAGCGGAGCAACCGACAGCTCTTCTGGTCCGCCCCTCCCCCAAACACTGATTACACACCCCTCCCCGGCTCCTCCTGGCCATTTCCTCCACCAAGGGAACCAGCTTCAGAACCGGGGTGTGCACAGATCACCACAAGAAGCACTCAGGGAGGGTTCCTCAAGGAACAACAATTAGCAGGTAAGTCTAATTTCTCTTTCCTTATCGTCCCTCCAGTCTAGTCCCGCACCTCTGGGATGTATCAGAGCAGTTAAACTAATAGGAGGGATCCACACAACCAGCCTGAAACACTGCCGATCCGAAACAAGCATCCCTGCCACCTGGACATCCAGGCGAAAATGTTCAGAGAAGTATGCCACCCTACAGATCTCCACCGGCGGAACTAAACTATACTCTGCCCATGAGGCTGCCTGAGCCCTCATGGAATGTGTCTGCAACCCCGCCGGCACTGTTCTACCCTTCAAGATGTATGCCGACATGATTGCCTCACTGATCCATCTGGAAATGGAGGCTTAGCTGCCGCCTCACTTTTGCGCGACCTGCCAAATAGAACCAACAGACGGTCCGATCTCCGAAAGGACAATGCCCTTTTTCACATACCTTCACAGGACTCTTACCATCCAGGTGGCACAGCTGTGGAGTGGCAAGGCCCATACCCACTCTTGCCCACATCAATGCTCGCCAGAGCCGGTAAGGAAATGGCCTGATCTACATGAAATGCTGACACCACCTTGGCAAAAATGAAAGTACTGGGTGCCAGACCACTTTCTCCTTGGAGAAGGAAAGGAATGGCTCCTGGCATGACAGGGTCCGAAGCTCTGAAATCCTGCATGCCGAGCAACTCGCCACCAGGGATACCATTTTCAGAGCCAAATCCTGCAGGAAAACTCGACTCAATGGCTCAACGGGTTCCCCAGACAGCACCAGATTGAGATTCCAAGGCGGTACCACTGCCCTCTTTGTCAGACGGAAGTGGGTCACCACCCCTAGAAAGCTCAGCACGTCTGGGTGTGTACCAAACAGCACCCCGTGGACTTTCCTATGATAACCGGAAAATCGCCGCCAGTTGCATCCTCAACTGGCAGCTAAACCCTTATCAAAACCGGATTGCAAGAACGCCAAGATGTCCGGGACAGAGGCAATGGAAGGGCGCGGCTGCCTCTCTCTGCCCCATGATTCAAAGATGCGTCCTACACAGATGCACGACAGGTTCATAGACCACCTCTGGGCCTGTAGCAAGGTTGCTATCCCCAAGCCTGATTATCCTCTCTTCTTCAAACTCGTCCTTTCACGAGCCATGCCGTAAGCGAGAATTGATCCACCTGGGGCATGTGAAGTGGCTCTTCCGAACCGGAAGCCACCACAGTCAATCCGCCAGTATCCAAATCAGGTCAGCATACCACGGGCACATCGGCCAGTCTGGTGCCACCAGAATCACAAATCCCTGGTGCGCCTCTAGCCATTGCACTAACCGGCCTATGAGCGTCCACGGGGAAAAACAGGGAAGACCCTCTTCGAGTCACTGCTGAATTAGAGCATCCAGGCCCTTGGACCTTTCTTCTACTGAAGAACCAGCAGGCCTTGGCCGACTCGAACGCTGCCATTAGGTCCATGACCAGTGTGTCCCCAACGGCGGACCAGCTCGAACACCTCCTGATTGAGCTGCCACTCTCTGGGGTCCATGCACACTCAGCTGAGGTAGTCTGCCATCACGCTGTCAACTCCTGCTACGTGTGTCTGGAGACGAATTGCTGGCCATCCGAACAGACCTTTGGCCTCCTCCTCGAGGGATGCACTGCCCATGCTTCCTTGCCGGTCGATGTAAGCCACTGTGGTCACACTGTCTGAGAGGACTTGGACCACCTTCCCCTGAAAACCATGGCTTGAAACTTTCTAGTGCCAAGGTCCCCACTCGCATCTCGAGCCTGTTGATCGACTATAGGGCCTCCTGCAGACTCTTGTCCCTGAACAAAGCATCCTTCGCAAAGATATGACATGGACCTTGCCCTGATCCAATCAAACTGACACATTCTCAGAGTAAAGTTTACGTTTTTATTCTACTACTACTAATGGCTATAAGGGAGTACAGCTTCCCTTACAATATTACAGATTCAATAGGTGCATAATCTGGGCTGAGACAAGAGATGATCATGTCAGGTTACTCAATGACCATAGACAGACAGAAGGATTTCATTTGCTTCCTATCCACTATCTTTTAAATTACATGCATTTCTTGAATGCAGGTACTTCCTGTTTTCCACAGAGCTGTAGCTGCTACAAACCTATATGCAGCATTTTATTTTTAAAACACATCTTTATTCCTGTCTCTGACTTTCTATCAGACCCTTCTCAGGAAAAAGTAACAATGTATCAACCAACTAACTTAGATCACCTGACCAGGCACACAGCACTCTGAAATTTGCTCAGCAACAACCAATGGCCTATCTGATTAGGCCTTTCCCACATGTCTGCATCAAGTCATTGTGCGCTGAATCAGTTTTGAGCTGTATAACACAAGGAATGTTTAAGTGGGGTTCACACCCCTTGATACCATCCAATACCAGACACTGCGGTCTGGCCAGCATGTTGGGAAGGGCTGGGGTCACTCTCCAGAAACTCCCTCAATCTGTACCCGGGTATGTAACGGGATCCCCAGCACAGTGCACCTCCACAGGCTCAGGCACAGGCACAGAGCACTAGAGTACTTGAACTAAAATAAAATACTAATTAACTGAAACTGAAATTAAAAAGAAACTGCAAATGGCCCCCTAGGAAGAGGCTGCTCTGTCCTGCTTTATTCTCCGGTGGCTGCCTCTCCCAGGCACCCAAAACACAGCAGATGGTTAAACACATGCGGGTCTGAATAAGAAGAAATCGCACCTAAATGCAGCAGGGGGAGTTTCCTACACTGCTGCAGGCTCCCAAACATGCGGCTGCAGGCCGCTGTCTCCTCATGTTCTGGCGGTTGCTAGGTTTCTGCGGTCCTTCCTCCCCCCCCCCCCCACCACTCTTACCTTGGAGCCTCTTTGCCACAAGGCTTTTCTACCCCTCGCGCTCAGCCTTCCTTCCTGGCTTTGGTGCTGAGGGAGGGTGACTTGGGGCTGCCAGCTTCCACTCCTATCAAGCAACTGCAGCCCCTGCAGCGGCTCCTCACCCGATAATGGGTTCAGGAGCAGCCAGACGTCTTGGACTGAGGAAGGCCCCCACAGAACCCTCCCCCCAAAATCCTGGGGGGAAGAGGGGGAAGAAGGAATATCCTCCCCTCAGCCCTGTTGTCTGTTCCTTCTGGGGTTTTTTTGTTTGTTTTTTTCTACTTCTGCCTTTAAAAACAAAGAAACCTGCACCTTAATAGGGAAAATAAAAGTAAACTCTAACTAAACCTCTCTTAGTTGTCCTTTCAGTGAGTCCAGCACCCTGGCTCACAACCTCCTCCGGCTGCTTGGAGACTGAGCTTACTGAGGCTGGTGTGCGGTGCCAGCTGCATATGTACACTAGTGTCATCTAAAAGATGACAGGCTGAGCCTCCAAGCTGCTGGAAGAGGTGCACTACCCAGAGGTGCGGGACTGGACTGGAGGGACGATAAGGAAGTGATAATTATCTATCTCCAGACCGGTCCCCAGTACCATTTATGTCTTTAGAAAAGGATAATACCTTAACCAAAATATGACCGGTTTGAATAATAGGCATGGTTGTCTCTCCAAAAAGCTCAGGAGAATTAGCCATGTGACCCATCCCAAGACATTTTGTCCCTTTAATCCCTTGATCACTGCTCTTCCTTATATTCTAGCATGTCAGTCAAACTGCTGAGCACATTAAATCTGGCTGAAAGCCTTTTAAAAAGAGTCCTCCAACCATTCACTTTCTCTTCTGTGTGCCAGGAGATGGCTCATTTTCAGGGAGGCTGCTTTCTGTATTTTCAGCACATTTTTACGCTGCCTAGGCACATACACCATGTAATTATCCTCCTCAGCTATAGCTACCTAAGACTTTAATAGGACTGTCTGTGTGCATCAGTGGGCCATGGCATGCCTGTCATTACATAGATCCCAGCACAGTCTGTGCTACAGACAAAATAGTACTTATAATGGGAAGGAACATGGTACCATGAATTCAACTTTTTTAAATCTGGTACAGGGCAAATTTGGATCTGAGCAGCAGACCATGGAAACTAATGAAAATACAGACTTGAAGCTTCCAAAGGATGTGGCAATAGCCTAAGAAAGGGTATCTAAATACCCCCTTCTCCCTCTATTATCAATCATCGTGTGCTTTGTGCTCACAAAGCTGGAGCAAGGACAGTGTGCACGAGATGCTCTGGAAGATCCTCAGAGCAGATACAGCATCCCATCCAGCACAGAAATCCCTGGCCTAGCAAACATGGAGCAAAATGAATGATCCCACCCTCTTGGCAGCCTCCATCTGCTCCAGCTTGCCAGAATAATCTGTGCACGCTGGACTCGGACTATGCTGGGTTCAGGCACAGAACAGGAATATCTTGCCATGTACTGTAATAGCCTGAGATATGGAAACCTCAAAAAGAGGAGTCTTTAAAGATAAAATCATAACTTTACAGTAAAAGGACAACTGTTCTGTTTGCAATTGCATTTTCCAACATGCACTATATTTTATCTTGTTTGTTTCCTTCTCTCCCCTGCCCCATTGGTGTTACAGTTTCAGAAAGAGAAAAAAAAAAAAAAAAAAAAAAGTATTATGAAAATATTCTGGGTTTTATCTGTGGTCCAGATCTACCTGCCTTGCATGCTAAGACATTGCCATATAAGGCTCTGAAGCGTAGACACAGCAACAGATCTTTGGGGATGGAGGTGAAGGGGAAGTGAGGGAGGTGCTGAGAAGACCGACATGGCAGAGACTGGATGCCGTGTGGCTAAGCCCTGGGGGCAGGATGTGGCTACCTGCTCTGCTGACAGGCGGGGGAAGCAGCTAAAGATACCTCAGACTCAGTAGCTCACAAAACCAGACCCAAATTTTAGAGGCATAGCGCCTGCTTCCTAGAAGTCACTATTTTTTCAGAATTTCCACTGACACATTTAAGTATCTGCTCAATTAACAAAAAAAATTGTTCATCTTAGAAGCCTAGAACAAGCCCAGACTCTAAAGAGTAATAGGGTGATGGGTTGGAGCTAGTGGTTGCAGTGGGGTAAAAGACAGCAATTTACTTAAGGTTACCAACGGGGCCATACCAAGCCAAAAATGTGTGTGACTTGCAAACCTGGTGCCCCCACCCCCAATGACAGACTTGTCATTTGACCCAGTCCCCCATGCACCTCTGCTACTATCCCCCCATGCCCAGCATCTGCCCATCTTATCCCACCTCTTCCATGTCCAGCCGGCTCCCCCCTCACTTGGTGGTGGCGGCAGCAGCAGCAGACCTCGGTCTTTTGGGCTCCACGCTTGCACGGCTGGTCCGATCCTCCCTCCTCTGAAGCATGCTTGCATCAGAGGAGGGCGTGGCCACACAAGCCATGCAAGCATGGGGTTGCACAGACCCACGGCATTTTATTTTAATTGAAGGTCCGGTGCCGCTGCCACCATGGGAACAGGGAAAATGGTAGCAGGGCAAGGGCAAGCAGTGAGGGGGAGCTGAGGCCAGTGATCAGCATCCTTAAATGCGCCTCAACCTAGAGGCCCCTATCCTCTCTGAACTTATCCTGCCACATCTCTCCCCCCCGGTCACTCCAGCAAATCAGTTAGGAGCGCGTTTACTAAGCCATGCTACTGAGTAGTGTGGGGTTCAGCACGCACCAAGTGCGCCACACTGACATTTGGCCCAGAGCACCGAGCTACTGATCTCATGCTGACTGGTTAGTGCATTAGTTAGCGGGGACAGAGCAGGTCAGGAGTAACATGGGCACTGACAATGGGTTGTGCTCAACACGGACCTTATGGGTGTGCGCTAACCACAATCGTTACTGCAAGTGTACTTAAAACTACTTAAATGGGTGACATTAAATGCATTCACATGCCGATTACTGCAGTGGTATTTGCATAGGGAACAAAGGCATGTGCCCAAAACATTAGAGAAGGCCTCCGTGCTGCTATCGTGCTTGCACACTCTCCATGGTTAGTATTACACTTTGTTGTGTGGCACTTAGCAACAACATAATAACGGTAAGAGCCTAAGTTACTCTCCTCAGTACTTAGTATTCCCCGTATACTGTCCTTCAGATTAAACTGTACTGGCCTCAGGGAAAAAACCACCCATGAAAAGGGACACCAAAATGTCTTTATTGCCCTAGCGACAGGTATCATGGAAAGACGTGAGATCTCGCAGAACAAGCAATGAATCCCTGGGACTCAGAAGTGCAATATTTCTCGGTCACTCTCACTTCATAAAGGCCCTGGGTGAGCCACTTTATTCTTCCCACCCCCATGACCCAACGTAGACAGAATGAGGTACTTACTACTCTCTCTCCCACCCCCTTCCCCCAATCCCTTTGGGAAGCTAGCATGTGATCGTGCAGCAAACTGAAACCCGCCTCTTCACCCCATATGTCTCTTAATTACTCACCTGTAACGCACATAGGAAGTCAAGTTTGCAAGAAAAGATACTGTATAAGTCCAAAAGTTATTATTATTACAGACCAGTTTGAATTTTCTAACAGAAACAGAAATATGGCGCAGATAACCACCATATGGCTTATCCAGCCTGCCCTTAAAATGGGAAAAGAGATGCTAGCCCGAGTATTTCCACTCGTTCCAGTTTATTTCTGATCAGTACCAACTGAAACCCTTTGCCATATAAAGTAGCTGATTAGTGGCCTCCATGAAACAAGTTTATTGTCACAGCTTGGTTCCTAGTGGGCGTATTGCTAAGAGCGAAGGTAACAGACACCAACATTGCCGCCTCTTAAGGCTGCCAGAAATTTAATTAAATGGCCCTGTCCACTCAGGCTAACAGGAGGTGGTTCCTGCAGAACAAAAAAGTGATACAAACTGGCAAGACTGTGTGGACACCTGCTCCATTACTGTTCATTTTGTATCTCCTTTCTAACTAAAGTTTTAACTAGGGAGGTGATGGGTCTCTATCATTGGTGGTGTTTGAGAGTAGAGTAAATTCTATCAACATTTGTCAGAGATAGTTTAGGCACAGGGCATCCTGTCTGGAAGCTAGGGGATAGATTAATGACCTCTTGGGGGTCTCTTCCACCCTTATCTTTCTAGAATTCTTTCCTATACAGAAAATGATAGAACCCAATTACCGGTTCTTTAAAACCTCATTGCGAGCGCTGAATCAAAAAATAACTAACTTCAAAAGCAATCAAAAGGCCTTCTTGAAAAAGGGAAATGGCACTTACTATTCCAGCACCAGGATCAGCTCGCTGTTCGTCTCATACACCTCGCGCAGGTCCACAACATGGGGACTGAACTTGGCCATCTCCAGGATGGCAATTTCATTAATTATGTCCACGCGGCAGTCCTCGCCCTTCCTCCTCTTCCGCAGCAACTTGGCAGCATACTCTTTCCCCGTGGACTTGTCCACACATTTTTTCACAACCGCAAACTTTCCCCTGGAGGAGGAGGGCAAAATATATATATATATTAATAGATTACACACACACTTCCATAAAGATCTCATTTTCTGCCTGGGGTCAATGTAATTGTTTCAAGCTAGATAGATATTCATGTATTTTTTGTTACTACTTTCTGGCTATGGGAGACGAGCCATGCACTGAATTTTAGCTCACCAGAAAGATTTGCTCTATTGAAATATAACACCTACCAGTCCTTTATCACAAAATAGCACAATTGTAGTTTGTGTGCTGGTGGCACCAGCATGTTATGGACTATTTCAGGGCTAAAGGCCCTTAAAAAAAAAAAAAAAAAAAGGGATCTTTTTAGGAGCCCCTCAGATCCTGTTGCTATACTGGTTACAGTCTATGGATGTGCATAAGCAGGAAAAATCCTGTTTACGTTTTCATTTTAATTATAAATTTAAAAAAAAATTGAAAGAGCATTTATAGCTCGCTTCTATCCAAAAATCAAGATTCAAGGAGGATTACATAAAAACTACTGCAAGCAGGGACATCACTTACCAAGCAATACTACATATATCAAATACGAAATAGTTGGTAAAATCCTTGTATTAGTAAGGTATTCTAAAAACGTCTTTAACCAACAATTTACAGATCCCCCGGGTTTCTCTAGGAACTGGAATGTAACTCAGATGGATCTTCGGTCTGGATCTCTCAGCTCACCAACTCTCTCGTTCTGTTCACATCTCACCTCCTGCTACACTTCTCGGATAGAAACATGGCTCAATGAGGAGTCAGCATGGATTTAGCTAAAGGGAAGTTATGCTTTACTAATCTATTAGAATTCTTTGAAGGTGTAAATAAGCAAAGTGAATAAGGGTGAGTCAGTCTAGATAGCATATCTGGATTTTTCCAGGATATTTCATAAAAAGAAAAAAGACATTGCATGAGAGAGACTCCAGGGGCAATTAAAAAAAAAAAAAAAAAAAAAAAAAAATCACAGGATAGGAGGAGGAAAGATAATGTTATCGATTAGTTAAACAAAGAGTAGGACCAAATGTTTTTTCCAAGAGGAAGGTGAATAGTAAAACTGCCCTGGGATTTGTATGGGGAGCAGTGCATTTCAACATATTCATTAATGATCTGGAAAAGAAGTCAGGAACAGATTTTTCGGAGGACATAACATTCAAAGTAGTTAAACCTGAGCAGACTGAGAAACTACAGAAGGACCTTGCACCTAGAATAGCAGATAAATTTCAATGTGGGCAACTGCAAACGAGGACAGCTTTCAAAAGAGACTTACTCAGATAAATCCCTAGGGCTGATGATGCAG
This sequence comes from Ichthyophis bannanicus, assembly GCA_033557465.1. Lineage (NCBI taxonomy): Eukaryota > Metazoa > Chordata > Amphibia > Gymnophiona > Ichthyophiidae > Ichthyophis > Ichthyophis bannanicus. Next base: position 54,431,324 of record CM066045.1, read on the forward strand.
GTAAATCAAGGCATCCTTTCACAAGGTAGCTAGATAGAACTGTGGGGGAGAGGGGCATTAGGCAAGTGTGGGTCAAGTGCATTTGGACATTGAGTTTCAAAATCCCCGTGCATTCTTTCCTCTGCGAACTCTGTCCACAGTTCAAGTGGGTGCAAACTTTGTTGAAGCTTATTTTCTGAGAGAACCAATATAATTCCTCTTTGAAAATAAGGTTAGAAGGTCCATCATAATGTGTACACAATACAAGGGTCCACATTACAGCATTTTCTGGAGGTGGGTCCTCCATGCTCTGGGGGCCCTTAATTTGAACTTCTGCCACTATCAAGAATTGTTAATTGTAAACCGCACTGATAAAGAGTGCGGTATATAAAAGTTTATTTATTTAACAGCTATCAAGAAATTACAGGCCTCTCTGCTACAAGGCAACATAAGTGGCATTTGGAGGACAAACTGCGGTTTTAAAAGCCATAAGCTGCTTTAAAAGCGAGGTTTAAGCTCCCTAAAATTCCCAGTTGACACCTGCCTTTGTAAGTGAGGGGTGCTTGAAATCTAATCATGCTTTAGCCTTTTACAGCAGCAACATCCCGGTGTACAACCACTCTAGCTATCTTACTGGGCAGACTAGCTGGACCATACTGGTCTTTATCTGCCGTCTTATACTATGTTACTTGAGAATTCAATACCTTACAGGGCAATTTTACAAAGAAATGAGAGCATGTAGAACAGCCTTTCATGCACTAAAAGGGGCTCTTATAAAAATTGCCCAGACGTATATGCACATTAGAAGAGTAATTTTATAAAGGAGGCACCTATTTTTACACATGAAAGCAGCCACCCAAAAGGTATTTTGTCATTTATGTATGTAAATTGCAGTTAACATGCCTCTTATAAAATCACCCCCAGTGTAAGTGTACAAGGGATAATGTTAGGGTATTCCACTATGGGGGAGCACAGAGGCAGAGTTTGGACACAGCATAGGCAGAGTGAATCCAAGTATATCTATTGATTATAAGAATACTATAATTTAGGCATATACTTGCAAAATGCAGTCATTTACAGCAGCTCTAGAGCCAGTGTGAACGATCGTGCCTTAAAATTAAGACATTGCCATCAACTTATGCGTTACAAAATAGGTGCGTTTTGCCTCCTTAAACTAGGCACCCCGTTAGAAAGTTTCCCTTCATGAGTGTGGGTAATTTTATAAACGCCCCCCCCCCACACACACACGTAAAGCCTTTGTGTTATGCACATAAAAAGGTCTTTATAAAAATGACCCCAGGGATATGCGTGTAAAAGTATCCACTTTTACATGATGTGAGTGAGTATAGGTGTGTTCGGGGGGGGGGGGGAATAGAGTGAGCAAAGTAGGCATTTTCTTCATCAATATGCAGAGTCCCAGATTGTGGGTGTGGACATTTACACCAGCTCCTGAGCATATGTAAAATGTCCAGAGCTTCTAGCTAGGTGCAATTTCTGTTTGTTCGCCCCAGTATATTATGAAGACATGGAGGCTTGATATAGGCCCCCTTCTTGCCCTCCAGTCTAGGTGACCAGTTATAAAATTGCCCCAAAAAAGTAGGTGCACAGAAACACAGCGCCTACTCTTACATGATATACTTACATACATTCCAGGGGCGCAGAATAGGAGGAGTAGGGGTGGGGATGGCAATTGTGCATCCTTTATAAAATTAATGCATATGCAGAGATTCTTACTGGTGCTCGTTGTTAAGTGCTGTGGAGTCTGTGCAGACTCATGGCGATCCTCTGAACAGTCATTCTAAACTGTGCTCGGTCTTCAGTCAGGCGGCTAATTGTTGACACAGTGGCATCCATTGTAGCTATTATTGTATAGATACAGGTACACAATTACACCTGCCTTGGAGAAGACGTAAATATTGCACTTCCTTTCCCTAGGTTATTGTATTCTAAAAAAAAGGTGCGTAGGCACATAGGTTTTCTAAAACCTAACTTATAAATGTGCATTTGCCTTTCCTGCCTATGTGCCCCTTCACATGTGCGCACAGCCACCATTAAAAAGGTGGAACGTTTAAAGCTAGGGACCAATAGTTATCACTCAATTGCAGGTGAGTGAAATGGGGCAAAAGGAGAGATAGTTAGTATATAAGGGTGGAGGGTTGAATTCTAACTACTAAGTCACACTTAACTGTGATGGATGGGTTGGGGGGGGGAAGAAGACCAAGGAGGTAGAGGACAAAGCCTGTGGAAACCCAAATTGGAAGCATTCCAAGACCCTAACTCACTAGTTTTCTCTCAATTACATTATAGGACAATGATACTCCTATTTGGTTTTCAGAACTCCCTGAAGGCTTCAGGCTTACCAAAACTACGTAGCCTGAGCTGGTTCTTGAACCATGTACATGCCAATATGTATCTATGTGGCTATCCTGAAACCTATACGTGGTTTGAGGATAGGATACAAATATATTACTAGTACATGACGGCAGATAAAGACACCAGCATGGCCCATCTAGTCTGCCCTGCGAGATGTTTAGGGTTGTAACTGCTGCCTAGCGCAGGTTACCAACACTCTATTCTTTTCACTTTAGCCTTTAACTGCTGTTCTTTGACAGCTACTCCTGCTATGCTTTTTTGAAGTGTGAAAGTCATTTAAGTTTTGCTTTGAGCAGGAATGTTTTGATCTGAGAAACTATAGACTGGCGAGCCAAACATTAGTGTCGGGGAAAAACTGTGGAAACTATTACTAAGAACAAAATAATGATCATGCTCTAATATATTGATTCAGGGCTGGCCAAAGGTTTCTGCCCTCCCAGCCAGAAGCCCTGGCCGAGCTGTCCCACCAAGCTGTGCTGCCGCAGATTCCGTCGGCAGGGTCAACAGGGGAGGGCTCGACACAGCGGCAGCCCAAGTGCTTCAGCACACAAGGCCTGCCGCTTCTGACCCACCTCTGACAACTTCCTATCAGAGATGGGTCAGAAGTGGCAGGCCATATGTGCCAAGCTGCCCACAGAGGTCTGACACCCTAGGCGGCTGCCTGGCTGGCTCTGTATATATAGATGACCGGTTATGTTTGGAACTTATTGCCAGAGCAAGTTTTGCAGAAAACCATATGGTTCCACAGTCTCATTATATATTGTGACTAGCTGGAAGGGACCTAAAGATATTATCCAGTTCATCCTGCTGTGGCCTAAACCATCCCAGATACAAGTTTATCTTGTCTGCTCCTTTTCACATCCTGCAGAAAATGCAGCATGTCTTGTTTTGGGAATGCTGGTTGCCTGCTTTGGCTCTTAGCTGTTTAGCACAGGATGTTAAGTGAAACCCATAAAAAGAAAAGAAAAAAAAAGGTTTTGCAAAAACACTTTTGAAAAATCACTATAACCAAGAACAGGTGGGTTGCTACAGAAATGGAGCTGCTGAAATGTAAATAGTCAAATTGTGAGGAAATGACAGCCAAACAGAAGGAAATTGCTACTCAAAGCCAGGGCTTAATATGCTATAAACAGTCTCTTTTCATCCTCGAAAAAGGCAGATTAGCAAAGTCAAGAATCCCAGGCTTTTGGCACATTCCACCGTTGAGTTACAGCAGTCAGCTTAGACATCAAGGATGAATGTCTCTTGCTAACAGAGTGCAGAGTTTGCCATGTGATATCTTATCAAATAGCCCATGAAAGACCTACTAGAGACCAGCCAGTTTCTGCCGACACATCCCTAACGGTGGTTCCTCTTAACTAGGAACTTGGGTCTGATGCCACCAGCTTCTGCTTTACACTTAGGATCCAAATTTCTGATTACCAGACAGCTTTTTCTATGCAGAGATAGAGCAAGCCTAAAAGTGTTTCCCACTGTGCATCCATAGACAATCCTACAGCTCAGAGAAAATTGCACCTTCCAACATGTTAATCATGTAAGCTCCTGAACCTGCGATGCCACGCCCAGATTACTGCACACCTCCTGTAAACCATAAGCAAAAGGTTCCTATCTATCCTGTCAACTAACAAGCCACAGTAACAAAGTGCACCGTTCTATATAGAAAGTGACCAGAAAGCATAGCATTATAGTTAGCAATTCCAGACTGGCTCACTAAAGTCTTACAGTCCTAGAACCCAGAGAACTACACTATGTAGCTCTATAGTTTCAGAAGAAATAAGCCGGGAGATGCTTGGCCTCAGCAGAGCATGGATGCCATCTGTACCTTGGAAGACTGCTGGTAGCTATATTACTCTTATCCAACTCTGAATCATGACCTCTTTGTCCTTGAGTGGAGGAATATAGCTGTTAAGAGCAGTGGGCTGGGAACCAGAGAAGCGAGGGTTCCTTGTGGCTTTGGGCGAGTCACTTGGCCCTTCTCTGGCTCAGCCGGCAAGCCCTCTAGGGACAAGGAAATATCTAATGTACTTTAATTTAACTCACCTTCAGCTGCTACTGGAAGGGCATGAGCTAAATACAAACATTTTCGTCTCTATGGAAATGCCATTTCCTTGTACTTTTTTTTTTCCTAAGTCTGCTAAATATCTGAATGTTTCTATTGTGGCCGTTTCTCTTCTTTGGGACCGAAGCAGTGACAACTTATAGGAAAAAGAATATGTAGTGTTACCACCTTCTCCCCCTCCCTTCATACTAGGCATCCTCTTCATTGATCCCTTCCTACATCAGCTCCTTTACCTTTTATTACCACCATTTTCTTCTTTGACCATTTATGGGGTAAATGTTCTAACAGGTCACTTAGATACCTACGTGACTTTCACATAGAATTGTAGCGTATTTTATAAGGGTACATAGGCGCCTAAGTGTCTTTATAAAATGCTAGCACAAATTTGACAAGCAGCAGTTAGACTGAAGCCACAGACATTTCTGCCTGCTGAGGTGCAGGTGCAAATGTTAGCGCACAAGTAGGTATGGATTTTATACAATACATGTGTAAATCACAACGCCGCTCACACGCCACCCAAACTCCCTCCCTGACTGAACAAGCCTACTCTGAAAAGTTGCATACAAATATGTGCCCAACTGCACTGCACAAAATTTTACATGAGGTAGTTTTATGTGCATGTATTGGCATATACATGCGAAAAATTGTTTCAGATTACTTCCTTAATGTATTTTTGATGATCTGATCACACTACTGCACTCAGGGCCGGCCCGTCCATTGAGCAAGAATGTTTTTTGCACAGGGCCCCGCGTTTCAGGGGGCCCCACGCAAAAAACATTCTACATTAGCAAAAGCAGACTAAAAAAAAACAAAAAAAAACGGCTGCTGCTGCTGCTGCCGCTGTGGCAGCGGCAGAATCAAATGTCCCGCCGAGGGACCCTGCCTTCCCGGCAGAGCCTCTCTTCACCATCAGCTCCAGAGTCTCTCTCAATGCACGAGTTTTCAGAGCCGCGAGAGCTTCTCTGACCTCTCACGGCTCTGTTAATCCCGCTGGGGCTGATGGGAAATCCCATCAGCCCCGGCGAGATTAACAGAGCCGCGAGAAGAAAGGGAAACTCACGGCTCTGAAAGCCCGCGCATTGGGAGGGACTCCGGAGCTGATGGTGAAGGGAGGTTCTGCTGGGCAGGTGGGGCCCCATGGCGGGACATTTGATTCTGCCGCTGCCATGGCGGCGGCGGCAGCAGCAGCCATTTTTTTAAAAAAATCTGTCAGGGCTGATGGGGGGAGGGGGGTTAGGACTACTAATGGGCTATGGGGGGGGGGCTAAGACTGAAAATAGTGTGATGGAGGGGCTAGGACTGGAAGTAGGCTCATGGGGGGCTTGGATTGGAAATGGGCTGAGTGGAGGGAAGCTAGGATTTGACATGGGCTGATGATGGTGGGGCTAGGAAAGGACTAGAAATGGGCTGATGGGGGGCTGGGATTAGAAATGGGCTGATGGAGGGACTTGGATGGGGGAGCTAGGACTTGAAATGGGCTGATGCAGGTTAGGACTGGTAATGGGCTATGTGGGGCTAAGACTGGAAGTGGGCTGATGGGGGGCTTAGGACTGGAAGTGGGCTGAGTGAGGGGGGGCTAGGACAGAAAATGGGCTGATGGAGGGCTAGGATAGGACTGGAAATGGGCTGTTGGGGGGGGCTGGGATTGGAAATGAGCTGATGGAGGGACTCGGATGGGGGAGCTAGGACTGGAAATGGGCTGATGCGGGGACTAGAAGGGAGCGGATGCTGGGTGGGGCTGGAACTAGAAGGGAGCTGATGTTGGGGAGGATTAGAATGGGATGGAGTTGGGAGAGTGAAATGGAGATGGGAAAAAATATTTTGTGTGGGAGGGAAGACAAATCTACAATTGGCCGGATATTGGGAGAGTAAGTGGGGATTGAGGATGGCGGGGTAAAATTTGAGTGGATGAAATAGGAATGAGGAAAGAGCAAAAGGAGAGAGATTAATATGTTAAAGCAGATGTAGAGAGAGAATGGAAAAAAACTAGAAGAGAGAAGAAAGGACAAATGGACAGCAGACAATGGAGAGTTAGCAGAAGACACGAAGAAACCAGAAGAAAGTGGCTGGAGCAATTGCAACTGAAAAAAAAATGCACAAAAGATAGAAAAATCTCTCTTTATTGAATTTATTAACTGAAATATGCCAGCTCTGGGAAATGTGCATCATTAACGTCTGCGCTTTGTTTAGTACAAGAGGAAATTAATTTATAGTTTTATTTCTACAGTGTTGTTGGGCTTCCCAGTTTAATTATTGTCTTTCTGTTTCTACATTGTGATTCCTTGTTTGGTGACGGTCTGTGTTCTGCACGTGTAACTGAGCTGATGTATTCTGTTTATGTAATTCCTATTTGACATTGCCACTTGTTCTCTTTCCCCAGTAGGTAATGTATTGTTCTCTGAAATGTATTGGTTTAATATTTGAAGTGTTGCCTTTTGATAGGTAGGGTATGGTGCTTTGTGAGTCCTGGTAGTGCTGTTAGGATACGGCAGGTTTGCTATGGGTTCTAAATGCAAAAAAACTCTCGATTTCCCACATGTATCCTACTATAGGAACTGACCTAATCTATATCATATCACCATTATTTGATTTTGTTTTTGTTGGATCGCTCACCATGAGAAGAAACTTTTCCTCTCTCGGAGTGAGCCCTCCTTTTTAATCAATTTTAAAATGACCCCAAACAGGCCATAACCGGACAAAACAATACTTATTGCTGTCCATACCCGTGTCCATAATACACTTTGAAACTTCTATACCAAGCCATATCCAAATATGCAAGGAAAGTGTACTTAGCTTAGTCCAATGCCAAAGAAGGGCAGTATTTGAAACCTCCAAGCAACGGTGCAAAGTAAGGCCAGCTTCCAACTTCCCGCTCTCCACCTCCGGGAGTAGCTTAACAGCCTGGCCCACAACCGACTTCAAAATAGGAGCAGAAACCCTTCTTCAGCCAGTGCACACAAGGTTCATGCGCACTGGCTGAAGAAGGGTTTGGATATGGCTTGGTATAGAAGTTTCAAAGTGTATTATGGACACGGGTATGGACAGCAATAAGTATTGTTTTGTCCGGTTATGGCCTGTTTGGGGTCATTTTAAAATTGATTAAAAAGGAGGGCTCACTCCGAGAGAGGAAAAGTTTCTTCTCATGGTGAGCGATCCAACAAAAACAAAATCAAATAATGGTGATATGATATAGATTAGGTCAGTTCCTATAGTAGGATACATGTGGGAAATCGAGAGTTTTTTTGGATTACATGTGTTGATTTCCATGGGTATAGTTTAGGGGTAATGGGTTCTAAATGGGCAGTGTTTGTAGTAGTTCCTAATGTGCCTGGCAGTTGGTACTGGATTATAGTAATGTAGAAATCTTTTAGTCTTTCTTTATCCATACATTCATGAAGAGGCATGTTTACTACAAGTTAGTGTATGGTAACATTATGCAAATGAGGCCCTTATGCAAATGAGGCACCGCACCCCCCTTGGGCCGCCCCTGACTGCACACATACAGGTTGCCAATAGGACAGGGGGTGTTTTGTTTTAAACTATTCATTTATAACACTGTTGATTTCTTTTCAGCTTTCCACAAGTTGCTGAAGACCTGGTTGTTTTCTGGGGGTCGAGGGGAGTGGAGTGGACTGTTCGGAGTGGGGAGGATGTCTGCATGCTTTGATATTTTGACTGTGCTCTTGATTGTGGACTCCTGCCCTTGTTGTCCACCCTCTTGATTAAGCTCTTGTCCAGAAAGATGGTTAAAACCTCTGTAAATAAATAAATGTAGCTCTGGCATTCTCATGCTTTTTTCTGCTTCTGCAATTGAATGCAATAAGTCTGAACAAATTCTGGGGCAATTCTGTTGCACATGCTCTAAGCCCACCACCCTCGGACTCTCACTGTGCCCTGCCCACCGAGCAACACCTCTAGTTTCCAGAATGAGCACTCTGCTAAGTTACTGGTTAACAATCCTGAGATCCATACTTGAGTAAGAAGGAAAGAGAGAGAAAGAGAGGGGATGCCAAGATCAAAAAGGGATGTTGAAACTATTAAAAGCAGCATCTTTAATGATCCTGATCGTCTCTGTCACTAATTGTTTAACTAAGAGCTCTTCCCCCCCCACCCCCCATCAAAATAGAGGGCAGCAATTCTAGTTTTTATTAGATTTTCCTTGTTGATATATATCTAGATCTTCAGTGCTTAACAGAAGTATCTTGTTTTGAGTTCTAATTCTGTAGCAAGAGTGCAAGCGAGGACATGTAACATCTGAAATGCCCAGCAAGCCAGACCCATGGCAGCAGCTATTATGGTAATACAGACATGAAAAAAAAATAAGTTCCTCTGCTGAACCAATGTGCCCTTTGCGTACTTTTTGACACTCCACTGGTAGCAGATGGGATAACAAGTCATAAAACATTTTACAGTAGAATGCCACACTTACAAATACATCTCATTTAAATCTCGACTTTAGGGAGTAGCTGTATTTAATTTATGCTGAGCAGTTAAAACATAATGGTTTCCTAATATCCTTTAGCAAAGCAGAGAACAAAAAACGAACTATGCCCCCAAACCAAATGGTCAACCCAACTAGGCTGCATGCGGAACAAACAAGAACAAGCTGTAAGTAGAAGCAATTTATCCAGCACCCTCAATATACCGTGGAGAAAAAAAAAAAAAAAAGCAGGAAAGGAGAAATATATAAAACAGAAAATAATGGCAGATAAAGACTATACAGCCTATCTATTCTCTACAATCCCTTCCTTACCTCAGATATCCTCTGTACTTTCCCCATGCTTTCCTGAATTCAAATAGTTCTCATCTCTACCACCTGTACTGGGGGGAGGTTTCACACATCCACTACTCTTTCCATAAAGGGATACTTCCTCAGAAAACTCCCGAGTCTATCCTCTTACACCTTCATACTTGTTCCAGAGCTTCCTTTCAATGTAAAGGGGGCTACAATGGAGGTATTTAAAATGTCTATCATATTTCCCTTCTCCCACCTTTTCTCCAAGTGTGCATATTGAGGTCTTTAAGTCTATCGTATGTTTTATGACAAAGACCACTAACCATTTTAGTAGCCATCCTCTGGGCTGACTCAGATTCCATCTAGTTTATATAGTTTTGAAAATGTGGTCTCCAGCCTTATACACAGTACTTCAAATGAGGTCTTAAGAGAGACTTATACAAAATGTACTATCACCTCCTTTTTTCTTCAATCTATTCTTCTCCCTGTGCACCCAAGAATCCTTCTGGTTTTCGCCATTGTCTTTTCTACCCGTCTGGCCACCTTTAGATCTGATATAATCAGCCCCAGGTCCCACTTTTCTTTTATGAATTGAAGTACTTTACCCCCCCTTATACTATGCATCTTCCTCAAATATTTGCAGCCCAAATGCATGACCTTGCATGTTTTAGCAATAGAAATGTAAATACCTCCAACATACTGAGTCAGACCAAAGTCCATCAAACCCAGTATCCTGTTTCCAACAGTGGCCAATCCAGGTCACAAGTACCTGGCAGGGCTCTGACACAGGAGTAGGATGAAGATGAAAGGGCACAAACTCAGGAGCAATCCAAGGAAATATATTTCTTTATAGAAAGTGTAGTGGATGCATGAACAGCCTCCTACTGGAGATAGGGATAAGGACAGTATCGGAATTTAACACAAGCATGGGACATGTTCAGAGGATCTGAGAAAAAGAAGTTGTAGACAAAGGGCTGGCTCTACCATTAGGCAGAGCAGGCAGCTGCCTAGAGCCCCAATGGCGCCAAGGTGGCCCACTGCCGCTGCTGCTGACCCCTCTGGGCCTACAGCAACAGTAATGCTTTAAACAGCACCCGGCATAACTGAAACCCCCGGCGCCGTTTGTGCTTCCACCACCTCCAATTCAGATTTCTTGTCTACATGGGGGGCAGAAGCAGCTGGACCCGTCACTTCTGCCCCTCCACCCCCTATGCAAAAGGAAGTGGAAATAGAAAGGAAAGAAGCAGAAGAGCGTCAAGGCGCTAGAAGTTATGGTAAGCACTAAGGCGCCATTTTAAAGGTATTACCGTTGCTGCCAGTCCTGGAGAGGGGCGGCAGTGGCAGCAATGGAGGTGGGAGCAACAGGGGGGGGGGGGGAACACACCAGGAAGAGAGATTGGCCGAGGACGCCTCGTATCCTTGCACCAGCCCTAGACGTACACTGAGCTATTGGCTTGGATGGGCAGTCTAGATAAGCTGCGAGATCCTTCTGCTCTCATTTTCTCCGTTTTTCTCTCTACATGTGGGATTCCAACCCAAGTTTCACTTTGTCTTCCCAAAATTTCCCTTTCTTCAATTAAAAAAAAAAAGGGGGGGGGGAGTTAAATTGACAGTGAAATTTGTTGAAAGCTCTTCAGGAGGATGATTTGGGAGTCAAACAGCATGTACATGAAATAAATACTGGTTGTGAACGAAAAACGTTACTAAATATTGGCAGAGCAAACTAAAACAAGAGTTGAAGATGGATACAAATCCCCCCTCCCCACCTCCAAAAAGTTAAATATAGTTGATCATCGAACTCAACTTTGATAAGTACAAGAAAAAAGGGCAGTTTAGGGTGTGGTCTTGCCATAAGGCAAACTTAGCTAATTTTCAGTATTCTCAAAATTTAAATTGTGCCTATCTTGACTAGTGAAAGTGTGTGCCATCAAGTCAAAGCAGACTCCTGGTCACCCAGGCCCTGGGTTTTCTCGGCAAGGTGCAACCAGAAGTAGGTTGCAGGACTTCCTTCTGCACAACACGTCTAGGGGAACACAGTTCAAAGGAGAGAAGATAGTCATGTGCCTCCCAGGCTCTTCAGCCATCAGGAATACAAACCAAGTTGTTGAAGTACTTAGCGAAAAAAGTGAGCACTCCAAACTTGATGTTATCTACTTGGGCACAAATGACCTGGCTAGAAACAGTGCCTCTACAGTCCAAAAGGACTTCCAATCTCTAGGAGAGAAACGCAAGCCCATTGTTAACACTGTTGCATTCTCAGAGGTTCTACCTGTTCTTGGTAAGGGGACAAATAGGCTGCATCGCATTAATAGCTTTAATACATGGCTCCAGACCTGGTGTAAACAAGAAGGGATTCAGATTTATTGGCGACTGGGGAAAGAGATGGACCAACAATATACTGTGCTGATGGACTACATCTCTCTGTCGCAGGGAAAAGAATCCTAAATGAAAATTCAGGCAGTATGTGGATATGCATTTAAACTAGGAAAAGAGGGTGGCGGATGTGGAAGGTCAAGATCTGCAAGCCACTCCCTGCAAAAGCAGAACATCAGAAACAGACACATTTTTAAACCACACAAACACAAGTGGGAATTGGGAAGAACAAAATCAATGCAAAATACACACAAGCCAGGTAAATGCTGGAAAGCAATGAGCACAAATGCTCGAAGCTTAGCCAACAAAATTCCGGACCTGGAAGCCCTAATGGTGGAAATGGATTTGGACATTGTGACCATTACAGAAATATGGTTTAATGAATCGCATGATTGGGATATAACCATAGCTGGCTATGATCTATTCAGAAGAGGCAGAGAAAATGGAAAAGGAGGAGGAGTAGCCTTGTATGTCAAAATTAATATCAAAGCTACTGAAATGCAGGGTGCATGGGGAAAAGCAGCAGCGCTCTGGATAGGTGTTGGAAAGAGGAGATGGCACTGTTATCCATACTGCTGTAGTCTACAGACCTCCGACTCAAATTGAAGAGAGATAAATTGATTATAGATATTGCCAAGATAGCCACAAAGTGGGATGTGATCATATTGGGTGACTTTAATCTACCCGATGTGGATTGGATTACTCTTTCTGCAAATCTGGAAAGAAGCAAAAAAAAATTGTGGATGCTCTCCAAGATGCATTAATTAGACAAATGGTGATGGAACCAACCAGGGAAAGCTCAACGCTGGATTTAGTGCTCACCAACGGTGATAGCGTGTCGAATGTCTGCGTGAGTGCTCCTGTGAGCAGCAGCAATCACACGGTGTGGTTTGAGATAAAAGCCATGATACAGGCCAATCATAGAAAGCTCAAAGTCCTAAACTTCAAAAACACCAACTTCAACAAAATGGCCGAGTACCTAAAGGAGGAGATGACGGGGTGGAAGGAGATAAAGGGACGTGGAATTGCAATGGGCTAGAAAGGTGGCAATAAAAGGGGCAACAGATAAATATGTAAGAAAAGTAAATAAAACAAGAGAAGGAAACCTATTTGGTTTTCCAAAGAAGTGGCTGCTCAAATAAAGGCAAAAAACACAGCTTTCGCAAAATTCAAAAGCTTGCAAAACAGAAAAACAAAGAAATGAATACAGGATCAAACTCAAAGAGTCAAAAAGATAAATAAGGATAGCAAAATCAAAGGCAGAGGAAAAGATGGCTAAAGATGTTAAGGGTGGCGACAAAACTTTCTTCAGGTATATTCGGGAAAGAAAGAAGATCAGAGTTGGAATTGCAGGGAAAGGACTCGTGGAAAGTGACATTGAAAATGCGAAATTGCTAAACAAATACTTCTGCTCTGTTTTTACTAAAGAAAATCCTGGAGCTGGACCAGCTGTGACTCCCAAATATAAAAATGGGAATGAAATAGATACCACACCATTCACACAAGATGAGGAGTTAGACAAACTTGCTAAACTGAAAGTGGACAAAGCCATGGGACTGGATGGGATACATCCCAGGATACTGAAAGAGCTCAGAGAAGTTCTTTCAGGGCCGTTAAAGGATGTTTTCAACAGATCCTTGGAAACAGGAGAGGTTCCTCAGGACTGGAGAATGGCTGATGTCGTACCTCTACCCAAAAGTGGTGACAGGGAAGAAGTGTCAAACTACAGGCCCGTGAGGCTCACCTCAGTGGCGGGAAAAGTAATGGAGGTGCTCCTGAAAGAGCAAATAGTGAACTTTCCCAAAACCAACAAGTTGCAAGATCCGAGGCAACATGGTTTTACTGAAGGACGGTCTTGCCAAACAAATCTGATTGAGTTCTTTGACTGGATGACCAAGGAACTAGTTCAGGGGCATGCAATGGATGTCATCTACCTGGATTTCAGCAAAGCCTTTGATACTGTTCCTCATAGGAGGCTTGTCAAACTCAGTAGCTTGGGGATGGGTCCCAAGATGATAAACTGGATTAGAAATTGGTTGACTGACAGACAACAGAAGATGATGGTACATGGAGCTCACTCGGATGAAAGGAAGGTGATTAGTGGGGTGCCCCAGGGTTCGGTCCTGGGCCCGGCACTGTTCAATGTATTTGTGAGTGATATTATTGAAGGACTGAATGGAAAAGTCTGTCTTTTTGCAGATGACACAAAAATTTGCAACAGAGTGGACTCCCCCGAGGGAGTGGTTAACATGAGGAAAGATCTACAAAAGCTGGAAGAATGGTCTAATGCTTGGCAACTACAATTTAATGTAGAAAAGTGCAGTGTCATGCACTTGGGTAGCAGAAACCCAAGGGAAATGTACGTGATAGGGGGCAAGAGGTTGACGTGCACGGTTTAGGAGAAAGACCTTGGTGTGATTATCTATGATGATCTCAAGATGGCAAAACAGTGTGACAAGGCGGTGGCAAAAGCCAGGAGGATGTTGGGCTGCATACAAAGAGGGATTACCAGCAGAAAGGAAGAGGTACTTATGCCACTGTACAAGTCACTGGTGAGGCCTCACTTGGAATACTGTGTTCAGTTTTGGAGACCATATCTTGCAAAAGATGTAAAAAGACTGGAAACTGTTCAGAGGAAGGCGACCAAAATGATTTGGAGCCTGTGTCAGAAGCCTTATGAGAAGAGACTTGAAGACCTAAATATGTACACTTTGGAGGAGAGGAGGGACAGGGGAGATATGATTCAGACCTTTAAATACTTAAAGAGAAATGATGAACAAACAAACCTCTTCCAAAGACGGGGAAGCTGTAAAACTAGAGGTCATAACATGAAGCTGCAAGGTGGTAAATTGAAAGGCAATGTCAGGAAATACTTTTCACTGAAAGGGTGGTGGATGCTTGGAATGCCCTCCCGATGGAAGTGGTGGGGGCAAACACGGTGACGGAATTCAAAACGGCATGGGACAAACACAGTGGATCCCTTTACAGCAATAGGATAAACACAAAATAAACTGAAAACATAACTTCTGAACCATCTAACGTCTCAACAAATAGGGGTGTCCTACATGGAGTGGTGGGTTCACCCCTAAATAAAGACATGGGGAGGGGTGTCCTGCACCTACTCTTGCCAACTTGCTGGGCAGACTAGATAGACCATGCTGGTCTTTATCTGCCGCCATCTACTATGTTACAGTACCCATCCAAGTACTAGCCAGGCCTGATCCCGCTTAGCTTTTGACATCAGGCTCATTCAGGACAGCAAAGCCTTACTATGTTGTAAATCAGATATCTGGACATCATATCAATATGGACTGGAAACTGGGTCACGTTTTCCATGCGTATGAACCTCTAGACCCAAAATTCCACTTGGGTGAAAACCTGATTAGCTTCATTAAATTTACCCCATGTATTCAATTACCCGGTACAACGAGCAGTACATAGGCATGAGGTGCTGCTCCAGCCCTGTTTTATTTTAAGCTCCCATCCCAAGGTACAGTTTACCTCGTAGGTCTAATTAGCTTTGAACAAGATACAAACTACTAGCGTGGCAATACTGCCTTAGAAACAAGCTCTACAAGGGAGACTGGGGTCATGAGATGGTAGAGTAGGTGGCTCAATGGTATTTCTGACAAAGCACAACACTAGTACCCAAGGGGTTATGACTTAAAAGATGACAAAGTGGTTTTATAATGCCTTGTTCAATGTAATTTCAGTTTGTTCAATGTAAACCGCACTGATGCAGAATAGCGCGGTATATAACAACCCAGTAACTAGCACTACCCTTGAGCCATGCGATCAAACACCACTCACCATCTTCACAATACCGCCCAAACAACGCATCGAGGACACCATTGCTGGCATCAACATGACCACCGCCCAAACCGATCCATGCCCTGCATTCTGGATCAAAGAACTTCGGACCGACCTCAGTCCCTTCATATCCAGACTCATGGAACAATCATTCACGACAGGGACTTTCCCACGTACCCTCAAGCACACATCCATAAGACCATTACTAAAAAACAACAAGCTCGACCATCAGAAGCCAGAATCATATAGACCAATATCAAGCATACCGTTTCTCGCAAAAATAATGGAAAAGGAAGTACAAAGACAGATCCAAGATCACATAGAAACCAACGCACCACTGGACCCATGCCAACACGGCTTTAGAGAAGCCCACGGTGTTGAAACACTTCTCACCACACTCTTCAGCAGCATAACAGGAGGCATTGATAACATCTGCCAAGGGTTCGTCCTTGTCTTCCTAGACATTGCAGCAGCGTTTGACTCCGTGAGCCACGAGCGCCTCCTGGAACGACTCATGGAGAAGGGAATCACCGATAAAGCACTTGAGTGGTGCAAGTCCTACCTTTCCGACAGATGGCAACAGGTACGATCCAGCGATACATCATCAGATCCGTTCCACCAAAAGCAAGGTGTACCACAAGGGTCCTCCCTCTCCGCCCTGATATTCAATATATACATGCAGCCTATCTGCAACCTGATCCAGTCCTTCAGTGTTAACTGCCTGATATACGCTGATGACGTGCTGTTATACATGCCGTTTTCAACAGAGAACCCCGACCTCACACCATTAACAAACTGCATAAATGAAGTATCCAACTGGCTGCAATCCCAAAACCCTCAGGATCCAAAACAAGAAAACGGAGGTGTTCATTACAAGGAACCGAAACTTCACCGCTCCATCCTTCTTAAAAGTGAAGGAAGCAGACCTCCAGACAAAGCCCACTATCAGATACCTCGGTGTCACCTTAGACCAGCACTTGGATATGAAAGCGCACATAGGAAACATTGTAAGAGCAGTATACCACAAAATCCGATCCCTCAGACACCTACGATCCCTGCTGGAGCCGGACGATTTCAGGACCATCTATCAGGCACTAATCATACCACATTTTGATTATGCAAACTCAATCCTGCAAGGTCTCCCTCAAGCCACCTTGAATCCACTGCAACTGGCAATGAACGCCGCAGCAAGAGTCCTACACGGAGCATCCAGGAAAGACCAGGTCTCACCCATCCTAAAACAACACCACTGGCTCCCGATACAAAGTAGACTCACATACAAGACCCTACTACTTACATTCAAGGCCATCAAAGGACTCTCGTCTGCATCACTAACAGAATTAATCCAGACAACACCACACAATAGGGACAGACGTCAGTGGCTCTCAACACCCATTGTGTTATTGATTTTGGGACTAAGGCAACAGCAGGCAGGGCCTACCAATTCTGTGCCCCAAGGTGCTGGAACAGCCTCTCTCATGGCATCCGAGCGATCCCAGACTTATTTCAGTTCAGAAAGGCCTTGACGCACCACCTCTTCCTCCTGTATTACCCAGTAACCAACGCAGACATAGCACCAACCGCACAAGCCACCCAAAACCCCCATGACTGAAACCAAAAAGAGGTCACGATAATGTTGTAAGTTGTAAATAGTTACCCCTGTTATCCAAGTTGTATTACCTGTTCAACTGTAAACACAAAGTACCATCGGAAATGTGTAAATTATTGTTCATTGTAAACCGCACTGATGCTGAATAGCGCGGTATAGAAGAGACTATAAATAAATAAATAAACGAATAAATATAAGAGAATGTAAAAATAAATAAAAAATAAAATCTCCAAACTTTATACATTCATACCCAGCATCTTGGTTTTCAGTTTTGGAAATATTGTAACACTAGTCAAAAGCAGTAATTTGCTAGGCATAATTTCAAGAGTCTGCTACTCATATACAGAGCCTGATTAATGCAAGGTTCACTAGCAAAAACTGAGGCAAAAATGACTTGCAAGGAATGTGGGAAACCTCTGCCTTTTGTTTTCTTTCCCAGGCACTGGCTTGCCTTTCTGATATTATGCTAGCAGGCACAGCCTATTAATGAACGTTATAAAGCCCATATGCGAGACAAAGATTGAGAAATAAGCAAATAGAGATGTTGGACCACAAGCATTCTGCACCACATTTTCTGAAAAGCAAAGGAAAAAAAACCACACACACCATCATAGGCCTGAGCTAATTACAGAGCTCACTGCTGGCTTCTACAGCCTCTTTCATCAGTTGTTTGCTTGTATTACAGTGGGAAGTGTAACCCCAAACCAAAAACAAAGCCTACCCCTTTGCGCTCCTTTCTGAGCTCCAGCTAAAGAAGCAGGCCCAGGCATCCGATGGTAGCATGACTAGATGGCTCAGTACCCAGTAGGATATTTTTTGGCTTTACTTTGTTTTTTAGTTTTTATAGTAATGGAAACTTAATATGGAGCCGTTGTTGATAGATCTCCTGTATCTGTGACTTTCACCATCTCTGTCGGCACACACCCCCTCCGAGTCTCTTGTATAGAGCAAGGGACCCCCACATTAGAAGGTTACAACTTTCACAGAATGGGAGCCAACCATTCGTTACCCGTCTCTGCCTGCACAGAACCACGAGAAGCAGCAAATTTATTACTAGTGCTTCCTGCTGTGAGATTTGAAGTTGTTCAGGGTTGCGGTGCTGCAGAGAAATGTTTTAGGAGTTTGGAATAGGGCTGGGCCATGAGCAGAGGAGAGTAGGGAATGAGCTGGAGTCAAAATCTCCCACTTAAAAAACAAACAGAAAGCTGCTTTTTGACACCTCCACTATTCAAACCACGAAGTGTTGGTGACCTCTAATAAAACTCGGAGCATAAGGAATGAAGGTGGCACATACTAGACAAGGAAAGCATGTCTCTGTCCATCAACTAAGTATTTCCAAAAGCTACCAAAGAACCTTACTTTAGGGATTTTTTTTTCTTTTTTTTAACGTAGCGAGCACATGAGGGGAGTGCTCTTTTTGGAAGATAGGTCCTCGGTGAATTCTAATGTAAACTGGAAATTGCCTACATGCATGGAAAGGATCCAACATGCCCCCTGCACTCAATATACAGCATTTTTGGAATATATGGGCTATGATCTATGTGTATGTTTCAAGTATGAATTTAAATGGGTCAAGCAAAAAAAACCACAAAAAACAAAAAGATAAAAAAACCAAAGCACTCTAGAAGAGCAGTTTAGATCTCCTTACCAAGGTCTGGAAGGATGTGTGTGTCATGTTGTTCCAGACTGATGAGCACTTCTGGAAAAAGCCAATGACAAATTCTGCCCAGAAGATATGTGAAGGCAGATGTTAGATGGGGTGTGATCAGTAGTAGTAGTAGACTATAAACACCCATATCTAGGTCAGTATGTGAGGCTTCCCATGGTATTTTACAAGAGGTTCTGCTAAAGTGTACACCTCTTGTAAAAAAGGTACAGTACTGTATATTGATCTCTCTGCATGCCCAGTGGAAGAAACAAATTTAAAAATCTGCATGGGGGGGGGGAGAAGACATACAAATACCCTGACAAATGCAGAGGAGAAGCTTTTTAAAAAGCTGCTGCTCCCCCCTATGCGTCCCAACCTTGATCCCTCCCCTGATGAAATGCTAAACCATCAGATCCTCTCCCAGACCCCCCAACCAGGCAATTCCAACAAAACACAGCCAATCCCCTCTGCTCCCCATTCAAATCCTTCCCAATAAGCAACCCCTCTGTGGAAGGCGGCCCCCAGCCCTGCTTACATAAGAACATAAGATATGCCATACTGGGTCAGACCAAGGTCCATCAAGCCCAGTATCCTGTTTCCAACAGTGGCCAATCTAGGTCATACATACCTAGCAGTTTCCCCAAAAGACACAGGTTCCACAATGCTTGTACTGGTCAAGCATTGATATCCTGGGTCCCTTCTTAATAATGGTTTATGGACCTTTCCTCCTGGAACTTGTCCAAACCTTTTTTAAACCCAGCTACACTAACAGCCTTTACTACATTCTCTAGTAACAAATTCCAGAGTTTGATTACACGCTGAGTGAAAAAATATTTTCTTTTATTAGTTTTAAATAGTTTGCCCTGTAGCTTCATTGCATATCACCTACCGGTAGTCTTTCTATATTCTGATAACATAAACAATCGATTTACGTTTACCCGTTCCACTCTGTTCATTAATTTATAGACTTCTAGCATATCTCCCCTCAGCCGTCTCTTTTCCAGGTTAAAGAGCCCTAACCTTTTAAGCCTGTCTTCATAGGAGTATTCTTCCATCCCCTTTACCATTTTGGTGTCTCTTCTCTGAACCTTTTCTAATAACGCTATATCCTTTTTAAGATAAGGCGATCAGAATTGCACACAATATTCAAGGTGCGGTCTCACCATGTAACGATATAGAGGCATTACAATATCTTTTGTTTTATTTTCCATTCCTTTCTCTATGATACCTAGCATTCTATTTGCTCTCTTGGCCGCTGCTGCACACTGGGCCGAGGGTTTTAACATGTTATCCACAATGACCCCTAAATCTTTTTCCTGGGTGGTGGTTCCTAATGTGGAACCTTGCATCGTGTAACCATATTTTGGGTTGTTCTTCCCTAGGTGCATAACTTTGCACTTGTCCACAATAAATTTCATTTGCCATTTTGATGCCCAGTCTTCCAATTTATCAAGATCCTCTTGCAATTTTACACAATCTTCTTGGGTTTTAACAACTTTAGTTTTGTGTCATCTGCAAATTTGATAACCTGGAAAAGGGAATAACGAGTGAGGTTATTTATGAATATGTCAAAAAGCAGTGGACCCAGCACAGATCCCTGGGGTACACCACTATTCAGCTTTCTCCATTGGGAAAATTGGCCATTTAGCCCTACCCTCTACTTTCTATCTTTTAACCAGTTCCTGATCCACAATAGTACACTGCCTCCTATCCCATGACTCTTTAGTTTTGCCAAAAGTCTCCAATGAGGGACCTTGTCAAAGGCTTTCTGAAAGTCCAGATACACTATATCAACCGACTCACCTTTGTCCACCTGTTTATTCACACCTTCAAAAAAACATAACAGATTAGTAAGACAAGATCTTCCTTGTCTAAAGCCATGTTGGCTGTCTCCCATTAGGCCATGACTATCTACATGCTGAGTAATTTTGTTCTTTATGGTTTCTACCATTTTTCCCGGTACTGACGTCAGGCTCACTGGTCTGTAGTTTCCCGGATCACCCATGGAACCCTTTTTAAAAATTGGTGTTACCTTGGCGATCCTCCAATCTTTAGGTATTACAGATTTTAATGAAAATTCACAGATTACTAATAGCAGGTCTGCAATCTCATTTTTCAGTTCTTTCAACACCCTTGGATGTATACCATCCGGCCCAGGTGATTTGCTACTCTTCAGTTTATCTAATAGTTGTAATACATCTTCCCGATGTATCGATATTTCCTTCAATTCTTCCACACCTTTAAATACCACTTCAGTCATGGGTAGGATCCCTACATCTTCCGCAGTAAAGACTGAAGCAAAGAATTCATTCAGTCTCTCCGCTATCGCCTTGTTGCCTCTTAGTGCCCCTTTAACCCCTCTATCATCTAATGGACCAACTGACTCTCACAGGTTTTTTGCTACGAATGTACTTGAAAGTCTTTATTTCGCGTTTTTGCTTCCGCAGCAAGCTTCTTCTCAAATTCTCCCTTTGCCTGCGTTATCAATGCCTTGAGGGCTTCCTTATTCCAAATGCACAATCCCGGGGTGGGATGGCCTATTTGAGCCACGAATCCTGAGGCAAAATGCATTTCATCTCAGATGATCCTGCTGCTCTCGAGAGAATACTTTACCTTTAGGACAGAATCTTACTTCATTTCAGGACATAAGGAAAAGCTGTGCCAAAATTTCATTCATTTTTTTGACATCGGGAATAATTCCCTATTGATGAATTTCATGTAAATTTGTATGAGAACAGATCTGTTGTTTACTGCTTCAAAAGTAGCAAGACTAGAGGACACACAATGAAGCTACAATGTAGCCCATTTAAGGCTAGAAAGAAAATATTTTCTCAACTCAATGGTTAATCAAACTCTGAAATTCATTATTGGAGGATATAGTAAGAGCTGTTAAGTGTAGCCGGGTTCAAAAACGTTTTGGACAAGTTCCTGGAGGAAAGTCCATAGACCATTAAAGAGGACTAGAGAAATCCGCTGCTTACCTCTGGAATAGCAGCATGAGTCTTGTACCGCTCTGGGAACTTGACAGGTACTTGCAAGCTGGATTGGCTGTTAATGGAAACGGGATACTGGGCTTGATGGACCTTTGGTCTGACCCAGTATGACATTTCATGTTCTTACCCCTTAGCATGATGAGTTTACTGTAGATTTTTCCATGCCAAAACCTTTCCGGCATGAGTAAAGGCAGTGCAGGGAACTCTTAAAAGCAAACCACCACACAGCTTATTCCATGGCCCCCTCAGATCTTGGGAGGATTAGGTGTGCCCATTTCTCCTGCTATTTATTTTTTTTCGCCCCCATCAGTGACCAGGTGAAATGAACTACACAACATCTCTGCTCTGACTTCCCTGCATGGTGTTTGTGCTTTGCGCCTCTCTTTTCTCAGAGACTTCCATACCACAGCAGATAAACATACCAGTTCTTAACTAGATTGTAAGCACTGATTAGCAGGGACCATCTTTTTACATGTGCCTTGTAGCGCTATACAAATGATCAGCACTAGTGGTGATGGTTCAAACCCAATTTCAGTATGCTCGGTTTGTGTACAGCAAAATGGAAGCCTGTCCTCAAGATAGTTCCTTCTGCCAGAGTAAGACAGGGTGCCCTACTGTCTGGTTAATGGGGTGTTACCCAGAATATTTTCAGTCCGGCTATACACTGTCCTCCCCCACTTGAGCCCCCTCCCCCACTAGCATTCTGAATGTGCCAGTTGAGGCCACTGCTGAGCAGGTACTTGAGGCTGCACATGTTTTGGGGCAGGAGTATTTGCATGGTGGGGGGGGGGGGGGGAGACAGAAAGAGGAAGCACAATGCTGCTGAGAAATGACTATCAGGAAGCTGGCTGACTCCTCTCAGGCTTTATTTCTCACATCAGGAAACCACTTAGAAGACAAATTAGCACGACAACAGAACCAGCTGGCTCTTGCTAGTGATGTGGAGCTGGACCACACAGGCTCATTCACTTCACACATTACCCCACCTCCCCTCATCCTCTCTCAAGCATTGCTTATTTGCTTTTGTCTAGCCAACTGCGAAGCCTAACAAGGGGTAGCAGATAGCAGGATACTCTTCTGCCTCAAGATGTGTGTTTCATAGTGACCTGAAGCTCTCAGTGCTGCATCTGTGCAGCGTTTACGCACAATGCAGGAAGGAATCTACCGCGGTCAGAAACTGCACGCAAATAGCATTGCGTCGGACATTTAAAGCCACGGTAAACATGGTTCATCTAGTCTGTCCAGTATCATGAATACAAAAAAGAGCCATGACACATTCTTTTTGTTTGTGTAAGCCTTGAAAGTCTTATGAGTGGACTGGATTTAGTCACACTGCCATGTCCCAAAAGGGCCATCATATTAAAAAAAAAAAAAAAAAAAGAGACGTTTCATCCTCTCCAAGTCTGGCTAAAATCAAATGTAAGGACTGACAGTGGCCAAAGTGAATCTTAGAAATGCTGCAAAAAATGCAAAGTATGCCTTAGAGTCAATGCTGACCCCTGGCGACCCAGCAACTCCCGGGTTTTCTTGACAGCATGCACAGAAGTAGATTGCCAGGCCTCTGTTCCAAGCAATGGAGGGTTAAATGATTTGCCCAAGGCCACAAGTAGCGCTAATGGAAATTGAAGCTTGTTCTCTTGGTTACCAAGCCAATGGTCTAACCATTAAGCTACTCCTCCAATGCTGCATCAGGGCTATAATCATTTTGCTAAGATTAATTATGTATAGCTCCAGAAATAGATGGTCTTAATTACCCAAAAAATGCATTCTGTTTTCAGTCTAGAACATGGATGGCTTAGCTGCTGTGATCTTCCTTCTGCATGGCCGTACATGGCTAGCAAGTTATACTTGCTATTTGATTGGCCAAAACTGGAGAGTATTTGAATTAAAAAGAATGACGGTATTACTTTTTCCTCCTCTGAGCCTTCTCTGCGTCTCTCCGAGCTTGATGCATATAGGTGGAGGATTAGCCTAGTGGATAGGACAACGGTCTGACCAGAAAAGACCCGGGTTCAAATCCCACTGGTGCTCCTTGTGGCCTTGGGCAAGTCACTTAACCCTCCTCTGCCTCAGGTACAAATTTAGATTATAAGCCCTCTGGGGACAGGGAAATACCTACAGTACCCGAACGTACCTTGCCTTGAATTACTACTGGAAAGGCATGAGCTAAATACTACTAAATAAATAAATAAATAGGCACTTTCTGACTAGTTGTGTTAAACATGGACGACAAATCTTTTTTGCCTTGACACTCACCATGGTTGAGAAATGAAGCTGAAATAAAATGGCTTTCCAGAAACAGAGTTGCTAAGTTACCCAGTTCCAAGATGCACTATGAGATCTGCAGCACCGATTCCAGTGGGTAAAATTGGTAACTACCAGTGGTGGCATGAAGGTTTCTGCTACCCCAGGCAGACCCTCCATGCCGCCGCCCCCCCCCCCCTCCATGCCACCCCCACCTTGCGCTGAGATGGCGGCAATTGAAGTCCTGCTTCAGCGCTGTGTCGGGCCTTAATATGCCCATGCGTGCTCATGGCCTGCTGCTCCTGCCTCTCCCCCCTCCAATGCAACTTTCTTGGAGGTCAGGCAGGTGTGGCAGGCCGAACTGTATGCACATGTGGGTGTTTTAAAGCCCATCACGGCGCTGAAGCAGCAGTTCAGCTGGCTCTTCCCAGGGGGTTGGGTTAGCAATGCTGCCTAATGGATGGGCCGGCCCTGGAAACTACAAATACCATTCTGCACTGCAATGCAAATTTAAAACCAGAACTGGCTTAAAATCTCACTCCTGGAACCGAGTAACTCGGCAGCTCTGCAGGAGGCCAAGTAAGCTCTGGTCAGTACTTCCTAGAAGAGCCACAAACTTGCTCTTATGTTTAGGCGCAGGATTAGTTTCAGTTGTTCTGAACCTGCTTATGTTTCTTGGCACACTTGCCAGAGTTAAAAAGGCCCGAATGGGGCTACAGGCTGAGACAAGACCTTACCACCCAAAGTGCCCTCCAGTGGGCTACATCAACACATATCCTTTGCTAATGCTTTTGAAGCAAGAGCCTCCCCAATGCCAGTGACTAGAGACAGGCATTCTGAAATGGATCCAACACCCATGATGGCAGAGACCAATTCTAATGGCAACATACATTGTAATTTCTTAATTATAGTTGTTCCTTTGTCACGTTTTTTGAATTGCCACCTCAGTGGGCATACTTATGCAGCAGTTCCTTGCCCAGTATGCAAGGCTGGAGTTTTGTGTAATCAGAGCTGGCCCCAGAGTTGGTTCAAGGTGTTGGCATGCTAGGCAAACCTTAATCCTTATGCCCCCCACTGGCAGCCAGAATCTATTTTTTAGCTTTGAAGGCCCTGCTCTTTGCCACTCCCAGAAGCTGCCACCCTAGGTGACTGCCTAGTTTGCTTAATTATTGGGCCGGCCCTGCGTGTCATGTACCCTAGAGACAGATCTCTAGCGCTTCCTTGCCCTGCCGGCAAAAGGGAAGTGGGAAGGGGACTGCAGTAACAATGTCAAAGTTCAGGTCCCTGCAAACCTATCACAGATTTCCTTTTAATATTACTATCCATTTATAATTTTGAAAATCAGCCTCAGAGTTCACGCTTAAAAAAAAATGCAAAAAGAAGGGCTTTACCAGGAACTGTGTGAGCGGCGTGGCTGTGCTAAGAGCAAGTCCCTGCATGTGGTTGGAAGGCGGGAAAAGAGGCGACACCAAGTTCACAAATTGTACAGGGTGCATTTCGAGCTTGGTACGGTCCCGATGCAGAGCATCCGCCACAGCACGTCATCTCGTGGCAGTATTGCTAATGGGAAATCCCGTCCCACTAACAAGAGACATTCCATTTTATTGCCACTGCTTCAGAAAACTATTTGCATGCCTTCTAGAATTTACAGTTTAACTCAGTGGGATTAACGTAATTTAATGCATAGCAAAAAGTGGGAATGGAACTTCCAACTCTGTAGCAATCACATTAACTGGGCTCCTATTCCCACTGCCAGCCTCACTTTGCTAACTATAACCTCCTTATAAATCTCAGTTAAAACTCCCAGTGGTCTCTGATCCCAAGACAAGCAAGTCTTCAATAGTTCATCTCTTAGATCTGCCAGCTTCAAGCTGCCAAATCTGTTTCAGGTTCCCCCCCCCCCCCCAATCAGGCTAATGCATGAGTTATCATAAAAGCTGCTTGGATGCAGACAACAAATCCCTCTGCTCTATTTGTCTTTTTCACATTAAAGTACATTTTTTACATTGTTGTGGTTAGCTGTAATGAATGTGATCTACAAAAAGGAATATGCCCTGATGCAGTATTGAAGTGATTAATGTTGGTCAGTTGGGGAGGGGGGGGGGAGAGAGAAGACATTACAGCAATGCCATTCCAAGCTAAAGAGCTTTTTATCCAACAGAGGCATTTTTAATATGGAAGTCAGTGAAAACTCCTGCCCTTTAA
This sequence comes from Ichthyophis bannanicus, assembly GCA_033557465.1. Lineage (NCBI taxonomy): Eukaryota > Metazoa > Chordata > Amphibia > Gymnophiona > Ichthyophiidae > Ichthyophis > Ichthyophis bannanicus. Next base: position 54,457,352 of record CM066045.1, read on the forward strand.
TACTGTTGCTCGTAAGTCTAGAGTCAGGCCAAGATTTAGGCACAGGCAACCACTTAAGGGGCTAAATTTTGAAGGCATCAAATACCTGGGCTAAACAGGAGCCGGAGTCCATTTGCTTTGGGAGCATGCTTTACGATCCACCACTCTCTGGTCTTGCCTATGGCGCTAAGAACAGTGGTTTTCAGGATATCCCCAATTATGCATAAGAAATCTGCATACAATGAGTTCTCTGCTATTCTAGACACACAGGCATGAAATTACCTCAGTTGGGTGTAAGATTCTACTTTAGTTCTGCCCAGGACCATCAACCAAGCCATAAATTAGAGGTGGGCAAGATGAACAGTTGCCCAGGACGTGTAGTGCCTCGGAGAGAGGGGCGCTTGGAGAAAAGTGCATATAATGACAGTGTAGTAGACCAATGGGGGATCAAAAGCCAATAGTGCTGCTCTCCTACCATTTGGGCTGGAGAAGAGACAGACAGATGCAAGGAGCAGGGGGGCGGTGTAAGAGGTGGTGGAGCAGGCTACAAATACGCTTTCACCCTAGGGCACTAAAATTCCTAAATTACAGATCTATATCAGATTCAGTGTGTGCATACGTTGGGGAGGGGGCAGAGGTAATTAGCTTCACTCCAATTCCTGTCAGAATCAGTTGATCCAGTTTCTCATCTTATTCTGGTCATACTGGAAACCTACTCGAAAATCAGACAAGTATCAATTCCCTTGTGTGCTTCTGGAGCAAATAAGAGATATGGTGAATGGCACTAGGCTATGGAACCTATGTCACCATGCAGGGGCGGCCCAAGGGGGGTGCGGGGCCATGTGCGGAGACTCGATGCGGGGCTTCATTTGCATAAGGGACCTCATTTGCATAATGTTACCATACACTAACGTTTAGTAAACATGCCTCTTAATGAGTGTATGGATAAAGAAAGACTAAAAAATTTCTACATTACTATAATCCAGTGACAACTGCCAGACACATTAGGAACTACTACAAACACTGCCCATTTAGAACCCATAGCAAACCTGCCGTATCATAACAGCACTACCAGGACTCACAAAGCACAAGACCCTACCTATCAAAAGGCAACACTGCAAATATTAAACCAATACATTTCAGAGAACAACAATACATGACCTACTGGGGAAAGAGAACAAGTGGCAATGTCAAATAGGAATTACATAAACAGAATACCTCAGCTCAGTTACACATGCAGAACATAGACCATCACCAAACAAGGAATCACAATTTAGAAACAGGAAGACAATAAATTAAACTGGGAACCCCAAAAGCCCAACAACACTGTAGAAATAAAACTATAAATTAATTTCCTCTTGTACTAAACAAAGCGCAGACATTAATGATGCACATTTCCCAGAGCTGGCATATTTCAGTTAATAAATTCAATAAAGAGATATTTTTCTACCTTTTGTGCATTTTTTTTTCAGTTGCAATTGCTCCAGCCACTTTCTTCTGGTTTCTTTGTGTCTTCTGCTAACTCTCCATCGTCTGCTGTCCATTTGTCCTTTCTTCACTCTTCTAGTTTTTTTTCCATTCTCTCTCTACATCTGCTTTAACATACTAATCTTTCTCCTTTTGCTCTTTCCTCATTCTTATTTCATCCACTCAAATTTTACCCCGCCATCCTCAATCCCCACTTACTCTCCCAATATCCGGCCAATTGTAGATTTGTCTGCCCTCCCACACAAAATATTTTTTCCCTCTCCATTTCACTCTTCCAGCTCTATCCCATTCTAATCCTCCCCCAACATCAGCTCCCTTCTAGTTCCAGCCCCACCCAGCATCCGCTCCCTTCTAGTCCCCGCATCAGCCCATTTCCAGTCCTAGGCTCCCCCATCCGAGTCCCTCCATCAGCTCATTTCCAATCCCAGCCCCCCATCAGCCCATTTCTAGTCCTTTCCTAGCCCCACCATCAGCCCATGTCAAATCCTAGCTCCCCTCCACTCAGCCCATTTCCAATCCAAGCCCCCCATGAGCCTACTTCCAGTTCTAGCCCCTCCATGAGTCCATTTCAATCCAAGCCCCCCCAACAGCCCATTACCAGTCCTATCCTAGCCCTCCATCAGCCCATTTCCTGTCCTAGCCCCCCCTCAGCCCATTACCAGTCCTAAGCCCCCCATAGCCCATTACCAGTCCTAACCCCCATCAGCCCATTTCCAGTCTTAGCCTCCCCACAGCCCATTCCAGTCCTAACACCCCCTATAGCCCATTACCAGTCCTACCCCCCCATCAGCCCATTTCCAGTCCTAACTCCCCTCATCAGCCCACTTCCAGTCTTAGCCCCCCCCATAGCCCATTAGTAGTCCTAACCCCCCTCCCCCATTACCAGTCCTATCCCCCCTCCCCCATCAACCCACTTCCAGTCTTAGCCCCCCCCATAGCCCATTACCAGTCCTAACCACCCCAAAGCCCAAAACCAGTCCTAACCCCCCTCCCCCCCCCCCCCATCAGCCCTGATAGATTAAAAAAAACCCAAACCGGCTGCTGCTGCTGCTGCCGCCATGGCGGCAGCAGCAGCAGAATCAAATGTCCCGTTGCGGGGCCCCGCCTGCCCGGCAGAGCCTCCCTTCACCATCAGCTCCCGAGTCCCTCCCAATGCGCGGGCTTTCAGAGCCGCGAGAGTTTCCCTTTCTTCTCGCGGCTCTGTTAATCTCGCCGGGGCTGATGGAATTTCCCATCAGCCCCGGCAGGATTAACAGAGCCACGAGAAGAAAGGGAAACTCTCGTGGCTCTGAAAGCCCGCGCAAGAGAATTTCCGCTTTGACCCGGTGAAAAGCGGGATATAAATACAGTTAAATAAATAAATAAAATTCCAGCATAACCCAAGCAAGTGCAGCAGATGGAGAGGACTCAAAAAAACCCCAAAACAGATACCATGGATTTTGGCATCTGCACCACTACTTGTATTTGTGAGACATTTAATGCATAGGTGTGTGTGGCATTTAATGCATAGGTGTGTGTGGCATTTAATGCATAGGTGTGTGTGGCATTGTGCCTCTGCTTCTTCCCAAGGCTTCTGCAGCAGAAAAACATTGAGGGCCTATTATTGAATTCAGCTGACCTCTAACCCCAGATATTCAATGCTGGGTTCATATGCGGCCCCAGCATCGAATATCCAGGATCACTGCACATGTCCCAGAGCCACAGAAGCTAACTGGGTAGCTCTGATATTGCAGCACTGCCTGGTTACCTCCCACAGGTAGATCTAGGCCAGCTTTTGCTTTGCCTAGTTTTTCCCGCAAGTCGCTAACTGGGCAGCAGTGTGTAGGGGAGATAACTGGGGAACTACCAGGTTAGTGCCTTTGAATATCCCTTTTAGGAGCTTTTACGCAGCTTACAGGTCTGTAAACCGTGTAAATGTCTTTCGAACATCAGGCTCTAGATCTGTGGAAAAAAACACAGCTTTATCACTGTGTGTAGATTCACTTGGAATATATATGCGAGAAATTTGCATATAGTGGATCTCCAATCTATGGAAGTCTCTCTCAAGCATATTCATTACAGTAATCCTAAAAGCCCAAATGGCTGGGTGTGCCTCCAGAGGACATATTAGCTTCGAGTGACTAATAGCTTTGTACCAGCCCTGATCTCAGCTACCCAATTTAAAATTTAAATAATCACATTCAAGACGTTTATGCCATCCAACATCCTTGAAAGTCCTTATTCCTCCAAATAGCTCGCATCTTCTCTCAGATGTTCAAGGCAAGTTACATTCAAGTACAGTGGGTATTTTTCTGACCTGGAGGACTTACAATCTAAGTTTGTACCTGAGGAAAGGACGGATTAAGCGACTTGCCCAAGATCAGAAGTAGCTGCAGTGGTATTCAAACCCCCGGGTTGTCCTGGTTCTAGGCCACTGCTCTGACCATTAGGCTACTCCTCCACTCCGCTTAATTTGTTTTAGACCACCAGGCCAATCCCTGCCAATTACAGTAGCACACCGCTAAAAATTCCCTTTGCTTCTCCTTAGTTTTCTTGAATTCTCTTGGTGGTTTTGTTCCAGCACTTCTCCTGGGAAACCTTTGTGATCCTTTCAGGGAAGCAATAATTTTGCTCGGTGTTACACCTGAATCTATTCCCCCTGGAATCTCACCTCATGACTGCAGGGATGCAAGTCTCACTCATTAGCGGTGTGTCTCGCTCATTAGCAGGCTGTCTCACACTGACACTCAGTTCTTTCAAGTCTCTTTTCTCAAGCATAAGAACCTCAGTGCCAGTCCATTGATCCTGATGTGGAACACTTTTATTTTATTTATTTATTTATTTTCATTTCTTATATACCGCACTATTTGCGATCAGCGCGGTTTACATAAAACAAGAAGGTAACCGACAATGAACAAAAGTCAGGTCATTACATTGAACAGGAACAAGTAACTTGGAAAACAGGGTAAACTATATACATATGCATAACCATGAATGGGTAACTATATACATGTCAGAGGGAGTTATTGGGTATTGGACATGCTTAGTGGCTGGGGTTCGGGCAGTAAGTGAGATGCTTGATAAAGAGGAAATGTTTTAAGGCCTTTCTGAACTGGCTCAGGTTAGGGATCGCTCTGATGTGTGGTGGTAGGGAGTTCCAGAGACTTGGGGCGTATAGTCTAAAGGCTCTGTTCGATGTTGCTTTGGAGCATTTTGTAGTGTCTCTCGGTATCACTAGCATGTTAGCTACTGAGGTTCTTCTTAGCCTGTTGGGTATGGGTGGTTGGATGAGGTCACATAGTGAGGAGGAGGAGAGTCCCTTGATGGCCTTGAATGTCATCACTAGGGTTTTGAAACTTAGCCTGGCTTGAATGGGGAGCCAGTGAAGCTGTCTCAGGAGGGGTGTGATATGCTCTCTTCTTGGTGTGCCGAGGAGAATCCGCGCTGCACTGTTCATGGCAAGTTGCAGGGGCTGTAAGGTGGCCTGAGGGAGTCCTTGCAGGATGGCGTTTGAGTAGTCCAAATGGGGGATGATGAGGGCTTGATAAATGGTGCGGAATTCGCTTGGTTCAAGTAGGGGGCGTAAGTGTCTAAGAGATTTAATCTTGAAGTAAATCGCTCTTACAGTGTTGGTTATGTGTTGCTTCATGTTGAGGTTCTGATCCAATGTTACTCCGAGGTAACGAATAGCTGATTTTACTTGTAATTCAGCGTTGTCCACTTCTAGGTAGCTGGGTGGTGTAAACTCAGGATTTCTGGAGATGAATAAGACCTCCGTCTTCTTGTGTTGGATGCGCAGATTCTGAGAGAGGAGCCATTCGGATATGGTGTTGAAGCACTCAGTCAAGGGGGTAAGGTCTGGGCAATCCAGGGATATTGGAAGGTACAGTAAGACATCGTCTGCGTATATCATACAACTCACATTGAATGATCTGATAATATTACAGATGGGTTGGATATAGATGTTAAACATAAGTGATGATAGGGAAGATCCTTGAGGAACTCCTTGGCTTTGTAAGAATGGCTCGGAAGTAGACCCATTTGCACGTACGTATTGCCATCTGCCTGACAGGTAGGATCTACACCATTCAAGAGCTCTTCCACCAATGCCTTTCTCTCTTAGCCGACCTAGGAGAATTTCGTGGCAGACAGAGTCGAACGCCGCCGCTATATCCAAAAATACGAGTGCATAACCTTGGCGTAGGTTGTCAATGCCTGAGATTATGGTGTCAAAAAGCGTTGTGAGTAGAGTTTCGACTCCGTGTGACTCTCTGAATCCGTGTTGAGATGAGTCTAGGGGGGCATTGGTATCAATGTGATCTTGTAACTGTTTGTAGACTGTTTTTTCGATGATTTTAGCAAGCATCGGGATGCTGGAAATGGGTCTGTATGATTCAACTTTTTGAGGGTCTAATTTCTTTCATGAGAGAAAAGTGTCGGAAAGGAAAAATCAAGCGGCCCAGCCAGTGGAAGACCTCGGAGCTCACCTTTTAGTGTACAGCTTCCTCCTGCACCACTCTTTTTCCCTGTACCTACAAGTACGGGGGCTGTAAAACCTATACAAAACACTTTTAGCCACTGAGTGGAGAACAGTTTTCAGCTCAGTGGATTTACCCATATTGCCTTCATTCTGTATCCTTTCAGAAGCTCCAAAGAAGAGCAAATGTGTTGTAGTTCTGTTTTGCAAATTTAAAAAAACAAAACAAATCTATTTAAAATCTTTCCAGAGTTATACTCCGGATGCATCATCTGAAACAAAATCTCACTCTTTGGGACGGTTCTCCCTTGGCATCTGTGGACCTCTTCTAGCACTTCGTTTTCAGAAAGACAGACTTCTTGTGCATTATTTACACCCCGTGAGGCAATTGAGAGTCTGTCCCTTCACGCCATAGAAAGGGGCTAAAATACCAGACAGACTGAAAAATGTTGCTGGTATGTTCTAGGACTAGGTGATGGCAAAGTGGCGATAGTGGTGGGCAAGGGAAACAGGAGGAGCTTCAGATGGTTAACTTAATGCATTGTCATCCTTCAATCTTGGACTCTCAAATCTGTCTAACCTCTTACAGGGCTCTTTCAGAAGAGTACAGTAGCTTGTGGGATATACAAGATGGATTTTGCCTGGAATGTGTGGAATGGGTTGAGAACAGGATGGGGGGGGGGGTGTTATTTTTTTTTAAATTCCATTCTCCAGACAGGAAGAGGGAGCCATCTTGGCTCCCTGCCAAGGTCAGGGTGGGAAGTCTTGCTCACAGCTTACAGGGCTGCTGCTGTCTACAGAGGAAAAGCTCAGAGAAAGCTCTCAACCCCCCCCCCCCCCGAAGTTGATTAACCCTTTAAGGCCAGGCAGTAAGGCACAAGAGTACTGCCTAAGAGATAACACAAGAAAGCAGACTGGGCCCATCTGAATATAGAAACTGTAATATAGCATGTATACAAGTTGACTGCCTGCTGTTTGCTGAAGAGGCATTTCAAAGGCTCCTCACCAGGGTGACGTAACCACCAGGAAGATTAGGCAGTTGCCTTGGGCAGCAGTTTGAGGGGAATGGAAGCAGCAAAAGGCAGCTGCAGTCAAAGCAAAGTAACGCAAAGCAATAAGTCCTGACAACTACTACACAAACTTAAAGAACTATCTGTGTGCACTTTAACCCCTACGGAGGGTGGAACATTTTCAAGCAGCCCATAGGAAGATAGATACAGATACATAATGGGGGGGGGGGGGGAGGGGGCAAAGTATAATGTACAATTAAGGGTTTTTAGTGAATTATTCTGGGAGGAGTAATGTTGGGGTGATCATATTTGCCGAGTTTAATTATCAAAATCTCAGGGTGGGAGTGGGGGACCTAGAACCTGAAAGCTGCCTGTGGCAGAGTGGGACAGCGAAAGCTATGCCTAGGGCATATAAATATTGCGCTGGCCTGGTCCTTTATCTACTCTGTACCTAGGCAGGTAAGAAACCCAGCAGGACCTTATTAAGCTTGTGGATTATGGAAGAATGCTGAAGTAGGATGGACAATACATTTTTTTTGGAGGAAGACCACAAATTGAAAAGGATCTCTGCAAGAAACCAGGATTCAATTCCCACTAGCAGTCCTTGTGGCCTTGAGCAAGTCACTTAAGCCTCCATTGCCTCAGAAGAAAGGTCTGGCAATCTACTTCCGGTCACATTGCCAAGAAAACCCAGGAGCTGCTGGGTCGCCAGGAGTCAGCATTGACTCGAAGGCACACATTGCATTGTATTGCTGGTTTGTCCAAGTACTAGAGTTAGATGTGCATGGCACCGCAGCACCGACTCCAGCTTCAGTGCAGCAAAGTGCACAGCTGTTACTGCAGGCTATACCACAGTATTTTTGCAGAATTTTCTTCATTTGTGTGGCTGTAGAATGTAGAAAGCATAGTTACTCACCTGTAACAGGTGTTCTCCAGGAGCAGCAGGAATCAGTCCTCACATATGGGTGACATCAGCGCCGACGGAGCCTTCGTGCGGAGCATTTACCCAGCTTTCAAAGAAAGCCTTTGGGAATGCAGCGCACATGCGCAGTCAGTCCCCTTCCCGCCCAAGGGTGCCATCTTGCTCAGTCTGATGACATAGCTAAAAGTCAGCAAAAAGAATCAAAAGGATAGGATAGGACTGCAACTCTAGGGGAGGAGGGAGGGTCATGAGGACCGATTCCTGCTGCTCCTGGAGAACACCTGTTACAGGTGAGTAACTGCTTTCTCCAGGACCAAGCAGGAAGTCAGTCCTCACATATGGAACTCCCCAGCTATAGGCTACCGTGAACCCAGAGCTGAAAAAATTGGTTCCCTCTCAAGAGCTTCAGCATCCGTGATAAGACTTTTGTCTGAGAACGCACCCTGCACGGTAGCCCAACACAAGGGCTGGAGAGTAGGAGTTGCCTAAACCTCAAAGAGATTACGGAGTACCGCCTGGCCGAAAACACTGTCCCACCGGGACTTTCTCTCCAGGCAGTAATGGGCTGCAAAAGTCTGGCTTGAAGACCAAGTTGCGGCCTGGCAGATGTCTGCCAACAGAACAGAGTGGAGATGAGCTACTGACGCGGCCTTCGCCCTGACATGGTGAGTCGTGACCCAGCCCTGCAAGGGGAGGTCGGCTGCCCTGTACGCCCAGGCAATGCAATCTGCCACCCAAGTGCACAACATACACTTGGAGACAGGTAACCCCACCTATTAGGGTCAAACAAGATGAAGAGCTGGAGTAGCCCTTCGATGCTCCCGCATACGTTCTATGTAAAAAGACAACGCCCTTTTACAGTCCAGGGTATGCAAAACTGTTTCAGCCCAGCTGGCATGCAGCCTGGGAAAGAAGGTCAGCTGATTGAGGTGGGAAGAGGAGACCACTTTTGGGAGGAACTTGGAATGGGTCCAGAGGATACCCTGTTCCTATAGAACTGTGTCTACGGTCTATCAGAAACCAGAGCTTGTAGCTCACTCACACGTCTGGCCGAGGTAAGAGCCACCAGGAAAAGTGCTTTCCAAGAGAGGAAGTGCAAATGGCAACTAGCCATCGGCTCAAACAGTGGGCGAATAAGTTGCTGCAACACCACGTTCAAATCCCACTCAGTCGCCAGTGGACAAACCGGAGGCTTGAGTAGAAGCAGACCTCTGAGAAACCGGGACACCAAGGGGTGAACTGACAGACTGTCCCTCCACCGGTGAGTGGTGTGCTGATAGAGCACTGAGGTGGACCCGAACACAGTTAGACTTAAGGCCTAGGTCTGACAGGTGAAGTAGATTCTGTAGTACTACTGGCACAAGGCAGGAGAAAGGATCTTCATTGCGCTGAGCACACCATACCGTAAACCTACACCACTTGAGGGCATAGGACTTTCTGGTGGACTGCCTCCTAGAGGCCAAGACCACCTCCTCAACCTCCTTAGGTAGAAGTAAGGGAGCTAGCACTATCCTTTCAGCAGCCAGGCCATCAGATTGAGAGACCTGAGAGTGGGGTGCAGAAGGGAACTCTGCTCTTGAGACAGGAGATCATGTTGCAGCCCCAGAGGGAATGGAGCTTCCACTGCCAACTGTAGAAGAAGTGGAAACCACGGTTGCCTCGGCCATCTGGGGGCCACCAGAATCACCAAGGCCTTGTCCCAGAGGATCTTGAACAGAGTTCGGGCCACCAGGGGCGTGGAAGGAAACACATACAGGAGGCCCATAGACCAAGAGATCAGAAAAGCATCTGCTGCCATCCTCAGGGGATGCGGCTGCCTGGAGCAAAACCTGGGCAGCTGACGGTTTAGTGGACTTGCAAAGAGATCGATGGATGGAAGTCCCCAGTGGAGAAAGATCTGCTGGACCACCAATGGATTCAACTGCCATTCGTGAGGCTGGAGAATCCAACAGGGCTTTCAGTCTCAGTGCCCCAAGATACTGGAATGCACTACCCCATGATATCCGGGCTATTAAGAACCTACCACAGTTTAGGAAAGCCCTCAAAACCCACCTCTTCAACAAGTACCTCATAGAGCCCAACTGCTTCCCCTAGAGCTTCAGGACACCCCCGATACCATTCTTAGTCAAATCTATAGTATCACAATCATCGCACCAAGTGGATACTCAAACCTATGAAGTGAATTGTTTTCTATGCAACATCCTTGATCATGACTCCATGAAATAAGTTTTGTAAATAGTTTACCCCTGTTATCCAAGTTTTTGTTCCCTGTTATATGTAAACTCATACATGTTAACTGTACTGAGCATTTTGTTCCATGTAAACCGCGCTGATGCTGAATAGTGCGGTATATAAGAGACTGTAAATAAATAAATAAAATAAATAAAGCTTAGCTTGTCTGCTAGGAAGTTTTCCTTCCCAGGTTGATAAACTGCTTTGAGAAACATGCCTTGTTTGACCGCAAAAGAGCAAAGGGCCAGTGCCTCCTGACATAGGAGCCTGGACCCTGTGCCCCCTTGTTTGTTCACATAGAACACTGCCACCTGATTGTCCGTTTGAACTAGGACAGACTGCCAAGAGAGAGCATGACAGAAGGTTTGCAGAGCTAAGTGGATTGCTCACAGCTCCAAAAGGTTTATTTGCTGTGTGGCCTCTCGAGGGGACCACAGGCCTTGAGTGCATGAGCCCTGGCAATGTGCACCCCAGCCACTCAAGGAAGCATCGGTCGTCAGCACCCTTGTTTGTGCTGGAGGCTGAAAAGGTACACCCCTGAGAAGGTTTGGCAGCTGTAGCCACCACTGTAAGGAGTTCAGAAGTCATCTGGACACCTTTACTCTGTCTCGGAGGTCGCCTGTGGCTTGTATCCACTGCTCTCTGAGACACCATTGAGCCGTCCACATGTGCAGATGGCCTCCACGGTACATGTGACCGCGAATGCCCATGTGGCCCAGGAGTCGCAGGTATTGCCTGGCAAAAACAAGAGAATTGTTTTGGAACTGGCAGGCCAAGTCCATAAGCCTGTGGGCTCTGTCCTCGGGCAAGTAAGCTCTTGCCTGAAGGGTGTCCAACCTGGCCCCTATAAACTCCAGGTTCTGACAGGGGAGCAAAGTGGACTTTGCGTAGTTTATGACAAAGCCCAGATGCTGAAGAAGAGAGACAGTGTGAAGAGTGGCTTGTCTGGCCTCCTGGAGAGACTGACCCCTGAGCCGCCAGTCATCCAGGTATGGGAAGACAAAAATCCCCTGATTTCTGAGAAAAGCCACCACCACCGCCAGGCTTTTGGTGAAAGCCCTGGGGGCAGAAGTCAGGCCAAAGGGAAGCACTCTGTACTGAAAGTGGTTTCCTCCCACACAAATCTGAGATATTGTCTGTGGTCTGGATGGACGAGGATGTGAGTATAAGCATCCTTTAGATCTAAGGAGCATAGCCAGTCTCCCTGCTGGAGGTAGGGCAGCAGTATCCCAAGGGTAAGCATCTTGAACTTTTCCCTCTCCAGAAACTTGTTCAGATTTTGGAAGTCTAGGATAGGTCTGAGGCCTCCTGTTCTCTTTGGTACTAGGAAGTACCTGGAGTAGAAGCCTTGCCCTTCCAGGTGGTGTGGCAACAGTTCCACCACCTGTTCCTTTAGAAGACTTGCCAACTCCCAAAGGAGGAGGTCCCTGTGTAGAGGGAGTCTTGGAGGCTCCCCTGGAAAATAGGAGGTGGGTAGCTGGTGGAAGTGGAGCATGTAGCCCTTCTGGACTATGCTCAGTATCCAGGTATCCCCTGTGATGGCTGGCCACCTGTAGGCGTACAGGGTCAGCCGACCTCCTGTGCTGAGTGGAGCTACCGATGGAGGAGAGGCTATGCTGTGGGAGTCAAAACCCCACTCCCTGCTGTGCAGGAGCCGGGGCTGGCGGCTTGGGGATTTTCTGCCTATGGGGCCCATGCCCCTACCCTTTGGCCTGCTGGCCCTGTTGTGGAGCTGGAGAGGCCAGATACTGAGGGTAGGTTTTGTAGGCAGAACCCTTCCTTGGGAAAAAGGGCTTCTTCCCCGAGCCCTTCTTTTTGTGAGAAGGGGCAGAAGTCTTTCTGGACAGCCTTGTCCTGGTGAGAGTCTCAGTCTTGATTTCTGCAGTCTTTTCAGTCATGGGCTTGCCGAACAGGTTGTCACCTCAGCACGGGACATTGACCAACTTGTCCTGCACCCATGACTCCAGGTCCGATGACTGTAGCCAGGCCTGACGGCGTGCACCGATGCCGGCCACGGCTACCCGGGCCGAAGCCTCGAAGCCATCATAGGCTGCTCGAGAGAAACTTCGAGCACTCTCGGATCCTGATAGACAAGGCTTTGAATCTCTGCAAGGGATCCTCGGAGAGGCCAGCCGAGAACCCGGCAATCTCCTTTGCCAGGTCCCGTAGGTACATGCCCATGTACAGCTGGTAAGTCTGGACATGACAAGTTAGCATAGAGCCCTGGAAGCACTTTCTACCAAGGGCATCCAGGTTCCAGGCCTCCCAACCGGGAGGCACCGAGGAGTGCATCTTTTGACTTTTCAGCTTCTGCATGGCTGATTCCACAACCATGGAGTTGTGCGGTAGCTGCGCCTTTTGGAACCCAGGGCTCTTACGGACTCGATAAATGGAATTGACCCACTTGCTAAGAACCGGTGCCGAGGCTGGCGCTTCCCACATATGGAAGAGCAGCCGTTCCAGCATCGGAGGAACCGGAACAGTAAAGGCTTCCTTCAGAGGAAAGTCATACTGGAGGGCATCGAGCTCTGGGGAATCTGACAGGACGCACCGGGTCTGGAAGGTGTCAGGAGACTCCTCATCCTCCATCTCCCATGCAGACTCCTCCAAGGAGAAGTCGAGTGGCTCCGGTCGTGTTGGCCTCGATGCCACCCGCCCCAACGCCGAGGGCACCAGCGTTGACGACCTCGACCCCGCATAGGAGGTCGAGGGAGACCTTGGCCGAGGATCGACTCGAGACTTGGACTTGAGGATCGGCTTGGCCTCCAGGGTCGACAGATGTCGAGGTCCCAGTGGTCGGGACAGATGCACCGGTCAGACTGGCGATCAGTACCCACTGCTGCTCCATGAAGGAAGCCAGGCTGCTCTCCTGGGCCGTCAACCTGAGACTGAGCTCAGGAGACTCCGCAGCCCCCGACTCGGGCCCTGACAGCATCGGGCCCGACGTCGGTTCTCCCGGAGGACAGTCCACGAGGACAACAGTTGTTACCCGACTCAGGGACTCCGGCTCCAAGCGAGGCAGTTTGGTCGGCCGCTCCGACTCCGAGAGCCCGGGACGGCGGTCAGGGCTGTGCGACCTGGCCTTCGAGGATCCAGGTGCCTCCACTGACGCCGTCCTCACGAGCTTCTTCTTCCTTTTGTTCTCCCGTGTGGGAGACCCCCTTTCAGAGGACCCCCCGACGGTGCTCGGGGTCAGACTCCTGAGATGTCAAGGCCTCTGACGAAGTCCGGGCCCAGCCAGACGCGGACTCCAAAAAAATTCTCTCACGTTGATGCTGACAGCTCCGAAGCGCCTTCGACGACATCTTGCCGCATGGGCCACAGACCAGCGGGTCATGGTCGGGGCTGAGGCATCGGAGGCAGCAGTCGTGTTGGTGAGAGACATATGTTTTACACCGATCACACTTCTTGAACCCGCTGGCAGCCATCGGGGGGAAAAAGGGCCCCTGCAAGGTCAAAAGACAGGGCTGCCAGTGAAAATAACAGAAAAAGCGCGAACGCTAGTCACAAAGGACAAAAACCGAAAAAGAAGTTCTGGGCTTGATACCGGTGTACCGAGCCGAAGCGGGATGGGGACCCGGCATCGAACCGGATAAAGGGATGCGAAAAATCACAGAAAAATCAACTTTTTACCAGGTGACACGAACTACGTCTGTTGGGCTCTGCGGAAAAAGAAAGACTGAGCAAGATGGCACCCTTAGGCGGGAAGGGGACCGCGCATGCGCGCTGCATTCCCAAAGGCTTTCTTTGAAAGCTGGGGAAATGCTCCGCACGAGGGCTCTGTCGGCGCCGACGTCACCAATATGTGAGGACTGACTTCCTGCTTGGTCTTGGAGAAAGGGATTTAACACAAACAAACAAAGTGCAAACGGTTACACTAACAGCAGCAGACAGCATATTTAAATGGAGAGCAATGAAGCACAGAAGCCGAGAAGTGCACAGAAGACTCGAAAGTTGAGCTCAGTGCTGAGATTTTATGAGGAGACATTATGGGTTAGCTCAGATCTGCAGTCAGTACTGGAGAGGAATGTATGCCCGTTTCTTGAGCATACAGCAACCACATTTTTCTGGCTTTGCTGAAGCGAGTGCTGAAAAGTCCATAGGGGAAGCATGCTGGACTGCTTTCTGGAGCATAAACAGCAATAGTATTCTGTGCAGAAGTTCTGCTTAGAATAATATTGAACGCTGGTGTTTATGAACATTGATATTTTTCTAAACAGAACTTCTGCACTGAATACTATTGTTTAAACACCAGAGAGCAAGCCAGCCCATGTGCACAAGTGCTAACTTGAATTTTTTGTGCATGGGATATAGGTGCTCTGTGCGCACGTGCCTGGCTTGCTGTCCTTGTTTAGCGCAGACTTTTTGTGCGTAGCTCATTTGTAAACAGTTTGTTTACAGCATCGCGGAGCAAAACTTACTACTGCTGAGCATTTGTATAGCGCTACAAGTCACATGCAGCACTGCACAGACATGTAAGAGACTGTCCCTGCTCAGAGCTTACGATCTAGTGGTGAAACTTCCATTAGGTAACGAAACTAGAGCTTTAGCAATGGGCTCAAGCTCAGGATTTGTGCATTGCGTCCTCAGTGTCCTTTCTATTCAGTGACAGAGTTCCCACCATAATTCTCTTCCCTGGGCTAGCTCCGAGAAGGTTGTTACTCCACTCCATTCTTTTTTAAACCAGCAGACTGACCCCGTCCTGGACTTTCCTTACTGCATACAGGAAAGCAGATGTTCATATCTTTAAGAAAGAGAGGAGACCTTGCCATCTTCATGCATGCAATGTGGGAACCTGCCGCACCAGTCCTCTGTCTCACTAGCAGAACTCATCAGAACAAACACTGAAGCAATAACTGATCTTCAGTTTTCATTTCTCAGCCTATTTTTTCTATAAAGATGAACAGACTTCCTGATGAATGATTAAAGATGACTGAGAATGGACAGTTGAGGTCGAATATAGTGCCCATTCATTTATACTGTAATAATCCAGTTTCTCCTTCCTATTCATCCAGTTTTACACTTTTGTAACTTCCTGTCTCTCCCTTTCCCTTTTTCTCCTTCCCTCTGTGTGTATCTTTCTGTCCTTTCTGTATTCTTTAACCAATAGGTTTGTTTTTATTAGGATGAGTAGAGATAATAAATCAGAAGGAAAGGTTTCTTCTTTCATTATCCCTTCACCAGCTTTTAGCTTCCTGGAGCTCAAAGCTGCAATAAAAAGCTAAGCAAGGAGACCATTGAAGGTAACATCATTAGCAGCCTTCGAGCATATGATGTGAATATCAGCTATTAAAACAAGCACACAATTCATTCTGGAAGAGCTCCCTCACTGCTAACAGAAGCTCGTCTCTTACAGATTATGAATCAGCTTATAAATACTGCAATAGCTCCACAATCTCTTCCCCCCTCCCTTCACCATTTGTGCAAGTTTGGACAGACACACTCAGACACTATTATGTATGATAAATTTCATCGACATGGGATTCTAGCAGTGCATTTTTCTTAGCAAAAAAGGTGCTGGTACTCATATGCAAGGCTCTTGCATTAATACATGAAGACAACAGGTCGATTTTAATAGGCAATGAAAAAGGTGCCAGTATTCTACTACCCCACACTGCTTCAAAAAAAGCCTTAGTATTTGTTCCCCCCCCCCCCCCAATAAACATGCAACTATCTTCAGACTGGAGAGCATGGTAGCACTTCTAGTATTTGGACTACTAGAAAGCTTTCAGCCAGGCAACAGTTTCCTCACACACCTTTGGGCTTCCAGCTTGACTGGAATGAGGACTTATCTGTCCCATAAACCTTCAGTTCTTAACTACCCAGAGATCTGTTCCCTATTTTATATTCCCTCCCAACTCACTTTAGTCCATTACAGCGAAAGTCCTGGGTTGGGGCCCATGCACAGAATACCTTCCAGAACCTGCAATCACGGGCCCTGAATCTGGCCATTAGGTGTTAGTGTTGCGTAATTACTCTAACTCCCTCCCTTGCAGAGGTTATGAAGCTGCCTAGCCAACTAGGGAACTGAAAGCCCTGAGCAGGGAATAAAACCCAGGTCCTTTGCACTGGGCCGGCCCAAGTATTATTACTCAAGTACATTTAGGCAAACTGAGGCCCAAGTAAACAGAGTGACCAACCCAACATGGAGGACCGAAGCCCAGATATGGGCAGTTAAGGCAATCTGCCAGAGGTGACACAAAGTCAATGGCAAAGCTGGAGTTACAGCTAAGGCACAGAGAGAGAAAAAGTGATTTGCCCAAGATCATGAAAGCAGGTCAGTGAGAAATGGAGTCACATCTCATACCACTTTTGGTGAGCAAACATTTGTCGAACATTAAGTGGAAAAAAATTCTATTTGCTTTCCTGCATTTATTTTCATAAAGAGGGGGCGCTCCCTCCATGCCATATTCAGACACAAACTGCCAGTGCACAGCTACTAAATAAGTCATTGGCATTAGGGTGTGAGCCAGGAATCCTTGAATGCCCCTCCACCTGAAGAATACAACAGACTAGGGCATACAAGCCACGCCGGCATAGCATTTTGAAGCATCAGTGGGGCTGCAAGCAAGCAAGAAGCAGAATCCTTCAAGCATCATGAGATCACATGACAGCTGCCCTCCTTAGCTATAAGCAGCTCAAGGCACTACTAGCCCATTTAGGCCACCTTTGGCTCTCAAAAAGGAGTAACTGAAAGCACAGAGGGCACCAGGGCCTCTGGCACTAATGTTCCTGTCCATGTCTGAGACAGGACGGCTCAACCATTAAGCAAGACTAGGCTGTCTCCTAGGGCGGCGGCTTCTGAGGGGTTGCAAAAATCAGCAGCAGTCCAAGCAAAACAATAGATCGTGACAGCCAGACAAAGAACCAACACCACATTCTTTGACCTGCAGGGAGAGAAGGCACGCGCGCGCACACACACACACAAAAGTTTAATATTTAAAAGGATGATGTCCAATTATGAAATTTTACAGGAATGTTCCGAGATGAACATGCTTATTCAGTTTGATTATCGAAATCTCGGGGGGGGGGGGGGAGGAGGAGGGAAGAGGACATAAGACTGATTTTTCACCTAGAGCAATGGTTCTCAGCCAAATCCTCTGGTCACACCTAGCCAGTCAGTTTTTGAAAATATCTACAAGGAATATGCATGAGAGAGATTTGTATGCACTGCCTCCTTTGAATGCACATCTCTCATGCATATTCATTATGGATATCCTGAAAGCCTGACTAGCTGGGTGTACTCCGGACTGGGTTGAGAACCAATGACCTAGGGCAGTGATGGCTAACCTTTTTGAGCCCGAGTGCCCAAACTGCCGCACAAAACCAAAGAATTTCCTCAAAGTGCCAGCACGTCATTTGCATAAGTGGTCTTATTTGCATAAATATTTGCATAATGTTACCATACACTAACTTTTAGTAAACATGTCTCTTAATGAGTGTATGGATAAAGAAAGACTAAAAGATTTCTACATTACTATAATCCAGTGCCAACCGCCAGGCACATTAGGAACTACTACAAACGCTGCCCATTTAGAACCCATAGCAAACCCGCCGTATCCTGACAGCATTACCAGGACTCACAAAGCACCATACCCTACCTATCAAAAGGCAACACTGCAAATATTAAACCAATACATTTCAGAGAATACTGGGGAAAGAGAACAAGTGGCAACGTCAAATAGGAATTTCCTCTTGTACCAAACAAAGCGCAGATGTTAATGATGCACATTTCCCAGAGCTGACATATTCCAGTTAATAAATTCAAAATAAAGAGATATCTTTCTACCTTTTGTGCATTTTTTTTTCAGTTGCAATTGGTCCAGCCACCTTCTGGTTTCTTCATGTTTTCTGCTAACTCTCCATCGTCTGCTGTCCATTTGTCCTTTCTTCTCTCTTCTAGTTTTTTTTCCATTCTCTCTCTCTCTCTACATCTGCTTTAACATACTAATCTTTCTCCTTTTGCTCTTTCCTCATTCCTATTTCATCCACACAAATTTTACCCCTCCATCCTCAATCCCCAATTACTCTCCCAATACCTGGCCAATTGTAGATTTTTCATCCCTCCTACACAAAATATTTTTCCCCTCTCCATTTTACTCTCCCAGCCCCATCCCATTCTAATCCTCCCCCAACATCAGCTCCCTTCTAGTTCCAGTCTCACCCAGCATCCATTCCCTTCTAGTCCCTGCATCAGCCCATTTCCAGTCCAAGTCCCTTCATCAGCTCATTTTCAATCCTAGCCCCCCCATCAGCCCATTTCTACTCATTTCCTAGCCCCACCATCAGCCCATGTCAAATCATAGCTCCCCTCCACTCAGCCCAATTCCAGTCCAAGCCCCCATGAGCCTACTTCCAGTTCTAGCCCCTCCATGAGTCCATTTCAATTCAAGCCCCCACCACAGCCCATTTCCAATCTTAGCTCCCCCCAACAGCCCATTTCCAGTCCTATCCTAGCTTTTCCATCAGCCCATTTTCAGTCCTAGCTCCCTTCCCTCACAGCCCATTTCCATTCCAAGCCCCCTCCCCATCAGCTATTTGCAGTTCAAGCCTCCCCTTCCACTCAGCCCATTTCCAGTCCTAGCAACACCCCAACCCATTACCAGTCCTAGCCCCCCGTCAAACAACTTCCAGTCCTAACCCCCATCACCCCTGTTTCAGTTTAAGCCCCCCCCTATAACCCTTTACCAGTCCTAACCCCCCATCAGCCCATTTCCAGTCAGCCCCCATAGCCCATTGCCAGTCCTAAACCCCCCCATCAGCCCACAGCCCATTACCAGTCCTAACCACATCAGCCCACCTCAAGTCCTAACCCCTCCCCATCAGCCCATTTCCTGTCCTAGCCCCCCCCATAACCCATTATCAGTCCTACACCCCCATCAGCCCACTACCAGTCTTAACCCCCCCATAGCCCATTACCAGTCCTAACCCCCCCCATCAGCCCACCAGTCTTAACCCCCCCATAGCCCATTACCAGTCCTAACCCCCCCATCACCCCATTTCCAGACAGCCCTCATCAGCTCATAGCCCATTGCCAGCCCTCATCAGCCCACAGCCCATTGCTAGTCTTAACTCCCCCCCATAGCCCACTGCGTCTTAACCCCCTCCCCAGCCCACTGCCAGTCTTAACCCCCCCTCCCTAGCCCATTGCAAGTCTCAACCCCCCGCCCTCCCTAGCCCATTGCCAGTCTCAACCCCCCTCCCTCACTTGCCTATTGCCTGTATCAACCCCCATCCCACCTCCCTAGCCCATTGCAAGTCTTAACCTCCCTCCCTACCTAGCCCATTGCCAGTCTTAACCTCCCTCCCTAGCCCATTGCCAGTCTCAACCCCCTCCCTCCCTCCCTAGCCCATTGCCAGTCTCAACCCCCCTCCCTCCCTAGCCCATTGCCAGTCTCAACCCCCTCCCTCCCTCCCTCCCTAGCCCATTGCCAGTCTCAACCCCCCTCCCTCCCTAGCCCATTGAAAGTCTTAACCTCCCTCCCTCCCTAGCCCATTGCCAGTCTTAACCCCCCTCCCTCCCTCCCTCCCTAGCCCATTGCCAGTCTTAACCCCCCTCTCTCCCTCCCTAGCCCATTGCCAGTCTTAACCCCCCTCCCTCGGCTCATGGCACTAAAAAAAAAAAAAAGCGGCCCGCTGCCGCCGCGGCGGCATGGAGTGTCCCGCGGGGCTCCCTCTGCCCGGCGGGACTCTCCCGGCGCTGCTCAGCCCCTCTCTGCCGGCTTGCAGAGACGCGAAGGGAGAGAGAGTCTCCCTCGCGTCTCTCTTAAGCCCGCAGGGGCAGATGGGAAATTTCCCATCAGCTCCTGCGGGCTTAACAGAGACGCGAGGGAGACTCTCCCTTCGCGTCTCTGCAAGCCGGCAGAGAGGGGCTGAGCAGCGCCGGGAGAGTCCCGCCGGGCAGAGGGAGCCCCGCGGGACACTCCATGCCGCCGCGGCGGCAGCGGGCAGCTTTTTTTTTTTTTTTAATGTGCGACCTTCCCGCGTGCCAGCTGCAAGGCCTTCGCGTGCCACAGCTGGCACGCGTGCCATAGGTTCGCCATCGCTGACCTAGGGTATCCAAAACCCTTGCAGGGGCCCTACTTTGAAGGGCTCTTGGTGAAATCCTCTCCTTTGATAGTCTACTTAGAAGGGAATAAAAAGCTGTCCTAAAATAACCAGAAGAATTACCAAAATGAATGCACTTCTGCTGTTATACATAGCAGTAACTGCAAAATACTCCTTAGTAAAGGGTTTTTTTTTTTGTCTTTGTTGAGGTTTTCTGATTTAATCTTACAGAAGACTGTGCATCCTGGCTTATGGTGCTTTAGCTTTCTTAAAAATAATTTATGAAGTTTAACCAAATTAAAAATCTGGCCTCCCCTGGATAAGCAGGGCATCTGCATACCAAGATCATCTACTTCTGGAATTGTATTTTCTTGTGGTAAATGTCTCTCTTATTTTTTTAATATATTTGGAATGCGTCCTGTCAATATCTGTGCAGATTCCTAAAACCAAACATGATGAAACAAAAGAGATGCTAAAATCCAGGCACCCTCTGCTCCTGAAAAGCAAAATTAAGATTTTTCCATTTTTGCAACCCCTACCAAAATGAAGTGATCTAACTTACGAATGTGTCTTTGCCTTTCTAAACAAGAGGATACCTGCATGGTGCTAATAATAAACTCTATGGAGAAACTAAAGTTGCATTTTCCAAATGGGCTACCTCTCTACTGCGACCGGAAATGAGGTTGCTGCAGCTTAATTCTGAGCTGGAATGGACTAGCACAGATAAAGGCTGGGGCAGGATTTGAACGCACTTCACCTGTGCTACAGGATTATCTCATATTCGCAGGGCCGGTCCAACCAACAGAGGGGGGGGGGGTGTTATAGCTCCCTTAAGTATATATTTGAAAAAACAACGTTTAACATTTAAAAGTGTGCTGTCCCGATATGCATTTTTATAGGATTGTTCTGAAGTTCAATAAACAAAAAGCTAATTGCGAGGGGGTGCAAGGCTGAAGTTTCGCCTAGGGTGCCAAGTTCTTACCTGCCCAGCTCCTTGCCCATCAGGCTGTAATTGCTGCTGAAAGGGTCGGTCCGTATCCGGGTCTGGATGTGGGTCACCATTCCGTTCCTGTTCATCATCGCCCTGCTCCGCAGCGACGGCAAATAAATCCGGAGAAGGCTTCCCCCCCACGAACAAACCGGGCAGCAAAAATCAACGACGGGCGGAAAGCAACCTGCCCAGGAACTTAAATGGATTCAGCGAGGCTCCGAGCTTCATTCAATCAGAATTAACAAGATGCCACATGCAATTATATTAGGAAAAAAAAATCGATAGGCTGCCAAACAAAGGGAAAACAAACGTTTGCAATTTACAAGTTATTAGTTCGATCCCGCTTTAGATGGAGGCTGGAAAGTCTTTCTGCCTGCTCCCTTCATCCGGATTAGCAGCCGCTCACACAATTCCCAGCTACGTGTCTGCAGCTCTAGTGCCAAGTGGCTGCACAGCTGTTCGCTATTCTTTGCTTAGATCAAAAGGGGAATAAGGGCTGGTTTCCTCTCCCAGGTCTAGGTGAGCGTTTTCAAAATCTGATCGCTACAGATGGCAAGCCCTCATTACGCGTCTCCCTGCCTCCGTCTGTCTCGGAGTAAGCAGGCAGCTCTTTAATAACAGACTTCCTCGAAGCTCTACAGCTCCTGACATCAAACTTCTGGCAGCCAATGGCCGAGTGGCAGCGTCGGAGGAGCTCCCCCTAGCGAGCATCGATTGTCATTGCCTCTGGCGTTTCACCCTTGTGCCCGATGCCGTACCCCCAAGTTTTATCTCATGGGAAAAACTCTCCACCAAATGTGGGAATGGGATAGGACAGGGATGAGGGAAGAAAAATGTCCCGGAGTGCACCCAGAAGGAAATGAGAGTGGAGGGAGGACGCTGCTCTCACTGTTACGTTTGACTAGACCTAGAACTCCCGGCACAATGGTGCTTCCGATCTTACTTCTTTAATATGGTCTCCGTTGAGGATACAAGGATATTATTGCATGTTAACGGCTTTAAGAATATAATAGAACCCGGGCTTCATAAAGAGCTGGCTTTTGGAGTTCAAGATATTTTTGAGGTTTGCACCTATTATCCTAGGTTTTGTCTATGTGCATTTCCTCTCCTTTGCTCATTTATAAATAAACAATTACTTCTTTCAACCAAACTGACCGTGTAACCCAAAATAAAAAGAAGCGGAGTCTTAAAACGGTCAAGTGATATGAAATATGAAACAGAAACGCGCCAGGAATCAGTTCGGCATCTCCAGGGCACAAAACGTCGCTTGAATGCGCGTTGCAATGCGGCTCCTGTACCTTTCTATAAGGCTATGACTCCCTTTTATAGCGAGCATGTTGAAAGAAGTATCTTTATACGGACAAGTTCTCTCTCGGTGATAGACCCTGTACGGAAGGAAGACCGTCAGGATAGATTGAGATCACTGCTGCAATATGATTTTATGATGCGTGCGGCGATGACTCGGGCAGCTATTTTGCACTGGCTGAACAGATGGGACGAGCTTAACTAAAAATGCTGAAACAACATCTGTAATCTTCGCTGCTTTCCTCTAGCAGTTCAGTCCGTTCTGCCAATGTCTGCTATTTTCCAAAGGAAATATGGGTTTTGTATGGCAGCCCCAAAAATTCACTGTACTCATCTACTGCTCTTGGTGGTGGCTGGGGCCAAGAGAGGGATACACTGCGTCAGTGGTCTCCGAAGTTTGCCTGGTCTGGTTTTCAGGGTAGGCAAAGTAACCACATGCAGTGATTCATAGACTGTAATGCATCTCCTGTACACTAATATATCTAGTTGGAAACCAGAAGTGTTGGTCTCATGCAGGGAGCAGTGGCCTAGTGGTTGGGGCAAGGTACCACAGGCCAGAAGGTTGGTGGCTCAAATCCCACTAGAGGACAGCAACCTTGGGCCAGAAGGACTGGGGTTTCTAGTCCCACAGGTGCTCCTTGTGGTCTTGGACAAGCCACTTAACCCTCCATAGCCCACGTTCCCTGTAAGTATTAGTGTATGAGTCTCATATCCCCTTGTGTTAAATGTATCCCCCCCAATTGTGTTGTGACCACTTTGATTGAAGGATAAGGTGGTATACAAAACTGTCTAAATAAATGTGTACTGTTGCTGAGGACCACTTCTCCCACTAATTTTTCATGCTCTCCCTCAGACATGTTGCTCGTTGCATAACAACCTTCACATCACCTCCCCTTCCTTCTCCCCTTCCAAAGCCAAATTAGAAATGACCCATCGCTCTGCCTTTTTCTTTAGAGTCCCACTGTTTTGGAATACTTTGCACTTCCATCTTCCATTGGAATCAATCAACATACAAAACGTTCAAACCCGGTCTAAAGAGCTACCTATTTGAGCAGGCCGTTGCTAATCAGAAGCTGGAAGGAAGCCTGAAGCAGTTCAGAAGAACTAAATAGACCTTCTCTGTCTGCTTCTGTTATCAAGCTGCACTGTCGTGGTAATTTGTAAAAAGAAATAAAAAGTACCAGGTCAGGGCTGGTGGAGGGTTCCGCTCCCACTCCAGCTGCAATGGGTGAAAGGAAAAAGTTTCAAAAGGTTCTAGACTAGCAACTTGGCACGATGGTCAGAAAATCACCAGTGAGCATTGCGCCCCCTCTGGACAGTACATCTTTGGAGCTGAGCTGCATAGTTACAAGGCACTTATCAGCAGATAATAGATGCCCCCTGCCTTCTGAAACCCTAATTGTTTATGAGTCATGATTCTCCGCTGCCCTTGTTAGCGCCTTCTGTATCCTTCTCAGGGGCGTTTTAAATCTACAGAGTAGTGATGGAGCAATGAAATTTGGGTCCCAGAACAAGTGTTCATTTTGGTCTCTCCCGCACATCACCACTCACTCCATCACCATCTCAGTAGCCTAATCCTAGCTGACAAAAAGAGAGTGCAACCAAGTTGATTACCCTGTTATAATGTATACTGTTATGTTACAATGTAAACCGCTTTGACTACAGGATACAGCGGTATATAAAACCTGTTAAATGAATAAATAAACCAGTGGTGCAGCAGGCCAGTGATTTTCTAACTTCCTCTTCCTGGCCACTGGGGTTTCTCCTGTCCATGTGATTCACAGCTCAGGCCAGTTGTTTGGATGTCACTGTGCATATTTCCATGGTTCACAATTTATTCATTCATTCATTTATTTCCAAGCACTTGTTACAAGTGAAATAAAATAAAACCAAATACAATTTTATTACAAATAGCATTGAACCGGAAAGGAGAGTCATCAGTAGCAGGAATAATAGATTAGAGGCAGGGCTGGTCAACCATTAGGCAAGACTAGACAGTCACCTATGGTAGCAGCAAAGAGCAACAGCAGTCAAAGTAGGGCTGCCAAATGGCTCCAGATGCGCCCGACCGGTTCAATCCAGTCCTGAGTTTACCTCATTGCATGCAGGGATATGTAATTCTGATTTCTTCATTGCACTCCATAAGAAAAGGAAAACTACAAGTAACTGCATGCAATGGGGTAAACCCAGGACTGGAGCAAGCCTGTCAGGTGCATCTGGAGCCACTTGGCAACCCTAAGTCAAAGCAAAACAAGAGATCCTGAGAGCCAGACAGACTCAAAGAGCCATCAGCACATTGTTTAGCCTATAGGGAGACTGGGCATACAAAGCAATGTTTAATACTTAAAAGTGTGGTGTCCAATTATGCATTTTTTACAGGATTATTTTAGAAAGGGTGGTGTTAGGATGATCATAATTGTAGAGATTAATTATGAAAATCTCAGGGGGTAAGGTTGAAAGTTCATCTAGGGTGTCGAATATTCTTGTACTAGCCCTGATTAGAGAAGCGCTGTGTCTGCCACCACAGACTCTGCTGTCAGTTGGGACTGGGCCACAGGGTGTGGCTAGACAACCAAGCATGTTAAGAAGTAATACAAAATCTTACAAAAAGCACCCTCAGAACCTATAGCAAGCCTGTCATAACATAACAGCACTGACAAGACTCAAACAACCACCAGTAAACCTCATCCTCCACATATCCTGTTTAAGAAACAAAGCTGGCACCAGAGTTGGTTCAAGGTATTCGTGCCCTAGGCAGACCTTAAGCTTTAAACCCCCTGGCTGTCAAAATCTATTGTTCAGTTTTGAATGTCCTTCTCTTTGCTGTGCCCTGGAAGTTGCCACCCCAGGCAACTGCCTAGTTTGCCTGATGATTGGTCCAGTCCTGCTTAGGAGTGAGGTTCGCTACTGTCATGATATGCACAAAAATAACCCAATTGGAGACATTGCCTCCCCTCCGCCCTAGATACCCCAATACACTACTGGGAAATTAGACTGCTACAAATTATTACACAGAAACCACACACTAGCCAAATATTACATCTCAATCACATATGTAAATCAACCTTCACCAAATGCAAATTAGAATTAAAAATATACAGACAAAAATCAAATTGGAAATCCCAAGAAATCAGCCACTGTACAAAGTCCAACACTGGAGAAATAAAATTAGAAATGAATTTCCTCTTGTGCTTAGCGAAATACATATCCATTAGAGACTCACATTCCCAAAGCTGACATATTTTAATCTTACACTGAAAATAAAATGCTTTTCTCTTCTTTTATTGTCTGGATACTTTAGTTATCTGATTAGGTTGATTGCAATCTCTCTTTTCAGCTTTCCTTGTGTTGGCCTAGTTTTTTCCAGGATCTGCTTTCCATTTCTTCTGCCTCTAGTCTTTTTCCCTTCTTCCCATACATCTGTCTTTGACATTAAACTTTCCTTTTCATCTTTTTCCTCCATTTACCTTTTATGCCACCCTATCTACTTAGCTTTCACTTTCCTTTTCTCCCTCTTTCAACCCCTAGTCCTCAGTCCCCCCCCCCCGCCCCCATTGCTACCTCTTGCTTACTTACCAGCTTTCCAGCCTCTTTCACTCTGTTTCCAGCCCATCTCCTAAGCCTGATCCTCTTGTTCCACCCTCTGTCTCTTTTTCCTTCCCTTGCCTTATTAACTTCAGGCCAATGCAGAAAACTGGTGCAGCCTTTAAGTACAGATAATGCCACTATTTCCTCCCTAATACATCATTCCTATCTTCTGTACTTACCATCTCCCCAGTTCTCATCTACTGTCCTCTTTCATTTCCCCACTAGTCCCCAGGTCTCTTCCTGTTACTCATCTGCTCCCGACTTCCAGTCCTTTTTTTCTGTCTTTTACTACCGACCCAACCTCGTATTACCACCTTTCACAGCGCCCCTTCCCAACCTTTCTCGCCTCTTCACAGACCTGCCTCTTTCCTGTTTCTCATCCTCTCCCAGCCACTGTCCCTTGATATGGAAGGACAGACTAGATAGGCCATGTGGTCTTTTTCTGTCATCATATTTCTATGTTTCAATGTTTCTCAACCCTGCCCAGCACCTCCCCCTTTTTCATTTTTTAGAACTTATCTTCCCATCTATCATTACCCCTTATTACTAACCTTATATCTATCTCTTCTCCATTCTGCCCACTTCCCTCTTCTTCTCCTTCACATCTTTCTATTACCTTCCTTCCTGTTGCTCTGCTATCTAACACCTCCCTCCCTCCCTCCCAGTCTCCATCGCTCTTCCCTCTTCTCTTCTCATCTCCCAGTTTTCTCACTTCATTTTTCTAGGATTCGTCTCTCTCTAGTTACCCCAACCTCCTATTTCCAGTGCGGGTCAGGAGCAGCACTGCCCTGTGCTGTTACTCACTGGCTCTCTCAGAAGCAGTGACAATGGAGAAATTATCCGCAGTGACAGCCACGGGGATTCACAAAACTGCCAAGTTATCCAACTCCAGGAGGGAGACTTTTTGGCCAATGCTGGTTTGAAAGCTATATCCCAAAGCAAATTGGAATTTGTAGTCCCGGATTCTACCCCTTGAAATCAGTGCTGCAAGTCCCATCATGCATCTGGATAGAAATCCAGGACTGGTCTAAAATCTCCCTCCTGGAACTGGATAACCTGGCAGTTCTGAGGGTGGAGGGGGATTAACCTAAGTCTGCCAGACCTGAAATAGGCAAAGCCTACTGGCAGATTTTCTGGCCCCTTCCACAATTTCTGCCCTAGGTCTTAGCATTAGCCCTGCTCATAATGCATCAGGATAGGGCTATTAGAAATCCAGGACTGGCCTAAGTCTCTCTCCTGGAACTTCCACTGTTTTTGTAACAACCACCTCTGGTGATGGAGAGTTGCCAGGAGTGAGATTTTAAGCTAGTCCTAGATTTCTGAAATCTCATCCTGATGCGTTATAGTACCTGCAGCACTGATTTCAATGGGTACAATCAGCAACTACAAACACCATACTGCAAATTTAAAACCAGAACTGGTCAAAAAGTCCCATTCCTGAAACTGAGCAACTTGGCATCTCTGGTGATCATTTCAGTCATTCCTCCCTTTCTTCCCTCCAGCCTAAAATTTTAAGAACCCCCAAAAGGAAGAAGCTGTAGTATTAGAGTATACCTAGTGAGTGCAAAATACATCTGAGAAAGGGAGATTGGGGATGGTGCCTGGAGTTGCACAGAGTCAGAAGCACGCTGTGAGAGCTCCTACATTCAGCAGGATAAAACTACCAAATATTGACTTCTGATCTTTAATCCTTCAGTGCTTAATAACAATAACATATCAGAAAACAAAGGCAACAGAGCAGAATCGACTGTGACCCTTGGAACTGCAGACCAAAAACAACTCCTCCAACTCCAGAAAAGGCTTCACCTTGGGACAAGGCCTCTCTCCAGGATCCAATTATGCATGAAATTCATCTCTTAAAAGACATGCTTAAAACTTAACTGGAACACTAGAAAACTTCAACAAGAGATTGAAAGCCTAAACAAGTTTACTCTTTCACAAGAGAAAATTACAGACATGGAATGCCAAACATTTACTCTTGAAACTCACATGGACACTGTTAAACAAAATGAATCAGAAATTAAAAAACTGCGCAATGACCTCGAAGACCTCTCCAACAGGAATCGACAAAATAATATTCGTATTTTAGGCATACCTGAAAGGGCTGAAGGTTTTGATATGCTTCATTTCATACCACACTTCCTCACCAAGCTTCTGGATCTTTCTTTCCTACCTGCTTTGAAAATCAAAAGAGGTCATTGAACGCCATCCAGATCTCTCTCAAATAGCAAATATCCAAGACCTGTAACAAACTGCTGCACTATCAACAGGTCTTGCAAATTCTGGCAACCGCCAAATCCAAAAGGTAACTTCTTTATGAAGGTAAGACAATATTGATTGTGCCAGGTCTCGCCAAAACCATTGTGCTTAAGTGCAAATCTTTTCTTAAAATGAGACAAGACCTAAAAGATCCAGGAGCAAAATTCAGCCTACTTTACCCAGCCAGAATGATTATCACATATGCAAATAAAACCACTGCCTATACTGATCCCAACCAGCTTCAGGATCTCTGAGAGAGCCAGTGACTGTATCTTTGACTATATCCTTATCTCTGCACTACTTTATTCAGTATTAATTTCAGAACTGCTTCTACGGATTTACCTCATCGGCCGGAAATAAGCACAGATCTGGTTGGTAACATAGATGTTTGCTCTTGTGGACCTTGTGTGCTGCGGTGTCTGCTATGATCTCTCGTGGGCTTCTTGCTATATGGTTTTGCCACCGGATTTACACTCTACGCTTCTCTTTTGACTCTACAAGTTTATGACTTCAGATCAACGCACTATGCTGTGACTATTTGTTTGCTGTAACCCATCAGGGCCTCTACTATAGTTGATCACATGCACTCTATGTTCCTAAAGCTACCTCACTGATCTTTATTTTTGCTCAGAATTTTATCTCTTTATGCTGAATTCAAGCATTTCATTTAATTTATCAATTTCTGTATTTCACTAAGCATTGTGTTGTCACACATATATCTCAATAGTTACTTTCTATATGAGTCAACCATGTTATGCCTGATATGTTTGTTAACATTTCTGCTTGTTTGACATATTCTAATTGACCGTGCATCTTATTTTACTTTGATTATATTAAATATACAATCTTTAACTTAGGGGTATGTTTACTAATCAGTGGTAGCGGCTTCTGTGCGATATTGAAGCCGCGGCCCGATATTGCATGGAAGCTGCTACCGCTGATTAGTAAACATACCCCTTAATCTTTATCTTTTTAGGCCCCTCTTATTATTGTTTAACCCTTTCAAGGCCTACTTTAATTTTTTAATCCACATTCTGCAGCCGGGTTAATTATTGCATATTTCAGGAAAATTGTATCCATCTTATTCAATATGTTCTAATAGTGATTTTCCTTCTGCTATGGTCATGTATTATATACCATTTGATAGGAATATTTAGTCAGAATTTTGGATCCCAAGAGTTTTGGGCTCGGCCTGGAAAGGGAGAATTCTTTTATTGCTTGCTCTCCCTGCTCTTACTCATAGAGGGCGCTCCACTCCCCTCCTGGAGGTTATACTGTTTTTATTGTATGTTCCCTGCTCTTACTCATAGAGGGCGCTCCACTCCCCTCCTGGAGGTTATACTGTTTTTACTGTATGTTCCCTGCTCTTACTCATAGAGGGCGCTCCACTCCCCTCCTGGAGGTTATACTGTTTCTCCTAGGACAAGCAGGATGAGTCAGCCACACTTGGTGACGTCATCCGACGGCGCCGAGGACGGAAGTACTCTCCATAGCTCAGAAGGGCTTTTGCCCTTCTGAGCATGGGCCAACTGGCCCTGCCCCCTGGCCCGCCCCTAGCTAGCCAGTTTCACTTCTTCCGCCTTGCCAGCAAGACGGATTTTTGCTACTCTCCAACAGACATCAATTTTAAAATCATCCAGAGAATTTTTTTTTTTCCTACACTGTATGTATTGTAATTTAAATTACCTTATTTCTTTCCTTCTCTGCAGAGCCTCTTCGGACAGAGAATCTCAGACCAATATGCATGGCAGAGCGGCAGCCCAGGATGTGCCTATCGGCCTCCATCCCCGGCTGGCCCCCTTGAGGCCTTCCTCCTCCCGTTCTGCAACTGAGCAGTGGAGGATGAGTGCAGGGCACTGGTTCAGGCAGGGGAGTCGCTGTCCCGCTACTCAGCCTGCAGCCGGGATGTGCCTCTGGGCCTCCATCCCCGCCTGCGCTCCCCCGTTGGTGTACCATGCTGTGGGGCTCTCTGCGTCGCTTCGACTGGGAAGGGAGCGACGGGTGTCGCTCGAGAACTCCGACCCTGCCTTGCTCGAGCGCTCCAACTCTGCCTTGCTGCATTCGACCCTGCCTTGCTCGAGAGCTCCAACTCTGCCTTGCTGCATCCCGATCCGGCCAGCCACGAGGCTCTCATGGCGGCGGCCATCTTCTAATGACATCACGGGCCAGGCTCCTCCCCCTTGGCGCCATTGGTCGGCGCTGATCCAAGCATCGAGGGGGGGAGGAACCAATCGCACAGGAACAGAGCCACAACACAGAGAGGACTTGTCCTCTGCGCTGGTGACCAGAGCATCGGCGCCGTCTTGGCGCGGACGCTAGCATCAGCAAAGATTAATGCCTCCTCCGCCTATCGTGTTGGCCGGTGTTGGTGCCTGCGGCCCTGCCTCCGCGCCGATCGCGTACAGCAGCTGTGGACGGTCAAGGAGCGGCTCTCCCAGCGCCGACGGTCCGTTCGGCGCACAGACATTGACAGGACGAACTCGCTTATGGATGGGCGAATCGGTGAGAGGCAGCCAGCTTCTCTTGCGGATTGCACAACGCACTCTCTTCCAGACGCAACAATTCTCCCCACTCGAGAATGCAGCGATTGAGAATGCGGCGATGGTAAAGACTCCCTGGCGCTGACCCGACGGTACAGAGACGCCACGGAGCAGGCTTGCTCTCTTCACGCAGGGAATATTCTCTGGCGTATCGCCCCTGAGGCTGCAATCGGAGCATCTCAATGATGATGCTGAAATAGCCCAGCGCTCCAGGCCGGTCGCACTTGTGCCCCTTCCACTCGGAGCAGATGCACACATCGGAGGAGTCAGAGTGTTTGCTGCCTCTGCTGTAAGCCCCGGCAGACGCCTCCGCACCGGTTCAATCACCCGCTCCCGTGCTAGCATTGGTCAGTGCATAAAGGCCCAGCACCACTGATGCTACAGGGGCCATGAGCTCGTTTCCCGAGTGGGCCCAATAATATTATACAAAACCCTGAGCGCTATGTCAGCATCTCCATGCCTGCACGGTTATCTATTCACTGCTGAGTGATCCCAGGCCAGCAGGAATCGCCAGTGGCCTGTGATAGTGCTCCACTATCCATGGGGGCCTGCTCTCCCCAACGACAAGCAGGTCCTCTGAAACAGCAGTGTAACATATGGTTAAGGCACTGACTGATGGTGCAGGGTACATGGGTTCAATCCCCCACTGTCCGAGGCTCTCAAAGGAGGCAAAGACACTACGTCAGCCTAAACAGAGCTACAGCACAATGATTAAGACACTGACCAATGGTGCAAGAACTCCTTCAAGGACCCAATCCCCAGCGAGGCATACAAGCTCTTCTCAAGTTGCCTACCTTCTAACCCGAAGGCGGCTGGTTCAGTAGCGCCACATCACTCCGGCTAGGGCTCTCGAACGCCCCAAACAGAAATCACAGCAAGCAGACACAAGCAGGGCACTCTTACCACCGGGTCCTGTGCTAACAGCAACACTGCCCTCCAAGGACGGCGGACAGGGCCAAGGCAAAAGTGGGCTACCCTCTGCCATCAGACAACAACAAGTCAGTCCAAGCCTTCCTTGCTGACTCCTCAGTATGGCGCCACCTCCTGGTACGAAAACAACTGCATTCATGAGTTGGGGTGGCTGCAGAAGCCATGTGTGGATACCCTCTGCCCCCTTCAGGGCTCGGGTCAATGACCTGCGCTGTTGTTCAATGGAAACAGACCCTGCCCACAGCCTGCCCTTTCTCCAAAAGAGGGCAATGGCTTCCACCTTGCCGTGGGGGGTCCTGTGCCCCCAGTGGCACTTGCTGATCACTTGCCTCGAAAAACAAGATATCTATAAGTGCAGACAAGGCAACAGTGTGGTGCACTACAGAGATCTTGGAACTGAGGGTCGCAGGTTCAAGTCCCAGCTGGTTCTTGCAGAACAGAATATGCGTAAATGATTGGCACATGGCCCCTTTTTCCCTCTCAGCTGAGGCTTCTGCATTGGGCAAGACACAAGTGGCAGTCTGGTTCGTTCACCACAGAATTGGTTCTCCGCAGGGACCGAGCCCAAGCCACATGCGCTGTTGGGATCTTCCCTTGCAAAGCTGGACAATCCATCCACCTCTGGAACAACAACTGCATCTAAGAATACGGAAGATGACACTTACATCTTCTAGGGCGTGGAGTACATGCTTATAGCCTATCCATCAATGTGTACACATACAGAGGAAAATGCTCATAGTCCTCGGGTTAGTACATGAGTTTCACGAGCTACGATATAAGATCCTCCCCTGCTCCTAATTTTCTTCCTCACGGCTTCGACCGTGAGGCTCGAGTCCGCCCTTCCCCCTACATCAGATGGCATACGAAACCAGCCTCTGCTCCTGGGGGTGAGGCTACTGACTTCGTCCAAGGAGAAGGTCACCAATCCGCAAATTGGGCGTTTCTGTTGGGCCAGCCACAATCTTATCGCACCCAACAGCACTCCTGACTCGGCAGCTTGCCCATACTGCCAAGGCCAACCGCCAAACAGAGCCACAGCACAATGGTTAAGCCACGACTGATGTGCAGAGTCATGGGTTCAATCCCCACTGTGCATAATGAGAAAGGCTGGCTGAGGCAGTACCTGCTCCTACAGGTTGACCTGCATCTTGCGCCCTTATACTCCTCTGCCAGGACTACCTCACATCCTCGCTTACAGCTCAGGGACAATCAGATGGTCCATGACGCATGCTTCACAGCGTGTGGTGGCAGCAGTCCCCTGTGCCAGATACTGGTCTCGCCATCTTGGTAATAAGCCAGCCCCTGCCTTGCCATCGCGAGGCCACTTCACAGCGTGTGGTGGCAGCAGTCCCCTGTGCCAGATACTGGTATCGCCATCTTGGTAATAAGCCAGCCCCTGCCTTGCCATCGCGAGGCCACTTCA
This sequence comes from Ichthyophis bannanicus, assembly GCA_033557465.1. Lineage (NCBI taxonomy): Eukaryota > Metazoa > Chordata > Amphibia > Gymnophiona > Ichthyophiidae > Ichthyophis > Ichthyophis bannanicus. The sequence goes on from CM066045.1 coordinate 54,490,522, forward strand.
ACGAACCATGCCTGCATGGTTGGAGTGAACATAAGCACCAACTGCACACTACAGCACCCAAGGCAATCCGCAGGGATGCATCATCATCATCATTATTCGGGAGGCCTCCCCGAACCCGATAGGACTACAGTGCAAGACACTACACACCCACTTGTCTCGAAGGGAGGTTCACAGATCCAGGTCTCTTGCGGACCTCGTAGAACATGTCTCGGCAATCCCCTGAATATCATGGCCTAGAAATGTCACAAAGGCCGCTGGCAGTACCATGATCCGCAGCTCCTGGGTGCCTCAGTGGCTACGCTCAGTCCTCCAGGGACAGGAACATTTGACTCCACCTGGTGCCCAGAAAGAGGAGCAAATCATGCTATAGGAGCAAAAGAAAACCATCATACTACCCTTACAGAGGGAATCCTGCACCACACAGCCCACCAGTGAGAGCTGTGGCACTGAACACAAGAGCTCTCTGGCACCAAACCCAGGTTGATGTGGCCCTTGTGCAAGGTGACAGTCATACGGCAATAAACGCAGGTCCTGGGGGCATGAGTGCAAGGTGCAGAAGTCGAGGCCATTAAGCAGATCAGCATTGTACAAAGGTCACAAAGGCAGACATTGTTACAAAGGTCGCATATTCATGGGGATGCGAGCGCACGTCTAGGGCCAGACAAGCACACAGCAAGGTGGCTGTAGTCCCGCACCTGCACAGAAGGGGAACAGGTTCCCGCTTCTCTACAAGAAGAACTCAAAACCATCCTTCCAATCCTTCCAGGCGGGCTATTCCCGACTCGACTGCCAGACTACCTGCAGGTAGCAACTCACAATCCTTGGCCATCAGCTTCCTTCTCCCATCAGTGGGTCTGAACACAAAGCGACCTGCCCACCTCGTGGTGAGCAGGAAGGGCATCTGTGTAAAGACGGTCAGAGCCAGGTCATCAGATGACAACAGTGTGGTGCAGTACACACAGACAGTGTGTTCAAGAGCAGAAGATCACAGGTTCAAGTCCCTTAACCGGTGCAGTTTTTTCCCTAAACGTATGGCCCTAGGACTCCTGGATTCTTCTTCCTCCCACCAAGTGCGGGTGGACAAGGAGTAACTCGGAGTAACTCGAGAGGCTTACATGTTTGGCAACTGCCAATTCAGAACTGACTTGTCTCCTAATCTGATATGAATGAAAGTCAATCCTGCAGGCCTACACAAGCATCTGGAACCAGGCAAGCCGGTCGCGACCCCCGGTGACTGCGCCCAGCAGCCTTGCGGTCACTTGCAGGCAAAACTGCCAGTCCAATGGCATATTGGTTAGCGATCCATGGCGTACCTACCACACACGTAATGCTATCACGGCCCCAGACGCACCGCACGCTCTAGGCATCATCACACCCCTACGCAGCTGCATGCCCAGGAACAGCAAGGGACCCAACTCCTCTTCGCATGTGACCCTTCATGCCTAGGACATACACGGGGCACCACATCAACAACAAGGGATCAACCCTTCTTCGCATGTGACCTTAATAAACCTGGCCAACCGGTCCCAGCGGACTCCACCTCTAGAAATTCTTCATGCGCCACCATCAACGGGAACGGTCAGGAGCACACGCAGAGGCATGCTCGGGACTAGCTGTGACAATTGATCCATCGACAGCCTGCCGAAGGATCATTGACAGGACACCTACAAAGACTACATACCACAGACGCATCGCCTAGCAGTCTTTGGGTCTAGGCTGAGACCTCCTGCCTGGCAGGTCCTTAACTTTGTCATGGCCCATACCCTCGCAACCTTACTGCTCTAATTGAATCACTCTTGTAGTACTGTCAATATGGCTGCTGGTCCTAGCCCGGCCTGCCGCGACCTCATCGCCATGGCGGCACTAAGGCTTCAATCTTGCACCACTCCGGTCACGCTTCCTGCATTGATACCGTGGCTATCCCTGCTCGCAGTGGATAACTCAGCTTTCGGCATGACTCCCTCTGCTGCCGCATCTCTGCCTATTAGACCATTCTCGGCAGCTGCACATTGAGGCAGTATACTCGCACAACCACCGCTTCCGCTTCGGCGCGAAGTGAGTCTGCACGTCTACACGTTCTGTATTACTACACGCTCACCTCAAAATGAGCGCATACTCATTAGCACTACACTCTGCATATCGTACTGTGTGTGTGCACATTGCAGGTTGGCACATGGCGCGTTGACGCCGCCACCAGGTACCCAGGGCACATCTAAACATCCAGCCCTGATAACGTGTCACCTGAACCTGACCTCAGCCTTCCCCCCTTCCACCGCAGCGCTTTACAGCTTGGGAGGCACCAAGTGTGGCTGACTCATCCTGCTTGTCCTAGGAGAAAACAGAGTTACTTACCTGTAACGGAGTTCTCCGTGGACAGCAGGATAAGTCAGCCACACATACCCGCCCTCCTCCCCTGGGAAGGGGCTCGGCCCTGATCAGTGCCCGCCTCCTAGCGGCTAAGGCTCAGCTAGTGACGAACTGGCTAGCTAGGGGCGGGCCAGGGGGCAGGGCCAGTTGGCCCATGCTCAGAAGGGCAAAAGCCCTTCTGAGCTATGGAGAGTACTTCCGTCCTCGGCGCCGTCGGATGACGTCACCAAGTGTGGCTGACTTATCCTGCTGTCCACGGAGAACTCCGTTACAGGTAAGTAACTCTGTTTTATAGTACTGTAGGTTCCCTGCTCCTACTTACAGTTCACTTTTTCTCTTATAGTGAAACAGTGCATTGCTATTATTGTGTAGACTACTTTGAATTGTTAACTCATTATCCTCTTTGTTCTGATATCATTTAAACTGTTATCTCTGAATGCTAATGGGATTAATCACCCCATCAAGCGCAAAAAAATCTTAACTTAAGAAAGAAAAATCTGACATTTCCTTTATACAAGAAACTCATTTACCACATACAGAATGCCTTAAATTTAAAGAAACATTTTATACTCGCCATTTTTTTCACCTGCGCTTAATAAAAAAGCAGGCGTTTCAATCCTCTTCCGCAATACTATTACTTTCAATTGGAAAGACAACTTTCAGATACTCAAGGAAGATGGCTTATACTTGCTGGCCATCTTCTTAAAACGAAAATAATGCTATTAAATCTTTATGCACCCAATGAAGATGACCCAACTTTCTTTCAAACGCTATCTCAAAATCTTCTTGAATTTTGGGACTATCAAAAAATCATTGTAGGTGACTTTAACCTACCTCTAGATTACACTTTAGCAGAAATTCTACTTGTCAACCTTCTAAAACCAGTTCATGGAAAACTTAGCATAACATGATCTCAAATTTTGATTTCATTGACCCATGGAGATTACTTCATCCTCTAGATAGAGACTACACCTTTTACTCTAACCCACACAATACATACTCAAGAACTGACTATTTTCTTATCACACGTGATTTATCCCATAAAATTTCCCATTCTCAAATTCTACCCATACTTATTTCAGATCACACAGAAATCACTCTTTCTCTTGATTTTGAAACGGAAACTCACAAACACAGACAATGGAGATTCAATAATACGCATCTTACGATCGTCATTTTATTGAATGCATTAAACATTTTACACAAGACTTCCTTAAAAGCAATCCTCCAGATTTATATGAGCCTCCATTGCTTTGGGAAACTTATAAAAAACACTTAGAGGTGTAATAATGAGTTATTCTGCTTGGATGAAGAAAAATTGGAATTAACTAGAACATCAAATTCAAGCATTGGAAAAAAAGCACATTAAACATCCTATCCCACAAAATCTACTTTCATTAACCCAGACTAAGTATAAATACAACTCCTTAACTAGTCTACACACCAATAAGAACATCTTTTTTTACAGTGATAATAAAATAGGTAGATCTTATCTCAATACCTAAAAGGAAAACACAGAAAACAAATTATCACCCCATTGTGCTATACCAATTCCAATATTCATATGAGCCAATCTGACATAGAAAAAAGTTTCCAATCCTTTTTTTGAACATTTATTTCATTCAGATACTGACAAAGATAATGATCTATGTGATCAATTTTCCTTGAATTCTCCTAAACTACACCCCACAGCACAAAATGAATTAGGACCTGGAATGAAATAATTGAAGCTATTAAATCCTTTCCATCTGGTAAAACTCCAGGCCCTGATGGATTCACTGCAGAATTTCCTAAAACCTTTTCTGATATTCTTAATCGCTTCCTCTTAGATCTATATCACTTCATATATACTAACCCAGAACAACAACAGAACTTCGATCAAACTCATTGTTCTTATACCTAAACCTAGTAGAGACTCTAATTATCTTCAAAATTACAGACCCATTTCACTATTAAACTTGGATTACAAAATTCTAACTAAAATGTTTGCAAAGTCTTGCCTTGTTTAGTTCACAAAACTCAAATTGGATTTATGAATGGAAGATACATAGGTGATAATATAATATTATTTTATGATCTTAATTATGTTGCAAGTAAACAGTCATTTCCATAAATTGCTTTATCATTGGACGCAGAAAAGGCGTTTGATAGAATTGAATGGCCTTATCTTTATAAAGTAATTGAATGGTTTCATTTGGGAGATGATTTCCTACGAAGGATAAAGTTATTATATTATAGTCCCATGTCCCAATGTATATAGTCAACAATAATATCTCTAAACCAATACAACTTCATCGTGGAACCAGACAAGGATGTCTTTTATCACCTGTACTTTTTAATTTAGTCCTTGAACCCTTGTTAATAGCAATACTGATATTGAAAACACTCCATCAATAAACCACATGCACTGTTCAGGTTAGTAAAATCCATAACAGGAGAGCCGGTTTCAGCCCAACCTGCAATGCCTCAGCCACAGGACTACGCAAACTACCTGCAATCAAAAATGATTAAGACCAGCACAAACATAAATATCAGCAACTCCTCTGTATCACCTAAGGCATCCCAAATAACACCATTATGCAATTTCAATACAGTATCAACTAGTGAGATTGAGAACATTATTGCTTCCATCAATCCTAGCACGGCACCTAACGACCCATGCCCAGCCAGCTGGATCAAAGATCTGCGTCATGATCTAAGCCAAATCTTGTGCAAGATACTGAACCAGTCCTTTCTAACAGGCTCATTCCCCCAGAATCTGAAACACACCTCTATCAGGCCCCTACTGAAAAACAGTAAACTTGACCCATCCAAAGTTGAATCATTTAGACCAATCTCGAGCATCCCCCAGCTCGCAAAAATCATCGAGAAAGCTGCTCAACAACAGATCCAGCATCATATCGACATGGAAGCACCACTAGACCAATCACAACATGGCTTCAGGGAAGCACATGGAGTCGACACAATCCTTACAACACTATTCAATGATCTGGTCACTGGAATAAACAGCATCCAACAAGGATTTGTCCTCATCTTCCTAGACATCTCCGCCGCCTTCGACTCTGTGAATCATGATATACTTCTGCAACGCCTGATAGAAAAGGGGATTCGAAGCACAGCACTAGAATGGTGTAAATCCTACCTTTCCAACAGGTGGCAACAAGTCAAAACAGGCCATGAATCCTCTGAACCATTCCTACAGTCCCAAGGTGTACCTCAAGGATCTTCCTTATCGGCACTGATGTTCAATATATATATGCAGCCGATATGTGAATTGATCCGATCTTTCAACGTACAATGCCTGGCATACGCAGATGACATCCTCCTATACATGCCGTTCAAAATTGACCAACCAGTGTTCTCCCCAATAATCAATTGTTTCGGAGCAGTAGCTGAATGGCTGCTGACACAAAACCTACGAATCAATCACAGCAAAACTGACGTTCTTTTTGTTACAAGGAATCGTAAGTTCATACCTCCTCCATCGCTACTGGTCAACAACATAGAATTGAAGTCCAAACCCACAATCCGATATCTCGGCATCACACTGGACCAGCACCTTGATATGACAACGCACGTGAAGAATGTGACAAAGACTATATATCATAAGATCAGAACACTACGCCACCTCCGCCCCCTACTTGATTATACTGACTACCGATCAACCTTCCAGGCATTAGTCCTCCCACATCTAGATTTTGCGAACATCATCCTCCATGGGATCTCTCAATCAACTTTAAATCCGCTTCGCCTGGCTATGAATGCAGCTGCAAGAGTCCTCTCTGGGTCACCAAGATCTGCACACATAACGCCTATCATGAAAGATCTGCACTGGCTACCTCTACAAGCCAGACTCCACTATAAGTCACTAGTACTTACTTTCAAAGCCTTGAATAACTACCCATCTACACCAATCAGCAAGCTGATTCACAGCACCCTCGAAAATAGAAACAGGAGGCCTACTGCTATGAACACCTTAATAGTTCCTAGGATGATGACATCGTGTATTAAGGCTACTTCAAACAGAGCTTTCTCAATATTCGCTCCTCTAAACTGGAATACACTTCCCCATGAAATCCGTGGCATCAAAAGCCTAATACTATTCCGAAAAGCCTTGAAACACCATCTGTTCACAAAATGTTACCCAGAAGTCAGCCCGGACACTCACACATCTAGCAAGCTTCCCACATACCCCAGACACCTTAGCACCCTAATACAACCAGAAAATGGTTAGCCCACACGATAGCCCACATGATAACCATTTACCTCCATTTACCTGCATCATCCACATGAAATCACTTACAATATACAAACGAGTTTAGAATATTGCATTTAGTTAAAGTATATAGTTTAAAGTTAAACTGTACATAGTTATCCCGGTTATCCCATGTGTTATTTTCCCTGTTCTTTGTAAACTCAATGTTGCCTGTATGCATTGCAGTATGTTTTGTTCATTGTACACCACGCTGATTTTAATAGCGCGGTATAGAAGAAATGTTAAATAAATAAATAAATAAATAAATACGTTGCCATCCTCACATTACTGGTATCAAATCCAAACATACTGAAACCAAGCTTGCAGCATATGCTAATGATTTTTTTTTACTTTTCTTAACTAACCCCCAAATTTCTGTTAATGCCTTTTCAATATTTTCTGGTTACAGAATTAATTGGGATAAATCTGAAATAATGCCACTCAATGTTCGTATTTCTCGAACAGATGTACAGGACTTCCCCTTTAAATGGTCTCCCTTACAACTCAAATATTTAGGTATACTTTTAATAAGTTGAGACCATGTTAAATGTATAACCCCCTGTAAATATGTTATGACCCGTTTGATGTATCTCTTGTTTAATGTAAACTGCTTTGACCTGGTGAAAAGCGGTATATAAGCATAGCTAAATAATAAAATAAATAATAATAAATAAGGATGTTGAACAGACTCTACACATAAATATGGAACATATTCTTGCTTTTATAGATGCAAATGGTCAAAAATGGACTCCACTTTATATCTCGTGGTGGTGTAGACTAGAATCTATTAAAATGGTTATGATGCCACAAATTTATTATAATCTTATCATTCAAAGAAATTTGCTCTATTACCTTTGCAGACTTCTATATTGAACTTCACTTGTTCCTACAGATGGAAGGAGAAAAAGGGCCTCAGAACCATATGAGGTCAGAGTATGGACACTTGGTAATTACACACAGGCCTTAACTCATCCTCAGCGTATCAACGACCCTGGAAAAACTCCTTCCAACATTCTATTATTATATTAAGATAATTCTTCCAAAATATTTCTGTAGTTTTTCTCAAACTTATTCAAACCCTGAAATCCCTCAGAGCATGCATGACAGTGGGACTATAATTTGTCCTTTAGAAAAAGCTTTACTTAGCTCTGTGCTGTTGTGCAACTGTCTGTGCAACTTCACTGTCTGACTCCCTTTTGTCCATCTGACAAATTAATAATATTCTCATGATGTTGCCTGGATTTTGCCCTCTAAAATTTTCTAAAATAATAGAATCCAAACTGGTAACATTTTTATGGTGAAATAAACCATCTAGAATCACTTTGAAAACCCTCAAATTACCCAAAAACACTGGAGGCCTCGTCGTCCCTGATTTCCAGCTATATCATACGGCCTTCCTGGCTCGCTTTGGTTCATTCTGGCTTCTCTCTGATCCACCTGAGGAACTGCTGCCATTGTGGTATGATGTTGAACTAGATCTAATATCACCTATTCCCCTAAAATATATATCTGTCTATTGATTTACATAGCACTACTTTAAATAACAAAGTAACCAGGATAGCCCTGACTCCTGACCTCTCCAAGCACTCCTCCCCTTCTCCTTGCTAGCTCGCCCCCTCCCCCCTTTTACATTCCCTTTACACCCTCTCCCTTAGTACTCTACAAATGACAACATACTCTTGTATGGTGAACAAAACATGGTCGCAGCTCTATTTCCAGCAACATCATCTTATGCCAAACCCGAGCCAACATAACTCAGCCTTACATATATGAACACTTTTACTGAACAATGCCCCCCCCCCCCCACACTGGCCATATTATTAGCAAAGTGGTGCATCATCCTCTCACTCACCCCCACCACCAGCCTCGCTATATTATTAGCAAAGGCTGGCCCCTCTCCCCACAGATCCGGGCAAAAATCCCCACCGAGATCTCCACCCACTCCTACTCCAAGAGCTAAGCTTCCCCTTACACTGGTCATCACTGCGTCAGTTGGCTCGGGACCTCGCCACTGGCACAAGGTAGTGTAACTATCCTTGCACCACCCCCTTTCCGACTAGGTAGTTGCTTCTAAAGCCTCCTGCCAGTCGTTCAATAAGAGATCTTGTCCTACTGGCAAAAGGTGAACCCCATCTGTGCAATAAAAACCTACACATCCCACATCAGCCCAAGGGTGCATAACTTGAAACCTGCCATTCTCTATGACCCACTGACCAATTTGTTGATTCACCTTCACCAGCCCCCTTGATCATTGACGTTGCGACTGACAAGAAGGCCTTGGTATGATATCTGACCACCCTATGATCACACCTGGTACCAAGGAATGTATAACTATAAGGTCCTGTTGTGCTGCTTGAATAAGCTGTTACCAGTCCATCTGGAGAGATCATCTTCGCCAAGGTGTATAACCAGCCCCATCGGCCGTTGACACTGACTGGCATGGCACTGGAACACAGGCAGCAGATGACACCACTGCATTTCTCTCTCTCTCAGCATCTTCAATCAGACTCCTGCTGGCGCCAGCCCTAGATGAGCACCCAAATGTCGCGCTGGGGCCCTCCTCCTGGCCCAGTACACGAAGGAATGACCCAACATCTACCATTCCTGTGGGAATTGAGTTCAAGAGAACATAGGATGAGGGTGAAAGGGGATAGACTCAGGAGTAATATGCAGAAATATTTCTTTACGGAAAGAGTGGTAAATGCGTGGAATAGTCTCCCAGTGGAGGTGGTAGAGATGAGGACAGTATCTGAATTCAAAAAAGCATGGGACCAACACAGAGGATCTCTAAAGGAAAAAGGGGACTGTTGTAGTGGTTGATATGGAAAGGCGGACTAGATAGGCCATGTGGTCTTTTTCTGCTGTCATGTTTCTATGTTTCTATCTGCAAGACAACAAAGCCATTAATTCACATCCCCCCCGTACCGAAATATATATAGACCCTGCACCACCTCTTACATATTATTACTACTACTACTGAGCATTTTTATAGTGCTACAAGACGTACACAGTGCTGCACAGACATGTAAGAGACAGTTCCTGCTCATCAGAGCTTACAATCTAGTCAAGACAGACAACACAGTAGGTGTAGACATGGGATACACTCGTACATCTAAGGGGAATGGTAAGGAAACACAAAGGAGATCAAGTAAGTCAAGATCCAAAAGTGGCATATCCCACATAGATGCTGGAACGCCACCTTCCAATCTGCTGGATGACAGATTCCCCAAGCCCCGCAGCGCTTGTAGTTGCCCCTATCCTGAACGGATGGGATGCGAACTGTCTCTCATCACAACCTAAGTGCTGCAAAACCATGCACAGCATCGCTCTGAACTGGAGTTGTGTCAACGGGTGTGAATTCTCATGCTGGAAAAGCAGGCCCTCAATCCTGGGACGCCGTGCCAGATAAGCCTGCAAATTCTGTACAGGATAGGTGACCAACTGCCCTATCCTACTAAGCACCATCCAGCCCCCCTGTCCACCCTGATCTGTTTTAGACTGGAGAAGAAAAATACGCACCTGTACCTTTTCGACCACCACATGCATTCTATCCAGCCCATCCACAGCTCCCAATTTCCCAGAGCGTGGAACCAATTCACTAACCCAAAATGCTATGAAAAATGCCAAGGAGAATACCGCCCTAAACAATGCTGCCTCATACATGGAAGAGGTCACTGCAGACAGAGCTTCCCATATTCTTAACAGCAAGTACTGTGATACTGGATGACGCCAATCCCGCAAAACTGGGGATTCCCTTTCCAAGCCTGCGAGAAAACGCTTAACAATACATGTAGCTCTCAGGTTGCCCCAGCCTACAGCCTTACTGAAAAAGGAAAACCCAGCCAAGGACAACCATACCACTGCCTTGGACACTTTCGAGGCCTTGGCTCGACAACAAACAAACCGAGCAGTATGTCCGTGACCCAACTTCCTGACCACCACTTACCTGCAAGAAACTCGCCCACCTTCCAATATCCCCGAAGGTAAGACATCCATGTCTCTGGTGCCATGGAGGACTTCAATAATGCCATCACGTCTAGGTCCCAATTCGCCAAAGATGTTCAGGCACCACTATAGCTGCTGCCTCTGCTCCAGGCGCCAGCAACTGGAACTGGGACCAGTGAAAACGAGACAGAGAATCAGCAATGCGATTCAGAACACCAGGTACATCAATGCGCTCTAGCAGTCATGTTAAGCTATAAGCAATAGAGCATGAATACCCACATTTGGGTGATTGCCGATTAATCATTTCTACCACTGCTGCATTGTCACACCAAAAGATTACCCTTCTGTTCCATAAACACTTGTGCCACACTGCCAACGTCACTACAATCGGAAACAGCTCTAAAAAGGCAACATTGCGTGTCAAGCTAGAAGCATGCCAATCTGCTGGTCATGCCTCCGATTCATGTGTCCTTTCCTGGTCACCCTATTTATATAGGTTACATCGGGGAACAACATTTCACTCATTTCTACTGGTGTTCACTGGCACCCATCTAGAATGGGGTGGGATCAAATATTATTCTGAAGACGTTTCAGAGTCACTGCTTGTTTAATCCTTTTCTTGTTAATTCAGGATTCCTTGTGTGACTGTCAGAACGTATTAGTCTGCTGACTCTTCAGGGAGTGGGGGGATTTAGGAGCATTGAAATGTGTGGCGTTTCATGAACTACATCTCAAAAGTGAAACAAATGGATTCATGCATAAAATACTCTCAGACAGGTGTCCTAAAAGGGCGAGGAGGAAGAACAGCATATATTTATTCTCATGATCGGTTCAGGGTTATTCATTTCCAGTTGTCTTGCAGTTTAACACCCGTCTTATTTTGTCATACAATACAAGAAAATGATGTTTTAAGCCACCCAGGTCCTTTTGATTTTAGACAAGTTAAATGTGCTTAAATCATTCCTTCTAGAAAACTCTTAAACGGGCTATAAGACATGAATACACAAAGTACTTCAAAGTCCATTCCAGCCTTGAACTGGATGTGTGGGATCTCTGATTCGGGGGGGGGGGGGAGGAGGGGGTGGCTGGAGTTAAGGAGAACTGGGAATGGTATTCAGAGGCAATTTCTCAGGCCTAAGTCTCTCAGACGACAGGTGCAGCATCCCAGGATTTACGTTCTATGGACATGCGGCAGTTGATGCCAATTCCAGATTTCTTGCTCTTTCGTCCACCTCTTGCAGAGCTTCCCATTTTTCACTCTCTTGCCAGTGTTATAGAAGATTCTGGGTGTACATCTTCTAATAAGGAGTCAGGTGGCTAGGCCATTATCCTATAGAATGGAACAGATTCCGCTTCCTGACCCGTTCCGCGACGTTTCTGCCAGATGTCCTCACACTCTGTCTCAACACTTCACAGTCTGGAGTCCTTTGAAGCCTGCGGGTTGTCAGCGGCCCCATTCATTCATTCTTTCTAGTCTGAAAGACCGGGCTGCAGCCAGGGAAGGGTTAAAAGGTTAGTACTGGAAAGACTATGAAAGAAGCTAGAAACAATGTTTTTTTTTAAATTTTAACAGCTGAAATAACTAAGAATCTTCCCGTTTCATCTTGAGCGTACCTTAGCCATCGCTAGCTGGTGCATCGCACATGCAGTGTCAGCTCCGCCATTACTAGAGAAAGCTGTTGAAATATTTTTTATGTCATGATCAACTTCTTGGTGCAGATGTGCAGATCTTCAGCAGAGTCACATTCAGGCATCAAACAGACAGCATAAAAAGGTAAAAAAATATACATGTTACTTTCCCCTCCCAAGAAACAATCTAGAAATAAAGGGAGGCCAAGGAAAGGCAAAGCTGATATTTTGACAAAGCTAATGCTGTCACTTTGAAAGTGATCTGAATAAAAATGTCTCCATAGGCTGCAGGTTATGGGGCACATGCTGAGCCCTGGTTTTAAATTAAATTGTCAGCCTATCCCTGCCTCCCCTCTCCCCCACTTCCATTATGGCAGGGTCCAGCTGATCTTTCTTATGTCCAATGAGTCAAAGTTATGACTTTGGCAGTCTGGAGCTATCTGGTGACTCAGAAGAGCTCCAGCCTTTCCAGTTCTTTCCTTTGAGATAACAAATCCCAGCAGGATATACAAGTAAAACAGAAGCAGCCTGGCTATGCCTAATGCCTGGAAATAGTTGATAACCTTAAAATGCAGGGATTCTTCTATCCCCTATACCTCTATCTGAAGGTACTATAGGGATACATAGTGGCTGGAGGAAGGTTAAATTAGTATGGATTTAATTATAAATTACTTTGCTTTTCCCTAATTAGTACAATTTCAACCCCTGTCTGAAAAATGCTTATGCAGTGATTCAGTATATCTGCTACAGTGTCAGTCCGGAGACATAACTTTATTTATTTATTTATTGTACATTTGTATCCCGCTGCTTCCAGCGATCAGCAGCGGTTGCTATACATGATTAAGGGTGGCTGTACAGGCCAGGAATTAGCAAAATATACATTGTGATTGGGAGGGAAAGTTAGGAACACAGCAAACTTTGGGTTACAGATTACACTTGATTGCTGGGAATACTCTACACAAGATACAGAATTGCTGGGAATACTTTACACAGAATACAGAATTTACATATTTACATATTTACTGAATGCGTTTCTCAAAGCGGGCTTACAAGGGCAGGGTGACTTATTTTAAATTGGATAAAATCAGCCTTAGGCTTGGTGTCAGGGACAGCCATGGTCCTGAAATCAAATGTTTATCATGTGGAAGCAACCTTTGTGATTACCTGAAACGGAGATTAAAACAGATAAGACGGATAGCTATAGTCAGATGGTAGAAGCACTGAAAAAGAAATCAAATAAATTAGGACTCTATAATGAGGGGTATACAATTCAGAACTAGCGATAGGAAGAGATAAGATATTTGCCTTCCGGGATGATAAAAGATATTTGCCTTCCAGGTGTCTTAGCCAGAGGGGATAGCCAGAAATTTCAGAAGTTAGTTAAACAAATGCAAAAGTGAAGTGAGCTGGATGTCAAAGTATACCTATGACCTGGTACATGGTGCGTTAGTAAACATTCAAGAGAAGTTTAAGGAGTTGGGAAAGGTGTAAGGTTATAAAATCAGTGACCTCAGAAGTTTTATATGTCTACAATAGACCATAAGAAATGATCCTCACAAAGAACTTTACCTCAGGGCTAAATGACTAGCTCAGGAAAGAAGGCGGGTGCACTGGTGACCAGGGCTGCACCTGGGATGATAAAGATCTTTACAAATGTGATAGTTTGCAATCATCCGAAAAAGGTACTATGGTCCTTACTTATTGATTCAAGCCCTACTTAAACCAGTATTTCATCTAGGTGAATGGAACAGCACAGACTGGTCTCCCTCATAAAGACAGGTGAAGTAAACAAGGAAAGTCTTCAAAGGATAAAGAGCCCACAATAAATCAGATAACATACAGAAGAAAGAAAACAAAAGTAGAGGAGATATAGCTGCTATGGTAATTAATGGAAAAATAAGAAGGTAGGTGTGGTATAGCGTGGCATGCGGTGAAGAGGGGTTTTTAAAATATCAGGCACACAACAGTTCAGGGCCAACAAAAAACACTTTTATTTCCCTTCAGTAATCCAGCAATCACTCCCAGCTTGTTACCTTTACAAGGCTGGTTCTCAGTGCCCTTCCCCAGACCCACAATTTAAAGCACAGAATGAAGTTCAGCATGAAGTCCAGCCAGTCACTTGAGCTTCATTGTCTGTAAATATGATTCCCACCTCCTGAATCGTCTACCTTCAAGCCCTGCTTGGAAGGAGCTTTCTGTCTCTACGGGACTCTCTTCTCCCTTGTGCACAGAGCTGGATTCTTAATCCCTCTATCTAAGTCATGCCCTCCCAACCCTGAGTTCTGAGCTGCTAGACCCTTTTAAGGTGACTGCTGATAATCCCTTTGGAGAGGGACGGGTAACTTCCTAGATACCCCATCATATACCCTCCCTCTCAGCTCAACTATGCCCTGTTGAACACCTGCTGCACCCAGGACCCCCACCCGGGAAAGGAAATCAGCATTCAGGTGGGCCCAACCCACTCTGTATCGAATCTGATACTGGCAGGACTGGAGACTCAGAAACCACTGCATAATACGGCTGTTGGACTCCTTATGTCAAGCCAGTCATTTGAGGGGTTGGTGATCTGTAACCAGTGTAAATGGACAGCCCAGGAGGTAGTACTTGAAGATTTCACGTGCCCATTTGACAGCTAGAGCTTCCTTCTTGATCACAGCAGAATGTTGCTGCCGAGGGAGCAGCTTACTGCTAATGAGTGCCACTGGATGTTCTTCATTTCTGATTTCCTGGGCCAGAATGACTCCCAGGCTCACTCCTGAGTCATCTGTTTGTACAATAAATGGTAGAGAGAAAACAGGGCTAATCAGGACAGGTGCCGAGCACACAGCCTCCGTGTGACGCTGGATGACCCAGTCCAGATCCAGTGACCATTCAGTCCGCTTGGGAGCTGTCCTCCAGAGGAGATTAGTTAATGACTCCGCAATTTCTGCAAAGATAGGGGTAAACAGGCAGTAATAGTCAACCAATCCAAGGAAGGCCCAAACATCTTTCTTCGACTTTGGGGTGAGGACCTGGGCAATGGCATCCACCCTGAGGTTGTATCTGGTTGTTCCTGATTAAGTAGCCAGATATTGGATGTCCCAGCCTCCCAGGAAGCATTTCATAGGGTTAGTCATCAACTCGGCTTTCTGCAGGCTGGTCAACACTACTTGTACTTGGGTTAGATGGGCGGCCCAGTCTTTGCTTAGATGATGGATGTTGTCAAGGTATGCAGCAGCATATTCCTTGTACGGTCTCAGCAGGCAATTGACCAGGTGCTGAAATGTGGCTAGAGCCCCATGTAATCCAAATGGCAGTACAGTAAACTGGAACAAGCCTTGCAGTGTCAAAAAGACAGTTTTTTCCTTGGCAGCCTGAGTCAAGGGTACCTGCCAGTATCCCTTCATCAAGTTCAGGGTCGAGATAAAGCGTGCTCCACCAAGATGCTCGATTAGCTCATCTACTAGGGGCACTGAATACGCTTCCAATTTAGAAATGGTATTGACCTTCCCAGGTTTCCCTCACCATGTCTAATATGCCTCTTGAACTATAAAAAAAAACCCAGAGAAACAGAACAACCACTCTATAAACAAGAATCCAAAAGGATTGTCTGTGAAACAAGCAAAGTGCGTCAGTGTAACATTTTTGTCGGGTCTCACACAACAGGGGAGAGTAATTATAATTTAACTCCCAATGTGAGCGAGACCCATTTTAATAATACACAAAAATTCAAAACGAAACTCGAAAACCGGTAAACTTAGCTGTGCAATCCAGAATCTCCACTGCTACCACACTCCGCAGACACGCGTGTTTCGGGCTCAGAAGCCCTGCTTCAAGTGCGACCCGCTTCAGAGAAAAGAATCTGGTGCCAAAAAACGCCGAGTCCCATGGCTCGTATTTCACCATGCCTGCTTGCGTTGTGATTGGCTGCTGAAAATGACGCACTACGAGGAAAAAGCTGGTGAACCAATGAATAGAAACATGAATGAAAACACCTACAAACTCCCCCATTCTAATTCCAATTTTAAACCCCCCAGTATGACAGTTCGCAGATGGTAAATCCACCTCTGTTCAAGCCACTGTAAACGCCGTGACCGATCTCCTCTTGGGTCTACTGGGACTATGTCTATCACTCGCCATTTGAAGTCCAGAAACACATGACCCAGTGAAATGCAATGTTCCACTAAAGGAGCAGAAAGTGTGAAAGTTCTAATTCGAGAGGCATGTTCAGTGAGGCGAACCTTCACCGGACGACCAGTGCGGCCAATATACGGCAGATTACAGGGGCATTGTAGCAGATACGCTACAAAGCTGCTACTGCAGGAGCTCTCCCCTAAAAACCTGTAATTGCGGCCAGTGGCCGGATTCACCCAATCAACACCTTCCAAAGTGTTAGCGCAGAATTGACAGGCCTGACAGGCTACATGACCCCTGCCAGCGTCTTGTCTTAGTGGACGATCCACGGGCATAGCTGAATGTACCACATGATCCCAGAGATTACGGCCTCTAGTAAAGGTGAAACTTATACAGCAAAATACAAAGTGAATTCCAATATTCTACACATAGTAAAAGCTTAATTTAGTTCCTCCATTATATCCTTGATGTTTTATTTGAAAACATGTTTTCCCATGCAACAGAGCACTGGAATGGGGGAGTTTGTAGGCATTCTCAATCATGTTTCTATTCATTGGTTCACCAGCTTTTTCCTCGTACTGCGTCATTTTCAGCAGCCAATCACAACGCAAGCAGGCATGGTGAAATACGAGCCATGGGACTCGGCGTTTTTTGGCACCAGATTCTTTTCTCTGAAGCGGGTCGCACTTGAAGCAGGGCTTCTGAGCTCGAAACACGCGTGTCTGTGGAGTGCGGTAGCAGTGGAGATTCTGGATTGCACAGCTAAGTTTAGCGGTTTTTGAGTTTCGTTTTGAATTTTTGTGTATTATTAAAATGGGTCACGCTCACATTGGGAGTTAAATTATAATTACTCTCCCCTGTTGTGTGAGACCCGACAAAAAAGTTACACTGACACACTTTGCTTGTTTCACAGACAATCCTTTTGGATTCTTCTTCTTCTTAATATGCCTCTTGGACATCTTCCAAAGAGCAATTTAAAAGGCGAAAACTCCATGGAACTCTGAGGTACCTCATGGATGGCAAACATCAAGTAGGGTAGGAGAATGTCCCAATTCTTCCTGTCCTCCTGCGCAAACCTTTTTGACATCTGTTTCAGAGTTGCATTGAATTGCTCAATGAGGCTATCCATTTATGGGTGATATACTGATGTTTGCAGCATCTTAACCTTCACCAAGGCACACACTTGCTTCATTTCCCTGGATACAAAGGGTGTTCCTTGGTCTGTGAAGATCTCGCTGGGTATTCCCACCTGAGAAAAGACTTCCCAGAGGACATTCGTGATTATAGTAGTCTTCATATTTCTCAGAGCATGGCCTCCAGATATCTGGTAATGTAGTCCAGTATGACTAAAATATACTTGTTATCTCAGATGGTTCACTCCAAGGGCCCTACTAGATCCATGGCCACTCTTTTGAAGGGAGTTTCAATGATGGGTATAGGCACTAGAGGGGCAGGTCTGACTCTGGCAGGATTGTGAAGTTGGCAGCTGGGACATGACTGGCAATACAACTGCACCTGCTTATTGACTCCGGACCAGAAAAATCTAGCTAAAATATGCTTTAATATTTTCTCCACCCCAAGGTGTCTCCCTAACAAATGGCTATGTGCTATTGATAGCACCTGCTGACGATAAGGTTGGGGAACTATCCGTTGTTCTACTTCCTCCTCATCTAGGGAACCCTTGGCCACTCTGTATAACAAATCTCCCTTTAGCACAAAATAGGGAAAGGTTTTCCTAGGGGGGTCTACGCTGCCTACTGGAACCCCATTTACATCCAAGACCCACTCTTGGGCATGTTTAAGGGACTCATCCTCTTGCTGAGCCCTCTTGAAGCTCCCTGGGTCTCCCTCAGGACTCCACTCTGGGAGAAGGATTAGTGTGCTTGGGTCACCACTGCTGGGACTTGAGCTATCCCCAGGGATTTCTTCACTAGGCTCTTCCTCCTTGGATTCCTCCTTTATAGCTGCACCCAGATTCTAATGATAGCGTAGCTTCTCCCGGCAACGCTGACTCTGGAATTTAGCAGGCTTGGGATGCTTGATATACAGATCCGGGTCTTCAAGGGGGAAAACCTCTGGGAAACTTTTCTGGTTCGACTTAGCAAAGTCATCAGTTATCCAGGCCCATATCTCCCAGAAGCTTGGATAGTCTCGGCTGATCACTACTGGGTATGGGAGCCAGGGCAGCACTACGACCTTGAGTATGTCATGTTCTGCCAGAATCTTGAGTCAAACCTGTGCCATTGGATACTGCCTCTGGTCTCCATGCGCACAGGCCAGTGTTACAGTCTTTGCATAATCAATCTGAAATTGCTTTACAGTCCCTCCGTGGATGAGCTTCCGCACACTTCGAGTCTATCAAGGCCTAGAGGTGGGTCCCCTCAAGCTGCACTGGAATCACAAAGTTCGGTGCATCTGGATGGGAAATGTCCACAAAAGCACAGTGTGAGGGGTAGTTAGGCTGACATCCATTGGTTCATTTGTACCCCGGGGACATTCCCGAGCAAAGTGTCCCTAGGCTACATACCTTAAACAGGTGATGGGGTTAAGGATGGGATTCAAAACATGGGAGCCAACATCTGCTCTGGCTTCCCCTTCCTTCCTCCTGGGCTAATGGGTGACTTCTTCTCCTTCTCACTGTCTGCTCCAGTCACCAGCTCTACTTCATGATACTCTTCTGCTATTTCCAGTGCACTTTCCAGTGGACGCTTGGGTTGCTGGCGTACCCACCATTTCAATGGGATGGTCAAGCCCTCTAAAAATTTCCAATAGCACAATCTTGGCTGTCTCGGGTTCGGTCTTTCCCTCTGGTTGTAGCCACTTCCATGCAAGAATCTTCAGTCAATAGAAAAACCTCTGAGGGCTCTCTTCTTACTGGAGTCCCTCTTTTCTGAATTGCTGGCGGTAGGCCTCTGGTATGCAGCCAGCTTGTTCCAGTATGGCGGCCTTGACAGCTGCATATGTAGCTAACCCATCTGGGTTGGCATCCTAGAATGCAGCCTGTCTGCTACCCAATAGCAGATTCCCTAAATAAGTAGTCCATGTTGCCTCTGACCCCCAGCCATGCGGGTGGTTCACTCAAAGTTCACCAAAAAGTGATCAGGTTCATCTTCAGCCACCATTTTAAGTAGTGCTTGCGCTAGAGGTTAGAATTGCAGCCTCTGTAAGGCCTGAGTCAACTGAACCAGGGAATTCTTCTGCAAACCCCCCCCACCCCCATGCCTGAACAAGGTTTTGTATCTGCTGCTGCTGTTTATTTATTCAACAGGTTTTTTATACTGCTTTATCATTTCAATCAAAGCGGTTTACATTGTAACTTAAACTTTGTAATGTACATTAAACAGGGACATTGATAACTCAGATTTTTCTGAGGCAATGGAGGGTTAAGTGACTTGTCCAAGGCCACAAGGAGTTCTAGTGGGAATCAAACCCTGGTTGCTTGGTTTTCCAAGCCAGTGCTGTAACCATTAAGCTGCTCCTCCACTCCAAGCTGTTGTTGCTACTCTTCCAGCAGGGTGTGTTGAAACTATTGCTGATGTTGTTGTTGCCGATGATATTATTGTTGTAGCTGCTTCCTTTCTGCCAGAAGCTGGAGGAGCCATTTCATTCTGGCTTATCATTTGTTCTCTTGCAAAATACAACCCTAGTTTCCTCTTCTGAAGCTGAGTTAACTCTGCAGTATTCCAGCTCCAACAAACTTTTAGTGTCCCTAGTGGCCAAAACAAAAACCTGTCGAAACACACCAAGTGGTGGAATACAATCTGTGGGGGGGAGGGGGGGGGGGGGGGGGGGGAGGGGCGTTTCTAAAATGGTGGCAGTAGTCTTGGCTGTGTGAACACACTTTTTCCTTATGGGAAAGAAACATAAGGGCAAATATGGGCCGTTGCCCTCGCAGCCCTCTGCTGCCTCGACGCCGATTGCTGCTGTGTCCGGTCCTTTAGACACTTACCTATTGCGTCCTACACGGAATTCAGAGGCTGGTGGAGAGTGCCGAGCAGCTGTTTCGTCAGAGTTGGAATACTCGGCGTCCGCTTCGGCGTTATCTTCCTCCCCAGCATTGAGTCCAGTGCCGAAAGTTCCTCGTAGCTGCCTGTTGCCGGAGGGCTTCCTGGAGGTTCCCTCTCCTGTGTTGGCAGGAGAAGTTGATACTTCGCGAGGGCCAGGAGAAGGAGGGCTGGTGGAGCAAGAGCGTCGAGCTGGTAGCGAGCTCCGCTCCTTACAATCGACGGTGCTGGTTGGAGGGGAGCGTGCAGAGAAACCTTCTCTCCCTGCACGACGAGGTGGACCGCTGACGTCTATGGAGACTGCAGGTTCAACAGCTGAATCAGAGGTGTTTTTTTCCTTGCAATGCCCTATGAATTTCACGTTAGAGACGATATGGAATGCTATTGCCTCGTTGGGTGAAGCTTTACTTCCTCAAATCTCCTCTTTGACTGCTAAAGTGAATGTAGTGACGGGTTCTGTTACCGACTTGGAAAGGAAAATCTCAGATATGTCCGTGATGGTGGAGGGAGTATGGAATAGAGTGACTAATCTTGAAGATCAATCCGATGTGTTTTAAAATAATTTTTTGTCGGTGCAATATAAATTAGAGCAACTGGACAATCTTACTCGTGCACATAATTTGCGTATTATTAATTTTCCTAGGACCCCTTCTCTTACTGCTAGGGATATGTTTAAGGAGTACCTAGGTGAAGTATTAGGGGTCTCCCCTGAATTAATGCCTCCTTTAGTTAAAATCTATTACCTCCCTAAGGTGAAGAGGGTATCTGCTGGTAGGGTCCTAGGGGGTGGTTTGGATCAAGCGGAAGAATTGAATGTTACAGATTTGTTGGAAAACTCCGGCCTTAATTCTCAGGAACCTTCCACTTTGCTTATAACATTTGCTTTACTGTCTGATAAAGATTGGATGTTGAGGCTTTTCTTTCGGAAAAGGAAGCTTCCTTTTCGTGGCTTAGCAGTAGGTATGTATCCTGATTTGGCTCGAGACACCCAGAAACGGCGCAGAGAGTTTCTCTTGCTGCATCCTGGAGTCTTACAGCTGGGTGGGCTTTTTTTTCTTAAACATCCTTGCAAGTGCTTGGTGTAATACCAAGCGGTTTCTTATATATTTTTTGAGCCCTCTCAGCTGTTAGCTTTCATCAACCCCAGGCGATTAGAATCCTCAATTGATCCTCCTTAGGCTCATGTTAAAATTTCTCTGAATTTTGACTTCTGCCTAGTTTCTTCGTATATTTGGGTTTCTATTTTATATGAATGATCCCCCTCTGTAGTGGACTAGGGAGGTATGACACTGTGTTTTTCTATATTTCTTAATTGTATTTTGTTATATGTTTATTTTCTGAGTGTCAACCTGTTTCTGCAAGAAGGATTATATTTTCTTTCTTGATTATATTGTAAAATTTCATAAATATAAAATTAAAAAAAAAACCTGTCTGTTCAGCACTGACTAGACTTTTCTTCAAACTCCCTAGCTAGGGCAAGTCTAGCCCCTTTAGCTCATACAAACAACAACAACAATAAATCCTGCCCTGCTGCAGAAAGGCACAACCTGAAGGTACATGGATTTTCCTTCTGTTGCTTGGTTAGAGAAAATCAAACCTCTGCCAACTCATGTGATATAGCGTGGCGTGTGGTGACAAGGGGCTTTTAAAATATCAGGCACACAACTCCAAAAACTTACAGTCTCTTTCACTCTCCGTGTACTCAGTGTTGAGGAGGAGGACTCGTATAGCTAAAAAAGATCTCAACTTTTACACAACAGTAAAAACGTCAGATAAAGGACTTGATACAATAGCAATAACAAATGGAAAAACAACCATTATTCTTGCCTATCAATCACCCTGTGTAAGTTCAGAACAATTAGACATATTAGTAGAAGAAATGCTCAAAACAACTACCTTGCCCTTCTTGGTGATCTTAACCTTGCCTCCACAATAACAAACAAAGCAAAAGCTTTTCTGGATATCACTGAAGCACTTGACTATACTCAAATTCTTAATCAACCCACACATAATAGAGGAAATACCTTTGTCATGATTTTCTTTCCCCAGAGCATTTGAAAGGACCACAATACCTCAACGCCAACTACTGTTGATATTCCATAGTCGGATCATAAACTTATCTCATTTTTCTTTCCTCAATGTATAATTAAAAAGAGCCATCTCCTGCATGAATCACTCTACTCAAAGATTCCTTCACCTAGAAAAAAAGAGAACTTCTAGCAAAAGTACTACCCACTCTGCAGTCGACCCCTAATGACATTGATGTGCTTGTGCAACTTTAGAACACAATTTTATCCAATGTAGCCTTAATTTCACAAAAATCCCACCTAAAAAAAGGCAGAGAATTGCCATTTGGTATACAATACAGTTAAAGAATATGAAGCGTGCACTTAGATCCAAAGAGAGAAAATAGAGAAATTCAAAAACTTCAGATAATTTCACATCATACAAAAACAAACTCAAGGAATATCATGCAGTCATCTTACAGTCAAAGAAGGAATATTACACTAAGTTAAGGCAGAAATCTTACAACCGTCCCCGTGAACTTTTTAGCATAATCAAATCTCTCATTAACGATAACTCTTACCAATTAGAGGAAACACATCTATCAATTCAAGATATGGCAAATTAATTTAAAACTCTTACATCTCCTAACCAAAACAGCATAAATTATTTACAACGCCAGGATCCTCCAGACCCACTACACATCAGGAAAATATTCTCACTACCTACACTGGAACATATAGAAGACATCATGAGAAGCATCAACACTACTACCTCCCCTCCTGACCCTTGTCCTGTCAGCTCGATCAAGATTGCAAGACATGAGCTCTCTCCAACAGTATGCAAAATAGTCCACCTCTCTTTACAGCAAGGTAACTTACCGTCTGAACTCAAAATGACTTCCATTCGGCCAGTAAGAAAGGGAACTGCAAATGATATTAATCAACCAACCTCCTACAGACCAATAGCAAGTCTCCCTTTCTTAACCAAAATACTTGAAAAAATTGTGCTCCAACAATTACAGGATCATATAAATACAAATTTGCCTCTTAACCTCCAACAATATGGCTTTAGAGTGGTGTTGAAATTCTTATGGCTGCACTTATAGAAAAATTAATAACAGGAACTGATAAACCAAAATCTGGCTTAATTTTTGACATAAAAGCAACATTTGACTCAATGCCACATCCGCTAATTATCAAAAGATTACAAGAAATTGGATTAGTCGAAACTCCACTACAATGGTTCCACTCGTATTTATCAAATCAACAAATCCAAGTAAAATTAGGCACATCAAAATCAAGATCATACATCCAAACTCAAGGGGTTCCTCAAGGGTCAGCTCTCTCAGCATTAATATTTTCATTCAACCAATTTGTTCAATTATTCAATCATTCAATATTCATTATCATTTTTATGCAGATGATGTTATGATTTCTATGCCAATCAACTTACAAAGTCCTGATTTTACAAACATCACTAACTGCTTCATTAATATTAACTCCTGGCTAGCCTCTGGCAATATGTCCATAAATCTCAATAAGAGGCCTTATTTATCATCAGAGACACAATTTTCTTTCCACCAAACACAATAACTTTAAATGGAACTGAGCTTATGATAAAACAATACGCTACTTGGGTGTAATACTAGATCAACACCTAACATTCTCTACACATATTAAAATGTTATCAAACATATTTATTACAAAATTAGGACAATGCAGCATCTAAAACCTCTCTTAAACATGCAAGATTTTCGTACAGTCCTACAAGCCCTTATTTCCCCACATCTGGATTTCTGCAACATCTTATTCCAAGGCTTCTCAAAGGTTCATTCCCTACAACTGGCTCTCAATATGGCAGTGCACCCTTTATCAAATTTATGTGCGAATGAACACATCACTCCTTTATTAAAGCAACTCCATTGGTTACCCATCACTGAACGCTCAAGATTCAAAGTCATACTCACAACCTTTAAGGTGCTCAACGGTTTATCATCCAGCTACCTTTGCTCATTATTGCATGAAACTAAGGACAACCGTTCATGGCTTTCAGGATCACAGATTACTTTAAGCACCTCAGGACCTTTTATTAAATCTAACACTACTACATCACGATGAGCCTTCTCACTTCATGCTCCAAAACGTTGGAATTCAATCCCACCTAACTTATGTGCCATAAAGGACTTACTATCTTTTCGAAGAGCTCTAAAGACATATCTATTTTCATTCTACTTTACTGCAGAGGACATGTAATTTGACTTGATTTAACCTCTGTAACTTTTATTCCCACCCTGTTTCTTCTTTCATCCCACTCTTCTGCCCTCTTGAGTTTGCTGTATTATTAAAATGTAATAAGTTGTGTTTAATGTAAACCGTTTTGACCTCTGAGATAAAGCGCTATAAAAAAACCCGTTAAATAAATAAATAAACAGTTCAGGGCCAACAAAATAGCGTAGTTACTCACATGTAACAGGTGTTCTCCGGAGACAGCAGGAATCAGTCCTCACATATGGGTTACGTTGGCGCCTAGGGAGCCTGCGCGGAGCAAATCCCCAACTTTCAAAGAAAGCCCTTGGGAGTTGCCCACCACGCATGCCTGGTTCACTTCCCGCCCAAAGGAGCCATCTTGCTCAGTCAAATGACATAGCTAAAGATGGCAAGAACAAAACAGTAATATAGGAGGACTGCAACTCCAAGGGGAGGAGGGAGGGTTGTGAGGACTGATTCCTGCTGTCCCCGGAGAACACCTGCTACAGGTGAGTAACTACGCTTTCTCTGGGAACAAGCAGGAAGTCAGTCCTCGCATATGGGACTCTCCAGCTACAGGCTACCATGAACCCATAGCTAAAAAAGGCTCCCTCTTTGAGAGCTGCAAGCAGCTGCCGTGGAAAAAACGCTCAACTGACAGGGAATTAGCACTCAGGTAGTCTGAACACAGAAGGGTCAGAGGGCAGGCGTTGCCTAGACCTCAAAAAGGTTACGGAGTACAGCCTGGCCGAAGGCACTATCTTGTCGGGATTCCCTATCCAGGCAGTAGTGAGCTGCAAAGATAAAAACCGAAGACCAGGTGGCAGCCCGGCAGATGTCTGCCCGAGGAACGGAGCGCAGATGAGTGAAAGAAGTTGCCACAACCCTGACCTTGTGAGCCATGATACGGCCCTCCAAGGGAAGCTGTGCTTCCACATAGGCCTGGGCAATACAGTCCGCCTCCCATGTGGACAGCGTACGCTTGGTCACTGCCTGCCCCAGCTTGCTGGAGTCATAGGAAACAAAAGGCTGAGATGCTTTCAGGTGGCCTTGAGTACATTGAATGTAGAAAGATAAGGCTCTCCTACAGTTTAGGGTATGGAGGACAGCCTCAGCGTGACCGGAGTGCAATCTGGGAAAGAAGGTAGGGAGGACCACCTCCTGATTGAGGTGGAACGAGGACATCACCTTCGGAAGAAACTTGGGGTGTGTGCAAAGCACTGCCCTATTCTTATAGAACCTGGTATAAGGCCTCTCCACCACGAGGGCCTGGAACTTGCTCACCCTTCGGGTGGAGGTGAGTGCGACGAGGAACACTACCTTCCAGGAGAGATAGCAGAGATGACATGTAGCCATCGATTTGAAAGGCGGTAGGGTGAGCCGCCCCAACACTACATTGAAATCCCATTCGGCCACCGGAGGACGGACCTAGAGCTTAGAGAGAAGAAGGCCCTTAAGGAAACGGGACACTGTCGGGTGCGCCGAGGGTGGCTTCCCATCTACCGGATGGTGGTTGGCTGCAAGGGCACTGAGATGCTGGGTCGTCGCCGGGCCCAATCCTGCACGCCACTGGAATGTCTAGTTCCTGCAGTGCAGAATCGGTTCCAAACGGGCCCGTCCTGCTTGGGGCTATATAGACAGCCCAGATGTGCCCCTTCCTGAATCAGGCTCCACATGTGTAATATTTATCATCTACCTCTGATATAATCAGTTCCCCTCTCAGTTATCTTCCTTGTTAACGAGAAGAGACCTTATCTAATTAGAGGCGCATTCAGACATGTGTGTTCCCAGGCCATCTAGACATCTGGACAGCCAGGGGATGCATCTGATTCTGCTCCTGCGGGGCTTAGACGTCCTTGCAGGAGCAGAATCACAACACAGTGGCTGGAAGTCCAGGAGGTGCCCCGATTCAGGCACCCGAGATGTCCAGCCACTTCCCTGGCTAACTCAGCCGGGCTCCTCCATGGATCTGCAGTAGCATGGCATCCTGTTGCCACGCCACTGCAGCACCATTTATTTATTTAATAGGTTTTCTATACCGCTCTATCATTAATTCAGGGTGGTTTACAAGAACATCACAGCAAACACAACTTTTACATAGAACAGGATATTGAACTTGGAGGATTATATGGGGTACTAAGGATACATTAGACAACCTTTAAGTATTTACATGAAGGCAGTGATGTTTCTATCTGATGTTATTATATCTGGTTAAGGGTACAGTCCAAGGGGGTTTGGGCGAGATAGAGTGATCAGTGTTCTCATGGGATGGGTCTATTGTGTTTTGTAATGGTCTGAGCCTTTGCAGCTTTCTATAGTCCAGTATGTTTGAACCGTGTGGTCATGGTGTGGGTCCATAGTATTCTATAAAGAGATGAGTCTTTATAGCTTTCTTAAAGTCTGCTAGGTTGTTAATGGTTCATATAGCAGCAGGCAGTTCATTCCATAATGTGGGAGCGTATATGGAAAAGACTCTCTTGCATGTAGATTGTCTGGCTTTCGTCTTGCTTGTTGGGGTTTCCAAGGTGTTAATATTAGTTGTTCTTCTTGTTCTGGTCTGCTGTGTTTTCTTGATCATTGGCTTGAGGATAGGAGGTGATACGTTGTTGATTATCTTGAAGATTATTATAAATGCCTTGTATTTGGAACGCACGGTGACTGGGAGCCAGTGTAGTTGCTTCAGTGTGGGGGTTATGTAGCTGTATCTTGCTGTTCCGGTGATAATTTGGGCTGCAGTCTTTTGCGCAAGTTGCAGAGGAAGTATTGTTTTCTTGGGGAGTCCCTGGTAGATTGTGTTACAATAATCTATTATTGGTGTTATTATAGCTTGACATATTGCTCGGAAATCATTCTCACTGAGTAGAGGTTTGAGCTTATGTATTGTTCTTAGTTTGTGGTAGGCTGTTCTTTTTATGTGAGATTGGAAGCTGAGTTGCCGGTCGAACGTAACTCCGAGGTATTTGACCTCTGGCTTGGCTGTTAGGCTATAGTCCAGGATCTTTATTGAGGTTGGTGGGGAGAATAAAAACTACCTGGTTATGTGTATCATTTCAGCTTTTTTGAAATTTATTGAGATGTTTTGTTCTTTTAGCCATATTAACCAAAAGTAAAAAATGAGCCCTCTACCTGTGCTCAGAAGAATACTTGTGATTGTACCATGACACTGCTAATCCTAGCACCTTATAATTACCACTATATAGATTTACCAGTGGTGTGAGGTCTCAGACTTATGATGGCAATGCTCAGATTCTCCTTAAGCAATATGCCTTATTGCATCAATGACCTCAACATATCACTGGATTTTTTTCTATTTTAAAACTTCATCTTAAACTTATATCAAATTATATCAAATTATTCTAAAGTGCTGAAGCAATTGTAATTTTCTCCCATGTATCAAAGTCTTCTGGAGCTTTTCAAGCAATCATGTTTCAACCTCTTAATGTAAGATTGTGCTTCACAACTAAAATCAATGCAATTTCATGCTTGCTCGTGCGTGTTTCTACTTGCTCTCCAAATGTAACATTCAATGCAGCTTATCTGGTAATCGCTGATTATGTTCCCGACGCCATCAACTGGGTACCGCTCTTTGCGTTTCGTTAGTCTTCTTCAGGGGGAATTTAAATAATCACTGCACAATCTGTTAGCTTGCAGATAAACTCTTAACAGCACACTCTACAATACAAAATTCACAATGTCTCTGTTTATCCAATGTAACTAAAATGCAGACTTGGTCAAGATGTTACTATTCCAGAAAGTTGACTCTCCTACCTGTTGAACTCGCGGATAAACTTTACACTTGTATTCACCAAGGCTTCCTTCCAGCCTAATCTTCAAAGTGCAAAAAAACGCCGCGCATGCGGGTAGCGGTTCAAACCAAGATTTAAAGAGTCCTGACTTCCTCCAGACAACCAATCGACTGATAGTATCTACTCACACGGGGGCTGGCCGTTCTACCCAAGTTCACTACTCCAGCTACACACATGCACGCCATTCAATCCAATTATTCAGACCTGTAGGTCCCACAGTGCCTAAACGAAAAATCCATTTCTGTTCTTGAATGACTAAAGTTTGAGCCCTAGTTTTTCCTCCTCTTCCAGTCAACACTCTCTCGATCGCAAAACATCTAAGATCGCTGAACTGGTGCTGGTGTTCTATACAGTGTGCAACTATTGGAGCTTCCAGGGATTTACACTTGAGCCTGCTCCTATGTTCATTAATTCTAACTTTTAATTGTCTTTCAGTTTTCCCTATATAGAGAAGTTTGCAGGGGCATTTCAAAGCATAAACCACATGATCTGATATGCACGTGGTGGAATATTTCAGAAGATAAGAATGCCCTCGATAATCAAATTGTGTGAGTTCTTCAGTAATCACACAAATATTGCATGTCCCACATGATTTATGGCCCTTCATTTCTGACGAAATATTTTCTAATGGAGGACGTAATCTCGTTGGGCTCAGACTATCTCTTAGATTGGAATGTCTCGTCCAAACACATCGTACTGTTTTATCTGCAAGCCCTGGCACTGTTCTTAGTACATTTTGATGTCTCTTTATGATACGTTTCACTTCTCCACTAAAAGGGGAAAATTTGGTGATCAAATTAATGTTTCTCTCATCTCTCATAGAACTCTTCTGTTTGGTTTGCAGCAATAAAGCCCTATTATTAAACAGAGCTCGCTTGTACGCTGTTTTCACTATGGGCCGAGGGCATCCTCTATCATACAAATCTTGCTTGAGGTTTTTTGCCTGTAATTTATACTCCTCTGTGCTAGAACAATTCCTTCTATATCTTATAAATTGGGAGCAGGGCAAACTATCTCGCAATTGCTTTGGGTGGTTACTATGATAGTGTAAAATTGTATTCCTAGGGCGGCTTTGTTTTGGCTTATCCTCAGGCAAGCGGCCCCCCCTTGGATTCCCCAAGATCCTTGACCAACTTGTCCAAATCCTCTCCAAACAAAAATTTCCCTCTAAAGGGAAGTTTACTCAGACGAGCCTTTGGCAAACTGTCCGCTGACCAGTTGCGCAACCACAAATATCGCCGAGCCGCCACCACGGAAGCCATGCTCTTTGAAAGACCCCGGATAAGATCATAATGAATGTCCGCCAGATAGGCGGCCCCTAACTCCAAACGGGCCACCTCCTCGACCTGTTCTCCCATCTGTTCAACCTGTAGCTGCTGCGACCAACGAAGACAGGCCCTAGCTACCCAAGCACCTGAGATAGAAGCCTGTATTGATAGGGCACTGATGTCAAAAACCTGTTTCAATAACGTATCCAGTTTCCTATCCTGACCATCCTTGAGGGCTGCACTTCCTTCGACCGGAATTGTCGTCTTCTTGGTAACAGCCAACACTGCCGCATCGACCTTTGGCGAACGGAAAAGTTCCCTATCCTGATAAGAGAAAGGATAAAGACGAGCTATCGCTCTGGACCCCTTGAGCCCCACCTTGGGCATATTCCATTCTTCCTGAATCATATCCCACACCACTCTGTGGATCTGGAATACCCTCTGAGTGGTATGGACGGCCTGCAACAACAGGTCCTCCAAGGTGTCATCTGCTGCCGGACTCGCAGAAGGCATATTCAAGGCGAGTGTTTCAGCAATCAGCGCCAGCAACTCTTCCCTTCGGAACACTCTGACTACTCTAGCCTGCTGTTCCGGATCAGCCAGCTCACCTTCCTCTAACTTATCCAAGGAATCCCCATCAAGATCCCCTTCTGCGGACTCTGCATCCTCTAAAGTTGTTGACCTCGCTATTCCGTCCTCCAAACCCCTTTTCTTCTTTGGAGGGACACCACCAGCTCCCACTGTAATAGGGTTTCCCGGCCTTTTCTCTCCCTGCTCCCCTGAGGGAGAAGTCACCGCCCCTGGCTGTATCAAGGAGAAAGCCTGATGCAGCAAGAGAAAGAAATCAGGTGGAAACATAGTCGGGCCAACAGCTTGACCCTGCACCGGTAGCGACCCTGGTCCCGGTGCTGAGGATGGCCCAGCTATCGGAGGGGGTAGAGCAGGGGCTAGGGCCTCTGGCTGGCCCTGAGAGACTGTCTTCTGCCCCTCCGCCTCTACTTCCAGCGCATGTTCCATCAAAACAGCCTCCTGAGTGCAACCTTTACACACTCCCGTGTCGGAAACTGCCCCCCTTCGCATGCCACAAACTAAACACTGTGGCTGAGAAGGCATCATAGCCCGGAGGCTATGCCTTGCAGTCAGAACACACTAAATGAGCCCTGAAGGAACCAGCAACCCCCTTAGACTCTTCAGCCACGCTCTTCCATTTGTTTTGGTTTTTTTACTCAAAAAACTGCACCCGAACCTGCACTAGGAGCCCCCTCCCCCCACCTAAACGGGCTCCTGACCCCTCGGGCAATGGAGACACTCGGAGAAACACCTCCCGTACTCCAAAAAACTTGCTGTGAGAGAACCGCCCGCTGATCACGCTTCCCACACCATTTCCATGTGGCGCGGCCTGGCCACTCGTTCTGCTGCCTGCCTTTGTGCCTAAAGCACAAGTAACCCTGACGTTTCGGGACCCCTGCCGAAGATAAATGTGCTCTCAAATCTACTGCCCGGCTGTTACCTCCAACGAAGAGTGTCACCTCAATCTCCCTCCCGTGCTCAGCCGTAAACGCAGCTTCGGCACCGGGAGTGGAGAAGCGCTGCTGCACAATTGAGTCCGCTCATCGTCTCTTTGCCAGGCAAGTTCTCTGCCTGATGCACCTTCTACCTGCTCCTCACCCGTTCAGGCGGGATCGGGAGCAGGGAGGCTGTCCCCTCCGGGGTCCTTGACGACTGGCAATTAGAGACAGTACAAGGAAGGGGGAGAAGGAGGGTGGAGGAATAGGCACCCTGTAGCCTAAAAACCCTCTAAACTGAACTAACTAAAACTCCCCAGTTGTTGCCTAGTGAGCCCAGGGCCAGGCTCACGACCTCTCCAGCTGCTTGGAGACTGAGACTACTGGCATGGAGAGGCGGTCCTTCCCTTCTTATACCAGTGTCATCAAAAGAGATGACATGCTCAGTCTCCAAAGCTGCTAGAGGAGGTACTAAAGCCAGAGGTTCTGGGACTGGGCTGGAGGGACGAAAAGGAAGAGGATTTGAGCCTTAAGTACATCAGAATGCTGTTCCAAAGGGTGAGGCTAAATCAAAGGAAACAGAACAACAGATTGGTTCTAGTGAGAAGCAGAACATTTAAAAATGACCTGCAAGTACATACAGAGGTAAGTAGATTTGCTAGGAAGTCTGGATTTAGTGCAAACTAATGGCTCTATGAGTAAGTATTATAATTTTACACCAATCTAGTACAGCCAATAGACACATTTTAAAGTTAAAGTGAAGATACAATTTGGATGTGGTTCCTTCAGGATCAGTCTGCTGTAGTAGATCAGAGAGACCATGAAGTTGAGCTAATATGTATATGCTCATAGTACCAACCATGGTGAGCTTTGTGGACCAGGCTGCTATATATAGCACAGGGGGAGAGGTCAGTTATTATCCCATTAATTCATTGACATCCATTATTTTCAGCAATATCATTCTGTGCTAATCTCAGCAAACACTGCCAAAAAGGGTGAAATATTCGGAATTTGCCCTATGGATTTCTCTTCTCATGGAAGACTTTTTGTACACCAGCACTGTCCACCACTACTTCTAACAATTCGTCTTGAGTTCTATGTGCAAATAAGAATACTGTTTATGTTGCCTGGGTATGTCAGAATGGTGCTGCATTAATATATGTGGGTTCAGTATCCACATTAATGCTTTTACTTGATCAACCATTATGCATCTTTTTGTTTTTAGAACTTCAAACAATGCTCTGGAATGTAGTGATGGAACAGACCATCTCTGCCAGTCATCTGTAAATGATGTCATAGAGTTGGTCACGTTCAGAGCTATATATAAATGATTAAGAGTAGTTGATGAAATCACAGTTGTAATTTGAGAATTATTTATATTTAGCTCATGTCTTTCTAGTAGTAGTTCAAGGTGAATTACAGTCAGGTCCTGTAAATATTTCCCTGTCCTGAGAGGACTAACAATCTAAGCTTTGTACCTGAGGCAATGGAGGGTTAAGTGACTTGCTCAAGGACACAAGGAGTGCTAGTGGGATTTGAACCCTGGTCTTTCTGGTCCCAGATTGCTGCCCTAGCCACTAGGCTATAGGTTCCAAATACATGTGTGGCAACGTGTGTTAACTGTGTGAGAGTTTATAAAATTATCCTCCACATGGGGTAAATTTATAAAGGACTTGATAGCTCGATATGTAAAAGTACTTATCCGATTAGCAGCACCTGAGAGGAATATTCAGCGGCACTATCTGGATAATACCGCTGACTATTCCCTCTAATCAGATTATGCCGGGTTGGTCCGGAGATAGAGCTGGCATTTAACCAGATACTGGTGATTTTCAGCACCATTATTCAGATACTGATCCACATAAACTTTGGACAGCAAAAAAGCATTCCTAATTAGTATAAAGATAGGTTATCCAGATATCAGCTAGCAGCACAATCTGCATAGTGTCAGCGTTGGTTGTGGTATCCAGATCTTTAGCGCCAGCTGCTATCTGAAGAGGAACACCGAATATCCAGATTTCAATGAACTGTGGTGGCCGGTGATTAAACGAAAATTCTGCCCGATGCCATTCAATCTCAGGAGATGAGTGTATAGAATAGCATTTTATATGCTCAGGTGGGCTCTTATAAAATTATCGGGTGCTATATGTTATTACATCAGGCACTTGTGGGTCCCGAGTGGAAAAAGCACACAGACATGTGGCACCTATTTGATATACATACAGGCATTCTTGGGACTAGAAAATAGGCAGGGTGGGGCAGCATTGGCAAATAAGTATGCACTTTATAAAATATGGCCATAAGCACCTATTCTTTCTGACACATACAGATGCACTGTTATAAAATTATTCTCCATAAGACTATTTATATTGCCCCAGTTTCCCCAATAGCCATTTCAACATCATCACTTCCATTCATAAGGATACTGTGTATACCCCACCCTAGTTTTCCCGGTATGAAAAAGCACTATCTATGGACCTAATTTCATAGACTATCATGGACCCAATTTGTTGTTGTTGTTGTGCCATCAAGTTGGTGCCAATTCACGGCAACCCTCTGGATAGTTGTCCTAAACTGTGTTCGGTCTTTAGTCAGGCAACTAATTGTTAATAGAAGCTTTAGCATTCATAATAATTGACTACATAAGGGTTTTTTTGTTAGTGTTGTGTGCCGTCAGCATAAAATAATATCATGCACTAGAATGAGACAGGTTAAGTTGTCAACACTGAAACAATATGATCCTGGTGGAGCATCTCTGTGTTATTGTTTAATTATGTTAATACCACATTGGAGTTATAAAAACATAAAACTTAAATAATACAATAACATCTTAAGAAAGAATGCAGATGTGTCACCCACATGTTACTGGAAAGTAGGTCACTTAAGACAGTATCTCCCAGAAGTTTTCTTCTTGGAACGTCACATGTCTTCTGAAACACAACTTAAGCAAAAACTCTCAGACGGTGAGGAATATTATACCCTGACACCAAGTCTACTGTGAATTCACAATGTTTAATTAAACATTTTATTATGTTTCTATGAAGGAACATCAGAAAGAACCACACATGGGTTTCATATTATATGCCCCTCCTTTCAGTCATCAGTCCCATTAATTGTGTCTCGTGATCACCATGAACATCAATGCTCTCCTTATATTTTATTTATCCCTTAGTGCTTTTCATACTATTATTTTCTTCATAAAGCACACTTGGAACCATACAAACTGATTTTCAAAGTTCACAGCAATACCACTTTTTTGCAGTGCAACATTGCCACTAAAGCACACTTCCAAGACTTTTCATGGTTATATTATTTTATTTATTATTTTATTTATTTATTTAACAATTCCTGATCGTCCCTCCAGTCTGGTCCCGGAATGTCTGGGTTGTCAACCTCCTCTAGCAGCTTTGGAGACTGAGAAACTTTATTCTTGTGTTGTCATCGGTATATAAAGCCTGGCTCCTCCTCTTCACACCAGTTTAACAGTCTCCAAAGCAGCTAGGAGGGTGGTGGGCCCAGGAGATTCCGGGGCTCACTGGAGAAGCGATTAAGTAAGGGGGTTAGGATTTTAAAGGTTTTCAGATTACATTAAAAAAAAAAAAAAAGAATTCGGGTGAGGGCACTTTAAGGAACTGCTCGGGAGTGGTTCATTAACTGCAGAGCCGGTTGCAATTCATGGCTGCCCTTGCCCTGAGGTCCTCTGTTCTCCTCCATCTTCCCTTTGGGGTAGGCAAGCACAGCGGTTTGTTGTTTTTTGCTCATCTTATGGGGGAGAGACGACTGGCGTCCAAAATCCGTCCCGGTGAGCAGTGAACGGATCCAGGGGAACGCCTGGCTCAGCGCGTGCAGAAGTCTTGCCTGTCGGCGCTTAGAGCCCTTCCGATCAGCTCGCACTGCTTTCTTCTGCTGCGGGCCCTGAATTGAGGGGCTCTGCTAAGAGACAGGACGGAGAGAGCATTTGCAGCCGCAACAGGAGCCGGAGGTAAGCGGCCGGTTTCGGCGGGAATCGGCGGCGTGAATAGGGCAGGCCAGACAACATGTGCCAGAGGCGGGAAAAAGGCCCCTTTTTGCACTGTCGGGTTTTAGCGCCCTGTAGCTTCGGCTGTGAGCCTCGTTTTCGGGGGTTTTCTTCATGAATCACCTGGGGGGGCGATTCTGAGGAGCTTCCAGTAGTAAAAAACAACAACAAAAAAAAGATACTTTTTTGTGCCTTGTTAATGTTTGGTTAAGCATGCCGTCCAAACAACAGTGTCTCTTGTGTGGAGCTAAACGGAGTTCTGTTTCCCAAGAGGGTGTCTGCAGGGGTTGTGCTCCGGAGTTGGAGGCCAAGGAGTTCGTCCCTGCAGCTGAGGTAGCAGAACCGGAGGTTTTGGAGGCAGTGTCGGAGCCCATTATCCCATCTCTGTCGGTTGCGGAGCCTGGGCTGGGGGCCGCTTTGGGGCCCAATCTTCCCCTTACGCAACAGTCGGTGGGGGGCAGTTTGGCGTCCATTTTCTCCACGGATTTCATGGCCCTGCTCCAAAGGACTTTAGCTAGCTCTAGTGGGGCGCAGGCGGCAGGCAGGGCCGGCCCGTCCATTGAGCAAGAATGTTTTTTGCACAGGGCCCCGCGTTTCAGGGGGCCCCGCGCAAAGAACATTCTGCTTTTTTTTAAATTACATTTAAAAACAAAAACCTGGCTCTAGCTGCTGCCGCTGCCGCGTCCGTCGCAGCAGCGGCAGAATGGCGTGTCCCGCGGGGCCCCTTCTCCTCTTCGAGCCCTCTGCAAGGGCTTTCAGATTCGTGAAGGGAGAGTTGTGCTCCCTCGCGTCTCTTTCAAGCCCGCTTGGGCTAATGGGAAATTTCCCATCAGACCCTTTAGACGCGAGGGGCTGATGGGAAATTTCCCATTAGCCCCTGCGGGCTTTACAGAGACGCGAGGGAGCACTCTCCCTTCGCGAATCTGAAAGCCCTTGCAGAGGGCTCGACGTGGAGAGGGGGCCCCGCGGGACACGCCATTCTGCCGCTGCTGCGACGGACGCGGCAGCAGCTAGAGCCAGGTTTTTGTTTTTAAATTTGCCGGAAGGGAAGGGAAGGGAAGGGGGGGGGGCTGATGGAGGCTGTCTGGAAATGGGGTGATGGGGGGTTAGGTTAGGACTGGAAATGTGCAAGGGGGGGGTTAGGACTGGAAATGTGCAAGGGGGGGGGGTTAGGACTGGAAATGGGCTGGGACTGATGGAGGCTGACTGGAAATGGGCTGGGGAGGGGTTAGGACTGGAAATGGGCTGGAGGGGGGGTTAGGACTGGAAATGGGCTGGGGCTGATGGAGGCTGACTGGAAATGGGCTGGGGAGGGGTTAGGACTGGAAATGGGCTGGGGGGGGGTTAAGACTGAAAATGGGATGGGGCTGATGGAGGCTGACTGGAAATGGGCTGGGGGGGTTAAGACTGGTAATGGGCTGGGGGGGTTAAGACTGGTAATGGGCTGGGGGTTGATGGAGGCTGACTGGAAATGGGGTGATGGGGGGTTAGGACTGGAAATGGGCTGGGGGGGTTAAGACTGGTAATGGGCTGTGGGCTGATGGGGGCTGTCTGGAAATAGGGTGATGGGGGTTAGGATTGCTAATGGGCTATGGGGGGGGGGTTAGGACTGCTAATGGGCTATGGGGGCGCTAGGACAGGAAAAGGGCTGATGGGGAGGGGTTAGGACTTGAGGTGGGCTGATGTGGTTAGGACTAGTAATGGGCTGTGGGCTGATGGGGGGGGTTAGGACTGGCAATGGGCTATGGGGGGCTGACTGGAAATGGGCTGATGGGGTTAAGACTGGAAGTGGGCTGATGGGGGGTTAGGACTGGTAATGGGTTATAGGGGGGGGCTTAAACTGAAAATGGGTTGATGGGGAGCTAGGACTGGTAATGGGTTGGGGGATTGCTATGACTGGAAATGGACTGAGTGGACGGGGAGGCTTGAACTGCAAATAGCTGATGGGGAGGGAGCTTGGAATGGAAATGGGCTGTGAGGGAAGGGAGCTAGAACTGAAAATGGGCTGATGGAGCAGCTAGGATAGGACTGGAAATGGGCTGTTGGGGGGAGCTAAGATTGGAAATGGGCTGTGGTGGGGGCTTGAATTGAAATGGACTCATGGAGGGGCTAGAACTGGAAGTAGGCTCATGGGGGGGCTTGGACTGGAATTGGGCTGAGTGGAGGGGAGCTAGGATTTGACATGGGCTGATGGTGGGGCTAGGAAATGACTAGAAATGGGCTGATGGGGGGCTAGGATTGGAAATGAGCTGATGAAGGGACTCAGACTGAAAATGGATGGGGGAGCTAGGACTGGAAATGGGTTGATGGGGGGCTAGGACTGGAAATGGGCTGATGCAGGGACTAGAAGGGAATGGATGCTGGGTGAGACTGGAACTAGAAGGGAACTGATGTTGGGGGAGGATTAGAATGGGATGGGGCTGGGAGAGTAAAATGGAGAGGGGAAAAATATTTTGTGTGGGAGGGATGAAAAATCTACAATTGGCCGGGTATTGGGAGAGTAAGTGGGGATTGAGGATGGAGGGGTAAAATTTGTGTGGATGAAATAAGAATGAGGAAAGAGCAAAAGGATAAAGATTAGTATGTTAAAGCAGATGTAGAGAGAGAGGATGGAAAGAAAACTAGAAGAGAGAAGAAAGGACAAATGGACAGCAGACGATGGAGAGTTAGCAGAAAACATGAAGAAACCAGAAGAAAGTGGCTGGAGCAATTGCAACTGAAAAAAAATGCACAAAAGGTAGAAATATATCTCTTTATTTTGAATTTATTAACTGGAATATGAAAGTTCTGGGAA
This sequence comes from Ichthyophis bannanicus, assembly GCA_033557465.1. Classification (NCBI taxonomy): domain Eukaryota; kingdom Metazoa; phylum Chordata; class Amphibia; order Gymnophiona; family Ichthyophiidae; genus Ichthyophis; species Ichthyophis bannanicus. Next base: position 54,528,479 of record CM066045.1, read on the forward strand.
ATGTGCATCATTAACGTCTGCGCTTTGTTTGGTACAAGAGGAAATTGATTTATAGTTTTATTTCTACAGTGTTGTTGTACATTCCAAGTTTGGCTTTTGGGGTTCCCAGTTTAAATTATTGCCTTCCTGTTTCTAAATTGCGATTCCTTGTTTGGTGATGGTCTATGTTCTGCATGTGTAAATGAGCTGAGGTATTCTGTTTATGTAATTCCTATTTGACATTGCCACTTGTTCTCTTTCCCCAGTATTCTCTGAAATGTACTGGTTTAATATTTGCAGTGTTTCCTTTTGATAGGTAGGGACTGGTGCTTTGTGAGTCCTGGTAATGCTGTCAGGATACAGCGGGTTTGCTATGGGTTCTAAATGGGCAGCGTTTGTAGTAGTTCCTAATGTGCCTGGCGGTTGGCACTGGATTATAGTAATGTAGAAATCTTTTAGTCTTTCTTTATCCATACACTCATTAAGAGACATGTTTACTAAAAGTTAGTGTATGGTAACATTATGCAAATTTATGCAAATAAGGCCACTTATGCAAATGAGGCCCCGCACCGAGTCTCCGCACATGGCCCCGCACCCCCCTTGGGCCGCCCCTGGCGGCAGGTACCTCTGGGGCTGAGTCGGGGCACAAGAGGCCAAGTTCTGCCTTCTCGGCAGGTGCGTTGGGCGTCTGTGCTAAAGTGGCGCTAGGGTTATGTCGAGGCTGTGCCCGCTAATGGATCAAGATCGAGAATTATTTAAGGCCCCGAGAGTGGATGCGGCCGTTTTGGCAGTGACTAAGAAGACTACTATCCCGGTGGAAGGTTCCGCGGCTCTCAAGGATGCGCAGGACAGAAAATTGGAGTCTTTGCTGAAGCAGTTCTTTGAGGCTAATGCCTTATCCTTACAAGCGTCTATTTGTGGAGCCTGGTTGGCGAGAGCCTGTTTGTTGCGCTGGGCACAGCGAATCCAGGGGGACGATCCTGTAGAACCGGCCGAGGAGGCGGCTAGATTGGAGTCCGGAGCGGCGTATCTAGCGGATATTCATTATGATCTGATCCGGGGGTTGGCAAAGAGCATGGCGTCAGTGGCCACGGGTCGCAGCTGCCTTTGGCTGCGCAATTGGGCAGCGGATAGTTCGTCTAAAACTAGGTTAAGTCAGCTTCCCTTTCACGGTAAACTGCTCTTTGGGGAAGATTTGGAAAAGTTGGTGAAGGAGTTAGGAGAGACTAAGGGTGGACGGCTGCCAGAGGACAAGCAGAAGCAGAGCCGTTCCATTCCCGGGCCTTGGCAGCAACAGTGTGACTTTTGGCGGTTCAATCCGAGTAGGAGCAGTCAAGGGCTGCGCGGCCGTTTCCCTGGTCATTCCCAGGGGTTTCGGGGGTTTCGAGGAGCGAATAGCGGATTTGCTGCGACGTCCTCGTCCTCCACTTTTAAAAAGTCGCAATGAAATCAGGAGGGTCCAGGAGGAGTTAGTTCCCGTAGGAGGTCAGTTGCGGGAATTTTATCCGGCATGGACCCAGCTCACGTCCGATCAGTGGGTCTTGGAGGGAAACGGTACGGCGGCTTCTACGTCTCGGAGCGGTGGTACCTGTTCCTCCCGACCAGTTAGGTTGCGGTCGATACTCCATTTACTTCATAGTGCCGAAGAAGGAAGGCGCATGGCGACCGATTCTGGATCTGAAAAAGGTAAATCGTTCTCTGCGCGTGTCTCATTTTCGCATGGAAACCCTCAGATCAGTCATTGCAGCGGTCAGGACGGGGGAGTTTCTGACGTCCCTAGACCTATCGGAGAGGCATACCTGCATATTCCGATTCGGCGGGAGCATCAGAAATTTCTCCGGTTTGCAGTACCGATGGGCCATTTCCAGTTTCAAGCACTCCCCTTTGGGTTGGCGACTGCTTCGCGCACCTTCACCAAAGTTATGGTGGTGGTGGCGGCAGCCTTAAGAAAGGACGGGATTTTGGTGCATCCGTACCTGGACTTTTGGTTGATCAGGGCAGTCCCGAGAGGAGAGTGTGGCAGCTACGACCAAGGTAGTAACCCTGTTACAGAGTCTGGGTTGGGTGGTCAATCTGGCAAAAAGCAAGTTGACACCGACGCAAGATCTGGAATACCTGGGAGCGCGGTTCGACACAAGAGTAGGACGTGTGTTTCTGCCTCAGCAGCGAGCGCTAGGGCTCCGAGATTTGGTGCGTCGTTTCCTCGGCCTACGGTGTCCCACGGCCTGGGAGTATCTGCAGGTGTTGGGGATGATGGCGGTGACCTTGGAGACGGTGCCGTGGGCTCGGGCGCACATGAGACCATTGCAGAGGGCCCTTTTGCGCAGGTGGTCGCATCAACGAGATTTTCTGGGTCAGCGGTTGCCTTGCCCTCTACAGACTCGCCAGGCGCTCCATTGGTGGTTGCGGCCGGGGAGCCTGGAGAAAGGCATGTGCTTGGATGCTCCCAGGTGGGTTTCCCTGACGACGGATGCCAGTCTTTATGGTTGGGGGGGCCCATTTTCAGGGACGCCTGGTTCAGGGCCAGTGGTCCGATCTGGAGAAGACGTGGTCGATCAACCGGCTGGAGTTGCGGGCGTTGGCGTTGGCACTGCGGGAGTTGTCTCCTTTTGTTCGGGGGATGGCCATTCGGGTCTTCTCGGACAATGCCACGGCGGTGGCTTATGTACATCGTCAGGGCGGCACCATCAGCGTAGCGCTGGAGGACGAAGCGGAGAGTTTGTTAGAGTGGGCGGAGACCCATCTCGTGGCTTTGTCGGCGGCGCATGTCGCAGGGGTGGACAATGTGGAGGCCGATTTCCTAAGTCGCGTGAAGGTGGACCCGGGGGAATGGGCCTTGCATCCCGAGGTATTTGCGATGTTGGTGCGGCGCTGGGGTCTTCTGGTGATGGATCTCATGGCGACTTTTCAATCCGCAAAGGTCGATCGGTTCTTCAGCAGACGAACGGAGCGCATGGCGGAAGGTTTAGATGCTCTCATTCAGGAGTGGCCGGAGGAGCAGCTGCTGTATGTGTTTTCCCCGTGGGTGTTAATCGGTCGGGTACTGCAGCGCATCGAACGACACAAAGGGCGCGTGGTTCTAGTCGCGCTGGATTGGCCGTGGCACCCGTGGTATGCGGACTTAGTACGACTTCTGGTGGACCGGCCTTGGAAGCTCCCCGTCCGCAGGGATCTTCTCACTCAGGGACCTCTGTGCATGCCCCAGGTGGATCAATTCTCGCTTACGGCCTGGCCATTGAGCGGGCTAGGTTTACAGTGAAACCCAAAAACCTGTTACATAGAACTAGCAAAAGAGAGAACATGATTCAGACATAGCAAGGAGAACAAAGGGAAGGAGAACAAGCAGGAGGTGCGGAATCGCACAACATATATACAGTGGAACAGATGATTGATTGGATTTGCTTGTGAAGTAAGAACATGAGTCCGGAGGTTACTGGATAAGTTTGTCATATTAGAGTAGGTATCTACCTGAAAGCATAGTTACTCACCTGTAACAGGTGTTCTCCAGGGACAGCAGGAATCAGTCCTCACCTATGGGTGACGTTGGTGCCGACGGAGCCCTCGTGCAGAGCAATTCCCCAGCTTTCAAAGAAAGCCTTTGGGATTGCATCGCGGATGGAGATCCCCTTCCCGCCCAAGGGTGCCATCTTGCTCAGTCAAATGACATAGCTAAAGAGACGGCAAAATAAATAAAAATCAATAGTAGGACAACAACTCCAGGGGAGGAGGGAGGGTCGTGAGGACTGATTCCTGCTGTCCCTGGAGAACACCTGTTACAGGTAAGTAACTACGCTTTCTCCAGGAACAAGCAGGAAGTCAGTCCTCACATATGGGACTCCCTAGCTATAGGCTACCGAGAACTCCTAGCTGAAAAATGGCTCCCTCTAGAAGAGCCGCAGCAGCTGTGATAGGAATTCAGCGGAGACGCCACACCCCCAGTAGCCTGACACCAGAGGGCAGGAGGGTAGGAGTTGCCTAAACCTCAAATAAGTTACAGAGTATCCGCCTGGCCGAAAGCATTGTCCCATCAGGACTCTCCATCCAAGCAGTAATGGGCTGCAAAAGTCTGGCTTGAAGACCAGGTTGCGGCCCGGCAGATGTCTGCCAGCAGAACAGAGCAGAAGTGAGCCACTGATGCAGCCTTAGCACTGACACGGTGGGCCGTGACTCGACCCTGCAATGGAAGGTCGGCCGCCCTGTACGCCCAGGCAATGCAGTCTGCCACTGAGGTGGACAACGTGGGCTTGGAGACAGGTAGCCCCAGTTTACTGGGGTCATAAGAGATGAAGAGCTGGGTAGCACTTCGATATCCCTGCGTACATTCCAGGTAGAAGGCTAGTCCCCTCTTACAATCAGCAGTCTGGCATGCAGTCTGGGAAAGAATGTCGGAAGAACCACCTCTTGGTTGAGGTGGAATGGAGAGACCACTTTTGGAAGAAACTTGGGATGGGTGCACAGGACCACCCTGTTCCTATCAAACCGTGTGTACGGTCTTTCTGACACAAGATCTTGTAGTTCACTCACTCGTCTGGAAGATGTGAGTGCCACCAGGAAGAGCATCTTCCAGGAGAGGAAGCGCAGATCGCAAACAGACATCGGCTCAAAAGGTGGGCGAGTAAGCTGTTGCAAAACCACATTTAAATCCCACTCGGTTGCCAGGGGACGAACCGGGGGTTTTAGTAGAAGTAGACCTCTGAGGAATCTGGATACCAAGGGGTGAGCCGAAAGAGGTTGTCCTTCCACTGGAGAGTGGTTGCTGACAAAGCACTCAGGTGGATCCGGACAGAGTTAGACTTGAGGCCTAATTCTGAGAGGTGAAGCAGGTACTGTAACACCACTCGTACCAGACAAGAGAAAGGGTTTTCGTTGTGCTGGTTACACCACACCTCAAACCTACGCCACTTGAAGGCATAGGTTTTCCTAGTGGACTGCCTCCTTGAGGCCAGTAGCACTTCTTCCACATTCTGAGGCAGGAGGAGAGAAGCCAGCACTACACTTTCAGCAGCCATGCATTCAGGTTGAAGGACCTGAGGTTGGGGTGTAAGATAGCGCTCTGCTCCTGGGACAGGAGGTCGGACTGCGTCCCCAGAGGGAGTGGGATTTCCACTGCCAGCTGGAGGAGAAGCGGAAACCAAGGTTGTCTTGGCCATCTGGGGGCTACCAGGATAACCGAGGCCTTGTCTTGAAGGATTTTGAATAGAATCCAGGCCACCAGAGGTGTGGGAGGAAACACATACAGGAGGCCAACGGACCAGGAAATCAGAAAAGCATCTGCAACCATCCTTTGGGGGTGTGGCTGTCTGGAGCAAAAGTTTGCAACTGATGATTCTGCGGACTGGCAAAGAGATCTATGACCGGATGTCCCCAGTACTGGAAGATCTGCTGGGCTACTTCCGGATTCAGTTGCCACTCGTGAGGTTGGAGAATTCTGCTTAGCTGGTCTGCTAGGTAGTTCTCCTGACCCGGCAGGTAAACTGCTTTGAGAGACATACCTTGTCAGATTGCAAAGGAACAGAGGTCCAGTGTCTCCTCACACAGGATGCAGAACCCTGTCCCTCCTTGGTATCAGGAAATACCTGGAGTAAAAGCCTTGTCCTAGCAGGCTGTGGGGCACCGGCTCCACCGCCTGATCCTCTAGAAGACTGGCCAACTCTTGTAAGAGTAGGTTCCTTTGTAGAGGGGGTCTGAGAGGCTCTCCTGGAAAGTAGGAGGGAGGTACCTGGTTGAAGTGAAGCAAATAGCCCTTTTGGACTATTTGTAAGACCCAGGCATTGGTGGTGATTGCAGGCCACCTGTGGGAGTACAGGGTCAACCTTCCTCCTGTGCAAAGCCGCACCCCTGGCTGGAGAGAGACTATGCTGTGACAGTCAAAAACCCCCTACCGGCTGGGAAGGAGCTGGTGCCTGGGGCGTGGGGGTCTTCTGCTTACGTGGGCCGTGCCCCTGTCCCTTGGCCTGCTGCCCCTGCTGGGGAGCCGGGGAGGTCTGGTGAGTTGGGTAGTTGCGGTAAGCAGTACCCTTCCTCGGGAAAAAGGACTTTTTACCCAGGCCCTTATTCTTGGAAAGGGCAGAAGTCTTTTTGGAGAGTCTTGTCTGGTTCAAGTACTCGGTCTCGATTTCAGCAGCCTTTTCAGTCATGGGTTTGCCAAAAATGTTGTTACCTCAGCAAGGGACATCGACCAACTTGTCCTGAACCCATGGCTCTAGGTCCGATGACATTAGGCACGCCTGGCGTCAAGCACCGATGCCAGCTGCAGCTACCTAGGCTTTGCCTCGAAGTCGTCATAGGCTGCTCGAGACATAAACTTCAAGCACTCCCGAATCCCAGTGGACAAACATAGAAACATGATGACAGAAAAAGACCACATGGCCTATCTAGTCTGTCCTTCCATATCAACAACTACAACAGTCCACTTTTTACCTTTAGAGATCCTCTGTGTTGGTCCCATGCTTTTTTGAATTCAGTTACTGTCCTCATCTCTACCACCTCCACTGGGAGAATATTCCATGGATCCACTACTCTTTCCGTAAAGAAATATTTCCGCATATCACTCCTGAATCTATCTCCCTTCACCCACATCCCATGTCCCCTCGTAGCAGAACTTGCTTTCAATTGAAAGAGGCTCTCTCCCTGAACATTTATGCCACGGAGGTATTTAAACATCTCAATCATATCACCTCTATCCCGCCTTTCCTCTAAGGTGTACATATTAAGATCCTTAAGTCTGTCCTCATATGCTTTATAATGAAGCCCACTAATCATTTTAGTAGCCACCCTCTGCACCGACTCCATCCTGTTCACATCCTTTTAAAAGGTGCGGTCTCCAGAATTGCACACTATACTCCAAATGAGGTCGCACCAAAGACTTATACAGAGGCATTATCACCTCCTTTTTTCTGCTAGCCATTCCTCTCCGTATGCACCCAAGCATCCTTCTAGCTTTTGCCGTCGCCTTTTCTACCTGTTTAGCTACTTTAAGATCATCAGATACAACCACGCCTAGGTCCCGCTCTTCTTTAGTGGACAAAAGTACTTCACCTCCTATACTGTATTGCTCCCTTGGATTGCTGCAGCCCAAATGCATGACCTTACATTTTTTAACATTAAATCCCAGCTACCAAATTCTAGACCATTCTTCAAGCTTAGCTAGATCCCTCCTCATGTTATCTACCCCTTCCTGGGTGTCTACTCTATTGCAGATTTTGGTATCATCCGCAAAGAGGCAAACCTTACCCGACAGCCCTTCCGCTATATCACTAACAAAAATGTTAAAAAGAATCGGACCAAGGACAGATCCCTGGGGCACACCACTGGTAACATCCTTCTCCTCAGAGTGAGCTCCATTTACTTGTACTCTTTGTCGCCTCCCACTCAAACAATTTCTAACCCAAGCAGTAACTTTAGGGTCCATCCCTAGGGTGCTCAGTTTGTTTATAAGTCGCCTGTGAGGAACAGTGTCAAAGGCTTTACTGAAATCTAAATACACCACATCTAGAGCTCTCCCTCGGTCCAACTCCCTGGTCACCCAGTCAAAGAAATCAATCAGATTTGTCTGACAAGACCTGCCTCTGGTGAATCCATGCTGCCTCGGATCCTGTAATCCGCTGGACTCCAGAAACCTCACTATTTTCTCTTTCAGCAGCGTTTCCAATAATTTACTCACCACCGAAGTTAAACTAACCAGCCTGTAGTTTTCAACCACATCCTTACTTCCGCTTTTTGTGTAAAGGCACCACATGAGCCTCTCTCCAGTCCTTTGGCACCACTCCCGACTCCAACGAGGCATTGAAAAGGTCAGTCAGTGGAGTTGCTAGAACGTCCCCAAGTTCCCTCAGTATTCTAGGGTGTATCCCATCCGGTCCCATCGCTTTGTCTACTTTAAGTTGAGCTAGTTTCTCATGAACACAGTCTTCTGAAAATTGTTCAAGATGTCCCTCGCTTCTTTTCCTATTTGTGGGTGTTTTCTGAGGTCCTGCTCCTGGTTCTTCATCTGTGAACACAGAACAAAAATATTTGTTAAGCAATTCCGCTTTATCCTTATCAGCTTCTACATATTCCCCCCTTGCACCCTTGAGTCTGAGAATACCACTTTTGCCCTTCCTCTTCTCACTAATATATCTGAAAAATGTCTTATCCCCCCATTTTATTGCATTGGCTATTTCCTCCTCCTTTTGAATCTTTGCCTTCTTGACTACTTTGCTGACAAGTTCTTGAAACGCTGCAAGGGTTCCTCAGAGAGGCCAGCTGAGAACCAGGCAATCTCCTTTGCCAGGTCCCGTAAGTACATGCCCATGTACAGCTAGTATGTTTGGACACGCATGATAGCATCAAGCCCTGGTAGCACTTTCTGCTGAGGTCATCCAGGTTCTGGGCCTCCTTGCCAGGGGGCACTGAGGAGTGTGTTTTCTGGCTCTTGAGCGTGTGCATGGTCGATTCCATAACCATGGAGTTGTGCGGCAGCTGTGCCTTTTGGAACCCAGGGCTCTTGTGGACTCGATAAATGGAATCGACCCGCTTGCTGAGAACCGACATCGAGGCCAGTGACTCCCACATGCGGAGCATCAGCCATTCCAACATCGGAGGAACCGGTACCATAAGGGCTTCCCGAGGGGGAAACTCATACTGGAGGGCTTCGAGCTCTTTGGCTCGAGGCTCCTCCTCGGTGTCCACCGGGAATGCCAGAGCCTTGGACATGTCCCTGACAAAGTTCGAGAACTGGGTATCCTCCGGGGGGGACCATCTCCGAGGCTCAGACCCTGGCGCGTCCGATGGGACACACCGGGTCCGGTGTGTGTCCGGGGACTCTTCATCTTCCATTTACCATGCCGAGTCCTCCGAGGAGGAATCGATGGACTCTGGCCATGAGGGCCTCGATCTCGACTGCCCTGACGCCGAGGGCACCGGCGTTGACAAACTCGGTCCCAATGGCAGGTCGAGGGAGACCTCGGCCAAGGATCGGCTCGGGCTCCAGGGTCGACTTGGACGTCGAGGTCCCGGTGATCAGGGCGGATGGACCAGTGAGACTGGCCATCAGCGCCCGCTACTGCTCCATGAAGGCAGACATGCTGTGCTCCAAGGCCATCATTCTGAGACTGAGCTTAGAAGACTCTGCAGCCTCCGGCTCGGGTCCCGACACCGTCGGGCCTGATGCCGGTTCTCCCGGAGGAGAGTCAAAGAGGACAACAGCAGTTCCCTTCCTTGTCGTCTCCGGCTCCATGCGAGGTACTTTTGCAGGGTGCTCCGGCTCCGAGGACCAGGGGCAGCGGTCAGGATTCTGCGACCTGGTCCGCAAGGGCCCAGGCAGATCAGAGGCATCGAACGACGACGCCCTTGCAGGTTTCTTCTTCCTTCGGTGTTCCCGCGAGGGAGACCCCCGCTCAGAGGACCCATAACGATGCTCGGAGTCAGACAGCTCCCGAGATGTCAAGGCTTCTGACGAGGTCTGGACCCGAGTGGATTCGGACTCTGAGAAAATCCTTTCACGCTGCTGCTGCCTACTTCTACGTGCCTTAGAGGACGTTTTGCTGCACGGGCCACAGACCTTTGGGTCATGGCTGGCCCAGAGGCAGCGGAGACAGCCGTCATATGTGTCGGTGAGGGACATTCATTTTTTACACCGATCACACTTTTTTAAAACCGCTGGCAGCCATCAGGGAAAAATGGCCCCTGCGAGGTTGAAAGACCCGGCTGTCAGTGAAAAAGAAAAAGAGCACGAACGCTAGTCACGAAGGACAAAAATGAAAATAAAGACCGGACTCGATACTGGTGTACCGAATCCGAGGCGGGAAGGGGAACCGGCGTCAGACCTGGTCGAAGAAAAAAACCTTCAGGAATTTTGACACACTTTTTCCGTGAGGGAAGTTGGACTACGTCCGTTGGGCTCCACGGAAAAAGGGAGACTGAGCAAGATGGCGCCCTTGGGCGGGAAGGGGATCGCGCATGCGTGATGCAATCCCAAAGGCTTTCTTTAAAAGCTGGGGAATTGCTCCGCATGAGGGCTCCGTCAGTGCCGACGTCACCCATATGTGAGGACTGACTTCCTGCTTGTTCCTGGTGAAATACTGTTGTGTTTTGTTAATTTGTTGCCTGTATATATGCAATTAATCTAAAACACTGCAGTAAAATGTCCTTAAGGAGCAGAGAAACATGACCATGTAACCACTCTCCTTTACCGATTTCCTTTGGAATTAAGTTTAAAAGTCTGCTACTTGCTCATTGTGCTTTGTAGAATGATTCTTCAGTTTACGTCTCAGAGCTGCTTATTCCTTAACCGCCCCCCTTCCTCAGATCCTCAGTTCTTCCCAAGGCAACCTTCTCAACATTCCTCCTCCCACCAGAATCAGGCTAGAAATGACCCATCACAGTGCCTTCTGTTACCTGGCCCCTACATTCTGGAACTTTCTACCTCTAACTCTTAAGAGCTGAGAGCTCATACCCCTACTTTAAATCCAGAATTAAGACCTGGCTTTTCTCATTGGCTTACAACTAGCAGTGTAGTAGTGGTGGAGCTCATTTGCAGATTAACCTTGTCTCTCATCTTGACTTTAGCCTATGCCCGTTCTCCCAGTTGCTTCCCAAGGCTTCTACTTCTCCTACTTTCTATCTCCCTGTATTCTTGTCTCTTTGGTTTCCTGCTTTTTCTTATAACGTTGTCTTGATATCTTAAGCTTAATTGTTTTTTTATGTTGAAAATGTTTTTACTATTTATTGCAAACAGCTATGATAGATCTATTGAATGGAGGTATATCAAATCATCAGGGTACAATCTTTAAAGTGCTTGCCTAGGCATGAGGTCCTTGGTTACTTTTGTATTTGTGTATCTCATAGCTTATATTCACAGAAAAATTACCCAAGTAATGGTAGGAACAGGGTTGAGAGACTAGATTAAATACTTAGGTAGTGCTGATGTTGATTTAGGTAATTGAGAATCTACCAGTCAGTACTAGAGGATAAGAAACCTAAGCTTTCTTTAGAAGCTCAGATGACAAAACTTCGACTTTCATACTTTGGACACATGCGAAAAGAGAGATCATGCTTGGCAAGGAAGAAGGTCAACGCAAAAGAAGAAGGCCAGCAATGAGATGAATCGATACAATAACAGCAGCTATGGATGCCACTCTATCAACAAAAAGCTGCCTAACTGAATTCCAAACACAGTTTAGGACAACTATCCAGAGGGCTGCCATGAGTCAACACCAACTCGACAGCACTTAACAACAACATGTGCCCCAAGTGTCAGACAATTGGACTGGCTGGACTGTTTTTGTCACTGTGTTCTGTTTTTGTTATTGTATTTTGCCTTGGAAAAGGCAGTAGGGGAGCATATAAACTGTAATTAAAATTGAAGGGGACATTGGATCTTTATCTACCCTCTGATGCTTACCATTTTGACCTCTGAAGATCTAGCCTAATAACTTTTCAGTTGCCTGCTAGATTCCTTTGAAGACTGGTATCTGTACAGCAGTGGTTCCAAAAATATGGGTCTGGATACCAAATGGGGATCACAGAAAATGAGTTGCTCCTCTTCCCTATTGGATGAGTTAGTATGGGAGGTGGTGGGACATTTGCAAGATATAGTTTTTAGGGGTGGTTACAGTCTGTGGGTTAGAGGATCAGTTGTGGGGAGACATTTTTTAGGGATAGCGCAGTTTGCAGGGTGGAAGGGTAGTTGCAGAGAATCAGATTTTGGGGGTGGGGCAGTTTGTAAGGTCATGTGACAGTTTGTGGTAGATTTTTGAGGGTAGTGAGACAGTTGTAGGAGTTTTTTTGGGGGATGGGGCAGCTTGCAGAGTGGTGGGGCATTGTGGGGCAGGGCCAGCACGAGGAGATGAGGCACCCTAGACAAATTTCATTTCTTGCATGTACTCCCGCCCCCTGTGGTGCCCATTGCCATTGTTGTTGTCCCCCTCTGGGATGAACAATGGCAGCAATAGGTGCAAAGCCCCGTGGCACTTACCTTTAAACTTTGGTGCCCTGGGGCTATTTGCTTCTGCCCCCTCTCTGACACCCGATCCCAACTTCCTGTTTCAGCACTGGACATAGGAGAGGGGGTGGAAACAAAAAGCCCCATGGTGCCAAAGTTTAAAGGTATAGAATTATTAACCTCACTCTGAACTAAATATAACACCCAATATCAGAGTTCACCACAAAATGCAATGCAATGCAATGTGTGCCTTTGAGTCAGTCCTGAATCCTGGCGACCCAGAAGAAGCTCCTGGGTTTTCTTGGCAGTGTCACCGGAAGTAGATTGCCAGGCCTTTCTTATACCCCCTATCAAAAAACTATTTTTTTGTCGAAGCCACGACGTTTTTCTACATTGTTGCCAGACTCTAAATACCGGGGAGCACTTGATACAGGGTTTGATACCCGAAACGTGCACGTCGTGAAAATAGGATATTTTGAGAGCAACATATGTTTTTTGGTAGAGATTCAACAATGAAAGTTAATGAAACAGATAAGTGCAAATAATTTAAGAATTTTATAAGGTGATGAACCTCTTTTGAATAAAATGTAGCTAGCTGTCTGGTGTGGGTTGTGTGCCAATACCAACTCTCCTACAGCTGGCTTCCACAAAAAAATAGTTTTTTGATGGGGGTATTTTGTGGTGAACTCTGATATTGGAAAGTTTAAAGGTAAGCACCGTGAGGCTGTTTGCGACTATTGCCACTGTTATACATCCTGGAGAGGGGCGACAGCGATGGCAATGAGTGCCCCTGAAGGACAGGAGCTCTAGGCAAGTACCTAGCTCACCCAAGGTAGCGCTGGCCCTGCTGTGGGGGGATAATTTTTGGGAATGAGGGAGTTTATGGGGTTGTTGTGGAGTTGCGGGGTGTATTTTGAAACATTTTTCCTTGCTTCATGACTAAGGGGTATGTTTACTAAACTGCGTTAGTGCAAATCGCGTTAGGAGCCACGTTAGTGAAAGGAAAGCCAATAAAGGACATGGGCGGGACATCGTAACCACTAACGCACGTTCCAAAAACGAACGAGCATTACAGGGCGCCATGGCGCATTACTGCGCGTTAATCGTATGAAGGCGTACAGACACAAATCACTGAAACAGAGCTGTAGCACAATGGTTAGTGTACTGACCGCTGTTACAGGCAGCATGGGTTCGAGTCCCCAGTGTGCCTAACGCAGAAGGCTGGCCCAGGCATCACCCTGTACATTTCATAGGGAATGAGGAGGCATGTTTTTCTTTACATTGAGTAGTGGTGTCAGAAACACACCCTCGCAGTGTGCCTAGCCACGTGCGTGGCTGCGTGCGTTGGTACGGGCGTAGCCCCGTGCGTTGGTGCGTGTGTACAATCGTGCGTGGGTACATGTGCTTTTACCAGCGTGGGCACCTAATATTGCAGACTCTTTAGGGTGTCTTGCACCTATGCATTATGCTAACAGATGTATGTGTGATGGCCTATGGTGTATCTGAGCCTGTGAGCAGGTACTGGATTTACCCAGGGTTGGATTGTGCCAGTCACACCCATGATGCACTGCACATGCAAATCAGCCATCCACAGATACACACCATGGGGAATGCACCCCCACAGCACCTTGGCCTGGTAGGGGGAAGTGACCATGTGCACCCCCACAGCACCTCGGCCTGGTAGGGGGTACTGACCGTGTGTTGTACTGGCACAGAGTAGCTACACACCGTCACATTGTGCGGGTACTGTGCTCACCCTGAGGGTGCAGTGAGGTGCCCAGCACCAGGTCCACAGCACCGTCCATGGCTGAAAGAGGCCATGGTGCAGGTCCAAAGCAGTGTTAATGTGTGAGATAGGTAGTTTCTGCACAAACACCTTGGATATCTCTGTCTGTTTCAGTCAGGTGTTGCCCCCATGGACCCCCCAGGGCCAAGGGTGGCAAACAGGGTCTCCTAACAATAGATCCACATTCAACCTCCCTGCAAAGGTGGCAGTAGAGGGGAACATCAACCCCGGTCCTGCTGAGGAACAGACACCCCACAGGGCAGTCAATGCAGCTCTGTACACATCATAACACAATAGCAGACAGACATTAGGCCTGGATATGGTAAGCTGCACCCCACCACTATCTGATATTCTCCTGCTGCAAGCCATCAGCCGCTGCACCCTGCAAGCCACTCCATCAAAACACATACCAGCTGCAAACAGTCTGCTAGTTAGTCAATAATGCATGTGCCCAGTGGAGATGCATGTACTCAGAACTGGGATGTCAGCATACACAGCAAGCAGATAACTCAGTGACTGGGCCCCAAAAGGAAACCCATATCTATCACATGAGAGAAATACTATATAGCACTATGGGGGTGCCTAGCCATGCTGTGGTCACTGCACAGTCAGGGTGAGAGTGATCTCTCAGCAGGACATACTGAGGTCACCCTGTCTGTGTAGGTGGTGGCCGGCCACTACAATGTCCCAGTCAGTGCCCTATGCCCTGTGCAGATGCACCCTGGCCAGGCCACCCTGTCCGGCCTATACCCATGGTACCTTGCTCCTCATTATGCACATTGGCAGCCCAATACTGGCAACATTGCTGGCAGTGTGGGCTGTGGAAGGTGTTTGCAGCCACCACACACTGGATAGACAGACAGCCACCCCCACACCTATGCCAGCATTGTGCTACTATAGAGGTGTTCATCAGCCATACCCACCACACCAGTCCTGGGCACAGTACAGGCATGGATATGGTACGCAATACTGTTGGGGGTCACTCCCCAGGGTGGTAAACACTGTCAGAGACCAGACCTGCAGCACACACCGCAGACATCAGAATGATTGTTATGGTGGAGCTCAATGAGCAAAATGTGCTTAACGTAGGAATTGATATCTGCCAGTTATCATAGGAAACGTTTGATAACGTTTGATAAAATGAAATGATTTTTGAAAGGGTCTACGGAGCGTAGACCCTTCCAAACATCATTTCTTTTTTTGGAGCTTTCCTGGGAGTGTTTTTTATTGTTGCCCATTGCTATCACTGTTGCTCAGCTGAATTATAATTTTTACAATTTTTCTTGTGGTCATTTTAAAGTTTTATTTGATATTTTGTTCTGTGCACATGTATCACACTGCTCACGTTTTGTAGGTTTCCCCGGTTTTGCTGTACATTGCTGACGGAAATGGTTTCTCTTCCCTTTAATATGCCTTTAACGACAGGTTTTCATTCGCGTTGGAATTGAGCTCTGAAATTCAGCGCGTTAGTGTGAGGGGAGCCTCTCCCCGCCCACTCTCCGCTCATTGACCCCTTCTCTCTGCCCACTCTCCACCTTCTGCGCTGTTTTAACGCGCCGCGGGGGTTTACGATCGTTAACTGCGGTTAACGCGCGTAACGTACACTTAACGATCGTTCGCACATCGGAACGTGCATTCTGACGTGCGAACGATCGTTAAGTGTACGTTACGCGCGTTATTAACGATTACCGCAGTTTAGTAAACATACCCCTAAGTGTATCACAAGTCAGCATGCTCCTGATAATGTCATCCTGCTTTATACCAAAGTATTCACGTTCTTGGAATTCATATCTTATTTATTTATTTATTTAACTAGGCTTATATACCGCTTTTCTACCAGTCAAAACAGTATACATTCAGGTACTGTATATATATTTTTTCCTTTGTCCCTGGAGGGCTCACAATCTATGTTTTTGTACCTGATCTTGATAGCATTATATCATTGCAAAATGTACAGGAAGTGGAGAAGTAGCTTAATCCTTAGAAAGTAGGATGAGAACCAGGGGAACCAGTCTTTAAATCCTGCTGATACTCCTCCATTACTTCAGATATAGGGCATTTAAAATAAATTTGAGGGAATAATTTTTTCACAGTGCACAATTAAGCTCTGGCATTCACTGCCAGAGGATGAGGTGAAAGCAGTTAGCATAGATGGATGAAAAAAATGTTTAGATAAGTTCTTGAATTCCATAAACCATTATTAACCAGATAGACTTGGGGAAAGCTCTACATATCCCTGTGCAGACAGCATGGACTATATTTACGTTTTGGGATCCTACCAAGTACTTGCAACCTGAATTGGCCACTCTTAGAAACAGGATACTGTGCTTAATAGGCCTTTGATTTTTCTCAGTATAGCAGTTCTTAAAAAGGAATATCAGTGGCAGGATTTGAACCCAAGCTTCCCAGCCCACTGCTTTAACAGTTAGGCTACAGAACAGGGTGTTTTATGTGGCTGGAATTCTAGAGATAGGCAATGTGTATGATCTCATGGTCATCATACAGTAACAACAGAAGAGCCCTGAGTCATTTACAAATGAGATCTTATCACCCCTTTGTAGAACAATGTTAAACATCCTTTCAGCTGATGCTGTATTTAAAATGTGCAGATTATGTTAACGTGAATAGCAGTCCTGTCTCAAAAATCATGCGGAACCAAACTAAGTCAAAGCATTCCGTAATCTGAATATGCATCAATAACTTGATTGTCCATATGGGCTGTGCTTTCCTCTAAAGGATGGCCTGATTGAGAAGACCGCTGCTACCACATGCATTCTTAAAGCAGAAACAAGTGCTTGTAATTAGCATTAGAAAAACAGCCACAGTCAACTGCACAATTCATTTATCCACAGATGCATCTATATTTGTGGCAGATGGTTTCTGTAAATCTGAAGCCAGAATGTCACAAAACAATTGATAGCATCTACTCTCTAACAAGGGTTGCCAAACTGTGAGTCTGGACTCACTAGTGAGCCACAGAGGTCTTGGAAAAGGGTCATCTGGTAAAGCCCATTTTCCAGTGTTATGCAGTTTTAGCATTACTCGATTACTGCAAGTCATCTAAGAGTGGTTGATCCAGTCCTGTTTTTGCCCCCATTTCACACAAGAAATAGATCTTTCATATCATCCTGCTAGACCAGTTCAGAAAAGTATTTATTTATTTACATTCTCTTATATACCATACTATTCTTCATCAGTGTGGTTTACATTGAACAAACTGAAATTACATTGAACAGGGCATTATAACTTGGAGATAACTATTTTACAGGGAACATGGGCTATGGAGGGTTAAGTGGCTTGCCCAAGACCACAAGGAGCACCTGTGGAACTAGAAACCCCAGTCCTTCTGGCCCAAGGTTGCTGTCCTCTAGTGGGATTTGAACCCCTGACCTTCTGGCCTGAAGTACCTTGCCCCAACCACTAGGCCACTCCTCCACTCCAGTAGGTTGTGTTCCCCCAATAGCAGATTGGTGGAAACAAAGAACCAATGAAAAGTCCATATTTTAAGGACATCACTCCCATGCCTCTATTTGCCTCAGCCACCAGAGATCTCTTCAGTATTTCTTTGTCTCAAGCAAATAGTGAATGGCTTTTCTCCTCTTTGAAGAAAATTCTGAAGATTGAGAGGAAAAGATTGATTAAACGCTTATGAATGATCACCTTAAGGGTGACTCTCACTTGAGTGGGACGTGGCAGGCTCCACTAGACTGGTCTTTTCAGTAGCCATAGGAGGAGGGAAAATTGGTTCAGCTCCAAGCACTTATGATAAGAGCCTGTTGAGCAGCCAGAAATTGGAAGGATCTGGAAGAGTGCACAGCCTCACACAACCTCAATTCCCCCTCCCTCCTCCTTTGTTCCCCCCTGCTCACTCCCGAAGATTGCAGACAACTCTCAAAGGGATCTGTCGGCCAGCCACCTTAAACGCAGTGCTACAAAGACAGTGTAACAGTATCAGGGGAGCAGAGCTGAGCCGGCATGGATGCTCAGCCAGGGGCTCTCAAGGAGTGAATACCAAGGCTTGACCTCGTCATTGTCCTTGTTGGGGGCTCTGATTCCATCTGTGTGGGACACAATTCAAGGTAGACTGCTGGTGACAGTTTTCTGCACGTGTTAGTAGCGCTTTCTCCTATTGTGTGCCTGGAGGTCACACGGTTTGTACGTGTGTTCTGTCCTAGAGGCAACAACACACGTTCCTACCCTAAAGCCTGTAACACACGTTGTAGTAAAAGTGCTTTTAACGTGCACCTTTAGGATGCCGTGGCTTAGCCCCCACTGTTGTGATACTTGCCTTTTATCTTCTCTCAGGAATCACTGTTTGGTCTGTGGCAAACGTGGTGCCTCATCTCCAGCTTCTGGACTCTGCTCTTCTAGCATGGCAGTTCCTGAGTTGTCCCTGGAGGGGCTGCCCACCCTCCCTCTCTATGCCGGAGGATGCAGTTAGTCTGGCCTTGCCTGCTTAAGGGCAGGAGGTGGCAGATGGCACTGTAGATAAGGATAACCAGCCAGATGGAGGTTACAGTGACTTTGCTGTGTACTGCTCCCTGACCTCTAGGAGATCAATGGTGACTATGTCCCCTGGTGTAAGGGGGGGATCACTTCTTCAGGGAGAGCTTCTGGAGTCCGGATTGTCCTCCCCAGAATTATTTCCTTTTTACAACAGGCCTGGTCATTCTGGCATGGAGATTCACGTCCTGCAGCCCTACTCCAGTGGATTCAGTCTGTTTCACCGGATGATTCTCCTCCTCTTTTGGAGTCTACTATGGCCTTCCATTCTGATGCCAGGTATGGCCTCATATGTCTAGCGGCCAGAGATTATGCCCTGTTGACGGCGTTGGCTTGGCTCTGACATGGGGCAGCAGACTCATCTTCCAAGCCCTGTTGCCCATCTGGTCTTAGAGGGATGCTTCTCTTGGGTCCAATTTGGAGAAGCTGGTGAAGAGCCTGGGTGAGACGACATCTTACCGCCTTCTGGAGGACAGGTTCAAGGGGCCTGTGAAGCAGGCAGGAGCCCCTTTTCCATCATCCTCTGCCCGCTCCTCAAGGGGCACACTAGTTGAACTCCTGGGGATCTTGGGACTCCCATTGCTACTGCCTCAAAAGCCTTTCTCCCCCTCTGTTTATGGACTTTGGGTTCATTCTCAGTACTTTTGTGGAGCACTTGGGCCCAGGAACCCAGTCCCATCCATAGGAGAATGCTCCTAGGCTTTGCAATTACAGTTTGGGGGCCCATTCCCGGGTTCCTCCAATTGGAGGCAGGCTTCACCTCTTCTTCAGGAATGGGCCTGGGTCACCAAGGATCGCTGGGTGCTAGTCCCCATTCAGTATGGCTATATTCTGGAATGCAAGAACCAATCCTGGCCGCTTTTGTCTTTTCCCCTTGTGGGGCTGCCAACAGCAGGATTGCTGTGTGGAAGCCCTTCGACAACTTGCCTCCCCTGAAGGCAGTGGTGTCCATTCTCCGAGATGACTGGGGCAAGGGTAGGTATTCCATCTGTTTCATGGTGCCGACAAGGAAGGAACATTCCAGCCCAAGTGTGTCAAGAAGCTCTTGCACGTCTGCGCTTCTGGATGATTCAAGCGGTGCGCTGAGGGGAGTTTGTGGCATCTCTGGATTGGCCGAGGCGTGCTTTCATATCCCGATCTGGGGGATCAGCAATGTATCTGTGTTTTGCCATGTTGGCTCTCACCTTCAGTTCACCACCCTCCCATTCGGACTCTCCACTGTCCCAAGGACATTCTCCAAGGTCATGATGATAGTGACTGTAGTGCTATGGTACCAAGGTATTTGTGTGCAGCCATATCTGGACTACTGGCTCATCTGATCCCATTCAGAGACATCTTGGATAGCTCCATGTGTGGTGTCCTTTCTGATAAGCCTCGGCTGGGTGATCACTTAGGGAAAGAACAAGTTGTTGCATTCCCAGTCCCTGGAGTTCCTGGGAGCACATTTCAATACTCGAGTGTGCAGAGTCTTCCTGCCAAAAAAGGAAAAAAAGTCAAAGGCTGTTGGATTGCCTAGCACTGTTCTGTTCACAACAGGTTCCCAGAGTCCGGGATTATCTTCAACTCTTCAGATTGATGGTGGCGACAATCAATATAGTGCAATGGGTGCATGCTTTTTTGCGGCCGCTACAACGGTTCTTGCTGACTCGATGGTCCCCGCGTTCTCAGTGGTTCGAACTCAGGCTCTCGCTCCCAATGATGGTAATGGTCAGCCTGCGGTGGTGGCAGCAGCCCAATCTTCTGAGAAAGGGCATACACTGGACAACTGCTCATGGGCCCTTCTGTCAACAGATGTCAGTTTCTTGAGCCAGGGAGCCAATTGCCAAGGCTGGATGGCCCAGGGCCATTTGAACCGTAAGGAAGTGGTGTGGTCCATCAACTGCCTCGATCCAAGGACCATTAGGTTGGCTCTTTGTATTTCTGACTCCTGGTTGAGGGCTGGGCAATTTGAGTGTTTTTTGACAATGCCATGGTGGTGGCTTATGTCCAACAGCAAGGCAGAACAAGGAGTGCCAGTGTAACCCTGGAGATGGCTCTCCTGTTTGCCTGGGTGGTGAAGAACCTCCTAGTTTGTTGGCTATGCACATTGCTGGGTGGCTACTGTGGTAACGGATTTTCTCAGCTGGCACTTTTGGTTCCAGAAGAGTGGGAGTTGAGTCAGGAGGTGTTTCCATTGTTTCTGTGCTGCTGGGGTCACCCCAAGGTGGATCTGATGACAACCTGCTCCAATGCCAAAGTATACTGCTTCATCAGCCACCACACTGAGACAGGGTCTGAGGGCATTGGTGCCCTGGCTCTACCTTTGATCCAGTCAACACTTGCTGTATGTGTTTCCTCCATGGCCCCTGGTGGGTCATGTAATTTGGCATACAAACATTACCCAAGGATTATTCTGGCAGTGCTGGATTGACCAATGAGAATATGATTCAGAGATCTGATGTAGCTCTTGCAAGCACCACCTCTTTGTTTGCCTCCATCTTGGGGCCTATTGTGTCAGGGGCCACTTGTCCTGGAGGACCCAGCTCCTTTCTTGCTAACATCTTGGCTCCTGTAAGGAGATAGTTAGCACATATGGGCTACTCTCTGGCAGTGGTTTTCCACTCTGCTCAAAGCCTGGAGGAGGTCACCAACCTAGGATAAGTGGGATAAGTGCAGGTCTGGTGCTTTAAGTGCTGGTGTGGCACACGGCAGCCTGCTCTTGAGGCGGTCAAGATGCCATCTCTGTTGTCCTTTTCTGCAGGACAGTCTGGAGAACGGCCTTTTCTTTTAGCTCCCTGAAGGTTCACGTGGCAGCTTTGGCCTGTTTCAAAGGTCCGTTGGCTGGTAAGTTTTTAGCCTTACACATGGATGTATTGTGCCTTCATCAGGGGGTTTGGCATCTGCATCCTCCCCTATGGTCGGTGATCTCTTCCTGGGATCTGTGTAGTGCTCAGGGCCCTGATGTCAGAGCCCTTTGAGCCACAGAAGCATGCTACTTTGAAGGATTTGATGCTCAAGATGGTCTTCTTGGTCGTGATTTGTTCCGCAAGGTGGATTTCCGCGCTGCAGGCTCTGTCTTGCTGAGATTCTTATCTGTCTTTTTCAAAGGAAGCCGTTCCATTTGGCCTGTGACTTCCTTCTTGCCTAAGGTGATTTCTCCCTTTCATGTGAACCAGGTGGTCTGCCTGCCCTCCTTCTCTGAGGAGCAGTGTCAGGGAAAGGATATTCACCTTGTGGATATCTGGAGGGCGCTTCTCTGGTACTTGGAGATTACAAATTCTTTTTGTAAATCCAACCATATTTTTTGCGCTCTTTGCTAGCCTGCGAAAGGGTGATGCGGCTGATAAGTCAACTTTGAGGCACTGGATTAAGGAGGCCATTATCTTGGCGTATCTGCTGGATGGTTTTGGAGGGTGTGCATGCCCATTCTACTTGAGTACCAGCGTCCTCGTGGGCAGAGCAGAGCTTAATAGCCCCTGCAGATATTTGTCAGGCAACAATGTGGGCATCACTTTCCATCTTTGTCAAGGATTACCCCTTGGATGTCCATGCGCAGGCGAACACGGCCTGTGCCTCAAGGGTTTTGCTGTGTCTTCTTCCTGCCAGTGGAGATGTAACTTTGGTACATCCTATTACTACTACTACTGAGAATTTTTATAACACTACAAGACGTACGCATCTCACTTGTCTGTCCTGCTCTAGCAGGATGATATGGAAGGTGACATTTTACTTACCAGATAATGTTCTTTCCTTGAGTCCTGCTAGACCAGTCTAGGGCCTACCCCTGGAACCGTATTTGTTCTGTTCTTCTGCTGTGGTACTCTTGGGTCTGCTAATGATTTTTCTACTTAGCTCTGTAAGTTCATCTTCTACTGACAGCCTTATGTTTATGCTTTACTGTACATAGCTCTCTATTGTTTGATTACTCATTATTGTCGATATTGAGGTTGTGTAAGGGTTACCATGTTCTCCTTTATGCTTTGGGAAAGATCCTGAAGAGACCTCTGGAGGCTGAGGCAAATACAGGCATGGGAGTGATGTTATTGATACCTGGATGTTTCATTGGTTCTTTGTTTTCACCAATCTGCTGGTAGGGGAACACAACCTACTTGTCTGGACTGGTCAAGCAGGACTCAAGGAAAGAACATTATCTGGTAAATAAAATGTTATCTTTTGCTTCTCAAGGGAGGGGAGGCGGGGAACTTGGGGGATGAAACAAGAACTGACTCCTCTGTCCTAAGCAGCATGGAGAGGTCATATGGTAACCTGATTGCATAACCATTTGGCTGGCAACACTGAGAAAATACCCAAAGGCTTTAACCTTCTACTGTTTCTTTATTTAACATTTCTTATATACCGCCTTTCATGATATCAAGGCAGTTTACATTGAACAAACTGAAATTACATTGAACAGGACATTATAACTTGGAGATAACTATTTACAAGGAACATGGGCCAAGGAGGGTTAAGTGGCTTGCCCAAGACCACAAGGAGCACCTGTGGGACTAGAAACCCCAGTCCTTCCGGCCCAAGGTTGCTGTCCTCTAGTGGGATTTGAACCCCCAACCTCCCAGCCTGAGGTAACTTGCCCCAGCCACTAGGCCACTCCTCCCTATATAACTGTTGTCATTATTTATTTATTTGTATTGTCATGAGGCTGGAGCTAGAGAAGAGACAGTGTTGAAAAAAACTCCTGATTTTCATGGAACTCAGAAAAGGCAAAGAGCGCAGTTCCAGCGCAGCTCAGCCAGAGGGCGCATGAACAATTACACAGTACCTGAAGCAACGTGCCCTAGCATTGATCACATTAGTAACAAGCAGTTTCACCTGTCCTCAAACTCAGAACGTGCAAACCAGAAATCCCTTTATAAAGGAAACCAGATGATCAGTGAGTTAGGAGAAACAGGAGGAGAACAGGAATGGAAGGAACAGCAGAGGCAGGAGCAAGATCCAGAGAGGCGAGGTCAGAAGGACCGGCAGCAGGAGAAGGATTAGCAGCCGGAGCAGTGAGAGAAGCCTGGAAGAGGAAGGCTTCCAGGTGCAGCCAACTCAAGGAGACAGAATCCAAAAGAGGTATACTCAAAGGGATAAAGTCCAGAGAGGCCAAAGGTATTGGAACGGAGTCCAAAGCCAAGCAAACCAAAGAAGCAGCTTGCCTGATGAAAGCAACTCTCCTAGCCCAAGTAATTCTCCTATGCTAAACCAGAAAGGCAAAAGGAAAGGAGATTCCTTCTACAGTGATACTTTTGCCAAGAAACACAGAGAGTGGAAATCCACGTCAGGTTTTCCTGGTAACTCTGATTGTAGAGCAGTGCACAGAACACCTTGTCAGCCTGAGAAGCTAGTCACAAGCTGAGTCCTGGGTATGGCAGCCTACAGAAGCCAAGGTATGAAAAGCCTTTCATTATAAGGGAAAGTTTAAGTGATGAAAACCTTATGCAAATAGATAAGCCTCAGAAAGCTATAAGTAAAGCTAACCTTTTAAAAGCACTTCCTAATAGTGTGCTAAGGAGGTTGTATGAGAAACAGAAGAACCCCTGTGAGGAGTTAACAGATACTGAAGACAGTCATAGCATTGAAGAAGGTAGTGACCCAGAACCATTTGTTTCCTGATGTTAATTTCTATTGATTTGAAAGAAGCCTTAACCCAGATAAACAGTTAATTGTGAAGCCTACAACCCTTAACTGTTTATATAACGGTGGAACCTTTTTGTTAGAGGAAAGAATTACCTTCATTTTCTTTTGTGTCTTATTGAACCTAAGCGTTGACCGGGGAAATAAAGCCTTATTACCCTACACTTTGGCGTAGATTGTTCTTTATAAGGAGTTCTGCACTAAAAGGACCAGAATCCTCTTGGTTCTTCAGCTCAACCACTCCTTAATATAAATTAAATGTCACCGGACGCCCTTATTTCCTACGCCAGTAGGGGTGCCTGGGGACAGTATTTGCCACAGGTATTGTATGCCTCTTAGTGGTTTAAATATCAATAGGGCTATTCAACATATTTAGATACATATTTAAGAATGATAGTGACAAAAATAATAAAGGGAGAGAGGAAAAATGAATTGTGCAGAAATTTTATCCTAATTTTACTTTAAAATGATCCAAAATGTATATTTGAGCATGAGTGAAGATGTCATTGGCTTGAATATCACTGGTCAACATTGAAATCGTTACTGACTTTAAAAGGCCCTAATCTGTGGTATCTTGGTGAGCTGAACACGAATATAACATTAAAAAAATTTATTGGCTCTCATTTTGAAGATATTACATCTAATTCATTTTTGACGTTTCACTGGAGTAGCCTAGTGGTTAGAACACTGGCTTGGTAACTAAGCAACCAGGGTTCAAGTCCCACTAGCACGCCTTGTGGCCTTGGGCAAGTCACTTAACCCTCCATTGCCTCGGAAGAAAGGCCTGGCAATCTACTTCCGGTGACACTGCCAAGAAAACCCAGGAGCTTCTGGGTCACCAGGAGTCAGGACTGACTCAAAGGTACACATTGCATTGCACTGTGTAAATGTATCCAGTAGGACATCAACAACATCCCAAATAAGCTTTGAATGATATAATATTGCATCACATTGCATAATACCAGCATGCACCCATCATCCAGAGTTGATTGCATCATTTTCTGATGCAATGCAATACTACTGCCAGAAGGCTGCTGAAGCCATCTGACGTCAGCAGTGTACCATACGCAGTTGGGAAGGAAAGTAATCTGGTATTCTGTTCCGATATTGAAAGCCTCATGAATGCCTTAAAAATTACTCATGACCTACAAGACTGGAGACTATTTATAGACTCTTCGAAACTGAGTCTGAAGGCTGTGCTTTTGAACAATGGAAACCGTCTTCCATCTATTCCAATAGCGCATGCCATCCACATGAAAGAGACATACGATAACTTAAAGCATCTACTGACTTCCATTAACTATAACAAGTACAGCTGACACCTCTGTGGTGACTTGAAGGTAGTTGCCCTTTTAATGGGACTGCAGCAGGGATATATAAAATACATGTGTTTCTTATGTGAGTGGGATAGTCGAGCAAGGGATTGGCACTACTTGCGGAAGGAATGGAATCGCAGACAAAATGTAACAGTTGGAGAGAAAGATATCCAGCACCCAGCTCTGGTTGAGGCTCACAAAATCCTGCTACCACCTCTTCACATCAAACTAGGTTTGATGAAAAACTTTGTGAAAGCCATGGACTGCACTTCGCCAGCTTTCCGATACCTGCATGAAAAATTCCCTCGACTCAGCGAAGCAAAGATTGAAGAGGGAGTTTTTATGGGTCCTCAGAATCGAGAGCTCTTCAAAGATGACCGGTTCAACAACTTGCTGCAGGGTGATGTGAAACAAGCATGGAATGCTTTTCGCCTAGTGTCAACAAACTTTCTCGGGAATGTTAGGGCAGAAAACTACAAGGAACTAGTAGAAGACATGCTGATGCAGTATCAGAAACTTGGCTGCAATATGTCTCTAAAGATCCATTTCCTTGATTCCCATCTCGATTTCTTTCCTGACAACTGTGGTATGGTTAGTGATGAACAGGGCGAACTTTTTCACCAGGATATTGCAACGATGGAGCAAAGATACCAGGGAAAATGGTCCACTACAATGCTGGCTGCCTACTGCTGGACACTCCCCAGAGAAGCTCCCAAACAGCTGTACAAGAGACAGGTGAAAAAATCTATGACTTGGTTTTTTACAGGTATTAACTGAAGGCCTATTATATTTACTATTGACATGCATTTCGTGATGTAAACATTAATTCTTGTAGATTACAAAATAACTAAAGCCAACTTTGCAATTTCACTGTCATATTCATGTTTAGCATATAAAAATGGATAAGAAATGACTATTTTTATTTCAGTAACATGACTTTTGTAAAAACTGGTGACCAGTGTATCCAAAGATATTTGTCCATTTATTTATTTGTTTTTCTATCCCACCTGGGAATCAAGGTGGTTTACAATGACATAAGAGGCCCGAATTTCAGTTGGGCGGTGCTGTGTACCATGTCTGCGCATAGCCTTCCCACCTCCCACCTAATCCAGACTTTCAATGCTGGGATCTTGTGCAGCCCCGGCATTGAAAATCCAGCTCATGCTGCACAGCCGGGAAGCCGAGGTTCTCACATGCCTATCTTTAAAGCGCAGAGCGCTAAGCATGTAGCACTGAAAATCGGTGCTACACGGGTAGAGCCATGGCCCGCCTCTGCTCCACCCCAGAACGGCCCGATGCTTTGCAGATAGCATCGGGTTACGTTAGGGGCATTCTGGGATTTTCAAAGTGTACTACCCGCGTAGGTGCCCTTTGAAAATCCTGGATACGGCCTTTACATGGGTAACTAGGGCAGTTACCCATGTAAAGGCCTACAAAGATCGGGCCCAACGGGTTTACATAAAATTTCTGAAACATGAACAATAGCATAACAATAGCACAACAGGTTTACATAGAACTTATAAACATGAGTAACATAGAACATTGCTATTAGAAGATAACTGTAGTCTCTAGTTTACAGCGTATTTACAGATGAGTCTTATGAGCAAGTGGTGGTTATAGTGTATATATCCACAGTTAGCTGGTGCCTAGTGGCCTTCTCGTTTAGTTTCTGAAGTGTTTATGAAAAAGTAAAGTTTTGAGGTCCTTGCAAAATTTTGTTATTTCATGTGTTTCTCTGAGGCTGGTGGGGATTGCGTTCCAAAGGCCTGGTGCGTAGGTGGAGAAATCCGGAATCTGGTGTTCTGTTGCATGTTTGTTATTTGTGCTGGAAGCTCAAGAAGATTTTCATTGCATTTTTGCCTATTTCTGTTGGTTGTTGGTATATGAATGAGAGACTTTAGTCACGTTGATTCTATTTCCTTGGTTCAGGAATTTAGCAAATATAAAAGTCACCTTATATCCCACTGCCATCCAGAACTGGGTAAATAATAAATTATTATTATGAAAAATATGTATTTTTCACTCCCTGATATTACTTTTGCTTTTTTGTATACCCTAGAGGAGAAGAGAGACAGGGAAGAGATACAATACAGATATTTCAATACTTGAAATGTATTAATACACAAGAAATTAAACCTTTACCAAAGGAAAATAAGCTGTAAGGGACATAATATGAGCTGTAAGGAGGTAGACTCGGGAGCAATGTCAGGAACATTATTTTTCACCCAAAGAATAGTGGATGCCTGGAATGCCCTCCCAGAGGTGGTAGAGACAAAAATAGTGAAGGAATTCAAAAAGGAATGGTATATAAATATAAGATCCCTAACTGGCAGGAAAACGGCAAGCAAGAGTAGTGCTTGAGCTCAAAACAGCAGTGAATTTACTTTTTGCACTTCTAAGAAGACATGGGGAGTAGTCTGCAGAATGGTAGTACCAGTCCTAAATATATAGATGACGGGCCACTTCGATTTTTACTTGCTGTCATTTACTATGTTACTTACTGCATGTTTTCAGGCAATTTAGCTTAAAAGGGGTGAACTGATCCCCAATTAGATCGATGGATCGTGAGGTACCAAATATAATCTGCCACTTTAAGTACCATTGTTCCCGGCAAAACAGACCATGACGAGGTTCAATAATTTAAAGCACGATGCTAAAATGTAATCTTTAACATTGAGGGGCATGTTTACTAAACGTTAACACGCCCATTTATTTCTGTTTGTTAACCTTTAGTAAAGATGCCCCTAAGTCAAGAGAATGCATAGAAACAATTATTGATGAAAGATAAGGATCCTAAGATCCATCTAGTCTTAGCTCGGTTTCCCACCTGGTACCTTGCCATATAGAATCCAGCTGATTTCTGGCTTTTTATGCATTTTTGCACAACTAGGGATTCTCTGTGGTTATTCTAGACTTTCTTGAATCGTGTTACCGTCTTTACCTCAACCACCTCTCTTGGAAAGCAGTTCCATGAATCCACCCCCCTTGCCATGAAGAATATTTAGGGATTTTAAATATTTCTTATTTAATTGATTTACAGGAAGTAAAATGGAATACTGCCCAGGGAGAATGTACATAAGGTGTTCCATGAATCTGAAAACCAGGTAAATGTTGATGAGCATGTGTCAATCTTTTACTTAGAAATTTCCTAAGAGAACTGCAGAATTAGTATTTTGGAAGTACAGATAAAAAGTACAAATACCATGCTTCATAAAATGTTTAATGTTGTACTCAGTATCACTTTACATGTTGCAGGAAGCCTGGGTGATGAAGCTGATTAGAACTGGGTGTGATTTAGCTTCGTGTCAGGTTATAAGCAGATGTGTTTGCATTGCTCCATACTTTTGTTCAATGTGGCTGACAACACAATTGCATGAAGTCGGTATTTTATTTTTGTTATCTTTCTCGTAGGCGGGGTGCCAGTATCCACAGGCCATGTACTTCAGTGACTTCCTGAGGCTGAGTGAGCATTATCTGTTTTCAGCATTCCTTTAGGTGTGCTGTTTGGCTATTTTACTGTTATTTTTATTTCCAAAAATCTGTAGACCACAATCTAAGAACAAGGCTTTCCCTAAGGGATTTACAAAGTCATAACAACATATAATATTCCAAAACAAACAATACATCCAACAAAACATAGAAATATGATGACCGAAAAAGACCACATGGCCTATCTAGTCTGTCCTTCCATATCAACAACTACAACAGTCCACTTTTTACCTTTAGAGATCCTCTGTGTTGGTCCCATGCTTTTTTGAATTCAGTTACTGTCCTCATCTCTACCACCTCCACTGGGAGACTATTCCACGGATCCACTACTCTTTCCGTAAAGAAATATTTCCGCATATCACTCCTGAATCTATCTCCCTTCACCCTCATCCCATGTCCCCTCGTAGCAGAACTTGCTTTCAATTGAAAGAGGCTCTCTCCCTGAACATTTATGCCACGGAGGTATTTAAACATCTCAATCATATCACCTCTATCCCGCCTTTCCTCTAAGGCAGGGATCTCAAACTCAAATTGCTTTGAGGGCCAAATGAGGACTTGTAAAGTAACCCGGGGGCCGCATAAGACGCGGGGCCTCATTTGCATAAGGGACCTCGTTTGCATAAATATTTGCATAATGTTACCATACACTAACTTTTAGTAAACATGCCTCTTTAATGAGTATGGATAAAGAAAGACTAAAAGATTTAGAAACAAGAAGACAATAATTAAACTGGGAACCCCAAAAGCCAAACTTGGAATGTACAACAACACTGTAGAAATAAAACTATAAATTAATTTCCTCTTGTACTAAACAAAGCGCAAACATTAATGATGCACATTTCCCAGAGCTGACATATTCCAGTTAATAAATTCAAAATAAAGAGATATTTTTCTACCTTTTGTGCATTTTTTTCAGTTGCAATTGTTCCAGCCACTTTCTTCTGGTTTCTTCATGTCTTCTGCTAACTCTCCATCGTCTGCTTCCATTTGCCCTTTCTTCTCTCCTAGTTTTTTTTCCATTCTCTCTCTACATCTGCTTTAACATACTAATCTTTCTCCTTTTTCTCTTTCCTCATTCCTATTTCATCCACTCAAATTTTACCCCTCCATCCTCAATCCCCACTTACTCTCACAATACCTGGCCAATTGTAGATTTGTCTTCTCTCCCAGACAAAATATTTTTCCCCTCTCCATTTCACTTTCCCAGCTCCATCCCATTCTAATCCTCCCCCAACATCAGCTCCCTTCTAGTTCCAGCCCCACCCAGCATCCGCTCCCTTCTAGTCCCTGCATCAGTCCATTTCCAGTCCTATCCTAGCCTCACCATCAGCCCATTTCCAATCCTAGCCCCCATCAGCCCATTTCCAATCCTAGCTCCCTCCCCTCCCAGCCCATTTCCATTCCAAGCCCCCCTCCCCATCAGCCATTTGCAGTTCAAGCCCCCTTCCACTCAGCCCATTTCCAGTCCTAGCAACCCCCCCAGCACATTACCAGTCCTAGACCCCCCATAGCCCATTACCAGTCATAACCCCCCCTGCCAATAGCCCACTTCCAGCCCTAACCCCCATTACCCCATTTTAGTCAGCCCCTCCATAGCTCATTACCAGTCCTAACTCCCCCCATCAGCCCACCTCCAGTCCTTCCTAACCCCCACCTGCCCATTTCCAGTCCTAGCCCCCACCATAGCCCATTTCCAGTCATAACCCCCCTGCCAATAGCCCATTTCCAGTCCTACACCCCCCCTGCCAATAGCCCATTTCCAGTCATAACCCCCCTGCCAATAGCCCATTTCCAGTCATAACCCCCCCCCCCCGCCAATTCCCCTTTTCCATGCATACCCCCCCCTGCCAATAGCCCATTTCCAGTCATACCCCCCCTGCCAATAGCCCATTTCCAGTCATACCCCCCCCCCCCCAGGTAAATAAAAAAACAACCTGGCTTCTGCTGCTAGCTTCTGCTGCAGCAGAAAATCAGCTGTCCCGCGGCCCCTTTCCCTCTGCGCGAGAGCCCTGAGTGTGCTTCCTCTGCGGCGTGCTTTTTAAGCCGCGAAGAGAGTATTTCCCTCTCGCGCGGCTTAAGCCTATTCACTTTTCAAGCCTCGTGAGAGGGAAATGCTCCCTTCGCGGCTTGAAAAGCACGCCGCAGAGGAAGCACATTCAGGGCTCTCGCGCAGAGGGGAACGGGCCGCAGGACAGAGCAGCAGAAGCCAGTTTTTTATTTTTTTAAATTGACCGTCGATTCTGCCGTTGCCACGGCGGCAACGGCAGCAGCAGAAGCCGTCGCGGGCCGCACAACCTTCTCCCGCGGGCCGCATGCGGCCCGCGGGCCGCGTGTTTGAGACCCCTGCTCTAAGGTGTACATATTAAGATCCTTCAGTCTGTCCTCATATGCTTTATAATGAAGACCACTAATCATTTTAGTAGCCACCCTCTGCACCGACTCCATCCTATTCACATCCTTTTGAAGGTGCGGTCTCCAGAATTGCACACTATATTCCAAATGAGGTCGCACCAAAGACTTATACAGAGGCATTATCACCTCTTTTTTTCTGCTAGCCATTCCTCTCCGTATGCACCCAAGCATCCTTCTAGCTTTTGCCGTCGCCTTTTCTACCTGTTTAGCTACTTTAAGATCATCAGACACAACCACGCCTAGGTCCCGCTTTTCTTTAGTGGACAAAAGTACTTCACCCCCTATACTATATTGCTCCCTTGGATTGCTGCAGCCTAAATGCATGACCTTACATTTTTCAACATTGAATCCCCCAGCTGCCAAATTCTAGACCATTCTTCAAGCTTAGCTAGATCCCTCCTCATGTTATCTACACCTTCCTGGGTGTCTACTCTATTGCAGATTTTGGTATCATCTGCAAAGCGGCAAACCTTACCCAACAGCCCTTCCGCTATATCACTAACAAAGATGTTAAAACACCTCCCAAATATTCAATAATGAAATAAAACAAAGACATGGACAAACTGTCAAAGCTGAAAAATAGAAACATGGAAACATGTCAGCAGAAAAGAACAATATGGCCTATCTAGTCTGTCCTTCCATATCAAATACTATAGTCCCTTTTTACCTTTAAAGATCTTCTGTGTTTCTTCCATGTCTGTCCTTGTCTCTACTACCTCTACAGGGAGACTATTCCACACATCTACTACTCTTTCTGTAAATAAATATTTCCACATATTACTCCTGAGTCTATCCCCTTTCACCCTTCTCCTATGCCACTCGTTGCAAAGCTTACTTTCAAATTGAAAGAGACTCTCCTCTTGTGCATTTATGCCACAGAGGTATTTAAACATCTCTATCATATCTCCTCTAACTGCCTTTCCTCTAACATAGAAGGTGTGGTCTTCAGAACTGCACACAATACTCCAAATGAGGTTGCACCAGACACTTTACAGAGGGACTATAATCTTCATTTTTCTGCTGGCCATTCCTCTCCCTATACACAAGAGCATCCTTTCTGGCTTATACCGTCACCTTTTCTACCTATCTAGCCAACTTAATAAGAACATCAGAAATAATCGCGCCCAGGTCCCGCTCTTCTTTAATGAACAGAAATACTTCGTCCCCTGCACTGTACCGCTCCCTATGATTTTTGCAGCCCAAATGCATGACCCTGCATTTTTTAGCATTAAATCTCAGCTGCCAAATTTTTGACCATTCTTCAAGCTTAGCTAGATCCCTCCTTGTGTTATCTGCTCCTTCCTGGTTGTCTACTCTATTGCAAATTTTGGTATCATCCGCAAAGAGGCAAACCTTACCCGACAACCCTTCCACTATATCACTAACAAAGATGTTAGAAAGAATCAGAACAAGGACAGATCCCTGAGGCACACCACTGGTAACCTCCTTCTCCTCAGAGTGAGCTCCATTTACCTGTACCCTTTGTTGCCTCCCACTCAACAAATTTCTAACTCAGTCAGTCACTTTAGGGTCCATCCCTAGGGTACTCAATTTGTTTCTAAGTCGCCTGTGCAGAATGGTATCAAAGGCTTTAATGAAATCTAAGTACACCACATTTAGGGGTCTCCTTTGGTCCAATTCCCTGGTCACCCAGTCAAAGAAATCAATCAGATTTGTTTGACAAGAGAGAATGGAAAAAACTAGAAGAGAAGAAATGACAAATGGACAGCAGACAACAGCATTAGCAAAAGACATGAAGAAAGCAGAAGAAAATGACTGGAGTAATTGCAACTGAAAAATTAAAATGCCCAAACAACAGAAGGTAGAAAAAAACCCTATTTTATTTTGAATTTATTAACTGGAATATGTCAGCTCTGGGAAATGTGCATCGCTAATGTTTTGCGTTTTGTTTAGTCAAGAGGAAATTAATTTATAGTTTTATTTCTCCAGTGTTGTTGTACATTCCACGTTTGGCTTTTGGGGTTCCCAGTTTAATTATTGTCTTCCTATTTCTAAATTGTGATCCCTTGTTCTTGCTTGGTGACTAAATATGTTTTGCATGTGTAACCGAGCTGCAGTATTCTGTTCATGTAGGGTGGCATTTTTGAAGGCATTTACATGGTAACTGCCCTAGTTACCCATGTAAGTGCCTTATCTGGGATTTTCAAAAGGCACCTACATGGTTTGTGCCTTTCAAAAATCCCGGCTAAGTTCCTAATGCACCCAGATGCTATGCGGTTAGCATTGGGGTATATTGGGAGCATTCCAGGGTGGAGCGGGGACGGAGGAAAGGGCTAAGTGGGTAGTAGCAATTTTTGCTGCTACCCGCTAAGCCCTCTGCACCTTTAAAGATGGATGAGATTTTTCATCGCCTATCTTTAAGGCACAGGGGCTAAGCTGGTAGCATTGAAAATCTGCTATCCATTTAGCCTCAATGGCTGCCGGAGCATCCAGCATATCCTGGATTTTCACTTCCGTCACCGCAGAAGTGAAAATCCAGTTAAGAGGATCGGCAGGCAGACTATGCGCTGATGCGGCACATAACTTGCCTAAATCAAAAATCGGGCCCGTAGTTTCTATGTGACAATCCCACTTATTCTCTTTCCCCAGTAGGAGATGTATTGGTATTCTCTAAGATGTATTGGTTTAATATTTGCAGGATTGCCTTTTGATCGGTAGGGTTTGGTGCTTTGTGAGTCCTCGTAGTGCTGTTATGGTACAGTGGGTTTGCTATGGATTCTAAATGAGCAAGAGGTATAGTACTTCCTAATGTGCCTGGCAGTTGACACTGGAGTATAGTCCTGTAGAAATCTGGTAGTCTCTTTATCCTCACTCATTAAGAGGCATGTCTACTAAAAGTTAATGTGCACTCACAAATATTAATGTGCGCTAAGTGCAGCACAACCCATTTAATTCTATTGGCGCAGTGGCACTAAACGCACATTAATATCTAGTAAACATGCCCCTAAGTCATTGCCAGGACAAAAAAGAGGCCTGTGAAGGGCTCCCTCGAAAGCCGCCTAAAATTTTAGATGGGCAACATATACATTTTAAAATAAAATAAATTAAATTTATGCAAATGAGATCCAGTGGCTATGCAAATGAGGCCCGCAATGAGTCTCCGCATATGGCCCCGCATCACCCTTGGGCCACCCTGATCTTTAACTATATTTGATGTAATCATTTTTAAAGGACTCGGCTACACTATCTATGCCACACACAAAAGCTGCTTATTAAATTTCCAAAACCCACAACATAATCATTTCCACTATCAGTAATGAATGGAACGACATCACAATTCCACCGAGTCTCTTACCTGAATATTATATCTTATACCGCTACAATGTAGTTCAATCACATGTAGGAGAAGCAAACAATCTAGTACTCTGAAATGGGTTAAAGCTTGCATCTACCAGTCGCAAAGAGAATCCTTAAAAACCGGTGTCAATCACTAAATGGAACTGGAATTCACAAAATAATCAAGCCTAGCCGCCATGGGGGTGCTTCAAAACTACTAATTATTAACTCCTAAATCACTCATTAGTAGCAAAGTATGCCAACAAAAACTGTTACGTCAATAGGAGGATCAATTACGATAATTCCCCATAGAGTTATTTGATTATTTGATTACTATTGCATTCTCTATGAGTCTTGTAAGGCAAAATAATGTTTGCTATAAACCTAATGAGGAAAAATACTCCCAATCACACTCAGTAGTAGCAAAGTACACCAAAAAAGTTGTTACTTCAAATAACAGAAACAATTACAATTTTCCATTGAGTTATTTGATTGCTATTATATTCTTTGAGCCTGTCACAGGGTGGACATAGGGCAGCCTGAGAAGGTGCAGAGCAGTGTGAATGATCACGGTGAAAGTGACAGAATAAACAGGAGAATGTTTATTGGTTGCCAGGGACAACCTAAGCACACGTGCACAGAAAGACACACCCAGAGAGCAAAGCAAGGGAGTCTGCTTTACCTAATAGAGTGCACCTGAGGGAAGGTGGAGTCAGGAAATACACAGATAAAACAGACTACCAAACATTTGGAGACAGGGAACCTTTGAGAGAGAGAGAATCCTGGAGAGAGGAGCCAAGGAGGGAATCCTGGAGAAAGGAATTAAAGCAGCAGAGGTCACAAGCTGAAAGGCAACAGGGGAGCCGGTGTGAATGTTGGAAAGAGTCCAGAGACCTGTGTGGTTCTGGGAGAAGGCAACACCCTGACAGCGTGAATGTGTTTGGAAAGCAAGAAGAATACAGGAAGACTGCAACAGCAGGTACAGGGGCAAAGAGTAGATACAAGGGCTATTTGCCATTTGAAAGGGAAGGACCCTGGAGGCTTAGAAATAGCCATATAAAGCCCAGATATTCAGAGGCTAATAATAGCTTTTCTCCTGATTATAGAAGTGTTAAAAGAAGAGGGCTTCGCTTACCTAGAAAAGCTGAAGAAATCCCTTCTCACGGTGAATTCCCAGCTTCTAGGGAAACACCGTTACACCGGTTGCAATCAGGCACAGTTGGGCCTGGAAAGCTAGGGCAGACCCGGCAGGGACCCTATCAAAATTACCCAGCTAGCAGGTCAAACCAAGACCTGAGCTATGCATTGAGGCACCAGCGGGGGCAGGGCTCTGAAAGACATCACTCAGAGTTTGGTGATACTCCCCAGAGAGGCAGTGCTCACAGGAAGAGAAACTTCCTGACTGACAAGGCAAGCCTTCCATATTTTTATTCCACGTTGGAAGTGGATAGTGGAGATACCAATGAGCAAGAAATAATGGAATATGAGAATTCTGAAGTATTAACAAATACAGAATTGATGGACTGTTCTTTCTCTGTGATAGAGCCAGAGATATCATTAAGGTAAATGTGATTTGTGTAACCTTAAATTCCAGTATACAAGTGGCAGAGCTGCAACTCTCTCCCTCTCTCCAAGCCAAGCAGTCAGTTAGGCTGTTTATTATTTACTTTTGGTTTAAAGTTATCAGCTGAAGGAAGCTACTTTTGTTACATAGTTATCTTTTGTTTGAAGCCAAGTGAGCTGTTAATTTCTGTTGTTTTGAAAAGAAGAAACCTCAAGGGACGGGGAATAAAACCCTAAAAGAAAAGAAAGTTCTTCTGTGTGATTTATATATAGAAGCAAGGCACAACTACCACCCTCATAATAGCCCAACAATACCAGCAGTCACGGCTGGGGCGGATGAGGTGTGACAAGCCTTATAAGGCAGAATGATATCCCCTACAAGCCTAATGAGGAAAAATGCTCCTCAACAATCAATCGAATCGATGATCACATCTAAATTTCAAATTGTTGCAAAAGGGAGAAAAAAATCAGGCTCAATCCAACTCAAACAAAACACTATTTAAACCTATCAAATCACTTTGTCTACTCCCAAAAGTTAAAACGATACTCAATAAACCAGTCCTGCTTTAAAATTGTATCCTTCAAAAATGCTCGAGAAATTAAAGGCTCTTGAAACTATAATCAATTCACTCTCATAAGAGAAACCCTCCATTCCTCCTATAAATTCTCAAGAGACTGTTCAGAACATTTAATTCTAAATCAGACCCTTAAGTTATCAAAAAATCTGTAAAATATTAGAAAAAACACAGAATAATCAATACATAGCAGCACTGAGTCCATCAGGGTGCACAATGCGCAGTGAAAAAATCAATATAGACTCCAGTTGCAATAAAGCGTAGTTACTCACCTGTAACAGATGTTCTCCAGGGACAGCAGGAATCAGTCCTCACATATGGATGACGTCGGCACCGATGGAGCCCTCATGCGGAGCAATTCCCCAGCTTTCAAAGAAAGCCTTTGGGATTGCATCATGCATGCGCGATCCCCTTCCTGCCCAAGGGTGTCATCTTGCTTAGTCAAATGACATAGCTAAAAAGACGGCAAAATGAATAAAAATCAATAGTAGGACTGAAACTCCAGGGGAGGAGGGAGGGTTGTGAGGACTGATTCCTGCTGTCCCTGGAGAACACCTGTTACAGGTGAGTAACTACGCTTTCTCCAGGAACAAGCAGGAAGTCAGTCCTCACATATGGGACTCCCTAGCTATAGGCTACCGAGAACCCCTAGCTGAAAAATAGCTCCCTCTAGAAGAGCCGCAGCAGCTGTGATAGGAATTCAGTGGAGACGCCACACCCCCAGTAGCCTGACACCAAAGGGCTGGAGGGTAGGAGTTGCCTAAACCTCAAATAAGTTACAGAGTACCGCATGGCCGAAAGCACTGTCCCGTCTGGACTCTAATCCAAGCAGTAATGGGCTGCAAAAGTCTGGCTTGAAGACCAAGTTGCGGCTCGGCAGGTGTCTGCCAGAGGAACATAGCGGAAGTGAGCCACTGATGCGGCCTTAGCCCTGACACGGTGGGCCGTGACTCGACCCTGCAACAGGAGGTCGGCCACCCTGTATGCCCAGGCAATGCAGTCTGCCACCCAGGTGGACAACGTGCGCTTGGAGACAGGTAACCCCAGTTTACTGGGGTCATAAGAGACGCTGGGTAGCCCTTCGGTGTCCCCGCATACGTTCCAGGTAGAAGGCTAGTGCCCTCTTACAATCAAGGGTATGCAGCACTGCCTTTGCCCGGCTGGCATGCGGTCTGGGAAAGAATGCCGGAAGAACCACCTCTTGGTTGAGGTGGAATGGAGAGACCACTTTTGGAAGAAACTTGTGATGGGTGCGCAGTTCCACCCTGTTCCTATAAAACCGTGTGTACGGTCTTTATGACACAAGAGCTTGTAGCTCACTTACTTGTCTGGCAGATCTGAGTGCCACCAGGAAGAGCACCTTTGAGGAGAGGAAGCGCAGATGGCAAGCAGACATCGGCTCAAAAGGTGGGCGAGTAAGCTGTTGCAAGACCACATTCAAATCCCACTCGGTTGCCGGGTTACAAACTGGGGGTTTTAGTAGAAGTAGACCTCTGAGGAATCTGGACACCAAGGGGTGAACCGACAGAGGTTGGCCTTCCACTGGAGAGTGGTGTGCCGACAAAGCACTCAGGTGGACCCGGACAGAGTTAGACTTGAGGCCTAATTCTGAGAGGTGAAGCAAGTACTGTAATACTACTGGTACTAGACAAGAGAAAGGGTTCTCGTTGTGCTGGTTACACCATACTTCAAACCTACGCCACTTGAAGGCATAGGTTTTCCTAGTGGACTGCCTCCTTGAGGCCAGTAGCACTTCTTCCACGTTCTTAGGCAGGAGGAGAGAAGCCAGCACTCCCCTTTCAGCAGCCATGCCATCAGTTTGAGGGACTTAAGGTCGGGGTGTAAGATAGAGCCCTACTCCTGGGCCAGGAGGTTGGGCTGCGTCCCTAGAGGGAGTGGGGTTTCTACCGCCAGCTGGAGGAGAAGCGGAAACCAAGGTTGTCGTGGCCATCTGGGGGCTACCAGGATGATCAAAGCCTTGCCTCGAAGGATTTTGAATAGAGTCCGGGCCACCAGAGGCGTGGGAGGAAACGCATACAGGAGGCTTACGGACCAGAAAATCAGAAAAGCATCTGCAGCCATCCTTTGTGGGTGTGGCTGTCTGGAGCAAATGTTGTGCAACTGATGATTCTGCGGACTTGCAAAGAGATCCATGACTGGATATCCGCAGCACTGGAAGATCTGCTGGGCTACTTCCGGATTCAGTTGCCACTCGTGAAGTTGTAGAATTCTGCTTAGCTTGTCTGCTAGGTAGTTCTCCTGACCTGGCAGGTAAACTGCTTTGAGAGACATACCTTGTCAGAATGCAAAGGAACAGAGGTCCAGTGTCTCCTGACACAGGATGCAGGACCCTGTCCCTCCCTGCTTGTTCACGTAGAACATAGCTACCTTGTTGTCTGTTTGTACTAGAACAGACTAATGTGAGAGAACATGAGAGAAGGTCTGAAGAGCTAAGAGTATCGCCCGGAGCTCTAAGAGGTTGATTTGTTGCATCTTCTCTTGAGGAGACCACAACCCTTGAGTGCATAAGTCCTGGCAATGGGTTCCCCAGCCCAGCAGGGATGTATCTGTCGTCAGTACTCTCATGTACGAGGGAGGCTGGAAAGGCACTCCTTCGAGCATGTTGGATGGCTGAAACCACAAGATCAATGACTTCAGTAGTCGTTTGGACACTCTGATCCTGTCTCGGAGTCTTCCTGTGGCTTGTGTCCCCTGATCTCTGAGGCACCACTGAGCTGTCCTCATGTGGAGACGGGCGTTTGGGGTCACATGAACCATGGAGGCCATGTGTCCTAGAAGGCGTAGAAAGTGCCTCGCTGATATCTGAGACTTGTGGCTGATTTGGTGCACCAGCTCCCGAAGCCTCTGTGCTCTGCCCTCTGGCAAGTAAGTCTTTGCTTGAAGGGTGTCTAACCTGGCCTCTATGAACTCTAAATTTTGAGTGGGGAGCAAAGTGCACTTTGCTTGATTTATGACAAAGCCTAGATGCTGCAGTATGTTGATAGTGCGAGCTGTGGCCTGTTGGGCTTCTTGAGGTGACAGGGCCCTGATGAGCCAGTCATCCAGGTACGGGAAGACAAAAATTCCCTGGTTCCTGAGGAAGGCTGCCACTACCGCCAGACATTTGGTAAACACTCTGGGGGCAGATGCTAGGCCGAATGGAAGTACTCTGTACTGAAAATGATTTCCTCCCACTACAAATCTGAGATATTGTCTGTGGTCTGGATGTATGAGGATGTGAGTATAAACATCCTTCAGGTCTAAAGAGCATAGCCAGTCTCCCTGATGGAGGTAAGGCAGCAATATTCCAAGGGAAAGCATCTTGAACTTTTCCCTCACCAGGAACTTGTTTAGGTTTCGCAGGTCGAGGATGGGCCTGAGGACTCCTGTTCTCTTTGGTATCAGGAAATACCTGGAGTAAAAGCCTTGTTCTAGCAGGCTGTGGGGCACCGGCTCCACTGCCTGATCCTCTAGAAGACCGGCCAACTCTTGTAAGAGGGGGTTCCTGTGTAGAGGGGGTCTGAGAAGCTCTCCTGGAAAGTAGGAGGGAGGTAACTGGTTGAAGTGGAGCAAATAGCCCTTTTGGACTATTTGTAAGACCCAGGCATTGGTGGTGATTGCAGGCCACTTGTGGGCGTACAGTTCCAACCTTCCTCCTGTGCAAGGCCTCACCCCTGGCTGGAGAGAGACTATGCTGTGACAGTCAAAAACCCCTACCGGCTGGGAAGGAGCCGGTGCTTGGGGGTCTTCTGTTTACACGGGCTGTGCCCCTGTCCCTTGGCCTGCTGCCCTTGCTAGGGAGCCGGGGAGGTCTGGTGAGTGGGGTAGTTGCGGTAAGCAGTACCCTTCCTCGGGAAAAAGGACTTTTTACCCAGGCCCTTCTTCTTGGAAGGGGCAGAAGTCTTTTTGGAGAGTCTTGTCCAGTTCAAGTACTCGGTCTCGATTTCAGCAGCTTTTTCAGTCATAGGTTTGCCAAAAAGGTTGTCACCTCAGCAAGGGACATCGACCAACTTGTCGTGAACCCATGGCTCTAGGTCCGATGACCTCTAGGCACACCTGGCATCGGGCACCAATGCCGGCTACGACTACCCGGGCCTAAGCCTCGAAGCCGTCATAGGCTGCTCAAGACATAAACTTCGAGCACTCCCAAATCCCAGTGGACAAGTTCTTGAAAAGCTGCAAGGGTTCCTCAGAGAGGGCAGAACAGAACCCAGCAAATTCCTTTGCCAGGTCTCGTAAGTACATGCCCATGTACAGCTGGTATGTTTGGATACGGCATGATAGCATCAAGCCCTGGTAGCAGTTTATGCTGAGGGCGTCCAGTTTCAGAGCCTCCTTGCCAGGGGGCACCGAGGAGTGCGTTTTTTGGCTCTTGAGCCTGTGCATGGCTGATTCCACAACCATGGAGCTGTGCGACAGCTGTGCCTTTTGGAACCCAGAGCTCTTTCGGATTCGATATATGGAATCGACCCGTTTGCTGAGAACCGTCATCGAGGCCGGTGACCCCCACATGCGGAGCATCAGCTGTTCCAACATCGGAGGAACTGGTACCGTAAGCAGTTCCCGAGGGGGAAAATCATACTGGAGAGCTTCGAGCTCTTTGGCTCGAGGCTCCTCCTCGGTGTCCGCCGGGAATGCTAAACCCTTGGACATGTCCCTGATGAAGTCCAAGAACTGGGTATCCTCCAGGGGGGATCTTCTCTGAGACTCGGACCCCGGCGAGTCCAATGGGACACACCGGGTCCTGTGTGTTTTCCGGGGACTCTTCATCTTCCGTTTCCCATGCCGATTCCTCCGAAGAGGAATCGATGGGCTCCAGCCGTGCGGGCTTCAATCTCGACCGCTCCGACGCCGAGGGCACCGGCATCAATGACCTCGGTACTGAAAAGGAGGTCGAGGGAGACCTTGGCTGAGGACTGACTCGAGCTCGAAGAGTCTCGAGGATCGGCTCAGCCTCTGGGATCGACTTGGACGTCGAGGTCCCGGTGGTTGGGGCAGACGGACTGGTGAGACCGGCCGTCAGTGACCGCTGCTGCTCCATGAAGGCAGACATGCTGTGCTCCAAGGCCATCATCCTGAGACCAAGCTCAGAAGACTCCACAGCCTCTGGCTCGGGTCCCGATGCTAGTTCTCCCAGAGGAGAGTCAACGAGGACAACAGCAGTTACCTTCCTCAGCCGGCTCCATGCGAGGTACTTTGGCAGGGCGCTCCGGCTCCGAGGACCCGGGGCGGCGGTCAGGACTCCGCGACCTGGTCTGCGAGGGCCTTGGCCGGTTGGAGTCATCCAACGACGACGCCTTCACAGGTTTCTTCTTTCTCCGGTGTTCCCGCGAGGGAGGCCACCGCTCAGAAGATCCACAATGATGCTTGGAATCAGACAGCTCCCGAGACGTCAAGGCTTCTGACGAGGTCCGGACCCGGGTGGATTCGGACTCTGAGAAAATCCTTTCACGCTGCTGCTGCCTTCTTCTAAGTGCCTTAGAGGACATTTTGCTGCACAGGCCACAAGCCTTCGGGTCATGGCCGGCCCCGAGGCACCGGAGACAGCAGTCATGTGTGTCGGTGAGAGACATTAATTTTTACACTGATCACACTTTTTAAACCCGCTGGCAGCCATCAGGGGAAAAGGGCCCCTGCGAGGTCAAAAGACCGGGCTGCCAGTAAAAAAGAAAAAAAGCGTGAACGCTAGTCACGAAGGACAAAAACGAAAATAAGACCGGACTCGATACTGGTGTACCGAATCCAAGGCGGGAAGGGGAACCGGCATTGAACCAGGCCGAAGAAAATATCTTCTGGAGTTTTGATGCACTTTTTCCACAAGGGAAGAGTTGGACTACGTCCATTGGGCTCCACGGAAAAAGGGAGACTGAGCAAGATAGCACCCTTGGGCGGGAAGGGGATCGTGCATGTGCGATGCAGGCCCAAAGGCTTTTTTTGAAGGCTGGGGAATTGCTCCGCACGAGGGCTCCGTTGGTGCCGACGTCACCCATATGTGAGGACTGACTTCCTGCTTGTTCCTGAAGAATTGCTTCTTCCTATCCCCTCTCCTAATGGAAGGGTTAATATGATCCACCACTGTGACTCTCAGACACAAAGGAATGTGAATGTTCCACAAATTAGGAGATCACTAACAGGTGATTGTTGTTGTTTTAATTTTGCACAAACCATAATAGAAATTAACTTCATTTTATGCCAGGCAATAAGGAAATGGATTATCTTCATAGATACATGACTTTGGGGCCCTTATACTAAAGTACACTATGCAGTTAATGTGTGAATTGGTGCACAATAACAGTTACTGTGGGTGCAGGTAGACATTCATGTCCCCCCAGAATTGCGGATGAGCACAGCAGATCCTCCCATGCAACACTCAAACCACACACGCACACACATTCTCTCTTGCAGTCACCAAAAACATACTTCTGCCAAAAAAGATGCCCTGCACCTATCAAGAACAACTGATCTGCATTTCTCACCCAAACAAGAATCTTTTCCATACTCATTCACATACTATCCCTACATCAACAGTCCCATTTTTCAGAACATAGAAATTGTTAGGTAACCCTATATTAGCTCCTTTAGCAAAAACAGCAAATGTCAGCATAGCCAGAATAAACACTATAGCTCTTCTTAATATTTCTGTAGGGGTGTTTATTAACATTTCTTTACCTTACAATCTTTCTTCACCTCTGCTTTCTGTTCTTTAGAACTGCATCTTTTGTTTTTCCAGACTGCAGACACACCAGTTCAAAACATCATTGTCGCAGCCATTCTTCAATATGGGACGCATTGAAGAGCAAAGTAGAATATTTTCTAAGTCATGGTCTTATTCCACATTTCTGCAGGAATAATGGGGAGGTTTGTGGGAAACACAGAAAACGTATATGGGCCTTTCCTGAATATGCTTTATACGTCTCTGTGGCTGACCCCGCCCCCGTTCTGTCCCACTCTGAGATCCCCGTGCCCACTCTGAGATCCCCGTGCTAATGCGGTAGACATGCAGGGACACGGGGATTTCAGAATACGGTCTTAGAAAATCTTGGCAGGTTTGGGACCCAATATTCCACACTTTTACGAGACCAACATCAAATCCAACAACTAGGAGTCCTATTACCAAAATTAACAAGGACGTTATTCATCCTTCCCATGATCACTGAATTCTGGGTTTTAACCATGGTCACTTCATGCAGGTTACCCCAATACTTTCTTGGAATCCTGATTCAGCAATGCCACTGCTATTAGGGTTATAATGCCTGTAGTATGTTACTGTGTTAGGATTAAAGCAAGGAAAAATAGGGGTTATGAGGACAGAATGACTGAATCTGCTCAAGTGG
Organism: Ichthyophis bannanicus; assembly: GCA_033557465.1. Classification (NCBI taxonomy): domain Eukaryota; kingdom Metazoa; phylum Chordata; class Amphibia; order Gymnophiona; family Ichthyophiidae; genus Ichthyophis; species Ichthyophis bannanicus. The sequence goes on from CM066045.1 coordinate 54,572,269, forward strand.
ATCTTTAGTCATCTACAAGTCCAGACATATATTTAGCTGCAATAAAAAGAGACATTCTAGTGGGGGGGGGGGGGGGAAGGGGGGAAGGGGGGAAGGGGATAGCGTTGGCAGGGGAGAAAACTATATGTGTACATTAAAGTTTCAAATATGTGCATGCATACTTTAACCCCTCACTTGAACTGACTAAATGGATGCACAGACTTTTTATCCGCCTAACCACTCGATCTTCTCACACAGGCTAGGTAGATAGTTTCTATCTGAATTATCATGTTGGTTTGCGAGGGCTGAAAAGTTTGTCTGTACTTTTGTGGTGAGGTGCCTTACTGATATTAAGACAGAATTGTGCTTTAGGCTCCTGCAGTGCCTCAGCTTTTCAGTAGGCTGTGACCTGAATTCCTCTACATCTTGCAGCCAAGCAGGAGATGTTTGCGGGGTAAGAGAGGCTCTGACAGGAGCTATTCATGTCTACTCTGAATGCAAAGGGGGCACCAGGCTACAATGTGGCTTTCCAGGGATGATGTAACCCACTCCTTTATTCCCCTCACAGATGACATCATGGGTAAGCCCTAGCTGAGAAAAAACACCCAGCTGTTCCAAAAAAAAAAAAAAAAAAAAAAAGGAAGCCCCCTGGTGCAGCATTTGGTTGCTTTGTTTTACAAACGAGATGCCATCAAAAGGACAACTCTCAGTTACACTCAATAATGGAGCTATTTCCATCTCAATGCATCCTGGTGGAGAGGCTCCAACAGGCCAGCACTATCTGACAGACTTTCAGAAACACTGGAGACAAAATTTATAGAGGGGGAGAAGGGAGACAGGGAAGGGGAGGATAACACCCTTCCTATGCATAGCACAAGGGGCCAGATGCTGAAGGGGCTTCTAAAACTCCAAGACAAGGTTTCAAATGCTGAGAAATTAGTGAGGTTCAGGAATTAAATGAGCATCTGCTAATTCTGGGCAACGATAGCACAGCAACTCCCCCGACCAGTAGCAGTGTGGGGGAAGAACTCCTACACGACGTTGTGAGAACATTGGTGTTGGGATCAGCCTATGGAAAACAGGAAGGGAAGGAGCGTTTTATGGTGTCTGTGGCAGGAATCTCTATGCTTTTGTCACAGAAACAGACGTTGCATTTGTTTAGGAGTCAGTGCAAATAATGAACCTTGTCTGAGGAGATCTTATGGTGCTGGCCTTAAGAAAGAGGAGGAAGAATTGGAAGGTGCGGCACAGGCTCTGAGCAGTTTTACTAGCTGTTTTGTGCCCTCAAACCTATAGAGACCTAGGCGACTGCCTGGACTTGTCCAGTGGTAGGGTCAGTCTTGGGGAGAAGGAAGGTGTAGTTTGGGTTTGCAGCAGGCAGGCAGGGTCTTTACCTATGGGGTAGTGTTTGGCATCCTGGCCTCTGATTTCCTGCCCGAGAGTCCTGGTGCAGCATGTAAGGTTCCTGGCATATGGCGCAATGTCTGAGGGTCCTGGACTAGAATGCAATATATGGAAGTGCTGGCGCAATGTCTGAGGGTCCTGGACTAGAATACAATATATGGAAGTGCTGGCGCAATGTCTGAGGGTCCTGGACTAGAATACAATATATGGAAGTGCTGGCGCAATGAATGAGGGTCCTGGACTAGAATACAATATATGGAAGTGCTGGCGCAATGTCTGAGGGTCCTGGACTAGAATACAATATATGGAAGTGCTGGCGCAATGAATGAGGGTCCTGGACTAGAATACAATATATGGAAGTGCTGGCGCAATGTCTGAGGGTCCTGGACTAGAATACAATATATGGAAGTGCTGGCGCAATGTCTGAGGGTCCTGGACTAGAATGCAATATATGGAAGTGCTGGCGCAATGTCTGAGGGTCCTGGACTAGAATGCAATATATGGAAGTGCTGGCGAAATGTCTGAGGGTCCTGGACTAGAATGCAATATATGGAAGTGCTGGCGCAATGAATGAGGGTCCTGGACTAGAATACAATATATGGAAGTGCTGGCGCAATGTCTGAGGGTCCTGGACTAGAATGCAATATATGGAAGTGCTGGCGCAATGAATGAGGGTCCTGGACTAGAATACAATATATGGAAGTGCTGGCGCAATGAATGAGGGTTTTGGTCTTGTAATGTAACTGGTTACTGCTCTGCTGTTTTGAGGGGCGATATAGCAAATTTTAATAAACCACAGGCCATACCTTTATAACAGTGTACATAAATGAAGACATGCATACATAGAGATATATAATTAACTACTCCCAAGGATGGAAAGGTAGATTCATAGACTGATTTGATTAATATTCCTCACCATCGGCCATTTCAGGAAGTGCTTTAGCACAGTCCACCACATCCCAAACGTCATGTTTTAAACATAGTACATTTTTCTTTTCCCTCTATCTTCCATTGCTAGTTTACAGCTTTATACAGGGAGCCCTCATAAGCAATAAGCTGAATAACACCCGTAGCAGTCTGTCGCACCGCTGCACGGTAGCTACTCATGTAGCCTATATCTATATGCACAGCACTGCGTACACCTTGTAGCGCTATACAAATGATAAGCAGTAACGGTCGTAGTAAGATTCCTATCCCCAGCATGTGCTGTGCTCCAATCTCTCCAGCATGAGGGTCCATTGCTCCCGAGATACAGGAAAACCTGCTAAACAGGAGCACCTCCTCCCCCTTCTGCTCCCCATCGTGAGAAACCATAAGCTATAGTTGGTGTGCTGTGAGAAGACAGTGTGACATCACCACAACATGTGCGGTCTCCCCTTATTCACGCTCCCCATTGTGTCCTTTTCCCTTTTTCATTTAATTGGAGAGAAAAGGAGACAGGGGGAGGGGTAAGCTTCAGTTCTCAGCTTGATCTGAGCACACATTGATGTCCACAGCATGCTGTCTCTCATCCACTTATTCTCTTTTTACTCTCTCCCCCACTGCCTCCCACTGGGTCATTCATGAAGAGGGTAAATCGGAGCGATTGCCACAGGCCCTGCACATTAGGATTCTCACATCTTGGGTACCCTGCTGAATTACAATCCTCTTTCTCCCCTGAGCATGATTTTCTACCCTTTCTCCTCCACTGGAAGGAGTAAGGTGATGCTCCTTCCAGTGTGTCTGCCTCCTCCTCTGCTAGCTTTAATTTAAAATTCTAAAGCCTGAACCACAAATGGGGGACGGAGAAGGAAGGGTAGGGCTTCTAGGCTTGCCTGTCCTGAAGGCCCTTCATGTTTAGAGTTCAGAATGTTGCATCTCTCCTGCTGATGGGTGGGGCCACACGGGCTGATTTGCCCCAAACCAGCACTCACCAAGGGTCAGCCTTGTCTCCCCTTCGTGTTCTCTTGCCATTTACCCTCTAGCTCTCTGTCCCTGCTTTGTGTTCTCTCCTCCCCTTTACCCTATTACAGTGGTTCCCAAACTGTGGTCCATAGAACCCAGAGGTCTGCCAGACACAAAACAGAAAGTCTTTTCATGGGAGCAGAATATAGAGAGACTGGTAGGGCTGGCTGAGGGGAAGGAAGACAGGAAGAGGAAGGGAGAAAAAGAGGGCTAGTGGGGACAAGCGTGGCACTGAAGGGAGGGGGTCGGGGAAGAGTGGTGGAAATGGAGATTGATACGTTTGAGAACCTATGCCTGATTGCGTTCTCTCCCTTCCTATTATCTCGTAACCTCTCATTCTTTCCCCTCATCCAGCTCTTTTTCTTGCTTTATTCTTTCTGTCCATTTACTCTATCACTATCTCCTATTTGTCCATTTTTCCCCTTGCTCTTTGTTTTCTTTACCAACGAGCAGGGGTAATGCAAGGCACACTTGATAGTGACATCCTTTGGATGGAGGCTGGTATGTGGCCCTCTCCTCTAGCTCAGGGAATCCTTTGACTCCCTGAGCATGCACAGGTCTTCTCATGCTCACTAACACTCCTCTTCTTTCTCTTCAGTCTCTTTTCTCCGCCAGTGAGTCAAATCACGGTCAGCTCTCCTCTACGTCACTGACAAAAAAAGAAGGAAGCCCAGAGATAACAGGATCTTGTGACCACAAAGAATGGCTACATCCAGCTCCCCAGAAACCCCTGGTTCCTCCCTCATGCCAGTGGGGCAAGACCATGCTCAGTTCCTCCCCATTTCGAGTTGAGGCAACATCAGTAAAATTTCAAAACCTGTCCATCTATATGAAATCCCTATACCAGCAGCAATGGGAAATAAAGGAGCTTGCGGCCACAGTAACCTAGGCTGTATCTCCACCCTGACTCCCCCACATATCTCGGGGCCCATATCTTAACTGGCATTGCCTATGATAAAGCACGTCAAACCTGGGCACACCACCTCCAGCTTGGAACATGCCACTAACCTGGCACTTCTTCATAGGCAAAAATCCACTGGGGCTGTACGGAAAAAAAGCAGTTCCAGCACCAGTAAGATCATTCTGCTACAAAATGAAAGGGCAGCAAATTCTCCTGCATTTGCTATGGTTGATCCTGCTATTAATCTTCATACTGCGCCTATGTGGCCACCCATGCGCCAGAATACCTACCCAAACACCTGCCCCATTATGGGCCCACTCCTTCCACCTCCTCATGGGTCAGCTTGGTCATCCCTGGCTGTGCTCCTGCTTCTGGGAGAGTCTAGCTCAGTAAGTCACCTGTCCTTTCATTATGGCTTGGATGATGAGCCTCTGGAAAAGAAGCCTGCCTCCTCTTGAGCCTATGAGCAGGAAAAGGTCCCAGAACAAAATCCAACTACAGGACAATTCCTATACTAAGCTTCTATTGAAGCTTACAAAATAGCTGTCGTTAGAAGCATAGAGACTCCAACCATAAAGAAGGATTTTCAATTGATTTTAAAACCCATGAGTAGTCCCAATGAAATGTTGGCCTTCCCTTTGCAAGAGGTAATACATGGAGTATGCCTTTCTCAGTGAAAGCTACTTCCAGACATCTCAAGGCTAAGTATACATTAACAAATGGTCTGGAACATGACCAAGTACAACTTCCACATCAATCTCTAATTTCCGAGGCAGCCCCCAAACCTGCATGCAAGACAGTGAAACAGACTAGCTACACCCCTTTAGGAAGGGACCAGAAGATCTTAGACACGGTGGGAAGGAAGGTTTATCAAACTCTGTTATCACACTAAAAACTTTAATGCGGCATCTGGAGCTGGTGAGCTATCACCATTTGCTAATGCAGCAGACCACAGGATTGTTCACCCTACCTCCTAAATCTTGGTAACAGCAACTTGATCAGGTCCATCATGCATTCAAAGCATGTGCTTATCACCTGTTAAAAGCCACTTATGATGCCTATGATACCATGTCTCAAGCAGCTGCCATGGCCTTCAGAGCATAACGGATGGCATGGTTAAGAACATCCAGTCTGTGTAAAGGGGGGTGGGGGGGGAAAGAGAGAAACATGGAGTGGAGGAGTAGCCTAGTGGTTACAGCAGTGGCTTGGTAACCAAGAGACCAGTGTTTGATTCCCCCTAGCACTCCTTGTGGCCTTGGGCAAGTCACTTGGAAAAAAGGCCTGATAATCTACTTCTGCACTGCCAAGAAAACCTAGGAGCTGCTGGGTCACTGGGATTCAGTACTGACTCAAAGGCACACATTGCATTTTGCATCAGCCACAACTAAAGAGCACTCTGTGCAGTTCCACAGGAATCAATAACTATACTACAAGAAACAATATATACAACACTTCTTCCAGCAATTTTAACCACATAGATGTTATCAATCCTATGCCAGACCTTTTCCCCAACATCAAACTGGCTCAAAATACCCTCAGGACCAGGGTTCACAGGACAGGAATCAACAGTCAGCACCGATAGTCCCGGCACTCAAACCCAACCATGCTTTTTGACTACTTGCCGGTTGGTGGAAGACTTCTCTTCTTCAGGCTGTCCCTCACCACCGACCGCTCGGTCCTCATAATTGTACATCAGGGCTATAGGCTAGAATTATCTAACAACCCCCCTCCCCCCCACCTATGGGTCCAGGGCACAACTTTGTACAAGTTTTCTCACTATCTCAAATGGTGCAAAACACTACAGCACGCATCATCACGGGCACAGCAAGACACAAACACATCACACCTGTACTACAGCAACTCCATTGGTTACCCATAACAGCAAGATTCAAGACAACACTAAATATTTTCAAAATCATACATCAAAGCTCAGCAAATATTCTACAAAACATACTGTTTAGAGAAACTAACAGCAGGCCCAGAAGAACCAACGGCGTCAACAAACTCCGAACACCCACCGGATACCAAAAGACAAAGCAAACCACCTCTAACAGAGCCTTATCTTTCTCAGCACCAGCCCTTTGGAAATCCCTCCCAGATGAGCTGAGAGCACTAAGTGAAAGTAAGGACTTCCGCAAGGCTCTTAAAACACTCCTGTTCACAGAACACTTCTCACACCTAACCTAAGATGCCAAGCCCCACTGCCACGCATAGAAGAGAATAAATACCAAATGTCTAAAAGTCTGCATGTATGTCATGTTGCCCCACCCCTCTCGTTCAATGTAGACCTTTTGTGTTGTCAACCACTTTGATTGAAGGATAAAGTGGTATATAAAACTGGTTAAATAAATAAATACCATATTCAACTTCTGCAGGAGGAGTTAGTATCTTCTGGATGCTCATGCTGTGGAACTGGTACCTGTCCTCCAGTGGAGAAAAGGATTCTATTCAAATGTCTTCCTCATTGCAAAGAAGACAGCAGGAATGCATCCTATACTGGAGCTCAGGGACCTCAACATGTACTTCAGGATGCAAAACTTCAAAATGAACTCCCTGGCCACAACCTTAGTCTTCTTAGTCAGTGCTACTGGCTGGCTTCCCTGGAACTCAAAGATGCAAATATCCATATCCCCATCCGTCCTCACCACCGGCAATATCTAAATGTCACTTTTCAGGGCCAACATTATCAGTATCAAGTGCTACCCCTTGGTCTATATTTGGCACCCAGAGTATTCATTAAATGCCCCACAGTAGTGGCGGTCCATCTTTGAAAGGACAGTCTTTTTATCTATCCCTATCACATCTGGCTAGTCTTGGGCAACACATCAGAAACTGTTTTCAGCAAGCTGAACAAGACCATTGGCCTCCTCAGAGTCCTAGGACTTCTAATCAACAGTGACAAATCCAACCTCACACCCAGGGAAATGCAGTCACACTTTCTCCTCACGCCCTTCCCCACTCATCTACAAGCTACTTGCTCGCAGCCATTACCAGGCTAAGAAAAGACTGAAGAGAAGGGGTGAGCGTCAGTGAGGGCGGGAATACACGCTTATGCTCAGGGAATCAAAAGATTCCTCGAGCTAGAGGAGAGCACAGCAAACTAGGTTCTGTCTGGAGGACATCACCATCAAGCGTGACTATATTTCCAGTTTACAGAAAAGAGAAACAAAAAAGGAAAATAAGGTGATATCTTTTTATTGGATTAATTTAATATATTTTTGGACTAGCTTTTGAAGATTAAAACCTTCTTATTTAGGTCAGGACATCTGTTGCTCATACTGTCCAGACCTGAAAGAAGAAGGTTTTAATCTTTGAAAGCTAGTCCAAAATATATTGTTAGTCCAATTAAAAGGTTTCATTTTTTATTTAAGTACCATTAAAGAGGGGTAACACGGTAATCACACTACTTTATACAGGCTACAGGTAAGCAACTTCGCTTTCCCTTCCTGTTCTTTCTCCCTTTACCGTCCAGCGCTCTCATCCTCCGTATGTTCTCTCTTCCTTGAGCTTCTCACTCTGTCTCCAATTGTTATGTTCTTGCTCTTCTGCTTTTCCTATTCTTATTTTCTTTTAACCTTCTTGCTTGCCTCTTACGTTCTCTCACTTTCTTCACTCTTTTTTGCTCTTTCTCCTTTACCCTTTTCCTCTCTCCCCCATGTTCTCTCTTTTTACCCTCTTGCTCTCTCTCTTCCTTGTCCTGTTCTCTTTCCTTTTCCTAATGGGTTCTCTTATTTCTTTACCCTCTCATTCTCTGCCGCTCCTCCCAGTCTTTTTCACTCTCCCTCTTTCCTATAAAGGCAACGATAGTTCTATCCAGTCACACAGAAAAGTTGTGGCTCTGCAGAAATGAACTGGTGTCAAACCATTAAAAAATAATACATTACCTTTTTAAAAAAATCTTTCCATCATAAAAGAACTTCCTTCTTGTTTATTTCTGAAATGCAGAATGCACAAAATTGTGGAGAAATGTACATCTCTAGTGACTTGGGCTGAACATAAAAGGTTCTGGAGGCTGGGAATGTCAGTGACGTAGTGCGCTGCAGACTGGGAGTTTTCAGTGACTTTCTAGGCTGAGCCTGCAATGTTTAAGGCTGGGAATTTCACCACATACCATGAGCCTGTCATTTGCCTGCGACTACAGCTGAATATTCTTTTAAATTTCAGATTGCTTTAGTTCTGTTTTAATTTAGATCGGGTATTATTGACTAACTCCTTTTCAGTTTTTTCACTTGGATAAAACCTGTTTTTTTCTGCTCATCAGTTCTAACTGTTAAGGCAGAATCATGGGTAAATTCTACACAACTTTGCATTGTGGAAGTTGTGCAGAATTCTGCACAACTGTCGTAATTGGCATGGAAGGGCAGACTGGGCAGGCCGTATGATCTTCATCTGCTCTCATGTTTCTATGTTCTAGAATTTCACTCCTGGGGTCAAGTAGGCGGCAGTGGTGGCGGCTCATGTGGTTCCCCACCACCCTCCCTGTGCTGATCTTAGTTCTTAGTAAGACAGCGCAGCAGCTGCACTTCAGGCTGCTTTCTCCTCTTACTTTGCCATCCTGGGCCTGACTGCTGAAATCTGAACTATTTGGGACTCAGCACAGTCAGCCTTGCAGTTCAAATCAAGAGCTGGATACCACACTGCAGAGGTGGAGAATGCGGTTCCTCCTCCTCATGCGGTGATCAGCATGGGTGGCCTGAAAAAGCTGTGGCTATGTGCACCTGGGAAAGAAGGGGGTGGAAGAAAGAGAACTACCGATATGTGCCTTGAGGAGGGAGGGGGGAGAGAGAATGAGAGCTGTGAGTGTATACCTGGGGGGCGAGAGAAAGAGACCTTGTGGGGTATGCTTGAAAGATTGATGGGAATATGCTGGGGAAGGCGGGAAAAGAGAACTCGGGGAGGAGCCGAAAGGGAGAACCTGAGGACACTCGGGGTCCTGCTGGGGGAAGAGAGAGAGAATTGGGGGTCTTGATGGAAAGTAGAAAGAACTGCGGAGGCACAGAGAGAACTTGGAATATTGCTAGGGATGGGGAAGTAGAACAGGGGGAACAGAGAAAGAACGGGTTGTGCAGTTCTTTCTGTATTCCCCCAGTTCTATTTCCCCATCCCCAGCAATATTCCCAGTTCTTTTTCTACCTTCCCAGTTCTTCCTACTTTCCATTAAGACCCCCAGTTCTCTCTATCCTCAGGTTCTCCCTTTCTGCCCCCCCCCCCCCCCCGAGTTCTCTCTTTCTGCCTCTCCGTACAGGAGCAGGGAGAGAGAGAAGGAGAGCCAGAGGAAGGGAATCTGGGGAGCAGAGTTTGACAGGACTAGGGGTAGAGAAAGAATGCCAAAGTATTCAGGAGCTCCAGGCACCAGCGCAGGAGAATGTCACAAGGTCTAAATGCTCTGTCTTGAAAATGGATTATTTTGCTTATCTGTAACAGGGGTTCTCCATAGACAGCAGGATAAGGCATTTACACCAGGGGCATCTCAAGGCAATCTGCTGTTTGAGGTGAAGGATGAGATGGCGCCCCCTCCCCCCATCCCATAGTGGGGGGGGGGGGCTTTCTCAAAATTCCAAACAGGGACTGAACCAAACCAAAAAGCAGATTAGATTATATGGAGGAAATGCAAGATGTTTGCACACCAAGGAAGTAAGAGAGAGTGAGAACCACAGCACAGTTTATAAAACTAAATTTTTTTTTTTTTTTTTAGTGCCATCAAGTCAGTGTTGACTCATAGCGACCCAGCTACCTCTGGGTTTTCTTGGCAATGTATCACTGGAAGTAGATTGCCAGCCTTTTCCTCCAAGGCAATGGAAGGTAAAGTGACTTGCCCAAAGTCACAAGGAGTGCCAGTGGGAATCGAACCCTTGATCTTCTGGGTATGAGGCAGTTGCTCTAACCACTAGGCTAAACCGCTTTATGGTTCTTGCTTTTTCTTTTTGAACATATATTTTGCATCCATAGAACCCCCTTCCTCAACAGTGGGTGCAGAGCAGAACCAGGACATCCACCCACAGAACTCAATATCTTAAAAAAAGATTGATTCTGATCATCTCACTAACAATAACAACAAACATTCTCCAGTACCAAGCATATTGTGAACTAATACAAAACCCTACAACAAAGTCATTGAGTATCTATAGAGCAAATCTACCATATCATCCTATATCAGCACCAACTTCCAAAACTCACATAAGGAGCCCATCCAAAAAAAGCATCCAAACACCTATTTGAAAAGCTGAACAATTCAGATTACTACAGTACAGATCCCCACATTTATTTATTTATTTAACAAGTTTTTATACCACCTTTTCCTTCAATCAAAGCGGTTACAAGAAATACAAAGGTATAAGCAAGGGAAACATATACAGTAGACATAACGGCACATGGTAATGTAGGAAAAATAACAAGGGTTAACAATATAGTAAATTATTTATATAATATATACAATAGATGATATCTAGTCAAATTGTTGATTCATAATGTTCAATGAAAAGTGTAGTTTTTAATTGCTTACGAAAGTCACTTAAAACATCAATTGAACGCAAGTCAGGAGGGAGAGAGTTCCAAATTAAAGGGGCAGCCAAAGAAATTGCTCTTTGTGACGTACATTTGCATGATTTAGAGTAATTTCTTGGGGTGTTGAGGGTGTTTGAAGTGGATAACCTTTTTGGTCTGTTGCTGATATCATGGAGTAAGAGGGCATGGAGGCTGGTTGCAGAACTCTTGTGTTTCATTTTGAAGATGTTTATGATTAACTTATACTTTATGCGAAGGGCTATCGGTAGCCAGTGGAGTTCTTTAAGGATGGGGGTAATGTGGTCATGATTTGTAGATCCATTAATTATTCTGGCTGCTGTATTCTGTGCCATTTGGAGCGGCTTGAGAGCATGTTTTGATAGCCCATTGTAGATAGGGTTGCAAAAATCCAGAATGGGAGTAATAAGTGCCTGGCAGACTGTACGAAAGTGTTCATATGAGATAAGAGGCTTGAGGCGTCTAATTATTTTCATACAGTAATAAGCGCTTTTAACAGGTTTTTTTTATGTGAGATCGTATGTCTAGCTTCTTATCGAGGGTTACCCCGAGGTACCTTACTTCGTCCTTAATTGGAATCTCAGTACTGTTGCATGTGATGTATGGTGGGGGATTAAAGTTGGTGTTTCTAGTTACAATAAGTGCTTCAGTCTTCTTCAAGTTTATTGCAAGGTTGTTATTTGAGAGCCAAATGGAAATACTGGTAATGCAGTTTGAAATCTTGCTGTAGTCTGGGCAGTTGATATCAATTGGAGTGTAAATCATAATATCATCCGCATAAATTGTGTAGTCTATTTGATGAGTTGCTATTATGTGACAGATTGGTTGGATAAAAAGGTTAAAAAGAAGTGATGAGAGTGCAGATCCTTGCGGTACGCCTTGTTTGATTAGTGTTCGAGGCCGCGGGCCGGGTCCCGCGGCTGTCAGTAACCTGGGCCCGGGCCCGGCCTCGGCCTCCACCTCGTTGTCGGCGGGGGGGGGGGGGGGGGGGGGGGTGTGGTTTGCGGCCGGGCGCGGCGCTTGAAATCGCTCCGGCACACCGTCGGAGCGATTTCATTGGCCGGCGGCCGGCTGGGGGGGCGGTGCTTTGGCAGCGAGGAGCCGCGTGGCCGTCTCTTTCTGGCCGCGGCTCCTCAGGAACGGTCGCGTTCTTCTGCTGGGATCCCGTGAGTGGGTTTTGTTGGGGGGGGGTTGTTTGTACCGCGGGGCGGCCGCCTAAATCGGCGGGGGGGGGCGATTCTGGGCAAAGGGGGCTTCTAAGGACATAAAAAAAAAAAAAAAAAAAAAATATAAAAGGCAGACATTTAAGGCTGCCGCTTTAATTTGGCACCCTTTGTTATTTGGGGAGGCACTGCGGGCGGCCCACCATGGCTGGCGGCAGTGGAGCCAGGAGGAGGTCGGGGGCACGGGCTAGGGGCACTCCGCGGGGATCCCGCGGGGCGGGGGCGGCACCGGGCGCTGGAGCGGGTCGTGGGGGGGCGCGGGGGGGTGGTCGGACGGCGGGAAAGCGTCGGGTAGGGGCCGGGAAACGTGGAGCTCTCCCTACCCCTACAGTTTGTCTGAGTGGTCCTGGGGAGGGGGGGAGTCCCCTTGTGGGGGTCGCTGGGCCGGGAGCTTTGGAGGCCGATGGGTTGTTGGGCGGGGGAGCGACTGGAGGGGGGGTGGTGGATGGGGTTGATGGTATAGGAGGGGGTGGGCCTGGGTGGGTTCCGGCCCCCGCTGGTGCTTATGGGCCCCTCCCGCTGGGTTTGAGTCGAGCTGGGCTGCATGGGGGTGGGTGGCCGGCTTGGTCCCCATCACCTGGGCAAGCTATGGCCTGGGGGGCGGGCTGGGGTGGGGATCCTTGGGGCGCCGGTCATCCAGCGGTGGGGCAGCCCCCCTGGGGGGCTGCGGCCTGGGCGGCTGGAGGGTTAGGATCCTCTGGAGGGGCGCAGGGGCGGGGTGTGGGGTGGGGGATGGGGCCTTACGGTTGGGTCCCTCCGGGAGCGAGCTTTCCTCCTTCCCCGTGTGTTGGCTCTCCTCTCCCTTTGCAGGTGTCGGGGTCTGCTCAGGTCCCTCCGAGTGGGTCCTCAGCGGCGGCTGTGGGATCAACAGTGATGTCGTCAGCGGTCGGCCAGCCTGGCCAGACTTCGGTGGAGCAGCCGGGGTCCACGTCGGAGGTGCCGGCGACGGCGGCGCAGGTGGCAGCAGGTGAGTTCTCTGGGGTCTCTGCGGGGGGAGTTGGGGCGGGGGTGTTACCGGGTGCGTCTGCTCTGCCGGCACAAAAAGCCAAGGCTAAGCGGAAGCACCGTCGGCGGAGGAGCGCGTCGTCTTCCTCCTCGTCTTCGGGGTCCTCCGCCACTTCATCGGCGGACTCCACGGTCGTCCCGATTGCGGGAGCGGGGGCGGGGTCCGAGGGGGCGGGGTCTGCGGTGGTCCGTTGCGCGGAATTGTGGGAGAGTGTTCCGCGCAAGTTGCGGAGGCGGATCGTGAAGCGGCGTTACCTGGATATTTTCCGGTTGTTGGAGGGGAGAAAACGTTCAGGGGAGAGTCGCAAGAAGCGTAAAGAGGACGAGAAGGCGGGGAGGGTACGCAAGGTGTCTCGAAACACGTTGAATTGGACGCGGGCCTTCTTGCGGCTGGCGAGCGTATGGGGCCATGAGGACCCGAGTTGTTACGGTGAGCTTCTGGCATATGCTGATGCTATCTTGTCGGCTTCCCAGGCGCACGAAGGTTGGGCCTGGCTTAATTACGATGAGGAGTTCCGCGATAGGATGGAGGAGAACCGGCAGTTGTCGTGGGGAATGAAGGATATCAACCTTTGGCTCACGCAAATGTCGGCTAAAAGGGGCGGCATGGGGGGGGGTACAGGGTCGGGTAAGGCGGCGGGCACGGCAGCTCCGGCCGGCCTTCGGCCCTTTCGGTCAGCGGGCCCGGGGCCCGAGACGAGCAGAACGGGGGCAAGTGGTCCCGGCGGGGACCTGTGCTGGCGCTTCAATAAAACGTCCTGCCCCTTCCCGGACTGTAAGTTCCGGCACGCATGTTCGCTTTGCGGCGCCGGTCACTCGGCCGTCAAGTGCAGCCGTAGAGCAGTGCCTGGGGCGGCGGCCGTCAGTAAGTGACGGGAATGCGGGGGGTCTGGCGCCTACCCCCATTAAGAGGCTGGCGCTTCAGCCGTGGCTGGAGCTCTATGCGGCTGCCAGACATGGCAAGGCGGGGACGTTGTTATGGGAGGGGTTTGCCGAGGGCTTTCGTATTCCGGTGCGGGGGGAGCTTAAGGGGTCGGAGAGGGGGAATGCGGTGTCGGTACTGCGATTGGCGGAGGTGGCCCGAGAAAAGATTGCGGCGGAGTGTGCTTTGGGCAGGGTGGCTGGGCCTTTTGAACGGCCCCCCTTCTCGCCTTTTATCGTATCACCGCTGGGGGTCATCCCTAAGAAGGAGCCTGGGTGCTATCGGCTGATCCATAATCTTTCTTGCCCCCTCGGGGCTTCGGTAAACGACCATATCCCGCGGGAGCTATGCTCTGTCCGCTATGCGTCTTTTGACGAGGCATTGGAGCTGGTGCGCCAGTGTGGAGAAGGGGCTCTGTTGGCGAAGGTGGACATTGAGTCCGCCTTTCGTCTCTTGCCCGTGCACCCGTCCGCCTTCCCCTTGCTGGGCTTTCGTTTCGACAATCAGTATTACTATGACAAATGCATGCCCATGGGTTGCGCGATTTCGTGTGCTTACTTCGAAGCCTTTAGCTCGTTCTTGCACTGGGTGCTGGTTCGGAGGTCTGGGCGGGGGACTATCGTGCATTATCTCGATGACTTCTTGTTCGTTGGGCCGGCCCAGTCCGCCGTGTGCGGATCCTTGCTCGAGCTTTTTCTGGGCCTGGCGGTGGAATTTGGCATTCCGTTGGCAGCGGGTAAGACGGTCGGACCGGTGACTCGTATCTCCTTTTTGGGGATTGAGATTGACTCGCGCGAGTTTGTGGTCCGGTTGCCTGCGGATAAAGTGGACCGGCTGCGGCTCTTGGTAGCGGAGGTGGGCTCCTCGGCAAAGGTGACTTTGACTGAGCTGCAACGATTAGTGGGTCACCTGAATTTCGCGTGTCGGGTCATTGCTATGGGACGTCCGTTTGCGCGGAGATTATCTCTGGCGATGGCAGGGGTCAGATGTGGGCACCATCGCATCCGCGTGAATGCGGGGATGCGAGCCGATCTGCGGGTGTGGGATGCGTTTCTGGCAGACTACAATGGTTGCTCGGTGTTACAGTCCAGTGAATTATCCAACCGGGATTTGGATTTGTTTTCTGATGCCGCCGGTGGTTTGGGTATGGGTTTGTACTTCCAGGGCGCGTGGTGTGCGGTGCCGTGGCCTGCTTCTTGGGGTTCCTGTGGCTTGACGCGTAACGTGACCTTCCTGGAACTGTTTCCGATTGTGGTGGCCTTATGGGTGTGGCCGGAGAGGTTACGGGACAAGCGGGTTGTTTTCTGGTGTGATAACGCTGCGGTGGTGCAGGTCATTAATCGCCACTCTCCCAAGTGTCCGCGGGTGGCAGCGTTGATGAGGGTTTTCGTGCTGGCTTGCCTTCGTCTTAATGTCACGGCTCGGGCACGTCACGTGCCGGGCGTTCAGAATGGTATTGCTGACGCTTTGTCTCGTTTCCAGTGGGAGCGGTTTCGGGAACTGGCACCGGGGGCAGACGAGACCGCGGCGGTAGTGCCGGAGCACCTTTGGCAGCTTGGGACGCTGGAATGATTGCGTTGCTGCGTTCTTCCCTGGCTCCAGGTACGTGGAAAGCTTATCTGCGGGGGTATACACGGGTTCACGAATTTCTGTGGGGTAGGGGATGGAGGGGCGGCAGTGTCGGGGACCTCCTGGCGGGCTCTTTCATTGTATGGGCGAAGGAGTCTGGTTGGTCCCGTTCGGCGGCACGGGCGGCTTTAGCTGGTTTCTCCTTCTTTTGCAGGGCGGCGGGCTGGGGCAGTCCGGGCACTTCGTTTGTAGTGAAGCGGCTCTTAGCCGGTTGGGCACGGGTGTGCCCCCCTGTCTCCGATTGGCGCCGTCCCGTGTCGCATGACTTGCTGTTGCGGATTTGGGGGGTCCTGCCCGAGGTCGCGGCTTCTTCATTTGAGGCCGTCCTGTTCCGGGCATTGTTTGTCACTGCCTTCTTTGGGGCCTTCCGAGTTAGTGAGCTGGTCCCCCCGGCGGGCGGGCGGGGTGGTCGTGGGGGGTTGCGGGAGCATCATGTGGACCTGCAGGAGCAGCTGGTTCGGATATTTCTGGACCGCTCGAAAACCGACCCGCAGGGGCGGGGTCGGTGGGTGCTGCTGCGGGCCCTCCCTGGTCTGGGATCTTGTCCGGTGCAGAACTTGCTGACGTATCGGCGTCAGCGTCTGGATGGGGCTGACTGTTTCTTTTGCCATGCGGACGGGTCGGCAGTCACCCAGTTTCAATTCACGGCGGTTTTCCGCCTGGCCTTGCGGCGGTTGGGAGTGGATGAGCGCGGGTATGCTTCTCATTCCTTCCGGATAGGCGCGGCGACCAGTGCTGCGGCCGCGGGCCTTGGGGGTGAGGTAATTCAACGCATCGGGCGTTGGAGCTCTCGAGCCTACACGGGTTATGTGCGCCCGGAGCAGTTGTGATCTGCGGGGGTGTTGGGGGGGTGGGTGCGGGGGGGTATTTAATGCTGTGTTTCTTTTCCAGGTGTTCTGCTGAGCGTGTCGACTTGGAGTGCTGCACGGGGCCCACCGGGCGTATGGTGGCTTCTGGGACATTCCTTCGTCTACTGGGCGGAACGCAGAGCCTCAACTCGTCCGCTGGGTCTGCACTTAGGATTGGTTTCCTGTAATTTTCGGCTGGTGTGGCTCGGCCAGCGGGGCATGCGTTGGTGGCAGCTTCTGCCGGTAGTTCGTGAGCACGCGGAGCGGCGGCCGCGGCCGTTGGGACTTCTGCTACACCTGGGAGGCAATGATCTTTCCGGTTGGACGTGCCGGCAACTCATTCGTGCTGTACAACGGGATCTGCGGTCGCTGCTGGAGCAGTGGCCGGGCTTGGCGATTGTGTGGTCGGACATCATCCCGCGGCCGGCCTGCTTGTCACAGCGGCGGTGGTCGAGAGGGCTAGCCAAGATCAACCGGCAGATCGGCCGTTGGTTGCAGCAGGCTGGCGGGTGGCAGGTCCAGCACCCCTGGGCGGACCCCCGGTGCGCTGGCCTGTACCGTACTGACGGGGTACATTTGTCCCCAGTCGGCCAGGACTTATTGCTTAATGATTGGCAGGAAGTTTTGGAATTGATTGGTCGCAGCTTTATGGGGGGGGCGGTGCGAGGATAGTTCATACCTCGCACCGGTGGCGGGGTACTGAGCCAGCGCTCGCAGGAGCGGCGCGGGCTTGACCTGGGTATGAGCAGTGGGGGCGAAGTGCTCCTTGGGGTGGGGCGAGACAGCCCGGTTGGGGGTCTCGACCCGGTAGCGGGGGGGGTGGGAGCCGGCCTTTGCTACTAGGATGGCGAGGCAGGCGGCGGGGTTTGGGGTGGAGGAGGATGATCCGCCTGGCTACTATGTTGGGGGGTGGGGGGGCATCCTCCGGTAACGGGGTGCGGGGTTGGGTTATGTTAATTGTTATTCAGGCCCTTTGGGCCGGTTTACAGGTTGTAAATAAAGCTGCGACCAAAATGTTTGTACCAAATACTGTTGTTTGTGAACTTTGTTGGGGGGGGGGGGCGAAGTACTGGGGGGACGTGTTAATGATGGGGATGGAGGCGAGGAGGGCTTCCGGGTTACCAGAGTTAGTGTTCGAGGCCGCGGGCCGGGTCCCGCGGCTGTCAGTAACCTGGGCCCGGGCCCGGCCTCGGCCTCCACCTCGTTGTCGGCGGGGGGGGGGGGGGGAGGTTGTTGAGAATTGCGGCCGTGCGCGGCGCTTGAAATCGCTCCGGCACACCGTCGGAGCGATTTCATTGGCCGGCGGCCGGCTGGGGGGGCGGTGCTTTGGCAGCGAGGAGCCGCGTGGCCGTCTCTTTCTGGCCGCGGCTCCTCAGGAACGGTCGCGTTCCCGCCCGCCCGCCCCCTTGGAGGGTGGTTTGGAGATTGTCGCAGCTGGGGGGGGTGGGGGGTACTGAGCCAGCGCTCGCAGGAGCGGCGCGGGCTTGACCTGGGTATGAGCAGTGGGGGCGAAGTGCTCCTTGGGGTGGGGCGAGACAGCCCGGTTGGGGGTCTCGACCCGGTAGCGGGGGGGGTGGGAGCCGGCCTTTGCTACTAGGATGGCGAGGCAGGCGGCGGGGTGTGGGGGGGAGGAGGATGCTACGCCTTGCTACAAAGATGGCGGGGGGGGGGGCATCCTCCGGTTCGGGGGGGCGGGGTTGGGTTATGTTAATTGTTATTCAGGCCCTTTGGGCCGGTTTACAGGTTGTAAATAAAGCTGCGACCAAAATGTTTGTACCAAATACTGTTGTTTGTGAACTTTGTTGGGGGGGGGGGGCGAAGTACTGGGGGGACGTGTTAATGATGGGGATGGAGGCGAGGAGGGCTTCCGGGTTACCAGAGTTACTGTATGACGTGAAGTGTTTAGACCAATTTTAACTTGGAACTGTCTATCAATTAGGTAGGACTCAAACCAGTTTTAGGACGGTGCCAGTTAAACCGATGCTCTTTAAAAGAACACCTGGTTTTGGTAACACACTCAAAACACAGACACTCACCAAGTACAGAATAAGTGATCATAACCTAAAAATAAACATAGGTAGATAAAAATTAAACTGCAACCCCAAGAAGACAGGTTCTGCATACAGTGCAATACCAGAGAAATAGAAAGAGAGGCATTTCCATATACTGTATAAAATATAAAGATAGCACCAAGTCTGATAATTACATTGAAAATAAAATTCTCTTCGAACTTTGTTGTCTGACCATTTTATTTTTTGATCATGCAGGTCCCAATCTGAGGTTTCTGCTTTCCTCTATCTCCCAGTGATGCAGGGACATGTGCGGAGACTCACTGCGGCATCATGTGCATAAATTTAGTATATTTTATTTTTAAATGTATATGCCATCCATCTAAAATGCTAGGTGGTTTCTAAACTTAGACATGCAATTTAGTATAACAGATGTTACAATAAAACAAACATAATAATAAAACATTAAATCTGATTAATGAAAAGCCATTTACACAGTTCCCCATCCCCCAATCAAACCATTATAAGTATCTGCATATCAGGTTTATTTTGCTATGACCAAATTATTGATGAGGAGAGAAGATATAAAATGAAAAACTAATCCTGATAGCCATGAATTCAAACGCTGGATTGGATTGTGCTAGAGCTGGAAAAGTCCGGAACTCAGCAGTGGTGAAACTATCAGGCTACTAAACAAAATTAAACTGAGACGGTCCCTTAAAATTTGAAATTTTCTTGAATCTGAACTGACAAATATTTTACATTTCATTCTGGCAGCATAAAGAACTCAAAACTGTAGATCTCAAAAACTATACATATTCCAGTACCCTCCCCCCCCCCCCAAAAAAAAACCCCAGTACATATTCCAGTACTCCCCCTCCCCCCCTTCAAAAAAAAAACCCAACACCCTACAGTTGACCTCAGGAAAAACCCAGAGTACAGGACCCATAGAACAAATCTACTATTCCATAACAGCACTAACTTCCAAACCTCACACAGCATGGAGCGTACCCAGAAAAGGGCAGCAGCATAAATATTGCAGTGGGCCCTAGAACATCCATATTCCTGTTCAGAAAACTGAACAAGCCAGATTACTACAGTTCCCTACAAAGAAACTCCATGCTAACAGAACATGTAGCCTCAGTCACACATGCAGAACAGAGATAGATCTTCACCAAGTAGGGAATATATTAGTACAAACTAAAAACAGACATAGGTAGTTAAAAATATACTTTTACCCATTACTGTTAGGTTTATAGGATTTTTTCCCAAAATTATATTTTACTGCAGAAGCATCTGCATTTTCAGCAGAAACTAACATAATGGCTCAGCGCAAGTAGTGTGAGTGCAACAAATGCCTCCTCAGTGGGTGGCCTTAGTTGCACCGGCAGCTGTTTTGCCCCACTGAAGTGAGATAACTGCAGGGAGATGTAATTGACTCCCTGCAGTTAGCCTACGGCCCTGCATAATCAAACTCTGGAATTAGTTATCAGAGAATGCAGTAAAAGCTGTTAACGTAGCTGGATTTAAAAAAAGGTTTGGACAAGTTCCCGGAGGAAAGGTCCATAAATTATTATTAAAGAGGACCTAGGATATCCACTGCTTGCCCCAGGACAAGCACTGTGGTGCCTGTGTGCCTTTTTGGGAACCTGCCAGGTATTTGTGACCTGGGTTGGCCATTATTGGAAACAGGATACTGGGCTTGATGGATCTTAGTCTGACTCAGTATGGCATTTCTTATGTTCATATGTTACCAATGCAGAGCCTAGGAAACATGCTGCTAAATTGCTAAATATGCCAAACAAGAGGGGATCAACAGCACCCAAGCAGCATCTCCCAATTCCACAAAACAAGAGTGACTTAGCACCCCAACACAGCACTTCCCACCCTCTGAAAAACAAGAGGGACTTTGTGACCCCAACACAACACATCCCACTCCAACATAAACACCCAGAAGGGCTTATCAACCCCCCGTAACTCCTGAAACTGCGCACTGTACCAGCATGGTGTTAATGTAAATATATGTTCCATAAAAACAAAGGACGTGCAAGAAGCTCACACACAAAGGGACTAAAAGAAAAATTGAGAACCACAGCACAGTTTATAAGACCAAATTATAACCCATTGTATTCTGTTATAAACTGAGTTATGATTCTCACCTTTTTCTTTTTGAATATATATTCTACATCCATAGAAACCTCTCCTTCGACAATGGGTGCAGAGCAGAAGTAGGACATTCAACCACAGAACTAAATAAATTAAAAAAAAATCTGATTCTGGTCATCTCACTACAAACAAACATTCTCCAGTACCCTGCATATGGGGAACTAATATAAAACCCTATAAAAGCCACCTAAGATCTACAAGGACAAATCTACCATACCATTCCAGCACAAACTTCCAAAATTCATAGAAGGGACCTACCCAGAAAAAAGCAGCACTATAAGTACTGCAGCAGGCCCCAGAACATCCATACACCTATTTGAAAAGCTGAACAAGTCAAATTATTACTGTACAGTATAGATCCCTATGTACTGTACAAACTCCATATTAACAGAACACCTGGCCACAGTCACACACTCAGAACACAGACCCTCACCAAGTACAGAATAAGTGACTACAATCTAAAGTAAAAATAAAAATACGCAGACAAAAATTAAACTGAACCCCAAGAAGCCAGACTCCGCATGCAGTGCAACATCAGATAAATAAGAGATGCAGTTCCCCATACTGTGTAAAATGTAAATATAGCACAAAGTCCAATCATTAAAATGAAAATACAATTATTTTTTCTACCTTTGATGTCTGACCATTTTATTCTCTGATCATGCTGGTCCCAATCTGAGGCTTCTGCTTTCCTGTCTTCTCTTAGCTCTCTTTCTGTGGTCTATGGTCCATCTGCCATTTCTTATCTCTTCTTTTGTTTTCTTCACTTCCTTCCATTAGCCTATTTCCAGTCCCAGTAACTCCCCCCAGTATCAGCCCTCTTTCCAGTCCTTCCTTCCCAGTATCTTCCAATGTCAACTGCCTTGCATTCCCAGGACTGCCTCTGGTGGCCATTCCCTTCCAGTCCCCCTCCTTCCCCACTGTCCAGCCCCTTCTAGTCCAAATCCCAACGCAGGTATCAGCTCACTTCCATTCCCAGTACCAACCCTCCCCCCATCAGCTCCCTTCCAGTCACCCTATCCTCTGACCATCCCTCTTCCAGTGCCATTCCATGTGTCAGCTCCCTTCCAGTCCCAGTGCCCCCTCCCTTCCAGCCTCCTTCCCATGACCCAGCCATCTACCAGTCCCATCCCCAGTTGTCAGCTCCCTTCCAGCCCAGATCTCCCCTCCCCCATGTCAGCTCCTTTCCTGCCTCCTCCTTCCCCTGGCAGACCCTCTCAGCATTCACTCCCTTCCAGTCCCATTCTCCCATCCCCCCGCATCAGTCCATTTGTAGCTCTAGCCTCCAGTTTTTTTCCAGGGCCAGCAGTGCTCTCCTCCCTTCCTCTTCCCCCAACAGCCCTTTTCCATTTCTAGCCCCCAGTCTTCCAGTGCCAGCAGCTCTATCCTTCCCCCCCCCCCCCCCATTTCCAGACCCAGCCTATTTCCAGTCCTATCCCTCCCTAGCTCATTTCCAGGGCTAGCCCCCCAATCAGCCCATTTACAGTGCTAGCCCCCCCATCAGCCCATCACCAGTCCTACCCCCCCCGATAAGCCCATTTCCAGTCTTAGCCCTCCCTAATCAGCCCATTTCCAGCCCTAACTCCCCCATCAGTCCATTTCAAGTTCTAGCCTCCCCAATCAGCCCATTACCAGTCCTAGCTCATTTCCAATGCTAGCCCCCCACCAGCCCATTACCAGTTCTACCCCCCCCCCCCCGATAAGCCCAATTCCAGTCCTAACCCTCCCTAATCAGCCCATTTCCAGTCCTAACTCCCCCCATCAGTCCATTTCCAGTTCTAGCTCCCCCAATCAGCCCATTACCAATCCTAGCTCATTTCTAGTGCTAGCCCCGATCACCCATTTCCAGTCCTAGATCCCCCTGATCAACCTATTTCCAGTCCTAGCCCATTTCCAGTCCTAACCCCATCTGATCAGCCCATTACCAGTCCTAGTCCCCCCTAATCAGCCCATTTCCACTTCTAGCCTCCCCCTCGGGGAAGAGCCCCACACCTGTCTGACCGACACCTCGACTCACCTTTGCAGAGCCGCAAGAAGGAAGAGTGTTTCCCTTTTTTCCCACAGCTCTGTTTTAAAGTTCAGTCCTCCAGCGTGCTGTGCATCAGGAGCATTTCCTGTCTCACAAGAGACAGGAAATGCCTCGTTTACCCTCATTGTGCCGGCAGGCTCAACTTTAACAAAGCCGCGGGAAAGAAGGGAAACACTGTTCCTTCTCACGGCTCTGCAAAGGTGAGTCGGGGTGCTGGTCAGGCAAGTGCAGAGCTCTTCTGGTGCAGGGGGGGGGGGCGTGGAGTGGTTGATTCTGCCAAGAAGCAGAGGCAGCAGCTTGCCTACCCCTTTTTTGTTTAAATTTTGAAGGCGGGGTGAGGCAGTTGTTTTGGGGGCATTTTTTGCCCACTCCCCCCCCCCCCCGGCAAAGGTTGCCTCCTGAGGCAGTCGCCTAACTTGGCCTCATTATAGAGCCATCCCTGATTTACACTTACCCTCCGGCTTTCCCTCCAAAAGGAAAAAAAAAGAAGGCAAACTAATTTTATTGGATACCGACCCTCTGCTATGGATGGATTGAGCAACATTGGCTGATATGATGTGAGTGAGATTGGGCTGCACATGCATATGGAGACAGACTTAAGGATCTTAATATGTATAATTTAGAGGAAAAGCAGGATAGATGTGATATGATTGAGACGTTTAAATACCTCTGTGGCAGCCTCTTTTAATTGAAAGCAAGTTCTGCTACGAGTTGACATAGGATGAGGGTGAAAGGAAATAGACTCAGGAGTAATAAGCAGAAATATTTCTTTACAGAAAGAGTGGTAGATGCATTAAATAATCTCCCAGTGGAGGTGGTAGAGATGAGGATAGTATCTGAATTCAAAGAGGCATGTGACAAACACAGATGATCTCTAAAGGAAAAAAGGGACTGCTGTAGTGGTTGATATGGAAGGGCAGATTAGATAGGCCATGTGGTCTTTTTCTGCCCTCATGTTTATATGCACAGGTGCAGAGGAAGTCTTTTAGACTTCCTTTCAGCTGGAGAAGAGCTCTGCACTCACTTGCTTATTTAGAGCAGGGGTCTCAAACACGCGGCCCGCGGGCCGACGCCATTTCACTTTTCTCACCTGATTGCCTGGCGCGGCCGCGTGGGGTTAAAAAATACTCTCAGTCTTCTCCCGAGTCACGAGCCTGCCCTCAACCAATGAGAGACAGGAAGGAGGGGGGGGCAGCCAGCCGAACGCCACGAGGCACCACGCGCCCTCGAGGATCCATTTTGTGCACAGCGCGGGCAGGTATGGAGGCAGCCCCCGGAATTCCCCGATGTTAGCCAGCCCTGCCTCCCTCAGTCCCTCTCCTCTTCGGCTTTCAGAGCCACGAAGGGAGAGCTTCTCCCTCACGACTCTGTTAAGCTCGCCGGGGCAGATGGGAAATTTCCCATAAGCCTCAGCGGGCTTAGCAGAGTCGCGAGGGAGGAACTCTCCCTTCGCGGTTCTAAGCTGAAGCAGAGAAGGACTGAGGGAGGGAAGCAAGCAGGCAGGCAGGCAGGGAGGGAGGGAGGGCTGGCTCTGCCAAGCAGGGGGGGTCCCGCGGGACATTTGATTTTGCCGCGGCTGATTGGGGGGGGGGTTAGGTCTGGTAATGTGCTGTGGGTTAATGGGGGGTGGGTTAGGACTGGTAATGCCACTTGGGGGGGGTAGTACTGGTAAAATGATCTGGGTTGATGGGGGGGGGGGTTAGGACTGGTAATGCCACTGGGGTGGGGGGTTAGGACTGGTAATGTGCTGTGGGTTGATGGGGGGGGGGTTAGGACTGGTAATGCCACTGGGGGGGGGTTTCGGACTGGTAATGTGCTGTGGGTTGATGGGGGGGGTTTAGTAATGGTAATGCCACAGGCCGGTGTAGCGATGGTAACGTGATGTGGGCTGATGGGGGGGGGGTTAGGACTAGTAATGCCACTGGGGGGGGGGGTTTAGGACTGGTAATGTGCTGTGGGCTGATGGGGGGGGGTTTAGGACTAGTAATGCCACTGGGGGGGGTTTAGGACTGGTAATGTGCTGTGGGCTGATGGGGGGGGTTAGGACTAGTAATGCCACTGGGGGGGTTTAGGATTGGTAATGTGCTGTGGGTTGATGGGGGGGGGGGTTAGGACTTGTAATGCCACTGGGGGGGATGGAGCTGGGAAAGTGAAATGGAGAGGGAAAAAATATTTTGTGCGGGAGGGAAGACAAATCTACAATTGGCCAGGTTTTGGGAGAGTAAGTGGAGATTGAGGATGGAGGGGTAATATTTGAGTGGATAAAATAGGAATGAGGAAAGAGCAAAAGGAGAAAGATTAGTATGTTAAAGCAGATGTAGAGAGAGAATGAAAAAAAAAACTAGAAGAGAGAAGAAAGGACAAATGGACAGCAGACGATGGAGAGTTAGCAGAAGACACAAAGAAACCATAAGAAAGTGGCTGGAACAATTGCAACTGAAAAAAAATGCACAAAAGGTAGGAAAATATCTCTTTATTTTGAATTTATTAACTGGAATATGTCAGCTCTGGGAAATGTGCATCATTAATGTCTGTGCTTTGTTTAGTACAAGAAATTAATTTATAGTTTTATTTCTACAGTGTTGTTGTACATTCCAAGTTTGGCTTTTGGGGTTCCCAATTTAATTATTGTCTTCCTGTTTCTAAATTGTGATTCCTTGTTTGGTGATGGTGTATGTTCTGCATGTGTAACTGAGCTGAGGTATTCTGTTTATGTAATTCCTATTTGACATTGCTACTTGTTCTCTTTTCCCAGTAGGTCATGTATTGTTGTTCTCTGAAATGTATTGATTTAATATTTGCAGTGTTGCCTTTTGATAGGTAGGGTCTGGTGCTTTGTGAGTCCTGGTAGTGCTGTTATGATACCGGGGGTTTGCTATGGATTCTAAATGGGCAGTGTTTGTAGTAGTTCCTAATGTGCCTGGCGGTTGGCACTGGATTATAGTAATATAGAAATTGTTTAGTCTTTCTTTATCCATATACTCATTATGCAAATATTTATGCAAATATTTATGCAAATGAGGCCCCTTATGCAAATGAGGCCCCGTGTCTTATGCGGCCCCCGGGTTACTTTACAAGTCCTCATTTGGCCCTCAAAGCAATTTGAGTTTGAGACCCCTGATTTAGAGGATATCACCAAAGTGTGTGGATATGTTATCCTGTTGTCTACAGAGAACTGTTACAGGTAAGCAACAACTTACTTAGCAGCTGAAAGGGATAAGCCTGAATTTTTCAGCACTGCTCTTTACTTAAAGGCTACTTTAGTTTAAAAGCTGTTCTGTCTTCTTTTTTAAAGGTCAGAGCCAGCATCTTGGTTCTACTCAGGATAAAGTGGAGCCCATCTTTTCGGAAAAGGCTCCCCTTTCCCAAAATGTCCTAACGAAGCTAAATCCCTTTTCCCTGCAGTACTATCTCATCTACACAAGACCCCAGAGCTCTGCCTGCCTCTTAGTTCCTGCACATGGAATTGGGATCATTGCTGAGAATACTACCTTGGAGGTTTCAACTTTCTATCTAAAATCCTAAATTTGGCTTCCAGAATCTCCCTCCCACATTTCCTATGAAACTGTTGCATAAAAACCCTTTCTTTTTTAAATTGGTCCAAATATGATGTTTTTCGATTTACAGCTCTGTCAGATTCAGAGAAAGATAAAATGCAACCCTAAGAGCCATCTGGTCTGCCCAGTTTACTTCCTGGTGCAGTGCCATAGATCCAGTTGATTGCTGCCTTTTCCTTCTTCGCAAGTAGGGATCTTCTGCGCTTATTTCTTGTTTTTTAAAGTTCTTTTACTGATTTTGCTTCCACTATCTCCCCTTGTCTCCCCTTTCATGTTCATTAACTAATGGAATATACTGTATATCAGAAGTAAAAAGTCCTCTAATTAGAAAAAGTCAGACATTTATAGTAAGTTGGTTACACAGAGTACCCAGTCTGCCAATTAAAGCCAGGCAGTTAGGGACACTTTGATTCAGCTCTGCTTTTTAATTCTTGTTTCTTGTACTGATTCCAAAGTGACTTCTCTAAAGCCGCTTAGTAGAAGAGCAAAAAATTCAAGTGTGCTCATGCCCAGTAAACTATACCAAATTGCAGCAATTACTAAGGCAGCAGAGCATGTGCAGGCTTGACCTTAGGTTAGAAACTTTACTTCTCTGGTAGTCAGGTGATAATGTTTTCATTACTTGCAAGAAAGCAGCCAAAATGTGGCTTCAGGAGAAGCTTTGCTAGTTATTGCAAGAGAGGGGATGTCCTGGGATCAAGGCTATTGAGTGTAAAAAACAGCAACAAATGACCAGGACCAGATAGTATTCATTCCAGAGTTCTGAAAGTGCTCAAACATAAAATTGCTAACTTGTTAATAGTATTATGTAACCTATCAATTCAAAACTGCCTGAATTCCTGAGGATTGGAAGGTGCTTGGAGTAATACCAATTTTTAAAAAGGGCTCCAGGACGATATGGGAAACTATAGACCAGTCGGTCTAATGTCTGTGCAGGACAAAATGAGTAAAACAATGCTAAAGAACAAAATTACTGACCATAAAGACAGAGCTAAGATAATGGGAATGAATTAGAAAAGTCAAGTCTTGCCCGTACCAAATAAGTAGGTAATGGTGCGCAGGCTAATATAATGCATTTGAGTCTGAAAGTCCCTCATGAGGGACTCCTTAGGAAATTAAAGAGTCATGGGAAAGGAGGCCATACCCCTTTGTGGATCACAAACTAGCTAAAAGAAAAGAAAGAGAGAGTAGGACTAAATGGTTAGCTATCCATATGGAAAATGATCAGTAATGGAGGGAGGCGTGGTCTAGTGGTTGGGGCAAGGTACCTCACGCCAGAAAGTCAGGGGTTCAAATCCCACTAGAGGACAGCAACCTTAGGCCGGAAGGACTGGGGTTTCTAGTCCCACAGGTGCTCCTTGTGGTCTTGGGCAAGCCATTTAACCCTCCATAGCCCACGTTCCCTGTAAAATAGTTATCTCCAAATTATAATGCCCTGTTCAATGTAATTTCAGTTTGTTCAATGTAAACCACCTTGATATCATGAAAGGCAGTATATAAGAAACAATAAATAAATAGTGGAGTTCCCCAGGGGTCTGTATTGGGACAAGTTGCTTAATTTATTCATAAATGATCTGGCGATAAGAGTGATGAGCGAAGTGATTAAATCTGCAGAGAACACAAAATTATTCAAAGTCATTAAAACATCATAGAATTGTGAGGATTTTCTGAAGGATCTTGTGAGACTAAGGGGCCCTTGTTAGGGTTTGTGCTAAATGTGCATTAGATACAAAAACCTAACGTTTGCATAGTCTCTGTGGTAACTGTCGGGGGTGGGACCAGCATGTTCCTGACCGGTAATATGCAGATGAATACTCTAACTCACGGTGCAATTACCAAGGATGCACTTACCTTCACCTTTTGAGGTGGCGCTAGGTGCACCTCCGATAATGGCAACCTTGACAGACTGCAAAATGTATCCTGTGCTACCTGCAATGTGCTCCCCATCCCCACTTTCCATCCTTACTCTGCATTATGCACCCTAATGCTCAAGTGGCAGGTAGCATATGAATCAGCATGCGGTAACTGTCATGCCTCTATGGGCGCAAGCAGTCACTGACCCCATGCAATCAGTCACGTTAAGTACACTTTAGTAAATGCACCTAAGAGACTGAGACTAAATGGCAGATGAAATATAATGTGGACAAGTGCAGAGTAATGCACATAAGAAAAAATAATCCCAGCTATTTTTTTTTAACTGCGCTTCACCAATGCACACAAATTTATCCGTTTGCTGGTAGTATCTTTCTTTAACACTTTCAAATAGTAGGATGAGAAATTCAATGTTGTAAGTCAGCAAGAATGTAGATTCAAAAATGGTGGTAAGCATTTTTTTTAAACACCAACCACAGCATTTAAATTTGCCGTGTGTATTCAGCACCGCAAACTGGATTGCATGCGATGCTGAATATATGTGGAGAGCAGCGATTACTGCTACTCTACAGATAGCAAAAAGGTGTCCTGAATTAAGCCGCTTAGCTATATGGACTGTGGCTGAATATTGCAGACCATCTATAGAGAGAGGCCAAATGCCCACATCCTGTTCTCGCTCCACCCTGGCACTATCTAGATAGTGTCAAGGTGGCCTGTAAGAAATTTTCTGTGGCGCTGTACAAACAATGCCACTGAATACACAGGTACACTAAAAAAAATTTTTTTTAACTGCCTCTAATGTTTCGATTGATTTTTACGTTTTTTGGTGCGCTGAATCCAAATCTGGTAACCAATTTGCTCCATCACGTACAGATTTTTTGCTACATTGGGTTAGCAGTTTGAGGTGAACGTTTCAGATTGAGTGCGATCGAGATAAAAGTTTCTTGGATGAATTCTTTATACTAATTGTTTAGTAGTTATTCAAATAAGAATAAAGAAAATTGTAACAAGGCAGCACATAAGAATAGAGTAATGTCAACAAAACACACTGTGATGGTAGCAAAATTGTCTGCACTTAAAACAGCCACATACATGTGCACAAACATTGAGCATATAAGAGCGAGGTTAGACACAAAGCAAAGCAAAGAAATGTGCAAAAAATGTTGTACAGGTATGTATGTAAGAATAGAAAACGCAAACCGCACCATTGCAATACATGAAGACAAACACCCGATGGTGTGAAAATAAAATTCTAATAAATGAGATCCGACACTGTGGTAATAACTAGCAAATTTTTATTTCAAAGTTTAGTAAAAACACGATATTTGTCAACACAGTTTAGATTTTAAAGTCATTCTTGGGTCAATCAATCTCCTGGTGGGCCCGTTTCTTCTTCCCCCGAATGCTTCTCTTGGTGCGCTGCTTGGCGTATTTTTCATCTGGGGTTTCCCGCAGCAGCAACCAGCAGAAATCAGCCATCATAGTGGTGTTCCATCTTCCTTGGTACCTTCTCTCTGCGTCCTTGATGTCCTGGTGAAACCTTTCACCTTGTTCTTCACTGTACGCCCCCAAGTTTTCGGGAAAGTAGTTCACATGAGAGTGCAAGAAATGGACTTTCAGGCTCATGTTACAGCCTTGTTCTTTGAAGGCATTGAGCATCCTGGCAACAATATCCTTATAGTTCTCATCCCGCCTGTTCCCCAAGAATTTGAGAACAACATCCTTGAAGGAATCCCAGGCTTCTTTTTCCTTCTCAGACATCGTTTCAGCGAATGCTCCATCTGAAATGAGTTTCCTTATATCAGGGCCAACAAACACTCCTTCCTTTAGCTTTGCTTCAGAAAGTCGGGGGAACTTTGAGCAAAGGTACCGAAAGCACTCACCATCTTTTGGAAGGGACTTGATGAATTGCTTAATGAGACCCAACTTAATGTGGAGAGGTGGTAATAGAATTTTATCACGAGGTACCAAGCTCTCATGAAGAACATTTTTCTCACCGGGTCTCAAATACTCCCGAATTGGCCAGTCTTTTTTCCCCCAGTGTAGGTCGCGGGCCCGGCTATCCCACAAGCAAAGGAAGCAGGGATATTTGGTGAAACCGGATTGCTGCCCTAATATCATGGATAGAATTTTAAAGTCTCCACAAATCATCCACTTATGCTCATCATAACGAATCTTCTGAAGAATCAAGGCCAAATTCTCGTATTTTTCTTGGAGAATAACAGAGTGAGCAATAGGAACTGAAGCAAATGTGTTGCCATTATGAAGAAGAACACCTTTTATGCTGTCTTTTGACGAATCAATGAACAGCCGCCATTCAGCAGGATCATACTTGAGTTTAAACTTTTCCATCACTCCGTATATATCGTTGCAAAATACCAAATCTTCCTCTTTGCTGAAATACTTCAAAAATTGTGTCTCGCGGTTGCGGTACCAATAAAAAGTTGTTCCTGGTGACAATAGATTTTTCTGTTTAAGCCGAGAACCTAGCAGTTGGGCAGCATCTTTTGGGAGTCCTAAATCCCGGACTAAATCATTCAATTCAGCTTGAGAGAAAAGTTCAGGTTTCGGATCTGGTTCAGTTTCAAACTCGGAAGTACTGGACTCATCGGGAAAAGCCATCTGATGAGTCTCATCATGATCGGAACCGTCCACACAAATATGATCCAAAGATTTTGGTGGTTCAGGCACAGGTACTTCGTTGCTATGAGGCATAGGCCTAATTGCTGAGGGAAGGTTGGGGTAACTTATTACGTTCTTATTTTTTAAGTTGTATCCCTTCACAATGCAAGAGCAAAAATAGCAGTCACTGCTGTGGTCTCTTTGTTCACGCCACATCATAGGTATTCCGAAATGAAATGCTTGTTTACCTTTCATCCATAAGCGTAGATCTTCCTCACATGTCTTGCACACTTTGTGAGGAGCCCACGGTTTGTCTTGATCGCCTAACTTCAAACCGAAATAGGCGAAATATACTTTTTTAATAAATGCAGAAATGTTCCTCTGCCGCTTTTTCACGGTATATTCCCCACAAATAAAACAAAAACTGTCCGGAGAGTTGACGCAACCTCTGGCTCTGTGAGCCATCACAAATACACAGCACTGCAAACTACAACTGTAGTGAACAACTTCGGAATAAAGCTGGATTACGACTGAGCAAACAAAAGGTAATAATGAACTTGCAAGAAACTGAAATTTGACAGGAACGTTCATGTCGCAACCACCGTATTTGAGCGAGCGAACGAGGCGAGGCGAACAGGAAAGAACATGCGCCAGCGGGAGTACTGGATTTAGCCCCCCGCCTCCCAATTGTCCTGCTAATGTATAAAATGAATACAAAACACTCTAAAATATCATGAGGGAGTGTTTCTAGTTAGTTAACCATTACAACCTCTATTTTGGGCCAAGAAAATAAACTGCAGTCGGCTAAAAAGAAATTATGTGAACATTCCTTATATGGGTAAGAAATCTAATTTTGCAAGAAAACGTGACGTGATGGAACATTTTGGCTATTTTTCCTGGATTCAGCACCCCAAAATCTATAGGAATCAGTTGCAAAACTGGAGGCAGTTTTTTGGTAGTGTACCTGTGATATTAACAGATAGGTGACTTAACTGTATAGGGCAGTTGCTATACAGATAAGTCCTTTTGAAGATAGACCCGTATGTTTTTAATGTTTATGTCATTGATGCTGTTGGGATAGAATAATGTCTATCTCCTTGAAGTGTTGTTATTCTGTTCCTTTCTGTAACCGCAGTATGTAATGCTAATGTGTTTGGGTTCTGGGCTAGTTGTATAAAATTACTTCCGAGCTTGATGTTTTGATGCTTGAAGGCCAACACTTCAACGAGTTCTTGGTATCCTAGTATAGTGATATCACTGACCACAGAAAAACTCAGCCCAGTTGGAGATGTGTAGGCTTGGATTAAAGGGTCACAGCTACAGCGCTTGGCATTGAATTGCATCCCACTTTGAAGTCTGGCTATAAAGCCAAAATGCAGATGAGACTTGTCTTAAAATAATCAAGACATTCTTCCTAAAATCGTATTCCTAAAGGCTGTTTCCCAAGGCCTTGCATGTAGGCTGTATTCTCCCCCCCCCTCCCCCCCGGCTCCCACACATTGCCATGCCAACATTCACGTGGTGATCTAAGATGCTGTAAGACAATCGGGTAGTCACAACTTTTGAGAGCCTTATTGACGACTGGAATGACACAAAATGACACCGGTGGTGTGGTATCTGTGGCAGGATTTCAAAACTTGAAAAAAGCTTGTGTTCCCACCAAGCAACACAGAGAAGATTTAGGATTGCCAATAAATGTCCTCATGAAGCCAGTCTTACAAAAGCACATTCATAGAAAGGCTCAGATCTAGATAATGTAAAGAGCTATGTGGCTATCCCTAAACTATTGTAAAAAAAGCCTCAGTGCAGTACAGACTACATGCAAGACCTGCTGATACTGAAAGGTGAAAGGGGCTTGAAGCAAGGTCAGCAAAGTGGCAAAGCAGAATAACTCAGGGAGATCTGGTGAGAAAAAGGGGTTTATTCCATAAGGATTTCTTGCATTTCTACATCTAGGGAAAACTTTCTAGACTAGATTCATTTTTGAGGCAAATACAATTACAGGTTGATATACTCATACAATGGCAAAATAGTGAATCTTTTGCCCAAGGCTTTAATTCCCAGGAAGGGGAAAACATATCTTGTCAAAATAATGCAAACAATTATATATGTAAATAGCAAATGTGGGGCTTTTTGCCTGAAACAGCTAAATTTAAGTTTTGGACAGATGTCCCACAGTGTTTGCGCAAGATTTTGCTTGTATGATTTTTTTTTCCTGTGAATTTTTTTTCCCATTCCAGAAGTTGCAGGAATTTATTCCTAGGACTTAGAAGTTGTTTGTATCTTTCCCACCACTACAGTTATGTCCAAAACCTAATTCTGATCCTTACTGTCTTAATCCCATGAATCCCAATGAAAGACATTTTGTTGGAAGAAAAAGAACGGAAGTGAAGTTGGGTTTCAAGAGCATTACCAGGTAGAGTCCTTGTGATATCTGAGACATATTCATGAACTGTGTTCATGCTCTAAACCTCTGGCATCATCAGCCTCACCCTTTCCCCCAGCACTGTTGATTTTGGCTAGAATTACTTCTAGCAGTTGAGTTCAGCTTCTACATTTGGCTCATGTCTTCAATTTTTTTTCAGGCACCTCCCCTACCAGAAACTTTACTTCATATACCTGAGTGTCCAGTGCTGTCAATTCAGCATATTTCACAAGCGTCAAATGTTTTTAGGAGGAAAGGTATTGCTAAATGAAAAGCATTTTAGAAATTTATCCTTGCATAAAAAATAAGTTTTAGACCTTTGGAGAAGTCTACACTTGGTGTCACATGTATCCAATGTGGATGTTAAGATAAAAGCTATCTGTCATTTTGCAGTGATTAGAATAGATTTTGTAAGTGGCTAGCAGGAATCTGATCACGTTGGGAAAATGCTGAAATTAATGTGGTTGGCAAAGACACACAGCTTTCCTATGATGCTTTTAAGCCTGGATGCTGAAAAAGCTTTCAATCTCATGACATGGAATTATTGACTAGATGTACTGGAGATAGTGGGTTGAGGACATAGCTTTCTAAATTGGGTGAAGTATTTGTACAAGAATCCTAGGGCTCATGTCAAAATAATGGGAGGGCCTTTCTGTTATTTTCCATTTGGTCAGGGAATATTGCCTTCTCTTGCCTCTCTGCTATTTCAGCTGAGCTCCTTGTAAAGAGAATTAGAATGAATAAGGATATGAGTGGAGGAGCAGCCTAATGGTTAAAGCACTGGCTTTGGAACCAAGGGCCTGATTTTCTTCTGGAGAAACACACAAATAGCGAGGGGAATTAGGTGGTCACCAATGCTTTATTAATTAAAACGCCCCAATGCGTTTCGGCAAAGCCTTCATCAGGGGGCTGAGAACTGAAAAACCAACAAATAGATAATAATAATACATAAACATATATAAGATATGAAAAATATAACACAAATCATCATGATGAAGGCTTTGCCGAAACACGTTGGGGCATTTTAATTAATAAAGCATCGGTGACCACCTAATTCCCCTCGCTATTTGTGTGTTTCTTCTGGTGACTGCGAGAGGTCGCTCCTTTTGTGGTTCCCCTGATATTCTTCTGGGACAGCTATGCGCCTCTACAGTGCAAAGCTGTCGCTGCTGACCTTTAACCCTAGATATTCAATGCCAGGATCATATATGACTCCAGCACTGAATATCCAGGGTCGCTACATAGCCCACAAGCCCGCAGAAGCTAAGCAGACAGTGGCGATATGGAACTGCTGCCCGGTTAGCTCCCATGGGTAAAGATAGTCCAGCTTTTGCTGCGCCTGTCTTTCACCTGCAGGTGCTAACTAGATAGTGGTGCAATATCGTTGTTACCCGGTTAGCGACTGGTGCCACCCCCAGAATGCCCACAACATGCCCTGATACTAAACGGTTAGCATTGGCGCTTGTAGGAGAGATAAGGAAAAATTAGGCCTTGCCTGCTAATTGTCTTTCCTTGAGTTCTCTCCGGGGCAGTCCAGAAACCTTAGGGTTGTCAATCTCCTTCAGCAGCTGAGGACTGAAAACTGAAAGTTTTGCTGACAGCCTATACCACTCCCCCTGGTGTCAGTGACTCAGTCTCCTATTGTCAAAGCAGCCTAATTCTAACACTAACCTAGGAGACATACCAAAAAAACAAGAAAACCTAACCACTTGCACATTGTGAACTTCCGGTTTTCTTTCCTGTCTCTTTGCCTTAATTTTTCTCTCAAGCATGCTACGTATACTTCCCTTGAGGATGTCTTCATTTGCATCAACTCCGTCTTTTTTTTTTTTTAACCTGTCACCTACAGAGCACCCCCTGTTATCCCCGAGGAAGCCCCAAAATCCACACCAACCAGAATACAACTTTCTAACACCTCTTGCGCTATGGTCAGACTAACCCCTCTCAAAACACACTCTGACAAACTGGGTGGGCCCTGGACTGGCCCAGAGAGAACTCAAGGAAAGACAATTAGCAGGTAAGGCCTAATTTCTCCTTCCTCCTCGTCTCTCCGGGCCAGTCCAGGAACCTTAGGGCAATATCAAAGCAGTGCCTAAAATTGGGAGGGACCCGCGAACCCCGCCACAATGGCCGAGGCCCCTACTTTCGCATCCTCCCTGGCATGAACATCCAACCTATAGTGCCTCGTGAAAGTATGCAGTGATGACCATGTTGCGGCTCTACAAATATCCACCGGAGGAACCAAAGCAAACTCAGCCCAAGACGTCGCTTGACCTCGAGTAGAATGAGCTCTGAGTCCGTCAGGCGGCGACTTTCCCCTGGCTTCATACGCCGCCCCAATAGCCGGCTTCACCCACCGGGCAATCGAAGCTTTGGTAGCCGTCTCATTTAACATGGTCCCCCGAAAAGCACGAACAACCTATCTGACCTTCGAAAGGACTCTGTTCTCTTGAGGTACCTTCTCAACACTCGTCCCAGATCCAACTTCTGCAGCAATCGATCCATTCCAGAACCTTTTAGCCCTGAAAAAATCAGAAGCGCAACCGACTGATTCACGTGAAAAGATGATACAACCTTAGGCAGAAAAGAGGGCACCGGCCGCAACACCATTTTCTCTGTCAAAAACTGAAGGTACGGCTCCCTACAAGATAGAGCCCGCAGAGCCGAAATCCTTCGCGCTGAACACAATGCCACGAGGAAAGCAGTCTTCCACGACAGTTCTCTCAAGCTCACCGATGATGCTGGCTCAAAAGGCGGCTGCGTTAACGCTTCCAGCACCATGTTCAAATCCCATGCCGGCACTACCTGTCTTACCGGCGGCCTGATATTCTTGGCCGCCCGAAGAAACCATTGCACATCCAAATGCGCTGTCAACCTCCTTCTTTGCACTGCTCCTCTATAGCAAGCTATGGCAGCCAGATGAACCTTGAGGGTGCTGAGAGTTAACCCCTTATCCAGTCCTTCCTGAAGGAACGACAAAATCTCCGGTAACGCCGCCGAAAAAGGTCTAATGCCACGCTCCACACACCAAGTCTCAAAAACATGCCATACTCGAACGTACGCTAAGGAAGTCGACTTTCTCTTAGACTGCAACATCGTGGCCACCACCGGCGCAGAATATCCCCTATGTCTCAACCATTCCCTTTCAAGAGCCAAGCCGTAAGCAAGAACCGATCCACCTGCAGCATTAGAACGGGTCCCTGACTCAACAGATTGAGTCGATCTGGTAGCCTCCAAGGGGAATCCACTAAAAGCCATATCAGATCTGCATACCAAGGCCTCCGGGGCCAATCCGGAGCAATGAGAATCACCTTCCCCTCGTGCCCTGCTATTCGCCGAATGACCCGGCCGATCATAGGCCAAGGAGGAAACACATACAGATCGCCCACTGGCCAGGGTTGCACCAGCCCATCGAGCCCCTCTGACATGTGTTCCCTGCGCCTGCTGAAAAAACGAGATGCTTTGGCATTGCCAAGCGTAGCCATCAGATCCATCACCGGCTGCCCCCAGCACTTCGTAAGGTCTTGAAAGACAGCCGCATTCAGTTCCCATTCCCCGGGATCGAGAACATTTTGACTGAGATAGTCGGCCTGCACATTGTTCTTTCCTGCTACATGTGCCGCCGACAAAGCCACAAGATGATCTTCTGCCCACAGCATCAACTCCTGGCTCTCCTCCAGCAAGAGAGCACTGCCCGTGCCTCCCTGTCTGTTGATATATGATACTGTCACCACATTGTCGGAGAAGACGCACACCGCTCTCCCCTCGAGCAGACTTCTGAATTGCTGAAGCGCGAGACGCACCGCTCTGAGCTCCAATCGATTGATCGACCAAGTGTTCTCCTCCGAGGACCAGACCCCCTGTGCCACGTGAGTTTGACAATGGGCTCCCCAGCCCGATAAACTGGCATCCATGGTGACCAATACCCATTCTGGGTGCTCCAAGGGGACTTCTGCCTGAAGATGATTTGTGTCCAACCACCAGAGCAGACGTTGCGCACTACCTCCGGACAGACCAACCTTTGCGAGAGAGGATGATGCTGCAGAGACCATCTGGAAAGCAACGCCCATTGCAGAGGGCGCATATGCGTCCTGGCCCATGGAACCAGGTACAAGGCAGCCGCCATGGACCCCAACAGCTGCAAGTATCTCCATGCTGATGGCGCCTGCAGCCGCAAGAACGCTTGCACCTGATCCAAGATCTTTAGCACTCTGTTTTTGGGCAGGAGCACTGACCCCACTTCCGTGTTGAACAAGGCCCCGAGGTAAGTAAGCCGCCTCACTGGCTGCAATTGACTGCTCAGTTGATGACCCATCTGAGCTGCTCCAGGACCTGTACTACTCGTGAGGTTGCTACGACCTACTCCGGCAGAGAACCTGCCCGGATCAACCAATCGTCCAGATAAGGATGCACTTGAACTCCTTCTTTCCGCAAAGCTGCCGCGACCACCTCCATTACCTTCGTAAAAGTACGTGGTGCCATCGACAGGCCGAACGGTAATGCCCAAAACTGAAAATGCCCCCTGGGAACGGCAAACCACAAAAAACGTTGATGATCTGCTCTGATAGGAATGTGCAGATAAGCCTCCGTGAGATCTATGGACGAGAGCACCTCTCCCGGCCTTACTGCTCGAATAACTGACCGCAGCATCTCCATCCGAAAATGCGGCACCCGCAACGACCGGTTCACGTGCTTGAGGTCCACAATCAGTTGAAAAGACCCTTCTTTTTTGGGAACCACAAAATTAAATTGAGTATCGACCTAATCCGCACTGGTCTTGAGGCACCAGCACTACCGCCTGCAGCCGCAACAAACGCTGAAGCGTGTCATTTATCACTTGTCTTTTTGTCACCGGTCCACATGGAGACAACATGAAGGCTTCCACCAATGGGTGGGCGAACTCCAGCACATACCCGTCTCGGATGATCTCCAGCAACCATCTGTCCGTAATTATCGCGGTCCAGGCAGAGAGAAAGCCCTGCAAGCGGCCTCCTACCGGGATCTCTGCCTGGACCAGCTGACCTTCATTGTGCTTTTTTTGCAGAGTTCTGCTGGGCGTTGAAATAGCCCCTGCTGAACCCTCTAGCCCCTTGAAAGGGCTGACCCTGAGCCCCAAAGCGGCCCCTCTGATAGGGAGCAAACCGAGCCCCTCGGAACCTGCGAAAATCTCTACCTTGTCCTTGTTGCAAAGTTCTCGGTCTGGGTGCCTTAAGCCGATCCTCTGGTAAACGGCCTCAATTGGAATCACCCAATTCCTTTACAATCTTCTCCAAGGCCTCCCCAAAGAGCAGCTTGCTTACTGAGCCTAGACTTCGAGGATGAGTCCACTGCCCAATTCCACAGCCAAAGGAACCATCTGGCGGCGATTACCGATGCCATGGACTTTGCAGAAATCCTAACCAAATCATAGAAGGCGTCCGCCAGGTAAGCTGCCGCTGACTCGAACTTTGCTCCCTCTGCAGCAGAACCTTCTCCTCCATCTGAACTGGCCTCCCCTTGGAGCCAACGGATAAAAGCCCTAGACACATACGCTCCACAAATGGACGCCTGCAGAGAAAGCGCACTAGAATCAAAGGCCTGCTTGAGAAGCACCTCCAGCTTACAATCCTGCAGATCTTTAAGTGCTGCTCCCCTTTCCACCGGAATCATTGTCTTCTTTGTTACCACCGATACCAACGCATCCACCTTAGGCATTCTCAACAACTCTCTCTCCTCCTGTGGAACAGGACAGAAGCGACCAATGGCACGGCTACCCCGCAGGGTAGCCTCCGGGAATTCCCATTCAGATTCTATCATCTGCTTAATTACTCGGTGTACTGGAAAACAGCGCTGCTCCGCCTTAAAGCCTTGCAACAAAGGATCTTCAAGCGGCTCCTTCAGCACCGTCGGCCGAAGAATATTTAGCGCAGCCAAGGACTGAGTAATAAGCGCACCCAGCTCCTCCTTGCGAAAGACCCGAAACACATTTGGGTCCTCGCCCGGTGCAATCTCTCCTTCTTCCAATTCCCCAGACCAAGGATCCATGCCCACCTCAGAGAGGATTTCCCCCTCCTCCACCACCTGAGGCGCTGGGATCTGTGGCTCGAAGCCATTGAAGCCTGTCCCTGTGCCCGCACTCTTTTGGGAAGAGCCCTCTCCAGGTTCCATCCCGCTCAACTCAGGTTTCTAACCCTCAAAGAGGTTGGGACTCATGGAACTGCTGACAATCTGAGACACCTTTAAAGTATAGGCCTTATGAAATGCTAAAATGAAATCTGGGCAGAACAAGGATGAGAAGCCCTCATGAGCCTCAGGCAACTTCTGCTGTGCCTTGATTTCAGAAGAAGCCTCTTTATTTGACTTCATCTTCCTTTAACCCTGCTTGTGCTGTCTCCACCAAAATGGCTGCCATTCCCGCCTTTTCCGATGAGCCCTGCGGCCTATCTAACTCCACCGAAGCTGACTTGCCTTCCATTCTGCTCCTTTCGATCACGTGCAAATACGTCGACCCACAGAACGGCAAACCGCCGGACCCCCCGAACACACGGCGAATGTCTGACACTTCCAACTGCCTCACAACCTGCTCCTGCTACGGCGCGCACGCTCGGCTGAACACTGCCAGTCCTTGCTAGCACTGAAACCCCTAGAGCAATGAAAAACAAACACCCACCTGAGCGCAGCACACTGAGCCGACGGCTCCCCGCTTCCCCGCTGCTAGCAGGAGATGGAGATCGCGACCCCTAAGAGAGATGGGTGGATTCTGGGGCTCCCAGGTCCTCTCCCCCTCAAAATGGATGGATCCTCAGAAACAAGGCAGGCTCTGCCCCTTCAAGCTGCTGTCAATGTCCGCAGCTAAGGCCCGTCCCGTTGTTGCTTTTTTTTTTTTTAATACTTTATTTCAACAAGGGAAATATACCGGAGTTAGAGCCCAGCCAGAGCCAAACCTCCTTAATAACCTCACCTAACTAATCCTTTTCTTCTCTTCTCTCCAGGGAGCCTGTCAGCCCCACATCCTGTTCAGCTGCTGAGGACTGAAAGACTGAGTTACTGACACCAGGGGGAGTGGTATAGGCTGTCAGCAAAACTTTCAGTTTTCAGTCCTCAGCTGCTGAAGGAGATTGACAACCCTAAGGTTCCTGGACTGGCCCAGAGAGACGACGAGGAATCAGGGATATCCAGCGGCAATAACCGAGATAGTACCACTGAATATCCTGCTAAGTGGCATTTACGTGGTTTACAGGTCTCTAAACTGTGTAAATGCCTTTGAATATCGGGCTCCAAGAGACCAGGGTCTGATTCCCACTAGCACTCCTTGTGGCCTTGGGCAAGTCACTTAACCCTCTATTGCTCAGAAAAATCCAGGTTATCAATGTCCCTGTTTAATGTACATTACCAAGTTTGAGGTACAATGTAAACCGCTTTGACTGAAATGATAAAGCGGTATAAAAAAAACAGATAAATAAATGAGTAGGATTATCGGAGGGCACAAAGAATATAAATCATTCTCTTTGGGAATGATATCTAAGTCAAATTTCTTGCTTTGAAATCTTATTAAAGAGCTTGAAACTTATCAGGTGTCAAGTTTTACAGTTAAGTATGCAAAATTACTACTGCTACTACAGGCCTGATATTTAGCTGCCTCGGCTAAGGGGGCTAACCGTGTTAAACTATTTCAATATTGAGCCCATCATTTCTGTAGTGTTACTAGCCGTACTCGGTGCTAGCCATACACTAAAAGAAAGTTCCTTCCCCACAGAGCTTACAAATGGAACAGACAGGGGATCATGGCAATATTTAAGGGAATGATTAAAAGGCAAATGGATATAGACAGGAGAATAAGAGGGTCAGGATCCAAAAGCAGCTTCAAAGAGATTAGTTTTTAGCCTGGATTTGAATTGGACCAGAGATGGAGCCGGGCGTACCGACTTGGGTAGTCTCTTCCAGGCATGTGGCGCAGCTAGGTGGAACGAAGAGATTCTGGAGTTGGCAGTGGAAGAAAAGGGTATGCATAAAAATGATTTGCTTGATGGGCGGAGTTGCCGAGAAGGGGCAAATCATTTTATATTTATCTGTCTATTCAAACTCAGGGATGGCTAATGTAAGGGACCTATTGGTTCCTTAGACTTTGCTGTCTTTCCCACAAGAGAACATGTTGGAGCTGGTAGGAAAGTGCAGTAACCCAGACCATTTCCTGGAGCATTCCCTTATAGATTTGGTTGCAGTGATGTAGCCTGGGATTTAATAAAGTGGACTAAGAGAAAGTACTAGAAAGAGACCTGTTTGGAGGAGGCCAAAAAGTAAATATATAACTTACCTTGATAGCGGTTACATATTCCCACTATCTAAATAATATTCACAGCCCGCTCTTGCTTCACTTATGCTCTGTCCCTTAACTCTCTAGATAGTATCAGTGGTTAAAAGGATTTTCAGTCCTATGCTATCCACTATCCGATGAACATATAGCTACATTCAAATATTATATCCTAACATATTTTTGATGAAGTAGTTGACAACAGGAAAAGGATGATGGAAACTGCCTGGAAAAGGATGATGGAAACTGCCTGTTGAGATGGGGAAGAATCCAGAACTAAGAAATACTGTGTGCTTCTGCTAGTGACAAAAATGATTGCTTTCCTGTGCGCTGAAACAGTATTCCTTATCAACCGTGTCAGCCAATTACAGTACTAATAGGGCCCTAGCAGACAATAAATTCTTCCTAAAATGGAAGTGAGCGTTCTCTGGGTCCAAGCAGGAAGTAAGTCTTCACATATGGGTGACATCATCGACGGAGTCTACGCGGAAATGATCTCCAGCTTCCATAGCTGTGTGCGCCGACCCTTAACCCCAGATATTCAATGCCGGGATCATATGCGGCCCTGGCATTGAATATCCAGGCTTGTTGCACAGCCTCACAAATGCAGTCGATAACCAAGCAGCGCAATATTGCAGGCTGCCCGGTTAGCTGCTGCAGCTAAAAGATAGGCAAACTTTTGCCTTGCCTTTTAGCTGCAGGTCGTTAACTGGGCAACATGCAATATTGCTACTGCCTGGTTATCGACTCACTGCTTCCGCTCCTTCCCGGATTGCCCATGACATGCCCCGATGCTAAGCGGTTAGCATCGGGGCGTGTAAGGGAGAAGATCAGGGCTATTCATTGAATATCCTGATTAGAGGCATTTACATGGTTTACAGGGCTGAAAACTGTGTAAATGCCTTTCGCATATTGGGCCCTTAATCAATATGATGCTACGGGATATGTTTACTAAACCGAGCTAACAGTTAACTCGGGCTGTCTGCAACTATGTCCCATTGAATAACATGGGACCTAGTTGCAGATAGTCCAGGTTAACTGTTAACCCAGTTTAATAAACATATCCTCTATGTTAACACTTAAAACGTCGTCATGTTATCCCAGATGATGATGACAAGAAAATAAGAGATCTCCAGTCCCCTTCCCGTCCTCTCCCACTTCCTCCTCCCCTGTCTAAAGCATGAAGACAATGGCAGCAGTTAGTACAGGGCCCTGTGTTTCAGTGTGCACCCACAGACCACAGTATGGTCTAATAGGAAGCTCACAAAAAAGGAGGGGCGAGAATCTGTGAATATTAACTAACTCACAACTCCCATACTGTCTGCCACTACTGGGCAACAGCAAAGAGCAGCATTAGTGAAAGCAAAACAATATATCCTGACTGCCAGACTAACTCAAAGAACCATCAGCATGTTCTTTTACCTTCATGGCGAGTGGGCACATACATACATAGAAAGCAAAGTTTGATATTTAAAAGTGTAAAATATTATTTTAGAAGGGATGTCTAGGAAGAATCTGGAGAACACAAGGAGCAAGAGACGTGTGATGGTCACAGGAGCCTTTATTGGATGAACCCCAATGCGTTTCGGCAACGCCTTCCTCAGGGGGTATGCAGCTTATAAAATAAAGTAAAAATAAAAATAAAATCCAACAATTAAAACAATTAAATAAGTCCATGTCAGTTGATGTGCGCACTTTCGTTCATTTTTTTAAGTGATTTTTTAGAACCTTGAAATTACAAATTTGAGAAAAAAAATATTTTTCAACAAACAAATATTTAAGATAATTTGAAAAATACATCTTAAAGCCCTGTTTGGGGCATTACCGTTTCTATTAGGTGGGCTGATGATGGATAACGAGCAACTCTGGTGGACTGATGATGAGATAGCGAGCAACTCTGTCTGTGGCCTTGATTCTTTTGAGCTCTGC
Source organism: Ichthyophis bannanicus (assembly GCA_033557465.1). Taxonomy (NCBI): domain Eukaryota; kingdom Metazoa; phylum Chordata; class Amphibia; order Gymnophiona; family Ichthyophiidae; genus Ichthyophis; species Ichthyophis bannanicus. The sequence continues at coordinate 54,615,545 of CM066045.1, forward strand.
TGCTAGAAGCAATAATTGCTCAGCTTATTTTGAGGTCCTTCTTTGAACATAACTTAAGGTTCAGGATTTTTGTATGTATTATTTTGTTGATTATGATCCTGTCCACATTAGACCTTATTGTTTGGCCAATTTATTTATAAGTCACCTGTGTGGAACGGTGTCAAAGGCTTTACTGAAATCTATGTACACCACATCTAGGGCTCTACCTCGGTCCATCTCTCTGGTCACCTAATCAAACAAATCAATCAGATTTGTCTGGCCAGACCTGCCTCTAGTAAACCTATGCTGCCTCAGATCCTGCAATCTATTGGACTCCAGAAACCTCACTATCCTCTGTTTTAGCAACATCTCCATTAATTTAATCTCTACAGAGATCAAACAAACTGGCCTGTAGTTCTCAACCTCATCCTTACTTCTGCTTTTGTATAAAGGGACCAAATGAGCCTTTTTCCAGTCCTCTGGGACCTCTCCCAACTCCAAAGAAGGATGGTCAGTCAATGGATCTGCTACAACTTCCCCAAGTTCCTTCAATACTCTCTGATGAATCCCATCTGGCCCCATTGCTTCATCTGCTTTACTTTTAGTTTAGCTGGTTCCTCACAAACAATCTTCTGAAAATCGTTCAACATCCCCTTTACTTCTGTTCCTATTTGTGGGTGTTTTCTGAGGTCCTGCTCTTTGCCCTTCATCTGTGAACACAGATCAAAAATATTTGTTAAGCAGTTCTGATTGATCCTCATCAGCTTCTACATATTCTTCCCCTTCACCCTTGAGTCTGACAATACCACGTTTGCACTTCTTCTTCTCGCTAACATATCTGAAAAAAGTCTTGTCCCCCCATTTATTGGCATTGGCTATTTCTTCTTCTTTTTGTATCTTTGCTTTTCTGACTACTTTCCTAGCTTCTCTAGGTTTTTCCAAATGTTGATGCTTGTCTTCTTCTTTCTGAGATCTCTTGTATTGTATGAAGGCCACCCTCTTTTTCTTCACCATGTCAGCTACTTCTTTTGAGAGCCATACTGGCTTCCTTTTCCTTTTACATTTCCTTACCTTTCTAACAAACATGTTTGTTGCCCTTAAAATATCCTTTTTCAGTTTTGCACATTGCTTTTCTACATCCCCCAGCTGTTCCCATCCCACTAATGATTCCTTGAGGTATTGTCCCATCTTATCAAATTTTCCTAACATCTAAGACCCTTGCTTTTGAATGGACTTTATCAGCCCTAATCCTAATACTGATCACAGGATACGAGATGATCTCCCACTATAATATCAGAAACACTTTCCCCATTGGTAAACACCAGGTCCAGTATGGCCCCTTCACATGTGTTTTCTGTTACCAGTTGCCCGAATAGTTCGCCCTGTAGAGAATCTAGGATCTCCTTACAACACCACAGCAGGGATGTAACATAGTAACATAGTATATGACGGCGATAAAGACCAGTATAGTTCATCTAGTCTGCCCAGCAAAGCGGCAAGCGTAGGTGCACTTGCTGCCCCGTGCTGGTCACCACTTCCCATGCCTTTGTTTAGGGGTGTACCCACCACTCCGTGTAGGTCATCTCTATTTGTTGAGATATAAGTGATAGTTATGTTTTTTTAAATTTTATCCTGTTACTATAAAGGGATCCACTGTGTCTGTCCCATGCCATTTTGAATTCTGTCACTGTATTTGCCCCCACCACGTCCATCGGGAGGGCATTCCAAGCATCCACCTCCCTTTTAGTGAAAACGTATTTCCTGACATTGCCTTTCAATTTACCCCATTGCAGCTTCGTGTTATGCCATCTAGTTTTACAGCTTCCCTGTCTTTGGAAGAGGTTTGTTTGTTCATTAATATTCTTTAAATATTTAAAGGTCTGAATCATATCTCCCCTATCCCTCCTCTCCTCCAGAGTGTACAGATTTAGGTCTTCAAGTCTCTTCTCATAAGTCTTCTGACGCAGGCTCCAAATCATTTTGGTCGCCTTCCTCTGAACTGTTTCCAGTCTTTTTATATCCTTTGTGAGATATGGTCTTCTAAACTGACCTCACCAGCGACTTGTACAGTGGCATTAGTACCTCTTCCTTTCTGCTGGTAATTCCTCTCTGTATGCAACTCAGCATCCTTCTGGCTTTTGCCACTGCCTTGTCGCACAGCTTCGCTACCTTGATATCCTCAGAAATAATCACTCCGAGGTCCTTCTCCTGTTCCGTGCACACCAACCTCTCTTCCCCTATTGAGAACAATTCCCTTGGATTTCTGCTTTCTAAGTACATGACACTGCACTTCTTCATATTAAATCTTAACTTCCAGGCATTAGACCATTCTTCCAGTTTCTGTAGATCTTTCCTCATATTCTCCATTCCCTCAGGGGAGTCCACTCTGTTGCAGTCAGTTGGTGAAGCTTTGGTACCTGTTGAAGTAAATGAGAGAAACCTACCAAAGTCCACTCTGTTGCAATCTGCATCCGGCATAATGAAATCATCTATGAATAGCAAATGGATTTCCCGTTCCCTCTTTCTAGTTTAACCCACCGTGCCTCTTCACTCCCTTGTAAGCCCTGCCATTTTTTTTCTTTATTTTTATTGAACAGTTTCATCTTGTCCACCCATATGACATAAACACAAATGATCATTAACCTGTACACTCTGTCTTCTTACAAGTACAGTTCACCTACTATAACAATGTATCTCCACTTCTGAGTCATACATCCTCAACACATCCTAAATCTATAACTATCATAACTTTACAACTACCGACATTTGCGATCACGTGGGCTACACTCTTTTCACTTCTCTCTCCGGGGGGTGAGGTAGGGGGCCCAGCTGGGGGGGGGGCACCTTCATCCATACCCAAAAACTCACTACCTATAAGCAATTAATAATTTCCCTCCATATCGTTTCCTCCAAGTCTGACGCAACATGTATTGGACCTCTATTGAGGGAGTTACCCCCACCCCTTCTCGCTCCCACTGGATAGCAAGTTCTTTCAAGGGGGACCAAAGCTGCTCATAGCATCCAATTGTGCCTTTCATAAGAGCTATCCCTCTTTCCATCTCCATAATACCTGTCAGTTTCTTGGACCACTCTAATAACGTTGGGGCGGACTCATTCTTCCATTTGGCTGCAATCGAAAGCCTCGCTGCTAGGAAAAAGAAACTGGCCAGGCACTTCCTATTCAAACAAACCTCCGGCGCTCCTTCACTATACCCTAGTAGAATAACCGCTGGGTCCAAAAGTATCCCTTCCCAGAATTTTTGCACTTCTTTGCATTCCTATACCATATGCAGCAAGATCCCCCTTTCTCTGTAACCTCGCCAACAAGTATCCAAATCGGACAATTTCATGGCATAAAGCCAGCAAGGGGTGAGATACATCCGAAACAGACACTTATTATTGTGTGTTCAGGTGGGCAAGACAAATAGTCATCTGCTGGGTGTTTTTCCATACCCCCTCCCACTGCACCTCAGACTAGCTCTATCCCAGATCTCTGGTCCATTTGTCTTGATACCCTTGGGGGTCTTTGTGTCGCATTCTGAAGGATCCGATACAATTGAGCAACTGCTCCTTGCCACTTTCAGGGTTTCATAAAAAAGGCCTCTAATGGATGCAGAGGGCATAAATACCAACCCCGATGGGATAACAAAAAATGTTCTATCTGGAACAAGGAGAAAAAATGTGGCGGACTCTGACACTTCTCCAATATTTCACCCCTCGCTAAGTACCCCTTTTCACCATGAAGTCCAACACACGTTCTGTAGCATTCTCTTTCATCCATCTAAACCTTCCCGGGTCCATCTGAAATGATGGTAACAGATCCCCCTGGTTATATATGCCAACCGAGAGCTACTTGTGTCAAAGGCTATCTTCTCTATAATTTTCTACCAAGCATCCATTGTGAACCGCACAGTGGGATGTGATCTTACCCTATCCCCCCTCCATAGTGAAGCCGAAAAAAGGCAACGCCCCCAAACTCGACAGTCCTACTTGGACTGCTTCTATAGGATCCAATGTTGATGTGGGTGTGCTCTCCACCAATAATAGACTGACCTTATCTGCACGGCCCAGTAATATAGCTTGCAGTTTGGCAACGCCAGTCCCCCTCCTTCTCTCAGTGTCATCAGGGACCTCAAATTGATTCTCGCCTGTTTCCCATTTCAGATAAAGGTTGCTATCGTTCTGTTCAAATCCTTGAACTAGGCATCTGGGATATTACAAGCAACATAAGGAATAGGTACATGAGCCTCAGAAGCACACTCATTTTCACCGCATTGATCCTGGTCAGGAGGGAGGAGACCAAAGAAGATCAAGTCCGCACCTCCTCCAGAATTCTCTGTAACAATGGGGGATAGTGCAATTGAAAAAGCTGGGAATTCTGAGTGGGAATTTTTACTCCTAAATAACCTAGACACCTCTGCTACCACTGATAAGGGTACCTTCCTTTCAGACGCTCCATCATATCAGGCTGCACATGGAATGGAAGTATAATCGATTTAGATGCCTTTAGCTTATAGCCTGACATCCCTGTGAACTCCCTATATTCCCGTTGAAACGCTGCCAATGAGCTATCTAGATTTGACATAAATAACAGGGTATCATCAGCATACATTGCCACCTTATGCTCCACTTCCCCCACCCATATGCCCCTTATCCCCGGGTTTAGCCGAATCGCCTATGCAAAAGGTTCCAGCGAGAGGGAGAACAGCAGCGGAGAAAGAGGGCACCCCTGTCTCGTTCCTCTGCTCAGTTCAAAATTGGACGAGAGTAACCCATTAATGCACAACTGTGCCATGGGTCTATTGTACAGCGCTAAAATGACTCCTGAAAAACTCTGTCCAAATTTGTAAACCTGCAACATGCTTTGCAAAAAGGGCCATTCAACCCGATCAAAAGCTTTTTCTGCATCTAAAGCCAAAAATGCCGTTGGTTGCGACTCTAATTCTGCACATTGATAAGCTATACCCAGTACTCTCCTTACACTGTCAGCCCCGTTCCGACCCACTTTAAAACCGGTCCGATCAGTATGTATGAGCTCCGGGACTATATTACTGAGCCACCAAGCAAAGATTTTGGCTAACAATTTTGCATCGGTATTCAATAACGAGATCGGCCGATAAGACCCGCGACTGCAGGGATCCTTCCCTTGTTATGTATGAGGGTAATGTGCGCCTCTAGAAACGAGGCTGGTACCTGCCCCTCCTCTCTAACCTTGTTGAACACTCTACTCAGTATAGGGGAGAGAGTGCTTCAAATGCTTTATAAAACTCTGATGGAAATCCATCTGGTCCTGCAGCCTTGTGCAGCGGCAAGCCTTCTATAGCTTTCAACACCTCCGTCTCTGTGACCGGACTATCCAATCATTCCATTGCTCCTCAGAGAGACCCTGGTTGATCTTCCGCTGCAAGTACGCATCTGCTTTCCCCTTCTCTCCAACAAATTCTGATGAATATAACTTTGTGTAGTATTGCACAAACACCTCCTCTATGCCCGCTTGATCCTGCCGTGACTCACCTGTAGTATGGTGTTCTGAGCCAGCCTCTGTTTCAACTGATCTGCTAATAACCGATCTATCTTCCCTCCCCCGGCATAATATACATAACTAGTCCTCTTGATTTGTACCTCTATCTCCTCTCTGAGGAAACTGTTTAACTCTCCTCTTTTGAGCGCTAGGGTGCACACCACACCCTCTGAGGGGGCCTGTACAAATTCCTCCTCCAGTCGTTTAATTTCAGCCTCAAGTTCGTCCTTATATCTACACCTTTCTTTCTTCCTGATGGACCCTCTAGCTATTAACACTCCCCTCAGGACCGCCTTCAAGGTGTCCCACAATATCAGCAGGGAGACACACCCCCTATATCATTGTGCCACAGATAATCTTTGATTGCTCCTTCAACTTCCTTCTCCCCCTCCCCCCTTGCAATCAAAGAGAGATTTAGCCTCCAATTCCTTCTTGACTTGGCCACCCCTCCATCAGTCCCCAACCACAAGTATATAGGTGCATGGTCAGACCAAGTGATACTACTTATTTCACACCTAACCACACAAGGGCACACCAGAGGCTCCCCCAAGAGGAGATCTATATGGGGTATGATCCATGCATGGCAGAGTGGCATGTGTACTCACGCTTGCCAGGGTTATGCAATCTCCATATATCAACCAAATCAAACTTGCCTAACATAGAGCCAATTCAAACCCCCTCTCCCCGCAAAGTAACATTGCTCAACAGCCTGTCCTCTTCCATTTTAACTACTGCGTTAAAGTCTCCCCCATATAAAATTGGACAAGTAGTCCAGTTCCTAAGTTTCTAAAATATATGTTGCAGAAATCCTCTCTGTCCAGTGTTGGGGGCATATACATTGACAATACAGAGACACAGTCCTGAGAGCTGCACCTCCAAAGCCATCACCCTTCCCTGTGAAACCTTCCACTTCCTCTTAATTTGATATGGCAGCCCTTTCCTAAAAATCACAGCCACCCCTGCACTGTTGGTCTTCCCAAGCAAATGACATACTTCTGCAGTCCATTTAATGTGTATTCTACCTATATCTTGCCTTGTCAGGTGGTTTTCTTGAAGTAGATTTTATTTTATTTATTTATAGTCTCTTCTATACCGCGCTATTCAGCATCAGTGCGGTTTACAATGAACAATGATTTACACATTTCCAATAGTACTTTGTGTTTACAGTTGAACAGGTAATATAACTTGGATAACAGGGGTAACTATTTACAGTTTACAACATTATCATGACCTCCTTTTTGGTTTCAGTCATGGGGGTTTTGGGTGGCTTGTGCGGTTGGTGCTGTGTCTGCGTTGGTTACTGGGTAATACAGGAGGAAGAAGTGGTGGGTATGTCTGAAGAGTAGGTGGGTAGCTCTTTAAGCACCAACCTCCTCCTTTGCGGTTTCTGTAACCCCTAACATTAAGGGAAATTATTTTAATACTCATTACCATACATAAGATCCTATTTTGTCTCCCCAGCTGCACCCAACCACCCCCCCCCCATCCACGCAGCAAGCCCACATCGATCTATAATTAACACAAATACATTATACATACTAACTCAACCTATTAACAACCCGAACAGTCACTTGGAGGGCACCCTCCCAGAGGCGTCAGTGAGCCAGCCCCACCTATGTGGGGGGGGGGGGGAGATTCCTGCGGACCACCACGACTGTACCTGAATTCCTCTCGGTGTGCAGATCGCACAATACCTCCGCCGGGGACCCGACTTCCTACAAGGTTCCAGCTATGTTTAGACTAAGGTTGTGTATAAGTTCGTGGGGGCTCACGTGACAGTTCAGCAACACCCTTTTCCCAGTCCCTACCCTCCTGGGCTCCGCCAACACCATTCCAGCATACCATAAAGACCTGCCACCCTCCACAGTTTATAACCCTGACATTGATAACACAGTTCAGCTTGAGGGCACAGCTGTTGACTTTCTTCGCCATCACTCTGCGCGAAGGCCTCCATTACTCGACAATGATTCTTTTCGTAACTGCGCATGAGGGCATCATCGTTAAGGCTGCTCCCTCTCTCCTCTCTGCTTCGTGGTCTCACTCCAGCAAAAGGAGGATCATCTGGGAAGTGCTGCCGAAGAAATACCTGCGCCTCCTTGGGATCCTCAAAATACAGCCTGTCCCCTTTCCACTCCACCCGCAGCCGTGCCGGGTACAATAATGCCTGTGGTATCCCATGACTTGCTAAGTGGCGTTTAATGTCTCTGAAAGCCTGTCGCCTTTTGTCCAGGTCTAAGCTGTAGTCAGGAAATATTCATATTTTCTTGTTCTGATGCAAGAGAGGCCCAACCTTCCGAACCTGCCGCAGGATCCAGTCCCAGTGCCGATAGTTTAAAATTTTTGCAAGCACTGGACGTGGCCTGTCCCAGACCTGAGTTCTCCCCCAGGTACTCTGAGCTCGCTCTATGACATGGCCAGTTGGGAGGGGGGTCCTGGAACCAGTCCTGTAACAACTGTTCTATATATTCAGCCATGCCTTGCTCGCCCCCTCCCTCCGGCAGGCCCAGAATCCTTACATTTGATCTCCTAGAGCGATTTTCTTGATCATCTACTTTGGCCCAGAATTTTTTCAATTGTTCATACTGGTCCGAGTCGCCTCTCTTCAATATAAGCACCTCGTCTTCAACATCGGAGATTCGCTGCTCTGCTTGCTCAATACGACTCACTGTGGCTTGAATTTCCACTCGAACTTTGTGCAGCTCTGCCTGGATGGCAGTTGGCTTCCCTGACAGGTCAGTGCTGCTCTCCTTGATCGCTGCTAATATTAACACCGATTCAGGCAGCATTCCCGATACTCTCGCTGCTGGTACAAGGCCCTCCACTGCATGCAGCTCTCCGCCATCTTGCGTAGTCAGCATTCTGTCATGGTAGGCTGCCGCGAGGTTCTGGTTGTTTTCGCCACACCAGACTGCATTTTTGGTGTTTTCTTCGAGTCTGCCTTTGTCACCATTATTCCCCCCATCAGAGCTTGTCGTTCTGCGGGCTTTGCCTAAAGATTTTACAGGACTTAGCTACCGAGGCCCGGGAGAGCAGCCACCATACATCTTTCCCTCAGCCTGACATCACGTGACTTCAAGCCCTGTAATTTTATAGCTGTAATATGATTTTTTACATATAGTACCACTCCTCCCCTTCTTCCTACTCTGTCCTTCCTCAATAAATTGTAGCCTGGTATAATTACATTCCTGTCATGATTGTCCATCAACCATGTCTCTGTAGTCTCCTCTAAATCCAAGTTGCCTCTTCCTTTAAAGCCTCATCATCTGGGATCTTATTTCACATATTATGGGCATTTATACACTGCTATCCAGGTGTTGCCCCTTTTTACCCATTTCTATAGAGGTATTTAATATTTTACTTACCTGAGGGCTTTTATTTACTTGGGAGCTTTCTTCACCCATCCCCAATGAATCTAGTTTAAAGCCCTCTTCAGTAGGTTAGCCAGTCTGCTGCAGAAGACACTTTGACCCTTGTTGGACAGGTGGACACCATTTCAGCTCTGCAGCCCTTGGATAATCATCCCATGCACTGTTCCTTCTAAGCTGTGCGCATGTGCATGCGCACACACCTCGCCAAGTGAGCGCACATACTTTACAAAAGAGCGCACAAAAATTACGGTTCTGATTCTGATAGAAAACAACACAGATGTCTTAAAATTTAAAAGTTGTGTATTTACGGTTTTCACAAGTTCTACAATATTTTCTAGTGCAATCAATGTGGTGTACATACTGTATTCTGACATATACTCAAATTTTAAAGTATATAACTCCGAGTGTCGTTATGTGGCACACAGAAATTTAACCGTCCTTCAAAAGCTGCACAGCTGATATTTTATGCGCACACAGTCTACAGAAAATTAGCGGGAACATTGATCCCATGGTCCAGGAAATGAAAACTCTCTCAATTACTCCATTCACGCAGCCAGGCATTCATCTCCAGGATGCCAGCTTCTCTGCCTTGGCCTTTACCCTCAACAGGGAGGATTGAAGAGAACACCACCTGCACATCTATCTGTTTCACCCTCTATCCCTGAGCCATGAAGTCACTCTTGATATGCTCGAGAGATACTTAGCAGTATCATTTGTGCTGACATGGATGAGCAACATCAGATAATAGTCAGTAGTCTTGATGAGTCTTGGCAAACTCTCTGTAACATCTTGGATTTTGGCACCTGGCAGACAGCATTGTACATCTCTGGACATCAGGTCTGGTCAGCAGATGGACGCCTCAGTACCCCTCAGAAGAGAGTCACCAACCACCACTACCCTTCGCTTCCTTGTGGTCACTGATTCTGCAACTTCGGGGTGCTTGAGCCCTGGTTCTTCCCTTTCCTGGGATGCTTTCACCTCCTGTACTTCCAGGGCTGCATTCTGGTTCTTCAATTCGAGGGCTGGAGGAGTTGGATTGTTGATTCTATAGGCTCTGGTGACTTGTGTCCATTCTTTAGCATAAAATCTTCACCTCTGTTGGACAACTTGGATGCTTCAAGAAGCTTCTCATCAATGTACTTCTTGCTGTCTCAAATGCTTCGCAGCATTGCCACCTCTTCTCTGAGCTCCTCCATGAGGGATTCAGCTTGCAGGTATCTTGCACATTGAACCAGTCCCTCAGCTGGCATTGGGCTGTCTGTCTGGACAGAGGCAGAAGCTGTAACCAGGGCAACAGCTTTGGCACTACAATTTTTCCCATTCATCATTCAGTTGGTGGAGCTTTGGTACTTGTTGAAGTAAACGAGAGACCTACCAAAGTCCCTAACTATTCCTCAAATGTCCTTTAAGAGAAAAAACAGCTACCTCTTTTATGTGTGTTCTAACAACGCTGTTCTATGTCCCTGTGTGTAGCCCTACTTCCTTGCTAAACAGTTATTACTTTACACTAGTAAAGTTTGATAATTATGGGGTAGATTTCATTTTGCATTTAGCAGGGATGGATGTCTGGTTCGGACATCCATCCCTGCTAAATACCGGGGTGCCGCTGCAGCTGACAGAGCTCCCCATACATACAGGCAAGATGTGCAGGGAGCTCTGTTCGTGGGCGGGAGGGGGCAAGCCAGAGGTTGAAGGAGGACGGGCAGTGAGCGGGAACCTGACTCCAGACGTACAGGGCCGATTCAAAGGTCAGCCCTGTATATCCAGGGTTGACCATTTGCATGGGGGACGTATTCCACCTTGGAGGTGGAAATAGTCCTCCTAGATGGAGGCACTTGCAGCAACTGGGAATGGAAAGTGAAGTGAGGGTGTGCAGGGGGTTCCCTGTAGCCCAACCCTGGTCATGGTAGGCTCGTTCGGGGGTTGAACGGCGGGAAAAGGGACATTTCGCGGTCTGCCAGGGATTGCGGTTCGTGCATGGAGCTGCAGTGCCATGGTAACATGAAGCCATAGCTCCATGCAGGAGCCTGGCTGGGCTAGCCAGGGAAGTGCCTGGACGTCTGGGGTGCCTGAATCGGAGCCCGTCCTGGACATCCATGCCCTATGCCGCAATTCTGGTCCCACAGGGCTAGCCCCCACAGGAGCAGAATCAGGTGCATCTCCGGGCCATCCAGATTTCTGGACAGCCCGGACGTGCACCTACGGAATTGGCCTGCACGTGTTGAGGCATAGATTGATGTGTTTCCTTTGTAAAATTACCTAATCAAAGCTCCTTTAAGAAGAGCAAATTGTTTACTTTCAGTAGATATCCAAATATGGAACTATTTGCCTGCTAGATTTTCTCTACCAACCAATAAACATCTGTTATCTTTTGTCAACAAGCTAATTGGGGAGTTGCCCTATATAGCAAGAATTCTCATATGGAATGGTGGGAGCTGGGGTGGGAAGGGAGGGATCTAACACCTAAGGAGGTCAGTGACTTCAAAGAACTTGCTTAGCTCTTTAAACTTGAGGGCTAGAAGAGATAAAAAAGAACTCTAACAGCAGAAAAAAAAGCTTTGCCCAAGAATGCAAAAAATTCCCCTTTTGCAATACAACTACAATTTACTAGGCAATGCAGCAGAAAAAAATTAACTATTAAAAATGACAAAAAAACCCAAACCTTTAAGAGCTGTCAGGCAGAGAATTTGTATTCAAGAGCCACACAGTATTATCTTGCTTGCTATGGAGACCTTTCAAGAAAGTATGCACAATTACAGCTGTTCACTAGCAAATGTAAGTGATTGTGTCTATATTAAGAATGCATTCTCTATTGCATATATTAGTATTTTATAAAAACAAGTAGGTGCTATTTGTATTTATAAAATAACACCTATACCAGTGGCACCCTGCTATAAAACTACCCCCCACATGTATTGGCATAGTTTGCGTTTTTGTTTTGATGGAGCAAAGGATAAGGAAGTCATACTGACAGTGGGAGCAGGGATCACCGTATGTGCCTGTAATACTCCCTCCCAAACTACACCTATGTCCATATGTCTTTTTGTGAGGCTTCCTCTTTAGCACTCTAGGACCCAGGCAAAATGGTTTCATGCATAGTCCTACTTACATTATTCAGGCAACCTCAACAATGTCAGGAATGCAACTATTTTTGGAAATAATCAGCTGGGAGAAGTCCCAAACCCCCACTGAAATGGCTCATTTCCAAGCTGTTCAAGAGACCTTATCATTGAACTACTGATATCTGCCATCTTCCAGAGAGTCCCAAATTAAAATCCTAACTTGGTCGATAGAGCTGATAAATTACCCAGTTCCAGGAGAGAGATTTTAGACCAGTCCTGATTTCTGACAACCCCATTCTGATGCATTATAGGATGTGCAGCACTGATTCAATGGGTAGAATTGGAATGCAAGTTCAAAATCAGAACTAGCCCAAATGTTTCCCTCCTGGAACTGTGTAACTTGGCAGCTTTGGGTCTGGCAAAGGGATTTTGGATTTAGCTCATGCTTTTTTCAGGAGTACCTCAAGGCAAGTTATATTCAGGCACTGTAGGTATTTTCCTATGCCTTAGAGACCTACGTTCTTGCATCTGAGGCAATAGAGGGTGAAGTAGCATCCAAGATCACAAGCAGCAGCAGTGGGATTTAAAGGGGGCTACCCTGATTTTTAGCCAACTGCTCTATCCATTAGGGGCCCGATTCCATTTTATATGTCCGGGCCCTCTGTGCGTCTGGCCAGAACCAGACGCACAGAGGGAGTCACGATTCTGACCCAGCAGGCTATATCTAGCCCCGCAGGATCAGAATCGCAAACAGGTCTGTACATGCAGGCCGGGACCCCGATTCCATCCAGCCTGCATATACAGGCCTTCCCCAGCTAACTCAGTTAGTGCTTGTCAATGGAGCTGCGGTGCCATGACGTCCGGATGCCATGGCATCATGGCTCCACTGAAGAGCTGAGATCCCCGGTCTTCGGCTTTAAAGTTAATTCCCCACAGCCTGACCCCCGATCTGGCCTCCTAAGGCCAGGGTTGTGCTGCGGAGAATGTCCTCGGGCACCCCCCCCCCCCCCGCCCGTCCCATCCGCACCCTGGGCCCGCCATCCCCCGACGACTAGGGGAACTTGGAATAAGTTCCCTGTGTATGTCGCCGGCCCCGGATATACAGGGCCGACACTGGAATCGGCCCTGTATGTCCGGGGCTGGTGACTATCCATCCCAATGCCGCCTCTGATCGGCCCCTTTCCCGCCCCCGTCTATCTTCCCCATACAACACGCAGGGAAGGTAGTCAGGCTCGGGAAACGGCAAGAATAGCGGGGATGGACGCCCCAACAGGATGTCCATCTCTGTTATTCCTGCCTCAGAATGACCCCCTAGGCTATTATCAAAGATAAGCTTTGCAGTAATGACATGGGATAGAAGGAGTGATCAACTTTTTAAGGTGGTTTTTTTTAATTCATAGGACCAATTTAAAAAAAGAAAAATGCAAGATTATACTATAGATATTTCCAATGTGTGTATTGTAAAAGCTAAGCACTTGTAACACAATGCATATTCAAAAGGCAATTGTGATTTCTTTTCCTGTTTTACTTTCTTTTCTTCCCTCCCAATTTCTCCTTTTCTGTCTATTTCTCTTTTCTCCATAATTGCTTTCTATCTCTGGTTTAGCCTTTCTCCCCTACTTCCTTCCTCCTTTTCAGTCTCTTTTCCACTTAAGACCCCCTTTGTTTTTCCTTTTCTCCTTCCCTCACTCCCTTTTTCTTTCCACCTTCCCTCCTCAAATCTTTACTACTTTCCCCTTCTCTCTTTTTCTTTCTGTCCTTTCTATCCCCGTTTCTCTTCATTCTTTTGTTCCCTCATTCTTTTGTCCTCCTTTCTCCTCCTTATCCTTTCTTTCTCTCCCCACAATTTACTATTTCATCTTTTATTTCCATATTATCTTCCCCTTCTCTCTCTCTGGAGCCAAAACCCTGCGTTACAGCCCTGCGCTAAAGCTCAGCATAGGATTTCTTAACACAAGTTTAGCGCAGAGGCTTTGCTGACTGATACTGTATGCAAACAGAATGCAAATAAGCTGTCTGAGGAACATCTGTGCTAAACAAGGAAATCAAGCTAGAAATATGTGCACAGGGGTCTGTGTTAACAGCATCTAGATCTTGTGCACGAAAAAAACCTACTTGGCACATGCAGAAATATTATTCTGTTCAGCTCTACTCAGAATAATATCGGTGTTCATAAACATTCATAAAATTCTGCACAGAATATCGATGTCTATGCGCCAAATAGCATTCCAGTACATGTGCAAAACGTTTTTTCTCCATGGACAAGCAGGATGAGTCAGCCACACCTGGTGACATCATCCGATGGCACCATACATGGAACTACTCTCCATAGCTCAGAAAGGCAAAGCCTTTCTGAGCATGAGCCCTAGTAGCCCAATCCACTGGCCCACTCTTAGCCAGCCAGTTTTCTCTTCTTCCACCTTGCCTACAAGATGGATCCCTCTACTCTCCAGTAGATTCACAAAAAAAAGAAAGAAAGAAGACTACAACCAGAAATCCAGGAGGAAGTAAGAACCGACCTGGAGCACCATGCCGAAGCCAGGATTCAAAAGTGTCCGAAGTGTGCCTGCAAGATGAGTAACTCTGATGCCCACAACTGCTGTCTATGCTGCCTGGGCAAGGAGCACAGGTTTGAGGAGTGTGCCACCTGTGCCCAGATGTCTCTACGGGCTAGGAAATCCAAAAGGCATGCTCTCCAGGACTTTCTGGCTCAGTCGACCTCCCCGGAAGCCCCAAAAGACCTTGTGCTTCCTCAGGGTATGGATTCCACAGCCACGAAGTGGGACATGCCAGACAGCACCTCCATCCCCACCCAGGTGAGCCGGGACATTGCTGCAACCGCAGCCACCCCTCAGGACTCTAGCCGCCCTACTCTGGAGGCTCCCTCCATGTGTCTACCTGGCCATGTTGTTGAACTACTCCAGGACTCCTCTTCTGGGTCAGACTCCTCCCCCTTGGCACCAATTGTCTAGCGCAGTGATTTCATCAGATAGACAAACCACTGAGAGTAACACACCAATAGTCCCACCTCCCAAACAGTGATTCAACAGCACAGGAATGGCTCCAGCCCCAATCCTCAGCGCAATAGATCCTCCGCTCCAAGAACATGCAGGAACAGTGATCGGCACAGAGGCAGCTGCAATTGATGTAGGGGGAGTCATGGGCATCACCAGAGCTGCGGACGGCCCAGAAAGTGGAGACACAGCACAGTGAACACCCGGTCAAACAGCAGCAGCATAGCAGCACCCTGCAGAAGGCATAGGTATACTTCCTGGAGCCCCTCCCCCCCCTGCTCCCCTCAGAAGCACAGGAGGCAGAGGACAACTTAGCCAGGCAGAGGCAGACCACGGCAGGCTGTCTGACAGAGCTCCTCCAGCTGATCACACACCTCCTCCAACACTGGCCTTCTGCTTCCACGGGCCCTGCACCGGCACCCCTACCCATGGACTCTGAAAAAGGGCCTACCCCAGTGTTAAACCTCGCGGAGCATCAACCAGCCACTGTGTCCACTAAGGGTGGCATCGCCGGATCCTGCATGCACTCGCTCCCCAAGCCAGCTGACAGTGGCCAGTGGAGGTGAAGAAGCCATGATGCTGGGTCCCTGGGTTTGGGAGATGCCCTCATGTCTACCTCCACACAGGGACCCTCATGCCCCACTAAGGACAACCCCCAGCCCATGCTGCCAGAGGACCTAATCTACCCTAAGTTCCTACACAGGGTAGCGGCAGCACTATCCCTCTCCACTGCCGACGTCCCAGACCAGAGAGGTGAAGTCCAAGGAACCCTAAATTTCCTCAAACCGCTGAAGACTAACATTGCTACCCATTCACCAGTTACTCCGAGAGGACCTGGTGAAGCATCTAACGGCATCTAAACCAGCCTGCTCCCACAAGCTGGAGACTAAGTACCAGGTCCAGCCTACACCCAGGTTCGAGAAGGCCCAACTCCCACACCACTCCATAGTGGTGGAGTCCACCCTCAAGAGGAACAAGTCATGACCTCAAGCTACTGGATGATGTCGACAAGAGGACATTTCAGGGAGCCATGCTGAGCACAAGGACTGCAGCCCACCAACTGCAGCACGCCCTATATCAGGATGTCCTGGTAGAGAGCCTCAAGAACACCATCTCGACTAGGCCCCCCCTCTCCCTGAGGCACTTTCAGCAGCTATGGCCACCCTCACAGACCTAGGAGGGTGCACCAAACACCAGGTTTGAGTGGCCCTTTGACTCCGCCACTTGAACCATGGGAAAAGCCATCTCGGCCTGCCATCTAGCATGGCTGCGAGCATCTGGATTATGGGAGGACATGCATGACTGCATAACGGAAGCCCCATGTGCAGGGGATTCGCTTTTTGGGGACAAAGTCAAGAATACAGTCAGTGACCTAAAGGATCACTGCACCACCCTACAGACCTTGACAAAAGAGGGCCTAAAGCACACCAACCCTAACTGAAAAAGGGACTAACAGCACAAATCCTACCCTTCATCCAAATGACACCTCCTACTGTAAGTGGCAGGCACCTCGGTACAAACAACAACCCTACCAGGCCCCCTACTGCTCTAAAGCCTGCCCAAAAGAGCGGAAACAACAGAAGCCTGCAACAGCAGCTGGAGGGAGGGCCAACCCATCCTTTTGACAACAACACCCGGGCCAGTCTACACATGGGGGGCAGACTGTCCGCTTTCCTCGATGCCTGGAGGGCCATTATGACGGACGAGTGGGTCCTACAGATCATAGCAGAGGGTTATTGCATCCAGTTCTCCACCCCCTGGCAACATTTGCAACCCCCCAGCAACACTCCACTGCACCTGCTCCCCACCATCACTACGGAGATCCTGTCCCTCCTGCTGTCCCAGGTGATAGAACCGGTGCCGCCCCAAGAAGTCAACACCAGGTTCTACTCCAGATACTTTCTGATCCCCAAGAAATCTGGAGGCATGCACCCCATCCTCGACCTCTGGAAACTGAACATATTCATCCTCAAGGAAAAATTCAGGATGTATTCCCTGGGGTCCATCCTGCCCCTCCTGCAATCTGGGGAATGGTTAGCCTCTTTGGACTTACAGGATGCATACACACATGTGCCCATTCACACAGACCACAGGAGGTACCATGCTTCCAAGTGCTGGGGAACCACTGCCAGTACTGGGCCCTGTCTTCGGCCTTTCCCCTGCTCCAAGGGTGTTCACCAAGAGTGTCGCGGTGGCAGCAGCACATCTCCGCAAGCAAGGTGTCTGTGTATTCCCCTACCTTGATGACTGGCTGATCTCTGCCCCCTCCTACCGGCAGACCAAAGAGGCAGTCAGATGAACCGTTATCCCTGGGATTCCTGGTGAACCACCAGAAGTCCCAGTTCCGCTCCTCTCAACACCTGTAATTCATGGGGGCAGATGGCCACGGCCAAAGCTTTCCTTCCAACGCATCAGGCACACTCCATCACGGCACTAACCAGAACCATCCACTTGATGCAACAGGCTTCCAGGAGGACCCTGCTATGCCTCCTGGGACACATGGTAGAGTCTACACAAGTGCTTCCCCTGGCAAAGCTGCATATTCGCCATCTCCAATGGCACCTCCGCACCCACTGGAACCAGCACTCACAACCCCTGTCAACGTGCATTCCGCTGGACAAGGGAGTCAACGCTTCCCTCCAGTGGTGGACCCACCTAGAGAACCTGGTTCAGGGCAGACCCCTGCAACAGCCCCCACGCCACCTCATTGTCAACATAGATGCCTCACTGGTGGGCTGGGGAGCTCACTGCCTGCAGCTCCACACCAAAGGGGCTTGGACGACGAGGGAGCAGACATTCCACATCAATCTCCTGGAACTCAGAGTGATTCATTACGCACTCAGAGCATTCCATGACCACCTTACCAACAGAACAGTACTGATCCAGATGGACAATCAAGTGGCCATGTTCTATGTCAACAAGCAAGGGGGGATGGGATCCCGCTCCCTTTGCAAGTAGGCACTCAAGATCTGAGCCTTTGTACTCTCCAAGCACTGCCTGCTGCAGGCCTCCTATCTCCCAGGGGCACAGAACCAACTGGCGGGCAAGCTCAGCCACACCAACTAGACCCGCACGAGTGGACACTCAACCCACAGATGACAGCCTCCCTACTCCTCCGGTGGGGACACCCGCAAGTCAACCTCTTTGCCACTGAGGAGAACATGAAGTGCCCTCGCTTCTGCTCGACGCACTTGTCCAAACAGCAATCTTGCCACAAATGCCTTCGACATGTCCTGGGGGGAGTGGTCACTAGTGTATGCTTTCACCCCCACATCGCTCACATCAAAGACTCTGCAGCACATCATCAAGGACAAAGTGCAGGCCATTCTCATTGCACCGCACTGGCCCTGGCAGATGTGGTTCCCCTACCTCCATTGCCTGGCACTGGAGCCCCTGTACACATTCCCCTGCAGCCGGATCTCATCACGCAGGCCAGGGGGGAGGGGGGAGACCCTGTACCCCAACCTACCAGCATTCACACTGACAGCATGAATATTGAGAGGCTAACCCTGTTGTCTCTCAACCTCCCCTCTGAAGTGCACAAGTGGTGATGGCGGCCTGGCGCCCATCAACAAGAAAATCCTACAGCTTGAAATGGAAGCACTTCAGCACCTGGTGTGCAGTGCGGCAGCTGGATTCCTTCTCCTGCCCAGTGGCACACACCCTCCACTGAACTCTTCACCAGTGGCCTAAAAACACAGTTCATCTGAGTGCACCGCTCTGCGATTGCTGCCTTCCACAACCACTTTGGAGACAACCTCCGCTGGTCACACACTTAATGAAGGGCCTAGCAAACCTATGCCGCACAGTCTGGCCCCTGGTACCTCTCTGGGACCTTAACATCATTCTCAACCAGCTGATATGTGAGTCATTCTAGCCCCTGCAAACTACAGGGATGAAGTATTTATTTACATTCTCTTATATACCGTGCTATTCTGCATCAGTGCTGTTTACATTGAACAAACTGAAATTACATTGAACAGGGCATTATAACTTGGAGATAACTATTTTACAGGGAACATGGGCTATGGAGGGTTAAGTGGCTTGCCCAAGACCACAAGGAGCACCTGTGGGACTAGAAACCCCAGTCCTTCCGGCCCAAGGTTGCTGTACTCTAGTGGGATTTGAACCCCCGACCTTCCGGCCTGAAGTACCTTGCCCCAACCACTAGGCCACTCCTCCACTCCTATGCAGCCTGGAAGACGCTCTTTCTGGTAGCAATCACATCCGCCAGAAAAATCTGTGAATTGCAGGCCCTCGTGGTGAACCCTCCTTACACACAGCTCTACCAGGACCGAGCCACCTTCCGGACTCACCCGGAATGCATTCCTAAGGTGGCGTCCACCTTCCACATCAACCAAGCCATTGAGCAGCCAACCTTCCACCCGGCACCTCGCGCCTCCTCAGAGGAGCAGAGGTTGCGCACCCTGAATGTGTCAGGGCCCTGCACATCTACCTGCACAGGATGGAACAGCAACATCAAGGGACCCAACTCTTCATCTCTTACAACCCCAATAGACAGGGATGCTCTGTCAACAAGCAGTCCCTGTCACTATGGGTCTTCAGCTGCACCACCTTCCCCCTAGACCAGGCAGGAGCCCAAGCTATGCCATGAGTTAACACGTACCAGCTCAGGGCACTGGCCACCACCATTGCCAACCTGCATGCAGTGCCAGCGGCAAACATCTATAAGGCTGTCACCTGGTCTTCCATCCACACATTCCAGTGGTACTACTGTCTCAACGTTGAGGCACGGTCGGACACCACCTTTGGCCGAGCCTTCCTAGCCACAGCAGAGACCCCAATGGCAGAGGCCCAATAGGTCGCTTGTGCACAAACCTTGTCCCTGCATTGGTTGCAGGGTGCAACCGGACTGTTGAACACTGATTGCTATGTCGTTGCACATTACCTCTGCACATGACCAGTGTTGTCTGCACAATTTGTTGTTTGCAGATTTTGTTGTTTGCACATTTGCCACAGTATTGTGGGTGTTTTGCACATTATTGTTGTTGTTGCCTTGCATTGTCTTGAGTGGCGAGTGCCACCTGTTGCAGGGTGATTATTACACATGTACCACAATGTTGTGGGTGTTTTGCACAAGGTGACATGGGCACCGCATCCTATAGTTTTCATACTGTTACCGGTTGTGCCAATAAAATACCTTTTTTCAAGGTCAAGGGATCCATGACCAGTTCTTTTTATCTGACACAATGTCAGGGTCCCCCCGTCCACCGCAGCACAGGGATGTTGCTGGGGTGTCACCAGATGTGGCTGACTCATCCTGCTTGTCTTTGGAGAAAGTGAGGTTACTTACCTGTAAGAGGGGTTTTCAGAGGACAGCAGGATAAGTCAGCCATGCATACCCATTCACCCCCCCTGGAAGGGGTCAGCTCGCCAGCCTGGGACCTGCCTACCTAGCAACGGGGTCTCAGCTTGGGATGTACTGACTGGCTAGGGGTGGACCAGTGGGTTGGGATACTAGGGCTCACGCTGTATGGAGAGTAGTTCTGTGTATGCCACTGTCAGATGACGTTACCAGGTATGGCTGACTTATTCCGATGTCCTCAGAGAACCCTTGCTACAGGTAAGTAACCTTGCTTTCAGTACATTTCCCCTGCCATTTATTTACTACTCCCTTCAAATGCCAGAAAAAAGTTGCTGGTGCTATACACTCAACAAACAGGCATACATTCCTCATCAGCACTGACTATAGACCTATGAACTAACTAATTATATCTCCTCAGACTTTGTGTTAAAATCCCAACTTGAACTTGGCTTTCTGGTCTTCTGTGCACCTCTCTGCATCTGCGCCCCATAGCTAATTGCTTCATTACCACCCATTTAAATGAATTTAAATGTACTATGCACTGCTGTTTGCTTGAGGCTTTGCACAAAGTTAGCTTGTGCACAAACCTTGTCCCTGCATTGGTTGCACACAAAATTGTTTGTAAAACCAAGCTAACCTATGTGCAAAGCCTAGTGCACTTTTTTGCATCAACCTCTCTGTTTTTATATTCCTCCTTCTCTTTCATCCCATCTCTTTTCTCTTCTTTCTGCCTTTCTGCAACATACCAGAGCAACAGGATGTGGTGTGACCCTTTCTGATCTATGCTGTGGACCTCCTCTCTAAAAAGAAGTCAGATTGTTGTTTCTATAAACAGGAAGCTCTAATCTCCTCGGTACTAATATGACTCTTAATCCACAAGAAATATTAAAAGTATGTGGGATAAGTTCGATCAAGCAAAATGTTCAGAATACAGTGATTTTTCTCAAGGGGATTGCCAAGAAATCCTTATTAAATTTTATCAACCTCTAAACCATTCCACAATCAGATTGCTGTTCAATAATGTGGAACCTACTATTAAAAAAACATATCATGCAATAAAAAGGTAAAGATGAAAACCCATATCTTCTGTCTTGTGAATGTGAAAGCAGTCAGTCAGGTTCCCAGACATACAATACGTTTTCTATTGGTGGGAGCAGTGGGAAAGGGAATGAAAAGGTGCGTGTTCCTGGGGCTCTTTCCTAGTTCAAGTTTATAAATGTCCAAGCTAATCTGGGAGCAATTTCTCCAAAAGGTTAGTTTTGCGCACACCATGACAGTCATGAACTTCACTCCTAAACCAGGACATGTGCAGTCTGATCTCAGTTTCTCAAATTTACTGCTGATGCTTGGTGTGGTGCTTTCTCATGCCAAAGAGCCCCTCCTTCTGGAGTTCAGAAGATGTATAGTAATTTATCAAGGTGTGCTTAGAAATCCCTCTTGACCAAGTCTGTGCACAATGCAACATATCTCAGTATCTTTCTGCCATGGTTTTTTTTTGTCTTTAACTGCATTGTTTAGTACTTGAAGATCTCCCTCTCAACACAATTCACAGAATTGTTGCTTGAAACTGATACCGCTATAAGCAATGCCATTCTGGTGGTTTTCTCCTTTACCTCTATGTCCAAATTTCTTGTATCCAACTTTTTAGCAGCTAGAATGGGAGTAACCCAGGTGATCGCACCTTTTCATTCTCCATAATTCTGTTAGGGTCATATTCCTAGTGCTTTTCCAGTACAGTGATGCTGTAATGTTTCCAGGGTTTCCAGTGGATGAGGCGTGTTACTTTACTTTATTGTGTCTTTTGTATAGAAAGTTTTTGCCATCAGATCTTCCCAGTGAGTCACGGTATCCAGCTCTTTCTTACAGAATCTACATATGTCTATTTGCCAGTTTTTTCAATGTTTGCTATAAACCATTTTGTTCGCTGTAAATCTGGGGCAATTTCTCCAAATGGATTCGTTTTATTCATACTATGATAGTCATGGACCTCTCAAAGGATATGTGGAGTGTGATCTCAGTCTCTCAAATTTACTGCTAATGCTCGGCGTAGTACTTGCACTGTGGCAAAGAGAGCCTCCTTCTGGAGTTCGTAAGCTGTAACATGTATGAGTAATTTATCAAAATATACGTGGAAATTCTTCTTAATCAAGCCTCAGAAATAATTTGGTATCTTTCTGCCACATTTTCTTGGTCTCTGACTTCATTTCTTGGTAAATAAAGATCTTCTCCCTCTCAACATGATTCATAGAATAGTTGCTTGGACTGACACCTCTATGATTAATGCTGTTCTGGAGTCCTTTACCACTATGTCCGGCTTCTCTGCATCCAGTTTATCAGTCGGAATGGGAGTATTCCCGGTGATCATAACCTCTTCATTCTCTGTAATTCTCTTAGGGTCATAGTCCCAGTGCTTTTCAGGCACAGTGGTGTAATGTTTCCAGAGTTTCCAGTGGATGAGACGTGCTACTTTATTGTGCTTTCCTGTATAGAAATTTTTTGCCATTAGAACTTCAGTCAGCTGTGAGATGAGTCACTGTGTCCAGCTTTCTTACAGACTCTTCAGATGTATGTTTTGCCAATTTTTTCAATGCTTTCTGTTAACCATCTCATCTGTAATCCACTGTCCCGGGTTAACTATCAAACTCTCATCCTTCGGTTTTAGTACACCTCTCTTTAATCATTCATGTATCCGGTCTTGATCGATTAAAAAGTTCCTGGAGTAACACTTTGTATTTCTCACTATATTTGTGTTTTTGCCACTTGTTTTTCCTTGTTTATTGATCTAATTATTTGACACGTTTTTTTTCTCTTGTTTTGCACATTGTTGCTTCCTTCCCTCTGTGTGCTTCTGGATTCTCACTCATTCCTTCTAGTTATCGGAACATTTGTCCAAGTTCGATGAAAGAGACAGGTTCTGGACGTTTACTTTCATATTTCAGCACTTTTTGCGTACTTGGATCTAATGATGGTATCAGGTAGGCCTAGAGGCCTATGATGGTAGCTCTGTATGTGTAATCAATTTCTGTGAGGTCTATCCCTCCTTCTGCTCTAGGGATGTACAGTCTTGGCATATACTGATTCTTGTAAATTACTTCATGGGCATGGAAGAGTTTTCTTGTTTGTATATCCATTTTTCAAGATCTTTACAAGGCCAATCTGTAATCTCAAAGCTATATGAAAATACAGCAATTGCCAGCTGATTGATGGCTTGTATTTTATTCTATGATGTTAAAGCACTATTCAATAAACTGCTATTGCTGTGGTCTCTGTCCTTTCAAAATGCTGAGAAAAAGCATAAAAGGCCAAGGAGCTGAAGTACAACATTGGATGGACTGATAATCATATTTCTGTAAACAATCTGCTCAGTTACTCTATCCACACAGCTAAGGATAAGACTGAGCTGCTAGCCATAGAATATGACAACCTGCAGTCTATCTTTTCTTGTCCAGGACAGTCATTTTTGTCTCTCTCATCTGTACTTTACTATCTCGGGTAGAATAACATAAAAGATTATTCCTCTCTTATAAGGTCCACTGGTCAAACTCACACATACTTTACATTATTTGGGGGTCAATTCTGACCCAAAATTACCATTTGAGTCATAGGTTTCAGCAATGGTCAAGTCCTGTTTTTTTGCACTATGCCAGTGTTTCTCAACCCAGTTCTGGAGTACCCCTTAACCAGACTGGTTTTCAAGTTTTCCACAATAAATATGCATGAGTTATATTTGCATGCACTGCTTCCACTGCATGCAAATCTATGATATGCATATTCACTGTGGGGATTATTCTGTGCTACGAATTGCGGGGATGGACAGCCCGATGGGATGTCCATCCCTGCTATTTGTGCCGGCTCCTACCCCCGACTAACTTCCTCGCCGGTTGTGCGAGGAAGTTAAATGGGGGCGGGGAATAGGCGGCCCGGAGGCAGAGTCTGGGCAGGCAGTTACCGGTCGCTGGCCCTGGATGTACAGGGCCGATTCTAATGTCAGCCCTGTACGTCCAGGGCCCGTGACATGTGCGGAGAAGTTATTCCACCTCTGAGGTAGAATAACTTCCATGGACGTGTCTTAATTTTAATGCCAGTGTGTGGATGGGGCGGGGGGAGGAGGGCAGGGGACATTCCCCGCAGCCTGACCCTGGCCTTAGGATACCAGATCGGGGGTCAGGCTGCAGGGAATAAACCCCTTTTTTAGGCGGCCGGCATCACGGCTCTTCAATGGAGCCACAGTGCCATGGCAACATGGCACCGTGGCTCCATTAAAGAGTCTTGACTGAGTTAGCCGAGGGCAGTCCTGCACGTGCAGGACTGTAAGCGATTCCGATCCCGTGGGGCTAGACGTCTCCCGTGGGATCAGAATCGCGATCCCCTCTGTCCGGTTCAAACCAGACACACAGAGGGGATCTACGTGCAGGATGGAATTGGGCCCTGTGCCTCTGTGATTCTCTAGATTGGATAATGCTTCACCTCTTTAGCACAACCACTGGCTCCCTCAGACTTATCACATATATTTCAATGTTTAAATTCTCATTCATTAAGCCTTTTATACAGGATTTTTGATGTTTCTTTCCTTGGTACTTATACCTTACACTTCTGCCTGAATACTCCACTCCCAACATCGAAATTTAAGTTAGGGTTTGTGTGCTTTTCTGTCTTTTGCCTGTCATAAAGTAATGGTGTTTTTTTTCTTTTTCTATTGTCTTTGAAATGTAAAACACTCAAGTATCTTATAACAAAGAGTAGTATAACAAAAAAATATAATAAAAGAGAAACATAAACATAAAAAATCTCTACTTAGTTTCCTCCAGTGCTCCAACTTTCCCATGTCTAACCACAAAGTGGAAATGGTTCATTTAAAAGTGAGGGTCAGAGATTTCAAGGAAACTGGCTTTGTCAAGATAGGAGAATACCACAAAGAGTTGTTAGCTGTATGGGAACATCTGAGGGAAGTAGAAAAGAACATAAGAACACAATATTTGCCTTACTGGGTCAGCAGTGGATTTCACCCACTTCACTTTAATAATGGTTTATGGACTTTTCCTCCAGTAACTTGTCCAAACCTTTTTTGAACCCAGCTATCCTAACAGCTTTTACTACATCCGTTATCAATGAATTCCAGAGCTTAATTATGCATTTGGAGCCTGATTCACGAAGGGGCACATCCTGGCCGTCTGGACGGCCCTGAACAAGACGGGCCCTTTAGGACCTGATTCTGGACTGAGGGAACAAAATATTCCCCCAGTGCACAGAATTGGGCCGGTGCACAGAATTGGGCCCGTGGACAGACCGGCGTGCTTCTGCCGCCTGCGGGGATGTCCTCCCTGCAGGCACCCCCAACTCCCATGGCTTAGGCCCCCTTCTTCCCCTCTGCCTGATCCATGGCAGGCCTGCCAGGGCCTGGCTTAGGTGGTGGGGACCCACCTGCACCAGACTCTAGCCCCGGGGGGGATCCCTGGACTCAGTCGTCGGGTAATGCTGCTTATTCCACCTTTGAAGTGGAATAAGCAGCACGTCCCCTTTGACCCGGCAGGATGGACAGGGCCATGACCTGAAACGGCCCTTTACATCGTGCCAGGCTGGCCTGCCTCCGCTCCGCCCAGATCCCACCAACACCTGCCCCCCGTCAGCTCTCTCCGTCCGCTGCTCAGGACATACTGGGAGAGCTAGAGGGGGAATTGGGCCCAAACAGCTTGTGGGGTTGCACGTCCCGCCGAGACATGCAGCCCCACAACCCGCGTCCTAGAATCGGGCCCTAAGTGAAAAAAATATTTTTGCGGTATAAAAGAGACTGCAAATAAAATAAATAAATAAATAATTAGTCTTAAATGTACTTGGTAACACAGATAAATCTGCTGTAGCCCTCCATACAATGGAAGTTGGCCATACAATCAGATTCGATGACACAAGAATCCTGAAAAAAGAAAAACGCTGGTGGTCAAAGAGAATCAAAGAGGCAGTAGAAATAACAAGACACCCACAAAACCTGCACAGGGACAAAGGACGCAATATAAAAACATGGCAATCCCTCTCTCACTGATGCCGAAGACCAACTTTTTTTTTCCACCTTCCAGAATTCGAGATTGTCACAACAAATTTTCCTGCTAAAATTCAAAATTCCCTGACTTCAGAATTCTAACTTGCAGTTTTCCTAACTTTCCCACCAAATTTCCCACCTTTTTTCAATGGACTTTCCCACCAATCCAGTTTGAGAACCACTATATAAGAACAGAAATCCACTGCATAACCAATTCACCCTGAAGAAAGCTGCAGCATGATGGCTGAAATGTCAGTTCCACTTACTAAGATGCGACATGACTCAGAAAATTACAAAGATCTTAAGTGTACTACTTTGTAGCCTCATTGTGTGTCCCCTAGTATTTGTACTTTTTGAGGGAGTAAACTGATTCGCATTTACTTGTTCCACTCCACTCATTTTATAGACCACTATCATATCTCCCCTCAGCCATCTTTTCTCCAAGTGGAAGAGCCCTAACCCTTTAAGCCTTTCCTCATAGGGGTATCCTTCCATCTATTTTATCATTTTGGTCACCCTTTTCTGTACATTTTATTATTCCATCATATCTTCTTTTAGATGTTGCAACCAATATTGTATGCAATATTCAAGGTGTGGTTGCACCATGAAGCAATACAAAGGCATTATGATATCCTTGGTTTTATTCTTCATGCCTCTCCTTATAATTCCTAGCATTCTGTTAGCTTTCTTGGCAATGGGCAAAACTGAAAGGAGATATTTTAAGGGCAGTAAATCTTTTTTTGTTAGAAAAGTAAATAAAGGTAAGGAAAAGAAATCACTGTGGTTCTCAAAAGAAGTAGCTGAAAAGGCAAGGATAAAGAGGTTAGCCACTATAAACTACAAGAGATCACAAAAAAGAAAAACAAGAAACAATATCTGGAAAAGCTATGATATGCTGGGAAAGTAGTTAGGGAAGCAAAGATGCAAATGGAAGCAAAAATAGCCAGTACAGTAAAATGAGGGGATAAAACTTTTTAGATAATGTTAGTGACAGGAGGAAGTACAAAAGTTGTAGTATGAGATTCAAGAGTGAAGGGGAGGAATATGTAGAAGCTGATGAAGATAAAGTGGAATTGCTTAACAAATATTTTTGTTCTGTGTTCATAGATGATGGGCCAGGAGTAGGACCCCAGAAAGCAAACCGAACAGGAATTGAATCTAGTCAGATCTTGAACAATTTTCCGAACACTGTATTCAAAAGCAGCTAGCTAAACTAAAAGTAGACAAAGCAATGGAACTGGATGAAATACATATAAGGGTACTGAAGGGATTTGGAGTTCTGGTGGCTTCACTTTCTGACCTTTTTGATGCTTATTTAAAATTAGGAGTAGACTGGAGAAGGTTGGATGTGGTCCCTCACCGCAAAAGCAAAAATAAGGAGGAGGAGGTTTGGAACAACAGGCCAGTTAATCTGACTTCTGTGATGAGTAAATCAACAGAAACACTACTAAAGCAGAGGATATTGCAATTTCTAGAATCCAAAGGATTACAGGATTTGAGACAGCATGACTCTACTAGATGTAGGCCTTGTCAGATGAATTGGGCCAATTTATTTGAATGGGCGACCACAGAATGGGATAGGGAAGAGCAGAATATGTGATGCATTGAAATTTCAGCAAGGCCTTCGACACTTTTCCACCCTGGCAACTTATAAATAAATGCACAGGAGGCAGGCCTCTTTCAATTTAAAGGAAGCTCTGGAACAAGGGGGCATAGGATGAAGATGAAAGGGGATAGACTCAGGAGTAATCTAACGGAATATTTTTACAGAAAGGACTGTGGATGCATGGAACAGCCTCCCAGCAGAGCTGGTAGACACAAGGAGTTATCTGAATTCACGAAAGTATGGGGCAAACACAGAAGATCTCTAAGGGAGTTGCTCGTTTTATTCTAATATCATAGCCTAATGTAAGTAGCATCATTACTAGTGAACCTCCTAATCACCCGTACAGCCTACCAGTCAGACCTAGCACTTCAGTCCAGAATAGAGCAAGGTGGTCAGCACTTCACACTGGAATGAAGCAGGTGTAAATGTCTGCCTGCTTTTAAGGTGCAGTCCCTGTCACTTACACTATTATTTTATAAAGATAAATATGCGCTTATGTGTCTTTATAAAATAGACTTAAAACAGGCATCTGCTCAACCTCTTATCTTAAGCACCTTGTTAGAAAATTATCCTCTTTATGTGCAGAAACAGACATTCATAAATTTGGGGTATATGCCCGGTGTCTAGACTTTTTCTTTCTTTCTTTCTTTAATTACATTTATAAATCACACAGTCGACAAACTGCCCGGTACTAGTTGCAAAATAAAACAAAACAATAATAATACAATAAATAAAACATATATGAGAACCCCCCATAACACCCCTCCCCCTCACCAAATACTCACTACCCCCGAAGCAATCCCACTAACAGACACAACCCTCCCCTCCCTATAGATGCATAAGTCTTTTCTGATGAGGGGTTCCCAAGGCAGGGTTTAAGTGAGGTTTGTACTTATGCCCCTATTTTATAAAATGCATGCAAAAGTACTGTATAAACTAAACAAGAAAGTCGTGTGTTCCTCAGAGAATGTGTAACTTTGTGTGGAAGTTTTTCAGGAGCATAATTTTATAATGGCACCGATATGCATATATATCCTTTATATTAAGCATAGGCCCGATATTAAGCCCACGGTAGTCAGCACTTGTAAAGCACCTGACCACCGCAGGCAAAAATGAAACCGGATATTCCTTGGCAGTTGCCGGATATGCATCGGCGCTGATTATCTAGTAACACTGCTGATGTCCATTGCTATCTGATTAGTAGTGACATTCAGCAAAAACAAATAAAGTTAGGACAGACATTGACCTGATCTAACTTCATGCAATTATCTATCCTGTTAGAGGGCTGAACATTGCCACTATTTATTTATTTATTTTATTTATTTAACATCTTTTATATACCGCGCTATTTGTTTTCAGTGCGGTTTACAAATAACAAAGGCTGCACATTCAGAGGACACTTGTGTGCTTACATTATAACAGGAAACTTAAACTTGGAACAACAGGGTAAACTGTAACTATGTACAAAACATATTGGATTCTTTAGTATTCACAGGAGGGCTAAGGCAAGACATCAGAGAACTTGAGGCAGAATTACTTATGAGGGAATTGGGAGTGAGGATTGAGAGTTTGTGGGTTTAGGAGTGCTGATGATCGGATGCGTATTGGATGCTTGTGCAAAGTGGAGAAGGAAAATGTGGTGCTTGATTGCCTTGCGAAATTGAGTGAGGTCTTTAATTGCTCTTATTTCAGGTGGGAGGTCATTCCAGCATTTAGGTGCATAGAAGGCGAAGGTCCTTTTCTTGGTTGACTGGGTACATTTGATGGACTCTTTGGGTATGACCAGGGTGTTGTCCGTTATTGACCTTCTCGTTCTGTTTTTTGGGGTGAGGGAGATGAGATCATTGAGAGACGTGGGGGCAAGGTTGTTGATGATCTTGAAAGTGATGATGAGGATTTTATAGGTTAACCTGCAATGAATTGGTAGCCAGTGGAGCTCCATGAGAGTCGGGGTGATATGGTCTGATCTTGCTAGACCACAGAGCACCCTAGCAGCCGCGTTCATCGCAAGTTGCAGTGGATTAATGATATTCTTGGGGAGTCCGTATAATACGACGTTTGCATAATCAAAATGAGGTAGTGTGAGGGCCTGGAAAATGGTCCGGAAGTTGTTATGAGGTAGCATGGGTCTGAGGTGCCTTAGCGTTCTGATTTTATTGTAGACAGATGTGGTGATGTTCCGAATGTGTTCCTTAAAGTCAAAATGCTGATCCAGTGTAATCCCTAGGTAGCGAATAGATGGTTTACTAGGGAGATCCGCATCTCTTACTTTTAGGGAGGATGGGGGGGAGAATTCTTTGTTTCTTGAAATGAACAGAACTTCGGTCTTCTTGAAGTTTATACGGAGGTTTTGAGATGATAACCAGTCTGTGATGGCGTTGAAGCAGTGAATAAGGTTGGTGAAGTCTGGTTGTTTGACTTTAAATGGTGTAAACAGTAGAACGTCGTCAGCATAGATTAATGAGGAGATATCGAAGGTGCGTATGATGTCACATATCGGCTGTAAGTATACATTGAACAGGAGCGCAGATAAGGAAGATCCTTGCGGAACACCTTGATGTTGGTGGAAAGGTGTGGATGTGGTGGAACCGACTCTGACATGCTGCCATCGCTCCGACAGGTATGACCTACACCATTCCCAGGCGAGACCACGGATTCCCTTCTCCAGGAGGCGGGCGAGAAGTTGATTATGATTAATGGAATCGAATGCAGCGGAGATATCTAGGAATATTAGAGCAAAGCCGTTTTCAGCCTTATCAAGACCTCTATTCAATGCATTAGTTAGGGTAGTAAGGAGAGTTTCTACACCATGTGATTCCCTGAAGCCATGATGACAGGGATCGAGCGGTGAGGCTGTATCGATGTGATGTTGTATCTGTCTCTGAACAACCTTCTCTATTATTTTGGCTAATAGTGGTATGCTCGAGATTGGGAGGTAGGAGTCAGGCTTTAGTGGGTCAAGTCTAGAGTTCTTCAGGAGTGGTCTTATAGAGGTTTGTTTGAGGAAAGATGGGAACGAGCCTGTTGCAAAGGATAGCCCAATGATGTTGACTAGGATTGGGCTCAGTTCGGCACGCAGAGATCTGACCCAGTATGCTGGGCAGGGGTCGCTTGGTGCTGTAGAAGTGTTGATGGAGGTGATGAGATCTTGAATGTTTTTCTCAGAGGGTGTGGTGAACATTGTGATTGGAGGAAGTGAGGTGTGAGAGTGGGAGAATGCTGTAACTGAGACTGAGTCAGTTATGGAGGTCTAAATTTATAAATGCCAGGACCTCCCCAGCCCTACCCATGGAGTATCCCAGCACTATCCAGATTGTTGCAGGGCAATCTGTGGAGATACTCAGTAGCACTGACCAGTTAGTGCCGATGAATATCAGGCTCAGCGGGGTTTATGCGGTTAGGAGCTCCTGCAAACTGAATAAACCCTTTTGAATATTGGGCTGCATAACTTGGGTGCACATCTGCAGGGCCGTACTGAGTGTAAATTGCGCCCTGTGCGACTTGCACATCGGGTGCACGCCCCCCCCCCTCCCCATGGCGGGAAAGAAGAGGCGCGCCCAATGTGCAAGTCGCCGGCATGCTAAGCAGATTTGTCCCTCCCCGCTCTTGTGAGAAGGCTTAAGGGGCGCATTTTAGTTGTCTTCCGTTGCCTGCCGCCGCTGAGAGAAGAAAAAGTGGCGGCGGCAGGCAACGGCAGACAGATAAAATGCGCCCCTTAAGCCTTTGCGCCCTGTGCGGCCGCACCGCTCGCACAGGGCTAGGTACAGGCCTGCACATCTGCCACACAGGTTAAGCAACCTGTTGTAAAATTATCTTTTATACTACTACCAATCATTTCCAAAATGTGGAAATAAAGGTCAACAAACAAGTTGTAGGTTATACTTTTTTGTTCAATTAATTTTATGTATCTTTGACAAGGTTTCAAGAGTTATCCTCATAACCCATCTGAAAATGCTACTGCTGTAGATGTTCTGATGTCCAAATACCTAGTCTTACTAGGAGGATGTTCACTTTTCCTTTAAAGATTTATTTCCATGCAGAGTTAAGAACATTAGAAATGCCACACTGGGTCAGACCAAGGTCCATCAAGCCCAGTATCCTGTTTCCAATAGTGGCCAATCCAGGTCACAAGTACCTGTCAGGTTCCCAAAAAGGTACACAGATCCCACAGAGCTTATCCCAAGGTAAGTAGTAGATTTCCCTGGTCCTCTTTGTTTATGCACTTTTCTACCCTCTCTGAAATTCATAAAATAGATGTCTATATAGTCTAAGTACATTCTGAGTGCTGTCAAGGCAATATGAATGCAATAAGAACATAAGAACATAAGATATGCCATACTGGGTCAGACCAAGGTCCATCAAGCCCAGTATTCTGTTTCCAACAGTGGCCAATCTAGGTCATACGTACCTAGCAGTTTCCCCAAGGGACACAGGTTCCACAATGCTTGTATTGGTTCAAGCATTGATATCCTGGGTCCCTTCTTAATAATGGTTTATGGACCTTTCCTCCAGAACTTGTCCAAACCTTTTTTAAACCCAGCTACACTAACAGCCTTTACTACATCCTCCGGTAACAAATTCCAGAGTTTGATTACACGTTGAGTGAAAAATATTTTCTTTTATTAGTCTTAAATAGTTTACCCTGTAGCTTCATTGCATGTCCCCTAGTCTTTCTATATTCTGATAAGGTAAACAATCGATCTACGTTTACCCGTTCCACTCCGTTCATTAATTTATAGACTTCTATCATATCTCCCCTCAGCCGTCTCTCTTTTCCAGGTTAAAGAGCCCCAACCTTTTTAGCCTCTCTTCATAGGAGTAGCCTTCCATCCCCTTTACCATTTTGGTGGCTCTTCTCTGAACCTTTTTCTAAAATTGCTATATCCTTTTTAAGATATGGCGACCAGAATTGCACACAATATTCAAGGTGCGGTCTCACCATGGAACGATATAGAGGCATTATAATATCTTTTGTTTTATTTTCCATTCCTTTCCTTATCATACCTAGCATTCTATTTGCTCTCTTGGCCGCCGCTGCACACTGGGCCGAGGGTTTTAACATGGTATCCACAAGGACGCCTAAATCTTTTTCTTGGGTGGTGGTTCCTAATGTGGAACCTTGCATCGTGTAACCATAGTTTGGGTTGTTCTTCCCTAGGTGCATAACCTTGCACTTCTCCACATTAAATTTCATCTGCCATTTTGATGCCCAGTCTTCCAATTTATCAAGATCCTCTTGCAATTTTCCACAATCCTCCTGGGTTTTAACAACTTTAAATAGTTTTGTGTCATCAGCAAATTTGATAACCTCACTCGTTATTCCACTTTCCAGGTCATTTATGAATATGTCAAAAAGCAGCGGACCCAGCACAGATCCCTGGGGTACACCACTATTCACCTTTCTCCATTGGGAAAATTGGCCATTTAGCCCTACCTCTGCTTTCTATCTTTTAACCAGTTCCTGATCCACAGTAGTACACTGCCTCCTATCCCATGACTCTTTAGTTTTGCCAAAAGTCTCTCATGAGGGACCTTGTCAAAGGCTTTCTGAAAGTCCAGATACACACTATCAACCGACTCACCTTTGTCCACCTGTTTTATTCACTCCTTCAAAAAAACATAACAGATTAGTAAGACAAGATCTTCCTTGTCTAAAGCCATGTTGGCTGTCTCCCATTAGGTCATGACTATCTATATGCTGAGTAATTTTATTCTTTATGATGGTTTCTACCATTTTCCCGGTACTGATGTCAGGCTCACCGGTCTGTAGTTTCCCGGATCACCCCTCGAACCCTTTTTAAAAATTGGTGTTACATTGGCGATCCTCCAATCCTCAGGTATTAGAGATGATTTTAATGATAGTTCACAGATTACTGATAGCAGGTCTGCAATCTCAAATTTCAGTTCTTTCAACACCCTTGGATGTATACCATCCGGCCCAGGTGATTTGCTACTCTTCAGTTTATCTAATAGTTGTAGGACATCTTCCCGATGTATCGATACTTCCTTCAATTCTTCCACACCTTTAAATACCACTTCAGTCGTGGGTAACATCCCTACATCTTCCTCAGTAAAGACCGAAGCAAAGAATTCATTCAGTCTCTCCGCTATCGCCTTGTCGCCTCTTAGTGCTCCTTTAAACCCCTTTATCATCTAATGGACCACTGACTCTCTCACAGGTTTTTTGCTACGAATGTACTTGAAAAGGTCTTTATTTCGCGTTTTTGCTTCCGCAGCAAGCTTCTTTCTCAAATTCTCTCTTTGCCTGCCTTATCAATGCCTTGCATTTGACTTGCCAGTGCTTGTGCTGTTTCCAGGTTTCATCATTTGGCTCTTTTTTCCATTTCTTGAAAGATGCTTTTTGGCAACAACAGCCTCTCTGACCTCAGCTTTAAACCATGCTGGCAATTTTTTGGACTTCCTTCCACTTTTCTTAAAGCGTGGAATACAGCTGGTCTGGGCTTCCAAGATAGTATTTTTCAACAACACCCAAGCTTGATGTACGTCTTTAACCTTTGCAACTGCTCCTTTGAGGGTAATGTTACAACCAGGCACTTAGGCTATCAAGATACATAGGAGCATAGGTTTTTCTTATTTTAAAGGGCAATATAGGTAGAAACTTAGATTGTCAACCCTCCAGAGACAGAGAAATACATACAGTACCTGATTGTAACATGCCTTGAACACTACTGGAAAAGTGTGAGCTAAATACTACTAATAAATAAATAATAAATAAACATATGCACCTATCTGCCTTTATCAAATTATTTCTGGGTAAGTAGGCACACACAATTATGCTTGTGCCAAGGCAGGTGTACTTTCATGCATGTATGTACTGAAAAGAGTAGACACATGTGTATGAGTGTCAATCCTGCTCCCACTGCCTGTTCTCCACCCCTGAGAAGATCTGTGCATATATCATAGTAACATAGGAGCCCTTTTTTAAAGTGCATTATGGGTTAACGTGCTTTTCAGTGGCACATTTACTGCTTCTGTGGGCCTGTGGCAATTGTTATCGCACTGGCGGGACAATTACTGCACACTGAAACGTGTTAACTGCATATTTTTTTTTTATTATTTAAAGCTTTTCTATACCGCGCTCTTTAAAATCAGTGTGGTTTACAAGTAACATTCATATGTACAATGCAGATATAACTGTTGGGGTTTTTCTGGACTTCCCCGGAAAAAGTTTTATTTATCTTGCCAGGTCTGTAACATCACAAGCTCTACTTTTGATTTAAGGTACTGTGGTACTGCAGAGCCTATGCAAACAGAAAAAAAGGTTTTAAATTCAGAAAAAAGATTCCAACACCAGATGCGACATTACGAGGAGCCAGATAGGGGGAGCAAGAGAGACCTTCCAGGGCCTAGAGAACCGCACCCCAGAGCTTGTGATGTGATGCCGGCCAACAGCCAATCCAGGAAAGGGGGAGTTCCTTTTAAGAAAGGCTGGGAAGTTGGAAATGGGAAGAAAGAGGAGAAGGAGTCTTGGCAAAGAGACCCGAGAGGAAGGAGTTCCTGGCAAGGAGACACAGGGAGTCCGGTGCAGCAAGACACCAGGAGTTCTTGGCAAAGAGACACTGGGAGGAAAGGTACCAGGAGAGAAGCAGAAGTCAGAGTTTTATCTGATGAACCGGTACCAGCAGAGCCAGGACCCTGTGGAAGTTACCAGAAGGATGGTGAAGTCATTGCCATAGGTGGTAACACTCCTTATTCAAGGAGAAAGAGGTATGGGTGTGAGAGAGAGATAACTCCACCCGAAGGCCAGCTGGACAGTGGGAGGCCTGCTACTCGAGTAAGGCTGAATTGCAGCAGGACTAGGCCTCAAGCCTCAGCTCACTGGGATAGGCCTGGAGAACAAGGTAATCCACATTTTTATACTTCTAATCGTTATAACCTGATGACACGGGGAGCACAAGGAACAAGGGTGTGCTCGCCTTATCAAGCTGTTTGTAAAGCAGGACACAAGCTTTTACCAGATAAAAGACTGTTTAATACAAGGCACCAAGACAAGGGAAGGTATTCTCATAGCAAGCATTCACATGACCAAGGCCTAAACCTAGGCCCAGAACATTGGAGGCTGGTACAAGCTGTCTATGAAAAGCCTCAGCGTATTCCACCAGACTACACTGATACAGAGTCTCAGCTCTCAGACCCACAGCCCATGCAGGTGGAATTTAATGAGGACCCTTCCGAAGTGCCCATGGATTGTAGCTACTGTCAGGCAGGAAGCCTAGAATCCCTGCCTAGTGTGTAAAGCAGGGCTCAGCAAGCAAAGTCTGTGTGTTTTATTGTATAAATTCCTGTGAAGATAACAGGGGATAAAGCATTAACTGGCTATGTTTCTTTTCTACCTGAAGTAAGGTTTCTTTATGTTGACGTAGATTCCACTACCTGAATCATTGTGCATTAAGGGAAATAAAAAGCCTTTCTTTCCCTACTCTCGAACTTTGTGTTTACTTGAGGCTTTGGTACACGGAAGGCCACTGGGAACAGATACCCAGACCCCACATACAAGAACCAAACTCAAACTAGAAAAATAACTCATGTCCACCCGACCTGCCTTACCCACCTTTGACCACTAGGGCGGCGGTGCGACAGTACAAATTTCAATATCAATCCATAGCATCAATACATCTATATCAAGCAAAGCACCTGACAAAAGGTCCTGGGACAGAGAGAGCCTTACTCCAGTGAGATCAATTACCGTCTATTTATCAAAACTTCTTCTCCATATTTATATTCATTTTCAGGCTCAAATTGCTGATACATAGATTTCCTTTCTGTTTCTTATTCTCCGTTATCTTAAGCAATTCTGCTTCCCAATCTTTAACCCTTTGTTTTCTCTGTGGCATCCTTTCTCTCCATTCTCACTCACCTTCTGCGAGCCATGTTTCCTGCAGATAAACTGTAGATACTGATGTTTGTCTTCCTTGTTTACGTTCCCCTTTGTTCATCCAAGAGGCCCAGGTGACAGCCTTTTCATTAGCTGTATAGCGCTCAGAGCCTCTCATTGTGTCAGCTCTCTGGGACAGGATATTAGCTCATTTCATTGCTCAATCTTGCTGATTTTGCAGTTTCAGTGTGAAAAAGTCAGAGCAAGCTGTTTCTTAGGCCTGAGCTATAGACGTTAGCACAAGATGGATTCAACCTGTAACAAAGGTACCTGAAGGAGATTCATTTTTTTCCCTACATAACCTGCATTGTACTTACATTGAACAGGTATTGTAACTTGGATTTAGAAGTGGGGTAACTATATACAATCTGAGCAATGTGTCAATGAGCTGTTGTAGCGACATGACGTGCTCTAATAACTATGTACAGGATTGTCAATTATTTACAATTAGACAGTTGGGCTGATGAGTGCGGTTGCCTCAACATGATGAGGGTGTGCTGGTGGTGTTGTAGTATGCGAGTAATGTAGAAGGAAAAGATGGTGCTTTAGTGCTTTCCTGAATTGGGTGAGGTCAGTGATCGCTCGGATAGTGGTTGGGAGGTCGTTCCAGCAAGTAGGTGCGTAGAACACAAAGGCTCTGTTCTTTGTTGCCTGAGAGCATTTTGTTATTTCGTTGGGGATTACCAGTGTGTTGGTAACGAAAGTCCTTCTGGATCTGTTTGGGGGAGTGGGGTATAGAAGGTCCTAGGGAGGTGGAGGATCTTTTGTTGATTGCTTTGAAGGTCATCACTACTATTTTATAGGTGAGCCTGCAGTTGATCGGAAGCCAGTGTAGGTCCTTTAAAATTGGGGTTATGTGGTCTCTTCTGGAGGCCCCATGTAGGAAGCGGGGCAGCAGCGTTCATTGCTAGCTGTAGTGGGTTCAGTGGGTTCTTGGGGAGTCTGTGCAGGATAGCGCTGGCATAATCGAAGTGGGGGTTTACAAGTACTTGAAAAATTGTTCAGAAGTCATCTGGCTGCAGCAAGGGTCGGAGATGCCGAATTGTTTGTATCTTGTGGTAGATTGCTTGATGGTGTTGCTTATGTGCGCTTTCATGTTGAAATGCTGATCTAGCATGATGCCCAGGTAGCGAATGGTGGGCCTGCTTGGGAGCTCCGCGTCTCTCACCTTTATTGATGCGGGGGGGGGGGGGTAAAGGATTGATTTCTTGTGATGAATAGTGTATCCGTCTTGCTGAAATTGATTCTGAGACGCTGTGAGTGGAGCCAGTTGGTGACAGCATCAAAGCATCTCACTAATGTCGAGAAATCAGGTTGGCCGATGGAGAATGGAGTGAAGAGCAGTACGTCGTCGGCATATATCAGGCAGGAGATATTAGAGGAGCGGATGATTGCACAGATGGGCTGCATATTTATATTGAATAGGAGAGCAGAGAGTGAGGAGCCTTGGGGGACACCTTGTCTTTGTTGAAAAGGCTCGGAGGTCATGGAGCCTATTCGTACTTGTTGCCATCTGTCTGTTAGGTATGACTTGCACCAGCTCCAGGCTGAACCGTGGATTCCCTTCTCATGGAGACATGTCAGGAGCAGCTCGTGGTTGATGGAGTCGAACGCGGAGGCAATGTCCATGAAGATAAGAGCGTATCCAAGTCTGATGTTGTCAATCTCTGTGATTAAGGTACTGAATAGCGTGGTGAGTAGCATCTCGATGCCATGAGATTCTCTGAAGCCATGCTGGCATGGGTCGAGAGGGGCAGTGGTCTTGATGTGGTGCTGGATTTGACGTTGGATGATCTTCTCGATTATCTTGGCTAGCAGGGGGACGCTTGAGATTGGTCAACAGGCTTCCACCTTCTGGGGGTTCAGTTTATTGTTTTTTAGAAGGGGCTGGATGGACATCTGTTTTAGGCTTGATGGGAAGGCTCCTGTTGAGAAGGATAGATCCATGATCTTTGCTAGGATTGGGCTGAGTTCTGCACGCAGCGATCTTATCCAGAATGCTGGGCAGGGGTCATTTGGAGCTGTGGTGGTGTTGATGGCCGCGATGATGTCCTCGATGTATCTCTCGGTTGGCGGTGTGAGTGAGGTGATTGGTGTTAGCAGGTGTGGGTTGTGACCAGGTGTGGGCTTCATGATGGCATTGGTAAGGTTGGTTTTGGCTTGTAGGTAGTCTGTGAATTCCTGAGGGTATAGTAGACTTGGTTGGGAGGGCGAAGGTTCTTTCGTCAGCTCTTCACTATGTTGAAGAGTTCCTGAGGTTTGTTTAGAGAGTGTCTAGGAGTTCAGAGTGATGTTCTTTCATTTTCGCTGAGATTGCTTCTCGGTGTACTTTTAAGTGGGAGGTGTAGGCTGTCTGGTCTACTGGAGACTGGGAGTGTCGCCATCTTCTTTCTAGCTTCCTGAGAAGGAGTAGTGAAGTCCGTAGTTCCACGGAGAACCAATGTGCTGATTTCCTTCTTCTTGGTGGCTTGTCTGAGGTAGGTAGGCGTGCGAAGGAGCTCAGGCTGTCGTTCCATGTGGCTATCATTGCATCCAGGTCGGGCGATGTCAGCTTGAGATTTGGAAGTTCTCCTTTGATGATCTCCTCTTTGTCAAAAGGCCTGAATCATCCTGTGGGTGACATGGAAGCCTCGGCTGCCTTGCTGGGAATATTGTGATCTTGATGCATGGGCATCTGACATTTGATTAAGCTGTGGTCGGACCATGGGACTGGCATGATGGCTAGGTTGAAGTTGTGGTTTGGGCTTATGTTCGGTCGTAGGGCGAAGACAAGGTCCAGTTTGTTTCCTTTCAGGTGGGTGGGTGCATCGACTATCTGTTCATAGCATATTGCATAATGGATTGGGATCTGAGCAGGACTGGGCTGAAGACTGGGCATTGACTGCACATTGCAGTTAATGTGAGCATCAGTAGTGTGCACTAATAGCCAATGCTGCAGTTAGCACGGGTGTACCTATTTCAAATGTTCACCGTGCTGCCTCCAGCTCCTTTCTCAATTGAAGTTTTCAGGCCCAGCAGCTGCCACCTCTCACTGCTGGGCAAAGTCATGTGATAAAAGCTGCAAATGCAGAGAAGCATGAGGCAGTGTGGCGAACATTTGAAAGTAAACTTGCCAGAGGAAACCCCTTACTTGACA
This sequence comes from Ichthyophis bannanicus, assembly GCA_033557465.1. Taxonomy (NCBI): domain Eukaryota; kingdom Metazoa; phylum Chordata; class Amphibia; order Gymnophiona; family Ichthyophiidae; genus Ichthyophis; species Ichthyophis bannanicus. The sequence goes on from CM066045.1 coordinate 54,655,487, forward strand.
GTGGGAGGGCTGCCAGCAAAATGTTGCCTGGGGGCCCGTCGTTAGAACATGCCACTGCCGATCGGAATGTATTATAGACATTGCCACTTGTCTGCTGTGCCATGCTTAGTGGTCTCTCTATTCACACACCCTCACACCTTCCTTCGAAAATATTCAACAACCAGTCATCTTCATTCAGTCTCTCACATGCACATCCCTTGAAAAACCTCTCTATTCCCCCCTCCCATCTATTATAGTACTCCCCCAGTCTCCTTACTACATCCTTTTACCAAATCAGTCCAGCCTTCCTCTTCAAAGAGAAAGGAATTAGAAAACACTCCCTTCAACGTCACAGCAGCTAGTTCACCCCAGCCCCTCTTAGTGTTTGTTTCAGTCCTCCTTATCTCAGTATCCAAACACCTTTCTATACATTTCTCATTCAACAAGAACCAAACATGCATTACCCTTTCAAACCATCCCCTACCACATCTTTATCTTTATTAGGCTTGATATACTGCACCTTCACATGAGCAGCAGGACAGTGTACAAATTTTAAAAATAATTTAAACAGGCAGGAAACAGAAAGGAACACCATAGTCTGATAGGAAAGGTATTGCAGTCATACAGACAAAGCAGAGGAGGTAAGAGGGATGGAGAGGATCGAGAGAAGGGGGGGAATGAAGGGCTATATGCAAGGTGGTGGTAGGTCAAAGGCTGGCTGAAACAGATGAGATTTGAGCTTAGATTTGAATTTGGCAAAGGACATTTCCAGACGGTCAGAGGGGAGAGCATTCCAGAGTGCAGGGCCGAAAAAAGAAGAAAGCAGAATTACTGATAGATTCTAATCAACCTTGTGAGGCAGAAGGAAGAAGGAGGTGATTGGCGTGGATAGAGCGGAGAACACGGTGCAGGGAGTGAAGGTGAAGAATATGCAAGAGATAAAAAGGGGTACCAGTGTGCAAAGCCTTGTGAACCAGAGTAAGGAACTAAACTGTATTCAGTACTTAAGTGGGAGCCGATGAAGGCTCATAAGAAGAGGAGTGACGTGATCGGTGCGAGATGCATAAGCCGGGGTCTGAGTGGCAGTGTTCTGTATGAGCTGAACAGTGAAGCTGATTTGGAAGGAGATCTGCAAGAACCACATTACAAGAATTAATCCAGGACATAACGAGAGAGAGAAGAAGAGTGGTCAGAGAAGAGGAGGGCAGAAACGGTTGTACAGCATGGATCTGTCGAAGGGAATAAAATGAACAACGGATGAGAGAGGAGAGGTGATCCTGGAAGGACAGAGAAAAATCAAGAAGGACACCTAGATAATGGAGTAAATGAACCAGAGGAACAAGGGAATCCAGAAGTATAGAGGCTAAGGACGGGCAGGGGCTCCCAGCATGAACCATGGCATTCTTTGCTTTCTGGATGGCTGACAATTTCCTACGTCTCAACTCTGCAATCTGTGTGAAGCAAGACTTGAGTGGTGACAGGTTTGGGGTGGAAGGGTTGGTGTGGTAAAGAAGAATAATGTTATTGGCATAGTAGTATGCCGATATACTGTGCTGTTAAATCAAAAGTATGAGAGGGACAAGAAAACTGTGAATGAGTGGTGGTGCCAGCACCATGCCTTGGGGAGACACCATAAGGAAGAGGGATGAAAGGGGACAAGGAGTTCCCAGAGAGGACAGATAAAGACCTGGAAGAAAGAAACGAGTGAAACCAGCAAAGGAAGACCCACAGAGACCAAAGTCATGAAGACAAGAAAGAAGTGTAGAGTGATCAACAAGGTCAAAGGCTGAGGAGAGATCCAAGAAACTGCCAAGGAGATGTCACCTTGATTGTGAGAAGTGTGTATTTCATTGAGAAAAGAAAGCAGAATAGTCTCAGTACTGTGACCAGGGTGAAAACAGAATTGACATGGGTGAAGGGTATGTGCAGCATCAAGGTGGGGAGTGAGCTAGACGAACACCAATTTTTTCAAGGATATTAGACAGAAAGGGGAGGTTTGAAACAGGCCTATAGTGTGCAGAGATGGAGGGATCCAGAGAAGGCATCTTCAAAATGGAACAGATCAGAGCCTGCTTCCAGAGGGAGGGGAAGATGCCAGAGGATAGATTGGTGTCGAAGATGGTGAAAATTGGAGGTAAAAGAACCAAAGAGCTCAGTCAGCCAATGGGACGGGATGGGATCGGAACAGCAGGTTGACTTGTGAGAGGAGGATAGAACTTTGAGTAACTTCGCCTAAGAGATGATTTGAAAGGTAGACTAGGTGTGAGTAAGAGATGGGGAAGGGGAATAGGGGGGGGGGGACTCAGGGGGTTCGAAGGGAGGGATGGGGGGCAACCAGAGAAGGTGGAACAAAAGGACATGATCTTGTCCTAGAAATAAAAGGCGAGTTGAACCGGGTCTGGAAGAGCAGTGGGAGAAGATGCAGAAAGAGATGGATTGGGCGCGGAAAGGGAGGTCAGAAAAGAGTACAACTGACAGGATAAGTTGAAGGATTTGGTGTAGAAAGTGAGGTCAGGACAGAGTTCAACTAATGGGATGAGTTGGAGGAGGAGGAAATGAGTTCTGTGTAATAGGATTTCTTAGTGTCATGGACCAGGGAGCAATAATGATGATAGCAAAGCCTGAAATGCTGAAGGAACTCAGGGGAGCGCTGTTTTCTCCAGAGCCTCTTGGCATGGCAAAGGTGAGAGTGATGGAGTCGAAGGCTGGATGGTACCATGGATGACAATGACGCCTGGGGGAGTTCTGAATGGGATGAAGCAGCGCAAGCTGGTCAAGAGCACTGGTTTAAGGCAGAATTCCAGGTGTGAAACTGAACGTCGATGGAGAGGGAGGCAAAGTCGTTGGGGAAGAGCTCCTCGGAGGATGGGAAGCATTCATGGAGAGGGTGATACGGTGAGAAAGATGAGCTGGAGCTGTGGAAGAGAATTGGCCAGAGGCAGATGGGCATGGTTGAGCACAGCTGTAGGGAAAAAAGGATGTACTGATGATCCATCCAAGGAAGAGGGATGGCAGATAACAAGGAAGGAGAGGGGGGCAAATCAGAAGGCATGAAGATCAAATCAAGAGTGTGACCAGCAGCGTGAGTGGGGCAGAGGACATGCTGAGAGAGAAAAAGATCCTTGAGATGAGTGATAAAGGTCCTATCACAAGGTTTCAAGAGGTAATCGAAGTGAACATTAAAGTCACCAAGAATAATGAGATGAGGATAGAGAAGCATGGCTTCGGAGAGAGTAAGGAGCAGGGAATCCCAGAGATGAGGACAGAGATGAAAAGGGAGGGGGGGTAGAAGTCCAGTCGGAGGAGAAGTGATTCCGGATAGTGGAGTGCAGGAGAAGAGACTTCAGATGCAGGCAGGGAAAATCAAAGGAGGACAACCACTCCTTCACAATTGTGGCCCAGTTGCAGGGTCAAAAATGCAGAATAGCCTGCAGGAAGGCAGCAGTTGAGGAGTGGATCCTCACTTGCCTTCAGCCAGGTCTCAGTAATGAAAAGGCTATGATGAATGACAAGATCCTGCACTAAGACAGTCTTAGACCAAATGGATCTGTAGTTGATTAGTGCCAGGCGAAGGGGATGCTTGAGGCGGGAGCGAGTGCAGATGAGGAGAAGCATGGAAGCAGGTTACTAGGAACATTTGAAGAATGATTAGGAGGAAAATGGAGTGGATTGGGAAGACGCCAGCCCCAGTGCACAGGGATAGCTGACATGGCGAGGAAAGAGCAGCCAAGAAGCAGCAAAGGTGGTAGGAAGAGCCAGGAATGCTTACCAGACAGGAGGAGCCCCCAGAGAAAGGAGCCCATCAGTGGACAATGTGAAAAACAGATGAGTTTCCCCAAGGAGTTCACCCAAGCAGCACATCCTGCTCCTTGGGCACATGTTTGTACGCGGCACGAAATGCTGCAGTGGTGTTTCTTTTAAAGGCATCCAGATTACCTTGTGGGAGCCAGTTGTGTGAGTGTGGCCAGTTCGTCACTTCCGGGGGGCAGGAACTTTGCAAAATGTAGTGATTTACCTGAAACAGATTAAATGGTAAGAGATCCAGTCAGCAACAGGAGTAAGAGCACAGGAAACAGACAGATGGTAGCATCCATCCTCCGCCCTCCCCCCTCTATGGGGCATCAAATATTCAGAACACTGCATGTGATAATATCAATGTTAACATCATTCATATTGTTCTATTGTAGCTTAGCGCAAAGACTGCTGAATAAAATTCCACATTTACTCCAGGCAGTCACTAGTCAAAATTCTTCTACAAACTTCTCCCAGTTTAGCCATTTCCATCCAGTATGTCAAAAACAAAACATTGTTTCTTCAATGAATCTCTGCAATAAGGTGGATCTTTATATGCTCTTGAGATTTAACAGCTCGAGCAAGAATTGCCCTATCATAAGTCTTGATAAGAACATACTCAATGATACTGTCTCCATGCTCGGATATTTCTTCTTGTGCTCCGTCCCTTGAAGATCACCACTATCAAGGGGTGTTACTATTCTGCAGTAAGCAGCGCATAGCCGTTGCAAAAAGAATATCGGGCCCTAAGTCTTTTGAGCTCTCATCTTTTCTCTCTCTGGCTTTTAAGGCTGCAGGAGTGTCATAGAGATGGCTCTTATTGTTGTATTGGAGTCACATTCGTGTTGGAAACTGAAGGGAGAAATTAATGCCATGGATATTCAATTCTATGCAATATGGTACCATTGCACACCAACGCTCAGACACAAGTGTGGAGAAATCTTGAAACAAAAGGAGCTGTGCACCCTCATACTCAAGCTTCCAATTTTCATAATAAAATACCATGATCTTGTCTTTATCTGCAAAGTCCAATATTTGAGCAATAACATCTCGAGGCCTGTGCGCTTCCTCCTTCCATATGCCTATTTGGTGGGCTCTCTCTACTTGCACCAGCAACATTGCGACATCGGATGGGTTAGATCTTGGAATCCTGATCTCTGTCATACTTCCTTTTTTTCCAAGTAAATTTGATTTATCTATGTTTACTCTTAGAAGGGTATGAGCAGGTTACTCTAATGCTAACTGACGAGAGAGTAAGTGAAGAAGTGGTTACTCTTTTTGACCAAACAAGAGGAAGTCTCCTTATTAAAGAGAGAGTTGGAAACAATCCAGGTCTCATAGAAACCTAAGTAGGCTGAAACATTTTGGAATGCCATTTCTGTGATACTATAATAAAGTTTTTGAAAATCAGACAGAGCCAATTAGGCAAGGGATCCTTCACATTCTTTATGAATCAGAGCTGAGCAACTACCCAAATATTTTTAACCTATTTTATATCCAGCCCCCAACATACCTAGTCTGGTCATTGCAATGACAGTTCTGAGCCAAGGGCTATGCATAAGAACTCCTTCCGGAATCTATAAACATGAGTCCCGAATCTGGAGTATAAATGCCTCCACAGCACTCCCAGTCTATCCAGGCACGAATGCCACAAGCAGTTGGGGGATCCCTCTCTGATAACATGTCAATACTGTCTCTGTCCAGTGATGTGGCCATGTAGGAGCTCACTTCCAGTTCAACATTGAAGGTAACAGTATAGTGTGTTGACACCTCTTTGGCTTGGTGCACCAAATGTCTAATTATAATTTACCCAGTTCCAGTAGGAGCATTATAGGCCATTCCTGGATTTCTAACATCCCTATTCTGATGTATTATGGAATTGGCATCACTTATTTCAATGAGTGGAATCAAGGACTACAAATACCATACTGCATTGGGGATGTAAAATGAAAATCAGGACTGGACTATAATGTTTCTACTGAAACTGGGTAAGTTGACAGCAATGCAGATGGATGTCTATCTCACCTATCTTTCCAATGGCTCTGGACCTGGGGAGCAGAAGAATGGACTGTGGGATCACACTGGAGAACTCCTCATAACAATGAAAAATACTGCCATTGAGCCACCAGACCGGTCCACCATGTGAGCCTTCCTTCTGCCATTCATTTCCATTTAAGACAAATTTGAGCAAAGACCAAGAAGATTCAGAAGCTGATTGTCAAAATCAAAACAAGCAGGGCAAAGAATACATTAAAAAAGAGAATAAGTTCACCTTTCTTATTTAAAAAAAAATGTAACATTAGAGCTCTTCTCCCTGAATCTGACTATGGGTTTGGACAGAACAATGAATTCTGATTTCCTCCATGTCATCTCATACTAGTTCAAACACCAATGGAGTATGACCTATTCCAATCCCAAGTGAAAGATTTCAGAATTATGGATGTGTTTCGACAGCTGAGTTTTCATCCAAGAAAGCTTGGAAGGACTTCAAGTGAGAAAATGGTCTTGACCGCCCCCCCCCCCCCCCCCCCAAAGAACACGTTGTCCATTAACAGATGGAACAAGGGAACATAAAAATAGTCCACAAATTCCCTTGTCAATTCTCAGGCATTTCCTGAGCAGCATACTTTTGCAAAAAAAAAAACAAAAAACCCAACAACAACAAAACTAATTGAAATTGCTTGGAATGGAATTCTTTCATGTTTCATTGGAGATATGCCTGAAGGGGGATTGTGAAGGAGACAAGCTGTATATTTAAGAAGGCAGAGTTGTAATGCATAGTAAAATCTTCAAACGATCCCTACAATTATTCTCTATTATCTTTGGTCTCTTTCTTGGGACAGAGGCATTTTCTCCAGGTCTAAGACCTTTTCTTATGGATATAATTGCTCCCACTTGTGATAGTGGTCTTTCATGTGCGGTAAAGAAATTCAAAAAAGCAGTATATGATTGTGGGCAAGAGACTGAAATGCATGGACTACTGTTACTGCTAAGTAAAGTTGAGGGGTAGCCTAATGGTTAGAGCACTGGCTTAGCAACCAGGGTTCAAGTCCCACTAGCGCTCCTTATAGCATTGGCAAGTCACTTAACCTTCTATTGCCTCAGAAAAATCCAAGTTATCTATGTCCCTGTTTAATGTGCACTGTCAATTTAAGCTACAATGCAAACTGCTTTGACTGAAATGATAAAGCAGTATAAAAAAAACCTATTAAATAAATTTGTATAGTGCTTCAAGGCCTATGCAGCACTGTACAGATACATGTAAAAGACAGTCCCTGCTCATTCGAGTTTACAATCAAGACAACACAACAGTTGAGGACAAGGATATATCTAGGGGAATGGTAAGGAAACACATAGGAGGCTAAGCGGATCAGGATCCAAAAGCAGCCTTGAAGAGGTATGTTTTCAGCCTGGATTTGAAAAGGGCCAGAGGTGAAGCCTGACATACAGACTCAAGTAGTTTGTTCCAAGCATAAGGAGCAGTAAGGTGGAAGGATCGAAGTCTGGAGTTAGCAGTAGAAGAGAAGGGCACAGATGGAAGGGATCTGCCAGAAGAGCGGAGTTCCCGAGGAGGGAGGTAGGGAGAGAGAAGAGAGGAAAGGTAGTGAGGAGCAGCAGAATGAGTGCAATTAGAGGTCAGCAGGAGAAGTTTGAACTGGATATGGAAACAAGTAGGATGCCAGTGAAGCAACTTGAGAAGAGGAGTTATATGAACATATTGAGGCTGGCGGAATCTTGAACAGATTGAAGGGGAGAGGGATAATTCAGAGAGAGACCAGTAAGGAGGAGGTTGCTATAGTTTAGACAGGAGTTGACTAAAAAGTGGATAAGTGTCTTCAGGGCCGGCCCGTCCATTGTGCAAGAATGTTGTTTGCACAGGGCCCCGCGTTTTCAGGGGGCCCCCGCAAGCAACATTCTGCATCTGCCGGTAACGTAAAAAAAAAAAAAACTTGCTGCCGCTGCCGCCGTGGCAGCGGCAGAATCGAGTGTCCCGCCGAGGCCCCCCTGCCCGGCAGAGTCCTCCATGTGGCCTCAGCTCCCTAAGTGCCGGCTTTCAGAGCCGCGAAGGGAGAGCTTCTCCCTCGCGGCTCTGTTAAGCCTCTGGCGCTGATGGGAAACAGGATTTCCTGTTTCCCATCAGCCCTGCGGGCTTAAACAGAGCCGCGAGAAAGGGAAACTCTCCCTTTGCGGCTCTGAAAAGCCCACGCTGAGGGAGCTGAGGCCATATGGAGGACTCTGCTGGGCAGGGGAGCCCCCGCGGGATGCTCGATTCTGCTGCTGCCACGGCGGCAGCAGCAGCAAGTTTGTTTTTTTTTTTTAAAATCTACCTGGGCTATGGGGGGGCCCCTAAGACTGGAAGTGGGCTGATGGGGGGGGGGGGGAGGACTGGAAATGGGCTATGGGGGGGGGCTAGGGCGGGTAATGGGCTGATGGGGGGGCTAGGACTGGAAATGGGCTGATGGGGGGGGGCTAGGGCTGGTAATGGGTTATGGGGGGGCTAGGACTGGAAATGCGCTGATGGGGGGCTAGGACTGGAAATGGGCTATGGGGGTGGGGCTAGGACTGGAAATGGGCTATGGGGGTGGGGCTAGGACTGGTAATGGACTGGGGGGTTGCTAGGACTGGAAATGGGCTGAGTGGAAGGGGGGGCTTGAACTGCAAATAGCTGATGGGGAGGGGGGCTCGGAATAGAAATGGGCTGTGAGGGGAGGGAGCTAGCACTGGAAATGGGCTGAGTGGGGGGGGGGAGCTAGGACAGGAAATGGGCTGATGGAAGGGCTAGGATAAGACTGGAAATGTAATATAATGTAATATGGCTCACTCAATGTATCATTCACATTCAGTATTCTCTCTTGTTTCGTTTCCTATTACTCTCAAGGTCTCAGACAAACCATGGCACTGATCTTATGGACATATTTCTCGTCCCAATGACGTGCCTGTTGACATCATTGACCTTCTTTTCTTCTAAATTATACCAACGGATAAAATACTTAGCTTCTCCTTTACTTCTTCTCTGAATTTTTAACTTCTCCGTCTTCTCAAAAACATCCCGGGATTGTTGAGAAGGGATGTTTTTGAGAAGACGGAGAAGTTAAAAATTCAGAGAAGAAGTAAAGGAGAAGCTAAGTATTTTATCTGTTGGTATAATTTAGAAGAAAAGAAGGTCATTGATGTCAACAGGCACGTCATTGGGACGAGAAATATGTCCATAAGATCAGTGCCATGGTTTGTCTGAGACCTTGAGAGTAATAGGAAACGAAACAACATGAGAGAATACTGAATGTGAATGATACATTGAGTGAGCCATATTACATTATATTACTGTGCAGTACTCACTCGAAAAATGTGACCAATAGTTTTGTCTAGGACTGGAAATGGGCTGTTGGGGGGTGCTAAGATAGGAAATGGGCTGTGGTGGGGGCTTGGATTGAAATGGACTCATGGAGGGGCTAGAACTGGAAGTAGGCTCATGGGGGGCTTGGATTAGAAATGGGCTGAGTGGAGGGGAGCTAGGATTTGACATTGGCTGATGGTGGGGCTAGGAAAGGACTAAAAATGGACTGATGGGGGGGCTGGGACTAGAAATGAGCTGATGGAGGGACTCGGATAGGACTGGAAATGGATGGGGGAGCTAGGAAATGGGCTGATGGTGTGGCTAAGATAGGATTGGAAATGGGCTGATGGGGGTTAGGACTGGAAATGGGTTGATGCTGGACTAGAAGGGAGCGGATGCTGGGTGGGGCTGGAACTAGAAGGGAGCTGATGTTGGGGGAGGATTAGAATGGGATGGAGCTGGGAGAGTGAAATGGAGATGGGAAAATGTTTTTGTGTGGGAGAGAAGACAAATCTACACTTGGCCGGGTATTGGGAGAGTAAGTGGGGCTTGAGGATGGAGGGGTAAAATTTGAGTGGATGAAATAGAAATGAGGAAAGAGCAAAAGGAGAAAGATTAGTATGTTAAAGCGGATGTAGAGAGAGAGAATGGAAAAAAAACTAGAAGAGAGAAAAAGGACAAATGGACAGCAGACGATGGAGAGTTAGCAGAAGACACGAAGAAACCAGAAGAAAGTGGCTGGAGCAATTGCAACTGAAAAAAATGCACAAAAGGTAGAAAAATATATCTTTATTTTGAATTTATTACCTGGAATATGTCAGCTCTGGGAAATGTGCATCATTAACGTCTACGCTTTGTTTAGTACAAGAGGAAATTAATTTATAGTTTTATTTCTACAGTGTTGTTGTGCATTCCAAGTTTGGCTTTTGGGGTTCCCAGTTTAATTATTGTCTTCCTGTTTCTAAATTGTGATTCCTTGTTTGGTGATGGTCTGTGTTCTGCATGTGTAACTGAGCTGAGGTATTCTGTTTATGTAATTCCTATTTGACATTGCCACTTGTTCTCTTTCCCCAGTAGGTCATGTATTGTTATTCTCTGAAATGTATTGGTTTAATATTTGCAGTGTTGCCTTTTGATAGGTAGGGTCTGGTGCTTTGTGAGTCTTGGTAGTGCTGTTACGATACGGTGGGTTTGCTATGGTTTCTAAATGCCTACTACAGGAACTGAACCCACACCCCACATAATGAACATTTTTTTGTCGGATCTCTCACCGTGAAAAGAAACATTTCTTCTCTCGAAGTGAGCCCTCCTTTTAATCAATTGTTAAGAGTCCGAATGACCGGTCAAAACCAGACAAAACACTTGTTGCTGTCCACACTTTTGATAAAATTAAAATCCCAAACTTAAATATGACGGAATTCTCAACTTCGTCGTTAAACACTTTGCCTTATCCACGAACAACCAGGTAAAGAGTCACTTAGCTGACTCCATACTTTGGAGGATTTTTCCACTCCCTCGTAAAGTCTTTTCGAAGGAACGCCTCCAACTTTCACCCCCGACAGGGCTCCCGCTACTTTTTTTGACAAGGGCAGATCAAAAGATAAATCACAAAGGGCGTTTGACAATTGGAAGATTGCATAGAAAGATATTGACGTCCTGTACTAAGATCTTCCCAACTCTCGCCCTCCAATGTTGTAGCACAAAAATCACATTCACCACAAGCAAAATGTCCTTTCGGTGAAACTTGCAAAATACGATCACTTTGAATATTGGTATGCACTATCCAATTAGCTATTGTCCGTGTTCTCCGGAGGCCTATAGTGTCCTGTAGAAATTCGGTACTTGAGTGGCTCTCTAAATTTTGTGATCATTTTTTTCAACTACTGGTAAAATCTATACGATCCTATGTGAAAGATTCTTTTCATTTGTTATCTTTGGTTTCCAGCTTACATATTCCGCAGGGATCCATTTTAGTAACGCTGGATGTGGTTTCTTTATATACGAATATTCCTCAAACAGAAGCTTATAACGTTTTGGCTCGTTTAGAGTAGAGTACTCCTTCGCGCATACCACGGGAGTTTGTATTGGATTTATTGAAATTGGTTTTACATCACAATTACTTTGTGTATGATGGGCAGTTGTATCACCAAACATTTGGGGTAGCAATGGGGGCTACAGTGGCCCCGTCAGTAGCATCCCTGTATGTAGTGGATTTTGAAGAGAAATTCATTTATGAGTCTGAAGGTTTTCACCATATTTTGATTTGGAAGAGATTTTTGGACGATATATTTTTTGTTTGGACAGGGTCTGAGTTATTACTGAAACAATTTTTGACCTGGATAAATTTTTTGGATAATTTACAGTTTACTCCTAAATATGATTGTCAGCAAATAGAGTATTTAGATCCCTTACTCTATATACAGGGGTCATCATTACAGAGTACTGTGTATCGCAAACTGGTTCAGCGAAATGTATTGTTGAAATACACCAGTTTCCATCCTCCAGCTCTTAGAGGATTGCCTTTTGGGCAGTATCTCCGAATACGGCGTCTTTGTTCATCGAGTGCCCAGTATCGATTGTATGCACAGGATTTAACCCAACGTTTATTGGACAGGGGTTACCCTGCATCATTATTACAGAGAGCCTTTAAACGGGCTTGATATAATCATCCTGATTGGTGGATGGAGGATTCACCTCCTGTTCGGAGGAATGAAAATAGGGTCATCGGTGTGGTTCCTTTTTTTCCTAGAGCAGCTAAAGTGGTGCACATATTGAAAAAACATTGGGGGATGTTGTCATTTCATCGTTGTTTTCAAAAACCTTTGATGATAGCATACCGGAGAATACGGACAATAGCTAATTGGATAGTGCATACCAATATTCAAAGTGATCGTATTTTGCAAGTTTCACCGAAAGGACATTTTGCTTGTGGTGAATATGATTTTTGTGCTACAACATTGGAGGGCGAGAGTTGGGAAGATCTTAGTACAGGACGTCAATATCTTTCTATGCAATCTTCCAATTGTCAAACGCCCTTTGTGATTTATCTTTTGATCTGCCCTTGTCAAAAAAAGTAGCGGGAGTCCTGTCGGGGGTGAAAGTTGGAGGCGTTCCTTCGAAAAGACTTTACGAGGGAGTGGAAAAATCCTTCAAATTATGGATTCAGCTAAGTGACTCTTTACCTGGTTGTTCGTGGATAAGGCAAAGTGTTTAACGACGAAGTTGAGAATTCCGTCATATCTAAGTTTGGGATTTTAATTTTATCAAAAGTGTGGACAGCAACAAGTGTTGTTTTGTCTGGTTTTGACCGGTCATTCGGTCTCTTAAAAATTGATTAAAAGGAGGGCTCACTTCGAGAGAAGAAATGTTTCTTTTCACGGTGAGCGATCCGACAAAAAAATGTTCATTATGTGGGGTGTGGGTTCAGTTCCTGTAGTAGGCAGGTAGGGAGATCAAGTATTGTGTAAGAATTTTGGGGTTGGTTTCCAAGGGTGTACTAATATTTGTAAATTTATGGGTTCTAAATGGGCAGTGTTTGTTGTAGTTCCTAATGTGCCTGGCGGTTGGTACTGGATTATAGTAATGTAGAAATCTTTTAGTCTTTCTTTATCCATACACTCATTGAGGCATGTTTACTAAAAGTTAGCGTATGGTAGCATTATGCAAATATGTATGCAAATGAGGCCCCTTATGCAAATGAGGCCCCACACCCAGTCTCTGCACATGGCCCCACAACCCCCTTGGGCCGCCCCTGAGTGTCTTAGTAGTTTGTGTAGAAAGGAAGGGACACATTTTGCCAGTGTTATAAGGAAAGAAGCAACAGGTTTAGCTATCTGTTGGATGTGTACAGAGAAGAAGAGTAGAGTCAAAGATGACCACAAGTTTGTGAGTTCAGGAAACAGGGAGGCGTGTTATCCACAGAAATAGAGAAGGGAGAAAAGGAGGAGGTGGGTTTACGGGGAAAGATAAGTAGCTCAGTTTTGGCCATGTTCAGTTTCAGACAGCGATGAGACATCCAGGCAACAATGTCAGATAAGCATGCAGAGATCTAGGCTGGATTCCTGGAGAAATTTCAGGCACAAAAAGGTAGATCCAAGAATCATCAGCATAAAGATGATACTGAAAACTATGGGAGGAAATAAGTGCAGCAAGGGGCTGAGTATAGAGAGAGAAAAGGAGAGGTTCCAAGATAGAGCCCTGAGGTACACCAACTGAAAGCAGGATGGCAGTAGAGGAGGAAACACCAGAGCATACACTAAAAGTGCGCTGGGAAAGATAAGAAAACCAGGGCAGAACAGAGCTCCTAAATCCAAGTGATGACAGAGTATCAAGGAGAAGGTGGTGATCCTCACAGGGAGAAGTGGATGGAGATTTAATAGAAGACATACACAGCATTGCCAGGAAAGAGGTGCTACTGATAGGTACATAAGAACATAAGAGATGCCATACTGGGTCAAACCAAGGTCATCTGAGCCCAGTATCCTGTTTCCAACAGTGGCCAGTCTAGGTCATACGTACCTAGCAGTTTCTCCAAAAGACACAGGTTCCTCAGTGCTTGTATTGGGTCAAGCAGTGATATCCTGGGTCCTTTTTTAATAATGGTTTATGGACCTTTCCTCCAGGAACTTGTCCAACCCTTTTTTAAACCCAGCTACACTAACAGCTTTTCCTTATCGTATCTCCAGTCTAGTCCCGAACCATTAGAGTGGTGTACGTCCTCCCGCAGCTAGGAGACTGAGCATGTCACTCTTTCAGTGACCCTAGTATAAGTAGTCCAGGGACCGCCCCCTTGAACCAGTTTTGCTCAGTCTCCGTGCAGCGGAAGGAGATGTGAGTCCAGTGGTCCGGGACTCACTAGAGCAAAGATTAAGGCTGCAGTTAGCATAGGACTTAGTTAGTGTTAGACTAGTTTAAAAAAAAAAAAAGAAAAGAAGACATAAGCAGAAAGGGGTCTCTGCCCCTTTAAATTGGCGAATTGATGTGAGCTATCCCCCTCCCCCCCTGTAGTGGGAAGAGCTGACGGGGTGAGTGCGGGGGTTGAGCAGGGGCCTCCGGCTTCTGTTTCCCCGAGGCGGGACAGAAGCCGTTGAGGCTGTACCGCGACCGCGCGCCTCTGGCAGTTTTGAAGAGCAGTGGTTCAGGCGGCAGCAGCAGCACGGCAGAGCACAGATCGGGACCCGCACTGCTGTCAGCGTGAGTGGGGTAGTTCCTTGTTGAGGCGGCCAGCGGGTAAGCGCTGTTGGGTGTTGGACGCAGCGCTTTTGTTCCGGGCAGTGTGGTGGAAGCCAGCGCTTTGAGGCAAAACTAGTACAGTAGGCCCAGGCCACATGGGAAAGCACGGGAAACGGAAAAACATGCAAAAAACTTCCCGGGGAGAGTAAGACGAGGGGCTTATTGAAAAAAAAAAAAGAGATAAAGTAAAAAGGGATTTTAAGTATACCGGTGTCTGAAGCTTGTCCGCGGTTGTTCTGTACGGCAGGGGGCTGGGAGCGAACTTATGCCTAGCAAGCCTAGGTGCCTCTTGTGTGGGGCACGTAGAGGGACAGTCTCTGCATCGGGGGTGTGCGGGGGCTGTACCTTTGAAGCTTCCATGGCGGACAGTGATCTCAGAGGGGGGTCTGAAGCTGCGGGAGAGATAATGGTGCAGAAGGACTCCTCTATGTCCCCGGAGACAGGTCAAGAGCCCATGCTGGGACCGTCATCAGCTCTGGACGGGCTTTTGCCCCAGTCTCCTCTACTGGGGGGACTGGGGGCAATTTTTTCACCACAGTTCTTGTCGCTGCTGCAGCAGGCGTTTAGGGGGCCTGGTGACAGGGTAGATGGGCCTTCGGGAGCTGAGGCCCGAGGGTCAAAGAGACCGAGTGCGATGTTGGAACAGGTAGCTGGTAGTAGTACAGGCAAGAGACCCAAGCTACGCTTGGATGGAGAGGATCAGGATTTGGAGGAGCACTCAGACCTGGTAGAGGATTCAGATATAGAGCAGGATTTGGAAGAAGGTGAGATAACAGAGCCAGAGGACCAATCGAGAATTGTAAGAGTATTCCGGAGAGAGGAGCTATCGGCCCTGATTGCAGAGACACTAAAGGCCTTAAATGTACCAGTCTTGGGTTCTGCAGAAGACAGTGCTCTGGAGGACCCGTTGCTGCAGGCGGTGAGAAATTCACAAAGGGCGTTCCCCATTCATAGGGTATTCAAGGAGATGATTCAAGAGGAGGCTAGGATAATGTCTCAGCTTTATCCTCTGGTTGAGCCCGATAAGGATATGTTTAAACCGCCGAAAGTGGATGCAGCGGTTTCGGCGGTAACTAAGAAGACGACTATCCCGGTAGAAGGGAGTGCCGCGCTTAAGGATACGCAGGATAGAAGGTTGGATACTTTGCTGAGACAGGTTTTTGAGGTTAATGCCCTATCCATTCAGGCCTCGATTTGTGGGGCCTGGGTGGCTAGGGCGTGTCTGCGGTGGTCCCCGAGGCTGAAGGGGATCCATGCGGGCGAAGCGGCGGAAGAGGCAGCCCGCACTGAATCTGATGCGGCATATCTGGCGGATAGTCAGTATGATCTGATTCGAGGCCTATCTAAGAGTATGGCTTTGGTAGTGGTGGCAAGATGATACCTCTGGCTGCGCAATTGGGCGGCGGATGGTGCCTCCAAAGCAAGGTTAGGCAAGCTCCCTTTCAGAGGTAAGCTCCTCTTTGGAGAGGAGTTAGAGAAGTTGGTGAAGGATCTGGGGGAGTCAAAAGGGGGCCGGTTACCGGAGGATAAGCAGAAGCAGAATCGGCCGGGGGAGCCGTCTAGGAGTCAGCTGAGGGAGTCTAGACGTTTTCGCCCCTCCAGGTATGGACCGGTGCAGAGAGGGAGATTTCCCTATAGGGCACAGGGATTTCGCAGATTCTGAGGGGCAGGCAGAGGGTTTGCAGTCGCGGCGTCCCCTGGTGCCAAGAAGCCGCAATGAAGTGAGGGGGGTCCAAGCAGGGACGGTACCGGTGGGAGGTCGGTTAAGAGAATTCGTTCCTGCTTGGGCCCACGTTACTTCGGATCAGTGGGTGTTGGAGGTTGGTCGTGCAGAGGGGTTACGCGCGCGAATTCCAACACTCCGTGAGGGATGCGTTTGTGCAGTCTCTGTGCAGAATGAGGTCCAAGAGAGAGGCGGTAAGGCAGACTTTGGAGAGGTTAATAGTGCTCGAAGCAGTGGTGCCAGTGCCGCCGGAAGAACAAGGCAGCAGTTGGTACTCCATTTATTTTGTGGTGCCAAAAAAGAAGGGCACCCTGCTGCCTATTCTGGATCTAAAAAGAGTGAACAGGTGTCTCCGGGTGTCGCACTTTCGAATGGAGACGTTGAGGTCGGTCATGGTGGCGGTGCGGCAGGGAGAATATCTAACGTCATTAGATTTAGTGGAAGCTTACTTGCACATTCCGATCAGGTTGGAGCACCAACGGTTTCTTCGATTCGCAGTTCCTATGGGACATTTCCAATTCCAGGCAATGTCGTTTGGGTTAGCAATGATGCCGAGGACGTTCACCAAGATTATGGTGGTCGTGGCGGCGACATTGAGAAAGGAAGGAGTGTAGGTACACCCGTATTTGGATGACTGGTTAATTTGGGCAAAATCGCTGGGAGAGAGTCAGCAGGCTACCAGTCGAGTGGTGTCCTTCTTGCAGAGCCTGGGATGGGTAGTCAACGTAGCAAAGAGCAAGTTGACGCCATCTCAGGAGTTGGAATATTTGGGTGCTCGCTTCGACACGCGAAGGGGAAGGGTTTTTCTTCCTCTAGCGCGGGTGCAGAAATTGAGACGGTTAATTCAGGAGTTCCGTGCGATCAGGTCTCCGTCAGCATGGCGGTATTTTCAGCTGCTGGGGACGATGGCGGCCACGATAGAAGTGGTGCCGTGGGCCAGAGCACACATGAGACCTCTACAGAGAGCGCTGCTCAGGAGGTGGTCGCATCAGTTGGATCCGTTGTCAAGAACGTTGGTGTGCCCTCCGGAGTCACGAAGGTCGCTGCGGTGGTGGATGCGACTGGGGGGCCTGGAAAGGGGCATGCCTCTGGAGGCGCCGGACTGGAAGCCTTTGACAACAGACACAAGCTTGTTCGGATGGGGGGCACACTTCGAGGGGCAGTTCGCCCAGGGACAGTGGTCGGACCAGGAGAAAGAGTGGTCCATCAAGAGGTTGGAGTTGAGAACAGTATTTTTGGCACTCCAGGCCTTGAAGGGCCTATTGCAGGGAAAGGCGGTCAGAGTGCTCTCAGACAATGCAACAGCAGTGGCGTACATCAATCAGCAAGGCGGAACCAGCAGCGTGCAGTTGGAGATGGAAGCAGACGGGTTGCTGGCCTGGGCCGAACTGCACCTGGAGGCATTGTCGGTGGCACATGTAGCAGGAGTAGACAATGTGACGGCAGACTTTTTGAGTCGCGTCCGGGTGGATCCAGGAGAATGGGTCCTTCATCAGGAGGTCTTCGATGCGCTAGTGCAGCGATGGGGTCAGCCAGTGATGGACCTTATGGCAACGTTCGAGTCGGCAAAGGTCGACAGGTTCTACAGCAGGACGAGAGAAAGGATATCAGAGGGGCTGGATGCTCTGATGCAAAGGTGGCCGGAAGACGCTCTTCTGTATGTGTTCCCGCCATGGGTGCTCATAGGCAGAGTTCTCCAGCGCATAGAAAGGCACAGGGGACTAGTTCTGCTGGTGGCGCCGGATTGGCCAAGAAAGTTGTGGTATGCCGACTTGATGCGGCTGCTGGTGGAGCCTCCATGGCGGTTGCCGGACAGGGAGGATCTGCTGATGCAGGGTCCATTTAGCATGCCCCAGGCGCATCGATTTTCGCTTACGGCTTGGCTCTTGAAAGGGCAAGGCTGATGGGTAAGGGTTACTCGTCAGTGGTGATTGCTACATTGTTGAGGTCTAGGCGACGAGCCACATCCATGGCAAATGTGAGAGTGTGGAGGCTGTTTGAGGCCTGGTGCGAGGATAGGCAGTTGCGAGCATTGAAGTCTACAGTGGCGCAAGTGTTGTCCTTTCTGCAGGATAGATTGGATAAAGGTTTAGCAGCATCTTCCCTTAGGGTGCAGTTAGCAACCTTAGCCTGTTACCGAGGTAAGGTGCAGGGGAAGACGCTGGGAGCTCACATGGATGTCAAGAGGTTTTTGCGAGCGGCCTCTTTGTTGAGACCCCCTTGCAGGAAGGTGGTTCCGGGGTGGGACCTTAATGTGGTGTTAGAGGTGCTGGTAAAGGAGCCTTTTGAGCCGTTGTCTCAGGCGACTTTGAAGGACCTTACGCTAAAGGTGGTGGTTTTGGTAGCTATTGCCTCGGCAAGAAGAATCTCGGAATTGCAGGCACTGTCGTGTAGGGAGCCTTTTTTGTCCTTCTCAAGTGCGAAGGTAGTGCTTCGGATGGTGCTGTCCTTTTTGCCTAAAGTAGTCTCGGCATTTCATGTCAACCAGGTGGTGTCCTTGCCCGTTTTTGCAAGGCCAGGTGAAGAGGGGACTAGGGGCAAATTGCATAGACTGGACATAGGCAGAGCTCTAAAGGTGTATTTGCAGAGGACAGCGTTGCGCAAGTCCGATAGGTTGTTTGTCCTGTTTGGAAGCTCTAGGCAAGCAGAGCCGGCTTCAAAGGTGTCTATTGCTAGGTGGATTAAAGAAGCGATTGCGGCAGCGTATCCTTTGAAGGGCAGAGTGATGCCGCACGGTTTAAGGGCGCATTCTACTAGGTCTCAGGCAGCATCCTGGGTGGAGTGTAGCCTGATCCCGGTGGCGTACATATGCAGGGCGGCGGTCGTCTTTGCACACATTTGTTAAGCATTACCAGATTGATGTGCAGGCGGAGGGGGATGCAAGGTTTGGATCAGTGGTGCTACAGGCTGGTCTGGCAGGTCCCTCCCGTTAGGACTGTTCACTGCTCTGCTACATCTCTAATGGTTCGGGACTAGACTGGAGATACGATAAGGAAGGTGAAATTAGACTTACCTGCTAATTGTAGTTCCTGGAGTAGCTCCAGTCTAGTCCCGCTTCCCCCCCCCCCCCCCCGTAGGTATTCTGCCAGGAGGTAGCCTGAGCACTGGGGATGAGGAAGGATGTCAGCCACTGCCGGGTCTGCGTACCAGAAGTATTGAGTCGGCAGCTTCTCGCTAAGAGAACAGTGCCTCTTCGGAGGCATGGGAGAAGGGGCGGCTCATATATCCAGCATTATATTGGTATGAGTAAAGTTGCAGAGTTCAAGTTTCTTTGTTAGAAGTTTTTGGTTCAGTATAAAGTTTAATTTACTTTTTGCTCTGGTGAGTCAGCTTTGACAATAGGAAAACTGGTTCAAGGGGGCGGTCCCTGGACTACTTATACTAGGGTCACTGAAAGAGTGACATGCTCAGTCTCCTAGCTGCGGGAGGACATACACAACTCTAATGGTTCGGGACTAGACTGGAGCTACTCCAGGAACTACAATTAGCAGGTAAGTCTAATTTCACCTTACTACATCCTCCGGTAATAAATTCCAGAGTTTGATTACACGTTGAGTGAAAAAATATTTTCTCTTGTTGTTGTTAAGTGCCGTCCAGTCGGAGTCTACTCATGGCGACCCTCTGGATAGCTATCCTAAATTGTGTTCGGTCTTCAGTCAGGCGGCTCATTGTTGACAGACTGGTACCCGTAGCTGCTGTTATTGTATCGATCCATTTCATTGCTGGCCTTCCTCTTTTGCATTGACCTTCTATCTTGCCAAGCATGATGTCTTTCCCTAATGATCTCTCTCTTCGCATGATGTGTCCAAAGTATAAAAGTCGAAGTCTTGTCATCTGAGCTTCTAAAGAAAGCTTAGGTTTGATATCCTCTAGTACCGACTGGTTTGTTCTTCAGGCAGTCCATGGTATACACAGTATTCGCCGCCAGCACCATAATTCAAAGGCATCAATTTTCTTCCTGTCTATCTTTTTCACTGTCCAGCTTTCACATCTATATGATGTTAATGAAAATACCATAGCTTGAACAAGTCGAATCTTTGTATGGAGAGAGACATCTCTGCTCTTGAGAATCTTATCTAGGTCTTTCATTGCTATTCTGCCAAGAGCAATGCGTCGTCTGATTTCTTGACTGCTTGTTGCTTCTTTATTGATAGTTTGATCCAAGTAGGTTAAAGTTGTTCATAATTTCAATTTCTTCTCCTTCAATGATGAACCTGTTGATTATGCCAGTTGTCATGATCTTCATCTTCTTTACATTAAGGTGCAGGCCCATTTTGAGACTATGTTCTTTGATTGTGAGAAGCAAATGTTTCAGATCATCTTCACTTTCAGCCAGTAATGTGGTATCATCAGCATAGCGAAGGTTGTTGATGAGTCTTCCACCAATCTTCACACCTCTGTTGTCTTCATACAATCCTGCTTCTCTGATGATTTGTTCGGCATATAAATTAAACAGGTAGGGAGAAAGTATGCAGCCTTGTCTTACACCTTTGCTTATTTTAAACCATTCTGCTTCTCCTTGTTCCGTTCGAACCGTTGCTTCTTGATCAATGTACAGATTGTGCAAGAGTACGATCAGGTGTTCTGGTATACCCATGCTTCTTAATGTGGCCCAGAGTTTCTCATGTTTTACAAAGTCAAAAGCCTTGCTATAGTCGATAAAGCACAAATAGATATCCTTTTGGTATTCTTTAGTCTTTTCAAGGATCCATCTCACATCCGCAATGATGTCTCTCGTTCCTCGCCCTTTCCTGAACCCTGCTTGCACTTCAGGTAGTTCTTGTTCCAGGTATGGTTGTAGTCTCTTTTGAATAATCTTCAGTAGAATCTTGCTGGCATGTGGGATTAGAGCGATTGTGTGATAATTTCCATAGGATATGCTATCAATGCCTGGTGCTTTGTTCTTTGATAAGGCTTTCAATGCTGCTTCAGCTTCTTCTTTCATCACCAATGGTTCCCGATCATAAGGTACAGGTTCAAACGGCTGTTGGTCCACTTGATCTTTATCATATAAAAACTCTCTATTCCTTCCACCTTTTCTTGATCTTCTCAGCATCATTCGACATAGAACCTTGAGCATCTTGTAACATTCCAATTCGAGGCTGGAACTTTTTCTTTAACTCTTGTAGCTTTAGGAAAGCCGATCTTGTTCTTCCTCTAATAGTTTCTGCTTCTATTTCCTTGCATGCGTCGTTGTTGTACTTTTCCTTGTCCTGTCTTGCTGCACATTGGAAATCTCTGAGTTCTCTGATTGTCTTTCTTTCTCCTCTGGCTTTAGTTTCTCTGCGTTTCTGGGCAATTTTCAGAGTTTCTTCCGTCATCTATTTTGGCCATTTTTTCTTTTTCACCTTTTGTAGAGATTTCTCGCTTTCTTCCAACACAACCTTCTTGATGTCATTCCATAACTCTTCTGGAGCTCTGTCATTTGTATCTAAAGCAGCAAATCAATTTTGCAGGCAATCTTTAAATTCCAGTGGTATATTCTCAAGGTCATATTTTGCTGCATTCATGAGTGGTTTGCTCTTTTTCAACTTTAGCTTGAGTTTGCATACTAGTAGTTGATGATCTGTACCACAGTCATCTCCAGGTTTTGTCTTTGTTGATGTTATAGAGCTTTTCCATCATTGATTTCCACAGATGTAGTCAATTTGATTTTTATACAATCCATTGGGTGAAGTCCATGTGTACAGTCGCTGCTTGTGTTGCTGGAAGAAGGTGTTTGAGATGAATAGATTGTTGGTCTTGCAGAATTCTATCAGTCTTTCTCCAGCTTCATTTCTGTTGCCAAGTCCATATTTTCCAACTACTTTGCCTTCTTCTTTGTTGCCAACTTTTGTGTTCCAGTCACCCATGACTATCAGGATATCCTGTTTGCATGTTCTGTCAATTTCAGCTTGTACTTGTTCATAGAACTGTTCAATTTCATTCCACTCTGTTCATTAATTTATAGGCTTCTATCATATCTCCCCTCAGCCGTCTCTTTTCCAGGTTAAAGAGCCCTAACCTTTTTAGCCTTTCTTCATAGGGGTATCCTTCCATCCCCTTTACCATTTTGGTGGCTCTTCTCTGAACCTTTTCTAATAACACTATATCCATTTTAAGATACGGCGACCAGAGTTGCACACAATATTCAAGGTGCGGTCGCACCATGGAACGATACAGAGGCATTATAATACCCTTTGTTTTATTTTCCATTCCTTTCCTTATGATACCTAGCATTCTATTTGCTCTCTTGGCTGCTGCTGCACACTGGGTGAGGGTTTTAACATGTTATCCACAATGACGCTTAAATCTTTTTCCTGGGTGGTAGTGCCTAATGTGGAACCTTGCATCATGCAACCATAGTTTTGGGTTGTTCTTCCCTACGTGCATAACTTTGCACTTGTCCACATTAAATTTCATCTGCCATTTTGATGCCCAGTCTTCCAATTTATCAAGATCCTCTTGCAAATTTCCATAATCCTCATGGGTTTTAACAACTTTGAATAGTTTTGTGTCATCTGCAAATTTGATAACCTCACTCGTTATTCCCTTTTCCAGGTCATTTATGAATATGTCAAAGCAGCGGACCCAGCACAGATCCCTGGGTTACACCACTATTCACCTTTCTCCATTGGGAAAATTGGCCATTTAGCCTCTGCTTTCTATCTTTTAACCAGTTCCTGATCCACAATAGTACACTGCCTCTTATCCCATGACTCTTTAGTTTTGCCAAAAGTCTCTGATGAGGGACTTTGTCAAAGGCTTTCTGAAAGTCCAAATACACTATATCAACCGACTTACCTTTGTCTACCTGTTTATTCAGACCTTCAAAAAAACATAACAGATTAGTAAGACAAGATCTTCCTTGTCTAAAGCCATGTTGGCTATCTCCCATTAGGCCATGACTATCTACATGCTGAGTAATTTTGTTCTTTATGATGGTTTCTACCATTTTTGCCGGTACTGACGTCAGGCTCACCGGTCTGTAGTTTCCTGGCTCACTCCTGGAACCCTTTTTAAAAATTGGCGTTACACTGGTGATCCTCCAGTCCTCAGGTATTACAGATGATTTTAATGATAGTTCACAGATTACTAATAGTAGGTCTGCAATCTCCTATTTCAGTTCTTTCAACACCCTTGGATGTATACCACCCGGTCCAGGTGATTTGCTACTCTTCAGTTTATCAAATAGTTGTAATACATCTTCCCGGTGTAGCGATATTTCTTTCAATTCTTCTGTGGTATCACCTTTAAATACCACTTCAGTCATAGGTAACATCCCTACATCTTCCTCAGTAAAGACCGAAGCAAAGAATTCATTCAGTCTCTCCGCTATAACCTTGTCTCCTCTTACTGCCCCTTTTACCCCTCTATCATCTAATGGACCAACTGACTCTCTCACCGTTTTTTTGCTATGAATGTACTTGAAAAAGTCTTTTTTTATGCGTTTTTGCTTCCACAGCAAGTTTCATCTCAAATTCTCTCTTTGCCTGCCTTATCAATGCTTTGCATTTAACTTGCCAGTGCTTGTGCTGTTTCCAGTTTTAGCCATTTGGCTCTTGTTTCCATTCCTGAAAGATGCTTTTTTGGCCACAATAGCCACTCTGACCTCACCTTTAAACCATGCTGGCAGTTTTTTGGACTTCCTTCCACTTTTCTTAAAGCGTGGAATACAGCTGGTCTGGGCTTCCAAGATAGTATTTTTAAACAACACCCAAGCTTGATGTAAGTCTTTAACATTTGCAACTGCTCCTTTTAGTTTTTTCTTAGCTATTTTCCTCATTTTATCAGTCTCCCTTTCAAAAGTTAAAAAGTAGTACTGTGGATTTCCTAACCATCCCTCCTCCGTTAATTAAATCAAACGTGATCATGCTATGATCACTATTGCCACTATTGCCAAGTGGCCCCAACACCCTTATCTCTTGCACCAGATCTGGTGTTCCACTAAGGACTAGGTCCAATATGACTTCCCCTCTGATCAGTTGATGAACCAGCTACTCCAAGAAGCAGTCAGCTGGATGCTGATTGGCACATCTCTACTACTACGGTGTCATCTATAAGTAAGAAGATCCTGGATTCTCTACAGGAAGAACTATTCGGGCAGCTGGTAGCAGAACCCACATGTGAAAGAACCATACTAGACTTGGTGCTTATCAAAGGTGACAGTGTTTCTGTTATAGTGGGAGATCATCTTGCATCCAGTGATCCCAGATGGTGTGGTTCAGTATTAGAAATAGGGCTGATAAAATCCATTCAAAAGTGAGGGTCTTAGACTTTAGGAAAACTAACTTTTCCAAGATGGGCCAATAGGTTGACCAACAGGTTGACACTTGGTCCTCCTCTCTCTCCATTGCTCTTGACACTCTAGCCCCCCTCTGTCCTGTGTCTTTCTGCTCCTCCTCCCATCACCCTTGGTACCACCCTGGGTTATACCTTCATCGCACTCATCTTCGCCGTGCAGAGCAACTTTGGAGAAAGCATCGCTCGGCCACTTCCTATTCCGCTTTTCGTCAGGCTCACCTCTCTTACCGTTCCATGATAACCACATCCAAACACTCTTACTACTCTCGTCTCATAACTTCCTCCTCCAAATCTTCCAGACGCCTCTTCCATGTCCTCAAATCTCTCTCGTCCACCTCTTCTCTTCCTCCTCATCCTCCCCACTCTTCCCCCAGTCCCTCTATCCTTGCCTCCTTTTTCACGAACAAAGTTCTCTCCATCCGCTCGTCCTTCCCTGCCTGTCCTCCTCCCCTCTCCCCTCCTCCTGACTCTCCTGTTTCCCCTGTTGCCATCTCCTCACCCCCTTCCTGTACCTTTCCTCACACTTGGCCACTTTTTGGCCCATTACCTCTCCTGAACTCATTAAAGCCATCTCATCCGCCCACCAGACCACCTGCCCTCTTGATCCTTTGCCCTCCTCCTGGTTACTTAATCCAGATCTTGCACTTACTCTTTACATTCTTTCCATTTTCAATTCCAGTCTCACCTCTGGTCACTTCCCTTCCAGTTGGAAACACGCCATAGTTCGCCCTCTCCTGAAAAAACCCACCCTTGATCCCGCCATTCCCGCCAACTGGCAGCCTGTTACCAATCTCCCCTTCCTCTCAAAAATCCTTGAGAAGCTTGTCTTTGCTCAACTTGCCACCCACCTCGATTCCACTTTCGCACTCCACCCACGTCAATCGGGCTTTCGTGCCGGCCACAGCACGGAGACTATTCTCGTGGCTTTACTTTCCGAACTCCACCGTGCTCACGATCGTGGTGATCTTTCTCTCGTGGTGTCTCTGGATCTCTCCTCAGCTTTTGACATTGTCGACCACCGCACTCTTCTCACCCATCTGTCCAATTTTGGTGTACAGGGAACTGTCCTGCAGTGGTTACGCTCTTTTCTTTCTGCGTGCACTTTCTCTGTTCACTCTGGCTCCTCTACCTCTCGACCATCCCCCGCAATTTGTGGTGTTCCTCAGGGCTCTATCCTTGCCCCATTGCTCTTTAACATCTTTCTTGCCCCACTTGCCCTGCTCATACAACAATCTGGTATTTCTGCCTACATCTACGCTGATGATATTCTCCTGGTTCATCACACTTCATCCTCCTCCCCTGACCTCGTCCCACTAAATCTGTGTCTTTCCTCTGTTGCTTCCTGGTTCGATCTCAACTTTCTACACACTAATCCCGTCAAATCCTCCGCAATTTGGTTCTCTTTTGGACTCCCCCCTCCTGTTCTGTCTCCTATTATGGCCTCCCACCCTATCCCCCTGGTTTCAACTCTCCGCTACCTGGGGGTCACTTTGGATTCTTCTCTATCTTTTCACCAGCACATTTCCTCTGTTGTTCGAACTTCCTTTTTCCATCTTCGTCAGATAAGGGCTGTTCGGTCGTTTCTTCCCTCCCCCCCCCCCCCCTCGGTGGTCACTCTTGTTTTATCGCTTGTGATCACCAGGTTGGATTACTGCAACACTATCTATGCAAGCCTTCCCTCCTCTCAGCTACGCCATCTTCAACTTGTCCAAAATGCCGCTGCTCATCTCGTCACCTGTACCCCTGCCCGTTCACAAATCACTCCTTGCCTCCTCTCTCTCCATTGGCTTCCGGTTAAGTTCAGATTTATCTTCAAAATACTTATCATCGCACACAGGGCTCTTCACACCAGCACCCCTCAGTACTTGGCCGACACCATTCATCTCCAACCTTCTCCATGCCTTCTTCGTTCAGCTTTCGGTAATCATCTCTTTCTCCCCTCCCCTTCTCAGGCCCATCTGGAACTTACTCGTCACTCCGCATTCTTCTTTCTAGGCCCCATTTTATTGAATTCGCTCCCACTCTCGCTCTGCACTGAACTATCCCAGTCCCACTTTAAAGCCCTCCTCAAATCCCATCTCTTCCCCTGCCGGTGGCGCCTTGTCCCCCAGCCGCGCCCCCCACCCCACATAACCTCCCCTCAATCACTTCACATCCGCCATTCCTCCTGCTTCCTCTCTCCGTCCCCCACTGCCCCGCCCCCTCTCTAGATCTTTTCTGTCTTCTATCTTTTTGACTGTCTCTCTCTTTCCTATTATTATTGGCGTTCTTTTCTGTCTTTATTTTTTCAGTGGCCTTTACTATTTTTGTATTGTACACCGCCCTGATGCCTTGGCCTGGGCGGTCTATCAAACATCGCAAATAAAGATAAAGATACATCAAGGAGTTCATCAGTGGGATGTAACAGCTAGGGGATTTAAAAAAAAAACAGTGGGCAAAACTGAAAGGGGATATTTTAAGGGCAACAAACCTTTTTGTTAGAAAGGTAAATAAAGGTAAAAGGGAAAGAAGGCCACTATGGTTCTCAAAAGACGTAGCTGAAGCGGTGAAGAAAAAGAGGGAGGACTTTATGAAATACAAGAGATCACAGAGAGAAGAAGACAGACATCTATATTTGGAAAAACTTAGACTCTAGGAGAGTAGTCAGGAAAGCAAAGATACAAAAAGAAGAAATAGCCAATTCAATAAAATGGGGGGATAAGGCATTTTTCAGATATGTTAGTGAGAGGAGGAAGGGCAAAAGTGATATTGTCAGACTCAAGGGTGAAGGGAAGGAATATGTAGAAGCTGATGAGGATAAAGCGGAATTGCTTAACAAATATTTCTGTTCTGTGTTCACAGATGAAGGGCCAGGAGTAGGAGCTCAGAAAATACCCACAAATAGGAACAGAAGTGATGTGGATCTCAAATGATTTTCAGAAGACTGTGTTTGTGAGGAACTATGTAGCTAAATTAAAAGTAGACAAAGCAATGGGACTGGATGGGATGCATCTGAGAATACTGAGGGAACTTGTGGACATTCTAGAAGCTCCACTGACTGACCTTTTCAGTGCCTCTTTGGAATCAGGAGTGGTGCCAGAGGACTGGAGAAAGGCACGTGTGGTCCCTTTACACAAAAGTGGAAGTAAGGATGTGACTGAAAACTACAGGCCAGTTAGTCTAAACTCTGTGTTGAGTCAATTATTGGAAACGCTGCTGAAAGAGAAGATAGTGAGGTTTCTGGAGTCCAATGGATTTACAGGATCGGAGGCAGCATGAATTCACCAGAGGCAGGTCTTATCAGATAAATCTGATTGACTTCTTTGACTGGGTAACCAGGGAGTTGGACCGACGGACAGCTCTATATGTGATCTACTTAAATTTCAGTAAAGCCTTTGACACTGTTCCACACAGGTGACTTATAAACTGAGCACCCTAGGAAAGGACCCTAAAGTTACTGACTGGGTTAGAAATTGGTTGAGTGGGAAGCAACAAAGGGTAGAGGTAAATGGAGCTCACCCTAAGGAGAAGGAGGTTACCAGTGGTCCTATTCTTTTTAACTTGTTAGTGATATTGCGGGAGGGTTGTCGGGTAAGGTTTGCCTCTTTGTGGATGATACCAAAATCTGCAATAGAAAAGAAACCCAGGAAGGAGTAGATAACATGAGGAGGGATCTAGCTGAGCTTGAAGAATGGTCTAAAATTTGGCAGCTTCAATGCTAAAAAAAATGCTGAGTCATGTTTTGGACTGCAAAAATCCAAGGGGGCAGTACAGTGTAGGGGGTGAAGTACTTCTGTTCATAAAAGAAAAGCGGGACCTGGGTGTGATTGTGTCTGATGATCTTAAAGTAACTAAATGGGTAGAAAAGGCGACGGCGAAAGCTAGAAGGATGCTTGGGTGCCTAGGGAAAGAAATGGCCAGCAGAAAAAAGGAGGTGATAGTGCCTCTGTATAAGTCTTTGGTGCAACCTCATTTGAAATATTGTGTGCTGTTCTGAAGACCACACCTTCAAAAGGATATAAACAGATCAGAGTCGGTGCAGAGGGTGGCTACTAAAATGGTTAGTGGTCTTCATTATAAAGCATATGAGGACAGACTTATAGATCTTAATATGTATACTTTAGAGGAAAGGCAGGATAGAGGAGATATGATAGAGACGTTTAAATACCTCTTTGGCATAAATGCACAAGAGGAGAGCCTCTTTTGATTAAAAGAAAGTTCTGTTACGAGAGAACATAGGATTAGGGTGAAAGCGATAGTCAGGAATAATATGCGGAAATATTTCTTTATAGAAAGAGTGGTAGATGCGTGGAATAGTCTCCCAGTGGAGGTGATAGAGATGAGGACAGTATCTGAATTCAAAAAAGCATGGGACAAACACAGAGGATCTCTAAAGGAAAAAAAGGGACTATTGTAGTAGTTGATATGGAAAGGCAGACTAGATAGGCTATGTGATGTTTTTCTGCCATTATGTTTCTATGTTTTAATTTTTCAAGGTTCTCTTGCAATTTTTTACAATCCTCTTGTGTTTTAACAGCTTTGAATAATTTTGTGTCATTTGCAAATTTGATCATCTCACTCATTATTCCTATTTCCAGGTAATTTATGAATATGTTAAAAAGCAGCGGGCCCAGCACAGTTCCCAGGGGTGCTCCGCTATTCACCTTTCTCCATTGAGAAAACTGACCATTTTGCTTTACTCTCTGCTTTCTTTTAACCATTTCCTGATCCAGAATACTGCACTGTCTCCTATCCCATGACTTTTTAATTTCACCATGACTTTGTCAAAGGCTTTCTGAAAATCCGATACACTATATCAACTGGCTCACCTTTGTCGACCTGTTTATAACAGATTAGTAAGACAAGACTTTCCTTGGCTAAATCTATGTTGGCTTTCTCCCATTAAACCATGGCTATCTACATGTTCAGTAACTTTATTCTTTATAATGGTTTCTACCATTTTGCCCAGTACTGACGTCAGGCTCACTGGTCTGGAGTTTCCCGGATCATCCCTGGAACCCTTTTTAAAAATGGGAGTTACATTGGCCATTCTCCAATCCTCAGGTACTACAGATGATTTTAATGATAGTTCACAGAATACTAATAGTAGGTCTGCAGTCTCACATTTCAGTTCTTGCAACACCATTGGATGTATACCATCTGGTCCAGGTGATTTGCTACAGTTTATCAAACAGTTGTAATACATCCTCCCAGTTTATTGATATTTCTTTCAATTCTTCCGCTACATCACATTTATATACCATTTCAGGCGCGGGTAACTTCCCTACATTTTCTTCAGTAAAGACCAAAGCAAAGAATTAATTCAGGCTCTTCGTTATGATCTTTTCCTCCCTTAGCACTCCTTCCCCCCCCCCCCCCTCTATCATCCAGTGGTCCAACTGACTATCTCACAGGTGTTTTGTTACGAATGTGCTTGAAAAAGTATTTATTATGTGTTTTTGCTTCCATGGCAAGCTTCTTTTCAAATTCTTTCTTTGCCTGCCTTATCAATGCCTTGCATCAAACTTGCCAGTGCTTATGTTGTTTCCAATGTTTGTCATTAGGCTTCTTTTTCCATTTCTTGAAGGATGCTTGTTTGGCAACAACAGCCTCTCTAACCTCGCCTTTAAACCATGCTGGCAGTTTTTTGGCTTTCTTCTACTTTTTTTTAAAGTGTGGAATGCATCTGGTCTGGGCTTCCAAGATAGTACTTTTAAATAACGCCCATGCTTGATATAAATCTTTAACATTTGCAGCTGCTCCTTTTAGTTTTTTCTTAACTATTTTCCTCATTTTATCATAGTCTTCCTTTTCAAAGTTGAAAGATAGTATTGTGTTTTCCTTGCCGTCTTTCTTCCATTTATTAATCAAATGCGATCATGCTATGATAACTATTGCCAAGTGGCCCCAAAACGCTTATCTCTTGCAGCAGATCCTGTGTTCCACTAAGGACTAGGTCTAAAATAGCTTCCTTGTCATTTCATGAACCAGCTGCTCCAAGAAGCAGTAATTTATTTCATCTAGAAACTTTATCTCTCTTGCATGTCCTGGTGTGACATTGACCCAGTCAATTCCGGGGTAATTGAAATCACACATTATTGCTGTGTTGTAACTTTTGTTAACTTTGCTGATTTCTTTTAACATTTCATCATACATCTGTTCATTCTGGTCAGGTGGTTGGTAGTACACCCCCACTGCCATCGCCTTCTGCTTTTTACATGGAACTTCTAGCCATAGAGATTCTACAGTGTGTTTTGTTTCCTGCAAAACTTTAATCCTATGTGACTCAATGCCCTTTCTAACGGAGCACAACCCCTCCACCAATTTGATCTACTCTGTCATTGCGATATAGTTTTTACCCAGGTATCACAATGTCCCATTGTTTCTCCTCCTTCCACCAGATCTCTGAGATGCCAATCACATCTAACCTTTCATTTAATGTTATATATTCTAGCTCTACCATCTTATTTTTTAGACTTCTAGCATTTGCATACAGGCATTTTAGAGGTTGTATCTTATTCATATTAAACTGGTTACCAGTTGATAGGTGTAATTTGGAATCTTTCGGCTCTGTACTGAAGGACATCTGGGTTACGTCTATCTTTGTTGGAACTCTGTTGGGATGCTCTAACTTCCCTGTTTTGTTAGTATCCTTCACAGATACATCCTTCTGAACTATGCGCTCCTGAGTGACTGTCTATTTTCGCCTATTATCTAGTTTAAAAGCTGCTCTATCTCCTTTTTAAAGGTTAATGCCAGCAGCTTGGTTCCATCCTGGTTAAGTTGGAGCCCATCCCCTCAGAAGAGCCCCCCCCCCCTTCCCCAGAATGTTGCTCAGTTCCTAGAAATCCAAAACCCTCTTCTTTTGCACCATCGTCTCATCCATGCATTGAGACGACGGAGCTCTGCCTGCCTTTTGGGTTCTGCATGTGGAATGGGAAGCATTTCAGAGAATGCTATCCTGGAAGTTTTGGATTTCAACTTCCTACCTAAAATCCTAGATTTTGCCTCCAGAATCTCCCTCCCACACTTTCCATTGTCATTGGTGCCAACATGTACGAAGATAGCAGACTCCTCCTCAGCACTATCTAAAACCTTGTCTAGGTGGCACGTTACCAGGTGGTCCTCGCTTCCGCCAGCCACCCAGCTATCTACATGCCTAGAGATTGAATTGCTAACTATAACAGCTATCCTAACCCTTCCCTCATGGGCACATGGCCCTGGAGAAACCACCTCAGTGCAAGAGGGTCTTATATCTGCTGGCGGACATGTCCTAGCTACAGGATCACTTCTTGCCACACCAAGGTTATGTTTTCCTTGCACATGACCTTTCTCCTCCATGGAACTGAGAGGCTGCCAGATTGGAGATAGGACTTGAGTACTACATCCCTTAAGGTCTCGTCTATGTACCTCTCTGTCTTCCTTATGTCCTCCAAATCTGCTACTCTAGCCTCCAGAGATTAGACTTATTCCCTGAGGGCAAAGAGCTCCTTGCACCTAGTGCACACGTAAGACCCCTCACCAACTGGGAGAAAATCATACACGTGACACTCAATGCAAAAGACTGGAAAGCCCCCATCTTGCTGCTGGACTGCTGTCTGCATCTTAGTTTTAAGGTTGTGTTTAGATTTTTAAGTTCTTTACTTACTAAGGGTTGCTGGGGATACTTATATTAATAAAACTATACTTAATACGTTTAATGTATTTTGTTCACCTGAAGCTTAATTAATCTCAGGTCTTTAATGTATGCCTGATGAGATAAATAGCTGCACCTGAGAGTGAATGTGGCACCTCCTTTCCTTTAAGAGGTTTAAGCACCTATAAAGCTACTAGTATCCCAGAGGTGGGTGGGTGTCAGGGAGGGAGGGAGGGAAAGAAGACTTTTTAAAAGCTGGCTACTACACAGTACCCTGTCCTGTGCTTCTAAGGTAATCTGTGACCAATTTCCAGGGAGAGTTCCACAGCCCTTGCTTGGATAGAGGGAGTCTTGGGGTCTAAATTTAACCAGAAAGCTCTCTGCTCTTTTTTAAATTTAAACTGAAAGCTCTTTGCTGTGACTAGGCCCTGACTGATTTAACAAATACACTGGATTCACAGATTAATCAGCTTTAATCTAAAGAATTCCTTTTTCTCCAAGATTTAGAACAATTCCAGGAAGTACATACTTACAATTGCAGATCTTTCTCCAGAAGAAGCAGTCCCCTTTTGTAGTCCTTCAAGACTGAGTATGTTACCAGGACTTGACTCTCGAGGAAGACCTCCACTCTTCCCAAAAATAAACCATCGGGGAAAAGGCCTCCCTTCCCCCGGAAAGGTCAGCTTTACCTAGGTTATTCCCCATATCAGGCCCTCCAGACCCCTCAGCAGGGTCAACAGGGCAAGGGAGCAAGCCAGGGCCCATGTAAGCCTAAGAGGCCCAAGCCCTAGACACCAGCTCCACTTTTGTAGATCAGGGTTTTTACTCCCTGAACATATCCTCTCCACCCATGGGGGACCAGCTACCGACAAGGGGGCGCTTGATTCATTTTGCCCACCTGTGGGCTGCCATCAACACTGACTCCTGGACACTTCAGGTGGTCAGGGACGGTTACCTCCTTCATCTGGGCCAGACGCCTCCACTTTTTCTTTCCAGGAGAGCCCCCTCTGACTCCCCTGCACCAGGTCCAGCTACTGAAGGAACTTGCAGGCCTTCTCAGGTAGAAGGCTGTGGAGCCCGTACCACACCACCTAAAAGGAAAGGGATTCTACTCGAGGTACTTTCTGGCCCCAAAAAGAACAGGAGGCCTAAGGCCCATCCTGGACTTGAGAAACCTGAACAAATTCCTGGTGCGAGAGAAGTTCAAAATGCTCTCCCTTGGAATACTGCTGCCCTACCTCCAGCAGGGAGATTTTCTGTGCTCCTTGGACCTAAAGGATGCTTATATCCACATCCTTATTCATCCCAGTCACAGGCAGTACCTAAGGTTCATGGTCGGGGGTGACCACTACCAGTACAGGGTACTACCCTTCGGCCTAGTCTCCGAACCAAGAGTCTTCACCAAATGCCTGGCAGTGGTGTCCTCCTACCTCCATCTCCAATGGGCCTTCATCTTCCCATTGGATGATTGGCTAGTAAAGGGGAACACTGCCTCAGAGGTGCAACAGGCCTCAGCCTGCACCAACCAAGGTCCTACAACATCTGGGGTTCATGATAAACCACCCCAAATCCCACCTCATTCCTGGACACCCTCCAAACCAGGGCCTTCTTTCCCCTGGAGATGCGGATCACCTCAGGGCCCCGGCGACCAAGGTGCAGCACCATCACACCATGTTGGCACGGTCCATGCTTCACCTGCTCAGCCACATGGCTTCCACAGTCCATGTGGTCCCCAATGTCCGCCTCCACCTATGGGCAGCTCAGTGGTGCCTCTGCTGACAGTGGACAGGCCATGGGCAGGCTCCGGGACAGGGTCTTGGTGTCCTTTCAACTAGCAGTTGGTGGCAAGATGCATAGCACCTGCAGAAGGTCATGCCGTTTCAACATTCAAACCCCCAGAAGGTCCTCACTACAGACGCCTCCCTACTGGGCTGGGGTGCCTACTGCGAGGAACTGCACACGCAGGGCACCTGGTCTCTCAAGGAAAGCCAGCAGCAGATCAACCTGCTGGAGCTCAGAGCCATCAGGGCTTTCCAATACCGCCTGCAGCATTAGTCAGTGCTGGTCCAAACAGACAACCAGGTCGCAATGTTCTATCTGAACAAACAAGGGGGCACAGGGTCTCACCACCTCTGCCAGGAGGCAGTAACCCTCTGCTCATATGCAATCAGTCGGGGAATGTGCCCTGGTGGGCAGACTGAGCAGGGTCCTCCAGCTGCACGAGTGGTGCCTAGACCCCAGAATGCCACAGCGGCTATTCCGACTATGGGGAACCCCAACTCTGGACCTCTTTGCCAGCCCAGCCAATGCTTAGCTGTCCCACTTCTGTTATCCCCAACTGCACCCATCCCAGATAGTGGTGGACGCCTTCCTTATCTCATGGTCAGAGGGCCTTCTGTATGCCTGCCCTCCCATGCCACTGATCGTACAGACCCTCTTCACGGTCCAGTGGGACAAGACTTCCATGATGACCCCATGGTGGCCCAGACAGCCTTGGTTTCCCCTGTTACTCTGCCTCTTGATGGAGTTCCCAGTCTCCCTGGGGAATTCCCCAGGACTACTGACCCAGAAGAAGGGCTCGTTCCTCCACCACAACCTGGGGTCCCTGTTGCTAACAGCATGGCTGCTGAATGTGTTGCCCTAATGCTCTTCAACCTCCCCAGGAAGGTGGAAGAAGTCCTCCTGGCCTCTCATAAGAGCTCCACGAGGCGAGCCCATGCCTTCAAGTGGCGCAGATTCTCGGTATGGTGTGCAGAGCAACAGGTAGGTCTGTTCTCCTGCCTGGTGCATACAGTGCTGCAATACTTGCTCCACCTCTCACAGACCGGACTCAAGTCCAACTCCGTCAGGTACACCTGAGCACTTTCTCTGTGAACTATTACTCCACAGAGTGCAAGCCTCTTTTTGTGCAGCTCCTCATTACCCAATTCATGTGGGACTAGCTGCTCTCTAAACCTCCCATCCAGCCGCCTCTGACAAAATGGGATCTCAATGTGGTTCTGACGCAGCTTACCAAGCCACCCTTTGAACCCTTGGATACCTGCCATTTCCATTTCCTAACCTGGACGTTTACCTTTCTGGTGGCGCTCACCTCTACTCACAGAGTCAGCGAGCTTCAGACCTTGGTGGCCGAGCCACCCTACACCAGGATCGTACTTCGCACCCACCCTAAATTCCTTCTGAAGGTGGTATCTGCCTTCCACCTCAACCAAGAGGTGGTGCTCCCTACCTTCTTTCCATGGCCCCAAGCCGACAAGGCAGCAGCCGTTCTCCATACTCTGGACTGCAAATGGGCCCTGTCCTTCTACCTGCAGCATATTCAGGGCCACCGCAAAGCCTCACAGCTTTTTGTTTCATATGACACCAGTCATCTGAGGGAGGCTGTCACCAAGTGGACCCTGTCCACCTGGGTGGCAGACTGCATTGCCTTTGCCCATGATCAGGCTGGGCTATCGTTGAATGTACAACATCAGGGCTATATCAACCTCGCGAGCCTACACTCTGTCCCTATGGCAGACATCTGTTGGGCCACCACCTGATGCTCATTCCACACCTTTGCAACTCACTACTGCCTAGAGAGGAAGTCCCAATGGGATAGTGCCTTTGACTGAGTAAGATGGCACCCTTGGGTGGGAAGGGGACCATGCATGTGTGGTGGCATCTCCCAAAGGCGTCCTTTGAAAGCTGGGGAGATGCTTCTACGAGGGCTCCGTCAACATCACCCATATGTGAGGACTGATTCCTGCGTCCCAAGAGAACACCTGTTACAGGTGAGTAACTACGCTTTTGGTACTCCCAAGTTAGGATGTGGGTGTGCTTTATAGATGTTATTTTTTCCATTTGATTGGGTACACACCAAGCACTACAGGAATTTGGTACATGGCTGAAAGCTCAAAATCCTTGTTTACAGTTCACTATGACCACATCTATTACACAGTTATCACTTTTGGATGTGAATGTACACTATCTTTAAAAGAAGGCTGTATACAGACATCTCTGTTTAGAAAAACAGTAGACCATAATAAACTCTTACATTTTGATAATCATCACCCCTTCAAATTAAAGTGTGCTCTATCTATAGGACAGTTTTTACATATCTGTCGGATTTGTTCGAACAATGAAGATTTCCGTATTCAAGTTAAGACTCTAATGAAAAGATTGATGCTATAGGGATCTCCTAAGAATATCATACGACAAGCTTATTTATGGGCCAAGTTTGTGAATCGTTCTCTACTTTTAAGAAAACATCAAAGAGAGCAGATGAATATTCAAGTGGTGGTACTACAATACTCTGATAGAGCTCAAGAAATAGCTAAACATATTCACTGACATTGACCAGTATTAGCTTTACATCCTGTTTTCAAGAATGGTCCTTGTATAGCCTTCACTCGAGCCTGCAATTTAAAGGACACACTGGTACACTCTGATTTCTCTGCCCAAAGATCTTCACGGGATATGATAAAAAAAAACAAAACACAAATGCCGCTGTGCGAACCACCTTGGACAAATTGTTGCACCTAAAGGCAGTGGTGCCCGTCCCACAGGACAAACGGGTCAGGGGCAGATTCTCCATTTATTTTGTGTGGTGCTCAAAAATGATGGTTCTTTCTGGCCCATTCTGAACCTCAAGGGGGTCAACGAGCACTTGCACGTCCTGCATCTCTGGTTGGAAACCTTGCACTCCATGATTCAGGTTGTGTACCGAGGAGAGTTCTTGGTTTCTCTGGAAATGGCCAAGGCATGTTTCATATCCCAATCCAGGTGGATCAACAAAGTATCTGCATTTTTTTGCCATGCTTGACTCTCGCTATCAGTTCCCTTGAGGGCTATTCTCTGCCCTGATATGTTCTCCGCGGTCATGGTGGTTGCGGCTGCGGTGCTGTGGTGCAAAGGGATCTGTGTCCATCCATACCTGGATGGCTGGTTCATTGGGCCCATTCCCTTTCAGAAGCATCTTGGGTAGCGTCCTGAGTGATATCATTTTAGAAGGCCTCGGCTGGGTAATGGTTTAATGGTGAAAGGGCCTCTTTGATAATGGTTTATGGACTTTTTTCCAGGAACTTGTCCAAACCTCTTTTAAACCCAGCTACACTAACAGTTTTTATTACATCCTTCAGTGAAATCAGCTGGGAGCTGTGGCCCGGAGACTTTTGGAGGCAGACAGGGAGGTATATGTCTTGGGGCTGGTAGGCTTGGAGAGCCAAGGCTCCTACAGAGGTCAGAGATTGGAGAGACCTCTGTTGAGCCATGTCATGGAAAAGCATAGCCAACTACAAGCTGTGCTGCTCCATAGGATGGTCAGGTCAGATGGCTTCATTCAAGGGGGAAGGAGGATTATGGGGCTCTGGTCTCTGGGATGGGCCAAGTTAGAGGAGGGGTAGGCCAGGTGGCATTTTCTATGCTGCCTGTTTGGCTACATGGGTGGGCGGTAATACTGTCAAAAACTCCATAAAAACCATGCAGTGCAAGAACATCAGGTAGCAGAGGGGTTATACCCCAACCACATTTCCTTGTCCATGACGGGAGCCTTAGTTCAAGGCATTGAATCGTAGGTTGGGGATGGCCAAGTCACCCAGGGGTCCACAGCATCAGAATCTAGAAGAAGAGTCCAGAGCTCCTCTATATGTAGATATGCACTGCTCTTGGTGCCAGGATCCTTTTGGGAGGACTGTGCTGGGCAGCAGGAATGGCTGTGGCCTTTAGTGTGGTTGCTGATGACTCCAAACTAGTCGATAAACATTGGAGCATCAGTGGTTGGTGAAGCAAGACACCAGAAGTGATGAAGCAGAGGTGTTCTACATGGTCCCACTGCACGTATCAGCATGGGTGATACAAGGCAGGGTGCTCCACAAAAGTCTGCACTGCAGGGTATTGTCCAGCCCCAACAGAATCCAAGGAGCCTCTGTGCTGGGATCCCAATGTGAAGGCTCCACACCACTTTTTTTGGGTGGTCCATGCAGATGCTCGGCACAGGGACAGAGCCGGTACTGGCCCCAGTGATGCCTGCAGTGATTTTGCATCCAGGTTGTGCAGCAGCTGCATTTGATGTTTGCCTCCAGGTCAGTGCAATTAGCACAATGCCTCAAGAGCTCCTTTTACCACATTGCTGCAGCCCACTAGCGCTGACAGCACTGCACTTTGGTGCTGAAAAGAGCCCACAGAGAGGCAAGGGAGTCTCAGAAGAAGGGAATTGATGTCACAGGAGCAACCTGAACAGCACAGGTCAGAGCAGCCACTGTCGGCACGGTATCCAGAGATAGTAGGGACAGAGCTGCTGTATCAATCTGTGAATAGTTTTCAGGCTCTTGTAGAGCAGTTCCATAAAGGGGAGCTCTGATATTGGCACTGCTGCATCAGCATGTTTGCTGGTGATGTCATCCAATGGTGCAGGTCTGGCATGGGCAGGCTCCTTCACAAGAAGTGTTGGTCAGGCAACAATCAGGCCGGCCACGGGCCCAAGTCAGTACACTCCCAGGCAGGGGTCTTGGCCTTCTACTTCTCCTTCTAGGAACAGGTCTGATCTTCTTCTGGATCAAGAGCGCTGACCATCGAGGGAGAATCTGGAAGCATGGCGAGAGGACGAGGAGAGCAGCCAGGTGAGAGTTTCGCTCGCCAGCGGCCATCAAACGCATGAAAGCACAGTTGAGTGGGATCTCTGTCCAGATCAAGGATAAAGCTGAAAAGATAAAGGAAAAAAACTTAATAGAAAACACCTCTCAGAAATAAAATAAGGAGAGCAGGGAGATCCGTCCTGATGACTGGACAGGTAGAATAGACTGAGATGGGAAGAGGGTGGGTACTGTGATGGGGTGATTGGCACATGCTCAGAGGAGGTTTCTAGACTCTTCTGAGCTATTGGCAGGGCTAGTACAAGGTGCCCTAGGTGGGCCCTCCATCTGGCCGCCCCCTCCCCCGGGGCCTGAAATGGCAGCAATAGCCCCCAAACCACGACGCAGTGCTTACTAACACTCCGGCTTTCCATCACAGTTTCCTCCTCTTCACTATGCGCCGCTTGTGGTTTCAGAGGAGGATGGAAACAGCACATTGTGAGCCAGAGGAAACTGCGCTGCAGTGTTAGTAAGCACTGAGTCAGTTTGAGGACTGCTGCTGCTGCAGAGCCCAGAGAGGGGTGGTAGCAGGTGTCCGTGGAGCGTCCATGCCCCAGGCAGCTGCCTAGTTCACCTTATGGTAGCTACAGCCCTGGCTTTTGAAGAGTTACTCTCTCCACGGTGCCGTCGGATGATATCATCCATGTGTGGCTGACTCATCCTGTTTCTCTAGAGAGAACCACGTGCTAAGCTCTGGTGCATAGCTCTAATGCAAAATTTCTAGTTGAAAATGGGCTTCAATAAACTTTGTCTTTTCTCTTTTATTTAAGGGCTTACTGTGTGTCTTCTTATGGAGTTAGGAAAAGGGATTTAATATTCCTGGCAAGGCCTTTGCAGTTATTTCATTCATTCAAGATGTTCCAGTTCTGATTTTGTTTTCAGACAAGTTAACACATCCAGTTCTCCTCTCCTTTCAGCACTTTTAGCTCTGCATTCACATTGGCCTAGAGCTACTATAGTACTCATTTTCAGGAGAGACATGTGTTTTGTCATTCTAGATTTTGGACTTATATTCCCAGTGCAGTGTGATATTTGCAGTCCGTGATTCTACCAGAATGCATCGGGTCCATAATGCATCAGATAAGGTTATTAAAAATCCAGGACAAACCTAAAATCTCTCTCATGGAACTACAGAATTTGGCAGCTTTGTGTGCCCACTCGCATTCACAGGACAGCATAGCTAAGAATCACCCGTTCGTTCTGTTAAAGAAGAACCAGCAACGGTCAAAATTCTTGCTGCTGCACTGTTGTGTGTGTGATATCTAGATGTTAATAACCAGCTCTAATGTAATGTTACATTATATGGAGCTGGGAGCTTATTTTGATGACTGCAGTATTAGAGACCAATATGTACTACATTCAAGCAACTCTAAGCATGCGACAGGATAACTGGATGAACATGAGATAGGGTGTCATGGTAGCTAACAATTGATTTCAAGCATGTCTCTGGTGTCTCCCTTTTGTCTTCTTAAAAGAGAAGGGATAAAGACAGGGCTATCAGCAGAAACAGGCAAGATTCATGAGCTCCAGGCAAGAGTGGGTGGGGGGACAGCCATGCAATCACCGTCACAACAGCAAAAGTAGAAAATTCATGTGCACTGTATGGAAGCTTACTACTTTGGCTGTCTAGTCCTTCTCGAAGAAGCACAAATCCACGTGCTAGAACCAACCCAGTACAAAACGTGGATAGCAAACGGAAGGATTGTGTAGAAATCAATTTTATTAATAAATCACAAAAAACAAAAAAACCGCCCGAGAGGAATAAGTATCAATATCAAAAAGCACCGCCCTCTCAGTAATCCACTAATCTAAAAATCAACTATAATTTAATTTAATTTAATTTTCTATTTGGTTTACTAAAATTCCAAACTCTATTCACAATAGCACACTAGGTAATAATTGGACCTCAGGATTTATACACCCTCCATCTGGCGAAATTTATCACCATAGGGAAATGGTGGACACTTGCATCATAGGTCCTATACCTTGACAAACTTCAACAAATTTTAATTAATATTTAATCAAAACCCCTTAAAGAGAATAAATTACTATACTTTCCCTACCATCAACTACACATAAGGATTCATTTCTCATTCATACCAACATCAAAAATAAGAATTCACTAAACCATTCATACCAACGTATCAAAACCTACATACATCCACACCATACACAAAACACATCACCAGTGCTAAAAGTGTCCAGTATATTTTCCATAGTTACTATAAAGCAGAGAGTACAGCAAATAGCTTCTAATGCTTATTTGAGGCGTAAGAATCAAAATTTTTCATAAGAGTATCCAATCTCGATATCCACAGAAACTGCAAGAGAAAGTTGAAAAAATCTTAGGCCAAATATTAATTAAAATTTGTTGAAGTTTGTCAAGGTATAGGACCTATGATGCAAGTGTCCACCATTTCCCTATGGTGATAAATTTCGCCAGATGGAGGGTGTATAAATCCTGAGGTCCAATTATTACCTAGTGTGCTATTGTGAATAGAGTTTGGAATTTTAGTAAACCAAATAGAAAATTAAATTAAAATTAAATTATAGTTGATTTTTAGATTAGTGGATTACTGAGAGGGTGGTGCTTTTTGATATTGATTAATAAATCACAGCCATTGGCCCGATACAGGCCGTGTTTCGATACACAAAAGTTTATCTTGGTGTGTGTTCGATCTTAAAATGTTGTGGCAGCGGCAACTGCTTGTTTCAAAGGTATTTCAACGTATCATATTGAAAAAGTCATAATGGTAGAGAGCATAAGTGATGTAAAAGTACTAAAGATATGTTAAGAATGTTGAAAACATTAAAAATA
The DNA here is from genome assembly GCA_033557465.1 of Ichthyophis bannanicus. Taxonomy (NCBI): domain Eukaryota; kingdom Metazoa; phylum Chordata; class Amphibia; order Gymnophiona; family Ichthyophiidae; genus Ichthyophis; species Ichthyophis bannanicus. The sequence goes on from CM066045.1 coordinate 54,696,872, forward strand.
TTAAAAAGGGACCAATCATGATCTTTTACTCTTTAAAAGGGGTAAATAAAGTACTTTTACGTCACTTATGCTCTCTACCATTATGACTTTTTCAATATGAGCATCATATGCAACACTTTTAGTATATTTATAACATCAGTTTTTAAGAATAATTGAGCAATTATACAATTGTTCTGAGTTTGATAATAATAGTTTCTTCATGCTCTGAAGGGTGATACGTTGAAATACCTTTGAAACAAGCAGTTGCCGTCTGCCACAACATTTTAAGATCGAACACATATCAAGATAAACTTTTGTGTTTCGTCACTCAGGTATTTGTGATTAATAAAGGTTTTATGGATCATGTTTTGTTCTAATGGAAGATAACTGTTTTGTCTATGCACACTCTTCATCAGGGAGATCGCAATTAATGCGTTTTTACAACATGGATGTATTTCATGAATATATTTTTCATATCCTTTTATAGCCTCATTTTATAAAATGAAATATGGTTACAAGTTTCATTATTTATCTTGAGATTGCTTCCTCGTCTACGTTTTTTCCCCTTTTTGGTTACATAGTTTTTAATGAACATGGAAGACATTTAAATATAGTGCTTAGAATATGTTCTTTGTCACACCCTCAGCGAAGTAATTTCTTTAAATAGTTACTGTACACAATTTATGATTATGACTTTTATGTGTTTTTTATTTATTTGCTGATATTTATTATCTAAGGATTTAGTTCATGTTTATATTTATATTCATTTTGATAAGTGAGCTCCGTTTTTTAGTGTGTACATGTTTTAATGTATAATGATTTCATTTATGTGTTCAGTTTGATATTCTTTTATTGGTTTGTTTTTAATCCAATAAGGTTTTATTGTTTATTGATCATGTATATGTTTTTATTTATTTATTGACTTTTTAGCCAACTTTGCCCCTGAAGAAGGCTTATTGAAACACGGCCTGTGTCGGGCCAATGGCTGTGATTTAATAAATAATTTATTAATAAAATTGAGTTCTACACAATCCTTCCGTTTGCTATCCACGTTTTGTACTGGGTTAGTCCTTCTCGAAGGACACATTTGTTCCTATGAGGACCAGTCTGTTTTATCAGATAGGTCCTGTGTGTTATCAGATTCCCCTTCGGACTGCCTGCATGCTTTTCTACTCAGTGATGGTGCTAAAGCAGTGGATCTCAACCAGTGTGTCGGCCAGCCCTATGCATGTGAAAGCATGTTGTTGGCAAAGAGTCCTGCTGAATAGGAGACCTCATGTCAACTTCATGCTACAGAATGTGTTGCCTTTTTCCCTGTCTGTGCTGTGCCCACTTACCACTGCTGCAGTGCCAGCCCAGCTGAAGCTCCTGCCTCCACTGTGGCTCCAAGGGCCTGCCACCCATCCCCTGATGTCTCCGTGTGTGCAACGGGGCAGAGAAGTAAGAGACATCTCCCACTCCCATCTATGCTCATGGCTCCTTCAGCATGTGCTCCAGTGACCGAGCCCTGTGCGAGTGGTGCGGCCACACAGGGCACAAAAACTTAAAGGGCGCATTTCGGTTCTCTGCTGTTGCCTGCCACCGCCACTTTTTCAGCAGCAGGCAGCAGCAGAGAGATGAAATGCGCCCCTTAAGTCTTCGCACCAGCACACTAAGCAGGTCTGGTCTCTCGGGGAGGGACCAGACCTCCTTAGCGTGCCGGCAACTTGCAGATCGGGCGCGTGCCCCCTCTCCCGCACCCCCATAAAGTGTCTAAATGGAGGTGCAGGAGGGGGGCGCGGCCTGATGTGCAAGTCGCACAGGGCGCATTCCAGTCTCGGTACGGCCCTGCAAGAGAACACATTTCAACAATTTAAAGCCAAGCTTAAAACACATCTGTTCACTAAGGCATTCAATACTGCTCCAGAATGATAAATTAATTCCTTGGCTGCCTGCATGCCCATCTGCTTATATGTCCCTATATATAGTTGTCTTATGTGCTCTGTGTGCTTTTCACCTTTTACTAATGGCGTTCTTTTCATTTTTTTCTTAATTTTGTTTTATGTAAACCTTTCTAATATAATTTGAAGGTTCTTACCATCAGTTGATGCCCATCGTATCTTGGCAGCTGATTGGATGGCTTTGGTAGTGCTTTAGAAATGATAAATAGTAGGCTCCCCGCTTCTGTCCTTTTCTGTCTCTGGGGATGGTGCCCTCTTTTGATATCACACTCTCCTTCTCATCCAAAATATTATTAAAATGTATCATTTCTTCCTTTTCAACTCTGTTAAAATGTGACTTTCTTTCTAAGCATATTACCAAAACACTCATTCACTTTCTTATTACCTCTTACTTAGGACACCAGAGAGGAGTAGGTTGCAGTAATCTATGGAACTGTCTATCCCCACTGCAGTCTATTCAAAATGCAGCTGCACAACTTAACTTCCTTCAGCATCACAATGACCATGTAATCCCTCTCCTAAAATCATTAGATTAACTTGTACGCAGAACTGGATGGGAAGCCATAACAACATAAGATATGCCATACTGGGTCAGACCATGATCTATCAAGCCCAGTATCCTGTTTCCAACAGTGACCAATCTAGGTCACAAGTACCTAGCAGTTTCCCCAAAAGACATGCAGGTTCCACAATGCTTGTATTGGGGCAAGAAGTGGATTCCTGGGTCCCCTTTAATAATAGTTTATGGACCTTTCCTCCGGGAACTTGTCCAAACCTTTTTTTTTTTTTTAATATACTTTATTTAAATCCACCAATAAAGTACAAGCAAACAGGAACAACCAACCAAGCCTCCACGAGGGGTGTACTCTTATCCCCTCCGGAAGGCAACAGAAAAATTCAACAGGTGGCTTATATCATATTATCCCCTCCCCTCCCCCCTCAACCCACCCACCCACCCTCCTTCCTAGGAGGGGGGTGGTCCAAACCTTTTTTAAACCCAGCTACACTAACAGCTTTTACTACATCCTCTGGTAACAAATTCCAGAGTTTGATTTACACGTTGAGTGAAAGGATATTTTTTCTTATTAGTCTTAAATAGGTTACACTGTAGCTTCATTGCATGACCTCTAGTTTTTCTATATTTTGATGCATAAACAAATCGATGTATGCTTAACCCATTCCAGTCTATTCATTAATTTATAGACCTCTATCATATCTCCCCTTAGCTGTCTCTTTTCCAGGTTGAAGAGCCCTAACCTTTTTAGCCTCTCTTCATAGGGGTATCCTTCCATCCCCTTTACCATTTTGGTGGCTCTTCTCTGTACCTTTTCTAATGACACTATATCCTTTTTAAGATACGGTGACCAGAATTGCACACAATATTCAAGATGTGGTTGCACATGGAACAATACAGAGGCATTATAATATTCTTTGTTTTATTTTCCATTCCTTTCCTTATGATTCTCAGCATTCTATTTGCTTTCTTGGCCGCCGCTGCACACTGGGCAGAGGGTTTCCACATGTTATCCATGATGATGCCTAAATCTTTTTCCTGGGTGGTGCTCCTAATGTGGAACCTTGCATTGTGTAACCACAGTTTAGGTTGTTCTTTGCTAGGTACATAACTTTGCACTTGTCCACATTAAATTTCATCAGCCATTTGGATGCCCAGTCTTCCAATTTATCAAGGTCCTCTTGCAATTTTTCACAATCCTCTTGGGTTTTAACAACTTTAAATAGTTTTGTGTCATCTGCAAATTTGATTACCTCACTCATTATTCCCTTTTCCAGGTCTTTTATGAATATGTTAAAAAGCAGCAGACCCAGCACAGATCCCTGGGATACTCCACTATTCACCTTTCTCCATTGAGAAAATTGGCCATTTAGCTCTACCCTCTGCTTTCTTTTACCAGTTCCTGATCCACAATAATACACTGCCTCCTATCCCATGACTTTTTAATTTTGCCAAAAGTTATCTTGTAAAAGGCTTTCTGAAAATCCAGGTACACTATATCAACCAACTCACCTTTGTCTACCTGTTTATTCACACCTTGAAAAAAACCATAACAGATTAGTAAAACAAGACCTTCCTTGGCTAAAGCCATGTTGGCTGTCTCCTATTAAGCCATGACTATCTACATGTTCAGTACTTTTGATCTTTATAATGGTTTATACCATTTTTCCTGGTACTGATGTCAGGCTCACTGGTCAGTAGTTTCCCAGATCATCCCGGAACCCTTTTATAAAAAATTGGCGTTACAATGGCCATCCTCCAATCTTCAGGTAAATGATTTTAATGATAGTTCACAAATTACTAATAATAAGTCTGCAGTCTCATATTTCAGTTCTTTCAACACCTTTGGATGTATACTATCAGGTCCAGGTAATTTGCTACTCTTCAGTTTATCAAATAGCTGTAATACATCGTCCCAGTGTATCAATATTTCTTTCAATTCTTCTGCGGCATCACCTTTAAATACCATTTCAGTCATGGGTTACATCCCTACATCTTCCTCAGTAAAGACCAAAGCAAAGAATTCATTCAGTCTCTCTGCTATGGCCTTGTCCACTCTTAGTGCCCCCTTTTCCCCCTCTATCATCTAATGGTCTAACTGACTCTCTCAGACCTTTTGCTACGAATGTACGTGAAAAAGTCTTTATTATGCGTTTTTGCTTCCAGAGCAAGCTTTTTCTCAAATTCTCTCTTTGCCTGTCTTATCAGTGCCTTGCATCTAACTTGCCAGTGCTTATGTTTCTAGTTTTCGTCATTTGGCTCCTTTTTTCCATTTCCTGAAAGATGCTTTTTTTTGTAACAACGGCCTCTCTGACCTCATCTTTAAACCATGCTGGCAGTTTTTGGGACTTCCTTCCACTTTTCTTAAAGTGTGGAATACAGCTGGTCTGGACTTCCAATATAGTATTTTTAAACAACACACTTGCTTGATGTAAATCTTTAACCTTTGCAACTGCTCCTTTTAGTTTTTTCTTAACTATTTTCCTCATTTTATCATAGTCTCCCTTTTGAAAGTTAAAGGGTAGTACTGTGGATTTCCTTGCCGTCCTTCCTCCATTTATTAAATCAAATGTGATCATACTATGATCACTATTGCCAAGTGGCCTCAACACCCTTATCTCTTGCACCAGAGCTTGTGTTCCAATAAGGACTAAATCCAAAATGGCTTCCCCTCTGATCAGTTCATGAACCAACTGCTCCAAGAAACAGTCATTTATTTCATCTAGAAACTTTATCTCCCTAGCATATCCTGCCGTGACACTGACCCAGTCGATACCGGGGTAACTGAAATCACCCATTATTATTACTGTGCTGTAACTTTTGTTAGCTTCCCTGATTTCTTTGAGCATTTCATTCTGGCCTGGCGGTCGATAGTACACCCCACTGCCATCGCTTTCCCCTTTTTACATGGAATTTCAATCCATAGATATTCTACAGTGAATTTTGTTTTCTGCAAAACTTTAATCCTTTCTGATTCAATGCCCACTCTAACACAGAGTGCAACCCCTCCACCAATTTGATCAGTTCTATCATTGCAATATAGTTTGTACCCAGGTATCACAGTGTCTCACTGGTTGTCCTCCTTCCACCATGTCTTTGAAATACCAATCATATCTAACTTCTCATCTAGTGCTATATATTTTAACTCTGCCATCTTATTTTTTAGACTTCTGGCATTTGCATACAAGTTTTTAGAGGCTATATTTTATTCATATTAATCTGGTTATCGGTAGACAGGGGTAATTTGGAATCTTTAAGCCCCATCTGCTCTGTACTCAAGGGCATTTGGGTTACTTCTATTGCTCACCTACAAATGCATTCACTCTGCAGCTTCTCGTTGCTTCTCTTCTCTCTCCTACATTCTTGTGAACTCTGTTCTTCTAGTAAGTTCTTATTTGTGCCCTTTTCCTCCATTGCTGCCTTCGCAAATCAAATCACTTTACTCTTTCAACCTTGCTGCACTGTTTACCTAGATCAGACTTCCCGAGTCAGTGCATCATTGCTTCCTCTCTAGCCATTTTCAAATCCAGACTAAAACTCAGTTTATTTTGCTTTTATATTTTGAACACTTGTCTATAATACGTTCTCCTGACTCCTTGTATATCACATATGTTTGTCTTGACTATACTGTAAGCTCTGTGGAGCAGGGAATGTCTCTTATGTGTCCATACAGCACTATGCATATCTGGTAGCCCTTTAGAAATGGTATTAGTAATAGCAGTTAGTGATCCATTGCCTGAAAGAGCTGCTGTACTGCTCATTTGTGCATAATTTTGTCGAGGTTGTTTTTCTTGCAAGCTGTAAAATAGTTCATCTGCAGCTGTCAATAAGAGGAAAAGAGAGATGAACCCAAAAGACTCAGTTTTTTAAAAAAAAAAACAGCATAATTATTTTGTGTATAACATTTCAAGGCATATTTTGCAAGATTCTGCCATTCCTGATGAGTTACACATCTGTAAAAATCTTATTTTGTTGCAGTTTTATCTACCTTCTAAAGGCCTCCAGTCAGGATCATAGCAAGATAGAAATGTAATGTGGCATAACTGTACCAGAAGGAATTGATCAGTACCAGTAGTTAAAACTCAGGTCTGTAATATTGCAGGCTTTTTAAGAGAGCCAATATTCTTGCTGACTGCACCTGTTCCCCACCATAGTGGGGTGGAAATCTTACCACTTTCCCAAGATGGGCTTTTCCCGGTGCTAACTGATACATCATTATTAGCTAATTCTTCGTATTTTATGTTTTTCATCTTCAGTATAGCTAAAAAAACAACTTTACTCATAAGAAAACTGTGGAAATGTCAAGGAAATTTCAGCACTGAAGAAAATGCTGTCTGCATGGCATCATCCAACTACAGAAACAGGTTGCGGTTATCTGAGACATTCCAGTTTGAACTGACAAAATGTTCAAGAATCCTGGACATAATGGTAAAGGGAAGAAGACACAAAAACAGCATGTTAACAGAAGTGTTAGTACCAAGTGACTAATCTACTAATGGCATGGAGAGACAGAAGAATTTTAAGTGCCAAAAAAATGCAATCAAAGGCTAAGAAAACATGGCAGAAAGATATATAAAAATATTCCCAATGGTTTTAGATGCAACTGGCTTGATAAAAAAAATTTCCAATTGCATTTTGATAAGTTGTGCATATATATTACATTCTATGAACTCCAGAAGAAAGCTCTCTTATGATAATTGCCAGTAGGAAAGACCCCAAAATAGTGAAGGGATGAGGTCCACAGACAGATGCTGCACAGGACGAGGCACCCTGAGTCCAGAGGTAGGTAGTTTGGGTCTTCTGCCAGCAACAGCCATCTTCCCTTTGCGCTGATGCTGGTGATTGTAGGTCTTTGCTGCCAAAACCCAGGTCAAGATTTCCAAAGAAGACAGGAAACACAAGTGCAGAGCACTCATCAGGGATGAATAAAGCCAAGGCCCAACAGAAACTGGTGCAGGAGTTAGGAATACCCAACAAGGCAAATCAGGATTCAAAGAGAAGTAAGGGGCCCAGCAAAAGGCAAGACAAGGTAGAGATCAAGCTCTTGCATGGTATCTAGCCAGGGATGGGTTTATATAGATCTCAGACAGGAACAAGTTGGCCCTCTGAAAGGAAGTAGCAGGCATAGAGCAGGTTAAGACAGTCAGCCAATTGAGTGGAATCTACTGACACCTGCTGGTTGGAGATCAGAGTTTCATCCAGCAAGGTTTTTCTGGGAACTACCGCACATATGGAAAAGACCTGCAGGATGGTGGCACAAGTCAAGTGTTAAGGCAAGCAGGTGCAGTAAATTTGATAGACTGAGATCAGATGCAACAGATTGTGGGGTTAGGCATGAGGTTCATTACTGTCATATCTGCAAAACTAAACCATTTACTACCTCAAGTAGAACATATGAGGTCATAGAATATTGTCAGCAATTGGCGTTCTATATGTTACACCCATTTCTTCTTGATAACTCATGCATCTCCACCACTGAAGTCCTCTAGAGTTTGCCAAAAACTAGAATCCATAAGGTTTTGGAACACCTTCATCAAGAAATCAAAAATAGCTTCCCTTCCTTGTTTGTTTCCATTTGTTTTTTTTTTTAAATCTATTCATAATGCTGTATTGCTGAATAGGGCTTTAGGACCTCTTGGGGGGGGATCCTAAAACACTGAATATCTCAGTTTTCCTTTGGTATTCTAAATGTTCCATAAAGTAGTGTGGTTGCTATGTTACTATAACACCCCTGAAGTGAGGAAAACCCTCCCACAAAGGATGGTGTTGTCAGGTGGTGCAAGTGGTGACTGGTGAGGTAGGGAAGGATGAGGTACCGCGGGTGTTTCTCCCTCAGGAGTACACATTCGCCCTGTCCCCGCTGTGTTTTTTTTTTTTTACTAACTCCAGCAAGTTGCTCCCGGAGGTTGGGATGCGAGACAGGAAGTACATTTTCAGTATTTCAAAAGACTAATTATAAAGTATTTTAACATTAATTAAACCAGTTTATTTTTAAACATAACAGCTTTATTTTCCCGAACTCAGTAAAAAAAATTTAAGCAGACATGTTTTTGAACTTTCAAATAACAGTTTTTCTCTTCTTTAGCTTTCAGCAACACTGTCACACAAGATAATACTGATCTGATGTAATCTTGTAGCATCTATTATTTTACTTTCAACTTCTATTTTGTGTACTTACACTTTTTCCATCACAATACTTATTTTAAAGATAAATCTGAGCCTATGGAACTGGAAGAAAAACGGGCTTTTACCTTTAAGGAAAGAGACAGGCCAGAAAGCAGTGGTTTTCAGACTGCAGGCAAAGAGAAAAAAACACACATAGTTGCTGGGTACAGACCACGCCAAAGCTCTGAGGCAAGCTGTGAAGTTAATGAGAGGCACCTGGGGGAGGAGCACGACCCGATAGTTCAGGCACACTCATATAAGCCCAGGGGATTAGAAGAGTGGGAGGAGACCACCAGGGAAACGGAAGGAGAGAGGTCCACCAGGGGTGCAGAAGGAGAAAGAAACTTCAGGGGAGCTGAAGGACAAAGAGTTACCAGAGTCAGGACCAGAGAGGATTCCAATGGAAACCAACACACAGGGAGCTACGTTCCAGAAGGAAGTCCGTACTACAGGGGAACTGCAGCTGATTCTGGAGGCAGGAGGGTTTTGCCTGGGAGAGCTACTGACAAGGAGCAAGGTACGATAGCAGCAGCTCATGAACCTGCTGGAAAACTGCCAGCTCCCAAAATATGTGTGAATAGAACTGTAAATAAAAGTAATGTGAGCCAGTTAGAGGCTCTGTGCCGATTAATGAAAGAAAAGAATCTCCATGTGCCTGCTAAGAACCCTGAGCATAAAGAGAAGTCTCATTGGAGAAAGGTCCTAGAGCTGTTAGAAGAGATTAAGCCTGAGATTGTGCAAGCTGATTTAAACCCAGATATAACAGACACAGGTTATGAACAAATGCAAACAGAGTGTTATGATTCTGATAAGGAGTCTGTAGAATCATTAATGGACTGCTCGCTTTGCAAGAAAACAGCATTAAAAGTTCTAGGTTTTGAAAGGAGAAAAACCTAGAAACAAATTGTCTGAGTAAAACGGACAGAAGCAGTTATAAGTTTTATTTTGAATACTGGAAGCTTTGAAAGAAACAGCTATATATGCTTAAAGCTGACAGAAGCACTTAAAGCTTTATTTTTGAAGACTGAAAGTTTGAAATAGATAACTACATGTGCTTAGAGCTGGCAGAAGCAGTTAAAGCTTTATTTTTGGAATGCTGAAAGTTTAAAAGGAAACAGCTATTTGTGCTTAAAGCTGATAGAAGCAGTTGCAGTGTTCTGTTCCGGTAAAGAGGGTCTTTTTTTGTTAGAATTCTGTGTGGAGAAGAATCCCATTTATTTTGCCATGCATTGAACTTTTAAATGCTCTTTTTGGAAAGGAAAAAAAATAAAATTCCTGTGTTTGCCTAAAACCCTCAAGTCACAACTTTATTATTTGAGACCTCACAACTACAACTCCCAGAAGCCTCGGCTCTGGATTTCCTTATTTAAGGACAATACAAAGGCCCGCCCCGGCCTATAGGCGACCGCCTGGGCACGGGGCGCGACAGTATTGATACTTTATGTTAATTTCTTTCACTCTCTTTGGAATTGGCCACTCTTGCAGAACCTTGTTTTTTTATTTCATCTGTCTCTATACCTGGTTTGGACTTCTTATGCCACAGAAACCTCACCTCTCTATACAATAATCTGTATTTAGATAGTTTGAGTTTTAAATTATTTTCTTGTAATCATGTGAAGACCCCATTCAGCCTTTCTAAAGGTGAACTAAAATCCTTTGAAAACACAAGGATGTTGTTCAAGTATGACAGAAAATAGACATAATTATTGAACACAATCTGCATGAAATGAGAAAATGTAGCTGATGCATTCCACAAGCTGAATGGCATTCTGGTCCACTCATACAACCCAAAGGGAGTTGACAGCTGTTTTCCCTGCGTCTTTCTCCTCCATGGCCACTTGGAAATACCCTGCTGTAAGATCTAAAGAATTTTGCATCAGACAATGCAGCCAATGACTCTTAATTTGAGCAAATGGATACAAATCTTTCACTGTAACCTACTTAAGCTTGAGGTAGTCACAGCAAAACCAAATCTCTCCATCCTTATTTCTTATGTTTATGGCTGGGGATGACCAGGGACTGTTACTGGGTCTAAATCCTCTATCAGGCTTATTCGGTCCTGGACATAGATCCCTTCTGAACGTCCGATCTAAGCCAGACATACAGAGGAGATCGTGATTCTGATCCCGCAGAGCACATCTAGCCCCGTGGGATCAGAGTCACGAACAGTCCTGTACGTGCAGGCCAGGACTGCGATTCAGCTCGGCCTGCACACATGGAACTGTCCCCAGCTAACTCAGTCAAGGCTCTTCTATCGAGCCGCGGTGTCATGGTGTCATATTGTGATGGCACTGCAGCTCCATTGAAGAGCTGCGATGCTGGTTGCCGGACTTCAGGGACTCATTCCCCACAGCCTGACACCCCCCCCCCCCGATCCAGCCTCTTAAGGCCAGGGCTGGGCTGCAGGGGATGCCTTCGGGCCCCCCCTGCTCAATCCAAGCCCTGGGCTGCCAATTCTTTACGTACTCAGAGGTGGAATAACTTCCCCGTATGTCACCGGCCCTAGACGTACAGGGCCAACATTAGAATTGGCCCTGTATGTCCAGGGCCACGACTGCCCACCCTGCCTCCTCCTCCTCTAATCCTCCCCTTCCCCACCCTCATATAACTTCTTGTTCAACCGGTGGGGACGTTAAATGCGGGCAGAGAAGGCATGAATAGTGGGGACGGATGTCCCGTTGGGATGTCCATCCCTGCTATTCGTAGCACAGAATCGGGCCCTATATGTTTTTTTAAATTCATTATCTATATGCAGCGAAATCATCCAATGTCTGTTTAATGGGTAGTACATCCCCTGTGTTAATAGTGCGCTTAACCACCCCTGTATATCCTATGTCTGTATGTGAAAATATTCCTTAATGCTTTTGCAAAAGTTCATTTAACTGCATCTGTTGTATTTTTTCCAGCCCTTCCCAATTCACTTCCACAGGTATATTTCCTTTTTGGACGGTGATTTTTCTCTGATGTATATCCTCCTTGATGTTGAATGCAGTATGCAAACCAGGTTGCATCTCATAGGAAGTAGTTAATTCAGCAATTCAGAACCTTGGGGGCAACCAAATTAATTGAGCACTTATGTTCATTACCCTCCGAGGTACTATCCCCTGTCTTGCTGTAGCCAATACTTTGTGATACAAACAATCCTATACTCGGATGTATGCTCCCTCAATATATTTTTTGTCGGATTAAATTTTAAGGTCGCTATAAAAAGCTTCCTCCATTCAAGTCCATTTTATTCTTTTTTTTTTAAGTGATCATGCATTTAAATAAAATCTGCTATACAAGTGCCAACACGACTTGCCGTGTTTCAAAACACACAACAAACAGGTTGTGCTTCAGGGCATAAAGGCAGGTACTTATCTAAACATCCCTTGAATGTTGGAGAGATCACAAGAAGTTCTTCAATCCATCTGGAGCTCTGTAGACACTGAAGAACTACTTGTGATCCTTGAATGTTGGAGAGGACATTTAGATAAGTATTGCCTTCAAGCCCTGAAGCAGAGACTGTTTGTTGTGCAGGTCAAAACACGACAAGTCATATTGGCACTTGTATGGCAAATTTTATTGAGTATATAGATGCATGATCACTTTAAAAAAAATAAAATGCACTTGAACAGAGGAAGCTTTTTATAGCGATTTGAAATTTAGTCTGACAAAAAAATACATTGAGGGAGCATACAAACGATCCTATACTCAGATGTATCACATAGTGGGATTTTTGTTATCTTACACTTTATCTTTATCTTTATTACATTGCTTGCTTGACCACCCAAGCCAAAGCGTCAGGGCGGTTTACAGAGTAAGAAATATTGGTCCATTGTGTCTTTGTAGCGAATATTTTGGCAACTTTTAAGACCTTCAGGCAGATTTGCCTCTTGACTGGCAGTTACCAACACTTTCCTGGCTGCAAAACTAGCAATATTTTGGCAGAAGCCCCTTAGAATCCTTTCTGACATAGGAGGGATGTATGTCTTATTTTGCCCAATCAACTTTACAAACCGAAGCCTCTCTTGTTTCTCTTCATATTCTTCATGTTCTTTCAGTTGTGCGCAAATCTTTTGCATAGTCTTCACCGAAGAATTGGAAGGATACGAGCTCCAATCCATTAAAAATCCTCAGAAATATTTCAATCCATTCATCCCTAAAATCCTTGGCATCACTGACTCTTCATTTTTAATCACTCCACCAGTTATTGTTTACAATGAAAATACAACAGTTTTTCACCATCTGACCCAAGCATTCCACTGGTGCTTCCATGCAGCCGGCTACCGGAATATTTAACCTATTGGCTGCTGTCAGTTTAATCCAGATAACAGCTTTTAATTCAATTTTACCAAAGTGCTCCCGGAAATAATCCAGGGTAATTGTAGTCACTGCAGAACTGGTATCAAGAAAATATATTACTGGAACTCCGTCCACATGAATGGTAACTATAGAACTGGGGCCAATGGCATTCTCCCTCCATTTTTGCTAACTTGATGTCAAAGAACTTCAAAACTTGTGCAACTCCCTTAGATGTGGAAGGCAATACTTTTGTATTATCCTTCTCCTCTTCCTCATCATAGTCCCTCTTATTCATTTTCTGCACAGCTTTTCTACTGCTTACTACACTTTAGTAGATTCTTTCTTCCTTTTGTTGCTCTTTTCCCTTAATTCCCATTTCACTCTGGCAGTTACAAGCAAAAAGACCAATCTCAGCACACTTGAAGCACACGAGAGGATCTCTAGAAATATAAGCTTCTATGTATGACTCTGCCAGGAAATTTGGAAGACAAATTCATGGCCAACTGACTGGAAAAGATCTGTATTTATACCAATACTGAAGAAAGGTGACCCGACTGACTGTAGAAATTATCGCACAATCGTTCTGATCCCACATGCCAGCAAGATTCTACTCAAGATCATTCAGCAGCGACTACGAGCATACCTGGAACGAGAACTGCCTGAAGTGCCAGCAGGGTTCAGGAAAGGGAGAGGAACGAGAGACATTATCGCAGATGTGAGATGGATCCTTGAAAAGACAAAAAAATACCAAAAGGATATCCATATGTATTTTATTGACTACAGCAAGGCTTTTGACTGTGTAAACCATGAGAAACTCTGGGCCTTATTAAGTAGCATGGGTATACCAGAACACCTGATAGTTCTCTTGCACAATCTGTACATTGATCAAGAAGCTACAGTTAGAATGGAACTAGGAGAAACAGATGGTTTAAAATCAGCAAAGGTCTATGACAAGGCTGCATACTTTCCCCCTACCTCTTTAATTTATATGCAGAACAAATCATCAGAGAAGCAGGACTGTATGAAGACAACAGAGGTGTGAAGATTGGTGGAAAACTCAACAACAACCTTTGCTATACTGATGATACCACATTACTGGCTGAAAGTGAAGATGATTTGAAACATTTGCTTCTCAAGATCAAGGAATATAGTCTTAACCCTGGGAGTACCGATGGGGTCAAAAGTGACCCCATTGCAAGTTTCACAATGCGTATCTCGGAAACTAGTTGTTCAAGAATGCAATCTTTTTATGACTTTTCACATGTCAATATTCTCTTTATATTGCGCCATGAGAGGAATAATTTTCATCCGCTAGGTGACGCTAGTGATGAATTGCAGCACAGAGTACCAGTGGGGTCATTTTTTACCCCAGTTGCTTACGTCCAGTTTGGATCGTGATACAATTTGCAGTTTTGTGAATTTTTTGATCTGACAAAGGTATTTATCATTAATTATGTATCATTTATTTTTTGTACTCTTATTTTATGAAAATTACACATTTTCTGTAATTGATATCATACGTTCTCTCATTATTTCTGATGAAATCTAAAGGCTTTCAGCTCGTTCATCACGATTATTGTACACCTATAGTAAAACTGCTTTGCACTTTATTCAACTTTATCTTTGTTTATTTTAGGTTATTGTTTATGATGTCAAAACAAAAGTATTCAGCTGCCCAAGTAAGAGAAATATTTCAATCACACCTCCCAACCGAGCAAGGAGATCGAATGCCGCAAATACTCTCATATTACCTAAGGCAAGCACGAAGTGTTCTCAATTCACTAGATCCAGAGCCTTCTCCTTCTTTGCTCCATCCTGCTGGAACGCACTACCAGCAACTATCAGAACCATCAGTGAACTCTCCCAATTTAGGAAGGCACTGAAACGGCACCTGTTTCTTCATCACTAGGATGATGCAGTCTTCTCCCCACACTCACCCACTCTCACATCTCAATGCAGCACCTCAAACTCATGCACGTCACATTCCCAGACTGATCACTCGCAATCACACCTTCCCCTCCAACCACCATGAGAAACTTATGCAGTGCCGCATAACTCATTATATTGTTGCATAAAGTAGACTGTATTTATTCATCGTGTCTCCTTGTTAAGGGACTGGTTATTTATACCCTATTTTACCTGTTATACCTGCTTAATGCATACCCAAGTTTAATTTTCCTGTTTAATGTATACCCAAGTTATTATACCTGTTTCACTGTAAGCACAAATCACGAAATTGAGATGTGCAACTCTTATGTTCATTGTAAACCGCACTGATGTCGAATAGCACGGTATAAAAGAGACTGCAAATAAATAAATAAATAAATAAATATTGCAATGAGATGCTGACAGTGACGGCTCTGAGTCGTCTGATGTAGCATATTCAGCAAGTGAAGAAGCATATCAGCCAAGTTCGGGTGATAAATCTGATGACGACAGTCATGATTCAGATGGCGACAGCAGTTGGTCGCCAAGTGAATGTGAGACTGATGTTGAGCCGGTAACATCGCCTGCAGCAAAGAGTCAAGTTACAGGTCGAGGCAAAGGTCGAGGCTGTGCTGGACAGGGAAGAAGGCAGGAGTCCTCGGTGTCAGTATCATCTGTGAGGAATCTTAGTTGTGGTCGTAGAGGAGCTAAGAGGTCATCAACTATAAGCACAAATGTTGCCATTGAAGCCTATGTATCTAAGGATGCCAAATCATGGAACAGGAAACCTATAAAGTAAGCTGCTGGAAGATACGCCAGAGCTAATGTCATGCCTGTACAACAAGGTCCTACAAGGTATGCTGTACGAAATGTTGATGGCCCTCTCGCAGCATTCCACTTGTTCATGAGGAAGAACTTATTGAATGAAATCATGATGTGGAAGAGCAAAGAAAGAAGACACATTTATGAGAACACCTGGAAAGATTTGAAAAACGGAGAATTTCAATGTTTTCTTGGACTTCTGATCCTCTCAGACGTGTACAAGTCAGGAGATGAATCCATAGTTCAGTTGTGGAACCTTGAAGATTGTCATTCTGTTTTCGGCAAAAATATGACCCGTAACCGTTTTCAGCAAATTTCTTGTGCTCTCAGATTTGATGATGCAACTAACAGACATGAACAACGAGGCGTGGATAAGCTTGCTACAATCAGACACGTTTTGATATCTGGGAAGCAGCTCTAAGTGACGCCTTTGTTCCTAGTGAAAATGTTACCGTGGATGAGCAACTGCTTACATTTCGTGGCCATGTTCCGTTCAGACAATATATTCCCAGCAAACCTGGGAAATATGGCATAAAGCTATGGATGTTGTGTGACAGTGCAACGTCATATGTTCTGCGTCTTCAAGTATATACAGGAAGGGAACTTGGACAAAACAGGGAACAGAATCAGGGTGAAAGGGTTGTGCTGCAACTCGCTGAAGGATTGACGCGATCTGGCAGAAATGTTACTGTTGACAATTTCTTCTGCAGTTTATCCCTGTCACGGAAATTGCTAGAAAAACAAATGACACTTTTGGGGACAATTTGAAAGAACAGAAAAGAATTACCTCCAGAATTTGTAACAGCAAAGGGCCGAGAGGTATTCACTTCACTGTTTGCCTTTCGCGATGACGCCACTCTGGTTTCCTATTGCCCGAAGAAAGGAAAAGTGGTTGTTTTTCTGAGCAGTTTGCATAGAAACATAGAAACATGATGACAGAAAAAGACCACAAGGCCCATCTAGTCTGTCCTTCCATAACAACAACTACAACAGTCCACTTTCTACCTTTAGAGATCCTCTGTGTTGGTCCCATGCTTTTTTGAATTCAGTTACTGTCCCCATCTCTACCACCTCCACTGGGAGACTATTCCACGGATCCACTACTCTTTCCGTAAAGAAATATTTCCGCATATCACTCCTGAATCTATCTCCCTTCACCCTCATCCCATGTCCCCTCGTAGCAGAACTTGCTTTCAATTGAAAGAGGCTCTCTCCCTGAACATTTATGCCACGGAGGTATTTAAACATCTCAATCATATCACCTCTATCCCGCCTTTCCTCTAAGGTGTACATATTAAGATCCTTAAGTCTGTCCTCATATGCTTTATAATGAAGCCCATTAATCATTTTAGTAGCAACCCTCTGCACCGACTCCATCCTGTTCACATCCTTTTGAAGGTGCGGTCTCCAGAATTGCACACTATACTCCAAATGAGGTCGCACCAAAGACTTATACAGAGGTATTATCACCTCCTTTTTTCTGCTAGCCATTCCTCTCCGTATGCACCCAAGCATCCTTCTAGCTTTTGCCGTCGCCTTTTCTACCTGTTTAGCTACTTTAAGATCATCAGACACAACCACACCTAGGTCCCGCTCTTCTTTAGTGGACAAAAGTACTTCACCTCCTATACTGTATTGCTCCCTTGGATTGCTGCTGCCCAAATGCATGACCTTACATTTTTTAACATTAAATCCCAGCTGCCAAATTCTAGACCATTCTTCAAGCTTAGCTAGATCCCTCCTCATGTTATCTACACCTTCCTGGGTGTCTACTCTATTACAGATTTTGGTATCATCCGCAAAGAGGCAAACCTTGCCCGACAGCCCTTCCGCTATATCACTAACAAAGATGTTAAAAAGAATCGGACCAAGGACAGATCCCTGGGGCACACCACTGGTAACATCCTTCTCCTCAGAGTGAGCTCCATTTACTTGTACTCTTTGTCGCCTCCCACCCAACCAATTTCTAACCCAAGCAGTAACTTTAGGGTCCATCCCTAGGGTGCTCAGTTTGTTTATAAGTCGCCTGTGAGGAACAGTGTCAAAGGCTTTACTGAAATCTAAATACACCACATCTAGAGCTCTCCCTCGGTCCAACTCCCTGGTCACCCAGTCAAAGAAATCGATCAGATTTGTCTGAAGACCTGCCTCTGGTGAATCCATGCTGCCTCGGATCCTGTAATCCGCTGGACTCCAGAAACCTCACTATTTTCTCTTTCAGCAGCGTTTCCAATAATTTACTCACCACTGAAGTTAAACTAACCGGCCTGTAGTTTTCAACCACATCCTTACTTCCGCTTTTGTGTAAAGGCACCACATGAGCCTCTCTCCAGTCCTTTGGCACCACTCCCGACTCCAACGAGGCATTGAAAAGGTCAGTCAGTGGAGTTGCTAGAACGTCCCCAAGTTCCCTCAGTATTCTAGGGTGTATCCCATCCGGTCCCATCGCTTTGTCTACTTTAAGTTGAGCTAGTTTCTCACGAACACAGTCTTCTGAAAATTGTTCAAGATGTCCCTCGCTTCTGTTCTTATTTGTGGGTGTTTTCTGAGGTCCTGCTCCTGGTTCTTCATCTGTGAACACAGAACAAAAATATTTGTTAAGCAATTCCGCTTTATCCTTATCAGCTTCTACATATTCACCCCCTGCACCCTTGAGTCTGACAATACCACTTTTGCCCTTCCTCTTCTCACTAATATATCTGAAAAATGTCTTATCCCCCCATTTTATTGCATTGGCTATTTCCTCCTCCTTTTGAATCTTTGCCTTCTTGACTACTTTGCTAGCTTCTCTAAGTTTTTCCAAATACAGATGCCTGTCTTCCTCTCTCTGTGATCTCTTGTATTTCATGAAGGCCTCCCTCTTTTTCTTCACTTTTTCAGCTTCTTCCTTCGAAAACCATAGCGGTTTCCTGTTCCTTTTTGCCTTTATTTACCATTTTAACAAAAAGGTTGGTTGCCTTTAAAATACCCCCTTTCAGTTTTGCCCACTGTTTTTCTACATCCCCCAGCTGTTCCCATCCCACTAACGACTCCCTGAGGTATTGGCCCATCTTCGCAAAGTTAGTCTTCCTAAAGTCTAAGATCTTCACCTTGGAATGGATTCTAACAGCCCTAGTCCTAATACTGAACCACACCATCTGGTGGTCACTGGATGCAAAATGATCTCCCACTACAACATCAGAAACACTCTCACCATTGGTAAGCACCAAGTCCAGTATGGCCCCTTCACGTGTGGGGTCTGTTACCAATTGCCTGAATAGTTCTCCCTGTATGATCAAGAAGAAGTAGATAACACATGTCCAGACAAAAAAACACGCATGATCTTGGACTATAATTCTAGTAAAGGTGAAGTAGATAGACGGCAGATCAAATATTGCACACGTATACCACAAAACGAATGACAAGACGCTGGCCAGTGACAATCTTCTACAACATGTTGGACATCAGTGCTTTGAACGCCTTCATTGTTTGGATGTCACTAAATCCAGAATGGCAGTCCAAGTCAAAGCACAGACGTCATCTATTAAATTTAAGCTGACATGGTTTTGAATTTTCAAATAACAGTTTTTCTCTTCTTTAGCTTTCAGCAACACTGTCACAGGAGATGCTACAAGATTACATCAGTAAGTATTATCAATTTCTTTTTACTTCCAGTTTCTATTTTGTGTACTCATATCTTTACAAATCAGTATTGATTCTTTGAATTAACTCTTTCATAGCTTCAACCATATTTCTACAAGTCAGGTAGGTATATTTCTTGTATATATGTCTGTCTACCTATCTGTATGTGTCTGTGTATCTAGGTATTAAAAGAATAAATTATTCAAAATGTCAAAGAAAACTCAAGGTCTATTCATAAGTCCTTTCTTTTCTTGAATTTACTGTCCAATAGTAAAAATAATAACCTCTGGCCAGAGTGTGTAAGATTGGGTGTGCACACTTCTTTGCTCGTGAATTTGTCTTTCAGTTCAGTCTCTCGCTGAAATTCTTCTTGGCACAGGTTGAGATCATGTGATGGTCAGGTCCTCCTTTTCACCTTCTCAGGCATGTCCCACCATTCTGTACTTTAAGAAGCAAAGCCCTACCTAAATGACTTAACAATTTCATATTCTATTTCTTCCTGTATTATGTTTTTACTGTAACAGTAGTTTCTCCCTACTTTTAACACTGTCCCTATCTGATTCCAATAAGAAAAAGTAATTTATTCACCCTAACTCTGAGACCAAGCTTATTTTGTAGATTTCATTTATTTATACTTTTCTTCTATACCGCCCCTTCCAGAGATCAAGGGCGGTTTACAGTTAACAATTGAACAACAACAGGTATGCACTCTCTCCCTAAGCTCTCTCTCTATCTTTACATACCATTCAGTTAGTCATTTGTCCCAGAACTAGCTTCCCTTTGAGCAGTGGCAAATTCCAGTAGCCATTTGTCTGCTTGCCTTCTGCAATTAGTATAAGGCCTTTTAGCCCTCTTATCAAGCTTAGACCTGGTGCTACATGAAGCCTGTGCCTTCCTTGAGGGCACTTGCCACCAGCCAATTATAAAATCATTTTGTACTGCAGGGCTTTCAATGGACATAAGCCACTTTGCAAATTAATTCTTTAGCCAGTCTCCTCAGAGTACCAGACAACCACTTCAATCACACCTAAAGCAACAAAATTGCTCATGAGCTGCTTAAATTTAACCTTAATACACGCTCTCCCTTTCTTACATTCAGGGAAAATAATTTCCTTTCAATTTTACTCAATTTTCTGGGCTCAATCGCTCATTCATAAATATAGGTCTGCTCTCATTGAAATCGCCCAGTGGTCTCCTCAGCATCATCTGGTCTCCAGGGTGATCACAAGGATTCTGCAGCACAGCCATTGGTGTTTCTATGGCATTGTTCTAAGTGACCAATGGGGCCTCAAATTTCAGAGTCCCTCTTAGCCTAAGGTTCTGCAACTGCTTTTCGCAGAATGTTTGCTATTTTCAAAGGTTACTAGGGAAACGTCTATAGATATCAATGGAGCCCATTAATTTCTATGGAAGCCATTAATCTCTGAAGTGTAACAAATTTAATCCTCCTAACTCCCCAAATTACCAAAGAAAGTCATCTTCCCTAAACTTATCAAAAGCCCCTCTGTATCTATGGATAGCCAGCCCTTTATAAAAGCCCCCTTCCTCATCTGGAATTGCTCCAATATAACTGTTGCTAATATTAAAATATCTGTACCCTTAAGACACACTCCATCCCCATGATGCTCCTCTATTAGGTCCCTAAACTGTCCCCTTACCCCTGTAATAGTAGCAGATATACCTTTGCACCCTTCAGCATAAGGGTGCATGGCCCCTTTAAATTTAAAGACCTTTTGGGTAGTCTGCCTTATAATGTCTCCCTTAAATTATACTCTGTCGTTCCCCCCCCCCCCCCTCCCTACTGCTTGGGAACCTCTTCTCCATCTGGATTACCTCCCAGCATATTCGTGCTATTTTTGGGAGCATGGTTCCTTTCAGTTTAGAAGTAACTTTAGTTCTGCGCTCCCCTGGTAACCCCTAGCCAAAGATTGTGGCTCCCATCACTTTTAAAACATTTTTTTAAAAAGTACACTGCCCCTTTAGATAACTGGAGCTCAGCCAAGCACAGCTCCAGCCAGCCCCAGCAGGGCTTCAGTAACTGTCGCGGCTTTTGTCTGCAGTTGCGTCGTTTTCCTTTTTGGTAGTTTTATTTCTTTTGCCTGCCTCCCTTATCTTTGGGGCACAATGCTGCTCAAGCCCTTGATCATGGCTCCCTCCCGAGGTCACCATTACAATCGTGATCACAACCGAAGCTCTCCAGGCCCAAATGTGGCCTTTAATCCACCGGACCACAGCCTCCCGCATCAGAAATGCCTGTCAGGCCCAAGCTCCATGGCCTGCGGGACCCCAGGTAAAAAATGTCTTTACTTCAACCCTGTTATATTACTTCTCTTTAATCATTGATAAATAAAAAGAAAACCAGAAAAAGAAACATTTTTATTGGACAAACTTACTATATTTTTGGACTAGCTTTTGAAGATTAAACCTTCTTCCCCAGGTTGAGACAGTATAAGCAAAAAATGACAATACCAACATATATAAGTGAATCGAAAGCATTCCAGTGACAGTCTCAGGAGAAGAAGATGGGAGGGGAAACCATGGAAGAGACGGATAGATGATCAGTAATACAAATTACTTACTCTGGTTCGCAAGGCCCTCCACACCAATTCCCCACAATATCTAGCTGATCTAATTCATTTCCACACTCCCAGATATACCCCCCGTTCATTTCACCTAAACTTGCTCATCCTTCCCTCCCCCTTCTGCCGCCCACTTGCAATCCACCCGATCTTCAGCTTTTTTCTTCATTGGTCCCGCACTGTGGAATTCCCTGCCCTCTTCTAGCCGATTAGAACCCTCCCATTCAGCATTTAAACAGCAGCTAAAAACCCACCTCTTCTCCCTAGCCTTTAACCTCCCCACCTCCCCCCCCCCCTATGATTCTACTCTTCTCCTCCTACCTTCTCTTACCCCCTTGTCTTTCTCTTTTTTAAAGTGTAACTTCCTTTTCTTTTACTGGCCTTGCGCCCTACTGTTTTTATTGGTTTTTATGTATTGTAAACCGCTCTGATTTTATTGTGAAGGGCGGTCAATCAAATTTTATTAAACATAAACATCAGAAGGTAGCAAAGCAGCAAAAACATATTGTGGAGGGGGGGGGGGTATTTGCAAAACATTTTAGCTGGTTAGCAGATCTTCTTTAATGCAGTAACTGGTTAGTACCATTGAATATCCTCACAGACCACTGCACAAATGCCTGGTTAAAACCAGGACGGTCTATGGGCAGAGTGGCGGCCATTATCTAGTAAGCAGCAATATTCAGCCGCTAACCAAATAGCTTCAGCAGTTAAAGTGAAGATAATGTGAATGGTTATTTTAACTTTAACCCATTAGCACTATCTGGTTAGTGGTCAAATATCTCCAATGCCCGGATAGCCCATATATTCAGTGACAGAAACTAGATATGCTCTGCCGCTGAATATCTCATCTCCTTAGCTCCATCTTTTCAACTATTGTCCCTTCTATTTCTCATATTCTTAACCTCTCTCTCTCCACTGCAACCTTCCCTTCTGATTTCAAGCACGCTGTGGTTACACCCCTCCTCAAAAAACCCTCACTTGATCCCACCTGTCCTTCTAACTATCGACCCATCTCTCTCCTTCCTTTTATCTCTAAACTACTTGAGCGTGCAGTCTTCCACCGTTGTCTTGATTTTCCTCTCCTCTCATGCCTTTTTGGATCCTTTACAATCCGGCTTCCGTCCCCTACACTCCACTGAAACAGCTCTTATTAAGGTCTCTAATGATTTGTTCCTGGCTAAGTCCAAAGGCTCCTACTCTGTCCTCATTCTTCTCAATCTATCTGCTGCCTTTGGCACTGACCATAACCACCTTCTTATCACCCTGTCCTCACTTGGTTTCAAAGACTCTGTACTATTTTGGTTCTCCTCCTATCTCCCATCGCTCTTTCAGTGTGTGCTTTGGTGGCTCCTTCTCTTCTTCAACCCCACTACCTGTAGGTGTTCCTCAGGGTTCCGTCTTAGGTTCGCTCCTCTTTTCTCTCTATACCCAATCCCTTGGTGCCCTTATCTCTTCCCATGGTTTTCACTATCATCTCTATGCCGACGACTCTCAAATCTATCTTTCTGCACCTGTTATCTCTCCTGAAATCCAGTCTAAGATCTCACTCTGCCTCTCTGACATTGCTACCTGGATGTCCCACCGCCGCTTAAAACTGAACATGGCCAAAACTGAATTCCTTATCTTTCCCCCATATGCCTCGCCTCTCCTCTTTCCCCTTTCTCTCTGTGGATAACTCTGTAATCCTCCCTGTCTCTTCAGCACGTAACCTTAGTGTTATTTTTGATTCCTCTCTTTCTTTCTCTCCACATATCCAGCTCATTGCTAAAACATGCCGTTTCTTTCTATACAATGTCTGCAAAATTCGCCCTTTCCTCTCTGTTGATACCACTAAGATGATTGTCCACTCCTTAATCACCTCCCGTCTTGATTATTGTAACCTTCTCCTTGCTGGCCTCCCTGCGAACCACCTCTTTCCTCTTCAGTCAATTCAACACTCCGCTGCTCGACTTATTTTCCGCCAGTCTCGCTTTTCCCACATCACTCCTCTCCTCATCTCGCTTCATTGGCTTCCATTCCATCTCCGCATCCAATTTAAACTTCTCCTCCTAACCTATAAATGTATTTACTCTTCTGCCCCCCAGTACCTTTCGTCTCTTATCTCTCCTTACATCCCCTCTCGGTTACTTCGCTCTTCTAATAGCCTTTGTTTATCTGTGCCCTTTACTCGTACTGCCAATTCCGCTCCTTCCAACTGGCAGCACCCTTTGCTTGGAATAGTCTTCCTATCTCTGTGCGCCAGGCGTCCTCCCTGCCCATTTTCAAGTCCAGACTCAAATCCCACCTCTTCACTACTGCTTTTCGTTCCTGTCTTGCCCTATCTTGATCTCTCCATCAACTTTTGTTTACTTTGTCCTGTAAATTTTGTTGTTTGTATTTTGTAAATTATTTTGTATTCTGTCTTATTAGATTGTGAGCTCTGATGAGCAGGGACTGTCTCACTTGTATGTTTGTACTGCGCTTTGTATGTTGCGGCACTATATACGTGTTTAATAATAACAATTTAAATTAAAGCAGTGGCAGCTAGGCACTTTATTTAGTCTAACTGCTGTCGCTGCTGAGTATTTCTCCCCCCCCCCCCCACCCCACTCATGGCTTATAATGTGAAAGTAAACCCAGATCTTTGTTAAGTCCTGCGTGGTCCTTCTGGAAGTGTCTTATTTTGATTTCAAGATCTTATGTTCTTAGCTTACTTTGAAATTTCCTTTTAGGATTCTCACCATAAAGTCATTAATGCAGTGTTCTGGTCATAACAAATGTTGCCCAGCAGACATGTTACCTTGTTTTGCCCCAGCCTGAAGAAGGATACCTCTTTCAAACTGCTAACATCTATGACACAGAAATGGAAAACTTAGCTGTACATTTTCTCTGAGTCTTATATTTCCACACCTTCTCTGGCTTGTACAGCTCTGCAGTGTGTGACATCTGGTTATAGCAATCTGCTTTCCAAAATTAATTGAAAGCTAGCACATTTCTGAGCTGATCTATACCAGAAGTCTTCATGTTCACTCCTCAAGAGCTAATAAGCAAAAGGTGCAAATTAACCTGGATCAGAGACTGGGCACAAGCACATTTCCTCTGTTTTAACCAGCTCATATACTGGAAAAATTTAGCTCAAGGGCAAAGAATCAGGAGATACTGCAAATGTTGTTTTTCCAGGCAAGCTTTAAAAAAATATAACTTTGCAGCCAGCAGTTATAGAGAAAGACCCAAGGGAAATACAGTTTAAAACTCTGTACTTTATGTGACATATAGCTGGGGCTGCAACTTCTAAATCAGGCTCTGGTCCGGACAGATGGCGCCTGTTTCACTTTTGCTGTTATTTGCTATTTATTTGTTATTATGAGTATCCTGAAAACCAGAGCCAGTTGAGGGATCCCATGGATAGAGTTTGGGAAACCCTGTGCTATATTTAAAATTTCAGTTTACCTTCGAAGGGTAGCCAAATGGTTCTGTGTCATAAGGAACAGACCAATTCAGGTTTTACCCAGTTGCATATATGAACTTGTAGATTTGATTTCCCCATTGAATTCCTTAAGTATATATTTCTTTTTTATGCATTTGTTTTTAACGTTGTAAATCATTTTGTACTGGAAAAATGGTATATAAATATTAAATTTAGTTGAATGGATATTCAAAAACCTGCTGAGCAAGTAAGATATAGTCAAATGGACCTGTTTATCTTATCATGGATATTCGGTTGCACTTAACCAACCAGTTGTGTATCTGAATATCTGACTAAATCTAATGGCTTAAATGTTGAAGATTTGGGCCTGCCATTTGTAGTCTGGTCTACTCATACAAATACCGGGATAGCATTGAATATCAGGCTAACTAGATAATTTGAAAGCCTGCTTCAGGAACGCCTAGGCCGCAGCCGCTTTTTATCTGGATATATTTGTGCGGTTTGTGATTTTAATCACACTAATTTAGCCACTTAAAGCTACCCATTTAACAATTTGACCCTTTAACTAACACCTGATTTTAGCCCTTTAACTTTTGAATACTGAATGGGGTAAAACTGGGACAAGAAACTTGCATAATGCTAATGATGTCATTGCTGGTGTTACATAGGAGGCTGATGTAGAAACGCGGAGCTAAAGCCTCTAGTGCAGTAAACAAATAGCGTGCGCATGAGCTGTGAGAAAAGGGTCTGCTCTAAACCCGGAAAGCAAGAAAGGCACGTGAACACAGGGGTCTGTGTTAGCAGCACCTAGATTCTGCTCACAAAAAGGCAATCATTCCACCCAGAGGTTCTGCTCTGAATATCCTTGAATACTAATATTAATCAGAGCAGAACCTGTCAGCAGAATGATTGCTCTTGTGTGCCACATTCCAGCACATACATGTTCCAGTACGCTTCCCCTGCCGTCTTTTCAGGCCTCATTCACTTCAGCAATAACATACATCTGGTATGCCTTATACAAATCATAATGAAAGTAATACTAATTTTCTTGCTGACAAATTAATTGTCTATGTGTTATATTTGTTTGTAAATGATTATTTTATTAGTGTTTCATTTATTTACATTATCTGCTGAGGACCATTATATAGATATAAATGTTTTAAATAAAGACTTAAATAAAAATAATAAATAATTGCAAACCTAAAGCACAAGTGTTGCTTTCTTCAGGTTCTCCTAGTGGATGGCTAGCTTAGTTCCCTAACTTTTGGGACATCCTTGACACCTGAAATTCAGTGCTTGAGGACTCTGACCTCTCTCCTCCAGACAAGTAATCTCCTTCTCTCTTCGAACGTTTGCCTGATTGGCAGGGGACTAGCTATATGAGAACTCCAGAGTGCAGCTGTAAACTCCTAGTTCCCTCACTTGCAAGCTACCAAAAGCATAGAGCGCCCCCTCCCCCCCCCCCCAAAAAAAAACATATCTCCATCAGGACACTCTCTCACATGGGACAAGAGGCCCTAATAAAAAAGGCTATCTTCCAATGATGGGGAAACCCTTTTCTTCTTGTTTTAGATCCTAGGATCATTTATTCCCAAAGCCTAAGATGAAAAAGTGTGAAGGCATATTTTAGAAAAGTTGTGTAGGTGAAAGTTGGGACATTCAAGTCTGATATTCAGTGGAGAAGCAGCAGAGACGATGGGCATGTGTAAGTGAGGCCCTGAAAAATATATGTTTGCCTCATAAAAGAGGAAACAGGGAAGTTCAGAGTAATGGGTCAGGCACATGTAGGTTTGCCCACAATTTTAGAAACTTGCACATGTTGGATATGGAAGTTCACTGTTCCAGAAACATAGACATGCCTGCGGCCTGATTTTGGAATGTGCCCATGTATCCTTTCCCCGATGCATGACTGGGCCTATCATTTAGCAAATAGGGACGTGCAACTTTATGAAAGCCAGGCAAATGCTTTTTTACTTACAGGCAGGATTTTCTGAAGGAGACAAAAATATTGGAGTGAGGGAGCATTTCCCGCTTCACCCTACAGTTGTTGGTTTGCAGAAACGAGCACTTTTTCGAGTCCTCTTCATGCCCTGGTGCAGGTATAGACGACACAGAGCGAGCAGAACAAAGCCCTCGCAGCAGAAGTCCACACAAAACACAAAAAGCGAGGGAATGGAGGGTCACCAGTTTATTGATTGAT
Source organism: Ichthyophis bannanicus (assembly GCA_033557465.1). NCBI lineage: Eukaryota > Metazoa > Chordata > Amphibia > Gymnophiona > Ichthyophiidae > Ichthyophis > Ichthyophis bannanicus. Next base: position 54,724,308 of record CM066045.1, read on the forward strand.
TAACCCAAATGCGTTTTGGCACATTTGCTTTCTTCAGGGGGCACACATCTTCAAATAAAAACAGGGGGATAAACAATTAAACGTATGCCACATAAAAATGTTAAACAAATAAAACGGTAAAAATATAATGAATAAAACAATATTAATAAATAATTAAATAAACTAACGTGTCTTTATAAGAACAATAAAAATACAAATTCAAGATTAATCAATGAGAATACCAATAAGACCATGTTAAAACAGATCAAACAATTTCATAAATAACTAAGTCAAAACAATGTTAGGTAGAAAATAATTGATGGTAATGCATATAAGTGCTAAGGAAGTCTGTCACATTTAAAACTGTTTTTTTGAACATATGTACATTGAAAAAACAAAGAAAGAGAAGATACTTACTTACAAGGGGCACAGTATACTATTTGAGTCTTGAAAAAGACTCGTTTCTGTAGTGCTGCAGTCAATGCTAATTGTGGTAGTGATCCCAGAGCCAGAGGGAGGGAGAAGTGTCCATAAAAAATGAGGAGACAGAGCATAGGTGGTATATTCAATCTTTCTAGCTACGAACTAACTACGACCGAGATTGAAGTCTTAGAGAAAGGTCTCTCTTTTGTACCTTTCATAAAGCATGATAAATTCTGCACACATGTAGAACTTTAAGTTTTTTCGAAAACTCAAAATTATTGACTTTTTTCATGACTGAGGCACCGCTGCCTCTGATAGCTCTGTCGTTAAAAAATCATCAAAATGGAACCCTCCTAGTCATCAAGATGTACTCATTAGTGCGTTTGAAAAGATTGTCTTCTCTAAAATTGATGACCTATATTCTACATCGAGGCATTCCTATAACAATTTGACTAAATTTACAAAGAAAAGCTCTTACTGGTTTGAAAAATAATATTGATATTATTATTAAGCCAGCCGACAAAGGGGGAGCTTTGGTCATTCAGGACAGACATTCATATGTACAAGAGGTACTTTGGCAACTTAATGACCAAGATTTTTATGAAAAAATATATAATGACCCTACTCCCTTGTTAAAAGAAAGAGTAGACACAATGATATACATTAGACAGCAGGCCGGATATTTGACCAATAAAGAAATTGATTTCCTGACAGTTACACATCCTGTTACTCCAACAATCTACAAATCAATAGAAAAACCACCAGGTCTTGTATCTGCAATTGATTCACTCTTGGAACCTCTTCCAAAATTCCTAGATGTTTTTCTTAGACCCTTTGTACCACTAGTCAGCTCCTATGTTCGAGACTCGACGCACATCATTAATACTCTACAAGATTTTCCTGATTTTAATGATGGACTCTTGTTAGTCACGCTAGATATTGCTTCCCTCTACACCAATATCCCGCAACAAGCTGCTCTTAATATTATAGAAGACAAATTGTATTGTAGAGATCGACCGGTTAGAATCCCCTCTTTCTTTCTATCACAATTGGCCTCCCTGGCCATGACTGAAAATTATTTTTGTTTCAAGGGAGTATTCTACAAACATATCAAGGGGTTAGCCATGGGCTCATCCATGGCCCCCGATGTTGCGACTTTATATGTTGCACACTTTGAAGACCTCTATTTATCTGGCAATCACCCCTTCAAAGGAAATATCAGATTGTGGAAAAGATACATTGATGATGTGCTTCTGATCTGCGATGGTGCTGAGTCGTCTTTGTTCAAATTTTTTGAATGGATTAACTCCTTGGACCATAATTTACGGTTCGAAGGTACATACAGTTCAGAATGCATTTCGCACCTAGATAGTCTTATTTAAAAAAGTCATGGCGGTTTTACTACAGATTTATTTTGTAAGCCTACAGACAGAAACACATTACTATGATACGATAGTTTCCATAATAGGGCTCTTAAGAGAAATCTTCCTACTAGTCAATTTCTTAGACTTCGTCACCTTTGTACTACAGAAAATGATTTTGAAAAACATGTACACACCATGTACAATAGGTTCTTGTCACGAGGATACCCAAAAAACTGGGTTCTAAAAGCCTATAATAGGGCTAAAAATACAGATAGAGCTGCTCTTTTGAAAACAAAAAATCCACTTAATGATAACAGGTTGGTTTGTGCCCTTACTTTTTCGTATTTGTCAAGTGACATTGTGAAAATTCTTAAAGAATGGTATCTACTTTCCGCACTGCCTGCATTCAAGTCTAAACAGTTTACTATTGCTTTCAAGAGGAATACGAATTTAGCCCATTTTCTTGTGCCCTCAGCATTGTCGAAACCCAGCATTGCCCCTAAAATTAAAGGACATTACAGGTGTGGAAAATAATAAGGGCGCGGGCAGGGTCCCGGCGCCCGTGCATAACCAGGTGCGCGGCCCGGCGCAAGGACCCAGATTGAATGAGGGAAGGGGGGGCTGAAGGCGCCGCAGCGTGAGGACGCTGGGCACATCTTTTGAAACGATTGGCTCCGCTCTAAGGGGAAGCGAGCAAAGCCAATCAGAGGGAGGACAAGCCATGTGCTCCGGTGTGCGTGGTCGGAGCCGGAGCACATGCAGCGAGTCGGCGGGGCAAGCAGGAGCTGTGTGCTGGACCGGCGAGGCTTTCGATTGATTTTTTGGCGGATTCCCGGTGTCGGCGTCTGGGGAGCAGGAGTGGGTGCTTGAATCATTGATCCGTGTGCTGAGAGCGTCGGCGGGAGCATTCTCCGGATCCGGGAGCAGGCGAGTGGCGGGATGTGCTGAGCAGTGGGGTGCTAGTTAGGTCGGCGGTGTGTGTTTAAAAAAAAAAAAAAAAAAAAACATAAAATCAAATAACAGATACCTAGTAAGGAGAGGGAGAAAGAAGAACAGCTTACAAAAAGATAAATAAATAAATAAATACATACACGACCAACAGTAACGGGTGGATAAGAAGGCCTCAGGACTCGGTAAGAGACTCAATTGCTGAAGGGCAGGCCATGGCCGGGAAGCAGTCTCACGGAGGCCGGGGAGCTGGCAGGGCTGCTGTAGGCAGGCAGAAGGGGAGGGGGTCTGACAAAGGGGGGAGGCCCGGGCCGTGGCCTAGAGTGGAGGGTGGTAATGCCAGGAGGGGGGCGCCCGGCGTGCAGGGACGGGGCATGGGGGGGTCTGCTGTGCCTGGTAGGAGAGCGAGCAAGGGGGGTAGCTTGCGGGTCCGGGGTGCTGGGGCCCAGAGGACAACGCCTGCCCCTTCAGAGCAGGCGGTGGAGCTCCCTACAGGAGTAGTCGGGCGGAGGGGGGACCAGATGGGGGTGACTGAAGGGGCAGCGGGTTGGCACGGAGCGCAGCAAGGGCAAGGATGGGGTATAAACCCGTGGTGCCAATGGGGTGAAGGGACTTTGCCAGGGTTTGGGGCAGGGGGAGGGGAGGGGGGCAGCTGGGGAGCTCCCGGTGCAAGCTCGTCCTCTTCAAGGGGATATGGCCTACCGCGACAGAGGGCATTATGGGAGCAATGGTCGAGCGGTGGGCAAGGCTCGTCGAGGTCAGACTGGACAGGAGCATGGCATCCTTCTTGGGTTCCAGGTGTTCCTTCGTTGGGTTTCCCTTTTTTTGTCTCCGCAGGTCCCCTATATGTCCACCCCTGGAGCTGCGCCGTCGGCTGAGGCGACTGCGGGTGGGACCACCTCGGAGCTGAGAGCCACTGCAGCGGAGGTGACATCGATGGACGGCGACCGTATGAATGGTGTGGATGATCAGCAGCAAACGGAGAGTTCCCTGGTTGGCATGGCGCCATCGGCAGACGGGAGAGCAGATGATGACGGGACGGGTGAGTTGCCGACAGCTGCGGGGGACAATTCTGATCGGCGCGGGTCGCGAGTTGATCGGTCTGGAAAGGCGCGCCGAAAAAGGAAGCACGCGTGTAGACAGCGACATAGTTCTTCGTCGTCCTCTTCGTCGTCTTCGGATTCGTCAGAGTCATCGGGTGGCGCGGTCGGAGGAAGGGGGGCGCCAGCGGGGTGTGGGTCGGAGGGTCGGCGAGTAGGTGCTAGCTCTTCCTTGTCGGCCTTATCTGAATTGTGGGAGGGGGTCCCGAAGAAGTTGAGGTGGAAGATTCGTAAGAGGAAGTATATTGATATTTTTCATTTGCTAGAGGGGAGGACGCGTTCAGGCGATAGTAAGAAAAAGCGTAGGGAGGACGAGAAGGCTGGTCGGCTTCGCAAGGTCTCACGGAATGTGGTCAATTGGATGCGGTCTTTCCTGCGGCTGGCGAGTGTCTGGGGTCAGCATTTTCCAGAGCAATATGGGATGTTGTTGTCATACGCCGATGCGATTCTGGAAGCGTCACAAGTACACGAGGGTTGGTCGTGGCTTAATTATGACGAAAAGTTCCGGGATAAAATGGAAGAGAACAAGTTGCTGACTTGGGGCACGCAGGACATTAACTTGTGGTTGACCCAGATGTCGGTTAAGGGTGGCGCTGGAGGGGGGAGTGTTGGAAAGGTCGGGACAGGGGTTGCGTCAGGTGCAGGGTGTTCCTTTCGCGGCGGCGTCTCCCCGGTGCAATCTCGACTGCCTCCCAGCGGGGGTGGAGACGTTTGCTGGAGGTTTAATAGAACTATGTGTCCCTTTCCGGACTGTAAATTCCGTCACGCGTGTTCGGTCTGTAGTGGTCCCCACTCAGCAGCAAAATGTGTCAAGAAGGGGTCAGCGGCTCCGCCAGGGCCGGGACCTAAGTAAGCGTGTTCGGTGGGAGTTGGCTCCTTCGCCCATTCGGGTAACTGTGCTTTGCGGCTGGCTTCGTGGTTATCTGAGAAAAAGGGATGGGTTAATTTTGCAGTCGGGGTTTCAGTTTGGCTTTGTTGTTCCGGTTCAAGGGATGGTGGCCGGTTCGACGGCCCGGAATTCTCCAAGTGTGCGGCGCTGGGCGTTGATAGCTAGAGAAAAGCTGGAGGTCAAGTTACGATTGGGCAGAATAGCGGGTCCTTTTCGTCATCCTCCTTTTCGGAATTTCGTGGTATCTCCGTTAGGAATAATCCCGAAGAAGGAACAGGGGAAATTCAGGTTGATCCACAACTTGTCTTCTCCGGTTGGGGCCTCCGTGAATGATGGTATCCCCCGCGAGTTGTGTACTGTTCGTTATGCCTCTTTCGACAGGGCGGTTGACTTAGTTAGGAAGGCCGGGAGGGGTTCGTTACTGGCGAAAGTGGATATAGAATCAGCTTTTCGCTTGTTGCCGGTGCATCCGTCGTCATTTCGGTTGTTGGGTTTCCAATTTGAGGGGGAGTTGTATTTTGATAAATGCATGCCGATGGGCTGTGCTGTATCTTGCTCCTACTTCGAGAAGTTTAGCACTTTCTTGCACTGGATGGTGGTACAGCGGGTAGGGTGTTCGGCGGTGGTCCATTACCTTGATGACTTCTTGTTTGTCGGTGCAGCCGGGTCGACCTGTTGTAGCACTCTTTTGGAGGGTTTTGTGGGTCTAGCCAGTGAATTGGGTGTACCATTAGCTGAGAGTAAGACGGTAGGCCCCACGACGAATCTTACCTTTTTGGGAATAGAGTTGGACACACAGAGTTTTGTGGCGAGATTGCCATCTGAAAAGGTTGAAAAATTGAGGGTTCTTGTGGCGAATGCCTTGGCCTCTGCTAAGTTGACCCTGAGGGAGATGCAGGCGCTAATTGGCTTGCTGAACTTCGCTTGTAGGGTGATTCCAATGGGGCGGGTGTTCATTCGGCGTTTGGCGGCTTCGACGGCTGGGGTGCGCATGCCTCATCACCGCATACGGGTGTCCCAGGTACTGCGGGAGGATTTGTCGGTTTGGGACGTCTTTTTGAGGGACTTCAACGGCATTACTGTGTTGCGGGAGCCAGAGATCTCCAGTGCCGAATTGCAGCTGTACACAGACGCGGCGGGAGGTGTCGGACTCAGGATCTACTTCGGAGGGGCATGGTGCGCTGACCAATGGCCGCAGTCCTGGCGGGACGAGGGGTTATTAAGTAATATCACCTTTTTGGAGCTTTTCCCTATATTGGTTGCTTTGGAGTTGTGGCCGGACAAATTGGCCAACCGTAAGGTGGTTTGGTGGTGCGATAACGAGGCGGTAGTGGCAGTCGTTAATCGTTACTCTCCGCGTTGTGGTAAGGTAGCGTCGTTGATGCAGCGTGTCATACTCGCATGCTTGCGGCTGAATGTTGAGTTGAAGGCGCGACATATACCGGGGATTGCTAATGAAATCGCTGATGCTCTTTCCCGTTTGCAGTGGGAGCGGTTCAGACAGTTGGCGCCGGAGGCAGACAAAGAGGGCCTCGGAGTCCCTTGGAGCTTGTGGAGCTGTGGCCTGCTGAGATGAGGAACCTACTAAAGAATTCGATTGCGGAACGCACTTGGTCGGCCTACAGCCGTGGGTGCGAGCGAGTGCTGGCTTATTTGTACGGTAACGGATGGGCTGGAGGGGAGTTGCCGGAGTACCTGTTGGGGCAGTATGTTGGGTGGGCGAAGGGAAGAGGTGTGGCGAGATCGGCCCTCAGGATTAATCTGGCGGGGTTTGACTTTTTTGCCAGGGCAGTGGGATGGGGAGTCTCGGGTCACGGGCGCCTGGCTCGGCGGTTATTGATGGGTTGGGATCGTTTGCAGCCACGACCGCTCAACCGTCGACTGCCGATTACGCATGACTTGCTAACACGGCTGTGCCGTGAGTTGCCGGGTGTGGCGACGTCGCCATATGAAGCCGTTCTATTTCGTGCGGTCTTCTGCTTGGCATTCTTTGGGGCTTTTAGGGTCGGCGAATTGGCAGTCGATTCGGCGAAGGCTGATTTGGGTCATTGTTTGCGCCTACGGCATGTCTGGAGTGACCAGATGCTCGTCCGCGTGTTGCTGGCAAAATCTAAAACAGACCAAAAAGGAAAAGGATTGTGGGTGGTGCTAAAAAGGATTGGGGGGTTGACCTGCCCAGTATCCGCCATGGCGGCTTACCTGGGGGTGAGGCCTACGGGCGGAGAAGGGCTTTTTGTGCATGAGGATGCCAGTTCGGTGACGCGATTTCAGGTAACTGCGGTGTTGCGTATGGTATTGCGTCGGATCGGGGAGGATCCGCGGCGGTTTTCCGCGCACTCTTTTCGCATCGGGGCGGCCACCAGTGCGGCTGTGGTGGGTTTGTCAGGGGAGCAGATCCAGAGTATCGGAAGATGGCGGTCCAAAGCGTTCCGGGGATACGTGCGACTGTGACGCGCATATCTGTGACTGTGCATTGCATGACGACGGTGGGGGGGGGATATTAATGATGTTACTTTTTGTTGCAGATGGGGGGCGGATAGCGAGGGGTTGCTGGATGATGGGGCACTCCTTCGTCTTTTGGGCTGGGCAGCGAGCGGCTGTGCGTCCTATCGGGCGGAACCTTGGACTGGATCCGGCGTTAGTGACTCTTTCATGGCTGGGCGAGCGGAGGCTACGATGGCTTCAGCTGATGCCTTTGCTTCGTCATCATCAGCATGTCAGGAATCCACCTGCGATTGTTCTCGTGCATTTGGGAGGCAATGATCTGGCTGCGTGGTCCTGCAAGCAGCTGATCAGAGCAGCCAAGAGGGACTTTGCTGCACTCCTGCGTTTGTTTGTTGGTATCATGTTAATATGCTCTGATATCATTCCCAGGCCGGCATCCTGGGGGCAGAGGAGATGGTCCCGGGGACTGACTAAAATAAACAGGCAAATTGGGAAATGGGTAGTTGAGCAGGGAGGGTATCACGTGCAGCATGATTGGGTCGATGTAGCCTGTGCTGGATTATATAGGGCTGACGGTGTGCACCTGTCTCCCATCGGGATGGATTTACTCCTGAACGATTGGCAGGAGGTGCTGGAGAGGGTAGTTTGTGGCGAGGCTCACTGGTAAGGCTGTGTGCCTGTGCCGGTGGCGGGATCCCGGAGGTTTCCGGGGTCCGGAGCCTTAGGTGACTTGGGACGGGGGCGGGGTGCCCTCGACCCGGACTACCCCTGGAAGACTTTTGCTAGTAATATGGCAAAGTCGGAAAGGGGTGGTTGGAATGTTGCCAGTGGTATGACCATGGCTGGAGCGGAGGCGAGGTTGCCTTGCTAGTTGTATGGCTGGTGACGCATCGCTCCGCAGGGGGTTGGTTTGGGCATTGTTACTGTTAATGTTCAGTATGTTGTTGGAAATAAAGCTGCGACCAGTTCTTACCATGAATAAATAGTATGTGTAATTTGTGGGAAGGGTTGGAAGAGGATTTGAAGGGGTGGAGTGGGGGTTAATGGCGGGAGGAGAGCGCCGGGTCCGGCTACCTGGTTAATAATAAGGGCACGGGCAGGGTCCCGGCGCCCGCGCATAACCGGGTGCGCGGCCCGGCGCGAGGACCCGGATTGAATGAGGGAAGGGGGGGCTGAAGGCGCCGCAGCGTGAGGACGCTGGGCGCATCTTTTGAAACGATTGGCTCCGCTCTAAGGGGAAGCGAGCGGAGCCAATCAGAGGGAGGACAAGCCATGTGCTCCGTTGTGCGTGGTCGGAGCCGGAGCACATGCAGCGAGTCGGCGGGGCAAGCAGCCCACCCGCCCACCCTTCATTAAGGGGAGGTGTTGGGCTCGTTATGGGGGTGTCGCAGCTGGGGGGGGATGTGTAGCGGGATCCCGGGGTTAATGGCGGGAGGAGAGCGCCGGGTCCGGCTACCTGGTTATTGCACTGTTTGTCCTAACACAATGGTCACAAAAAGCTCTTTTACTTATAATGGAAGAAGCTTTTATCTACTCAAACTGCAACACACCAAATGTGATCTATGTAATACATTGTCCCTGTGGATTACTATATGTAGGTAAGACAAAACTCCCTGTAAAAAAAAAAACAAATTATTGAACACAAAAGCTGTCTCACACGCCATATCCAGGAGAAACTGCTTGTGGCTCACTGGGTCGAAAAAATGCATCAAGTTTCAGACTTAAAATTTTTTGTAATAAAAGCAGTCACACCACATTGGAGAGGAGGGGATATAGATTAAGCTCTTTTAAGGTTAGAACAACGTTTTATTTTTGAACTCCAGACCCTTGTTCCTGCTGGTTTAAATTTGGAAGTTGACCTTTCCGTTTTTTTATAAGGAACTATTACTTTATGTTTTTTGTTGTCTTAGCTGAAATTCAAATTTTAGTTTTCAAGGCTAGTTCAATTCATAATGCATCCCCCCTCCACTTGTTTTATATCTCAAGACCACTATTCTTTTACTAGTCTGTTCTTCCCTTGGTCATTTTTAGCACTATATTTTGGCCACTTATTAGCATGCCTTCATTATTGTTTTAATACTATGGTGTCAATGTGGTTGTCTGTTCCTTTTTTAAATATTTATTTGTATTTTTTAATTGCTTTTTTAAGTCTCTTACGTATTTATTGACTTTTTTTATTATGATACTCTTCTATGGAGTATCGAGTTCTCTGCCAACTCCCGACCCAGTGTTCTCCGCCTTCTACATTTTTCAGTCTCTTATTTCGCTACTATTTATTTATTCATTCATATTGTCTTTGAACTATTGTTTTGTGAATTACATAACTATACTTGCTTATTTGTTCATAAAAGTATGTGCTGGTCATGTTTAACCTTTACCTCATGATCCTCCCCTGTTTTACACAGCATTTCTATTTGCTTTCTTCATCTCTATTTATATGCTTTTTATACGCGCTCTTATTTTGCTTCTAGTTCCCATTTTTAACTCTGATCTCCATTGCTGTTTGTATGTTCTTATCTCTGTACATGTATACCTTATTGATTTGGGCTAATTTATGCTCTAAAATACTGCACTTTTATGTTCCTACGTTGCTCTTAACGGGACAATCCGTTCTGCCGGCTCTACTCTCAGTCTTTATCCAATTGGTACAGAGCATGCATCATTAATGCTGTATAAATGTACTCAGATGTTTGGCGGGCTCAATGTTAGTGATTACTACAGGTTTGCTGTCTACCGCTGTCAGACGCTGAACATTGGCATACACTTCAGGAATAACGGTATCCTTCTTAAAATTCGTTTCTTCCAGTATACTGATCGTGCTTTTGAAAGTTTATTCTAATCGCTCATGATTATTCAGATTTGATTTGTACACATGTATCAGATCATTCATCCATATATATGTATATCTTCTGTGGCACTCCTTCAGCATATTAACCCTATTGCGATTTTTATCGTTTTGAGAAGTTATTTATGCACTTTATATTTAGCCCTTTTCCTTTTCCCTTCTTCTCCCTTCCCCCCCATTTTTAAAAACATGGTAAAGTTTTTTTTTCTCTCTTTTTAAAATCATGTTAACTATATAACGCAGTGGCATACTTTATCGATACCGCTATTACGAAATGTTTCTTAAATAACCAATGTTTCATCCTTAGGTGATATTCGTTATCAATTCTTCAAAACACTAGGTCCTTAGACTGGTGTCCCAGCGATTGGATTATTGATAGAAGAATGTTTTTCAATATACGCACAATTTGTTCAGACTACCTTAACAGCCCTGCTTTACTACAGTTTGTTTTTTCATTTGGTTTTATTTGCCTTTTCTGCCCGGGCCACCCCTGTACCTCCCTTGTCTGTTGGCTCTTTTTACTTTAAATTAATAAAAAAGTAAGTTTTTTTTTTTAAAAAGTCCATTATGAATATATTCCATTTCTTAATTTTACTGGATGTCAAGAATACTCATTATTCTTTTATGTTCTTTATAAAGCTTGCTCTGGGTCCATCTATCAATTAATAGAGATTGTATCTCTGTCTCCTCATTTATTTTGGACACTTCTCCCTCACTCTGGCTCTGGGATCACTACCACAATTAGCATTGACTGCAACATTACTGAAAAGAGTCTTTTTCAAGACTCAATGGTATACTGTGCCTCTTGTAAGTATCTGCTCTTTCTTTGGTTTTTCAATGTACATATGTTCAAAAAAACCATTTTAAATGTGTGTTTTTAAATGTGACAGACTTCCTTAACACTTATATGCATTACCATCAATTATTTTTTACCTATCATTGTTTTGACTTAATATTATTTATGAAATTGTTTGCTATTGTTTGATCAGTTTTAACATGGTCTTATTGGTGTTCTCATTGATTAATCTTGAATTTGTATTTTTTATTATTCTTATAAAGACATGTTAGTTTATTTAATTATTTATTTATTAATATTGTTGTATTTGTTGTATTTTTACTGTTTTATTTGTTTAACATTTTTATGTGGCGTAACTTTAATTGTTTATCCCCCTGTTTTTATTTGAAGATGTGTGCCCCCTGAAGAAGGCAAACATGCCGAAACGCGTTGGGGCTAATTAATCAATAAATTGGTGACCCTCCATTCCCTGGTGCAGGTATAGCCATGGATGTCTGTGACTGTGACTTGAGACATGCATGGCAATTCTAAAATCGGGCACACAAGTGCATCTCTATAAGTCTGCCCTGGGTACACCCATGTCATGCCCCCGTGTGACTTGGACGTTATTGTACCGGATACATGTATATTCGTCTCTTTCTAAAATGGCTTGGGGGCATCTGTCTGATTCCCATGTCTAAATAGGTGCTATCGGACGTGGAAATCACAAATAACACTTCTAAAATGACACCTATGGTGCCTTTCTCCCTAAAAGTTAAACCAACTGACATTTTGCAAAAATGTAAAGACCTATCTCTTCCCCATTTGACGACAGTCTATCATTATAATTTATTACTTTAGTCCACTTCCTAGTCCAAGCTTGTTTTCACTATTAATTGTACTGTGAGTCTTTTATTTTGTGGGTGTGTGTATTTATTTATTTGCAGAATTTCCATATCACTATTGGATTACAATAAAACAAAGGAGGAGCAGATTAACTTACAGTGACAACCAAATGAAGAAAGACACGTACAGGGGAAAAAAGGACATAGAAACATGTGGAGCCAATTCAGAGATGTGTGTCCCTGGGCCGTCTGGATGTCCAGACATCTGGATGGCACAGGGATGCACCCGATTCCACTCCCGTGGGGGCTAGATGACCCTATGGGAGCAGAATCATGGCATAAGGCTGGGATGTCCAGGATGTGCCGCTATTCAGGCACCCCGGATGTCCCAGCACTTACGTGGCTAGCCCAACCAGGCTCCTGCTTGGAGCTGCAATACCATGGCATCCCGTTGCCAAGGCACTGTGGCGCCAGCAGGAGCCACAATCCCCAGCCGACAATCAAAATCTTCTTTCCCTGCAGTCTGACCCTCAATTGGACCTATAGTGGCCAGGGTCAGGCTACGGGGAACCCCCTGCACCCCCTCACCTTGGTTCTCCATGATTTCTGCAAGTGGCCCCATCTAGGGGGACCTATTCCACCTCAATAGTAGAATAGATTCCCCGTCCTCATGGCCGACCTTGGAATTGGCCCTGTACATCCGTGGTCAGGTACCCGCCTACTCCCCGCCCTCGCTCCTCCTCGGGACCACCCCTTTCTGCCCACAGAGCTCCCCGCACAAGCTGTCAGAATAGACCCCAAAGGAAACAAATTAGTTGTATGACAACAGTATTTACTAGGACAAAGTAAGATTTAGGCAGATGGGACACAAGGGTGGGGAGTAAGTAGCTAACAGCCTAGAATTTAGGATTTAAAAATTAAAGTTAATTTAATGTTAAACCATATTTAGATCTCCTAAGGAGAAAGAATCACTTAAAGACTCGTTCGAAAAAAGAGGTTACCAGCCCTGCTTTAAATTTCATGTAGGATGATTCAAGGTAGAGATTAATGGGGAGAGTGTTCCAGAGGGAACAGGGCAGAAAAACAGAAGGCTATTGATCTGTACGTCTCAAGGTGCAAATTGGATTTTGAAGGGATAACCAGTAGATTCTGATTGGCAGACTGCAGAGCACGAGAGGGACAGTAAAGGATAAATTGAGAATGGAGATAGTGGGGAAAACCAGCATAGGAGGCAGAGTGGGCTGGTAATAGAATTCTGTACTGGATTCAGAAGTGATTGGAAAGCAATGTTGCTTGTATCTGACTTCTTTGCATTATAGATGAGTTTGACTGCTGTGTTTTGAATTAACTGAACTCTTTTATTTATGGTATTTTCTTGAATACATCATAAATACAAGGAAAAAGAATTACAATAAATCCAAAAAGTTCAATCCACATAAAAAGAAACACATCAAGGAAGAGGAGCCAATCCATATTAATCGTAAAGTAAACATAGAAAATAGAAGTTACTTAATTTTGCTCCCTATTGTGGAGTTTAACATATCCATGTTGTTGTTGTTAAGTACCGTCGAGTCGGAGTCGACTCATGGCGACCCTCTGGATAGCTATCCTAAATTGTGTTCAGTCTTCAGTCAGGCGGCTTATTGTTGACAGACTGGTACCCGTAGCTGCTGTTATTGTATCGATCCATCTCATTGCTGGCCTTCCTCTTTTGCGTTGACCTTCTATCTTGCCAAGCATGATGTCTTTCTCTAATGATCTCTCTCTCCGCATGATGTGTCCAAAGTATGAAAGTCGAAGTCTTGACATCTGAGCTTCTAAAGAAAGCTTAGGTTTGATCTCCTCTAGTACAGACTGGTTTGTTCTTCAGGCAGTCCATGGTATACACAGTATTCACCGCCAGCACCATAATTCAAAGGCATCAATTTTCTTCCTGTCTATCTTTTTCTCTGTCCAGCTTTCACATCCATATGATGTTATTGAAAATACCATGGCTTGAGCAAGTCGAATCTTTGTATGGAGAGAGACATCTCTGCTCTTGAGAATCTTATCTAGGTCTTTCATAGCCATTCTGCCAAGAGCAATGCGTCATCTGATTTCTTGACTGCTTGTTGCTTCTTTATTGATAGTTGATCCAAGTAGGTTAAAGTTTGTTTATTTATTTATTTATTTTGCATACACTTATATACCGCTACATCCAGCGATCAGAAGCGGTTTGATTACATCATTGGGAATTGTCAAAATCATGACAGATCTGTTGGGGGATACACACATAGGTTTGGGGGTAAGGCACAGCACACAGAATTATGGCCTTAAAGATTGGCCTTTACATATTTACATATTTTACAAGGAAAGATTGGACTTTCCATATTTTACAAAGAAAGATTGGACTTTACATATTTACATTTTTACAATATAACATTTCTACAGAGCGTGATACATGATTTGTTTGCTTCATCTTGTATCCCACTGTGTTTTACATCTGGTTGTAGTGTGTCACACTTCACCACCCTCCGATATACATAGGCGGTTGCCTAGGAGGGTTTGGCAGGCGAGACAGGAGAAGAATACATATTTTTAACCTTATAAGTGCTGCAGCCTGGTATCCGTTGTAGTTGTGGACCAAGTAAGTACAGCGAAGGCTTGAATGGGATAACAATAACTTTTATTGTTGCACAGGAGCTTTTACTGAACTACTTCCCCAAACACAGACATAAGAAGTGGCTACTAGATTGTGTCAAATAAAAGTCCAAGGATCTCCTGATACTTCTCAGGTACTAGATTAAAGCAAAACATACAGCTTTTCAAACTTCTTCCAGCTTTCAATTACAACAGCTGTTTCCCCACATAGGCATTGCTTTCAGGTACATGCTCTAAATAAAGGAAACCTTCACAGCGTTGTACTCCTCTTCACAGCTGCTTAATTAGGGTTGAGTTTTCACACAGGCAGAACGCTGCCTTTCTCCGTGCAAAACTCAGGTTAGAACAGTTAGGCTTTCTCAGCACTTCTACAGGATACATTTATACAGCTTTCACTCCCTTTGACAAAACCCACAGTCCATATCTGAACCACTGCTATCACTTAGAGGTGCTTCAGTTTGCATTTCCTCCAGCTCCGGATCTGATACGTCCTTATGACCAGGTTTAATGGAATCTACAGATTGCCACTGCTTAATCAGTGCTCTAAGCTGCTTCCGTTTGTTATCCTTAAAACTCCTAGGCACTTGCAAGGATTCCAAATCACCAGCACCTTTTAAAACATCATAAAAAGGGCTCGCCTTCCTTCTGGTCTGCCTAGTATATGCTTTCTGGTTGAGAGGCAAATATTTCTCCTGATACTTCTTTACCAGCTCCCTTAAAACAGCGTGCTCTTCAGGGTCTGACTCTAGCCCTTGGCTGTGATGCCTGCAATTAGTAATTTGCTTAGTGGCACCTGGGCTATACTCTGAGCTAGAACTCCTGTCACGTTCTCTGTAGTGGGAAAACTTTTGCAGTCTTTTGACTGGGACTTTCTCTCTGCCCAACCTCTCCTCTGTAATTATGGCTTCAAGAGAAGGTTCCAGAGAACTACTCCTGTCTCTTCTAGGCAAGGTATCTAACCTTTTCCCCTGAGGTTTGAAATAGTTTCTGACCTGTTTCTGTTTGCTGTGCGGCTCAAGGTAATTCCTTCCTGGAAGCTTTTCCAGACACCTCTCCTGAGACCTGGCTGTCTCTCTGCAGTCTGGCCAGCAACTCCCCAAGCCCCTTGTGCTAACCGGGTACCGGTTGCTCTTGGCTTTGCTTCTCCTGGTCCCCAGATCTCTCCCTGGATCTGACTCTCTGGGACCTTCCTGGAACTGCTCTCCCTCCAAGGCTGAATCCAACTCCAATGCTGAGTCTCTTCCGGATTCTCCTCCACCCTTGGATGCCAGCTCTCCCTTGGCTGCCTTTTCTCCCTTGAGGGCTCCTTTTCCTCCTTCTCCTTCCTCTTCACTTCGACTAACAGTTGCTTCCTGGTTATGTGAACAGGGCTGCCCTATCAGGTGTGACTCCGCCCCTTTTCCTCCCACGTCAGCTCCCTTGTGCAGAGAAGCTTTCAGGGCTGGATCCTTAACCCTTTCCTGACCTGTTTTACTGACAGCTTCTGAGGACAAAAAGTGTTTTAAACCCCTATTTTTAAGTTCTGCAGCCTCTGCCTTGTCACAAGTGACATTGGAATAGATGAGTTTTTAGTTTCTTCCTGAAGGCACCAATGTCTGTGATTGCTTGCAGTTCGTATGGTAGTTGGTTCCATATGGTTGGAGCAGAGAAGGAGAATGCTCTGTGGCTAGTATTGGCTTTTACAGATCTGATGTTGGTTGGAACATGTAGTGTGTTTGCGTTGAAAGTTCTCCTGTCTCTGTTTGTTGGTTGCGTGTTGATAAGGGTGGAGAGGAATGATGGGGCTAGGTTATGTATGAGCTTGAACGTGGTTACCAATGTTTTATATTGTATCCTGGCAGCAATGGGTAGCCAATGTAGCTCGATCAATATAGGTGTAATGTGTTCCGTAATGCTTGTTCGCATGATGATCCTCGCCGCCACGTTTTGGGCCAATTGCAGGATATTTATTGTTTTCTTTGGCAGACCCTGTAAGATGGCATTACAGTAGTCTAAGTGGGGCATGATGAGTGCCTGCGCAACAGACCGAAAATCACAGGGATCGATTATATTCCGCAGGGGTTGTAGCACTCTAAGTTTGTGGAAAATGGCCTTGTTGGTTTTGCGCAAGTGTTTTTCCAACTTTAGCTTACTGTCAAGTGTGACTCCCAGATATTTGATCTCATTCTTTGTGTTGTATGTGTTATTACACAGGGTGATTGTTGGAGGAGGTTCAAAGTCTGCTTTACTGGATATATACATCACTTCGGTTTTCTTATGGTTAATCGTCATATTGTTTTGTTGTAGCCATCTCAACATCTCGTCGAGGCAAGTTTCGAGCTGAGTATATTTGGGGTCGGTGGTATCTAATTGTGTATATAGCATAATATCATCTGCGTATATGTGGTAATTGATGTTATGTTTTTTGAAAATGTCACAGAGGGGCTGCATGTACACATTGAAAAGTAGTGCTGAGAGAGCCGAACCCTTGGGTATTCCTTGAGTTTGAGAGAATGGTTCTGCTTTTTCGCCATTGAATTGTACCTGTGGCATTCTGTCCGTTATGTAAGAGGAGAACCATTTAAGGGGGGTTCTCAAAATTCCTATTGATTCCAGTTTGCTGAGGAGGATTCCATGATGGACAGTATCAAAGGCAGCAGAGATGTCAATGAAAATGAGTATAAACATTTTCTTTCTGTCTTCCGGGCCTTTGAGGAGGTTGTTGAGCAGTGCTAATAGAAGCGTTTCGACCCCATGATTTTGTCTGAACCCGTATTGATGTTTGTCGAGGGTTTCATGGTCATCGAGGTGCTCTTGAAGTTGTATGAGGGCTGCTTTTTCAATGATCTTTGCTAGGAAAGAAATGCTGGAGATAGGGCGGTAGGATGTTGGGTCCTCTTTGTTGAGTGAGCTGTTCTTTAGGATTGGCCTTATTATAGACTTCTTGAGTTGGGCAGGCATGATTCCTTGGCTCAGTGATTGGTTCACAATGTGTGAGATTTGGTGGACGATATCTTTTTTTGCTGCCTTGATCCACGCAGTTGGGCAGGGATCAAGCGGGGATGTGGTGGTATTGATGCTAGTTATTATTTTGATAGTTTGTTGCTCATCAATATTGTGGAAATTTCTCCATGCTTGTTCTTGTTCCCTATCAGTTTTCCGACATGATACGTCAACACAGAGAGCGGGCGAGGTTGCAGTCAGCTTGCTTGCGTAGTGGTTTGCCAGTGTTTGAGGCTGAATATAGTTACCATGGTGTTCTGGCTGGGATGTTTTGGTTAGGGACTTCACTAGTTCAAATAGTTCACGAGGTTTGTTGATAGCTTTGTTTAGTAGGTTGGTGTGGTGTGTCCTTTTTGCAGCGTTTACCTCCTCTTTGTATTTCGAGAGGAGGTTGAGGTACTCATCCCTGTGTTCAATGGATTTGATACGTCTCCATTTTTTTTCACACTTTCTGAGCTCTCTCTTCATTTTGGTCAGTGTTTCGGTGTACCATGGCTCTGACTGGTGTTTGGTCGGGTTCGAGGTATTGTTCCATTTAGGGTTCGCTGTAGTCTGAATTCCAGTGTCCCAGCTGTTTGTTAGTGCGTCGAGGTTTGTGCTTTCCAGGTCTATGTGCGTTTTAATGGTACTAATAAGACATTCCAAGTTTAGTTTGTTGAATCTTCTTTGTTGGTGAATTACTCTATGTGCTTTTGCGTCTTTTGGTAACGAAGGCAGTCTTATCCGCATATCGATTTGGTGATGGTCAGACCAAGGTACTGCTTTGATCTTTATCAAAGGCTTCTCTTCGTTGCACTGTTTACTCATGGGAGTGAAGACCATCTCCAGGGTGTGGCCCTTGTCATGGGTGGGCTCATTTATTAGTTGTTGATACCCTAGTTGGGTCATGGCTTCCAGGAAGGTATTGGCGTGAGCGGCTGTTGTTGATGCTAGGTTTAGGTCTCCCAGGATGATTTGGAATTTCTTTGGTTGTGTTGAGGAAATGTTTTCTAGTGCTGCGGCAAGTATTTCATGATGCGGCGAGGGGGATCTGTATATCAGGCAGATGGATAGCGCTGGGTTTTCCACTTTGAGCATGTCGATGTCTACGTTTGAATCCAGGTACGTGCGTGATAGTTGCAGGTTGGATTTAGCTAATATGAGAACTCCTCCCCCTCTTTAGTTGGAGCGGGAACAGTTATACAGGTTGTATCCTGGTCTGCTTATCTGGTTTAATATGGCTGCGTCGGTGTTCGTGATCCAGGTTTCTGTTATGCAGAGGACGTCAGGTTGCTCATCTTTGATGATGTCGTAGATTATGTGGGTCTTGTTCCTGACTGATCGAGCATTGATAAGTGTGATAAGTTATTCACGATTTCAATTTCTTTCCTTCGACGATGAACCTGTTGATTATTCCAGTTGTCATGATCTTTGTCTTCTTTACATTAAGGTTGTGATAAGGAAGCTTATCATAGCTCAGGAAGGGGCTATAGAAAAGGTGGTGTCTCTGAACAAGCAACCTGTCAGTGCTGGTAGAAATGAGAAAACAGAATTTTGCCAAAAAAGACTACAAGTCCCAGAATGCACCAGGTTTCCAACAGCCATGAGAGGATCTGAAGTGAGAAAATGTGTGTTCAATCAAAAGGGCTATGAGGTAATCCCCAAGCACTCATTGCAAAGGGCAGGGCTTGATTCAGCACAGCTGCGCTGTGTTAGGGAGGAACACTCATCTAAGCAGAATAAGAGTAGAGTTTATTCTACAGATGACCATCTTCATGATCACCTGGGATATCCAGAGAATTGTCCTCAGTATCCTGAGAATCAGCTTGAGTTTGATCATCAGTTTCATCTGAAGGATCATCAGAAGCAGAAGCCAAACCGGACGGACAGAGAGGGAAAGAGACCCTTTGGAAGAAGGAAGAGAAAAGCCTTTGAGAGGTCTAGAAGAGTCCAAAGCAGTACGTATACTGGGAGGTATTCCAAGGGCCAGCATACACCATTGGACTGGGGAAAGCCAGAGGAATGGTGCTGCAGAGCTAGGAATCACCAGAGGCTACCTGTGAGGGAGACGGCTGCACGTGGAAGGGACCCTAAGACCTGTGCCAGAAGGTATGTGAAGAGAGATCCAGTATCCAGGGATCTGGATTGGAAGGCTGGGCATAAGAACTGGACTACATACTGGCCAGGCTATATAGAGAGGAACTCTAGCAGCAATGGAAGCTCAGGTATGAACACTGATCTATGCCCTAGCTATAACCTTGAAAGACAGCAGGGAAACAAGTATTCTCCTGAAAATGCTCCATTGAGAGATTCATCTGTGCCAATCCATGATATTGAACCCATGCTTGTTGAACAAGGGGGAATAATAGCAGATGAGGATCCTGTTTATATGGACTGCTCTCTATCTAAACTCCGTTGGTAACTTTCTGTTATAAAGTACAGCAACCATCACAAAGAAATACAAATTTGTTCTTTAATCTACTCAGAAAAGCCCCTGAAGCAGGATTTGACCCACACAGTAGAAAGCAAGCCAGCTAAGGGGTTTCAGCTGGATAACTGCTAGCAATTAAGCCTTACCTAATTGCTTGTGAGCTAGGAGAGAATCACTTCTGTATCTATGTGGGAAGTAATCAGAAGTTAACCTGAAAAGAACAGTTTGTTTCTTGTTTTGTGGCTTTTCATTTGTTGTTTTCCTGATTTTGACTTTGTTTTTCCAAGTTAACACTGAAAGCAAGTAACCTAATTTATGTGCTACCAAGCATATCTGTGTTGGGAGAAATAACCCCATAAATAAATATCTTATTGGCTTTACCCAAGAGCACAACTAAATTATTGTCAGCAGCTGTGTCTGGTGTGAATGAACTACATTGCCCACAATACCTTGCAAATCATACAGAAATATGCACTTGCCAAGAGTGTGAAGATTCTCACCCAGGCAGCCATCTGACAAGGTGCAGGCCCATTTTGAGACTATGTTCTTTGATTGTGAGAAGCAAATGTTTCAGATCATCTTCACTTTCCGCCAGTAATGTGGTATCATCAGCATAGCGAAGGTTGTTGATGAGTCTTCCACCAATCTTCACACCTCTGTTGTCTTCATACAATCCTGCTTCTCTGATGATTTGTTCTGCATGTAAATTAAACAGGTAGGGGGAAAGTATGCAGCCTTGTCTTACACCTTTTGCTTATTTTAAACCATTCTGTTTCTCCTTGTTCTGTTCGAACTGTTGCTTCTTGATCAACGTACAGATTGTGCAAGAGAACGATCAGGTGTTCTGGTATACCCATGCTTCTTAATGTGGCCAGAGTTTCTCATGGTTTACACAGTCAAAAGCTTTGCTATAGTCGATAAAGCACAAATAGATATCCTTTTGGTATTCTTTAGTCTTTTCAAGGATCCATCTCACATCCGCAATGATGTCTCTCGTTCCTCGCCCTTTTCTGAACCCTGCTTGCACTTCAGGTAGTTCTTGTTCCAGGTATGATTTTAGTCTCTTTTGAATAATCTTCAGTAGAATCTTGCTGACATGTGGCATCAGAGCGATTGTGCAATAATTTCCACAGTCAGTTGGATCACCTTTCTTTAGTATTGGTATAAACACAGATCTTTTCCAGTCAGTTGGCCATGATGCTGTCTTCCATATTTCTTGGCAGAGCCTTGTAAGTATGGTAACAGCTGCATCAGATTGCTGTAATACTTCTATGGGAATGCAATCAATGCCTGGTGCTTTGTTCTTTGATAAGGCTTTCAATGCTGCTTCAACTTCTTCTTTCATCACCAATGGTTCCAGATCATAAGGTACAGGTTGAAACGGCTGTTGGTCCACTTGATCTTTATCATAAAAAACTCTGTATATTCCTTCCATCTTTTCTTGATCTTCTCAGCATCATTCAACATAGAACCTTGAGCATCTTGTAACATTCCAATTCGAGGCTGGAACTTTTTCTTTAACTCTCGTAGCTTTAGGAAAGCTGATCTTGTTCTTCCTCTAATAGTTTCTGCTTCTATTTCCTTGCATGCGTCATTGTAGTACTTTTCCTTGTCCTGTCTTGTTGCACGTTGGAAATCTCTGTTGAGTTCTGTGATTGTCTTTCTTTCTCCTCTGGTTTTAGCTTCTCTGCGTTTCTGGGCAATTTTCAGAGTTTCTTCCATCATCCATTTTGGCCGTTTTTTCTTTTTTACCTTTTGTAGAGACTTCTCGCTTTCTTCCAACACAACCTTCTTGATGTCATTCCATAACTCTTCTGGGACTCTATCATTTGTATCTAAAGCAGCAAATCGATTTTGCAGGCAATCTTTAAATTCCAGTGGTATATTCTCAAGGTCATATTTTGCTGCATTCATGAATGGTTTGCTCTTTTTCAGCTTTAGCTTGAGTTTTATAACCATGCACCCGCCCCTTGACCTTGAGGGTTTAAGGAGGGGTGTGCCTTGAAGTTGAATTGTAGTTGCGTTGGTTGAGTGACAAGGCAGGTATAAAGAATATTTATTTTATAAGGATGTTATTTCTCCCGCTCCGTGGTGGAATTGGAACAGGCGTAAAGGCAAAGTATTTTTACAGCCAAAACAAGAACAAAGAAAAGATAGGCTTTTCCACACTGTGTTTCAAAACTGTCATTTTCACAGCGCTTCACATTCCAGTCATGTGAGCTGCACTTGAAAACAGTTAAACCAAAGGCAAACAATAAAGTTCATGCAGTGTTTCCAACTTCTGCTTTAGCTTATTCTTATCTTTCTCATAAGCTCTTCAGGTAAGGAACTTTGACAATGTACAGCTTTTCACTTTATAATGAATGACCACACAAGCTTTGCTTGACTATCATTACTTATCTACAAGGCACGTCGAGCAGTCCATTGGCTGACTCAAATCCTGCGTCTGTAAGGGATGAGCCAATGGTACTGGTTCAACTATATTACGTTTCTCTAGGAATGTTTTAAAGTCTCTCAGGAGTGCTTCAGCCTGGTTACTCTGCTCATTCACTGCAGTGGAGTCACCCCTCCCCCACTTGTCTCTGTTATCAAGTGCTGGGTAAATCAGTTCCTTTGCAGGTGAAACGTTTGTGGGCAGCAAATCAAACTTAGAGCTTCCTGAAACTTTCTGGCAAATGTCTCTGGCAAATATCTCTGCTAGGTCCTTATAGCTAGCTTGCTTGTTAATCTTGTCAGCAGTTTGAGGAGACACACAGGGTTTAACTGAATAAGCTTCTGGTTGCAGCCAACTGCTCTCATAAAACCTGGGCTTTTCCTGAGGTTTTAAAATATGCACTCACACAGTCTGGCTTCTCATAAAAGCTGTTATCAGTATTAAAAGTATCCTGTACCTTGTGCTGAGGAATTCCTGGATGTTTGTCAGCCATCTGCCATTCATTCCATTGATCAGCTCTCTGCTCCAAAAGCCTAGGCTTTACCCTTGGGTCTCTCAGTGCCTCGCCCTTCTCCTTTTCCCAGAAGGTTCTGCTGTGCACTGAGTCTCCCTGGTACCTGCTTCTTGGCTTTACACGCCTTCTCCTGGAATTGCAGCTGGGGAACGTTTCTCCTTCACATTCAAAGGCTCTGGCATCCAAGGCTACTTCATCTCTAAAGCACACACCTGCTTCATCTGGTTCCAGTATTTCCTTCCACCTCCTCGGTTGGTTCCTTCTCTGAGTCTCCAACTGCTTCTGAAGCTCCAACTGCTTCCCTTTCTCACTCTTCCTCTCCAACTCTCTTCCTTCTTCCGGTTTAACAAGCTGCTTCTGCTCTGGGGAGCCCGCCTCCAGCTAGGGCGTGCCCAATCAGCAACTCTGCTTCTCCCCTCCCCCGAGGTGAGTTGTGTTGGCTGATTTATCTATGTCCATCTTGTGCTGAGAAGGGAATATCTTGCTTTTAGCTGCAGTACCCGGACCTTCCACCGGGTCACCATCTGTTTCTATAGCTCCTAGCACTGCTGCAGCGTCACAGATCCCCCCCCTTAAGATATCACGGGCTGGTTGAGGAGAATCCGGACAGCACGTGATACATTTTATGGACTCTGGGTTAGAGGGTTGTACTGCATGTACTTGCTTCAGAGAGACTACTGTGGCTACCTGGGCCAAGGCTACCCTATCATGCCATGGCTTTAACACATTGATGTGGTAGACTTGCCTACGACCCTTTTTATTCTCCACTAGATATGAGACAGGTCCTATGGGACGTACAATCCGACATGGGCCTTTCCAGTGGCTCTCGAATTTCGGTTCAGTCCCTGCCACCATTATTATAACCTTCTCTCCTATCGCTAGTTGACGCTGTTTGGTATTCCTATCGTAATAGGACTTTTGCTTGTGCTGACTACGCTGCAGGTTTTCTACTGCCACCTGTGAGGTTCGGCGTAGCCGCTTCCTTAGGTCTCTTAGGAACTCTGGAACTTCTACCTCCTGGGTGTCCGGTTCCACCCACTGTTCCTTCAGAATGTCCAGGATTCCGCGGGGAGACCTACCATACAACAACTCGTATGGTGCCGTTCCCAATGAGGCTTGTTTTCTCTCTCTACAAGCGTAGAGAACAAAAGGGAGCATCACATCCCACTGGTCCATCTCAGCCTCCAGACTTCTCCGTAGCATTCTCTTGAGCGTCTGGTTCTGCCTCTCGACTAGACCATTTGTCTGAGGGTGATAGGCCGCTGTCTTGATATGCTGGATCCCAAAGGCATCCCAGACTTGCATGAGGTATTTCGAGAGGAAGTTGCTCCCCCTATCGGTGAGGACTTCCTTAGGGAAACCTACTTCGCAGAATAATTTAATAAGCTCATTAGCTATCACTCTTGCAGAAGTAGAGCGGAGTGGTATGGCCCACGGGAATCGTGTAGCATGGTCCACTACCACTAGAATGTAACGAAACCCTCTAGGCGTTTTAATCAGTGGTCCCACTATATCTATCCCTACCCTATGGAGTGGGTCTTTGATCACCAGAGACAGTATCATGGGAACATCCTTGGGATGGGTCGCAGAGACACGTTGGCAAGTGGGGCAGGCCTCGCAGAACCGGGTCGTTTCTTTAAAAACACCGGGCCAGTAAAACCTAGCTAAAATCTGGTCGAGGGTCGCTTGACTGCCCTTATGTCCCCCTACCGGGTGGTCATGCGCTAATCGTAGCACAGTATTCTTAAAAGCAGTCGGTACTACTAGCTGTTTTCGAGTATCTCCTGTGAAAGGGTTTCTACTCTCCCTATAGAGTATCCCTGACGTGAGGAGAAATCTAGGCAATGTGTCTTTAGGGTCCTGAGCCCACTTAAATGCATGAGTGAGAGCAGGGTCTGCCTGCTGCTCCTTTGGAAACGTGGGAAACTTGCTCATCAGCTCCTCAGGCACCCATGGAAGCTCTTGCCCTGCCTGTACTTCGGCCTTATTTCTAGAGCGTGACTGTTGCTCCTTACGCTTTTCTGCCTTACCCCTCTTTACTTTAGGGTCAGGGTTGGTCACTAAGGCATCATCAGAGGGAAGGATTTCACCAGGATCCTCTGATGCATTCTCTTGGCTCTCTAGGGCTGCAGTCTGGGCTCTCGTAGAGACCATTGCACCTTTCTCTTGCAATTCTCTTTTTATTTC
The DNA here is from genome assembly GCA_033557465.1 of Ichthyophis bannanicus. Lineage (NCBI taxonomy): Eukaryota > Metazoa > Chordata > Amphibia > Gymnophiona > Ichthyophiidae > Ichthyophis > Ichthyophis bannanicus. The sequence goes on from CM066045.1 coordinate 54,749,088, forward strand.
CCTATAGAACTGAGGCCAGTTCCTGCCCAGAATAACAGCATGTGGAAGGCGTGGAACAACTGCTAATGGGATGGTCCTGGGGACACCTAAGCCTGCTACGTGCAGCTTGTACACAGGGTATGAGGACGTTCCCCCATGAACACACCTGATCTTTACTGCCTCAACCGGAGGGATTACTTCTGGGGCCTGTCGGGCTTCTATGGCCTTCCAGAACTCCTCAGAGATCATACTCAGCTCTGCTCCTGAGTCCAGTAAAGCTTGTGTGGTGATCCCTTGTACAGACACAGCTAGGATAAATCCTGGTCTATCCTCTGTATAGCTATCCGCAATTAGAGCAGTTTTTACATGACAATACTTCTGTACATTTTTTTTTATTTATTTATTTATGCTTCTCTTCTATACCGCTTTTTCCAAAGATCAAAGGCGGTTTACATTTAACATATAATGAACATGGTTTTTACATGGAACAGTGGTTTTTTTCATAACTATGTACAATTAACTTTTCATAACTATGTACAATTAACTTTTCATGAACAATAACATGGAACAGTGTTTTTTCCATAACTATATACAATTAACTTTGGCTAGTAATGCTGTAACTATTTACATAAATCATTCGTTATTGATCATAGTTTGTAAGAGTTGCCTTTTCTTAAGTGTATTGAGTTTTGAGGCTTTTGATCTGTGGCTAAGGCGGATTGTTATGGAGGTGTAGTATGGGGGATGGATGAGATTCATTATGATTTATAAAGTGTTCTGTAAACAGATATGTTTTTAGTTCTTTCCGGAACGTCAGGAGATCTTTTATTTTGCGGAGGCTTAGTGGAAGTTTATTCCATAGGGTGGGGGGCCTGCATATGAGAAGGCTCTGGAGCTTGTGGGGTTTTTTTGTTTTTTTTCGGATGGATTTGTTTATGTCTAGAGAATGGGTTGCGTTTTGCCTGCGGGTTCTAAGTTCCTTTGGAGCATGTATCAGGGTGGTTAGATGTGAGGGTGAGATGCCGTTGATAAGTTTAAATGTGGTTAAGAGTATTTTGTATGATATTCTACTATTTATGGGAAGCCAGTGTAGTTCGGCGAGGATGGGAGTTATGTGGTCAGTGAGGCGAGCTTTTGCTGTTACTCGAGCACAGATGTTTTGAGCTCGTTGGAGTAAGTTGATATTTGTGAGAGGGAGGCCGATAAGTAGACTGTTACAATAGTCGAAGTGTGGGGTGATGAGTGTGCTGATAACAGATCTAAAGTCATGTGTGTCTAGTAGTGGTCGTAGGTGTTGAGTGGTCCTGAGTTTATAGAATATGGTTTTCACTGTTTGTTTTATGTGAGGGAGCATACTAAGTGTGTGATCTATTATGATGCCTAGGTATTTTACTTCTTTTTTTACTGGGATTATTGTGTTGTTAATTGTTATGGTTTCAGGGAGAGTAGTGTCTGGTTTTCTTGATACGAACATTGCTTCAGTTTTTTTTAGGTTGATGCTGAGGTTATTATTTTCTAGCCAAGTATTTGCTTCACTGATACAGTCTAGTAAGTTCTGGTAGGTGGGATTATTTGTATTTATCGGTAGGGTGAGCATGATATCGTCTGCGTATATGTAGTGGTTGACTTTATATTTTTAAATATACTTGTGATGGGTTGAAGATACAGGTTGAAAAGGAGGGCTGATAGGGCCGAGCCCTGTGGAATACCTTGCCCTTGTGTGAAGGGTTCTGAGGTGTTTTGGCCTAATCTAACGCGTATCGATCGGTTTGTGATGTATGATATAAACCATTGCAGAATTGTTCCTCCTATTCCTAGGTTTAGGAGTCTGTTAATGAGTGTGTTGTGGTGGACATTGTCAAAGGCACCAGCTATATCAATGAATATGAGGATGTAACCTTGGTTACATGTGTCAGTGCCTTTGATGAGGTCATCCATGAGTGTTATTAGTAAGGTTTCGACTCCGTGAGATGGGCGGAAGCCGAATTGGTGTGGGTCAAGTGGTGCATATGTGTCAATAAAATCTTGTAGTTGGAGCTGTATGATTTTTTCTATTATTTTGGCTATAAACGGTATGCTGGCTATGGGTCTGTATGAGTTTGGGTCTTTAGGATTGAGTTTATTATTTTTTATTATAGGGCGTAAGGATGTAAGTTTTAGGGCATCTGGCATGATGCCCTGGGATATTGATTGGTTTACTATATTTTGTATATGGATAGCCAGTTCAGTTTTGGTGTTTTTTATATCCATGATACGGGGCATGGATCCAGGGGGGAGGTAGTGGTGTTGATCATTGATATGACATTGAGGAGGTGTTTTTGATCAATGTTTTGAAAGGTTGTCCATTTATTGGTTGATTTATGTCTGTGGGTGTTATGGTTGTGTTAGATGAGTTATTTCTTAGTTTGTTAGCAAAATGAGTTGCAAGCGTTTGTGCGCTTATCGTTGATTGTTCAGGTTCAGGAGTTTGTGTTCTTGTTAGTGTTTTTATAATTGCGAATAATTCTCTTGGCGGTTGACTGCCATATTTATTACTTTTGTGTGGTATTCTCTTTTTGATCTATTAATTGTGTCTTTGTATTTGCTGAGAAGACTCAGGTATTGAGCTTTATTATCGCTTGTTTTGGATTTCCTCCACCGTTTTTCTTGTTTTCTTAGTTGCTTTTTTAGGTTAGAGAGGTCTTTATTAAACCATTTTTCTGACTTTTTTTTTATGAATTGTTTTTGTGAAACTTGGGTGGGAGTTGCTGCTTCTTTTATTATTGAGTTCCATTGGTCTATTAAGGTGTTGACTTCAGTCGAGTTATTTGTAAGGTTGGGTAGTACAGTATCTAGGAAGGTATCTTTGTTAAAGTGGGTAAAGCGGGATTTATGAGGTGTTGGAGTTGTTTCAGTGTTGGTGTAGGATAGTGAAAGTAAATCGAAGGATATTAAGTAGTGATCTGACCATGGTACTTCCGTGATAAGAGGTGAGGATTGCAGTTGGTGTTTATTAAATGGGGTGGGAATGAATACGAGGTCTAGAGCGTTTCCTTTTGTGTGTGTAGGTGTCTGTATGATTTGGTTGTAACCCATTTCTTTCATGGAATCCATAAAGTTGGTTGTGTGTTGTGGGTTAAGTGATGGGAGGTTCAGATCACCTAATATGATAAGTAGTTTTCCTCCGTGTGGCTGTACATGCGAGTTCTAGGATGGGGGTAAGATTTTTGTGGTCAGCTGAGGGGGGTCTGTAGATAAGGGACAGTGCAAGGGTTTTATTTTCTATGTTTATAATGTCCATACCGTCTATGTTGTTTACATTTGTTAGAGAGTATTTGAGCTCTTTTTTGGTGATGATAAGGGCTCCTCCTCCCCTTTTTGCTTCTCGGTGGCAGTTGAAAAGGTCATATTGATGTGTGTTAAGTTGGTTTATGAGGATTGTGTCTGTGGGTGAGAGCCAAGTCTCTGTGATGAGAAGGATATCGGGTTTTTTATCAGTGATTATGTCATTAATTATTGGTATTTTATTTCGTATGGATCTTGCATTTATGAGGATGAATTTTTTGGTGATGTTTGTGTCGGGAGATCTGTTTGTAGGTTTATCTTGTTGGAGATTTATTTGAATTAGTCTTGAATGTTTGGGGGTGTTGGGACGGTGGGTTTGGTTGAGTGTATATGAGTATGGTTGTGGCGTGTTTCTGTATGTGTTGTGAATGATGGGAATGGTGTTATATGTTGTAGGATTTGGTTCATGTGCATAGATGTTGTGAGCTAAGTGAGTGGTTAGAATGGTGATAATGAGGTAGGATTGATACTTTGTGAGATCCATGTTTCTTCTGGAATGTGTTGTGTTATGTGATAACAGTAAAAGATCATACAGTGGCTATGAATGAGATTACTGGCAGCAGAAAAAACAGATGTAATTATAGTGACCACTATAATTATAGTGCAACAATTGCTAGATATTGCTAAATATTGAAAAACAATTGCTAGATATTGAAAACAGTGATTAGCTGTGTGGGACTAGTAACAGCAGTTATTCGATGCTAGATACTGACTACAGTAAGTAGCTATGTGTTAAGTAATAACAGCAGTTATTAGATGCGACAATTGCCAGCTACGTGGTAAATAGTAACAGCGGTTATTAGATGCAGCAGTTGCTAGATACTGACAACAGTAACTGAGTGTAATCTAAAAATTGCTAAATACTGACTACAGTAAGGAGCTGGGAGGTAACTAGAGCCGTAGTAGTTGGGAGATTGGTTCTAGAAGCAGCAATAGTGTGTGTTAAAGTTGCTGAAAATAATAAGTAAAAGTGTAGTGCAGCATTAAGGTAATTCAAAAGTGCCAATAGTATAACTTGAGTTTTGACTGCATTACATTTCACTGTACAACAATAGAATACAATTGAAGTTAAGGTATGTCTAGTTAATTTAGTCTGCACACAGAGTCTGCACACAGAGTCTATTAAAATAAAGCTTGTATAGGGTATACTTGCAATGGTTGAGTTCATAGGAGGAGATGAACGATTCGTGATTAAATTGGAGGTAGTAGTTGACTTCAGCGATGCTATTTCGTCATTGCTTCTATGCAGTTTGCTTCGGTTGAGGCTCTGTGAAGGACATGAGGTATGCGAGCTCAACCCTAGGGGAGCTCAGCTGTGCCTAGGTGTAGATGCTAGTCCACTTGCTATTCTCACAATTCTACCTCGGATCTTTCTGTTCTCCTGAATATACCTTACAGGTGGAGTATCAGTATATAGGTTAGGGTAGATGTTGGGGTACGTCTGAGTCTCAGGCTGTTTGATATTTTCTTGGCGAGGGAGACTTGGTTTTTTCGGGTGAGAGTTCTGTCTTCGCTCGTGTAGTTGTCCTACCTGTCCACATTTATAACATTTCAAGTTACAAACACCATTTTTCCTGAAAGGCATGCACATGCCCACTGGCTCTTGTTGCACCCTCTGTGTCCTTTCTGATCCCCTTGTGCTCCATTCCTGGGAAGGGGTGCTGCCTCTCTGGGCAGTCAACTCTGCCTCCACATATCTCTCAGAGAGAGCAACTGCTTCCTGGAGAGACTTGCAATTTTGCAGGATCAGGAAAGCACGGATTTCTGATGGTAGAACCTCCATATATTGCTCTAACACTAGCTCATCCAAAATGGAGTCTACTGATCTACCCTCTGGAGTCAGCCACTTATTAAGTAAACCTCTTATCCTAAGGCATAAGGACTTTGGGATTTTGCTCTGCCTGAGTCTCACGCTCCTCAAGCGAGAGCGATAGATCAGTGGAGTGAGACCCAATCTCTCTCTTATCACTCTTTTTACCTCTTCGTAACTACCAGCTAACTCAGCGGGCATGGCACGGTATGCTGCCATTGCTTCTCCGGTGAGTGATGCGGCCAGCCTTAAGGCCCAGTGCTCTTTCGGCCATAAGCTGAGACGAGCTACCCTCTCAAAGCTTTCTAGGTAATCGTCCACATCGTCCTGACTGGTAAGTTGTCCAAAGTTGAACAAGGTCCCTGTACTAACAGGCTGCATATTGTTAGTCAGAAGAAAACCTGTATCCGGTGCTGGTACAGCGGCTTGCTTTTTCTCCTGCAAGCACTCCTCCAACAGAGTCAGTAGGGGTTGCTGCTGCTCCTTTAAGGTTGCAGTGGCCCTCTGCTGTGCTTCCAATGCGAGGTCAGCCTGGCGCTCTAGCTGCTTCGCCATCCAAGTGAAAATCTCCTTAGGATCCATCGCCATCTCGTGATTCTGTAAGGGAAACAAAAACACAGACCCAAGTGCGGTATCCCAACACTGCTTTCTCTGGGTTTCCTAGAAAAACATTTTTTTTTCTTTGGCTTTCCCCAGTTACCACTAGGGGACACCCCTTGCCCTGGTATCCTTCACAACCCAGGTGGATATCCTTTACCTGGCAGAGGTGTATCTCAAGCACTTCAGGATAGGCTCCTGTAGCCTTTCTGCAGACCTTCTCCCTCTGCTGGGCTCGTCAGCTCTTCGGCCGGGGTCCAGTGGAAGAATTCTTCTGCCGCTCCTGCTGTGGCTCCTTTTGCGCCTGCGCCGAAATCCTGCCAACTACGCCACTTTATAACCATGCAGCCGCCCCTTGACCTTGAGGGTTTAAGGAGGGGTGTGCCTTGAGGTTGAATTGTAGTTGCGGTGGTTGAGTGACAAGGCAGGTATAAAGAATATTTATTTTAAAGGATTTTATTTCTCCCGCTCCGTGGTGGAATTGGAACAGGCGTAAAGGCAAAGTATTTTTACAGCCAAAACAAGAACAAAGAAAAGATAGGCTTTTCCACACTGTGTTTCAAAACTGTCATTTTCACAGCGCTTCACATTCCAGTCATGTGAGCTGCACTTGAAAACAGTTAAACCAAAGGCAAACAATAAAGTTCATGCAGTGTTTCCAACTTCTGCTTTAGCTTATTCTTATCTTTCTCATAAGCTCTTCAGGTAAGGAACTTTGACAATGTACAGTTTTTCACTTTATAATGAACGACCACACAAGCTTTGCTTGACTATCATTACTTATCTACAAGGCACGTCGAGCAGTCCATTGGCTGACTCAAATCCTGCGTCTGTAAGGGATGAGCCAATGGTACTGGTGCTTCTGGACTCTGTACTGGTTCAACTATATTACATTTCTCTAGGAATGTTTTAAAGTCTCTCAGGAGTGTTTCAGCCTGGTTACTTTGCTCATTCACTGCAGTGGAGTCACCCCTCCCCCACTTGTCTCTGTTATCAAGTGCTGGGTAAATCAGTTCCTTTGCAGGTGAAACGTTTGTGGGCAGCAAATCAAACTTAGAGCTTCCTGAAACGTTCTGGCAAACGTCTCTGGCAAATATCTCTGCTAGGTCACTATAGCTAGCTTGCTTGTTAATCTTGTCAGCAGTTTGAGGAGACACACAGGGTTTAACTGAATAAGCTTCTGGTTGCAGCCAACTGCTCTCATAAAACCTGGGCTTTTCCTGAGGTTTAAAATATGCACTCACACAGTCTGGCTTCTCATAAAAGCTGTTATCAGTATTAAAAGTATCCTGTACCTTGTGCTGAGGAATTCCTGGATGTTTGTCAGCCGTCTGCCATTCATTCCATTGATCAGCTCTCTGCTCCAAAAGCCTAGGCTTTACCCTTGGGTCTCTCAGTGCCTCGCCCTTCTCCTTCTCCCAGAAGGTTCTGCTGTGCACTGAGTCTCCCTGGTACCTGCTTCTTGGCTTTACACGCCTTCTCCTGGAATTGCAGCTGGGGAACGTTTCTCCTTCACATTCAAAGGCTCTGGCATCCAAGGCTACTTCATCTCTAAAGCACACACCTGCTTCATCTGGTTCCAGTATTTCCTTCCACCTCCTCGGTTGGTTCCTTCTCTGAGTCTCCAACTGCTTCTGAAGCTCCAACTGCTTCCCTTTCTCACTCTTCCTCTCCAACTCTCTTCCTTCTTCCGGTTTAACAAGCTGCTTCTGCTCTGGGGAGCCCGCCTCCAGCTAGGGCGTGCCCAATCAGCAACTCTGCTTCTCCCCTCCCCCAAGGTGAGTTGTGTTGGCTGATTATATCTATGTCCATCTTGTGCTGAGAAGGGAATATCTTGCTTTTAGCTGCAGTACCCGGACCTTCCACCGGGTCACCATCTGTTTCTATAGCTCCTAGCACTGCTGCAGCGTCAGTTTGCATACTAGTAGTTGATGATCTGTACCACAGTCAGCTCCAGATTTTGGCTTTGTTGATGTTATAGAGCTTTTCCATTGTTGACTTCCACAGATGTAGTCAATTTGATTTTTATACAATCCATTGGGTGAAGTCTATATGTACAGTCGCCGCTTGTGTTGCTGGAAGAAGGTGTTCGAGATGAATAGATCGTTGGTCTTGCAGAATTCTATCAGTCTTTCTCCAGCTTCATTTCTGTTGCCAAGTCCATATTTTCCAACTACTTTGTCTTCTTCTTTGTTGCCAACCTTTGCGTTCCAATCACCCATGACTATCAGGATATCCTGTTTGCATGTTCTGTCAATTTCAGCTTGTACTTGTTCATAGAACTCTTCAATTTCATTCTCTTCTGCAGCTGTTGTTGGGGCATATACTTGAATTATAGTTGTGTTGATAGACATTCCTCGTAGACGAATAGAGACGAATATCCATACCCCCCACTAAATCCCGACTACTTCTCTTTCACATAGAAAATTTGACAACTATGGTACATCAGTAAATATAAAGGTCTGACCCTCTAACGTTATAATACAACGACATGGAAACTTAAAAAAAAAGAGGCCCCCAAAGCCACTACCCATGCCTTCAAACCCAAAAATTGCTTACGGCGAATCTGGGTATTACGGCCAACATCTGGAAAAACCTGGAGTTTAAAACCACAAAAGAGAGCCTCTCTGCATTTAAAGTAAGCCCTCAAAACACGCAATTTAGTGGGCTCAGAACCAAACTGCACCACGAGGGTGCAACATTTGGAAATGACATCCGCTGAATCCTCCAGGAAAGCTGTGAGGTTCTGACCAACTGACCCAGCAGAGGGTATAGAAACCCCTGTAGCCGGCGGTGAAGGACCGGAACCACCAGGCAGGTAATACATATGGTGAATGTCCAAAAGCCCATCTAAGTGCAATACCTCAGAAAAATATTTTCCAAGCAAAATATTTGGAGACAAAAGTTGCGTTATAGGAAAGTTAAGGAAACGTAGGATGCACGCTCTATACTGATTCTCCAGCACTTCCAATTGATAGGATAACGTTAAAGAATCACGAATCAAAGCAACATTACTTGTCTCGAGAGGACTGAAGCTGGGAGTCGGTTTGAGCAACCAACTTAGCCAAAGAACCTACACTTTTCAATTTACAAACAGTATCTTGAGAAAATTTACAAAGTGATGAGACAGTAGAAGTCAAACGAATATCGATACTTTGAATAGCAGACCATATCTTTTAAAGTCACTTCCCCCGAAGGGGAGCAACAATCAAAACTTCCGATGTTGCCGAATATACCGGGAGTGGCAGCGGGGGAGAAACTTCAGGAGGACTTTCCAATAACGTAGATGAAAAGGGAGCTTGCAGGAGAGGAGGAGGGGACTGAGATTCAGGGCTCAACGAAACCCCATCCGGTGACAGGATGCCAGGCAGCGAGGGTGTCAGATGCTTGTCCATGGGGCCCATTACCTTACCTCCTTTAACACTCTCACCCGGCTTAATGCCGACTTTTTCCTTTCCTCTTGCCCATAACACTCGGACAAACACCCGAACTCACGGCTCCGTTCTACACTCCTCACGTGCGCCGAAGGGGCGCAAAAGGGGTGTGTCCTGCCCCTTGGTTCACGCCCCTTAGACCACGCCACACAGGCCACGACACACGGCCGCGTGTAGGAACCACTGGGCTTTATAGAGTAGGTGGGGGTGTCCTCCAGCCCTGGAATCATCCTCCAAGGTGCCTGCTAGCTGTTCCATGGCTCCAGACCACCCGCTGAACAGCTCCACAAAATAGACAAATGCGGAAGCTCCCTCGTGCAGCGGCTCACTCTCCGCCTCTGACCAGGTACCGCTGGGCTTTATAGAGTAGGTGGGGGTGTCCTCCAGCCCTGGGATCGTCCTCCAAGGTGCCTGCTAGCTGTTCCACGGCTCCAGACCACCCGCTGCACAGCTCCACAAGATAGACGAATGCGGCAGCTCCCTCGTGCAGCGGCTCACTCTCCCAACTGAACTCTTTTTAAGAGGGATTGTGAAGTGCCTGCTAATGAGGAGTTACAGTAATCTAAATTTGTAAATAACCAGAGAATATATTATTGTTTTTAGTGCTGTTGTCAAGAAAAGGTTTAACAGATTTTATCCTGCATAGAGAGAAAAAGCAAAGGACTGATATTCGAAGGGCAGTTACATGATTCACGGCCTTGTAAACCGTGTAACTGTCACTGAGAGGGATATTCAATGGCACTAACATGGTTAGTGCTGCTGAATATCCACAATTCTCTGGGAACAAGCAGGAAGTCAGTTCTCACATATGGGTGTGTCGTGGGGAGCGCCCCCTACGTCTATGGGCAATCCACGGCAAAGATTATTTTTAGAGAGCCACAGGGAACGTAAGGTTCATCGACGTAGTAAAATGGCCTTACCAATTCTGGCTGCCTAAAAGAACTCAGTAACAAGACCAAGTGGAGGGAATTAAGGCTTTTATTCCCCGTCAGTGCAAAGGTTCAACATAAGAGATGGATAATGAAACAGAAAATCCTTTGTTGCAAAAGGTACCAGTATTCATAAACATGTGCTTAATTGTTACACTTCACAATTAATGCAGAGCTTGGGTAACAGGAATTCAGTTCATTCCAAAAGCATAAACATTCTATAAACTCTTCTATGTTACTCAGAGACTACAGACTCTTGACATGAGGCTGTGCACAGGTCACACTCCATCTGTTCTGGTGGAGATAGGGAAACTGTATTAATGCATTCTGTTTCCATGCATTCTTCTTCACTAGAATCAACAGGGGAATAAACACTGTCCCTGTCTGACTCGTGTCGGTGTGCTATGCCTCTAGGGCCTTGTCTCCAATAACAGTCTGTTCTCAGGGCTTTAGGGATTTTATTAAACCAGTATGGTTTCTCCTTCTTTGTAGAGTGAGGACTTATTTTAACAGGGACTTTAGGATTCAAACATTCAATATCATCAATGAAGGTTCCATACCTGGAGCTTTGCTGTCTTGAATCCACAGTGTTTTCCCTTTTAGCAATTTTCCTGCTGTAGCAATTTCTCTGCCTGTCAGCATTAGGCAGAGCTGTGCTTCTTGGCAGTTTGGTGAAACCTGGTATAAATTCTCTTCTCTCCCTTGGTAAGAACTCAGATTTATTATAAAATGCCTTTCCTTTCTTGCTTGGTAAAACTGGATAATTATTTCTCAGAGACTCTAAGCTTCTCTCCAAATCATTCCCTTTGGCTCCTTGCTTAAGTCTCTCTGTTCTGGAGTCAGGAACGCTGTGAGAACAGGGCGTGGCACAGCCTCTAACTTCAGAGCTGGCTCTAACAAACTTTCTTGGGAGAGCTGCACAGTCAGCCTGGCCCTTCTGGATTTCACCCCTGTGAACCCTGTACCTGTGGGCTTGCTCCTCTAGGATTTCTTCAGTTACTCCTTCTCTTGGAGATGAACCTCTTGATAGAGCTGTTCCCCCTTGGGAAGACGTCCCTCTGTCTCGGTTCCTTCTCAGGTCCTTTCTTTTCTCTGGTGAAGCCGTACTCCCCTGTGTAACCGTGCTTCTCTTCTCTGATGCAGCCGTGCACCTCTTCCTTAATACAGCTGGACAGTCCTTCCTTACTGCAGCTGGACACTCCTGTGTAGCTGTGCACCTCTTAATGCAGCTGGACCTCTTCTGCAAGCATTCAGCTCTGGCTTATAAGGAAATCTTTCCTGCCTGACTTCCGGGTTCATTTCCAGGTGCAAGTCATTAGGCTTCTCAAGCTCATAAGCTCCTGAATGTTCCTTCCTGCTCCCTCTAGCTGTGCCTGGAGGTAATTGCACATCTAGATTCTTAAAAGAAACAGGATTTCTTTTCAAGTTTTCAACTTTATCAATACCCACATCATGACAGATGACATCGGCGCCAACGGAGCCCATGTGGAAACATCTCTCCAGCTTTGGGAGATGCACCACGCATGCATGGTCCACTTCCTACCCAAGGGTGCTATCTTGCCTCACTCTCCTTTTTTCCGCAGAGTCCTTCAGATGCTGTCCAATTTTCCCCGGCAAAAGTCTGATTTTATTCTCAAGTTTTGTCCGATTTGTGTACCGGTTCTTTCCCGCCCCTGAGTCAGCTCGCCTCGGCGTTGCTGCTCGTGTCTGTTTGTTTATTTTTCTTAGTTTTTCATCGAGGTTTTCCTCGAGCAGTGTTTGCGCCCTTTTTCAGCCGAAGGCCTCGGACCCCCACCAGGAGGCGGGGACCCCCTTTTTCCAATAGCCTCCAGTGGCTTCAACAAGAATGATCAGTGTGGCAAAATGATGTCACTCACCGACCCAAACAACTTGCTGCCTTCGATGTCTTGGTCAGGAGCACAACGACTCAGACTGCGAACTCTGCAGAACCATGACCCCAAAGGCCTTAAAAGGAAAAGTTCTTTCAGAAGTCAAGGCACCTGCTAACAATTGGTATCGATGCACCTAGATAAAACGTATCTGTTAGGCTTTGAAATTGTTCACTGCAATAGATGCTATCTATGAGTGCGCAATATCAAATCATAGTTCCTTATCATCCCTCCAGTCCAGTCCCTCACCTCTGGTTGTGCTCCCCTTCCAGCAGCTTGGAGACTGAGCACATCATCTTCTTGATGACCCTAAGATATATATATACCACTGGCACCTCCCACCAGCTCCAGTAAGCTCAGCCTCCAAGTCCGACTCCACCCCAGAGTCTCTGGTGACACCACGCTCCAGGGCCCCATCTGATACCTCAGTATCCCGCGAAGTCGGAGCCTCTTTGGAGTCCCACAGCTATGGTTCCTCTGAGCGGAGGTTCCCAGAGGTGGAGCATAAGAAAAAAAACTCTCAAAGACCACTTTGAAGCCAACTGGCATGGAGACCAGAATGGCAGCCCTAGAGAGCAGTATATATGCCCTAGTGGCCATGCACCCTCGACATTGAGGGCTTCCCCGGATGTCAAACTGGTCCTGAATGCCATCGGCCTCGAGAGTTCCTCAGGACACTGGTCCTCCCCAGCGAGTGTCCACAGCTTGGACTGAGGATCCTCCAGAGGTCATGCACCACAAAGAGTGGTCCTCAACTGAGGTGATCGTGCAGCATTGGACTCGTACTCGGACTTCAAGTCCAAATGGGAGACCGATGACGAAGAGTCCCTGGACACGAGGTGGCACCGTGAGATGCCCTCGGACCCATCTCTCCCGGTGACCCAATGCCATTCCTCTCCCAAGATGTAGCGTTCCTCAATTTTGTGAGGGATATAGCCAAGGCTCTCAGAGGCCGAGGAGAACCCACGAACCGAGGAATTGGAGATCCTCCAATACGAGGCACCCCTGAAGGAAACTCTAATGGTCCCAGTGTCCCCAATCCTCAACTGCCTCCTCTTACGCATGTGGGAAACACTGGCATCGATACCAATTGTTAGCAGGCACCTTGACGCCATGTACCGGGTATGCCGAAGTCCTGGGTTCCAAAAGGCCCAACTTCCCCACAACTCCATGGTTGAGAAGTCATCCATGCGCAGGCTTAAGAGCCAAGAAACCTATTCGTTGGGGTCATCTGGCAGGGAGGCTCAACGCCCTCGGCTGGAAAGCCTTTCAGGACTCAATTCTAACATGCCAAATCCAGTCCTACCAGATCTACATCGGCATGTACCTGAAGGAACTGTCAAAGGAGCTCAGGAGATTCTTGGCAGACCTCAATGGCAAACCTCTGCAGAGGTTCAAGACCCTAACCATGGCAGTAAAGGATTGCTTAAAGTTTCTGTCCCAGTCAGCCTATGATGGCTTTGAGTCATCGGCCAGGGTAGCCGCCACCAGTACTGGGGCATGACACTAAGCATGGCTGCAGTCATCCGACCTGGAGCAATGGGTACAGGACAAATCGAGGTCCCCTGCATAGGTGAAACCTATTTGGGAAACCCATGACGGATAAAGCAGCGCAGACAGAGATAGAGTATGTCATGAGAACCTGGCTCTCAAAGAAGACCTCGGTGCAACTTTGGAAGAAAACCTGGGGAAAAAGCCCTTCTTCCCGAGGAAGAAAGGGGGCTTTGATAGTACTCCGCACTTCCAGGCCTTCTCGGCCCCTCAGAAGGGCCAACAACAGAAGGGCCAGGGACATGGTCCCAGAAAACAACAAGCCCTGAAGCCCTGTGGCATCAGCTCAGGCCCAGCCCTGGGGAAGATTTTGACTGACTGGGCATGACCTCCACACACCTAGGGGGTCCTCTGCTGCTCACAGTGGTCACATAGCCCTATTTGCCCACAGGTGGACAGCCATCACCACTGATACCTGGGTGCTACAAGTGGTCAAGGAGGGCTACCTCCTCCACCTACATCGGCCACCACCCTTGTACTTCCCAGGCGAACCCACCAGGCCTCTCCTCCATGAAACCCTGCTCCTCACTGAGCTAGCAGGACTTCTCCGGGACAAAACAGTGTAGTCAGTATCACAACCTCTCTGGGGCACTGGTTTCTACTCCAGGTATTTCCTCATCCCCAAGAGGACTCTGGGCCTCAGGCCCATCCTGGACCTGCAAGAGCTCAACAAGTTTCTGGTCAGATGGAAGTTCAAGATGCTCTCCCTTGGAACTCTGCTGCCATTCCTCCAGCAGGGAGATTGGCTTTACTCCTTAGACTTGAAGGATGCCTACACTCACATCCTCATTCACCCCAGCCACAAAAAATACCTTCAGTTCATGGTGGGGGGACAGCAATACCAATACAGGGTACTGCTGTTTTGATCTGGCCTCGTCTCCAAGGGTCTTCACAAAGTGCCTCACTGTGGTTGCAGCCCACCTCAGTCTTCAAGGGACCTTCGTCTTCACTTATTTGGATGACTGGCTCATAAAAAGGGACACAGCTACAGAGGTACAATGTGCCACCGGATGCACCATAAACGCTCTGCGGCACCTGGGGGGTTTGTCATAAACTACCCCAAGTCCCACCTCACTCCAGCTTAGTGCCTAGAGTTTATAGGGGTGCAGCTGGACACCCTTCATGCAAAAACCTTCCTCCCTCAGGAGAGGTAAGAACATCTTGGGGAATTAGGTGCAATGGAGCAGGACACTATCCTCCCGGCTTCTCTTCCGCCTGCTGGGACACATGGTCTCTACAGTCCATGTGACACAAAATGCCCACCTGCACATGAGAGCAGTCCAGTGGTGCCTCTGCTCTCAGTAGGCCCAAGCCACAGGCAAGCTCAAGGACAGAGTGCAGCTGTCCCACCAGTTAGCAGGCTCCCTCGGCTGGTGGCAGAACCCATGTCACCTTCAGGCCAGGATGCCCTTCCAGGCACACCCCCCAGAAGGTCCTCACAATGAATGCCTCTCTAATGGGCTGGGGAGCGCATTGCGAGAGCCTCCACAATGCCGCTGGGCTCAGAGGGAATCCAAAATGCAGATCAACCTGCTGGAAGTCGGGGTGATATTCCGGGTCCTCAGAGCCTTCTGCCACAACTACAGTACCACGCAGTGCTGATCCAGACCGACAATTAGGTCCTCATGATCTACATGACCATACAAGGTCAGACAGGGTTGTACATCCTCTGTCAAGAGGTGGTAGCTCTCTGCTCCTATACTGTATGCAGAGGGATGCTCCTAAGGGTGGTCTACCTCCTGGGCCAGGACAATGTCTTAGCGGACAAACTGAGCAGAATACTCCAGCCGCATGAGTGGCACCTGGACCCAGCGGTAGCCTCGCGGCTGTTCCAACTCTGGGGCATCCCGGTGGTGGACCTGTTCACCAGCCCAGACAACGCACAGTTGCCCCATTTCTGCTCCCGTCAACCGCACTTATCTCGGGTAGCAGCAGGTGCATTCCTCATCCTGTGGACGGAAGGCCTCCTGTATGCCTTCCCTCCAATGCCACTGATAGCCAAGTCCCTGGTCAAAGTGTGAGACACAAGCGATCCCGAAATTACCCTTATCCCACAATACTTATCATCAACAGTGTTTATTTTTTCTTTAAATTTTTGTCGGATCTTAATCCTGAAAGCTGCTATTGATCAGCTGCTATCATTCATTATAGTCCTTTTATTATGAAAGCTGTAAAAAAATGAGGAGCTTTTGTTCATATCACATCCCCCCTCTTTTTTTTTAATTATTTAATTATGTCCACTGGTTCTGTAATCATTTGTCTAACACTGTCTTCTTGCCAACACCATTCATTGTATGGACCACACTAATGTGTTTTGAAGCAAAAACTTCTGCATCGTACTTTTTCAGATCTTCGGTGGTGCATTATCGATGTGGTCTCTAAAAAATGGAGAGGGGTGATTGCCAACAACATCTTAACTACTTAGAACAGTTCTGGATTCACTCATTAAATATGGTATCGCCAGGAGGTTTAAATAGTCAGCTGGACTGGTAAACATTTATTTGATTGGAGGAACTAGAAGGAGTGTTTTGCTGACGTATGATCCTTAGAAAAAACCCACGGCCATTTAAACAGAGGAACTGGAATATCCCAATGACAGCACAAAGCCCGGAACTGCATAGTGCACGAAGTATACTGTGGATTGGCTGTGCAAGAACAGCATTGTAAGAGGAGTGGTTGGATACTGAGTAAAAGAACCGGAAGACTGAAGGAATGCTATTCTCAAGGAAGAAGCGTCTATATGCCAGCTAAGTGAATATTTTGATGTAAAAAGTTTGAATATAACACTAATGCCCTGATGCAGAAGTTTTAGCTTCGAAACACATTCATGTGGTCCATACAGTGAATGGTGTTGGCAAAAAGATAGTGTTAGACAAATGATTATAGAACCAGTGGATATTTTTAAATAATTTTAAAAAAAGGGGAATGTGATATGAATTAAAGCTCCTCGGTTTTTTACGACTTTCATAATAAAAACACTATAATGAATGATAGCAGCTGATCAATAGCAATTTTCAGGGCTAAGGTCTGACAAAAATTTAAAGAAAAAATAAAGACTGATTATAAGCATTGTGTGATAAGGGTAATTTCGGAATTGTTGTGTCTCACACTTTGTGGAATTGAAAATCCATTTGTTTTGAATTAGTATATTAAGACCCTGTTCAAGGCTCAGTGTGACAGAGTTGCTAGCGCTGATAGCCCCTCAGTGGCCCAGACAGCCCTGGTTCTCACTGCTCTTCTCCCTATTGATGACATTGATAGTCCGGCCTATTCCCCTGGGCTGAGCCCCAGGATTACTCTTACAGGAGCAGGACTCTCTCCTACACCCCAACCTGGGGTCCCTCTCGTTCACGGCTTGGCTGCTGAAAGGGTAGCGTTAGCTCCCTTCAATCTCCCATGAGACGTGGAAGAGATTCTCCTGGCCTCTCATAAGGCCTCCATGAGAAGGACGTATGCCTTCAAGTGGCGCCGTTTCTCATTGTGGTGCAGAGAAACGTGGACAAACCCATTCTCCTTCTAAGTGCATGTGGTACTCCAATACCTGCTCCACCTATTGCAGGCGGGACTGAAGTCCAACAGAATACACCTGAGTGCCATCTCAGTGCATCACCACTCTGTCGAGGGGAAATCCCTCTTGGCTCAGCCCCCTTGTGTCTCGGTTCCTACAGGGCCTCATGTTGTCCAAACCCTCCGTCCGCCCCCCAGCGGTGGAATGAGACCTTAATGTGGTGCTCTCGCAGCTCACCAAGCCTCTGTTTCAGCTTCTGGCCAACTGCCACCTGCGGTACCTCTCTTGGACTCACATCAGCTCGCAGAGTCAGCAAGCTCCAGGCTCTGAGGGCAGAGTCTCCTTACACGAGGTTCTACAAGAACAGGGTGGTGCTTTGCACACACCCCAAGTTTCGGCCGAAGGTGGTGTTCCCCTTCCACCTCAATCAGGAAGTGGTGCTCCCCAACTTCTTTCCCAGGCCTCACGCCGGTAGGGCAGAGATCGTTCGCCATAGTTTGGATTGCAAGAGAGCCCTGTCCTTCTACCTGCAATGGACTCAGGGCCACCACAAAGCTCAACAGCTTTTTGTATCCTATGACAACTTGGGTGGCAGACTGCATTACCCTTGCCTATGAGCAAGCAGGGATCCCATTGCACCAGAGAGTCATGGCGCACCATGTCAGTGCCATGGCTACTTCCGTGGCCAGTCTGCGTTCTGTCCCCATAACATAAATTTTGCTGGGCCGCCACCTGGTCTTCAATCCATACCTTTGCAGCTCACTACTGCCTGGAGAGGGAATTCCAATGGGACATCACCTTCAGCCAGGCCTTTCTCCAAATAATCTGCCCTCCAAACCTTCTGTGTTCAGGCTATTGGAGTGCTGGTTCTCACTGGACACTTGGGTGTTGCAAGAGTCTCTCTTGGGATTCAACTGCTGCTGATCACAATTCACCTTTGCAGGTCGCCATGGCATTTTCTACAGGTTTTGGTAGCCTGTAGCTGTGGAGTACCATATGTGAAGACTGACTTCCTGCTTGTTCCTGGAGAAAGTGTAGTTACTCATCTGTAACAGTTGTTCTTCGGGGACAGCAGGAATCGGTCCTCACAACCCTCCCTCCTCCCCTTGGAGTTGCTTCTTTACCAACTTCTATTTTTGTCATCTTAGCTATGTCATTTGACTGAGGCAAGATGGCACCCTTGGGTGGGAAGTGGATCATGCATGCATGGTGCATCTCCCAAAGGCTTTCTTTGAAAGATGGGGAGATGCTTCCACATGTTCTCTGTCAGCGCCAACGTCACCCATATGTGAGGACTGATTCCTGCTGTCTCTGGAAAACACCTGTTAAGGGTGAGTAACTACACTTTATCTCCTTTACATGCCCCAATGCTAACCGCTTAGCATCAGGGCATCTTGGGGGCGTTCTAGGGAGGAGCGGAGGTGGCGACAAGCGATAACCAGGCAGCAGCAATAGGGACCGGCAGCTGAAAGATAGGCAAGGAAAACCCTGGCCTATCTTTAAGGCACAGGTGCTAGCTGTACAGCATGCAATATCGCTGCTGCCCGGTTAGCTAATGCGGCTTCCGGCATGTGCAGCAAACCCTGGATATTCAATGCCGGGGCCACATATGACCCTGGCATTGAATATCCAGGGTTAGAGGTTGGTGGACACAGCTATGTGCCGTAGTGGCGCATAGCCTGCCTAATTGAATATCAGGCCCCTACTTTTTACTATCTCAGAGATGTAAGATTTGAAAGAGAGCTGATCGTCGATAATTACACCTAAGGAGCAGATGGACTTTTGAACAAGAATAGGATGGGAGGAGATGTTTAGGTGAAAAGGGAATGGCCTGTGATTATGGGAGAACCATAGGGCTTCAGTTTTTGCTGAGTTTAGCAACATTTTATGCTGAAGAAGCCAGTCTGTAGTGGAGTCCAGTTTTGATTATAAGTTGGATTGAAAGGGAGAGTCCCCAGCTGTCATGGACAATGACAAGCTGGATATTATTGGTGTAACTGTAGGAGTTGATATTAAGATCTTGGATCACAATGACTAGCAGTGAAATAAAAAGGTTAAAAAGGGTAGGGGATAGGAGAGAGCCTCGTGAGACTCCTGAAATCTGGGGATGAGGTCGTGGGCATGAATCACCAATGGATATTTGAAAGGATCGAAGTGAGAGATAAGAATGAAACCATTTTATTGTAGAACAGAGTCATGGATGCCAGAGTCAACTATGCGATTTAGAAGGGAATGATCAATTACATCGAAAGCGGCACTGAGATCCAGTTGGATTATTAATACATCCCTGAAACTGTCAAAGGAAAGGGCAACCTCATTCATCAAGGCAATAATTGTGGTCTCCATATTGTGGCAAGGCCAAAATCCAGATTGGTGGGGATGGAACAAGATGGAAACCTGTTCCAAAACTGCTTTTTCCATCAACTTGGCTGGGAAGGGCAGGTTGGAGAAGGACCCAGCTCACCCTGAAGGTTATTGTCCCAAGATACGCTTCTTCAGAAGCAGGTAGATAAGAGTTTCCAGAGGGAAGGAACTTCCTCTCGAACCAGGCTGCTGTTTATCAATTCTAAAAGAAGTGGGTTGAAGGAGTTCCAGCAGTTCTTTTATCAGCAACAGGGGCAGCTAAGGAGTTTGATGAGTTCAGGGAGTCTGATAGTCTGGAAAGGTGAGTAAGAGATAAAGGACTAAATTGGGTAAAGAAGCTGGAGTGGATCCCTGGCTGGGTGTCTGGGAGATGCTCTGGGAAGGAAAGAGGCAGGGGTAAGAATTTACTAATTAGTTACTGCTGGAGTGTTTCTCCGCAGGGCTAGGATTCGGGATGTGAGATGAGAGGCAAATTAGCTCAGGGAAATTCTGATATCGGAGGTTGGAGAGGACTCTGGGGATAGGGAATTAAAAATAGAAAAAACTTGCTTAGGGAAGTTTTTCTGATCGTTGAAAGGGTGGAGAAAAAGACAACTTTATTACAATGATTTTATTTTGTGACTTTTATGTATGTATATTTTATTTTGTTGTGTTTATGTTTTTTGTTTTAACTTTGTAAACTGCTTTGAATAGTTTGTACTAGGAAGGCGGTACCTAAAGTTTTTATAAATTCTCCTTCCGACTCTCTAAATGTTGATCATCTCTCTTTCTCCACAGACAAGCAGGGGGATGCAGGCACATTCCACAGGTGTTGTCTCCGACAGTGCCTGTGTGCCGGGCTTTCTCCTAGCTCAGATGTCTTTCAGACTTCTCTGAGCATGCGCGCTCCCGCTTCAGTCAGTTTTTTCTTTGACCACAAGTGGACTACCATGGCTCTCCCCTCCTCTGTCAGGCCTCACAATTTTTTTTTTCTTTGCAGTTTCCTTCCTGATAGTTTTTTCAATTACTTTTATTTAATACTAATTTCTTTGTGTTTTTTCCCACTCGAGTCTGATTACGGTGGACCCGCTCCTCACCGCCGATCACTCTCCCTCGGCGATCGCACCACATTCTCTTAAAAATGAAAAAAAAAAAGAACCGAGAAAACTCGATGATTGCTTCAGTGCAGTTCAAGAAAGAAATGCGGCTTTCTTTTCGGTAGCAGCTGCCAATCACAGCTGCCACTGAGCATGGCCCCAGTGCTCCAACTCTCTGCAGCAAGGAACAGAGGCTCTCACATGGCTGCCAACAGGCTACGCTCCAGCATACCAATAAGTCTTGCCTCATCAGACCTAGACCATGCACGATCAGGGCCATCCAGGGCAGCTGCACATCCCACCAGCGCCAGCTTCTTCTTCAGTTTCTGCCCACAGCCTGTGATCTCAGACCAGCAGCCCCACCTTCTCCCCCTGCAATTGCTACAGGCGGTGGTGGTGGATCAGAGACTAACAGGGGGAAACATGAAAGGAAAATCAAAGCACAAACCTGTACCGGGTAGAGACAGCTCGGCAGTTAAGGCCTCTAAATGCCCTCATCCACCATGCCCCCTTTATTGCCTGGAAGAACCCTTCAGGGGTCAGGCAAAGGCTGTCAGCCCAAATTCATCCTTCCTCTCCTTACTAAGGAAGTTTATGCAAGACCGCGCTACTAAGTGCTACGCCTGCTGTTGTGGCCCCTCCCTCGAATAGCACCCCTTTTGAGACTCCCAGGGACCCCAGACGCTATGGCTGTTCACACTTGTCCCCGCTGGTGGACTAGAGAACACCACCCCTGCTGGGGGATGATGCCTGCTCCCTACTCAGTCTTCCATACTCCCACGCTGACACGGCTGGCTCCGGAGCCCATGAAGATCTTTTGGAACGCCTGCCACAGCCGGGGCCCTCAGAAGAGCTCCCAGATGACTTGTCATATTCCAGGTTTCTACAGAAAATCTCACAAGCCCTCGCTATAAGTGACTCTCAGACTCCCACTAACAAACATGACTTTCAGTCTATCCTCAAATCATGTAGTGCACCTAAAGAGATCTTAGCCTTGCCGATCCACAAAATCCTTCAAAACCTCCCAAGCCTCCATAAGGAAAAATCCAGCCCCAGTGCATGCCACACCTCGATGCCTCAATCTCAAAGTGTTTTCTGTCCTGGGATTTGAGCACCAACAGCTGCCACATCAGTCTGTGGTATCTGAAGCTGCTCTAAAAAAAATCGAAAAACTCCAAATCCATCTTCCAGACACCACCTGGCAAAGACCAATGAATGCTGGACACCACTGGCTGAAACTCCTATCAGAGCAGCACTCTCGCCATGCAGATCCTAGCACATCAACTCTATATCTTGCGTTACCATCATGATCTTTTCCTGCAACTAGATGATCCTACTGCCCTGACAACAGAAGATCAAACTCAAATCCTAACCAATTTGCATGAGTCCTTATATCATATCATTTGTACTGTCTATAATGCTGTTGACTCTGACGTATTCTGCCACCACAGCTACAGCCTGGCTCCGGGTGTCTGGTCTTTGAGAGGATCTCTACAATTGGCTAGCAGATGCACCATGCCAAGGTGACAGCCCGCTTGGCTCCAAGGTTTAGGAAGGCGGTCTCAGAGGTGAAAGATCACTCTTTCACAGTTAGAGAATTGGCAGCCCAACCAGCAGAGCAAATATCCAAGTCTAAATGATTTCAATTACCTCCGTATTGGAGGGCATACCATTACCAATGTTTTCAGCAATTCTACCCATGTCGGAGATACCAGCCATACTCCAGACTGTCATCGCAGCGTCCAGCCCCTCAACAGTATGCTCAGCATTCAAGGCAAAGGAACCAAACCCCTACCCCCGAAATGCAAACCTGAGTTTTGAGTATTTACCGGTGGCCAACAGAATTCAGTATTTCAGGGGGGCCTGACAATCCAATACCATGGATCGCTGGTTACTCAACATTATCTAGCGGGGTTACAAAATCAACTTTACCAAACTCCCACCTTCTCATTTCTGCCCAGACATGGCAGGTTTTCGGCCTAGCACCTTCTTATCTTGAAACAAGAGGTCACTTAATGCCTCTGCAATCAGGCCATCGAACCCATCCCTGCCAAACAACGGAACCAGGGCTTCTATTTGAGGTTCTTCCTGATTCCATAGAAACTGGGGAGGGGGAGTTACAGCCCATTTGGACCTTTGCGACCTCAACCGCTACATAAAGCAAGAGAAATTCAAACTGAATTCCCTCAGTACCATACTTCCCTTGCTGAACCACAAAATTAGCAGGCCTCTCTGGACTTGAAAGATGCCTATGTCCACATAGGCCATGTGGTCTTTTTCTGCCATCATGCTTCTATCTAGTCTGTCCTTCCATATCAACTACAATAGTCCCCTTTTTTATCTTTAGAGATGCTCTGTGTCCCATGCTTTTTTGAATTCGGATACTGTCTTCGTCTCTTCCACTACCACTCTTTCCATAAGGAAATATTGCTGCATATTACTCCTGAGGCTATCCCTTTCCACCCTCATCCTATGCAGGGGCAGCCTAAGGGGGGTGCGGGGTCTTGCGCACTCATTTCAGGGCCTCATTTTCATAAATATTTGCATAATGTTAACGTGCGCTAACTTTTAGTAAACATGCCTCTTAATGAGTGTCTGGATAAAGAGAGGCTACCAGATTTCTACATTACTATACTCCAGTGCCAACTGCCAGGCACATTAGGAAGTACTATAAATACTTCCCATTTAGAATCCATAGCAAACCCGCCATATCATAACAGCACTACCAGAACTCACAAAGCACCAAACCCTACCTATAAAATGGCAACACTGCAAATATTAAACCAATACATCTCAGAGAATACCAATACATCTCCTACAGGGGAAAGAGGACAAGTGGCACAGTCACATAGAAACTACATAAACAAAATACCTCAGCTCGGTTACATATGCAGAACATAGACCATCATCAAAGAACAAGGGATCATTATTTAAAAATAAGAAGACAATAATTAAACTGGGAACCCCAAAAGCCAAACTTGGAATGTACAACAACACTGGAGAAATAAAACTATAAATTAATTTCTTCTTGTACTAAACAAAACGCAAAGATGTTAGCAATGCATATTTCCCAGAGCTGACATATTCCAGTTAATAAATTCAAAATAAAAAAGTATTTTTCTACCTTTTGTTGTTTGGGCATTTTATTTTTCAGTTGCAATTGCTCCAGTTACCTTCTCCTAGTTTCTTCATGTCTTCTGGTAATTCTCCATTGTCTGCTGTCCATTTGTCCTTTCTTCTCTTTCTAGTTTTTTTTTCCATTCTCTCTCTACATCTGCTTTAACATACTGATCTTTCCCTTTTTGCTCTTTCCTCCATTTCTTTCTTTATTCGTTTTTCATCCACTAAAATTTCACTCTTCCATCCTTAGTCTCCACTTACTCTCCCAATACCTGGCCAATCATAGATTTTTCTTCCCCCCCCCTCAAACAAAACATCTTTTCCCCTCTCTATCCTCATTCCCCCAGCCCCATCCCTTCTAGTCCTCCCCCAACATCAGCTCCTTTCTAGTTCCAGACCCACCCAACATCCGCTCCCTTCTAGTCCCATTCCCCCATCCCCCTGCATCAGCCCATTTCCAGTCCTAGGATAGCATTTCAGAACCAAGATGTCTAATAGCATAATGGTTAGAGCATTGGTTTAAGAGCAGGGTAGCAAGGATTCACATCCCAGTGTGGACCTTCGTGATCTAAGGCTAGTTGCTTAATTCTATGCTCTCTGATGTTTTAAGGTAAAACAAGCACTTTCCTGATATCTATTCGGCAGGGGTGCCTCAAAGCAATCTGCTACCTGAGGCAAGAGATGAGCTGGCAAATCTGCCCCCCCCCCGTCACCCAGAGCTCTGTTCAGGGAGCAGCAAGCCCCCCTCACTCAGAACACGGAGAGGTGTTTGCACCAAGAAAAAAG
Organism: Ichthyophis bannanicus; assembly: GCA_033557465.1. Lineage (NCBI taxonomy): Eukaryota > Metazoa > Chordata > Amphibia > Gymnophiona > Ichthyophiidae > Ichthyophis > Ichthyophis bannanicus. The sequence goes on from CM066045.1 coordinate 54,773,455, forward strand.
AAAGCAACATAGTCCTAGGTTATATAATTTAATTAACAAAAACTTTGTAATGCTGTTTATATGCAACAAAAAGGAGCTTAATTATGTAGCTTGGGAATCTAATATAAAATATATTTATTTATTTATTTAGTGTACACTTATATCCCGCTACTTCCAGCGATCAGCAACGGTTTGCTATACATAACAGTATGGTTGTACAGGCCATGGATTAAAACATACATAATGATTCAGTACAGGACACAAACATTCAGATTACAGGTTTACACTTGAATAACTGAACATAATTTTTTTTCTCCATATTTCTATTTTTCATTTAAACTAAAACCCCAAGAAACTGGACTCTGCATGCAGTAAAACCCCAGAGAAATAGAAAGATACTGTATGTTCATGCCCTCCTGTACTGTGCAAAATATAAAAATGGAACATATAAATTCCAAATCCTAATATATTCCAATCACTAAATTGAAAATACAACCTTTGTTGTGTGGCCCCAGTCTCTGGTTTTACTTTCTTCTGTCTTCTATTAATTTGTTTTCGCTTTATGGGGCCTTCAGTCTATCTGCTACTTTTCTCCTCTCCTGCCTTCTTCACTTTCTTCTACAGTATCTCTGGGGGTTTTTTCCTTTCAGCTTTCATGCATTTATTTTTCTCTCTGTCAATTCAGATGTCACTCCTTTTTACCATCCAGTCCTCAATTTTCCTCTTTTACTGCATCTACCTACCACTTTTCAGCCCTCCCATTCCTCTCCTTCCCCAGCCTTTTACTATTTCTCCCCTTTCTCTCTATCCCCCCATTGTGCAGGATCTATCACATTCTCTCCTGCCCTTTTCAATGTCTCCTCATATAGTGCCTCCCCCCTTTTTTCTGATTTCATCCCCTCATGTCCAGCATCTCCTCTTTTTCCTATCCCCCATGTCCAGCCTTGCCTCTCTCTTTTTTTCTGTCCCTACTCCCCTCTCCCCCCCCCCCCTTCATGTGAAGTAGCCTAGAGCACTGGCTTGATAACCAAGAGATCAGCATTGGCCTTAGGCAAGTCACTTAACCCTCCATTGCCTCAGAAGAAAGCCCTGGCAATCTACTTCCAATCACCCTGCCAAGAAACCCCAGGGGCTGCTGGGTTACCAGGAGTCAGCACTGACTTGAAGGCACATGTTGCATTTGCATTGCGTCCCCCATATCATGCCTCTCCTCTCAATCTGTTCCTATCCCCCTCATGTCCAGCCTCTTCTCTTTCTCTTCCTCTATCCCTATCCCCTTGATGTCAGCCTCTCCTCTCTCTTTCTCTCCCTATCCCTCCTCTAGTCCAGCATCCTTCCTCTGTCTCCCTCCCTTGCCCATTATCCCCTTCCATCTCCCTATGGCCTCCTCCCATAACAAGCATCCTATGGCCCCCTTCTGTGTCCAGAATCTCCTTCCATCTACCTATCCCCCTGCTCCCAACTCCATGCCCAGCATCCTCCTCTAGCCCCCTCCTGTGCCCAGCATCCCCCATCTTCTGACTCATGCCTATCTCCTTATTTTCCCCTTCTGTGTACAGCATCCACCTCCATATGCCTACACCACTCTGCTCTCATCCCTGTTCCCAGTATCCCCTTTCATGTCCCTCTGGCCCCCTCCCAAGTCCAGTATCCTCCCTCCATTTCCCTGTGGCCCCCTTTTATTTCCAGCATCCTTCATCCATATTCTTCCATCTCCTATAAACACCTTCTATATCCAGCATCCCCCTCTATCTACCATGTCCAGCAACCTCCCAATCTGCCCCCTACCTCCCTGTGTCTAGCATCCCCCCCATGGTCCATAGTGTTCACTGTCCCCTCCTCTGCTTCTCCTGAGGTCAGCAGCAGCAGCCGCAGCAAGGACCTAACCCTAAGCATGGTTCTTTCAGATTCGAGCACATCAGTATCCTGATGGTTTTGCCTCCCTCTGACACCACAAATATGTGTCAGAGATAGACAGTACCTGCATGGCCTTGGAAGAGCGTGAGAGTCTGAAAGACCCTACGCTTAGGGTCTGTCTTCTTGACACTGCCACCACCACTGCAAAACATAAATGAAAATGCAGGGTTAACTATGAAACAGGCAGAGGTGAGGCGGCCATGGCAGGAGGTTTTTGGAACACTTTTTGCCACCCTCAAAAGTTTGCTGCCTGAGGAAGCAACCTCACCCTGCCTAATGGTAGAGCCACCCATGGGAGCAGGTATAAATGAGGACGTGCCTGCAGACATCTCTGACGTTTCTGAGATTGAACAATATGTAAGTCCATTACTCCTCTGTAGACATGCCCCATTGCCCACTTGGACTTCCCTGCACAGGAAATGTCTGCAAATGTCATTTGTGCAATGGCTACTGAGACGTCTCTGTGATTTTGACATCCACATGCACGTCTTTAGATGTCCAAATCATGACTAAACCTTTTAAAAATGACCCTCTATTTGTACTGCCTGCTAATTTCTGTTGTCATGGGCAGAACTAGATTAAGGCATTGGCAAGCTAGACACATACTTAGGCATCAAAGTTTAGGGGCGAGTGGGTGCTGTCAGATGTGCTCAGTACCTGGGAGGTTAGAATTGACTGTTGTCTGGTTTCTTCATGATTCTACTGATTTTTACATTAGTGTCTGGAAGCTAGAAGGAAGGATAACATATCGGGACATTTTTCAGAGTTTAAAACCTCTATCTGCAATTCTCTAATCCCCCCCCCCCTCCCTGTGTCAGTGAGGCTGCCCTGGCTGCTTCTGATTTAACTAGCAGCAGAGTGTGGGTAGGATCCAGCAATGGGAAGGCTGTAGGGGTGGCTCTAGTCACACAAAAGTATAGGCCCAATTTTTGAAGGTATTTACATAGGTAACAGCCCTAGTTACCTGTGTAAATGCCATATCCGGGATTTTTGAAGGGCACCTACATGGGTAGTACCATTTGAAAATCCCGGATAAGTCCCTAAAGCGTCCGGATGCTATGTGGTTAGCATGAGGGCATGTTGGGGGCATTCTAGGGTGCAGCGGGGGCAAAGGAAAGGGCTCGAGTACTAGTGATTTTCAATGCTACCCGCTGAGCCCTTTGTGCCTTAAAGATAGGCGAAGCTAACGAAAATTGATGCTACGCGGCTAGCTCCTGCGGCGTCTGGGTTGTGCGGCAAGACCACGATTTTCCAAGATATGATCCCGGCATTGACAATCCAGGTTAGGCAGACGGGGGGCAGGCTATGCACAGCACCACCCAGCTGAAAATCGGGCCCTACAAGTTTAGTTCCTGTGTGGTGGGCGATGCAAAAGACATGAAGCTCCCGCCCCCAAGAAAACGCCTCAGTTCTTTTCAATAGGAATAGTTGGTCGAGCAGCTGCAACAATGATGCAATTATATCTGTCAAACACCCTTACCCTCTCATCTCCTCATCACAGAGAACAAACATAGATAAAAAATACACACATTCACATGCACACAAATACTAACATATCCACACATGCAGATATATGCAAACATTCACAGAAAAATGCAAGAATAAACATACACACATAAAAGCACAGATAGTTACACATAAACACACACTGACATACAAGTCCACACAGATACAAATATGCACACTCAAACAAAATAAAAAAAATAGATAAACATACAAAACAGAGATATATACACACACAGAACATACATAAGACACACACTCATACACACCGATACAAATGGGTGTACTATCCCTTCTCTAATCTGTTACCTTGCTGTTATCCACCTGCTATCTGCAAGAGCTAGTGCAACTGGCAAGTGGGCCATGTGGCAGCGGATGGACCCAATACCAGGTTACAGTACCCATACACATGCATACTCAGGAGTTGGAAAGAATTCCATGAGCCATGCTCTGCATGCTTTCCCCCACTTGTTTTATGGATTTAATTCATGCATTTTTCATTGCGAGCTCAAGGTGAGCTACAGTAACGTAGTAAATGACGGCAGATAAAGACCAGTATGGTCCATCAAGTCTGCCCAGTAAGATGGCAAGAGTAGGTGCATCTGTCGCTTCATGCAGGCCACCCCTCCCCATGTCTTTGTTTTAGGGGTGAACCCAGCGCTCCATGTAGGACACCCCTGTATGTTAAGTTTATTTTGATTTTATCCTGTTGCTGTAAAGGGATCCACTGTGTCTGTCTCATGCCATTTTGAATTCTGTCACTGTATTTGCCCCCACCACTTCCATCGGGTGGGCATTCCAAGCATCTATCACCCTTTCAATGAAAAAATATTCCCAGAGGGCTTACACTCTAACAGCTAGAACTGTTAACATGATCTACCACATTAGTCATGCTAATGCCATTTAATGTGTTATGAAGAACTAGGTCCCAGTGCATAAAAAGCGCTACTGCATTAAGGTGAGGGTTGTTTTTTTTTTTTTACCACAGAATGCATGTTAATAACTCTAGCTAGAAAATTTGTGACTAAGGCAATGAAGGGAGTAGTGACCTGTCCAAGGTTGTAAACTGAGAGAGACACACATAGAGAAGAGAAATCAGAAATGCAAAGAGGTGTCCTCATTATTTACTCCTGCTTCCTATCTCCCCCCCCCCCCCCCCCCCCCACCCCCCCCCCCCCCCCCCCCCCCCCCCCCCCCCCCCCCCCCCCCCCCCCCCCCCCCCCCCCCCCCCCCCCCCCCCCCCCCCCCCCCCCCCCCCCCCCCCCCCCCCCCCCCCCCCCCCCCCCCCCCCCCCCCACCCCCCCCCCCCCCCCCCCCCCCCCCCCCCCCCCCCCCCCCCCCCCCCCCCCCCCCCCCCCCCCCCCCCCCCCCCCCCCCCCCCCCCCCCCCCCCCCCCCCCCCCCCCCCCCCCCCCCACTCCCCCCCCCCCCCAACCCCCCACGAACACCCCCCACCCCTCCCACCCCCCACCCCCCCCCCCCCCTCCCCCCCCGCCCCCTTCCCCCCCCCCCACCCCCCCCCCCCCACCCCCCCCCACCCCCACCCCCCTCCAAAATAAAACAAACGTTTTGGGCTACAACTGCATTTTAAGTTGATCATAAGCACGGTATCAAATAAATGTAAAGTGTTGGCATACGGAATGCCTATAGAAATGTTGTTTACTCCATGGAGTACATACCTCCAATCCTGATACTCCTGTGTTAATCCCTGTTATATCATTTTTCTATTATTCTTAGCGTCAGTTACCCTCAGGCATGCAGAATCATGTCTTTGACAGCCCACAGTAGGTTGCACCCATGCTTGCCTACACAGGTTTACATAAGTCATACCTGGCTCTGGTTGTATAACTAATCTATACTTGATTAGGTAAGAAAGATAACAGAACAGTCTGTCCTGCCTACAGTGTAGGGAAGAACACCACCGTAGGCATGCAAGAGTAAAGACAATGTGCCGGGAAGGACATTTCCAGCAAAACAAGAAGTGTCAAACAGAATATTGGTGTCTGCCTAGAATGAAGGCTGAACAATTCTGTTTTGCAATGAGAAAAATAGATGTCAACTGATACCATCTACAAAATCATGACGGCCTTTTCCAGGTGAACTCAAAAAGTCATGCAGCAGTTGGATGTGATTTGTTAACCTGTCTTACAATTTCAGTCCATAATTTGGACAATAAATAGGAGTAGGAAAATATATTTAAAACAAAAAGCACTCAGCTATGATACAACTGCCTGCTTTAGCAAATAGTAGGTGTCGGCTAAATAAAGCTGATTTGACTTTCTCAGAAGTCCAGGGTGAGTTACATTCTGGTATAGTAAGTATTTTCCTGTCTTCAGAGGGCTTACAGTCTAAGGAGCCAATGCAGAAAACCTTACTACGGCAATTTTCTGGTGCTTTTCCCACACTGGGCTTGCTCTCCGATGCAGAGAGCAAACTAATGCCAGAAAAACTGAGCTAAATTGCAGTGCACTGGGCACGCAAATCTCATGTAAAAATCTGCATACTTAATTGCACCTGATCTAAAAAAAATCTGCGCTGAATCTTAACACTGGTTTTTAATGCTGAAGTTTCACGCCAGCTTTGGGCAAGTGTAAAGATCCAGCTGGAAACAAAAAGATCGTCAGAGGTGATTTATCTTGACGTTGGCCACATGCTGCCTCCCATTGCTGTTTTTAAGTAAAACCTTTCTTGCCCAGCAGCTCTCATTACTTGCTGCTGGTGAAGTCCCGTAATAACCACAAAATCACACGGGAGGTGAAGGCTGCCGGACAAGGAAGGTTTTACTTAAAGGCAGGAATGGGAGGCAGAGCATGATGTTTGCTGTGCTCTGCTGTGTGGGGTCATTGGGGTGCGTGGGCCCCTTTTTTGCCTCCTTGGGCAGAATTGATGCCTCTGACACGCATGTATACTGACTTGCCCATACATGCACACACACATACATGGAAGCATGCACACATAAGTGACACACAAACACATGCACATTCAAACAAACATGCACATACATATCACATATCAACCTACAAAGATAGATATACACACACAAAAAAAAAGATAAGCATACAAAACAGAGATCTGCACAAAACACACACACCCACATACACAAGCCACACATGCATGCATGCACACACAGAGGCAATGAAAATAAAGCATATAGGTGTGTGCATACAGATAGGTATGTGCCTCTGATTGTGGACACACAAACGACATGACATGCCATACTGGGTCAGATCAAAAGTCCACTGAGCCCCGTATCCTGTTTCCAATAGTGGCCAATCCAGGTCCCAAGTACCTGTCAGGTTCCCAAAAGGTACATAGGTTCCACACAGGAGAGTTGGAAGGAATTCCATGAGCTTTGCTCTTCCTGTTTTCCCCATGTGTTCACTGCATGTAAATTTCTGTGCTACAGAAGCTGGAAAGTTTTCTCCCATGGAAATACATCTGGCTACTTTTGGAACCCCTCATCCGATTTGACCCATTTTCTAACTCACTCTGTCTTTTTATCAGTTTTTCCCACTTGCCAAGTTTTATACCGTTCTATTACATTTTTGGAGCTACTTTTGTCCCAGACAGACCGACAGTAATTCCCAACCCCTTTTGTTTAATTCCAACCCAACAGAAGTTGGATAGAAAGAATAATAAAAGCCTAAAAAGCAAAACAAAGGTATTGACCTTACCTGAACCTTTCAGACTGTTTCACAGCCCCTTAAAGTGAGAGGATTTCTTTTGGACCTTGTAGTGTTTTGACAGGGAAAGAGAACACTGTCTAGGAACGTGGTATTTTCCTGGTGCTTAGCAGATGAAGGTTCCAACAGCTTTCTTGGCTTTTGTCCAAGTCTCTTTCTGGTCGTCAAGATATTTGGGCAAATGTCAGGAAATTCCAGACTTGATGATGTCTGTAATAAATTTCTTCTACTGACTACTGTGCCTCTTCATGGGACTATGACACGTCTCTGCAGAGGCTGGGAATCTTTGTTCAGTACAATGGCAAAGCAAAGAATGCTGCTTTATAATTTAAAGCAATAATACCAAATGCTTAATAGGGTATTTTAAGGATAGTGTATGAGAAGGTTTTCTAGTTGCCGACCTATGATATACAATTTAAACTTACTTATTTTCTTGTAAAGATCAAAGTTTCTATCCCATATGGTGATACGGAAAATGCATCATGTTACAGTCCTGTCAGTCCCCACATAACCCCATCCCAAGGAGTCTCCATCATGACACAAGGGTGTCATTCCAGACTCGGGGTGCATGTGGACCAAGTTCCACAAGGAGCTGCGGTTTGGGGGCTCCAAGCTAGATGGGAAGAAGATGATCAAAAGGCAATTTTCAGGGGTATTTCTGAATATAAAACAGGGTTTTAGGAATGAAAATGGGGTCTTTGAAAATTACCCACCATATATGAAGGTACAATTCTGCATGCATATATAATATGCATTTAATTCTACTGCATATGGGGAGTTGTTCCTTGAAGTGGTGTTGCTGCATATATTTGTATTTCTAAAAGTATGCATGTGAGTACACATGAAAAAAATATCTGAAATGCTTGAAAATTCATGAGCACTGTAGGCGTGATAAACTGCAGCGGTTAATAGCAGCAAGGTATGCTGTCCCCTGAGGCAAAGAGGGTGCAACACAACAGAAGCAGATATCACGTGGATTGCAGAAACCAGTCTGAAACATGATATCGTGGAAAGACAGAGCCTTTATTAAACCGATGATAACCCGACACAGGCCGTGTTTCGCTACCCTTCGTCAGGGGTTTCTCTGGCATATACTAAAAACAGAAATATACAAATGCTTAAAACATAAAAGAACAGATCAATCATAACACAGTCAATAAATCAATAAATAGATAAATAAAAACATAAACATAAAAAAGCTAAACTATAAAGCATCATATTCCCTGTAATAAGGAAAAAGGGGGAAACAGGAGTGAGTCAGCGAGAGGGAGCGCCAAAATGGGGGGGAGGAACACATGAATGTATTGTAAACAATCAAATGCAAAAGATTACAAATAAATAGTTGCACAAAATAAAATAAAAAGACCACTGAGGGCATAGTATTATCTTTTGTACTCCTTCAAAATCAATATCACTTGACGGTGGTCTAATCATGATAAAAGGAATAAAAAACGTCAAACCATACTCGTGTGAACATCACTGAAAGATCGGTGCGATCAAAAAGAATATACAAAAAATAAAAATGTTATCAGTTATCAATTAGTATATGAGAAAGTCTGTATTTGTATACTAATTGATAACTGAAGGAATATGATGCTTTATAGTTTAGCTTTTTATTTCCTCAGGTCTTTATGTTCCACTGATACATTTTATGTATGTATTTGTTTATAATTGTTTTTAATCTACTTATTCATATTCCTTTTTAGAGCATACTGATTCCTTATAGTTTAAAACAGTATGATAGAAGACCTTCTGGTTTAATGGTCTTCAACAGAGGTATTTATGTTTTCTCGAATGTTTACATTTATCAATTTTTCTTGGGTATTGTGGTTCGGTCTTTGTTTTGTATTCATTTTTAATTGATGTTTTTAATTGATGTTTTAATTCATGTTAATGTTTTTATTTATCTATTTATTGATTTATTGACTGTGTTATGATTGATCTGTTCTTTTATGTTTTAAGCATTTGTATATTTATGTTTTTAGTATATGCCACAATAATAAATCGTGGTCTCTTATTCCAGAGCAAAAATATTGAAAACACACCAATACTCTGTATTATAACCTGAAAGTATCCTGCAGTCTTTATCTGACTTGCCGTTCTTATATAGTATTCAAGACGCTATGAAGCGCGCTAAAACAATGCGTTTCACCTATGTGGTTTCATCAGGGGAAATTCATAAGCACCATGTCATAATCAGTACAGCTCCCCAGAAGCCGTTAAGCTTCTGGGGAGCTGTACTGATTATGACATGGTGCTTATGAATTTCCCCTGATGAAACCACATAGGTGAAACGCATTGTTTTAGCGCACTTCATAGCGTCTTGAATACTATATAAGAACGGCAAGTCAGATAAAGACTGCAGGATACTTTCAGGTTATAATACAGAGTATTGGTGTGTTTTCAATGTTTTAGTATATGCCAGACAAACCCCTGACGAAGGGTAGCAAAACACAGCCTGTGTCGGGTTGTCAACGGTTTAATAAAGGCTCTGTCTTTCCACGATATCATGTTTCAGACTGGTTTCTGCAATCCACGTGATATCTGCTTCTGTTGTGTTGCACCCTCTTTGCCTCAGGGGACAGCATACCTTGCTGCTATTAACCGCTGCAGTTTATCACGCCTACAGTGCTCATGAATTTTCAAGCATTTCAGATATTTTTTTCATGTGTACTCACATGCATACTTTTAGAAATACAAATATATGCAGCAACACCACTTCAAGGAACAACTCCCCATATGCAGTAGAATTAAATGCATATTATATATGCATGCAGAATTGTACCTTCATATATGGTGGGTAATTTTCAAAGACCCCATTTTCATTCCTAAAACCCTGTTTTATATTCAGAAATACCCCTGAAAATTGCCTTTTGATCATCTTCTTCCCATCTAGCTTGGAGCCCCCAAACCGCAGCTCCTTGTGGAACTTGGTCCACATGCACCCCGAGTCTGGAATGACACCCTTGTGTCATGATGGAGACTCCTTGGGATGGGGTTACGTGGGGACTGACAGGACTGTAACATGATGCATTTGCAGTATCACCATATGGGATAGAAACTTTGATCTTTACAAGAAAATAAGTAAGTTTAAATTGTATATCATAGGTCGGCAACTAGAAAACCTTCTCATACACTATCCTTAAAATACCCTATTAAGCATTTTGTACTGTTTGGGACCACAGATAATGTGATGAAATTTAAATAGAAAAATAAAGTATGAGACATTTTAAAATGCATTTGCTAGAAAAAAAGCATAAAAAGGAGACTATATACGGGACTGGTGATTTAAATTGTGCATATTGCAGACGCAGTAAACACAAATTATTTGTAGGAATTGGATGCTAGTTGCTCTTTGTTTTGATGGTCCCTTTACCTATTTACTTATTGGTTGGGAAGGCAATTGGAAGGTAGTTTGTACTGTGGCTTGGGTCATTTTTATGTTGTTTTGTGAAAGCAACATAAGTGCCTATGTGCCTTTTATAAAATAGGTTTTCAGAGCTAGCCATAATAGTGTGCACATTCTCTCACACAAATTTTACACCTGCTGCAAAGAAGGTAAATATGTGTGCAGATACTCTATGCATGTATATAGGCATCGATCACAAATTCACCTCAGGCCTACACAGTCTATGTTCTTGAGAATGCCTATGCATAGATTGCAGAAAAATACACATGCTGTTGTCAGAATGCATATCTGTATGCTTGTATACCCTTGTGCAGGTTTATGAGTAATTTCCCATATATAAAGTATGCTTTACATGTGGAAAATACTTTAGAAAATTACCCCTTACCTGGCAGAACTGTTGACCCATTGGACGCGGGCTGCACGCCGCTCTCCACGCTGCCCAGCTGCAGCCTTTAAATAAGAGGGCGCCATCGGGCGCACCTGCGCCTGGTGGGCCTGCACCTGAGGGCCTCGCCAGAGGGGCCTTTGGCGTGGCCCTTAGGCGCGAGCCCGGGGTCGCTCCGGCATGAGCTCCGGTGCTCCGTAGCTGCTGGGGTCAAGCAGGCTCAATTGCTCCTCCACACATCGACTCCTGAGCAAACCATCTCACGAGCTCCACCCCGGTACTTTCAAGTAACTCTCCTTTGTCTTGTCTCCCACTGCTGGCATTGATCTTCCTCCCATTACCCGCCTTGAACTTGCTACCCACTGCCTGCACTGTACTGCTACCCATTGTTGGCATTGAACTGCTATCCACTGCCTGCATAGCACTACTACACACTGCTTGCTTAATATTGCTCCCATTGCCTGCATCGTACTGCTACCCATTGCTGGGCACAGAACTGCTACCCATTGCTGGGCACAGAACTGCTACCCATTGTTGCTTAGAACTCCTACCCATTGTTGCATAGAACTGCTACCCATCAGACATAGAACTGCTACCCATTGTTGCTTAGAACTGCTACCCATTGTTGCATAGAACTGCTATCCATCATGCATAGAACTGCAACCCATTGTTGCATAGAACTGTCATCCACTGCTTATCCATTGTTTGCATAGTGTTGCTACCCATTGTTTGCATACTATTGCTACCCGTTGTTGCATAAAACTGCTACCTATTGTTTGCATAGAACCGTTATCCACTGCTTATCCATTGCTTGCTACCCATTGTTTGCATAGAACTGCTACCCATTACTTGCATAGAACTGCTACCCACCACCTGCTTGTTTGCCTACTACTTGCTACCCATTGCTTGCCTAGAACTTGCTACCCATTGCTTGCTCTGACCTTGCTGCCCACTACCATGGCCCCACATCTCATTGCCCTTCTCTTCCTCATCCTCCCCAACTGTCTCCCCTCCTACCAACACCCTTCCTCCTCTTCCCCCTCCCCTCCCCCTACCTTCCTCACTTCTCCCTCCATTCTGCCCCCTATCCTAGCATCCGCTCTTGACCTTCTTCACACCATCCCCCGCATTCAACCAGCCCCCCTCTCTTTAAGGCAGCCCCACCCTCGCTTCCGCCATACTAGCTCCACTTTACCTCGCTCCCTAATACTCATTCTCCTTCTCTCATCAGGTAATATTAACCCCAACCCTGCCCCCCCCCCCCATTTCTTTCTCACACTAAAAAAAGTTCCTCACGTACCCTGTCTAATCTCATCCACATCCCGCTCCTCCCTCCTTCCACCCTCCCTCATTCATCCCACAATCACTCATCCATAGATATCAGCTCCAACCCTACCCCCATAAATAATCCCTCACATAACCTACCCAATACCATCAACTTACCCCTCATTTCCCCTCCCTCATGTCCCTCTTGGAGAGCACACACACCCAGACATACCCACCCACACACTGCTCCCTCTAAATCTCGGTATTACCCTAGACATAGACCCCCACACTACTCTGGTAAGAAATCCACACGTAACTTATCTAACCTTATCCATATCCCTTTCCTCCCCCTCCACTCTCCTGTTTTCATGCGCCCTATGGAACGCATGCTCAGTCATTTTAAAAAAAAAAACTTTTATTCACGATCTTTTTATCTCTAATGCCCTACACCTTCTTGCCTTGACTGAGACCTGGCTCCCCCCAGACGACACTGCATTCATTGCCTCTCTCTGCTATGGGGGCTACCAGTTCTCCCATGCACTTCGATCTACTGGTCGCGGTGGTGGCGTTGGCCTCCTACTCTCTCCCTCCTGCCAATTCCAACCCCTCCTGGCACCCCAATCACACTCCCCCCTCTCCTTCAAAGTCCACTCCATTCGCCTCCTCACACCACTTCCCCTCCGAGTAGCTGTTAATCGCCCACCCGACAAATCCAAATCAACCTTCCTCACTGACTTCGACTCCTGACTTTCTGCCTTTATGGATCCTTCCTCCCCCACTCTTATTCTTGGAGATTTCAACATTCACATCGATAACCCCTCCGACCCCCATGCCTCAAAGTTCCTCGCTCTTACCTCCTCGTTCGACCTCCAACTTTGTTCCACTGCCCCCACACATCTACACGGCCACTGCCTTGACCTAATACTCTTCTCCAATTCCTCTCCCTCAAACTTCCGCAAATCAATCCTGCCCTCATCTGACCATCACCTCTTAACATTTACTCTTCAGCTTCCGCCATCCCAACCTCGTCCTGTCTCCTCCGACCTATTTAGAAACCTTCATAATATTGATCCCCTGATTCTCTCCTCCACCATTTCTCCATCTCTCTCCTCCATTTTATCCTCCAAGTCCGTTGACGAGGCATTATCTTCATACAATGCTACACTATGCTCTGCCCTTGACACTCTTGCCTCTCCCACCCCACGTCCTGTCAAACGATCTACTCCCCAACCCTGGCTTTCACCCACAATCCGTTACCTATGCATCTGCGCCCGTTCTGCCGAACGAACTTGGTCCAAATCCCGCTCCCCGGAAGACCTTCTACACTTCAAATTCATGCTTGGCTCCTTCCAGTCAGCCTTAACACTTGCCAAACAAGATTACTACAGCCATCTGACCAACTCCCTTGCCTCCGATCCTCGCTGTCTCTTTAATATGCTCAATTCTCTCCTCAAGGTCCCCCAGCCCCCGATCCCGCCCTCTCTTACTGCCCAAACCCTAGCCGACTACTTCCACGACAAAATTCACAACATTACCCTCTAATTCCCTCCTTCATCTACCTCCCCTCCTCCCCAATTCTCCTCCCCCATCCATACAAGGGAGGAGTAGCCTAGTGGTTGGGGCAAGGTACTTCAGGCCGGAAGGTCGGGGGTTCAAATCCCACTAGAGGACAGCAACCTTGGGCCGGAAGGATTGGGGTTTCTAGTCCCACAGATGCTCCTTGTGGTCTTGGGCAAGCCACTTAACCCTCCATTGCCCATGTTCCCTGTAAGTATTAGTGTATGTGTCTCATATCCCCACGTGTTAAAAATGTATCCCCCAATAGTGTTGTGACCGCTTTGATTGAAGGATAAGGCGGTATACAAAACTGTCTAAATAAATAAAATAAATAAATACTCCCCCTGCCACCCTCTCTTCCTTCCCTCCAATCTCTGAAGAAAAAACCGCACTCCTCCTTTCTTCCTCCAAACCCACAACCTGTTCATCAGACCCTATCCCCACCAATCTCCTACATTCCATCTCCCTCACCATTGTCCCCTCCATCACTCATATCCTCAACCTTTCACTCCCCACTGCAACTGTCCCTGTTGACTTCAAACATGCTGTTGTCCCACCCCTCCTCAAGAAACCCTCACTTGATCCCACGTGCCCTTCTAACTATCGACCCATCTCCCTCCTTCCCTTCATATCCAAACTATTAGAACGAGCAGTCCACTGTCGCTGCCTCGACTTCCTCACCTCCCAGGCCCTCCTGGGCCCACTACAATCTGGCTTCCGTCCCCTACACTCCACTGAAACGGCACTCACAAAAGTCACCAATGACCTGTTCCTGGCTAAATCTAAGGGCCTCTATTCTATCCTCATCCTTCTTGACCTTTCTGCTGCCTTTGACACCGTTGACCACAACCTTCTCCTCACCACCCTCTCCTCGCTTGGCTTCAAGGACTCCATGCTATCCTGGTTCTCCTCCTACCTCTCCCATCGCTCATTCAGTGTATGCTCTGGCGGCTTCTCCTCCTCCCCTACCCCGCTCCATGTAGGTGTATCCCAGGGATCTGTCTTGGGCCCCCTCCTCTTCTCTCTATATACCCAAAGCCTTGGCGTGCTTATCACCTCCCATGGCTTTCAGTACCATCTCTATGCTGATGACTCTCAGATCTATCTCTCTATACCTGATATTTCTCCGGCAACCCAGTCCAAGATCTCTGCCTGTCTTTCGGACATCGCTGCCTGGATGTCTCATCGCCAATTGAAACTGAACATGGCCACGACTGAACTCCTTGTCTTTCCACCCAACTCCTCCCCCCACTTCCCCCCTCTCGGTCCATGTGAATGGATCTACTATCCTTCCTGTTCCCTCTGCCCGCGATCTAGGGGTTATCTTTGACACCTCTCTCTCCTTCTACGCTCATATCCAGCTTGTAGCTAAGACCTGCCACTTCTTTCTCTACAACATCAGAAAAATCCGCCCCTTCCTCTCTGAACACACTACCAAAACGCTTATCCACTCTTTAATCTCCTCTCGCCTCGATTACTGCAACCTACTCCTCGCTGGTCTCCCCATGAGCCACCTCCTTCCCCTTCAATCCATACAAAATCACGCTGCTTGACTAATCTTCTGTCAGCCTCGCCATGCCCACATTACTCCTCTTCTCAAGTCACTTCACTGGCTCCCTGTCCAATTCCGCATCCAATTCAAGCTTCTCCTACTGACCTATAGGTGCATTCACTCTGTGGCCCCTCAATACCTCTTATCTCTTATCTCTCCCTAAGTCCCCTCTCGAAATTTGCGCTCCGCTGACAAATTACTTCTATCAATGCCTTTCACCCGCACCGCAAACTCCCGACTGCGCTCTTTCACCTTGCTGCACCATACGCCTGGAACAGCCTACCTGCATCTGTGCGCCAGGCATCCTCCCTGGCCCTCTTCAAATCCAGGTTGAAGACCCACCTCTTCACCGTTGCATTCAGATCCTGACTCCACCCTCATCTTACCCTAACCCACGTCAACGTTTATGACCAAACTATAGACCAGACTGTACCACATCGTACGAGTACCTTGCGCAGAACTGACTAATGCTCTGTACTATTTTAACTAGATTGTAAGCTCCGATGAGCATGACTCTGATGGGCAGGGACTGTCTCTTGTATGTTGGCTACCTCTTGTAGGTTAACTGTGCAGCGCTGCGTGCATGGCACTTTATAAGTGCTGAATAGTAGTAGCAGAATTTCTCTGTTGCTTGCTTTATTGATTCTAACTATGGTTGCTATAATAAATACATTTCCTGAACCTTTTATTGGCTTTGTGTGTGTCTTGACTAAGTTGTAAGCTCCACAATGCAGGGGCTGACTTTACATATATATATATATATATATATACACGGTGTAGTGCTATAGAAGTGATAAGCAGTAATAGTAGTCCTTCAAGTTTCTTACATGGCAGTGATGCCCCTAAGAGGAACATGTTCAGATGGGGAGAGGGATGGGAAAGAGGGGGGGAGTGGCTCAGTGGTTGGGACAGGTTACCTCAGGCCAGAAGGCCAGGGGTTCAATTCCCACATGGGGACAAGCAACTTCAGGCCGGAGGGACTGGGGTCTCTAGTCCCATGGCCGCTCCTTGTGGCCTTGGGCAAGCCACTTAACCCTCCATTGCCTCAGGTACACTTAGATTATGAGCCCTTCGGGGACAAAGGAATAAAAAGTACCTGTTAGTATACATGTAAAACACACTGATTCTAAAGAGCACAGTATAAAAAAGAAAGAATAAAGAGAGAAGGAAAGAAACTTCATATCTGCAGAGCTATGTGAACTTGGTACTAATAGGTTTGGAAACTGGTTTCTGCAGGGTCAAGCAAAATCTGCAAACACTTCTTTTTCTCTTTTTTGTTTTTTAAAGGTGTTTTTCATCGTAAAAATCCACTACCGATCTGCGTAAATCCATCATGTATTTTCCTTGTTTGACTGTGAATTGCTGCTGACAACCATGGCAGTAGTGTGGCAATCTGCTGACAAATCAACTCGGGCTGAAGTCCACCTGGTCCACTTTTGAGTCTAGCATGCCCATTCATCCCCTTCCTGTTAGAAAATGCATTTCTCTTAGCACCCCCACCCCCATGCCACCTCTCAAGACATTTTGAAACCCATTCGCTTTCACCAACCAACAGCTGCCACTCCCCTGATCCATATTCGCTGCAAGCATTGTATCTACTGCTCCCAGGTTGATGGCATTTTGAGGTGGAGGATAGGGATCGTAAAGGCTAAAATGACTATGACAGTGTGTTGATCACTGTGAGGGGGATGCTAAAATCTTAAGCTTATACTGTAAATGCAGAAAATGGTGGATCTATGTTCTGACTTCAGTCTAAGTACAATAGTCTTATAAGAGCCCTCTGCATCCCCCACACCTGCCACCCTAAAAGCTTTATCTGCAAAGCAACAGATGTTTTTCTGACCAACAATATACTGGAAAAAAATCTTCGCCTTCTCAAGGTTTGTTGGAACACAGCATGTTCTGGATCTAGACAGAAGACTGAGCTGGAAATACTCAGTGTTGAAAGAAATGGTAAATTGCTATAATTATAGAAGTCAAGTTATATAATAGTAAAGCCAAAAAGCACCTTATCTACTTGTTTACAATTACTGTTGGTACTAATCAGAAAATTCCAAGTTATCAATGCCCCTGTTCAATGTACACTACCAAGTTCAAGTTATAGTGTAAACCGCTTTGACTGAAATGATAAAGCAGTATAAGAAAACACCTGTTAAATAAAGAATTAAAGCAGAAAGCATGATAAGTAGCACTTGTATAGCGGTACCTCTCATTGCAGCACAGCCGACAATTACAATACTTCCAAAACGTGCAGGGATCAGGGGTGGAGAAAGCTGGCTACCACTTTTGGTCCCTTTTCTAGGCATGAGAACAGCTTCTGAAATGAAAGGAGGAGAGTATTTGAGAAGCTATAGAGGTAACTGGGAAGGAAATAATGCTGGAGAAATGGTGGGTGTGAAATCACAGGTATAAGAGGGTGGCAGACAGTAATACTGTAATTTAGTTAATATTGATAAGATAAAGATGAAAATGGTAAATTCCCATGTGCAACACAACACTAACTCCTCCCTCCCCACCATATCTTTCACCTGACTTCTCAACCCTTTTCCTACCTCTGTCCTTCATACTTGTCCAAAGCATTCTTAAAATTAACCACCGTGATGGGCTTCACCATCTCAATCGGTATGCCATTTCAGGCCTTTCTGTCTGCAACTTTACTACTCGGAAGACCAGTCCTTAACCCAGTTCCCAGACCCTCTTCTGTTTCACATTAGCAACTTTTGTAATCATCCCTCCATCCGCCAATGATAGTGAGGGCCAGATTTAAGATTTTGGTATCCATAGGCAAAACCAAACAGCAGATCCAGGAGAGTGGGGGCTAGAATCAGAAGAGGAGCAGAAGAAGGCCATTGTACCACAATAGCACCCCTTTGAGGCATCACATGCACATAGTCCTAAAGCAAGCCCCTCTTTGATATGGGGTCTTTGGTGTTGGCTTAAATTTGCCACCTAGGCAATTGCCCGTCAGTTGACTTTGTTTTCAATGCCAGGGACCCAATAATCCTTAATCCAGATCTGTTTTCTATGTAAGTACCTTGCCCCAACCACTAGGCCACTTTGGAGGAGTGGTCTAGTGGTTGGGGCAAGGTACCTCAGGCCAGAAGGTCAGGGGTTCAAATCCCACTAGAGGACAGCAATCTTGGGCCGGAAGGACTGGGATTTCTAGTCCCACAGGTGCTCCTTGTGGTCTTGGGCAAGCCACTTAACCCTCCATAGCCCAAGTTCCCTGTAAAATAGTTATCTCCAAGTTACAATGCCCTGTTCAATGTAATTTCAGTTTGTTCAATGTAAACCGCACTGATGCAGAATAGCGCGGTATATAAGAGTATGTAATAATAATATATGCTATTTACTTATGTTTTTTCAATTTTATGCCATTTGTCTAAATAGCTCCAAGTGGTGTACAACATTTATAATCAAAACACAAAACGTAAACTACATAAATCTAAAATTTTTACTATAATTATGTTACTGAGGGTGGGGGGATTTTTATAACAGAGTACCAATGTGAGAAGTCAGATAAAAAGAATTTGTTTTCTAAAGACAACATAGGCATCTGTGTGTCTTTATAAAATAGGTTTCCAGAACCACCCCTGATAGCACAAAAATACAGACATACATCACAACTCTACATCTGCTTCACCCAAACTATGTGCAGACTGTGTAACAGTAGACAAACTATTTTACTTGCATCTATGTTTTACGCACTCTCACTGCCAAGCAATTTTATAAAAGTCTTTTTCTGCATATAAAAAAGTGTTTTATATATGAAATTAACCTCTTATCATAGATAGTGGTGCACTAATGTCAGTATATATAGCATTGTATTGTGGGTGCATATATTACCAATGTCGCACAGTAGGAGGTTAATTTTATAACAGGTTGCCTAAGTTGAGAGAGCAAGTAGGCATCTATTTGTAATCTATTTTCCATGAGGGTTATTTTAGAAGCCCTATTTGCAATTTACATGTGTATTAATCATGTGTGTATATATACATACATACATACATGTAAATTGCATCCATGTGTAAATAGCTGTTTTAGACAGGGTCCAATTTAGAAGCAGACGTCCTTAACATGTGGAAATTTCAAGGGCGTGAGGTGTGGGTTTTGCAGCTAGGAAATGCAATAAATATCAAGGTCATTTAACAGAGCCTAATTATAACACTTCATATTATTTTAACAAATAAACTCCACTTACTAACTTCACCGTAGTATCAGTTACTCAGCAACATCACAGGGAAAAGGAGCAAACCTCAGATCACTCAACCACTACCCAAATTCCACCTTTCAGTGAATCCAGGTAATTCAATGAGTTTCATACATCAACGGTTCACTAACTTTTTTCCACTGTGTCTAAACAGAATATCAATAGCCACAAGAAACATCTTAGAACCATGCCATAATAACATAATAGCAATTTCTGATATATATACTTTCAACAACATAGATAGCTATCCCAAGGGTTACCAGGAATTCGCATCAACTTAATGGTACTCAACAACAACCAGCTTAATATAGTCTCCCGGTTTCCCCCTACATATCTATATTCTACCATTTTAAATGTAGACACTCCCGGAGGCGTAACTTGGTCAGGGGAGAAAACTAGACTTGTATATTGAATATGCCCCCTAATTCTGTAGACAAAGAGGAGAAAAGTATATGGGCATTTTAGTATCCACCTGCTAGCAGATACAAAAGTAATCACACACTTGGCCAATAGATCCCTCAGTAAAAATATGGACCGTTTCTGAATGCTGATCTCTGTTCATGTCAGGATGCATGATGCCTCTAGCCTCTCATGTGAACAATAGATTCTTCATTAAGTGGGAAAAGTGTGTGTGTGTGTAAGGGAGACTGGGGGGAAGGTGAGCAATACACTCTCACGTGACTCCCTCTCTCCCTGAAGTTGGCCTCATGAAAACAATGTGTAAGCTGGGGTCTTGGGCAGGAGAGATGATGCCATGGATCACTTTTGAGCAAATCAACATTAAAAACGGGTCTTTTAGTAGTCTCTCAAATTAAGTTTTTATATATTTATTTGATTATACAAACACATTCAAGAATAGCATGAATGAAAAGCGCATGGCAGAAAAAAATCAACAGAAGTATTATTAATATGACAGAAAAAAAAGAAAATATATTAACTATCCATTAGACCACAAATGAGAGGAAAAAAGCAAGAGGCTTCAGGTAACAACAAAAAAAGAGCAAAAAAATTCCTTATACAAAATAGGAAAAAATAAAGCATATCAAAGCAGTGCGAGACTTGTGCGTCAGCCGTATAGGAAGCAGAAACAACCACAGAATCCTCCCTAGCTACTAGAAACTCCAGCAGCTGATGGGGCTCAAAAAACAGAAACATTTCCTCTTTATAGGTAACATAACAAAAATGCAATGTGTGCCTTTGAGTCAGTCCTGACTCCTGGCGACCCAGAAGCTCCTGGGTTTTCTTGGCAGTGTTACCGGAAGTAGATTGCCAGGCCTTTCTTCCGAGGCAATGGAGGGTTAAGTGACTTGCCCAAGGCCACAAGGAGTGCTAGCAGGAATTGAACCCTGGTTGCTTGGTTACCAAGCCAGTGCTCTAACCACTAGGTAACATAACATTGAGCAGGAAATTTTAGCAAAAAGGTCCCGCCAAGGGAAAGGACCCTGGTCTTAAGTCTCAGGAATTCCTTCCTCCTCAGCTCAGAATTGCTAGCAAGATCTGGGTAAATACGAAGATGAGAGCCCATAAACTGCTCACTGAAATTCTAAAATAAGATCTAAGAATTAACGATATATCAGATTCCAGAGGCAAAGTAATAAGGGGAGTAGAATGAGCCATAATCAACTCCAAAGAATCCCTGTTAGGTCTCCGGCCTCTGGAGGATTCTCCCAGCTAACTCCCTGATTTCCCTGCTCCACCGAAAGGTATTGAGCCCTTGTCAAAGGTGGTAGATTATCCCGGGAGATCTTCAAGACCTCCTGGAAGTACCTATGAACCATCTCCATAGGCGACTGTACCGGAAATCTAGGAAAATTAAGAAGTCTCAAATTGTTCTTCCGGACTTGATTCTAAAGATATTCCATCCTCCTAGAAGTCACAGCTGGCCACTTTGCAAACCCCGAAGTTATTCAAGCTCTCCTTCCAAACGAACCATCTTCCCCTCCTGTTCCTTTTGCACTCTGGAAATCTCTTGAAAATTAGTTCGAAAAGCATTAGACTCAGTGCAGCAACAGACACGAGGGAAGAGTTCATGGTCAAAATAGCCTCCCACAGTACCTCCAAAGTAACTTTAGCAGGTCTCATCAGCCTTCCAACACCCATAGTGGACAGCATGCTAGGAACCACCGGGGGGCAGGCTAACATCCAAGACAGAGGAAACTGCAGCTTTCTTTCCCTCACCAGATGATCCACATAGCTGAACTGAAACAGTCAGTGAGCCCTCTTCACTTCCCTGCGACGGCATGCTAGTTAGCAGGCCAGAGGGAAGCACTACACTGGCCACCGCAACATTTCTGGGGCATGGAGGGGGGGCCACTGGTCAGGGGAAAGCAAAACCCCTGACGTGCTCAGGTCCACAGATTGCAAGTGCTGCCAACCTGCCGAAGACACCGCTCGTGCACCTGGCGCAGCAAAACTACAAGAAAGTTACATCTTCTGACCAGTGGAGATGGAAAGAGCCTCATCCAAGAATAGGAAGGCTTGTTTGCGCTTTCTCCTTCCCATTTCCACTCTACAAGCTGCAATCAAACACCGGAATAGAGCGCCACTACCAGAGCCAGGTCAACCGATGCTTCTCACTGCCACCATCTTGCCTCTTGCCGATGTCCCAACCACTCCTGCTGACGTCCTCAAATTGAGTTTTAAGTTTCTAATATAGGACAGGAGTGCTAATAGATCTGGATGCTAATGTAGGTTTGCTCTAAACTACAGCAATCTGTTCACCACTGGTCTCGCTCCGGTGCTGTATTCAGTTAGCGCCTTTAATAATGGTCAAGATTCAGCATATTCTGTCACATCTTTCTATAAATGTGATGTCAAAAATAGTCTAAGGGGGGTCTTTTATGAAAGTGTAGTAGGGCTTTGCACTTACTATGGGTTTATCACTGGAAAAACCTCACGGTAGGTGCAAAGCCTGTGCAGTAAGTGTAGGAGGTGTGCCCTGCGTGAGCACACAGGGACGACAAATGCAGCAGGCATCTGTGAATCCTGCCCTGCCAAGGCAGAAACTGCAGACCCAGGACTGAGTAGGCACCCCCCTCCCCGATGATTGCATCCCCGCAATCACCCCTCCCCCAATGCATTTCCCCCCTCCCCCATTGGTACCCCTTTTCAACGAGTGCAAACAGCAGTTTTTTGACAACGCTCTCTGCACTTGCCCCACATTTACCATGGGGGTTTAGCACATGTTAAACCCAGAGTAGTCGTTGCCACAGCTTAGTAAAAGACCCTCTAAGGTTATGTCTTGAGTAATCTAAAATCTTTTCTGGATTTCCTAGACATTCTACAACCCCTTTCAGCCCCTTCATTTCATTTATTATATTTAACTCCCACTTATTATGTATTTCTATAATGTCAATATATGGCCCCTTTATATATATCTATGACCTTGTTCATTTACCATAATCGTAACTTTAGGTTTTAAATTCAACTTGGGTAATCTTTCACTTGCCTGAAACCCAGCATATTTGTCTTTTTACACAGCGGCTTCGAGTTCAAACATTAATTCCTCCAGCTCTGGACTCCTCTTCTTCCCCTTTAGTTAAATTCTTGGCCTGGCCTGTCTATTTAGCTCATACTTCCTTCTAGTACCTCTTTCAAAGCCACCTCCTTCTCTCTCCTCATCAGTCTTCTTTCTGGTATTCTTTCTGCATCTATTTCTCTCACTGCTTCAGTAGTTCTTGTACTCCTTTTCGGGTCTCCTTCTCCCTGTGCACCAGCCTTTCTTCTGGTGCTCTTTTCCAGACTTTCTCTTTTTGAAATGAGGGGAGGATGCATGGAAGAGACTCCCAGTGGAGACAGTACAGTCAAAGACTGTATCTGAATTCAAGATAGGATGGGATAAACCCAGAGGATCTCTAATGGGAAAAGGGGGCTGTAAATCTTAGTCGTTGGTATGGAAGGGCAGCTTGGATAGGCCATGTGGTCTTTATCTACCGTCATGTTCCTATGATTTTGGAATAGCAAGCCTCACCACTAAAAACGCACATAAATATTGAAAACTTTTACAGCGAATTACAGAGTTGGTTATATCTAACAGGTATTCTCCAAGGATAGCAGGATGATGTCATCCAGTGGAGACTGGGGTCAAAACATTATTTAGTTAGCTAAGAGTTTTTCAGAATGCTTGCTCAAACATATCCTGGGGACTCCATAGCCAGTCAGGCATTCAGGGATAGCTACAATGAATATGCATGAGATAAATCTGCATGCGTTGGAGACCCTGCAGATACAAATGTGGAGGAGTAGCCTAATGGTTGGAACATTGGCTTGGGCGCCAAGAGACCACAGTTCAATTCCCACTAGCACTCCTTGTAACCCTAGGCAAGTCACTTAGCCTTCCATTGTCTCAGAAAAATCCAATTTATCAATGTCCCTGTTTAATGTACATTACCAAGTTTAAGTTACAACATAAATCACTTTGACTGAAATGATAAAGCAGTATAAAAAAAATCTCTGATAAATAAATCTCATGTATATTTGTTGTGAGCAACCTAGCTCAGTGCCCAAAAAATCTAAAAACATAAGTTCAATTTTATAATTCCTGCAAGTGTCAAGGCCTTACCAAATGTGCAAAACTGCAAACACAAATATGTAAAGTGAAGCCTATTACTCTGGGAAATCACTTTGTAAAATTGCACAGGACACAGTTAAGAGTCTGCAGGCATTGGAGGTAGGCCACCTTTACATGTGCCATCTCAAAAAGGGGTAAAACAAAATGGATTGGCTAACCACTGTGCCTTTTCATGCAACTCCATCTTAAGTTGAAATATGACTATCAGTAATTCCTTATTGTCCCTCCAGTCCAGTATGTGTGGGTTATCACCGTCTACCAGGTGCTTTTTAACATGCACATAAATGACCTGGAAATGGGAATACCGAGTGAGGTGATCAAATTTGCAGATGAAACAAAATTATTCAAAGTTGTTAAAATGCAAAGGGACTATGAAAATTTTCAAGAGGACTTTGATAAATTGGAAGGCTGGGTGTCCAAGTGGCAGATGAAATTTAATGTGAACAAGTACAGAGTTATGCACCTGGGAAAGAGCAATCCAACTATGGTTGCACAATGCTAGGTTCCTCATTGGGAACCACCACACAGAAAAGAGATTTGGGTGTCATCATGGATGGTATGTTGGAGCCCTCCACCCAGTGCGCAGCAGCAGCAGCCAAGGGAGCAGGTAGAATGCTGGGAATCATGGGGAAAGGAATGGAGAATAAAACCAAGGATATTATAATGCCTCTGTATCATTCCATAGTACGACTGCACCTTGGGTATTGTGTGCAATTCTATCTTGGGGAGGATGTAGCAGAATTGGAGAGGGTGCAGAGAGAAGCCACCAAAATGGTAAAGGGGATGAAAGGATACTTCTATGAGGAAAGGCTTAAAAGATTAGGGGTTTTCAACTTGGAGAAGAGAGGTTGAGGGGAGATGTGATAGAGGTCTATAAATTTAATGAATGGAGCAGAACGGGTAAACGTAGTTCGGTTGTTTACATCATCGAAAAGTAGAAAGACTAGGGGACACGCAATAAAGCTATAAAGTAATCCTTTTAAGACTAATAAGGGAAAATATTTTTTTCACTCAGTGCGTAATCAAACTCTGGGGTTTGTTACCAGAGGATGTAGTGAAGGCTGTTAGTGTAGGTGGGTTTATGAGATGTTTGGAGATGTTCCTAGAGGAAGGATCCATAGAATATTATTGGGGAGGACCCGGGAGGTCCACTGCTTGCCCCGTGACAGGAATTGTTGGAACCTATGTGCCTTTTTGGGAGCCTGCCAGGTGCTTGTGACCTGCATTGGCCACTGTTGGAGGCAGGGATGCTGGGCTTGATGGACCTTGGTCTGACCCAGTATGGCATTTCTTATATTCTTATAATTGCTAGGCTAGTTATGATATACAAATAAAGCATTAAAAAATAAATACAAAAGCATTAAATATAAGTACAAAAACCCAATAGTACAGAGAATAATTGACCGTCATGCAAACAGATGAGCTTTCAATAATTTCTGAAAAATCAGACTGATGACTGATAGACACAGTTGTATTTCAACTAGACCAACCAATAATTGGAAAAGCCTATGCTCAAGTACTGTAGAAGCTCTAGTTGATGCAACTGGACATATACCAATGAAGCAATCATGATAGTTCTATCAAAAAATCAGCAGGCACTAAGTGATAGACCATACAACATTTAAATAAAATACGGTCCTTAATTCGCAACCACTGGAGATCTCAATACAATCTGGAGATGTGGTCCATTTCCGTAAGTTAAAAATGACACAAACAATAGCATTTTGTTTTATCTGCAAGGGCCTAAGTAGCCAAGATATAAAATATTACAATAGTCAAGGTATGGTAATATCAACATCTGGGCCACCATCCTAATGTCTTCATTTGTCAAATAATTTCACAAACCTCTGACTATGCGTAACTTGAAAAAGGGCAAACAAACTATATGTAATATCTGAGCATGCATGGATCGAGTTGAACCCAAAATGACACCTAGATAGCGCACCTCTGCGCATACAGCCATATTATGGCCATCAAGCAAAATAGACAAAAGGTCCACTACAAAATGTGGGTTTGTTGCAACCATGGCTTCAGTCTTTGTATAGTTTATACTGAGTCCATTAGCCAAAACCCAACCAAAAATAAACAAAAAATGATGTATTAATGCTGTTTGCATTATGTCATCCACAGGAAAAGGAACAAATAGCAAAATATCATCTGTGTATAGTTTATACTGTATATGATGTGCAATTATCGTAAAAATATTCATGTGGGTCTGACAGATGTTAAATAGAGTAAATGAAAGAGGAGACCCTTGAGGAATCCCTCTATCAATACAAACGGCTTGGTAAACGCATTGCAAAATAATATATTTTGCAATCTATTTAGCAAATAAGAGTGAAACCAAGCTAATACTATTTTCCTCATGCCAAGCCCTGCCTACCTTGCCAATAACATTTCTGGTATATAAAAATCAAATGCAAAAGCTAAGCAATGAATTTTACAATGGGATCTTGAAGCCAGAATGTCTAGAAAAAACAAATGTTAGAACGTGCAAGTTCAGGCACGACTTCAAAAATGTGGGCGTGCCCGAAATGGCTATCCATGGAGATATCTACATTGATGTCCCTGGACTAGCATCTCACAACATGGACGTCTAGCAACATAGTGGTAAAAGTAGTGGGTTGGGAGTGGGGTGGTCAGGGTTCAAATCCTCATGTGGGTCTTTGTGATTTTAGGCTAATCAGTTAACTTTCCATCTTCTCTACACTCTGGATGTTTTAAGGCCAAAACAAGCACTTTCCTGATACCTATTCGTGCTTGCAGCGGGTATAAAGGTGGACATCCTCGCAGACATCCCCATCTTGAAAGGCAATGTCAGGAAATACTTTTTCACTGAAAGGGTGGTGGATGCTTGGAATGTCCTCCCGATGGAAGTGGTGAGGGCAAATACAGTGACAGAATTCAAAATGGCATGAGACAGACACAGTGGATCCCTTTACAGCAACAGGATAAAATCAAAATAAACTGAACCATCTAATTTCTCAACAAATAGGGGTGTCCTGCATGGAGCGGTGGGTTCACCCCTGAGCAGAGACATGGGGAAGGGTGGCCTGCACGGAGCAGCAGTTGCACCTACTCCTGCCATCTTACTGGGCAGACTAGATGGACCATTCTGGTCTTTATCTGCTGTCATTTACTATGTTACTATGTCTTCCTGAAATCGAACAAAGACGTCCATAAGTCCATAGCACCTCCCCAGACATGCCTCCACCATACCCTATCTACTTGAACATCCCTGCACCAGAGACATCTGTAAACGTGGCTTGTGGAAAGACTGCGGAGACATCTCTGTGATTTTGACGTCGTCGGACATCCTACGTCACAACTAAGCCTTTTAAAATGACTTCCTAAATCAATTTTAAAAAAAAGCAAAAGAAAAGCAGATTGTGGTTTATGGAGACCTCATGAGATATAATCAAGCAATGAAGGAGGCAAGGTCTCAGGGCTGTGTCCTCACCTAAAACCATGTAGCTCTGGATTCCAAATAGTCATCTAACTGTGATGTAACAACTGGTTCTAACATTCTGCTAATAAAGAGTAAGCTAGAAACAGACCGATAATTCAGAGCATCACAAGCCCTCATGTTTGTACCAAGGCTCCAGTGCTGCGGAGGTGGCGGTGCTAGTGCTGACTCCCTTGGCCATGACATCACAATGACATCCCATCCTGGGAGGATCTGATTGGTTTGCATGTATATGTCTGCATGTGGTTAATTATCAGTAACTTTACAACATTAGCTAAAACCGGTGAGCACAGGGTGCAAGTTATAGATGATCTACAGGGACCATCTCTGAATGTTTCAAGACTAATGCTTTAATGGTAGCATTGGTACTTGCTGTGCTTATCACACTTATTAAACATTTCATATATGAAAAGCGCACAGTTTTCTTTCCGTAGGGAATGCCAAGGCACATCTAGAAGTGGAAGCATGGTTCTTCCTGTCACATTTAATGAAACACAGATAAGAGAGAGCCACTGTCTGAATACTGAACAAATGGCTTTCCCTGAATTGTTATGGCTTTGGAAACTCCTCCTGGTTTGTTTTGTTGAGAAATTCTTAATCTTGTATGGCTCCTGCTGGTCAAGAATGACATAGGAAACAAGTTAGGGAGCCTTTTGCTGGCGGTGGGCCCTGCGGAGCACCAGCAACTCCCTTTCTCTCTCACTAGAATCAATCTCCCTGTTGCTGTGATTCATTCCCATGGCCCCAGAGTGCTTAGCCTGCCCTCTTTGCCTTATCACTCTAATCATTTGGCTTTAGGCCCAGATCACTGCTTGAATTGAGAAGGGACAATAGCACCAGTGCTCCTCCGCCTAGAATCACAATAAACCACTGTAATTTGTGGTTCTGATTGCAGAGCAGAGTTATTGTGGCTGAGTAATTGCTGTTTCAGGAAGACGTAGCACATACTATTGACCCCCAATTATCTCAATCGCAGTCACCTTACAAACTCATTAATGCCGTCATAGAGCATAAATTTATTTACTTCCAATTAATGTTTTTCGTATGCAAAGCGCTAATTAATTACTAGAGCCTTATACAACCAGAGTCAGGGAACCAGTTTGGTTTGTGTTAATTGAGAGGGTGGGAAAAGGAAGTGGGAGACTGTGAGCCATAAGAATTATTTCCAAGACAGTAGAGGTTTAATGGTAAAACCTTCCAATTACCCTACCATCCTTGAAATCTGCAGAATGAAACCCTTGTTTTATACCAGTTGCCATCTTCCCAATGCCATTCACCCAACTCACCTCTATCCAAGCTGCCAACATTCCATATTTCATGGCTAAAAATACATGTTTCCCACCCTATCATCCTAAAATTTCCCTCCCATCAAATGCATGGGAGACGGACACATAGGTTAAGATCTTTCTCACGCTTTGTTTTATCAAATCTCCCTCGTCATCTGTCAAATGTAGACTCATCACCCTCACTGCTATTAAAGGAATAAGCATGTTCTCAAGGGGTGTGGTTGCCAAATGTCTTCCATCCACTGGCTACTTTCTTCCATGATATGTTGAAGGCAAATGCCTTTCGTGAGCATCAACCAGCAACAACTATTGCACTTTCCAGGTGGAATTAGATTAGTCTCCACTTAATCAATGGGCTAATTTACTTCTATTAGTTAAAAATGTTAAATGAAGTTTTAAATTTTCATAAACTTTGCAAAGCATAGCTGTTTCATATAGCCATATGCTGAAATGTTCATTTGGATTATTAACATTTTTATATTATTGTCAAGTCATGCTTTTGATTTTAATCTTTTCATGTGTTCTGTGATATACTGTAGTAAACCACTTTGCAGACCTTATTGGGAAAGAACTGCTCTTGTAGATTACAGCATGAGGGGTCAAAGAGCAACTGAAAACACTAGACTTTCCCAAACTGTACAGTATTATAGTGGTCCTCCAATGAATAATAGCCACAAAAAAATAGAATGGCATAAAATTCTTAGAGGTACTGTAATTCCCTCAGGAGCTCTTGCCTCAGATGATGGGAAAAGGTCCATCTAACACTGCCCCAGAATTTGTTTTAAAATGTGATATTTAACCGTGAAAGTGAATAGATCTGGTTTGTGAGTCACAGAACAAGCTCACAAAGGTAAAATCAAGATCTCCTTATTCCAGGGTGATACTGCGAGGTGCTTTTTCTTTTTTGAAATGAGAATTATAAAATCTCTGATGTGCATTTCTAACCCTGATTGGTAACCACTCGACTTGTTCTGCCTGAAAGGGCTGAGTGATGTCACGCAGGCAGACAACCTCAAACATCCTCACATTAGTTGCTGAGTATGCTCAGTGGTGGATTTATACACCTGCTGTCCTTAGGCATATGGACAGTCAGCTGTTTCCTCTCCCCCCAACTCTGCTATGTGATGTTTAGAAAGCAACAAAGAAAACCAGTCATAGCAGTGCAATGCCACAGCTGATAATCTAAATCTAAGGGCTCACACAGGCATGGCAGCTGCCCTATTAAGGCAGCTATTCATTGGCACGTGTCTGTATACAGCCATGCATTATCACACATTTTCCCCTACTGAAAATTTTGATTTTGGGTGGGTATGCTTTAAAACACACTACTATGTCTTTAAAGCTTGCCATATGCAGTGTGTTGTGTGTGGAAGTAAGTGAGATCTCCAGGGAGGCGAGTAAGTGTCGGTGAGCAGTCTGCGAGAGAAAGCTCTCTGGTTCAGGACACTGGTGAGAGCTACTCAGCTGGTGAACTGAGAGTTAGGACTTATTTGGAAAAGAATGGGTAATAAAACAAAGAATACCAGGGAAAGAAGAAGAACAATCCTCCTCAGAAATCACAGGAGTCACCAGAACAGCGCAGGGAGGACATGGCCACACCTCTTAAAAACAAAGAAACCTTTTATTTCGTAAAACCTTCAAAGGTATAGACCTGACTTGGCCAAGTTTCAGCTGTCAGCCTGCATCAGGGGTCAAAAAACAAAACACATGAATTTTAAAAATACATTAAAAATACAATAATATTTCCAAACTGTACAGTAAAGAACAAACAAAAATAAAATACAAAAGAAACATACAATACCAATTAAGATTCAATTGCTTATATACTCCAATGGCAGTCAGGACATTGTAACAAAAACCTATAAATAAAACATACATATGTAACCTAAAAGGTGCATATGAGGCAGTACAATTGCTACAGACAATACCATAAAATTCTGAAGCTAACTTGCTTCACGAAATTGTTGCAGATTTTGAAACACGTGGATTGCTCTGCTTGGTGTTGCCCAGGGCCGGTGCTACCACTGGGCAAACTACACAGTCATCTAGAGTGCCAATGGGTCTGAGGACAGCCCACCGCTGTTGTTGGCACTCCTCTCTAGGACCTGCAGTGGTAATTGCTTTAATCAGTATGCAGCGCTTCCCGAAATTTCCAGCGCTGTGGTGTTTGTGCTTCTTCCCCCTCTTATGCAAACTTCCTGCAAAATGAAGATTTCGGTAAGCACTGCAGTGCTATTTAAAGTAATTGCTGTCACTGCAGGTCCCAAAGAGGAGCAGGGACGAGGCACCAGGAATGAGGTTTACTGAGGCTCTTTATATCCTTGCACTAGCTCTGATCCGGCCTATGCGTATGGCACGTGGGAAGTAAATCATTGACTAGCACCGGAAATACTTTTTCACTGGAAAGGTGATTGATGCATTGAATGCCTTCATGGGAGCAAAAACGGTGAAAGAATTTTAAAAAGCGTGGGATAAACACAAAGGATCCTTTATAGCAAAAGGATGGAATCAAAGTATAAAGCATTTCCATTGAAAACAAAATATAAATGATTTTCACGGCGCACAGTTACAACCCTAAAGACAAAGGAGTGAGATAACCTGCCTGGAGTAACAGGTACAATCCTAGTCATCTTACTGGGCTGACTAGCCAGGACATTCTGGTGCTTTCTCTGTGGTCATTTACTACATTAAGCACAGCGCACACTTGCTGCATGTATTGTTTTCTGAAAACATTGCATGGGGCATACAAGCAAGCGTGTTCTGCAAAAAATGCAGCCGGTAAAGGCCCTAGGCAGCTTGGGGAAAATGTCCTTCTTTTCTAGACTGTTTGTTTCTTGAAGCTTCCTTGAGGGATCTCTTGAAAACAGTTTTAGTTGAGCAGACACGAACAGGTCTGGTGGTTTTGAAAGCAGAAACAGTAGCAAAAGACGGATGATTCGGAGCAGTCTCCATATAGCCAAAGGAGGACGGCATGTGAGAACCAAACTGGGAGAGCCGATGACAGTGGTAAGCAGCTGAGGTCTTTGGATAAATACAACCGCATGACTTCTATGACACAGTTTCTAAGAGATCTATAAATCAGAGAAAACTGATAAGAAGGAAGGCCAGAGAACCCGCCCCATGGCCTGGGATCAGCTCTTGCTACAGGTCTTCTGCTCCCTGATATAAGCAGCCAAATTTAGGACCCAAGATTTTGGGCTTCAGAAGACTCCCTGATTCTTGGACATCTGACCTTCTGCCTTTGCACTGTGGGGCCCCTCAAGATTCACACCACTTCTCTTTACCATCTTCATGCCTCCCCTCCCTCTTCTGGTGCAGCAGTCTGGCATCTCGCCTACTACTACACCAATGATCTTATTCTGCTCTACCACACTTCCCCTGTCAGCCCAGACCTCTCACCCCTCAATGCCTGCCTGTCTCATCTTGCTAAATGGCTGTCCACAAACCTCCTTCATCTTAACCCGTCTAAAACCTCGGCAATGTGGTTTACTTTCGGCAACTCCTCCCCTACACTATGCCCCGCTCTTCTTGATGCCCCGATCCCACTTGTTTCATCTTTTCGTTATCCCTGGGGTAACAATGGACTTGGACTTATCCTTCCATGACCACATCTCTGCTCTCACTCGCCTTTCTTACTTCTACCTCTGACAAATCCACGCCATCCATGCTGTATTGTCCCATCCTCTCTCACCACTCTTTTGCTCTCTCTGGTGATCTCAGGTTGACTACTGTAATATTATTTTTGCAGGCCTCCCCCGATATCAGCTTCACCGCCTCTAGTTGATTCAAAACACCACCGCAAGAATTCTCTCCCACACCACCCATTACAGTCATATCACACCCCATCTTATTAATTTACACTGTATCACCTATAAACGTCTGATCCTGACTCATAAGGCACTTCACACACACGCGCCACAGTATCTGGCCGACACCCTGCAGTTCCGTCCTGTGCCCTGCAGTCTTCGTTGCTTCTCCCCTCCCCAGCACATGCTCATCTGGAACAGACCCACATTCATCCTTTTTCTTTCTAGGACCTTCCTTGTGGAACTCGCTCACCTCTGCCCTCCGTCAAGAACAGTCATACCCTAAATTTAAGACTCTTCTCAAGACACGTCTCTTCTGTTCAGCCTATGACCTCCCCCACCCCGACCCCTGAAGATACTAATCTCCTGGCCCCTTCTTTGTTCCCATCCTTTTCTTCATCCTCTCCTCTGGTGTGAATGTCTGCTTTCCTGTCAGCAACTGTGATTCCTTTCTGTTCCTGGCCACGGTCACTGTGCATTTTGTCATATTGTAAACCGCCCTAATGTTTCGAAGGTGCGGTTAATCAAGTACGACAACGATAAACATAAAGATGTGCTTTTTTCACACTGAGGCCAAAAGCAAGTTGGGGGGGGATATTAAATGGGGGAGGGGGAATCCCCAGATAGTTTAAAGGGATGGTTTGGTTTTTTATTTTTTATTATTTTTTAAATTTAGCTCCGGCCTTTCCAGTAGTAGCTCGAGGTGAGTTACATTCAGGTACAGGAGATATTCTCCCATCCCCAGAAGATTCACAATCTAAACTGCATTAGGCTTTTGCATTTAACATGCACTTAGCACTGACACTAATGTGCGTGAAGTGCAACGCCTCTGTGGTAACTGTCAGGAGCGTGGCCAGCATGTTCCCAACAGTTAACAGGTAGATGAGTATCGCTGTGGGAGTGCTTAGCTCCACTTACTGAGGTGACAATTAGCACACGATTTGGCTTCTGTGCTAACTGTAGTGTGCTCACCGTCCCACTCTCCACCTCTGCCCTGTCCATTCAGCATGCTAACATGTGTTAGAGCACAGTAACCATCATGGCCCCACGGTAACAGTTACCTTAGGCCATTGTGCAAAAATGCACGTTATCTGCTTAGTGCACTTAAGTACAAACTTAGGAGCCCTTTTACTTAGGCAATGGGGGGTTAATGGCTTGCCCAAGGCCACAAGGAGCATCAGTTGAGAATTAAGGCTCATACCACACCACATCCCAATCCTGGTTCCAATTGATTTGGAAGCCCAAATGAACAGGAGGAAGCTGACAGATCAAAAAAAGAAGAGAGACTGGATCAAAAACATTTTTTTTAAATTTATTTATAAAGCTTATATACCACATTGCCATCTGTAAGTCAATTACAATGGTATTCAACAAAATAATATGCAATGCAATGCAAAGAATAAAAAATACTGAAACAAACAACTGTGATCCACTTCTCACTTTACCACTTAAGAAGGGTTCTAAACTCTATTATACTGATCTACTGCGAGGGTGAGAGATGTCTGCCAGGGATGTGGCAACTAAACCCGTGAAAGGGAGATGACTAGCAAAGGGTCTATGGTGATTTACAGTATTTTTATTTATTTATTTAACAATTCTTTTATGCCGCCTTTCAGATTTATCAAAGCGATTTACGATTAAGTCAACGTTTTACATGAAACAGAATGGCTAATATATTATTATGTTACATTGAACAAGTTAATATAACAGATGGTAAACTATGATACATTGTTAAGATGTGTGCAACTTATTACATTGAACTGTCTCTTGGAACTATGTTACTTTGTTACAGACTCTTACAATTTCAAGGGAGCTGGTTCACTTTCAGAAAAGGAGATTATAGCAATAGGGCGGGGAACTGCAACTTGTCGGTGCTCATCGGTGTATGAACCTTTCAGCATGTAGAGCCAAGCCCACTAGGTAGATGGACCGAAATGCTCTAAGGAGAGTAGTATCTTCAATTTCAATCTAAGGTATCTTTTATTGCATGGAGCTCCGCTGGCAGTGAGTCTCATAAAGTTGGACCGTACATTGAGAATGCCCTATGGCAGGTTGCTTGTAGGCTCTTGGTCCTTTGAGAGGGAATTGTGAGGAGGTTTTGATGTGAATGCCTTCTTGATCTGGATTCTGGAGCTTTCTGTATTAGTGGGATGAGACATCCAGCTGCTTGGAGGTGTATGGTTTTAAATGTGATCATAAGTGCCTTATATTTGATGCGGGATGGTATCAGTAGTCAGTGTAAGCTTTTGAGCAATGGGGTGATATGCTCCTGTTCTGCTGCTCCTGTGATAAGTCGAGCCATGGTGTTCTGGGCCCTCAAAGAATGTAAGGCCCTTCAAAGTGTGTACAGTTTATCACTTGCTGTTCTACTAAATTCTAAATTGTTGCAGGTCGGACAGACAGTGTACTCTCCACTGTTTTCTGCACCAAAAGTATCAGTATCAGGATCAAGTACAATCTTGAAACCGACTGGCACTAATGAAAGATCTTGGGCTTAGGGTGGGTGAAGAATACAGGCCACCTTAGTGACTTATATTGATAAGAGTCCTAAGATGTATAACTTTTAAATAAAAAGGCTCTCTGCACATTAGCTGGATTAGATATTGAAATATAATATATAATGTTAAGAATACAAATATATTTATATCTTGGTTGGATAGGTATATTGCTATTGCCTTTCATAACTTACATGAACATAGCCTTACTAGACAGTTGTTTCTTTTGGACAAAAAATCTTTAGGCCCCCCGTGCACATACTTATATTGTTGCTGCCTCAATATCACACACATGTCGATCTCCTAGTGATCCATACTGACAAGGTGGCACAGGTCTTCAGACATTCCAGTGTTATATCCGCTCAAGGGAAGAGCACTAAAAACTCCAGCAAGGACTTCAAAGAGCATTTTTTGTCTTGGAGTGGTTTTTTTGTTTTTTTTTTCTGTAGTGCTGTCTCATGAAGAGCAGCATAGATTTTTTTCTTAGTCCCCCCCCCCCCCCCCAGGTGTTATGATTTAAGAGCTCACAGGGTTAAACTACCAAGCACAGTCAGTAAAGCAAGGTACAAGATGCTAAGCTACTAGTTTTCCCTATTCTGGGCAAACAGACTGTCTTGAGTTTGAAGCCCTTGGCCGGCTGCATAGCTATGTCTGCCTACATACCAGCAGAATGATTTGTAGACAGTCCGGCTCTGGCTTGTGCAGGGGGTCTGGATGCATGAGGAGTCCATCAATGCTGTTAGAACTCACTGATCTCATCCCACAGGCTTCAAAAGTATTAAATAGCCTGTGTTGGAAGTCATTGGTCAACCGATTGAATGAGCACCTGTTTGAAGTATGGACTCAGTCACCCAGATTAGAAATGAGGTTTAAACGTGACATAGTCAGTTAGAAATTTGACACCAGAAAATAGGCTGTCAGCTTCCATTTGTGTATGTCAAGTACCAAGGAGAAAGATGCATCCAAGAGAATGGGGATGGGCTGGGTGTTTTAGTCTCTGGAATGTGCCCATGAGGCATGATGATGGCATAGAATGGCAATGAAGGCACTTGCACGGCTGAGAAGGCATCAACCCAGTGTAGGACAGGATCACTTTTCATTGACAACTGCGAGACACAGTTGAGACAAAGAAAATAGCCTTGTTGGCAAGTGGAAGGACCAGCTGTGAAAGGCCATATGGTCTTTTTCTATTCTTCTATGTCTCTATCTGCTCATCCATACCAACTACTATAGTCCATTTTTTTTTTCCTTTAGAGATCTTCATGGACCATCAAGCTTTTCTTTAGCAATAGAGAAGTTTCTCTTTTGCACCATAGATGGAAAATAAATGTAACCATGGTCCATCCATGTCTTAATCTTGTTAGCAGAGATCGGGACCAACATGGGACTTTTCATCACTTATGCACAACAAACCTACAAATTGGTTCTGAAATGCTTCCCACCACGAATGGTAACAATGAGTTCATCACCTACTAGACATTCTCCATATCTTCTGTTTTATGCCAGTGGCTCTTAACCCCGGTCCATGAACCCTTCATGGCCATAATGAGTACGTTTATGACATAGGTTTGTAGTGGTAGGCTGGCAACCAGGGAAGGCAGGGTTCAAATCTCACTGCTTCTCCTAATGACCTGGGCAAGTCACTTAACCCTGCATTGCCTCAAGAATAAAACTAGATTGTAAGCCCTCTGGGACAGGGAAATATGTAGCATACCTGAATATAACTTGCCTTGAGCTATTACTGAAAAGCTAAATAAATAACCAGGTTCTTAGACTCGGTACATATGCAAGGCAAATTTCTTCTGCATATCCTAGAAATCACGTTGGCTGGGGGAACTGAGTTGAAGACCACTGGGGGTTTTCTTCTGTCTGAATGGCATGATGGGTAAAACATTAGCCCTCAACCTTAATCATATTGTGATCTAAAATTCCATTAAAATCATTTTTGTTTGACTCTTTTGTTACTCAGCACTGCTCTGGTTGAAAGACTCTATCTTGCATCCAGCAGGGGAACATGTAAAACAGTTGTATCCGGACACACATTCATGCTGCTTTCTCCTCAGTTTTACTTACCTGCTTTTCTCATAAATTTTCACAAAGATTATTATGCCCAATTCAGACTCCATCCTGTCTGTTTTAGCTTGATTGGGCCCCAGTTATAAGTTTGTATATTATTCCCCAGATATTTTCCTCTTGTTATTTTGCCATTGTCTCTTATTTTCCTTGGCCGGTTTTGTGCTCAGCATGGTTTATTTTGGGACCCTCTCTGTTTTCAGCTATTTTTTTCTTTAATAATATTTTCCTGTTTTTGCTTGTTTTGCTTTTTCTATTTTTTACTCTTTTTTCCCCACTAGCTTTTAACCTTTTTCTGTTCTTCAGTCTTTCATTTCATCCTTTTGCTCATCCAAAATCGACCTGCTGTTTCCACATCAAAAGGGACAAACTGAGCCAGGCCTGGTTTTACCCCATTGTATGTAGTGAGAAGGAATTCCTAATTTACTTTCTCATGTAGTAGGATAAAACCATGACTGGATGTACTTTGTCCTTAATGATATGCTACCATCTGGTCACTTTAGTTTATTGGCGGGCAGAGAAGGGGACAGTCAGCAGAAGGATGACCAGCTTGCTCCATCTTGGCAGGACAGGAAGGTCCAATTCTGATTTTGTCCTCTGACATGCATGGACTATTAACCCTGGGAGTACCGATGGGGTCAAAAGTGACCCCATTGCAAGTTTCACAACGCGTATCTCGGAAACTAGTTGTTCAAGAATGCAATCTTTTTATGACTTTTCACATGTCAATATTCTCTTTATATTGCGCCATGAGAGGAATAATTTTCATCTGCTAGGTGACGCTAGTGATGAATTGCAGCACAGAGTACCAGTGGGGTCATTTTTGACCCCAGTTGCTTATGTCTGATTTGGATCGTGATACAATTTGCAATTTTGTGAATTTTTTGATCTGACAAAGGTATTTATCATTAATTATGTATCATTTATTTTTGTACTCTTATTTTATGAAAATTACACATTTTCTGTAAGTGATATCATACGTTCTCTCATTATTTCCGATGAAATCTAAAGGCTTTCAGCTCATTCATCACGATTATTGTACACCTATAGTAAAACTGCTTTGCATTTTATTCAACTTTATCTTTGTTTATTTATTTTAGGTTATTGTTTATGATGTCAAAACAAAAGTGTTCAGCTGCCCAAGTAAGAGAAATATTGCAACGAGATGCTGACAGTGACGGCTCTGAGTTGTCTGATGATGCAGCATATTCAGCAAGCGAAGAAGCAAATCAGCCAGGTTCGGGCGATAAATCTGATGATGACAGTCATGATTCAGATGGCAACAGCAGTTGGTCGCCAAGTGAATGTGAGACTGATGTTGAGCCAGTAACATCACCTGCAGCAAAGAGTCAAGTTACAGGTCGAGGCAAAGGTCGAGGCTGTGCTGGACAGAGAAGAAGGCAGGAGTCCAGACGACACCTGGAAAGATTTGACAGATGGAGAATTTCAACATTTTCTTGGATTTCCGATCCTCTCAGGCGTGTACAAGTCACGAAATGAATCCATAGTTCAGTTGTGGAACCTTGAAGATGGTCATTCTGTTTTCGGCAAAAATATGGCCCGTAACTGTTTTCAGCAAATTTCTTGTGCTCTCAGATTTGATGATGCAACCAACAGAGGTGAACATCGAGGCGTGGATAAGCTTGCTCCAATTAGACACATTTTTGATACCTGGGAACCAACTCTAAGTGACACCTTTGTTCCTGGTGAAAATGTTACCGTGGATGAGCAACTGCTTACATTTCGTGGCCATGTTCCATTCAGAAAATATATTCCCAGAAAACCTGGGAAATATGGCATAAAGCTATGGATGTTGTGTGACAGTGCAACGTCATATGTTCTGAGTCTTCAAGTATATACAGGAAGGGAACTCGGACAAAACAGGGAACAGAATCAGGGTGAAAGGGTTGTGCTGCAACTCACTGAAGGATTGACGCGATCTGGCAGAAATGTTACTGTTGACAATTTCTTCTACAGTTTATCCCTGTCACGGAAATTGCTAGAAAAACAAATGACACTTTTGGGGACAATTCGAAAGAATAGAAAAGAATTACCTCCAGAATTTGTAACAGCAAAGGGCCGAGAGGTATTCACTTCACTGTTTGCCTTTCGCAATGACGCCACTCTGGTTTCCTATTGCCCGAAGAAAGGAAAAGTGGTTGTTCTTCTGAGCAGTTTGCATGATCAAGAAGAAGTAGATAACACATGTCCAGACAAAAAACCCATGCATGATCTTGGACTATAATTCTAGTAAAGGTGGAGTAGATACGTCAGATCAAATGTTGCGCACGTATACCACAAAACGAATGACAAGACGCTGGCCAGTGACAATCTTCTACAACATGTTGGACATCAGTGCTTTGAATGCCTTCATTGTTTGGATGTCACTAAATCCAGAATGACAGTCCAATGACGTCGTCTGTTCCTCTTGGAATTAGGAAAGCAGCTGCTTCAGAGTAATTGCAGCGAGACTTCTTCCAGCATTGAAGAAGCCACTGATGCTGTTTGTAATGTCGGGATCCCAAAGAAAAGGGCAAGGTGTCACTGCTGTTCCAGAGAAAAAGACAAGAAAAGCAACATAGTTTGCACCTCCTGCAAGCGCAATTTTTGCAAAGAACATTCACAAAATTGTGTGTGTCTCATGCAAATGACTGTAGTACTTTACTGTGTTCATCAAGTGCATGCAAAAACTGCTTTCATGGCAACTCTTCTTCATGTAATTTTATGATAAAGCATTACATTTCAAAACATTTCACCTTCATATAATAAATAATTAATTCAGAATAATATTTTGTCTGTTTAGTTTACATTTTTCATGGTTAACAATTAAAATTCGTCGTGGGGTCATTTACGACCCCAAGGGTATTCAGT
Organism: Ichthyophis bannanicus; assembly: GCA_033557465.1. NCBI lineage: Eukaryota > Metazoa > Chordata > Amphibia > Gymnophiona > Ichthyophiidae > Ichthyophis > Ichthyophis bannanicus. Next base: position 54,813,482 of record CM066045.1, read on the forward strand.
GTGTGCAAAAAATCTCGGTAATTCCAGGGTTAAGCTTCTGCCCTTATTATGGAACACAGAACTACAAGCCCATGTACACAGTGGGATAAAGGTAGGATTGGATCTGCCTGTCTAGAGAATTGGAGCCAGCTAGTCACCTTAGTTGGTGCTGTGCCACAGATAAGCTCTAATAGTAGAGTGGATGGAGAGTGATTTCCGGAAGTCGGATATGGCAGTCATTGAGGTTGGTGGCATATGTCATGGAAGGATGAGCGGCAGATATCATATTTCCCGGATTGTAAGTCGCCCCTGTGTATAAGTCGCAATACCTCAATTTGGTGTTTTCACATGTAAATTACTAGTATAAGTTGCCCCTCTACATAAGTCGCAATTACAAAAGATAAAGCACAAGACAACATTGCTGTTTCTTAAAACTGGATTTATTCTGTTTCACTCCCACTTTCCAATAACACTCATTCCACATCAAATTTGTTCGGTATCACTCTTGGGAAAGCTGTTGAAGTCCTCATCTTCGGAGTCACTGTGAAATAGTTCTGTAATTTCAGGTGCCAGTTCATGTTTGTTATTGTCTTTTTCATCTTCACGATTATCGGGGCTCTTTAAGGCCTCAGCCTTCACAACACCTGACTTGATTATTTTTATCGCTCAGGACCCCCCACCACCACCACCACCACCACCATGCTTTCGCAACCTACCTAGTAACCTCTGCAGAAGTGGCGTGTCTTTTGGGGAAACTGCTAGGTACGTATGACCTAGATTGGCCACTGTTGGAAACAGAATACTGGGCTTGATGGACCTTGGTCTGACCCAGTATGGCATATCTTATGTTCTTATGTTCTTGGGGATAACAACAAATCTTAAGTGGAATCATGACCTCTTTGAGGGCTCAGAATCAGCTCAATGGACTAGTTGGATATTCAATCTCTTGTTTCAGAATGAACCTGTGGTTGAAGGGAGTTGCAACTGGGGAAGAAAGAGGTTTTTTTTGGGGGGGTTCTACCTTAGGGAACTTATTTTGTAGCTTCATTTGATTTTGATTTGTTCTCAAGCTTTCCTGAAAAGAAGGATTGTGTCCCCCCACTAGCAAATGCAATGTATGTTGTTGAGTCAATGCTGACTCCTGGTGACTCAGGCCCTAGGGGGGTAGTCAAAATTGGGGATTCCACTTCCCTGTGGAATTCAAGGAGGTAGTTGCTTGCATTCTCTTCAATGCTGATACTGGTTGTATGCTAGATGCACTATATAGAAGAACCCCATTGCAAGCAGGAAGTCTGCAGTGGAGGAGGCAGAAGCGGCAGGTCAAGAGAGGAGGAACAGCAACACAGTGCTCTAGAATTTGGGTAAGTGCTGCATTGCATTTAAAATGGCATTGCTGCCACTGCAGGTCCTGGAGAGGGTAGCAATGTGGGCAGTGGTGAAAATGGGGGGGGGGGGAGGACAGGAGTGAGGGCTCACCGAGGGTGCCTTATATCTTTGCATCAGCCCTAAACAGAGGATGGGTTTTTTCAGCTACATCAAATTCTTCAAGATCTACAGTTATCTATCAGTAATGCTACCACCTCTTTGCAGGATTGTAGAGCTGACTTGAAAATCATTTTTATTAACCAGGGTTACGCTTGGGGACAGGGCTAAGGTTCTGGAACTTTTTTGTAAGAAATTTGGATAGGCGTATTCCTCGCTAGAAGGTTTAGGAGGACCTTCATCAGGTTGATGTTCTAGGACACCATCCTGCTTCGGGAACTAGTTCCAATTTTGTGAACAGACTATGCTTCTGTGGAGCAATACTCCTTTTGGAAATTAGGAGTATGGAAAGTATCTGGGGACCATTCCTCTTCGGGATGTTGGAAAAGGGAGAGCTGTGGTGACTACTCAGTCTGAGGGGGTGCCATAGTGTCTGATGTGGTATTCTGGAGGATAGTTGTTTCTTGTATGAAATTGATTGTGTAAAAAAGTTTTACTTTTTTCTTGTTCTTGGGTAATAAGTGTTATTTTCCGATATCTTATGTCTCAAAACCATTGGAATTGGCAATTATGGCCCACAAACATTGCTTTTGGGACCAGGAGAGTGATATTTTTGAAAATTACCAATTTTGTAGGACATTCTAGATAGATTTAGTGCAAAGTAAACTTGGAGTGCCTTTTGGAAAATTCTAGAGCTTTCCAGAACTTTGCAAAACTTTTGGAACTTTGTATAACTTTTGAGAACTTTTAATAAAAGCCTTTTGGTGACCATTATAATACCACTTCCGCCTCGCGTCTATATAAACAACGGATTTGCACAGAGTGAACACAGTCATTCAGCAGCCTCCGTACCTACTGGACACCTAGGAGCGAGCAACAACAACACGTGTCTTAAGCTCACCAGTTTATTTTCATTCTAGCTTCTTAAGTGGACTGACATGGCATCAAGAGGCTGTAAGCATCCGGCAGATGCATTTTGCTATGTCTGTGGTGATGTTATCAAGAGAAGAATGAAAAAGTATTCCATGGAAATATCTGCCAAGATGTGTGAAGCTTACAAGGCATATTTCGGCATGCCTGTTTGGGATCAGGACAAACCCTGGGTGCCTCATTTCACTTGCGAGCACTGCAAGAAAACTCTGGAAGGTAAGATGGACCATTGATGCTGGCTTAGACTGTGGGATTTTATGTTATAAAATCTTTGTTACTGAATTTTTACAGAATGAATGAAATATTTAGCAAGAAAATCATTAATTCAAATGAATTTTATCCTCATAATTATATATGTATATCTAATTATTTTTTATTTTCACATATTTATTTTTTCTTTGGCAGGATGGTACAGAGGGGAAAAGAGAATCATGAAGTTCGCTATTGCAAGAATTTGGCAGGAACCTACTGACCACTTGAGTAATTGCTACTTCTGCATGGTGGATCCTTCCAAACATCGGATTGGCAAGAATGCTCCCTCTGTCATGTATCTGAGCATTCCTTCATCCATTGCCCTGGTGCCAGACTGCCCAGAGCTCCCTGTACCCACACATCCTCAGAGAAAGCAGCAATTCACAAAACGAAGAAGACGATACAATATCATTGGTGGAGCTGAGGAGAGAAACCCTTACTATCTGAACCAAAATGACATCAATGATGTGGTCAGAGATCTTGGTCTCACCACTGCCTGGATGTCAATGCTGAGCTTTTGACATCCAGGTTCAAACAGTGGAATTTGTTGGATGACAGTGTGCAAGTCACAGGTCAGAGGAAGCGTCGCCACACTTTTTCTAGCTTCTTCACTAGTCAAGTTGGACTCTGCTTTTGCCACAATGTGACCGGTCTGTTTGACACTATCGGAATTGCATGTTGCCCGAAGGAGTGGCGCCTGTTCACCGACAGCTCTTCCAAGATCCTCAAAGCCTTGCGGCTACATAACGGGAACAAGTATCCGTCTCTTCCCCTAGCTCACTCAGTGAGCCTCAAAGAAGATTACAGCAGTGTCTTGCTAGAAGCATTGAGGTATGCTGGGTATGGCTGGGAGGTTATCAGAGACTTTAAAATGGTGGCATTTCTGATGGGTCTCCAAAGTGGTTTTACCACGTTTCCCTGCTATCTCTGTCTTTGGGACAGCAGAGACACCACGGTGCACTACCACAGGTGGGACTGGCCACAGCTAACTGAATTTTCTGTTGGGAGAAAGAACGTGAATTGTGAGCCACTGGTGGAACCACAGAAAGTGCTAATGCCACCATTGCACATCAAATTGGGCCTTATGAAACAATTTGTCACAGCTCTAGAGAAAGAATCAATAGTCTTCAAGTACCTTCAAGACTTCTTCCCTAAACTGTGTGAGGCAAAGGTCAAAGATGGTGTCTTTGTTGGGCCACAAATAAAAAAAGATTCTTGAGTGCATGGAATTTGCCAAGCTGCTTACTAGGAAGGAGAAAGTGGCTTGGAACAGCTTTGTTGAAGTGGTTCGTGGCTTTTTGGGAAACCACAAGGCCAAAAACTATGTAGAGTTTGTTGAGAATTATGGCAAAATGGGCTGGATGTCTCGCAAAGTCCATATCCTTGATGCTCATCTTGATAAATTCAAGGAGAACATGGGAGCATACTCAGAGGGGCAAGGCGAACGTTTCCATCAGGATATACTGGAATATGAATGCCGCTACCAAGGAACAGTATAACGAAAACATGATGGGAGACTACATCTGGGGGCTTATTCCTGAAAGTGATTTACAATCTAATCATAAATGTTGAAAATCTACTCACTTCTAAATGTTTATAGTCTTCTTGAATAACTTAAATATAAGTAAGCATTATATGTTGTGTTTTTTTCATTTTATGTGAACAAAAAGGCACAAGTAAGTCTGTTATAACAATGGGAATATGTAAATTTCAGAAATATCAATCTCCTGTTCACAAAAGCAAAGTGTAATGAGAATAATAACCATTTTTCATACTTTTCAGTTATAAGCAATTAGGAAATAACAGTCACTACCCAGGCACAAAAACTGTGAAGAAGACTGACCCAAGAATTAGCAGGAAGATACTCTGGGTGTAAGATTTTTGGTTCTGGTACCAGGACTGGCATGCCAAGGGGCAAAACAGGATAGATTATTTGAGGTAGACTGTGTAGCTGATGCAAAGTTAAGATCTTTATGAGGTCTGTAAAGACAGTTCAGAGTGCTTTCTTTTCTGTTTGTGCTTTGTAGAGCTTGCACGGCTATCTGTCTGCGGCTGGATATGCCTGGTAGGAGCTGATCTGTGTTTGTATTTTGATTTACCTGAATTCTCCCCTTTTGAAACTCTCCGATGAGGGGATTTTCTTCTCAGCCCTGGACTGTGCAGAAAGCTGTCAGTCGTGACTAAGGAAGAAGTATTCAAATTAGTGCTTGGAGCCACAGCAACGAGGTAACTGATGGAGATTTTGTTGGCGCTAAAAACTCTGCCTGAGATGCTGATGTAACCACGCTGCTTTCTTCCTTTTTTTTTTTCTACCTTTCTTCTCTGAGGCAAATTGGAGGAGAAAGAGGCAGGCCAAAATGCACCACTCTACGGACAAAAACGGACTAGAGAGCTATTGGCTATCAGAGGGGAAAGCGAGAATCAGCTAAGCAGGGCTGATGCAAGGAGATGAGATACCCTAGGTGAACTCCACCCCTTGCGCCCCTTTTCCAGCTCTCATTGCCACAGCTACCACCCCTCTATGGCAGCAAGGGCTTTAAACAGCCCCACAGCAGGTCCCTTAAAACTTTGGTGCCACGGGGCTGTTTGCTTCTTCCACCTCTGATGCCCGATGATGACTTTCTGTTTGTGCCCCCCCCCCCTTTGGGTGAAGATAGGTGAGACCCTCGATCATGTCATGTCTATTTTGTTTTAGAGTAGTTTTACTGTTTGGTTTTTATGTCGCTTTTCTTCTATGTCCTTTACTTTCCTATTTATATCCGAGTTCCTTTCATATGTCTTTGGTAATTTTATAATGTAAACCATTTTGGTACTAACGTGGGAAAGGATATAGTAATAATAATAATAATGTTGAGGGGCATTGACCACCTTCAAGAGGACCAGGAGTAGAGGAGTAGGCTAGTAATAGAGCACAATCACAATTCCCACTAGCACTCCTTGTGGCCTTGGGCAAGTCACTTAACCCTCCATTGCCTCGGAAGAAAGGCTAGCAATCTACTTCCGGTGACACTGCCAAGAAAACCCAGGAGCTGCTGGGTCACCAGGAGTCAGCACTGACTCGAAGACACAGAAAAAAAAAAGGGAAACATTTCGTTTTCTAGCAAAGTGAGTCAGCAGACGACAGCTGTAGCTCTTTCCAGTCTCATCTGAACTCATGGCATAAAAATGTTACTATTGGGAGAAGATTGTGGTCAGAAGCTGTGTGATGCCCTGGGTAAGAGGTTGAATAACCCTAATCCTTATCTTTTCTCAGAAACTCTTCCCCTGTTTCTTCAATACTTTGGTAATTCCCTTCAGGATATGGGGCAAGTATCAGCATTTCTGTGGTCACAGTGGAGCCAGTGGTCAGACCCTCAGGAAAGGAGACCAATATCTTCCTGAAAAGGGCTGCAGCTGTGGCCTTTTCTCTCAATAAGCCTTGAGCCAGCAGCTTAGGCATCCATGTTCTGTTCATCATTTCATTCACGACTATGGTTGCCAACTGGCTCCAGATGCACCCGACAGACTTGATCCATCCCTGGGTTTAACCCATTGCATGCAGGGATTTGTAGTCTTGCTTTTCCTATGGAGTTCATTAGAAAAATCAGAACTACATATCCCTGCATGTAATGGGATAAACTCAGGACTGGATCAAGACTGTCGAGCGCATCTGGAGCAAGTTGGCAACCTTATTCATGACACAGGCGTCATGGGTCCTTGCCTGGTTGCTCTAAAAACAACAATTTGGCCTCCGTATTCTCTCTGCAGTCATTATACCATGGATGGACAGCTTTGATCCTCAAAGTTTATGAACAGTTCTGGTTTCCAGGATATGCATGAGATATGCTTGGTCCAAGAATCAAATTAATCTGCATAGCTTGGCTACTTTGAGGAGAATTGTCTCCAAACAGATTAGTATTGCACATACCATGAACATAATGAGCCTCACTCCTAGGCCAGGATACGTTATGGGGCAGTAGGGAGCCTCCCAGTGTGTGAATCTTATTTGGAATAAGTAGGTCAGTGGCATCACTGCACTCTCAAAAACATGCACATGGCTGCCTGCTGCCATTCAGACGACTGGGGTTTGGCTTGACTTTTCTTCCCTGGACTGGCTGGGGCTGAAAATGCTGTAGAAACATAGAAACATGACAGCAAAAAAAGACCACCTGGCTATCTAGTCTGCCCTTCCATATCAACTACAACAGTCCCCTTTTTTCCTTTAGAGATCCTCTGTGTTTGTCCCATGCTTTTTTGAATTCAGTTGCTGTCCTCATCTCTACCGCCTCCACTGGGAGACTATTCCACAGATCTACTACTCTTTCCGTAAAGAAATATTTCCACATATCACTCCTGAATCTATCCCCTTTCACCCTTATCCTATATGCCCTCGTAACAGAGTTTGCTTTCAATTGAAAGATACCCTCCTGTGCATTTATGCCACGGACATATTTAAAGGTCTCTATCATATCTCCTCTATCCCACCTTTCCTCTAAAGTATGCATATTACGATTTTTAAGTCTGTTTTCATATGTTTCATAACGAAGACCATTAACCGTTTTAGTAGACACCCTCTGCACCGTCTCCAACCTTCTGAAGGAGCCGTCTCCAGAATTGCATACAATAGTCCAAATGAGGTCACACCAAAGACTTATATAGAGGCATTATCACCTTTTTTCTGCTGGCCATTCCTCTCCCTATACACCCAAGCATTCCTCTGGCTTTCACAGTCGCCTTTTCTTTTTAGCTACTTTAAGATCGTCAGACACAATTACACCCAAGTCCCGCTCTTCTTTCGTGGACAAAGGTATCTCACTCCCTACACTGTACAGCTCCTTTGGATTTTTGAAGCCTAAATGCATAACCCTGCACTTTTTAGCATTAAATTTCAGTTGTCAAATTCTAGACCATTCTTCAAGCTTAGCTAGATCCCTCCTCATGATATCAACTCCTTCCTGTGTGTCTACTCTATTGCAAATTTTGGTATCATCCACAAACAAGCAAATCTTACCCGACACTCCTTCCGCAATATCACTAACAAAGATGTTAAAAAGAATCTGACCAAGGACAGATCCCTATGGCACACTACTGGTAACATCCTCCTCAGAGTGAACTCTATTTATCTATACCCTTTGTCACCTCCCATTCAACCAATTTCTAACCCAATCAGTAACTTTAGGGCCCATCCCTAGGGTATTCACTTTGTTTATAAGTCACCTATGTGGAATGGTGTCAAAGGCTTTACTGAAATCTAAACATACCACATCTAGGACTCTACCTCTGTCCAATTCCCTGGTCAGCCAGTCAAAGAAAGCTATCAGATTTGTCTGACAAGACCTGCCTCTGGTGAATCCATGCTGCCTCGGATCCTGCAATCCATTGGACTTCAGAAACCTCACTATTCTCTTCTTTAGTAGCCTTTCCAATAATTTACTAACCACAGAGGTTAAACTGGCCTGTAGTTCTCAATCTCATTCTTACATCCACTTTTGTGTAAAGAGACCACATGTGCCTTTCTCTAGTCTTCTGGAACCACTCCTAACTCCAAAGAGGCATTGAAAAGGTCAGTCAGTGGAGCTGCTAGAATGTCCGCAAGTTCCTTCAGTATTACCGGATGTATCCCATCTGGACCCATGGCTTTGTCTACTTTTAGTTTAGCTAATTCCTCATGAATACAGTCTTCTGAAAATTGTTCGAAATCCCTGTCACTTCAGTTCTTATTTGTGGGTGTTTTCTGAGGTCCTGTGCCTGGCCTTCATCTATAAACACAGAACAGAAATATTTGTTAAGCAATTCTGCTTTATCCTCATCAGCTTCTACATATTCCTCCCCTTCATCCTTGAGTCTGACAATACCACTTTTGCCCTTCCTTCTCTCACTAACATATCTGAAAAATGTCTTATACCCGTATTTTATTGCATTGGCTATTTCTTCTTCTTTTTGTACCTTTGCTTTCCTGACTACTTTGCTAGCTTCTTTAAATTTTTCCAAATATAGATAGATGCCTGTCTTCCTCTCTCTATGATCTCTTGTATTTTATGAAGTCCACCTTCTTTTTCTTCATCTTCTCAGCTACTTCTTTTAAGAACCATAGCAGCCTCCTTTTCCTTTTACATTTATTTACCTTTCTAACAAAAAGGTTTGTTGCCTTTAAAATATTCTCTTTCAGTTTTGCCCACTGTTTTTTCTAAATCCCCCAGCTGTTCCAATTCTGCTAACGACTCTGAGGTATTGTCCCATCTTTGCAAAGTTAATTTTCCAAAAGTCTAAGACCCTCACTTTTGAATGGATTTTATCAGCCCTAGTACCAGGGGTGGCTCTATAATGAGACAGAGTGAGGTGGCTGCTTCAGGGGGCAAGGTTTTGGGGGTGGCAAAAAATACCCCCAAAACAGCCATGTGGCTATCGCCTCACTCTGTCTTCAAGGTAAAAAAGAAAAAAACCAAACCTAGTGGGCCAGCCGCTGCCATCTCCACACCTCCTAGATCAGGAGCAGCAGAATCGACTCCCACTTCCCTCCACCGCTGCCCCAGATCCAATGACACTGTGGCAGCGGTGGTGAACTAGAGACTCTGAAAAACCCTTAAACACGTGAGGTTTTGGAGACGCTGAGACTTCAAAGTCCTTTCTGTTTCCGCTCCCTCTGATGCAAAAAGCATAATCAGAGGGGGTGGGACCCAACGGAGCCTTAGAAGCCTGCTGGAGTTGGAAGAGCCTGCGGTTTTGCTTTCAGATTTTTTTTTTCAAAGTTGACAACATGCAGGACATGGGTAATAGGGAGAGAGATGGGAGAAGATGGACATGTGATAAAAAGGTTGAGAAAGACAGAGAGATGCTAAACATGGGAGTAATAGGGTGGGGATGGTATGGAGATGGGGTAGATGCTGATTGCAAAGGAATAGGAAAGATAAAATCCCTGCGTGCTGACCTCAGCCCTTTTCTGTACAAACTCATAGGACTATCATTCTCGACTGGGACCTTCCCCCAAAGCCTGAAGCAAACAGCCATCAGACCGCTACTAAAAAACAACAAGTTGGACCCAGCAAAGATGGACTCCTACAGGCCAATTTCAAGCATCCCTCTTCTGGCAAAAATTATTGAGAAGGTCGTACAATGCCAACTTCACTACCACATCGAGTCCAGCGCACCCCTCGACCCCTGCCAGCATGGATTCCGGGAGTCGCATGGTGTGGAGATGCTGTTGACCACACTATTCAGCACATTAACCATTGGGTTGGACAACATCAGACAGGGGTTTGCCCTGATCTTCTTGGACATTGCAGCAGCCTTTGACTCTGTGAGCCACGAAATACTCCTGACACGCCTCAGAGAGAAGGGCGTCCATGGCACTGCACTAACCTGGTGTGCATCGTACTTAACAGACAGATGGCAGCATGTTCGTACCAGCCCCTCCACTTCCACACCTTTCCCGCAAGAGAAAGGCATGCCACAGGGATCCTCGTTCTCAGCCCTACTGTTCAACATTTACATGCAGCCCATTTGCGACCTTATCCGCTCTTTCAATATCAATTGCCTGATCTACGCCGACGACGTTTTACTATACATGCCTATCTCGACAGATCATCCAGACCTTTCACCACTATCCACCTGCTTAGATGCTGTCATAGATTGGCTACACATGCAGAGACTCAGAATAAATTTTAACAAAACGGAGGTCCTCTTTATCACCAGGAACCCAGCATTCACTCCGCCCACCTCGCTGAAGGTACGAGATGCAGAGCTCCTCAGCAAGCCCACGGTTCGGTACCTAGGGGTCACGCTGGACCAACAGCTCAGTATGAAGGCCCAGATAAGCAACATGGTCAAGGCAGTCTATCATAAAATTCGGATGCTCCGCTACCTGCGACAGCTGCTTGAGCTAGAAGACTTCCGAACAGTCTACCAAGCACTAGTAATTCCACACTTTGACTATGCGAACGCAATACTACATGGTCTCCCAAAGAACACACTGAACCCTCTGCAGCTGGCAATGAATGCAGCCGCCAGAACCCTGCATGGAGCCTCCAGGAGGGAACATATAACCCAATAACCCCAATTATGAAGCATCTGCACTGGCTCCCGGTCCACTGCAGAATCTCCTTTAAAATTCTAATGATGACCTACAAAGCCATCAACAAGTGCTCCCCCACCTCCCTCATGGACCTCATGGACCTCATCCAGACCAACCCCCTCAACAGAGTAAGGAGATCAGCCGCCGCCAATACTCTAAAACTCCCAAAGGCATCACAAAATGCTCTCAGGCAACTAGAAACGGAGCCATCGCGCTGTATGCAACCACCTGCTGGAACGCCCTGATACCTGCCATCAGTGACCTCGCCCAGTTTAGGAAGGCACTGAAGCACGGTCTGTTCCTCCAGCACTATACCGAACCAGATGACATCTCACAGCCAATCATACTCAGGACCCAGGGTGACACCCCCAACGCAGCCACTCCACGAGTCTGCAGCCCAGCCCTCTAGATCCCGATCCCCTCGACAGATGGATGTATACACACCCTACCTTGTCACCCTGTATATAGTTGAGCCAATCTGTAAATAGTATCAAGCTGTCCACATAGCTTGTGACAGCCAGTTAATTTGTACATAGTTACCCTGTTAGCCCTGTATATAATCCCCTGTTTATTGTAAGTCCAGTGTAGGCCTGCCTGCACTGCACAAAATCTGTTACCTGTAAACCGCACTGATTTTAAAGAGTGCGGTATAAAAGAGGCATTAAATAAATAAATAAATAAATAAGGAAGAGAGCAGACAAGGAAAGAAAGAGATGGTGGAGGTACTGAATATAGTAAGTAACATAGTAAATGACGGCAGATAAAGACCAGTATGGTCCATCTAGTCTGCCCAGCAATATGACAGGAGTAGGTGCACCCCTTCCCATGTCTTTTAGAGAGTAGGTGCACCCCTTCCCATGTCTTTGCTTAGTGGTGCACCCACCAGGAGCAGGTACACCCCTCCCCATATCTTTGTTTCTTTGTTTGTTTAGGGATGAACACATCGCTCCTTCCCCCATCGCTCATGTAGGACACCCCTATTTGTTGAGAATGGAGGGAAAAAGAGAGCCAGAGAGAGAGAGAGACACTGGATGGGGGGTGAGAGATGTTAGACATGGAGGGGAAGAGAACATAAGAACATAAGATATGCCATACTGGGTCAGACCAAGGTCCATCAAGCCCAGTATTCTGTTTCCAACAGTGGCCAATCTAGGTCATACGTACCTAGCAGTTTCCCGAAGAGACACAAGTTCCACAATGCTTGTACTGGGTCAAGCATTGATATCTTCGGTCACTTCATAATAATGGTTTATGGACCTTTCCTCCAGGAACTTGTCCAAACCTTTTTTAAACCCAGCTACACTAACAGCCTTTACTACATCCTCCGGTAACAAATTCCAGAGTTTGATTAGACGTTGAGTGAAAAAATATTTTCTTTTATTAGTCTTAAATAGTTTACCCTGTAGCTTCATTCCATGTCCCCTAGTCTTTCTATATTCTGATAACCTAAACAATCGATCTTCGTTTACCCGTTCCACTCCGTTCATTAATTTATAGACTTCTATCATATCTCCCCTCAGCCGTCTCTTTTCTAGGTTAAAGAGCCCTAACCTTTTTAGCCTTTCTTCATAGGAGTATCCTTCCATCCCCTTTACCATTTTGGTGGCTCTTCTCTGAACCTTTTCTAAAATCGCTATATCCTTTTTAAGATACGGCGACCAGAATTGCACACAATATTCAAGGTGCGGTCTCACCATGGAACGATATAGAGGCATTATAATATCTTTTGTTTTATTTTCCATTCCTTTCCTTATCATACCTAGCATTCTATTTGCTCTCTTGGCCGCCGCTGCACACTGGGCCGAGGGTTTTAACATGGTATCCACAATGACGCCTAAATCTTTTTCCTGGGTGGTGGTTCCTAGATACTAGATTCCAACAGTTGCCAATCCTGGTCTGCCATCCACAAAGGGTCATAGTGTTGCAATAGTGCACAGAGTGGTGTACACTGGCACAATACACATCCCATCTCCATTGCATCAGACACACTACTACTGTGAAGGGTCTGCCCAGTGGCTGATGTGCAGTCTGTGAGATCACAGTATGTACCACACACCCACACCTAACAGGCTGCTCCTCACTACCTCTCCTCTCTCATCCCTCCCTACACCCCTCCTCGGGAACTCCGCTCTTCTGTCTGTGCCCTTCCCTTCTACTGCCAACTCCAGACTTCGATCCTTTCACCTTGCTGTACGTCAGGCTTCATCTCTGGCCCTTTTCAAATCCAGACTGAAAACGCACCTCTTCAAGGCTGCTTTTGGATCCTGATCTGCTTAGTCTCCTATGTGCTTCCTTACCTTTCCCCTAGACGTATTCTTGTCCTCAGCTGTTGTATTGTCTGTCTTAACTAGATTGTAAGCCCTGATGAACAACGACTGTCTTTTACATGTGCCTGTACAGCGATGTGTACGCCTTGTAGCGCTATACAGATGATCAGTAATAGTAGTAGGCAGAGAGTGGGGAGCAGGGCACAATGCATGGGTCACATGGCTGCACACCAAAAGTGATCCCTGAGAGAATGACACCCATGTAGGGCCACCTGGCATGTGGTGGTAGAATCATACATGCATGGAAAAAAATGTCAGGGCAGCCAGTGTGCTATCCCTAACACCAGGCCCAGCTGTAGCACTGGTCTAGCCTCAAAGGCTGCAGTCCAGTGCAAGACTGGAACATGTGTCCCCTGAAGAGAGCCAGCATTGCAAAGGCTGATGTCCAGAGCCTTTATGGGAATTGAATGCTGTCCCCCTGGGTGATATGAGCAATGCCCCAAACCACTGGGCCAAACCTGGCTTCATCCTAGAGGGATACTTATGCTAAGTGCTGGACAGGTGTTCTGACAAATGACACAGAGGGATATAAGCCAGCTACAGGGGCACTAAAAACTGCCACATTGCTCTAAATGGGCATGCAAAGATGACCATCATGTGACCTGGTGCATGATAGATATGGATGCCCAGCACAGATCATGCCCTGCCATCCCTACAGTGGGTGCTGTGGAAGAAGTGTCAGCATTCCCCCAAAGTCACAATGTCACTTTGCCTATGTGCCAAACCTACAGGTCATGGTTCCCCAATCAAAAGCCCCCTAAGGTGCCATATATCTGCCTGCACTGACAGCTGCACATAGTGGGTGGGGGTATAGGCCTAGGGAGGTGGCACACTGCACCGATCAAATGTATGTGCATTCATACCACCACTACTACTGCTACAACCCCTACTACTGCTAATATGATAAGTATGACAAGGCTCCTGCTCCTCTGTGATTACAAGCTAGGCAAGACCTGGGATATCCACTGCTTGCCCCAAAACAAGCATTGTGGAACCTGTGTCTTTTGGGGAAATTGCTAGACACTTGTGACCTAGTTGGCCACAAGTGGAAACAGAATACTGGGCTTGATGGACCTTGGTTTGACCCAGTATGGCATATCTTATGTTCTTAAGACAGACAACACATCTGTATGGTGAACTATGTATGGTGGAATGGTAAACGAACACATCATTGGAGAGCAAGAGACAAGAAGGGTAGGATCCAACAGCAGCCCCGAGGAGGCGAGTCTGTAGTATAGAATGGAAAAGGGCCAGAAATGGTGTCTGAGGTACCAACACACATAGTCATGGCCATGACGAGCAGCAAGGTGTGAAGATATACATCCAGATTTGGCAGTAGTAGGGAAGGGCACAGATAGGGGTGATTTGCCAGGTGTGCAGAGGGGTGTTGTAGGGAGACCTTGGAGAGGAATGGTAGTAAGCACCAGCACAATGAGGGCATGTATTGGTCAGTGGGAGAACTGTGATCTGCATACAGACATGGATAGGGAGCCATGGATGTGACTCAAGAAGATGGGTAATTGAACCATCATGAGACTGCCAGACAATGAGACATTCAGCTGAATCCTGAACAGACGGAAGGGAAGAGAGATGACACATGGGGACAGCTGCAAGGAGAGGATTTTACTTGTGAAGACAGCAATGGATTCAAGAGGGGAACCATGTCATAGTAGTGTTGTCAGTAAGGAAAGGCTGAATTGGAGGGGTGGTGGGGAGATGTTTACATATGTTTTGCAGTATGATATTTTATGTAGTTCTGTAGTATTCTACCTGATCCGCCTGTTTTAACATCATTTTCATATGTAGTTTGACAGCCATATATCCGTGTTTGGTCTGGTTTTGTTCCATAGGCAGTGGTGGCTTCCCTTTGGTAGGCTGTGTGGTATACCTTACAGATGAGCCTTGCTTAGAGTGGGAGTCAGGTTATGGGGGAATGTTGCACAGGCAGGCCTGCTTGTGGACATCTGAAAAGGTCATCTCTGCAGGCCCCCCCCTCCCTTACCTATGATTTCACCAGCATGCTCACAGCACTCCACCAATGGATGACAGGCCTCACCTATATAGACACCATATCAGGGATTTACACTGGTCTGCTCCCAGGGGCAGATTGAGGTGTCCACCCAGCAGTCAGGCAAGAGCCTCATGGTCCATCCCCCATAGGGACCATTACATATCCGGCCTTGGTTGGGCAGTCATATGCGAGAGTCCCCGAAACAAATCCCCCCAGTGTCCAGCCAACACATGAGTGTGCCATGATAGCATGCAATGGTGGTTGCCACGTTGCATCCCCTTACATTCTCTGGTGAACCTGAGCATATGTTCCGTGGGAGTATAGGCTGTTGCATGGCAGCTCCCCTACACCTTCCTGTTTTGGTAGCCTTGCACAATCATCACTGTCTGTGCCTGTGCTGCAGTTGCTTCACAGCCCCCACCTTCTTGTATACAGTCTGTCAATAGCGATTGGATATGCCCTTGGCTCAGCCAGGTTGTGTCCTACCTTTCAATGCCAAGGTCACAGGGTCAAGACCCACCCTTGGCAATGAAAGGTAGGACACAACCTGGCTGAGCCAAGGGCATATCTCTCCTGCCAATTGTACCCCGTCTTGTGATGCACAGCCACATAAATATCTGGTTCTTTTCTTCCCCCGGGCAGCAGTGACAGTAAGGGGTAACAAATTTTTGTCAGCAGTCAGGGTACCATGTGTCTCCCCTTTA
Organism: Ichthyophis bannanicus; assembly: GCA_033557465.1. NCBI lineage: Eukaryota > Metazoa > Chordata > Amphibia > Gymnophiona > Ichthyophiidae > Ichthyophis > Ichthyophis bannanicus. Next base: position 54,829,217 of record CM066045.1, read on the forward strand.
CAGCACCCCCATGAATGCAGTGAGAGACCATTGCCAGCTTTGGCATGCATCTGCACAAGATCGCAGTGGGCATCCTCTGCCATGCACTTTGTGTGGAGATGGTGCTGCTACATACTACAGTGCCACAACACACACCTCCTGCCTGCTGTTGCACTGACCTATACAACACCCCTAGTGGCTGACACATTTTCAGGGTTTCTATGTAACCAAGTGGCAGAAGGAAGAGGGCTACAGAAGTCTGGCTATACATCCATATGCCTGATATAGGACCCCAACCACATACCTATAATACCTGACCTCTACAATATGTGGTAACAGTTGCTTGTGTGCTCTAACTTCTGACCGGGCACCAAGTAAAACCCTCCCTCTGTTCTTTGGCTCCAATTCTCTAAATTCAAGTAAGGAATGAAATGAAAACATACACACATATAGAATTATACCATAACAGTGTCTGCTTGAGCTTAAGCGGAGGAATTCACAGGCTTGCTAACCTGAGCAGTCTCCCATGACTCCTCTTGAGCTAGACTGCAGCACCTTCTTTTATCAAGAAAAAAACCCAGCTACATTCTACAGTTTTGTCTCATCACTCTACGTCAGAGGTACTCAAATCCAGTCCTGGAGGGCCGCAAACCAGTCAGGTTTTCGGGATATCCCTAATGAATATGCATGAGATAGATTCATATACAATGGAGGCAGTGCATGCAAATATATCTCATGCATATTCATAAGGGATGTCCCAAAAACCTGACTGGTTTGCGGCCCTCCAGGACTGGATTTGAATACCTCTGCTCTATGTCATGCTTCTGCTTTACAAATCAAGCTAAAAACTACATGTTTCAGGTCAAACTAGGCACAGACATTGCTCAGCTTAATCAGAACAAGCAAAAACATTGTGTCTTCATAAGAATTCTCTCTCAAAAAAATAATTTCATCGGCAAAATACGACCTTGGCTTCTCCCCCACATACTGCTTAGGCTGTTAGCAAACTTCCAAGCCCTTCTCTATATTAACCCTTTCAGAGGGCCCTGGTAGCCCTTTTCTACAACAGTGACCTAACATTCCTATCTCATAAGAACATAACATCATAAGATATGCCATACTGGGTCAGACCAAGGTCCATCAAGCCCAGTATCCTGTTTCCAACAGTGGCCAATCTAGGTCATACGTACCTAGCAGTTTCCCCAAAAGACACAGGTTCTGCAATGCTTGTACTGGGTCAAGCATTGATATCCTGGGTCCCTTCTTAATAATGGTTTATGGACCTTTCCTCCAGGAACTTGTCCAAACCTTTTTTAAACCCAGCTACACTAACAGCCTTTACTACATCCTCTGGTAACAAATTCCAGAGTTTGATTACACGTTGAGTGAAAAAATATTTTCTTTTATTAGTCTTAAATCGTTTACCCTGTAGCTTCATTGCATGTCCCCTAGTCTTTCTATTTTCTGATAACGTAAACAATCGATCTACGTTTACCCGTTCCACTCCGTCCATTAATTTATAGACTTCTATCATATCTCCCCTCAGCCATCTCTTTTCCAGGTTAAAGAGCCCTAACCTTTTTAGCCTTTCTTCATAGGAGTATCCTTCCATCCCCTTTACCATTTTGGTGGCTCTTCTCTGAACCTTTTCTAATAACACTATATCCTTTTTAAGATACGGCGACCAGAATTGCACACAATATTCAAGGTGCGGTCTCAGGGCCCACTATCCCATACATCCCGCTTGGTATGAGCCATTGTCAACAATTGCAGCACAATACAAATATGCCTGCCCCATGTACACTTCACTCGTGATGCATGCTTCAGCGTGAGGGGATCAAGACAATAGGATTGTTTGCATCATCTCTGATCTAGTGAACATGGGTTATGTGTTCCTGTGTGGGAGGTGTCACTGATATCAGAACATATTTATATTTAAGTGGATAATGGGACATACTGTCATGGTTTCTCTGAGGAGTAGAATATCATGTTGATAGTACAGCATTTCATATAGCTCATACCATTTTGCCTAGCTATACAGTATGTTTGATCTATTCCCAGTGATTACCCTTTGCTACCAGTGCTGCAAGCCCCAGACTGGCAGTCACCCCTGCAACTGGGTAAGCTGCCACCTCTGCACTTGGCCCTTGTCCACCATCTGTAGCATGAGCCCTGCCACACACAGCCTGTGTGCCATCTGTCATTTGCCCCTTTCTCCTGCAAGCCAGTGTGCAGCTTCAGAATTTGAAAGGGGCAGGGCAGGCCCAACCATAGGGCAATCTAGGCAGTTGCCTAGGGTAGTGGCTTCTTGGGGAGCAGGGAAGCCAAAGCTAAACAATGGATTCTGACAGCCAGGGGTCATAAGGCTTACAGTTTGGTGAGGATGCCAACACCTTGAACTAACTCTGGGGCTGGCCCTGGGAAGGGGTGTGCACAAACCTGCATGTCACGTTGTGCCGATCATCATAAACGGGTATACGGTACAACGGCATGTTGGAAATACATGGGTAGCATGACAGAATCGGGCAGGCTGCTGAATATCCACATCTGCATTGATAACCAGGTATCTCCATTACAGGTGCGTAGCCGAACCACCCATTCCTTATCGTCCCTCCAGTCCAGTCCCGGAACCTCTGGGTTTAGCACCTCCTCCAACAGCTTGGAGACTGAGCACGTCATCATTTTGATGACCCTGGTATAAATAGCTGACGTCCGCCTCTACCCTCCAGTAGTCTCAGTCTCCAAGCAGCTGGAGAGTTGGTGAGCCTGTAGTCCAGGACTCACTTCAGGACAACTAAGGAGAGTTCAGAGTAGTTTTAGTGTTGAGATTAGGTCAGGAGTGTTCTTTTAAAAAAAAAATAGAAGACAATAATAAGGGGGGTAAGTCTGAGGAGAACAGGGGGATTACTTAGAGCTGCAGAGGACTGATTTGCTCTCTCCCTCTTCCGCCCCTTCCCCTACCAGACGAGTTTGAAATGGGATTTTTTGTAGGGGGTTAGCCTCCCAGCTCCCGAACCCATGCGGATGGGTGAGGAGCTGGTGGAAGGCTTAGTGCACTGCAGGGGAGCTGGTTTCTGAAGTGCCGGCGATCGCAGTGGAAGTGCTCTCCTCATCGGTTCTCCCCCAGCACCGATGCCGCGAGTACAGCTGAGCACCGGGAAAAAGAGCCACAGCAGCGAAACAGACTGCGTGCTGAGGTAAGAGGAAGGAAGGCAGCCTGAGGGCAGATAGAGTAGCAGGCAAGTCATTCTTGGCGATCGCGAGGATCGCACTGTAGGGCCGAGGCCTGACCGAGTGGTTTTCGTGCGGGAAACAGAGCCGGCAGTTTTCAGTTGCCAGGAGTTTGCTCGTGCTTATAGCTAGTTTTTTACAGCTGCCCTAGTGCTTGGGGAACCCCCGTTGTCTGAAGCATACTTTCCTAAGGGGTCAGGTAGTTCTTTAAAAAAAAAAAAAATTGGGGATTTTTTATTAGTTGTTGGTTGTGAGGAAAGTTGTAGGTTACGTATTGCAGTTGTTGATTTTTCCTGATCGGGAGGTTTTGTTTTTTTTATTTTGGGTTTCTGGGGGGCATAGCCGGTGGGACAGGATGCCATCCAGGCCTCAGTGTTTAGTGTGCAGTACACGACGAGGAACGGTGCCAGAAATGGGAGTTTTCAGAGGTTGCACTCAGGAGGCAGCCTCGATGGAGTAAGCCCTAGAGGGGGGAGCTCAGAAGGAGGCCATTCTAGGCCTGCTGGAGTCCGTGATTCCTTCCGTGCCATACCAGGAACCTGTGGCGGGGCCTTCATCAGCGCCAGGTCCGTCTCCACAACAAGCTTTAGGACAGGGGGGAATTCCAGCAATGTTTCCCCCTGATTTCTTCCTGTTGCTTCATCAGGCATTTTGTTTATGGCAGCGAGGGCCGGAGGTCGGCTCCTCAGAGGTGGAGCAGAGAGAGAAGCGGCCAGGATCCCCTGTCGAGTTGGGGTCAGGCGGCGTCCCCTCTAAAAAGCCAAGGCGCTTGGGTGAGGAGCTAGAGCAGTTGGCGGCTTTGGATGCCTTGGAGCCTGCAGATTGCGATCAAGAGTTGGATACGGAGGAAGATTTAGAGGAAGGTGAGCTCACTGAGCCAGAGGAGCAAGCTAGAGTAGTTAGAGTGTTCAGGCGGGAGGAATTGCTGGCACTCATTGCGAAAACGCTTAAAGCTCTAAACATGCCTTATAATCTTCCGGCAGAGGATGCCACATTAGAGGATCCATTGTTGCAGGCCTTCTGTAAGACCCAAAGAGTGTTTCCAGTTCACAGAGTAGTACGTGAGATGATTCAGGAGGAATGGGATATGCCGGAGGCGGCCTTAAGGGGTCCAGGGCTATGGCCCGCCTCTATCCCTTGTCGGATCAGGATCATGATCTTTTTTGCTCTCCTAAGGTAGATGCGGCGGTATCGGCAGTTACCAAGAAAACAATGATTCCGGTGGAAGGTAGTGCTGTTCTCAAAGATGTCCAGGATAGGAAATTGGACACTTTGTTGAAGCAAGTTTTTGACATCAGTGCCCTTTCAATGCAGGCCTCTATTTCTGGGGCTTGGGTTGCTAGAGCCTATCTTTGTTGGTCGCAGCGAGTCCCAGTGGATCAGGGGGAAGAACAGGCTGATGAGGTAGCTTGGTTGGAGTCCGGGGCAACGTATCTCGCGGATATTCATTATGACCTTATCCGGGGGTTAGCAAAGAGTATGGCCTCGGTGGTGGTGGCGAGGCGCTATTTATGGCTGCGTAACTGGGCGGCTGACAATTCCTCGAAGGCTCGTCTGAGTAAGCTTCCATTTAGAGGGAAGCTTCTCTTTGGAGAGGACTTGGACAAGTTAGTAAAAGACCTTGGGGAATCCAAGGGGGGACGCCTTCCGGAGGATAAGCAGAAACAGAGTCGGTCAACTTCAGTTCCCAAGGGGCAACAAAGAGAATTTCGGCGTTTCTGTTCTTCTCGTTGTGGTCAATATCAGCGGGGGAGGTTTCCCACTAGGAATCAAGGGTTTCAAGGGTTTCGGGGAGCAGGCAGAGGCTTCGCTGCTCCCTAGAAAAGCACAATTAGATGAGGGGGACTCAGGTATGATTGGAGCCTGTAGGAGGGTGACTACGGGAGTTTTATCCTGCCTGGGTCCAAATCACATCAGACCAGTGGGTGTTGGAGGTCATTCGAGAAGGGTATGCTCTGGAGTTTCAACGTCCTGTGGTCAGTTCATTCATTCAGTCGCCCTGCAAGGCACAGGCCAAGCGAGTGGCGGTACAAGAGACCTTAGACAGGCTGCTACGTCTCAAGGCAGTGGTGCCGGTACCGCCAGATCAGTACGGTTGTGGTCGGTACTCCATATATTTCGTGGTCTCAAAGAAAGAAGGAGCGTTTCGGCCCATCTTAGATCTCAAGTGGGTAAATCGCTATCTCCGAGTATCACACTTTCATATGGAAACTCTGCGGTCGGTCATAGTGGCGGTCAGAAAGGGAGAGTTTCTTACGTCCCTAGACCTGTCAGAGGCTTACCTTCACATCCCGATCTGGCAGGAGCACCAGCAATTCCTCAGGTTTGCAGTGTCTATGGGTCATTTTCAGTTCCAGGCATTACCGTTTGGTCTGGCTATGGCGCCGCAGACTTTTACCAAAGTAATGGTGGTAGTGGCGGCGCTGCGCAAGGAAGGAGTGCTGGTTCATCCCTATTTGGACGACTGGTTGATACGTGCAAAGTCAAGGAGCGAGAGCACAGCAGTCACGGCCCAGGTGGTACAGCTTCTTCAGAGCCTGGGCTGGGTTGTCAATTTTTCCAAGAGCAGGCTGACTCCATCGCAGAGCCTGAACTACCTGGGAGCTCGATTCGATACGTCCGAAGGAAAATTGTTTCTTCCGAAACTGCGAGCGCAGGGGCTGAGAGCTTTTGGGCGCAGTTTTCTGGACAAGAAGGCTCCCATGGCGTGGCAGTATCTGCAGCTTCTAGGAACCATGGCGGCTACTCTCGAGCTAGTACCGTGGGTGAGGGCCCATATGAGACTCTTACAGAGAGCTTTGCTTTGGAGATAGTCACATCAGTCAGACTCTCTGTCATGGAGGCTCCTCTGTCCGCCAGAGGTTTGGTTAGCCCTTCGGTGGTGGCTAATTCGGGGGTGCCTGGAGAAGGGAATGCCACTGGAGTCCCCATCCTGGATGCCACTGACAACGGACGCCAGTTTGTTGGGATGGGGAGCGCATTTCGAAGGACAGTTTGCCCAGGGGCAGTGGAGTACCCTGGAGAGAGGTTGGCCTATAAATAGGCTGGAAATGAGCGCGGTAGTCTTGGCTCTCCAGGCGTTTCGAGCTTGCTTGCAGGGAAAGGCGGTTCGAGTACTTTTGGATAACGCAACCATGGTGGCCTACATCAGTGGACAGGACGGCAAGGGAAGTGTGCCGTTGGAGGAGGAAGCTGATCGACTGTTAGCGTGGGCCGAAGAGAATCTTCTGGCTCTGTCGACACAACATGTGGCAGGAGTGGACAGTGTGGAAGCCGATTTTTTGAGTCGGTTCCGAGTGGATTCTGGAGAGTGGGTTCTCTATCCAGAGGTGTTTTCGCAGATAGTGCGCCACTGGGGGACCCCCAATGGATCTTATGGCAACGTTCGAGTCAGCAAAGGCCAGTCAGCTCTTCAGCAGAAGGCGAGAAAAGATGTCAGAGGGCCTCGATGCTCTAATGCAAGGGTGGCCGGTGGAAGGGCTCCTATACGTATTTTCACCATGGGCCTTAATAGGTCGGGTGGTTCAGAGAATAGAGCTACACCGAGGTCTGGTGATCCCAAAAGTGCCGGATTGGCCAAGGAGACCGTGGTATGTGGATCTGGTTCGCCTACTGGTAGATCGCCCGTGGCGTCTGCCGACCCGGGAGGACCTATTACTTCAGGGTCTGCTCCGCATGCCTCAGGTGGATCGGTTTTCGCTTATGGCCTGGCTTTTGAAAGGGCAAGGCTGAGATCCAGGGGATACTATCAGCAGTGGTTTCCACCTTAGTGAAGGCCAGGCATCGGTCTACCTCGTTGGCATATGTCCGAGTGTGGTGTATTTTCGAGGCATGGTGTGCTGACAGGCAGTTTCAGCCTTCAAAGGCTTCTGTTTCGCAGATTCTTTCTTTCCTACAGGATGGTTTTGAGAAGGGTTTGGCGGCCAGTTCCCTGAGGGTGCAGTTGGCAGCGCTTTCCTGTTATCGGGGAAAGGTTCAAGGTGAAGCTTTAGGCGCGCATGTAGATATAAAAAGATTCCTGAGAGCGGTGTCTCTCTTGCGGCCGCCGTGTAGGGTGACTGTGCCAACGTGGGACATCAATTTGGTTTTAGAAGCGCTGGTCTGGGAACCTTTTGAACCTTTGGGTAAGGCTTCTCTAAAGGACCTTACTCTAAAAGCAGTGTTTTTGGTAGCCATTTGTTCCGCTCGTAGAATCTCAGAGTTTCAGGCTTTGTCTTGTCAGGAGCCTTTTCTGTCATTTTCAGAACAGAAGGTAGTCTTGAGACTGGTACCGTCCTTTCTGCCCAAGGTGGTCTCTGTGTTTCATGTGAATCGGGTGGTTTCTTTGCCGGTATTCGATGGACGTGATGAGTCTAGAGGGAAATTGCATCTCTTAGATGTTCGCCGCATACTTAGGAAGTACCTGAAGATTACGGCCTCTTTCCGCAAATCGGATAGATTGCTTGTGTTATTTGGGGGGCTTAGGAAAGGGGAAGCAGCAGCTAAAGCTTCCATTTCCAGATGGATTAAAGAGGTTATAGCGTCAGCATACGTCTTGAAGGGAAAGTCTGTTCCGGAAGGGCTGAGAGCACATTCGACTAGGGTGCAGGCTGCTTCATGGGTGGAGTATAGTTTGGTGCCTGCCATGGAGATTTGCAAGGCGGCATCTTGGTCATCATTGAATTCTTTTGTCAAACATTACCGTCTGGATGTTCAAGCGGCAAGAGATGCCTGTTTTGGATCAGCGGTGCTTCAGGCTGATCTGGCAGGTCCCTCCCGTTGATTTTCACTGCTCTGTTACATCCCCAGAGGTTCCGGGACTGGACTGGAGGGACAATAAGGAAGGTGAAATTAGACTTTCCTGCTAATTGTTGTTCCTTGAGGAACTCCAGTCCAGTCCCAGATCTCCCCCTTCTTGAACTGCTGCCTGAAGCAGAGTGGCGCTAAGATTAAGCTGAGGGTTCAGTTTTTCAGCATGTAGCTCTTCAGAGGGGAGTGGAGTTTGATAGTAAGGGGGATTCAGTTACTCCACTGTCTTCATTCAGGGGGAGGCAGGGGGCATACCTGTGTAGCATTATGTATTTTTATTTATTTACATTCTCTTATATACTGTGCTATTCTGCATCAGTGCAGTTTACATTGAACAAACTGAAATTCAATTGAACAGGGCATTATAACTTGGAGATAACTATTTTACAGGGAACATGGGCTATGGAGGGTTAAGTGGCTTGCCCAAGACCACAAGGAGCACCGGTGGGACTAGAAACCCCAGTCCTTCCGGCCCAAGGTTGCTGTCCTCTAGTGGGATTTGAACCCCCGACCTTCCAGCCTGACGTACCTTGCCCCAACCACTAGGCCACTCCTCCACTCCATGTAGGATACCTTCTTTAAGTGGGAAGTTAACTTAACTTAAGATTTGTTGTAAATGTAGACAGTTGAAGAGTTCGGTTATATATATATATATTAACAGGGCCGGCCCGTCCATTGAGCAAGAATGTTTTTTGCACAGGGCCCCACGCTTCAGGGGGCCCCACGCAAAGAACATTCTGCTTTAAAAATAAATTAAATTTAAAAAAAAAAAGCTGGCTGCTGCCACTGCCGCCGCAGCAGCAGCAGAATCGACTGTCCCGCGGGGCCCCCCCTGCCTGGCTGAGCCCTCCCTGCCCAGCTGAGCCTCTCCCTCGCAAATGTACTACAACCCCACAAACTGCCCCACCCCTAAAACTATCCTGCAACTGCCCCATCACCTCACCAACTGCTCCTGCATTGCCCCACCGCCCCACATACTGTCTTCACTCCCCAAAATGGCTGCCCCACAATTTCCCCACCCACGAACACTACCCCCACAACTGCCTTGCCAACCTGCATACTACCCCTACCCAAAGCAAATGCCATGCCATGCCAACCCACAAACTGCCCCATCCCTAACAAATACCATATTTGCCCCACCACTCTACAAACTGCCCTACCCCAAAAAACTATCCCCACAACTCTCCCACCACCTTGACAACTGTCCTCTGCATTTGCCCCACCATTTATAAAACGCCCCCACTCCAAATAAATACAGCCCTGCAATTGCCCCACCTTCTAAAATTATTCCCTGCAACTGTCCCACTACTCCACAAATTGCCCCAGCACCAAAAAATACCCCCGACAAATGCCCCATCTCCAATACCTGTCCTCTGCAACTCCCCCAGCAGCCCACAAACTGCCCCTCCCACAAACTACCACACCGCAATTGCTCCACCCACCAAACTACACCCTGCAAACTGCCCCACCTACAAAAAATATCCCCCCTCAACACTATTTCTACTGGAACCGTTAAGTGCCCAAAGCCACAAGAAATGGCAATGGATTTGAATCCTGTCTACTCTGGTTTTCAGCCAGCTGCTCTAACCATTGGGCTACTTCTCCACTCTGCTTTTTTGTGTTGTTCTTATAAATATATACATATTTTTTTAATAATATGTGAAAGGTGGAAGCTGGCTTTGTGAAGGCAGTCATATCTTGTCATTTGGTCTCCTCTGTACAGATGTTTGTAAATGGCCATTGTTGGTAGAAACTATGGTGTTGATAAAGTTAACGTTTTCAGTAGAATAGTTGATTTTGAATCTGATTGGACAATGGGATGGCTTAAAAGAGTTGTAAAATGGAGGGTCTTTTCTCCCTCAGTCCAGATTGATGACAAACATTATCAATATACTGCTAATATCCTGGGTTTAGTCTGACATTTACTCAAAAATGTGTCTTCCAGCCGTGCCATGAATTCTAAAGGCTTCCAGTGTATCGTGGTACTATCCTGGTATCCATAGTAGTGCCCGTGATATGAGATGTCATGGAAGCAGAAGTAGTTGTGGTCAGAACAAATTTGATTTATCTGACAATATATCTGGTATGTAGTGGTGATCTAGGCTGGATGCCTTTAGAAAGTTGTCAGATGCAATTATGCCATCTGCATGAGAAATGTTATATACGTATATATATGCTGTGTAATATAGGTTAAAGCTCTGTTTTAAGTTATATGTAAACCTTCCTAAACTAAGTTATGCACCGCTTTGAGTTGTAGCTATAGCAGTAGAAAAAAGTTACTAAATAAATAAAATGTACTGTGATTATATACATGTGCCCATGATCTTATTCTGTATTTGTCTTGTTAGTTTATAAATTGTATGTTTGGGTTCTTTTTAATTGCATCAAATTTCACATTAAAAAGCAGATGAAAATAATACAATAAGAAAAAGCATACACAAAACTTCAATAAAAAGATCCAAGAAAGAACATATACAAATTAATAACAATAATAATGACTTGGAGAAATGCTACTACATTAAGCTAGCCCACAGAAACATATAATAAAGGGTCAAGCAGTTAGCACACACCAAAACCAGCACCAACCATGGGCTGTGGCCCACAGTAACTGTTAATGCACAGCCGTGATAGTGCACACCGATTCCCATGCTAACTGCGCTTTGCATGTTCAAGTGGGAAATGGGTGGGTTAGAGGTGCAGAATTACCAAATTACCCTGTTCCAGGAGATAGTCCGAAATCCAGGAGTGACTTAAAATCTATCTCATTCTGATGCATTATGGGACCAACAGCACTGATTTCAATGGGTGAAATGAGGGACTACAAATACCCTACTACATTGCAATGCAACTTTAAAGCCAGAACTGGTAACAAATCTTATTCTGGAACTGGGTAACTTGGTAACTCTGGGGGCAGAGAGTGGGTGTGATACATGACATGCGATCAGAGTATGTATATACACCACTTGCTAACAGTGCAAATGCAATTAGCGTCATCTGTTTACCACCCATAGTACTGCCAATCTGCATTATGGACCGGCGCCATGTGGAGTTACCTATCGGTGAAATGCTGTCCACACCCCTGACAGGTAGCATGATGGCTTTGCACTAAATGCACCAGGAATTTGTGCGTTATTGGCTCATTAGGTGCAAAACCATAGATTACCTTAGTGAATTGCCTCTAAGGGGTATGTTTACTAATCAATGGGGCCGTGGCTCCGATATCGCATGGAAGCCACTACTACTATTTAGTAAACATACCCCTAAGTTTTCAAGTTTTCCGATATCGCATGGAAGCCGCTACCGTTGATTAGTAAACATGCCCTTAAGTTTTCAAAATCACTCTTATTCATCACCAATTCATGCAAATGGGCAGACAAACAAGTCTGACAATTGTTCAGGTCCGGAGAAGAGGTAACCCTTTCCCTAATAAATTACCTTGCACTTGTTTGTGTTTGATGTAATCCACCAAGAACTTGGTGAGATTTGATTTGATGAGAAAGAAATGGTTTAAATGAATAAATACATTCTACATCCATTCTACATGACCACATCACACCAATACTTAATAAATTACACTGGCTTCCAATCCAATCTCGTATTAGATACAAATCAACCTTGATCATATTCAAGATCATTCACCAACTATCAGCATACACCTTACAAGACACTATAACAAGGGATACAAGTACCCGGCCTAGAAGGAATAACGAAAAGAATATGATTACCACACCCCTTGGATACCAAAAGACCTTACAAAACACATCTGAAAGAGCACTATCAGTCTATGTTCCATCACATTGAAACTCTCTCCCGGGCGACTTGAGGGCAACATCAGACATCAAAGACTTTCGAAAAAAACTAAAAACTCACCTCTACTCAACTTACTATGGAGTTATAACCTAACCACATAGACAGCTACATGATCCAAGTTACTGACTGTTGACCCAAAGCAATGGACTAATAAACATAAAATATGATGCTTAAAATTGTAAATAGTTGTCATATCCTCATGATCATATACATAGTTCTCAGACTACCTTGCCCCTAGATAAGATCCAATTGTTCCTTGTTCTTTGTAGACTATAATATGATACTGTTTACTGTTCAACTGTTCTATGTAAAATGTTTGTTACAATGTAAACCGCTCTGATTGAAGGACAAAGCGGTATAGAAAAAATGTTTAAATAAAGAAATAAATTGTGACCAGGCAAGTGTCAAGCACTCTTTTTTATGAATTATTAGATGCATTTTGTAAATATTCCAAAATACACTTTGATTTACTAGAAGCTAATGTGACGTTGGGAGTGGAGGAGTAATTTGTTTTTCTCGGAAACAAGTTGTGAGATTTTAATTGTTTCCTGAGTCTGTTGCACCCTCTTCTGGAAAAGTAAAGCACTTGCAAGACCATCTCGGAAAAATACATCGTAGGGTAACTGCTTCAGTCGGTGGTGCACCAGAAAATTTGCTGCTGACATGTGCCTCAGAATCAAGAATTTTGAGATGCCTCTGTAGGATTATATCTGACTCTCTCTCTCTCTCTCTCTCTCTCTCTCTCTGGCTTAAAATATCAATGTGCAATTACTTTATCTACCAACAAATATTGGTACCTTTGCAATTTAATGTCTAATATTACAACATTAGTCAGAAACTTTTGAATTTTTACTAGACATAGTATGGTCTTGATAAAATTGTGTCATTTAACTGCTGGCATCAGTCTCAGATCTGAATACATGGGACCAGTGAGACAAGCAGATCCCATGAGTGCGAACACCATACTGAAGCTGCAGCTGCATGTGAGGCGTGATCTCTTCCTCTCTGCGAGAGGTAGTGTGGGTACAGGGCTGTCTTTAGCCCTAGTAGGGTCCAAAAGGTTTGAGATGGTGGCATTTTGTGCAAGTGGGAGCACCACCACCCCCCCCCCCCCAACCTCACCCCCAGGTGTAAGGAATAAACATTCCCTGGATTAAGAGTGAGGTTTGCACAAGACAAACCCAATATAAATCCTACATCTCAATTACTGTAAACCTATATGCTACTTCTCCTGAACCCCCTCTGCTCAAGGTGAACTGAAAACATTTCTTCCAACAACTCATCATATAAACAATATACAAATTCTACCATCATGAAGCAACAATAAAAATTTGTGTAAAAGCTCTTCTTGCACATGCAATAAACCTATCTTACCACAGGGGCACTGATTCCCAGGACTCAGAAAGTGCTATTTATACACAGCTGTGACAGGTTATTTTACCTGTTTAACCGTCTATAAATAAAATTAAACTTCCCTACTTTTGTACAGGTAGCACTGCAAATATTGCAACTGACCCTAAAACACCAGTATACTTCCTATTGAGAAAATCCTTTTGTCATTGTCTCAGAACCTTTCTGAACTCTGGCAACTTTTTTTTCAGCAAACCTCCATTTTCTTAACACAGACATCAGTCTTTCCCTTTCCTCCTTGACTCCATAAGAACATAAGAAATGCTATACTGGGTCAGACCAAGGTCCATCAAGCCCAGTATCCTGTTTCCAACAGTGGCCAATCTAGGTCAATCTAGATCCACTCCAGCTGTGGCTTCCAACCCCCACTTTGAAGCACCTGAAGATTTGATCTGACCAAAGCAGATTAAAGTAGGTTGAAGCTATGAAGATAACTGAAGTTAAAAAGTCATATAGCTGATTCTGGATTCAAACCAGGTGGTTTGGAGAAGGTTCTCTCATTCCTAAATAGCTTGTTACCAACTAGAACTATTTACAATTTTTAGCTTACATTTTGTATGTTCTCATTTAGTAAGGCAATAATTGGCAGGGTATCGTCCTTTGAGATTTGCTGCTTTAAACTTGATTATTTTGAGCAACCTTATGCACCACCTTGGAGATCTAGAACATAAGAACATAAGATATGCCATACTGGGTCAGACCAAGGTCCATCAAGCCCAGTATCCTGTTTCCAACAGTGGTCAATCTAGGTCATACATACCTAGCAGTTTCCCCAAAAGACACAGGTTCCACAATGCCTGTACTAGGTCAAGCATTGATATCCTGGGTCCCTTCTTAATAATGGTTTATGGACCTTTCCTCCAGGAACTTGTCCAAACCTTTTTTAAACCCAGCTACACTAACAGCCTTTACTACATCCTCCGGTATCAAATTCCAGAGTTTGATTACAAGTTGAGTGAAAAAATATTTTCTTTTATTAGTCTTAAAAAGTTTACCCTGTAGCTTCATTGCATGTCCCCTAGTCTTTCTATATTCTGATAAGGTAAACAATCAATCTTCGTTTACCCGTTCCACTCCGTTCATTAATTTATAGACTTCTATCATAACTCCCCTAAGCCGTCTCTTTTCCAGGTTAAAGAGCCCTAACCTTCTTAGCCTCTCTTCATAGGAGTATCCCTCCATCCCCTTTACCATTTTGGTGGCTCTTCTCTGAACCTTTTCTAATAACGCTATATCCTTTTTAAGATACGTAAGGTGGATATGCATTCTATTTCAAATCTCCCCTTTGTTGGGAAGGTTGCAGAGAAAATAGTTGCCAACCAGCTCACAAATTTCCTCACTGACGCTTTCCATCCCCAGCAGACTGGCTTCCACTCACACCACTCCACAGAGAGAACCGTCCTTGGCCTTCTTAATTTTGTCCAAATGAACCTTGACATGGCAGGGATGTTCTTATTTCACTAGATCTAACTGCTGCCTTCGACTTTGTTAACCATTCTGCTTTCTCAGTGCCTCACTGCTTCATCTGTTATAAGTACAGCACTCAGATGGTTTCAGTCTTATCTACATGTCACCTTCTATTCCACGGATCCACCACTCTTTCTTTAAATTCTCCCATTGGAGATGGTAGAGATGACGATAGTATCTGAATTCAGAGAAGCATGGGACAAACACAGAGGATCTCAAAAGGAAAAATGGGGACTACTGTAGTAGTTTATATGGAAGGGCAGACTAGATAGGCCATGTGGTCTTTTTCTGCTGTCATGTTTCTATATTTCTCACCCCTTACTCTTGATTGTGGTGTTCCACAGGGATCCATTTTAGGCCCAATCCTTTTCAGTATTTTTCTTGTCCCATTAGCAGCTTTGATCCAGTCACTTGGTCTAATATTTTTTATGTACACAGATGACATCCCGCTTCTCATTCCTCTTGTTCCCAGGAATTCTTTGCTGATATTTCCATTAAAGCTGATGCTGTTGCCCATTGGCTCCTTGACAATGGTCTCAAACAAAACCCTTCTAATCTGAGGCATTATATTCTCTTTGTGGTTCACACTTCTGGCTACTTCTCTGACTATGGCCAACTCTGTACTCTCTCTTAAAGATACTGTAAAGGTTCATGGGGTCATCCTTAATAGACAGCTCAATTTCTCTGCACATATTTCTAATGTCAAACCAAGGCTTTCTTCTCACTGAAGCCTTACATCTTTATTAGATAAGGCCTCCCTGCGCATCCTCATTCTTGCACTTGTGATTCCACGTCTTGACTATTGCAACTCCTTGTACCATGGCTTGCCTCAGAGACAGTTACAAAGCCTATAGCTGCTCTAAAATGTTTCTGTAAATCTTCTTCATGGTGTTAGGAAATCCGATCACATAACCCCCCTTTTATATGCAGAGCATTGGCTCCCTGTAAGTTCAGGATCCAGTTTAAACTACTTACCATTGTCCATCAGGTTTTTTATTCTGGCCTTTACACTTTATGAGCAGATTTGCTAATTGCCTATGCCTCTCAATGTACACTACGTTCATCACAACACAATTTGATGGTTGTCCATCTCTCTCTTTAATCCACCTCGAACATGCACGCCAGTCTTGCTTGGCTGTGCTTGCTGCCAATCCTCTGGACATTGGGTCTGAATCCTCCCATAGGAAGCTCAGGTCTGATTTGAAAACATATTATTTTACACTAGCATTTCAGTAAATGTAATCTGTCTTCTTGGCCCTATATGATCAGTTGATCTCTCCAAAGCTTTCGTTTGTTTTTCCCGTGATCCTTATCTAGCTTATATATTGAGGAAGATACTTCCCCCTTTCAGTTTTGTTTGTCTTGATCTTTCTTCCCCCCCCCCCTCCACTTTACTATATTTTGTAAACAGCTTCTATTTCTCTGATTTGTTTTGCGGTATATCAAATAAATAAACTATTCACTTTGTAGGGCAATGCACATTGCATGTGTTTCACAGTGATTGCTGCACATAGAAGACTGAATCCTGCACATGTGAGTGTAACCACAGCATACGTGGGAAAATGAAAACAACGCAGGGCTTACTGATGATATGATGTTAGTGTAGTTGGGTTTAAAAGAATTTTGGACAAGTTCTTGGAGGAAAAGTCCCTAAACCATTATTAAAGTGGACTGGAGAAAATCCCCTGCTTGTCTCTGGGATAAGCAGCATGGAATCTGTTTACCTTTTGGGAACCTGACTGTACATACAATCTGGATGGCCACTGTTGGAAACAAGATACTGAGCTCAATTGATCTGACCCAGTAGAACATATCTTATATTCTAATTTGTTTATTTACAGAATTTGTTATTCCGCATTTCAAAAGAAAATCCATAAAAGCAGTTTACAAGCCAAGTTAAGACAGGATAATTAATAGAGATATAACATAGTGTAAAAGGAAAATAACAAACAAAAAAACCCCCATTAAAAATCAGAAAACAAAATAAGACTAGACAGTCCCAGCAGGGAGGGGAAGATGGAGCAGTGCAATCGTTTCCTTGGCCTTTGATAGTAGGGAAGGGTTGTGAGACAGAGTGTAAGTCTAGCCCGGAGGAAATGACTGTTCAACCAACCACTTTTTAAGACCTGCTTTGAATTTTGATAGGGAGTATTCAGGCCGTCGATATTCAGGAGGGAATTCCAGAGGGAGGGGGCAAGAGAAGCAAAGCAGGCCAGTGGCAGAAATTCAAATCATAAGCCCCCAAGAGCGTGGGAGATACAGGAGCAGCTGCAAATGGACCCCCTACTGCCTTGGCCCCCCCCCCCCCATATTGCAGGGGTCACTTGGGCAGACTTTACGCCTCTGAAGCAGGCTCTTCGGCCTTGTAGCTCTATATAAATGATTAGTAGTAGGTAGTAGCAGGAACCTGAAACACAAAAATCTCTATGAAGGAACTGCTAACAAATATCTCTGAGCAGATCTCAGCATGTGTGCCAGAGTGTATGGAATTAAATGAGAGTCAAAATATAATGGAAAGCTGGAATGCAATACTTGGTGGGTTAAGAAAATGATTTTAAATGTAATTCTGTTACTGACTGATAGCCAATGCTGTTCCTTGAGTAATAGTGTTATATGATCGAAGGGCTTAGTACCATAAATCATCCTCAGTGCTGTGGCTTGGAGCAATTACATTCCTTTGAAATGTACCCAAGGAACCCAGCTAGAAGAGCTAAAATAATCAATTTTATTAATAACAAGCACATGAACCAATGTCTTCAGGGCCCTCAGGTCTACGCAGGATTACAAGGAACACATTTTCCTGAGAGTACAAAAGATCTTTTTATCCACTAATGAAATGTGCAGAGTAAATGTGAGCTCTCCAGGAACAAGCAGGAAGTAAGTCCTCACATATGGGTAATGTTGGCACCAACGGAGCTCGTGCGGAGCATTTCCCCAGCTTTCAAAGGAAACCTTTGGGAATGCTACCATGCATGTGTGGTCTCCTTCCTGCCCAAGGGTGCCATCTTGCTCAGTCTCCTTTTTTCTGTGGAGCCCAATGGACATCAGTCCAATTTCCGCAGAAAAAATCCTTGCTATATCCTTCAAAAAATAGCTGTTCCCGGTTTGCGTATCCGTTCCTCTTCCCGCCTCAAGCTGGCACCGGCCTCGGCACTGTTTTCAGCTTTGTTCCCATCTTTTTCTCCGAGGCTTGCCTCAACCGACGTTTGCCCCTTTTTTGTCCGGGGGTCCTCGATCCTGGCCGGGTGTTTCCCCACCATGTCCCCCATTGGGTTAAAAAAATATGACAGCTGCAGTCAAACCATGTCTGTCACCGACACCCATGACTTCGGCCTACACTGCCTGGGACCGGACTACAACAGCACCTCCTGCAGTCTGTGCCAGGTTATGACACCTAAGACCAATAGAAAGAGGTTGGAGTAGCAAGAGAAACTGTTCCCCGGGTCCAACTTGGCACCGACTTCCCCAATGCCAAGCTCCAAGCCCAACACGTCCAGAGAGGGCCAAGTGTCTTCAGAGTCCCACGGCGGTGGCTCTTCCGGAAAGACCTCAGATCCCGAGCAGAAAAAGAAAGAGTCTTTGAAGTCTGTTAAGGAGAAACCCAGTAAGACCGCCCGAAAGGACTCAGGCGACTCCAAGAAATGTCCTCCTAAGGTCCCCAAAAAGGATGCCTCGGCCGCAGGGGCAGCCCAAGGGGGGTGCGGGGCCATGTGCGGAGACTCGGTGCGGGGCCTCATTTGCATAAGGGGCCTCATTTGCATAATGTTACCATATACTAACGTTTAGTAAACATGCCTCTTAATGAGTGTATGGATAAAGAAAGACTAAAAGATTTCTACATTACTATAATCCAGTGCCAACCACCAGACACATTAGGAACTACTACAAACACTGCCCATTTAGAACCCATAGCAAACCCGCCATATCCTAACAGCACTACCAGGACTCACAAAGCACCATACCCTACCTATCAAAAGGAAACATGCAAATATTAAACCAATACATTTCAGAGAACAACAATACATGACCTACTGGGGAAAGAGAACAAGTGGCAATGTCAAATAGGAATTATATAAACAGAATACCTCAGCTCAGTTACACATGAACAGAACATAAACCGTCACCAAACAAGGAATCACAATTTAGAAACAGGACGACAATAATTAAACTGGGAATCCCAAAAGCCAAACTTGGAATGTACAACACTGTAGAAATAAAACTATACATTAATTTGCTCTTGTACTAAACAAAGCGCAGACGTTAATGATGCACATTTACCAGAGCTGACATATTCCAATTAATAAATTCAAAATAAAGAAATATTTTTCTAACTTTTGTGCATTTTTTTTCAGCTGCAATTGCTCCAGCCACTTTCTTCTGGTTTCTTCGTGTCTTCTGCTAACTCTCCATCGTCTGCTGTCCATTTGTCCTTTCTTCTCTCTTCTAGTTTTTTTCCATTCTCTGTCTACATCTGCTTTAACATACTAATCTTTCTCCTTTTGCTCTTTCCTCATTCCTATTTCATCCACTCAAATTTTACCCCTCCATCCTCAATCCCCACTTACTCTCCCAATACCCGGCCAATTGTAGATTTTTTATCCCTCCCCCACAAAATATTTTTCCCCTCTCCATTTTACTCTCCCAGCCCCATCCCATTCTAATCCTCCCCCAACATCAGCTCCCTTCTAGTTCCAGCCTCACCCAGCATCCATTCCCTTCTAGTCCCTGCATCAGCCCATTTCCAGTCCTAGCCACCCCCATCAGCCCATTTCCAGTCCTAGCAACCCCCCAACCCAATGCCAGTCCTAGCCCCCCCATCAACCCACTTCTAGTCCTAACCCCCCATCACCCCATTTTCAGTTTAAGCCCCCCCTATAACCCATTACCAGTCCTAACCCCCCGTCAGCCCACTTCCAGTCCTAACCCCATCAACCCATTTCCAGTCAGCCCCCCATAGCCCATTGCCAGTCCTAACCCCCCCCATCAGCCCACAGCCTATTACCAGTCCTAACCCCATCAGCCCACCTCAAGTCCTAACCCCTCCCCATTAGCCCATTTCCTGTCCTAGCCCCCCCATAGCCCATTATCAGTCCTAACCCCCCCATAGCCCATTACCAGACAGCCCCCATCAGCCAACAGCCCATTACCAGTCTTAACCCCCCATAGTCCATTACCAGTTCTAACCCCCCATCAACCCACTCCCAGTCCTAATCCCACCAGCCCATTTCCAGTCCTAATCCCCCATCACCCAATTTTTAGTTTAAGCCCCCCCATAGCCCATTACCAGTCCTAACCCCCCATCAACCCACTTCCAGTCCTAATCCCATCAGCCCATATACAGACTTAGCTCCCCCCAGCCCATCACCACTCCTAACCCCCAGCCCAACACCACTCCTAACCCCACCCCATAGCCCATCACCACTCCTACCCCCCCATAGCCCATCACCACTCCTAACCCCCCCCCCCAGCCCAGCCCAGCCCAGCCCAGGGAAAAATGTTTTTAAAAGAAAGCTGTCTGCTGCCGCTGCCGGGGCCGCCGCGGCAGAATCGAGTGTGCCGCGGGGCCCCCCCTGCCCAGCAGAGCCTGCCCTCCCCTGTATCACCTCTCTTTCAGCTGCCTGCAGTCACACGCGCCGGTTTCAGAGTGCGAAGGAACTAGTTTCCCTTTCGCGGCTCTGTTAAGCCCGCGGGGGCTTAACAGAGCAGCAAGGGAGAAACTCTCCTCTCGCGCTCTGAAACCAGCGCGTGTGACTGCAGGCAGCTGAAAGAGAGGTGATACAGGGGAGGGCAGGCTTTGCTGGGCAGGGGGGGCCCCGTGGCACACTCGATTCTGCCGCGGCGGCACCGGCAGCGGCAGCAGACAGCTTTTTTTTTTTTTTAATTTACTTTTAGATCAGGATGTTTTTTGCGCGGGGCCCCCTGAAACGCGGGGCCCTGTGCAAAAAACATTCTCGCTCAATGGACGGGCCGGCCCTGCTTGGCCGGCAAAGACTGTGCGAGGATCCTCGAGGTCATGGTCCTCATCGAAGATGCACTCACGAGAGTGCCGGGTCCGAAATCCTCGGTGCCCACGTTGAAAGCTGCAGAGTCTTCTGAGTTGGAGTCCAGAATGGCCGCCATGGAGCAGAACATCACTGCAATCCTGGCTATGTAGGGGAGTCACATGTAATGAAGCTACAGGGTAAACTATTTAAGACAAATAAGAGAAAATATTTTTTCACTCAACGTGTAATCAAACTCTGGAATCTGTTACCGGAGGATGTAGTAAGGGCTGTTAGTATAGCTGGGTTTAAAAAAGGTTTGGACAAGTTCCTGGAGGAAAGGTCCATAAACCACTATTAAAAAGGGACCCAGGATATCAATGCTTGACCCAGTACAAGCATTATGGAACCTGTGTCTTTTGGGGATATTGCTAGGTACGTAGGACCTAGATTGGCCACTGTTGGAAACAGGATACTGGGCTTGATGGACCTCGGTCTGACCCAGTATGGCATGTCTTATGTTCTTATGTTCTTAATGATGACAGGTTCGTCCACATCATCTGCCCCGACAACTGGTCCCCCGACTGCAGGGGAGTCCCCAGTTGTCGAGCTGAGCTCCGAGCGCCACCCACCTCGGGTAAGCCCTCAGCCTCGGTCGAGGTCCCAGTCCCATTCTTCAGAAATCCGCTCCTCCCTGGCCAGTTTCCGAGACTCCAACCCCAGGTCTCAGTGTCCAATGGTGCCTCTGCTCTCAGTGGACTCAAGCCACGGGCAGGCTATGAGACAGAGTCAGTCACCCGCCAGCTGGCGGGATCCCTTACCTGATGGCAAAACTTGAACCACCTCCGGGCGGGGATGCCTTTCCAGGCACCCGCACCACAGCAGACCCTGACAATGAACATCTCCGTCCTAGGTTGAGGGGCACATTGTGGGAACAGTTGCATGCAAGGCAGCTGGTCCCAGGAAGAGTCACACTTACAGATCAATCTCCTCAAACTCAGGGCAATCTTCCTGGCCCTGCGGCATTCTGCCATCACTTACGGCACCAGCCTGTCCTGATCTAGCAGAGGGGCTCGTACTCCTTCTGTCAGGAAACAGTGGCTCTCTTCTCCTTCACAGTGCGCAACAGCAGACTAGCAAAGCAGCTCTTCCACCACTGGGGCAGGCCACTGCTGGACCTGTTTGCCTCCCCGGACAACGCACAGCTACCATGCTTCTGCTCATGCCAACCGCACCCGGGGAGAGTTGTGGCAAATGCCTTCCTAATCTTGTGGTCGGAGGGCCTACTATATGTGTTCCCACTGACCTCCCTGCTTGCCAAGACCATCTTCAAGGTCCAGAGCGAGGGGGCATTAGTCATACTGATCACACCCAGGTGGCCCAGGCAACTCTGGTTCCCCCTGTTGGTAGCACTCCCAGTCCCACTGGGCCGGGCCCCGGACCTTCTATCTCAGGAGGAGGGCTCCCTTCTGCACCCCAACCTGGGGTCACTGTCACTAATGGCATGGCTGCTGAAAGGGTAGTGTGGCCCCCTTCAACCTACCAGGGGAAGTCGAGGAGGTCCTACTGGCCTCTTGGAAACTCTCCACCAGACAGGCCTATGCCTTTAAGTGGAGACGGTTCTCTGTCTGGTGCACAGAGAAAGTGGAGAATCCCTTTTCCTGCCATGTGCAACTGGTTCTCCAGTACCTATTGCACCTGTTGCAGACCAGACTGAAATCCAACTCACTGAAGGTGCATCTAAGCGCCATAGCTGCGCACCACCACCCTATCGAGGGATAACCCCTTTCTAACCAGCCCCTGGTCTCTAGGTTCCTCCAGGGCCTTCTGTTGTCAAAGCCCCCCCCCCCCCCTCCGCCCTCTGGCAGCAGAATGGAACCTCAACATGGTGCTCTCTCAGCTCACTAAACAGCCATTCAAGCCCCTGTCCCATGGCCACTTGCCACCTGAGGTATCTGTCTTGGAACGTGGCCTTTCTAGTGGCCCTTGAAGAGTGAACCCCAGGCCCAGATGGCAGATCCACCATATATGAGGTTCTTTAAGAACAGGGTGGTGCTCCGCACACACCCCAAATTCCTCCCGAAGGTGGTCTCTACTTTCCACCTCAACCAAGAGGTGGTCCTCCCCACCTTCTTCCCGTAGCCTCATGCCTGCAGGGAGGAACTAATACTTTACACACTTCAGGCCCTGTTCTTCTACTTGCAATGGACTCAGGCCCATCAGAAAGCTCCACAGTTTTTCATATCTTATGACCCCAGCAGGCTAAGCAAACTCTGTCCATTTGTGTGACGGACTTTAATGTCCTCACCTATGAGTGAGCTGGCGTCCCCCTTGAGCAGTGGAACACAGCACATCACATGAGAGTGATGGCCACATCGGTGGCCAACCTCCGCTTAGTGCCAGTGATGGAGATCTGTAAGGCTGCCACATGGTCTTCAGTTCATACATTCACAGCTCACTATTACCTGGAGAGCAAGTTCTGCAGGGACAGTGCCTTTGGCCAGGCAGTACTCCATATTATTTTTGAGGTGTAGGCAACGCCTGCTCTCTGACCCTTCTGTGTTCAGGCTACTGGAGTGATAGTGCCACAGGACACTAGGGTCTTGCAGAGTCTCTCAGTGGGGACTCACCTTCTGCAACTCACAGCTACCTAATTAATCGCCATTGGTGATGTCTTGGTTCGGTCCTCGGCAGCCTGGAGCTAAGGAGTCCCATATGTGAGGACTGATTCCTGCTGTTCCCGGAGAGCACTTGTTACAGGTGAGTAACTACGCTTTCACAGTCCAAAGTACAGAGAGCAGAGATGCGGTTTAATATGGGCAAGGGCACAAGAATATAAAGGTGCAGTATATTCTAAAGGGACAATATTTGGTACCACTCATGATGATAGACAGAGACAGTGAGGGCTTTTTAAACAGGGATGCTGAACTAGATGCTTTCTGTTAGGTCCGTCTCAAAGCCATAAGCTGCAGAAATCACTTGCCCATGATCCACATGCCTCTGTTTCATTCCTCCGTATTTTCAATTCAGCCATTTACCTGTGAGCACCATTAAACGCAACGTAGGTTTTTAACAAGGCAAGAGCAAATAAACTACAGAAAACAGATGGAAAGAAAATGAAACGTTTCCTTGCCTTTGAAGGATATTGAAAATCACATAACTTGATTTGATTTGCCTCAAGTCTTGTGTTTGTTTGCGATGGGATCATCTGATGTAGCCTTAAGCCAAAATCATGCAATAGAGGAAGTCAAGGGAGCTCGTGACTGCCAGGGAACGCTTGCAAGTCATGTGCTGGTGAGGTGGAGCTGGTGAGATGGATGTGAAAACCACAGTGGGAGACGTCAATCACTGTTCTTCAGAGGGAGTTAAATAAATGTTCTTCAGAGAGGAGAATTTTTAGAGTGATTTACCTAGACTAGATAGATTATCCTGCTGAAAGCTGTCCCTCCACCCCAAAAGGTAAAATCTCATGTCATCTTAACCAGGTTTAAAAAAGTGTTCCCAGGGCTGTTTTAGGTCAGGACAATAGATAGTGCATGTACATTCGCATTTTCAAATCTATATGTGCTGTTTTACCCCCCAGGGCTAATGTACACAGTAGAATATTTTTTAAAGGAACATTACCTAAACTATGGGAAATTGCCTTTCCATTGTACACAGGACTGGCCCCAGAGTTGGTTCAAGCTGTTGGTGTCCTAGGCAAACGTTAAGCGTTATGCTCCCTCTGAATGCTCTGCTCTTTGCTGCCCTACAGAAAGTACTGCCCTAGCCATTTGCACAGTTTGCCTAAAGGTTGGCCCAGCCCTGACTGAGTACATGTAAACCTGACATGCCAACAAACCTATGTGAATATTCAATAGCAGGGCATCAGTCAATGACAATACAATTAAATTCAAACTATCATATAGCATGGGAGAAGGAAAGAAGAGATAAAATCATCATTCCCTCCCCCCCGCCCCCTCCCCCGCCCCCCCCCCCCCCCCATTTTATGATCCTTTTGCCTTTTGGTGCTTTTTGAACAGTACCAACACAACAAATGCTACATAATTAAAATTTCAGAAGAAAAACATTACACTTTCATTTTAATATAGTTCCAGTGTAATGAATGTTAAAACGGTGATAGTTTCCCAAAATCCAAAAATGCTAAGCAGCAGTTTTGTTTTGAAACTGCTGCATTGGGGCAAGGTCCATGAATTATTTTTACTTGTGGAATCTACACCAAGTCTGAAAGTCAAAGCACGCACAGACGTTTGCTTCGAAATCTTTAGTTACCAAGCATTTGCAGACTTTTACATCTCCTCTCTAGATACTTTTCTCATGCAAAAAAATGCTTGCAGATTGGAAAACCGAATCTACACACATTATTTTCCTGCCATGACCTAACACATCTCCTCCAAATGTACAAAAAACTGTGTACATGATGGAAAATTACCTACTACTACTACTGAGCATTTGTATAGTGCTACAAGTCATATGCAGCGCTGCACAGACATGTACAAGACAGTCCCTGCTCATCAGAGCTTACAATCTAGTCAAGACAAACACAGAAGGTGCAGGCAGGGATAAAACAAGGGGAAAGAAAAAGGAGATAAGATCAGGTGGGTCACGATCCAAAAGCAGCAGCGAAGAGGTGAGTTTTCAGCCTGGATTTGAAGAGGGTTAGGGAAGGTGCCTGACATACAGAAACATGTAGTTTGTTCCAGGCATAAGTCGCAGCAAGGTGAAAGGAGCGAAGTCCTGCAGATAGAAGCAGTTTGCTAGAAGAGCGGAGTTCCCGAGAGGGGCTGTAAGGAGAGATAAGAGAAGAAAGGTAGTGAGGAGTCATAGAGTGAATGCATTTATAGGTCAGCAGGAGAAGCTTGAACTGGATGCGGAAAGGGATAGGGAGCCAGTAAAGTGATTTGAGAAGAGGAGTAATATGGGCATGACGAGGCTGGTGGAAGATTACTTGCAGCAGAGTGTTGAACAGATTGAAGGGTGGAGAGATGATTCAGAGGGAGACCAGCAAGGAGCAGTTTACAGTAGTCAAGACGGGAGGTGGTTACTGCATTACCTGCATTTTCAGCAACACGGAGGGAGCACAATTTTCAGACTTGACTTTGAAAATTGGCCTCCCCATGTAATTAGGACTGTCATTATGGAGGTGCAATTAGAGCAATTGCCCTGGGCTCCCACACCTGCCTGAAGCTGAGGGTGGAACAGCATGTTGGGAAGGTTTGAGGCCTCCTCCCATATTTCTGCCCTGGACCCAGTATTACATGTCCCTGCATGCAATAGCCTCTACATTTTCACTTTGACACCACCCCCAATAAAATATAAATCAAAACAAGTGAGGAAAGCATACTGAGCATGGTTCATGGAATTCTTTCCAACGTGTGTGTATATATCTCTGTGGGTCTGACCTGGAACGGAGAGCTGTGGGACAGTTTGAACCGTGCAGTGCCCCAACATTTTGTGGTTTGGAAAGAATAATAAAATGAAACCATGTGATCACTTTCCAGACACCAAAGGCTGTTTGCAGTGTGGGTATGTTGTCTAAAGACCACTTTAAACACTCCATGTTTCAGCGTAAAATGCCTACTTTACAGAAAAAATAATATCTTTTTTAGTGCTTCTGCCTACAATCGATTGTTTGTCTGTGGTGAGGTTTTTTTCTGCCTCTCACTCGTTCACTTGTAGTTACTCAGTTAGATGTCTGCCATTCATTGACCACAGTAAGACCATGCCAGTAAAGAATGGCCATAGCCTCCAGTTCTCTGGCCAGTGGAGGGCAGTGAAGTCACTTGCAGTGTGACACAATGCCACGTCTCCCCCGTTTGCAGAATCAGGCATGTAGAGGTATATTTGCATGTGTGTGTCATGGAGAGTATGGGGGGTGCGTGCATGTGTGTGCCATGGGAAGTATTGTGGCATGCATGGGCATATGTACATATGTGTCTTGGTGGCTCTGTGTGTGTGGTGGGGGACTATGTGTATGTATATGCATTGGGGGCTGTGTATGTGCACATTTGTCAGGGGCTGTGTGTGTATGCATGTGTGTGTTAGTGTGCATGTGGGTGTGTTGGGGTGGATGTGTGTGCAGGGGTGGGAGGTAGCTGTATGTAGGGGTAATGGGTGTGTGTGTGCTGGGGGAGGGAGGTGGCTCTATGTGCATGTATGTTGGGGTGATGGGTGTGTGTGTGTTGGGGTGGAAGTGTCTGTGGGGAGAGGGAGGTGGCTCTATGTTTGTGTATGATGGGGTGATGGGTGGGTGTGTGTTGGGGTGGATGTGTGTGCTGGGGGGAGGGAGGTGGCTATATGTACGTGTATGATGGGGTGATGGGTGTGTGTATGTTGGGGTGATGGGTGGGTGTGTTTTGGGGTGGATGTGTGTGCTAGGGGGAGGGAGGTGGCTATATGTTCGTGTATGATGGGGTGATGGGTGTGTGTGGGTTTGGGGTGGAAGTGTCTGTTGGGTGAGGGAGGTGGCTTTATGTTCATGTATGTTGGGGTGATGGGTGTGGGTGTGTGTTGGGGTGGATGTGTTTGCTGGGGGGAGGGAGGTGGCTATATGTTCGTGTATGTTAGGGTGATGTGTGTGTGTGTTGGGGTGGATGTGTGTGCTGGGAGAAGGGAGGTGGCTATATGTTCGTGTATGATGGGGTGATGGGTGGTGTGTCTGTTGGGGTAGATGTGTGTGCTGGGGGGAGGGAGGTGGCTATATGTTTGTGTATGTTGGGGTGATGGGTATGTGTGTGTGTTGGGGTGGAAGTGTCTGTGGGGGGAGGGAGGTGGCTTTATGTTTGTGTATGATGGGGTGATGGGTGTGTATGTGTTGGGGTGGATGTGTGTGCTGGGGGGAGGGAGGTGGCTATATGTGTGTGTATGATGGGGTGATGGGTGTGTGTATGTTGGGGTGATGGGTGGGTGTGTTTTGGGGTGGATGTGTGTGCTAGGGGGAGGGAGGTGGCTTTATGTTCGTGTATGATGGGGTGATGGGTGGGTGTGTGTTTTGGGGTGGATGTGTGTGCTGGGGGAGGGAGGTGGCTTTATGTTCATGTATGTTGGGGTGATGGGTGTGGGTGTGTGTTGGGGTGGATGTGTGTGCTGGGGGAGGGAGGTGGCTATATGTTCATGTATGTTAGGGTGATGGGTGTGTGTGTTGGGGTGGATGTGTGTGCTGAGAGAAGGGAGGTGGCTATATGTTTGTGTATGATGGGGTGATGGGTGGTGTGTGTGTTGGGGTGGATGTGTGTGCTGGGGGGAGGGAGGTGGCTATATGTTTGTGTATGTTGGGGTGATGGGTATGTGTGTGGGGGGGTGGAAGTGTCTGTGGGGGGAGGGAGGTGGCTCTATGTTTGTGTATGATGGGGTGATGGGTGGGTGTGTGTTGGGGTGGATGTGTGTGCTGGGGGGAGGGAGGTGGCTATATGTGTGTGTATGATGGGGTGATGGGTGTGTGTATGTTGGGGTGATGGGTGGGTGTGTTTTGGGGTGGATGTGTGTGCTGGGGAGGGAGGTGGCTTTATGTTCATGTATGTTGGGGTGGATGTGTGTGCTGGGGGAGGGAGGTGGCTATATGTTTGTGTATGTTAGGGTGATGGGTGTGTGTGTTGGGGTGGATGTGTGTGCTGGGAGGAGGGAGGTGGCTATATGTTCGTGTATGATGGGGTGATGGGTGGTGTGTGTGTTGGGGTAGATGTGTGTGCTGGGGGAGGGAGGTGGCTATATGTTTGTGTATGTTGGGGTGATGGGTATGTGGGTGTGTAGGGGTGGATGTGTGTGCTGGGGGGAGGGAGGTGGCTCTATCTTCGTCTATGATGGGGTGATGTGTGTGTGTGTGTTGGGGTGGATGTGTGTGTGGGGGGATGGAAGTGGCTCTATGTTCGTGTATGATGGGGTGATGGGTGTGTGTGTGTTGGGGTGAATGTGTGTGCTGGGGGAGGAAGGTGGCTATCTGTTCGTGTATGTTGGGGTGATGGGTGTGTGTGTGTGTTGGGGTGGATGTGTGTGCTGGAGGGATGGAGGTGGCTCTATGTTCGTGTATGATGGGGTGAAGGGTGGGTGTGTGTTGGGGTGGATGTGTGTGCTAGGGGGTGGGAGGTGGCTCTATGTTCGTGTATGATGGGGTGATGGGTGTGTGTTGGGGTGGATGTGTGTGCTGGGTGTGGGAGGTGCCTTTATCTTCTTGTATGTTGGGGTGATGGGTGTGTGTGTGCTGGGAGGAGGGAGGGGGCTCTATGTTCGTGTATGTTTGGGTGATGGGTGTGCTGGGGGAGGGAGGTGGCTCTATGTTTGTGTATGTTGGGGTGATGGGTGTGTGTGTGCTGGGGGAGGGAGGTGGCTCTATGTTCGTGTATGTTGGGTTGATGGGTGTGTGTGTGGGCAGGGGGAGGAGATGGCTCCATGTCCATGTATCTTGGGGTGATGGGTGTCTGTGTTGGGGTGGATGTGTGTGCTGGGGGGATGGAGGTGGCTCTATGTTCGTGTATGTTGGGGTGATGGGTGTGTGTGTTGGGGTGGATGTGTGTGCTGGGGGGATGGAGATGGCTCTATGTTCGTGTATGATGGGGTGATGGGTGTGTGAGTGTTGGGGTGGATGTGTGTTCTGGGGGGTGGGAGGTAGCTGTATGTTCATGTATGTTGGGGTGATGGGTGTGTGTGTGTTGGGGTGGATGTGTGTGCTGGGGGGAGGTAGGTGGCTCTATGTTTGTGTATGTTGGGGTGATGGGTGTGTCTGTGTTGGGGTGGATGTGTGTGCTGGGGGGATGGAGGTGGCTCTATGTTCGTGTATGATGGGGTGATGGGTGTGTGTGTGTTGGGGTGGATGTGTGTGCTGGGGGGTGGGAGGTAGCTATATGTTCGTGTATGTTGGGGTGATGCGTGTGGGTGTGTGGGGTGGGTGTGTGTGCAGTGGGAGGGAGGTGGCTCTATGATCGTGTATGTTGGGGTGATGGGTGTGTGTGTGTTGGGGTAGATGTGTGTGCTGGGGGAGGGAGGTGGCTATATGTTTGTGTATGTTGGGGTGAAGGGTATGTGGGTGTGTTGGGGTGGATGTGTGTGCTGGGGGGAGGGAGGTGGCTCTATCTTCGTCTATGATGGGGTGATGGGGGTGTGTGTGTTGGGGTGGATGTGTGCTGGGGGGATGGAGGTGGCTCAATGTTCATGTATGATGGGGTGATGGGTGTGTGTGTGCTGGGGGGATGGAGGTGGCTCTATGTTCGTGTATGATGGGGTGATGGGTGTGTGTGTTGGAGTGGATGTGTGTGCATGGGGGATGGAGGTGGCTCCATGTTCATGTATGATGGGGTGATGGGTGTGTGTATGTGTGTGTTGGGGTGGATGTGTGTGCTGGGGGGTGGGAGGTAGCTATATGTTCGTGTATGTTGGGGTGATGTGTGTGTGTGTGTTGGTGTGGATGTGTGTGCTGGGGGGAGGGAGGTGGCTCTATGTTCGTGTATGTTGGGGTGATGGGTGTGTGTGTGTTGGGGTGGATGTGTGTGCTGGGGGGATGGAGGTGGCTCTATGTTCTTGTATGATGGGGTGATGGGTGTGTGTGTGTGTGTTGGGGTGGATGTGTGTGCTGGGGGGTGGGAGGTAGCTATATGTTCGTGTATGTTGGGGTGATGGGTGTGGTGTGTTGGGGTGGGTGTTTTTGCTGCGGGGAGGGAGGTGGCTCTATGTCTGTGTATGTTGGGGTGATGGGTATGGGTGTGCTGGGGGGTGGGAGGTAGCTATATGTTCGTGTATGTTGGGGTGATGGGTGTGGGTGTGCTGGGGGGTGGGAGGTAGCTATATGTTCGTGTATGTTGGGGTGATGGGTGTGTGTGTGTTGGGGTGGATGTGTGTGCTGGGGGGAGGGAGGTAGCTATATGTTCGTGTATGATGGGGTGATGGGTGTGTGTGTTGGGGTGGATGTGTGTGCTGGGGGGATGGAGGTGGCTCTATGTTCGTGTATGATGGGGTGATGGGTGTGTGTGTGTGTTGGGGTGGATGTGTGTTCTGGGGGGTGGGAGGTAGTTATATGTTTGTGTATGTTGGGGTGGTGGGGGTGGGTGTTCTGGGGGTGGGAGGTAGCTATATGTTCGTGTATGTTGGGGTGATGGGTGTGTGTGTGTTGGGGTGGATGTGTGTGCTGGGGGGAGCGAGCTAGCTATATGTTCGTGTATGATGGGGTGATGGGTGTGTCTGTGTTGGGGTGGATGTGTGTGCTGGGGGGATGGAGGTGACTCTATGTTCATGTATGATGGGGTGATCAGTGTGTATGTTGGGGTGGATGTGTGTGCTGGGGGGTGGGAGGTAGCTATATGTTTGTGTATGTTGGGGTGATGGGTGTGTGTGTGTGTGTTGGGGTGGATGTGTGTGCTGGGGGGAGGGAGGTGGCTCTATGTTCGTGTATGTTGGGGTGATGGGTGTGTGTGTGTTGGGGTGGATGTGTGTGCTGGGGGGATGGAGGTGGCTCTATGTTCGTGTATGTTGGGGTGATGGGTGTGTGTGTGCTGGGGGGATGAGGTGGCTCTATCTTTGAGTATGTTGGGGTGATGGGTGTGTGTGTGTTGGGGTGGCTGTGTGTGCTGGGGGGATGGAGGTGGCTCTATGTTCGTGTATGATGGGGTGATGGGTGTGTGTGTTGGGGTGGATGTGTGTGCTGGGGGGATGGAGGTGGCTCTATGTTCGTGTATGATGGGGTGATGGGTGTGTGTGTGCTGGGGGATGGAGGTGGCTCTATGTTCATGTATGTTGGGTAATGGTTGTGTGTGTTGGGTTGGATGTGTGTGCTGGGGGGATGGAGTTGGCTCTATGTTCGTGTATGTTGGGGTGATGGGTGTGTGTGTTGGGGTGGATGTGTGTGCTGGGGGGATGGAGATGGCTCTATGTTCGTGTGCGATGGGTGTGTGAGTGTTGGGGTGGATGTGTGTGCTGGGGGGTGGGAGGTAGCTATATGTTCATGTATGTTGGGGTGATGGGTGTGTGTGTGTTGGGGTGGATGTGTGTGCTGGGGGGAGGGAGGTGGCTCTATGTTCGTGTATGATGGGGTGATGGGTGAGTGTGTGTTGGGGTGGATGTGTGTGCTGGGGGGAGGGAGGTAGCTATATGTTCATGTATGTTGGGGTGATGGGTGTGGGTGTGTTGGGGTGGGTGGGTGTGCTGGGGAGAGGGAGGTGGCTCTATCTTCGTGTATGTTGGGGTGATGGGTGTGGGTGTGCTGGGTAATGGGAGGTAGCTATGTGTTCGTGTATGTTGGGGTGATGGGTGTGGGTGTGCTGGGTGGTGGGAGGTAGCTATATGTTCGTGTATGTTGGGGTGATGGGTGTGTGTGTGTTGGGGCGGATGAGTGTGCTGGGGGGAGGGAGGTAGCTATATGTTCATGTATGTTGGGGTGGTGGGTGTGGGTGTGCTGGGGGGTGGAAGGTAGCTATATGTTTGTGTATGTTGGGGTGATGGATGTGTGTGTGTTGGGGTGGATGTGTCTGCTGGGGGAGGGAGGTGGCTATATGTGCGTCTATGATGGGGTGATGGCTGTGTATATGTTGGGGTGATGGGTGTGCTGGGGGGAGGGAGGTGGCTCTATGTGCATGTATGATGGGGTGATGGGTGGGTGTTTTGGGGTGGATGTGTGTGCTGGGGGGAGGGAGTTGGCTTTATGTTCGTGTCTGTTGGGGTGTTGGGGGGGTGGGTGTTTTGGGGTGGTGGTGTGTGCTGGGGGAGGGAGGTGGCTTTATGTTCGTGTATGTTGGGGTGATGGGTGCGTGTGTGTGTTGAGGTGGATGTGTGTGCTGGGGGGAGGGAGGTCGCTTTATGTTCGTGTATGATGGGGTGATGGGTGAGTGTGTGTTGGGGTGGATGTGTGTGCTGGGTGAGGGAGGTGGCTATATGTTCGTGTATGTTAGGGTGATGGGTGTGTGTGTTGGGGTGGATGTGTGTGCTGGGGGGGATGGAGGTGGCTCTATGTTCGTGTATGATGGGGTGATGGGTGTGTGTGTGCTGGGGGGAGGGAGGTGGCTCTATGTTCGTGTATGATGGGGTGATGGGTGTGTGTGTGTGTTTGGGTGGATGTGTGTGCTGTAGGGATGGAGATGGCTCTATGTTCGTGTATGTTGGGGTGATGGGTGTGTGTGTGTTGGGGTGGATGTGTGTGCTGGGGGGTGGGAGGTAGCTTTATGTTTTGTGTATGTTGGGGTGATGGGTGTGGGTGTGTTGGGGTGGGTGTTTGTGCTGGGGTGAAGGAGGTGGCTCTATGTTTGTGTATGTAGGGGTGATGGGTGTGGGTGTGCTGGGGGGTGGGAGGTAGCTATATGTTCATGTATGTTGGGGTGATGGGGGTGGGTGTGCTGGGGGGTGGGAGGTAGCTATATGTTTGTGTATGTTGGGGTGATGGGTGTGTGTGTGTTGGGGTGGTTGTGTGTGTTGGGGGGAGGGAGGTGGCTCTATGTTCGTGTATGATAGGGTGATGGGTGTGGGTGTGTTGGGGTGGATGTGTGGATGTGTGTGCTGGGGGGAGGGAGGTGGCTCTATGTTTGTGTATGTTGGGGTGATGGGTGTGTGTGTGCTGGGGGAGGGACGTGGCTCTATGTTCGTGTATGTTGGGGTGATGGGTGTGTGTGTGTTGGGGTAGATGTGTGTGCTGGGGGGAGGGAGGTGGCTCTATATTTGTGTATGTTGGGGTGATGGGTGTGGATGTGTTGGGGTGGATGTGTGTGTTGGGGGAGGGAGGTGGCTCTATGTTCATGTATGTTGGGGTGATGGGTGTGTGTGTGCTGGGGAGGGAGGTGGCTCTATGTTTGTGTATGTTGGGGTGATGGGTGTGTGTGTGTTGGGGTGATGGGTGTGTGTATGTTGGGGTGATGGGTGTGGGCGTGCTGGGGGAGGGTGGTGGCTCTGTGTTCGTGTAGGATGGGGTGATGGGTGGGTGTGTGTTGGGGTGGATGTGTGTGCTGGGGGGTGGGAGGTGGCTCTATGTTCGTGCATGATGGGGTGATGGGTGTGTGTGTTGGGGTGGATGTGTGTGCTGGGGGAGGGAGGTGGCTCTATGTTCATGTATGATGATGTGATGGGTGTGTGTGTGTGTTGGGGTGGATGTGTGTGCTTTGGGGAGGGAGGTAGCTATATGTTCGAGTATGTTGGGTTGATGGGTGTGTGTGTGCTGGGAGGAGGGAGGTGGCTCTATGTTCATGTATGTTGGGGTGATGGGTGTACTGGGGGAGGGAGGTGGCTCTATGTTCGTGTATGTTGGGATGATGGGTGTGTGTGTGCTGGGGGAGGGAGGTGGCTCTATTCGTGTATGTTGGGTTGATGGGTGTGTGCATGTGCTGGGGTGAGGAGGTGGCTCTATATTCGTGTATGATGGGGTGATGGGTGTGTGTGTGTTGGGGTGGATGTATGTGCTGGGGGGTGGGAGGTAGCTATTTTTCGTGTAGGTTGTAGTGTTGGGTGTGTGTGGGTTGGGGTGGATGTGTGTGCTGGGGGGATGGAGGTGGCTCTATGTTCGTGTATGATCGGGTGATGGGTGTGTGTGTGTTGGGGTGGATGTGTGTGCTGGGGGGTGGGAGGTAGCTATTTGTTCGTGTATGTTGGGGTGATGGGTGTGGGTGTGTTGGGGTGGGTGGGTGTGCTGGGGGGAGGGAGGTGGCTCTATGTTCGTGTATGTTGGGGTGATGGGTGTGTGTGTGTTGGGGTGGATGTGTGTGCTGGGGGGATGGAGATGGCTCTATGTTCGTGTATGATGGGGTGATGGGTGTGTGTGTGCTGGGGGGATGGAGGTGGCTCTATGTTCGTGTATGATGGGGTGATAGGTGTGTGTGTGTTGGGGTGGATGTGTGTGCCGGGGGGTGGGAGGTAGCTATATGTTCGTGTATGTTGGGGTGATGGGTGTGTGTGTGTTGGGGTGGATGTGTGTGCTGGGGGAGGGAGGTGGCTCTATGTTCGTGTATGTTGGGGTGATGGGTGTGTGTGTTGGGTGGATGTGTATGCTGGGGGGATGGAGGTGGCTCTATGTTCGTGTATGATGGGGTGATGGGTGTGTGTGGGGGTGGATGTGTGTGCTGGGGGGTGGGAGGTAGCTATATTTTTGTGTATGTTGGGGTGATGGGTGTGTTTGTGTTGGGGTGGATGAGTTTTCTTGGGGAGGGAGGGGGCTCGATGTTCGTGTATGTTGGGGTGATGGGTGTGTGTGTGTTGGGGTGGATGTGTGCTGGGGGATGGAGGTGGCTCTATGTTCGTGTATGATGGGGTGATGGGTGGGTGTGTGTTGTGGTGGATGTGTGTTCTGGGGGGTGGGAGGTAGCTATATGTTCGTGTATGTTGGTGTGATGGGTGTGGGTGTGTTGGGCTGGGTGTTTGTGCTGGTGGGTGGGTGGTGGCTCTATGTTTGTGTATGTTGGGGTGATGGGTGTGGGTGTGCTGGGGGGTGGGAGGTAGCTATATGTTTGTGTATGTTGGGGTGATGGGTGTGTGTGTGTTGGGGTGGATGTGTGTGCTGGGGGGATGGAGGTGGCTCTATGTTCGTGTATGATGGGGTGATGGGTGTGTGTGTGTTGTGGTGGATGTGTGTTCTGGGGGGTGGGAGGTAGCTATATGTTCGTGTATGTTGGTGTGATGGGTGTGGGTGTGTTGGGCTGTGTGTTTGTGCTGGTGGGAGGGAGGTGGCTCTATGTTTGTGTATGTTGGGGTGATGGGTGTGGGTGTGCTGGGTAATGGGAGGTAGCTATATGTTCGTGTATGTTGGGGTGATGGGTGTGGGTGTGCTGGGGGGTGGGAGGTGGCTCTATGTTCGTGTATGTTGGGGTGTTGGGTGTGTGTGTGTTGGAGTGATGCGTGTGGGTGTGTTGGGGTGATGGGTGTGGGTTGCTGGGGGGAGGAAGGTGGCTCTATGTTCATGTATGGTGGGGTGATGGGTGTGTGTGTGTTGGGGTGATGGGTGTGGGTGTGCTGGGGGGTGGGAGGTGGCTCTATGTTCGTGTATGATGGGCTGATGGGGTTGTGTGAGTTGGGGTGGGTGGGTGTGCTGGGGGGTAGGAGTTAGCTATATTTTCATGTATGATGGGGTGATGGGTGTGTGTGAGTTGGGGTGGGGTGGGTGGGTGTGCTTGGGGATGGAGGTGGCTCTTTGTTCGTGTATGGGGGGGTGCGGGATGTGTGTGTTGGGGTGGATGTGTGTGCTGGGGGGTGGGAGGTAGCTATATGTTCGTGTATGTTGGGGTGATGAGTGTGTGTGTGCTGGGGGGAGGGAGGTGGCTCTATGTTCGTGTATGATGGGCTGATGTGGGTGTGTGAGTTGGGGTGGGTGGATGTGCTGGGGTGTGGGAGGTAGCTATATGTTCATGTATGATGGGGTGATGGGTGTGTGTGTGTTGGGGTGGATGTGTGTGCTGGGGGGAGGGAGGTGGCTCTATGTTTGTGTATGTTGGGGTGATGGGTGTGTGTGTGTGTTGGGGTGAATGTGGGTTTTCTGGGTGAGGGAGGTGGCTCTATGTTCATGTATGTTGGGGTGATGGGTGTGGGTGAGTTGGGGTGGTTGTGTGTGCTGGGGGGTGGGAGGTAGCTCTATGTTCGTGTATGGTGGGGTGATGGGGGTGTGTGTGTTGGGGAGGGAGGTGGCTCTGTGTTCGTGTATGTTGGGGTGGGTGTGTGTGTGCTGGGGGTGGAAGATAGCTATATGTTCGTGTATGATGGGGTGATGTGTGTGTGTGAGTTGGGGTTGGTGGGTGTGCTGGGGGGTGGGAGGTAGCTATATGTTCATGTATGATGGGATGATGGGGGTGTGTGTGTTGGGGTGTGTATGATGGGGTGATGGGGGTGTGTGTGTTGGGGTGATGGGGGTGTGTATGTTGGGGTGATGGGTATATGTGGGTTGGGGTGGATGTGTGTGCACTTTACCCTGTCCTGCGCCCACTCCTTGTCCCTCCCTCCCTCTTTCATTATTCATCCTTCCTATCCTTCACTGCCCTGTCTTGTACTCTCCCTCTTTTCCTTCCCCCCATCCAGGGCCGGCCCGACCACTAGGCAAACTAGGCAGTCGCCTAGGACAGCAACCTCTGGAAATCAGCAAAAGCAGGTCATTCAAAGCTAAATATAGATTTTGACAGTCAGAGGGGGTGTAAAATTTGAAGTTCGCCTAGGGCTCCAACACTGTGGACCAACTCTAGGGCCAGCCCTACATCCACCTTGCACTTTCTGAGGCCTTTCACTCCCTCCATTCATTGGGGTTAGCCGATTTTTGGAGAGCAAATCTGGGTCACCTTGGCAGGGCTGAGCTAGGGTCCGCCCTCCTCAGCCCTCTTTTCCTCATCTATTTCAAAATGATCAGTCTAGGTGGTACTCAGTAATTTCAAAAGTTTACCAAAAAAACTCCAGTAGCAGTCCTGGAGTTAGAAGTGTGCATACAAACATACATGTATGCTTAAACTTTACTTTACTCTCAAAAAAGCAACCTTCTTCCCTTTTAATAATATTGAGGACAATATCCAATAATAACCCCATGAATTTTAATTCTTTTTAAAAATGTTAGAGAGTGCAAAGTGCCATCAGAAATGGAGCCTTAAGGGTTTATTTGCCACCGATTTTTCGGCGTGCTTACCCAACACTCCCCTTTTCAGTCATCAGCACTTATTACACTCTTATTTCCCCCTTACTTTATACATACAGATAAATATACTATATATTTCTAAACTTCCTCCTCTTTTTTGGGAAACAAAAGTTAATTTTACCTCTTCTCCAAGTGGGATCGAGAAGACTGCATGAGAGGAGTATGGAAGCAACACAGAGTGGAGGAGTAGCCTAGTGGTTAGAGCACTGGCTTGGGAACCTAGAGACTAGAGTTTGTTTCCCACTAGCACTTCTAATGACCTAGGGCAAGTCTCTTAACCCTCCATTGCCTTGGAAGAAAGGTCTTATAATCTACTTCTGGTCACACTGCTAAGAAAACCCAAGAGTCAGCCTTGACTCAAAGGCAGATATTGCAGGAGAAGCAACATCCTTTGCCTCTGTTCTCACTGAAATTGGGGTAAGGGGGTGGTTATAGTCCATGGAGTTCATGTCCCAAAAATCAGGGACAGCTGGTAACCTTACCCTTAATGCATTCACTGTCTCTTCTCTCTTCCCGTATGCTCTACCCCTCTTCTCCTTTTTATCTCTTAGCACAGCCCCTTCCCTTATGCCCCACCCTTTCTTTCCTCCTAACCCCACCCCTTCCTTTATTTTCCTTAGGCTCCACCCTCCTCCTCATCGCTCTCCTCCTCTTCTGTTAAACTCTTTCAAATCTCGACTGTCACTAACAGGATGCAGGGACTCACTGGCTCTTGATTGGCTCTTCTCCACTTTGGTTACCGGCAGAACCAGGGGATGTCCACCAGCTTTTGCAGGCTTCAGTCCCGCTTTTCTGGCCATAATCGGGGACTCAGCTCTGGCTCTGCTGGCCAGCAGGACCCAGGGATTCCCACTGACCTTTGCAGGCCACAGCTGTGGCTCTTCTGGTCAATGAGACCCGGGACTCCCACCTGCAGCTCTGTTCTTCATAAGAACATAAGATATGCCATACTGGGTCAGACCAAGGTCCATCAAGCCCAGTATCCTGTTTCCAACAGTGGCCAATCTAGGTCATAAGTACCTAGCAGTTTCCCCAAAAGACAGTTTCCTCAATGCTTGTATTGGGTCAAGCAGTGATATCCCACCAGTGGGACTGGGATTCCTATTTGACCCTTCATCCTACTGGTTTGGGGAGGCGGGTAGTATATGCAAACATGTGTACGAACAGACAAAGATTTACCCAGCCAGGTAGACCCTCGACAATAGGTGCTACACTTATTTGAAATGTATCTAAAAATGGGGCCACCTCGGGTATATTTACATGCATTTCTCTACAGCATATGTTTTCAACCCAGTCCTCGGGGAACCCTAGGCCAGTCAGGTTTTCAGGATTCCCAGAATGAATATGCATAAGATAGATTTGCATACAATGAAGGCAGAACATGCAAATCCTGCTCATGCATATTCATTCTGGGAATCCTGAAAACCTGACTGGCCTAGGGTTCCCCGAGGACTGGGTTGAAACCCCCTGCTCTACAGTAACTAAGGAAACTATATAACACATTAATGGAGACGTGCCTATGTGCACACATAAGCAATCATTCATCCCAGAACTGAGTACAGTAAGAACTATATTCTTGGCAGTAGACACTAGAACTCCACTCCCAGCTCTGTGGGTTACGTCACTCTGCTTCGATTCACAGATCAGTGACTAGTGTTTGTGTGAGATATGTTCAGAAGCTAGGTCCTTACCAGAGAGTTTATAAAACCTTGCACCCTGCCAATTGGCCAGCAAGTTATACACAAGACACATTGCACAAGTTGCTCAACCTTTATCTTCTCACCTCACTGTAAGTCATTTCCTAGGAGGGGACAATGTTCTTTATGCAGACGCTGAATTCATTAGATTTATATAACTAGAAGCTAGAGAGAAATGAGAACAAATAACCTGAAATCAAGTCAAACCTGAACCAGGCAGAGGATCTGGAAAAAATCCAAAGTGGAACCACTGATTCAAAAAACATCCATGCCAGATTTCTTAGAAAAATAAAGTTGATGGGTCTGATATTCAGCTGCGGTGGCTAGTGTGAGTACTGTGCCTAGCCATCACCGCTGAAGAGTTAACCTGGATATTGAAGGCCGGGACCATATCCAGCCACCGGCATTGAATACCCAGGTTTGCCGCAAAAGCCGGAAACTAACAAGACAGTGTGATTATTCAGCCACTGCCCAGATCATTTTGGCAGCAGAGGTTAGGACAGTTTTTGCTGTGCCTAATTTTCGCCGCTGAGGAATAACCAGGAAGCTGCTGAATATCGCCACTGACCAATTATCCTTGGGTAACGCCGCTGGAACACCCCGATGCTAACTGCGTAGCATCAGGGCATATAGCGGCCGTCTCCGGGGATATTCAGCGGCAGTAACCTTAGAGGCAATTACACAGTTTACAGGTCTGTCAACCGTGAAACTGCCTTTGAATATAGGGCCCAATAATTTTTGCTGCAAAATTTTGTAAAATTGATTCCGACATATCTGCAAAATCTCAGGGATGCCAAGGGTGGCGCATTCCAAAGAATGAGATTTACCATCCCAGTGAGTAAGATTTGCCAGTGGAGTTTTAGGAGTCTAGGAGCACACATCTCTTCCTCAAGTAATCCCTGCTGTTTGACCTCAAATCAGTCTCCCTCCCCTAACATCCTTCTTCTTGCCTTTCTCCCTCGTTTCCAGTACCCATTTCTTCGACCTTCCCCTTCTTCTCTGTGAAGTCTCCCTCCTGTATTTCTCTCCTGTTTCAGCACAGCACTGAGCACACATTTCCTCTGCCTCCCTCTCCCCCCCCCAGCATCTGTCATTTGCTTTCTCTTTCCTCTCCCCCTCTACCAAAATTCAAATTAGATCCGCAAGCACTGCCAACTGAAGGCATGCAAAGCATGCAAGCACGGACGAACACGGCAGTCCGCGGCAGCACTTGGAGCTTCTGATGCCGGCACCTCAAGCACATTAAATATCGGTGGGCTAGCACTGACTGATGCTGAGCACTCTAAACAATCATCATGCAATGGTTTTGTCTAAGTGCATGCAGGGAATCGTAGTTCTGCTTTCCTTAGGAAAACTATGCCCCCACCCTATGGAACACCCTTCTGTCCTCAATAAGAAATTCCCCGACCTCAACACATTTTGAAAAAAACTGAAAATGCACCTTTTTCACAAAACACTACAGCCCACCTGACTAACTGCCCGGACTTACTAAAGCAAGCATTGATTCCTATTGTACATAGTTAACTGTATCCAAATGTATCCAGTGTTTTACTGTATATAGTTATTCTGTTCTATGTAAACCAGCTGGTATTTTACTGTTTTATATAAGGCGCTTTGACCTGGCGTAAAGCGGTATATAAATGCTAAATAAATAAACAAACTACAGCTTGCATCTCCTTGCAACAATGGAACAAAACCAGGACTGGATCAGCTTCTCTGGGCAGTCAGTAGATGGAATTTCTTTATGTAGATTTCGCTCCTGCGTTTTCATTGGCGTCTCAAGTCAGGTTACATTTAGTTACAGTAGCTAGTTCCCTTTTCTTAGAGCAGTGCTTCTCAGCCTTCTCCTGGGGGCACACCTAGCCAATTGAGTTTTCAGGCTTTCCACAAGGATATGCATGAGAGAGGTTTGCATACCATGAACGTCTAATACATGCAACTGTATCTCATGCATATTTACTGTGGTAAGCCTGAAAACCCATCTGGCTAAATGTGCTTCCAGGATTGGGTTGAGAAGTACTGCCTTAGAAGGCTTACAATCAGGGCCAGCCCAATGCTCTTAGGCATTCTGAGGTGGGGGGAGGGGGTCATTTAACGCTAAATAGATTCTGACAGCCCGTTTTTTTTTTTGGGGGGGGGGGAACAAAAGACTTAAGGTTTGCCTAAGATGCCAACATCTTGAACCAACACTGGGGCTGGCCCTGCTTGCAATCTAAGGGCATGATTTACTAATTTTTTTCCTCATAGACACAGAGTGTGAGAAACTTCTTAGGAAATCGAAGTTTGTACCTAAGGCTACGGAGGATACGATCATAAAGAGCAACCAGTTTTACCTGTGTCACTGCATCCAGAGTACATTTACTTTTCGTAGCTTCTTCTTGCCTCTAAGAGATGTTTTCAAGGCATGACCACATGAAGGACTGGCAGTAAAGTATCATCATGCAAGCCTACCAGCCAAATGATGCGTTCACCAGCTCTACTGTTCCAATGGCAGCTCTCCGGTGCCTCTAATCACAGCAGTCCCCATCTATGCTGCAAGGGGAGCAGGTTCTTGGTGGGATGTGCAAGCACACAGATCCAAAAGCTAAGAGGTTAGGCTAATGTTAAACCATCAGCACTCCTATTCTCAGGCCCTCACGTCCTCTTTATTGCATCAATACTGGCACCAAGCTGTTCACCAGGGGAGTGGTTTAATGGCCGGCTGCACATGCAAGCTGCTGCGCCCTTCACCAAATCCCAACAGATACTATCCATCTAGATCAGCGGTTCCCAGGCCAATCAGGTTTTTAGGATATCCACAATGAATATGCATGAGATAGATCTGCATGCACTGCTTCCATTGTATGCAGATCTATCTCATGCATATTCATTGTGGATACCCTGAAAACCTGACTGACCTGGGGGAGTACCCGAGGACTGGGTTGGGAACCACTGATCTAGAAGGATGGAATGACTTGAGACTCTTGCCCTTTAGGGATTCTCCATGTTTATCCTACTGCTTTTTAAATTCTTTTTATAGTTTTTATTTTTTAAAGTCCCCCTTACCCGTGGGCGCAGTAAGCCCCATCAACCTCTGTCATATCCTCCATGCCTTCCATTCATTCAATGCAACACTCAGCCTCCCTGTGTATCAGACCCGCCCCCCCCCCCCATCCAACCAACCCCAGAGACCTCCTTCCCCGTCAGCCTCATGTATATTTCCCCAGTCTTTTTACCCCTGTCTTCTGTGGTAGCTACCATCCTTAGTCCATAAACTCTGGACTATCTGCCTGAGGGGAGGTTGATTCTAACTCCTCCTCCGCAGGCCGTTCAGTTGCCCTTATAGTGTCGAGGAGACTGTCCGATGTCGTACTCTCTGTGATCTGTGCTGAAGGTGCAGAGTGTTTGCTGCGGTTATGGTGCTTTATGCTGCCCTGGGTCCTCTGCCGATCTCAGCCAGTTCATTACTGCTTCTGGTGTGTGGAAGAACCTCTGTATCCCATTTACTATAATGGTCAGTCTAGCAGGGTACCAGAGGGCGGCCTTAAAGCCCTTCTGTGTTACTTGGTTGAGGTACTTCAGCAGGTCTCAGCAGCATCGCACAGTCTCCACTGCCAGGTCAAGAAACACCATGACCCATCACGATTTGTATTCCACATGTCCTGTCTTTCTTGCTGCTCAGATGATGAATTCCCGGTCTTGGTACCGGAGCAGCTTTGCTATAAACGCTCTGGGTCGTGTGTCAGCATCCAGTTTAGGCCTCAACTCCCTATGAGCCCGTTCCAGCTCAAAGTCACCAGGAATCAGGCAGCCAGGGAAGCATTCTTTCAATACTGTCTGTATGAAGGCCACCAAATCGGACCCCTGCTCCCCTTCTGGCATTCCGAATATACGGAGGTTCAACCTGCAGTCACAGTTTTCCTGGTCCTCCACCTTGTCGCTCAACTAAGCCGCTAGCTTTTTCAGGGCTGTTATGTCACCTCCCATGCTCCTCTGGGCCTCTTCAGTCTGTGGGATCCTGCTCTCAGCCTCCTTGAGCCGGGTGTTGAGGTCCACAAACTGTTCCTCAATCTTTTTTAGCACCGTCTCCACAATCTTTCTTAGAGGCCCGGATTTCTTTCAACACCGTCAGCAGAATGGTTTCTTGGTCCAGGTCAGTCTCCTCTGCCTCGCTTGCTGTGGAGGAGCATGGTGATGGCACGCGAAACTGCCCATCCGACACTTTTAAAGCCTTTGTTTTGCCTCATATAGGTCCTTGAGGGTCTTGGTGGCTTTAATTTTGACTGCCTTTGGCATGGTTCCATCTCTTGAGTGTAGGTCAAGGTGATGTCGGGTTAAGATGGGCCGGAACTCAGCTCACACCTGTGTGCACTGCCCGCTGTCCAGACCAGAAGCCTGATTTTTGAATTCTAGTATTGTTTTTGCTTCTCTCATCTCTTTCCAGAGGGCATTCCAGATATCCATCACTTTTCCCATGAAGAAATATTCCCTGATGTTGCTGTTGATTCTGTCTCCTTGTAGCCTCATATCATGTCCTCTGGTTCTAGAGTTTCTTCTTGTTTGTTCTGCGATACCTTTCAAGTATTTGCAGGTCTCTACCCCTCCTCTTCTCTAGGGTATATAGATTTAGAACTTTCAAGCACTTCCCATATGTCTTCTGATGGAGACCTCTTATCATCTTGGTGGCTTTCCTCTAAATTGGTGGTTCTCATCCCAATCCTCCAATACCCTTTAAGTCAGTCAGGTTTTCAGGGTATCCACAATGAATATGCATATGAGAGATCTGCATACAATGGAGGCAGTGCATGCAAATTTATCTCATGCATATTCATTGTGGTTATGCTGAAAACCTGATGGGCTTAGAAACTATTGCTCTATACCAACTCCAGCCTCTTTATGGCCTTAGTACAGGGGTTCTCAGC
This sequence comes from Ichthyophis bannanicus, assembly GCA_033557465.1. Classification (NCBI taxonomy): domain Eukaryota; kingdom Metazoa; phylum Chordata; class Amphibia; order Gymnophiona; family Ichthyophiidae; genus Ichthyophis; species Ichthyophis bannanicus. The sequence goes on from CM066045.1 coordinate 54,873,045, forward strand.
CCCTTCTTCAGGGACACACCTAGCCAGTCAGATTTTCAGGATAGTCACAATGAGTATGCATGAGAGAGGTTTGCATACAGTGGAGGTTGTGCATGCAAATCTTTCTCATACCATATTCATTGTGGTTACCCTGTAGACCTGACTGGCTAGGTATGACCAGAGAATTGAGCTGAGAGCCCGTTTTAGTGAGATAGAGTACTCCAAGTGTGGCCTCGTCAGTGTACAGGGGCATTATCGCCTCTCCTTCCTAATGGTTATGCCTCTCTCTAGCATCATTCTAGCTTTGACCACGGCCTGATCACACTCTCTCGCCACCTTCAGATCCTTGGACACCATCACCCCAAGGTCTCTCTCCTGGTTTGCGCACATCAGCCTCTGACTTCCCAACATATACCGTTCCCTTAGGTTTCTGCATCCCAAATGCATCGCTTTGCACATCTTCGCGGCTTTTGGATCCTGATGCTCCTCACTCTTGTTCACCACTCATGTGTATCTTACCATACTCTAGGCCCCAGTTTTGTAATGTTCTTTGTCTTGATTACATTGTAAGCTCTGATGAGTAGGAACTATGTGTTACATCTTTATACAGCGCTGCGTACGCCTTGAAGCGCTATACAAATGATAATAAGTAGTAGTAGTAAAGGGGAACTGCCAAGTAGATCACTTCTCATTTTATCTACTCTCTCTAGGGTAGTGGTTCTCAGCCCAGTCCTCGGGACATATCTAGCCAGTCCGATTTTCAGTACAACCACAATGAATATGTATGAGATAGATTTGCATATAATGGAGGCAGTGCATTCAAAGTAAGATTAGAGTGATGACTTTTATTTTTTGGAATATGTTTGGTGGGGAGCGACTTCTCCAAATGGATTACTTTTGTGCCTACCCTGACAATCATGAGCCTCACTCCTAAGCCAAGGTATGTGGAGTATGATCTCAGCCTCTCAAATTTACTGCAAGTGTTCTGCATAGTGCTTGTGTGGTGCCAAAGAGAATCTCTTTCTAGAGTTCATAAGTCAATTTATCAAGGTGCGTTTGGAAATTCCTCTTAATCAAGCCTGTGGCATTCAAGACCATGGGAAATGTCTCTGCACCTTTCTGCCACATTCTCTTGGTCTTTGATTGCATTTTATGATACTTCAGAATCTTCTCACTCTCAACACAATCACAGAATAATCTCTTGGAATTCATACCTCTATAGTCAATGCCATTCTGGTGTTTTTCTCCTTCTCCTTTACCTTTACCATTGCACCTCCGATTTCCGTGCATCCAGTTTTATCAGTTGGAACTGGAGTATCCCAGGTGATCATAAGCTCTTCATCCTCTGTAATTCTCTTAGGGTTATGGTCCCAGTGCTCATGCAGTACAGTCCAGGCCAGCTTTGCCCCCCCCCCCCCCAGCTGCTGCCAAAAACCTCCCCCCCCCCCCCAGCTGCCGCCGATTCCATCTGAGGAGGGGGAAGCGGCTGCTATTTGCCACCGCTTTCTTGCCTGCGGCAGGCCATGTCCTTCAGCACACATGGCCTGCCGCTTCTGATCTCCTTCCGACACAATTTACTGTCAAAGGGGGGTCAGAAGTGGCAGGCCATGTGTATTGAAGAACATGGCGTGCTGCGGGCAAGAATGCAGTGGCAAAAAGCAAACACTTTTGGAAATATTGCTGCTGCTGCCCACCTCCTCCCTCCCCCCCCCCCCAGTGGAATCGGCAGCAGATGGGGAGGAGGAGTGGTATGGCTGGTCATGTGTGCTGCGGCCACCACCGCCTAGCTCGCCCTAGTGGATAGGCTGGCCCTGAGTACAGTGATACTGTAATGTTCGCAGAGTTTCCAAGGAATAAGATGTGATTGCGGAAAATGTCTACAGAAAGGCACAATAAACTGGCACAACTCACAGCCAGCTACAAGATAAGTAATCATTTCCAGTTCTTTCTTACAGACTCTTTAAATGTCTGTTTTGCCAATTTTTTCTGTTCTTTCTGTAAACTATTTCATCTGTAATCTCAGACTGCAACAGTAATTGTGTGGAGTCTTCTGTTTGTTCTCCTCCCATCTACAGTGGTGTGCAAAAGTCTGGAATCACTTGTAAATTTGACGTTTTTTCAACTTTGTGACCTTATATCTTAATTTCTTTTTCCTCCCAGTGGCTTTTTCTGTGTTTCTCATGATAAGTGATAAATTTGGCTATTAGGGCCAACTTATAGTATTGGTTTGGCCCTTATTTTCTGAGTTTGTTACCCATAGTTGTCCTGTTGATAGTTTTTCTGTGAAAATTGCGTAATGTACATCGTTGGCCAACTATTTATTATTGTAAGTATGCTTTAAAATATTATGGACACATGCCAGGTTTCCTTCAAATTAATGTATGTGGCCTTGAAAAAGGCCATTTTTAAGTGTCAGTGATGGCTCAGTATTTGATGGGCCACCATTTGTTCTTGATCACCTGACTGCACCTTGTTGGCATTGAATGAACCAGTCTGACAAGGTGATCGTTGGTGACAACGCAGTTCCAAGCTGCAATGAGTGACTCAATCAGTTCACACTTTGATGCCGGATGCCTCTTGGATATTTCCAAGGCCACCTTGTGCTACAGGTTCTCGACTGGATTCAGATCTGGAGACTGGGCAGGCCAGTCCATTGACTTGATATTGTTCCGTTGCTTCCAGCTGATCGCCTTTCTGGAGCGATGGCAGGGTGCATTGTCATCTTGGAACAGGAACTGGCCAGGAAACAGCTGGTGTGCTGATGGCACCATGCACTTTTGCAGTATGGTGATGTACTTGGCCCCGTTGACCATTCCATCGATGATGTGAAGACGTCCAACGCCACTGGCAGCCATGCAGCCTCAGACCATGACCTTCAAAGAATGCTTCACAGTGAGGTTGAGACACTCAGGCTTGAATTCCTCTCCAGGAAATCTTCTCACATAGGTGTGGGCCTGGTTACCAAACAGGCAGAAGGTGCTTTCATCACTGAATAACACCTTTTCCCACATTTCAGTCGACCAGGTTGAGTGCTTTCTCATCCACACGATCCAGTTGCGCCTTTCTATGTCAGTCATCAGTGGCTTATTCCATGCTTTGCAGCCCTGGAGACCAAACTGCAGGCACCAGCAACAAACTGTTGATGAGCTGACACTGACCTCACTCTTGTCTGACCACTCTCGAAGTAGCTGAAGAGCGGTCAACTTGCGATTAGTCAGTGAAATGCGTCATAGTGCGCGGTCCTGGCGTGATGTTGATGCACATGGACGACCTGAATGAGGCTTGTCCACCACTGAACCCGTTTCTTTCTTCTTCTGTACAATCTTAACAACAGTGCTCTGACTGCAGCCAACTTTCCTGGCTATCTGATGGCTTGAAAATCCTTCCTCGCTCATAAAGGACACACGAACACACTCCTCCAACGTCAGGGTCCGAGTCATCTTCATGGTTGATCCAGAAAGCGTAAGAAATTCAAAAATTCCACACGTTTTATAGCTGCACTGTTGGCTAGATATCTGCATTGTGATTGGTTAGTGAAACCAGCCTCGTGATTGGTCAGAAATAACGTATGCATATTGGATAATCTCGATCCAGTTTTGATGCAGGATCCACAAAAATCACAGTAGCTATCTCCCAGTGTCTGTAAAGTATTTAAATTGGAAGCAAGGAATGCAAAAATGTCAACTCTAATAGCCAAATGTATCCCTTTTAACGTGGTAGAAAGATGAATATGCTGGGCTAATGCAAATTTAAAAAAAACATTAGAAAGTACGAAAAATGCAAAACTCACAAGTGATTCCAGACTTTTGCACACCACTGGATCGACCTGTCTAAATAATAATGGAGCCAGTTGGCAAGCTTAAGTAAATGAAATGTCTAAATCTCTCACTGCAGCAATTGTGAGGGAAGATGTGGGAGGAAGGCAGCAGGACTATAACATCATTTTGGGGTCCTGGAAGAGGAAATTGCCTTCCCAGAGCTACAGATTTACTCAATTTCAAGAGAAAAATTTTAAGCTAGTCTTGAATTTCAAACAACCCCATCCTGATGCATTAGGGACCTGCATATTGATTGCAATAGGTAAAATCAAGGACTACAAATACCACATTACTTTATGATTTAAGTTCAAAACCAGGATTGTCTAAAACGTGTTTATCCTGGAACTGGGTAACTAGGCACCTCTGCCTTCCCAGCCCTCTCCTGAGGACCCTACAGGCAGCCAAAGTATCTTCAGAATATCTACAATGTACAAGAGACAAATATGCATTTATTGCATCTCTGAGGCACATTCATTTATCGTATGTACAGTACATTCATTGTGGATATCCTCAAAATCGGACTGGCTGTGAGGATATGTACAACAGGCTTTGAAAAAGAATCCTTCCATTGCAACTGCAGTCTTTAAAACGAAGCCTTCTGTTTAGAGTGGCTAGGGCTAGGCACCTCGCCTGATTTGAGGGTTATATCATACGTTCAAGTTGATCCTCTTTGTTGCCTTGAGGCTGTTTCCCCTTTAAGAGCAAGAGCCAAGCGAGAATGTCCTCACTGGCCAATGAGAAAAGCGCAAGACTGGGACGGGGGCGGCGACTAAAGGGGGAGGAGCGGGAGAGGCTGGCAGGCAAGTGCAGGAAGTGCAGCTAGTTGGTGCGAGCTGCCGGCGTCTGCTCTGTTGCAGCGAGGGAATGTTGAGCAGCTGAGACCCAGCCATGAAAGCTGTTTCTCAGCCTCTCGCTTTCCTCTCTTGCCTGGCTCTGGTGGCAGGAGCTCGGTTTTTCCCCACCCTGGAGCACCTAAAGCCTCAGGCAAACGATGAAACCCAGACCCAGGCAGTGAAGGAGCTGCTGCAGAGGTTGATCGGGGCTAGAGCTACCGACTTTGAGGTTTCGGTGAACAGTTCTCTGGCTGAGAAGGATGGCTTGGATACCTACCGGCTGAGCTCGGGCAGTGGGGGCAAAGTGCTTGTGATCGGGAGCACGGGGGTCGCTGCGGCCACTGGGCTTTACAGCTATCTGAAGTATTACTGTGGTTGCCACATCTCCTGGTCTGCAGTTCAGATGCATCTTCCTTCACCCCTGCCTGTTGTCAGTGGTGTGATCAAGGTCACCACACCCAACAGGTAGGAAAGCACCTATCCAGATTACACAGCCGCAATGCATGTTTGGGGACTGGACCTAGAGAAATCCAAGCATGTGTGTTGCATGTTTTTAAAGCATCAAACATGGCTGAGTTTAGATCAGAGACAGTATTCCATTTGTGGACTTGTATATTTTGTATTCTGTAATACTGGTGCAATTCTCAAGTAAACTACATAATGGCAATTTTCAGTCAGACTATTTTACCCTGGTAAGTACTTTTTTGAAAATTGCATTCATGATGTTTACTTAAGATGGGACCCAGGACACTCTCATATTTTTCTTCTGGACTGTTTTAAACAAATTTGCATTGCTATCTCCAAAACCTTGCCTATCTGAAATAACAAGGAGAGTTTACATCTGTGATTTAAAATTCCAAATGTATTTGCCCCTTTCTAAGATTCCTTTTAATTTCCTTTCAACTTTATAAAATGAATGTTAGTGGAAGGGGATCCTTGGCATGCAGGCTGCTACAGTAATAGGGTTGACCCAACCACTAGACAAACTAGGCAGGTGCCTGGGGTGCAAACTTCTGGAGGGTGGCAATGAGTAGATATTCAAAGATAAACAGTAGATTTTGACAGCCAAGGAGAGTAGAAACATGACAACAGAAAAAGACCACATGGCCTATCTAGTCTGCCCTTCCATATCAGCCATACAACAGTCCCCTTTTTTCCTTTAGAGATCCTCTGTATTTGTCCCGTGCTTCTTTGAATTCAGTTACTGTCCTCCTATCTACCACCATCACTGGGAGACTATTCCACGGATCCACCACTCTTTCCGTAAAGAAATATTTCCGCATATCACTCCTGAATCTATCCCCCTTCACCCTCATCCCATGTCCCCTCGTAGCAGAACTTGCTTTCAATCGAAAGAGGCTCCCCTCCTGTACATTTATACCACGGAGGTATTTAAACATCTCAATCATATCACCTCTATCCTGCCTTTCCTCTAAGGTGTACATGTTAATTAAGATCCTTAAGTCTGTCCTCATATGCTATATAATGAAGACCACTAACCATTTTGGTAGCCACCCTCTGCACCGACTCCAGCCTGTTTATATCCTTTTGAAGGTGCGGTCTCCAGAATTGCACACTATACTCCAAATGAGGTCACACCAAAGACTTATACAGAGGCACTATCACCTCCTTTCTTCTGCTGGCCATTCCTCTCCGTATGCACCCAAGCATCCATCTGGCTTTCACCATCATGTTTTATACCTGTTTAACCACTTTAAGATGATCAGAAACAATCACGCCCAAGTCCTGCTCTTCTTTAGTGGACAAAAGTACTTCACCCCCTATACTACATTGCTCCCTTGGATTGCTGCAGCCAAATGCGCATGACCTTGCCTTTTTTTAACATTAAATCTCAGCTGCCAAATTCTAGACCATTCTTCAATTTTAGCTAGATCCCTCCTCATGTTATCTACACCTTCCTGGGTGTCTACTCTATTGCAGATTTTGGTATCATCTGCAAAGAGACAAACCTTACCAGACAGCCCTTCCACTATATCACTAACAAAATGTTAAAAAGAATCGGACCAAGGACAGATCCCTGGGGCACACCACTGGTAACATCCTTCTCCTCAGAGTGAGCTCCATTTACCTGTACTCTTTGTCGCCTCCCACCCAACCAATTTCTAACCCAAGCAGTAACTTTAGGGTCCATCCTTAGGGTGCTCAGTTTGTTTATAAGTTGCCTGTGAGGAACAGTGTCAAAGGCTTTACTGAAATCTAAATACACCACATCTAGGGCTCTCCCTCGGTCCAACTCCCTGGTCACCCAGTCAAAGAAATCAATCAGATTTGTCTGACAAGACCTGCCTCTGGTGAATCCATGCTGCCTCAGATCCTGCAATCCACTGGACTCCAGAAACCTCACTATTTTCTTTCAGGAATAAACCTTAAGGTCTGCCTAGGGCACCAACACCATGAACCAACTCTGGGGCCCTGTACAGTAAGATTCCTTTTCTTGAGGGATCAAGTAGGAAAAGAGTCTTCTTCAGGGATAAGTCAGTGGGCCATCTGTGTAGATCTCTTTCATGACGGTCTGAGTTTATACTTCGCAGAAAATACCCAGGACGATGCAGGGAAGCTCACAACTGGGTTTCCTAAGCAAATAAGCAGTGCACAAAAAGTCTGTGCTAAAGGAGGAGAGCAAGCCAGACGCATGCACATGGGGTCTGCATTAGCAGCACCTACAACTTGTGCACACACAAAAAAAATGTGGTACTTGTGTGCATGTGCTGGAATGCTATGTGGCACAAAAACATCAATATTATAGAAGAATATCAGAATAAACAGCAATATTCTGCACGGACAGTTGATTATGCGCCAGATAGCATTCTGGGACATGCGTATAGGATTCTTCCAGCACATCTCTCCTGCCGTTTACTTTTACCACTCCCTTCAGCAAAGCCAGGAAAAGGTTGCGGGTGCTGTATGCTCGAGATAGAGAAGAAACAGTCATAAATTGCTTACCAGCAGTGCCTGTGGATCTTTGAGCTAACCCATAATGTCTCCGCAGACCTTGCGTTAAAATCCTAGCTCAACTTTCTGGTTTTCATGCTTCGCTGCCCCTGCGCTAGCTAGCTTCATTACCATCCCTTTAAATGGATTTAAATTGCTGTGCACTGCTGTCTGCTTGAGGCTTGTGGGCAAAACTTGTTCTCACCTTTTGTAGCACACAGAATTGTGTGCAAAAACTGAGCTAATCTGTACACAAAACCTAGCGCACTTTTCTGCATTGACTTTACGGTGTTTATGCCCAAGATACCGGCAGTATTTCAAAATACACTTCAAATTATTCACTATTAGGAGGGCTTCCTCTTTTGGCCTTATCCCTAGATTCAGATTTATTTTTTGATATTTTCTTTGCTGTGGAAGATGAGGGATGTTTTACTGTGGCCAGACCTTTAAAGGATTCTTCTTCCCTGGTCTTTGATTCCGTTATTCACGCAGCCCAGCAGCATCTCACCTCACCTTCCTCTCCTCTTCTCCCTGGAAGTTTTGTTGGTTTGTTTCCAATCAGGGCCAGATTTAAGATATTGCTGCCTAGAGAGCGCTGGGGAAGGGAGGTTTCTTCCCCAGAGATCATAGCACATGGCCCTGGAAAAAGTAGAATCAAACTCCCATTTAGCCCACGTATTTGGTGCTTTCAAAGTTTGGTGACCTAGTCAGTTGCCTGTGTTGCCTATTCCTAAATCTAGCCCTGCTCCCAATTCGAGATGTCGTCCCAAGAATAAGCAGGAGATGTTAAGAGCACCAGATACCAGTTTACCCCCTCAGAATGATAAGAGATATTTTAATGATTTTCTTTTGTTAGCTTTAGCTGCCAGCTGGATTCTTTTACTGGTTACTGCTGGTTTTAAGAGACATCTGGTGCTGTGCAATTATATTGGATACTCTGCTGCTCATCTGTATCCCATTAAGGAAGGCACATGGGCTTTAAAATGCCATCTGATAGCCATTTGTTGTTTTGAAGATGCCTTTTGGCCCCTTTAAAGGAATTGAAACCCTGCACACAAGTCTGGAAGTTGAAACATGTTTCACTGTAGCAATGCAGGATGTGAATCTTTATAACGTTTAATTTATTTTATTACTCTTCTTTCTAGGATACCAAAGTCGTTCCTATACAAATCAGGGGAAGACAGTTATTACACATGAGAGGCGAGAAACAAAAGGAATGCATTGGGAAGCTATTACAATTCTTTTTTATGAGCTACAGGGCTGGCCCAACCAGTAAGCAAATTAGGCAGTCGCCTAGAGCAACAATGTCTGGGGAGAGGGGGACTGCGGCAAAGAGCAGGGCATTCAAAGCTAAACAATAGATTCTGACAGCAGGAGAGGGCACCAATAACTTGAATAAAACCCTGGTGCCGGCCCTGACCACTTAATACAACCAGGGCTGGCCCGTCCACTAGGTGGTCGCCTAGGACAGAAGATCTATGTGGGCAGCAGACTATGTGCTTCGGTACACATGGCCTGCCAGCCCCCTCCCCTGTGTGCTGCGCCGCACTGCCCCCCCCCCCCATGCTGAGCTGCCCCCTGCTGCCACAGATTCCGGCAGCAGTGGGAGGGGGGGGCAGCTAGGTTCAAAGTTATGTCAGAGGGGGTTCAGAAGCGGCAGGCCATATGTGCCAAAGTGCATAGCTTGCCACCAAGCCAAGCTGAGCCAGGCCACCCCTCAACCACGCCACTGGAATTTGCGGTAGCAATGCTCAGCACAGGGGGGCAGCATGGTCGGGGCTTCTGCCTAGAGCAGCAGAAACCCTTGGGCTTGCCCGGAATACAACAAAAGGGAAAGCTGGCCTGGTGCACTTAATATAGACTGCTTCCACAAAATGGCATTGTATATAGAAAAAAAGTTTCATAATTCATCACAAGTGTCCAGCCAGAGGGAGTCTGTCTCCTGCGTAAGTGCAATAACTGTGTGGCTGGACCCCTTCTCCCATACAAGATAGCAGATTTTTTTTTCTCTTTGGAAATAAATGTCTGAAATCATCTTCTAAACATGACTGAGGAGCCAGTAATTGTGCAGCATATTTGGAAAGTGCTCTGGGAATATGAAGTAGTATGGAGGTGCAGTATTTTGAATTTATTCTCCCGGTGTATCACATCACTGAATGTCATTTTATCACGGATTAGCTTAATAAGCGAGAATGTCAGAGTTAATTTGAGGTACGTAGCACCCTGCTGGTGGAAACAGTCCTGCAGACTCGTACAGTGTATAAGTGAATATTGTTGGGGGCAACTTGTATTATAATTTTCTAGATTTGTGATGTAGGGGATAATTTTTGGAGATGTGAGTTTTGATTTTGACTTTAGTCTGAAACGGTATACATTTTGATGAATCAACCTATTGCCAGTGGACACTTTCTCACATCCTTAGGAGCCTTCCAGGAAAAATATAACTCCCGCAAATACTTTATTCACTTACAGGTTCCGCTACTATCAGAATGTGTGCACGGTCAGCTATTCCTTTGTCTGGTGGGACTGGGATCGCTGGGAAAAAGAGATCGACTGGATGGCTCTCAGTGGAATCAATTTACCTCTGGCATTTACCGGGCAGGAAGCTATCTGGCAGCGGGTTGAGTATTATATTCCCCTTGTTGTTTTTGTGCTTGGCCAGCTGATCTGTGGCTAGTTGGTGTCCTGCAGATCTGGCCCAAGAAACTTGAATGGCTTCCATGGTATGATGGGTGACTCCCCCTGTATCTAGGCGCTTCAATTAACTGTTGATATATCCTCTTCTTTTTTTTTTTTTTTTTAAACAGTCTACTAGCCACATGCTCTGGAAATAGAAAGCATAGCAACACAGTGGCTGCAAGAAAATAAGGACCGCTTGCCTCCCTAAGCCACCCCCAGTATGTCCAGGCCTTGTTGCAGCTGCACATTAGCTGACTTTGCATTCCTCTTCTGAGAGCCCGATGCAGCTGAATGTACTGCGGCTCCATGCGTGGTGGCTTTTTCTGTGTTGGTTTCCCTTTTGATCCTCTGTTTTCGCATGTCATTGGACCTATAGAGCTGTAAAATAAATTAATCCAGCACTTCGTCTGCCTACCTCCGAATCCTCCCTCATTCCTCCATGTCTTTCACTTGCCACCAAGGCTGCCTGTATGGGATCGGTGAGAAAACCAGAAGTGGTCCGAGAGAGCATCTTGAGAGGATGGGCATTAGGAGAAAAGCAGAATCCTACTTAGAAATGTTTATTTCTGCAGATTTCAGTCAGATGTAATTATTTGACTTCATGGCCAGCAACATAGTAGAGTCAGGAAAGGGAAACTGAGCTTATTTTAATAACATCACGGTTCCTTCTTTCTTTTCAGGTTTACCGAATGTTGGGTCTCAACCAGTCTGAAATCGATGAGTACTTCACCGGGCCTGCGTTTTTAGCTTGGGGTCGGATGGGAAACATTCACTCCTGGGCTGGCCCACTGCCCCTCTCCTGGCATTTAAAGCAGCTGTACTTACAGGTAAATCAGAGCGAGGTAGCAAGGTGCACTGTGCCCCTGCCCGGCCTGAGGCTTTTTCTCCTCAGCTTCCAACACAAGCGCTGCAGCCTGATGGAAAGCTCCACCTTGCACTCCCCCCCCCCCCCATGCTTTCTCCCTTACTGTCCTTTTCCTCACTCTCCCAATCAGGGCCAGCCCAAGGGGTTCTGCCACCCTAGGCAGAAGTCCTGGCTATGCTGTCCCGCCCCTCTCCCCAACCTGCACCACCCTCCACCCCCATCCGCTGCCGCTAATTCTGGCAGCAGGCGACTCACCGGCAGCAACGGGGGGAGGGGGTGGTGGTGGCATCGCGATTCAGCACGGGGGGGAGGGAGAGGTAGCTAGGAACGTGGGGGGAGGGGCAGCAGGCCATGTGTGCCAAAGCACATGGCCTGCCGCCCACAGAAGTCTGCCGCCCTAGGCAGTTGCCTAGTGGACAGGCCAGCCCTGCTTCCAATATATTGGGGCCCCCTTCTCTCTCCACCTTCCAACCTTCTTGAAGGGATTTGGGTCTAGCTCGCTCCTTTTGTCAGTAATAGGTCAAGGCAAGTTTCATTCAGGTACAGTAGATAGTTCCCTGTTCCCAGAAGGCTTACAATACGTTTGTAACTGAAGCAGAGTTGAGTGACTTGCCCTAGATTATAAGGAGCAGCAGTGGGATTTCATCCCAGACTTCCCTGGTTCTCAATCTGCTGCTCTGACCACTAGGTTATTTCTCCACCTCTCAGGGGTTTTCCATGAAACCCAGCATCTCTCTGGTGGTGTCCTGCCACAGCCCCTCTTGTCTTGTCTCTGCTCCCCAGCCTTTCTCGCCCTTGCTTCCTACATTGCTATAAGCCTTCTGGGGCAGAAAACCTCCCTATCTCTTGTAGCAGTTCTGCTTTGTGTTAATCATAATCCTGCATTGTTGGCTGATCTATGTATTTTTAGTGTGTACAGTGCTGTGTACATTAAGATGTTCTACTGGTATTTTTATCTAATGCTAACATTATAATAGCCTTGGTTCTTTCCCCATCCCCATGCAGTTTTATCATCTGACAGCTCCCTCCTAAGGTAATAGTTACAGATCCATGTTTGGCTTCCAGCTCAATAACGGCAAGGGCTGGGATCTCATACCATCAACTTCATCTGGGAACTTCTTCCCTGTTTTGTATCCCAAACTAATTTATTTATTTAACAGTTCTTCTATTTCGCTTTATCCTACAGTCAAAGCATTTTACACTGCAACAGAATATTATATATTGAACAGGGAAATCAACTTGGAGGTAATAATCGACATTAGCTTAGGTCTGGAAGTCTAGGATATCGTTAATAGCCCAAGATACTTATCCTGGTCATCGCAGCAATGGCCTTTAAGCAGCAGTCATGCACCAGGGCTCTTTCTGCGATCATGGGCTCTGAGTCTAGTCACCAGGAGAGACACTTAAGGGCTACTTTACTCTTAACCAATGGCCATTACTCCCTTCTGCCGCCGCTAGGTGCTATGGATGCTGTCTTTGCAGCATCCCCAGCTGATGTATAGAGTTGCCACTGGGCTGGCCCCCTGAGCATGTCTTATGTGAGATGTTCCAACCTTGCCCTCCTTTATATACTCCCTAAAATCATTCACCAACTTTCAAAAATTGAAAAGTCTGATGTATTCCCAAGGACCTAATTCCATATAAATTTTGGCTGAGCTAGTTTCAGCTATTTCAAAGTTACAAAAGGAGGGGGGACTCCAAGCCACGTGCATTCATGGGGAAAAATGCCAACTTTGCTGCTCTTCTACAGCTTTCTTTTCCCCCCTCCCCCAAAACAAAAATCACTCGCCAACTCTGAAAAGTCAAAGTCTGATGCCAACCCCACCCCCAATGGGTTTACCTTCCCACAAAGTTTAGTGAAATTAGCTACAGCAGTTTCAAAACCGTAAGGAGGGTATACACAAACACAAACACAGACCACAGCACACACAAACAGTCCAATTTCAGTAACATCTGATTAGCCTCTGTTCATTTAGAACAGAAATTACTAGCCGTTAAAATAAACCAGCTGACCAAAAAAATTGGCTAAGCTGAAATTCTTTCCCCTGGGTATGTGACTCTAAAATATAGTCTCCTAGACCGTTGGCACATTCGTCTGTGAGCTAGGAGAGTGTAGAAAAGTGGCCATGAGGTCACAGAAAGCATTTTCCAGGGTTCAGAAATGGGTTCTCTTATTTTACCAGCTATTTTCTTGACACCAGTATAGGATCCTAGGGAGAATGAGGTCTCTGGGAATGATCCCTGTCCTTCCAGCCTTCGCAGGGCATGTGCCACGTGCTATTCTACGGTAAGTGAAGATTTCAAACCACTATTATTAGTATGGACTGTTTTCAAAGGCTACCAAGCTGAGGGGAGGGAGGGAGGTGCTACATCACCCTGTTAAATCAGTAATTCTGCAAGCAGACTAGCCCACAATGAAAGAGGGTCGGTGAAAGTAATTCTTGCCCAGTGTGCCACTTTGTCCAGTGACTGTCCTATATTTGATACACACACACACGTTCTCCATCCAGCTTGCCCCTAGGTGAGTAGAGCTGAAAACCAAGCTATTTATTATGGTTTGCTTGTTGGACACAAATATAGGAATCCAGGGACTGGGTGAATGGTGGAGAGCTATTTAAGAACATAAATACCATACTGGGTCAGACCAAGGTCCATCAAGCCCAGTATCTCGTTTCCCACAGTGGCCAATCCAGGTCACAAGTACCTGGCAGGTTCTCAAAAGACACAGGTTCCTCATTACTCGCCCTGGGGTAAGCAGTGTATTGAGGAAAGAAGGCTAGGAACAGTACTCAAACTATCTATCTAGGGACAAAGATCGTGTGCACGTTGCAGAAATTCTGAAAGTGAAAGTATGTGTGTTCTTACTCTTTGAAAATTGCCAGACGTACCCAGCGTCAGAATCATTGGCACCTGCCTTTGTGCGTGTAGATCTTTGTTGGCACTGAGTGAGTAATATTCAGGCAGCAAATTTACACAGATAAAATGTTTTTTATCCATGCAAATTGCTCTGAAAATTCTCCCTCCTATGTACGTTTCTTATCTTCAGCTGTTTTTAAGGAATGTTACATGTTCAGCCAAGTAGTGCTTATACGTAAGTTGGCCGGCATTTTTCTTTTCAGCTGTAGTTCTGGCCTCCTGCCCCAAGGTGCTGCTGAAAGTCTATTCTAATGCATCATCTTTTGACGTAGCATGCCAAATAAAATAGTTGTCTTTTTCTCATCTCCTATAATGTAATCCTTTTTTTTTTTAAATTAAATTTCTGATGCTGGCAACCAGGGCCGGCTCATGGTATCTGGTACCCTAGGTGAACCTTTCCTTATGATGCCTAGCATTCTATTTGCGCTCTTGGCTGCCGCCGCCGCCACACACTGGGCCGAGGGTTTCAATGTGTTATCAACAAGGACGCCTAAATCCTTTTTCCTGGGTGGTGGTTCCTAATGTGGAACCTTGCATCGTGTAACCATAGTTTGAGTTGTTCTTTCCTAGGTGCATAACTTTGCACTTGTCCACATTAAATTCCATCTGCACTTTGGATGTCTAGTCTTCCAGTTTATCAAGGTCCTCTTGCAATTTTACACAATCCTCTGCCTACTAATAACCAGATTAATATGAACCATAAACCATTATTAAAAGGGACTCGGGATATCACTGCTTGACCCAATAGAAGCATTGAGGAACCTGTGTCTTTTAGGGAGTGCTAGGTACTTATGACCTAGATTGGCCACTGTTGGAAACAGGATACTGGGCTTGATGGACCTTGGTCTGATCCAGTATGGCAGTTCTTATGTTCTTATGAATAAAATACAACCTCTAAAATGTTTGTATGCAAATGCTAGAAATCTTAAACAAATAAGATAGGAGAGTTAGAATATATAGCGCTAAATGAGAGGTTAAATATGATTGTTATCTCAGAGACATGGTGGAAGGAGGACAACCAGTGGGACACTGTGATACCTGGATACAAACTATATCGTAATGATAAAGCTGATCAAATTGGAGGAGGGGTTGCACTCTTTGTTAGAAAGGGCATTGAGTCGCACAGGATTAACGTTTTGCAGGAAACAAAATATACTAGAATTTCTATGGGTTGAAATTCCATGTAAAAAGGGGAAGGCGATGGCAGTGGGGGTGTACTACTGACCACCTGGCCAGAATGAACAAATCCTTTCTGTTTAATAGTTCTCTAGCCAATTTTGTATTATATAAACTGCTCTGATGTTCTGCTTTTGCATTATTTCAAAAAGTTGATAAAGATAAATGGATGATGAAGAAAAGCTAAAAGAAATCAGAGAAGCTAACAAAAGTTACAACACAGGAATAATAATGGGTGATTTCAATTTCCTCTGTATCGACTGGGTCAATTTCCCAGCAGGACATGATAGAGAGAGAAAGTTTCTAGTTGAAATAAATGACTGCTTCTTGGAGCAGATGGTTCATGAACCGACAAGAGGGGGAAGCCGATTTTGACCTAGTCCTTAGTGGAATACAAGATCTGGTACAAAAGATAAAGGTATTGGAGCCACTTGGCAATAGTGATCATAGCATGATCGCGTTTCATTTAATAAATGGAGAAAGGATGGCAAGGACATCCACAGTACTACCTTTTCAATTTTCAAAAGGGAGACTATGATAAAATGAGGAAAATAGTTTTAAAAAAAAGCAGCTGTAAAGGTTAAAGATTTACATCAAGCATGGCCATTGTTTAAAAATACTATCTTGGAAGCCCAGGCCAGATGTATTCCACAATTTAAGAAAAGTGGAGGAAGGCCAAAAAACTGCCAGCATGGTTTAAAGGTGTGGTCAGAGAGGCTGTTGTAACCAAAACAAGCATCTTTCAGGAAATGGAAAATGGAACCAAATGACCAAAACAGGAAATAACATAAGCACTGGCAAGTTAGCTGCAAACGATTGATAAGGCAGGCAAAGAGAGAATTTGAAAAAAAGCTTGCCATGGAAGCAAAAATGCATATTTAAAAACCTTTTCAAGTACATTCATAGCTAAAAACCTGTGAGAGAATCAGTTGGACCACTGGATGATAGAGGGTTAAAAGGGGCACTAAGGAAGAACAGGGCCATAGTAGAGAGACTGAATGAATTCTTTGCTTCTGTCTTTACTGAAGAAGGTGTAGGGAAGTTAACAATTCTTGCACAAGGCCCTTAAAACCCTGCTCTTTACAGAAACCTATGAACAGACAAGCAGTCCCCACCCGAACAGCAATGCAACTACATCAGACAAATCAATACCCAATCATCCCAACTAGACTTAAGAGTTCATTATATATTGTTGTTAAGCACCTTCATACTAAATGTAACCCTCCAATCGTGCTGTCTAAATGTTGTTAAATACCCTTATGTTATATGTAACCCTCCATCTGTGCTGTAACCACTTTGATTATAGGATAAGGTGGTATACAAATCTGTCTAAATAAAATAAATAAATAAATAAAATAAAGGTGACATATTGGAAGAACTGAAAGAAATATTGATAAACTGGGAAGATGTATTACCATCTATTTGATAAACTGAGCCAGATGGTATACATCCAAAGGTGTTGAAAGAACTGAAATAGGAGATTGCAGACCTACTAGCATTAAAATTATCTGTAGTACCAGAAGATTGGAGAATGGCCAATGTAACGCCAGTTTTTAAAAAGGGTTCCAGGAGTGATCCGGGAAACTAGATACCGGTAAGCCTGATGTCAGTACCAGGCAAAATGGCAGAAACCATTATAAAAAATAAGATTACTGAACATGTAGATAGTCAGTCATAGTTTAATGGGAAAAAGCCAACATGGATTTAGCCAAGGAAATTCTTGTCTTACTAATCTGTTATATTTTTTTGAAGTGTGAATAAACAGGTAGACCAAGGTGAGCTGGTCGATTATAGTGTATCTGGATTTTCAGAAATCTTTTTACAAGGTCCCTCATGAGAGACTCTTGCCAAAATTAAAGAGTCATGGGATAGGAGGCAGTGTACTATTGTAGATTGGGAACTGGTTAAAAGATAGAAAGCAGAGGGTAGGGCTAAATGGCCAATTTTCCCAATGGAGAAAGGTGAATAGTGGTGTACCCCAGGGATCTGTTCTGGGTCTGTTGCTTTTTAACATATTTGTAAATGATCTGGAAATGTGAATAACGAGCGAGGTTATCAAATTTGCAGATGACACAAAATTATTCAGTTGTTTAAAACATAAGAGCATAAGATATTCCATACTGGGTCAGATCAGGGTCTATCAAGCCCAGTATCCTGTTTCCAGCAGTGGCCAATC
Organism: Ichthyophis bannanicus; assembly: GCA_033557465.1. Lineage (NCBI taxonomy): Eukaryota > Metazoa > Chordata > Amphibia > Gymnophiona > Ichthyophiidae > Ichthyophis > Ichthyophis bannanicus. The sequence continues at coordinate 54,890,439 of CM066045.1, forward strand.
CAAGTCACAAGTGCCTAAAAGTTTCCCAAAAAGACATACAGGTTCCACAATGCTTGTATTGGAGCAAGTAGTGGATTTCCAGAGTCCTCTTTAATAATAACGGCAATCATTTTATCTAGAAACTTTATCTCCCTAGTATGTCCTGCTATGACACTGACCCAGTCGATTTAACACTTATTTCTATATACCGCACTTTCTATATACCGCTCCGATACGGAAGTAATTGAAATCACCACCATTCCTGTGGAAGGCGGATCGGCCTTAAAGGATACTCTGAACTGAAAGGTGGATTCGTGTTGAAGAACCAGTTTGCTGCAGTGGCTGCTATTCTTAAATTGGCGGTATGTGCAGGTCTGACGTCTCGAGCCCTACTACAGTGGATCCATGCTCTTCCTCTGAATAATTCTACCCCTCTTTTGGAATCTGCTATGGCCTTCCTTTCCTTTTTTTATTATTTTATTTATAGGATTTTTGAATATAAAATTCAAACAAATATAAAGCAAACCAGCCTCCACCAACTCTCCGCGGGTGCTGGTCGGACTCCAGGGGATCTCACTACTGGCCTGGAAAACCCTTCTTCCCCTGGGCTTATGGACTTTGGGCTCATTCTCAATCTAAATGCAATGAAGGTTTCAGGGCCCATTCCCTGGTTCCTCTAGTTGGGGGCAGGTTTCACCTTTCAGGAATAGGCCCAGTTCACCAAGGATTGCATGGTGCTAGTAATCATTCAGTATGGGCATGTCTTGTATGCAAAGAGCCGATCCTGGCCACTTTCGTCTTCTCCCCTTGTGGGTCTGCGAACAGCAGGGCCATTGTGTGGATCACCTTGGACAAGTTGCCTCTCCTAAAGGCAGTGGTGGCCGTTCCCCCAGACGATCAGGACAAGGGCAAATATTCCATCTGTTTTGTGGTACCGATATGGAACGTACATTCCGGCCCATTCTGGACCTCAAGTGTGTCAACGAGCGCTTGCACACCATGCTCTTCTTGATGGAAACGTTATGATTCAAGCGGTGTGCCGAGGGAAGTTCCTGGCATCTCTGGATTTGGCCGAGGCATATTTTCATATCCCGATCCAGGAGATCAGCGAAGTATCTGTTTATGTTTATGTTTATTGATTTGATTGACCGCCCTTCAAAATAGCAGAGCGGTTTACAATGATAATAAAATATTACAGTAACAGCAAGGCACAAGGCCGGAAAAGTAGAAAGAGAGTTACAATTACTTTGTAGAGAGAAAATGGGAGAGCAGGTTGATATCAAAGGGTATAGGAAAAAAGGTTAGGGGTGAGAGGAGGGAGGGCCAAAGGCAAGGGAGAAAAGGTGAGTCTTTAGATCCAGCTTGAAGGTAGGGTGATGATGTTCCAGGCGGAGGGCGGTGGGAAGGGAGTTCCAGAGGGCAGGGCCTAGAAAAAAAAAAGCTGAGGAACGGGTAGAGTGCAGGTGGGCTAGGGAGGGAGGGGGTAGTGTGAGACGGTTGAGATGAAAGGAGCGGGGAGTGTGTCTGGGAGTGTGAAAGTGGATGAGGTCAGCCAGGTACTGAGGAGTGGAGGTGTAAAGTGCTTTATGAACAAGGGTGAGTAGTTTGAACTGAATGCGGAAGGAAATTGGTAACCAGTGAAGGCGGAAAAGAAGGGGGGTGACGTGGTCTCTGGGGGAGGAGTGGGACACGAGTCGAGCGGCTGTATTTTGGATTCGTTGAAGACGTGACAGTTGGAGCTTGATGAGGCCAGTGAAAATGGAATTGGCGAAGTCAATGCGAGAAATAACCAGTGATAGAAGCAGAGTAGTAAGAGCAGAGGGAGAAAGAAAAGGACGAATTGCCCGGATCTGACGGAGGTAGTAGAAGGAGGTTTTGGAGATATGGGAAATGTGGGCTGAAAAGGAAAGATCAGAATCGAAAAGTACACCAAGATAACGAAAAGTAGGAACAAGAGAGATAGGTGAACCAGAGAAAGAGGGGGCCAGAGAGGGGGGCTGATGACCGTGGGAGAACCAAATAGCAGTAGTTTTGGAGGTGTTGAGATGGAGGCAGTTATTAGTTAACCAGTCGGAGACAGCAGTTAGACACAGGTTTAGGGGGGCAAGATCAGGACAAACAGGGGAGGTGTGATAGAGAAGAAGAATGTCATCTGCATAAAAGAAGGCCGTGATCCCAAACGTATCAACAAGGTGAGAGGAGTTTTGCCATGCTTGGTTCTCACCTTCAGTTCGCCTCCTTCCCATTCAAACTCTCCTCTGCCCCAAGGACATTTTCCAAGGTTATAATGGTGTTGGCTGCGGTGCTATGGCGCCAAGGGATTTGTGTGTATCCATATCTGGACTTCTGGCTCATCCGAGTCATTCTCTTTCAAAGGCATCTCTGATAGCTCACCGAGTGGTGTCCTTTCTGATAAACCTCAGCTGGGTGATTAATTGAGGAAAAGCCAGTTGTTGCATTCTCAGTCCCTAAAGTTTCTGGGGACATGTTTCAATACTCTAATGTGCAGAGTATTCCTGATAGAGGAGAAAGTCACAGGCTGTGGTATTGCCTAGAGCTATTCTGTTCGTAGCAAGCTTCCAGAGTCCAGGTTGATCTTCAGCTCCTCGGATTGATGGTGGTGACAATCGAGATGGTGCCATGGGCACATGCTCATATGCGGCCACTCCAACGGTCTTCATGGATTCTGTGATCCCAGAACCCTCAGCAGTTTGAGCTTAGGCTTCCAATCCCAATGATGGTGATGGCTAGCCTGTGATGGTGGAAGCAGCAAAGTCTTCTGAGGAAAGGTGTGCTGCTGCATGATTGATCATGGATCTTGGACCTGGGAGCCCATTGCAAAGGTCAAATGGCCCAGGGCTGTTGGAACCACAAGGAGGTGGTGAGGTTCATCAAGTGCCTTGAGTCGAGGGCCATCAGGTTGGCTCTTTTTTTTGTTTTTTTGGCCTCCAGTTGAGGGCCAAGCGGTTTGAGTGTTCTCGGGCAATGCCAAGGTGTCAGCCTATGTCAATAGGCAAGGTGACATGAGGAGTGCCAGGGTAGCCCTGGAGATAACTCTCCTGTTTGTCTGGGCGGTGAAGAACCTCCTAGTTTACTGACTCTGCACATTGCCGGAGTTGATACTGTGGAAATAGATTTTCTCAGCTGGCACTCTCTGGTTCCAGGAGAATGGGAGATGAGTAAGGAGTTCTTTATGCTGTTTCTGCATCACTGTGGCTGTCCCGAAAGAGATCTGATGGTGACCCACTCCAGTGCCAAAGTGGATCTGAGGGTCTCTGCGCCCTAGCTCAACCTTGGCCTGCCCTATATGTTTCCTTCGTGGCCTTTGGTGGGGTATGTGATTCGGCGTATGGAGCACCACCCAGGAAGGATTATTCTGGTGGCTCTGGGTTGGCTGAGGAGAGCATAATTTGGAGATCTGATGCAGCTCCTGCAAGCACCACCTTTTCATTTGCCTCTGTCTCAGGGCCTACTGTATCAGAGGCCACTTGTCCTGGATGACATGACTCCTTTCTCACTTATGTCTTGGCTCCTGAAAGGAGACGGTTAGCATGTACGGGCTACTCTCTGGCAGTGGTTTTCCACTCTGCTCGGAGCCCGGAGGAGGTCTATCAACCTGGCATAAGAGCGGATCTGATGCCCTGAGTTCTGGTGTGGCGCATGGCTGCTGGCTCCTAAGGTGGCCAAGGTGCCATCTCTGTTAGCCTTTTCTGCAGGATGATCTGGAGAAGGACCTTTCTCTTAGCTCCCTGAAGTTCAGGTGGCAGCTTTGGCCTATTTCAGAGGTCCTGTTGGCTGGTAAGTCTCTAGCCTTATACCTGAATATTTTGCGTTTCTTCAGGGGGGTTGCATCTGCATCCTCCCCTCCAGTCTGTCATCCCTTCCTGGGATCTGTCTCTGGTGCTCAGAGCCCTAATGTTGCAGCCTTTTGAGCCATTGAAACTTGCTACTCTGAAGGATTTGGCACTCAAGATGGTCACAGTTTATTCTGTAAGGAAGGTTCTGAGCTGCTTGTTCTGTCTTGCGAAGATCCTTACCAATTTTTTTCTGAGGAGGCTGTTTCAATTTGGCCTCTGCCTTCCTTCTTCCCTGAGTTGATGTCTCCCTTTCTTGGGAACCAGGTGGTTTGCTTGCCCTCCTCCTCTAAGGAACAGTGTTGGGAGGAATGGTAAAGATCTTTTCTTTGTGGATGTCCGGAGGATGCTTCTCTGGCTCTTGGAGGTTCCGAATTCTTTTCGTAAGTCAGACCATCTTTTTGTGCTGTTTGCTGGCCCATGCAAGGTAACATGGTGGCTAAGTGTGCTTTGGGGTGCTGGATTGAGGAGGCCATTTCCTCAGTGGATCTGTTGCAGAATTGGACAGTTCTGGAGGGTTTGCACACCCATTCTATCTGAGTGTAAGCATCCTTGTAGGTGGAACAGAGCTCAGTAGCCCCTGCAGACATTTGTCGAGTCACAATTAAATATCAAACCACTCTATGAATAACCAAACACTATTCTGTGTCAATAGGTACTTCTGATCAAAATAGTTCTATAACAGCAATTCACTTCAAAAATATGAACCTCTTAAATTGCATAGGAGGTCTCAGACTAATCGGCACTAATTTGCTGACTTTGAATTTGTCAAAACTTTCAGTGCCCGCTTGCATCAATGACCAATCCAGTGCAAATAAATTATAGTCCTTCTTAAAGTTATGTATTTCAAAAAATGTGCTTATCTTAGCAATTCTTTTTCCATGCTTATCTTAGCGTTTCTTTTTCCCAGTGCCTCTTGTCAGCGCCTCTCCGCGTTTCACTCTCTTGAGTTTCTTCAGGGGTTGATCCCACAAAATTTAGAAGAATGTTCTACAAAAGTGAAATGATGTAATCAGAAACTTTCCCAGACATTTTAAACTTAGGTTAAACCGTCATATTCATATCTTCAATGTTAAAAACCATTCTCAAAGTATAATTTGCCGGATGGCAATGTGGGCATCGCTTTTGTCAAGCATTTCCGCTTGAATGTCCACACTCAGGTGGACACAGCCTTGGCCTTTGGCTCTAAGGTTTTGCGAGCTGCTATGTCTTTCTGCCCAGTGGAGGTGTAGCTTTGGTATGTCCAACTTGTCTGGACTGGTCTAGCAGGACAATATGGAAGGTGCCATTTTACTTACCAGATAATATCCTTTCCTTGAGTCCTGCTAGACCAGTCCAGTGCCCACCCCCTAGAACTGTGTTTGCTCTTTTCTTCAGTGACGGTACCCTTGATTTATACTGTATACTTGGCTCTACAGGTCCATCTTCTATGAGCAGCCTTCTATTTATTCTTCCTTTACATAGTTCTCTACTGTTTGTTTACTCATTGTTGCCCACATTGAGGTTGTGTGAGCTTTGCCATGTTCTCTCATATGCTTTGGGACAAATACTGAAGAGATGTCTGGTGGCTGAGGCAGATAGAGGCATGGGAGTGATATCATTGAAACCTGGGCTTTTCATTGGTTCTTTGTCTCCACCAATCTGCTTGTAGGGGAACACAATCCACTTGTCTGGACTGATCTAGCAGGACTCAAGGAAAGAACATTATCTAGTAAGTAAAATGTCTACCCTGAGAGTATAAAGTCGGGTTCTTTTTCCAGAGCTTTTTAAAGTAAATGGTAATTTAGTTTTTTGGAAGGAGGCGCGTCTTTGTGCTATCCTTGTTTATTGATTATGTTTTGAATTTAAATGTTTTGTTTTTGTATTGATTTTTATACTGTTGTGTTTTTATGTTGGTTGTTCTGTAAACCTTTCAGAGCCTGTGTGCAAAGAATATTTATACAATATCAGAGCTGATATAAGAGCGTTGGTGGCAGCTATTTTTCCTTCATTAAGATGATACCTACAGTAGACTGAACTGATTTTAACAGAGATGGCATACTTTATTTATTAGCAGTTGATCATTTGTTTCAGTTACAAAGTGCCCCAAATATATTGCTGACACCAACGCTGGGTCTCTGATATCAACTGTGACAGAGAATAAATATTCTTTGCACGCAGACTCATGACTAGCATGTGTACTATTTCCTCAAGTCTCTCCATTTCTTTGTCATTTTCAGAGTATTTCCCGAGGTGAATGTGACTCGCCTTGGGGGCTGGAGTAACTTTGACTGCACCTATTCCTGCAGCTATTTGCTGGACCCTGAGGATGGCATGTTCCAGGTGATAGGAGCACTCTTCATGAAAGAGATGACCAAGGAATTTGGGACTGATCATATCTACAACGCCGACACCTTTAATGAGATGTGTCCCAGTTCCTCAGACCCCACTTACCTCTCTGGAATAAGTGCTGCCATTTATAAATCAATGACGGCAGGTAAGGTTAGCAGCACAGGAGGAAAAACGATTTCTCAATATGTGATCCTTATTGTAGAGCAGTGACAGCTGTGGGATATGGGGGCAATTCTTATACGAACTGTCATATTGGGTCAGAGAAAAGGACCATTCAAGCTCGGTATTCTGTTTCCAGGACAATCCAGGTCACAAGCACCTGGCAGCATCCCAAAGGGACTGCTTTCTCTAATTCTTCTCTGAAATGTTTCCTCCAGGAACTTGTCCAAACCTTTTTTAAAGCTAGTAGCTACAGTATACTAACTGTTTTAATCACACCCTCCAGCAGTAAGTTCTGTATGTGTACTTTGAATAAGGCTCAGAACTAATTGAGTAACATGCTTTGCTTTTCTTCTTTGGATCAGGCCCTAATATTGGTGTTTTGTATTTGTGAAACATGATGGGGGTCCTGTTTAGATTAAAGGCACTGTATAAACTTAAATTATTAATTACAATAACAATTCCCTCATCCTCCATTGTTGCACAGCTATACGCTGGTGTAGGGGTGATGACCTGACCATGAATGCTAACTTGTACATCGCATGAAGCACGATTATTAGTATTTCTCTTCTATAGTCTGGTCCAATTCAAATTCAAGCTAAAAAATAATTTCTTTGAGGCTGCTTTTGGATCCTGACCCTCTTATTCTCCTGCCCACACTCATATGCCTTGTGAACATTTGTATACAATGTTTTTAATGTGGGTTTAGTATGTATATTTGTTAGATTTTATGTTTTATGTGCGAGTGTAGTTTTGTAATAGTGCGGACCAGAAACGCTTTTAACTAAATAAAATCATTTTCCTTAAGAATCACCCTTGAACAGACTGAGTAGTAGTAGAAGGGTAAACGGAGGCATGGATGGGTGAGTTTCATGATTTTGCCCAAGAGGGGAGATCTGGGCTTTCGTTTGAGGATTTATGCTGGCATTTTGTATGGTGCTGACTTCTCCTTCCAAATTTCTTTTGTCCAGTTAGCTGAGAAATGTATACATTGTCATCATTCCCCCTACCCCCAAGTATGATTTGTCTCTGTTGGTCTTTTTGCAGTGGACCCAGATGCTGTTTGGCTGTTGCAGGGTTGGATCTTCGCCAACTCGCCAAGTTTCTGGAAACCGCCCCAGGCCCAAGCTTTGCTTCATGGAGCACCCCTTGGAAAGATTATCGTCCTGGATCTGTTTGCAGAAACCATGCCCGTTTACCTCCGAACAGAGTCTTTCTATGGCCAGCCCTTCATATGGTGCATGCTGCACAATTTTGGAGGCAACCATGGCATGTTTGGGAGCGTGGAGAGCATCAACAGGGGACCATTCGATGCCATAAGCTTTCCCAACTCTACCATGGTGGGCACTGGCCTCACACCAGAAGGCATTGAACAAAATGATATGATATATGAATTGATGAACGAAATAGGTTGGAGTCACAAGCCCTTCAACCTTTCACAATGGATATCTTGGTATGCAGTAAGGCGCTATGGAAGCCAGAATGCTCAGACCTTAACCGCCTGGCAGCTGCTCTTACGCAGTGTTTACAACTGCACCATAATGTGGAAGGACCATAACCAGAGTCCGCTGATCCATCGCCCATCCCTCAAAATGAAAACAGACGTGTGGTACAACAGGAGTGACCTCTATGAAGCTTGGCGGCTGCTGCAGAATGCGTCCACTGAGTTTGCTGGGAGCAACACCTTTCTGTATGACCTGGTCGATGTCACAAGGGAGGCAATCCAACAGCTAGTGACGCAGTACTATCTAGAAATTAAGCAAGCTTATGAAAATCAGTCACTTCTTGAGCTGCTGACCTCAGGTGGTGTTCTTGTCTATGACCTCATTCCAGAACTAGATACACTGTTGTCCAGTCATAGCCACTTCTTGCTCGGTCGCTGGTTGCAGGAAGCTCGGACTATGGCCACAAATGAGCAGGAAGCTTCCCTGTTTGACATGAATGCTAGGAACCAATTAACTCTTTGGGGCCCAACAGGCAACATTTTAGACTATGCTAACAAAGAATTTGGTGGGTTGGTTGGTGATTATTATGGCATGCGTTGGAATTTGTTTGTGACCAGCCTGGTAGAGAGCCTCAACACCGGGAAACCATTCCACCAAGATGAGTTTAACCAACATGTCTTCCAGGTTGAAAAGGGCTTCATTTATAACCAGAAGAAATATCCAGCTAATCCCATAGGGAATACAGTCCAGATTGTGAAAAGGATCTTTCTGAAGTATTATCCAAAATCAAAGAAATAGTATAGAAAATGTTCAAAGGGAATTTAAACCTGTTTCAGATTTGTTTTTTCGCATCTGTTTTCTATTTCTTAAAATTTGCAGGACGATAGTAGGTTCCATGACCTCTTATCATATGACACAATCATTCTGCGCAGTTCTTTATAGCAACAGGATAAAATCAAAATAAACATAACTATCTCATATATCTCAACAAATAGGGGTGACCTACACGGAGCGGTGGGTACACCCCTAAACAAAGGCATGGAGCGGCAGGTGCACCTATTCTCACTGCCTTGCTGGGCAGACTAGATGGACCATACTGGTCTTATCTGCCAGCATATACTATGTTACTATGTTAAGCTGCCTTGTCTCAATGGCACAGACTAGCTCTCTTACACAGTAAGAGACATCTTTCAAAACATATCACCTTGCCATCAAGCACTGTCGTCCTTGTGAGTTTTGGGTCTCCCCTCTGTTCCACTCATAAAACTCATTGAGCTAATCAAGGAAAGACAAGATGCACAGACTACTCAGGGAGAGGTTAGGGACTAGATGCCAAGTCCCACTCTGCCACTAAGATTTGAGAATGGATTGCCTGGAAGAGAGTTCCTTATAAAAGCCACTGAGTGACTAAGAGCTTGTGGAGGCTACTGTACGAACCTTTAGGCACTCCCCCGCCCCAAAGGGATCTGGCTAGCTAAGTAGGGATAGAGCTGGCTAGATGAAATCCTTTGAAAACTGCCTATGCTAACCAGCTAAATTTAGTCCCCTCAATTTTACTGGCCAGCGCTGGAGGACGCGTTAGAGTGGGGAGGAAAATTTCAGCTCTAGCTGCCTAATCCGGACAACCAAACCTAGGTGCTGCACGATCACACCTAAATTTGGCTAGGCATAAAAAAAAATATTTGTTAGCCTGCAGTGACCCATCCCTTCGTTCTCCATCTAGGAAATAAACGTTTAGTGGTCGAAAGTCCCTTCACTGGCTGTGCGGTGAATAAATGACTAGTGCCGTCTAGTGCTACTGACATGTTAGAGCCATGTTTGCTAAACATTGGTGTGCACCATCTAGTACAGCGGCCATGTTCTTCCTATAGGCACTGTGGCCGCCGATACGGCCATGTTTACTAAATATTAGCACATGCTAAGTATTCAGCTCAGGCTGAAAGAGCCGAGTGTGTTGTCCCACTGCTGTGCTTTTAGGAAGACATCTTGGGCTTTACAAGGTTCTTGGAGTTTGAGGTGGGTGCCAAAAGGGGAGAGAAATGGGGGCACTCAGAATAGGGTGATGGAGGTTTTTAAAGGTTTTTTTTCCTACCTTGCAAGGGTTTGGGAGATGGGAGTGGGGGGGGGGAGGAGGGTGCAAGAGCACCAGGTGTTTTTAAGGGGATTATTGTTCTTTTTAAAATGTAGATTAGTGGATCCCAGGCTTTTCTGTGTGGGGGGAGGTTGTTATTTATGTAACTGGCCAGCCCTGGAGACCTGAAATTGAGAAACCCTGATTTAGAGATTTTGATAAAGAAGAAATCTATTTTTCCCAGCAGGAATGCAAAGCTAATGTCCTCCGTGAACAAAGATGATTTTTGTAGGAGGACTAGGAGCCCCTTTTACTGACACTTAGCATGAGCTCTCTGCTGCATGGCCCAGTTTATTCCTGTGGGCTGTGTGGCAGAGAGCTCCGGCTAAGTGTTAATAAAATGGGGCCTACGTGTTGGACATAAAACAGCAGTAACTTTGTGTGCAGGATTATTGTTCCTTTGAATTGTTCAGGTTAGTTACTGTAACAAGTTTTATGCATGTCTTTGTATGTTTGATATTGTGGTTTTGTAGAAGAATGAGCCATTCATAAGATACCACAGAAATATGGCTTGTACAAATATTTTTCTAGAAATGAATAGTATTTTTCTACTGTTAAATCTTCATTAACCATGTTTCCTAATTTCTTTAGTCTTTTCATGTCATTGGTTGGAAGTGGAGCACACACAGAGTTGTTCATTTTGAATAAAATCAACTATTGGCAAAGAGAGAATGATCCTTGTACTCAGAGCAGATTTTAACATCTATTCTTTTAATCTAACGGTTTCCTCCTGCTCCTTTGAGCTTCCACTCAGTTGGAACCAGGTCTGCTATCTGGCATCATGTTCTTTGTAATTACCCATGGATTGCCCCTTTACTCAATCTTCCCTCCAAACTTACCTTGGCCTATTCATTGCAGCAGTCTCTGGCTAGGAGCCACATACCAGGACTTCCTCCAGAATATGGTCCCTAGGTGTCACCATTGCACAATGACTATGATTGCCTCTCCATTTCATTTCCCCCCAGACTGGGAACGCTACCCCCACAGCATTCCCAGTCCTTGTCAACCAGAGGGGGAGAAGACCTGAACTGGTAATTGAACCCCGGTCCCTGCCCACTGCCAGCAACCCAGACCAGGTCATCTATGTGCACACCTCATGGGACATCATTGAGGCGGTCGTGGATGACAAATAGAAAAAACAGCAAGTGCTAGATGCCTGCAGTAGTCAGTTGGTTGGTCATAGGTTCTCCACAGCAGCTCGGTGACTTCTGAAACGTCTTTAGCCACAGCAGGTCACTTTTGGCCTTTGAATAAACATCCTGATGTCCATGTGGAAATGGACTTTGAGGGTGTGTGGTGATGCCAGCTACATATGGTTTTATTTTAAAAAAAATTCCTGATGGTAGAACAGATAATTTTGGATATATAAAGCAAGGCCAAAATTATGCGTCCAAAAAGCAGGCAAAATTTGGGGCATTCTGGGGAAGGCCTCATAAATAGCAGGTATAACAGAAATGTCTAATTTGGACATTTCAGCTTATACGTGGTTATTCAGTGGTGCCTTCTAAACAGGGAACGTCATTGAAAGCACATGTGATTTGAAATCATCTAAGTTAAATGTTTCAAATTATATGCGCACCAGGTGGTTGAATATTCACCTCCCTATGTCTGGGCTGCATTGTTTACAGACGGCATTCATAGTCGGTATTGGAACAGCATCTTGTCTGTTAAGCCAACCTCCTGATCATAAAGGTTTTGTATGTGTTGTCAATGGTGGGATGTAAGGGGTCCCCAAATAACATAGCTATGCCCCAAGTATTAAGAGTTACTACTGCAGACAGAAACATTGAAAATCTTCTGTTTCTTGTGTCTGATTCTCAAGCCTCACTTCAGGCTTATTGAGCCAACTTGGACTAGAACAGCTGGAACCAATATTTACAGCCCCACGGAAGGAGACTCGGTCATCACACAATTAGACTACACTAAACTTTGAGCGACAAGTAGAGCTCCAATGTAGAAAAGTATTAGTGTGGAAACTGAAATGTGAAAACCAGATTATGTTTTAGAGGTTGGATTATTCCAGGATTTCCACAGCCCCTCTCCCCAAAAGAAAGCTATGGAGGTGGAAGGAGGACATAAGTACATGCTGACGTATGTGGTAAGGCTTGCACAACTAAAGCTCAGAGCCTGATAAAACAAATAGCAACGGTCATGGTCGTCAGTTCTGTGGGTACACAGAATCCAGGCAACCGCAAGTACCAGGGAGATGACAAGATCTGGCTAGCTACACAGAGTATGTCTCCTATAGAGACTAGAGTCGAACTGCCCTTCTCTGTGTAATTGCTGCATCCTTTTCCAGCTATCCAACTTAAACTTTTAACGTTTAACTCACTTATACTTAAAACTGCATGGTCACTGCCTCCCCAGAAGACCTTCATCTGTCGCCGTATCCAACTTGATAAGGCTGTTTGAGGATCCCTCAGTCCAGGCCTGTCGCCTTCAAGGACTCGCATGTGGAATCCGTCTTCACCATCTTGGTTGACCTGCTTTATTTTGATTGTTGTTCAATTGTACTTTCTGTTCTACTGCACTTCTCTACTTTTGCCACAGAACTTTCTGTTTAGTCTCCTATCTTTCTCCTTGCCATTCCCAGGATGTACCCTTGTCCTAACTGTTGCATTGTTTGTCTTGACTAGCTTGTAAGCTCTTTGAGCAGGGACCGTCTTTTACAGCCGCCTTGCAGTGCACTGTATGGTGATGAGTAGTAGTAGTAATAATAGTTAATAGTCGAGTATTTATTTATTCTGTCTTCTGCTTCCCTCTCCATCTCTCCTTGTGGCTCCACATCACTTCTTTTTCCTGGTATTGACACTCTCTAATCTTCTTCCCTCATACCAACAATTTCAACCCCCCCCCCCTCCTTATCTCCCTCTCTCTACCATCCACATTTCCTCCCCATCTTGTCTTTCACCTTCTCATCACCTCTTGAGCTTCACCTTTTTCTTCCTCTCATCCATCCCTCTCCTCTCTCTCTGAAAAAACCTCGCCCTCACTTCCGCGGTGTCATTTCCCCTGTGCCCTGCACTCTTCTGCTTCTGCTTCCATCATCCGGAGACATTAAACCCAGCCCTGGCCCCCCTAGACTATTCTCTCACTCCCAGGACACAACGGCTGCAATCTCATTCATACCCCGCTCCTCTCTCCCTGTCTCACGCGCCTTGTGGAATACACGTTCCAGATCTAATAAACTTGCTTTTACTCACTCTCTCTTCATCGCCTGGCTCCTCCCTGATGACTCGGCCTCGGTTGCTGCCCTCTGTCACAGTGGCTTCCAGTTTTCCCATACACCTCGTCCCACTGGCCGTGGGGATGGTGTTGGATTTCTACTTTCTCGTTCCTGCCAGTTTCAACCCCTCTTCTGCATCAATCTCACTCCTTTCCCTCCTTTTGAAGTCCACTCCATCTGCCTTTTTTAATCCATTACCTCTCTGGATAGCTGCTGTTTATCGGCCCCCTAACAGGTCCACCTCTATCTTTCTCACTGACTTTGACTCATGGCTTTCCTTCTTTCTGGTTTCATCTTCCCCCTCTCTTATTCTCGGTGACTAATATTCATGTTGATAATCCTTTAGACCCTTATGCTTTAAAGCTCCTCTCCCTTACCTCCTCATTCAACCTCCAGTTTTGGTCTACTACTCCCACTCATCATGGTCACTACCTTGACCTTGTTTTCTTCTCTAACGGGGTCATTCTGAGGCACCAGTTGTTGGAATGGACGTCCCATTGGGATGTCCATCCCCGTTATTTGGGCTCTTTCCCAATCTCATCTACCATCCCTGCATGTTGTATGGGGAGGGTAGATGGGGGCAGGAAAGGGGTGGTTCAAGGGTGGCTTTAGGGTGGGCAGTGGGCGGTTGTCGGCCCCGGACATACAGGGCCGATTCCAATGTTGGCCCTGTACGTCTGGGGTCAGCAGCCTGAACGGGAACTTATTCCACCTCGGAGGAGGAATAAGTCCCCCTAGTCGGCAGGGGATGGTGGGCCTGGGGTGCGGAAAGGGCGGGGGAGATAGAGGGCATTCCATGCAGCCTGACCTTGGCCTTGGCAGATCGCGGCTTTTCAATGGAGCCACAGTGCCATGGCTCCATTGAACAGTCTTGACTGAGCTATCCGGGCAAGGCTTGTATGTGTAGGCTGGACTGAATCAGGGTCCCAGCCTGCACGTACAGGCCTAGTCACGATTCTGATCCCTAGCTCCTTGCTCTATCTCTGTAGATGACACTCTTCTGCTCCTTCTCCTTGGCCCACAACCTTGGAGTGGTCTTTGACTCTTCCCTCTCCTTCTCCGTACACATCAGGCTGCTAGCTAAAATTTGTCGTTTCTTCATCTGTTATATCAGCAAACTTCACCCCTTCCTTTATGAGCAAATTTGGACTATTGCAACCTCCTCCTTGCTGGTCTCCCTCTGAGACATCTCTCTCTCTCCTTCAATCTATTCAGAGCTCTAATGCACGGCTAATCTTCCAGCAGCCCCAATATATTCATTTAACCCCCTCTTCTCAAATCACTTCATTGGCTTCCCTTCGGTTTCTGCATCCAGTTCAAACTTCTCCTCCTGACCTATAAATGCATTCATTCTGCTGCTCCTCGCCACCTTTCCTCTCTCCCTAAACCCCTCCTCGTGAACTCCTCGTCCTCTGGCTTGCTTTTCTCTGTGCCCTTCTCTTCAACAGCCAATTCCAGACTTTGATCCTTTCACCTTTATGCCTGGAACGAACTACCTGTGTCTGGATGGCAGACTTCATCTTTGCCCCTTTTTAAATCCATGCTAAAAGCTCATCTCTGAGGCTGCTTTTGATTCCGGATCCGCTTAGTTTCCTATATGTCTCCTTACCTTTCCCTGGTTGTATCCGTGTCCTTAGCTATTGTACTGTCTGTCTGGACTAGATTGTAAGCTCTGAGGCAGGGGCCATCTTTATATGTATCTGCACAGCGCTGCATAGGCCTTGTAGTGCTATATAAATGTTCAATAGTAGTATTTTGTTGCGTTTGGCATTCCTAATTGTTTTGAAAAGCTGGCTTTTTTGCAGTAGGTACAGATCCATCCTTTGTATCTAGGCTCAGGAAAGCCAGGGATAATGTTACTGGCAGGTACAGTAGGTGAAATCAGAAATAATTTCTGGACTGTCTTAAGCCTGTACCAGTTTTGCTTATTACATGTAAGGAACGGCCGTGCTGGGAAATTCCTAAACATAGACATGTAATCTTACCTAGCCACAACATGGCCGGATTCCTGAGATTTGCTCCAGCAGCAGTAACATTCTTTCTGTTCACAGAGATCCTAAATCCCACGCCATGTAGCTGCTGTAAGCGAAATCGGCACCAACGGCTGTGGGAAAACTAGAATTTGAACATCTTAGAAAGAATAATCTTGCTATTCTGTTTTTATCATCATTTTCAACTTCACGAAAACATAATGACCTTTCTACTAAGGGCCAAAATATAAACAAATGGAGCACAACCCTCAGAAACACACTTATTTATTTAGCTGGATTTATGTACTGCTTTCCTCCGGATCAAAGCTGTTGAAGAGTATAGTGCTATACAAATGATAGGGGGTGGCAGTAAGGCATCTCAGAAAAAAATGTTGGAACCTCCAAACTCTGCAGCCACAGCAAGCAATCAGGGTAATATAATAACATAATAAATGACGGCAGAGAAAGACCACCACGGCCCATCTAGTACTTCAATCACCAGTTCCACTTTGCTTGATTAAAAAGATAAGTTGCTTTTGGATGTGAACATTAGAGTGGAATTCCCTGAGTACCGGTAACTGAATAGTCTTGGCAATGCCTTTCAGACTGATGAACTGTCTGATCAAATAAAGTTTTGAAGTGTGTTTCTAAGAGTTGCATGCTTTATTTTTTTTGTTACAGATTGTAAATGTTTGCAAGTCCTATGCCGTAGCAGAGAGATGCAGAGTGAAGGCCGTGACTTCTTCAGCAGTTATCAAGGTACCGCTTTAGGGCCACCGGTGTGCACAGCAGTTCATGGTGCGCACACACACACACACACACTTTATGGCACACTGTTGCACTTTAACATTTCCTCGCTTCAAGAACTGCGGTCTGGAATTAAGACCAAAGGCCCAAGAGAGTAGTCTGGTCTTGAAACCCTTCCTAAATTCTAAGACCATTCATTCCTAGTCCCTTCTGGCAAAGCGTTCCACAACACTGGAGGGTGAAAAAGAACAACTCCAATGAATCCTAGAGCCAGAAGGTTCATATCAACAAATTCTGCTTCCAAGACCACAAAGTCATCACAGGACAATATGGAATTAGTAAGTTTTGGCTTTTATAAAGGCAGTGATAGACTAAGGTTGTAGCGGCAGAGCGCAAACAATCCAATAATACCAGGAGTCTGTTCAGAAGGTCCAAATCATTTATTTGTGCACAAGACTCAAGCAGAATCACATTCAAAATGGCTGAGCAATGGTTTCTAGCAAAACAACAACTTTTATACCTTTCTGTGATTCTGCTTTGCTAGGTTTGGTTATGCTTAGTTAAGTTTCGATTCTATGGAAGCAGCATTGGGGGGGCGGGGTTTACTCCTCTGGGCCTAACCAAAGGCTTCACTTTACAGGTCAAGCTGCTTAGGCCTGTCTGTTTAGTTCAAGCAGCGTGGATCATAGGCCTTTGCCTACCACAAGGTAACAATTTATTTTAGAAGCCTTATTCGCAATATACAAATGTCGGAATGACTAGTGACACATGTAAATTGCATCCACGTGGAATTAGTTATTTTAGAAAAGGTTTATTTTACACGTGGATGATGATACCATGCTGAAAGCAGATGGGCGGAGGGGTGGCCGAGGCAGGACAAACATCTACACGTGTATTCCCCATTTTATGTAGGGAAGGTACATGCATACTCGAAATTGCTTGTGTCCAGATTTACACCTGCTCCCTCACATGAACAGGCATGGAAAGAGTGTGCCATTTGCCCCTCCTTTTACAGGAGAAATCAAAAGGGATATCCCCCTGTGATGGGGGCCATAGACTACCTGTCCTTCCCCAAAGGGAGCATCAACAATCCCCTTTAAGAGAGTCTGCAGCCCAGAGTTCAGAGCTGGAATGTGTGGCTCACAGGGAGAGGGTTAAGAATCCAGCAGGCTGCAGGAGGGAAAGAGGCCCATGGAGTCAGAAGTCCTTCCAAGGCAAGCTTTGCAAAGGAGATCTGAGTTAGGAACTTTAACTGGGGCTGGAGGAAGGGCCGGGGAACCATTTTGTGGAAGTTTAACAAGTTGTTAAAACCCATGAGGATTGTGGAAAATTGCAAGAGGATCTTGATAAATTGGAAGACTGGGCATTAAAATGGAAGATGAAATTTAATGCGGACAAGTGCAAAGTTATGCACTTAGGGAATAACAACCCAAACTATGGTTACACGATACAAGGCTCCACATTAGGAACCACCACCCAGGAAAAAGATTTAGGCATCATTGTGGATAACATGTTAAAACCCTCCACCCAGTGTGCAGCAGCAGCCAAGAGAGCAAATAGAATGCTAGGTATGATAAGGAAAGGAATGGAAAATAAAACAAAAGATATTATAATGCCTCTATATCATTCCATGGTGAGACCGCACCTTGAATATTGTGTGCAGTTCTGGTCGTCGTATCTTAAAAAGGATATAGTGGAATTAGAAAAGATACAGAGAGCTACCAAAATGGTAAAGGGGATGGAAGGATACTCCTATGAAGAAAGGCTAAAAAGGTTAGGGCTCTTTAACCTGGAAAAGAGACGGCTGAGGGGAGATATGATAGAAGTCTATAAATTAATGAACGGAGTGGAACGAGTAAACGTAAATCGATTGTTTATGTTATCAGAATATAGAAAGACTAGGGGACATGCAATGAAGCTACAGGGTATACTATTTAAGACTAATAAAAGAAAATATTTCTTCACTCAACGTGTAATCAAACTCTGGAATTTGTTACCTGAGGATGTAGTAAAGGCTGTTAGTGTAGCTGGGTTTAAAAAAGGTTTGGACAAGTTCCTGGAGGAAAGGTCCATAAACCATTATTAAGAAAGGACCCAGTATATCAATGCTTGACCCCAGTACAAGCATTGTGGAACCTGTGTCTTTTGGGGAAACTGCTAGGTACGTATGACAAAGATTGGGCACCGTTGGAAACTGGATACTGGACTTGATGGACCTTGGTCTGACCCAGTATGGCATATCTTATGTTCTTATGTACTCGGCTCATAATATTTTATGGACTGTTCGTTCAGGAACTCGTCCAAATCTGTTTGAATCTGCTATGTTCATCACCTGGACCACGTCCTCCAGCAATAGATTCTACAGCTCAATTATACACTGATGAGCGCTATATGCCCAAACTCAAGCTCAAAGCAGTACACAACATTTAATCTAAAATCACATCAAATTATTGATTACATCAAAGTTATTACCTCTAAAATATGACACCAGTCATATTACATCAAATATAATAGACGCCCAGATGAAAAGGACTGATGAAATAGTTCATACACTTCCTACTTCATAGATGCTTCATTAGTTTCTCAAAGAAGCCAGGTCATAAGTCATTTCCTAAAAATGATATAAGATGAGCATTTCCTAATATCAGATGGTAGTTCACTCCAAACTTCTGGAGATGTTCCATGCAGTGTGTGCCTCCTGGTAGCTCTCAATGGTGTCGTCTTTCTGTTTGAGACCGAAGCATTCACTGTGGCACATATTGCTCAATGTGCTTTTCTACTGTAGATACAATGAGCCATCATTAGGTAAATCTTGAAAACAAATAACTCAAATAAAATTCTTAGAACTACTGACAGCTAATGCAATAAGGCAGGGTGTTGCCCTATCTTATCTCTTAAAATCACCTTTGCTGCTGCATTTTGTAATAACTGCACACGGCTCAAACTCCTTTTTGAGAGTCCTAAATACAGCAGACTACAATAGTCCATAAGAAAGAGGACAATGGCAGGCACCACCCAGTGGCATAGCCAAGGCGGGCCATGGCCCCTCTAAACCGGCATCAGGCCCACCCAGCCAGCGGCAGCAGAGCAGCCAAAGGAGATGAGAACCGGAGGTGGTGTCAATATTTGCATGCCCATGTTAATCCCAGGCCCCACCAGAAAATCAGTCCTGGCTACACCACACGTACCATCCTTCTTAAGTCATTGTCCATTAAAAAAGGATGGATTTGTCTTAAGATGCATAGGCCTTAAATGCTGAGCATCCAAAGAAAAGGTTGAATCAAGAAGGACCCTTAAAGTCTTTAGGGTGATGCATAACTGCAGCTCTGTTCTATTCATAATCCCTCTGTCTGTTAGTTCTTCCAAACTTCTTTCTACCAACATAATCAGTGTCTTATTCAGATTAAGCCTCAAGAACTAACGTAGCATCCATTTTCTTAGAGTCTCCATACAGTTTGATAAAGTCTAAAGTGCAGCATATAGGCACTAACAGCAGAAAATCATCAGCATAAGAATAGTGTATTGAGCATCAGGAAAGATCTTAGTGTGAGACTACAGTATGTCACTGTCCTGTGGGACCCTCTGGAGCACCTGTTACAATGCTAAAATTCGTTTTTAACAGAGTTATTCTAATGTCGATGTAGACTTGGATTTTAGATTTAATTATTCTCCTTTTCCATCTTGAGGCCAGTTACAACTAGGTTATTTCTTTGCCGAGTCTTAAGCGGACAATCATTAAGTACCCTTTTGGGAAAAAGAAATTTGCAAGAAGAAAAACACCTCAACAGAAGGCATCATCCTGGAAACATCTGCAAGCTGGCATGGAAACCAATGACAAAGTTAAAGAATGGAAAATCCCATATCACGAACCTTGAGATAGTCGCGGAGACAAAACACATGTAATGCCAGGGTGATGAAACCTGAGCTCTCCCCCTACCTCCACGTTTTCCAGTGTCGTTTTTTAGGATTTCTCTTGGATTGTCCAGAGGGAAAGCTTTGCTCCAGTCATTCTGCACACCCGAAAGTGGGTGAGGTTATTTTGCTACAATGGAGAAGACGGTGGTGGTGATAACAGGGTGCTCTTCGGGGATAGGACTGGGGCTTGCTGTCCGACTTGCCTCTGATGCCTCTCAAGGATTTAAAGGTACATCAGATCAATGTTAACCCTTTTTCTTAAATTACGTTTGCTAACATAACTTAGACAGTCATCGTTAAGCAGTAATGTAGCATGTGGAATGGGATATAGGGAGCAGTTTCATGATTATTAAGCAGAAACGTGTTAATGCATTATCAATCCAAGTGGAACTTCAACCTTATTTTAGTGAAGAAATTCCTCTTTTTAGCCCGAAGATAGGATGCTTCCCTTGAATCACCCTTGCATTTGTCATTTTATTTCTTTCCTTCAGCATACTGTCATCAGCAGGTAGCTTTCTCCTTCATAAGTGGATGTTCCCCCCTCGTAGTTTCCCTCACAACTGGGTGATTCCACCTGCAGTACTCTCTCAAAGGCAGCAGCTTTCCCCATGCAGTCTCCCCTCTCATCCACGCATTTCTCCATGACACTATCTCCTTGCAACTGGATGTTACTCTTGCAGTATCCCCTCACAGCTGGAAGTTACCCCCTGCAGTGTCCCCTCACAGCTGGAAGTTACCCCCTGCAGTGTCCCCTCACTGCTGGATGTTACCCCCTGCAGTGTCCCCTCACAGCTAGATGCTACCCCCTACAGTGTCCCCTCACAGCTGGAAGTTACCCCCTGCAGTGTCCCCTCACAGCTGGATGCTACCCCCTGCAGTACCCCCTCACAACTGGATGTTACCCCCTGCAGTGTCCCCTCACAGCTGGATGTTACCCCCTGCAGTGTCCCCTCACAGCTGGAAGTTACCCCCTGCAGTGTCCCCTCACAGTTGGATGTTACCCCCTGCAGTACCCCCTCACAGCTGGATGTTACCCCCTGCAGTGTCCCCTCACAGCTGGATGTTACCCCCTGCAGTGTCCCCTCACAGCTGGATGCTACCCCCTGCAGTACCCCCTCACAACTGGATGTTACCCCCTGCAGTATCCCCTCATAGCTGGATGTTACCCCCTGCAGTGTCCCCTCACAGCTGGATGTTACCCCCTGCAGTACCCCCTCACAACTGGATGTTACCCCCTGCAGTGTCCCCTCATAGCTGGATGTTACCCCCTGCAGTATCCCCTCACAGCTGAATGTTGCCCCCTGCAATATTCTCTTACAGTTTTCTATGATTTGTTTTCAATATGCTAGTCATTATTTCATGGAATGTCCTGATTTTTTATGTTGTTTAAAACCTCACTCATAATTTGACTAACTTCTATCATATCTCCTTGTCTTGCCTGCAGTACTTTGTACTGCATTTGTATAACTGGATGTTACCCCCTGCAGTCCCCTTCACAGCTAGATGTCACCCCATGGAAGTATCCCCTCACAGCTGGATGTTACCTCCTTCATTACCCTCACAGTTGGACGTTACCCCCTGCAGTATCCCCTCACAGCTGGAGTTCTTCCCTTGCAGTATCCTTTCACAGCTGGATTCTTTCCCAATATATTATCCCATGGAATGTACCTGCACAGCTGGGTATTTCTCTTCACAAATGGTTGCTTCTGCCATGCAGTGTCCCCTCACAGCTGGATGTTACCCCCTTCATTACCCTCTCACAGCTGGATGTTACTCCCTGCAGTGTCCCCTCACATCTGGGTTTCTTCCTGCAGCATCCACTCACAGGTTGAGCCTTTTCCCATGGTCAGGGTGTTTTCTCTCTCCATCTTGCCTATAAAAGTTTTGTTTTCACAACATTCACCAAAAGTTATGAAATTTCTTTACCAACACTTTCTATATACCACAAAATTATTACTGCTTCAACACAACATTTTAAAACCATGTTTTAATTATTCCTGTCCTCCTTGAAGCCTTCCCCTTACACACCACACCACTCACATACACACACACAAACACACACACACACATAACACAATCTCTTACTTCCTCTCTCTTTATAAAGAGTTAGTCCAATAAAAAAGTATCACCTACAGCTTGTTTGTCCATGCTTATCTATACAAGGAAAGGATAAACCTTTCGACCTCTTGTTTTCATTTACAGTTTATGCTACTATGCGTAACCTGGGTAAGAAGGAGCGACTCCTGGAGAGCGTAAGGGATGGCCACACTGACACCCTGGAAATCCTCCAGATGGATGTCACAGATCAGCAGTCCGTTGTCTCGGCAGCACAGAAAATTAAAGAACAGAGAGTGGATGTCTTAGGTGAGCTTGGTTATCTCCAGTATCTACACTTAGGGGCTCTTTTAATAAATTGTGCTGGGATTTTACACCTAATACACGTTTAGCACAAAACCTAACATGCTTTACGTGCAAAGCTTCACAGAGGTGTGATTAGCATGTTCTGAACAGTTAACACGCAGAGGAAGATCCTAATGCACGGCGCTCTTCCCATAGGTGCACTTACCTTCAGCTATTGAGGTGACATTAGGTGACAGCACACAGTATGTCCCCTGGTACTAATTGCAATGTACTCATCATGCCACTCTCCGCCCCTACCCCACACATTCTGCACCCTGGCACGCGAGTGACAGTGATCAAATCATTGTGCCGTAATTGTCATGCTCTTGGGATAACAGCCACCGCGGGCCCGAGCAGGCAGTTGTAGCATGCAAAAACCTGCATTAACTGCTTAGCACACTTTATCAAAAGGCCCCTTAATCTCTACTTCTTATTTTTTATCATTCTGACCACCTCCAGCTCTGTTTGGCCACGACACCTACCAGTACCATCCACTACACGTACTCATACACACACAGACCCTTTATAACCCTTCCACCTCACTTAGTTCAGGTTCTCAGGGGGAGGCCACACATCAGGACTCTTTCCAGAACCCTGCAATTATGGGCCCTAAATACAACCACTAGCTGTTACTGTTGCATGAGATTGGGACCTCCTCCCCCTCCTCCTGAAAGCTGTGATGCCTCTGCATCTTTCTCAGCCTCACCCGGTCTGGAGGCTAGAAGACTGAACCTATAGTTTCTTCATGACAATACACAGAGCCATCAAGTCAGTCTTTCGCTTTCTTTTCATACTTCCCAGCTCACCCTCACTGCAAGGATCAGGCCCTCATATGAAAACTGTCTGTGTGCTTCACCTACACGCCTCCTGCGTTACATTCCAGAAAGTCATAAAGATCTCAGGAGGTCAGGCTTGATTTGCAGCAGCCGCTCATTCACCTATCACCTAAATAGGAGGTGCGAAGTGCACCGGTGCTAATTGCAAATACATTTAGCTCACAGTACAGACCTTTTCTGTGAGGTAACCGTATGGGGACATGCAGGGGACATCCCTAACAGCACACAGCCTTCGCACTTGCCACATGCTAAGTTTTGCATTTAACCCATAATATGTGCAACTATTTACCACACTTCAGTCGACAGGCCTCTTTTTAGCTAGCATAAAATCCATGTGTACAGAGGGTGTGCGCGCTTTGCAGCTAGCTGATCAAGGGTACGATAGCACACATACATCTGCAAATCAAACGCATATGTGCTGCTTTCCTCCCCAGCTTACACACATGTACCAGGTAGCTGAGATATGTGCGTAGCTTTGGAGGAGGGATGAGGGGAAATTGCCCCCCCCCCCAATGAGCTGCCCCAATTGATCCGTGCTGGCCTGCTGCCCCTCTTCCCCCAGCCATTGCCATTGCGTTCCCCAAGGTTGGCAGCTGCAGCAGTAATAAGATCTGCAGTACATGTGGCGTCTTTCAGACCACCGCGGCTTCAAAGGGCCTGCAGACCAGCCCCTCTCTGATGCAGGGGCTTTGAATCACACAGATGTACCACTATTGCTACTATTATTTATTATTTATACAGCGCTACAAGGCCTAAACAGCACTGTACATGTACAAGTAAGAGACATCCCTGCTCAGCAGAGTTTACAATCTAATCAGGACAGACAACAACAACTGGGGACTACGGTAATTCAAGCAGACTCACAGGGTACAGATAGGTGGTCAGCAGGAGAAGAAGGGGACCAGGATCCAAACACAGTCTCGAAGAGGTGGGCTTTTAGCCTGCATTTGAATAGGGCCAGAGAAGGAGCCTGACGCACTAACTCAGGGGGTTTGTTCTAAGCACATGGAGCAGCAAGATGGAATGAGCAAAGTCTGGAGTTTGCAGTAGCAGAGACGGCACAGATAAAAGGGATCTGGCCAGAAGAGCGGCGTTCCCAAGGAGGGGTGTAAGGAGCAGCGCTGTACCTACTCCTGTGCAAGTGGTGCAGCCGCACAGGGCCCAAAAGATTAGGGTGCATTTGAGGTTGTCAGCCTTGCCCCCCCCCCCCCCCCATGCTGCCTACCCCATCGCAGCTTTTTGTATTCCCTCGGTGGTGGAGGAAGGGTGGAGGGGCAGCTAAATCCACGCCAGCTCTAGCCACGGGATCATTAAATCTTGGCTTCCTGCTTCTTCACACTGTGGTCCCCACCATGCCGCCACCTCCTCTTTTGCGCTAGGCTCCGGCTTTGCTGCACTGAACACTAGGGTAATAGAGAGGTGGAGGAAGGAACAGAGCTGGGCTTTGGAGGGGGAGAAAGGAAGAGAAAGCTGGAGTGCTGGGGGGGAGGGGAAGGAGAGAGTCCTGGCATCGTCTAGGGAAGAGGGAGAGAGAACATTTGCTTTTCCCTTGCTGACACGAATCTGAGTGGGGGCACCATGAGAGAAACGTCTTGCGGTCCTGGCACATTTCATTAAAAATCTTTGCTGTTTGATATACCGGCTTCCTATCCAGGCTATTTTTTTTAGATATCCATAATGAATATGTATTGCAATGTATAGATGCCAATGAATACGCAAATATGTCAAATACGCCCCCTTCCCCCCCCCCCCCCCCCGAAACTTCAAATTTTCTCTTTTTCTTTCCTCCCTACAGTGTGCAACGCTGGTGTGGGTTTGATGGGCCCTCTGGAGTGCCATTCTTATCAAAACATAAAGACCATCTTTGATGTCAACTTTTTTGGGACAATCAGTACCATTCAAGCTTTCCTGCCAGGGATGAAGCACAGAAAGTCTGGGAAGATCATCATTTCTAGTAGCGTAGGAGGACTACAAGGTAAAAAAGGGCACACTTGAAAAGTTACCCATCCCTGTGGCAAGGCTTCTCTTCGTCCTTGTCTAGGAGTTATCATTTCTGTATCTTCCCAGTTTTCTCTGACTCCCCCTTCCCCACTTTTCTTGTATACAGTTCCCTCAAAAGTCAGACTTTGTTCTTTTGTGACTCATGAGGAGTTGAGATAAGACCATCATGGCGCTCACAGCGGAGGTCAGCCTCAAGGCATCGTATCAGCTTGCCATATGATGCCTTGAGGCATCTACCTACCCAAACAATAATAGAACAACGCACAGCAACACAACAACCTCCGACAGCTAGATACCTCCACCTACTACACACCCACTTAACCTAACCAGATGCTCGAGTCCACTATACAATTCACTTAAATCCCCCTATAATTGCACTGCCTATACGTCTAAATGTTGTCAAGTACCCACATGTTGTACTGTCTAAATGTTGTCAAGTACCCACATGTTGTACTGTCTAAATGTTGTTAAGTACCCACATGTTAAATGTAACCCACCAATTGTGATGTAATGTGACCACTTTGATTGAAGGATAAGGTGGTATACAAATCTGTCTACATAAATAAATAAATATGTCTGGACTAACCGTTGGGTCCACAATGTTCAACTTATCTCATGCCTTTTCAATAGTAGCTCAAGGCAAGTTACATTCAGGTACAGCAGGTATTCCCCTGCTCCTGGAGGGCTTGCAATCTAAGGGCCTCATTTACTAAAGCCCATTAACCATCTGGCAGCCAGGAACCCTAACATGCAGGCATGCCAGCCACCGCAAGCTAAATTGAATGGTGATTGGCCATTGTGTGATGGGGCGGGCAATGGGTGAAATGGGGGCATGGAACGTGCATTACTCTAGCAGCAGGGCAATTGCCTCATACTCAGCGGCCATGTGGCTATTAACATGAGTTCAGCTAAGAGCACTTCTATGGAAGTCTTAGATATGCTACTTTACGGGCCGGGGAACATGCCGGTCACGTCTCCAACAGCTGACATGGAGGCTTTGAACTTAATGTGTGTGTGTTCTATGTTCTAGTTGCACTTGTCCCCTCTGTTGCCTAATAAAGTATTCTTCTGTATGGCACTGACATTGTAATCATCATATCTGTGCTATATAAATGTTCTACCATGCTGCCTGCTACGGGGCATCATTGGTGTTCTGCAGATGTCGCATCCGATTTCAGGTCTATACATTTATTTATTTATTCTTATATACCATTTTTCCGAGGATCAGTGCAGTTTACAGGGAACATAACTAAACAGTACATGAAACAGATTTACATGGAATGATTAACAGTTTTAGAGGAACATGTATCAAGCACTATACTGTATATGAAATAGAACAGTAACCGTATACCGTATACAGTTAGAGAGCTGCTTACAACTTGTAACTTGTAACTGTTTTATGTGTTATATCACTGACACTGTTTCATGTAAGTGCTACTGCTAGGATTTAACTTGGCTATCTCCAGGTTTGGTAATTTTGCTATTGCTTTGCTGTTTTTACAATATAAGTTGTTTATGTCAAGTTTTATAGCAATTGTACATTGCCTTGGATAATTTTTTTCATAAGACAGTTAATAAATCTTAATAAATAAATGTGTAAATAACTAGCACTTCAGCTCATCCTCTAAGGACTCCACAAGAGATTGGCTGCATATTTCGTCCCCTCCATTCCTCTCCCCCAATTCATTCACCCCCTTTTTTTTTGTACAGTATATTGGCCTCAACATTCATCCGCACATTTTGGCGCCCTGCGCATGTGTAAGCTATGGCTATCGTTTTGCTTTCTGTTCTCCCTCAGGTGTGCCCTTCAATGCCGTGTACTGTGCAAGCAAGTTCGCAGTTGAGGGACTCTGTGAGAGCTTGGCTGTCGTCCTACAGCACTTTAACGTTCAGTGAGTAAAGCCCAGGACTTGGACATGCTGGTTTGTGCTGCTTCTCAGCTGACTGTATGCTTGGTACCACAGCTTTGTGGAGGCCATCACACAATAACAAGCTCTACTGTGCAAACTTGGGGTGCCATCAGAGGTGTATCAAGGGCTGTGAGCGGTGCGGCTGCACAGAAGGGGCGCTGATATCATCACTGGGCTTCTAGGAAGCTCAGAAAGAGCAAGATACTGAACGTGGCTGGGTAGAAGGGGGTGCCAGTTTTGTTAGTCACACAGAGCATTTCTAGCTTGGTACAGTCCTGGGTACCAGCGTATCAGGTTTCTGGAGATGCATTGAGATGTTTCAAGGGGTAGGCAAGCAGGGGAACGCTCAAAATGCCAAGTCAGGTAGGTGCCTCAGTACCCTTTTTAGTTAGTCTGCGAGTCAGCAAGCGCACTAGCCCAAAAGAGAAGGGGAGGCCAAAAGCAGCACTTGCCAGGGGCACCATTTTCTCCAGCAACTTCTCTGGGGCCTCAGTGTGTGGCCCTGTCACGGCAATTGCTCAGTTGCAGGAAAATGGGAAGGGAGAGTTTAGATAACACAGCATGGTTGCCATATTAGTCCACTGTAAAGGTTGAAAGTGAAAGAAAAACTAAACCAAAAAGATAAAAATAAGGTGATACCTTTTTATTGCACAAACGTAGTACATTTTTGGACCTGTTTTTAAGGTTAAAACCTTCTTCCTCAGATCAGGACAGTATGAGCAAAAGATGACAATTTCAGAATATATGTATTTATTTATCTGTGTGTTTTATATACCGCCTTATCAAGGAATATAGAAGTGAATCACAAAAGTATTGCAGAGTATTCACAGGGAGAAAGTGGGGGGAAAGATGGATGAGTGATCAGAAGGTGACAAAGTATTATAAATGCATGGTTTATAATGTGATAAGAAACCTAGGGCCTGATTTTCGAATGCATTTACAAGAGAAACTGCCCTAGTTACCCATGTAAATGCCTTAACAGGGAATTTTCAAAGGCATCTACATGGGTAGTGCCTTCGTAAGTTCTCTGGTTTTTCCCTTACGCGCCCCAATGCTATGCGGTTAGCATAGGGGCGTGTCGGGGGCGATGCAGAGGCGGGCCATGCTGCTACCCATGTAGCGCCAATTTTCAATGCTACACGGTTAGTGCTCTGCACCTTAAAGATAGGCGGGTTAGGTGGGAGGGGGCGGGCTATTCGCCAATGCAGCGCATAGCACCGCCCAGATCAAAATCGGGCCCCTAGATCTTTGTTAAGTCTTCTACGGTCAATCCGAAAGTATTTTATCATTTTAATTTCACAAGTCTTATGTTCCTGGATTGATTCTCACCATAAAGTCATTGAGAGAGTTTATTAGATGGAGAAACTCCTGGATAATAAAGGCTCAGGGGCGGTTGCTCCAGTAGAGTCCGGCTGAGTGAGCTGAAAGGGTAAAAGAACAGAACCAAATAGCCAGGCTCAAAAAATAAAATCTCTCTAATACCAGGAAACATTTTGTTTTCTTCCTTGGTGGGCATTCTGACCTCAAGGAAAGACTATCAAGAATCGTCTGCTAGCAGTATCTCCTAAATAAAGCAGAGCAAGGGTCCCAAGGCCCGCTTTCCATGCTGCATTCAGATCTGCCCTGAAAATCATGAAGCACTAAATTGACTGATTTGCTCCTTTTAAAGGGTGTGTGTAGTGCTGGCATGTGTTAGACCAGATTGAAAAGCAGCTTTCAGAAAAATACTGAACATTATCCTAATAGTTAAAATAATCAGAGGGAGGGGGAAAGTGTAAGGAGAGCAGATCCTAGTCTAGCAACACACTGCCAGACATTTGGAAACAGGCTGGACAGGTATTTTGAAATCTAAATACCAGATTATTATTGGTTTTAATGCTGTGAACAGACATATCAGGTCCTTTATGTCACATTGATAAATTGAAACCCAGTATCTGCCTTTAAAATAATCCATGGAACACACACCTGGGTTTTTCCATTCAACACAGAGAGCAAGAACATTTCTGAAAGAAGACAGAATGGCTGCCATGAGAGCACGTTTAGCATAACACAGGACTTCCCAAACCTGCCCTGGGAATCAAAGGCAGTCAGGTGTCCAGGATATCCACCAGGATAAATCGGCATACATTGTAAGGTTGCCAGATGTCTCCAGATTTCAGGGATTGCCCCCAGTTTTGGGCTAATGTCCCAGCCCCATGGACTAAAACCACCTCCTGCCTCGATGTCAGTGCAGACTGAGACACAGGACTTTTCTTCTCCCACAAGCCCTTCCAATGGCATGCAAGCGACCTAAGGTCTTCTTCATCTTCCCCCTTTCCTTCCCAGTAGTGCTCAATAGTACATCAGCTTCGTGAGTCAACAGAACCAGTATCCTCTGTACATCAGGGGGCTTCCTCCCCTCTCTCGCTCCTCAGTTCCAAAATTCCAAGACGCTACCTTTTCTCCAGGTATCCTAGATTTGGCTTCCAAATATCTGATAACCTTAATACATTGAAAACTTAATGTATTCAAATTTCACCCTTGCGTATTCATTATGGATATCCTGGAAGCCAGACTGGCTGTAGGGTCCCCAGGACAAGTTTGGGAAGTCTGCCATAAAATGTATATTTAAGCAAAGGGTGGCTGCAAAGCGCCATTCTTAAATTGTTGGGTAAGCTGAAAGGAGTACCAATATCCAGAAAGCCCAGACCTCTGCTAATTGCTTCCTGTGGTAATCCAGGGACGGGTGAACAGATACATACAGTTGTGCCTCCTTGTCAAGAGCATCTTGTATAAAAATAACGTTGGCAGCTCCTGTCATGAGCAAATCATCTCCCAGGGAGACAATGCTGCAGGCAGGACATTGCAAGTTCTTCTGTGACTTCTTGCTCTTCTTTATTCATGTCAAGTGTTAGTTTGATTGAATGTGGGCCGGTGAATACCAGTTTCCTGCACAACCTGCAGTGTACAGACCCAGATGACAGCAGACCGCAAGAGATGGACCTTGAGACCAGAGCGCTGTATCACCAGTACCTGCGGCACTGCCAGATGATCTTTACAGATGCAGCCCAGGATACAGAAGACATACTACAGGTCAAAACATGAAAATCACTTTTCAAAGTTTTAGTTTGGTCTTTATTCTTTCCTGCTTCCCTGAGGCGTATGCGGCTACCCCTCTCCAGAGAGCACTGGAACGTCTGCCCCAGGGCTCCAACATATAGCCCTCAATGGCACTCATCTGCTAGTAGCAACAGTTGTCTTCAAATGGGCCACACTAATGCAGTGTTTATGCCTATATTTTACCAGCAGTCCAGGGCCGACCCAACCATTAGGCAAGACTACGCAGTCACCTACGGCAGCAGTTTCTCAGGGTCAGCAGACAGCAGCTGCAGTCACAGCAAAACAATAACTACACAAACTCAGAGTCAACAGCACATATTCCATATCACCCTAATGGACCAGTCCAGACAAGTGGGTTATGTCCCCCTACCAGCAGATTGGTGGAGACAAAGAACCAATGAAAAACCCCGGTTTCAATTGCATTACTATCCGTCTCAGCCACCAGAGATCTCTTCAGTATTTCTTTGTCTCCAGCAAATGGTGGATGAATTTTCTCCACTCTGAAGAAAATTGTGAGGAATAGATTGATTTAAATGCTCATGAACGACCACCTAAAGGGTGACTCCCTCACTTGAGCGCAATGTGGGAGACTCCGCTAGAATGCAGTCTTTTTGGTAGCCATAGGAGGAGGGAAAATTGTTTCAGTTCCAAGCACTTATCATGATAGCAGCCTGTTGAGCAGCCAGAAAATTGGAAGAATGTGGAAGGATTGGAAAAATTCAGCAGCCTCACACAACCTCAACACCTCTTCCCTTCCCTCCCCTTCTGTCCCCCCTGCATTCTCTCGGAGATTGCAGAAGGCTCTCAGAGGGATCTACCTGCCAGCCATCTTAAACACAGTGCTGCACAACCATCCAGTAACAAGGTTTTAGTGGAGTAGAGCTGAGCCCGGCACAGATCCAAAGCTTCACCTTGTCATCGTCCTTGTTGGAGGCTCCCGATTACATCCATCTGGGGCGCAATTTGGGGTGGACCACTGGTGACTGTTGATGTTTTGTGGGAGTTTCCTGCCATTTTTCTGCATGCGTTAATAGCATTTTTACTATTGTGTGCCTAGCAGTTGTGCAGTCCTTGCATGTGTTACACCCGAGCAGCTCCAACACACATTCCTACTCAAGCGCCTGTAACGTGCATTGCTGTGTAAGCACTGTTAACGCACTCCTGCCAGGCCACTGCAGTGTGTGCTGTTGTGATACTTGCCTAATGTCTTCTTCCAGGAAACATTGTTTGGCCTGTGGTAAGCAAGAGGTGCTCCCTCACTGGCTTCTGGTGCCTGCTCTTTTTTGCATAAGTCATCCCCGGAGGGCTTACTTCCCCTCTCTCAGCCGGGGCACGGCCGGCCTGTCCACTAGGCAAGCTGGAGGTGGGGATCAGATGGGATCTTTCCGAGATTTGGACTGTGACTTAGATTCAGATGCCTGTTCTGGGCTCTGATGTGGACAAAGAAATACTCTCACCTTCAGAGGATTGTAAAGAAGCTGGTGTTATTCTTCTGTTCCGGAATGAGGGGTTGGCGCCATTGATTGCCAGGGTTTCATCCACCTTGAGTTTGGCAGATGCTCCAGGCATGGAGCAGAAGCTGAAGGTGCATCCATTCCTGCAGGGGTGTGGAAATCCATCACCGTCTTCCAATTCCTGGAGGTGATCAAGGACATGATCTGGTTGGAGTGGGATTCCCCCCATCTCCCCACCTAAGGGAGTAAGGTGTATAAGAAGATGTATGCTCTCCCAGAGAAGGAGTGCATTGTGTGGTTTGATATTCCCAAGGTGGATGTGCAGGTCACAGCAGTTACCAGACAGACCACCATATCTGTGGAAGGTGGATCGGCCTTAAAGGATACTCTGGACCGAAAGATGGATTTGTTGTTTAAGAATCAGTTCATCACTGCAGCTGCTATTCTTCAGGTGGTGGTATGTGCAGGCCTGATGTTTCCAGTCCTGCTCCAATGGATTCAGTCTCTTCTGGTGGATGTTACTACTCTTCTTTTGGAGTCAGCTACAGCTTTCTTTTCTGATGCCATGTACAACCTGGTACTGTAGATCTGGAAGCCAGGGATAGTGCCCTATCAATGGTGACACGGTGTTGGATCTGGCTCTGACACTCAGCAGTGGACATTTTATTTATTTATTTATTTACATTCTCTTATATACTGCGCTATTCTGCATCAGTGCGGTTTACATTGAACAAACTGAAATTACATTGAACAGGGCATTATAACTTGGAGATAACTATTTTACAGGGAACATGGGCTATGGAGGGTTAAGTGGCTTGCCCAAGACCACAAGGAGCACCTGTGGGACTAGAAACCCCAGTCCTTCTGGCCCAAGGTTGCTGTCCTCTAGTGGGATTTGAACCCCCGACCTTCCGGCCTGAAGTACCTTGCCCCAACCACTAGGCCACTCCTTCACTCCACTCCACATATCTTCCAAAGCCCAGTTGAGTCAACTGGAGCCGATTGGAGAAGCTGGTGAAGGACTTGGGCAAGATAAAATCTTACCGCCTTCTTGAGGACAGGTTCAGGGGGCTTGTGAAGTGGGCAGGAGCCCCTTTTCAGTCAGCCTCTGCCTGCTCCTCACAGGCGTGCTGTTTGGACTCTCGGAGTGTCAGGACTCCTGTCGCTACTGGCCTCGAAAGCCCTTCTTCCCCTCTGCTTCCAGATTTTCGGCTGGTTCTCAGCCCTTTGGTAGAGCACGTGGGCCCAGGGACCGGTCCACTCCAGAGGAGGACCCTCCCGGGTTGCATAATAAAGGTTTGGGTGCCCATTCCCTGGTTCCTCTGGTTGGGGGCAGGCTTTTCTTCTTCTTCTTTCAGGAATGGGCCCGGGTCACCAAGGATCACTGGGTACTAGACACTATTCAGTCAGCTATGTTCTGGAATGCAAAGAGCTGATCATGGATGCTTTCATCATCTCTCCCTGTGGGTCTGCGATCAAAGGGGCCATTGTGCGGATCACCTTGGAAAAGTTGCTGCTCCTGAAGGCAGTGGTGCCCATTTCCCCGGACAATCGGGGCAAGGCCAGGTATTCCATCTACTTTAAGGTGCCAAGAAAGAATGGATCCTTCCAGCCCATTCTGGACCTCAAGAGTGTCAACATGTACTTGCACGTCCTGCACATCCAGATGGAAACTTTTGTGATCTGTGATTCAAGCGATGCACCGAGATGAGTTCCTGGCATCTCTGGATTTGGCTGAGATGTATTTTCATATCCTGATCTGGGAGGATCAGCAGAAGTATCTGTGTTTTACCATGCTTGGTTCTCACTTTCAGTTTGCTGCCCTCCCATTCGGACTCTCCACTGCCCCAAGGACACTTTCCAAGGTCATGGTGGTAGTGGCTGATGTGCTACAGCACCAAGGGATTTGTGTGCACCCATATCTGGACAACTGTCTCATTCATGCCCTTTCTCTTTCAGGGGCATCTCGGGTAGTGACCCATTGGTGTCCTTTTTGAAAAGCCTCGGCTGGGTGATCAATCGGGAAAAGAACTCGTTGAGGCCTTCCCAGTCCCTAGCGTTCCTGGGAACATGTTTCGATACTCGAATGGGCAGAGTCTTCCTGCCAGAGGAGAAAGTGAAAAGATTGTTGGATTGCCTGACGCTGTTCTGTTCGCAGCAGGCTCCCAGAGTCGAGGATTATCTTCAGATCCTCAGATTGATGGTGGTGGCGATTGAGATGAGGCCGTGGGTGCATGCACACATGCAGCCACGCCAACAGTCCTTGTTGACTCTGTAAAGTTTTCAGGAGGCTCCTGCTCCTAATGATGGTGATGGCCAGCTGCAGTGATAGCAGCAGCCCAGTCATCTGAAGAAGGGCATGAACCTGGACAATTACTTGTGGATCCTTCTAATCATGGATGCCAGCTCTCGGGCCAGGGAGCCCATTGCCAAGACCGCATGGCCCAAGGTTGTTGCAAGGAAACAAAACAAGGAGCGCTGCTCTTGCAGCTGACCAGGGTTGCACAACGAGCAAGAGTCAAAAGACCGTCAGGATACAATCAAAGTTCTTTTATTAGGGTCGTCCCCAACGCGTTTCGGCAATGATGCCTTCCTCAGGGGGTAACGCTAAAACATCAAACATAGAAAACTTATGACAACAATAAACAAGATCAATATAAAACCATTAGTATTTATAAAAACAGGAATTAGTAAGCTGTTAAAATTAATGTATGGAAATAGACAACAAATGAAAATTGAATGAGACTAAACTAACATATAAACATAGGACTGATAGCATTCACATAAAAGCCACAGATGATTATTATAATAGATGACTTTGAAAGTATAGAAGAAACTTCTTATAAAAAGGACAGACAGAAAAGGACATAAATGTTCAGACAGAACATTGTACTTAGGCGAATACTCACTTTAGACCAAAGTTAAAATCCCTATTATGTCATGCAACATAGGTGATAACAACTATAAAAGATAAATAAATAAACAGAGATAAATAAAGAGAGATAAAAACAGGTGGGAAATCCCACAGAGAGGAGGCGAGCTGGAACTAGGAAGGAAGGAAGCTGGAGCCTGGACTAGGGCTGGAGCAGGAGTTTGAGTTTGAGGAGGAAAGCAGAGACCAAAGGAAGTCTGACTGCAGTTCCAGGCAGGCTTGGAGAGAGGGTGAGACCAGACCTCCAAAGCAGTTACAGAAAGACACGTTGCCTTGGAGAACCAGGGCTGAAGAAAGGCAGGCTGATAAACCCGGGAGAGCTAAGAAAGACAGTAGCAAAGTCTTCCCAGCCAGAGGGGTCCTCGTACCGAGGCAAACAGCCAAGCCAGCAGAGGGCAGAGGTCACGTCCAGAGAAGCTCACTGAAGGCAGGAAGTGAGTTTCCTGCAGCTAAGCACAGTAACCGGTGTTCCCAAAGAAGAGCAGGCTGCAGGGCAGAGAGAAAGCCTTGGCTAGAAGCAGAAGAGTTTGAAACCATCTTCTCCACAGGAAGAGATAAGTACCCTATCTTTGGTAAAGGGAGAGAAGGGGGTCTCCGTGGGAAATGCCAGGCTTACAACAGGCTAGTGAACTCTTATTGGCCTAAGCCGGGGGAAGAAATCCCCAGCACAGCTCCTGCTATCTGGGACATCCAAAAGCAGCTCCAACTCACAGCAACTGAGGTTTCCCCAGGGCAAGGCTCGGAGAGCAGCTTCACAGGGGCTCAGTGTCCATACACAGGACCCGGTCCTAGCCCTATGCAGTGGGAGAGCTATAGCCCAGAAAACATCCCTGAGCCCATGGAATGTGCTTTATGTGTGGCTGATAACATAGAGTCTCTCTGTTAAGAAAAGGAGCAAGAAAGAAAGTGTATTTTTGCACATTGTAAATGTGATGGACTTTATTTGCTGGAAAGAAGCATAATTATTATTTGTTAAGAGTCCTCTACACCGGTGAAGCAACCGTTCTTTTATGTTCTTATTCTATGACATCCTCAAGGGAAAGGGAATAAAACCCAACCTTAATTTTCACTCCAGACACGACTGCAGTGTCATTATTTCCACAACTTCAGGCTATGCCCAGGTCTAGGCAACCGCCTAAGACCGGCACAGTCTCACACCCTAATAAAAGAACTTTGATTGTATCCTGACGGTCTTTTGACTCTTGCTCTTTGTGCAACCAAGGTTGTTGCAACCACAGGGAGTCGGTGTGGTCCATCAACCACCTTGAGGTGAGACCTTCAAATTGTCTCTTCTGTGTTTCCAGCCCCTGGCCAAAAGCTGTGTGGTTTGGGTATTTTCAGACAATGACATGGCAGTGGCTTATGTCAATCATCAAGATGGCAGGAGGAGTGATGGGGTAGCCTTGGAGATGGCTCTCCTGTTTGCCTGGGTGGAGAAGAACCTCCTAGCATTGTTGGCTCAGCACATTGCCAGGGTGGACAATATGGAAGAGGACTTTCTCAGCCGGCACTCTCTGGATCCAGGAGGGTGGGAGCTGAGTCTGGAGGCATTTCAGTTGATTCTGCGTTGTTAAGATTGCCCAGAGATGGATCTAATGGCAACCCACTCCAATACCAAAGTGGGCCGCTTCATCAGTCGCTGCACGGACATGGTATCCAAGGGTGTTGATGCCTTGGCCAGGTCAACACCTGCTGTATGTGTTTCTTCTGTGGCCCCAGGTAGGGGGTGTGATTTGATGTATAGAGCACCAACCAGGAAGGATTATTCTGGTGGTGCTGGATTAGCCAAGCATGGTTTGGGGATCTGATGCGGCTCCTGCTAGCACCTCTTCTTTGCTTGCCTCAGTCTCAGGAGCCGATCATCATGGAAGATCTGTCTCCCTTTTCGTTTATGGCTTGGCTCTTGAAAGGAGATGACTAGTGTGCAAGGGCTACTCTCCAGCAGTGGTTTACACTCTGCTTGGAGACTGGAGGAGGTCTACCAACCTGGCATAAGTGCAGGGCTGGTGCCTCTTTGAGCGATGGTGCACTGCACGGCAGCTGGTTCCTGAGGTGGCCAAAATTCCATCTCTGCTTGCCTTTCTGCAGGAAAGTCTGAAGAAGGGCCTTTCACTTAACTCCCTGAAGATTCACATGACAGCTTTGGCCTGTTTCAGAGCTAATAGGTTGCTAGACTTACACCTGGATATTTCACGCTCTCTTCAGAGAGTTCAGCATCTGCGTCCTCCCCTCTGGTCTGTGGTCCTTTCCTGGGATCTGTGTCTGGTGCTCAGGGGCCTGATGTCGGAGCCCTTTGAGCCACTGAAGCATACTACTCTGAAAGATTTTATGCTCAAGACATTCTTCTTGGTTGCAATTTCTTCCGCATGGCGGATTTCTGAGTTGCAGGCTCTGTCTTGCTAAGATCCTTATCTGTCTTTTTCAGAGACCTTTTCCATTTGGCCTGTACCTTCCTTCTTGCCTAAAGTGCTGTCTTCCTTTCATGTGAACCAGGTTGCTTGCCTCTCCTCCTTCTCTAAGGAGCAGTGTCAGGGGAAGGATAAGGATCTTCACCTTGTGGATGTCCGGTGAGTGCTTCTCCAATGCTTGGTTACAAATGCCTTTCATAAGTCTGACCATTTTTTATGCAGTTTGCTGGCCCACACAAGGGTGACCGTCTTCTAAGTCTGCGTTGGGGTACTGGATAAGGAGGCCCAGGGACGGTTCTACCATTAGGCCAACTGAGGCAGTGACCTCAGGCGGCAGTTTTTAGGGGGCGGCACTGATTTGCCACTCCCTAGAAACTGCCTAAGGTAGAACCGCCGTCACCAACGCCGTCCATCAAACAAAAGCAGCCGCGGGAACATTTCTCCATTCCCCGGCTCTGCTTTCAAAGACTGCTGGGTCGCGTGGAGCCGGCGGGGTAGGGGGGTTGGGGCCCGAGGTCATCACTTCTGAAGGGCGATGGAAGCGATGACCTCGGGCCCCACCCCGCCGGCTCCATGCAACCCAGCAGTCTTTGAAGGCAGAGCCGCGGGAACGGAAAAATGTTCCCGCAGCTTTCAATGATGAATCGGTGAGGTGAGGGAAGGGAGCAGACAAGGGGGGGCCTGGAAGCTAGCATACAAGGGGGGCCGGGAAGGGAGCAGACAAGGAGGGGAGCTGGAAGGGAGCAGACGGGGGGCCTGGAGGGGAGTAGATGGGGGGGGGGAGTTGGAGGGGAGCAGACAAGGGGGGAGCTAGAGGGGACGATGGGGACTGGAAGAGAATAGACACCAGTGGTGGTACTGGAAAGGCAAGGGGGGGTTGGTACTGGGAGGGGAGGCTGTAAAGGGGGCTGATACTTGGGAGAGTTACTGGGATTGAATAAAAGCTGATGGGAGAAAATGAAGAAAGCAAAAGGAGAGACAAGAAATGGCAGATGGACTATAGACCATAGAAAGAGCTAAGAGAAGACAGAGGAAAATGGAAGCCTCAGATCGGGACCAGCATGATCAAAAATCATCAGACAACAAAGGTAGAAAAAATAATTTTATTTTCAATTTAGTGACTGGACTTTGTGCTATATTTC
This sequence comes from Ichthyophis bannanicus, assembly GCA_033557465.1. Taxonomy (NCBI): domain Eukaryota; kingdom Metazoa; phylum Chordata; class Amphibia; order Gymnophiona; family Ichthyophiidae; genus Ichthyophis; species Ichthyophis bannanicus. The sequence continues at coordinate 54,928,378 of CM066045.1, forward strand.
ACACAGTATGGGGAACGCATCTCTTATCTGGTGTGGCACCACATGCGGAGTCTGGCTTCTTGGGGTTTCATTTTCATTTTTGTCTACATATTTTTACTTTTGCTTTAGGTTGTGGTCACTTATTCTGTACTTGGTAAGGGTCTGTGTTCTGAGTGTGCGGCCAAGGCCAGGTGTTCTGTTAAGATGGAGTTTGTACGCAGGGATCTGTACTGTAGTAATTTGACTTGTTCAGCTTTTCAAATAGGTGTATGGATGTTTTGGGGCCCATTGCAGTGTTTATAGTGCTGCTTTTTTCTTGGTAGGCCCCTTATTGTATCAGTTTTGAAAGTGTATGCTGGTATGGTATGGTAGATTTGGCCTTGCAGATCTTAGTGACTTTAGTAGGGTTTTATATTAGTTGCCAATATGCCTGGTACTGGAGAATGTTTGTTGTTGGTGAGATGACCAGAATCAGATTTTTTTTTTTTTTATATATTGAGTTCTGTGGGTGAATGTCCTACATCTGATCTGCACCCATTGTTGAGGAGGGGGTTCTGTGAATGCAAAATGTATGTTCAAAAAGAAAAAGCAAGCACCATAACGTAGTTTATAACAAAATACAAACAAATTATAATTTGGAGTTATAAACTGCTGTGGTTCTCGCTCTTTCTTTTAGTTCCTTGGTGAGTGAACATCTTGCATTTGCTCCACATTATCTAATTGACTTTTTAATTTGACTGGAGTTTTGAGAAACATCCCCACCCGGGGGGGGGGGGGGTGCTGGGGGGGCACACGCTGGGGGGGGGCGCCATCTCATCCCTCGCCTCAGGCAGCAGATTGCCTTGAGCCGCCCCTGAGGAGGCCATTGCCTTGACATACTTTTTGTGTAACCAGCCAGTTCCGGAGGGTTTGCATGCCCATTCTACCCGAGCGCAAGCATCCTTGTAGGCAAGGTAAAGCAGAGCTTGGTAGCCCCTGAAGACATTTGTCGGGCAGCAACTTTGGCATCACTTTCCACTTTTGTCAAACATTACCACTTAGATGTCCATACTCGGGCGGACATAGCCTTTGGCTCTAAGGTTTTGCAAGCTGCTGTGCCTTCTTCCCACCCAGTGGAGGTATAGCTTTAGTATGTCCCACTTGTCTGGATTGGTCTAGCAGGACGATATGGAAAGTGACATTTTACTTACCAGATAAGGTCCTCTCCTTGAGTTCTGCTAGACCAGTGCAGTGCCCATCCCCTGGAGCTGTTTGCTTTGTTTTTCAGCAGCGATTCCCTGGGGTCTGCTATGATTTTATATACTTGGTTCTGTAGGTCCATCTTCTACTGACAGCCTTCTGTTTATGCTTTCCTGTACATAGTTTTCTTCTGTTTGATTACTCATTGTTGCCCACGTTGAGGCAGGTTCTCCAAATGGGTTTGTTCACATTGACACTGTGTGAGTCTTGCCATGTTCTCCCATATGCTTTGGGATGAATACTGAGGAGAACTGTGGTGGCTGAGGTGGATAGCAGCATGAGAATGTCATCATTGAAACCTGGGCTTTCCATTGGTACTTTGTCTCCACCAATCTGCTGGTAGGGGAGCACAACCCACTTATCTGGACTGGTCTAGCAAGACTCAAGGAAAGGATATTATCTGGTAAGTAAAATGTCACCCTTTTCCCCGCAGGGAGAGTGGGCCCACACATACACACAATGCAAAGTTTAATACTTAACAGGATTTTTGTGGGAGAGGCAGTCTTGAGATGATTCTGATTACTGAGTTTAAATAACATCTTGGGAGAGATGTAAAACGCTGAAGGTTGCCTAGGAAGCCCAATATCCTAGCACCAGCCCTGCAGCATTCTGCACCAATTTTCAAAGGAAAAGTACATGATATCTTTCACTCTGAGAACCGCCACACGTTCAAAGTATGCATAGTTATTTGACCCGGCTTTTTCTTACAGGTAGAATCTTTCTGAAAAACTACACACATAGCTCTGAAAATGTAATTTGGGCATGTGCTTTCCCTCTTCCTGTTTAAGCACTCACCCTTTGCGCCGTACCCTATGGGAATCCCTCTGCTCAATACTACATTTAGAGCGGACAATTTTCAGACGTCTGATTTAGGCAGGTAAATTGCTTTCCCTGTAGAAATCACTTTTAAAGTTGCCCACTTTAAGGGATAGTGGTCTGAATATAGTCTGTGCATTACATAAACATTCTCATACAAATTAATTGGTAGCCCATGAGACCTTTCCAGTGTCTGTGTCCAGATATTGCAGTCAAATTAGCCACCCCGGAGGCGCTGCATTTGTGTATCCAGGAAGTATTAACCTGCTGAGTGAGCTGGCATCCTTTTTGGATAGAAAGCTAATATGGTAACCCAAATTATTGTCATCAATTATAATTTAAAACTTAATGTTTCAGCCCCAGCTCCTGTATGTATAACAGACTACTATTTAGCTGTATATTTATTCTATTCCTGATTCATCTTTTCTTCTTTGTGCACATGGATTGACAGGTTTTCATGGAAGCCATCCAGGCCCCCTCACCAGCGCTGAGATATTTTACCACACAGTTCTTCATGCCACTGACGAAGCTGAAGCTGGCATGTACTAACGGGTCAGACTACGTCAGGGCCATGCATAAATTTGTGTTCTCTTCCAACCAGAGAAAAGACAACGAAGCCTGAACATCAAAGGGGGAATGGCGGAGACAGATGGCCATGGTGAAATGTGCCCTTAGCCTGACCAACTCATTAGATCTTGCATTAAGACCTTGCCTTGCTTGCAATAAACATATAGCTTGCTGAATTTATGGCTTGTTCTCACAGTTTGCATATGCAACACTAGTTTCCCATGGAAATCTGTTTGAAGGGTGAGATGTCACAGGGCCTATAAACTCCAGATTTACAGGGTTTGAGTGGATTAGCAGACTATAGAGCAGCCCCATCTCTTCATTCATAAGGGCGTCTAAGTATTAAGGAACAGATTCTTTCCATTCCCAAAGTGGAAGTGGGTGATGGGAAGGAAGAGCAAAAGGCAGCAGGGGAGAATGTGTCACAGAAAAGGAATCCGTAACGCTTTCTGGTTTCTGCAGATTCCCTGATGTGTTCATTCTGAAGAATTCTTTTTTGAAATTTACTTTTTAATACATTCATACAACTTCCAGCATTATCAAATGTCATCAGGAAATATATCCGACTGGTATCAAAAACATATTAAGAAAAATAAACTATGACAGAAAAAGCACTATAAAAGCTACAGAAACTAAAGTTCCACACATGGGGGGGGAGCGGGAACGGACTCCAAGGAAACAAATATAAGGAAATACAGGTAGGCAAATGGCTATAATAGATTATAACAAACCATTCTGTGTAATGAATCAGTTTCCCCCCAACCAAAATCATGATACATGAGAAGCCGGATGTCCCTCAACTCTAGAGACTTCTTCAGCTGCTCCAGGTCTAGAAAGGAAAATATATTCTAATCCAAATAGATAATGCATATAACAGGAAATGTAAGAAAGTTACTACCAAATCAAGTGGAGTAGTAGCCTAATGGTTACAGCATTGGCTTGGGAACCAAGCAACCAGCGTTCAATTCCTACTAGCATGCCTTGGGTGAGTCACTTAACCCTCTATTGCCTCAGAAAACTCCAGTTATCAATGTCCCTGTTTAATAATATACATTAACAAGTTTAAGTTACAATGTAAACCACTTTGACTGAAATGATAAAGCAATATAAAAAAACCTGTTAAATAAATACAAAATAAACACACATTGATGCAAACCTGTTCAAGATGGGTTGCTCTGGAAAAGTTTGTCATTGTTTGTCATTAGGAAATCTTTACGACAAATAATGAGACCTTAGGGCCCGTAATTCCTCTCCAGCAACTGCACTCTTAAAAGTGGGGATATAGTACAGATAGGTGGAAATGCCTCCACTGGATTGTGTAATATGTCAAGGAAATATTTCTTGAGCATATCCACAGGCAACATATAGGAAGACTTTGGAAAATGAATCTCAAATTCCTTTTCCTAGTTGAGTTATCCAATATCTCAACCTTATTCCGCAAGGCCACATAATCTTTAATAAACGCTTCAAGTCCCTCATCAGAGACTTTTGGGAAAACTAAATAGTCATGGGATAGGAGGCTATGTACTATTGTGGATCAGGAATTGGTTAAAAGATAGAAAGCACAGTTTAGGACTAAATGGCCAATTTTCCCAATGGAGAAAGGTGAATAGTGGTGTACCCCAGGAATCTGTGCTGGGTCTGCTGCTTTTTGACATATTCATAAATGACCTGGAAAAGGGAATGACGAGTGAGGTTATCAAATTTGCAGATGACACAAAACTATTTAAAGTTGTTAAAAACCTAAGAGGATTGTGGAAAATTGCAAGAGGATCTTGATAAATTGGAAGACTGGGCATCAAAATGGCAGATGAAATTGAATGTGGACAAGTGCAAAGTTATGCACCTAGGGAAGAACACCCCAAACTATGGTTACACGATGCTAGGTTCCACATTAGGAACCACCACCCAGGAAAAAGATTTAGGCGTCATTGTGGATAACATGTTAAAACCCTCCGCCCAGTGTGCAGCGGCAGCCAAGAGAGCAAATAGAATGCTAGGTATCATAAGGAAAGGAATGGAGAATAAAACAAAGGATATTATAATGCCTCTGTATCGTTCCATGATGAGACCGCACCTTGAATATTGTGTGCAATTCTGGTCACCATATCTTAAAAAGGATATAGTGGAATTAGAAAAGGTACAGAGAAGAGCCACCAAAATGGTAAAGGGGATGGAAGGATACTCCTATGAAGAGAGGCTAAAAAGGTTAGGGCTCTTTAACCTGGAAAAGAGACGGCTGAGAGGAGATATGATAGAAGTCTATAAATTAATGAACGGAGTGGAACGGGTAAACGTAGATCGATTGTTTACATTATCAGAATATAGAAAGACTAGGGGACATGCAATGAAGCTACAAGGTAAACTATTTAAGACTAATAAAAGAAAATATTTTTTCACTCAACGTGTAATCAAACTCTGGAATTTGTTACCGGAGGATGTAGTAAAGGCTGTTAGTGTAGCTGGGTTTAAAAAAGGTTTGGACAAGTTCCTGGAGGAAAGGTCCATAAAACATTATTAAAAAGGGACCCGGGATATCAATGCTTGACCCAGTACAAGCATTGTGGAACCTGTGTCTTTTGGGGAAACTGCTAGGTGCGTATGACCTAGATTGGCCACTGTTGGAAACAGGATACTGGGCTTGATAGACCTTGGTCTGACCCAGTATGGCATATCTTATGTTCCTATGTTTAACTGGAGGCAGTGTCAACATCCACATTTCCTAATCTCAATCCAGGTTACCTTGGGCCCCAGCCACTGTTCCCTCTAAGCTGTGCGCGTGTGCGCGCGCACACACCTTGCCAAGCGAGCGCACATACTTTACAACAGAGCGCACAAAAATTACGGTTCTGATTCTGATAGAAAACAACACAGACGTCTTACAATTTAAAAGTTGTTATGTATTTACGGGTTTCACAAATTCTACAATATTTTCTAGTGCAATCAAAGTGGTGTACATACTGTATTCTGACGTGTAGTCAAATTTTAAAGTATATAACTCCGAGTGTCGTTATGTGGCGCACAAAAATTTAACCTTCCTTCAAAAGCTGCACAGCTGATATTTTATGCGCACACAGCCTACAGAAAATTAGAGGGAACATTGGCCCCAGCACATATTCAGTCCTGGAAGTAGTAGACTGGGGTATCCAGCCAGGGACTCACAGTAAAGAAAAGGAGAGTAGGAGGACACAGACATGATACAGAAGTAGAGAGTGATCCATCCAACTGCAAAGGAAGGAGCTGAGCTACTGATTTTTGAAAACAGACTTTGAAGGAGAACCTTGAGTTGCCACAACTGGATTTCTAATGATTCTGCTAAATATTTCTGTCTGTGTGTGCATTTCAAATTGGGGTGAATGTTCTATGTAAAAGCACATTACAGAGTGAACATTTGTATTTGAGTGAAGTGGAGTTAAAGATATTCTGCAAGTCGCCCAGTGAAACCCTTGAGACACTTTGCCTCTCCCTGTCTGTCAGGACCCAGTAACTGAGCTAAAGCAAATTCTTTTGGGGTTTTTCGCTAAAGGAGAGGAGGAGGAGGATGGGGGATAGGGAAACACCTACGGTACCTGAAAGTAACTCGCCTTGATCTACTGGAAAGGCGTGAGCTAAATACTAATTAAATAAATAAATAAAGGGCGCGATCTGATAATGCGTGTTCGGGCACATGCTGAATGCGCATTGGGAAAAGTGTTGCCAGCTGGTACAGGGCCATGATGGTTAGCATGGAACGATTCCCGCGCTGCCTAACTCATGGTAGGGTAGTGAGTGGGTGGGTGGGTTATGGCTCCATGCCATTATTGCTGGGTTCACACCGCACGCTAACTGCATTAGCGCAGGATCACGTAACACCACCTCAATAGCTGAAGTTAAGTGCACCCGCATTAATGTGGCATCTGCTAAGGGACAGGACTCCACGATAACTACCAGGGAAATGTTTCCACACCCTCACAGTTAATGCAATGGTGTTGCACCTATCATGCCATAATTTCAGCGCTGTTGGCATGTTCGGTGCAAAACCCTAGTGCCCTTTAGTACACTGGCATTTGTGCTGGAAAACACAGAACCAGGGGTGGTTAATGGTCTGTCCTGAGAGACTTTCTTTTCACAAGATGGAAGGTGGTTAGCCCATTTACCTCGATAAATGACTTGCCGAAATTGCCCTCATTACACGCACACATGTACACTTAGGGGTTTGTTTACAAAGCTGCGGTAGCGGTTCACGATCGTTATCGGAGCCATAACGATCGCGAACCACTACCGCAGCTTTGTAAACAAGCCCCTTAGTTTTTAAAACTATGATGTTCGATTATGTGATTGTAAGAGGGGTGCTTGTGGAAAGATCATAAAAACATGAAAGCAGATAAAGACCAAGGGCCTGATATTGAGCTAGGCTCATTTTTGAAGGGCTATGCAGCTCATCGACACATAGCCCTCCCTGCCGACCTCTAACCCGGATATTCAATACCACAGTGACAGCATTGAATATCCGGGGATAGCCGCACATACTGGAAGCTGACGAAGTTAACTGAGCAGCAGCGGCATTGCCTATGTGCCACGATGCTATCTGGTTAGCAATCGGGGCATGTCGAGGGTGTTCTGGGGGTGGAGCAGAGACAGCGACAAGCGACAAACAGGCAGCAGCGATATTGCATGTTGCCCAGTTAGCTCCTGCACAGATCGCTGACCGGGCGACATGCGATATCGCTGCTGCCTGGCTATCGTTTGTCGCTGCCTCCGCTCCACCCCTGGAATGCCCTCGACATGCCGCGATGCTGACCAGATAGCATCGCGGCACTTAGGCGAGTTAGAAGGGGAGATTCAGTGGCACTAACCGTGTAAGTGTCATTGAAGTTCCTGATTGAAGGCATTTACACAGTTTACTGGGCTGTAAATCATGTAAATGCCTTTAGAAAATCAGAACCCATATGTTCTGCCCTTCCATACCAACTATTAAGCTTTACGGTCCCTTTTCTTCCCTCTGAGATCCTGTGGTTTTCCAGTGCTTTCTTGAAATCAGGTACAGCCCTCATCTCTCCTACCGCCACAAGGAGACTAGTCCATGCATCTGCCACTCTTTTCATAAAGAAATATTTCCTCTGATTACTCCCGCGTCTGTTCTCTTTCATCTTCATCCTACGCTCCCTCATTGCAGAGCTTTCTTTCAAATGAAATAGGCTCTCCCCCTATGCATTTATGCCAATGGAGGTATTGGAATGGCAGCCGTTTATGCAGCCGGGTCCAGATTTAGGCTAGTTAAGCTCTTTTTAAATTTCATTAAAATGGAGGACCCACTACAAGAGGGGATTATTTATTTATTTATTTAAAGTCTCTTTTATACCGCGCTATTTGAAATCAGTGCGGTTTACAATGAACATTAAACTACACATCTCAGCTTGGTGATTTGTGCTTACAATAAACAGGTATAATAACTTGGGTATACATTAAACAAGTTTCTTAACAGGGAAAACATGATAAATATATACAAACCACTTTATGTAACTATATAAAGGGTTCTATGAACTGTACAAGCATACCTAGCATTCTATTTGCTCTCTTGGCCACTGCTGCACACTGGGCCGAGCGTTTTAACATGGTATCCACAATGACGCCTAAATCTTTTTCCTGGGTGGTAGTTCCTAATGTGGAACCTTGCATCGTGTAACCATAGTTTGGGTTGTTCTTCCCTAGGTGCATAACTTTGCACTTGTCCACATTAAATTTCATCTGCCATTTTGATGCCCAGTCTTCCAATTTATCAAGATCCTCTTGCAATTTTCCACAATCCTCTTGGGTTTTAACAACTTTAAATAGTTTTGTGTCATCTGCAAATTTGATAACCTCACTCGTTATTCCACTTTCCAGGTCATTTATGAATATGTCAAAAAGCAGCGGACCCGGCACAGATCCCTGGATAGATGGATATGGAAATTTCCTGGTTGGGCCATATTGCAGCGGTCAAGATGAATTTAATACCCAGGATGTTATATTACTTTCAGGTTCTCCCTGTGGAAATCCCTGAGAGGCATTTAAGGAAGATTCAAGGGAAAGTATTTCACTTCATATGGAAAAGACGGCCTCCAAGAATAGCGCAGGCGGTCCTTTACCGATCTCAGGGGGAAAGAGGATTGGGGGTTCCAGATATCCAGGCCTATTATAGAGCAGCCCAGATTAGGCATTTAATGGACTGGAGAGAGGGAGGGGAAAGGAAAATATTTGTAGATATGGAAGGGGAGGGGTGCAAGGAAGGACCAATTGAGGTCAGGCCATGGACTATGGCAAAAGACAGGAATGAGGGTTTCCTAGAAAACCCCTACACGCGGCATGTTTTAGCCATATGGGATGGAATGAGAAGAAGGGAAGGAGGGAAGGGGGTATCGAGCTTCTCGGTAATGCAACGACTGTGTTATACGGGAGACTTTACCCCAGGAAGAGAGGGAGGGGTTTAGAAACAATGGGAGAGTAAATGATTTTACTAATTTATCGATGGGGGGGGAGTGGGTCCCATTTGCAGATTTACAGGAGGAATATAATTTAGGGCCTGGGCAATTGTTTCATTAAGGTCAAGTGATACATTATTTGAAAGGGAAGTTGGGGAAGGAGGGGTTAGCACGAGAGTTTACTGAACTGGAAGTGATTTGGTAGGGGAAAAAGAGATCTAGGGGCTAATTACGGCCTTATATAGGGCAATACGAGAAGGGCAAGGGGAGGAGAAATTGGGTTATATGAGGGTATGGAAAAGGGAGATGGGGAGGAACTTGGAGACTGGTCAGTGGAAGGCCATTCTGGAACAGGGTCACCATTTGACAATTTCCATTGCTGTTCGGGAAAATTGGCACAAAGTGTTAATGGGGTGGTACTATACCCCAGTGCGTTTCAATAAAATGTATCAGACGGCATCAAGGAGCTGCTGAAGGCAGTGTGGAGAGGAGGACACAATGTATCATATTTGGTGGGAATTCCACAGATCCAGATATTCTGGGATGAAATTCAGAGGTGGATAAGACGGGTGGTGGGTGAAGAGATAGAGAGGAACCCCGAAGTTTTCTTGTTTGGATGTCCCCTCATGGTGGGTAATCCAACAAAAATAATAATTAGTACTTCTTTAGCTTGGCCGGTTCAGAGAATATACTGGTTCATTTATGGAAATCAACTTTTGGTTTGGGGAATATATATTAGATGATTTCAATGGGTTTATTATAGTTCATAATGGAGGTATTTAAGCATCTCTATCATGTCTCCCCTCTCTTCTAAAGAATACATTGTCTGTACGCCAGGCACCTTCTCTAACCCTCTTCAAATCCAGGTTGAAAGATCACCTCTTCGCTTCTACTTATGGATCTTGACTCATCTGATCTCCTTTTCCTTACCCTTGTTTTTACCCTGACTTATACCTCTGTGTTTTGTCTTGATTAGATTGTAAGCTCTGATGAGCAGGGATTGTCTCTTACATGTCTGTGCAGCGCTGCGTACGACTGGTAGCGCTATACAAATGCTCAATAGTAATAGTAGTAGAGTTTAAGTCTGTCCCTCCCTCCTACAGCCACACCACCCTGAATGAGCTTGATCTTGTCAGCTAACTGTTTTTTTGTTAAGTACCATCAAGTCAATGCTGACTCCCGGCAACCCAGCAGCCACAGAGGTTTCTTGGCAGGGTATGACCAGAAGTAAATTGCCAGGACTTTTCTACTGAGGCAATAGAGGGTAAAGTGACTTGCTCAAGGCCACAAGGAGTACCAGTGGAATTCAAACGCTGATCTCTTGGGTACTAAGCTATTGCTCTAACCACTAGGCTACTCCTCCAGGCTTACTGTGTGGAAGAAAAGCTTGGCAATCTATTTCTGGTCACACCTTTCCAAGAAACCCCAGAGGATGGGTTGCCAGGAATCAACAACAGTGAAGCAGCGATGAGGCAAAGCCGCAGGATGTAAATTATTTTGAACATATAGCGCAGCATTTGCAACATTAAAACTAAGAGATGTGACATGTTTTGGTTTGAATTTTAATAGTTAACTCATTGGAAGGGCCAGTTAAAAATGACAGGCAGAAAAATTTGTCTTTGCAAGCACTCATTATCTCAAGGTCCTCACACTTGCCCTCTCTTCCTTTGCCTGACACAGGTGGCTTAGTTACTCATAGACAGTCTGTCACACACTCTCTGCTATCCTATGCAGTCAATGTCACATACACACTCTCTCATACACTAATAGCCTGTGTCCCTCAGTGCTTTTTCTGTCTCTTGCATGTTATGGGGCATATTTACTAAATGTTGAGTGCTTGCAAGTGCAAAGTGATGCATGTAGGGAAGAATAACCCAAACTATTGACACACAATGCGAGGTACCACATTAGGAGTCACCACCCAAGAAAAGGATCTCAGTGTGATCGTAGACAATACATCGAAATCTTATGTTCAGTGAGTAGCGGTGGCCAAAAAAGCAAACAGAATATTAGGAATCATTAGGAAAGGAATAGAAAATAAAACAAAAGATATTATTGTGCCTCTGTATCTCTCCATAGTGCGTCACTAGAAAAGGTACAGAGAACGGCAACCAAAATGATGAAGAGGATAGAAAGATCTCCTTCAAGGAAAGGCTAAGGAGGTTAGAGCTCTTCAGCCAGGAGAAAAGATGGCTGAGGGAAGATATGATAGAGGTCTATAAAGTTCTAAGTGGAATGGAATGTGTAGACTCAAATCAATTATTTACTCTTTCAAAACATAAGTACTAGGGGACATGCCATGAAGCTACAATGTAGTATATTTAAAGCAGATAGAAAATATTTTTTATTTCAATGTATAATCCGTCTTTGGAACTCTTTGCCAAAGGATATGGTAAAAGTTGTTAGTGTAGCTGGGTTTAAAAAAGGTTTGAAGAAATTGCTGGAGGAAAAATCCATAAACATTTATAAAGGTGGTCCAAAAGAAAACTACTTTTTATCCCTGAGGATAGGGAGCATGGATCTGCCTACCTTTGGGCTACAAGGTACTTGTGACCTGGATTGGCCACAATTAGAAACAGAACACTGATGGACCTTTCAGCTGACCCAGTACAGCTGTTCTTACTGCACATTGCACCCCAAAAATGAGCTGGAGGCATACCCAGCACGTCTGCATGTAGCAAGGGCGGGTCTTGCGCCACCTCAGTGCTCATTCTGCTTGGCACAATCAATGCCTATGCACAACACCGCCCATTAAGATGGTGGTTAGCGCACCCATGCTAGATGCAACACTGCCAGTGAGCACATGCCAAAGACACCCATGCCAACCACAATGTGCATGCTCTATCCCTGAACCATCCAGTCTCCACCCCAACTCGCACTACTCAAGGAGTGCGGAACTTTTAGTGCAGCCAGATTCTTGTGCGCAGTAAAGTTTACCGGATCCTGTGCCAACCAGTAGCACAGGCATACTTTTAGATGGTTTAAGGGCATGTTATTCTTCTGCAGGGTTCCGTTTCCATGCCGTGTGCCTTAAAATGTCCCATAGAGTACAGCTTAAGCATTTAGTGGGTGCTCGTTTGCTCCCAGACACAGGGGAGATGCAGTCATGCATAGAACATTTCATTTCCCCATGTATATCTATTCTCACAGTCTCATTTTCATTGCAAAATAACGGAAGACGCCCCAAGAGCAGCTGCTTCCCCATAGTCCCAAAAAGTGCTCCTTTCAGCATCGCTGTCAGTGACCAACACATAAACATAACATAACTCTATAGAGAGGATGGCCTGCATTTCTGGGGGATTTTAAATTTTACTTTAATGACAATCAGTTGGAGAACCACTGAGAGCATCCTCTGCTTGTAATAGTATGTCTTGCAAAAGCAGTGACGTTAGCCGAGTGGCGGATGCCTTTTTTGTGGTTCTAGTAATCGAGATGAAAACCTTTTTATCTGTGCAGTCAAGCCTGTGCTCCCGCCTTCCAGAGCCTGTCCCTCATCTTGCAGCTTTGGCCTTGATTTCTCTGTGGGAGAGTAGAAATAAATGCTTTACAGCACTTTTCTCATAGCTGGCCTCTGAGTATCGAGACACATTTGTTTTATATTTACATTTTCAAAAGTAAACAAAAAACAGATAACTAACCATAACACTAGCAATAAGAGTGTACAGCACTTATACATTTATAAGTAATGTAGCAGCGAGAATTATATTGAAAGTAAGAACTATCGAACATATAACACCTATTTTAGCTAAATTACATTGGCTACCAATCCTCAGTAGAATAAAATATAAGATACTTGTGACTACCTTCAAATTAGTCAACAATCTTGCACCATCTACCCTTAACAAAATCATCAACATAGAAATACCAAAACGTATACAAAGGAATAGAAACACAAACAAAATAGCAATACCAAGAGAATATACTAAAGCCAAAAAACAAACCAATAATAGGGCGTTCTCTCACTCAGCCCCTATTCTCTGGAATGAACTACCAGACGACATACGCCTGTTAACAGAAACATAGAAACATGATGACAGAAAAAGACCACATGGCCTATCCAGTCTGTCCTTCCATATCAACAACTACAACAGTCCACTTTTTACCTTTAGAGATCCTCTGTGTTGGTCCCATGCTTTTTTGAATTCAGTTACTGTCCTCATCTCTACCACCTCCACTGGGAGACTATTCCACGGATCCACTACTCTTTCCGTAAAGAAATATTTCCGCATATCACTCCTGAATCTGCACACTATACTCCAAATGAGGTCGCAGCAAAGACTTATACAGAGGCATTATCACCTCCTTTTTTCTGCTAGCCATTCCTCTCCGTATGCACCCAAGCATCCTTCTAGCTTTTGCCGTCGCCTTTTCTACCTGTTTAGCTACTTTAAGATCATCAGACACAACCACGCCTAGGTCCCGCTCGTCTTTAGTGGACAAAAGTACTTCACCTCCTATACTGTATTGCTCCATTGGATTGCTGCAGCCCAAATGCATGACCTTACATTTTTTAACATTAAATCCCAGCTGCCATATTCTAGACCATTCTTCAAGCTTACATAGATCCCTCCTCATGTTATCTACACCTTCCTGGGTGTCTACTCTATTGCAGATTTTGGTATCATCTGCAAAGAGGCAAACCTTACCCGACAGCCCTTCCGCTATATCACTAACAAAGATGTTAAAAAGAATCGGACCAAGGACAGATCCCTGGGGCACACCACTGGTAACATCCTTCTCCTCAGAGTGAGCTCCATTTACTTGTACTCTTTGTCGCCTCCCACCCAACCAATTTCTAACCCAAGCAGTAACTTTAGGGTCCATCCCTAGGGTGCTCAGTTTGTTTATAAGTCACCTGTGAGGAACAGTGTCAAAGGCTTTACTGAAATCTAACTACACCACATCTAGAGCTCTCCCTCGGTCCAACTCCTTGGTCACCCAGTCAAAGAAATCAATCAGATTTGTCTGACAAGACCTGCCTCTGGTGAATCCATGCTGCCTCGGATCCTGTAATCCGATGGACTCCAGAAACCTCACTATTTTCTCTTTCAGCAGCGTTTCCAATAATTTACTCACCACCGAAGTTAAACTAACCGGCCTGTAGTTTTCAACCACATCCTTACTTCCGCTTTTGTGTAAAGGCACCACATGAGCCTCTTTCCAGTCCTTTGGCACCACTCCCGACTCCAACGAGGCATTGAAAAGGTCAGTCAGTGGAGTTGCTAGAACGTCCCCAAGTTCCCTCAGTATTCTAAGGTGTATCCCATCCGGTCCCATCGCTTTGTCTACTTTAAGTTGAGCTAGTTTCTCACGAACACAGTCTTCTGAAAATTGTTCAAGATGTCCCTCGCTTCTGTTCCTATTTGTGGGTGTTTTCTGAGGTCCTGCTCCTGGTTCTTCATCTGTGAACACAGAACAAAAATATTTAAGCAATTCCGCTTTATCCTTATCAGCTTCTACATATTCGACCCCTGCACCCTTGAGTCTGACAATACCACTTTTGCCCTTCCTCTTCTCACTAATATATCTGAAAAATGTCTTATCCCCCCATTTTATGGCATTGGCTATTTCCTCCTCCTTTTGAATCTTTGCCTTCTTGACTACTTTGCTAGCTTCTCTAAGTTTTTCCAAATACAGATGCCTGTCTTCCTCTCTCTGTGATCTCTTGTATTTCATGAAGGCCTCCCTCTTTTTCTTCACTTTTTCAGCTACTACCTTCGAAAACCATAGCGGTCTCCTGTTCCTTTTGCCTTTATTTACCATTTTAACAAAAAGGTTGGTTGCCCTTAAAATACCCCCTTTCAGTTTTGCCCACTGTTTTTCTACATCCCCCAGCTGTTCCCATCCCACTAACGACTCCCTGAGGTATTGGCCCATCTTCGCAAAGTTAGTCTTCCTAAAGTCTAAGATCCTCACCTTGGAATGAATTCTAACAGCCCTAGTCCTAATACTGAACCACACCATCTGATGATCACTGGATGCAAAATGATCTCCCACTTCATCAGAAACACTTTCACCATTGGTTAAGCACCAAGTCCAGTATGGCCCCTTCACGTGTGGGGTCTGTTACCAATTGCCTGAATAGTTCTCCCTGTAGAGAATCCAGGATCTTAAAGGAATTTCGTAAAAAAATAACTCATCTATTTACCTTACACTATACTACAGAAAATAAACAAGACAAGCAAAGAGACACTGGTTAACATTATATACTACAAAGTGTTATACCACATATGCAGACTAAAACTATCCCTGACAATTATTATACCTGCAAATGTTGACCTTTATGCACCCTAATAATGTAATAATATACTAATGTAAATAGTTGGTTCACATCCCAAACTGATCCTTTGGAATGTAACCCGTATTGTAAGAATTGTAATATTGAAAATTGTTTTGTATGCATTTAGTTATACTGTTACCTGCAAAAGTTACAATTGTTATATGTAAAACGACTAGGTATGAACCCCTCCATACCTTATAAACTATTGTTCTCTGTAAACCGCACTTGAACCATGGGAAAGAGCGGTATAGAAATGCTTGTTAAATAAATAAATAAATAAGTGTAAAGTACTGAACAGGACAATTACAGAACACATAGGGACATGTTTACTAAAGCACACTATCTGGGTAGAACTAAAAGTAGGGTGGGGCCCTGTGCTATAAAACCAGTGCTACCCAGGCAGTATCCGGGTAGGGCGTGCACGTTCCCTCTGCAGTGCTGCTTGTGTAGGCCTTGA
The DNA here is from genome assembly GCA_033557465.1 of Ichthyophis bannanicus. Taxonomy (NCBI): domain Eukaryota; kingdom Metazoa; phylum Chordata; class Amphibia; order Gymnophiona; family Ichthyophiidae; genus Ichthyophis; species Ichthyophis bannanicus. The sequence continues at coordinate 54,944,156 of CM066045.1, forward strand.
AAGTCCTCCTACGGCGGTAGTTGCTCACTGTGGCAGTCTTAACGCTGAGAGCTGTGCTAAATTCAAGGGGACAGCTGTCTCTGCCCCCCCCCCCTCCATCTAGAACAGTGCCCCGCACTAGTAATGCAGCCAAACTCACGCTACTAGCTTGAGGCTTATTAAATATGCCCCATAAAGCATTCATACAGGGATACCGGATAACTAAGGAAGCCCACTCCAGTTTACTATTACGCATGATCCAGCATTATTAGAAAAAAATTCTAAATCTTCCCCATACTTTGGTATAATTTTTAATGACAATCTTGCCCAATGGGCTACTTTATTAATCAAGATTAGAGAGCCATCTGTTCAAGACGGTATCATAGGTAGGTGACAAGGCTGGTGCAAGGATATCAATCAATTTCCAAAATACATTTACCCAGGTAAATGGGATATTTGAAATTGCCCACTCGCACTTGGACCGATGCAGTGAAGTGCACTAGGCTTTGCACAGAAGTTAGCTGAGATTTTGCGTATAATTTTGTGCACTACCAAAGCAGGAAAGAGTTTTGCATACAAGCTGTGTGCAAAGCCTCGAGCAGACCACAGTGCACGGCACATTGAAATCCTTGGTAATTATGCAATTAGCTATTTGACACAGATGCAGAGAAGTGTGCAGAAGACCAGAAGGCTCAGTGCAACCCTGAGATTTTAACGCAGTCTAAGGAGACATAAAAGATAAGCTTGTTCTGCAATCAATATTTCAAACAAATGGATCTCAAATCAAGACTTTCAATTCCACAAACTGTGAGACACTACAATCCTGGATTTACCTATTATCCCATAATACTCATCAGCTATCTTTACTTTTTCTTAGTTCTTATCAGACCTTAAAACTGAAAGCCGCTATTAATCACTTGCTATCATTTAACTACAGTCCTTTTATTATGAAAGCTCTAAAAACTAGTGAGTTTTTATTCTCCAGGAACAAGCAGGAAGTCAGTCCTCACATATGGATGACATTGACGCCGATGGAGCCCGTGCAGAAGCATCTCCCCATAAGAACATAACATATGCCATACTGGGTCAGACCAAGGTCCATCAAGCCCAGTATCCTGTTTCCAACAGTGGCCAATTTAGGTCATACGTACCTAGCAGTTTCCCCAAAAGACACAGATTCCGCAATGCTTGTACTGGGTCAAGCATTGATATCCTGGGTCCCTTCTTAATAATGGTTTATGGACCTTTCCTCCAGGAACTTGTCCAAACCTTTTTTAAACACAGCTACACTAACAGCTTTTACTACATCCTCTAGTAACAAATTCCAGAGTTTGATTACACGTTGAGTGAAAAAATATTTTCTTTTATTAGTCTTAAATAGTTTACCCTGTAGCTTCATTGCATGTCCCCTAGTCTTTCTATATTCTGATAACGTAAACAATCGATCTACGTTTACCCGTTCCACTCCGTTCATTAATTTATAGACTTCTATCATATCTCCCCTCAGCCGTCTCTTTTCCAGGTTAAAGAGCCCTAACCTTTTTAGCCTTTCTTCATAGGAGCAACCTTCCATCCCCTTTACCATTTTGGTGGCTCTTCTCTGAACCTTTTCTAATAACGCTATATCCTTTTCAAGATACGGCGACCAGAACTGCACACAATATTCAAGGTGCAGTCTCACCATAGAACGATATAGAGGCATTATAATATCTTTTGTTTTATTTTCCATTCCTTTCCTTATGATACCTAGCATTCTATTTGCTCTCTTGGCCGCCGCTGCACACTGGGCCGAGGGTTTTAACATGTTATCCACAATGACGCCTAAATCTTTTTCCTGGGTGGTGGTTCCTAATGTGGAACCTTGCATTGTGTAACCATAGTTTGGGTTGTTCTTCCCTAGGTGCATAACTTTGCACTTGTCCACATTAAATTTCATCTGCCATTTTGATGCCCAGTCTTCCAATTTATCAAGATCCTCTTGCAATTTACCACAATCCTCTTGGGTTTTAACAACTTTAAATAGTTTTGTGTCATCTGCAAATTTAATAACCTCACTCGTTATTCCACTTTCCAGGTCATTTATGAATATGTCAAAAAGCAGCGGACCCAGCACAGATCCCTGGGGTACACCACTATTCACCTTTCTCCATTGGGAAAATTGGCCATTTAGCCCAACCCTCTGCTTTCTATCTTTTAACCAGTTCTTGATCCACAGTAGTACACTGCCTCCTATCCCATGACTCTTTAGTTTTGCCAAAAGACTCTGATGAGGGACCTTGTCAAAGGCTTTCTGAAAGTCCAGATACACTATATCAACCGATTCACCTTTGTCCACCTGTTTATTCACACTTTCAAAAAAACATAACAGATTAGTAAGACAAGATCTTTCTTGTCTACAGCCATGTTGGCTGTCTCCCATTAGGCCATGACTATCTACATGCTGAGTAATTGTATTCTTTATGATGGTTTCTACCATTTTTCCCGGTACTGACGTGAGGCTCACCGGTCTGTAGTTTCCCGGATCACCCCTGGAACCCTTTTTAAAAATTGGTGTTACATTGGTGATCCTCCAATCTTCAGGTACTAGAGATGATTTTAATGATAGTTCACAGATTACTAATAGCAGGTCTGCAATCTCATATTTCAGTTCTTTCAACACCCTTGGATGTATACCATCCGGCCCAGGTGATTTGCTACTCTTCAGTTTATCTAATAGTTGTAATACATCTTCCCGATGTATCGATATTTCCTTCAATTCTTCCGCACCTTTAAATACCACTTCAGTCATGGGTAACATCCCTACATCTTCCTCAGTAAAGACCGAAGCAAAGAATTCATTCAGTCTCTCCGCTATCGCCTTCTCGCCTCTTAGTGCCCTTTTAACTCCTCTATCATCTAATGGACCAACTGACTCTCTCACAGGTTTTTTGCTACGAATGTACTTGAAAAAAATCTTTATTTCGCGTTTTTGCTTCCGCAGCAAGCTTCTTCTCAAATTCTCCCTTTGCCTGCTTTATCAATGCCTTGCATTTGACTTGCCAGTGCTTGTGCTGTTTCCAGGTTTTGTCGTTTGGCTCTTTTTTCCATTTCCTGAAAAATGCTTTTTTTGGCAACAACAGCCTCTCTGACCTCACCTTTAAACCATGCTGGCAGTTTTTTGGACTTCCTTCCACTTTTCTTAAAGCGTGGAATACAGCTGGTCTGGGCTGCCAAGATAGTATTTGTCAACAACACCCAAGCTTGATGTAAGTCTTTAACCTTTGCAACTGCTTCTTTTAGTTTTTTCTGAACTATTTTCCTCATTTTATCATAGTCTCCCTTTCGAAAGTTAAAAGGTAGTACTGTGGATTTCCGTACTATCCCTCCTCTACTAATTAAATCAAAGGCGATCATGCTATGATCACTATTGCCAAGTGGCCCCAACACCTTTATCTCTTGCACTAGATCTGGTGTTCCACTAAGGACTAGGACTAATATGGCTTCCCCTCTGGTCAGTTCATGAACCAGCTGCTCCAAGAAGCAGTCATTTATGTCATCTAGGAACTTTATCTCCCTAGCATGTCCTTCCGTGACACTGACCCAGTCGATAACGGGGTAATTGAAATCACCCATTATTATTACTGCGCTGTAACTTTTGTTAGCTTCCTTGATTTCAAAGAAAGGTTTATGGAGATGCCACCACGCATGCGTGGTCCCCTTCCCGCCCAAGGGTGCCATCTTGCTCAGTCTCTCTTTTTCCACGGAGCCCTACAGACATTTGTCTTGTCCCCTTGGAAAAAAAGTTGATTTTTCTCATACATTTTGTACCTCTTCCAGCTTGCACCGGTTCCTTTCCAGCATCAGGTCTCAAGACTCTTTTTCTTAGGTTCTTTTCCACTTAAGCACTTTCACGCCTTTTTCAACCACTGGCTGCATTGAGGGTCTTCAACCTCATTGGGATCCTTTTTGCCCCATGGCCACCGGTTTTAAAAAAATATGATCGGTGTTCGAAGAACATGTCCCTCACCGATACCCACGACTGTTGCCTCCAGTTTCTGGGCGCCAACGTTGACCCAGAGGAATGCTCCCTGTGTGAGATGGTGCCTGCAAAGCCCATCCAGAGCCGCCGACTTAAGCAGAATGACATCTTCCACAAGGCAGACTCAACCCCAGTATCCTCACGCTCGAAGGCTCTGCACAGAACCATGGAGTTGCATAAGGCTCCCAGGGCTCCACAGCAGGATTGCAGACATTCTGAGCAAGGGTCCCCGGAGTGAGCGCATAAGAACAGAAAGAAGATCTCAAGAGCCTCGTCCTGGGAGGCAGACAAGCATGCAAAATCTCACACAAGGTCCCTCAGCCACCGACGGGCCTCTGAGGAGTCGAAGCAGGAATGTCCCCAAAAGGTACCCAGGACTGATGTACAGGCCTCCAGTGACGGACTCCGGTCTCCCGAGAGCCATCCTGCCGAGGACCCCCTCTCCTCCTCAAACCCGACCCAGTTACCCCAGCATCTGTGTCAATGGCTGCTATCCCAAAAGTGGAAAGTTCAAATACTGACACTGGAGAACAGCATTTCTACATTCATCGCCTCCCAGCGGGCGTCGATACCTGGCCCCGCCGAAACCGCAGGGACGTCAATGTCGAGGACTCCCTGGACACTGAAACGATCCCCAAGAGCCAGGCGCCTCAGGCGGATCCTCGGTGAAGTTTTGTTCTCATCCCGATCTTCGGAGACGAGATCCTCGCAGGCAAGTGCCTCTGGCTCCGGTCAGGCCTCAGCCTCAAAACACTGAAGACCGGAGCCAATGACACCCTTGGAGCCGTTGGGTCTCGAGTCTTCCTCGGACTACTTCGACTAGCGACCCCAGCATAGCCTCTCTTCTATTAGAGGGTTAGCTCCGAACAGGGGGGTGCCTGGTTCATTTTGCCCACATGTAGGCTTCCATCACCATCGACTCATGGGCACTTTCAGGAGATCAGAGTAGGTTACCCTCCTCCACCTGGACCAGCTACCTTCACCCTTCTTTCCTGGGGAGCCTCCTTGGTCTCCCCTGCACCAGGCTCTGCTAATGCAAGAATTTGCAGATCTTTTCAGGGACAGGGCCGTGGAGCCAGTACCACACCCCTGAGAGGAAAGGGGTTTTACTTCAGGTACTTTCTGGTCCCCGTGCTTCAGGGGACCCCGCACCAACAACATTCCCCATTGAATGGCTGGCAGGGCGGCTTTAGAGGGAGCCGGAGAGAATTTCCAATCCTATCCTAACCCCTCCATCAGCCCATTTCCAGTCCTAGCTCCGCCATCCATTATCTGTCCTATCCAAGCCCCCCCCCCCCATTTCCAACCCTAGCCCCCCATCAGCCCATTTCCAGTCCTATCCTTGCCCCTCCATCAGCTCATTTCCAGTCCTAGCTCTCCCCCACTCAGCCCATTTCCAATCCAAGCCCCCAATGAGCCTATTTCTAGTTGTAGCCCCTCCATGAGTCCATTTCAATCTAAGCCCCCCAGTCCATTTCCAATCCTAGCCCCCCCCCCATACAGCCCATGTCCAGTCCTATCCTAGTCCCTCCATCAGCCCATTTCTAGTCCAAGCCCCCCTCCACTCAGCCCATTTCCAGCCCTCCCTCCCTCCCTCCCTCCCTCATCCGCTATTTCCAATTCAAGCCCCCCTTCACAGCCCATTTCCAGTCCTAGCTCCCCCCCAACACAGCCCATTTCCATTCCAAGCCCACCTCCCCATCAACTATTTCCAGTTCAAGGCCCCCCACTCAGCCCATTTCCAGTCCTAGCTCCCCCCAGAACCAAGTGGCTATCTACAACGCTTTAGAGGGAGCCGAGAGGACCCGGCTCACCTCGCACAGCTGCCGAAGTAAAGCGAGTCCGTGTACCTTTACTCCGGCAGCTGTACTGAAATTTAGAACGCTGCCGCGCTGAGGTCAAAGGGTACTTCCTGTTTCCCGGCGCTCAGCGCGGGCAACGTTCTAAACTTCAGTGCTTGGATAGCAAAGGAGCAGAGGCGGAGTTTGTTTTCTTTCCTGTTCCTTCTTCGGGAGCCAATCAGCCGGCTTCCCTCGGGGTGGGGGCGGAGCGAGGGCGCTAGCTCAGTGCTCGCTCGCTTCCTATAACTGAAACCAGTCAGCGGAGTTCTTCCTCTGTTTGTCCTCAGTAGGGGAGCTTAATGCTTCCAGGTACTTTTATGATTCATTTATATATTGTCATCGTTTGCTCATGCTGTCCTGGCACGAGGAAGAACCTTCAAAAGCTAGTCTAATAAATGGTATCGCTTTTTTTTGTTTGTTTTCTCTTTATCAACCATTGGGGTCTGAGGGATGGACGGTAGGGTGGTCATGGTTAGGGCTGGTCTTTGCATTATGAAAATCCAGTTTCAGATCTGTTTACAAAAGCACTTCATAGGATGAATATTTTTAGGCTGCTTGTGTTTATTGCTTTATCCATCTGAAGAAGCGATTCTCAGCCGTGCCCTAGTCGGTCAGATTTTTTAGGATATCCACAATGACATTAAAGTGTGGGGATGCCAGGCAGCCTGTGACATCATTCCCCCTGCCCATTTCTAAGCAATGCTTCACCAGTGGGAGACGGGGCCAAGTGGGAATGGAGATTTGTGCAGTACCTGTGGCTGTTGCCCTATGCATTGTGTTGTGTTAACGAAAAAGACATGTCCAGCTTGCAGGGCTGGCCCAACCACTAGGCAAAAGTCACCTAGGGCAGCAACCTCTAAAGGGCAGCAAAATCAGTCCATTCAAAGCCAAAGGGAGTGTAAAGTTTGAGGTTCGCCTACAGCTCCAACACTTTGGATCAACTCTAGGACCGGCCCTGCCAGAGTGTCTATCCACCCAAGCAGAGGGTGACAAAGCCTTACTCTTGTAGCGGGGTGGAGAGGAGAACGACTGCAAATAAAAGGCTGGAGAGAGGGAAGAAGAGGTAAAAATGGAGGAAGGGAAAGAGCAAGGAGTCAAAAATAGGATGCAAAAAAAAGCCAAAATAAAAATCCAGAAGATTGTATTTTATGTAAAGAAAGGGTATTTTAATTAAAAAATATGTTGTTGTTTTTTTTTTTTTAATCACAACAGGACAGGATTGGAGCAGGGGCCACCTGGAACTTTTACACCAAGGAATGGTAGTAATAAAATAACTTTTCTTTTCATAAAATGCACTTGTAAATTGCCAGGAAATTCTAGATTTGGCAAACCATTTTTCTGTCACTAAATGTTTCCAGTACAACTTTTTCCATTTTTATAGCTTCTCATAAATTTGTATTTCAGATCTTGCACCCTTATTTCCCTGGGGGCTTCATACCATAGCTTATTGCATCTCGCTGCATCTTAGCAATAGGCAGGACCTAAATGTTATTCAGGTTTGAGTGTTTTGCTTACTTAACTTGCTCCTAAATAGTGGTCTTGTATGGGGCAAGATAGCTAAAAATAGTAATTTTGTGTTGGGGAATGATGTAACAAAAAGATTAAGCAGTCATTCTGCTAGATCATTCTGGAGCCTGAAGGTTTTTGGACTCTAAAACAGATCAGGTCTCTCTTAAATATTCATATACCACACATTTATTATGGATTGAAACTTCGCATTTCGTATGTTGGTGCATTGGTCTGGCTTTGAAGTTTCGCATTCCTCATCTCAGTATATGTTTTTACATATATGCATCTGCAGAAGCAACAAGAAAAAATGGCTATGTTTTTCTAAAACCTATAAAATTATGGAAGCCATCTATAGAGCATAAAGATATCAGCAGACCAGGCTTATTTCATGATGGAATTCTAGTATCTAGTCCAAGAATGTATCTTTTTAAGCTTTGTCCTGCTATACCTATGGTAGTTTGTACAGAACACAAGGAGCACCAACTTTGGCATACTGTGTTCTTTATTTCGGTATTACCCAGGGTACATTCGCACTTCCATTTACTCTAGGTTACTAAGAAAGATTTTATGTAACTCAAATAATCGGATGTGGTATGAAGCATGTTTGGGATTTCCATTATAGGATAGATGAATAGCTGGAAAAATAACCATATTGGGGGTAATATTAAGACCCTGTGATTATTTGCAGACTAAAGAAGCACCATGCCAGGTCAGACTAATGGTCCAATGAACCTAGCATCTTATTTCCACCAGTGGCCAGACTGGGATACTTAGAGGTACCCAGAATATTGTCACCTTCTTTCTCATGCCCAGATGAAGGGGGTGACAGATTAATTGTGCATTGACTAAATTTTCTCAAATGTATTTTAAATCTGCTTCCAATTAGATTTGTGGTGTGTTCCCTAGTCCTACTACTACCTTTGTACTCGTGGAACTCCAGATTCATTGTCAAAGGAAAACCCAACGGGGATTTTCCTTTGGAAATGTTGCCATCCATGGGAAAGGGACCTGAACCTCTACCCATGTTTATATCTTTTCTAAAGGAGAGAAAGAGGCCTAGAGGTTAGAGCAGTGGGCTGAAAACCAAGGAAGCCAGGGTTCATTTCCTGCTTTTGCAATTGATACTGTTTGTGATCTTAGGCAAGTCCCTATCTCCCATTGCCGAAGGTACATAGCCCTTTGGGGAAGGGACATATTGTACCTAAGTACTTTATTACCAATGAACATCACTTTGAACAACCAGTACTGCTATAAAAAGTAGTGCTATTTTCCATGGAAAGTACATGCAGGGATTTAAATATACAAACCTTGTGCATTTTTTCCCTCCACCTCTACCTACTCCTACTTCTACTACCACATTGAGGGTGACTCTCTTACTGGAGCGTGATGTGGGAAGCTTCACTAGACAATTCTTTTTTGGTAGCCATAGGATGAGGGAAAATTGGTTCAGTTCCATGCTCTTATCATATGAGCCTGTTGAGCAACCAGAAAATTGGAAGGATTGGAAGAGTTCAGCAGCCTCACACAACCTCTATTTTTCCCGTCCCCCCTCCTCTGTCCCCTGCTGCATTCTCCCGAAGATTGCAGAAGACTCTCGGAGGAATCTGCCTCCCAACCACCTTAAAATGCAGTGCCTGCAAAGCTGGAGAAACAGTTTCAGGGGAGTAGAGCTGAGCCTGGCATAGATTCTCTGCCTGGAGTTCTCAGGGGGTGAGCACCAAGGCTTGACCTTGGCATTGTCCTTAATGGGGGCTCTCGATTCCGTCTCGCTGGGGTGCAATTCGGGGTGGACCCCCGGCAACTGTTGGCACAATGTGGGGTTTTCCCGCCATTTTGTGCATGCATTTATAGCCTTTACTATTGTGCACTGGCAATCATTTGGTCCGTGCGCGCATTCTACTGGAACAACTCCAACACATGTTCTACCTTAGTGCCTGTAACATGCGTTACTGTAATAGCACTTTTAACATGCGCCTACTGGGCTATTGTGATACTTGTCTTAACTCTCTGTTGTCTTCCAGGAAACATTGTTTGACCCTGTGGCAAGTGAGGTGCCTCATCTCCGGCTTCTGGACTCTGCTCTTCTTGCATGGCAGCTTCTGAGCTGTTCCTGGTGGGCTTTCTCCCCCCCTCTCAGCCAGGGGATGCAGTTAGTCTGGCCTTTCCTGCCTTAGGGCAGGAGGTGGTGGTTGACGCTGTAGGCAAGGATGACCGTGCTATAGGCTGCTCCCAGTTCTCTAGGGGATCTGCGGTGGCTATAACTCCCCCCGCTCTCCAACACCAGGGGACATTTCCAAGAAGAGAGCTTCAGGACTCCAGAATGTCCTTCCTGGAATTCTTTTCCTTTTTACAGCAGGCCTGGTCATTCTGGCTTGGAAATTCAGACCCTGCAGCCTCTGGGTGCCCCTGAGCGCAGTCTCGTGAGGGGTATGCTGAGAGTAGTTCGGATGCCTATGGCTAAGCATTCCCAGCGAAGGATGCCCCCTGGATATGGGGCTCAGCTGGAATCTGTCTGAGATTTGGACTGTGACTTGGATTTAGATGTCTTGGTTCTGGGCTTTGATGTGGATAAAGAAGTACTCTTGCCTTTAGAGCATTGTGAAGAGGCCGTTGTTATCCATCTGTTCGGGAAGGAGGAACTGGCAGCGTTGATTGCCAAGGTCTAATCCACCTTGAACTTGGTGGATACTCCAGGTACGGAACAGGAGCCGAAAGTGTGTCCATTCCTGCAAGGGGTGTAGATAGCCACTGCTGTCTTCCTGTTCCCAGAGGTGATCAAGGACATGATCCTGTCGGAGTGGATTCCCCCGACTCCCTGCCTAAGAGGCTAAGGGTGTATAGGAAGAGGTACACTCTCCCAGAGCAGGAGTTCATTGTGTGGTTTGATATTAATACTGTCAGTTATGTTACATGTAAACCGTCTTGAATTGTAGAAAGACGGTATATAAAAACTGTTAAATAAATAAATAAATTCCCAAGGTGGATGCGTAGGTCATGGTGGTTACCAGATGGACTACCATTCCTGTGGAAGGCAGATCGACCTTAAAGGATTCTCTGGACCAAAAAGTGGATTTATTGTTGAAGAACCAGTCCGCTGCAGCAGCCACTATTCTTCAGTTGTTGATATGTGCATGCCTGACATCTCAAGCCCTGCTTTAATGGATTTAGTCTTTTGCCAGATGATACTACCCCTATTTAGGAATTGGCTACGGCCTTCCTTTCTGATGTCATGTACAACCTGGTATGTCTAGCAGCCAGGGATAGTGCCCTGTCAACGGTGACACAGCATTGGATTTGGCTCCAACACTGGGTGGCAGATACATCTTCTAAAGTCCAGTTGACCCAACTGGTCCATTTTAAAGGGAAGCTTCTTTTTGGGGCCGCTTTGGAGAAGCTAGTGAAGGATCTGGGCGAGATGAAATTTTACTGCCTTCCGGAGGACAGGTGTCCAGGGAGCATGTGAAAAGGGCAGGCACACTGGTCAGACTCCTGGGGGTCTCAATACTCACATCGTTACTAGCCTGGAAAACCCTTCTTCCCCTTTGCTTCCGAATTTTGGACTCATTCTTAGTCATTCAGTGGCGTGCATGGGCCCAGGAACTTTGTCCCCTCTAAAGGAGTACCCTCCTGGACTGCGCAATTCCCTGGTTCCTCTTGTTGGGGGCAGGCTTCACTTCTTGCTTTCAGTTTACTGCCCTCTCATTCAGACTCTCCACTGTCCCATGGATGTTCTCCAAGGTCATGTGATAGCTGTGACGCTACAGCGCCAAGGGATTTGTGTGCACCCATATCTGGACGACTAGCTTATCCAAGCTGTTCTTGTTTAGAGACGTTTCAGATAGTGACCCTAGTAGTGGTCTTTTTTTTTGGATAGCCTCAGCTGGGTGATCAATCAGGGAAAAGTCATTTGATGCCTTCCTATTCCCTGGAGTTCCTGGGAGCGCGTTTCAATACTCTAGTGGGCAGAGTCTTCCTGCCAAAGGAGAAAATCAAAAGGCTATTGGTTTGCCTGGTGCTGTTCTGTTCATAGCAGGTTCCCAGAGTCCGGGATTATCTTCAGCTCCTCTGATAGCGGCCACAATTGAGATGGTGCTGTGGGGGTGTGCTCGCAGCAGTTCTGCCGACTGGATGGTCCCTGAGATGGAGCTCAGGCTTCCGCACCCGATGATGATGATGATGATGATGGCGAACCTGTGCTGTGGCAGCAGCATTGTCATCTGAGGAAGGGCATGCCACTGGACGATTTCTTATGGATCCTTCTGACAACAGATGCCATCTCTTGGGCTGGGGAGCCCACTGCCAAGACCGAATTGCCCAGGGCCGTTGGAACCACAGGGAAGCAGTGTGGTCCATCAACCGCCTTGAGGTGAGGGCCATCAAGTTGGCTTTTCTGCCTTTCCAGCCGCTTATAAAGGGCCAGATAGTTCAAATGTTTTCAGATAATGCCACAGTGGTGGCTTATGTCAGTTGGTATGAAAAGTGCCAGGGTAGCCCTGGAGATGGTTTTCCACCCAAGCAAACGGGAGAGTCACCTTCTAGCTTTGTTGGCTTAGCATATTGCTGGGATGACGATATGGTAGCGGACTTTCTCAGCCAGCACTCTTTGGATCCACAAGTGTGGGTGTTGAGTCAGGAGGTGTTTCAGTTGGTTTTGTGTTGCTGGGGTCGCCCCGAGATGAATCTGATGGCAACCCACTCCATTGCCAATGTGGGCCGCTTCTTCATTCACCCCACAGAGATGGGGTCTGAGAGTGTCGATGCCGTGGTTCAGCCTTGGCCTGCTGTATGTGTTTCCTCCATGGCCCCTGGTGGGGCATGTGATTTGGTATATAAGTGCCACCCAAGAACAATTATTCTGGTGGTGCTGGATTGGCTGAGAAGAGTGTGGTTCGGAGATCTGATGCATCTTCTGCAAGCGCCGCCTCCTCTGGGCCCTACTGTGTCATGGATCAATGGTCCTGGAAGACCTGGTTCCCTTTTCTCTTGCGGCTTGGCTCTTGAAAGGAGACTGCTAGCGCATAAGGGATACTATCCATTCTGCTTGAAGCCCAGAGGAGGTCTACCAACCTGGCATACATGTGGGTCTGGTGCCTCTTTGAGTGATGGTGCGGCACATGGCAGCTGGCAACTGAGGTGGTCAAAGTGCTATCTCTGTTGGCCTTTATGCAGGACGGTCTGGAGAAGGGCCTTTTCTCTAAGCTCCCTGAAGATTCAGGTGGCAACTTTGGCCTGTTTCAGATGTCCATGGGCTGGTATGTCTCTAACCATACACCCAGATGTTTTGTGCTTTTCTCAGGAAGTTTGATGTTTGCATCCTCCCTTCCGATCTGTGGTTCCTTCCTGCGATTTGTGTCTGGTGCTCAGGGCCCTGATGCTGGCGCTCTTTGAGCCATTGAAGCATGATACTCTGAAGTATTTGATGCTTGAGACTGTCTTCTTGGTTGTGATTTGTTCCGCATGGTGGATTTCCGAACTGCAGGTTCTGTCTTGCTGAGATCCTTGCCTATCTTTTTCTGTGGAGGCCGTTTCCATTCGGCCTGTGCCTTCCCTTTCATGTGAATCAGGTGGTTTGCCTGCCATCCTTCTATAAGGAGCAGTGTCGGGGGAAGGATAAGGATCTTCATTTTCTGGATGTCCAGAGGGTACTTCTCCAGTACTTGGAGCTTAGGAATGCTTTTCGTATCATCCATCTTTTTTGTGTAGTTTTGCTGGCCTGCGTAAAGATGACGCGGCGGCTAAGTTTACATTGGGGTGCTGGATTAAGGAGGCCATTGCCTCCGTATACCTATTGCGGAATCGGCCAATTCTGGAGGGTTTGTGTGTCCATTCTACATGTGTGCAAACATCCTCATAGGTGGGACAGGGTAGGGCGGGGTGGAGCGGAGCTCTGTAGCCCTTGCAGACTGCTTGGATGTCTGTGCTCGAGCGAACATGGCCTTTGGCTCTAAGGTTTTGTGAGCTGCTGTGACTTCTTCCCGCTCAGTGGAGGTATAGCGTTAGTACATGCCATTCAGGACCAGACCAGGCACTAGACAAACTAGGCGGTCGCCTAGGGCAGCAACTTCCAAAGGGCAGCAAAAGCAGGGCATTCAAAGCTAAATAATAGATTTTGACAGCGAGAGGGGGTGTAAAGCTTGAAGTTCACCTAGGGCACCAACACTTTGAACCAACTCTAGGCAAACCTGCCCTGGTCCCACTTGTCTGGACTGGCCTAGCAAGATGTTATGGAAAGGGACATTTTTACTTACCAGATATTGTCCCGCCCCCTGGAACTGCTTGCGTTGTCTTCTGTGGTGATTCCCTGGGGTCCGCTAGGATTTTAGATACTTGGCTCTGCAGGTCCATCTTCTACTGACAGCCCTTCTGTTTATGCTTCCTGTACATAGCTCTCTACTGTTTGATTGCTCATTCTTGCCCATGTTGAGGTTGTGTGAGGCTTACTATTACTACTAGCGCTACAAGGCGTATGCGGTATTGTACAGATACATGTAAAAAGATGGTTCCTGCTCATCGGATCTTACAATCTAGTCAAGAGACAACACAACAGCTGAGGACAAGGATACATCTAGGGTAATGGTAAGGAAACATATAGGAGACTAAGCAGATCAGGCTTACCATGTTCTCCCATATGCTTTGGGACAGATACTGAAGAGACTTCTGGTGGCTAAGGTGGATAGAGGCATGAGAGTGATGTCATTGAAACGTGGGCTTTTCAGTGGTTCTTTGTCTCCACCAGTCTGCTGGTACGGGAACACAACCCACTTATCTGGACTGGTCTAGTAGGATTCAAGGAGAGGACATTATCTGGTAAGTAAAATGTCACCTTTTTGTAGTCGTTAAAGAATCAACTCAAATCCAGCCCTTGATGGGCTGATCAAATAAAGCATTTAAAGCTCTCCCAGCTTCTAATGTAGAAAGCCCTGGCCACTTTCAGATGAGGTCTTGTTTAGGCGTTCAGTTGAGTCCTGGCTGATTTTTCCAAACATTGCCATGAAGCTATACCAAGGAACATATTTTTACTGTGTACTTCAGTTTGGCATAGTGAACATTTGACTATAACCTTAACTCAAATGCTATTTTCCACATTTTTTTCTTGTTACTGTCAATAGCTTTCTCTGGTAAGAACTCAAGAATTAAAATGTTGGAGGCACAAGGTGGCAGATTAGTGTGCAAAAAAATGTGGTTGTGCAGGGAACAGAGAATACAGTGCTAGGAATTAATATAACAGAAAGGGCTCTTGTGCATGTGGTATAACATACTATGTAAAATCTAATTACTGTTCAACTTCTGTGTTTTCAGCTTGTGTGACACAAGGGGCAGAACTTCAGCATGGCCATGTTCCGCTCGGGCGTTCTGATTCTGACATCACCTCTGTCTGCCTTGTCTTTCCGAATTGGTCCCATTCTGACTTCTGCTTCCAGAATAGTAGAGGACACGCTTTATGTCCATTTACAGCCAGGACTTTGTTTATCAGGCCCGATCCAACCCACATCAACCTATATTCCAGCCACAAAAGAATTGTACAGCTTGGTAACAAAACTCTATTCCAGCATCAATACCTGCAGCCACCTGGATGTTCGAGTTCTTCTAACTAACATTAGGAACCAGAGTGCAAATCAACAGCCTCTCTGCTCCGTTCAGAACTTGTCCCACCCTCCAGAGGTGGTTCTCACAGACTTTCATACCCATGATGGAGGACAATATAACCCGGTGAAGCAGCGCCTGGAGCGTTATGCAACTAACTGTTATAGCTGCAGGCCCAACCTGATATCCGTCCTATTGTATCCAGACTACGAAACGCCTGACAAGAGTGAAGTTCTAGAAGAATCATTTGCAAGCGAAGCTTTGGACAGCTTCAGTGATGTGGTGGTAGGTGGCACCTTTGATGGACTTCACAGCGCCCACAAGATCCTTCTGACTGCATGTTGTCTGCTGACAGAAAGCCGCCTCCTCATTGGTGTTTCAGATAAAGATCTGCTGGAAAGTGAGTCCTTATCTTATTTGCTTGGAGAAGTAACCAGTTCACAAAACCCAAACCCTTGCAGATGGGGGCTCACTTTAAAGTAATGGAAAAATCAAAGATCTCACCATAAACGAGTCTAGTGTCAGATTATTGGGCTGGCCTGGAAATTTCCTCCTGCTGCTTTGGGCATCCATTTTGCCAGAACCAGCCTCTGTTGTGCTATAGCAAGACGAGGCTTCTTTTACAACTATCTTGAGTCCCCCCCCCCCCCCCCCCAATTTTATGACATTGCTGGGCTAGGTGAGGCAGAATGTCAGTAACTTCTTGACCAGGGGCCACAGACTATGGCTCCTTCCTGAATCTAGTATGCAATCCTCCCACCCCAGATTAGCCAGTACTGTGGCTGCGCATCCCTCCTTCCCCCTATGCCACCAGGGGTGGGGCTGTGAATGCTGCCTCCACAACACCCTAGCCAGCCAAGGGAGCAGTAGCCTTGCCTGGGAATTGGACTCAGGTTGTGCACTGCCACTGAGCCATCAGATGGGTCTAGCAATGATTTTAAGCAGTTCATTTCATTCTTCTCCCACCTATCACAAAATTGCCATGTGAGTTACATAGGAAAACACATAATATATTACAACATATCTAAATCTTAGCATAAACAGATGAAATCCGTGAATCCTCACCAAACTGACTCCTAAAGTCAGTAACCGAAAAGATGAGGTTTTAACAATTTTTGGAATTGCAAATAACCTGTGGTCGAATAAACAAACAAAGGAATCAAGTTCCAACTGATAGGAACTATTACGGAAAATGCCCTCACTTTTGATTGTTTTATCTTCAACCAATGTAACTCCAGAAAAAAAAAATGTGTTTTATTTTACATAAATTGAAGATGACTTATACAGCGACATTCTGTATCGGCTGCAGTAACCTAATTAAAGAGTTAGGGAAGTCCAATAACATGGTGTTTGGGTTGGGTTTAACATCTATTGTGTTGTTGTTTTTTAATAGAGAATGCAGATTCACAGTGCCTGAAATCGATGTTTCTCAAGCTGGTTCTGATTACTCCCTAACCATTCTGATTTTCTGGATACCCACAATAGATATGCATGAGATCATTTGTATGCACTGCCTCCGTTGTATTCAGATCTGCTTCATGCATATTCATGGTGGAGTTCCTAAAAACAAGACTGACTTGGCGTACACCAGGATTGCCTTCAGAAACGCTCCTTATATAATATTGGAGATGAAACTGAATTTTCTTTTCATTTCTTTATAAATGTATGTAGAATAAGCGCAGAATACCACTCGAGCCTAAGGCACCCAGCTCCAAGAGCTGGTGAGAAGAGTAAAACTTAGGGCCCTAAAACAGCTGCACTATTTATTAAGCATTGTCTCATAGATACAATGTGGGAGAAAGCCTTCAGTTAATAGGTTCCTCAGTATGAAGAGCTTGCTCGGTGAACCCAAGCCAGTACTGCATGATATGGTCTTAGAAAGTGTGAGCCCTAAAGTGTCCAAAGTCCAGCACTGTTTTGGCAAGGCTTTGAGATCAGCACAAAATTTCACATACCATTCGGCTCACAGTCAAAACCACAGAGTGCATGAAGCAGTCTGACGTCCCGCGGCAGTGAGCAGCAGAGAGGGAAGTGGATAGTGGAGTCTGACAGTGGGAAAGGTGATGGGGGAGACTAGGAATGAGTTCAAGGAAAAAAAGCAGGGGTTAGGCTTGTGTTTGAGAGAGACTATGTGGGGTGAAGACTATGAAGAGGGAGAGAATGTTGGAGACGATGAGCTGGCGAAAGGAGGGAGGGAGAAGAGTAGTCTAGTTTACTGCGTTTATATTTTGGGCTTTCAGATTGCAGGGTTTTTCTTTGGCTGTTGATAGAGCCCAGAGGCAGCGCTGGCTTCTCTCAGTTGCTAGCATTTGTAACGGCATCCATGGACGTGGCTCTGTTGCTGCCATAAATCTGCACTGCTGCTTAGGACTCTGTTGGACTGTCAGTTGCTGAAGTCCTCATCAAAAAACCAAAAGCCAAGGGTATGGTGCAGTGTTACTGTACTGCTGGGGGAATTCTGCACATAAATGTCTGGCTGAATAAGAACTGTTGGTTGTTTGGGTGGGTGGTGGTGGTGGTGTTAGTTACTACTCAAAGTTGTACTAATTTGATAAATATAGGAGATGGTTGTAAAAGACTTGCATGGCTTGTATACTTGTAAATACTGGCATTTACAGACATAAAAGCCGCAGCAGGCACAGGTTGGAATGGGGTGGGGTCCACAAAAGTATTTATGTATTTCCAGTTATACCATAACAATACACGCCTACTTTAAAATAATCTGGACATCAGAATTTACACCTAGTCCAGTCAAGCAATTAACTGATTCTTTGTACCAGTGATTAAGGGAGGGATTGTGCTTGCTTCTCTGGTGTAAACTGAAATTTTGAGGGTGGGGTTTTTTTTGTTTTGTTTAAAAAAAAAAAGTTGTTCTCTCTGCTCCTTGCCAATCTGAATCTGGACATCCAGGTTGTAAGTGCTGGTGCTCATACATGCGAGCTGCGAGATTGGCACTTATATGAGCAAAACCTGACTGCTACTGCTCTTCTTTGTCCTTTTTTTTTAACGTATTTCTTTTTTTAAATGGCTGCTTGTACATCCTTGTACATATTTTACAAAAGGCTCTCTACATTCAGCAAGCTTTTGTAAAACACCAGGGAAATTTATGAATATCCTGACTTCGACATCCAATTTCCCAACACCCTATGCAAGATGGGGCTTCATGTATGCAGAATTTTAACATACTGTGCACATAATTTTCAACTGTTTATGCAGAATTCTTACCAGGAATAGACGTACTCTATGTATGATGCAGCCCCTAATTGTCTTAAGATAAGAGCCTGATTTTAAAACAGAGTACCTATGTGAGATGTCCATAAAGGCACCTTTCTGTTTTTAAAGGCATTATAGGCACCTATCTGCTTTAATAAATAAACTTCCATATCCAGCACTAGTATATGCATAGGCATTTGTGTGCTATGTATACCTGCTGTGAAGTTGGTATAAATGTCTGCATGCACTCTACACGCGTACTCATTTTTCTTATAAAATACATGAGTTTCTCCGGGAACAAGCAGGAAGTCAGTCCTCACGTATGGGTGACGTCGGCACCGACGGAGCCCTCGCGGAAGCATCTCCCCAGCTTTCAAAGAAAGCCTTTGGGAGATGCCACAATGCATGCAAGGTCCTCTTCCCACCCAAGGGTGCCATCTTGCTCAGTCTCCTTTTTTCCATGGAGCCCTTCAGACGTCGTCTGTTCTTCCCCTGGAAAAAGTTTATTTTTCTCCTTGAGTTTCTAACTCGTCTCCGGTATTGCACAGGTACTCTTCCCGCCTACCGATCTCTGTGTCTAGGTTGGATTCTTTTTGTACTTCTAGTTTTTTCTTTTTTGGCGCCTTCGTGCACTTTTTTCAATGCTGGCAGCCCGAAGGGGTACTATTTTCCCCTATGACTATCAGTGACTTTAAAAAGTGTGATCGGTGCTCTAAGTTAATGTCCTTAACCGACACACATGACTGCTGCCTCCAGTGCCTTAGATCATGACCCGGCGGCCTGCAGCCTTTGCAAACAGATGTCCAGCAAGGCCCTTAAGAGCCGCCAGCAGCAGCACAATACGTTTTTCCCTGACTCCCCAATGCCTCCGAAGGCCAGGGCCTCGTCTGAGACGCCGACACCTCGGGAGGAACTCTCCAAACCTGAGCACCGTTGTGGGCCTTCAGGAAGAAGAAGAAATCCTCGAAGGTGGCGTCCTTGCATGGCTCCGACCAACCGGGATCCTCCCAGGCCCAGTCCCGCAGTCCCAGATGTCGGCGCCCGAGGCATTGGAGAGGGAGCAGCTGGTGAAGGTTCCCCGGAAGGATCCAGCTGCGGACTGGCCTCGGTCCCCAGATGCTATCCTCGTTGAGGATTCCCCTTCGTGGGAGCTGGCATTGGGCCCTAGTTCCTCGGTGCTTGCGCCAAAGGCTGCGGAGCCTTCTGGCTTAGAGTCCAGAATGGCAGCCTTGGAGCACAGTTTGTCTGCCTTCTTGGACCAGTAGCGGGAGCTGTTGTCCGGCACGTCTGGATCCTCTGCCCCAACCACTGGACGTTCAACGTCAGACATCCCTGGAGGCCAACCTGCTCCTCGAGGTCTTATGGCCTCGAGTCAATCCTCAGCCAAGGTCGCGCTTGATGTCCCATTCTACAGGGCAGAGGTCATCCCCGACGAATCCCCCGGGGGCAGACCATAGGGTGTTGGGCCTCTCGATGCCCACAGAGCAGCCCTCCCTTGAGTCTTCCACGGAGTACTCCAAATGGGAGATGACTGGTATCCGGGGACTCCTCATCCTCCAACACCGCAACCTCCTCTCTGACTCCCTGGTCTCAGAACCTCAGAGAAGGTCCCTGCCGGAGGACATGGGCTTCTTGGACTTTGTCAAGGACATGTCTATGGCCCTGGTGTTTCCGACTGAGTCGGAGGAGGATCCTTGGGCTGATGAGCTTGAGATCCTCCAGTGCGAGGCTCCTCAGGAATCGCTCACGGTTCCCATCCTAGAATGGCTTATGTTCCTCATGTGGGAAACACCGGCATCGGTACTGGTGGTGAGCAAACAGCTCAACTCGATGTATCGAGTCCGCCGGAGCCCGGGCTTCCAGAAGTCTCAACTGCTGCACAACTCCATGGTGGTGGAGTCAGCCATGTGTCAGCTGAAAAGCCAGAAGACGCACTCCTTGGTGCCCCCCGACAAGGAGGCCCGCACCTTGGATGCCCCCGGCAGGAAGTGCTACCAAGGCTTGATGCTCATCTGCTGTATCCGGTCTTACCAGCTGTACATGGGCATGTTCCTGAGGGACCTGGTGAAGGAATTCACCAGGTTCTTGGCTGGTCTCTCCAAGGAACCCTTGCAGCGTTTCAAGAGCATGTCCAAGACCATCCGTGAGTGCTCCAAGTTTGTCTCGAGCAGCCTATGACTGGTTCGAGTCGGTGGCCCGGATAGCCACAGCAGGCATCGGTGCACACCGCCAGGCTTTGCTTCAGTCATCCAACCTCGAACAGTGGGTTCAGGACAAGTTGGGTCGATGTCCCATGCCAGGGAGAGAACCTCTTTGGCAAGCCCATGACTGACAAGGCTGCCAAGCTGGAGACCAAGTTCATGACAAAGACCAGGCTCTCCAAGAAGACCATTGCCCCTTCCCGACGGAAGGTTTGGGGTAAAAAGCCCTTTTACCCGAGGAAGGGAGCTGCTTACCAAAACTACCCATCCTACCAGGCCTCCCCGGCTCCCCAACAAGGGCAGCAGGCCAAGGGACATGGACATGGTCTGCGTAAGCAGAAGGTTCCGAAGCCCCAGGCACTGGCTCTGGCCCAGCCAGGGGGGAGTTTTTTGACTCCTTCAGCAAAGCCTCTCTACCCCAAGGAGGTCAGCAGCCCACAGGGGGACATCTGACGCTCTATGACCAAGATGGATGAGCATCACCACAGATTCCTGGGCACTGAGGGTAGTCGGGGAGGGTTACCTCCTTCACTTGACTCAGACGCCTCCCCCTTTTTTCCTAGGAGAGCCCCTCTGATCTCCCCTCCACTGGACTTTCTCCTGAAGGAGCTGGTAGGTCTTCTCGATGACAGCGGTGGAACTGGTGCCCCACCACCTCAAGGGCAAGGGGTTATACTCCAGATACTTCCATGTCTCAAAGAGGACAGGGGGCCTAAGGCCCATCCTCAACCTGCGCAACCTCAACAAATTCCTGGTGCGGGAGAAGTTCAAGATGCTCTCCCTTGGAACATTGCTGCCATACCTCCAGTAGGGAGACTGGCTGTGCTCCTTAGACCTCAAGGATACTTATACTCACCTCCTAATCCACCCAAACCATGGGCGGTACCTGTGGTTCATGGTAGGGGGCAGGCACTTTCAGCACAGGGTACTCCCCTTCGGTCTAGCCTCTGCCTCAAGGGTCTTCACAAAATGCCTGGCAGTCATGGCTGCCTTTCTCAGGCTGCAGGGGGTATTCCTATTTCCCTACTTGGACAACTGGCTCATAAAGGGGTGCACAGCTTCTGAGGTGCAGCAGGCAACCGCACGCACCATCTAGGTTCTGCAATACTTGGGCTTCGTCATAAACTACCCCAAGTCTTTCACCTTCTCCTGACACAGTGCCTAGAATTCATTGGGGCAAAGATGGACACCCTCCAGTCAAAGGCCTTCTTGCCCAGAGACCAGGCAGATCGCCTCAGGTCTCTGGCCTGGGACATACAACACTGTCCCTCGGTGTCTGCCCAGCATCTTCTGCTCCTCCTTGGGCACATGGCCTCCACGGTCCACGTCACTCCAGATGCCCATCTCCACATGAAGACGGCGCAGTGGTGTCTCCAGGACCAGTGGTCTCTGGCCACAGGCTTCCTCCGAGACAAAGTTGGGTGACCCGCCAGTTGGCGGACTCTCTGGTCTGGTGGCAGTTGCCCCAGCACTTAGAAGTGGGCATGCCCTTCCAGGCCCCCAACCACTCGAAGGTCCTCACCACGGATGCCTCTTTGCTCAGCTGGGGAGCCCATTGCGAGGGTCTCCACACCCAGGGTAGCTGGTAGCTAGACGAGAGCACCCAACAAATCAATCTCCTGGAGCTTTGAGCCATTCACCTCACCCTGAAGGTCTTCTGTCATCACCTGCATCACCGGTTGGACCTGCTCCACACGGACAACCAGGTGGCCATGTTCTATGTGAACAAGCAAGGGGGCATGGGGTCCCATGCCCTTTATCAAGAGGCGCTGGTCCTCTGCTCCTACACAGCCCAACTGGGTATCCTGCTCAGAGGAGTGTACCTGCCAGGCCAAGACAACCTGCTGGCCGACAGGCTCAGCAGGGTTCTCCAGCTGCACAAGTGGCGGCTGGACCCTAGGGTAGCCAGCCAGCTTTTCTGACTCTGGGGAGAACCCCTGATGGACCTGTTCGCCAGTCCGGACAACTTCCAGTTGCCCCGCTTTTGCTCTTGACAGGCCCACCCCTCCAGGGTAGCTGCAGACGCATTTCTGGTTTCATGGTCGGAGGGCCTCATGTACACCTTCCCTCAGATGCCGCTAATTGCCAAGACGTTGTTCAGGAGCCTCCGCGACAGGGAGGGTCAACTTGATAGCTCCCCAATGGCCCAGGCAGCCGTGGTTCCCCCCCTGCTGCTGCTCCCATCCCCTTGGGGACCACCCCGGGACTCCTATTTCAGGAAGGGGGCTCTCTCCTGCACCCCAACTTGGGGTCTCTTTCGCTGATGGCTTAGCTGATGAGAGGGTAACTCTGGCCCCTCTCCATCTTTCCATTGAGGTGGAGGACATTCTGCTGGCCTCTCGCAAGGCCTCGACTAGGAAGGCATACGCCTTCAAAAGGCGCAGGCTCTCAGCTTGGTGTGCTAAGCAAGGGGCTGACCCCTTCTCCTGCCCACTGGCTATGGTGTTGCAGTACCTTCTCCACCTTTCTCATTCCGGGCTCATGTCTAATTCCGTCAGGGTGCACCTTAGTGCCATGGCAGTGCACCACCATCCGGTGGACGGTAAGTCCCTCTCAGCCCAACCATTGGTGACCCGCTTCCTACAGGGCCTGCTCTTATCTAAGTCCCCGGTTCGCCCTCCCTTCGAACTCTTGGCTACTTGCCACCTTCATTACCTCTCGTGGAAGGTGGTCTTCCTGGCCGCGCTCACTTCAACTTGAAGGGTTAGCGAGCTCCAAGCCTTTGTGGCTGAGGCTCCCTACATCAGGTTCTACAAGAACAGGGTGGTGCTCCGCACGCACCTGAAATTCCTCCCGAAGGTAGTGTCCTCCTTCCATCTCAACCAGGAAGTGGTACTCCCTACCTTCTTTCCGAGACCTCACGCCAGTCAGGCGGAAACGGTCCTTCACACCTTGAACTGTAAGAGGGCCTTATCCTTCTATATCGAGCGCACTCAGGGCCACCGCAAAGCTTCCCAGCTTTTCGTTTCCTACAATCCCAGTAAGCTGGGGGAGGCGGTGACTAAGCATATGCTGTACACATTGGTGGCGGACTGTATCACCCTTGCCCATGAGCAGGCGGGCTCCCACTGGACAGCCGTGTCACAGTGCACCTTGTCAGGGCCATGGAAAACTTGCGCTCTGTCCCAATGGTGGACATCTGCTGGGCCACCACCTGGTCTTCAGTCCATACTTTCACAGCTCATTACAGCATGGAAAAAGAGTTCCAACGAGACAGTGCCTTCGGCCAGGCTGTGCTCCATAACCTTTTTGGTATCTAGGCAACTCCTAGCCTCCGACCCTTCTGTGTTCAGGCTAATGGAGCGCTGGTCCATTGGACACAGGGGTTCTACTGTAGTCTGTGACAGACTAAATTGCTGCTGCTTGCGGCTCCCCATGAGGGAGCCCCTATTTTTGCTACGGGTTTTCGGTAGCCTGCAGCTGGGGAGTCCCATATGTGAGGACTGACTTCCTGTTTGTTCCCGGAGAAAGCGTAGTTACTCACCTGTAACAGGTGTTCTCCGGGGACAGCAGGAATCGGTCCTCACAACCCTCCCTCCTCCCCTTGGAGTTGCTCCTTTACCATCTTTCATTTTTGCTGTCTTTAGCTATGTCATCGTACTGAGCAAGATGACACCCTTGGGTGGGAAGGGGACCACGCATGCATGGTGGCATCTCTCAAAAGCTTTCTTTGAAAGCTGGGGAGATGCTTCTTTGAGGGCTCCGTCGGTGCCGACGTCACCCATATGTGAGGACCGATTCCTGCTGTCCCTGGAGAACACCTGTTACAGGTAAGTAACTACGCTATATCACAACGCCCCCAGGAATGCCTAGACGTGGTATGCATATTAGAACATACCATCTTGTTGCTGCACATATATAGCTGCATAATTTTATAACAGGCCCTTTTCCTATGCAAAATGGACTGTAAAATCATCCCCTGAGAGTGGAAGGACAACACTTAGTCCCAGGTCTCCCCTTTAAACACTTACACTCTGGCTTCGCCAGAAACAATCAGGAAATCAGTCCTTACATATGGGTGACATCTGCACCGACAGCCTGCATGGAAGCATCTCCCCAGCTTTCAAAAAAGCCTTTGGGAGATGCTGACCCAAATGCAAAGTCCCCTTCCCACCCAAGAGTGCCATCTTGCTCAGTCTTCTTTTTTTCCGTGGAGTCCAACAGACATATGTCCTGTTCCCACAAAAAAATATTTGAAAAACTTCCTAAAACTTAGTTTTCCCGTTAGGCATACCGGTCCCTCTTCCTGCCTCAAGTCAGCGCTTCTCGGCCCTGTTTTTATCGAGGTCTCCCTCGACTGTTGTAGTGATTGATATGGAAGGATGGACTAGATAGGCCATGTGGTCTTTTTTCTGTTGTCATGTTTCTATATTGAATCTGGTTTTGGAGCTGGAGCTGTACTGTTTTCTCGATGATTCCTTGGCCAGGAATGGGAGGCTGGCAATGGGTCAGTGTGATGCTGGGACTGATGGGTCGAGGTTTGGTTTCTTCATTGTAAGGCAGATGGAAGAGACTGCAAGGCATTATTCCATGTTGGAGTGCTTTGTTTGTTATCTTGGCTAGAAATGTGCTGAATTCGGTTTTTACTGATTTGGTCCAGTTGGCTGGGCATGGGTCTAGCGGCGAGGTTGTGGTGTTTAGATTGATTAGTATATGCTCAATATTTTCACTACTGACTGTTTGGAATGAGAGCCAGCAGCTATTTTTAGGCATTGCATTGCACTATTGTTTGTAGTGTGCAGCCCGTTGTTGATGGTGATATTGGTTGTTTGGTGGGGTTTGGGGGGGGGGGGGTTGATGAGGCATCTGACTAAGTCAGATAGTTCTCTTGGACGATTTATTGCAGTATTTATGATTTTTGAGTGATTGTTTTTCTTGGCTTTATCTGCAGTGGTGTGATTGTTCTGTAGAAATATAAGGTCGTTGTTTCGGTCTTCATCCAAGGTGGTTTTTTGCCATTTCTGCTCAATTCGTCTTAGCTCAATTTTTAGTTTTCATAGGGCACATGTACTGGGAGTTTTATGAATGTGTTGTTTTTTGGTGGGGTTTTGTAGCTTTAGATTGTGGTTTTGAGGCGGATCCAATTACTTTATTCCAGTTGTCTTTCAATATTGCGGGGTCTGCCATGTCCGTTGTTAAATATGGTAGAGTGTTCTTGAGAAAGTTGTCCCTACTGAAATTTCTGAATCGTTGCTTTGCTTGTTGGTGATCTGTTACAGTTATTGGTGATTTCAGGAGTATTTTATTTTATTTCTCATTCTTATATACCGCCTTATCTGACAATCAAGGCAGTTTACATACAACAGAACAGATCATAGAAACATAGAAACATGATGACAGAAAAAGACCACATGGCCTATCTAGTCTTTCCTTCCATATCAACAACTACAACAGTCCCCTTTTTGCCTTTAGACATCCTCTGTGTTTGTCCCATGCATGTCCCATCAATTACATCAAACAGAATTAACTATGTACAATAACAGAGTTTAACTGTAAATTATTTACATTGGTTGTTCTGATAGGACTAGGGATGCAATGATAATTTATGCCTTCCAGATATAGACTGGGGGAGAATTGTGTATTCGTTGAATTGTGCAGGACCACTGAAGGGTAGGATGGTATATGAAATGGTGTTAAGGCTCCTTCTGATATGTGATAAGTGGTTCTGGGTGGGAGTGGCCATAGTGTTCATTGAAAAGGTATATCTTTAATCTTTTTCTGAAGTCAGTAAGGTCCTTTATTTCCTTTATGCCTGAAGGCAAGGCGCTCCAAAGTGTTGGGGCATAATGAGAGAAGGCTCTTTTGTTTTTCATTTTGGTTGCCTTAAGGAAGTCGTTTGAATGACATAGTGCATTTTGGGTACAGCTCCTTCTCAGTCTGTTGGGGTATGTTGAAGGTGATGAGGTATGGTCTGTCCAAGGCAGGAGGTATGTTTTTATTGAATGTGGATGGGGGTCCAGATTAGGTCCAGGATGTTTCCTTTATTGTGAATTGGGAATGCCATTCTTTGTGTAAGGTCCAATGATTCCATTGCTGCGAGGAATGTGTCTGATTTATTGTAATAGGTAAAGAGGGGAGGTTGAAGTCTCCGAGGATGAGCATGTCTTGTTTAGATTTGGAGTTCTCGATGCTGTTTTCAGTTATGGCAGATAAGTTGTTTGATGAGGAGGAAGGTGTTCTGTCGTTTGAGGATGATGGTCAGATAGTTGTTTGTGATGGTGACTGAATCAATCTTGTCGGTGCTTTTAGTTGATAGAGGTCAGAAATGTAGGTTTGATTTGGTTAGGATTAGTACCCCTTCTCCTCTTCTGTTTCTTGGGCATTGGAGTAGACTTCTGTTTTGATGTGGTTGACATTGTTGGAGTTTGTGAGCCATGTACCGCATCCAGAAAGGTCCAGGTTTCCATGGTCGTCGAGTCAACCAAACAAAAGATCAAGAGCCAGAAGACTCGTTCCTCCCGTTAGGGAGGCCCATGCCCTCGGGCACAAATGTTATCAAGGCTCGATGCTGGGTTGCTGGATCCAAGCATATGAACTCTACATAGGCATGTACCTAAAGGCACTGGCCAAAGAGCTGTAGGGGTTTGCAGCAGGCCTCATCGAGGAACCCCTCCAACGGTTCCAGACCCTGATTTCGGGAGTGCAGGACTGTTCCAAGTTCCTCTCCCGGGCCGCCTATGACTGCTTTGAGTTGGCAGCTCGAGTTGCAGTGGCTGGCATCAGGGTCTGACACCAAGCCTGGCTGCAATCCTTCAACCTCGAGCAGTGGGTCCAGGACAAACTGCTCAATGTCCCCTTTTCGGCAAACCCACAGCCGACAAAGCTGTGTGATCGAGGCTGACTTTGTGATCTGGCAGAGGCTGTCCAAGAAGACCTTATCCTATCCCCGCAAAAATCCGTCCAGGGAAAAAGGGCGCCATCCGACAGGGTCATCAGTATCGGCCCTACTCTGGCCATCAGCAGGGTTCTCACCCCAAGAGGCAGGGACAGGGGGTTCAGAAGGCAAAAGCACCTAAGCCCCAGACTCCAGCTCCTACCCAGCCAGGGGAGAGCTTTCGACTCCCAGGGCAGGGCCTCCTCTCCCCCGGAAACCTTCATCAGCCCACTCTGGCACTCTTTGCCCACAGATGGGCCTCAATCACCTCAGACCTGTGGGTACTGCAAGTGATCATGGAGGGATACCTCCTCCACCTACAGCAGATTCCACCCAGGTTCTTTCCAGGAGAGCCGGTATGACACTTCCTTCACCAGACCTTGCTACTCACAGAGCTCGCAGGTCTTCTCAAGGACAACGCTGTAGAACCTGTACCCAGACACCAGTTTTATTTATTTATTTATTTAACAGTTTCTTATATACCGCCCCTTCCAGAGATCAGGGGCGGTTCACATTGAACAAAAATCAATATACTTCTGTATATTTTACATGGAACTTGTGTTAACTATGTACACGTTTAGTTACCAGTGGGGCAAAGGCTTCTAGGTACTTCCTTGTCTCAAAGAGGACTGGGGATCTCAGGCCCATCCTAGACCTACAAAACGTAAGCAAGTTTCTGGTGAGGGAGAAGTTCAAGATGCTCTCCCTTGGAACACTGCTGCCCTACCTCCTCCAGGGAGATTGGCTTTGCTCCTTAGATCTAAAGGATGCTTACACACACATCCTGGTCACCCCTCCCACAGGCAGTACCTAAGGTTTGTGGTAGGAGGAGGGCACTACCAATACAGAGTGCTGCTACCCTTTGGCCTGGCCTCCTCACTGAGGATTTTCACGAAATGCCTAGCAGTGGTCACCGCCCACCTATGTCTGCAAGGGGCCTTCATCTTCCCCTACTTGGATGACTGGCTTATCAGGGGTGGCACGGCCACAGAGGTCCACCAAGCCACAGGGCACACAACTCTTCTGCTACAGCACCTGGGGTTTGTCATCAGTTACCACAAATCTCATCTCGCTCCAGCTAGAGTCTGAAGTTCATAGGTGCTCAGTTGGACATCCTGCAGACTAAGGCCTTTCTGCCCAAAGAAAGGACAGACTGCCTCAGGGAAGCACCACCTCAGGTAAAGCACCATCGCTCAGTGTCATCCAGTCTCCTCCTCCATCTTCTGGGCCACATGACCCTGCTAGTCCGCCTACATAAGCGAACAACCCAGGATGCCTCCACGCTTGGTGCCTCCATGGGCAAATTGCGGGACAGGATCAGGATAACCCGCCAGCTGGTGTAGTCCCTCGACTGGTGGCAACTTCCCTGCAACCTTGGGGTCGGAATGCCTTTCTGGGCACCCCTGCCCCGAGGATCCTGAGCACAGACATCTCTCTCCTCGGGTGGGGAGTGTACTGGACCATCGCATGCAAGGCAGCTGGTCACAGACAGAATCCCTCCTACAAATCAATCTTCTGGAACTTGGGGTGATCTTCCTGGCCCTAAGGGCATTCCGCTACTGCCTGTGGCACCAGTCAGTACTGGTACAGACAGACAACCAGGTCGCCATATTCTACATCAACAAGCAGGGGGCATGGGATCGAACTCCCTCTGCTAGGAGACAATGGCCCTCCTGTCTTTTACGACTTGCAGCAACATGTTCCTGTGAGTGGTCCACCTCCCGGGCGAGGATAGGCTCAGCAGGGTGCTCCAGCTGCACGAATGGTTCCTGCTGCTGCTCTCCTTGTCGGTGGCACTCCCGGTCCCGCTGGGCCATGCCCCAGACCTCCTGACCCAGGAGTAGGGCTCCCTCCTGCTCTCCAATTGGGGGTTTCTAACATTAACGGCATGGCTGCTGAACGGGTAGCTTTGACCCCTTTCAACCTCCCACAAGAGGTTGAGGAGGTCCTTTTGGCCTCCCGCAAGCCCTCCACGAGGCGAGCATATGCCTTTAAGTGGTGTAGATTCTCTGTATGGTGTATGGAGAGGCGGAAGTTCCCCTTCTCCTGCCCAGTTCAATTGGTGCTCCAATACCTACTCCATCTGTTGCACACTGGACTGAAGTCCAACTCTGTGAGAGTGCACCTGAGTGCGATTGCTGCACACCACCACCCTATCGAGGGGAAAACCTTTCGGGTCAGCCCCTGGTCTCTCGGTTCCTCCTGGATCTTCTGCTCTCTAAGCCCCCTGGCGGCGGAATGGGATCTCAATGTGGTGCTCTCACAGCTCACAAGGTGAGCCGCTAGCTACTTGCCATCTGCGGTATCTTTCCTGGAAGGTTGCCTTCCTGGTAGCTCTCACATCCGCTCGCAGAGTAAGTTGGTTTCAGGCCCTGGTGGCAGAGCCACCATACACAAGATTCTACAAGAACAAGGTGGTGCTGCGTACTCACCCCAAATTCCTCCCAAAAATGGTATCCCCCTTCCACCTCAACCAGGAGGTGGTCCTTTCCACCTTTTTCCCGCAGCCTTATGCTGATAGGGAGGAGACTATACTCCATACATTGGACTGCAAACAGGCCCTGTCCTTCTATCTACAGTGGACCCAGGGCCATCGCAAAGCACCTCAGCTTTTCATTTCCTACGACCCCAACAGACTGGGACTTCCTGTGACTAAGCGAATTCTGTCCACTTGGGTGGCGGACTATATTGACCTCACCTGTGAATGAGCAGGGCTCTCCCTGGACCAACAAATCACAGTACATTGTGTGAGTGATGGCCACATTGGTGGTAAACCTGCGCTCAGTACCGGTAACTGAGATCTGCAAAGCCGCCACATGGTCTTCAATCCATACATTCGAAGCTCACTACTGCCTGGAAAGTGAGCTCTGTCGGGACAGTGCCTTTGGCCAGGCAGTACTCCGTAATCTGATTGGGGTGTAGGCAACTCCTGCCCTCTGACCCTTTTGTGTTCAGGCTACCAGAGTGATAGTGTCGCTGGACGCTAGGGTCTTGCAGAGTCTTTCAGCTGGGAAGTCACCTTCTGCAATTCATGGCTACTCAACTTGGTCAACATTGGTTCTGTCATGGTTTGGGCCTCAGCAGCCTGGAGCTAGGGAGTCCCATGTGTGAGGACGGACTTCCTGCTTGTTCCTGGAGAAAGCGTAGTTACTCACCTGTAACAGGTGTTCTCCAGGGACAGCAGGAATCTGTCTTCACAACCCTCCCTCCTCCCCTGGGAATTGCCTTCCTACCTTGTTTTATTTTACTACCGTCCTAGCTATGTCATCTCGCTGAGCAAGATGGCACCCTTGGGTGGGAAGGGGACCATGCGTGCGTGGCGGCATCTCCCAAAGGCTTTCTTTGAAAGCTGGGGAGCTGCTTCCGTGCAGGCTCAGTCAGCGTCGACGTCACCCATCTGTGAGGACTGATTCCTGCTGTCCCTGGCGAACACCTGTTACTGTTGAGTAGCTACCCTTTCAGGCTGCAAACTTGGCAGGATGGAGGAGCGAGGCAACACATGATGGAATGTTCATGAGATATATCTGCGTACATTTATCTACAAATGTTGTTAATTTCCAAATTTTAGTTCCATTGAAAACCAGAGTTAAAGACCGCGGGATAGGACTTCAGAGCAACTGGCTGTAAGCGGGCTGCTAGGGACAGCTACAAGATGTTAGAGCACATGATTTCTTCCTAGTGTGGGCTGAATTTGTGCACTGATCTGCGTACTCTTTCAGATGAACGGCCTTATCAAACTAGTGACTCCAAAGTTTAATGTTTATTTTAAAGTTCAGGATTTATGTTATCGTGCCATTTTTTTAAGTCACTCTCCTCCCCTGTTTCCAGAGTTGCTAGTGTGCAGCCTCCCCTCCTCCCCCCCCCCCTTTCTCTGGTACAATCCACTGCTTCCTGCTTAGGAGGGAATGACACTTCTCACCTGCTTCAGACTCCTACTCTGCTGACGTCACCTCGTGGCGAGCCCCATAGTTCCAAACATCCACAACTTCAAACTGATGCTGGCTGAGAAGGAAGCAGGTAAAAAAAATCTCTGCTCCCTCCTTCAGGCAAGAAGGAGAGAGGATCAAAGCACAGGGTGCGGGGGGGGGGGGTCCTCTTCGCCCCCTCGAATACTGTCCTATTGGAGACCTTGTATATGCAGATTTATCTCATGCATATTATCCTATAAACCAGATCTTCTGAGTAGGCCTTGATGCCTGGATTGAGAACTGCAGTCTTACGAGAATGTTATATTGTGTGATTTGTGGCTGCTTGGACAGAATGTTATTTGATCAGGTAGAATGTTTGCAGCTACATAATATCATCACAACCCTCCTTTTCTGGCATTGCAGGTAAGGTTCTAAAGGAGCTGATCCAGCCTTACCAGGAGCGCGTAGACAGACTCTCTCAGTTCCTAGTGGATGTCAAGCCTTCGTTACAATATGAGATTGTGCCCCTACTTGACCCGTTTGGGCCATCCATAACAGATCCAGCGTTGAATTGCATTGTGGTCAGTGAAGAAACTCGAAAAGGAGGAAACTTGGTGAACAAGAAAAGGCTGGAAAATGTAATGTAACTCTAGTGTTTTATTTATTTATTTATTTATTTAACAGTATTTCTATACCGCCTTCTCCTTCAATCAAGGCGGTCTCACAGCAAGCAATCAAAAAGTGGACAAGTGTTTTCATGCAGTGATGCATGTTGAGTGTTTGTGTTGGTGAGCATTTGATTTAAATTGTGCTTTCTACATTGTGCGCTATTGTACATTGTGAGCTATTATACATTGTGAGCTATTATACAGTTTTATATACAAGGTTGAGGGGAGGGTCCATAGTTTTGGCTTGGTTAGTAGATCAAGTGGTATGTCCATAGTGTTCCATGAATAGAGTTGTTTTCAGTTGTTTACGGAAGTCCTTGAGGTCTGTGGTTTGTCTTAGTTCAAATGGGAGGGTGTCCCAGATTGATGGAGCAGCCAGTGAGAGTGATCGTTCTGCGGTATCCTTGCGGGACTTGACGAAGTCTATTGGGGTGTTTACTCGGTTGGTTGTGCCTCTTCTCCTTGGCCGTGTGCTTGTATCTGGTTGAATGAGTGTGTGTAGGCTTATGGCTGAGGAGAGTTGTTTGATCTTGAATATGTTTATGATTGTTTTGTATTTGATGCGTGCGCTGATTGGGAGCCAGTGCAGGTCTTTCAGTATTGGTGTGATGTGCTCTTGTCTTGGAGTACCAGATATTATGCGGGCAGCTGTATTCTGTGCTAGCTGTAGTGGTCTGTGTCCGCTTTGGTAGCCCAAAGTAGATTGGGTTGCAGAAGTCTAGTATTGGTGTTATTAGAGCCTGGCAGACTGTGCGAAAGTGCTCTGTGGCGAGGAGGGGCTTAAGTCTTCTGATGAGTCTCATTCTGTTGTATGCGCTTTTGGTTGTTTTGCTTATGTGTGAGTGGAGGCTCAGCTCCTTGTCCAAGGTCACTTCGAGGTACTTTGCCTCTGTCTTTATGGGTATGGATGTGTCTTTTATCTTGATGTTGGGTGGTGGGTCGAAGTCCGAATTTTGCGTGGTGATCATGGCCTCTGTCTTGTTGTAGTTTATTGCGAGGTTGTTAGTGTTGCCAGAATGCTTGCATCTGTTATGTGTTTCTGTTCTGTCTCTTCTATGCCAGGGAACCATCTTTGTCCAGTTGGACAACTAGGTTGACATGTTGCTCTTTTAGCATCCTTAATTGTTCTACCCTTTAATTTCTTCTTCTCTTTTTAGTTTATAATATAGTTACAAAGTAGCCCATTAAGCAATGGGAAAAAAATAAAGAAATAGATATTTTTTCTTCTTTTTATCTCACAAGAAAAAACAGACGTCCACATCGAGGGGTATTACAGAGTAGAGTAACAAAGGCAAAAAAACCCTGAGAAACATTTAGTTTTGATGATACAAAGCCGCTATTTAAACCATTAATGATGAATAATCCTCATACTTGCTACAAAGAAAGAAGTTAAGTATTATAATTAAAATACTAACTCCCTTTCGTAGCATCACATTTTTTACCTTGATCTACACTTTAATCTCTGGTCGTTAGCTAGGGATTATATGTTTCTAGTTCTAATGTACTGTAGGCCTAATCATGTGACTTAAAAACTCGGCCTTAGACTTTTTAACTAGATCTCTAGGTGGATAGCCCAAGTGAGGCATCTGATGTGAACATAGTTAGTTCTGTTCAGCATGAGAGCTCTTGGCTGTCTCTAAGAAGGCATTAATTGGTATAAAACCTTGGAAGACTCTTAGCATGTCTTTGGAGACGATGACTGGGTGCTCCTTCACAGTACTGCAAAACCATGCAACTGTCTAAGAAAATGAAGCCCCAAACTAGTGTGAATTGTTGAACCCTAGCAGAAGTTGTGGATAGTTTTTCATCCTGATTAGATTGTAAGCTCTGATGAGCTGGAACTGCGTCTTGCATCTATATGTAGAGCGCTGCGTACACATTGTAGTGCTATACAAATGTAGTGTAATTTGTTGTTCCATCATTATGTTTTCCCAGCACCTGCCAGAGCTGGCTCTCCATGAGATTCACTTAATAAAAGATTCCCACCGCACAGAAATTGAAGAGGAAAAGATAAGCTCTTCCAGTATCAGAATCCGATTGCTGGGAACATTACTTCGTCCTCCAAAAGTACGTTTTTAAAAAAGCTCGTTTTAACTTCTGGATGTTTTTGTAAGGTGGGGAGGCTTTTCTGGAATTGGTATGGTGCCAGCCTTCAGCTTATTTGTTATTGCCTTTGATTCATTTTTCAGAAAAATTTACACATATCTTCACACCCTTTTGTGATCGGATTAACAGGAGGGAGTGGAAGTGGCAAGACCTCCATCGCAAGACATTTGGAGAACCTCGGGGCCTCCCTAATTGACAGTGACAAACTTGGTCATGAGACCTATAGTCCCGGTGGTCCTGCTTATCATCAAGTCATCAAGGAATTTGGATCAGGTAAAAAAAAAAAAAAAATTAAAATCTGCAGTTATGGCATGTAGACAAATCAAAGTTGCTAACAAAGGGATGAGCTGATGTACTTGGGGCCCGTCGCCAACTGAGCTGGAGCTAACAAGCCCATCATTGTGCAAGTTGAAAATCCAATATCATAAGCTAGCTCCATGACAAGTGCTACCACATGGAAGATCCCCAGATTGAATCTTCTGGAGGCAATATTTACAACTCCCTGGTGATTGGATATTGAGCCCACGATCCAAGGTTCTGAAAGAGCTCTGCTGCATGACGACGTCTGGCCCCAAGACATTGCTGCATTGACCAGACCAGGAACAGTAGGAGGAAAGACCTATTAAAAATAATAATCGCCAGACAGGAGTGAATGAAGGCTCATGGTGTAAGAGTCCCAATACTGGTTCCAACAAAGCTGAAAGGAAAGGAAGGAACTACCAGGCCAATTCTGCAGTCTGTGTGTGGCATTCCCAGATGTTAGCAGCAGTGGCTCCTTGGACCTGATCCCTTCTTTTCTTGCGCAGGAAAATACGTGATGAGAATGAAGTAAATTTATTTCTTTTATTTTGTTATTTCTTTACTTCATCCACTTCAAGGCCCCTTTCCTCTTTGTCCTGCCATACGAGTCCAGATGCCCTTTTCTATGCATCCTAACGTTTCATGCTTCCTAAGGAGCTGAATCATCTACTTCCAGGAGGCTCACAGACCCTCTTAGGATGTGTAGAAAGGGAAACTACTTGAATTCCATGTGTCGGGACTGGTCTGCCAGGATTGAAAGAAAGAAAATTGGCATTTTTCCTTCTGCGCATAAAGGGGCATGCTATGCTTAAAAAACAGGGCTGCATGTGATGGGTTGGGTACTGTAGGACTGGGTGGAACGACGGCATTGCACTAACCGCTCTTGCTACCCTTTGCATGGGTGCACTTCATACCACCTCTGTGGGTAGCATTAGATGCGCCTACATGCCAGCTTGTGCGATATGCACGTAGAGTTATGCACACACAGCCTGTGCACGTGTAACTTTTACCCAAAGTGAGTGAAGGGCTCTCCTTCCTGTGCTTCCCTCCGAAAGAGGGAAAGATACGCCTTCGACTTTGTCATCCTCAAAGACTGCTCCTTGTGTCCTATTCTAGACCTCAAGGGAATCAGCCGCAGTCTGCAGATTTCATGCTTTCGCATGGAGACACCTTGTTGGATTTGTGGAGGCCTGCTTTCATATTCTTATCCGAGGGGACCAGCAGCGTTTCTGAGGTTCACAACACTGGGCAGTCATTTCCAATTCTGTGCGCTTCCCTTCGGGCTCGCAACTGCTCCCAGACCTTTTCCAAAGTGATGGTGGTTGTCACAGTGGTCCTCGGGCACAATGGTATCTGTGTCCATCCTCATCTTGACAACTGGTTCATTCGAGCATAATCTCAATCTGAGGCATTCCATTCACTGCATCGAGTGATCCAGCTCCTCAAACAGCTTGGCTGGATAATCAACCACCACAAAAGCTGCTTGATGCCCTTCCAGAGCCTGAAGTTTCTAGGTGCTCATTTTGATATGCAGGTGGGCAGAGTCTTCCTAACGGCAGAACAATAGTCCAAATTCAGTTGCCAACTCTGGGAATTTCTGGCAAATCCAACCACCATTGTGTGGGATT
This sequence comes from Ichthyophis bannanicus, assembly GCA_033557465.1. NCBI lineage: Eukaryota > Metazoa > Chordata > Amphibia > Gymnophiona > Ichthyophiidae > Ichthyophis > Ichthyophis bannanicus. The sequence goes on from CM066045.1 coordinate 54,979,985, forward strand.
ATCTACAGCTTTTAGGGACAATGGCTGAGATACTGGCTCTCATTCCCTGGGTATAAGCACACATGCAGGCGTTGTTGACACGTTGGTCCCCATGCACAAAGGACTACCGTATTCATTTGCCATTTCCTCTGCCAGTCCAGCACAGTCTCACTTGAGGGGCCTCTCCCGACAAGATGCTTCGGGGGTTGCCCCTCAAAATGCTGGCCTGGGTGATTGTTACAACCGATGTCAGTCTCATCAGTTGGGGAGCCCACTGTCTTGGCAAGACATCCCAAGTTCAGTGGTCCACGGTGGAAACCAAATGGGATATCGATTGTCTCAAGACGAGAGCCATTCATCTGGCCTTGCTGCACTTTCATGACTTACTCTGAGGTCACACAGTGCAAGCCCTCTCCAACAATGCCACGGCTGTGGTGCATGTCATTCTCTAGGGTGGGACGAAGTGTCCAGGATTGGTGAGGGAGATGTCCCTTCTCTTCTGTTGGGGCAGAGCAGCTCCTGCAAGCGATCTCAGCTCAGCATATCGTAGGGGAAGAGAACCTAGAGGTCGATATCTTAGCCATCATCTCTTCAATCCTAGGGAGTGGAAGCTCGCCTTGTGGACCTTCAATTCTATAGTGGACTAGTGGGGACTTCCAGGGATGGACTTGATGGCGACTGCTGCCATTAACAAGATTCCTCAGTCGTCACAGAGAAGGCAGCTCTAGGGGAGTGGACTTGCTCGTCCAGACCTGGCCCCCGGATCCCCTTCTGCTTGTTTCCCCCTTGGGCCATAATAGCCTGGGTCCGAGGATCATCCATGACTGGTTATCCTGGATTGGCCACGTTGTCAGTGGTATGCGGATCTCATTTGCCTTCTCATTTCGAAGCCTCTGTGCCTGGCAGGGGTTACTACGACAGGGTCCCATACTCATGGATGATCCGGCTCCCTTCTTGCTTATGACTTGGCCCTTGAGAGGTGGTGTCTAAAGTGCAAAGGCTATTCCGCACCAGTAATGGGAATTTTGCTAAAAGTCATCTTCCCTGGCTTATGTACGTGTTTGATGTCTCTTTGAGAGCTGGTGCCGTCGGCGCAAGATTTCTCCTTGGTGCATTCTAATTCCTTCGGTCCTTGGTGTGCAGGATGGGCTCGAGAAGGGTTTGGCTTGGAATTCTCTTAAAGTGCAGGTGACGGCCCTATCCTGTTTTCATGCTTTGGTTGTGGGCCGCTCGTTGGCTGCGCACCAGGACATGATGTTTTTTTCTTTGAGATGTTTGGGCTTTTATTTTTATTTATTTATAAGTGTTTTTATATACAGCCCCTTCCAGAGGTCAGGGGCAGTTTACAATTTAACAAACAAATTAAAATGAACTGTTGTATTAACTTAAGCAAAACATGGAACCTAGGTATCAAACAGCAATGTTAACAGTATTTAGAGTGTGTTCCGGTAGAAGCGTCTAGCATTTACAGATAACTCCCTTGTAAATAAGTTTATTGTAATATATGTTATGTGTTGATCAGAGTTATGCAGTGTAACAGTTGTCTTTGAAAGTTTGTGGTTACATTGGGTATATCTTATTTCCATCAGTTGTAGCACCATAGTGGTCTATAAACAAATGCGTTTTTAGTTCTTTACGAAAGTCCTTTAGGTCCATGATAGTTCTTAACTTATCTGGTAGTGAATTCCAAAACATGGGTGAAAAGTAGGTGAATGCTCGGTTACTAGTTGATTGGTTTGTATAGCGGTAGTTCCTATTCGCTTCTCCGGGCCAGTCCAGGGACAGGTAGGGGTTGTCAATCCTCTATAGCTACTGAGGACTGAAGACTTCAAGTTTTGATGAGATGTGAAGCCACTCCCCCTGAGGGTTACCCAGCAGTCTTTCAGTCCTCAGCAGCTACAGAGGATCGAATCTATAGTTCTCCCTCATTTTTCTTTTCTGCTGTTAGTTTTGCCTTATTATTTCTAAATCTATATTGGCTCTAGCAGAGCTGATGGATTTCTACAGTCCTTGTGCTCACAAATTGGGGGTACTGTGGCTTTAACGAAATTGGAGACGGCGAGAGAGTCAGTCCCCCGGTGAGAGGCAGAGCCTGTCTCCATTCACCAATTCCGTCTCCGTCGGCAGAGGGTTTTCTGGGAGCCCCAGTTGTACCTCTGCCGCATCTGCTACTAAGACAGGCTGTTTCTCGCTAGCTGCGGGACTGCCTGCTCTAACCCGCGGGTGCGGGCTGTTTTTTTTGGTAAGTCTCTGCTTCTTCTTTTCTTTCACCCGTTCCGTTTTTCTCCCGCCTCCGGTTAGCGCGTTTATTTTGCTGTGCGGTTTCGGCTTGATCCGACATCATTTTTGTTTTCATGGGGTTAGTTTGTCGTGTGTTTCTCACGTTTCGGCATGTCAGAGAAGCAGGGGAATCCATTACAGGAGCCTTCTTTGCCCTCTGAAAAGGCGGGAAAGTCGGCCATTTTGGCAGCGCCAGTCAGCTCTCCCTCAGAGCAGTCTCGGCCTCACAAACGGAAGGCAAAGACATCTAAGGAGCCTGTGCCTGTCCTTCAGCCTGCGCTTCCCATTATGGGGACTCCGGGGGATATGCCTTCGTTTTTCTCGCCTGAATTTATTTTGGCTATGCACCGGACGTTCCTTCTAAAGTCAACTCAGCCTGAGCAGGCTGCGGTGTTTTCCACTTTAGAAACACTCTCTCCTAGGGTGCAGAGCGCAGAAGACCCTGGAGAGGGGCCTTATAAGACTACAGAGGGTCTTGCAGATCCGTTAGGCCCTGTTTTTTCCCAGGATTCTATGCTCTTCGGTCAGGGGGATTCAGAGGGTCTAGCAGAACCCTTCTTGGATCAGGACACTGAAGAGTTGGAGGAAGGTGAGATTGCCCCCGGGGAGGATCCCAATGTTTTCCGGGTTTTCCGTAAGGAGGAGCTCGCAGCTCTCATCGCACAATCTTTGGCGGCTCTCCACCTGCTTCCTCCTTCGGCCTCTCAGGAACCTTTGGAGGATCCCTTGTTACAGGGTTTTAAATCTCAGCAACGCTGTTTTCCCATGCATCGGGTAATTAGGCAGATGATAGAGTCGGAATGGGAGTGCCCCGAAGCTACCCTGCGGGGAGGACGCGCCTTAGCGCGCCTGTACCCTCTCCCGCAAGAAGAACGGGAGTTATTCCGCATGCCTAAGGTGGATGCCCTAGTGTCAGCGGTCACTAAGAAAACTACCATCCCTGTGGAAGGCGCTGCGGCGCTTAAGGATCTACAGGATAGAAAGTTAGAAGTTCTGCTCAAGCAGGCTTTTGATTCTAGCGCTTTGGCGTTGCAAGCTGCAGTTTGTGGAGCTTATGTGTCGCGGGCATCCATTCGCTGGCTACAAGGGGACGCAGCGGGGGAGTCCGCTTCGGAGGTTCCAGATACAGCGAAATTAGAGTCAGCGGCCGCTTATGCGGCGGATGCCTTTTATGACTTGGTGCGGATTGCGGCGAAAACCATGGCCTCTATGGTAGCGGCCAGACATTTTCTCTGGTTGCGCAACTGGTCGGCGGATGTTTCCTCGAAGGTCCGACTTAGTAAATTGCCTTTCAAAGGGAAGTTGCTCTTTGGAGAAGCCTTGGAGAAACTGGTGAAGGATTTAGGCGACTCCAAAGGTGGGCGTTTGCCTGAGGATAGGCCTAAGCCGCTACGTGCTTCTGGATCTGTTCGTGGCTCCGCTCGGGATTCCCGCAGGTTTCGGGGAGCACGTTTTGCGCCCTATTCTAGGGGGCGTTCCAGTTTTCGTGGTCAGTCCTTTCGAGGAGCCAGAGGTTTTGGCCGATCTTACGGGGCAGCCTCTCAACCTTCCATTAAAAAACCTCAATGAAGGTTGGCTGGTCCAGCCGTTGATTCCTGTAGGCGGTCGTCTACAGAATTTTCTATCGGCTTGGACCGCAGTCACGTCGGACAGATGGGTTTTGTAAGTAATTCAGAAAGGTTATGCCCTAGACTTCGCCTGCCCCTTACAGCCAGCTTTTGTGATATCCCCTTGCTCGAACAGAGTGAAGCTACAAGCCATTTCCGACACGCTCGTTCGTCTGTTGCAACTGCAAGCGATTGTTCCCGTGCCGTTGGACCAGTACGGCTGCGGTCGATACTCAATCTATTTTGTGGTTCCCAAAAAGGACGATTCTTTTCGTCCCGTGCTAGATCTCAAAGGTGTAAACCGTACTTTGCGGGTTCCACACTTTCGCATGGAAACCTTGCGCAGCGTGATTCGGGCGGTGCAGCCGGGAGAATTTCTCTCGTCCATCGATCTCATGGAGGCTTATCTTCATATACCCATCAGGCAATCTCATCGGCGCTATTTACGTTTCGCACTTCCAATGGGGCATTTCCAATTTCGCGCATTGCCGTTCGGTCTCGCGACGGCTCCCCGTACATTCACGAAACTGATGGTGGTAGTAGCGGCGGCGCTTCGAAAGGAGGGTATTCGAGTCCATCCGTATCTCGACGATTGGTTGATCCGGGCCGATTCTCGGGAGGCTTCGGTGGCAGCGACAGCTCGCGTAGTTCAGCTCCTCGAACAACTCGGTTGGGTGATCAATCATTCCAAGAGTCATTTGATACCAAGCCAGCAGCTCACTTATCTAGGAGCTTGCTTCGACACAGAGCAGGGGACAGTTTTTTTGCCCGATCTGCGGGTGGAGAAGCTTTTGCAACAAGTTCAAGCTTTCCTGTGTCTTTCAGCTCCGTCGCATTGACCTATTTACAGCTTTTGGGGTCCATGGCGGCGGCTCTGGATCTGGTTCCGTGGGCAAAGGCCCACATGCGGCCTTTGCAGCAGGCGCTTCTCTCCCGTTGGTCGCCGCAACTTCACCCCCTCTCACAGCGTCTTCCCTGTCCAGATCAGGTGCATCTCAGTCTGCAGTGGTGGTTACTTCCGGAACATCTTACGGCGGGAGTTCCTTTAGAGGAGCCCTCGTGGCTTGGTTTCCACCGATGCCAGTCTCTCGGGCTGGGGGGCTCATTGTCAGACACGAGTGGCTCAGGGCTCCTGGTCTCCCGAAGAGAGTTCGTGGTCGATCAATCGGCTGGAACTCCGCGCAGCTCGGCTTGCCCTACTTCACTTCGAGACCTTGCTCAAGGGCACTGCTGTCAAGATTTTCTCCGACAATGCGGTGACAGTCGCTTATATCAATCGTCAAGGCGGTACCAAATCGCTTCCTCTCCTGTCCGAATGTCAAGAGTTAATGGCTTGGGCGGAATCCAATCTCAAAGCGATCTCAGCAGCGCATGTCGCTGGCATAGACAATGTCCAAGCCGATTATCTCAGCCGCCATGTCCTCGATCCCGGGGAATGGGAACTGAACGCGGCAGTTTTTCACGACCTGACTCTGCGTTGGGGATCTCCAGTGATGGATCTGATGGCAACCTTTACCAGTGCCAAAGCCAGTCGCTTTTTCAGCAGGCGCAAGGAACACATGTCCGAAGGGCTCGATGCTCTCGTTCAACCGTGGCCACAGGACTCCCTCTTGTACGTTTTCCCTCCTTGGCCAATGTTGAGTCGGGTCGTTCAAAGGATTGCATATCACCGCGGCACGGTGATTCTCATTGCACCGGATTGGCCTCGTCGGCCCTGGTATGCCGATCTCGTTCGGCTTCTCATAGCTCCGCCTTGGCCTCTTCCGGTTCGTCTCAATCTATTGCATCAGGGTCCGATTCTCATGCCCAAGGTAGATCGATTCTTACTTACGGCTTGGCTCTTGAAAGGGCTCGCTTAAAGCGCAAGGGTTATGCAGCTTCCGTAATAAACACCTTGCTTCAGTCTAAAAGACCTACGACTTCTCTGGCTTATGTGCGCGTATGGCGTCTCTTTGAGTTCTGGTGTGGGCAGCGTAATATTCTGCCTATGTCGTCTACCTTGCCTCAGCTTCTTCTTTTCCTTCAGCATGGCTTCGACAAAGGTCTGGCTCTCAGTACCCTTAAGGTTCATGTAGCCGCACTCGCTTGTTTTCGGGGGTACGTTCAGCATCGCCGTCTTTCGGCGCTTCCCGATGTCCAGCGTTTTTAAGAGCGGCACGAATTCTCCGTCCCCCGGTGCGTCCTATAGTTCCTCCCTGGGATCTGAACGTGGTTTTGGAAGCTTTTTCTCAGTCATCTTTAGCTTCTCTCGGCTCCCGGGAAATTCGTGAGTGTTCCTGGAAAATGGCTTTTTTGGTTGCTTTGTGTTCGGCTCGCCGGATTTCCGACTTACAGGCTTTGTCTTGCCGGGAGCCTTATCTTCAATTTCTGCCGGAGCGGGTGTTGCTTCGAACTGTACCTTCCTATGTGCCTAAAGTTCTGTCTGTTTTCCATGTGAATCAAACGGTAGCCTTGCCCGTGTTTCCGGATACTTCCAGTTCTCCCATGGATCGGGCTCTCAAACATTTAGATCTTGCACGGGCCCTACGTACGTACTTACGTCTTTCAAAGACGTTTCGAAAGACTGATAGACTTTGTGTTCAATACGCCGGGTCTCGTAAAGGTCAACCAGCCTCCAAAGCCACCATAGCGCGTTGGGTTCGCAGCGCTGTTCTAGCGGCTTACTCTGCTAAAGGGCTTTCTCCGTCTGTTGGGTTAAGGGCTCATTCTACTCGAGCTCTAGCCACTTCTTGGGCGGAGTTTGCGTTTGTACCACCGGTAGATATTTGCAGAGCGGCAACTTGGTCTTCATTGCATTCTTTTACTAAGCATTATAGATTGGATGTTCAGGCTCGGAACGATGCGAAAGTAGGGGCCGCGACTCTTATCGCAGGTCTTGCGGGTCCCTCCCAAATTTAGGTACTGCTTTGGTACTGCCCTACCTGTCCCTGGACTGGCCCGGAGAAGCGAATAGGAATAAGAAATTAGTTCTTACCTGCTAATTGTCTTTCCTTGAGCTTTCTCCGGGCCAGTCCAGGGTCCCACCTCTGACTGTGTATACAACTTTGTTGTTAGTCTCCTTCTCAGCTACGCAGTTTCAGACATTAGTCCGTGGCTGAGCTTATAATTGAGGTTTTCAGATCTCCTTCAGTGCCGACTGATGTTTTTGGCTTTCTCATAGTGTTTAAAAAAAAAAAAAAAAAACTTTGACTATGATATCGGAGCCCGTTTCATGGCTTCTGCATTTTGCAAGGACTATAGGACTTTATCAGTGTTTCAGGGTTCATCTGGTGTTTTTAGTTCTTTCTTTTAGTTGCTTTGTCATACGAAGACTGCTGGGTAACCCTCAGGGGGAGTGGCTTCACATCTCATCAAAACTTGAAGTCTTCAGTCCTCAGTAGCTATAGAGGATTGACAACCCCTACCTGTCCCTGGACTGGCCCGGAGAAAGCTCAAGGAAAGACAATTAGCAGGTAAGAACTAATTTCTTATTAGAGGGGATTGCTATGGTGTATTGTTGCGACTTCTTTTATTCTGTCTTGAGTCGGGCTGCTGATCAGTGAGGTTAAGTAGAAAGGGGCTATTGCCCTCAACAGTTTAAATGTGATTACGAGTATCTTGTATTTAATATGGCTCAATATTGGCAACCAGTGTAACTCATGTAGTATGAGAGTGATGTGTTCTGTGCTGTTCACCTTGTAAATGATACGGGCTGAAACATTTTGGGCCATTTGAAGTTGATTAATGGTGTGTTTTGGTAAGCCTTGTAAAATAGCGTTTGAGAAGTCAAAGTGTGGCATGATTATGGACTAGAGGACTGTATGGAAGTCATGATTATCAAGGAATGGGCCTGAGTTGCTGAAGTATTCGTAGTTTGTACAAGATGGTGTTGGCGATCACTGAAAGTGTCTGTGTCCTTTGGTCCATCCGGTAGTTCCAGCTTGGGATTTGGCACTTGTTCTTCGGGCGCTCAGCTCCTTTGGAGCCACTCAAGCAGGCAACGATGAAGGACTTAACTCTCTCAAAATGGTGTTCTTGGTTGGTGTCACCTCTGCATGGTGGATCTCTGAGCTGCAGGCGCTCTCCTGCCGAGACCCTTTTTTGGCCTTTTCCTCTGAAGGCATGACCTTGCACCCTGTACCTTCCATCTTGCCCAAGGTGCTTTCTCCCTTTAATGTCAGTCGGGTGCTTTCCTTACCTGTCTTTTCTCCAGATCAGTGTATTGGATCAGACAAGGGCCTTCGGTTTGTGGGTGTGCACAGAATGCTGTTCTATTACCTGGAGGTGACTAATCCCTTCCATCTGTTGGATCACCTCTTTGTCCTTTTCGCTGGGCCCTGTAAAGGGCAAGCAGCTTCAAAGGCGACCCTTGGTCATTGGATTAAAGAGGCCATTGCTTCAGCCTTCTTACTATGGGGTAAGTCCATTCCGCAGGATCTCGAGGCTCATTCAGACTGGACCCAGGCAGTCTCCTGGGCGGAGTTGTCTCGTTTTTCACCCTTGGTTATTTCCAGGGCAGTGACATGGTCCTCCTTATCTACCTTTCCATGGCACTACCGTTTGGATGTTCATGCAAGGGCAGCGGCCCGGGTTGCGCTTACTGCTGTGTTTTCTTCCTGTCATGTGGTAGCTTTGGTATTTCTGGACTGGTCTGGCAGAAAGACCTCTAAGGTGAAATTTCACTTACCATTAATTTCCTTTCCTGGAATCCTGCTAGACCAGTCCAGGACCCACCCTCTTCTCAGCCTTGTGCCCTGAAACATGCAGAAACTCTATACATAGTTTCTTCTTCTCCTTTTATCTTGGGCTTTGTTCCGTGCAGCACTTGTGTATATAATTGGTCTACTTTGGCTTTCCCTTTGGAGGATTCTGGTGCTTTTTCCATTTGCTTGTTATAGAACTATTGAAGGGTTCCCCCTTAGCTGCACTGGGGTTTTATGCCAGTGATGATGGCACACTCACAAAACACTCCTAATCAAAACTGCAAAAATACTCAAAATAAAAAAAAGTTAGACCTTGCCAGTCCCAAAAATCTATCAAACTTTACAAAATTTCTTCTTTTTTGTTGGAGTGTTAGTCATGAAAAGGTGGACCCATTTTCTTGAGACAAACCTTCCTTTTTTATTCTCTTTAAAAATAGCCCATTGCATTAATAACAGCACACTACATATAAGCAATTATTGTATGAACTTATTAGTGATGTAAACTTCATAATCAATAAGTAACCATGGGATTTCGTAATTGAATGTCGATATCCCAGTTCAATAATATCAAAAGACATATATATTGATCAGCCTCAAGAAGGTAATGGGAATCCCCGGTCCAAAATGCATCTCCAAGAAGCGTTGCAAACAAATAAAAAATCCCCCTCAGTTTACGTCACTCAGATAAGTTCATACAATAATTGCTTATATGTAGTGCATTGTTGTAGCGCTTTTGCATATTTATTAGACTAAACATTGGGCTCTTTTTAAAAAAATAAATAAAAAGGAAGGTTTGTCTCAAATGGTTCCCCCTTTTCATGACTAACACTCTAACAAAAAAGAAGACATTTTGTAAAGTTTGATAGATTTGTGGGATTGGCATGGTCTGACTTTTTTCTATTTTGAGTGATGGTGTCATGGCATAATTTGAATTTTTCTCCGTCTCCGCGATCTGCTGGCAGAGGGAGACGATCCATTTGTCTAGACTGGTCTAGCAGGACTCCAGGAAAAGAAACCAGCGGTAAGTGAAATTTCACTTTGTACCTGTGGCAGTGGAAGGTTAAGTGACTTGCCCTAGGCCATAAGGAGTGCCAGTGGGAATTGAACCCTGGTCTCTCTTTATTGATTTATTTATTACTTTGGAGATGTGTGTTTTGATTATTTGATATCTCTGGTACATACAGATCCATTGCCTCAATGTTGTTGCTCTTTTCAAAGTAACATGTCCCTGAGACTGCAGCGCAGGCTTTGTGCCAGGCGAATGACTCAAAACAGCAAATGCCAGATTGGGAGCCAGCGGAAACTTTGAAAAGGGGCTAAAACCGCACTGAAAATTCCCCCGCTCCTTTCCATAATACTGGAAGAAGGGAAGCCAGACTAGAAAGAGATTGAGATGAAGTGGCAGACTATGTAAAATAAATATTTATTTAGTTATGTGATTTTTATATACCACCATATCTGTAATCAAAGCGGTTTACGTAGAACAAGTACAGCTAGATGTAACAGTGACCAGCGAACATGGTATATGCAAATAACCCCAAATCCCATGTATCTGTTTGTAAACGTGTACTAGCTACAGGAAAATGATCCTTGTAGTAAAAGTACAGGAATGGAAGTCTTATTCGCTTTTGTTCTGCAGAAATTGTGAATGCGGATGGGACAATAAACCGAAAAGTACTGGGCAGCAAGGTATTTGAGGACAAGGTAAAAAACAAAAAAACCTCAGATTGTAAATGTTTAACTGTTGTCTGTTTATCGTTACCCTCTTTTCCAAAAGAGTTTCTTTTGTTATTTTTTTCTCCCGTTGGCCTTTCTGAACTGATTACATTCAGTAACAGATCGTTTAGCCTGCAAAACGCCAAGTTACAGCTTCTATCTTCTTTTTGCTAATATAGATTTTAACTGTTATACCTTACTTTGGGAATATTCTGACTGACTGTGTAGCCCTTAAATCAGATAGCTGTGTGAATACAGGAAGGAAAGAAAATGTTCAGTGTAACTATTTGGCTTCCATTGTTTGAATTTTCTGGTACAAGCCAGCTCCCAGGGGAAGGGCTAATTAGATCAGCTTACTGGCTGCCATAGTTCCAGACTGCACAGTTTCTAAAGCCTGCAAAACGCTAAGTTACAGCTTCTATCTTCTTTTTGCTTGTTGCTAATATAGATTTTAACTGTTATACCTTACTTTGGGAATATTCTGACTGTGTAGCCCTAAAGCCTGCAAAAACTATAATGTTCTTTCTTATCTCTGCTGGTTTCTAGCTTCCAATATAGAGTTTAACTGTCTGTTTTGGGGAAATTGCTAATATAAAGTTTAACTGTGGTTATATGTTAAGCTTGGGGATAATCTGACTGACTGCTTTTCTGGGTAGCCTTGGAGCAGATATCTGTGGGTGCCCCCAGTTCAAGAACAGCCTTCTGGCCAGAGACACTTAAGTTCCCGCCCCCCTACCCCTCCCCCCCCCCCCCCCCCCAGGGGCTGCATTGCCTATATAGTAATTGCATACGTTGCCATCTATCCTTTTAACTTGGGTTAAAGCCCACATCATCTTCTTCCTTTCTTCTTCTTCCTCTTCTCCTTCTAGGACTGCTTATTCAGCATGTCGTGTATTCAGTGCAATAACTGCAGTACATTCATTCCAAGACGATTCATTTGGAACCTAAGAGCTTGTCCTCTGTGCCTCAGGTCAGCTGCCATGCATAAAGAACTGACTCTACTAAGGGAAGACCTAGCTGCCATGCATAAAGAGGTGACCCTACTGAGGGAGGAACTGGCTGCAATGAAGCGCACCTCTTCTAGGATAAAAACTGAACAACGTCCACCACCGCTCCCACAAAGAATCAAACACCCCAGGGACAAATGGATCACAGTGGGTTCTGGTAGATTACGACCTGTAATGCACAGACATCCTATGCATCAGGCGATATCCCTGCATAATGCCTTCTCTGCCTTGGCGAATGAGGATGCCCAATCCAAAGAAACTGAAGGGCCCTTAAATGAGACAGACAATGCCCAATCTCCTGCTAAAGGACCAAATATGAAGAAAACCTCACCAAACAGCAAATTAATACTACTTGGTGATTCCATCATCAGTGGCACCAACTTGGGAACACAGTTTGAAGGAGAGAAGATAGTCAAGTGCCTCCCAGGCTCTTCAGCCAGCAGGAATACAAACCACATGTTGAAGTACTTAGCGCAGAAAGTGAACACTCCAAACTTGATGTTGTTATCCACTTGGGCACAAATGACCTGGCTAGAAACAGTGCCTCTACAGTCCAAAAGGACTGCCAATCTCTGGGAGAGAAACTCAAACCCATTGTTAACACTGTAGCATTCTCAGAAGTTCTACCTGTTCTTAGTAAGGGGGCAAAAAGGCTACATTGAATAAACAGCTTTAATACATAGCTCCAGACCTGGTGCAAACAAGGATTCAGATTTATTGGCGACTGGGGTAACAGATGGAACAGAAAGAGACTATACTGTGCTGATGGACTACATCTCTCTATCACAGGGAAAAGAATCCTAAGTGAAAAATTCAAGCAATATGTGGATATGCATTTAAACTAGAAAAAGGGGGTGACAGATGTGAAGGTCAAGCTTTTGATGTCACCCCCTGCAAAAGCAGATTAAAATCCGAAACAGCCACACATTTAAACCACACATCAAAAACAAGTGGGAAGATGTAGACAGAACAAAATCAATTCAAAATACACACAAGCCAGTTAAATGCTGGAAAGCAATGAGCACAAATGCTCAAAACTTAGCCAACAAAGTTCTGGACCTGGAAGCCCTAATGGTGGAAATGGATTTGGACATTGTGGCCGTTACAGAAACATGGCTAAACAAATCGCATGATTGGGATATAGCCATAGCTGGCTTTAATCTATTCAGAAGAGACATAGAAAATGGAAGAGGAGGAGGAGTAGCCTTGTATGTCAAAAACAATATTAAAGCTACTGAAATGCAGGGGGCATGGGGAAAAGAAGAAGCGCTCTGGATTGTGTTGGAAAGAGGAGATGGCACTGTCATCCATACTGCTGTAGTCTACAGACCTCCGACTCAAATTGAAGAGATACATAACGAATTGATTATAGATATTGCCAAGATAGCCACAAAGGGGGAAGTGATAATATTGGGTGACTTTAATCTACCGGATGTGGATTGGATTACTCCTTCTGCAAATCTGGAAAGAAGCAAAAAAATTGTGGGTGCTCTCCAAGATGCGTTACTTAGACAAATGGTGATGGAACCAACCAGGGAAAGCTCAACACTGGATTTAGTGGTCACCAACGGTGATAGCGTGTCGAATGTCTGTGTGAGTGCCCCTGTGAGCAGCAGTGATCATCACACGGTGTGGTTTGAGATAAAAGCCATGGTACAGGCCAATCATAGCAAGCTCAAAGTCCTAAACTTCAAAAACACCAACTTCAATAAAATGGCCAAGTACCTAAAGGAGGAGCTGACAGGGTGGAAGGAGATAAGGGAAGTGGAATTGCAATGGGCTAAACTAAAGGTGGCAATAAAAGGGGCAACAGATAAATATGTAACCAAAGTAAACAAAAACAAGAGGAGAAGAAAACCTGTTTGGTTTTCCAAAGAAGTGGCTGCTCAAATAAAGGCAAAAACCACAGCTTTCGCAAAATTCAAAAGCTCACAAACAGAGGAACACAGAAATGAATACAGGATCAAACTCAGAGACAAAAGGAGAAATAAGGAGAGCAAAATCAAAGGCAGAGGAAAAGATGGCTAAAGATGTTAAGTGTGGTGACAAAACTTTCTTCAGATATATTCAGGAAAGGAAGAAGATCAGAGTTGGAATTGCAGGACTCAGAAGTGCTGCGAACGGACTCGTGGAAAGTGACATTGAAAAAGCGAAATTGCTAAACGAATACTTCTGCTCTGTTTTTACTAAAGAAAGTCCTGGGGAAGGACCTCCTCTGACTCCCAAATATAAAAATGGGAATGTAGTAGATACCACACCATTCACAGAAGATGAAGTGTTAGAGCAACTTGCAAAACTGAAAGAGGACAAGGCCATGGGACCGGATGGGATACATCCCAGGATATTGAAAGAGCTCAGAGAGGTTCTTGCAGGGCCATTAAAGGATGTTTTCAACAGATCCTTGGAAACAGGAGAGGTTCCTCGGGACTGGAGAATGGCTGATGTCGTACCTCTACATAAAAGTGGTGACAGGGAAGAAGTGTCAAACTACAGGCCTGTGAGCCTTACCTCGGTGGCGGGAAAAGTAATGGAGGCGCTCCTGAAAGAGCGAATAGTGAACTTTCTCAAAACCAACAGGTTGCAAGACCCGAGGCAACATGGTTTTACCGAAGGACGATCTTGCCAAACAAATCTGATTGAATTCTTTGACTGGGTGACCAGGGAACTAGATCAGGGGCATGCGATGGATGTCATCTACCTGGATTTCAGCAAAGCCTTTGATACTGTTCCTCATAGGAGCCTTATCAATAAACTCAGTAGCTTGGGAATGGATCCCAAGATGGTAAATTGGATCAGAAATTGGTTGACTGACAGACGACAGAAGGTGATGGTAAATGGAGCTCACTCAGATGAAGGGAAGATGATTAGCGGGGTGCCCCAGGGGTTGGTCCTGGGCCCGGCACTGTTCAATTTATTTGGGAGTGATATTGCTGAAGGACTGAATGGAAAAGTCTGTCTTTTTGCAGATGACACAAAAATTTGCAACAGAGTGGACTCTCCCGAGGGAGTGGTTAACATGAGGAAAGATCTACAAAAGCTGGAAGAATGGTCTAATGCTTGGCAATTAAGATTTAATGCAAAGAAGTGCAGAGTCATGCACTTGGGTAGCAGAAATCCAAGGGAAATGTACGCGATAGGGGGCGAGAGGTTGGCGTGCACAGATCAGGAGAAAGACCTTGGTGTGATTATTTCTGAAGATCTCAAGGTGGCAAAACAGTGCGACAAGGCGGTGGCAAAAGCCAGGAGGATGTTGGGCTGCATACAAAGAGGAATTACCAGCAGAAAGGAAGAGGTATTTATGCCATTGTACAAGTCACTGGTGAGGCCTCACTTGGAATACTGTGTTCAGTTTTGGAGACTATATCTTGCAAAGGATGTAAAAAGACTGGAAACTGTTAAGAGGAAGGTGACCAAAATGATTTGGAGCCTACGTCATAAGCCTTATGAGACGAGACTTGAAGACCTAAACATGTACACTTTGGAGGAGAGGAGGGACAGGGGAGATATGATTCAGACCTTTAAATACTTAAAGGGAAATAATGAACAAACAAACCTCTCCCAAAGACGGGGAAGCTGTAAAACTAGAGGGCATAACAGGAAGCTGCAAGTGGGTAAATTGAAAGGTAATGTCAGGAAATACTTTTTTCACAGAAAGGGTGGTGGATGCTTGGAATGCCCTCCCAATGGAAGTGGTGGGGCAAACACAGTGACGGAATTCAAAATGGCATGGGACAGACACAGTGGATCCCTTTACAGCAACAGGATAAAATCAAAATAAACTGAACTATCTAATTTCTCAACAAATAGGGGTGTCCTCCATGGAGCGGTGGGTTCACCCCTGAGCAGAGACATGGGGAGGGGGGTGGCCTGCATGGAGCGGCAGGTGCACCTACTCTTGCCATCACACTGGGCAGACTAGATGGACCATGCTGGTCTTTATCTGCCGTCTGTTATTATATTAATATGTTTACTGCAGTGGGGGATGTCTTTGTGCCTCCAGCTCCGGTTGTATTTTTGGCAACCTCTCACCTCCCCAAATGTCAGTACACCCCTCCCCACCCCCACCCCCATCATGCTTACCTTGCTTACTGTGTTGCACCAGCCCTGGCATTTATTTGTGTTTATAAAAATCGTATTTATTTTCTTAGGAGCAGTTAAAGCGTCTGACGGACATTGTCTGGCCTGCGATAGTCACACTTGCTAAACAGCAGATGGCAGAAGCAGCTGTGCAAGGTAACTTACACAGATAAAGAGGTGATATTATGCCTTTGATGCCGGAGGGAGACAGCAGCAGAAGAATTTTGGTCCTAAAGAAGTATGAGGATCTTTCCAGTGGCATGTCCTTGGCTAAAATCCTTATTTGGAGCAAACACAGCAGCAGAGATACTACTCAGGGGCGTCCTTAACAGGGCTACATCCCGATAGCTCTACAGGATGCCTTCATTTATGTAGGATAATAGAAGAGGGGTCTTGACCTTGGGAGCAAAAAAATGAGAGGAGGTGCTCTGTCAGACTTGGGGCATGGAGAAAATCAGCTTTACCACCTTCATGCGAAAATGATATTCCTGCTGAGCAATGCAGACAAGAAAAGCTAAAACTTGGACAGGTTTAGGGAGAATGAAGGATAGATTCAGGCCTGGATTTAGGCATAGGGAACTGCCTGGGCTAAACAGGAATGTGCTTTAGGACCATGCTATCTGGTCTCTAGGAGAGAAATCTCTTTTCCCCACTACTACTCTTTAGTCTTGCCGACTCTGGGTAGATTTATAGTGCTGTGATTAGACTCTTGGGAGAAGCACTGGTCTAGGGACCTAAGCTAGTAGTCATGTTTGGGGTCAAAGTTATTTTTCTAATTTTTCTGCATATTTGTCTACAAATCCATAGTATTTTTGTTCACCTTCCTGTAAATCACCAGTACTAGAGGATTGAGCTCAGTGAGTCTCTTTTGACTTAATGAGCTGCTGCATAGTTCTCCCAATACAGAAAGCCATAAGGCCACTTCTATTGCCTTTTTTTTCTGGCTAGCATAGACCTGCTTTTCAGTGCATGTTTTCCAGCTTCTTGCTTGGGTTAGTGCTGAGGGGTTGTTGACAAAAGTTATTTTGTGAAACAGAGTTGATGATGTCTCAGTTCAGTTCCCCCACCTCCTGTGGACAAGGGACTAGATTCCAAGGTTTAACTTTATCATAGATTGCCAAATTTGGACCCTGCTTGCATTTCCCTTGCTGTGTTGCTCGAAGGAGTTAACTTGGCCTTCTGATACTCAGATTTCCCCAAGGCAGCAGTAGCAACAAATAAATCTGTTTTCATTCTTCTTTCTTTCTATAAATAATAATAAAAAATAGCTTATCTAGAAGTAGTGTTGTTCGGGGTAGTATCTCCAGATGGGTTAGTTTTGCGCATACTATGGCAGTCGTGAACCTCGCTCCTAAGCCATGGTATGCGGAGTATGGTCTTAGTCTCTCAAACTTACTGCTAAGGCATTGTACTTGCATCGTGTCAGAGAGCCTCCTGCTGGAGTTCGTAAGACTTAACATGTATGGGTAGGTTTTATCACAGATCCAAAAACAAACTGTTCCTTGGTCCTAAATGACAGTTTTTGACATTTTCAGTGCAGAGTCGGTCCCAGAAGTTTGTAATGCATGTTGTCTTACTGGGAGAGCTGCATTATATAAGAACCCTCCTTTGGGTCGACGGAACCCCTAGTTAGGAAGCTGTCAGACTAACTCCATGGGCTGCTTTTGATGATCAAGAGGCCACAAGTAGATGATTGTTACTGATGGTAAATACGATCTTTCCCCAGGCAAAGCTATATGCGTCATGGATGCTGCGGTGCTCCTGGAGGCTGGCTGGGAGGATATGGTCCATGAAGTGTGGACTACCATTATTCCCGAACACGAGGTATCCTTCCCATGTTGATAAACAACTGAATGCAATCTTTGAAGCTCTTTCTTCCCAGCAGCTTCCGGCTCACCTTTTAACAGTTCTACTTCTTCTAGGCTGTAACGCGTATAATGGACAGAGATGGTGTGAATGAGGATGCCGCCAGGAAAAGGCTTGCAAACCAGCTAACCAACACCGAGAGAGTAGCCCGGTCCAACGTAGTGTTGTGCACGCTCTGGGATCCAGAAATCACACAAAAGCAGGTAACGGGCGATAGCAAGAAACCCAGATAATAACGGCTGTAGGGACTTTTTAGTGCGGCAGATGTAGCTGCATCTTATAATGTTTCTGCTTGCCTTTAATGGATTTTTAGGCTTTAGTCTAAAGATTCTTTTTTTCATTTATTTATTTTATTTATTTACATTCTCTTATATACCGTGCTATTCTGCATCAGTGCGGTTTACATTGAACAAACTGAAATTACATTGAACAGGGCATTATAACTTGGAGATAACTATTTTACAGGGAACATGGGCTATGGAGGGTTAAGTGGCTTGCCCAAGACCACAAGGAGCAGCTGTGGGACTAGAAACCCCAGTCCTTCCGGCCCAAGGTTGCTGTCCTCTAGTGGGATTTGAACCCCCGACCTTCCGGCCTGAAGTACCTTGCCCCAACCACTAGGCCGCTCCTCCACTCCATCCCTACTTTATGTTCCTTGATCTTTATGAAGACAATAATTGAAGGTGGTTATGTGAATTAACGCATGCTTACATGTGTGGTCCAATTATTTCTCCTTCTGCTCCTGCGCAGATGGACACGTGCATGCTTTTGCGGCTTGTATACTTTCATCTGCCAAGGAAAAGGAGCGGACTTAGGTCAGAGGAAGGAGATTGCTTAAGTAAATCTTTGTGCATTATTTTGAGTATGTCCTTTGTGCCTGCTTCATAGTATCCCATAGTGCTGCTACTATTTATCGTGTGTATAGTGCATACTCAGCAATGTGTACATACATAGAGAGAGTCCCTACTCCACAGAGCTTACAATCTACTCAAGACAGAACAAACGGGACTAGGATAATTCTCAAAGGGATATGAATAGGAAACATAAGGGTATTGAACAGGGTATTAGGAGGGTCAGGATCCAAAAGCAGCCTTTAAGAGGTGGCTATTTAGCCTGGTTTTGAAGAGGACCAGAGATGGCACCTAATGCACTGACTCGGGTATTCTATTCCTGGCATACTGCGCTGTAAAGTAGAAAGAATAGAGTCTGGAGTCGATAGTAAAGAGCACAGTTAGAAGCGATTTGTCTGATGAGTGGAGTTTCTGAGGAGGGGTGTAGGGAGAGTTTGAGAGAAGAGGTAATGGGGAGCCACTGAATAAATGCATTTATAGGTTAGTAGGAAAGGTTTGGCTCACAATCAGTTTCTGTATACAGTTCAAAAAAGTAATGAGAGTAACATGCTAGTGGAAGATTAGCTGCGCGGCTGAGTTTTGAACGGATTGAAGGGGAGAGAGATGGTTCAGGGAGAGACCAGCGAGGAGCAGGTTGCAATAGTCTGAGGAGGTGACTAGAGGGTGGAGAAGGGTCTTGCTAGAGAGTTCAGAAAGGAAGGGACAAATGTTACTAGTGTTATAGAAAAAGACATGACAAGTTCTAGCCATTTGTTGGATGTTTTGCAAAGCGAGAGAAGAGTCCAATATGACCCAAGGCTGTGAGCTGAAGAGACGGGGAGAATGACAGCGTTATGCACAGAACTAGAGAAAAAATGAAGATGGAAGATGGGTTTAGGGGGAAAGATAAGAAGTCATCCAGAAAGCAACATCAGACAAGCTGGTTGAAATTTGGGCCTGAATTCTTGGAGAAATTCCTGGTGCAGAGTTAAATCTGAGAGGAGTCAGCATAAGGATGGTACTGAAACCTATAGATCAGTGTACCAAGGGAGTGAGTAAAGAGAGAGAAGAGAAGGAAGACTGAGCCCTGAGATATATCAGCAGAAAGCAGGATAGCAGAAGAGGAGGATCCAATAGAGTATACACTAAAAATGCAATGGGAGAGAGAAGAAGAAAACCTTGACAAAGCTGAGCCCTGAAATTGAAACAAGGACAGGGTATTGAGGAGAAGATGGTGACTGATTTATTTAATTGTTTTTTTTATACCACCTTATCAAGAAGGATGAAGACCAAGTAAAGGTCTTTGGACTTGGCCAGGACCAGGTCACTGGAGACTTTGGCAAGGGCCATTTTCTGTAGAATGTAGAGGACAAAAGCCAGATTGTGGTGGATTCCAAATGGCTTGAGAGGAAAGAGAGAGAATTTAGTAGCAGTGAATCACACATTCCATATCGTCCTGCTAGACCAGTCCAGACAAATGAGTTGCGTTCCCCTACCAGCAGATTAGTGGAAACAATGAAAAGCCCAGGTTTCAGAACCATCACTCCCATGCCTTTATTCGCCTCAGCCACCAGAGGTCCCTTCAGTAGTTTTGTTTCAGCAGAAGGTGGATGGATTTTCTCCTCTCTGAAGAAAATCTGAAGATTGAGAGGAAAAAATAGATTAAATGCTTGTGAACGACCACCTTGAGGATGACTCTCACTTGAGCGCGATGTGGGAGGCTCCACTAGACTGCAGTCTTTTCGGTAGCCGTAGGAGGGGAAATTGGTTCAACTCCACGCTCCATAAGAGCTTGTTGTGCAGCCAGAAATTGGAAGGATCTGGAAGAATGCAGCAGCCTCACACAACCTCAACGCCTCGTCCCGCCTCCTGTGTCCTCTCTCTCCCCCCACCCCCCCTGCGCTCTCCTGAAGATTGAATAAGGCTCTCGGAGAGATCTGCCTGCCAGCCACACAGTGCTGCAAAGACAATGAAACTGTTTCAGGGGAGTAGAGCTGAGCCCAGCACGGAACCTCTGCCTGGAGCTCTCATGGGAGGTATGTACCAAGGCTTGACCTCGTCCTTGCCCTTGTTAGGGGCTCCCGATTCTATCTTCCTGGGACACAATTCAGCATGGACAGCTAGTGACCATAGGTGTGGTGGGGGGTTTCCCATCGTTATTTGCACGTGTTAGTACCATTTTCTCCTATTGTGCGCATGCCGGTCATGTGGTCTGTTCACACATTCTGCCCAAGCAACTCCAATGCACATTCTTACCCTAGCGCCTGTAACATGTGACACAGTTAATGCACACCTTGAAGCTGCCACAGCCTTGGTGCACGTGTTGTTGTGACACTTTCTTTAACTCTCTTTCATCTTCAACTGGGGGATGCAGTTATTCTAGCCTTGCCTACCTCAGGGCGAGGTGATGGATGGCGCTATGGGTAAGGATATCCAGCCAGCCAGAGGGTTCGGCGACTGTGCTGGAGCCACTGCTTGTCCTCTAGGGGGTCTGTAGCGGCTGCGCCCCCTAGTGTTGGGGAGTCATTTCCGAGAGGAAAGCTTCTGGACTCCGGATTGTTCTCCCTGGAATTCTTTTCTTTTTTGCAGCAGGCCTGGTCCTTCTGGCATGGAAATTCGGACCCTGAGGCCTCTGGGTGCCTCCAGGTGCAGTCTCTTGCAGGGCAGGCTGAGAGTGTAAGCCCTGTTTGGTTGCCTTGGGCTGAATGCCCCTGGCAAGGGGTACCCTTGCTCCCCCTCCCCAGACATGGGAAACAGATGAGAGCTGTCCAAGATTTTGACTATGACTTGTATTCAGATGGCTCAATATTGGGCTCTGACATGGATGAAGTAGTACCATCTTGCCTTCAGAAGATTGTAAAGAGGCCGTGGCGTGGTGATCTGCCTTTTCTGGAAGGAGGAACTAGTGGCGTTGATTGCCAGGGTCTCATCCATCTTGAACGATGCTTCCAGCATGGAGCAGGAGCCGAAGGTGCACTCCTTCAAGGGGTCTGGAAATCCCAGATATGATCAAGGATATGATCCCCATTTAAGGGGTTAATGGTGTGTAAGATGATCTGTGCTCTCCCAGAGAAGGAGTGCGTTCATTGGTTTGGCATTTCCAAGGTGGATGCGCAGGTCACGAAGGTTAACAATTAGACCACCATTCCTGTGGAAGGCAGATCGGCCTTAAAGGATACTCTGGACCGTAAGATGAATTTGTTGTTGACGAGCTACTTCGCTGTGGTGGCTGCTATTCTGCAGCTGGCAGCATGTGCCAGTCTGATGACTCAAGTCCTGCTCCAGTGGATTCAGTCTCTTCCGCCGGATGATACTACCCCTCTTTTGGAGTCTGCTACAGCCTTTCTTTCTGATGCCATATATGATCTAGTACATTTGACAGCCAGGGATGGTGCCCTAACAACTGTGTCTTGGCACTGGATTTGGCTCTGGCACTAGGTTGCAGACTCGTCTTCCAAAACCCAGTTGACCCAACTGTTTTTTAAGGGGAAGTGTCTTTTTGGAGTTGATTTGGAGAAGCTGGTGAAGGACTGGGTGAGACTAAATCTTACCACCTTCTGGAAGGCAAGTCCAAGGGGGTCTGTGGAGCAGGCCGGTGCCCCATTATCAGCCTCTGCCTGTCCACCGAGGGCACACTGGCCGGATCCCCGGGGATCTTGGGACTTTTGTCATTACCGACCTGGAAAACCTCTCTTCCCCTCTGCTTCTGGGCTTTCGGCTTGTTCTCAGTCTTTTTGTGGAACACGTGGGCCCAGGGACTCTGTCCCCTCCAGAGGAGGACCCTCCCAGACTGCGCAATGAAGGTTTGGGGGCCCATTCCCTGATTCCTCCAGTTGGAGGCAGGCTTTGCCCTCTTTCAGGAATGGGCTCTGGTTACCAAGGATCACTGGATGCTAGATATCATTCAGTTCGGCTGTGTCCTGGAATGCAAAGAGCCGATTACAGATTCCTTCATCATTTCCCCTTTTAGGTCTGCAATCAAAAGTGCCATTGTATGGACCACCTTGGACAAGTTGCTGCACCTAAAGGCAGTGGTGCCCATCCCCCCTGGATGAGCGGAATAAGGGCAGATACTCCATCTATTTCATGGTGCCCAAAAAGGACTTCCTTCTGGCCCATTCTGGACCTCAAGGAGGTCAGCGAGCACTTACACGTCCTGCGCTTCCAGATGGAAGCCTTGCGCTCCATGATTCAAGCAGTGCACTGAGGGGACTTATTGGCTTCTCTGGATCTCTCCAAGGCTTATTTTAATATCCCAATCTGGGTGGATCAGCAAAAGTATCTCTGTCTCTTTTGCCGTGCTTGGCTCTCATTATCAGTTTGCCACCCTATCCTTCAGGCTATCCACTGCCTCGAGGATGTTCTCCAAGGTCATGGTGGTGGTGGTTTTGCATCGCCAAGGGACCTGTCCGTCCATATCTGGACAGCTAGCTCATCCAGGCCTGTTCCCTTTCTGGTAGTGTCCTGAGTGGTGTCCTTTTTTGGAAAGCCTCAGTAGGGTGATCAATCGGGGAAAGATCAGGCTGTTGCCTTCCCAATCCCTGGAGTTTCTGGGAACATGTTTTGACTTTCGAGTGGGCAGAGTTTTCCTGCCAGAGGAGAGTCAAAAAAACTGTTGGATTCCCTGGCGCTATTCTGTGTGCAGGCTCCCAGCATCTGGGATTATCTTCGGTTCATTGGATTGATGGCGGCAGCCATAAAGATGGTGCCATGGGTGTGTGCACATGCGACTGTTCCAGGAGTTCTTGCTGATTCTGTGGTTCCCGTGTTCTCCAGAGTTCTAGCTCAGGCTCCTACTCCTGTTGATGGTGAAATCCAGCCTGCAGTGGTGGCAGCAGCTCTGTCATCTGAGAAAGGGCATGCTGCTGGACGATTTCTTGTACATCCTCCTGACAGATGCCAGTTTCTTGAGCTGGCGAGCCCATTGCCAAGACTGTACAGCCCAGGGCCGTTGGAACTGCAGGGAAGCAGTGTGGTCCATCAACCGTCTCGAAGCAAGGACCATCAGTTTGGTTCTTCAGCATTTCTGGCCCCTGGTGAGGACTGGGTGGTTCAAGTGTTTTCGGACAATGCCACAGCAGGGCGGCACGAGGAGTGCCAGGGTAGTTCTGGAGATGGCTCTTCTGTTTGCCTGGGTGGAGAAGAATCTTCTAGTTTTGCTGATGTGGACAGTGTGGCAGCGGACTATCTCAGTCAGCACTCTCTGGATCCTGAAGAGTGGGAGCTGAGCCAGGAGGCGTTTCAGTTGATTTTTGCACTGCTGGGGTCGCCTCAAAATGGATCTGATGGCGACGTGCTTCTATGCCAAAGTTTTCTGCTTCTTCAGTTGCCTGAAAGAGATGGGGTCCAAGAGAGTTAACACCTTGACTCAGCCTTGGCCAAATCAGAACCTGCTGTTTGTGTTTCCTTCATAGCCTCTGGTGGGGCAAGTGATTCAGTGTATAGAACACCACCTAGAAACATAGGCCATGTGGTCTTTTTCTGTCGTCATTTTTCTATCTAGTCTGTCCTTCCATATCAACAACACCTGGGCAAGATTTTCCTGGTGGCACCAAATTGGCAGAGGAGAGCGTGGTTTGGAGACCTGATGCGGCTCCTGCAGGCACCTCCTCTTCAGTTGCTCCATTTGGGAGCCTATTGTGGCAGGGACCAATTGTCCTGGAGGATCCAGTTCGCTTCTCACTTATAGCTTGGCTCTTGAAATGAGACCACTAGCGTGTAAGGACTATTCTCTGGGAACAAGCAGGAAGTCAGTTGTCACATATCGGTGACATCTGCATCAACAGAGCCCACACTGATTCATTCCCCAGCTTTCAAGGAAAGCTTTTGGAGTTAGACCGTGCATGCGTGGTCACCTTCCCACCCAAGGGTGCTATTTTACTTCAGTCTCTCATCCCCCGGTAAAAGTTGATTTTTATTCTAGCCTTTCTTTCTCTTTTCGCCTGTCTGTTCCCGATCACCTTCTCACTGCTCAAGTCCATCCTTGCCTCTGCTTAGCTTTTCTCTCAGGTCCCTTTTTTTTTTCTTTTTCAGTGCATGGGTATTTTTTCGTGCCCTTCCTGACCAAGATGTCTGAATTTGATCTCACAGAAGCCATCTTCCTGCTATGTCTTCGGTCAGCAGATTTAAGCAATGTGGCAAATACCCCCCTACCACGTCCATAAGGGACTACTACAGTTGCTGTATCAAGTGCCTAAATGCAGATCATGACGACGCCACTTGCCCGCTCTGCCTGCAGATGTCGAGCAAGAGCCGGTGGAATTGTGAAAAGCAGTGGGAGGGGGGAGGAGTTTGGCTCGAAGGCCTCTGCCAATGTACTGGCATAGAGTCTGGAATCGCTATCCTTAGAGACTGCGTCTGACAACTTGTCAACGTGTGCATGTACTCGATCCAAGCCCTGATGTCACGGAGCCTTGAAACTGGGGTTGTCCTCAGAAGACCCACCCGTGGGTCCAAGACATCAGCTGAGTTGAAGTCCAATGCCGGAGCCAGGGGTAAGACCTCTGGTACCCAGCCTTGGAGTCCTCAACTAGACGCTAAGGGTGATGGCCGGGAGTGGCCCTCAAAACTGCCCCGGCAGGAGGAGACTCCTACTATGTCAGGGGATCAGGCTCGGTTCTCTAACATGATCACCACTGGTGATTCCCCTTCGAGGGAGCCAGCTTTTAGCTCGATGCCTTCAAGGCCCGAACTGGTTACTGCGAAGCCTACTGGCATTGAAGCCAGGATGGCGGCCTTGGAACTAAGCCTAGCTGCCTTCCTCGATATTGGACCTCTTCACCAGCCCCGAGAACATGCAGCTGCCATCTTCTGCTTCCAGAGGCCTACCTAGAACGAGTGGCAGCAGATGCCTTTCTCCTGTCCTGGTCTGGGAGCTTGTTGTTTGCATACTCTCCTACTCCTCTGGTCCCTAAGACCTTGCTGAAGGTTCAGTCGGACCAGGCCTTGGTAATTCTCATTGCTGTTCGGTGGCTCCTGCAGCCGGGGTTCCCTCTGCTCCTGCAGCTGTTCTGAGCAGCCCCAATACCTCAGGAGGACTGGACCCGTCTCCATCCCAACTTCCAGTGCCTCACCCTGACAGCGTAGATGCTGAACGGCTAGCCATAGCACACCTTCACCTCTCCCAGGACCTGGAGAGCGTCCTAATGGCATCGGTGCAAGAACTCAAATGGCGCGCATATGTCTTCAAATGGTGTAGATTTTCTGGTGCGCAGACAGGAATCTCAACCCTTTCTCTTGCTTTGTGCAGGACTTTCTGCAGTATGTTCTTCACCTCTCCCGGGCTGGTTTAAAGTCCAACTATGTCAGGGTGCACATCATCTCATCTATGGCCAGCCAGTCTCTGTTCACCCCCTTGTGGACCATTTTATGAGGGGGCTTCTCCTCACGCAGCCCCCCATCTGTGCACCGCCAATGGCATAGGACTTTAACATTGTCCTCTGAAAGCTGATGGCTACCCCTTTTGAGCCTTTGGCTTTGTGCCAGCTCAAGCTCTTGTTATGGAAAGTAGTCTTCCTGGTAATGCTCACTTCAGGCAGGAGAGTTTGTAAGCTGCAGATGTTAGTGACCCATGCCCCTATATCAGGTTCCACAAAAAACAGGGTCGTTCTACGGACACACCTGAAATTCCTGCCTAAGGTGGTGTCTGCTTTTCACATGAACCAAGAAGTGGTCCTTCCCACCTTCTTCCCCAGGTCTCACACATCCTGAGTGGAGGCCTCGCTACATACCCAAGATTACAAGAGGGCACAATCCTTTTACCTCCAAAGGGACACAGGCCTATCGTTGCTCGTCACAACCGTTCATTTCCTGTGACATCAGTAGGCTCAGGGTTGTGGTCTCTAAGCATGCCCTGACTATCTGGGTTGCAGACTGCATCTCTTTTGCCTATGAGCAGGCTGGACTCTCTCGGGAGCATCATGTTAATGCCCATAATGTGCGTGCCATGGCTGCCTCAGTCCCCCTGCAGGACATCTGCCAGGCCGCCACATGATCTTTGGTCCATACCTTCACAGTGCATTACTGCTTGGAGGTGAGCTCACGAAGCGATAGCTCCTTCGACCAAGCAGTGCTTCATCACCTCTTTGAGTAATAGTGCAGCTCCTTCCCTTTGCCCCTTTGTGTCCAGGCTACCAGCGAGGTGTTTCCAGCGTCAGTGTTGGGGCCGCATCACTGCACTTGCCATTCAGCGCTCCTTGCTGCCCTTCACTGTTCGCCTTTTGGATCATCCGTGGCTCCTACAGATTTTTTTGGAAGCATGTAGCTTGGGAGTCCCATATGTGAGGACTGACGACGTCTTGTTCCCAGAGAAAGTGTAGTTTCTCACCTGCAACAGGTGTTCTCCAGGGACAGCAGGAATCAGCCCTCATAGCCCTCCGTCCTCCCTATGGAGTTGTTGTTGTTCTTTTTTATGCTTGATTGAGCTATGTCATAATACTGAGGTAAGATTGCACCCTTGGGCGGGAAGATGACTATGCATCTGCAGTCTAATTCCCAAAGACTTTCTTTGGAAGCTGGGAAGTGAATCCAATCAGGCTCCCTCGATGCTGACATCAGCCATATGTGAGGAATGATTCCTGCTGTCCCTGGAGAACACCTGTTACAGGTGAGTAACTGCACTTTCTCCAGCAGTGGTCACCACTCTGCTCAGAGCCTGGATGAGGTCTACCAAGCTAACAAACATGTAAGTCTGGTGCCTCTTTAAGCGATGGTGTGGCACTCGGCATTTGGCTCCTAAGGCAGCCAAAGTGCCATCTTTGTTGGCCTTTCTATAGGATGACTCGGAGAAGGGCCTTTCCCTTAGCTCCCTGTAAGTTCAGGTGGCAGCTTTGGTCTGTTTCTGAGGTCCCGTGGCTGGTAAGTGTCTAGCCTTGCACCCAGATGTCTTGCACTTTCTCCAAGGGGTCCAGCGTCTGCATCCTCCTTCTGGTCAGTGGTTCCTTCCTGGGATCTGTGTCTGGTTCTCAGGGTCCTGATATCTGCACCCTCTGAGCCATTGAAGCACGCTACTTTGAAGGATTTTATGCTCAAAATGGTTGTCTTTGTCCTGATTTGTTCTGCAAGGCCAATTTCTGAGGTACAGACTCTGTCTTGCCGAGATCCTTATCTGTGTTTTCCATGGGAGGCCGTTTCCATTTGGCCTGTGCCTTTCTTCTTGCCTAAGGTGCTGTCTCCCTTTCATGTGAACCAGGTGCTCTGCCTGCCCTCCTTCTCTGAGGAGCATTGTTGGGGGAAGGATAAAGATCTTCATCTTGTCAATGTCCGGAGGATGCTTCTCCAATACTTTGAGGTTATGAATTTTTTTCTGACCATCTTTTTGTGGTGTTTTGCTGGCCCGTGCAAGGGTGATGTGGTGGCTTAGTTGACTTTGGGCCACTGGATTAAAGAAGCCATTGCCTCGGACTGTCTATTGCGGAACCATGTTTTATGTTTATGTTTTATTTCATTTGATAAAAGCTGCCTTTCTAAAATAACCAAGGCGGTGTACAATTAAAACAAATCAATAAAAGGAGGCCAGAGGCCAACGGAAAGGAAAGGAAATATACAATCTCTTAAAAGGACAGTAAGAAAGAAGGAGGAAGACAGGACAAGACACATACAGGGGAAACATCAAGAAGGGAAGGGGATGAGAGAGGGGGAAGTCGCACAAAAGGTGAGGGAACATTGAATGCTAGGGAAAACAAGTGGGTCTTTAGATTGCGTTTGAATGTGGTATGTTGTGGTTCTAAACAGAGGGAAGAAGGGAGGGCATTCCAAATGGCAGGACCAGCAAAAAAAAAAGCAGAGGAACGGGTGGACTGCAAGTGAGCGCGGGAAGGGGAGGGTACGGTGAGACGGTTGAGATGAAAGGAGCGAGGGGTGTGTCTGGGAGTGTGAAAGTAGAGGAGATCTGATAAGTACTGAGGGGTGCTGGTGTGAAAGGCTTTATGTACCAGAATTAAAAGTTTAAAGGTGGCAGGGAAGGGAACAGGCAACCAGTGAAGATGAAATAGTTGAGGGGTTATATGATCACGAAGGGAGGTGTGTGTGATAAGGCATGCTGCAGTGTTTTGGATCCATTGAAGACGAGTTAATTGATATTTGGGAAGACCGATGAATAATGAATTGGAAAAATCTACACGGGACATAACTAAAGATAACACCAGGGTAGTGAGGGCTGAGGGGGAGAGGAAGAGGCGAACGGAGCGAATTTGACGAAGAAAGAAAAAGGATGTTTTGGTGACGCGTGAAATGTGAGTGTGAAAGGATAGGGTTTGTATGCCCATTCTTCCCAAGCACAAGCATCCTCATGGGCAGAGCAAAGATAGATAGCCCTTGCAGACATTTGTCAGGTGGCAACATGGGCATCACTTTCTACTTTTTTCAAGCATTACCACTTAGATGCCCATGTGCGGGTGGATACTGCCTCTCTGGCTCAGGGGTTTTGCAAGTTGCTGTGTCTTCTTCCCGCCCAGTGGAGTTGTAGCCTTTGGTATGTCCCACTTGTCTGGACTGGTCTAGTAGGACGATATGGAAGGTGACACTTTACTTACCAATAAATGTCCTTTCCTTGAGTCCTGCTAGACCAGTCCAGGGCCTGCCCATGAAACCTGTATTTGCTCTGTTCTGCTGCTGCAGTACCCTTGGGTCTGCTGTGATTTTTATATTTGGCTCTGCAGGTTCATCTTCTATTGACAGCCTTCTGTTTATGCTTTCCTGTACATAGTTCTCTACTGGTGATTATTCATTGTTGCCCACAATTGAGGTTGTGTGAGGCTTGGCATATTTCTTCCATATGCTTTGGGACAAATACTGAAGAGACCTTTGGTGGCTGAGGTGAATACGGGCATGGGAGTGATGTCATTGAAACCTGGGTTTTTCATTGGTTCTTTGTCTCCACCAAACTGCTGGTAGGGGAACACAACCCATCTGTCTGTACTGGTTTAGCAGGACTCAACAAAAGGACATTAACTATTTAAGTAAAATGTCACCTTTAAGTAGTTTGGATGTAGAAGGGAGGAGAGAGATGGGACAATAATTGGAATGGCAGGTAGAGTCAAGTGAAGATTTCTTGAGATGCAGTGTAACCACAGCATGTTTGAAGGCCGCAGAAAAGAGAGAGGTTGAGGATATGACAGATGGAAGGGATGTCGGTGGGGAAGATGGAGCTTATCAGACAGGTGGGAATGGTATCAGAGGGGCAGAGGAGAGAGGTGCAGTTTCCTCCTTCAGTGATTTTAGAAAAATTAGAAAGGATGGCAGGGATTGAAGGAAGGGTTTGAGAGTGAAGCGGAGGGAAGGAGAGAGGGAAGTGACCCAGTGGAGAACTGAAGACTAATCTTGTGAGCCTTGTCATGGAAATAGTCAGCCAAAGTCTGGGCAAAAAAAGGAAGAGGAGTCGGAGGCAGAGACACTTTGAGCATGGTAAAGAGATGGTGAGGGTCAGATGGACATAGCACTCAGCAAGCAACAGTACTATAGCAGACCAGAAGGAGGTCTGCAAGAATTTGAAATTTATAGGCTTTTAATGCCACCAGGCATTGCCCTTAACGATGACCTTGGTCTCCCTTCCCTGCACAGGCTGTGAACCCTGCCTCCACAGCAGACTCAAGTGCAGAAGAACCAGTCCGTGAATTGAACTGGGCACCATCCAGCGGCAAGCACACAGTAGTTGCCTCTGGACTGGCCGTCTTTTCTGTACCTTTATTAGTGAAAAAGCAGTATACATAAGCATTGCTACATTAATCAATTGTGAATTTAAGAGAAAAATGTGCTTGTTTGCAAGTGACAAAAAGGGACTTAGAGGGGACCCCCCTCCCCCCCAAATAAAAAAAAATGGGCTGGGATAAAAAGTGTAGGGCCTGATGTTCAGCACCAGTGGCTAGCGCTGAACTTTAAGCCAGATTTTCAATTTCGGGGCCATATCCAGGCTCTGGCATTGCACATCTGGACTGCCGCGAAGCTGAGCGATATTCAGCTGCTGCCCGGTTATCTTCTGCAGTGAAAATTAGGCCCGGGCTTCCTGCACCTGACTCTCAGCACATGTCGTTAACAGGGCAGCGGCTCAGTATGTCCCTGCTGGTAACCAGTTAGCATCGGGGCGTGTAGCAGTGGCACCTGCGGATATTCAGTGGTATGTTAACTATCCCACTGAGCAGCATTTACACGGTTTGCTGGGCTGCAAACCATGTAAAAGCCTTTGAATATCCCTCCCCCCCTCCCCCCATCTTGATTTTGGGATGCAAAACTTCACTAACAACTTAACAAGAACCTAAAACAATCATCTTAGATGTCCTGAATATAACCAGTCAGTTTAATAAAGTAAATGGGAGAGCGAAGTCTCCCTTGTCACATAGGCAGATTTACCATGAAGTGGAAAACAGAGAGATTGTCCTTATGTAGGTCACTAGTAAAATTCCCACTGTGTGACTGTAAGGATACGGAGAATGGAAGCAGTCTATAGAGAGCTTAGCAACACTCGCTGCATTTTTCCGAGCTCATATGCAGGGTCCTTTCATTGCTAATCTTCGCACTAATCTTCCTTGACATCGCTGCAGCGTTCGATTCAGTTGACCACAACCAACTCCTAAATCGTCTCCACAAGAAGGGAATCCAGGGTCTAGCATGGGATTGGTGCAAATCCGACCTAGAAGACTGATGGCAGCAGGTTCGGATCGGCTCCAACACATCAGAACCTTTCCAGCAAAAACAAGGAGTACCTCAAGGCTCCTCCCTTTCCGCGCTGCTCTTTAACATATACATGCAGCCGATCTGCGAAATCACCCGCTCCTTCAGCATATCATGTCTCATCTACGCAGACGATGTGCTGATGTTTACTCCCATCAACGTCACTCTTCCAGACCACACAGCCTTAGTTAATTGCTTCAACGCAATAACAGACTGGCTCCTCAACCAGAACATGCAAATAAATTTCAAAAAAAACGAGGTCCTGATCGTCACAAAAAACAAAGGCTTTATACCCCCTGTGACCCTAAAAGTAAGAGATGCGGAGCTTCCAGTCAAGCCCACCATACGCTACCTTGGTGTAACATTGGATCAACAGCTAGACTTCAAGGAGCACATAAGCCGTACTGTAAAGGCCATCTACTACAAGATCAAGACCCTTTGACACCTGAGACCCATGTTGGATCCTGATAACTTCCGTACAATATTCCAAGCACTAGTCACACCCCATTTTGACTACGCAAATATTATACTCCACGGCCTCCCCAAGAACACACTAAACCCGCTACAATTAGTTATGAATGCCGCTGCCTGCGTATTGTCTGGAGCATCAAAGAGAGACCACATAACCCCCATCCTAAGGGACCTACACTGGCTCCCGATAAGTTGCAGGATCTCATATAAAGCCCTCCTCATTACCTTCAAGTCCATTATTAAAATAGCTCCTTCCTCAATCTCAACTCTTCTCACTCACACTCCCAACAATAGACCTAGGAGATCATTAGCTGCCAACACTCTAGTTATTCCAAGAGAATCCACTAAATGGGCACAATCAACTAAGAATCAAGCATTCGCGTCCTTCACCCCCAGATGCTGGAACAGCCTCTCACCCAGCATCAGATTTATTAGAGACCTCCATGCAATTCAGAAAGGCCCTCAAGCATCACCTGTTCCTTATGCAGTACTCACAACTCAACAATGCCTCCCCCCTCCTCCCCTTAACCCAACCCCTCATCATGATCTGCACAATAGGTAACCAACAGAGCATGTAATACTGAACATTGAGCAATTGTTTTCAATTGTTCTACCTCTTGATGTATATTATTGTGAATAGAATACCCACATTGTAAATAGTATACCAACCCTGTATAAATTGTACATAGTTTCCCCCAGTTCTAGTCCTAGTTACTATCCCTATTATATGTAATCTCAGGACAGACTCTACTGTCCGAGAGTCATTTTTGTTAATTGTAAACCGCACTGATAATAAAGAGTGCGGTATAGAAGAACTGTTAAATAAAATAAATAAATAAATAATTGCATGAGGGCCATGGGTTAATTTTAGCAGGCAACGCGGTACTCAAAACAAGCCTTGCCAAAATGATATGAGGACCAACGTTCCAAAGAGGCTTAAGACACTGGTGATGTACTTGCTTGGAGGAAAGAACGGATATAATGAAAACATTTGAATAGTTCACAGCAGTGGTGTAAATGCTGCCCAAGCAACCCCCGTGGGGGGGGGGGGGAGTGCAGGCAGAAAGGGGGCACAAAGGTAGCGCAGCAAATTTACTTCATCCTGTTTGCTGCGCTGCCTTCCCTCTTCTAGTTTTGCCACAGGCCTGGTGTTTGTTCCTCACCAGGCCAATGTCTCATGATAACAGCCACATCCTGAGACTGAAGCCCGATGGGGAACAGCCACGAGGCCCACAGCGGGGGAAGGGCCGCTGCCGTAAGAAAGGGAGACTCTCAGCAAAATTTTGCTGGGGGCCCCTCTTAACTTACGCCACTGGTTGACAGGCTTTAATAAATTACTGAAGGAGAATTTTTCCATATAAAAGGAACACCTGGGACAAAGGGTTGTTATATGAAACCTTGGATAAGTCACTTTACCCTCCACTGCCTCGGAAGAAAAGACCGGGCATTCTGCTTCCTGTGATACCTTGCCAAGAAAACCCAGAGGCAGCTGGCTCGCCAGGAGTCAACATGGACTCGATGGCACTAAAAAAAAAAAAGAAAGAAACTGAAGAGAAGGTTCAAAGGAAACTTAAGTAAGGGCTCTTTACTGCGAGCACGGTATATACCTGGAATAATCTCTCAGCAGAGGGTAGTGGTATGCAAAACTGTGACAGAATTTAAACATGCTTTGCATGGGCCCAATGTAAAGTGATAAGGGCAGGTGGGGGCTAACAGGTAGAAGAATGGAAGGGGGGCATGAGTGTTACTCGGTCATATGAACTTTAGAGGGCCCAAGAAGGGAGAACACAATCCAGTGGGGAAAGAGGGGCGGTCTGGGCCATCAGGGTTTCAAGAAGGTGGTTGTAACCCTAATACCAAGAATATAGGCTGGCAGGATGTTTCATACAGTTTCTTACTAGTTTTGGTTTTCTGTTTGGGTTATTATAAAGTTTTGGGCGAGGCATGGAAAGGGTGCTAGCTGTTGAAATGTGTGAATTGCAAGAGCCAAAGAGGAAAATGGCAAGGCCATCAACGGAGGCGATGGACACCAGCACTGTGACAGGATTTATATATGTTTGAGGCAATGGTAGCAGAAGGGTCGAGAGGTTAGGGAAAAGACAGTTTGGTAGATGGGGGAGGTTGGAATCTGGTGTTAAGCTTAAATATGGGAATTCATATGCTCTCTGCACAACGTGGTAGGCAACCAGAGGAAGACAACTGCTCTGTCCATCTGCTGTCATTAACGGATTTACTTTTCTTAGACATGGTTATGATGAATGCTGGATTTGCGCATTTCACTGCATCCTTCTTTCCATGAATAGCATCTGGCTTACAAAAAAGGTGTTCTATAAAGAAAACGTTCCGAGCAGTGGCAATGAGAAATTTAGGGGCATGTTTACTAAAGGATATGCCATTAGCGTGCGTTTGAACAGCAGAAGTAGCGCGAAGGCCATGCTAATGTTTGGGAGCGTGTGCCTCTGTCCCACGCTGATAGCGCATTGGTAACACACTGCACTGTGCTAACCAACATACAGGTGCACTTACTGCCCACCTTGAGGTGGCCTAGAGCACACCCGCATGCCCATGCTGACCGCAATGTGCTGTCAGGGCCCATGTTATGCCACTAACCTGCTCAGTCGTGATAGAGCACAGCAGACTGCTTGCTGACAGCATGGTTTAGTAAACATGCCCCCGAAAGCTGGGAGATTTTTTTGGGGGTCCTGGAGGTACGTTTTTTATCTGCACTTGTGGTTTAAACTATTTAACTAATTTGCCTGGATTTCAGTTTCTTATATTTGTTTATGATTTTGTATTTTATTGCTCTTTCTGTGATTTGATTTGATATTATTTTTTATGGTTGTGACTCACTTTGACCATTCGTTTTGAATGGGTGGGATATGAATGTAATTAATGAATTAATACATGGAACAAATGAATGAATGGGGTAAGCAGGGTCACAGTGGGGGCATTCCCTCATAGCAGTTAAGGGTTTTTCCTCCCCCCCCCCGTAGCGTCGCCTAAGGGTATTAGTAACATGTTCTGTGTTCTCTCTGCTACAGGTACAGAAGGCTTGGGATCTTCTCCAGGAACGCATCAGTCAGAGTAAACTCTAGCACCTGAAAACTTTAAATTGCACAAAAAGCACAGCGTGCAGATGACTGAGCCCACACATTATTTTTGTCACGGTAAACTGAATCCTGTATGCCAGAGTCTCATATGCTGTACTGTCTTTATGGCAGTATTTCTCTTTTTTTGTCTGCAGTTTGCCCTAGTGTGGCGTGACTTGGTAATGATTAAAACAGACTTCTAAAGTAGTACAATTATATAACTCCAGACGACCAGGGACATAGATGTGCCATCTAGCTCAGTTTTAAAACAAGGCTCCATTGATCGTGACACTGTGAGCCTTCAGTGGCAGCTACCCAGGGCTTTTGATCCTAATTTATACTACCCTGCCAACTCATTAACAGTCTTCAGCCAGGGGTCATTCACTGGGGTTCCTGTTAAAACCCTGCAGTCCGAGTCCCTAAGTCTGGCCACTGGATATTTCTGTTATGCGATGATTCAGACTCATATTCTCAGTCCTGGCTGAGCCAAGAATTCAACACAGATCTACTGAGCTAGTAGGGTGTGCCAGTCCCACCCTCCCAGTTTTAATTTGGAGACACATCTCCTCACATGTAAGCGACCAAGTACTTAGAGCATCCTGCTATCAGGAAGATCAGCTATTAAGCGCTGTTTCTTTGCTGATTTGATGGTTACCATATGAGCAGCATTTGCTCAGTCATTCCAGCCCTGGGGGGGGGGGGGAAATGAACAGCAGGCACCCAGGTTATGAATCAAACCCAGTAGGAAATGCCGAGCTCTGACAGACTTCTGAACCGGACCCGTAAAACTGCATTTCCCAGAGTCTGTCTGCCTACAGAAGATGATATCTGACTGCTGCAGTCTGTTCAGTGTCGCCCACTGCCAGTGGACTTTTGGAAGAGTTCAGTCAGATCAGTCATCAGTTGCTGGAAAGGAGCAAGTTTAAAAAAACACAAAAGCTTTGTTTCCTTTATCATTAAAATTGCATATCTTCGGGCTTTCCCCTTTAGCATTGTGCTTTAAGGCAAAGGGGGAAAAGAGTGTTTAAACCAAATTTAAGCTAAAGTGAGCCAGGTGATGTGCAGATTTTTTTTTTAAATTTGGCTATAGTTGAGAAATAGATCAAAAGTAAGTCTCGGTAAATGTTCGGCTTACTGTGCAATATTTCACACAAGTCTGCATGATCTTAGATTTTGCTGCACACACTGGATTCCATTGTAATAGCGACGGGATCACACACTCTGCATATAGCCGAGCTGCTTGTTGGCATGTGTAATCCAGTTTGGTTTCGACCTCTCCAATTAGACTGACATAAAAATGATATAGAGGCAAAAAGCTGTACAAGGAGCTATTGAAGCCAGTCTACGACTCGTACAAGAAGTGTCATTTTGTAGTGCTCTTACAAACAGAACTGTCCCCACTATATACAATAAAAGAATTATCACAGTGAATGTGAAGTGTTATCATTGCCCAAGGTGATCGGGAAATATTAGAGAACCCATAGGCTATGCTGATTGCTCCCTTAATAGCCACTTGGAACTGCTAAGAGGTTAATATGAAAGATTATTTGTTCTTTCTTAGCTGCATTTATGTACCACTTATATCGCTTTTCACTGGATCAAAAATGAAATAAGATTGGGCAGGTATACACTTTCTCCCTCTCATTCAACCATCTCCTCTCTCCCTAAGGCAACCTCACCCTCGTTTCCACCGTACTATCTCCTCTCTACCCCATACTCTACTACTCCTTCTCCTCCTCTCATCCGGAGATATCAACCCCAACCCTGGCCCCCCCCTAGATTTCGGTCTCACTCTGTGATGAGATCCTCGCGCAACATGTCTAATCTTATCCATATCCCTCTCCTTTCCCCTTCCACTCTCCCTTTCTCATGTGCCTTGTGGAACGCACACTCTGTCGAATAAACTCGCTTTTACTCATGATCTCTTTATCTCCAATGCTCTACATCTTCTTGCTCTAACTGAGACCTGGCTCCTCCCAGACGATGCCGCATCTACTGCTGCTCTGTGTCATGGGGGCTATCAGTTCTCCCACACGTCTTGTCCCACTGGCCATGGTGGTGGTGTTGGGCTTCTACGTTCTCCCTCTTGCCAATTCCAACCCATCCTGCTGCCTCAGTCTCACTCCTTTCTCTCTTTTGAAGTCCACTCCATCCGCCTCTTCACTCCACTTCCTCTCCGGGTAGCTGTTATTTATTGACCTCCTGATAAGTCTGCTTCTACCTTTCTCACTGACTTTGACTCGTCGCTTTCCTTCTTTCTGGATTCCTCTTCCTCCACTCTTATTCTTGGGGACTTTGATATTCACGTCAATAACCCCTCTGATCCTTATGCTTTTAAAACTCCTCTCCCTTACCTCCTCATTTGACCTCCAACTTTGTTCCACTGCCCCCACTCACCAGCAAGGCCACTGCCTGGACCTGATATTTTTCTCTAATTCCTTACCCTCGAACGTCCGTAACTCAGTTCTTCCCTTATCTGACCATCACTTTTAAGCTTTAATCTTCATCACCTGCTGCCTCAGCCTCATCCTGTCTCCTCCAACCTACTTAGAAACCTTCATGCTATTGATCCCTTGGCTCTCTCTTCCACCATTTCTTCATCTCTTTCTTCCACTATGTCATCTAAGTCTGTTGACGGGGCAGTAACTTCCTATAATGCTGCACTCTCCTTGGCTCTGGATGCTCTCGCTCAGCCAATGCCATGTCCTGTGAGACGTTCTGCACCCCAGCCCTGGCTTTCATCCACTACTCGCTATCTACATTCCTGTGCCCGTTCTGCTGAGCGTGCTTGGCTCAAATCCCACGTTCTACACCCCAGCCCTGGTTTTCACCCACTACCCGCTATCTACGTTCCTGTGCCCGTTCTGCTGAGTGTGCTTGGCTCAAATCCCGCTCCTCTGCAGACTTTCTACACTTCTAATTCATGCTTGTCTCTTTCCAGTCAGCCATAGCTCTTGCCAAACAAGACTACTATGTCCATCAGACTAACACTCTTGCCTCTGATCCTCGCCGTCTCTTTACTACTCTCAGCTCTCTTCTCAAAGTGCCTCCGCCTCTGATCCCTCCCTCCCTTTCTGCCCAAACCCTGGCTGACTATTTCCATGACAAAATCCACAAGATCACCCTATAATTCCCCACAAAGCCAGCTACTTCCCCTCCTCCCCCTCTTCACTCCCAACTCTCTCTCCCCCACCTCTGCTACCCTCTCTTCCTTTCCTTTGATCTCTGAAGAGGAAACTGCACACCTTATTTCTTCCTCCAAACTCACCACCTGCTCCTCTGATCCTATCCCCACCCATCTCCTAAGCCCCATCTCCTCCACTGTTGTCCCATCTCTCATATTCTCAACCTATCACTCTCCACTGCAACTGTCCCTGCAGACTTCAAGCATGCTATGGTCACACCTCTCCTCAAACCCTCACTTGATCCCACCTGTCCTAACTATCAATCCATCTCTCTCCTCCCCTTCATTTCTAAACTACTTGAACGTGCGGTTCACCGCCACTGCCTTGACTTCCTCTCCTCGATCCCTTACAGGCTGGCTTTCGTCCTTTACACTCTACTGAAATGGCTCCTGTCAAAGTCTCCAGTGACTTGTTCCTGGCTAAATCCAAGGGCCTGTACTCTGTCCTCATCCTTCTTGACCTCTCTTCTGCCTTTGACACCGTTGACCACAACCTTCTTCTCGATACCCTATCCTCGCTTGGTTTTAGGGGCTTTGTACTATCCTGGTTCTCCTCCTATCTCTCCCATCGCTCCTTCAGTGTATGTTCTGGTGGCTCCTCTTCCTCTACCCCACTCCCAGTTGGTGTACCCCAAGGATCTGTCTTGGGTCTGCTCCTTTTCTCTCTCTATACCCAGTCCCTTGGTGCGCTTATCTCTTCCCATGGCTTTCAGTACCTTCTGTATGCCGATGACTCCCAGATCTACCCCTCTACGCCTGAAAGCTCTCCGGCAATCCAGACCCGGATCTCTGCCTGCCTTTCTGACATTGCTGCCTGGATGTCTCACCACCGCTTGAAATTAAACAAGGCCAAGACTGAACTTCTTATCTTTCCCCCTAAAACCTCCCCTCCTCTCCCTCCTTTCTCAGTCTCTGTGGATAACTTTACTCCTTCCTGTTTCCTTGGCTCGCAATCTGGGGGTTGTCTTTGATTCCTCTCTCTTTCTCCACACATATCCAGCTCGTTTCTTCCTCTATAACATTAGCAAGATCCACCCTTTTCTTTCTGAAGACACTACTAAAACACTTGTCCACTCCTTGATCACCTCCCGGCTTGACTACTGTAAACTGCTCCTTGCTGGTCTCCCTTTGAATCATCTCTCTCCCCTTCAATCTGTTCAACACACTGCTGCAAGGCTAATCTTCCACCAGCCTCGTCATGCCCATATTACTCCTGTTGTCAAGTCACTTCACTGGCTCCCTATCCGTTTCCGCATCCAGTTCAAGCTTCTTCTGCTGACCTATAAATGCATTCATTCTGCAGCTCCTCACTACCTTTCTTCTCTTATCTCTCCTTACTCCCCCCTCGGATACTCCGCTCTTCTGGCAAATTGCTCCTATCTGTGCCCTTCTCTTCTACTGCTAACTCCAGACTTCGCTCCTTTCACCTTGCTGCACCTTACGCCTGGAACAAACTACCTGTGTCTGTACGCCAGGCACCCTCTCTACCCCTCTTCAAATCCAGGTTGAAAACTCACCTCTTTGCTGCTGCTTTTGGATCTTGACTCACCTGATCTCCTTTCTTTCCCCTAGTTCTATCCCTGCTTACACCTTCTGTGTTGTCTGTCTTGACTAGATTGTAAGCTCTGATGAGCAGGGACTGCTTCTTACATGTCTGTACAGCGCTGCATACGACTTGTAGCACTTTATAAATGCTCAGTAGTAGTAGGTATCCACCATAGCGGCGTGCACAACATTTCCAAAGAGATTCTTCCTTAGCGTTCCTCCAGCTTAGTCCTCCACTTCTGGGTTGTGAACCTCCTCCTGCAGCATGAAGACTGGATATGACAAACTTGTGACATCACGGGATATAGCATACTGGAACCTCCCATCAGCACCAGCGTGTCCAGTCTTCATGCAGCAGGAGGACTTGTGAGCCTAGGTGCTGGGCTCACTAGAGGAACGGATAAGGAGTAGTTAGGATTAGGTTTAGATTTTGCTTTTGGGTTTGCTATTTCAATTGATCTTTTTCTTTCAAAAAAAAAAAAAGAAGAAAGGGGAATCAGGAGATCCCGCGGCAGACAGACATAGACTCCTGGAAGGGGGGAGGGGCTGGTCAGTTCCCCTGTCACACCAGGACCTCCAGAGTTGTTGGGGTATACTCTCCCCGGACAGCGTGGGAGAGAGCCCCTGAGGCACATTGTCTGCTTTTGAGCAGTGCCGACGTTTCCGTGCTCTGCCCCGACGTGCAGGTTCCTCCATGGGATCGTGGTCGGCGGCAGGCTTGCAGACACGCTGACAAGCTCTCGCACCGAACGTTTCTCCTTGTTCGGAGTAACGTCGTTGCTGGCAGGGCTCGGAGTATTCCGGTGAGTCATATTTTGGGCATCCCGTCCACGTCGGAGGGGCAGAAAAGTTCAGCGTTTAAAAAGGCGCCAAAACTGCCTCTCAAGTGAGCCCGCGGCCATTTTGGAGTCGCGGTCTTTTCTCGCGTGCAGACTCTGGCAGCGGAGTGCAGAGATCAGTATTCTGGGGTGGCCATGGGCTCGGTTTTCAGCTTCTGCCCTCTCAGGGGTGTTTTTATTTCCTGTTATTTCCTTTATTTACTTTTATTTCCTTTCTTTTGTTCGGGGTTTAGCGCTTAGCATTCCCTTGGAGCACGGGATTTCTTTTAGCCGGCCTGTCTTCAGTGCAGGAAGGAACGGGAAGGGCTCTGAACCATTTAGTGTTTGGGGCTCCTTAAACTTATCGGAAAAAAAAAGAAAAAAGAAAACGGTTTTACACGAGTTGGAGTCCAATAGAGAAACACTCCATAGCAGAGCAGACCGGTTTGGGAGTTCCTATATTTCAGTGTGTGACTGAGTCAGCACATGTCTGGCCGCCCGCAGTGTGTGGTGTGTGGAACCCACAGGGGCACGGTGGCTGATACTGGCATTTGTAGGGGCTGTGTTGCTGTCTCTGTTAGTGTTGAGCAGCAGATGGACAGCACAGCTTCCCCGCCTTTGCAAGGGGCCACGGCTACCGGGGAGGGTGAGCAGTGGGGGTCACCTTCTGTGGTGGTGGCGCCAGAGGCGACAGCAGGAGGTCCGTCCACGTCCTCCGGGACTGGAGCGGATATGCCAATGGTGGAGTTTTCTCCTGACTTTATTTTGTTGATGCATCAGGCTTTTTGTTTAAGACGGCAGGGGAAGGTCCCCGAGGCCTCTCTGTTTCCATCTCCGGTCTTGCCGTTAGCTGGTACGGATGGGGGGGCTCATTCTCCTCGGCCGGCAAAGAGGTCTCGGCCCTTGGATCAGCCCACCTCGGAGCTTGGGTGGCAGGAGATGGAGGACATTGATCTCGACGTGGAAGCCGATATGGAAGAGTTGGAGGAAGGAGAAATTCCTGAGCCCGAGGATCAATCTAAGATTATTCGGGTATTCCTGAGAGAGGAGCTCGTAGCATTGATCTTGGAGTCTCTCCAGACACTGAAGCTCGCCACGGCTCCGCCGGTGGTGGAGGACGAAGGAGAGGACCCTATCATTCAGGCGGTGCTTCAAACTCAGGTTGTGTTTCCAGTCCACAAGGTAGTGGATAGAATGATCCAGGATGAGTGGGATCTGCCCGGAACGGCGCTCCGAGAAGTTCAGACTATGAAAAAGCTGTATCCCTTGGCAGATAAAGACAGGGAAAAGTTCAGCTCTCCCCGGATTGATGCTGCGGTTTCGGCGGTTACTAAAAAGACCACTATCCCGGTGGAAGGTAGTGCGGCCTTAAAGGATGTGCAAGATCGTAAAGTAGATGGCTTGTTGAAATAATCCTTTGAGGCAGATGCGGTGTCGTTGCAGGCTTCCATTTGTGGTGCCTGGGTGGCAAGGGCCTGTCTCCGATGGGCGCAACACCTGCGTCAAACAGCTGCATTGGACCAAGACAGTGTCAGGGAACTCGAGCGTCTGGAGTCGGGTACCGCATATTTGGCAGATGTGCACTACGACCTGATCCGGGCGCTGGCGAATAGTATGGCTTCACTTGTAGCGGCTCGCCGGTCTCTCTGGCTCAGACAGTGGGCGGCAGATGGCGCATCCAAGTCTAGATTGAGTAAGCTGCCGTTTAAGGGAAAATTATTGTTTGGAGAGGATCTGGACAAGCTGGTCAAGGACTTGGGGGAGTCCAAGGGCGGGAGGCTGCCGGAGGACAAACCTAAACCAGCAAAATTCTCTCTGGCCTCCAGGGGTCAGTTTAGAGATTTCAGGAGATTTCGGTCATCGGGTGGTTTTCAAAGGGGGCGGTTTGCTCCTCGCGGGCAGGGCTTTCGCGGATCAACTAGAGGTTTCGCCGCGTCGTCCGCTGGGTCCGCCCGGAAACCACAATGAAAGGAAGCGGGTTCAGGCAGAGCTTCTTCCCGTAGGGGGGCGCCTTCGGGGGTTTCTCTCTGTCTGGGCCCAAATAACGACGGATCAGTGGGTGTTGGAGATCATTCGCGATGGATATGCTCTGGACTTCGCGAGGCCGATTCGGGACTCTTTTGTGCTGTCTCCTTGCCGAGGCCGCATCAAGTCCATGGCGATCCAACAGACACTCGACAGGCTTCTGCAGCTAGGCGCCGTGGTCCCGGTGCCATTGGAGGAGTATGGCATGGGACGGTATTCCATTTATTTCATGGTGCCAAAGAAGGACGGCGCCCTCAGGCCTATTCTCGACCTCAAGGGGTCAACCGTTCTCTCCGCGTCCCGCATTTCCAGATGGAAACTCTCAGGTCAGTCATCGTGGCGGTGAGGCAAGGGGAGTTTCTGTCGTCCCTCGATCTCACGGAAGCTTACCTTCATGTCCCTATCAGAGCGTCCCATCAACGATATTTGTGCTTCGCGCTACCCTGGGGACATTATCAGTTCCAAGCTCTTCCTTTCGGTCTGGCTACAGCTCCGTGGACCTTTACCAAGATCATGGTGGTGGTCGCGGCGGCGCTTCGAAAGGAAGGGGTTCTGGTTCACCCTTATCTCGACGATTGGTTGATCAGGGCAAAGTCCGAGTCCGAGAGCGAGGCGGCCACAGCAAAGGTGGTGTCGTTTCTTCAGAGCCTTGGTTGGGTGATCAACCCGCTCAAAGGCCAGCTGGTACCGACTCAGAGCCTCGAATACCTCGGAGTGCGCTTCGATACGCAAAGAGGAGCGGTCTTTCTGCCGGTTTGCAGGATCGAGGCACTGCGGCGTCGGCTACGGGAGTTCCTTTTGATTCTGGCGCCTTCGGCTTGGAGTTACCTTCGGTTGCTGGGGACGATGGCGGCGACCCTGGAGGTGGTGCCATGGGCCCGTTTTCATATGAGGCCCTTACAGAGGTCCCTGCTCCGCCGGTGGTCACATCAGACAGATTCCTTAAGCAAACACCTTCCGGTCAAAGTCAAGCAGGCCCTTCGCTGGTGGCTGAGGCCTCGGTCCCTGTCCTTGGGTATGCCTTTGGAGCCGCCTCAGTGGCTTCCGTTGATGACGGATGCCAGTCTGGCGGGCTGGGGGGCCCATTGCGGGGATCTTTTCACGCAGGGCGTTTGGTCTCCGGAAGGAAGCATGTGGTCGATCAATCGCCTGGAGCTCCGCGCGGTATGGTTAGCCCTCGGCCGGTTCGAGCCGCAGGTGACGAGACGAGCGGTCCGGGTGTTGTCCGACAATGCGGCGACGGTAGCCTACATCAATCGGCAAGGCGGTACTGGCAGTGTGGCGATGGAGGCGGAAGCGGACAATCTGTTCTTTTGGGCGGAGTCGCGATTGACGGCAATCTCGGCGGCACACATAGCAGGAAAAGACAACGTGCAGGCTGATTTCCTCAGCAGAGTCCAAGTGGATGCGGGGGAATGGGAGCTGCATCCGGATGTGTTTGAGCAGCTCGTTCAGAGATGGGGCCCGCCCATCATGGATCTGATGGCGACACTTCAGTCTGCGAAGGTGTCGCGCTTCTTCAGCAGGAGGCGAGAGAGGATGTCTGAAGGCTTCGACGCGTTGATTCAACCTTGGCCGACGGCGGGGCTCCTGTATGTCTTTCCGCCATGGGCGCTCATCGGTCGAGTACGTCAGTGGGTCGAGGCGCATCAAGGCCGGGTTCTGCTGGTGGCTCCGGACTGGCCGAGACGCCCTTGGTACGCCGATTTCATGTGGTTGCTGGATGGCATCCCATGGAGGTTGCCGGTGTCCGAGACGCTGTTAATCCAAGGTCCGCTTCGGATGCCTCAGGTGGATCGATTCTCGCTTACGACTTGGCCATTGAAAGGGCGCGCCTAAGAAAGAAAGGTT
The DNA here is from genome assembly GCA_033557465.1 of Ichthyophis bannanicus. Lineage (NCBI taxonomy): Eukaryota > Metazoa > Chordata > Amphibia > Gymnophiona > Ichthyophiidae > Ichthyophis > Ichthyophis bannanicus. The sequence goes on from CM066045.1 coordinate 55,023,678, forward strand.
ATTCCAGAGAAGTTATTTCCACTTTACTTCAGGCGCGGAAGCTCTCCACTTCGTTAGCATATGTGCGAGTTTGGTGGATTTTTGAGGATTGGTGTTCGCGACGGCAGTGTTGTGCAGCTACAGCCTCTGTTCCGGTGCTCTTAGCCTTTCTGCAGGACGGCTTCGAGAAAGGCTTAGCGGCCAGCTCTCTACGGGTTCAGTTGGCGGCCCTAGCCTGTTATAGAGGTAAGATTCAAGGGGGGTCACTTGGTGCGCATGTCGATGTGGTGCGTTTTCTTAAAGCGGTGTCCCGGATGCGGCCGGCTCGTCGGATTTCCGTCCCGCCCTGGGATCTTAATCTGGTCTTGGGGGCTCTAGTCAAGGAGCCCTTTGAGCCCTTGAATCAGGCGTCGGTTAAGGACGTCACCTTGAAGATGGTCTTTTTGGTGGCCATTTGTTCGGCGCGGCGTATTTCGGAGTTGCAGGCGCTTTCTTGTAGGGAGCCGTTTTTGTGTTTTTCTAAGGAGAAGGTGGTGCTGCGCACCATTCCGTCTTTTTTGCCGAAGGTTTCCCCTCCGTTTCATTTGAATCAAGCGGTCTCTCTGCCCGTGCTTGGGGCTGGCGGAGCTGAAGTTTCAGACCACGGATTGTGCCGTCTCGACGTCAAGAGAGCATTGAAACATTATTTGAAAGTTTCCGAACCCTTTTGCAAGTCGGATAGGCTTTTTGTGGCCTTCGGAGGTCCGCGGAAAGGGGAGGCGGCGGCGAAGGCGACTATTGCCAGATGGATTAAAGAGGCCATTGTATCCGCCTACGTTTTGCGTGGGCGGCCAGCGCCGGTGGGCTTGAGGGCGCATTCCACTAGGGCGCAGGCGGCTTCCTGGGCGGAGCATGGCTTGGTTCCACCGGGGGATATTTGCAGAGCGGCTACGTGGTCCTCTCTACATACTTTCAGTAAGCACTACCGCCTAGATGTGTTAGCGGCAAAGGATGTTTATGTTTATGCCTGTTTTGGGGCAGCGGTTTTGCGCTCCGGATGGCATGGTCCCGCCCGTTAGTACTGCTCTGGTATATCCCAGAAGTGGAGGACTAAGCTGGAGGAACGCTAAGGAAGTAGTAATTACACTAACCTGGTAATTGTAGTTCCTTTAGTGACGACAGCTTATTCCTCCTTCCCACCTGGGGGAGTGCTAGTTGTCGGAGCGCGTTCGACGCAAGGCAGTGCAAATGTCAGGTAAGTGGTTCTGCTCTTTAGTAGCTGTGCCATGCTCTCTGGTTTCCATCTTGGTGTGGCAGTGGAGCTGGGGTACGGCTGCGGGCGCAAGTCGTTTAGCCCGACGGGAAATTGGTTGGGCTGTCTTGTTATTGGTTCAATGTTAGTTCTTTTAGAACTTTAGGTTTGAGTTACTGTATTAGCTACTTATTTGTTGCTCTTTTGAGTCTGCTTTGTCAGAAGTTCACTGGGGCTGATGGGAAGTTCCAGTATGCTATATCCTGTGATGTCATAAGTTTGTCATATCCAGTCTTCATGCTGCAGGAGGAGGTTCACAACCCAGAAGTGGAGGACTAAGCTGTCGTCACTAAAGGAGCTACAATTACCAGGTTAGTGTAATTACTACTTTCCCTCTAGCTGCCGTTTTGGACGTGTCAGAATGAACTTGCTGGGCGCGTGCATCACTGAACCTTTCCCCCAGTATTTTTTTCTATTGAGGATAATGCAAGTTGGGAGCAGGGCCAGCCCAACCTTTAGGAAAACTAGCGATTGCCTAGGGTGGCAATTTCTGGGGGTGCTGCAAAGAGCAAGCTAAACAATAGATTTTGATAGCGGGGTGGGGACCTGTGAACCTTAAGGTCTGCTTAGGGTGCCAAAACCTTGAAGCGACTCTGGGGCCGGCCCTGGTTGGGAGTGTTGAATCCAGGTCTCTGTGTGTGGGCATAGATAAGGCAGTTTGCGTGTGCTGAGTAGGTGTTTTGGTGGTTGGTGGGTTTTGTTTTTTTTTAAGAAATTGTGTGTTGAAGACTAGTTATTTGGGTGGGGGGGATCGAGATGTGCCTGTTAGGGGATGTGCAGTGAGCAGTCTGAACATTTCCCATAGTAGAAATGCTTTGTCCACATGTCATTTAATTGAATATAAAGACCTGTGTAGGTGGTATGGAGGGGACCTGTCCTGCCTGCTGGGGAAGAATAGCCGTGGTGAAAGTGAATGTGTTGGTGAGGTTAATGTATCCTTTCCAGGTGTTGCCTATATTGCTTTCAGGTAGGGTGCTGGCAACTTTCCCCAGTTTTATTTCAGTTCATTTGGGAGAAATCGTATATAGGAGACCAGAAGGGAGAGGGGTTGGCTTTGCTCAGCTGTAGGCTTTATTGTTTAGCAGATGGAGAGAGGCTAGGCTAGGGCAGGATCGGGAAGCAATGACCGGACTGGAGAACCAGGAGCAAACCGGAGTAGATTAGCGGAACCAGACATGGAGATAAAGTTGGAGATCTTGGCAGTAAGCGCAAGTAGAAACAACATTTCACTGGACAGTAAAGGCAGCTGGTGGCAGTAGGTGCAGGACAGGCCCATCGAAAACTGTTAAACCAGCAGCCTTAGGTGGCGTGTCAGACACACCTCATGCTGTTCCGGTGGGCTCCAGGGGAAGGCTCCCTTCTGTTTCTCATCGGGACAAAAAGAGGTTTACCACCTAATGAGGTTACCAGATTATTGATTCGCAAATCTGGGACATGTGGGTGGGCATGTGATGGAAGGGGTGGAGCAGGAGCGGAGCCTTCTCCCTCTTGGGAACATTAGTGTCCAGCATCTCCCCCCCCTCCCCCCCTCCACATCACAGCTGACTATCTTCCTCCTAATCCAGCGTGTTCCCTTTGCTTTAGAGGGCAGCACAATAAACAACAAGAAAAGCAATGCTGCATGCCCCCGTTGCCCCCTCCCAATCCAGCATGTCCCCTTGCTTCATGAGCAGCTCAGGAGCGTAAACACAGAAAATGCTCTTTTATGTTTGCTGTTTTTTGTTCTGCCTGCTGAAGTAAGGGGTGACGCTGGATTGGGAGAGGGTGAGGGGAGCACGTAGTCATACAGCACTGCTTTTTTGTGTTTTGGTTTTTTTGGGGCTGCTTTCTGAAGCAAGGAGACATGCTGGATTTGGGGGGGGGAGGACGACCCCTTGCTTCAGTCTATGTCCCTTTGCCTTGTTTCAGTAACAGCACAAAAAGCCCCACAGGGCAATGCACCCTACTGCCTGTTTCCCTCCAACACCAAGCCGCTGTGTTCACCGGTCTTTCTTCCCTCCCCTCCCCCCAGAGGCTGCAGGTAATGACGATGCATTACTAGCGTCTATCTGGAGAGCGGTGCTCGTGACTTGCCCCTCAGCAGCTGTAGCAGCAGCATCGGTGGTGGCTCCAGCCCAGCTGCCTTATCGTCGGCATCAGTGCCGCTCAGTACCTCTATCAACAAGGCTTCCCAAAACCTACGCATCTTGGAGGCTACGGGCTGCCTCAGTGGCAGGATCCGAAGCACACTCTTCGTTAAAGGGGCAATTGAGATTCTGTTTCCGCAACAGTCACCCCCTATGGCTCCAGGTTGTAGCACAGAACTGCCCCCTTCTACTGCAGCATGCCACAGTGGTACCATATATGTTGTCTAGACTCTCACTAGAGAGATGTCTGACTCAGGTTCAGACTTGGCTCCTCCTGATAGTCCTTGGGCCTGGGCCATTTTGGATCAGGACCGCACCGGGTTGGCTTGCAGTGAGGCTGTTTGCTGGAGCCAATACTGCTAGACAAGGAGTCCCGTTTATATCTCTGTTGCGCAGGCAGGCAACATGAAGTAGATTTTTCATGCCAAACTGCTGCGCTGCAAAGGCACAGAGAGAAAAGAAATGTTTCTTCAGGGCTGCTCCTATCTTTTTTGCTGCCCTGTGCAAGTGAGTACTGTGCTGACACCGCGCCCCCCCCCCCCCCCCCGACCCATTACATTCCAGTGGAGCCCTTTGCAAGACTCTCTTTTCTCTGGGAACAAGCAGGAAGTCAGTCCTCACATATGGTTGACATCAGCATCAAAGGAGCCTGCATGGAAGCATCTCCCCAGCTTTAAAGGAAAGCCTTTGGGAGATGCACTACTCATGCATGGTCCACTTCCTGCCCAAGGGTGCCATCTTGCCTCATTCTCCTTTTTTCCCAGGAAAAAGTCTGATTTTCTTATAGTTAAATTTTGTCCAGTTTGTGTACTGGTTCCTTCCCGCCCCTGAGTCAGTTTGCCTCTGTGTCACTCCTTGGGTTTGTCCATTTTTCACTTTTTTCATTGGTCCACCTCGACCGGCATTCGCGGCCTTTCAGCTGAAGCCTCTGACCCCTGCCAGGAGGCAGGGACACCCTTTTTCCGATGGCCTCAAGTGGCTCCAAAAAGTGTGACCGGTGTGGCAAAATGATGTCACTTATTTTTATTTATTTTATTTAACAGGTTTTATATACTGCTTTATCATTTCAATCAAAGCAGTTTACATTGAAACTTTGTAATGTTTAATGGTAATGTACATTAAACAGGGAAATTGATAACTTGGATTTTTGTCAGGCAATGGAGGGTTAATCCACACGACTGCTGCCTCTGATGCCTTTGGCCTGGAGCACGATAACTCTGACTGCGAACTCTGCAAAACAATGAGCTCATAGGCCTTAAAGAGTCACCATGAGCAGCAGGAAAACATTTTTCAGAAGTCTGACTTTGCCCCGGAGTCTCTGGTAACACTACGCTCCAGGGCCTTCTCTGATACCTCGATGCCCCACAAAGCCCAGAGTCTCCTTGGAGTCCCGCGGCTCCGGTTCCTCCGAGCGGGTCCCTGGAAATGGCGCATAAGAAGAAGAAATCCCTTAACGACTGCCTCAGAGGACGGATCCGGGAAGAAGATGAAATCCCACCCCAGATCTCACAGTCCCAGGTGTGAGTCTGAGTGGCCCTCCAAGTTGCCTTGCAAGGAGTCTTCGGCTCCCATCAACCGGCCTTGGGCCTCTGAGGCCATACTCCTCAAGGACTTTCCCTCAACAGTACCAACACCTGGCCCAAAGTCCTCAGTGCCCACGTCGAAGGCTGCGGAGCCAACTGGTATGGAGACCAGAATGGCAGTCCTAGAGAGCAGTATATTTACCCTAATGGCCATGTAGTGGGCGTTTATGTTCAACTGGCCCAGTTCATCTGCCCTGACGATGGTACCCTCGACTTCAAGGGCTTCCTCAGATGTCAAGCCAGTCCTTGAGCGCCACTGGCCTCAAGAGAGCCCCTGCTCAGTGGAAGTCCCGATCCCGTTCCTCGGGACACCAGTGCTCCCTGGTGAGCACCCGTGGCTCAGACTGATGATCCTCCAGGGGTCCTGCACCACAAAGAGCAGTTCTCAACCAAGATGATCATGCGGCATTGGACTTGTACTCCGATTTAGAATCTGAATGGGAGACTGAGGATGAAGAGTCCCCTGACATGAGGCGAAACCGTGACGTGCCCTTGGACCCATCTCCCCCCAGTGACCTGACGCCGCTCCCCAACCGAGGATGTTGCATTGCTCGATTTTGTGAGGGATATGGCCAAGGCTCTTGTGATTGAGACCAAGGCTGCGGAGGACCCGCGAACTGAGGAATTGGAGATACTCCAATATGAGGCATCCCCAAAGGAAACCCTTATGGTCCCAGTGCCCCTGATCCTCGACCGCCATCTCCTCCTAATGTGGGAAACACTGGCATCTATACCAATTGTCAGCAGGCACCTCAACACCATGTACCGCCCAGTTCCCCCACAACTCTATGGTCGTGGAGTCGGCCATGCGCTGGCTTAAGAGCCAAAAAAACCCACTCGTCGGTTCCACCTAGCAGAGAGGCCAACTCCTCAATGCCCTCGGCCGGAAGGCCTTTCAGGGCTGGATGCTAACATGCCGAATACCAGCTCTACATCGGCATGTACCTCAAGGAACTGTTGAGGGAGCTTGCGGCTTCTCAGCAGACCTCGATGGAGAACCCCTACAGAGGTTCAAGACCCTAACCTCGGCGGTAAAGGAATGTTCGAAGTTCCTGTCCCAAGCAGCCTATGATGGCTTCGAGTCATCGGCTAGGGTGGCTGCCACAGGCATTGGGGCATGATGCCAAGCATGGCTGTAGTCATCCGACCTGGAACAATGGGTGCAGGACAAACTGATTGATGTCTTTTGCACAGGTGAAAACCTGTTCGGAAAACCCATGGTGGATAAAGCAGCATAGATAGAGACAGAGTATATGATGAGAACCAGGCTCTTGAAAAAGACCTCGGTGCAGCCCCAAAAGAAAACATTGGGGGAAAAGCCCTTCTTCCTAAGGAAGAAAAGGGACTTCAGTACTACTCTGCACTTCCAAGCCTTCTCGGGCCCACAGCAGGCCCAGCAACAGAAAGCCAGGGACATGGTCCCAGAAAGCAAAAAGCCCTGAAGTCCCAGGCACTGGCTCAGGCCCAGCCCGGGGGACATTTTTGACTCCTCGGCATGACCCCCACACCCCCAGGAGGTCCTCTGCTGCCCATAGGGTGGCGCCTAGCCCTGTTTGCCCACAGGCAGACAACTATCACCACTAATACCTGGGTGTTACAAGTGGTCAAGGAGGGTTACCTCCTTCACCTACATCAGGCACCACCCACATACTTCCCAGGAGAGCCCACAAGGCCTTTCCTTCAGCAGATCTTGCTCCTCACCAAGCTAGCAGGACTACTCTGGGACAAAGCTTTGGAACCAATGCCAAAACATATCTGGGGCACTGGCTTCTACTCCAAGTACTTCCTCGTCCCCAAGAGGATTGGGTCCTCAGGCCCATTCTGACGTGCGAGAGCTTAACAGGTTTCTTGTCAGGGAGAAGTTCAAGATGCTGTCCCTTGGAATACTGCTGCCATTCCTCCAGCAGGGATATGGGTCCAAGGAGCAGAACCAAATGGATGTCTACACTCGCATCCTAATCCACCTCCACCATAGAAAATACTGCCGGTTCGTGGTGGGGGAGCAGCACTACCAATACAGGGTACTGCCTTTCGGGCTGGCCTCATCACTAAGGGTCTTCACAATGTGCCTCGCAGTGGTTGCAGTCCACCTCAGGCTTCAAGGGGCCTTCGTCTTCCCCTACCTGGATTACTGGCTCATAAAGGGGGACACTGGCTCCCTCTGCAAAGCAGAATTCTCCGGGAACAAGCAGGAAGTCAGTCCTCACATATGGGTGACGTTGGCACCAACTGAGCCCTCGCGGAAGCATCCCCCCCAGCTTTCAAAGAAAGCCTTTGGGAGATGCCACCACGCATGCGTCGTCCCCTTCCTGCCAAAGGGTGCCATCTTGCTCAGTCTCCTTTTTTCCATGGAGCCCTTCAGACACTTGTCTGGCTTGTCCCCGGAAAAGGTTGATTTTTTTTTTTTCTTTCCAACTTTCATACTCACCTCCCGGTATTGCACCTCGTTGCCTCAGCGTCGAGTTCGGTCTATTTTTGTAGTCTTTCGTTGTTTTCTTTTCCTAGCGTCTTTGCACTTTTTTTCTTCCGCTGGCAGCCCAGAGAGTCTTCGACCTCACAGGGGTACTCCCCCCCCCCCCCCCCATGGCTACCAGTGGCTTTAAGAAGTGTGATCAGTGCTCCAAAATCGTCTTTGACCGACACACGCGACTGCTGTCTCCACTGCCTTGGGCCAGACCACAACCCAGCAGCCTGTGGTCTCTGCAAGAGGATGTCCAGTAAGGCCCTCAAGAGCTGCCAGCAACAGCACGATAAGTTTTCTTCCCCAAGTCCCAGGTGCCTTTGAAGGCCAGGGCCTCATCTGAGGCTCCGACATCTCGGGCGGAACCTTCTGAACCTGAGCCTCATCATGGGTCCTCAGAAAGGGGGTCTCCCTTGAGGGACCCCAGGAAGAAGAAGAAACCCTCAAAGGCGGCATTCTTGGACGGTTACGACTGGCCAGGTGCTCCCCGGGCCGGGTCCTGCAGTCCGAGGCATCTGAGAAGGAGCGGCCTATGAAGGTCCCCCGGAAGGATCCAACTGCGGACTGGACTCTGTCCGCAGACATTATCCTCGTCGAGAATTCCCCTTCGGGGGAGCCGGCGTTGGGCCAGAGTCCCTCGGTGCCCGCACCAAAGGCTGTGGAGCCTTCTGCTCTGGAATCCAGAATAGCGGCCCAGTTTGTCTGTCTTCATGGACCAGCAGTGGATGCTGTTGTCCAACACGACAGGTTCATCCACCCCGACCACTGGGCCCTCTATGTCCAAGATGTCCCCAGAGGCTGAGCCGATCCTCGGCTGAGGTTGTGATTTGAGTCCCACTTGATGGGACTGCGGTCATCCCCAGCAAGTTTGCCGGGCACCGGCTGCAGGGATTCGGGGGCCCCGAAGCCCGCAGAGCAGACCTCCTAAGAGTCCTCGACGGACTACTCCGAGTGGGAGACAGGATGAGGAGTCCCCCGGTACCTGTCGCCACCACAACGTCCCATCTGACTCGTCTTGGAGCCTCGATGGCAGTCCTCGCCTGAGGATATGGGCTTCCTTAATTTTGTCAAGGACATGTCGAAGGCCCTGGCATTCCCAACCGATTCAGAGGAGGACCCACTGGTGGATGAGTTGGAAATACTCCAGTACAAGGTCCCTTCACGAGAATCGCTCACTGTGTCCATCCCTTCCATCTTGGAACAGCTGAAGCTCTGAATGTGGAAGACACCGGCTTCAGTGCCGGTGGTGAGCAAAAAGCTTGACTCGTTGTATCGAGTCCGTTGGAGCCCGGGCTTCCAAAAATCACAGCTGCCGCATAACTCCATGGTGGTGGAGTTGGCCATGCGTCGGCTGAAAAGCCAGAAGACGCAGTCCTCGAAGCTGCCCGGCAGAGAGGCCCTCGGCAGAAAGTGCTACCAGGGCTCAATGCTCATCGGCCGCATCCAGACCTAACAGCTGTACATGGGCATGTACCTGAGAGACCTGGCAAAGGAACTCGCCGGGTTCTCAGCTGGTCTCTCTAAGGAACCCTTGCAGCAGTTCAAGAACCTGCTCCAATTTCATGTCTCAAATGGCCTATGATGGGTTCAAGTCGGCGGCTTGAGTAGCAGCGGCTGGCATCGGTGCATGCCTTCAAGCTTGGCTACAATCATCTAATCTCGATCAGTGGGTTCAGGACAAATTGATCGATGTCCCCTGCCAAGGAGAGAACCTCTTTGGCAAACCCATGACCGACAAGGCTGTTGAGCTGGAGACTGAGTTCATGACGAGGACCAGGCTCTCCAAAAAGACCGCTGCCCCTCCCCGACAGAAGGGCTCAAGTAAAAAAATATTTTTTTTTACCCGAGGAAGGGAGCTGCTTACCCGAAACTACCCACCTTATCAGGCCTCCCACAGGGACGTTGGTGAAAATACCATGGCTTGAACAAGCTGAATCTTTGTATGGAGAGAGACATCTCTGCTCTTGAGCATCTTGTCTAGACCCTTCAGAGCCATTCTGCCAAGAAGAATGCATCTTTGGATTTCTTGATTGCTTGTCCCTTCTTTATTGATAGTTGATTCAAGTAGGTTAAAGTTGTCCATCAATGATGAACTTTTTGATTTTGCCAGTTGTCAGGATCTTTGTCGTCTTTACGTTAAGGTGCAGGTCCATTTTAAGACTGTTCCTTGATCTTGAGAAGCAAATGTTTCAGATCATCTTCACTTTCAGCCAATAATGTGGTATCATCAGCATAGCGAAGGTTGTTGATGAGTCTCCCACCAATCTTCATTCCTCTGTTGTCTTCATACAGTCCTGCTTCTCTGATGATTTGTTCTGCATATAAATTAAACAGGTAGGGGAAAAGTATGCAGCCTTGTTGTACACCGTTGCTGATTTTAAACCATTCTGTTTCTCTTTGTTCCATTCAAACTGTTTTTCTTGATGAAGAAGCAACAGTTCGAATGGACCAAGGAGAAACCGAATGGTAAGCAGATATTAATAAGCAACTAAAGAAAATAAAACTTGCTCAAACGCAATATGAATCAACATAGATCGTAAATCAAGCGCTACCAGCGAGCTAATGTAAAGCGTAAACCTTTTGTGCCAATAATAAAAGCAAACCCCCTTAAAGTGGATGTACAGGAGTGACAAAAGCTGGTGTGAGCCAGCGGTCCCACTGAGCCGCTAGCAAACCCTACTTTACTTTTATTATAGAAATATTAGCAGTGATCTATATGTGATTGCACAAAAAAACATTCAAAGTTGGTCAAACCACCCATCTGCCTCACAGAAATTCAGCAATATTTCAGGCGACACAGCGTGAGAATAAAGAACCGTGATGGGGAGCCTTCAGACTTTTAAAGAGCTTTTTGCGCCAGTGGTAGTTAAAAGAGCAGACAGACCTTATTCTAAGTTTTTTTTAAGGAGGACTGTAGAGACCCGCAGACAGAGACTCGAAGCACATTCTAGGTGTATTGAATTTCAACCAGTGTATATAGATATACCTTGATAAATAAGGATAACAAAAATGAAGACAGGCATGATCAAAAAACTGCTTCTGTGATAAAAATGTATATGCTGGAAACCAGACTCGGACAAGAGGGAGAGTAATGCATTGTGGATTACAGAAGAGAAAAGCAAAAACTGACGAGAGAAGTGTGTTAAGAGTAAGAGGTGTGCAGAACAATGTTTGTGCAAGTGCAGCTATGTGAAAATAACTAGTCAGCATTCCTAATGTTGATAAAACCGATTGAAAAATAAAAATAAACAATAAAAAATGTCATATCTAATAAAGTGCTGTGTAAACATTATATGCATATAAGTACTGTTATACACTCCAGTGACCACCAGAGAGAGCCATGGGGTCAAATTTGAAATAAAACAATGCCGAAGCTATCACGTAATAAAATATGAGATTAACTATACATGATCACAGATGAGAAATATTTTGTGATTAAAAATCCTATTATATTATAAACCCCATATGAAAAATAATAATGATAAAAACGTACTAAAAAGACAATTATGTTTAAACCATAAGATAAAATTTACTGTTATAGCTAAAAAGCCATAGGGCAAAAATGGCACTAAAGGTTAAAAAATAAAAATAAATAATAAAAGGGCCTATGTGAATAAAACAAAGGCATACTATTAGCCCCCTTCAGAAATAGACCCAAAATAAAAATAGATATAATAAAAAACAGTGGATGAGCACTGTCTAGAGGGTGATCCCTGGTTCTGGCCCTATAATATGCTCATTGTATGGACTCCTCCGGATCAGATGCAGCATGATCAAAATCTTGGTCACTAGCACATATTCTTTGTATCTGTAGGAACTGGCTGACAGGTAAATTATCTTTCAGAGATCTATTATGGAAACTATTGTAGTGTAAAAAAACATTCTTAACAGTAGGTTTCTGATAAAGATCTGTGAGAAAACCTTCTGGACTTTTTTTTTAAATCAATATGTCTAAGTAAGGCACCTGGTGCATCCTGTAATGACTTTGGAACTGAAGGTTAGGATCTAGAGTATTCAACCATTCAAAAAACATTAAAGGGCTGGTGTATCCCCCTCTCAAATCATAAAAAATGTCATCTATATATCTTTTCTATCATTTCACATGTGTACTGTAGATATATCTGGTTAATAGTTTCTTGAAGTTCACCATAGAAAATGGCAACATCCGGAGCCATGGACGACCCTATGGCTATCCCCTTGATTTGTTTGTAATAAATTTCTCTGAAACAAAATAAGTTTCTGTCATAATTAAGGTGGCCAGTTGGATCATAAAACAAATAGGCGTCCTGACTAGTCTAGTCCTTTCCAGCAAAACGTCTTCCAATATGTCCAGGGCAGCCCGTTGTGGGATATTTGTATATAAAGAATTAATATCCATAGTAACGAGTATCAGATCTTCATGGTAACCTTCACATGCATCAAGAATCTATATAACATGAGAAGAGTCTCTAATGTAAGATGGTACCAGTGTAACAAAGAGTCTGAGAATAGCATCCAAAAATGTAGAAATGTGCTCAAACAATGAGCCAATTGCGGAGATAATGGGCTGTCCTTGAGGATTGTGTAATGATTTGTGGATCTTGGAGAGGACGTAGAACCGTCATAAATTCATATTCCTTGTTTGTAAGATATCTGGCTTCCAAACCATTCACTCTGCCGACCGTGCTGCCCTACCATGGCTGCCGTGCCGTGTGTATGCATGGTTTGCACAGTGCATCACATCAGCTCTGTGTATCTCGCACATGCATCTGAATTGGGGACAACTGCTCTATGGAACAGAACTGATTGAGGACCACTGTGCAAATTTGGGAACAGTCCCTGAAAACAAAGGATGTCTGGTAACTCTACTTAATGCCATGGAAAAAGCAGTCCAAAGGCAACTTCAGGACCATATAGATATCAATGCTCCACTGGACATACATCAACATGGATTCTAATCCATGTTGGAACAAATGATACTGCCAGGTATACCTCGGAACGTATCAAAAGTGACTTCATGGCTCTGGGACAGAGGGTGAAGCCGTTAGGTGCACAGGTGGTGTTCTCTTCAATCCTCCCTGTTGAGGGTAAAGGCCAAGGCAGAGAGGTTCGCATCCTGGAGATGAATGCATGGCTGCGTGAATGGTGTCATCGAGAGCGTTTTGGTTTCCTAGACCATGGGATGCTGTTCCAAGGGTTGCAGAGCAGAGATGGCATCCATATGTCCAAGAAAGGTCAACGCATCTTCGGTAGTAGACTGGCTAATCTGCTGAAGACGGCTTTAAACTAGATTCATTAGGGATGCGTGAAGAAAGCCAAAGACCCCAGGTAGGTGATACATTAAATACCTTTATGGAAATGGGTAACAGGGGTAACATATGGAAAGCAGTGTGTATAAATGCCCATAGCATGGGAAATAAGATCCCTGATGTTGAAGTTTGTCAGACGGCTGCCTGGGTGAGAATCTTCACAGTCTTGGCAAGTGCATATGTCAATATGATTGGCAAGGGATTGTGGGCAATGCAGTCCATTCACACCCGACACAGCTGCTCACAATAATTTAGTTGTGCTCAAGTGTAAAGCCAATAAGATATTTATTTATGGGGTTATTTCTCCCAACACAGATATGCTTGGTAGCACATAAATCAGGTTACTTGCTTTCAGTGTTAAACTTGAAAAAAACAAAACCAGGAAAACAACATTTGAACTTGTCAGGCAATCAAAGCAAAAGAAATAAGACCTGGTTGATAACAAACTGGTCTTTTCTGTAGGCTTAGCTAATATTTTCTTAGCATGTATCAAACAACAAACCAAAAGCTACAAAGAAAGAAAAAAACTGTTCTTTTCAGGTTAACTTCTTATATCTTCCCACATAGATTCAGAAGTGATTCTCTCCTAGCTCACAAGCAATTAGGTAAGGCTCAATTGCTAGCAGTTATCCAGCTGGAAACCCCTTAGCTGGCTTGCTTTCTACTGCGTGGCTAAAAATCCTACCCAGGAGCTTTTCTGAGTAGATTAAATAACAAGTTTGTATTTCTTTGTGATGGTTGCTGTACTTTATAACAGAAAATCACCAAAGGAGTTTAGACAGAGAGCAGTCCATGTAAACAGATTCTTCATCTGCTATCACCCCCTCTTCTTCAACAAGCATGGGTTCAATATCATGGATTGGCACAGATGAATACTCCCAATGGAGCACTTTCAGGAGAATACTTGTTTCCCTGCTGTCTTTCAAGGTTATAGCTAGGGCATAGATCAGTGTTCATACCTGAGCTTCCATTACTGTTAGAGTTCCTCTCTATATAGCCTGGCCAGTATGTAGTCCAGTTCTTATGTCCAGCCTTCCAATCCAGATCCCTGGACACTGGATCTCTCTTCACATACCTTCTGGCACGGGTCTTAGGGTCCCTTCCACGTGCAGCCGTCTCCCTCACAGGTACCGTCTGGAGATTCCTAGCTCTGCAGCACCATTCCTCTGGCTTTCCCCAGTCCAATGGTGTATGCTGGCCCTTGGAATGCCTCCCAGTATACGTACTGCTCTGGACTCTTCTAGACCTCTCAAAGGCTTTTCTCCTCTTTCTTCCAAAGGGTTTCTTTCCCTCTCTATCCGTCCGGTTTGGCTTCTGCTTCTGATGATCCTCCTGATGATGAAGATGATCAAGCTCAAGCTGCTTCTCTGTAGAATAAACTCTACCTTTATTCTGCTTAGATGAGTGCTCCTCCCTAACACAGCGCAGCTGTTCTGGATCAGGCCCTGCCCTTTGAGATGAGTGCTTAGGGATTACCTCATAGCCCTCCTGATTGAACACACGTTTCCCCACTTCAGCTCCTCTAATGGCTGTTGGAAACCTGGTGCATTCTGGGACTGGTAGTCTTTTATGGGAAAATTCTGTTTTCTTATTTCTACCAGAACTGACAGGTTGCTTGTTCAGAGACACTTCACCTTTTCTATAGCTCCTTCCTTATCACAAGTTTTAATGGGAATGGCTGACTGGGTTTTAGTTGCAGTTACAGAAACATAGTTCACAGAAAACCATGATTGGGATGTAACTATACCTGGCTATACTTTATTCAGAAAGGACAGGGTAGGAAGAAAAGGAGGAGGAGTGAGTGGCACTATATGTAAAAACTACTATTAAAGCTTTGGAATTACAGAGCTTAAAAGGGAGAGAGGAGGCATTGTGGGTTAAACTAGAAAGAGGGAAAGAGAAATCGATTTGCATTGGTGTGATATACAGACCTCCCTCACAAGAGGATGAGGTGAACAGAGAGTTAATTGAAGACATACGCAGCATTGCTAGGAAAGGGGAAGTGCTACTGATAGATTTCAATATGCCAGATGTTGATTGGCACATTCTTGCTGCAGTATCATCTAGAAGAAAGGAGATCCTGGATTCTCTACAGGGAGAACTATTCAGGCAATTGGTAACAGACCCCACATGTGAAGGGGCCATACTGGACTTGGTGCTTACCAATGGTGAAAGTGTTTCTGATGTTGTAGTGGGAGATCATTTTGCATCCAGCGATCACCAGATGGTGTGGTTCAGTATTAGGACTAGGGCTGTTAGAATCCATTCAAAGGCGAGGGTCTTAAACTTTAGGAAGACTAACTTTGCGAAGATGGGCCAATACCTCAGGGAGTCGTTAGTGGGATGGGAACAGCTGGAGGATGTAGAAAAACAGTGGGCAAAACTGAAAGGGGATATTTTAAGGGCAACCAACCTTTTTGTTAAAATGGTAAATAAAGGTAAAAGGAAAAGGAGACCGCCATGGTTTTCAAAAGAAGTAGCTGAAAAAGTGAAGAAAAAGAGGGAGGCCTTCATGAAATACAAGAGATCACAGATAGAGGAAGACAAGTATCTGTATTTGGAAAAACTTAGAGAAGCTAGCAGAGTAGTCAGGAAGGCAAAGATTCAAAAGGAGGAGGAAATAGCCAATGCAATAAAATGGGGGGATAAGACATTTTTCAGATATATTAGTGAGAAGAGGAAGGGCAAAAGTGGTATTGTCAGACTCAAGGGTGCAGGAGAGGAATATGTAGAAGCTGATAAGGATAAAGTGGAATTGCTTAACAAATATTTCTGTTCTATGTTCACAGATGAAGAACCAGGAGCAGGACCTCAGAAAACACCCACAAACAGGAACAGAAGCGAGGGACATCTTGAACAATTTTCAGAAGACTGTGTTCGTGAGACACTAGCTCAACTTAAAGTAGACAAAGCGATGGGAACGGATGGGATAAACCCTAGAATACTGAGGAACTTGGGGACGTTCTAGCAGCTCCACTGACTGACCTTTTCAATGCCTTGTTGGAGTCGGGAGTGGTGCCAAAGGACTGGAGAGAGGCTCATGTGGTGACTTTACACAAAAGCGGAAGTAAGGATGTGGTTGAAAACTACAGGCCGGTTAGTTTAACTTCAGTGGTGAGTAAATTATTGGAAACGCTGCTGAAAGAGAAAATAGTGAGGTTTCTGGAGTTCCAGCGGATTACAGGATCTAAGGCAGCATGGATTCATCAGAGGCAGGCCTTGTCAGACAAATCTGATTCATTTCTTTGACTGGGTGACCAGGGAGTTGGACCAAGGGAGAGCCCTAGATGTAGTATATTTAGATTTCAGTAAAGTCTTTGACACTGTTCCTCACAAGCGACTTATAAACAAACTGAGCACCCTAGGGATGGACCCTAAAGTTACTGCTTGGGTTGGAAATTGGTTGTGTGGGAGGCGACAAAGAGTACAAGTAAATGGAGCTCACTTTGAGGAGAAGGATATTACCAGTGGTGTGCCCCAGGGATCTGTCCTTGGTCCGATTCTTTTTAACATCTTTGTTAGTGATATAGCGGAAGGACTGTCGGGTAAGGTTTGCCTCTTTGCGGATGATACCAAAATCTGCAATAGAGTAGACACCCAGGAAGGTGTAGATAACATTAGGAGGGATCTAGGTAAGCTTGAAGAATGGTCTAGAATATGGCAGCTGGGATTTAATGTTAAAAAATGTAAGGTCATGCATTTTGGCTGCAGCAATACAAGGGAGCAATATAATATAGGGGTGAAGTACTTTTGTCCACTAAAGAAGAGCGGGACCTAGGCGTGGTTGTGTCTGATGATCTTAAAGTAACTAAACAGGTAGAAAAGGCGACGGCAAAAGCTAGAAGGATGCTTGGGTGCATACAGAGAGGAATGGCTAGCAGAAAAAAAGAGGTGATAATGCCTCTGTATAAGTCTTTGGTGCGACCTCATTTGGAGTATAGTGTGCAATTCTGGAGACCGCACCTTCAAAAGGATGTGAACAGGATGGAGTCGGTGCAGAGGGTTGCTACTAAAATGATTAGTGGTCTTCATTATAAAGCATATGAGGACAGACTGAAGGATCTTAATATGTACACCTTAGAGGAAAGGCGGGATACAGGTGATATGATTGAGATGTTTAAATACCTCCATGGCATAAATGTTCAGGGAGAGAGCCTCTTTCAATTGAAAGCAAGTTCTGCTATGAGGGGACATGGGATGAGGGTGAAGGGAGATAGATTCAGGAGTGATATGCGGAAATATTTCTTTACAGAAAGAGTAGTGGATCCGTGGAATAGTCTCCCAGTGGAGGTGGTAGAGATGAGGACAGTAACTGAATTCAAAAAAGCATGGGACAAACACAGAGGATCTCTAAAGGTATAAAGGGGACTGTTTTAGTTGTTGATATGGAAGAACAGACTAGATAGGTCATGTGGTCTTTTTCTGTCATATTTCTATGTTTCTATGATTTCAAGCCCCAACACGGCGTGGAAACACTACTCGCCTCCTTTTTTGACAATCTCCTAAGAGGCATAGACAACATAAAAAACAGCTTCCTACTAGTGTTCATGGACATCTCAGCGGCCTTTGATACCCTAAGCTATTGCAACTCTTACAAGAGATAGGACTATGCAAGAAATCCCTGAAGTGGTTCACATCATACCTGGATGGGCGAACACAACAAGTCAAATGCGATCAAAAGAAATCCATACAATTCCCTGTAACGCAGGGAATACCTCAAGGCTCAGCCCTATCTTCAGTGCTCTTCTACATCTACATACAGCCCATAGGCAACATCATCAAGCACCACAAATTACACTACCACATATATGCTGACAACATCATGGTGTACGCTCCAATCAACTTACTAGCACTAAACACTACAACAATAACAAAATGCCTCGAAGACATAAATGACTGGCTCATAGCCAACAACTTAACAGTCAACTACGACAAAACTGAGGCAATGTTCGTCACCAGGAACCCCACCTTCATACCTCCACAAACTATCAGTATCCTAGACAAACACATAGTAGTCAAAGAAGAAGTGAAGTATCTGGGCATAACACTAGACAGAGCTCTGAACCTAAAATCCCACATCACCAAAACTGCAAACAAGGCATATCATCGATTGAAAACAGTAAGACAAATCAAACCAATGCTCCATCAAGACCATTTCCGCACAGTGTGTCAAGCGTTCATTACACCACTGCTTGATTATGGAAACTCACTATATCAAGGCCTTCCTCATCAGACACTACACCCACTACAGATGGTACAAAACACCACAGCACGCATCGTCACAGACACCCCAAGGACCAAGCACATCACTCCCATCCTGCAACAACTACACTGGCTCCCAATGGTGGCAAGAGCTAAATACAAAACAATCATGATAATCTTCAAAGTCATTCACCATCTCTCAGCGGACGTACTCCAAAACGTTATAACAAGAGACATCAGCAATAGACCAAGAAGAACCAATAACAACAACATGATCGGCACACCTTCAGGCTATCACAAAACCAAACAAACAACCTCAAAAAGAGCACCATCACTACTGGCATCCTCAATATGGAACTCCCTACCATTGAGCCTGAGAGCTTTAGAAGACCTCACAGACTTCCGCAAAGACCTCAAAACATGGTTATTTATAGAAACCTATGAGCATTCAAGCAACATCTCTTACCCAAACAGCAACACTACTACCTCCACCAACTAAACACACACCCATCCCATTCACACACACCAATTCATCACACCACGTTAGTAAATACCTTTATGTTAAATGTTACTTCAACTGTACTGTCTAAATACTGTTAAGTAACTGTGCTGTCTAAATGTTTACATGTGCCCTAATGGTAAATGTAACCTTCCAATTGTGATGTGATGTGACCACCTTGATTGAAGGATAAGGTGGTATACAAGTCTGTCTAAATAAATAAATAATGAGCCTAGAGAGGCACCTGCAGTGCTTTGGCCAAACTGTGTGCACCATTTTACAACCTGGAGGTGCTATTATTAACCTGGACAGGGTCCCTCAGTTGGCTGAAGCCATTCCATGCATGTTTCATGATTTCTCATTGCTATGAATCGTTCTCATGGACTGAACGATGTACCAAATGTAGACAGGTCTTGCCCTCATCTGCAACTGAAGTCAATGGGTTGTGATTGAATGGTATAAACGCCCCATTTGCTTTTTTTATTGTTCTTTTTGTATTTATGTCTGTTGAAAATAAGCAGACCATCATGCACAACCATGAAATGTTCATATGTAATTCTAAGCTTTTGCAGTGAGTGGATCATTTTTACAAACCTTTCCTTGTTGAACTTTCAACTTTTGTTGTATATCAACAAAAACACCATTCACACATTGACTAACAGTAAGTCTTACTGGGCAAATAATGCATGAACCAAGCTGCAGTGTTTCCCTCCGTCAGGACAGGAAGACAAGTATCCTTTTTTTTTTTTTTTTTTTTTTTAGTGCCATCAAGTCCGTGTTGACTCATAGCGACCCAGCTACCTCTGGGTTTTCTTGGCAATGTATCACCAGAAGTAGATTGCCGGCCTTTTCTTCCGAAGCAATGGAGGGTAAGTGACTTGTCCAAGGTCGCAAGAAGTGCCAGTGGGAATCAAACCCTTGATCTTCTGGGTACTAGGCAGTTGCTCTACCACTAGGCTACTCCTCCATTCCAAGTGTAGCCATGCCAAATAGGTTAAGTGATCAGCAGAGGGAGCCCTTAGGGTATGCCAGGCAGTGTTGTAGCTGATGCTGTCTAGTAGTTTTATTGACCAGTGTCAGTCATTAGATGGTGTTAATGCTTTTTTCTCCGGGAACAAGCAGGAAGTCAGCCCTCATATATGGGTGATGTCTGCATGTTCAGTAACCTCCCCAGCTTTCAAAGAAAGCCTTTGGGGAGATCCACCATGCTTGCATTGTCCCCTTCCCGCCTAAGGGTGCCATCTTACCGCAGTCTCCTTTTTTTCTGCGGAGCCCATCGGGCGTGTGTCTGTTTTCCCCTGGAAAAAGTTGATTTTTTTTTCTTGTCTGTCTTTGATTTTCAGATCAATTCCCTTCTCCGGTTTGCGTACCAGTACCCTTCTCACCTCCCAGGTCCGCTTATCTTCGCTGTAGTGGTTTTCCTTGGGTCCCCTTTTTCCCTCTGGGTTTTTCTCTGGTGCATGGATTCTCTCACCCTTTCTGGCCGGGCCCAAAGAGTTTGAACTCGCAGGGACCATATACTCCACTATGGCCTTGGTCAGTGGCTTCAAGCCTTGCGACCGTTGTGCACATAATATGTCGCGCACAGACCCGCATGACTATTGCCTTTGGTGCCTCATGATGGACCATGATGCCTCGGCTTCTGGTCTCTGCCAGCAGATGACCCCCAAGGCCCTCCGAGGCTGTAAGAAGCAGCACGAGTCCATTTTTCACAAGACCAACTCAGCCCCGGGAGTCGTCTGTGGGACCAGCACACTCGAAGGCTGCCACAGAAGCCTCAGCCTCGCATGGCGACCGCACTTCCTAGGAGCCTTGAGGTCATGAGGCACCAAGCCAGGGCTCTCTCGGGGAGGGACACCTCTCAGAGAGCCAGACTCCTCAATGGCCTCGTTAGGTAGCTAGTCTGGGGCTGTGAACAGGTCCCATGGCCGCTGGCCTCTGAGCCCTAGTTGCAAGGCCAAGAGTGATGGCCAGGAGCATCCCTCAAAGATGCCCCAGCGGGAGAAGATGAACAGGAACAAACAAAACAGGTGTGCCAAGACGGTAGTAGGTCAAGCAAACTTTATTAAAGCCCCAACGCGTTTTGACAGAACACCGCCTTCAGGGGAGTACACTTAGTCACAAACACTCAGTACTGAACAAGATTTTACTATTGGTGGTCAGTACTGAGCGTTTGTGTTTAATTTGTTCCTCTTCTGCCTACGGGTGTTTTGTGCTATCCTTTGGACTCCAGTCCAGCAGGAGAAGATGCCATCAGTGTCTGGGGATTGGCCTCGGTCCTTCAAAGCCATCCTGGTTGAGGACACCCACAAGATGGTGCCGGCACTGGTCCCGAAGTTCACTGTGCTTGCACCAGTGACTGCGGAGTCTTCTGGCCTTGAGGCCAGGATGGCAGCCTTGGAACTCAGCTTGTCTACCTTAATGGCTCAACAGCGGGCTCTGATGCCTGGTTCCTCTGGATCATCAATCCTGACCACTGGTCCCTCCATTGCAAGGCAGTCCCCAGAGGTGGAGACGATCCTCTAGCACCATTTCCAATCCCACTCAGGAGCCAAGGACTTCCCCACCCAGCACACCTGGCTCGGAGCACAGAAGCATCGAGGCCCCTGGGTCATCCAGACTGGGGCATGAGCCCGAGGCCTGGAAGACCCTTGAGATCTCCTCAGACTCCAGGTCAGAGTGGGAGACAATCTCCAGACACTCATCTTCACTGGGACATACCCTCAGATCCTTCCTCTTCCAAGGTCCGATGCCAGTCCCCACCTGAGGACCTGGCCTTCCTGGACTTTGTCCAGGATATGGCAAAGGCCCTTGCCTTCACTGCAAAGTCAGAGGAGGAGCTCGAGCAAAGGACCTCGAGATCCTCCAGTACAAAGCTCCCCCTAAGGAGGCATTCATGGTGCCCATTCCCCTCGTCCTGAAACAGTTGCTCTTTCATATGTTTGAGACCCCAGCCTCAGTGCCCATTGTGAGCAGGAGGCTGGACTCAATATACCAGGTCCGCCGGAGTCCTGGCTTTCAAAAAGCTTAACTGCATGACAACTTCATGGTGGTTGATTCAGCCATGCTTAAGTTAAAGAGCCAGAAAACACACTCCTCGGTACCCTCTGGCAGGGAGGCTCACGCCATGGAGGCCCTGGGCAGGAAGTGCTTCTAGGGCTCGATGCTCATCAGCCAGATCCAAGCCTACCAGCTGTACATGAGCATGTACTTTCGGAACATGGTGAGGGAACTCACCGGGTTCTTGGAGAATCTCTCCGAGGAGCTTGTCCAGCAGTTCCGGACCCTGACCTCCACAGTCAAAGTGTGCTTCAAATTTATGGCTCGATCAGCCTATGATGGCATCGAGTCCACGGCTAGAGTAACTGTGGTGGACATTAATATCTGCCGCCAGGCCTGGCTACAGTCTTCCAACTTGGATCAATAGGTGCAGGACAAGTTGGTCGATGTCCCTTGCCAGGTAGAGATCCTCCTTGGCAAGCCCATGATGGACAAGGCTGCTGAGCTGGAGTTTGTGGGACCAGGAACTGGCTCTCCAAAAAAACCCCTGACCCTTCCCGCAGGAAGACTTTGAATAAAAAGCCCCTATACCCGAAGAAGAGGAAGGCTTATGGAAACTATCCTCGGTACTCTGCCTTCCCAGCAGGCCAAGGAACAAAGGCACAGCTCTCGTAAGCCTAAGATCTCCAAGCCCCAGACCATATCCCCCATGCAACCTAGAGGGGGCTTTTGACTTGTTGGGTATAGTCTCTCTTCCACCAGGAGATCCAGCACCGCAGCACATTTGGGGACATCTGGTGTTTTACACTACCCGGGGGTCCCTCATCATGGGCCCTAGAGGTAGTGAAGGAGGGTTACCTCCACCTCAAACAGATGCCCCTGCCGTTCTTCCCGGGAGAGCCCCCTGTGACTCCCCTTCACCGGGGGCCTGCTTCGGCAGGAACTTGCAAGTCTTCTGGCCAGCAGTGCAGTGGAGCCCATTCCCTCCCATCTCAGGGACAAAGGGGGTTCTACTCTTGCTACTTTCTGCTATGCAAAAGGACCGGAAGGTTTCGGCCCATCCTAGACCTGCACGACCTCAACCGGTTCCTGGTGAGGGAGAAGTCCAAGATGCTCTTCCTTGGAACATTGCTGCCCTACCTCCAGCAGGGAGACTGGCTATACTCCTTGGATCTAAAGGATGCGTATACACACATCCTTATCCATGCCTTAACAGGCAGTACCTCTGCTTCATGTAGGAGGCTGCCACTACCAGTATAGGGTTCTACCCTTCGGTCTGGCCTCCGCCCCGAGGATATTGACCAAGTGCCTGGGGCTGCCTTCCTGAATCTCCAGGGGGTGTTTTATCTTTCCCTACCTGGATGACTGGCTCATCAAGGGCAGCACCGCCACTGAAGCTCATCAGGCAACAGCCCACATCATCCTCATTCTGGAGCATTTAGGGTTCATCATAAACTATCCAAAGTCCCATCTCCATCCGAATTCTTAGGGGCACTGCTGGACACCGTCCAGGCCAATGCCTTCCTCTCCCTGGACAGGGCCCAGTGCCTCGTGGTGCTTGTGGGGAATGTCCAGGGTCGCCCCTCAGCATCAGCCCGCCTCATCCTTTGCTTGCATGGTGCATGCCACTCCAGATGCCTGCTTACACATGCAGCCCACCCAGTGGGCCCTCTGCTTCCAGTGGTCTCAAGCAACAGAGCGCCTGTGGGACAGAGTGGTCATGACCCATCCTCTGGCCGACTCCCCCGGCTGGTGGCAGCAGCTTCAGCACTTATGCCCCTTCCTGGCCCCCAGACCCCTAGCCCCCTGAGGATCCTCACCACAGATGCCTCCAAGCTGGACTGGGGAGCCCATTGTGGTGACCTCTGCACCCAGGGCCATTGGTCACAGGCAGAGAGCCTCCTGCAGATCAACCTCCTGGAGCTTTGAGCCATAGCACTGGCCCTCTGGGCTTTTCACTACCACCTACAGCATCAAGCGTTACTGATCCAGACCGACAAACAGGTGGCAATGTTTCTTTTATATCAACAAGCAGGGAGGCATGGTGTTGTCCCTCCTGTGCCAAGAGGCTTCTGCTCCTTCATTAGCAAGAGTGGTATGCTCCTGCAGGCAAACTGTCTCCCGGTCCAGGACGTCCTGGTGGACCGGCTCAGCCAGATCTTTCAACTGCATAAGTGGCAACTGGACCCCTGAGTGGCCTACTGGCTGTTCTGTGGGGGCGACCCGCAGATGGACTTCTTCACCAGCCCAGCCAATGCTCCGTTGACCCACTTCTGCTCCAGGGAGCCACATCCCTCTTGGGTGGCAGCAGATGTGTTCCTCATTCCATGGATGGAGGGCCTCCTCTATGCCTTCCCACCCATGCTACTGATCACCAAGACTCTGTTCAAGGTCCAGCTTGACAGTGCCACCTTGATACTAGTGGCTCCTTGGTGGGCCCAGCAGCCGTGGTTCCCCCTGCTCCTCTGCCTGTCTCAGGCACTCCCGGTTCCTCTGAGGTGCATTCCGGGCCTGCACTTGCAAGAGAATGGCTCTCTCCTGCACCCCATTCTGGGGTCCCTGACTGATGGCCTGGCTTTTGAAAGGCTAGCCTTGGCCCATTTCAATCTGTCAAATGAGGCAGAGGAAATCCTCTTGGACTCCCGTAAGGCTTCCACCTGCCAGGCCTATTCCTTCAAGTGATGGAGACTGTCTGTAGAGTGGTGAGGAGCAGCTCAACCCCTTCTCCTGTTCTGTCTATCTGGTGCTGTAGTACCTGCTTCACCTGTCTCAGGCAGAGCTGAAGTCCATCTCTGTTAGAGTACACCTTAGCGTACTATCGGCACACCACAATCTGGTTGAGGGTAACCCTCTTTTTGCTCAGCCCCTTGTGGCTTGCTTCCTGAGGGACCTGCTGCTCTCAAGATCACCCATCCACCCCCCAGTGGTGAAGTGGGATCTTAATGTAGTTCTCTCACAGTGTCACCCTTCGAGCCTCTCGGCTCTTGCTGCCTCAAGTATCTCTCCTGGAAGGTGGTCTTCCTCGTGGCACTCACCTATGCTTGCAGGGTTAGAAACATAGAAACATGATGACAGAAAAAGACCACATGGCCTATCTAGTCTGTCCTTCCATAACAACAACTACAACAGTCCACTTTTTACCTTTAGAGATCCTCTGTGTTGGTCCCATGCTTTTTTGAATTCAGTTACTGTCCTCATCTCTACCACCTCCACTGGGAGACTATTCCATGGATCCACTACTCTTTCTGTAAAGAAATATTTCCGCATATCACTCCTGAATCTATCTCCCTTCACCCTCATCCCATGTCCCCTCGTAGCAGAAATAGAAATTACATTTACCTGGTAATTGTAGTTCCTGGAGGATCCAGTTTAGTCCTCCACATCCGGGTAGTGCACCACCTCCTGCAGCCTGGAGACTGGACCAATCAGAATCTTCTTATGGCAGGATGTATGCTGCTGGAGCTCCCATCAGCCCCCAGTGAACTATTAACAAAGCAGACTCAAAGAAGCAACCCATGAGTTAAGTATACATGTCAAACTAGAACAGAATTTCTCCAGGACCAAGCAGGAAGTCAGTCCTCACTTATGGGTGACGTCGGCGCCGACGGAGCCCTCGCGGAGCAATTTTCCCCAGCTTTCAAAGAAAGCCTTTGGGAATTGCAGCGCGCATGCGCGGTCCCCTTCCCGCCCAAGGGTGCCATCTTAGCCAGTCTTCTTTTTTCCGCGGAGCCCTACAGACGTACCCGTCGTGTCCCCGCGAAAAAGTTGATTTTCTTTAGAATTACTCTGTTTTTTCCATTCGGTTCGACGCCGGTCTTTTTCCCGCCGGACTTGCGACGCCGGTCACGAGTCCTCTTCTTATTTTTCGGTTTTTCTGACTTAGTCAGTTTTCGTTTCGGTTTTTCCCTGGCAGCCCGGTCCTTTGACCTCGCCGGGGCCCTTTTTCCCCCGATGGCTGCCAGTGGTTTCAAGCGGTGTGGTCAGTGTGACCGAAATATGTCACTAACTGACACACACGACAATTGCCTCCGCTGCCTGGGCCCGGATCATGAAGAAATGATCTGTGGGCCTTGTGGCAAACTATCCTCCAAAGCGTTGAGAAGTCGGCGGCATCAGCGGGATAGAATCTTCGCTGACCCCAGCTGTACCCGGACCTCGTCGGAGGCCTCCGCGTCCAGGGGTTCCAGCTCGGACCGTCGCCGGAGTTCCTCCGACAGGGGTTCTCCCTCCGGGGACCATCGACGGAAGGTGAAACCCGCGAGGGCGGCGTCGGTGGACGCTCCTGGCTCCGCGAGGGCCAGGTCGCATAGCCCCGATAGCCGCCCCGGGTCCTTGGAGAAGGAGCACCTCATGAAGCGACCTCGCCTGGAGTCGGAGCTGCCTGCTCGGGTAAGTCCTGTGGTCCTTCTGGACTCGCCTCCACGACAGCCGACGTTGGGCCCGACGCCGTCGGGGCCCGAGTCGGGGGCTGCTGGGTCACCTGAACTCGGACTCAGGTTGACGGCCTTGGAGAGCAGACTGTCTGCCTTCATGGACCAGCAGCGGGCACTGCTCGCTGGCTTCGCTGGCGCCGCTGCCCCAACCGTAGGGACGTCGACGTCGAAGTCGACCCCGGAGACCGAGCCGATCCTCGAGTCGATGCGAACTCGAGTCAATCCTCGGTCGAGGTCGCTCTCGGCCTCCCGTTCGGGACCGAGGTCGCCGACGCCGACTCCCTCGGCGTTGGGGCGGCAGGCGCCGCGCCCTGCCCGGGCCGACCCCACCGAGTCCTCGTCGGAGTCGGTCTGGGAGTCTGAAGAGGAAGAGTCGCCTGATTCTTTTCGGACTCGGTGTGTCCCCTCGGACTCACCTGAGTCCGAACCTCGGAAGCAGTCCCCCCCGGAGGATGCCCGGTTCTCGGACTTCGTCAGGGATATGGCCAAGGCTTTGGCCTTCCCTGCGGATCCCGAGGAGGAGCCTCGAGCCGAAGAGCTCGACGCCCTCCAGTATGACTCTCCCGCCAGGGAACACTTTACTGTACCGGTTCCTCCCATGCTGGAACGACTACTCTTCCGCATGTGGGAGAGTCCGGCCACCTCGCCGGTCCTGAGCAAGCGGGTCGATTCTATCTATCGAGTCCGCAAGAGCCCTGGCTTCCAGAAAGCACAGCTGCCACACCATTCCATGGTAGTGGAATCGGCCATGCATCGTCTTAAGAGCCAGAAGATGCACTCCTCGGTGCCTCCTGGCAGGGAGGCCCGTAACCTGGATGGCCTTGGTAAGAAGTGTTTCCAGGGCTCTATGCTCGCCTGTCGTGTCCAGACCTACCAGCTATACATGGGCATGTATCTCAGAGACCTGGCTAAAGAGCTAGCCGGCTTCTCCGCTGGTTTGTCCGAGGAACCCTTGCGGAGGTTCCTGGCCTTGTCCACTGGCATTCGGGAATGCTCAAAATTCATGTCCCGAGCAGCCTATGATGGCTTTGAAGCATCGGCTCGAGTGGCCGCAGCCGGCATCGGTGCCCGCCGACAGGCTTGGCTTCAGTCGTCTGACCTTGAGCCCTGGGTGCAGGACAAGTTGGTCGATGTCCCTTGCCGAGGCGAAAACCTCTTTGGCAAGCCCATGGCTGATAAGGCTGCACAAATTGAGACAGAGACTCACCAGGACTAGGCTTTCTAGGAAGACCTCCGCCCCTTCCCAGAAAAAGAAGGGCTCGGGAAAGAAGTCCTTTTACCCGAGGAAGGCGGCTGCCTACAAACAATACCCCCACTATCAGGCCCCTGCAGCTCCCCAACAGGGCCAGCAGGCCAAGGGATGGGGTAACGGGTCCCGTAGGCAGCAAGCCCCCAAGCCTGCACCACCAGCCCCTGCTCCGCAGGGTGGGGGTTTTTGACTCCTTAAGCATAGCCTCTCCCCCCCCGCTGGTTCCTCCCAGCACCGGAGGCCGGCTGGTTCACTTCGCCCACAGGTGGTCCAGCATCACCTCAGATGCCTGGGTGCTTCAAGTCGTGCGAGAAGGCTATCTTCTCCACTTCCACCAGGCCCCCCCCTCCTATTTTCCAGGAGAACCTCCACGACCCCCTCTGCACAGGGAATTACTCCTTCAGGAGTTAGCAGGTCTTCTACAGGATCAGGCGGTGGCACCGGTGCCCCACCACCTGCAAGGTCAAGACTTTTATTCCCGGTATTTTCTGATACCAAAAAGAACAGGAGGCCTCAGACCCATCCTGGACTTGCGCAACCTCAACAAGTTCCTCGTGCGGGAGAAGTTCAAGATGCTTACCCTTGGAATCCTTCTGCCCTACCTCCAGCAGGGAGATTGGCTATGCTCCTTGGATCTAAAGGATGCCTACACGCACATCCTCATCCACCCAAGCCACCGCCAATACCTAAGGTTTGTGGTGGCAGGAAATCATTACCAGTACAGAGTGCTGCCCTTTGGCCTGTCCTCCGCACCGCGAGTCTTCACAAAATGTCTCGCGGTGGTGGCGGCCCATCTCCGGCTTCACGGCCTCTATGTCTTTCCGTACCTCGACGACTGGCTCATCAGAGCAGCGTCCGCTCTGGAGGTCACCAACGCCACGCGCCGCACGGTGACTCTTCTGCAGTACTTGGGCTTTGTTATAAACTTCGCAAAGTCCACTTTGCTCCCCTCACAGGATCTCGAGTTCATCGGCGCAAGGCTGCACACTCCTCAGGCGCGAGCGTACCTACCGCTCGACAGGGCTCAACGGCTCATGGACCTAGCCGACCGTTTTCGCAGCCAGCCCTGGTCTCCGCCAGGCGCTTCCTGAGACTACTCGGCCATATGGCTTCCACTGTCCATGTGACCCCCAATGCCCGCCTGAATATGCGGCCTGCTCAATGGTGTCTCCGCCGGCAGTGGCGACAAGCCACAGGCGGCCTAGCAGACCTAGTGCGCGTCTCCGAGCCGCTGCTCTCGTCTCTCCGGTGGTGGCTTCAGCGGCCGAACCTGATATTCGGCATGCCTTTCCAGTCACCTCAGCCGGCCCGGGTGCTGACAACAGATGCATCCCTCCTGGGCTGGGGAGCGCATTGCCAAGGGGCACGTACTCAGGGCCTCTGGACCACGTGGGAGTCTGCTCAGCAGAATCAACTTCCTGGAGCTCAGGGCGATCCGCCTGGCTCTCAAGGCCTTCTCCCACCTGACTTCTCACCAGTCCGTCCTTGGCCAGACGGACAATCAAGTTGCCATGTTCTACGTGAACAAGCAGGGGGGCACGGGCTCCTTCCTCCTCTGTCGGGAGGCACAGAAGCTCTGCTCTTGGGCCGTCAGTCACGGCGTTCTCCTCAAGGCAGTTTATCTCCCAGGCCAAGAAAATTGCCTGGCGGACAAACTCAGCAGGATCCTCCAGCCGCACGAGTGGCGTCTGGATCCCTTGGTAGTTCAGAAGCTCTTTCTAAAGTGGGGCCTCCCCACGGTGGATCTCTTTGCCAGTCCTCACAACCGGCAACTTCCTCGCTTCTGCTCTCGTCAGCCACACCTCCTTCGGGTTGCGGCGGACGCTTTTCTGCTCTCATGGTCGGGGAGCCTTCTGTATGCTTTCCCTCCCATCCCGCTAGTCTCTCGGACTCTCTTCAAGGTTCTCCGAGACAAAGCCTTCATGATCCTGGTGGCTCCTCGCTGGCCCAGACAGCCGTGGTTTCCACTCCTGCTGCAATTAGCGGTGGAGGATCCGTTCCCTCTGGGATTTCAACCGGATCTCCTCACTCAGGATCAGGGGTCTCTGCTACACCCCAACCTCAGGTCTCTCAATCTAATGGCCTGGCTGCTGAGAGGGTAGTCCTTGCTCCCCTTCTCCTGCCGGCAGAGGTGGAAGAGGTCGTCCTAGCTTCTCGGCGACCTTCTACCCGCAAATGCTACGCCCTTAAATGGCGTCGCTTTTCCGTTTGGTGTAGCCAAACAGTCTCAGGATCCCTTCTCCTGCCCGGTGTCGGTGATCCTGCAGTACTTGCTATACCTCTCTAATCTGGGACTTAAGTCCAACTCCGTCAAAGTTCACCTCAGTGCTCTTTCAGCACATCATGTGCCGGTGGACGGCAGACCTCTTTCCAGCGACCCTCTTGTAGCGAGGTTTCTCCGAGGTCTCCTTCTACTTAAACCACCTCTGCGCCCGCCAGCGCCTGACTGGGATCTGAATGTGGTTTTACAGCGGATCACCTGTCCGCCTTTTGAACCTATGGCTACCTGTTCTCTCCGTTTTCTTTCTTGGAAAACGCTGTTCCTGATAGCCCTCACTTCCGCTAGACGCGTAAGTGAATTGCAGGCCCTCGTGTCTGATCCCCCTTACACTCGGTTCTACAAAAAATAGGGTAGTCCTACGGACTCACCCAAAATTTCTTCCAAAAGTGGTCTCCCCTTTTCACATCAATCAGGAGGTGGTACTTCCAACCTTCTTTCCCAGACCACACTCCAGCCGAGCTGAAACGGTCCTCCATACCCTGGACTGTAGAAGGGCTTTGAACTTCTACCTTGACTGTACGCGGGGGCACCGTAAAGCTGCTCAGCTTTTTGTGTCTTTTGACCCCAATAAATTGGGGCTCCCGGTCTCCAAGCGTACTCTGTCCATCTGGGTTGCGGACTGTATCTCTTGGGCTTATGGGGCAGCCGGACTCTCCTTGGAAGGTCGAGTCACGGCTCACTGCGTTCGGGCAAAGGCTACGTCAGTGGCTTACCTCCGCTCTGTTCCGCTGGCAGACATCTGCCGGGCCGCTACTTGGTCTTCGAGCCAGACTTTTGCGGTCCATTACTGTCTCGAGAGGGAGTCCCGCAGGGACAGTGCTTTCGGACAGGCAGTCCTCCGTAATCTCTTCGAGGTCTGAGCAACTCCTACCCTCCATCCCGGATGTGGGCTACCGGTGGGTAATAATTCAGCGAAGATTCTGTCCTTCTGTGCTGCTGAGCTAGAGGGAGCTCATTTTTGTGCTTAGGGTCTCCGGTAGCCTTGAGCTTGGGAGTCCCATAAGTGAGGACTGACTTCCTGCTTGGTCCTGGAGAAAGCATAGTTACTCACCTGTAACAGGTGTTCTCCAGGAGCAGCAGGAATCAGTCCTCACAACCCTCCCTCCTCCCCTTGGAGTTGCAATCATCTGCTTTAGTTTTTTTGCAAATTTTTCTGCTGTCTTTTTTAGCTATGTCATCTGACTGGCTAAGATGGCACCCTTGGGCGGGAAGGGGACCGCGCATGCGTGCTGCAATTCCCAAAGGCTTTCTTTGAAAGCTGGGGAAAATTGCTCCGCGAGGGCTCCGTCGGCGCCGACGTCACCCATAAGTGAGGACTGATTCCTGCTGCTCCTGGAGAACACCTGTTACAGGTGAGTAACTACGCTTTACTCCCCTAAGAATTAAATGACCCCCTCCCCAAACGAGGAAGCCAAACTCTGCACAGCGCCGCTGACTCCACTGAAGAAAAAATAGACAGAACCAGCCACAGGACCTGAAGAGCTGGCAAAGGAAAGTAGAAGTAAAGTGCAGATACGAAAAAAACCGAAGAAAGATACTGATACAATGTAGCGCCACTCATTGCACGCGTGCCGACCAAAGAGACTTGACACAAGGGAGGGAAGGAGGACTAAACTGGATCCTCCAGGAACTACAATTACCAGGTAAATGTAATTTCTATTTCCTGTGCGGTTATCCAGTTTAGTCCTCCACATCCGGGATGTAACAGAGCAGTCAACATCGGGCGGGACCTTTCCAACCGGCGCGCAACACCGCCGACCCAAAACAAGCATCCTGAGCGGCGAACAGATCCAACCAGTAGTGCTTACTGAAGGCATGAAGAGACAACCAAGTAGCCGCCCTACAAATCTCTATAGGCGGAACAAGACTATGCTCAGCCCAGGATGTCGCCTGAGCTCTGGTAGAGTGAGCCCTCAAACCCACCGAAACTGTCCGATTCTGCAAAACGTAAGCCGATGCAATTGCTTCCTTGATCCAGCGGGCGATGGACGCTTTAGCCGCCGCTTCTCCTTTGCGGGCCCCGCCAAAAAGAACGAACAAGCGATCCGTCTTACGAAACGCCTCTGAGACCTTTAAATAGTGACGAAGAACTCGCCGAACGTCTAGGCTATGTAATCCCCCGTCCGGGGACGTCTCGGCCTCCGAATGAAGGACCGGAAGAAAAACAGGTTGATTCAAATGAAAAGGGGAAACCACCTTAGGCAAAAAAGAGGGCACTGGCCGAAGAACCACACGATCTCGAGAAATAGTCAAGAACGGCTCTCGACTCGACACGACAGCGCCTGCAACTCGGAAATGTGCCTCACCGAACAGATCGCCACCAGAAAAACCGTCTTCAGGGTCAAATCCTTCAGCGACGCCTGTCGCAGGGGCTCAAAGGGTCTGCGAACCAAAGCTTGTAAGACGAGATTCAAATCCCATGGTGGAACAGACACCCTGCGGGACGGCCGCAATCTGGAGACCGCCTTAAGAAAACATTGTACGTCTGAATGCGCCCCTAGGGAAACTCCGAGGACCTTGCCCCGGTAGCACGCCAGCGCCGCCAACTGCGCCTTCAGGGAACTGGCCGCCAAACCTTTGTCAAAACCGTCTTGCAAAAAACTGAGAACTATCGACACAGAAGCTGTAGCCGCGCGAACCCCACGCCGCGAGCACCAATCTTCAAACAACCTCCATACCCGCAAATACGCAAGCGATGTTGAAGGCTTCCGCGCCCGGAGGAGCGTAGTAATAACTTCAGGCGAATAACCTTTCTTCCTCAACCGAACCCTTTCAAGGGCCAAACCGTAAGCGAGAACCGATCCACTTGCGGCATCCGCAGCGGACCCTGAAGCAGCAGATCCGGAAGCGTAGGTAGTCTCCAAGACACCCCGTTGCACAATCGAACCAGATCGGCATACCACGGTCTCCTGGGCCAATCCGGCGCCACCAGTAAGACCCGCCCCCGGTGCGCCTCGATGCGCTGGACGACGCGACCGATCAACGCCCAAGGGGGAAAGACATAAAGGAGGCCGTCTGCTGGCCACGGCTGGATGAGCGCGTCGATGCCCTCGGACATGTGTTCTCTCCGCCTGCTGAAGAACCGCCCTGTCTTTGCAGACTGAAAAGTCGCCATGAGATCCATAACCCGAGGCCCCCATCTGCGAACTATCTGCGCGAATACCTGCGGGTGCAGTTCCCACTCCCCAGGGTCGACCTGCACTCTGTTGAGAAAATCCGCCGTCACGTTGTCTTTCCCGCGATATGCACCGCCGAGAAAACCGTCAGACGAGCCTCCACCCACTCGAATAAGGTCTCGGCCTCGCTCTCCATGGCCACACTGCCGGTGCCTCCTTGGCGGTTGATGTAGGCCACCGTCGCCGAGTTGTCCGAGAGAACCCGCACTGCCTGCCCCTTCACCAACGTTTCTAGGGCTTGCAGCGCGAGCCTCACCGCTCTCAGCTCGAGGCGGTTGATCGACCAAGTAGTCTCGAGAGGACACCACGTCCCCTGCGCGTACTGCCCCTGGCAATGGGCTCCCCAACCCAACAGGCTCGCATCCGTAATGAACGGGAGCCAATTGGGCTGCTCCAGAGGAACCCCTATCCGTAGGCTCGTCGAGCTCAACCACCATCGGAGAGACAGACGAACCGATTTCGGGCAAGGCAAGCGCTTGTTCAACGAATGCAACTGGTTCGACCAGCGACGCAACAGGGCTCTCTGAAGAGGCCGCATATGAAACCTGGCCCACGGAACCACCTCCAACGTTGCCGCCATCGTACCTAACAGCCGCAGGTACCACCACGCTGACGGAGCGGGAATCCTCAAGAATGAGCGAACGAGCCCCTGCAAGGCTTGGATGCAGCGCTCCGGCAAGCAAACCAAACCTCTCGCCGTGTCGAAACGAACCCCCAGGTATTCAAGGGATTGGGTTGGCACGAAACGACTCTTTTTCTCGTTGATCACCCAACCGAGAGACCGCAGCAAGGCTACCACTCTATCCATTGCTTGTACACTCTCCGCCTCGGACTTCGCCCGAATCAACCAATCGTCGAGGTAAGGATGGACTAAAATCCCTTCCTGTCGCAAAGCCGCTGCCACGACCACCATGACCTTTGTGAAGGTGCATGGAGCCGTTGCCAGGCCGAACGGCATAGCTCGAAACTGAAAGTGACCCCAGGGGAAGCAAACCTGAGGAACTTTTGATGGGCCGCTCGTATGGGAATGTGCAAATAGGCCTCCGAGAGATCGAGGGCGGTTAAGAATTCCCCTTGACGAACTGCTACAATGACGGACCGCAAGGTCTCCATCCGGAAATGCGGCACCCGGAGAAAACGATTCACTCCCTTGAGATCCAGAATGGGACGAAGGGAGCCGTCCTTTTTGGGCACTACAAAATAGATGGAGTAGCGACCGACGCCGTGCTCGGAAGGAGGCACGGGAATAACCGCCCCCAAATCGATGAGACGACGCAAGGTCATCTGAATGGCCTGCGTCTTCTGCACGCCCCTGCAAGGGGAAAGGACAAAAGCGTCTGGGATCGGACAAGCTAACTCCAGCGCATAACCGTCTCGGATTATCTCGAGCACCCACTGATCTGAAGTTATTTGGGCCCAGAAAGAAAGAAAGCCTCGCAGACGACCCCCGATGACTTGCTTCCTCTCTGGAGCCCGCCTCGCCTCATTGTGGCTTTCGACTAAAGGAAGAGGATGCCGCAGAGGACGCTGTTGCGAATCCTCTGCCCGCACCTCGAAAACCTCAAAAGCCTTGGCCCCTGAAGCCATTCCGGCCGCGCTGTGAGCCCCAAAGGCGGGAAGAACGAAATCTGCGAAAGTCTCGAAACTCACCCCGCACCGGCGGTAAGTTCCTACTCATCTTAGGCTTATCTTCTGGCAGTCTACCACCCTTAGACTCCCCGAGATCTTTCACCAACTTATCCAGGTCATCTCCGAACAACAATTTGCCCTTAAAGGGGAGCTTACTGAGTCGGGACTTAGAAGATCCATCAGCCGCCCAATTCCGTAACCATACAGATCTGCGCGCCGCTACCAAAGAAGCCATGCTATTTGCCAAGGTTCGAATCAAATCATAATGCACATCTGCCAAATATGCCGAGCCAGACTCCAGCCGAGTCACCTCCAGCAACCCTTGCTGATCCAAACCCGAGGCTTGCCTCAAGTGCTGAGCCCAACGCAAGCAGGCTCTAGCCACCCAAGCTCCACAAATGGAGGCCTGCAAGGACAAGGCATTGGTCTCAAAAGCCTGTTTCAACAAACCATCCACCTTTTTGTCTTGCGCGTCCGTTAAGGCCGCACTGCCCTCAACGGGAATGGTGGTTTTCTTGGTAACCGCCGACACCGCGGCATCCACCCGCGGCGACTTAAACCTCTCCTTGTCTTTATCCGTCAACGGATATAGGCGGTTCATGGTCCGGATCCCTTTCAGGCCGGACTCGGGCTGATACCATTCAGTCTGAATCATTTGTTCCACTACACGGTGCACCGGAAACACCACCTGAGAGTCCCGCACCGCTTGGATGAGATGATCCTCCAATCCGTCCTCTTCAATAGGACGAGAAGCAGTGAGATTGAGAGCGTGAAGAGATTCCGTGATCAACAGCACCAGCTCCTCTTTACGGAACACCCGAATAATCCGGGCTTGATCTTCGGGCTCGGGGATTTCACCATCTTCCAACTCTTCAACACCAGCCTCCGGATCCACATCAGCATCAGGATCTGGCCAGCCCAAGTCGTCGTGGGCTATGTCCAGGGCCCGAAAACGCTTGGCGGACGGCTGGCCGTCCTGCCTGGCTTCCCCACCTGGGGAAGCAGACAGTGGCGCCGGCCAAGCCTCTGGCAACTTGCCCGAGCGCCCCAAGCGAAAGGCCTGGTGCATAAGAAGGACAAAGTCAGGGGAAAAATCCGTGAAAGAAGATTCCGCTGTCGCAATCGGCCAGGCACCCGCCTGCCCTGTAGGAGGGGCCGTAGCCCCAGATGCAAGAGAGCCAGGAGAGGGATCACTGTCCGCCTGAGCTGCCGGACTTTCTGGTCCGGACAACTCCTTATGCTCCATTTGTTGTTCTAAAGTGGTGGAGACTGAGGCGCAGCCCCTGCAGACCCCAGAGTCATCCATCGCCCCTCTGCGGGAACCGCAGATAACACACTGCGTCCTGGAGGCCATATAGGCAGAGTAGCCCCCACAAAGGAAAGGAACTGCTGCACTTTGATGTTAAAAGAAATAAAAACAAAGAAATAAATAAATAAAAATACTCTTTTTTTTTTTTTTTCTTTTTTTTTTTTTTTTTAACAACTAACACCTGGAAAGGGAGAAGCCCCCCTCCCACAGCAAAAATGCCAGGTTAAAAAAAAGCGCTAAGTGAAAGCAAAAAAGCGCTGCAGCCCTCTACATGTCAGGCGGGAAAAAGAAAAACCGTAGCTTCAAAATGGCCGCCGGCACATTTCAGCCCACGATAAAAAAAGGGCGCGAAAATCAACGAGGAGCACAGAGAAGGCAAAATTAAATTAAAAGAGGCAAGCAAAGCACCAAAACTCACCGCACTTGGACAGAATCGCGGATGCTTACACACCACTCGAATCCTGAGTGGGAGCCCGCAATTACACCGGTCTGTTAGCCAGAACAAGGAAGTCAGTGTGAGAGGAAAGCCAGCCTACCGTATCGGGGCTGCCGAGACACAGACCGGTGACTGATCAGGCAGAGCTCTCCTCCGGTCAGCCTAGGAGGAGAGAACTCGCCGCGGAAGGGAAGACACGGCTGCAGCAAAATCAGCAGTGCAGTGCAGACTCGGCCCCCCGATTATTCAATCTGTCAGTCAAAACTTTTTTTTTTTTTTTTAAAGCTATAGCTACGCAATAAAGAAATGAAAGAAAAAGAGTAGGGAAAACAAAAATTGTCAAAGAAAAATCACTCTAGTGTTGCCTCTAAGCTGTCCCTAAGTGAGCCTAACTATAGGCACACACGTCCTCCAGCTGCAAGGAGACTGGACACACTGGGGGCTGATGGGAGCTCCAGCAGCATACATCCTGCCATAAGAAGATTCTGATTGGTCCAGTCTCCAGGCTGCAGGAGGAGGTGCACTACCCGGATGTGGAGGACTAAACTGGATAACCGCTCAGGAACTTGCTTTCAATTGAAAGAGGCTCTCTCCCTGAACATTTATGCCACGGAGGTATTTAAACATCTCAATCATATCACCTCTCTCCTGCCTTTCCTCTAAGGTGTACATATTAAGATCCTTAAGTCTGTCCTCATATGCTTTATAATGAAGCCCACTAATCATTTTAGTAGCCACCCTCTGCACCGACTCCATCCTGTTCACATACTTTTGAAGGTGCGGTCTCCAGAATTGCACACCATACTCCAAATGAGGTCGCACCAAAGACTTATACAGAGGCATTATCACCTCCTTTTTTCTGCTAGCCATTCCTCTCTGTATGCACCCAAGCATCCTTCTAGCTTTTGCCGTCGCCTTTTCTACCTGTTTAGCTACTTTAAGATCATCAGATACAACCACGCCTAGGTCCCGCTCTTCTTTAGTGGACAAAAGTACTTCACCTCCTATACTGTATTGCTCCCTTGGATTGCTGCAGCCCAAATGCATGACCTTACATTTTTTAACATTAAATCCCAGCTGCCAAATTCTAGACCATTCTTCAAGCTTAGCTAGATCCCTCCTCATGTTATCTACACCTTCCTGGGTGTCTACTCTATTGCAGATTTTGGTATCATCTGCAAAGAGGCAAACCTTACCCGACAGCCCTTCCGCTATATCACTAACAAAGATGTTAAAAAGAATCGGACCAAGGACAGATCCCTGGGGCACACCACTGGTAACATCCTTCTCCTCAGAGTGAGCTCCATTTACTTGTACACTTTGTCGCCTCCCACCCAACCAATTTCTAACCCAAGCAGTAACTTTAGGGTCCATCCCTAGGGTGCTCAGTTTGTTTATAAGTCGCCTGTGAGAAACAGTGTCAAAGGCTTTACTGAAATCTAAATACACCACATCTAGAGCTCTCCCTTGGTCCAACTCCCTGGTCACCCAGTCAAAGAAATCAATCAGATTTGTCTGACAAGACCTGCCTCTGGTGAATCCATGCTGCCTCGGATCCTGTAATCCGCTGGACTCCAGAAACCTCACTATTTTCTCTTTCAGCAGCGTTTCCAATAATTTACTTACCACCGAAGTTAAACTAACCGGCCTGTAGTTTTCAACCACATCCTTACTTCCGCTTTTGTGTAAAGGCACCACATGAGCCTCTCTCCAGTCCTTTGGCACCACTCCCGACTCCAACGAGGCATTGAAAAGGTCAGTCAGTGGAGTTGCTAGAACGTCCCCAAGTTTCCTCAGTATTCTAGAGTGTATCCCATCCGGTCCCATCGCTTTGTCTACTTTAAGTTGAGCTAGTTTCTCATAAAAACAGTCTTCTGAAAATTGTTCAAGATGTCCCTCGCTTCTGTTCTTATTTGTGGGTGTCTTCTGAGGTCCTGCTCCTGGTTCTTCATCTGTGAACACAGAACAAAAATATTTGTTAAGCAATTCCGCTTTATCCTTATCAGCTTCTACATATTCCCCCCCTGCACCCTTGAGTCTGACAATACCACTTTTGCCCTTCCTCTTCTCACTAATATATCTGAAAAATGTCTTATCCCCCCATTTTATTGCATTGGCTAGTTTTCTCCTCCTTTTGAATCTTTGCCTTCTTGACTACTTTGCTAGCTTCTCTAAGTTTTTCCAAATACAGATGCCTGTCTTCCTCTCTCTGTGATCTCTTGTATTTCATTAAGGCCTCCCTCTTTTTCTTCACTTTTTCAGCTACTTCCTTCGAAAACCATAGCGGTCTCCTTTTCCTTTTGCCTTTATTTAGCATTTTAACAAAAAGGTTGGTAGCCCTTAAAATACCCCCTTTCAGTTTTGCCCACTGTTTTTCTACATCCCCCAGCTGTTCCCATCCCACTAACGACTCCCTGAGGTATTGGCCCATCTTCGCAAAGTTAGTCTTCCTAAAGTCTAAGATCCTCCCCTTGGAATGGATTGTAACAGCCCTAGTCCTAATACTGAACCACACCATCTGGTGATCACTGGATGCAAAATGATCTCCCACTACAACATCAGAAACACTTTCACCATTGGTAAGCACCAAGTCCAGTATGGCCCCTTCACGTGTGGGGTCTGTTACCAATTGCCTGAATAGTTCTCCCTGTAGAGAATCCAGGATCTCCTTACTTCTAGATCAGGGGTCTGCAACCTTTAAGACATAAAGAGCCACTTGGACCCGTTTCCGAAGGGAAAAAAAAAACTGGGAGCCGCAAAACCATTGCGACATTTAAAACAAATCTAACACTGCATATATTGTTTCTTACCTTAATGCTATATACGACCCCCTACTTTTCCTGTTAAAATATAGGTGTTTGGCCTATACTCGCCGTATAAGACTACCCCTCTTCCTTCGCACACCAAAAAAAATACGCCAGAAAATATAACAACAAGAAGTAACAATATTTGATTTCAAAATTATGATGATTTTGTAGTCAAATCACTAATATGAAATAAAATTATTTTTTCTACCTTTGTTGTCTGACCAATTTATTCTTTGATCATGCTGGTCCCGATCTGAGGCTTCTGCTTTCCTGTCTTCTCTTAGCTCTCTTTCTGTGGTCTATGGTCCATCTGCCAGTTCTTATCTCTTCTTTCGTTTTCTTCACTTCTTTCCATCAGCCTATTTCCAGTCCCAGTAACCCTCCCCAATATCAGCCCCTTTCCAGTCCTCACTCCCAGTACCTTCCAATGTCAACTTGCATTCCCATGATTGCCACTGGTGTCCATTTCCTTCCAGTCCCCCTCCTTCCCCACTGACCAGTCCCTTCTAGTACAAATACCATGGCAGCCCCTCTCAGATCCAGTTCCATTCTCCCATCCCCTCATATCAGCCCATTTGTAGCCTTAGCCCCCAGTTATCTTCCAGGGCCAGCAGCTCTATCCTCCCCTCCCCACAATCAGCCCATGCCCAGTCAAAGCCCCCCGATCAGCTCGCTTCCAGTGCTAATCCCCCCTCAACCCCATTACCAGTGCTAGCCTCCCCTAATCAGCCCAATACCAGTCCTACCCCCCATCAGCTCATTACCAGTCCTAGCCTCCCCTAATCAGCTCATTTCCAGTGCTCGTCCCCTCAACCCCATTACCAGTGCTCCATCCCTCCATGTCAGCCCCCACCCACCCGCCCGCCATCCCTATAAGCTCCCGCCCGCCATGTCAGCCCGCCGCCCCAATCCCTCCATGTCAGCCCCCTCCATGTCAGCCCCCCTCCCTCCATGTCAGCCCCCTCCATCCCTCCATGTCAGCCCCCTCCCTCCATCCATATCAGCTCCCTCCCTCCATGTCAGCCCCCCTCCCTCCATCCATCCATCCATATCAGCTCCCTCCCTCCAAGTCAGCCCCCCTCCCTCCATCCCTCCATGTAAGCCCCCCGCCCTCCATGTCAGCCCCCCTCCCTCCATCCATTCATATCTGCTCCCTCCCTCCATGTCAGCCCCCTCCATCCCTCCATGTCAGCCCCCCTCGATCCATCCCTCCATGTCAGCCCCCCTCCCTCCATGTCAGCACCCCTCGATCCATCCCTCCATGTCAGCCCCCCTCCCTCCATTCATTCATATCTGCTCCCTCCCTCCATGTCAGCCCCCTCCATCCCTCCATGTCAGCCCCCCTCGATCCATCCCTCCATGTCAGCCCCCCTCCCTCCATCCATTCATATCTGCTCCCTCCCTCCATGTCAGCCCCCCTCCCTCCATGTCAGCCCCCTCCATCCCTCCATGTCAGCCCCCTCCCTCCATCCCTCCATGTCAGCCCCCCTCCCTCCCTCCCTCCATCCATTCATATCAGCTCCCTCCCTCCATGTCAGCCCCCCTCCCTCCATCCATTCATATCTGCTCCCTCCCTCCATGTCAGCCCCCACCCTCCCTCCATGTCAGCAACCTCGATCCATCCCTCCATGTCAGCCCCCCTCCCTCCATTCATTCATATCTGCTCCCTCCCTCCATGTCAGCCCCCCTCGATCCATCCCTCCATGTCAGCCCCCCTCGATCCATCCCTCCATGTCAGCCCCC
This sequence comes from Ichthyophis bannanicus, assembly GCA_033557465.1. Lineage (NCBI taxonomy): Eukaryota > Metazoa > Chordata > Amphibia > Gymnophiona > Ichthyophiidae > Ichthyophis > Ichthyophis bannanicus. The sequence goes on from CM066045.1 coordinate 55,064,170, forward strand.
CTCCCTCCATGTCAGCCCCCCTCCCTCCATCCATTCATATCTGCTCCCTCCCTCCATGTCAGCCCCCTCCCTCCATGTCAGCCCCCTCCATCCCTCCATGTCAGCCCCCCTCCCTCCATCCATTCATATCTGCTCCCTCCCTCCATGTCAGCCCCCTCCATCCCTCCATGTCAGCCCCCATCGATCCATCCCTCCATGTCAGCCCCCTCCATCCCTCCATGTCAGCCCCCCTCCCTCCATTCATTCATATCTGCTCCCTCCCTCCATGTCAGCACCCTCCATCCCTCCATGTCAGCCCCCTCCATCCCTCCATGTCAGCCCCCTCCCTCCATCCATTCATATCTGCTCCCTCCCTCCATGTCAGCCCCCTCCATCCCTCCATGTCAGCCCCCCTCCCTCCATCCATTCATATCAGCCCCCCTCCCTCCATGTCAGCCCCCTCCATCCCTCCATGTCAGCCCCCCTCCCTCCATCCATTCATATCTGCTCCCTCCCTCCATGTCAGCCCCCCCCCTCCCCTCCATCCATCCATCCATTCATATCTGCTCCCTCCCGCCATGTCCGCTCCCTCCCTTCGTCGGCAGCCGCGGCGCCCGGCCGCTTACGGAACCGCGGCGGTGCGTTTAAAATCATCGCGGAGCCCGTCCTGTCTTGACGGGCTCCGTGCATTGTCCCGCCTCCAAAACTTCCTTTAGAGGCGGGACAATGCTGCACGGAGCCCGTCAAGACAGGAAGGGCTCCGAGATGATTTTAAAAGCACAGCCGCGGTTCCCTAAGAGACAGGGAACCGCGGCTGCAGAAGAAGGGAGGGAGCTGACAGGGAGCCCATAACGCGACGTTTAAAGCCGGCAGTGTGCTCCGGAGCCGCGGCAAAGGTGAGAAAGAGCCGCATGCGGCTCCGGAGCCGCGGGTTGCCGACCCCTGTTCTAGATGATACTGCAGCAGGAATGTGCCAATCAACATCTGGCATATTGAAATCTCCTATCAGTAGCACTTCCCCTTTCCTAGCAATGCTGCGTATGTCTTCAATTAACTTTCTGTCCACCTCTTCCTCTTGTGAGGGAGGTCTGTATATCACACCAATGCAAGTAGATTTCTCTTTCCCTCTTTCTAGTTTAACCCACAATGCCTCCTCTCTCCCTTTTAAGCTCTGTAATTCCAAAGCTTTAATAGTAGTTTTTTATATAGTGCCACTCCTCCTCCCCTTCTTCCTACCCTGTCCTTTCTGAATAAAGTATAGCCAGGTATAGTTACATCCCAGTCATGGTTTTCTGTGAACCATGTTTCTGTAACTGCTACTAAATCCAAGTCAGCCACTCCCACCAAAGCTTCAACTTCAGGGATCTTATTTCCCATGCTACGGGCATTAATACACACTGCTTTCCATATGTTACCCCTGTTACCCATTTCCATAAAGGTATTTAATGTATCACCTACCTGGGGGCTTTCTTCACCCATCCCCAACAAATCTAGTTTAAAGCCCTCTTCAGTAGATTAGTCAGTCTACTACTGAAGATGCGTTGACCTTTCTTGGACAGATGGATGCCATCTCTGCTCTGCAACCCTTGGAACAGCATCCCATGGTCTAGGAAACCAAAACGCTCTCGATGACACCATCCACGCAGCCATGCATTCATCTCCAGGATGCGAGCCTCTCTGCCTTGGCCTTTACCCTCAACAGGGAGGATTGAAGAGAACACCACCTGTGCACCTAACTGCTTCACCCTCTGTCCCAGAGCCATGAAGTCACTTTTGATACGTTCCGAGGTATACCTGGCAGTATCATTTTGTTCCAACATGGATTAGCAACATTGGGTAATAGTCAGTGGGCTTGATGAGTCTCGGCAAACTCTCCGTAACATCTTGGATTTTGGCACCAGGCAGACAGCATACCTCTCTGGACATCAAGTCTGGTCGGCAGATGGACGCCTCAGTACCCCTCAGAAGAGAGTCTCCAACCACCACTACCCTTCGTTTCCTTCTGGTCACTGATTCTGCAACTTTGGGGTACTTGAACTCTGGTTCTTCCCTTTCCAGGGATGCTTTCACCTCCTCCACTTCCAGGGCTGCATAATGGTTCTTCAATTCAAGGGCTGGAGAAGTTGGATTGGTGATTTTGCAGGCCCTGGTGACTTGTGTCCAACCATCGACATTCTGTTTGCACCCATCTTCTCCTGTGCTGGAGAGCTTGGTTGCTGCAAGAAGCATCTCATCAATGTACTTCTCACTGTCTTGAATGCTCCTCAGCCTCGCCACCTCCTCTCTGAGTTCCTCCACTTGTTTCCTCAGAGCTTCAGCATGCAGGCACCCTGCACATGGAACCGGTCCTTCAACTGGCATAGGACCTCTGTCTGGACCGAGGCAGAAGCTGTAACGGGGGCAACAGCTTTAGCAATACGATTTTTCCCAGCCATTGTTCTGTTCGTGGAGCTTAGGTATCTGTTAAAGCAAAAGAGAGAGATCTACCAAGTACCAGCCGGTTTCGCAGCTGTCCTTTCAGAGAAAAAACAGTTAAATCTCTTTAATTATATTCAAAATGTGATGGTCCAATTCTCTGTGATTTGTTAAAGGGAGAGGTGCCCTATAAAGCAAGACTGCTCACTAGGGGTGGGTGGGAGTCGGGGTGGGTAGGGAGGGAACTAACACCTGATTAGGTGTTTAGCAGTTTCTAAACCTGAGGAGGTTACTGGAGTTCAGCAACCTACTGTGCTCAAGGAAAGTTCCCCTAAAGCACCAAAAAGAAAGTAACCTTTAAAAAATATACAAAACACCCTTTTAAGAGCTCCCAGTCAGAGAGCTAGCAATGTAATATAATAAAACAAACAAACAAACCTTCAAATCCTTACTGTTTGTTGATCTGTGGAGCCCTGGTTAGGAAAGCCTCAACAGGGCAGGGCACTGGAGCCTTTTATGCAGGCTTCAACTGCACTAAGGAAACAGGCCCACTAACTCCTGATTAGATGTTAGCAGTTTCTAAACCTGAGGAGGTTACTGGAGTTCAGCAACCTACTGTGCTCAAGGAAAGTTCCTCTAAAGCACCAAAAAGAAAGTAACCTTGCTTTAAAAAATATACAAAAAACCCTTTTAAGAGCTCCCAGTCAGAGAGCTAGCAATGCAATATAATAAAACAAACACAAGCTCCAGACTCTGATGGCTCATCTGCCTTATACAAGGTTCCACAAGAACAGGGTCGTGCTCTGCATACACCCTACGTTTCTGCCTAAGGTGGTATCCGCATTCCACCTCTACCAAGAGGTGGTGCTCCCCACCATCTTCCCACAGCCTCATGCTAACAAGGCGAAGACCAAATTCCACACTCCAGACTGTGTAAGCAGGCCCTGGCCTACTATCTGGAGCATACCAAGGCCCACTGTCGCGTCTCACAGCTCTTCATCTCCTATGACCCAAATTGGCTGGGGGCAGCAGTCTCCACATGTACCTTGTCCATTTGGGTGGCGGACTTTGCCTTGCCTATGAGCAGGTACATTGTGTTGAGGCCATGGCGGCTTCTACGGCGAACCTCCGCTCTGTTCCCTTGACTGAGATCTGCCGGGCTGCCACCTAGTCCTGAGTCCATACCTTTGCAACTCATTATTGCCTGGAGAGGGATTCCTGCCAGGACAGCACCTTCAACCAGGCAGTACTTCGTCATCTATTTGGGGTATAAGGCAACTGCCCTTCGGCCCTTTGGTGTGTTCAGTTACCAGAGAACAGGTTTCTTGCTTGACACTCTGGGCCACTCATGAGTCTTGTTGTTCCTTGACTCCATTGCTGCTTCTCATGGTTCGCCTTTTCCAGTCACCCGTGACTTTTACAGTTTTTTTTCACTAGCCTGTAACTGGGGAGTCCCATATATGAGGACTGATTTCCTGCTTGTTCCCGGAGAAAGCGTAGTTACTCACTTGTAACAGGTATTCTCCGGGGACAGCAGGAATCAGTCCTCACAACCCTGCCTCCTCCCCATGGAGGAATTTTTTTGTCATTTTGCCTTTTGAGCTATGTCATCATACTGAGGCAAGATGGAAACCTTACGCGGGAAGGGAACCATGCATGCGCATGGTGGATCTCCCAAAGGCTTTCTTTGAAAGCTGAGGAGAGGTTACGACATGGGATCCAGTGCAGATGTCACCCATATGTGAGGACTGATTCCTGCTGTCCCCAGAGAACACCTTTTACAGGTGAGTAACTATGCTTTACTAACTTGCAGCTAAGGGGGAGCAGACATATAAGGGATAGAACTGCTATGCCGTCCTCTGTAAATTAGTAAAATTCCACTACAGAAAGAAAAGAAACAGCAATCTGTCAGTGGAAACATGATGGCAGATGAGAGTCTGGGGAAACAAGGGGAGCACCCCCCCTGCAGACCAACAGAAGCACAAAGAAGCAGGAGGGAACCACTCAGGAAAAAGATTTAGGTGTCATTGTGGATAACATGTTAAAACCCTCAGCCCAGTGTGCAGCAGCGGCCAACAGAGCAAATAGAATGCTAGGTATCATAAGGAAAGGAATGGAAAATGAAACAAAGGATATTATAATGCCTCTGTATCGTTCCATGATGCGACCACACCTTGAATATTGTGTGCAATTCTGGTCGCCGTATCTTAAAAAGGATATAGCGTTATTAGAAAAGGTTCAGAGAAGAGCCAACAAAATGGTAAAGGGGATGGAAGGATACCCCTATGAAGAGAGGCAAAAAAGGTTAGGGCTCTTCAACCTGGAAAAGAGACGGCTGAGGGAAGATATGATAGAGGTCTATAAATTAATGAACGGAGTGGAACGGGTAAATGTAGATCGACTGTTTACATCATCAGAATATAGAAAGACTAGGGGACATGCAATGAAGCTATTTAAAACTAATAAGAGAAAATATTTTTTTCACTCAACGTGTAATCAAACTCTGGAATTTGTTACCGGAGGATGTAGTAAAGGCTGTTAGTGTAGCTGGGTTTAAAAAAGGTTTGTACAGATTCCTGGAGGAAAGATCCATAAGCCATTATTAAGAAGGGACCCAGGATATCAATGCTTGACCCAATACAAGCACTGTGGAACTTGTGTCTTTTGGGGAAACTGCTAGGTACGTATGACCTAGATTGGCCACTGTTGGAAACAGGATACTGGGCTTGATGGACCTTGGTCTGACCCAGTAGGGCATATTTTATGTTCTTATGTAAGCTGGGACAGAAGTAAACTTGCTTTTGTTTTCTCTGAACTGTGGTCTGGCCTGGGTTTTAAAGAAAACTCCTTCCCTCTGCATGCCACACTATCACGTCCCCTTAATCCCTCAATGCCTGATATTGAATTGGGCAGGCTATGGGCCGCTACAGCGCATAGCTCGTCCTGCCGACTCTTAACTCTGGAGATTCAGTAGTACAGCAATGGCATTGCTGTGAACCGTGTAAATGCCTTTCGAATATCAGGCCCCCAGTGTTTATTTCCCCCTCTTATATACACGTGTAATTTCCGGGGTTCCTCCATCAACCTTTCCCATGTATATTTCTGACATGGCTCCTCTCACTGATTTCCACACACTATCTCAAATGTGCCTTTTGAGTTTTATCCTTGCTACAGCTGAGTGCTGGTGTAGATTGATCAAGATGGCTGCTGTATGTTCAATTCATTTAAAACAGATAAGAGCCCAGAACACAAGAAAAGCCATACTGAGTATCACAAAGGTCTCCTGACTCCAACAGTGGCCAAAAGGTTGAATAATTTCTTAAAGCTCATTTCCAGGGGCACTTGATGGTTCTCCCAAGTCTACTCGTTATAATTGGTGATTCGATCATTAGGCATGTAGATAGCTAGGTGGCTGGTGGACGTGAGGATCGCCTGGTAACATGCCTGCCTGGTGTGAAGGTGGTGGACCTCACGCGCCACCTAGATAAGGTCTTAGATAGTGCTGGTGAGGAGTCTGCTGTCTTGGTACTGTGGGCCGGCAGTCCTACCAGGTGGCTGCCTAGTAGGGGCGGTGGGCCATATTACTTGTGTCTTGCTTCAGCCTGGTAGCTGAGGCCCTTAATTGTGTAGTTGTGGGGCAGTTAAAGCAGTCCAAGTGGAAATAGGCCAACAAAGGAAAATTTATTTCTAAATTTTATTTTAATCATCAAGTTTGCAAATTGGACCTTGGCAGAAGGTTCCAAACCATTAACAGAAAGTGAGGATATTTTCTCCAACAAAAAGCTTCTTTGTAAAGGTACTTCAGCAGTGCTATAACAAATCAGTTTCCTTCAGTCTTTGGAACAAAACAAGTTTCCTTTTTCATCCAAACCAAACACAGTTGAAAAATCACTGTTGCAAGTAAAGTCCAGCTAACCTTGTTAGCTTCTCCCAGCTGTTTCAGGTAAGCTTGAAAACAGGCTCTACTTTTCAGCATAGGAACTAAACTGCTGTTGGAACAGTTTCATAGCGCAGGTACTATTTGAGCTTTAAAATGAGACTTCTCTCTCTTTCCAGCACTTCACAGTATCAATTGCTCAGTATAACTACTTCTTGGCTTTCTTTATAATATCTAATAAATGCTTTCTAAGCACTTCTCATGCACAATGAGCATTCCATTGAAACCTCTGTAGAATCCGAATCCCCTTTATAGAATTCCACCTCCATTTCTTCCTCAGTGCTACAAGGCTCAGGGACTGGGATACGTTCAGGGATTTCTAGTTTCACTTTCCTTAAAAGCTTAAAATGTTTTCCCCAATGAACATTCCTTCTTCCCCCTGGAATAATGTCAGTGCTCCTAGACTTCCTTCCCTTTAGTGAGTCACTTAAAGGTACTGCCTGGTTTACCTTGCTTGTAGAAACCTTCCTTTTGTCAGGCTTTCTAAAAGGCTCCGTTTCTGGCTCAGAGTCTGAGCTGCTTGCTTCTGAGTTAGAACTATAGTCCTGGAACTCTCTCAAGCTTCTTCCCGCTCTTCTCTGGCCCTGCCACTCGCTTTGGCAGTTCTGTCTGCTTCTCCTGGTTTCCCCAGTTCTCTCAGCTCTGCTGTGCTCTCTCTCTTCACTTGCTGACTGACCACGTTTAAATGTTTGCCAGCGTGCTTCCCTTTCTGGCCCCACCCTCTCTCTCCCTGCTGTTGCCCTGGAGACTGGGTGTGGCTTCAGGCTAGCCTTGCAAGTGTGTGTTTCAGTATTACTTTCATTTTGGGACCTGTGCTTAGGTGAGCCCATCCCCCTCTTAGGAGAAAAACCTTCTTTTTTTTCTCTTTCCCAGGTCTGTGCTGCACCTGCCTCACCACATTACATGTCGGTACCAGTGACATAGGAAAATGTGGTAGGGAGGTTCTGGAGGCTAAATTTAGGCTTTTAGGTAGGAAGTTGAAATCCAGAACTTCCAGGGTAGCATTCTCCAAAATGCTTCCCTTTCCACGTGCAGAACCCAAAAGGCAGGCAGAGCTCCAGAGTCTCAATGCGTGGATGAGACAGTGCTGCAGAGATGAGGGTTTGGGATTTATTAGGAACTGGGAAACATTCTGGGGAAAGGAGAGGCTCTTCCGAAGGGTAATCGGAATATAAAAAGACTAGGGGTCATGCAATGAAGCTACAGGGTAACCTATTTAAGACTAATAAGAGAAAATATTTTTTCACTAAACGTGTAATCAAACTCTGGAATTTGTTACCGGAGGATGTAGTAAAAGCTGTTAGTGTAGCTGGATTTAAAAAAAGGTTTGGACAAGTTCCTGGAGGAAAGGTCCATAGACCATTAATAAAAGGGACCCGGGATATTACTGCTTGACCCAATACAAGCATTGAGGAACCTGTGTCTTTTGGGGTGACTGCTAGGTACTTCTGACCTAGATTGGCCACTGTTAGAAACAGAATACTGGGCTTGATGGACCTTGGTCTGACCCAGTATGGCATATCTTATGTTCTTAATGAGTGTCTGGATAAAGAAAGACTAACAGATTTCTACATACTAAACTCCAGTGCCAACTGCCAGGCACATTAGGAAGTACTACAAACACTGCCCATTTAGAACCCATACTGTAAGTATCCAATACACCCTATGGAATCAACCTAACTATATCCCTCTTAAACTACTTGATTTCCTAAAAACCACCTGTGTAGTGCTTCAATATAATGTTATTTTTTGTCGGATAACTCACCGATGAGCAGAAACCATCCTACTCTCGAAGTGAGCCCTCCATTTTATTCAAAAGTTGTTTTTTTTTAAATGACCCACTACAGGTCACTATATCAGGTGCTACAGCACTGACAAGCCGTTGCTCCTGCACTGTGAGGACTAAATTATTCCCCTTATAAAAGACGTTTCAAGCTGCTCCAGTGTAATCAACTCATACTCTTGAACAGTAATAAAAGAATACTCATCTCGAACAAGATCAAACCCGTCCAATGATCTTCACAACGGCAAAGCCGCGTTGTTAATGTGAAGTGTTCAAAACAAGAGCTCCGATTCACCCGCAGCACCCGAGACTGTCTCAACGTTGTCCAACATGTCTTCCAAACCAGTAAAGGAGTTGTATGATTCGATGCAACACTAATCAGTGTTTCAAGCCGCTCAGCTTTGCAGCTCTTCTTCAGGCGAATATCAAAATAAGTCTGATGTGCAGATTGGTGATAGTCTGATTGGGAGGATGTATAAGTGGTTTTTCGTTACTCAGATTTAATGTTTTATTATTATGTTTGTGTTATTGTAACGTCTGTTTTACTAAATTGCATATATATGTTTGGAAGCCACCTAGGATTTTAGATTGGTGGCATATACATTTTAAAATAAAGTCTACTAAATGTATGCAAATGATGCTGCAGTGACTCTCCGCACACGGCCCTGCATCACCCTCATGCCACCCTGGGGAGGAAGTAGACAGGGGGAGGCACTGGGAGGTGGAGGAAAGCAGATTGGGACCAGCATGATCAAAAATAAAATGGTCAGATAACAAAGGTAGAAGAGAATTTTATTTTCAATTTAATGGACAGTCTTGGTGCTATCTTTATATTTTATAAAGTACAGGGAAATGCATCTCTTTTTATTTCTCTGGCATTGCATTGTATGCAGAATCTGACTTTTTGGGGTTTCAGTTTAATTTTTATTTACATATGTTTATTATTAGGTTATGGTCACTTATTCTGTACTTTGGTGAGGGTCTGTGTTCTGAGTTTGTGACCAAGGCCAGGTGTTCTGTTAACACGGAGTTTGTACTGTAGTAATCTGAATTGTTCAGCTTTTTAAATAGGTATTTGGATATTCCAGGGCCTGATGCAGTATTTACAGTTGTGCTTTTTTGGGGTAAGCTCCTTATGTAAGTTTTGGAGGTTGAGCTGGTATGGTATAGTAGGTTTGCTCTACAGATCCTCAATGACTTTGTTGTAGGGTTTTGTATTAGTTCACAATATGCCTGGTACTGGAGAGCGTATATTAGTGAGATGATCGGTATCAGGTTTTTTTTCTGTTTTAAGATATTGGGGCTTGTTTACAAAGCCGCGGTAGCGGTTTGCGATCGTTATCAGAGCCGCGGCCCCATTGAAATCAATGGAGCCGCGGCTCCGATAACAATCACGAACCGCTACCGCGACTTTGTAAACAAGCCCCATTGAGTTCTGTGGGTGAATGTTCTAGTTCTGCTCTGCACCCATTGTTGAGGGAGGGAGTTCTGTGGATGCAAAATATATATTCAAAAAGAATAAGCAAGAACCATAACACAGTTTATAACAACTAAATAAACATTAATTATAATTTGGTGTTATAAACAAGAATCAAACTGTTAAAGATAATCAGTGAGTCTTCTTATGTAAACAAATTAAGAATCAAACTGTTAAGATTGTTTGTTTGTGTTTCCCCCCATATACATCTCTTCCCAGACTATGTTACAGTGTATACAAGTTACAGAGTTGAATGGAAATTGTATTGTTACAATGTAAACCACCTTGATTTAAGAAAAAGGTGGTATATAAGTACTGTTAAATAAATAAACAGTGCTGCAGTTTTCACTCTTTCTTTTAGTTCCTTGGTGTGCAAACATCTTGCATTTCCTCCACATTATCTAATCGGCTTTTTGGTTTGGGTCAATCTCTGATTCGAGTTTTGCGAAAGCTCTCCCCCCTTGCTCGGGGGGGGGGGGGGCACCATCTCATCCCTTGCCTCAGGCAGGAGATTGCTTTGAGCCGGCCCTGGCCATTTAAGTCTAAAACTATAAGAGAAAATATTTTTTTCACTCAATGTGTAATCAAACTCTGGAATTCTTGGCATGGCGATGGTGACGGCTCCTCCTTGCCTCCCCTCTGTTACTGGGGGCTCTGAAGGAGCGGAGTTGCAGTCTGCCATTGCTAGTATATAATGGAAGGCTCCTATGGTGAAACCTCTGAAAGTGTCCTTGGATAGTCTCTGGCAAGCAGTGGTGACTATTGATTGAATGACTTCTGCAGTGACCACTTTTGACTATGGATATGCCGTCCTGTTACAGATTAAGCATGAGAAACTCTCTCTTTTGGATAATCATATGAAAAAGGTTGAGATGAGACTCCAACAACTCTAGTTCAGGATAAGTTCTTAACTGCTTGCAAGTTGGAGAGTCTTGACAATGCTGTTTGAGCCCTGAACTTAAGATCTGTAAATTTTCCTAAATCTGCTTTGCTCTCTCCCCCAACCATGTTACAGAAGTATTTTCTTGACATACTCAAAATTCCTAATAATGCTCTCCCTCTGACAGCTAAAGTTTTCTATCTCCCGATCAAGGCTATGGGTTCTAGCCCTGGCTCTGGTTATGAGTCTCCGGGAAGGGACCCATAACCAGAGCGAGTCCTTGGATGTTACGGGATTGCTTGAGAGCTCCCAACCTGATGCCCTACAGCATGGATCTTTACTAGTAACATTTGTTTTCCCTTAAGATCATGTTCTTCACCTGTTCTTTAACCATAGGTCTGATTTATTATTGGGGCCTAAAATATTTTTTTTCCCGACCTCACTAGATCCAATTGGGAATGGAGGAAGAAATTTATCAAATTGAGACAGACTGTTTTAGATTTGGAGGCTTCTTTTACCCTCCATTAGCTCTGTAAATGTGTTGTACGGTTTGAGAATAATAGGCATTTGTTTTTTCAGCCCTCCCAACTTAGATTTTGCTTGCACTCTAGGTGCTCACTTAAGCAGACCTCTACCCCTGTGACTTAAGGCCTCCATTATAATAGGTGGAAAGCGGTCCATCCCTCTTTCCCTTTTCTTCATGTTAGTCGCGTCTCCTGGTGTTTGTTTCTTGCACCCTTGTCTTTGTTTGGAACTAATATGTGCACAGTAGTTTACTTTATTGTACTCTTTTGATATGGTTAGTGTTTCCTTGCACTTTCATTATTGCATTTTTGTTTTTGCAAATAAGTTAAAAATAAAAAAATAAAAAAAACCAACTATGGAATTCATTCTGGAGGAGACAGTGAAAGCTATGGATTTCCCGGGTCCCTTTTAATAATGGTTTATAGATCTTTCCTCCAGGAACTTGTCCAAACTTTTTTTTTAAACCCAGCTGCACTAACAGCTTTTACTACATCCTCCGGTAACGAATTCCAGAGTTTGATTACACGTTGAGTAAAAATGTTTCTCTTATTAGACTTAAATGGATTGCATTGTAGTTTCATTGTGTGTCCTCTAATCTTTCTACTTTTGATGGTGTAAACAACCACCCCATGTTTACTCATTCCACTCCATTCATTAATTTATAGACCCCAATCATATCCCCTTCAGCCATCTTTTCCAAGCTGCATATGACTTGTAGGGCTATACAAATGCTCAGTAGAAATAGTAGTAGTGGTAGTGAAGAGCCCCAACCTTTTAAGCCTCTCCTTATAGGAGTATCCTTCCATCCCCATTACCATTTTTGTCACTTTTCTTTGTACCTTTTCTAATTCAGCTATATTCTTTTTAAGATATGGTGATCAGAATTATTATTAGTATTATACATTTATGGAGTACCATTTGCTGCACGTAGTGCCGCACCAACAGAGGTGAAGGCAGGCCCTGCTCCTTAGAGCTTACAATCTAATCAAGACAAAGAAGGAGTAGGGGAGGGAGACAAAGGAGACATAAGGAACCGAGGAGGATTAGGAACTAAAGGCAGCCTTAAAGAGGTGAGCCTTTAGCAGAGGATTGAAGGGGGGGGGGGAGTGTAAAGTCTGGCGACAGCTTCAGGAAGAGAGTTCCAAGCATAAGGAGCTGCAAGGTGAAAGGACCGAAGTCTGGTGTTAGCAGAAGAAGAAAAGGGCAAAGATGGGAGCAGGCTTGAAGAAGAACAAAGCTCACGAAGAGGAGAGTAAAGAGAGAGGAGAGAAGAAGAGTGTACGGAGCAGCAGAATGAATGCATTTAAAAGTAAAATAGAGGAGTGTGATTTGAATATGGTAACGAAGGGGACGCCAATGAAGTTAATTGCACACAATATTCAAGGTGTGCACCATGGGATGATACAGGGGCACTATAATATCCTTTATTTTATTCTCCTTTCCTTATGATTCCTAGCATTCTATTTGCTCTCTTTGCCGCTGTGCACACTGGGCCGAGGGTTTCAGTGTGTAATTCACTATGACCCCTAAATCTTTTTCCTGGGTGGTGGTTTCTAAGGTGGTACCTTGCATCATGCAACCAAAGTTTGAGCTTTTCTTTCCTAGGTGCATAACTGTGCACTGGTCCACATTAAATTTCATCTGCATTTGGACGTCTAGTCTTCCAGTTTTTCAAGATCCTTGCAATTTTTCACAATCCTCTTGCGTTTTAACAACTTTGAATAATTATGTTGTAAGTGTTTAAATCACAATTGTGCAAGTGGAAGAGACCTGTGTTCTCTTGAGATTTGGTTGATTAATAATATTAATTATAGTACTTCAGTGAAGCTGTCAAAGTGTACTGGGTGACCTACTGCTGCTCTTAGGCGTATTGGTCAGTCACTAGTGTAGAGTCTAGACAGTGGTGAAGAGGTGCACTTCCTCATGGTAATCTCTTCCATGAGGAAGATGCCAGCAGATACATTCTCCTCCAAGACTGACATAGACATAATGGTTTTCAATAAGCATTTGGACCTACTAGATGGTAGTCATGTGACATGTGTGAGATCTTCCAAGGCAGCATTTGAGAGTTGTTAGTGTCAGATGCTGCTAAGAAGTCAATGAAAGAAACACCTGTAATTTTGGCATTTCTCAAAGCTATCCTTGATTCACTGTGTGATATTCAGTATCTGGCACTTATAGAACTCTCTACCAAAAGCCAACTTGGTTGGAGATGAGTTATTTTTCTAAAGGTGGGTGAGAACTGACTGAGAATGAGGTAAGCATATTAATGAGGGCGCAACATGCAAACCAGCCCTATTTTAATATTAATAAACTAACACAAATCACTACTGTAACCATAAGGCTATCCCTAGATGTCCACGGTCTGGAATACTGCTCTGGGGCCGTCTATGTAGCTGCCCCTGTAGATGTCCACAGTCTGGAATACTGCTCTGGGGCTGTCTATGTAGATGCCCCTGTAGATGTCCATATCGGGCATGTCCACATTTGTGAAATCGTGGCTGAACTTGGTCATGCCTGCTTTTATTTTCAGGAGTTCTGGCTTCGACGTCCCAGATTGTACTTGGACAGCCACTTACAAACTGCTAGGGGAATGTTGAGGTTAGCCAGAAAATTGGTCCCTTGTAAATGTCCATGATCAACTAGCATGAGATGAACACAATCTCTGCCTCTCTTGCGGTGTCATGCGTGAAAAGACGGATTTCAGGGTAACATGAAGATTTTATTATGTTTCATAGAAACGGTGGTCCCTCTTTCTTTCAGGGCCCTGAATCATTTCACCGACCCTTGTATTTCTTCCACCCAGGGCCAGTGTTAAACATTCAGAAACAGGGAAAAGGGCTCCAGATCCCACCTACAACTATGCCTCCGTCAGCTTCAGGCAAGGATGAGGCCCAGGGCAGTGGTTCTTAGCCCCATCCTCGGGACCCATCTAGCCACTCATGTTGTCAACATAACTACTACTACTAATCATTTGTCTAGCGCTGCAAGGCGTATACAGGGTTGTATAGAGACATGTAAAAGACGGTCCCTGCTCATCAGAGCTTACAATCTAGTCAAGACAGCAACACAACCGTTGAGATATATCTAGGTAAACGGTAAGGAAACACAAAGCAGACTAAGCGGATCAGGATCCAAAACCGACCTCGAGGAGGTGAGTTTTCAGCCTTCTACAAAGCAAACAATCCAAGCAAATACTCCCCACCCTCTCTCTCTAAACATGAAGCAAATTAAGGAGTTAAGAGTCAAACTTTTTTTTTATCATTTTTATTGACTTTTATCATAGAGGCAAAACATTCAGGAATGCAGAAAAGCAGACCTAAGGCATCCATTGACATCAGACAAGAAGTGGGCAAACTACAGCAATGGGGTGCAGGCAAAGGGACGTATATGACAAATCTTATGAACAGTAGCTGGAGGCATCCCAATTACATTAGGAAACCCACCCCCACCCCTCAATCATCTGAAATATTATTTGGAGCCATTTGTAGTGCTGATCAATTTACATGATAAATTAGTTGAATTGCCTAAATGCATACATCTATAATCATCATATGTTTTCATGCGCTGTGTGCTCTGATCCCCCTGGCCATGTGCCTTTATATGCACGCAGAACCTAGACGTCCAGAAGGCTGCAGGTGTGTTCGTGTGCATCAACGCGGAACCAAAAAGCAAATAGCTGACAAGGTGCACACTGCACATGCAAGAGAATACTCATAAGATAATCTTGACTGGGTAGATGTGTCCTGAGGACTGGGTTAAGAACTCCTGGCCCAGGGCCTTGGTTGCCTACCTCTAACGCTGACCATGCTTTCACCTCATTAATAGCCACTAATGAGGGGACATAGAGCCGGTAGGGTTTCCAACTGGCTCCAGATGCACCTGACAGGCTTGATCCAGTCCTGGGTTTACCCCACTGCATGCAGGGACATGTAGTCTTGCCTTTCTTATAGAGTGCAATGGAAAAATCAGAACTACATGTCCCTGCATGCAGTGGGGTAAACCCAGAACTGGACCAAATGTGTCGGGCACATCTGGAGCCAGTTGGCAACCCTAAGAGCCTGGGGCAGCAACCAGCAGCTGCAATTAAAATTAAAACAGATTGTGACAGTCACATTAACTCCAAGAATCATAAGTGTGTGCATTTTGCAGCAGGGAGGCTGGTCAGTTTTCACATAGCTCATTTAATGTGCAAATCCAGTCCAAATAACAAGGTAAAGGTAAATAGATTTTGGAAATTGCCCTCATTTGGGGTAATCTTCTAAAGCTTTGCCCCCATGTAAAGCATCTCTTGCATACAGGAAACAGCTCTTATAAAATTACGTAGGGGTATACACACGTACTAGCAGGAGCATGTGAGCACTGTGGTAAAATCTGCACATGTGTGTTCTTGGGAGCATAGTTTTAATTGAGATGAAGTTGCCATAGATGCACGTATTTTATAAAATATTTACTCCTTCAGAGCCAGTGTAAAATTTTGCATGAGAATTTGTGCCCTGATGGGGGTAGTTCTGGGAGGCTACTTTATAAAGGCCCATAGGCACCATTATGGCCTTTATAAAATACTCCATTGCCAGTCCTCTTGCTTAACTGTGATTACACGTCAAAAGAAACCTTCACCCTTACCCCTTTTTTTATCGCTTCATATTCCCAATACTTAATTTCCCACCTGGGGACAGCAATCTCTGTCTGGAGGGACTGGGGTTTCTAGTCCTATAGGCACTCCTCGTGGCCTTGGGCAAGCCACTTAACCCTCCGTTGCCTCAGATACACATCGATTGTGAGCCCTTTGGGGACGAGGGAATGTATCCAGTACCTGCTTGTAGTGACTGTAAACTGCTCTGATGCCCTTCAGTCTGGGCGGTATATCAAGAAATTGCATAAACATAAACAGTATAATTTTAGCAAATCTAGAAAAGACTATCGTACAGATCATATGAGTCTTTATGTGTGTGTAGAATGAGAGGCAGACAGATTGTTCTAGGAGGAGTAATGTTGAGGTGATCATGGCTCCAGTTTAATCATCATAATCAGGGGGGCAGCTAAGGGTCAGAAAGTTAATTGATGGGGGAGGATGCAAGGCTGATGGTTCGCCTCTGTTGCCTAATCCCCTGTGCTGGCCCTGGAGAAGCAGCTGCGGATTGGCCCTCATTTGTGGCACTAGCAAGGTCTCTGTGACTTCTGTGCCCCTCTCCAGCCCAGCACCCTCTTTCTCTCTCTCCCACTTAGGCTATCAAGACATTTGTTATTAAGGGTCAGTATTGTGTGACATGTAGGATTTTCTTCTAGACACTTCAGTCACTGCCTCCCAGGTACTGCTAAGCCACTGAGTACAGATCGAATCCAAGAACTGAGGGCTCCCAACAACTCCATGCCCTAAGGGACAGACTAAGCCAGACATCCTGCTGTCTAACCTAAAAAAATGAGAAATACCTACAAGTCTATGTGTGTATTGGAGGTAAGAGCAGGACTGGTTAAGCTTGGCTCTTATGAAATAGAAATTGCTGAGAGCCTTACCAAGAATTGAATGTGGATCTCCTGCATGGGGTGTTGAGGCTGGGCTGTTGCACTATCTCTAAAAGATTGTGTTAATAAGAACATAAGATGTGCCATACTGGGTCAGACCAAGGGTCCATCAAGCCCAGTATCCTGTTTCCAGCAGTGGCCAATCCAGGTCACAAGTACCTGGCAGGTTCCAGAAGGTATCCAGATTGCTTGCTGCTTGTCCCAGGGGTAAGCAGAGGATTTCCCTAGTCCACTTTAATAATGGTTTATGGACTTTTCCTCCAGGAACTTGTCCAAACTTATTTTAAATCTAGCTACACTAACAGCTTTTATGACATCCTCTGGTAATGAATTTCAGATTATGCGCCGAGTGAAAAAAAAAAAAGTTTTCTCCGATTAGTCTTAAATGGGCTACATTATACCTTCATTGTGTGTCCCCTAGTCCTTCTACTTTTTGAAGAAGTAAACTACTGATCTACATTTACCTGTTCCACTCCATTCATTATTTTATAAACCTTTATCATATCTCCTCTTAGCCATCTTTTTTCCAAGTTGAAGAGCCCTAACCTTTTAAGCCTTTCCTCATAGGGGAATCCTTCCATCCCCTTTACTATTTTTGTTGTTCTCTGTACCTTTCTAATTCTGCTGTATCTTTTTTAAGATACAGCGACCAGAATTGCACACAATATTCAAGGTGTAGTCGCACCATGGAATGATACAGAGGCAGTATAATATCCTTTGTTTTATTCTCCATTCCTTTAGGATTCTCAGCATTCTATTTGCTTTCTTGGGCAGTGTGATGACGCCTAAATCCTTTTCCTGGGTGTTGGTTCCTAATGTGGAACCTTGCATTTGTAACTGCTACAAGTCCTCTGTGAAATCTCCAGGCTGCGTTGCACCATGCTAATTTTCTGTGTGCTGCCTGGACTAAAACTTCCCGGCTGACTATTTTGATTTGAACTTTACTTGTCTGCTTTTGTACTTGGGGCCTTCTCAGCTGCAGCAACAACAGGCAACTCTCACATAAAGCCTGAAAAATGCTAAGAACAACAGGAAGAAGGCTATTTCCGCCTCAAGACCTGATTCCAGGAAGTGAGGATATCTGTCTGATCTGTTTGTTCAACATTTGTGCTAAACAAAGAAAGGAAACATACTGAAGTATGGAATAATGCAATGTGTGGAAAACAGTGGGTTACTGAATCCTAGGCAATACAATGTCAAAAGGGGATCATCTTGCCAGACAAATTTGATTTTTTTTCAATGAGGTGTCCAGAATGGTAAATTGGGGAGGATGCAGCAGATTCATTGCTCTTTAATATCTCTATGCGTGACATTAAGGAAACGTTAGAAGGGAAAATTTCTGTTCAAAGATCATGTGAGAACGTGTAATGGAGCAGACATGCCACAAGGGAGAGATTGCATGAAATATGATTCTAAATATTTGAAGCATGATTTAGAAGAGGCTGAGGGCAAATACCAAATAGCATTTTAGAGAGGAAGACCTAGCATGCACCTAAGAGAGCCAGTCGGTGTGACAAAACTGTTGTGAGAGCTAGTGTTATAGTTGGTGACTAAACAAAGGTCCACTAGTAAAACGAGAGAATGGTCTTTATCTGCTGTCATGTACTATGTAAAATAAGAAAATGAGGCAAAAAGATATGGAAATTGCTCCAGTTGTTTTGGGGGGCTACTGGAGCACATCTGTACATATAACGTCCTGTGAATTCTCCAGGACCAAGCAGGAAGTAAGTCCTCACATATGGGTGACGTCGGCGCCGATGGAGCCCTCGTGCAGAGCATTTCCCCAGCTTTCAAAGAAAGCCTTTGGGAATTGCAGCGCGCATGCGCGGTCCCCTTCCCATCCAAGGGTGCCATCTTGCTCAGTCTTCTTTTTTCCACGGAGCCCGACGAACGTAGTTCGTTTTTCCCCAAGGAAAAAGCTGATTTTCCCTATTTTTCTCTTTTTTCTCCGGTTCGACGCCGGATCCTTTTCCCGCTCGGACCGATACGCCAGTATCGAGTCCTTTTCTCTCTTTTTCGTTTTTTGTCCTTTGTGACTGGCGTTCGCGCCTTTTTTCTTTTTTCCCTGGCAGCCCGGTCTTTTGACCTAGCAGGGGCCCCTTTTCCCCCGATGGCTACCAGCGGGTTTAAGAAATGTGATCGGTGTAAGAAACTTATGTCTCTTACCGACACACACGACTGCTGCCTCCGTTGCCTCGGACCCGATCATGACCCGATGATCTGTGGTCCGTGTGGCAAAATGTCCTCGAAGGCGTTGAGGAGTCGGCAGCACCAGAAGGATCGAATTTTTTCTGACTCCGCGTCCAGCCAGGCCCAGACCTCATCAGAGGCCTCGACGGCTCGGGACTCCGGCCCCGAGCAGTGTCGGGGTTCCTCTGAGCGGGGGTCTCCTTCGCGGGAACATCGCAGGAAGAAGAAACCCGCGAGGGCAGCGTCGGTGGACGCTCCTGGTTCTTCGAGGGCCAGGTCGCATAGCCCCGATAGCCGTCCCAGGTCTTCGGAGTCGGAGAGGCCTGCCAAGCATCCTCGTGTCGAGATGGAGTCTCCTGGACACGTAAGTGCTGTTGTCCTCGTGGACTCTCCTCTGAGGGAGCCAACGTCGGGCCCAACGCCGTCGGGGCCCGAGTCGGGGGCTGCTGGTTTTCCTGAGCTCGGACTCAGGTTGACGGCCTTGGAGAGCAGTTTCGCTGCCTTCATGGAACAGCAGCGGGCATTGATCGCCGGTCTCACCGGTGCATCTGCCCCGACCACCGGGACTTCGACGTCCAAGTCGACCCCGGAGGCCGAGCCGATCCTCGTAGCCGAGGATCAACTCGAGCCCGCATGGTCTCGGTCTCCCTCGACCTCCCGTTCGGGGCCGAGGTCGTCGATGCCGATACCCTCGGCGTCAGGGCGAAGGGCATCGGTGCCTGCCCGACCAGAACCGCTCGATTCCTCCTCTGAGGAGTCGGGCTGGGAGACGGAGGATGAAGAGTCACCCGATACTCATCGGACTCGGTGTGTCCCATCGGACTCGCCCGAGTCCGAACCTCGGAGATGATCCCCACCGGAGGATACCCAGTTCTCGGACTTCATGCAGGATATGGCCAAGGCCTTGGCCTTCCCTGCGGATCCCGAGGAGGAGCCTCGAGCCGAGGAGCTCGAGGCCCTCCAGTATGACTCTCCGCCGAAGGAGGCCTTTACTGTTCCGGTTCCTCCGATGCTGGAGTGGCTGCTCTTCCGCATGTGGGAGACCCCGGCCTCGACGCCGGTGTTAAGCAAGCGGGTTGATTCCATCTATCGAGTCCTCAAGAGCCCCGGGTTCCAAAAGGCACAATTACCGCACCACTCCATGGTTGTGGAATCGGCCATGCATCGACTGAAAAGTCAGAAGATGCACTCCTCGGTGCCTCCCGGCCGGGAGGCCCGGAACCTGGATGCCCTCGGTAAGAAGTGCTTCCAGGGCTCTGTGCTTGCTTGCCATGTCCAGACTTACCAGCTCTACATGGGCATGTACCTCCGAGACCTGGCAAAGGAGATTGCCGGGTTCTCTGCTGGTCTCTCCGAGGAACCTTTGCAGAGGTTCCAGGCCTTGTCCACCGGTATTCGAGAGTGCTCGAAGTTTATCTCTCGAGCAGCCTACGATGGCTTCGAGGCTTCGGCCCGAGTAGCCGGGACCGGCATCGGTGCCCGCCAACAGGCTTGGCTACAGTCATCCGACCTCGAGCCATGGGTCCAGGACAAGTTGGTCGATGTCCCCTGCCGAGGTGAAAACCTCTTTGGCAAGCCCATGGCTGAAAAGGCTGCAGAACCTGAGACCGAGACTCTGACCAGGACTAGGCTTTCCAAGAAAACCTCTGCCCCTTCTCAGAAGAAGAAAGGCTCGGGAAAAAAGACCTTTTACCCGAGGAAGTCATCTGCCTACAAACAATACCCTCATTATCAGGCCTCTGCAGCTCCCCAACAGGGTCAGCAGGCCAAGGGGCAGGGTCAAGGGCCCCGTAGGCAGAAGGCCCCCAAGCCACCAACACCGGCCCCTGCTCAGCAGGGTGGGGTTTTTTAACTCACACAGCATAGCCTCTTCTCCTCAGCTGGCTTCTCTCAGCACAGGCGGCCAGCTGGCCCACTTTGCCCACAGGTGGTCAGCCGTCACATCAGATACCTGGGTTCTTCATATAGTCCAAAAGGGCTATCTTCTCCATTTTCACCAGGTACCTCCCTCCTATTTTCCAGGGGAGCCTCCAAGACCCCCTCTGCACAGGGACCTACTCCTTCAGGAGTTAGCAAGTCTGCTAAAGGATCAGGCTGTGGAACCGGTGCCCCACCACCTGCAAGGTCACGGCTTTTATTCAAGGTACTTTCTGGTACCAAAAAGAACAGGAGGCCTCAGACCCGTCCTAGACTTGCGAAACCTCAACAAGTTCCTGGAGAGGGAAAAGTTCAAGATGCTTACCCTTGGAATCCTGCTGCCCTACCTCCAGCAGGGAGACTGGCTATGCTCCTTAGATCTAAAGGATGCGTATACTCACATCCTTATCCATCCAGACCACAGACAATATCTCAGGTTTGTTGTGGGAGGAAACCACTATCAGTACAGAGTACTACCCTTTGGCCTGTCCTCCGCTCCCAGGGTGTTCACCAAGTGCCTGGCAGTGGTGGCGGCCTACCTGAGGCTTCAGGGTCTTTTTTGTGTTTCCGTACCTGGACGACTGGCTCATAAGGGGCCAATCTTCCCAAGAGGCCAACCAGGCCACCCTTCGCACTGTGGCTCTGCTTCAGCACTTGGGGTTTGTCATAAACTTTGCAAAGTCCACTTTGCTCCCGTCCCAGAACTTAGAGTTCATAGGGGCCAGACTAGACACTCTTCAAGCAAAGGCTTTTCTGCCTCTGGACAGGGCCCACAGGCTAATGGATCTGGCCAGCCAGTTTCGCAGCAATTCCCTGGTCTCTGCCAGGCAATTCCTGAGACTACTCGGCCATATGGCTTCCACGGTTCATGTCACCCCCAATGCCCGCCTGCACATGCGACCTGCTCAGTGGAGCCTTCGCACTCAGTGGCATCAAGCCACAGGGGGCCTAGCGGACTCGGTGAAGATATCCAACCTCCTGGTCTCCTCTCTGCAATGGTGGCTTCATCTTCCGAATCTGGTGCTCGGAGTGGTTTTTCAATCCCCTCCGCATACTCAGGTGCTGACAACAGATGCCTCTCTTCTCGGTTGGGGAGCACATTGCCAAGGGACATGTACTCAGGGTCTCTGGACCCCTTGGGAGGCTACTCAACAGATAAACTTCCTGGAGCTACAGGCGATACGCCTAGCTCTGAGAGCCTTCTCCCACCTCGCCTCTCACCAGTCTGTACTGGTCCAGACGGACAATCAAGTTGCCATGTTCTATGTGAACAAACAAGGAGGCACAGGCTCCTTCCTTCTTTGTCAGGAGGCACAACGGCTGTGCTCTTGGGCTGTCAATCACGGAATCCTTCTCAAGGCTGTCTACCTTCCAGGTCAGGAAAATTGCCTGGCAGACAGACTAAGCAGGATCCTGCAACCACACAAATGGAGATTGAACCCATTGGTGGTTCAGCAGGTCTTTCTCCCCACCATGGATCTTTTCGCCAGTCCTCTGAACCGGCAACTCCTGAGATTTTGCTCTAGACAACCGCATCCTCTCAGAGTGGCAGCAGATGCGTTTCTGATCTCGTGGTCCACAGGCCTGCTGTATGCGTTTCCTCCCACACCACTAGTGTCCAGAACGCTGTTCAAAGTCCTCAGGGACAGGGCTTCCTTGATTCTCATAGCCCCCAGGTGGCCGAGGCAACCGTGGTTCCCGCTTCTGCTACAGCTGGTGGTGGACACACCTATTCCTCTGGGGTTTCAACACGATCTCCTGTCTCAGGATCAGGGGACTCTCTTGCACCCCAACCTCCAGTCCCTTCATCTGATGGCCTGGCTGCTGAAAGGGTAGTCCTAGCTCCCCTACTACTGCCTCGAGAGGTGGAAGATATAGTCTTGGCCTCTTGGTGTCAATCCACCAGGAAATCCTATGCTCTTAAGTGGCATAGATTCTCCGCATGGTGTGTTCAGCACAGCGAGAATCCCTTCTCGTGCTTGGTAGCGGTTGTATTGCAATATTTGCTCTACCTCTCCAATCTGGGCCTTAAGTCTAACTCTGTCCGAGTTCACCTTAGTGCTCTCTCAGCACACCACTCGCCGGTGGACAGCAGGCCTCTTTCCAGCCACCCTGTGGTGGCTCGTTTCCTCAGGGGCCTTCTTCTGCTTAAGCCTCCTTTGCGTCCACCGGGGATCTGAATGTGGTCTTACAGCAGCTTACTTGTCCGCCTTTTGAACCTATGGCTACCTGCCCTCTCCGTTTTCTCTCCTGGAAAACTTTTTCTGGTAGCTCTCACCTCTGCTAGGCGAGTGAGTGAACTGCAGGCACTATTGTCTGATCCTCCTTACACTAGGTTCTACAGGAATAGTGTAGTCCTCCGGACTCACCCTAAGTTTCTTCCTAAAGTTGTCTCACCTTTTCACCTCAATCAGGAGGTGGTTCTTCCGACCTTCTTTCCCAGGCCACATGCCAACCGGGCTGAGATGGTCTTGCATACCCTGGACTGTAGGAGGGCGTTATCCTTCTACCTTGACCGTATGCGGGAGCATCGGAAGGCTGTTCAGCTTTTCGTTTCTTTTGACCCCAATAAGTTGGGGCTACCTGTCTCCAAGCCTACGTTGTCCATCTGCATCACTGACTGTATTGCCTGGGCTTATGGGGCAGTCGGCCTCTCGTTGGAGGGTCGAGTCACGGATCATCGTGTCAGGGCGAAGACTGCATCAGTGGCTCATCTCCGCTCTGTTCCGTTGGCAGACATTGGCCGGGCCACTACTTGGTCTTCAAGCCAGACTTTTGCGGCCCATTACTGCCTTGAGAGGGAGTCCCGCAGGGACAGTGCTTTTGGACAGGCAGTACTCCATAATCTCTTTGGGGTTTAGGCAACTCCTACCCTCCGGCCCTGGTGTTGGGCTACCGGTCGGGGGCGTTCTCAGAGAAGATTCCTTCCTTCTGTGCTGACGAGCTAGAGGGAGCTCATTTTTCCGCTTGGGGTGTCCGGTAGCCTTAAGCTGGGGAGTCCCATATGTGAGGACTGACCTCATGCTTGGTCCTGGAGAAAGAGTAGTTACTCACCTGTAACAGGTGTTCTCCAGGAGCAGCAGGAATCAGTCCTCACAACCCTCCCTCCTCTCCTTGGAGTTGCAGTCATATGATTTATTTTGCTAAATTTTTGCTGTCTTTTAGCTATGTCATTAGACTGAGCAAGATAGCACCCTTGGTGCTGAGTGGTGGGGAATATTCCCTGTGTGCCCCTTTGCATAGAACTTTTCATGGGTGCCAGATAATTTTTTGTGGGTTGCAAATGCAGAACACATATGGACCTTCGCCAAATAAAAAGTTACCAAAAGTGAAAATGGAAATATATACACAAAAGGGAAATTGAAACTTCAAAAAGCAAGACCCTGCATGCAGTGGAACAGCCGAGAAACAGAAAGAGATGTGTTCCCCCTGTACTGTACAAAGCAAAAGAGAGCAGATGTTAGGACTGGCGTTAGAAGGAATTCAACCAGGGCAATTGCTCTGGACACCCAAGACAGAGAAGGCCCCCAAATTAAGGCTGCCAACAGGCCGTTATTTAGTCAGCCTGGCCAATTTTAATATGGCCAGGCTGGCTGCGGCAGAGAGCTAAAACCAGCTGTTGAAAAGCTGTATTTTTTTGCTGTGGCTATGGGACTGGGAGCAGCTAAAGTAAAAAAAAAATGGCTTTTCATCTCTCTCCTTGTTTGCACCCACCCCCCCGCCCCCCCCCCTCTCCTCCATTCCAGCCATGGCTCCTACATCTTACAGAGCCGTGGGCCGTGTCTGCAATAGCGATAATATTTTAAAATAAAACCAAAACTGGTGCTGAGCCTTCCGCCCTCTGCTATGGAGCCCCTGCTGCTGCATCCCCTCCCTCTAGCGTAACGTCCTTTTTGAGGGCAGGATGCAGCAGCAGAGGTTCCATAACAGAGGCCGGAAGGTGATGTCATCAGATGGTGCTTGCATAGATCAGCTGCCCAGCTACCTTCTGGATGATTTTGGAAGTTCTTCACCGTGCATGCATGCCATTTCCCACCTCCTGCTGCTGCACAAGAGTGTCTTTTGCCTGCTTATTTGCATTTTCTCTTCCTCCTGCCGCAAGTCTGTTTCCTCCCCTGTAATGTCTTTAGATCGGTTTTTTGGTCATTTCAGGTTTTCTTTATTTTTCTCACATTGCCACTACAGGGCCGCATTTACACCTCAGGCACCTGATTAAGGTGAAATTTTTCACAATCAAGTTATTTAATTTCATTGTAGCTATTTTTCTGGAAGATATGGACCAGAAACTTCCCAGCAGGTTTAAAAGGTGCACGCCGGTGCAACTGGATCATGCCTTCCATGGACACACATTATTGGTGCCTGCAGTGCCTGGAGCCCGACCACAAATCCTCACAATGTCTTTTGTATTCACAGATCAGAAAGGGAGGTCTCAAGGTTTGCAAAGAATAGCACAATGGGATTTTTTGTGCAAGTACAATACATCCTCATTGGTATTGGTGGTATAAGTCTCCATGGCCCACGGAGCTGCATTGAATGCTGGGAACGCATCAACATCAAGAGGATACCAATTCTACTTGATGTTCAGCATCAATTAAAGTCCATTGGGAGAGTCATCTACTGATTCCTCCCTGAAGAAGAGGAAGGATTTGGCCTCATGATGACGAATACCAGACAGAGGTCGGAGCACGATGGCATGAGCATCAATGCACCAGAGGAACCTATTGCCTCAAAACAGCCCAATTGTGAGGACCACTCATCAGCCTCTGTACTAGAAAAGCTGCAACAATCTCTCTGGGGTCAGGATCAGCCTCACAATACTCCCCAGAAGATACCAGAACCACTGGTCACCCCTATTACAGCTCCACCACCTTTATTGATGGCAGCCCTCAAGGAGTGTCGTCTTGAGGAGCTTTTGAGAACAGGATGGAGTCAGCTGCTTTGACTGCATCAGCATTGGTGCACCGAGACACCAAGCCTCAAGACTAACCATCTGCCTGTGGGAGATTCAGTCATTGAAGCATCAAAGGGCCTTAACTCCAGTGATTGCCCAGCCAGTGTCCATCTCAATGCATCATTGGGTGACCATTCACTGAGACATCAGAAAGCATTGGTACATTGACATTCTGCTTACAGACCCACATCCCAAGTGAAGCGGGTGTCAATCCAGGCAGTGACCCAGACTTCTTTTGAGTATGACTCTGGGTCAGAATCAGCGAGCTCATGGAGATGCAAGCAGGACTTAGGGTAGCTCTCGAAGGAGAAGCCTCTATGCTCCCTCACTACCTCATGAAAGAAGAAAATCACCTCCAGAGGAGGAGTTATCATCAAGTTTGCCAGGGAAATGGCTGAAGTCCATTCCATTTAAGTTAGAGACAGAAGAGGAGCTTAGGGCAGAAGTATTGGAAATCCTTCAATTCCTTGTCACCCCTGCCCCCCTCCCGCCCTTTATACACCCTGTAAAAAGAAAGTCGACTTGATGTACCGAGTCCAGAAGAATCCTGGATTTTAAAAGATGCAGGCATTGCATCAGTCTGTGGATGTCAAATTCTCTATCTAAAAAGACAAAAGCTCCATGATCTACTCTTCAGTGCCCCCTCCCCTCCAACCCCCTGAAAGAGAAACTCAGACATTGGAATCTTTTGGGAGGCAGTTCTTACGTCTCGCATTCTCCTAGCTGTTCATGGGTATGCACTTGTAGAATGTTATATACAGTATGCAGGAGTTTGCGGACTCTCTCCCTCCAGAGAAGGTGGAGCATCTCAATTCCCTGGTGAACAAAGGGAAGGAGTGTGGAACGTACATAGGCTGGTCAATTTATGATAGTTTTAATATGGCAACAAGAGCTCCTCTACCTGCAGGGAGAGCAGGCACACACACAAAAAGCAAAGTGTTATGATGTCCAATTCTGCATTTTTATAGGATTGTTGTGGGAGGGGTGGTGTTGCAGGGGCACCTTACAGCTGAAAATTTTCTTAGGACACCCAGTACCCTTGCATCATCTGTGTTATGTAATGCATCAAAACTAGCGCTGGCAAGCCAAGACCTAATTCTTCAGCTGCTGGTTCAGAGATTTCACAACAGGGTGGAAAAGAGGTAGCAGGCCTCAGAAATCATTTGATAGGCTCAGGGCTTTATTTGAGCATGCAACATTTTCTGCCAGGATAAAGGGTACTCATGAGATAACACGGCATTATTCAAATATTTAGTTAGGTTTCTTGATGGATCACCTTTGGGATACCATCAAAGCAGCTTGCATTTCAGCGATGGGGAATAGCTGTTCTAAATTCAAATGCATTGCATGGGCCTCAGTTTATAGCAGTTTGGGAAAAGACAGATTCTGTGTAAATATGAGATTAATTTTGTTGATGATGAATTGTATCATTTTATTTGGATTCCTGTTATTTGGCCCACTTGGAATGGAGAGAGAAATTTTATAATCATGCACATAAAATGTTGTCCTGTGTGTTAGTATTGACTAGAACACCTTAGTGATATTTTAAACTGCTGTTAAAAGTGAAACAACCCTATTTTCATAGCCGTAGTACTAATGTTTATGGGTCTTTTTTGTAATGCAAACTGTAAAGCGGAAAGAGCTCATTTGTCCCCCACTCTCTAAAAATTGCTCTTTTATTATACAGATTTAAGGTTAAGTTTCACAAAGTATATTGGCAATTACACAAAGTATCTGCATGGATAAAGCGTATTTCACCTATCTTAATTGGCTGGCTGAATAATGCCCTCCCTCAGTGTGGCTATAAGTCTGCAAAATATTAACAGTTAGCATCTGGCTTTCTCGGTGAGTTGAAGTGTTCCATGTGGCCCTTCTCATGAAATGTTTAGGAGCTCATGTCCTCATTCAAACTCTTATATCTCTGCTTCCTCTTCTTTACCGTAGGCTGTCATGGCCATGAAATCTAAGAGGGTTATTTCAGTAAGAAAATGATAATATCCTTCTATCCTGTGTGCAAACACAGCTACCCACCCTTAGCTACATTCATCAAAAGGGTCAAATTGGACATTTAGACTCACTGAACAGTTTAACATGATTTCTGGGCAACAGTCTACTTTTCTGAAGGGATTAAGAAAACAGGTGATGGGGTAACTTTCTAAGGGGGTTTAAGGCAGTCAGAATAAGCCTACCATGAAGCCATTTTATAAGGAACAGTTGGTGCAGAGATACATACTGTAACATGCTGTGCAATTACAGCGGGTGTATCTACTGCCACCCATAGAGGTGGTATGAGGTGTGTCTGTGCTAATTGCAACATTTACAGTGTGCAAAATGTCCCCCACTCCTACTGCATTAGGCTGTGCGCACTCACTCTTCGTCCATACCCCACCCCACTGTGCAATTTGCAGTTAACACAGGAATTAGTGGGTGGTAACTGTCATGCGTCCGGGCTAACAGTTACCATGGACCTGGGCTTGCAGTTATCATGCACTAAAACACGGGCTGTTTAGCGCACTTTAGTAAAAGGGACCCTAAGTTTGTACCTGAGGCAATGGAAGATTAAGTGATTTGCCCAGGATTACAAAGAGCAGTTCTCAGCCCGTTAGGCTACTTCCAAGATGCCCACAACACATGCAATCTGTAAGCTGCTGGTCACTGAATGCTGCGGGTCGCTGCCTCTGTAAATCGGTCAAAGCTTGGCTCTGGCAACTAGTTTTTGGGGTAGTTGAGACATGAAAATTGATTTGGGTTAGAATTCTATTGAATATGGGGATTTGTTATGTTCTAGGGGTGGATTTAAGAAGGGGATGGGTGGGGTGACTTTGATGTAACTTCTTTTAAATTGATATTTTATCGTGTTTTATGTTATAAATCACTGTGGGACTTTGCTTGCACTAAATAAATACTATCTATACAGTAAAAACTGTACATTAAATTGGCTGAATAGATCCGTTTTTAGAGGTGAAGGGGGGAGGAACAGAGAAGCATGACCAGGATTTAAAAAGTCAGAACTGGAAAAATAATGTGCTGCTGTTCCACAAATCTCCACCGTTGCAGCAGCTGAGGCGATTTTATTGTAGGCTGAAAATCTTGTCACCATTCGTAATTGTGTCAGTAAGAAACCTTATCGCAGGTTGTTCGCTGGATATGACAGATACGTGGCAGTAGCGACTACTTTTAACCTGGCAAAGTCCCGGAAATTAGAGATGCGAGGCTGAAGCACGGATTGGCTGAACCACAGGGGGGCCGTGTCGGTGTCTCCCAATCAGCTGCAGTTCCTGATGGGGCTGTGCCCTCTCGTGTGGTTCCCGGGGCTGGCAGAATGCCGCGTGCCTTCACTGCCCTTTGCTGACGTGAACTGGAACGCAAATGTTCCCTCTGAAAGATTTAAAAAAAAGTGACTGGTATATGGCACGAGCAGACTTTCCAGTCTTGAGAATTATTACAGCCTCTCAGCTTTTCCTAAAGAAAACTGTCAAAACAGGAGGGAAAGGTGAAGACGGGGAAACACAGATTCTAAAACTAGCAGGGAGGCAGCGCTGTGCTCACTGTTAGACTGTTATTGAACCATAGGGAAGTAAAGATCAGCTCTCGGTGCAGATCTTGCATGTGACACCATTTTATTTGAGCAGCCAGCAGCCTAATGCGCTTAGGAGTAGCTTGTCAGACTCGGGTTTCCACAGATTAGAAATAAATGGAGGGGCGGGGATGGTGAAGAGAGGTAATTAATGCCTGGATCTCACAATGCTTACTCAGGCATCCATTCTTCTTTAGCTTTCGTTTAATTTGATTGCCACTGTGACCCTGCCTAGTCCCTACCTTAGGGAAGAAGCTTTCTCACATTGTAATTTTCACTTTAAACCCTAGTGCTAACCTCATTTCTGATGGTGTTGGGGTAGCAGAAGTTAAAATTTAAGGCTGACTTTTTGCAATATCTTCTTGTCTATTTCACCTATTATAATTTATACTCCCAAGAAATTTCTCGAAGACTACAGGTTAGGCTTTACGGCTGCGATGTCTAGTGCAGTGGCTGTCTGACCTTTACTCAGCCTGAGATAAAACACCAGTGTTCTCCCTTCACTGCTGGGGAGTTAAGCCATCTCTCCTCTAGATAACACCTACGTTTATAGCTGTGTCATAAGTTTTTCTTCTAATACGGAAAAGATGCCCGTCCTAAGCGGAGCTGGTGCAAGAGTACTAGGCAAACTCGAGCCTTGTAGCCACCCAATTAACTCTTAGGTCCCCAGCTCCGCTTCCCTCCTCGCCTCTTATTTTGATCATTAAACTCAACCATCATGATCACCCCAACACCACCCCGCCCAGAACAATCTTGTAAAGAAAACATAATTGGACATCTGTGGGAAGTAAAACAGTACGTGGCAAAACTATTTTAAGGGCAACAAACCTTTTTGTTAGGAAAGTGAGGAAAAGTAGGCCACTATGGTTCTCAAAAGAAGTGGACCAGCAACAATACCGGAAAAGCCAAGAGAAGGGGAAATGTCTCAAGGACTGACTCATGCGTGTATGTAAAGCACGGCGCATCCCTATTGCGGCACTGAAAATCACTGTTCTTCAGATAGGGCCAGCCCTGGCTGGATTATGTAGATAATCGGGGCTGACAACTGTACAGATACCGGCATGGAATATCTGGTTTTTATTTAGCTGTGTCAGCTGACATTTTAAAAAAATATGCTGAATATTGGCCATGAAATAGAACATTTAACTGCCCACCCTCCCTGAGGTAAAAGTAATCATTCACGGTTCTTTGACTGTCAGTCACCTGTTTTATTTTGATTGCAGCTGCTCTTTATCGCCCCCTTCCAACCCACCAGAAGCTATGGCCTTGGCCTCTGCGTAGTCTGCCTAACGTTTGTTTTAATTGCCCACCTTTCAAGCTACAGCAAAGCGGGATACAAGTAATACAATAAATTAATAAATACAACTTACAATAGAACCCATAAAGCCTTAATAAATATGTTGTTGTTGTTGTTGTTAAGTGCCGTTGAGTCGGAGTCGACTCATGGCGACTCTCTGGATAGCTATCCTAAATTGTGTTCGGTCTTCAGTCAGGCGGCTCATTGTTGACAGACTGGTACCCGTAGCTGCTGTTATTGTATCGATCCATCTCATTGCTGGCCTTCCTCTTTTGCGTTGACCTTCTATCTTGCCAAGCATGATGTCTTTCTCTAATGATCTCTCTCTCCGCATGATGTGTCCAAAGTATGAAAGTCAAAGTCTTGTCATCTGAGCTTCTAAAGAAAGCTTAGGTTTGATCTCCTCTAGTACCGACTGGTTTGTTCTTAGGGCAGTCCATGGTATACACAGTATTCGCCGCCAGCACCATAATTCAAAGGCATCAATTTTCTTCCTGTCTATCTTTTTCACTGTCCAGCTTTCACATCCATATGATGTTATTGAAAATACCATGGCTTGAACAAGTCAAATCTTTGTATGGAGAGAGAGAGAGACATCTCTGCTCTTGAGAATCTTATCTAGGTCTTTCATAGGCATTCTGCCAAGAGCAATGCATTGTCTGATTTCTTGACTGCTTGTTGCTTCTTTATTGATAGCTGATCCAAGTAGGTTAAAGTTGTTCACGATTTCAATTTCTTCTCCTTCACCGATGAACCTCTTGATTATGCCAGTTGTCATAATCTTTGTCTTCTTTACATTAAGGTGCAGGCCCATTTTGAGACTATGTTCTTTTGATTGTGAGAAGCAAATGTTTCAGATCATCTTCACTTTCAGCCAGTAATGTGGTATCATCAGCATAGCGAAGGTTGTTGATGAGTCTTCCACCAATCTTCACACCTCTGTTGTCTTCATACAATCCTGCTTCTCTGATGATCTGTTCTGCATATAAATTAAACAGATAGGGGGGGAAGTATGCAGCCTTGTCTTACACCTTTGCTTATTTTAAACCAGGGTCTCAAACTCAAATTGCTTTGAGGGCCAAATGAGGACTTGTAAAGTAACCCGTGGGCCGCATAAGACATGGGGCCTCATTTGCATAAGGGGCCTAATTTGCATAAATATTTGCATAATGTTACCATACACTAACTTTTAGTAAACATGCCTCTTAATGAGTGTATGGATAAAGAAAGACTAAAAGATTTCTACATTACTATAATCCAGCGCCAACTGCCAGGCACATTAGGAACTACTACAAACACTGCCC
The DNA here is from genome assembly GCA_033557465.1 of Ichthyophis bannanicus. NCBI lineage: Eukaryota > Metazoa > Chordata > Amphibia > Gymnophiona > Ichthyophiidae > Ichthyophis > Ichthyophis bannanicus. Next base: position 55,095,928 of record CM066045.1, read on the forward strand.
ATTTAGAACCCATAGCAAACCTGCCGTATCGTAACAGCACTACCAGGACTCACAAAGCACCAGACCCTACCTATCAAAAGGCAACACTTCAAATATTAAACCAATACATTTCAGAGAATAACAATACATGACCTACTAGGGAAAGAGAACAAGCGGCAATGTCAAATAGGAATTACATAAGCAGAATACCTCAGCTCAGTTACACATGCAGAACATAGACTATCACCAAACAAGGAATCACAATTTAGAAACAGGAAGACAATAATTAAACTGGGAACCCCAAAAGCCAAACTTGGAATGTACAACAACACTGTAGAAATAAAACTATAAATTAATTTCCTTTTGTACTAAACAAAGCGTAGACATTAATGATACACATTTCCCAGAGCTGACATATTCCAGTTAATAAATTCAAAATAAAGAGATATTTTTCTACCTTTTGTGCATTTTTTTTCCAGTTGCAATTGTTCCAGCCACTTTCTTCGTGTCCATTTCCAGTCCTAGCCCCCCTATAGCCCATTACCAGTCCTAACCCCCCTCCCCCCCATCAGCCCAGGTAGATTTAAAAACAAACAAACTTGCTGCTGCTGCCGCCGCCGCCGCAGTATCAAGCGTCCCGCGGGCCCCCCCCCCCTGCCCGGCAGAGTCCTCCCTGCAGCATCAGCTCCAAAAGTGGCGGCTTTCAGAGCCGCGAAGAGAGAGAGTTTCTCTCTCGCGGCTCTTGAAGCCAGAGCCGCGAGAGAGAAACTCTCTCTCTTCGTGGCTCTGAAAGCCGCCGCTTTTGGAGCTGATGCTGCAGGGAGGACTCTGCCGGGCAGGGGGGGCGCCACGGGACACTTGATTCTGCCGCTGCCATGGTGGCAGTGGCGGCAGCAGCAGTAGCAGCAAGTTTGGGTTTTTTAAAATCTACCGGCCAGCTGCTTAACACGCCGGGCCAAATGCGTCACGGGCCGCACAAGATTCTCTCGTGTTTGAGACCCCAATTTTAAACCATTCTGTTTCTCCTTGTTCCATTCAAACTATTGCTTCTTGATCAATGTACAGATTGTGCAAGAGTACGATCAGGTGCTCTGGTATACCCATGCTTCTTAATGTGGCCCAGAGTTTCTCATGGTTTACACAGTCAAAGGCATTGCTATAGTCGATAAAGCACAAATATATATATATATATAAATATACAAAGTCTTATCTTAAAATTCATATTTCTGAAGATCTCAAGGTGGCAAAACAGTGCGACAAGGCAATGGCAAAAGCCAGGAGGATGTTGGGTTGCAAACAAAGAGGAATTACCAGCAGAAAGGAAGAGGTACTAATGCCACTGTATAAGTCACTGGTGAGGCCTTACTTGGAATGCTGTGTTCAGTTTTGGAGACCATATCTCGCAAAGGATGTAAAAAGACGAAACGGTTCAGAGGAAGGCGACCAAAATGATTTGGAGCCTGCGTCTGAAGCAGGGGCGGTTCTATCATTAGGCTGAGTGAGGCGGTGGCCTCAGGCGGCAGCTTTTAGGGGGCGGCAAAAATTGCCCGCCTCACTCGGCCTTAAAAAAAAAAATTGGAAAGAGCCGCGGCAGAAGGAAGTGTCCCGTGGCCGCCCGGCTGAGCCCTCCTGTCTCCCTAAGCCCGCTGCCTTTACAGAGCCGTGAAGGGAGAGTTTCCCTTTTTCGCAGCTCTGCTAAGCCCGCCGGCGCTGATGGGAAACAGGAAATGCCATGGGAGGAGATAAGCGCGCCAAGTCCCCCTCCTTCCCCACTGTCCAGCCCCTTCTAGTCCAAATACCATCCCAAATATCAGCTCACGTCCACTCAGTGCCACCCTCCAGTCAGCTCCCTTCCAGTCACCCTACCCTCTGTCCATCTCCCCTTCCAGTGCCATTTGCATGTCAGCTCCCTTCCAGCCTCCTCCCCATTACCCAACCCCTGGGTTGATGGGGGGAGGGGGGTTAGGACGTGCTCCCAGAGTGCGCCCGTCCCAACCGGGCCAGCAACCACCTCCTGCTTTCAGTTTGGCTCCTCCCCTTCCGGATCTCCCGCAGCCGCGTGAACGCGGCCGCGTGCTCCCAGGTAGACTGTCCTGCACCCATAAAAGCACAGCGCCTGCAAGAAGAAAGTCCTGTTCTGTTTACTGTCCTATATGCTTTACCTGCTGCCTATTTATTTTGCTTGTGTGTCCTGTCTTCCCAGAGTGCGCCCGTCCCAACCGGGCCAGCAACCACCTCCTGCTTACAGTTTGGCTCCTCCCCTTCCGGATCTCCCGCGGCCGCGTGAATGCGGCCGCGTGCTCTCAGGTAGACTGTCCTGCACCCATAAAAGCACAGCGCCTGCGGCGCTTGTCGCCGCGGTGCGTGACTTGGGCGCGCACCGAAGGAGCGCACCTAAGGAGCACATCGTGCTCCTTAGGGGCGCTCCTTGGGGCCGCTACGGCTGCGGAGGTTACCCCGCTGCGGCTGTGATGCAGGCATTACTTGTTTTACTCTTTTGCCCCCTCACGCTTTCCAGCTCGGCCAGCTCCTCTCAAAATCTTTGGTCCTACCTAGCAGACACGTCCTTCCCTCCTCAGGTAAGCACCTGTAGCTGTACTGCTTCTCTGTTCTTTCCTTCCCAGCCGGTTAGTATGGCCACTATCCCAGTGGTATGGGGTAGACGCCCGCACAGACCATTCTGTACCCGTTCTCGCTGTCTGTCCAACCTGCAACCTTGCTGGCCTCCCCCCCTACTCTTCCTTTGCCTTCTGAAACTTCCTCTTCTGCTCTTAGCCCTTTCCACCTTGGTCTTGTGAATTGTCGATCCCTGCGAAACAAAACCCTGTTAATTCAGGATCTTATCCAACAATCTTCTTTCAGCCTCACCCTCCTCACTGAAACATGGCTCAGAGAGGGGGAGGAGGCTCTACTAGCACGCTGTCTCCCTCCCGGTTTCTCCGCCATCTCTGCTCCCCGCCTTGGCCGCTCAGGTGGTGGTGTGGCTGCTATAATTTCTCCCTCCCTCGCGTATACCCAGCTGTTTTCTTCCTCTCTGCACTATCCTGAGTCCTTGCTGCTCCTCCTCCACACTTCTCCTCCTACACATATCCTTCTTATCTACTCACCACCTGCTCTTCGTTCTGATCTCTGGGATGCGCTTCTTCGGACTATCACTGATCTTTCTCTAGCTTTCCCCCATCTCCTTATTGCAGGTGACTTTAACCTTCATATGGACCTTCCTGTCTCTTCTAGAGAACTATCCTTTACATCCCTCCTTCAAGATTTATCCTTATTGCAACACGTTACCCTTCCCACCCATCAGGCTGGCCACACCCTTGATCTCCTCATGACTCCCTCCTCCTCCTCACTTTCACTCCAAGACCTCCGCACCACTTACTTACCTTGGACTGACCATGCCTGCATTTCTATCCTGTGTTCACACTCCGGACCTCCTCATTCTTCTCTCCCCTCCCCCTCCTCACCCCCTCCTGTACGACTTTCCCGCTCTATAACCTCCCTCACACTTCAACGCTTCCCCCCAGCATCTGAAGTTCTCCCTCCTGATTTTTCCTCTCTCTCACCAACTTCCCAGGCCTCTCTGTGGTCATCCTCCCTCTCCACTGCACTAGATCAAATTGCCCCTCTTCTTCCCCGACCCCCTCCACGTAAACCTTCCCATCCATGGTACCACAAGGGCCTTCAACTGCTGCGCTCTCACCTCCGCAGGGCTGAGAGGCTATGGCGAAAGGACCCCTCGCCTGCCAAACTCGCTTTTTTCAAATCAACTCACTCTCACTACCGTTCTCAAGTTCACTCAGCTAAATGCTCCTACTTTTCCAATGCCATTTCTAATGCACCCAACCAAACCCGACATCTTTACTCGACTCTTCGGACTCTCACCTCTCTTCATTCTTCTCCCTCTGCTCCCCCTGACCTTCCCTCCCCTGCTCCTCCTCTGCTTGCATCCTTCTTCAGTAATAAGATTGCTTCCCTACGAGCCTCCTTACCCTCCTGTCCTGCACCCATTCACTCCCCTCCCCCCATTGCATCTCCCCCCCCAGTCTCTCAACACTCTCATACTTGGGCCTCTTTCTCCCCAATCACCGCCCCTGAGCTTCTTCAGCTTATTTCTTCTTCCAAGAAAACCTCCTGCGCCTTGGATCCTATTCCTTCCTCTTGGTTACTTACCCCTCATCTGGCACTCCTATCCCCAATCCTCTCTATGTTCAACTCCAGCCTCTCTTCCGGTACCTTTCCTCGCCCTTGGAAACACGCACTGATTCGTCCTATCCTCAAAAACCCCACGCTCGACTCTCTGTCTCCCGCTCACTATCGCCCAGTCTCCAATCTCCCCTTTCTCTCAAAACTTCTGGAGAAAATAGTCTTTGCTCAACTCTCGCACCACCTCGACTCTACTAACTACCTTCACCCACGTCAGTCCGGATTTCGTCAGGGCCATAGTGTGGAGACAGTTCTACTTGCTTTCACTAACGCACTGCACGTTGCACGTGATCGGGGTGACATCTCGGTGGCGGTTGCACTTGACCTTTCGGCAGCATTCGACCTGGTAGATCACTCTCTTCTCCTCCACCGTCTACGGGATGCAGGGCTCTGTAGTGTTGTCCACCGCTGGTTCCATTCCTTTCTTTCTTCCCGCTCCTGTACAGTTCTCTCCTCCTGTCCAGATGTCCCTCCCTCAGACCCATTTCCTCTCCCCTGTGGGGTCCCTCAAGGTTCGGTATTGGCCCCTCTCCTCTTTAATCTTTTCCTGGCCCCCCTTGCCCTCTTAATCCAGCAATCCGGCCTTTCTGCATTTAACTATGCAGACGATATTGTCCTCCTGCACCATACCTCATCTTCCTGTCCTGACCTTTCCGTACTAAACTCTTGCCTATCTTCCGTGGCCAACTGGCTAACCCATAACTGTCTTCACCTCAATCTCACTAAGACTGTTGCAATCTGGTTTTCCCACGGTGCTCCCCTTCCCTCACTCGCCCCTTCTTTCTCCGGTGCCTCCGTTCCCTTAGTCACCTCCTTTCGTTATCTTGGGGTTCACTTCGATCCTGAACTCTCGTTTCAGGATCACATCTCACATATCTCCAAATCATCCTTTTTCTTTCTTCGGCAAATCCGGGCCATCCGCCCTTTCCTTACCTCTGCAGCTCTCACCACTCTATCTCTGTCCTTAGTCATGTCTCGCGTCGACTTCTCAAACTCTGTTCTTCTCGGTCTCCCTAAAACCCAAACATCTCGACTTCAAAGAATCCAGAACACTGCCGCCCGTCTCATCACACACGCCACCCTCCGCGACCATGTCACTCCATTACTCTTTCGTCTTCACTGGTTACCTATTTCTGTCCGCTCCCAATACAAACTGCTTATCCTGGTCCATAAAGTTCTCTACACCAGCACCCCCCAGTACTTAGCAGACCTCATCCACCTGCACTCTCCCAGATACACCACACGTTCCTTCCACCTCAACCGCCTCACCCTTCCCTCCCCTTCATCTGCTCACCTGCAAGCCACCCGCTCCTCTGCCTTTTTCTATGCCGGCCCTGCTTTTTGGAATGCTCTCCCCTCTTCCCTGCGTCTAGAAACTAACCACACCACTTTCAAACAAAACCTGAAGACACACCTGTTTTCCCTGGCATTTGACCTTCCCTCCCCCTTCGTCTGATCTCTCTCGTCCCTCCTACTGTCTCTACCCGGAACGCATGTACTACTGTCTCGTCTTATCTCTCCTTTTTTTTTCTTTCTCTCCTGTCAAACATTTGTAACTTCTTTTCCTATTTCTCCTGGCCTTGGCCTTGATTTTCTTTTATTTTTTGAAAATTGTACACCGCCTTGATTTTAGTTAGAAAGGCGGTTTTATCAAATTCAATAAACATAAACATAAACATAAATGAGCTGATGTGAGTGGGGGTTAGGACTGGAAGTGGGCTGATAGGGGGTTAGGACTGGTAATAGGCTATGGAGGACTGGGACTGAAAATGGCTGATCGGGAAGGGGGCTAGGGCTGGTAATGGGCTATCGGGGGTGGCTAGGACTGGAAATTGGCTGATGGGGGGCTAGGACTGGAAGTGGGCTGATGGGGGGGGGTTAGGACTGGTAATAGGCTATGGGGGGCTAGGACTGGTAATGAGCTGATCGGGAGGGGGCTAGGGCTGGTAATGGGCTATCGAGAGTGGCTAGGACTGGAAATGGGCTGATTGGGAGGGGGGCTTGGACAGGAAATGGGCTGATTGGGGGGCTAGGACTGGAAATGGACTTATTGGGTGAGGGTTAGGACTGGTAATAGGCAGATGGGGGGCTAGCACTGGAAATGAGCTAGGACTGGTAATGGGCTGATTGGGGGGCTAGGACTAGAGTGGGCTGATAAGAGGGATAGGACTAGAAATGGGCTAATGGGGGAGGGGGGAGGAGTGCTGCTGGCCCTGGAAGAAAACTAGGGGCTAAGGCTACAAATGGGCTGATGCAGGAGGATGGTAGAATAGGACTGGAAGGGAGCAGATAATGAGAGGGTCTGCCAGGGGAAGGAACGGGCAGGAAGGGAGCTGACACGGGGAAAGGAGGGGGCTGGAAAGGAGCTGACATCTGGGATGTACTGAAGGGGGACTGGAAGGGAGCTGACACTTGGGGATGGGTATGGGTAATGGGGAGGAGGCTGGAAGGGAGCTGACATGCAAATGGCACTGGAAGGGGGATGGACAGAGGGTAGGGTGACTGGAAGGGAGCTGACTGGGGGGTGGCACTGAGAGTAGATGTGAGCTGATATTTGGGATGGTATTTGGACTAGAAGGGGCTGGACAGTGGGGAAGGAGGGGGACTTGGCGCACTTATCTCCTCCCATGGCTTTCAGTACCATCTCTATGCCGATGATTCCCAAATCTACCTCTCTAAATCTAATATCTCTCCAGCAATCCAGACCAGGATCTTTGCCTGTCTTTCTGACATCGCTGCCTGGATGTCTCATCACCACCTGGATGTCTCATTGCCACCTGAAGTTGAACATGGCCAAGACTGAACTCCTTATCTTTCCCCCCTACTCCTCCCCTTCTCTTCCCTCCTTCTCAGTATCCGTGGAGGGATCTACGATCCTTCCTGTTCCCTCAGCCCGCAACCTGGGGGTTATCTTTGACACCTCTCTCTCCTTCTCCACACATATGCCGCTTCTTTCTTTATAACGTTAGCAAAATCCGCCCCTTCCTTTCTGAACTTGCCACCAAAACACTTATCCACTCCTTAATTTCCTCTCGCCTCGACTACTGCAACCTACTCCTTGCTGGTCTCCCCGTGAGCCATCTCTCTCCCCTTCAATCTATACAAAATCATGCTGCTCGACTAATCTTCCGCCAGTCTCGCCATGCCCACATTACTCCTCTTCTCAAATCACTTCACTGGCTCCCCATCCAATTCCGCATCCAATTCAAACTTCTCCTACTGACCTATAAATGCGTCCACTCTGCGGCACCTCAATACCTCTCATCTCTTATCTCTCTCTACATCCCCTCTCGCGAACTTCGCTCCATTAACAAACTACTTCTATACAGCCCTTTCGCTCGCATCGCTGACTCCCGACTTCGCACCTTTCACCCTGCTGCACCTTATGCCTGGAACAACCTACCTGTGTGTACGCCAGGCACCCTCCCTGGCCCTCTTCAGGTCCAGATTAAAGACCCACTGTCGCTTTTAGATCCTGACTTCTATCCTTTATCTTAACCTGACTCCCATCAATTTTCATAACCAAATTATATAGACCATATTGTGCTTTACACCAAATTGACTAATGCTCTGTATTGTCTCAACTAGATTGTAAGCTCTGACGAGCAGGGACCGTCTCTGGTATGTTTGTCTGTACAGCGCTGCGTGCGTAGCACTGTATAAGTGCTAAATAATAGTAGCAGTAGTAGTAGTAGGACTGGAAGGGAATGGACGAGGACTGGAAGGGAATGGACAGTGGGGAACCGTACCTAGACCTGTGCAAGCGGTGCAGCCGCACAGGGTGGAAAGGCTTGGGGGGCACATTTCGGCTGTCTGCTGTTGCTCTGCCGCTGCTGGCAGGACAATAGCAGGCAGCCGAAATGCTCCCCCCCAAGCCTTTTTGCAGCACTTTAAGTAGGTCTGGTCCCTCCCCCCTCCAATGCAATGTCAGAGTAGGGAGGGACAGATCTGCTTAAAGTGACGGTGCCTTTCAGATTGGGTGCATGACCCCCTCCTCCTCCCCATACCTCCATCCAGCGCTGCCTGCTCTTTCCCTGCTGCTGGTGCCACCATGAAAAAAAACAGAGGGCAGCAGCAGCAGGGAAAGAGCAGGCAGCGCTGGATGGAGGTATGGGGGAAGAGGGGGGGGTGCGCCCGAGTTGCAAGTTGCACAGGGTGTGATTGCAGCTCGATACGGCCCTGTGTGCAAACATCTTGCATTTCCTCCATATAATCCAATCGGCTTTTTGGTTTGGTTCAGTTCGGTTCAGTCTCTGATTGGATTTCTGAAAAAGCCCTGCCCCCTCTAAGGTGGGGGGGGGCGCCATTTCATACTTCGCCTCAGGCAGCAGATTGCCTTGAGCCACCCCTGGTCTGAAGACTTATGAGAAGAGACTTGAAAACCTAAATATGTACACTCTGGAGGAGAGGAGGGATAGGGGAGATATGATTCCGACTTTTAAATACTTAAAGATAAATAATGAACAAACAAACCTCTTCCAAAGACGGGGAAGCTGTAAAACTAGAGGTCATAACATGAAGCTGCAAGGGGATAAACTGAAAGGCAATGTCAGGAAATACTTTTTCATGAAAGGGTGATGGATGCTTGGAATGCCCCCCCCCCCGATGGAAGTGGTCAGGGCAAATACAGTGACAGAATTCAAAATGACATGGGACAGACATGGTGGATCCCTTTATAGCAACAGGATAAAATCAAAATAAACTTAACTATCTAATTTCTCAACAAACAGGGGTGTCCTACACGGAGCAGTGGGTTCACCCCTAAACAAAGACACGGGGAGGGGTGACCTGCACGGGGCGGCAAATGCACCTACTCTTGCCATCTTACTGGGCAGACTAGATGGACCATACTAGTCTTTATCTGCCATCATATACTATATTACTATATAAAATTGAAAAGTCAAGAGAAAGGAAGTAGAGTTTGGAGGATGCTGCGCACTGTTCCTCCCAAGAAAGTCACCGAACACCACTTCAAAATAATGGACTTTTAGTCCCTTTCTAAATTTGGCCGTAGAGGAAGCTTGTCTCAGATATGGAGGAAGAGCGTTCCGCAATGTCGTGGACTACAAGAATTGATATGTAGTAGTACTAGTAGATATATAAGAGTTTGCAAGCCCTTACCATCTACACGTGAGTGGATACCATGAATCTGATACAATGCAAAATAACAGGCACATGTGACCAAAGACATTTGGGTATCAAAATATAATTTTGGGTCAAAGTACACCCCGAAAATGTTAAAAGATTTTTGCAAAGTCAAACTATAGCCTTATCATTTTTGGAGCAAGAGTTAATTACTGAGAGTTCCCATGATTCACGTTGGTTTGGACTTTTGTGGATTCCGTTTTCTGGTTGTTGGCCCTGATTATAATTCTACTACATCATAGGATTAATAGGCTAGTATTTTTTAAATGAGGAAAAAGATGACCAGTTCCGGAATATAATGGCATGTATGAGCCACTGAAGATTAACCTTGAATAGGGTGGCAACCCTTAATACATCATCTAGATAATACATAACCCCTGATTGGCCAGTAGGATCCACTTTCTATAGCCTGGAGTTTAGCACTTAATTCCTAGTGGGGGAGACCTTGACCTCGACCGTTTCTTCTTATGCTTTGCCTGTAGAGGAATGCTTCACTCCCCCATCACTTCTCAATTTACCTTCCTGCTCCCTCCATTCCCAGGTGTGCAGTATCTTAGTAGCTGCAGTGCTGTTCCTGGAACCATTTCATTTATTCCTCTTCCAGGGAACATCACAAGACTGTTTCACAATGGTTGCCATGGGTGGGGAGAGGTGTAGATAACTTGCCTGACTGGCAGCCTGTCATAGCTTAATGGTTAATACAAAACAGGTTTTCTTTTTTTTTATTTGAAGTTGTTGTTTTTTTAAATTGTACAATCAAATACACAGGAGCAGCTGGTTCTGGAAGTGAACAGTTTTGCACTTAGAGTTTTTGTTTTGATAACCAGTAAGGGAGAACACTAGATTTCTTACATAGATATATAGTGTATTTCTACCAATGTCCTTGTGCAAACTTCTGTTGTTGCCTGCAGCTCGTGAAATGGCAATATTTATGTTCAATTTTTTTATTCCATAATGACAAGCTATGAACATCAGAACAGTTATAGAAACATTCCCCCCCCCCCATCAACAAACCTTATCTTTGCAACAGGCATATAGTAAGCATGAGAAACCAGTGGAATAGATTCAGAAGGAATCTTCAAAACATTAATCAATAATTTCTTAAAAAGCTCCATTGAAATACACGGAACCTTAGGAAAAGTCAACACCCTTACGTTTCTGCCTCTCCAGAGTTTCGGCTTTCTGCTGCAAATTTTCACAGTCACACATAACAGCAGTTACTGAATCCTGGATACAGTCCACCCTCTGCTCCAATGTAGAAACTTTCATCGGCAGTTCACTCAAAAGTTCTTTATGCGCTTCAACCTTATGTCCAAAGCTATCAAACTGGCTGGAGATAACCTGTAATTATCCAGACAACGACTGTTCAAGTATAAAAAGTTCCTCCCATACAGACTCACGTGAAAAAATATCAGGTCTCACCAATACCGCCTGCTCCAACGCTGAAATCTGCTCTCCCACTGTACCGGAGGAGTCTGCAAAGACTGTACTCCCGACGGCGGAACCATCTGACCTCCATCAGCCCCCACCTCTCCAGCAACTCCGGCTCTAACCTCTCACCCGGAGAACCCTTCCGGGGCAGAGGGGCTGCTCACCACGTGAGGAAGGACCCACCACACTCTCCAGCTTTGCCCTGCTCACTGCGGCCTCCATAATCTTAGTTGCTGACTGAGCTGGAGGAAAATGGCACTCCGGACTCAAGGAAACCTCAGGCCCAGGGCTTTGCGGGAGTCCTTCTTCCACCCCCGCATCTTCCACTCCTCCACCCAGCTCCAGGAACACGTCCATCAGCCCGGTACTCCCTGGGGGCTCCAGCCGCAGCAGCGCCTTCCATTTCCGAGTGGTATGAGGCATAAGGAAATAATATTAAAGGTAAGAGCTGTAGCTGCGGAGCTCCTCAAAGAGCATCCTCATGCACCGCCGCCATCTTCCTTCTCCTTGATCCCCTTCCGGAAGCCACCTCGTTGCTTTCTTCCCTTATCCAAAACAGAGCTATGTGCCCCATCCCCATATCCCTTTCCAATCACGCAGTGAATCCCATCTCTTTTTTTTTATTGAGATACTTATCCTACATGAGTGCAACTCACAGCAAAACAGGTCCACAATATTGAACAACATTAACCACAGCACCCCCTCAAGACATGGGCAAGAACAATCTAACCCTTCCATACTCCCCTCCTCCACCCCATCTTCCCCACTCCTCACCCCCCCCCCCCCTCAGTAGTCCTTACATAACAAGTTCAGAGAACATAAACTCAAAATACACATACAACCTCCTGATCTCTTCCATAAAATTCTACATCAGTACCCATCCCCCACCGCTTGTTCCAGGCTCACTGTCATGAGTGCTGGACCAGACACTCCTTCACTGCTTCTCTAGCAGGCCTCAAGAAGTTAGCACCACTAAAACATCCCCCAAAACAGCCACAGACCCCTGGAACACCATAGTTTTAAGACAGTATCTTATGCATTTATGCCTTAGACCCCACTCTATTTGTTGGTTGGTTTAGGTTTTCTTAGAGTTAGTTATTTTTTGTTTTGAGTTAGATCCCACTTGAGCATCACTCATTCCTCTCTCTAGCCATGGTCACCACATCACATTGAAATGCATAAGCCTTTTATGCCTCAGGGCTGTTAGCCTAGACGTAGTACAAACATGGTCCATATACCCTCTCTACATATCCATTGAAGGCAGGCATTCACACTTCCAGTGTCGTGCCAACAGCAGGCAGGCAGCTAGCTATCATACCCATGCATAGCAACTGTTTCTCCTCCTTTCCTGTTAGACCTGGATATCTCCCATTCAACAACGCAGCCTCTTGGTGTTGAATGAGTGTTTTCCTCATCAAGGAACCACATTCGGTGAATATATCATCCCAAAATTGTTGTACCCTTGCACAAGTCTACCAGATATGTAAGTATGTCCCCTCCCCTCCACACTTCCTCCAACACTTAGTGGAACTACTCCCATAAATTCTAAAGTGTTGCTTAGGGGTATAGTGCCACCAGTAGAGCAGCTTGTAATTATTCTGTAGCATATGCACCCCACCAGTAAGAAAACCTCAAAACAATGGTACACTCATGACATAAGAGTACTAAAAAAAAACCTGAGAAAGCTAGAACGTACCTGACGTTCAGCAAAAACAATGGGATGGAAAATAGAGAAAAATACTTGGCAATGTTTGCAAAATACCGTCAACACATTAACAATGTTATAAAAGAATATCATACTAAACTCCTAATGAAATCTTTAAACAAACCAAAGGATCTATTCTCTATCATAAAATCCCTCACAAACCAACCAAAGGACTCCACTGAGCTACAAGCAATCTCACCACAAGCACTAGCGGACTATTATATGTTGAAACTAAACCCTCTGAACAACTTCTCCTTGAAGCCCTCCACTAATATAACTCCGCAATTAGAAATATGGGAAGAGTTCCATCTTACATCCCTTGATCCCCTCAAAAACACAACAACATCCAATACTGATCTCTGCCCAGTAACCTGGATTAAAGCAGCCCGTGATGAACTAGCACCCATCATCCTAACTATAGCCAACCAGTCCCTAGCACAAGGCCAAATGCCTAGAGACCTCATGAAAGCAATCATTCACCCCATTCTAAAACATAAAACACTTGACAAAAAGTGCCCTACTTCCTACAGACCAATATCTAGTCTACCATTCCTTGCCAAAATAATTGAGAAAAATGTCCACATTCAACTCCAAGATCACATTGAACAACATGCACCTCTGGGCGACAATCAATATGGATTCAGGCCTTTCCACAGTGTCAAAACATTAATGCTGGTACTATTCAACAATACAATAAAAGGAATAAACAACCCCAACCAACAGGGGTGGCTCAAGACAATCTGCTGCCTGAGGCGAGGGATGAGAGGGACTGAACCAAATCAAAAAGTCGATTAGATAATGTGGAGCAAATGCACAATGTTTGCACACCAAGGAACTAAAAAAAAGAGCGAGAACCACAGCAGTTTATAACTCCAAATTATAATTCATTTGTATTTTGTTATTATAAACTGCGTTATGGTGCTTGCTTTTTCTTTTTGAACATAAATTTTGCATTCACAGAACCCCCTCCTCAACAATGGGTGCAGAGCAGAGGTAGGACATTCACCCACAGAACTCATTAAAAAAAAAATCTGATTCTGGTCATCTCACCAACAACAAACATTCTCCAGTACCAGGCATATTGGGAACGAATATAAAACCCTACTAAAGTCACTAAGATCTGCAAGGCCAAATCTACCATACCATACCAGCATACACTTCCAAAACTCAAACAATAAGGGGCCTACCAAGAAAAAAAGCAGCACTATAAACACTGCAATGGGCCCCAAAACATCCATACACCTATTTGAAAACCTGAACAAGTCAAATTACTACAGTACAGATCCCTACATACAAACTCCATGTTAACAGAACACCTGGCCTTGGTCACACACTCTGAACACAGACCTTCACGAAGTACAGAATAAGTGACCACAACCTAAAGCAAAAATAAAAATATGTAGATAAAAACGAAAATGAAACCCCAAGAAGCCAGACTCCGCATGCGGTGCCACACCAGATAAGAGATGCAGTTCCCCATACTGTGTGAAATATAAAGTTAGCGTAAAGTCCAATCACTAAATTGAAAATAAAATTATTTTTTCTACCTTTTGTTGTCTGATGATTTTTGATCATGCTGGTCCCGATCCGAGATTTCTGTTTTTCTCTGTCTTCTCTTAGCTCTTTTTCTATGGTCTATAGTCCATCTGCCATTTCTTGTCTCCTTTTGCTTTCTTCATTTTCTTCCATCAGCCTTTTTTCAGTCCCAGTAACTCTCCCTAGTATCAGCCCCCTTTACAGCCTCCCCTCCCAGTACCAACCCCCTTGCCTTCCCAGTACCACCACTAGTGTCTATTCTCTTCCAGTCCCTCTCTTTCCCCATTGTCCAGCCCCTTCTAGTTAAAATACCATGCCAGGTATCAGCGAACCTCCAGTCCCAGTGCCCCCTCCCATGTCAGTTCCCTTCCACTCACCCTCTCCCCTGTCCATCCACCTTCCAGTGCCATCCCCAGGTGTCAGCTCCCTTCCAGCTCCCCCCATGTCTGCTCTGCTCCTTTCTAGCTCCCCCCTGTCTGCTCCCTTCCAGCTCCCCCCCATGTCTACACCCTTCCAGCTCCTTCTCCCCTGTCTGCTCCCTTCCAGCTCCCCCCCCCATGTCTGCTCCCTTCCAGGCCTCCCTGTCTGCTCCCTTCCTGGCCCCCATGTCTACTCCCTTCCAGCTCCCCCCATGTCTGCTCCCTTCCAGCTCCTTTCCCTCCACCCCCCTCACTGATTCATCTTAAAAAAAAAAAAAAAAGAAAGTAGCCACGGGAACAGAGAAATGTTCCCGCAGCTGCTTTCTTTATGGATGCAGCAGCAGCAGCAGTGGAAGTGGAAGGGTGGAGGAAGCGAAAACTTTGACCTCCCCCCCCCCTCTGCCGGTGCCCTCAAGCCGCGCTTACCCAGCTTACTGGGTAGCACCAGCTCTAGATAGAACCGCCGTCCACTGCCAATCTTCCATCATAGGCAGTTCCTAGGGAGCGGCAAATCAGTGCCGCCCCCTAGAAACTGCCGCCTGATGCCACCGCCTCAGTTGGCCTAATGATAGAACAGCCCCTGCTAACCAAGCTTTCATTTTAATATTCCTTGATATTTCTGCGGCCTTTGATTCAGTTATCCATGCCTTACTAATATTAAGGCTTGAACAAACTGGCTTATATGGAACTACCCTAAAATGGTTTATATCATATCTAACAGACAGATCACAACAGGTCAGAATAGACCAATAATGCTCTAACTCCTATCACCAAACAACAGGTCTTCTAAATGGCTCATCCCTATCTGCTCTACTGTTTAATATTTACATTCAGCCACTATGCCAAATAATAAAAAAATTCAAAGTTGAATATGCCATCTACGCAGATGACATAATGCTATATATGCCATCCCCATAACCGGACCTATACTGGAGCCCATTATATCATGTTTCAATGAAATATCTATTTGGTTCGAAACCCATGGACTAAACATAATCTATAAAAAAAACAGAGGTACTTTTCATTACCAGAAAACAAAACTTCACACCACCCATCACCATTGATGTCAAAGAAGCTACACTTGAAGTTGTATTTATTTATTTATTTAGACAGATTTGTATACCACCTTATCCTTCAATCAAAGTGGTCACATCACATCACAATTGGAGGGTTACATTTAACATGAGGGTAATTAACAACATAAGAACATAAGATATGCCATACTGGGTCAGACCAAGGTCCATCAAGCCCAGTATTCTGTTTCCAACAGTGGCCAATCTAGGTCATATGTACCTAGCAGTTTCCCCAAGGGACACAGGTTCCACAATGCTTGTACTGGGTCAAGCATTGATATCTTCGGTCACTTCTTAATAATGGTTTATGGACCTTTCCTTCAGGAACTTGTCCAAACCTTTTTTAAACCCAGCTACACTAACAGCCTTTACTACATCCTCCGGTAACAACATTGTACAATGAACTCGTGTGTCTAGTTGGGATGAGTGGGTGTCTAGTTGTCGGAGGTGGTTGTATTACTGTTTGTGTGGGGACTGTTGTCTGTAAGTTTATATGTTTCTATAAAGAGCAGGGTTTTAAGGGCTTTGCAGAAGTCTGTGATGTCATTTAATGTCCTCAGTCTCGTTAAAGATGAAGTGAAATATCTGGGCGTCACAATCGACAAACACCTTAGTTTCAAAACCCATATCAAACACACAACCAGGGCCATATACAACAAAATCCAATTACTACAGCACATAAAACCATTACTGCAGTGCAACGAATTCATAACAGTACAGCAAGCCATGATAGTCCAACATATTGATTATTGTAACAGTCTACTATATGGGTTATCCAAACAAACACTTCATAGCCTTCAAATGGCCCAACATATGGCTGCACGCATCATCTATAGTTCACGCCAAACAGAACACATAACACCCATACTTTACACACTACACTGGTTACCGGTCCAGAGCAAAATAAAATACAAGTTAATAATGACCACTTTTAAAATCAGAGACATATCCCCCACAACCCTATCACACCTAATCAGGACAACACCCAATGACTGACAAAGAAGAGGTCAAATGATTAATACCCTTGTAATCCCAGCTGACTACTGCAAGACAAAGCAACACACCAGTTACAGAGCATTTGAATACTTCGACACTTTGGAACTTACTGCCATCGAGACTTAGATCTATAGCAGACGTCCACATTCCTCACCAAACTCAAAACATATCTATTCATTGAGCACGTCGGACACAACGAAGAATTCACAAACAGTGACCCAACATAATCTACAGACACCAGCTCAACATGCATTAAGTATTTCATCTCATACCTTTCCTCATCCTACACTACAATAAACTAATTAGAAATTATTACCACAAAAGTATCCAAATTTGAACAACCAAGGACATCATTTATTTATAGGAATTGTAAATAATTTAACAAAAGAGTTTGAATCATGTACATATCTGTGATAGATATTTATCTGCACCTGTTATAAGTTGTTTAAAATGTTTTAATGTAACTCAGTTGTTAATAATATAAATCGCTATGATTACTCAAAATGGCACTATAAAAGTCACATAAATAAATAAATACATATTGCCTGCTATGCAGTCCTTATACATATTCTTGAAGGTTTTCTCCTATTTTCATCACCCCACTAATCCCTTAGATCCTCCTCCCATTAAAACTTAAAACCCTATTTTTCCCCCCTTGAGGCTCCATCAGAAGCCCATACAGCTGCCCAATCATGCCCTTGGTGCCCAGTCTTTGAAAAATCCCTTCAAAAGACCTTACTTCCCAACCCACCTCTCTTCAGAGGTAAACTCAGTATATAGTGAACTACTTGGGAATACCTGTATTCATCTGTACTGGAAAGATCAAACTTACATTGTAAGAATTCAAAGGCCATAACCTCCCCACCCTCTAACAAATGATCCACCCTACAAAACCCCTCTCTCTCCCACTTAATGAACCAAGGGTCTGTCATACCTGGGGAAAAGTCTTGGTTGTAACACAGGCTAACAAAGCGTGAAATACCGCCCTCCCCCAAGAATATCAGTCTCCATTTTGCCCACAGCTTTAAGGTGTTAGTCGTGTAGGGGTTCTCCATCCCCCTGAGGACACCACTCTGTCCCGGAAGCCACGCTGTCATGCCAGGTAGTAACTCTCCACCCTCCAACTGCTCTAGCTTTATCCAGTCTTTAGGGACTGTCTCTCCCTACTTCTTCACCACCCACATCTGTGCTGCTTCATAGAAATATTGGAAGTTTGGAACCCCCAAACTCCGCTGTCTCTCTTGGCTGATGCAGTATTGCTCAGATCACCCTCAGTCTCTTCTTTCCCCATATAAATTTGAATACTAATGTTTGAGGTTTCCAAAAAAATACATCCAGGATTTCCACCAGGAGAGTCTTAAACAAATAGAGGATTTGTGACAATACCATCATCTTAATGCTGGCTATCACCCTCTAAACCCCTTTGTAATTTTGTGACCAAAGCTCTGTAATTTTCCTGAAAGAGCTTGATTCCATCCTCCACAAACTGAATCCCTAGCTCTTTCATTTTCCCCTTCGCCCACCTAAATAGGAACCTTTGTTTAAGGTCCCCCACCAGGCCAGCTGGACAAGATAAATTCAATATCTCTGAGTTGGTAGCATTCACCTTAAAGTCCAGCACATGGCCAAAACCCATCAGCTCCTCCAAAAGTACCTGCAGTGATTGCTCCGGCCTCTTCACAAAAAAGAGGATGCCATCTGCAAAAAGTGCAGTTTTATGTCTAATACCCCCTATCATCACTCCTTCCAACCCCCTGTTTGCCCTCACTCGCTATACACCAATGGCTCTAGACAAAGACAGTGATGATAATGGGCAGCCCTGTCTCGGCCTCCCGATGGAGCTCAAAGGAATCCATATAAGCTCCATTAATTTTTAAATGTGCCCAGGGCCCTGTATATATCGCCCTTACCCAGGTAAGTAAATTGCCTCCCAGCCCCGTTTTTTCCAACACCTGGAATATAAAAGGCCAATACAATATCAAAGGCCTTCTCAGCATCAATTGTGAGGAGTACTCCGTGATGCCCCCCCCCCCCCCCCGCTGAACTGCCCTGATGAGATTAAGAGGCCTCCTGACATTGTCCACAGCATGACGCCTTGGTATAAAGCCTGCCTGATCCGCCAAGCTCCACCATCTTTGGCATTAACCTCATAGCCATAATCTTGGTCAGGATTTTAAAGTCCATACCCAACAGGGAAATCGGCCTTATAGGAGCTGCAAAACTTGGGATCTTTACCAGTGGTGGGATTTGAATTGGCCAGAACCTGGTTCGGTCTATCCCGCCATCAGTTGGGATGCGCGGATGGCAGTCCCGCATGTGGTAGCCACACGTTCGGTCTGCTGCCATCCGCATCGGGAGAGCAACTCCCTGATGGCCCAGCCGTCCGATCCCCCCGCCTTTCAGTAGATTGATGGCATCGGGGCCTTCTCCTGATGCTGTGATCCATAAGAACATAAGATATGCCATACTGGGTCAGACCAAGGTCCATCAAGCCCAGTATTCTGTTTCCAACAGTGGCCAATCTAGGTCATACGTACCTAGCCAATCTAGGTCATACGTACGTACGATCCCCCCAATACCATCAAACCACTGTCAGATGGGGGGGATACCTGTCACTCCACAGCCAGCGTTGCAATGCCGTGTTCAGTCCAGCGAACACGGGCTGCGGCAGGAACTGGTTTGAATGAACTGGGAGATCTCCCCCCCCCCACCCCCCGTAACTGTATATTCTGGTTTATATAGCTCCTTATAGAATTGCAAAAAACATCCCCCAATCCCTGCCCTATTGCTTATCTCCAAGCCCTCTCCATTCTCAAGTTTATTAATAGCATTCCGGGTGCGTAGGGACTTCAGCTTTGCAGCCAGTATCTTGGAAGCTCTAATACCCTGTTAAAAATGGTTTTGTTTTAGCATGTCTAATGCATGATTCACCTCATCATTAGAATCCGCTGCTCTTTCCTCCCCTACTTGAGCTTTCCCTTATCCTGCCCTTCCAAGTGAGCAGTCGCTGTACCAATTTTCTTCTTCAATTGCTCCCCCTGCTTTTCTTAAAACTCCCTATAGCTATGAGCTTACTCCTCACCACTGTCTTAAGCCCCTCCCACAAGTTCCGCAGGTGTAGCACCCCCCCCCCCCCCCAATGTCACTCAGTTCCAAATAGCCCTGTATTTGCCACCGCACCTGACCCTGGACCTCAACATCCTCCAGAAGAACCTCATTGAGCCTCCAGAACTGTAGCCCTTATGCCCTGGCTCCAGCACAAGATCACACTATATGGGTGCATGATCTGACCAAGTTATTTCTCCTGTGTCACACTCGCTTACTCCTAGCAAAAGTCCCTTTTCTATCAAGATGTAATCTATATGGGAGTAGGAGTCATGCACCCCTGAGTTGATGGTGAAATCCCTCCCTCTAGGATTGCTCTGCCTGCACAGATCCACCATGTTAAGATTGTCTATAAGGTTCCCCAGTTTCCTCCATCCTGCCTTAGAGTTCCTTGACCATCCCTTGGAATTGTCCAGCAGGGAAAGGCGAGTCATGTTGAAGTCAGTCCCCGTTTATCAATTTGCCTTCTCCCAAATCCCTGATCTTGATTGCTAATTTGTCAAAAAGATTCTCCCTGCCCCTCCCTGGCAGCATAGACATTAACTATCATCAGACCTTGGCCCCCCCAGCTCCCCATAAAGCATGAGGAAGAAATCGTCCCTGTCCCTTTCATCCCTTTTCACATCAAACACCAGGTGCGAGGAGAATAGGATACCCACCCCTCCCCTCTTGTTGTGCTTCATACCGAATGCCCAGAAGCAGGATGCATATCCCTAATCCCTCACCAAACCCTCATCTTTCTTCAGAAGATGGAACTCCTGCACCAAGCCCACACTGGATTTCAATCCTTTCAACATCTTGAGCATCAGTTGCCTCTTCCTGAAGGAGTTGAGTCCCTTTACATTCAGGGACACCATCCTCAGGTCAGCCACCGTACTCTTGTCCTGCTCCCCCTCCCCCCCACATAGCAATTTCCCATGGCCAGGGCCAAATGACCCTCTCTCTCCCCATTCCTCCTACCCTCCCTCACTAAACCCCTCCCCCTCTCTCCCCCTATACCCAACTTTCATCCTTCTTGAACTTCCCATGCAACCCAACCATTAACACTCATCCACATTCCCACTCGCTCCAAAGATACAGCCACTCATTTCACTCAATTCATGCATCCTGACCACTCGACCAGCCCTTCACTCTCACCTACAGTCCCCCTCCCCCATCAAATTCTGACCCAGAAAGTCCTCATTTCACGGTCCAGCACAAAGTCTCCCCAAAGCTCAAGTCTTCCATGTGATGGCTATAATCCAACTCCCCAGACAATACAATCGATGCCTTTGACTCACACCATACAACTTCAATAAATACATTTAAATTTAAAAACAGAGGAGAAAAGATCTCAGATATCAACTTTATCCCTCTAATAGGCGGTTACCCACCAGCAGGGGCATGGTCTTCAATACCATCAAGGAAGTAAAAGCTCCTCTGTATACAAACTATATTGCCAAATTTCAAACTGCCGAGTAGCTAAGCTTAAATTCTCTAGTCCTAAATGTAATTACATAATATATTTACTAACTTACATGATACTATAAATTACTAATCAATACTGAACCACCTTAACATGGCTAGACAAGCTGCTTAAACTTCAAGCACAACCTGGGCATAGCAATCATCTCTCTGCTCCAGCCACACCTGAAACAGAAGCAAATAATAGTATTCCATACTTAGCTTCAAATGGTGCTTATGTCGCTCGCAGATTCTCATAAGCAGCATGCCCTCTTTACGACAATATTCAATACTATTTGTGAATGAAGTGCTGATGTTTCTTTGCTTCTATTTCAGGTGTGGCTGGAGCAGAGAGATGATTGCTTTGCCCAGGTTGTGCTTGAAGTTTAAGCAGCTGGTCTAGCCATGTTAAGGTGGCTCAATATTGATTAGTAATCTATAGTATCATGTAAGTTTGTAAATATACTATGTAATTGCATTTAGGGCTAGAGAAGTTAAGCTTAGCTACTCGGCAGTTTGAAATTTGGTAATACAGTTTGTGACTGAAGGATAGAGAGGTATATAAAACCTGTTAAATAAATAAATAAATACAGAGGGCTTTTAGATTGTTGATGGTATTGAAGACCATTCCCCCCTGCTGGTCAGTAACTGCCCATTAGAGGGATAAAGTTGATAGCTGAGATCTTTTCTCCTCTGTTTTTAAATTTAAATTTATTTATTGAAGTTGCATGGTGTGAGTCCTTAAAGATGTTGATTGTATTGTCCAGTGTGTTTGTATCATTTGGTTGTATTGTTATTTTTATGGAGTGGTTTGGGTTGATTTATTATAATCCAACTCCTCCATCTAAAGCTACATCCAGCTCTCCAGACTGCCTCTGTCTGTAGTCTTCTCCCACCACATCCAACACGATGCCACTATGGACCTGGGGTGCACGGTGTTCTCTGCTAGCCTGCCTCCTCTCCCATCCAACCTTTTGTAGCACCTCTACCATCTCCTCAAAAATCTGTGCCCAATGTGTAATTCCAGACAGAGCGAAAGAGATGCCAAAAGGATACAGCCAGTGGTATCTTACTTTTTTCGCCCACAACCGGCATGTAACCTCCCTCAGTTCTCTCCTCTTTTGTAAAGTTAGGAGTAATAAGGCCACCTAAATCTCAGCTTTGTTGGAATTCCACTGCAGCTGCCCTAACGTCCTAGCCGTCGAAAGCACGGCCTCCTTCGTGGCATACTAATGAAATAGGGCAATTATATCTCTGGGCTTGCCCTCCTGTCAGGGGCCCAGTGCTCTGTGTTCTCGCTCAATCTTGAGACAAAGGTCCTCACTGGACATACCTCCAGCCTGGAGGGCCACCCTGCTGATGTCCTGCACCATCTTGAAATAGTCCTATCTCTCCTTGCCCTCCAGGACTCCACATAAGCATACATTATTCATGCAGGCCCTACTCTCCATATCCTTCCGGCACGCAGGGTGGGTACCATCATTTCCCTAGCACAGGAAATATCCATGAGGGAACAGACTTCCGCTCGCTCCATACTACGCCTCATAAGAACATAAGATATGCCATACTGGGTCAGACCAAGGTCCATCAAGCCCAGTATCCTGTTTCCAACAGTGGCCAATCTAGGTCATACGTACCTAGCAGTTTCCCCAAAAGACACAGGTTCCACAATGCTTGTACTGGGTCAAGCATTGATATCCTGGGTCCCTTCTTAATAATGGTTTATGGACCTTTCCTCCAGGAACTTGTCCAAACAAGGATGGAAGGATACCCCTATGAAGAAAGGTTAAAAAGGTTAGGGCTCTTTAACCTGTAAAAGAGATGGCTGAGGGGAGATATGATAGAAGTCTATAAATTAATGAATGGAGTGGAATGGGTAAACGTAGACTGATTGTTTATGTTATCAGAATATAGAAAGACTAGGGGACATGCAATGAAGCTACAGGGTAAACTATTTAAGACTAATAAAAGAATTTTTTTTTCACTCAACGTGTAATCAAACTCTGGAATTTGTTACTGGAGGATGTAGTAAAGGCTGTTAGTGTAGCTGGGCATTTGGGCTACTTTACTCTTTTTTGGAACCTCTCTGCTTTTGGTAGTATCCTTCAAGGATACATTCTTCCGAACCATGCGCTCTTGTGCGACTGTCGGCTTTCCCCTATTATCTAGTTTAAAAGCTGCTCTATCTCCTTTTTAAAGGTTAATGCCAGCAGCCTGGTTCCATCCCGGTTAAGGTGAAGCCCATCCCTTCGGAAGAGCCCCTCCTTTCTCCATAATGTTCCCAAGTTCCTAACAAATCCAAAACCCTCATCCTTGCACCATCGTCTCATCCACGCATTGAGACTCCGGAGCTCTGCCTGCCTTTTGGGTCCTGCGCGTGGAACGGGAAGCATTTCGGAGAACGCTAACCTGGAAGTTCTGGATTTTAACTTCCTACCTAAAAGCCTAAATTTAGCCTTCAGAACCTCCCTACCACATTTTCCTATGTCATTGGTACCGACATGAACCAAGACAGAAGACTCCTCCCCAGCACTATCTAAGACCTTGTCTAGGTGGCACGTGAGGTCTGCTACCTTTGTACCAGGCAGGTATGTTACCAGGCGATCCTCACGTCCACCAGCCACCCAGCTATCTACATGCCTAATGATTGAATCACCAACTATAATGGCTGTCCTAATGCTTCCCTCATGAGGATGGCAGAAGAGTTGGTCCTGCTCCTCTCCCTGGGTCTCTTGCGGTTGGAGCGGGGGCTGGAGCTAGAGGAGGAGGAGGAATCCGATCAGCGCTTGTGCCTGGAATGGTCCCTTTTTTTGTTTTCCCGGCGGTGTTTACCTTAACGCTGCCTTGTTCCGTTGCTGGTACTGCTTTTGGAGGTAGAGATGTGCCTCCTCCTCTCCCTGCGTCCTCGATGTCTTCTAACAGTGCTGCTGCTTGAGGAGGGATGGTGCCGAGAACGAGATCGATTGGTGCTGCGGGGTGTCCTGCTGAGAGACAGCTGTTTGGTGCCGAGGGGGGGGAGGAGGTCCTTGTCATGCTGCTGCTACGTCGCTGTCTGCGCGATGATGTGTTCTTCCCGGACTGCTCCGTTGTCGACCAATGGGAGGAAGCTGGGCGGAGCCAGGAGCCACGTTGGAGGTGCCATGATGAGAGGCTCGATCTTGTGTACTGGGGGCGGCAGAAATCGAGGGACCCCGTTTGGAGGCACCGGGAGTTGTTGTAGGCAAAGGAGGGCAGCATGCTGAGGTAGAGAGTTCGGCAGGAGTAGGTGGAGTCGGTGGATCAGCAGTCTCACGGCCGGGGATGGAGGCCCTGTCAGGTGCATCCCGTGCTGGGGTTAAAGCTGGAGGAGGCATCTCTGGAGCCGGTTCGGGAGCAGTAGAAGCAGCCAGGCATTCTTTAAGCTTGTGCCCTCTGTGTTTCCTGGCCTGTGGAGACATCTGGGCACAATGAAGGCAGTCCTCGATTCTGTGACTTGCTCCTAAGCATCAGATACACAAGTTGTGTGTGTCGGTGCTGTTTATCTTTTTTTTTTTGCAGTGAGTGCATTTCTTAAATCCTGGTTTAGGCATTGATTGAAGCTGTTTTTGTGATAAGGTTGAAGCTGGAGAGCAGATCCGTCTTGCTGGCAAGGCGGATGAAAAAAGACTGGGCAGGCTGGGGGCCGGCCAGTGAGGTGGGGGTCTACCAGGAGACCTTTCTGAGCTCTGGAGAGCACTTCTGTATCTGTGGCGCCGCCCGGAGGACGTCACCAGGTGTGGCTGATGCAATCCTGCTTGTCCATGGAGAAAGCCATGTACACTGGAAAGCCTATACTCCCCATCTTCTTCTAGGTACAGAGGATGTTTCTCCACCGTCAATGCGAAAGGTGGTCTGGTCCCTTCTATCTAGCAAAAATAGTCTGTTTCCCCAAAAGAAATGGCAGTATTTAAATACAACTTGACAGATAGGGCACTGAAAGCTCCTTTACTGGAATGGTTTTAACTTGGCAGGATACCAGATAAATGGGGGGGGGGGGGGGAGACAAATCTTGACTAGGAAGACTGGACGGGACAATTTGGTTTTTATTTGCTGTCATGCAGTCAGACCCTGAAGCCAGAGATAAGGCTAAGTTGCAGCAAGTAAGAAGACTGGTCAGGCTGGATAGCTCTTATAGATTTTATTGGGCTCAAATTGTGTCTAAGATTTGCTTAACGGTCCAAAAGAATCCGTTTGGGATTTGGTAGAAGATTAACTGCACAGACCTCCTCTGGTCTAAATCAGTGTACTTCCAAATCATCTGATGCATGTATGGCCTTTCTATCTAGTTGCCTTTTATGAATATGCCACAGAAGAATAGGAGCTCCCCATATTTTAGCGAGTCCTATATTTAACTTTGTCTTGTGAACATTGGCTTTTATTTGATCCTTGCCCGCCTGACCTGCATTGCAAAACGATCACTACTCCAACTGTACAGAACTACTTTAAGATAAGATTTATTACTGACTCAGCCTGGCACAGCATGGGGAAGCCGCGCTCACAACTATGACGTGTCAGCAACTCCAATGGATCACGAGGAACGCCTCTCTGTGACGTCAACAAAGGGCTAGGGCTGGAAGAAGGTGGTGCCTACCATTGTGACGTCAAAGTCAAGATTCCCTACACCCTGTAAGCGAAAGGAACCGGCCCTTTGCAAAGCTGTACCACAGCGAACGGGACTCCGGAGCTCTAGTTTTTAGCAACGGTTATACCGTAAGCCATGACTAGTAGCACTAGCTGCAGATGTGCTGCCTCCGTTCTCCGACGAGCTCTGTTGGAGGCGACAGAGAACCGATCCGGCGGGCCGTCGATTCTGAGGCGACGGTTGGACTGTAGCAGCCAGCACGGAGTCCGGTAAGAAAAACGTGGGGGAGCAGAATGACAAACCGGTTTATGCGATATAGCGAGGGTTCATTAGCGCCTGTAATGACACAACCGGCTGCGGAAGCACCACTTTCAGGAGAAGTTTAGTTCATGCAAATCACGGGTTTCTTTTTTCAAAGCGCACATTTCATTGTACAGGCGGCGAGTTAGCCGCGTGCCGCTGCTCTTTTAGTGTACGGTATACAGGTTATCATCCCTTCAGGGAAGGAAGCTCCCGGTTCACTTCTCCGTATAGTAGTACTCGTTCAAGTTACTTTTTGTGTAAGTATGAGGCTCCGAGGGAGAGAATTTTGTTGTTCACTCTGTTTGCTCACGGAAACGTCTTGTAATTCTGTTTTATTAAAGCTAAACTCGTCGATAAAACGGGATATATGGCAGTTTTCTAGTTTTAATTAAAACGGAAAAACCCCCAAAGTGAAAAAATTAAAGTGATACCTAACCAGATGGAAGATTTTAACCTTCGAAAGCTAGTCTGTTTGTTTAGTTCAATAAAAATGGATCACTTTAGTTTCCTTTTTATGTTTCTTCTTTTTAAGTATCATTAAACTAGACTAATGCGGCACTTGTCAACTAGAAACCTTGGATAAAAAGTAGTGCATTTCCTTAATTTCTTTCCCCTCCCCTCGCCTGCCGGCTCCTGACTATCACATGAGTGTGGAGGCCCCGGGAGGGGAGGGGGAATTCGCTTCTCGGTCTATCAGTTTTTATGTCTTCACATTTAGCCCTTAATCCATTTGCTCCTCCCTCTCATTTAATCCCCTTTGCCGCAGGATCCTGTTCATTTCCTTTCTTTGGGGCTCTGGACTCTTTAGTTAGCCTCCCCCTCCCCGTTATGTTTCGGTCTTCCTTTTCCTATGTCACTTAAAGTAGAGACGTTGTAGAACAAAAGGTGGGTGGATTCTTTTTTTTTTTATCGTTTCCTGGAATTAGTCACTATGCTTTCTACTTAGAAACTGCAGCTTGCTTCAGCACTATATACATGATTAATAGTAGCAGTAGACTGTAAACCGGAGGTAGGCTAGGCAGAGTACAGCAGAGAATCTTAAACATCAAGTTTTAGTTTCGTCTTTAATCTGGTTCATATACATATTCACTTTATTTTATTTATTTATTTATTTAGACAGTTTTGTATACCGCCTTATCCTTCAATCAAAGCGGTCACAACACAATTGGGGGATACATTTTAACACGTGGGGATATGAGACACATACACTAATACTTACAGGGAACATGGGCAATGGAGGGTTAAGTGGCTTGCCCAAGACCACAAGGAGCACCTGTGGGACTAGAAACCCCAGTCCTTCCGGCCCAAGGTTGCTGTCCTCTAGTGGGATTTGAACCCCCAACCTTCCGGCCTGAAGTACCTTGCCCCAACCACTAGGCTACTCCCTTTTTTTGCTTGCAAACACAGTTTGCATTAAAAAAGGCCTTAGATTTTCGTCGCGGCTAGTCTTGACGGTACAGCTTTACCCGATGAATGCAGAGTCGCTTTCCATTGCCATATCTTGTCTAAACTTTCACCTTTTGGCTAGACGACTTAATCAGGTGCAACAGACCTGGAACACTTCCCAACCCATAAAGACGAGCAAGCTTGAGTAATTTAATAAACTGGCCTGCCCTGGCTGGAAGCATGTATAAAGCACAAATGCTGCTTGGCAGGAGGTTAAAGATTCTGACTTTAAATTCACAGAACATTTTTCAGCTTCAGGCTCAATACTTGCAGTGTAGTTAAAGTTTATTAAGGTTACAATGTCTTAAGTGTGGGACTACATTAAGTTCTTTGTTTTTCTTACAGCAGAATATTAGTATGAAAAATTAAGTCAGCCCTTCCTTTTGTTCCCCAAGTGGACTGGGGTGAGAGATTGTCATTGTGCAATAGCAACTACTAGTGGAGAGCCTAAGGTCCATGATTGCAGGGTTCTGCAAGATAAGATGCCCTGGTGCATGGCCCCTGGTTGAGGGCTATTGCTGCAGTGAGGGGACTAGTTTAGCTTGGGAGAGTGGATATACAGTAAAAGAAAAGTCAAGGCTCAACACCAGATCCCGGCCTGCTTCCAATTGAACTGGAAACTCAAAGGAGCAGCAGGGAATTAGAGGGCCAAAGAAAAAAATGGGGGCTGTAATTGAATGTGCTTCAATGCTCTTAAATCACAGCAGAGGATTTCTAATGAGTCTAAATGTTGCTGAATTGTAGGTTGTGTCCTTTTTTTTGCTTGATCAAACAGGTATTTAAGTTCCTGTGGAATACTGGTAACCCCCAGCACGAAGCCACTTCAGCTGTCCCCAGCTCTGGTATCCAAGCAGTCAGCTCGCTCTTTCCTTAATCTAGCAGCACCTTTACTCGGAAGCAGAAGAATGGAATATGCAGAAGCCAGGATACTCGGGTGAGGGCATCTTCTGATACTAGATCATCCTCTTCTTGCTTTGATGTCTTTTGAATGACTTTGCTCAAGAGCCATCCTGTGAGAATTTGTGGATGTACAGCATGGTGTCTTCAGACCATGATGAGAAATAGTTCTT
This sequence comes from Ichthyophis bannanicus, assembly GCA_033557465.1. Classification (NCBI taxonomy): domain Eukaryota; kingdom Metazoa; phylum Chordata; class Amphibia; order Gymnophiona; family Ichthyophiidae; genus Ichthyophis; species Ichthyophis bannanicus. The sequence goes on from CM066045.1 coordinate 55,124,382, forward strand.
CAGTCCTTTTCCAGTTCTCTGTGTGTGGCTTTTTTTTTTTTCTTCAGCTCTTAAGTCAGTTCAAAACAGAAAATTCTTAAAAACCTTTTGCCATACAGGGATCTGTACTCAAATGTCTTCCTTATCACCTAGCCTTGGCTAATCCCTAATTATATTTCTTCACACAATCAAATGACCTTGTCTCTTGCCAAGATTCAACTATCACGGGTTTTAGATAATAATAGCATCATATCCTTGGTTCTAGTGCTGTTTCCCATCAAAGCATAGTACAATATAAGGCTTCCAGCACATATTATGGCTTTGTACATCATTTAAAAGCATTTTTGTGCTCTTCCTGGACACCAGCATATCCTCCTTGTGTCCTAAACTGGTACAAGATCAGATGGAACACATTTTTAATCTTTTGGAGAAAGGAACTACGCAGCCAAAGTAATGGCAAGAGTAGGTTGTGGATGTGCTACACAAATGACATCTTAAAATAATACGTTAACTTTCCACAAATTTCTGTTTCCTGTTTTTAGTGTGAGAGTCTGATTTCAGTGCAGAGATATAGCAAATAATTACATCACTCTAAACTGTAAAGAAACATTTTAATGATCTGTTTATATTTTTGCTGTCTTTTTTAGATATTCGATCGAACAGATGTACGATGTAGTAGCCAATGTGGAGAATTACAAGTTGTTTGTTCCTTGGTGCAATAGTTCGAATGTCCTTTCCCACTCCAAAGGGATCACAAAGGCAGAACTGGAAGTTGGTTTTGCTCCGATCATAGAGCGCTATGTGTCTGAAATTTCTGTAATACCTCAGCACCAGATCCGGGTAAGGGTCTACGGCACCTCTCTGGGGATTGTGGTGGTCAGTAGCTTGGAGCTCTCTAGCCATGCTGTTTACAAGCACAACCCATGCAATTTTTGCAGTGATTAGCCCACCTGGTCCTGATGTGTGACTGATGGTTGGGCTGTTTAAACCCAGCACCAAGACTGGCACCCTTGTTGTGGGCCTTGGCTAAGAAACCCCTAAGGGGACAAAAAGACCAGACTTTCTAGGAAGACCCTAAAGAGGCTTCAGAAGTATGAGAGTGTAGGGCTCTGGTCTGTTTTCTTATGACAGAACGGGCAGGTTTTGTAACTACATGTCACATTTTAGTAATGCGCACACACCTTTTTATGTGTCATCCCATGCTGAACCTGGCCGAGTCTGGAATATACTTGTTTCGGTGGAACCCCTACTAGATGTTGAGAAAACGTTTACTTGAGTTTCATGTTAAAGGATCTTGCTCTGTGACCAAGGCTGACAGTTACCTAGAGCGCCGAGATTGTTGGGGCAGCAGGTATTCTTAATTCTCCCCACCCAAGCCAGTAGGAAGAAGGGCACATCTAGCGCAATTTCATCTGTGCTATTCAGTCAGTCTTGCAATATTAGCCACAAGACCCCATAGCTTCATGGCTCGTACTGTGAGACTGACTCCACACTGCAGAGGAAACTGTACCTTTCCCTCACCAGGTACAGGGGCTGAGCTGCCAGGAGAAGGGCTAGGAGAAAGCCTCAAGGAGCGGATAGGAATTTTAAACAACCTGCCTGCCTTTGTGCCACATTTTCCCCCGCGCCCTCCCCCCCCCCCCCCCCCCCCCCCCCCCCCCCCCTAAGAATCTTATCAAGCTGCTGGGACGTGAGCTGCCGGGAGGTAGATGAGAGGAGGAGGAGGTATGATTAGGGTGACAGATACCCTTCCAACGGTCCTGTTGGTGAACATTGAAACAGGAATGTACAAAGTGTTTGAAACATTAAATAACTTAATGATTCTGTGATATTGGGAACTGTATGAGACTGGTAGAGGCAGCAGCTCGTTTCTCGTTAGAATGGACACTGATGATCCTTCCCTCTGGTTCCTGCAGGCTGTGTGCAGTGATGGGAAGCTTTTCAGTCACCTGGAAACCATCTGGAGGTTCGGTCCTGGGATTACTGGACAGCCAGATACTTGCACTTTAGATTTCTATGTAAGTATAATAGATGTGTTTATAAAGTTACTGGTTCTTGCCCCCTCTGGGGGAAGGGGCAGTTAGCAGTTTGGAGGATTAAATTTGCATCTAGCTGGATATAATTGATAGCCACCCTGTTTTCCCTGCTCTAAATCCATACTGGGATTTTCTTTTTTAAATCCTGTATAAACCATGTGTGTCACTGCGTAGGGGAACAGCACATGTTACCAGATCTCCTTCTGGCGATCCTAAAATTACACCCTCCACACCCCCCCCATTCCCATTTAGGTTAGTCTAGGACTTTTCCAATAACATTCAGTGTGGTGTTCAAAGTAGCATAAAATTATCCTTTCTGTTAATATCCAGAAAAAGCGGAAAATAAGTCCATTGCCTTTTTTGAATGGTTTAAATAAGTTACTGACATGTACGTTTGGACTTCTTGTTTCCAGAATTCATGTCTTAGAAATAACCAGGCTTATGTTTTTCATTCCTTCTCCCCGTCTATCTCAGGTCTCCTTTGAATTCAAGTCCCTCTTGCATTCCCAGTTGGCCACAGTCTTCTTTGACGAGGTGGTGAAACAGATGGTGACAGCGTTTGAGAAACGGGCAGCAAAAATGTACGGGCCACAGACCGTGGCACTAAGGACTGAGAGGCGTCGTGCTGCGAGAGCTGTGTGAGATGTACCTGTACCGTTTTGCCTGAGAATGTAACTACTCAAAGAACAAGGACAATTTATAAAGGGTGGACCCGCCATCTTGGAGTCAGCTGAAGACTTGTCTGTCTGTCTTCATGCCAACCATTTGTCCAGATTTTTGACTGGGCTCCGTTTCCAATCTTTGTAAACGTTAGCATTTTTCTATATTTATGCTATTTAACCTGCACACTTCTGAAAGAAAATAGGGTGTTTTTTAAATTATTTTGAATCTTAAGCCATCTATTTAACTTTTGCATCTATTTGTGCAAGGACCAACGATGTCTTGGCATTTTGTTGAAATGTTGGGGTTCTCCCCATTCATCTGTCAATAACGTACATTCTGAAAACAAATCTATTTTTAAAACGCAGTATTTTTTTTTTTAAAGTGCTATTTAAGCTGCTACCAAATAAAAATGGCATTCAGCTGGGTTTTACACATGGTGGTTTCTTTAAGATTAAAACAAAATATTTGGATAGCTAGCAGGTTTCAATATAAAGTATGGTAGGAAACACTTTCCATAGATCTGAAAAACTCAAGACCTAGAGATGATGTGGAGCTGAATGAAGAGCAGCTCAAAGAATACGGAAAAGCTTTTTACTGAGAATGTGGTGTTCATTCTGCTGCTCCCCTCCTTGTGAACTCTGCTCTACCTCTGGCCTGCTTCTCTTGGCCCTTCTCTTTCACTGCCAGCTCCAGACTTTGATCCTTTCAGCTTGCTTCTGTTAGGCCTGGAACACTCTACCTGAGTCTGTACGCCAGGCTCCATTTCTGCCTATTTTCAAATCCTTGCAAATCTTTGAGGCTATTTTTTTTGGATCTTAATCTTTTATTCTCCTTCTGTCTCCTTGCCCTTCCCTATTTGTACCCCTGTGCTCAGCTGTTCTATTGTCTGTCTTGTTTAGATTATAAGCTCTGTCAAGCAGGGACCATAGGGGAGGAGTGGCCTAGTGGTTAGGACAAGGTACTTCAGGACGGAGGGCCAAGTCCCACCTGGGGACAGCAATCTCAGGCTGGAGGGACTGGGATTTCTAGTCCTATAGGCACTCCTTGTGGTTTTGGGCAAGCCACTTAACCCTCCATTGCCCATGTTCCCTGTAAGTATTAGCGTATGTGTGTTATATCCCCTCGTGTTAAATGTATCTCCCAATTGACCGCTTTGACCCGGTGAAAAGCGGGATATAAATACAGCTAAATAATAAATCTTTCTACATATACATATATATATAGCCATAAACCTTGTGGTGCTATATAAATGATTAATAGTAGAAAAAGTTGCCTAAGGCCTCTCCTGAGCTTACTGGGTGTCTGCCACTGCTACATAGCCACCTGTAGTTCCCTGCACATAGGAATTGTAAATGACAGGTGACTTTACAGTGAGAAGGATTATGGGTGATCACCTCAGTTCACTCTCTCCTCAAAGGGGATGACCCTGCTTGGAATAAACTTCCAACAGGTCTTACAGGATCCCAATCGGTGGCAGGCTTCAACCATGCATGGGACAGACAATCACAAGGTCCATTGTAAAAGCCTTCCTTGTGATTTGGATTCTGAAAACGTGCACAGAGACGTCTCTGGAATAATTTCACAAATGACTTTTAAAGATATCTGGTGTGGTGGTGTCAAAAGGCAGGGAGGCATGTCTGGGGCAGACTTAGAGGTCACCATTTGATTTCAGACATATTGGGGATGTCTATAACCCCATACAAGTTTAGGCCTGCTCCAAGCACGGATAAGCATTGGGCAAGTGGTGGTTTGGCCATAAAGCCATCTAGAGAGTGCAGAGCTAGGTGACTGGCCCAGATCACAAAGAGCAGCGGTGAGAGATGAGCTCTGGCTTCGCTGGTCCTAGCCCATTACTCTAATCCTTAGACATACCCGTTCTCAAATACTGTGCTGGGCATGTCCACATTTGTAAAATCGTGCCTGAATGTGGATGTGTGTGCATGTTCCAGACATTCTGACTTGGACATCCCAGCCACTTGAATGTCATTTGTGAAATGTGCCTTCGTGCATGCATATCAATGCGTGGAAACAAAATGGAAATTTAGGGAAGATTTAGAAAAGTCACAAACAAATCAAATTGTTTGGTGCACATCCCTAATAGTCCAAGAAAGGGACTGTAGTGACAGCAGCAGGGTAGTTTATGGGGAGAACGGTGCCAATGTAGCAGGTTCTTTTCTGTCCACATCTGTTACTGTTCTGCTTGTGTGTACTGGAAGGGGGGGGGGGGGGCAGCAGCAGGAGATGTTTAAGACGGATGTGTGAGCAGTTGGCTTCTCTTCCTGTTTGGCTAGATGTGCTGCCCAATGAGGACCAACACAGTAGTGATCTGATTTACTGAGATTCATGGTGCTGGATGTGGTCCTACAACAGCTCGGAAGGAAATCCAAAAAAGAGCATTCTAGCAGTTCTAACTGCTGCCTAAGTGATTTAAACAAGTATAAACTACTCTATTCCACTTCTCAGTGTTTGTAGTTAAATAATGGGGTATCGGATCTGCTGTTTCTACGTTCTAGAGGCTCATTTAAATAGCAGCATTATAGGCACTTAATTGCTGACGATTTATCTACTTTGGGCAGATGCATGTGCACACATTCCTACATGAAATCACATAATCTCTTTTCCCCTGTGCCCCTTATCCATCCTTTTAAAATAGTGCCACTTTTTAAAGTTTCAACTCTGTATGGGTTACCCCAATGCTTGAGCATAAGATGTGCCCCAGTGGCTCAGACCAGCTTACTGTATCTGACTGTGGCCAGTCCAGGACCCAAGAACTCAGTAGATGGCATCACATGACAGCTGCTTTGTCAATCCATGCAGGTGCCTGCTTCTGCTCCCCCCACCTCCCAATCTCTGCATAGCTAACCAATCCATGTCTTGGATACACATTTTTCTCCAGCAAAACTTCCACCTATTTACTTCCAAAGCTTTACAAAGTACGGCAGTCCTATCCCTGCTTAGGTTTCTCTTCACCCCCAAAATGTGATACTTCTGTCTGGCCCTTTTCAGGTTATAAATGGGGGACATGCGTGATCTGTATGATCTAATTTATTGATCTTCTTTATTTTACTACTTAGCTTATGCCTTCCCAGTAATAGTTCAAGCCTAGTTACAATCGGGTATAGAAGGCATTTCTCTGTCCCTGGCGGGCTGACCATCTAAGTTTGGACCCGAAGCATCGGAGAGTTTTATATAATAAATCTTTATTTGGATGAAACTGAGGCAAAGAAAAAGTGTCTGAACCTAGGTATTTCAAGCCTAAAAAAGTTGGCTCAGGTCAGAAGCATGTTGGTCAGCCCAACTACCTTATCATGCTGCTATCTTATTGTATCCTGTCCCTGAGTCCGCAGTTGCATTGCACAAGTTTGCTTAGAATTGGTGTCACTACAAGCAGAAGCTTGGTGGGAAAGGACACCATGTGCTTTTTCTATTTGTCCTCTCTCCTGAACTGACACCTTTTGCCTTGAGTCTGGATTTGCTGATGGCCCTCTGAGTTTGTGCAGCTGTCGGCATCTCTTGCTTTGCTTTGATGGCTGCTGCTCTTTACTGATCGCCTAGTCTTGCCTGATGGTTGAGCCAGTCCTGATGTTCCGAGGGCAGAAGGGACAATGTTCTTTTGAATTGGTGTTGGATACACTGAAGCACAGGGAGGTAAGTGTCAAGAGTGAGACTTCCAGGAGCTCTGTCTAATTTTTAGATCAGTGCTGGTTTTGTCCTTCCTAAAGGATTTGTACTTTTGCTTCTCTTAGACCAAGGACAAAGTTATACATTTAGGGAAGGACAACCCAAACTACAGTTAGATGATGCAAGGTTCAATATTAGGAATCGCCACCTAGAAAAGGATCTAGGTGTCGTCATAGATAATACCTTGAAACCCTCTACCCAGTGTGCAGGGGTGGCCGAAAAAGCAAATAGAATGCTAGGAATCATAAGAAAAAGAATGGAGAATAAAACTAAGGTTAGATTTGTCTCTTCTCTCCCCCCCCCCCCCCCCCACACCCCACCCCATCCCTTTCCTTAAGTATTCTTGCTCGCATTCCTCCTCAGTCAATGCTAGTAAATAAATGCTGACCCATTCCTAACACTGACTTTCTCTGGCTTGCTAATTATCTAGCTGACTTTTAAGGGTTGTAAATTCTTTTCCTTAGAGGAGAGAGTGGATTTCTTTTTGAGCAGTTTTTAGTTAGCACTTTCATGTGCAAATCTAGGAGAAAGTGTGATCGGCCTGCTTTGCACAATTTCAATTCAATTTTGCTTACTAAATGGCCCTACTGTAAATGTTTGTACACTTCCTGTAAGAGGTTCCCTAAAGACCCTGCTTATGCCTGCAAGTACCTCAAATGAGGGGAATGCTTGTTTTCGATTTTATGTGCTTACCAGTAGCAATAGCATAAGTGAGAAGCATGGCCCTGGATGTTTTGCCTCGGGGCTATAAATAGAGGTGGGTGAGCACAAAGCTTCTACAGGTGGAAAGTGACTGAAATATAAAAGTGAGAGAGCAGCGAGCATATCACACCCCTCATACCATCTTGCGTGAGTGGGGACAAGCTGGGGGCAGGGCCGGCCCTAGAGTTGGTTCAAGGTGTTGGCACCCTTAAGGGTATCAACCTTAAGCCTTATGTCTCTTCCCCCCCCCCCCCCTCCCGTCTGTCAGTATGTATTGTTTAGCTTTGAATGCCCTACTCTGGAAGCGGCTGCCCTAGGCAGTCATCTAGTTTGCCTAATGGTTGGGCTGGTCCTGGGGGAGGGGAGAGTCATTTCCCTTCTTGATTACCTATTCTTCCATTGTCTCTCTCCCCTCCCCAACTTACTGCTCTCTTGAAGAGTGACTAACTGTAGCGGAAACAATTCTCTCACAAGTAACTTCAGTGTGCGGCCTGACTACTCTGCAGGCCCACCGCCCTTGTACTAGGGGTTTGCATTTGGTTTGATTGGGCACCTAAAAATTTAAAGTGCATGCAGATCTTTTGTACAGCATATATCTACAAATTAACATGTGTACAATCAATTGTGCACATTTTGAAGTTCTTATGCATATACAATGCACACTTTAAAAAATTAATAGGCCATGTGAACACAAAAAATGCCCAAAAATTGTCAACGTTTTGTTTTAAACGAGCACAAACAAAATTTTATTTTAGGCATGCACACCCCTAGCTTGTACTGATTTCATGGGGACAGGAAAACCCCTGAGGATGAAAGGGGCCCCACAGAACCTGTCGGTAGACAAGGGCAGTCAGGCCCCAAGCTGAAGCTGCTTGTTAGAGAAGAGCTTCTGTTACAGCCAGTTGCCCTTCAAACAGAGACAGATCCAGATCACAGCACTACAGCGGTTTTCCAATACCAGAAGAAGTTTACTATGTTGCCGGGGCCTGAGAAAGGGATTAGAGAGAGGGAAACAGGACTGAGGATCAGTGAAAAGGAACGGAAGGAGAGAGGAACCGGGCTCAGAATAAGGGAGGACAGAGAAAGCAAATTTGATAGCCTGCTCTGTAACACTCAAATGCCTAGTTGTGGTTCAGGTTTGCCCATCTGGGTGTAAAGCCAGTGTAGAGGAGGGGCTTGGTAGAGGTTATTTTCTGATGTACCTTGTATAACACAATCTCTGCAGGGAGAAATTCCTCACCCCAGGATACTTTACTCTTTTCCAATAATTCTCTTCAGCAGCCTATTGTCCACTAAACTGTTTCTGTGAATCACAAGGGCTGTGGACAAGCCCCATCATACACGATCATCAGGTAAAAGGCCAGGAGAGGGAGGATCGCTGCAGGGGAGAGAGATCTTGGTACTCTGCATCTCTGATGACTCTCAGGAGAGAGGGGAAACACACTGTGCATCCTCTAATCATTTCTGGGCGGCGTCCTCCATTGCTTACTGAAGCCCCCATTTTAAATCCATACCTGGGGTGATGTCCTCTCAGAAATTAATTACGAAAGTAAAGGACATTTGCAAGCATAGGTGGAAGAACAGGGTGGGCCACTAAGGGCACAATGTCACCCAACCAACTCCTGCTCCACATTACACCATTAACCAGGGAGCCCGGTAGAGCAGCAGCAAAATGATTTGTTTGGTCCCTGCTCCAAGCATTAAATGAGATTAAACCAGGACTGCTTCAGCCTGCCCCCGCTATACATGCAGCTCCATAGTTGCCCTAAGACTATAATACTTGGGAGTTATTAGACGCCATTGAAAAAAGTTTGAATATAAACTGGAATGGGGCTAATAGACCACAACCACTGAATCTTGTACATTTTTCGCTGTAATTTATGGATAAAGTAGTGTGAGTGCTGTGGTAGTCCACTTTATTGGTTGTTAAATAAAAAGAACAAGGAAAATAAGGTGATACCTTTTTATTGGACTAACAACTTATATTTTTGCACTAGCTTTCAAAGGTTAAAGCCTTCTTCGGGTCCTTAGTTTCCTTTTTATTTAATTGCTGTGATATCTGTAAGAACTTCCAAGTAAAGAGTACAAAGCAGACAAATACTAACACCTATTAAAAACTGAATCCACCCCGAACCAGCGGTGTGTGGAGCTGCCTGGCCTCACCTTACCTGAAAAGAGAAGCAGAAGTATCAAGGGCAAACTGGTTGCTACTGACTTGCTTGAGAAATATAAAGCTGAACATGTCTTGGGGCCAGAAGAAGGTGGGAATTAGGTGAAAGTCTCTGGACAACCTGTTGCAGTAATCATGCCTGGTGGTGGTGGTATACCGTCAATCTGAATTATAGAGAAGAAATCAAAGGGCAGATATATCAAATCTTGGGCTCCCATGCAGAGCCATACTAAGCTAGAAATGCATCTTGTGCAATTCACTAACCTGGCACCCCCCCCAAACCCTGCCTGACTACACTGTTGGTTTTCTTTGAACAGGGCAGGCCCTTCCATTAGGAAAACTAGGCCATCGCCTAGAGCCCCAAAGTTCTAGGAGCAACAAAAGGGCAGTGGCAAGCCAGCAGTCAGCCCTGGGCTCTGTAGCCTGCAGGAGGAAGAGTGCTTAAGAGGACATTAGTTTGTTGTGCAGGTATGGAGAGTCAGGGACAGCTGCAAAAGCAAACTTCCTAGTTATTCAACTTCCCACCCTTGGCTGGCACAGGAAAGGGTGCTTAAAAGTGTATCAGTTTTGATGCCTGATAACTTTGCGCCAGCCCTGCTTTGAGCTCTCTTTTTTAAGCTTTTAAAATAAAATGAATATGCTTACCATGCTGTGGCAGCATGTAGTAATGAGATCTCAAGGGGGAGGAGCCCTGGATCCTGTGGCATGCAGAAGCCGTACAACAGGAAACAGACGCTATTTCCTCTGCCCTGAGAGCGCATGAATCAGCAGAAAGATAGCCCAGATCTGGTGAAGGAAGCATCCAGAGAGAGCAGGTTCTTCTTGCGCCAGTGACATTCAGATGGTGTCATGCCCTTTTCTACAGAAGAACGATGAAAGATGTGATGGTGTTATTATGGGCTTACTTCCCTTGCTCACAACAAGACTAAAGACAAGAGCTGTGAGATATGATCTGCAGCCTAAAGGGGGATAGACTCAGGGGTACCCTTAAAACATCCTTCTTCAAAGGGTAGTGGCCGCATGGAATAACTTACCAGGGGAGATGGTAGAGGCAAAAACAGAACTGGAAATATCTTTTCCGTTGGAGGTTACTTTGAGGTGTGAGTCCTTAGACTGTTGTGGCTCTTGGTGACATGGCTGGAAATAATTGAGGGACAGGTACAAAATACCGAGTTATGAGTCACCATCCAAGAAAAAAGATCATGGAGTCATTGTGGAGTGGAGGAGTGGCCTAGTGGTTGGGGCAGGGTACTTCAGGCCAGAAGATCAGGGGTTCAAATCCCATTAGATTAGAGGACAGCAAACTTGGGCCGGAAGGACTGGGGTTTCTAGTCCCACAGGTGCTCCTTGTGGTCTTGGGCAAGCCACTTAACCCTCCATAGCCCATGTTCCCTGTAAAATAGTTATCTCCAAGCTATAATGCCCTGTTCAATGTAATTTCAGTTTGTTCAATGTAAACCGCACTGATGCAGAATAGCACGGTATATAAGAGAATGTAAATAAATAAAATTGTGGACAATAGGTTGAAAGTTTTGACCCAGGGTGCTAATAAAATGTTATGAATTATTTGAAAAGGGTTGGAGAATAAAACTGAGAATATCATTAGACCAGTAAAGTCCCCTGGTGTGACCACACCTTGAGTATTGTGGGCAGTTCTGGTCGCTCAGTCTCAAAAAGGATATCGCAGCAGTGCATTTTTCCTAGGAAAAAAGTGCCGGTACTCATATGCAAGGCTCTTCCATAAATACATGAGGACCATGGGTCAGTTTTAGCAGGCAATGAAAAAGGTGCTAGTATTCTGTACCACCGCATACCCCCTCTCCAAAGCCCCCATTTAGCAGCATGATAAAAGATTCAGGTTATGGAAGAGGTAACTTAAGGGATAAATTCATGAGCAGGGTGAAATGATTAAATAATGAACAGTTGCTTTAACCTTACAAACACTAAACAAGAAGATACTAGCAGATTGAAAACAAATTGTAGGAAGATTTCTTTATCCAACACAGAGTTAAGCTGTGGAATCTGTTGGCAGAGGACATGGTCAAGGTCACTAACATAGCAGAGATCAAAAGAGGGGGAAGTTGCCATAAATTATAGACAGGTAGATATGGGTGAGCCATCGCTTATCTCTTGAAATAAGTTCTGAGAAGTACATCTACCTTTTGGGATCTGCTGAATACTTCTGACCTGGACTGGTCACTGTCAGACATAAGATGCTGGGTTCGATGGACCATAGCCTATTTCTTATGTTCTTATGATATATCTATAAGAGTTTCTGCCTCTTTAAAGGATTAAAACAAACATCATGGACTGTTTTGAGTAGTGGTTTAGTCAAACTTGGTTTGTGTTGTGTCCTCTGAGCTTTTCACAGCTGCGGAATGTGAAACCACTGTCTGGCTGATCCAGGAAGTGCTGTGTCTGCAAAGGGAGTTCTCCTTGGACAAGCAGGATTTGTCAGCGCAAAGGGAGGTATGTCAGCCTCAGATCTTTCACGCCGCAGGCCTGTGGCGGGTCAGAGCTGCAGCAGGTTGTAAGCCACCTCAGAAAAGTCTAAACCAGTTAGTGCTGCACCTGCTTGGTAACAAAAATTAAAAGACAAAGATTTACAGCAAATCAAAATTAGCAAGAGACCTCCAGCCCTGTCGACTGCTGATCTGACACGATAGCAGGGATTAAGGTAATAAAAATACAAGACATCACAGCTTTAATAAAAGAAGAAAGAAAAGTAGGAACTACAGTACGGGACTCTGAAGTCATCGCTTGTGGCTATCTGAGGTCCAGTTGAGAGCTGAGGTGTAAGAAGGTCTCTTGTTATATTTGATTTACCTGGATGCTTTAAGGTTTCTCTTTAATACTAAGAGCTACTGCATAAAAATTAACATTCAAGCATGAGGCTGGTTTGTGGTTTCATACTCATATTTGTGCTGTTTTTTAATGAAAATACCCTCCTCTTGATTTTTACACAGTGACACCCAGGATATGACCATTCTGCAGCTGATGATGTCATGCAAACATTTGCTGACATCATCTGGCAGATAGTAGCCAACTGTCTGGCATGGACAGCTGACCAAAAACATGAATGTACATCGTGTTAGCTGCGATTACCGTTGAACATGAGCCCATTCTTTAAAAAAGTGTCTCGCACCATTAAGAGGGTAGGGATGAGCTGGAAGGAACAGGGAAGGCATATGTGAGCCACCTGAAAACCTCATTTACTTTTTAACACAGACTTTTATTACCAAAGGACCTAAGGCCAGGAATGTATCCCTTTTCTGTAAAGCAGTCAAGAAGTGCTTCACTCATTTCCAAAAAAAGGTGCACATTCTTGCATACTAACACTGTACCTATCATTTTGGGAATAGATAAAGGGGTAGTCTATTAAAAAAATACATATTTGTTTTGAGGACCAAACAAATGAGAAAAAAATCAAAGGCTAACCAACTGTTTCTCCCGCCGCCAGATTTCTATAGCGTCCCCCAGGTCCATTTGCTTTTCCCTGGTCTAACTTCTAACCCCACTCAATCCGCAGAGATGTTTAGTGATTTTAATGAGGAAATAGCCTGTGTTTATTTCTCTAGGATGTCCTTGCCTTACGCTCCAGCCACTCATGAGGTAATAGGGAATATTGTACCGGTGTGGGAACAATCTCTGTGTCTCCCAGTGAGGCAGGTTGGGGACGGAGGCTTTTGCCAGCGTATCCCTTGCCGCGGCTTGTACCTTGTCGCAGTGTTTCTTGTGGGCCACATGGGAGACAGCCCCTGCTCAGAGGAGATTAGGGTGGTGGAGATAAAACCCTGAAGACCGTGGCTATGCAATCATCAGGCCCGGGGAGACATGCGGCACAGCGGGACCGTTTTCAACATGGTGAGTGACCCCAAGGCACTGGATGCAGCAATCGTGTGTGCAGTGGCGTCCCAAGAGTGATGTGGGGCCATGTGCAGAGACTCATTAAAGATCCTCATTTGCATATCCACTGGACCTCATTTGCATACATTGAATTTATTTTATTTTAAAATGTATATGTTACCTATCTAAAATTTTAGGCAGCTTTCAAAGGAGCACTTCACAAACCTCTTTTTTTTTCTCCTGGCAGTGACTTAGAGGCATGTTTACTAAATATTAATGTGTGTTAAGTGCCACTGCACCAATAGAAATAAATGGGTGTTGCTGCACTTAACACACACTAACATTTGTGAATGCACATTAACTTTTAGTAAACACACCTCTCAATGAGTGCCTGAATACCATTTGCATGGGCAGTGAGGATAAAGAAATACTACTAGATTTCTACATTACTATACTCCAGTGCCAACTGCCAGGCACATTAGGAAGTACTACAAACACTGCCCATTAAGACCCATTGCAAACACGCTGTATCATAACAGCACTACCAGGACTCACAAAGCACCAAACCCTACCTATCAAAAGGCAACACTGCAAACCAATACATCTCAGAGAAAGAGAACAAGTGTCACTGTCACATAGAAACTACATGAACAGAATACCTCAGCTTGGTTACACATGCAGAACATAGACCGTCACCAAACAAAGAACAAGGGATCACAATTTAGAAATAGGAAGACAATAATTAAACCGAGAACCCCAAAAGCCAAACTTGGAATGTACAACAACACTGGAGAAATAAAACTTTAAATTAATTTCCTCTTGTACTAAACAAAACGCAAAGATGTTAACAATGCACATTTCCCAGAGCAGATATATTCCAATTAGTAAATTCAAAATAAAAAAGTATTTTGCTACTTTTTTGTTGTTTATGCATTTTATTTTTCAGTTGCAATTGATCCAGTCACTTTCTTCTGGTTTCTTCGTGTCTTCGGCTAATTCTCCATTGTCTGCTGTCCATTTGTCCTTTTTTCGCTCTTCAAGCTTTTTTCCATTCTCTCTCTACATCTGCTTTAACATACTGATCTTTCCCCTTTTACTTTTTCCTCCTTTTCTTTCTTTATTCCTTTTTCATCCACTCAAATGTCGCTCTTCCATCCTCAATCTTCACTTACTCTCAGCTAATAGTAGATTTCTTTCCCTCCTACACAAAATTATTTATTTATTTATTTAAAAGTATTTCTATACTGCCTTCTCCTTCAATCAAGGCGGTCTCCATAGCAAACAATCATAAGAGTGGTTCAAGTGTGTTCATGCAGTGATACTGATTGTGTGTTTGTGGTGGTGTATATTAGATTCTTGGTGAGCTATTTACATCATGCACTATTATACAATCTTATGTACAAGTATCAGGGGCGGGGTTTGGTCTTTTGCTCTTGCTTGGTGAGTATATCATGTTACGTGTCCATAGTGTTCAATGAATAGTGTTGTCTTAAGCTGCTTTCGAAAGTCTTTGAGGTCTGTTGTTATTCTTAGTTCATCTGGGAGGGTGTTCCAAATTGCTGGTGCAGCCAGAGAAAGGGCTCGTTCGGCGGTGTCCTTGCGGACCTTGGTGAGGTCTTTTGGGGTGTATACACGATTGGAATTGCCTCTCCTTCTTGGTCGTGTGCTTCTGTCAGGTTGTATGAGTGTTTGTAGGCTGAGGGCTGATGACTGTTGTTTGATCTTGAAGATGTTTATGACTGTCTTATATTTGATGCGTGAGATGATTGGGAGCCAGTGTAGATCTTTCAGTATGGGTGCGATGTGTTTTTGTCTTGTTGTGCCAGATATTATGCGGGCCACTGTGTTTTGTGCCAATTGCAGCGGTCTGAGTGTTTGTTTTGATAGACCAAGGTAGATTGGGTTGCAGAAGTCTGGGAGTGGGGTTATTAGTGCCTGGCAGACTGTATGAAAGTGGTCTGGGGCGAGGAGGGGCTTAAGGCGTCAAATAAGTCTCATCCTGTGGTATGCGCTTTTGGTGGTTCTGCTTATGTGTGATTGTAGATTCAGTTCCTTGTCCAGGGTTACTCCGAGGTACTTTACTTCCGGTTTTATGGGTATGGTTGTGTCTTTTATCTTGATGTTGGGTGGAGGACGAAGTCAGTGTTTCGAGTGATGATTAGTGCCACAGTCTTGCTGTAGTTTATGGTGAGGTTGTTGTTTTGAAACCAGTTGGTCATGTGTAAGAGACAGTTTGTTATTTTGGAGTAGTCCGGGTTGTCGACTGTGATAGGTGTGTATATCATGATGTCATCGGCGTAGATTGTGTATTGTATATTGTGTTCCTTCATGAAGTCGCATATTGGCTGGATGTAGAGGTTGAATAAAAGTGCTGATAAGGCTGATCCTTGTGGTACTACTTGTAGGACTTTTATGGGTCGGGAAATGTTAGGGCCTACCTTGACCTGTATCTGTCTGTCGGTTAGGTATTAGTGGAACAATTTCAGGGTGGGTCTATGTAGCCCAATGTTCTGTAGTCTTTCCAGTAGAGTTCTGTGATCCACTGTGTCAAATGCTGATGAAATGTCGATGAAGATCATTAGTATTCCTTTCTTGGAGTTGTCTATGAGGCAGAGAATGTTATTGAAGAGGTATAGCAGGAGTGTTTCAACCCCGTGGTTGGGGCGGAAACTGTGTTGGTTGATGTCTAGTGGAACATGAACATAAGAACATAAGATATGCCATACTAGGTCAGACCAAGGTCCATCAAGCCCTGTATCCTGTTTCCAACAGTGGCCAATCTAGGTCGTACATACCTAGCAGTTTCCCCAAAAGACACAGGTTCCGCAATGCTTGTACTGGGTCAAGCATTGATATCCTGGGTCCCTTCTTAATAATGGTTTATGGACCTTGGAGCATGGTTGTCAATGTGGTCTTGTAGCTGGTTCTGTACTGCCTTCTCAATTATTTTTGCCAGTAGGGGTATGCTTGAGATCGGTCTGTATGCTGCTGGATTGTTCTTATCGAGTGTGGATTTCTTCGGGATAGGTCTTATCGTGGCGAGCTTTAGTTGATTTGGCATGTTCCCTTGAGTCAGAGAACTGTGCACCATGTTGTGGATGGTGTGGATGAAGTTTGTTTTGGTGGCTTTGATCCATGTCACTGGGCATGGGTCTGTTGGCGCCGTGCTTGTATTGAGTGCGGTGATGATGTGAGAGAGCTGCTCTGTGGATGGGGTGCTGAATGTGCCCCAGGTTTTGGGGGGTGAGTTTGGCTTTGTGGTTGAGTTGGGTCTTGGTTGAACTGCTGAGTGGAATTTTTCTTGGATGTGGTCAGCAAATTTTTGTGGGTCTATTTTAACTTCGTTTTCCTCTTTCTGTTCCTTGGTGAGGGTTTTCACGATTTCGAATAGCTCTCTTGGTTTGTTGTTGGAGTTGAGTATAATGTTTGTGTGGTATTCTCTTTTTGGTTGATGAGTTCGTTGTAGTGTTTGTTTTGTTAGGTATACTTCCTGGGTATTGGATGTCTTGGTGTGTCTCCATCTCTGTTCTAATTTTCTGAGTTCCCTCTTTTCAGTCTGTATGGCTTTTGAGTACCATAGCTTGTGATGTAATTTGGTGTAGCGAGTTTTCTTGGGTCTGCAATCTGTGGCTTTAGCAGCATTATTGATGGTGTTCCAGTTTCTGATTTGAGCTTCTAGATCATCTGTTTCTGAGGTTAGGTGTGGTATAGTGTCCTGTAGGAATTGGTCCCTGTTGAAGCTCTTGAATCTTCTTTGTGTGGGTGTGTTGTCCGTGTCTTTGTCTTGTTTTCCTCCTTGTGGTACAATATTTATTTCAATTATGTGGTGGTCAGACCATGGTACTGGTGTGACAGTGGGTGTTGAAATTAGTCCTCTCGTGATTAGATAGTTGGGTGCGAAGATGAGGTCTGGCGATGATCCGTATCTGTGTGTCGGGGTGTTAATTATTTGGGTGAATTGAAATGAACTCATCGCTTGAAGGAAAGCTTCTGCATCTTTGGTGTTGGTAGATTTGAGGTTGAAGTCTCCTAGCAGTAGTGTGGGTTTGTGGTTTGAGCTTATTGCGCAGACTGCTTCGAGGGTGGAGGCTAGATCATCAGGTGGTGCACGGGGTGCTCTGTAGGTGAGGCATAGGGCCATGTGTTTGTTCTCGACAGTGATGGTGTTGCATTGTTGGGTGTCTGTGGCACTTCGTGATTTGAACTTTAGACTGTTCTTTGCGATTATCAAGACTCCTCCTCCTCGCCTGTGAGCGCATGGGCAGTTGAATGCTGTGTATGTGTCGGGCACTAATTGATTGAGTAGTACATTGTTGGTGGGGGTGAGCCATGTTTCTGTGATGCAAAGTATGTCGGGTTGTTGATCATCTATGTGGTCTGCTATTGTGTAGATCTTGTTACGTTTATGAGCTCTATTGATATTGACACTGGGGTGTTTGTTGTGCCGTGTGCTTCCTTTGGGTTTGCGTGGGTGTCGGATTTGCGCCTGGTTTGCCTTTTGAGCATGGGTGTTCTGTGTGTGTTCCCGTGATTACACTGTGGGCATGTGTATGTCCATGCTGTTGGTGGGGGCCATGGTGTGTTTGTGTGTGGGTGGTGGTTGGGTGCGTGTGGTGGAAGGAGTTGTGTGAGGAGGAGGCTGATGGGGAGAATCAGGGTTGTATGCATGTTGTCTTTGGGGCTGTCTTTGTTGTTTGGTCTTGTTTCCTTCACTTACGTTTTGCTGCTTTTTCTTTTGGATGCTTCCTGGTGTTTTCTGTGCAGCTTCTGTGGGTCTTGTAGGTGGCCCTGCTCCTTTTTTTTATTTTATTTTGTGCTCGCCTCCGTGACTCGCCTAAGGGCCACGCCAAAGGGCCCTCAGGCGCAGGCCTGCCAGACGCTGGCACGCCCCGCAGGGACGCCGCTTTTCAACTGTCCTGAGTTGCTCCCACTGCCCCGATTGGGCAGGAGCTTCTGAGCGGGAGGATTTCCCGCTCAGGCGCTCTACCCCGATCGGGGGAGCTTTGGAGGTCGGCGGGGTGGAGGGAGGCTGAAGCGGCTCCCTGTTTGCAGGGACGCCGCTTTACAACTGTCCTGAGTTGCTCCCACTGCCCCGATTGGGCAGGAGCTTCTGAGCAGGAGGATTTCCCGCTCAGGTGCTCTACCCCGATCGGGGGAGCTTCGGAGGTCGGCGGGGTGGAGGGAGGCTGAAGCGGCTCCCTGTTTGCAGGGACGCCGCTTTACAACTGTCCTGAGTTGCTCCCACTGCCCCGATTGGGCAGGAGCTTCTGAGTGGGAGGATTTCCCACTCATGCGCTCTACCCTGATCGGGGGAGCTTCGGAGGTCGGCGGGGTGGAGGGAGGCTTATCTTTTCCCTTCTCTATCCTCACTCCCCCAACCCCATCCCCTTGTAGTCCTCCTCCAACATCAGCTCCCTTCTAGTTCCAGCCCCTCCCAGCATCGGCTCCCTTCTAGTCCAATTCTCCCATCCCCCAATTGTCCATTTCTAGTCCTAGCCCACCCATCAGCCATTTCCAGTCCTATCCTAGCCCCCCATCAGCCCATTTTCAGTCCAAGCCCCCCAATCAGCCCATTTCAAATCCTAGCCCCCCATCACTCCATTTCCAGTTCTAGCTTACCCATCAGCACATTTTCAGTCCTAGCCTAGCCCCCCATCAGCCATTTCGAGTCCTATGTTAGTCCTCTATCAGTCCATTTGCAGTTCTATCCTAGCCCCCATCAGCCTATTTCCAGTCCTAGCCCCCCATCATCCATTTCCAGCCCTATTTTAGCCCCCCATCAACCCATTTCAAGTCCAAGCCCCCCCCCATCAGCCCATTTCCAGTTCAAGCCCCCTTCAACCAGCCCATTTCTAGTCCTAGCCCCCCCATTAACCCATTTCCAGTCCTAGCCCCTCCCCCAGAGAAGCCCCACACTTACCTGACTAACTTCAGAGTGAGCCGGGGAGACCTGAAGCCCCGGCTCACCTCTGCACAGCAGCCTGAGTGAAGAGCAGCATTTTTCTTCACTCGGGAAGCTATGTTCTCTTGCAGCCCATCTGCGCTCCAAGTGCCAGGAGATTACAGGGCATTTCCTGTCTTGTGTGAAACAGGAAATGCCCTTTAACCCCCCCCCCCCCCGACATTCAGTGCACCGTAGTGACAGTCAGCACAGGAGTTCCACACAGGAGGAGGGGGCAGGGCTTGTCGATGTCCAGTGATCTGCAGGTCACATGTTGTGCTGTAGCAGCAGAGCGCAGACAAACCAATAATACCAGGAGTCTGTTCAGAAGGTCCAAATCATTTATTTGTGCACAAGTCTCAAGCAGAATCAAATTCAAAATGGCTGAGCAAAGTTTTCTGGCAACACAACAACTTTTATAGACTTTTGTTCCATTCTAGGTATAGAAAAACATTTCATTGGTCCCGGTAACCTCCCGTACCTCCCGTACCCCTTCTATTGGTCCCGGTACTGATAAGATTACCCAATTATGTTCCTTCAGTGGGCTCAGCACCTGCTTACCCCCCTTCTAGTCCCAATTACAATGGCCAGTTCATCAACTTGTTACTTTCATACTTTCAAGGCCACAGAGCCAATTTGTGCATGTAGGGGAGCAGGGCTCTGCAACTCATCTGTCAGCAGTCCCAATTAAATCCCTTGCAGATGTACTTTCTTATCAGTAACTTTTAAACATATTTTTCTGTATTTTTCCATCTTCCAGTTCTGCTTATCTAAGCTAGTTCAATATTCTTGCTATGTCCTTGCTGTGTTCCAGCTCTACAGGCAGATTGGGGGATGTGCAATTCCCATAGGCCTCTCCACTAGCTTCACTTACAGGTCAAGCTAGCTAGGCTCGCTTGCTTATATCAGACAAAGTGGATCACAGGCCTACACCTGCCACATTCCCCCCTTTGATTAATCTCACCCTATTACTTAATAAGGTGTGAGAATTAAATCACCTTGAAATAGTTATATCATATAATGGAAGGATTTCGACTAGGACTAGCTTTATATAGGGCCATTATTTTAGTTGCGGTCTTCCGCTCTACTGTACTATCAATAGCATTATGGATAGAACGCATACAACATGGGATTAAACATGGTAATAAGAAAATAACAGCAACAAGGATTAGTACTAAGATAATGAAAGTCTTAAATCCTCCCAGCCACGAGAACAGGTTAGCAAACCAGTTAGGGAATTTCAATGAGTGCCAAGTTTGCACTGGCACATAAGCATGTCTTTGCATATCTTTAGCAATTTCTTCAACTACTTGACCCTTATCATCTATTTTTAAGCAGCAATTAGTTAAATTCAGTTTACCACATACTCCTCCTTCAGCTGCTAACAAATAATCAAGTGCTAAGCGATTCTGATATATAGCAGTGCGCATTTGAGTACTTTGTCTAGCTAAAAGTGTAAGAGCTTGGCTAGTTTCATTGGTTATTATTTCAACTACTGCTTGTAAGCGAATAATACGATTAATCATATAGACTGGGGTTCGATATCCCCACATACCATCATCATTCCAGGTGGCAGGCCCATAATATTCAATGATTCTTTCTGGTGGCCAATCATCACCCTGCCACTTCTCCCACTTGCCTACCTGGAGGGGTGATCTCTTCTGTCTCAATGCTCTTTTGTGTCTGTGATTAGTTGTGTATACTGGGTATCCTAATTGTTCTCCATGTTCCCTGTTTAGAAGAAAGAAAGAAGGTCTGATGGTCCCTAAGACACACGCCCCTCCCCATTGTGGCGAGAGCTGTGCATAAGCTCGGTTTCCACAGATCCAATATAGGCCAGGTGGGGCTTGCCAGACATGGGTTTTGGCAAGATTAGTCCATAAATCAGCAAGTTCAGGAAATCTGGCTAATGGGTTAGGAGGTTCAGGGTGTTTGATTCCTGACCACCATGACGTCTTTTTGGTGGTGTCATTATAGAACTTTTGGCTAAGACAGACCAGCTGTCCTACCTGTTGCTTGAACTGGGGTCCAGTTCGTGCATAGCAAAGACGTCCAACAATTGAGTGCGCTAACACCCATTCGCTAGTAGTCTTGTGTAATTCAGTCTGATTGTAAGTCAAGGAATAATTTAATTCTTGGGCTTCCCAGGGCCACTGGTCACCCATTTTGGCCACTGGTCTCCCATCTGGGTTCCGCCACAGAAATAACAATCTGAGATTTTAAGACTAGATACTACTGCTCCAGCTAATTCTAAAAATAAATTCTGAGAAGGATGAGGGATTTCAAACTTATTTACATGCATGGCCTCATAGAAGGTATTATGGATATGATATTTAGATGACTTGTGGGCTTGGGTATTCAATCTAATATACACAATGGTTCCTGGATCTATTGCTCCACCAGCAATACGTAAACCAAACTTGTATTCTTGCTTCCATGCATTGGGATTGTGTATGCGTAAGTGTAAGGGGTTACAAGCATCTTTCTGACATTTATCATTTGTTGTTGACTTGGTTAGAGTGGCCATTCGTTTATCTATCTTTTCGTCAACTATACCATTATTCCATGTAGCATAAAAAACACATTCCCAATCCGGGCAATAGTAATCTGCTTCAGGGGCAGTACTATAGCCTGGTTCTTTTTTACCTGTACACTTTCTCCATCCTATGGCACCTTCTGGGCACATATACTTATGGTCATTTCGATACGCTTTCTCCCAGGTACCACAGGTGGAGCGACTATCTCTGTTTATGACATTACATGCATCAAAATTCAAAACAGCAGGTCTAGTAATGTCCTTAAGTGGTGGCGTAGCAGCTATTATAGGTCCATCTGCATCCTTCCATCGTATTTCCAACGTGTAATAGGATGGATTCTGATGCGGATTATAGCATACTCTAGATTTGCCATTGGTGCAAACATTTAGTTCAGTGGTGTTATAAATATACCGAGTCACTTTTCCAGTGCAGGTATAATAAGAATGGTAAATCAAAGTCTGAGTTACTTTTAGTCCAGTTCGAGTAGAAGTAATGCAAGCAGTGCATGGAGGTAAGGCATGAGTCAGTTCAAAACCTCCAAAGCAGGCAACCAGGGCAAAGCTCCTCAACTTGCAGATCTTGACCACGACGTTCTTTTCTTCGTCCCGTTCGCTAATGAAGCAATTCAACGGGTGTTGAGTGTTGATTGAAGATTCTCAAGTTGTCCATCACACATCAACCAACTTAGCAATTTCAGTTGGTTTTTGAAGTATGGTTCAATATAGTATCAAAGTAGTGTGCAAAATCGCACGCAAATTGGGTTCGTTGAAACAGAACTGTTGCTGCATGGAAAAACAGCAATCCTCTTCGAAAGACTTGGCTACTGCAAGGCACTGTGATGAAGTGTCTAAGTTGCTGGTTGCCGTCTCAGAGTAACTCGCAAAGGTGCATCAAGATGCTGTTCTGCTGTCCACTGCTCAGGTTCAGGATCAGCGGCAGGCTTGACTCTGCTGTGGTGGATCCAGGCGTCGATCTCTGCTACCTTTACTGCAGTTGGGGTAGACAGGATGACGATGTATGGTCCCTTCCAATGGGGTTCCAACGGTGTCTTCTTCCAATCTTTGATCCACACCGAAGTACCAGGCTGGTAGGGATGCAGAGGTTCCGTCAAGTTGATAGGCAACTGGTCTTGGATCCACGCATGGAGAGTCTGCAGAACAAAACTAAGAGCTAGGAGTTCTTGCCTGGTTATTTCTGAACCAATGTGGGCTAGACTTCCTTTGATTCCCTGCACTATCGGTGGGGGTTTACCATACAGAACTTCAAAAGGGGAAAAACCTGTTGACTTTACAGGAGCTGAGCGTATTCTGAGTAAAGCTATTGAGAGCACTTGGGGCCACTTTAAATGTGTCTCCTGGCAGAGTTTAGACATTTGGGCTTTTAGGGTACGATTCATTCGCTCAACTTTCCCTGAACTCTGGGGTCTATATGCAGTGTGGAGCTTCCATTGTATCTGTAAAGCTTTTGCTAACTGTTGAGTAATCTGAGAGACAAATGAGGGTCCATTGTCTGACCCTATTACTGCTGGAATTCCAAACCTAGGGACAATCTCTCTAATTAAAACTTTGGTAACTTCTCGGGCTTTCTCAGTTCTGGTGGGAAGGCTTCTACCCACCCAGAGAAAGTACAGACTAACACTAGTAGGTAATGATATCCATTGGCTCTTGGCATTTCGGTAAAATCAATTTGGAGGTTGTGCATGGGGGTTACACCTCCTGACTGAACTCGGGGTGCCGTTATAAGGCCTTGCTTGGCATTATTTTTGGCACAAGTTAGACATTGACGTGCTACTGAAGCTGTCAACAAAGTAATGTAAAAATGTGGTCTGAGTGCTTTTTCCATAGCACTTTTCCCATAGTGGGTGGCTTCGTGAAAGGCTTTGACAAAAGATGGTCCTAACAGTTCAGGAATTACTATTCGTCCAGGGGGTTGACTGCCCTCTGTTGGTGGCAGCTCAATCCATCCATCTTTCAGTACTCCATCTTCTTTGTTACAGTAGTAATCTAATTCTTTGGTGGTATATCGTGGTGTCCATAAATTTAAAGGTACTGGAAACAATGCTGCTTGCATTGGCATAGCTTGTGGTGTAATCTGTCCCGTCATAGCTGCTTGTCATGCTGAGGCATCTGCAAACCTATTTCCTCGGGCAACTTCTCCTTTTCCTGCTTGATGTCCTCTGCAATGCATGACAGCTACACGTGTAGGGGCCCAAACTGCATCAAGTAACATCAGTATCTCGGGGCCATACTTGACTGATTTTCCTCCGGATGTGATGAGCCCTCGTTCTTTATAGAGAGCTCCATGGGCATGTAGAGTAGTGAAGGCATATTTGGAATCTGTATATACATTTAGCACAAGTTTCGCTCCTAATAATAATGCTCTGGTGAGTGCTATCAATTCTGCTTTCTGGGCTGATGTGCCTGAGGCTAGGGCTGATGACTCAACTACTTCATGTTGAGTGACAACTGCATATCCGGCACAGCGTCGTCCATCGAGGATGAGACTGCTCCCATCAACATAATAGACTTGGTCAGGATTGTCTATGGGCACATCTGTCAGGTCAGGTCGGCTAGAGAATACAGTGTCCATAACTTCGATACAGTCATGTTCTGGGAGTTCTTCACTAATGGGTATCAAGGTGGCTGGATTCAAGGCATGACTCACTTCTAGTTGTATCTGTGGGTTTTCACATAACATGCTCTGGTATTTCAACATTCGGGAATTGGTGAGCCAATAATTTGCTTTTTGTTCCATGAGGGCAAGGACTGTATGTGGCACAGTGACTCGTATGTTCTGTCCTAATGTGAGCTTGTCTGCTTCACTCACTAATAATGCTGTAGCTGCAACCGCTCTCAGGCAAGGTGGCCATCCCTTGGCCACAGTGTCCAATTGTTTTGATAGATATGCTACAGGTCGTTCCCAATTTCCCAATTTCTGAGTCAACATGCCTAAGGTATTTCCCTGTGCTTCATGTACAAACAAGTGGAAAGGCTTGTGAACATCTGGTAGTCCAAGTGCTGGTGATGACATCAATTCTTCCTTTAACTTCTTGAAGGCTGTATCCTGCTCAAGTCCCCACTCCAGTGGCGACTTTTCTTCTCCTTTTGTGGCTTCATACAGTGGTTTGGCAATTTGCGCAAAGTTGGGTATCCAGATTCGGCAATATCCTGCCGCTCCCAGAAAGGCTCTGACTTGCTTTCTGGTTGTTGGGGTTGGAATTCTGCATACTGCTTCTTTTCTTTCTCTGCCTAATCTTCGGCTTCCTTGGGTTATACGAAAACCCAAGTATTTCACTTCTTTTTGGCATAGCTGTGCTTTTGCTCTGGAAACTTTATATCCAGCTTCATTTAGTAACTGCAAGAGGTCTTTGGTGGCTTGTATACATTCATGTTCTGATACTGCAGCTATCAGCAGATCGTCCACGTATTGGAGAAGCACTCTCTTCCCCGGGGCCACTGGATAACTTGAAAGGTCTTGATTTAGTGCAGCACTAAAAATGGTAGGTGAATTCTTGAATCCTTGGGGTAACCGTGTCCATGTGAGTTGGCCCCCTCTTCCAGAGATGGGGTCCTGCCATTCAAATGCAAACAATATTTGACTTACAGGGGCTAATCTTATGCAGAAGAATGCATCTTTTAGATCTAGTACAGTGAAATGGGTAGCTTCAGCAGGTATCAGTCCTAGAAGAGTATAAGGATTGGGTACAACTGGATGTATAGTTTCGACTGCATCATTCACTCTCCTTAGGTCTTGCACTGGGCGGTAATCATCCGTCCCAGGTTTCTTTACTGGCAAAAGTGGAGTGTTCCATGGGGATTGACATACTTTTAGTAGGCCATATTCGAGCAATCTTTGTAAGTGGCGATGGATGCCTTCAATTGCAGCTCTTGGGAGAGGGTACTGTTTGACGTGTACTGGTGTAGCACTAGGCTTAAGGGTTACAATTACTGGAGCTATATGTTTGGCTAGGCCTGGAGGACTGCCTTCTGCCCATACTCCAGGTGGTGCATGAATGTTCTTTAAAGTTTGTTCGAAATAAGTGTCCTGGATAGAATCATCAATGTAATATCTCCATTCTTCTTCTCGGGGAACCGTCAGCAGCATTATTCCTGCTGGTTTGGCTTGGGGGTTTACTGTCATTTGCATTTCTCCTTTTTCAGAGAAAGATATTTGTGCTTGAAGCTTGGCTAACATATCCCGTCCCAGTAGTGGCACTGGACATTCGGGCATGTAAAGGAATTGATGAGTTATCTGCTGTCCTCCCAGACTGCATATGTGATTCTGAAGAAAAGATTTTGTAGCTTTGGCACCAGTTGCTCCTATGATGGTGACTTCTTTTGTAGAAAACGGGGCTATCTTTTTGTCTATTACTGAATGTTCTGCTCCAGTATCAACCATAAAGTTCATAACTTGGTCTCCTATTTGTATTCCGACCATAGGCTCCTGGAGACCTAAAGCAAACTCAGAGCCCGGTCTGTCCTAGTCTACGTCATTTTCATCATGGATTGTCGTAGTCGATGCTTGGATAGCTCCTCCTCTTTCTCGCTGGAATTGTTCTCGATTGGCTCCTCCCCGGTTTCGGGGACGGCCTCGTCTTTCTTCTCGCCACTGATGATTGTTTTCGTCATCTTGCTGGGCGTCTTCGAGTTGCGGGCATGCATCTTTCCAATGTCCTTCTTCCCAGCAATAGGCGCATTGGTTTACGCCTATTTGGGGCCGGCTTCCTCCTCGGCCCCGCCCCCTTCCTCGGCTCCTTCGACTAGGGACACCTCCCCTTTTCTGTTCAACTAAGGCCGCAGCCAAAAAATCAGCTTTCTTCTTCATCTTTCGATCACATTCTTTCTGCCTTTCATTATCACGATTCACATACACCTTATGAGCGACTTTCAGTAACTGAGTTGCATTCATGCCCGCAAACCCTTCTAATTTCTGTACTTTACGTCTAATGTCTGGTTGAGACTGGTTTACAAAAGCAGAATTCACCATGCATAGACTTCCTGGTGCATCGGGATCGTAGGGAGTATACATTCTATATGCTTCAGTTAATCTTTCATGAAATTCTGCGGGGCTCTCTTCTATACCTTGGATAACTCCTGCAACTTTGGAAAGGTTCATAGCTTTCTGGCCCCCCCTTTTCAGGCCTTGTAACAAGCCTTGGCGAAAACGGGCTAGGGACCTGGATCCTCTATCTGTATTTGGATCCCAACGGGGGTCTTCATTCGGGAATTCTCTCTGAGCTGCTTCACGATTATCTATTCTGTCTACCACTCCTGGTTCTGGGGCTACAGGGTTCTCTGCCATCCAATCTATAGCTGCTTTCTTAATTCGTGTCCGCTCCTCCGTCGTGAATAGAGTGGTCAGGAGCTGGCGGCAATCTGCCCAAGTGGGTTGGTGGGTTTCCATGACAGTATTTATTAATTCTGTAAGTTCCTGAGGCTTATCAGTATAGGAGGCATAATGCGACCTCCAATTTAACAAATCAGTTGTAGAGAAAGGGACATACACATAACTTAGGGGTCCCGCTACCACCTCATCATTATCATTCTTTACGGGCACTCCCGGGACTTGCCGTAAGGGCATCATCTTGGCAGTAGATACCTTTTGGGATCTAAGGGATATTTTCGTAACTGTCTTATCAGGGGTCACTTTCTTCTTTTCTACATGTTTCACTTTGGATGTGCCTTTCACTGGCAAACTAGTGCTGGCAACCACTTTTACACTGTCAGTATCACTTATGGAAGTTTCAGTATCTAATTACTCTATTTCTGTATCTGACTCTCCTTTTTCTGTCTCAGACGATTCACCTTCATGTAAAGAGGTTTCATCTTCCTGCTCTTCGGGTAATAGCTCTGGGGTTGGGTCCCGCCTCGGCTGTCTCGGGGTTTCTGGGGCGGGACGCCGGGCAGCCCTTACTGGACCTGGGGTTCGAGGCTGTCGGGGAATTATTTCTGGGGAATCAGGATCTACCAGGATGGGCTTCTTCCTGGACTTCTTCTCCTGCCCTTCCATTCTAGGCTGTTCTGTTTTCCGACTAGAATCTGTCTTAGCTAACATTATTCTGCACTGTTCTTCATAACAGCGCTGCGCCCAAGGGGGCGGATCTTCACAAATACTTAACCAGGAATCTATATAGGGGTACTGATCAGGGTGCGCTATCCGCACTCTACGGTGTACTAACTGGATAATTTCTACATTAAAAGTTCCCTCTCGGGGCCAGGTGGGGTCTAGATCGGGCCACTCCCTAGTACACAAAATCTGTAAACGGGCTGCTGTCATTTTAATACCATAATCTCCAGAATATCCCTCTTTAAAGTGAGCGATCATACATTCTAATGGAGTGTTCCTAGTAGACCCCGCCCCTCCCATTTCGATGTGTGCGTGCAACAACAGACAAAAGGGAAAAGGAGGGCGGACCGTGGGTAAGGGGTCCTCACGGCCCTGGAAACGTATAAGGAGAACAAATAACAAGACAAGACGACAATCGCTTCCCCCTTTTCGCGACCTGAACGCGGTCGCCCGGTCAGGAAATGCGCTACTCAGGGGTCCGCCTTCACTTGGTCCGTGCTGCCAGACCTCTCATCCACACTTCATTCACACAATCATGCTAGCAACGTATCCCAAAATGCATTTCGTTCTATCTATTCTGACTAGTCTTATCCAATTTCCAATTACAAAAAGACGGGAGTTTCACCCTGCGAATACTCATGCGGGGGTACTCGGTCCGTCTTTGAGAGGTGATCAAGCTCTCTTACCAATTTCCAATTTTCTCGAGATTACAAATTCCAAGTTCCAATGGCAGCACTGCTCTTTCTATATCTGTCTAGACAACAAATCAAAACTATACTCACCGGATCCGGTCCTCAAACCTCCCAAGCAGGCGCATGAGTTGGACCTCGGACTCCCCTCACTCGGGTTCGAGGCGTTGGCTCCAGCCGGGCTCGGCACCCGCCGAGGTCCAACCAGCTCCCTCCGATGCAAGGGACCGGCGGCGCCAGGGAGCAGCCCTCGTCGGAAGGGCGCGATCCCGGCAGGACCAAGCCTATAGAGGTGGAAAGTCGTGGTATATTGCCCTATATACACTCTGATTCCACAACTTCCCGGCCAACGCACCAAGAATATGTAGCAGCAGAGCGCAGACAAACCAATAATACCAGGAGTCTGTTCAGAAGGTCCAAATCATTTATTTGTGCACAAGTCTCAAGCAGAATCAAATTCAAAATGGCTGAGCAAAGTTTTCTGGCAACACAACAACTTTTATAGACTTTTGTTCCATTCTAGGTATAGAAAAACATTTCATTGGTCCCGGTAACCTCCCGTACCTCCCGTACCCCTTCTATTGGTCCCGGTACTGATAAGATTACCCAATTATGTTCCTTCAGTGGGCTCAGCACCTGCTTACCCCCCTTCTAGTCCCAATTACAATGGCCAGTTCATCAACTTGTTACTTTCATACTTTCAAGGCCACAGAGCCAATTTGTGCATGTAGGGGAGCAGGGCTCTGCAACTCATCTGTCAGCAGTCCCAATTAAATCCCTTGCAGATGTACTTTCTTATCAGTAACTTTTAAACATATTTTTCTGTATTTTTCCATCTTCCAGTTCTGCTTATCTAAGCTAGTTCAATATTCTTGCTATGTCCTTGCTGTGTTCCAGCTCTACAGGCAGATTGGGGGATGTGCAATTCCCATAGGCCTCTCCACTAGCTTCACTTACAGGTCAAGCTAGCTAGGCTCGCTTGCTTATATCAGACAAAGTGGATCACAGGCCTACACCTGCCACAGTGCCACTACTGGGCAAAGGTCACAGTGGAAATCCAGAGAGAGAGGGAGTAGCCCTGTTTCTTGTGATCCCATCTACTGATGATGTGAGCCCATTTGGGTTCCGATCCAGTTTCGGAACCACTGCTCTAAGCTGTGCTTCCAGCCTTGGCTGCTGCAAATACTTGCAACATTGAGGCCTTTTTATAGGCAAAGGGACTGGTAATGCAAAAAGAAGAGCTTTGGGATTTAGTTCACACCTTTGTATTCTTTCCAATCCAACAGAAGTGGGAAAGAATGATATAAAATGGGTCTGTCTGTCTGTCTGTCTGGAGGCAAAATAACTCTGAAAATTTAAGGAAGTGGAATGAAACTTCACATGTGGAAAAAACATAGAAAGACACATTGAATTTGAAAATGGACCAAGTCAGACTGGGGATTCCAGCA
Source organism: Ichthyophis bannanicus (assembly GCA_033557465.1). Classification (NCBI taxonomy): domain Eukaryota; kingdom Metazoa; phylum Chordata; class Amphibia; order Gymnophiona; family Ichthyophiidae; genus Ichthyophis; species Ichthyophis bannanicus. The sequence goes on from CM066045.1 coordinate 55,154,140, forward strand.
ACATAAGCCTTCCAAAAAACTAGTCCAATGTATTTCTATGGGAGAAAGAGTTCCAGCTTCTGTACCATACAAACTTACATATAATGAGATATAGATGTTAGGGAATTATTCCTTTCAAACTCTCTCTGCCTATTCTCTACTCCCCCCCCCCCCCCAAATGCCTCCACCACTAAAACTGTCCCATTCTCAAAAAATACTCCCTCACAACTGTCCTACTAACCCCCAAATTCTGGCACCATGAAAAAAATACTCTCCAAAACTGCCTCACCACCCTGCTAACTGCCTACACCCCCACAATTGACCTACTGCAACACAAACTGGCCAATCCAAAACACATCCCTCACAACTGCCCCATCCTAAAAACTGTCCCACCAGGAAAACCTAACCCCTCCTGCAACTGGCCCACCATCCTTTCAACTGCAAACACTACCACCCAAACTGATACCGCACCTTGCAAACTGCTCCACCTCCTAAACACTATCCCACCACTAATGCCCCGAAAACTGTCCCAATCCAAAAAAACAATCTCCTGCAACTGCCCCACCATCCTGCAAACTGCCCCCTACCCGTAAACTGCCCCACTAGGAAAAATGAATCCCTCCTGCTACTACCATCTAATCCTGTCAACTACTCCCACCCACAAAAACTACCCCCTTTGCAACTGTTCTGCCACCCCAGAAAATGCCCCCTCTCAAAAAATACTACCTCAAAATCTACCTGGCAGCAACTTCCCCAGCACCCCATAAATTAAACCACCCATACACACACACACATACAGTAACTGATAAACATACAAAACAGAGATATGCGCACACACACATGCAAACACAAGGCATACACAAACACACACGCACCCACACACACATAGAGGCAATGCAGATAAAACAGATGCATGAGCACATCCACATAAAAATATGGAGGGTTGGAAAATATTCCATAAGCCATACTCAGCATGCATTCCACACTTGTTTTTTAAAGTGGGAGCTCAAGGTGAGTTATACTCCAGGACAGTAGATAGTTTCTTGTCCCCAGAAGGCTTACAATCTAAGGGGCCTTTATACTAAACTGCATTAGGCAATTAATGCACATTTCGGTGCACAATGACTGCTTCTGTGGACTCGTGGTCTTACTGTGTAGCTGGGACAGTTACTGTGCGCTGAAATGTGTGTTAGCCAACATTGCGCAATAGGGTAGAGAGTGGGCACTGAGTGCACATGCGTCGGTGGCACACGCTAATTGCCAACGCTGTGGTTAGTGTGGGTGCACTTACGATCACCTCAATAGGTGGCATTAGGTGCATCCACGGTTATTGCCAAGGGCCAAAACGTGCACTAAGGAGTTGTCCGCATGGTAACTGTTGGGCATATGCTGGCCATGCCCCCGACAATTAGTGTTGTGCAGTGGCATCTAATCCTTCTTGATTCTGACTTAAAACTTGAGTTAGGGGGTAAAACATACTTGAGGCAATTAGAGGATTAAGTGACGTGACCAAGATCACAAGGGGCAGCAGTGTGATTTATACCCGGTTTCTCTGCCACATAGCCTGCTGCTGCTCTATCAGGCTATTCCTTCACTCCACACAGTCTTACTGAATTAGGCCTCAAGTGGAAAAGGTTTGCCCTCCTGGCTGAAGGTCAGGCTGGTGTGTTGTAAGATCACTGGTGTGAACTTTGCATAAGCTGAAAGAAAACAGAAGGTTGCAGAGTGAGGATAAGCAAATCCCTCTCATACGAGTCAGTCTGGTACAATGGGAGGGTGTTCAGAGAGCTCAGTTTGGCATGACAGCGCCCTTCTGCCACTTCACTGAAAGAGGGAAAAAATTTGATCTATAACTGTTTAAAAGTCCACTTTTATTTATAGGAGTGCTGGAACTAATCAGATTTTGTTAGAACTCTATTTTTATTACATTGTACAACATTTTTCCAGAATAAATCATTCTTTGAATAATTTATTTATTTAACTGTATTTATATCCCGCTTTTCACCGGGTCAAAGCGGTTTAACAAAAAAGGGGAGGGGGGGGGCTGTCACCAAGGGGGCCAACATTGATGATCTGAACAGAAAGTAACGACTTAGATAATAGACGTAGGTCTCTTAGTAGGTAGTTCTGGGGATATGTCAGAAGGTCTGGAGGAGTTGTCGGTGATGGATGTCTGTTCTGGTCCAAGGTATTTATGAAACAGGATGGTTTTTAGTTGTTTTCCGGAATGTGGAAAGGTCTCCATTGTTTCTGATTTGGCTCGGTAGGGAGTTCCAGAGGGAGGGTGTGTACAGTTCGAAAGCTCTGTTGCAGGTTCGTTGATTGTACTTAGTTCGTTCGTGGGGGATAGTGAGGGTGTTGCTGATGGTTTGTCGGGTTGTCCTGTTGAGGGTGGGCTGGGGTAGTAGAGAGAATAGTTGGGAAGTTTGCGTTTGATAGAGGGTTTTGTGGATAAGTAGGGCAGATTTGTATTTGATCCTTGCTTCGAGTGGTAGTATGTGCAGTTCTCTCAGGACTGGAGTGATGTGATCTTGTTTTTTTGCTTTCTGGATGATTCTTGCTGTGGTGTTTAAGGCAGTTCGTAGTGGGTTGGTGTGGGTGGCGGGTAGTCCGTGATAAATTATATTACAGTAGTCCAGGTGGGGGAGCGTCATAGCTTGCATGACTGTTCTGAAGTCCTGTGGATCAATGAGTGGCCTGAGCCGTTGCACCATTTTTGCTTTGTGGAATATTGTTCTGGTAGTCTTTATAATCTGTTGGTTAAATGTGAGCGCCTGGTCTATGATGATTCCCAAATATTTTATGTGGGGTTGAATTTGTATTTGGGTGGTTCCCAAGATGAGGTGGGGTGATGGGGTGAAGTTAGGGTCCTTGGTTACTATGAGGGCTTCTGTTTTTTTAATGTTGATGGATAGGTTGTTCCTTTGTAGCCAGCTGGAGACTTCAATGAAGCAGTCTGATAGGTGACTGTTTGTTGGGTTGGTGGTTGTGATCGGTCCATAGAGCATTATGTCGTCTGCGTAGATGTGGTAGTTGATGTTATGAGCTCGTATAATCGAGCAGAGTGGTTGCAGGTAGATATTGAAGAGCATGGCGGATAGTGTGGAGCCCTGGGGTACTCCTTGGTGCTGTTGAAAGGGGGGGAGATTGCCATGCTTGTGCAGATCAGTTGTTGTCTATTGGTCAGGTAGGAGCAGAACCATTGAAGTACGATGTCCTTGATGTCGATTTCCTGAAGTCTGTGTAGGAGGATGTTGTGGGAGATGGTGTCAAAGGCTGCGGATATGTCCAGGAAGAGCATAGCATATCCAGAGTGTTTGGTCTGCGTGCCTTTGATAAGGGTCTTCAGTAGTGATGTCATGAGGGTCTCAACTCCATGGAATGGGTGGAATCCATGTTGTTGCGGGTCCAGTATGTTGTTGGTATCTAGGTGGTCTTGGAGTTGCTGTTGTATCTTCTCAATGATTTTGGTGGTGAATGGGAGACTTGCTATAGTCCTGAAGGAGGCAGGGTTGAAGGGGTCCAGATTGTGGGGTTTTAGGGTTGGGCGAATGATGGAGGTTTTGAGGATGTCTGGCATGTGTCCTTGCTTGAGTGATTCATTGACAATGTGGGTTAGGGGTGCGCTTATGTCTTCTTTGGATTTCTTTATCCACTCTGCAGGGCAGGGATCTAGCAGAGAGGTGGTGGTGTTTAGGCAAGAAATAGTGGATTCTATTTTTTCTTTGGTGACTGTTTCGAATGTGCTCCAGTCTGTGTTTTTGGTAGCAGGGTAGATTGTTGTCTTTGCATTCAGTTGTGGGTTGTGTGGTTGTTGGAGCTGTTTGTATTGGCATGCTAGTAGTTCTAGTGGGATGTTCGGTAGCTGGTTGGAGTGGTTGGAGTGGTTGGGTGCTTTTGTTAGCTTCTTGACAATCTCAAAGAGCTCACGTGGTTTGTTTATTGAGGTATTTATGATTTTCAAGTGCTAGGTCCTTTTTGCTTTATCGGTTTCTGTGTGGTAAGTGTCTAGTTCATTCATGTATTTTGCTTTATCAGCTTCTTTTTTGGCCTTTCTCCATTTTCTCTCAGTTCTTCTGAGTTGGGTCTTTAGTCTCCGTAGGTCGGGGGTGTACCATCGGGCTCTTGTTGCGGTAGCTCTGGTTTTGGCGCTGTTTGTGGTTGCACAAGATGCAGAAGAGATTGTAGTATTCCAGATGTTGATCAGGCCATCGATATTGGAGGAGTTTGTTTGGAGTTTAGGTAATATTTGCGCTAGGAAGTCTTCTTTGTTAAATGGTTTAAATCTTCTTGTATGTTGGTTGTTCTCTTTGATGTTGGTGTGCTGGTAGATGTGGGTAATGTTGATGAGATAGTGGTCTGACCATGGTACACATGTGATCTTTGGGTTCTTGCATGAGGTGGCGCTTTGGAAGTTCAAGAATATGAGGTCAAGTGTGTTCCCTTTTTCGTGTGTTGGTTCGTGTATGATCTGGGTCAGGTCCATTGCTTCCATAGCACTGATGAAGACTTCGGCATGTTTATCTTGTAGTGAGGGGAGGTTGAAGTCTCCGAGGATTAGTTGTTCTTTGGTGGAGATGCGCTCTGTGATACATGTTTTAGTATGCCTGATAGATCGGTACGTGGAGTGGGCGCTCGGTAGATTAGGCATATGGAGAGGTGTTTGTTGGTGAGAGTGAGTATGTCTACTTCATTGGTTGTTTCTGATGCATGGTTTCTGATGTAGAGGTTGGATTTCACAATGATGGCTACTCCTCCTCCTCTGGCGTGAGCTCGGGAGCAGTTGTGAAGACTGTATCCATTTGGTGTCAGTTGGTTCATGAGCACTGTGTCGGTGTCTGATAGCCATGTTTCGGTTATGCAGAGGATGTCGATCTTTTGGGTTGTGATCAGATCTTGGAGCATGTGGTGTTTGTTTCTGACTGAGCGAGCATTTATTAGTGTGATGGAGAGAGGGTTGCTGTTTGAGGGATTGGGGGTGTGGGTGGTATGTGAGTGCTGCCCTATATAGGGGGGGGGGGGTTGGTGATGTTTGTAGGTCGGATGGTTGGAGTGGGGTGGTTGGGGTGCGTGCTGGCAGTAGTGAGATAATAGGTTACATTGTTTGGGAACGGTGTTAGGAGGTATATTGGAGCCAGGAAGGGTGGCATGGTTTGCAAGCGTACTTGGGTGTCCTGGGGCAGCATTGTGCTGCTACGTTGGGCTTCTTTGGGCGTTGGGTGCTCTTTTTTCCTCTTCCTGCTGTCCTGGATGGGCAGGGGCTTCCGTACAGGAGATGGTTTCTTCTGTAGAGGTGCTCAAACCCAGTCGGGGGAGCTGGTGGACATGGGCTGCTGTTGCTGGGATCAGTGGGCTGCTTGCTGGTGCGAGAGTCTCTGGTGGTTTCTCTGTTGTGCCCCGCCTGAGGCCCTCAGGCGCGGGCCCGCCAGGCGCAGGCACACCCTACGGGGATGCTAGCTTTTCAGTCCCTCTCACTGCCCTGATTGGGTAGGAGCCTCTGAGCAGGAGATTTTCCCGCTCAGGCGCTCAACCCAATGGGGGAGCTTTTCGCCGGCAGATGGTGGGTGATGGTGGCCGGGTGGTGAGTGTTGCTGTTTCTCACCTTCCCCTACGGGGACGCTGGCTTTTCAGTCCCTCCCACTGCCCTGATTGGGCAGGAGCCTCTGAGCGGGTGGGTTTCCTGCTCAGGTGCTCAACCCGACGGGGGAGCTTTTCGCCGGTGGATGGTGGGTGATGGCGGCCGGATACGTGGAATCCAGTAGTCTTAAGATATACATAGTGTCATTTAATCTCACTGCACAGCTGGATTTATAATTTCTTTCCCTCTTTCCCTGACTCCCTCAATTCAGCTGTTTTCCCTTTATTTTTGTGTTTTCTAACGGGGGGAGGGGGGAAGGGGAGGGGCAATGCAAGTCCCAGAGCTACCAAGTTCCAAGAAGAAGACTTTTTAGGCAGTCCTGGTTTAGAACTTACATCCTGAAGCAGGGACTCATTGCTGGGCCTCATTTGCATAAGTCAGTAGGGGTTTTGCATGTGTGGCATGGGAGACTCCTCCCCACTTGTAAACACCCATACAGAGCAGATAGCAACCCCTGCCGCTTGCCCCCCTTTTTCCATAATCTGCTGAAAAGGCATATCCTCCCACCCCAAATCTATTTGCACCTTGGGGCGACTCTGATAATGCCTATCCTGTAAACAGGCATAGTAATCCATCTTGCCTAAACCATACCTTTCTCACAACACTAAAAATGGTAGAACCCTACCTTGCTTATCTACCCCCCTCCGTGCTCATATCCTAAAGTTCCCCTCTTCCTTCCCTGATGGGAAATCCCCTAGACCCCATATAAACACCCTCTTAGAATAGCATTTCCCTCCCCAAAAGCCAATTATTATTCTCACTCCAAACCCCCATAGAGAGATGTACTTGTGGGTTCTCCCCTATCGACTCCTGATCTCCCCCCGTATTGTCCCACAGACGGTGTTCCAGAGGCTCCCTGCCCGCTTGCTCCATATGCACCTACTGGGGCACATCTCCCTCACCCTTCCAGGCAAGCAACACCCTCAAATGCACCACCTCATAATACCGGGGAAGCAGGGCACCCCCAGACCCTACTCTCGCCATCCCCTAAACATTGTCTTTCTCACCACCCTAGGTGGCCTTCCCCCCATATGAACTCCATGACTATACTCTGGAGTCTCTTGGGAAGTTTCTGGCAGGGCTGCCTAGATCACCTTCCAACAAGGCAGGGACATAAATAAGAACAGAACTTAAGGCAAAATATTCATATTAACGACAGCTAGTCTCCCTAACCAGAAGAGATATAAGTCTTTGTACAGGTCTCTCCGAATAGCATCCAATAGGGGCCCATAGTTCCAATCTGCCACGTGCTGCACTGTATTCCCAGCTGCACTCCCAAATACCGAAAGGACTGACCCACCTACTTAAATGGAAAGCCTCCCCTGAGATGATCTTCCAATTACCGTGGCAAATTAAAGCCCAAAATCTCCATTTTGCTAACATTTATTTTAGACCCAGAGACCGACTTTAGAGGTCAAACTCTTTCATCAGCACCAACAGGGAGATCAGTGATTCCCCCAATGTAAATATCCCATCATCAGTGAATAAGGCAATTTTTGAGACATCTCCTGCCATCCACACTGCCTTAGGGGGTTATTCTGAACAGCGAATAGCGGGGATGTATGTCCAGTTTGGATGTACAAGCCCCGCTATTTGCTGGCACAGTATTCAGCACTGCCGGCTCCCCACACGTACTGCGGCGTTGTGCAGGGAGCACTGGATGGGAGCAGGAGCGGAAGGGCCGGAGGTGCAGAGTGGGCAGAGCGGGGGCAGGCTGCATAACTTGGACATATAGAGTCTATTCTGGTCTGGGCCCTGTAAAACCACCGTACACACACACACACACATACGGCATAGAAACAGGTAAGCCCCCCTCACCTGATCCTGGTCCTGGCAGCCCCTGCCGAGGGTCGGGCGGCAGAGAAAGCAATTCAATGCTGCTGGCTGGCCTTGCTCACTCCTGCTGGGCATCGCGGTGCCAAGGGGACGGGATGCCCCAACAGTGGCACACCAGAAGAAGCAATGTGCTGTGGGGACGGGCAGGCACTTGGACATAGACCGGTGTAGAATGTTGTGTGTGCGGCCCATCCAAGTGCCCTGATTTTACAGCTGCAGGAATGTATAGCTCCCGCGGTTACAGAATCTGGTATATCTCGTCCTATACATAATCCTGGATGTGCAGGGTGCAGAATTGGCCTCTTAATGTCTTCCTGCGCTTGAATCCTGGCCGCCAGAGGCTCTATCACCAAAGCAAATAAGGGTGAAAACAGGCAGCCCTGTCTTATACCCCTCCCCAACCGAAATGACTCGGAGTATTCTGCATTTATGTGAATCCTCGACTTAGGGGCCGCATATAACGCACGGACCCACCTGATAAAGTTCTCCTCAAAGCCCATGCGTTCCAAGATTTTAAACATGAAAGGCCATTTGACTCTGTCTAATACCTTTTCCGCGTCAACTGTTATAAAAACCGCTTTTTGCTCCCCTGACTGCAAATGCCAAGTTAAGGATCCTCTCAATGTTGCCCCCCCCCCCCCCCTTGTCTCCCCTAGACAAACCCTATTTGATCCTGGTATAACAGTTTAGGCATGCATCCTTGCAGCTGAATTGTCAATATTTTTGCCAATAATTTGGCATCCAAGTTGATGAGGGAGTTGGGCCTATATGACTCGCATGTCATGGGAACCTTCCCGACTTAGGCAGTACCATTATCCCTGCTTCTGCCATGGACTCAGGTACTTTACCAAGCTCCAGCACCCCATTAACACCTCCACTAACAGCAGTGCCAGAGTGTCCTGAAACTTCTTATAAAATTTCACTGTTAACCCATCTAGCCCCGGGGTCTGGCCTACCTTCAAAGACTTGATTGCTGTCCTGATCTCCTCACTTATCTTGCTATTGAGCTAAGCAGCCTCCTCTTTGTCCAATTTATTTAGAACACATTCCCTAAGAAAACTCTCACCTTGGGCCTCCCCATCCTTAACATCCCCTTGGTACAGCTTTTTAAAAAAATCTCAAAAGATCCCCCAGATCCCCCCCCTGACCCTGTCACTAAACCCCCCTTCCCATCTCTGATACTTACTATTTGTCTTTGCTGAGTCTGGGCCTTCAACTGGCTGGCCAAAATATGGTTCGCTCAATTGCCCCCCTCAAAATGGGCGTGCTTAAGAACATTTAGCTCATGCGCCATTTGGTTCACACAGAGTATCCCCAACTCTGCCCTCAATTGCCCTAGTTCCTGCAGGATTTCCCGGTCTCTATCACTTTGATGTTGCACTTCCAAGGATCTCATCCACTCATATAGATGGTACTCCTGGGCTCTCTGCAGCTTCTTTGCCTTGGCCTCCAAGTCCAGTAGATGTCCTCTAACTACAGCTTTGAGGCCATCCCACACCACCCCAAGTCCATACCTACTCCTCTATTAAAGTGGAGATACTCCGCCAGGACCTTCCAAATCTGCTCCACTTTGGAGTCCTCTTCCAATAGGAAGTCATTCAGCCTCCAGAACCTAAGGCCTTCGTCCCCCTTATCTAGCTCAAATATCACACTCATCGGAGCAAGGTCTGTCCATATAATTGATCCATGATCCATTTTCTGCACCCTATGTACCCACCCCTCACTTACCCAGATCATATCTAAGCAGCTATAGGAATCATGCTGGTGGGAGTAAAACATATACCTCAGCTGACCTGTGTGTCTGCACCATCAGATATCTACTAACCCCAACCACTCCTTCAGCCGCAATAGACACCGTCTATCTCTATGCCCCCTCCAATACAGTCCCCCCACTATTATCTACTTGGGGATTTATCAGCAAGTTGTAATCCCCCCATTATGATGGGAACATTGCCCATGTCCTCCAGCTTCACTGATACAGCATAATAAATTCCCCCCTGCTTGTTATTGGGCCCATACAAGCTCACTACCCATCCACCATGAGATGCACCCCCACATACCTGCCCCCCTGGGTCCCGCATTACCTTATCCACCTCCCCTTTCATGTTCACGCTTAACAACACTCCCATCCCTCCCTTTTTAGGTGTCTCACAATTCGCAGCCAAAAATGCTTGTGGGTATTTCTTGGTCTGTAACATGTGCTCCTGATCCACCCTCAGGTGCATCTCCTGAATGCACAAGATATCTGCCTTTATATGATGACCTTCTCTTTCCAAGAGGCATCACTTGGTCCATGTGGTTAGCCCCTTTACATTTATTGTACTTATTGTAAGAGTCCTCTCCCCCCTCCCGCCTCCTTCTCCCCCCCCCCAGCCTTTGCCCCTCCCCATGCCTTCTCCCTCTCCCCCTCTCCCTCCCCCTCCCCAACCACCACTGCCCCTCCAATGTGTTGTCACATCTGCCACCTTGCTGTCTCCAACTTCTCAGCCGCCTCTCCCGGTTCTTGCAAATACCTCCGGTTAGTGGGAAATCGGCAATTTCGTGGATTCAGCTTGAGAGCAGCGCACTCAAGCTGCCATCAAGCCAGATGACATCACTTCCTCCTTACATGGACTTTCTATCCATAGAGATTCTACAGTGTATTTGTTTCTGCAAAACTTGAATCCTATGTGACTCAATGCCCTCTGTAACAGAGTGCAACCCCTCCACCAATTTGCAATATAGTTTGTATCCAGATATCACAGTATCCCACTGGTTGTCCTTCCACCAGGACTCTGAGATACCAATATCTAACCTTTCATTTAGTGCTAGATATTCCAGCTCTTCCATGTTATGTTTTAGACTTCTAGCATTTGCATACAGGCATTTTAGAGGATGTATTTTATTCATATTAACAATCTGGTTAACAGTTGACAAGGGTAATTTGGAATCTTTTAGCTCTGTCTGCTCTGTACTTAAAGGCATCTGGGTTACGTTTATCTTTATTGGAACCTCCCTAGCTGGATACCCTAACTTCCCTCTTTTGCTAGTATTCTTCAAGGATATATCCTTCCAAAACATGCACTCTTGGGCGACTGTCAGCTTTTCCCTATTATCTAGTTTAAAAGCTGCTCTATCTCCCTTTTAAGGGTTAATGCCAGCAGCCTGGTTCCACTACCTTCCTTTTAGAAAATCCCCCCTTCCACAGAATGTTGCCCAGTTCTTAACAAATCCAAATCCCTCTTCCAGAGTCTCATCCACGCATTGAGACTCAGGAACTCTGCCTTCTTTTTGGGTCCTGTGCGTGGAATGGAAAGCATTTCAGAGAATGGTACCCTGGAAGTTATGGATTCAACTTTTTACCTAAAAACCTAAATTTGGCCTCCAGAACCTCCCTCCCACATCTTCCTATGTCATTGGTACCAACATGTACGAAGACAACAGGCTTCTCCCCAGTGCTATCTAATACCTTGTCTAGGTGGCGCTTGAGGTCCGCTACCTTCGCACCAAGCAGGCATGTTAGCAGGTCATCTTCACGTCCACCAGCCACCCAGCTATCTACATGTCTAATGATCAAATCTCCAACTATAATGGCTGTCCTAACCCTTCCCTCATGAGCACATAGCCCTGGAAAAATCTCCTCAAAGTGGAGGGCAGGTCCTAGCTACAGGATCACTTCCTGCCACATCAAGGTAGTCCAGGGCAGAGTGGGATGCCCCATCCATCATTTTCAATTTGCTTTGGGCGATCTGCAATTGGAAATCTATTTAAGATCAAAATCTTTGTCTTCTTTATATTCAAGCATAATCTATTCTTAATTTATCCAGGACTTTACAACTTTTGTACAACAAGAGCGCACATGAAGGCTTTGCTGACAGAATCTTTGACTGGTACCATAAGTTGTAAATCATCAGCACAGAAATGGTAGATCACACCTAACTCAGAAAAAAATGACAGATTGGTTGGATATATAGATATACATACATAAACACACACACATATACTGTATATATAGTATATACACACTCATATTGATATGTATATATATATGTATGTATGAAATAATTAAAGTAATAGTGTTGATAAGGCTGAGCCTTGCCGAATGCCTGTCTGTAAAAGTATCTGTGTTGGTTCACAATCTTCCAATCTCACCTGCAGAACACGACTAGTTAAAATGGGATTTAAACCATCTTAATACAATGCTAGAAATCTCAATAGCAGCTATTCTGTTTCATAAACAAATTTTATGAAATGATAAATGATTAATAGTATCAGAGGCTGCCGAAATGCCACGCATGTAACACATTACACCGTTGCTCAACACCACTGAAGTGAATATGCAATGTTTGTAGCTGTGCAACAAGTCAGTCCTCAAAGACAATGTAAGTTAGGAACAGGCATAGGCAAAATGTTTTTAGTTCATTTTTAGAATTTTTCCTGATTTTTTTAGCACTTTTGGTTCCTTTCACACATTTATTTTAATTAAAAAATGTTAACATGAATTAAAACTTCTTAATGTTCACATATTAATTGCACACACTTTGATTAGTAGGCTAATGCATGTTAAATCAATTTTGCATGTGCTAAATCTTCTAAGATGTGCTAATAAACCGACTGAGCACTGAACCGACTGAACAAATGCACATTCAGAATCATGTGTTTATCTTTTGTTTGAAAATCAGCCTGGTTTGTGGATGCTGAAAAGCCTCTACATACAGTACCAATAAAGTAAGGCCTCCTATTAGAAATGTATCATTAAATAATTTCAAGGTAACTTGCACAAATTCTGATTAAAACTAGAAGAGGAAGTAGGAAGAAGTTGGCAGCTTCCAAAGAAAAGTGGAAACAGTGATCTATAGGTCTTCCCAAACAAGTCCTGGAGACTCCACAATCAGGATACCTGGGCCTAGTTCGTACTTGGATTGGAAGCCGCCTTCTGCGCAGAAGTAAGGCCTGACCATCTACTTCCAGTCACACCTTGCCAAGAAAACCCAGGGGACAGTCACAACATGGACAACTATCCACAGGGTTGCCAGATGTGGCATTGACTTGACAATGAATATGCCCAAGAGAAATGATTCAAATGCTGGGTCTCCAATGCATGCAGATTAACTAGGGATATTCTGAAGACCTGACTTGCTGCGGGTTCCCTAAGACGGGTTCTGGAAGCCCAGTTTCAGAGAATCATCATATGAAGGGTTAGGAAGGGATTTTTGTTTTAACTGCAGCAGATATGGCTACACATGTATGGGGGTGGGGGGATTTTCAGAGGCTGCAGCCAGTTAGTGCTGCTGAATATCCTGGCGAGTGCCATTTAAGCGGATTACAGATCTGCAAACTGCATAAATGGCTTTGATTATCCCCCCAGTGTTTTCCACTATCCCTTGGATTTCCATGGAGATATATCTTTTGAGAGATTTGGGCACAATGGATTTCTGATGTTCTCTTACCCTAACCAAGTAATGCTTAAAGGGCCTTCCCACTGCAGTACGTATCAGATGGGACACCTTCAGTGTCCCCTGTCAACTGCACCGATGAGCTGCCCAAGCCTGTAATAACCAGGTTTTCGTAGTGACAGATTTTCCATCTTCTGGTCCCCCTGGCCTTTGTCTCGGAATGCAGAAAGGCAAGGGCTGGAATGTAAACTATCTGTCCACCCCTTTCACCTCAAACCCAACAGACCCAGGAAAGCTGGAATGAACCGGTGCCGCTTACATTCCTGCAAATGGGCCTTTAGCTACTGCACACCAGGCAGCACCTGAACACAGAAGCCTTTTTCAAGTTTTGCAAGATGCAGGAGAAGGTGGGTAAGCAGTGAGCTGCTGTACTTCCTTGTAATGATTAAAATGGTATGAAAAATAAGTGGGACGTATTCAAAAGGACGAATGCGGTTAGCAAACCTGTTAATAGCGTTAGTCCCGGTGAGCTGGATATTCAGCGGCACATAGCCATTTTGTGTCCTCCCAAGACCTTTGCATACCCTGATGCTTCTAGGACTAGTGCTCAAGTTAACTGGTCAGCAACAATATTCAGCCACTGTCCGGTTAACTTAATCTGGCTAAAGTTAGATACACAAGAGGCTGGACTAACTTTAGCCGGTGTAACTATCTGGCCAGCGACTGAATTTCACCACTAAACCACTAATCAGGCAAACTGGACATTCGTTGCTGGTGGCCGAGAATAACTCCAGCGTTGAATATCTGAGTCTAATTTAAAATAGCGACGGCCATTGACTATCAGCCCCTAAAGTTAAAAAAAAAAGCCTTTCTAAGAAGGGTTCAGGCTGAGCTAAAGCTGGCACCCGGCAAGAAGCTCTTGCAGCTTCCAATTACTGATCTATTTAACCATCGACATCAATGGCGTCTTCCTCTTTACTGATGTTATCAGCCCATGCACACTTCCGCAGTTAGGATCGCCAGTTTGCTGTAGTTGGCTTTAAGCCCTATGAGTTGGAAAAGTATATATTGCTACCATAGTGATAACAACTTTATTTCTGTGAACACACTGTTAAATGAGGGAGCAATAATACGATTTTGTTTGCCCATGGTACACAAAGTCCTGGTGAAAGATTTTCTTCAGAAGTTTATCTATAGAAGGATCTTTTCTCCCTCCCACTTGCAGATACTTTTGCACGGGTCAGAAAGCAGGACAGGAGAAGAGGGACACACCCCTAACCCATTACTGTCCCTCCTCCCAGTCAACAGCAGACCCACTCACTACTGGCTTGCTTCTAGTAGTCCATGCACTGCTCAGTCACTCACTGCCCTTCCCCCAGCTCCAAGTGCCATGAAGGTGAAAGACATTTATCAACTTTTATTATCCAAAGGCTCTTAACCCAGAAGCAATAGAGTTGACACGCAAGCAAACCTCACTAGGTCAGTGGTTAGATGGGGCTGCATTCTTCAGCTCCTTGTCTATAGCTAAGGGACCATATGCTGATTCTAGACCCACACAGAGGTTTAACCCCTGCAAACATTTAAATTCGGGGCCCCCATTCCTTTTTGGCAGTGATCTCCCATACACAGTACCTTTTCTCTCTCTCCCCCTGTCTACTACCCTCCTCCCTCCATCCTCCACCCGCTTCCTTGCATCACTACCCCCCAGACGCCCTCTCTTTCCTTGTGCCCACATGGTATGGAAGGGCATCAGTGAGGGGCACGAACATTGAAGCATCTCCTAATGCTTGGCACCCCATGCAGAAGCAGATCACGCACCCTGAGAGATGGCCTTGTCAGTGTATGCACAGCCCTTTCTCAAAGGTGTATGGAGACTTATACCACACTGGGTGTTTCAGGGAGGCTATCAGACTCAGAGTTAGGCACTGGCAACATAGGCAACTGCCCAGGGGGCCACATTTTGAGGATACCAAATACCTGGGCTAAAGAGCAGCCTGATTCCACTTGCTTTAGACTGAGTTCTATTATATTTGGGGGAGAAACTTTTCCTCCCCACTACTCTGTGGTTCTGCGTATGAGCACCAGAATATTAGATCCAGCCCTGGAGGCAATCTGTGGCATGTCCAGCCGGAGACACAGAATGCCGACGGAGAGTGCGGCCACAGCATACTGCCATCTGACCCTCAGTGTGGTCCTCCCGGCCTGGATTGGGCGGCTGGTGCTGTGCTATGGCCATGCGATGGCATTGGGGGGCCTGTAACTTGCAATCGGCATGGCGCACGGCACTTATTCCACCTTTGGGGTTTCCATCTCTGCATGGAGGATGTACAGAGGCCTGATCTGAATGGCCTCAGAACGTTCTGGAGCCTGGCCACACCTCCACTCCACCCTCATCCTGCCCCAGCACCACCCCTTCCTGTCCCCATCCAGTGCTACCCGCACAATGACCCTGTACATGTGGGGAGCCAAGAGGACAGAATGTGGTCCAGGAGATGAACGTGGGTTGGACGGTCAACCTGGACATCCAACCCTGCTATTTGCGGGTCAGAATGAACCCCATAGTGGATTTGAAGTAGCACAAATATTGGCAACTGTTTCCCTAAAAGGCTAGTGTGAACTTAACTGATTTTTGTGATGAACTTGCTAAGTCTTTGTGCATGGGAAGTTAGTATTGCCCAATCTAATTTTGTTATGTTTCTCCTGAGTCTACCCCCCTCTCCTCAGCTCAGATCACGACCACCATTGAGATGGTGTTAGTTGCATCCCCTGGTATTTGCACCAAGCACAAGTACTACAGATTACAAACGCCTGTATTAGCTGTGTCCCTCCATTGGGCCCAGTCCCACCCAGGTGCAGCTCTGACGCATGCTGCAAGGATAGTGCGGGGCCCCACTACTTTCCAATACCATACCTAAACCACATGCTAACCCCATGCAACCCTTTAGTAAATATGCCTTTAAGTGTCTTTGGGAAATTGACCTAATTACACTTACACACACACACACACACACACACACAAAGAAAGGTTTCATATCTAAAAGTATGATGTCTAATTATGTGCTTTCATAGAATTGTTGTGGGAGGGGTAGTGTTGGAATAATCAAGATTGTTGAGTTTACTTATCAAAATCTCAAGGGGGCAGATGAAGAGGGAACTAGGGGTCTGAAAGTTAATTGAAGACGGTAGGGCATAAAGCCGAGCGCCCAATATCCGGGCACAAACCTAGCTAGCAGGTTCATGGTGGCCTGATACTGTCTATTAACACCTCAGGAAACCAAATGGCTGGATGTTCAGGCAACAAACTCACTTGTTTGACAGCTTTTCAAACTATTAGAAAGCTTGCGACATATATATACTTTGGAGTTACTGAATTTCCCCTCACAATATTGTTCAGAACATTTTATAAGAGTAATCTTGTGCTCAGAATTCAGTACTGCAGTCTCTCATACTGAGCTACTTCAGAAAAAAGCGTGAACAAAATCCAAAAACCCTTCCCTTAAGTCAGCTGGTGAATGCAACTTTGCTTTGGGACCCAATCATATTACTAGTACTTATCACTTCTATAGCACAACTAAGCATACACAGAGCAGTAGCAATACACATACGACAGTCCCTGCTCGAAAGAGCTTACAGTCTGCTGAGACAAACAGAAATCATGTGGTTAGAGCAATCGCATCTTCAGTCCTGGTCCATGATCATTACCAGGAGAGTGCGCTGGGGGGAGGGGCATGGTGACCAGCTATTTCTTCCACTCTTCTATTTGGGGTAGTTTAGTTTATTCGACAATGTTCTATAGCGCCTTTCACTAAGTCACAACAAAAGCATTTGGCAAAAATAAAATATAAAAGAGCTTAAATCACATAAAGAGACAGTACAAACATAGATTTTGAGAAGAGGGGACAGGGCACTCAAGATTGACCATAGGTAAAAATACATTTTACAGCTTACTGTCCTGGTCCAACCCCTGCTTATCATAGACAGTAGCCTCCGTCTGCTTTGGCTGAGAGAGCAGAACTTTATCTAAGAGCACTGGGAGTCAACCTTCAGGCGTTGGTCCCTTGAGAGAGGAGCTCAGTGAAGGTATATCTCCTCCCAGAGAACTGTTTCTTATATTTACCATTTTTGATAGCTCATTCCTTGCAGGAGAGTGTCTTTCCTTCCATGCTGAAACAAGTCTTAATCCGGCCAGTTTGGTGGTAGATGATTTAAATAATTATAGGCCGGTATCTAATCTGCCTTGAATTGCTAAGATTTTAGAATCTATTGTGACCTCCCAATTACAGACGCATATGGAAGAAATAGGAGGGTTAGATGACTGTCGATCCAGATTTAGGGCTGCTTTTACTACTGAAACAGTGGTGGTAGTTTTATTGGACGAGATGCAGAGATGGAAGGATTGCGGAGGCTGTGTTTTATCAATTTTGTTAGAACTATCCTCAGTCTTCGATACAGTTTCCCATAATTTATTATTGGCAAGGCTGCGTTTCTTGTGGTTGCATGCTTTAGCCTTAAAATGGGGTGACTCCTTTCCAACAAATAGATCTTTCAAAGTGGAGTTTAATAGACAAATATCAAATGTTTTTCATTATACGACAGGCGTGCCACAAGGCGTGTCATTATCCCCATTAGTGTTTAATATCTATGCTGACAATGTTCATTTTTTATACCAATGAAGAAATCTTTTCAAGATTTGTTGGATCAGTTAGGATATGGTTTATGTGTTCTGAGGGACTGGTTGAATGAAAATAAATTGAAGTTGAATTTAGGGAAAACTGAAGTTTTATAGATGGGGTTGGCTAAGATTCTAGATGATATTAAATTTGTGCAGTTGCTAGGACGGAAGGTAGATATTATTTATTTATTTAACATGTTTTTGTATTGTGTATTCAAGGCGGTTTACAGTATAACAATAATTAGACAAAATACAAAGAATAAGGTCATTAAACTTGGAGGATTATACAGGGGGATAAAGACTAGTGGAAGTATAGAGTACCATAAATTCAGTTTAGGACAGAGGGGCAGCCCCTAACCAGAATGGTTCAGGGCTAGTCATAGGTTCTGGAGGGGGCATGAGAGGGGCACAGGCGAGGGTAGGAAGGGGGACTTACAAACCAGATGGTTTGCGGGGGAAGGGGGTATTTATGGGAATGGGGATACATTTGTCCAGCAGTACAGAGGGCAGAGGCTTGAGGCTTCAATATGTTTATATGATCTCGGAGGTGCGTAGTTTGGGAGTTACTGGATTATTGACTCTAATTTGACTTTTGAATCATATGTGAAACATGTACAAAATAAAACATAGTATAAATTGAAGTTAGTGAGATGACTGAGATCAGTGCTAAGACCCCCAAGATTTTCAGACGGCGGTTCAATCAATAGTATTGAGTCATCTGGACTACTGTAATTCTGTATTTTTGGGAATGCCCAAACAGCTATTCCATAAACTGCAACGCATTCAAAATGTTTTGCTAAAATGATCATTATAGTAATTATAGGGAGAGAGCTACCCCTTTGCTGTTGAACCTCTATGGGTGAAAAATAGAAGCATGAGTTTTGTTTAAGGCTTTTTGTCTGGCTTGTAAAGTCATTCATAGGCTATGTGCAGCTTATTTATCAAATGAGCTGACGTTTTGTTCTTCTGTAAGTTTTTTGCGCTCCATGCAGGGGCAGTTCCTTCTGCCCCCATACAAAAGGAAATCGGCATTGGCAGGGGCAAAAGTCAAACAGCCTTGCAGCCAGAGGTTTAAGGTAAGTGTTGCTGGCTGTTTGAGGCCATTGCAGGTCCCGGAGAGGGGCAGAAGCAATAGGAATGGGGCTGCCCTGGACCATTGCAACTCTAGGCAGCTGCCTAATTTGCACAATGGTTACGCCAGCCCTAAGAGGTTCTCACTCTTGGCTCTAGAAGGCTGTGGAGATCTTTTACTGGCACTGAGCAGTTTCCATCTCTTTCCAATCCAGGATATCAAATCATTAAAGGGCCCTTATACCATCTCTCCATCTCACCTTCTGCAGCCAAGGCCAACGAAAGATACTGGGCACCCTAGCAAACCTTCAGCCTTAAGCAGCTCCCCAGGTCAGAAGTGTTTCCGAAAGGAATTGCGATTGATATCTAATGATAATACATGAGGAACATTGGCGTTCCAAGCTCAGTGGGCACCTGGGATGGGCTCCCCCCTTGCGGCAGCTAGCACCTACCCTGCGCCCAGTGCCCCCCACATATGACACAGTGCACCACCCCTCCACCGGGCCCAGACGGCAAAGCCAGAACGACAAACTTAACTTAAAGCCATGGGTGGCTTGTCACACTGCCTGTGCGCTAGGTCCAGCGGCTGTTCTCTCCTGGGCTAAAGTCTCATGGAGTCTGTGCTTTGTTGTTTTATAGCCGGGGTCTCCAACTTCAGTCCTGGAGGGCCGCGAACCAGGCAGGTTTTCAGGATGTTCCTAATGAATATGCATGAGATATATTTGCATGCACCGCCCCAATTGTATTCAAAATGATCTCATGCATATTTATTAGGGACATCCTGAAAATCAGACTGGTTTGCGGCCCTTCGGGACTGGAGTTGGAGACCCCTGTTTTAGAGGATAACCTTCCCTGATGCAGCGCTTGGCAAAACGCTGACAGCGTCGGAGCTGGTGGAGCTGATCGAAGTGGAGCTAGCATCTTTTCAACAGAAGGGGAAGCATCCCAATTTAGTAAGGTTACCAGATGTCCTCAGTTTTTGGGGATTGTCCCTGATTTTGAGTTAGTGTCCTCGACTCCATGAACTATAGCTACCTTCTGTCCTTGATTTCAGTGGGGAC
Source organism: Ichthyophis bannanicus (assembly GCA_033557465.1). NCBI lineage: Eukaryota > Metazoa > Chordata > Amphibia > Gymnophiona > Ichthyophiidae > Ichthyophis > Ichthyophis bannanicus. The sequence goes on from CM066045.1 coordinate 55,173,772, forward strand.
AGAGGCAAAGGACATTGCTGCTTCTATGCACACCTCTAATGCAGTTTTCTTAATCTTGGTAGGAGAAGATACAAAATTAAATTTTTTTCTCAAAAAAAAGGAACAATTTTACTACAACTACTGCTAATCACTTGTATAGCGCTACAAGGTGTACACGGCGTTGTATAGACACGTGTAAAAGATGGTCCCTGCTCATCAGAGCTTACAATCTAGTCAAAACAGTTGAGGACAAGGATAAATCTAGGGGAATGGTAAGGAAACGCATAGGAGACTAAGCGGATCAGGATCCAAAAGCGGCCTTGAAGAGGTGAGTTTTCAGCCTGGATTTGAAAAGAGTCAGAGATGAAACCTGATGCACAGACTTATATACTTATAGGTATAAAATAAAGTTTAAGGGCCCGATATTCTATCCAGATAGCTATGTGCTACTACGGCACATAGCCATCTGCGCCGACCTTTAACCCTGGATATTCATGCCAGAGTCATATGCGGCCCCGACATTGAATATCCGGGTTTGCACAATGCAGTAGCTAACCGGGCAACGACGATATTGCATGATGCCCAGTTACTGACTGTCGCCAACCATGACACACCCCAATGCTAAGCAGTTAGCACCGGGGCAAGTAGAGGAGATGATTGGGGATATTCATTGAATATCCCGGCATTTATATGGTTTACAGGTTTGTAAGCTGTGCAAATACCTTTGAATATCGGGCCCTAAGTGTATATGTATGAATACGCAGTTATAACTTGAGAAGGGCTGCTACTATCTTTTTAAACTTTTGAAATGACTGAATGCTACCTAGACTGGTCATTTTGAAATTTATAGGGAAAGATGTGCAAGGAGGGAGGATCTCTGGTCCCTCCCATCCCACCTTAGCCCTCTTGGGTGTCCCAGATTTGCATTTGGGGCTATTTTAGCAAAGCAATAAAAGATTATTTTATAAGTTAAAAATAGTTTGGAAAATTTTATTTCAAAAAAAGGTAAGAAAAATATATAGAAGGGAGGTTTTTATGATCGATGATGTCAGAGACGTGAAAAGCTTTTAGCTGGTTATTTTCTTTTGCTTATATGTAAAGCAATGATGAAAAATTAAATTTAAAAAAAAGAAAAGCTTTTGGCTGGTTAAACAGTCTCGGAGGTCTTTTTCTACCCCCACTGAAGTTGGTGTGGACTCTGTAACAAGAGATTTAATTTAGAAATATATAAGATTTCCTGTCTGGGAGTGGATATCTACATATCTTCCATGTGGTTGGGACAGTAACTATGTGAGAAGGAGCAGCAAAATGAAGATAGCTAGTGAATGGGGATTATGTACTAGAGGCGAAACTTGAGCCTTGCATGATCCTGTTATTTTTCAGGCCTCTAGTTCTGTGGTAGGCTATGGCCTAGCATGGCCTGCTACTGTGAAAGGCCTGTAAGTTAGGCCTGGATCCTAACTCCCATTATAGCTAGAAAAGAACCAAAAATCTGTGAAAAATAAGAAAACTGTTTTAAAATGCTTAATAAGAAGTTTTTCATGAATTCATAAGTCTTCTATTATTCTCTTGTGTGTGAAAGAACAGAAATGTTTCAGTATATGCATTCCAGAAGCCGAAGTTAACCTTGCAGTAGAGAAGTAACGAAATTAAGAACTATACCATTGTTCAAGCAATCCTAAAGGAGGGGGCCGGTTGCTAGGCTCCGGAGGGATTTCTAATTGGACAAATGAAGGGAATGTATAACCAATGAGAAGTTTGCATGTATCGAGTTGGAACCAATAGAAAATTCTCATGTATCAAACTGAAAAAGAGGTATAAATGGTTATGTCTGTATAAACCTTTCCTCAGTTCCTTTTGAAGCTTTGACTGACTGGGCCTGTGCACATTAAACTGGCTCGGACCCTGTCAATTGACTCCTGGACTTATTCATTGATTGCACTTTGCCACAGCAGTTGCTCTTTGACATTTTGATAATTAAAATGAACAAGCACAACTACTCTAATATCACCCCTCCCAGAACCAGATCAGCATTACCCATTTGGTAGGCCCTAGGCCAGTACTTCCCAAACATTTTTCTAACATGACTCCATTTTAACACTCAAAACATCACGTGATCCCAGATGATGATGAGAACAAAATAGAAGATCTTCAGTCTCTTCCCTTCCTCCTCCTACTCCCACTTATCCAAAGCATGGAGGCAGTAGCAGCTGCATTACTCCTCACAGAATCCTGTGTGTTGGTGTGTTCACAGGGCCAAGTACTCTACAGGAGTTTCTGGTCTAACAGGAAGCCCACAAAAGTGGAAGGCACAGGAACTGTGAATATTTACTGATTTACAAGCCCATGCTGACTGCCAATAATATACATAAGTCATAGTGAAGACCCAGAGGGAGGGGGAATAGCCCACTTTCTGTAGAGATGCCAAGGGTGAACCATCCCAGAGAGTGAGATTTATAAGTGCGGTATATAAGAAATAAAAATAAATAAATAAATAAGTCCAAAGAGTGAGATTTCTTCAGATGTTGCATCCAGAGTATATAGATCTAGAAAGACTTAAATGTAGTGTTGCTTTGCCAAAGCAGCATAAAACGATATTTGCTTTTCTTTGGAGCCTCTGAAAGGATAAAGCAATAGCAGTAACTTCTCTGGGCTGAGAATTGCCTAACAGATAGTGGCTAAACATCTGTGCAGAGGTTTCCCAGCACCTGGACTTGTAGGTACGGGGAAAGGGCTGGTGCAGGAAGAGGCAGGACACAGGAAGGTGAGCTCGGATTTCTTCCTCGCGGCTGGGCCACTTGGATTTTCTTCTCCCAGGCTTGGTCCTCATGAAAATAGAGATCAGGATCCAATGTTTGCGAGTGAGAGAGCCTTCAAATGAGTGTAACACACCCCTAATGAGTGAAACTTGGCATCTGTTTCTATGACATCTGGAGTCCCGACCCACAATTTGGGAACCACTGCCGTCAGGGGCAGTGGAACATCTTTTTGTTTGGAGGGGCCAAACGAATCTCCAGCTCCACCCCAAATTCTATTTGTTTATACTATGTTGGGCAAAATATTGGTGGGGCCCAGGTGTGGCCCACACCCATCCTATTCCGCTGCCTATGACTGCCCTAAATAAACAAGAATTTTGACCCTCTTCCGTCCCCACAACAACATGAGAGTACTTTTGCCTAACACAATAAAACCTGTACACAGGACTGGCCTATCTACTAGGCGGCCTAGGGCGGCAGACATGTGCTTCAGAACACGGATACAGTTATGTAGGAAGGGGGTCAAAAGCAGCATGCCATGTGTGCCAAAGCATATAGCCTGGCACTACCACACCATCCCCCCATCCTGCTGACAACGGGTGGCTTGGCACCAGGAGGGGGGCAGCACGGTCGGGGCTTCTCCTTCTATACGGTGTAGCAGCTGATAAGCATGCAATAAATAAAACCAGGAGTCAGTTCAAAAGATCCAAGCCAATTTATTGTGCACAGACCCAGTCAGTCAAAGCTTCAAAAGGAACTGAGCAAAGCTTTTACAGAGACATAACCATTTATACCCTTTTCTTCTGTTTGATACATGAGAACTTTCTATTGGTTCCAGCTTGATACATGCAAACTTCCTATTGGCTCCAACGCCCCCCTGCACCTGTCCAATTAGAAATCCCTCCAGGGCCTAGCAACCAGCCCCCTCCCTTAGGACTGTTCTAACAATGGTGCAGTTTCTACTTCTCTACTGCAAGGTTATCCCTAGCTCCAAGAATGCATGTATTGAAACATTTCTTTCTTTTGCACACAAGAGAATAATGAAAGACTTATGAATTCATGTAAAACTTCTTATTAAGCAGTTTAAAACAGTTTTCTCATATTTCACAGATTTTTGGTTCTTTTCTAGCTATAATGGGGGTTGGGATCCAGGCCTAACTTACAGGCCTTTCATATTTGCAGACTACTCTAGGCCATAGCCTGCCACATTCCCCCCTTTGATTATTCTCACCCGCAAGTGAGAAACGGTGAGAATTAAATCACTCATTAATTAGATCATATATTACACTGGTGTAACAGCATCACCTTGGGGTATAGGGTAGTATTGCCACATAGCTAATATCTTTGTAGCTGCCTTCCTTTCTACATTGCTATCAATGGCTGCTGATTTTATTCAACTGTGATGAATCCAGGGTTCGAGTTCTGCAACTTAACTGCTGTTGGGGTTAACAAGATTGTGGTAGGCTATGGCCTGGCATGGCCTGCTACTATGAAAGGCCTGTAAGTTAGGCTTGGATCCTAACTCCCATTATAGCTAGAAAAGAACCAGAAATCTGTGAAAAATTAGAAAACTGTTTTAAACTGCTTAATAAGAAGTTTTTTATGAATTCATAAGTCTTTCATTATTCTCTTGTGTGTGAAAGAAAAGAAATGTTTCAATACATGCATTCCTGGAGCTAGGGATAACCTTGCAGTAGAGAAGTAACAAAATCAAGAACTGCACCATTGTTAGAGCAATCCTAAGGGAGGGGGCTGGTTGCTAGGCCCTGGAGGGATTTCTAATTGGACAGGTGCAGGGAACGTGAAACCAATGAGAAGATTGCATGTATCAAGCTGGAATCAATAGAAAGTTCTCATGTATCAAACTGAAAAAGAGGTATAAATGGTTATGTCTCTGTAAAACCTTTGCTCAGTTCCTTTTGAAGCTTTGACTGACTGGGCCTGTGCACAATAAACTGGCTTGAACCTGTCAATTGACTCCTGGATTTATTCAATGATTGCACTTTGCTACAGCATATTCTTGGTGCGTTGGCCGGGAAGTGCGAGTGGTAAATGGTATTCAAGTGAATAATCCACTCTATTCGCCTTGAGGTTTGGCCCGGTTGGAACCGTGTCTGTCCGACCACGGGGGAAACCTCAGGCGCCGCCAGCCCCTTTGTGCCGGAGAGGGTTCCGCCTGCCTCGGTGGGCCATCGGGTCCAGCTGGCCAACACCTCCAACCCAGGGGAGTCCAGGTTCCAACTCAGAAGCTGGTGTGGTATCGGGGACCGGATCCGGTGAGTAGACATTTTTGTGATTCAATAGTCAGAAAGAACAGCCTGGGACAACGTCTTGCGTGCGCAGGACTGATTTGGTATATTTGGTATAGACTAACTGGGAAATCTCGCATGAGTGTGTGCGAGACAAGGGAGCCTGATCACCTCCCATAAGGGCGGTCCTAGTAAGCTCCGCGTAAGAGAAAGCCGAAGCCGAAGCCATCGACCCTTCTTGTTTGAACTAGTCAGTTAGTCAGAAAACCTGGGCACTTGAAAAATGATTTCCTGTTGAAATATGCTTGCTTGTGTGAGTGAGAGGTCTTGAAATACAGACCGAGTGAGAGCGGACTCCTAAGTAGCGCAGTTCCTGGCCGGGCGACCGTGCCCAGGTCGCGAAAAGGAGGAAGCAAGTGGTGTTTGTCCCCCCCCCAGCCATACTACCTATCCTTATTGTTTGTTGTCTTGTACGTCATTACGTGTATGTAGAATACGTAGAGTACGTAGGTAGTGTACGTAGGTACGTTCAGATTATGGGAGGGGCGGAGTCCACGCAAACTCCGTTGGAATGTATGATCAAGAATTTCCATAAAGGATTTTCGGGTGATTATGGTATGAAAATGACTCCGTCCAGATTAAAAATGATATGTGAAAGGGAGTGGCCTGCGTTAGCTGCTTCATGGCCCCGTGGGGGCACCTTTGATTTCGAAACAGTTTTATGAATTCATCAGCTTATACAAAGAGTGTATCCTGACCAGTTCCCCTATATAGATTCCTGGTTAAGTGTGTGTGAACAGCAGCCCTCATGGATGAAGCGCTGTTATGAGGAGCGCTGTAAAATATTTGTAGCTACTACTAGGGGAACCAGAAAAGTTAAGGAAGAGAAGCCGCCTGTGTATTCTGCCCCAGAGTCCCCGAATATTCTGTCTAGGTTACCCCAGCACCCACAGAAGTTAGTTCCCACAGCACCATGACCTGAAGTAGAGCCAGATGAGGAGCCCCAGAAAATACTGCTGCAGCAGCTTAAGAAGCACCCTACCCCGAGTGATAGTCCCGAGTCAGGCCCCAGCACGACGGGGGGACTCAAGTCCTCTGATGAGATAGAAAGCAGAGGCTCTCCTGCCAGTTCAGGGTCACCCACCAAGGAGACTTGTGCCCGGGAGCCTTATGATTTAAGAAACATAACTCCCAAGAAGAAGGAGAAAGCAGGGCACCTAATGCCATTACGCCAAGTACCTGGAATGCCTGTTTTAAATGATCAGGGCCAGATGGCACCAGGACCAACCAGCTTAGTTTATGTACCCTTTTCCACCACAGATTTATTAAACTGGAAAACGCATTATGCATCCTATACAGCCAAGCCTCAGGAATTAACAGAATTAATGTCTAGTATTATGCAAACCCATCAGCCTACCTGGGCCGATTGTCGCCAGCTCCTGTCTACCCTCTTTACTACTGAGGAGCGAGGGCGAATCGGGCAAGCAGCCCTCCGTTGGTTAGAAGAGAACCCTGTAGAAAGGGGAGGAATAAATCCCCCACAAGCAGCTGTTGCAGAATATCCCAATGAAGATCCCGGGTGGGACCCGAATGATGAAAGGGGGGGCGGCGGCCCTAACCAGATTTCGCCAGGCCTTATTGCAGGGCCTGAAGAGGGGAGGCCAGAGGGCCATGAATATCGGGAAAGTATCGGAAGTTCTCCAGGGTCCAGATGAGAGCCCAGCGGCCTTTTATGAGCGGTTGTCTGAAGCTTATAGATTGTATACCCCATATGATCCCGCCACTCAGGAAAATTTACGCATGGTAAATGCGGCCTTTGTTAGTCAGTCCCAGAGAGACATAAAACGAAAATTGCAGAAATTGGATGGATTTGCGGGCATGAATACAGCACAGTTAATGGAAATCGCTCAGAAAGTATTTGTGAATCGTGAAAATGAACGAGAGAAAGTGAACGAAAGATGAAGAAGAAGGCAGATCTTCTTGCTGCTGCTATAACCGAACGACGTGGAGGAGGTTTTCCTAATCAAAGGACCAGAGGACGTGGAAGAGGCCGCGGAAGTGAAAGGCCTCAATTGGGTGCAAATCAGTGCGCCTACTGCAAGGAAGAAGGACATTGTAGAAATGAGTGCCCGCATCTGGACTCCGCCCCCGCGAGGGGAGGAGGGAGTCCCTGGAGGCCTGGAGGACGATTTTGAAGGAGGGGAGGAATGAACCGAACACAGTTCCAGCAAGAGAGGGAGGAAGCCATAGAGGGAGTGGCAGTAGCAACGGGCTATGACCTGGATGACATAGATGAAGACTAGGCCAGACCGGGCTCCAAGTTCAACCTGGGTCCCCAGGAGCCTATGGTCAGTTTAAAGATAGGGGACCAATACATGGAATTTATGGTAGATACAGGAGCAGAACATTCAGTAGTAGCCAAGCCAGTAGCTCCTCTGTCCTCACGATCTGTCACTATTGTTGGAGCCACTGGAAATAAAGCCACAAAGTCATTCTTACAGAACCGCATGTGTGAACTAGGGGGACAGAAGATAACGCACCAGTTCTTGTATATACCTGAGTGCCCTATTCCACTACTGGGCCGAGACATGCTTGCAAAGCTCCAAGCACAAATATCCTTCGCTGAAGGGGGAGAAATGAAAATGACTGTGAACCCAAAGCCTGCTGGATTGATGGTGCTTACTGTTCCCCGAGAAGAAGAGTGGCGGTTCTATAGTGCACCTCCAATAACTAGTCCCTGTATAACTACCAACCTCATAGCCCCACCTGAAGTATGGGCAGAAGATAATCCACCTGGCCTAGCGAAGAACATAGCACCTGTCATTGTCACCCTCAAGCCAGGAGTGGAACCAGTGCATGTGAAGCAGTATCCTCTCCCTCGACCAGCCATTGAAGGAATCCACTGCCATTTAATGAAACTACTGAAGTATGGACTACTCAAGGAATGCTAGTCACCTTGGAACACCCCCCTTCTCCCAGTAAAGAAACCTGGGACAGGGGACTACCGCCCAGTACAAGACCTAAGGCGAGTAAATGATGCAGTTGAAACTATACACCCTGTAGTACCAAACCCTTATACTCTCTTGGGACTGATCCCCGCTGAGGCTACTCATTTTACCATCCTGGACCTGAAAGATGCCTTTTTCTGCGTACGCCTAGCCCCCACCAGTCAACCTTTATTTGCTTTTGAATGGCAAGACCCCACAACAGGAAGGCGGGGCCAGCTGACCTGGACCAGATTACCCCAAGGATTCAAGAATTCACCTACTCTCTTCAGTGCTGCCCTGAATCAAGATCTCTCAAGTTACCCAGTGGACCCAGGAAAGAGGGTTCTTCTTCAATATGTAGATGACTTGCTTATAGCCACCAACTCAGAAAGTGAATTCCTACAAGCTACTAGTGAACTCTTGTACCTTCTCAAAGAGGCTGGATACAAAGTCTCAAGAGCCAAAGCACAATTATGCCAAACTGAAGTCAAGTATTTAGGATTCCAGTTGTCCAGTGGGATCCGACGTCTGGGACCAGAACGCAAAGAAGCTGTATGCAGTATCCCCATTCCAACCACTAGGAGGCAAGTAAGAGCCTTCCTGGGGGCCGCGGGATACTGTCGCATATGGATCCCCAACTTCGCGCTGATTGCAAAACCACTGTACCAAGTCACCAAAGGAATGGAAAAATCTCCACTAGAATGGGGACCTGAACAAGATGCTGCATTCCAGACTTTGAAAATGCCCTGATGTCATCCCCAGCTTTAGGTCTTCCAGATGTTCAGAAGCCTTTCCATCTTTTTGTCCATGAGTCACAAGGAAACGCATTGGGAGTATTGACTCAATCTCTTGGATCTTGGCAACGACCAGTAGCCTATCTGTCAAAACAATTGGATGTAGTTGCAAAAGGATGGCCCCCTTGTTTGAGAGCTGTTGCAGCAACAGCCCTCCTAGTGGGCGAAGCAGATAAACTCACACTGGGACAAACTCTTCAAGTCACCGTGCCACACTCTGTTCTGACCCTCATGGAACACAAAGGAAACTTCTGGCTAACCAATGCACGAATGTTGAAATATCAAAGCATGTTGTGCGAAAACCCCCGGATACAGTTGAAAGTCAGTCAAGCTTTGAACCCTGCTACGTTGTTTCCAATTGGTCCTGGGCCCCCTGATCATAATTGCTTAGAAACCATGGACACTGTATTTTCAAGTCGCCCTGATTTGACCAATGTCCCTCTAGAGGACCCTGAACGGACTTTCTTTGTGGATGGAAGCAGTTTGGTCATCAATGGACATCGTTGTGCTCGATATGCAGTGGTGACCCTTGATCTGGTAGTTGAGTCCTCAGCCCTGACTCCAGGAACATCTGCACAAAAAGCTGAATTGATAGCCCTCACCAGAGCCTTGATATTAGGAGAAGGACTCCGTATAAATGTGTACACAGATTCCAAATGTGCTTTCACCACTTTGCATGCACATGGAGCCTTGTATAAAGAGCAAGGGTTGATCACCTCAGGGGGTAAGGCTATTAGGTATGGGCCCGAGATATTGATGTTTTTAGATGCTGTGTGGGGCCCCAAACAAGTAGCAGTCATGCACTGCCGAGGTCATCAGACAGGAGTTGGAGAAGTCACCCGAGGGAATAGATTTGCAGATGCCACAGCCCAGAAGGCAGCCACCATAGGACAAGTTAGAGCCCAAGATACTGTAATGCAAGCAGCTCTATTCCCTGTGCCCCTCAGTTCCTGGGCACCCCGATACACTACAAGAGAGTTAGACTATTATTGTGAAAAGGAGGGAGGAGTCTTGACAGAACAAGGATGGATAGTGTTGCCACCCCCAGAAGGTAGTCCACCTCCAGGTCCTACAGTCATCCCTGAAGCATTAGGGCCAGCCTTTGTTCAAGCTTTCCAGCAAGCCACACACTATGGAAAAACAGCTATGGAAAAAGCCCTGAGACCCCATTTCTGTATTTCACTGCTAGGATCCCTGACCGCCTCGGTGGCACAGCAATGTCTGATATGTGCCAAAAATAATGCCAAGCAAGGCCCTGTTCCACCCCCAAGAGTTCAGTCAGTAGGGGTGAACGCAATGAGTGATATACAGGTAGACTTTGCTGAAATGCCCCGTGCAAATGGATATTGTCACCAGTGGCCTACCCTGGGTCCTAGGGCACGCAGAGAGGGTCAGGCTGGTGACTATCCTGAGCCAGGAAGTGGGGGTTGTGCAGGCGTAGTAGTACACACCCTCTGGGTAATGAAGTCCCAAACACTCCCCAAGCAGAGGAATAGATGTAACCAAAAGTAGTAAGGTCAAAATGAGGTTTTATTTCCCCGTCCCGGGGTTTGGTAAGCACAAAGAACTTAGGACAAAATAACAAAGAAAAGTAAATTAGGAACTGCAGAAAAATAACTCCTTTTTCTTCCAGCTTTCATTATACAGTCCTTTAACAAAGGAGTCAATAAACGTTTCTTTTCAAAGGCAGCAGTGCTCACTTTGCTTCTCAATGCTGTTCCTACAGCTTTATACATCCAACTCAGCAAAGTGATTCTACATTATCTGCTATAGTCAGTGTACAATCCATGGGCTCATCATTTATACATTCCTCTATGGATTCAACTTGCATATCCTCCAGCCCTTCCCCCGCTGGATACATGGGAACACATTCACACAGGGATTTAAAACAATTCTCTTTACCTTTAAGAGAGTCCCGGAGAGCTTTACTATCCCAGAGAAAACTGGTATTCTTTGTTTTCTCCCTGTTCCTTTTACAGAAACCACTTTCTGGCTTTTGCCTGTAAAGTTTACTTGGCAGTGCTTCTTCAATATCAGCAGAGTCTAGAGATTTGTAACATCCTCTCACTGGAGCTTCTGGGCACACCCAAACTGACTTTCTGCGTGGCTTTTCTCTCCAGTTACCTTCAACACCAGGCTTTAACTGAGAGTAGCTTTCCTGTAGTCTTTGGGTTTGAGTTCTCTGTACCTTTTCAGCTGAAGCTTTTCCTGGTCGGTTCTCAGGGCTGCTTAAATCACTCTCAGCCTCTCTGCTATTAGTCCTTCTAACGGCTCTCCTTCCAGTTCCCGTTTCAGTTCCCCTTTCAGCTCTCCTTCCAGAACTGCTTCCAACTCCTACTCCAGATCTCTCACTGCTTTCTAATGACTGCTTTTTATCAGCCTTAGGGCTTAGCTTCGTTCCTCCCCCACCCAGGTGAATCCTATTACACTCAGGGCACGGGGATTGTTTGCAACTTGGGCGGGGCTGCTGCACTCGTGGCTGGGTTTGTTTATATCTCCCCTGGCAACCTGTAGCCATGTGCTTTACTTGGCTGTCAGAATCTGATGTACTTTCCTCAGTTTCCTCTGACTGCATGGCAAGGGACCGATCTTCCCCATTACAATATCACTATATGTTAGTGTTAGTCTGTACATTTTCGGGATGGGTGGAAGCCTACCCCACCCGGACTGAAAAAGCCTGAGAAGTCACTAGGGTATTGCTTCATGAGATCATTCCCCGATTCGGAATACCATCAACTATAGGGTCAGATAATGGTCCATCATTTGTATCCCAAGTGACCCAACAGTTAGCTCGAGCTCTGTAAATACAATGGAAGTTACACACTGCTTACAGATCCCAGAGTTCAGGAAAAGTGGAATGTATGAATAGAACCTTGAAAACTCAGTTATCCAAACTTTGCCAAGAAACACATCTGAAGTGGCTCCAAGTTCTCCCTATAGCCCTTCTTAGGATACGTTCAGCTCCCACCAGATCCTTAGGAGTCTCCCCTTTTGAGATTTTGTATGGGTGACCTCCACCCATAGTGCAGGGAATAAAGGGAGACATGAGACAGATAGGATCTGAAATAACTAGACAAGAACTATTAGCTTTAGGTTCTGTCTTGCAAAATCTCCAAACGTGGGTGCAAGATCGACTACCTATCAACCTGACCGAGCCCCTGCATCCCTTCAAGCCAGGAACGTCCGTGCGGGTGAAAGAATGGAGAAAGACCCCGCTGGCGCCGCATTGGAAGGGACCATACGTCGTCATCCTGTCAACCCCCACTGCAGTGAAAGTCGCAGAATTTGAACCCTGGATCCACCACAGTTGAGTGAAACCGGCAGCTGCTCCTGATCCTGGCCAATGGACGTCCGTGAATGATCCAGAGACTCCATTGCGACTCACATTGAGGAGACAGCCAGCATTATAGAGAATCTTCAGAATCTACCTTCGTCACGCAAGAGTGACCATCACAGCAGAAACAGAAGAAAACTCAACAAGTTCATCATACCCAACCTTCCAGTTAACCTCCAAAGACTGTAATCACAATGTTCTTTCACTATTGCCTTGTGGGAGTGGTGATCCTGGGAATCCTGGAAAAGACTTTTGCCCTACCCCCTTGTGCAGCCTGCATAACCACCACCCGAACAGGACAAAAGATTACTCAGACTTTGCTCTATCACTCCTACTATACTTGCACTGGTACAGTTAGCCGGTGTATTTATAATAATGTAAATATCCCTCCAAAAAATTAATTAGGCTATGCACCAACAATATTACTCTTTCTTAAGCTTTACTGATGATTCCTTGAGGTCTCAGACTTAAACAAACGCTGGCTACAACGGACACAGTCCTTAGCCTCAGCGTAAAATTGCATCAACGACCTCTGAAGATTGATATCAGTATATAGTCATATAATTCACTTTATATCACTTTTCAAAGTCTTTAAAGTATTTTTAGTGCTCTTTTTTGTAATTATAATAAAATGTTGTGCTTATCTTAGCATTAGAAAATGCCCCAACGCCACCATCCAGGTCCGTGTGTGCGTTTTACAGATGTGGGTTTCTTCAGGGGGAGTGTAAATCTCAAGCACTCTATCAAATGTCTTCTCAAGGTTTGCGCCGTCAGGATTACCGGATCTTTACCACATAGCACTATCAATAAAACAATTCCAGTTAACCCTGATGCATGCCATTCTTCAATGAAATTCTTTCAAAAATTATTAATTTTTCAAGGAAATCCTTACAAGCCAAAAGGAAAGAAATCTAAATACCTCACTGCTCCGTGCTATTTCACTCGCCTCTTCATATCACTTGATCCCAAAAAACGCCGCGCATGCGGGTTTGAGATTGCAGGAGGGTTTTTAAACGTAACGTTAAGACGTGTAACAGCCACATGACTACTATGCTAATCAATCTGATGTTGTCTTCATTTAATAAAAATCATAGTATTTAATAATCAATTAAGTTCTTCTGCTTAATGATAGAAGTGATAACAGTAACCTCTACCCACAACATTAATTTAACAAAATTGATAACCCTATCTACCCCATTGATGGAATGATCCCAAAAAATCATGTTAAAAACATGCTCCCCATTCAATCATATTGTTCAAACCCATAGGATGAACTGTATTGAGTTTATGAATCCAACGTTGTTCATTGATTATCAATGTTTGTTGTTGTGATTTCCCTTCTCGTCCTGTCAAGACCTCTTCAAGGCAGAAGCATCTAAGCTCTTCAAAAGTATGTTGCTGTTGAAGACAATGAGCTACTATCGGGGCTTCTATGGTCTTACATTTTAGCCTACTACGATGTTCATTCATGCAAATTTTAAAAGGCCAGACAGTTTTCCCGATATACCGAAGACCACAGGGGCATGTTATGCAGTATACCACGAAACTCGAAATGCAGGACGTGGTGTGACGTAATTTGTACACCACTCCATTATGCTCAAAATTTAAACATTCTTCCGCTATCTCACAGATGTTGCACAAGCCGCATTTTCGATGACCCCAAGACTCAAAATCTGTAGAATGTACTAAGGGTCTTAAATTAGTGGGGCTAAGACGCTCTTTCAGATTTCGATGTCGAGTCCATACACACCGGATATGATATTGTGTTAGTCCTGGTATAGAGGTCAGGACATTACTATGTTTCTTAATTATTCTCTTTATAAGTCCACTGTACGGGGAGAATCTCGCAATTAGATTCACTGTGGAATCATCCTCAGACGAAATCGTATGGGGCTGCAATAACAATTCACGGTTAGTATAGAGAGCTCTTTTATAAGCCTTCTTAACCACATGACTTGGATATCCCCTTTCTTGAAAATCCTGAATCAATCGCTGTGACTGCCGTTTAAAATCTGTCAGGTTAGAGCAATTTCTGCGGAACCTAATAAATTGCGATAAAGGTAAACTGTCTCGCAATTGTTTCGGATGACTGCTCCGATAATGAAGAAAAGCATTTCGATCAGTTTTCTTCCTATGTACTGAAGTAATCCATCCTGTGGCACTCTTCATAACACGTACATCAAGAAACACAATGCTTTCTGAATGATATGTATGGGTAAATTGTATGTCAGTATCTATTGTGTTCAACCACTGAAAAAATTCCAGCAGAGTATTCTCCGTTCCATTCCAGAGCAAAAATATGTCATCAATATACTTGCGCCTGTTACCTGTTATATCTGCAATTAAACACCAAGACCCATGTATCCTCACCCTATCGTATACATCACTCCTTCTATGAAGCCATGAAAGCAGAGTTTGAAATTCCTCCTGCCTCCCAGAACTTGTTTCTTGAGCTAGCGGGAGCAGTTGCATCCAGTCTCCGCGTCTCAGACTGTTTATTTTGTGGAGGAACTACGATGGGAGACCAATGGCCTTGGGAGGCACAAGAACTGAACTATTCTGTTCCATATAATCAGACTAATATACACAATACCACAAGTGAATGGGAATTGGCCCACTCCATTGTGGGTAACTTATGTTTTTCTCGCTATGGACCATTGTTTAATATGGAAGTGGGGCAGCTGGTCTGTCTCAATCAGAGGTTTTACAATAGTACCACTAAGAAGACGTCTTGGTGGTCAGGAGTCAACGCTACTGAACCTTCCAATCCTCTAGTTCAGTTTCCCAAACTTGCTAGTATCTGGACTAACTTAGCAGCATATAATTCCTGGCAAGCACCACCTGGACTGTACTGGATTTGCGGAACCCGAGCATATGCTAGGCTCCCTCATCATTGGGGAGGCGCATGTGTATTGGGAACCATACGACCTTCCTTTTTTCTGTTGCCAACATCCCAGGGAGAACAACTGGGATATCCTGTGTACAGAAGTCGACAGCTGAAGGAGGCTTTGAAGATAGGCCAATGGGACAAATGGGATGCAACATCTGAGGAATGGCCACCTGAAAGAATTATCTCATACTATGGACCTGCTACTTGGGAGCAGGATGGGACATGGGGATATCGTACTCCTGTTTATATGATTAATCGAATAATACGTTTGCAAGCTGTTGTTGAAATAATAACTAATGAAACTAGTAAAGCACTAACCCTTCTGGCAAAGCAAAGTACGCAGATGCGCACGGCCATTTATCAAAATCGTTTAGCTTTAGATTATTTGTTAGCATGGGGTATGTGGAAAGTTGAACTTAAGTAATTGCTGTTTACAGATTGATAATAATGGGCATGTAGTTGAAGATCTAGCCACCCAGATGAGAGAGCAGACATTTGTGCCTGTCCAGACCTGGCACAGTTTGAAGATGGATGGGTGGTTTGGTTCATTATTCTCATGGATTGATGGTCTAAAAGCCCTTATGTTTATTGTACTATTCATATTAGCTATGTGCTTATTGCTCCCTTGTCTCCTACCCCTTTGCTTACGCATGGCAACTTCAGCAATTGATAACACTATAGAGCGGAAGGCAGCTGCGAAGGTATTAGCTATGTGGCAATATTACCCTATACCCCACGATGATGCTATTACACCAGTATAATGTGTTAAATGACTAATGAGTGATTTAATTCTCACCCTTTCTCACTTGCGGGTGAGAATAATCAAAGGGGGGAATGTGGTAGGCTATGACCTAGCATGGCCTGCTACTATGAAAGGCCTGTAAGTTAGGCCTGGATCCTAACTCCCATTATAGCTAGAAAAGAACCAGAAATCTGTGAAAAATGAGAAAACTGTTTTAAACTGCTTAATAAGACGTTTTTATGAATTCATAAGTCTTTCATTATTCTCTTGTGTGTGAAAGAAAAGAAATGTTTCAATACATGCATTCCTGGAGCTAGGGATAACCTTGCAGTAGAGAAGTAACAAAATCAAGAACTGCACCATTGTTAGAGCAATCCTAAGGGAGGGGGCTGGTTGCTAGGCCCTGGAGGGATTTCTAATTGGACAGGTGCAGGGAACGTGAAACCAATGAGACGTTTGCATGTATCGAGCTGGAACGAATAGAAAGTTCTCATGTATCAAACTGAAAAAGAGGTATAAATGGTTATGTCTCTGTAAAACCTTTGCTCAGTTCCTTTTGAAGCTTTGACTGACTGGGCCTGTGCACAATAAACTGGCTTGGACCCTGTCAATTGACTCCTGGATTTATTCATTGATTGCACTTTGCTACAGCAAGATGACAACATAAGGTCCCTTCCAATGCGGTGTCAACGGTGTCTTTCTCCACTCTTTGATCCACACCGAGACTCCAGGCTTGAGAGGATGCAGGGGTTCTGTTAGATGGATGGGCAGCTGGTCTTGTACCCACGTATGAAGACTCTGCAAAACAGAACTTAAGACCAATAGTTCTTGTCTAGTAATTTCAGATCTAATCTGTTCCATATCTCCCTTTATTTCCTATACAATAGGCGGGGGTCGCCCACACAGAATCTCAAAAGGGGAAACTCCTAAAGACTTAGCAGGGGCTAAGTATATCCTAAGAAGAGCTATAGGAAGAACCTGGGGCCACTTCAGGTGAACCTCTTGGCAAAGTTTGGACAACTGAGATTTCAGGGTTCTATTCATACATTCTACTTTTCCTAAATTCTGAAATCTGTAGGCAGTATGCATCTGATAATGTCAATATCTCGGGGCCATACTTAATGGACTTGCTTCCTGAGGTTATCCACCCTCATTCTTTGTACAGGGCCCCATGTGCATGCAAGGTTGTAAGGGCATACTTGGAATCTGGGTACACATTTAGACAGAGCCCCTTTTCCTATTGTTAGTGTTCTAGCAAGAGCTATCAGTTCAGCTTTCTGTGCTGAAGTTCCTGGGGCCAGGGCTGAGGACTCAACTACCAGATCAAGGGTCACCACTGCATATCTGGCACAACAATGTCCATTAATGATGACAAGACTGCTTCCATCTACAAAGAAAGTCCGTTCAGGGTTCTCCAAAGGAACATCAGCCAAATCCGGGCGGCTTGAGAATATAGTGTCCATAGTTTCTAAACAGTCATGATCAGGGGGGGGGTCAAGACTATTGGTAACAACGTAGCAGGATTCAGACAGAGCTTGACTGACCTTCAATTGTATCTGGGGGTTTTTACACAACATACTCTGATACTTCAACATTGGTGAATTTGTTAGCTAGAAGTTTCCTTTGTGTTTCATAATGGTTAGAACAGAGTGTGGTACAGTAACTTGAAGATTCTGTCTCAAAATGAGCTTGTCTGCATTGCTCACTAGGAGGGCTGTAGCTGCAACAGCTCTCAAACAAGGGGGCCAGCCTTTTGCAACTACATCCGATTGTTTTGACAAATAGGCTACTGGCCGTTGCCAAGATCCAAGAGATTGAGTCAACACTCCTAGAACATTTCCTTGTGACTCATGAACATAGAGACTGAAAGGTTTTCTGGACATCTGGTAGACCCAGAGCTGGTGATAATATCAGAGCGGTTTTCAAAGATCAAAAGGCTGCATCCTGTTCAAGTCCCCATTCCAATGGAGACTTTTCCATTCCTTTGGTAGCTTGGTACAATGGTTTTGCTAGCAACGCAAAATTGGGGATCCATATACGACAGTACTCTGCGGCACCCAAGAAGGCTCTCACTTGCCTCCTGGTGGTTGGAGTAGGAATACTGCATACAGCTTCTTTGCGTTCTGATCCCAGGCGTCTAATTCTGCTGGACAACTGGAATCCTAGGTATTTAACTTGTTTGACATAATTGTGCTTTGGCTCTTGAGACTTTGTATCCAGCCTCATTAAAAAGGTGCAAGAGTTCACTGGTGGCTTGTAGACATTCACTTTCTGAGTTGGTGGCTATGAGCAAGTTGTCCACATACTGGAGAAGAACCCTTTCTCCTGGGTTCACATAGTAGCTTGAAAAAATCCTGATTTAAAACAGCACTGGAGAGAGTAGGTGAATTCTTAAATCCTTGAAGTAATCTAGTCCAGGTGAGTTGGCCCCGCCTTCCTGTTGTGGGGTCTTGCCATTCAAAAGCAAACAAAAGTTGACTGGTGGGGGGCTAAGCATATGCAGAAAAAAAAGCATCTTTCAGGTCCAGGACAGTGAAATGAATAGCCTCAGCGGGGATCAGTCCCAAGAGAATATAAGGATTTGGTACCACTGGGTGTATAGTTTCAGCTGCATCATTCTCTCGCCTCAGATCTTGTACTGGGCAGTAATCCCCTGTCCCAGGTTTCTTAACTGGGAGAAGGGGGTGTTCCAAGGTAACTGGCACTCCTTGAGAAGTCCATACTTCAATAGTTTCATTAGCTGGTCGGGGAAGAGGATACTGCTTCACATGCACTGGTTCCGCTCCTGGCGTGAGGGTGACAATGACAGGGGCTATGTTCTTCGCTAGGCCAGGTGGATTATCTTCTGCCCATACTTCAGGTGGGGCTATAAGGTTGGTGGGTATACAGGAACTAGCTGGCTTGATTGGAGATGCACTATAGAACTGCTACTCTTCTTCTCGGGGAACAGTCAGCACCATCAATCCAGCAGGCTTTGGGTTCACAGTCATTTTCATTTCTCCCCCTTCAGCAAAGGATATGTGTGCCTGGAGCTTTGCAAGCAGATCTCGGCCCAGAAGTGGAATAGGGCACTCAGGCATATACAGGAACTGGTGCGTTATTTTCTGTTCCCCTAGTTCACACATGCGGTTCTGCAGGAAAGGCTTTGTGGCCTTAGCCCCAGTAGCTCTGACAATGGTGATGCATCGAGGAAACAAAGGGGCTACTGGCTTTAGTATTCTGCTCCTGTATCCCCCATAAAGTCCCATATATTGGTCCCCTATTTTCAGACTGACCATAGGCTCCTGGGGACCCAGGGAAACTTGGAGTCCGGTCTGGCCTAGTCTTCATCCATGCTGTAGCCCTCTTCGGCTGCCACTCACTCTATAGCTGCTTCCCTCTCTTGCTGGAACACTGTGCTCGGTTTATTCTTTCATGACTCTAAAATCAACCTCCTGTTCTCCAAATGCTCCCTCCTCCCTTCCTGGGGGTGGTCAAGATGCGGGTATTCACTTCTCTAATGTCCTTCTTCTCTGCAATGGGCGCACTGATTCGCACCCAGTGGGGGCCGATCATTTTCACGACCCCTTCTACTTCCTCTGCTCCTTCAATTAGGAAAACCTCCTCCACGTCATTCAACTAAAGTATCAGCAAGAAGATCTGTTTTCTTCTTTATCTTACATTCACTTTCTCTGTCACATTCATTTCCACAATTCACAAAAACTTTCTGAGCAACTTCCATTAACTGTGCTGTATTCATACCCGCAAATCCATTCATTTTCTGTAATTTTCGTCTTACATCTCTCTGGGACTGACTGACAAAAACTGCATCTACCATACACAAATTCTCCTGGGCTGCTGGATCGCATGGGATATATAGTGAGGGCTGCCTGCACTATTTGGATCCCACTTGGGGTTATCAAGGCTGATGGGTCTGCATAATACTGTTCATTAGTTCAATCAAATCCTAAGGTTCCTCAGTGTAGGAGGCATAATGCAGCTTTCAGTTCAGTAAATCAGTGGCAGAAACAAAGCTGGTCAGCTGGCTAGTGCAAAGCTGGCCCTGGACCTAGTACAATGGGATAACGTGACCCTCCCTTTTTACTGGTGGTTGTACTTCTGAAGGCATACGGCAATCGGGACTGTCTGGGTTCCACTTCATGTTCTCGGGCGCTGGCTGTGAGAGACCCTGAACTGGCAAATGAATCCCTGCCTGTAGTGTCATCGGTGGACTGTGGCCCTCTTGGAGTACTTTAAACTGTGCCAGGGCTTTTGGTCAAGAGGGGGTGTACGTCTTTCTGCTGCGGAGGTGGCTGGTGAACTACTTGGGGTACATTTGCAGGGAGGTGTCCCCCCCCCCTGCCCCAGGCTCTGCCCGGGGTGGTAGCAGAGCTGAGGGAACTGGCCTATAAAGATAATAAACGGGCAGGGGTGTTTTTTTTCCCCCTCCAGACTTCCGGGCCCCCTCCCTTGTGTTTGCTACTAATCTCCTACACTGTTTCTCATAGCAACGCTCTATCCAGGAGGGCTTGGGTTTTTTTTCCCTTTCTCAAACATTTAACCAGGAGTCTATGTAGGGGAACTGATCAGGGAACATTTTCTGTACAATCTGATGAACACAGGAAACTACGGGGCCATGAAGTAACTAACACTGGCCACTCCCTTTTCACAGAGCATTTCTAATAGGGATGGAGACATTTTAAGTCTGTAGTCTCCAGCAAAGCCCTTGATAAAATTCCTAGTCATACATTTCAACAAAATCTGCGTGGACTCTGACCCCCTCCCCCACCCCCACCCAGTCAGGCTGTATTTTCCTGTGGACTAAGCATAATGGATGTGTGCTCATTCTAACTAGGAACAATCTAGATAAAACTATTGTTTTGCAACATGTTATAACAACAATCCCAACAGAAAGAACTATGGCTCCTAACATGACGGCCACATATCTGTTACGTATGACTGGAATAAAATTACTTGGCATGAAAACTAACTGCCAGCCGTCAGCATGTCTCTGCAAAAGAAATTACTTTAAATCTTACAATTTAGGAAGCAGATATTCAAAAGACATTCCAAATACTTTTTTCATAAAGTGGGTGGATATCTGGAATACATATACACCCCTTTTCCTTCCTATTTTATTTCTATTAACAATAAGTATGTCTTCTATGAGGTGCTTGCCGCAGTATATCAGGAACTAGAATTCAAGCACGATGAACTCCTTATTCACTCAGGATTTAAATCACTTTCAAGTCGCGATCTGGTACTGCTGGCTTGGGATGCTTCATAGTCCTGTCAGGGTTCTTAACCTCTACTTCGTAGGACAAAGGGAAAACAAAAGCAGTTTCCTGAATTGTTCTATCATTTCCTATTTAAACCATTACAGTGCTTACTGAAGATTTGATCATAAATAACACAAAACAAGGCTAAGCCCACAAATGCATTATACCTATAGCCCTACAGAAATCATTTTCACTTGGTCCTTACAAGTACAGGAACTCGAAAGGGGTTAATAAGAACTTAACCCTTTCCAGGCTAAGCCCAAAACTGTCGGGATCCACAATCCTGACTAAACATTCTTATTAAATGATACATGACCATAGCAGAAGGAACATCACTATTAAAACATATTGAATAAAACAGGTACAATTTTCCTGAAATAAGCACAAATTAACCCAGCTGCAGAGTGTTGAGATTAAGCCTTCACAGGGTTAAAAGACACTACACATTCCTTTCTCCAGACACGCCCCTTCTCTCTCCGCTAGCCAGTTTCATGCTGAGCTGAAGAAAAAAAACTGGAATGAATGAGACAGCTTCTTTACTGAAAAAGTGACTTCTGAGTTTGTTTCCTTCTGTCTTCTTTTCTACTTAATACTATTTCTTAATCGGTAAACTGTTCCACAAATTACCCAACAGAATAATCTCACATTTATACCAGAAGGGAAACTCGCGGTTTCAACAGATAACAGAAATCAGATACAGAAAACACATAATACTGCGCCTTGTAAATAGTTCCTGTAATTTAGTTCAGTTAATGTCCCATGTAATCTTACCTGTACATAGTTTAAACACTGTTCTATGTAAAGTATACTGAAGTATACAAAATTGTTAACTGTTCCATGTAAACCGCCCTTGATCTCTGGAAGGGGCGGTATAGAAGAAATTTATAAATTAAATAAATAAATAAGGACAGACAAACACCAAACGCTTCCTCCTTTTTGCGACCTGGGCGCAGTCGCCTGGCCAGGAACTGCGCTACTCAGAAGTTCACTCTCGCTCGGTCTGTATTTCAAGACCTCTCAATCACACAGGCAATCATATTATCACAAAAATCATTTTTCAAGTGCCCAGGTTTTCTGACTAACTGACTATTTCAAACAAGAAGGGTCGATGGCTTCGGCTTTCTCTTATGCGGAGCGTACTAGGACCGCCCTTATGAGAGGTGATGGGGCTCTCTTGTCTCGCGCATTCCCATGCAAGATTTCTCAGTTAGTCTATACCAAATCAGTCTTGTGCATACTCATGCAAGACTTTTTCCCCAGGCTGCACTGACTTTTAAACAAGAAAATATCTACTCACCGGATCCAGTTCCTGATACCAAAACAGTTCTTGGGTTGGATCCTGGACTCCCATCGGGTTCTGAGGTGTTGGCCAGCTGGACCCAGTGGCCCACCGAGACAGGCGGAACCCTCTCCAGCACAAAAGGGCCGGCGGCGCCTGAGGTCTCCCCTGCGGTCGGACAGACATGGTTCCAACCGGACCAAACCTTTGAGACGAGAAGTCGTGGTATATTCACTGGCATACCATCCCCTGCTCGCACATTCCCGGCCCAACGCACCAAGAATATGTAGCAGCTGATAAGCATGCAATAAATAAAACCAGGAGTCAGTTCAAAAGATCCAAGCCAATTTATTGTGCACAGGCCCAGTCAGTCAAAGCTTCAAAAGGAACTGAGCAAAGCTTTTACAGAGACATAACCATTTATACCCTTTTCTTCTGTTTGATACATGAGAACTTTCTATTTTATTTATTTTATTTATTTATTTATTTTACATTTCTTATATACCGCACTATTTGACATCAGCGCGGTTTACATCGAACATAAAAATTCAGCACAAAAACAAGTGTCTGAGTTACATTAAACAGGGTCAATAAACTTGGCTAACAAGGTAATTATGAATCACAGGAAGGTAAACTTGGATTGCAAAGTAAACTATTTACATCTTTAAATTATAGGACAATGGAACGTAATTAATGGTAAGTGGATCCTTATAATTAATGATCAGTGGACCTTACTATGTGGGGAATTCTAACTCACTAGGTGATTCGGAGTTCCTGTAACTAACGGAGAGGGGACGTGCCTCTGCACTTACAGGGAAGTATTTAAGGAATAAGTAATGTTTGAGGGCCTTTCTAAATTGAAGTAGGCTGGTGGTTGCTCTAATATCTAGTGGCAATGTATTCCAAAGTTTTGGGGCACGGAGACTGAAAGCCCTGTTTGCTGTTGATGAGGTGCTTCTTGTAAGTTCACAAGGAACCCTTAGCATATTTAATGCAGTTGATCTTCTTGTTCTATTCGGGGTTATGGGTTTGATGAGATCAGTTAGAGAAGTGGAGGAGAGACTATTTACCACTTTGAAGGTAAGTAGTAATGTCTTAAAGATAATCCTGGCCTGTATAGGAAGCCAGTGTAACTGCTTCAGAAGGGGCGACACATGCTCACTCCTAGATGCACCATAGAGAACCCTCGCAGCGCTATTCATTGCAAGCTGTAAGGGGTTCAAGGTTGATTGAGGGAGGCCTAGCAAAATGACATTAGCATAGTCAAAGTGAGGCATGATCAGAGCCTGGTAGATGGTACGGAAATCCTCAGGTTCAAGAAGGGGGCGAAGATGTCTTAGTGACCGGATTTTGTAATATATAGCTCTTACAGTGTTGGCTATATGTGCCTTCATGTTCAGGTTCTGGTCGAGCGTAACACCCAGATAACGTATTTTGGGTTTTGATTGTAGCTCAGCATCTTTCACCTTCAGGAATTGCGGAGGGGTAAAATTCGGGTTCTTTTAAATGAAGAGCACCTCTGTTTTCTTATGTTGTATCCTTAGGTTTTGTGACAAGAGCCATTCCGATATGGCATCAAAGCAGTTGCTCAGAGGGGATAGGTCCAATTTGTCTATGTTGAAAGGCATATAGAGCAGAACATCATCCGCATATACCATGCAACTTACATTGAAAGACCGGATGATCTTACAAATAGGTTGCATATAAATATTGAACAACAAAGCAGAGAGGGAGGAACCTTGTGGGACCCCCTGCCCTTGGTGAAATGGATCAGACATCGCTCCACCAGCACGAACGTGTTGCCATCTTTCGGATAAGTACGATCTGCACCATTCAAGGGCAGTTCCGCCAACTCCTTTCTCTTTTAGCCGTATTAGGAGGAGGTCATGGTTCACAGAGTCAAAAGCTGCGGCTATGTCCAGGAACACAAGTGCAAAACCCTGCCGGATGTTGTTGATACCAGAAATTATGTTATTGAGGAGCAATGTAAGGAGTGTTTCTACACCGTGTGACTCTCTGAAGCCATGTTGGCAAGGATCCAGGGGAGCAGCGGCATCGATGTGGTCTTGCAATTGACATTGAACCTCCTTTTCTATTAACTTTGCAAGAAAAGGAATACTTGAGATGGGTCTGTAGGAGTCTACCTTTTGAGGATCTAACTTACAATTTTTCAGGAGTGGTCTGATGGAAGTTTGCTTGAGGGCAGAGGGGAATGTACCAGAGTTGAAAGACAGGTTTATTATTTAGATATTATTGGGCTGAATTCAGAACGCAATTCCCTTATCCAGAAAGCTGGGCAAGGGTCCGTCTGAGCAGTTGTGGAATTAAGAGACATGATCAGATCTTCAATTCGCTTCCTGGAGGGCATAGAGAAAATGGTTAGAGCTGTTGGGCAATCTTGAGCTGTGGGGGCAAATTCTAATGGAGGTTTATTTGTTTGTGTAAGCTTGGATTGTAGGTAGACTGCAAAGTCCTGAGGATGGATCTCGCATTGCTTTTCAGGGGATGGTTCTTTAGATAAGGTTTTTACTAGGTTAAACAAATCATGAGGTTTGTTTAGGGCACGCTTTAAAGTGTCTGTGTGGTACCGCTTCATTTTCTCTGAGATGGCCTTGCGATGGATGAATAGTTGATTGAGGTAGGCTTCCTGGTCTACCGTGGAGCGAGACCGACGCCAGCGCTTCTCTAGGCTACGTAGTTGGGATAGTGATAGCCTCAGTTCGTCTGTGTACCATGGTGCAGAAGCTCTTTTTCTAGGCGGTCTGTTAAGTGGAGGTCATAATGCAATCGCATTAAGACTGCTGTTCCAGCAGGTGATTAGATCCTCTATTTTTAAGGAGGTCTCTTGGTTCCAGCTTGATACATGCAAACTTCCTATTGGCTCCAATGCCCCCTGCACCTGTCCAATTAGAAATCCCTCCGGAGCTTAGCAACTAGCCCCCTCCCTTAGGACTGTTCTAACAATGGTGCAGTTTCTAAGTTTGATACTTCTCTACTGCAAGGTTATCCCTAGCTCCAAGAATGCATGTATTGAAACATTTCTTTCTTTTGCACACAAGAGAATAATGAAAGACTTATGAATTCATGTAAAACTTCTTATTAAGCAGTTTAAAACAGTTTTCTCATTTTTCACAGATTTTAGGTTCTTTTCTAGCTATAATGGGGGTTGGGAACCAGGCCTAACTTACAGGCCTTTCATATTTGCAGACTACTCCTACCATAGCCTGCCACAACGGCACGTCTCATCTCTCCCCTTTTTCAAACCCATGCTAAAAGCTCACCTCTTTGAGGCTGCTTTTGTGGCAGGCTATGGCCTAGTATGGCCTGCTACTATGAAAGACCTATAAGTTAGGCCTGGATTCTAACCCCAATTATAGCTAGAAAAGAACCAAAATTCTGTGGAAAATGAGAAAACTGTTCTAAACTGCTTAATAAGAAGTTTTACATGAATTCATAAGTCTTTCATTATTCTCTTGTGTGCAAAAGAAAGAAATGTTTCAATACATGCATTCCTGAAGGTAGGGATAACCTTGCAGTAGAGAAGTATCAAAATCAAGAACTGCACCATTGTTAGAACAATCCTAAGGGAGGGGGATGGTTGCTAGGCCCCGGAGGGATTTCTGATTGGACAGGTGCAGGAGGCGTTGGAACCAATGAGAGGTTTGCATGTATCAAGCTAGAACCAATAGAAAGTTCTCATGTATCAAACTGAAAAAGAGGTATAAATGGTTATGTCTCTGTAAAAACTTTGCTCAGTTCCTTTTGAAGCTTTGACTGACTGGGCCTGTGCATAATAAACTGGCTTGGACTCTGTCAATTGACTCCTGGATTTATTCATTGATTACACTTTGCTGCAGCATATTCTTGGTGCATTGGCCGGGAAGTGCGAGTAGTGAATGGTATTCAAGTGAATAATCCATGAAATTCGCCTCGAGGTTTGGCCCGGTTGGAACCGTGTCTGTTGTAATGGGGAAGATCCGTCCCTTGCCATGCAGTTAGAGGAAACTGAGGAAAGTACGTCAGATTCTGACAGCCAATTAAAGCACATGGCTACAGGTTGCCAGGGGAGATATAAACAAACCCAGCCAGGAGTGCAGCAGCCCCACCCAAGTTGCAAATAATCCCCGTGCCCTGAGTGTAATAGGATTCACCTGAGTGGAGGAGGAACGAAGCTAAGCCCTAAGGCTGATAAAAAGCACTCATTAGAAAGCAGTGAGAGATCTGGAGTAGGAGTTGGAAGCAGTTCTGGAAGGAGAGCTGAAAGGAGAACTGAAACGGGAACTGGAAGGAGAGCTGTTAGAAGGACTGATAGCAGAGAGGCTGAGAGTGATTTAAGCAGCCTTGAGAACCGACCAGGAAAAGCTTCAGCTGAAAAGGTACAAAGAACTCAAACCCAAAGACTACAGGAAAGCTACTCTCAGTTAAAGCCTGGTGTTGAAGGTAACTGGAGAGAAAAGCCACGCAGAAAGTCAGTTTGGGTGTGCCCAGAAGCTCCGGTGAGAGGAAGGTACAAATCTCTAGACTCTGCTGATATTGAAGAAGCACTGCCAAGTAAACTTTACAGGCAAAAGCCAGAAAGTGGTTTCTGTAAAAGGAACAGGGAGAAAACAAAGAATACTAGTTTTCTCTGGGATAGTAAAGCTCTCCGGGACTCTCTTAAAGGTAAAGAGAACTGTTTTAAATCCCTGTGTGAATGTGTCCCCATGTATCCAGCGGGGGAAGGGCTGGAAGATATGCAAGTTGAATCCATAGATGAATGTATAATTGATGAGCCTATGGATTGTACACTGACTATAGCAGATAACGTAGAATCACTTTGCTGAGTTGGATGTATAAAGCTGTAGGAACAGCATTGAGAAGCAAAGTGAGCATTGATGCCTTTGAAAAGAAACGTTTATTGATTCCTGTGTTAAAGGACTGTATAAGTGCAAGCTGGAAGAAAAAGGAGTTATTTTTCTTCAGTTCCTGATTTACTTTTCTTTGTACCAGACGCATGGTTATTTTGTCCTAAGTTCTTTGTGCTTACCAAACCCCGGGACGGGGAAATAAAACCTCATTTTTGACCTTACCACTTTTGTTACTTCTATTCCTCTACTTGGGGAGTGTTTGGGACTTCATTACCCAGAGGGTGTGTCCTACTACGCCTGCACTACCCCCACTTCCTGGCTCAGGATAGTCACCAGCCTGACCCTCTCTGCGTGCCCTAGGACCCAGGGTAGGCCACTGGTGTCCGACCGCGGGGGAAACCTCAGGCGCCGCCGGCCCCTTTGTGCCGGAGAGGGTTCTGCCTGCCTCGGCGGGCCATCGAGTCCAGCTGGCCAACACCTCCGACCCGGGGGGAGTCCAGGATCCAACCCAGGAACTGGTGTGGTATCGGGAACCGGATCCGGTGAGTAGACATTTCTGTGATTTGATAGTCAGAAAGTACAGCCTGGGACAACGTCTTGCATGCGCAGGACTGATTTGGTATATTTGGTATAGACTAGCTGTGAAAATCTCACATGAGTATGCGCGAGACAAGGGAGCCTGATCACCTCCCATAAGGGCGGTCCTAGTAAGCTCTGTGTAAGGGAAAGCGGAAGCCGAAGCCATCGACCCTTCTTTTTTGAAATAGTCAGTTAGTCATAAAACCTGGGCACTTGAAAAATTATTTTTGTGATAATATGATTGCCTGTGTGATTGAGAGGTCTTGAAATACAGACCGAGCGAGAGTGGACTTCTGAGTAGCGCAGTTCCTGGCCGGGTGACCGCGCCCAGGTCGCGAAAAGGAGGAAGCGAGTGGTGTTTGTCCCCCCCCCCAGTGTTCTGTGGGCTGTACGGACCCCTTACCTACAGCCATACTACCTATCCTTATTGTTCATTGTCCTGTACATCATTACGTGTACGTAGTTACGTTTAGATTATAGGAGGGGCAGAGTCCACTGTGGTGAACAGCGCCCTCCTGAGCCTATGGAAACGGATGAAAATCCTGAGGTTCAGCAGGATTTATGCCTATTTGAGAAACCAAGGAAGAAAGAGAGACTCTATTCCACAGAGCTGAGCATGGAGACCAGCCCAGGGGAGGAGTCCTGCAGTCCTGATTGGGCACACCCTGTCCTGGGAAGGGGCGTGTCCAGGAGAGAACATGGTTTTAAACCAGAGCATGGCTTTGCTAGTCAGATGGAGAATGAGAATGGGATTAAGATAGAGAAGAGAAAGAAGGAGAGGAGGAAGAATGATTGGAAGTCCAGAAGACAGTATGCTGATACTTGGGAACCTGGCATTGGAAGGAGACCTGCAAAGTTCTATTCAGAGGCAGTGAGTAGAAGTCCCAAGGAGAGAGGTCCTAGCCCTGAATTAGACAACCGTTGGAAGGCACAGCCCTGGGAAAGGAAGCCTTCAAGGCAGGCACCAGAAAGAAAACAATCATTCTGTGAAGTACCGTTTGAGCCAGAGAGCAACAAACATTCTAACAGCTGGAGAACGTTGGAGCCATCTGAAGTCAGAACGGCATGGCAACAAGTAAGTAAATTGCCACAAAGTTTCCAGGCTGAACGTAAAGCTAACTCTCCTGTGTGTGAAACATTAGCAAAAGAGACTAGCAGTTACTCTGACACAATTAATCTAAGAGAGGAGAAAATAAACAGCCTTAAGCCAGAGGGAAGTTGTATAGCTGATAGCAATTCCCTATCTCACAAACAGCAGGCTGAATTGCTCCTACAGAGTTTTAAGCAGTTTTTAGAGTTGCAAGCTAGAAGACAGCCAGTGTTACCAGAAGCCAGTAATTCCATACAGCTTGAAGAATTAACACAAGATAATACAGACTTACCAGATTGTGAGAGCATGGATTGCACGGTCTGCTGTGTAGAGATGCCAAGCTGAAGGAAACTGCTTTTTACCGTATGTGAATTGAATGCTACGGAGCTGTTGTATTGCCTTGCTGAGAAAGCTCTAATTATGTGCACCTGATTTTCCCCAGCACTGTGAAGGTAACAGTGGCTGAAAGAGGCTGCAGTGAATCTAACTGACCTCTTGGGGCAAAGTGAGTAATTTGCTTAGAAGTGAAAAGAAGCAGTTATACTTTAAGTTGCCTTTATCCTAAGTTTTCCTGTTAGCATTTGAAGCACCTATTTTGTTTGCATTTATTTGCCATGTGATGGAACAATATCCTTTACTATAATAAAAATACTGGAAACCCCATAACTACAACTCTTTATTTCGGAGCGAGAGGAGCAGGAACTACAATACCCAGCATTCCCTGGATACAGGTTACTCTCCTTCCTCACGAAGCATCAGACCGCCGCTCCTGTCTTTAGCCCCAAGGCCGGGCAGGAGCGCCGCACCACGCAAACTCCATTGGAATGTAGGATCAAGAATTTCCGTAAAGGATTTTCAGGTGATTATGGTATGAAAATGACTCCGTCTAGATTAAAAATGTTATGTGAAAGGGAGTGGTCCGTGTTAGCTCCTTCATGGCCCCGTGGGGGCACCTTTGACTTAGAAACAATTTTTCGAGTTCATCAGCTTGTACAAAAAGCGTATCCTGACCAGTTCCCCTATATAGATTCCTGGTTAGGCGCTTGTGAACGGCAGTCCTCATGGATGAAGCGCTGCTATGAGGAACGCTGTAGAATATTTGTAGCCACCACTAGAGGAACCAGGAAAGATAAGGAGGAGAAGCCGCCTGTGTATTCTGCCCCAGAGTCCCCAGATATCCTGGCTAGGTTACCCCCGTACCCACATAGGTTAGTTCCCCCAGCACCGTGGCCTGAAGTGGAGCCAGATGAGGAGCCCCAGAAAATGCCGCTGCAGCAGCCTAAGAAGCTCCCTACCCCGAGTGATAGTCCCGAGTCAGGCCCAAGCACGTCGGGGGGACCCGAGTCCTCTGACGAGATAGAAAGCGGAGGCTCTCCTGCCAATTCAGGGTCACCCAACAAGGAGATTTGTGCCCGGGAGCCTTATGATTTAAGAAGTATAACTCCCAAGAAGAAGAAGGAGAAAGCAGGGCACCTAATGCCACTACGCCAAGTGCCTGGAGTACCTGTTTTAAATGATCAGGGCCAGATGGCGCCAGGACCAACCAGTCTAGTTTACGTGCCCTTTTCCACTACTGATTTATTAAACTGGAAAATGCATTATGCATCCTATACGGCTAAGCCTCAGGAATTAACAGAATTAATGTCTAGCATTATGCAAACCCATCAGCCTACCTGGGCCGATTGTCGCCAGCTCCTGTCAACCCTCTTTACTACTGAGGAGCGAGGGCGAATTGGGCAAGCAGCACTCCGTTGGTTAGAAGAGAACCCTGTAGAAGGGGGAGGAATAAACCCCCCACAAGCAGCTGCTGCAGATTATCCAAATGAAGATCCCGGGTGGGACCCAAATGATGAAAGGGGGGCGGCGGCCCTAACAAGATTTCGCCAGGCCTTATTGCAGGGCCTGAAGAAGGGAGGGCAGAGAGCCATGAATATTGGGAAGGTATCGGAAGTCCTCCAGGGCCCAGATGAGAGCCCAGCGGCCTTTTATGAGCGGTTGTCTGAAGCTTATAGACTGTATACCCCATATGATCCTGCCGCTCAGGAAAATCTATGCATGGTAAATGCGGCCTTTGTCAGTCAGTCCCAGAGAGATATAAAACGAAAATTGCAGAAATTGGACGGATTTGCGGGCATGAATACAGCACAGTTAATGGAAGTCGCTCAGAAAGTATTTGTGAATCGTGAAAATGAACGTGACAGAGAAAGTGAACGGAAGATGAAGAAGAAGGCAGATCTTCTTGCTGCCGCTATAACCGAACGACGTGGAGGAGGTTTTCCTAATCAAAGGACCAGAGAACGTGGAAGAGGCCGCGGAAGTGGAAGGCCTCCATTAGGTGCGAATCAGTGCGCCTACTGCAAAGAAGAAGGACATTGGAGAAGTGAATGCCCGCATTTGGACTCTGCCCCCGCGAGGGGAGGAGGGAGTCCCTGGAGAACAGGAGGACGATTTCGAAGGAGGGGAGGAATGAACCGAGCACAGTTCCAGCAAGAGAGAGAGGACGCCATTGAGGGAGTGGCAGTAGCAACAGGCTATGACTTGGATGACGTGGATGAAGGCTAGGCCAGACTGGGCTCCAAGTTCACCCTAGGTCCCCAGGAGCCTATGGTCAGTTTGAAGATAGGGGACCAATACATAGATTTCATGGTAGATACAGGAGCAGAACATTCAGTAGTAGCTAAGCCAGTAGCTCCTCTTTCCTCTCGATCTGCTACCATTGTTGGAGCCACTGGAAATAAAGCCACGAAGTCATTTTTGCAGAACCGCATGTGTGAACTAGGGGGACAGAAAATAACGCACCAGTTCTTGTATATGCCTGAATGCCCTTTTCCACTATTGGGCCGAGACATGCTTGCTAAGCTCCAGGCACAGATATCTTTTGCTGAAGGGGGAGAAATGAAAATGACTGTGAACCCGAAGCCTGCTGGATTGATGGTGCTCACTGTTCCCCGAGAAGAAGAGTGGCGGTTCTGTCAGAACCTCCCTCTCTGGTTCTTAGCTTTCTTCTCTCTAGGTTACAAACAGGCAGAGTATAGGAACTAGGCGTGGCAGAGCCTCTCACCTTGGAGCAACTTCCACCAAACTCCCCTTGCACAACAGGTCCAGTTTGGGCTTTCTGGCTTCCCACCTTGTGAGGTCTGTTTCTCCTCCAGCTTCCAGCTTGGCTTCTTTCACAGCAATCAGGCTTATGTCCTTGATAGCCTCCAGGGTTCTCTGCTGTTTCTCCTTCTAGTCCAGCTCCAGTTCCTTCTTCCTCTTTCTCCTCCTTCCTCAGCTCCTGCTGCTTCACATGCTCATTCCACTGCCTCCTCTGCTTATGCCACTGCTGCTTATGCCACTCCTGTCCAGAAGCATTCTGCTCTGGCTTATAAAGTGAACCGTTACTGCTGACTTCCTGGTTCCCTTTCAGCTGCAGGTCATCAGTGAGCTTAGGTTCATTAAGACCAGTATGTCTGTTCCTGCTCCCTCTAGCTGTGCCTGAAGGTAACTGCACATCTAGTTCTTCTAAAACAGGATTTCTTTTCTTAAAACCAACTTTATTAGTGCCCGCATCATGACACATCCCCCCTCTTAAAATATTACGGGCTGAATGACCGCCATTACAGCACGTAATCCCAGACCCCTTCTGTGCTGACGGAAATAGCGCTAACCCTTCGTGCCATCTTCACAGAACAGTTCTGTGGTACACCCGCTCTCGTCCTTTTCCATCCTGTACCAAATAGGATGCTGGACCAAGTGATCTGACCACCAGATAAGGTCCTTTCCATCGGGCTTCAAATTCTTGAGTGGGGTTTGATATCAACAGGCTTACCTTCTCACCTCTGGTTAGATGTCTAGGCTTGGTGTCTCTATCAAAGTATTGTCTTTGTTTTCGCTGACTGCTCGTCAGCTCTTCTTTAACAAAAGGTGGTCCCTCTAAAACGGCTTCTTAAATTTTCCCAGAAATGTGGAATCTCTGCTTCTCTGGTGTAGGTCAACTTTTTACAGGAGGCGCAGGATCTGCAAAATCGTGAGACCTCCTTGAAAACTCCTGGCCAATAGTACCTGGCCATTATCCGGTCAAGGGTTCCCTGTACCCCTTGGTGACCGCTCACTGGGTGACGATGTGCTACTCTTAGCACCACAGGCTTAAAGGTATTTGGGATTACCAATTGTTTTCGGACGTCCCTAGTCCGTGGGTCTATACTCTCTCTGTATAGGAGTTCTTCTTCTTTTATGAAGCGAGGAAATACATCTCTCTCGGTTTGGGCATACTCCATTGCGCGTGCCAGGGCAGGGTCATCCCGTTGCTCTGCTGCGAATGAAGGGAACTTCTTTACAAGCTCTGCTGGACTCCAGGGTAGTTCCTCACCCGCTTCCAACTCTGCTCGGGCTTGAGAACGTTCTTTTCTCTCTTTTCGCTTTTGAGCCCTAGTCTTTCTATCCCTATCCGGAGGAATGTTGACTAAGTCATCATGGGATGGGAGATCAATTACACTTTCTTCCCTAGAACATGAGGGTTTTTCTACAGCACTCGTCTGGCCACGAGTGGAGACAAAAGCCTCTCTGGGGTTTAAACCTTTTTCTAGGCCCTTCTCGAATTGTGGCCAGTCTCTACCAAGAACCAGCTCTTTGGGCAATCTAGGGACTACTGCTATGAGCATAATTTTTTCTATTCCCAGACCTTTGACCAGCAACTTGTACACGGGATACAAGGTAGCAGCACCATGTACACACTTAATCCTTACATGGCCTTCTGGACGGTCTGGGGCGGACGCAGCTTGCTCTTGAATGGTAGACCAGAGCTTGCGCGAAATCATTGTCTGGTCCGCACCAGAGTCCAGCAAGGCTTTTGCAGCTACCCCTTGCAC
The DNA here is from genome assembly GCA_033557465.1 of Ichthyophis bannanicus. Taxonomy (NCBI): domain Eukaryota; kingdom Metazoa; phylum Chordata; class Amphibia; order Gymnophiona; family Ichthyophiidae; genus Ichthyophis; species Ichthyophis bannanicus. The sequence goes on from CM066045.1 coordinate 55,207,406, forward strand.
CATGACATCTAGTACAAAACCTTCTGACAATACATGATTATGCTCCCCCATGAGAGCAGTACGTACCCTACATTCATTCATGACATGTCCTAACTTTCCACAGTTAAAACATCTCTTAACAAGACTTTTCTCTGCCTTTTTATCACCCTTTACATTAGATGTTTTAGCCTGGTAGAGACTTCCTGAGACTGGGTTGAATGTCGCTATGGCTGTCTTAGCTACCCCCTCCATAGGCTGAGTAATTAATTCGGCCTCCAAATACCTCTCGGTCAAGGCAATCGCCTCCATAGTTGAGCGACAATTCTGGAGAATAAGGAAGCTCTTTATTTTACCAGGCACTGCAGTCATGAATTGCTCAAGAACAATCATATCGATCAATGAATCTACGGATCTTTCACTGGGCCTTAGCCACTTTTCAGCCAAGCGCCTTAGTCGGTGACCCAATGACTTAGGCGTTTCACCTACTTCAAGTCGTGCTGCACGTAGCCTGCGGTTATAGGTAAGTGGGGTCAAGCCCAGGCGCTCCGATGGCTTTTGTCACTTCGCTATAGTCTGCAGCTAACGCAGCAGGCATTGCCCTGTAGGCTGACAGTGCCTCTCCCGTAAGGGACACTGCCAGTCGGATGGACCATTGGTCCTCTGGCCAACCCACTGAAAGGGCAATTCTTTCAAATGCCTCCAGAAATTCATCTGGATCATCCTTTTCCCCCAACTTCCCAAAAGTCAGAGTGTCACAGGATCCCAGTCCTACCAGACCATGGCTCAGTCCTGAGCTCTGTTTTATGAGTCCAGCGGCTGCTTCCTGTGTCTTCTGTTGATGGCTCATCCAGGTCTCCAGCATCTGCAGAACTGGCTTTTGCTGCTCCTGCATCGCCAGGATAGCACGCTGCTGTGTCTGCGTAGCCAGTTCAGCCTGCTTACTGAATTGTGATGCCATCCAGTCCAATATGTCGCGTTGCTCCATCGCAATGATCCCTGAAAAGAAACAAAGAAAAACCAAGTGCGGCTGTACAACACTCAGCCCTACACGTCCTTGTGTTTTTGTTTTGTTTTTTTCAAACTGACAGACACTTGTATCCCCACAAGTTAGGCCCTTCTACCCATTACCTGGTAGAAGTGTAGACTCAGGCTCTCAGCAACGGTGGTGCGGCTCCGCGTCGTAGCACCTTCCAGGAACTCGCCTTCCGTTCCGGAATTTTTGCTGCTGTCCGGTCCACGTTTTGTTTTCCCAGTCCGATCCGGTTCTTTTCAAAAGTCCAGTCCGGGTTTTCCTTTCCGGCACTCCGGTCCCGGTTTTCTTTAACTCCGGTCCGTTTTTTTGATACTTCGGTCCGGGTTTTCTTTGACTCCGGTCCGGGTTTTTTTTTTTTTTTTTTCTTCAAGATGAAGACTGGCAATTTGTTTCTATATTTCTTTGCTGTATCTCTTAGGCTTATATGCAAAATCCTAAAAACTACGCCATTTATGTCACTCGGTTGCCGGTGACACAAAGATTATACGCCACTAGGTAGCACTGTTAAAGAACAAAGAGTCCAAGTGTAGGGTAATAAAGGCTTTTATTCCCCGTTTAAAGCAAGGTTCAACTAAGAGATATTTTAGATAACAGAAACAGTCCTTTGTTTCAAAAGGTACCAATATTCACTGGCTAGTTAACTGTTACTTCACAGTTTAAAGCAGTTTTTCTTCAAAGTAATATTCAGTATAATAAACATCAAATTATACTTCATTTATTCTTCTGGGGAGCATACACACTTTGGAGCATAGGCAGTGCACCAATCACATTCCATTTCCTCAGGCAAAGGTGAGGGAATAGTGCTGGGAGAATCCACTTCCATCAATTCCTCTCCCCTATACTGATTCAAAGGGCTTTTACTGTCCCTGTCTATTTCAGCATGGTCATCTACAACTTGGGAGTTTGGCTTCACATAACCAGGGACTCTTAAGGCTGGTGGTAGTTTAGTGAACCAGTCTGCACTCTTGTTTCCCTTCTTTTAGCATAGCTTTTAGCAGTACAATCATTACAGTTAATGTTCAATGCCTCATACCTGAGCTCACTGAGTAAAAACTTCCGTTGCTTATAAAAATGCTTTCCCCTCTGAATAGGTGAAACTGGGCAATGATCCTCTAGAGATAAGCTTCTGTCAGAACCTCCCTCTCTGGTTCTTAGCTTTCTTCTCTCTAGGTTACAAACAGGCAGAGTATAGGAACTAGGCGTGGCAGAGCCTCTCACCTTGGAGCAACTTCCACCAAACTCCCCTTGCACAACAGGTCCAGTTTGGGCTTTCTGGCTTCCCACCTTGTGAGGTCTGTTTCTCCTCCAGCTTCCAGCTTGGCTTCTTTCACAGCAATCAGGCTTATGTCCTTGATAGCCTCCAGGGTTCTCTGCTGTTTCTCCTTCTAGTCCAGCTCCAGTTCCTTCTTCCTCTTTCTCCTCCTTCCTCAGCTCCTGCTGCTTCACATGCTCATTCCACTGTCTCCTCTGCTTATGCCACTGCTGCTTATGCCACTCCTGTCCAGAAGCATTCTGCTCTGGCTTATAAAGTGAACCGTTACTGCTGACTTCCTGGTTCCCTTTCAGCTGCAGGTCATCAGTGAGCTTAGGTTCATTAAGAACAGTATGTCTGTTCCTGCTCCCTCTAGCTGTGCCTGAAGGTAACTGCACATCTAGTTCTTCTAAAACAGGATTTCTTTTCTTAAAACCAACTTTATTAGTGCCCGCATCATGACAATACCTACCAACCTCATAGCCCCACCTGAAGTATGGGCAGAAGATAATCCACCTGGCCTAGCGAAGAACATAGCCCCTGTCATTGTCACCCTCAAGCCAGGAGCGGAACCAGTGCATGTGAAGCAGTATCCTCTTCCTCGACCAGCCATTGAAGGAATCCACAGCCATTTGATGAAACTGCTGAAGTATGGACTTCTCAAGGAATGTCAGTCACCTTGGAACACCCCCCCTTCTCCCAGTTAAGAAACCTGGGACAGGGGACTACCGCCCAGTACAAGATCTAAGGCGAGTGAATGATGCAGTTGAAACTATACACCCTGTAGTACCAAATACTCTCTTGGGACTGATCCCCGCTGAGGCTACTCATTTCACCGTCCTGGACCTGAAAGATGCCTTTTTCTGTGTACGCTTAGCCCCCACTAGTCAACTTTTGTTCGCTTTCAAATGGCAAGACCCCACAACAGGAAGGCGGGGCCAACTCACCTGGACCAGATTACCCCAAGGATTCAAGAATTCACCTACTCTCTTCAGTGCCGCCCTGAATCAAGATCTTTCAAGTTAGCCAGTGGACCCAGGGAAAAGGGTTCTCCTCCAGTATGTGGACGATTTGCTCATAGCCACCAACTCAGAAAGTGAATGTCTACAAGCTGCTAGTGAACTTTTGTACCTTCTCAAAGAGGCTGGATACAAAGTCTCAAGAGCCAAAGCACAACTATGCCAAAATGAAGTTAAGTATCTAGGATTCCGGAACGCAAAGAAGCTGTATGCAGTATCCCTACTCCAACCACTAGGAGGCAAATAAGAGCCTTCCTGGGGGCCACGGGGTACTGTCGCATATGGATCCCCAATTTTGTGCTGATAGCAAAACCATTGTACCACGTCACCAAAGGAATGGAAAAGTCTCCACTAGAATGGGGACCTGAACAGGATGCAGCATTTCGGTCTCTGACAAGTGCTCTGATGTCATCACCAGCTTTAGGTCTTCCAAATGTTCAGAAATCTTTCCATCTTTTTGTCCATGGAGTCACAAGGAAATGTGTTGGGAGTACTGACTCAATCTCTTGGATCTTGGCAATGACCAGTGGACTATCTGTCAAAACAATTGGATGTAGTTGCAAAAGGATGGCCCCCTTGTTTGAGAGCTGTTGCAGCAACAGCCCTTCTAGTGGGCAAAGCAGATAAGCTCACACTGGGACAAACCCTTCAAGTCACCATACCACACTCTTTTCTGACACTCATGGAACACAAAGGAAACTTCTGGCTGACCAATTCACGAATGTTGAAATATCAGAGCATGCTGTGTGAAAACCCCCAGATACAGTTAAAAGTCAGTCAAGCTTTGAACCCTGCTACATTGTTCCCAATTGGTCCTGGGCCCCCTGATCACAACTGTTTAGAAACCATGGACACTGTATTTTCAAGTCGCCCTGATTTGACCGATGTCCCTCTAGAGGACCCTGAACGGACTTTCTTTGTGGATGGAAGCAGTTTGGTCATCAATGGACATCATTGTGCTGGATATGCAGTGGTGACCCTTGATCTGGTAGTTGAGTCCTCAGCCCTGACCCCAGGAACCTCTGCACAGAAAGCTGAGTTGATAACCCTCACCAGAGCCTTGACATTAGGAGAAGGACTCCGCTTAAATGTGTACACAGATTCCAAATATGCTTTCAGAACTTTGCACGCACATGGAGCCTTGTACAAAGAACGGGGGTTGATCACCTCAGGGGGTAAGTCCATTAGGTATGAGCTCGAGATACTGATGTTATTAGATGCTGTGTGGGCTCCCAAACAGGTGGCAGTCATGCACTGCTGAGGTCATCAGGCAGGAACAGGAGAAGTCACCCGAGGAAATAGATTTGCTGATGTCACAGCCCGGAAGGCAGCCACCAGAGGACAAGTTAGGACCCAAGATACTGTAATGCAAGCAGCCCTATTCCCTGTGCCCCTTAGTTCTTGGGCACCCCGATACACTACAAGAGAGTTAGACTATTTTTGTGAAAAGGAGGGAGGAGTCTTGACAGAGCAAGGTTGGATAGTGCTGCCACCCCCAGAAGGTAGTCCACCACCAGGTCCTACAGTCATCCCTGAAGCATTAGGGCCAGCCTTTGTTCAAGCTTTTCACCAAGCTACACATTATGGGAAAACAGCCATGGAGAAAGCCCTGAGACCCCATTTCTGTATTTCACTACTAGGATCCCTGACCGCCTCGGTGGCACAGCAATGTCTGATATGTGCCAAGAATAATGCCAAACAAGGTCCCATTCCACCCCCAAGAGTTCAGTCAGTAGGGGTGACCCCGATGAGTGATATACAGGTAGACTTTGCTGAAATGCCCTGTACAAATGGGTATCACTATATGTTAGTGCTAGTCTGCACATTTTCTGGATGGGTAGAAGCCTATTCCACCCGAACTGAGAAAGCCCGAGAAGTCACTAGGGTGTTGCTTCATGAGATTATTCCTCGATTTGGAATACCATTGACTATAGGGTCAGATAATGGACCCTCGTTTGTATCCCAAGTGACCCAACAGTTAGCTCGAGCTTTGCAAATACAATGGAAGTTACACACTGCTTACAGACCCCAGAGTTCAGGAAAAGTGGAACGTATGAATAGAACCTTGAAAACTCAGTTGTCCAAGCTTTGTCAAGAAACACACCTAAAGTGGTTCCAAGTTCTCCCTGTAGCCCTTCTTAGGATACGTTCTGCTCCCACCAAGTCCCTAGGAGTTTCTCCTTTTGAGATTTTGTATGGGCGACCTCTCCCCATAGTACAGGAAATAAAAGGAGATATGAGACAGATAGGATCTGAAATAACTAGACAAGAACTATTGGCTTTAGGTTCTGTTTTGCAGAATCTCCAAACGTGGGTGCAAGATCGACTACCTATCAACCTGACCGAGCCTCTGCATCCTTTCAAGCCAGGAACGTCCGTGTGGGTGAAAGAGTGGAGAAAGACCCCGCTGGCGCCGCATTGGAAGGGACCATACGTCGTCATCCTGTCAACCCCCACTGCAGTGAAAGTTGCAGAATTCGAACCCTGGATCCACCACAGTCGAGTGAAGCCGGCAGCTGCTCCTGATCCTGGCCAATGGACGTCAGTGAATGATCCCGAGACTCCATTGCGACTTACATTGCGGAGGCAACCGGCACTATAAAGAATCTTCAGAATCTACAGCTCTATTTTCGTCACGCGAGGGTGACCATCACCACAGGACAAGAAGAAGAAGACTCAACAAGTCCATCATACCCAACTTCCCAGTTGATCTCCAAAGACTGTAATCACAATGTTCTTCCACTATTGCCTTGTGGGAGTGGTGGTCCTGGGATTCCTGGAAAAGACTTTTGCCTTACCCCCTTGTGCAGCCTGCATAACTATTACCCGAACGGGACAAAAGATTACTCAGACTTTACTCTACCATTCCTACTATACTTGCACCGGTACAGTCAGCCGGTGTATTTATAATGGCACAGAACTGAATATTTGTACAAAGGGGAAAAGTAAGACTTGTTATAACCCCCAACAAAACCCTTCATATTATACATTTGAGATATGCTGGAATGATGACGATGGAGCCATCATAAATGCTACACCTTGCAGACCCCACAAAATCTATTATCTTGAACTTTGATGCCTGTGATGCAATTAACAGAAATGCTTACCACAGATATGGGTCATGGGAACGAGCTTACTATCATGATGATAAATATATGTGTCCAGAAGGAGCCTACGGATGGGGACGGTGTACAGGAAAGAACTCTCCAACCACCACTTACACCACTACATCTAAACACGATTACTTCTGCCCAAAATGGGACTGCGTATATTTTGCCACGTGGAAGAATGCACCTGTGGGACGAGATGGTGATAATCGCAAAGGCAGTCTGACGAGGATCAGATTACCTGAGCCTAAGAAATGCCAGAAAGGTGCCTGTAATCCTCTGCAACTTCTCATAATTAACCCTAGCCAATGGAAGCAAGGATACAAATTTGGATTGCGTATAGCAGGAGGAGGTGTAGATCCTGGGACTATCCTGTATCTACAATTGAACACCAAGGCCCATGTATCCTCACCTTATCGTATACAGCACTCCTTCTATGAGGCCATGAAAGCAGAGTTTGAAATTCCTCCTACCTCCCAGAACTTGTTCCTTGAGCTAGCGGGAGCAGTAGCATCTAGTCTCCACATTTCAGACTGTTTATTTTGTGGAGGAACTAAGATGGGAGACCAATGGCCTTGGGAGGCACAAGAACTGAACTATTCTGTTCCATATAATCAGACTGATATACATAATACAACGAGCGAATGGGTATTGGCCCACTCCATTGTGGGTAACTTATGTTTTGCTCGCTATGGACTGCTGTTTAATATGGAAGTGGGGCAGCTGGTCTGTCTCAATCAAAAGTTCTACAACAGTACCACTAAGAAGATGTCTTGGTGGTCAGGAGTCAACACTACAGAACCCTCCAATCCTCTAGTCCGTTTCCCCAAACTTGCAAGTATCTGGACTAACTTAGCAGCATATAATTCCTGGCAAGCACCTGGACTGTACTGGATTTGCGGAACCCGAGCATATGCTAGGCTCCCTCACCATTGGGGAGGCGCATGTGTATTGGGAACCATATGACCTTCCTTTTTCCTCTTGCCTACATCCCATGGAGAACAATTGGGATATCCTGTGTACAGAAGTCGACAGCTAAAGGAGGCCTTGAAAATAGGCCAATGGGACAAATGGGATGCGACATCTGAAGAATGGCCACCTGAGAGAATTATCTCATACTATGGACCTGCTACTTGGGAGCAAGATGGGACATGGGGATATCGTACCCCTGTTTATATGATTAATCGAATAATACGTTTGCAAGCTGTTGTTGAAATAATAACCAATGAAACTAGTAAAGCACTAACCCTTTTGGCTAAGCAAAGTACGCAAATGCGCACAGCCATTTATCAAAATTGTTTAGCTTTAGATTATTTGTTAGCAGCTGAAGGTGGGGTATGTGGGAAGTTGAATCTCAGTAATTGTTGTTTACAGATTGATAATAATGGGCATGTAGTTGAAGATTTAGCCACCCAGATGAGAGAGCAGACATTTGTGCCTGTTCAGACCTGGCACAGTTTGAAGCTGGATGGGTGGTTTGGTTCACTATTTTCATGGTTCGGTGGTCTAAAAGCCCTTGTGTTTATTGTATTATTCATATTAGCTATGTGCTTATTGCTCCCTTGTCTCCTACCCCTTTGCTTACGCATGGTAACCTCAGTAATTGATAGTACTATAGAGCGGAAGCAGCTGCGAAGGTATTAGCTATGTAGCAATATTACCCTATATCCCAAGATGATGCTATTACACCAGTATAATGTGTTAATTAATTAATGAGTGATTTAATTCTCACCCTTTCTCACTTGCGGGTGAGAATAATCAAAGGGGGGATGTGGCAGGCTACGGCCTAGTATGGCCTGCTACTATGAAAGGCCTATAAGTTAGGCCTGGATTCTAACCCCAATTATAGCTAGAAAAGAACCAAAAATCTGTGAAAAATGAGAAAACTGTTCCAAACTGCTTAATAAGAAGTTTTACATGAATTCGTAAGTCTTTCATTATTCTCGTGTGCAAAAGAAAGAAATCTTTCAATACATGCATTCCTGAAGCTAGGGATAACCTTGCAGTAGAGAAGTATCAAAATCAAGAACTGCACCATTGTTAGAACAATCCTAAGGGAAGGGGCTGGTTGCTAGGCCCCGGAAGGATTTCTGATTGGACAGGTGCAGGGGGCGTTGGAACCAATGAGAAGTTTGCATGTATCGAGCTAGAACCAATAGAAAGTTCTCATGTATCAAACTGAAAAAGAGGTATAAATGGTTATGTCTCTGTAAAAACTTTTCTACTTAGCTCCATCTCTCTGGAACTCCCTTCCCACTGCCCTCCGTACCGAAGAATCCTACTCCAAATTCCGTTCCCTCCTTAAAACTCATGTTTTCCCTAGCCTTTCCCCCCTGAGTCTTAAGTGTTTTTACTCTTATTGCTCTATTGTCTTGACTCATCTATCCCTACTCACCTCCTGCTCTATCATTTATTGTATTTCCCTCTTTCTTTTTCCTCTATAATTGCTATTGATTTTGGTTTTTTTGTAAACCGCCCCGATGTTATGGGGGGCGGTATAACAAGTGTGAAATAAACAATAAACTTTGCTCAGTTCCTTTTGAAGCTTTGACTGACTAGGCCTGTGCACAATAAACTGGCTTGGACCCTGTCAATTGATCCTAATCTCTTGTTCTCCTTTCCCTGCTTAAACCCCTTGCTTCTCTTGTACTTTATTGTCTGTCTTGATTAGATTGTAAGCTGTAAGAGCAGGGACTGACTTCTATATGTATTTGTAGAGTGCTGCATAAGCCTTGTACTGCTATATTAATGAGTAATAGCAGTAGTGGTAGGAAGGTAGAAACCCTTGGGCCAGCCCTGCCTTTATAGGATAAGGAGTAATACCATTATCCTCTATTGCCTCGGAAGAAAAGGTCAACACTGCCTTAAGGGCACTAAGGACAAGAAAGCAGCTAAACCCGATGGGCCGGCTGTGCACTAATTATTCGGAGGAAAAGAAAGTTCCGCATTTTGCGACATAGGGAGTCCCGCTCAGCTTTCCTTTCCCGGTACCGAAGCGCCCCCTACCGCACGCACAGAACACCGCACGCTCAGGCACGGCCCCCTCCTGCGCAATCCCTTCTCCTCCTGCCCTTCCCCCAGCCGCGGGTGCGCGCCCCGCCCCGCCCCCTTGCTTCCAGTGCGTGCGCGTGCGCGACGTTCGTTCTCAGTGTCAGCCGCAGCCACAAGATGACGGAAGCGAGCGTGTCGCCTGAGGATTCCTGGAGCAAAGTGAGAGGGGGCAGGGGGAAACTGGCCATTGTTTAGCACCCTTGGGGGCACCGCGCAAGGACCCTCGCCCTCAGCTGCTCCTGCTTGCCAAGGTGGAGGCCGCTGGCTGACCCTCCTATTCTTTTGTTGCTGGCCTTCTGGCCTCTTGGGGCCCAGTGAGTTTTTGGGCTTCCGCTGTTGGATCTTCTGCCAGCTCAGAGCCACCTTATTTACTAAGTGCTTTGTTATTATTATTCTTAATAAGTTTATGATAGGTATTTGTAGACAGGAAGTTTTAGTAGCCAGGGAGAGACTATCGTTGCCTTCCTTGGGCACTGCACTGGGTGATGTTGTCCTCTAGGAGAGTGCAGCTGATTTTATTATTGAGGGATTTTTTTCAGTTTTTTTAATGCGATTTCATTTCATTTCATTTTGCTGTACAAGGTATTTTTTTTAAATATGAGGGCTCTTCGAAACACGGGCAGTAAAATCTTTATAAATTATGATTATTAGTCTGATGGCTTAATAACTGAAGTCTAAGACTGGGACTTCTAGTCAAATGGGAGAGGACCTCTGCCTGGTGCATGCAGATTTATTGAATACATAGTCTTCAAGGATGTGCATGTGGCCAAAAATGGATTCATGTTCATTTAAAATAAAATTATGAACTTATTGATTTTGCCAGTTGTCAGGATCTTATGCTTTCTTAACGATAAGGTGCCAGACCCATTTTAAGACTATGTTCCTTGATCTTGAGAAAAAAATAAGAACATAAGATTTGCCATACTGGGTCAGACCAAGGTCCATCAAGCCCAGCATTCTGTTTCCAACAGTGGCCAATCTAGGTCATACGTTCCTAGCAGTCTCCCCAAAAGACACAGGTTCCACAATGCTTGTATTGGTTCAAGCATTGATATCCTGGGTCTCTTCTTAATAATGGTTTATGGACCTTTCCTCCAGGAACTTGTCCAAATCTTTTTTTAACCCAGCTACACTAACAGCCTTTACTACATCCTCCTGTAACAAATTCCAGAGTTTGATTACGCGTTGAGTGAAAAAATATTTTCTTTTATTAGTCTTAAATAGTTTACCCTGTAGCTTCATTGCATGTCCCCTAGTCTTCCTATATTCTGATAACGTAAACAGTCGATCTACATTTACCCGTTCCACTCTGTTCATTAATTTATAGACTTCTATCATATCTCCCCTCAGCCGTCTCTTTTCCAGGTTAAAGAGCCCTAACCTTTTTAGCCTGTCTTCATAGGAGTATTCTTCCATCCCCTTTACCATTTTGGTGGCTCTTCTCTGAACTCTTTCTAATAACGCTATATCCTTTTTAAGATACGGCGCCCAGAAATGCACACAATATTCAAGGTGCGGTCTCACCATGGAACGATATAGAGGCATTAAAATCTTTTGTTTTATTTTCCATTCCTTTCCTAATGATACTTAGCATTCTATTTGCTCTCTTGGCCGCCGCTGCACACTGGGCCGAGGGTTTTAACATGTTATCCACAATGACGCCTAAATCTTTTTCTTGGGTGGTGGTTCCTAATGTGGAACCTTGCATCGTGTAACCATAGTTTAGGTTGTTCTTCCCTAGGTGCATAACTTTGCATTTGTCCATATTAAATTTCATCTGCCATTTTGATGCTCAGTCTTCCAATTTATCAAGATACTCTTGCAATTTTCCACAATCCTCTTGGGTTTTAACAACTTTAAATAGTTTTGTGTCATCTGCAAATTTGATAACCTCACTCGTTATTCCTCTTTCCAGGTCATTTATGAATATGTCAAAAAGCAGCGGACCCAGCACAGATCCCTGGGGTACACCACTATTCACCTTTCTCCATTGGGAAAATTGGCCATTTAGCCCTACCCTCTGCTTTCTATCTTTTAACCAGTTCCTGATCCACAATAGTACACTGCCTCCTATCCCATGACTCTTTAGTTTTGCCAAAAGTCTCTGATGAGGGACCTTGTCAAAGGCTTTCTGAAAGTCCAGATACACTATATCAACCGAATCACCTTTGTCCACCTGTTTATTCACACCTTCAAAAAACATAACAGATTAGTAAGACAAGATCTTCCTTGTCTAAAGCCATGTTGACTTCTCCCATTAGGCCATGACTATCTACATGCTGAGTAATTTTGTTCTTTATGATGGTTTCTACCATTTTTCCCGGTACTGACATCACCCCTAGAACCCTTTTTAAAAATTGGCGTTACGTTGGCGATCCTCCAATCTTCAGTATTACAGATGATTTTAATGAAAATTCACAGATTACTAATAGCAGGCCTGCAATCTCATATTTCAGTTTTTTCAACACCATTGGATGTATACCATCCAGCCCAGGTGATTTGCTACTCTTCAGTTTATCTAATAACTGTAATACATCTTCCCGATGTATCGCTATTTCCTTCAATTCTTCCGCACCTTTAGTACCACTTCAGTCATGGGTAACATCCCTACATCTTCCTCAGTAAAGACCGAAGCAAAGAATTTATTCAGTCTCTCCGCTATCGCCTTGTCGCCTCTTAGTGCCCCTTTAACCCCTCTATCATCTAATGGACCAACTGACTCACAGTTTTTTGGAACGAATGTACTTGAAAAAGTCTTTATTTCACGTTTTTGCTTCCTCAGCAAGCTTCTTCTCAAATTCTCTCTTTGCCTACCTTATCGATGCCTTGCATTTGACTTGCCAGTGCTTGTGCTGTTTCCAGGTTTCGTCATTTGGCTCTTTTTTTTCCATTTCCTGAAAGATGCTTTTTTGGCAACAGCCTCTCTGACCTCACCTTTAAACCATGCTGGCAGTTTTTTGGACTTCCTTCCACTTTTCTTAAAGCATCCAAGATAGTATTTTTCAACAACACCCAAGCTTGATGTAAGTCTTTAACCTTTGCAATTGCTCTTTTTAGTTTTTTCTTAACTATTTTCCTCATTTTATCATAGTCTCTCTTTCGAAAGTTAAAATGTAGTACTGTGGATTTCCTTACTATCCTTTCTCCACTAATAAAATCAAACGCGATCATGCTATGATCACTATTGCCAAGTGGCCCCAACACCCTTATCTCTTACACTAGATCTGGTGTTCCACTAAGGACTAGGTCCAATATAGCTTCCCCTCTGGTCGGTTCATGAACCAGCTGCTCCAAGAAGCAGTAATTTATTTCATCTAGTAACTTTATCTCCCTAGCATGTCCTGCCGTGACACTGACCCAGTCGATACCGGGGTAATTGAAATCACCCATTATTGTTACTGCGCTGTAACTTTTGTTAGCTTCCTTGATTTCTTTGAGCATTTCATCATTTATTTGTTCATTCTGGCCAGGCGGTCAATAGTACACCCCCACTGCCATCACCTTCCCCTTTTTTACATGGAATTTCAATCCATAGAGATTCTACAGCAAATTTTGTTTCTTGCAAAACTTTAATCCTTTCTGACTCAATGCCCTCTCTAACATAGAACACAACCCCTCCACCAACTTGATCAGCTCTATCATTACGATATAGTTTATACCCAGGTATCAGTGTCCCACTGGCTGTCCTCCTTCCACCATGTCTCTGATATTCCAATCATATCTAACCTCTCATTTAGTGCTATATATTCTAATTCTTCCATCTTATTTTTTAGACTTCTAGCTTTTGCATACAAGCATTTTAGAGACTGTATTTTAGTCATTAATTTGGCTATTGGTAGACATGGGTAATTTGCGATCTTTAAGCTCTGTCTGCTCCATACTCGAGGGCATTTGGGCTACTTTACTCTTTTTTGGAACCTCTCTGCTTTTGGTAGTATCCTTCAAGGATACATTTTTCCGAATCATGCGCTCTTGGGCGACTGTCAGCTTTCCCCTATTTAGTTTAAAAGCTGCTCTATCTCCTTTTTAAAGGTTAATGCCAGCAGCCTGGTTCCATCCTGGTTAAGGTGAAACCCATCCCTTCGGAAGAGCCCCTCCTTTCCCCAGAATGTTCCCCAGTTCCTAACAAATCCAAAACCCTCATCTCTGCACCATTGTCTCATCCATGCATTGAGACTCTGGAGCTCTGCCTGCCTTTTGGGTCCTGCACTTGGAACGGAAAGCATTTTGGAGAACGCTACCCTGGAAGTTCTGGATTTCAACTTCCTACCTAAAAGCCTAAATTTAGCCTCCAGAACCTGCCTACCACATTTTCCTATATCATTGGTACCGACATGTACCAAGACAGCAGAGCCCCCCCCCCCCCCCAGCGCTATCTAAGACCTTATCTAGGTGGCGCGTAAGGTCCGCTACCTTCGCACCAGGCAGGCATGTTACCAGGAGATCCTCACGTCCACCAGCCATCCAGATATCTACATGCCTAATGATCGAATCACCAACTATAACGGCTGTCCTAACCCTTCCCTCATGGGGCACATGGCCCTGGAGAAACTTCCTCAGTGTGAGAGGGTTTTACATCACTTGGAGGACAGGTCCTAGTTACAGGATCACTTCCTGCCACACCAGGGTGATGCTCTCCTGTCACGCGATCAGCTGTTTCAGATCATCTTCACTTTCAGCCAGTAATGTGGTTATCATCAGCATTGTGAAGGTTGTTGATGAGCCTTCCACCAATCTTCACACCTTGGTTGTCTTCCTACAGTCCTGCTTCTCTGATGATTTGTTCTGCATATAAATTAAAGAGGTAGATGGAAAGTATGCAGCCTTGTACACCTTTGCTGATTTTAATCCATTCTGTTTCTCCTAGTTCTGTTGCTTTTTGATCATTTTAAAGGTTGTGCAAGAGAACTATCAGCTGTTCTGGTATACCTATGCTTCCCATGGTTTACACAGTCAAAAGCCTTGTTATAGTTAATAAAACGCATATGGATATTCTTTTGGTATTCTTTTGTCTTTTCAAGGATCCATTTCACATCCGTGATGATGTCTTTTGTTCCTCACCCTTTCCTGAACTCTGCTTGCACTTCAGGCAGTTCTCGTTCCAGGTATGGTTGTAGTCTCTGCTGAATGGTCTTGAGTAGAATCTTGCTGGCATGTGGGATCAGAGCGATTGTTTGATAATTTCCATAGTCAGTCGGATCATCTTTCTTAGTACTGGTAAAAACACAGATCTTTTCCAATCAGTTGGCCATGATGTTGTCTTCCAAATTTTCTGGCAGAGTCTTGTAAGTATGGTAACAGCTGCATCAAATTGCTGTAATAGTTCAATGGGAATGCTATCAATGCCAAGTGCTTTGTTCTTTGATAAGGCTTTCAATGCTACTTTGACTTCTTCTTTCATCACCAATGCTTCCGAATCATAAAATACAGGTTGAAACGGCTGTTGGTCCACTTGATCTTTATGGTATAATGACTCTGTATATTCTTTCCACCTTTTCTTGATCTTCTCCGCATCATTCAACATGGATCTTTGAGCATCTTGTATCATTCCAGTTCGAGGCTGGAATTTTTTCTTTAACTCTCGTAGCTTTAGGAAAGCCAATCTTGTTCTTCCGCTAATAGTTTCTGCTTCTATTTCCTTGCATATGTCATTGTAGTACTTCTCCTTGTCTTGTTTTGCTGCACATTGGATATCTCTGTTGAGCTCTGTGATTGCCTCTCTTTCTCCTCTGGCTTTAGCTTCTCTGCTTTTCTGGGCAATTTTCAGAGTTTTTTCCGTCATCCATTTTGGCCGTATTTGTTTTTTCATCTTTTGTAGAGACTTCTCGCTTTCTTCCAACACATCCTTCTTGATGTCATTCCATAACTCTTCTGAAGCTCTCATGTGTATCTAAAGCAGAAAATCGATTTTGCAGGCAGTCTTTAAATTCTGATGGTATATTCTCAAGGTCATATTTTGCTGCATTCATGAGTGGTTTCTCTTTTTTAACTTTAGCTTGAGTTTGCATACTAGTAGTTGGTGATCTGTATCACAGTCAACTCCAAGTTTGGTCTTTGTTGCTGTTATAAAACATTTCCATCTTTGACTTCCACAGATCTAGTCAGTTTGATTTTTGTACAACCCATTGGGTGAAGTCCATGTGTACAGTCGCTGCTTGTGTTGCTGGAAGAAGGTGTTTGAGATGAATAGATCGTTGGTCTTGCAGAATTCTGTCAGTCTTTCTCCAGCTTCATTTCTGTTGCCAAGTCCATATTTTCCAACCATTTTGCCACCTTCTTTGTTGCCAGCTTTTGCGTTCCAGTCACCCATGACTATCAGGATATCCTGTCTGCCAGTTCTATCAATTTCAGCTTGTACTTGTTCATAGAACTCATCAATTTCATCCTCTTCTGCAGCTGTTGTTGGGGCATATACTTGAATTATAGTTGTGTTAATGGGCATTCATCAAGACAGACAGAAATTAAGCGTTCACTAACTGCATTATATTTCATTACAGTTCTTGTAAGTTTCTTCTTATTTATAAATGCAAAACCATTTCTTCTTTGTCTTTCATTTCCAGCATAGTAGACCATGTGATCAGATTCAAAGTGACTGATGGCAGTCCATTTCAGTTCACTGACATCCAACAGATCGAGTTGTACACATTCCATTTCATTCTTGACCACCTCCAACTTCCCTTGGTTCATGCTTCGTATGTTCCATGTCCAGATATATAAGACATCTTTGCAGTTTCTGACTCTTTTCATGCGCAGCTGCATCAGCAGTCAGACATCCCAAGAGCTTTGATCCAACCTCATCATAAATGCTGGCTTTACTCTGAAAAGTCTTCAGCTCCTCCCCAGTAGTCAGTTGTGTCTTCTGACCTGGGGGTCTCATCTTCCAGCACTATACGTTCCTGTACCCGTTCTGCTGAGAGTGCTTGGCTCAAATCCCGCTCCCTTGCAGTCTTTCTACACTTCAAATTCATGCTTGTCTCTTTCCAGTCAGCCATAGCTCTTGCCAAACAAGACTATTATGTCCACCTGACTAACTCTCTTGCATCTGACCCTCATTGTCTCTTTACTGCTCTCAGCTCTCTCCTTAAAGTGCCTCCACCTCAGGCCCCTTCCTCCCTTTCTGCCCAAACCCTGGCTTGACTATTTCCATGACAACATTCACAAGATCACCTTACAGTTCTCCACAAAGTCAGCTACTTCCCCTCCTCCCCCTTTTCACTCCCAACTTTCCCTTCTACCTTTGCTACCCTCTCTTCCTTTCCTGTGATCTCTGAAGAGGAAACACTCACCTTCTTTCTTCCTCCAAACTCACCACCTGCTCCTCTGATCCTATCCTCACCCATCTCCTAAGCCCCATCTCCTCCACTGTTGTCCCTTCCATCTCTCATATTGTCAACCTATCGCTCTCCACTGCAACTGTCCCTGCAGACTTCAAGCATGCTGTAGTTACTCCTCTCCTCAAGAAACCCTCACTTGATCCCACCTGTCCTTCTAATTATCGACCCATCTCCCTCCTCCTCTTCATTTCTAAACTACTCGAACGTGCAGTTCACCACTGCTGCCTTAACTTCCTCTCCTCTCATGCCCTCCTGGATCCTTTACAATCTGGCTTTCTTCCTTTACACTACTGTACTGAAACGGCTCTTGCCAAAGTCTCCAGTGACTTGTTGCTGGCAAAATCCAAGGGCCTTTACTCTGACCTCATCCTCCTTGACCTTCTGCTGCTTTTGACACTGTTGACCACAATCTTCTCCTGAATACCCTGTCCTCACTTGGTTTTAAGGGTTCTGTACTATCTTGGTTCTCCTATCTCTCCCATCGATCTTTCAGTGTTAGTTCTGGTGGCTCCTCCTCTTCTGCTATCCTGCCCTCAGTTGGTGTACCCCAAGGATCTGTCTTGGGTTTGCTCCTTTTCTCTCTCTATACCCAGTTCCTTGGTGTGCTCATCTCTTCCCATGGCTTTCAGTACCATCTTAATGCTGATGACACCCAGATCTAAATCTCTCTCTGACAATCCAGACCCGGATCTCTGCCTGCCTCTCTGACATTGCTGCTTGGATGTCTCATCGCCACTTGAAATTGAACATGGCCAAGACTGAGCTTCTTACCTTTCCCCCTAAAATCTCCTCTCCTCTCCTCTCCTCTTCCTCCTTTCTCAGTCTCTGTGGATAACTCTCTACTCGTTCCTGTTTCCTCAGCTTGCAACCTTGAGGTTGTTTTTGACTCCTTTCTCTCCTTCTCCACACACGTCCATCTGATAGCTAAGACCTGCCGTTTCTTTCTCTATAAAATCTTTCTGAACACACTACTAAGATGCTTATCCACTCCTTAATCACCTCCCATGTTGACTACTGTAACCTTGCTGGTCTCCCTTTGAATCCTCTCTCTTCCCTTCAGTCTATTCAACACTCTGCTGTGCAGCTAATCTTCCACCACCCTCATCATGCCCATATTACCCCTCTTCTCATGTCACTTCATTGGCTTCCTATCCGTTTCCGCATCCAGTTCAAACATCTCCTGCTGACCTATAAATGCATTCGCTCTGCAGCTCCACTACCTTTCTTCTCTTATCTCTCATTACACCACTCCTTGGGAACTCTGCTCTTCTGGCAAACTGCTTCTATCTGTTCCTTTTTCTTCCATTGCTAATGCCAGACTTTGCTCCTTTCACCTTGTTGCACCTTACGCCTGGAACAAACCAGGCATCTTCTCTGACCCTTTTCAAATCCAGGCTGAAAACTCTCCTCTTCGCTGCTGTTTTTGGATCTTGACTCACCTGATCTCCTTGTTTCTTTACCTTCCCCCTTGTTTTATCCCTGTCTACATCTTCTGTGTTGTCTGTCTTGACTAGATTGTAAACTCTGAGCAGGGACTGTCTCTTGCATGTCTGTGAAGCGCTGCGTATGACTCGTAGCGCTATACAAATGCTCAGTAGTAGTAGTAGTAATAATGCAGTTTGTTTTGTTGTGACTATCCATTGGGTTTTCCTGGCAAGGTACGGAAGTAGATTGCCAGCCCTCTCTTCCACGCAGTTTAAATTTTAGTGTTGCCATTGTCACAGAAATGCGATCCTCCGCCGCCAACACCATCCCATTCTGCTGCTGCCCAGATGGGTAGTTTGTCTTGGTCTGGTACTTCAATTAAATATATGGTGGAGTCCGCCTCCTCCCGAGGGGATGATAATACCAGATAGGAAAGAGAAGACTGGAAAACACTTTGTCAGTTGATGATAAGTCAAGGTGTTTTGGAGTTTGAGTTGGCAGATGAAGTCAAATTTGAACAACAAATTCCAAAAGCTTCTTATGCAAACATACTCCAAAGCCTACTTCTGTGGAAGGAAGCCACTAATCCAGTGGTTCTCAACCCAGCCCTTGGAACACATCTAGCCAGTCAGGTTCTGAGGGATAACCACAGTGAATTATGCATATGAGAGATTCACGTGAACTGCCTTCAGCGTTATGCAGATTTTTTATTTATTTATTTATTTATTTAACGCTCATTTTTATACCGCATCTTCCAGAGATCAGTTGCGGTGTACAAATAACAACAATTAACAAATCGAAGTTTGTTTTACATAGAACATCTTAAATATACATAGAACGTCTTAAAGTATCATAAATTAAACAAACTTAAATCTAGGAAAATTAACAGTGATTTTAAACTGGAACTGTGTTAAAACAATTAACTGGAACTGTGTTAAAACAATTAACTAACAGAATGTGGTGTCTACGTACATAATATAGTACATAACAGATACAACTATATACATGGGAGGTATTAGGGCATAAGAGATTGGATAGTCTTTTCGTTTGTGCTATGTGTATGGTCTATTTATGTGGAAAGTTTGTGCTTTATGTTTGTGCTTTATGTTGTCAGTTACAGATCTCTTCATGCACATTTCTTTGGGTTATCCTGAAAACGTGACTGGCTAGGTATGTCCCAAAGACGGAACTGAGAACTCTTTCAGTAATCCAACGCATGGTTTAGTACAAATCCCTTTCCTTTATTGGCTTCCCTGCATGTAAAGGCACTAAAAGGGTGATTTAGGGGTGGGGGGCTGCGGCTGGAATGAATGATGCACTCCAAGAACAGAGAAATAACTGGAGGGTGCTGCAACATGGCCATCTGCCCATATGAGGCAACTAAAGTTCAAGAGAATTTTACACTCGGGGGTCTGTTAGAGATTGCATTTGTTCTTTCTTCCTTATCAGGCAAGAAATTTATTGACTCAGATGTATGTTCACTGGCTGAACTTGATTAGCTTTGGGGGTTCAGGGTAAAAATGAGGAAGCTGCAGGGGACATGGCAGTTATAAGATGAATACATAAAAACACATTCGAAAGGATACTGGAAAAATGTGTAGCTGCGACCAGAATCTTCTTTTTTTATGCTGTTTGTGGTTTAATTATTGGTTACTTTTCAAAAACTCATTGGCTTCCTATTCTGTTTAAAGAAGTTTCTCATTAAACACTATCCTTACCCCCTCCTTCCCCCTCCCAAACTTCCAAACGACTATTTCACCTGACGGCTTATTATTCTTTTGTTTCTAATTGTGTTCCTCCACTTTCTTCCTTTTTTTTTCTTACATCACAACATTGGCTTCCACAATGCAGCAGATTGAGACTGTGTACAGCGACAATGGAGTTGAACCAAGTAAGAAGTTTTTGTAGTTTGGAAACACTGATAGTGATGTAAGGTCATTGTGTTAAATTCCACCCAAGCAGCCCATGCAGTGTGGGAGTGGGGGCTACTTACAGCTGCTCCTGTATCTTCTGATGTGGTCCCTGATCTGTGCCGAGGACCCTTTCTCATATTTTGTTAGGGGCGGTCACTGTTCAGACGTTATTAAAACACATGTTGCAGGGTTTCTGGAAAGCACATTCTATTAAGGCCAAGCTACTATTCCAAAGAGTATTCTTATTTCAGGATGTCTTCAAGATATTTAAAAAGTATATGTATGATGCAACCAAGTCTTTAGTAGTATTGTGATATTAATTTTTATTTTTTAACTATACAGTTTGTGAAATTTGTGTATAGTGATTCTGTGCCCTCAGTTTGCTGTAGGAAAAGGACCTTTTTAAATTAAAAACAAAACAAAAGACAAAAGCATAAAAACCCCATCTTTTACAAACTACATGTTATCTGTCTCTAATCAGCCTTGGATTACAGAATGCCCACTTTACTTAGGACTTTTTCCCAATTGTGTACTTTTGGAATAAATACTTAAATCCGGCCCATGGTTTGACTTTAATGTTTGAATAGTTTTTATAAACATTTGACATCTTGCTTTTTGTATAAAATATCTGTAAAGAAACATAAAAGTGTGCTTTTCAAAATGTAGACTAGAATATGTTTATCATGATTTCTATCAAGGAGGCACTTTAATTTGAAAGTTTCAAGGAAAGCTCCAGGGCATATGTGGAGTGAATGATATGATTTTTTTTTTTTTTTTTTTTTTGCTGAGGGTGGCTAAAAGAAGTGATTAATGTTTGGGATATTGAGGGCTGGAGATGAACCATACAGAACTGCATTCATGCAGTAGGGGATCATGAAGAATTTCATAATAAAAGCTGAAATTCTTTTGGAGATGAAACTTGGCTCAATTCTTCAGTCCTAAAATGACTTTGGTTGCAAAATTTAATAGATGGGGGCAAACTGTGTGTTACTCATGATAAACATATTGTAGTCAACATTTTGATAAGCACATTCTTATGTCTCTTTATGTTATGTTTATTTTGTTTGATTGACCGCCCTTTGTAAAACACAGCAGGGGGGTTTACAAAAACATAAAAACAAATTAAAAACAAAGGAGGAAAAGCAGCCATTTCTTAGAGAGAGAGGTTTAAAACAAATCACACCAGGCAGGATAAAAGGAGGAGTGGGAATAACAGAAGGAATAAGATTAAGGTTGGTTTAAGAAGGGTCCGGGGACTGGGAGGTCAAAGGCAGTAGTGAAAAGGTGGGTTTTTAGGAGAGCTTTAAACTTTGAGTGGGAAGGTTCCAGTCTAAGGGCTGAGGGTAATGAATTCCAGGAAGCAGGTGCCAGAAAATAAAAGGCTGAGGATCAGGTGGATGCAAGGTGAGCTTGGGAATCAGAGGGAAAATGTGAGATGTTTGTAGATGTTTTATACAAAAAGCAAGGCATTTGTAGTCTGGAATGGCCCTCACAACTCTCACATAATGCAGCTGTTATTGATGCAAGGGTCCATAGTTATATCTTCTACATTCAGAAGAAAAAGATGTTCAAGGTTTACCACAGTGGATATGCAGGAGATGCTTTTACATATCTCGGCAACTCGTATGCATATCTCTCTCATGCATATTCAGTGTAGTAATCCTGGTGGTGGGTTTTTTTTTTTTTTTTTTTTTTTTTTAGTAGGGAGGGATTTTCAGCCATTTAATTCTTCTGCATCGCCTGTTTCTGAGCTGTGGCAAGAATAGGATGAACGAGAGAACCTGTCCTCAAGGTCCATCCCGCTCCCCACAATGTTTTCCCAGTTGGTTTGGTTTTCAGGATACTCAAGATGAATATGCGTGAGAGATTTGCATACGCTACCTCTATTCTATGCGGATCCATTTCATGTATATGCATTGTGGATATCCTGACACCCAGCAGAGGCTTGAGAAACACTGTTCCAGAGCACCTAGCTCTTGGGCTAAAGAAGGAAGTGGAGGAAGTCATCAAAATTATACTTTTTAAGTTGAACTTAAGGAAATTGTTGCTGCGTGTTGTGGTTTTTTTTTTTTTATCGTTCCTTCCATCCAGTCCCGCACCTCTAGG
The DNA here is from genome assembly GCA_033557465.1 of Ichthyophis bannanicus. NCBI lineage: Eukaryota > Metazoa > Chordata > Amphibia > Gymnophiona > Ichthyophiidae > Ichthyophis > Ichthyophis bannanicus. The sequence goes on from CM066045.1 coordinate 55,229,625, forward strand.
TAGTGTACCTTGCACAGCAGCTTGGCGACTGAGCCTGTCATCTTTTGATGACACCCTTGTACTTATACAGCTGGCATCTCCCACCAGTCCCAGTATGCTCAGTCTCCAAGCAACTGGAGAATGGTGAGCCAGGATGTGGGGCTCCCTGAAGGAGCAAATAAGGACTTAGCTGTAGTTAGGTTCCTAGTTGTTTTCATTCGGAGCTAGTAGGCCTCTTTCTTTTTGAAAATAGAATACAATTTAAATAGAAAAGGGTGAATAAGCAGGACTTCAGCTCAGACAGAAGAGAATCTGTGGAACCACCCTCCCTTCTCACCCTCCCCAGGAGTTCCGGGGAGTTAATTAGGAGAGCGACAGCCATTTCTCTAGGTCACAGGCGGCTCCTGAACTTATCAGCGGGAGAAAGCCACCACGCAGACAGAGCAGAGCCTGCAGACTGCTCCCGGGCAGCCCTTCCTGCGCCGAAGCCAGAGAGTTGTGGCTGAGCGCGAGGGAAGGTAATCCCTGGGCTGCAGTGGACCTGAAGCCAAGGCTAACAGCAGGAGGTAAGCAGGGTGGTGCTAGTCCGTCGGGTCCAGGAGCCAGAATGAGCTGGGGCGTGGCCTAAAACAGAGTGGCAGTGTGCACTGAAGCACACAGGAAAGAGGGGAGTGCCTTTTTTACTCTTGGGCGGCCTGGCCTGGCACACAGCTCCCTTGTGGCGTTTCCCTTCACTTTAGGAGGGAAACATTTTGACACCGATCCTCCCACTGTTGCGGGTAAGCTAGTGAAGCAGGAGACTTGGCTAAATGTAGTTGTTTCAAGCCATTTAGGCTAGTTGGACTTCATTTTGCTTTTACTTTATTTACTTTTATTTAATTTTAATTAGTTAGAGCGGTGGGGCCTTGGTAGAGCAGGCAGACCCACCATGCAGGCTACACTGCAGTGCCCAACCTGCAACACCTGGCAGGGGGCGGTCTCTGAGACCGGCATTTGCCTAGCCCTAGGCTGTACACATGCAGCTACTTCGGTGGAACGACCTGCGCATCCAGCCAAGGCAGGAAGAAGTTCCATCCCCGTCTTGGGAAGCCCAGGACACAGAGGATCTGCACTGGCTTCAGGAGAAACAGTTTTGGGCTTTTCAGCTACTCCCAGACCCTCTACAGCACCAGGAGTGGGGGGGGATTTTTCACCAGATTTTGTCCTGCTTCGGCATAGCCTTTGCTGGGGAGCGTTTCTCCAACAGGGGATGGCGAAATGCGCCCCAACAAAGGAGCGCCGCACTAAGAGGAAAGCGGACAGGAAAGAGAACAAGACAGAGGTGGTGATTCCTAAGAGGGCTAGGGCCTCAGAGGAGTGGCACGGACAGTCTCTGTTGTCAGAGGGGCCGGACGGTGAAGACATGGATATAGGGCTGGATTGGCAAGGTGAAGAACTGGAAGAAGGTGAGATCCCGGAGCAGGAAGATCAGTCAAGGATTATGCAGATATTCCGGTGGGAAGAGTTGTCGGTGCTTATTGGGGAATCCTTCAAGGCCCTCAGTATGCCCGCTAACTTGCAGGCAGCAGAGGAGGAGCTGGAGGATCCAGTTCTTCAGGCGGTACGGAAGACGCAGAAGGATTTTCCGGTGCATAGAGTGTAAGGCAGATGATCCAGGATGAATGGGATCTACCGGAAGCAGGCCTCAGAGGGGTGCGCATTATGGCGCGCCTGTACCCGCTGCCTGAAAAGAGCCGGAATTGCTGCGTTCACCAAGGGTGGATGCAGCCACATTGGCAGTCACTAAAAAGACTACAATTCTAGTGGAAGGCGGGGCAGCCCTCAAGGTTGACTAGGATAGGAAGTAGGACACCTTGTTAAAACAGGCCTTTGATATCAACGCCCTTTTCCTGCAGGCCTTCATCTGCGGGGCCTGGATGACTAGAGCCTGCCTCCCCTGGTCGCAACGGTTTCAACAGCCAGGAGAGCCGGTGACAGGCCTATTGGGGGAGGCAGCCGAATTGGGGGCAGTCTACCTGGCCAACACCCACTACGATCTCATTAGAGGACTATCTAAAAACATGGCCTCAATAGTTGTGGCGCAATGCTACCTGTGGCTGCAGAACTGGGCGGTGGACAGTTCCTCTAAATCCCCCCCTTAGCAAGCTCATTTTCAAAGGGAAACTTCTCTTTGGAGAGGATCTGGATAGGTTAGTGAAGGATGGGTGAGTCCAAGAGAGGTCACTTGCCTGAGGATAAACCAAAGCAGAACCGTACTCTGTCTTCGAGTAAAGGACAGCCGCAAGAATTTAAGCATTTTCAGGCGTCCCGCTTCACTCCATACCAGAGGGGCAGATTAGGGGGATGGGTTTTGAGGAGCGGGGTGGGGTTTCGGCACCACCTCAACCTCGGGGCCCAGGAAAGCGCAATGAAGCGAAGGGGGCCCAGGGGAGTGCAACCCATGAGAGGTCGATTGAGGGATTTCTACCCCGCCTGGGCCCTGATCACAACGGACCAGTGGGTGCTGGAGCTCATCAGGAGGGCTCTGCACTTGAGTGGGCTTGACCAGTTGGTCATTCCTTCGTTCAATCTCCCTGCATGGCACCGAGCAAGGTGGCAGCGGTGAAAGACACGTTGCAACAGCTCCTGCAGCTAAGAGCCATGGTACCAGTACCCTGAGACCAGTACAGTTGTGGTCGGTACTCCAATTATTTCGTGGTGCCCAAAAAGGAGTGCTCTTTCCACCCAATTCTTGATCTCAAGGGAGTGAACTGTTGTCTGCGGGTACCGCATTTTCATATGGAAATGTTGTGGTCTGTCAAAGTAGCAGTGAAAAGTGGGGAATTTCTGACGTCTCTCGATCTCACGGAGGCGTATCTGCATGTTCCCATCCAACCAGAACATCAGCAGTTTCTCAACTTTGCTGTGCCAATGGGACATTTCCAGTTTCGGGCTTTGCCATTGGACTGGCAATAGTTCTGTGTACCTTCACCGAGGTCTTGGTGGTGGCAGTAGCGACACTTCACAAGGAAGGAGTTCTCGTGTACCCGTAGTTCAATGACTGGCTGATCAGAGCAAAGTCCAGAGATGAAAGCGAAAAAGCAATGAAGCGGGTGGTGCAGTTGCTTCAAAGTCTCGGTTGGGTGGTCAACGAGAGCAAGAGCCATCTAGTGCTATCCCAGGAGCTGGAGTATTTGGAGCGTGTTTCGACACCAGCATAGGGAAGGTTTTCCTTCCAGAACATTGAGCATGGGGCTGCGGAGCTTGTTGTGCCAGTTTCTGAAGATGACAGTGCTGTCGGCCTTGCATTATCTGCAGGTCCTAAGGACTATGGTGGCCACTCTCGAACTCATCCCGTAGGCAAGAGCACACATGTGGCCATTACAGAGAGCTCTGCTACACCGGTGATCGCCTCAGATGCAGCCTTTGTCCAGAGTGCTTCCCTGTCTGCAGACCAGGAGAGCTCTCTGGTGGTCGCTTCGCATTGATCCCATTGATGACCGACGCTAGTCTGTCCCTGCGCAAAGCGACCTTCGCAATGAGCCCTCCATCTGGACAATGGGGCCCGCAGGAGACCCGTTGGTCAATCAACAGACTGGAGATGCATGCAGTAGCCCTGGCGCTATGGAGCTTCGGACCATGGTTGCAGGGGAAAGCAGTCTGGGTTTTCTCGGACAATGTGACAACGGTTGCCTACATCAACTGCCAAGGAGGCACGGGTAGCATAACCTTGGAGGACGAGGCCGAACTGCTTTTTGGCTGGGTGGAAACTCAGCTCCTGGCATTATCGGCAGCACATGTAGCAGGGGTCGACAACGTTACGGTGGACTATCTAAGTTGTGTGCACATGGACCCCAATGAGTGGCGTCTCAACCAGGTCGTGTTCGAGCAGGTGATGCACCGGTGGGGCACCCCAATAATGGACTTAATGGCAACGTTCGTGTCGGCCAAGGTGAACCGCTTCTCCAACAGGAAAAGAGAGAGAATGTCAGAGGGCCTGGAGGCTCTAGTAAAAAGATGGCCCGAGGAGGGGCTTCTCTATGTGTTTCCTTCGTGGGCACTCATCAGCCGGGTCATGCAGTGAATAGAGGCTCACTGGGGGTACATCATTTTGATCACCTCAGATTGGCCGCCCTTGGTATGCAGATCTGGTGAGGATTCAGGCGGACCGATCGTGGTGGCTTTCAGCTCGAGAGGATCTTCTGACGCAGGAGCCAGTATGTACGCCTCTGGTGAATCGATTCTCGCTTATGGCATGGCTCTTGAAAGAGTGATACTAAAGAAGAAAGGGTATTTGGGACTGGTGACTGTAATCCTTCTTAAAGCCTGGAAGAGGTCTACCTGTCTAACTTACATCCGGGTATGGCGCATGTTTGAGTCTTCGTATGCGGATAGGAAGTCTCGCCTGTCCACGGTGTTCATACTGGACATCCTGGCGTTCTCGCAGGCCGGTTTCGATAAGAGTTTAGCTGCTAGTTCCTCGAGGGTTCAACTGGTGGCAATTTCTTGTTATCAGGGTAAGATCCAAGGGGTGGCGTTAGGTACTCACCCTGAAATGTTGAGATTTCTGAGGGTGATGGGCCACCTTCAACCCCCGCAGAGGATGGTAGTACTGCTTTGGGACATCAGTTTGGTGTTAACGGCACTTACCGGGGAGCCCTTTGAGCCACTGAGTCGGGCATCGCTGAAGGATATGACCCTGAAGGCGATATTTCTAGTGGCGATCTGTTAGGCGCACAGGTTTTTGGAGCTTCAGGCGTTGTCATGCCAGGAGCCCTTCCTTTCCTTCTCAAAGGAAAAGGTGGTCCTTTGGCTGGTATCCTCCTTCCTGCCCAAAGTGGTTTTGGTCTTTCATTTGAACCAGTTGGTTTCCCTGCTAGCCTTAACAAATTAATTATTTATTTATTTATTTATATATTTCCAGTCTCTTCTATACCGTGCTATTCAACATCAGTGCGGTTTACAATAAACATAGAACTACTCATAGATGGGGGTGTGGACTACCCCAAGTTGCACCTATTGGATGTTAAAAGGGTCTTGCAGCGGTATTTGAAGAGGACAGCTCCATTGCGGAAATCTAATCATTTTTTGTTTGTGTTGTTTGGGGGGCCATGCAGAGGCCTCCATTTCCCATTGGATCAGAGAAGCGATCGCATCGGCGTATATCCTGAGAGGCAGAGTGGTGCCAGAGGGGTTGCGGGTGCATGCCACGAGAGCTCTGGCTGCCTTGTGGGCAGAGTATAGCTTAGTGCCGCCAGTAGAGATTTATAGGGCAGCGACTTGGTCTTTGCTTCATACTTTTGCAAAGCACTATCGCCTGGATGTCCAGGCGGTGGGAGATGCTTGTTTCGGAACGGTGGTGCTTCAGACCGGTTCTGCAGGTCCCTCCCGTTAGTTTAACTGCTTTTGTTACATCCCAGAAGTGTGGGACTGGACTGGAGGAATGAAAAGGAAATGCAAATTAGATTTAACTGCTAATTGTGATTCCTTGAGGAACTCCAGTCCAGTCCCAGATCCCTCCCATGAGTGTCTTTAAGGTATTCTGCCGTATCGTCCTGGGCCTGAAGTGGGTTCACGTGGGTGAAGTGGACAGAGGGCGCCAGGAAGTAAGGGAGGGGAGGAGGGGGGGGCTGACCAGTAGAGCTGTCGGTTTCATGCTCCAGGGTGCACGGCGTCACTTAGGCGCCTCACAGGTAAGCCTCCTCATTCTGGGGGGGGACAAGGGATTTCTTCCCAGGTGGTGGCGGGTTCTAAGTTATTTAGATGACAACGAATTGTTAAAGCTTTTTATGGCTTATTTTGTTGCTCCTGTGAGTTTGCTTAGTCAATAGGTTACTGGAGCTGGTGGGAGGTGCCAGCTGTATAAGTACAAGGGTGTCATCAAAAGATGACATGCTCGGTCTCCAAGCTGCTGTGAGAGGTACACTACCCAGAGGTGCTGGACTGGACTGGAGTTCCTCAAAGAACCATAGTTAGCAGGTAAGTCTAATTTCTATTTTATAGCAATGCACACACAGCATTTTTCAGTGGGAAATTGCCTTTTAAACACTGGGGTTAATTTACTATTCTGCTGGTTGAATGCAAATAAATGGTTTCACAGAAGTGAAGGCAGCAGCAGGCACTGAAAAAAATGTGATTATAATAATTGCCATTGAAAGATACACTCTGTAGGGACCTCCCCCTCCATTTTCTTTAACGGGAGGATCTTTAGTGAAGAGTATGTGTCGTCAACATGCAGCAAAGGACTCAACCTCCCTCCTCGGGATTACTACGATGCATATGCATGAGAGAGATTTGCGTTATGAGTCGCCAAGATATGTAAATGTATTTCTTGCATATCCATTGTGGTAATTCTAACAATCTGATTGGCTAGGTGTGCCTACAGGAGAGGGTTGAGAAGAACTGGACTAGAGGATTCTTGAACATCTTTTTTTTCTGAATGCAGACGGTATAACATTATGCACCTGTGCATCAGTAACATTTGCTTTATGTGAGAGTTGTGAGGGCCATTGCCAGACTAGATATGCCTTTGAGCCCCCTATTAGCTTAATATCTTAAGTCTAAATTCACCATAGATTATATCAATACGAGCACCTTGACATGGCTGTCCTGATCTAGCCTTAGCACCTTCATTTCTTGAATGTATATTGAAACTCTTTATTTGAAGTAGTAGCGCCAACATAGTTATGAATACCTTCTTCATTTAGATCAGGGGCCTCCAGCAATTCAGGTTTTCAGGATAGCTGCAGTAAATATTAATCTCATGCATATTCTTTGAGGATAGCTGGGAGTCCTTTCCTTTCCCCTTCCCTCCCCTCCCCTGCCCAGATTTGGATAATTCAATTGGCTTTGTAAACTAAACAAAATCAATTGTAGCTTTAGTGATTTGATCAAAACTGATTATGGCAGAAATTCTAAGTGGTCCATCCAGACAGCAAAGTTACTTACCTGCAGCAGGTGATCTCTGTGAACAGCAGGAATCATTCTTCACATATGGGTGACGTCTTCCAACGGGTGCTCCTTGTGGTCTTGGGCAAGCCACTTAACCCTCCATAGCCCATGTTCCCTGTAAAATAGTTATCTCCAAGTTAGAATGCCCTGTTCAATGTAATTTCAGTTTGTTCAATGTAAACCGCACTGATGCAGAATAGCGCGGTATATAAGAGAATGTAAATAAATAAATAACGGGAAGCCTTTGGGAGCAACCGTCCATGCATGCGTTCATGCCTTCCCAGATGATTCTCTTCATTAAGGTTCATAGCAGAGAAAAGAAGAAAACTACAGCTCCTTGGGGAGGAGGGCCGGTTGTGAAGACTATTTCCTGCTGTTCCTGGAGATCACCTGCTACAGGTGAGTAACTACATTATCTCCAGGAACAAGCAGGAATGCAGTCTTCATATATGGGACTCCCCAACTCCAGGCTACCGGAAAACGGTGAGCAGTAGGGCCCTTTGCAAACGGGGGGAAAAAATGCTGAAGAACAACATGAGCAATCTAGGGGATCTAGTAGACTCTGCATCCCCCAGCACACCCCAATTGAGACAACAGTGGCGGTAGCCAGGATGGACAGAGGGCCGGAGGGAAGGAGATGTAGCTGAGTTCCAAAGAGGTGCCGGAGTACGGCTTGGCCAAAATCACTGCCCTTAGAGTCCTTATCCAGGCAGTAATGGGCTGCAAAGGTATGAATTGATGACCATGTGGCAGTCCAGCAGATCTCCGCTATGGAGACAGAGCATAAGTAGGATACGGATGTGGCCATGGCTTGGACATTGTGAGTGGTAACATGACCCTCCAACATTAGATCCACCTGAGCATATACAAAGGATATGCAGTCTGCTATCCAAAAAGAAAGCGTGCATTTGGTCACAGGAAGACCATGACAATTAGGGTCAAAAGAAATGAATAATTGTGAGGATTTTCGGTATACATTTGTTCTGTCAAGGTAATATGCTAAAGCTCATTTGCAATCTAGGATATGACATGTAGCCTCAAGCCGAGATGCATGTGGCCCGGTAAAAATGGTTCGGAAGAACGACCGACTGGTTGAGGTGGAAAGGAGAGACGACGTTTGGAAGGAAACGCGGATGCATTCTCACAATCACCCTGTTGTGGTGAAAACTTGTATAAGGAGCTTGTGCCACTAAGGCCTGTAGTTTGCTGACCCAGCGTGCCAAGGTGAGCACAACTAGGAAGTTGACCTTCCCAAGTAAGAAACTTAAGGGAAAGTGGTGCCGAGAGGCTCAAAAGGAGGCTTGAGAAGCTGAGCAAGAACCACGTTAAAGTCCCAGGCGACGGGCGTGGGCCGGATCGGTGGCTTAGTCAAGAGGAGAGTCCGCATGAAGTGGCTACCAATGGATGTGTGGAAACGGGTTTTCCATCATTCCCCCGATGAGAAGCCGGAATGGCACCGAGGTGGACACGAATGGAATTAGTTTTGAGTTTCGTAGAAAAGAGGTGGAGAAGGTACAGCATGATAGACTCCACCGGAGAATTGAAGGGGTTGAGAGTGTGTTAAGCACACCTAACCATAAACCAGTGCCACTTAAAGACATAGGTGTGGCGCGTGGAGGATGCAAGGAGGATGTTCTTAAGTGTCTGTCAAATTGAGTTCGGAAAAGAATACTGTCTTAGCATCCAAGCTATCAGGCACAACGTGTGGACATTGGGATGCAGTAGTGCCCCCTGATCCTGCAAAATCAGGTCTGGTGCGCATCCTAGATGAAGAAACTGATGCTGAGCTAGACAAGCAGGGAGAACCATGGCTGTCGGAGCCAGAACGGGGCTACCAGGATGATGATGCCCCTGTCGGCTTGCAGCTTGAACAGTGTTTTGGCTATTAGTGGAATGGGCAGGAAAGCATATAGCAGACCCATTCCCCAGTACAGGAGGAAAGCATCTAGGACTTGACAGTGCAGGAACAGCACCCAAATGGCACCCTGGAGTAAAAGCAAGGGACCTGCAAGTTGAGCGGATTGGCAAAAAGGTCGATCATCGGGATTCCCCATAGCCCAAAGATGCGATCGACTATTTTCCGATGAAGTGTCCATTCGTGAGATCGAAGAACCTGACTGAGACTGTCCATGAGAACATTCTGATCGCTTGGCAGGTAAACGGCTCTGAGAACCATTTCGTGAGTCAGGGCAAAGGTCCACAAGTGGACTGTTTCCCAGCAGAGGAGGTGAGAGCCCATGCCTCCCTGTTTGTGACATAAAACATAGCAACCTGGTTGTCCATCTGAACCAGGATAGATTGATGTGAAAACTGATCGCAGAACACCCAAAGGGTATTGGTTATCGCTTTCCAGGAAGTTGATCTGATGCAAGGTATTCTGTTGAGACCAGATGCCCTGTGTGCTCAGGCCATTGAGATGGGTTCCCCAGTCCTGTTTGGATACATTGGTTGTTAGCGTCTGTAGAGGTGGAGGCATCTGAAAAGGTAACTCTGCGAGCAGGTTTTTCGGAGAGAGTCACCACTGAAGGAATTCCACTAAAAGAGGGGTGGCTACCACTCTGTCACAAAGATGGCCCTTCGCTTGCTTCCATTGGGAGGCGAGGGTCCACTGTGTTTTTGGCACATGTGGAAACAAGCATAGGGGACCACATGGACCATGGAGGTCATGTGACCCAGCAGGCGAAACATGCCTCTTGCCGTAGTGTGTCGACTCCGCTAAATGATGCTTGCCAGTTCCTTGAGGCATTTGAGACAGTCCTTGGGCAGGAATGCTCAAACCTGAGTGGTGTCGAGTAGAGCACCTATGAATTTTAGCTTCTGACTGGGAGAAAGGTGTGGCTTCGGAAAGTTTATGACAAATCTAGTTGTTTGAGCACCGAGATGGTGCATTGAATGGACAGACTTGCCCTGATGAGCTAGTTGTCTAAATAGGGGAAAATGAAGATGCCCAAGGTGCAGAGGAAGGCCACAACTACCGCCAAGCATTTTATTTTTATTTATTTTATTTTATTTAATGTCTCTTCTATACCGCGCTATTCCCATCAGTGCGGTTTACATTTAACAGAACCTTATACAATGCAGTCGGGCTACGTTGTAGTTCCAATAAAACAGGAGCTAGAACTTGGACCTAACTGGGGTAACTTTCTACAAAAATTTGTAAAGGCTATTGGGGCAGACACCAGGCCAAAGGGCAGGACTCCGATATTGGTAGTGCCTGCTATCGAACACGAAGCAGAGGTATTGCCTGTGAGATGGGTGAATAAGTATATATGTCTATGCATTCTTTAGATTAAAAGCTAGCCCCAGGTTGGAGTGGTGGGGCTGGTTGAGGCTTAGCAGACTTGGGTCTCTTGGGTTGGTGAGAAGCTTGAGCCTTCTGCTGTCCTTGGTGAGCGTGATGGGGCGTGTAGAAGGGTTTCTTAACAGAGGCCTTTTTCCTAGAAGGATCGGCTGTTTTACAAAAGAGACGCTTCTTGGTAAGGTCATCCAGTCTCAATTTCACCAGCCTTCTCCCTCCAGCCTTTTACCAAAGAGGATCTCACCTTCATAGGGAATATCTGCAAGCTTGTCTTGGACCCACTGTTCGAAGACCTCAACCAAGCCAGCCTTCTGGCCCCAATGCCCACTGCTGCAACTCTGCTGGTAAAGTCAAAAGCTGCTCTGGTGATGAACTTGGAACAGTCTTGATTATGCTTGACTAAGGCCCGGTAGGCATCCAGCTTCTCTGAAGGAATTATAGCAGAGAACTCATCAAGATCCTTCACTATGTCCCTAAGGAACATACCCATATAAAGCATATAAGAATTAATGCAGCAAGCCAACATCGATGCCTGGAAGCATTGGCGGCCAAAGCATCGAGGATATGAGATTCGCTTCCAGGAGGAACTGGAATGGTTCTTAGCACTCTTGAGCCGGCACATGGCCGACTCGACCACCAGAGAATGGTGAGGAAGTTGAGGTTTTTGGAATCCCAGGGAATTGGGAAGCCTGTACATGGTGTCAAGCCTTTTACTGACCGAAGGAACCAAGAGAGGGCTCTCGCACATCCTGAACATGAGGTCCTGTAGAATATAATGGACTGGAAAAGTGACAGCCTCCTTAGGATACTGCAGTATCTCTAGTTCCTTGGCTCTCAGTGCCTACAGAGACTGAGAGAGTCTTGGCCATGTCTCATATAAAGTCCTGGAAGGACATGTCTTCAGGCGGGGAATGGCAGCGCTCGTGAAGCGGTGAAGGGTCCGATGGTACATCACGGTGCCTCTGTGAAACAGGGGACTCTGCCTCCAATTCCCAGGCATCGGAATAGGAGAGGAAGTCAAAATAGCAATGGTCAACATCACGTCTTCACTGCTGATCCGATGCCAATGCTGATGGATGATCACAATGCCGATGTCCAGAGACATTAGAACCGTAGAAGCTCGAGGCCGGTTCCTTTCGTGGCCGATGGGATTTGGTTGGTTCTAGGATCGGCATCAAGACCTAGGGTGCCAAAGGCTATGAAGTGCCCAATTTCAGGCTCTGTATTGAGACCTGGGCTCCTGAGGGCCTTGAGGCCACTGGCTCAGATGCTACCAGGAGCACAGCCAAACTCCTCTCAATGGACAGCGTGTGCTGCTCGAGGGAGATGGAGGATATCTGGGTGGACTCTGCTACAGGACTCTGGACCACTGTTCTAGACAATGATACCAGAGATTCTCCAGAAGTCGAAGCCTATGTAGCACTCCAGAGCCCCTCTTGAGCTTTGGAGGTGGACTCCTCCTGCCAGGGCTGTTTAGCTGGCTGTTCTCAGTTCTCAGCTTCAGAGTCCTGCCAAGGCGGGCTCTGGTGACTATGTCTAACGGATCGATCCCAGAAATCTGTATCAGTCCTCAATGTCGAAGCGTGAGCTGCTGATGAGACATCGGTAGTCGACTGTTTATCACAGCCTCTCAGTTCTGAAGGAGTGCAGGCACCGCACAAAGAACAGGAGCCGCGAGATGGAGTCGACATCGAGGAGTGTGCTGAGGGCACCGAGTCAGATCCAAAAAGACTCAAGTTGCTTTTTCCTTTTAAATCTTTCTTTGCCATTTGCTTACAGATGTTACAAGAGTCCAGGTTGTGGTCAGGGCCCAAGCACTGTAAGCACCAATTTGTGCTTGTTGGTAACCAAAATGGTGCGGTTGCAGGAAGTACATTTCTTGAAACTGCTGGCTGGCTTCTCCTCCATGTTAGGGAAAACAGCCTTTGCCAGGTCAAACAACTCAATGGTAGCCGGAACTGATGAGAAAACCCGCAGGAACTCCGGGGTAGAAAAAGAAAATAAAAGTAAGTTAAAGTGCAAAAAAGGGCACCAGCATCGAGTGAAAGGTAGATGGGAAGGCAAAAAGAACAAGCACCCTGAAGGGCACAGAAGAAAAAGGTTTTATGTGTGGTGTCAAAACAAGTTTCCGTTGGGCTCCTTAGAAACTGAAGAGAATCATCTGGGAAGGCATGTACGCATGCGCGGACGCTTGCTCCTGTAGACTTCCTGTTGGAAGCTGGGGAGTGTTCCCGTACAGGCTGCATTCCTGCTTGTTCCTGGAGATTACCCAGTTATTTCTTTCCACACTGCCAAGGATATACCCAACTGCCAGTCAGAGCATGAGTACTGGTAGAGCTGTCTTCATATCTAAGACAGGCTATCAGGATCTTTCTTGATGGATGAATGGGCAAGGTCCACTTTAGTTCACCCCATAAGCACCACCTCCCCAACCATAGGATCCTACAATAATCCAAACAACCACCAACAATGTGCCTATTACCTGAATGTCCAGCTTTTTAGATCTCCTTGGCCTTTCCGAATGCCTGCCCACAATCACCATCTTGCCATATTGATCTGGTCAACATGAGGTGTGCAGTCTGTGATGCTTGTATTTCCACTAGGACTTCTAGTTTATTACTGTAATGCCATCTGCCAGACAGACCAAGCTGTTAATTTCTCTGCTGTCTCCACTTAGTTTGCAACAAAGGATCCTCTGTGCTTGTCCCATGCCTTCTTGAAATTCATTACTTTTAGGGTGTGTACAGATGAGCCAGAACTAGGTCCGTTGATATTTTGAAGTTACTTTAATATCTCAGTACTCTCGTGGTTTACAAACCTAGATGCAGGAGAGCTGTTGCCTATCGCCATGAGCAGTAAGTACCCTACATACAGTACATGCAGATCCTAAGGTACAGAAAAGTAGCTCTGAACAATGGCTTAAAAGCTCTGCTCAAACGCTAGCACCGAAAATGCTTTATTACAGGTACAACGAATACGTTCTTTTGTTGTGATTCATGATATGTCAGAATGGTGTGTTTTCTTCTTTTGTCCTAGCACTCTTTATGGATAGGAAAGGAAGCATAGTAACGAGAGCAAACAGTATTGGGTCAACAAGTGCCTCTTCTGTGCCAAATACAGGTATTTTATTACCGCTGTGTATGTGGGGGGGGGGGGGGGGGGGTAAATTTTAAATATTAGAAGGGTCTGACTTTATGCTCGCATTTTGTCTGCCCTCCTCTTTAAAACCTCCTGTCTTTGTGTTTTGTGATAAACTAAGTATGTCATCTTTGATTTTCTATTTGGTTGACTATTTGAATGCCCTGAAATGAAACTTACAGTGTAGAAACATAATGTATAGGACACCTAAAAAAGTAGACATGCAGACAGACTTTGGGGCTGATGCCAAAAGCCAGTGTTAGAACCATGTGCTAAAAATTACATGCATTTTTTTTTTTTTTTTTTTTTTAGCGAAAGGGTACCGTAAAAGTTGCGCTTAGGTATGCCATAAGCAAAATGTAAACAACACGTAAAAAATTGCCCCAGTATTAAACTATGAGAATGCGATACATCTAGGCAACAAGGTCTCAGACATCAGGAAACTGAGAGATTGGTGAAACGCACAGGCGCTGAAGATTGGCGTTTAAGGTCATTGATGCGAAAGGGTGTTTGGTTATCAGGTATGATATGTCCTGATTCATGACCCCACTTTAGTCTGAGACCTTGTTGCCTAGATGTATCGCATTCTCATAGTTTAATACTGGGGCAATTTTTTACGTTTTAGCAGTTTAGTTGCTCTGATAAGGGACCGAACCAATAAGGTTTGTCGTGTATAAGCAAAATGTATGCAAATGAGATGAGATGTGCAAAACCTTTGCGCTAAATGTGCAGCGGGCTCCAGACGCATGCACAGAAAACTGATGTGCTGGTGGCAGCATAATCTGTAGCATGCATGGGAGTGACATAACACCAGGGCAAGTGCAGTTCAGCATGTTGGCGAAAAATTTCTTGTTGTGTTGTCGGTCTTTTCTGTCATTTTCCCCATCTTCTCTTTTGTGTTCAGCTCAAGCCTGTGCAAACAGTAAAGCCACCAGTGGATAAGTCACACCAGAAAACATTTCTCTTCTACACCCCGATCTGTTTTCTCCTATACATGTCGAAGTTTCACGTGCCTAAGTTTTCTTCTCCTGCACGTGCTGGTTTTACTTCATCTCTGACCAGGTGTTCTAACAGTGACGCTGCTGAACTCTGCCCTTTGCCTTCTGGTCTCCTGGGTGGTACTTTGCATCCTGGCAAAATATCGAATCACCTCGTTACCATGTCATTTGAATACACACAGCTCATAATGTAATTTTAATAGGGGTCGCGCCATTATCTGCACAGTCATTTGTGTGCAGGTAACGCACCGATCCCCTCTCTGCATTATGGTGTGGCAGTAAGTGTGTGCACACGGCACACTAACGTTTCTGCATCCACCCATTGGTGCTTGAGATGTCTGGATGTAGGCATAGAAGAACCATAAAGAGCACCTACTTGCAGTAAACCTCAGGAACACAAAGAGCAAGCAGTAGTAGTGGTCACAAACGCTTTATTGATAAAGAAACGCGTACTACCGCTTGCTCTCTGTGTTCCTGGATGTAGGCATAGCACAGAGCAAGACCTTCAGTATGAAAGAGATGAAACTGGACACCAGAATAGCTTTATGTATGCAAATGACACCTTTTGACTGAACACAGGTCCTTACATGTTTAATAGTTAAGCTGCTAAAACAGGAAAGCCTTTTTCCTGGAGCTGGCCTGGTATCAATTCAACCCTAGTGTGATTCACAGATTCGGTCTTCGCAGCTAGAGTTAGGCATGCTGCAAAGAGATCGCTCACAACCCCTGGAAGTAAGGAATTGTCATCAAGGCTGGCTGGCAGGCTTTAGAGTCCATGCGATGTTCTGGAAGCAGCCCTGCCGTATGATTCTGGTTGCCATGGCACTGCAGCTCCATTCAAAAGCAACAATCCCCGGCCGCCAGCTTAACAAGTGCTTTCCCCGCAACCCGGCCCCCGATCTGGCCTCCCAAGGCTAGGGTCGGGCCATGGGGAATGTCCTCTGCTCCCTTCTGCCCTTTCTGAGCGCCTGACCCGCCGTCCCCCCGCCAACTAGGGAAACCTATTCCACCTCCGAGGTGGAATAAGTTCCCCGTCAAAGCCACCGGCCCCGGATGTACAGGGCCGACATTGGAATTGGCCCTGTATGTCTGGGGCCGATCACCGCTCACTGCCTGCCCTAACCCCGCCCCCGATACGCCCCTTTCCTGCCCCCATCTAACTTCCCTGTACAATGCACAGGGAAGTTAGACAGGATCGGGAGAGGGTGTTGAGATGTCAATCCCCACTATTCGTGCCTCGGAATGACCCCAATAATGTACAAGATTCCTAGTTTTTCAGCATTTACTTTGTAACATAGTATATGACGGCAGATAATTGTAGCCTTTTGTATTTTTGTTTTCAATCTAAGTGTCATATGATCAACAGGGCATCTTAATGTATAACAATAAATAGAACTGCAAATGTTTGGTTTTTAAATTGTGGGTTTTTCTAATACTTTCCTCCTTTCCATTGTGATTTTATGCACCTTTGTTCTCCTTGTAGCTGAATGCATGACAGACAATGATTGTTCTCCAACTGCAGATGATGAAGACAGTGATTATCGACAGGAAACCTACAAGGAATCCTACAAGGACCGCCGGAGACGGGCCCATACGCAAGCGGAGCAGAAGAGAAGGGATGCAATTAAGGTTGGCTGAATAGAGCAAAATGACATCCTGTGCTGGTATTGGCACCATTGAGACATCAGAGGAATGCCAGACCAGTGGCTTACTGTAGCCTAGTGATTGGCCATCCAGCAGCAACGGAAGTGACTCTATAACCTTGAAGTGGCTGTAGAATATGACTGTTACTTTAAGGAGTTGTGGGGGATGCAGAATAAGTTGAAGATTAGATTTAGAATGTGTGACTGCAGGTTTTGGGAACATAAGATATGCCATACTGGGTCAGACCAAGGTCCATCAAGCCCAGTATCCTCCCGTTCTTGTTGTGTCCTCCTTCCGTTATCTAAGGGTCTTCTTTCCTTCAAGGATCATATGTCCCAGCTTATGAGAAAATCTTTCTACTACCTTCACCAAATACGTGCTATTCATCCTTTCCTCACGCCCCAAGCCCTGACCATGCTCCTGTTATCTCTAGTTATGTCCCGCCTCGACTTTTGCAACTCCGTTCTTGCTGGTGTTCTTCTCACTCAATTACACAGACTTCAGCTGATTGAAAGCACGGCAGCCCATCTCATTACTCTTTTTCTACTTGTCGAAAACATGTCACTGCCCTTCTCCTCCATCTTCACAGACTCCCTTTAGAATACCTCGTCCATGTTAAAGTCATTACCATGGTTCATCAAGCTATGTATACCCACACTCCTCAGTACCTGGCAGGTCTCCTTCATTTTCATACACCCTGCCACCATCTTCGCTCAGCACACATTAACCGTCTTCACCTCCCCTCTGCCTTCGTTTTCCTTGGACCTGCCCTATGGAATTTGTTCCCCACCCCTCTCAGATTAGAGCAGAATTATGTCAAATTCAAGTCACTCCTCAAGACCCATTTGTTTTCCTCTGCTTTTGACCTCCTGCCCTCCATTGATCTAACGTTTCTCCCAGTTGCCTGTGTTTCCTGTATGTGTCTCTTGCCTTACTTTCTTTATGACCCTTTGTTCTCCCAGTTGCCTGTTTCTCTTGTCTGTGTCACTTGTCTTGCTTCCTTTATGTCTTTCACTTTTCTGTGTTGTAGTTCTTTTTCCCTCTTCTGGCCTCGGCCTTTCTGTATATTTTGGTGATTGTAAACCGCCCTGATGTTATAAAGGGTGGTATATCAAATGAAATAAACATAAACATAAACATATGCTGTTTCCAACAGTGGCCAATCTAGGTCACAAGTACCTAGCAGTTTTCCCAAAAGACACATAGGTTCCACAGTATTTGTACTGGAGAATCAGTGGGTTTCCTGGGTCCCCTTTAATTAATGGTTTACGGATCTTTCCTCCAGGAACTTGTTCAAATCTTTTTTTAAACTCTGCTACACTACATCCTCCGGAAAGAATTCCAGAGTTTGATTACACATTGAGTGAAAAAATATTTTCTCTTATCACTCTTAAATAGGTTACACTGTAGCTTCATTGCATAAGAACATAAAATATGCCATACTGGGTCAAACCAGGATCCATCAAAGTATCTTGTTTCCAGCAGTGGCCAATCTAGGTCACAAGTACCTAGCAGTTGCCCCAAAAAATCGATCTACATTTACCCGTTCCACTCCATTCATTAATTTATAGACTTCTATCATATCTCCCCTCAGCCATCTCTTTTCCAGGTTGAAGAGCCCTAGCCTTTTTAGCCTCTCTTCATGGGGGTAATCTTCCATCCCATTTACCATTTTGGTGGCTCTTCTCTGTACCTTTTCTAATTCCGCTGTATCCTTTTTAAGATACAGCGACCAGAATTTCACACAATATTTGAGGTGCGATCACACCATGGAGTGATCAGAGGCATTATAATATCCTTTGTTTTATTCTTCATTCCTTTCCTTATGATTCCTAGCACTCTTTTTGCTTTCTTGGCCACCACTGCCACTAGGCAGATGGTTTCAACATGTTATCCACGATGACACCTAAATCTTTTTCCTGGTTGGTGGTTCATAATGTTGGAACCTTGCATCGTGTAACCATAGTTTGGGTTGTTCTTAAGTGCATAACTTTGCACTTGTCCACTTTAAATTTCATCTACCTTTTGGATGCCCAGTTTTCCAATTTATCAAGGTCCTATTGCAATTTTTCACAATCATGGGTTTTAACAACTTTGAATAATTTTGTGTCATCTGCAAATTTGATTACCTCACTCGTTATTCCCATTTCCAGGTCATTTACTAATATGTTAAAAAGCAGCGGACCCAGCACAGATCCCTGGGTTACTCCACTATTCACTTTTCTCCATTGGGAAAAGTAGCTATTTAGCCCTACCCTCTGCTTTCTGTCTTTTAACCAGCTCCTGATCCACAATAGTACACTGTCTCCTATCCCATGACTTTTTAATTTTGCCAAGTGTCTCTCATGAGAGACCTTGTCAAAGGCTTTCTGAAAATCCAGATACACTGTGTCAACAGACTCACCTTTGTCCACCTGTTTATTCACACCTTCAGAAAAACATAAAAAATTAGTAAGACAAGATCTTCCTTGTCTAAAGCCATGTTGATTGTCTCCCATTAAGCCATGAC
Source organism: Ichthyophis bannanicus (assembly GCA_033557465.1). Lineage (NCBI taxonomy): Eukaryota > Metazoa > Chordata > Amphibia > Gymnophiona > Ichthyophiidae > Ichthyophis > Ichthyophis bannanicus. The sequence continues at coordinate 55,248,121 of CM066045.1, forward strand.
TATCTATATTCAATAATGTTGTTCTTTATAATGGTTTCTACCATTTTTCCCAGTACTGACGTCAGGCTCACCAGTCTGTAGTTTCCCAGATTACCCCTGGAGCCCTTTTTAAAAACTGGCGCTAGACCAAAGGACTGTTGCTATGACGACGGCATTGGGTGAATTGGAAGGGAACATGAAGTAGGGAGAAACTATCCAAGTAGTTTCATCTCATTGGATCCCAGACTTGGTTTCAGTTGAGCTAGAAGTCCAAAAGAGTAAGAAGAAACTGCTATCCTATTCTCTTTTTCCTTCTCCCCTCCCCCTCAAAAAACCCCCAAAATTGACTGGCAGTATTAATGAGCATCAATATTGGTAGTGTAGCTAAAATTCATATGGTTTTGATTAGTGGATTGAAGAGCATGGAACTTTAAGCCTTGACTACCAAGGCTTTTTGTTTGTTTGGCTTCCTAGTAAAAAAAACCAATCTTCATTCTTTAAAATATTGTGGAGGAATGATTTGAATAGGCAGAGGGTTGAATTGTGTAGTGGGTAATGCTATCTGATAGTATTGAGAGGTTACAGTTCTATGTATATTTGAACACTGACACGTTTAGTCAAGTTTTAAAACAAACTGAGGCAAGGGGAAAATGTGCTAGACCAGTCCAGACAAGTTTGTTATGTCCCCCTGCCAGCAGATGATAGCAAGAAGAGAAAAAGACTAGAACTTTAGTGACATTATCACTGATACTAAACCTGGGGCAGCTAGGGGCACCCTCCAGATTTATCTCTGTCTCCAGCAGATTGTGGACATGTAGTGGTGTAGTGAAGTTTGTGGACTCCTGGTAGCTGTCTCAAGGGGCATCTTCTAGTAGAGCCCAGTTGGTGGAGATCTCCAGGGCATATTTTAGAATACCCCTCTGGAGTTTCCCACCCATCTTAGAGGGTCTGCTTCTGGTCAAGAGGACCAGTGTAGCAGAGAGCAAGAAGGTCGGGCCCTAGTTTTGAATTCTCTTTCATTTATTTAAAGAAGAAAATATTCTTTAAAACCAACTTTTCTAAACAAAAAAAAAAGAGCTCCGTGCTTCAGCAGCAACAGTTCTTTAGTAGCAGAACAGCCCTCTCCTCCTCCACCCCCATGATCACACTACTGGGCCAAAGAGGGCTTCTGTGATGAGTTGATTGCCTCCTGGGAAGAAGCTGGGAAACCATGGGCCGCAGTCAGGTGTTTTTGAGGGGCCTTGTGGCCAGAGGAAGCAAGTGTCTGCTATCTGATGCAGCATGTTCGGCCACGTGTTCCCCCTGAGTGCCCTGGGTTCATGGGGGTGTTGCTTATTTTCTGAGGGACTTTCCATTGGCTGGAGAGGCAATGTGGTTTCTCGGCTGGCCACGAGTTCTGACTGCTTTCATTTGCATGGCTCCTGTTAGAGGTTTCTTCTTTCCTCATGCGGTGGCCATCTTGGATCTCCTGTGCTCGTCAATGCTGCCAGTCTCACAACGTTACCTTGGCTTTGGGAAGCAATGATGGCCTTTCATGGATAATTTGTGTGCTGCCTTCTCCTCTGACTTGGGAGAGACATCTCAGAGGTCACAAGAGGAATTGTTGGGACAGTAGTACTCTGGAGCGGGGTCTGCTACTTCCCCAGCTCCTGAAGGTCTTGAGAGCAGTTCTCCAGTTCTGGCATCAGAGGAGCCTCCGAGAATGACATTGGTGCAGTCAGAGGGCTCTCTGAGGACATCTGCCTTACCGGCAGGGGATTCACCTATGGCAGAGCTTTTTGTCCTTTTTAACAGGTCTAGTTGGCCTGGTTGTGAGGATGGGCAGAGGGGCCTCTGCCTGGAGGTGGCTCTTCAAGAGTGACCTTTTTCTGGGGTGGTTTCATCCAAGAAGCGTTCAAGAGCCCGGGAGCACTTGGAATGTGATGGCCTCAAGCTTCTAAGGCATCTTCTTAGCTTGCTGGGGCACATGGTTTAGCGGATGAAGACCTGAGCCAGAGAATGGAATCTGAAGAGGGCCCTTCTTTGTACGGTGACACCAGTCAGGAAGAAGGCGAGTTGTCTTCCCCAGAGGATGACAGGGATGCTTGGAGTATCTGTCTTTTTCAGGAAAGATGAACTTTGTGCTCTCATCTCCCAGATTGTTTCCACACTCTTGTCTTGTGGAGCTGACAGAAGATGTCTAAACCACAGGCAGATCCAGTTCCTAGCAGGTTTGCGTAAGCTGGCGAGAGCCTTCCCATTTCTACTGGAGTTGCAGCAGCTGGTGTCTGCGGCGTGGATAGCCCCAAATGCTACAATGCAGAGTGGGCAGTTTGGGGCAAATCTATACCTGATATCAAGTAGACTTGGATAAATTATTATGTTTCCCCAGGTGGATGCCTTGGTGAACATACCACCATTCCCGTGGAAGGGGGGTGGCTCTTTGGAATCAGCAAAATAGAAAGCCGGAGGGTCAGCTGAAAACAGGGTTCTCAGCTTCCTCCCTCGCCCTGCAGGTTTTGGCTTGTGGTGGCCTGGTAGCAAGAGCGCTCCTGAGATTACTGCAGTTGTTGCTGGAGGATCCTGCTGTGGCCCATCTGGTGGTGTTCTCTGCCTTTTTGGCAGATGCCTTCTTTGACCTTTTTCAAGTTGGCCACTAGAGGGGTAGCGATAGTGACGGTGGCGTGTTGGTGGCTCTGGCTTCGTAACTGGTCAGCGGACACCTCTTCTAGGCACGGCTTGCAAAGTTGCCCTTAAGGGTAGGATGCTCTTCAGAGAAGACCTTGAGAAGCTGGTTAAAGACTTGCGGGAAGTCAAGCTGCAGTGTTTACCAGAGGATAAGCCTAAGTCCTCTGAGCAGTCGTCATCTTCATCTTCGGTGGCTGGGTCCTCACAGCCACGTTACAAGGATGATACCGGCCAGGAAAGCTGACTAGTTCCTTTCCCTGGTTTGGAGTTCAAGGCATAGCCATTTCATGGGACGCAACGGTCTCGCAATGGAGCCAGTTCTCCGCCAAGTCCTCTTCTTCTTGTCAGACCTGTTGATGGGTAAGGGGTCCATTCCTATGTGCCACAGGTGGGAAGAAGGTTGCAGCTGTTTTTATAAGGAAGAGCCTTCATAATGTCGGATTTTTGGGTTCTCAACATCATCGGGCAAGGTTATGTGTTTGAATGCACGGAACCAATTTGAGACACCTTTGTCATCTTGCCTTGCGGTTCTGCAGCCAGAGTGGCCATGCAGAGTATGTTGCAATGTCTCCTTCTCCTCATCCTCAATGCTATCATCCTGGTCTCACCTGTCAAGAGGGGAAAGGGACGGTACTCCATATAGTTCATCATGCTGAAAACGGACTGATCCTTTTGCCCTATTCTTGATTTCAAAGGAGTCAGCATTGTGGCCATTACAGAAACATGGTTTAATGAATCATATGAATGGGATATAGCCATAGCTGGCTATAATCTCTTCAGAAGAGGTGGAAAAGGAGGAGGAGTAGCCCTACATGTCTAAAACAAAATTAAAGCTACCGAAATGCAGGGGACATGGGGAAAAGAAGAAGCACTATGGATTGTGTTGGAAAGAGTAGATGGTCCCGTCATCCATACTGGTGTGGTGTACAGGCCTCCAACTCAAACTGAAGAAATATATAGCGAATTGATTATAGATATTGCAGAGAGAGCCATCAAAGGGGAAGTGACCATATTGGGTGACTTTAATCTACTTGATGTGGATTGGGGTATTCCTTCTGTAAATCTGGAAAGAAGTAAAAAAAACTTGTGGATGCCTTCCAAGACGCATTACTTAGACAAATGGTAATGGAACTGACCAGGGAAAAGCTCGATGCTGGATTTAGTGCTCACCAACAGAGATAGTGTGTTGAATGTCCGGGTGGGTGCCACTGTGAGCAGCAGCAATCATCACACAGTGTGGTTTGAGATAAAAGCCAAGGTGCAGTCCAGTCATAGCAAGCTCAAAGTCTAGACTTAAAAAAACTGACTGCAGTAAAATGGCCAAGTTCCTGAAGGAGGAGTTGGCAGGGTGGGAGGGGATAAGGGAAGTGGAATTGCAATGGGCTAAATGAAAGGTGGCAATAAAAGGGGCAACATAAAATATGCAAGGAAAGTAAATAAAAATAAGAGAAAAAGGAAACCTATTTGGCTGCTCAAAGGCAAAAAGCACAACTTTCACAAAATTCAAAAGCTCGCAAACAGAGGAACACAGAAAGGAATACAGGATCAAACTAAAAGACAGAAATAAGGAAAGCAAAATCAAAGGCAGAGGAAAAGATGGCTAAAGATGTGAAGTGTGGCGACAAAACTTTCTTCATATATATTCGGGAGAGGAGGAAAATCAGGTGGAATTGCAGGACTCAGAAGTGCTGGGAATGGACTCGTGGAAAGTGACATTGAAAAAGCAAAATTGCTAAACAAATACTTCTGCTCTGTTTTTACTAAAGAAAATCCTGGAGAAGGACCACCTGTGCCTCCCAAATATAAAAATGGTAATGGAGTAGATGGCACACCATTCACAGAAGATGATGTGTTAGAACAACTTGCAAAACTGAAAGTGGACAATGCCATGGGACCGGATGGGATACATCCCAGGATGTTTTTAACAGATCCTTGGAGACAGGAGAAGTTCCTCAGGACTGGAGAATGGCTGGCTGATGTGGTACCACTTCACAAAAGTGGTAACAGGGAAGAAGTAACAAACTACAAGCCGGAAAGCCTTACCTCGGTGGTGGGGAAATGAAATGGAGGTGCTCCTGAAAGAGTGAATAGTGGACTTTCTCAACACCAACAGGTTGCATGATCCGAAGCAATATGGTTTTACCAAAGGACGATCTTGCCAAACAAATCTAATCTAATTCTCTGGTCACCCAGTCAAAGAACTCAATCGGGGCATGTGATGGATGTCATCTACCTGGACTCAGAAAAGTCTTTGATACATTCCTTATAGGAGGCTTATCAATAAACTCAATAGCTTGGGGATGGATCCCAAGGTGATGAACTGGAACAGAAATTGGTTGACTGACAGAAGGTGATGGTAAACGGAACTCACTCTGATGAAAGGAGGGTGATTAGTGGTGTGCCCCAGGGTTCGGTCCTGGGACCGGTACAGTTCAATGTATTTGTGAGTAATATTTCTGAAAGACTGAATGGAAAAATCTGTCTCTTTGCAGATGACATGGAAATTTGCAACAGAGTGGACACCCCTGAGAGAGTGGAGAACATGAGGAAAGATCTAAAAAAGCTGGAAGAATAGTCTAATGCTTGGCAGTTAAGATTTAATGCGAAGAAGTGCAGTGTCAAGGGAAACGTATGTGATAGGGGGCGAGAGGTTGGTGTGCACGGACCAGGAGAAGGATCTTGGTGTGATTATTTATGAGGATCTCAAGGTGGCGAAACAGTGGAAAAAAGGCGGTGGCAAAGGCCAGGAGGATACTGTGTTGTATACAAAGAGGAATTACCAGCAGAAAGGAAGAGGTACTTATGCTACTGTACAAGTCACTGGTGAGGCCTCACTTGGAATATTGTGTTCAGTTTTGGAGACCATATCTCGCAAAGGATATAAAAAGACTGGAAACAGTTCAGAGGAAGGCAACCAAAATGATTTGGAGCCTGCATCAGAAGACTTATGAGAAGAGACTTGAAGACCTAAATACGTACCCTCTGGAGGAGAGGAGGGACAGGGGAGATATGATTCAGACCTTTAAATACTTAAGAGTATTAAACAAACAAACCTCTTCCAAAGACGGGGAAGCTGTAAAACTAGAGGGCATAACATGAAGCTGCAAGGGAATAAATTGCCTTTCAATGTCAGGAAATACTTTTTCACTGAAAGGGTGGTGGATACTTGGAATGTCCTCCCGATGGAAGTGGTGGGGGCAAATACAGTGACAGAATTCAAAATGGAATGGGACAGGCACGGTGTAACCCTTTATAGCAGTAAGATAAAATTGAAATAAACTTAACTATATCTTATATCTCAATAAACAGGGGTGCCCTATATGGAGCAGTGGGAACACCCTTAAACAAAGGCATGGGGAGGGGTGACCTGCATGGAGCGGCAGGTGCACCTACTCTTGCCACCTTGCTGGGCAGACTAAATGGACCATACTGGCCTTTATCTGCCATCATACGAGGTGCAACAAAAAAGAAATGAGACTGTCCCATAAATGTTTTATTACAAAATCTACAGAGAAATTATGCATTGTCCCCTTCAAAGTAATCCCCCCCCCCCCGAGTTAATGCACTTCTGTATTCGCTTCTGCCACATAAGGAAGCACTTGGTTAAAGTCCTCCTCCTCCTTGAGATCCCTCCGCTCTTTCGCCACAGTGGCCTTGATTTCTTCTACAGAGGCGAAATGAGTTCCTTTGAGCACAGTCTTTAGCTTGGGGAAAAGCCAGAAGTCGCACGGTGTGAGATCTGGGGAATAAGGAGGGTGGTCGAGAGCTGTGATCTGTTTGTGGTCAAGAACTGCCTCCCACTGAGCGCGGTATGTGCGGGCGCGTTGTCGTGGTGGAGCAGCCACGACTTGTCTCTCCACAGAGCCAGTCTGCTGCGCCGAACCCAGTCATGGAGGCGATTGAGGATCTCCAGGTAGAAGTTCTGGTTGACTGTCTGACCCTCAGGCACAAACTCATGATGGACCACTCCCTTCTGGTCAAAGAACGCGATCAGCATGACCTTGATCCTTGATTTGGACATGTGCGCCGCCTTGGGTTTGGGTGACAGTTGAGTCTTCCACTGCAGGCTCTCTTGCTTTCAGAGTCATACTGGAAGACCCAAGTCTTTTCTCCTGTGATGACTCGGCCATCGAACTCTGGATCTTCTCTGATGATCTCTAACAAGTCTCGACAAACATTGACCCGGTGCTCCTTCTGGTCATCCGATTAAAAGCTTGGGCGCCATCTTGGTGCACACCTTCCGCATCCCCAGCTCCTGCACCAAGATGGTCCACACTGACTCCCTGTTCAGGCTAAGCACCTCGGCTATCATCCACACCATCAATCTGCGATCACTCCGCACCAGCTAGTTCACTCTGTCAATGTTCTCAGCCATCTTTGTCGTGGAAGGCCGTCCTGACTTGGGGCCATGCTCAAGACTCCTCTCGGCCAGTCTTTAAGTGTTTGTGCCACTTGACCTTGACATTGCATCTTCTCCATAAGCCTTTTGGAGAGGTTGGAATCACTCAGTTGGGCCCTTCTCCAACTTAACCAGAAATTTCAAGTTGATTCTTTGCTCCATATTTCTGCCACCTCCTGTTGCATGACAAAGTGATGGAGCAGTGTGCTACAAAAAAACCTGAAAAAGAAAAACAGAGTGAGAGATGAAAAATATTATAGCAGAATAGTGGTGAGATCTTGCACAGCACAGTGACATAAGCGGTTAACCAATTGGCATTGAGTCATGGGTGTGGCTGCCACAGTCTCGTTTCTTTTTTGTAGCACCTCATATACTATGTTATGTTATCTCTCGGTGAGTCGCTTCCCTTCCACATGGAAACGTTGAGGTCCGTCATTCAGGCAGTATGCACAAGAGAATTTCTTGCATCTCTGGACCTCGCCGAGGCCTACTTTCACATTCACATTTGGGAGTATCAGCAGCGACACCTGAGATTTGCCATTTTGGGACAGAATTTCCAGTTCTGTGTGCTGTTCTTTGGTTTCACTGCTGCTCCTCACACGTTCTTGAAGGTCATGGTGGTGGTAGCAGCACTGCGCGGGGAGGGCATGTGCTTCCTTCCTTATTTAAGCAATTGGTTTGTCTGGTCTAAGTTCCAGGTGGAGACTTGGTGAGTGGTTGCATGAGTGGTGCAGTTCCTCGAAGGTCTAGGTTGGGTGGTGAATTGCACCAAGTGCCATTTGCAACTGACCAGGAGCTTGGAATTCTCGGGGACAAGGTTTGATACAAATCAGGGAGAGTTTCTCACTCAGGACAGGTGAATCAAGCTTTGCTCACAGGTTCTTGAGTTTCAGGCTCACTGTGCCCCCAGTGTCTGGCATTACCTGTAATTGCTGGGCTCCGCGGTGACTACTCTAGACCTAGTCCCCTGGGCGCGGGCACACATGTGCCCTTGCAGTGAGCTCTACTGGATCACTGGTGTCTCGCATCTCAGAATTACTTTGTACGTCCCGTACCATTGTGGTAAGTATTTGTCTTCACTCAGCAATATCCTCCAGGGGATGCTGTTGGAGTTCCCAGCCTGGACTGTGTTAATGACAGAGCCTGTCAGGCTGTGGGGTTCATTGTTTGGGCCACAGCACAGGGGCTTTGGTTGTCCAGGGAGGCGTGATGGCCCATAAATCGCCTCCCTGGACAACCAAGGCGAGGGCTTTTCGCTTGGCACTGTGGTGTTTTGGCCATCTGATCCTGAATCAGGCAGTGTGGGCACTCTCGGACAGTGCCACAGCAGTGGCTTATATCAGTCATCAGGGGAGCACCAAGAGTGCAGGGGTCACACAGGATATGGCTCTCCTATTCCCCTGGGCCGAGTATCATCTTTTAGGCTTTGTCGGCACAGCACTTTGCTGGAGTGGAGAATGTGGAGGCTGACTTCCTCAGTCAGAATTTGTTGGAGAATGGGAGCTAGCGCTGTGGGTGTTTCATCGTGTAGTTTAACATTGGGGCTTGCTCAAAATGGATCTGATGGCGACAGACTCCAATTGCAAGGTGCCAGTGTTCTTCAGCCATTGGAGATTGTGCAATTCTTAGGGGACAGAGGTACTGATTCAGCCTTACTACTATTAATGCTACTAATACTACTGAGTATTTGTATAGCGCTACAAGACATATGCAGCGCGGCAAAAACACATGTAAAACACTGTCCCTGCTCATCAGAGCTTACAATCTAGTCAAGACAGACAACACAGTAGTTGTAGACATGGGATACATCTAGGGGGAATTTTTTTTTTTTTTTTAGCTGTATTTATATCCCGCTTTTCACCGGGTCAAAGCAGTCAATTGGGAGATACATTTAACACGAGGGGATATGACACACATACGCTAATACTTACAGGGAACATGGGCAATGGAGGGTTAAGTGGCTTGCCCAAGACCACAAGGAGTACCTATAGGACTAGAAATCCCAGTCCCTCCGGCCTGAGATTGCTGTCCCCAGGTGGGACTTGAACCCCTGGCCCTCTGGCCTGAAGTACCTTGTCCTAACCACTAGGCCACATCCTTGACCCCAGCAGTCCCTCTTCTATGTATTTCATCATTGGTGATGATTGCTCATGTTCTTAGAGGATCATCCAGGAATGGTAATTCTGGTGGCCCTGAATTGGCCACATCAGCCCTGGAATCTGGATCTGATCAGACTCCTGGCAGCGCAGCCTCTGCCCCTGGGGAGTCTCAGAGTTACTGTGCCATGGACCTGTCCTGCTGGACGATCTGGCTCCCTTCTTGCTTTTGGCTTGCTCCTTGAGATGCGGTCTCTAGCCTGGAAGGGTTACTCGGCAACAATTATTTCCACATTCCTTGAAGCCTGGCATAGTTCGATCTCCCTGGCTTACATGCAGGTGTGGCATGTCTTTGAGATCTGGTGTTGCAGGCAGCAGTTTTCTCCCTGGCACATGCAGGTACCGAATGTGTTGGCCTTTTTGTAGGATGGTTTTGAGAAAGATCTTGCCTTTAATTCTCTCAAGCTTCAGGTGGTGGCTCTGTCTTGTATTCAGGGGCTGATAGCAGGCTGGTCTCTTGCTTCTCATGTGGATGTTGCATGTTTCCTTCATGGGGTTTGCTTGTTATGTCCTCTGCTGAGGCTGGTAATGTCACCTTGGGGCCCTTTCGTAGCACCTTTTGAGCCTAAAGGATATCTTCCTTGAAGGCTGTGTTTCTGGTTGCCATGGTTTTGGCTCGTCGGGTGCCCGAACTGCAGGCCTTATCTTGCAGAGACCCCTTCTTGACGTTTTCCACCTCAGGTGTCTCCTTGCACCTAGTGCCTTCCATTTTACCTAAGATTGTGTCTGCATTTCATGTCAACCAAGTGATTTTTCTGCCCCCCTCCTCGGAGCAGTGCATGGGCAAAGATAGATTCCTTCAGTCTGTGGATGTGCGCCGGATGCTTCTTCGGTACCTGGAGGTAACAAATTTTGTTTTGGCTGTCGGACTGCCTCTAAAGCCAAGCCTGCGCGCTGTATCAAGGAGTTTATCATTTCGGTGTATCTCTTTCAAGGCAAAATTGTTCCTGAGGGTCGTAGACCTACCAGAGCTCAAGTGACCTCTTGGGCATATTGTAGGGTTTCTACCCTCGATATCTTTCAAGCGGTGACGTGGTCGTCCTGGTCAGCTTCTGCGAAGCAGCATCGCCTGGGTCTGTGAGCTTGAGCGGAGGCCCGCTTTGGTTCTTGGGTGCTTGTGCCTGCAACATATTCCCACCGAGTGGAGGAGCAGTTTTGGTACTTCCCACTTGTCTGGACTGGTCTAGCAAGACATTCTGGAAGGTAAAATTTTAATTGCTATTAATTTCTTTTCCTGTAGACCTGCTGCTAGACTAGTCCAGGACCTGCCCAGACTGTTTTCTGCTATACATATTTGAAGAAGCTGTTTCAACTGTTGTTGCACCCCATTTGCACGTTTGTACAAAAAAGGAAAGTGAAAGAGGCTTGGGTTTGTTCGTGGGGTATTCTCCATCGACTTTGTTAGAAATTAAAACTGGAGGGTGCCCTTTGCACCCTTCAGTGATGATGTCACTGAAGTTCTATTCCTTTTCTCCATCTGCTGGCAGGGGGGGGGGGGTTGAGGGGAGGGGCAAAACCCACGTGTCTGGACTGGTCTAGTAGACTACAGGAAAAGAAATCAAAGGCAAGTAAAATTTCACCTTTTTGCTCATAGGATATCTAAAAAATGTTTTTTAAAAGAATTTATCATTTCATTTGTATTTATAAAATCCCCAGTTAAAGAGCATCCACACTCCTTGCTGAATGAAACATCATTAGCCTTGACTTCTTCCTTTTTAACTTGTCCTCTGGAATCATTAAACAAAGAAACATAGAACATATGGGCAGATAAAGGTCCTTCCAGTCTGCCTATCTCCAATGGAGGTAGTAGAGACCAGGAAAGTATCTGAATTCAAGAAAGCATAGGACAAATGTAGATCATCTCTAAAGGGGGGGGGGAGAGGGGGTTATGGTAGTTTCTGTGGAAGGACAGACTTTTAGGCCATTTGGTCTTTTTCTGCAATCATATTTCTCTGTTTTTAAAATGGATCAAGGAACATAGTTTTAAAATAGGCCTGCACCATAACATAAAGAAGACAAAGATCCTGACAACTGGCAAAATCAATGTTCATCATTGATGGAGAAGAAATTGAAATAGTTGACAACTTTAACCTACTTGGATCAACAGTATTCGTCAGCAGTACCATTAATTCAAAGGCATCTATTTTTTTCCTCTCTTTTTCCACTGTCCAACATTCGCATCCATATGATGTTATTGAAAATACCATGGCTTGGACAAGTTGAATGTTTGTATGGAAAGAGACATCTCTGCTCTTAAGAATCATGTCTAGGTCCTTCATAGTCATTCTGCCAAGAGCAATGCGTCGTCAGATTTCTTGACTACTTGTCATTTCTTCAGTCAAGAAATCTGACGACGCATTGCTCTTGGCAGAATGACTATGAAGGACCTAGACATGATTCTTAAGAGCAGAGATGTCTCTTTCCATACAAACATTCAACTTGTCCAAGCCATGGTATTTTCAATAACATCATATGGATGCGAATGTTGGACAGTGGAAAAAGAGAGGAAAAAAATAGATGACTTTGAATTAATGGTGTTGCTGACGAATACTGTGTATAGCATGGACTGCTCAAAGTACAAACCAGTCAGTACTAGAGGAGATCAAACCTAAGCTTTCTTTAGAAGCTCAGATGACAAGACTTCAGCTTTCATACTTTGGACATATCATGCGAAGAGAGAGATTGTTAGACGACATGCTTGGCAACGTTGAAGGTCAGCATAAAAGAGGAAGGCCAGCAATGAGATGGATCGATACAATAACAGCATCTGTAGGTGCCACTTTCTCAACAATGAGCCGTCTGACTGAAGATCAAACACAGTTTAGGTCAACTATCCTGAGGGTCGCCATGAGTCGACACAAACTCGACGACACTTGTCAAAATCCATTTTGTTGTTGTTATTTAGGCACCCTGCCATTACAGTAGTTTTGAGTTGTGATCACTTGAAAACTGAAATCGGTTGAATGTGGAGATCGTGTTGGTTCATGTAACAAAGTCCTTCATAAGATCATTTTACTTAGAACATGAAATACCTAAGCCAATCTCTATAATCCGTCCTTAAATTTCAGGAAGCCAACTTGGTGATTTGAGAATTTGCAGTTCTAATATTTAATAACATGGTTTCTATCTTCAAACAGAAAGGTTATGATGATTTGCAAGCAATTGTACCTACATGCCTTCAGCAGGACTTCTCGATAGGATCTCAAAAACTCAGCAAAGCCATTGTTTTGCAGAAAAGTAAGTTCATGTTTGAGTCATTTTCATAATATTTTTCCCCATGCCTAGCAACGTTTCTAATAATTTTCCTCATTGGTCTCTTACTAGAGGTTTTTTTTTAAAACATTCTGCATACTGTTGTGAATCAAGAATTAAAAGCTAGCTTTTATTGCTCTTTAACCAGAGGAGTACATTAGAGATAGGAATAAGTCTGACCTTGAAGCCACCATTTTTGGAGACAAGGTTTTTAATTCCTAGTCAGGGGATGAGGCTGTAGAGTATATAAGGAGTGTCTCGTGGGGAGATATATATTGTAGAATAAGGTTATTTTGATACTAAATGGGTTTGCAGTCAATGAATGCACCAGGAGGGAGATTGTTGACTGAGTTGTGGTAAGTAGGGTAGCATCATGAGGTGTTGAAATGTTGATGTTAACCCAAATTCTACTGAAGAAACAGTAGAGGCTGATGATTTGTTGTTGTTTTGTTTCTGATAGCCATAGACTACATTCAGTTCTTGCATAAAGAAAAGAAGAAACAAGAGGAAGAAGTTTCCACACTCAGAAAAGATGTCATGGCACTCAAGATCATGAAATCGTGAGAACTGCATGCATTAGATACTTAAGGTTGCTGCACCAAGCCTTTGGCCTGCTAAAGTCCAAGATGTGCAAGAATTGATGCACAGCGCTGCATACGTCTTGTAGCGCTATACAAATGCCCGGTAGTAGTAGTAGTAGTAGTAATCCTTGCAAGACAGAGACAAATATTAACTCCCATCAACCCCATTGTGGTCCCAATATCCTTTCAAAGCCCAACTAAAAACCACAGTTTCTCTCTCTCTCTCTTTCCATTTACACAACTCAGGAATTGTTTTTTTGACTCAGTTGCTACTGTGCACGGCTCACCTTTTCTGGTCACCCATGGCTTTTTACAGGTTTTTTGATAGCCTGTAGTTGGGGAGTCCCATATGTGAGGACTGACTTCCAGCTTGTTCCCAGAGAAAGCGCAGTTGCTCACCTGTAACAAGTGTTCTGCAGGGGCAGCAGGACTCTGTCCTCACAGCCCTCTTTCTCCTCCCTGTGGAGTTGCTTCTTATTTTTGCCATCAAAGCTAAAACAAGACTGAGGCAACATGGCACCCTTAGGTGGGAAGGGGACCATGCATGTGTGGCGCATCTCCCAAAGCCTTACGTTCTTTCTTTATCTTTTATTAAAACATTTGATAGACCGCTGTGGCCAAAGCATAAAGCGGTGTACAATAAAAAAGGTCCACACTGCAAACTATAGAAAAGAACGCCATAAATAATAGGAAAGCAAAACAAAGCAGCACACAGAAGTAAAACCAAGTAACTAAAATAAGAATATTTAAAAGGCCAAAAACAAAACAGTCAGGGAAAGACAGGACACCAACAAACAGGCAGTAAAAAACCAAAATCCAGCAACAATATCAAGGGGGGGTATTAGCAGGAAGGTCAAAGGCCTGCTTGAACAGATGAGTTTTGAGTAGTGTCTTGAATTGGGGATAGGAGGGTTCTAACCGGAGGGAAGGTGGTAATGAGTTCCAAAGAAATGGACCAAGAAAGAAAAAAGCAGAGTGTCGGGTTTGTTCCAAATGAGCTTGTGATGGGGAAGGCAAGGATAAACGATTGGCATGAATAGACCGGAGTTGACGATAGGGCGTATGAAGGGAAATCAGACCTGCAAGATACAGAGGATTGCCAGTATGAATAGTGTGATGAATCAAGATAAGGAACTTATACTGATAACGAAAACGGAGGGGCAACCAGTGCAGACGGAGAAGTGGAGTGACATGATCGAAACGACGGGAAAAAGTGATAAGGCGAGCTGCAGTATTTTGAATAGATTGTAACCTTTGAAGCTGATATTTTGGAAGATTAGCCAGGAAAACGTTACAGTAGTCAAGTCTACTAATTATCAAAGCTAAAACAAGAGTAACCAGAGAATCATATGAGAAAAGAGAACGAGCGGCTCTAATCTGCCGAAGGGTCGCAAAGGACCGACGAGTGAGAAGAGATGTGATCGTGAAAAGAAAGTGATGAATCAAGAGTGCCCCCAAATAGCAGAAAGAAGAAACAAGGGGAATAGGAACTGAATCAATCATGGGGGTGACAGAGGGACAGGAACCACTAAGAGATACCCACATAGCCGTGGATTTAGAGGGATTTAAGTGGAGAAAGTTTTGAGAAAGCCAAGAAGCAATATGAGAGAGACAGTCGTTCAGTGGGGAGATATCCAGGGTGAGGGGAGAAACATGACAGAGGAGAATAATGTCATCAGCGTAAATGTATGGAGATACAGAATACTGCTGAATCAAAAGAGGCAAAGGAGCAAGAAATATATTAAATAATAAAGGAGAAAGAACAGACCCCTGTGGGACACCACAGATAAGTGGAAGGGAAGAGGAGGAGTGACTACCAACTTTGAAAGCTGGGGAGAGGTTACCATGCAGGCTCCATCGGGACCCATGTGCAAGTACTGATTCTTGCTGTCCCCAGAGAATACCTGTTACAGGTGAGTAACTAAGCTTTCCTCCACCTGGGGAATCTCTCCATCACTAAATCTACCTCCTCATCTGAGTGTGCATCCTTGTCCATTCTCCTGTGACTTGCCTCAAGCTCACCCTCTAGTCCGGTGGTCAAACCCACTGCTGACAGGTCCCTCTTCCTGGACTTTTCAAAGCCCTCTTCAGGAACGTGCCCTCCACGCTGCATCATGCAAAAGGCTTTGTGCATGAGGAGGACAAACTCCGAAGAAAACGTCCCCTGGAAACCTTCCCCGCTCGCATCCTGTGACACGGAGGGCTGTGGAGCTCCAGATGCCTTTGCTTTTGCTGCTGAGGTGGAGCGGGTCATCCCCTCCCCCCCCCCCCTCTTCAAGCTGAGCCACCACATCCCCAGGAGAAGTGGTCTCCTCAGACTCCAAGGGGATGACCTCTGAGCCGCTCAAATCCGCTTCTGCTGAGTTTTGCTTGATTTGTCCAGCATGAGGCCGTCCTCCGCAGAGTGAGTCTCCACTTCAAAGCCTCAGCAGAACCCCTTCTTCTCTGGGACCTGTATGCCAAAGATGTAGCCTTTGCAGGTATCTACCCTTAGCTTAAGGCCTTATGCTTACTCAGTTGTACACAGTAATGCTTTTTAAGTCCTGAGCTAAGTGAAAGGAACCGCGGTGTAATAAAAATAACAAATCATGACTGCACGAAGTGCACATGGGGACCTTCCAGAGTCCGAAACCCCTGGGGTTCTCCCCCTTCGAATATCAGCACTGAGAAGGAAATGAGGGCAAAGTGTCACCGTTCCCACACACTGCAGGATGGCCTAACCTGCCATGCGGCTTCCCTGTGTGTAGGCAGCCCCGCTGTGTTTCAAAACCCTGCAGCCCAAAGAAAACTACCCCCTCCCGCCAATGACCTGCTATGTGGCCCAACTCCTGGTTGCGGCAGAGCCGTGAAAACATCAACCTGCTGCTCAGCTCTTAGCCAGCAGCGGAACTCCTCAGAGGGCACTGAACTGATTGGTCTCCCTGTAGTAAGCGGCTCCTCACCCACTAAAAGGTTCGGGAGCCGCTACGAGGCCCAACAAGGCAATGTCCACTCCTTTCACCAACTTAAGGGAGAGATTCCCTGCCAGTTAACAGTGATCTTTGATGTGTGGGGTTTTTTTTTTTCAAACTTTGTCACAGGGAACCTGCAATTTAAAGGGGAAGAGCCCTCTTCCAAAGAAGACTGTTTGTCCTCAACAGTATTAATACAGGCCAAAGATAAGAAAACACAGCTGTCCCTACAGTGAGTTCAATCTATGGGATCACATCTCTTCAGCTGCTTAGAGACTGAGCTACAGGAGGGAGGGGGAGGCTGGTAGGTGGTGCCAGCTACCTAAGGGTGCTGTCATAACTTTTGAAACGCTCAGTCTCCAAGCTACTGGCAAAGCGTGATAACCCATAAGTTGGGATTGGACTGGAGAAGACAATAAGGAATGATCTTCCATGCTGGTTTGCTAAGTCCTCCTTGATCTTTAAAGAAAAAGAACTACACGACCCCTTTTACTTCTTCATGATCTTAAAAATGAAATTACCCATAATAGCTCCCTTCCCTTTTCTATCTCTTAAGAATCTAGCCCAAATTCGCCTCACTTGAGATAAGGACAGTCTCGTCACCTACTGCAGTATTTTTTCAACCTTGATTTCCCAAGCTTAACCCAAGGGTTTTGTGGTGCCTCTAGGCCCTTCCTTGAGAAGATCTGTTCCCTTCTGGTACTGTGCAGCTCTGGGCAAGTTTGAGTCATACAGTGCGCCCAAACTCCTGTGCTGCTGCTGTTGAGATTTTAAGAGCTTTTAAGCATCATGCATTTTCAGGAGGGAACGGCTGGCTGTATGCATCAGAGAGGTGAGGGGTGGGACAGGCTGATGGAGGCTGAAAAGGAACGTACCAAAGGAGGAAGATTGAGGCTAGTGGGGAAGCATTGAGTGAGGGTCATTGAGACTACGGAGGCAGCTTTTATAGAGATGTGATTCTGAAGTGCCCTCTCCCCATAGGTTTCTTAACCCTTCCCCCCCTCCCCTCAAAAAATTGAAAAGCCATTGTTATACTGTTTTTTTCTTCCAGTGTTGCTCTGACAGCTTAGGCATTGTCAGAGCAGTGTTGGATGCCATGCTGGTAGGAGGTAACACTTTTTTTTGTTCATTTATTTATAAAGCATTTATACCCTGCCTTTCTGAAGAAACATTCCAAGCAGTTTACAAAACATACAAACTACATTTCAAGATAAAAATAAAGATAAACTATGCCATGTTGGTGGTTCTGCTTGGGGAGACTTTGTCATGGGAAAGAAGGTGGGTTCTTGGGGATGGGAGGGGTATTAAGTCAATTTTGGTTTTTAAGATCGTTTTTTTTCTTTATATTAAGCTGTGTCAGATGGACAGCTTAAAAAAATAAGTTTGGGTGAAAGCATGAAGGGGATGGAGTTTCTAAGGAAGAGTCGGTGAGCCCAGGCTGGACAGATTTAGACCTATAATTGGAGTGCTTAGATTTGGCCAGGACTAGGTTTCCCAATGTCTTGAATTTCTCATCCTTTCAAAGATTCTTCTGCACTCTGCAAGCTATGAATAAATTGGATTTTTGTTCCCTTATCCATTCACTGCATGTATAGCAAATTTAAGACAGCTTTTTATGATCCCTGGACAATCATTCTCTCTTTCTGAGATATCCTGATTAGAAGTTTATACATTTGAAGGATCATACAATAGTCGTTACTAATTTCCAAATGTATAGCCCTATTTGCTGTCTATTTGGTTTGTTTCACTTTTAATATATGTTAAGTGCCACTGCGTGAGACTAGCCCCTGGTTGTCTTAGCAAGATGTGACCAGAAGTAGATTGCCAGGCCTGTTTTCATGCAGCAATCCCAAACCACCTGGTGATGCATAAGCTCAGACTCTCCAAAAACTAAAATGTATGAGTTCTGAGTGAGTGACAGAGGTAATGCTTTGTAGACCCAGGAATAAGGAAGGTGATTGTGTTGCAATAATCTTGGCTGAAGCAAAAGCAGCAGTAATGGTGAGAGGTTTGTAAAATTCTTGGGTTTTCAATCTCATTTTATTTTCTTTTTAACACCATGGCAGGAACTACGAGCAGATAGTTAAAGCTCATCAAAACAACCCCCATGAGGGAAAAGACCAGGTGTCTGATCAGGTGAAGTTCAATGTTTTCCAAAGCATCATGGACTCCTTGTTCCAGTCCTTTAATGCCTCCATCTCAGTGACCAGCTTTCAGGAGCTTTCGGCTTGCGTCTTCAGCTGGATCGAAGAGCAGTGCAAACCACAGGTAAAGATGGTAACCTTAAAAATTTAAAGAGCCCGATATTATACGGTGGTGGCTAACCTATCTTTTATGGCTAGCTGTTGCTGCTGAATTTTAAACCCAGATATTCAAGGCCGGGACCATATCTGGGCTCCATCATTGACTATCTGGATTGGTGATTGGTTTGTGGATTGCCATGAAGCTAGCCGGGCAGTGCCGATATTTAGCTGTTACCCAGTTAGCTTCCGCAGTGACTGTTAGGCCAGTCTTTCCTGTGCCTGGTTTTCCAGTTAGCTTCCGCAGTGACTGTTAGGCCAGTCTTTCCTGTGCCTGATTTTCACCGTGTGTCATGAACCAGGCAGTGGCTCAGTATTGCTGCTGCCCAATTAGCAAGTCTACAAACCGTGTAAATACCTTTGAATATCAGGCCCAAAATGTTTAATCCTGCTATTCTAGCAGTATTTAGTAACATATAAATGACAAGACAGACTCCATCTGGGTCATCAAGTCGGTCCACTTATCCTGTCCACACTCTTAAGAATACATTCTAGCTGCCTGCCACAGACTGACAGCCCCTTCTATAAAAGCCTTTCAGGGTAAACAAAACAACTCCAACAATGAACCCCGAAGCACCTATCCAGAAAGGCTATAATTCCAACTTATCTTTTTGTCAGAACTCTCAATCAAAAGGGACAGAGGGAAGAATTCGTCACCCTCGCTGTGATTGTTCCTTTTATTAATTATTCCAAATAGTGAATATAAAACACTTGTAGCGGGTGAATCTACCCTGCAGTTTTCTTCTCAAGCTGAACGCCACAGAGTACACAAGATAGTTCAACGTGTCACGTTTCGGGTCAGATCTTCATGACCCTGCATCAGGTAAAATGGTGTACCGATGGTAAAGTCAGCTGTACCACCTGAAAGAAAAGGCCTTTCTGTGTTTAAAGGCCAACTCGTGACGTAAATGCTGACGATTGCCCAATTGCCAACAGGGATCTTCAATGATGTAAACCATGCCCATATAAGGATCAAGAAATCCCTACTGAAAAAGGGACCCCATGAACCTCCCGGGCTTAAAAATTCAAATGATAGTATGCCACTCCACTTCCATATTCATATCACAAGGAGCAATTGACCCTATACGATAAATCCAACGTTTTGCTTTCTGTAATAGCGAAGTCCGATCGCCCCCCCCTGGGGTTCTCCGGAATAATATCCAACACCCTCCATCTAAGATGGTCAAAATTATGGGCTTGCTGTACACAATGTTCCACCATAGGTGCTGCAAAGTTTTACATACATAACCGCGAAGCATGTTCGCCCAAACGGACTCTAACTCTTCATGTAGTACGTCCTATATAATATAAAGGACACGGGCATTGAATAAGAAACAACAAAAGAAGAGTCACACGTAGTATGCCATTTTGACTTGTATACCAATGAAGTATGGACATCCATCCAAAAAGGCCCCGTCAGAGCTAAGGCACAATAGTGACAATTTCCACATCCGAAATGGCCTGGTTCAGGATGAAAGGAAAGGGGCCGGTCAATTAAAGAAGCAGTATTGACCACCATGTCTTGTAGGTTGGATCCTCTTGAATAGGCAACCATTAAACGTTTGCTAGAAAAACAAGAGTGTAAGCTCAAAATTGGCCAAAATCGATACAAGATCTTAGTTACTCTGGAGACTCCACATGCATAAGGAAGAACCCCTGTCACCGTATCTGAAGATCCTCTTTTCCTTTGAGACTGACCTGAAGAGTTAAAAAGCCATTCCTTGTGGGAAAACCGTGCTCTCTTATAAGCCTTCCTAATAAGAGAATAAGGATAGCCTCTCTGCAGACTGACAGCCTACAAGATTTCTTCCCATCCAGAATACTGTCTTCCTCCTTCAAAGTGCACTGGGTGTTCTTGAACCTGTGGCCTCCTGTCTTTTGAACAGAGATTTTACCCTACACCCTTCCCAACCTCAAGCATTCTTTTGTCTTTCTGGCCCAGCAGTTTCCCTTGTGCTTTCAGGTCCATTAGAACTAGGGTTGGGATCCAGCACCATAAGCCTTAATTCCTTGTCAGCTACCAGGCTAGTCCAGAAATATGGGTTATGCCCTTCTGCTAGCTAATGGAGACAATCTGGGAAATGTGCAAATGGTAGATGACATCCTGTGCAGCTGTGATTTGGTTAACTAAAGTTTTGCTCCTGCAGCTTGAGAGTAGGGCATTCAGTTGTCCCCTGGCCTTAGTCTGGATTGTTATTGGACTTGGGGGTGACACCTCAAAGAAGGTCCCTCCCCTCCATCTAGTGTCCCACTCTTCTGCCTTGAATCCCTTGCCGGTGGCTTTCTGACAGCCATTAGAGGAGCAAGCCGCAGAAAGGTTTTGAGAAAGCAGTGCTTTTAATTAAAAAAGAAAAAAGTTGAAAAGTGTATACAGTATTTACACAGTGACACAATGGCACATTACCCTTTTCCTCCATTTAGATTTAGGCTTATCATTGTAGGAACTCGGTTGAAGCAGTCATAGTAAAGTGATTCTCCAGGAACAAGCAGGAAGTCAGCCCTCACATATGGGTGACGGCACGGACGGAGCCCTCGCGGAAGCATCCCCCCAGCTTTCAAAGAAAGCTTTTGAGAGATGCCACAATGCATGCGTGGTCCCCTTCCCACCCAAGAGTACCATATTGCTCAGTCTTCTTTTTCACATGGAATCCTTCAGACGGTTGTCTGGCTTGTCCCCGGAAAAAGTTGATCTTTTCTCTCCGAGTTTCATACTCCTCTCCGGTATCGCACCGGCACTCCTCCCGCCTACCGACCTTGTTGCCTCGGCGTTGAGTTTGGTCTATTTTTGTAGTTTTCATTCTTTTCCTAGCATCTTCGCACCATTTTTTCTCCCACTGGCAGCCTGAAGAGTCTTCGACCTCGCAGGTGTACCCTTTTCCCCCATGGCTACCACTGTCTTTAAGAAGTGTGATCGGTGCTCTAAAATTATATCTTTGACCGACACATATAACTGTTGCCTCTGCTGCTTTGGGCCAGACCATGACCCGGCAGCCTGCAGTCTCTGCAAGAGGATGTCCAGTAAGCCCCTGAAGAGCAGCCAGTAGCAGCACGGTAAGTTTTTCCTGGTGTCTTCGAAGGCCAGAGCCTCGTCTGAGGCCCCAACATCTTGGGCAGAACCTTCTGAACATGAGCCTCGTCGTGGGTCTTCAGAAAGGGGGTCTCCCTTGAGGTAACCCAGGAAAAAGAAGAAACCCTCGAAGGCGGCGTCCTTGGATGGTTTCGACTGGCCGGGTGCTCCCCGGCCACAGTCTCACAGTCAGAGATGTTCGTCCAAGGCGTCTGAGAAGGAGCAGCCTGCAAAGGTATCCCGAAAGGATCTGACCTTGTCACGGATCTGACCTTGTCAAGGATTCCCCTATGGGGGAGTCGGCATCGGGCCCGAGTCCCTCGGTGCCCGCACCAAAGGCTTCGGAGCCTTATGGTCTGGAGTCCAGAATGGCGGCCCTGCAGCGCAGTTTGTCTGCCTTCGTGGACCATCAGCGGGCGTTATTGTCCAGCACGACTGGTTCATCCGTCCCAACCACTGGGCCCTCGATCAAGACGTCCCCGGAGGCCGAGCCGATCCTCTAGGTCCTTCGGCCTCGAGTCGATCCTCGGCCAAGGTCGCGATCTGAGTCCTGCTCGATGGGACTGCAGTCATCTCCAGGAAGTACACAGAGTGCCAGACGCAGGGCATTGGGAGCCCCGAGGCCCGCAGAGCAGCCCTCCTACAAGTCCTCGACGGACTACTCCGAGTGGGAGACAGAGGATGAGGAGTCCCTCGATATCCATCGCCACTGCGACGTCCCATCTGACTCTCCCATCTTGGATCCTCAACGGCAATCCCCGCTTGAGCATATGGACTTCCTTGATTTTGTCAAGAATATGTCTAAGGCCCTGGTGTTCCCAAACGAGTCGGAGGAGGACCCTCGGGCGGATGAGTTGGAAATCTTCCAGTACGAGGCCCCTCCGTGGGAATCGCTCATGGTACCCATCCCTCTGATCATGGAACGGCTGATGCTCCGAATGTGGGAGATGTGGGCTTCAGTACCGGTGGTGAGCAAATGGCTCGATTTGATGTATCGAGTCCGCCGGAACCCAGGCTTCCAAAAGTCACAGCTGCCGCATAACTCCATGGTGGTAGAATCAGCCATGCATCGGCTGAAAATCCAGAAGATGCACTCCTTGGTGCCCCCCGGCAGGGAGGCCTACACCTTGGATACCCTTGGCAGAAAGTGCTATCAGGGCTCAATGCTCATTGGCCGCATCCAGGCCCTACCAGCTGTACGTTAGCATGTACCTGAGAGATCTGGCAAAGGAATTTGCTGGGTTCTCAGCTGGTCTCTCCGAGGAACCCTTGCAGCGGTTCAAGAACCTCGCCAAGGCAGTCCGTGAATGCTTCAAATTCATGTCTCAAGCAGCCTATGATGTGTTCGAGTCAGCAGCAGCTGGCATCGGTGCATGCCACCAAGTTTGGCTACAGTCGTCCGACTTCGAGTAGTGAGTGGGTTCAGGACAAATTGATTGATGTCTGCTGCCAAGGAGAGAACCTCTTTGGCAAACCCATGACAGACAAGGCTGCCAAGCTGGAGACAGAGTTCATGACGAGGACCAGGCTCTCCAAAAAGACCGTTGTCCCTCCCCGACAGAAGGGCTCGAGTAAAAAAAAGTCCTTTTACCTGAGGAAGGGAGCTGCTTATAGAAACTACCCACCTTATCAGGCCTCCCCAGCTCCCCATCAGGGTCAGCAGGCCAAGGGACATGGGCATGGCCCTTGTAAGCAGAAGGTTCCAAAACCTCAGGCACTGGCTCTGGCCCGGCCAGGGGGGAGTTTTTGACTCTTTGAGCATAGCCTATCTACCCCAAGGAGATCAGCAGCCCACAGGAGGATGTCTAGCCCTCTATACCCAGAGGTGGGTGACCAACACCACCGACTCCTGGGCACTTCAGGTAGCCAGGGTGGGTTACTATCTCCACCTGACTCAGACACCTCTCCCTTATTTCCTGGGAGAGCTCCTCAGGTCTCCCCTCCACCGGGACCACCTTCTGAAGGAGTTGAAAGGTCTTCTCGAGGACAAAGCAGTGGAACCGGTGCCCCACCATCTCAAGGGCAGGGAGTTCTACTCCAGGTACTTCCTTGTGCCAAAAGGAGCAGGGTGTCTAAGGCCCAGCCTCGACCTACGCAACATCAACAAATTCCTGGTGAGGGAGACGTTCAAGATGCTCTCCCTTGGAACATTGTTGCCCTATCTCCAGCAGGGAGATTAGCTATGCTCCTTAGACCTCAAGGATGCTTATACCCACCTCCTCATTCACGCCAACCACAGGCAGTTCCTGTGGTTCGTAGTGGGGGGCAGGCATTTTCAGTACAGGGTGCTCCCCCTTCGGCCTGGCCTCTGCCCCAAGAGTTTTCACAAAATGCCTGGCAGTCGTGGCCACCTTCCTCTGGCTCCAGGGGGTCTTCATCTTTCCCTTCCTGGATGCTGGCTTATAAAGGGAGGCATGGCATGCACCATCCAGGTTCTGCAACACTAGGGGTTTGTCATAAACTACCCCAAGTCTCACCTTCTCCCGACACTGTGTTTGGAGTTCATTGGGGCAAAGATCGACACTCTCAAGTCGAAGGCATTTTTGCCCAGGGACCGGGCAGACCGTCTCAGGACTCTGGCTCGGGACATACAGTACCGTCCCTTGGTACCAGCTCGGCTTCTGTGCCTCCTCCGGCACATGGCCTCCACAGTCCACATCACCTCCGACGCCCGCCTCCACATGAGGGCAGTGCAGTGGTGTCTCCGGGACCAGTGGTCTCAGGCCATAGATCACCTCTGACACAGAATTTCTCTGACCCGCAAAATGGCGGATTCCCTGATCTGGTGGCAGTCTCCCCAGCATCTCGAGGCGGGCATGCCTTTTCAGGCCCCAAACCCCTCAAAGGTCCTCACTACGGATGCCTCCCTGCTTGACTGGGGAGCCCACTGTGGAGATCTCCGCACTCAGGACAGTTGGTCACCAGACGAGGGCACCCAGCAGATCAACCTCAGAGCCATACACTTAGCCCTGAGAGTCTTCTGTCACCACCTGTGTCACCAGCTGGTGCTAGTCCAGACAGACAACCAGTGGTGATGTTCTACGTGAACAAACAGGGGAGCACGGGGTCTCGTACCCTTTGTCAGGAGGCACTGGTCCTCTGCTCGTATGCAATCCAACAGTGTATCCTCCTGCAGGCAGTGTACCTGCCAGGCCAGGACAGCCTGCTGGCCGACAGCTAAGGAGAGTTCTCCAGCCGCACAAGTGGCAGCTGGACCCCAGGGTGGCCAGTTGGCTTTTCCAGCTCTGGGGGGAAACCATGATGGACCTATTCACTAGCCCGGACAACTTTCAATTGCCCCACTTCTATTCCAGCAGGCCTACCTACCCACCCCTCCAGGGTGGCAGCGGACGCATTCCTTGTTTCATTGTTGGAAGGCCTCATGTACACCTTCCCTTCTACGCCGCTGATCGCCAAGACCTTGTTCAGGACCCTCCGCGACAGGGCCTCGCTCATCCTGATAGCTCCTCAGTGGCCCAGGCAACAGTGGTTCCCACTGCTCCTACAGTTGATGGTGGAGATCCCCATCCCCTTGGGGTCCGCCCCAGGACTCCTATCTCATGAGGGGGGGGGGCTCTCTCCTGAACCCCAACCTGGGGTCCCTGTCGTTGACAGCGTGGCTGCTGAGAGGGTGACTGGCCCCATTCAACCTCCCGGTTGAGTTGGAAGGCATTCTGCTGGCCTCTTGCAAAGCCTCTACTAGAAAGGCTTATACCCTCATATGTTGCAGGGTCTTCATTTGGTGCGCCGAACATGGGGCTAACCCTTTCTCCTGCCCGGTGTCACTGGTGTTACAGTACCTTCTCCCTTCACTCTGTCTGGACTCAAATCGAACTCTGTCCAAGTGCACCTTAGTGCCCTGGCGGCGCATCACCATCTGGTGGATGGCATGCCCCACTCAGTCCATCCTTTGGTGACCCGTTTTTCTTTGGGAGGAACACAAGGAGAGCGAAAAGGCCCTCGCCTAGAAGTACAGGCAACACAAAAGGTGAGGTGAGGTCACTGGTGCTAATTTTTATTCAGAAAAAACCCCAAAGCGTTTTGGCGGAACACCTTCAGGGGGTACGCATCTTAAAAATAAAGCATACATAAACAAATATACAAAGTAAGATAATAAATTACATAAAATGGAGAAATTTAAAAATATAAAAAGATCAAAACGTGAATAAAACATAAATATAACTTGTATCCATATTCAAATCTTAAAACATGCAGGCTATAAATAAAAATAAGGGGTCATATGAAAATATATAAATAAAAGAATTGTATATAATAAATAAAATATAATTTATTTATTTTATTTTATTTATTTATTTACATTCTCTTATATACTGCGCTATTCTGCATCAGTGCGGTTTACATTGAACAAACTGAAATTACATTGAACAGGGCATTATAACTTGGAGATAACTATTTTATAGGGAACATGGGCTATGGAGGGTTAAGTGACTTGCCCAAGACCACAAGGAGCACCTGTGGGACTAGAAACCCCAGTCCTTCCGGCCCAAGTTTGCTGTCCTCTAGTGGGATTTGAACTCCCGACCTTCTGGCCTGAAGTACCTTGCCTCAACCACTAGGCCACTCCTCCACTCCTAATATAAACAAAATTTAAGGAACGATAAAAACAAGAAGAAATCAAATTTAAAACAGAGACCATAAAAAATAAATATAATTGCACTTAAAAACACATCATGTATTTCTTAGAGGCGGGGAATATATACTTACAACAGGCACCGTATGCTTTGTATTAGTCTTTAGAAAGACTCCATCTATCTGTACTTCAGAGCTAAAATGCATAAAAAATATATCCAATTGAAGTAAATATATCCCAGAGCCAGAAGGGAGCATGTTAGTGCTGCCTCATATGCGCCGCAAATTCCTGCCGAAGGTAGTATCGCCCTTCCATCTTAACCAGGAAGTGGTGCTCCCTACCTTCTTTCCAAGACCTCACTCCAGTCAGGCGGAGACAGTCCTCCACACCTTGGACTGTGAGTGAGCTTTGTCCTTATATATCCAATGCACTCAGAGCCACTGCAAAGCTTCTCAGCTTTTCATCTCCTACGACCCTAGTAGGCTGGGGGGAGGCGGTAACCAAGCATACGTTGTCCACATGAGGAGTGGACTATATTGCCCTCGCTTATGAGCAGGCGTGGCTCCCTCTGGATGGCCATGTCACGGCGCACCATGCCAGGGCCATGGTGGCTTCAGTGGCAGACTTGCGCTCTGTCTCGATTGTGGACATCTGCCGGGCCACCACCTAGTCTTCAGTCCATACCTTTGCAGCCCGTTACTGCCTGGAAAGAGTCCCAATGGGACAGTGCCTTCAGCCAGGCTATGCTCCTGAAACCTTTTCAGGGTTTAGGCAACTCCGACCCTTCTGTATTCAGGCTACCAGAGTGCTGGTTTCATCAGAATGGGTCCTACTGTGGTCTGTGGACACTGACTCATTGCTGCTGCTTGCGGCTCCCCATGAGGGAGCCCCTGTTTTTGCTATGGGCTTTCAGTAGCCTGTGGCTGGGAGTCCCATATGTGAGGACTGACTTCCTGCTGTCCCCGGAGAACACCTGTTACAGGTGAGTATACGCTTTCTCAGCAGGGTAGCAGGAAATGGAAGCGTTAATGGGTATGGGTGTGAGTAGTGACTGATAATTATATGTGAAGGCCATGCATATCCATGGTATAATGTGTATTATTTATCTGCACGAGTAAGTTTTTAGCAGCTTATTTGTGGGGTGGATGTTGGGTTTGTGTAGGGGGGTGTATGTGTGGTAGGGTATGTATGTTGAGTGTGTGTGCGCAGGGGGATGTACCTGTGAGGGGTATGTTGGGAGAGTGTGGGGGATGTACCTGTGAAAGAGGTATGTTGGGAGAATGTCTATCTCCAGGAACAAGCAGGAATGAGTCTTCACATATGGGTACGTCGGTACCGACGGAGCCTGCGCGGGAACGCTCCCTAGCGTCCAATCAGAAAGCTTTTGGGAGCATCCCTTAGTGCCTGCGTGCTGCCTTCCCGCCTTTCCAACTGTCTCTCCTCAGTTTTCGTTTTTCCGCGGAGCCGGCAGGACGTCCTCCTGTCACCGCAAAAACGTTTTTCTTTAATCCTTTAATTCTTGTTTTCTTGTGGTCGCGGCTGTTTTCCCGCCGCCACCAGTACTGCCGGTGGGTTTTTTCTTTTCTTTTTCTCAAACTCAGGGAGAGTTTTCCCTCAGTTTCTGTCTTAAAATTTTTTGGGCCTGTAAGGCCTCTCCATTATGAAGCCTTCTTCTCCTAAGAAGTGCCTTAACTGTGGAAATACAGTTTTCTTTTTAGACTCCAATAACTGGTGTCTAACCTGTTTGGGTCCCGACCCTTTTTCCCCTGAACCATCAGGCTACAATACTGTGAGAAGAGATTCTCTATTTCGAGTTTCCCTCGATACTGTTTTCCCTCCCTGTGTGAGGGCACCGGCCATTTCTTCTCTACAGGATCAGGTAACCCACAAACAGTCTGTTAAGACTAGCCAATCCTTGAGTGGTAGGTCTCATGCCAAGCATGCTGATGGCCCCGGCCTTGCCCTCAAGACCCCATTGGAATTAAAACCCCGGCGGGAGTCTTCGGGCTCCAAAGCATTTCAGGGGTTTCAGGTTGTTCCTGGGGCTCACCCCTCACAGAACATACCTGAGCCATGCTCGGTGGTGGCATCCGCTTCGAGCGGTTACCGATACCCCGGCATCGGCACCGGTGTTGAGTGATCTGCTCTTCACCAGGGATCGTCATCTGGCGTTCTCGGTACCTTTGGGACCGTTCGATACATCCCAGATTGACTTTCCAGTATCGGCAGTACTGCCGATACCACCACCGACGTCGGTACCCTCTAGGCATGCATCGATAGACTCGCTTCCGTCGATGCCGAGTCTAGAATCGATATCTAGTCTAGAAGACTGGGTACCGACGCGTCCCGGAACCGACGTTTACCATTTCCGCATGCACGGTACCGAGGATAATCACCAGGGGTTTTTGGTTACCTCGGTACCGCTTGAGCAGCCTCCGATGACTGCTTCGGTGTCGGTTTCGCCTTCGATTCAGGCACAGCTACCGGTATCGGTATCGATGCCGGTACCTGCAGTATCATCGGGACCAGCTCCTTCCATGCTTTTTTCACCTGGATCGCTCCTCTCTATACCTAGTTTGGAGTCGATACCTGGCATGGATGATGCACCACTGACTGTCTCAACTCATACCTGCCAGTTCCAGTGTCCCTCCATTAAAGATCCTGTTCTGCACCGGACAGGTACATCCTCCGGTGCCCAGGCTACTTTTTCAAATTTAGCCTGTCCAGGAATGGTTCCCATCAGAGATCCTTCTTTTCAGAAATTTCTCCTTGACATGGCAACCTTCCTTAATATTCCTATCCCTGGCTATGAGTCTTCTCAAGGTTTTTCTGCGGAAAAGGAAAATATAATGCTTCCTTTACATCACTCTTTGCAGCATCTTCTTCTGAGCGTATGGGAAAACCCTTTAAGGGTTTCTTCACCTCCTACAGCAACTGATCTTCTGTATCAGGTGCCCCCCTCTCCAGGATTTCAAAAGCCTCAACTTCCCCATCATTCCATTGTAGTGGAATCAGCAATGAGGAAGGTAAAAAGCAAGAAAAAACATTCTTCTTTCCCGCCAGGGCGTGCATCTAGAACACTGGATGCCTTTGGACGTCAAACCTTCCAAACATCCATGCTGGCAACAAGGATTCTCTCATATATTTTCTATATGAGTCTATCCCTTCAGGAGATCACAAAGAAATTTATCTCTTTTGACTCCTTTTCTATCAGAGCCCAAGGCCGCAGACTATTCCTCGCTTCTTAGTCATAGCCAAAATATCTCTTGGTTTCTTTCTCGTGCTTCCCTAGACTCTTTTGAGTCTGTTAGCAGAACTTCTGCTATAGCCATAGGAGCACGTCGTAAAACCTGGCTCCAAGCATCAGACTTGAATAGATGGGCACAACAAAGACTAGGTAATACTCCTTGTACTGGAGAAAATCTCTTCAATAAGGAGTCCTTATGTCAGGTTGCTCATTGCTCCACTGACTTTCCTGTTTGAGGGCCATCCTAAGCCCTCTCCTTCCTCAGCAGGTAGGAAATGCCCTACCAAACCTTCTTTCCCTAAAAGAAAGAGGTTTTCCTCTTCTCCTGCCCATCATTCAGATGTTCCCAAGCAGGGGAAGTCTCGCCCTGGTCTGAAGAATCCAAATTCTGGCCAGGCTGAATAAACACAGTAACCATAGGTTTCTGATTGATCTTTTTATAACTACAATTAACTTCTTTTCAGCAGAGGTTTTTCACTGCTTTTCCATTCAAAACTCTGCTCAGGGATTCCTATTCTCAGGAAATCCATTTACTCTTCAGTTTGCTGAACTCTCAGGATTTTCATTTCTATAAGTTACAGGGTCTTCCACCTCTTCCTGACTAGAAGAGAGGTTTAACAACTATCATATGATAGTTTCCCTGTACCAGCATGAATTTTTTCCTTCCAGGCACTTACCATACGGTAAGTCCTTCTTCAGTTTCTATCTCTACCCTCTTCTCCAGGGTTTCCCCTGTAAGAGTGGTACCATACCATTGAAAGACTTTCTTGTCTTTCTTTTCTCTGTAGAGTTTCTTCTCCTGAGTAAACTCCCTTCTTTATCTGGGCAGCTCTGCAGACAGACAGCTTTCTCTCTTGTTCAGTCTGTTCTCTCTGTTTGACACAGACCGACTCTCTCTGTTGTCCTATTCAGTAGCTGCCCATGCAGGAGTTCCAGTAATTGACTGCTGGTACTTTTCCACAAGTCCCAGTTTTGTCTTCCACCACTCTGCTGGCCTCAGTATTTATTTATTTATTTATTTATTTAACAGGTTTTTTATACCGCCT
This sequence comes from Ichthyophis bannanicus, assembly GCA_033557465.1. Lineage (NCBI taxonomy): Eukaryota > Metazoa > Chordata > Amphibia > Gymnophiona > Ichthyophiidae > Ichthyophis > Ichthyophis bannanicus. Next base: position 55,278,357 of record CM066045.1, read on the forward strand.
TTTCCTTCAATCAAAGCGGTTACAAGACTACATCAGGTTAGCATGTAATACAGACATAAAAACATCAGACTACAAAGACAAAACAATGCATCCAGTTTTATACCACCTTATCAAAATATCAAAGTGATAAGCAATGGATCTATAGGTAACAGGGAAAGACAAGACTACATCAGGTTAACATGTAATACAAACATACCTCTAACGGAAGGGAGAGACAGACAGAGGACGTTGTAATGAGAACAACTACTCATATTAATAGATCTTATACACATTTGCTGTTATTCAATTTTTGCCACGGACCAACGCCTAAGGGCCACGCCAAAGGGCCCTCTGGCAAGGCCCTCAGGCGTGGGCCCGCCCCGGCAACGGCTGCTTTTATGCCGTTGAGACAGCTGTTCGTTGGTGGAACCGGGGAGGAAGGGGGAGCTCCTGCTCTCACCCCCGTCAACATTGCAGCTTCAGTGAAGCTCCCGGCAACGGCTGCTTTTATGCCGTTGAGACAGCTGTTCGTTGGTGGAACCGGGGAGGAAGGGGGAGCTCCTGCTCTCACCCCCGTCGACGTTGCAGTTTTCTACATCTTTCTTGGATAATCTTCTCACTACAGGCTTCTTACACTATCTTCTACCCTTGCCATCTCCACTCTCTGGGTTTGGCAACGTAGTGGACTTGGCTGTGACTTTTTCTCCATCAGCCAGTTCTACATCCCAGTTCTCCTGCATAATGCTCTTTGCAATCCTACTGAGAAGCTTTCCACTATGGGCCCTTGCTAGAGAGCATACAGTTTCTCTAATGGCTATCCATCATGGTTGATAAAGGCTTCCTCAGTCATCCCCCATGACTGTGAGGGTTCTTCACCCCCTACTATCTCCTTTTTTTTTTTTAAAAAGGAGGAAGAGGGAACAGGACATAAGCCTTCTCCACGTGAAAGTCTAGGAGTTATCCCATTCCTACAGGGAATATACTCTTTTTTTTTTATTTTATTTTATTTTTTTTCTCACAGCTTGTCCTCATGGTATCCTAATCCTTCAAGGACAACACATATTACTCTGAAAAACGCCCGATACCTCCTTTGTCCCTCACGTAGGTCAACCTGGTATCTCATTCTCTGCGTTTCTGTCCTTTTACCATGCTGGAGTTCCACAGGACTCCGGACTTGCTGTTTACAGACTGATATTATCCTCTGTTTTTTCACGTAACCATCCTGGTTATTCACTGGATAGCATTCCTTTACCATCATCTCTGGGGAAATAGATTTTCTATATATCTTCTCAAGTAGGTTTCACCTCCTTGTTCTTAGATGAATCTTTTCCCTTCACATCTCCATGTGAATGTCCTGATATGCATAGTTCTGTCTGCTTAGTTGCAGACATCTATCTTTAGACCTATATATTCAGAGGGAGGAGTGGCCTAGTGGTTGGGGCGAGGTACTACAGGCCGCAAGGTCGGTGATTCAAATCCCACTAGAGGACAGCAACCTTGGGCCGGAAGGACTGGGGTTTCTAGTCCCGCAGGTGCTCCTTGTGGTCTTGGGCAAGCCACTTAACCCTCCATTGCCCATGTTCCCTGTAAGTATTAGTGTATGTGTCTCATATCCCCTCGTGTTAAATGTATCCCCCAACCGCTTTGACCCGGTGAAAAGCGGGATATAAATGCAGCTAAATAAATAAATAAATAATAATAAATCTATATATATATATACCTATATACATCTCTGTAGATGTATCTGTCTGTCAGCCAAGTGTGCATATGCTATGCCCTTTACATCTCTTTATAGATCTATATATATATATATATATATATAGATATAGATATAGATAGATAGATAGATATAGATATATATATATATATATATATATATATATATATATATATATCTCTATATATATCTATCTCTATCTCTCTCTCTATATATATCTATGTGTATCTGTCCAGATACTTCTTATAGGTAGATATGTATTCCATACTTCTCTCTAATGAAGGTTTTTACCTTCCTGTAAGTTCCTGACAGTGGGCTTGCACAGCTTCATACTGTTCCACAGTATGTTTCGGATATTCTACACACAACCACCACTGTGGTACTGACAGCCCTACCGTATCCTATGTTTACCTATCCCTGAAGCTCCATTCCCCAATGTCTTCCTACCTCTCACCAGTTAGGAAAGATATGGTGGATCTTCAGTGGATTTCAGATTCAATTCCTCAAACATCTGTCCTTCTGGGAGTATGGGGTTCTCACATACCCTTTCCTCCCTCAAGGACTAGGTCTGTTTGTCCAGATCGGTCAGTCTTCCTCTTTTGCTCCTACCTCTGAATACTTCTGTAGCCAAAAGAGTTTTCAGCTTTCTATGAAGCTTCCCACTGAAGACCTGCCGTTTTTGTGCTACCCCAATTGAATCCTGAGGTCACCTCTCACTCCAGATATTGACCTCCACCTTCACTCCAGTGAAGTCACCTTGAACATTATTCTACTGGATCCCCAGTAGACCCCATCAGCCTCTCTACTTCCTGCAATCCAGTAGGTGAGCATCATATGGTAATTGTTCTTTTCAATATATTTTATGATAATGATCATACATACCAGGACTCCTTGTTGGTAGTCTTTTCTTAGGTTAGCTGTTTTTCTACAGCTCCTCTTTTCAACTCCTACCCTCCATCCTCAGGATGCCTGGCCATATGAGGTGTAGCATGTTTTAAACTCCAACATGTTAGGGCTCCAGGCATCTTAGCTTGGGAGTCCCCATATGTGAAGACTCATTCCTGCTTGTTCCTGGAGATAGCACAGTTACTTACCTGTAACAGGTGATCTCTGGGAACAGCAGGAATAAATCTTCACAACCCACCCACCTCCCCTAGGAGTTGTATTTCTCTATCTTTCCTTTCCTCTTTCTCTCTCTTTGTCTCAGCTATGAAACTCAACTGAGGAGAGACAGTTGGAAAGGCGGGAAGGCAGCACGCAGGCGCTGAGGGATGCTCCCAAAAGCTTTCTGATTGGATGCTGGGGAGCGTTCCCGCGCAGGCTCCGTCGGTACCGACGCACCCATATGTGAAGACTTATTCCTGCTGTTCCCAGAGATCACCTGTTACAGGTAAGTAACTGTGCTTTCTGCACCTTCTTGAACGCTTCCCCTCTCTACCTGGTCCTGCTCTGTCACTCTACTCTTTTGACCCTGCAACTGATACCATTGCCTCCATCAACACCACCACGGCACCCAATGACCCCTGTCCAGCACCCTGGATAAGAGAAATGCGTTGTGAACTAAGCCAATTCATAGGCAAAATCCTGAACCAATCACGCTCAACAGGATCCTTTCCACAAAAACTAAAAAGCATATCCATCAGACCGTTATTGAAAAACAATAAGATGGACCCCTCAAAAGTTGAATCCTACAGACCGATATCAAGCATACCACTGCTTGCTAAAATAATCGAAAAGGTAGTACAACACCAAATCCAACTCCACGTTGATAATAATGCACCACTCAACCCATCCCAACACGGATTCAGGGAAGCACACGGCGTTGAAACCCTCCTCACTACCCTCTTCAATACATTAATATCAGGAATCGATAATGCTCGACAGGGTTTTGCCCTCATTTTCATGGACATCGCAGCGGCTTTTGACTCTGAGCCACAAGATACTCGTAGAATGTCTTAAGGAAAAGGGATTACAAGGCACCTCCCTGAACTGGTGCATATCCTACCTATCCAATAGATGGCAACACGTGAGGACCAGCACCACAACCTCAGAACCATTCCTACAAAAAGGTGTGCCACAAGGATCATCACTATCTGCACTAATGTTTAATATTTACATGCAGCCCATCTGTGCTCTGATACGATCATTTAATGTCCAATGTCTAGCATATGCAGACGATATCCTCCTATACATGCCATTTGCAACTGACCAGCCAGATTTCGCTCCGCTAACAAGATGCTTTGATGCAGTCGCAGACTGGCTCCACACACAAAACCTTCGGATCAACCACAACAAGACTGATGTACTCTTCATCACGAGGAGCCAAGAATTCACTCCCACAGCCTCACTAAAAGTTAAGAAGCAGAGTTGATAACCAAATCCACAATTCGATACCTTGGTATCACGCTGGACCAAAGGCTGGACATGAAAATACACATAAACACTGTAAAAACAATGTACTACAAAATATGGACACTTCGGCATCTAAGAGCACTACTTGACCCTAGCGATTTCCAAACAATCTTCCAGGCCTTGGTACTCCCACACTTTGACTACGCCAATGTTATACTATACGGGCTCCCACAGGCAACGCTACACCCACTCCAGCTTGCGATGAACACAGCAGCAAGAGTCATGGTCGGGGTATCAAGAAAGGAACACATCACACCAATTTTGAAGAATCTTCACTGGCTACCCATTCAGGCTAGACTTCTCTACAAGATCTTAGTCTTGTCCTTTAAAGCCCTAAACAATCACCCACCTACATCCATCAATGAGATGATCCACGTTATACACCCAAACAGAACCAGAAGATCCTCAACGGTTAATACCCTGACTATCCCGAAAGAAATGACAACGTGCACAAAGGCAACATCCAATAGAGCCTTCATGATATATGCACCCAGAGCCTGGAATGCCCTCCCTACAGACATGTGAGTCATCACAAGCCTTACTCAATTCAGGAAGGCTCTTAAGCATCATCTCTTCATAAGACACTACCCAGAAACCAGCTATAGAAACCAACCAACGAGCACTTACATCAAAACACTCAGAGCCCCCCAACAACATACCCAGCAAGACAAGAGAGAGCCAACCCAAGACGACCTGTTTTTAATAGACTATAGCCTGAAAACATGGACTGCAATGTAAATAAACTGTAGAAATGTTACCCCAGTTAAATCCAAGTTTCATTCCTTGTTTAATGTAAACACTATACGGCCCGGCCGTACAGTATATTCTGTTCAATGTACACCGCACTGTTACCTAATAGCGCGGTGTGTGCATGGCTGTGGGGATGGAGACCTCTCTTTTCATGGCAGTTTTCCCTTGTCCCCTTGTACTTAACTCCATGTCTTTCTCGCCATCTTGTTCTGCTTTCTTTCTCTATTTCTTACAAATCTCCTCTTTCCAATTCATCCTGCTAGACCAGTCCAGACAATCGGGTTATGCCCCCCTGCCAGCAGATGTTGGAGACGGAGAAAAAAATTGCACCAGAAGCTGACTGGCCAGGATCCGGTGCCCATATAGGTCTACCCCTAGGGGTCACCCTCAGTATTTTCTCTGTCTCAGCAGATGATGGTGCTTTTCCTTATTCTTGTTTAATCTTTCCTTTTTATTTTTCTTCACTTCATTGACTGGAGGTTGCAGGGCCCACAAGAGGTGTTTCCCAGCCTCTACGGTCCTCAGTTGTTGTAGCTCCTGGTTTTGGAATCAGTTGAGCTCCTGCCATCCCTGGGGATCTCTTTGCTGGCTCCAGGCCAGGAGGGCCTGACCTGCCAGACGCACGGGGTTGCCCTCACAAGCTCTGCAGCTGTGTTCTTTTATTGTGGCCCCCCTGCTTGACCACCTTCCTGGAATCGTCAAACAGTGAGTCCTTTAGCTAGCTGGCTGTACTCCTCCCCCCCACCCCCCACCTACTGTTGCGATCGTTTTGGGGGCACTGCTTTTGAGCCGCTGAACTCTCTGCTCTGGAGGACCAGAGGACAAGGAGAGTGTTCTGACCACTGCGGGGGTATTTTTAGCAGCAAAACAATACGCCTTTGGGACGTCCCTTTGCCAAATAGCCGTTTTGTCGTGATTGCGCAATAGATCGCCGGGTCTCAACAGGCTTTACTTTCAAGCGCAGCTGCCTCCTCTGGCTCTGGGGCGCTTCTCCCAGCCATATTTCACCTTTGTGCTTCCAGATTGCGTGTATTTGAGGATAATTACTTAACTCCACTATCAACACGCCGTTTTTCACGGGCTTTTTTAACGGCGGCCATTTTGTTCTTCTTTCCTCGTGGCTGTCTTTGTTGGCCATCTTCAGCTGCAGCTTTTGCTTGCGGGTATCTTCAGAATGCCATCCTCCTCTCAGCGCTGCATCATTTGCAGCAAAAAAGCTAAGGATCTTAAGGATAGACTCTGTGTGACCTATTCTACCCACACAGGAGAATCTTCAACTACATCTGCTCCTCCTGCTTTGTCAGTGTCTGCAGCCAGTCCGCACTCAGCACATGCAGCGGAGGGACTCGCTGATCCTCCCCTGTTGCTTCTATAGACTGCTAATTCTGCAGCTCTTGCGAGGAAGAGCCTCTGCCATCTTCCGATGCACAGTTTTTGTCCCTTTTTAAGCAGGCATGGTCCATCTGGCGCTCAGAGCCTTCTACGTCTGGAGCAGCAACACAAGTTTTGCCTTCCAGCATGGCTAGCGCACACTTGCCTTCTTGTAAACGCTCCCGTGGTGAATTGCTTCCTAAGAACAATGCCCGTCCCCCCAAGGACATCTGGTGGGGTTCGGAGGCATTGCAAGCTGGTCCAGAAGACGATTTATCTTCAGAGGCTTCGGATCGTGAGGATGGTGAATACTTCCCTTCTGTCGTCTCTGCGGACAGCCAGGGGGATACCCAAGATCTTTGTCTTTTCCACAAGGATGAGTTACCGGCACTGATTGCTTACATCGGGGAAGCTTTATGCCTGTCGGATGCTCCCATGTCTCAGGAGAGTCAACCTCATCCTCAATCGGACCCCATTCTACAGGGTATCCGAAAGCCCGCAAAAGCTTTTCCCTTTCCGGCGGAGCTGCAACAGATAGTATCACAGGAATGGGAGGCGCCAGATACCTCCTTGCGCACAGCATTCCGTCTCAGCCAGTTTTATCTTTAGTCTCCCTCAGATCGACATAAATGGCTCACTTATCCCAAGGTGGATGCACTGGTGACCGGTGTCACAAAGCATACAACCATCCCAGTAGAGGGAGGTGCAGCTCTGCAAGATCAGAAAGTTGAGTCTTCTCAAAACGGCCTTTTCCGCCTCGATGTTAGCGCTTCAAGCCACTGTCTGGGGGGGTCTTTGGGCTCGGGCCTTGCTGCATGGACTTCAAAGTTTGCCAGAAGACCCAGCCCTTGTTCGCCTAGAGTCTGTCACGGCGTACTTAGCCAGTGCCTTTTATGATTTGCTCAGACTTTCAACTCGTTCTATAGCAGCGGTCACTGTGGCCCAACGATGGCTCTGGCTGCACCAGTGGTCAGCAGATGTCGCCTCCAAAACACGGCTTTCTAAGCTGCCTTTTAAGGGTAGGCTACTTTTTGGTGATGACCTGGACAAATTGGTTAAGGATCTCGGGGAAGTGAAGCCCCAACGTTTACCGGAGGACAAACCAAGGTCCTCCGTTTGCCGGTCATCCCGTCTTTATATGGCTACTTTTCGGTGGACATCTCAATCCAGGGATGCTCACCATTATCGGTCCAATAGGCCAGTGCCTTCTGCCTCTTCTAACCAGTTTGGCCAGAGGACACAGTCCTTTCGGGGATCCCGAAAGAACACTGACTCGTACTCTGCCTTAAACAAGTTCACCGGATCCATGTGCCCATCCCGCTGATGGGACATATTGCCCCCCCGAGATACCGCCCCCGATCGGTGAATGTCTCTTTCTCTTTTCTCGGCAGTGTACGCTCATCACGTCAGATCATTGGGTCCTTCAAATAGTCGCTCAAGGTTACGCCCTCGAGACTTGTCGGCCCATCCGGGAAGCCTTTCTTATCTCTCCGGCAGGAGCGCCTCAAAAACGAGAAATCATCCTCGCCACGCTTCAACGCCTTCTTCTCCTGCGGGCAATTTGTCCCGTCCCTTCCACCGAGCATGGGACATGCTGTTATTCCATCTATTTCGTGGTTCCCAAGAAGGACAGTTCCTTCCGGCCGGTCCTCAATCTCAAGGGAGTCAACCGTTCTCTCCGCGTTCCTCGCTTCCACATGGAAACCTTATGCTCAGTTATCCAAGTGGTTCACAAGGGGGAGTTCCTGGCTTCATTGAATCTAACGGAGGCATATTTCCACATTCCTATTCGCGGCGACCATCAGCGCTACCTGCGCTTTGCCATTCTGGGACATCATTTCCAGTTTTGTGCTATGCCATTCGGCCTAGCCAGAGCACCATGCACCTTCTCCAAGGTCATAATGGTGGTGGTGGCGGCGGCCTTGCGCAAGCAAGGAATCAGAGTACATCCATACCTGGATGACTGGCTTATGCAAGCGGATTCCTTTGCCGACACCTGCCAAACAGTAAGCCAGGTGGTGTCTGTCTTGGAAAGCCTCGGCTGGGTTGTCAATCAAGCAAAAAGCTCCTTACAACCTACTCAGTGCCTGGAGTTTCTGGGAGCTCGCTTCGATACTGCTAAGGGCAAAGTGTTCCTGACCCAGGAACGATTCCGCAAGCTGTCGGTCCAGATTCGCACTTTTCTGTCTCGGCCCTGTCCGCGTGCGTGGGACTACCTCCAGGTGCTGGGGTCCATGGCGGCCACCATAGAGGTGGTGCCGTGGGCCCAAGCGCATATGCACAGGCTACAGTGAGCTTTGCTTGCCCGATGGTCTCCGGTTTCGGAAGACTATAATGTTCTGCTACCGATTCCTCCCGCTACCAGAACCGACTTGTGGTGGTGGCTTCTGCCATCGCACCTTTTCAAGGGAGTTCCCCTAGAGCCACCCCGCTGGGTTTTGCTAACAACCGATGCAAGCTTTACCGGTTGGGGAGCACATTGTCTCGATTGCATGTCTCAGGGCGTTTGGTCACCTTGCGAAGCGCGCTGGTCCATCAGCCGGCTGGAAGCTCAAGCGGTTCACCTAGCCTTAATACGCTTTCTTCCGCTACTCTGTTGCTAAGCGGTTCGGGTACTCTCCGACAATGCGATGACAGTGACCTACCTCAACCGCCAGGGCGGAACAAAGAGTCTCGGAGTAGCTAAGGAAATGCTTCTCCTTTTCCATTGGGCAGAAAGACATCTTCAACATATCGCAGGAACATCCAATGTGATGGCGGATTTCCTCAGCCGGCATGCCCTCGATCCAGGAGAGTGGGAACTTGCGCCCTGGGTGTTCCAACAGTGCGCGAATGGGGTCGGCCCACGATGGATCTTATGGCATCCTCGGCCAAGGCCAGGTCCTTCTTCAGCCGCAGGAGAGAACACAGGGCACAGGGCATGGATGCCCTAGCACAGCCGTGGCCCGTGTCACCACTGCTATATATCTTTCCTCCGTGGCCACTGATAGGGTTCTCCAGCAAATCAGGATGCACTCTGGCGCTGTGATTCTGATAGCTCCGGATTGGCCTCGCACCCCCGCTGTGGCTCGGGTCTCACCGAGGACTTCTCAGGCAGGGTCCCGTCCTAATGGAGAACCTCGCTCCCTACTAGCTTACGGCTTGGCTCTTGAACGCCGCCATTTAAAGGACAAGGGTTATTCTCCCAAGGTGGTAGCCACCTTGCTCCAAGCGCGTTGTCCGTCTACATCCCGAGCTTATGCCCGGGTGTGTCGTAGATTTGAGGCATGGTGCTCCGACCGTAAGCTCTCTCCGTGGCATGTTCAAATTCCTCAAGTCCTAGCCTTTCTTCAAGAGGGCCTTGATAAAGGATTGGCGCTTGGGTCTCTTCGAGTCCACATTTCGGCCCTTATCTGTTTTAGAGGCCCAATAGATAGCTGTTCCCTCGCATCACACTGCGACGTGGCACGTTTTCTCAGGGGGGCAAAGGTGGTCTGGCCGCCCTTGGTTGTACCTCCTTGGGATCTCTCCTTAGTCCTAAAGGGACTTACGGCAGCGCCTTTTGAGCCACTTCGCGAAGTGTCGCTTCGCGATCTTTCTCTAAAGGCAGCCTTTCTGGTAGCAATCACCTCGGCTCGAAGGGTGTCGGAATTGCAAGCCCTGTCTTGCTGGGATCCTTATCTCTTCTTTTCGGAGGCTGGGGTTACCTTGCATACCGTTCCTTCCTTTTTGCCGAAAGTTCTCACTCCGTTTCACGCGAACCAGCCTATTTTCTTGCAGATCAGTCTTCTGGGAAGCAGAAGCATTTTCGGACACTTGATCTCAAGAGGGTCCTGTACGGTTATTTGAAGGCTACCAATCCCTTCCGTAAGTCAGATCGACTGTTCATCCTGTTCGCGGGCCCTTGTATGGGTCTCGCAGCTTCAAAGTCGACCATCTCCAGATGGCTACGGTTCGCGATTGAGTCCACTTATATCCTCGGCGGCAAAGCGGTACCTTCGGGACTCCGAGCGCATTCTACACGTGCTCAAGCGACATCGTGGGTGGAGTGCTCTCAGGCTACTCCTCTTGATACTTGTAGATCGGCCACGTGGTCCTCGTTATCCACTTTTAGGCATCACTATCGGCTAGATCTCCAGGTGCGGGAGGACGCCAGGTTTGGGACCAAGGTGGTCACTGCAGCGCTGTCTTCCCACCCGGAGGGCAGTTAGCTTGGGTACTTCTTGATTGTCTGGACTGGTCTAGCAGGATGAATTGGAAGGAGAAATTTCACTTACCGTTAATTTCCTTTCCTGGAATCCTGCTAGACCAGTCCAGGACCCGCCCAGGATTGAATACAGTCAGTCTTTGCGAATGTTTTCACGCAGATTCGTATCTCCAGCAGGGGTTCTCAACTGCTTTTTCAGACTTTCATAGCTCTGTATATAGTTTTTACGGTTCTTACTGTTCTTGTTGCTTGTCAGAGTTTACTGAGGGTCAATGTTCCCTCTGATTTTCTGTAGGCTGTGTGCGCATAAAATATCAGCTGTGTGCAGCTTTTGAAGGAAGGTTAAATTTTTGTGTGCCACATAACGACACTCGGAGTTATATACTTTAAAATTTGACTACACGTCAGAATACAGTATATACACCACATTGATTTTAATCAAATTAAATGAAAATAGATGATTACTAAATGAAGTGGGAAATTTCTAGTAATTACAATCATAACTTTTAAATTTTAAGATGTCTGTGTTTTCTATCAGAATCAGAGCCGTAAGTTTTGTGCGCTGTGTTGTAAAGTATGTGCGCTCGCTCGGCGAGGTGTGTGCGCGCGTGCACACGCGCACAGCTTAGAGGGAACAGTGCTGAGGGTGACCCCTAGGGGTAGAACTATATGGGCACCGGATCCTGGCCAATCAGCTTCTGGTGTAGTTTTTTCTCTGTCTCTATCTGCTGTCAGGGGGGCATAACCAGATTGTCTGGACTGGTCTAGCAGGATTCCAGGAAAGAAAATTAGCGGTAAGTGAAATTTCTCCTTCCCTGCCATCCAATCTTACACTGTCTACTTTCCTTGATTTTCCCCCTCCCCCCTTTTACTCCTCTTTTCCTCTCTTGCAGTCTCTTCCTCATCTCTTCCCCTTCCCTGTACTTCTCTCTCCCATTTCCTTCCTTGCCCCAACCCTTATGCTCTGCCCCTCATCCTTCCTCCCTCACCAGCTCCTCCATTTATGCTACACCTCTTTACTCCTCTCCTCTCCTTCCTTCCTTTTGAATTTCACCTGTTCTATTATGTTCTACCCCCTCAACCCTTCCATTCTTTCTTCTCCTCTGTAGAGCTACTCCTTCCAGTATGCTGTGCCGCCCTCTTCCTTTTACTTCTCTGTAATTCCATCTCTTCCTTTAGTTCCGCCCTTTCAGCTCCTTTCCATCACTGCCCCTGAACACAGTAAAAAGGACCCAGGTAGCATCATGAACAATATGTTGAAATCCTCTGTTTAGTGTGTGGCAGCGGCCGAAGCCAAAACATCAAACAGAATGTTAAGAATTACTTAGGAAAGGAATAGAAAATAAAGGTGACATTTTACTTACCAGATAATGTTCTTTCCTTGAGTCTTGCTAGACCAGTCCAGACAAGTGGGTTGCAATGACAAAAGAGCCCACCTGTAGGCATCTTCTGGGGAAGAATTTGAACAGGACATGGGCAGAGTTGCAGTTTACACATGTATTTTGCTCTCTCATATTTATTCCTGCCCCCAATCAGGAATAAATACCCATGGTTCTAATAAAGCTGTGATTTCTGCTATTTTTCCCCTAAGTGCCTATGTGTCCTTTATAAAACAGGCACCTACTTGACCTTTACACATAGGCCTGCTATAAAATTAATGCCAAGACCAAAGGCAATGAGAGTAAAAATAATCAGTGGGCTGGCTTGTTGGTTCAGGTAGTAAGAAGGGAAGGGATTTGGGATTTAGCATATGCCTTTTTTTTTTTTTTTTTTTTAGTAACAGTGTTATCTGGCAGATAAACAACAATATTCTGCACAGAAGCTCTGCTGAGAACATCTACTACTACTATTTAGCATTTATATAGCACTGCACACAAATATAAGCAAAAAGACAGTCCCTGCTCGTCAGAGCTTACAATCTAGTCAAGACAACACAGAACAATAGACAGATCGGGAAAACAATTATGGTGACACGGAGCAATAGTTAATTCGGATAAAAGAAAGTATGGGGTAAAACAAAGTATGGCAATTACAATTTGGGCAAAACAAGTATGGCATTTACAGTTTTAGACATGACAAAGGACGAGAGTCAGGTTAGGACAAAGGGTAGAAGTCGGGATCTGAAAGCGACAGTGAAGAGGTGGGCCTTGAAGAGGGCCAGGGAGGGTGCCTGGCGTATTGACACAGGTAGGTTGTTCCAGGCATATGGTGCAGCAAGGTGAAAGGAGCGAAGTCGGGAGTTAGCGGTGCGAGTGGAGGGTCTATATAGAAGTAATTTGTTAGAAGAGCGAAGTTCCCGAGAGGGGATGTAGAGAGAGATGAGAGATGAAAGGTAATGAGGGGCTATAGAGTGATTGCATTTATAGGTCAGGAGGAGAAGTTTGAATTGGATGCGGAATTGGATAGAGAGCCAGTGAAGCGACTTGAGAAGAGGAGTAATGTGGGCATTGCGAAGCTGGTTAAAGATTAGTCGATAATGAACATCTGTTCCTTATCACCACTATTTTACTGCACAGAAAGTCTGGGTGGAGCAGTGCATTTTTCCTAGGAAAAAAGATGCTGGTACTCGCATGCAGGGCTCTTCCATTAATACTTGAGGACTATGAGCCAATTTATCCAAGCCAGAAAAATGTTGCAGGTCCTATATGCTCAAGATAAGGAGAAGAAACTGCATAAATTCCTCACAAGCACTGGCCACTGACTTAAGAGCTAACCCTATATGCTGCCTCAGACCTTGTGTTAAAATTCCAGTGTAGAGCTCAGCCTTCTAGTCCTCTGCACTGAATAGCTAATTGCTTCATTACCATGGATTTAAATATTCTTTGCACTGCTGTCTGTTTAAGAACATAAGAGATGCCATACTGGGTCAGACCAAGGTCCATCAAGTCCAGTATCTTGTTTCCAACAGTGGCCAGTCTAGGTCATAAGTATCTAGCAGGTTCCCAAAAAGACACACAGGCTTCACAATGCTTGTACTGAGGGAAGCAGTGGATTTCCAAGGTCCTCTTTAATAATGATTTATGGACCTTTCCGCCAAGAACTTGTCCAAACCATTTTTAAACCCAGCTACACGAACAGCTTTTACTACATCCTCCAATATCGAATTCCAGAGTTTGATTACACGTTGAGAGAAAAAATATTTTCTCTTATTAGCTTTAAAGGGTTACACTATAGCTTTATTGCATGTCCCCTAGTCTTTCTACTTATTGATAGCATAAACAATCAATCAATCTGTTTACCTGTTCCACTCCATTCATTAATTTATAGATCTCTATCATATTTCACTTTAGCCGTTTCTTCTAGGTTAGAGTCCTAACTTTTGAAGCCTCTCCTCATAGGGGTACCCTTCCATCTCCTTTACCATTTTGGTGGCTCTTCTCTGTACCTTTTTAAAATTCTGCTATATCCTTTTTAAGATACAGCGACCAGAATTTGCACAGTATTCAAGGTGCGGTCGCACCATGGAACAATACAGAGGCATTATAATATCCTTTGTTTTATTCTCCATTCCTTTCCTTATGATACCTAGCATTCTGTTTGTCGTCTTGGCTGCCACTGCACACTGGCCATAGGATTTCAACATGTTATTCATGATGATGCCTAAATCTTTTTCTTCGTTGGTGATTCCTAATGTGGATCCTTGCATTGTATAACCATAGTTTGGGTTGTTCTTTCCTAGATGCATAAAGCGTAGTACTCACCTGTAACAGGGGATCTCCAGGAGCAGCAGAAATTGAGTCCTTCACATATGGGTGACGTTGGCACCAACGGAGCCCGTGAGGGAACGCTCCCCAGCGTCCTATAGGAAAACCTTCGGGAGCATCCCACTGCGCCTGTGCTGCTGCCTTCCCGCCTTTCTGCCTTTCCCAACTCTCCCTCCTCAGTTCGGTTTGTAGCTGAGATAGGAGAGAGAGAAATACAACTCCTAGGGGAGGAGGATGGGTTGTGAAGACTCAATTCCTGCTGTTCCCGGAGATCACCTGTTACAGGTGAGTAACTACGCTATCTCCAGGAACAAGCAGGAATGTAGTCTTCACATATGGGACGCCCTAGCTTGGAGATGCCAGGGAGATGACCCCAGAGAGAGCAGTGAAACACAGACTGAAGTGGGTCATTTGTCTTCCGAAGGATCTCTAGTATTGAAACCCGGGACAGGGGTAGAAGTTGTTCTAAGTCTGAAAGAGATGCTGGAGAACAGCCTTGCCAAATGAGGCATCCCGAGAGGAGCCTTTGTCCAAGCAATAATGGGCCACAAAAGTGTGGACAGAGGACCAGGTTGCTGCTTTGCAAATTTCATCAATCGTCACCGAGCGTAGGTTTGCCATGGAAGCAGCCATTGCTCACACATTGTGTACTGTGACATGACCTTCAAGAGAAAGTCCTTTTCTCTCATAGGTAAGATATACAGTCTGCAATCCACTTGGAGAGTGTTCTTTTGAAAACTGGTAGACCAAGGTGACTAGAATCAAATGCAACAAAGAGCTGTGAAGCTTTCCTGTGCTGCCTAGGTCTCTGAAGATAAAAGGCCAAAGCACGTTGCAATCCAGAGTATGTAGATTCCTTTTTGCACTAGAGGCATGAGGCCTAGGGAAGAAAACAGAAAGGTAAACCGACTGGTTCAAATGAAAAGGCGAGACCACCTTTGGCATAAAGTGAGGGTGAGTCCTAAGGACTACTTTATCATAGTGGAACTGTGTATAAGGAGGGTCAGCCATTAAAGCCTGGAGCTCACTGATGCACCTTGCAGAAGTGAGGGCAATTAGAAAGATGACAAGAAAGAAATTTCAGAGATGTAGTGGCTAGGGGTTCGAAGGGTGACTTCATGAGCTGTCCAAGGACAAGATTGAGATCTCATACCACGGGTGGTGGCTTAGTTAAGAGTAGACCTCTCATAAAGCACGCTACAAGTGGCTGAGAAGAGACAGGTTGTCCATCAAAGGGCACGTGGAAAGCCACAATGGCACTGAGGTGGACTCTTACAGAATTAGTTTTAAGTCCAGAGGATGAAAGGTGGAGGAGATACTCAAATAACACCTCCACTGGAACAGAAAAAGGATTAAGTTCCCTCTTTGAACACCAGATTGAAAACCTTCTCCATTTAAAAACATAAGCATGCCTTGTGGAAGGTTTTCTGGAGGCCAAAAGGCTATCTTTTACCTGTTGAGAGAGGTTGATATCCTTGAGTTCTAAGCTCTTAGCAGCCACGCCATCAGGTGCAAGGACTGGGGGTTCGGGTGCAGAAGTGTCCCATTCTCCTGGGATAGGAGATCTGGAGCACAGCCCAACTCCAAAGGTTTGGCTTGAGAGAGGTTTGGCTTGAGAGAGACGTAGAAGCAGTGGATACCACATCTGACGTGGCCAGCGCGGGGCTGTCTTTCTAAAGCTTGAACAGAGTCTTGGGAATGAGGGAATGGGTGGGTAGACATATAGGAAGTCCTGACCCCAGTGGAGTGGAAAGCATCCATCGCCTGACTGTTCTGAGCAGAAATTCTGGAACAGAGGTGTGGAGGTTTGGCATTCTGAGGGCTTGCAAACAGATCTATATCTGGGGTTCCCCAGATTTGAAAGATTCGAGCAGTTTGATCCGAATGGAGAGACCATTTGTGTGGCAGTAGTACTCAACTGAGTTTATCTGCCAGGAGATTTTGTTTGCCAGGGAGATACACCGCTAGTAGGTGCATCTGATGGCGTATGGCAAAGGACCATAGGTGTAGGGCTTCATTGCACAACGCCTGAGAAACTGTTCCACCCTGCTTATTCACATAGAACATGGCTACCTGATTGTCCATCTGGACGAGAACTGTTTTGGAGCGCAGGTGATCCTGAAACACACTGAGAGCATTGAAGATGGCTCTGAGTTCTAGCAGGTTTATGTGAAGCTGAGCTTCCTGCTGAGTCCAAAGATCTTGAGTAGAGAGATTGTCCAGATGAGCTCCCCAACCCAATTTGGACGCTGCATCCGTCGTTAGGGTAGACTGGTGTGGTGGCCTCTGAAAAGGTGGCCCTACAAGTAGGTTTTCTAGTGATTGCCACCAATGGAGGTATGAAATGAGGCATGCCGAGGTCATGATTTTGTCCCCCAGGCAACCTGATGCCTGAGTCCACTGCGAAGCTAGGGTCCATCTAGCTGCACGCATGTGCAGACAAGCTTAGGGAACCACATATACCGTGGAGGCCATATGACTGAGCAACTGAAGCATTTCTCGAGCAGTTAGGAAAGTCTTCATACTTTTTTTTTTTTTTTTTTAGACAGTTTTGTATACCGCCTTATCCTTCAATCAAAGCGGTCACAACACAATTGGGGGATACATTTAACACGCGGGGATATGAGACACATTCACTAATACTTACAGGGAACATGGGCAATGGAGGGTTAAGTGGCTTGCCCAAGACCACAAGGAGCATCTGTGGGACTAGAAACCCCAGTCCTTCCGGCCCAAGGTTGCTGTCCTCTAGTGGGATTTGAACCCCCGACCTTCCGGCCTGAAGTACCGTGCCCCAACCACTAGGCTACTCCTCCCTACTTGTTTGAGAAGCTAGTTGAACTATTCAAGCACAGTGGACCTGTGGCAGAAAAGCCCTTGACTACTGTGTGTCTAGAAGAGCCCCTATGAACTCTAAGGTTTGAGAAGGGGGTGAGTTGGGATTTTGGAAGATTTATTGCAAATCCCAAATATTGAAGAAGTTGCATTGTGCAGGAGAGAGTCAGAGATGGCCTCTGGAACTGACGATGCTTGGATGAACCAGTTGTCTAAGTAGGGGAAGACAAATATCCCTAGAGTTCTTAGAAATGCTGCTACTACTGCCATGCATTTTGTGAAGACTCTTGGGGCAGAAGCCAGGCCAAAGGGTAGAACTCTGTACTGGTAATGTCTTCCCTGAAAGAAGAATCGAAGAAACCTCCTGTGTTCTGTGAGAATAAGGATATGTGTATATGCATCCTTTAGATCTAGAGAACATAGCCAATCCTGACTCTGGATATAAGGGAGAAGTGTTCCGAGAGAGATCATTTTGAATTTCTCATGGAGCAGATACTTGTTTAATTCTCGGAGGTCCAGAATGGGCCTGTATCCTCCTGTTTTCTTTGGTATAAGGAAGTAGGGTGAGTAGAAGCCCAGACCTTGTTGAGAAAGTGGCACTTCCTCTATCGCACCCTGAGCGAGAAGTGTGGTAAACTCCTGGCACAAGAGTGGTAAGAGGGGGCCGAGAGCTGAACTCTCTTGGAGTGGAGGGAGGGGGCATACTTTGGAAGTGAAGTTTGTACCCCTCCGTCACTATGGAGAGAGTCCAATGTTCTGATATTATCTGGTGGCACCTTTTGGCAAAGTAACACAGTCTGCCTGGAATGTTCAGTGGCTCTTGAATTTCCAGAGGTAGTTCTCTAGCAAGGAGTCTGCTGAGCTGGGTTCCTGAGCCTTCCTTTGTTGCTTCGGTTGTTGTTGTCCCTTTTGGGAAGCATGGACCGGACAGTGGACAGCATGGGTGTAAGAAGGATAAATTCTTTTTCTTGTTGAAAAAGGGCTTCTTAACAGTCTTTTTCTTAGTTGGGTTGGCAGTGGTCCTAGAAAGCCTGTTTAGGGTAGTATTCTCGGACTCAAGCTGAGCAGCTTTGTCTTGCCAATCCTTGCCAAAGAGGTTTTCTCCCGTGCAAGGGATATTCCCCAGCTTATCTTGCACCCACTGCTCTAGATCAGATGCTTGTAACCAAGCAATCTGACGTGCACCTATGGAAATAGCAGACGTCCTGCTAATGCACTCAAAACAATCAAAGGTTGCTCTGTTCGTGAACTTGGAAACATTCTGGGCATGTTTAACAAGTGTAAGGTAATCAGCCCTCTTGTCGTCTGGGAGAAGAGGAGCCATTAGTTCCAAATCTTTAGTCACCTCCCGAAGAAACATACCTATGTAGAGTATTATGAACTTATTCTGGCCAATAACATGGAGGCCTGAAAACATTGACGGCCGAAGGCATCGAGAGTTCTCGCCTCACTGCTCGGAGGATTAGATGAATGTATCTTAGCACTTTGAGTAAAGAGGGCATTTTTGAATTTGAAAATATTAAGGATCTATATAGATTAGGAGATAGAGATTATTATGCTTATCTACAAGTGAGTCACTTTTTGAAACAATTGAAGGTGTGGCATGATCTCTGGGGAAAATAAGGGGTGCTTTGAAGCATTGTGTTCAGGAAATTTGAGGCAGAAAGGAGTTTTGTCCAAAATTTATAAAGGCATAATGGCGAGGGGGGGGGGGCGAATAACAAATTGAGAGACATGATAAAATGGGAAGAAGATATTGGAGATAAGATGGTCTGAGGAGGAATGGGATAAGATAATATGAACAGTGGCAGGTATATCCATAGCCACAAGGGTAAAAGAGAATGCTCATAAATTGCTGTTCAGATGGTATTGGACTCCAGTATATAAAAAAAGAGCTGAAAGGGGGATTAATGATCAGTGTTGGAGGGGATGCAATGAGAAAGGGAATTGGTTGCATATGTGGTGGAATTGTAAGTGGATACAAGCCTTTTGGATTGAGATTTTGGAGTTGATATATAACATGACAGGATATTGAATACAAAGAAAGCCAGAGATTTGTTTACTACATCAATTAGATGTGGACATTCCAAAGAGTTAGTGGAGTGATACATCACTGTATCGTAGCTGCTAGAAATGAAATAGCACAACATTGGCAGGGGAAATCCATGCCACAAAAGGCAGGATTCATGAAAAGAGTGGCAGAGGTATGTTTGATGCATAGATTGACGGAGATGAGGCATGGGACAGGAGAGGAAGTGTGTGTGTAAGTGGTTGGAAAAATGGAAGGAAGAGTGAGTGGGAGTGCTAGAGAAAATGTGAGAGGGATTTTATACAAAATTTAAATAACATTTTATTGGAAGGATAAATGGTGATTGGGTGAAAGGAGAGAGGATATTACTTCAATAATGGGGGAGGGTGGGAGAGGGTGGTTAGAAAGGGAATGATATAAAGAGTATTTAGAGTAATATTATATGAATTAATAAATAGAATATATAATTGTTAATAAATACAAATGTTGTGGGAAGTTTGATACATAAATGTTATGTGTAGTTTGATATGTTAAGTGATGTTTGTAATGATACTAAATACTTAATAAAATGATCAAATGGAAAAAAAGGTAGTACTGTGGATTTCCTTGCTGTCCTTCCTCCATTTATTAAATCAAATGTGATCATGCTATGATCACTATTACCAAGTGGCCCCAACACCCTTATCTCTTGCACCAGATCTTGCGTTCCACTAAGGACTAGGTCCAAAATGGCTTCCTCTCTTGTCGGTTCATGAACCAGCTGCTCCAAGAAGCAGTCATTTATTTTATCTAGAATCTTTATCTCTCTAGCATGTCCTGCCGTGACACTGACCCAGTCAATACTGGGGTAATTGAAACCACCCATTATTATTATTACTGTACTGTAACTTTTGTTAGCTTCCCTGATTTCTTTGATCATTTCATCATCCATCTGTTCATTCTGGCCTGGTGGTCAATAGTACATCCCCACTGTCGTCGGCTTCCCCTTTTTACAGGGAATTTTGATCCATAGAGATTCTACAGTGTATTTTGTTTCCTGCAAAACTTTAATCCTTTGTGACTCAGTGCCCTAACAGAGTGCAACCCCTCCACCAATTTGATCTGCTCTATCATTACAATATAGTTTGTACCTAGGTATCACAGTGTCCCACTGGTTGTCCTCCTTCCACCAGATCTCTGAGATACCAATCATATCTAACTCTCATTTAGTGCTATATATTCTAACTCTCCGATCTTATTTTTAAGACTTCTAGTATTTGCATACAAGCATTTTAGAGGCTGTATTTTATTGATATTAATCCGGTTATCGGTAGACAGGAGTAATTTGGAATCTTTGAGCTGTCAGCTCTGTACTTAAGGACATTTGGGTTACTTTTGTCTTTATCAGAACCTCTCTGTCGATATGCCCTAACTTCAGTCTTTTGCAAGTATCCTTCAAGGAGGCTTTACACACAATTAGCTTGTGTACACAACTTCTTTCTGCACTGTAGTATGCAAAACTGATTTAACCTGTGTGCAAAGCCTAGCACACTTTACTGCATCGGCACATAAAGTTGTAGCTCAGGCAATGGAGAGTTAAGTGACTTGCCCAAGATCAAAAGGAGAAGCAGTGGGATTTTGAATCCTGACTTCTCTGGTTGTCAGCCTGCTACACTATAACCCTTAGTCCACTCCAGTTTGAGCCAAGTTTGTTCTGTTGCTTGGATTGACTGGGGAAATATTTCCAAGATATTGTGGATGAAGGCTTATGAAGGTGTAGATAACATGAGGAGGGATCTAGCTAAGTTTGAAGAATGGTCTAGAATTTGGCAGCTGGGATTTAATGTTAAAAAAATGTAAGGTCATGCATTTGGGCTGCAGCAATCCAAGGGAGCAATATAGTATAGGGGGTGAAGTACTTTCGTCCACTAAAGAAGAGCGGGACCTAGGCATCGTTGTGTCTGATAATCTTAAAGTAGCTAAATAGGTAGAAAAGGTGATGGCAAAAGCTAGAAGGATGCTTGGGTGCATACAGAGAGGAATGGCTAGCAGAAAAAAGGAGGTGATAATGCCTCTCTGTAAGTCTTTGGTGCGACCTCATTTGGAGTATAGTGTGCAATTCTGGAGGCCGCACCTTCAAAAGGATGTGAACAGGATGGAGTCGGTGCAGAGGGTGGCTACTAAAATGGTTAGTGGTCTTCATTATAAAGCATATGAGGACAGACTTAAGGATCTTAATATGTACACCTTAGAGGAAAGGCGGGATAGAGGTGATATGATTGAGATGTTTAAATACCTCCGTGGCATAAATGTTAAGGGAGAGAGCCTCTTTCAATTGAAAACAAGTTCTGCTACGAGGGGACATGGGATGAGGGTGAAGGGAGATAGATTCAGGAGTGATATGCGGAAATATTTCTTTACGGAAAGAGTAGTGGATCTATGGAATAGTCTCCCAGTGGAGGTGGTAGAGATGAGGACAGTAACTGAATTCAAAAAAGCATGGGACAAACATAGAAGATCTCTAAAGGTAAAAAGGGGACTGTTGTAGTTGTTGATATGGAAGGACAGACTAGAGAGGCCATGTGGTCTTTTTCTGTCATCATTTTTCTATGTTTCTATGTTGCTGGATCCCAGTCCTGGTTCCAGTTGAGTTGGAATCCAAAAAAGCAGGAGTTAATCTATTGGTCAAAAAAAAATCTCAAAACAAAATTTTTCTCCAGATACAAAAGGGGAATGCAGCCTTACTGCAATGGTGACATCATGGATGGAGCTATAATGCCAGGCTCTCCCATAACCAGAGAAATCTTTTTGGATTTCCCTGCCTTCTCCCACCTGATGTTCCCGTTCTCCGTGGACGAAGTAAGTCCTCACAT
This sequence comes from Ichthyophis bannanicus, assembly GCA_033557465.1. Lineage (NCBI taxonomy): Eukaryota > Metazoa > Chordata > Amphibia > Gymnophiona > Ichthyophiidae > Ichthyophis > Ichthyophis bannanicus. Next base: position 55,300,192 of record CM066045.1, read on the forward strand.
ATGGGTGACTTTCACCAGCGGAGCCCTGTGCAGGAACGCTCCCCAGCTTCTGTTGGAAGCTTTTGGGAGGCTCCAACGTGCCTACGCCTGTCTTCCTACCTGCCACAGCACCAACTTCTTCAGTCTTCGTTTTCCATGGAGCCCCGCAGGCGTGTTTTCAGTAGTCCACTGCTTGTCTGTCCCGTTGATTGCAGTTCTGGTTCTGACTCTCTTTTATTTGGTAATTTTTATTTTTCTCCAGGAGCAAGCAGGAAGTCAGTCCTTGCAAATGGGTGACATCGAAAGCCTTTAGGAGATGCCACCACACATGTGTGGTCCCCTACCTACCCACCCAAGGGTGCCATCTTACTCAGTCTCCCTTTTTCCACAGAGCCCTACAGATGGTCGCCTTTCTTCCCTGGAAGAAAGTTGATTTCCTCATGCACTTCTGTGTACCATCCAGTTAGCACTGGTCCCTTTCCCGTCTCCAAGCCCTGTCACCTTGGCCTTGGGGCTCAGAACCTATTTAGTCAGGTTTTTTTCATCCAACATGGTTTCGTGCCTTTCCTAACCGCTCGCCGCATCAAAGGTTTTTGACCTCATTGGGGCCCTTTTTGCCCCAATGGCCACCGGGTTTAAAAAGTGTGATCGGTGCTCTAAGAACATGTCCCTTACCAACACACATCACTGTTGCCTCAGCTGTCTAGGTCCCGACTATGACCCAGAGGCATGCTCCCTGTGCAAAAAGATGTCCGCTAAGGCCATCCAGAGTTGCTGGCAGAAGCAGGATAACATCTTCCATAGGTCCGATTCAGCCCCAGTAACCCTGGTATCCGCACACTCTAAGGCCCGGCACAGAACCTTGGAGTAGCATAAAGCCCCCCCGGTGCCTGAGTCGGCATGCGGACACTCGGCTAAGGGTTCCCCAGATGAGAGCGTAAGAAAAAGAAGAAATCTTTGAGGACCTTTTCCTGGGAAGGGGACACACACAGAAAGTCCTGTGTGAAGTCCCACAGCCCCTAGAGGGTATCCGAGGAGTCTGAGTGGGAGCGTCAGGCCAAGGTATCCAAGACAGAAGCTGAGGCCCTCTGTGACGGATCTCAAACCCCCAAAGCTTGTCAAGTCATGGCCTCCCTCGCCTCCCCAACACACGACCCAGTCACCCTGGCTTTGGCATCAAAGTCTGCACCCCTTGAGTGGGAAATTAGTATGATGGTGTTGGAACACAGCATTTCTGCATTCCTTGCCTCGCAGCAAGTGTTGATGCCCGGCTATGCCAGCACATGTGCTGAGACCGCAGGGACCTCTATGCCGAGGACTCCCCAGGCTGCCGAAGAGAACCTCATGCTTCAAGTTGATCCTCGGCGAGAGTCTTGATCCCGGTCCTTGGGAACGAGATCCTCCCTGCCAAGCACCTCTGGCTCCGTCCAAGCCTCAGCCGCGGTTCATTGAAGGCTGGATAAAATGATGCCCTTAGAACCGTCGGGCCTCGAGGGACTACTCGGACCGGGAGTCCGAAGACAAGACAACACCGTGACCTCTCCTCGGACCCGTCCCCACACAAGGACACCTCGTTCCTTGACTTTGTCAGGGACATGGTGAAGGCACTCTCTCTCACCATGGAGTCAGAGGAGAACCCCGCACAGAGGAACTCAGAATCCTCCAATACGAGGCCCCACCCAAAAAGGCCCTCACTGTCCCTGTCTCCTCCATCCTTGGGGGGTCTCCTTTTCCGAAAGTGGGAAACAGCATCAGTACCGATTTTTAGCCGATGCCTGGACACCATCAGTGAGGACCCAGCTTCAGGAAGGTGCAACTCCCTCACATCTCCATGGTGGTTGAGTCGGCCATGCGTCAATAGAAAAGCCCGAAAACTCCTCTTCAGTGTCCCCAGGAAGGGAGTCCTGTGCCCTCGATGCTCTCTGGCATAAATGTTACCAGGGCTTGATGCTGGCATGCAACATACATCAGCTGTATATCGGCATGTACCTCCAAGACCTAACCAAAGAACGCGGGGGTTTCTCAGCGGGGACCACCTCCAATGCTTCCAGACCCTCCCTCACAAAGTCTTGTCGGAGAGTGCCCGAAGTATTTGTCTCGAGCGGCCTACGCCAGGCCTGGCTTCAGGCATCGGACCTCGAGCAGTGTGTCCAGGAAAAACTCCTCGATGTCCCTTGCCTCAGTGAAAACCTCTTTGGCAAGCCGATGGAGGACAAGGCGGCAGAGATTGGAGACAGAGTATGTCACCAGGACTCGACTCTCATGGAAGACCTCCACTCTTCCCAGGAAGAAACCATCGGGGAAAAGGCCTCTCTTCCACTAGAAAGGCCAGCCTTGCCGAGGTTATCCCCCAAACCAGGCCCCCCAGACCTTTCAACAGGGTCATCAAGGCAAGGGAGCAGGCCAGGGCTCATTTAAGCCTAAGGGCCCCAAGCTCCAGACACCAGCTCCAGCCCAGACTGGGTCGGGGCTTTGACTCCCAGAGCATAGCCTCTCCACCTGATTCATTTTGCCCACCAGTGGGCCTCAATCACCACCAATTCCTGGGCACTTCAGGTGGTCAGGGAAGGTTACCTCCTTTATCTGGATCAGACACCTCCCCCTTTCTTTCCAGGAGAGCCCCCTCGGACTCCCCTGCACCAGGCCCTGCTACTGCAGGAACTTGCAGGCCTTCTCAGGGACAGAGCTGTGGAGCCCGTACCACACCACTTAAAAGAAAAGGGGGTTCTACTCCAGATACGTTTTGGTCCCAAAAAGAACAGGAGGCCTAAGGTCCATCCTGGACTTGAGAAATCTGAACAAATTCCTTGTGGGAGATTGGTTATGCTCCTTGGACCTAAAGAATGCTTATACCCACATCATTATTCATCCCAGTCACAGGCAGTACCTAAGGGGGCGACCACTTCCTGTACAGGGAACTACCCTTGGGCCTAGCCTCCACACCAAGAGTCTTCACCAAATGCCTGGCAGTGGTGGCTGCCTACCTCCGTCTCCAAGGGGCCTGTCTCTTTCCATACCTGGGCGACTTGCTAGTAAAAGGAGACACTGCCTCAGGTGCAACAGGCCACAGCCCGCACCATCGAGGTCCTACAACAGCTGGGGTTCATGATAAACCACCCAAAATCCCACCTCACTCCAACACAGGACCTGGAGTTCATAGGGGCTTACCTGGACACCCTCCAAGCCAGGGCCTTCCTCCCTCTGGATAGGGCGGATCGCCTTAGGGCCCTGGCAACTGAGGTGCAGCATCATCACCACATAGTGTCGGTGCGGTCCATGCTCCACCTGCTTGGCCACATGGCTTCCACAGTCCATATGGTCCCCAACATCCGCCTCCACATGCGGGCAGCTCAGTGGTGCCTCCGCTCACAGTGGACTCTGGCCATGGGCAGGCTCCAGGACAGGATCTCTGTCGCATCAACTAGCAGAGTTACTCAAGTGGTGTCAGGACATACAGCATCTGCAGACTGGCATAATACGGACACCTCCCTACTGGGCTGGGGTGCCCACTTTGAGGAACTGTGCACGCAGGGCAACCGGTCTCTCAAGGAAAGCCAGCAGCAGATCAACCTGCTGGAGCTCAGAGCCATTTTTCTGGTGATCAGGGCCTTCCATCACCGCCTGCAGCATCAGTCGGTGCTGGTCCAAACAGACAACTAGGTTGCGATGTTCTCTCCGAACAAATAAGGTGGCAAAGAGTCTCACCATCTCTGCCAGGAGGCAGGAGCCCTCTGCTCATACACAATCAGTCAGGGAATGCTCCTCAGAGCGGTATACCTTCTGGGCCAGGAAAATGTCCTAGTGGACAGATTTGAGTAGGGTCCTCCAGCCGCACGAGTGGTGCCTAGACCCCAGGGTGGCACAACGGCTCTTACGACTATGGGGAACCCCAAGTTTGGACCTCTTTGCCAGCCAGCTGCCCTGCTTTTGCTGTCCCCAACTGCACCCGTCCCGAAAAGCGGCAGACGCCTTCCTCATCTCATGGTTGGAGGGCCTTCTGTATGTCTTCACCCTCATGCCACTAATCACGTGGACTCTCTTCAAGGTCCAGTGGGACAAGGTTTCCATTATCTTGGTGCCCCCACGGTGGCCCGACAGCCTTGGTTTTCCCTGTTACTTCGCCTCTCGACGGAGCTCCTAGTCCCTTTGGGTAGTTCCCCAGGACTACTAACCCAGGAGGGGGGCTCAATTCTCCACCCCAACCTGGGTTCCCTGTCGCTAACAGCATGGCTGCTTAACAGGTCTCCCTAGAGCCCTTCAACCTCCCCAGGGAGGTTGAAGAAGTCCTCCTGGCTTCTCATAAGAACTCCATGAGACAAGCCTACACTTTGATTCTCAGTATGGTGTGTGGAGAAATGGATAGATCCATTCTCCTGCCAGGTGCATACGGTGCTGCAATACTTACTGCACCGCTCGCAGACCGTACTCAAGTCCAACTCTGTCAGGGTACACCTGAGTGTGCTCTCCGCGAACCATCACTCCATAGAGGGCAAGCTTCTTTCTGTGCAACCCCTCATTACCTGATTCATACGGGGCTTGCTGCTCTCTAAGCCCCCCTTCCGGCTGCCTCCGGCAGAATGGGATCTCAATGTGGTTCTGACACAGCTTATCAAGCCCTTCGAACCCTTGGCTACCTGCCATTTGCATTACTATCTTGGAAGGTTGTCTTCCTGGTGGCACTCACCTCTGCCCGCAGAGTCAGCGAGCTTCAGGCCTTGGTGGCCAAGCCACCCTACACCAGGTTCTACAAGAACAGGGTCATGTTTCGCACCCACCTTAAATTCCTTCTTAAGGTGGTATCCGCCTTCCACCTCAACCAAGAGGTGCTGTTCCCTACCTTCTTTCCAGGGCCCAACACCAACAAGGCAGCGGCAGTTCTCCATACTCTGGACTACAAAAGGACAATGCCCTTATACCTGTAGCATACTCGGGACCACCGCAAAGCCTTACAGCTTTTCATTTTATATAACCCACTAATTTTATATAACCCACTCAAATCCCACTAGAGGACAGCAACCTTGGGCCGGAAGGACTGGGGTTTCTAGTCCCACAGGTGCTCCTTGTGGTCTTGGGCAAGCCACTTAACCCTCCATAGCCCATGTTCCCTGTAAAATAGTTATCTCCAAGTTATAATGCCCTGTTCAATGTAATTTCAGTTTGTTCAATGTAAACCGCACTGATGCAGAATAGCGCGGTATATAAGAGAATATAAATAAATAAAATAATAAATAACCTCAGACGACTGGGTGGCGGACTGCATTGCCTTTGCTCACAATCAGGCTGGGCTATCGGAGCGACTGGTCACTGTGCACAACGTTAGGGTTCTGTCCCTATGGCAGACATCTGCCATTGGGACATCCATCCCTGCTATTCGCCCTCCTGCCGGCCTTATCAAAAGCCTTCCCCTACGAACAAGGAGTTTGTACGGGAAGGCTTATACAGGGGCAGGAGGGGGCATTGCAGAGGTGGAGTTAGGGTAGGCAGTGGGCGGTCTGTGACCCTGGACATACAGGGCCGATTCTGAAGTCAGCCCTTTACATCTGGGGTCGGCAGACTGGACAGGGGACTTATTCCACCTCAGAGGTGGAATAAGTACCCCTAGACATTTGGGGACAGCAGGTCTGGGCAGCACAAGTGAGGTGAGGGGGGTTCCTCGCAGCCCAACCCTGGCCGTGGAAGGCCAGATTAGGGGTTGGCTGCGGGGAAAGGAAAGTGTGGTCGGCAGCAGGGTATCGCGGCTCCATTCAGGAGCCTGACTGAGTTAGCCGGGCATGGGTCTGTACTTGCAGGCCGATCGGAATTGGGTCCCGGCTTGCACGTACAGACCCTGGACACGATTCTGATCCCTTGGTGTCAGAATTGGGTCTACCTCTGTGCGTCCCAATTCCGATTGGGCGCCTAGGGGCCTGGACATATATGTTGGAATGTGCCTCCACACCTCCAACCACACGGCTCCCACCTGCATGGGATCACAACGTTGTTCTTTCTGAGCTCATGAAGGCGCCTTTTGAGTCCCTTGGTAAGGCTTGCTTTTAACACCTGACTTGGAAGACTGTGTTCCTGGTGGCAATCACGTTTGCACGACAAGTTAGTGAGCTTCAAGCATTGGTGCATTATGCTCTCTACACTCAATTTTTCCACAATATAGTTGTTCTTTGAACTTACCTGAAGTTCCTCCCCAAAGTTATTTCCCGTTTTCATCTCAATCAAAGTATTTTGCTGCCCACCTTCTTTCTCAGGACCAGCCCAAGGGTTTCTGTTGCCCCACCCCACATGCTGAGCTGCGTTGTCACCGCCCTGCTGCTTCTGCTTCCGATGGGGTTGGGTGGGGGGCAGTATGGCAGCAGTGGCCAGCGGCAGACCACGTGCTTCAGCACACATGGCCTGCTGCATCTGGACCTTCCTCCAACACATCTTTGGGGGATCAGATGTGCCAAAGCACATGGCCTGCCGCGGGCGCTGTGCTGCCCACAGAGGTCTGCTGCCCTAGGCAGCTGCTTAGCCTGCCTAGTGGACTTTCCAGAGCCACACAAAGACTCACCAGAAAAAGCCTTTACACCTAGGACTGTAAGAGGGCTCTCTTGTACTACTTAAATGTGACAAACAGCATTTGCTCCTATTTACAGCTCTACATTACCTTCAATCCCAATAGCCTTGGTCAACTAGCATCCAAACAAACATGGTTAGTGGACTGTATCTCCTTCTGTTACACCCAAGAATAGCAGCCAACTCTGGAGTGGGTGGGGTCCCACTGCCTCTCAGCTACTGCCACCTCCATTACCAACCTAACTTCCATTGCAAGACATTTGCTGGGCAGCAACATGGTCATCTATCCATACTTTTACCAAACACTACAGTATCGATGCATCCTCTGCACAGGACACTGCCTTCATCCAGGCAGCCCTCCACCATCTCTTTGCTCCTTAATCTGTCATCCACCTGTTCTCTTCTCCAGTCCATTGCAGACCTCAGCTCTGCATTCATCATCACAGTGTGCCTGAATCCCGCTATCGGGAGGGAGCATAGTGGCTTACCTGTAATGGGGGTTCTCAGTATGATGTTGTTGTTGTTAAGTGCCGTAGAGTCTGTGTCGACTCATGGCAACCCTCTGGATAGTTGTCCTAAACTATCTTCAGTTAGGCGGCTCTTTGTTGACGGACTAGCACCCATAGCTGCTGTTATTGTATCGATCCATCTCATTGCTGGCCTTCCTCTTTTGCGTTGATCTTCTACCTTGCTAAGCATGATGTCTTTCTCTAATGATCTTTCTCTTCGCATGATGTGTCCAAAGTATGAAACTTGAAGTCTTGTCATCTGAGCTTCTAAAGAGAGCTGAAGTTTGATCTCCTTTAATACTGACTGGTTTGTTCTTCGGGTAGTCCATAGTATGCACAGTATTCGTCGCTAGCACCATAATTCAAAGGCATCAATTTTCTTCCTGTCTATTTTTTTCACTATCCAACTTTTGCATTTATATGACGTTATTGAAAATACCATAGCTTGAACAAGTCGAATCTTTGTATGGAGAGAGACATTTCTGCTCTTCAGAATCTTGTCTAGGTCCTTCATAGCCATTCTGCGAAGAGCAGTGCACTGTCTGATTTCTTGACTGCTTATGGTTTCTTTATTGATAGTTTTTTTGCACTTGATTTTCAGCTTTAAATGCTAAGGGCTAAGCTATTGGTAGCTTAACTACTGGCAGGGTCTTCCAAGATGGACAGGCCTCAGCTGAGGTGCCAGACCAAGACAAACCATCCATCTGGGCAGCGGCAGAATGGGACAATGTTGGCGGAGGATTACATTTCTTTGACAATGGCAACAACACTAAGAAAGGCTTGGCAATCTACTTCCGTATCTTGACATGAAAACCCAGTGGATAGTCGCAACAAGACAAATTGTGCTATAGTGCTGGAAGAGGAGACCCCCAGTCAGAAGGCACTCAGCTGGCTACTGGGGAGGAGCTGAAGACTTTTTAGAGTAAAGCCAGCATTTATGATGTGGTTGGATCAAAGCCCTCAGGATGTAGCTGCGCATGAAGTGAGAGTCAGAAGCTGCAAAGATGTCTTACATACTGAGACATGGAACATACGAAGCATGAACCAAGGGAAGTTGCAGGTGGTCAAGAATGAAAGAGAACATGTAGAACTCGATCTGTTGGGTGTCAGTGAACTGAAATGGACTGGCATTGGGCACTTTGCATCTGATGATCACATGGTCTACTATGCTGGAAATGAAAGACAAAGAAGAAATGGTGTTGCATTTATAATTAAGAAGAAACTTGTAAGAACTGTAATGAAATACAGTGCAATCAGTGAATGCTTAATTTCTGTTTGTCTATGAGGAATGCCCATCAGCACAACTATAACACAAGTATATGCCCCAACAATAGAAGAGGATGAAGATGATGGGTTCTATGAACAAATACAAGCTCAAATTGACAGAACATGAAAACAGAATATCCTGATAGTCATGGGTGACTGGAACGCAAAGGTTGGCAACAAAGAAGGCAGCAAAGTGGCTGGAAAATATGGACTTGGTAACAGAAATGAAGTTGGAGAAAGACTGATAGATTTCTGCAAGACCAACAATCTATTCATCTCAAACACCTTCCAGCAACACAAGCAGCGACTGTACACATGGACTTCACCCAATGGATTGTACAAAAATCAAATTGACTATATCTGTGGAAGTCAAAGATGGAAAAGCTATATAACATCAGCAAAGACAAAACCTGGAGCCAACTGTGGTACAGATCACCAACTACTAGTATGCAAACCAAAATAAAGTTAAAAAAGAGCAAGCCACTCATGAATGTGGTAAAATATGACCTTGAGAATATATCACCAGAATTTAAAGACTGCCTACAAAATCGATTTGCTGCTTTAGAAACAAATAACAGAGCTCCAGAAGAGTTATGGGATGACATCAAGAAAGTTGTGTTGGAAGAAAGTGAGAAGTCTCTACAAAAGGTGAAAAAGCAAAAATGACCAAAATGGATGGTCGAAGAAACTGAAAATTGCCCAAAAATACAGAAAAGCTAAAGGCAGAGGAGAAAGAGAGGCAATCGCAGAACTCTGAGATTTCCAATGTGCAGCAAGACGAGACAAGAAGTACTACAATGACGCATGGAAGGAAATAGAATCAGAAACTATTAGAGGAAGAACAAGATCAGCTTTCCTAAAGCTACGAGAGTTAAAGAAAAAATTCCAGCCTCAAATTTGAATGTTACAAGATGCTTAAGAATCCATGTTGAATGATGCTGAGATCATCAAGAAAAGGTGAAAAGAATATAGTGTCGTTTATACCATAAAGATCAAGTGGACCAACATCCATTTCAACCTGTACCTTATGATCAGGAACCATTGATAATGAAAGAAGTCGAAGCAGCATTGAAAGCCTTATCAAAGAGCAAAGCACTTGTCATTGATGGCATTTCCATTGATGTATTACAGCAATCTGCCAGGAAATTTGGAAGACAACATCACGGCCAACTGACTGGAAAAGATCTGTGTTTATACCAATGCTAAAGAAAGGTGAATCAGCAGACTGGAAATTATCACACAATCGTTCTGATCCCACATGCCAGCAAGATTCTACTCAAGATCATTCAGCAGAGACTACAACCATTCCTGGAACGAGAACTGCCTGAAGTGCAGGGTTCTCAGTATACAGCAGGGAAATGCAGCCACACTGACCTTCCCATAAGCCCCATGTTTTCTCTCTCTTTCATGAATGTTTAAAAAAAATGTTCTGGCTATGTCTGTATCACCTGATCAGCTTTTATCAACTGAAATATAGAGCGGGAGCAGGCATGCATTTGCAGAAGTCCTTAAAGACTTCTCTGGGCTGTGGAAAAACCCAGCACTACGGCTCTGTCTAGGATGTCGTCATCACAGTGTGGCTGCATACGGAGAACCCTCATTACAGGTAAGCAACTACGCTTTCTCTGTATTTTCAGCAGGTTTTGCCATTTTGGCTTTAATTGCTAATTAACGGCATCTGACAACATTCACATTCTGTTGTGTGTCTCCATGAGTGATGGGGGAAGGGCTTAGTTTTAGAGACATTTTTAGTGAGTTGCACCGAGCTAGTAGAACCTGACAATATCCTTTTTTCTTTAAACCTCAGACGCTGCGAGAGATCGTGATTGGCATTCTTCATCAGCTAAAGAATCAGATCTACTAATGGTCAACTTTCCAAAGACAACTAGCATCTTGTGCCTCTACAATCTCCAGTCCTGTAACAAAAGCATTTTTATTTCCTTTTCCAACATTCGACACCAACTTGGAAAAAGACGCTGTGATCAGGCTGTTTTTACAATTTTCTGTTCATTTTTTTCTAGTGTGGAAGCTTGTTTCATTTTTTTAAATTATTTATTGCTCTGACTCTCAAACCAAAGTACTGATGTCAGCTTTTTGGCACTTTCCAGTGTGAGAGATGCATATGGAAAATAGCTGATGTGAGTAGAAACTGTGGAACTCTCTAGAGCAGTTGCCAAAAAATCTCATGGAGTCATTAAGGCTGCGTGGGTTTTAGGAACTGTCTGATCTTTATGGATGACACAAAGAATTAGTTTAAAATATTGCCCGCTTTTTTTTACCACCAAGATGCAAATTTAAAAATTATAATCCTGTGATTTCTTTTATTTAGCGTTCAGGCTTTAAAATGTAGTAGGGTAGAGGGGATTGAAGTAGTAATGAATGGCTGTAATTTAGAAATCTTTGGAAAGGCCTAATTAATACAGCTGTATGAGGAGAGACAATGTCTTCTAAATATTATACAAACATACATTCATTTTGATGCTCTAACAACTGCGTAGGCCCAGTCTTTCTACCTGCAGTGGGTGGGAGTCTCTGATATGGCCAGGGTTACAACGTTACAAGACCCCTAAACTTGGGCTTCTTTATACCAGAAGAATGTTGTGAATTTAGTTGTAATACTACCCTGCAGTGTGTCTTCCCTGTCTTTTATGTATACAATTTTTCATAGCAGAATGATAATACATTCTTGGAAGTAGACAAAGTAGTTTTCAAATCATCCTGCTAGACCAATCCAGACAAGTGGGTTAAGTCCCCCTGCCAGCAGATGTTGGAGACAGAAAATAATACCAGAAGCTTGATTGGTTGAGCCCTGGTAGATATATAGCTGTATCCCTTTGGGTTGCCTTCAGTATTTCTCTATCTCCAGCAGATGATGGTTGCTTTCTTTTTTTTCTCCTAACAGTTTTCCTTTGGGGAAACTCTTTAGCTGGACGTTTCCATGGTGCACAGGAGGTGCCCCTCTGGAGTTCCCAGCACACAGGAAAACTGAGCTGGAAAGTTGAGCTCCTGGTTAAGAGGGCCAGTAGAGCTCCCCTCGGGGGGGGGGGGGGGGTTCCTGGTCAGGAGGATCATTGCAGCCCATCAGCAGGGAGAGCCTTCAGCTGCTCTAGCTTAGCTTTGTTTGTTTTACCAAAAAAAAAAAAAAGAATAAATTAAGCAGTTAAGTTTTAGCAGCCTGATTGGTCTGCAGTGCCTTGGCGCGCCCTGCTTTTTGCTTCAACGAGGAGATCACAGTAAGTGTTACTCCCTTCTTCCCCCTCCCCTCCTCCTTTTTTTCTTGCCATCTCCAGCCTTGGCGAAGAATCACATCTGTCAGCTGCTGTAGCCTTCTGCCTCCGCTTCCCAACTCTGTGGTGTACATGGCGACCATTTTCAACTCCAGCTGCGCAGCATGCTAGCTGTGACAAACATTTTAGGCAAGGGAAAAGCAGCGTAGTTTTTCATTCCAGGCGACCGCGCAGTGTATTGTAGCTGCAGTAGCCCTTTTTTGAATGCTTGTCCTTTCACATGCATTGAAGGACTAGAAAAGGGGACTGTTACTTCTGGAGCGAGATCTGCAATTGTGAGTATATACTTCTGGGAATTTTCTGAAAGGAATTCTTTCTATTAAAGCTATTTAAAGGGCCTAGTAGCAGCAGTTTAAATTTTAAATTTAAAACACAGAAGAGAACTTTATGGTTACATTTCATACCCAGCAGAGAGCTTGTATTTTAAATTTAATAGTCACTCAGGGCCTAGCATCAGCAAAGTACTTTTAGTTTAAATTTAAAACACAGAAGAGAGCTTTCTGGTTAAATTTGGAACCCAGCAGAGAGCTTGTAGTTTAAATTTCATAATAAGTTAGAGCCTAGCAGCAGCAAAGAGCTATAATTTAAATCAAATAAGAATATAGCTTATCTCAACAGCACAGGACAGGGTACTGTATAGCAGCCCTCTTTTAATAAGTGTTGTTTCCCTCCCTACACCCACCCACCCAGTGTTCCCTCTAATTTTCTGTAGGTGCTGTGCGCATAAAATATCAGCTGTGCAGCTTTTGAAGGAAGGTTAAATTTTTGTGCGCCACATAACGACACTCGGAGTTATATACTTTAAAATTTGACTACACGTCAGGATACAGTATGTGCACCACATTGATTTTAATTAAATTAAATGAAAATAGACGATTACTAAATGAAGCGGAATATTTCTAGTAATTACAATCACAACTTTTAAATTTTAAGACGTCTACGGTTTTGATTCTGATAGAAAATAACACAATTTTTGTGCGCTCTGTTGTAAAGTATGTGCACTCACTCGGCAAGGTGTGTGCGCGTGCACAGCTTAGAGAGAACAGTGCACCCACCCCTGGGATAATCGTAGCTTTATAGGTACTTACACATCTTAAAAGACAAGAGGTGCTCTCAGGTGAAGCTCGTTACCCAAATCAGTCATACACTAAGGACCTGAGATTAATTAAGCTTCAGGTGAACAAGGTATATTAAACGTATTAGGTACAGTTTTATTGGTATAAATATCCATAGCAACCCTTATTAAGTAAAGAACTTAAAGATCTAAACAAAAACTTAAAACTAAGATGCAGACAGCAGTCCAGCAGCGAGATGGGGGCTTTCCAGTCTTTTGCATTGAGTGTCACATGTATGATTTTCTCCCAGTTGGTGAAAGGAGCTCTTTGCTCTCAGGGAACGAGTCCGTTCTCTAGAGGCTAGAGTAGCAGACTTGGAAAACATAAGAAAGACAGGTACATAGACGAGACCTACAGGGATATAGTCCTGAAGTCCCACCTCCAGTCTGGGCAGCATCCCTGTTGCCATGGAGGAGAGAGGTCAAGTGGCAGGAAGTGATCCTGTAACTAGGACCTGTCCTCCAGGTGATGTAAAACCCTCTCGCACTGAGGAAGTTTCTCCAGGGCCATGTGCCCATGAGGGAAGGGTTAGGACAGCCGTTATAGTTGGTGATTCAATCATTAGGCATGTAGATAGTTGGATGGCTGGTGGACATGAGGATCGCCTGGTAACATGTCTGCCTGATGCGAAGGTAGCGGACCTCACGCGCCACCTAGATAAGGTCTTAGATAGTGCTGGGGAGGAGTCTGCTGGCTTGGTACATGTCGGTACCAATGACATAGGTTCTGGAGGCTAAATTTAGGCTTTTAGGTAGGAAGTTGAAATCCAGAACTTCCAGGGTAGCGTTCTCTGAAATGCTTCCCGTTCCACATGCAGGACCCAAAAGGCAGTCAGAGCTCTGGAGTCTCAATGCGTGGATGAGACAGTGGTGCAGAGATGAGGGTTTTGGATTTGTTAGGAACTGGGGAACATTCTGGGGAAAGGAGGGGCTCTTCCGAAGGGATGGGCTTCACCTTAACCAGGATGGAACCAGGCTGCTGGCATTAACCTTTAAAAAGGAGATAGAGCAGCTTTTAAACTAGATAATAGGGGAAAGCCGACAGTCGCCCAAGAGCGGATGGTTCAGAAGAATGTATCCTTGAAGGATACTACCAAAAGCAGAGAGGTTCCAAAAAAAGAGTAAAGTAGACCAAATGCCCTTGAGTATGGAGCAGACAGCTTAAAGATCCGAAATTACCCATGTCTACCAATAGCCAAATTAATATGAATAAAATACAGTCTCTAAAATGCTTGTATGCAAATGCTAGAAGTCTAAAAAATAAGATGGGAGAGTTAGAATATATATATAGCACTAAATGAGAGGTTAGATATGATTGGAATATCAGAGACATGGTGGAAGGAGGACAACCAGTGGGACACTGTGATACCTGGGTACAAACTATATCGTAATGATAGAGCTGATCAAATTGGTGGAGGGGGTTGCGCTCTATTAGAGAGAGCATTGAGTCAGAAAGGATTAAAGTTTTGCAGGAAACAAAATTTGCTGTAGAATCTCTATGGATTGAAATTCTGTGTGAAAAGGGGAAGGTGATGGCAGTGGGGGTGTACTATTGACCGCCTGTCCAGAATGAACAAATGGATGATGAAATGCTCAAAGAAATCAAGGAAGCTAGCAAAAGTTACAGCGCAGTAATAATAATGGGTGACTTCAATTACCCTGGTATCGACTGGGTCAGTGTCACGTCAGGACATGCTAGGGAGAAAGGTTCCTGGATGACATAAATGACTGCTTCTTGGAGCAGCTGGTTCATGAACCGACCAGAGGGAAAGCCATATTAGACTTAGTCCTTAGTGGAACACCAGATCTAGTGCAAGAGATAAGGGTGTTGGGGCCACTTGGCAATAGTGATCATAGCATGATCGCCTTTGATTTAATTAGTGGAGGAGGGATAGTAAGGAAATCCACAGTATTACCTTTTAACTTTCGAAAGGGAGACTATGATAAAATGAGGAAAATAGTTAAGAAAAAATTAAAGGAGCAGTTGCAAAGGTTAAAGACTTACATCAAGCTTGGGTGGTGGTGAAAAATACTATCTTGGAAGCCCAGACTAGCTGTATTCCACGCTTTAAGAAAAGTGGAAGGAAGTCCAAAAAACTGCCAGCATGGTTTAAAGGTGAGGTCAGAGGCTGCTGTTGCCAAAAAAGCGTTTTTCAGGAAATGGAAAAAAGAGCCAAACGACGAAACCTGGAAACAGCACAAGCACTGGCAAGTCAAATGCAAGGCATTGATAAAGCAGGCAAAGGGAGACTTTGAGAAGAAGCTTGCTGCGGAAGCAAAAACGCGAAATAAAGATTTTTTTCAAGTACATTCGTAGCAAAAAACCTGTGAGGGAGTCAGTTGGTCCATTAGATGATGGAGGAGTTAAAGGGGCACTAAGAGGCGACAAGGCGATAGCGGAGAGACTGAATGAATTCTTTGCTTCGGTCTTTACTCAGGAAGATGTAGGGATGTTACCTGTGACAGAAGTGGTATTTAAAGTAGCGGAAGAATTGAAGGAAATAGCGATACATCGGGAAGATGTATTACAACTATTAGATCAACTGAAGAGTAGCAAATCACCTGGGTCAGATGGTATACATCCAAGGGCGTTGAAAGAACTGAAATATGAGATTGCAGACCTGCTATTAGTAATCTGTGAACTTTCATTAAAATCATCTCTAATACCTGAAGATTGGAGGATCGCCAATGTAACACCAATTTTTAAAAAGGGTTCCAGGGGTGATCTGGGAAACTACAGACCGGTGAGCCTCACGTCAGTACCGGGAAAAATTGTAGAAACCATCATAAAGAATAATATTACTCAGTATGTAGATAGTCATGGCCTAATGAGAGACAGCCAACATGGCTTTAGACAAGGAATATCTTGTCTTACTAATCTGTTATGTTTTTTTGAAGGTGTGAATAAACAGGTGGACAAAGGTGAGTCGGTTGATATAGTGTAACTGGACTTTCAGAAAGCCTTTGACAAGGTCCCTCATCAGAGACTTTTGGCAAAACTAAAGAGTCATGGGTAGGAGGCAGTGTACTACTGTGGATCAGGAACTGGTTAAAACATAGAAAGCAGAGGGTAGGACTAAATAGCCAGTTTTCCCAATGGAGAAAGGTGAATAGTTATGTATCCCAGGGATCTGTGCTGGGTCTGCTGCTTTTTGACATATTCATAAATGACCTGGAAAGTGGTATAACGAGTGAGGTTATCAAATTTGCAGATGACACAAAACTATTTAAAGTTGTTAAAACCCAAGAGGATTGTGTACGTCCTTTGTAAGTATGTTTAAAAATTTCAATAAATAAAAAAACAAACAAACAAAAAAAACCCAAGAGGATTGTGGAAAATTGCAAGAGGATCTTGATAAACTGGAAGATTGGGCATCAAAATGGCAGATGAAATTTAATGTGGACAAGTGCAAAGTTATGCACCTAGAGAAGAACAACCCAAACTATGGTTACACGATGCAAGGTTCCATATTAGTAACCACCACCCAGGAAAAAGATTTAGGCGTCATTGTGGATAACTTGTTAAAACCCTCGGCCCAGTGTGCAGCGGCGGCCAAGAGAGCAAATAGAATGCTAGGTATCATAAGGAAAGGAATGGAAAATAAAACAAAAGATATTATAATGCCTCTATATCGTTCCATGGTGAGACCGCACCTTGAATATTGTGTGCAATTCTGGTCACCGTATCTTAAAAAGGATATAGTGTTATTAGAAAAGGTTCAGAGAAGAGCTACCAAAATGGTAAAGGGGATGGAAGGATACTCCTATGAAGAAAGGCTAAAAAGGTTAGGGCTCTTTAACCTGGAAAAGAGACGACTGAGGGGAGATATGATAGAAGTCTATAAATTAATGAACGGAGTGGAACGGGTAGACATAGATTGATTGTTTATGTTATCAGAATATAGAAAGACTAGGGGACATGCAGTGAAGCTACAGGGTAAACTATTTAAGACTAATAAAAGAAAATATTTTTTCACTCAACGTGTAATCAAACTCTGGAATTTGTTACCGGAGGATGTAGTAAAGGCTGTTAGTGTAGCTGGGTTTAAAAAAGGTTTGGACAAGTTCCTGGAGGAAAGGTCCATAAACCATAAATATAAACCATAAATATAACCTATTTATCAAATATTACCCTACATAAAGTGCAATAGATTAGCCTTACCACAAACCTAACCACAATCTCTTCCTGACCCTAGCATTACTGCTATTTTATGTAAATAGTTTTTCATGATATCGAAATAATTAATTATATATTCTATGTATATAGTTCTCCCATGTTATCCAAGTTTATACTCCTGTTATATGTAACACCGAACAACCTGTTCTGGTCTTTGTGTTTCTCTGTAAACCGTGCTGATTATAAATAGTGCGGTATATAAAAAATTGAAATAAATAAATAAATAAATACAAGCATTGCGGAACCTGTGTCTTTTGGGGAAAGTGCTAGGTACGTATGACCTAGATTGGCCACTGTTGGAAACAGGATACTGGGCTTGATGGACCTTGGTCTGACCCAGTATGGCATATCTTATGTTCTTATGTTCACAATGCCCTCCTCTCTCCAGAGGTGCATTGTGTGCAGCGACCTGGAGGACAGGGTATGTGCGGCTTGCTCAGCTCACCCTGGGGAATCCTTCCTCAGGGCGCAGTCAGATCTCTCCCCTCCCTTAATCAGTCAGGCAGGTGTGGGAGGACCAATCGCTCACCTCTCTCAGACCCAGGGGACACCAGGGTCATTGCTCCTGCGGAAGATGCTTTTTCCCCACCTTTGCTTATGCCCCCAGCCTGCAGGATCTCAAAATCAGATGCTGCCAGACCAGCATTCCCAGTTCTTGGTACTGTTTAAGCAGGCTTGGAACCTTTGGCTTTCGGATCCAGTTCCTCCCACTCTGCAATCCTCCATAGATCTGGCATCTGTGTCCAGGAAGCGCCCTCGAAAGGTGTTGGCTCCCAGGGACAGCGGGGCCTGCCTAAAGAGGTGGCTTGGGCCTCGGGGGACTGGACGGATGTTCCTCCAGAGGAGGATGCTCTATCAGTGGAGGAGAGCCTGGAGGCCTCCAACAGCAAGGATGGCAAATGGTCTCACTCGGAAGCCTCGAGCGAGGAGCAGGATGGATTGCAGAATATATGCCTTTTCCACAGGGATGAGCTTCCAGCTCCGATTGTTCAAGTAGTGGAAGCCTTATGCCTATCTGATCCTCCTGAGCAGGAACCTACCCAGGCTAAATCTCACAGAGCATTTATAAGTCTTCCAGAGCCTTTTCCTTCCCATCAGAGCTCCAGCAGATGGTTTCTCGAGAATGGGAGTCACCTGTTGCCCCCTTACAGACACCTCGATGTTTGGGACAGCACTATCTGTGGCTCCAACGGATCTAGAAAAATGGCTTGCATATCAGAAGGTGGATGCTCTGGTGATGGGTCTCATCAAGCACACAACTATTCTGGTGGAAGGCGAAGCAGCGCTTTGGGATCAACAGGACTAGAAGGTCAAAGGGCTCCTCAGGACAGCCTTTTCCTCTTCCACTCTGGCACTCCTCAGTTCGTGGAGGGCTGGTGGCTCGTGCCCTCCTACGATGGATTTAACGATTACCCAAGGATCTGGCACTAGCCCACTTGGAATCTGTTACAGCTTACTTGGTGAATGCTTTTTATGATCTGCTTTGCCTCTCGGCCTGTCCTGTGGTGGCGGTGACTGTTGCTCATCCACTGGCTCTGGCTTCAGCATTGGTCGACTGATGCGGCCTCAAGGACGCGACTTGCCAAGCTCCCCTTCAAGGGTAAGCTGCTCTTTGGTGAAGATCTCAACAAGCTGGTCAAGGGAGAAGTCAAACCCCAGCAGCTGCCAGAAGACAAACCTCCATCATCTTCATGATGCTCAGAGCAGAGGGCCTATCCGTTGGACACCTCACAGTCCAGGTTGCATGACTGTTGGCGCTACTGGCCCAACAGGTTATTTGTGTCAGCCTCTTCAGGGTGCCCAAGCCAGAGGTCACAGTCTTTTTGTAGCATCAGAAAAGGGAAAGATGCCTATTCAGCCCCAGCGAACTTCTTGGGTTCCTCCCGATCCCCCCACTGAAACTTCGCCGCCAGTGAGAGGAGGCTGGTGCGGTTTGCCTGGTAGTGGGCTCTAATAACTTCTGACCAATGGGTCATCAACATTGTCCATCACAGCTGTGCCCTCGACGTTATGCACCCCATCAGAGATGCCTTCCTCATTTCGCTCTGCAGGTCACCCCGAAAAAGAACCACCATACACACAACCCTCCAGCAGCTTTGCCTGCTACAGGCCATTCAGCTGGTACCTCCTTCAGAAAAGGGTTACAGTCACTACCCCCTCTACTTTGCGGTACCCAAAAAGGATGGGTTCTTTTATCCAATTCTGGATCTCAGAGGTAAATTGAGCCCTACGAGTGCCTCGCTTTCACATGGAAATTTTGTGGCCCGTCTTTCAGGCAGTCTGGAAAGAAGAGTTCCTCGCTTCTCTCGATCTGGCGGATGTATATTTTCACATTCCCATCCACAAAGATCAACAGTATTTTTTATGCTTCACCATTTTTGGCCAGCATTTTCAGTTCTGCACTCTCCCCTTCGGCCTGGCATCTGCTCCACGCACCTTTTGCAAGGTCATGATTGTGGCCACGGCAGCTCTACGGCAACAAAGCATTCAAGTCCACTTGTATCTGGACAATTGGCTCATTCATGCAGGGTCCTTCTCTAAGGCCTGCCACACGGTCTCTCGCATGGTGTCTTTCCTCAAGAGCCTCAGCTGGATCGTCAACCATGCCAAGAATTGCCTGCGGCCATCTCAAGCCATGGAATTTCTAGGGTCCATTTTGATACCTACAGGGCAAAGATTTTCTGACGCAGGAACGTTTTCAAAAATTCTTGCCCCAGCTCAGTGTGTTTCTCATGCAGAGCAGTTCCCACATGTGGGAATATCTTCAGATTCTTGGGTCCATGACAGCCACCATCGATGTCCGTGGGCCCGAGCATTCATGCAGGACCTTCATTGTTCACTTCTCTTCTGTTGGTCCTGTCTCTGAGGACTATGACTGATAATTACCGCTCCCTCGGGTGACTTGCAGCAGTCTTCTCTGGTGGCTCTCACCAAACAGTCCTGCTCCGGGGCATCCCCTTGGAGACTCCTTGCTGGATTCTAATGAACACTGACACCAGCCTCTCCAACTGGGGAGCTCATTTCCTGAACCAGATGTCTCAGGGCTCCTGGAAGCCAGCTGGATGATCAACCACCTGGAGGCCTGGGTGGTACACCTGGCCCTGCTACATTTTATTCCACTCCTTTCCGATAATGCTATGATGGTGTTGTATCTCAACAGAGTGGAACAAAGTGTCCGGGAGTGTCCAGGGAAATGGCCCTTCTCTTCCCCTGGTGGAGTGTGATCTATAGGCTCTGTTGGCCCAGCACATCATCCGGGTAGCCAACATTCAGGCGGACTTCCTCAGCTGTCATGCTCTGGACCTGGGCGAATGGGAGCTGGCCCCCTGGGCTTTTCAGCAGATAGTTCATCTGGGGCCAGCCTGTCATGGAACTGATGGTGGCGAATGCAAACATCCATGCATTCTTCAGTTGGCGGAAGGAGTACAGGTCATGGGGCCTGGATGTGTTAGTTCAGCCATGGCCAGCGCTGACTCTGTTGTACCTGTTCCCTCCCTGGGCAATGATAGGAGGGTTCTCCGGCGCATCAAGGCCCATCCCAGCACTGTGAGCCTGGTGGCACCCAACTGGCTTTGCTGGCCATGATATGCTGACCTTGTTCCCCTGCTCCAAGCGTTTCCTCTGGTGGTTGGGTCCCACAGGGATTTCCTGCAGCAGGGGCCAGTCACAATCGACAACCCTGCTCCTTACTCGCTTACGTCCTGGCTCTTGAAAGGCGCCACCTGACTCACAAGAGCTACTCTAGACAAGTGGTGACTACCCTTCTCAACCGGGGCACTCAACTGCATCCCATATGGATGTTAACAGGTTTCTTGAGGGTGTGCGCATGCTTCACTCTCCGGTTCGCCCGGTGGTCCTTCCCTGGGACCTCTCCTTTGTCCTGAAATACTTTATATGGCCACCTTTTGAGCCACTCAAGCAGATCAACCTCAGGGACTTGTCCCTCAAGACGGCATTCATAGTTGCCATAATCTTGGCAAGGAGAGTTTCTGAGCTTCAAGCTCTCTTGTGTTGGAATCCCTTTCTCTCCTTCTCCACGGAAGGAATTTCTGTAAGTGTGGTACCTTCCTTCCTAAGATTCTTACCTCTTTTCACATGAATCAGACTATATCACACCCTGCCTTTTCCTGCCTATTCTGGGCCCAACAAGGGGCTCCATGCGGTTGATCGTAGTAGGATTATCCGACTATCTGAAGGTTACAAATGCCTTTCGCAAGACTGATTGCCTTTTTGTCCTCTTTGCGAGGCCTCGAAAGGACCAGGCGGCTTCCAAGGCCACCATTGCCTGCTGACTCAGCTGGACCACTAGGTAGCAACCTGGGGTCACTCCATTACTGCTCCTGTTCAGAAAGACTAGGGTTCAAATTCCCCTGCCAGTTCTTGTGGCCTTGGGCAAGTCACTTAACTCTCCCAATTGCTTCAGGTATATATACTTAGATTGTAAGCCCTCCAGTGACAAGGAAATACAGTCAGGTACTATAAGTAACTTGACTTGAAGTGCTACTGGAAAAGCGTGAGCTAAATACTAATTCTACTCTTACTACCACTTAAGAGTAGGGTTAGAGTTGGCCCTACCTGACTGTCCTCTGTAGGCATTGTCTTTTTGTGTTCAGATATATATCCTTGTCTACCGACTAACGGAGGTCAGGCAAAAAGGGACAGGGCAGTTATCTATCTTAGCTTATTGTAAGCTGCTTTGATGAATGTGATATTAAGTGTATACCAAGTTCAACTAAACAAAACAATCTAAATGGCCCTTTTACTAATTTGTGAAAAGATTTTACAAAATTTGTGTTAACTATTAGGGGTGTCCCAGCATTTCCCATACAGTTAATGCAGAACTAGTACATTTAGGAGGTAATTTTATAAATCATTTCTGCATGTAAAATGCCTCTTTAAATTAGATCACATCTAAACATAAGCCTGATGCAAGTGCATGTTTGTAGAGTAAGTGTGCTCGGTGAGGAGTTGAGGCGGTGTCATGATTTGGTGAGCTAGAGAATGGATGTGGTGGTCAAAGCATTCCTATACAAACAAGGAGTCCAGGTTCAAACATACCTGAATGATTGGCTGATTTGGTCTGACTCCATAGGGAAATCCAGAAAGGATACAGCCCTGGTGATTTGAAGGTAGTGATCAGTTATTCTAAGAGCAGCCTGAATCACTTCACATCCGGGGAGGATCTCAGCTAGATTCAATGCTATACTGTTTCAGGCCTTCCTCAATGCAGGAGAGGTTACTCAAGCTGTGGAGCGAGCTCAGGGAACTTTAACTCATAAGAATCTATGGCAGGGGTCTCCAACTCCAGTCCTGGAGGGCATCAAACCAGTCATTTCAGGATATTCTAATGAATATGATTAGATAAATATGAATAGAATGGAGGCAGTGCATGCAAATATATCTCATGCATATTTATTACAAACGTTGCCATAATACTCTCAGACTTACAATCCCCCTAAACACACAAACTAAAATACTACTAAATTCACTAAAACAGGTCCAAATCTTATATAGAAACCATTCAAAAGGGCAGCAAATATTCACCAATACGTTCAAGCAGGGAGAAAAAGCCTCAAGACAATATCTCATCCCATTATGCAGCAACAGAAAGCCGTAGGGGAAACAAAGAGCTCAATAGCATCGGCTTTTTTATATTTTATTTACTGAAGTTTATTAAACTAAACAGAACATAAGGTATTATAAGGCTCCTCAACAATACCTTCCGTTCAGACAATAGCAAGATATTAATATATGAAATAATCAATAAAATGCCAAAACAGAGACTAAATGAGCTCAAGCAGGGACCCCTTTAGCAGGGCAAAGGTACCTGTAAATAGAACAGATAGGGTCAGCGTAGTTACACAATTATCTTCGCACCCCCCCCCCCCCCAACCAGTTTACTTATCTGAAGATAGCCAACTGGCGCCCAAACATCTTCTGATCAGCTTCTTCTGCTTCACAATTCACATGCCATTAGCCACTTGCACTAGTAGCAAATCACCAGTGCAAAGCTCAAATGCCACAAGGATTGACAAGCTTCACTTAACAAAATTATTCAAAGCTTCTAAATCACAAGATTGTGAGAAATTGCAAGAGTGGGCATCCAAATGGCAGATGAAATTTAAGGTGGATAGATGTAAAGTTATGCACTTGCGGAAGGAACAACCCAAACTATAGCTACACAATGCAAGGTTCCACATTAGGACCACCACCTAAAGAAAGATATCTAGGTTTCACTGTGGATAATACATTGAAATCCTCTGTTCAGTGTGCAGCAGCAGCCACAAACGTTAATAGAATGTTAGGAATTATAAAGAAAGGAATGGAGAATAAAGCAAAGGATATTATAATGCCTCTGTATCACTCCATGTTGCAACTGCACTTTGAGTATAGGGTGCAGTTCTGGTCATTGCATCAAAAAAATAATATATACTGGAATTGGAAAAAGGACAGAGAAAGATGACCAAAATGATAAAGGGTATGGAAGGATACCACGAAGAGGAAAGACTTAAAAGGTTAAGGCTCTTCAGTTCGGAAAGAGATGGCTGAATGGAGATATAATAGAAGTCTATAAGATAATGCAGCAAAGTAGAACAAGTAATTGTGAATCTGTTTACACCTTCAAAATGTATATGGGGTGGGGGCGCGGTGACAGCATGCAGTGAAGCTACAAAAGTAGTACATTTAAGACTAAATCAGAGAAAATAGTTCTTCACTCAATGTGAAGCTTTGGAATTCAGTGCCAGAAGTTAGTGGAGCTGGGTTTTAAAGAAGGTTTGGACAACTTTCTAGAAGAAAAGTTCATAAACCATTATTAAAGTGGACTAGGGAAATCCACTGCTTATCCCTGGGATAGGTAGCTCAGAATCAGTCTATCTTCTAGGAACCCAACAGGAACGTGTTTGTCACTGTTGAAAACAGAATACTGACTTGATGACCCACTGGTTTGATCCAGTATTGCAAATCTTATGTTCTTATGACAATGTTGGTCTTTCCCAACTCCAGGGCCTGAGAGGAACACCATCTCTCAAAAACCCTCCAAATTCGCTCATAAGCTAAAGAATGTGAGGTCCTAAAAGCCTTGAGAAGAATATCTACTGTAAGTGAGAAGGGAGCAGGATCCTCCATTACCAGAAGCCCTTGCCGAAAAAGGTCCTTCTCTTGTTAACGGAGACCCACCAACAGACTCAGGAGATTGGTGTACCATGGTCTGCACAATCAATTCAAGGCCACCACACTCACCAAGCCCAGATGAGCTTGAATCCTGCACAGGCTCACTAAGGGCTAAAAGAAGAAGATATACAGAAGCCACTGTTGGGGCCACACTTAAGGATGGTATCCTAACCTGCTGCTCACAGGTCCCTCTTGTGGCTGAAAAACCTCTCCACGTTGGCATTCCCCAGAATGGCCAAAAGGGCCCACCTTTGCACCATGGGATTGAAACCATGAGGACTCAATTCCAGTTCTTCAGGATCCATACTGTTCTGACTCAAGAAGTCGACCTGCGCATTGAGAGTATGCTGACCGCCTTGCTTACTAACACAGACTGAAATCTCAGCAGAGCCAGGTGGATTGCTCTGGCCTCCGACTCTTCAGGCTGGCATCTGTGATGACTACCACCCAATTTAGTGCTTCCAGAGGCAGACAGATGGGGAGACAGACCATCTTGCCAGCTGATCCTTGATCACACAGGGGATAGGAAGGGTCTGGTCAAACAGCTGAGAACAGGAAGACGAGAGGGATAGCAGATGCCTCTGTAGAGGATGCATGTACACTCTGGCCCAATGGACTGTCTCCAGCATTGAAATCAGTTCTAGAGGGCACTAAACTAGTCAGGGGTTTAGGATGTCCCTAATAAATATGCATAATATCACACAGAGTTAAATACAAATGTCACTACAATACTCTGACTTACAATCCCTCTATATACACAGCACATACAAACTAAAATACTTACTAAAGCCAATAAAACAGGTCCAAATCTCATATAGGAAACCAATCAAAACAGCAACAAATATTCACCCATACATTCAACCGGGGCGAAAAAGCCTCAGGACAATCTCTCATCACGCTATGCGGCCATATAAAGCCGTAGGGGGAAACAAAGAGCTCAACATCAAATGTGCTCATACCACCAAACCAGCTGAAATAGCATTATGGAGCAGATTGTGGGTTAACTATTTCAGTTGATTTGGTGGTATGAGCACATTTGTGGTCCTCAACCCCTAGTCAGCTTTGGAATCAGCAATGAAGTCGGACGCCTGTTTTCTCAAAAAGAGTGATTTGTTGTTTTGCGGTTAGTGGACTTGAGTGCTCCAGTTGGTTCCACATCGTGCATTGGGGGACCTTACACCTGACGCAGGGTCTTTTAAGTTCCACAGAGTCCCGAAACGTGGTACTGCCTTGTGCCAGTCCTGGAGGTGGAATGCACAGTGGGAGTTCGTCAGTTGTTAAAACTCGGTTAAGGTTTTGAGTTTTTTAATATAATTTTTGCTGCCCTTTACTGCAAATTCATTGAATAAAATAGACATTTCATTAGTAGAGGTTGATTCCTCGCTTTGATGAATCCAACAGAAAAAAATGTTGATAGGTTCACTGTTGGTTGGGGTTACCTTAGTGTATTGTGATAGACCATTGTGACAAGAGCATCCATGTTAGCAAAGCGCAGCACTTATCTAATCAAGCATAGATGCGGACAAGATGTCAGGCACTGCACAGAGCTGCTTCTGGGCAGTCCCATTTCATGGATACCATCTGCTGAAGCTCGGATAGAAAAAGAAAGGCCCTGGAGGGCTTACTGATGCTCATCAAAATAGGATCCAAGGTAGATAATTGCTGATTTCCCACAGAAGAGTAAGAACTGTAGAGCTCTGAAACAATCTGCAAAATGAGGGCAGGGATCTGTGAAAAAAGCGAACCACCCAGGATTGGCTATCATCTTCAGAAGGGGACACTTCCTCCAAACTGGATCCTTTGCTCAAATTATCATGAAATCCATCTAAATCACCACTCTCCATAGAATCTGCATCTTCCTATCCAATCGACTTGCAGGAGCAGGTACTATCAGGATCCACAGTGAGGGACTGGGAATGATTCCTTGACCCTTCTCCTGGTTGGGACTGCATTGCCAAAGAGAGCTAAGCTTGGAACAGAGGAGGCCCCTGACCCCATTTCCAGAATGTTCAGGCATGTTGGAAGAGAGATGCAAACTCGGCTGCCTCCGGATCCTCAACTGCTTGCTGAGACTGTGGAACCAAAAGGGATGGGTTAGAATTCCCTGTGAAGGGAGAGGAAGACCTGGGATCTACCCTAGCCACCACCAGAGGAGCCGGTGCAAAAGGCAGTAGAGCCATGAAACAACCAGTGTCAGTGAAGAGGAAGAAGAACTTGACAGTAAGGATCTCTGCTTTGTGTGTGAGACTACTGTCATGCTGAGAGGGCTCACCAGGATCAATGGTACACAGGCGAGCCACCAAAAATCTACCACCATTTGGCACAGTCAAGGCACTGTGGTAAGGTGGAAGGCATGCATGTGGTCAAATGGGAAGCAGGCCTCAAAAAATGAACCACTGCTGAGGAACCAGTCTTATACTCACTGGTGGTATAAGCTTTAAAGGTAAGGAACAGCCCAGCATGAAGTACCCCTCTTTTAAAAATAAAAAAAAAAAAGCTTGAACATAACCCAAATTAAAAAATAAAATTGGACCAAGCTCCATTGGCAGGCATCCCCAAGACGGCTGCCAGGAGCTCCAGGCCTCCACTGCACAGAACAGCAACCACCATCTGCTTGAGACAGAAAATACTGGAGGGTGCCCCTAGCTGCACCAGTTTTATGCCAGTGATGATGTCATCAAACTACCAACAAAGGCCAAATCCCTGTGAAGCAAGTTCCTGCCCCAAAAAAAGTTTTGTTGGACAATGTTGTGAAGACTTAACCACTACACCAGGCTACGTCCATTTTAATCAATTTTTGCAGTAAAAACAACAAGCAACAAGGCTTTTCATCAAAAAAAAATGACAGACACTGATCTGCAACGTGATGACCTATACAACCTACATAAACCATGAAAATGAAGAACGGGTTTAAGCCCTCCCATTTAGCCCATAGGGAGTTTTTTTGTGTTAGAGCGATGTCGTGGCATTTTTTTTTCTCTTTCTCTATCATCTGCTGGTTGGGGAAGGTACCCACTTGTCGGGACTGGTCTAGCAGGAAGATCTGGAATAAAGAGTTGCAGTTCGTGGTCTGACGCTGACAGCGTAAAAGCCACACTGATCGCATTTCCATTTATGTGTAAGACTACTAACTACTTATTTGTATAGCACTACAAGGCATACACAACACGGTACTTATAGATGTAAGAGACAGTTCCTTCTCAGTAGAGCTTACAGTCTAATCAAGACAAACACACAAAACTGCAGACTAGAGTATGGTAAGATACACATAAGTGATGAACAAGAGAGTGAGGGGCATCAGGATCCAATAGCAGTGACATAGTCCTACTGAGTAAGATTACAAACGAAAATCATCTTACTTGTGTGTAAATAGGTAGATATTATCTGAGACATTACTTTGAAAGTCTGCCTTTATCACTGATCCCTTTTACTGTACAAAGCCCCCCACCACCAAAAATAGTCCTTTTTGTTTAAGCTTTTATACAAAGAGTAGTTACTCACCTGTAACAGGTGTTCTCCAGGATCAGCAGGAATCAGTCCTCACATATGGGTGACATCGACGTCGATGGAGCCCCTGCGGAGCATTTCCCCAGCTTTCTATGAAAGCCTTTGGGAATGCAGGCACGCATGCGCGGTCCCCTTCCCGCCTAAAGGTGCCTTCTTGCTCAGTCAAATGACATAGCTAAAAAACAGCACACAAAAATGTAAAAATAAACTATGTACAACTGCAACTCCCAGGGGAGGAGGGAGGGTTATGAGGACTGATTCCTGCTGCTCCTGGAGAACACCTGTTACAGGTGAGTAACTACTCTTTCTCCAGGACCAAGCAGGAAGTCAGTCCTCACATATGGGTGACTCCCTAGCTCTGGGCTACCAGGAACCCAGGCTGAACAAGAGAACTCCCTTTAGTCCCAGCATCAAAGAAAGGCTTTCCACTGAAAGAACCTCCACCGGTAGCCCAACGGAGGGCTGGAGGGCAGGAGTTGCGTAAACCTCAAAGAGATTCCGGAGTACTGCCTGGCCAAAAGCACTGTCCCTACGGGACTTCCTCTCCAGACAGTAATGGGCCGCAAAAGTCTGGCTTGAGGACCAAGTTGCAGCCCTGCAAATGTCTACCAACGGTACAGAGCGGAGATGAGCCACTGAGGCAGCCATTACCCTGACACGATGGGCCGTGACCCGACCCTGCAAAGGAAGGTCAGCCGCCCTGTAAGCCCAGGTGATAGTCAGCCACCCAGATGGACAAGGTACGCTGTGTGACACCGAAGATCTGCCCTGTGCCTTTAAAACACAGAAATCTGCTGGGTTTAGCACAGATTCTGACAGGCAGGGAGATCAAAAGCTTCCCAGTTACCATGGGCAACCAAAGCAGGCTGAGGCACGAGGTCTGAAGGCACGCCTAGCTAACAAACACTCCCCAAGTAATCAGGAGAACAGTTTGCACATGGGCAGGAAAACGCCCCTAAACCTGTATAAAAAACGTGTAAAGCAAACAGAGTTAGATTTGGAAGCTCAGAGAGATTTGGAAGATCAGAGAGATTTGGAGGAGCTGGATCTGGAAGAGCAGGGAGCTCAGAGAGACCGAGGCAAGCAGGAAGTTCACGAGGAACAGGAAGCTTGGCAAGTAAGAGGAGACTTGCAGGTCTCAGACGGAGGTTCAGAATACTCCCATGCTGACTCTGTTTTATTTGAGCCTTGGAGCAGAAAGCCAAGGAGGGATTTGAAAAGGGAAAGAAAGCTATCTGCCAGCAGAGGGATTAATTACAGGAAACCCTCACCCTTGACGCAGAGAGATTTTCCCAGACACAGAGCTCAGTGGAAGGAACGGAAGGCAGCTGGTAAGGAACCATATATAATAGAAAGGCAGAGCTGCCTGAAATACTTGCAACCTTGGGAAAAGGAAAGTAATTCAATTGAAGATATTTGTATGAGTGAAGAAGATGAATGTGTGTCTCTAAAGCCCTGCAGAAGACTGCAAAGAGAAAAGTCTGTCAGGAACAGAACAGGGCAGTTTTATAAGCTATCTGGTAACTACCTGCCATATTGTGGAGAGAGCTGTGAAGAAAGTTCAGGGACTGATTTAAGGAAGTTCCAAACTCTCTGCCCTAAAGAAAGTAAGGTGGTTGAAGAGCCCATGATCACGGAGCCAAGTAGTTTCACTCCTTATATTGAAGACATGGATTGCTCTTTGGTAATGACTAACATAAGTTCTCTGCGCTAGCTGAAGACAAGAGTGCCTTGTAGAGAGCTGAATGTGCACCGAGGAAACTGTCAGCATTTTTACCTGGTTTCAGTTTGTTATAATCCCTGTTTTTGTTCAAGCAAGAAGCTGTGTTTCTTTTCACCTTCAGTTTTGCCAGAAGTATGGCTACCTCTTAAGTTCTTGTGTTTGTACTGTTTTGAAAATCCAAACCCCGGGAGGGGAATAAAAATCCTTCTTAAACCTGACCACTCAGTCTCAACTACTCCTTTTCATATAGAAGGGTCAGGCCCAGCAGTGTGACTGGCTGCCTACGCCTCAGTCCAGCCACTGCTGGTGACAGCTTGGATACAGCTAACCCCAAATTATTAGGGTCAAAAGATATGAAGAGCTGAGTAGCCCTCCTATGCCCCTGCGTACGGTCAAGGTAGAAGGATAAGGCCCTCCGACAGTCCACGGTATGCAGGACCGCTTCAGCCTGGCTTGCATGAGGCCTAGGGAAGAATGTCGGAAGAACCACCTCCTGGTTGAGGTGGAAAAAGGAGACAACCTTTGGGAGGAACTTTGGATGAGTCCTAAGGACTACTCTGTTCCTATAGAAGCGGGTGTAATGCCTGTCACAGACCAGGGCCTGAAGCTCACTCACTCGCCTGGCCGAGGTTAGGGCTAACAAGAAGAGTGTCTTCCAGGACAGGAAGCGGAGAGGACAAGTAGCCATCGGCTCAAAAGGTGGGCGAGTCAGTTGCTGCAAGACCACATTCAACTCCCACTCAGGAGCAGGACGACGGATTGGAGGCTTGAGCAAGAGCAAGCCTCTGAGAAACTGGGACACCAAGGGGTGAACCGGCAGAGAATGTCCTTCCACCAGTGAGTGGTGAGCTGCTAGAGCTGAGAGGTGGACCCGAACAGAATTGGACTTAAGTCCCTGATTGGATAAGTGCAGTAGGTACTGAAGCACTACTGGTACAGCACAGGAGAAAGGATCTTCTGTACATAGCTGACACCACACAGAAAACCTTTTCCATTTCAGGGCATAGGTTTTCCTAGTGGACTGCTTTCTAGAGGCTAGGACAACCTCCTCAACTTCCTGAGGTAGGCCCCAGGGAGCCAAAACTACCCTTGCAGCCTCCATGCCATCAAATTGAGAGCTTTGAGAATTGGGTGCAGAAGGGAACCTTGATCTTGAGAGAGAAGGTCGGGTTGCAACCCCAGAGGCAGTGGAGGATCCACTGCCAGTTGAAGCAGAAGTGGGAACCAAGGCTGTCTCGGCCATCTGGGAGCCACCAGCAGGACCGAGGCCTTCTCCTGTAGAATCTTGAATAGGGTTCGGGCCACCAAGGGCATGGGAGGAAACGCATACAGGAGGCCCTGGGACCAGGAAATCAGAAAAGCATCTGCTGCTAGCCGCAGAGGATGCGGTTGCCAGGAGCAGAACCTTGGCAGCTGTTTGTTCAATGGACTGGCAAACAAATCTATGGATGGAAGTCCCCATTTCAGGAAAATCTTCTGAACCACTAAGGGATGGAGCTGCCATTCGTGGGGCTGCAGAATCCTGCTCAACCTGTCTGCCAGGTAGTTTTCCTGGCCAGGGAGATACACAGCCTTGAGGAACATGTTGTGCCTGAGAGCAAACGAGCAAAGGTCCTGTGCCTCTTGACAAAGGAGCCTGGACCCAGTGCCGCCCTGCTTGTTCACATAAAACATGGCTACTTGGTTGTCTGTTTGAACTAAGACAGACTGATGAGCCAGGGTTTGAGAGAAAGTCTTGAGGGCTAAACGAATAGCCCTGAATTCCAGTAGATTGATCTGCTGCGTGGCCTCCCAGGGAGACCACAGGCCCTGGGTGCACTTGCCCAGACAATGAGCCCCCCAGCCGTGCAGGGAGGCATCTGTGGTCAACACCACTGTGAACCCAGGAATCTGA
This sequence comes from Ichthyophis bannanicus, assembly GCA_033557465.1. NCBI lineage: Eukaryota > Metazoa > Chordata > Amphibia > Gymnophiona > Ichthyophiidae > Ichthyophis > Ichthyophis bannanicus. Next base: position 55,331,367 of record CM066045.1, read on the forward strand.
AAAGGCACCCCTTGCAGTAGATTGGGTGGGTGCAGCCACCAGCGTAGGGAGTTCAGGAATGGTATGGACACCCTTATTCTGTCTCTGAGGCTCCCTGTGGCCTGTGTCCACTGAGGTTTGAGACACCACTGTGCAGGCCTCATATGGAGCCGCGCATTGGGGGTCACATGTACTGTCGAAGCCATGTGGCCAAGAAGCCTCAGGCAGAGTCTGGTGGAGATCAGTGACCTGTTGAGAAACTGGTTTGCCAAGTTTATCAGTCTTTGGGCTCTGTCTTCTGGCAAGAAAGCCTTTGCCAGCAGAGAGTCCAGCCTTGCTCCTATGAACTCCAAGTTCTGGGAGGGAAGCAAAGTGGACTTTGCGAAGTTTATGACAAACCCCAGGTTTTGAAGAAGAGCAATAGTTCGGAGGGTGGCTTGTCTGGCCTCCTGGCACATCTGACCCCTGATGAGCCAGTCGTCCAGATAGGGGAAGACAAAGATACCCTGGTTTCTCAGGTAGGCCGCCACCACTGCCAGGCATTTGGTAAAGATCCTGGGGGCGGAGGTGAGGCCAACAGGCAGTACTCCCTACTGATAATGGTTTCCTCCCACAATGAACCTGAGGTACTTTCTGTGGTCTGGATGAATGAGGATGTGAGTGTACGCATCCTTTAAATCTAAGGAGCATAGCCAATCTCCCTGCTGGAGGTAGGGCAGAAGTGTTCCAAGAGTAAGCATCTTGAATTTTTCTTTCTCTAGGAACTTGTTGAGATTTCTGAGGTCGAGGATAGGCCGGAGGCCACCGGTTCTTTTTGGTATGAGAAAATACCTGGAGTAGAACCCTTCACCCTGGAGGTGGGGAGGCACAGGCTCCACTGCCCTGTCTCGCAACAGACCTTGGAGCTCCTGAAGGAGAAGATCTGTGTGTAGGGGAGGCCTTGGAGGCTCCCCTGGGAAGTATGGAGGAGGCAGCTGCTGGAAGTGTAGCATATAGCCCTTGTGGACGATGCTTAACACCCAACTGTCCCCAGTGATGAGTGGCCACCTGTGGGAAAACAGGGTAAGTCGACCTCCTGTGCAGGGTTGGGAGAGCAGGGACGGAGAGGCTATGCCTAAGGAGTCAAAAACCCTCACCCTGCTGAGGGGAAGCAGGAGCCGGAGGCTTGGGGGCCCTCTGCCTACAGGGTCCATTCCCCTGCCCCTTGGCCTGCTGACCCTATGGGGGAGCGTGGGAGGCCTGGTACTGTGGGAACTGTTTGTAGGCAGTGCCCTTCCTCTGGTAAAAGGGCTTTTTACCCGAGCCCTTTTTCTGAGAAGGGGCAGAAGTCTTTCTAGACAGCCTTGTCCTCGTGAGATGCTCGGTTTCGAGCTGTGCGGCCTTCTCGGTCATGGGCTTGACAAAAAGGTTCTCACCTCGGCAAGGGACATCGACCAACTTGTCCTGAACCCAAGGCTCGAGGTCCAATGACTGCAACCACGCCTGGCGTTGGGCAGCGATGCCGGCTGCCGCAACATGGGCCGAAGTCATCGTAGGCAGCGTGGGACATAAACTTAGAGCATTCCCAGATCCCCGAGGACAAGGACTTGACCCTCTGCAAGGGTTCCCCGGAGAGACCAGCAGAGAACCCGGCCAGTTCCTTGGCCAGGTCTCGCAAGTACATGCCCATGTACAGCTGGTAAGACTGGACACGGCAAGCAAGCAAGCATCGAGCCCTGGAAGCACTTTCTACCAAAACCATCCAGGTTCCGGGCCTCCCTGCCAGGGGGCACCGCGGAGTGCATCTTCTGACTTTTGAGACTATGCATGGTCGATTCCACCACCATGGAATGGTGTGGTAGCTGTGCTTTTTGAAAACCAGGGCTCTTCCGGAGTCGATAAATGGAATCGACCCGCTTGCTCAGAACCGGCGCCGAGGCCAGTGCCTCCCACATCCGGAAGAGGAGCCGTTCCAGCATCGGAGGAACCGGAACAGTAAAGGCCTCCTTCAGAGGAGAGTCATACTGGAGGGCCTCGAGCTCTTCGGCTCCTCGGGATCCGCAGGGATAGCCAACGCAGTGGCCATATCCCAGATGAACTCCGAGAACCGGGTATCCTCCGGAGGGGATCTACTCCGGGGCTCAGACTGCGGTGAGTCCGACGGGACGCACCGAGTCCGGAAGGTGTCGGGGGACTCCTCATCCTCCGTCTCCCAGGTGGACTCGTCCGATGAGGAATTGGGGTCCGACCGCGCGGGGCCTGTGAGCATCCGCCCCGACGCCGAAGGCACCGGCGTCAACGCCCTCGGTCCCGAGCGGGAGGTTGAGGGAGACCGCGACCGAGGTCGACCGCGAGCCTTCATGGTCTCGAGTATCGGCTCGGTCTCGACTTCGACTTCGACGTCGATGTCCCAGTGGTCGGGGCAGATGCGCCAGACAGGCTGGCCATCAGTGCCCGCTGCTGTTCCATGAAGGCAGACAATCTGCACTCCAAGGCTGTCAGCCTGAGACCCAGCTCAGGAGACTCAGCAGCCACCGACTCGGGCCCCGGCGGCGGCTCTCTGGGAGGAGAGTCCACGAGGACTACAGGACTTACGTGGCCAGCAGACTCCGGTTCCACACGAGGTACTTTTGGCGGCTTCTCCTGTTCCACGGGCCCGGGACCTCCTCCGACGCCACCCTCGCGAGCCGCTTCTTCCTCTTTCATTCCCGGTCGGGGGACCCCCTGTCCGAGGAGCCTCGACGGTGCTCGGGATCAGACTCCCGAGATGTCGAGGCCTTAGACGAGGTTCGGGCCCGGCCGGAGGCAAGCCTTTCCTTTTGGTGCTGACGACTTCGAAGCGCCTTGGAGGACATCTTTCCACATGGTCCACAGATCTTAGGATCGTGGTCAGGACCCAGGCACCGAAGGCAGCAGTCGTGTGTGTCGGTGAGAGACATTAGTTTCCTGCACCGATCACACTTCTTGAAACCACTGGACGCCATCGGGGAAAAAAGAGCCCCCGCAAGGTCAAAGGACCGGCCTTCCCGGGAAAAAGAAAAAGGCGCGAACGCCAGCCACAAAGGGCAAAAACCAAAAAAATAAGATCGGGCTCGATACTGGTGTACCGAACCCAGCGGGAGGGGAACCGGCGTCGAACCGGAGAAAAAATAGCGAAGGAATCGCAAAAAAATCCAACTATTTTCCGGGAGGACTAGGCCACACGTCCAACGGGCTTCACGGAAAAAGAGAGACTGAGCAAGATGGCACCTTTAGGCGGGAAGGGGACCGCACATGCGTGCCTGCATTCCCAAAGGCTTTCATAGAAAGCTGGGGAAATGCTCCGCAGGGGCTCCATCGACGTCAATGTCACCCATATGTGAGGACTGACTTCCTGCTTGGTCCTGGAGAATGTCTGTTTCCTGTGAGATGCATGGTTTAAGGAGAGGCAGGGATTGTTCACCTTATGTAGTGCTTGAATAAAATAATTTTGATTCCCTTCAGTCCCTTCTTTGAAAACATATTTGGTATAATCAGCAGGAGTTTCCTATTCATGGAAGACTGCAGATGACTTGGGGTTTAAATTAGCCAACATTTAAAAGAAAAGTTGGCAGTCTCATTCTGTGGCCAATGGTATCAAATTGTAATAGTTAAATCAAGCACAATTACAGTTACATATATGAATGAGGGGGAGAGGGGCTTTCGCTACTTTAAATTCACCCCAGTTATTCAATGCCAGAGCTATAGCCAGGCCCCATCATTGAATATCCAGGTTGTCCGGATTGTGAATTTGCAGTCTGGTCAGCGGCAATATTCAGCCCGATTAACCCACAGTTCCGCTCCAGAATGCCCTGACATTATGCGCTTAGCATCGAGTCATTTAGCAGCCCTAACAAGGTTAATGCCGCTGAACATCCCAGTGAATGGCATTTACGTGCTTTGTAGGTCTGCAAACCGCATAAATGCCTTTGACTATTGTCCTCCCCCTCCCACCCACCCCCCTCGGTAGGATACTTATCTGGTTAGCAGTACCTGCTAAGTGCATAAATGCCACTGAAAGGGATATTTAGCAGCACTATCCAGTATGTCCTGCAGAATGTCGTCTCCTCCTGTGACTGCTGTTACCCCATTAACAGCAATATTCAGTCTTCTAACTAGATGACAAATCACAAAAGGCAGGTCTAACTTCATGCGCTTTGCTATCTGCATCATAGCTGAATAGCACCAGTGGTCAGCACTAAATTCTGGCATTGAATAATTCAGCTCCACTTTAAATGTCATGGCGGATACTTAAACTCTGTGATTGCCTTTTTTGTCCTTTCCTCTTTTTTCCCCCCAATATTGGCCCAGTATAACTTAATCAGGGTGGGTGAAGCTTGCATAGATTTAGTACAATTTAAACATAATTTTTTATGCATTTGTCCCGACTGGTGTCTCACAGGGAATAAAGTTTTCTATCCCACTTAACCTGTATATGTAACTTAAATGAAATTGATTTTTAATGGATGTGATGGAAAAGTACAAGCATTAATCTATTTAATAAGTAAACATGGTTCTCGTTCTTATATTTAAAGGCTGCCTTCTACCTCTGTTCATTTCTAAACCAGCTTGCTGTGTTCCAATCACTTCTGCACTTGGAAGATGGTGTGGAGTGTCAGCAAATATCCAGGGCATATATTAAAATTTCTATTCTCATTTTTACACACCGCCCTCTTTCCCAACCAGCAGTCCCCTCTACAGCCTAGGACTGGAACTAAAGCAGCCAAAGAGTGGTGGTGTACTTAAAAGTAGTTTGTCTTCTCTCCTTCCTAGGAGAAGGGAGCAGGCATCTAAATATCTGTGCCACCATGGGCAAGCCTTGATAGAGACCATTATCAAACATTTTGCTGCTTTGGAATCACCCTAAGGGCCTGACTGAAGTGAATTATTTAAAAGGATGATGTTGTCTTACCATTTCACAGCATGTTCCCTTCCTTTGGGAGTACATAATGCCAGTGCTGAGCCTTCTCCCTACACTGCATGCTACACGAACGAGTAGAAGTGTTCATGGATTCCACTGGTAGTACAGAAAGCTACCTTGGAGATGGCTTGCTCTGGGTTTGGAAGAATCTTTGCTTTTGCAAACTTTTTTGTCAAGTTCAAGTGAAAAAAAATTTTGTATCATGAAATATAATTCAATAAAATTTTGCTAAATGTTTTTCAGAAGTCTCTTTTTTTTCTTGTCTCTTGAACTGAATACTGCACCATGCTATCCCCGTTTTCCTTTGCTGCTGCTCTAAAAGTTTACTGGTTTGAAAAAGTTCTTGTAAGGATAATTGCAAAGTGACTGGTTGACATATTAAGAATTCTCTGTGGACAAGCAAGAATATAATCCTCACGTATGGGTGACATCACTGACAGAGCCCCGCATGGTAACACTCCCCAGTTTCTATTGGAAGCTTTGGGAGGCTCCACCACACCTGCGTGTCTCTGTCTTCCCGCCTGCCGAGGCACCATCTTCCCCAATCTTAGTTTTCCATGGAGCCCTTAGGATGGTGTTTGTGGTATATACTGGTCAGTGTCTTCTTTTTCCCTATAAGGGTCTTTTTTGCTTGATTTTCTCCCCGCCGTTGATAGCATCTGTCTTGTCATTGGTTTTGCCCGGTTCAGACAATTCCTTTATTTTTTGGTACTTATTTTGTTTTATTCTCCCGTTTCCTGTGGCTTGCACCATCGAGTTGTTTGATCTTGCCACGGCCATTTTTCCAAACGTCCCAAAAGTGGCCAGTGGGAGGAGTGGCCTAGTGGTTGGGGCAAGTTGCCTCAGGCTGACAGTTTGAATCCCACGGAGGATAGCGACCTCGGACTGGAAGAACTGGGGTTTCATGTCCCACAGGCACCCTTTGTGACTTTGGGCAAGCCACTTAACCCTCTGTTGCCACTGGTACAAAACGTACATTGTGAGCCCTTCAGGGGCAAGGGAAATATAACTGTATCTGAATGTACACTGTTTTGAACCGGTGAAAAGCAGTATATAAGCATAGCTAAATAAATACATTTTAAGAAGTGTTCCAAATGTGACAGGACCATTTCGGTCATGGACAAACACAATTGATGCCTTCAGTATTTAGGTCCTGACCACCAGCCCTCCTCTTGTAATCTGTGTCTACAGATAAGGAGGGGCCTGAAGGGTTGGGAAAAGCGCTATGAGTCAACATTGTCTGCTCTGGCATCAGTCCTAATGGCTTCGCTAGGACCCGCTCAAGCATTGACAGGGATGCTTGAGCTCACTCTTAGCCGAGGGACCACAGTGGCCTGGAGCAGCAGCTTTTGATCAACCTTTGTATGGAACAGAGGAAGACATCAACATCAACTCCGTTGACATCGAAGGGGTACCTGTCCAAGCACTGGGCTAAAACCCATGTGCATCGGTATCAGCCCTTCCCAATGCAACACTGAGAACTATGGCAGTCTTGGAGGAACGCCTCTGTGCTCTCAAGGCCCACATGGCAGCGGTGCTGGCAACACAGCAGGCAGGCCCCTCGGTGCCCATGGCATAGTCACTGCATCATGTATTGTACAACCGCTACACAAAACCCATGCATTTGCCTGAGAATGCAGCACCGTCTGGAGTAGACATTGGCTCCCACGGCCATTTCCCTCGAGTGTCAGGTCCGATGTTCCAGTGAAACCTAGGAAGCACTCAATGCTTCATCGATCCTGTCAATGCTTTCCCTCTCCATGCAGTCGGAGGGAGCATCAAGAGGAGTCTCAAGAATACTTCGACTTTCTCTCTGAATCGGACTTGGACAGCTGGGTGACCGATGTGGAATCGGAGATCCTGTCAGACAGCAGGTCTGCTGAACTTCTGTCGGAACCCTCTCCTCCACATGAACGCTGGAAGTCCCCTCCTGAGAACATGTCCTTCCAGGACTTCATCAGGGATATGGCCAAGGCCATCCCATTTTCCCTAGAGACAGAGAATGATCCCAGGGCAGAGGAGCTGGAGAACCTCCAGTGCCCTTCAGCCTCTAAGGAGGTGGTGCTGATGCCCTGGATCTTGCATAGGCTGCAAATATGGATGTGGGAAAATACTCTCACAATACCCACTGCCAGCAGGATGTACCAGGGTTTGAGAAGCCTCAGCTTCCACAGCATTCTCTGGTGAATGAGTCTGCCCTAAAGAGAATCAAGAGCAATAAGACTCGCTCCTCAATGCCCCCGGTTAGGGAGGTGTGGACTCTGGATTCCTTTGGCAGGCAATGCTTCCAGAGCTCCGTGCTGGTGGCAGAGAACTATCATACCAGCTGTATACGAGTATGTTCTTGAAGGACATCATATGCTAGATCTTGCCAAGCTGGGCTTGTTCATTCCTCTAAAGTGGCTGGACTCTTATCATGCCCTGGTGGGCCATAGCAAGGACTGTTCAAAGTATATGGTTTGAGTAAGTTATGACACCTTTGAGTCGGTATGCAGGGTGGCAGCAGTGGGCATTGGGGACCATTGGCTCACCTGGCTCCAGTCCTCAGACTTGGAACAGTCTGTGCAGAATAAACTAGCAGAAAGCAGGTGGAGGCCAAAGCTGGTGACAAAGAAGCAGCATATCACCCTCACCAGGTTCTCAAGGAAGATTTCTGATCCCTCTTGTAAGAGGTACCAGGGGCTGAAGATGATTTACTACCAGCGTAAAGGCAGGTACTTCTCAAGACCTCAAAGCTCTCAGCAAAAGTCATGGGCCCTCATCAACGGTGACAAGAGAAACCTCAGAAGGCCCAGCCTGCCCACGGCTCAATCAGGGGTGGGGTTTTCACTGGTTCCATCAGAGTATAGCCAATCTACCAATTACCGCAGAGGAAAACCCTCTGATGGGGGGGGGGGGGCCTCGTCCTTTTTGCCCACAGGTGCCTTCATCACCTCTGACTCGTGGGTTTTGCAGATAGCCCAGAGTGGTTACATGCTGCATCTTGCTGACCCACTGCCCCCATCGACCCTCTGCACCTCAACCTGTTGCAAGGAGAAATCTCTGTCCTTCTGGCTGATCCTCACCATAGAGCCTGTGTCTCCAACTCAGGTTGGGCAGAAGTTCTATTCCAGGTACTTCCTGGTCCCCAAGGGGGAGAGGGGGTTGGCCTATCTTGCTTAGAAACCTCAACAACTTCCTGCTCCGAGAAAAATTCAAGATGATCTCACTGGGGACTCTGCTCCCTTACCTTCAAAGAAGTGACTGGCTATGCTCACTCAATCTCAGTGATGTGTACATGCACATACTGATCCATCCTGCCCACAGGAAATAGCTTAGATTCATCCCGGGGGGCCAACACTTCCAGTACAGTGTGCTTCCCTTTGGTCTGGCATCGGTGCCCTGTGTCTTCAGAAAGTGCCTTGCGGTAGTGGTCACTTATCTCTGGACCCTGGGGTGTTCGTCTACCCTTACATGGACGACTGGCTTATAAAGAGCTTCACTCTGGATGGAGTCCGGTAATCAACTCAGCTAACCATCCAGGTGTTGGGGTTTGTGATCAACTACCCCAAGCCCCACTTCCAGCCCTCCCAACAGCTGGAGTTCATAGGGGACCTCTTTGACATCACTCTGACTTGGGCCTTTCTTCTGCTGGACTGTCTGCAGAGGCTGACTACCTTGGTTCACAATACCCAGTGGAAGCATCAGATAATGGCTTGTGGGATGTTGAGGGTGCTCGATCATATGGCCTTGACAGTGCACCTCACTCTCCTAGCTTGTCTGTCGATGAGACAAGCTCAATGGACTTTCCTTGGAAACTAGCCACTGGCAGTCTCCAGGACCAGGTGTCCGTCAATGCTTTTCTGGTTCAGTCTCTGTACTGGTGGCTAGATTCTCAAAACCTGCTCAGAGATCTCCCCTTTCAGGTGTTGCCTCCCCAGAGGATGCTGACGACTGCCACATCCAAGCTGGGTTGGGGAGCACATCTGGATGGCCTTCGCATGCAAGGCATGTAGTCCAAGCAAGAGACCCTCCACCAGATCAACTTTCTGGAGCTTCGAGCCATAGCAAACTCCCTCGGGGCATTCTGGAATTACCTAGCCAACCAGATTGTTCTGATTCAGACTGACAATCAGGTGACAGTGAAGTACATAAACAAGTGGGGGGCACAGGGTTGTATCTTCTGTGTTGGGAGGTGGTCCGCTTGAGGAAAGTTTGCCATCGCCCATGGGATGGAGTTGAGAGCCACTTATCTGCCCAGGAACTCGACTCCCTGGCAGATCAGCTAAGCCACATCATCCAGCTGCATGAGTGGATGCTGAACAGGGAGGTCATGGCCCGGATCTTTCAGTCATGAGGTACCCCTTCGATAGATCTATTTGCCACTCCTTGCAACACCCAGATGGATCAGTTTTGCTCCAGGGTCACTTCGAGGGACAGGCTAGTGCCAAGTGCCTTCTTCCTGCATTGGGGAGTGGGCCTGCTCTACGCATATCCTCTCGAACTGAAGACGCTATTGAAACTCCAGACAGCTGTAGTTTCCCTTGCTACTTCAGCTCTCTTGTTGGGAGCCTCTGCTGTTGGGCTCCATTCCGGACTGTTATCTCTTTAGAGAACAAGAGCTTGCTCCACCCCCTTGGCTCTCACAGCATGGATGTTGAGCGGATAGTCCTGCCAGCGGGAGTCACAGAGGTTCTGTTGGCCTCCAGGAGAACTTTGACAAGGAGGCCTTATGCCTTCAAGTGGAAAACGTTTGCCACCTGGTGTGCTGACTGGGCCTTGGATCCCTTTTTTTGCTCCATCGGCAGGTTGCTCGAGTACCTCCTCCACCTCTTGGAATAGGGTCTCAAGTCTAGTTCTGTTCAGGTTCACCTTAGCGTGATCAGAGCCTGCCATCGCTGCTTGGAGGGAAAGTTTACCTCAGCTCAACCTCTGGTGGTTTGCTTTATATAGGGACTGCTCCGCTCAAAGCCTCTTTTCAGGCCCTGGAGATGGCTTGGGACCTCAATGTGCTTTTGGTGCAGCTCATGTCAGTGCCCTTTGAACCCTTTCTTTCTGCTCTTTGAAGTTCTTGACTTGAAAGGTCTTGTTTCTGGTGGCGGTTACATCAGCATGCCATGTCAGCAAGCTCTAGGCCCTGGTAGCTCATCCACCATATACCAGGTTCCACCATAATAGAGTGGTTTTACACACTCATCTGCATTTCCTCTTGAAGGTGGTATCCGCTTGCCATCCTAACAATTGGTTGTACTGCCCACCTTCTTTCCCAGGCGCCACTTCATATGCTGGACTGCAAGTGAGCCTGGACCTTCTACCTTGAGCAGATAAAGGCTCACCCAGCTGCTGTTTCCAAACGCAATTTGGCTAGCAGAATGCATCTTTTTCACTTATGCTCAGGTTGGCCCAAGCCTTGATGGTTATGTCACAACTCGCATCATCAGAGCCATGGCTGCGCCAGTGTCCAACTTGCACTTGGTCTCTATGGAGGAAATCTGCAGGGCTGCAATATGGCCTTCGATCCACACATTCACTTCACATTATTGTCTGAATGGAGATTCCCAACGCAACAGCAACTTCCACCAGTCCATACTCTGGTACCTCTTTGGGGATTAGGTTCCAACTCCCTTCCCACCAAGGCCCTACTGTCCATCCAGGCTTCCAAAAAGAGATTCTTCATAGAGCAAGAGTACTGATTTGTGGAGGTCTATGGTGCAGATTTTTAATCAGTTGAGTTCCCCCGGGGGACTACCTCTGCTACTACTTGTTGGATCTCCAGTTCTTGTTTTGTTGCCCCTTTTGGGCTTTTTTTTGGCTTCCATGGTTTTCGGTAGCTTACAACTGGGGAGTCCCATGCATGAGGACTTACTTCCTGCTCTTCCATGGAGAAAGTGTACTTACTCACCTGTAGCAGGTATTTTCCATGGACAGCAGGAATAAGTCCTCAAAACCCTCCCACCTCCTCCAAGGAGTTGTATCCTGCTACAGCTTTGTCATCATACTGGGGAAGATGCACCATGGCAGGTAGGAAGACAGTGCAATAGAAGCTGGGGAGTGTTCCTGTACTGGGTTGTGTTGGCGATGTCACACATGTGAGGATTTATTCCTACTGTCCACAGAGAACATCTGCTACAAGTGAATAACTATGCCTTACTTGAATTGGAAAGGGTGCAACCATACCTTGAGCACAGTGCAATTCTGATTACCCTATCTTGAAAATATACAAAGAGCAACCAAAATAATGGAGTGGAACCAAAAATAATAAATGGTTATTCACAGTTTCAAATACCATTAGGAACAAGTTTCACATTTAAAACAAACGAGAGAAAATTAAGATATTTATTTTAGCCGTAGTAGGTGTTCTCTGTGGATACAAGTTGTCATTGTACAGTTGATGTCACAGACAGAGCCTGGCGTGGAAAACAGCTCTCCCGGGGGGGGTTCAAGAAAGCAGGAGACAAACAGAGGATCTCTAAAGGGAAAAGGACTGTAAAGCGTAGTGGATGGTATGAAAGGGCTTTCAGGACAGGCCGTATGGTCTTTATCTGCAGTCATGATTCTATGTAAAGCTTAAGATCACTCCTGAAAGTTTTGAGAGGATCCCCATACATGCATCTTCTCCCACCTACTGCTATGATGCAGGACCACCTCAGCCTAACTCCAAGTTACTGAGTAGAAGACAACTCCACGGGGAGGTGGGAAGACATGTAAGGACTTGTATTCTGCCGCCCACAAGGAATATCTGTTTCTGGTAAGTAACTTGGTTTTCACAAAGGGCAAGCATGATACCAACTCCTCACAAACATGGGGCTCCCTAGGTGCAGGCTGCCTTAACCAGAAAAAGGGAGAAAATATTCAACATGTAAGGGTGCTGCACTAGACAGATACCAACATTTTTTTGGTGGCAATAAACCTTTTTAAGAATGTTTCCTTTTTTTTTTTTAAGGTAGCCTGGAAATGAAAAGAAATGGGCTGATGGGGATTGAGGTGGATTCTAAATTGCCAAAGAGATTCTAGAGAATAAACTGGTCAAACCTACTACTGCATTGGGAGTCTAGACAGTAGTGGAATTGGAATGTCTAGACTGAAATCAATGGCACAGCCTTGAAAATTTGTTCCATGGAAGCTGATCTCAAGTGGGCTGCCAAGGCAGCCATAGCTCTGACATTATGAACTGTGACATGACCCTCAAAATCAAATCTGCATGGGTATAAGTGAAGGAAATGCAGTCTAACATTTGATAAAGGCAGTGCCTGCTTTATTAGGATCCAAAGAAAAAAAAAGTGGACTTTCTAAGGGCTATAGTCTGCTCCAAGTAGAAGGCAAAGGTTCTCTATCAATCCAAGCGAGGTTTTAAGGATGTCACTATGTTGTTTGATAATTTGTAGCTTCTTGAACCTAATCTCTGAAAAGATTCCCTCTGTGGCTTGGCCAGTCACCAGTACAGGAGAGAAGACTCGATGCTGTCTTAAAAATATCATAGGTCACTCCAATCATGTGTGTTATTCTCATAGCTTGGATGCTAAAGGGGTGCCCTTGGCTTCCCTGAATCTGCCTGACAATGCCTCTGTATAACCTATCAGTAAGAAGGTTGATTTTATATACAGAGTCCAGAAGGCTCCCAGACTGAGAAGCCATAGCTTCCTCACCATTCCATGGTGGTCAAATCCACTCTCAAAGGGGACAGAGTTCCTAGCCTGACTCTGCGATACTCCTGAGGAGAGAGAGTCTCAATGTGAATAGGTCTTAAATGAGACAATGAATCTTCAATGCCTCTGTGAAACTTTCTCTCCAATGTACTAGAGATAAACAGTGCAGTGACGAGGCCCTCTTGAGTTCCTGGAGGAAAAATCCATAAATCATTATTAGACTGGAGAAATCCACTGCTTACCCCTGGACAAGCAGCATATAATCCATATACCTGCTGGAAACCTGACAGGTAGTTGTGACCTGGAAACAGGATATTGGGCTTGATGGACCCTTGGTCTGACCCAGTATGGAAACATAGAAAAATGACAACAGAAAAAGACCACATAACCTATCTAGTCTGTCCTTCCATATCAAAAACTACAACAGTCCCCTTTTTTCCTTCAGAGATCCTCTGTTTGTCTCGTGCTTTTTTGAATTCAGATACTGTTCTCATCTCTACCACCTCCACTGGGAGACTATTCCACAGATCCACCACACTTTCCATAAAAAAATATTTCCGCATATCACTCCTGACTCTATCCCCTTTCACCCTCATCCCATGTCCCCTCGTAGCAGAACTTGCTTTCAATCGAGACTCTCCCCCTGTGCATTTATGCCATGGAGGTATTTAACACTAGAAGCCCCAAAAGGAATTTTACCTAGAAACCCCAAAGTGTGTCAACTGATGCATTATCACGACGACTGCGTTTAGCATGAAATGCAGATGTGAATTAATGTGAAGTTACTTATTTGTTAAATATGAGCAGTATGTGATGTCATCGTGTGTTTATTGTGTGTAATGTCGGAGTAAAACTGTAAACAGTGATTGAGATGCGCCACCTAGTGGGAACATGAATTTATACCTAGAAGTCCCAAAGTACATCTATTGACGCATCCAAGACAATTGAGTGCGTCAATTGACATACTTTGGGGCTTCTAGGTATAAATTCATGTTCCCACAAGGTGGTGCATCTGTCATTAATTTTCGATGCACTTATTTGAACATCTTGACTTTGCTAACAAAGTCATGGAGTGGAGGAGTGGCCTAGTGGTTGGAGCAAGGTACTTCAGGCCAGAAGGTCGGGGGTTCAAATCACACTAGAGGACAGCAAACTTGGGCCGGAAGGACTGGGGTTTCTAGTCCCACAGGTGCTCCTTGTGGTCTTTGGCAAGCCACTTACCCCTCCATAGCCCATGTTCCCTGTAAATAGTTATCTCCAAGTTATAATGCCCTGTTCAATGTAATTTCAGTTTGTTCAATGTAAACCGCACTGATACAGAATAGCACGGTATATAAGAGAATGTAATAAATAATAAAATAAATAAATGACTGACATGGTTCTAGCAATGGCGCTGGTATACAACTTCGAAGATGCATTTGCGTCAATTGATGCACTTTGGGGCTTCTAGTGTTAAACATCTCAATCATATCACCTCTATCCTGCCTTTCCTCTAAGTTGTACATATTAAGATCCTTAAGTCTGTCCTCATATGCTTTATAATGAAGACCACTAACCATTTTAGTAGCCACCCTCTGTACTGACTCAGTCTTGTTTATATCCTTTTTTTTTATTATTATTATTTGTTTATGCAATTTTACAACATAAATCAAGCAATGCTTGTACAGAAAACAACTACTTGTACAGCAATAATAAAAAGAAATAATAGAATGAAACTCAGCAAACAAGAGTATAGTTAGCCCATAATCACTGGGGAGACAGTATTAGAAAAGAAACAACCAAGGATAGGTGGATCCTCGGTATTCATCTATAGAAGGAAAAGGAAACCAGAGAATCTAAACAGAGGCGGAGGACAGAGCAATAATAATTATAATGAGACCTTACTCACAGAGGGGAAGATGTCACTAAATGGGAACTGACAAACGAGGATAACTCCTCCGGTTGGAAAAAAAAGCATACTTATTCGCTCTAAAGAAAATTATACATTTACAAGGAAAACGTAATAGGAATGAAGCACCAATCTGAATAACACAAGGCCTTAATAACAAAAAAGCTCTATGCCTTCTCTGAGTCTCTCTAGAGACATCTGGGAACATCACAATTCTCTTCCCCATAAATAAAGCAGAACGTTTTTTAAAGTAAAGCTTTAATATCCAGTCCCTATCAGATTTATTTATTTATTTATTTACATTCTCTTATATACTGCGCTATTCTGCATCAGTGCGGTTTACATTGAACAAACTGAAATTACATTGAACAGGACATTATAACTTGGATAATTATTTTACAGGGAACATGGGCTATGGAGGGTTAAGTGGCTTGCCCAAGACCACAAGAAGCACCTGTGGGACTAGAAACCCCAGTCCTTCCGGCCCAAGGTTGCTGTCCTCTAGTGGGATTTGAACCCCTGACCTTCCAGCCTGAAGTACCTTGCCCCAACCACTAGGCCACTCCTCCAATCCAGATGAAATTGCAAAGGAAGATTCATGTATATATTTTTTAAACAGCTCAACCGGGGAATTGTCACAACTGGAAAATTTAACAAACGAATATTAGAAGCCCTTACAACATTTTCCAAATTTTCCATTTTCATTCTTATTTCAACATTATCTTTTATTATAGAGTCAGTTACTATTGAAACCTGAGTCACTTTCTGTTCCCCAGCGTCAATCATCAACTGAAGATCATCCAACTCCCCCTTAAATACAGAAGACATACTTTCCAACTTTTCCAATCGCAGAATAGTTAATTCCACTTGTTGGCTGACAGCAGAAGACAATTGTAAAATCGCCTTCCAGATAGTCTCAAGAGATATCTCTTTCGGGCGTTTCAAAAAAGTACCTTTTGATAGCTCAGCTAACGAGGGGAATACCCTCCCATCAGCTCCATCCACTCAGTGAGGAAGTATATCCGACTCCAAAGATTGAAAAGGGACCTTATCCACAGCCCGCAATACCGTGGGCTGGTCTTCGGGACTCTCCTCAGGTAATCCGCTGGACTCCAGAAACCTCACTATTTTCTCTTTCAGCAGTGTTTCCAATAATTTACTCAGCACCGAAGTTAAACTAACCGGCCTGTAGTTTTCAACCACATCCTTACTTCTGTTTTTGTGTAAAGGCACCACATGAGCCTCTCTCCAGTCCTATGGCACAGCTGTGTGATGTTGGGTTTGGGGTCTTGGGAATGTTGTCTGCAGTGGCTGAGGTATTCATTGTTGAATTGTCTAGAGCATCTGACTGCTGTGGGACTAGGGGACATGCACAGTGGCTGCTGTGTTGGCCTTTCCGGACAACTATGTGAACATATGTTATCCTTCCACCCATCGTCACACCTTACACTCCATTCATTACCTGCATATGTGGTACAGGCTGCCAGGGTCATGGTTTTCCTGTATGTTTTTGGCAGGTTCCTGGGGAGGGTCGCTGGTGAGGCACTCAGCTTTGTAATCTGTGGCCTATTGCAGGCATTGTGTATCATGGGTTTTTTGGGGGGAGGGGAGGGCGGGGGGCTCCTACGAGGCACATGTGCCATAGTTCGTACGCTGTTTGTGAGAGGATACAGGGCATAGTGGACCTTGGTCTGACACAGTCTTGCATATTTTCCAGTCTTCTGTTTGAATGCCACCTAAGCAGCCGCATGGTACACCCTGTGCCACCGTAGCCCCTACTGCATATTCCACCTGCACCCTCCCATGCACCATTTGCACCATCAAGAAAGTGCCTTTTCATACCTGGGCACTGTGCTGTTGGTGCAAATGGTGCACTACTATCACATTCTTGGGCTCAAATGTCTGTGCAGCACATTGCATTCATTTAAATTGTCTCTCTCTCCTCACTGTGCACCCTTAATGCCAGCTTTTGAATGGCAGTACTGTTCCTGGTGTTAAGATGCCGGCGGTAATGTAGTAGGGCCTGATTCCTGCCCATTGACCCCTTCTTTCCACCCCCTCTCCGCCTGTAGTGCGCTTAATGCCGAATGTAACGTTAGCGCCCCCTGTATCACATGGTAATGTAGCATATGTAATGTTAATGCGCGCTAATGTTACACATGCTATATTACCGCCGCTTAGTAAACATACTCCTTAATGTTTATTAAGGAAAAATATTTAGACGTTATCATGGATAACATGTTAAAACCCTCGGCCCAGTGTGCAGTGGCGGCCAAGAGAGCAAATAGAATGCTAGGTATCATAAGGAAAGGAATGGAAAATGAAACAAAAGATATTATAATGCCTCTATATCATTCCATGGTGAGACCGCACCTTGAATATTATGTGCAATTCTGGTCGCCATATCTTAAAAAGGATATAGCGTTATTAAAAAAGGTTCAGAGAAGAGCCACCAAAATGGTAAAGGGGATGGAAGGATACTCCTATGAAGAAAGGCTAAAAAAGGTTAGGGCTCTTTAACCTGGAAAAGAGATGGCTGAGGGGAGATATGATAGAAGTCTATAAATTAATGAATGGAGTGGAACGGGTAAACGTAGATCGATTGTTTATGTTATCAGAATATAGAAAAACTAGGGGACATGCAATGAAGCTATAGGGTAACCTATTTAAGACTAAGAGGAGAAAATATTTTTTTACTCAATGTATAATCAAACTCTGGAATTTGTTACCGGAGGATGTAGTAAGAGCTGTTAGTGTAGCTGGGTTTAAAAAAAGGTTTGGACAAGTTCATGGAGGAAAGGTCCATAAACCATTATTAAGAAGGGACCCAGGATATCAATGCTTGACCCAGTACAAGCATTGTGGAACCTGTGTCTTTTGGGGAAACTGCTAGGTACGTAGGACCTAGATTGGCCACTGTTGGAAACAGGATACTGGGCTTGATGGACTTTGGTCTGACCCAGTATGGCATATCTTATGTTTTCTTTTATTGTAACATCATTATACTAAATTGCATGTGCACATTTAGAAGCCACCTAGGATTTTAGATGGGTGGCATCACTGGGAGACAGAGGAAAGCAGAAACCTCAGATTGGGACCTACATGATCAGAGAATAAAATGGTCAGACAACAAAGTTCACAGAGAATTTTATTTTCAATCTAATTATATCTTTATCTTTTATACAGTACATGGGTAGTGCTGTTCGAAAATCCCGGCAAAGTCCCTAATGCGCCCAGATGCTGTCCGCTTGGCATCGGGGCATGTTAGAGGCGTTCCAGGGTGGAGCAGAGATGGAGGGAGGGACTACATGGGTAGCAGCGATTTTCAAAGCTACCCGTGTAGCCCTCTACATCTTAAACATAGGTGAA
The DNA here is from genome assembly GCA_033557465.1 of Ichthyophis bannanicus. Classification (NCBI taxonomy): domain Eukaryota; kingdom Metazoa; phylum Chordata; class Amphibia; order Gymnophiona; family Ichthyophiidae; genus Ichthyophis; species Ichthyophis bannanicus. The sequence continues at coordinate 55,349,146 of CM066045.1, forward strand.
GTTTTTTGTCACATTGAAAATTGCTGCTACCCATGTAGCCTCAGCAGCTGCCGGGGCATCCAGGCTAACCCGGATTTTCACTTCTGCCAGCGTGGAAGTGAAAATTCGGGTTAAGAGAGTAGGCGGGCAGGATATGCACCACCACAGCGCATAGCCTGCCTATCTCAATATCGAACCCAATGTTCCTTGATCTTGGGAAGCAAATGTTTCAGATCATCACTTTCAGCCAGTAATTTGGTATCATCAGCTTAGCAAAGGTTGTTGATGAGTCTTCCACCGGTCTTCACACCTCGGTTGTTTCATAAAGTTCTGCTTCTCTGATGATTTTTTTCTGCATATAAATTAAACAGGGAGGGGGGAAAGTATGCAGCATTGTCCTACACCTTTGTTGATTTTAAACCATTATGTTTCTCCTTGTTCCATTTGAGCCGTTGCTTCTTGATTAGTGTAAAGGTGTCCTGGTATACCCATGCTTCTTAATGTGGCCCAGAGTTTCTCATGGTTTACACAGTAAAAAGCATTGTTGTAGTCGATAAAACACATATTGATATCTTTTTGGTATTGTTTTGTCTTTACAAGGATCCATCTCACATCCGCAATGCTGTCTGTTATTCCTCGCCCTTTCCTGAAACCTGCTTGCACTTCAGGCAGTTCTCGTTCCAGGTATGCTTGTAGTCTCTGATGAATGATCTTGAGTAGAATCTTGCTGGCATGTGGGATCAGAGCAATTGTGCGATAATTTCCAGTCATTCAGGCCACCTTTCTTCAGTATTTAGAGTTTTTCAGTCATCCATTTTGGTCATTTTTGCTTTTTCGTCTTTTGTAGAGACTTCTTCTTTCTTCCAACACAACCTTCTTCAGCTGCATTTATCTTCCTCTGTAAAGACTAAAGAAAAGAATTAAATTAGTCACTGAGCTTGGTCTTATCCTTCCTGATTGTTTCTTTTACTCCTTGTCACATCATAAACCAACTGAATCCCTCACAGTCTTCTTGCTTCAAATGTACTTATCTCACATCACTTAATTATAAATAAGTTACAAAGTTGATACAAAGTTTAGTTACTTTGTTACTCAACATGTTATATGTACATAGGTTCATGTATGTTATAAAGTAACTTGGTTGTATTTCATTGTAAACGGCCACTGATCTATGGAAGTGGTGGTATATAAAAGTGTATAAATAAATAAATATCTCTTCTGCAACGCTGTCATTTATATCTAAAGCAGCAAATCGATTTTGCAGGCAGTCTTTAGTGGTATATTCTCAGGGTCATGTTTTGCTACATTCATGATTGGCTTGCTCTTTTTCAACTTTAGCTTGAGTTTACATACTAGTAGTTGTTGATCTGTGACACAGTCAGCTCCACATCCAGTCTTTGTTGATGTTATTGAGCTTTTCCATCGTTGTCTTCCAGAGAGGTAGTCAACTTGATTCCTGTACAATCCATTGGGTGAGGTACTATGTCTTTTAGGGAAACTGCTAGGTACTTATGACCTAGATTGGCCACTGTTGGAAACAGGATACTGTGCTTGATGGACCTTGGTCTGACCCAATATGGCATATCTTATGTTCTTATTATGTTCTTATGTCCATGTGTACAGTTGGCGCTTGTTGCTGGAAGAAGGTGTTCGAGATGAATTCATTGGCCTTACAGAATTCTATCAGTCTTTCCAAAGTTTCATTTCTGTTGCCAAGTCCATTTTTTCCAACCAGTTTGACTTCCTCTTTGTTACCAACAGTGTAGCTGCATTTATCTTCCTCTGTAAAGAGCAAAGAAAAAATTAATTTGGTCTCTGAGCATGGCCTTTTCCATCCTGATGATTTCTTTTACCCCCTTCTCATCTAATAATCCAACTGAATCCCACACAGTCTTCTTGCTTCAAATTGAAAAATGTTTTCTTTTGAGATTTTGTCTCTCTGGCAAGATTCTTTTCCAATTCTCTTTTTGCTTTCCTTATCAATGCATTGTATTTAACTTTGCAATGCTTATACTAGTTCCTTTATCTTCATTTGGTTCTTCTCTTATCTTTCACTAAAACCCTCCTTGAGGACTTCACTCATCAAGCAAATCACTCTGATCTGTGTCTTTCTCTTCTACTGCCAACTTCAAACTCCGTTCCTTCCACCTTACTTCACTGCAAGCCTGGAACAGACTACCTGAGCTTATTTGTCAGGCTTTTGCTCTGTATTAGATAAAGTGAAAGTGTAATATTTTACCTTTTATCTCCTCTTGCATGGCCAACAGGCCAGCAAGCGGCGAAATCTCCTCCACCACCGGGAGGCACGGGAAGAGGGTAAAGGGAAGGAATGGTGAATCGGTGGAGAAGATACTGGAATGGGGGAAGGGCTAAGAGAGGGAGCGGAAATGGAAGGGTAAATAGAAGTGGGGGGAGTGGGATGCGATGGCATAAGTGGAATGGGAGGGGTGAGAGGACAATGAGGCGTGGAAGGGGAGGGAGGGGGAGTAGAGAGAAAAGGATGGGGAGTGGGAGGAGAAGGAGAAGTAGGGTAAGTGGAGGGGCTTGAGGAGGAAGAGTAAGATGGGGAGGGAGACCTTAGGGGACAGGGAGAAGAAATTGAAGGAGAAAGAGAAGTGGTGGAAGGGGAAGGAGAAGGGGATGGCACAAAAGCATCAGAAGGGGTGAGAGGAGTGGGAAGATGAGGAAAGTTAGAAGTCGGAGGGGAAGGAAGGGGGATAGAGACAAAAGGACGGGGGGCATAAGGAGAATGAGAGGAAGGGGAAATCGAGGGGCTTGAGGAGGAAGGAAAAGGTATGGAGGGAGACTTTGGGGGTGAGGGAGAGGAAGCGGAAAGAGAAGAACGGGAAGTTAATGGCAGAGGAGTGGGAAGACAAGGACAATTAGGAGTAGGGGAGGAAGATTGTGGAATAGGGATGAAAGGACGGCAGATGGGTGGTAAAGGGGAAAGACAAAAAGGGGGAGGTGGGGAAGAAGGAGGAGGGGAAGAAGAGGGAAAGGGAGGGGAAGGAGAAGGAGGAGGGGGAGGAGGAGGAGAGGAAGAAGAGGGAAAAAGGGAGGGAGGAGGAGAGAGATAGAGAGAGGGAGAGGAAGGAGGAGGAGGGGGAGGAAGGGAAGGAGGAGGAAGAGGAAGAGAAGGAATATAATGAGAAAGGGGTAGGAGGCATCTAGGGGGCTGAATATTGGCAGGCGGGTGAATGGTTGAAAGATGGGTAATGGAGCGGACTTTATGAAAACGGGATTTGGAGGAAGAATTGGATCGGGGTTCTACTGGGGGATGGGGCAGTAAAGGGGCTGGGATTCTAGAAGGGGGGTGAGGGATAAAAGAAAGCTGGGTGGTAGAGTGGTATAGCGGAGGGAAGGGGGTATTGGAAGGGGGATGGGGAATAGGAGGGAGGCAAGAAAGAGGAGGGAGGAATGGAGGAATGGTGGTGGAGCTTGTAGTGCCTCTTGCTGGCTTCTTTATTCCTTGATGACCTGTTCAAACAAATACAATGTGTATTAGAAATACAGATGATTGGGTCAGTAGTCAGCTGGATGGCCTGGTGTATTTTTTAGATGCTAGCTCCTACAGCTGAATCAAATCCAGATATTCAGCACTGGAACCCAATAGTGGCCGGAACTGAATATCCGGATTCAGCACTGATTGCCGGCAAAACTTAGATACTGACACTTTCAAGCCACTATCTGATTGGAAGGACAGACTAGATAGGCCATGTGGTCTTTTTCTGTCGTCATGTTTCTATCTAACCAGATAAAGTTAGGAAAGTCTTTTTGCTGTCCTAGCTTTATCCAGATATATATCTAGTTAGTAGATGAGATAACCCTGAGGACGACCCTCGCTCTACCCACGGACCGCCCTGGAATTATCCAGATAGCACCTGGACCAATGTTCCCTCTAATTTTCTGTACGTTGTGTGCGCATAAAATATCAGCTGTGCAGCTTTTGAAGGAAGGTTAAATTTTTGTGCGCCACAAAACGACACTCGGAGTTATATACTTTAAAATTTGACTACATGTCAGAATACATTATGTACACCACAGTTTTAAATGAAAATAGACGATTACTAAATGAAGCGGAAAATTTCTAATAATTACAATCACAACTTTTAAATTTTAAGACGTCTGTGTTGTTTTCTATCAGAATCAGAACCGTAATTTTTGTGTGCTGTGCTGTAAACTATGTACGCTCACTCGGCGAGGTGTGTGCACGCGCACAGCTTAGAGGGAACAGTGACCTGGACAGTTTGCAATAAATTTCAGCAGCATTATCTGTTGCTGCTACCCGGATAAGGGCCTTTGGATATTGGGCCCTATGTGTACAGGGATTACAGTGGGTTAACTGAACAGGTTGGGAGACACTAACGCATCACTGTTCCATAAAACTAGTGCATGATCTCCGCCAGGGCTCCCCAAACCTGTTCTCAGCCACTCAGCCAATATATCCACAACGGATATGCCTGTATGCTAATTTACAATGGCTTTCCTGAGGAAAGAAGGGAATATGTGATAAAGCTGGCTGATATTCAAAACCCAGCCAATACCTATGCAGCTAGAAAAGCTTTCCCAAGGGCGCAATATGAAGACATGCTGGATGAAAATTCCACTATTGGGATACAGTCAAAACCTATGCAGAGAGCAGGGCTCAACCTGGATATCCAGGGGCAGCTGTAATCCGGATATTGCTGCTGGATATCCCCTCATTATTTAAGTGCCATGGCTGACCACCATGGCATTTAAACGTCATCCCTTTTGAAAACTGGGCTAGAGATATTTAACTATCACCAAGGTATAAATGCACAGCAGGCTCCAGAAAGAGGGGTCATGGAGGAGGTTGAAAGGGTTGTGCCCAGGAGTAATCTAGGGAATTATTTCATTAAGAAATGGTGGTGGATGCGTGGAACAGATGGAGATGAGGACAATGTCTGAATTCAAGAAGGAATGGGAAAAGCATAGAGGATGTCTGAAGGAGAGGAAGGGATTGCAGAGCTCAGCAATGCATATCCTTAGGCAGACTAGATGGGCCATTATGTTATAAGGGCCCAGTATTCAAAGGCATTACATAGAAACATGATGGCAGAAAAAGACCACATGGTCTATCTAGTCTGCCCTTCCATATCAACCACTACCAACAGTCCCCTTTTTTCCCTTAGAGATCCTCTGTGTTGGTCCCATGCTTTTTTGAATTCAGATACTGTCTTCATCTCTACCACTCCACTGGGAGACTAATCCATGGATCCACCACTCTTTCCATAAATAAATATTTCCGCATATCACTCCTGGATCTATCCCCTTTCACCCTCATCCCATGTCCCCTCGTAGCAGAGCTTGCTTTCAATCGAAAGAGGCTCTCCTCCTGTGCATTTATGCCATTGAGATATTTAAACTTCTCTATCATATCTGCTCTATTCTGCCTTTCCTCTAAAGTATACATCTTGAGATCCTGAAGTCTGTCTTCATATGCACACCACTGGTAACCTCCCTCTCCTCAGACTGAGCTCCATTTACCTGTACCCTTTGTTGCCTCCTTCTCAACCAATTTCTAACCCAATCAATAACTTTAGGGTCCATCCCTAGGCTGCTCAGTTTCTTGATCAGTTGCCTGTAAATGCGACTGTATATGCTGCTGAGATGGATATTCAGTAGCAGTACTATGGTTATTACCTCTGAATATTCCCGATTAATGCTACTACATGCCCCAATGCTAACCATGTAGAATCAGGACGTGTTATGGGGGGCGGCACCACTCGCTAACCAGGCAGCAGCGGTATTGCACATCTGCCTGATTAGCCATCCATGGGTAAAGATAGGAGCAGCAAAAGCTTTACCAAAGGGAGCTGACTGGGCAGAGGCTCTATATCGCCGGATACGGCCAGGCATTGAATATCCAGGTTTAAGGTTCAGCGCCGGCAGCTAGGCGCAATACTCTCGCTAGCTGCTGCCCCTCAATATAGGGCCCTACGCTTCTTAAGCATTTGCTCTTTCCTCCTCCCTCTGTGCAAAATGTTGGATGGATTGTGGTACAATTAATAATTTTAAGGAAGGAAAACATGCCTGCTGACTGGGCATCCGCCAAAATTGTCAGTGTCTCTATAGATACTTGTTCATCTTCTGCTCCTTTAGGCTTCTCCATGGATGACCTGCAATTGGAAGAGAAAAGATGAGGTCCTTATGGTATTTATTGTCCTTTACAATTCTCTATGTCCTCTTCAGTCTCCCTCATACACAAATAACCCCACTCACATCCCACACTAGAACTCCCCTTCCTGATATTGAACATTAAGGGGGATTAATGTGAGTTTCTCTGCCCTCTGGTTTAGTTTTGTTGGAAGGTAGGTGACTTGCAAATCTGAGCCTATGCAGATGGCCATTTTCCATATTCTGACTACCTCCTTGCATAGGGGGACATCAATGCTTTACAAAAGGCTATATCGCAAGCAACAAAATAAACAAACATAATTATAAATAAAACCTGCCCTCTTCCTCCCTCTTTATTTATGTAAAAAACTTAGCAATCTGATTGTGTGAAAGAAAGTTCTTTGTCCCAGAAGCCAATGCTTGAAAACACAAAATGCACAGAACATTGCTTGCAGTTTCAAAAGGTTTATGTCATTCAAATTTTCTTTTAGTGACCATTGACCTTGAGTGTAAAGATGCAAGCGGCGACAAAGATGCAAGTTTGTTGCTAAGATGACTTAATGTTGCGGCTTCTGAAACGGGCAACCCTTCTGACAGCTGGACAATTACTGTCACCAGAGGAGAGCCCGCCTTAGATCGGCATGTACTTTGATTTTATGAGAAAGAGATTGAGAATATTGAGACTTTGGGACTTGAATTGCTCATGCAAGGGTCTCAAGTGCAATCTTGCTTGAGGAACATCATGAACTGATGCAGCTATATGCCCAAATACTTTCAAAATCGTGTGCACTGACTCTCTTCTTTCGGTTACTTGCACGTTGTAATTATATGTAATCTGTCTTACAGGAAAGACGCTCTGCCAAAAGACGTCTCAAGATTACCTCCTATGAAGGTCAAACTTTGAGATGGCATGAGATTGGGATTTTTCCCCTTTTTTAAAATTTTATCTTTCTAACATTTTTAATTATTATCACAAGAATACTTCTTGTTATGTAAATAAGCATCCACAACAGTATCTACAGGATCTGGTGCAAGAGATAAGGGTTTTGGGGCCACATAGCAATAGTAATCATAGCATGATCACATTAAATTTAATATATGGAAGAAAGACGGCAAGGACATCCACAGTACTACCGTTTAACTTTCAAAAGGGAGACTAAGATAAAATGAGGAAAATAGTTAAGAAAAATCTAAAAGGAGCAGCTGCAAAGGTTAAAGATTTATGTAAAGCATTGGCATTGTTTAAAAGTACTATCCTGAAAGCCCAGAGCAGATGTATTCCAAGATTTAAAAAAGTGGAAGGAAGGCCAAAAAACTGCCAGCATGGTTTAAATGTGAGGTCAGAGAGGAAATGGAAAAAGGAGCCATAGTGGAGAGACTGGATGAATTCTTTGTTTTGGTCTTTACTTAAGAAGATGTAGGGAAATTACTCATGCCAGAAATGGCCTATAAACTTGATGTAGAAGAAGAATTGAAATATCGATAAACTGGAAGCATGTATTACAACTGTTTGATAAACTGAGGAGTAGCAAATAACCTGAACAGGATGGTATACATCCAAGAGTGATGAAATAACTGAAGGTCCCTCATGATTCAAAATCAAATATTAACTACACTCAAAAGGTTCCCAACGTGGAATACCAGACAAGCCTACAACAATGAAGCAATTTCACTACACAAAAGAAATTAAGGAACAAGACAATAAAATAAATATAAGACAGAAGAATTCTTCTCACTCGATCCTAAACCCCATTGCACCATGGGGCCACCCCCATCACCATCTTCCAGTGTGGCTCACGTAGCAGAGGATCTAGATGACACAAATGCTGAAAGATGAGGCTCCCAAAAGACATAACTATTCCCATCTAATCTAACTAAACATTTACAGAAAGAATGTAAAAAGAGTAAACCCCCCCAACTGGGAAGCAGTAGGCTTAAATAGGATAAATTATTTTCTTCTTTTCTCTGTTACCCAAGACATGTCTCAAAATATTCTCACTTTACTGTCCGAAAAACTAGTCTCTGTATATCTTAAATAGTCAGTCTCTGTCCAGCTCAAAAGCCAACGTAATTAACAAAGTCAAAGTGAATGGAGGCTCAGATTCTGTCCTTTAGAAAAAGGCTGTAAAGAGTAGTTACTCACCTGTAACAGGTGTTCTCCAGGAGCAGCAGGAATCAGTTCTCACATATGGGTGACGTCGGCGCCGACGGAGCCCTCGTGCGGAGCATTTCCCCAGCTTTCAAAGAAAGCCTTTGGGAATTGCAGCTCGCATGCGCGGTCCTCTTCCCGCCCAAGGGTGCCATCTTGCTCAGTCTTATGACATAGCTAAAAGACAGCAAAAAAGTAGCAAAAACAAATGATATGACTGCAACTCTAAGGTGAGGAGGGAGGGTTGTGAGGACGGATTCCTGCTGCTCCTGGAGAACACCTGTTACAGGTGAGTAACTACTCTTTCTCCAGGACCAAGCAGGAAGTCAGTCCTCATATATGGGACTCCCCAGCTTAAGGCTACCGGAGACCTCAAGCCGAAAAAATGAGCTCCCTCTAGCTCGTCAGCACGTAAGGAAGGAATCTTCTCTGAGAACGCCCCCGACCGGTAGCCCAACACCAGGGCCGGAGGGTAGGAGTTGCCTAAACCCCAAAGAGATTATGGAGTACTCCCTTTCCGAAAGCACTGTCCCTGCGGGGCTCCCTCTCAAGGCAGTAATGGGCTGCAAAAGTCTGGCTTGAAGACCAAGTAGCGGCCCGGCAGATGTCTGCCAACGGAACAGAGCGGAGATGAGCCACTGATGCAGCCTTCGCCCTGACACGATGAGCCGTGACTCGACCCTCCAACGAGAGGCCGGCTGCCCCATAAGCCCAGGCGATACAGTCAGCGACCCATATGGACAACGTACGCTTGGAGACAGGGAGCCCCAACTTATTGGGGTCAAAAGAAATGAAAAGCTGAACAGCCTTCTGATGCTCCCGCGTACGGTCAAGGTAGAAGGATAACGCCCTTCTACAGTCCAGGGTATGCAAGACCATCTCAGCCCGGCTGGCATGCGGCCTGGGAAAGAAGGTCGGAAGAACCACCTCCTGATTGAGGGGAAAAGGTGAGACAACTTTAGGAAGAAACTTAGGGTGAGTCCGTAAGACTACCCTATTCCTGTAGAACCTAGTGTAAGGAGGATCAGACACTAATGCCTGTAGTTCACTCACTCGCCTAGCAGAGGTGAGAGCTACCAGAAATAAAGTTTTCCAGGAGAGAAAATGGAGAGGGCAGGTAGCCATAGGTTCAAAAGGCGAACAAGTAAGCCGCTGCAAGACCACATTCAGATCCCACTCAGGGGCAGGTGGACGCAAAGGAGGCTTAAGCAGAAGGAGGCCTCGGAGGAAACGAGCCACCAAAGGGTGGTTGGAAAGAGGCCTGCCGTCCACCGGCGAGTGGTGTGCTGAGAGAGCACTAAGGTGAACTCTAACAGAGTGAGACTTAAGGCCCAGATTGGAGAGGTAGAGCAAATATTGCAATACTACCGCTACCAAGCACGAGAAGGGATTCTCGCTGTGCTGAGCACACCATGCGGAGAATCTACGCCACTTAAGAGTGTAGGATTTCCTGGTGGATTGACACCAAGAGGCCAAGACTACATCTTCCACCTCTCGAGGCAGTAGTAGGGGAGCCAGGACTACCCTTTCAGCAGCCAGGCCATCAGATGAAGGGACTGGAGGTTGGGATGCAAGAGAGTCCCCTGATCCTGAGACAGGAGATCGTGTTGAAACCCCAAAGGAATAGGTGTGTCCACCGCCAGCTGTAGCAGAAGCGGGAACCACGGTTGCCTCGGCCACCTAGGGGCTATGAGAATCAATGAAGCTCCGTCCCTGAGGACTTTGAACAGCGTTCTGGACACTAGTGGATGTGGGAGGAAACGCATACAGTAGGCCTGTGGACCACGAGATCAGAAACGCATCCACTGCTACTCTGAGAGGATGCGGTTGTCTGGAGCAAAATCTTGGGAGTTGCCGGTTCAGAGGACTGGCGAAAAGATCCATGGTGGGGAGTCCCCACTTGAGAAAGACCTGCTGAACCACCAATGGGTTCAATCTCCATTCGTGTGGTTGCAGGATCCTGCTCAGTCGGTCTACCAGGCAATTTTCCTGACCTGGGAGGTAGACAGCCTTGAGAAGGATTCCGTGATGGACAGCCCAAGAGCACAGTCGTTGTGCCTCCTGACAAAGAAGGAAGGAGCCTGTGCCTCCTTGTGTGTTCACATAGAACATGGCAACTTGATTGTCCATCTGGACCAGTACAGACTGGTGAGAGGCGAGGTGGGAGAAGGCTCTCAGAGCTAGGCGTATCGCCCGTAGCTCCAGGAAGTTTATTTGTTGAGTAGCCTCCCAAGGGGTCCAGAGACCCTGAGTACATGTCCCTTGGCAATGTGCTCCCCAACCGAGAAGAGAAGCATCTGTTGTCAGCACCTGAGAATGCGGAGGGGATTGAAAAACCACTCCGAGCACCAGATTCGGAAGATGAAGCCACCATTGCAGAGAGGAGACCAGGAGGTCGGATATCTTTACTGAGTCCGCTAGGCTCCCTGTGGCTTGATGCCACTGAGTGCGAAGGCTCCACTGAGCAGGCCGCATGTGCAGGCGGGCATTGGGGGTGACCTGAACCGTGGAAGCCATATGGCCGAGTAGTCTCAGGAATTGCCTGGCAGAGACCAGGGAATTGCTGCGAAACTGGCTGGCCAGATCCATTAGCCTGTGGGCCCTGTCCAGAGGCAGAAAGCCTTTGCTTGAAGAGTGTCTAGCCTGGCCCCTATAAACTCCAAGTTCTGGGATGGGAGCAAAGTGGACTTTGCGAAGTTTATGACAAACCCCAAGTGCTGAAGTAGAGCCACAGTGCGAAGGGTGGCCTGGTTGGCCTCTTGGGAAGATTGGCCCCTTATGAGCCAGTCGTCCAGGTACGGAAACACAAAGAGACCCTGAAGCCTCAGGTAGGCCACCACCACTGCCAGGCACTTGGTGAACACCCTGGGAGCGGAGGACAGGCCAAAGGGTAGTACTCTGTACTGATAGTGGTTTCCTCCCACAACAAACCTGAGATATTGTCTGTGGTCTGGATGAATAAGGATGTGAGTATACGCATCCTTTAAATCCAAGGAGCATAGCCAGTCTCCCTGCTGGAGGTAGGGCAGCAGGATTCCAAGGGTAAGCATCTTGAACTTTTCCTTCTCCAGGAACTTGTTGAGGTTTCGCAAGTCTTGGATGGGTCTGAGGCCTCCTGTTCTTTTTGGTACCAGAAGTACCTGGAATAAAAGCCGTGACCTCTCAGGCGGTGGGGCACCGGTTCCACAGCCTGATCCATTATTAAGAAGTGACCGAAGATATCAATGTTTGACCCAGTACAGGCATTGTGGAACTTGTGTCTCTTGGGGAAACTGCTAGGTACATGTGACCTAGATTGGCCACTGTTGGAAACAGAATACTGGGCTTGATGGACCTTGGTCTGACCCAGTATGGCATATCTTATGATCTTATGATCCTTTATCAGACTTGCTAACTCCTGAAGGAGTAGGTCCCTGTGCAGAGGGGGTCTTGGAGGCTCCCCTGGAAAGTAGGAGGGAGGTACCTGGTGAAAATGGAGAATATAGCCCTTTTGGGCTATGTGAAGAACCCAGGTATCTGTTGTGACGGCTGACCACCTGTGGGCAAAGTGGGCCAGCCGGCCTCCTGCTGAGAGAAGCGGCTATGCTGTTTGAGTCAAAAACCCCCACCCTGCTGAGCAGGGGCCGGTGTAGGTGGCTTGGGGGCCTTCTGCCCACGGGGCCCTTGACCCTGCCCCTTGGCCTGCTGACCCTGTTGGGGAGCTGCAGAGGCCTGATAATGAGGGTATTGTTTATAGGCAGATGACTTCCTCGGGTAAAAGGACTTTTTCCCTGAGCCCTTCTTTTTCTGAGAAGGGGCAGAGGTTTTCCTGAAAAGCCTAGTCCTGGTCAGAGTCTCGGTCTCGAGTTCTGCAGCTTTTTCAGCCATGGGCTTGTCAAAGAGGTTTTCACCTCGGCAGGGGACATCGACCAACTTGTCCTGGACCCATGGCTCGAGGTCGGATGACTGTAGCCAAGCCTGTCGGCGGGCACCGATGCCGGCCCCGGCTACTAGGGCCGAAGCCTCGAAGCCATCGTAGGCTGCTCGAGAGATAAACTTCAAGCACTCTCGAATACCAGTGGACAAGGCCTGGAACCTCTGCAAAGGTTCTTTGAAGAGACCAGCAGAGAACCCGGCAATCTCCTTTGCCAGGTCTCGGAGGTACATGCCCATGTAGAACTGGTAAGTCTGGACACGGCAAGCAAGCATAGAGCCCTGGAAGCACTTCTTACCAAGGGCGTCCAGGTTCCGGGCCTCCCGGCCAGGAGGCACCAAGGAGTGCTTCTTCTGACTTTTCAGTCGATGCATGGCCGATTCCACAACCATGGAGTGGTGCGGTAATTGTGCCTTCTGGAACCCGGGGCTCTTGCGGACTCAATAGATGGAATCGACCCGCTTGCTTAGCACCGGCGTCGAGGCCGGGGTCTCCCACATGCGGAAGAGCAGTCGCTCCAGCATCGGAGGAACCGGAACAGTAAAGGCCTCCTTCGGGGGAGAGTCATACTGGAGGGCCTCGAGCTCCTCGGCTCGAGGCTCCTCCTCGGGATCCGCGGGGAAGGCCAAGGCCTTGGCCATATCCTGCACGAAGTCCGAGAACCGGGTATCCTCCGGTGGGGACCGTCTCCAAGGTTCAGACTCGGGCGAGTCCGATGGGACACACCGAGTCCGATGAGCGTCGGGTGACTCTTCGTCCTCCGTCTCCCAGCCAGACTCCTCGGAGGAGGAATCGAGCAGCTCGGGTCGGGCGGGCACCGATGCCCTCCGCCCCGACGCCGAGGGTATCGGCGTCGACGACCTCGGCCCCGAACGGGAGGTCGAGGGAGACTGTGGCCAAGGATCGACTCGAGCCTGCATGGACTCGAGGATCGGCTCGGCCTCTGGGGTCGACTTGGACGTCAAGGTCCCGGTGGTCGGGGCAGATGCACCGGTGAGACCGGCGATCAATGCCCGCTGCTGTTCCATGAAGGCAGCGAAGCTGCTCTCCAAGGCCGTCAACCTGAGTCCGAGCTCAGGAGACCCAGCAGCCCCCGACTCGGGCCCCGACGGTGTCGGGCCCGACGTCGGCTCCCTCGGAGGAGAGTCAACGAGGACAACAGCACTTACGTGTCCAGGAGACTCCATCTCGACACGAGGATGCTTGGCAGGCCTCTCCGACTCCAAAGACCCGGGACGGCTATCGGGGCTATGCGACCTGGCCCTCAAGGAACCAGGAGCGTCCACCGATGCCTCCCTCGCAGGTTTCTTCTTCCTGCAATGTTCCCGTGGAGACCCCCGCTCAGAGGAACCCAGACGCTGCTCGGGGCCGGAGTCCCGCGACGTCGAGGTCCCTGACGAGGTCCGGGCCCGGCCGGACGCGGAGTCATAAAAAATCCTATCCTTCTGGTGCTGCCGACTCCTCAACGCCTTCGAGGACATTTTGCCACACGGACCACAGATCATCGGGTCATGATTGGGTCCGAGGCAACGGAGGCAGCAGTCATGTGTGTCGGTAAGAGACATAAGTTTCTTACACCGATCACATTTCTTAAACCTGCTGGTAGCCATCGGGGGAAAAAGAGCCCCTGCTAGGTCAAAAGACCGGGCTGCCGGGGAAAAAAGAAAAAAGGCGCGAACACCAGTCACAAAGGACAAAAACCGAAAAAGAGAGAAAAGGACTCGATACCGGTGTATCGGTCCGAGCGGGAAAAGGATCCGGCGTCGAACCGGAGAAAAAAGAGAAAAACAGGGAAAATCAACTTTTTCCTCGGGGGAAAAACAAACTATGTCCGTCGGGCTCCGCGGATAAAAGAAGACTGAGCAAGATGGCACCCTTGGGCGGGAAGGGGACCGCGCATGCGTGCTGCAATTCCCAAAGGCTTTCTTTGAAAGCTGGGGAAATGCTCCGCACGAGGGCTCTGTCGGCGCCGACGTCACCCATATGTGAGGACTGACTTCCTGCTTGGTCCTGGAGAATGTCCAAATCAGATGACATTTGGAAAGAATATTCCTGCCAAGTTGTAATCCCTGTTCTTTGTAAATACAGTGTGAACGCTGCCTGCACTGTACAAATTTGTTTTACTGTAAACCAAGCTGATTTTAAAGAGCACGATATAAAAAAAACTTCAAATAAATAAATAAATACTAACCAGCTTCAACTTGGCAGTAAGAAGGTAGAAAACCCTATAAACCAGAGGGATAGCCTCAGAAGGAATCTACAAAGTTTTTTTATCAAGAATCGGTTGAACAATTCTAGAGCTGAGAATGTCGGGACTTTGAGAAAATTCAATAGTCTGAGATTTCGCTGTTTATTGGCAGTTTTGTATGAATGACCTCAGAAACCTTAATGAACATAAAACTGCTAGCAATAGACTGCTCTAACTTATCCTCTAAATTAGAGATCCTACATTTCAAAGGTTGAATTTCCTGTGGATATTCCTCCACGTTTTGAACATTTTGAGCAAAAGAAACAGCACTATTATGCAACTGAGTCAACACAGACCATCCAAGTACCATTAGACCATCCCAAAAGGACTCCAAATTAAATACTTTAGGTCTTACCAATATCCTTTTTGGAGCTGCAAAAGAAGAAATCCCAGAAACACTCTTGCCACTAATCTCCCAAGGTGCAGCTGAATCACGGGAAGCACTGCTCCACCTTGCACTTAAGGCAAGTCATACAGCTCTCGCATGCCCAAGGGTTGTGGAGTCTGAACGAGGGGAGTACCACCGAGGTCCTTTTTTGGCAACTCCCAGGATGTACCTGCAAGGATCGCTTGTGCTGGCTGCAGTGGAGGGATCGAACCTCTAGGCCTCAAGATGTTTGAAGCTCAAGGAAGGCTGAGGGGTCCTCTTCCACACTTGTACCTCCCGGCAAGCCCATTAGAGACAGCTCCTTAGCCACTGGCCACACAAAGCTGTCCATTGACCTGCTCTCCGCCCGATCCAAAGAGGCAGCCTGCTGCATCGTGGCCTTGTGCTTCCACGACGAATGAGACATAAGGCAAGAAGAGCACTCAAGAAAAAACAAACCAGTAAGCCAGGTAGCGTAGCGGCCCACTCACAAGGACCTGCCCACTACCATCTTGCTTCGCTTGGAGTTTTTTTCACGCTTCTATCAAAGAGCCTATTTCATTGAGTAGGACTAGTAGATTTATTTCAATGGAAATGAGTTGCTACAGAATGAGGGGTCATGGGATGAGGGTAAAAGGTGTATACTTAAAAGTAGTCTAGGAAATGTTTCATTAAGAAATGGGGGTGGATGCAGATCGTTGAGGTAAGGATAAATAAAAATCCTTTGTCTTAGGAGGTGAACTGCTACTACTTCCAGCCAATTAATGAACACTTTTGGAGCCAATGATAGGCTGAACATTAACATCTGCTACTAGTTTTGTCAATTTTGATTAAAAGAACCTGAAGTACCTGCAGTGAAGAGGATGAGTTGGAATGTGGACAGAGGTTTTCTTTAACTTGAGTGAGACTAGACCAATTGTTTTGATGAAACAAGGGAAGGATGCTTGTCAAAGAGTTCATTTGGACTTTTCCTTTTTTATGAACAATCTGAGATTCCTGAGGACCAAACTGAGATGGAACCCGCTTGACTTATTGGGAATGAGAAAGTATCTTGAGTAGAATTACAGACCAATTTCTTCTGGTGGAAACTCCTCTATGGCTCTCACCGCAAAAAGGGAATTAATTTCTGCTTCTAGAAAGGGTATACAGAGTGTGCTGACATAATCTTTGAGAATTTATGGATTTATTTTATACCCATCATTCATGATCCTAAATACCCATTTGTCTATAGCAATGCTTTGCAAAAGGTTTTTGAAGTAAGGTAGCCTCCCTCCAACAGGCAATTAGTCAGTTAGGCTCAGGCTTTAGACCAGCAGGTTAACTTGTTCAAGATTTCTTCTTCTCTCAAAATCTCTGTGGCCAGAAAATGTCTGGTTGAAATTGTGTAAATCTGCAGACTTGTGATAAAGCTGGTAGCACTTATGGTAGTAGCTCTGAAAATACTGCTGCTGGTATTGGCATCTATAGGATGTAAAGGTGCATCTACAAAATGCTGAAGATCATTCAGGCAGGAAGAAAGCTCATGAACAACAGAGCAATGCTCTTTAATATAAGATACTGCACCTTTAACCATATCTCCAAAAGGTTTATCCCCAAGTAGGGTGCATCAGCTAAGTGCTTGTGAATATCCTCCTGAAGACTGGAGGCTTTGAGAGAGACTCTTTTTTGTGCAACAATTGCTAGATCTGCCGATCAAGGAATTGTTTCAAAGACATCATCGGCCAAATGGATCAGGTGTAGAGTACAGTTGTCAATATTATCCAGTACTGTGAGAAGCTATTTATTAATTTGATGAGGGATATTATTCACCAAGGAAGATACAGTACTTGGTCTATTAAGATGGTAATTCATCATTTGCAGCTCATGTGCTGCTATCCTAGAATTAAGCATTGAAGCCTCGAAAACATTTCTGGCCGCAGTATCCAAAATCTTAGGCTCTCTGCCGGAGGGGGGGGGGGGGTAAACGACACCCAATTTAAGAGACTTGGACTTCTTAAGTTCCATCTTTAATACTATGGATTGAAGAGACAACTGAGGTTTTTCAAAAGCTGGTGTAGGATGCACTTTATATATTTGGTATCCAACCATTTGGCTATAGGATTAGTTGATAGAGGGGCTTGCCATATGTCCATCTGGAAATCCAGGAAGATTTGGTGAACTGGTAAGGATATTGCTTCCTTGTGTGCATTAATGGATTTTATAATGGAGACAAAGCCATAAAAACTACAAGGAGTTTCCTTTTGCATAAGTGAAAGTACCCATGATACCTGCAGTAGAAATGGAGGATAAGAGTTATCCTGAATTTCAGGATCTGAGTAGGTCTTTATAGGAGAATCACCTTAAGAATGAAGGGAAGGAGTTTAGGTCAGCAACCTTTGCAAACCCATGTGATATGACCTCTGTATTCGAGATGGATGATTCTGAGTCTGAAGCACAAGTGGTGGAAGAAAAAGAAGACTTAGAAAGCAAATCTTATTTCTTTGTAGTCGAAATCCTGTTCTGAAGTAACTTCTGGATTATTTACAGTAAAAGGAGATTTTTGTCATCCTGCACAGGAAGACGAGAGGGATAATCTTCGGATAGAACATGGCATTGAATCAGCTATCCCCTTCTGAAGGCAAGTGCTGAGGTGAAGAGTTAATCTCCTTAACTGCCTTCTTTTGACTGTTCCCAAGTACGTTTTGTGGCTTGTAGAGCTGGCAACATGTTACCCCTCCCATGGGTAACTCCTGTGGGCTTGCTGGGATTCGAGCTGAAGCATCTATTTGCTTTGTTTACATGCTGTATTGAGCAAGGACCATCTTTTATATGTATTTATACAGTGCTGCATATGCCTTGTGGTGCTATATAAATGATTAATAGTAATAGTAGTAGTAGCATCTATTTGCTTTGTGTACTTGCGATTGTTTGATTTAAATGCCTTTTGTCCATCTTTTTACCGCTTGCTGTGTGCGTTGAGTTATGTGATCCTAGGCATTACATCTGGCTGTGCTGAGCCAAACTGTTAGAACAAGAAAAAGCAAGATTGCTGTGTACATGGGAGGACGGTTTTGAATATACATTGTCCTGTAATTCTTCAAAACCTGTCTAAATCCAACCATCAACTTCTCCAGTAAAGGCACATACAGTTCAAGGGATAAGGTAGCATGCTCTCCTTGCTGCAGTCCAAAGGACTGGAGAGTTTCTACTCTGTGCTGAAGATCCTAGAGTTGACCCTGCAGATCTTGCAAGGCCTAGACAAGGTCTCCCATAGTCTCTGAGGTTGACTCCATTCTCATTTATTCCCAGAGCGCAGTCTGGTTCAAACTATTAAGACCTCTCCTGGGCAGGAACATGGCGAAGAGGCTAGGCTTAGGCAGGCATGGAGCAGAAGCCTAGTAAGGAGCGGATATCAGATATGTGGCAGGAGCTAAATTTAACAAGAGAAACACTCCACTGAAGCAATGAAATGCAGCTGGGTAACAGTAGAGAGAGCCTTCAAAGATGCTGTGATTAAAGCCCTCTTCAATAAACTTTCACTGGATTCTACCTGCCCTTCCAATTATCAGCCCATCTCCCTTCTCTCTTTTGCATCTAAATTGCTCAAATGTGTGCTTTCTCTGCCGCTGTCCTGACTTTCTTTCCTCTCAATACATTCTAGATCCACTGCAGTCTGGCTTTAATCTCTAAATTCTACTGAAACAGCCCTTGCCAAAGTCTCCAGAGATCTGTTCCTTGCCAAATCCAAGGTTCTTTACTCGATTCTGATCCTTCTTGACATAGCTGCTGTTTTTGACACTGGTGATCACCACCTTCTTGATACCCTGTTTTCACTTGAATTTCAGAGCTCTCTTCTGTTTTAGTTTTCTTCTCATCTCTCCCATTGCACTTTCAGTGTATGCTCTGGTGGATTCTTCTCCACTGCTATCCCAATTTCAGTCAGTGTATGTGAGGGCTTTGTCTTATGGCCTCTTCTGTTCTCTCTTTGCACTCATTCTTTAATTGCACCAATCTCCTCCCATGGGTTTCAGTACCTTCTTTATGCTGATGACAATCAGATTTTACCTCTCTAGCTCAGAAATCAACAGATAGCTAAAACCTATGTTTTCTCTCTTTAAAGTCAAGAATAGATTCATTTTTTTTTTAAGTGCTATCAAGTCAATGCTGACTCTTGGGTTTTCTTGGTAAGGTATGACCAGAAGTAGATTGCCAGGCCTTTTCTTCTTTCGTAATGGAGGGTAAAGTGACTTGCCCAAGGTCACAAGGAGTGCCAATGGGAATCAAAACCTTATATAGGACTGGCTTGTAGTGTGTGTAAACCACTCTGATGTCCTTCAGCCTGGGTATTATATCAAGAAATTGCATAAACATAAACATATATTATTTTGTATTTCTTCTATATATTTGTATGTTACTATGTATATTTTTAGACTCCTGATGAAGGCTCCTGACGGACTGGAAAGGGGGGCTGTTACTTCTGGAGAGAAATCTGAAATTGTGAGTATATACTTCTGGGAATTTTTCTGAAAGGAATTGTTTTTCTTTTAAAGCTAATTAATCTGTGAACCCACTATTTTTTTTTGTTAAATCAGTCAGGGCCTAGTAGCAACAGTTTTAAGATTCAATTTAACAACACAGAAGAGAAACTTTCTGGTTACCTTTCATACCCAGTAGACAGCTGTAGTTTAAATTTCATAGTCACTCAGGGCCTAGCATCAGCAAAGTACTTTTTAGTTTCAAATTAAAACACAGAAGAGAGCTTTCTGGTTAAATTTAGAATCCAGCAGAGAGCTTGTAGTTTAAATTTCATAATAGGTTAGAGCCTAGTAGCAGCAAAGAGCTATAATTTAAATCAAATCAGAATATAGTTTTCCTCAGCAGCGCAGGACAAGGTACTGTGTAGCAGCCCTTTTTTAATAAGTGATATATCCCTCCCTCCCTCCCCACACCCACCCTCCCTGGGAAAATCACAGCTTTATAGGTACTTGCACAACTTAAAAGACAGGAGGTGCTCTCAGGTGAAGCTCATTACCCAAATCAGTCATACACCAGGACCTGAGATTAATTAAGCTTCAGGTGAACAAGGTATATTAAACTTCTTAGGTACAGTTTAGTGGTATAAATATCCATTGCACCCTTTAGTACATATAGAACTTAAAGATCTAAACACAAACTTAAAACTAAGATGCAGACAGCAGTCCAGCAGCGGGATGTGGGCTTTCCAGTCTTTTGCATTGAGTGTCACATGTATGATTTTCTCCCAGCTGGTGAGAGGTCTTACGTGTGCACGAGGTGCAAGGAGCTCTTGCTCTCAGGGAACAAGTCCGTTCTCTAGAGGCTAGAGTAGCAGACTTGGAAAACATAAGACAGACAGAGAGGTACATAGACGAGACCTACAGGGATATAGTCCTGAAGTCCCACCTCCAGTCTGGCAGCATCCCTGTTGCCATGGAGGAGAGAGGTCACGTGACAGGAGAGCATCACCCTGGTGTGGCAGGAAGTGATCCTGTAACTAGGACCTGTCCTCCAGGAGGTTTCTCCAGGGCCAAGTGCCCATGCGGGAAGGGTTAGGACAGCAGTTATAGTTGGTGATTCGATCATTAGGCATGTAGATAGCTGGGTGGCTGGTGGACGTGAGGATCGCCTGGTAACATGCCTGCCTGGTGCGAAGGTAGCGGACCTCACACGCCACCTAGATAAGGTCTTAGATAGTGCTGGGGAGGAGTCTGCTGTCTTGGGTACATGTGGTACCAATGACATAGGAAAATGTGGTAGGGAGGTTCTGGAAGCTAAATTAGGCTTTTAGGTAGGAAGTTGAAATCCAGAAACTTCCAGGGTAGCGTTCTCCGAAATGCTTCCCATTCCACGTGCAGGACCCAATAGGCAGGCAGAGCTCCGGAGTCTCAATGCGTGGATGAGACAATGGTGCAGAGATGAGGGGTTCGGATTTGTTAGGAACTGGGGAACATTCTGGGGAAAGGAGGGGCTCTTCCGAAGGGATGGGCTTCACCTAACCGGGATGGAACCAGGCTGCTGGCATTAACCTTTAAAAAGGAGATAGGGCAGCTTTTAAACTAGATAATAGGGGAAAGCCGACAGTCGCCCAAGAGCGCATGGTTCGAAGAATGTATCCTTGAAGGATACTACAAAAAGCAGAGAGGTTCCAAAAAAGAGTAAAGTAGCCCAAATGCCCTCGAGTATGGAGAAGACAGAAATTAAAGATACAAACTTACCCATGTCTACCAATAGCCAAAATAATATGAATAAAATACAGTCTCTAAAATGCTTGTATGCAAATGCTAGAAGTCTACAAAACAAGATGGGAGAGTTAGAATATATAGCACTAAACGAGAGGTTAGATATGATTGGAATATCAGAGACATGGTGGAAGGAGGACAACCAGTGGGACACTGTGATACTGGGTACAAACTATATCGAAATGATAGAGCTGATCAAATTGGTGGAGGGGTTGCGCTCTATGTTAGAGAGGGCATTGAGTCAGAAAGGATTAAAGTTTTGCAAGAAACAAAATTTGCTGTAGAATCTCTATGGATTGAAATTCCATGTAAAAAGGGGAAGGCGATGGCAGTGGGGGTGTACTATCGTCCGCCTGGCCAGAATGAACAAATGGATGATGAAATGCTCAAAGAAATCAAGGAAGCTAGCAAAAGTACAGTGCAGTAATAATAATGGGTGATTTCAATTACCCCGGCATCGACTGGGTCAGTGTCACAACAGGACATGCTAGGGAGATAAAGTTCCTAGATGAAATAAATGACTGCTTCTTGGAGCAGCTGGTTCATGAACCGACCAGAGGGGAAGCAATATTAGACCTAGTCCTTAGTGGAACACCAGATGTAGTGCAAGAGATAAGGATGTTGGGGCCACTTGGCAATAGTGATCATAGCATGATCGCCTTTGATTTAATTAGTGGAGGAGGGATAGTAAGGGAAATCCACAGTACTACCCTTTAACTTTCGAAAGGGAGACTATGATAGAATGAGGAAAACAGTTAAGAAAAAACTAAAAAGAGCAGTTGCAAAGGTTAAAGACGTACATCAAGCTTGGTGTTGTTGAAAAATACTATCTTGGAAGCCCAGACCAGCTGTATTCCACGCTTTAAGAAAAGTGGAAGGAAGTCCAAAAAATTGCCAGCATGGTTTAAAGCTGAGGTCAGAGAGGCTGTTGCCAAAAAAGCATCTTTCAAGAAATGGAAAAAAGAGCCAAATGATGAAAACCTGGAAACAGCACAAGCACTGGCAAGTCAAATGCAAGGCATTGATAAGGCAGGCAAAGAGAGAATTTGAGAAGAAGCTTGCTGCGGAAGCAAAATGCGAAATAAAGACCTTTTCAAGTACATTCGTAGCAAAAAACCTGTGAGAGAGTCAGTTGGTCCATTAGATGATAAAGGGGTTAAAGGAGCACTAAGAGGCGACAAGGCGATAGCGGAGAGACTGAATGAATTCTTTGCTTCGGTCTTACTGAGGAAGATGTAGGGATGTTACCCACGACTGAAGTGGTATTTAAAGGTGTGGAAGAATTGAAGGAAATATCGATACATCGGGAAGATGTCCTACAACTATTAGATAAACTGAAGAGTAGCAAATCACCTGGGGCCGGATGGTATACATCCAAGGGTGTTGAAAGAACTGAAATTTGAGATTGCAGACCTGCTATCAGTAATCTGTGAACTATCATTAAAATCATCTCTAATACCTGAGGATTGGAGGATCGCAAAGGTACACCAATTTTTAAAAAGGGTTCGAGGGGTGATCCGGGAAACTACAGACCGGTGAGCCTGACATCAGTACCGGGAAAAATGGTAGAAACCATCATAAAGAATAAAATTACTCAGCATATAGATAGTCATGACCTAATGGGAGACAGCCAACATGGCTTTAGACAAGGAAGATCTTGTCTTACTAATCTGTTATGTTTTTTTGAAGGAGTGAATAAACAGGTGGACAAAGGTGAGTCGGTTGATATTGTGTATCTGGACTTTCAGAAAGCCTTTGACAAGGTCCCTCATGAGAGACTTTTGGCAAAACTAAAGAGTCATGGGATAGGAGGCAGTGTACTACTGTGGATCAGGAACTGGTTAAAAGATAGAAAGCAGAGAGTAGGGCTAAATGGCCAATTTTCCCAATGGAGAAAGGTGAATAGTGGTGTACCCCAGGGATCTGTGCTGGGTCCGCTGCTTTTTGACATATTCATAAATGACCTGGAAAGTGGAATAACGAGTGAGGTTATCAAATTTGCTGATGACACAAAACTATTTAAAGTTGTTAAAACCCAGGAGGATTGTGGAAAATTGCAAGAGGATCTTGATAAATTGGAAGACTGGGCATCAAAATGGCAGATGAAATTTAATGTGGAGAAGTGCAAGGTTATGCACCTAGGGAAGAACAACCCAAACTATGGTTACACGATGCAAGGTTCCACATTAGGAACCACCACCCAAGAAAAAGATTTAGGCGTCCTTGTGGATACCATGTTAAAACCCTCGGCCAGTGTGCAGCGGCGGCCAAGAGAGCAAATAGAATGCTAGGTATGATAAGGAAAGGAATGGAAAATAAAACAAAAGATATTATAATGCCTCTATATCGTTCCATGGTGAGACCGCACCTTGAATATTGTGTGCAATTCTGGTCGCCGTATCTTAAAAAGGATATAGCGATTTTAGAAAAGGTTCAGAGAAGAGCCACCAAAATGGTAAAGGGGATGGAAGGCTACTCCTATGAAGAAAGGCTAAAAAGGTTGGGGCTCTTTAACCTGGAAAAGAGACGGCTGAGGGGAGATATGATAGAAGTCTATAAATTAATGAACGGAGTGGAACGGGTAAACGTAGATCGATTGTTTACCTTATCAGAATATAGAAAGACTAGGGGACATGCAATGAAGCTACAGGGTAAACTATTTAAGACTAATAAAAGAAAATATTTTTTCACTCAACGTGTAATCAAACTCTGGAATTTGTTACCGGAGGATGTAGTAAAGGCTGTTAGTGTAGCTGGGTTTAAAAAAGGTTTGGACAAGTTCCTGGAGGAAAGGTCCATAAACCATTATTAAGAAGGGACCCAGGATATCAATGCTTGAACCAATACAAGCATTGTGGAACCTGTGTCCCTTGGGGAAACTGCTAGGTACGTATGACCTAGATTGGCCACTGTTGGAAACAGAATACTGGGCTTGATGGACCTTGGTCTGACCCAGTATGGCATATCTTATGTTCTTATGTTCTTATGAAACCTGGCCAAATCGAGCCTTGCTTCAGTAAAGAAGTTTCTATTCCATGGTCTCCTTCCTCTTCCTTCTTCTGTGATTGGTTTCTTTCGATATAACATCAGCAAAATTCATCCCTTCCTCTCAGAACATACTGTACTACCAAGACCCTTATCCACTTTCGCATCATGTCCAGTCTAGACTATTGCAACTTGCTCATTACTAATCTCCCACTGAATCATCTATCT
This sequence comes from Ichthyophis bannanicus, assembly GCA_033557465.1. NCBI lineage: Eukaryota > Metazoa > Chordata > Amphibia > Gymnophiona > Ichthyophiidae > Ichthyophis > Ichthyophis bannanicus. Next base: position 55,373,389 of record CM066045.1, read on the forward strand.
CCCCTTCAATCTGTTCAAAACTCCGCTACATGGCTAATCTTCTGCCAGTGTCTCTAAGTTCACATAACCCTTCTTCTCAAGTCACTTCATTGGTTCCCCATCTATTTCCATATCCAGGTCAAACGTAACCTATTGACCTAAAATATATTCATTCTTTGATTCCTCACTATCTCTCCTCTCATCTCTCCCTACCACCATCCTTGGCAACTGCACTCATCAAGCAAATCACTACTGCCAAGTTTAGACTTCATTCTTTCCACCTTGCTGCACTGTATGCCTTGAATAGGCTATCTGAGTTGGTTCATCAGGTTCCATCTCTGGTCAAATTCCATCTCTTCAAGGCTTCGTTTGTATTGAGACCACCTTATTCTTCTGTCTACACCCAGGTATATTTTAATCATTTCCCTTAAGAATTCCCTAGTCCCCTCTTTCTTCTATTTGTCTGTCTTAGCAAATTGTAAGATCTGTGGAGCAGGGACTGTCTTGATGCAAATAGAACCTCATGCACTTCTTTTTATACCAGGAGGCAAATCCTTTCACTTTCCATACTATGAGGGAACAGGTTTGGATGCTGTATGAGCTCTTTCTGCTGGGTGAGAAGGGATGGATGATTCCCCAAGAGAATCGGCACTGATTCTATCAGCTCATAGAGGAGAGGAAACCAAAGCTGCCTGGGTCAGTATGGAGCTATAAGGATGATGAAGGCTTCATTTTGTCAGATCTTCTGCAGAGGCCTGGAGATGAGAGGAAATGGTGGAAATGCATAGAGAAATCCTTTGCCCCAGGACAGTTCAAAGGCATGGTGATGGAAGAACTTGGCTGCTGGTCAAATCAAGTAAAACGTGGGCCACTGTGGTGGCAAAAATGTCTACCACCAGATGATCCCATCTCTGGAAGAAGGCTAGGACTACTTGGTTGCGCAGCATCCATTCATGAGGGTCCAACTGAAAGCTCAGGGAGTCCACAATCTGGTTGAGCTCACCAGGGAGAGCACAACCAAGTTGAGAAGGCAATATGTAGGCCTTCCATGCAGTTACCTGAATCTCAAGCCTCCCTATTTGTTTATGCAGAAGATGATTACTCGATTTTCCGACTGAATGTATTCCTTAAAGAGGGAGCAAAGGTTTATAGGGTGTAAAACATGGCCCAAAGTTCTAGTCAATTAATCTGGAGGCAGCAATCATTTGAAGACCATATTCCCTGACTATGGCCATGCTGTAGATGCTGTCCCTACTACTACTACAACTGAGCAATTGTATAGCATTACAAGATGTATGCAGCTTTGCACAGACACGTAAGAGACAGTCCCTGCTTATCAGAGCTTACAATCTAGTCAAGATAGACACCACAGTAGGTGTAGACATGGGACACATCTAGGGGGAATGGTAAGAAAACACAAGGAGATCAGGTGAGTCAAGATCCGAAAGCAGCAGCGAAGAGGTGACTTTTTAGCCTAGATTTGAAAATGGCCAGAGAAGGTGTCTGATGTACAGACTCAGGCAATTTGTTCCAGGCATAAGGAGCAGCAAGGTGAAAGGAGCGAAATCTGGAATTAGCAGTAGAAGAGAAGGGAACAGATAGAAATGATCTGCTAGAAGAGTGGAGTTCACGAGGAAGGGTATACAGAGAGATAAGACCATGGGGTCTTGAGAATTTGCTGTGGGGAGGGACTTTGATAATGGCTGTTCCAGGGGGGAAATGGAGAGCTTCCAGACAGCAAAGGAAGCATTTGGGAAGCTGTGTCTTGAACCTTCTCTGAAGACATTATCTCCTAAGCAAAGGAGCATCTCAGGCCTCTCAAGGAGATCTTTTCTCATAATCAAAGCACAGAGCCAAGTGGTCCTTCTTGCTCCAATTCCTATTGCCAGCTCTGGATATGGTATTATATGCATCATAGGTAGTGTTAAGCATAGGATACGTGCATTTTTGAAAAGCCAGGTGAGTCTTATTAAGACCCTCAGGCAGAAGATTGGGTGAGGGGCTTAGTCAACTAGCGAATGATTATAAATGAGCATCTGGAGGAAGTGGGTTAGGATCTTAAGAGTGAGCATTGAGCTCTGGTACATCTTCCCCACAATATGCAGAATCTTCTGGTCTGTGATGAGGAAGCTGCCCAGAGCCTAGAGAATACTGATAAAGGAAGGGAATTTACCCTAATCAAGGGACCTGTTTTGGCAGGTCACAGGAGTAAAACTGCATATTTACCTAAGACAGGATATTCCAGGCTGCAGTGGCCTGCAGAGAGCCTCTAGTGGAGATGAGGTGCAAGAGCATAAGCCCAGATGGAGAAACCCTTACGTCACCCCTAATTACTCAGCTGCCAGGAGAGACTTTAATCAGCCACACCTGGGGACTGCAAGGGAGGGGTTGGAAACTGGGAACTTTAAAAGTAGAACAGAATATGCAGACGGCAGAAGTAGAAGATGAAGCAAGCTTAAGCCTGGAAGACGAGGAGAGCGAGGAGGCAATCCTGAGAGGAGGCTTGAAGGCAAGCGTGAGAGCAAGGAGAGAGGAGCTCTAAGAGATTCATATTCTTGGAGAGATTCCTGGGAGAAGCCAGCTCCAAGGGATTGGGGAAATCCAAAGGCTTGGAGAACTGCAGCTAGGAACCCTAAGAGGAGGTATGGAGCAGATACCCTGAGGTCCAGGAATATAGACTGGAGGACAGGATATAAAAGCTCCAATGCATACTGGCCAGAATATTGGAGAGGACAGCCTAATGCCAGCTTTAACCCAGGTATGCATTATGAACATTTGTCTAACCTAAAGCAAGGCAAAGTGTTTAGACACAGTTCCTGTCCTAGTGAAGGTCAGTTAATAAAGCCCTCTGATCCAGCTCATGATATAGAGCCAATGCAAGTAGAAGAACAGGCTATAATCACAGAGGAAGATGATAATCTCATGGACTGTTCTTTATACAAGGTTGCTAGCACAGAGAAATCCTGAAAGGGGGATCAAATATCAAAAGGGAAACGTTCTAATAACTGACACTAGAAGTTTGTGTAAATACTTGTGCAGAGAAGGGAAAAGAGCTGTTGATTGGAGCTTGTTAGCCAGCTGGTATCAGAGCAGCACACAGCTCGGGCTATGCACACGTTGGATACAAAAGTGCTTTAAATGTGAAAAGGAAAGCTGTTTTTGGTGAAGCAGCATTACTTTTTGGTTGCCTTTTAATCCAGCCCTGCTGAGCAGGTGTGTCAGCAGTGACTGAGAAGGACTTTCTGTTGTTAATGGACTTTACAAGCTACTTGCTTTACCCTTCAGTTGTATTGTTGTTTTGAATATAAATCCTGGAAAATACATCCTAAGGTGTTACCAAATAGAATCTGTGTGCATCTGGATTTACCTCATAAATAAATATTCTGTTACTGCCTTACATTTGAGCCAACTACATTCTCTTCATTTACCTCCAAAGCAAGCACCGCATGACTTGACTACCAGTACCATAATCCTTTGCAAGATAGCCAGTCTGGAACATTGCTTAATTGGGGAACTTTATCTAACAAGCACGCCCCTCCATACTCATGTAAGGGGCTATGGGCGTGACAGATCTCAGCTGGGATACATGTGGTTGGTTGACTTGGAGGACTTTGATCTACTGAGGGCAGCTTCTGAAATTGCCATGTGGTGAGAGAGCTGTGCTGGTAGGTGATTTGGGCCTTCAGTAAGCATATACCTTGCCTTGCGATGATACAAGGCAGTCGACTGACAAGGGGTTTTGTGGCTATGAGCTGGAGGTCACAGAAGACCTCTTGAAGTAGAGAGGCCGCGATATCCTTGGATGTGCTGAGGGACGGCAAAAGGGACTGAAAATCCCTCTTGGAAGCCGGAGCTTCTGATGTGGGTAAAGTGAGGGCTTTGGAGAGCTTAAGCAGGAACTTTGGATAAGATGGGTCCTCTTTGTAGTCCTATTGTTGGTGATGTGCTGGTACAGAGGGCCCCACAGAGTGTGAGTGGTCCTCGATGTCTGAGTGATTTGGGTAGGAGAACTCACTAGTGGGTGTGTGTTCATATGGGTATGCTGTGGAGCCGAGCATGGAAGCTGGTCATTGCAAGGTTGCATCTGGAGGCACCATGGGAACTACAGAAAGGTAGTGTTTGGTTGGCTACATTTTGAAAGGCTCTGGGACCCCTGGAGTGGGGATAGTGATTCAGGAAGCTCTGGATAATACAGTTTCTGGGGTGCTAAGCGGTAAGTAGCAATAGTCTGTAGCATAGCTGTGGTCTCTAGCTAGATCTTCTGCATCATCCAAAATAAGGACTGCTGCAGAGGTGTGCAGCAGCCTGGGGAAGCCAGTGAGGCATGTCACAGTCTATCTCTGCAGCAACTGTGGAAGGAGCTGAGTTGACATGTGGGGAAGGAAGCTGTACTCACTGAGAACGGCAGGATGCAGTTTCTGCTTATGTTGAGTTATGTTGCAGAGATTCAGTCCTAAAGGCTCTAATTTTTCTTGTTGCTGCTGCTGCAGTGTTTAGTGTTTCCTTTCTTTTTTTCCCATAAGGTATGGACCCCAAATAGCTATCTTTGCCCGTGCCAATCTGAAATTGTTCCCATTGTTTGAGCAGCCAAGCCACCAGTAAGTGGCCTGCTTTATCCTCCTGCTCATAAAAAACCTATTTTGCGCTCATCAGCTGCCAGTTGACCTCCATCATTAATTCAGCTTGCAGCTTGCTCCTAGCTTCAGCCAATTACACCTGAGTCTTGCAATTTGAGCATTGTCTATCCTGCTTCTCCAGGCTCCTTATAGTCACCTGAAGCCCATTAACCTCCTTCAAATGCTCTTTCTTTTGGGGCTCCCCCCACAAGATCATTCAAACCCAGGTCACTACCTTACAGCTTTCCTGAACCGTGGTCACAGATCCCCCTCAGCAGTGTTTAAGTTAAAATAATCCTGAATAGTACACTCCAATTCTTGGACCATCCAAATCTCTCAAAAGGCTCTCATTAATTCTCCAAAATATGGTTCCCCCCCTCCTCCTTTCCACTGACAAGCACCATCTAGACCAAGTGCATGATCAGTCCAGGCTTTACTCTTGATCTCAGCCACTAGCATCCTTGAAGTGATGTTCATTGCGGACATCAGCAGATATATTTGTGAATAGGACCAATGTGGAACTGACAGAAGAGTGTAGACCTAACTGACAGGAGGGAACACACTCAATAGATCAACCCAATCCCCATCTACTCCCTCCCACAATCGCAGTGTTATTCAACGCTAGATTCACCATGACATTAAAATTATCCCGCACTATTATTCCCACCCCCCAAATCTCTCTTGTATTCTCTTCACATCCTGAAAAATGCCCCCCTGATACACATGTGGAGTCTTAGGGGCTTGTTTACTAAGCAGCGGTAGCGACTTCCAACCGATATCGGAGCCACAGCCCCGTTGAATTCATTGGAGCCACAACTTCAATAACAATTGGAGGCCACTACCGCTGCTTAGTATGCAAACCCCTTAGTGTTGCTGTTCATTCTGGCCAGGCAGAGGATAGTACTCCCCCACTACTATTCTCTTCTCCTTCTCACATGGAATTCCTATCCATTAAGTTTCTAAAGTCAATTTTGTTTCCTTTAATCCTGTGAATCAATGCCCTCTTTAACATATAGTGCCACACTCACTGATTTAATCTACACCATCATTGCAATATAATTTGTACCCTGGTATCTAGGGTCCTACTGGTCATTCTCCTTCCATCAGGTCTGACATGCCAGTTATATCTACTTCCTTATTCAGTGCTATATATTCTAATTTTCCCATCTTATTTTTCAGACTTCTAGCATTTGGATACAGATATTTCCAAGTATGTTTTTGTTCATATGACTAACCTGCTCATCAGTTGACAAAGGTAATTTACATTCTATAAACTCTGTCTGTTCTTTACTTAAAGGCCCTTAGGCTACTTTTACCTTTATTGTAACCTCTTTATTTTGTTAGTATCCTTCAAAGATACATTATTCCAAACCATGCACTACTGAGCAACCATAAATCTGCTCTATCTTCTTTTAAAGGTTAGTGCTATTTGCCTGGTTCCACTCTGGATAAAGTGAAGCCCTTCCTTTTGGAAAAGGCTCCCACTTACCCAAAATGCTGCACGGTTCCTAGTAATCCTATAGCCTATTCCCTGCACCATTGTCTCATCCATGCATTCAGACTCCAGATCTCTGCTTGTCTTTAGAGCCCTCCATGAGAAACAGGAAGCATTTGTGAGAATCCTACCCTGCAGATTCTTTATTTCAGTTTTCTACCTAAAAAACAAAATTGGGCTTGCAGAACCTCTCTTCTGCACCTTCTTCTATCATAGGTACCCACATGTACTATAACAGCTGTCTCCACTCCAGGAGTATCTAAACTTCTATCCAGGTGATGCGTGAGATCTGCCACCTTTGCACTAGACAAGCAATTTACCAAATAATCCCCATATCCACCACCACCCAAGTATCTCAGTTCTAGGCACATGGCCCTGGAAACACATCCTCCATTTGAAAGGATACCACAACACTCAGAGGGCAGGTCCTAGATAAAGGGTTCCTTCCTATGTCACCAAGATGATACTCTCTTTCAGGTGACACTTCCCCCCCTCCCCCAAGCAGCACAGGGGTTCCTATAATTCTCCTCTCTTCACCTCTCTGTCTCCTTTAGCTCCTCCAGGCCTGCCACTCTAACCTCCAGAAACTGGATTGATTTTCTGAGAGCTAGGAGTTGTTTGCTCTAAGTGCACATATACAACTACTCACTACTCATGCAAGGCAATCCACTTACAATAATTTCCTATGAAAGTATTATACTTACTTTTGTGCCTTCTGGTCCATTGCACAAAAGAATAGAATCAAATTCCTGGGCAGCCTCTCCCAAACAACTCTGTTGAAGGCTTACAATGCAAAAGGTACCACTGCCGCAACTACGACCCCACCCTTCACAATACCCCGCTCTAACCCCCTCCCACAACAGCCCCACCACCCTACAAAACACAAAGTACTCCCTCCTGTTACCCCACCACCCTGCTAAATACCCCAAACTAACAAAAAACACCCTGCAAACTAACACTAAAACTAACTCTAACACTAATTCCTCTAAAAAACAAACCCCTCTCACAACTCCTATAACCCACAAAACACCCCGCTCTAAAAAACTAACCCCTCCCACCCTGCAAAATATCCCACACCAAAATCTCTCCCCCCCCCCACAACTACTCACCCAAAATAAAATAAAATAATACAAGAAAAAAACAAGAAAAACAAAAAAGCCCAAAAGATCAAAAACTACTAATCACAAATCAACCTGCTCCTATCACTCAAACCACCTGCTCCTATCACTCAAACCACCTGCTCCTATTACTCTCACTGCTCCTGTCTCAAACCCTCAAAGGAACTCTGGCTGAAGCATGCTCTTATATCTTCTGTGGCCACACCGCTATCACAATGCTCCTTTGTGATGTCATTACTTACTTTGCCTTAGTGACAAATTGCAAGACAGAAGAACACTAAAGCATCATCCTCACAATGCCGAGTATACCTGAGATGTTATGTATGCAGCAAAACCTAAAGGTCAAGTACATGGAGAGGAGAATGTTCAAAGACATTTATGTGGGTGCACAGAGATTTATTTATTTAGACAGATTTGTAGACCACCTTATCCTACAATCAAAGTGGTTACATGACATCACAATTGGGGTTACATTTAACCTGTGGGTGATTTACAACATTTAACATGAGGGTATTTAACAACATTTAGACAGCACAGTTGGAGGGTTACATTTAGCATGAGGGTATCTTCGTGAGTCTGGTTGGGCTGATTGGGTATTGAGTTGGCGGGGTTAGCTGCAATACCGCTCGAGTGGGTACTATTGTCTATCTGTTCACAGGTTTCTGTAAAGAGCAGAGTTTTAAGGTTCTTGCGGATGTCTGTGATGTCTTCTAATGCCCTTAGGCTTGTTGGGAGGGAGTTCCATAGTGTGGATGCCAGTAGTGAAGGAGCTATTCTTGAAGTATTTTGTTTAGTCTTGTGGTATATCCTGCAGGTGTGCCGATCATGTTGTCACTATTGTTCCTTCTTGGTCTATTACTGATATCTCGTTATGATTTCTTGTAGAGATGCTTGAAATTCCTTTTATCCTAATGAAATTGCATGCATTCTTTCACCACACCTGATCTGTTATCCACATTTAGGAGAGGCAGAGGGAATGTTTAGGTTAAGGGAGAAGATTGGTATGTATAGGTTCTATTTTCAAAAAGATTTCAAACAAAAAGAAGTGCAAGTTCGAAACCGATGAGTAGTAGCACCAATTGTCAAGGCTTCCACCCTGGTTATTGTCTATTTGCACATCTTTCATGTGGATTCATAAATCAGTACATTCACAATTCAGTTTTCCTAAAAAATGCAGCATATAAAGATATACACACATACAAGAGAGGTGGGAAAGAATACCACGAGCCACGTTCTGCATGCTCTCTAAACTTGTTAAAAAGTAATAATCATAAGTAAATTGTGAAAGCTCCAAATACTGCAACTGTGTAGTAGAATAGTTAGTTCTAGTCTATTTTTACCCCAATAATAAGGTTTTTAAACAGATATCAGGTTAGAGATAGTGAGGAAATGAATCTTCTGTGGTAGGCTATGGCCTAGCATGGCCTGCTACTATGAAAGGCCTGTAAGTTAGGCCTGGATCCTAACTCCCATTATAGCTAGAAAAGAACCAAAAATCTGTGAAAAATAAGAAAACTGTTTTAAAATGCTTAATAAGAAATTTTCATGAATTCATAAGTCTTCTATTATTCTCTTGTGTGTGAAAGAACAGAAATGTTTCAGTATATGCATTCCAGAAGCCAAAGTTAACCTTGCAGTAGAAAAGTAACGAGATTCAGAATTGTACCATTGTTCAAGCAATCCTAAAGGAGGGGGCCGGTTGCTAGGCTCCGGAGGGATTTCTAATTCGACAAATGAAGGGAATGTATAACCAATGAGAAGTTTGCATGTATCGAGTTGGAACCAATAGAAAGTTCTCATGTATCAAACTGAAAAAGAGGTATAAATGGTTATGTCTCTGTATAAACTTTTGCTCAGTTCCTTTTGAAGCTTTGACTGACTGGGCCTGTGCACAATAAACTAGCTTGGACTCTGTCAATTGACTCCTGGACTTATTCATTGATTGCACTTTGCCACAGCATATTCTTGGTGCGTTGGCCGGGAAGTGCGAGTGGTAAATGGTATTCGAGTAATCCACGTAATTCGCCTTGAGGTTTGGCCCAGTTGGAACCGTGTCTGTCTGACCGCGGGGGAAACCTCAGGCGCCGCCGGCCCCTTTGTGCTGGGGAGGGTTCCGCCTGCCTCGGCGGGCCATCGGGTCCAGCTGGCCAACACCTCCGACCCGGGGGAGTCCAGGTTCCAACTCAGAAGCTGGTGTGGTATCGGGGACCGGATCCGGTGAGTAGACATTTTCGTGATTTGATAGTCAGAAAGAACAGCCTGGGACAACGTCTTGCGTGCGCAAGACTGATTTGGTATAGACTGGGAAATCTCGCATGAGTATGCGCGAGACAAGGGAGTCTGATCACCTCCCATAAGGGCAGTCCTAGTAAGCTCCGCATAAGGAAAGCCGAAGCCGAAGCCATCGATCCTTCTTGTTTGAAATAGTCAGTTAGTCAGAAAACCTGGGCACTTGAAATATGCTTGCGTGTGTGAGTGAGAGGTCTTTAAAAACAGACCGAGCGAGAGCGGACTCCTAAGTAGCGCAGTTCCTGGCTGGGCGACCGCGCCCAGGTCGCGAACAGGAGGAAGCGAGTGGTGTTTGTCCTCCCCAGTGTTCTGTGGGCTGTACGGACCCCTTACCTGCAGCCATACTACCTATCCTTATTGTTCATTGTCTTGTACGTCATTACATGTACGTAGGGACGTAGGGTACGTAACGTACGCAGGTACGTTGAGTACATAGGTAGTGTACGTAGGTACGTTTCGATTATGGGAGGGACGGAGTCCACGCAAACTCCGTTGGCACGTATGATCAAGAATTTACGTAAAGGATTTTCGGGCGATTATGGTACAAAAATGACTCCATCCAGATTAAAAATGTTATGTGAAAGGGAGTGGCCCGCATTAGCTGCTTCATGGCCCCGAGGGGGCACCTTTGATTTTGAGACAGTTTTACGAATCCATCAGCTCATACTGAGAGCGTATCCTGATCAGTTCCCCTATATAGATTCCTGGTTAAGTATATGTGAACAGCAGCCCTCATGGATGAAGCGCTGTTATGAGGAGCACTGTAAAATATTTGTAGCTACTACTAGGGGAACCAAAAAGGCTAAGGAAGCGAAGCCACCTGTGTATTCTGACCCAGAGTCCCCAGATATTCTGGATAGGTTACCCCGGCACCCACAGAAGTTAGTTCCCACAGCACCGCGACTTGAAGTAGAGCCCGAGGAGGAGCCCCAGCAAATACCGAAGCAACAGCCTAAGAAGTGCCCTACCCCGAGTGAAAGCCCCGAGTCAGGCCCAAGCACAACAGGGGGACTCGAGTCCTCTGATGAGACAGAAAGCGGAAGCTCTCCTGCCAGTTCAGGGTCACCCACCAAGGAGACTAGTGCCCGGGAACCTTATGATTTAAGAAGCGTAATTCCCAAGAAGGAGAAAGCAGGGCACCTAATGCCATTACGCCAAGTGCCTGGAATACCTGTTTTAAATGATCAGGGCCAGATGGCGCCAGGACCTACCAGCTAAGTTTATGTACCCTTTTCTACCACAGATTTATTAAACTGGAAAACGCATTATGCTTCCTACACAGCCAAGCCCCAGGAATTAACAGAATTAACGTCTAGCATTATGCAAACCCATCAGCCTACCTGGGCCGATTGTCGCCAGCTCCTGTCCACCCTCTTCACTACTGAGGAGCGAGGCCGAATCGGGCAAGCAGCCCTCCGTTGGTTAGAAGAGAACCCTGTAGAAAGGGGAGAAATAAATCCCCCGCAAGCAGCAGCTGCAGAATACCCCAATGAAGATTCCAGATGGGACCCGAATGAGGAAAGGGGGGCGGCGGCCCTAACCAGATTTCGCCAGGCCTTATTGCAGGGCCTGAAGAAGGGAGGCCAGAGGGCCATGAATATCGGGAAAGTATCGGAAGTTCTCCAGGGTCCAGATGAGAGCCCAGCGGCCTTTTATGAGCGGTTGTCTGAAGCTTATAAATTGTATACCCCATATGATACCGCCGCTCAGGAAAATTTACGCATAGTAAATGCGGCCTTTGTTAGTCAGTCCCAGAGAGATATAAAGCGAAAATTACAGAAATTGGATGGATTTGCGGGCATGAACACAGCTCAGTTAATGGAAGTCGCTCAGAAAGTATTTGTGAATCGTGAAAATGAACGAGACAGAGAAAGTGAACGAAAAATGAAGAAGGCACATCTTCTTGCTGCTGCTATAACCGAACGACGTGGAGGAGGTAATCCTAATCAAAGGACCAGAGGACTTGGAAGAGCCCGCGGAAGCGACAGGCCTCCATTAGGTGCAAATCAGTGCGCCTACTGCAAGGAAGGAGGACATTGGAGAAATGAGTGCCCGCATCTGGACTCCGCCCCTGCAAGGGGAGGAGGGAGTCCCTGGAGGCCCGGAGGAAGATTTCGAAGGAGAGGAGGAATGAATCGAACACAGTTCCAGCAGGAGAGGGAAGAAGCCATTGAGGGAGTGGCAGTAGCAACGGGCTATGACCTGGACGACATAGATGAAGACTAGGCCAGACCAGGCTCCAAGTTCACCCTGGGTCCCCAGGAGCCTATGGTCAGTTTGAAGATAGGGGACCAATACATGGAATTCATGGTAGATACAGGAGCAAAACATTCAGTAGTAGCCAAGCCAGTAGCTCCTCTGTCCTCATGATCTGTTACCATTGTGGGAGCCACTGGAAATAAAGCCACAAAACCATTCTTGCAGAACCGCATGTGTGAACTAGGGGGACAGAAGATAACGCACCAGTTCTTGTATATGCCTGAGTGCCCTATTCCACTACTGGGCCGAGACATGCTTGCCAAGCTCCAGGCCCATAATATCCTTTGCTGAAGGGGGAGAAATGAAAATGACTGTGAACCCAAAGCCTGCTGGATTGATGGTGCTTACTGTTCCCGAGAAGAATGGCGGTTCTATAGTGCACCTTCAATAAAGTCAACCAGTCCCTGTATACCTACCAACCTTATAGCCCCACCTGAAGTATGGGCAGAAGATAATCCACCTGGCCTAGCGAAGAACATAGCCCCTGTCATTGTCACCCTCAAGCCAGTAGCGGAACCAGTGCATGTAAAGCAGTATCCTCTCCCTCGACCAGCCATAGAAGGAATTCACTGCCATTTAATGAAACTGCTGAAGTATGGACTTCTCAAGGAATGACAGTCACCTTGGAACACCCCCCTTCTCCCAGTAAAGAAGCCAGGGACAGGGGACTACCGCCCAGTACAAGATCTAAGGCGAGTAAATGATGCAGTTGAAACTATACACCCAGTAGTACCAAACCCTTATACTCTCTTGGGACTGATCCCCGCTGAGGCTACTCACTTCACCATCCTGGACCTGAAAGATGCCTTTTTCTGTGTGCGCCTAGCACCCACCAGTCAACTTTTATTCGCTTTTGAATGGCAAGACCGCACAACAGGAAGGCAGGGTCAGCTCACCTGGACCAGATTACCCCAAGGATTCAAGAATTCACCTACTCTCTTCAGTGCTGCCCTGAATCAAGATCTCTCAAGTTACCCAGTGGACCCAGGAAAGAGGGTTCTTCTTCAGTATGTAGATGACTTGCTCATAGCCACCAACTCCGAAAGTGAATGCCTACAAGCTACTAGTGAACTTTTGTACCTTCTGAAAGATGCTGGATACAAAGTTTCAAGAGACAAAGCACAACTATGCCAAACTGAAGTCAAGTATTTAGGATTCCAATTGTCCAGTGGGATCCGACGTTTAGGACCAGAACGCAAAGAAGCTGTATGTAATATCCCCACTCCAACCACTAGGAGGCAAGTAAGAGCCTTCCTGGGGGCCGCGGGATATTGTCGCATATGGATCCCCAACTTTGCCCTGATTGCAAAACCACTATACCAAGTCACCAAAGGAATCGAAAAATCCCCACTAGACTGGGGACCCGAACAAGATGTAGCATTCCAGACTTTGAAAAAGGCCCTGATGTCATCTCCAGCTTTAGGTCTTCCAGATGTTCGGAAGCCTTTCCATCTTTTTGTCCATGAGTCACAAGGAAACGCATTGGGCGTATTGACCCAATCTCTTGGTTCCTGGCAACGGCCAGTAGCTTATCTGTCAAAACAATTAGATATAGTTGCAAAAGGATGGCCCCCTTGTCTGAGAGCTGTTGCAGCAACAGCCCTCCTAGTGGGCGAAGCAGACAAACTCACACTAGGACAAACTCTTCAAGTCACCGTGCCACACTCTGTTCTGACTCTCATGGAACACAAAGGAAACTTCTGGCTAACCAATGCACGAATGTTGAAGTATCAAAGCATGTTGTGTGAAAACCCTCGGATACAGTTGAAAGTTAGTCAAGCTCTAAACCCTGCTACATTGTTTCCAATTGGTCCTGGGCCACCTGATCATAATTGCTTAGAAACCATGGACACTGTATTCTCAAGTCACCCTGATTTGACCGATGTCCCTCTAGAGGACCCAGAACGGACTTTCTTTGTAGATGGAAGCAGTCTGGTCATCAATGGACATCGTTGTGCTGGATATGCAGTGGTGACCCTTGATCTGGTAGTTGAGTCCTCAGCCCTGACCCCAGGAACTTCCGCACAGAAAGCTGAATTGATAGCCCTCACCAGAGCCTTGACATTAGGAGAAGGACTCCGCATAAATGTGTACACAGATTCCAAATATGCCTTCACTACTTTGCATGCACATGGAGCCTTGTATAAAGAGCGAGGGTTGATCACCTCAGAGGGTAAGGACATTAGGTATGGGCCCGAGATATTGATGTTATTAGATGCTGTATGGGCCCCCAAACAAGTGGCAGTCATGCACTGCCGAGGTCATCAGGCAGGAGCAGGAGAAGTCACCCGAGGGAATAGATTTGCAGATGCCACAGCCCGAAAGGCAGCCACCACAGGACAAGTTAGGACCCAAGATACTGTAATGCAAGCAGCCCTATTCCCTGTGCCCCTTAGTTCCTGGGCACCCCGATATACTACAAGAGAGTTAGACTATTATTGTGAAAAGGAGGGAGGAGTTTTGACAGAACAAGGTTGGATAGTGCTGCCACCCCCAGAAAGTAGTCCACCTCCAGGTCCTACAGTCATCCCTGAAGCATTAGGGCCAGCCTTTGTTCAAGCTTTTCATCAAGCCACACATTATGGAAAAACAGCCATGAAGAAAGCCCTGAGACCTCATTTCTGTATTTCATTGCTAGGATCCCTGACCGCCTTAGTGGCACAACAATGCCTGATATGTGCCAAGAATAATGCCAAGCAAGGTCCTGTTCCACCCCCAAGAGTTCAGTCAGTAGGGGTGACCCACATGAGTGATATACAGATAGATGTTGCTGAAATGCCCCGTGCAAATGGATATCACTATATGTTAGTGTTAGTCTGCACATTTTCAGGGTGAGTAGAAGCCTACCCCACCCGAACTGAGAAAGCCCGAGAAGTCACTAGGGTATTGCTCCATGAGATCATTCCCCGATTCGGAATACCATCAACTATAGGATCAGATAATGGTCCATCATTTGTATCTCAAGTGACTCAACAGTTAGCTCAAGCTTTGCAAATAAAATGGAAGTTACACACTGCTTACAGACCCCAGAGCTCAGGGAAAGTAGAACAAATGAATAGAACCCTGAAAACTCAGTTATCCAAGCTTTGTCAAGAAACACACCTGAAGTGGCTCCAAGTTCTACCCATAGCCCTTCTTAGGATACGTTCAGCTCCTACCAGATCCTTAGGTGTCTCCCCTTTTGAGATTTTGTATGGGCGACCTCCACCCATAGTGCAGGGAATAAAGGGAGACATGAGACAGATAGGATCTGAAATAACTAGACAAGAACTATTAGCTTTAGGTTCTGTTTTGAGGAAACTCCAAATGTGGGTGCAAGACCGACTACCCATCAACCTGACCGAGCCTCTGCATCCCTTCAAGCCAGGAACGTCCGTGTGGGTGAAAGAGTGGAGAAAGACCCCGCTGGCGCCGCATTGGAAGGGACCCTACGTCGTCATCCTGTCAACCCCCATTGCAGTGAAAGTTGCAGAATTCGAACCCTGGATCCACCACAGTTGAGTGAAGCCAGAAGCTGCTCCTGATCCTGGCCAATGGACATCAGTGAATGATCCCGAGACTCCATTGCGACTCACCTTGAGGAGACAGCCAGCTTTATAGATAATCTTCAGAATCCACTTACGTCACGCGAAAGTGACCATCACAGCAGAAACAGAAGAAAACTCAGCACAGTTCATTATCCTCAACTTTCCAGTTAACATCCAGAGACTGTAATCACAATGTTCTTCCACTATTGCCTTGTGGGAGTGGTGATCCTGGGAATCCTGGAAAAGACTTTTGCTCTACCCCCTTGTGCAGCTTGCATAACCACCACCCGAACAGGACAAAAGATTACTCAGACTTTGCTCTATCATTTCTACTATACTTGCACTGGTACAGTCAGCCGGTGTGTTTATAATGGCACTGAACTGAACATTTGCACAAAGGGAAAAAGTAAGACTTGTTATAACCCTCGACAAAACCCATCCTACTATACATTTGAGATACGCTGGAATGATGAAGATGGAGCCATCCTGAATGCGACAAAACCCCTCACCAACCCCACAAAACCTATCATCTTGAACTTTGATGCTTGCGATGCAATCAACAGAAATGCTTACCACAGATGTGGGTTATGGGAGCGAGCATACTACCATGATAAATACATGTGTTCAGAAGGAGCCTATGGATGGGACGGTGTACAGGAAAGAGTACTGCAGCCACTATTTACACCACCTCATCTAGACATGATTACTTTTGCCCAAAATGGGAATGTGTATATTTTGCTACCTGGAAGAATGCACCGACGGGACGAGATGGAGATCATCGCAAAGGCAGCCTAACAAAGATCAGACTACCAGAACCCAAGAAATGCCAGAAAGGTGCCTGTAATCCTCTACAACTCTTCATAGCCAACCCTAGCCACTGGAAGCAAGGATACAAGTTTGGGTTGCGTATTGCAGGAGGAGGTGTAGATCCTGGGACTATCTTATATCTGCAATCAAACACCAAAACCCATGTATCCTCACCCTATCATATACATCACTCCTTCTATGAAGCCATGAAATCAGAATTTGAAATTCTTCCTGCCTCCCAGAACTTATTTCTTGAATTAGCGGGAGCAGTTGCATCTAGTCTCCATGTTTCAGACTGTTTGTTTTGTGGAGGAACAACAATGGGAGACCAATGGCCTTGGGAGGCACAAGAACTGAACTATTGTGTTCCGTATAATCAGACTAATATACACAATACCACAAGTGAATGGGTATTGGCCCACTCCATTGTGGGTAACTTATGTTTCTCTCGCTATGGACCAATGTTTAATATGGAAGTGGGGTAGCTGGTCTGTCTCAATCAGAAGTTCTACAACAGTACCACTAAGAAGACATCTTGGGGGTCAGGAGTCAACACTACTGAACCTTCTAATCCTTTAGTTCAATTCCCCGAACTTGCCAGTATCTGGACTAACTTAGCAGCATATAATTCTTGGCAAGCACCACCTGGACTATACTGGATTTGCGGAACCCGAGCATATGCCAGACTTCCTCATCACTGGGGAGGCGCATGTGTATTGGGAACCATACGACCTTCCTTTTTCCTTCTGCCAACATCCCAGGGAGAACAGCTGGGATATCCTGTGTACAGAAGTCGACAGCTGAAGGAGGCCTTGAAAATAGGCCAATGGGACAAATGGGATGCGTCATCTGAAGAATGGCCCCCAGAAAGAATCATCTCATACTATGGACCTGCTACTTGGGAGCAGGATGGGACTTGGGGAAATCGTACTCCTGTTTATATGATTAATCGAATAATATGTTTGCAAGCTATTGTTGAAATAATAACCAATGAAACTAGTAAAGCACTAACCCTTCTGGCAAAGCAAAGTACGCAAATGCGCACAGCCATTTATCAAAATCGTTTAGCTTTAGATTATTTGTTAGCAGCTGAAGGTGGGGTATGTGGGAAGTTAAATCTAAGTAATTGTTGTTTACAGATTGATAATAATGGTCACGTAGTTGAAGATTTAGCCATCCAGATGAGAGAGCAGACATTTGTGCCTGTCCAGACTTGGCACAGTTTAAAGATGGACGGTGTCAGACGGCTGCCTGGGTGAGAATCTTCACAGTCTTGTCAAGTGCATATGTCTATATGATTTGCAAGGTATTGTGGGCAATGTAGTTCATTCACACCAGACACAGCTGCTGACAATAATTTAGTTGTGCTCTTGGGTAAAGCCAATAAGATATTTATTTATGGGGTTATTTCTCCCAACACAGATATGCTTGGTAGCACATAAATTAGGTTACTTGCTTTCAGTGTTAACTTGGAAAAACAAAGTCAAAATCAGGAAAACAACAAATGAAAAGCCACAAAGCAAGAAACAAACTGTTCTTTTCAGGTTAACTTCTGATTACTTCCCACATAGATACAGAAGTGATTCTCTCCTAGCTCACAAGCAATTAGGTAAGGCTTAATTGCTAGCAGTCACCAGCTGAAACCCCTTAGCTGGCTTGCCTTCCACTGTGTGGGTCAAATCCTGCTTCAGGAGCTTTTCTGAGTAGATTAAAGAACAAATTTGTATTTCTTTGTGATGGTTGCTGTACTTTATAACAGAAAGTTACCAACAGAGTTTAGATAGAGAGCAGTCCATATAAACAGGATCCTCATCTGCTATTATTCCCCCTTGTTCAACAAGCATGGGTTCAATATCATGGATTGGCACAGATGAATGTCTCAATGGAGCATTTTCAGGAGAATACTTGTTTCCCTGCTGTCTTTCAAGGTTATAGCTAGGGCATAGATCAGTGTTCATACCTGAGCTTCCATTGCTGCTAGAGTTCCTCTCTATATAGCCTGGCCAGTATGTAGTCCAGTTCTTATGTCCAGCCTTCCAATCCAGATCCCTGGACACTGGATCTCTCTTCACATACCTTCTGGCACAGGTCTTAGGGTCCCTTCCACGTGCAGCCGTCTCCCTCACAGGTAGCCTCTGGTGATTCCTAGCTCTGCAACACCATTCCTCTGGCTTTCCCCAGTCCAATGGTGTATGCTGGCCCTTGGAATACCTCCCAGTATATGTACTGCTTTGGACTCTTCTAGACCTCTCAAAGGCTTTTCTCTTCCTTCTTCCAAAGGGTCTCTTTCCCTCTCTGTCCGTCCGGTTTGGCTTCTGCTTCTGATGATCCTTCAGATGAAACTGATGATCAAACTCAAGCTGATTCTCAGGATACTGAGGACAATTCTCTGGATATCCAAGGTGATCATGAAGATGGTCATCTGTAGAATAAACTCTACTCTTATTCTGCTTAGATGAGTGCTCCCCCCTAATACAGCGCAGCTGTGCTGAATCAGGCCTTGCCGTTTGAGATGAGTGTTCCATCCTAGCACAGCACAGCTGTGCTGAATCAAGCCCTGCCCTTTGCAATGAGTGCTTGGGGATTACCTCATAGCCCTTTTGACTGAACACACGTTTTCTCACTTCAGCTCCTCTCATGGCTGTGGGAAACCTGGTGCATTCTGGGACTGGTAGTCTTTTATGGCAAAATTCTGTTTTCTCATTTCTACCAACACTGACAGGTTGCTTGTTCAGAGACACTTCACCTTTTCTATAGCCCCTTCCTGAGCTATGATAAGCTTCCTTATCACAACGGGTGGTTTGGTTCATTGTTTTCTTGGATTGGTGGTCTGAAATCCCTTATGTTTATCGTACTATTCATATTAGCCATGTGCTTATTGCTCCCTTGTCTCCTACCCCTTTGCTTACGCATGGTAACATCATCAATTGATAACACTATAGAGCGGAAGGCAGCTGCGAAAGTATTAGCTATGTGGCAATATTACCCTATACCCCACGATGATGATGCCATTACACCAGTGTGATGTGTTAATTGACTAATGAGTGATTTAATTCTCACCCTTCCTCACTTGCGGGTGAGAATAATCAAAGGGGGGAATGTGGTAGGCTATGGCCTAGCATGGCCTACTACTATGAAAGGCCTGTAAGTTAGGCCTGGATCTTAACTCCCATTATAGCTAGAAAAGAACCAAAAATCTGTGAAAAATAAGAAAACTGTTTTAAAATGCTTAATAAGAAATTTTCATGAATTCATAAGTCTTCTATTATTCTCTTGTGTGTGAAAGAACAGAAATGTTTCAGTATATGCATTCCAGAAGCCAAAGTTAACCTTGCAGTAGAAAAGTAACGAGATTCAGAATTGTACCATTGTTCAAGCAATCCTAAAGGAGGGGGCCGGTTGCTAGGCTCCGAAGGGATTTCTAATTGGACAAATGGAGGGAATGTATAACCAATGAAAAGTTTGCATGTATCGAGTTGGAACCAATAGAAAGTTCTCATGTATCAAACTGAAAAAGAGGTATAAATGGTTATGTCTCTGTATAAATTTTTGCTCAGTTCCTTTTGAAGCTTTGACTGACAGGGCCTATGCACAATAAACTGGCTTGGACCCTGTCAATTGACTCCTGGACTTATTCATTGATTGCACTTTGCCACAGCACTTCCACTCCAGCTGCAATGAGGAAAAGGAAGCATGTTCAAAAAGATTCTGGGCCAGTGAACTGGCAGAAAATCACCACTGGTTAACCCAATGTTTGTGGCTTGTTAAACCCCAATTTACGGATTGCAACAGGGCCAGTACAACCTTTTTTAGCCCTACCTGTCCTAGTGATTACCATGCTGTCCCCCATCCTGCCCCACCCTCGCAAACTCCAGTGGAGCCCTTCACATACTTCTCTTTTGCCCCAACATGATGAAAATCTTTTTTGAGAGCTAGATGTCTTAGCCTGGAGTCCTACAAATGAAAGAGTCAGATGGCACTATATAGATGACATTCTATAGATCAGTGATGGCTAACCTTTTTGAGCCCGAGTGCCCAAACTGCCGCACAAAACCAAAGAATTTCCTCAAAGTGCCAGCACGTCAATTAAAGCTCCATTTGCATAAGGTGCTTCATTTGCATAAATATTTGCATAATGTTACCATACACTAACTTTTAGTAAACATGCCTCTTAATGAGTATATGGATAAAGAAAGACTAAAAGGTTTCTACATTACTATAATCCAGTACCAACCGCCAGGCACATTAGGAACTACTACAAACGCTGCCCATTTATTTATTTATTTATTTTTTTTTTTTATTTAACACTTATTTATATACCGCATCTTCCAGCGATCAGTTGCGGTGTACAATTAACAACAATTAACAATGCAGCGCTTGTTTTACATAGAACAATTATAACTTTTTACATAGAACATCTTAACTTGTGCAACAAAGGGTTTAAAGGTTAAACAGAATGATTCAGTAAATCAACTA
Source organism: Ichthyophis bannanicus (assembly GCA_033557465.1). Taxonomy (NCBI): domain Eukaryota; kingdom Metazoa; phylum Chordata; class Amphibia; order Gymnophiona; family Ichthyophiidae; genus Ichthyophis; species Ichthyophis bannanicus. The sequence goes on from CM066045.1 coordinate 55,393,955, forward strand.
ACACTGTATTACAATTTAAACAGAGGTACTGTCTCTAAAACAGAAGTACTGTCTCTAAAACAGTTGTAACTATATACAAGTAGGGTATCAATGCATAGGAATGGAATGATTATTCATTTAAGTTTGTACATATTGATTATAGAAGGGGGTATAATCTTGATTTTGAGCAGATTCATGTTTATCCTTTATCTAAGTTGAGTGGAGGGTTTTCTATGGTATTATAGTGTTTAGTGAATAGATAGGTTTTCAATTTTTTTCTGAATTCTATTATCTCTGTTAGTGAACGTAAGTCCTCTGGTAAAGAGTTCCAGACTGTTGGGGCTATGTGGGAAAAGGCTCTATTATTTGTTGATTTGTGAGTTCGTATATATTCTTTTGGCATCTTAAGTTTATTTGATTGTCCTTTTCTATGAGTGGTCTTAGGTGTTTCTTTGCTTATTAGGTTACAGAGTGTCTTCGGGGCCATGTCATTTAGGGCTTTGAAAGTAGTTATTATTGTTTTGTATGTTATCCTGCTATGTATTGGTAACCAGTGAAGGGATGCCAGTATCGGTGTAATATGTTGGAGTGAATTTATCTTTAATATAATTCTAGCTGCGGCATTTTGCGCAAGTTGGATCCTTTTGATGTTTTGTTTTGAAATGCCTATAAGTATTAAGTTAGCGAAGTCGAAGTGTGGAGTTACGGTAGCCTGGATTATATTGATAAAATCTTGTATAAATACAAGGGGGCGTAATTGCTTGAGGATTTTGAGTTTGAAGTAGATTTTCTTTAATGTATTTCTAATGTGCGTTTCCATAGTAAGGTGTGTATCTAAGATGACACCTAGATATCTTATTTCATTTTTTATTTTAATTTCTTGGTTTTGTAGTGTTATATGGGTTGGAGGAGTGAATGTTTGGTTTTTTGTAACGATTAGGACTTCGGTTTTAGCATGGTTTATGTGGAGGTTTTGGGTTTTTAGCCAGTATGTAATTTCATTGTAGCAGTCTGATAGAAGTTGAATCGGTAGGTTAGGAATCGTAAAAGGTATGTACATCATAATATCATCCGCATAAAGGTGATATTGTACTCCAAATTTTTTAAAGATATTGCAGACTGGTTTTATATAGATATTGAAAAGTAGGGCTGACAGTGCTGAACCTTGTGGTAAACCTATTTCTTGTTTGTATGTGTTGGATGTTTGATTGCCTGCTCTTACATTTTGTGTTCTGTTATGTAAATAAGATGTGAACCATTTATGTACGGTGGAGTTTATGCCTAACTGTCTTAGGTTGTTGAGCAATATTGAGTGATGCACGCTATCAAAAGCTGCTGATATGTCAATGAAGAGGAGAATGTATGCCTGTTTGTGATTGTCAATTCCTTTTAGGAGTGTATCTATTAATACTGCTAGAAGCGTTTCTACTCCATGGCGGGGCCGGAAACCATATTGTTGTTCATCGAGTGGGTAAGATAAGTCTATGAATTCCTGTGTCTGTAGTTGCACTACCTTTTCAATTACTTTAATTTAGAACCCATAGCAAACCCGCCGTATCCTAACAGCACTACCAGGACTCACAAAGCACCATACTCTACCTATCAAAAGGCAACACTGCAAATATTAAACCAATACATCTCAGAGAACAACAATACATGACCTACTGGGGAAAGAACAAGTGGCAATGTCAAATAGGAATTATATAAACAGAATACCTCAGCTCAGTTACACATGCAGATCAGACCATTACCAAACAAGGAATCACAATTTAGAAACAGGAAGACAATAATTAAACTGGGAACCCCAAAAGCCAAACTTGGAATATACAACAACACTGTAGAAATAAAACTATATATTAATTTCCTCTTGTACTAAACAAAGCGCAAAAATTAATGATGCACATTTCCCAGAGCTGACATATTCCAATTAATAAATTCAAAATAAAGAGATATTTTTCTACCTTTTGTGCATTTTTTTTCAGTTGCAATTGTTCCAGCCACTTTCTTCTGGTTTCTTCGTGTCTTCTGCTAACTCTCCATCTGCTGTCCATTTGTCCTTTCTTCTGTCTTCTTGGGTTTTTTTTCCATTCTCTCTCTACATCTGCTTTAACATACTAATCTTTCTCCTTTTGCTCTTTCCTCATTCCTATTTCATCTACTCAAAATTTACCCCTCCATCCTCAATCCCCACTTACTCTCCCAATACCCGGCCAATTGTAGATTTTTTATCCCTCCCACACAAAATATTTTTCCCCTCTCCATTTTACTCTCCCAGCCCCATCCCATTCTAATCCTCCCCCAACACCAGCTCCCTTCTAGTTCCAGCCTCACCCAGCATCCATTCCCTTCTAGTCCCTGCATCAGCCCATTTCCAGTCCTAGCAGCCCCCCAACCCATTTCCAGTCCTAGCAACCCCCCAACCCAATACCAGTCCTATCCCCCCCTCATCAACCCACTTCCAGTCCTAACCCCCCATCACCCCATTTTCAGTTTAAGCCCCCCCCTATAACCCATTACCAGTCCTAACCCCCCATCAGCCCACTTCCAGTCCTAACCCCCCATCAGCCCACTTCCAGTCAGCCCCCCATAGCCCATTGCCAGTCCTAACCCCCCCATCAGCCCACAGTCCATTACCAGTCCTAACCCCATCAGCCCACCTCAAGTCCTAACCCCTCCCCATCAGCCCATTTCTTGTCCCAGCCCCCCATAGCCCATTATCAGTCCTAAACCCCCCCATAGCCCATTACCAGTCCTAACCCCATCAGACCACCTCCAGTGTTAACCCCCCATCAGCCCATTTCCAGTCCTAACCCCACCCAACAGCCCACCTCAAGTCCTAACCCCTCCCCATCAGCAGTCCTAACCCCCCCTAGCCCATTAGCAGTCCTAACCCCCCCCTCTCTAGCCCATTAGCAGTCCTAACCCCCCCCCATAGCCCATTACCAGTCCTAACCCCCCATCCCCCCCTTTCCAGACAGCCCCCATCAGCCCACCGCCCATTAGCAGTCCTACCCCCCCCGCCCATTAGCAGTCCTAACCCCCCCTAGCCCATTAGCAGTCCTAACCCCCCCCCCCCCCATTAGCTGTCCTAACCCCCCCCCCTAGCCCATTATCATTCCTAACCCCCCCCTACCCCATTAGCAGTCCTAACCCCCCCCCCCCTAGCCCATTAGCAGTCCTAACCCACCCCCCATGGCAAATTAAAAAAAAAAAAAAAGCAGCTGGCTCTGGCTTCTGCCGCGGCAGCGGCAGAATGCAATGTCCCGTGGGGCCCCCTCCGCCCGCTAAGCCCCTCTGCAAGGGCTTTCAGATTCGCGAGGGAGAGCGTCTCCCTCGCGTCTCTGTTAAGCCCGCAGGGGTTAATGGGAAATTTCCCATCAGTCCCTCGCGTCTAAAGGGGCTGATGGGAAATTTCCCATTAGCCCCTGCGGGCTTAACAGAGACGCGAGGGAGACGCTGTCTCCCTCGCGAATCTGAAAGCCCTTGCAGAGGGGCTTAGCGGGCGGAGGGGGCCCCGCGGGACACTGCATGCTGCCGCGTCCGCGGCAGCAGCCAGAGCCCGCTTTTTCTTTTTCTGCGGACCTTCACGCGTGCCAGCTGCAAGGCCTTCGCGTGCCACAGCTGGCACGCGTGCCATAGGTTCGCCATCGCTGCTATAGATTAACCAACTTATTGATGCTCATATCTTAATAATTTGGTCAGTCTATAAGGTGCCACCTGTCTGTCATTGTTGTCACAACAATAACTTAATAAGTGTAGGAGAGTCTGAGCATTATTTACATGTGCGGTGGAGTTAGAGAAAGGCTACCAAATTTCAACATGAGTTCCCTCCAGAACCAACCACCATATACATTATGAAGTACCAGTGGTGCGCCCCAGGGATCTGTCCTGGGTCCAATTCTTTTTAACATTTTTGTTAGTGATATAGCAGAAGGGCTGTCGGGTAAGGTTTTCAAGATGGCCGCAGCAGCAGTCAGCTCCGCGTGAGTGCGCCGCTATGGGGAGGAAACGTAAGGGGAAGTCAGGGCCGTTGCCCTCACAGCCTGTTGATACCTCTACGCCGATTGCAGATCCTGTGTTGGGTCCTTTAGACCCATTCCTTGTGCGCACCGCCCGGGTCTCGGAAGGAGCGGGAGGAGTTTCTCGGCTAGCAGTTTCGCCGGAGCTGGAGTGCCTGGCGTCTGCGTTGATAGCATCTTCGTCCCCCGCATTGAGTCCGGTGCCAAAATTGACTCGCAGCCAGCCCTTGCCGCCAGGCTTCCTGGAGCTATCTTCCCCACCCCTGGCTGGGGGGGGGGGGCAATTCTTCACGAGGGCCAGGTTGGGCTGTCTTGGTTGGGTCAGAGTGTGAGCTGTTTGGAGAGCTGAGCTCACAAAGATCTTTGGCGGCATCTGGAGAAGCACTTGCAGAGAAAGAGTTTCTCTCTACGGTTGGAGATCGACCCTTGGCGTCTATGGAGCCAGCTACACTTGTTGAACCAGAAGTGGTTTTCTCTTTGCAGAGACCTCAGAATTTCATGCTGGAAGCCATTTGGAATGCAATTGTAACCTTGGGTGAGGTTCTTTTGCCTCAAGTATCTTCTTTGGCTAACAAGGTGAATCTTTCTGCAGGATTGGTCAATGAGTTGGAGAGGAAGGTTTCTATGATTTCATCGGAATGTGATGATATGCGTAACAAGGTAGTGATTCGTGAGGAACATTCAGATGGACATAGAAAGAACTTTCAGTCCTTACAAATGAAAATAGAACACTTGGATAATTTATCTACAGTCAACAACTTGAGAATTATTAATTTTCCTAAAGTTCCATCTATTACTGCTAGAGATATGTTTAAAAAATATTTAGTGGAGATACTGGGAGTATCCCCTGAGTTGGTGCCCCCTCTGGTAAAAATTTATTTACCTAAAGCGAAATGTGTTTTGGCTCAAAGTGAGATAGGAGGTAACCAAACTCAGGAGGGTGTCCTGAATGTCTCAGATATATTAGAGAATTCTGGTTTAGAATCACAGGTGCCATCAACTTTAATAACCTTCGCTTTGTTGTCTGACAAGGAATGGTTACTGAAATTATTTTTTCAGAAGCGGAAAATCATGTTTCGAGGGCTTTCAGTGCGTATGTATCCTGATTTATCAAGATAAACCCAGAAGCGGCATAGAGAGGTTTTGTTACTTCGACCTGGGGTCTTGCAATTGGGAGGGCTCTTTTTTCTTAAGCATCCTTGCAAGTGCCTAGTGAAATATCAGACGATTTCTTATATTTTTTTTGAACCCTTCCAATTGCTGGCTTTCATAAGCGCCAGGCATTTGGAGGCCTCCATTGACTCATAAGAATGTTGATCCGTTTCATGACTATATGCATTTTCTTCTTATATTGGGTTTAAATGTTATTGCTATGTTAACTCCCCCTCTATAGTGGGCTAGAGGGATTAGGCTTTCGATACTTTTGTCAAGTTATATTTCTTGCATATGTATCCTGGGTTATTGTGGATGATTTCTGATTGTCTTCTATATTTCTGCAAGAATGGTTTATGTAAACTTTCTTGATTTATTTGAAATTTCATAAATAAAAATTTTTTAAAAAAAGGATATAAACAGGATGGAGTCAGTACAGAAAGGATGACTACTAAAATGGTTAGTGGTCTTCATTATAAAGCATTTGAGGACAGACTTAAGGATCTTAATATGTATATCTTAGAGGAAAGTCGCAATAGAAGTGATATGACTGAGACGTTTAAATAGATCCTTGGCATAAATGCACAGGGTGAGAGCCTCTTTCGATTGAAAGCAAGTTATGCTACGAGGAGACATGGGATGAGGGTGAAAGGGGATAGATTTGGGAGTGATATGAGGAAATATTTCTTTATGGAAAGAGTTATGGATCCATAGAATAGTCTCCCAGTGGAGGTGGTAGAGATGAGGATAGTATCGGAATTCAAAGATGAATGTGACAAACACAGAGGATCTCTAAAGGAAAAAAAGGGACTGTTGTAGTGGTTGATATGGAAGGGCAGACTAGAGAGGCTATGTGGTCTTTTTCTGTCATGTTTTTATGTGTACTATAAAACTCTGTAAAAAGATGAGTCGTACTCCATAGCTAAGCTGCTATAACATAACAATACCAGGCTTACACTGTAGCAAACCTACCTATGAGAGGAAACTAGTGCAAATATTAGACCAATACAGCTTAGAAAATACCAGTACCTTTCCCACTAGGAAAGCCGAACAGGTGGGACTACTACAGTTATCTACACAGAAACTCCATCCTAACAAAATGGCATACCTCAGTCATGCACACAAAACAGACAGAACTTTTCCAATTACAAAACAAAGAACCACAAATTAGGAAGAAAAAGACAGTAATTGAGCAGGGAACCCGAAGAAGTCAAACTTCTTGCAACACTGGAGGAATAAAAATAATAATGCATTTCCTCTTATACTAAACAAAATACAGGCATCAGCAATGCACATTTCTCAAAGTTTACATGTTACAGTTAATAAATTCAAAATAAAATATCTTCTTTTATACCTTTGTCTGGGCAATTTATTTTTTCCGTCACAATGGCTCCAGTCTCTCATCTGCTACCCTCTGTCTTCCCTTAACCCTCTTTCCAATGTCTGCTGTCTATTTGCCATTTCTCCTTGCTCCTCCTGTCTTCTTCCATTCTCTCTCTGTGCAACTTGTCTTTAAATTCTGACCCTGCACTTACAAGCTGCATGCAGAGATTCTCAAATGCTACAGTCTCCCATCAACTAGAACAGAAGCTGTACTCAAAAGCATACAGCAGATTGAAAGTTTTTTGCATTTCTCCGTGTTTTTCCCCAGTAAACAGATCTAGCTGATATTTACAATGTTAAGAGTTCACCTCTTGGTAGACAGGCTACATCTTCTTCATCATCATCCCTGAGATGAGTCCCCATGGAGGTCTCCTACTGTCCCATACACAGTGCATCCAAAGCTTGAATCCTTTCAGAAGTGATTTTCCTCCAGATCAGCACCCCCAGAACCTTTTTGAATTTGTTTCCTTTCCCCATTGCAACTTCTGCCCCCCTTTCTCTGCTCCATCTCTCCTTAACTTTACCATTTCCCATCACCAGTTTGAAAATTAACAAAAAACATTTCATAATCCCCTCTGCAGGAGATCTTTGATGCCCCAAGAAGCATTTTATTAATGTAGTTCTCACTGTCATGGATGCTTTCCATTCTCGTCACCTCCTTTCTCAGTTCCTCCGCTTCCTTTATGAAGGATTCAACATTGCAGGTATCTTGCATACAGAACCAGTCCCTCGCTTTGGATCAGGCTATCTACCTAGATGGAGGCAGAATTTGTAACAGGGGACAACAGCTTTGTGAACACATTGTTTCTCAGTCATACTTCAGTAGTAAATGCTTTGGTACCTGTTGAAAGAAATGAGAAAAAAATCTATCAAATTCCCCGTCTTTTCTTTAATTGTCATATAAGTAAAAAAAAAAAAAAAAGCAGCTAGCTTCTTTTAAGTGAAATCTAACGCCTCTGTTCTGATTCTCTCTGTAGCCCTGCTTGCTTCCTGACCGTTAATGCGCTTTGTAGCATTCTTCATCAATAGAATTTCCTCTCTAGGAAAAAGAACTTTGCAGTCAATATGGATTGTTGATACTGGAATGTTCTATGGCCAAAACCTGGATTCTTGATTGTCACTTTAAGATGAGAACATACTTGGTATAAAATAAAGAGCTCTTGCATGGAACGTCTGATATTTCTGGGGCACCTGTCAAACTTATATATAAAATTATTTAAATATGAGAGAAGGATGGACAATGAAGAAAATTAGGTAAAGAACAAGTATAAGGTATATTAGTGTTCCAAAAGCAGAAAATATTTATCTTGTTCAATTGTTTTAACATTATAGGTGGGGGTGGGGGGAGAGGGGGAAGGGGAATTTTGAATCTTGCCATAGGACTTAAAGCCCATTTTCAAAAAGAAACTCCCAGCAGAGTTTCCCATTGAAAATGTGGGCTAATGGGGAATGGGATGCTTTTCTCAGCACATATATGTGCGCTTTTTGGAGAAAGTGAACATGGAATGCCACATTAGGAAAACTAATTCCAAGCGTGTACCATGGTGAAGAAGTGGAAAAGCAGCCTAGTGGTTACAGCACTGGGCTAGAAACCATAGAGGCAAGGCAAGGCCAGGCCAAACATGGGGCAAACTAGATGACTACCTATGAAAGCAGCTTCTGGGTAAAAGGGGAAACATCTGGAAAGCAGTGTGTATTAATGCCCATAGCATAGGAAATAAGATCCCAGTTGTTTAGGCTTTAATGGAAAAGGCTGACTTGGATTTAGTGGTGCTTATGGAGGCATGGCTCAAGGACAACCATGAATGGGATGTGATTATACCACGCTATACCTTATTCAGGAAGGACAGAGAAGGAAGAAGGGGCGGTGGAGTGGCACACTATATGTAAAAAATAGTATTAAAGCTATAGAATTGCAGGACTTAAGAGGAAGAGAGGAGGCACTGTGGGTTAAACTAGAAAGAGGGAAAGGGCAATCCATTTGCATTGGAGTTATATATAGATCCCTCTCACAGGGAGTAGACGTGGATGAAGATTTAATAGAAGACATATGTATACAGTATTGCCCTGAAAGATGAAGTGCTACTGATAGGTGATTTCAATATGCTAGATGTGGACTGGCACATCCCACCTGCGGTGTCATGTAGAAGTAAGTAGATCCTGGATTCTCTACAGGGAGAACTATTCAGGCAACTGTTAACGGAACCCATATGTGATAGGGCCATACTGGACTTAGTGCTTACCAATGGGGAAAGTGTTTATGATGTTACAGTAGGAGATCATCTTGCATCCCTTGATCACCAGATGGTATGGTTCAGTATTAGGACTAAGGCTAATAAATCAATTCAAAAGTGAGGGTCTTAGACTTTAGGAAAAATATCTTTGCTAGCGGGATGGGAACAGCTGGGGATGTAGAAAAACAGTGGGCAAAACTGAAAGGGGATATTTTAAGGGTAAAAAACTTTTGTTAGAAAGATAAAGAAATATAAAAGGAAAAGGAGGCTGCTATAGTTCTCCAAAGATGTAGCTGAAAAGGTGAAGAAAGAGAGGGAGGCCTTCATGAAATAAAAGAGATCACAGAGAGAGGAAGACAGGCGTCTAATATTTGGAAAAACTTAGGGGCTTGTTTACAAAGCTTTGTAAGCTTGTTTACAAAGCTGCGCATGCTACAGGGGACGGGGGCATGACAGGGGCAGAGAATAGGAGGGTCATAGGTGGGACCAACCTCCAGATGTACAGGGCCGATTCCTCTCACAGCCCTGTACATCTGGGGGTCATCAGGGGGACGCCCTGCTTATTACATCACTGAGGTGGCATAAGCATTGGACGCTCCTCCGACCCTATCCGGCAGCCCCCCCCCCAGAGCAGCAGGCAGCACCCTGGCTGGCCTCATCGGGGGTCGGTCGGTCGGTGAGGTGAAGGGAGACAGGGATGTGGTGTGGACGTCTCTCAGCAGCCACAGGGGCATGCCGGGCCATCCTCTGGCCTGATTCTGAATGCCGCAGGAACGTTTTGCTCCCATGTTTCAGAATCGGGTCAAAACGGGCCCATCCTGCTTGGGCCATCCAAACAGCCTGGATGGCCCAAGCAGGATGGGCCACAAAATGCCTGGATGGGGCATTTTGTGCCCAGCCAGAACTGGGCACAAAATGAATGTTACAATTTGAAGGTGCTATTGCACCTTATATGATATGAATATATCTGAATTATATTTGTGTTGATGGGCTTTCCTCGTAGACAAAAAGAAAATGGAAATTACACTAACCTGGTAATTGTAGTTCCTGTAGGATCCAGTTTAGTCCTCCACAATCGGGTACTGCCCCTCTCACTGCAGCCTGTAGACTGGACCAATCAAATCTTCTGTAGTACATATCCAGCAGGAGCTCCCAGAAGCCCCCCAGTGTACTAGTAACAAAGCATACTGAACGAAGCAACACATCAGATTATTATCAGATTAACATTAAACCTTGTACTTCCCCCCCTGGAATAACCAACTCCCTCCCCAAACGAGGAAGTCAGAACACTGCACGGCGCCGGAATCGACGCCCCTAAATTGACACAGAGCTCCCCCCAGGTACTAAGGAGCTTACGGAACCCCAAAAGAAAGGGAAGAGCCATAGCTATAAGCACGACTGCCGCTAAGGTCCGAGCGGGACGCAAAACTATCTTAGAATCTCCCGCTCGGGATAGCGCGCCGCAAGATCATGCAGATATTCGGGAGGGAAGGAGGACTAAACTGGATCCTACAGGAACTACAATTACCAGGTTAGTGTAATTTCCATTTCCTGTGCGGATATCCAGTTTAGTCCTCCACAATCGGGATGTAACAGAGCAGTTAAGACCGGGCGGGACCTTGTAGGCCGGCGCGCAAAACCGCCGAACCAAAACAGGAATCCCGAGCCGCTGACACATCCAAGCGATAGTGCCTGCTGAAAGCATGCAGAGACGACCAAGTGGCCGCCCTACCGATCTCCGCTGGTGGAACCAGACCATGCTCCGCCCAAGAGGCCGCCTGAGCCCTAGTAGAATGAGCCCGGAGCCCCTCCGGAACCGGCCGCCGCTGCAACAGATACGCGGAGGCGATCGCTTCTTTAAGCCATCGAGCAATGGAGGCCTTAGCCGCCGCCTCCCCTTTCCGTGCACCCCCAAAGAGCACAAAAAGCCGATCAGTCTTCCGAAATGACTCGGTAGACTGTAAATACCGACGCAGCGTGCGGCCCACATCAAGCCGGTGAAGCCCCTTGTCCACCGACTCGACCGAGGCCGCCGAAATCACTGGTAGAAATACTGCCTGATTCAGGTGAAAAGGAGACACCACCTTTGGCAGGAAGGAGGGAACCGGACGGAGCACAACCCGCTCCGCAGAAAAAGACAAGAAAGGTTCTCGGCATGACAAGGCCTGTAGATCCGAGATGCGCCGTGCCGAGCAAATGGCTACCAGAAAAAACCGTCTTCAACGTGAGATCCTTCAAGGATGCCCTCCGCAAGGGCTCAAAGGGTTCCCGAGCCAGGGCCCGCAGAACTAAATTCAAATCCCACGGAGGAATCACCGCTCTGCGGGAAGGCCGCAAATGAAACACGGCGGTCAAGAAACGCCGCACATCCGCATGAGCGCCAAGAAGGCGGCCCAAGACCTTGCCTCTATAGCAAGAGAGCGCGGCCAACTGGACCTTCAGGGAACTGGCCGCGAGACCCTTCTCGAAGCCATCCTGCAGAAAGCTGAGCACGACGGGCACCGAGACCGTCGCCGCCCGAACTCCACGCCGGGAGCACCAGTCCTCAAAAATTCTCCAAATTCGAACATAAGTAAGAGAAGTGGACGACTTTCTTGCCCGCAGTAAGGTGGAAATCACCGCGGGCGAATAACCCTTCTTTTTCAGCCGAGCCCTCTCAATGGCCAAACCGTAAGCGAGAACCGAGCCACCTGGGGCATCCGCAAGGGGCCCTGAAGAAGAAGATCCGGTAGCGCCGGAAGGCGCCACGGCACGCCGTCTCGAAGCCGAACGAGGTCGGCATACCAGGGCCTCCGGGGCCAATCCGGAGCCACCAGCAGCACCCGGCCCTGATGGCCCTCGATGCGCTGGACGACCCGACCGATCAGGGCCCACGGGGGGAAAACGTACAGCATCCCGGACGTCGGCCACGGCTGAATGAGAGCGTCGTGTCCTTCGGGACATCCGCTCCCGCCGTCTGCTGAAGAAGCGACTTGTCTTGGCCGACTGGAAGGTCGCCATGAGATCCATGATGGGCGGACCCACCGCCGAACTATCTGCGCATATACCTGAGGATTTAACTCCCACTCTCCGGGGTCCACCGCACTCTGCTGAGAAAGTCGGCCTGGACATTGTCGGCGCCTGCAATGTGCGCCGCCGAGATCGCCGGCAGCCGAGTCTGCACCCAGCTGAACAAGGCCGTCGCTTCTGTTTCCAGGGCCACACTCCCTGTGCCCCCTTGGCGATTGATGTACGCCACCGTGGTCGCATTGTCCGACCAGACTCGGACCGCCCGGCCCAGGAGCAGAGGTTCCAGGGCCATCAGGGCTAGTCGGACCGCCCGAAGCTCGAGGCGGTTGATCGACCAAGACGCTTCCTGCGAGGACCACACCCCCTGCGTGAAGCGGGTCTCGCAGTGTGCTCCCCAGCCGACTAGGCTCGCATCCGTAGTGAGGGGGACCCACAGAGGAGGCTCCAAGGGAATCCCCCGCGTCAGGTTCTCGGAGGAGAGCCACCACCGAAGCGACCGCCGCACTGCCTTCGGGCAGGACAGTCTCTTGTGCAAGGAATCGCACTGGTTGGACCAGCGACCACCTCTAAGGTCGCCGCCATCGTTCCGAGAAGCCGTAGGTACCACCACGCCGACGGAGCTGGCATCCCCCGAAATAGTCGGACAAGAGCCCGCAACGTCCGGACGCGGCGCTCGGGAAGGCACACCAGCCCCCGAGCAGTGTCGAAGCGCACCCCAGATACTCCAGGACCTGCGAGGGCCGCAGACAACTCTTTCTTTCGTTCACCACCCAGCCGAGGGATCGCAGCAGAGCTACCACCCTGCTCGTGACCCGCAGGCACTCTCGACCGGATTTTGCTCGTATCAACCAGTCGTCCAGGTAAGGATGGACCAAAATGCCCTCCTTGCGCAAGGCCGCCGCAACCACCACCATCACCTTTGTGAAAGTGCGCGGGGCCGTAGCCAAGCCGAACGGCATGGCCCGGAACTGAAAGTGGCCCCACGGGAACGCGAAGCGGAGATGATGGCTGGGTGTATCGGAATGTGCAGATACCTCGGTAAGATCGAGGGACGTCAAAAACTCCCCCTTTCGCACCGCTACAATGACTGACCGCAGGGTTTCCATGCGGAAATGCGGCACTCTGAGCGCGCGATTCACGCCTTTGAGATCCAAAATCGGACGCAGAGAGTCGCCCTTTTTGGGTACCACAAAATAGATGGAGTAGCGACCAGCGCCTCTTTCCAAGGGAGGCACTGGAACCACCGCTCCCAGCGCTAACAATCGAGCCAGGGTCACGCGGATGTCCCTCGTCTTTTGCTCGCCCCTGCTGGGAGACAGAACAAAGGAATCTGGAAGTGGGAACGCAATACAGAGCGTAACCCTCCTCTATAATTTGTAGCACCCAGCGATCCGAAGTTATTTGGGCCCAAGAGGAAAGAAAGTGCCTGGCGTCATTGTGGCTTGCGTCCAAAGGAAGAACCCGAAGAAGAGCCGGCTGCGGAGAAGCCTCTGCCGGCTCCCCTGAAAGCCCGAAATCCTTGGCTACGGGCTCCAAACCGGCCCCGCTGCGAGGACCACTGGCGGGAGGGCCGAAACCTGCGCTGATCCCGAAAGGATCCCCGCGCCGACGAGGTGGACCGGTTGGACCTTGGTTTATCCTCCGGAAGCCGGCCCCCTTTGGACTCACCGAGATCCTTTACCAATTTCTCGAGAGCCTCCCCAAATAATAATCTGCCCTTAAACGGCAGCTTACTGAGGCGGGCCTTAGAAGAACTGTCCGCCGCCCAGCTGCGCAACCAGAGGGACCGGCGCGCTGCTACCGCGGATGCCATACTGTTAGCCAACGCGCGGATCAAATCATAAAACAGATCCGCCAGGTAAGCCGAGCCGGACTCCAGCCGGGTCACCTCCACCAGACCCTGCTGGTCTAGTCCGGGGCTCGAGCGCAGTTGCTGTGACCACCGCAGACACGACCGAGCCACCCAAGCCCCACAGATAGAGGCCTGCAATGACACGGCATCCGTATCGAAGGTTTGCTTGAGCAAGTTATCAACCTTCTTATCCTGCCCGTCCTTGAGGGCCGCCGCCCCCTCAACCGGGATGGTGGTTTTCTTGGTCACTGCGGAGACCGCAGCATCCACCCGGGGGGACCTGAACAAGTCCCTGTCCTTGTCAGCAAGAGGATAAAGCCGATTCATGGTCCGAATCCCCTTCAAACCGGATTCCGGGTGCTCCCACTCCGCCTGGATCATCTGATCCACCACGCGGTGGACGGGAAAAACCACCTGGGCATCCCTGACTGCTTGAATCAGAGGATCCTCAAGACCCTCCTCCTCCAGGGGCCGCACCGCCGAAAGGTTTAGCGCCTGAAGGGACTCCGTGACCAGAGGAACCAGCTCGTCCCTACGGAACACTCGAATGACCCGAGCCTGATCTTCCGGCCCAGGGATCTCCCCATCCTCCAAATCCTCCGCTTCAGTCTCAGGATCGCCCTCTGCCTCGGAATCCAGGAGACCCAGGGCGTCCTGCTCTTGTCCCCCAACCGAAGCCGCTTGCCCCCCGGGCGATGAGGGACACTGAGCCGCCCCCAAGGACCCCGAGGGGAGGGAGGGGGGCCAGACAGCCGGCAACTGTCCGGACCTGCTCAGGCGAAATGCCTGATGCATGAGGAGTACAAAATCAGGGGAGAAGTCCATAGTAGAGGCAGCAACAGACGCCTGCTGGAGCGCAGCCACTGAACCGCTGGCCGGAGGAACCGAGCCAGACTGAGGGATGCTTGGAGAAAGAACGCTGTCCCCGGAAGTAGAAGCATCCCAGGGGTAGCCTGTTCCTGAACATTCACAGATTGCTCTAACTCAGAGGGCACTGCAGCACAGCCCTGCAGATGCCAGAGTCAGTCCCTGCCGTCCTGCGGGACCCACAAATCACACACTGGGGCTTGGAAGCCATTCCAAGGCCACCTCTGCCCAGGGGAATAGAATAAGACAGCCACAGGAAAGCCCACACCACCTGGGCAATCCTATGCAAATCAGCCCCGATTTAAAAGTAACTTAACTTTTTTTTTTTTTTTTTACAAGAAACAAAATATATCCCAGGATCCCTGGGGTGCCCTGAGCAAAATCGCCAGAAAGAGGGACCCCAAAAACGCTAGGGGAACCTGTGCACAGCGATCAAAAATGCCTGGAAAAGCACTTTTAAAATCCAAAATGGCCGCCGCACTTTTTCACCCGCGGTAAAAAAACGGCGCGAAAATATAAAAACCACCAAATAATATGGAAAACAAATAAAACGACCCTCTAACACAGGGCACACGAGCAGTTGAATAAAAACTGCCAAATGGGCTCAGGAGAGCCTACAGAAACGCTGGCATCCCAGACAGAGCATTGCACACAAGAAAGAAAAAAAAAATGAAATGCAAACTCCTACCAGCTCAGGAACAGAAGATTCAGCCACAATCTCCCAGTACCAGGCACTGCCTTATAGGTATGGCAATTCCCCGTCCTGTCTAGGGGAAGCTCACCCAGGGCTGATAAAATGTGCTAGGCAGGCAACAGCAGCCAGCAGGTCTGACTTTCTCCTAGTCTCCTGTGGCACAGCTCCAGGGAGACAGGCTTCTTTTGTCTTTCTTTTTTAAAGGCACAGCTAGCTACCAAAAACAAAAATAGTAGAGAAATGCCCCAAAACAAACCCTAAAAACAACTAACTAGTGTTGCTCCTGCAAAGGTCACTAAGTGTGCCCAGAGGACACACTTTTACGTCTACACACTGCAACGAGACTGGACACACTGGGGGGCTTCTGGGAGCTCCTGCTGGATATGTACTACAGAAGATTTGATTGGTCCAGTCTACAGGCTGCAGTGAGAGGGGCAGTACCCGATTGTGGAGGACTAAACTGGATATCCGCACAGGAATTAAGCGTTCACTGACTGCATTGTATTTCATTACAGTTCTTGCAAGTTTCTTCTTAATTATAAATGCAACTTCATTTCTTCTTTGTCTTTCATTTCCAGCATAGTAGACCATATGATCATCAGATGCAAAGTCCTCAAATCCAGTCCATTTCAGTTCACTGACACCCAACAGATAGAGTTGTACATATTCTATTTTGTTCTTGACTACCTCCAACTTCTCTTGGTTCATGCTTTGTACATTTCATGTCCCAATATGTAAGACATCTTTGCAAATTCTGACTCTCATTTCATGCACAGCTACATCAGCAGATCCAACCACATCATAAATGCTGGCTTTACTCTGAGAAGTCTTCAGCTCATCTCCAGTAGCCATATGAGTGCCTTCCAACCCGGGGGGTCTCATCTCATCTTAATTTCTATTCATCTACGAGGAAAGCCCATCAACAGAACTATAATTCAGGTATATGCCCCAACAACAGCTGCAGAAGAGGAAGACGCTGATGAGTTCTATGAACAAGCACAAGCTGAAAATGACAGAACATGCAAACAGGATATTCTGATAGTCATGGGTGACTGGGAAACAAAAGTTGGCAACAAAGAAGGTGGCAAAGTGGTTGGAAAATCTGGACTTGGCAAGAGAAATGAAGTTGGAGAAATAGTGATAGAATTCTGCAAGACAAATGATCTATTCATCTCAAACACCTTCTTCCAGCAACACAAGCACCGACACGAATTTAAAGACTACCTGAAAAATCGATTTGCTGCTTTAGATACAAATGACAGAGTTCCAGAAGAGTTAGGGGATGACATCAAGGAGGTTGTGTTGGAAGAAAACGAGAAGTCTCTACTTAATGTGAAAAAGCAAAACACTGCCAAAATAGATGACTGAAGAAACTCTGAAAATTGTCCAGAAACACAGAGAATCTAAAGTCAGAGGAGAAAGAGAGGCAATCACAGAACTCAACATTTGCTTCTCAAGATCACAGAACATAGTCTTAAAATGGACCTGCACCTTAACATTAAGAAGACAAAGATCCTGACAACTGGCAAAATCAATAAGTTCATCATTGATGGAGAAGAAATTGAAATAGTTGACAACTTTAACTTACTTGTATCAATCAATAAAGAAAGGACTAGCAGTCAAGAAATCCAATGACGTATTGCGAGATGTCTGTCTCCATACAAAGATTTGACTTGTCCAGGCCATGGTATTTTCAATAACGTCATATGGATACGAAAGTTGGACAGTGAAAAAGATAGGAAGAAAATCAATGCTTTTGAATTATAGTGCTGGCGATGAATACTGTGTATACTATGGACTGTCAAAAGATCAAACCAGTCAGTACTAGAGGAAATGAAACCTAAGCTTTCCTTAGAAGCTCAGATGACAAGACTTGGACACACCATGCGAAGAGAGAGATCATTGGAGAAAGACATAATGCTTGGCAAGGTAGAAGGTCACCATAAAAGAGGAAGGCCAGCAATGAGATACATCAATACAGTAACAGCAGCTATGGACACCACAATATCAACAATGAGCCGCTTGGCTGAAGACCGAACAAAGTTTAGGTCAGCTCTCCAGAGGGTCGCCAGGAGTTGATACCGACTCAACGGCACTTATCAACAGCAACAATATGATATGAATTACGGGGAGCAGTGGCTGTGGAGGACCGGAGCTGTAGCTTGTCGAATACCGCGTTGGCAGAGCACGCCGGATCAGCTGCGCGTTGTTGGCCCTGACGTCATCGGGGGCCTTAAATTGAGCTCTAGAGCAGCGGTTCCTGGGAGCAGTGGCTGTGGAGGACCAGAGCTGTAGCCTGTCGAATACCGCATTGGCGGAGCATGCCAGATCAGCTGCGCGTTGTTGGCCCTGATGTCATCAGGGGTTTATATTGCCGCTAGTACCATGGTTTCGTGGTCGCGTATTGAAGGGGCGTGTTTTAAAGGGGCTTATTTGCCCCTTGAGTGCCCCTTCAGCACACGAGGAGCACGGAGTGGAGCTCGTGGAATGGGCAAACGGAAGAAGAGGCCTTTAAATGTGAGTACTGTAAATCCGTCGAAATCTGTGAAAGTATTTGGCCCTATGGATAAGCATTTGGCCCCCTTAGAGGGGTCTGGAGTTCCATCGCGTGAGGCCCCCAGGCCTCCATCTCCTGTGGATAATTCCTCTGCTTCTTTGGGGGATATTAATTCACCCCTGCATGTTGGTCAGAATTCTTTGGGCCCAGTGACTGTAGTTCCAATGCCACGCATCCTTCAAACCCTAGGAAATAATGCTGTGGCCCAACAGGTTCTTGGAACTGCTTTACCTGTGGACATACAAAATATATCCCTATCCGATGTGTGGCAAGTCCTCTCGCGGATTGAAATGTCTTTATCATCTGTTTTACAATATTCTGAGTTTTCTAAAGAAACAGTTTCAAAACTTTCTCAACATGAATCTCAATTGGCTGTTCTAGATAACCAGTGTAAGAAATTGGATCAACAAGTTTTATCGTTACAGAACATTAATGTATCGTTTATTAAAGATAGTAACGTCAGAGTAACGTCTTAGTGGCAGGTTTTAATATCTCTGGAGTTTTTATTTTTGAAGCTAAAATTAAAAGTATTTTTTATTCTTTGCTCCATCTAGTGGCTAATATTATCTTTGTATCTCATATATAATGAAAACTGCTCGTAGAGAGCGTGAGAAAAGTGCAGTCAAATCTGTAATGTTAAAGGAGCCTGAAGTAATTCCCTCTTCAGAAAAACTAACAATGACTACTGAAGAAGTCACAAATGCAGTGGTTAATGCCCTAAGTGGTCGTTTAGATGGTATCTTGGGTCAATTAGAGGGCATTAGTAAACAATTGGAGATAATGAATACTAGAATATATACAGCTGAAAATAGAATCTCCACTCTGGAGGATGAGCTGCTTAATGCAAATAGTGAAATCTCCTCCTTACAATCTACAATTAGCAAGCAAAGCGATAAGATAGATGATCTAGAAAATCGTGAACGTAGGAAAAATATTAGAATAATTGGTATTCCAGAAACTATAAAAGAAAAAGATCTCTGCTCTTATTTTTTGGGAATGTTGAATACTTTAAATATTGAAGATGAAATTATTCACAACGTGATTGAACGGATTCATAGACTGGGAAAGCCACACTCAGATGACTCAAGGCCAAGGGTTGTATTGGCTCGATTCATGAATAACCTCCAAAAAGATAAAATCTTGAAGGCAATGCGAGCTAAAGGGATTATGTTATATGAAGGGGCACGCATTCAAGTTTTCCAGGATTATTCAGCTCAGTTAAGCTTAAAACGGAAGGCTTATGCTAAAGTCTGCCAAAATTTAGTAGGTCAAATATAAAATTTATGATGCAATATCCTGCTAAGTTGCGGATTTTTTTACAAAGGAAAGACAGAGATAATGGAAACATCGGAGGAAGCGCAAAATTGGATTCTAAAGAATATTAACAATATGAAGGTTAATAACTGATTATCACAATTTCTCTGAAGGAAACACAAATTTGGATTCAAAATATTATTACATGGTTTCATTTAATGAACAGTTGAAAAATATTTAATTGATATTTTTAAGTTTAAAGCTGATAGTTTACTATAAGTTTTATGCTGATATTTCATTTTTTTTTTTTTAGGTCATCTTATTTTTATTATCTTATATATATATATATATATATATATATATCTTAGGGTTTTTGTTTTTTTAAAATAAATATTGAATCAGCGGAGGGGGATTGGTGTGGGTTTAACACTAATAAGGCCATGGGGAAGGAGGAGGAGACTTTTGGATTATGGGATAGGTATGGGTTTGGTGGGGGATTTGGGGATTACAGATGGGGAGGGGTTAATATTGGAAATATTAAGTTATTAGATGAGGAATTTGGGGTAAATGGTTGGGAAGGGGGACATAAGGGAATTTTTAAGTTTATATATATACAAAGCCAACTTAATGTTAAGTGGAAAAAGTTTAAAGTAAGAGTATCCTTAGTTGAAAAAAGGGGGGTTCTAGGCTGGGGGAACTCTCCATGTTTTTATATGATAAAATTCTGTTTTAATACCATATTATTTAACTTGTTATGGGAATAAGAATAATTTCATGGAATGTTTGCGGTCTTGCAAGCCCTTTTAAAAGAAATAAAATTTTGCAAGCAGTAAAAAGGCATAAAGGGGATATTGTATTATTACAAGAGACATCAGGCTATAGGAGACTTGTCTAAATTAAAAAAGAAAGGAATAGATCAAATTTATGGGGCCTCTGCTCTAGGGAGGAAAGGTGGGGTGGCAATATTAATTACATCAAGGGTAAATTTTCAAATGGAGCGGACAATTACAGATCCTGAGGGAAGATTTATTTTGGTTCAAGGAAATCTAAAAGGGAGAAAACTTTTGGTGGGGAGTGTATATGCCCCAAATGTGCCTGATCCAAATTTTTTTGCAAGATTACTGGCTGAAATTGATGCATTGCCGGAATCTTTAAAGATATTGGGAGGTGATTGGAATGGGGTTTTAGATCCACAGATGGATGTATCCGGGAGTAGTGGGAGTAATCGTCACAATATCGCAAGACTTTTACGAAGTTTTAATCAAAAATGTAGACTTTTGGATGTATGGAGATCTCTTCATCCAATAGAGCGTGATTATACTCACTTGTCTAGAGCTCATGGCACAAGCTCTCGTTTGGATGCTCTCTTTGTTTCAGAGGAATTTTTTCCATTGATTGAGGATGCGGTAATAGGACCTTATGAGATTTCTGATCACGCTCTTATATGGGTAGATTGGGAGGAGGGACAATCCGGGGGTAAAAAAAGTCTCTGGCGTTTATCACTTGATATATGCCATGATATTAAGTTCAAAGAGTTTTTACTGGTCATTTGGAAAGATTATGATTATCATAATCGTGCTCATAAATGTGATCCAGAGCTATTTTGGGAGGCCTCAAAAGCGGGTATGAGGGGGAAATTATTGCATATACGGCTCGCTGGAGAAGAATGTTAGCTGCAAGGATCCTGAGGTTAGAAAAACAAATTTGTAAAGAACGTAAAATCTTAGCTAATAGGCCAAATATTGCTAATAAAGAACAACTGCTTACTACCCAGGCAACTTTGAATACATTAATTCATCAGAAAACAAAAAAGTCATTATTTTATTATAAGTATCATTTGTATCAATTTGGGGATAAGGCAGGGAAGCTCTTAGCTCGTTGTCTGGCTCGCAATCAAAGATCGAGGTTTGTGCCATTATTAAAAGATGAGAAAGGTGTAATACACAAGGATGCTACTGAAATAGGGAATATTTTTTTAAAATTTTATCATAAGCTATATTTGAAAGAAGATGTTCCCATAATGAACATTAGACATTTTCTGTCTGAGGTACATTTACCACATCTAACTCAGGATCAGCAGAGTAAATTGGCGTCTCCCATAACATTGGATGAAGTAAAAAGAGGAATTGATAATGCAAAAAATTGTAAGGCTCCAGGTATGGATGGTTTTAGGGTTGAATATTATAAATTGTTACAGACACAAGTTTCACCGGTGTTAGAGAAGTTGTTTAATAAATGGATGGAAACAGGGAATTTTAGATATAATAGCAATACAGCACATATTGTGGATTTACCAAAACCTGGGAAAGATGTAACAGAAGTTGGGTCTTATCGACCTATATCTTTAATCAACTATGATCTTAAGTTGTTTGCTAAGATATTGGCAAATCGTTTAGCTGAATATCTCCCAGATTTGTTACATGATTGTCAGATGGGATTTGTTAAAGGTCGTTATCCTACTAAAAATGTAAGGAAAATATTGGGTGCTTTAAGCTGGGTAAGGAAGTTTGCTAGTCCTTCAATATTAATTAGTTTTGATGCTGAAAAAGCTTTCGATAGGGTGGGGTGGACATATTTGTTTGAAACTTTAAAGGCTTATGGTATAGGAGATGGTTTTATTCAAGGGATAAGAGGATTATACGAGAATCCAAAAGCAGTTATGGGAGTTAATGGGCTGGTCACGAATAGCTTTAATATAGCTCGAGGAACGAGACAAGGTTGCCCATTGTCTCCTTTGTTATTTGTGTTATCATTAGACCCTTTGCTAAGAATGATTAATGCATGTGATGAAATACGTGGTGTAAAGGTTGGGACTTGTATATTTAAGGTGTCTGCTTTCGCGGATGATTTATTAGTTATGTTGACTGAACCACGAAATTCTTTAAAAAAATTAATGGATGTGATTGAACGTTATGGACGGTTAGCTGGTTTTAAATTAAATATGGATAAATCAGAAGCATTAGATATTATTGGAGATTTACAAAATGATTGGGGTACAGATTTTCCTTTACGCTGGGCTAAAAATAAATTTAAATATTTAGGGATTTGGTTACCTAAAGATCCTCATCATCTGTATAGGCAAAATATTAGGATGCTTCTACATGATATGCAAAACAAATTGCAGTTTTGGACACCATTGCCTTTATCTTTAGGTGGTAGAGTGGCTGCTTACAAGATGATGATTTTTCCAAAAATTTTATATGTCTTGCAACTTATTCCGTTGCGACTACTAAGGCAAGATGTTCGAAAAATGGAAAGTTTACTCCAAAATTTTCTTTGGAGTGGGAAAAAACCAAGATTAAAAATTGATCAATTATATGGGCCGTGGAATCAGGGTGGTATAGGGTTGCCAAAAATAGAACATTATAATCTAGGTTGTCAGTTTCGTCATGTAAGAGATTGGTTAATAGGGACATCAATATATACACCTTATGATTTTGAATCCGCGTTAGTAGCTCCATATTCACTTTTATATGTGTTACATGTAACAAATATAAAACTACCAAAAGATTTTAAAAATAATATTTTATGGCAAGGGGTTCGTTGGAGTTGGAAGTTACTTTGTGAACAATTGGATATTTCGAGTGAAATTTCTGGATTTTTGCCTTTGCAAGGCAATTTAGCCTTTCAAAAAGGTATAACATCTACTTTTTTAAAGGGTTGGGAGAAAAAAGTTTTAAAACAATTGTGGCAAGTAATAAATGATGAGGGTGCTCTTAAACCCTTTAATGAATTAAAAAAACTCTATGGATTATCGCAGGGACATTTTCATGTTTATTTACATTTAAAATATTATTTGATTTCAATGAAAGATGTGATAGGAGGTTTGAGAAGGGAAAATTTTGATAAATTAGAAAAATGGTTTATGATAAAAGATAAAGAACGTATTTCAGTAGCAGAATATAGTTTGAATTGTACATAGTTTGAGTTAATATGTATTTAGTTTCCCCGTTTTCTCCCCCATGTTCAATTCCCTGTTATTTGTAAACTCAATGTTATTTGTATACATTGCAGTATTCTTGTTCGATGTACACCGCGCTGATTTTAATAGCGCGGTATAGAAGAAAATGTTAAATAAAATAAAAATAAATAAATAGTAAAGCATTGAGAAACATATCACAAGTTCAGAGTTATAGTCATTTGAGTTTGAAATGGGAAAGAGATCTTAGATTAATCTTGAATTGTATGATTGGGAAAAAACTATTGGGAGTATTCCAAAAATAATTATAGGAGCTAAGTTGCGTGATATGCAATTTAAAATAATAAAGCGTGCTTATATATCTCCCTATAAAGCTTGGAAGGCAGGTTTTGCTCAGCATGGTAATTGTCCGTGGTGTGGATTGGA
Source organism: Ichthyophis bannanicus (assembly GCA_033557465.1). Lineage (NCBI taxonomy): Eukaryota > Metazoa > Chordata > Amphibia > Gymnophiona > Ichthyophiidae > Ichthyophis > Ichthyophis bannanicus. The sequence continues at coordinate 55,417,300 of CM066045.1, forward strand.
GCGGGCACATTTGGGGCATATGTTCTGGGGATGTAAACGTGTAAAAAAAATTTGGGATAGGATTCAAAAATTTTTAATAGGTATTTTAGGGCAAACTTTGAATTTAACCTCAGGTTTTGTTGTTTTAGATGCTCCTTTACAGGGACTTTATTCTTTAGGGAGTAGATTATTAATAAGGAAATGTTGTCTGCTTGCAAAACATTGTATTCTTAGAAAATGGAGAGATTCTGGAGGTCCAGAATATTGGGAATGGAGGAATGTAATGCATCAATTAGTATTATGGGAGGGAGAGGCCTCTAGGAAACATGTTCGTAGAAGAGCAAATTTTTTGATGATATGGTCTCCTTATCTTGAAAAGTTGTCGGCCAGGGCAAGAAATGATATTTTAACGGTGTAATTTGGTATAACTTTGAACTAAGTGATTAAGTTGGCATAATTAGGATTTAAGAATGGAATGGGTTGGGAATAAGGATGGGAGTGGGAAGGGGGAGAACGTGGTCGGAATTGGGAGGGAATAAAGGGTTGGGTGGTTTTGGGGGAAGGGAGATAAAGGTGGGAAATGGGAAGGATGGTAATGGGTATAATTGTGTAAGAAGATATAAGTACTGATTATTTTCAGAATTGGGTTATAATTTTATGTCTTAATTTGTATTCTGCTTACAGTATTTTAATATGTTTGTAATGTTTCAACATGTAAGCTGCTTTTATGTTATAATATGTTTAAAAATTAATAAAAAGATTTATAATAATAAAGATAGTATTTCCTTGCATACCCAACAGAAAATATTCTGAGGGCTAAAAATATTAGGTGTTTAAATTTTCCCTGTACCCATTTACTATCCCCTCAGATTTTATTTGATAAATATTTGACTGAAATTTTGGGGTTTCAAGAAAATACTAAACCAAATTTAATAAATTGTATTATTTGCCTCAAATAGCAGCTAATCCTGGTGGAGTCCTCCAGGGAGCTGCTGCCTTGCCCTTACTTGATTCGGTAGATGTTTCTGAATTTGAGTCTTCGTTTGATCTAATCTCTACTAAGTCAACTCTTTTGGTATCCTTTAATTCGGAGATAGGTAAGAATATGGTGATGCGGTTATATTTCCAGAATAAAAATGTTAATTTCTGCGGGGGGATAATAAATTTGTTCCCTGATGTTTCCAGGCAGACGCAACTGCGACGCAAGGCTTTTATTTCTTTAAAGCCTCGTGTTTTGGCTATTGGTGCTACTTTTTTTTTTTTTAAATTTCCTTGCAAATGCCTGGTCACATCGAATGGAACTAAATATGTCTTTTTGGATATATCTTCCTTAGAAACCTTTTTAGATACTCATTGTCCTTAAGGAAAATAATTATGTCTTAATATGATCTACCAGTATGCTAGAAAAATTGAGTTATGTTTGTATAATGATGGATACTGATTCCTGTACTCTACACCTTTATTTTTATTTTACTTGCTTATGTATTGCTTGGGAAGCAATTTTCTTGTTGTACTCCCCGAGATGTGGACTTTTATGTTCATAATTTCTTTGCTTTCTTGGATTTCTGTATTATCTTGAAATATTCAATAAAAATTATAAATTACAAAAAAAATATGATATGAATTACATCATGTTATTCCTAGAAGTCATAGATGATGCAATCCTAACTCAGTTTAATTACATCACTCTGCAGAACAAATTGGTCAACATTTTTTTTTTTTTTTTTATTTGAATTTCACCAACTTACAGAAGCAAGATTTAAGCAAAACAAAGTGTCATTATACAAATAATATTAAATGAATATAAACCATATTCAAATAAGAAATACATTGTCATAAACCTTAAACAAACAACACTCAATCCTAGCCCACAATAATGGGGAGATATATAAAGGGGAGATATATAAAAAACTCAAAGGAAAAAAGAAAATAAGCAACATAAGAGTTACATCACTCTAACTACTAGACAGACGAGACAGCACCCGATTTGAGGGGGGAACGGGCTCCTGCTCCGGCGGCCCCGACGTCACCAGGGGGCCTTTTAAAAGCCAGGAAGTGCGGTGAGCAGTGGGAGAGCCAGACGAGACAGCACCCGATTTGAGGGGGAACGGGCTCCTGCTCCGGCGGCCCCGACGTCACCAGGGGGCCTTTTAAAAGCCAGGAAGTGCGGTGAGCAGTGGGAGAGCCAGACGAGACAGCACCCGATTTGAGGGGGAACGGGCTCCTGCTCCGGCGGCCCCGACGTCATCAGGGGGCTTCTTTATCAGCCTTATTCTTCCGGCGCAGCCGGAGGCGCGAGTCCGGGGGCAGCGATTTAAGGGGCTAGATACAAGGGGCGTGTTAGGCCCCTTGGGAGCCCCTTGGAGAACCGAAGGAGAAGCGTCGTAGAGAGCCCTAGACACTCAGTATCCAGATGGGTAAGCGGAAGAAAAAGATCATTCCTGAGGCCTCGGTTGAGGCCACGGTGGGTCCGATGGACAAACACGTTAAGGTACTGTCTGCTGCTGATGTGTCTTTGGGACCTGACTTTTTGACTTTGCGTTCTTCTGCTGCATCCCTGAGTTCCCCGGATCGGTCTCCTCCTTCTCCGCCAAGGTTTTCCTCCCCAACACCTTCAGTTTCAGTGGGTGGTCAGTTTCAGCAGAGTACTCCAACTGATTTGGGGGAAAAGCTGAAACCTGTTTCTTGGTCAGCTATGCCAGGTGCAGCCGAGGAGTTACCTGCAGCACAGGTTACCTTGGCTGACATCTGGAAAGCTGTTAATCGTATTGAAAATTCTTTGGTTCCCACTGTTAAGCAGTTGTGTGATTTCTCTTCTGAGACATCCACTAAGCTTAGTGAAATTGAAGGGAGAGTGGGGGGTATGCTTTCTCGTATTTCTACATGTGAAACTCAATGTCTCTCTTTTAAGTCTATACATTCCTCTAATGTAAAAGATAGTTTAGTTATACACCACAAATTGGAATTATATGATAATATGCTTCGGGCTAGAAATATCCGTTTATTGAATTTTCCTGTTTGTCATCTACTCTCTCCAGAAATTTTGCTCCAAAAATATTTCAGGGAGATTTTAGATTTGACTTCTGCTGATTCTATTTCCATTTCAAAATTGTATTACCTGACTGGACGTGGGGTTGCTCTTGGTTCCCCTGGGGAATTTGACATGGTTCAGGGTCGTACTGACCTTGAGCTTACCAAATTTCTCGAGGATTCTCAAGATATTATTTTGTCTCGTGCTACCTTAATAGTGACCTTTGTCTCCGATAAGGATAAGGTTCTTGTGTTACGAAGTTACTTTAAAAAGATGTCCTCTTTGTTTTGTGGTGCTAAAGTGCAGATGTTTCCGGATGTCTGTAGGGCTACGCAGCTTAGGAGACAGGCCTTTTTAGTCCTGAAGCCTAGAGTTTTAGCCCTATCAGCTTCCTTTTTTCTTCGATATCCCTGCAAATGTTTAATTACATTGCAGGGTTCTAAATTTACCTTTATGGATCCCTCTCAATTGGAATTATTTTTGATAGGTAAAGAGAGTCAAAGTACAGTGCCGGTGGTATAGGAGGACTATGTTAATACGCTGTCTAGTGGTCAACATTTTTTAAATCAACATGACAGTTTTTTTAGAGTTTGATTTTTTCCATTTACCCAAAGTGAGAGATGCCTTTTAATTGTTTGAACAATGCAGATCAATTCTGCTATGTTTGTGGTGAAATGACTTTTGCATCACAAAATCACGTTGATTAAGAAAGCCTATCATCTTTACTTTGACTACAGTTGGAGATCAGGACAAGAGCTGGGTCCCACACATATGCTGCAACACTTGTGCAACAAATCTTCGCCAGTGGTTGAACAGAAAAAGGAAATCCATACCTTTTGCAGTGCTAATGATTTGGAGAGACTGACATGGCCAAAACCAAACTCCTTCTTTTTCCCCCTAAACCCTCCTCCCCCCTTCCTCCTTTCTCTAACTCTGCAGATAACACTCTTCTACTTACTGTTTCCTCAGCCTTTAATTTTGGGGTCATCTTTGACTCCTCCCTCTCCTCCTCTTCACATACCCAACAGATGGCTAAAAACGGTTTCTCCCTCTTTAACAAAATTCACCTCTTCCTTTCTGAACACCCTACTAAAACAGTTGTCTCCTCTCTAATTACCTCCCATCTTGACTATTACAACCTCCTTCTTGCTCTCTCCAGACAGGCTACACAGGCCTGGAAACTGATTCCCTGTGCAGACGGCAGGTCTTTCTGATCCTCGTGATCAGTGGCTACTGCCCAGTGATTGGCTTCAAGAATGTGGGAAACTCTGTGGGGACACCTTCAGTGTCCCCTAGAGACCTCCTCAGTAAAAATATGACTGAATTGGTCCTGAAATAAAACTCCATTTGAGGAGCAAGGCGAGTAACAACCAGCATCTGCTGAAGACAGAAAATATTGAAGGCGACATCTAGGGGAGGCACATAGGTGCCAGAGCAAACTCGGTGAAGCCTTTGGTATCATATCTGTCTCCAATATCTGCTGGCACCCACCTGGTCTAGCAGGAGATTTGGAAATATCTTTTATACTTCAAAAAATAGCGGGAGGGACCTGGATGGAGCGGTGGGTACAACCCTAAACGAAGGCATAGAGGCAGGGACAGCCCAAGTGGGGTGTGGGGCCTCATTTACATAAATATTTGCATAATATTAAGGCGTGATAACTTTTAGTAAACATGCCTCTCAAAGAGTGTCTGGATAAAGAAAGACTACCAGATTTCTACATTACTATACTCCAGTGCCAACCGCCAAGCACATATGGAAGTACTATAAACACTACCCATTTATTATTAAAAAGACTTATAAAGAGCTGCAACATATGAAGCGCTGTACAAACATAGAAGAGAGACAGTCCCTGCTCATCAGAGCTCACAATCTAATAAGACAGAAAACAAAATAAGTTACATAATACAAACAAAAAAAATTTACAGGACAAAGTAAGCAAATGTTGATAGAGAGATCAAGATAGGGTAAGACAGGAATGGAAAGCAATAGTGAAGAGGTGGGATTTTAGTCTGGACTTGAAAATGGCGAGGGAGGATGCCTGGCGCACAGAGATAGTAAGACTATTCCAAGCAAAGGGTGCTGCCAGTTGGAAGGAGCAAAGTCTGGAATTGGCAGTACGAGTAAAGGGCACAGAAAAATGAAGACTGTTAGAAGAGCGAAGCAACCGAGAGGGGGTGTAAGGAGAGATGAACGGTACTGGGGGGCAGAAGAGTGAATACATTTATAGGTCAGGAGAAGTTTAAATTGGATACGGAGTCAGATGGGAAGCCAATGAAGCGACATGAGGAGAGGAGTGATGTGGGAAAAACGAGACTGGCAGAAAATGAGTCAAGCAGAGGAGTGTTGAACTTACTGAAGAGGAAAGAGGTGGCTTACAGGGAGGCCGGCAAGGAGAACGTTACAATAACCAAGACGGGAGGTGATTAAGGAGTGGACAATTAATTTAGTGGTGTCAAAAGAGAGGAAGGGGCGAATTTTGGAAATATTGTATAGAAAGAAACGACAAATTTTAGCAATGAGCTGGATATGTGAAGAGAAAGAGAGGAATCGAAGATAACACCAAGGTTAGGTGCTGAAGAAACAGGGAGGAGTACAGAGTTGTCAACAGAGAGAGAGAGAGAAAGGGGAAAGAGGAGGGGAAGCATTCGGAGGAAAGATAAGCAGCTCAGTTTTGGCGATGTTCAGTTTTAAGCGACGGTGGGACATCCAGGCAGCAATGTCAGAGAGGCGGAGTGAGATAGACTGGATATCAGGAGAGATAACAGATGCAGAAAGATAGATTTGAGAGTTGTCAGCATAGAGATGATAGTGAAAGCCATGGGAAGAGATAAGGGTGCCAAGGGATTGTGTATAGAGAGAGAAGAGGAGTGGACCTAAGACGGAACCCTGAGGAACTTCTACAGGTAGTGGGGTTGAAGAAGAGGAGGAGCCATCGAAGCACACACTGAAAGTGCGATGGGATAGATAGGAAGAGAACCAAGATAGTACAGAGTCTTTGAATCCAAGTGAGGTTAGGGTGATAAGAAGGTGGTTATGGGTCAACAGTGTCGAACGCAGCAGAGAGATCAAGACGAATGAGGACAGAGTAAAAGCCTTTGGACTTTGCCAAGAACAAATCATTCGAGACCTTAGTAAGAGCAGTTTCAGTGGAGTGTAGGGAACGGAAGCCGGATTGTAAAGGATCCAAGAGGGTACGAGAGGAGAGGAAATCAAGACAACGGTGATAGACTGCACGCTCAAGTAGTTTAGAGACGAAAGGAAGGAGGGAGATGGGACGATAGTTAGAAGGACAAGTGGGATCAAGTGAAGTTTTTTTGAGGAGGGGTGTAACGACAGCATGCTTGAAAACAGAAGGGAAGGTTGCAGTGGAGAGAGAGAGGTTAAGAATATGAGAAATGGAAGGGACGAGAGATGAAAAGATGGAGCTAAGGAGGTGGGTGGGGAAGGGGTCAGAAGAGCAGGTAGTAGGTTTGGAGGAAAAGAGCAGGAGCGACGTTTCCTCGTGAGAGACCATAGGGAAGGAAGAAAGGGTGGCAGAAGTTTGGGGAGGGGAGAAATGGGAAATAAGGGGGGGGAAGAGGGGGAGGAGGGGAACTGGAGGATGAATCAGGGGTGGAGGCACACTGAGGAGAGAATTGAGTATACTAAAGAGACGACGAGGATTAGAGGAAAGAGTTAGTCAGATTGAGGAACCCATTTAGAACCCATAGCAAACCTGTCATATCAATGCTACCAGGACTCACAAAGCATCAAACCCTACTTATCAAAAGGCAACATTGCAAATACTAAACCAATACATTTCAGAGAATACCAATATATCTCCTACTGGGGAAAGAGAACAAGTGGCACTATCACAGAAACTACACGAACAGAATACCTCAGCTCGGTTACACATGTAGAACATAGACTATCACCATTGAGTGGAGGAGTGGCCTAGTGGTTGGGGCAAGGTACTTCAGGCCGGAAGGTCGGGAGTTCAAATCCCACTAAAGGACAGCAACCTTGGGCCGGAAGGACTGGGGTTTCTAGTCCCACAGGTGCTCCTTGTGGTCTTGGGCAAGCCACTTAACCCTCCATAGCCCATGTTCCCTGTAAAATAGTTATCTCCAAGTTATAATGCCCTATTCAATGTAATTTCAGTTTGTTCAATGTAAACCGCACTGATGCAGAATAGCGCGGTATATAAGAGAATATAATAAAATAAAATAAACAAGGAATCACAATTTAGAAATAGGAAGACAATAATTAAACTGGGAATCCCAAAAGCCAAACTTTGAATGTACAACACTGGAGAAATAAAACTATAAATTAATTTCCTCTTGTACTAAACAAAACGCAAAGATGTTAATGATGCACATTTCCCAGAGCGGACATATTTCAGCTAATAAATTCCAAATAAAAAAGTATTTTTTTACCTTTTGTTGTTTGGGCATTTTATTTTTTAATTGCAATTGCTCCAGTCACTTTCTTCTGGTTTCTTCTGGTCTTCTGCTATCTCTCCATTGTCTGCTGTCCATTTGTCCTTTCTTCTTTCCTTGTTCTTTTTCATTCTCTCTCTACATCTGCTTTAACATACTGATCTTTACCCTTTAGTCTATTCCTTTTTCATCTACTCAGATTTCACCCCTCCATCCTCAATCCCCACTTACTCTTCCAATACCTGGCCAATCAAAGATTTTTCTTCCCTCCCACACAAAATATCTTTTCTCCTCTCCATCCTCTCTCCCCCTGCCCCACCCCCTTCTAGTTCCAGCCCCACTCAGCATCCGCTCCCTTCTAGTCCCATTCTGCAATCCCCCCGCATCAGCCCATTTCCAATCCTAGCCTCTCCATCATCCATTTCCAGTCCTATCCTAGCCCCCATCAGCCCATTTGCAGTCCAAGCTCTTCCATCAGCCCATTTCCAATCCTAGCTCCCCCATCAGTCCATTTCCAGTCCTAGCCTCCCCCCCCCCATCCCCACAGAGTCCCCCTACTTGGCTTTAGAGGGAGCCGGGCAGGCCCCAGCTCACCTCTCTACAGCTGCCGAAGTGAAGAGCGACGTTTTTCTTCACTTTGGCAGCTGTGTTCTAATGTAGACTACTGGCGCACTGAGTTCCGGGAAACAGGAAATGTCCTTTGACCTCTGGCGTGCTAGCAGCCTACATTAGAACACAGCTGCCAAAGTGAAGAAAAATGGCGCATTTCACTTCGGCAGCTGTAGAGAGGTGGGCCGAGGCCTGCTGGGAGCCAAACAGCATGTGCAAGATGTTCCTGGCGCGGGGCCCTGTGCGAACAATATTCTCGCACAATGGACGGGACGGCCTAGCATAGAGGGGGGTGACCTGCACTGCGCGGCGGTTACAACTACTTTAGCCACCTTATTAGACAGACTAGATGAACCATACTGGTCTTTATCTGCCATCATACACTAGGTTACTATGTTCGATCTTCCTTACATGTAATTTTAAACTCTCAAGTTGCTGCTCTGCCCTTCCCTTGAACTTGTGAGAACAATTCAGCACATGCAGCATGTGATGTCAAAGTTCATATACATCAAGATGTTCTCCTGCACGTGAGGTTAATAAGTCCTCACTAATGGGGCCTGTTCCAAAGATATATGTGGAGATTACTCTATCGAACTGAAAATTAAGAGTTTTCTTTTTTAGGATCCTATGCATTTTAAAATAAAAAGGTAGATTTTTAGTTTTAGTAAGCACTCCCTTTCTAAACCTCTTTGTTGTAAAAACAATGCAAAACAACTATGTAGATAAATGTTTATTTACAATACTTTTTTTTTACATTCTGTACATAAAAGAGAAAAAAAATACATTGAGCTGCATTTTAACATTGGTGATATGCAATCTCTTAAGAAGGTATGAAGCCAGTGTTGCTTTTAACAAAGATCTACTGAAGCATCCTTAACCAATTTTGTTTTCTGTAGAGGGAGGCATTTTGTATTTGAGAAGAAGTTATTTTCTCTTGGTCAGGTAAGAGGCGAATCTGCCCCAAACTATAGTAAAGAACCCAGTGCCTGTTCTTGGGAAATGACACTTATTCTGCTTCCCAGCAGGCAGCAGTAATAAAATAGGAAGACACTTCGCTGTCTGCTTCTGATCCTTCTCCAGGTCGTCGGGTGGTCTAACCCTGGGAAAGATGGAGGCAGTGGAAGGCCTTGCATGCAAAAGCATTCCAGCACATGAATGAAGAAAGCAAGAAAAAAGTATAGAGATTTTCTAAAACATTTTCTCTGTCCTTTCCACCTACTTTTCCACACTGCAAAGTGGACTTCTCCATCACACTTTTCAATGTTTTCCAATAGAAGTATTAGAAAACCAGGAACGTTAACCAACAAAGCAAGAAGAATTCCCAGGCCAAGAAGTCTGAGTCCAAAAGTCCACCTTGCTTAAATGGACTCGACATTTGACATTTAATATTACAAACCACTTATACCCACTGAGGCATTCTGCCACATTTAAAAAATATACAGAAAAACAAAAATCAAGCTAGATGGTTTTCACTTTGCTAATATCACCTTGAGTTTCCAGCTGTGCAAAAATGAGCATGGAGCGAGAGATCTTGCTGACAAAACTTGCGCTGCATTCTCACACATCTGGCAGTGTGACCTTATGGTCTTCATCTGTTTCTATCCCAACTTCCTCCTGCATTGAAACAAGTAAAGCTTTATTCATGTTGCTGTGGTTGGGAAATGGCAGCATGGTTTTAGATGCTATAAAGATACTTTGCCACGCATAGGAGTTACAATATTTTTCCATATTATTTATTTATTTATTTATTTTCAGTCTCTTTTATACCGCGCTATTCAACATCAGTGCGGTTTACAATAAACATAGAACTACATATTTCCTTGGGTACTTTGTGTTTACAATGAACATGTATTTAGAACTTGGATAACAAGTTAAGTTTCATATCCTTGAAAAGGAGAAATTAGGCCTTACCTGCTAATTGTCTTTCCTTGAGTTCTCTCCGGGCCAGTCCAGGAACCGTAGGGTAGTCATCCCCCTCCAGCAGCCGAGGACTGAATTACACAGTGTCTTGCTGACACCCTATCCAGCTCCCCCTCGTGCCAGAGACTCAGTCTTCTATTGACAAAGCAGCTTCCCCTGACATATACCCCATTCATTACCCTTAAACTAATTCCAAAAACAAAACTCATTAACTTTTGAACTACCATCTATTACTTATCCACTCTCTCTCATTTTATCTCATTATATATTTCATTTTATCTCTTTTTTTTTTCAGAACGACCCCTACCCTCCCCCTCCTGGTCTAGGAAGGGAGAATCGAGGGCAGAGCCGTCCCAAAAAAAAAACGGATGCCAGGCCGCTCCCACGCCTAGCCTCCCGCTCCAGACAGCCACTCCAATTTCTGAACTCACCGACAAGATCCTTGAACGAACAACAGTGCAATTAGCCAACCCGACCAATCGCGCAAATGAAATGGGTGGGCCCTGGACTGGCCCGGAGAGAACACAAGGAAAGACAATTAGCAGGTAAGGCCTAATTTCTCCTTCCGCTTCGTCTCTCCGGGCCAGTCCAAGAACCGTAGGGAAGTACCAGAGCAGTACCTAAACCCGGGAGGCCCCCTTAAGCCCCTCCACTATGGCTGAGGCCCCTACATTTGCGTCTCCCCTAGCCTGAGCATCTAATCGATAATGCTTCGCAAAGGTGTGGAGGGACGACCAAGTTGCCTCTCGACAAGTATCCACAGAAGGTACCAACGCGAACTCCGCCCAAGAAGCTGCTTGGCCTCAATTAGAATGAGCTTTGAGACCCCTGGGAGGAGACTTTCCACGCGCAGTATACACTGCCCCAATAGCCTGTTTTACCCACCGGGCAACTGAAGCTTTGGAAGCCGCCTCCCCTTTATGCGGTCCTCCAAAAATCACAAACAACCTGTCTGTCTTACGAAACGACTCCGTCCTCTTAAGGTACCTACGGAGCACCCTTCCGAGATCCAGTCTTCGAAGTGAACGATCCTTCCCATCCCTTCCAAGATTTTGAAGGGTCAGAAGTGAAATTGGCTGATTCAAGTGAAAACCAGAAACGACCTTCGGAAGAAAGCAGGGTACCGGCTGCAACACCACCTTTTCCGCCGAAAACGGAATGTACGGCTCCCTACACGAGAGCGCTTGCAGATCCGAAATCCTTCTTGCCGAGCACACCACCACCACCACCAGGAAGGCAGTCTTCCAAGAAAGTTCTCTTAAACTCACTGCCACCGCGGGCTCAAAGGGTGGCTGCGCCAGTGCCTCTAGAACCAAGTTCAAATCCCAGGAAGGAACTACCTGTCTAACTGGTGGCCTCACATTCTTAACTGTCCTAAGGAACCGCAGTACATCCGGATGTGTTGCCAAGATGCTACCGTGACCCCGGCCTCTATAGCATGCCAGGGCTGCCAGCTGAACCTTGAGAGAGCTGAGGGCTAGACTCCTATCCATCCCCCCTTGCAGAAACAGCAATGTCCGGCAATGCCGCGGAGAACAGCTTAACGCCCCTTTCTTCACACCAACCTTCAAAAATGTGCCAAATACGGATATAAGACAAGGACCTAGAACTCCTCTTGGACCTCAACATAGTAGCTACTACCGACGCTGTTGCAACCATTCCCTTTCAAGAGCCAAGCTGTAAGCGAGAACCGATCCACCTGCGGCATTAAGACTGGGCCTTGACTCAACAAATTGAGTCGACTGGGAAGCCTCCAAGGACGATCCACGAGAAGCCGCACCAGATCCGCATACGAAGGTCTCCTTGGCCAATCTGCCGCAATGAGAATTACCTGCCCGTCGTGAACTCCTATCCTCCGAATGACCCGACTGATCATCGGCCATGGTGGAAATACATATAGCAGCTCGTCCGTTGGCCAAGGTTGCACCAGAGCATCGAGCCGCTCCAACATGTGTTCCCTGCGCCTGCTGAAGAACTGCACAGCCTTGGTATTGGCGAGAGTGGCCATCAGATCCATGACCGTCTGTCCCCACCGCACTGTAATGTCATGAAAGACCGCACGTTTAGCTCCCACTCTCCTGGATCCAAGACATTCTGACTGACATAGTCGGCTTGCACATTGTCCTTTCCTGCCACATGTGCTGCTGATAGGGCTACCAGATGGTTTTAAGCCCATTGCAGCAACTGCTGGCTCTGCTCCAGTAAGGTAGCACTGCCCGTGTCCCCCTGCCCCCCTGTCGGTTGATATAGGACACCGTCACCGCGCATTGTCGGAGAAAACGCAAACTGCTTTCCCCACCACCAGGCCTTCGAAATCCTGTAACACCAACCGCACCGCTCTCATTTTTAGGCGAATGATCGACCATCCCCTCTCCTCCGTGGACCAGCAGCCCTGAGCTACCTGAGAAAGACAATGCGCCCCCCAGCCCGAAAGACTGGCATCTGTGGTGATCAAAACCCAATCTGGCTGCTCCAGAGGCATGCCTGCTTGAAGATGTCTAGAATCCAGCCACCATTCCAAACTGACGCTTACTTCCTCTGGACACACTAGCCTCTGAGACAATGGATGATCCTGCAGTGACCACCTGGATAGCAGAGCCCGCTTAAGCAGACGCATATGAGCTCTGGCCCACGGCACCAGGTCCAAGGCCGCCGCCATGGAACCCAGCAGCTGCAAGTATTGCTACGCTGTTGGAGCTTTCATGAGTAAAAACGTCCATACCTGCCCTATAATCTTTTGCACTCTGTCCTCGGGCAGAAATACAGACCCGGCGTCCGTATTGAACAAGGCCCTGAGATACACCAAACGCCTCACTGGCTGTAACTGACTCTTGGCCTGGTTTACTACCCAACCAAGCTGTTCCAGGAATTCCACGACTTGCCCAGTCGCTTTGACTGACTGCCTCAGACCCTGCTCGAATCAACCAGTCGTCCAGGTAGGGATGCACTCGAATGCCTTCCTGTCACAACACCGACGTGACCACTACCATCGCCTTTGTCAACGTGCGCGGCGCCGAAGCCAGCCCAAAGGGCAATGCCCGGAACTGAAAGTATCCCATAGGAACGGCAAAGCGCAAGAACCTTTGATGACCCGGCCTGATAGGAATGTTCAGATAAGCCTCCATTAGATCTATGGAAGAAAGCACTTCGCCCGGCTTTACCGCCCGAATCACCGATCTCAGCGTTTCCATCCGGAAATGCGGCACCCTCAAGCAGCGGTTCACATGCTTGAGATCGAGAATGGGTCGAAAGGATCCCTCTTTCTTGGGAACCACGAAATAAATAGAGTATCGACCTAATCCGCACTGGTCTCAGGGTACGGGAACCACATCTTGAAGACGCAGTAAGCGTTGAAGTATGTTGCTTACTACCTCCCTCTTTGCTTGAGCTCTGCATGGGGACATAATGAAAGATTCCGCCAGCAGTCAGAAGAACTCCAGCGCATAACCTTCGTGGATGATCTCCAAAACCCACTGGTCCGCTGTTATTGCGGCCCAGATGGAGTAAAACTCCTGCAAACATCCCCCTACCGGAACCTCCGCCTGTACTCTCCCCACTTCATCGTGGCTTTTTGGACGGATTCTGCTGGGGAGTGAAATACCCCCTGCCGAACCCCTGAGCCCCCCGAAAGGACTGTCCTCTGGCCATAAAGCAACCTCTCTAATACGGAGCAAACCGTGACACCCGAAACCTGCGGAAATCTCTCCCTTGATGTCTCTGCAGCCCTCCTGGCCTCGGACCCTTTGGACGGTGCTCCGGAAGCCGGCCTCCCTTGGAATCACCAAATCCTTCACAATCTTTTCTAAAGCCTCTCCAAAGAGCAGCTTGCCCTTAAAGGGGAGCTTACTAAGGCAAGCCTTAGAAGACGCTTCTGCCACCCAATTCCTCAGCCAGAGAAATTGCCTAGCGGCAATCACAGACACCACTGACTTTGCGGAAATCCTTACCAGATCATAGAAGGCATCTGCTAAATACGCCGCTGCCGACTCCAATTTTGCTCCCTCCGAGGAAGTACCCTCCTCCCCTGCAGGAGAACTTTCCCCTTGGAGCCAACAAATGGAGGCCCTAGAAACATAAGCCCCACAAATTGAGGCCTGCAGAGATAGAGCACTTGAATCAAAGGCTTGTTTAAGAATAGACTAACTTCCGATCCTGTAAATCTTTAAGGGCTGCTCCCCCATCCACCGGAAAGAGTAGTTACTCACCTCTAACAGGTGTTCTCCAGGAGCAGCAGGAATCAGTCCTCACATATGGGTGCCGTCGGCGCCGACGGAGCCCTCGTGCAGAGCATTTCCCCAGCTTTCAAAGAAAGCCTTTGGGAATTGCAGCGCGCATGCGCGGTCCTCTTCCCGCCCAAGGGTGCGATCTTGCTCAGTCCGATGACATAGCTAAAAGACAGCAAAAAATTAGCAAAAATAAAACATATAACTGCAACTCCAAGGGGAGGAGGGAGGGTTGTGAGGACTGATTCCTGCTGCTCCTGGAGAACACCTGTTACAGGTGAGTAACTACTCTTTCTCCAGGACCAAGCAGGACGTCAGTCCTCACATATGGGACTCCCCAGCTTAAGGCTACCGGAGACCCCAAGCGGAAAAATGAGCTCCCTCTAACTCGTCAGCACAGAAGGAAGGAATCTTCTCTGAGAACGCCCCCGACCGGTAGCCCAACACCAGGGCCAGAGGGTAGGAGTTACCGAAACCCCAAAGAGATTATGGAGTACTGCCTGTCCGAAAGCACTGTCCTTGCGGGACTCCCTCTCAAGGCAGTAATGGGCCGCAAAAGTCCGGCTTGAAGACCAAGTAGCGGCCCGGCAGATGTCTGCCAACGGAACAGAGCGGAGATGAGCCACTGACGCAGCCTTCGCCCTGACACGATGAGCCGTGACTCGACCCTCCAACGAGAGGCCGGCTGCCCCATAAGCCCAGGCAATACAGTCAGCGACCCATATGGACAACGTACGCTTGGAGACAGGGAGCCCCAACTTATTGGGGTCAAAAGAAATGAAAAGCTGAACAGCCTTCCGATGCTCCCGCGTACGGTCAAGGTAGAAGGATAACGCCCTCCTACAGTCCAGGGTATGCAAGACCATCTCAGCCCGGCTGGCATGCGGCCTGGGAAAGAAGGTCGGAAGAACCACCTCCTGATTGAGGTGAAAAGGTGAGACAACTTTAGGAAGAAACTTAGGGTGAGTCCGTAAGACCACCGTATTCCTGTAGAACCTAGTGTAAGAAGGATCAGACACTAGTGCTTGCAGTTCACTCACTCGCCTAGCAGAGGTGAAAGCTACCAGAAATAAAAGTTTTCCAGGAGAGAAAAACGGAGAGGGCAGGTAGCCATAGGTTCAAAAGGCGGACAAGTAAGCCGCTGTAAGACCACATTCAGATCCCACTCAAGGGTCGGTGGACGCAAAAGAGGCTTAAGCAGAAGAAGGCCTCTGAGGAAACGAGCCACCAAAGGGTGGATGGAAAGAGGCCTGCCGTCCACCGGCGAGTGGTGTGCTGAGAGAGCACTAAGGTGAACTCGGACAGAGTTAGACTTAAGGTCCAGATTGGAGAGGTAGAGCAAATATTGCAACATTACCGCTACCAAGCACGAGAAGGGATTCTCGCTGTGTTGAGCACACCATGCGGAGAATCTACGCCACTTAAGAGCGTAGGATTTCCAGGTGGATTGACGCCGAGAGGCCAAGACTACATCTTCCACCTCTCGAGGTAGTAGTAGGGGAGCTAGGACTACCCTTTCAGCAGCCAGTCCATCAGATGAAGACCAGCAGAGAACCCGGAAATCTCCTTTGCCAGGTCTCGGAGTGGTGCGGTAATTGTGCCTTTTGGAACCCGGGGCTCTTGCGGACTCGATAGATTGTATCGACCTGCTTGCTTAACACCGGCGTCGAGACCGGGGTCTCCCACATGCGGAAGATCAGCCGCTCCAGCATCGGAGGAACCGGAACAGTAAAGGCCTCCTTTGGGGGAGAGTCATACTGGAGGGCCTCGAGCTCCTCAGCTCGAGGCTCCTCCTCGGGATCCGCGGGGAAGGCCAAGGCCTTGGCCAAATCCCGCACGAAGTCCGAGAACCGGGTATCCTCCGGTGGGGATCGTCTCCGAGGTTCGGACTCGGGCGAGTCCGATGGGACACACCGAGTCCGATGAGTGTCGGGTGACTCTTCGTCCTCCATCTCCCAGCCCGACTCCTCGGAGGAGGAATTGAGCGGCTCCGGTCGGGCGGGCACCAATGCCCTCCGCCCCGACGCCAATGGTATCGGCGTCGACGACCTCGGCCCCTAACGGGAGGTTGAGGGAGACCGTGGCCGAGGATCGACTCGAGCCCGCATGGACTCGAGGATCTGCTCGGCCTCCGGGGTCGACTTGGACGTCAAGGTCCCGGTGGTCGGGGCAGATGCACCGGGGAGACCGGCGATCAGTGCCCGCTGCTGTTCCATGAAGGCAGTGAAGCTGCTCTCCAAGGCCGTCAACCTGAGTCCGAGCTCAGGAGACCCACCAGCCCCTGACTCGGGCCCCGATGGCGTCGGGCCCGACGTCAGCTCCCTCAGAGGAGAGTCCACGAGGACAACAGCACTTACGTGTCCAGGAGACTCCATCTCGACACGAGGATGATTGGCAGGCCTCTCCGACTCCGAAGACCCGGGACGGCTATCGGGGCTAAGCGACCTGGCCCTCGAGTTACCAGGAGCGTCTACCGACGCCACCCTCGCGGGTTTCTTCTTCCTGCGATGTTCCCGCGAAGGAGACCCCCGCTCAGAGGAACCCCGACGCTGCTCGGGGCCGGAGTCCCGAGACGTCGAGGCCTCTGACGAGGTCCGGGCCCGGCCGGACGCGGAGTCAGAAAAAATTCTATCCTTCTGGTGCTGCCGACTCCTCAACGCCTTCGAGGACATTTTGCCACACGGACCACAGATCATCGGGTCATGATCGGGTCCGAGGCAATGGAGGCAGCAGTCGTGTGTGTCGTTAAGAGACATAAGTTTCTTACACCGATCACATTTCTTAAACCCACTGGTAGCCATCGGGGGAAAAAGGGCCCCTGCTAGGTCAAAAGACCGGGCTGCCAGGGAAAAAAGAAAAAAGGCGCGAACGCCAGTCACAAAGGACAAAAAATGAAAAAGAGAGAAAAGGACACGATACCGGCGTATCGGTCCGAGCGGGAAAAGGATCCGGCGTCGAACCGGAGAAAAAAAGAGAAAAATAGGGAAAATCAACTTTTTCCTTGGGGAAAAACGAACTACGCCCGTCGGTCTCCGTGGAAAAAAGAAGACTGAGCAAGATGGCACCCTTGGGCGGGAAGAGGACTGCGCATGCGCGCTGCAATTCCCAAAGGCTTTCTTTGAAAGCTGGGGAAATGCTCCGCACGAGTGCTCCGTCGGCGCCGATGTCACCAATATGTAAGGACTGACTTCCTGCTTGGTCCTGGAGAATCGTAGTCTTCTTAGTCATGGCCAAAACCAACGCATCAACCTTGGGCATCCGCAGCAGCTCTTTCTCCTCCTGCATTACCGGGTACAGATGGCCTGTGGCGCGGCTACCCCTCAAAGTAGCCTCCGGACCCTCCCATTCCGATTCTACCATCTGCTTGATTACCCTATGAACCGGAAAGCACGTCTGCTTCACTTTAAACCCCTGAAGCAGTGGGTCTTCTAGCGGTTCCTCCTGAACCACCGGTAGGGCACTATTCAGAGTCGCCAGAGAATGAGCAATAAGGGCCCCCAGCTCCTCTCTGCGAAACACCCTGAACACATTTGGATCCTCGCCCAGTACAATCTCTCCATCCTCCAAAATCCACGGATCCGAATCCGAAAGGATTTCCAGGTCCTCTGCCATCCGGCACCCTGAGGCCTGCTGCCCGAAGCAGTCCGAGCCAGCCTCCATGTCCAGACCCTTCTTAGAGGACCCTTCCTCTGGGTCTTCTAAACTAACATCCACTTTTTGAAACCCTATCACCTTAGGAGGAGAACTCTTGCCCTGAGCTTACTCCTTCTTCAAACAATAAGCCTTATGCATTGAAAGTATAAAATCCGCCGAAAATAAAGGCTCCAAAGCCTCCTGCAACACCGGGAACTGCGATTGGGAAGATATTGCTGATAGCAAAGGCTTCTTCGTCTTGGATTTCTTCTTCCCTGACTTTTCCTGCAGCGCGGGAGAAACAGCTGCCTCTTGCAAAATGGCCGCTGTTCCCGTCTTCTCCGCCGTGCCCTGAGGCTTACCTGTGAGATCCCCTGACGCCCATCTCTCTTCCATCGTGCCTGCGAAGAGCAGGGAGGGAGGACTCTGCCGGGCAGGGGGGCCCCGCGGACACTCGATCCTGCCGCTGCCACGGCGGCAGCAGCCAGTTTTTTTTTTTTTTAATTTTGCTGATGGGGGGGAGAGGGGTTAGGACTGGCTATGGGCGGGGCTAAAACTGAAAATGGAGTGATCTTCTTTCTTTATCTTTATTGGCTCATTTAATATACTGCTCTTTACCAGTGGCACCAGAGCGGTGTACAATAACAAAATATATAAGCTGCTGAAAAAGGAAAAGGAATGCCATAAGAGATTAAGAGAAAGGATAGAGTGGAGAGAAAGAATAAAGCAGCAGACAGAACAAAACAGAGCGCACGGCAACAAAGAAATAGGTATGTCTAGGTTCAGCGAGGTAGAGGAGAAAGGGGAACGGAGGAAGGTTGAAAGCAGTGCAGAAAAGGTGGGTCTTCAGTTTGGCCTTAAAGGTTTTATAGGAGGGCTCCAAACGGAGGGCGGGGGGAAGCGAGTTCCAGAGTCGGGGGCCCAAAAAGAAAAATGTTGAAGAACGGGTAGACTCAAGGTGGGCTTGTGATGGAGACGGAAGGGACATTTGGTTCAGGTGGACCGACCTAAGGGAACGGTGAGACGAATGAAGATGTATTAAATCGGCGAGGTAGAGGGGAATATCATTATAGATGGTTTTGTGCACGTATATAAGTACTTTGAATTGTATACGGTAGACCAGGGGAAGCCAGTGAAGATGAATCAGAATGGGTGTGATGTGATAGAAGCGGGAGGCGTGAGTGAGGATACGTGCAGCTGTGTGGTGGACAAGTTGTAATTTGCGCAACTGGGTTTGAGGAAGGCCGGCCAGGACAACATTGCAGTAGTCCAAGCGGGATACTACCAAGGACAGTAATAATGTGGTCATAGAGGAAACTGATATGAGGGGGCGAACGGCACGAAGTTGTCGTAAGGTGTGGAAAGACAGCTGTACGACAGAGGAAATATGTTCTTTGAAGGACAAGACGGAGTCCAGAATGACTCCTAGGTAGCACAGGGAAGAAACTACTGGCAATGGGGAGCAGGACAAAATGGGGGCGAGAGGGGGAATTGGGGCACCGAAGGTAAACCAAATGGCAGATGTTTTGGAGGGATTCACAAGCAAAAAATTAGTGGAGAACCAGGAGGACACTGAAGCTAAGCAGGAGTTGAGGGGGGCGAGATCCAGGACAGAGGGGTCCGTGTGGTGGAGAAGAATATCATCATCATCAGCGTAATGCTGTGCTGCTGAACTAGGAGTGCAAGGGGGGCCATGAAAACATTGAACAGGAGAGGGGCAAGGACAGAACCCTGGGGGACACCGCATGGGAGAGAGGTGGGAGGAGAAGAAGAGAGACCCGCGGAAACGGAGAAAGTTCTGATGGAGAGGAATGAGTGAAACCAAGAGAGAACAGTGCCAGAGAGCCCAGTGTCGTGTAAGCAAGCTAGAAGAGTAGAGTGATCCACAAGGTCGAAAGCAGCAGACAAGTCTAGGGAAACGGCGATGGAGATGTGACCTCGATCATGGGCGGTACACACTTCATTAAGGAAAGAGAGCAAAACAGATTCAGTTTTGTGATTGGGACGGAAACCGGATTGACGGGGGTGAAGTGTTAGGGAAGCCTCAAGGTGAGAAGAGAGTTGTGCATAGACCAGTTTTTCAAGAATCTTTGAAAGGAAGGGAAGATTGGATGATGGGGGGTTAGGACTGGTAATAGGCTATGGGGGGGCTAAAACTGAAAATGGAGTGATGGGGGGTTAGGACTGGTAGTGGGCTATGGGGGGCTAGGACTGGAAATGGGCTGATGGGGGGTTAGGATTGGCGATGGGGGGGCTAGGATTGGAAATGGGCTGATGGGGGGTTAGACTTGAGGTGGGCTGATGGGATTAGGACTGGTAATGGGCTATGGGGGGCTAAGACTGGAAATGGGCTGATGGGATTAGGACTGGAAGTGGGATGATAGGGGGTTAGGACTGGTAATGGGCTATGGGGGGGCTAAGACTGAAAATGGGGCGATAGGGGGGTTAGGACTGGAAGTGGGCTGATGGGGGACTTAGGACTGGTAATGGGTTGGGGGGGATTGCTGGGACTGGAAAAGGGCTGAGTGGAAGGGGAGGCTTGAACTGCAAATAGCTGATGGGGAAGGGGGCTTGGCATGGAAATGGGCTGAGTGGAGGACAGCTAGGATTTGACATGGGCTGATGGTGGGGCTAGGCTAGGAAAGGACTAGAAATGGGCTGATGGGGGGCTGGGATTGGAAATGAGCTGATGGAGGGACTCGGATAGGACTGGAAATGGATGGGGGGGGGGGGATAGGACTGGAAATAGGCTGATGGAGGGGCTAGGACTGGAAATGGACTGATGCAGGGCCTAGGAGGACGCGGATGCTGGGTGGGGCTGGAACTAGAAGGGAGCTGATGTTGGGGGAGGATTAGAATGGGATGGGGCTGGGAGAATGAAATGGAGAGGGAAGAAAAATCTACAATTGGCCGGGTATTAGGAGAGTAAGTGGGGATTGAGGATCGAGGGGTAAAATTTGAGTGGATGAAATAGGAATGAGGAAAGAGCAAAAGAAGAAAGAATAGTATGTTAAAGCAGATGTAGAGAGAGAATGGAAAAAAACTAGAAGAGAGAAGAAAGGACAAATGGACAGCAGACGATGGAGAGTTAGCAGAAGACACGAAGAAACCAGAAGAAAATGGCTGGAGCAATTGCAACTGAAAAAAAAATGCACAAAAGGTAGAAAGATATCTCTTTATTTTGAATTTATTAACTGGAATATGTCAGCTCTGGGAAATGTGCATCATTAACGTCTGCGCTTTGTTTAGTACAAGAGGAAAGCGTAGTTACTCACCTGTAACAGGTGATCTCCGGGAACAGCAGGAATTTAGTCCTCACATATGGGTATCGTCAGTACCGACGGAGCCTACGCGGGAACGCTACCCAGCATCCAATAGGAACGCTTTTGGGAGCATCCTTCAGCACATGCGCGCTGCCTTCCCGCCTTTCCAACTGTCCCTCTTCAGTTAAGTTTGTAGCTGAGTGAAAGGATAGAGGGCGAGAGACAACACCTAGGGGAGGTGGGTGGGTTGTGAGGACTAAATTCCTGCTGTTCCCAGAGATCACCTGTTACAGGTGAGTAACTACGCTATCTCCAGGAACCAGCAGGAATGTAGTCCTCACATATGGGGACTCCCTAGCTGAAGATGCCAGGGAGATATCCCCAGGAAGGTGCCACCGCCGAAGGTGAGAATCCTTCCTCCCATGGATCTCTGGCATCCCACCAGGGTTGGTGGGTAGGTTTAGGTTTGAAAGAGATTTTGAAGAACAGCTTGGCCAAAGAAGGCATTCCGACGGGAGGCTTTATCTAGGCAGTAGTGGGCTGTGAAGGTGTGTACCGAAGCCCAGGTGGCTGCTCGATAAATGTCATCGATAGACACAGAGTGGAGATTAGCCATAGAAGCTGCCATAGCTCTCACATTGTGAGCTGTGACATGGTCCTGAAGAGGAAGACCCTTACTCTCATAAGTAAAGGATATGCATTGGGCAATCCATTTAGATAAAGACCTTTTGGAGACTGGAAGTCCCAAATGACTAGGGTCAAAAGCAACAAAACGTTGCGAGGACTTTCTATGTTGCTGTGGTTCTTTGAATGTAAAAGGCTAAGGCCCTTTTACAATTCAAAGTATGAAGGTTTCTTTCTGCATTAGAGGCGTGAGGCCTCGGAAAAAATACAGGAAGATAAATCGATTTGTTTAAATGAAAAGGCGAAACCACCTTTGGCATAAAGTGTGGGTGAGTTCGAAGAACAACCTTATCATGATGAAATCTAGTATAAGGAGGATCAGCCACTAAAGCTTGCAATTCACTAATGCGACAGGCAGAGGTGATTGCAATGAGGAAGATGACCTTCCAATTCAAAAACCTAAGGGCTGTAGTGGCTAAAGGTTCAAAAGGCGGCTTCATGAGCTGCCCGAGAACTAGATTTAGATCCCATGCTACCGGTGGTGGTTTGATGGGAGGTTTAGTTAATAAAAGGCCTCTCATAAATCTTGATATGAGTGGATGAGAGGAAATTGGTTGTCCATTTAGAGGCTTATAAGAAGCTGCAATTGCACTAAGATGGACTCTTACCGAATTGGTCTTTAACCCAGAATTCGTTAAGTGAAGGAGATACTCTAGTATCGATTCTAAGGGTATGACCAGGGGGTTTAATCCCTTCTTGGAGCACCATATAGTAAAACATTTCCACTTAAAGGCATAAGATCTTCTTGTGGAAAGTTTCCTAGAAGCCTGAAGGATATCTTTTACCTGCTGGGACAGATTGAAATCCTGGAGGTCTACACCTTCAACAACCAGGCCGTGAGGTGCAGGGACTGGGGAGTCGGGTGCCATAGCGTCCTGTTCTCCTGGAAAAGGAGATCTGGAGCATGCCCTAACTCCAGAGGTGCCACTTGAAAGAGATGCAGAAGCAAGGAATACCATGTTTGGCGTGGCCATCGTAGTGCTATGAGAATCATGCAACCCCTGTCTCTCTGAAGCTTGAAGAGTGTTTTGGGGATGAGGGGAATGGGTGGGAAGGCATAAAGGAAGTCCTGACCCCAGTGAAGGAGGAAGGCATCCCTTGCCTGACAGTTGTGCGCCGCAATCCTGGGGAAGTCTGGCATTCAGTGGACTTGCAAAGAGGTCTATGTTTGGAGTGCCCCAGAGATGAAATATCTTTGCCACCTGATCTAGGTGGAGTGACTACTCGTGAGGTAGCAGTACTAGACTGAGTTTGTCTGCCCAAAGGTTTTGAATGCCTGGAAGATATACGAGGGGGTACCCCAAAAAAACAGGAATTATTTTTTAAAAGCTATTTATTCCAAATTCTTTACAAAACAACCTTATCCCCTTCAAAATACTCTCCATTACAACTGATACATTTGTCCCACTGGTGCTTCCACTGTTCGAAACATTTTTTGTAGTCATCTTTAGAAACGGCTGACAGCTCCTCCCTCTTTTTTTCCTTGACTTCTTCAATGTTGTCAAATCGGTGTCCTTTCATGCCCCTTTTCATGCGTGGAAATAAGAAAAAGTCGCACGGAGACAGGTCAGGCGAGTAAGGTGCGTGGGGCAGCGGAACCATGCCATTTTTAGCCAAAAACTGTCTAACAGAGATGGCTGTGTGTGCAGGTGCGTTGTCGTGGTGGAAGAACCAGTCTCCTGTCTGCCACAAATTGGGTCTTTTTTTGACGAACACTGTTGCGCAATCTTCTTAAAACTTCCAAATAAAAGGTTTGATTGACAGTCTGACCTGGGGGAACAAACTCTGAATGAACTACCCCCTTGGCATCAAAAAAGCAAATCAGCATTGTTTTGATGTTTGATTTGACTTGACTAAATTTTTTTGGACGGGGTGACAATGACGTCTTCCATTGGCTTGACTGTTGCTTTGTTTCTGGGTCGTAACCATAGCACCATGACTCATCACCTGTAATGACCTTTGACAGAAAATCTGGATCAGTTTCAAGCTGTTGTTTCAAAACACGATATGTTTCAACTCGATGTTCCTTTTGATTGTCAGTCAGAACCCGAGGAACAAACTTGGCAGCAACCCTTTTCATTCCCAAATCTTCCGTTAAAATTCGCTGAACCGAGCTCCAAGATAACCCACTAATCTCTGACAGTTGATCAATTGTCTGTCAACGGTCTGTGAGCACAAGCTCTCTAATTTTTTCAATATTTTCATCGATTCGGGCAGTTGATGGATGCCCAGAATGAGGTTTGTCATCAATCGACATGTCGCCATTTTTAAACCGAGCAAACCACTGGTACACTTGACTTTTTCCCATAGCGTCATCTTGATAAGCTGTTTTCAACATTAAAACAGTTTCAGCAGCATTTTTACCAAGTAGAAAACAAAATTTCACAGCTGCACGTTGTTCACTTAAACTTGTCATCATAAAAAAAGAAACAAGAACAAAACAGCGCTAGCAAAAACAATCACTGCAGATGAACAGAACAAGCCAGGTCAACAACACAGGCAGCACTGAACTGACAATGAGTTTCACTATACACGCCTAGTGGCAGAAGTGCGTACTACACAAGCTCCGCCCACGGCAATGTTTTTCCTGTTTTTTTTGGGTACCCCCTCGTACTACTAAAAGGTGAATTTGATGCTCTCTGGCGAGGCCCCATTGTCATAAAGCTTTGTTGCATAACAGAGAGCCTGTCCCGCCCTGCTTGTTCACATAGAACATGGCTACCTGATTGTCCGTCTGGATTAGGACTGTCTTGTAGCTGAGCTGAGCTTGGAACACTCGAAGAGCTAAATAAATTGCTCTTAACTCCAGGAGGTTTGTGTGTAAACCAACCTCCTGTGGAGTCCAGGTGCCCTGGGTAGAGAGATGATTCAGGTGTGCTCCCCAACCCACTTGTGAGGTATCTGTTGTTAGGGTGGCCTGAAAGAGGGGTTGATGGAAAGGAGACCCTACTGTCAGATTTTCTAATGATTGCCACCATTGGAGGGACAAAATTAGTCGTTGAGAGATTGTTATTTTGTCCGACAAATGACCAGTGGCCTGTGTCCACTGTGTGGAGAGGGTCCACTGAGCTGCTCGCATGTGGAGGCGAGCATATGGGACTACATGAACTGTGGATGCCATGTGTCCCAGTAACTGCAGTAGCTCCCGAGCAGTGAGGGAGGATTTGCCTGCTGCTTGGGAAGCTAACTGCATTATGCGAAGACACCGGGCTTGTGGAAGGAAAGCCCTTGCCTGTCTGGTATCCAGACAGGCTCCTATGAATTCTAGGCATTGGGAAGGAACTAGTTGAGATTTCGCAAAGTTGATTACCAATCCCAAGTATTGGAGGATTTGCATTGTACGAGACAGTGCAGTGCTGGCCTCTGCCACTGTGGAGGCTTGGATGAGCCAGTTGTCTAAGTAAGGGAAGACAAAAATCCCCAGGGTTCGTAGAAATGCAGCTACTACTGCCATGCATTTTGTGAATAACCTTGGTGCTGAAGCCAGACCAAAAGGAAGAACCCTGTGCTGGAAATGTCTTCCCCTGAAAAGGAAACGTAAAAATTTGCTGTGATCTGGATAGATAAGAATGTGAGCGAATGCATCCTTTAAGTCTAGAGAGCAAAGCCAGTCCTGGCTTTGAAGGTATGGCAGAAGAGTTCCCAGAGAAATCATTTTGAATTTCTCTCGAAACAGATATTTGCTCAATTCTCTGAGGTCTAGAATGGGTCTGTGTCCTCCTGTTTTCTTTGGAATAAGAAAATAGGGGGAGTAGAACCCTGCACCTTGCTGAAGAATGGGTACTTCCTCTATTGCCCCTTGGGCAAGAAGTGTGGAGACCTCGAGATCTAGCAGATTGTCAGCAGAGGTTTGTGAATTGAACTGCTTTAGAATTGTAGGAGGGGGTAAGCTGTGAAAATGAAGTTTGTACCCCTCCCCTACAATAGACAAAGTCCAATCTTCTGCTGTTATCTGATGCCATCTGTTGACAAAGTGGCATAACCTGCCAGGAATATTGGGGGGTTGAGGATCCCTCAGAGGCAGGAAGGCAAAGCTCTCTATGAAGGAGTCAAAACCCTTGAGGGGACTGAACCTGGAGAGCTGGTTGGGCTCTCGGGCCTTTTGGCTTCTTTTGTCGTCTAGTTTGTCCCTTTTGGGCAACCTGACCTGGAGTCTGAGTCTGGTGGGTATAGGAAGGATAAAACTTCCTCTTTTTGCTAAGAGAGGGTTTTTTATAAGGCTTCCTTTTGGCTGGAGTGGCTGTAGACTTTGACAATCTATCTAAGGTAGAATTGTCAGCATCTAACTCGTTAGCCTTCTCCTGCCAGTTCTTGCCGAAGAGATTCTCTCCCATGCAAGGAATGTTGCCTAACTTGTCCTGTACCGAAGTCTCCAAGTCTGATGTCTGTAGCCAGGCAATCCGTCATGCGCCAATGGCAATAGCAGACGTTCTGCTGATGCATTTGAAGCAGTCAAAGGCTGCACGATTGACAAACTTGGAGACATTCTGAGCATGCTTAACCAGAGTAAGAAAGTCTTGTCTCTTTAGCATCTGGGAGAAATGGGCTCATAAGTTCCAAGTCTCCTGTGATTTCTTTGAGGAATATTCCCATGTGTCCAAAAGCATCCAGAGTCCTGCATTCACGACCTGGAGGATTGGATGCATGTCTCTTTGCACTTTTCATCTTACACATGGCTGATTCCACTACCATTGAATGGTGTGGCAGCTGAGTTTTCTGAAATCCAGGACATGGTGGAACTCGATACATAGTATCAAGTCTCCTCGAGTGAGGAGAAGTAGTCAGAGGTGTCTCCCACATTCTGTGCATCAAGCTATGCAGAATTTCATGGATAGGCAGAGTAGCTGCCTCCTTAGGAGCTTTAGGATATTGGAGGATTTCCAATTCCTTTGCTCTGCGTTCCTCTTCAGGAGCTACTGTGATTGAAAGACCTTTAGCCATATCACAGATGAAATCCTGAAATGACATGTCCTCTGGAGGTGGCATTCTTCGTTGGGGAGAAGAGGGATCTTCTAGGAGAAACCCTCTAGTGCCAGCAGAATTGTCAGAGTCTTCGGAATCGGAGGAATTGAAGTATTCCTGACCCCGATGCTCCTGCAAAGCACGATCCCGGTACCGATCGAAGTCGGTACCGAGGTGACCCGGTACCACTTTATCCACTCCAGTCGTAGGTGGAATGGGAAGAGTTACCATCAGGGCAGACATCGTCGGTGTCTGTACCGGCATCGGTGTCGGCATCGGTGCCCTTGGGACCACCGGTACCACAGCTGAGAGAAGAGCTGCGATACTGCGTTCGATAGCAAGAAATCTCTGGTCTATCGATGCTGCCGATGCCTGGGTGTCGATACTGGCAAGAACGGCCAAAACCCCTGAGCATGGCACAGATAGTTCTTGCGAGGTTGAGGCCTCAAAAACATCCTGAAGCCCCATCGATGCTTTGGAAGCCGAAGCCTCCCGCCGGGGCTGTTTTGCCGGTGTGGTTCCCTCAAGGGCAACGCCAATGGACTCTCGATGCTTAGCAGGAGAGCTACCCTTTGAGGGTCGGCTTTTGTGTTTAGTTACCTGAGATCCATGGGAGGAAGAAGAGGCCCTTGACGATGTCAATGCAATGGATCTGGCATCTGAAGAAAAGAGGGTACCGAGCTTTGCGGCCCGGTTCTGTCTTCCTCTTTTGGTCATTCCTAT
Source organism: Ichthyophis bannanicus (assembly GCA_033557465.1). NCBI lineage: Eukaryota > Metazoa > Chordata > Amphibia > Gymnophiona > Ichthyophiidae > Ichthyophis > Ichthyophis bannanicus. Next base: position 55,444,748 of record CM066045.1, read on the forward strand.
GCAGGAGAGACATTCACTTGGAGAATGATCAGGTCCTAAACATTTTAGACACCAATTATGGGTGTCAGTGACGGAAATGGTACCGCCACATTTAGTACATTTTTTAAAACCACTAGTTGGCTTTTCCATGATTTAGGAAAAATGGGGCCTAATGCCCAAAATGGCGCCTAGCACAAAACAGGAAAGTTTCTGAAGAGAAACAGTCTAAGTCTGGGGGGGGGGGGGGGGGTTAGGAAAAGAAAAGAACCGGCGGTACCGGTAGGCGTCGTGCGGTAGGCAAACGCGACCACAAGAAAGAATTTTAAAGATGGAATTTTCTGCAGTGACAGGGAATAGGTCCTGTTGGCTCCGCGGAAAATGAAGAATTGAAGAGGGACAGTTGGAAAGGCAGTGCGCATGTGCTGAGGGACACTCCCAAAAGCATTCCCATTGGACACTGGGGAGCATTCCCACGCAGGCTCCGTCGGTTCCGACGATACCCATATGTGAGGACTACATTCCTGCTTGTTCCTGGAGATATTAATTTATAGTTTTATTTCTACAGTGTTGTAGTACATTCCAAGTTTGGTTTTTGGGGTTCCCAGTTTAATTATTGTCTTCCTTTTTCTAAATTGTGATTCCTTGTTTGGTGATGGTCTATGTTCTGCATGTGTAACTGAGCTGAGGTATTCTGTTTATGTAATTCCTATTTGACAGTGTCACTTGTTCTTTTTCCCCAGTAGGTCTGAAATGTATTGGTTTAATATTTGCAGTGTTGTCTTTTGATAGGTAGGGTCTGGTGCTTTGAGTCCTGGTAGTGCTGTTACGATACGGCGGGTTTGCTATGGGTTCTAAATGGGCAGAGTTTGTAGTAGCTCCTAATGTGCCTGGCGGTTGGCACTGGATTATAGTAATGTAGAAATCTTTTAGTCTTTCTTTATCCATACACTCATTAAGAGGCATGTTTACTAAAAGTTAGTGTATGCTAACATTATGCAAATAAGGCCCCTTATGCAAACAAGGCCCCGCACTGAGTCTCCGCACATGGCCCCGCACCCCCCTTGGGCCGCCCCTGGCTGGAGGGGGTTGACTACCCTACGGGTTCCTGGACTGGCCCGGAGAGACGAAGAGGAATTAACTTTGTCTCTGTTCTGGACATGTGCCAAAAGCTACTTCAAGCATCTTGCATGATGCAGAATAGCCATCGCTGGCAGTCATCTAAAGCCGTGTTTGTCATGCTAGCTCTGGTGTACCTGCTAGCCAGTCTGGTTTTCAAGATATCCACAATTAATATGCAAGACAGATTTGCATATGCTGCCTCAACTGTATGCAAATCTAACTCATGCATGTTCATGGTGGATATTCTGAAAATCAGACTGGTTAGGGGATACCCCAAGTCTGGCTGAGGAACCCTGATCTGAAGAATACACAAGCTTGTGCAAAGTCAATACAAGCATCAGGAGACAGCAGCAGAAGCTAGATTACCCAGACTACGAAGACACTACTGCTACTACTGAGCATTTGTATAGCACTACAAGACGTATGCAGCGCTGCACAGACATGTGAGACAGTCCCTGCTCATCAGAGCTTACAATCCAATCAACTTGCCTCTCTTGCTTCCCAGTTTGATCTTATGCTCTTGCCACCTTGCTGAGCAAACTAGATGGATCATGCGGTCTTTATCTGCCGTCATATACTATGTTACTGTGTTAACCTCTACAAACACTTTGCCCTAAAAAAATACACCAAATCCCACAACAATTTTCTTGTTTTAAGTTTTCTTTGCTTTAGTTTTCACTACTTAGCTAGTTCACGTGACTGAACTGCCAATTGTGTTTCCTTAAGGAGCTCCAGTCTAGTCCCCGACCTCTGGGTTTAAGCACCTCCTCCCGCAGCCTTGGAGACTGAGCAAGTCATACTTTTCAGTGACACCAGTATAAGTAATCCAGTGACCACCTTCCTGATCCAGTAATCTATTAACAAAGCAGACTCACTAGAGCAATAAGTAAGCAGAAATATTATCAAAATGTCATAACTAAATAACTATACAGCTGTGTAATTGAACCAACTGTTATGTACCTTTGGTATGCGCCCACTTACCAGACAGTCGTAAGCAGGATCCTGTTTAGACCCACGTCGTGAAGGCATCAATCCCCTTCTCCCCCCCATTTGGAGATCGTAGCCAAACCCCTTCAGCCATAGCTGCGAAATCACTGATATTTTACTTCAGGCTACTGTCTACCACCTTATAACTGGGAGGGATATGGGACTAGACTGGAGTTCCTTAAGGAAACACAATTAGCTGGCAAGTCTAATTTCACCTTCCTTAGCGTCCCTCCAGTCTAGTCCCAGACCTCTGGGGATGTAGCAGAGCAGTAAACACTTTAACGGGAGGGACCTGCCAGACCAGCCTGAAGTATCACCGATCCGAACCTCGTATCCCCCTCTGACTGCACATCAAGCCTGTAATGCCTAACAAAGGATGACAACGACGACCACGTAGCTGCCTTACAAATTTCCACCGCAGGAACTAAACTGCACTCCACCCAGGAAGCCGCCTGCGCCCTCGTCGAATGCGCTCGCAAGTCCTGCGGAATAGCCTTGCCCTTCAAAATATACGCCGACGCAATCGCCTCCTTAATTCACCTCACAATAGAAGACTTGGACACCGACTCCCCTCGCTTTGGTCCTCCAAACAAAACAATCTATCCGACTTCCGAAACACGGACGTCCGCTGTACATAGGCTCTTAGTACTCGACTGACATCCAACCGATGTAATTAACTTTTAGCCTTATCCTTGCCTCCTCTCTCGAACACTGGCAAGGATACAACCTGATTCACAAGAAACATGGACACAACCTTGGGCAAGAAAGAAGGAACGGCATGCAAAACCACCTTCTTAGCATGGAAAGACAAAAAAGGCTCCCTTACATGATAACGCCTGGAGCTCCGAAATTCTTCTCGCCGACGAAATAGCCACTAAAAATACCACCTTCAACATAAGATCCTTCAGTCGCTTTTGCCAATGGCTCGAATGGCACCCCTATCAACACATCCAATACCAAGTTGAGATCCCAAGTCAGCACCGAAGTCCTACATGGCGGTCTCAAAAGCATTGTTGCTCTTAAAAATCTTCTAATATCCGGATGAGTCCCGAGCACCACCCTTTGTACCTTTCCACGATAACAAGAAATCGCTGCTAACTGCACCCGTAGAGAAGCTGCCGCAAGCCCTTTCTCAAAACCATCCTGCAGAAAGGCTAGAATCTTGTGATATAGACACCCTCAAGGGCAACACTTGCCTATCCGCGCAACAACTCAAAGATGCGCCAGACTCGGATATACGCCATTGAGGTAGACCTACGCCTTGGCCGTCAACCTTGCCCTTTCAAGAGCCAAGCCGTAAGCGAAAACTGATCCACCTGAGGCATACTCAACGGACCCTGCAACAGCAGATCGTCCATGTCTGGCAATCTCCACGGTGGCTCCAAGAGGAGACACCAGATTGGCATACCACGGTCTCCTGGGTCAATCCGGAGCAATCAAGATCACTAGGTCCCTGTGCCTTTCTATGCGCTGCAGGACTCGACTGATCAGCACCCATGGCGGAAAGACGTATAGGATCTGCTCTTCCGGCCACCTTTGAATCAGGGCGTCCAATCCTTCGGACATTCTTCCCCTTCTTCTGCTGTAAAACCTGTCCATCTTTGCGGACTCTAACGTCGCCATGAGGTCCATCACCAGTGGCCCCCAACAACGCACCAGTGCCTCGAAAACCTCTGGATGCAGAACCCACCCTCCGGGGTCCACCTTGACTCTGCTCAAAAAATCGTCTGTCACATTGTCCACTCCTGCCACATGTGCCGCCGGTAACGCCTCCAGATGTACTTCAGCCCAACCGAGTAACTCCTCCGCTTCCTCCTCGAGAGCCACGCTGATTGTGCCCCCTTGCCAGTTGATGTACGCCACTGCCGTGGCGTTGTCTGACAACACTCATATTGCTTTTCCTTGCAATAACTGTTGAAACTCTGAGCGCTAGCGAGAACACCCGCAATTCCAACCTGTTGATTGACCATGTCTTTTCCTGATCGCTCCACTGACTTTGGGCAAACTGCCTCTCGAAGTGCGCCCCCCAGCTGAACAGACTGGCATCCGTTGTCAACGGTTTCCAATCCGGTGCCTTCAACCAATGGCATTCCTCTCCCTAGCAACCCGGAGCCAGCCACCAACGTAAGGCTTGTCTTGTGCGCCCCGGACAGACTAGCTGCTGGGATAAGTGATCGGACTGATGCAACCCCTTCAGATTCCCGCACGACTTCCACGTGTCCGGGGCCTGCTTGCTAGCATCCGCCTGCTCTCTCTCTCCCAGCCGCACCGCTTGCACACAGGCTGCACGCGCCGAAAAAAATCGCTGCCTATTACCGCCGCAGCGGGGAAGCCAAGCCCCTTGCAGATCGCTGCCTACTGCCTCGCTCACCTTAAGCGCTGCCGAGAGCAGCGCAGATCGCTTCACCGAGCCGCCTCCCATCTGCCTGCGTGTACAATCCAGCGGTGCGGGAACAGGCCTCTCGCCCTGCTGCCGGCCACGCAGCAACACTCCTTCACGGCTCCTCACCCGCTGCACGGGTTCGGGAGCCGGAGGCCCCAACAACACTCCCGCACGCTTCCCTGATCACCAGGTCTCCAGGGAGGGGGGAGAGAGGGGAGAGAGAGGGGGATCTTTTGCCTTGGACGCTGCCAAACAGTATCCTCCAGCCTAAGACTGTTGATACCCCAAATTTTTTTTTAAAGGAATATACACAATCTAATCTTCCCTAACTCTCTAAATTTTATCCAACTCCTTAATCATTCCTCCAGTGAGCCCTTGACTTCTAGGCTCACGTCTCCTCCAGCTGCCTTGGAGACTGAGATTACTGGATCGGGAAGGCGGTCCCTGGATTACTTATACTGGTGTCACTGAAAAGTGTGACATGCTCAGTCTCCAAGGCTGCGGGAGGAGGTGCTTAAACCCAGAGGTCTGGGACTAGACTGGAGGGATGCTAAGGAAGATGGTTTAGGGTAGCAGATCCCAACTTGTGGTCCATGAGACCACTACAGGGGATCCACTGGACACAGAAAAGAGAAAAAAAAAGAGCAGCTGGTGGGGATTGTTGAAGGGTGGGGTCGAGGAGAAGAAAGAGAAAGAGACACAGAGACTGGAAACAGGAAGGGGAAGGAAGATAGAGAGGGCTAAGGAGATAGGCTTTGTGCTGAGGGGAGAAGATTTGGGAAGATTGGTGGGACAGGAACTAGGTTCTAAACATTTTGGAGAAAAATAAGGATCAGCATAACCAAAAGGGTTGAAAATCTCTGATTTAGGGTTTAGAAAAACTTTCACACAAGAAGAGTATTAAAAAAGAGATTATAAAAACATTTACTTACAAAAAACTGCTTCTTGCTGTTGGGATAGCCTTCAAGAATTGCATCAAATAAATCTGTTGCCTTGCAAAACAAAATGGCAATGTAAAATGAATTCACAGGTGGTACAGAAATCATTTTAATCTTCTGTTAGGGCAGCGATCTTCACTATTTTGTTAAGTAGGGCTACTTTGGCAAAAAATATTTAATACGACAGCCGAGACTGTTGTTAAAGCAGCCAGCACCCTAGGCAAAGGGGGGGGGTGTCTCTCCTCAATAACATGGCCAACTTGGGGGCATCCAGAGCAACTTATCTAACAAATTCTGCACTCCTCACTCACTCTCTCCATCAACCCTTCCTCCCCCCAGTTTCCCTCTTTTCCTCCCATACATATCAACCCCCTCTCAGTTAACATCTACAGTCCCATTTCCAGCTTGATCTCCATCTCCTTCAAGATGACTCTCCTCCCAGTTTGTTAATCCCCCCTTCCTTTTCTGGAAGATTGCTGCCTGCACGACCTCCAGAATAGCTGTTCTGTCTCCTGGCGCCATTGTGTAGTGCACAGATCCAGGCGCCATGCAGCTCAAATTCACCGAGAATTGTGCAGTAGTAGAATAGAACAGAACGGGCAGCACCAACTGCAAGGCTCCAGAAAAGACGAGGAAGACTGTGCATCGAAGAAAAGAGTCAAGAGGGCTGCCACTGGATCCAGAGCCTTATGAGTCAGAAAGACCTGGACTCACTTCTCATGTTCAGTACAACATTGCCTCTTTTCCTGTCAACGTCACTCTTGACATCTTAGTGCATCAAAGTAGGGCAAGACTGTTACATCCACCCAGATTTACATCTGGTTCACAACATAAGCAGTAGGTGTCCCCAACTAATCAAATTTCAAGGAAGAAATTTTTGCAAATATTGCTTAAAGTAAACAAAAATCTACTGGCTAGGCTAAAAATCTAACATTTAATCCCTAGTAATTAAAACTAGGATTCCTAAAGCTAACACAGCTGCAACAGGTACTCTTCCCCAAAGATAAGCCATCGCCCCACACCCAGAGTCCCGAGGAATGTTGCTTACAGATCCACCCTTTAAAACCACAGCAATTAAAAAAAGTGACTACCATTCTCTTTCTTTTTCTCCATTCTTTGCAATACAGGTTCCTTTCGCTGTACACCTAAAAGATACAATTTCAAACAACCATTTAGAAGTCACTAGGCCAAAGTAAACACTTATGTAAGTCCTAGAGTGTGGAATTCCCTTACATACACAATAGGAATGTGCACTGGACAAAATATTGTTTATTTTGACACATCTCCTGATTTTTGAATTTTCTTTTTCGTTTTATTTCATTTCATACTCTTTTTAATAAAAAGTTTTAATGTGCACAAATTGATTTAACGTGTTAATTTGTAGGTTAATGTATGTTAAATCAATTTTACATGCACTAAATTTCAAGGCGTGGCAAAGAAGTGAATGCATGCTAACAAAGGCACATGCTTAAGACACAACAAAGGTATGTGTGGGGTAATAGCTATCACATGCCAGAGTCATTCTATAAACCTCATGTGCTTTGCACACCAGCAGCAGAATTGTGTTTTTAAACCAGCCTCACAATTTCCTTTAAATACCCTAGGAAGAATTTCAGCTGATCCCTTCCAATCTTCCTCATGCTTTGCTGCTCGGTTTAAACTGTTCCTGAACTATGCTTGCTTCCACCATTTCAGGGAGAGCTCATGGCATCCCACCTTCTCCCCCCCCCCCCCCAATGATCATCCCATTAATGCCCAAGGAGCAGTGTTTCAGAAATAATCGCTCCTGCTATCAGCAGCAGCACAGAATTTTCATAATATTACAGCACTTCTCAGTGGAGAGCTCGCCATCTGTGTCCAGATTGTCTCAGACCACAACAAACTGCGAAGCTTGAAAGATGGTCAAGAATTTGGCAGCTGAGATTTAATGCAAAAAATGCAGGGGCCTGCATTTGGGCTGCAAAACTCCAAAGGAGCAGTACAGTATAAGGGGTGAAGAACTTCTGTCCATGAAAGAAGAGCGGAACCTGGAAGTGATTGTTTCTGATAATCTTAAGGTGGCTACACCAGTTAAAAAGGTGATGGCAAAAGCCAGGAGGATATTTGGGTGCATAGGGAGAAGAACGGCCAGCAGGAAGCCTTTTATGAGACCTCATTTGGAGTACTGTGTGCAATTCTGGAGGCCACGGCTTCTAAAGAATGGTGCTGAGGGTGCCTTCATCATAAGGCATATGGGGACAGACTGAACAATCTCAATATATACTTTGGAGGAAAGGGGGGGAGGGGAGATATGATACAGATGTTTAAATACTTCCATGGCATAAATGCACAGGAGGAGAGGCTCTTTCAATTGAAAGAAAGCTCTGCAACAAGAGAGCATAGAATAAAGGTAAAAGGGGATAGACTCAGGAGTAATCTGTGGAAATATTTCTTTATGGAAAGAGTGGTAGATGGGTGGAATAGTCTTCCAGTGGTAGTTGTAGAGACTAGGACAGTATCTAAATTCAAGAAAGCATGGGACAAACACAGAAGACCCCTAAAGGTAAAAATAGGAACTATAGTAATTAGTATGGATAGAGTATATGGTCTTTATTTGTCATCATGTTTCTATTGAATGGGCATTTATATTTTTATTTCATTTCTAAAGGGATGTATAAAAAAACGTGCTAATTACCTACACAATTCCAGCAGGCTAAAGAATTTTGTATTGTGTTTAGAATTTAGTTTGCAAAACCTCCTTACTAATCTGGATAAGGCATTTTTGTTCTCTCCCACTAAGTAGATTGCGGACACCCAGCTTTGATAGACTGTAGTTTGTTTTGTTTTGTTTTTTAAATTACCTATACAAGCATTATTGAAAAAGTGGTTTTGCAGCAGCCACAGATTTTACTGAAAATCCTAATATCTTGGATATTCATCAATATGTATTTCTGCCCAGTGCAGTCCTGAAACTCTACTGATTTCTACCTGTGAAAACAGAGAGTAGGGCTAAATGGCCAATTTTCTCAATGGAAAAAGGTGGGTACCCCAGAGATCTGTGCTGGGCCTGCTGCTTTTTAACATATTTATGAACGTCCTGGAAATGGGAACGACGAGTGAGGTGATCAAATCTGCAGATAATACAAAATTATTCAAAGTTGTTGAAACTCATGAGGGGATTGTGAAAAATTGTAAAAGGACCTTGAAAAATTGGGAGACTACTTATCCAAATGACAGATTTATTTATTTATTTATTTATTAACAATTCTTATATACCGCACTATTAGACATCAGCGCGGTTTACATTGAACAGAAAACATCCGACAATTTACATATGTCTGGTCATTACATTTAACAGGAAGTATAACTTGGCGAAGTAGGGGAAACTAAATACAATGGTGGGTTATCAGATAAGACAGATGACAGATGAAATTTAATGTGGACAAGTGCAAACCCATGTGGCCAAAGAGTAAATTAGACTTACCTGCTAATTGTTATTCCTGGAGTATCCAGTCTAGTCCCGACCTCTGGGTTTTGCTCCTCCTCCAGCAGCTTTGGAGGGTGATAGTATTAATAGTATTAATGATAATAATAGTTCATTTGGTTATGTCAGTAGTGCTGTTTACTACTTAATTGTTGCTCCGGTGAGTTTGCTTTGTCGATAGGTTACTGGAGTGAGGAGGCGGATCCTCAGAGGATATACCAGGGTCATCACAAAAGGATGACGTTGTCTCAGTCTCCAAAGCTGCTGGAGGAGGAGGAGCAAAACCCAGAGGTCGGTACTAGACTGGAGAGACGATCAGGAACTATGGTTACACAATGAAAGGTTCCACATTAGGAATCATCACCCAGGAAAAGGATCTGGCCATCATCATGGATAATACATTGAAACCCTCTGCCCAGTGTGAAGCGGTGGCCAAGAAAGCAAATAGAATGCTAGGAATTATAAGGAAAGGAATGGAGAATAAAACCAAGGATATTATAATGCCTCTGTATTGTTACATGGTGCAACCACACCTTGAATATTGTGTGCAATTCTGGTTGCCATATCTTAAAAATGATATAGCATTATTAGAAAAAGGTACAGAGAAGAGCCACCAAAATGGTAAAGGGGATGGAAGGATACTATGAGGAGAAGCTTAAAAGGTTAGGGCTTTTCAACTTGGAAAAGAGATGGCTGAGGGGAGATATGATAGAGGTCTATAAATTAATGAATGGAATGTTATGTAAATCGGTTGTTTACTCATACAAAAAGTAGAAAGACTAGAGAGCATGCAATGAAGCTACATGTAGCACATTTAACACTTACTGGAGAAAATACTTTTCACTAAACTAATAATAATAATCAGATTATAATCTGATCCTGATCTCAGGAAGGGGCGGTATATAAAACTTTGTTAAATAAATAAATAATCAAACTCTGGAATTCGTTACTAGAAGATATAAAAGCTGTTAGTGTAGCTAGATTTAAGAAAGGTTTGGACAAGTTCCTAGAGGAAAAGTCCATAAACCATTATTAAAGTGGACTGGGGAAATCCACTGCCTACCCCTGGGATAAGTAGCATGGTATCGGTCTACCTTTTGGGAACCTGCCAGGTACTTGTGACGGTTGGAAACAGGATACTGGGCTTGATGGAATCTTGGCCTGACCCAGTATAACATATCTTATGGAGAAATTTCACTTACCGTTAATTTCCTTTCCTGGAATCCTGCTAGACCAGTCCAGACAAGCAGGTTGTGTCCCCCTGCCAGCAGATGTTGGAGACAGAGAAAAAAACTGTACCAGAATCTGAATGGTTAGGACCTGGTACCCATATAGGCATACCCCTAGGGGTCACCCTCAGTAAACTGACAAGCAACAAAAACATAAGAACAGTAAGAAACTATGTACAGGGTAAAGAAAGTCTGAAAAGCAGTGGAGAACCCCTGCTCGAGATATAAGGCTGCTAGAGACTTTCGCAACAATACTGACTGTATGCATCATGGGCAGGTCCTGGACTGGTCTAGGAGGATTCCAGGAAAGGAAATTAACGGTAAGTGAAATTTCTCCTTCCACATCATCCTGCTAGACCAGTCCAGACAAGCGGGTAGTACCCAAGCTAACTGCCCTCCAGGTGGGAAGACAGCGCCGCAGTTACTACTTTGGCCCCAAATGCAGCATCCTCCCGCGCCTGAAGATCTAGCTGATAGTGACGGCTAAAAGTGGATAGGGAGGACCAGGTGGCTGCTCTACAAATATCAAGAGGAGTAGCCTGAGAGCGCTCCGCCCACGACGTCACTTGAGCATGCGTAGAATGAGCTCGGAGCCCGGATGGTACCGATTTTCCGCAGAGGATGTAAGCGGACTCAATCGCCTGCCGCAACCACCTAGAGATGGTGGACTTGGAAGCTGCTAGGCCCTTCCGAGGCCCCGAGAAGAGAAGAAAGAGATGATCCGACTTACGGAAGGAATTGGTAGCCTTCAAATAACGGTAAAGAACTCTTTTGAGATCAAGCGTCCAAAAAGACTTTCTTTCCGGAGGACTGCTCATTGGGGAAGGTGACACCCGCGTCCGAGAAGGAGAGATAAGTATCCCGGCAAGACAAGGCCTGCAATTCCGAAACCCGCCGAGCTGAAGTAATTGCTACCAGAAAGGCTGTTTTTAAGGAGAGATCGCACAGCGATGACTTGTGAAGTGGTTCAAAAGGTGCTTCTGTTAGCACCCTTAGGACCAAGGAAAGATCCCAAGGAGGAACCACACGACGGTAAGGTGGTCGGACCACCTTTGCTCCCTTAAGAAAACGTGCCACATCCGTGTGAGATGCGAGGGAACAGCCATCTATTGGACCCCTAAAGCAGGTAAGGGCCGAAATGTGGACTCGAAGAGACTAAAGCGCCAAACCCTTGTCAAGACCATCTTGAAGAAAGGCTAGAATTTGAGAAATATGTACCCCCCACGGAGACAGCCGATGTCCAGAACACCATGTTTCAAATTTACGCCACACCCGGGCATATGCTCGAGATATATACGGCCAACGTGCCTTGAGCAGGGTAGCCACTACTTTGGGAGAATAACCCTTGTCTTTCAGATGTCGACGCTCAAGAGCCAAGCTGTAAGCGAGTAGGGAGCGGGGTTCTCCATTAGGATGGGACCCTGTCTTAAAAGTCCTTTCCGGGATCCAAGTCGCAGAGGAGGAGCTCGGGCTAGCCGCACGAGGTCTGCATACCACGGCCGCCGGGGCCAATCTGGCACTACCAGAATCATCGCACCCGAGTGCCCCCTGACGTGCTGGAGAACCCTGCGGATCAGTGGCCACGGAGGGAAGATGTAGAGTTGACATTGGCCAGGACTGGGCTAAGGCATCCAGGGCTCTGTGATCTGTGTTCCCTCCTGTGGCTAAAGAAGGCTAGGGCTTTGGCGTTGGCGGAGGATGCCATGAGATCCATCGTGGGATGACCCCATTTTTGCACAATCTGTTGAAACGCCCACGGCGCTAGCTCCCAATCTCCTGGGTCGAGGACATGCCAGCTGAGATAATCTGCCATGACATTGGATGTCCCCGTGATGTGCTGTGCCGAGATTGCATGAAGATGTCTTTCCGCCCAATGGAAGAGAAGGAGCATTTCCTTGGCCACTCCAAGACTTTTTGTTCCGCCTTGGCGGTTGATGTAGGTCACGGTCATCGCGTTGTCAGAGGGTACGTGAACTGCCTGATAACGAACCTGCGGGAGAAATTGCAGTAAGGCTAAGCGAACCGCTCAAGCTTCCAGTCGGTTGATGGACCAACATGCTTTGCGAGGCGACCACACGCCCTGGGCTGTGTGGTTGAGACAATGAGCTCCCCATCCGGAAAGGCTGGCATTGGTGGTCAACAAAATCCAATGGGGTGATTCTAGGGGAATACCCGTGAAGAGGTGAGATGGTAGAAGCCACTATTGAAGATCGTTTCTGGTGGAGGGAGGAATGGGCAGTTGAACATTGTAATCTTCCGACACCAGTGACCGCTGGGCAAGCAGGGCCAGTTGTAGGCTTGTATGTGCACCCTGGCCCACGGCACCACCTCTATGGTGGCCGCCATGGATCCCAGCACCTTAAGATAGTCCCATGCGCATGAGCGGTATCGAAGCGAGCTCCAAGAAACTCCAAACACTGAGTGGGTTGCAATTAGCTTTTGGCCCGATTGACCACCCAGCTGAGACATTCTAAGAAGGAAACCACCTGGTCTACTGTTTGGCAGGCTTCCGAAAAGGAATCCGCTCGCATAAGCCAGTCGTCCAAGTAAGGATGCACTCGAATACCGTTTTTGCATAAGGCCGCCGCCACTACCACTATGACCTTGGGAGAAGGTGCGCGGTGCTGTGGCTAGGCCGAACGGCATGGCACAAAACTGGAAATGACAGCCCAGAATCGTGAACCGCAGGAAAAGCTGATGGTTGCTGTGAATAGGGATGTGGAAATAAGCCTCGGTCAGATCTAATGAAGCCAGGAACTCTCCCTTGTGAACCGCTTCGATGACTGAACGGAGGGTTTCCATGCGGAAGCGAGGTACGTGGAGACAACGGTTGATGCCTTTGAGGTCGAGGATTGGCCGGAAGGAACCGTCCCTTCTTGGGAACCACAAAATAGATGGAATAGAGGCCCGTACCGGGCTTGGTGGGAGGAATGGGACAAATTGCCCGTAGAAGAAGGAGGCGCCGAATAGTGGAAAGGACGATTTACCTTCTTCGAGAAGCCCCTCCTGGAGAAATAAGAAAAGCGTCCCGAATGGGTCGATAAGTCTTGAGAGCATAACCCTGAGCTACCACCTGAAGAACCCACTGGTCTGAAGTAATGAGTGCCCACTGTTGAGAGAATAGAGACAGACGTCCACCGACTGGGGGGCGGTCTTTCGGGTGGGCGAGACGCCCCATCAGCGGGAGGAATGCACGGCTCAGGTGAACTTGTTTGAGCCTGAGTAAGAGTAGTTACTCACCTATAACAGGTGTTCTCCAGGACCAAGCAGGAATGAGTCCTCACATATGGGTGACATCGACGTCGATGGAGCCCTTGCGGAGCATTTCCCCAGCTTTCTATGAAAGCCTTTGGGAATACTGCATGCATGCGCGGTCCCCTTCCCGCCTAAAGGTGCCATCTTGCTCAGTCAAATGACATAGCTAAAAAACAGCACACAAAATGTAAAAATAAACTATGTACAACTGCAACTCCCAGGGGAGAAGGGAGGGTTGTGAGGACTGATTCCTGCTGCTCCTGGAGAACACCTTTTACAGTTGAGTAACTACTCTTTCTCCAGGACCAAGCAGTAAGTCAGTCCTCACATATGGGTGACTCCCTAGCTCTGGGCTACCAGGGAACCCATGCTGAACAAGAGAACTCCCTCTAGTCCCAGCATCAAAGAAAGGCTTTTCATCGAAAGGACCTCCACCGGTAGCCCAACGGAGGGCTGGAGGGCAGGAGTTGCCTAAACCTCAAAGAGATTCCGGAGTACTGCCTGGCCAAAAGCACTGTCCCTACGGGACTCCCTCTCCAGGCAGTAATGGGTCTCAAACGTCTGGCTTGAGGACCAAGTTGCAGCCCTGCAGATGTCTACCAACGGTACAGAGCGGAGATGAGCTACTGAGGCAGCCATTGCCCTGACACGATGGGCCGTGACCCGACCCTGCAAGGGAAGGTCAGCCGCCCTGTAAGCCCAGGTGATACAGTCAGCCACCCAGATGGACAAGGTACGCTTGGACACAGCTAACCCCAAATTATTAGGGTCAAAAGATATGAAGAGCTGAGTAGCCCTTCTATGCCCCTGCATACGGTCAAGGTAGACGGATAAGGCCCTCCTACAGTCCAGGGTATGCAGAACCGCTTCAGCCTGGCTTGCATGAGAACTAGGGAAGAATGTTGGAAGAACCACCTCCTGGGTGAGGTGGAAAGAGGAGACAACCTTTGGGAGGAACTTTGGATGAGTCCTAAGACTACCCTGTTCCTATAGAAGCGAGTGTAAGGCCTGTCACAGACCAGGGCCTGAAGCTCACTCACTTACCTGGCCGAGGTCAGGGCTACCAGGAAAAGTGTCTTCCAGGAAAGGAAGCGGAGAGGACAAGTAGCCATCGGCTCAAAAGGTGGGCGAGTCAGCTGCTGCAAGACCACATTCAATTGCCACTCAGGGGCTGGAGGACGGACAGGAGGCTTGAGCAAGTGCAAACCTCTGAGGAACCGGGACACCAAGGGGTGAACCGACAGAGTGTCCTTCCACCAGTGAGTGGTGAGCTGCTAGAGCTGAGAGGTGGACCCAAACAGAATTGGACTTAAGTCCTTGATTGGATAAGTGCAGCAGGTACTGAAGCACCACTGGCACAGCACAGGAGAAAGGATCCTCTGTACGCAGCTGACACCATACAGAAAACTTTTTCCATTTCAGGGCATAGGTTTTTCTGGTGGACTGCTTCCTAGAGGCCAGGACGACCTCTTCAACTTCCTGAGGTAGGCCCCAGGGAGCCAAAACTACCCTTGAGGCCTCCAGGCCATCAAATTGAGAGATTTGAGATTGGGGTGTAGAAGAGACCCCTGATCCTGAGAGAGAAGGTCGGGCTGGAACCCCAGAGGTAGTGGGGTGTCCACTGCCAGTTGAAGCAGAAGTGGGAACCAAGATTGTCTCGGCCACCTGGGAGCTACCAGAAGGACCGAGGCCTTGTCCTGTAGAATCCTGAACAGGGTTCGGGCCATCACAGGCCTGGGAGGAAACGCATACAGAAGGCCCTGGGACCAGGAAATCAGAAAAGCATCTGCTGCTAGCTGCAAAGGATGCGGTTGCCTGGAGCAGAACCTTGGCAGCTGTCTGTTCAGGGGACTGGCAAACAGATCTATGGAGGGAAGTCCCCATTTCAGGAAAAGCTTCTGAACCACCAAGGGATGGAGCTGCCATTCGTGGGGCTGCAGAATCCTGCTTAACCTGTCTGCCAGGTAATTTTCCTGGCCAGGAAGATAAACAGCCTTGAGAAACATGTTGCGCCTGAGCGCAAACAAGCAAAGGTCCTGTGCCTCCTGACAAAGGAGCCTGGACCCAGTGCCGCCCTGTTTGTTCACATAAAACATGGCTACCTGATTGTCTGTTTGTACTAAGACAGACTGGTGGGCCAGGGTTTGAGAGAAAGTCTTGAGGTCTAAGCGAATAGCCCGCAGTTCCAGTAGACTGATTTGCTGCTTGGCCTCCCAGGGAGACCACAGACCCTGGGTGCACTGGCCCAGACAGTGTGCTCCCCAGCCCTGCAGGGAGGCATCGGTGGTCAACACCACTGTGAACCCAGGTGGCTGAAAAGGCATCCCCTTCAGTAAGTTGGGGGGATGCAGCCACCAACGTAGGGAGTGCAGGAATGGTCTGGACACCCTTACTCTGTCGCTGAGGCTCCCTGTGGCCTGTGACCACTGAGTTCTGAGGCACCATTGCGCAGGCCTCATATGAAGCATGGCATTCGGGGTCACATGTACTGTCGAAGCCATGTGGCCAAGAAGCCTCAGGTAGAGCCTGGCGGAGACCAGTGACCTGCTGAGAAACTGGTTTGCGAAGGCTATCAGTCTTTGGGCTCTGTCCTCTGGCAAGAAAGCCTTTGCCTGCAGAGAGTCCAGCCTTGCCCTTATGAACTCCAAGTTTTGGGAGGGGAGCAAAGAGGACTTTGCGAAGTTTATGACAAACCCCAGGTGTCGGAATAGAGAAATCGTTCGGAGGGTGGCTTGCCTGGCCTCCTGGCACGGATGACCCCTGATGAGCCAGTCGTCCAGATAGGGAAAGACAAAGATACCCCGATTCCTTAAGTAGGCCGCCACCACTGCCAGGCATTTGGTAAAGACCCTGGGAGCAGAGTTGAGGCCAAATGGCAGCACTCTGTACTGATAATGGTTTCCTCCCACAATGAACCTGAGGTACATTCTGTGGTCTGGATGAATGAGGATTTGAGTGTACGCATCCTTTAGATCTAAAGAGCATAGTCAATCTCCCTGCTGTAGGTAGGGCAGAAGTGTTCCAAGAGTAAGCATCTTGAACTTTTCCTTCTCTAGGAACTTGTTGAGATTTCTGAGGTCGAGAATAGGCCCGAGGTCCCCTGTTCTCTATGGTACTAGGAAGTACCTGGAGTAGAAACCGTGACCTTGTAGGTGGGGAGGCACAGGCTCCACCGCCTTGTCTCGCAACAGACCTTGAAGCTCCTGCAGGAGAAGGGCTGTATGGAGAGGAGGCCTTGGAGGCTCTCCTGGAAAGTAGGGAGGAGGCAACTGATGAAAATGAAGCATGTAGCCCTTGTGCACTATGCTTAAGACCCAACTGTCTCCTGTAATGGGTGGCCACCGGTGGGCAAATAGGGCTAGTCGACCTCCTGTACAGGGATACGACAGCAGAGACGGAGAGGCTATGCCTTGGGAATCTAAAACCCCCACCATGCTGAGTAGGAGCAGGAGCCGGAGGCTAGGGGGCCTTCTGCCTACGGGGCCCATGTCCCTGCCCCTTGGCCTGCTGACTCTGTGGGGGAGCGGGGGAGGCCTGGTTAGGTGGGAACTGTTTGTAGGCAGTCGCCTTCCTCGGGTAAAAGGATTTCTTACCCGAGCCCTTCTTCTTGTGTGAAGGGTCAGAAGGCTTTCGAGACAGTCTTGTCCTCGTGAGGTGCTCGGTCTCGAGCTCAGCAGCCTTCTCGGCCATGGGCTTGCCAAAAAGGTTCTCACCTCAGCAAGGGACATCGACCAACTTGTCCTGAACCCATGGCTCGAGGTCCAATGACTGCAGCCATGCCTGGCGTCGAGCCGCGATGCCGGCTGCCGCAACACGGGCCGAGGCCTCGAAGCCATCATAGGCCGCTTGGGACATGAACTTAGAGCATTCCCGGATCCCCGAAGACAAGGACTTGAACCTCTGCAAAGGTTCCCCAGGGAGGCCAGCAGAGAACCCGGCAAGCTCCTTTGCCAGGTCCCGCAAGTACATGCCCATGTACAGCTGGTAAGACTGGACACGGCAAGCAAGCATCGAGCCCTGGAAGCACTTTCTACCAAAAGCATCCAGGTTCCGGGCCTCCCTGCCAGGGGGCACCACGGAGTGCATCTTCTGACTTTTCAGACAATGCACGGCCGATTCCACCACCATGGAATGGTGTGGTAGCTTTGCCTTCTAAAAACCAGGGCTCTTACGGAGTCGATAAATGGAATCGACCTGCTTGCTGAGAACCGGCGCCGAGGCCAGTGCCTCCCACATCCAGAAGAGGAGCCGTTCCAGCATCGGAGGAACCAGCACAGTAAAAGCCTCCTTCGGAGGAGAGTCATACTGGAGTGCCTCGAGCGCTTCGGCTCGAGGCTCCTCCTTGGAATCCGCCGGGATCGCCAAAGCAGTGGCCATATCCCTAACGAACTCCGAAAACCGGGTATCCTCCGGAGGGGACCTACTCCAGGGCTCAGACTGCGGTGAGTCCGATGGGATGCACCGAGTCTTGAAGGTATCGGGGGACTCCTCGTCCTCCGTCTCCCAGGTGGACTCGTCCGAAGAGGAGTCGGGCACCGACCGCGCGGGGCCCGGCAGCACCCGCCCCCACGCCGAAGGCGTCGACGACCTCGGTCCCGACTGGGAGGTCGAGGGTGACCGTGATCGAGGACGACCTCGAGCCTTCATGGTCTCCAGTATCGGCTCAGTCTCCGGGGTCGACTTGGACGTTGATGTCCCGGTGGTCGGGGCAGATGCGCCAGCGAGGCTGGCCATCAGCACCCGCTGCTGATCCATGAAGGCAGACAGTCTGCACTCCAAGGCTGTCAGCCTGAGACCCAGCTCAGGAGACTCAGCAGCCACCAACTCGGGCCCCGGCGGCGCCGGGCCTGACGTCGGCTCCCTGGGAGGAGAATCCTCGAGGACTACAGGACTTATGTGTCCAGCAGACTCCGGCTCCACTCGAGGTACTTTTGACGGCTTCTCCTGTTCCACGGGCCCAGGACGGCGGTCGGGGGTCCGAGACCTAGCCCTCGAGGAGCCAGGGACCTCCTCCGACAACGCCCTCGCGAGCCGCTTCTTCCTCTTTCGCTCCCGCTCGGGGGACCCCCTCTCCGAGGAACCCCGACGATGCTTGGGGTCAGACTCCCGAGACGTCGAGTCCTCAGACGAGGTCCGGGCCCGGCCGGAGGCCGAATCGGAGAAAAGCCTTTCCTTTTGGTGCTGACGACTTCGCAGTGCCTTAGTGGACATTTTCCCACATGGTCCACAGATCTTAGGATCATGATCAGGACCGAGGCACCGAAGGCAGCAGTCGTGTGTGTCGGTGAGAGACATTAGTTTCTTGCACCGATCACACTTCTTAAAACCACTGGAAGTCATCGGGGAAAAAAAAAAAGAGTCCCCGCGAGGTCAAAGGACCTGCCTTCCAGGGAAAAGGAAAAAAAGGGCGCGAACGCCAGCCACGAAGGGCAAAAACCGAAAAAAGATTGGGCTCGATACCGGTGTACCGAACCCGGCGAGAAGGGGAACCGGCGTCGAACCGGAGAAAAAAACGCGAAGAAATCGCCAGAATTTGAAGAAAAAAATCTAACTGTTTTCCGGGTGAACTAGGACAAACGTCCGACGGGCTCCACGGAAAAAGAGAGACTGAGCAAGATGGCACCTTTAGGCGGGAAGGGGACCGCGCATGCGTGCAGTATTCCCAAAGGCTTTCATAGAAAGCTGGTGAAATGCTCCGCAAGGGCTCCATCAACGTCGATGTCACCCATATGTGAGGACTGACTTCCTGCTTGGTCCTGAAGAAAACAACGATCGCGAAGGTATGAGGGGGGGGGGAGAGAGAGAACAGCCCAACCGGCTAGTGTAAACTCACTGGTGAAGTCTCCGTGCAGCAAGTCGAGCAGGGGAGCCAGAAGAAGAGAAGGCTGCAGAGCATTTGAAGGCAACCCTGTGCTCCTGGCAGTTCAGGCCCTCCTGGCCCGGAGCCAGCTAAGGGATCCCCGAGGAGGTTAGGAGCTTGACTGATGCTCCAGACCAGGAGCTCCTAACACTGAGGATCCAACTGTAGGACTGGGCAATGCAGGGAAACACCTCCTATGTGCCCTGAAACCTCCAGTCAAAGAAAATAAAGAAAGTAAAAGGAATTAACTAACAGGAAAACATTTTCAGAACTAAAGAAAAAAACACCATCATCTGCTGAGAGAAAAATACTGAGGGTGACTCCTAGGGGTATGCCTATATGGGTACCAGGTCCTAACCAATCAGATTCTGGTACAGTTTTTTTCTCTGTCTCCAACATCTGCTGGCAGGGGGACACAACCCGCTTGTCTGGACTGGTCTAGCAGGATGACGTGGAAATTCTTATGCTTTTTCACCTCATGCCATTTGTATTGATACCTCTACCGGCTTTCCATGTATTACTCTTTCACGGATTGGATGCCTTTGGCATCAGTTCATTCATGCCAAGTTGGTGGTGTTCTTTTCAGTCTCACTGTACTCAACAGATTCATTTGGGTGCTGACTCCTCTGCATGGAGGGAGATGAAGTCAGGAGTCCCAACAACAACTAAGACTCACCCCAGTCCTTTCAACCTGAGCCCCTTATATGATTTAAGATCTTTCAAGGTGTTTGGTTCTGTGCAGATAATATAATCTTACCATTTAATTACAGATAAAGGGCCATTTCTTCTGAATTTAGCTTCTTGTTTTTAGGCTATGACAGACTGACTAACTAGCTAAGAATGGCTTGGTGGTCAGTAGAAGTGATACTGCTGACATGGTCAAGTTCATCTTCTTTTTCAGATCAAGTTATGCTTGGGGGGGCTTTGATTCCACTACAGCTGATAGTTTGCAATAATGTTGTGAAAATGTTTTATAAAGTTTGACTCTTGCGAAGACAGAACTTAGTTTTGGCAAATTACATCTTTTAGTCAGTTTTGCAGGCTATGATTCTGCCCATTCTGAACTACGCAGTTCTCTTTATGTGGGTTTACCACCTACTTTGATTAAACTGTTGCAATTAAAGTGCAGCAGCCTGTATGATTATTAGATACTCCTAGTCTGGAATTTTCACAGTGGCTTTCAGCATACTATTGGATGCAGGTTTAAGCTGCTGTGGGTGTTCTATAAGGCCTTAAGACCTTTCTCCGCAAGGAAATTGACTAATTTACTTGACAGTTCCCATCTGTCATGGGCATTACAATCTTCACAACAAAGCATATTGGACTGCTCTTCGTTTACAGTAGTGCCCTGGGTTAGAATTCAGACCTGTGGGTTTTCAGTCAAAGGCCTGAAACAATCTCCTAGGCTTCTTTGCTCTGACTTAGACCTTTTGGATTTTAAAAATAAATTAAAAGCACATCTCTGTGTTAGCATGTGGATTTATTAGTAAATGTTGGGTTGGGTCTCAGCTTGGGTGAGTTTTTATGTCTGTTTTTGGTTTGGTTGTTGCAGGTTTTTGATTTTGTTTCTCACCTAGGATTGCTGAAGATAGGCAAGTTATAGATAAATAATTTTATTTAAGGACAAGAGCTTTTGAGAGCCCCATAAGTCCCTACTGAAGATCTGATGGGAAGAAACCAGCGTGTTGTCAAAAGCTCCTTCATCTCGATATCTTTGGATAAAAGGTGACATAAGATGATGAAAGGTGACCTAAGCTGCAGAGAATCCAAGAAGAGACTGCAGCAGGTCTATGCTTTGTAAGTAAAGCTGTACTGTGATGATTATACATTTCACTTATATGAGAGGCCCATAAGAAGACTGATAATGTCATACTGGGTCAGACCAATGATTTATCAAGTTCAGCAGATCCTAATAGGAAGATCCCTTCCCTGTTGCTCACTTAGATGTAGGAGGTAGCAATCCCCATACCTGCCTAGCTAATAAGTGTTAATGGTCCTGTCCTCTGGAAACTTGTCCAAATTTTTAATAAATCAAATGATACATTAGCGTTTACCACATGCTCCACCAACAAATTCCAGTGCATAAAACCCCTCCACAAAGAAAATATATAACAGAAATCAAGTAAGAAAACTCCAGCCCTGGTCACCTTTTCTTTTTCTTCGGGGGTCACGTGGTTGGTTGCACATTTGATTCTCTGAAGTTTTTCTACATATTGGGCACATTCTTTTTTTAATGCTTCAGTCTCTTTAATCATTTCTGGTGTTGTCATGGAATTGGTCAGATCTTTCAGCTCTAGAATAGAATTACAACAGAGGATGCTGTTAGCCTATTTGTATATTTTAGTTAATCAATTAATTATGTTGTTTCCCCATACCATAAGGAAACATGAAAGGTCGTTAACAAAAAACATGCACAAAGTGCCACACATCAAACAATTAACAATCCATAAATATCACAGAAGTAATAAATAGTAACAAATTTAAAAGTGCATACTTTAGATTGTGGCATAATTGTGTGTTTCTCCTGGACTCAGTGGAAAAAGCCATGATAAAGTGTCTCTCAGTAGGCTATCAGGAGATGTGTGAGTGGACAGGCGAGCATAGTGTGGGTAGTGACTGATGGTACATGTGCTGTGTGGATGTGCGTGTATATCAATGGTATAATGTGGATATCTCCATAAGCAGTGTTTAGCTATGTATCTGTGGGGATGTGAATACGGAATGTTGCGGGGGGGGGGGGGGGGAGAAGGTTATGTGTATGTCTGATGGGTGTGTGTTTGAGACTTTATATACCGCTTTGCTGTACAGAGGCAAAGCAGTTCACAAATATAAATAAAACTGAATCAGGAAAGGAAAGGAATGCACTTGTAGGCAGTGGTATTGGGAACTCGGTATGTGTGTCTGTCTGGAGGAGAGGGTATCAGCAGCTGTGCATGCTGCCAGGCATGTTGGCAATATGTCTTGGGGCTGTGTAATGTTTCATGGGAGGGGTATCATGTGCTGTAATTTGTGTGTCTCTCCATGTGTTAGAGAGACACAGACTCCCCAAGTGCACACGTCTATATGTTGGGCTGTGCACGGTTTGGTAGTGTGTTCGAGGGGGGGGTGTTGGCATCATGAATATGTTGGTAGTGCATGCATGTATGTGTTTGGACCATGCACACATTCACAGCATGTGTTAGACACCTGTATGTGTACATGTAGGACCATACATGAACTGACGATGTATGTTCAGGGTCTGTATGCATGTGGATCATGAAGGGTATCGGGCAGGGGGCACACCTGTGTGTTGGTCATGACTCGGGGTATCAGGTGGTGTGCATGCCTTGTGTTTGTGTCATGGGAGGTGTCAGGTGGGGTGTGTGTGTGTGTGTGTGTGTGCGATGAGTGTTGTGTTTGTAGAAATGCAGGCTTCTAAGTTCCCTACACACTCCCCTTTACTTTCCACCCTCTTGCACTATTTCTCCCCCCTCCCTTTTGCCACCCTCCCTTCTCTTCTTTCTTGCATGCTCCCAGTTTCTATTCTCCATCTCCACACTTCCTTCTCTCTGCAACTTAATAGTTTTGTTCCTTCTTCTCTCTAACCCAGCTCCCTCACCCCTTCCCCTTTTGATCCAGCCCTTAACTCCTCCCCTATCCCATTCTTCATCTCTAACCCTGCCCCTTCTTGTGCTATGCCCCTCCCCTTTGCTGACAGCCAGCAGCAAGGTGCTGGGGAGAGCTGGGGACTCCCACCAGTGCTGCAGGGGCCGCTTCCCTCTCTCTTCACTGGCAGGAGGTAGAGACTCCAGTCAGTGCTGCAGGGGCTGCTCGCCTCCCTCTTCACTGGTGGGAGGTAGGAACTGGTGTTTCTGGGGCCACAGTACTCAATTCAGACTCTGAGGAAGTCCTATGTATTTGTTTGCTGGTGTATGCACAAACAAACTCAGACAAGATTACTCATGGGCTAGAGCCTCCACAATGAGCACTGTCGCTTATTTTGGAAGATGCCCATCACAGAGTAGATGGATCTGTGGCTTAGGTGTGGCCAACACCTTATAAAACTCCCAAGAACTCTTAGGAGATGGCTAGAAACGCAGCGGCATGCAGCAATACCTGTGTCCATCTGTCGGCAGCTCTGCTGGATGCTCTGCACTTGGGAAGACATCTCAGCGATCTGGCTATCCAGCCTCTTCAGCTCAGAGTCACTTACACTGGAAAACTGATCCTGAAGAACAACAAAAAAATCAAGAGAGACTCGGGCGAGAAGAAACTGATTCTGAGAACACGGAACAACAAAAGCAGAGAGACCCACTTTCTGCAACACCCACACAAGGGGTTTCTGAAGACTTTAAACAACTGACACACATCCAGATAAATTACTAGTCTGAAACCATTCAGCTCTGGTGATTTCTGTTGGACAGTAAAGTCAACTGCTTTCTGCAAATACCTTTGGTGAGAAAGAAAGGTCAGAGAAGAGGACATGTGATCTGCATGTTATATAACAATTACAGGGATGATAAACACCACAAAAGTATTCCTTTTACAATGAGTAGCTCATTCATCACACCAGGCACTGTGCCTATGCGATATTGCTACTGGTGATAAAAAGCAGCAAGAGGAACTAGACTATTTGCAATATCAACTTCTCTTGATGGTTTTGTTCTCTCCTTTGGTCTTCTTTCTAGGTTTCCTTTATTTTGTCCCAATCTGTCTTATCTTATATTTTTTTCATATTTTTAAAAGTACGGTCTGCATCTTTTATTATGGTCACCCTCTATTTCAAAAATATGTAATAACTGAATTAGAGGGTTTTTTTAAAGTTTTTGTCTTGCATTGTTCAACATGTAGACAAGTTAATTCTGTCTAGTGCTGATATTTTAAAGCAGTAGTAGAAACAAAACAGTTTAAAATTGTGATTTGCGGCTAAACATAGAAACATGATGGCAGAAGGAGACCACATGGCCCATCTAGTCTGCCCTTCTACATCAACTACTACAATAGTCTCCTTTTCTCCTTTTGAGATACTCTGTGTTTGTCCCATGCTTTTTTGAATTCAGATACTATCCTCATCTCTACCACTCTTTCCATAAAGAAATATTTCCACATATTACTCCCGAGTCTATCCCCTTTCATCCTCATCCTATGTCCCCTTGTAGCAGAGCTTGCTTTCAATCGAAAGAGGCTCTTCTGTGCATTTATGCCACAGAGGTATTTAAACGTCTCAATCATATCTCCTCTATCCCGCTTTTCCTCTAAAATATAAATATTAAGATTCTTAAGACTATCCTCATATGCTTTATAACGAAGACCACTAATCATTTTAGTAGCCATCCTCTGCACAGACTCCGCCCTGTTTATATCCTTTTAAAGGTGCGGTCTCCAGAACTGCACACAATACTCCAAATGAGGTCACACCAAAGACTTATACAGTGGCACTATCACCTCCTTTCTTCTGCTGGCATTTCCTCTCCCTATGCACCCAAGCATCCTAACTTTTGCAGTCGCCTTTTCTACCTGTTTAGCTACTTTAAGATCGTCAGACACAATCACGCCCAGGTCCTGCTCTTCTTTTGTGGACAGAAGTACTTCACCCCTCTATACTGTACCACTCCCTTGGATTATTGCAGCCCAAATACATGATCCTGCTTTTTTTAGCATTAAAACTCAGCTGCCAAATTCACGACCATTCTTCAAGTTTAGCTAGATCCCTCCTCATGTTATCTAGTCCTTCCTGGGTGTCTACTCTATTGCAGGTTTTGGTATCATCTGCAAAGAGGGAAACCTTACCCAACAGCCCTTCTGCAATATCACTACAAAAAGATGTTAAGAAGAATCTATAATGCTCTTTATTCCTTACCCTTACAAGCATCACACTGATGATGCAAAACATGAATGCAGTGCATACAGCTGAAGAGTGATTCAGGAACATAATTTTATTTTATTTAGCAAATAGAAGGAAAAACTCCCATCCTCAGTGAATACTCAAAACTAAGATATAATGGCAGATAAGGACTGTGCAGCCTTATTTAGGTGTCTTTCCAATTTCATTCTTTGTACAGTGCCACAAACCTCTATGTCAAATTTCAAGTTTTAATATATTTGATTGACCGCTAATTAAAACTGTCTAAGTGGTTTGCATACAACAAATCAAAGCGCTCAATCTCTCAACTTCGTCTCAGCTAGGGACCCTTCCTGAGTCTATTTTTTTCTATTGAAAAGGGTTTGTATCCTGTAAATTTATGCCTTTGAGATATCTCAATCTCTCTATCATATCCTTACTCCACTGGACCTCTCTTCTAGGACAGACATATGTGAGTCTCATTTCACAGGCCACAGAAAGAGTAGTTACTCACCTGTAACAGGTGTTCTCCAGGAGCAGCAGGAATCAGTCCTCACATATGGGTGACATCGACGCCGACGGAGCCCTCGTGCGGAGCATTTCCCCAGCTTTCAAAGAAAGCCTTTGGGAATTGCAGTGCGCATGCGCGGTCCCCTTCCCGCCCAAGGGTGCCATCTTGCTCAGTCTGATGACATAGCTAAAAGACAGCAAAAAATTAGCAAAAATAAATCACATGACTGCAACTCCAAGGGGAGGAGGGAGGGTTGTGAGGACCGATTCCTGCTGCTCCTGGAGAACACCTGTTACAGGTGAATAACTACTCTTTCTCCAGGACCAAGCAGGAAGTCAGTCCTCACATATGGGACTCCCCAGCTTAAGGCTACCGGAGACCCCAAGCGGAAAAATGAGCTCCCTCAGGGCCGGAGGGTAGGAGTTGCCTAAAACCCAAAGAGATTATGGAGTACTGCCTGTCTGAAAGCACTGTCCCTGCGGAACTCCCTCTCAAGGCAGTAATGGGCCGCAAAAGTCCGGCTTGAAGACCAAGTAGCGGCCCGGCAGATGTCTGCCAACAGAACAGTGTGGAGATGAGCCACTGACACAGCCTTCGCCCTGACACGATGAGCCGTGACTCGACCCTCCAACGAGAGGCCGGCTGCCCCATAAGCCCAGGCGATACAGTCAGCAACCCATATGGACAACGTACGCTTGGAGACAGGGAGCCCCAACTTATTGGGGTCAAAAGAAACGAAAAGCTGAACAGTCTTCCGATGCTCCCGCGTACGGTCAAGGTAGAAGGATAACGCCCTCCTACAGTCCAGGGTATGCAAGACCAGCTCAGCCCGGTTGGCATGCGGCCTGGAAAAGAAGGTTGGAAGAACCACCTACTGATTGAGGTGAAAAGGCGAGACAACTTTAGGAAGAAACTTAGGGTGAGTCCGTAGGACTACCCTATTCCTGTAGAACCGAGTGTAAGGAGGATCAGACACTAGTGCCTGCAGTTCACTCACTCGCCTAGCAGAGGTGAGAGCTACCAGAAATAAAGTTTTCCAGGAGAGAAAACGGAGAGGGCAGGTAGCCATAGGTTCAAAAGGCGGACAAGTAAGCCGCTGTAAGACCACATTCAGATCCCACTCAGGGGCCGGTGGACGCAAATGAGGCTTAAGCAGAAGGCGGCCTCTGAGGAAACGAGCCACCAAAGGGTGGTTGGAAAGAGGCCTGCCGTCCACCGGCGAGTGGTGTGCTGAGAGAGCACTAAGGTGAACTCGGACAGAGTTAGACTTAAGGCCAAGATTGGAGAGGTAGAGCAAATATTGCAACACTACCGCTACCAAGCATGAGAAGGGATTCTCACTGTGCTGAGCACACCATGCGGACAATCTACGCCACTTAAGAGCATAGGATTTCCTGGTGGATTGACGCAGAGAGGCCAAGACTACATCTTCCACCTCTCGAGGTAGTAGTAGGAGAGTTAGGACTACCCTTTCAGCAGCCAGGCCATCAGATGAAGGGACTGGAGGTTGGGGTGCAAGAGAGTCCCCTGATCCTGAGACAGGAGATCGTGTTGAAACCCCAGAGGAAGAGGTGTGTCCACCGCCTGTTGTAGCAGAAGCGGGAACCACGGTTGCCTCGGCCACCTGGGGGCTATGAGAATCAATGAAGCCCCGTCCCTGAGGACTTTGAACAGCGTTCTGGACACTAGTGGTGTGGGAGGAAACGTATACAGTAGGCCTGTGGACCACGAGATCAGAAACGCATCCGCTGCTACTCAGAGGATGCGGTTGTCTGGAGCAAAATCTCGGGAGCTGGCGGTTCAGAGGACTGGCGAAAAGGTCCATGGTGGGGAGCCCCCACTTGAGAAAGACCTGCTGAACCCCCAATGGGTTCAATCTCCATTTGTGTGGTTGCAGGAGCCAGCTCAGTCTGTCTGCCAGGCAATTTTCCTGACCTGGGAGGTAGACAGCCTTGAGAAGGATTCCGTGATTGACAGCCCAAGAGCACAGTCGTTGTGCCTCCTGACAAAGAAGGAAGGAGCCTGTGCCTCCTTGTTTGTTCACATAGAACATGGCAACTTGATTGTCCGTCTGGACCAGTACAGACTGGTGAGAGGCGAGGTGGGAGAAGGCTCTTAGAGCTAGGCGTATCGCCCATAGCTCCAGGAAGTTTATCTGTTGAGTAGCCTCCCAAGGGGTCCAGAGACCCTGAGTACATGTCCCTTGGCAATGTGCTCCCCAAACGAGAAGAGAGGCATCGGTTGTCAGCACCTGAGTATGCGGAGGGGATTGAAAAACCACTCCGAGCACCAGATTCGGAAGATGAAGCCACCTTTGCAGAGAGGAGACCAGGAGGTCAGAGATCCTCACTGAGTCCGCTAGGCCCCCTGTGGCTTGATGCCACTGAGTGCGAAGGCTCCACTGAGCAGGTTGCATGTGCAGGCGGGCATTGGGGGTGACATGAACCGTGGAAGCCATATGGCCGAGTAGTCTCAGGAATTGCCTGGCAGAGACCAGGGAATTGCTGCGAAACTGGCTGGCTAGATCCATTAGCCTGTGGGCCCTGTCCAGAGGCAGAAAAGCCTTTGCTTGAAGAGTGTCTAGACTGGCCCCTATGAACTCCAAGTTCTGGGACGGGAGCAAAGTGGACTTTGCGAAGTTTATGACAAACCCCAAGTGCTGAAGCAGAGCCACAGTGCGAAGGGTGGCCTGGTTGGCCTCTTGGGAAGATTGGCCCCTTATGAGCCAGTCGTCCAGGTACGGAAACACAAAGAGACCCTGAAGCCTCAGGTAGGCCACCACCACTGCCAGGCACTTGGTGAACACCCTGGGAGCGGAGGACAGGCCAAAGGGTAGTACTCTGTACTGATAGTGGTTTCCTCCCACAACAAACCTGAGATATTGTCTGTGGTCTGGATGGATAAGGATGTGAGTATACGCATCCTTTAGATCTAAGGAGCATAGCCAGTCTCCCTGCTGGAGGTAGGGCAGCAGGATTCCAAGGGTAAGCATCTTGAACTTTTCCCTCTCCAGGAACTTGTTGAGGTTTCGCAAGTCTAGGATGGGTCTGAGGCCTCCTGTTCTTTTTGGTACCAGAAAGTACCTGGAATAAAAGCCTTGACCTCTCAGGTGGTGGGGCACTGGTTCCACAGCCTGATCCTTTAGCAGACCTGCTAACTCCTGAAGGAGTAGGTCCCTGTGCAGAGGGGGTCTTGGAGGCTCCCCTGGAAAATAGGAGGGAGGTACCTGGTGAAAATGGAGAAGATAGCCCTTTCGGACTATATGAAGAACCCAGGTATCTGATGTGACGGCTGACCACCTGTGGGCAAAGTGGGCCAGCCGGCCTCCTGTGCTGAGAGAAGCCAACTGAGGAGAAGAAACATAGAAACATGATGACAGAAAAAGACCACAAGGCCCATCTAGTCTGTCTTTCCATAACAACAACTACAACAGTCCACTTTTTACCTTTAGAGATCCTCTGTGTTGGTCCCATGCTTTTTTGAATTCAGTTACTGTCCTCATCTCTACCACCTCCACTGGGAGACTATGCTGTTTGAGTCAAAAACCCCCACCCTGCTAAGCAGGGGCCGGTGTAGGTGGCTTGGGGGCCTTCTGCCTATGGGGCCCTTGACCTTGCCCCTTGGCCTGCTGACACTGTTGGGGAGCTGCAGAGGCCTGATAATGAGGGTATTGTTTATAGGAAGACGACTCACTCGGGTAAAAGGACTTTTTTCCCCGAGCCCTTCTTCTTCTGAGAAGGGGCAGAGGTTTTCCTGGAAAGCCTAGTCCTGGTCAGAGTCTCGGTCTCGAGTTCTGCAGCCTTTTCAGCCATGGGCTTGCCAAAGAGGTTTTCACCTCGGCAGGGGACATCGACCAACTTGTCCTGGACCCATGGCTCGAGGTCGGATGACTGTAGCCAAGCCTGTCGGCGGGCACCGATGCCGGCCCCGGCTACTTGGGCCGAAGCCTCGAAGGCTGCTCGAGAGATAAACTTCGAGCACTCTTGAATACCGGTGGACAAGGCTTGGAACCTCTGCAAAGGTTCCTCGGAGAGACCAGCAGAGAACCCAGCAATCTCCTTTGCCAGGTCTCGGAGGTACATGCCCATGTAGAGCTGGTAAGTCTGGACACGGCAAGCAAGCATAGAGCCCTGGAAGCACTTCTTACCGAGGGCATCCAGGTTCCGGGCCTCCCGGCCGGGAGGCACCAAGGAGTGCATCTTCTGACTTTTCAGTCGATGCATGGCCGATTCCACAACCATGGAGTGGTGCGGTAATTGTGCCTTTTGGAACCCAGGGCTCTTGCGGACTCGATAAATGGAATCGACCCGCTTGCTTAACACCGGCGTCGAGGCCGGGGTCTCCAACATGCGGAAGAGCAGCCGCTCCAGCATAAGAGAAACCGGAACAGTAAAGGCCTCCTTCGGCGGAGAGTCATACTGGAGGGCCTCGAGCTCCTCGGCTCGAGGCTCCTCCTCGGGATCCGCGGGGAAGGCCAAGGCCTTGGCCATATCCCGCACGAAGTCCGAGAACCGGGTATCCTCCGGTGGGGATCGTCTCCGAGGTTCGGACTCGGGCGAGTCCGATGGGACACACCGGGTCTGATGGGTGTCGGGTGACTCTTCGTCCTCCGTCTCCCAGCCCGACTCCTCGGAGGAGGAATCGAGAGGCTCCGGTCGGGCGGGCACCGATGCCCTCCGCCCCGACGCCGAGGGTATCGGCGTCGACGACCTCGGCCCCGAACGGGAGGTCGAGGGAGACCGTGGCCGAGGATCGACTCGAGCCCGCATGGACTCGAGGATCGGCTCGGCCTCTGGGGTCGACTTAGACGTCGAGGTCCCGGTGGTCGGGGCTGATGCACCGGGGAGACCGGCGATCAATGCCCGCTGCTGTTCCATGAAGGCAGCGAAGCTGCTCTCCAAGGCCGTCAACCTGAGTCCGAGCTCAGGAGACCCAGCAGCCCACGACTCGGGCCCTGATGGCGTCGAGCCCGACGTCGGCTCCCTCGGAGGAGAGTCCACGAGGACAACAGCACTTACGTGTCCAGGAGACTCCATCTCGACACGAGGATGCTTGGCAGGCCTCTCCGACTCCGAAGACCCAGGGCGGCTATCGGGGCTATGCGACCTGGCCCTCGAGGAACCAGGAGCGTCCACCGACGACGCCCTCGTGGGTTTCTTCTTCCTGCGATGTTCCCGCGAAGGAGACTCCCGCTCAGAGGAACCCCGACGCTGCTCGGGGCCGGAGTCCCGAGACGTCGAGGCCTCTGACGAGGTCCGGGCCCGGCCGGACACGGAATCAGAAAAAATGCGATCCTTCTGGTGCCGCCGACTCAACGCCTTTGAGGACATTTTGCCACAAGGACCACAGATCATCGGGTCATGATCGGGTCCGAGGCAACAGAGGCAGCAGTCGTGTGTGTCGGTAAGAGACATAAGTTTCTTACACTGATCACACTTCTTAAACCCGCTGGTAGCCATCGGGGGAAAAAGGGCCCCTGCTAGGTCAAAAGACCGGGCTGCCAGGGAAAAAAGAAAAAAGGCGCGAACGCCAGTCACAAAGGACAAAAACCGAAAAAGAGAGAAAAGGACTTGATACCGGCGTATCTGTCCGAGCGGGAAAAGGATCCGGCGTCGAACCGGAGAAAAAAGAGAAAAATAGGGAAAATCAACTTTTTCCTCGGGGAAAAACGAAATACGTCCGTCGGGCTCCATGGAAAAAAGAAGACTGAGCAAGATGGCACCCTTGGGCGGGAAGGGGACCGCGCATGTGCGCTGCAATTCCCTAAGGCTTTCTTTGAAAGCTGGGGAAATGCTCCGCACGAGGGCTCCGTCGGCACCCATATGTGAGGACTGACTTCCTGCTTGGTCCTGGAGAAACAGCACCATTTTGTTACCCCTTGTTTGGACCCCTCCATTCTGTCTATATCCTTTGTTCACAGAGTAAGAGGTCAGCCTATGCAATAAGGGGATGGGGTGGAGCACTGGCTTGTACAACTTTTTGACTTCTCCTTTTATGCTAACCTCAATATGAAAAAAACATCAGGGGGTCTTGTGTGCAAGAGAAGCTGCAATTAATGTTTTTTACCTGGTCAGCAAAATAAATCTTCTGTTTGCCATACACCTTCTCCTTGATTTTGCCTTGTTGGGCCAGCTGCTCCATAGCTTTAACCACTGCCTATGAGAAGACATTCAGAGTTACTAAGAGCAGACTCACTATAAAGAACTGAGCGGTGGATGTCATAGAGTGGCCATGTTATCACCAGACAGCAAAGATCAAACAAGGCTGAACTGTGCACCATATAAGCTGTTCTGTACAGTATAGAAAAATGGATTTTAGTGCATTATCTTTCACTGATCTACCCTGAGAGTTATTCAAAGCCAAGGATATTGATGAGCACACAGGCCTGTGTGATCTCAAAGGTTTATGCTAAAACACTTTGGATCATTCTCTGGTTAGTACAATAAAAAAAGCAACACAACTGGCCAAAGGATCCAGTTTTGTTGTCATGGAGACAAAGGATCAATTCTAGTGATACCCGAGATGACCACCACCTGTTACTAGGATTTGTCTGCATGGTGTCTTAGCACCCCAGCTATCGTGATGCCATCCCAGTGCTCATCAAGACAGCGCCATGTGCCTAGAAGATGCTTTGCACTTCAGTCACTTGAGGACTTCTTCCCTTTTCTCTTTATAGTGAATATTGATGATTCTATTCAATTGTTTACGCTTTAAAAAGTATAAAGACTAGGGGACATGCCATGAAGTTACAAAGTAATGCATTTAAAACAAATAGGAGAAAGTATTTTTTTTCTCAAAGCCTAGTTACGCTTTAGAACTCATTGACGGAGGATGTGGCAAAAGCAGTAGCATAGTGGCATTTTAAAAAAGGTTTGGAGACGTTCCAAGAGGAAAAGACCATTAACAGTTATTATACTTGGGGATAAGCAGCATGGAATCTGGCTACTTTATGGGATGCCGATAGGCACTTGAGATCTGGATTGGCCACTGCTGGAAAAAGTACACTGGACTTGATGAACCTTTGGCCTGATCTGCAGGGCCAGCACCAGAGTTGGCTCAAGGTGTTGGCACCCTAGGCAAACCTTAAGTCTTATGCACCCCCCCCTCCCCCGGCTGTCAGAATGTATTGATAGGCTTTCAATGCCTTGCTCTTTGCCATTTACAGAAAAAGTGGTGGATCCATGGAATAGTCTCCCAGTGGAGGTGGTAGAGATGAGGACAGTATCTGAATTCAGAGAAGCATGGGGCAAACACAGAGGATTTCTAAAGGAAAAAAAGGGACTGTCGTTGTGGTTGATATGGAAGGACAGACTAGATAGGCAATGTGGTCTTTTTCTGTTGTCATTTTTCTATGTTTCTATTCCCTCCCCCTCCCCCAGAACAGCTGACCTAGGCAATCTCATAGTTTGCCTAATGGTTGGGTCAGCCCTGTTGGGTAGGTATGGCAATTTTTACATTCCAGTCTTTGTGCTTGTATTTGTAATTTTATTTTATGATTGAAATGCTTTGAATGACCCAGGTCAAATTGGTGGCATACTTTTTTTTAAATAAATTATGCTAGGTCAAAATTTAATAGACCCATTAAAGAATTTATTTGAATGGTGTGGAGAAGTAGCCTAGTGGTTAGAGCACTGGCTTGGGAACCAATAGACCAGGGATTGATTCCCACTAGCATTCCTTGTGGCCTTGGGCAAGTCACTTAACCCTCCATTGCCTCAGAAGAACCACAGTTATCCATGTCCCTGTTTAATGTACATTACCAAGTTTAAGTTACAATGTAAACTGCTTTAATTAAAAGAATGATAAAGCAGTATAAAAAAAACTGTTAAATAAGTAAACAAACAAACTTGGTCCCAGCCTAATGTTTCTCTGGCAATGCTGACATGTGGAAGATTGCGATTTTATTTTCAAGTCCTACTGAGGTCAGGAAGGATATCCTAGCCATTTTGCAAAGGATTATGCTAGGGCTGAGAGATTCCCAGGTACCAGGCTGCCCTGGATGTGGTGCTGCCATTCTGGCAGGCTTGAGCCTGAAGATAGCTGCTGCAACCCTAGGGCCATATCTTGTTTGTAAAGAAGAGAGGCTGGAGGAAGAAAAAAAGCAAAGCAAAAAATGGCAAAAAAAAAAAAAAAGTAAAACAAAAATTAGAAAGAAAACCCCTATAAAACTAATTCAGGTGAAATAACAAAAAGGTTTATAAGAAAAGATAAAAAAAACATTTTGCCCGAGCTCTGGAAATATTTGGCTGGAGTCAAATTTTCTCAATAGCTTTCATGATTGGGCTAAATAGGTTGCTAAAAAATAGGTGGAAAACCTCTATATGTAGGTAGTTGCAAATAAAGGCTCATAGGTCAATGGAAGTCTGTTCTGACTGTGCTGAAAGCCAAAAAATAAATAAATAAATAAAATTACCCCAGAACTTATGTCTGCCTTAAGAAACTGCCAACCAGAAGTCCGGTGAAATCACCAAGCAAGATGGCTGGCTGAGCTTTTGCTCACGATGGCCCGTTGCAGAAAATAAACCCCAGTTCCCGCCCCTCTTCACGCTGAAAACCCCATAGGGGAGACAAGCTGATAACCCCGAGATGGCGGTGAAAACAAAAAAGCCAGATCTAAAAGATTTTGTATACATGGGTGCCCCTACTCAGTGCAGACAAGACAAGATGGCGGGGCCAGCAGGATGCACAGCGGGAAGCTCTAGCCTGTGAATGCAAGAGGTAGAAAACACCAATAAGCAAGCTAAAACATCTACAACAGGGACAGATCGTGAAGGGGCTTTCCAGGAGGAAATACATACGTGGTTTAAAGAGCTTAAATTGGACTTATCACAGATGCGTGCTGAAGTAGTGACAAGCATAGAAGGCCTGCACTCAGAATTGGGAGACCCGGGCAAGCGGGTGGAGGAGGCGGTGGAGTGTA
The DNA here is from genome assembly GCA_033557465.1 of Ichthyophis bannanicus. NCBI lineage: Eukaryota > Metazoa > Chordata > Amphibia > Gymnophiona > Ichthyophiidae > Ichthyophis > Ichthyophis bannanicus. Next base: position 55,479,213 of record CM066045.1, read on the forward strand.
TTGAAGACAACATGGAGGCCGTGGGAACCTTAGAAAACAGAGTACAGGACCTGGACAAACTCAGAGAGGAGCTAGAAAATAAAGTTGAGGACCTTGAGAACAGGTCCCGATGCAACATTTCAGGTTCCGTGGTGTTGCAGAGAAAGAACAGTTTAATGACTGCAAGACAGTGGTGATATAAATCTCACAGGCGCTGTTGCAGCAAGCTGACTGGGCACGCAGAGCAACGGGATGGCTAAGGACTTCTAATAACCACCACCACCCAGGGACATCATAGCAGGCTATCATGAGTTTGGGATAAAAGAACAGGTGGCAGCCCTGGCACGTGCCCAAGGATCCTTCACTTGGGAAACAAATAAGGTGGAAGTATACACAGATCTGGCAAAAGTGATTCTACAGAAAAGATGAAATATGTGCAATGTACTACTCAAAATGCAAGAGGAGGGAATCTGGTATGCATGGACTTTCCCATTTGGACTCTCATTTGCAATCCGAGGGAAGAGAATGAGAGCACGAACACGTGACGAAGCAGTTCGTCTCCTACTGGCAGCGGGAATCGCAGGACTGGAACTTGAACCCAGAACAGATAAAGTAACGCACAAGGAGCAGCCAAAATGGCAGTGAGTGTCCCATGGCAGGAGGCATCTAAGGTGATAATCTGGTAGTGTGGGCAATGGCCGGGAAGTAGACCAGCAAACCCAAGTAGACTTTATAGCTGAGAGAGATGTGTTGACTGTCCTAGAGACTCCCATAATGCCACACAAAGTTCAGGAGTAGGTGGCCTGTGCAAGGCAAGTTAGGGTCCTTGACTATGCGGGGCAGTCCAGTGGGGAGATATGGACTTGTTGATATGAAGGGTCAGTTAACCTTGTTTAGTCAGATAATTCTTTTCAATGTGTTAAAATGGTTGAGGGTTTTTTTGGGGGGAGGGGTAAAGTATGGATGTAGGAATATATTTATTTATTTATCTAACTAGGCTTGTATACCGCTTTTCTACCAGTCAAAGCGGTGTACATTCAGGTACTGTATATATATATATTTTTCCGTATAGGGTAGGGGGGCGGCAGGCGGGGGGGGGGGGGGGAGGGCTCTGTATGTTGTGATGTTGACTTAGACTGTCCTGGCGGGGGAAGTTGAGAAGATAGTTAGGTGGTGGGAGGGAAGGAAGGTGGACTGGGTGAGGGGCAGGAGGGATGTAATTGAGCAAGGAGTAGTAGAAGGGGCTGGGTATGAGGATGGGTGAACTCAAAATAATTTCCCTTAAAATTAGAGGGCTTAAGTCCCCTTTTAAATGCCAGCAGCTTAACAAGGAAATATTACGGCTGGAAGCAGATATATACCTACTGCAAGAGACACACCTGCATAAGAAACACAAGTACTTAGTGAACCCTAAAGGTTATACTCAAGGTCTTTACGCGTCTAATTTGTGGAGCAGAAAAAGGGTAGAGTGGCAATATTCATGGCCTCGCATTTAAGGGTAGAGGTGGGGGAAGTGGAGAGGGACCAGGCTGGAAGATAGCCATTAGTATGTCTTAAGATAGAGGGAGAATGGCTACGGGTGGCGGCCATCTACACCCCTAACAAGAACCAAGGGGGGTTCTTTAGGAAAGTGGAAGATCGCTTGGATAACCTGGGAGAGGGGTTGATGATCTGTGGAGGTGATTTAAATTTGACCCTGGGAAGGATAGCTCTGGTAGGAGAGAGGGCCGAAGAAAAGATAAGATTCAGCTAAAGAGTTTCCTATGGACTCTGGATTTGATGGATGCATGGCGCTTCCTTCATCTGGGGTGGCGACAATTTACATTCTTCTCCCCAGTACATGGGACCTACTCAAGAATAGATATGATCTGGATAGGGAAAGAAGGGGCTGATAGACTTCAACGGACTAGTATTGATGCTATAATGTGGTCCAACCATGCACCGGTAGAAGCACGACTGACGATATGGGGAGGAAATAAAGGGAGTAAAGAGTAGTTACTCACCTGTAACAGGTGTTCTCCAGGAGCAGCAGGAATCAGTCCTCACATATGGGTGACGTTGGCACCGATGGAGCCCTCGTGCAGAGCATTTCCCCAGCTTTCAAGGAAAGCCTTTGGGAATGCAGCGCGCATACGCGGTCCCCTTCCCACCCAAGGGTGCCATCTTGCTCAGTCTGGTGACATAGCTAAAAGACAGCAAAAAATCAAAATGAAGTATATGACTGCAACTCCAGGGGAGGAGGGAGGGTCGTGAGGACTGATTCCTGCTGCTCCTGGAGAACATCTGTTACAGGTGAGTAATTACTCTTTCTCCAGGACCAAGCAGGAAGTCAGTCCTCACATATGGGACTCCCCAGCTCTAGGCTACCGGGAACCCTAAGCTGAAAAATGGCTCCCTCTCAAGAGCCTCAGCATACGTGATAAGAATATCCTCTGAGAACGCCCCCGTACGGTAGCCCAACACAAGGGCCGGAGGGTAGGAGTTGCCTAAACCTCAAAGAGATTACGAAGTACCGCCTGTCCGAAAGCACTGTCCCTTCAGGACTCTCTCTCCAGGCAGTAATGGGCTGCAAAGGCCTGGCTTGAAGACCAAGTTGCGGCCCAGCAGATGTCTGCCAACGGAACAGAGCGGAGATGAGCTACTGACGTGGCTTTCGCCCTGATACGGTGGGCCGTGACTCGACCCTGCAAGGGGAGGTTGGCTGCCTTGTACGCCCAGGCGATATAACCTGCTACCCAAGTGGATAACGTACGCTTGGAGACAGGTAACCCCATCTTATTAGGATCAAAGGAGACGAAGAGCTGAGTAGTCCTTCGATGCCCCCGCGTACGTTCTATGTAAAAAGACAACTCCCTCTTACAGTCTAGGGTATGCAAGACTGTTTCAGCCCGGCTGGTATGCAGCCTAGGAATAAAGGTCGGAAGAACCACCTCCTGGTTGAGGTGGAAAGAGGAGACCACTTTTGGAAGGAACTTGGGATGGGTCCGTAGGACCACCCTGTTCCTATAAAACCGTGTGTACGGCCTATCAGAAACCAGAGCTTGTAGTTCACTCACACGTCTGGCCGAGGTAAGAGACATCAGGAAGAGCGCTTTCCAAGAGAGGAAGCGCAAATGGCAAGTAGCCATCGGCTCAAACGGTGGGCGAGTAAGTTGCTGCAAGACCACGTTCAAATCCCACTCAGCTGCCAGTGGACGAACCGGAGGCTTGAGCAGAAGCAGGCCTCTGAGAAATCTGGACACCAAAGGGTGAGCCGACAGAGACTGTCCTTCCACCGGTGAGTGGTGTGCTGATAGGGCACTGAGGTGGACCCGAACTGAGTTAGACTTAAGGCCTAGGTCTGACAGGTGAAGTAGATACTGCAGTACTACTGGCACAAGGCATGAGAAAGGATCTTCATTGCGCTGAGCACACCACACTGTAAACCTACGCCACTTGAGGGCATATGATTTTCTGGTGGACTGCTTCCTAGAGGCCAAGACCACCTCCCCAACCTCCTGAGGTAGACATAAGGGAGCTAGCACTATCCTTTCAGCAGCCAGGCCATCAGATTGAGGGACCTGCGATTTGGGTGAAGGGAACCCTGATCTTGAGAGAGGAGATTGTGTTGCAACCCCAGAGGGAATGGAGTTTCCACCGCCAATTGCAGCAGAAGTGGAAACCACGGCTGCCTCAGCCATCTGGGAGCTACCAGAATCACTGAGGCCTTATCCCGGAGAATCTTGAACAGAGTTCGGGCCACCAGGGGCGTGGGAGGAAACGCATGCAGGAGGCCCGTAGACCAAGAGATCAGAAAAGCATCCGCTGCTATCCGCAGGGGGTGTGTCTGTCTGGAGCAGAACCTGGGCAGCTGACAATTCTGTGGACTTGCAAAGAGATCAATGGATGGAAGTCCCCAGCGGAGAAAGATCTGTTGGACCACCAATGGATTCAACTGCCATTCGTGAGGCTGGAGAATCCTGCTTAGCTTGTCTGCTAGGAAATTCTCCTGGGCCAGTTAGATAAACTGCTTTGAGAAACATGCCTTGATTGACTGCAAAGGAACACAGAGCCAATGCCTCCCGACATAGGGGCCTGGACCCCGTGCCCCCTTGTTTGTTCACGTAGAACATTGCCACTTGATTGTCCGTCTGAACTAGGACAGACTGGTGAGAGAGGACATGAGAAAATGTTTGTAGAGCTAAGCGGATTGCTCGCAGCTCCAAAAGATTGATTTGCTGCGTGGCCTCCCGAGGAGACCACCGGCCTTGAGTGCACATGCCCTGGCAATGTGCACCCCAGCTCATTAAGGAAGCATCGGTCGTCAGCACCCTTGTGTGTGTTGGAGCCTGAAAAGGTACCCCTCTGAGATGGTTTGGGAGATGTAGCCACCACTGTAAGGAGTCCAAAAGTGGTTTCAACACCTCTACTCTGTCTCGGAGGTCGCCTGTGGCCTGCGTCCACTGAGCTCTGAGGCACCATTGAGCAGGCTGCATGTGTAGACGGGCATTGGGAGTCACATGCACTGTGGATGCCATGTGAGCCAGGAGCTGCAGGTAGTGCCTGGAGGACACACGAGAACTGCTGTGGAACTGGTTGGCCAAGTCCATCAGTCTGTGAGCCCTGTCCTCAGGCAAGTAGGCTCTTGCCTGAAGGGTGCCTAGTCTTGCCCCTATAAACTCTAGGTTCTGAGAGGGGAGCAAAGTGGACTTTGCATAGTTTATGACAAAGCCCATATGCTGAAGAAGAGAGACAGTGCGGAGTGGCTTGTTGGGCCTCCTGGGGAGACTGGACCCTGATGAGCCAGTCGTCCAGGTATGGGAAGACAAAAATTCCCTGATTCCTGAGATAAGCCGCCACCACCGCCTGGCATTTGGTGAAAACCCTGGGGGCAGAGGTTAGGCCAAAGGTAAGTATCCTGTACTGAAAATGGTTTTCTCCCACCACAAATCTGAGATATTGTCTGTGGTCTGGATGAATGAGGATGTGAGTATAAGCATCCTTTAGGTCTAAGGAGCATAGCCAGTCTCCCTGCTGGAAGTAAGGCAACAGTATCCCAAGGGTAAGCATCTTGAACTTTTCCCTCTCCAGAAACTTGTTTAGGTTTCGCAAGTCTAGGATAGGCCGGAGGCCCCCTGTCCTTTTTGGTACCAGGAAGTACCTGGAGTAGAAGTCTTGCCCTTCCAGGTGGTGAGGCACCGGTTCCACCGCCTGTTCCTTTAAAGACTTGCCAACTTCTGAAGGAGGAGGTTCCTGTGTAGAGGGAGTCTGGGAGGCTCCCCTGGAAAATAGGAGGGGGGTAGCTGGTGGAAGTGAAGCATGTAGCCCTGCTGGACTATGCTCAATACCCAGGTATCTCCTGTGATGGCTGGCCACCTGTAGGCGTACAGGGTCAGCCGACCCCCTGTGCTGAGTGGAGCCACTGGCAGAGGAGAGGCTATGTTGTAGGAGTCAAAACCCTGCTCCCTGATGTGGAGCCGGCGGCTTGGGGGTCTTCTGCCTACGGGGTCCATGCCCCTGCCCCTTGGCCTGCTGGCCCTGTTGAGGAGCTTGAGGGTAGGATTTTGTAGGCAGCACCCTTCCTCGGGAAAAAGGGCTTCTTTCCCGAGCCCTTCTTTTTTTGAGAAGGGGCAGAAGTCTTCCTGGACAGCCTTGTCCTGATGAGAGTCTCAGTCTTGATTTCTGCAGCCTTTTCAGTCATGGGCTTACCGAAAAGGTTTTCACCTCAGCAGGGGACATCGACCAACTTGTCCTGCACCCATGACTCCAGGTCTGATGACTGTAGCCAGGCCTGACGGCATGCACCGATGCCGGCCGTGGCTACCCAGGCCAAAGCCTCGAAGCCATCATAGACTGCTCGAGAGATAAACTTCGAGCACTCTCGGATCCCTGTTGACTAAGCCTTGAACCTCTACAATGGTTCCTCAGAGAGGCCAGCTGAGAACCCGGCAATCTCCTTTGCCAGGTCTCGTAGGTACATGCCCATGTACAGCTGGTAGGTCTGGACACGGCAAGATAGCATAGAGTCCTGGAAGCACTTTCTACCGAGGGCATCCAGGTTCCGGGCCTCCCGGCCAGAGGGCACCAAGAAGTGCATCGTCTGACTCATCAGGTGGTGCATGGCCGATTCCACAACCATGGAGTTGTGCAGTAGCTGCGCCTTTTGGAACCCAGGGCTCTTATGGACTCGATAAATGGAATCAACCCGTTTGCTAAGAACCGGCGCTGAGGCCGGTGCCTCCCACATACGGAAGAGCAGCCGTTCCAGCATCGGAGGAACCGGTACAGTAAAGGCTTCCTTCAGAGGAAAGTCATACTGGAGGGCATCGAGCTCCTTGGCTCAAGGCTCCTCCTCGGCGTCTGCGGGGAAAGCCAAAGCTTTGGCCATGTCCCTCAGGAAGTCCGAGAACCGGGTATCCTCTGGGGGGGGGGGGGGGGCCTTCTCAGAGGCTCGGACTTCGGTGAGTCCGAAGGAATGCACCGGGTCCGGAAGGTGTCCGGGGACTCCTCGTTCTCCGTCTCCCACACCGACTCCGAGGAGGAGGAATCAAGTGGCTCCAGCCGTGTGGGCCTCGGTGCCACCCGCCCCGACACCGAGGGTATCGGCGTTGATGACCTCGGTCCCGCACGGGAGGTCGAGGGGGACCTTGGGATAATCTGGGAGATGGATACCTAAGATGAGATAGTGAGGGGGGTGGCACAACTGTCGATAGCGGCTAACTTACTAGAGAATGGTTATAAACTTCTTCTTTGTTGGTATCTCACACCAGTTAGACTATGCAGGGCAGACGTAGGGGGGGTCTGGGAATTGTTGGAGACCATGCAGGGAAAGGAGTACCTATTTTCTTATGTGGTGGGAGTGTGGGGTGGTCCAATCATATTGGGAAATAGTTATAAAATTTCTGAAGGAAATTGGGGGATGGCATTTGCTTTGTCAACCAGCAATTTTTCTGCTCCACCAAAAGACAGATTTGGTACCTCGACAATACCAGGGGGTGTTGGCACATCGCATAGTAGTGGCGAGGTGTGAGATAGCAGCACACTAGAAGCAGCCAGTGCTGCCAGGAGTAACCAGTTGCACACACTGCCTAGCGGATTTATACAAGATGCATAAACTAACAGCTTTTAAAAAAGGACGGGGCGAGACTGTAAAAAATCAAGGGCGAGGTGCGTAGAAATGGCTAGAGCATTAGGGAGTACCAAACAGACGGGGAGGAGGTTTATTTATTTATTTATTTACATTCTCTTATATACCGCGCTATTCTGCATCAGTGCGGTTTACATTGAACAAACTGAAATTACATTGAACAGGGCATTATAACTTGGAGATAACTATTTTACAGGGAACATGGGCTATGGAGGGTTAAGTGGCTTGCCCAAGACCACAAGGAGCACCTGTGGAACTAGAAATCCCAGTCCTTCCGGCCCGAGGTTGCTGTCCTCTAGTGGGATTTGAACCCCTGACCTTCCGGCCTGAAGTACCTTGCCCCAACCACTAGGCCACTCCTCCACTAAATGACCACGGAGGGGAGATGTAAGGGAGGTTTTTTTCTTTTCTTTTTTTTCCTTTTCAAATAGCTGGTTCGCGGGCAGAGGTTTTGGGGGAAAATATAAGGGGGAAAATGCGGAGGTGGGAGGAGGGAAGTGGGGTAAGTGATGGTGATGTGCTGTCATTTCTTGGTCATGGTTGACCTGGTGTGCTGTTGATTGCATTATGTTATAAATGTAATCAAAATTTCTAAATGGGGGAAAAAAAGAAACTGCCAACCACATACAAAGATGTACAGGAACAGAACACCACAAGGAGTCTCCCATATGAGAGACTGAAGAAAAAAACAATGCACAACAGCTCAACAGGGAGGCCCCTAGTGACAATTTGAGACATCCTCCTCTAAGTAAGGGGCTAGCCCAACCTTTAAGTATCAGTGCTGTAAAACTCAATTCATCTACAAATAGTAGGCATGTTATCTGTGGGTCACTTCACACAATGCTGTACTATAGGGGCTTCCATTCGTTTACATCGCAACCTGCTCTCATTGCTCCTTCATTCTAATCCTAAACAGGCGCATGGTTTTCCCTATATACAGAAGATCACAAGGGCAACATATGGCATACACAACATAGGTAGACTCACAGGTCGTTGCGCATTTTAATCGATAGCTAAATTTCTCTCATAAGGGCATTACCTATCTCCATTGTGATGTCACAGACCGTACACCATCCACATTTTCTATAACCCTCACACTTCTCCTTTTCGTCTTGTCCTATTGCTGTCCTCAATACAGCAGGGCTGAGATATTCCTTGAAATTCCTACTTCTCCTCCACATGCATCTCAAAGATTTATTTTGCATTACCGGCATCACGCTCAATATAGCACTGTGTTTCTTTACAGCCCTCTGTATACCAAAGCTTAAGGGGGAGTACTTTGTGATAAAATTAATAAAAGAAGACGTTTGGACATATTTATGAGCAATTAAGATGTTGGTGTATTGAGGAAGTCCATAGGGGCTCACAGGGAAAATCACGAGATCAGACATTGCTAATTAGAGAGCAATGGTGGATCTATAACTTAAAATCCGTTCAACCTAAGGGTTTGAATTTAAGTATGGACTGGTCGGCATGCATTTGATTATAGGGTAGGAAGAGAAGGGAGAGATGTAACAGCATTTGGGAGATGGCTATGTTATTGAAGACGAGAGAGGGGGGTTCCTCATTGGAGAAAATACCAGGGAGGGTGTGTCAGTATGGATGAACCAATGAAATGCCGGCTGATAGGGTTTTAAAGCTGAAGTCCTGAAAGGAAGTCCGCATGTGCGGCATTTTCAGACGGTTCCGTGATACAAGATTCGGAGGTTCCTGAATAATAAGCAGGCAGCAGCATTCAACAAAACAATGCAATTGAAAGGTAGTCATCATGCTAAGTTAGCAGTATAATAGTTCGGTTACCGGAGGTATTTTGGTATCTTTGCAGAAAAGAAATATAAGCTACAAGGTCCCCAGAAGAACACGTAAGGTGAAACGCAAGGGCGCCTATTAACACGGCGTTGGGGCATGTCGGAACAAGTGAAGATTAGAATACTCATGTGAAGCTAAGTACTTTTATCCATTCAATCTGTAAGAATAAGACTGAGGCTTGAAAGAACAGTAGAAGCGAAGGATATAGTACTCATATGAAGTCAAGTACTTTTATTTGTTCGATTAGCAAGAATAAGATTTATGAAGGTCATTGATGCTAACGGGCACGTAACTGGGAAGTTCAATAAACCCAGAAATTGCTTCCACTGTTTGTCTGAGACATGAATTAGATATAGGAATACATGTTGGATTATTGGACTTGAAGTGAGACATTGAGTGAATTGAGTTACAAATTTTTACCAAGAAGTATTCACTCTGAGAGGAGACCAAAAAGTGTAAAGATTTGTACAAGCATTGGTTATTTACATATGGGTTTTATAAACATTGGCATAGGACAATTATCACAATATGGTTCTTATTAGCTGTACATAAAATATCACATTATTAAGTATGTTTTTTAATATTTATGTATATATCACAAATATGATTTTATGGTGCCTTATTTTTAATTTTTTAAAATTATTTTAAATGTTTTAATTGATTTTATGTATTTATTGTTCATTTGTGTGTTTTTATATGTTGTATCTTTAGCCAGATAAGCCCCTGATGAAGGCATAGCAAAACACGGCCTGTGTCGGGCCTTGGCTAATAGATGTTCAATAAAGGTTACCTTCCTCTGCTATCCACGTTTTTTGGACTGGGTGACTAAGGTGGACTCCCACAGAGTTTGTCTTTAGACCTGTCGAGGACAGGTGGAGAAGCTACTGGAGGAGTGACTCCACTGAAGCAGAAAAAGGATGGAGATCTTTCTGGGAACATCAGACAGAGAATCTACTCCACTTAAAAGCATATGAACGTCTGGTGGAGGGCTTTCGAGAAGCCAAAAGGATCTCCTTAACCTCTTGAGTAAGGTCAAAGCCTTGTAAAGCTATGCTCTCAGCAGCCAATCTGTGAGGCGGATTGGGATGGAGTAGTGAGCCATTGTCCTGGGAGAGGAGATGTGGCGCATATCCCAATCACAGAGGATGAGTCCGAGTCAGACGTAGTAGCAGCGGAAACCATGGTTGCTACAGCCAATGAAGGACTATGAGAATCATTAAGCCCTTGTCAGACTGAAGCTTTAAAAGTGTCATGGGAATGAGGGGTATAAGAGGGAAAGAATAAAGCAGACTCTGACCCCAGTGTAGGTGGAAGGCATCAACTTGTTGGGTGGTGGATGTCTGAGTTCTTATGCAGAAGCGAGGAAGCTTAGAAATTTGCAGAGTCATGAATAAAATCTATGTCTGGAGTTTCCCAGGTCTGGAAGATGTAGGACATTGTGTCCCAATGGAGACCATTTGTGGAGAAGGATGCAACGGTCTGTCTGCCAAGACAGTGGACTCCCCCAGGAGGTACACCGCTTGGAGGTGTATTTGATGAGCAATGGCAAAGGACCAGAAGTGTATCGCCTCCTCGCAGAGGGCCCAAGAGCCTGTTCCTGCTTGTTCACACAGAACATAGCAACCTGATTGTCTGTCCTGACTAGGACTTGTGCTCTGAGGTGGTGCTGAAACACCCGGAGGGCAATGGAGATAACACAAAGTTCCAGGAGACTGATTTGGAGTTGTGACTCTTGCGCTGTCCAGAACCCCTGTGTAATCAGGTTGCCCAGCTGGGCTTTCCAACCCAATTTGGAGGCATTAGTTGCCAGGGTGCAATGACGTGGAGGCATCAGAAAAGGTGATCCTACGAGCAGGTTTTCTGGATAACACCCCCACTGAAGGGATGTGGTTAGATGGGCAGTGACTTGGCATCGAGAGTTCTCGATTATCTAGCTGGAGGATTAGAGGAGCAAGTCTTTGAGCTTTTGATTCAGTGCATCACAGATTCCACCACCATGGAGTGGTGGGGAAGCTGTGGCTTTTGGAAAATGGGACACTCCGGTACACAATACATGGTATTAAGATGTCGACTTTGAGGTGAGACTATGAAAGGAGTCTCCCGCATTCGTAGCATAAGGTCATGAAGGATGCGGTGCACCGGTAAAGTGGTTGCCTCTTTGGGTGCTGTTGGGTATTGAAGGATCTTTAGGTTCCTCCGCCCTTCCTCCTTCTCCAATGTTACCATGATAGAGACCCTTAGCTAGGTCTCAAATGAATTCCTGAAAGGACATGTCTTCCAGAGGTGACATGTGTCACTGCTGAGGCAGGGAAGGGTCCGAAAGTAGGACCCGGGGCCCCCGGGAATCGAGTAATTCCACATCCAAAATTGGGGAGTCGGAATCGGAGGAATCGAAGTACCGACGGTCTCTGTGTTCGCCCGAAGCTAGTAGCCGGTACCAATGCTCCAAGGTATTGGCCTCAGTGAGCCACATGGGCTTGACACCAGTATCGGTAAGAGTTTCAAGGGAGGGCATAGGTGGCACGATGTCAATGTCATCTGCAGCAACCCTGATGCCATGCCCGGAACTGGCATTGACGTCTGTACTGTAAGCAGTATTGATGGGGTAGTGTCTTAGCCAAGGGTTTTATCGGTTCTGAGACTACGAGGAGGGCTGCCAAACTGCTCTCGATAGTCAGTATGTGCTGGTCTATAGAAGTTGCCAATGCTTGCGTGTCTTGTGACGGGGTTTTGCGCTACTGTCCCAGAGCATGGCAACAATAGCTCTCCGGAGGTCGAGCCTCGGGAGCATCCTGGGGCCCCCTCAATGGATTTGGAGGACAGGGCCTCCTGCCGGGGCTGTTTAGCAGGCCAATCCACCTCAGAGGCAACACCCGCAAGGTCTCGATGCTTTGAGCGAGATCTTCCCCTGGAGGTGCTGTCAGACTTGGATGTGGCCTTGTGCTTGGACTTTGAAGATACCTGACGATCCATGAGAGGATGATGAAGCCCTCGAAGTGGATGCCATTGATACCGCATCCAAGCGAAGCGTGCTCCAAATTTAGAAGCCCTGTTTTGTAGGCCTCTCCGTGTCATTTTCTGACAGAGGGAATAATCTTTTGGCTGGTGGTCTGGGACGGGGCATTTTAGACACAATTCATGTGTGTCAGTCACCGAAATAGTGCTGGCACAATTAGAACATTTTTTGAAACCACTAGTTTGTTTCTCCATACCTTCGAGTGTGAAGAGTATGGTAGGCTTAAGGCCTATAAAGGGCGTTGGCGCCCAAGTAGTTTATTTTCTCTAAAAAAAAAAAGAAAAAAAAAAAAAAGGGCATCAGCAATGTCTTAGACTGTGCCGGTGTCAACAGGAAGGTAGAGATGATATCCACAAAAAAGTTTTTCTGCAGTGACAGGAGTTGCTTCCTGCTGGCTCCACAAAAAACGAAGAGCTGAAGAGAGACAGTTGGGAAGATGGGAAGGAAGTTGCGCAGGCACAGTGGAGTGTTCCCAAAAGCTTTCCAATTGGATGCTGGGGAGCGTTCCCACGCTGGCTCTGTTGGTACTGACATCACCCATATGTAAAGATTACATTCCTACATGTTCCTGGAGATAGACCATCATGGTCCATCTAGTTTACCCAGCAAGGCGGCAAGAGTAGATGCACCTGCTGCTCCCATGCAGGTCACCCCTCCCCCATGCCTCTGATTAGGGGTGTACTCACCATTCCGTGCAGGTCACCCCTATTTGTTGAGATAGCAGAGACAGTTAAGATTATTTTGATTTTATCCTGCTGCTATAAACCTTCTCAATTCCATTTCTTTTTAGATGCTAAGAGGTAAGATAATGTTGGAACAAATACCTTTGGATAGACAATGTATGCTTTAGATCAAATTGGGAAAATTAATCTTTTTGATGAGGGGGTTGGGCATCTTTTTTCTTTATGATGTACCTTGCTCCTAGGTTTTCTTCAATTAACCATCTTATTGCTCATGAACTTGGAAAGTCTTATTTTTTGTTTTGTTTATCTTCTTTACTTCTGCATTGTATTTCTTGAGGTTTTTCTTTATTAAATCAAATCTGAATGTGCAGATAGTAGCTTACACAGCCAAAATACATGGAGTCATTTACTAACTGTTACCGTGTGCTATCTGCCATACAGCCCAGAGGAATAAAAGGGACCTAGCAGTAGGTAGCATGCACTAATGACATTAATGTGTGCTGTTAGTAAATAATCCCCATAGTCAGGGCTGGCCTCAGATTTGGTTCAAGGGTTGCGTCCTAGGCAAACCTTAAGTCTTAAGCCTCCCTTGGCTGTCAATTATTTAGCTTTAAAAACCCTACTCTTTGCCACTCTCCCCCTCCCAAGAAGCTGAAGTCCTAGGCAATCATTTGGTTTGCCTAATAGTTGGCCTGTCCCTATCCTGCCCTGCCCATAGTGTTATAAAGTCTATATGAAATCTATATGATAATTACACTTACCTGGTAATTGTAGTTCCTTTAGTGACGACAATTCAGTCCTCTACCTCTGGGTTGTGCTCCTCCTCCTGCAGCTTGGAGACTGGACATGTCAAATCAATGACATCACTGGATGTACACTTCTGGTGACTCCCATAATCCCCAGTGAACTATTGACAAAGCAGACTCAGAGCAACAAATAAGTAGCCAACAAGGCAATTCAAAATGCAACAAACTTACTAAACCTCAACCCCAAAACAAAAGCTTGCCCCATACAGCTTCCCTCTGCCTTCTTTAGAAGAAAATGAGAAAGAGTAGGATAGCGCCAAGAGACAGCCGTCTTTAAAACTGATGCTTACCTGTAATCACTTCACTCCCTCCATTAAGGATCCACTGAAAATGACACTCCCCTGGGCGGGATCGAGGACTGAACTGTCGTCACTAAAGGAACTACAATTACCAGGTAAGTGTAATTATCATTTCCTTATCGTTCCTCCAGTTCAGTCCTCTACCTCTGGGATGTAACAGAGCAGTGATCATAGGGAGGGACCCTTAAGCCCGGTTCGCAGAACTGCGTAACCGAAACAGACATCTCGCGCTGCCAGCACATCCAGCCGATAGTGCTTACTGAAAGTATGAAGAGATGACCACGTCGCCGCCCTACAGATATCCCCTGGTGGAATCAAGCTGTGTTCCGCCCAAGAGGCCACCTGCGCCCTGGTAGAGTGCGCCCGCAATCCAGCGGGCATTAACCGACCTTGCAACAAATATGCTGACGCAATTGCCTCCCTGATGCATCGGGAAATGGATGCTTTTGCTGCCGCCTCGCCCCTGCAAGACCCCCCCCCCCCCCCGAACAGTACAAAAAGACTATCAGTCTTGCGAAAGGATTCGGAGACTTTCAAATACTGGCACAGCATCTGCTTGACGTCTAAGCAGTGCAATGTACGATCCGACGTCGGCCCTCGCCGGTACGCAGTACTGGAAGCGACACCGTCTGATTCAGATGAAAAGGAGAAACGACCTTTGGAAGAAAGGACGGTACCGGCCTCAAGACCACTTTTTCGTTGGAAAACTGAAGAAAGGGATCTCTACAAGACAAGGCCTGCAGTTCTGAAATCCGTCTTGCCGAGCAGATGGCAACCAGAAACACAGTTTTCAAAGTCAAATCTTTTACTGTAGCTTGGTGTGAAGGTTTGAAGGGCTCTTTTACTAAGGCCCTAACACTACATTAAGATCCCACGATGGGACAACAACTCGGCGGACCGGCCTAAGTCTGGACACCGCTTTCAAGAAGCGTAAGACATCCGGATGCAACCCCAGGGCCCTACCCTGGATCTTACCCCTGTAGCAGGCCAGGGACGCTACGTGGACTCTCAAAGAACTGGTTGCTAGGCCCTTATCAAAACCATCCTGTAAGAAGCTCAACACGGCTGAAACAGAGGCTGTGGCCACATGGATTTGCCGCCGAGAACACCAATCCTCAAAAATATGTCAGACGCGGACGTAAGCCAGCGAGGTCGACCTTTTTCTCACCCGCAGCAACGTTGCCACTACCACTGCTGAATAACCTAATTTCCTCAGCCGCACCAGTTCAATGGCCAAACCGTAAGCGAGAACTGATTCACCTGTGGCATGCGAAGCGGACCCTGTACAAGCAGGTCGTCTGAGACCGGCAACCGCCACGACTCCCCGTCCAGCAGCTGAACGAGGTCGGCATACCACGGCCTCCTTGGCAAGTCCGGGGCAACTAGAAGCACTGTGCCGCGATGTGCCTCGATTCGTTGCACTACGCGACCTATTAGAGCCCACGGGGGAAAGACGTAGAGGAGCCCATCCGCTGGCCACGGTTGCATCAGGGCGTCAAGACCTTCTGAAATTCTTTCCCTCCATCTGCTGAAAAACCGACTCACCTTTGCTGACCGGAAGATCGCCATGAGGTCCATGATTGGCTGTCCCCACCGGCGTACTATGAGCGCAAACACCTCCGGATTCAGCTCCCATTCTCCGGCATCCACTTGAACTCTGCTGAGGAAATCCGCTGTCACATTGTCCTTTCCCGCAATGTGCGCCGCTGATAGAGCTGTCAGGCATTGCTCCACCCAGGTGAACAACAACTCTGCCTCCTCTTCCATGGCCGCACTGCTGGTGCCTCCCTGTCGACTGATGTAGGCCACCGTCACGGAATTGTCCGACAGTGCTCTCACCGCCCGACCCATTACCGTCGGCTCGAAAAACTGTAGCGCGAGATACACCGCTCTCAATTCTAGCCGGTTGATCAACCACCGGCTCTCGTCGCGACCAAGTGCCCTGCGCAAACAGGTCTCCGCAGTGGGCCCCCCAGCCCACCAGGCTTGCATCCATCAACAGGCGGAACCATTCCGGTTGTTCCAAGGGCAGCCCTGCTAGAAGGGACTCAGAATGGAGCCACCACCGCAGGGAAACCCTGACCAGAGGCGGGCAGGGAAGACGCTTGCTCAATGAGTCGTTCTGATGCACCCACCGCCGAAGCAGTGCCTGCTGAAGGGGTCTCATATGAAATCTGGCCCAGGGAACGGCCTCCAGCGTCACCGCCATCGTGCCTAACATCTGTAGGTACTCCCACGCCGTCAGAGCTGGAGCGGTGCTGAAACCGCGGACCAAGCGCTGGAGCACCAGCGCTGTGGAAGAAACACGAGCCCTTTTCGCGTATCGAACTGCACTCCCAGATACTCGAGATCCTGCGACGGAACCAAGCGACTTTTGGCCAGGTTGATCACCCAGCTGAGACTCTGTAGAAACTTCACCATCTTGGCGGTAGCCCGAAGGCTCTCGGCCTCCGACTTTGCCCGAATGAGCCAGTCGTCGAGATAGGGATGAACCAACACTCCTTCTTTCCGAAGCGCCACCGCTGCCACCACCACCATCACACCTTGGTGAAAATGCACGGCGCCGTTGCAAGCCCGAAGGGCAAGGCTTGAAATTGATAATGACCCCAAGGAAGGGCGAAACGTAGCCACTTTTGATGGGCCAACTTGATCGGAATATGTAAATACACTTCCGTAAGATCCAGGGATGTCAGATACTCTCCCTTGCGAACTGCGACAATTACGGACCTCAGGATCTCCATCCGAAAGTGCGGGACACGCAAGCACTGATTCACCCCTTTGAGGTCTAAGATAGGACGGTTCTCTGTGCCCTTTTTTTGGGACGACAAAATAGATTGAGTATCGACACATACCGTAATCTGACAATGGAACTGGAACGATCACCCCTAGGAGCAACTGAGGAAAAGAAAAGAAAAGGGCGTCAAAAGCAAACGACGAAGACGGCGGGGCTCCCACCCGATTCTAGCCCCCGGAGAGAGCAGCACAGCAAAAGAAAAAAAACCAAAGCTGAACTCACCCCTCTTCAACGGGGCTCCAGCCCTCGTGGTTCCCTCGATCTCCGAGCTGCGAGGAGAACTGCCGGGCAAGCCTACTGTCAGTGTCTTGCCACCGCCGGAGGAGATCCCCGTGCATTGAACGTCGGGGAAAACTGCCTCCGTTCCCACCCCGAGCTCTCCTCCGTCCCATCTAGGACGAGAGATCTGAGGTTGTAAGCCTGATAGCCCCCAAGGCTTCACCGAAAGAAGGCAGGCAGAAACCGGCACTAGGAACAAACTTTATTAACCAGACCATTTTGTCCTTAAAGGAATAGTAGCCCTCCTAGGCAAATAAAAGTAAAGAGAAAGAAAACATAAAAGGAAAGGCTCCCAGTTAACCCTAGACTATTCTAATCTATCCTATCGCTCCTTATCTGTTCCTCCAGTGAGCCCAGCACTCTAGGCTCACTACGTCCTCCTGCTGCGTGGAGATTGGACACACTGGGGATTATGGGAGTCACCAGCAGTATACATCCAGTGATGTCATAGATTTGACATGTCCAGTCTCCAAGCTGCAGGAGGAGGAGGAGGCGCACAACCCAGAGGTAGAGGACTGAACTGAAGGAACGATAAGGTATGTATATTATTCTCATTGTAACTGGTTTTGAATGGCAATTATTTTTTGTTAATGTCCAGGTATACTTGATCCATAATGTTAAAATTAACTTTAAATAAGACCTAGTTAACAAGGTAACATTTTACTTACCAGAAAATGTCCTTTCCTTGAGTCCTGCTAGATCAGTCCAGACAAATCGGTTGTGCTCCCCTACCAGCAGATTGATGGAGACAGACAATGAGATGCCCAAGTTTCAATGACATCACTATGCTCATGTAACCTCTCTTCTCAAGTTACTTCACTAGCTCTCTATCAGTTTCTGCATCCAGTTCAAATTTCTCCTATTGACCTACAAGTGCATTCATTCTGTGGCTCCTCACTACCTTTCCTCTCTTATCTCACTCTATACCACTCCTCGGGAACTCCACTCCTCTAGCAGATCCCTTTTATCTGTGCCCTTCTCTGCCACAGCCAACTCCAAACTTCGTTCATTCTATCTTGCTGCTCCATATGCCTGGAACAAACTACCCAAGTCTGTGCAATGTGCTCTTTCTCTAGCCCTATTCAAATCCAGGCTAAAATTCCACCACTTTGAATCCACTTTTGGATCTTCATGCTCCTCACTCTATTGTCCACTATGTATGTGTACCTTACCATAATCTAGTCCCCAGTTTCGCTATGTGTTTTGTCTTGATTAGATTGTAAGCTCTGATGAGCAGGGACAATGTCTTAGATCTATATGTACAGCGCTGCATACGCCTTGTAGCGCTATACAAATGATTAGTAGTAGTAGTAGTAGTAATCACTCCCATGCCTCTATCAGCCTGAGTCACTAGAGGGCACCTCAGTATAAGTCTCAAAGCATATGGAAAAGTATAGCAAACCTCACACAACCTCAATGTGGGCAACAATGATGAATCAAACAGAGAAACCATGTAGAGGAGAGACTGAAGAGCAAACTGTCAGTAGGATACGGACCTACAGAGGCAAGTATATAAATCTTAACGAATCAAGGTACTGCCGCAACAGAACAGACCAAACACAGTTCCAGGGGTGGGTCCTGGTCTGATCTATCAGGACTCAAAAAAGGACATTATCTTCTAAGAAAAATGTCATCTTCCATATCGTCCTGCTAGACGAGTCCAGACAAGTGGGACGTACCAAAGCTATGCCTCCTCTGGGCAGGAAGAAGACACAGCAGCTTGCAAAACCTTACAGTCAAAGGTCATGTCCCCCTGAGGGAGGACATCCAAGCGGTAATGTTTGACAAAAGGTGATACCCATTTTGCAATCCAAAAATGTCTGAAGGGGCTATCGAGCTATGCTCCGCCTGCGAGGATGCTTGTGCTTGGATAGACAAAACAACAATGCGTGCCTTTGAGTCAATACTGACTCCTGGCGACCCAGCAGCTCCTGCGTTTTCTTGGCAGTGTTACTGGAAGTAGTTTGCCAGGCCTTTCTTCCAAGGCAGTAAAGCGTAGTTACTCACCTGTAACAGGTGATCTCTGGGAACAGCAGGAATTTAGTCTTCACATATGGGTATCGTCGGTACCGACGGAGCTTGTGCGGGAATGCTCCTCAGCGTCCAATAGGAACGCTTCTGGGAGCATCCCTCAGCACATGCGCGCTGCCTTCCCGCCTTTCCAACTGTCCCTCTTCAGTTAAGTTTGTAGCTGAGTGAAAGGATAGAGGGAGAGAGGAAAGAGACAGAGAGATAGAGAGACAACTACTAGGGGAGGTGGGTGGGTTGTGAAGACTAAATTCCTGCTGTTCCCGGAGATCACCTGTTACAGGTGAGTAAAGCACAGTTACTTACCTGTAACAGGTGATCTCTGGGAACAGCAGGAATAAATCTTCACATATGGGTATCGTCGGTACCGACGGAGCCTGCGCGGGAACGCTCCCCAGCGTCCAGAAAGAAAGCTTTTGGGAGCATCCCACAGCGCCTGCGTGCTGCCTTCCCGCCTTTCCCAACCGCCTCTCTCCAGTTCGAGTTTTAAGCTGAGACAAAGA
Source organism: Ichthyophis bannanicus (assembly GCA_033557465.1). Taxonomy (NCBI): domain Eukaryota; kingdom Metazoa; phylum Chordata; class Amphibia; order Gymnophiona; family Ichthyophiidae; genus Ichthyophis; species Ichthyophis bannanicus. Next base: position 55,498,535 of record CM066045.1, read on the forward strand.
GAGAGAGAGAGAGGAAAGGAAAGATAGATAGAGAGATACAACTCCTAGGGGAGGTGGGTGGGTTGTGAAGATTTATTCCTGCTGTTCCCAGAGATCACCTGTTACAGGTAAGTAACTGTGCTATCTCCAGGAACAAGCAGGAATGAGTCTTCACATATGGGGACTCCCCAGCTAGAGATGCCAGGGACATCTCCAAGGTAGTGAGTCCCTGAGAAGGGCTCTACCTGCCCCCATGGATCTCGGGCATTCAACCAGGGATGGGGGGTAGGAGTTGATTAGGTATGGAACAGGTGTTTGAGAACAGCCTGACCAAACAAGGCATCCCGGCGGGAGTCCTTGTCCAAGCAGTAATGGGCTGTAAAGGTATGAACCGAGGCCCAGGTGGCCGCTCGACAAATTTGGTCGATGGACACAGAGTTCAGATGAGCCATAGATGCTGCCATGGCCCTCACATTGTGAGCTGTGACATGGCCCTCAAGAGAAAGGTTCTTACTCTGGTAGGCGAAAGAAATACACTGAGCAATCCAATTGGACAGAGTTCTCTTAGAGACTGGAAGTCCCAAATGAGAGGGATCAAAAGCAACAAAGAGTTGAGAGGACTTTCTATGTTGCTGTGTCTTTTGTAAGTAAAAAGCGAGCGCTCTCTTACAATCCAGGGTATGGAGATTCTTCTCTGCACTTGATGCTTGAGGTCCTGGAAAAAAGACAGGTAAATACACCTCCTGGTTCAGATGAAAAGGTGAGACCACTTTAGGCATAAAGTGTGGATTAGTCCTGAGGACTACCTTGTATAAGGAGGATTAGCCACCAAGGCTTGCAGCTCACTGATGCGGCGAGCTGAGGTGACTGCAATGAGAAAAGTAACCTTCCAGGAAAGAAATTTCAAGGAGGTGGTGGCTAAGGGTTCAAAGGGTGGCTTCATAAGCTGGCCGAGAACCAAATTCAAGTCCCATGCCACTGGAGGTGGTCTAATGGGAGGTTTAGTTAAAAGAAGGCCTCTCATGAATCTTGTAATAAGAGGATGAGAGGAAATAGGCTGTCCATTGAGAGGCTTAAGGGATGCTGCAATAGCACTCAAATGGACTCTTACTGAATTCGTTTTAAGGCCTGCATGGGATAAATGCAGCAAATACTCTAATAAAGAATTCAGAGGTATTGCAAGGGGGTTAAGACCCTTCTGTGCACACCAAATGGTAAACCTTTTCCATTTAAAAGCAAAGGAACGTCTAGTGGAAGGCTTTCTGGAAGCATGAAGGATATCCTTCACCTGCTGAGAAAGATGCCAATCTTGAAGGTCTAGGCCTTCAGCAACCAGGCTCTGAGATGAAGAGACTGAGGATTTGGGTGCCACAACGTTCCCTCCTCCTGGGACAGGAGGTCTGGAGCACATCCCAAGTCCAGGGAGGGAGCTTGAGAGAGATGCAGAAGTAGAGGGTACCACACTTGGCATGGCCAATGTGGTGCTATGAGGATCATAGACCCCTTGTCTCTCTGAAATTTGAACAGTGTCTTGGGAATTAGGGGAATGGGTGGAAAGGCACAGAGGAAGTTTTGCCCCCAATGAAGGAGGAAGGCATCCCTGGCCTGAACCCCCTGACACGGAATCCTGGAACAGAACCGGGGAAGTTTGGCATTCCACGGACTTGCAAACAGGTCTATGTCCGGGGTTCCCCAAATTCGGAAGATCCTGGCTATCTGGTCCCCATGGAGGGACCATTCGTGTGGAAGCAGAACTCGACCGAGTCTGTCTGCCCAAGAGTTTTGAACCCCTGGAAGATACACTGCCACGAGATGAATTTGATGCTCTCTGGCGAAGGCCCACAATCTCAAAGCTTCGTTTCAAAGCGACAGAGAGCCAGTCCCGCCCTGCTTGTTCACGTAGAACATGGCTACTTGGTTGTCCGTGTGAATGAGGACTGTCTTGTAGCTGAGCAGGGTGTGGAAGACTGAGAGCTAGAAGAATTGCTCTGAGCTCCAAGAGGTTAATATGTAGAGATGTCTTGTGGAGACCAGATGCCCTGGGTGGAGAGATCTTGTAGATGAGCTCCCCAACCCCTTGGAAAGGCATCTGTTGTAAGGGTTGCTTGGGGTAGTGACTGTTGAAAGGGGGACCCCAGCAACAGATTTTGAGTGGACTTCCACCACTGGAGAGACCAGAAGAGGCAACTGGAGGTTGCTATCTTGTCTGACAGGCACCCTGATGCCTGGGTCCATTGGGTGGACAGAGTCCACTGAGCTGCCCTCATGTGAAGGCGAGCATAAGGAACCACATGCACGGTGGATGCCATGTGGCCTAACAGTTGTAACATTTCTCGAGCAGTTAAATGGGACTTTAACTGAATTTGTGAGGCTAACTGCACCAAGCGTAGGCAACGGGCCTGGGGAAGATAGGCCCTTGCAGTTGTGGTATCCAGCAAGGCCCCTATGAACTCTAATGACTGAGTAGGGGTGAGATGGGATTTTGGGATGTTTATTACAAGTCCCAGATACTGAAGGACACGCCTTGTGCAGGCTAGGAAAGTCTGGGCCTCTGACTGGGAGGGAGCTCGGATGAGCCAGTCTTCCAGATATGGGAATACAAATATTCCTAGAATGCGTAGAAATGCAGCTACTACTGCCATGCATTTTGTGAACACTCTTGGAGCAGAGGCCAGACCGAAAGGAAGCACCCTGTATTGGTAGTGCTTTCCTTGATAAAGGAACCGAAGGAACCTTCTGTGTGCTGGATGGATGAGGACATCGGTGTACGCATCCTTGAGATCTAGAGAACAAAGCCAATCCTGACTCTGAAGGTATGGAAGGAGAGTACCGAGAGAAATCATCTTGAATTTCTCCTTGCATAGAAACTTGTTCAATTCTCTGAGATCTAATATGGGTCTGTAGTCCCCTGTTTTCTTTTTGATAAGAAAATAGGGGGAGTAGAACCCTGAGCCCTGTTGAAGAAGGGGTACTTCTTCTATTGCCCTTTGGGCAAGAAGGGTAGCAATCTCCTGACCCAGAAGGTCGAGGAGAGATGTTGGAGAATTGAACTGTCTCACCATAGTGTGAGGAGGAAGGTTTAAGAAATGAAGCTTGTACCCCTCCCTTATGATGGAGAGGGTCCATTGCTGTGCTGTGACTTGTTCCCATCTGGGAGCAAAGTGGGCTAACCTTCCTGGAATGGTGAGAGGCTCTGGTTCTTCTAGAGCCAGAAAGGCTAAGTTCTCTAGATGTGAGTCAAAGGCCCTGAGGAGGCTGAGGCTGTTGGGCCGTAGCAGTCCTTGCAGCCTTAGGCTTGGCTTGTTTAGGTTGTTGCTGACCATAAGCAGGATAATATTTCCCCTTTTTGGGAAAGAAAGCCTTTTTGAATAACCTTTTTCTAACAGGAGCAGAAGTAGACTTTGAAAGTCTATCTAAGGCAGAATTCTCAGCATCCGAGTGGCCTTTGCTTGCCAATCCTTGCCAAAAAGGTTTTCACCTGTACAAGGAAGATTTCCTAATCCATCCTGGACCCAGGGTTCCAAATCAGAAGCTTGTAACCAAGCAACTCTGCGTGCACCTATGGCAATAGCTGAGGCTCTGCTGGCACACTCAAAAGAGTCAAAGGCTGCACGGTTGGAAAATTTGGAAACATCCTGGGCATGTTTAAGCCAGGTGAGAAACTCCTCCCTCTTATCTTCTGAGATAAAGGGAGATAAAGTTTGCAGATGATCTGTAACTTCCTTTAGAAACATCCCCATATAGAGACTATAGGAGTTGATTCTCGCAGTAAGCATATTGGCCTGGAAAATTCTCCGGCCAAAAGCATCCAAGTGTCTGCATTCTCTTCCTGGAGGATTAGAAGAGTGTCTTTTTGCACTCTTTATCTTCTTCATAGCAGACTCCACCACAATAGAGTGGTGAGGAAGCCGAGTCTTATGAAAGCCAGGACAAGGAGGAACAAGGTACATGGTGTCCAACCTACGAGAATGAGGGGAGGTAGTGAGAGGTGTCTCCCATATGCCCAACATGTGATCATAAAGGATCTCATGAATTGGTAAAGTAGCTGCCTCTTTAGAAGCCTTAGGATATTGTAAAATATCCAATTTCTTGGCTCTAGGCTCTGGTTCAGGGGCCACTGAAATGGAGAGGCCCCTGGCCACTTCCCTAATGAAGTCTTGAAAAGACAAGTCTTCTGGAGGAGACATTCTTCTTTTTGGAGAAGAGGGCTCCTGAGGAAGGAGTACCGATGCTTCGACAGAAGCCTCCGATTCATCAGAGTCTTCGGAGGAATCGAAGTATCGCCTGTCTGGATGCTCCTGCAGAGCCCGATACGCATACCGAGTGGTATCGACATCGGGAGTGATCGGTACCGATTCGGTACCGATGGGCATCACAGAACAGGGTACCGCTGCAGTCGACACCGAAGCCGATGTCGATGCAATCGGTACCGGCACCGGAACCGATATCGGTGCCAGAACTGGTACCAACAACAGGGTTTGTTGCGGTACCGGGGGCGTTGCAGCTTGTATGAATGCCGTGATGGCACGCTGCATGGTCAGAATATTCTGATCCATCGACGCAACCAATGTTTGGATGTCGGTACCAGTGGAAACCACCGGTACCCCAGAACATGGCAACAGGTGATCGGTTGAGGCCACGCCATCGATGTCAACCTGTGACCCCATAGGTAAAGCTTTTGCCGGTGCGGGATCCTCGAGAGCAAGCCTGGAGGCATCTCGATACTTAGAGGGAGATCTACCCTTCGAGGACCGGCTGGACTTATGTTTGGTTACCTGAGATCCATGGGAGGAAGAAGCAGCCCTGGAAGATGTCGATGCCACCGAAGCTGCATCAGAGGGAAACAGGGTACTGAGCTTGGCCGCTCGATTCTGTCAACCTCTTTTAGACATCATGGAACAGGACTCACAATCGGTGATGGAGTGGTCAGGACCCAAACATTTTAGACACCAGTCGTGGGTGTCGGTGATAGAAAGAGTACCGCTGCACTCCGTGCACTTTTTAAACCCGGAAGTGGGCTTTTCCATGAGGAAAAGTTTTCTAGGCCTAAGGCCCAAAAGGAATAAATGCACAGAAGTGGAAAACGGTAGGTTTTTTGTTTGTTTTTTTTAAAGAAGAAAGAAGAAAAGACCGGCGGTACCGGTCCGATGTCGAAGAAGGCAGACGCGCGACCAAAGAAATAAAGAACTTCTTCAGCGGTGACAGGAACACGACCTGCTGGCTCCGCGGAAAAGAAGAACTGGAGAGAGGCGGTTGGGAAAGGCGAGAAGGCAGCGCGCAGGCGCTGTGGGATGCTCCCAAAAGCTTTCTTTCTGGAAGCTTGGGAGCGTTCCCGCGCAGGCTCCGTCGGTACCGACGATACCCATATGTGAGGACTCATTCCTGCTTGTTCCTGGAGATCTACGCTATCTCCAGGAACAAGCAGGAATGTAATCTTCACATATGGGGACTCCCTAGCTGAAGATGCCAGGGAGAGAACCCCAGGAAGCTGCCACCTATAGTAAGGTGGGCCATGCTTCCTCCCATGGATCTCTGGCATCCCACCAGGGTTGGTGGGTAGGAGTTGAATTAGGTCTGAAAGAGATTTTGAAGAACAGCTTGGCCAAAGAAGGCATCCCGATGGGAGGCTTTATCTAGGCAGTAGTGGGTTGTAAAGGTATGTACCGAAGCCCAGGTGGCTGCTCGACAAATGTCATTAATAGACACAGAGTGAAGGTTAGCCATAGAGGCTGACATGGCTCTCACATTATGAGCTGTGACATGGCCTTGAAGAGGAAGACTCTTACTCTCAATAAGCAAAGGATATGCATTGTGCAATCCATTTGGATAAAGTCCTCTTGGAGACTGGAAGTCCTAAATGACTAGCATCAAAAGCAATAAAAAGTTGAGAAGACTTTCTATGTTGCTGTGTTCTTTGTAGATAAAAAGCTAAGGCTCTTTTACAGTCCAAAGTGTGAAGGTGCTTCTCTGCATTAGAGGCATGAGGCCTCGGAAAGAATACAGGAAGATAAATCGATTGATTTAAATGAAAAGGCAAAACCACCTTCGGCATAAAGTGTGGATGAGTTCTGAGGACAACCTTATCATGGTGAAACCTAGTGTAAGGAGGATCAGCCACTAACACATTCAAGGCCATCAACGGGCTCTCCCCCTCATCACTTGCGAGCATCACCTTCATGACTCCCCCCACCAGGACCAGACGACTAACAGCAATAAACACTATGGTAATCCCCAAAACAATAACCCAGTGTACACAGTCAACCGCAAACAGAGCATTCAGTCTTTGTGCACCTAGATGTTGGAATGCCCTGCCACCCAACATACGAGTAATCACAGAGATAACGAAATTCAGGAAGGCACTGAAGCACCACCTCTTCATCAAGTGCTATCCGGAAGTAGGTATGCCAAAGTGCCCCGCACACAATCACAGATCCATGACTACCCAGTAACCATACCGTAATGCGATGTATATGTGTATATATATTTTCTGGTATTTTTGTGTAAATGGTTAACATGTTATCCAAGTTGAGCACCCTGTTATCTGTAATTTATGGTGTAACCCCCACCATAAAATCCCATTGATGTTCCATGTAAACCGCACTGATTTTGAATAGCGCGGTATATGAGAGTATTAAATAAATAAATAAATAACACTTGCAATTCACTAATGCGACGTGCAGAGGTGATTGCAATTAGGAAGATGACCTTCCAGGACAAAAACTTCAGGGTAGTAGTGGCTAAAGGTTCAAAGGGCGGTTTCATGAGCTGCCTGAGAACTATATTTAAATCCCATGCCACCGGTGGTGGCCTGATGGGAGGTTTTGTTAATAGAAGACCTCTCATAAATCTGGATATGAGAGGATGAGAGGAAATTGGTTGTCCATTTAGAGGCTTATAGGAAGCTGTAATTGCGCTAAGATGGACTCTTACTGAATTGGTCTTTAGAACAGAATTTGATAAATGAAGTAGATACTCTAGTATCACTTCCAAAGGTATCACCAGGGGGGCTAACCCCTTCTGGGAACACCATATAGTGAAACGTTTCCACTTGAAGGTGTAAGATCGTCTTGTGGAAGGTTTTCTAGAAGCCTTAAGGATATCTTTACCTGTTGGGAAAGGTTGAGATCCTGAAGATTTATGCTTTCAGCAACCAGGCAGTGAGATGCAGGGACTGGGGATTCGGGTGCCATAGGGTCCCGCTCTCTTGGGACAGGAGATCTGGAGCACACCCTAACTCCAGAGGCGCAGCTTGAGAGAGATGTAGAAGCAGGGGATACCACGTTTGGCATGGCCACTGTGGCACTATGAGGATCATACGACCTCCGTCTCTCTGAAGCTTGAAGAGTGTTTTGAGGATGAGGGGAATAGGTGGGAAGGCATAGAGGAAGTCCTGATTCCAGGGAAGGAGGAAGGCATCCCTTGCCTGGCAATTGTGAGCCGGAATCCTGGAATAGAACCGGGGAAGTTTGGCATTTAGTGGACTTGCAAAGAGGTCTATGTCTGGGGTCCCCCAGATGTGAAATATCTTTGCCACCTGGTCTAGGTAGAGAGACCACTTGTGAGGCAGCAGTACTCGGCTGAGTTTGTCTGCCCAAAGGTTTTGAGTGCCTGGAAGATATACCACGAGAAGGTGGATTTGATGCTCTCTGGTGAGGGCCCAAAGTCGTAAAGCTTCGTTGCATAATGACAGAGAGCCTGTTCCGCCCTGTTTGTTCACATAGGACATGGCTACTTGATTGTCCCTTTGGACTAGGACTGTCTTGTAGCTGAGCTGGGCATGGAATATTCGAAGAGCTAAATAGATTTCTCTTAATTCTAGGAGGTTTATGTGAAGACAAGCCTCCTGTGGCGTCCAGGTGCCCTGAGTAGAGAGATGATGCAGGTGTGCTCCCAGACCCACCTGTGATGCATCTGTTGTTAGGGTGGCCTGGAATAGGGGTTGTTGGAAAGGAGACCCCACTAAAAGATTCTCCAGTGATTTCCACCATTGAAGGGACAAGATCAGTCGATGAGAGTTTGATATCTTGTCTGACAGACGTCCTGTGGCCTGTGTCCACGGTGTGGATAGGGTCCACTGGGCTGCTCGCATGTGGAGGCGAGCATAGGGAACTACATGAACTGTGGATGCCATGTGTCCCAGTAACTCTAGCAGTTCTCGAGCAGTTAGAGAGGATTTTCCCGCTGCTTGAGAAGCTAGTTGCATTATGCGAAGACACCGGGCCTGTGGAAGAAAAGCCCTTGACTGTCTGGTATCTAAACAGGCTCCTATGAACTCCAGAGACTGGGAAGGAACAAGTTGGGATTTTGTGAAGTTTATTACCATCCCAAGTATTGGAGGATTCGCATTGTGCGAGACAGTGCAGAGCTGGCTTCTGCACTCATGGGGGCTCGAATGAGACAGTCGTCCAAGTAAGGGAAGACGAATATCCCTAAGGTTCGCAGGAATGCAGCTACTACTGCCATGCATTTCGTGAAAACTCTTGGTGCGGAAGCCAGACCAAAGGGAAGAACCCTGTACTGGAAGTGTTTTCCCTTGAAAAGGAATCTTAAGAATTTCCTGTGATCTGGATGGATTAGAAAGTGAGTACATGCATCCTTTAAGTCTAGAGAGCAAAGCCAATCCTGACTTTGAAGGTATGGCAGAAGAGTTCCTAGAGAAATCATTTTGAACTTCTCTCGGAACAGGTATTTGTTCAATTCTCTGAGGTCTAGAATGGGTCTGTGTTCCCCTGTTTTCTTTGGAATAAGAAAATAGGGGGAGTAGAACCCTGTACCCTGCTGGAGGATGGGTACGTCCCCCTATTGCCCCTTGAGCAAGAAGTGTTGAGACCTCGTGATTCAGCAGATTGTAGAGATCTGGTAATTGAACTGCCTTAGGATTGCAGGAGGGGGCTTGCTGTGAAAATGAAGCTTATACCCCTCACCTACAATGGACAGAGTCCAATTTTCTCCTGTAATTTGGTGCCATCTGTTGGCAAAATGATACAGCCTGCCTGGAATATTTAGGGTTTCTGGACCCCTCAGAGGCAGGAAGGCTAAGCTCTCTAGGAAGGAGTCAAAGTCCTTGAGGGGGCTGAACCTGCGGAGCTGGTTGAGCTCTCGGGCCTTTTGGCTTCTTCTGCTGTTGGAATTGCTGTTGTCCCCTTTGGGCAACTTGACCGTGAGCTTGGCTTTGCTGGGTATAGGATGGATAAAACTTCCTTTTTTTGCTGAAAGAGGGTTTTTTTTTATAGGGTTTCTTTTTGGCTGGAGTGGCTGTAGATTTTGACAATCTATCTAAGGTGATATTGTCAGCATCAATCTCATTAGCCTTTTCCTGCCAATTCTTGCCAAAGAGGTTTTCTCCTGTGCAAGGGATGTTGCCTAATTTATCCTGTATCCAAATCTCCAAGTCTGATGCCTGAAGCCAGGCAATCCATCGTGCACCAATGGCAATAGCAGAGGTTCTGCTGATGCATTCAAAGCAGTCAAAAGCTGCACGATTCACAACTTGGAGACATCTTGAGCATGCCTGACAAGCCTAAGGAAGTCTTGTCTGTCATCTGGGAGAAGTGGGCTCATAAGCTCCAAATCTCCTGTGACCTCTTTGAGGAACATTCCCATATATAAAATATATGAGCTGATCCTAGCTGAAAGCATGGAAGCCTGAAATGTTTGACGTCCAAAAGCATCAAGAGTCCTGCATTCACGACCTGGCGGATTGGATGCATGTCTCTTTGCACTTTTCATCCTATGTATGGCTGACTCCACTACCATTGAATGGTGTGGCAACTGAGTGTTTTGAAATCCAGGACATGGTGGAACTCGATATATGGTATCATGCCTCCTAGAATGAGGAGATGTGGTCAAAGGTGTCTCCAACATTCTGAGCATCAAATCATGAAGAATTTCATGAATGGGCAGAGTGGCTGCATCCTTTGGAGCCTTAGGATATTGGAGAATTTCCAATTCCTTTGCTCTAGGTTCCTTTTCAGGAGCTACTGTGATTGAAAGGCCTTTGGCAACATCACAAATAAAATCCTGAAAAGACATGTCCTCTGGAGGCGACATTCTGCGTTGGGGAGAAGAAGAGTCTTCCGGGAGAAAAACTCTGGTACCAGCAGAATTATCAGAGTCATCGGAATCGGAGGATTCCAAGTATTTCTGATCATGATGTTCATGTAAGGCACAGTCCCGGTATCGATCAAAGTCGGTACCGAGTTGATCTGGTATTGATCTTTCGATGACCCGCAAAGACCGCATAGGAAGAATTCCCATCGGTACCAGTGCCGGTGAACCATCGGTGTCAACGGTACCGCAGCTGTACGGAAATGGTACTGCCACACTTCGTGCATTTTTTTTTTTAAACCACTAGCTGGTTTTTCCATCTTTAAGAAAAAATAGGGCCTAGTGCCCAAAATGGTGCCTAGCACCGAAAAAGAAAAGTTTCTGAAGAGAAACTATTCAGAATTTTTATTTTATTTTTTTTTAAGAAGAAAAGAAAAGAACCGGCGGTACCGGTAGGCGTCGTGCGGAGGCAAACGCAACCATAAGAAAACAAGATTAAAGAAGAAATTTTCTGCGGTGACAGGGTATGTGTCCTGTCGGCTCCGCTGAAAACAAAGAACTGAAGAGGGACAGTTGGAAAGGCGGGAAGACAGCGCGCATGTGCTGAGGTATGCTCCCAAAAGTGTTCCTATTGGACGTTGGGGAGCGTTCCCGCGCAGGCTCCGTGGGTACCGACGATACCCATATGTGAAGACTACTTTCCTGCTTGTTCCTGGAGACAGCGTTAAATGATTTGCCCAAAGGCACAAGGAGCGCTAGTGGGAATTGAACCCTGGTCTCTTGGTTACTAAGCCAATGCTCTAACCATTAGGCTCCTCTTCCACTTCTCACATAGAATGGGTGCACAAACCCTCTGAAACTGGCTGGTTCCATAACAGATATACTACTAATACTGAGTATTTGTATATCGCTACAAGTCATACGCAGCGCTGCACAGACATGTACAAGGCAGTCCCTGCTCATCAGAGCTTACAATCTAGTCAAGACAAACACAGAAGGTGTAGGCAGGGATAAAACAAGGGGAAAGAAAAGGGAGATCAGGTAAGTCAAGATCCAAAAGTAGCAGCGAAGAGGTGAGTTTTCAGCCTGGATTTGAAGAGGGTTAGAAAAGGTGCCTGGTGTACAGACACAGGTAGTTTGTTCCAAGCTTAAGGTGCAGCAAGGTGAAAGGAGCAAAGTCTGGAGTTAGCAGTAGAAGAGAAGGGCATAGATAGAAGCAGTTTGCTAGAAGAGCGGAGTTCCCGAGGGGGGTTGTAAGGAGAGATAAGAGAAGAAAGGTAGTGAGGAGCCGCAGAGTGAATGCATTTATAGGTCAGCAGGAGATGTTTGAACTGGATGTAGAAACAGATAGGGAGCCAGTGAAGTGACTTGAGTAATATGGGCATGACGAGGCTGGCGGAAGATTAGCCGCGCAGCAGAGTATTGAACAGATTGAAGGGGAGAGAGATGATTCAAAGGAAGACCAGCAAGGAGTAGGTTACAGTAGTCAAGATGGGAGGTGATTAAGGAGTGGATAAGCATTTTAGTAGTGTGTTCAGAAAGGAAAAGGCGGATTTTGCTGATGTTATAGAGAAAGAAAATGGCAGGTCTTAGCTATCAGATGGATGTGTGTGGAGAAAGAGAGAGAGAGAGGAGTCAAAGACAACCCCCAGATTGCAGGCTGAGGAAACAGGAAGGAGTACAGTTATCCACAGAGACTGAGAAAGGAGGAAGAGGCGGGGAGGTTTATAGGTGAAAGATAAGAAGTTCAGTCTTGACCATGTTCAATTTCAAGCAGTGGTGAGACATCCAGGCAGCAATGTCAGAGAGGCAGGCAGAGATCTGGGTCTGGATTGTCAGAGAGATTTCAGGCGTAGAGAGGAAGATCTGGGAGTCATCAGCATACAGATGGTACTGAAAGCCATGGGAAGAGATAAGCGCACCAAGGGACTGGGTATAGAGAGAGAAAAGGAGCAGACCCAAGACAGATCCTTGGAGTACACCAACTGGGAGCAGGGTAGCAGAGGAGGAGTCGTCACCAGAACACACACTGAAAGAGCGATGGGAGAGGTAGGAGGAGAACCAGGATAGTACAGAGCCCTTAAAACCAAGCGAGGACAGGGTATCGAGGAGAAGGTTGTGGTCAACAGTGTCAAAAGCAGCAGAGAGGTCAAGAAGAATGAGGACAGAGTAAAGGCCCTTGGATTTAGCCAGGAACAAGTCACTGGAGACTTTGGCAATAGCCATTTCAGTAGAGTGTAAAGGACGAAAGCCAGATTGTAAGGGATCCAGGAAGGCATGAAAGGAGAGGAAGTCGAGGCAGCGGCGGTGAACCGCACGTTCAAGTAGTTTGGAAATGAAGGGAAGGAGAGAGATGGGTCGATAATTAGAAGGATGGGTGGGATCAAGTGAGGGTTTCTTGAGGAGAGGTGTGACCACAGCATGCTTGAAGTCTGCAGGGACTGTTGCAGTGGAGAGCGATAGGTTGAGAATATGAGAGATGGAAGGGACAACAGTGGAGAGGATGGGGCTTAGGAGACAGGTGGGATAGGATCAGAGGAGCAGGTGGTGAGTTTGGAGGAAGAAAGAAGGTGTGCAGTTTAATCTTCAGAGATCACAGGAAAGGAGGAGAGGGTAGCAGAGGTGGGGGGGGGGAAGTTGGGAGTGAAGAGGGGAAGGTGGGGAAGTGGCTCACTTTGTGAGGAATTGGAGAGTGACCTTGTGGATTTTGTCATGGAAATAGTCAGCCAGGGTTTGGGAAGAAAGGGAGGGAGGGATCAGAGGCGGAGGCACTTTGAGGAGAGAGCTGGGAGTAGTAAAGAGACGGCGAGGATCAGAGGCAAGAGAGTTAGTCAGATGGACATAGTAGTCTTGTTTGGCAAGAGCTATTGAGGCAGCCATGAGGCTCTTACACAAGTGCCTGACCCTTCCCCCAAGCCATGAGGCTCTTACATAAAGTAATCAGCCTGCTATTTCAGTGGACACCCTTCCCCCACTCCAGGTCTGAGCACAGTATCCCCTAGCCCAGAAACCAACAGACCAGAGCACACCGGTTTGGACAGGGCACCCAGGTACCTTCCCCAGGGGCTGCTGATTGGTGGACAGGAAATACCTGTGGCAAATGGGATTATAGAATGAGTTTGAAATTATACTGTATTTAAGGCATTGAAGGACGTCCCTCGGGGCTCAGACTTTTTGTTGGAAGGTACTGGCTCTCTGTCTGATCCTGTGTGCACATTAAAGATCCTGTTTGCATTCCAGCCTGTCTGTGAGTTTTCCTTCTGTGGGTGAGTGATTGAATAAGAGCTTTTCACAGCGTTTGCTATAACACTATGGCTGACTGGAAAGAGACAAGCATGAATACAAATAAATAAATAAATATGTGGAGACAGAGAGATAGAACTCACAGCAAAGCAGCAAATTCACCTTTCTAGGAGAGCTCTGGGAGAGCACCACTTTTCTCAAAGAACAGAAAGGCAATCAGAGCTAAGCACATGTGGAGGACAGGAAATGGGGTCTAAAACAATACCTCAGCAGGGGGGAGGGGTTAGTCACTCAAGTAGATTAAGAGCAAAGACAGGAAAGTAGTTTTAAACTCTACAGCAATGGAGACAGAGCAAGGATAGTAATGGAATTGTTAACCCGGCCAACACAGACAGGCCAGATAGTTGAAGGAGGAAGAAAGGACAGTTGCAGTTAGTTATAGAAAAGGGTAAGTTATTCAGCTGAGAAAAGCTGAACAAAAGTGCAAATTCAGGGAGCAGACTAACAATGACAAATAAATAAATATGTGGAGACAGACAGATAGAACTCACAGCAAAGCAGCAAATTCACCTTTCTAGGAGAGCTCTGGGAGGGCACCGTTCTTCTCAAAGGACAGAAAGGCAATCAGAGCTAAGCACAAGGAGGCAATATCCTCCTTGATCCAGCAACCCAATGTAGACTTGGCTGCCATGACACCCTAGTGCAGGCCAGCAAACAGCACAAAAGATGATCCGATTGATGAAGGAATCCATAACCTCCAAGTACCAGAAAAGCATCCTCCAGATGCCACAAGGCAAAGATCCTTTCTACACAATGCGTCAGATCCACTCAGTCCGTTCCTTTCTCTCGGAATCTTCACTCCATAGGCTACTTCTTATGTTAGCCATCTCTAGGATTGACTATTGTAATGTCATCTATGCTGGCTTATCATATCTTCAGCTTAAACGTTTGCAATCTATACAAAACACTGTAGTCCATCTCCTTCACCATGCTTCGAGCTTTGATTACGTTTCCCCACTTCTCATTCGGTCACATTGGCTTCCCGTTACTCATCATATCCAGTTTAAGATTCTAACACTTACAAGACCCATCTTTTTCAATTAGCCCACGATCTCCCTCCTACTTTCTGCTGTCTTGAACAAATGGGCTGCATCCAGAGCTACAATCCTCTACCCTCCTTGCCTTGTATGACCTCCCTCCCTCCTTAACTTTTCTGTCCTATTTTTAATTGGCATTCTTTTCACTTTTAACTGTTTTTTTATCTGTAAACCACTTTGATGTTTGAAAGGCGGTATATCAAGTTTTAATAAACAAGCAAACATCTTTCCTTTGACACGGCTCCTTAGAGTAGGAGGGCAGGTCAACCACTTGGTTCACATGAAAGGGAGATATCACCTTGGGGCAAAGGAAGGCACAGGCCAAATGGAGACTGCCTTCTCCTAGAAAGACAGATATATATATCCTGGCAAGCCAGAGCCTGCAGCTCAGATCCACCTTGCTGAAAAACTGTGAAAGACAAAGAAGAAATTAGGCCTTACCTGCTAATTGTCTTTCCTGGAGTACTCTCCGGGCCAGGCCAGGACAAATGGGTGATCAATCCGCTCCAGCAGCTGGGGACTGAATACTGACAGCTTTTCCTGACAGCCTATCCTGCTCCCCCTGGTGTCAGAAGGTCAGTCTTATCGTCCCAAAGCAGAGATACTCGTCTAGTACTAAAATCAAAAACAAGAAATCTACACTGCGTGACAAATGCTAACGATGAAACCAAGAACTAAGACTGAAAGAATATTCTAAACTTTGTCTCGGTAAGTTAAGTGCCTTACGTAATGCAACTAAAAAATTTTTTTTTCTCTTTCTGAAACTGCCGTGTGCTTACACGAAGGAAGCCCCAGAAGCGCTCTGCCATCGAGCTAGTCCAGTGAGGAGCCCGCTTACCTTTGGCAACCATGTCCATTTCCCGACGAACTCCCCTTCATCTCTCCGGCTCGCAAACGGTATGGGCGGGGCCTGGCCTGGCCCGGAGAGTACTCCAGGAAAGACAATTAGCAGGTAAGGCCTAATTTCTTCTTCCTATACGTCTATCCGGGCCAGGCCAGGACAAATGGGTAGTACCAAAGCAGTACCTAAATTCGGGAGGGCCCTGCGAGACCTGCAATAATTGCCGAGGCGCCCACTCTGGCATCCTCCCGTGCCTGAACATCCAACCGATAATGCTTTGCGAAGGTATGTAGTGAGGCCCAGGTCGCCGCCCGACAGATGTCTACCGGCGGAACCAATGCGAACTCTGCCCAATAGACCGCTTGTCCTCTCGTCGAATGAGCTGCCAGCCCCGCTGGAACAGGTTTACCCTTAGACATGCTAGAAGTCTAAAAAATAAGATGGGAGAGTTAGAATATATAGCACTAAAAGAGAGGTTAGATATGATTTGAATATCAGAGACACGGTGGAAGGAGGACAACCAGTGGGATACTGTGATACCTGGGTACAAACTATATCGTAATGATAGAGCTGATCAAATTGGTGGAGGGCTTGCGCTCTATGTTAGAGAGGGCATTGAGTCAGAAAGGATTAAAGTTTTGCAGGAAACAAAATTTGCTGTAGAATCTCTATGGATTGAAATTCCATGTAAAAAGGGGAAGGCGATGGCAGTGGGGGTGTACTATCAACCGCCTGGCCAGAATGAACAAACGGATGATGAAATGCTCAAACAAATCAAGGAAGCTAACAAAAGTTACAGTGCAGTAATAATGGGTGATTTCAATTACCCCGGTATCAACTGAGTCAGTGTCATAGCAGGACATGCTAGGGAGATAAAGTTCCTAGATGAAATAAATGACTGCTTCTTGGAGCAGCTGGCTCATGAACCGACCAGAGGGGAAGCCATATTAGACCTAGTCCTTAGTGGAACACCAGATCTAGTGCAAGAGATAAGGGGGTTGGGGCCACTTGGCAATAGTGATCAAAGCATGATCGCGTTTGATTTAATTAGTGGAGGAGGGATAGTAAGGAAATCCACAGTACTACCTTTTCACTTTCGAAAGGGAGACTTACTATGATAAAATGAGGAAAATAGTTAAGAAAAAACTAAAAGGAGCAGTTGTAAAGGTTAAAGACTTACATCAAGCTTGGGTGTTGTTGCAAAATACTATCTTGGAAGCCCAGACCAGCTGTATTCCACGCTTTAAGAAAAGTGGAAGGAAGTCCAAAAAACTGCCAGCATGGTTTAAAGGTAAGGTCAGAGAGGCTGTTGTTGCCAAAAAAGCAACTTTCAGAAAATGGAAAAAAAGAGCCAAACGACGAAACCTGGAAACAGCACAAGCACTGGCAAGTCAAATGGAAGGCTTTGATAAGGCAGGCAAAGGGAGAATTTGAGAAGAAGCTTGCTGCGGAAGCAAAAACGCGAAATAAAGACTTTTTAAAGTACATTCATAGCAAAAAACCTGTGAGAGAGTCAGTTGGTCCATTAGATGATAGAGGAGTTAAAGGGGCACTAACAGGCGACAAGGCGATAGCGGAGAGACTGAATGAATTCTTTGCTTCGGTCTTTACTGAGGAAGATGTAGGGATGTTACCCATGACTGAAGTGGTATTTAAAGGTGCGGAAGAATTGAAGGAAATATTGATACATCAGGAAGATGTATTACAACTATTAGCGTAAACTGAAGAGTAACAAATCACCTGGGCCGGATGGTATACATCCAAGGGTGTTGAAAGAACTGAAATATGAGATTGCAGACCTGCTATTGTAATCTGTGAATTTTCATTAAAATAATCTGTAATACCTGAAGATTGGAGGATCACCAATGTAACGCCAATTTTTAAAAAGAGTTCCAGGGGTGATCTGGGAAACTACAGACTGGTGAGCCTGACGTCAGTACTGGGAAAAATGGTAGAAACCATCATAAAGAACAAAATTACTCAGCATGTAGATAGTCATGGCCTAATGGGAGACAGCCAACATGGCTTTAGACAAGGAAGATCTTGTCCTACTAATCTGTTATGTTTTTTTGAAGGTGTGAATAAACAGGTGGACAAAGGTGAGTCGGTTGATATAGTGTATCTGGACTTTCAGAAAGCCTTTGACAGGGTCCCTCATCAGAGACTTTTGGCAAAACTAAAGAGTCATGGGATAGGTTATCAAATTTGCAGATGACACAAAACTATTTAAAGTTGTTAAAACCCAAGAGGATTGTAGAAAATTGCAAGAGGATCTTGATAAATTGGAAGACTGGGCATCAAAATGGCAGATAAAATTTAATGTGGACAAGTGCAAAGTTATGCACCTAGGGAAGAAAGCACAGTTACTTACCTGTAACAGGTGATCTCTGGGAACAGCAGGAATTAGTCCTCACATATGGGTACGTCGGTACCGACGGAGCCCGCGCGGGAAAGCTCCCCAGCTTCCCAGAAGGAAAGCTTTTGGGGCCTCCCACTGCGCATGCGCGCTGCCTTCCCGCCTTCCTGACCAACTCTCCTCAGTTCGAGTTTAAAGCTGAGACAATAGAGAGAGGAAAGGAAAGAGAGAGATAGATACAACTCCTAGGGGAGGTGGGTGGGTTGTGAGGACTAATTCCTGCTGTTCCCAGAGATCACCTGTTACAGGTAAGTAACTGTGCTATCTCCAGGAACAAGCAGGAATAAGTCCTCACATATGGGGACTCCCTAGCTAAGATGCCCGGGAGATCCCCTGAAGGGTATGAGACCCTGAAAGGTTCCTCATCTTCCTATGGATCTCAGGCATCCATTCAGGGAAGGTGGGCTGGAGTTGTTCAAGAATGGAATAGGTGTCTGAGGACAGCCTGACCAAACAAGGCATCCCGGCGGGAGTCCTTGTCCAAACAGTAATGCGCTGTAAAGGTATGAACCGAGGCCCAGGTGGCTGCTCGACAGATCTGGTCAATGGACACAGAGTTTAGATGAGCCATAGAGGTGGCCATGGCCCTCACGCTGTGAGCGGTGACATGGCCCTCCAGAGAAAGGTTCTTACTCTGGTAAGCAAAAGAGATACACTGAGCAATCCAATTGGAGAGTGTTCTTTTGGAGACTGGAAGTCCTAAATGAGAAGGATCAAAAGCAACAAAAAGCTGAGAAGACTTTCGATGTTGCTGTGTCCTGTGGAGGTAAAAGGCAAGAGCTCTTTTACAGTCTAGAGTATGAAGGTTCCTCTCTGCACTGGATGCATAAGGAGCTGGAAAAAAGACAGGTAAATATACCTCTTGATTAAGATGAAAAGGGGAGACCACTTTAGGCATAAAGTGGGGATTGGTCCTAAGGACCACCTTATCATGATGGAACCTTGTATAAGGTGGATTAGCCACTAGAGCTTGCAGTTCACTGATACGGCGAGCTGAGGTGACTGCAATAAGAAAAAGAACCTTCCAGGAAAGAAATTTCAAGGAGGTAGTGGCTAAGGGTTCAAAAGGTGGCTTCATAAGCTGACCAAGAACCAAGTTTAAGTCCCATGCCACCGGAGGAGGTTGAATGGGAGGTTTAGTTAAGGTTAGGCCTCTCATGAATCTTGCAATAAGAGGATGAGAGGAAACAGGTTGTCCATTGATGGGCTTAAGTGATGCCGCAATAGCACTCAAATGGACTCTTACTGAATTTGTTTTGAGTCCTGCATTGGAGAGATGCAGGAGATATTCCAAAAGAGAATTCAATGGGAGTGCTAGAGGGTTAAGACCCTTGTGAGCACACCAAATGGAAAATCTTTTCCATTTAAAAGCGTAAGAACGCCTAGTGGAAGGTTTCCTAGAGGCGTGTAGGATATCCTTCACTTGCTGCGAAAGATTGAAGTCTTGAAGGTCTAGGCCTTCAGTAACCAAGCTCTGAGGTGAAGGGACTTGGGGTTTGGGTGCCACAAAGTCCCCTCCTCCTGAGACAGAAGGTCTGGAGCCGCTCCCAAGTCCAGGGCGGGGGCTTGGGAGAGATGCAGAAGTAGAGGGTACCACACTTGGCGTGGCCAGCATGGAGCTATGAGGATCATGGACCCTTGATCCCTTTGAAGTTTGAAACAGAGTCTTGGGAATCAAAGGAATGGGTGGAAAGGCATACAGGAAGCCCTGACCCCAATGAAGGAGGAAGGCATCCTTGGCCTGAACTCCCTGACACGGAATTCTGGAACAGAACCGGGGAAGTTTGGCATTCCACGGACTTGCAAAGAGGTCTATGTCCGGGGTTCCCCATTTCTGGAAGATTCTGAGTACCTGATCCATGTGCAGGGACCATTCGTGTGGAAGCAGAACTCGACTGAGTCTGTCTGCCCAAGAGTTTTGGATTCCTGGAAGATATACTGCCAGGAGATGGATTTGATGCTCTCTGGCGAAGGCCCATAATCTTAGGGCTTCGTTGCAAAGCGACAGAGAGCCAGTCCCTCCTTGTTTGTTTATGTAAAACATGGCTACTTGATTGTCCGTGTGAATAAGGACTGTCATGTTGCTGAGGAAGGTATGAAAAACTTTGAGAGCCAGAAAGATTGCTCGAAGTTCCAAGTGGTTGATATGAAGGGTGGTCTCCTGTGGAGACCAAGTGCCCTGAGTGAAGAGATCTTGGAGATGAGCCCCCCAACCTGTTTGTGAGGCATCTGTTGTGAGAGTTGCTTGGGGCAACAATGGTTGAAAGGGGGCCCCCAACAACAGATTTTGAGTGGATATCCACCATTGGAGAGACCAAAAGAGACGATTGGAGTTTGCTATTTGGTCTGAGAGAGCTCCTGATGCTTGAGTCCACTGGGTGGATAAAGTCCATTGAGCTGCTCTCATATGTAGGCGAGCATAAGGCACCACATGTACTGTGGAGGCCATGTGGCCTAATAGTTGTAGCATCTCTCTGGCAGTCAAGTGGCTTCTGGACTGAGTCTGAGAGGCTAAGTGCACTAGATGTTGGCAACGGGCCTGAGGCAGATAGGCTCTTGCAGTGGTGGTATCCAACCAGGCCCCTATGAATTCTAGGGATTGAGTAGGGGTGAGTTGGGACTCTGGCAGATTGATCACAAGTCCCAGATACTGTAGAATTTGTCTGGTGCGATCCAGGGAAGTCTGAGCCTCGGACTGAGATGGAGCTTGGATGAGCCAGTCGTCCAGGTATGGGAAGACAAAAATTCCCAGGGCGCGTAGAAATGCAGCTACTATTGCCATGCATTTGGTAAATACCCTTGGAGCAGAGGCTAGACCGAAGGGAAGTACTCTGTATTGGAAATGTTTTCCCTGGAACAGAAACCGTAGGAATTTTCTGTGGGATGGATGGATGAGTATATGTGTGTACGCATCCTTGAGATCTAGAGAACAAAGCCAATCCTGACTCTGTAGGTATGGAAGGAGAGTACCTAGAGAAAGCATCTTGAATTTCTCCTTGCATAGAAATTTGTTCAATTCTCTGAGATCCAGAATGGGTCTGTACCCCCCTGTTTTCTTGGGAATGAGAAAATAAGGGGAGTAAATACCTGACCCCTGTTGAGGAAGAGGAACCTCTTCTATTGCCTTTTGGGCGAGAAGAGTGGTCACCTCCTGACCCAACAGGTCTAGGAGAGATGGGGGAGAATTGAAACTTCTCACCATGGTATGGGGAGGAAGGTTGGAGAAATGTAGTTTGTAGCCCTCTCTGATGATAGAGAGGGTCCATTGTTCTGATGTGATTTGCTCCCATCTGGGAGCAAAATGAGTTAACCTTCCTGGAATGGTGAGAGGTTCTGGATGTTTTAGAGCCAGAAAGGTTACGTTCTCCAGTTTTAAGTCAAAAACCCTGAGGGGGTTGGGACTGTTGGGCTGTAGCAGCCCCTGCAGGTTTTGCCCTGGCCTGTTTAGGCTGCTGACACTTAGGAGCAAAGCGAGCTGCAGAAGATTGTTGGCCAGTATTTGTGGCAAATCTGGCCTTCTTGTAGAAAGGCTTTTTGAAAGATTTTTTCTTGACAGGGGTAGAGGTAGACTTAGAAAGTCTATCTAAAGCAGCATTTTCTGCATCCATTTGAGTGGCTTTGATTTGCCACTCCTTACCAAACAGATTCTCACCTGTACAGGGCAAATTTCCCAACCCATCCTGGACCCAGGGATCTAGATCAGAGGCCTGGAGCCAAGCAATATGCGAGCCGCTATGGCAATACCTGAGGCTCTGCTAGCACCCTCAAAGGAGTCAAAGGCTGCTGTGTTGGAGAACTTTGAAATATCTTGGGTATGCTTCAGCAAAAGAAGGAACTCCTCCTTTCTATCCTCTGGGATAAAGGGGAGAAAATGGCGTATTTTTAATGCAATTTCCTTCAGAAACATGCCCATATAGAGGCTGTATGAGTTGATTCTGCCAATAAGCATACTTGCTTGGAAGATTTTTCTTCCAAAAGCATCCAGAGTCCTACATTCTCTTCCTGGGGGAGCAGAAGAGTGTCTTTTAGTACTCTTAATCCTTTTCATAGCTGACTGCACCACGATGGAGTGGTGAGGGAGCTGAGGTTTTTGAAACCCAGGAGAAGGAGGGACACGATACATGGTGTCCAGACGACGAGAATGTGGAGATAGGGTGAGAGGAGTCTCCCATAAGTCCATCATGTGTTCTTGAAGAATTTCATGGATGGGCAAGGTGACTGCCTCTTTGGGAAACTTAGAGTATCCTAAAATGTCTAACTTTTTTGCTCTAGGTTCTTTTTCAGAGGATACAGAAATAGAAAGACCTTTAGCTACTTCAATGATGAAGTCTTGAAAGGATAAATCCTCTGGAGGAGACATTCTCCTCTTTGGAGAAGAGGGCTCCTCAGGTAGAGTAAGGGATACTTCAGCAGAGTCATCTGATGAATCAGAATCATCAGAAGACTCAAAGTATCGTCTGTTTGCTTCCAGGGATCGATAAGCGTATCGACCGGTATCGACATCGGGGGTACCCGGAACCAGATTGGTATCGGGAAAAACCCCGGAACTGGGAACCGGAATCGGTATCCTGGTCGATGTGGATGGCCTGGGTACCGGTATCAGTTGTGGTACCGGAACCGGAGTCGGTACCGCAGGGTGCGGTACCGAAGGTGTCGCAGCCTTAATGAAAGCCAAAATGGCCTGCTGCATGGATTGGACTGTATGATCCATGGATGCCACGACTGTCTGGATGTCGGTACCGGATGATTGAGCCGGTACCCCAGAACAGTCTAACAGGTGATCGGTCGAGGCCGTGCCATCGATGTCAACCTGTAACCCCATAGGAGGAGCTTTGGAAGCCGGAGCTTCCCGCCGGGGTTGTTTGGCTGGGGCAGGGTCCTCAGGGTCAAGCCCAGGGGTATCTCGATACTTAGAGGGAGATTTGCCCTTTGAGGACCTGCCAGAGGAATGTTTGGTTACCTGAGATCCATCAGGAGAGGAAGACCTGGAAGATGTCGATGCTGGAGTATCTGTAGAAAACAGCATGTGAAACTTGGCTGCCCGATTCTGTAAGCCACGTTTAGACATCAAAGAACACGATGGGCAATCCGGAATGGAATGGTCAGGCCCCAAACATTTAAGACACCATTCATGGGTGTCTGTGACTGAAATAGTACCGCTGCACTTGGTGCATTTTTTAAACCCAGAGGCTTGTTTCTCCATGAGGGAGAATTTGTGAAGGCCTAAAGGCCTCACAGAACAAACACACCAAGTGAGGAAAAAAGAAGATTTTTTTTTTTTTTTTAAAGAAATAATGGAAAAAAGACCGGTAGTACCGGCCTGGAATCGGGGAAGGCAGACACGCGGCCAAAGAAATAAATTAAAATAACAACTTCTTAAAGAGGTCACGTGACACATGGGCAAGTGAGGACATTTTTCACTTGCTCCGGGACCACCGCGGCAAAATCGGCATAAAAACGGCGTTTTGAGCTCCTGGTGATCGGTGCCGACTGCGGGAAAAGTAACTTTAATTTAGCCCCCATACTCTGCTGCCTTTTGGTATTCCTGGATGCCGCTCCCGGTGCGGAGAGAGAGGGAGAAGGAGAAGGCGCCCAAATCTCGGGCCACAACAGCATCGGAGATGCACCCCGCTTCCCCGGGCGGGGAGAGTGGAGACTCGGCGTCGGAAGATTTGGCAAAGGAAGTGGCCCGACATCTAAATCCCAAGTTCGACCAAATCCTCACCAAATTGGAGGCGATGGGGGAGACCATGGCAGCACAGGGCCAGCGAATTGAAGAACTGGAACACCGTGTGTCAGCGATCGAAGATGATGACGGCCGGCAAGAGAGAATGCACGCGGATACACAAGCACAGCTCTTGGCGCTGCAAAACAA
This sequence comes from Ichthyophis bannanicus, assembly GCA_033557465.1. Lineage (NCBI taxonomy): Eukaryota > Metazoa > Chordata > Amphibia > Gymnophiona > Ichthyophiidae > Ichthyophis > Ichthyophis bannanicus. Next base: position 55,522,033 of record CM066045.1, read on the forward strand.
GGTGGATGACCTGGAAAATCGTTCCCGCCGGAGCAACCTCCGGCTGGTGGGCATCCCCGAAGCAACCACTGACCTTCAGCTGCTGCCGCTCATCGAAAAATGGCTCCCGGAAGAGCTGGGCCTACCCACATTGGTTGGAGACCTGAAAGTGGAGCGCGCCCATAGGATCGGGCCTTGGTCCGAGACCAGAGCCAGACCCCGAGTGGTCATTGCGAAAATTCTGAACTTTGCTCATAAGGAGCGCCTTCTCAGAGCCTACCGACAGCATGAGGGTCTGCTATGGCACAACTCCAAAATTCTGCTGTTTCAGGATTACTCCACCGCGGTGTCTGCGAAGCGTAAGGAGTTCTCCCAGGTATGCACGGCTCTGTTTGAGAGGAAGATTCGCTTCTCCCTGACCTTCCCGGCGACGCTAAAAGTTCACCATCAGGGCCGTAATTTGACATTCGCGACCGCGGGAGAGGCCAAATCCTTCTTAACTCAATTACAAAGGGAGCAGCCGGCTCAGGCGGCGGCGGGCGCTGCGGACTCAGTGCAATGAACTCGCATGACCCATGCTGCTCCTACTGTTGGTCTCAGCTATGTGGAAGCGGCACATCTCCGAGAGAGAGGGGATCTCTCCAGGGAGGGTAGCTACCGGGACCTGATGCCATACTCCAACAACCTCCTGGAAGTTTGTGCCTCATTGAACCATGGGAGCCTATTGCCATGTTGCCATTCTGCTATATTCTCTGTCTATACTGTAAAAAGTATGTTTGGTCGTTGAATTTCCTAGGGATCGTGGGGTAAAGTGAGTATGTGAGACCTACACCCATTCCCCTCACCACTGTGGTCCTTTTCCTATCCCCTTCTTGGATGGCCGGGGTGGGGCTGGGGGAGTTAGGAAGGATTTGTAGCAATTTGTTTAAGCCAATATCTGTCCCCAGCAGCCAAGCCGAATATAGTGTGGGGGGGGGGGGGCGGTGGAGGGCTTCGGAGGGAGGGGGGACCCCGGGATTAATAGAAAGCACTGGGGCTAGATGTATCTCCGCGGTGGTCCCGCGGTGCGCAGAGGTGACCTTACTCAGTTTTAGACTGAGGTGGGAAGTGCGTTACTCAGGGGGGAAGGTTGTATGGAGGGGGGGAGAGGAGGATGGGGTGGTTGAGAGCGTGGGAGGGAAGGGGGGTGGGCGGAGGGGGGGGGAATGGGGGGTCCTTACAGTCACACCCGGGCAAGACAGCCTCTTGTACGGGGGGGAGTCGGATTCTGGAGATGGGGGGCGTCCCAGGCTGGGGGGACCCTCTCCCAACCATTGGCATTGATATGGGTGAAAATGTTCTTTAATATTGTATTACTCTGAAAATTATTTCTTGGAATGTCTGTGGGCTGGGGAGTCCCATTAAAAGATCCAAAATTCTGCAAGCTTTGGCCCGGCAGAGAGCAGATATTGCCTTGCTCCAAGAAACCCACCAGACAGAGGAAGAGCATCGCAAACTCCAACGAGGCTGGGTGGGGCAAGTCTGGGGGGCCCCTGCTGTGGGTAGAAAGGGGGGCGTGGTGGTACTTATTCACAAAAATATCCGCTTTGAGGTTCACCAACAGATCCTAGATCCTACAGGGCGTTTCATTGTGCTACATGGTCTATTGGGGGGGCGATCGGTCCTTCTCGGTAACCTCTACTGTCCTAATGTTTTGGATGCAGCTCTGTATTCTCGCCTGGCATCACGAATTGAACAACTTCCAGAGCTGCCTTTGATTTTGGGTGGCGATTTCAATGGAGTAATGGATGTAGTGCTGGATACCTCGCGGGAAGGGGGTCCCAGGGATCGCCTTCACTCGGCCGTGCACTCCAGCGGCTGTGCATCCGCTTGGGGTTGGTTGATCCCTGGCGGCTTCTGCATTCGGAGGAAAGGGATTATACGCACCAGTCCCGTGCACATGGGACCAGCGCCAGAATCGATTATTTACTGCTTTCTAAAAGTCTGTTTGTCAAGGTGACGGATGCGCGGATAGGTCCCACGGAGATTTCTGACCACGCTCCGATCTGGCTAACGTTACAGGGGGTGGGTGACAATCCAGGGGCGCGCATCTGGCGTTTTCCGCTGGAATTATACAGGGATACCCAATTCCGTCAGTTTTTGGTCCGCCGTTGGCAGGAGTTTGAGTCCGATCACGTCGGACATCAGGCTGAACCCGAGCTTGTATGGGAGACGGCTAAGGTGGTCCTAAGGGGCGATATCATTGGCTACATGGCTCGAAAGCGGAGGCTCCGAGCCGAACAAATTATCCGACTTGAAAGACTCGTTACGAAGCTTCGCCGACGGCATGCCTGCACCCCAAGTCTGGCCCTTAAAACACAGCTGTGGGAAACACAAACGGCCCTGAATGAACTCCTGCACCAGCGGGCTAAAAAGTCGGCGCTGTATTATCGCTACCAACTATACTGCCACGGGGATAAACCGGGCAAATTGTTGGCGCGCTGCCTGCGGGGCCCCCGAGGGTCGCGTATGATAGCGGCCGTTAGGGATGACCAAGGGACCCTTCATAGGGACAATTTGCAGATTGCCCAGGTTTTCCGGTCCTTTTTTCGGACTCTTTATTCAGCGGATGAGGGCTCCCCGGAACGGATGGTGTCATATCTACAGGGCCTAGATTTGCCGCGGTTAAGTGAGCCGGAGAGGGCGCTCCTAGATCAACCGCTGACTCTCCAAGAGGTGCAGCAGGCTATTGCTAGGGCGAGCTGTTACAAGTCTCCGGGCCCAGATGGACTGGGGGCGGAGATGTATAAGATCCTCAATAATCATATTTCCCCTGCACTGGTGGCCCTTCACACTAAAAGGACCGAACAGGGCGGCTTCCGCTGGGGGGGGAACCAGGCCTATATTACGCTCTTCCCTAAGCCTGGGAAAGACCCCTTACAGGCCGCGTCCTATCGTCCCATTTCACTACTCAACTTTGATGTTAAGCTTTTGGCTAAGATCTTGGCGGATCGCCTGGCAGGCGTGTTAGGTCAATTGGTTCATGATTCGCAGGTGGGCTTTGTCAGGCAGCGTCACGCGGTCCGTAATCTCCGTAAAATCCTCTCCTCGCTGGAATGGGTGAGCCGACGACGACTCCCCTCGTTGTTAGTAAGCTTTGACGCGGAGAAAGCCTTTGACAGGGTGGATTGGAAATATCTCAAGTTCTTGCTCCCGTATTATGGCTTGGGGCCTGTTTTTTGCAAGATGGTTCACAGCCTATATGCGGATCCGACGGCGGCCATTTACTGTAACGGGGTCCTATCTGATCCTTTTTCCTTACACCGGGGTACCCGACAAGGATGTCCCCTGTCTCCCTTACTGTTTGTGCTCTCCCTGGATCCCTTGATACAGAGCGTGGAACAATCTCTGGAGATCAAGGGCATCCGTATGGGTTCTCACGTGTTCAAACTGTCGGCCTTCGCGGACGATTTGTTGGTACATTTATCCTCCCCCCAGGTCTCACTTTCATCCTTGCTACAGGAATTTCACCGCTTTGGACGCTTTGCAGGTTTAGCTATTAATATGGAAAAATCCGAAGCACTCGATGTGTTGGGCCTTTTGAAGGCTGGATGGCAGGGGGTATTTCCTCTCAGATGGGCCGAGGAGTATTTCACGTACTTAGGTATTCGGCTAACGTGCCAACCGACTCGGTTGTATCGTTGTAACTTAGAATGGACGTTGAGTAAGCTGCGAGAGCAATTGTTGGCCTGGAAATCTCTCCCCCTTTCCTTGTCAGGGAAGATCGCGGTGATTAAGATGGTCATTCTGCCACGGATCCTTTACTGGATGCAAACTCTACCGGTATGGCTACAGCGGGGTGACCTCCGGAGGATTGAGGGGATGATCCGGGGGTTCCTATGGAACGGTAAGAAGGCGCGGATACCGTTTAGTCGGCTAGTGGGGAAATGGGAACAGGGTGGGATGGGTCTCCCCGGACTTAGAGGCATATGCCCTGGCTTGTCAGTCGCGCCACTTAAGCGACTGGCTGGGGGGCACGGAGGTTTATACGCCGGTGGCCTTGGAAGAGGCGCTGGCGGCTCCAAATGCTTTGCTGGCTCTGTTGCATTTTGACAATCGGTTGTGTTGGGGCAAAGTTGAAGACAGTGTGCTTTTGGGATCGGTCAGGCGGACTTGGCGGCGGTTGAATGGGTACTGGGGGGAGAATTGGCGAGTCTCCAGTTGGCTGCCGCTGAAGGGCAATGCGCAGTTTACTCCGGGGTCTGACACGGGTGCGTTCTCGGTCTGGATTCGACAAGGTATCGGTAATGTGGGCCATGTGGTCGACCTTTCGGGAAAATGTAAACAATTCCGGACTCTGAGGGAGGAATATGGAATACCGTCCGGACACTATTTCGCCTATCTGCAGCTCTCCCACTACGTACATTCATTATCGGTTGTAGACCTCCGGGCGGAGCGCTCCGCGAGAATTATTGAGTTCTTCGGGTTGGGGGGGGAGGAACCGCCTTCCATTCGTGGGTTGCGGAATAGGGTGGCTCCCTTTAGGCCGATCGCTGATTATAGCTCGGTGGAGCTTGCCTGGGCGGCGGAAATGGGCAGCGCGGTACCTCCTGGCGCGGTGCGGGCAGCTTTACAACATCTCACAGAGCTGGCTGTGGGGGCTCGCTGGAGGGAAATACAATTTAAGTGCATCACTAGGGCACATTTTTCTCCCCGACGGGCCCTCCGCAGTCACCTTACCACCGATGGGAGCTGTCCGCGCTGCTCCGAGTCTCTTGCTACGCTGTTCCATATGTGGTGGGGGTGCCGCATCATACGGCCATATTGGGCAAAAATCTGTACCTTCTTGGTACACGTGTTAGGGCAGCGGGTAGGCTGGGATGGGTCTTTAGTGGTGTTAGATAGACTATGCCCCACCCAGCCCAAAGGGAAATGGGAGCGTTTGCTGGTGCGCAAAGCCTGTCTGGTGGGTAAGGGTCCTCTTCTGCGAAAGTGGAGGGAACCACATCCGCCCTCCTACTGGGAATGGCGTAATGCCTTCCATCAATTGATGCTTTGGGAATGCCGCCGCGCTCGGGGCAGTGTGCGACGGTGGCCGGCCTTTCAGAGGCTCTGGGACCCCTACATTCAAATGTTGAGCCCGGGCGTTCGCAATGAGATTTTGCAAATGGGGTGTTAACCCCCCGGAAAAGATGATTCTTTATGGGTTGGGTCTGTGACTGTAAGGTGGGTGGGGGGGGGGGGGAGTGGGGGACGGTTGGGGATGAATATCAAAAATTTACACCTGGCTGTTAATTTTGCTCTGAAGGGGGATCAGAGTCCACCCCTCTCGGAGCTAGTTATTGTTGTGATTTGTTTGTCTCCTGGTGTTCCAAAATAAAGTTTATAAAAAAAAAATAACAACTTCTTCAGCGGTGACAGGAACACGACCTGCTGGCTCCGCGGAAAAAGAAGAACTGAGGAGAGTTGGTCAGGAAGGCGGGAAGGCAGCGCGCATGCGCAGTGGGAGGCCCCAAAAGCTTTCCTTCTGGGAAGCTGGGGAGCTTTCCCGCGCGGGCTCCGTCGGTACCGACGTACCCATATGTGAGGACTTATTCCTGCTTGTTCCTGGAGATCAACCCAAACTATGGTTACATAATGCAAGGTTCCACATTAGGAACCACCACCCAGGAAAAAGATTTAGGTGTCATTGTAGATAACATGTTAAAACCCTCAGCCCAGTGTGCAGCGGCGGTCAAGAGAGCAAATAAAATGCTAGGTATCATAAGGAAAGGAATGGAAAATAAAACAAAAGATATTATAATGCCTCTATATCGTTCCATGGTGAGACCGCACCTTGAATATTGTGTGCAATTCTGGTCGCCGTATCTTAAAAAGGATATAGCGCTATTAGAAAAGGTTCAGAGAAGAGCCACCAAAATGGTAAAGGGGATGGAAGGATACTACTATGAAGAAAGGCTAAAAAGGTTAGGGCTCCTTAACCTGGAAAAGAGATGGCTGAGGGGAGATGAGACAGAAGTCTATAAATTAATGAACGGAGTGGAACGGGTAAACATAGATCAATTGTTTACGTTATCAGAATATAGAAAGACTAGGGGACATGCAATGAAGCTACAGGGTAAACTATTTAAGACTAATAAAAGAAAATATTTTTTCACTCAACGTGTAATCAAACTCTGGAATTTGTTACCGGAGGATGTAGTAAAGGCTGTTAGTGTAGCTGGGTTTAAAAAAGGTTTGGACAAGTTCCTGGAGGAAAGGTCCATAAACCATTATTACGAAGGGACCCAGGATATCAATGATTGACCCAGTACAAGCATTGTGGAACCTGTGTCTTTTGGGGAAACTGCTAGGTACTTATGACCTAGATTGGCCACTTTTGGAAACAGGATACTGGGCTTGATGGACCTTGGTCTGACCCAGTATGGCATATCTTATGTTGTTATGAGAAAGGAGATCTGGAGCAGACCCCAGATCTATGGGTTGAGCCTGAGACAGACCTAGAAGGAGAGGGAGCTACAGTTGATGTGGCCAGCGTGGGGCTATGAATATCATGCAGCCCTTGTCTCTCTGGAGATTGAAAAGAGTCTTTGGAATTAAGGGAATGGGAGGGAAGGCATATAGGAAGCCTTGACTCTAGTGGAGGTGAAAATCATCCACTTGCTGGCTGTGTAGTGCAGGAGTCCTGAAGCAGAGTTTGATTACACGTTGAGTGAAAAAATATTTTATCTTATTAGTTTTAAATAGGTTACCCTGTAGCTTCATTGCCTGTCCCCTAGTCTTTTTATATTCTGATGACAAACAATCAATCTATGTTTATCTGTTCCACACTATTCATTCATTTATGGACCTCTATCATATCTCCCCTTAGCCGTCTCTTTTCCAGGTTGAAGAGTCCTAACCTTTTTAGCCTCTCTTCATAGGAGTAGTCTTCCATCCCATTTACCATTTTGGTGGCTCTTCTCTGTACCTTTTCTAATAATGCTATATCCTTTTTAAGATACGGCGACCAGAATTGCATGCAATATTCAAGGTGCAGTCGCACCATGGAACGATAGAGAGGCATTATAATGTCCTTTGTTTTCATTTCCATTCCTTTCCTTATGATACCTAGCATTCTATTTGTTCTCTTGGCCATCGCTGCACACTGGGCGGAGGGGTTTTAACATGTTGTCCACGATGACATCTAAATCTTTTTCCTGAGTGGTGGTTCCCAATGTGGAACCTTACATTGTGTAACCATAGTTTGGATACTTTGATTCATGGAGATTGCCGATGATTGGGTATCGGTACTGGAATTGCAGGCCATGATCCCTGAGCATGGCACAAGCAGCTCTCTGGAAGTGGAGGCCTCGGGAGCATCCTGGGACCCCACTAAGGCAATGGAGGGAAGATCCTCCTGCTGGGGTTGTTTGGCAGGTGTGTTCCCCTCCAGGGCAACACCAGAGGCATCTCAATACTTAGGAGATCTACCCTTGGAAGGCCGGTCAGCCTTCGATGAAAAAGAGTAGTTACTCACTTGTAACAGGTGTTCTCCAGGAGCAGCAGGAATCAGTCCTCACATATGGGTGACATCGACGTCGATGGAGCCCTTGCGGAGCATTTCCCCAGCTTTCTATGAAAGCATTTGGGAATACTGCACGCATGCGCGGTCCCCTTTCCGCCTAAAGGTGCCATCTTGCTCAGTCAAATGACATAGCTAAAAAACAGCACACAAAAATGTAAAATAAACTATGTACAACTGCAACTCCCAGGGGAGGAGGGAGGGTTGTGAGGACTGATTCCTGCTGCTCCTGGAGAACACCTGTTACAGGTGAGTAACTACTCCTTCTCCAGGACCAAGCAGGAAGTCAGTCCTCACATATGGGTGACTCCCTAGCTCTAGGCTACCAGGAACCCAGGCTGAACAAGAGAACTCCCTTTAGTCCCAGCATCAAAGAAAGGCTTTCCACTGAAAGAACCTCCACCGGTAGCCCAACGGAGGGCTGGAGGGCCGGAGTTGCCTAAACCTCAAAGAGATTCCGGAGTACTGCCTGGCCAAAAGCACTGTCCCTACTGGACTCCCTCTCCAGGCAGTAATGGGCTGCAAATGTCTGGCTTGAGGACCAAGTTGCAGCCCTGCAGATTTCTGCCAACGATACAGAGCGGAGATGAGCTATTGAGGCAGCCATTGCCCTGACACGATGGGCCGTGACCCGACCCTGCAAGGGAAGGTCAGCCGCCTTGTAAGCCCAGGTGATACAGTCAGCCACCCAAATGGACAAAGTAAGCTTGGACACAGCTAACCCCAAATTATTAGGGTCAAAAGATATGAAGAGCTGAGTAGCCCTTCTATGTCCCTGCGTACGGTCAAGGTAGAAGGATAAGGCCCTTCTACAGTCCAGGGTATGCAGGACTGCTTCAGCCTGGCTTGCATGAGGCCTAGGGAAGAAAGTTGGAAGAACCACCTCCTGGTTGAGGTGGAAAGAGGAGACAATCTTTGGAAGGAACTTTGCATGAGTCCTAAGGACTACCCTGTTCTTAAAGAAGCGAGTGTAAGGCCGGTCACAGACCAGGGCCTGAAGCTCACTCCCTCGCCTGGCCGAGGTTAGGGCTACCAGGAAGAGTGTCTTCCAGGACAGGAAGCGGAGAGGACAAGTAGCCATCGGCTCAAAAGGTGGGCGAGTCAGTTTCTGCAAGACCACATTCAACTCCCACTCAGGGGCTGGAGGATGAACCGGAGGCTTGAGCAGGAGGAAACCCCTGAGGAACCGGGACACCAAGGGGTGAACCGACAGAGAGTGTCCTTCCACCAGTGAGTGGTGAGCTGCTAGAGCTGAGAGGTGGACCCGAACAGAATTGGACTTAAGTCCCTGATTGGATAAGTGCAGCAGGTACTGAAGCACCACTGGTATAGCACAGGAGAAAGAATCTTCTGTACGCAGCTGACACCACACAGAAAACCTTTTCCATTTCAGGGCATAGGTTTTTCTGGTGGACTGCTTCCTAGAGGCCAGGACGATGTCCTCAACTTCCGGAGGGAGGCCCCAGGGAGCCAAAACTACCCTTGCAGCCTCCAGGCCATCAAATTGAGAGATTTGAGATTGGGGTGCAGAAGAGACCCCTGATCCTGAGAGAGAAGATTGGGCTGGAACCCCAGAGGTAGTGGGGCGTCCACTGCCAGTTAAAGCAGAAGTGGGAACCAAGGCTGCCTTAGCCATCTGGGAGCTACCAGAAGGACTGAGGCCTTGTCCTGTAGAATCTTGAACAGGGTTCGGGCCACCAAAGGCATGGGAAGAAATGCATACAGGAGGCCCTGGGACCAGGAAATCAGAAAAGCATCTGCTGCTAGCCGCAGAGGATGCGGTTACCTGGAGCAGAACCTTGGCAGCTGTCTGTTGAGGGGACTGGCAAACAGATCTATGGAGGGAAGTCCCCATTTCAGGAAAAGCTTCTGAACCACCAAGGGATGGAGCTGCCATTTGTGGGGCTGCAGAATCCTGCTCAACTTGTCTGCCAGGTAATTTTCCTGGCCAGGAAGATAAACAGCCTTGAGAAACATGTTGCGCCTGAGCGCAAACAAGCAAAGGTCCTGTGCCTCCTGACAAAGGAGCCTGGACCCAGTGCCGCCCTGTTTGTTCACATAAAACATGGCTACCTGATTGTCTGTTTGTACTAAGACAGACTGGTGCGCCAGGGTTTTGAGAGAAAGTCTTGAGGGCTAAGCGAATAGCCCGCAGCTCCAGTAGATTGATTGGCTGCCTGGCCTCCCAGAAAGATCACAGACCCTTGGTGCATTGGCCCAGACAGTGTGCTCCCCAGCCCTGCAGGGAGGCATCGGTGGTTAACACCACTGTGAACAAAGGTGGCTGAAAAGGCATTCCCCTTCAGTAAGTTGGGGGGATGCAGCCACCAACGTAGGGAGTGCAGGAATGGTCTGGACACTCTTACTCTGTCGCTGAGGCGCCCTGTGACCACTGAGCTCTGAGGCACCATTGCGCAGGCCTCATATGAAGCCTGGTATTGGGGGTCACATGTACTGTCGAAGCCATGTGGCCAAGAAGCCTCAGGCAGAGCCTGGCGGAGACCAGTGACCTGCTGAGAAACTGGTTTGCCAAGGCTGTCTTTGGGCTCTGTCCTCTGGCAAGAAAGCCTTTGCCTGCAGAGAGTCCAGCCTTGCCCCTATGAACTCCAAGTTTTGGGAGGGGAGCAAAGTGGACTTTACGAAGTTTATGACAAACCCCAGGTGTTGGAGTAGAGAAATCGTTCGGAGGGTGGCTTGCCTGGTCTCCTGGCACGGATGACCCCTGATGAGCCAGTCGTCCAGATAGGGGAAGACAAAGATACCCTGATTCCTTAAGTAGGCCGCCACCACTGCCAGGCATTTGGTAAAGACCCTGGGAGCAGAGGTGAGGCCAAAGGGCAGCACTCTGTACTGATAATGGTTTCCTCCCACAATGAACCTGAGGTACATTCTGTGGTCTGGATGAATGAGGATGTGAGTGTACGCATCCTTTAGATCTAAAGAGCATAGCCAATCTCCCTGCTGTAGGTAGGGCAGAAGTGTTCCAAGAGTAAGCATCTTGAACTTTTCCTTCTCTAGGAACTTGTTGAGATTGCTGAGGTCGAGAATAGGCCTGAGGTCCCCTGTTCTCTTTGGTACTAGGAAGTACCTGGAGTAGAAACCGTGACCTTGTAGGTGGGGAGGCACAGGCTCCACCGCCTTGTCTTGCAACAGACCTTGAAGCTCCTGCAGGAGAAGGGCTGTATGGAGAGGAGGCATTGGAGGCTCTCCTGGAAAGTAGGGAGGAGGCAACTGATGAAAATGAAGCATGTAGCCCTTGTGGACTATGCTTAAGACCCAATTGTCTCCTGTAATGGGTGGCCACCGGTGGGCAAACAGGGCTAGTCGACCTCCTGTACAGACGGAGACGGAGAGGCTATGCCTTGGGAGTCAAAAACCCCCACCTTGCTGAGTAGGAGCAGGAGCCGGAGGCTTGGGGGCCTTCTGCCTACGGGGCCCATGTCCCTGCCCCTTGGCCTGCTGACCCTGTAGGGGAGCGGGGGAGGCCTGGTAAGTTGGGAACTGTTTGTAGGCAGTCACCTTCCGAGGGTAAAAGGGCTTTTTACCCAAACCCTTCTTCTTGTGTGAAGGGGCAGAAGTCTTTCGAGACAGCCTTGTCCTCGTGAGGTGCTCGGTCTCGAGCTCAGCAGCCTTCTCGGCCATGGGCTTGCCAAAAAGGTTCTCACCTCGGCAAGGGACATCGACCAATTTGTCCTGAACCCATGGCTCGAGGTCCGATGACTGCAGCCATGCCTGGCGTCGAGCCGCGATGCCGGCTGCCGCAACACGGGCCGAGACCTCGAAGCCATCATAGGCTGCTCGGGACATGAACTTAGAGCATTCCCGGATCCCCGAAGACAAGGACTTGAACCTCTGCAAAGATTCCCCGGAGAGGCCAGCAGAGAACCCGGCAAGCTCCTTTGCCAGGTCCCGCAAGTACATACCCATGTACAGCTGGTAAGACTGGACACGGCAAGCAAGCATCGAGCCCTGGAAGCACTTTCTACCAAACGCATCCAGGTTCTGGGCCTCCCTGCCAGGGGGCACCGCGGAGTGCATCTTCTGACTTTTCAGACGATGCATGGCCGATTCCACCACTATGGAATGGTGTGGTAGCTGCACCTTCTGAAAACCAGGGCTCTTACGGAGTCGATAAATGGAATCGACCCGCTTGCTGAGAACCGGCGCCGAGGCCGGTGCCTCCCACATCCGGAAGAGGAGCCATTCCAGCATTGGAGGAACCGGCACAGCAAAGGCCTCCTTCGGAGGAGAGTCATACTGGAGTGCCTCGAGCTCTTAGGCTCGAGGCTCCTCCTCGGGATCCGCCAGGATCGCCAAAGCAGTTGTCATATCCCTAACGAACTCCGAGAACCGGGTATCCTCCGGAGGGGACCTACTCCGGGGCTCAGACTGCGGTGAGTCCGACGGGACGCACCGAGTCTTGAAGGCATCGGGGGACTCCTCGTCCTCCGTCTTCCAGGTGGACTCGTCCGAAGAGGAGTCGGGCTCCGACCGCATGGGGCACGGCAGCACCCGCACCGATGCCGAAGGCACCGGCGTCGACTCCCTCGGTCCCGACCGAGAGGTCGACAGTGACCGTTACCGAGGACGACCTCGAGCCTTCATGGTCTCGAGTATCGGCTCGGTCTCCGGGGTTGACTTGGACGTCGATGTCCCGGTGATCGGGGCAGATGCGCCAGCGAGGCTGGCCATCAGCACCCACTGCTGATCCATGAAGGCAGACAGTCTGCACTCCAAGGCTGTCAGCCTGAGACCCAGCAGCCACCAACTCGGGCCCCGACGGCGCCGGGCCCGACGTCGGTTCCCTGGGAGGAGAGTCCTCGAGGACAACAGGACTTACGTGTCCAGCAGACTCTGGCTCCACTCAAGGTACTTTTGACGGCTTCTCCTGTTCCACGGGCCCAGGACGGCAGTCGGGGGACCGAGACCTAGCCCTCGAGGAGCAAGGGACCTCCTCCGACGCCGCTCTTGCGAGCCGTTTCTTCCTCTTTCGCTCCCGCTCGGGGGACCCCCTCTCCGAGGAACCCCAACGATGCTTGGGGTCAGACTCCTGAGACGTTGAGGCCTCAGACGAGGTCCGGGCCCGGCCGGAGGCTGAATCGGAGAAAAGCCTTTCTTTTTGGTGCTGACGACTTCGCAGTGCCTTAGTGGACATTTTCCCCACACGGTCCACAGATCTTAGGATCATGATCAGGACCAAGGCACCGAAGGCAGCAGTCGTGTGTGTCGGTGAGAGACATTAGTTTCTTGCACCTATCACACTTCTTAAAACCACTGGAAGCCATCGGGGAAAAAAAAGAGTCCCCGCGAGATCAAAGGACTAGCCCTTCCAGGGAAAAGGAAAAAAGGGTGCGAACGCCAGCCACGAAGGGCAAAAACCGAAAAAAAGATCGGGCTCGATACCGGTGTACCGAACCCGGTGAGAAGGGGAACCGGCGTCGAACCGGAGAAAAAACTGCGAAGAAATCGCAAGAATTTGAAGAAAAAAATCTGTTTTCCGGGTGAAGTAGGACAAACGTCCGACGGGCTCCACGGAAAAAGAGAGACTGGGCAAGATGGCACCTTTAGGCGGGAAGGGGACTGCGCATGCGTGCAGTATTCCCAAAGGCTTTCACAGAAAGCTGGGGAAATGCTCCGCAAGGGCTCCATCGACGTCGATGTCACCCATATGTGAGGACTGACATCCTGCTTGGTCCTAGAGAACTTAGGTTTTGATACCTGAGATCCTTGTGAGGAAGATGAAGCTCTTGATAATGTCGCTGCTAAAGGTAGTGCATCGGAGGACAAGAGGGTGCCCAGCTTTGCAGTTTGATTCTGTAGGCCTCTCTTTGTCATCTTCCTACAAAGAGGACATTCTAATGGCCGATGATCTGGCCTTAAGCATTTCAGACACCAGTCATGGGTGTCTGTGGCCGAAATGGTACCGCCACATTTGGAACACTTCTTAAGACCACTGGATGTTTTTTCCATTTTGTCTATGAGAAAAAGGAAGGCCTAAGCCTAAGATGGCATTGATGTGCCTGAAGGAAAGAATAAGTCTTTCCCTCACAGAAATTTTTTTTTTTTTAAAAGAAAGAAAGCAGCGATGGGAGCCTGTACCAGCACTGACGGGAAGGCAAACGCAACCACAAAAAATATGAAAAAGATAAATTTTCTGTGGTGACAGGAATTACTTCTTGTTGGCTCTGTGGAAAACAAAGAACTGAGGAGGGAGAGTTGGAAAAGCACAAATGCAGCTATGCAGGCGTAGTGGGATGCTCCCAAAGGCTTTCCTATTGGATGCTGGGGAGCATTTCCGCACGAGCTCTGTAGGTACCGACGTCACTCGTATGTGAAGACTACATTCCTGCTTGTACCGAGGTAGCCCTTTTTCAGAATGTCCTACAGAAAGGCCAACAGAGTTGGCATCTTGGTAGCCTGAGGAACGAGTGGCTGTGCATCGCACCGATGCTCAAAAGAGGTACCAGAATCGGGCATATGCCAGGCTGATAGAGCCCCAAAGGACTTGAGCAGAGCAAAAACTACTACAGGAGAATAGCACTTATGCATCAGCCAATGCCCTTTAAGAGCCAAGCCGTGAGCGAGAAGGGAGGCAGGTCATTCAGGACAATCGGCCCCTGCCACATCTTGCCCCGAAATGGGGCATACCAAGAGGAGATTCCTGCAGGAACTGCAGCAGGTCCCTAAACCATGCTTTCCTCAGCCAATCTGGGCTCACCAGAACAATCCAGCCTTGATGGTATTTTATGCGCCAGAGCACATGCCCTAACAGCAACCCTGGAGGAAGCACACACAGTAGGCACTAACTAGGACTGAACCGGGATGACAAACATCCTCATCCCAGTAGCCATACGGTGACTTAAAGAAATGGCACTCTTTGTCACTGGAGTAGGACACCATCAGTTCCATCACAGGGTCCCCAATAGTGGAGAAGCACCTGACATGTACCTCCTGACTCAACTTCCACTCTCTGGAATCGAGAGAGTGATGATGGAGAAAGACCACTTCCACATTGACTACCCTGGCCGGGCCAACAGAGCTAGGAAGCTCATTTCCACCCAGGCAAATCAGAGAGGCATCCCAAGGGCCACTCCTGCACACATCATGATGCCTTGGTGATTGACATACGTCACTGCCGTGACACTGCCTGAGAGTACTCGCACTGCCCTGCCCTTGACCAAGGGCAGGAAACTCAAGAGGGCCTGCCAGATAGCTCTTGCTTCAAGATGGTTGATGGATCACACCACCTCCCTGCAGCTCCAACAGCCCTGGGCCATTCGATCTTGACAAGGGCTCCCTAGCCCGAGAGACTGGCATCCGTTGCCAGAAGAATCCACAAGGGGACATCCAGAGACATGCCCCTCTTCAGATAACGTGGCGTAGCCACCACCTCATGCCTGCTCTTGCTCCCAGCTGGAGCGGAAGCCTGAGTTCAAACTCAAGTCAGGACGGACCACTAGAGTGGCCTCATATGAGCATGCACCCATGGTACCATCTTGACCGCTGCTTCCATCAAGCCGAGAAGCAATAGATAGTCCTAAATCCTGGGAGCCAGTTGAGAACAGACCACCTCAGGTCGTTCCAACAACCTCTGCACCCTTACCTCTGGTAAGAAGGCTCTGCCCATTGAAGCATCAAACTGTGCTCCTAGGAATTCCAGGGATTGGGAGGGCTCCAACGGATACTTCCCCGATTGACCACACAGGATGACACCACTCTGTCCAAAACCCGAGATGCCTCCAATGGAAAAGGGGCTCAAATAAATCAGTCATCTAGAAATGGGTGTACACATAGTCTTTAGCCAATAGCGCAGCAGCCACTACCGTCATGATTCTGGAGAATGTGCTTGGGGCACTGGAAGGCCGAAGGAAGGGTGGTGAACTGAAGATGTGAGCCAAACACAGCAAAATGCAGACATTTCCGCTGATCCTCTCAGACTGGGGATATGAAAAGAAGCTTCGGCCAAAGCTAGAGACACTAGGAACTCCCTTCAGCACATCACCAAAATCATAGATCATAGAGATTCCATTCAGAAGCACAAATGAGCATTGACCCCCATGAGACTGAGCATTGGTCGGAAGGAGCCATCTTTCTTTGGCATCACAAAGTAAATGGAATATCTACTCTTGCTCTGCTTGGCTGTTGGCACTAGCACCACTGCCTTCAGGTGCAGTAACTTGTCCAACGTGACCCTTGTGATGGCTCTCATGTCTGCTAAATCACAAGGAGAGATGACAAATGCCTCTGAGTGTCTGCTTGCAGTCCAGGACATAGTCGTTTAGAATGGTGTCTAGCACTCAGCGATCCTTGCTGACATCCGAGAATGAGCCCCCAAACCTTCGTTGTGATGAATGAGAGGGATCACCTCTAGAGGGGGCTGAGTTTCTGGGCCCATGAGCCCCTTGAAAGGGCTAGATATGGGTCCAAAATCCAGAAGAAGAGCAGCAAGGCTTTCCAGGATGACAAAGTTGGGAGTCCCAAGACCCCTGGGAGTCAGTCCAACAGGCCCGTAAAGGATGGGCGGAAGCTAAAGAGGAAAGATGACCCAGCACGCTTCCTAGGCCCCTTCAGTCTATCCCCTGGAAGGCATCAAGGCTTAGCCTTGGCCAAGTCCTCCACTAACTCTTCCGATCAGCCCCACAAGGAAGCTTTCCCTGAAAGGACAATGAGCTAGCCGGGTTTGGGAGGACGTATCTGGTGCCCAGTGACAAAACCATATCTAACACTGGGCACGGGGCAATATCTCTAGCCGCCAAGCATGCTAGAACATACATAGCATCAGAAGGAAGGCAGTAACAGACTTCAAAGGAATGGTAGCATTATCTAGTGGGAGAGGCTAAATCCAGAGGAACAGGGCTGGAGACATCAGGCCTATATGCACACTGCCAGCTGGAGAACAGCAGCTGCCGCTGTGAACTGGCTCTTCAGCAGAGAGCCCACCTTTCTATCCACAGTGTCCAATCAAACTTCCACAGGAATGGAGGCCTGCTTCGTGACCATGGACAGGTCAGACCATGCGATGCACTCCACTCTGTGAGAAGGCACATCCTTCGACACACCTTTATCCCCCTCTTGAAGGAAAATCAGGAAGGACCCTTTCCAAATGGAATATGTTCTTGATTATTTCTGGAAACGGAAAGACTACCATGAATATCTTCACCACCTATAGAAGCGAGGAACCTGCAGCCCCTGCTCTGTCGCTGGATCATCAGCCAAATACCAGGTGAATGAAACTCGATCAATGCCGCCAATCTCACTTCCGAGACAGGTGGAAAATGCCAGCCTCCACAAGATCCTCTGAAGGTGCAAAACGTATTCTTCCACATTAGACTCCTCAACTGGGATGTCAGAACCAGCACTCAAGTCCAAATCTTGGACAGACCCCAGCCAAACTGCATCTCTAGAATGCAACCTCTATACGAGTTGAGTTGGCCTTCTATATTCTGTCCCTCCCTCACGTGACTGAGCTTGAGGGAATCCAAAGGCTACAGGGTCTCAGTTTCCATACCAAAAAGACTAGGTTTTCTGCAAGAAAGAATACTGGAGAGGACAACCTGGATTCCAGGAATTCCCTTCTCTGAGCTGAATCCTCCAAAGAAGGGAAGCGGCAAGAAGCGCAGTCACCGGAACTCAAGATCAGGCTGTTATTCTTACCCTTAGTGCCCTCAGTCACCTCCTACCTTGAGGAGGAAAATACTGAGCCAACCGAATCCCCTCGTTCCCACCAGTGAGAAGTCAGAGGCTGCCATGCAAGAAGAATCCAGTGATGAAGCTCTTCGCTTGCCAAAAGGTCAAACAACGCTTCCTGGAAGAAGACAGAAAGAGTTAAAACAAGGCTAAATTTGTATGCACTAAGGCCACGTAGGCACAAGAGCACGTGCTAACGGAGCACACACACAAGCGTGCATTATGGGCACTTGGGCAGGAACATGCATTGGAGTCGCAAAGACAGAATACACACTGGGACTGCTTGGACGCAAGGCAAACAAGACAGAAAACACTAACAGCGCGCGTTGGAAAGTGGCGGGAAGCTCCAATGCTGAGCCAATGGTCGTCCACGGTCCACCCTGGACTTTTGACCCAAAAATGGACGTGTTAGAGCCCCCAACAAGGACAATGACAAGGTCAAGTCTTGGTAGTCACCCCCTGGGAGCTTCAGGCAGGGCAAACCATGAGGTCTCAGTGCTACTCCCCAGGCATTGTTTTTCTCTTTTTTTTTTTTTTTTTTAAATAGGCTTAAAGCCACATATCTCTGAGTTGTCTTCAGTCGACAGCAGGAAGAGGGGCAGAGCAGGAAAGAAGGGGAGAGTTGAGGTTGTATGAGGTAGCTGAATTCTTTCCAAATCCTTCCAATATTCTGGCTGCTCAACAGGCTCTTAACAGGATAAGACTGCAAAGCTGAACCAATGTTCCCTCCTCCTATGACTACCAAAAAGACCATAGTCTAGTGGAGCCTCCCACATCACACTCAAGTGAGAGAGTCAGCCTCAACGTGGTCGTTCATGAGTGAAATCATTCTTCATTTGTTCAAATTTTATCAGAGCTCAGAAAATCCACCACCACCTGCTGGAGACAGAAAAATACTGAGAGTTTCCCTCTAGTGGCTCAGGCCAATAGAGGCATGGAAGCGATGTTATTGAAACCTGGGCATTTTTCAATGGTTCTCTATCTCCACCAATCTGCTGGTAGGGGAACAACTCACTTTTCTGCACTCGTCTAGCAGGACGATATGGACCTTCCATTAAAACTGAACACTCTGTCCACACTTTCACATGAAAATGGTATTTCCCTTTACTAAACCATCCGCCCTCATTACCATAACACCCTAAGGGATATGTCTACTAAATCACAAAGTTCTTGCAACCAATGCTGGGCAGTTGCGTGATATCAACAGGGAGCATTTCTGCTGCAGATATCATGGAGATAGCTGCATCTACGAAGCCAGCTACTCACAATTCCTGCATTATCGCCACCTATTGAGGTCGCATTAGCTGCTTCCATGAAGCTTTCAAATTCTGACGATTATTGTGTGATGATATCATCCGTGGTACTTGTCCATTGGCAGGCACACTCATTCTCTTCCCACTCTCCGCCTTAATCCCACCCAAGCCAGCCGGTACCTCATGAAATGCAGACATTAAGAAAAGCTACGTGATGTCTGCATTTTTTCCGCATTAATGTGGAATTATCATGTGGCGGTAACGGCTATTGCACAATAGTAGCTAACAACCTTTAGTAGACACGTCCCTAATATTAACAGCAACGGAAAACCTCATTAATAAGTTCAGATTTTCTTTAGAGAGATTGTTTATAAAAGGAAGCTTGTCTGTACAGGGCTGTGTACACAGTCAGGGTACTTAATAACATCATATTACTAAAAGCCCTAAGAAAGAGTTAACACCACAGACATTCCAGAGCTTATTACTCAGCAACAACCTTGAAAGACTCTACTGAAATAACGTTCCTAAAAACAAAGACACTAGGTTTGTTATAAAAAAAAAGATAGTACAGGGAGAAGTTTGTTTCTCAGCCTCTCAGTCTCGATTCAGAGATACCAAAACTGCAAGTGTTAGAATTATTGTCTAAAAAGTTATGTCTGGGAATACATGTATGTCTCCTCATGATGAGCTATGCTAATAAGAACTGACCTATGACGTAGAGATATAGAGATGCATGTTATGACTATATGTGATGCTTGACGTAGAACAATAAGGTGGAAATGATGCTGTGTAATGGAATATTTACCTATAAATAAAATGGCTGAAAGCGGTGATGGCAGAGTAAACAAGGTGCTAACTTGGTTTGCTCTCCCAAAGCTTTGGTTTTTAATAATACAAGTGTGTTGTGTATTATTTACCGATTTACCGTGCTTATTTCCTTCTCATTGCTTTGTGTGTGGATATCCGTTACCCAAGAGCCCTGGTGAGTTACCGGTGAGGGGAGGTGCAGAGTACACAAACAGTTTAAAGCAAAAAAACAAAAAAAAAAAACCTTCCTGGCATGTTTTGGTCTATATGGCAGCACCAAGGCTTGTCAGAAGACCTTAAGATTAAATTAGACTTACCTGCTAATTGTAGTTCCTGGAGGAACTCCAGTCTGGTCCCGGAATCTCTGGGGTTGTCAACCTCCTCTAGCAGCTTTGGAGACTGAGAAACGTCACTCCTGTGATGTCATCGGTATATAAGACCTGGCACCTCCTCCATACACCAGTTTACCTATTGACAAAGCAGACTCACCGGAGCAACAAGTAGGGAAATACAGCACCAAAATAACCACCGCACTGAACCGTAAAGGCCTGATGGCCCAACTATGAACAAGAAGATTAAGCAGAAAGTTACCCACTAAGTACTTTCCGTATGCCTTGAGCTCCCCCCTTCACCCCCGTGCCAACAATGCACTGAACACTACCCTTTTCCAGGGGAGAACCCACGCCATCCTGACCCCCGCCCCCCCCAAAAAAATGAAAGCACTGCTTACCAGTAAAACCAGCTCCTGCTTCAGGCCACAGCGCAGTAAGGAACCCGAGCGGGATACGGGACCAGACTGGAGTTCCTCCAGGAACTACAATTAGCAGGTAAGTCTAATTTAATCTTCCTGATCGTCCCTCCAGTCCGGTCCCAGAATCTCTGGGGATGTACCAGAGCAGTAAACACAATTAACGGGAGGGACCTGCCAGCCCAGCCTGAAGAACTGCCGAGCCAAAACAGGTGTCCCTGCTCGCCTGAACATCCAGACGGTAATGCTTCACAAAGGTATGCAGAGACGACCACGTTGCCGCCTTACAGATTTCCACTGCTGGCACCAAACTACACTCCGCCCAAGACGCCGCTTGCGCTCTTGCAGAATGAGCTCGAAGCCCGTCGGGAATCGGGTGACCCCGCAAGATGTATGCCGAAGCGATAGCTTCTTTCACCCATCGCGCAATCGAGCCCTTGGAAGCCCCCTCCCCTTTCCGAGCCCCTACAAATAGCACAAACAGCCTGTCGGACTTACGGAACGACGCTGTGCGTGAAACATACTTCCGCAGCGCCCTACGAATATCCAAGCGATGAAGGCATTAGTGCTTTCAGGAAGAAACTAAAAACTCATCTTTTCCAATGTCACTACAACCAGATGTAAATCTCAGTGGAATACCAGATAAAGCAAATGAAAAATAAATCTGCTTTGAAGAAATGTTATATGTAAAAATGTAAATATGTAAAGTCTACTCCTTAAGTCCCTAATTCTGTGTGATGTGCCATACCCTCAAAGCTATGTGTATATTTCCCCAACATTTCTGTCATGATTTGACAACTCCCAAATTTGTAATCAAACCGCTACTGATCGCTGGAAGTAGCGGTATATAAGTGTATACTAAATAAATAAATAAATAAGGCGCTCCGCTACCTGACCCTCACCTTTCTCGCGAAAAACCGGCAAGGACACCATTTAATTCAAATGGAAGGCCGACACCACCTTCGGCAGGAACGACGGAACGGGCCGCAACACCACCTTAGAATCACTGAAAGACAGAAAAGGTTCCCTACAAGACAGCGCCTGCAACTCGGAAACCTGTCGGGCCGAAGCCACGGCCACCAAGAACACCACCTTCAGGGTAAGGTCCTTCAAGGACGTATCTGCTAAAGGCTCAAACGGCACCTTCGCCAAGGCGTCCAAGACCAAGCGCCGGCGCGGCAGCTGAAGAAGAGCGACTGCTCGCAAGAAACGCTTCACATCCGCATGAGCCCCCAGAGCGATACCTCGCACCTTGCCTCTATAGCAGGATAACGCTGCCAACTGCACTTTCAAGGATGCCGCAGCTAGGCCCTTCTGAAACCCATCCTGCAAGAAGGCCAGCACCTGCGGAACCGAAGCCCACAGGGGAACGCAGTTTTTGTCCGCGCACCAAGCCTCGAAAACTCGCCACACCAGGACATAAGCCAAGGAAGTAGATCGCCTCCGCGCTTTCAGCAAAGTAGCTATCACTGCCCCCAAATAGCCTTTCGCCCTCAACCTAGCCCGCTCAAGAGCCAGGCCGTAAGCGAGAATCGATCCACCTGAGGCATGCAAAGAGGACCCTGAATGAGAAGATCCCTGCGACAGGGAAGCCTCCAAGGCTGTCCCACCAAGAGCCTGATCAAGTCCGCGTACCACGGCCTCCTCGACCAATCCGGCGCAATCAAAATCACTCGCCCTTTGTGTCGTTCTATGCGCTGTATCACCCGACCGATCAACACACACGGTGGAAAGACGTACAGCAGCTGCCCCTCCGGCCACTTTTGAACGAGGGCGTCCAGTCCTTCTGCCATCCGCTCCCTTCGCCTGCTGAAGAACCGATCCACCTTTGCCAACTGAAAAGTCGCCATGAGGTCCATCACCGGGAGACCCCAGCGCTCCACCAGCAGCGCAAACACCTCGGGATGAAGAACCCATTCCCCCGGGTCCACTTTCACTCGACTCAGAAAATCGGCCTCCACATTATCCACCCCTGCGACATGCGCCACCGACAAGGCCACGAGATGCTGTTCCGCCCACTCGAACAAACTCTCCGCTTCATCCTCTAGCGCCACGCTGCTGGTGCCGCCTTGACGATTTACATAAGCCACCGCCGTGGCGTTGTCCGAGAACACCCAAATGGCTTCTCCCTGAACCCAAGGGGCCAAGTCTCGCAGCGCCAGCGCTACCGCCCACAGTTCCAATCGGTTGATCGACCACGTCTTCTCCAGGTCGGACCACTGGCCCTGAACCAGGCGACCTTGGCAATGGGCACCCCAGCCGTAGAGACTGGCATCGGTCGTCAGGGAAATCCAAGGCGGAGCTTCCAGTGACATCCCTTTTTCCAGATTCCCTGGCCTCAGCCACCAACCTAAAGCCAGACGAACCTTTGGCGGGCAGGATAACTTCTGCCCCAGCGAATCTCTTTGATGTGACCACCTTCTCAACAGAGCTCTTTGCAACGGCCGCATGTGAGCCCGCGCCCATGGCACCAGCTCCAAAGTCGCCGCCATTGTCCCCAACACCTGCAGATACTCCCAGGCCGTGGGGCAATGCAGCCCGAGAAAACAGCTCACCATCTGACGGAGGCCGAGAACCCTTTGCTGAGGCAGAAAAAAGCACCCCACGCTCGTATCGAAACGCGCGCCGAGGTACTCCAGGTTCTGAGACGGGACCAACTTGCTCTTTGCCACATAGATCTGTTGCAAAGTCTCGGCTGTGTAGTCAATCACTTTTGCCGTAGCCGAGACACTCTCCTCTCGGGACTTCGCTCGGATTAACCAATCGTCGAGATACGGGTGTACCAAGACCCCATCCTTCCGTAATGCCGCTGCCACCACCACCATGACCTTGGTGAAGGTGCGGGGTGCCGTTGCCAGGCCAAAGGGAAGTGCCTGGAACTGGAAATGCCCCATCGGCACCGCAAACCTGAGGAACCTCTGGTGCTCCTTCCGGATCGGAATGTGCAGATACGCCTCCGACAGGTCCAGGAACGTCAGAAACTCCCCCTTTCGCACCGCAACAATGACGGACCGGAGGGTCTCCATCCGAAAATGAGAAACGCGAAGACAGCGGTTCACCCTTTTTAAATCCAGGATGGGCCGCCACGTTCCCTCCTTTTTCGGGACCACGAAATATATAGAGTATCGACCGCAGCCTAACTGGTCGGCTGGAACCGGGACAATAGCCCTGAGACGCAGGAGTCTCTGTACCGTGTCCCGCACCGCCTTGCGCTTCGCCACAGCGTTGCACGGCGACCGCACGAAAGAGTCGGACACCGGACGCAGCAGCTCCAACGCATAACCTTCTCGCACCACTTCCAAGACCCACTGATCGGACGTGAGTCGGGTCCAGGCAGGATAGAACTCCCGTAGCTGACCCCCCCACGGGAACCAACTCCCCCTGGACCCCCCTGACTTCATTGTGACTTTTTGAAAGTGGAGGACGAGGACGCAGGGGCAAATCCCCTGGACGCTCCTCGAAACCCCCGAAAGCTATGGGACCGAGCAGAGAAACGCCCCCTTAGCGTTTGCCCCGTACGCGGAGGATTGAAGCGACGAAAATCCCGTTGCTGCCCCCGAGGCCCAGGAGCCGAACGGCCCTGCTTCTGCTTGTCCTCGGGCAACCTACCACCTTTAGATTCTCCTAAATCCTTCACCAACTTGTCTAAATCCTCTCCAAAGAGCAGCTTACCCTGAAACGGAAGCCTACTCAACCGCGCCTTGGAAGACCCATCAGCCGCCCAGTTGCGCAGCCAAAGGCAGCGTCGCCCCGCGACCACCGAAGCCATACTCTTCAATAAGCCGCAGATCAAATCATAATGAACGTCGGCGAGATACGCCGCCCCAGACTCCAATCTGGACGCCTCCTCGGACACCTCGACTGCGCTGTCACTCTGGACTCGCTGCGCCCAGCGCAAACAGGCACGAGCCACCCAGGCTCCACAAATAACCGCCTGTAAGGATAAGGCATTAGCCTCAAAGACCTGCTTCAGCAAGGTCTCCAATTTACGGTCTTGAACATCTTTCAGTGCCACAGACCCTTCAACGGGGATAGTAGTTTTCTTAGTCACTGCTGACACGGCTGCATCCACTCTCGGAGCCTTAAATAACTCCCGATCCTGATCCAGCAGAGGGTACAGCCGTGCCATAACCCTAGCTCCCTTAAGGGCGGCTTCAGGCATATCCCATTCCTCCTGAATCATCTCCTTAAATACTCTGTGCACTGGGAAGG
This sequence comes from Ichthyophis bannanicus, assembly GCA_033557465.1. Lineage (NCBI taxonomy): Eukaryota > Metazoa > Chordata > Amphibia > Gymnophiona > Ichthyophiidae > Ichthyophis > Ichthyophis bannanicus. The sequence continues at coordinate 55,546,262 of CM066045.1, forward strand.
CTCTCTGAGTCCTCCGAACTGCCTGGAGCAGAGGATCCTCCAGGGTAGCATCCTCCGCCAGCGTCGACTCAGGCATGTTAAGCTCCTTGAGCGACTCCGCAATAAGCGCCGGTAGTTCTTCCCTCCGGAACACCCGAACTACACGTGCCTGATCTTCCTGCTCTCTAATCTCACCTTCCTCTAGATCCCCTAGATCGCCGTCCATATCCGCCACTTCCGATCGCACGTCTTCTGACACCACAGACTGATCCAGGAGATCCTTCTCCAACCTAGGTGCTTTAGCACACACGCCCGACGCCTCCGCCCCTAAGGAGGAACTGGGTCTCTTCTGCCCCAGGCCAGCCCCGGAGGTACTCGCCGAAGGCACTCCCTGAGAGCCCGCCAAAGATCTCTGGAGCAGAGCCATGAAGTCCGTCGAGAAAATAGATGCCAAACTGCCCATCACCGGCTGCTGAGCAACCTGGAGCTCTGGCCCTGAAGCCGCGCTGGGCCCCGGCTCCATAGCCACCAGGGAGGGGAGAATGGCCTCCACCACCTCCTCCACCCTGTTCAGCTCATCCCCTTCGGGGACGGGGACTAACTCCCTGGCCGCCAATTCTGGAGCACAGCCCCTACAGACGCCGTCCTGTGAGACGGAACTTCTCTTAGCCCCACATAAGAGGCAGAGCTGTTTTGATGGCATACTGAAAGGAGAAGCACGCAGCAAGTGCCCCCCCCCCCCCACCAATTTTTTTTTTTTTTTTTTTTAACTTTTGAATTGGAATCGCTCCCCCAGCTGATTCCTGAAGAAACCAACGCAAAACGAGGCTCAGAACGCAAGATACGGGCCGTCAAAGCCCGGCACTTTAAAACGGCGATTTTCCCGCTTCTAACACACGCGGTCCGGCCTGTACTCCTCAGAGCCGCCGATTCCCGCCGAAAAAGATCGCTTACCTCAGGAGAGCGTTGAGGCAGAAAGGCAGGAGTTAACGCCGCTCTTGTCAGCAGCTCCGCAGACTCTGCAAAATCAAGGCAGACCCCAAGGCCCAAGACCGGGAAAGCACTGCCGACTGCAGAACACAGCTCTAAGCGCCGGCAGGCAATGCTTCTGCACGCGCTGAGCTCAGCGGCCCTCCGGATCCTGTCCCCTCTCAGCGGGAAGGTAAGCCGGGTGCCGGTCCTCTCTCCTCCAGGTACATAAAACAAAAAACAAAAACAAAAAACCCGACTGCTGGCAGCCCCAACAGGAAGGAAGGCAGAGGACCTCAGGGCAGAGGAAAGCAGCTCACCCCCCACCCTGCAGGCAGGGAAATGTCCAATTAACATTCCTATGCGCCCCCTTATTTTATTTTATTTTTTTTTTGTTTGGTGTCTAATCTAAATTCCTAACCCTCTATTCCTGCTCCCTACTCAATCGTTTCTCAAGTGAGCCCCGAAATCTCTGGGCTCACCACCCTTCCAGCTGCTTTGGAGACTGATAAACTGGTGTATGGAGGAGGTGCCAGGTCTTACATACCGATGACATCACAGGAGTGAAGTTTCTCAGTCTCCAAAGCTGCTAGAGGAGGTTGACAACCCCAGAGATTCCGGGACCAGACTGGAGGGACGATCAGGAACCATAGCTACTGAAAAACTACTTACAAGAAGTAGTTCAAAATAATCCTTTTACTGGGCTGTGTGATACTTTAATAAATATTATTTACTAAACACATCTGGAAAAGTGCAACTGGATTGCACCTGAATATGAGACCACACCATACTGGGTGTCAAAGCTAATATTTTAACATTAAGTGGTAGAAGAATCCATGGGCAGGAACAAGTCAGGTCTTACAGTTTTTCCCAGTCCATGTTCTTTTTGTAGATTCCCAAATACATCTTGAGTGCTGTAGGGTCTATTTTGGTCATTTAAATACTTCAGGATTATGGCAGAAGCTGTAAAATAAATCAAATATAAAAATATTAACACATTAGTCCTGGGAAAGCATTATATAAACCATCAGCAGCTACCGTGTGATATTTCCAAAGTACATAGCATGCAGGAATATACAGTATACTCTTAATGCAAAGCTTCATAGTCAGGTACGTTTACTTCTGTTTCTTTCCAGATTTTTCATATGCTGCTTTCCACAAGTATCAAAGTGGCTTACAAGATGAATTAAATATAAAGGGTAGAGGGATGGGGGGATGGGGAAGAGAACTGGATGGGGCAGGTAGGGCAAGGGGGAGCCAGGGTAAGCGTAGTTACTCACCTGTAACAGGTGTTCTCCAGGAGCAGCAGGAATCAGTCCTCACTTATGGGTGACGTCGGCGCCGACGGAGCCCTCGCGGAGCAATTTTCCCCAGCTTTCAAAGAAAGCCTTTGGGAATTGCAGCGCGCATGCGCGGTCGTCTTCCCGCCCGAGGGTGCCATCTTAGCCAGTCAGATGACATAGCTAAAAAAGACAGCATAAAAATTTGCAAAAAGAACATAAGCAGACGATTGCAACTCCAAGGGGAGGAGGGAGGGTAGTGAGGACTGATTCCTGCTGCTCCTGGAGAACACCTGTTACAGGTGAGTAACTACGCTTTCTCCAGGACCAAGCAGGAAGTCAGTCCTCACTTATGGGACTCCCAAGCTCAAGGCTACCGGAGACCCTAAGCACAAAAATGAGCTCCCTCTAGCTCAGCAGCACAGAAGGATAGAATCTTCGCTGAATTATCACCCACCGGTAGCCCACATCCGGGATGGAGGGTAGGAGTTGCTCAGACCTCAAAGAGATTACGGAGGACTGCCTGTCCGAAAGCACTGTCCCTACGGGACTCCCTCTCGAGACAGTAATGGACCGCAAAAGTCTGGCTCGAAGACCAAGTAGCGGCCCGGCAGATGTCTGCCAGCGGAACAGAGCGGAGGTAAGCCACTGACGTGGCCTTTGCCCGAACGCAATGAGCCGTGACTCGACTTTCTAAGGAGAGTCCGGCTGCCCCATAAGCCCAAGAGATACAGTCCGCAACCCAGATGGACAGAGTACGCTTGGAGACCGGGAGCCCCAATTTATTGGGGTCAAAAGACACAAAAAGCTGAGCAGCTTTACGGTGCTCCCGCGTACGGTCAAGGTAGAAGTTCAATGCCCTTCTACAGTCCAGGGTATGGAGGACCGTTTCAGCTCGGCTGGAGTGTGGTCTGGGAAAGAAGGTTGGAAGTACCACCTCCTGATTGATGTGAAAAGGGGAGACCACTTTAGGCAGAAATTTTGGGTGAGTCCGTAGGACTACCCTATTCTTGTAGAACCTAGTGTAAGGGGGATCAGACACGAGGGCCTGCAATTCACTTACGCGCCTAGCGGAAGTGAGGGCTATCAAGAACAGTGTTTTCCAAGACAGAAAACGTAGAGAACAGGTAGCCATAGGTTCAAAAGGCGGACAGGTGATCCGCTGCAAAACCACATTCAGGTCCCAGTTAGGCGCTGGCGGGCGCAGAGGTGGTTTAAGTAGAAGGAGACCTCGGAGAAACCTCGCTACGAGAGGGTCATTGGAGAGAGGTCTGCCGTCCACTGGCACATGATGTGCTGAGAGAGCACTGAGGTGAACTTTGACGGAGTTGGACTTAAGTCCCAGATTAGAGAGGTGCAGCAAGTACTGCAAGATCACCGACACCGGGCAGGAGAAGGGATCCTGAGACTGTTGGGTACACCAGACTGCAAAGCGACGCCATTTAAGGGCGTAGCATTTGCGGGTAGAAGGCCGTCGCGAAGCTAAGACGACCTCCTCCACCTCCGCCGGCAGGAGAAGGGGAGCAAGGACTACCCTCTCAGCAGCCAGGCCATAAGGTTGAGAGACCTGAGGTTGGGGTGCAGAAGGGACCCCTGATCCTGAGTGAGGAGATCCGGTTGTATCCCCAGAGGGATTGGGCCCTCCACCGCCAGTTGCAGCAGGAGTGGAAACCACGGCTGCCTGGGCCAGCGAGGGGCCACCAGGATCATGAAGGCTTTGTCTCGGAGAACCTTGAAAAGAGTCCGAGAGACCAGCGGGATGGGAGGGAAAGCGTACAGAAGGTTCCCCGACCACGAGATCAGAAAGGCGTCCGCCGCAACCCGAAGGGGGTGTGGCTGACGAGAGCAGAAGCGAGGAAGCTGCCGGTTGTGAGGACTGGCAAAGAGATCCACCGTGGGGAGACCCCACTTGAGGAAGAGCTTCTGAACTACCAAGGGATCCAGACGCCACTCGTGCGGCTGGAGGACCCTGCTGAGTTTGTCTGCAAGGCAATTTTCTTGGCCCGGGAGATAAACTGCCTTGAGGAGAATGCCGTGACTGACGGCCCAAGAGCAGAGCTTCTGTGCCTCCCGGCAGAGGAGGAAGGAGCCCGTGCCCCCCTGCTTGTTCACGTAGAACATGGCAACTTGATTGTCCGTCTGGACAAGGACGGACTGTTGGGAAGTCAGGTGGGAGAAGGCCTTGAGAGCGAGGCGGATCGCCCTGAGCTCCAGGAAGTTGATCTGCTGAGCAGACTCCCACGTGGTCCAGAGGCCCTGAGTACGTGCCTCTTGGCAATGTGCTCCCCAGCCCAGGAGGGATGCATCGGTGGTCAGCACCCGGGTCGGCTGAGGTGACTGGAAAGGCATTCCGAATATCAGGTTCGGCTGCCGGAGCCACCACCGGAGAGACGAGAGCAGCGGCTCGGAGACGCGCACTAGGTCTGCCAGGCCGCCTGTGGCTTGTCGCCACTGCTGGCGGAGACACCATTGAGCAGACCGCATGTTCAGGCGGGCATTGGGGGTCACATGGACGGTGGAAGCCATATGGCCGAGCAGTCTCAGGAAGCGCCTGGCGGAGACCAGGGGCTGGCTGCGAAAGCGGTCGGCTAGGTCCATGAGCCGTTGAGCCCTGTCGAGCGGTAGGTACGCTCGTGCCCGAGGAGTGTGCAGCCTTGCGCCGATGAACTCGAGATCCTGTGAGGGGAGCAAAGTGGACTTTGCGAAGTTTATGACAAAGCCCAAGTGCTGCAGCAGAGTCACCGTGCGGCACGTGGCGTTGGTGACCTCCTGAGCGGACGCTGCTCTGATGAGCCAGTCGTCGAGGTACGGAAAGACATAGAGGCCGTGAAGCCGGAGATGGGCCGCCACGACCGCGAGACATTTTGTGAAGACTCGCGGTGCGGAGGATAGGCCAAAGGGCAGTACTCTGTACTGGTAATGATTTCCTGCCACCACAAACCTTAGGTATTGGCGGTGGCTTGGGTGGATGAGGATGTGCGTGTAGGCATCCTTTAGATCCAAGGAGCATAGCCAATCTCCCTGCTGGAGGTAGGGCAGAAGGATTCCAAGGGTAAGCATTTTGAACTTCTCCCGCACAAGGAACTTGTTGAGGTTGCGCAAGTCCAGGATGGGTCTGAGGCCCCCTGTTCTCTTTGGTATCAGAAAATACCTTGAATAAAAGCCTTGACCTCTCAGGTGGTGGGGCACCGGTTCCACCGCCTGTTCCTGCAGAAGACCTGCTAACTCCTGAAGGAGCAACTCCCTGTGCAGAGGGGGGCGCGAAGGTTCTCCCGGAAAATAGGAGGGAGGGACCTGATGGAAGTGGAGAAGGTAGCCCTCTCGCACGACCTGAAGCACCCAGGCATCTGCGGTGATGCTGGACCACCTGTGGGCGAAGTGAACCAGCCGGCCTCCGGTGCTGGGAGGGACCAGCGGGGGGGGAGAGGCTATGCTGAGCGAGTCAAAAACCCCCTCCCTGCTGAGCAGGGGCTGGTGGTGCAGGCTTGGGGGCTTGCTGCCTACGGGACCCGTTACCCCGTCCCTTGGCCTGCTGGCCCTGTTGGGGAGCTGCAGGGGCCTGATAATGGGGGTACTGTTTGTAGGCAGCCGCCTTCCTCGGGTAAAAGGACTTTTTTTCCCGAGCCCTTCCTTTTCTGGGAAGGGGCGGAGGTCTTCCTAGAAAGCCTGGTCCTGGTGAGAGTCTCAGTCTCAATTTGTGCAGCCTTTTCCGCCATGGGCTTGCCAAAGAGGTTTTCGCCTCGGCAGGGGACATCGACCAACTTGTCCTGTACCCAGGGCTCAAGGTCCGACGACTGAAGCCAAGCCTGTCGGCGGGCACCGATGCCGGCTGCGGCCACTCTAGCCGAGGCCTCAAAGCCATCATAGGCTGCTCGGGACATGAACTTTGAGCATTCCCGAATGCCCGTGGACAAGGCTAGGAACCTCCGCAAGGGCTCCTCGGAGAGACCAGCGGAGAATCCGGCTAGCTCTTTAGCCAGATCCCGGAGATACATGCCCATGTAGAGCTGGTAAGTCTGGACACGACATGCGAGCATAGAGCCCTGGAAGCACTTCTTGCCAAGGCCATCCAGGTTACGGGCCTCCCTTCCAGGAGGCACCGAGGAGTGCATCTTCTGGCTCTTAAGACGATGCATGGCCGATTCCACTACCATGGAATGGTGTGGCAGCTGTGCCTTCTGAAAGCCAGGGCTCTTGCGGACCCGATAGATAGAATCGACCCGCTTGCTCAGGACCGGCGAGGAGGCCGGACTCTCCCACATGCGGAAGAGTAGTCGTTCCAGCATAGGAGGAACCGGCACAGTAAAGTGCTCCCTCGCGGGAGAGTCATACTGGAGGGCGTCGAGCTCTTCGGCTCGAGGCTCCTCCTCGGGATCCGCAGGGAAGGCCAAAGCCTTGGCCATATCCCTAACGAAGTCCGAGAACCGGGCATCCTCCGGGGGGGACTGCTTCCGAGGCTCGGACCCCGGTGAGTCCGATGGGACACACCGAGTCCGGAAAGAATCAGGTGACTCTTCCTCCTCAGACTCCCAGACCGACTCCGACGAGGACTCGGTGGGGTCGGCCCGGGCAGGGTGCGGCGCCAGCCGCCCCGACGTCGAGGGAGTCGGCGTCGGCGACCTCGGTCCCGAACGGGAGGCCGAGGGTGACCTCGACCGAGGATCGACTCGAGTTCTCAGTGACTCGAGGATCGGCTCGGTCTCCGGGGTCGACTTGGACGTCGACGTCCCGGCGGTCGGGGCAGCGGCGCCAGCGAGGCCAGCGAGCAGTGCCCGCTGCTGGTCCATGAAGGCAGACAGTCTGCTCTCCAAGGCCGTCAACCTGAGTCCGAGCTCAGGTGACCCAGCAGCCCCCGACTCGGGCCCCGACGGCGTCGGGCCCGACGTCGGCTGTCGCGGAGGCGAGTCCAGAAGGACTACAGGACTTACCCGGGCAGGCATCTCCGACTCCAGGCGAGGTCGCTTCGGGAGATGTTCCTTCTCCAAGGACCCGGGGCGGCTGTCGGGGCTATGCGACCTGGCCCTCGCGGAGCCAGGAGCGTCCACCGACGCCGCCCTCGCGGGTTTTTCCTTCCGACGATGGTCCCCGGAGGGAGAACCCCGGTCGGAGGAGCTCCGGCGACGGTCCGAGCTGGAGCCTTTGACACGGAGGCCTCCGACGAGGTCCGGGTACGGCTGGGGTCAGCGAAGATTCTCTCGCGCTGATGCCGCCGACTTCTCAACGCCTTCGAGGACAGTTTGCTGCAGGGCCCACAGATCAGTTCCTCATGATCCGGGCCCAAGCAGCGGAGGCAAAAGTCGTGTGTGTCAGTTAGTGACATATTTCGGTCACACCGACCACACCGCTTAAAGCCACTGGCAGCCATCGGGGGAAAAAAGGGCCCCTGCGAGGTCAAAGGACCGGGCTGCCAGGGAAAACGAAAATGAAAGCTGACTAAGTCAGAAAAACCGAAAAAAAACGCTAGAGGACTCGAGACCGGCGTCGCGAGTCCGGGCGGGGGGGAAAACGATCGGCGTCGAACCGAAAGAAAAAAGTATAAAATAAAGAGGAAAATCAACTTTTTCGCGGGGACAAGACGGGGACGTCTGCAGGGCTCCGCGGAAAAAAAGAAGACTGGCTAAGATGGCACCCTCGGGCGGGAAGACGACCGCGCATGCGCGCTGCAATTCCCAAAGGCTTTCTTTGAAAGCTGGGGAAAATTGCTCCGCGAGGGCTCCGTCGGCGCCGACGTCACCCATAAGTGAGGACTGACTTCCTGCTTGGTCCTGGAGAAACAGTAGTCTGTAAAGAGGCAGGAAAGGAGTGGTGTAGCAGTGGAGTATGGGGCCAGTGAAGGAGAGGATTTATTTCTATTGGCGCAGTGGCACTTAATGCACGTTAATATTTAGTAAACATGCCCCTAAGCCGTTGCCAGGAGAAAAAAAAAAAGAGGCTTGTGAAGGGCTCCTTTGAAAGTCACCTACAATTTTAGATGGGCAACAGATACATTTTAAAATAAAATACATTACATTTATGCAAATGAGGACCAATGGATATGCAAATGAGGTCCCACAATGAGTCTCCTTGGGCCGTCCCCTGTGTAGCCCTGTCACGTTGGAACTTGAAGAGGGTCTTGGTGATCAGGGATGTGGACGGGAAGGCATATAGGAGGCTCTCCACCCATGAGATCGAGAATGCATCTGTTGCCATCCTGGCAGGGTGCGACTGCCAGGAACAGAAGCAGGCAGCTGGGCATTGACTGGACTGGCAAAGAGATCCATCCGTGGGAGCCTCCAGCATCAAAATAGTCGATTGGCTACCCTCGGATCCAGTCTCCACTCATGCAGCTGGAGGACCCAGCTGAGCCAGTCTGCCAGGGTACTGTCCTGGTTTGGAAGGTATACTGCCCACAGGAGCATCCCCCGTTGCTGCTGGCGTAAGAGCAGATGCTCTCTGATTCCTGGCAAAGCAGGGACGACCCTGTGCCCCTTGCTTGTTTATGTAGAACATCACCACCTGATTGTCAGCCTGGACCAGTACTGCTTGGTCTTGCAGGTGGTGGCGAAATGCTTGGAGGGCTAAGGCCACAGTACGGAGCTCCAGGAGCTTGATTTGCTGGAGGCTCTCCTCCATCGACAAACTGCCCTGAGTGCAGATGTTGCCACAATGGACTCCCCACCCCAGTTTGGAGGCATCCGTAGTGAGGTGCGCGGGCCTAGAAAGGCATCCCTGCCAGTAGGTGCTAGAGGTGTTGCCACCAGTCAAGAGGGTAGGCTGGGGAAGGGTGACATCACCCTGTCTCACAGGCACCCCGTGGCCGGGGACCACTGAGAGAAGAGGGCCCACTGGGCTGTCCACATCTGCAAGGGAGCGTCTGGGATGGCAAGCACCACTGATGCCATGTGTCCCAGCTGGTGGAGCATATGGCAGGCCGATGCAGAGTGATGGCACTGGGTGTCCTCTGCGAGCACCTAGAGGCATTGGGCTCCGTCCCTTGGAAGAAAAGCCTTGGCCTGGATGGTGTCCAGCTATGCCCCTATGAACTCCAGCCTTTGAGTTGGCTGGAGATGAGCCTTTGGGTAGTTGATGACGAACCCCAAGTGCTCTAAGACAAGGATAGTGCGGCCCATTGCTTGTTGTACTTGAGACGTGCTTCCCTTTATCAACCAGTCATCTAGATAGGGGAAGGGCACTTGGTGAATACCCAAGGAGCGGCAGCCAGCCCGAAGGGTAGCACTCTGTACTGACAGTGACCACCCCTCCCCTCCCCACGAAGTGAAGATACTGCCTGTGGAGGGGATGGATGAGGATGTGAGTGTACGTATCCTTTAAGTCCAAGGAGCACAGCAGCAATGTTCCAAGGGAGAGTGTTTTGAGCTTTTCCCTCACCAGGAATCTGTTAAGGTCCTGCAGGTCTAGAATGGTACGAAACCCTCCAGGCCTTTTGGGGATCAGAAAATACCGGAAATAGAACCCCTTGCCCCTGAGCTGGGTAGGGACGGGTTCCACTGCCTTGTTTGCTAGGAGGCCTGCAAGTTCCTGCTGGAGCAGGACCCAATGAAAGGGAGACCTGGGGGGGGGGGGGGCTCTCCCGGGAAGAATGGTGGGGGTGTCTGCTGGAGGTGGAGGAGGTGGTTCTCCCTGACCACCTGAAGGGCCCTTGGGTCGGTGGTGATGGAGGGTCACCTGTGAGCATAGAGCACCAGTCGCCCTCTCCCCCCCCCCCCCCCCCGCGTGCTGCAGAACTTTGCTTCCTGGGGAAGAGAGACTATGCCCAAGGAGTCAAAAGCCCCCTCCAGGTTGTGCCAGGGATGTGGTCTGGAGCTTGGGGGTCTTCAGCTTACATGGGCCATGCTCCTGTCCCTTGGCCTGCTGGCCTCGTTGTTGGGGAGCTAGGTAGGCCGGATACTGGGGGTAGTTTTCGTAAGCCTTCCTCTTCTTCAGGAACAAGGACTTTCTGCCCAAAGACTTCCTCCAGGAAGGGTCAGTGGTATTTTTGCAGTCTGGTCCTTGTCAGGAACTCAGACTCCAATTCGTCGGCCTTATCAATCATAGGATTGCCAAAGAGGTTCTCTCTCTGGCAGGGGGATATCGATCAGCTTGTCCTGTACTCATTGCTCCAGGTCAGAGGACTGTAACTCCAGACATGGCATCGGGCACTATTGCCTGGCACAGCTACTCTAGCTACCGACTCAAAGCTGTCATAAGCTGCTCAAGGGTAAGATCATCAGATATGCCATACTGGGTCAAACCAAGGTCCATCAAGCCCAGTATTTTGTATCCAAAAGTGGCCAACCTAGGTCACAAGTACCTAGCAGTTTCCCCAAAAGACACACAGGTTCCATAATGCTTGTATTGGGGCAAGCGGTAGATTTCCTGGGTCCCCTTTAAGAACATAAGATATGCCATACAGGGTCAGACTAAGGTCCATCAAGCCCAATATCCTGTTACTAACAGTGGCCAATCTAGGTCATAAGTACCTAGCAGTTTCCCCAAAAGACACAGGTTCCTCAATGCTTGTATTGGGTCAAGCAGTGATATCCCGGGCCCCTTTTAATAATGGTTTTTGGACCTTTCCTCCAGGAACTTGTCCAAACCCAGCTACATTAAAAGCTTTTACTACATCCTTCGGTAATGTTGAGTGAAGAAATATTTTCTCTTATTAGTCTTAAATGGGTTACACTGTAGCTTCATTGAATGTTCCCTAGTCTTTCTATATTTTTATGGCATAAGCAATCGATCTACGTTTACCCGTTCCACTCCATTCATTAATTTATAGGTCTCTATCATATCTCCCCTCAGCCGTCTCTTTTCCAGGTTGAAAAGTCCTAATCTTTTAAGCCTCTCCTCATAGGGGTATCCCTTCCATCCCCTTTACCATTTTGGTGGCTCTTCTCTGTACCTTTCCTAATTCCACTATCTCCTTTTTAAGATACGGTGACCAGAATTGCACACAATATTCAAAGTGCTGTCGCACCATGGAACGATATAGAGGTATTATAATATCCTTTGTTTTATTCTCCATTCCTTTCTTTATGATTCCTATCATTCTATTTGTTTTCTTGGCTGCCGCTGCACACTGGGCAGAGGGTTTCAATGTGTTATCCATGATGACACCTAAATCTTTTTCCTGGGTGGTGGTTCCTAATGTGGAATCTTGCATCATGTAGCCATAATTTGGGTTGTTCTTTCCTAGGTGAATAACTAGGTGGTAAACGTGGAGCACTCTCTGACTGCTGAGGCCAGGGTCTGCAACCACTGGAGGGGTTCTTCTGAGACACCAGCCAAGAACCTAGCGAGTTCCTTCACCAGGTCCCGTAAGTACAAGTCCATGTACAGCTGGTAGGCCTGGATTCAGCTGACAAGCATCAAGCCCTGGAAGCACTTTTTGCCTTTGGCATCCATGGCTTGGGCCTCCCTACTCAGGGGCACTGAGGAGTGTCTTCTGGCTTTTGAGCCGATGCATGGCCGACTCCACCACCAGGAGTTATGAGGCAGTTCAGCCTTCTGAAAGCCAGGGCTCCAGCGGACCCAGTACATCGAGTCCAGCCACCTGCTCACTATGGGCACCAAGGAGGGGGTCTCCCCCATGCAGACAGCCATTCCAGGATTGGGAGGGGGGGAACGGGCACCAAAAGCGCCTCCTTCGGGGGAGCCACATACAGGGGGATCTTGAGGTCCTCCATGTGAGAGACCTCCTCAGACTCAGTGACAAAGGAGAGGGCCTTCGTCATATCCCTCATGAAGTCTAGGAAGACCATGTCCTTGGGTGGAGATCGGCGCTGCTGAGGGCACGCCCTGGTGGCGGCAGGCATCCAGGGACTCCTCATCCTTGGTCTCCCAGTCCGACTCCGAGGTGGTGGTGGAGGCATGGGTTCTCAGGGTCGGGCTCGGCCCTGGTCCCGATTGCTCCAATGCCCCAGCAGCTCTCCGCTCAGAGCAGAGGGCACTGAGCAGGAAAGATCTCAGCCCCGAGGACTGGGACCTGGATCAGGACAGATACTGAAGCGTCTGTTGGTGGTGTTCAAGGATCGGTTCGACTTCCAGGAAGTCCCTCGATGTGGAGGGCCCTGCGGTTGGGAGTGATGCCCTGGAGGAACCAGGCATCAGAGCCCGCTGCTTGGCCAAGAAAACAGACAAACTCAAGACCAAATGGTTCTGCAGCCTTCAGGCGGGCACAGAGGACTTCAGGCCCAGCACAAGCTCTGTCGAGGGAGAGTCCTCGAAAAGGATGGCCTCTGGGGTCCGAGACCGATTCCTCGATGTCGATGGCTCCTGTCAGGGCAACTCGGAAGGCCTATACTGGCCGTTGTCCTCAGCCTCATGTTGGAGGCTGTGGGTCCTGGGCCCATGGGAGTTTTGCACGTTCCCTGACTCATCTCCCGACGTGGTCTTCAAGGGCTTTTGACTATTCGAGTGGCCCTTGTCGATGGAGCTCCAGCTGGAGGCTCTATGGCCTTGGGGCTCAGAGGCTGCTTGGTCTGCACAAGGGTCAAAGGTCTAAGGTCTTGGAGTGAGGTCTCGCAGAGGACTCTGGGGTTGAATCGGTCTTCGGAAAGATGGATTCATGCTGCTGCTGATGGCTCTGGAAGGTTTTGGGGGTCATCTGCTTGCAGAGACTGCAGACCGTAATCCAGCCAGGGGCATCAAAGGCAGCAGTCATGTGGGTCCTTGTGCGACATGTTGTGTGCGCAGCGGTTGCATGGCTTGAAGCCACTGACCAGGGCCATGGGGGGGAAATGGCCCTCACAAGTTCAAACTCGCTTGGCCCAGCCAGGAAAGAAGATGCGAACCTGCGCTAATCAAAAAAGAAAAAAAAAAAAGAACCTAAGAACGCAATACCAAGGCAAGCAGGCTATGGGGTGAGAAGGGACCAATACACGACTGGAGAAAGCAAGAATTAAAGACAAAAATCACCAACTTTTTTAGGGGGGGGGGGACAGACAGGTTCAATGGGCTCTGCCAAAAAAAGGGAAATGGAGGCAAGATGGCACCCTTAGGCGGGAAGGAGACTATGCATGTGTGGTGCATTTATCAAAAGACTTTCTTTGAAAGCTGGGGAGAGGTTACTACGTGGGCTCCATTGGAGCAGACGTCATCCGTATGTGAGGACTGACTTCCTGCTTGTTCCCAGAGGAAAAATGTTTTGAGGCCAGTCAAATATTTTGTTGTTGGATACAATGCAGAGACAGACAGGCAAGGAGTTCAAGAATGTGAGTGTAAGAAAGTAGAAAGCAGTATAACATGTAGAGACAAGATAGGAGTGACACTCTGGAGCATGTTTTTAGGCTGCGACAGAATGGGACAGGTACAGTAGAAGAATGAATGACACGGGTGGAGAGGGAACCCAGTGTATAAGGCCCAGTGTGTTATGAGAAGGATTTTGAACTTGATGCAGTTGTCAGTGTTTTTTTTATTTTATCTTTATTAAAACTTTCTATTATATTCCAATAATTATCTTGTACAGAAAGTGGCATGCAAAACAACACACTTGAAATTAAAAATTAATGGAGGAACAATGAACATTATGTCATGTCATTTAGACCACTATTATGGGGACTTAGCAGGCTCAAATCCTGGCAAGAAAAGGGGGAACCTTCCCCCCAAAAGGAAATATAAGCTATTGCTAGCGGTACATGAATAGTGTCACACCCTTGCCCCTTACGTCCAGTATGGAGGGGCGTGGTTATCATAGAAAGTTTCACATTTTAGCCTTTTACTGACTTGTTCTTTTGCAAGGCCTCTTGGGAAAGCTATTTCAGTCACAATTCACTTGGCTTCAGGTAAAAAACACTTGTAGTTGGCTCGAATAGTAAGGCAATGACAGAATTTATTGACTCAAACGCAAAGATTCACAAATACTACCCTTGGATTCTTTCTCCAGGATTCTTCACAATACACATCAGGACATAAATAAACTCAAAGGAAACTTTCAGCTGATAGTGCTCTTCAGCTCAAAGACAAAGCCTTATAACAGTCAATGCTACCAGCTTGGCTAGCATTGCTGTTTAAAGCAAACAAAAACAGCATTCCTCAATGGCAGTTTTCTGTTCTCATAGTCCCAAACACTTCCAGGCTGTTTGTCTCCTTACAAAGTAAAACTTTTAGCAGGAACAAAAACTTCGCATAAGCAAATAATGCTCTATTCCAGGCTTTAGGAATATTCAAAAACAAAGCCAAAACTTTACTTTCTTTCACCATTAGCTCGGCTTCTTGCCGGTGCACTGCTCTGGATAGCAGGTGTTTAATAAGCCCAATCAGAGAGCTTCAGCTTGCTCTGGCTTTCTCAGCAAACGTATTTCTTCTTTAACACAGGACATGCCCAAAACCATCTACAGGCTTTCAAAGTTACCTGACTCTGAAGGTTTTCTCTTAAGGGTGGTTTTCCAACAATCCCTCTGCAGTAAAGGATTGGCATAAGCAGCAATCCATGTATGAGTCCTCGTCATTCACAGCTAAGTCTGGTTCACCTAGTTGCATAGGCTCTACCTCTCCTTCCAGTTCACAGGGTTCAGCTGACTGCCTTCCGTTAGAGCTGAGAGTATCCCTTGCAACTCTGCACTGCTCTGTATCAGACAAGCTTTCAAGGCTCATACCTGGGCCTGGGCTTGTAGCAGCTTCTCCTCCCTCATGCTCTGGCCACCATTCTCCTGTGCTTCCTCGTTCTGTTCTCCAGCTTGTGTTTCTGCTTGGGTCTCTCCCCGAGACTCTCTCTGGGACTCTCCTCCTCCTTTCTCTATCCTAGACTTAAATCCCCAAGGCTCCAGCCCCACCTCTTCTCCTCTCAGGTGACGGAGATCAGCTTGCCTCCTGGCAGCTGGGTAATTAGGGAACTCAGTGACGTAAGGGTCCTTTACCCTGGGTCTGTATTCCCTCTCCTTTTCTCCACTAGGGGAACTCTGAAACCTATCCCATCTGGGAATTTCCTGCTTTCTAGGTGTGATTGGGGTTCTGTTTCTCTGACCTTGTAGAATAGGTCCCTTTATAAGGGTGAATTCCTTTCCTTTATCCCTTTCTCCTCTGTCATGATAAGCTTCCTTATCACAATAGTAAACAGTTGTTACTTTTAATTTTTTTTTGTTGAGCTGCTTTCCTGCCTTTTCACTAAATCCCTGAAAACAGTCCTATCTAGAAAAGCCAGAGAAGCTTCCATAGAAAAGCCCTCAGTACGAATGACATCGTACTAAGCACAAAATCATTATTATAAGAGAGCATTAAGAAGAAATTAGACCTTACCTGCTAATTGTCTTTCCTTGAGATCTCTCCGGGCCAGTCCAGGAACTATAGGGTTGTCAACCTTCTCCAGCAGCTGAGGACTGAATTTTCAAAGTCTTGCTGACAGCTACTCCATCCCCTCTGGTGTCAGAGACTCAGTCACCCGTTGTCAAAGCAGTCTGCCTAGTAACCTTCACCAATCTTACTTAAGACACTACAACAAAAACAACAAACACCCCAACTTACTTGCTAAAACCCAAGATTGTTTTTTCTTTTTCATCAATATGGAACGGCTGATAACCTGCAACCCCGAACCCCCAGGGAGCCCCATAGTCCGAGCCGCTCCGCGCCTTATGGGTGGAAAGCCAAGACAAAAAAAACCGCTTAATCTCCCTATTCTTATTCACCATTCCACCTCCCTGAAAATGGATGTGGCCGTCTTCAACACCTAACGAGCCACTAAAGCCCTCTTTCAAACGCGGCAAATGATTGGGTGGGCCCTGGACTGGCCCGGAGAGATCTCAAGGAAAGACAATTAGCAGGTAAGGTCTAATTTCTTTTTCCTTTTCGTCTCTCCGGGCCAGTCCAGGAACTATAGGGAAGTATCAGAGCAGTACCTAACCTCGGGAGGGTCCGCTAGGCCCGCTACTATGGCCGAGGCCCCTACATTTGCATCCCCCTTTGCCTGAACATCCAACCGATAGTGCTTCGCAAACGTGTGCAGAGACGACCAAGTAGCCGCTCGGCAGATATTCACCGGCGGAACCAAGGCAAACTCGGCCCAAGAAGCCGCCTGGCCCCGAGTCGAATGAGCTCGGAGACCGTCTGGAGGTGCCTTCCCGCTCGCCTGATACGCTGCCGCAACCATGTGTTTCACCCAATGAGCAATAGAGGCCTTGGAAGCTGCCTCTCCTTTTCGAGGACCCCCAAAGAGCACGAACAACCTGTCGGTTTTCCATAAAGATTCCGTCCTCCTAAGGTACCTATGCAGTACTCTCCCGAGATCTAACGTCCTCAACGACCTACCCACCACACACTTATCGTGGCCTTGAAAAGTCGATAATGAGATCGGTTGATTGATGTGAAAACCAGACACCACCTTCGGAAGAAAAGACGGAACTGGGCGCAACATCACCTTCTCTGAAGAAAACTGAATATATGGCTCTCTGCAAGAAAGACTCCAGTCTAGAAACGCGGACAGCAAAGAAAGAATATCTTTTATTGATCAATTTAAGCCACTGGCCCGACACAGGCCACGTTTCGTTATGCCTTCATCAGGGGCTGGCTTAACTAAAATGTACAACACACATTAAAAACAATTATAAAAATATTAACATAAATACAAAAATTAAAATTAAACAATTGTAAGAACATAAGAGACCTTAAAATGAGTTATGTCAATGTTAATATAGAATTTAATATACATGTATAAAAATATAAATATATATAGATATGAAACAGCACAGGAATGTATCGTAACGTCGGAACACAAAAAAATAAACAAACGTATAAATTATGGTGCACAATTTAAAAAATGCGTTACATTAAAAACTAAAAAACATTATATATCATAATATATACATAAAAACCCACCTCTGTGTATACTTGTATGCTCAATATGTCCTATATCACTTGGGGGAAAAAAGAAGAAAGAACCATATGTATGATCAGTATATCCCGTATATCCATCTCTATTGATAACTAATCGAGAATCCCTTAATGATCTCCCGAGCAGGGATACTAATTATTATGATGTTACAGGAGAAAACATTGTTGCAAAGGGAAATTATTATTCGACGCATGGAATCAGTGGAACCGCTAAAAAAAACATGCGATTTTAATGTCCCATATATGGCTAAAAACTGCCCCTCTATGAGTCTCACGGGGTTGTTATAAATATCACCTTTAAGCCAATTAAAAATTACCTGTATGGCCAGAGACCCAATATAATGTGTCTGACATATGTCTTTTCTTGATGTTCTTCCAAGGTAAATATAATCACCCAGATAGCCGACATCATTGAACTATAAAGGAAAAGTGTCTGAGTTTTATCACAAGGTAAATATGCTTTCACTATGGGAACACTAACATAGCTCAATTGCAGCCTTTTTAATGTACCTCATTGTATAAATAAATTAATAAATCAATACATAGGGGAGGAATATGTAACCTGCCGATATTGCTCCAAAATCATGCGGACATTTAGAATTTAGAGATCCAAGCTTGTATGCCGATCAAAGCCATCACCCGACATTACTAGAATTCATACTGCTTTATCCCTTATTTCTTCAAATGAACCCAAATATATTGTATTTTGTTAAACCCTTTTGTAAAAATGCTTTAATTAGCACAAATTATAGGCTCCTTTATTACTGAATGCCATCCAATATGAAGATTACTCAAATATTAAATGAGAAACATTCTTCTATTTCAAACCTCTTTGCCTTTAGACGTAGAACTTGCTTGGTAACTATTTGTAAAAAATGTAATATAAACTATAATGCTAAAAGGGAATTAAAATCTAACTGACATTTAAATAGGATCACTATTAAAACTGATGCGCCTCACTTATTCAAACGCCTGCTCTAACCAAAAGAAACACCGGCGTCTATGCTCTGTAATAGGGAGACAGTCTACGCCAGAGCTATGATGAAAAATGATATGTGAAACAAATTAAATGACGAATATTATTCATGCCATTCTTGATTCCAATGTAAATTAAAATACTATCAAACACTGAGATCAAACTTACATTTGCCAGGATACACTTAAAAAATTGACGTGCTGCACTCATTCAAACGGCTGTTCTGAAACGCCAGGGCAGCCAAATGTACCTTTAGGGTACTGAGAGCCAGACCCTTATCCAGACCCCCTTGCAGAAAAGCCAAGACATCTGGCACCGACGCGCTGAATGGACGAATGCCACGGCCTGTGCACCAATCTTCAAAGATTTGCCAAATATGAATATAAGCCAGGGACATAGATTTTCTCCTGGCCCTCAACATCGTGGTTATCACTGCTGATGAATAACCTCTATGCCTTAGCCTTTCCCTTTCAAAAGCCAAGCCGTAAGAGAGAATCGATCCACATTTGGCATTAGAATCGGGCCCTGGTTCAACAGATTGACGTAGTCGCAATCTCCACGGCCGATCCACCAACAGTCAAACCAGATCCGCATACCAAGCTCTCCTTGGCCAGTCCGGCGCAATGAGAATCATCTTTCCTCCGTGTTTCTCTATCCTCCGAAGTACCCAACTGATCATCGGCCACAGAGGAAACACATAAAGGAGCCCACCTGACGGCCACGGCTGAGACAATCCGTCGAGGCCTTCCGACATGCGTTCTCTGCCCCTGCTGAAAAACTGACTCGGTTTGGCGTTGTTGAGAGCGGCAATCAAATCCATGCTCGGCTGTCCCCACCGCAATGTAATGTCGTGAAAGATTGCCACATTCAATTCCCACTCTCCTGGATCTAAGACATGACGACTGAGAAAGTCGGCCTGCACATTGTCTCGACCGGCGACATGTGCTGCTGAAAACGCCAACAGATGAGCTTCAGCCCAGGACATCAACAGCTGACTTTCCTCCAACAAGGCGGGACAGCCCGTACCACCTTGTCGATTGATATACGACACTGTCACTGCATTGTCGGAGAACACGCGGACTGCCTTGCCCATTTACCAGATGGACAAATTCCCGCAGGGCGAGGAGCACTGCTCTCATCTCCAGTCGATTGATCGACCGGTCGGTCACAGCCTCTGGCCAGCAGCCCTGAGCCACTTGAGCCATACAATGCACTCCCCCAGCCAGTTAGGCTGGCATCTGTGGTGACGGTCACCCAATCTGGCCGATCCAGTGGCATTCCTGCTCGAAGATGGTCAGGCTGCAACCACCACTGCAAGCTGGTGCTGACCGCCTCGGAGCACACCTTCCGATTCGGGGGATGAATCTGGGGCGACCATCGGGATAGCAACACCTGCTGTAGAGGGCACATATGCACTCTGGCCCAGGGTACCAGGTCCAAGGACACCGCCATGAAGCCTAGAAGCTGCAAGTATTGCCATGCCGTTGGAGCTTTCATATGCAAAAACATTGCCACCTGCCTCAAGAACGTTTGCACTCTGGCCTCCGGTAGAAACACCGCCCCTACGGACGTGTCGAACAAAGCTCCTAGGTAGACCAGGCACCACCCAACTTAGATGCTCCAGGAATTTCACTACCCGAGCTGTTGCCTCGACCGATTCCGATACGGAATTTACCTGAACCAACCAGTCATCCAGGTAAGGGTGCACCAAGATGCCCTCTTTCCGCAATGCGGCTGCCACCACCACCATCACCTTCATGAAAATGCATGGCGCCGTTGCCAACCCGAACGGTAACGTTCGGAATTGAAAATGGCCCATGGGCACTGCAAAGCACAGAAATTTCTGATGTTCCGGTCTTATGGGAATGTGCAAATAAGCATCTGTGAGATCTATGGAGGAAAGCACCTCGCCCGGCTTTACTGAGTGAATAACTGAACGCAGGATTTCCATGCGGAAGTGCGGAACTCTCAAACAGCGGTTCACGTGCTTGAGGTCTAACACAGACCGGAAAGACCCTTCTTTCTTGGGTACCACAAAATAAATAGAGTACCGACCTGAGCCGCACTGGTCTTGAGGTACTGGAACCACCGCTTGAAGTTACAGCAATCGCCGAAGGGTATCTGATACCACTTTCCGCTTTGAAATGGATCCGCATGGAGACACCACAAAGGCCTCTGCCAACGGCCGAGCGAACTCCAGTGCGTAACCTTCCCGGACAATCTCCAGCACCCACTGGTCTGTAGTTATTGTGGTCCAGATGGAATGAAAACTCTAAGCGACCTCCCACCGGAACCTCCGCCTGGACCATCCGCATTTCCTTGAGGCTTCTTAGTGGAGGTCTACTGGGGTAGAGTAGTTACTCACCTGTAACAGGTGTTCTCCAGGAGCAGCAGGAATCAGTCCTCACATATGGGTGACATCGACGTCGATGGAGCCCCCGTGCGGAGCATTTTCCCCAGCTTTCTAAGAAAGCCTTTGGGAATACTGCACGCATGCGCAGTCCCCTTCCCGCCTAAAGGTGCCATCTTGCTCAGTCAGATGACATAGCTAAAAGACAGCACAAAAAATGTAAAAATTAACTATGTACAACTGCAACTCCCAGGGGAGGTGGGAGGGTTGTGAGGACTGATTCCTGCTGCTCCTGGAGAACACCTATTACAGGTGAGTAACTACTCTTTCTCCAGGACCAAGGCCCTGATTGGACAACTGCAGCAGGTACTGAAGCACTACTGGCACAGTGCAGGAGAAAGGATCTTCCTTGCGTTGCTGACACCACAAGGAAAACCTTCTCCACTTCAGGGCATAGGTGTTCCTGGTGGACTGCTTTCTAGAGGCCAAGACCACCTCTTCCACTTCCTGAGGCAGGCCCCAGGGAGCCAACACTACCCTTGCAGCCTCCAGGCCATCAAATTGAGAGATTTGAGATTGGGGTGCAGAAGGGAACCCTGATCCTGAGAGAGAAGATCGGGTTGCAACCCCAGAGGTAGTGGGGTTTCCACTGCTAGTTGAAGCAGAAGTGGGAACCAGGGCTGCCTCGGCCAACGGGGGACTACCAGAAGCACCAAGGCCTTGTTCCTTAGAATCTTGAACAATGTTCGGGCCACCAGAGGCATGGGAGGAAACGCATACAGGAGGCCCTGGGACCAAGAAATCAGGAAGACATCCGCTGCTAACCTCAGGGGATGCGGTTGCCTGGAACAGAACCTGGGAAGCTGCCGGTTCAGGGGACTGGCAAAGAGATCTATGGATGGAAGTCCCCATTTCAGGAAAATATTTTGAACCACTAATGGGTGCAACTGCCACTCGTGGGGCTGCAGAACCCTGCTCAACCTGTCTGCCAGGAAGTTCTCCTGGCCAGGGAGATAAACAGCTTTGAGAAACAGAAAGAGCAAAGGGCCTGTGCCTCCCGACACAGGAGCCTGGACCCAGTGCCTCCTTGTTTGTTCACATAGAACATGGCCACTTGATTGTCCGTCTGAACCAGAACAGGCTGTTGAGCCAAGGTGTGAGAGAAGGTTTTGAGGGCTAAGCGAATAGCCCGGAGTTCCAGTAGGTTGATCTGTTGCGTGGCCTCCCATGGAGACCACAGGCCCTGGGTGCACCTGTCCAAACAATGTGCACCCCAGCCCTGCAAGGAGGCATCGGTCATCAACACCACTGTGGAAACAGGCACCTGAAAAGGCACCCCCTGTAGTAAGTTGGGGGGGTGTAGCCACTATTGTAGGGAGTTCAGGAATGGTTTGGACACCCGTACTTTGTCTGTGAGGCTTCCTGTGGCTTTCTTCCACTGAGTTCTGAGGCACCACTGTGCAGGTCTCATGTGGAGGCGAGCATAGGGGGGTCACATGCACTGTGGATGCCATGTGGCCTAGGAGCTTCAGACAGAATCTGGCGGAAACCCATGGCATGCTCAGAAACTGGTTTGCCAAGTCTATAAGCCTTTGTGCCCTGTCTTCTGGCAAGTAAGCCTTTGCTTGCAGGGAGTCCAGCCGCGCCCCTATGAACTCCAGGTTCTGGGAGGGGAGCAAAGTGGACTCTGCGAAGTTTATGACAAAGCCTAGGTGCTGCAGGAGGGAGACAGTTCGGAGGGTGGCTTGCCTGGCCTCCTGGTAAGTCTGACCCCTGATGAGCCAGTCGTCCAGGTAGGGGAAGACAAAAACACCTTGATTCCTCAAGTAGGCAAGCCACCACCGCCAGGCACTTTGTAAAGACCCTTGGGGCGGAGGTTAGGCCAAAGGGCAGTACTCTGTACTGGTAATGGTTTCCTCCCACAATGAACCTGAGGTATTTTCTGTGGTTTGGATGAATGAGGATGTGAGTGTACGTATCCTTTAGATCTAAGAAGTATAGCCAGTCTCCCTGCTGGAGGTAGGGCAGAAGTGTTACAAGAGTAAGCATCTTGAATTTTTCTTTCTCCAAGAACTTGTTGAGATTCCTGAGGTCGAGAATAGGCCTGAGGCCACCGGTTCTCTTTGGTATGAGGAAGTACCTGGAGTAGAAACCGTGACCTTGCAGGCGGGGAGGTACAGGCTCCACCGCCTTGTCTAGAAGCAGACCTTGAAGTTCTTGAAGGAGGAGGTCTGTGTGCAGAGGAGGTCTTGGAGGCTCTCCTGGGAAGTAGGGAGGAGGCAACTGCTGGAAATGGAGCATATAGCCCTTGTGAACTATGCTCAATACCCAAGCATCTCCTGTAATGGGTGGCCACCTGTGGGCAAACAGGGCTAGACGACCTCCTGTGCAGGGATGGGGCAGCAGAGGTGGAAAGGCTATGCTGTGGGAGTCAAAAAACCCCTCCCTGCTGAGTGGGAGCAGGAGCCGGAGGCTTGGGAGTCTTCTGCCTACGGGGCCCATGTCCCTGCCCCTTGGCCTGCTGACCCTGCTGGGGAGCTGGGGAGGCCTGGTACTGAGGGAAAGGTTTGTAGGCAGCTGCCTTCCTCGGGTAAAAGGCTGCTACATGGGCCGAAGCCTCAAAGCCATCGTAGGCCGCTCGGGACATGAACCTTGAGCATTCCCGGATTCCCGAGGACAAGGTCTTGAACCTCTGCAAAGGTTCCCCGGAGAGGCCAGCAGAGAACCCGGCAAGTTCCTTCGCCAGGTCTCGTAAGTACTGTGATAGAGCTGAAGCTAGTGAAGCTATGAACTTAGAAAAAAAACGCTGTTTTTCATAAAGCAACTGACTTGCAGAGGGTGCAATTACCTAGCAGGACAGCTAGAGGGGGCAGGCATGAGCCTGCAGATGCTGAGCTGACACACCCAGGTACTGATGAAGCAGAAGCTAATCAGGTGCACCTGAGGAGAGAGTCAGAAAACTCAAGGGAAAAATGGCTTTATAAGCAGAGCTCTGCAGGAAGGAAGCAGAGAGCGCCACGGCTGGAGAGAGAGCCATGCCTAGAGAAAGGCCTACGCATAGGGAGAAGCTCTGAGAAAGGATCTGGAAAAGAACCCAAGGATACTGGGAAGAAAAGACCTGATAGAGGAACCTCCTATACTGCAAGGCAGAGGAGTTTGGAATCCTTACGTGGCAGAGCTAAGCTCCAGGGAGGACAAGCCCAGCCCAGAGAACTCCTAGAAACAGTCTTCAGAGAAGACGGTATCAGAAGGAGGGTGCCTGGTAGAGGGAATACCAGTGGCACAGACTTCAAGGAGCCAAGGTACAGTGATACTTTATTTCTCACAAAGAAGCCAGGTCCTAGAAAGACTTATAACTCAGATAGCAATACTGAGAGGAAAGAAAGCTGGCAGAAGTTTTGGAAACCACTACAAAGAAGCATAGGAACAAGACATACCACTTGTTTGCAAAACCCAGAACTGCCAGGCTGGAAACTAGGGAAGAGAACTTCTGAACTGCAAACTATTTCAGCCAGGGAAAGCTCAGGTGTAGAAGAAAGCACGGCTGAGCTGGAACCCATGCAGATTGAGCTTGGGGAACCAGAGCCGTTGATGCCTGAAGAACAAATGGACTGTTCGATGTGTATTGCGGAAAGCCTAGAGTCTCTCCCAGAGCTGTAATTACTAGAACATGCGTTAATAATATCTTTTGTCTGTGTTGAGCTAAAGAAGAGCTTGTTTATTTGTTTTACTACAGTGCTGAAAACCCTGTGTATTTTTATAAGGAACTGTGAAGCTCTCATAACAGTTCTTTTTGCTCTGTAATTACTTTGGCATAAACCTGAAAATAAGGTAAATTCTACTTTCTGGTTTCTTAGTGACCCTTAGTGCTAAAGGGGAATAAAAAGCCCTTTGTTTGACCCTACACAAGGCGTACACAACTCATTTCTTTAAGAAGAAGGACTACAAGGACCATGATCCCTCTGGTCCAAAAAGGTTTCCTACTTCTACAAAATAATTAAAATGTCCACCATGTCCCTTCAACAAGCTACCAGCAGGGGGCGTGGTGACAGTACATGCCCATGTACAGCTGGTAGGACTGGACACGGCAAGCAAGCATCGAGCCCTGGAAGCACTTTCTGCCGAGCGAATCCAGGTTCCAGGCCTCCCTGCCGGGAGGCACCGCAGAGTGCATCTTCTGGCTCTTCAGACGATGCATGGCCGATTCCATCACCATGGAATGGTGCGGCAGCTGTGCCTTCTGGAATCCAGGGCTCTTACAGAGTCAAGAGATGGAATCGACCCGCTTGCTCAAAACAGGCGCCGAGGCCAGTGCCTCCCACATCCGGAAGAGGAGCCGTTCCAGCATCGGAGGAACCGGCACAGTAAAGGCATCCTTCGGAGGAGAGTCATACTGGAGGGGCCCTCGAGCTCTTCGGCTCGAGGCTCCTCCTCGGGGTCTGCGGGAATTATCCTGGATGAACTCCGAGAACTGGGTGTCCTCCGGGGGGGGGACCTACTCCGGGGCTCGGACTGCGGCGAGTCCAAAGGGACGCACCGAGTCCGAAAGGTGTTGGGGGACTCCTCATCCTCCATCTCCCACACGGACTCATCCGAAGAGGAGTCGGGGGGGCTCCAACCGCACGGGCCTCGGTGGCGACGCCCTCGGTCCCGAGGGGGAAGTCGAGAGTGACCGTGACCGAGGACGACTTCGAGCCTTCATGGTCTCGAGTATCGGCTCAGTCTCCGGGGTCGACTTAGACATCGATGTCCCGGTGGTCGGGGCAGATGCACCAGCGAGGCTGGCCATCAGCACCCGCTGCTGATCCATGAAGGCAGACAATCTGCACGCCAAGGCTGTCACAGCCTGAGTCCAAGCTCAGGAGACTCAGCAGCTACCGACTCGGGCCCCGGCGGCGCCGGGCCCAACCTCGGCTCCCTAGGAGGAGAGTCCTCGAGGACAACAGGACTTATGTGCCCGGCGGACTCTGGCTCCATACGAGGTACCTTGGACAGCTTCTCCTGCTCCAAGAGCCTGGGGCAGCGGTCGGGGGTCCCAGACCTGGCCCCC
This sequence comes from Ichthyophis bannanicus, assembly GCA_033557465.1. Taxonomy (NCBI): domain Eukaryota; kingdom Metazoa; phylum Chordata; class Amphibia; order Gymnophiona; family Ichthyophiidae; genus Ichthyophis; species Ichthyophis bannanicus. The sequence continues at coordinate 55,571,668 of CM066045.1, forward strand.
GAGGAACCAGGGACCTCCTCCGATGCCACCCTCACGAGCCTTTTCTTCCTCTTACGCTCCCGATCGGGGGACCCCTGTCCGAGGAACCCCGGCGATGCTCGGGGTCAGACTCCCGCGATATCGAGGCCTCAGATGAGGTCCGGGCCCGGCCAGAGGCAGAGTCAGAAAAATCCGTTCTTTCTGATGCTGGCGGCTTCAAAGTGCCTTGGTGGACATTTTGCCACACGGGACACAGACCTTAGGATCATGATCCGGTCCCAGGCATCGAAGGCAGCAGTCGTGTGTGTCGGTGAGAGACATCAGTTTCTTACACCGATCACACTTTTTGAAACCACTGGAAGCCATGGGGGAAAAAAGAACCCACACAAGGTCAAAGGTAGTTACTCACCTGTAACAGGTGTTCTCCAGGAGCAGCAGGAATCAGTCCTCACAACCCTCCCTCCTCCCCTTGGAGTTGCAGTCATATGCTTTATTTTTGCTAATTTTTTTGCTGTCTTTTAGCTATGTCATCAGACTGAGCAAGATGGCACCTTTAGGCGGGAAGGGGACCGCGCATGCGTGTATTCCCAAAGGCTTTCTTAGAAAGCTGGGGAAAATGCTCCACATGGGGGCTCCATCGACGTCGATGTCACCCACACTGAGTCCTGGAGAACCGAAGTAACCTCGCCCGAACCCCCGCGCACCTCGAAAGGACTGCCCTCTGGACAAGAAGCGTCCTCTCTGATAAGGAGTGAACCGAGAACCTCTAAACCTGTGGAAGTCTCTACTCTGCCCTTTTAGCAGAGATCCAGGCCTGGTCCCTTTGGCCAGTCCTCTGGGAGTCGACCCCCTTTGGAATCCCCCAGATCCTTTACAATCTTCTCAAGCGCTTCCCCAAAAAGAAGCTTGCCCTTATATTGAAGCTTACTAAGACGAGTCTTAGACGAGGCATCCGCTGCCCAATTCCTCAGCCAAAGGAATCTTCTGGCGGCAATCCGTACCAGATCATAGAAAGCATTGCGAGATAGGCTGCTGCCGACTAACTTCGCACCTTCTGGAGAAGGACTGTCCTCACCCTCAGGGTGAGACTCCCTTTAGAGTCAACGAATGGAGGCCCTAGCCACATACGCCCCACAAATTGAAGCTTGCAGGGCAAGAGCACTGGAATCGAGAAAGCGTGCTTAAGCAGAGCTTCCAACTTTCTATCCTGCAGATCCTTGAGAGCCGCTCCGCCTTCCACCGGAATCATGGTCTTCTTTGTCACCGCTGTCACCAAGGCATCTACCTTTGGCATGTGAAGCAACTCCCTCTCGTCATGTGGAACCAGGTATAGGCACCCTATAGCACAAGCTCCGCGCAGGGTAGCCTCTGGGCATTCCCATTCCGATTCCACCATTTGCTTGATCACCCTGTGAACTGGAAAACACCTCTGCTCTGCCTTAAACCCCTTAAGCAGAGGATCTTCGAGCGGTTCCTCCTGAACTGCTGGTAAGACAATATTTAGGGCTGCTAGAGAATGGACTATAAGCACTCCGAGTTCCTCCTTTCTGAAGACTCTAAATACATTAGGGTCCTCCCCTGGAGCTATTTCACCTTCCTCAAGATCTCCTGTCCACTGCTCCAGGCCTGAGTCTGAGAGAATTTCCCCCTCTACAGCACTCAGGAGCCCCGAGGCGAGGCCCGAAACCATCGGAGCCCACCTCAACTGCTAAACCAGTTTTGGAGGAGCCCTCTCCTGGATCCATAAGGATGCCATCCCTTCTCTGCCCCCCGCAGAGGTGGGAGAAGAACTTTTGCCCTGAACTTGCTCCAACTTTAGGCAATAAGCCTTATGAAGGGACAAAATGAAATCCGCAGAAAAAAGAGTCTAAGCTCCCCTGCTCAGGTAGCTGAGGGCTCATTCCTGCGGGCGCAGGCTTTTTAGACTTTGCCTTTCTCTTTCCCTGCTTCTCTGGAGCCGTGGCAGGAACGGCAGTCTTTTCCAACATGGCCACCATTCCCGCCTTCTCCCCCGTGACGAAATGGCCGCCTAACGGCTCGGATGCAGCAGTTCTGTCTTCCATGCTGCCCCCGAGCAAACAATGTACCCGACTGCCCCATCGGAAGCAAAAACGGCAGAGTCCGGCTTCAGACAGCCCCCGACGACTGCCACACTGAGCGCACACTGCCGAAACTGGCAGCATGCACTTCCAAAAGAAAACCCGCCAAACACAAGCTTAGACCGAAAATGAATAACGCGCGGGTGATCGGCCCTCTTACCTGCACACCACAAGATTTCTATATCCAGCTACCAAACCCACTGCTAGCGGGCGAGTCAGATATAACTCCCAGGCAGAAAGAGAGGCTGTACTCTGGGGCTCCCAGTGTCAAGCGTCTAATCTGCCCGCGGCAACAGTGCTGCTCTATGAGGCAAGCAGACCTACTTTTAGAAATCTGTGAACTATCCTTAAATCATTTGTAGAAACTGAGGCTTGGAGTGCGGCCAATGTAACACCAACTTTTAAAAAGGATTCCAGGGGTGATTTGTGAAACTACAGATTAGTGAGCCTGACATCAGTAAGTACCAGGCAAAATAGTAGAAACCATTATAAAGAATAAAATTACTGAACATGTGGATAGTCATGGCTTAATGGGAGGAAGCCAATATGGATTTAGCCAAAGGAAGTCTTGTCTCACTAATCTGTTATATTTTTTCAAAGGTGTGAATACCTACTTTTGCTATTACCATTAACCAGAAGCAACAGGCTGAGGAGGCACTCTATCCAGAACCTCCTCACCATACCACCTCAAAGAGTGAAAGCAAGCAAATGATATGCAACTGCGCTTTCAATCACTACGCTCCAGTCATCTGGAACTCTGTCAGCAGAACTAAGGGCCATGGATGAGCTAGCAGAATTCCAAAAAAGGCTCAAGACCTACCTGTTGATGGAATCCTTTGGCCTAGACCCAAATCACAAGTAAAAGCCTCCCTGACCCCCTCAGGGCTGACAACCGCCACTACATGACATCAGACTGCCAAACTCCCAACATACACAGCACCCTCATAAGAGACAGGCCTGACTCAAACATGCTACTGACACTCTCCGTGTAAATAATGTAAATAATGTATAGCGGAATTGTTCTGGTTGTGCTCCTATTAAATATTCTCATTTGGACATCACTAGTTTGATGTACGCGGTTAACCACCACTTGTAACACTTTCCATGTACCAGACAAGTTCACCTCACTCATTATTCCCATTTCTGGGTCATTTATAAATATGTTAAAAAGCAGCGGGCCCAACATAGATCCTAGGGATATTCCACTATTCACCTTTCTCTATTTAAAAAATTGACCATTTATTTACAGTATTTAATGCTTCTTTTATACTGCATTTCTGAGAGTAAATTTTGACTCTCAGAACTGCAGTATAAAAAAAACATTAAATACTGTAAATAAGTCATGGAATAGGAGGCAGTGTACTAGTGTGGATTAAGAACTGATTAAAAGATAGAAACAAAGAGTAGGGCTAAATAGACAATTGCAAGAGGACTTTGGGCATCCAAATGGTAAATGAAATTTAATGTGGACAAATGCAAAAGTTATGCTCTTAGGGAAGAACCGCCTAAAACTACGATTACAAGATGCAAGATACCACATTAGGAATCACCACTCAGGAAAAGGATTTGAGCATCATCATGGATAGTACATTGAAATCCACTTCCCAGTGTGGCCAAGAAAGCAAATAGAATGTTAGGAATCATAAGGAAAAGAACAGAAAATAAAACCAAGGATATGATAATGCCTCTGTATTGCTCCATGGTGCGACCAGACTTTGAATATTGCGTGCAGTTCTGGTCGTCCTATCTTAAAAAGGATATAATAGGATTGGAAAAGATACGGAGAAGCACAACCAAAATGATAACGGGATGGAAAGATATCCCTACGAGGAAAGGCTTAAAAGGTTAGGGATCTTCAGCTTGGAAAAGAGATGGCTGAAGGGAGATATGATGGAGGTCTATAAAATAATGAATGGAGTGGAACATGAAAACACAGATCAGTTGTTTACTCCTTCAAAAAGTAGAAACACTAGGGGGACACACATTGAAGCTACAATGTGGCACACATTTAAGACTAATCAAAGAAAATATTTTTTCTCTTAGCACATAATTCAACTCTGGAATTCATTACTGGAGAATGTAGTAAAAGTGTTAGCATAGCTGGGTTCAAAACAGGTTTGGACGAGTTCCTGGAGGAAAAGTCCACAAACCATTATTAAAAGAGGACTGGGGAGGAGGAAGTGACGTCACTCACCTAGATGGACACCTGAGCCTTGTGCCGCAGTACAAGTCACAATAACTGGGTGTTTTCCCTCTTTATTGATCTGCTAAATTGGTGTGATCTGACTCCCCTAACACTGGCGTTCTAAATTGCGACCAGGAAGAAAGCCTCAGACCTCAAGGATTTTGCTTTTCAGGGAAGTAAAGCAACACCACATTACGACGGCAATATGGTGATGGAAGAGTCATGTGTGGAACCGAAGAGAGACAAGCGGTGGCTGGTTGAGTTTGCTGAAGGAGGAGGAGATCTTGCTTAATGACTGCATAAGGAAATGCAGGGCTGGTTCAAGGAATTGAAGGCCGAACTTACGGAGATGAACAATAAGATGGCTACGTTGAGAGAGGAGGTCCGGGCTGTGTTGAAGGAGCTTGACCAGAGAGTGGAGGACTGATGAAAAGGTGGCTGAACTGGAGGAAGTATTGTCTGAGGTGCATGTGCGCTTAGAATTGGAGAGGAAACACCAGGAGGAGTTGACCCTTAAAACTGAGGATCTTGAAAACAGGCAAAAGGTCAGAGGATTGTGCAAGCATTGCAGTGAAGGTGTGTAAAACACTGCTAAGTTCGGGACAGAAGGAATCATGGCTGGAGGATATAAAATTAGATCAACTCATCAGAGCGATTGAGGGATATTATCATTTGCTTACATGATTTTATGAATCGGTCTCCTTGGTACGGAAATGTGTGGATTTATAGAGGCATGTGGGTAGGTGAGGAGGAGTATCGATTGCCCTCTTTGCAGATGTAATTTTTGCGATCCAGCAGTATATCGTGACGCTACTGGTTTTGTTGAAGATCATTCATGAGTAGTCAGATTTCAGGATACAAAATTAATTTAGAGAAATCCGAGGTTCTCAATCTAAATATGGAGGGGCAGGTCGAGCGGACGGTGCGCGAGTCATTTCCATTCAAGTAGACAAGGGAATTGATTTGGTATCTTGGCATACAGTTTTCAGAGGACTGGCAGATGCTCTATCAGTTGAACTTTGAACCTCTTAACCTCTTCTACAGGAGCTGCAGAAGGATTAGAGCCGGTGGTGTAGGTTGGCAACCAGTTGGTTAGAGAGGACTACCATTGTAAAAGTGAACGTGCTGCCTAGGGGCGTTTCTCGTCATGGTACTTCCAATTGAAGTTCCATGAAGGTTTTGAACCAGTTGCATTAGATAATCTTGGATTTTATTTGGCAGAAAAAAAAAACCCTAGGGTAGGGCAGAAGGTGCTGTGTCTACCCCAGGAGTGGGGTGGGTTGGGGGCATCCAATATGGTACGATACTTCAATGCTGCACAGTTAAGGAAGCTGCTTGAATGGTGGAAGCGGAAGGGGTATATAAGGCGTGGTTGCAGTTGGAAAGAGTTGGGATTGAATGGGCTAAGTTGATGGAGTGGATTTGGGGAGAAGGAATGGTGGGTAATATGGGGGAAACACTCACTCCCTATATGAAGGTTGGGTTGCAGATATGGGAGAGACTCAAGGCGAAGGTAGTAAGTCCTAATGGCAGGATTCGGTGGGTGCTGTTTCGATTTTAGACCAGAACGAGGGGAAACAGCCATCAACGGAGGGAGTGAGCGGGAGCTCCTCCTCACCTCCATGCCCCACCAATCAGCAGCCTTCCACAGCCCTGGACACCGGCTTCTAAACCGCCGACTCTGAGGCGCGCTGGCAGAACGAGGGGAAACAGCCATCAACGGAGGGAGTGAGCGGGAGCTCCTCCTCACCTCCATGCCCCACCAATCAGCAGCCTTCCACAGCCCTGGACACCGGCTTCTAAACCGCCGACTCTGAGGCGCGCTGGCAGAACGAGGGGAAATAGCCATCAACGGAGGGAGTGAGCGGGAGCTCCTCCTCACCTCCATGCCCCACCAATCAGCAGCCTTCCACAGCCCTGGACACCGGCTTCTAAACCGCCGACTCTGAGGCGCGCTGGCAGAACGAGGGGAAACAGCCATCAACGGAGGGAGTGAGCGGGAGCTCCTCCTCACCTCCATGCCCCACCAATCAGCAGCCTTAGGCGGAATACAAATCTGTTTAAATAAATAAATAAATAAATAAATAAATAGGGTGTTTGAAGAATGGGAGGATAAAGGTTTGAGTATTGTGGGTCAGAGTGTGGGTCAAAAGGATGAGATCAGGCCCTTTGAATTTGGGTTAGAGGGCAGGGATTATTTCTATTTGCAGGTGGTGCATTATTTGTGGGATAGGCGCATCCCCTTTGAGGGATTCTATGCTAAACATCAGGGCAGGAAGGGGTTGTTGGCGGGATTCTATAGGGCATTATTGCTAATAAGGAGAAAGAGGCATTTAATATACAGATGTGGGAGCATGATTTGACCTTAGGGTGGGAGGAGGAGTGGAAGAGAGTCAAGGGGGGATTGCAAAGATTTCTCTATCGGCAGCACTGATTGAAAATTAATATAAAATTGCCTATAGATATTATATAACTCCAACTCAACTGACTAAGATGTTTGAAGGGCATGATTCCAGATGCTGGAGGGGATGTGGGCAAGAAGGGGACAATAGGGTTGGTTAGTGAAATAGTGGGTCAAGAGATCCAGCTTGATCCCACTCTGATTCTGTTGAATGTACTGCCGATGGGGATTGATAAATGTTTGGGGGAGGGGGGATTTGTGGTCCTCCTTCCTGGAAGTTGCTAGATTGGCTGTGGCATCTAGGTGGAAGTCTATGGATCTAGCAGCAATTTGGCAAGTGTTAAATAAGGTGGATTAAGTCTACAGAATGATTCAGATTGTGGCACTTTCTGTTGCTTAGTTGCCATAATTTCAGCAGATTTGGACATGGTATGTGCAGTGGAGGGCAAAATGAGACATTTTACTTATCAGCTAATGTCCTTTCCTTGAGTCCTGCTAGACCAAATCCAGCCACGTGGGTTGTGTTCCCCTACCAGCAGACTGGTGAAGACAAAGAACCAATGAAAAGCCCAATTTCAATGAATCACTCCCATGCCTCTATTCGCCTCAGCCACCAGATGTCCCTTCTGTATTCATCCCAAAGCATATGGGAAAAACATGGCAAACTTGGACAAGCGTTCCAATGACTAGAAGGAATGAGTGAAAATCCACAAGCATGCACACAGAAGTCAGTAACAGAATTTGCAAAACAAGAGAAAAAAAACTCTTCAAGGAATGAGATCAACAAACAAGGAAAAACAAGTGGCAAATGTACGAATACAATGGGAAATACAGAACGTTACTCTAGAAACTGCTAGGTACGTATGACCTAGATTGGCCACTGTTGGAAACAGAATACTGGGCTTGATGGACCTTGGTCTGACCCAGTATGGCATATCTTATGTTCTTATGTAACCCTTTGTTGATCAAGAAGAGACACATGAATGGTTAAGGAGGGGTAAACTAAAAACAAAGGATGAGAGGTTGATAGTTGCAGCCCAGGACAGTGGCTTATGGATGAGATGGTTTACAACGAGTACTGAAAAAACTGGCAACACAGACATATATGTCAATTCTGTAAGAAAGACCTGGAAACAGTGACTCACCTCATTGCTGGCTGTGAAGTTCTGATGGCAGAAAATTTCTATACAGAAAGACATAATAAAGTAGCTCACCTCATACACTGGAAATTCTGTAAGCACTACAACATTACTGTGCCCGAAAAGCACTGGGATTATGACCCTAAGAGAATTACAGAGAATGAAGAGGTTATGATCACCTGGGGACTCCCATTCCAATAAATAAAAAGCTGGACGCAAGGAAGCCGGATATAGTGGTTAAGGAAAAAAAACACCAGAACGGTATTGATTATAGAGGTGTCACTTCCAAGCAACTACTCTGTGAATCATGTGGAGAAGCAGAAGATCCTGAAATATCAGGAAATGCAGTCCGAGACCAAGAAAATGTGCAGAAAGATGCACAAATATTTTCCGTGTTGGGTGCCAGAGGCTTGATAAAGAAGAATTTCCTAGCACATCTTGACAAACTAATCATACATTTCACATCTTACGAACTCCAGCAGGAGGCTCTCTTTGGCATGATGCAAATACTACGCTGAGCCTTAGCAGTAAATTTGAGACTGAGATCATACTCCTCATGCCTTGGCTTAGAAGTGAGGTTTATGACTGTTATGGTATGTGCAAAACTAAATTCAACAAAAGCCTTTAGATAAATCCAAAACAATTATTATAATTAAGTGTAATGCAACGTACTCCCACACTTTAACAATAAGACTATAACCATACAAAACTTATTATACCAATTTAAAGGGAGAAAAAGACCTCAGGATGACTTCTACTCCCTCTATGTGGCAAACTGAATAGCCATAGGGGAACACACCTCTCTCACATCACTGGTCTGAAAAAACTTCCTTAAATCTACAAAACCACGATCAGCTTTGTATACTTTGTTATTTATTGATCTCAAAAAAGTACATTTTTAAGCAAACATTTTTTTCTTAATGGTTTTAATCTGAAATAAAAGATCTCACATTATCTATAATTCAATGAGCAGAGAACCATTCTCTTCAACAAGTACAGCAACCAAACTCATTCAGTCAGATTAAACGACCTCAGAACAGCCCCTGTAATAAAACAAACCACCAGGTGACTGTATACGATTTATACTGCAGACCTTAAGCAAACTGACACACTTAACTGTTCAAAGTTTGCCTGACTTCCATTAGCCAAAATCGCCCAAAGATCTTCATTTCTCCTGTAAAAGGCTCTTCAGGGGCGCCAAGACTTACTGCAAATAGTTACTTAAGGAAATGGCTTCAGCATCTGATGTAATAGGGTTTTAAAAACCCAACTACCAATCAGAAAACTGCATTATTAAATACGTCACAGAGGGAGTGTTGCCCATTCAGATGGCTAACCATGCCATATTATAGCATGGTTAGCCATACCACCGCACGTTCAATTGTTCAATGTAAATAGGTTTGACTGGTAGAAAAACGGTATATTAAAACCAGTTAATTAATCAATTAATTAATTAATTGCCACTTAAACTCAGTTCTTGCCAATATTTTAAAAAATGGAAATATTTAAGGATAGGAATGTGCGTTTGAGTCACACCACCAGCCCCACTGAGATATGCCAAAACCTCCTTTTATGCCCATTTAGAAAAAGGTACTCCACTCTATCTTATCATTCAAACTGTTTGGTTCGAAGTGTCCAAACTGAATATCCACCGCTGCTCTCGCTGTAAAACCATACAACATAAATCTTCAAAAGTATGGTGGAACTCGCTACAGTGTTTCATGAAAGATGTATCTCCAGGAACAAGCAGGAAATGAGTTTTCACATATGGGTATCGTTGGTACCGACGGAGCCTGCACGGGAACGCTCCCCAGCGTCCAATCAGAAAGCTTTTGGGAACATCCCACAGCGCCTGCGTGCTGCCTTCCCGCCTTTCCCAACTGTCTCTCCTCAGTTCTTCTTTTTCCGCAGAGCCAGCAGGTCGTGTTCCTGTTACCGCAGAAGAATTTCTTTATTTTTCTTTATTTCTTTTGGGTCGCGTCTGCCTTCTTCGACGCTCCACCGGTACCGCCGGTCTTTTTCTTTTCTTCTTGTTAAAAAAATAAAAAAATAAATAAATAAATCTTTTTTTCAGTTTCTTTTTTCTTCAGGTGCACTTGCGTTTTGGGCCTTAGGTCCAAAACCTTTTTTCCTTAACATGGAAAAGCCTGCCTCAGGATTTAAGAAGTGCACAAAATGTGGCGGTACAATTTCCATCACAGACACCCATGACTGGTGTCTAAAATGTTTAGTTCCTGACCATTCCATCACAGATTGTATGTCCTGTTCTATGATGTCTAAAAGGGGTCGGCAGAACCGAGCTGCCAAGCTCAGTACCCTGTTTCCCTCTGATGCGGCTTCGGTGGCATCGACGTCTTCCAGGGTTTCTTCCTCACATGGATCTCAGGTAACCAAACATAAATCCAGCCAGTCCTCGAAGGGTAGATCTCCTTCTAAGCATCGAGATGCCTCTGGCATTGCCCTCGAGGATTCTGCACCGGCAAAATTACCCCGGCGGGAGGCTTCGGCCTCTAAAGCATCATCATCAGGGTTCCAGGATGATCTCGATGGCGTGGCCTCGACAGATCTCCTGGTGCCATGCTCTGGGGTACCGGTGGCTTCCACTGGTACCGACTTCCAAGCATTGGCGGCATCGATGGATTAGAGCAGGGGTCTCAAACTCAAATTGCTTTGAGGGCCAAATGAGGACTTGTAGAGTAACCCGGGGGCCGCACAAGACGCAGGCCTCATTTGCATAAGGGCATCATTTGCATAAGGGCATCATTTGCATAAATATTTGCATAATGTTACCATACACTAACTTTTAGTAAACATGCCTCTTAATGAGTGTATGGATAAAGAAAGACTAAAAGATTTCTACATTACTATAAACCAGTGCCAACCGCCAGGCACATTAGGAACTACTAGAAACACTGCCCATTTAGAACCCATAGCAAACCTGCCGTGTCCTAACAGCACTACCAGGACTCACAGAGCACCATACCCTAACTATCAAAAGGCAACACTGCAAATATTAAATCAACACATTTCAGAGAATAACAATACATGACCTACTCGGGAAAGAGAACAAGTGGCAATGTCAAATAGGAATTACATAAACAGAATACCTCAGCTCAGTTACACATGCAGAACATACACCATCACCAAACAAGGAATCACAATTTAGAAACAGGAAGACAATTAAACTGGGAACCCCAAAAGCCAAACTTAGAATGTACAACACTGTAGAAATAAAACCATACATTGATTTCCTCTTGTATTAAATAAAGTGCAGACGTTAAAGATGCACATTTCCAAGAGCTGACATATTTCAGTTAATAAATTCAAAATAAAGAGATATTTTTCTACCTTTTGTGCATTTTTTTTTCAGTTGCAATTGTTCCAGTCACTTTCTTCTGGTTTCTTTGTGTCTTCTGCTAACTCTCCATCGTCTGCTGTCCATTTCTCCTTTCTTCTTTCCTAGTTTTTTTCCATTCTCTCTACATCTGCTTTAACATACTAATCATTCTCCTTTTGCTCTTTCCTCATTCCTATTTCATCCACTCAAATTTTACCCCTCCATCCTCAATCCCCACTTACTCTCCCAATACCCGGCCAATTGTAGATTTTTCTTCCCTCCCACACAAAATATATTTCCCCTCTCCATTTCACTCTCCCAGCCCCATCCCATTCTAATCGTCCCCCAACATCAACTCCCTTCTAGCTCCTGCCCAACCCAGCATCCGCTCCCTTCTAGTCCCCGCATCATCAGCCCATTTCCAGTCCTAGCTCCCTCCCCTCACAGCCCATTTCCTTTCCAAGCCCCCCTCCCCATCAGCCCATTTCCATTCCAAGCCCCCTTCCACTCAGCCCATTACCATTACAAGACCCTGTCCCCATCAGCTATTTGCAGTTCAAGCTCCCCCTTCTACTCGGCCCATTTCCAGTCATAGCACCCCCCCCAGTCCATTACCAGTTCTAGCCCCCCCCCTAGCCCATTATCGGTCCTAAGCCACCCAACAGCCCACTTCCAGGCCTAACCCTTCCATCGCCCCATCTTCATTCTTAGCCCCCCCATAACCCCATTTTCAGTCTTAGGCCCCCAGTCAGACCACCTCCAGTCCTAACCCCCATCTGTCCATTACCAGTCCTAACCCCCATCACCCCATTTTCAGTACTACCCCCCCCCAGCAAGTCCTGCTCCCCCCCTACATCAAGTCCTGCTCCCCCCCATCAAGTCCTGCTCCCCCCCTACATCAAGTCCTGCTCCCCCCCATCAAGTCCTGCTCCCCCCCTACATCAAGTCCTGCTCCCCCCCTACATCAAGTCCTGCTCCCCCCTCCACATCAAGTCCTGCTCCCCCCCCCACATCAAGTCCTGCTCCCCCCACATCAAGTCCTGCTCCCCCCCAGCCACACATCAAGTCCTGCTCCCCCCCATCAAGTCCTGCTCCCTCCCCCCCCCCCGGGAAAATTAAACTTAAAAAGAAACCCGGCTTCTGCTGCTGCTGCCGCCGCTGCCGTGGCCGGCAATAGCAGCAATATCGCAAGTCCCGCGGGCTCCCCCCCACCCGGCAGATCCCTTCCTGCTTGCCTGCCAATGCTGCCAGTTCTCCGCTTCGGCTTTCAGAGCCGCGAAGGGAGAACTTCTCCCTCGTGACTCTGTTAAGCCCGCTGGGGCACTGGCAGCATTGGCAGGCAAGCAGGAAGGGATCTGCCGGGTGGGGGGGAGCCCGCGGGACTTGCGATATTGCTGCTATTGCCGGCCACGGCAGCGGCGGCAGCAGCAGCAGAAGCCGTTTTTTTTTTTTCCCCCCAATGCTTCGCGGGCCGCACAAGGGTCTCTCGCGGGCCGCGTGTTTGAGACCCCTGGATTAGAGGATTCTGTCCATAGAACGCAGTCTGGCGGCTTTCCTTGTGGCATCGACGCCCGTGGTACCGCAACAGACTATCCCACCGATACCGGCTATAGCATCGCCATCGGTACCGATCCCGGTACCGGTGGCATCGACATCGGCATCCGCTATGCCGGTACTCTGTCCTCTGAAGCCCTCCGGTACCGATACCCCAGTACCGGTTATTCCCGATGCCGATCCCAGTCGGTACGGGTATCGGGCTTTGCAAGAGCATCCGGACAGATGATACTTCGATTCCTCTGAGGACTCTGAGGATTCTGAAGAGTCGGTTGATGCAGTGATGCTTCTTCCACAGGAGGAGTCCTCTCCTAATCGAAGGATGTCTCCTCCAGAGGACTTGTCTTTGACTTCATCAGGGAGGTGGCTCGGGGCCTTTCCATTATGTGGCCCCTGAGACAGAACCCAGAGCCAAGGAGTTAGATATTTTACAATATCCAAAAACTCCTAAGGAGGCAGCTACCTTGCCTGTTCATGAGATTTTATATGATCTCATGTTAAGGATGTGGGAAGCACCTTTGACCACCTCCCCTCATTCTCGCAGGTTGGATACCATGTATCGTGTCCCTCCTTGTCCTGGTTTCAATAAAACTCAACTTCCTCACCACTCTATTGTGGTTGAGTCTCCTATGAGAAAGATTAGAAGTGCCAAAAGACATACCTCTAATCCTCCAGGACGTGAATGTAGAACCCTGGATGCTTTTGGAAGAGTCTTCCAAGCTTCCATGCTTGCTGCGAGAATTAATTCCTATAGTCTTTACATGGGAATGTTCTTAAAAGAAGTCACTGATCATTTGCAGACTTTAAGTCCTTTCATGTCTGAAGACAAAAGACAGGCCTTTCTCACTTGGCTTAAACATGACCAAGATATCTCCAAATTCTCCAACCGTGCAGCTTTCGACTCCTTTGAATGTGTAAGCAGAGCCTCAGCTATTGCCATAGGTGCATGTAGAATTGCTTGGCTTCAAGCATCTGATTTGGAGATCTGGGTTCAAGATGAATTGGGAAATATCCCTTGTACAGGTGAGAACCTGTTTGGTAAAGATTGGCAAGCAAAAGCCAATCAGATGGATGCTGAAAATTCTGCCTTGGATAGATTATCCAAATCCACAGCTGCTCCTGCTAAGAAAAGGTTGTTCAAGAAAGCACCTTTTTCTAAAAAGGGAAGATTCTATCCTGCTTATGGTCAGCGGACATCTTCTGCAGCTCAGTTCCCTACCAAACGTCAGCAATCATCCAAACAGAGCAAAGCAAAGGCTGCTAGGCCTCCACCGACCCAGCAACCTCAGCCCCCTCAGGGCCTTTGATGTTCCGCTAGAGAACTTAGCCTTCCTGGCTCTGGAAGGACCAGAGCCCTCCACCATTCCAGGAAGGTTATGTCATTTTGCTCCCAGATGGGAGCAAATTACAGCAGAGCATTGGACACTCTCCATCATAAGAGAGGGGTACAAACTTCATTTTTTGAGCTTGCCCCCTCACTCAAGAGTGCACCAGTTCAATTCTCCAACCCCCCTCCTCAACCTGTTGGGGCAGGAGGTTGCCACCCTTCTTACCCAGGGGGCCATAGAGGAAGTGCCTCTTCATCAACAGGGCACAGGTTTCTACTCCCCCTATTTTCTTATTCCAAAGAAAACAGGGGGCTACAGACCCAACTTAGATCTCAAAGAATTGAACAGATTCCTAGTCGAGGAAAAATTCAAAATGATTTCTCTGGGAACTCTGCTGCCATACCTTCAGAGTCAGGATTGGCTTTGTTCTCTAGATCTCAAGGATGCATACACCCATGTTCTCATTCATCCAACTCACAGAAGGTTCCTTAGATTCCTTTTTCAAGAGAAGCACTATCAATACAGAGTGCTCCCTTTTGGTCTGGCCGCTGCACCAAGGGTGTTCACAAAATGCATGGCAGTGGTAGCTGCATTTCTGCGCACCCTGGGAATATTCGTCTTCCCTTATCTGGACGACTGGCTCTTTCGAGCACCCACTCAGTCAGAGGCCAAGGCTTCTCTAACCTGCACAATGCATATCCTTCAGTATTTAGGGCTGGTAATAAACATCCCAAAATCCAATTTGACCCCTACTCAGTCCCTGGAATTTATAGGGGCGTTGCTGGATACCACAAGGGCAAGGGCCTATCTCCCCCAGGCCCGTTGCCTTCGCTTGGTGCAGTTAGCTTCTCAAGCAGAGTTGAAGCCCCACTTAACTGCTCGAGAGATGTTACAGTTGCTAGGCCACATGGCATCCACCGTGCATGTGGTTCCATATGCTAGACTTCACATGAGGGCAGCTCAGTGGACTTTATCCACCCAATGGACCCAGGCATTAGACTGCCTGTCAGACAAAATAGCAAATACAAGTCGCCTTATTTTGTCCCTCCAGTGGTGGAAGTCCCCTCAACCCCTGTTGCTGGGGTCCCCCTTTCAGCAGTCTCTACCCCAAGCAACACTTACAACAGATGCTTCTCCAATGGGGTGGGGAGCTCATCTACAAGACCTCTCCACCCAGGGCATCTGGTCCCCCCACAGGAGAGTTGTCTACATATCAATCTCTTGGAACTCAGAGCAATCTTCCTTGCTCTGTGGGTGTTCCACCCTCTACTCAGCTACAAGACAGTCCTTATCCACACAGACAATCAGGTAGCCATGTTCTATGTGAACAAGCAGGGCGGAACTGGCTCTCTGTCGCTTTGCAACGAAGCTTTGCGACTGTGGGCCCTCGCCAGAGAGCATCAGATTCATCTTCTGGCAGTTTATCTTTCAGGTGTTCAAAACTCTTGGGCAGACAGGCTCAGTCGAGTTCTGCTTCCACACGAGTGGTCCCTACATGTGGACCAGGTGTCCAAGATTTTTCAGCTTTGGGGAACCCCGGACATAGACCTCTTTGCAAGTCCGTGGAATGCCAAACTTCCCCGGTTCTGTTCCAGAACTCCGGCTCAGGGAGCTCAGGCAAGAGATGCTTTCCTCCTTCACTGGGGTCAAGACTTCCTCTATGCCTTTCCACCCATTCCCCTAATTCCCAAAACCCTGTTCAAGCTTCAGAGAGACAGAGGCCATATGATTCTCATAGCTCCACATTGGCCACGGCAAGTGTGGTACCCTCTGCTTCTACATCTCTCTCAAGCCCCCTCCCTGGAGTTAGGGTCTGCTCCAGATCTCCTATCTCAAGAGGACGGAAAGTTATGGCATCCCAATCCCCAGTCTCTGCATCTCAGGGCTTGGTTGCTGAAGGCCTAGATCTCCAAGATCTTCATCTTTCTCAACAGGTGAAAGATGTTCTTTATGCTTCCAGAAAACCTTCCACTAGACGTTCTTATGCTTTCAAGTGGAAGAGGTTTACTATCTGGTGCCCTGAGAAGGGTCTTAACCCCCTTGCCATACCTCTGGAATCTTTGCTGGAGTATCTCCTCCATCTGTCTAATGCAGGCCTTAAAACTAATTCAGTAAGGGTCCATTTGAGTGCTATTGCAGCTTCCCTTAAGCCTCTGAATGGACAACCTATTTCCTCTCATCCTCTTGTAGCAAGGTTCATGAGAGGCCTCCTTTTAACAAAACCTCCCATTAGACCACCTCTGGTGGCATGGGACTTGAACCTGGTTCTTGGTCAGCTTATGAAGCCGCCTTTTGAACCTTTGGCTACCACCTCCTTGAAATACCTTTCTTGGAAAGTTATCTTTCTCATTGCAATCACATTAGCACGCCGTATTAGTGAATTGCAAGCACTTGTAGCTAATCCACCTTATACAAGGTTCCATTATGACAAGGTAGTCCTTAGGACTCATCCACACTTTATGCCTAAGGTGGTCTCGCCCTTTCACCTCAACCAGGAGGTCTATCTACCTGTCTTTTTTCCAGGGCCTCATGCATCAAGTGCAGAGAGGAATCTTCATACCCTGGACTGTAAAAGAGCTCTAGCTTTTTATTTACAAAGGACACAGCAACATAGGAAGTCCTCTCAGCTCTTTGTTGCCTTTGATCCTTCTCATTTGGGACTACCAGTCTCCAAGAGAACACTATCCAACTGGATTGCCTAGTGTATTTCTTTCGCCTCTCAGAGTAAGAACCTTTCTCTGGAGGGCCATGTCACAGCTCACAATGTGAGGGCTATGGCAGCCTCAATGGCTCATCTAAACTCTGTGTCTATTGACGAAATCTGTTGAGCAGCCACTTGGGCCTCGGTTCATACCTTCACAGCCCATTACTGCTTAGACAAGGACTCCCGCCGGGATGCCTTGTTTGATCAGGCTGTTCTCAAACACCTGTTCCATACTTAATCAACTCCTACCCACCATCCCTGATGGTATGCCAGAGATCCATGGGAGGAAGTGGAGCCCTGTCCCAGGGACTCACAACCTCTGGGGTCTCTCCCTGGCATCTAAAGCTAGGGAGTCCCCATATGTGAAGACTCATTCCTGCTTGTTCCTGGAGATAGCACAGTTACTTACCTGTAACAGGTGATCTCTGGGAACAGCAGGAATAAGTCTTCACAAACCACCCACCTCCCCTGGGAGTTGTATCTCTCTATCTATCTTTCCTTTCCCTCTCTCTCTCTTTGTCTCAGCTTTAAAACCTGAGGAGAGACAGTTGGGAAAGGCGGGAAGGCAGCATGCAGGCGCTGTGGGATGCTCCCAAAAGCTTTCTGATTAGACGCTGGGGAGCGTTCCCACCCAGGCTCCGTCGGTACCAACGATACCCATATGTGAAGACTTATTCCTGCTGTTCCCAGAGATCACCTGTTACAGGTAAGTAACTGTGCTTTCTTGTACTTTAGACAAGCTGTACTTATGTTCTGTTAGGCAAGATTTTAAAGAGCGAGTAATTTTACCAATATAAAGCTTCAAGCAGGGACATCTGAAAACGTAAACATAAGCAGTGATGCTCAATGAAGACGCTCTTAGATGATAAATCTGATTATTAAAAATAAAAGATGATCCCTCATCCATTATGCTACAGAAAGAACATTTTCCACATTTAACATGTCCTGAGATTACTCACGAGCTCAACATTTTAGGAATCACTGAACAAAGGTGATCTCTAATATTTTTGCCTCTGCTATATGCTATACGAGGATGGCTGGTTTTTTAAAAACGGAATGAGCTGAAAGTATTTTATCGCCATCTAATAACTGATGCCAGATGATGTGACAAACCGGAAAGTTGAATCATACATGTCACCATTGTTGTAGGAGAAGTAGCTACTGTCGACTGTATTTTGTTCTGTATAAGGTGATGACAGCAACCAATCCCTGTGATTGAGCCCTTTTATAAGCTTTCTTCAATACAGAATCTGGATAACCATGATTACAAAACTTATCTAACATCATCTCTGCTTATATCTTGAACTCCACCTCTGATGAACAAATCCGACAGCACCACAACAGATGCGAATAAGGGAGGCTTTTTTTCAAGCGATCAGGATGAAAGCTTGAATAACGTCTACAGCACGTCCTTGGTGGACAGGCAGCAGCTGATGAGAAAAGGGCACCAGCCTGCTTCACAGACCCCTTGGACCTGTCTTTCGGAAGGCAGTAAAATTTTGTTTTGCCCAGGTCCTTCACCAGCTTCTCCAAATCGACTCCAAAGAGAAGCTTCCCCTTAAAAGCCAGTTGGGCCTTGGAGGATGTATCTGCTGCCCAGTGCCGGAACCAAATCCAACGCAGTGACTCAGTCATCAGGGCACCATCCCTGGCTGCCAAATGTACCAGTTCATCCATGGCATCAGAAAGGAGGGCTGTAGCAGACTCCAAAAGAGGGGTTATATCAACCGGTGGCAGAGATTGAATTTACTAGAACAAGGCTCGAGACATCAGGCTGGTACATGCCTAACAGCTGCCACAGCGAACTGGCTCCTCAACAACTAATCCACCTTACAGTCCAGAAATTCCTTCAAGGACAATCTGACTTGCACAGGAATGGTGGTCCTTCTGGTAACTGCCATGACCTGCATATCCACTTTGGGAATGCCAAACCACTCAACACGCTCCTTCTCCAGAAGAGTGTAGATCTTCTTACACACCCTTAACTCTTTAGGCAGGGAGTTGGGAGAGTCCCACTCTGACTGGACCGAATTCCTTGATCACATCTGGGAACAGGAAGGCAGTAGTGGATTTCCGCACCCCTTGAAGGAGCAGGCGCACCTTCGGCTCTTGCTCCATGCCGGAAGTATCTGTCAAGTTCAAGGCAGATGAAACCCTGGCAATCAACACTGCCAACTCCTGCTACTGGAATAGGCGGATCACACCAGCCTCTTTGTAATCTTCTGAAGGCAAGAGTACTTCTTCATCCATATCACAGCCCAGTATCAAGCCATCTGAATCAAAACCAAAGTCAAAGTCTCGAATAGCTCCTAGCTGTTCCACATCTCAAGTGGGCGCCTAGCCAAAGGTAATCGAACAGGGCTTCCACTCTCATCCTGCCCCCCCATTTGACTGCACCAAGGGGCACCCAAAGGCTGCAGGGTCCAAATTTCCATGCCAGAAAGACCAGGCCTGCTGTAAAAAGAAAAATAATTCCAGGGAGGACAATTTGGAGTCCAGAAGCTCTCCCCTCTCCTCTCAGAAATGACCCATCAACACCAGGGGCCATAACAGCCATAGACCCCCCTAGAGAACAAGGAGTGTCTCACAGCATGGCCACCGGAGCCTCTGGATGGCTGAATATCCTTACCCATAGTGCCATCCTTCATCTCATATCCTGAGGCAGGTAAGGCCGGACTAACTGCATCCCCTGGCTGAGAGAGGGGAAAGCAGGTCCTCCTTGCAAGGCAGCTTCTGAGTCATCTCTGAAGAGCAGAGTACAGAATCTGGAGATGATGCACCTCGCTTGCCACAGGTCAAATGTGTCCTAGAAGACGACAGTTAAGGCAAGTATCACAACAGTGCGCACTAAGGCCACGGTGGCCCAAAAGGTGCACCTTAACTGAGCTTTTATTGCATTTTAGTAGTCACCCTCTGTACTGACTCCATCCTGTTTATCCATCCATCCTTTTGAAGGTGTGGTCTCCAGAACTGCACACAACACTCCAAATGAGGTCGCAACAGAGACTATTCTACAGAGGCACGATCACCTCCTTATTTTCTGCTGGCCATTCCCTCTCCCTATGCACCCAAGCATTCTTCTGACTTTCGCCATCGCCTTTTCTACCTGTTTAGCCATTTTAAGATCAAAAGAAACAATTACGCCCATATGCCAATTCTGTAAGATCTGGAAACAGTGACTCACCTCATAGCTGACAATAAAGTAGCACAACTCATACACTGGAAACTCTATAAACACTACAACATCACTGTCTCTGAAAAGCATTGGGATCATGACCCTAAAAAAATTACAGAGAATGAAGAGGTTATAATCACCAGGGACATTCCCATTCTGACAGATAAGAAATGGATGTGAGGAAACCTGACATAGTGGTAAAGAGAAAAACACACAGAATGGCATTGACAATAGATGTGTTGGTTCCGAGTGATTATTCTGTGAATCACGTGGAGAAGCAGAAGATCCTGAAGTACCAAGAAATGCAGTCAGAAAGCAAGAAAATGTGGCAGAAAGACATACAAATATTTCCCATTGTATTGGGAGCCACAGGCTTGATAAAGAATTTCCAAGCACATCTTGACAAACTACCCATACATGATACATCTTACGAACTCCAGAAGAAAGCTCTTTGGCATGATGCAAGTACTACACTAAGCATTAGCAGTACATTTGAGAGACTGAGATCATACTCCACTTACCCTGGCTTAGAGGTGAGGCTCATAACTGTCACTGCATGTGCAAAACTAACCCATTTGGAGAAACTACCCGAGAAAGCATAGTTACTCACCTATAACAGGTGTTCTCCAGGAACAGCATGAATCAGTCCTCACATATGGGTGATGTCGGTGCCGACGGAGCCCCACATGGAGTTTTTCCCCAGTTTTCAAAGAAAGCCTTTGGGAATGCTACCACGCATGCGCGGTCCCCTTCCTGCCCAAGGGTGCCATCTTGCTCAGTCATATGACATAGCTTAGGCAAAAGGTGAAAAGGTAAAGAAGGTAAAGGAGGCAACTCCTAGGGGAGGAAAGAGGGTTGTGAGGACCGATTCCTGCTGCCCCTGGAGAACACCTGTTATAGGTGAGAAACTATGCTTTCTCCAGGAACAAGCAGGAAGTCAGTCCTCATATATGGGACTCCCTAGCTCCAGGCTGCCAGGGACCGAACCACGACAGCACCAATGGCTACCAATAGAGAGGCCGTGGAGTTGCAGAGGGTGAGTTCCTACCAAGAGACTCTGCAGACCCCAGCATCCAGCATCACCATCACTCCGGTAGTCTGAACACAGAAAGGTCGGAAGGCAAGAGTCACCTATACATTGAAAATGCTTCGGATTATTGCCTGGCCAAAGGCACTGTCCCTGCGGGACTCTCTCTCGAGGCAGTAGTGAGCTGAAAAAGTATGCACTGAAGACCATGTGTCAGCTTTACAGATTTCTGTCACCGGCACTGAGCGTAGGTTGGCCACGGACGTGACCATAGCTCTTACATGATGAGCAGTGATCTGGTGCTCTAGGGAGAGGCCAGATTGCTCATAAGCGAGGATAATACAGTCCACCACCCAAGTGGACAGGGTTTGCTTGGTCACAGGTGGTCCCAGCCTGCTGGGGTCATAAGAGACAAAGAACTGAAGAGCTTTGCGGTGGGCCTGGGTCCTCTGTAGATAGAAGGACATGGCCCTCTTACAATCCAATGTATGCAGAACCAACTCTGCCTTACCGGCATGAGGTCGTGGGAAGGAGGAGGGGAGGACCACCTCCTTATCAAGGTGGAAAACAGACACCACCTTCGGGAGGAACTTTGGGTGCGTACGAAGCACAACCCTGTTCGCATAGAACCTGGTATAAGGTGGATCCACCACCAGGGCCTGTAGCTCACTCACTCTCGGGCAGATGTCAAGGCCACCAGGAAAGCCACCTTCCAGGAGAGATACCTCAGGTAGCAAGTAGCCAAGGGCTCAAATGAAGCTCTGTGAGCTGTGAGAGCACCACATTGAGATCCCACTCTGGTGAAGGTAGGCGGAGGGGGGGCTTCGATAGCAGAAGGCCTCTGAGGAACCTAGAGACCAGGGGCTGGCATGAGAAAGGCCTCCTCTCCACAGGGTGATGGTTAGCTGCTATGGCGCTGAGATGCACCCTGACCAAATTAGGTTTCAACCCTGAGCGGGAGAGATGCAGCAGGGTACTGCAGAATGAGCTGCAGATGGCAGGAGAAGGGATTCCCATTCCACTCTGCATACCATTGATAAATCTCTTCCACTTGAAGGCATATGCCCTCCTGGAGGAAGGTTTCCGGGAATCCAGGAGGATCTCTTGCACTTTGTCTGTGAGACTGAAGGGGGCCAGTGCTATCCTTTCAGCATCCATGCAGTTAATGTCAGAGATGCCAGGTTGGGGTGGAGAAGGGAGCCCCGCTCCTGCGAAAGAAGATCCAGCTGACGGCCCGGTGCCACTGGCAGGGAGAGTAGCATGGGGAACCAGGGCTGTCTGGGTCACCTGGGAGCAACCAGGATTACTGCGGCATGGTCACTCTGGATTTTAAAAAGGCACTTGGCTATTAGAGGGGACGGTGGGAATGCATAAAGCAGACCCTTCGATCATGAGATGAGGAAGGCATCCGCTGCCACCCTTCTGTGGCATGGCCGAGGTGAGCAGAATCTTGGCAGCTGTGCATTGTCAAGAGCAAACAGATCCAGCCAGGGTCTGCCCCAGAGGCAGAAGAGCCTATGTACCAGCATAAGAACATAAGATATGCCATACTGGGTCAGACCAAGGTCGATCAAGCCCAGTATCCTGTTTCCAACAGTGGCCAATCTAGGTCATACGTACCTGGCAGTTTCCCCAAAAGACACAGGTTCCGCAATGCTTGTACTGGGTCAAGCATTGATATCCTGGGTCCCTTCTTAATAATGGTTTATGGACCTTTCCTCCAGGAACTTGTCCAAACCTTTTTTAAACCCAGCTACACTAACAGCCTTTACTACATCCTCCGGTAACAAATTCCACAGTTTGATTACACGTTGAGTAAAAAAATATTTTATTTTATTAGTCTTAAATAGTTTACCCTGTAGCTTCATTGCATGTCCCCTAGTCTTTCTATATTCTGATAACGTAAACAATCGATCTACGTTTACCCGTTCCACTCCGTTCATTAATTTATAGACTTCTATCATATCTCCCCTCAGCCGTCTCTTTTCCAGGTTAAAGAGCCCTAACCTTTTTTAGCCTTTCTTCATAGGAGTATCCTTCCATCCCCTTTACCATTTTGGTGGCTCTTCTCTGACCCTTTTCTAATAACGCTATATCCTTTTTAAGATACGGCGACCAGAATTGCACACAAAATTCAAGGTGCTGTCTCACCATAGAACGGTATAGGGGCATTATATCTTTTGTTTTATTTTCCATTCCTTTCCTTATGATACCTAGCATTCTATTTGCTCTCTTGGCTGCCGCTGCACACTGGGCCGAGGGTTTTAACATGTTATCCACAATGACGCCTAAATCTTTTTCCTGGGTGGTGGTTCCTAATGTGGAACCTTGCATTATGTAACCATAGTTTGGATTGTTCTTCCCTAGGTGCATAACTTTGCACCTGTCCACATTAAATTTCATCTGCCATTTTGATGCCCAGTCTTCCAATTTATCAAGATCCTCTTGCAATTTTCCACAATCCTCTTGGGTTTTAACAACTTTAAATAGTTTTGTGTCATCTGCAAATTTGATAACCTCATTCGTTATTCCACTTTCCAGGTCATTAATGAATATGTCAAAAAGCAGCGGACCCAGCACAGATCCCTGGGGTACACCACTATTCACCTTTCTCCATTGGGAAAATTGGCCATTTAGCCCAACCCTCTGCTTTCTAACTTTTAACCAGTTACTGATCCACAGTAGTACACTGCCTCCTAGCGCATGACTCTTTAGTTTTCCCAAAAGTCTCTGATGAGGGACCTTGTCAAAGGCTTTCTGAAAGTCTAGATAGACTATATCAACCGACTCACCTTTGTCCACCTGTTTATTCACACTTTCAAAAAAAAACATAACAGATTAGTTAGACAAAATCTTCCTTGTCTAAAGCCATGTTGGCTGTCTCCCATTAGGCCATGACTATCTACATGCTGAGTAATTTTATTCTTTATGAGGGTTTCTACCATTTTTCCTGGTACTGACGTGAGGCTCACCGGTCTGTAGTTTCCCGGATCACCCCTGGAACCCTTTTTAAAAATTGGTGTTACATTGGCGATCCTCCAATCTTCAGGTATTAGAGATGATTTTAATGAAAGTTCACAGATTACTAATAGCAGGTCTGCAATCTCATATTTCAGTTCTTTCAATACCCTTGGATGTATACCATCCGGCCCAGGTGATTTGCTACTCTTCAGTTTATCTAATATCTGAAATACATCTTCCCAATGTATTGATATTTCCTTCAATTCTTCCGCACCTTTAAATACCACTTCAGTCATGGGTAACATCCCTACATCTTCCTCAGTAAAGACCAAAGCAAAGAATTCATTCAGTCTCTCCGCTATTGCCTTGTCACCTCTTACTGCCCCTTTAACTCCTCTATCATCTAATGGACCAACTGACTCTCTTACAGGTTTCTTGCTACGAATGTACTTGAAGACATCTTTATTTCGCGTTTTTGCTTCCGCAGCAAGCTTCTTCTAAAATTCTCCCTTTGCCTGCTTTATCAATGCCTTGCATTTGACCTGCCAGTGCTTGTGCTGTTTCCAGGTTTCGTCGTTTGGTTCTTTTTTCCATTTCCTGAAAGATGCTTTTTTGGCAACAGCCTCTCTGACCTCACCTTTAAACCATGCTGGCAGTTTTTGGACTTCCTTCCACTTTTCTTAAAAGCGTGGAATACAGCTGGTCTGGGCTTCCAAGATAGTATTTTTCAACAACACCCAAGCTTGATGTAAGTCTTTAACCTTTGCAACTGCTCCTTTTAGTTTTTTCTTAACTATTTTCCTCATTTTATCATAGTCTCCCTTTCGAAAGTTAAAAAGTAGTACTGTGGATTTCCTTACTATCCCTCCTCCACTAATTAAATCAAAGGTGATCATGCTATGATCACTATTGCCAAGTGGTCCCAACACCCTTATCTCTTGCACTAGAACTGGTGTTCCACTAAGGACTAGGTCTAATATGGCTTCCCCTCTGGTTGGTTCATGAACCAGCTGCTCCAAGAAGCAGTCATTTATGTCATCTAGGAACTTTATCTCCCTAGCATGTCCTGCCGTGACATTGACCCAGTCGATAACGGGGTAATTGAAATCACCCATTATTATTACCGTGCTGTAACTTTTGTTAGCTTCCTTGATTTCTTTGAGCATTTCATCATCCATTTGTTCATTCTGGCCAGGCGGTCGATAGTACACCCCCACTGCCATCGCCTTCCCCTTTTTACATGGAATTTCAATCCATAGAGATTCTACAGCAAATTTTGTTTCCTGCAAAACTTTAATCCTTTCTGACTCAATGCCCTCTCTAACATAGAGCGCAACACCTCCACCAATTTGATCAGCTCTATCATTACGATATAGATTGTACCCATGTATCACAGTGTCCCAGTGGTTGTCCTCCTTCCACCATGTCTCTGATATTCCAATCATATCTAACCTCTCATTTAGTGCTGTATATTCTAACTCACCCATCTTATTTTTTAGACTTCCAGCCTTTGCATACAAGCATTTTAGAGACTGTATTTTATTCATATTAATTTGGCTATTGGTAGACATGGGTAATTTGGGATCTTTAAGCTCTGTCTGCTCCATACTCGAGGGCATTTGGGCTACTTTACTCTTTTTTGGAACCTCTCTGCTTTTGGTAGTATCCTTCAAGGATACATTCTTCCGAACCATCCGCTCTTGGGCGACTGCCGGCTTTCCCCTATTATCTAGTTTAAAAGCTGCTCTATCTCCTTTTTAAAGGTTAATGCTAGCAGCCTGGTTCCATCCCGGTTAAGGTGAAGCCCATCCCTTCGGAAGAGCCCCTCCTTTCCCCAGAATGTTCCCCAGTTCCTAACAAATCCAAACCCCTCATCTCTGCACCATTGTCTCATCCACGCATTGAGACTCCGAAGCTCTGCCTGCCTTTTGGGCCCTGCACGTGGAACTGGAAGCATTTCGGAGAACACTACCCTGGAAGTTCTGGATTTCAACTTCCTACCTAAAAGCCTAAATTTAGCCTCCAGAACCTCCCTACCACATTTTCCTATGTCATTGGTACCGACATGTACCAAGACAGCAGACTACTCCCCAGCTCTATCTAAGACCTTATCTAGGTGGCGCGTGAGGTCCGCTACCTTCGCACCAGGCAGGCATGTTATCAGGCGATCCTCATGTCCACCACCCACTCAGATATCTACATGCCTAATGATCGAATCACCAACTATAACGGCTGTCCTAACCCTTCCCTCATGGGCACATGGCCCTGGAGAAACTTCCTCGGTGCGAGAGGGTTTTACATCACCTGGAGGACAGGTCCTAGTTACAGGATCACTTCCTGCCACACCAAGGTGAAGCTCTCCTGTGACCTCTCTCCTCCATGGCAACAGGGATGCTGCCAGACTAGAGGTGGGACTTCAGGACTATATCCCTGTAGGTCTCGTCTATGTACCTCTCTGTCTTTCTTATGTTTTCCAAGTCTGCTACTCTAGCCTCCAGAGAACGGACTTGTTCCCTGAGAGCAAAGAGCTCCTTGCACCTACTGCACACGTAAGCCCTCTCACCAACTGGGAGAAAATCATACATGTGACACTCAATGCAAAAGACTGGAAGGCCCCCATCTCGCTGCTGGACTGCTGTCTGCATCTTAGTTTTTATTTTTTGTTTAGATCTTTACGTTCTTTACTTACTAAGGGTTGCTATGGATATTTATACCAAAAAACTGTACCTAATACGTTTAATATACTTTGTTCACCTGAAGCTTAATTGATCTCAGGTCCTTAGTGTATGACTGATTTGGGTAATGAGCTTCACCTGAGAGCACCTCCTGTCTTTTAAGATGTGTAAGTACCTATAAAGCTACGATTATCCCAGGGGTGGGTGGGTGTGGGGAAGGAGGGAAATAACACTTATTAAAAGAGGGCTGCTACACAGTACCCTGTCCTGTGCTGCTGAGGTAAGCTATATTCTTATTTGATTTAAATTATAGCTCTCTGCTGCTGCTAGGCTTTAACTTATTATGAAATTTAAACTACAAGCTCTCTGCTGGGTTCTAAATTTAACCAGAAAGCTCTCTTCTGTGTTTTAAATTTAAACTAAAAGTACTTTGCTGATGCTAGGCCCTGAGTGACTATTATATGTAAACTACAGCTCTCTGCTGGGTTCCAAATTTAACCAAATCCTGGGATCTAGGCACCACTCGTGTGGGCAAAGGATCCTGCTGAGCCTGTCTGCCAGGAGGTTGTCCTGGCCTGGCACGTACACCACTCTCAGGAGCATGCTGTTGCACAATGCAAAGGAGTGGAGTGCTACCGCCTCCTGACAGAGGGAGTAGGACTCCGTGCCTCCCTGCTTGTTCACAAAGAACATGGCAATCTGATTGTCCATCTGTATGAGGACTGAGAGGTTGCTCAGGAAGTAGAGGAAGCAGGGTCAGGAAGATGGCCCTGAACTCGAGGAGGTTGATGTGTAACCGAGATTCATCTGGGGACCCGTTGCCTTGAGTGCAATGGCCATCACAATGTGTGCCCCAGACTGCCAGGGAGGCATCTGTTGTCAGGACCTTTTGTGGTGCTGGTGCTTGGAAAGGCATCCCCCGCCCTGAGATGTTGCGGGGACTGCCACCAGTTGAGGGAGGCTGCCAGTCGGTGGGTGACCCTTACCTTGTCCCTCAGCTTGCCTGTGGCCTGTGTCCATTGGGATCTGAGGCACCATTGGGCTGCTTGCATGTGCAGGCAAGCCAAGGGCGAGACATGAATCATTGAGGCCATGTAGCCTAACAAGCAGAGGAGCAGGTGGGCTGGCACCAACCTGCAGCTTTGAACCTCCTCCGCTAACTGCATCAGGCGACAGGCCCTCTTTATTGGGAGGAAGGCCTTGACCTGCAGAGTGCCCAGCTGGGATCCTATGAACTCCAGGTCTTGAACTGTGGAGAAGCTGGACTTGGGGTAGTTGATGATGAATCCCAATTTCTGCAGGGTGTGGATTTTAAGCCTTGTGGCTTGACTGGCCTCGAGGGCCATGCTACCTCTGACGAGCTAGTAATCCAGGTAGAGGAAGACGTGGTCCCCCTGGAGGCGCACATGGGCGGCCATGACCGCCAGGCACTTTGTGAAGACCCTTGGAGAGGAGGCGAGGCCGAATGGCAGTACCCTGTACTGGTAGTGCTGCCCCCCCACCACGAATCTCAGGTACTGTCTGTGGAAGGGATGGATCAGGATGTGAGTGTACGCATCCTTGAGGTCCAAAAAGCAGAGCCAGTCTCCCTGGCGGAGGTAGGGCAGCAGTGTCCCAAGGGACAGTATCTTGAACTTTCCCTCATCAGGAACTTGTTCAAGTTGCGTAGGTCCAGGATGGGCCGGAGGCCCCCTGTTCTTTTTGGGACAATGAAATTCCTTGAGTGGAACCCCTTCCCCCAAAGGTGTTGGGGTACAAGCTCTACTGCCCTGTCCCTGAGTAAGCCTGTGAATTTTATTATGAGCAAGGCCTGGTGTAGAAGAAGCCGTGATGGTTCTCCTGGGAAGAAGTCTGGAGGGTTTTGCTGTAGATGGAGGTCATAACCCTCCCTCACCACTTGCCTGACCAACTTGTCCGTGGTGATGCTGGACCAGTTTTGGGCAAATAAGGCCATCCGACCCCCTGTGGGCTGAGGCAGGACTCCTGGTGGGGGGGAGGCCCTGCCCAGAGAGACAAAAGCTTCCCCCAGTTGGGTGAGAACTAGTGCTTGAGGCTTGGGGGCCTTGGACGTCTGGGACCCATGCCCCTGGCTTTTAGGCTGTGAGACCTGGTGCTGCTGCCCCAAGTAAGGCTGGTAGGGCCAGGACTGGTGATAGCCCTTTTTCCCCAGAAGATTCTTGGGGAGGGTCAAGGTCTTTTTGGACAGCCTTGGCCGGGTCACTACCTTGGCCTTGATTTCAGCCGACTTGTTGGACATCGGCTTCCCAAACAATTTCTCGTCATTACAGGGGACATCCAGCAGCTTTTCTTGCACCCACTGCTTGAGGTCTGAGGTTTGTAACCATGCCTGGCGCCGATGCCGGCAGCTGCCACCCTAACCGCAGACTCGAACCCATCTTAGGTGGCCCTAGAGAGTAATTTGGAACAGTCCCAGATGCCCCCCACGAGGGACTGAAACCGCTGCAGGGGTTCCCTGGCGAGGCCTGCCAAGAACCCCGAGAGCTCCTACATCAGGCCTTTTAGGTACATCCCCATGTACAGTTTTGTATGCCTGAATCTGGCACCCAAGCACGGCACCTGATAACACTTGCAGCCCAGGGCGTTGAGGGCCCGGACCTCCCTGCGTGGGGAGAACCGAAGAGTAGGCTTTTTGGCTCTTCAGTTTCTGCATCAAGGACTCCACCGCCATGGAGTTGTGGGGAACCTGGGGCCTTTTCAGATGCGGTAGATAGCGTCAAGTTGCCGACTAACTACTGGCACCGATGCTGGGGTCTCCCACATCCTGAGGAGTAGCCTTTCGAGGATGGGTGGAAATGGCACCGTGAGAGTCTCTTTGGGAGGAGACTCATATTGCGGGATCTCAAGTTCCTCGATGCGCAGATCCTCCTCCACCTGGACCAAAGGAGCCTGGGCCATGTTGCGGACAAAGTCACGAAAGGCTATGTCCTCAGGCGGGGAGTGATGCCAAGGCTCTGGGGGAGAGGGCTCGGAGGGGACATCCCTGTGCCGGGATGTCTCTGAACAAGCTTCATCCTCTGTTTCCCTTTTGGATCCCAAAGGCATCGAGGAATTGGCCTCAGGAGTAGCCCTGAAGAACTGGGGCCTCCCCGGAGGATCTGGGGTCATAAGAACATAAGATATGCCATACTGGGTCAGACCAAGGTCCATCAAGCCCAGTATTCTGTTTCCAACAGTGGCCAATCTAGGTCATATGTACCTAGCAGTTTCCCAAGAGACACAAGTTCCACAATGCTTGTACTGGGTCAAGCATTGATATCTTCGGTCACTTCTTAATAATGGTTTATGGACCTTTCCTCCAGGAACTTGTCCAACCCTTTTTTAAACCCAGCTACACTAACAGCCTTTACTACATCCTCCGGTAACAAATTCCAGAGTTTGATTGCACGTTGAGTGAAAAAATATTTTCTTTTATTAGTCTTAAATATTTTACCCTGTAGCTTCATTGCATGTCCCCTAGTCTTTCTATATTCTGATAACGTAAACAATCGATCTACGTTTACCCGTTCCACTCCGTTCATTAATTTATAGACTTCTATCATATCTCCCCTCAGCCGTCTCTTTTCCAGGTTAAAGAGCCCTAACCTTTTTAGCCTTTCTTCATAGGAGTATCCTTCCATCCCCTTTACCATTTTGGTGGCTCTTCTCTGAACCTTTTCTAAAATCGCTATATCCTTTTTAAGATACGGCGAACAGAATTGCACACAATATTCAAGGTGCGGTCTCACCATGGAACGATATAGAGGCATTATAATATCTTTTGTTTTATTTTCCATTCCTTTCCTTATCATACCTAGCATTCTATTTGCTCTCTTGGCCGCCGCTGCACACTGGGCCGAGGGTTTTAACATGGTATCCACAATGACGCCTAAATCTTTTTCCTGGGTGGTGGTTCCTAATGTGGAACCTTGCATCGTGTAACCATAGTTTGGGTTGTTCTTCCCTAGGTGCATAACCTTGCACTTGTCCACATTAAATTTCATCTGCCATTTTGATGCCCAGTCTTCCAATTTATCAAGATCCTGGATCCCCGAGGAGCGAGACAGAGACCTCTATCGATGCCAAGGACTTACCTGAGGCCGATGGCGTTCTGTCTCCAGCTCGATGCCCAGGGGCTCCCCCAATGTCGGGGGGGCCTGGTGTCAGGGCCAATGATGCTGGAAAACCAGACATCAATGCCTGCTGCAAGGCCAAGATGGAGCAGATGTTCTGCTCTATGGCCGCCATTCAGGACTCAAGGCCGGATGGCTGTGCAGTTCTCGGCGTGAAAACAGAGGGCCTCGCATCTGACACCGGCACTCCAGAGAGTGCATCCTCAAGGACGACTACCAGTTCACAGGTCCTGGCATGGTCTCTGCTGGCCAAGGACTCCTGTCTTAAGACTTTCTGAGGGCGCTGCTCGGAGTCGCCCAAGTCCCGCCATGGGACTTTGCCAGGTTTCATCTGAGACACCTTCAGTACCATTTTATTTTTCTTGGGAGGGTCTGGGGCCATGCCAGAGGAGCTACCGCCATGGGACTCCAAGGACACCCAGACCTCATGGGAAGTGCCGGCTTTGGGGCTCAGTGATGGGGAGGCTAGGGCAGAGTCAGATCTCAGGAACAGCTTCCCCTGCAACTCCGACCGCTTGCTTGTTTGTTTGTTTTGGGGGTCATGGCCTGGCACCAGTTGCAGGTGGAGCTGTGATTCAGGTCCAGGAAGCAAAGACAGCAGTCATGGGTATCGGTAACTGAAATAGTTTGACTGCAGCGGTCGCATTTCTTGAACCCACCGGGAGTCATGGTGGGAGAACACCTGGCCAGGGTCGACGACCCCCAGGCAAAAAATGGCACGAAGGCCAGTTGAGGAGGAATCTCAAGGAAAAAAGGGAAATGAGAGCAGAGGATGGCACCGAAGATGCCAACTCAAGGTGGGAAGGGAACCGGTACGCAAACCGTAAAATTTGAAGGATTTTAAGAACTTTTTCCGGGGAAGTAGAGGACTACGTCCGTTGGGCTCTGCGGAAAAAAGGAGACTGAGCAAGATGGCACCCTTGGGTGGGAAGGGGACCACGCATGCATGGTAGCATTCCCAAAGGCTTTCTTTGAAAGCTGGGGAAATGCTCTGTGTGGGGCTCCGCCGGCACCAACGTCACCCATATGTGATGACAGACTTCCTACTTGTTCCTGGAAAAAATGCAGATTAGCTGAAGGTTAAGGGTACAATATGTTTATGTTTATCAAAGTCCTGATATACCGCCTGTTGCATGGCTAGCAGCAAAGCAGTTTACAATTTACAATTCCAATAAAAGTAAGAACAGAAAGGAACTCCATAATATTGATAAGACAGGCAAGAGAAGACAGAGAAAATTAAGACTCGAGTTAATATAAAAGATGACGAGAATAATGTAGGACAGGCTAAGAGACTGAGTGAAGATATGAGGCAGGGGAGAGACCAGGAGATAAAGGAACTGAAGCTTGATCTCCCAGCTCAGGGGTATCAAACTGCAATCCTGGAGGGCTGCAAACCAGTTTGATTTTCAAGATATCCCTAATTCAGCACTTGATAAATTTTCTTGGAATCTAGGAGCCAACTTAAAAATTTAGGAGCCGACTCCCCCGAGACCTAGGTAAAAGTGTTGCTGACTCTCCCCCTCCCAAAGGGTGTATCACAACACCTTTTTAGGGCTTGACTTCCTGTATTACTATTTTCTATGGGAAAAGAAAGGCCTAAATCAGGCCTTTAACATGTCACTGCATTAGGGCTGGCCCTCCACTGCAATCAAAAGTGGCAGGCTATGTATGCTGAAGGACATGGCCTGCCATGGGCAAGAAAGTGGTGACAAAAAGCCTCTAGTTTTTGAAATACTGCTACTGCCCGCCTCTCCCCTCCCGAGATGGAATCGGCGGCAGCTGAGAGGGGACAGCGAGGCTGAGGTTTCTGCCTAGTGGCAGAAACACTTGGATCAGCCCTGCACAGTGCCAACAGAAGGCACAGGCCCTTTTCCCTTCTACTCCTCCTCCCACTCCCACTGCCTCAAAGGAGCATGCTGTTATCAGCTTATTAGTGATCCTTTATATACAGTAGCTGCACCTGAGGCAACTTCCTTTTTTGCCTCACATATCACCACCTCCCTCCCAGCCTTCACCCAGTCTGTTTCTCACAGCATACCATTCCAGCCTTCACCCAGTCTCTCTCACAACACACACTCCCCAGCCTTCACCCAGTTTCTCACAACCCTCCCAGCCTTCACTCAGTCTCTCTCTCAGAGCATACCATTCCAGCCTTCACCCAGTCTCTCTCACAACACACACTCCCCAGCCTTCACCCAGTTTCTCACAACCCTCCCAGCCTTCACCCAGTCTCTCTCTCAGAGCATACCATTCCAGCCTTCACCCAGTCTCTCTCTCTCTCTCATGGTACCTCTTCCCAGCCTTCATCCAGGCTCTCACTCAAGGCGCACTCCCCGCAGCCTTCACTCATTTTCTCATAATACCATCCCCCACCTCTCTCTCTCTCTCTCACAGCACATTTCCCCTAGCCTCCATCCAGTTTCTCACAGCACCCCCAACCTTCACCCAGTCTCTCTCTCACAGCACATGCCACAGCCTTCACCCAGTTTCTCACAACCCCCTCAGCCTTCACCCAGTCTACGCATAATCAAACTCCGGAATTTGTTACCAGAGGATGTAGTAGCTGTTAGCATAGCTGTGTTTAAAAAATGGTTTGGACAAGCTCCTGGAGGAAAGGTCCATAAACCATTATTAAAGAGGACCCGGGAAATCCACTGCTTAACCTGGGACAAGCATTCTGAAACCCATGTACCTTTTTGGGAACCTCCCAGGTACTTGTGACATGGATTGGCCACTGTTGGAAACAGGATACTGGGCTTGATGGACCTTGGCCTGATGCAGTATGGCATTTCATATGTTCCTATGAGATTTGCTGCCTGCCAGGTGCCAAAATCAGAGATGTTAGAGAGCTTGCAGAGAATTAGGTTTATGTTTGTTTTATTTGTTTACCGAGCAAGAAAAGGGGTCAGTGTCCCTTGGAGAGCATCAGAGGGCAAACTTACGCCACTTGAAGGCATAAGATCGCCTGGTGGAATCCTTGCATGATGCAAGGACGACATCTTTCACTGCCTGTGGCAGGTCGAGGTCAGCGAGCACTATCCCTTCAGCAGCCATGCTGTTAGGCATAGGGAGTGAAGATTGGGATGGAGGAGAGCCCCGTGAAGGCACAAATCCCAGGCCGAGAGGTTAAGTCTGCACAAGGTGAAGAAGCAGAGGAAACCACATCTGATGGGGCCACAAGGGGACTATAAGAATCATTGAGCCCTTGTCAGCCAGTAGCTTGAAAAGCGTTTTGGGTATCAAGGGGATGGGTGTGAATGCATAGAGCAGTCCCTGTCCCAAATGTAGAAGGAACTGATACAGGAGAACATCACACCTGCAGTCCAAGAGGCACGAGAAAAAAAATAGGAAAACAGACCACCGCTGGAAGGACTGAGAGCTTTATTCACAATAGGTCTGCCCTACAGGTGTTTCAGCCGCACAGCCTTCAGGGGACTACGACCCTGAAAAATATATATAAACATTATATAAAATCATAAATATAACATCAAAAAGGAATAATAAATGAACTAGATATACAAAAATAGACATCTCTTCAGCGTAAATGCAAGTCTCATAAATAAAACATAATATAAAACCATAAATATGAACATCGTGGTTTACATGTATGATTTTATGTAATATTTATGTATATTTTTCAAGATTGCAGTCCCCTGAAGAAGGCCGTCCAGCTGAAACACGTGGAGGGCAGACCTATTGTGAATAGAGCTCTCAGTCCTTCCAGTGGTGGTCTGTTTTTCTGCTTTTTTCTTGTGCCCAATGTAGAAGGAAGGCATTGGTGCCTATCAGTGCAGCGACGGAACTCTGGAGCAGAAGAGTGGAAGCTGTGTGTTTTGCGGAGTGGCAAAAAGATCAATGAGTGAGGTTCCCCATGTCTGGAAGATCCAAGCAGCTGTCTATAGATGCAAGGTCCATTCGTGTGGACGAAGGATACAGCTTAGCTTGTTCACAAGGATATTGAGTTCACCCGGGAGGTACACCGCCCCGAGGTGAATGCGGTGTGAGATGGCAAAGGACCACAAGTGAAGCACCTTCTCACAGAGGGGACGGGACCCGGTCCCCCCTGTTTGTTCAACTAGAACATGGCGACTTAGTTGTCTGTCCTGAATAGAACAGGTTGGCCTGAAAGTTGGGTTAAAAAACTCAAAGAACATTTGTAAATGCCCATAGTTCCTGGGAGGATGATCTGCAGGGCAGATTCCTGTCTCTCTGTATACCCAGTCACTTGGTGCATTTATCTCTTCCCATGGCTTTCAGTGCCATCTTTACACTGATGACTCCCAGAGCTCTCTCTCTACACCTGAAATCTCTCCGGCAATCCAGGCCAGGATCTCTGCCTGCATTTCTGACATTGCTGCTTGGATGTCTCAAAGCAGCTTGAAACTGAACATGGCTAAAACTGAGCTTCTTATTTCTATTAGAAACATACAAACATGATGACAGAAAAAGACCACAAGGCCCATCTAGTCTGTCCTTCCATAACAACAACTACAACAGTCCACTTTTTACCTTTAGAGATCCTCTGTGTTGGTCCCATGCTTTTTTGAATTCAGTTACTGTCCTCATCTCTACCACCTCCACTGGGAGACTATTCCATGGATCCACTACTCTTTCCGTAAAGAAATATTTCCGCATATCACTCCTGAATCTATCTCCCTTCACCCTCATCCCATGTCCCCTCGTCGCAGAACTTGCTTTCAATTGAAAGAGGCTCTCTCCCTGAACATTTATGCCACGGAGGTATTTAAACATCTCAATCATATCACCTCTATCCCGCCTTTCCTCTAAGGTGTACATATTAAGATCCTTAAGTCTGTCCTCATATGCTTTATAATGAAGACCACTAATCATCTTAGTAGCAACCCTCTGCACCAACTCCATCCTGTTCACATCCAGAATTGCACACCATACTCCAAATGAGGTCGCACCAAAGACTTATACAGAGGCATTATCACCTCCTTTTTTCTGCTAGCCATTCCTCTCCGTATGCACCCAAGCATCCTTCTAGCTTTTGCCGTCGCCTTTTCTACCTGTTTAGCTACTTTAAGATCATCGGACACAACTACGCCTAGGTCCCGCTCTTCTTTAGTGGACAAAAGTACTTCACCTCCTATACTGTATTGCTCCCTTGGATTGCTGCAGCCCAAATGCATGACCTTACATTTTTTAACATTAAATCCCAGTTGCCAAATTCTAGACCATTCTTCAAGCTTAGCTAGATCCCTCCTCATGTTATCTACACCTTCCTGGGTGCCTACTCTATTGCAGATTTTGGTATCATCCGCAAAGAGGCAAACCTTACCCGACAGCCCTTCCGCTATATCACTAACAAAGATGTTAAAAAGAATCGGACCAAGGACAGATCCCTGGGGCACACCACTGGTAACATCCTTCTCCTCAGAGTGAGCTCCATTTACTTGTACTCTTTGTCGCCTCCCACCCAACCAATTTCTAACCCAAGCAGTAACTTTAGGGTCCATCCCTAGGGTGCTCAGTTTGTTTATAAGTCGCCTGTGAGGAACAGTGTCAAAGGCTTTACTGAAATCTAAATACACCACATCTAGAGCTCGCCCGTGGTCCAACTCCCTGGTCACCCAGTCAAAGAAATCAATCAGATTTGTCTGACAAGACCTGCCTCTGGTGAATCCATGCTGCCTCGGATCCTGTAATCCGCTGGACTCCAGAAACCTCACTATTTTCTCTTTCAACAGCGTTTCCATTAATTTACTTACCACTGAAGTTAAACTAACCGGCCTGTAGTTTTCAACCACATCCTTACTACCGCTTTTGTGTAAAGGCACCACATGAGCCTCTCTCCAGTCCTTTGGCACCACTCCAGACTCCAATGAGGCATTGAAAAGGTCAGTCAGTGGAGTTGCTAGAACGTCCCCAAGTTCCCTCAGTATTCTAGGGTGTATCCCATCCGGTCCCATCGCTTTGTCTACTTTAAGTTGAGCTAGTTTCTCACGAACACAGTCTTCTGAAAATTGTTCAAGATGTCCCTCGCTTCTGTTCTTATTTGTGGGTGTTTTCTGAGGTCCTGCTCCTGGTTCTTCATCTGTGAACACAGAACAAAAATATTTGTTAAGCAATTCCGCTTTATCCTTATCAGCTTCTACATATTCCCCCCCTGCACCCTTGAGTCTGACAATACCACTTTTGCCCTTCCTCTTCTCACTAATATATCTGAAAAATGTCTTATCCCCCCATTTTATTGCATTGGCTATTTCCTCCTCCTTTTGAATCTTTGCCTTCTTGACTACTTTGCTAGCTTCTCTAAGTTTTTCCAAATACAGATGCCTGTCTTCCTCTCTCTGTGATCTCTTGTATTTCATGAAGGCCTCCCTCTTTTTCTTCACTTTTTCAGCTACTTCCTTCGAAAACCATAGCGGTCTCCTGCTCCTTTTGCCTTTATTTACCTTTTTAACAAAAAGGTTGGTTGCCTTTAAAATACCCCCTTTCAGTTTTGCCCACTGTTTTTCAACATCCCCCAGCTGTTCCCATCCCACTAACAACTCCCTGAGGTATTGGCCCATCTTCGCAAAGTTAGTCTTCCTAAAGTCTAAGATCTTCACCTTGGAATGGATTCTAACAGCCCTAGTCCTAATACTGAACCACACCATCTGGTGATCACTGGATGCAAAATGATCTCCCACTACAACATCAGAAACACTTTCACCATTGGTAAGCACCAAGTCCAGTATGGCCCCTTCACGTGTGGGGTCTGTTACCAATTGCCTGAATAGTTCTCCCTGTAGAGAATCCAGGATCTCCTTACTCCTAGATGATACTGCAGCAGGAATGTGCCAATCAACATCTGGCATATTGAAATCTCCTAGCAGTAGCACTTCCCCTTTCCTAGCAATGCTGCGTATGTCTTCAATTAACTCTCTGTCCACCTCTTCCTCTTGTGAGGGAGGTCTGTATAGCACACCAATGCAAATAGATTTCTCTTTCCCTCTTTCTAGTTTAACCCACAATGCCTCCTCTCTCCCTTTTAAGCTCTGTAATTCCAAAGCTTTAATAGTAGTTTTTACATATAGTGCCACTACTCCTCCCCTTCTTCCTACCCTGTCCTTTCTGAATAAAGTATAGCCAGGTATAGTTACATCCCAGTCATGGTTTTCTGTGAACCATGTTTTTGTAACTGCCACTAAATCCAAGTCAGCCACTCCCACCAAAGCTTCAACTTCAGAGATCTTATTTCCCATGCTACGGGCATTAATACACACTGCTTTCCATGTTACCCCTGTTACCCATTTCCATAAAGGTATTTAATGTATCACTTACCTGGGGGCTTTCACCTACCTGGGGGCTTTCTTCACCCATCCCCAAAGAATCTAGTTTAAAGCCCTCTTCAGTAGATTAGCCAGTCTACTACCAAAGATGCGTTGACCTTTCTTGGACAGATGGATGCCATCTCTGCTCTGCAACCCTTGGAACAGCATCCCATGGTCTCTGCCTCTACAGCCTCTGCCTCTGTCCAGACAGAGATCCCTATCCCGGTTGAAGGACAGGTTCCATGTGCAAGATTGCCTGCATGCTGAAGATCTCAAAAAAGAAGTGAAGGAGCTGAAAGAAGAGGTGGGGAGGCTCAGGAGCATTCAAGACAATGAGAAGTACATACATTGATGAGATGCTTCTTGAAAACATCCAAGCTCCCAGAGGTGAAGATGGGAGCCTGCAGAATGATGAAAGCTGGAAACAAGTCACCAGGGCCTGCAGAATCACCAATCCAACTCCTCCAGCCCTTGAACTGAAGAACCATTATGCAGCTTTAGAAATGGAAGAGATGAAAGCATCCCAGGAAAGAGAAGACTCAGAGCTCGAGCACCCCAATGTTACAGAATCAGTGACCACAAGGAAGCAAAGGGTAGTGGTATTTGTTGACTCTCTTCTGAGGGGTAACTGAGACGTCCATCTGCCAACCAGACTTGATGTCCAGAGAGGAGTGCTGTCTGCCAAGTGCCAAAATCCAAGATGTTACGAAGAGTTTGCCAAGACTCATTAAGCCTATTGACTACTACCTAATGTTGTTCATCCACGTCGGCACTAATGATACTGCCAGGTATCCCTCTGAGCATATCAAAAGTGACTTCATGGCTCTGGGATAAAGGGTGAAGCAGATAAGTGTGCAGGTGGTGTTCGCTTCAGTCCTCCCTGTTGAGGGTAAAGGCGGAGAGAGAGAAGCTTGCATTTTGGAGATAAATGCATGGCTGCGTGGATGGTGTCATCAAGAGGGTTTTGGTTTCCTGGACCATGGCATGATGTTCCAAGAGCTGCAGAGCAGAGATGGTGTCCATCTGTCCATGAAAGGTTGACATGTCTTTAGTAGCAGATTAGCTAACCTACTGAATAGGGCTTTAAACTAGATTCATTGGAATGGGTGAAGAAAGCCCCCAGGGTAAGTGAAACATTAAATCTCTCTATAGAAATGGGTAAAAGGGACAACATCTGGAAAGCGGTGTATAAATGCCTGAAGCACGGGAAATAAGATCCCAAATGTTGAGGCTTTAATGGAACAGGCAGACTTGGATTTAGTGGTGGTTGCAGAGATATGGTTTATGGACAACCATGACTGGGATGTAATTATGCCAGGCTATACCTTATTCAGGAAGGATAGGGTAGGAGGAAGGGAAGAAGGAGTAGCACTATATGTAAAAAAATAACATTAAAGCTATAGAATTACAGGGCTTAAAAAGGGAGAGAGCAGGCACTGTGGGTTAAAGTAGAAAGAGGGAAAGAGAAATCAATTTACATTGGCCCGATACACAAACCTCCCCCCCACCTCACAGGGAGAACAAGTAGACTGAGATTTAATAGAAGACATACACAGCATTGCTAGGAAAGGGGAAGCACTATTGATAAGTGATTTCAATATGCTGAATATGAATTGGCACATCCCTGCTGAAGTGTCATCTAGAAGTAAGGAGATCCTGGATTCTCTACAGGCAACTAATAACAGAACCCACACATGAAGGGGTCATACTGGACTTGGTGCTTACCAATGGTGAAAGTGTTTCTGATGTTATAGTGGGAGATCATCTCACATCCAGTGATCACCAGATGGCATGGTTCAGAATTAGGACTAGGTGTGATAAAATCCATTCAAAAGCGAGGGTCTTCGATTTTTGCCAAGATGGGCCAATACCTCAAGGAGTCGTCAGTGGATGGAACAGCTGGGGGATATAGAAAAACGGTGGGCAAAACTCAAAGGGGATATTTTAAGGGCAACAACCTTTTTGTTAGAAAGGTAAATAAAGGTAACAGGCAAAGGATGCCGCTATGATTCTCAAGAGAAGTAACTCAAAAGGTGAAGAAGAGGGAGGCCTTCATGAAATACAAGAGATCGCAGAGGCATCTATATTTGGAAAAACTTAGAGAAGCTAGCAAAGTAGTCAGGAAAGCAAAGATACTAAAAGAAGAAATAGCCAATACAACAAAATGGGGGGATAAAACATTTTTTAGATATAGAAGAGGAAGGGCAAAAGTGGTATTGTCAGACTCAAGGGTGAAGAGGAGGAATATATAGAAGCTGATGAGGATAAAGTGGAATTGCATAATAAATATTTCTGTTCTGTGTTCATAAATGAAGGGCCAGGAGTAGGACCTCAAAAAAACACCCACAAATAGGAACAGAAGCGATGGGAATCTCAAACGATTTTCAGAAGGCTGTATTAGGGAGGAACTAGCTAAACTAAGGGGTATGTTTACTAAACTGCGGTAATCGTGAATACTGCGCGTTATGTAACGTTAACGATCATAAGCGCATAACGCGCGTTATGCTGCGCTTACAATCGTTAACGTTACATAACGCGTGTTATGATGCGCTAACGATCGTAAAGCCCCGGTAAAACAACGCAGAAGTTGGAGAGAGGGCGGAGAGAAGGGGTCAGTGGGCGGAGAGTGGGCGGGGAGAAGCTCCCCTCACACTAACACGCTGATTTTCAGGGCTGAATTCCAACGCGAATGAAAACCTGCCGTTAAAGGCACATTACAGGGGAGAGAAAGCACAGTTACTTACCTGTAACAGGTGATCTCTGGGAACAGCAGGAATTAGTCCTCACATATGGGTACGTCGGTACCGACGGAGCCTGAGCAGGAAAGCTCCCCAGCTTCCCAGAAAGGAAGCTTTTGGGGCCTCCCACTGCACATGCGCGCTGCCTTCCCGCCTTCCTGACCAGCTCTCCTCAGTTTGAGTTTATAACTGAGACAATAGAGAGAGGAAAGGAAGATAGATAGATAGAAGATACAACTCCTAGGGGAGGTGGGTGGGTTGTGAGGACTAATTCCTGCTGTTCCCAGAGATCACCTGTTACAGGTAAGTAACTGTGCTATCTCCAGGAACAAGCAGGAATAAGTCCTCACATATGGGGACTCCCTAGCTAAGATGCCTGGGAGATCCCGTTCCACGGTTCGCCATCTTCGTATGGATCTCAGGCATCCATCCTGGGAAGGTGGGCAGGAGTTGTTCAAGTATGGAACAGGTGTTTGAGGACAGCCTGACCAAACAAGGCATCCTGGCGGGAGTCCTTGTCCAAGCAGTAATGGGCTGTGAAGGTATGAACCGAGGCCCATGTGGCGGCTCGACAGATCTGATCTATGGAGACAGAGTGAAGATGAGCCATAGAAGTGGCCATGGCTCTCACATTGTGAGCTGTGACATGGCCTTCCAGAGAAATGTTTTTACTCTGGTAAGCAAAGGAAATACACTGAGCAATCCAATTGGAAAGTGTACGTTTGGAGACTGGACGTCCCAAATGAGAAGGATCAAAAGCCACGAAAAGCTGGGAAGATTTTCGATGTGGCTGAGTCCTGTTGAGGTAAAAGGCAAGAGCTCTTTTGCAATCTAAAGTATGAAGGTTCCTCTCTGCACTGGATGCATGAGGAGCCGGAAAAAAGACAGGTAGGTATACCTCTTGATTAAGATGAAAAGGCGAAACCACTTTGGGCATAAAGTGGGGGTTCGTCCTAAGGACCACCTTATCATGATGAAATCTAGTATAAGGTGGATTAGCCACTAAGGCCTGCAGTTCACTGATGCGGCGAGCTGAAGTGACTGCAATGAGGAAAACTACCTTCCATGAAAGAAATTTCAAGGAGGTGGAGTGTAAGGGCTCAAAAGGTGGCTTCATAAGCTGACCTAGAACTAGGTTCAAGTCCC
This sequence comes from Ichthyophis bannanicus, assembly GCA_033557465.1. Lineage (NCBI taxonomy): Eukaryota > Metazoa > Chordata > Amphibia > Gymnophiona > Ichthyophiidae > Ichthyophis > Ichthyophis bannanicus. The sequence continues at coordinate 55,613,526 of CM066045.1, forward strand.
ATGCTACCGGGGGAGGTCGAATGGGAGGTTTGGTTAGAGTCAGGCCTCTCATGAATCTTGCAACAAGTGGATGAGAGGAGACAGGTTGTCCATTTATAGGTTTTAAGGATGCTGCGATAGCACTCAAATGGACTCTTACTGAATTCGTCTTAAGGCCTGCATTAGAAAGATGCAGGAGATAGTCTAGTAGAGAATTCAAAGGAAGTGCTAGAGGGTCAAGACCCTGTTGAGCACACCAAATGGAAAAACGTTTCCATTTGAAAGCATAGGAACGCCTCGTGGAGGGTTTCCTAGAGGCATGCAGGATATCTTTCACTGGTTGAGAAAGATTGAAGTCATGAAGGCTTAGGCCTTCAGTAACCAAGCTCTGAGGTGTAGGGACTTGGGGTTTGGGTGCCACAAAGTCCCCTCCTCCTGGGACAGAAGGTCTGGCGCAGCTCCCAGGTCCAGGGAGGGTCCCTGGGAGAGATGCAGAAGTAGAGGGAACCACACTTGGCGTGGCCAGCGTGGAGCTATGAGGATCATGGATCCGTGATCCCTCTGTAGTTTGAACAGAGTCTTGGGAATCAAAGGAATGGGTGGAAAGGCATATAGGAATTCCTGACCCCAATGCAGGAGGAAGGCGTCGTTGGCCTGAGCTCCCTGACACGGAATCCTGGAACAGAACCGGGGAAGTTTGGCATTCCACGGACTTGCAAAGAGGTCTATGTCCGGGGTTCCCCATTCCTGAAAGATTTTGCCTATCTGGTCCATATGTAGGGACCATTCGTGTGGGAGCAGAACTCGACTGAGTCTGTCTGCCCGAGAGTTTTGAACCCCTGGAAAATATACTGCCAGAAGATGAATTTGATGCTCTCTGGCGAAGGCCCATAATCTGAGAGCTTCGTTGCAAAGCGACAGAGAGCCTGTCCCTCCTTGTTTGTTTACGTAGAACATGGCCACCTGATTGTCTGTCTGAACTAGGACGGTCAGGTTGACAAGGAGGGTATGGAAGACTTTGAGGGCAAAGAAGATTGCTCGCAGTTCCAGGAGGTTGATGTGAAGGGTGGTCTCCTACGGAGACCAAGTACCCTGAGTGGAGAGGGATTGTAGATGGGCTCCCCACCCTGTTTGGGAGGCATCTGTTGTGAGGGTTGCTTGGGGCAACAAAGGTTGGAAGGGGGCCCCCAACAACAGAGTCTTGGTGGACATCCACCATTGGAGGGACCAAAACAGACGTTTTGAGGTGAGTATTTGGTCGGAGAGCGCTCCTGATGCTTGAGTCCACTGGGTGGCCAAGGTCCATTGAGCTGCTCTCATATGAAGACGAGCGTAGGGCACCACGTGTACCGTGGAGGCCATGTGGCCCAGAAGTCGCAGCATTTCTCTAGCTGTCAAGTGACTGCTGGACTGAGCTTGGGAGGCCAAGCACAGCAGACGTTGGCCCTGGACTTGAGGCAGGTAGGCCCTTGCAGTGGTGGTGTCCAACTGGGCCCCTATGAATTCTAGAGACTGAGTAGGGGTAAGTTGAGACTTGGGAAGGTTTACCACCAATCCCAGATACTGCAGAAGGTGCCTTGTGCGGTCCAGGGAAATCTGGGCCTCTGACTGAGATGGAGCTCGGATGAGCCAGTCGTCCAGATATGGGAATACAAAAATTCCCAGACCTCTTAGAAATGCGGCAACAACTGCCATGCGTTTGGTGAACACTCTTGGAGCAGAGGCTAGACCGAAGGGAAGTACTCTGTACTGGAAATGTTTTCCCTGAAACAGAAATCTTAGATATTTTCTGTGGGATGGGTGGATGAGTATATGTGTGTACGCATCCTTGAGATCTAGAGAACAAAGCCAATCCTGACTCTGAAGGTATGGAAGGAGAATGCCTAGAGAAAGCATTTTGAATTTCTCCTTGTATAGAAATCTGTTCAATTCTCTCAGATCTAGGATAGGTCTGAATCCCCCTGTCTTCTTTGTTATGAGAAAATAAGGGGAGTAGAATCCTGTCCCTTGTTGAAGAAGAGGAACCTCTTCTATTGCCCCTTGGGCAAGGAGAGAAGAGACTTCCTGACCCAACAGGTCCAGGAGAAATGGGGGAGAATTGAAGTGCCTCACCATGGTATATGGAGGAAGGTTGGAAAAATGAAGTTTGTAGCCCTCTCTGATGATAGAGAGGGTACATTGCTCTGATGTAATTTGCCCCCATCTGGGAGCAAAGTGAGCTAACCTTCCGGGAATGGTGAGGGGCTCTGGTTGTTCTTGAGCCAGAAATGTTAAGTTCTCTAGGGGCAAGTCAAAACCCCTGAGGGGGTTGAGCCTGCTGAGGAGTGGTAGACACTGCAGGCTTTGACTTCGCCTGTTTAGGTTGCTGACGTTTAGCAGCAAAGCGAGGCTGAGAAGATTGTTGGCCAGTATTTGTGGAAAATCTGGCCTTCTTGTAGTAAGGCCTTTTGAAAGACTTTTTCTTGGCAGGAGCAGAGGTAGACTTAGAAAGTCTATCCAATGTAGCATTCTCTGCATCCATTTGGGTGGCTTTAATTTGCCAGTCCTTACCAAATAAGTTCTCACCTGTACAGGGCAGATTCCGTAAGCCATCTAGGACCCAGGGTTCTAGGTCAGAGGCCTGGAGCCAAGCAAGTCGTCGGGCTGCAATAGCAATGCCCGAAGCTCTACCGGCACCCTCAAAGGAATCAAAAGCTGCTCTGTTGGAGAACTTAGAAACATCTAAAAGCTGTTTCACCAGAGAAATGAACTCCTCTTTTCTATCCTCAGGGATAAAAGAAGCAAAAGGTCGTATCTTTAGGGCAAGTTCTCTGAGAAACATGCCCATATACAGACTGTAAGAATTAATCCTGGCTATAAGCATAGTAGCCTGGAAAAGTTTCTTGCCAAAAGAGTCTAGGGTCTTACATTCTCGTCCTGGAGGGGTAGAAGAGTGCCTTTTGGTACTCTTAATCTTTTTCAGTGCAGACTTCACCACAATGGAATGGTGAGGCAACTGAGTCTTTTGAAAACCAGGAGAAGGAGGGACCCGGTACATGGTGTCCAGCCTACGAGAATAAGGAGACAACGTTAGAGGAGCCTCCCATAAGTCATAAGAACATAAGAAATGCCATACTGGGTCAGACCGAGGTCCATCAAGCCCAGTATCCTGTTTCCAACAGTGGCCAATCTAAGTCATACGTACCTAGCAGTTTCCCCAAAAGACACAGGTTCTGCAGTGCTTGTACTAGGCCAAGCATTGATATCCTGGGTCCCTTTTTAATAGTGGTTTATGGACCTTTCCTCCAGGAACTTGTCCAAACCTTTTTTAAACCCAGCTATACTAACAGCCCTTACTACATCCTCCGGTAACAGATTCCAGAGTTTGATTACACGTTGAGTGAAGAAATATTTTCTCCTATTTGTCTTAAATAGTTTACCCTGTAGCTTCATTACATGTCCCCTAGTCCTTCTATATTCTGATAGCGTAAACAATTGATCCACGTTTATCCGTTCCACTCCATTCATTAATTTATACACCTCTATCATATCTCCCCTCAGCCGTCTCTTTTCTAGGTTAAAGAGCCCTAACCTTTTTAGCCTCTCTTCATAGGAGTAGCCTTCCATCCCCTTCACCAATTTGGTGGCTCTTCTCTGTACTTTTTCTAATAACTCTATGTCCTTTTTAAGATACGGTGACCAGAATTGCACACAATATTCAAGGTGCGGTCGTACCATGGAGCGATACAGAGGCATTATAATATCCTTTGTTTTATTCTCCATCCCTTTCCTTATGATACCTAGCATTCTATTTGCTTTCTTGGCCGCCGCTGCACACTGGGCGGAGGGTTTTAACATGTTATCCACGATGACTCCTAAATCTTTTTCCTGGGTGGTGGTTTCTAATGTGGAGCCTTGCATCGTGTAACTATAGTGTGGGTTGTTCTTTCCTAGGTGCATAACTTTGCACTTGTCCACATTAAATTTCATCTGCCATTTGGATGCCCAGTCTTCCAATTTATCCAGATCCTCAAGTGTTCCTGAAGGATTTCATGGATAGGCAGGGTGACTGCCTCTTTAGGAACCTTGGGGTATCCTAAAATATCCAATTTCTTTGATCTAGGTTCTTTTTCTGAGGATGTGGTAATAGAAAGTCCTTTGGCTAATTCAATAATGAATTCTTGAAAGGACAAATCCTCAGGTGGAGACATTCTCCTCTTTGGGGAAGAGGGGTCTTCATGAAGAACCAGAGACAGCTCATCAGAGTCCTCAGAGGAGGTAAAATCCTCTGAGGAATCAGAGTATTCTCTATTTGCTTCCAACGCACGATACGCATACTGATCGGTATCGACATCGGGCGTACCGGGTATGGGATCGGTATCGGGTAAAAACCCGGATCCGGCATGCGGAACCGATCTGCGTTTGGAAGTGGATGGTCTTGGTTCTGGTATGGGAGACGATACCGGAACCGGACCCGGTATCGCTGAACGCAATACCGAGGGCGTCGCAGCATTGATAAAAGCCAGCATGGCCTGCTGCATGGTCTGAACAGTATTGCTCATAGACGCAACTGCTGCCTGGATGTTGGTACCGGTATGGGCCGGTACCCCAGAGCAGTCCAACAGGTGATCAGTCGAGGCCGTGCCATCGATGTCAACCTGTAACCCCATAGAAGGTGCTTTGGAAGTCAGAGCTTCCCGCCGGGGTTGTTTGGCTGGGGCAGGATCCTCAGACTCAAAAGAGAGAGCCTCTCGATGCTTTGAAGGAGATTTGCTCTTTGAGGACCTGCCCACAGAGGGTTTGGTTACCTGAGATCCATCCGGAGAGGAAGACCTGGATGACTGTGATGCTGGATTATCCGAAGCAAACAGCACATGGAACTTGTTGGCCCGGTTCTGCAACCCATGTTTAGACATCTGGGAGCAGGATGGGCAGTCCGGTATGGAGTGGTCAGGTCCCAAACATTTAAGACACCATTCATGGGTGTCTGTGACAGAAATGACAGCACTGCACTTGGTACACTTTTTGAAACCAGGAGCTGGCTTCTCCATGAGGAGAATCTGAGTAGGCCTGAAGGCCTAGCAAAAGCTACCAAGCTGTGCTGAGGAAAAAATAAAAGATTTTTTTTTTTTTTAAAAAGAAAGAAAGAGAGACCAGCGGTACCGGTTTCGGTATGGGGAAGGCAGGTACGCGGTCAAAAGAAAACAATAAAATTAACAATTTCTTCAGCGGTGACAGGAACACGACCTGCTGGTTCCGCGGAAAAAGAGAAACTGAGGAGAGCTGGTCAGGAAGGCGGGAAGGCAGCGCGCATGTGCAGTGGGAGGCCCCAAAAGCTTCCTTTCTGGGAAGCTGGGGAGCTTTCCCGCTCAGGCTCCGTCGGTACCGACGTACCCATATGTGAGGACTTATTCCTGCTTGTTCCTGGAGATACCATTTCAGTGTCAGCAATGTACAGCCCAAGCAGGGAAACCAAAAAAAAGTGATAAGTGTGATACATGTGCACAGAACAAAAGGGCACAGAAACACTGAAAATGACCCCAACAAACTGGAAAACAACAATAACCAAGCTGGCCAATAGTGGTATCAATGAGAAACATCAACCCCTCCACCCCCCCGAGTAAGCTCCATAGAACAGATATAAATCGTGGAAGGGTCTATACTCCGTCCCCATACAAGGTGAATGGGCCCACAGTGAAATAGCGCTGCTCAGGGTTTTCCCCACCATCGGACAGGGTTCCTATGGCGTGCACATGTCCCGCAACATCAGGGCGGGCATGTCAGAACGGCAACTGGACAGATGCCGGAGAAGGGGATACAGAGGGCCGCAGGCGGCACATGCTGTGGTGGAGCTGGGCCACAGTGTGGACTAGGGTGATGCCTAGGTGGCCCATACGAATGCTGAAACAGCAGAGCAGCCAGACAGCAACTGCTGAAGGCCCAACATGGGCACGATGTGTTTCCCAAAGTGTCACAGGGGATAGTACCCAACAGCTACCCCCAAGGGCACGGAACATTGGCAGGCGGGGCTGGGGGGGAGCGTGGACGTCGATGCAGGCACCCCTACCCCAGAACCCGCACCATAGGCAGCCGCCTACCTGCACACTGGATGGCCTGAGACTGCGCACCACCAGCTCCACCAGCAGAAGGGCATGTCAGCATGGTGGCTGAGGGATACTGGTGGTGGAGGGGGCAGTGGCAGCTGGCCAGAGCAGACCGTGGCCTAGCCCTGTGTAGGTGGGTGCCATGCACTGCAACAGACAGGCCCTGTCTGACCAACAGTCGTGGTATCACCAGGGAATGCACCATCTCTGTGATAACATGGTGGTACAGTGCACAAAACCAGTGTATTCAGAAGCAGAAGGTCACAGGTTCAAGTCCCAGCTGTGGTTTCCGCCAACCCAGTCCTCATATTTTACCCACTACTATAACGTGCTAATACAGACAGAACCTTTCTTGCAGATGACGTAAACATGCGCAAAACACCTACATTTTACCCTACAGAGCACAGACACCATAAACATGCACATTACCTAGAGCAGAGCCTCCCAAATGCAGTCCTGGAGGGCCAAACACCATTCAGGTGCCATGCTGCCTCTGATAAAGATGCCTGTGCTGCATTTCTATGCACCACCCCCATGGTATGCAGATGTATCTCATTCATATTCATGAGGGACAGCATGAAAACCCGAACAGTGTTTGGCACTGCAGGACTGGAGTTGGGAACCTCTGCCGTAAAGCAGCAGCCAACAGGGGCAGACACACCCGCACCCACAGGCCCCATTATCCAAAGCCTCCTGGAGAGGCAGGACTTTGGGCTCTGCGTGCATCTCCCAATACTAGCACTTGCATACCTTAGTAATGCCACCCTAAACCTGGAAATATGGTACACATCTATCAAAAGGTTGCTATGATTACTGGCAGATAGCAATTCCTAGGTTAAGTACAATTTTCGGAGTGAGCTGCATCATAGCAACCTTTCTGATGTCTGTGGAGTGTGCTACAGGTCTTGTGTCTGACAGTGTTTACCAATCTGTGGAGTGACTCCTACAGTATTGCGTACCATAGCCATGCCTGCACTGTGCCCAGGACTGGTGTGGTGGCCTGGGCTGCCCAACACCTCTATAGTTGCACAATGCTGGCAAAGGTGTGGGGAGTGTGTGTCTGTCTATCCAGTGTGTGGTGGCTGCCAACACCCTCCACAGCCCACACTGCTAGCACTGTTGCCAGTATTGGCCTGCCAATGTGCATAATGAGGAGCAAGGTACCGAGGGAATAGCCTGGATAGGGTGGCCTGGCCTGGCCGCATCTGCACAGGGCATAGGGCAATGGCTCGGACATTGAAGTGCCCGGTACCACTTGCACGGACAGGGTGGGCATAGCATGTCCTGCTGGGAGGTCACTCTCACCCTGACTGAGCAGTGACCATGGCATGGCTAGGTTCCCCCATAGTGCTATATAGCATTTCTCTCAGGTAATATTTATGGGTTTTCTTTTGGGGCCCAATCACTGACCTATCTGCTTGGTGTGTATGCTGATATCCCCGTTCTGGGTACATGCATCTCCTCCAGGACCATGCACTATGGACTAGCTGGCGGACTGTCTGCAGCTAGTATGTGTCTTGCTGGAACACCTTGCAGGGTGCAGCGGCTGTAGGCTTGCTGCTGGAGAATGTCAGATAATGGTGGGGGGCAGCTGAGCATTGCCAGACCTGCCGTCTGTCTGCTATTGCGTTATGGATGTGTACTGCTCTGCATTGCCTGCCCTGTAGGGTGTTTGATCCCTAGCAGGACTGGGGTGATGGTCCCCTCTACTGCCACCATTGCAGGGGGGTAGAAAGTGGATCTGTTGGCGGGAGATCCTCTCCCCCACCCTGAGCCCCAGAGGGTGCGTTGGGTGGTGGTATGTAATCTCCCTGTGGGTCCCAACACCCCCCTTCACTTACATCATGTGACCATTGCACCCACACAGGGTATGCACTTTTCTGGGTATGCACTTTTCAGGGTATGCACTTTTTCTCCCCTATTAACTTCATATGTATATAGTTGCCCCCTCTCTCCAAGTTTCATTCCCTGTTCAATGTAATGACCAGACATTGTATAGTGTCGGATGTTGTTGTTATATGTAAACCGCGCTGATCATAAATAGTGCGGTATATAAGAATTGTTAAATAAATAAATAAATAAATCATAGTCCACAAGGGCTAGATGTGACATACAGATGAGCACAGGCATATCCTAGGGGTGTTTGCAAGCACTACCTATCACACATTGGCACTGATGGGGACCTGCAGCATAGCCTATCTCAGCACAGTCAGGTGCTGTGCGAATGATGCTGGGCACCATACCTCTCCCTCAGGATGAGCACAGGACCTGCACACTGTGACGGTCTGTAGCTACTCTGTGCCACCAACACACACCGTCGGCACCCCCTACCAGGTTGAGGTGCTGTGGGGTGCATACCCCATCTTGTGATCATCTGTAAACTGCTGATTTACATGTGCTGTGCATCCTGGGTACGGATGGGTTGACCCTATCCTGGTAACCACAGCAGAATGTGGGTGTGGTGCCGTGCAGTCCTCCTGTAGCCAGCCAGGTGTTTATTAGCAGCTCTAGCCCACTGGTTACTTCACTGCCCATGGAGCCAGAGGTCATAGGTTCAAAACCCACAGTGGGGTTCATCGATAGGGCTGTCTTAGGCATGGTCTATTTTTATTGTATATTAGTGCTGCCAGCAGAACCACCCTCAGGGTACTGTCACCTTAGGATGGCTCATAAGGCACCCTATAGGGCGCCTTATATGGTGCCCTATAAAGCGCCTTATATGGTGCCCTATAAAGCGCCTTATAAGGTGCCTTATATGGTGTCCCATAGGGGACATTATAGGGTGCCTTGGCAGACAGCGCACTTTATATTGTGCCCTATGGAGTGCCTTCTAGGGTGCCTTATGTGGCACCTTAGGTTACGCCACTGTGAGGGTGTGTTTGCTGGCAGCACTATTAAAGTACAACTAAACTTCCTCACAGCCCAATACGTAACCCTTTCCAGGCCAAGCCCAACACTTTCAGGATCCAAACTTCTGCCTAAATATTCCTATCAAATGGTATATAATACATGACCATGGCAGAGGGAACGTCACTATTGGAACATATTGAATAAGACGGGTACAATTTTCCTGACATATGCAAACTTTAACCCGGCTGCAGAATGTGGATTAAAATATTATAGTAGGCCTTCAAAGGGTTACACATGACGCCTCAGCCAGCCTTATTCATTAGGCACACTGGGCAATCAAACCCATGACCCTTGTACCATCAGTCTGTGTAGTAACCATTGTGCTACAGCTCTGTTTCTGTATTTGGGTGTCAGCGCGCCTTCTTAAGCTTAACGCGCAGTAACGCGCCCTGTAACGATCGTTGCTGCGCGGCGCCTTATAATGCGCGTTATCGGTAACGATGTACCGCCCATGTCCTTTTTTGGCATTTCTTCCACTAACGCGGCTCCTAACGCAAATCACACTAACGCAGTTTAGTAAACATACCCCTAAAAGTAGACAAAGCGATGGGACATGATGAGATACATCCGAGAATACTGAAGGAATTTGGGGATGTTCTAGTGACTCCACTGACTGACATTTTCAATGCCTCTTTGAAGTTGGGAGTGGTGCCAGAGGACTGGAGAGGCACACATGTGATCCCTTTACATAAAAGCGGAATAAGGATGTGGTTGAAAACTACAGGTTGGTTAGTCTAACCTCTGTGGTGAGAAAATTATTGTAAATGCTGCTCAAAGATAAAATAGTGAAGTTTCTGAAATCCAATGGATTACAGGATCGGAGGCAGCATGGATTCACCAGAGGCAGGTCTTGTCAGACAAATCTGATCGATTTCTTTGACTGGTTGACCAAGGAGTTGGACTGAGGGAGAGCCCTAGATGTGGTGTATATTGGTTATCAGTAAAACCTTTGACACCATTCCACACAGGCGACTTATCAACAAACTGAGCACCCAAGGGATGGACCCTAAAGTTACTGACTGGGTTAGAAATTGGTTGAGGGGAAGGCAACAAAGGGTACAGGTAAATGGAGCTCACTCTGAGGAGAGGGAGGTTACCAGTGGTGTACCCCAGGGATCTGTCCTTGGTCCGATTCTCTTTAACATCTTTGTTAGTGATATTGCAGAAAGGCTGTAGGATAAGGTTTGCCTCTTTGCAGATGATACCAAAATCTGCAATACACACGTCACCCAAGGAGTAGATAACATGAGGAGCTAAGCTTGAAGAATGGTCTAGAATTTGGCAGCTGAGATTTAATGCTAAAAAATGCTAGGTCATGCATTTGGGCTGCAAAAATCCAAAGGAACAGTATGTGGGGTGGGGGGGGGGGGAGGGAGAAGTACTTTTGTCCACAAAAAAAAAAAGAGCGGGACCTGGGTGTGATTGTGTCTGATGATCTTAAAGTAGCTAAACAGGTAGAAAAGGCGTCGGCGAAAGCTAGAAGGATGCATGGGTGCATAGGAAGAGGAATGACCAGCAGAAAAAAGGAAGTGATAGTGCCTCTGTATAGGTCTTTGGTGCAACCTCATTTGAAATATTGTCTGCAATTCTGGAGATCACATCGTCAAAAGGATATAAACAGGTTGGAGTCAATGCAGAGGGTGGCTACTAAAATGGTTAGTGGTCTTCGTCATAAAGCATATGAGGAGATACTTAAAGATCTTAATATGTATACTTTAGAAGAAAGGCAGGATAGAGGAGATATGATAGAGATGTTGTGATAAGGAAGCTTATCATAGCTCAGGAAGGAGCTATAGAAAAGGTGAAGTGACTCTGAACAAGCAACCTGTCAGTTCTGGTAGAAATAAAAAAACAGAATTTTCCCATAAAAGACTACCAGTCCCAGAATGCACCAGGTTTCCAACAGTCATTAGAGGAGCTGAAGTGGGGAAACGTGTGTTCAATCAGGAGGGCTATGAGGTAATCCCCAAGCACTCATCTCAAAGGGCAGGGCCTGATTCAGCACAGCTGCGCTGTGCTAGGGTGGAGCACTCATCTAAGCTGAATAAAGGTAGAGTTTATTCTACAGAGAATTATCCTCATCTTGATCAGCTTGGAGATCCTCAGTTTCATCTTCATGATCTTGGACAGCTTCATCATCTGAAGGATCATCAGAAGCAGAAGGCAGTGCGGGCGGGCGGATGGACAGAGAGGGCAAGAAACCCTTTGGAAGAAAGAAGAGAAAAGCATTTGGGAGGTCTAAAGGACTCCAGAGCAGTACGTATACTGGGAGACATTCAAAAGGCCAGCATACACCATTGGACTGGGGAAAACCAGAGGAGTGGTGCTGCAGGGCTAGGAATCTCCAGACGGTACCTGTGAGGGAGACGGCTGCACGTGGAAGGGACCCTAAGACCCGTGCCAGAAGATATGTGAAGAGAGATCCAGTGTCCAGGGATCTGGATTGGAAGGCTGGACATAAGAACTGGACTACATACTGGCCAGGCTATTTAGAGAGGAACTCTAACAGCAATGGAAGCTCAGGTATGAACACTAATCTATGCCCTAGCTATACCCTTGAAAGACAGCAGGGAAACAAGTATTCACCTGAGAGTGCTCCATTGAGAAATTCCTCTGTACCAATCCATGATATTGAACCCATGATTGTTGAAGAAGGGGGAGGGGTTGCAGATGCAGGCTGTGAATACATGGATTGCTCTTTGTCTAAACTCCTTTGGTAATTTTCTGTTACAAAGTACAACAACCATCACAAAGAAATACAAACTTGTTCTTTAATCTACTCAGAAAAGCTCCTGAGTAGGATTTTGAGCCACGCAGTAGAAAGCAAGCCAGCTAAGGGGTTTCAGCTGGGTAACTGCTAGCAATTGAGCCTTACCTAATTGCTTGTGAGCTCTGAGGAAATCACTTCTGAGTCTGTGTGTGAAGATATAAGAAGTTAACCTGAAAAGAACAGTTTTTCCCTTCTCTGTGGGTTTTGCTTGTTGTTTGATGCACTGCTAAGAAATTATTAGCTAGAGCCTACAGAAAAGACCAGTTTGTTACCAACCAGGTCTTTATTCTTTTCATTTGATTGCCTGACAAGTTCAACTGTTGTTTTCCTGATTTTGTTTTTCTGAGTTTAACACTGAAAGCAAGTATCCTGTTTTATGTGCTACCAAGCATATCTGTGTTGGGAGAAATAACCCCATAAATAAATATCTTATTGGCTTTACACTCAAGCACAACTAATTATTGTGAGCGGCTGTGTCTGGAGTGAATGGACTGCATTTCCCACAATCCCTTGCAAATCATATTGATATATGCACTTGCCAAGACTGTGAACATCCTCACCCAGGCAGCCATCTGACAATGTTTAAATATCTCCATGGCATAAATGCATAGGAGGCGAGCCTCTTAACTGAAAGCAAGCTCTGCTACGAGGGGACATAGGATAATGGTGAAAGGGGATAGACTCCGGAGTAATATGCGGAAATATTTCTTTACAGAAAGAGTGATAGATGCACGAAATAGTAGAGGTGGTAGAAATGAGGACAGTATCTGAATTCAATAAAGCATGGGACAAACACAGAGGATCTCTAAGGAAGGAGGGGACTATTTTAGTAGTCGATATGAAAGGGCAGACTAGATAGGCCATGTGGTCTTTTTCTGCCGTCATGTTTCTATGTTTCTATTCTGGAGGCCAACATGCATGCTTGGAAACATCAACTCCCAAAGGCATCGAGTGTCCTCGGATCTCTGAAAGGTAGCATTGATGAGTGGTTTTTAGAGCTCTTTATGTAGCGCATCACCAATTCCACCACCATTAAATGGTATGGAAGCTGAAGTTTTGGAAGCTGGGCACTCTGAAACGCAGTACATGGTTATCATGCCTCTTGCTTCCCACATGCAGAGCATAAGGTCCTGTAGGATGTGATGCACTGGTAATGTAGCCGCCTCCTTGGGTGAAGGAGGGTATTAGAGAATCTCCAATTCCTCTGCCCTCAGTTCCTTTTCAGAGACTACTGTGATGACAAGCCCTGCTGCCATGTCACATATGAAGTCCTGAAAGGACATATCCTCTGGTGGGGACCATCGTCCTTCCAGAGATGGTGAAGGGTCCAAAGGTATGTCTGGAAGTTCTCTGGAATCGAGTGATTCCTCGTTAGACTCTGAAGAACTGGAATCAGTCTAGTAAGAAGAAGTCAAATTATCGGCGATCTTGGGTTTGACCTCAATACTTCATGAACATCGGAGGTCGATGCCGATACCGATGCTCGATGCCGATACTCAGACGTATCAGAACCGACAGTCATGTCAGTTTGAGTCTGTTGGATACCGGGGGTCTCTGTTGGTTCCAATGATGGTATCACCCTCGTGGCTTCTGTCAATGCTGGTTCAAAGGCCGGCATCAGGGTCAATACATCTGGCTATAGGCAAGATGTCGAAGCCTGGACTCCTGGAGCTCTCAATATTATTGGTACCAAGGCTGCCAGGAGTGCTGCCAAACTTCTCTTGAAAGCCAGCATGCACTGGTCCAGGGAGATGGCTGATGTCTGGGTGGAATTACCCATGGTGCTCTGAGCCACTGTCCCAGAACATGGAACCGGTAGTTCTCCGGAGGTTGATTCCTCTGGAGCATCCCGGAGCCTCTCTTGCACTTTGGAGGACATATTCTCCTTCCAGAGCTGTTTGGCTGGTCTGTCTGCATCGGAAGCAGCCCTAGGAGAGTCACGATGCTTATACTGGGACTTCTCTCTGGTCTCAGTATCGGTCTTTGATGCCAATGACTTTGGAGCAGCCAGAGAAGGTAAATTACACTTACCTGGTAATTGTAGTTCCTTTAGTGACTCCAGTTTAGTCCTCTACCTCTGGGTTGTGTACCTCCTCCTGCAGCTTGGAGACTGGGCATGTCAGAATCGTGACATCACTGGATGTATCCTGCTGGTCTCACCCATCAGCCCCAGTGAACTATTGACAAAGCACACTCAAAGGAGCCAAATCCTTTATGCAGGAAAAAAACACCCGATCTTTCCTGTACTATAGATACAAACTCTATACATTTGGGAATTAATCAGGGAAACTGATGTCGGGGCAGATCAAGGCCAGCATGGAACACCACCAGGTGAGAACTCTTTGTGATACAGGAGGTCAAGGTTAGGAATATGCAACCATAAATAGAGGAAATATTTCGGAATTACTATAAATCTTTGTATGTGGCAGACCCTGATGATGAGAGAGAGGAACACGTCTTTCTGAGTTGAATCCAAGTACCATGCCTAACAATTGATCAGCAAGACGCCCTCAATACTTCGATCACTGCTCTAGAGGTCGTAAAAGCAATTAAAACATTATATCCATGCCGCGTGCCAGGCCCCAATGGGTATAGGGGAGATTTTTATAAATTAATGGCTCCTCAAGTAGTGAACCCACTGAAGGACTATTTTAGCGACTTGGTGAGGAGACATTTCCCATATGAAGTAAATAGAGCAATTATAATTATACTCCCTAAATCAGGTTGAGATTTGTTAATGTCTGGATCATACCGGTCTCTCTCTCTTTTGAATGTGGATATTAAATTGTTGTCCAAAATTATGGCCAAGCGACTGGCACCACTTATGCCTCATTTAATGCATGAGGACCAGGTGGGATTTGTCCGAGGCTGTTATAAAGTCAAGAACATCCGGCGGATCCTCTTCAGCCTGCATATGATGGAGGAGGCTGAAGCCTCAGCAATGTTGATCAGTTTTGATGCTGAAAAAGCTTTTGATCGAGTTGCCTGGCCATACATGTATAGGATGCAGGGCATAATGGGACTTGATGGATCCTTCATCCATGTAATTCAGCTATTATACTCAGACCCACGCGGGCAAATATTAGTGAATGGTTCTCTGATGTCAGACTTTCCCCTCCAACATGGGACTCAACAGGGCTGCCCCCTATCTCCACTTCTCTTTGTCTTGACACTTGAACCTTTACTCGAATGCTTGCAGACACATCCCAAGCTTGCAGGAGCATGTATAGGGAAGGAGGAATTTCGTTTCTCGGCATTTGCAGATGACATCTTTCTATATTTGGGCTCCCCAAAAGAAACTGTCAACTTTATTGCATATTTTTGAGGAGTTTGGGAGATTCACTTGTCTAAAATTAAACCTTGACAAATCGGGGATCCTCCCTTTATGCTCAACAGTTCAATCTGATTGGTTAGGCAATTTCCCTCTTAAATGGGCTACAGGGGCTTTTAAGTATTTGGGCATTCTGAGGCCCGCGAGCGTAGGAAAGTTGTATGATTTAAATGTAAAGGCATTTATTTCGTGCACACACGACCACCTAATACAATGGTGTGATCTCCCTCTCTCCATGGATAGCCGTATAGAGCTAAATAAGATGGTTATATTCCCCAAGTGGCTCTACGTGCTGCAGGTACTTCCCCTCCTTGTGACCAGGAGGGACTCCGACCACCTCGAACCACTGCTCAATAAATTTTTGTGGAAGGGCAAGAGGCCCCGAATTAGACTTTGTATTATCCAGCAGTCCTGGGGATCAAGGCGGGATCGGAATGCCAGACATCTGACAGTATAATTTTGCGTGTTTACTTCATAACCTAAGGGACTGGCTTAGCTCGACAGCAAATTACACCCTGTTGCAGCTGGAGAGGTAGATCGCTTCTTCGCTGGCACTTAGTTATGTTTTGCATGCCCTGCTGGCAGCCCTTCCCAGGGTACTCTGCCAGCACATGTTTTTTAAGACAATGCGGCGAGTATGGCAACTGGCCTGTCGGAGATGCAGATGGAACCCGCTGTCCACACCTTTACTCCCCTTCTACGGTAATAGTGTCTTTTTGCCAGGCATGAAGAGAGGGGCATTTAGTCAATGGGAATCCAAATGAATAATGACCGCTGACCAAGTGATTGATGCGTAGGGTGTGGTCTTGACATTTGAAACCCTACAGACACAATATGGGCTAGCGACAGTGGATGCATTCTGCTATCTCCAGGTCCACAGTTATGTGCACAGTCTGGCAGTTTCTGACCTACAGGGAGGGGTTTATTCTTGCTTGGAGGAACTCCTGTATGTGGGTACATCACTCCAGGCACGCATAACGACCCTCCAGAAACAATACCTTGCCCTGGAGAAACGATCGATGGAGACAACATTAACAAACTCATGGTCTCAAGATTTGAACGTAGACTTGACTGATGAAGCCATACAGGCTGCATTCAGGCGAACTCTGCAATCCAGCACCAACGCAAATCTTTGAGAAATGCAATATAAAATATTAAGGAGGTGTCATTTTGCCCCACAGAGCATTTTGAGCAGGATGTAGTATGACAGCAGACTGTCCTAGATGTAGCTATGGTAAGACCACTTTGGAACATATGTGGTGGAGCTGCCCTGGAGTAGCCCGTTTTTGGGAGGAAGTGCAGGGCTATCTGGGATTCTTAGTAGTTTGTACTATATCAATTGGACCACAGGCTGCAGTATTGGGGTTGGTAGCTGGTCTTGAAATGGCCCCATGGAGATACCGGGATTGTTTGGACCAAGTTCTCTTACTGGCATGTCACATTGTTTTGCATAACTGGCTGAATCAAGGGGGGCCCACCTTGGAGAAATGGCAAAAAGAGCTGCATACACTGATGATGGTTGAACATGTAGGAACACACAGGCATGAACAGCTACAAGACAAATTCCTAGAGGAATGGGAACCATACATCCAAATATTGACTCCCAAAGAAGGACGTTGCATTCTCAATATTGTGTAGTTGAAAGGCCGCAGGCCCGAAGAGGGATATGGTGTCTCCTTGCTGCGAGCTCCAGAGGTGGAGGAGGGGGGGAAGGAAAGCTAAGACAAATGGTAGGCACCAACCTACCTATGGAATGGGTACATATTAGGACAATGGAGAAGTCTGCTACAGGGGATCAACCTTTAGTGACATTGCACAGGGGAAGTTATGCCATATGCAATGATGCTTGGAGCCTCACAAGATATAAGAACAGGAAGAAAGGACTGCTTTTCCATAGTTGAGAAGGGACCCCAGAAAAGGAAGACTGGGCCCCATTTTGGTCAATGAAATGAAACAGCACATATTAAGCTGCTGTAATGAAAACAGAATAAAACATTTATTAATAACTGTTGTGTTTCAGTAAGAAATGAGTAATATATCGATTTCAGGATGACAGCTGTTGGATCTTTAGAACTAAAAGATGATTCAAACCCCAGTTATATAAGCTTTGATTTTGTGTATTTGTTTATGCTAGGTATAGAAGGGCAACAAAATTAGGAGTAACTATATGATGGGAAGGAGGATGGAGGAGGAAATGTAGAGATAAAAAAATGTAAAAACAAGGAATGTATGCATGTTTATGTTTATTATATTTGATATACTGCCCTTCATTAGATAAAACAGAGCGGTGTACAGTTATCAAAAGTTACAAGAATGGCCAGTGACCAAGAAAATGAAAAGAAATTACAATGTAAATAGGACAGTGTATATGTTCTCATTATATGCTCCTGGCAATGTGTAAGATGCTGGGAAAGTTGTTATCAACAAAAAGAAATTGAACAAAAACGAATGTGTGAAACGAAATGCCAGAAAACTGTGAAAAATACAAAAATTAATTTTTCTTGCCTGTGCACACCTTTAGCTGCAAAACTATTTTAACATTTCCTTAATATATTTTTTAAAAATTAACACTTAAACATTAAAGTGGAGGCAAAATAGTCAGGCAAAGAACTCTTCTTGCAAATATAAATGATAATTACACTTAGCTGGTAATTGTAGTTCCTTGAGTGACGACAGTTCAGTCCTCAACCTCTGGGTTGTCAATCTCCTCCTGCAGCTTGGAGACTGGTATGTCAGAATGACGACATCACTGGATATAGCCTGCTGTACTCTCACCTCCATCCCAGTGTGAACTATTAACAAAGCAGACTCAAAGGAGCAACAAATAAGTAGCAAATCAGAACTATATATAAATAGAACAACTAAACCTAGTATAGAAATACAGCCCCCCCTCTGGCAAGGCATTCTCACCCCCTGCCCCACAAGAGAGAGAGAGCAAAGACCTCCAAATGAAAGGTATACAGACCTACCTGTAACAGCCTTCGCTGGCGCTAGCCAATCTGGACCCCTTGCCTGTAATGCTTACTGAACGTATGCAGCGATGACCAAGTCGCTGCTCGACAAATCTCCGCTGGCAGAATCAAACTGTATTCCGCCCAAGAACACGCCTGTTCTCTGGTGGAATGCGCCTGCAAACCACCAGGTACTGATCGCCCTTGAACCATATAGGCAGACGCAATCGCTTCCTGAATCCACCGGGCAATAGACGCTTTAGCTGCTGCTTCCCCTTTGCGTCATCCCCCCAACAAGACAAACAACCTATCCGACTTGCGAAAAGACTCCGTCACACTCAAGTACACCCGCAGCGCTCTTTTCACATCCAGACAGCGGAAGGTGCGATCGGAAGCGTCTCCTCCCGTACTCCCCAGAACAGGTAAACACACCGTCTGATTCAAGGTAAAGGGAGACACCACCTTTGGTAAAAAGAATGGAACTGGACGCAAAACCACCTTATCTTTGGAAAAGGATAAGAAGGGCTCTCTACAGGATAAAGCCTGCAATTCCGAAATGCGCCGCGCCGAGCAAATAGCCACCAGAAACACAGCCTTCAGCGTCACGTCCTTCACCGATGCTCGACGTAAGGGCTCAAAAGGAGAGCGAGATAAACCTTTCAACACAAGATTAAGATCCCACGATGGAATGCACGTTCTTCGCACTGGTCGCAATCTCGAAACTGCCCTTATAAAGTGACGCACATCCGGGAGAGCTCCTAAGGACACTCTGTTGACCTTACCACGACAACAAGAGCGAGCCGCCAGCTGCACGCGTAAAGAACTGGCTGCCAGCCCTTTATCAAAGCCATCCTGAAAAAATCTCAATACCAAAGGAATAGGAATCGTGGCAGCCCGGACCTGACGCCGGAAACACCAATCCTCAAAGATGCGCCAGACCCGCACGTACGCCAAAGATGTTGACCGCTTGCGGACTCTAAGCAAAGTAGCTACGACTGCCGACGAGTAGCCTCTCTTCCGCAACCTAGCCCTCTCAATGGCCATACCGTAAGCGAAAACCGATCCACCTGAGGCATGAACAGAGGTCCTTGAAGCAACAGATCCGCTCTCGACGGAAGTCTCCATGGCTCGCCGTCGAGAAGGCGCACTAGATCCGCGTACCAAGGACGCCTCGGCCAGTCGGGAGCTACGAGAAGAACCCGTCCCGGGTGTGCCCCAATCTTCTGAACCACGCGGCCTATCAGCACCCACGGGGGAAAGACATAAAGGAGACCGGACGGCCAGAGATGTAACAGTGCGTCTATACCTTCCGACATCCGCTCTCGCCTTCTGCTGTAAAACCTGCTCACCTTCGCCAACCGGAAGGTCGCCATCAAGTCCATCTGCGGCACTCCCCAGCGAGCAACTATCTGCGCGAACATGTCGGGATGCAACTCCCACTCCCCTGCATCCACGTGAACCCTGCTGAGGAAGTCCGCTGTGACGTTGTCCTTCCCTGCAATATGCGCCGCTGAGATCGTGGACAACTTCTGCTCTACCCACGCGAATAAGTCGTCTGCTCCTCTTCCATCGCGGCACTCCCTGTGCCGCTCTGTCGGTTGAGATAGGCCACCGTGGCCGAGTTGTCGGAGAGCACCCGCACTGGTTGTCCCTGTACCAAGTCCTCGAACGCCTGGAGAGCCCGCGACACCGCTCGGAGCTCCAGCCGGTTGATCGACCAGGCGGCTTCCTGGGGAGACCACTGCCCCTGCGCGAAGCGATTCCCGCAGTGAGCTCCCCAGCCCCCCAAGCTGGCATCCGTCAACAGAGGCAGCCAGACTGGCTGTTCCAGCGGCATGCCGACCGCTAGGGACAACCTGCGTAACCACCACCTTAACGACAGTCGGCCTTGGGCCAGGCAAGGAAGTCTTTTGTTCAACACATCGGCCTGATGCGACCAACGGTGTAGAAGAGACCTTTGCAGTGGCCACATATGAAACCAGGCCCACGGTACCGCCTCCAATGTCGCCGCCATTGTACCTAGCACCCGGAGGTAGTCCCACGCCGACGGCGCTTTCTGCGCTAAAAACTGCCGAACTAAAGCCCTTAACCCCTGGGCCCGCTTGTCCAGCAAAAACACTCGACCCCTCGCTGTGTCGAAGCGCACCCCGAGATATTCGAGGTTCTGAGAGGGGTTCAAACGACTCTTCATGGGATTTACTATCCACCCCAGATCCTGCAAGAACCGTACCACTCTGCCGGTCACCCGGACACTCTCTTCCTCGGATTTCGCCCGAATCAACCAACCGTCCAGGTAAGGGTGCACAAGAATTCTCTTTGCGCAAGGCCGCTGCCGCCGCCGCCACCACCACCATCACCTTGGTGAAGGTTTGCAGCGCCGTTGCCAGACCTAAGGGCAAAGCTTGGAATTGATAATGACCCCAAGGAAGAGCAAATCGCAGGAACCTCTGGTGTGCTTCGCGAATGGGAATATGCAAATACGCCTCCGTAAGGTCCAGCGACGTTAAATACTCCCCCTGACGAACCGCTACGATGACGGATCGCAGAGTCTCCATCCAAAAATGCGGAACCCGCAGACAACGATTTACTGCCTTTAGGTCCAAAATGGGTCGAGACGTACCACCTTTCTTTGGCACCACGAAATATATGGAATACCGACCCACGCCCCATTCGGCTTCTGGTACCCTGACTACTGCCTTCAACTGTATCAACCTTTCAAACATAAGGCGCACCTCCGCTGACTTTTTGGGACCCCGGCAAGGTGACATGACGAAGGAGTCGTGTACGGGACGAGCCCATTCCAGCGCATAACCATGCTGAATGATCTCCAACACCCACTGGTCGGAGGTAATGTGGGTCCAAGCAGACAAAAACTCCCTGAGTCGCCCGCCTATGGGAACACTGTCTGCCTGGACCTGCTTCGCTTCATTGCGACTTAAGGGGTTTTCCTCCGCACCCGCCTCTGCAAACCGTATTTGCCCCCCGAAACCCACGAAACCCCTGGGCTCGTGACGGAAACCGGCCTCTTCGGAAACTCCCAAATCGCGAGGATCGAAACCTGCGGAAATCTCGAAACTGGCCGCGAAAGCCTTGAGCGGTCTTACCTAGCTTTGGCTTGTCCTCCGGGAGTCTACCCGTCTTGGACTCCCCCCAGATCCTTCACTAACTTATCCAAATCTTCCCCAAAAAGCAATCCACCCTTGAAAGGCAGCTTGCTAAGTCGGGACTTAGACGAAGCATCCGCCGCCCAATTGCGCAACCACACCGACCGACGGGCGGCCACAACCGACGCCGTACTATTAGCTAGTGCTCTGATTAAATCATAATGCACGTCCGCCAAGTATGCCGTTCCAGATTCCAGGCGATCCAGCTCCCGCAAGTCCTCAAGATCCAAGTGTGAGTTCTGCCGTAGCCGTTGGACCCATCGCAGACACGCCCTGGCCACCCAAGCTCCACAGATGGAAGCCTGGAGAGAAAGAACATCCGCCTCAAACGTCTGTTTCAACAAACCGTCCACCTTCTGGTCCTGGACGTCTTTGAGAGCCGCACTACCTTCCACTGGGATAGTGGTCTTCTTTGTCACCGCTGACACCACCGCATCTACCCACGGTGCCCGGAATCTGTCCTTATCGTTATCGGCCAATGGGTACAGCCTATTCATGGTCCGCATGCCACGCAGACCGGCTTCCGGCCGATCCCATTCGTCTTGTATCATCTTATCAACCACCTTATGCACAGGAAAAACCACCTGCGTCTGTCTAACTGCCTGAATCACGGGATCTTCAATGTCTTCCTCTACTGCCGCAGGCGTAGCTAAATTCAACATCTGCAAGGTCTCCGTTAGTAAGGCCGCAAGCTCTTCCTTACGGAAAACCCTGATGATCTTTGCCTGATCCTCGGGCTCTTATATCTCTCCTTCCTCCAGATCCTGCTCACCTTCTTCCTGACCCCATTCCATATCTGGGACCACAGGCCACTCACCTTCACCCAACGGTGAATCTGTTCTTGCTCTTTTAGACGCTGGCGGTTCCTGACTGAACTCCCCAGCTGCCTCTGGCTGCGGAGCCTGACGCTTCAGCGCCCCGGGAGCTGCGCCACACCCTTGGCGCCTCAGACAATAAGCCTGATGGAGAAGCATAATAAATTCAAGGCTGAAGTCCCGAAAACCAGACTCCGGCGCCGCTGCTGCCGACCCCGAGGGTCCCGCCAACTCCTCCACTGCCGTGCCCTGCACCGGCGACCGCAGGGAACCTACCTTCTCCCCTGCCTGCGTTCCCTGCGGCTCTGGATGTCCATCTGTTGTTCCACAGCAGACGATAGGGCCGCACAGCTGCGACACCCCCCCGTCTCGGCTACAGTACCCCTCTTGGTGCCACACACCAAACACTGGGGTCTCGATGCCATAAGGCCGCTCTGCCACCCGCGGCTGAGTCCAGGCCCTTCTTACCTTTATGTTTTTATTATTATTGGTGTTTTGTTTTGTTTTTTGAAAGAAACAGACTAAAAACAAAATGCCTGTGAGTTATATTCCTTCTCTCCCGGAACTGAAAGCCCCCTCCCCTTTGGAAGGCCGTAAACGCCGCGAAAAGAAAACACCTGTGAAAGACCCAAAAGAAAGGAAATTAAACGGGCAATAAAGAAAATAAGAAAAGAAAACAATAAACCAGTAACGAACGCGCTCATAAAACACACGCAGAGCTAACCTTTGGGACTTTTTGCACCACGCGGCAGAAAGATGGCCGCCGAGACTGCCGGTGCAAGGAAAAAAGGGCACCAAACGGCCCCGCGCTCGATCGTCGCTTGCAGCCCAAGATCCCTGCAAATAAACGCAGCCCCTGTATGCCCGGTGCCTCTTACCGGTCCTTACTGCGTTTCTGATGCCGGTTACGTCAGCGCTGTGAAAGACAGCCTCTGCCGAACCCTGTTGCCAGAAGCAGCTGTGACCGCCCGCTCCAACAAGGCCGGCCCCACCGCTGAAGTAAACAGCTGGCTGCAAGCAGCGCTCTCCCCCGAACAGTCCAGGAGGAGGGAACCTCTGAGCCAATTCAAAGGATGCCAAATTAAAGAGGTAGCAAACTCGACGTCCTGAGTCTGTACCCTTTCTCTGAAATAAGTGCCCACATGGGAAGGGAGCAAGAATGCCTAAAGGCGGACTACTAAGTCTAATCCCTTGTTCTTTGTTCTTTTTTTTTTTTTTTTTAACAGGCACCCAATCCAAATAAAAGAAATCACCCCAACTACACTCTAACCAACTAGCTCCTTATCAATTACTCCAGAGAGCCCTCCCTAGGGCTCGCCATGTCCTCCTGCTGCATAGAGACTGGTAACACTGGGATGGAGGTGAGAGTACAGCAGGCTATATCCAGTGATGTCATCATTCTGACATACCAGTCTCCAAGCTGCAGGAGGAGATTGACAACCCAGAGGTTGAGGACTGAACTGGAGGAACGATAAGGAATTAGCATTAGAGAGCTCAGAAATTAGTATTAAGAAGTAAATCATATCATATTGTTAACAGAGTGGATTCCACATATGAAAGCTCCTCTTATGAGAGCATTGTTTTCAAACTCCCAATGTGTTCCTTCCTGAGAAAATCTAGCCCTATTAGAAATACTAGAAAAACTATTTTTTTGATCCTCCCCCCCCTCCAACCGCTTCCAAGAGAGGATGGCAGCTTAACAAGAGACAACTCTGAAGTGTGAGTACTGAAGTCCACCAAGGGATTCCTGTTATACCACAGAGCAGCTGTGGTTACTAGAGTTACCGGAACTCCTGGGATGCAATTATGGCTTTGAACTTAGGTATCCTATTTTCCTGTTTACTGAAAAATGACGTGGCCACAACTTGCTTTTTCAGGACCTCCCAAGCTTCGTCATCTCATCCTCCTAACTTGTTTAAATAGGAAGCAGTTAAACACGTTTATTAACAATGATATGAAAGGTCAAAGCTGGGAACATTGTGTTTGATTTTTGAACCTATCCAAAGAGCTTTCCGACTGCGTAATAATATCCTCTTTGGGGTTACTAACTGTCAATAAATTTACCAAGTCAGCAAAAACACAAAACAAAAACAAGACGTGTGAAAACTGAAGTGTTCACCACATGGGCTCAGTCGGTGCAGATTCACCCATGTGCGAGGACTGACTTCTTGCTTGTTCCCGGATAATATAATTTATTAAGTTATTTCATTTTCTATATGGAGATGGGTGGTAGAGGATCACCTAAATTTGGGGCATGGGAAATGTGCTAAGAATCAGCATCATAGTGCATGTTTAGTACCAAAAAATACAGAAGGTGTTGCCACAATCCATGCTAGCTGCTGGGGGTATGCCCAGCCAGTACCCATGAAGTAGGCATGGTGAGAAGCTCCTCACTGGGCTAAACTTGCAAACCTGATTTTTATAACTTTGAATCATTTGGGGATGATTTGGAGAGGGGAGCAGCTGCTGAGGCGAACAAGTTTGCAGATGGCACAGCTTTGAAAAATTTTGTGCTATCTGTAGATTTGTTCTCCTCAGTAGATGCTCCCTTTTCTAAATCATTTCTAAATCTGTTAAAAATAGCTAATCCTCATATAGATGCACGGGTACTCCACAATTTGCCTTTCTCCAGTGGGGGGAAAAAAGTATTTATTCCTACTTTCCAATTTTAGTTACTAGTCTACAATATTGCCTTCTGTCCCATGACTTTTAAATCTTAAGAGGGACTTTGTTGAATGCCTTTTAAAACTCCAGATACACTATGTGGGGAATTTTAGAAGCTCTATTCATAAACACTATGTGGGGAATTTTAGAAGCTCTATTCATACTTTGGAGACTTGGAAATTGAGATTCAGATGTGCAAATCACAGAGACATCCCCGGACTTATTTTACAAACTGGGTACAGTATATAGACGCCCAGCACAAGCATGTCCATTTAGCACAGGGGTGGGTAGGAGGCGTGACCTCGGTAAAGCAACGGAGAAGCACATCGTGATGACATTTCAAAATAGCAGAAGCACGTTTGGTCCTGGTTGCTGAGGTGTGCATGTCTATATCAATTCCGGACCACAAATGAGGTGCAGTCATGAAATGAGCGCTTTTTAGCAATGCTTCCAGGGGGCGGAGCAAAATGCACTATCACCATAGTTAATATTTCTTGACCAATGAAACCTGCATGTACTGTAAATACATATCCAAACATATTACTGATCCGCTGCAGTACATCTGAGTTTCTGAAATGGCAGGCCGGGATGTGCCAGTTTCATAACATAGTCTGACATACTCTTATCGGCATGTCTAAGTACCAAATGCCCACAAGTGTGCAATTCAGGGATGTCCACATTTGTGAAATGGCTACACCCGCGCACGTATCTGTCCTTGCTATTTGCATGTTTACTAATGGTTAATGGGCATTAATGAAAGTTGGCATACATTGGGGCCCTTTTATTAAAGGGCACTATGGTGTTGCACCTAATGCGCCAACAGCACCAAAAGCCTAGCATGTTAGGAGCAACACCACCCGGGTTAACTGTCAGGGGTGTTGAAAACATGTTCTCAGCAGTTAATGTGGTGCATTCTGCCCTAATACGACATAAAAATAGTACAAGTATATTTACCATATTTACAAGTGTATTTACCATATTTACCAAGTGTATAATGAGGAAAACAGTTAAGAAAAAACTAAAAGGAACAGTTGCAAAGGTTAAAGACCTACATCAGGCTTGGCTGTTGTTGAAAAATACTATCTTGGAAGCCCAGACCAGCTGTATTCCACGCTTTAAGAAAAGTGGAAGGAAGTCCAAAAAACTACCAGCATGGTTTAAAGGTGAGGTCAGAGAGGCTGTTACCAAAAAAGCATCTTTCAGGAAATGGAAAAAACAGCCAAACGACGAAACCTGGAAACAGCACAAGCACTGGCAAGTCAAATGCAAGGCATTGATACGGCAGGCAAAGGGAGAATTTGAGAAGAAGCTTGCTGCGGAAGCAAAAATGCTAAGTAAAGACCTTTTCAAGTACATTCGTAGCAAAAAACCTGTGAGAGAGTCAGTTGGTCCATTAGATGATAAAGGGGTTAAAGGAGCACTAAGAGGCGACAAGGCGATAGCGGAGAGATTGAATGAATTCTTTGCTTCAGTCTTTACTGAGGAAGATGTAGGGATGTTACCCATGACTGAAGTGATATTTAAAGGTGCGGAAGAATTGAAGGAAATATCAATACATCGGGAAGATGTATTACAACTATTAGATAAACTGAAGAGTAGCAAATCACCTGGGCCGGATGGTATACATCCAAGGGTGTTGAAAGAACTGAAATATGAGATTGCAGACCTGCTATTAGTAATCTGTGAACTATCATTAAAATCATCTCTAATACCTGAAGATTGGAGGATCGCCAATGTAACACCAATTTTTAAAAAGGGTTCCAGGGGTGATCCGGGAAACTACAGACCGGTAAGTCTGACGTCAGTACTGGGAAAAATGGTAGAAACCATCATAAAGAATAAAATTACTCAGCATGTTGATAGTCATGACCTAATGGGAGACAGCCAACATGGCTTTAGACAAGGAAGATTTTGTCTTACTAATCTGTTATGTTTTTTTTAAGGAGTGAATAATCAGGTGGACAAAGCTGAGTCGGTTGATATTGTGTATCTGGACTTTCAGAAAGCCTTTGACAAGGTCCCTCATCAGAGACTTTTGGCAAAACTAAAGAGTCATGGGATAGGAGGCAGTGTACTATTGTGGATCAGGAACTGGTTAAAAGACAGAAAGCAGAGGGTAGGGCTAAATGGCCAATTTTCCCAATGGAGAAAGGTGAATAGTGGTGCACCCCAGGGATCTGTGCTGGGTCCGCTGCTTTTTGACATATTCATAAATGACCTGGAAAGTGGAATAACGAGTGAGGTTGTCAAATTTGCAGATGACACAAAACTATTTAAAGTTGTTAAAACCCAAGAGGATTGTGGAAAATTGCAAGAGGATCTTGATAAATTGGAAGACTGGGCATCAAAATGGCAGATGAAATTTAATGTGGACAAGTGCAAGGTTATGCACCTAGGGAAGAACAACCCAAACTATGGTTACACGATGCAAGGTTCCACATTAGGAACCACCACCCAGGAAAAAGATTTAGGCGTCATTGTGGATACCATGTTAAAACCCTCGGCCCAGTGTGCAGCGGCGGCCAAGAGAGCAAATAGAATGCTAGGTATGATAAGGAAAGGAATGGAAAATAAAACAAAAGATATTATAATGCCTTTATATCATTCCATGGTGAGACCGCACCTTGAATATTGTGTGCAATTCTGGTCGCCGTATCTTAAAAAGGATATAGCGATTTTAGAAAAGGTTCAGAGAAGAGCCACCAAAATGGTAAAGAGGATGGAAGGATACTCCTATGAAGTAAGGCTAAAAAGGTTAGGGCTCTTTAACCTGGAAAAGAGACGGCTGAGGGGAGATATGATAGAAGTCTATAAATTAATGAACGGAGTGGAACGGGTAAACGTAGATCGATTGTTTACCTTATCAGAATATAGAAAGACTAGGGGACATGCAATGAAGCTACAGGGTAAACTATTTAAGACTAATAAAAGAAAATACTTTTTCACTCAACGTGTAATCAAACTCTGGAATTTGTTATCGGAGGATGTAGTAAAGGCTGTTAGTGTAGCTGGGTTTAAAAAAGGTTTGGACAAGTTCCTGGAGGAAAGGTCCATAAACCATTATTAAGAAGGGACCCAGGATATCAATGCTTGAAGCAATACAAGCATTGTGGAACCTGTGTCCCTTGGGGAAACTGCTAGGTACGTATGACCTAGATTGGCCACTGTTGGAAACAGAATACTGGGCTTGATGGACCTTGGTCTGACCCAGTATGGCATATCTTATGTTCTTATGATTAACATCGGTGCAGTTACCGTAATTGTAACGCTGATGATTAGCATGTATTAATGATGCTGGCACTAATCGCAATGTGCAGGCAAATCCCACTTTCTGCCCATTCACACGCTAAGCAATTAGCATGGGATTTTTATCACACTGGCATTTTGAGCTGTTAGTGTACTTTAGTAAACATGCAGCTTTGTGCAAACAAAGCACATTTGCCTGCGAGGTCAGTGCTCTTTATGAGGTCAGGATGTTTTTAGAGGGAGGTGGAGAAGGGGGACTTATGATTGTTTAAAATCTCAACTCATTAATTTTATACAAGAGAGGGCTTTTAGACTAGTACCGATCAGAAAACAAAGTACATAATAAAATGTTAAATGTAAAAATATTAATTTTTAAAAATATTTTTCTACATCATTCATTAAATATTTTTTCCCCAAAATCCAGTTTTTCCTTTGCTTTCAGCGATTGCAGTTTCTTCTGACTAGCTTAACACAGCCGATGATTTCTATGATTAAAAGCTTATGTTGAATATAAAACACATCTGTTCACTCTTGGGACTGTGAGCATTACAGTCTCAGTTCCTGTTTAAGCAGATTATAGCTGCTTATCTTTTGCAACTGGGAAGGTAGCAGAGGAGAGGTGCAGTAGCTAGCATGAGGAGCTGGGGAGCTATTTTTTTCTCTTCAAAGCTGTGGAAATGAGCAATGATTGGGTGAGCTCTGTAACCCACATATGTAATGTTACCAAGGCTGTCTACCAGAAGATAAGGATCCTTCATCACTTACACCTGCTACTCGACCCCTCAGATTATCGATCAGTCTTCCAAGCCCTCATCCTCCTACATTTTGACTACGCAAACATTATTCTTCATGGCACCCCTAAATACATCCTCCAACCACTCCAACTGGCCATGAATACTGCGGCCCGGTCACTCCAGGGTGTCTCTAGGTATGAGCACATCTCACCCATCCTGATGCAACTACACTGGCTCCCCATTTCCAGCCATCTGACTTATAAAAGTCTTCTGCTCACATTCAAGATTATCTACAATTTATCTGCTTCCTCCTTGTCATCAATTGTTCAACTAACCCCTGACAATCGAACACGAAGATCTAATATGAAAAATAACCTTGTCTCACCTCCTATCATAAGGACTTGCTTTAAAGCTGCCACAAACCAAGCCTTTTCCTTATACGCCCAAACACTTTGGAATGCTCATCCTGCCTCAGTCTGAACCATCAGCAACCTCTGTACTTTCAAGAAGGCTTTAAAGACCCATCTCTTCCAGCTGGCTCATGACCACATAACGTAAGGATGCTCTCCCATGATGCTGTCACCACAGAAGGACCCTCCTAACGCCGACCAAACAATTTGATGCTCTTTGTTCTCCTCCCTCCTCCCTCTTCCCCTCCCTTTCCATACCCTACCCCCTCTCCCTCCAACCTTTCCCTGTTTAGTTTACCCTTTTACCTGTTATTTAGCACTCTGCTTTGATACCAAAATATTGTTCTTGCCTGTTAAAGTTAAGTTACTGGTTCTGATGTTTTATGCCTGTTCTTATTCGTTCTCTATAAAGTTGTTTGTTGCCTGTTTTGTAAATGTTCCTTGTAAACCACTCTGATACCAAATAGTGCAGTATATAAAAGCTAATAAATAAATAAATAAATATTGGGAGCCTGGATCTTTAAAGATCCTGTAAACATGCTCTGCTTGGATTTTCACACCTTTATGTTCAAGTACATATAGATTGCATATATCCTGTACCAATTTAAAAATGTCTTTTGAACCTTGTTCAGTACATCCCAAGATGTGATTATTGTAGTGGTGTTGTCTGTTTTCTAAACCGTACTGTAAGGATTCCAACTTTTGTAGCTTAAATTTAAAAATAGTCACTGCATCAATTTACTGCCCTATATGAATCTTTTGGGGTGAGACAAGTATCAAGTGGTTTTTTTTTGTTTTGTTTTTTAACTCTGCCTTCATCTCAAATACCACTTGTGTGATATCTATGTGAATAAGTTTGATTTATTAAGCCATTCCAGAAAATCAGCTACCTTCATTAGAGCTTCCAGATCCTACTGTGATAGATCTGCTGCAAGCATACTAGTTTGTCTCAAATGATAATTATGTTCCTCCTTGGAAAAGCTGGGCTTTCTAGCAGTACATGCAGATTTAGTTAGAGCTTCAGTATAAGAGGTTTTAGAAGCCGTGGAGGAGTCTATTACAGCAGCTAGTACCCAATACTCTATATTGACTGAAGCTATATTTAATAGTGAGATTTTTTTTTTTAGTGCTATCAAGTCAGTGCTGACTCCTGGCGACACAGCTATCTCTGGGTTCTCTTGGCAATGTATCACCATAAGTAGACTGGCAGGCCTTTTCTTCAGAGGCAATGGAGGGTAAAGTGATTTGCCCAAAGTCACTCCTCTACTCCAGTAGTGAGATTAGGCTACTTTCAATATTTTTTCAGGCTAAAGATGGTAATACGCAGTGACGTCTAGTATGAATGAAGAAAAGAAGCTCAGTCTCTAATGTTGGTCAAGTTATCAAGAAACATCCTGCTCGAGGGTACACTTACTAGTGCACTTGTTTTCGAGCAAGCGCTTGCAGCACCATCGCACATCTATGGGCCTGGGCTTCACCACTCTGTTTTAAGATAATACCGTACAAATTTTGCACCACATCTAAAAGATAGATGGTTTAATGGTTAAAATATTTTTATACCGCCTAAAAGTAGGCGGTTTACAACAGCAACCAATACAAGATCACAATTAAAACAAATAAAATGACGAAAAGCTCAAACAGCATAACCAAAGGTTCATCAGAAGTATCAAACCCAAAGATAAATCCCTAAGTCCAGAAACAGGTGAGTCTTGATGTACTTCCAAAAATTCACCAAATTGACTTCTGTATGTATATAGCCACGAAGCTGATTCCAATGCATAGGGCCAGCAAAGGTGAAAATTTGCCTCCTGAATTCTTCATAATGGACAGAGGCTAATGCAGGAGTCCTTAATTTCATAGATGAGCAAAAAGCTGCATTTGCTAGCCCTAGCCACGTGGTGTTCGCCAGGCCACCTCCTCTGAACTTCGTAATTTGTAGCTCTTCTCTCTGTGCCTGAGGATTTCAGAAATGATAATTACACGTACCTGGTAATTGTAGTTCCTGAAGGAACTCCAGTTTAGTCCTCCACCTCTGGGTTGTGTATCTCTTCCTGCAGCTTGGAGACTGGGCATGTCAAAGTGTGACATCACTGGATATACTCTGCTGGCCTCTCCCATCAGCGCCAGTGAACTATTGACAAAGCACACTCAAAGGAGCAACAAATAAGTAGCTATCATAAGAAAATTTTTTAAACTTCATAGAAAACAATGAAGGTATAACTAGAAACTATGTAACCTACAATTCCCCCCCAAGGGAGAAACCGCCTTGAACCTTTCCCTTCTGCCCTCTATAGAATAAGATAGCACGAAGAGTAAGAATAGACAGAAACAGATAGACAAGATCCAAAGTATGAGTAACAGAATCTCTTTCGAAGGCCATCTTACCTGTAGGTTTGCACCACACCGAAGTGATCCTTAACTGCCCATGAGCCAACCCCGGGTGGGAATGAGGACTAAACTGGAGTTCCTTCAGGAACTACAATTACCAGGTACGTGTAATTATCATTTCCTTATCGGTCCTCCAGTTTAGTCATAAGAACATAAGATATGCCATACTGGGTCAGACCAAGGTCCATCAAGTCCAGTATTCTGTTTCCAACAGTGGCCAATCTAGGTCATATGTACCTAGCAGTTTCCCCAAGAGACACAGGTCCAGAATACTTGTACTGGGTCAAGTATTGATATCCTGGGTCCCTTCTTAATAATGGTTTATGGACCTTTCCTCCAGGAACTTGTCCAAACCTTTTTTAAACCCAGCTACACTAACAGCCTTTGCTACATCCTCCAGTAACAAATTCCAGAGTTTGATTACACGTTGAGTGAAAAAATATTTTCTTTTATTAGTCTTAAATAGTTTACCCTGTAGCTTCATTGCATGTTAAGTATTGTAAGTATTAGTGTATGTGTCTCATATCCCCGCGTGTTAAATGTATCCCCCAATTGTGTTGTGACCGCTTTGATTGAAGGATAAGGCGGTATACAAAAACTGTCTAAATAAATAAATAAATAAATAAATGTCCCCTAGTCTTTCTATGTTCTGATAACGTAAACAATCGACCTACGTTTACCCGTTCCACTCCGTTCATTAATTTATAGACTTCTATCATATCTCCCCTCAGCCGTCTCTTTTCCAGGTTAAAGAGCCCTAACCTTTTTAGCTTTTCTTCATAGGAGTATCCTTCCATCCCCTTTACCATTTTGGTGGCTCTTCTCTGAACCTTTTCTAAAATTGCTATATCCTTTTTAAGATACGGCGACCAGAATTGCACACAATATTCAAGGAGCGGTCTCACCATGGAACGATATAGAGGCATTATAATATCTTTTGTTTTATTTTCCATTCCTTTCCTTATCATACCTAGCATTCTATTTGCTCTCTTGGCCGCCGTTGCACACTGGGCCGAGGGATTTAACATGGTATCCACAATGACGCCTAAATCTTTTTCCTGAGTGGTGGTTCCTAATGTGGAACCTTGCATCATGTAACCATAGTTTGGATTGTTCTTCCCTAGGTGCATAACCTTGCACTTGTCCACATTAAATTTCATCTGCCATTTTGATGCCCAGTCTTCCAATTTATCAAGATCCTCTTGCAATTTTCCACAATCCTCTTGGGTTTTAACAACTTTAAATAGTTTTGTGTCATCTGCAAATTTGATAACCTCACTCATTATTCCCCTTTCCAGGTCATATATGAATATGTCAAAAAGTAGCGGACCCAGCACAGATCCCTATTCACTATTCACCTTTCACTATTCCCTATTCACTATTCACCTTTCTCCATTGGGAAAATTGGCCATTTAGCCCTACCCTCTGCTTTCTATCTTTTAACCAGTTCCTGATCCACAATAGTACAATGCCTCCTATCCCATGACTCTTTAGCTTTGCCAAAGGTCTCTCATGAGGGACCTTGTCAAAGGCTTTCTGAAAGTCCAGATACACAATATCAACCGACTCACCTTTGTCCACCTGTTTATTAACTCCTTCAAAAAAACATAACAGATTAGTAAGACAAGATCTTCCTTGTCTAATGCCATGTTGGCTGTCTCCCATTAGGCCATGACTATCAACATGCTGAGTAATTTTATTCTTTATGATGGTTTCTACCATTTTTCCCGGTACAGACGTCAGGCTCACCGGTCTGTAGTTTCCCGGATCACCCCTGGAACCCTTTTTAAAAATTGGTGTTACATTGGCGATCCTACAATCTTCAGGTATTAGAGATGATTTTAATGATAGTTCACAGATAAATAATAGCAGGTCTGCAATCTCATATTTCAGTTCTTTCAATACCCTTGGATGTATACCATCCGGCCCAGGTGATTTGCTACTCTTCAGTTTATCTAATAGTTGTAATACATCTTCCCGATGTATCGATATTTCCTTCAATTCTTCCGCACCTTTCAATACCACTTCAGTCATGGGTAACATCCCTACATCTTCCTCAGTAAAGACCGAAGCAAAGAATTCATTCAATCTCTTCGCTGTCGCCTTGTCGCCTCTTAGTGCTCCTTTAACCCCTCTATCATCTAATGGACCAACTGACTCTCTCACAGGTTTTTTGCTACGAATGTACTTGAAAGTGTCTTTATTTCGCATTTTTGCTTCTGCAGCAAGCTTCTTCTCAAATTATCCCTTTGCCTGCCTTATCAATGCCGTGCTTTTGACTTGCCAGTGCTTGTGCTGTTTCCAGGTTTCGTCGTTTGGCTCTTTTTTCCATTTCCTGAAAGATGTTTTTTTGGCAACAGCAGCCTCTCTGACCCCCCCCCCCCCCTTTAAACCATGCTGGCAGTTTTTTGGACTTCCTTCCAGTTTTCTTAAAGCGTGGAATACAACTGGTCTGGGCTTCCAAGATAGTATTTTTGCTGCAGCTTTTGACTCAGTAAATCATGAGCTTCTACTAGGACGTCTGACTGACAAAGGCATTAATGGAAAAGCGCTTGAATGGTGCAGATCCTACCTGTCCGAAAGATGGCAGCATGTTCGTTCTGGAGGGATAAAGTCTGAACCTTTCCACCAAAGCCAAGGAGTACCTCAAGGATCCTCCCTTTCTGCGCTCCTTTTCAATATTTACATGCAGCCAATTTGTAATATCATCCGGTCTTTCAAGGTTGACTGCATGTTATATGCAGACGATGTCCTGCTTTACATCCCCTTCTCTACCGAGCATCTGGACCTCTCCCCACTGACGAGTTGCTTCAATGCAATATCTGACTGGCTCCTGTCTCAAAACCTCAGAATACAACACAAGAAAACTGAAGTACTCTTCATAACAAGGAATCCCAATTTTACCCCCCCAAAATATCTTAAAGTAAAAGAAGCGGAGTTGCAATCTAAATCCTCAATACGATATTTGGGAGTCACACTAGATCAACGCCTAGACATGAAAGCCCACATAGGTAACATAGTCAGATCAGTTTACTACAAGATCCGCTCACTTAGACACCTACGTTCCATGCTTGATCCAACCGATTTCCGGACAATCTTCCAGGCGTTGGTTATACCCCATTTCAACTATGCCAACGTCATATTACAAGGTCTTCCCCAATCTACATTAAACCCGCTTCAGCTAGCCATGAACGCGGCTGCAAGAGTCATCCATGGAGCCTCCAGGTACGACCACGTTACGCCCCTGCTGATACAGTTGCATTGGCTTCCTATTCAAGCTAGAATAGTTTTCAAGACCTTGATAATTACTTTTAAAGCTGTCAATAATCTCACATCGGCATCCTTATCCTCACTCATCCATAGCACATCTCCTAATAGAACAAGGAGATCCATGGCTATAAACTCCCTCAAAATCCCGAAGGAACTTACCACTTGCACTAAATCGACAGCCAATAGAGCCTTCAGTTTCAGTGCCCCAATATGCTGGAACGCACTACCCCCTGATATCCGGGCTATTAGGAGCCTGACACAGTTTAGGAAAGCCCTCAAATGCCACCTCTTCAACAAATACCTTATAGAACCCAATGGCGTCACCTAGAGCCCAATAACACCCATTGATACCAGTCCCAGATAAATCTAGGGTATATCAACAACTCACCAAGTGTGATATTCATTCCTACAGTGGGCTGGTTTTTCTATGTATCTTCTGTGTATATGATTCCATATAGTATGTTTTGTAAATAGTTACCCCGGTTATCCAAGTTATTTATACCCTGTTACCTGTAAACTCATACGTGTTAAATGTACTGAGCATTTTGTTCCATGTGAACCGCGCTGATGATGAATAGTGCGGTATATAAGAGACTGTAAATAAATAAATAAATAAAATAAATTTTCAACAACACACAAGCTTGATGTACGTCTTTAACCTTTGCAACTGCTCCTTTTAGTTTTTTCTTAACTATTTTCCTCATTTTATCATAGTCTCCCTTTCGAAAGTTAAAAGGTAGTACTGTGGATTTCCTTACTATCCCTCCTCCACTAATTAAATCAAAGGCGATCATGTTATGATCACTATTGCCAAGTGGCCCCAACAACCTTATCTCTTGCACTAGATCTGGTGTTCCACTAAGGACTAGGTCTAATATGGCTTCCCCTCTGGTCGGTTCATGAACCAGCTGCTCCAAGAAGCAGTCATTTATTTCATCTAGGAACTTTATCTCCCTAGCATGTCCTGACGTGACACTGACCCAGTCGATACTGGGGTAATTGAAATCACCCATTAATATTACCGCGCTGTATGTTTTGTTAGCTTCCTTGATTTCTTTGAGCATATCATCATCCATTTGGTCATTCTGGCCAGGTGGTCGATAGTACACCCCCACTGCCATCACCTTACATAAGAACATAAGATATGCCATACTGGGTCAGACCAAGGTCCATCAAGCCCAGTATTTTGTTTCCAACAGTGGCCAATCTAGGTCATATGTACCTAGCAGTTTCCCCAAGAGACACAAGTTCCACAATGCTTGTACTGGGTCAAGCATTGATATCTTCAGTCACTTCTTAATAATGGGTTATGGACCTTTCCTCCAGGAACGTGTCCAAACCTTTTTTAAACCCAGCTACACTAACAGCCTTTACTACATCCTCCGGTAACAAATTCCAGAGTTTGATTACACGTTGAGTGAAAAAATATTTTCTTTTATTAGTCTTAAATAGTTTACCCTGTAGCTTCATTGCATGACCCCTAGTCTTTCTATATTCTGATAAGGTAAACAATCGATCTACGTTTACCCGTTCCACTCCGTTCATTAATTTATAGACTTCTATCATATCTCCCCTCAGCCGTCTCTTTTCCAGGTTAAAGAGCCCTAACCTTTTTAGCCTTTCTTCATAGAAGTATCCTTCCAACCCCTTTACCATTTTGGTGGCTCTGCTCTGTACCTTTTCTAAAATCGCTATATCCTTTTTAAGATACGGCGACCAGAATTGCACACAATATTCAAGGATGGAGATTCTACAGCAAATTTTGTTTCCTGCAAAACTTTAATCCTTTCTGACTCAATGCCCTCTCTAACAGAGAGCAACCCCTCCACCAATTTGATCAGCTCTATCATTACGGTATAGTTTGTACCCAGGTATCACAGTGTCCCACTGGTTGTCCTCCTTCCACCATGTCTCTGATATTCCAATCATATCTAACCTTTCATTTAGTGCTATATATTCTAACTCTCCCATCTTATTTTTTTAGACTTCTAGCATTTGCATACAAGCATTTTAGAGATAGAGCAGCCCCGTCCGACCGCCTTCGTCCCTCTGCCCAATCGGGGCAGCAACGTGCCTGCATAAAAGGGAACGCCATTCGGGCGCAGGAGACCGGATCGCCACGCTGCCGCTAAGGCTGCTCTCCCTCCACGGGATAGAGCATCCCCGTCCGACCGCCTTCTTCGCTCTGCCCAATCGGGGCAGCAACGTGCCTGCATAAAAGGGAGCGCCATTCGGGCGCAGGAGACCGGACCGCCACGCTGCCGCTAAGGCTGCTCTCCCCCCACGGGATAGAGCAGCCCCATCCAACCGCCTTCTTTGCTCTGCCCAATCGGGGCAGCAACGTGCCTGCATAAAAGGGAGCGCCATTCGGGCGTGCCTGCGCCTGGCGGGCCCACGCCTGAGGGCCTCGCCAGAGGGCCCTTTGGCGAGGCCCTTAGGCGTTTGAACCCCAAGGCAAGAAACCTAAGAACATCTACAGAGCAATAAACTTCACCGCAGACGGCGCAGACAGCTCAGAAGACAGACTATCACGCCCTACCTTCGACACCCCGACTGACCGACACGGTCCGACCGCCACATGTGAATTCAAAGCCCGGAGACACCAAACAAATCTATAGAGGTAAAACTCTCTGAGATAGCAATCCTTTGCTAACCCCTTGCTGTTTCCAAAAAGCAAAAAAGCGACTAAAACTCCCCAAATGATTGTATTGTATTGATATTTCTAAGCACAGCGCATTGACAGATATCCTGTTAAGACAACCCACTGGCATTTTGCATGAAGGCTAGGGTGTCTATACAGTTAGCAAATTACATTAAATGTTTTGACCTATGAAACTTAGCATGTAGATAATATCTCGACGAGTTAAGTTTCTACTTCTTATAGTGAAAATTGCAAACGATTTAAATTCTAATTGCTATGTGAGAATCGCAAACGAGTTAAGTTCTACTTGGTATGTGAGTATTGCAAATGATTTAAGTTCCACTTGGTATGTAAGTAATTGCAAATGATTTCAGTTCTACTTGTTATGTGAGAATTGCAAACAGAAAATACAGGGCCACCGCCTGATATTCTGACCCACTGTATTAAGGAAAAAGCTGCATGATCTAACATACTGTATCTGTTATACTGGATCCATCTATTTCATAACTCAGCAAGTACAATTTCTCAACATAGTAACAACTGACATAACAGGCAAAAATGGAGCTCCTCAGATATTTGCTGTTACTATCTATGTATTTAATTATACCAACACTCACTCTCAACCTCAATTTGCACTATACCCTGTCCTACACCATGAGACCAATCTACTACATCTACCACCCCCTTTTAACAATAACACTGCCATAGCGGAATCAATACAATAAATATTTTCCATTCCACCCTACCCACCAAAATCTCACACCACAACCAAATCTAAGACCTCCCTTAGTGAACCAGACAACATCACGAAATCCCCAAAACACCAAACCGCAAAGAACAAGCCTTACCAAACACATAGCAAGACAAAACAAACGCAAACAGACAGACCAGCCGATGCAAGACTCCTACACCATCACCCTGATTAACGCCAGATCCATAAGGAACAAAACACACATCATCCACAATATCATCACAGATGACCAGCCTGACATCCTATGCATCACAGAGACATGGATCACCGATGCCGACGCCGCTATAACAAACCAAATAATCACTCCCGGATACAAGATATTCAACTGCCCTTGGGCAACTAAAAGGGGAGGAGGAGTCCTAATTGTAGCCAAATCCTCCTTATCACTTACTGGCACCTCCCACAGCCCAACCAAGGACATCGACATACTCAAAGTGGAAAACAATGCTATAGCAATCTGTCTAATCTACAGACCCCCATCATCACATCATGAGACACTGGCTACAGCTCTAGAAAGCGTCTCAACCACAGCAATCAGGAAATACCAAATTATACTGGGAGACATAAACCTACCATCACTACCACAATGTCAAGCCAACACTTTCCTTGAAGCCATGGAACAACTTGGTTACAAACAAATAATAAATGATGCTACCCATAACAAAGGAAACACCCTGGATATGGTATTCACACCCACAGAACAACTCGACAGAGGAAGAAATCCTGTAGCAAAAATAACTCAAGTCCCGTGGTCTGACCATTACCAAATTGAGATCAGGATGTACCTACCCACGCTACCTAAAAACCCAAAATCTGAACAACCAACACACACACACAGAAGCTTTAACAAATACAACAGTGAAGCCCTCATAAGCTCCATCACATCACACATAGATCTGGAAAGCACTGACCTCGACAGTCTAATAACCAGCTGGAACTCAGGAATTCAAGAGACGTCAAAACCAAAAAGGAGAGCCACAAGTAACAAACCCAAGTCCAAAACCGAATCATGGTACACAGAAACTCTAACCAGACTAAAGAGAGAACTACGAAGAATAGAGAGAAAATGGCGATAAAGCAAAACCGACGAACATAAAACAGAATACCTTACCCTACTCTCGAAATACAAAAACGAAGTCAACCTGTCAAAGCGAACGCATCACACAAACTTGCTAAACAAAGCATTAAACAAGCCCAGAGAACTGTTCGCCCTGGTTAAATCCCTCACCAAAACCACGCAAGAGGATCACTACAATGACAAAATCAAGGCCCAAACCCTAGCAGATCACTACGCTAGCAAACTAAACCCACAGATGGGCACTAAACCCACACAACCCCTGGACGAAACCCCCCCCCCCCACGCCACAACTTAGCACGATGACGAATGAAACCCACATCACCCACTGGAACAACTTTTGCAGAATTGGAGACAAGCACGTCATGAATATAATCGCCAACATTTACACCACAACCTCTCCACTAGACCCCTGCCCCGCTGCATGGGTTAAAGCAATGAAAGCACAAACCGCCCACCAAATCTCTCATATAGTAAACCAATCACTCCAACAGGGAACCATGCCAGCACAACTTAAGAAATCCATCATAAGACCAATACTAAAAAACAAAACACTCAATAAGGAAGACCCAGCTTCCTATTGCCCAATATCCAGCATAGCACTACTAGCAAAAATTATTGAAAAGGCAGTCCTACAGCAACTACAAGACCACCTGGACAACAACGGAACACTAGACGAACACCAATACGGCTTCAGGCCACACCATGGGGTCGAAACTCTGCTTATTGCACTACTGGACAACCTACTCAAAGGCATTGAAAACAAAAAGAAAATGTTCATTCTCATATTCATTGACATCTCAGCGGCTTTCGATACAGTTCACCATCAAACACTCCTAAACAGAATAGAAGCAACAGGAATATCGGGAACCCCCTAAAATGGTTCTCATCGTATATCACCAACAGAATGCAACAAGTACAGTTTAACAACGAAAAAGCAAAGGCATTCCCCCAAACTCAGGGCATACCACAAGGCTCAGCCCTGTCCTCGCTTCTTTTCAACATGTACATGAAACCAATCTGCGAAATATTCAAAAAGCATAAAATCAACTACCACATATACGCTGACGATATTATGCTGTATACTCAACTTGACACAAACAACCCAAACTACTCCCAGCTAGAAGAATGCATAAAAGAGATGCAAACATGGCTTCAACGAAACAACATGGCCATAAACCATAAAAAAACCGAAGTCATGTTCATCTCAAGAAAACCGGAGTTCAACCCGCCTGCAACAATCTCCCTATGCAAGAATACCTATCACACAAAGAATGAAATAAAGTACCTTGGAGTAACACTTGATAGTGAACTAAAGATGGTAAAACACCTCTGCTTAGTAAACAGGGACATTTTCCACAAGCTCAGAGTTATACAGCCTCTAAGGAACATCATTGAAGCTACCGATTTTAGGGCAGTAGCTCAAGCCCTCATCATACCTCATTTCGATTACTGCAACGCAATTCTACAGGGCCTTCCAAAGAAAACCCTAAACATACTCCAAATGGCACAGAACGTCGCAGCCAGAATCATCATGAAAACAGGCTTTGCTGAGCACATCACACCAGTGCTAGTCGAACTACACTGGCTCCCCATCGTAGCTCGCATAAAATACAATACCCTAGTAACCACTTATAAACTCATCCACAACCTGGCACCAACTTTCCTCACTAACCTAATCGACATGCAACCTGCTAACAGAAACAGGAGAACCACCAACCTAAACAACCTACATGTACCAATAAGTATTAGATCAGTTAAAACCGCCACAAGCAACAGAGCATACTCCTACACTGCACCCACACTCTGGAACCAACTCCCACCTGAGCTGCGCTCAAACAACGACCTGATGGACTTCAGAAAAAAACTAAAGATGTACTTATTTCAACAAGCCTACAACATGTCCTGAACAGTAATGAAGCAACCATTATCTGCGGAAACAAAAATGTAGTTAAGTGTAGAATGTATATATGTAAATCCTCCTCTCTCCCCTTTCCTAACTGTGTGTTGTGCATATCCCGTGAATCACGTTGTACATATTGTGAAAATGCTTTGCCCTTGATCTGACAACCTTGACATATAATCTTGTAAATCACGCTGTAATTTTTTGAAATTTGTCCTTGATCTGACAATCTCCGTTACATAATCAAACCGCTCCTGATCGCTGGAAGTAGCGGTATACAAATATATGCTAAATAAATAAAATAAATAAATAAATTCATATTAATTTAGCTATTGTTAGACATGGGTAATTTGTGATCTTTAAGCTCTGTCTGCTCCATACTCGAGGGCATTTCGGCTACTTTACTCTTTTGTGGACCCTCTCTGCTTTTGGTAGAATCCTTCAAGGATACATTCTTCCGAACCATTCGCTCTTGGGCGACTGTCGGCTTTCCCCTAATATCTAGTTTAAAAGCTGCTCTATCTCCTTCTTAAAGGTTAATGCCAGTAGCCTGGTTCCATCCCGGTTAAGGTGAAGCCCATCCCTTCGGAAGAGCCCCTCCTTTCCCCAGAATGTTCCCCAGTTCCTAACAAATCCAAAACCCTCATCTTTGCACCATTGTCTCATCCACACATTGAGACTCCGGAGCTCTGCCTGCCTTTTGGGTCCTGCGCGTGGAACAGGAACCATTTCGGAGAATGCTACCCTGGAAGTTCTGGATTTCAACTTCCTATCTAAAAGCCTAAATTTTGCCTCCAGAACCTCCCTACCACATTTTCCTATGTCATTGGTACCAACATGTACCAAGACAGCAGACTCCTCCCCAGCACTATCTAAGACCTTATCTAGGTGGTGTGTGAGGTCCGCTACCTTCGCACCAGGCAGGCATGTTACCAGGCGATCCTCACGTCCACCAGCCACCCAGCTATCTACATTCCTAATGATCGAATCACCAACTATAACGGCTGTCCTAACCCTTCCCTCATGGGCACATGGCCCTGGAGAAACTTCCTCGGTGCGAGAGGGTTTTACATCACCTGGAGGACAGGTCCTAGTTACAGGATCACTTCCTGCCACACCAGGGTGATGCTCTCCTGTCACGTGACCTCTCTCCTCCATGGCAACAGGGATGCTGCCAGACTGGAGGTGGGACTTCAGGACTTTATCCCTGTAGGTCTCGTCTATGTACCTCTCTGTCTTTCTTATGTTTTCCAAGTCTGCTACTCTAGCCTCTAGAGAACAGACTCGTTCCCTGAGAGCAAAGAGCTCCTTGCACCTAGTGCACACGTAAGACCTCTCACCAACTGGGAGAAAATCATACATGTGACACTCAATGCAAAAGACTGGAAAGCCCCCATCCCGCTGCTGGACTGCTGCCTGCATCTTAGTTTTAAGTTTGTGTTTAGATCCAAGTTCTTTACTTACTAAGGGTTGCTATGGATATGTATACTAATAAAACTATACCGAATACGTTTAATATACCTTGTTCACCTGAAACGTAATTAATCTCAGGTCCTTAGTGTATGACGGATTTGGGTAATGAGCTTCACCTGAAAGCACCTCCTTTTGTTTAAGATGTGCAAGTACCTATAAATCTACGATTATCCCAGTGGTGGGTGGGTGGGTGTTGGGGAGGGAGGGACGGAAATAACACTTATTAAAAGAGGGCTGTTACACAGCACCCTGTGTATTGTGCTGCTGAGGTAAGCTATATTCTGATTTGATTTAGATTATAGCTCTTTGCTGCTGCTAGGCTCTAACTTCTTATGAAATGTTAACTACAAGCTCTCTGCTGGGTTCTAAAGTTAACCAGAAAGCTCTCTTCTGTGTTTTAAAAGTAAACTAAAAAGTACTTTGCTGATGCTAGGCCCTGAGTGACTATTAAATGTAAACTACAAGCTCTCTGGTGGGTTCCAAATTTAACCAGAAAGTTCTCTTCTGTGTTTCAAAAGTAAACTAAAAAGTACTTTGCTGTTACTAGGCCCTGAGTGACTATTAAATTTAAACTACAAGCTCTCTGCTGGGTATGAAATGTAACCAGAAAGTTCTCCTCTGTGTTTTAAATTTAAACTTAAACTGCTGCTACTAGGCCCTGACTGATTTAACAAAAAATAGTGGGTTCACAAATTAATTAGCTTTAATACAAAGAATTCCTTTTAGAAAATTACCAGAAGTATATACTCACAGTTGCAGCTCTCTCTCCAGAAGTAACAGTCCCTTTTTCTAGTCCTTCAAGAACTCTGTCCTTCTAGTCCTCCACCTCTGGGATGTAACAGAGCAGTAATCATTGGGCGGGACCTTTCCAGCCAGCTCGTAACACCGCCGCCCCAAAACAGGCATCACTTGCTGCCTGAACATCTAAGTGGTAGTGCTTACTGAAAGTATGAAGAGACGACCAGGTGGCCGCTCTACAGATTTCCCCTGGCGGAACCAAACTGTGTTCCGCCCAGGAAGTCGCTTGCGCTCTGGTAGAGTGAGCTCGTAAGCCCATCGGAACTGCACGACCGTGCAAGAGGTATGCCGATGCAATCGCCTCTTTAAGCCACCGTGAAATGGATGCCTTCGCCGCTGCCTCCCCTTTGCGGGGACCTCCAAACACAAAAAGACGGTCCGACTTGTGGAAGGTACCCAAAACTTTCAATTATTGCTGCAACACGCGTTTGACATCCAAGCGGCGTAAATCGGAACCATCCCCTCCTAGGGATCCAAGAACTGGAAGAGAAACCATCTGATTCATGTCATAAGCAGATACCACCTTTGGCAAGAACGACGGCACCAGCCGCACACCACCTTCTCTCTAGAAAAGGACAAAAACGGCTCTCTACATGACAATGCCTGTAACTCCGAATCTCACCTCGCCGAACAGATTGCTTTCAAAAACACGGGTCAAATCCTTCACTGGCGCCTGGTGTAAAGGTTCAAAAGGTGCCTTGGTCAACGCCTCTAAGACCAAATTGAGATCCCATGGCGGAACTACAACCCTCCTCGGGGGTCACAGCCTGGTTACCGCTTTCAGGAAACGCAAAACATCTGGATGAGCACCTAGCGTAAAACCCTGCACTTTGCCTCTATAGCAGGCAATAGCTGCTAACTGAACTCTTAAGGAACTGGCCGCTTGCCTCTTATCAAACCCATCTTGCAGAAATCTTAAAATCAAGGAGACGGACACAGTCGTCACCCAAACTTGATGCAGTGAGCACCAGTCATAAGAACATAAGATATGCCATACTGGGTCAGACCAAGGTCCATCAAGCCCAGTATTCTGTTTCCAACAGTGGCCAATCTAGGTCATAAGTACCTAGCAGTTTCCCCAAGGGACACAGGTTCCACAATGCTTGTATTGGTTCAAGCATTGATATTCTGGGTCCCTTCTTAATAATGGTTTATGGACCTTTCCTCCAGGAATTTGTCCAAACCTTTTTTAAACCCAGCTACACTAACAGCCTTTACTACATCCTCCGGTAACAAATTCCAGAGTTTGATTACACGTTGAGTGAAAAAAATATTTTCTTTTATTAGTTTTAAATAGTTTACCCTGTAGCTTCATTGCATGTCCTCTAGTCTTTCTATATTCTGATAACGTAAACAATCGATCTACATTTACCCGTTCCATTCTGTTCATTAATTTATAGACTTCTATCATAACTCCCCTCAGCCGTCTCTTTTCCAGGTTAAAGAGCCCTAACCTTTTTAGCCTTTCTTCATAGGA
This sequence comes from Ichthyophis bannanicus, assembly GCA_033557465.1. Taxonomy (NCBI): domain Eukaryota; kingdom Metazoa; phylum Chordata; class Amphibia; order Gymnophiona; family Ichthyophiidae; genus Ichthyophis; species Ichthyophis bannanicus. The sequence continues at coordinate 55,658,359 of CM066045.1, forward strand.
GTAGCCTTCCAACCCCTTTACCATTTTGGTGGCTCTTCTCTGAACCTTTTCTAAAATCGCTATATCCTTTTTAAGATACGGCGACCAGAATTGCACACAATATTCAAGGTGTGGTCTCACCATGGAACGATATAGAGGCATTATAATATCTTTTGTTTTATTTTCCATTCCTTTCCTTACCATACCTAGCATTCTATTTGCTCTCTTGGCCGCTGCTGCACACTAGGCCGACGGTTTTAACATGGTATCCACAATGACGCCTAAATCTTTTTCCTGGGTGGTGGTTCCTAATGTGGAACCTTGCATCGTGTAACCATAGTTTGGGTTGTTCTTCCCTAGGTGCATAACCTTGCACTTGTCCACATTAAATTTCATCTGCCATTTTGATGCCCAGTCTTCCAATTTATCAAGATCCTCTTGCAATTTTCCACAATCCTCTTGGGTTTTAACAATTTTAAATAGTTTTGTGTCATCTGCAAAATTTGATAACCTCACTCGTTATTCCACTTTCCAGGTCATTTATGAATATGTCAAAAAGCAGCGGACCCAGCACAGATCCCTGGGGTACACCACTATTCACCTTTCTCCATTGGGAAAATTGACCATTTAGCCCTACCCTCTGCTTTCTATCTTTTCACCAGTTCCTGATCCACAATAGTACACTGCCTCCTATCCCATGACTCTTTAGTTTTGCCAAAAGTCTCTCATGAGGGACCTTGTCAAAGGCTTTCTGAAAGTCCAGATACACAATATCAACCGACTCCCCTTTGTCCACCTGATTATTCACTCCTTCAAAAAAACATAACAGATTAGTAAGACAAGATCTTCCTTGTCTAAAGCCATGTTGGCTGTCTCCCATTAGGTCATGACTATCTACATGCTGAGTAATTTTATTCTTTATGATGGTTTCTACCATTTTTCCCGGTACGGACGTCAGGCTCACTGGTCAGTAGTTTCCCGAATCACCCCTGGAACCCTTTTTAAAAATTGGTGTTACATTGGCGATCCTCCAATCTTCAAAAATGTGCCAAATACGTACATATGCCAGAGATGTTGACTATTTTCTTGCTTTCAATAAGGTGGCGATGACTGCTGCCGAATAGCCCTTCTTTATCAGCCTCGCCCTTTCAATGGACAAACCGAAAGCAAGAACCGATCCACCTGAGGCATTCGCAGCGGACCTTGCAACAACAGATCCTCTGACACCGGCAGCCTCCATGGATGCCCGTCGAGCAGGCGAATGAGATCGGCATACCATGGCCGCCTTGGCCAATCGGGCATTACTAACAGCTCCCTTCCCTGATGAGCCTCGATATGCTGAACTACTCGCCCTATGAGCACCCACGAGGAAAGACATAAAGCAGCCCCATTGCCGGCCAACTTTGCATCAGGGCATTGATCCCTTCGGACATTCTTTCCCATCGCCTGCTGAAGAAACGACTGATCTTCGCTGATTGAAAGGTTGCCATGAGGTCCATGATTGGCGGACCCCACCTGCGAACTATTTGGGCATATAACTCCGGATGCAGTTCCCACTCTCCGGCATCCACTCGGACCCTGCTGAGAAAATCCGCCATCACATTGTCCTTCCCTGCAATGTGTGCCGCTGATATCGCTGGTAATCTCTGTTCCACCCAAGCAAACAGCATCTCTGCCTCCTCCTCCATGGCCGCACGTCCTGTGCTGCCCTGCCGATTGATGGAGGCCACCGTCGTTGAGTTATCGGACAGCACCCTCACCGCTCGACCTGACACTGCAGCCTCGAACCTTAGCAGTGCTAGATTGATCAACCGGCTAGAAATGAGAGAGGTCTATCAACTGCTCTCCAGAGCTGACCAAATGCCTTGTGCGAACTGGCCTTCGCAATGCGCTCCCTACCCTGCAAGACTGGCATCCGTCAGTAATAGCATCCAATCCGGCTGCTCCAGAGGCATTCCTGCTGTCAACGATTCCGGAAGCAGCCACCACCGAATAGACTGCCTGACCTTGAAGGGGTAGGGGAGCCGTTTGTTCAAGGAATCGGACTGATGCAACCAGCGGCGAAGCAGCGCTCTCTGTAACGGTCTCATATGAAACCTGGCCCAAGGCACTGCTTCCAGGGTCACCGCCATGATTCCCAGCACCCGCAGATAGTTCAACGCTGAGGGGGCCGGAGCAGACCTGAAGTTGCGCACCAGTTGCCGAAGGGCTTGCACCCGACGGTCTGGCAGAAACACCTCTCCTTTCTGAGTGCTGAACCATACTCCGAGATACTTGAGATGCTGGGAAGGTACTAAACGGCTTTTGGCCGGGTTGACCACCCAACCAAGACTCTGCAAGAACTTGGCCACTTTGACCGTTACCTGTACGCTCTCTGACTCGGACTTTGCCCAAATCAACCAATCGTCAAGATAAGGATGAACTAGAATCCCTTCCTTCTGTAATGCCGCCGCTACCACTACCATGATCTTGGTAAAAGTCCTCAGCACTGTCGCCAGACCAAACGGCAATGCCTGAAATTGATAGTGCCCCCAAGGAAGGGTGAACTGCAGAAACTTCCAATGAGCTGCTCTGACTGGAATGTGCAAATACGCTTTCGTAAGATCGAGGGAAGTTAAGTACTCCCCCTGACGCATTGCCACAATGACCGACCTCAACGTTTCCATCCTGAAATGCGGAACCCGAAGACACCTGTTCAGTCCTTTGAGGTCCAAGATAGGCCGAACCGCTCCGTCCTTCTTCGGTACTACGAAATAAATTGAGTATCGACCCCTGCCGTAATCTGCAAGTGGCACTGGCGCGACCGCTCCCAGCTGTAAGAGCCGATCTAATGTACTGCGGATTGCCAAGGCTTTTTGTCGACCTTTGCAGGGAGACATCACGAAGGAATCCCGCACCGGCCTTGCCAATTCCAGCACGTAACCCTCACAAATTACCTCTAATACCCACTGGACGGACGTTATTTGGGTCCAGGCAGGAAGAAATTCCCGAAGTCGCCCACCAATCGGTTGACTTCCCACCAGGACCCGCCTGCTTTCATTGTGGTTTTCGAGACCCCGCCGAGGAGGCTGCTGCGAAGTCTATTTGCTCCCCAAAACCCATGAAACCCCTGGGCTCTGGAGCAAATCTTCCTCTTTGGAAACCCCCCAAACGAGAGGTGTGAAATCTCCTGAAATCCCGAAACTGGCCCCGAAAGGCCGGAGTTGCCTTGCCTTGTGTGGGCTTATCCTCGGGAAGCCTCCTTCCCTTGGACTCCCCGAGATCCTTCACCAACTTGTCCAGGTCTTTGCCAAACAACAACCTCCCTTTGAACAGGAGCTTACTGAGACGTGCCTTGGACGAACCATCCGCCGCCCAATTCCACAACCAAAGAGAGCAGCGGGCGGCAACCAAGGAAGCCATACTATTGGCAAGTGCTCGAATCAAGTCATAATGCACATCTGCTAAATATGCAGACCCCGACTCCAGGCGATCCAGCTCTCTAACCTCTTCCTGCTCTAGCCGGAGTAGACTGACGCAAGAACTGAGACCATTGGAGACATGCTCTCGCCACCCAAGCTCCACAAATGGAAGCCTGCAATGACAGAGCATTAGCTTCAAAGGACTGTTTCAATAAACCATCCACTTTCCTGTCCTGCGCATCCTTCAAGACCGCGCTACCTTCCATAGGTATAGTGGTCTTCTTTGTAACCGCTGAGACCGCAGCATCAACTCGTGGAGAGCGAAACCTCTCCTTGTCCTTATCTGCTAAGGGATAGAACCTATTCATCATTCGAATCCCTCTTAGACCCGCTTCTGGCTGATCCCATTCGTCTTGGATCATGCGGTCGACCACTAGGTGAACAGGAACCACCACCTGCGCCTGCCTCACCGCTTGAATGACCGGGTCTTCCACATCTTCTTCTTCCATCGCCTGAGCCGCAGCGAGATTAAGCGTCTGAAGGGATTCCGTGATTAGTGCCGTTAACGCCTCCCTTCTAAATATCCTAATAATCTTTGCCTGATCCTCCGGCTCTTGTATCTCACCTTCCTCTAGGTCCTCCATTCCAGCTTCAAGTTCCAACTCGGCCTCCTCCATCTCCAGCCACTCGGATTCCTCGGACAACAGCCCACGAGGTCGTGGCCTCTTAGGGGCCCTCTGGGACATACCCCCCGTGTCTCCTACACTGAGCTGCTGCCTCGGACTAAGCATAGACAAGGGCTCCAGCACCTTCCCCTGCCACCGTAATAAAACGCCTGATGCATAATTAATACAAAAGCCAGGCAAAAATCCCCAAGTTGTGTACCTGAACCCAAGAGAGACGGGGCACCCGACGGACCCGCGACTCCGTCCCGGGCGACCCCTTGCACCGTGGGCCCCGAAGCTTCTGCCTCCACTGCAGCTGGAGCATCTTGGGGGTCCTGAGCCCCCCTGAACTCCATTTGCTGCTCCACGCTGGTAGACACCGCGGCACAACCCCTGTAAATGCTGGAGTCAGCTACCGCACCTCTGCAGGTGCCGCAGACCACACACTGAGGGCGCATAAGCCAAGCACCCCATGTGCAGTCTTTTCTTAGCCTGTCTGTCCTGTTCTTTCCTTTTTATCCTTCTTTTCTTTTCTTTTTTTTAATATATCAACTAACCGAAGCAAGGAAGGGTATGAAATCCTATCAAACAAAAAACTACCCCAGCGAACCTGAACCCGAGATCCTGTCCACTAAGAGCACTCCAGCTGTCCCCTAAACAAACCTGCCAAAGGAAGCCAGTACCTAGCTGGAGAAATAACGGCAGAAAAAAATAAAAGAAAATAAAGAAAATGAAATCCTGTCTTGCACTTCAGAACCAAATCCCTTGCCTCCCCGTGCTGCAAAACGCGACACCCTGCCATGTGGCAGACACGCGGTCTTAAAATGGCCACCACCGAACCAGCAAAACAAATGGTGCCAAAAGTGAGAGCTGAAGGCTCTAACGCGGGATGCAACTGCAGCTGCCGTTCAAATCGCCTGCCCCAAATATTAAAAAGAGCCTTATCCCATCAACGAAGGCCCGTGGTAGCTCTCCTTCTGCTGCCGCTGCTGAGCCAGCAATCTCGAGCCCGTGCGGCTCCACTCGAGTCAGGATCGAGCGGGAAACCGCCGGCGAGAATATCACCCCTGCACTCCTTCAGCCCGAGCGCTGCTTCTGCGGGCGACAGGAGAGTGCAGGTGCCTGCCACAGAGCTCTCCTCCAGTCAAGCAAGGAGGAGAGATCTGGAGGCCAAATCGTCCCAGAAACTCTGACCACAGGATAGAGGCAGACGGGGGCCGGTGCAAGGAAAGATTTTCTTTGTTTTGTTTTTTTTTTGTTTTGTTTTGTTTTTTTGTGTTTTTTTTAAGCTACAGCAACCACTAAATTAAAATTTAGAAAAATGAGAAATCCAATCAACCAACAACTATCTAACTACTCTAACAGCTCCTTATGTGTTCCTCCAGTGAACCCAGACCTAGGCTCACTACATCCTCCTGCTTCATGGAGACTGGGGCTGATGGGAGAGGCCAGTAGAGTATATCAAGTGATGTCACAACTTTGACATGCCCAGTCTCCAAGCTGCACGAGGAAGTACACAACCCAGAGGTGGAGGACTAAACTGGAGGACCGATAAGGAACTTGCTCAGATCTCTAGCTGTGACTTTCAATTAATGTCATATATGTTGTTTTTTCTTGCTGAGACCACATTCACAAAGCCAAAAATAAAAATTAGTAGGATGGTGACAGCCAACACAGGGACTACGCAGCCATCTTTCAAATGGCATGCTAGCACTCCCTTTTGATTTATATTTGGGGCTACAGGGTGGGGGAAGAGGATCAATTTCAATTTGGAATTATTGGGTGGGGATATTCTATTTATTTTTTAAGAGGAGTTCTTGACCTAGACATCCCAAATGTTTGGATTTATACTAGGGTGGATAAACACCAAAATAAACTTTTTTGTCGGAGCCACAATCAAATGAGGGGCAGGAGAAACTGCTCAACTGATGCTGTAGAGGCTCCTTTTAATTTTAATTCATTACTACTAAACACTGTGCATGTTATAACTTGTGACTTATCTTATCTGAAGAATGCCAAGTCCAATGTCCTGTTAATCGTCAGCAAAAACAAACAACGTGCCACATTTCAGGCCAGTCACCCGTTTCGCCCTGCTTCAGGTTTGCTTAGTTTTACAGGCAATGCTCCATGCGCAAAAAGACCACCACCACCCGCATGTATTTAAACAAAATGGCGTCTGACATTGCATGATGTATGGCGTGAAAATAGCCAATAACTCAATAGCACCCTTCCACCAATAGGGAGGACCTAGCGGATTAAAGACCAAAATGGAATCAATGGAAGCCCACTAATGTCTGTACTATAGCAAACTGTGCCATTCCAATTCAGCACTCAAGCTCGAGGGGATCACGGTTTTAAGGCGGAAAATCCACCTTTGTTCACTCCTCTGCAACCGAAGTAACTGATCACCTCCCCAGGGATCCAAAGGTGTATGAGCAAGCACCCGCCAACGCAGTTGATCAAAAGTGTGTCCTTGGGCAACACAGTGTTCCACAATCGGGGCCTACCTTGTATAAGTTTGAAGTCGCGAAGCATGTTCACAAAGTCGCGTTTTGATCAAATGAGTCGTACGGCCCACATAATGTAGCTGACAAGGACATATTAAAAAGTAAACTACAAACGACAATTGGCAAGTAGTGTGCCTTTGATATAAACGGCTTGTTCCCCTTTACATCGTGCCAAATTGGACCAAAACAGTTGAGGCACAAAAACGACAGGTGCCACAAGCAAAATGGCCTGGATTATCATCAAGTGGTACTGGTCTGTCATTGTTGGTAGCCGAGTGTACAAGCCCATCACTTATATTGTTTCCTCTTGAATAAGCTAACATTAGCCGTTTTATTAAAACAAGAACGAAGTCTCATAACTGGCCAGTACTTATGCAATAAAGTAGTCTTACCATGAATGCCAGTCATGTAAGGAGTACCCCAACCACTTTATTATCAAATCTAGCTGGTTATCTAATAACCATTCCCTATGCGTGTATCTGGCCCGTTTGTAGACCTGAGATACTATTTTGGTTGGCTATCCCCTGGCAATTAATCCTGTGCCAAGTTCCATGGCATGTTTGTTGAACTCAGTAATTGTGGAATAGTTATGATGCAAATGTAAGAACTGGCTGTAAAGAAGCCCTTATTTTAAAGGAATGGGATAGTAACTCCTGTAACTAAGCAATGTATTCTTCTATACCGATTTTCGATACAAGGAGGTCCGAAAGTTTTCATTGGATAATTCAATGACAATGTCCAAAAACTGAATGGCGTGTTCTTCAATCTGTGCTGTAATTTGAATTCAAAAACCTGATAAATGATTCTGTCTGAAGTGTACCAGTCCATATAAAAAAAAGATGTCGTCCAAAAAACGATGCCAGAATGGTATAAATCTGTAGGCTTCTGAGGGAAAAATGAAACTCTCCTCAAAATCAGCCATATGGATTGTGGCAATGGATGGAGCCACCATCGCTCCCATCACTACACCGTAAACTTGCAAATAAAATTGGCCATCTAACAAAAATTGCATGACAGACGTTCTGGTAAATCTAATGGATAGCTTTGAAGGCAGTGTATGATCTAAGATTGATCAATATTTGTATATGAAGCTCTTATATCAAGGGTCACCAAAAATTTATATGAAGATGTATCAACACAAGTTGATAATTGTGTCAAAAAATGACCCGTATCATGTATGCAAGATTTTACTCTGGCTGCTGCTGGCTGTAAAAATATGTCACAGAATATAGACAAAGATTCCAACAAAGAACCTCTACATGACACTATGGGCCTACCCGGAGGCCTGTCCAAAGACTTGTGGCTTTTAGGAACCAAAATGTATGACTGGAGTTTAAGGGGTTCGATTAACTAAAAAAATTACTTTCTTTTTTAGTTATCCACCCACTGTCCATTGCGTTAGTTACCATGATTTTAATTTTGTCCTGTAATTGTGAAGTCGGGTCATGCGAGAGGGGTTGGTAGTATTGACGGTCAACTAGTTGTGTAGTCAGTTCAGCCTGATAAAATTCTTGTGACAGTAAAACTACCGCTCCGCCCTTGTCTGCTTTCTCTAATCACCAAATATGACTCAGAAAGTTCTTTAATTACCTGAAATTGTCTCCTGGTCAGATTTGAAAATGTCATCCTAGGTTATTTCTCCAATTCCTCCAACCCTCAAAGTACCAGATTTTGAAAAGTGATAATAACCAGGTCTATTTCCCCCGGAGGCAACCATTTAGAAGTATTTTTGAACACCGACATATCAAAAGTCACAGATTTGTCAGAAAAATACGCCATTAACCTAAGTTTTTGAAAAAAATCTATGCATTTCCTGTAAAACCAAACAAACTGAAGCAGGGCCAAATGGATGACTGGCCCGAAACGTGGCACGTTGTTTGTTTTTGCTGACGGTTAACAGGACATTGGACTTGGCATTCTTCAGATAAGGTAAGTCACAAGTTATAACATGCACATTGTATAGTAGTAATGAATTCAAATTAAAAGGAGCCTCTACAGTGTGAGGCAGTTTCTCCTGCCCCTCATTTGATTGTGGCTCCGACAAAAGTTAATTTTGATGTTTATCCATCCAGTACATTATTGGCCTGCACTGGGTGGATAAACGATGGAAGTGGTGGGGCAAACATGGTGACGGAATTCAAAACGGCATGGGACAAACACAGTGGATCCCTTTACAGCAACAGGATAAAGAGTAGTTACTCACCTGTAACAGGTGTTCTCCAGGAGCAGCAGGAATCAGTCCTCACATATGGGTGACGTCGGTGCCGACGGAGCCCTCGCGGAGCAATTTCCCCAGCTTTCAAAGAAAGCTTTTGGGAATTGCAGCGCACATGCGCGGTCCCCTTCCCGCCCAAGGGTGCCATCTTGCTCAGTCTGATGACATAGCTAAAAGACAGCAAAAATTAGCAAAATAAATCATATGATTGCAACTCCAAGGGGAGGAGGGAGGGTTGTGAGGACTGATTCCTGCTGCTCCTGGAGAACACCTGTTACAGGTGAGTAACTACTCTTTCTCCAGGACCAAGCAGGAAATCAGTCCTCACATATGGGACTCCCTAGCTTAAGGCTACCGGAGACCTCAAGCGAAAAAATGAGCTCCCTCTAGCTCAGTAGCACAGAAGGAAGGAATCTTCTCTGAAAACGCCCCCGACCGGTAGCCCAACACCAGGGCCGGAGGGTAGGAGTTGCCTAAACCTCAAAGAGATGATGGAGGACTGCCTGACCGAAAGCACTGTCCCTGCGGGACTCCCTCTCCAGGCAGTAATGGGCCGCAAAAGTCTGGCTTGAAGACCAAGTAGCGGCCCGGCAGATGTCTGCCAATGGAACAGAGCGGAGATGAGCCACTGACGCAGCCTTCGCCCTAACACGATGAGCCGTGACTCGACCCTCCAACGAGAGGCCGGCCGCCCCATAAGCCCAGGCGATACAGTCAGCGACCCATATGGACAAAGTACGCTTAGAGACAGGGAGCCCCAACTTATTGGGGTCAAAAGAAACGAAGAGCTGAACAGCCCTCCGATGCTCCCGCGTACGGTCAAGGTAGAAGGATAAGGCCCTCCTACAGTCCAGGGTATGCAAGGCCATTTCAGCCCGGCTGGCGTGCGGCGTGGGAAAGAAGGTCGGAAGAACCACCTCCTGGTTGAGATGAAAAGGAGAAACCACTTTTGGAAGAAACTTAGGGTGAGTCCGTAAGACTACCCTATTCCTGTAGAACCTAGTGTAAGGAGGATCAGACACTAGGGCCTGCAGTTCACTTACGCGCCTAGCAGAGGTAAGGGCTACCAAAAACAAGGTTTTCCAGGAAAGAAAACGAAGAGGGCAGGTAGCCATAGGTTCAAAGGACGGACAGGTAATCCGCTGCAAGACCACATTCAGATCCCATTCAGGGGCTGGTGGGCGCAAAGGAGGCTTAAGAGAAGGAGGCCTCTGAGAAAACGAGCCACTAAAGGGTGGTTGGAAAGAGGCCTGCCATCCACCGGTGCGTGATGCGCAGAGAGAGCACTTAGGTGGACCCTGACAGAGTTGGACTTAAGGCCTTGATTGGAGAGGTAAAGCAAATATTGCAAGACCACTGCCACCAAGCAGGAGAAGGGATTCTCAGACTGCTGAGCACACCACACGGAGAACTGACGCCACTTAAGAGCATAGGACTTCCGGGTGGAGGGCCACCTGGAGGCCAAGACGACCTCTTCCACCTCTCGAGGCAGCAGGAGGGGAGCAAGGACTACCCTTTCAGCAGCCAGGCCATCAGATGAAGGGACCGGAGGTTGGGGTGCAGGAGAGTCCCCTGATCCTGTGACAAGAGATCGGGTTGAAACCCCAGAGGAAGAGGAGTGTCCACCGCCAGCTGCATCAGAAGCAGGAACCAGGGCTGTCTCGGCCATCGGGGAGCCACTAGGATCATCGAGGCTCTGTCTCTGAGAACCTTGAAGAGCGTCCGAGACACCAGAGGCATGGGAGGGAAGGCATACAAGAGGCCTGTGGACCATGGGATCAGAAAAGCATCCGCCGCTACTCGGAGAGGATGCGGTTGTCAAGAGCAGAATTTGGGAAGCTGCCAGTTCAGAGGACTGGCAAAGAGATCCATGGTGGGGAGGCCCCACTTGAGAAAGATCCGCTGAACCACCAACGGATCCAATCTCCACTCGTGGGGTTGGAGGATCCTGCTCAGCTTGTCTGCCAGGTAATTTTCTTGACCTGGGAGATAGCACAGTTACTTACCTGTAACAGGTGATCTCTGGGAACAGCAGGAATAAGTCTTCACATATGGGTACGTCGGTACCGACGGAGCCTGCACGGGAATGCTCCCCAGCATCCAATCAGAAAGCTTTTGGGAGCATCCCTCGCGCCTGCGCACTGCCTTCCCGCCTTTTCCACTGCCTCTCCTCAGTTGAGTTTCATAGCTGAGACAAAAGGAGAGAAAGAGGAAAGGAAGAGAGATAGATAGATACAACTCCTAGGGGAGGTGGGTGGGTTGTGAAGACTTATTCCTGCTGTTCCCAGAGATCACCTGTTACAGGTAAGTAACTGTGCTATCTCCAGGAACAAGCAGGAATGAGTCTTCACATATGGGGACTCCCTAGCTAGAGATGCCAGGGGGAGATCCCATAAAATGTGTGTCCCTGGATCAGGACTGCAATACCCACACATGGATCTCCGGCATCCCATGAGGGATGGTGGGTAGGAGTTGAAAGGAGAGGAGCTGTAAACAAACAGCAAAGCTAAGGACTACAGGAGAGGAGTCCTTGGTATGTATGATAAGTACCATTAAAATTATTTAATGAACAATCACAAAATGGAACTTACCTACTGGATTGTAGGAAGTAGAGAGCGTGATGGAGTCTACTGGAGATTCAGTAGAGGATCCTCAAGGTGACCTCACGCAGTGAGGGTGAAGGTCCAAATCTGGAATTGGCAGGTGACCCAGGTGTCAACTGGGGTAGTATAAGAACGGCAGGTCTTCAGTGGAAAGCTTTATGGAAAAAAGCTGAAAACTCTTTTAGCTACAGAGTCATTGACATTGAGGAGTAAAAGAGGAAGACTGACCGATTTGGACAAGTAGCCAAATCCTGGAGGGAAGAAGGGGTATTGAAAAAGCCCGTATTCCCAGGGAGGACAGATGTGTGAAGGGCTGAAACCTCAGCACTACTGCAGATCTACACTGTCTTTCCTAGCTGGTGAGAGATAGGAAAGATATTGAAGCGTGATGCTTCAGGGATAGCGAGACCTAGAGTAAAGTGGAAGCTGCTAGTACCACAGTAGTGGTTTTGTGCATAACAGCCCCTACATAGCGAGAGTACGAAGATATGCAAACCCACTGTCTGGGACCTCTATGAAGGTAAAAACCTTTATAGCAGAGACAGTTAGGGAGATAGTATGTGAGACATATCTACCTATAAAAATTATCTCGACAGATATATAGATAGAGGGATATATATATATATATATATATATATTATATATAGGGGCAGAACCCATGCACACACTGCTTACAGACATATGTATGTATAGAAATAGACAGGGATATATACATACATGAATATGTAAACTTGAAAATACATATTTGCAACTAAGCCCCATAAGAACATTCACATGGAAGATGTGAAGGAGAAAGATTCATCTAATAACAAGGAGGTGGAACCTACTTGAAAAGAAATATAGAGAATCTATTCCTCGTGGGCTAAGAGGGTGCGGGAATGCTATCCATTGAATAACCAGGATGGTTGCTGAAAAAACTGAGGATAATTTCAGTCTGTAGAGAGCAAGTCGTGAGTTCTGTAGAACTCTGACATGGTAAATGGACAGAAAACGCATAGAGGGAGATACCAGGATGACCCACTGGAGGGACACAGGGGTATCATGCGTTACTAGTAGAATATGTGCTGTCCATGAGGAGTAGGATAGCATGAGGCCAAGCTGTAAGGAAAAAAGAGCATATTCCTGCAGGATTGGGAAAGTCCTTGGACATTCACACAGAAAAAGCTTATATCCTGTATTATAACAGGAGACAAGAGGGTGTGGAGAACCCTCAGTCATGGAAAATGACTGATAAGCCTTTTCTACTATATGGAATAGCCATCAGAGACAAAATTCAATGCACTCTAGCAAGGGCCCATAGTAGAACGCTTCTCTGAAGATTGCAGAGAGCATTATGCAGGAGAATTAGGAGATAAAACAGACTGTAGGTCAGCTGTGTTGCCAAATCCAAGGAAATGGAGATGGCTAGAAAGAAGATAATGTAAGAAGCCTGAAGTGAGTAGGATTATCCAAGATAGATGAGGACTATCTTGGAATCACTACTAAGGCTAGACAGACTGGAAACTTGTGGAAAAGTACCAGTAGATCAATCACTGGAACTCCAGCATGAACAGCAACTGAAAGAGACAGCAGAGGGAATCTTCCTGTGAAACACAGAGAGAACAGACAAAGGGAGAGGAGTAGTCCTGTCCCTGTCTGATAAGCTGTCTAGAGAATTTATTGGAAGAAAAACTTACACTGGAATGACAGTATGGTACCACTCAATCAGGAGAAAACCTGGATGAGAGGGTAGAAAAAACAGGAACTGAAGGGTGACTTACCATATGGTGAGTCAGCTGAAGAAAAAAATGTTCATGTTGGGACAGAAACTATCATGGGATAGTAGTTAACTTCTCTTCTGGGTAGGAAGAAGAGGAGAAATCTGTAACCCATAGACAAGAATATCCTGACAGCTCAGTACATCCTGAGAAAGGAAGCCATGTGTAGAGCTTTAAAGAAAAAAACAGTGAACAAATTTCTGCTAAGAAGAGGTTAACTGTAGGTTACAACCTTCAGGAACCTATGGTTGCTGGGTATGCTCAGACTGGCTAGAATTTGGATTCTTCAGACCAGGACGAGGTGTCCCCTGCTTGGGTACATCTGGATGATGGGCAGGAGAAGAGTGAAACCTTCTTTTCTTAGGGAAAGAAGGTTTGGTAGGACATTTCCTACCTCCTGGGGAAGAAGAATGCTTAGGATGGTTTCCAGAACCAGGGAAGTCAGTGGAGCAGAGAGCAACCTGACGTAAAGCCTCCTTATTGAAGAGATTTTCTCCAGTACAAGGAGAATTACCCAGTGTGTGTTGTGCCCATCTGCTCAAGTCTGAAGCCTGGAGCCAGGCTCTACGACGTGCTCCTATGGCAATAGCAGAGGATCTGCTAACAGACTCAAAAGAGTCTAGAGAAGCACGAGAAAGAAACCAAGAGAGATTCTGGCTATGACTAAGAAGCAAGGAATAGTCTGCAGCCTTAGGCTCTGATAGAAAAGGAGTCAAAAGAGATAATTTCTTTGTGACCTCCTGGAGAGATAGACTCCTATAAAAAATATAAGAGATAATTCTTGATGCCAGCATAGATGTTTGGAAGGTTTGACGTCCAAAGGCATCAAGTGCTCTAGATGCACGACCTGGCGGATAAGAAGAATGCTTCTGATTGCTTTTTACCTTCCTCATTGCTGATTCCACTACAATGGAATGATGGGGAAGTTGAGTCTTTTGAAACCCTGGAGAGGGGGGTACCTGATACAGAACATTAGTTGCTGCAGAAGGTGAGGGAACCCTTAAAGGTGATTCCCATATTCTCAGAAGAAGATCCTGCAAAGAATGATGTAAAGGAAGCATTATATTTTCCTTTTCTGCAGGAGAGCCTCGAGTAGGATCACAGCCAGGGATAGGAATAGCAAGAAATATTGCCATGTCAAGGAGAAATTTCTGAAAAGAGGGATCTCCAATGGGAACTATCCCTGGGCAGGCTAAGGTTGAAGGAGCAGCCTGAGCACCAGAGTATGTACTGGTCTGGTGCAGAAAAAGAACCCCACTAGATGGATAGTGGTACTGGTAGTCACGATTTGAGGAAGTCAGTACTGCATCGTCCATGCCAGGTATCGATTCCAAACTAGGCATAGAGAGGATCGATGGTGCCGATGTAACTGCAGGAACCGACATCGATACCGGTACCGGTAGCTGAGTCGGAATCGGAGACGGTAACGCCATCGAAGCAGTCATCGGAGGCTGCTCAAGCGGTACCGAGGCAACTCGGAACGCTTGGTGAATATCCTCGGTACTGCGTATCCGGAAACGATAAGGGTCGGTTCCGAGACGCGTCGGTACCCAGTCATCTAGACTAGATATCGATTCCAGACTCGGCATCAAAGGGAGCGAGTCCATCGATGCATGTCTAGAGGGTACCGACATCGGTGGTGGTATCGGCGACGTTGTCGATACAGGAAAGTCGGTCCGGGTCGTATCGATCAGTCCCGAAGGTACCGAGAACACCCGATGACGATCCCTGGTGAAGAATGGATCACTCAACACCGGTGCCGATGCCGGGGTATCGGTACCGCTCGAAGCGGATGCCACCACCGAGCATGGCTCAGATACAGGAAAGTCAATCTGGGACGTATCGATCGGTCCCGAAGGTACCGAGAACGCCCGATGACGATCCCTGGTGAAGAGTGGATCACTCGACACCGGTGCCGATGCCGGGGTATCGGTACTGCTCGAAGCGGATGCCAACACCGAACATGGCTCAGGTATGTTCTGTGAGGGGTGAGCCCCAGGAACAACCTGAAACCCCTGAAATGCTTTGGAGCCCGGAGACTCCCGCCGGGGTTTTAATGCCAATGGGGTCTTGAGGGCAAGGCCGGAGCCGTCATCATGCTTGGCATGAGACCTACCACTCAAGGATTGGCTAGTCTTAACAGACTGTTTGTGGGTTACCTGATCCTGTAGAGAAGAAAAACCCGGTGTCCTCACTCCGGGAGGGAAAACGGTATCGAGGGAAACTCGAAAGAGGGAAGTTCCTCTCACAGTTTTGCAGCCTGATTGTTCAGGGGAAAAAGGGTCAGGACCCAAACAGGTTAGACACCAGGCATTGGAGTCTAAAAAGAAAACTGTGCTTCCACAGTGAAGGCACTTCTTAGGAGAAGGAGGCTCCATGATGGAGAGGTCTTGTAGGCCTAAAAATGTTAAGGCAGAAACTGAGGGGGAAAATTTCCCTGAGTTTAAGAAAAGGAAAAGAATAACCCACCGGTGGTACCGGTCGCGGCAGGAAAAACAGCCGCGACCACAAGAAAACAAGAAATAAAGAATTTGAAGAAAAAAGTTTCTGCGGTGACAGGAGGACGTCCTGCAGCTCCGCGGAAAAACGAAAACTGAGGAGAGGCAGTGGAAAAGGCGGGAAGGTAGTGCGCAGGCGCGAGGGATGCTCCCAAAAGCTTTCTGATTGGATGCTGGGGAGCATTCCCGTGCAGGCTCCGTCGGTACCGACGTACCCATATGTGAAGACTCATTCCTGCTTGTTCCTGGAGATAGACAGCTTTGAGGAGGATGCCGTGAAGGACGGCTCAAGAGCACAGTTTTTGGGCCTCCTGACAGAGAAGGAAGGAGCCTGTGCCCCCTTGTTTGTTGATGTAGAACATCGCAACCTGATTGTCCGTCTGAACTAGCACAGACTAATGAGAAGTGAGGTGGGAGAAGGCTCTCAGAGCTAGGCGGATGGCTCTGAGCTCCAGGAAGTTTATCTGCTAAGCAGACTCCCAAGGAGTCCAGAGCCCTTGAGTACATGTCCCTTGGCAATGTGCCCCACAACCCAGGAGAGAAGCATCGGTTGTCAGCACCTGAGTAGGTGGAGGAGATTGAAAATCCACTCCCAGCACCAGGTTTGGCAGATGAAGCCACCACCTTAGAGAAGAGACCAGCAGGTCGGACACCTGTACTGAGTCCACCAGGCTCCCCGTGGCTTGATGCCATTGAGTGCGAAGGCACCATTGAGCAGCTCGCATGTTCAGGCGGGCATTGGGGGTCACATGGACCATGGAAGCCATATGGCCGAGCAGTCTCAGAAATTGCCTGGCAAAGACCAGGGAATTGCTGTGAAAGCGGTTGGCGAGAGCCATGAGCCTGTGTGCTCTGTCTAGAGGCAGGAAGGCTCGCGCCTGAAGTGTGCTCAACCTTGCGCCGATGAATTCGAGATTTTGAGAGGGGAGCAAAGTGGACTTTGCGAAGTTTATGACAAGGCCCAAGTGCTGGAGCAGAGACACAGTGCGATGAGCGGCCTGAGTGGCCTCTTGGGAAGATTGGGCCCTGATGAGCCAGTCGTCCAGGTATGGAAACACAAAAAGGCCTTGAAGTCTTAGATAGGCCGCCACCACTGCTAGGCATTTGGTGAATACCCTGGGGGCGGAGGATAGGCCAAAGGGCAGTACTCTGTACTGGTAATGATTTCCTCCCACAACAAACCTGAGATATTGTCTGTGGTCTGGATGAATAAGGATGTGAGTATAGGCATCCTTCAGATCTAAGGAGCATAGCCAGTCTCCCTGCTGGAGGTAGGGCAGCAGGATTCCAAGGGTAAGCATCTTGAACTTTTCCCTTGTCAGGAACTTGTTGAGGTTTCACAAGTCCAGGATGGGTCTGAGGCCTCCTGTTCGTTTTGGTATCAGAAAGTACCTGGAATAAAGCCTTGACCCCTCAGGTGGTGGGGCACCGGTTCCACAGCCTGTTCCTGAAGAAGACTTGCCAACTCCTGAAGGAGTAAGTCCCTGTGCAGAGGGAGTCGTGGAGGCTCCCCTGGAAAGTAGGAGGGAGGTACCTGGTGAAAGTGTAGAAGATAGCCTTTTTGAACTATATGAAGCACCCAGGTATCTGATGTGATGGCTGACCACCTGTGGGCAAAGTGGACCAGCCGGCCTCCTGTGCTGAGAGAAACCAGCGGAGGGGAAGAGGCTATGCTGATGGAGTCAAAAACCGCCACCCTGCTGAGCAGGGGCCGGTGTTGCGGGCTTGGGGGCCTGCTGCCTACGGGACCCATTACCCCGTCCCTTGGCCTGCTGACCTTGTTGGGGAGCTGCTGAGGCCTGATAATGAGGGTATTGTTTATAGGTAGCCGCCTTCCTCGGGTAAAAGGGCTTTTTCCCCGAGCCCTTCTTCTTCTGAGAAGGGGCAGAGGTTTTTCTGGACAGCCTAGTCCTGGTGAGAGTCTCGGTCTCGAGTTCTGCAGCCTTTTCAGCCATGGGCTTGCCAAAGAGGTTTTCACCTTTGCAGGGGACATCGACCAACTTGTCCTGTACCCATGGCTCGAGGTCGGATGACTGAAGCCAAGCCTGTCGGCGGGCACCGATGCCGGCTCCGGCTACTCGAGCCGATGCTTCGAAGCCATCGTAGGCTGCTCGAGATATAAACTTCGAGCACTCTCGAACACCAGTGGACAAGGCCTGGAACCTCTGCAAAGGTTCCTCGGAGAGACCAGCAGAGAACCCGGCAATTTCTTTTGCCAGGTCTCGGAGATACATGCCCATATAGAGCTGGTAAGTCTGGACTCGACAAGCAAGCATAGAGCCCTGGAAGCACTTCCTACCGAGGGCATCCAGGTTCCGGGCCTCCCGGCCGGGAGGCACCAAGGAGTGCATCTTCTGACTCTTGAGTCGATGCATGGCCGATTCCACCACCATGGAATGGTGTGGTAGTTGTGCCTTTTGGAACCCGGGGCTCTTGCGGACTCGATAAATGGAATCGACCCACTTGCTTAACACCGGCTCCGACGCCGGGCTCTCCCACATGCGGAAGAGAAGTCGCTCCAGCATCGGAGGAACCGGTACAGTAAAGGCCTCCTTTGGGGGAGAGTCATACTGGAGGGCATCGAGCTCTTCGGCTCGAGGCTCCTCCTCGGGATCCGCGGGGAATGCCAAGGCCTTGGCCATATCCCGCACGAAGTCCGAGAACCGGGTATCCTCCGGGGGGGGACCGTCTCCGAGGTTCGGACTCGGGCTAGTCCGATGGGACGCACCGAGTCCGAAAAGTACCAGGTGACTCTTCGTCCTCCGTTTCCCAGGCTGACTCCTCGAAAGAGGAATCAAGCGGCTCAGGTCGGGTGGGCACCGATGCCCTCCGCCCCGACGCCGAGGGTGTTGGCGTCGACAACCTCGGTCCTAAACAGGAGGCCGAGGGAGACCATGACCGAGGATCGACTCGAGCTCGCATGGACTCGAGGATCGGCTCGGTCTCCAGGGTCGACTTGGACGTCCCGGTGGTCGGGGCAGATGCACCAGCGAGGCCAGCGATCAATGCCCGCTGCTGGTCCATGAAGGCAGCGAAACTGCTCTCCAAGGCCGTCAACCTGAGTCCGAGCTCAGGAGACCCAGCAGCCCCCGGACTCGGCCCCCAACGGCGTCGGGCCCGACGTCGGCTCCTTCGGAGGTGAGTCCACGAGAACTACAGTACTCATGTGTCCAGGAGACTCCATCTCAAGACGAGGATGTTTCGAAGGCCTCTCCGACTCCAAGGACCCGGGACGGGGCTATGCGACCTGGCCCTCGAGGAACCAGGAGCGTCCACCGACGCCGCCCTCGCGGGTTTCTTCTTCCTATGATGTTCCTGTGCAGGAGACCCCCGCTCAGAGGAATTCCGACGATGCTCAGGACCGGAGTCCCGGGACGTCGAAGCCTCTGACGAGGTCCGGGCCCGGCCGGACGCGGAGTCAGAGAAGATTCGTTCTCTTTGATGCTGCCGACTCCTCAACGCTTTTGAGGACATCTTGCCACACGGACCACAGATCATCGGGTCATGATCGGGTCCGAGGCAGCGGAGGCAGAAGTCATGTGTGTCGGTAAGAGACATAAGTTTCTTACACCGATCACACTTTTTAAACCCGCTGGCAGCCATCGGGGGAAAAAGGGCCCCTGTGAGGTCAAAAGACAGGGCTGCCAGTGAAAAAGAAAAAATGGCGCGAACACTTGTCACGAAGGACAAAAAACCGAAAAATAAAGAACGGACCCGATACCGGCATAGCGGGTCCGGGCGGGAAAAGGATCCGGCGTCGAACCGAGAAAAGAATAGAAAATAAAATCAACTTTTTCTGCGGCGATCACAAACAGCGTCTGTAGGGCTCCGGGGAAAAAAAGAAGACTGAGCAAGATGGCACCCTTGAGTGCTGCAATTCCCAAAGGCTTTCTTTGAAAGCTGGGGAAATTGCTCCACGAGGGCTCCGTCGGCGCCGACATCACCCATATGTGAGGACTGACTTCCTGCTTGGTCCTGGAGAAAAACAAAATAAACGGTACCATCTAACTTCTGAATCATCTAACGTCTCAACAAATAGGGGTGTCCTACATGGAGTGGTGGGTTCACCCCTAAACAAAGACATGGGGAGGGGTGGCCTGCAGAGAGCGACAGGTGCACCTATTCTTGCCATCTTGCTGGGCAGACTAGATGGACCTTGCTGGTCTTTATCTGCCGTCACTTACTATGTTACTATGTAGTATTGGAATCTATATACAGTTGAGATATTGTATTCGGTTGCCATTTTTTTTGGATGGATTTATACTAGGGCATTTCCAAACAGTGCACTTGTTTAAAAGCATACAAAAAACAGTGAAGACTATGAAAGGAAAGCACAACAGACATGAAGTCTATGGTCCCGATATTCAGTGGCTGCTAGCGTGAGTACACCACCTAGCCGTCACCGCTGAAGAGTTATTCCAGATACTCCATGCCGGGACCATATCTGCTGCCCTGTCAGCTTTGGCGACAAAAGTTATGACAGCCTTTGCTGCGCCTAACCTTTTCTGCTGAAGGAGAACTGGGCAGTCTTTGAACATCGTTGCTGACAGTTATCCCCCCAGGCACCATCCTTGGAATGCTCCGATGCTAACAGTGTAGCATCGGGGCGTATAGCGATGGTATCTGGGAGTACTCAGCAGCACTAACTGTTAGTGCTGCCGATTATTCCACTTAGAAGCAGTTACAAGGTCTGTAAATCGTGTAACTGCTTTGGAATATCGGACCCTATGAGAATAATATTTGTATTTATACATGGATATTACAACTTTAAAATATTCCAAAAATTCTTAGGAACGTGTGCAAGCATTTTCACACGGCAGTGGCCTTCGCAGCCTGCTAAAGTGTCATTCTGTTAGTTTCTAGAGGTCTAGTCAGCCTTCAGCACTGACCCATAAAGGGCCATGGAGGAAGTTGCTTCACCTATCAGTAGATTTTCAGCTCTTCCATTAATAACTTGCATAAGGAAAAAAAAACCCACTCAAGTTTTTGGACTCAGATATAAAAATGTATTCTGACCTCACACAGTTCACACTGCACAAGAGAAAAATATTTAGATCCTTGACATCTAAACTTCAGGAAAGAGGTATACAATATAGATGGACCTTCCTGTTTATTCTCGTCTTTCATCATCAGGGGAGACATGTAAGATCACCAAGTGAGAGGATTCACTCGATTGGCTAGAAACTTTAAATCTGAACACAAAGGATGTTGACAAGCCAAGCTGAAAGACAGATTGGAGACAATTTATATTTAAATGAAGAAAGGTGTCAGAAGGCAGACTGGCACTGCAGGAAGTGCTGGACAGATCTTCAAGAGATGAACACTGCAGTTCCACCTTGACTTCCTTTTGGAATTGGTGGCGGAACAACAGAAGAATAACCCTTTAACTGGCTCTTATTTATTGTTTTAAATGATATTAAAATGTGCAAATGAGCATACTGATTTGGTTGACTGGGGTGGAGAAGTGGCTGGAGGATAAGAGTTCGAGATCACAGCAGAAGCAGTTTTAACTGTTTATACTGCAGATGCCTGAAAAGTCATATTATTGATTGGCATTTACTGCGGTGCTTCGTCTGTAATTCTGTTGATATGCTTAATATTGGTGTTGGGGGTGTGAGGGGAGAGAAGCTTGACTTTAAGTCTGTTATTTAAAGAAAATTTGTTAATGAGAGCTGAATGGCTAAAGAGGCTTTTTTTTTCTGGGGTATAGGGCAGTGTAGTTTCAATGTGGAGAGGGTGGGCAGGAGAGGACCCTGAATACGTTTCTGGAAAAAGTGAGATAGGGAGAGGGAAGTTTTTTCCACTTATGTCTAACAGCGAGGAATTTTCTACCGATAGGCTGGGGAACTTGGTTAGATCTTTGGGATGATACGTTCTCCTGTGCGATGGGTAAAGGGAAGAAGGGAGAAGGGTTTGAGAAGCAGGGTTTATCCTCATCTTGTAATACTGGGATGTTGGGGGTGGTTTAAGAGGTTTTAGTTCTATAGTAATCCAGATAATAAAATTTTCACCAAATTGTTGACTTCTAGACTTGTTAATCCAGTTCTTCAGATTATTAATCCCAACTAGACTGTTTTTTTAAAGAATAGGTACAAGTTAGATAATGTGAGTCAACTTTTAAATATTATTTACCATACGCAGATGATCAAGAGTAAACTCAGCATCCCATCTTTGAATGTAAAGAAAGCTTTTGACAAGGAAGATCTTATTTGCTGTGTGTGCTTAGAAAGTTTGGATCTGGAGAAATATTTTTAAAAATAGATTCAGGCTATCTAGCCCCATCGACTAAAGTATTAGTCAATGGCTTTCTTTCTTTTCTGTGTCAGCTCTCTAGAGGCGAACAACAAGGATGCCTGTTATCTCATCTCTTCTTTGCAATAGCAATTGAGCCATTAGCAATTGCAATCTATGAGGATTCAGGTAGAGGCATTCAGGTGGGAAGAGAAACCCATAACATATCACTATATGCTGATGACACATTCATTTTTCTCTCAGATCCATCTACCTCCCTCCCACAATTATTAACTTTATTGAACATTTTTGGGAAAATGGCAGGCTATGTGGTTAATTTTTTTGTCCACAATTATGGAGCAATTTTAACTTTATTAGCTGATTTTCTTTAAATGTTTATGTTTATTAAAATTTGATATACTGCCCTTTAAACAAGTTAGCAGAGTGGTTCACAATAAAAACAAAGTAAATGAATTTCCCAGTTTAAATATTTGCATATTGTTATTGCCAGGGATCTCTCTTTCTTACATGGGTTGAATTATGAAAAAAAAAAAAAAAACGTTTTTAAATTTCCTAACCTGTGGTTTTCTTTAAGAAGTTGAAAACAATGTTCGTGAAATTTGAGTAGGAAAGAGATCTCAGCTGAATTATCAGTTAAAAAAAAAAGATAAGTGTCAGCCCCTGGATATTCTTGGCATGGTACAACCAGAAGTAGTTTGCCAGGCCTTTTCTTCCAAGGTAATGGAGGGTAAAGTAACTTGTCCAGGTCACAAGGAGTGCCAGTGAGAATAAAAAGGGAGCCTGAACAAGATGGCACCCTTGGGCAGGAAGAGGACCACGCATGCGTGGTAGCAATCCCAAAGGAAACTAAAGATGCAAACTAAAGATGCAATAAAATATTTGGGTGTTACCCTGGACCAACATCTAGACATGAGACGCCACATAAGCAGCGTAGTCAAAGCCATCTACTTCAAAATCCGTTCCCTCAAACACCTACGCTCCCTGCTGGACCCAGATGATTTCCGTACCATATATCAAGCGCTGATCCTGCCGCATTTTGACTTTGCAAATGCCATCCTACAAGGTCTCCCCCAATCCACACTAACCCCCTTACAGTTGGCCATGAATGCCGCAGCTAGGGTCCTCTACGGTGCATCCAGAAACGACCACGTGACTCCCAGTCTCAAACAGCTGCACTGGCTACCAATTCACGGGAGAATCACCTTCAAATCCCTTGTATTAGCAGTTAAGGCAATCAAAGGCCCCTCATCCCTCTCACTCACGAATCTAATCCACATGGTCACCCCCAATATAGCAAGAAGAACATCCGCTGTACACTTGCTAGCAATACAAAAGGCTTCAACAAAGTCCAACACGAACACCACAAACAGGGCATTCAGTTTTTATGTACCAAAATGCTGGAACACCCTACCCCCCGACATTAGAGCCATTACCAATCTATATCAGTTCAGAAAGGCTCTCAAAACATACCTTTTCCGCCAATATTTCCCAGACAGCAACTAAACCAGATATCCCCCTCCAAGAAAGAACCCAATCTAGAAATGCCCGCACACTGCAGTGTAAATAGATTATGTATATAGTTAACCCAGTTATCCAAGTTTGTACTCCTGTTCAATGTAAAACCTGACAGTTTGTCGTAATGGTCGTTTTGTTATGATGTAAACCGCGCTGATTCTAAATAGCGCGGTATATAAGAAACTGTAATAAATAAATAATAAATAAATAATAAAGGCTTTCTATGAAAGCTGGGGAATTGCTCTGCGTGGGCTCCCTCGGTGCCGACATCACCCAGAAGTGAGGACTGACTTCCTGCTTGTTCCTGGAGAACACATATATATCTGAGTAAATGATTCCCACTGGTGGGGCCTTGGCTAGTATGCTCCTTTTGGCAGGATTAGGAGAATTACACCTTTAAATGTTTTTTGTCTATCTTGAGTTAATACTTAGGTTAAATCATTAACAAAAACCTTTTTTGACCCCTTCCATTTTATGTAAATTTCAACAGAGTGAAACAGGGGAGTGTTTAAGAGGATGCTCAAAGGGCTAATTTGGCATTCATTAGTGGACTTGCCTAATTGATCAGTTGTGGTCTATGGCACATATTACATTGAATCATTTGTTCCAGGTCCAGCTACAGATAGCAGCAAATTCTTTCCTTTTGGGAGAGTGTGCATGATGGTCTCTCGGATGAACAGAATGAACTTTCCCAGCATTTATTGTTAGCAGCGAGAATTGTAATTGCAAGATACTGGAAGAAAGAACAAGCTCCTACTTAGAATAAGTGGCTAAGCCAAATTTAAGACACTGTGTAAATGGAGCAATTAACAAGGGGCCCAAGAGGTAATCTTCAAAAACTTTTGAGAATCTGGGATCCTTTTCTACAACAAAATCATTTATTTAATTTTGGCAGTTTGTGCTGAATTACCTTTTGAGATGATGTTGCCACATTCTGACATCCCTAATTTTGGTGGTGGAAGGGGGTGGAGGATGTGAGGGAGTGGAAATTTTGGGAGAAGTGAGAATTGTGTGCAATTAAATTGTTTATCACTGAAGACTTTGGAATGCTATACTGCAGAATCTTCATGCTTTTTGCTTTGTAAATCTGTTAAAAGTTAAATAAAATTGCAAACAAATATAAATCTATGCCCCTCTTTAGTCTGTCTCCGAATCCTTATTACTACTATAAATCAGATACAATCTAATAGGCTCTCAGATATTCATGAGATATTTGTCTAACAATGGGTATTAGTCATTCCATCTCTCCCCCATGCATGAGAGAATCCTCCTTTTAATATAGTATTCTCATCTGCTAAAATAAGTCTATCACATTAGAACTAAATGGGTATGGAAGGCAATGAATAATTTATTTATTTATTTACTTATTTTAGACAGTTCTGTATACCACCTTATCCTTCAATCAAAGTGGTCACAAAACAATTGGGGGATACATTTAACACGAGGGGCTATGAGACACATACACTAATACTTACAGGGAACATGGGTAATGGAGGGTTAAGTGGCTTGCCCAAGACCACAAGGAGCACCTATGGGACTAGAAACCCCAGTTCTTCTGGCCCAAGGTTGCTGTCCTCTAGTGGGATTTGAACGCCCGACCTTCCGGCCTGAGGTAACTTGTCCCAACCACTAGGCCACTCCTCCCTATGATAATACACTTGAATAATACACTTGAGGTGGCAATTGTCCATCAGGGACAGTTGTAGAGGTCACCAAGCATGTGCAGGCCAGAGTCTGGGAGCAGGGTGAACTGAAGGAGACTCAAGCACTGGACAACAAAGCTCATACGACTGATGGAAATAGGAGTGGGTGATACCCTACTTGCATGACTCCACTCCTACCTTACTAATAGGTTGCTGCAAGTCAGGATAAAGAACACTAACCTCTAGACCACTTAGAAAACAGCAAGTATACCAGTCTTCACAATCATACAAAACCATAACCTAAACTACCATCTATATGCAGATTACCTAATGATATACACTCCCTTCCACACCGACTGCCCAGACTACTCGTCTATAAAAGCAGGCCTCAAGGCCGTCATAAGCTGGTTATACGAGCATAACCTAATAATCAACTATAACAAGTCAGAAGTCTTGATCGTTATGAGGGACACAACCTATTCCCCTCCAGAAAAACTCATGATTGATGACATCATCCTCTCTGTTAAAATAGTAGTAAAATACCTTGGCGTGAAATTAGACCAGAGAGTGACCCTACAATCTCATATTAAGAAAATGACATCCTCTGCTTAATATAATGAACAAGGCTTATCTAAACATTCAATTCATGCATTACAACTAGCCCAAAATATTGCAGCCTGTCTAATCACGGGGACCACATGCCAAGAACACATCACGCCAGTTCTCAGAAACCTACATTGGCTCCCCATACAATCCAGAATCAAATATAAAGCAATCACGATTACATTTAAAACTATTCATAACCAATCAACAGACTGCCTAGACTAAGAAGACAACAGCATCATAACCTCCTTACCATTCCAACTTATATGACCACAAGTTCGCAAGCGACATGTCACTGAACCTTTGCAATCTACAAGCCCAACATTATGGAATACACTCCCAGCCAATTTAAGATTGGATTGAAGACACTTCGGACTTTCATAAAAGGTTGAAAACCCACCTATTCACGGAGCATTTTGGTCCAATAACATAGCCTCCGCTTACATATAATACCCTACTGTATGTATCTGATGTCATGCACTGACTGAATTGTGAATCAGATTATAAATCCTACCAATCCCTCAGTTTCCCCATGTCTATACCAACTCCCTCAGGAAGATGTATTATAACTATCTGATAAACTGAAGAGTAGCAAATCACCTGGACTGGATAGTATACATCAGAGGGTGTTGAAAGAACTGAAATATTGAGATTGTAGACCTACTATTAGTAATCTGTGAACTAAAATTAAAATCATCTTAATACATGAAGATTGACGAATGGCCAATGTAACGTCACTTTTTAAAAAGAGTTCCAGGGGTGATCTGGAAAACTACAGATCTGTGAGCCCAATGTCAGTACTGGGCAAAATGGTGGAAACCATTATAAAGAACAAATTACTGAACATGTAGATAGTCATGGGGGTTTGTTTCCTAAACGCTAGTGGCTTCCGTGCGAAATCGGAGCCACGGCCCTGTTTTATTCAGCACCATTAACCTAATATACAGAGCCCCAGCCTCCTCCCCAGAGGACCTTTTGTCCATAATTGACCTGGCTTGCAACCCGAAAAACACACAGACCAAACTGGGTAATGGGTGATTTTAACCTGCCAGCTCTCCAAAGCACCTACACCAACACCTTCCTTGAAGCTCTAAATGAACTGGGTTATGAACAGATAGTCAAAGCACCCACCCACCATAGAGGAAAGAAACTGGACCTGGTCTTTGTCCCACGGCCAGACATAAGCCGTGACTACAACTTCAACCTAGCCATCACCCCCATCCCATGGTCTGACCACAGTCTAATCGAATTTCGTATTCCTATGCATTAAGATCACAACTTGCCCAGCAGGACAAGTGATGCATCACTGGCACCCACAGGATGATTCAGGCCCTTTGACAAAGAAGAGATCATCAAGGGCATCATTCCAAATCTCAAGCAGACATCACCTAATCTGAACAAAATGATAGCCACATGGAACAATAGCCTTGGCTCCTTCTCAAGTCTACCTTTCTCAGACAAGCCACTTGCCCCAGACAAGCCAGCAAGAAGTCAGCTCGCTGGTTCTCTACAGAGCTACGGATCTCACTACTCCTCCTCAGGAAGCTAGAGAGAAAATGGCGACGCTCCCGAGCTCCAGCCGACCTGTCAGCATATACATCCCACCTAAAAGTACACCGAGAAGCAATCACAGAGAAAATGAAAGAACACCACCCTGAACTCCTGCAATGCTCACTAAACAAACCACTATGTCAAAGAGGTCACGAGAAGTCCTTGAAAAAAGAACCTCCGCCCCCCAACCAAGCCTACTACACCCTCAGGAATATGCTGACTACCTACAAGCCAAAACCAACAAAGCCGACACAGCCACAAAACTCACACCTAGTCACAGCCCACACCAACTAATGCCGCTCACCGCACTCACACCACCTTCTGAGAGAGGCATTGAGGCCATCATCGCAGCCATCAACACTACTGCTGCCCCAAATGACCCTTGCCCAGCATTCCGGATAAGATCGCTGTGCATGGAATTCAGCCCAATCCTAGCCAGGATCATGGACCTATCCTTCTCAATGGGAACCTTCCCTTAAACCCTCAGACAGACATCCATACGGCCCCTTCTAAAGAATAACAAACTGAACCCCCAGAAAGCCGAATCCTACCATCCAATCTCAAGCATCCCCCTGCTAGCTAAGATAATCGAGAAGGTCGTCCAACGTCAAATCCAGCATCACATCGATACCACTGCCCCTCTAGACACATGCCAGCACAGTTTCAGAGAATCGCATGGCGTTGAGACGCTACTCACCATGCTAGTCAATACCTTAAGCAGAGAGATAGACAACATCAGAAGAGGGTATGCGCTTATCTTCCTGGACATCGCCTCAGCATTTGACTCAGTCAACCATGAGCAGCACCTGACGCATCTCCATGAGAAGGGAATCCAGGGCTCAGCCTGGAGCTGGTGCAAGTCATACCTAACAGACAGATGGCAGCACGTACGAATGGGAGCCTTTTCAACAAAGACAGGGGGTTCCACCAGGCTCCTCACTCTCTGCCCTACTGTTCAATATATACATGCAGCCCATATGTGAGATCATCCGCTCCTTCAATATCTCTTGCCTGATTTATGCGAATGATGTACTGCTATTCACCCCATTCGCCATCGACCATCCCGACCTCGACATTAGTTAAATGCTTCGATGCTATCACTGACTGGCTCCACTCACAGAATCTACGGATCAACTTGAATAAAACAGATGTACTATTCATCACAAGGAATAAAGACTTTTCCCCTCCCGCTACAATAAAAGTGAGAGATGCGGAGCTCCCAAGTAGACCCACCATACACTACCCTGGGTGTCACGCTAGACCAGCACCTCGAGATGAAAGCGCACATAAACATCACCATCAGGGCCATCTACCACAAGATGCGAACACATCGGTATCTCTGAACCATGCTGCAGCCAGCTGACTTCCAAACAATTTTCCAAGCTCTTGTAATTCCCCATTTCGACTACGCCAATGCCATTCTGCATAGACTCCCCAAGGGCACACTAAACCCTCTACAGCTCGCAATGAACGCTGCTGCCTGCTTCCTTCACGGGACATCCAGAAGAGATCATATAACCCCAATCTTGAAGGATCTACACTGGCTGCCGAACAACTGCCGGCTCACCTACAAAGTAGTACTGCTGACCTTCAAAGCCATCAACAAGATATCCTCCTCCTCCCTAACAGACCTCCTCCACCCCACTCCTCCCAACAGATCCAGAAGAACCTTTGCTACCAACATACTTGTAATCCCCAAGGAAATAACAAAATGCTCTCAGACAACAAAGAGCAGAGCCTTTATGTTCTATGCACCTACTTGTTGGAATAGTCTCCCAACAACCATCAGAGCGATCACTGACCTCACCCAATTCAGGAAGGCATTAAAGCACCATCTTTTTCTTCTACATTACTCACAGCCCAACGATACAACCCCAACCCACCCTGACAGCCACGACCTCCAGCCCAGCGGCATCCCCACCATACCCTAAGAAGACCAAGGCAACTACAGTCATTAACCCAACTATCTGAGATGGTAAAGAATTGTAAACAAATGTAAATAAATAGATTGTAAGTAATGGTAAAATAGGACAATTTCTGTATATAGTTATGAGAGCCTGCCATGTCATTAAATAGCTTAGTGATAGAGGGCTCAGCCTGTATATAGTTACCCCAGTTATAAATCAAAGTTACAATACCTGTTCCATGTAAGTGCAATGCAAGTCCTGTATTGTAAAAAGAAATGTTAATTGTAAACCGCACTGATTTCAAAAAGTACGGTATAGAAAAGCTTTTAAATAAATAAATTATATAAATGGGGCTGCGGCTCTAATATCGCACAAAAGCTGCTAGCATCGCTTAGTAAACAGACCCCATGGTTTAATGGGAGAAAGCCAACATGGATTTAGCCAATGAAGGTCTTGTCTTACTAATCTGTTATATTTTTTGAAGATGTAAATAAACAGGTAGACAAAAGTGAGACGGTTGATATAATGCATCTGGATTTTCAGAAAGCCTTTGAGAAAGTCCTCATGAGAGATTCTTGGCAAAATTAAAAAGTCATGGGATTGGAGGCAGTGGATCAGGAACTGGTTAAAAAAGATAGAAAGCAGAGGGTCCGGCTAAATGACCTATTTTATGAATGGAGAAAGGTGAATAGTGGAGTACCCCAGGGATCTGTGCTGGTCTTGATGCTTTCTAACATATTCATAAATGATCTGGAAATAGGAACAACAAGTGAGGTGATCAAATTTGCAGATGACACAAAATTATTCAAAGTTGTTAAACCACAAGAGGACTGTGAAAAATTGCAAGAGGACCTTGATAAATTGTAAGACTGGCTGTTCAAATGGCAGATGAAATTTAATGTGGACAAGTTCAAAGTTATGCACCTAGAAAAGAATAACCCAAACTATGGTTACATGATTCAAGATTCCACATTAGGAACCACCACCCAGGAAAAAGATTTAGGCGTCATGCTGGACAACATGTTGAAACCCGAATGCAGTGGAACAGGTAAACTTAGATTGACTGTTTACGTCATCAAAAAGTAGAAAGAATATGGGACACGCAATGAACATAGAAATTACACTTATCTGGTAATTGTCGTTCCTTGAGTGACGACAGTTTAGTCCTCCACCTCTGGGTTGTGCACCTCCTCCTGCAGCTTGGAGACTGGGCGTGGATATAGCCTGCTGGTTATCTCCCATCAGCCCCCAGTGTACTATTGATAAAGCAAACTCAAAGGAACAACAAATAAGTAACTATACCATAACTTTAAATAACTCTCCATTCCTCAACCTGAGGAACCTTTTTAACCTTATCAGTCTTATATTTTCTTTTTTTTCTTTTTTTAACTTCACATTCACGTCCCCCCTATGCAAACACATTTCCTATACCATCCCCTCGTTTAAATAAGAGAGAAGAAACAACAGAGAGGGATACTCACTGCGATCTAGAATCTGAAAGGATCTGTCTACTCCTTGAGATTGATGCTCCACTCCGCCTGAAAATAAACTCTGAAGAAATCACACCCCTGGGCGGGAATGAGGACTAAACTGTCATGACTCAAGGAACGATAATTAGCAGGTAAGTGTAATTTTTATTTCCTTATCGTTCCTCCAGTTTAGTCCTCCACCTCTGGAATGTAACAGAGCAGTAATCATTGGGAGGGACCTATCCAGCCAACTCACCACACCGTCGACCCGGAACAGGCATCCTTTACTGCCAGAACATTTGGGCAGTAGTGGTTACTGAGGGAATGAAGAGACTATCTGGAAGCTGCTCAACAATCCCCCCTGGTGGAATGACACAGTGAGCCACCCATGAAGCTGCTTGCGCCCTGGTAGCAAGAGTCAGAAAGCCCCCCCGGAATCGTACAACCTCGCCACCAGAATGCTGAGGCAACCACCGCCTTAACCCAGTGTGAAATGGCCGCCTTCGCTGCTGCTTCCCCCTTCGCGGGGACCTCCAACCAACACACAAAAACAAAGAAACGAACGCCGCACTCTGCATTTTATGTTTCCTGTCGGCGTAAGCTACGAATGAAAACCTCCCCTTCCAGAAAAACAGAGAACTGGAAGAGAAACCAATAGGCTCAGGAGAAAAATCAGATACCACCTTTTCGAAGGACGATGGGACTGGTCGCAAACACCACCCTCTATCCAGAAAGGGTGAAAACAGCTCATTACATGACAACGCCTTAAACTCCGAAACTCGTCGCACCGAACAAAGAGCTAACAAAGCCACTGTCTATAACAGCAAATCCTTTACCTACGCCTGGCGTAAAGAATCAAAGGGCTCTTTAGTTAATGCCTCCAAGGCCCAATCGGGATCCCACGGTGGCACCCGAACTCTCCTTGAGGAGCGCAGTTGGGTCCCAACTTAAGGAAACGCCACACATCGATCCGAACACCTAGCGCTATTCCCTCCACAGAACCTCTACAGCCGGAAACAATCGCCAGCTTGACCCTCTAAGGAACTGGCCACTAGTTCCTTCAGACACTGTCCTGCAGAGAACTCAGACCAAGGATACAGACACCTTTGTCGCCAGGACTTGCCGCCGTGAACAGCAGCCTTCAAAAAGGCGCTAAGCACGGACCTATGTACCAGACGCAGCCTGCCTCCTTGCTCTCAACAAGGTGGCGAAGACTGCCGCAGAATAACCCTTCTTCTTCAGCCCTGCCCATTCAAAGGCCAAACCGTAGGCAGGCACCGATTTACCTGAGACATTCGTCGCGGACCTAGCCGCAGCAGAACGTCCGCTACCGGCAACTTCTAGGAAATGCCCATCGAGTAGGCGAATGAGATCAGCCTAGTACAGCCGTCTCGTCCAACCGGGCGCTACCAAGAGTACCTTTCCCTGAAAGCCTCGATACGCTAACTACTTGCCCTATGAGAGCCCATGGGGAAAGGACAAGACAAAGACTTAACTGGGAGCTTACTGAGCCTCGACTTGGACGAACCATCAGCCGCCCCATTCCTCCACCAAAGAGACCTCCGGGTGAACCCCAAGGAAGCCAATAATATCAGCTAACGCTCGAATTAAACCATAATGCACATTTGCCACATAAAGCAAATCAGGCTCTAGTCGATTCAACTCCCTGATCCTTTCCTGTTCCAGGCGAGTAGACTGCCGTAAACACTGCAACAACCTGAAGCATGATCTCGCCCTCCCAGGCTCCACAAATGGGAGCTTGTAAGGACATAGCATTGCCCCCAACGATCGCTTCAGTGAATGTTTATGTTTATGTTTTTTATGTTTATTAAAACTTGTTATACCGCTCAATACCGTAGGCATCTGAGCGGTTTACAATAGATAAAATCAGGCAAGTTAATTAAAACAAGCGCTTTGGCTGTAGAAAAAGAAGAGGAAGAAGAACGCCATTAGTTGTGAGAAAAAGATGAGGAGAGAAAGAGAAGGAAAGCAGAGAACAGAGTGGAAGTTTAAGACAGGGAGGAGCAGTTTCATACATACTATCAAGGAGGGGAGGGAGGGGGAGCAGGGTTTCATGAGAGACATGGAGGAAAAGGAGGTGGGAGGGTAGGCTAGGGAGGAGGATCAAACGCAAGACGAAAAAGGTGGGTTTTGAGCTGGGATTTGAATGAGGGGTATGAGTCTTCTGCACGGAGGGAGGGGGGGAGCGAGTTCCAAAGGCTTGGAGCCAGGAAATAGAAAGCAGAGGAGCGGGTTTGTTGTAGTCGAGCATGTGCAGGGGAGGGGAGGACCATGCGATTTACGTGTATAGAACGGAGGAGACGGGGAGAGGTACGAAATTGGATCTGATTTGCCAGGTAAAGGGGGGCGCCAGTGTGGATAACTTTGAATGTAAGGATTAGAAGTTTATACTGCGGAAGGAGATAGGTAACCAGTGATGCTGGTAGAGAAGGGGAGTGACGTGATCGAAACGTGATGCATGGGTCAACAGACGGATAGCGGCATTCTGGACACGTTGGAGACGGGACAATTGGGACTGGGATAGGCCGGCAAAAGAGACATTACAATAATCGAGACGAGACAGCATAAGGGTGAGCAGGAGAGTGGTAAGGGCAGAAGCAGAGAGAAAGGGACGGACTGCCCTGAGTTGACGGAGAGAGAAAAAGGAGCGCTGTACAATCGCGGAGATATGGTCTTTGAAGGTAAGATTGGAGTCGAGAATAACGCCTAAGTAGCGGAGTGTTGAGACCAGGGGGATAGGCTGGGAGGATAGGGAAGGAGCACAGGTGGGGGAAGGGCTGCCAAAGGTGAACCAGATTGCAAAGGATTTTGCCGGATTGATATGAAGAAAATTAGAGGAGAACCAGGAAACCACAGCAGTGAGACAGCGGTTAAGAGGGGTGATATCAGGAGAGAGCGGGTCAGTATGGTGGAGGAGAATGATGTCGTCTGCATAATAGTATGCAGAGATGCTGAACTGTTGGACTAGAAGGGCAAGAGGGGCTAAGAAAATATTGAAGAGAAGTGGGGCAAGAACAGACCCCTGGGGAACACCACAGGAGAGAGGGGTGGGGGCAGAGGAGGAAGATGCGGAGATGACAGAGAAAGAGCGGCAGGATAGGAAGGAATGAAACCAACGTAGAACCATACCTGAGAGACCAGCTTCCTGAAGACGGGAGAGAAGGGTGTGATGATCCACTAGGTCAAAAGCCGCAGATAGATCAAGAGAAACAGCCAAGGTGATGAGACCGCGATCATGAGCAATGTGAAGATCGTTGAGGAGGGAGAGGAGAACAGATTCAGTACTATGGCCAGGGCGGAAACCTGATTGACGGGGATGAAGAGTGAGAGAAAGTTCAAGATGGGAGAAGACCAGTTTTTCGAGGAGTTTTGAGAGAAAGGGTAGATTAGAGACGGGACGCCAATTAGAGAGGACAGAGGGATCAGAAGAGTGTGATTTCAGGATGGGGCGAACTATTGCATGCTTCCAGGTAGTGGGAAAAGAACCGGTGGATAGGCTTGTGTTAAGAAGAGAAAGGATGAATGGGGATAGGGCTAGAGAAGGTTCTAGGAGCCATTGAGAGGGGATAGGGTCAGCTGGGCATGTTGTTTTGCGGACAGTAGAGAAGGTCTTATTCAGAACTGCAGGTGTAATGGGGTCAAAAGAGGACCAGGAGTGTGACAATGCAGGAAGTAGGGATGGCGAGGAAGGGGAGGGGGGAAGGGGGGACTCAGAGGGGGGGGAAAGAGGTGGAGGACAGTGGGGAAAAGTTTGGCAGAGAGTATTAACTTTGGATACAAAGAAAGAGGCGAGAGAGGATGAATCCGGGGAGGCAGAGATTATGGCAGGAGAGGGGGTAGACGCAGAATGTGTGGCTGTGAGAGAGCGTAGAACTGAGTATAGTTGACGAGATGAATTTGAGGAGGAGGAAATGAGGTCAGCATAATAGTGAACCATCTACTTTCCTATCTTGCACTAAATAAGACTGCTAGGGCTCTCTTCCATTCAGTGAGTCCACACCCCCTGGTAGTGCAAGGTATGCACCCACCCACGTAGTACCCAGGCCTGCCCCTGCTTAGCCTCAAAATGTCAATCAAGAACAGGCGAATTCAGGACAGCTGAATACTTTTTTTTTCCCCACAAAGACATCTCTTAACCAAAAATTCCTCCAGCATATGTTAAGAGAAGCTCTTTCCGTGTCAACAATATGAAGTAGAAAGAACTCCCAATCACAGGCATACTAATCCAGGCCTTCCTGCTAGAGTTACGCCCCATTCCGTCTGACTGCACAAAGATGGACTTTATACTTTAAGTTCAACTAGCACCTGGTGTTAGGAAATACAGCTTTCTCATTCCGCAGTGGCAACTGAGTCAGCAATGAAGAAGCTGAGAAATTGCAGACAAGTTCCCATTATACCACCTGGAAAAGACTCCACTTTTAGACCACTGAAGCAAAAAAGCATGCGAGAGTGCATCGTGTCCTGCCAGCAGCTGATCGAATTTAAATGATTCAGTGTATGCAGGGCAATTTCCAGAGAACGCAAGGTCCCTCATCCAGGCTGCCTCCACATTCACAGTCTAAACCGGCAGCCATCTTGGCTGATGCCGATCAGCATGGAAGCCATCTTGTAAGCCCAGCATATGATGTATGCCTACTAGAATCTGAGCTGCTGCTATTGCTGCTAGAGAACTAGCCTGGCTGCGTGCTTCTGGCCCCCATTAAGGCATTCGCTGAACACTAGCAGATACTCTCCGTACTGGAGAACCTCTGATAAATGGAATGGCAGCATAGATAGCTTCAAAGGCCAGAGTTCTATTTTGCAACCTCTCTGCTGAGCTGCCTTTTCCATATGCCTTTTCCTCTCAGCTTACATCCTTTCACATCCATGTATATATATACATATAAAAACTGTATATAGTTAATCTGTGCCACTTTGTATTTATCTCACATTGTTTGACTGTTTACTTATAATATGATGTTCCTTGTAAATATGTTCTATTATAATATGACGTTCCCTGTAAAACAAATTTACTTTGTTAATTGTTGTTCATTGTAAACCGCAACTAAACTGCAACTGAACTTTGGAAGATGCGGTATATAAATATATATATAAATAAATAAAATAAATAAATAAATATGTAAAATTAAACCACTTATAGCCAAAATTAAGACATTACAAATCTACCATAAAATCTTATAATTTGGGCAAAGCCAAACTAAACAGGAATATTTTCCATTAAGAAACCACACAACTATAAAACCCCTCTCATGACATAATGCTTATGGAAGAGCATTCCACATCTGTGGACTGGCCATGGCACCCACCCAAGCACCTGTTACAACTGTCCAAGAGAGTTATCACCATAATTCCTTTTGACTTGAATATGTTTACAGCGGATCATAGCGCTATATCACAGCAGCTAAGCCAAAATATTACCCTGCCATATAAACTGACTTTAACGCTTTATAGGACCTTCTATGGATAGCGGAGATTCTTGTAAATCAACATAGCTATGCCCTTTTTTTTTTTTTTAAAGTATAGGACTCCAAAAACCAAGTTTCCGCCAACTCCAATGAAATCAAAGCAGCTCAGCTAAAATTACCCGAACTGCTCCTATAATTTTGCAAGAAGGTACCAGCCCCCGCTGCACCCAGCTTTCCTTCCCCCCTTATCCTGAAGGATTCAGCATTGCAGGACGCGTTGCGCACCCCCTGCCAGCCTGCTGCATCTGCCAGGGAGCTGAAGAGTGAAATAGAGAGTAGAACCCCTGGAAGCAAACAGTGTCCCGACCTTGGGGTTCAGGACGCAAAAGGCCACCGAATAAATCAACAGTGTTAGCTAAACATGAACAAGGCTATCTCTCACTAAAGAGAGTTTCTTTTTCTTTTTGAAATCCCACCGAAGTCCGTGGGACCCAAGCCTTCGAACACAGCCCCTTAACGCTGTGCATTAAACATAACCAGAGAAACGAAATGAAATCCTGCTCTAGAAATAGATGAGAATTTCCTGGGAAGGGCATGCTAAGTGGAGCTATGAAACACACAGGCACCCCCCCCCCCAGCCTTCCTGCAGTCAGAGAAATAGCAGTGGGATACACCGACAACCTTGCAAATGGAGGTCTTAGAGGTTGCTGCCTGTGTGAACCTGATGAGTAATACGATTTTGTATTTTACCACCCCCCCCCCCTCAGGGATGGGGGCACTGAATACTATATGTGATTCATGAGCAGCGCTGCCATCCGGTGGCCTTTAGGGCACCAGAGCCCAACAAACGATACAGAAGTTAAGAACTTTAAATCTTGGTCATATAATCTTGATTTGCAGAACATTACAGTTGTTTGTTTAGTCACTAACCCCTGAGAGCTCATGAGGTGGCCCTGTGGTTATTTCTTCCCTGACTTGCAGAGAATGATCAATCTGATATGGCTACATACACACAGTCGCAGAAAGGCACTAGTGAGTGTACCAGCTGCCCTCTGGTGGCCATAGACCGTAGCACAGGCACTTCTTGGTTGACAGTTAACTGTTATATAC
This sequence comes from Ichthyophis bannanicus, assembly GCA_033557465.1. Classification (NCBI taxonomy): domain Eukaryota; kingdom Metazoa; phylum Chordata; class Amphibia; order Gymnophiona; family Ichthyophiidae; genus Ichthyophis; species Ichthyophis bannanicus. Next base: position 55,695,460 of record CM066045.1, read on the forward strand.
TTTTTTATATCCTAAGATTTCCTAAACCTGTCCCTGTGAAACCACAGGCATTTGGGCAACTTTCACTATAGAATACACAAAGGCACACTTCCAGCCTGTCCCTCCTTTCAACTACAAGTTAGGGCTCTGCTCTTGAACCTAAAAGCTGGCAATTTGCCTAATAACACGGGACTTAACAGATGCTCCTCAGAGACATGATTAGGAGGGAAAGAACATGTGGTATCAGAGATCAATGCCAAAACTGCTGTCCTATAAAACTAAGAATAAACTTAAAAATAAAGAGGACTGATAACAGCCCCCTTAAGGCTGAGGAACCCCCCGAGACACAAAAAAGCCTACAAACAAAAGAAAGAAACACTAGGCCCAAAAATCTAGCTATTCTGCCTGTTGTCTTCCTCACACAGGCAGCTCTCTGCAACTCGCCATACGGTCCAAATACCTGGAGAGAAAATGGCCGCCCCTTCGCCAATGAATTTTGGCGCCAAGAACAGCCGTTGCAAAAAGGAGGCCTCAGCAGACCGACCGAGCCCGAAGGCCTTACCTGCAGGGCCGAATGCCATGCAGCCTGCTCCTACCGCCTTGAATTCCTCCGATCCTCAAGCCGTGCTGATGCGCCTGGCAGCCGCGGCGAGGACCGCTCAGCCGGTTCCACAGAGTAAAATTAAAATCCCGCAGCAATGGAGAGGCTCCGTCTCACACAGCTTCAGTGTGGCTTTATGGGTCCCGGAGCTCTCTCCTGTACCGTCCAGGGAGAGAGATCCGCACCGACGAATGCCTGCAGCAAGTGAAAATAACTGACAAGGAGGGAAGGCGAGAGCTGCTACTAATTTAAAAAGCCAGGCTCAAATTTAAAATTACTGTAAATAAGGAAATTTGTTCCTAATAACTAAAGGGAACTAATCCCTGATTGCCAATTAACCAAAGGTAACTGAATTAAAAGTAAAATTAAAAGTAAAAATCAAAAGTAAAATCAGAATAGAATTTGTCACACTAAATGCTCCTTATCTGTTCCCCCCAAGTGGGCCCAGAAGCTAGGCTCCCTACGTCCTCCTGCTGCATGGAGACTGGCTGATGGGAGATACCAGCAGGCTATATCCAGTGATGTCACGACTTTGACATGCCCAGTCTCCAAGCTGCAGGAGGAGGTACACAACCCAGAGGTGGAGGACTAAACTGGAGGAACGATAAGGAACTACAATTTAGCCCATTTAAGACTAATGAGAGAAAATATTTTTTTCACTCAACGCATAATCAAACTCTGGAATTCGTTACTGAAGGATGTAGTAAAAGCCGTTAGTCTAGCTGGTTTGGACAAATTCCTGGAGGAAAGGTCCATAAATCATTATTAAAAAGGACCTGGGAAATCCACTGCTTGCCCTGGGACAAGCACTGTGGAACATGTGTGCTTTTTTGGGAACCTACCAGGTACTCGTGACCTGGACTGGCTACTGTTGGAAACAGGATAGAGGGCTTGATGGACCTTGGTCTGACCCAGTATGGCATATTTTATGTTCTTATGTGGTTACCAGGCCGGCTGCACCCTGCCCCCAACAGTCTCCAGAGGTGAACAAGCAATAGAGGGCTTGACCTCTGCCAGCATGTCTCTCAAACTGACGAGGACAGAGAATGTCAAATCGGTGTGAGGAAAGCATAGTTACTGACCTTTAGCAGGTGTTCTCTGTGGACAGAAGGAATAAGTCCTCATATATGACTGACATCCCCAGCTTTCATTGAAAACTTTTGGGAGACTCCATCACGCATGCGCGCCTGCCTTCCTGCCTGCTGCAGCGCCATCTTCACTCCAGTATTATAATCTGAGAAGTAGCCCAAAACAAAACAAGGAAGGTGGGAGGGTTGTGAGGACTTATTTCTGCTATCCCTGGACAAGCAGGAAGTAAGTCCTCACATATGGGATTCCCAAGCTACAGGATACTGAAAATCAAAGAGGTCAACAGGGGCAACAATACTGGAGAACAGGAAGAACAGTATGGTAGTCTCTCTAAGGTACCCAACTAATTCAGCATCCTTAGCGTATATCTGCACTGAGAGGTCTCTTTTTGGTAGCCTGGATGGACAGAAGAGCCGGTGGGCAGGAGTTGGATCTAAGACTTAAAGAGATGCTGGAGTACGGCCTGGCCAAAGTTGCTGTCCTATCGGGAATCCCCATCCACACAGTGATGAGCTGTGAAAGTGTGGACCAAGATCATGTGGCAGCCCTGCAGATCTCCATGGAGGCTGGGTGCAAGTTGGCCACAGAGGCAGCCACAGCTCAGACATTATGAGCCGTGACATGACCCTCAAGGCTCAGGCCTGCCTGGGAATAACCCAGAGAAATGTAGTCTGCTAGCCACAGGGACAGCATGCATTCAGAGATGGCAGCACCAAGCTTACTGGGGTCAAAGGAGACAAGCAGCTGGATGGACCTCCAGTGAGCCTTTGTACGTTAAGAGATAGAACGCCAAGGCCTGCTTGCAGTCCAACGTGTGCAATGTTGCCTCATCCAGGTTAGCATGAGGCCTTGAGAAGAAAATTGGTAGAACTATCAACTGACTGAAGTGGAATGCGGATGTCACCTTTGGCAGAAAACATGGGTGCGTACATACCACCACTCTACTTTGGTGGAATCTGGTATATGTCGGGTGAGCCACCAAGACTTGAAGCTCACTGACATGGTGTGCCGACGTGATCACCACCAGAAACAGGACCTTCCAGATCAAGAACTTCAGAGGACAGGAGTCAAGCAGCTCAAAAGGAGCCTGCATGAGTTGTGCAAGAACCACACGTTCAGAACCAAAGTCACCACAGGGGGCTTGAGAGAAGCAAGCCCCACAAGAAGCGAGCCACCAGGTGCTGGGCTGAAACGGGCTCCCCCCCAAAGCCATGATGGTAGGCACCAATCGCACTTAGATGAACTTGGACAGAGTTGGACTGAAGGCCTGAGTCGTGAGGTGCAGGAGGTACTCCAGCAACTTGTCGATGGTGCAGGAGAAGGGATCTAGCGCCCTGTCAGTGCACCAGGAGGAGGATCTCCACCATTTGAATGCACAAGTTCTGCGAGTCGAATCCCTGCAAGAAACTAGGAGGTCCGTGACATTCTCGGGTAAACTGAGCTACGAGAGGTCTACCCGCTCAGCATCCAGGCCATGAGGGTCAAGGAGTGGACATTGGGGTGTCCTGGGAGATGAGGTTTGGAGCGCAACCCAGAAGGAGAGGCTCCCTCAGAGAGAGTTGGAGCAGCAGAGGAAAACATGGCTGCCGGGGCTAGCATAGGGCGATGAGGATCATGGTGCCCCGTCAGCCTAAAGCTTCAGCAGAGTTTTCGCCACAAATAGGATTGGGAGATATACGTAAAGCAGGCTCACACACCAGTGGAGGAAAAAAGCATCAAAAAGGCCAGCCGGTCACTGGACTGCCTCCTGGAGCAGAACCGGCCTACTTGGGCATTGTGCGGTATGGCAAAGCAATCTATTGTGGGAGTACCTTATTCCCGAAAGATCCATTCCACCACTCCTCTGTTGAGTTTGCCAGGCAAATAAGTTGCCCTCTGCTGTATGCCGTGAGCTAGTGCGAACTTCCACAACTGAACTGCTTCCCAGCAGAGGAGGTATGTGCCTGTGCCTCCCTGTTTGTTCACATAGATCACCACCACCCGGTTGTCAGTCTGGATCAGGATCACCTGATTGGTCAGGCATGCTTGGAAAGCCTGGAGGGTATTCACTATGGCCCACAGCTCGAGGAAGTTTATCTGGTGCAGGCTCTCCCGCTCGGACCACAGGCCCTATGTGCACAGGCCATGCAGATGAGCTCCCCAACCCAGCTTGGATGCGTCCATTGTTAGCATCCTATGGGGATGCTCCATTTGGAATGGGAGACCTTTGAACAGGCTCTGTGGCTCCAGCAACCAGTCGAGGGACTGTACTAGGGGTGCAGTAACTGCCACCCTGTCCCAAAGGCAGCCTGTGGCCTGTTTCCACTGTGTGCTAAGGGTCCACTGAGCCTGTTGCATGAAGAAACGGCCCAGAGGTAATGTGCACTGTGGAGGCCATGAGGCTGAGAACCTTCAGCATCCCCCAAGCTGTCGTATGGCGCTGTTGCTGACACTACCAACCACTTTCCTCAGCCGCTGCATGTGGTCTCCTGGTAGGAAAGCCCAAGCTCAAGTGGTATCAAGGAGGGCCCCGATGAACTCCAGGTGCTGAGTGTGCTGGAGATGGGACTTGGGGTAGTTGATGATGAACCCCAGCCGCTTGAGTACCTGTACAGTGAAATGGGCGGACTGCCGAACGCCGTCCAGCGTGGAGCTCTTTATAAGCCAGTCATCTAGGTAGGGGAAGATGAAAACCTCTATGGTCCAGAGGTAGGCGGTTACACCGCGAGGCATTTCGTGAAGACTCTGGGTGCTTAAGCTAACCCAAAGGGGCGCACTCTACTGATAGTGCTGATTTTCCAAACCTGAGGTATTTTCTGTGACCTGGATGGATCAGGATGTGTGTATACGCATCCTTGAGATCCAAGGAGCAGAGCCAATCGTCCTTTAGAAGGTAAGGGAGCAATATCCCTAGAGAGACCATCTTGAACTTCTCACGCTCCAAGAACCAGTTGAGGTTCCGGAGGTTCAGAAAGAGCCTGAACCTGCCTGTCTTTTTAGGAAACAGCAAATACCTGGAGTAGAAGCCCCGCCCAACCTGAACCGGTGGTACAGGCTCTATAGCAAGGACGGTCAGAAGAGCACATATGTCCTCCTGTATTAAGCTTCGGTGCAGCAGGTTGAGGGGTACTCCTCCTTGACAAGCAGAGGCGGCAACTGGCCGAAGTGCAGCCCGTAGCCACCCTGAACTATCTGCAGCACCCATGCGTCCAAGGTGATGAGAGGCCATCTGTGGGCCACTATCGTACCTGAGAAGGTATCCTTACAGGCAGTGGCCGGTTGACTATGTGCCTGAGGAACCAGTCAAAAGTCCACCCTCTGCTTGGGTTGCTGGGCCTTTTGAGGTTTCTCCCTTCGCTGTTGGCAAGGGGCCTGCAACTTTGGTTGAGCACTCCAGGGATTCATAGTACCAGCGCTTAAGTGGGCAGGCAGTCTTCTTGCCCTTGTACTTCTTGCACAAGGGGTCAGCTGTCTTCCTCTAGAACCTGGAGAGAGTCACATGCTTCTTCTTACTTTCTCCTGCTTTATCCTCAATTGGTTTCCCGAAGAGATTTTTCCCTCAGCAAGGGACACTGGCCAGTTTGTCCAGGACCCACTGCTCCAAGTCAGAGGACTGGAGAAAAGTAAGCCGGTGGGCGCCGATGCCAATGGCCACCACTCTGCCTGCAGACTCAAAGACATCATAGGTTGCTTGTACCATGTATTTTGAGCAGTACTTGCCATGGCCCACCAGGGCATGGAAGGAGTCAAGGTGATCCGCAAGGACACAAGAAGCAAAGTTGGCCAGGTCCAGCATGATGTCCTTTAGGAACATAGTCGCATATAGCCAGTAAGAAAGAATCCTGGCCACCAGCATAGAACCCTGGAAGTATCTCCTCCCAAAGGAGTTCATGGTTCTGGCCACCCTGCCCAGGGGCACAGAGGAATACGTCTTGGTGCTCTTCACCAGCTTCATGACCGATTCCACCACCATGGAGTTGTGTGGCAATTCTGACTTCTTGCAACCTGGGAACACAAAAAAAGAGCACTGACTCGCAGAGAGTCCAAACGAACAAACAAAGGCGAGCAGAAAGAAGTCACTTGCGCTTTTATTGAAAAACCAAAACCCCAATAAAAGCGCAAGTGACCTCTTTCTGCTCGCCCTTGTTTGTTCGTTCTTGCAACCTGGGTACATCGAGTTCAGCCTCCGGCTGATTGTTAGAACCATGAGGGTGTTCTCCCACATCCTCAACAGCAGCCTTTGTATGATGTGATGCACAGGCATTGTCATGGCCTCCTGGGAGCTGAGGGGTACTGGAGAATCTCAAGCTCCTCTGCCATCGGCTTATCCTCCAACTCCAAGGAGAAGGGTGAGGCCTTGGGTATGTTCCTGACAATGTCTTAGGAGGACATGTCCTTTGGGGGAGGGCTTGCGCCATATGGAGGAGATGGATCAGAGGAAAGGTCTGGGGACCTCCTATCTGATATCACAGATTCCTCTTCGATTTCCCATCCATCAGAGTTGGACTCCGAGAGGAAACTGAAGTAATGTCGGGCCTCCTCTCGGCGCCTGCTTCGGTCATTCAGAGAGAGGGTGGGCATCTGCGAGACCTGTAGTGCACTGAGTGCAAATGTGGGTGCATCAAGGCATAGGACCCTGAGAAGCTAGACAAAGAGATAGCTGTTTGATCTGGTGTCTATTCTGATCCACCACCTGATGCGCCTGCCTTCATGGGCAGCGCATGGGTCTCCAAGATGGGCTGGATGGATTGCGGTGACAATGCCGACGGCATCGAGGGGCCAGCTTGCCGCATAGCCAGAACCATTGCCATATGAGCTTTGAAGGTGTTCCTCCAGTTCTGCCGTTTCAGAAGAAACTGGGGCCGGGACTGTGACCTCGACCACCGGTTGCAGTGCCTTTGACAGGGTCTTCACAATTGTGGGCTCATCTGGAGACATCCAGCTGCCCTCCAGCGCTCTGGGAGTCAATTCCTCCCACCGGGAAAGTTTTGCAGGCCACTCCCGGCCTTCGCTCTCGATGTTACGTCGGGAAGGGCTTCAGTTCCAATGCCCCCTTCAACGTTGACAGGATTGATGTTGTGTTCTTCCTCGATTCCAGTCGGATATTGGAGAGTCTCCACTCGATGCCACAGCCGCTCAGTTCCGAGTGTGCCCAGACGCCTCTCGATATTGATGCCTCGGTGGAAGCTCTCGATAACGTTGATGCCAATGCAGAGACCAAGGCCACTGAATCCGACAGCCTGAAGAGGGACTCCCTCTGTTTTTCCCAGCCCTTCAGGCCCCTCCTTGTCATCTGCAGGCTATTGTTGCAGGAAGCGGGCTTGTGGTCGGGTCTAAGGCATTGCAGGCTTCAGTTGTGCCTGTTGGTGACTGAAATGGTGATGCTCTGCCTGAAGCAACATATGAAGGCATGCTTCCGTGAGATCTAGAGCGGTCAGATATTAGCCGGTCCTTACCGCAGCAATCACAGACCGCAATGTTTCCATCAGAATGTGAGACACTCGCAACACACGACTGATGTGTTTGAGATTGAAAATGGGCCAAAAGGACCCTTCTTTCTTTGGGACCATGAAATAGATGGAGTATCACCGAAAACCTAACTCGCGTGCCAGAACAGAGATGATCGTCTTAAACAGGAGTAGTTGCTGAAGGGTAGCACTGATTGCTGCTCGCTTGCTTGCCGCCTTGCACGGCAACCATAGAAAGGCGTCTGAGCAGTTGCGCAAATTCCAGTGCATAGCCATCGAGAATCACTTCCAGGACCCATTGGTTGGATGTTATTTGGACTTAGGCAGGGTAGAACTGCTGCAGGTGACTGCCTCCCGGAATCAACTCTGCCTGGACCTGCCACGACTGAGTCTTCTTGGGCCTGGATCCTGTGTCTGTTCTGAATCCTCACCCTATACCCAGCCCACCCGAAAGGGCCGACCTTGTGCCAGGTATCTAGACCTCTGGTAGGGTGCAAAACGAGTTGTCCGAAACATACGAAAATCTCGATCAGGAGCCTTTGCCGAACCCGGTGCCTTCCCCACCTTGGGCTTATCTTCTGGGAGCCTGACTGCCTTGGACTCCAAGTCCTTTACCAACTTCTACAAAACTTCTCCAAACAGGAGCTTCCCTCTACAGGGGAGCGTCACCAGCCGCATCTTAGAGGAACCATCTACTAACCAGTTATGCAACCAGAGCAGATGCCTAGCTGCCACTGCAGAGGCCATGTTCTTTGCAGATGCCCTAACCAAATCATAGTGCACATCTGCCAGGTAGGTTGCCCTGACTCCAACTGTGCCCCCTCACCATCTGCTGTGCCCCCCAAGGTACAGACTCCAGGAGGGCCTGCACCCAGCGGAAACAAGCACTGCCTACATAAGCCCCACAGACCGCTGCCTTCTGGAACAAGGCACTGACCTCAAACACCTGTTTTAGCATCGTCTCTAGCTTCTTACCTGTGGATCCTTTAGCGCTGCATCACATTCCATTGGAATGGTGGTCTTTTTGTTGATGGAGGAGACTAGAGCATCTACTTTAGGCAAATGTAAAAGTTCCTTTTCACCTGCCGCAACAGGGTACAGACGGATCGTTGCCCGCCCACCCCCCCCACACCCCCGCGTAGCCCAGCCTCCGGCACTTCCCACTCTGCCTTAATCTTCTTCTTTATGACCCTGTGGACTGGGAAGGCCGTCTCAGACTTCCAGACCCTTTGAAGCAAGGGAATGTCCAAGGGAGAATCCAGAGCTTGGTGCTCGTAAGGAATGATGGGGGCTCCAAGGGAAGTGAATGAGAGATGCGCGACCCGAGCTCCTCTCACCAGAAGACCCTCACAATCTGAGGGTCCTCTCCAAATGGCAAGCCCTCCTCCTCAAGGTCTATGTGGGTCTCCGTGGGCTCAAGCCCTAAAGGACCCTCCAAGGGGTCATTCAACACCCCTGTCCTGAGTGATCCAAGGTGCAATCCAGGTAAAGGGGCCAACTGAAGTGGACCCCACAGGAAACTCCCTGACGGACATAGGAGCCTTCTGCCATGCACCACATCCCCTTTTCATGAGGTAGGCTTGGTGCATGAGAACAAAAACAATCAGGCGAAAAAGGAGTCTCCTCCGACTCCAAAGACAAAGCCTATATCGGATTGTGCCCCAACAGGGCTAAATCTCACTTTCTGAGAAAGTACACATAATTGGAAGATAAAGATGACATTCTTGCAAGTAGTCCACAAACAGCAGAAACAGGAGAGAGCAGTGAAATTGTAGATGCTATTGTAGAAGAACTGTTTAAGCTATTTCCAATACTACATATGCGTTGTGCTGTGTATACACTGCAAAGAGCAATAAGAAATGGATTGAGCGATCGTCACACAGTTACTCTCATTGGCAAGTTGAGGCAAGTAACCGTTGCAGCCAGGACTCCTAAAATAGATGCTATTATTTTAAAATGGGCATTTTTTGACCTTCCGGTAAGAATTCTTAACCTCTTTTTTTTTCTTTTGTAAGTTTTGTCATGGAGTGGAGTAGCCGCCTAGTGGTTAGAGCAACTGCCTAGTACCCAGAAAATCAAGGGTTTGATTCCCACTGGCACTCCTTGTGACCTTGGGCAAGTCACTTTATCCTCTATTGCCTTGGAAGAAAAGGCCTGGCAATCTACTTCCAGTGATCATTGCCATTAAAACCCAGAGACAGCTGGATCACCAGGAGTCAGCACTGACTTAACGGCACTAAACGTTTTGTCTTATGCTTAATGCTACTCAACCATGTTTGTAACTTATTTAATAAATAATATAAAAAAGCCACAAGGGCAGAGCTATAGCCTCTTAACTCAAACATCGGGTTAGAGTACTACAAAGTAGCCTGATGATTCACGTTGACAATGATGAAATGCCTGGTATGTTGTGTGCCTTCAATCAGTATAGGAAATCTATAATTATTCTAATTACCGTACACATAGAGGAGTCAGAGTAGGTGGTTTTGTGTACCAACTACAGAGCCCTGGTCTGATCTGGACTGGACTGAAGGGATGCTATGAAAATCTATATATTTTAATGGACTAACTTCTTGTATCTTTTATTTTTTTCTGCATTCAAATGCATGAACATAGCAACATTACTCGCTCCACTTCTGAAACTATTTCTAATATAAAAATATAAAACATAAGAAAATCACTTGTCTATTCAAAAACACTGCTTAGCATGAGCATCTGCCAGCTACACTACTTTATTGATTCACTATGAGATAATTAGGCCTTACCTGCTAATAAGTGTTCCTGAAGGAACGACAGTCCAGTCCCTTTACTTCTGGGTTGCGTAACCCTTCCAGTAGCTTGGAGGCTGAATGGGTATAAATACCCCGGCACCACCCCTAAGCCCCAGTAATATATTAAAAAAGCAGACTTAACAAACATAACCATTAACTGTAGAAACCTGAAATTAACACTCCACAATATATATATATTATTTTTTTTTTTAATAATGTAGGAACAGACACCTGCAGGGGCCAGAAGGAGTAGGAGGGGGAGGGGAGGATCATAGGAACAGACACCTGCAGGGGCCAGAAGGAGTAGGAGGGGGAGGGGAGGATCACCTGAGGTTGCCGTAGCCCTCTCCGACCCCCGGCTCCCTTGCCCCGTGCAAACAAAAACACCTTTCGCCGCTGCCTCGGACTTGGAATCGTTCCGCTATATTCTTCGTAGCCCGGGTGGGATCAGGGACTGGACTGTCGTTCCTTCAGGAACACTAATTAGCAGGTAAGGCCTAATTATCTCTTCCTTATCATCACTCCAGTCCAGTCCCTTTACTTCTGGGATGTAACCGAGCAGTTCAAACTTGGGTGGGGTTCGCTATCCCGGAACGAATTACCGCGTCCCCAAAGCTAGCGTCTGCAGACCTCTGCACATTCAGTCTGTAGTGCTTGGTAAAAGGTATGCAGCGAGGACCAAGTCGCCGCCCTGCAAATATCAATCGGAGGAACCAGGCTGTACTCAGCCCAGGAAGCGGCCTGCGCCCACGTGGAGTGGGCCCACAGACCTGCCGGAACCTGTTTCCCCTTCAGGATATAGGCAGAGGCAATCGCTTCCCTGATCCATCTAGAGATGGAAGCCTTAGCCGCGGCCTCCCCCTTGTGGGGACCCCCAAACTGAATGAACAAACGTTCAGACCTTTTAAAGGAGGCCGTGCGGGAGAGGTAGCACTTCAACGCTCTCTGTACATCTAGGCGACGAAGACTGCCATCCTTCCCTCCCCGCCCGACGGCTGGGAACGCAGGCAGCGAAACTAGCTGGTTCAGATGGAAAGGCGAAATTACCTTGGGGAGGAAGGAAGGAACTGTTCGTAAGACCACCTTGTCCTTAAAGAAGGAGAGGAAGGGGGGCTGAGAGGACAGCGCCTGGATCTCGGAGACGCGCCTTGCCGAGCAGATGGCTACCAAGAAGACCGTCTTCAATGTTAAATCTTTAAGTGAGGCTTCCTTTATTGGCTCGAAGGGTTCTCTGTCCAAGGCATTTAACACCAAGTTGAGGTCCCAGGGAGGGATGACTGATCTTTTTTGTGGACGCAGGCGGCTAACCGCTCTCAGGAACCTGGTCACGTTCGGGTGGACCCCTAAGGACTTCCCACGGACCTTGCCTCTATAGCAAGAGATGGCTGCCAGTTGGACTCGTAGAGAGCTGGGAGCAAGACCCTTCTCAAAACCCGCTTGCAAGAATTCTAGGATCTCTGGGAAGGAGGCTGAAAGGGGTTTCTTCCGGCGTTCTGCACACCAGGCTTCGAAGATGCGCCACACTCTCACATAGGAAAGACAAGTGGAACGCTTTCGCGCGCTCAACAAGGTTGAAATCACTGGACCCGAATATCCCCGCTTCCGGAGCCGCGCCCTTTCAATAGCCAGGCCGTAAGCGAGAATCGATCCACGTGAGGCATCAGGAGAGGGCCCTGCCTCAGAAGATCCTTCTTGCAGGGAAGCCGCCACGGCTGGTCAGCCGCCAACCTCACTAGATCCGCATACCAAGGACGGCGAGGCCAATCTGGAGCAATGAAGATGACCAAGCCTTGGTGGGATTCCACCCTCTGAAGAACCCTTCCGAGCAAGGCCCAAGGAGGGAACACGTACAGAAGCCCCCCGGAGGGCCACCTCTGGGCCAGAGCATCCAGGCCTTCGGACATTCTTTCCTTTCTTCGGCTGAAGAAGCGATTTGCTTTGGCCGACGAGTAGCGGGCCATGAGATCCATGATTGGGGGGCCCCAGAGGGAGACAATCTGGTTGAAGACTCCCTGCTCCAGCTCCCACTCTCCCTGGTCGACCTTGAACCTGCTGAGGTAATCTGCTGTCACGTTGTCTGAGCCGGCCACGTGTTGAGCTGAGAGGGCCGACAACCGGGTCTCGGCCAATTGGAACAGGCTGGCCGCCTCTTTCTCTATGGCGGAGCTGCTTGTTCCCCCCTGGCGGTTGATGTAGGCCACCGTGGTGACATTGTCTGAGAGGATGCGGATTGCGTTTGTCCTCACTAGTGGCTCGAGCGTCTTGAGCACCAGGGCAACTGCTCGTAACTCCAGCCTGTTGATGGACCACTGTGACTCCACCGGGGACCAAAGGCCCTGAGCAAACTGGCCTTGGCAATGAGCTCCCCAGCCCGACAGGCTGGCATCCGTTGTTAGCAGGATCCACTGCGGAGTTTCGAGAGGCGTCCCGCATTCTAGGTTCTTCGGACATCTCCACCACCGGAGCGCTTTTCTGGTTCGAGGCGCGCAGGGTAGTGGAGCGGACAAGGGATGATTCTGAGGAGACCAACGCCGTAACAAGTAGCGTTGTAGAGGCCGCATGTGGGCCCTGGTCCACGGAACTACCTCTATTGTCGCAGCCATGGTGCCCAGTAATTGGAGGTAAAGCCATGCTGAGGGGTTTCTTCTTCCCAGGAACTGCGACACGAGAGTCCTTAGGTCCTTTGCCCGCTTCCGAGGGAGGAACACCTTTCCTTCTCTGGTGTCGAATTTTGCCCCAAGATACTCGAGTTCCTGAGTGGGAATCAACTTGCTTTTCGACCGATTGATGATCCACCCTAACTCCTCTAGGACCTCTACTACTTGCGCTGTCGCCGAGCGACTTTCCTCCTCTGATTTCGCCCGGATCAGCCAATTGTCGAGGTATGGGTGTACCAGGATTCCTTCCCTTCGCAGAAAGGCGGCAACGACCACCATTACTTTGGTAAAAGTCCGGGGAGCCGTAGCTAAACCGAAGGGCAGCGCCTGAAATTGGAAATGGCCTCTTGGCACCGCGAACCTCAGGAACTGTTGATGAGACCTTCGGACCGGAATGTGTAAGTAGGCCTCCGTCAGGTCCAGGGATGTGAGAAACTCCCCGGCCCTTACGGCCGCAATGACTGACTTCAGGGTTTCCATCCGGAAATGGGGTACCTTGAGACAGCGATTGACCTGCTTTAAGTCTAGGATAGGATGAAAGGAGCCTTCCTTTTTTGGGACTACAAAATAAATGTAGTACCGACCGGAGCCGTATTGGTCTGGAGGAACCGGAGTCACTGCCCCGAGCGCTACAAGTCTTGACAGAGTGGCTTCTATAGCCCTCCTTTTTGTCAGAGAGCCGCAGAGGGATTGAATAAAGGCTTCCCAAATTCAAGGGCATAACTTTCTCTGATCACTTCCAGGACCCACTGTTCGGACATGACCCGGGTACAGGCGGGAAGAAATAGCCTTAGGAGGCCCCCCAAGGGTAAATCACCCGCCCGGACCCCTTCTATCTCATTGCGATTTTCTAGGTCCCGAGAAGGAGGTAGAGGCCCCAAAACCTCTCCCTGCTCCTCGAAACCCCTTAAAGCTTGACCCCCTGGCCGGGAAGCGACCCCTAGGAAAGGAATTCGTCCTGGAAGGCCGAAACCTCCGGGAGTCTCTTGGCTGGCTCCGGGATGGCGCTGGGAGGCGAGCCTGCTTCGGTCTGTCCTCCGGAAGCCTGCCTCCCTTGGATTCACCCAGGTCCTTTACTAACTTTTCCAGGTCCTCACCGAATAACAATCTCCCCTTAAAGGGAAGGTGACCCAGCCGCGCCTTTGAGGAAGAGTCGGCTGCCCAATTGCGGAGCCACAAATAGCGCCTAGCTGCGACTACGGATGCCATGCTCTTCGCTAGGCTCCTGATGAGATCGTACTGACTATCCGCCAGGTAGGCTGCTCCTGACTCCAACTTAGCTGCAATTGGCTGTATGTCTCCTGGGGTACCCTCTGACAGCTGAAGCTGTTGGGACCACCTCAGGCAAGCCCGTGCCACCCAGGCCCCCGAAACCGAAGCCTGCAAGGCGAGGGCACTAACATCAAAGGCCTGCTTTAGCAATGTGTCCAATTTTCTATCTTGTGCGTCCCTCAGAGCCGCGCCACCTTCTACTGGGATAGTCGTCTTCTATATAAAATGAAATGGTAATCTATTATGAAAGATAGGTTTGTGGAGAGAGGGTACCCCCGCCAGTACATAAGTAGAGCATATGCTAGAGCTCGCGATTCTTCACGCACAGAGTTACTCCAGAATAAATATAAATCATCAGATGTGGGGATAGTATGCTCCCTCCTTTATTCCTACCATTCTCACACCATTGTAAAGTGCCTTCGCAAATTCTGGTACCTCATACAAGCCATTCCAGGTTTTGAAAAAACTTCTTTTACAGTAGCTCATAAGCGGAACGTAAATCTTCAGAACTTATTGGTACCGTCAGCCTTCACAGAACGGCAATTCCTTTCCAAATACAAGGGTCATTTTCCATGTGGCACATGTTCGGTCTGTACACATATGCTAACCATTAAGAACTATTTCTTATATCCAGGAGTTAATCGGAAGTTTTACCTTGATGACTTCTCCAATTGTGCCACCAGTAATGTGATATACGTTATGTGCCCGTGCCAAAAACTATATGTTGGTAAAACTGCACGTCCTGTACGCATTCAAATTATTGAGCATAGGAGTTGTCTCAAGAGACAGGTAGTCGATAAACCACTTGTCTCCCATTGGCTGGCAGCAGGGCATAAGCTGTCAGACCTGAAATATTTTGTTATAAAAAAGGTCAAATTGAACTGGCGAGGGGGTAATATTAATGACACCCTCTTGCGTCTTGAACAACGTTACATTTACAATTTGAAGAGTTTGTACCCAGATGGGTTAAATATGGATAGAGACCTTTCTGTATTCCTCTAACTCTTTTTTCACATAGGTCATTTTGCGTAGAAAATTATGTTTTGTCTTTCTTCCCTTTGTGAACAAAGTTTCTTAAGTAATAATCAAGCGTACACTGTGCCATTACATCCAGGATTGGTAATTATTCCCCTCTTTCCCCCCTTCCCCTCCCCCTCCCTTTCCTCCCCTTCCCCCCTTTCCTCCCCTTTTTTTTTCTCCCCCTCCCTTCCCCCCCTTTTTCTCCTTCCCCCTCTTCTCCTCTTGCTCATTCATTTTTCATTTGTTTATTCACTCATTTGTTATCCCCTTTCAATGTAATAAATGTATTTTAGCCTTTTTTACAATATATGGCTTATATTTTAAGGGTTTAATTCGTTGTTTTTTCTCCCCTTTCCCTCTTTCCCCCCCCCTTCCCCTCTTTCCCCCCCCCCTTCCCCTCCCCTTTTTTCCTTTTGTTCCCCTCTCCCCCTCCCCCTCCCCCTCCCATCCCTCCCCCCCGTTTTGGGTCATCTAATTTCATCATCTTATTTCATTCGTTATTATTCATTTATTTACTCACTCGTGTTTTAATCTAATATACATACAGATTTCTTTTTTTGCCTTTTTCAAATGTATAGACAATACCATAAATGTTTCATTTTTGTGTTTGTTTGTCTTTTTCATGACCGAGTACACACTTTATGGTGCCTATACAGAGTCGTCTGTTTTTTATGACGTCATTGTCCCCTCCGGTTTTTAAATGCCTAGCGCGCAGACGCCGGCGTTTTTTCACTTTCGATTTCAAACGCGGTGCCGCCGCTTCTATGCAGTTTTAACAGTGCGTTTTTGTGCCTTATTACCGTGTGAGTTCACTTTCAGAGTTTCAGTTTTACTATATATCTTTGCCGCAATGTGTTATGTTTATACTGTTACTAAGTTGCCTTCACGCAATGGAATCACACTTCATATTGCTAGTTAGAGCCTTTTTAATGTTGTGTTATGCAATATTTTGAGGTATAATGGTTACTTATACATTTATTGAAGGCTATGTCATTCCTTTTACTAATCTGATATACGTAATTATCCCATTCTTGTCCCCTCCTGGGGTTTATATTTTCTTTTACGATACTTGTTTTACCCCCTCTTCTCACTCGTATGAGAGGGCTCTTTTTATTATACAACAGCCACTTCTGTGATGTTAAGTTATCTTATTTATGTGTTAGTATTGGCCTTTTTTATATTATGTTTTTACCCTCACGGTCTTTTTTAGATGATCTCCCATTTTAAGCATTCCTGATCATTTTCAATCGATAGTGGTCTCCTATTCTTTTAAACGTGCACCTCGCTGGCGTTTTCTTTAGAGATACATTGTGTGAGCCATAACATCTGGCCTTTTTCAATTGACTCAAATTTGTATGAAGTGGCTTTTTCTTTTAATTTTGAATCATATAGGAATGTTGGAAATTCCTTACATTTTTAATATTGGCTTCGTTGACTTATTTTGTTTCCACGTTTTTTATTGGTCTGATTTTATTTTTTTAACTATGTGGCTCTCATCAATGGTCTTCCCATGGTGAGATGCTTAATAGATAGTGAGTAAATGCTCTACATAATAATATAGGAATGTTAAATACCTTTACACTCATTTTTATTGATTTGATTTATTTCATTTTATTCCAATGTGTTTTATTATTATCTCTTAACTATATGGCCCTTATTAATGGCCCTTCTAAGGTGGGACACCTAATAGATAGTAGATAATAATGTTCTATTTAGTTTTCCAAATACACGTAGGGCTCTATCTCGTGTTTTAAGTGCAGGTTGATGGCTGTCATGCATGATTGATCTGATATTGCTGATCAAAAATCTTTCTTTCAATTAAACATACTTTTCACACTATATAAGAAAGGGATAAGAATTTTTTGAGGTTATGATTAACCCCTTTTTATGCAGTTAGGAACAAAAACACTTATGCTAACATTTTATTGTTTTTTATGATATTTATTTTATAGGAGTAGTGTTGTGGTTCTATTACAACACACTGAATTCAGTCGTTACCACACAGGTAAATTTACCATTTCATTTTATATAGTTTTTTATATTTTTCATTTTAAATTTTTAATTATAATATTTTTTTTCCCATGGATTGTCTGTTTTCTTTCGTCCTCATCTCTCTTTTTCTTTGGTCTCTTTTTTAGATCCCCCTCTTTGAATAAGATTGATATTGTGTATTACTATTTTTCTAATATCTTAGGTATTCATAGGTTTATAGAGGAGGAGTAAGTTTACAGTTTAAGAAACATACGACATACAGGTATGTTTCATTTTGTTCTTATGAATGGTCACATCCTTTGAAGTATTGATTTTTCATTTTTTATTATTGATATAATATTTATTATTATTATTTATATTATTATTTTTATTGTTCATGTTTATGTATCTAATAATGAATTTGAATTTGTGGCACCCCCGGCATTTTAATATTTCACATATTTATTTGTTTATATGTATATTTTATGGCTTAGTCACAGATTTGCTGATCAAAACCTACTAGTTTAGAACATTTTATATTAAATTGTAGTAAGTTTAATATTTTAGTTATTTATTTGTTTTATATAGTTATTTGTTTATATGTATTATCTATGGCTTAGTCATAACATTTTTGCATGATTTTATCATTTGGGAATGTGTTATATTTAATTATATTAATGTGATTTATTTATTTAAATATTTATTGATATTTATGTCTTTTTAGCCACATTTCAAGTCGGCATTTTGCAAGTTTTTTTATTTACTTTGTTTTATTGATTATGCTCCTAATATTCGCTGTACTTTGATTTTACCTTTTTTTACATGTTTATTTTGGCGTTTTTATTTACACGTTCTGTTTTTTCATTCTTTTAATCTTTATATATTTTTGTAAAATATCTTTTGTTTTTAAATGTATGTTTAGTGCCATGTTAGAGCCATCGAATATCCCGTTCAGTGGCATTTACACAGTTTACAGATCTGTAAACCATGTAAATGCCTTTTGAATATTTATTTAGCTGTATTTATATTCCGCTTTTCACCGGGTCAAAGCGGTTAATTGGGGGATACATTTAACACGAGGGGATATGACACACATACGTTAATACTTACAGGGAACATGGGCAATGGAGGGTTAAGTGGCTTGCCCAAGACCACAAGGAGTGCCTATAGGACTAGAAATCCCAGTCCCTCCGGCCTGAGATTGCTGTCCCCAGGTGGGACTTGAACCTCCGGCCCTATGTACCTAAATGTAACTTACCTTGAGCTACCACTGAAAAGGCATGAGCTAAATACGAATAATTAAATTAAATATCACGCAGAAACACCTAAAAGATTAATCTCTCTACATATCAGTGAGTGTCTTTTATGATTATGTGTACAGTACTGCATGTCTAGTGGTAATGCAGAAATAAGTAATAGGGCTGAAGACAAATTTGGTATATCTATGTGTATCTGCGGTCTGTGCAGTGGGGGGGGAGGGGAGAATAGGGGGCACTGCCTTTTTTAAATAGGGTCTAGCCTGGTTAGTACTTGGATGAGAGACCACCTTAGAATATTAGGAGCTTGCAGGCTTACTGCAGGAAGAACCACCTGGTAATCTACTTCTGGTCACACCTTGCCAAGAAAACTCAGGAGATGGGTTGCCAAGAGTCAGCATTGACTTGGCGCACATAACAATAAGAGCAACTGCTGCCACCTTGACTCAAATACAACACATGTTACACAAACTATTCATAGCATTTATTTAGTTGCACATAACATTGCATCTGTTTAATTTATATGCAGAACACATCATCAGAGAAGCAGGACTGTATGAAGAAAACTGAGATGTGAATTGGCAGTAATCCCAGATCCTCAACTGTTGCGCAGTGATATTTTGACTTATTGCTCATGACTGCACTCAGTCCTGTCTGTTTCCCCTGTATTGCAGGTGAATCCTCAACCAGATACTCTTTCAGAGTCATCACATCCAGAAGTGAAGCCAGGGGATTGGGTCCTGATTAAGAATTTGCATCCAAAGACACTTTTGGCTCCCAAGTTCCTAGATCCATTCCGTGTGCTTCTGGTGGGATACTCAGCTTGTAAAGTGGAAGGACATTCTCGTTGGATACATCTTACACAGTGTAAAAAGGCTCCTTCACAGGATCTAGAAGGTGGTTCCCTGCATCGGTGAATCAAGAGATTGCAATGCAGAGACTCATTCAGATTTGGACAACAGTGATATTGCAGAAAAGACTATCATGATTAAGAGCTTTTTGAACGAACTGCTGATTAGTTTGAGTTAGTGTTTTTTCAGATATATAAGCAATGACCTCTTGGCACTTAACCTGTACTTCATGAAGAGATGGGGAATTGGGCGGTGGTTATAGTTATAGTGTTTATCTTCATAGTATTAAGAAGGGTAGTTGTGTTTTCATTTTGTCTTAGAACATTTATTTTTGGAGTAATTAATAGTTTTAGATATTTAGGGGTTTGTTAAGAATGTTTCCTTATCTGGTCGTAGTTGTGTTGTGGCATATTATTGTTAATGAAGCAGTACTGCATTCAGAATCTTGGGAATGTTATGGGGAATACCCAAATATTTTTGAGTCACATCTACACTCAGTTACAAAACACTTTAATCTGTCAAATTGTGCTGTTTGCCTTCCAACTGTGACAGCCACTCAGCATGAGTTTCTGCTACGAGCTAGGCCTAAAACCTTTCCAGAGTTTCGTGACATAGCTTTTAATCTAACCACCGTAACATGGTCTCATACAACACAGACCCTAGAGCGATTAGCCCTATGCCTCTAATGTCCCCTCCAATATGTTTTATGGCTCAAAATACAGGGAAAAAGGTAGGGGACACTCCTTGGAACACCTGTAAAAACGTAATACTACATAATTCCTCTATCTGGTATAAAAAATCCCATGTAAGAAGTTCCTTTATTCCAGTAGTACAATTAGTGGCAGTTCAAGGGAACCAAGTGCATGATTATGAATTGCTACAGTATAATAGTTCTGGATAGCCAACCCCTTTGAATGACTAGTTCAGACCTAGACATACCTAACTGGAGTTGCCCCTTGTTAGGATATTACCATCCCTGGGAACGTAATCTATCTGTAGGAATTAAAGAGATGAGCATTACTCTGTGGGCTTTGAATAATTGTACACAGAATATATCTTGTCCCCACAAGTTGACAATTTGGGAGAGTGGGTTAGTGGCTTTAGAAGGAGATTATTTTGTGTGTGGTAATCTTGCATATACAGAACTTCCCAGAGGTTGGTCAGGTACTTGCTATGTTACCCAATTAGATACCCCGTGGCGCTTTTTACCTTACCAAAATATTACATTATCAACCCTGAATGATTTTTTAAGAAGAAAAAGGGATGTTTCCCCTCAAGATAAGGCCATAACAGCTGCACAGCAACTAGTAGACTCTACAAGTTCTTTAACTAAATCTCAGATTGAGGTATTTACGGGTACTGCTTGGCTTTCAACTTTTGGAGCAATAGTATCCACGAGAGAATATGGTACCCAGATTATGCGATTACAGGCAGTTGTTGAACTTACAGCCCTGGATCTCACAGAGGCGATATAGTAATTACACTTACCTGGTAATTGTAGTTCCTTGAGTGACGACAGCTTAGTCCTCTACGTATGGGTAGTGCACCTCCTCCTGCAGCATGAAGACTGGACCAATCAAATTTCAGCATCACTGGAAACAGCATCCTGGCTATCCCTTCAACTCCAGTGAACTACTGTCAAAGCAAACTCAAATAGATAGCTAACCTTTAAGAAGATATGCAATTATTTATTATTCATTTTTTTTATATATATAAACAAAACCAGACTGCATCCATCCCTAAAAATGGGAAGGAAAACAAAAACACCCAAACAGAAGGTCTCCCGCCTGCCGCACCAGAAGCAGTCAGCGAGAGCAAAAAGGGAAGAAAAATGGAGAGCAAACAAGAAACACCTGAAACACTCACCTGTGAATACTGTCCTCCGAACCAAATGCGTGCCGAGCCAAAGCACCGCCCTAAGGAAGGGAAGGAGGACTAAGCTGTCGTCACTCAAGGAACTACAATTACCAGGTAAGTGTAATTACTATTTCCTTATCGTTCCTCCAGCTTAGTCCTCCACGCATGGGATGTAACAGAGCAGCCTTAACGGGAGGGATTCTGCCAACTGGCACGCAAGACAGCAGAGCCAAAACAGGCATCTCCTGCCGCCAAGACATCAAGTCGATAGTGCTTACTGAAAGTGTGCAGGGCAGACCACGTCGCTGCTTTACAAATCTCCACCGGCGAAACCATGCCATATTCCGCCCAGGACGCCGCTTGAGCTCTTGTAGAATGAGCCCTCAACCCTAGCGGCGCAACACGCCCCTGCAACAGATAGGCCGAGGCAATCGCCTCCTTAATCCACCTAGAAATGGATGCTTTTACTGCCGCCTCACCTTTCCTGGAACCTCCGAACAGGACAAACAAACGATCCGACTTGCGGAAGGCTGCGGTGACCTTTAAATACTGACGCAAAACTCTCTTAAGGTCCAAACGACTAAGACCGCGATCAGAAGTCTGCTCACCCGACGCGTGCAACACCGGGAGCGACACCACCTGATTCAAGTGAAAGGGAGAAGACACTTTAGGCAAAAAAGAAGGTACTGGCCGCAGAACCACCTTCTGATCCAAGAAAGATAGGAAAGGCTCCCTGCAAGAAAGAGCTTGAAGCTCAGAAATGCGCAGCGCCGAACAAATCGCCACTAAGAACACCGTCTTAAGGGTCAAATCCTTCACCGAAACTCGAGAGAGGGGCTCAAACGGAGCGTCACTAAGCGCGCGCAAGACCAAGTTGAGGTCCCACGAAGGAACAGAAACACGACGCGTCGGGCACAGTCTAGAAACCGCTTTCAGGAAACGTACAACATCGGCATGGGCGCCCAGCGTGACCCCCTGTAACAGGAAAGAGCTAACTGCACCCGCAAGGAACTGGCGGCCAAGCCTTTATCAAAACCGTCCTGCAAAAAATCCAACACCACCGGAAGAGAGGCCGTAGCCGCCCGAACCTGACGTCTGGAACACCAATCCTCAAAAACACGCCAAACTCGGACATAAGCCAGCGAAGTGGATCTCTTCCGTGCTTGAAGCAAAGTCGCTACAACGGACTTCGAATAACCTTTCTTCCTTAGCCTTGACCTTTCAATAGCCACGCCGTAAGAGAGAATCTCCCCACTTGCGGCATGCGAAGAGGACCCTGACACAACAGATCCAGAGCAAGCGGAAGCCGCCACGGGGAGTCGTCCAACAACCATACCAGGTCGGCATACCAGGGACAACGGGGCCAATCCGGCGCTAACAAGAACACCCGTCCCCTGTGAGAGATTTGATCCGCTGAATCACCCATCCCAGAAGTGGCCACGGGGGAAACACATAAAGAAGGCTGACCGTGGGCCAGGCCTGCAACAGAGCATCTATGCCCTCTGACATGGGTTCTCGCCGTCGACTGAAAAACCGAGGGGCCTTTGCTGACCGAAAGGTGGCCATCAGGTCCATTACAGGCTGACCCCAACGACGCACTAACTGCTGGAACACCGCGGGATTCAACTCCCATTCGCCGGCATCCACGTGAACTCGGCTGAGAAAATCCGCCGTCACATTGTCCTTCCCGGCAATGTGCGCCACCGATATCGTCTGTAACCGGGGCTCTATCCACGCTAACAGCATCTGGGCTTCCGCTTCCAAGCCCACGCTTCCAGTACCGCCCTGCCGATTTATGTAAGCCACGGTCGCGGCATTGTCGGAGAGAACCCGTACCGCTCAGTGCATTACTTGAACTTCAAAGCTTTGCAGCGCCAACCGAACGGCTCTCAGCTCTAAACGATTGATCGACCAACCGCTCTCCTGCTGGGACCAGAGACCCTGCGTCACGTTCTCCCCACAGTGGGCGCCCCAGCCCGATAGACAGGCATCCGTCAACAGCGGAACCCAGTCCGGCTGCTCCAAGGGCATCCCCGCCCGGAGCGAGGATGGGCGAAGCCACCATTTCAGGTCCCGGCATACCGTCCGCGGGCAGGGAAGACGCTTGTTTAACGAATCGACCTGATTGGACCAGCGACGGAGCAAGGCCCTCTGCAATGAGCGCATGTGGAAGCGAGCCCAAGGCACCACCTCCAAGAATGCCGCCATCGTTCCCAACAGTTGCAGATAGTGCCAAGCCGACGGAGCTGTGGCCCGCCGAAAACGGCGCACAAGAGTCTGGAGAGCTAACACCCTCCGTTCCGGGAGAAACACGGCACCCCTGCAAGTATCGAATAATACACCCAAGTACTCGAGCGCCTGAGTCGGATCCAAGTGACTCTTGCCCGGGTTGACTACCCAGCCGAGAGACTGCAGAAGCTCGACGACCCTCGCCGTGGCTGTCTCGCTCTCTGAAC
Source organism: Ichthyophis bannanicus (assembly GCA_033557465.1). NCBI lineage: Eukaryota > Metazoa > Chordata > Amphibia > Gymnophiona > Ichthyophiidae > Ichthyophis > Ichthyophis bannanicus. Next base: position 55,718,687 of record CM066045.1, read on the forward strand.
GAGACTTTCCGCGTATCAACCAATCGTCCAGATATGGATGAACCAGCACGCCTTCCTGGCGCAAGGCCGCCGCCACCACCACCATGGTTTTGGTGAACACCCGAGGAGCGGTGGCCAGCCCGAAGGGCAAAGCTTGGAACTGGAAGTGACCCCACGGAAGAGCGAACCGGAGATACTTCTGATGAGACTCCCGGATAGGAATATGGAGATAGGCCTCTGTCAGGTCGAGAGAGGTAAGAAACTCGCCTTTGCGGACGGTGACAATTACGGACCGCAGGGTTTCCATCCGAAAATGTGGAACCCGAAGACAGCGATTCACGCCTTTGAGATCTAAAATGGGGCGAAGAGCACCATCCTTCTTTGGCACCACGAAATAAATGGAATATCTGCCGAGACCATATTCTGCCGGCGGAACAGGAACTACTGCTCCTAACCGGAGCAAGCGATCGAGGGTTTGCCGAACTCGAGCGGTCTTTCGAGGGCCCCGGCAGGGAGATGCCACGAAGGAATCGAGAACAGGTCTGGCCAGGTCCAAGGCATACCCGTCCCAAATAATCTCCAAAACCCAGCGATCGGACGTGATACGGGTCCAAGCAGAGAGAAACTGTCGAAGACGGCCTCCGATCGCTGTGATCCCCGCCTGGATCCACAGCCCTTCATTGGGACTTGCGAGCGGCTGTAGAGGCCGCGGCTGCGAATCCTCTACTGGCTCCTCGAAAGCTCGGAGACCTTGAGAGATACCTACCTCTCTGCGACTCCACAAAACGGGGCGACCGAAATCTACGAAAGTCCCGAAACTGACCCCGAGGGGAAGGAAGGGACCTCCCTCTCTTTGGGCGATCCTCCGGGAGACGACCGCCCTTGGAGTCTCCCAGCTCTTTGACCAACTTGTCAAGATCCTCACCAAAACAACAGCTTACCTTTAAAAGGCAACTTGCCCAGGCGCGACTTAGAAGAGCCATCCGCCGCCCAACTCTTTAACCAAAGGGCTCTGCGCGTTGCCACCAAAGAACCCATGCTATTAGAAAGCGCCCGGATAAGGTCATAATGGATATCTGCCAAATACGCCGAACCATACTCCAAGCGCTGTAGCTCGTTCAACTCCTCGGCTGGCAAGGACGCCGCCTGCCGAAGACGCTGAACCCAGCGAAGACAGGCCCGAGCAACCCAAGCTCCACAAATGGAGGCCTGCAACGCTACCGCGTCTGCTTCTAACGACTGCTTCAACAAACCGTCCATTTTTCTGTCCTGAGGCTCCTTCAAGGCCGCACTACCTTCGACAGGGATGGTAGTCTTCTTAGTCACAGCCGAAACCGCCGCATCCACCTTAGGCGAACGGAAGCGGTCGAGGTCCTTGTCTGCCATAGGATACAGTCTGTGCATGATCTTTTCACCTTTGAGACCAGATTCTGGAGTATCCCGCTCAGCTTGAATCATCTGATCAATGACTCTGTGCATGGGGAAAACCACCTGTGTCTGACGCACCGCCTGAATTATGGGATCCGCACCATCTTCCTCCTCGACCTGCGGTGCTGGAACCAGACCAAGAGTCTGAAGCACCTCAGAAAGGAGCGCGGGCAACTCCTCTCGGCGAAACACTCGTATGATTTTCGCCTGATCTTCTGGCTCAGGGAGCTCGCCTTCCTCTAAGGCCTCCTCCTCCATGTCCAACTCTGGATCCTCTCCCTCCGGGCAATCCGAATCAGACAAGGGCTCCTGTAGGCGCTGCCATTTGGCCGCTTTTACGCCGGACAAAACACTCTCCGTCGCAGCAGGCTGCGCGGTCGCTACCTGACCAGGGAGGGAACCTACCCCAACTCCCTGGCGCCTACGACAAACACCTGATGCATCAGTAAAATGAAATCTGGAGAAAAGTCTTCCAAGAGTGAAGCACCCCCGAGATCCGACTGCGCCCCCGCGCCTACAGGAAGAGCGGGAGCCGTCCCCGAGGGGCCTTCCAAGGTCGAGTCCGTCTCCACAGCCGCGTGAGCTGCCTGAGAAGAAGACACCATGGAATTCTCCAGCCGCTGCTCCATACTGAGGGACACGGAGGCACAGCACTAACAGATGCCCGTCTCTGTAGAAGCGCCCCTCCAAGATCCACAAATCACACACAGGGACCCCGATGGCATGGAATCCAAACCACACGGCCCCCCAGGGGCGTAGAAAGTTATCAACTGCCCCTAGACTATGAAGGGAGACAACGCTGAATCCCAGACGAATCAGTCCACAAGCTAGGCACTGGGCGGCTGCTACTAATGAGAAACCCCCTTTTTTTTTTTTTTTTTTCTGTTTATAAATTTAGAAAAAGCAGGCAGCCCCCCTGGAACGGCAAGATGTAGAACCAAGCAGCTCCGACACTCCCGCCGCTGAGGAAGTGCATAGCTCAGAAAATAAATAAAAGAAATCCGCAAATTAAAAAAGGTAACAACGCAGCCACATCTGACCGGACCTCCGGAGAGGGTGCCTGTGACTCCGGGTCAGCTGAACACGGCCTCGTGTGCTGCACGCAGGTGGGAGCCGTGACGGCAAAATGGCCGCAGCTGCTCACAACCTTTTGGCGCGCTGTAGTATTTTTGGCGCCGAAACAGCCAGCCCGGATAAGGCCCCGACGATGCTGGACACCCCTCCACGGACTGACAAGGATCCGGGAAAACAGCCACCAAAATAAAAACGTAAAGAAATTAACGAAAACAAAGAAAGGCAAAAAGGCGATAGAGGCAAAGTCAGGGACAGTTGTACTAACCGTGTCTGTCTCCGAGAAGCCCGCCGGCACTTCCAAGCGCACAGACTCTTACCTCACAGGAACTCTGGCGCTGGACAGCCGCCGCAGAAGCTCTGCCCCGAACAGCCCAGGGAACAGAGATCCTAGCAAAGCAACACGAAAAAAAGCAATCAAACTGAAAGTGGCTTTGGCTGAGCAGGAGAGAGACCTCTGCTGAGCCCCCCTTCCTCCGGAGTGCCGGTGTCCATATAAATTTTAAAGAAACCCCAATAGGGACCAAATAAAAAAAAGACAAAAGGTTAGCTAGAAATCTAAGCCCAAAACTGACTGACTAGTGAGCCCAGCCAGGCTCACAAACATCTTCCTGCTGCATGAAGACTGGACACACTGGAGTTGAAGGGATAGCCAGGATGCTGTTTCCAGTGATGCTGAAATTTGATTGGTCCAGTCTTCATGCTGCAGGAGGAGGTGCACTACCCATAAGTAGAGGACTAAGCTGGAGGAACGATAAGGAATAGTGTGTTACAAGGTGCAGTGGACAAGGTGTCTACCTATGCAGCCCAGAATCGCATGGCTTTAGACTACCTCCTAGCTAAGGAAAATGGATTATGTGGATTAATCGTTGATCACTGTTGTACTCTGCTTGATGATGAAGGAAAGGTAGTGAAAGGGCTACTAGATAAGGTTAGAAATCGTACTTTTCTTTCAAGTAGTAGTTATGTAAGTTCTTTTTCTGATTTCTTTGATTCTGTTTCTTCTTTCTGGAATTCATTGTCTAAGCTCTTGCAAGGCATGTTAGCATCATTGTTTGGCTTTTTGGGGTTTCTTATTTAAGGAGCATTGATTCTCTGTAATATCTGCTTGCTGTAAGAAGTCAGTGGACTCATTGACCCCTAAAATGATGTTACAAATGCACCCAGAGTCAATTTACAATCCTTCTTTAATATCAATGTCTGAGTTTCCTTATCTTTGAAATGATTCTTTGCAGAATCAGAGGAGGGACTAAAAGGAAGCTTGTCTGTACAGGGCTGTGTACACAGCCAGGGTACTTAATAACATCATATTACTAAAAGCCCTCTGAAAGAGTTAACACTACAGAATTACTCAGCAACAACCTTGAAAGACTCTACTGAAATAACTAGGCTGAACTTTCCTGTAAAAAAGATATTATGTTATGAAACAGATAGTGCATGGAGAAGCTCTCTCTCAGTCTCGATTCAGAGATATCAAAACTGCAAGTGTTACAATTATTGTTTAAGACATTATGTCTGGGAATACATGTATATCTCCTCATGATGACCTATAAGAACTGACCTATGATGTAGAGAAATAGAGATGCACGTTATGAACATACGTGATGCTTGACGTAGAACAATAAGGTGGAAATTATGCTGTGTAATGGAATATTTACCTATAAATAAAATGGCTGAAGGCTGTGATGGCAGAGTAAACAAGGTGTTATCTTGGTTTGCTCTCCCAAAGCTTTGGTGTTTTTTATAATACAAGTGTGTGTTGTGTATTATTAACCGTGCTTGCTTCCTTCTCATTGCTTTGTGTATGGATATCCGTTACCCAAGAGCCCTGGTGAATTATCGGTGAGGGGAGGTGCAGAGTACACTTTCAGGTACCAATGATATAGGAAAATGTGGTAGGGAGGTTCTGGAGGCCAAATTTAAGCTTTTAGGAAAGAAGCTGAAATCCAGAACTTCCAGGGTAGCATTCTCTGAAATGCTTCCCGTGCATCATTCTCTGAAATGCTTCCAGTGCCACGTGTTGTTGTTAAGTGCCGTCGAGTCGGAGTTGACTCATGACGACCCTCTGGATAGATATCCTAAATTGTGTTCGGTCTTCAGTCAGGCAGCTCATTGTTGACAGACTGGTACCCGTAGCTGCTGTTATTGTATCGATCCATCTCATTGCTGGCCTTCCTCTTTTGCGTTGACCTTCTATCTTGCTAAGCATGATGTCTTTCTCTAATGATCTCTCTCTTTGCATGATAGTGTCCAAAGTATGAAAGTCGAAGTCTTGTCATCTGAGCTTCTAAAGAAAGCTTAGGTTTGATCTCCTCTAGTAACGACTGGTTTGTTCTTCGGGCAGTCCATGGTATACCAGTATTTGCCGCCAGCACCATAATTCAAAGGCATCAATTTTCTTCCTGTCTATCTTTTTCACTGTCCAGCTTTCACATCCATATGATGTTATTGAAAATACCATGGCTTGAACAAGTCGAATCTTTGTATGGAGAGAGACATCTCTGCTTTTGAGAATCTTATCAAGGCCTTTCATAGCCATTCTGCCAAGAGCAATGCGTCACCTGATTTCCTGACTGCTTGTTGCTTCTTTATTGATAATTGATCCAAGTAGGTTAAAGTTGTTCACGATTTCAATTTCTTCTCCTTCAACGATGAACCTGTTGATTATGCCAGTTGTCATGATCTTTGTCTTCTTTACATTAAGGTGCAGGCCCATTTTGAGACTATGTTCTTTGATTGTGAGAAGTAAATGTTTCAGATGATCTTCACTTTCAGCCAGTAATGTAGTATCATCAGCATAGCGAAGGTTGTTGATGAGTCTTCCACCAATGTTCAAACCTCTGTTGTCTTCATACAATCCTGCTTCTCTAATGATTTGTTCTGCATATACATTAAACAGGTAGGGGGAAAGTATGCAGCTTTGTCTTACACCTTTGCTTATTTTAAACCATTCTGTTTCTCCTTGTTCCGTTCAAACTGTTGCTTCTTGATCAATGTACAGATTGTGCAAGAGTACGATCAGGTGTTCTGGTACACCCATGCTTCTTAATGTGGCCCAGAGTTTCTCATGGTTTACACAGTCAAAAGCCTTGCTATAGTCGATAAAGCACAAAAAGATATCCTTTTGGTATTCTTTAGTCTTTTCAAGGATCCATCTCATATCCTCAATGATGTCTCTCGTTCCTCGCCCTTTCCTGAACCCTGCTTGCACTTCAAGTAGTTCTTGTTCCAGGTATGGTTGTAGTCTCTTTCGAATAATTTTCAGTAGAATCTTGCTGGCATGTGGGATCAGAGCAATTGTGTGATAATTTCCACAGTCAGTTGGATCACCTTTCTTTAGTATTGGTATAAACACAGATCTTTTCCAGTCAGTTGGCCATGATGTTGTCTTCCATATTTCTTGGCAGAGCCTTGTAAGTACGGTAACAGCTGCATCAGATAGCATTCCCATAGAAGTATAACAGCAATCAGTGCCTGCTGCTTTGTTCTTTGACAAGGCTTTCAATGCTGCTTTAACTTCTTCTTTCATCACCAATGGTTCCCGATCATAAGGTACAGGTTGAAACGGCTGTTGGTCCACTTGATCTTTAGCATATAAAAACTCTGTATATTCCTTCCACCTTTTCTTGATCTTCTCAGCATCATTCAACATAGAACCTTGAGCATCTTGTAACATTCCAATTTGAGGCTGGAACTTTTTCTTTAACTCTCGTAGCTTTAGAAAAGCCGATCTTGTTCTTCCTCTAATAGTTTCTGCTTCTATTTCCTTGCATGTATCGTCGTATTACTTTTCCTTGTCCTGTCTTGCTGCACGTTGGAAATCTCTGTTGAGTTCTGTGATTGTCTTTCTTTCTCCTCTGGCTTTAGCTTCTCTGCGTTAATGAGCAATTTTCAGAGTTTCTTCCATCATCCATTTTGGCCGTTTTTTTCTTTTTCACCTTTTGTAGAGACGTCTCGCTTTCTTCCAAGACAACCTTCTTGATGTCATTCCATAACTCTTTTGGAGCTCTGTCATTTGGATCTAAAGCAGCAAATCGATTTTGCAGGCAGTCTTTAAATTCGTGTGGTATATTCTCAAGGTCATATTTTGCTGCATTCATGAGTGGTTTGCTCTTTTTCAACTTTAGCTTGAGTTTGCATACTAGTAGTTGATGATCTGTACCACAGTCAGCTCCAGGTTTTGTCTTTGTTGATGTTACAGAGCTTTTCCATCGTTGACTTCCACAGATGTAGTCAATTAGATTTTTATACAGTCCATTGGGTGAAGTCCATGTGTACAGTCACCGCTTGTGTTGCTGGAAGAAGGTGTTTGAGATGAATAGATCATTGGTCTTGCAGAATTCTATCAGTCTTTCTCCAGCTTCATTTCTGTTGCCAAGTCCATATTTTCCAACTACTTTGCCTTCTTCTTTGCTACCAACTTTTGCATTCCAGTCACCCAGGATTATCAGGATATCCTGTTTGCATGTTCTGTCAATTTCAGCTTGTACTTGTTCATAGAACTCTTCAATTTCATTCTCTTCTGCAGCTGTTGGGGCATATACTTGAATTATAGTTGTGTTGATAGGCGTTCCTTGTAGATGAATAGAGATTAAGCGTTCGCTGACTGCATTGTATTTCATTACAGTTCTTGCACGTTTCTTCTTTATTATAAATGCAACACCATTTCTTCTTTGTCTTTCATTTCCAGCATAGTAGACCATGTGATCACCTGATGCAAAGTGCCCAATGCCAGTCCATTTCAGTTCGCTGACACCCAACAGATCAAGTTGTACAAGTTCTATTTCATTCTTGACCACCTCCAACTTCCTTTGGTTCATGCTTCGTACATTCCATGTGCCAATGTGTAAGACATCTTTATAGCTTCTGACTCATTTCATGCGCAGCTACATCAGCAGTCAGATGTCCCAAGTGCTTTGATCCAACCACATCATAAATGCTGGCTTTACTCTGAAAAGTCTTCAGCTCTTCCCCAGTAGCTAGTTGAGTGCCTTCCGACCTGGGGGTCTCATCTTCCAGCACTATAGCACAATTTGTTTTGTTGTAACTATCCATTGGGTTTTCATGGCAAGATACAGAAGTAGATTGCCGGGCCTTTCTTCCGCGCAGTTTAAGTTTGGTGTTGTTGCCGTTGTCACAGAAATGTGATCCTCCGCCGTCAACATTATCCCATTCTGCTGCTGCCCAGATGGGTGGTCTGTCTTGGTCTGGTACCTCAGCTGAGACCTGTCCATCTTGGGAGACCCTGCCAGTAATTAAACTACCGATAGTTTAGCTCTCAGCATCACTGATGCACACAAGCCCTCACAGCACGACAAGCTGCAAACCAAGTGAGGGCTACGTGCAGGGCCCAAAAGGCAGGCGAAGCTCCAGAGTCTCAATGCACGGATGAGACGATGGTGCAAAGAACTCTCTGGGGAAGGGAAAAGGTTAGGACATCCTAACAGAGAGGTTCCAATAAAGATAAAAGTTACCCAGGTGCCCTTAAGTACAGAACTGAAAGATTCCAAATTACCCGTCAACTGATAACCAGATTGATATGATTGAAATACAACCTCTAAAATGCATGTATATAATGCTAGAAGTCTAAAATTTAGATGGGAGAGTTAGAATATATAGCTCTAAATGAGAGGTTAAATATGATTGGTATCTCAGAGACCTGGTGGAAGGAGGACAACCAATGGGAGACTGTGATACCTGGATACAAACTATATCGCAATGATAGAGCAGATTAAATTGGTGGAGGGGTTGCACTCTGTTAGAGATGGCATTGAGTCACAAAGGATTAAAGTGTTGCAGGAAACCAAATACGCTGTAGTATCTCTATGGATAGAAATTCCATGTAAAAAAGGGGAAGGCAATGGCACTGGGAGTGTACTACCGACCGCCTGGCCAGAATGAACAGATGGATAATGAAATCCTGAAAGATATCAGAGAAGCTAACAAAAGTTACAACACAGTAATAATGAGTGATTTCAATTATCCAGATATCAACTGGGTCAGTGTCGCAGCAGGACATGCTAGGGAAATAAAGTTTCTAAATGAAATAAACGACTGCTTCTTGGAGCAGCTGGCTCATAAACCGACAAGAGGAGAATCTATTTCAGACCTAGTCCTTAGTGACATGCAAGATCTGGTGAAAGAGAATGGTGTTGGGGCCACTTGGCAATAGTGATCATAACATGATCCGATTTGATTTAATAAATGAAAGGAGGATGGCAAGGAAATCCACAGTACTTCTATTTAACTTTCAAAAGGGAGACTATAATAAAATGAGGAAAATAGTTAGCAAAAGACTAAAAGAAGTAGCTGCAAAGGCTAAAGATTTGCATAAAGCATGGGCATTGCTTAAAAATACTATCTTGGAAGCCCAGAACAGATGTATTCCACGCTTTAAGAAGTAGAAGGAAGCCAAAAAAACTGCAGGCATGGTTTAAAGGCAAGGTCAGAGAGGCTGTTGTGGCCAAAAAAGCATCTTTCAGGAAATGGATAAAGGAGTCAAATGACGGGAAGCAACATAAGCATTGCCAAGTTAGATGCAAGGGATTGATAAGGCAGGCAAAGAGAGAATTTGAAAAAAAAGCTTGCCGTGGAAGAAAAAATTCATAATAAAAACTTTTTCAAGTACATTCATAACATAAAACCTGTGAGACAGTCAGCTGGACCACTGAATGATAGAGGAGAAAAAGGGGTGCTAAGTGAAGACAACGCCACTGTGGAGAGATTGAATGAATTCTTTGCTTCAATCTTTACTGGAGATGATGTAGGAAATTGCCTTTATATACTATTTCAGACACACGTAAATGTATCTGAAGAAATGAAAGAAATATTGATAAACCAGGAAGATGTATTACAACTATTTGATAAACTGAAGCTTATCAAATCACCTGAACTGGATGGTGTACATCCAAGGGTATTGAAAGAACTGAAATATGAGATTGCAGACCTACTATTAGTAATCTGTGAACACTATCGTTAAAATCAATTGTAGGACCTGAAGAGTGGAGAATGGCCAATGTAACGCCAATATTTAAAAAGAGTTCCAGGGGTGATCCGGGAAACTACAGACCTCTGAGTCTGACATCAGTACTGGGCAAAATGGTAGAAACCATTATAAAGAATAAAATTACTGATCATGTATAGTCATGGTTTAATGGGAGAAAGCCAACGTGGATTTAGCCAAGGAAAGTCTTGTCTTACTAATCTGTTACATTTTTTTTGAAGGTGTGAATAAACAGTTAGACCAAAGTGAACCGATTGATATAGTATATCTGGATTTTCATGTGAGACTCTTGGCAACATTAAAAAGTCATGAGATTGGAGGCAGTGTAGTATTATGGATCAGAATCTCGTTAAAAGTGAGAAGGCAGAGAGTAGGGCTAAATGGCCAATTTTCTCAGTGGAGAAAAGTAAATAATGGAATACCCCAGGGATCTGTGTTGGGCCCGCTGCTTTTTAACATATTAACAAATGACCTGGAAAAGGGTATAACGAGTGAGGTAATCAAATTTGCAGATGACACAAAATTATTCAAAGTTGTTAAACCCAAGAGGATTGTGAAAAATTGCAAGAGGACCTTGATAAATTGCAAGACAGGGCATCCAAATGGCAGATGAAATTTAATGTGGACAAATGCAAAACGTTATGCACCTAGGAAAGAACAACCCAAACTTTGGCTACACAATGCAAGGCACCAAATTAGAAACCACCGCCCAGGAAAAAGATTTAAGCGTCATCAAGAAATGCAAGGCCGCGGGGCAGGGTCCCAGCGGCCACTCGTAACCGGATGTTCGGCCGGTGTAGGAACCCTGTCTCGCGGCCGTCGTCGTCACGGGGGCTGAGGCGCGAGGACGTGGTGTTGCCCTGTGGAGATGATTGGCTCCACCCGCATGCAGGAGCGTGGTGGAGACTGGGAGGAGGGGGGCAACGCGGTGTTGAGGGGGAGGAGCCAGGGGTCGGCAACGGTTGCCTTCACTCCTGTGCCACCTCAGGGTCCGGTGCCTGCTTTGCGGCCGCCAGAAAAGCCATTTAGGAGGGCTGAAGTGGAGCGACAGGCGGCAGCATTGTTTGGAGAGGTGAGGCACGGGAGCCGGCGGGAGGGCACAGAGCTGAGGCGCCAGTTCGGAGCCACAAGCGTGGAATGCAGCCTCTTCCTCAATGGCAAGCGGTGCAATGAAGCGGGAGCTGTTAGGGTCGGCCGGAGCAGAGACAATGGGCCCGAGGAGCAGTGAGCCTGGGCAGTAGGAGCTCTTCATGTCCAGCATTACCGGACGACTCCAGGATTACACCGGGCACGATACAAGGGAGGCAAAGTTGTCCAAGTGGCAGAAAAAAAAAGAAAATGTATTAATTAAAAAATAAAATAAAATAATACTTAAATACTTGGGGGTGCAGAGTTAGTGTGGAGGTTTGGGATTGTTTTTGGGAGGGCTAGGTATGGAGGCGGCTGGGTGCGGGTTACATTTTGCGGAACCTTCTGTGGTATAGCCGGAGAGTAGAGACTTGGGTGGATTGGGTCATTTCCCAATAGCACCTCGGGGCATTGGGCAGGTTAATTAGCCGTAACTTGCTTTGGCACCATTAAACAAAAAAAAACAGAGAATTAAAATAACTAACTAAAAACAAGGGGTATAGCCATATGCCTGTGCATAAGGGCCGGCAGGAAGTGCCAGGCAGGACATCAAGACGAGTCGAAAGTGGGGGTGACAGAGGTGAATCAGGGGAGGGGGAGAGTCCTCTAGGGGTTAGGGGTCCGTTGGGGCCTCTAAGGGGGTGAAGGGGGATGATAGCTCGAAGCAGGACGGGTAGGAATGCTGGGAGGGCTCGAGGGGCATGGGCTCGGGGGCAGGGGGGGCCACCTAGAGGTACGAGGGGGTTGCACACTGGTTGTTTGCGGGCCAAGGGTTCGGAGGGTGGGTTGGGGGGGTAGCAGAGGATACTAACACGATGAACAATACAAAAAAAGGCTGTTAGAAGGGAGGTGAATGCAGTAGGCAACTCCAAGGGTGGAGGGGATGTGTGGAGGCAATGGGATTCTATGCCTTCGGCTGGAGGGGGGGATATAGGGCTTGGGGGCAGGGGAAGGTTGGTTCGAGGGGCCCCAGCTTTAGAGGGCAAATTATAATTTCTCCTGTGGGCTGTCCAGCAGTTCAAGGAGACTATTCACCAGTAGGGGCCTATGCTTCAAGGGAACACGGGCTTGGGGTGGGCCGAGGTCCATTCGTGGCGGAGTGGTTGGGGGCTTGGCAGCCTTTGGGGTCTCCTGTGGTTCCCCCCCCCCCATTTTTTTCTTTTATGTCTCCACAGGTGGCGATAAATCAGCACGCTGCAAGGTATAGTGGAGGAGGCCAACTGCGATCAGAGAGCATGGACACAGGAGTAGTAACAAGTCGGAAAATGATACCAGCGTGAGTAGGGACAGGCTGCATCTGCAGACCGAGGATGGCGGCCACTCGATGATTCGCCCATTGGCAGCATGGGGGCAGCAGATGAGTTGCAGACTGACCGGGGGAAGGTTGGGCAGCTGAGCGGATTGTGAGAAGGAGCGGGGGGGGGGGGTAAAGCCCACAAGAAACGGAGGCATTCATGTCGGCAGCACCAATGTTCGCAGTCATCCCCCTCCTTGTTCACCAACTCTTCGCCATCATCATAGGGTGCGGATATTGCTGAGCAAGGGGCAGGAAGCAGTATGCTAGTGGAGAACAGGCTTGGGAGTAGAGCTCCGTCAATAGCGGTTTTTCGGAATTATGGGAGGGAGTTCCAAAGAATTTGCACCTGAGGATTCGGAAGCGGCGATATATAGATATTTTCCACTTTCTGGAGGGCAGAAGACGGTCAAGGGAGAGTAAGTAGAAAAGGAAAGAAGACGAGATGGTGGGCTGCATTAAAAAAATAAATAAATAAAGGGGGTGAGGAGAGCAAAGTATTGGTCGTGGGGCACACAGGATTAACCTGTGGCTGATGAAACGTCAGACTGGGCATGTACTGCGCGATTAGGGGGCTAAAGGAGGGACAGTGGACAATGCGGGTGGGGGTCGTTCCGGTCGTGCAGTAGCGGCTGTGACAACAGATCGGAGGAAGCTGGGCAGGTGATTTGTGCAGGAGGTTAACAAGTCCTCTTGCTCGTTCCTCGACTGCAAATATCGATATGTGTACTCGGTCTGTAGGGGAGGACACTCGGCAGCAAACTGTGAAGAAGAAAAAAAAAAGGGGGGATCCCTCGGGCCTCAGTGCCAGCCTCCCAAGCAATAAGGAGGTGGGCAGCCTGCCCCCTACACCAATTCGGTTTGAGGCCTTAAGGACTTGGTTTCGGCAATACCCGCAGCGGAGAGATAAGAAGGTATTAAGGGGGGGGGTGTTACAGGAGGGTTTGGTTATTCCGGTACATGGAAATGTGGTAGCATCCAAGGCGCATAATTCGCCTTTGGGGCGGCGCTTTCCATGCATGGTTAGGTATAAGTTGAAGGTAGAGCTGACTTTAGGCAGAATCGCGGCCCCCTTTATGGATATCATATAAATAAAAAAAAAAAAAAGAACCACGGAAGTTCCGGCTGATTCATAACTTGTCGTTTCAATTGGGAGCGCAGGTGAACGATCACATCCCATGGAGCGGGGTACGGTTCGTTTTACTTTCTGATCGGGCTGTTGAATTGGTCTGAAAATCGGGTCAGAGCATTGATAGCGCAGTGGATAGGGAATCAGTTTTCCATTGTGGCCAATACACCTGCCGGGGTGTCAATTGATCGGTTTCCGCGTTGATGAGGGAGGTTATTTTGAAAATGCATGCCTATGGGCTGCTCAGTTTCTGGTGCATACTTTGAAATATTTAGTGCTTTCCGGTTACAGGTGTGGGGGCAGAAGGTAGGCTGGGCGAATGTTGTTTAGGAGTTAGATAATTTGTTCATGGGAGCAGCGCAATCAGTGAGGTGTCTGGAGCTATTAAAATGCATTGTGGATTTTCAGCATGAACTGGGGGTGCCATTGGCGGTGGTAAGACAGAAGGCCCGGTGATGAGGATTACCTTTTAGGTGGGGGAATTGGATTTAGTGGAGATGGTGGCTCATCTCCCTCTTGAAAAGGTGTTGAGATTGCAAGTGTTGGTGCTGAACTTGGCTTCCTCGTAATTAGCGTTGAAGGAAATGCAGTCTCACTGATGGCAGGGTTGCTGCGTCAGTTGGCGGTGTCAACTTCGGGAGTGCGTAAAATGCACCACCGTATTAGGGACTCAAAAGTTATGCATGCGGATTTGGGATGTCTGTTGAAAGACTTTAACGGGACTTCTGGATGTTGTAGGCTGAGATCGCTAGTCTATGGGTACGAGAATTATTTCCGGGTAGTGTGGCGTGCGGACAGCTAGTGGCAGGCTTGGCGTGAATCCAGCCTAACTAGCAAATAGCCTTTTAGGAATTGTTTCCCAGTGTAGGGGTGTGGGAGTTGTGGCTCGATAAGCTTCATACCCGCAGGGTAGTGTGGTGGGGCGACAATGCAGCAGTGGTCAGCGTAATCAATACATACACTCCACATTGTATTCAGGTGGCAGCCTTAATGAGGGAAGTGGTATTAGCATGTTTGCGTCTGAATGTGGAGGATAAGTCCCAGGATATCCCAGAATGTTTAACGGGATTGCGGCCGCTCTTTCCCGTTCCAAATCGGAACGGTTTCAGACTTTGGCTCCAGAAGGGGACATGGAAGGATGCGAGGTCCCGCAGAAATGATATAGAGTTGTATAGTGTGGATATAGTTGTTGTGATAAGGAAGCTTATCATAGCTCAGGAAGGAGCTATAGAAAAGGTGAAGTGACTCTGAACAAGCAACCTGTCAGTTCTGGTAGAAATAAGAAAACAGAATTTTCCCATAAAAGACTACCAGTCCCAGAATGCACCAGGTTTCCAACAGCCATTAGAGGAGCTGAAGTGGGGAAACGTGTGTTCAATCAGGAGGGCTATGAGGTAATCCCTAAGCACTCATCTCAAAGGGCAGGACCTGATTCAGCACAGCTGCGCTGTGTTAGGGTGGAGCACTCATCTAGGCAGAATAAAGGTAGAGTTTATTCTACAGAGAATTATCCTCATCCTCAGAATCATCATCTTCATGATCAGCTTGGATATCCTCAGTTTCATCTGGAGGATCATCAGAAGCAGAAGCCAAACCGGACGGACAGAGAGGGCAAGAAACCCTTTGGAAGAAAGAAAAGAAAAGCCTTTGGGAGGTCTAGAGGAGTCTGGAGCAGTACGTATACTGGGAGGCATTCCAAGGGCCAGCATACACCATTGGACTGGGGAAAGCCAGAGGAATGGTGCTGCAGAGCTAGGAATCTCCAGACGGTACCTGTGAGGGAGACGGCTGCACGTGGAAGGGACCCTAAGACCCGTGCCAGAAGGTATGTGAAGAGAGATCCAGTGTCCAGGGATCTGGATTGGAAGGCTGGACATAACAACTGGACTACATACTGGCCAGGCTATATAGAGAGGAACTCTAACAGCAATGGAAGCTCAGGTATGAACACTGATCTATGCCCTAGCTATACCCTTGAAAGACAGCAGGGAAGCAAGTATTGTCCTGAAAGTGCTCCATTGAGAAATTCCTCTGTGCCAATCCATGATATTGAACCCATGATTGTTGAAGAAGGAGGAGAGATTGCAGATGAAGGATGTGTTTACATGGATTGTTCTCTGTCTAAACTCCTTTGGTGATTTTCTGTTATAAAATACAACAACCATCACAAAGAAATACAAACTTGTTCTTTAATCTACTCAGAAAAGCTCCTGAGTAGGATTTTTAGCCACGCAGTAGAAAGCAAGCCAGCTAAGGGGTTTCAGCTGGGTAACTGCTAGCAATTGAGCCTTACCTAATTGCTTGTGAGCTCTGAGGGAATCACTTCTGAATCTATGTGGGAAGATATAAGAAGTTAACCTGAAAAGAACAGTTTTTCCCTTCTTTGTGGATTTTTGTTTGTTGTTTGATACACTGCTAAGAAAATATTAGCTAAAGCCTACAGGAAAGACCAGTTTGTTACCAACCAGGTCTTTATTCTTTTGCTTTGATTGCCTGACAAGTTCAAATGTTGTTTTCCTGATTTTGTTTTTCCAAGTTAAACACTGAAAGCAAGTATGAGTAAATTAGACTTACCTGCTAATTGTTGTTCCTTGCGGAACTCTAGTCCAGTCCCGGAACCATAGAGTTGTGAACCTCCACCAGCAGCTTTGGAGACTGAACATCTTCATCTCTTTGATCATCCAGCTATATGCAGCCCCAAGGACCGCCCACACATCAGTACCTATTGACAAAGCATACTAAGCAGAGCAACAAATAAGTAGATATAACAACACAGTGGAAAAAAGGATCCTGACCCTAAAGTTCCCACTACGAGCAAAAATTCTCTCTTTTTTTTTTCTTTTTCCAATTGCGTAAGAACAACCTCCCGCCTACGGGAAGGCGGACCAGAACGGCCGTGGCGTCCCTTGTGCAAAACGCATGCAACAAGAGGCGCCACCGCTCACCCCCAAGATTTGACCCCGAAAGGAAACTAAGGCGTGCTGCAAGCAGAGGAGCTCTGACCGAAAGTATAGAGAACAAAAACCCTGGCAGACTCCTATAATGAATGTACCTTCTTGGCTGGCAGCGAGAAAAGATAGACAGGGAGGGATCCGGGACTGGACTAGAGTTCCGCAAGGAACAACAATTAGCAGGTAAGTCTAATTTACTCTTCCTTAGCGTCCCTCTAGTCCAGTCCCGGAACCATAGAGGATGTAACAGAGCAGTAAATCTCAACGGGAGGGCCTCTCTAGTCCAGCCTGAAGCACCCGAGACCCAAACCGCGCATCCGACGCCGCCTGCACATCCAGACGATAGTGCTTAGCAAAGGTGTGCAAGGACGACCACATCGTCGCCTGACAAATATCCACCGCCGGTACCAAGCTCACTTCTGCCCAAGACGCCGCTTGCGCCCTAGTCGAGTGAGCCCGAAGCCCGGCAGGAACCATCCTGCCGTGTAAAAGGTATGCCGACGAAATCGCCTCTTTCAACCAGCGGGAAATGGAAGACTTAGACGCCGCTTCCCCCTTGCGCGTACCGCCAAATGTGACAAATAGGCGATCGGACTTACGGAAGGCCGCCGTTTCCCTCAAATACCGACGAAGAGCTCGATGGACATCTAACGCGTGCAAGGAGTTATCCGCGTGCTTGCCCCGTTCCTTGGCAAACACTGGGAGAGACACCACCTGATTCATGTGAAACGCCGACACTACCTTAGGCAAAAACGCGGGAACCGGTCGCAATACCACCTTGTCGGCAGAGAAAGACAGATAGGGTTCCCTATACGAAAGAGCCTGCAACTCCGAGATCCTGCGAGCTGACGAGATCGCTACCAGAAACACCGTTTTCAACGTCAAGTCCTTCAACGAAGCTTGCGCCAAGGGTTCAAACGGCGAAGCCACCAGAGACCTCAACACCAAATTCAAGTCCCACGAGGGCACTAAAGCCCTGCACGGAGGACGCATAAGCAACACCGCTCGCAAGAAGCGCTTCACGTCCGCATGGGACCCCAATAACTGGCCCTGAACCTTGCCTCGAAAACACGCAAGAGCTGCAAGTTGGACCCTCAACGAACTGGCCGCCAGGCCCTTGTCCACCCCTGCTTGCAAGAAGGAGAGGATCTGAGGAACAGAGGTCCGCAAAGGCCGCAACTCGCGAGCCGCACACCAGCTCTCAAAAATACGCCAGACCCGGACATACGCTAGCAACGTAGACCGACGCCGCGCCCGCAACAAGGTAGCAATGACCTCCGGAGAATAACCTTTGGCTCTCATTCGCGCCCTCTCAATAGCCATGCCATAAGCGAGAATCGAGCCACCTGAGACATCTGCAGCGGCCCCTGCCGAAGGAGATCCGGCCGAGGAGGAAGGAGCCACGGATCGGCCACACTCTACCGCACCAGATCCGCATACCAAGGCCGACGAGGCCAGTCCGGGGCAATCAGAACCACAGGACCCGGATGCCGTTCGATCCGCTGTACCAGGCGACCCAGCAGAGCCCACGGAGGAAAGACAGAGCAGCCCGTACCTTGGCCACCTTTGTGCCAATGCATCGACGCATGCTGAAGAACCTTTCGACCTGCGCGGACTCGAAGGTCGCCATGAGGTCCATTATCGGCAGACCCCAACGACGGACCAGCAACGCAAATACCTCGGGATGTAGAGACCACTCTCCGGGGTCTACCCTGCGACGACTCAGAAAGTCCGCCTCCACATTGTGAACCCCCGCGATATGCTGGGCCGACAGACACTGAAGATGCCGCTCTGCCCATTCCAGAAGCAGATCCGCCTCCGCTTCCAACGCCGCGCTGCCTGTGCCTCCCTGGCGATTTATGTAGGCTACCGTGGAGGCATTGTCGGATAGCACCCTGACCGCCGCTCCCTGCAGCCAAGGCTGAAACGCTGTCAGAGCCAACCACACGGCTCTCATTTCCAGTCGGTTGATGGACCACCGGCTCTCCCGCGAGGACCATTGGCCCTGAGCAATCTGGCCCTCGCAATGAGCCCCCCAGCCGCTCAAACTGGCATCAGTCATCAGCAGACGCCAGACTCCAAGGGCATACCGGTCGCCAGAGAGCGCCGACGCAACCACCAGCGAAGGCTGCGACGAACCCCCAAGGGGCAAACTGACTGACGAGCTAGCGAGTCGGACTGATGACACCATCGACGCAGCAGCGCTCGCTTTAGGGGCCACATGCGCGCCCTTGCCCACGGAACTATCTCGATGGTCGCCGCCATCGTGCCGAGAAGCTGAAGGTATTGCCAAGCCGAGGACGCCCGTCTCGCTAGAAACTGCTCCACCAGCCGCCTCAGGGCCCGCGCTCTGTGCACTGGGAGAAAAACCTTCCCGTTGCCGGTCTCAAAACGCGCCCCCAAATACTCCAAGGTCTGCGAGGGAAGAAGGCTGCTCTTCGCTCGATTGACCACCCAGCCTAACGACTGCAAAACCTGTACGACCCGCGCCGTCGCCCGGAGACTCTCCTCCCTCGACTTCGCCCGGATCAACCAGTCGTCGAGATAGGGATGCACGAGGACACCCTCCTTCCGCAGGAACGCCGCTACCACCACCATGATCTTCGTGAAGACCCGTGGCGCCGTCGCTAGGCCGAAGGGCATGGCTTGAAACTGAAAATGGCCCATCGGCAGCGCAAACCGCAGAAATCTTTGATGTTCCCGGCGAATGGGAATGTGCAAATAGGCCTCCGTAAGGTCTAGGGACGTTAGGAACACCCCCTCGCGGACCGCCGCTATGACCGAGCGCAGCGTTTCCATGCGAAAATGCGACACCCGGAGGCACCGATTCACTCTCTTTAAATCCAGGATTGGTCGAAAGGTGCCCTCCTTTTTCGGCACTACGAAGTAGATGGAGTATCAACCGGACCCTAACTGCCCCTCCGGCACGGGGGCGACCGCCCGGAGCCGAAGCAGCCGGGAAAGTGTATCGGATACGACTCGTCGTTTCCAGGGAGCGCTGCACGGGGACATAACGAAGGAATCGAGCACCGGTCGATGTAGCTCGAGCGCATATCCCTCTCGTATCACTTCTAACACCCACCGATCGGATGTGATAGCGGCCCAGGCAGGGTAGAAATCCCGCAGTCTGCCCCCTACGGGAATCACCGCCACCGGAGCCGGCCTCGCTTCATTGTGACTTTTTGGAGACCTGCGCCTGGAAGGAGCCAAAACCTCTACCTGCCCCCCGAAATCCGCGGAAACTCTCTCCGCGCCCCAGATATCTGGAACGCTGGGACTGACCAAAGCGGGAGGCACGAAACCTCCGAAAGGACTGCTGAGACCCCCGGAAGGTGAAGGTCGGCTTCCCCTGCTTGGGCTTATCCTCCGGAAGCAGACCCCCCTTAGAATCCCCGAGATCTTTTACCAACCTATCCAAGTCCTCTCCAAATAACTGCCTGCCCTTAAACGGCAGCTTACTAAGGCGAGCTTTAGAAGAGCCATCAGCCGTCCAATTGCATAACCAAAGAGAACGACGCGCCGCTACCACCGACGCCATGCCGTTAGCTAACCCCCTAATGAGGCCATAGTGGATATCCGCCAAATAAGCGGTACCCGACTCCAATCTGGACGCCGCGGCCTCTTGTTCCGCCGACTGGGGCCCCTGGAACTGTTGAGACCAGCGGAGGCAGCCGCGCGCCACCCAGGCCCCGGCCACCGCCGCCTGCATTGACAGGGCAGCAACATCAAACGCCTGTCTCAACAAGCTATCAACTTTCCGATCCTGCGGGTCCTTCAACGCCGCAGCACCTTCCACTGGGATAGTAGTCCGTTTAGTAACCGCGGAAACTGCCGCGTCCACCTTCGGCGAACGAAAAGAGGATACAATTTAGGCAACAGTCTAGCCCCGCGCAAAGCGGACTCTGGACTGTTCCACTCCTCCTGGATCATAGCTTTAAAAACCCTATGGAGCGGAAAGACTCTGTGGGAAGTGCGCACCGCCTGCATCAAGGGATCCTCCAACTTGTCCTCCGCAGTGGCATCTTCCACGGGTATGTTCAATACCTTGAGGGTTTCGGCAATCAGTGCCGGAAGTTCCTCTTTACGAAATACACGCACTATTCTACTACTCTGCTCGTCGTCCAACAACTCGCCGTCTTCTAAATCCTCCGCAGACTCCAGCTCGAGAGCCTCCCCCAGCCCCTCGTGGAACTCGTCCCCAGGAGGCGCAGAATCCGCAACACTCGGGGGCCGGCTCTTCTTTTGTGGACCAGTGTCTCCCTCTACTGAAAGTGGACGCTTTAGCCCACGGCAGGGCAGGACCGAGCCTCCCCCCGCCGGCTGCAAGAGAGCCAGAGCCTCCTGCATGAGAGAGAAAAAGGCGGGTGGAACTCCCAGGGATCCCTCCTGGACGCCCCCCGCCAACAGGCGCTCCGGCACTGCAGAAATCCCCGGACCAAGGACCGTCTCTGCCTGCTCTGATGTCCCTTCTGTAGATACAGGTGGGAGATCTGCACTGGAGCCCTCCAGAGGGTCCTCCATGGCAGCACCCACAGCAGAACAAGTGGCACAGACTCGGGCTTCCAAATTACTACTTCTACGAATGCCACAGACCAGACCCCGAGGACTAGGAGGCATGGCTATGCACACAGCCCTTTGCCAGCAAAGCAGGAACACCTTGCTGAAGCAAACAGAGCAGAAAAAAAATCGCGATTTTAAAAGTGCTCAAAAACGCTCCAAATTGCAGGATTAGATAGAGCTGGAGTCAATTAGCTGATATCTGACCAAGAAATGCAAAAACGAAGCTCCTATCCCTAAAAAAAAAACACGAAGAAAAACAACTTTGAAAAAAATCCAAAATTGGCGCCGGACCCGATCCCGCCAAAAAAAGGACCAGAGAAAATACCCAAAAGGTCTAAAACACTCCCCAGAGCTGATTCCAGGCCACCCCAAGGCCTCCACCACTGCCTTTAGAAAGAAAAAGCTTCAAACTCTACTCACCCACACACAGGAGTGGAGGGGGGTTCAAAACACTGAGAGTGCTGTCCAGCGTGCCTGTCACAAGCTCTGAGTAGCAGTTATCAGAGTCAATAACAGAGTAATAACCGCTCAGGGCAGCTCGGGGAACCCCTAAATCAGTCAGGGGACCCTCAGAGCCTACTGCTGTATTCAATTGCTGCCTGTAATTGTCTTCAACCTTCTCCTCACCCACCAAGGGGGTCGGTAGAAAGGAGACCTGTGTCCTGTGCAGCTCCCCTGCTTGTTTGACCTATGGGGAGACTGACAGAGAGAGACAGAGAGAAAAAAACAGATTAGAGAAAGACAGAAGGGACACAGTCAAAGATTTTCTCCACAGCAGCAGCCCAGCACCTAAATCTAGAAAATAATAAAACACTAAAGCTCTGCTTATTTGTTCCTAAGGAGCCCAGTTCTGGGCTCTGACTTCCAAGCTGCTTGGAGACTGAGATACTGATGTGTGGGCGGTCCTTGGGGCTGCATATAGCTGGATGATCAAAGAGATGAAGATGTTCAGTCTCCAAAGCTGCTGGTGGAGGTTCACAACTCTATGGTTCCGGGACTGGACTAGAGGGACGCTAAGGAACCTGTTTTATGTGCTACCAAGCATATCTGTGTTGGGAGAAATAACCCCATAAATAAATATCTTATTGGCTTTACCCTCAAGCACAACTAATTATTGTGAGCAGCTGTGTCTGGTGTGAATGGACTGCATTGCCCACAATCCCTTGCAAATCATATTGATATATGCACTTGCCAAGACTGTGAACATTCTCACCCAGGCAGCCGTCTGACATTGTATATAGTTACCCCTGTTAAACCCAAGTTATAAAATCCTGTTATCTGTAATGTACACCGCATTGTGCTGCTGCTCTGTACAATTTGTTGACTGTAAACAGCGCTGATTTTAAAGAGCGCAGTATAGAAATAATATAAAGAAAATAAAACAAAAAAATGATGGAACACTGTCCGAGAGAGATGCAGGAATTACTAATAGCTACAGGAGTGGGAGCGTTCGTGGCCAACGCCTCTTGACTCCAGGTGGCCTATTACACATGGGTTACTGGGGAGGCGCTGCACTGCCTTACCCTGGGGGGGGGCGATGTTACAGTATGAAGCCTCCCTATTCCAGGCAGTTACGCCTGGTATTTTTCGGCGCGTTTCATATTGGTGGGTTAGTAGCGAACTCTAGCAAGTCTGGAGTTGGAGGCGATATACAGCGACAGCAGGTATGGGCTGTTGTGGGTCCTCCTAGCAAAATCAAAGACGGACCAGCAAGGTAAGGGATTGGGGAGGTATTGAAAGAGATTGTTGGACTCATGTTATGCCCAGTGGACACCTTGAAGGTCTAGTTGCGG
This sequence comes from Ichthyophis bannanicus, assembly GCA_033557465.1. NCBI lineage: Eukaryota > Metazoa > Chordata > Amphibia > Gymnophiona > Ichthyophiidae > Ichthyophis > Ichthyophis bannanicus. The sequence goes on from CM066045.1 coordinate 55,741,023, forward strand.
TTATGCCTGCGCAGGAGGGGAATCTTTATGTATGAGGATGCACGGCTATGGACGCGTTTTAAGTTCAGCTGTGCTGAGGATGGTGCTGCAGCACGTAGGAGAGGGCCCGAGTCGGTTCGCAGCACACGCATCCTGCATTGGGGCAGCGACTGGTGTGGTCATGGCGGGGTTGCCGGAGCAAGAGCTACAAGCATCGGCGGATGGTGTTCTAAGGGGCTTTTTTTTTTGGGCTGTGTTCGGCTTCAAGAGGGTGAGGGGACAAGCAATTGATGGATACTAACCGGTGTGCGTTCAGATGTGGAACAAAGCCCTAGTGTCGGGTTGGCTGATGGGTCAATCCTTTGTTTATGGGGATGGTTAGCGAGAAACGGTGTGGCTGGGGTGGACTCTTGGGGGTCGGGATCAAACGGCGGTGTCAGTTTTATGGCTAGGCGAGGGTGGTCTCAGTTGACCGCAGCTAATGCCTTTGCTTGGACACCATGAGCGATCAAGGAGCACGCCTGTATTGATATGGTTACATTTGGGTGGGCAACAACCTGGTCGTGGATCGGCCATCAAGTGATAAGAGTGGCAACGAGGGATCTTGTGGTGCTTCTGCGAAGGTTTCAAGGCATGGTGTGATGTGGTCGGATATAATTTCAAGGCCTGCTGGCTGAATTAAAAAAAAAAAAGCATGTAATTGGCAGTGTGGCCACTGGGGTCCGTGAACAAGGAGGTTAGCTAATCATGCATTCGTGAGTTGAGAGCGAGTGTGCAGGGTTGTATAGGGGGATGGAGGGCACTTATCCCCAATGGGTGTTGAATTGCTCATCAACCACTGGCAGGTGGTCTTGGAATGTGTGCTTCGGCGGGAGGCTCACTGGTCACAGCTTTGTGGTGGGGGGCGGCTTCGGGACATTAATGTCACCGGTGCCGGGATCCCAGAGGTGCCCAGGGGCCGGAGATTTAGGCTGTACTTGTGCCGGGGTGCCCTCGACCCTACACTAATGTCCTCTGTGCCAGTGGCGGGATCCCGGAGGTTTCCGGGGTCCAGAGCCTTGGGCCAGGGTGCCCCCGACCCGGACAACCCCTGGCTGACTTTTGCTAATTACATGGCGAGATCAGGGAAAGGGGATTAGGAAGATTGCCGTTGGCATGACCGTGGCAGAAGCGGAGGCAGTGTCACCTTGCTAATAGCATGGCTGGTGAGGGATTGTTCCACTGCTTGGATTGTTAAGAGGATTATTCTTGGACTGTAACGTTCGGTATATTATAAAAGTTAATAAAGCTGCGACCGGTTGTTTTCCCAAGAGCGGTTGTATCTGTGTATTTTGTGGGTAAAAGGAGGGTGGAACTAAAGGGGGGGGAAGAAGTGGATGGTTAGAGGGGCCTGGAGCACCAGGTCCGATCTACCTCGGTTATAATATATTGAAACCCTCCACCCAGTCTGCAGCGGCAGCCAAGAAAGCTAATAGAATGCTAGGAATCCTAAGGAAAGAAATGGAGAATAAAACTATGAATATTATAATGCCTCTGTATTGTTACATAGTTCAACCGCACTTTGAATATTGCGTGCAATTCTGGTCTCTGTATCTTAAAAAGGATATAGTGGAATTTGGAAAGGTAGAGAGAAGAACCAACAAAATGGTAAAGGGAATGGAAGGATACCCCTATGAAGAGAGGCTTAAAAGATTAGGGTTTTTGAACCTGGAAAAGAGGCGGCTAAGGGGAGATACGAAATAGGTTAATAAATTAATGAATGGAGTGTAACGGGTAAACGTAGATCAATTCTTTATGGCATCAAAAAGTAGAAAGACTAGAGGACATGCAATGAAGCTACAATATATCTCATTTGGTTCAAATAAGAGAAAATATTTTTTTTAACTCAACAGATAACACAGGTACCCTACCAAAAAACTGCCTCCAGTTTTGCAACTGATTCCTATAGATTTTGGGGTGCTGAATCCAGGAAAAATAGCCAAAATGTTCCATCACGTCACGTTTTCTTGCAAAATTAGATTTCTTACCCATATAAGGAATGTTCACATAATTTCTTTTTAGCCGACTGCAGTTTATTTTCTTGGCCCAAAATAGAGGTTGTAATGGTTAACTAACTAGAAACACTCCCTCATGATATTTTAGAGTGTTCTGTATTCATTTTATACATTAACAGGACAATTGGGAGGCGGGGGCTAAATCCAGTACTCGCGCTGGCGCATGTTCTTTCCTGTTCGCCTCGCCTCGTTTGCTCGCTCAAACACGGTGGTTGCGACATGAACGTTCCTGTCAAATTTCAGTTTCTTGCAAGTTCATTATTACCTTTTGTTTGCTCAGTCGTAATCCAGCTTTATTCCGAAGTGGTTCACTACAGTTGTAGTTTGCAGTGCTGTGTATTTGTAATGGCTCACAGAGCCAGAGGTTGCGTCAACTCTCCGGACAGTTTTTGTTTTATTTGTGGGGAATATACCGTGAAAAAGCGGCAGAGGAACATTTCTGCATTTATTAAAAAAGTATATTTCGCCTATTTCGGTTTGAAGTTAGGCGATCAAGACAAACCGTGGGCTCCTCACAAAGTGTGCAAGACATGTGAGGAAGATCTACGCTTATGGATGAAAGGTAAAAAACAAGCATTTCGTTTCGGAATACCTATGATGTGGCGTGAACAAAGAGACCACAGCAGCGACTGCTATTTTTGCTCTTGCATTGTGAAGGGATACAACTTAAAAAATAAGAACGTAATAAGTTACCCCAACCTTCCCTCAGCAATTAGGCCTATGCCTCATAGCAACGAAGTACCTGTGCCTGAACCACCAAAATCTTTGGATCATATTTGTGTGGACGGTTTTGATCATGATGAGACTCATCAGATGGCTTTTCCCGATGAGTCCAGTACTTCCGAGTTTGAAACTGAACCAGATCCGAAACCTGAACTTTTCTCTCAAGCTGAATTGAATGATTTAGTCCGGGATTTAGGACTCCCAAAAGATGCTGCCCAACTGCTAGGTTCTCGGCTTAAACAGAAAAATCTATTGTCACCAGGAACAACTTTTTATTGGTACCGCAACCGCAAGACACAAGTTTTGAAGTATTTCAGCAAAGAGGAAGATTTGGTATTTTGCAACGATATATACGGAGTGATGGAAAAGTTTAAACTCAAGTATGATCCTGCTGAATGGCGGCTGTTCATTGATTCGTCAAAAGACAGCATAAAAGGTGTTCTTCTTCATAATGGCAACACATTCGTTTCAGTTCCTATTGCTCACTCTGTTATTCTCCAAGAAAAATACGAGAATTTGGCCCTGATTCTTCAGAAGATTCGTTATGATGAGCATAAGTGGATGATTTGTGGAGACTTTAAAATTCTATCCATGCTATTAGGGCAGCAATCCGGTTTCACCAAATATCCCTGCTTCCTTTGCTTGTGGGATAGCCGGGCCCGCGACCTACACTGGGGGAAAAAAGACTGGCCAATTCGGGAGTATTTGAGACCCGGTGAGAAAAATGTTCTTCATGAGAGCTTGGTACCTCGTGATAAAATTCTATTACCACCTCTCGACATTAAATTGGGTCTCATTAAGCAATTCATCAAGTCCCTTCCAAAAGATGGTGAGTGCTTTCGGTACCTTTGCTCAAAGTTCCCCCGACTTTCTGAAGCAAAGCTAAAGGAAGGAGTGTTTGTTGGCCCTGATATAAGGAAACTCATTTCAGATGGAGCATTCGCTGAAACGATGTCTGAGAAGGAAAAAGAAGCCTGGGATTCCTTCAAGGATGTTGTTCTCAAATTCTTGGGGAACAGGCGGGATGAGAACTATAAGGATATTGTTGCCAGGATGCTCAATGCCTTCAAAGAACAAGGCTGTAACATGAGCCTGAAAGTCCATTTCTTGCACTCCCATGTGAACTACTTTCCCGAAAACTTGGGGCATACAGTGAAGAACAAGGTGAAAGGTTTCACCAGGACATCAAGGACGCAGAGAGAAGGTACCAAGGAAGATGGAACACCACTATGATGGCTGATTTCTGCTGGTTGCTGCTGCGGGAAACCCCAGATGAAAAATACGCCAAGCAGCGCACCAAGAGAAGCATTCGGGGGAAGAAGAAACGGGCCCACCAGGAGATTGATTGACCCAAGAATGACTTTAAAATCTAAACTGTGTTGACAAATATCGTGTTTTTACTAAACTTTGAAATAAAAATTTGCTAGTTATTACCACAGTGTCGGATCTCATTTATTAGAATTTTATTTTCACACCATCGGGTATTTGTCTTCATGTATTGCAATGGTGCGGTTTGCGTTTTCTATTCTTACATACATACCTGTACAACATTTTTTGCACATTTCTTTGCTTTGCTTTGTGTCTAACCTCGCTCTTATATGCTCAATGTTTGTGCACATGTATGTGGCTGTTTTAAGTGCAGACAATTTTGCTACCATCACAGTGTGTTTTGTTGACATTACTCTATTCTTATGTGCTGCCTTGTTACAATTTTCTTTATTCTTATTTGAATAACTACTAAACAATTAGTATAAAGAATTAATCCAAGAAACTTTTATCTCGATCGCACTCAATCTGAAACGCTCACCTCAAACTGCTAACCCAATGTAGCAAAAAATCTGTACGTGATGGAGCAAATTGGTTACCAGATTTGGATTCAGCGCACCAAAAAACGTAAAAATCAATCAAAACAGAGACAGTTTAAAAAAAAAATTTTTTAGCGTACTTGTGTAATCAAACTCTGGAATTCATTACCGCCGTTAGTGAAGCTGGGTTTAAAAAAGGTTTGGACAAGTTCCAGGAGGAAAGATCCATAACCATTATTAAAGGGGACCCGGGATATCCACTGCTTGCCCCAATACAAGCAGGTAGGTACTTGTGACCTAGATTTGCCACTGTTGGAAACAGGATACTGAGCTTGATGGACCTTGGCCTGACTCAGTATGGCATTTCTTATGTTCTTAAGATTCTCAAGAGCAGAGATGTCTCTCTCCGTACAAAAATATGACTCGTTTGGGCCATGGTATTTTCAATAACGTCATATGGTTGGGAAAGTTGGACTGTGAAAAAGATAAACAAGAAGAAAATAGATGCCTTTGAATTATGATGCTGGCAATGAATACTGCGTATACTATGGACTGCCAGAAGAACAAACCAGTCAGTACTAGAGATCAAACCTAAGCTTTCCTTAGAAGCTCAAATGACAAGGTTTCGACTTTCATACTTTGGACACATCATGCAAAGAGAGAGATCATTAGAGAAAGACATCATGGGGCAAGGTAGAAGATCAATGCAAAAGAGGAAGGACGGCAATGAGATGTATCAATACAATAATAGCAGCTATGGGTGCCAGTCTGTCAACAATGAGCCGCCTCTTCAGAAGACCGACCATAGTTCAGATCAACTATCCAGAGGGTGCCATGAGTAGACACCGACTCGACAGCACTTAACAACATCACATCAACCTATGCAATCTTATAAACATAATCGTAGCATGTTACTAAAACGTGCAACGTCTTTTTATTAGGTATAAACATTTACTCCCTCTTTCCTATCGTACAGCCATGTAAAGAGAGCAACCGAGGATGTCACAAAGTCATTTCCAACAGGAGCTACGTGCAATTATTTGTGTTGTATTGGAAAAACATTATCATGGGCTGCACGGTAACAGCTGACCACCTTAAAAGCGAAGCACTGGGCCCAGGAGCCAGCACCCACCGGAAACTAAATTTAGGAAAAGTCCAAGCCGTCCGCTTACTCTGATTGCCGCACTGCCCCAACTGTGGAGGGATGATTTCCCGAGGCATGATACTAAGAAAGTCACCTCAGCCGGGCGAGACTGTAACTTTACTTCCCTTCCCGCTCCCGAAGGCGCTTAATTTTGGAAGCATGCGCACTCATCATCACGCTTTATCATCTGCGCGCTCTCTCTCTTATGCGTTGCAAGCCTCGCTCTGACACCGTGGGTGGACCTGAAGGTTGTGACGATCACGGAAGAAAGGGAAAAGAGGGGTCTTTAAGAAATCATTGGATATAAGGCCTAAAGACACGCCCTTCTTATTCGTACTCTGCGATTGGTTGCCTGGTAACGACTCCTCATACCGATGCCTGTCAATTTTTTCCCCAAGTTTGAACATCTGGGTCCAGAACAGGAAGGATAGTAAGGCACGGTAAGAGGCAAGCATACAACGTCATGCGGCTAGTGAAAAACTGAGAGGAGGGAGGTAGGTTTGCCACGTGCTTTTTTTTGCCCGGTGTCTGCGCTGCAGATTGTAAATATTTCATAACTATTACGGTATTACTAACCATGATGAGTGGTAAGAGAGCCCTACGGAAGCTTATTTGGCAGTGTTTGTGTCTACTCAAATGTTTTAATTAAGCTATATTTTGCGCTGGCGCGTTTTTTTATCGGATTGGTTCTATAAACATGTTCGATGCTTAGACATCCATGATAGTGTACGCGAACAGCATTTTGTACATGCTTATGGTTCACACGTTTTCCTCTCTTTTTTCCAGCGCGCTTCTTTAAGGCTCCCGTGACTTCACAGTCCACTGGTTGAGTGACGTAGAGGTTGAATGCTCCTCTCGGGCCGAGCAGTAGGAGGTGGAAGATCGCGCTGCCCGCAGCACATTCTTCGGTTTCCCGGGCAACGCCAAGAGTGGGCTCTGGTCGTGAGGCGCTACCTGCTGAAGGCGCTAGGCTGTACTGGTGTTTCTCCTAGGACAAGCAGGATGTGTCAGCCACACCTGGTGACGTCATCCGACAGCGCCATGACGGAAGTGCTCTATAGCTCAGAAGCTTCTGAGCATATGGGAGGTCCCACCTCCCTCGGCCCGCCCCTAGCCGGCCAGTTCTTTTTCTTCCGCCCTGCCTCAAGACGGAATTTCTAGCTCTCCATTACAAATATACAAAAATTCTTCAAACTTCATGCCTAAACCCGGCTTTAAAAAGTGTTCTATCTGCAATAGAAAGATGAACTTATCAGACACTCACCAACTCTGCATCGGATGCCTAGGATCCTCTCACCAGGTTGAGAATTGTGCCAGCTGTGCCCGGATGTCTCCTAGGGCAAGGAAACACCGGGAGCACGCCCTGCAAGACTTGTTCTCCTCCACGGCGACTTCGAGCACCAACCGCGACAGGGAGCATCACAAAAGTAAGGACCGTGGCAGGCCCGATCTGCCTTCTAAGTCAGCAGACCGTTCCCGGCCCGAGAAGCGGCAAAGGACTGACCCGGGGAAGGCCCCATCTCTCCGGGGTTCGAGCGCTGTCTCCCCCGCTCGTCGGCACGCTTCCAGAGAGCCCTCTACCCTTCGGGTGAGCCCTCCTGTAGAATGCAGCGATCTGGCCTGTTCTCCTCAGCCATGCGGTCTCCAGGACGCCTCTCAAAATGGCGCCGTCCTCCTTGACCCGCCTAGCTCCGCCTCCGGACACGCCCCCTCCTCCGGGATTGGATACAGCAGTTCCTGCTCCACCGCTACGGACCAGCGCAGGCAGCCTTCCCCCATGCCAAGCACTTCCAATGCCGCGGCAGAGGAGCTCCGTTTCAGCGCGGCAAGCAGGTCCCGGGCCGCCGAAGGTCAGCGCTGTCAGCCCTCTTCCCCGCGTTGCTCAGCCTTGCTACCAGCGGCAGAGGAGTCCCGGAGCGGCGCAGAAGACAGGGAACGGCGCGGATGTCAGCCCCCCGCGCAGGAGAAGCAGACACCGCTCCAGAGACCCTAAGCGCGCTTCCAATCAGCGCCAGAGTAGCCGCGAACGCCGCTCCAGCAGCAGAGACACACAGCGCAATGTCAACGATAAGAGCAGGAAGAGGACAGCAAAGCACCGGCATCTGACTCCGTCGGGGTCAAGAGATTCCTGCAGTGGATCCCCCCGTAAACACAAGAGGAGCAAGAGATCTAGTTCAAGGTGCAGCAGGAGACATAGGAGCAGTCGGTCTTCGGACTCCACCTCCTCCGCAATCCTTCATCTGCTCACTCGCCTTGTGGAACAGACTGCCCCCCAGCGATTGGACCAGGATCGTGCACATGGTTCCCCTGGGGATCATACACATGCTTCCCCTGGGGCACGACCGGGCTCGGAGCGCTCCCCCTCTCCACGAGACCCCAGTCGCTTGCCCTCCAGAGCACAATCACCTTCCCCTTCTTTGTCCAGACCACAGCCGCCTTCCCCAGTGCTGCTGGACTCCGAGGGAAGCGAAGGGGAGGAGTTGGGACCAGACTCTGACACCTCCAAAAAATCAGGCGGACAAGATGGACAATCCGCCTATACCAGTACCGGAGGATCTCACCTATCCAAAATTTCTCAGGAAGGTGGTTTCCAAGCTCGGGCTGACCACAGAGGACACACCAGATGAGCAGGAACCTGAGGTCATGAAATACCTCAGTGGCCCTAAACCAGCCATGGCCCTTCCCCTTCACCGCAAGTTGAAGGAAAAGCAGTTGACACTCTGGCAGTCCCCAGCGTCTGGCCAACCTTGCTCCAGGCGCCTGGACAGTAAGTACATCATCCACAAGACACCTGGTTTTGACAGGCCCCAACTACCCCACCAGTCAATAGTGGTGGCTTCAGCACTTAAGCGAGTTAAATCCACGCGTGTCCAAGCCGCACATCCACCGGGCCGGGACCCCAAGCGTCTGGACGACATGGGGAAGAGAGTATTCCAAGGCGCGATGCTGAATGCCAAGATAGCAGCGCATCAGTTCCAGCATGTTTTATTCCAGGATGCCATCCTTGCGGACCTCAAACGCCACTTACAGGATCTCCCCAAGGACTCACGTACATCCGCCTCCACCTCCAGGAGCTAGCGGAGTGCAGCAAACACCTGATGAGTACAGCCTTCGACTCATTTGACACAGCTGTACGGACAGCGGGCACAGCCATATCGGCTCGTCACTGGGCATGGCTTCGTGCATCGGGCCTCTCTGATAACACCCACGATCGGATCGCCGATACACCCTGTTCGGGCGACTCCCTCTTTTGGAGACAAGGTCACTGACACGGTGAAAGGTCTGAAAGATGACTGCACCACTTTGAAGACCCTGGCTGCGGACGGGATCGAACGACCCTACTGGTCCAGGAAAGGGAGCTACTCTAGAAAACCCTTTTCCTAGTCCAAACAATATTATGGCTCCAACCGACAGTGGCAGACGCCCAGATTCAAGCAGACCTATCACAAGTCGTCTTTTCAGAGACAGCAGCCACGACAACGCAAACAAAAACAAAACAACCCCTCCCAAGCGGGGAAAGACTCCTCTTCCTTCTGACTACCCGCCCTGCCTGGGCCCCTCTCCGGGACAGGCAGACCACCCAGTCGGGGGTCGGCTGTCCTACTTCCTCTCGGCCTGGCAGGAGATCACCACGGACAAGTGGGTCATTCAAATAATACAGACAGGCTACCGTTTGCGTCTCTCCTCCCTTCCACGGCAGCTGAAGCAACCCACCAGCCAGCCCCCACTCCATCAGGAACAACCACTCTCGGAGCTCCTCCAACAGCTTCTCCGGGCACGGACAATAGAGAGAGTGCCCACGGACCAAGTCAACACTGGATTCTACTCCCGTTATTTCCTCATTCCCAAGAAGTCAAAGAGCCTCCGCCCCATCCTGGACCTCCGAAAACTGAACCGCTTCATCAGAAAGGAGAAGTTCAGGATGTACTCGCTCAACTCCATCCTTCCTCTCATCAGAGCGGGCAGCTGGTTGGCTACACTGGACTTACAGGATGCCTACTCCCACATTCCAGTCCATGCCTCCCACAGAAAATACCTCAGATTCATTGCTATGGGATGCCATTACCAGTATCGAGTGCTGCCCTTTGGCCTATCTCCAGCACCCAGAGTTTTCACGAAATACGTAGCGGTCGCCGCTGCACACCTCCGCAAGCAAGGCGTCGCCATCTTTCCTTACCTGGACGACTGGCTCCTGTCGGCGAACTCTGCCAACGAACTCCGCAGAGCAGTCCGCCGAACTGCACACCTACTAGCCAGGCTGGGATTCCTGCTCAACAAGGAAAAATCACGATTCGAACCCGTGCAGCGGACGGAGTTCATCGGGGCGATAATCGACACCAAAGCCTGCAAGGCGTTCCTGCCCGAGACCAGGATCAAGGCCATTGTGCAGCTGGCAAAGAAAGTGTCGGCGGAGAAGCACACTTCAGCCCGCGACATCCTGCGCCTTCTAGGCCACATGGCAGCGACGATTTCAGTCCTCCCGCTGGCGAGACTCCACATGCACTCCCTTCAGTGGCACCTGCGGACCCACTGGAAGCAACTATCCCAACCACTCACTACCCGCGTTCCGATCACAGCCAATGTTATCCGGAGCCTACGTTGGTGGACAAAGTCAAACAACCTATCAGTGGGCAAGTACCTGCAACCCCTCACTCACCAGCTCATCCTCAACCGGATGGGGGGCTCACTTACTACATCTCAGCACACAAGGAGCCTGGACAAGAGCGGAGCGTGCCCTGCACATCAATGTTCTCGAACTCCGGGCCGTCAAATATGCCCTTCAGACATTCATGACACACCTGGCGGGGAAGGCAATCTTGGTGCAAACAGACAATCAAGTTGCCATGTTCTATATAAACAAACAAGGAGGCACGGGATCACGCACACTATGCAAGGAAGCTCTCGAGACATGGGCAGTAGCCTTATCCAACAACTGCGTCCTGCAGGTGACCTACCTCCCCGGGGATCAGAACATCTTAGCGGACAGGCTCAGCAGACAGCTCCAACCCCACGAGTGGACGCTCCACAAGGAAGTGACAGCCAATCTCTTTCGGCGCTGGGGAACTCCCCAGATCGACCTCTTCGCAACAGAAACGAACACCAGATGCACCTTGTTCTGTTCCAAGCACCCTTCGCTGCAGAGAGTGGCTTCGGATGCGTTCGCCATCCCTTGGGGGACATGGGACTTAGCGTACGCATTCCCTCCAACTCCGCTCCTGACAACAACGATACAACACATCATCAAGGAGAAAGCGCACGTAATCTTGATCGCTCCCTACTGGCCGCGACAGATGTGGTTCTCTCTACTGCTGCAGCTCGCCCAAGAACCCCCTATTCGCCTTCCACTGCGACCGGACCTGTTAACCCAGAACGGGGGCAGTACCTGGCATCCCAACCTCAAGACGCTAGCCTTGACAGCCTGGAGGCTGAAAGGCTGACGTTTCAGGATTCCAACCTATCCTCAGAGGTGCAACAGATTGTGCTGGCCTCGCGGAGGCCTTCAACCAGAAAAGCCTACGGCTTGAAATGGAAACGCTTCAGTATATGGTGCAAGGACCAAGGAGTCCTGCCAGCCTCTTGCCCGATACCCACTGTCTTAAAGTACCTCGCCTTCCTCTTCAGCTCGGGCTTGAAACCACAATCCATCAAAGTACATCTCGCGGCCATTGCCTCTCTACACGAAAGCCCGGAATACCCAAGTTCAGGCTCCATTTCCGCGCTTCCCATTGTGACGCGTTTCATGAGAGGGCTTCGAAATCTGCAACCTCCGGTACAGAAACCGGTACCCTCATGGGACCTTAATGTAGTCCTGCACCAGCTCACGCAGGAACCGTTTGAACCTTTGACAACAGCGCCCGTAAAATTTCTCTCTTGGAAGACTCTTTTCCTGATCGCCATCACCTCAGCCCGGAGGGTCAGTGAGCTGCAGGCTCTGGTGGCTCACCCACCATACACAAAGCTCTACGACAACCGGGCATCCCTACGGACTCATCCCAAGTTCGTGCCCAAGGTCGCCTCCGCCTTTCATGTGAACCAGGCGGTGGAGTTACCATCCTTCTTTCCAGCCCCACACTCTTCTCCCGAAGAACAACGTCTTCACTCTCTGGATTGCGTACGTGCCCTACGCATCTACCTCGACAGGACGTCCACAACTCGACTGGGGACCCAGCTTTTCATCTCCTTTGACCCAAACAGGCCTGGCAGACCTGTCTCGAAACGCACGCTCTCCCGTTGGATCTCAGCTTGCGTTGCCTATTGTCTTCAGAAGGCGGGCGCACTCCCATCTAACAAAGCGAGTGCGCATCAGCTACGCGCTATAGCCGCTTCTCTGGCCTGCGCACAGGAGGTGCCGGTGAGCGAAATCTGCAGAGCCGCCACCTGGTCCTCACAATTAACCTTCCAAAAACACTACTGCCTTGACATACATGCGGAGAAGGACAGCTCCTTTGGCCGGGCAGTCCTATCCGCTGCTACGGCACCTTGGATGGTGGGCCATACGGATCCAGCTCAGGGATGAGTGGAGGGACCATAGGCCACACATCCCGGTGAAACTGTTGCTATCAAACCTGTTGGTATGGTTTGGACTACGTGTTGTATCAGTGTCTAGTTATTGCACAATAGTTTGGTTACATTGTTGCACAATTGTTGTTACATGGTTGCATTGTTGAATTGATTGCAAATTGCTACCTCTCAGTTGCACAAATGATATGCACTTGTTGAATCACTACTTATGCTACCTCACAGTCACACAAATGATATGCACTTGTTGTTCTTTGTCGAATTGATTGATTATGCTGTTTCAATTGCACTAATGATATGCTCTACGTTGCACAGTTTATTCTACCTCTTGCAGTTGTACATATACTGTTCCAGTTTAATAGTCACCTCCGGCACGTTGCCGAGGATTGCACTTGTATTACTGTTGGATTCTAATAAACACGATTGCTGGTATATGCATGCCTCCCTCATTCTCCTCAGCGTGAATGCGTAGCTTGGGAGACACCAGGTGTGGCTGACACATCCTGCTTGTCCTAGGAGAAAACAGAGTTACTTACCTGTAACGGAGTTCTCCGTGGACAGCAGGATTGGTCAGCCACACGATCCCACCCACCTCCCCTGCATGAGGGTGGCCTGCTCTCTCCTAGCCGTACGGGCATAGCTAGTTACTCACTGGCCGGCTAGGGGCGGGCCGAGGGAGGTGGGACCTCCCACATGCTCAGAAGCTTCTGAGCTATAGAGCACTTCCGTCATGGTGCCGTCGGATGACGTCACCAGGTGTGGCTGACCAATCCTGCTGTCCACGGAGAACTCCGTTACAGGTAAGTAACTCTGTTGTGTGGGAGAAGCCTTGTTTTATCTGACCCTAAACGCTCTCTACTGGTGAGAGTTACAAGTCTTTGGACTATGGGTGCCGGAGAAAAAGGCCTAGAGACGGAGTCGCAGCACTCTGTTTTGACTTAAAATATCTAATCCTTTGGCATTGTAGAGATGGACAGATAAAAGGGATACCAGAATCCCCAATATGTAATTGAAGATGGATGAATTTCTTGATACAAAATGTGTTTAGAAGTTTGACTTCTCACCTACTTCCTTTTAAATAGAATAGGATGTCATGATCATGAGTTCTCTGTAACCGTCTTTAAAATAGATGGAACAGTGTTAACTAAGCATAAAGGCTATGACCTGTGCAACCATAGTTCATTGTACAGTCACTGCTGACAAAACATAATTTTTGCAACTTTTGCAATTATAAACAATTTTGTCATAATTGAGTAAATTTCATCTAATATACTGTAATCAGATCTTACTCTGTAAAAAGAACTCTGGCGACACCTTGTGTTATTTTGTGGTTATAATAAATGACTGTTACTTCCTCTTTTTCTCTAATAAAAAGGAGCTTTTTGGAGGAGGACTTTGAATTCAATAAGCCTGGAATTATGCATGTTCATAACCCGCTTGTTGTCTTCCCTCTGAGCTCAAAGAAAGTAACACTTGTGTGTGTGATTGTGTTCTGTATTACTCTCTGCCTGTTTCTCACTGCTTGATGGACCAGAGACCTAAAGAGCCGTGGTATTGTGGTCAGATCATGGAGTTTTCTTCAGGCATTTCTGTTGCTTTCACTTGTCCTGTAGCAGCGAAGTGCGGGCAACGAATAATACCAGGAGTCAATAGCAGGGTCCAAGCCAATTTATTGTGCACAAGCTCAGACAGGAGCGTGTCCAAAAGGGACTGAGCAACGAAGTACAGCAGCAAATTCCTTATATACAATTTTTACTGTTTGATAGAGGCAACCTTTCTATTGGTCCCAACGCCCCTCGCACCTATCCAATCGGTGACCCTCTCTGGGCCCCATTCCTTGTTCTCCCTTCTCAAACTGTTCTAACAAAGGCATAGTCTTAGACTTGGCTACATTTCTACTTCAAGGACATTTCTAGCTCATAGATGAGAATGCAAGGACAATTCAAGCATAAGCATAAAGAAATTGTACAAACTTCATATCAAAAGTAATTTAAAGCAGATTCTTAAACTCCTGGTTCTTTTCAGCACTAATCCCAGGTGGGGGTTGGGATCCAGGCCTAGTTTGCAGGCTGCAGCCTACCACATTCCCCCCTTTGATTATCCTCACCCCTCCTAGAAAGGGGGTGAGGAAAGAATCACATATCATATGCTCCTCAAACTGATGCTTCCTCCTGAGGCAAGGCCTGATACTTCCACATAGCTAGTACCCTGGCCGCTGTCTTTCGTTCAACTGTACTGTCAATGATTGAGGTGACCATACGCAGGCAAAGGGGCAGGAAACATGGAAGGAGCAGACACATAGCTATCATTAATAAAACAGCGAACACAATAGTCTTCAAACCTCCCAGCCCTGAAAACATAGTTCCGAACCATCCGTTGAGTTCTAGCCAATGCCATGTCTGAACTGGTACATGTGCTAGCCTTCGCATATGGTCGGCTATTTCTTCAATGACTGGACCCTGATCATCAATCTGCAGACAGCAGTTTGTCAGATTGAATTTTCCACATACCCCTCCCTCAGATGCCAACAAGTAATCAAGGGCTAACCGGTTTTGGTAAATAGCTGTGCGCATCTGAGTACTTTGTTTTGCTAAGAGGGTTAGTGCCTTACTCATTTCGTTAGTTATAATTTCTACAACAGCTTACAAGCGTATAATATAATTCAGCATATAAACAGGAGTGCGGTATCCCCAGGTCCCATCATTCGCCCATGTGGCTGGCCCATAATATGGGATAATTCTCTCAGGTGGCCACTCTTCACCATACCACTTATTCCATTGACCTATCTTTAGGGCATCCTGCTTCTGTCGACCATTATATACTGGAAAACCTAACTGCTCCCCTTGGGAAATGGGAATAAGAAAGAAAGATGGGCGAATTGTTCCCAGGACACACACCCCTCCCCAGTCGTTAGGGAGTTGGGCATATGCTCAAGTACCACAAATCCAGTAAGGCCCAGGAGGGGCCTCCCAGGCATTAGTAGAGGTAAGATCAGTCCATACTTTAGCAAGACTAGAGAAATTTCTTAAAGGGTTGGATGGTTCAGTAACATTTATACCTGACCACCAGGATGTCTTCTTAGTGGTAATATTGTAAAATCGTTTTTATTTATTTTTATTTCTTATATACCGCGCTATTAAGATCAGTGCGGTTTACATTAGAACTGAACAGTGCAACAATGCAATAATATCACAATGTGCTTACATAGAACAGGAATAATCAATAATGGGAATAACAGGGGAAACTATTTACATGGTATATACAAAATATTTACATAAGTTAACATAAGTTAAATACACTAATAATAATTGAAATCTACAGTAAGCATAGCTAGGTCAGGTGGGAGCATGGGTAGAATTAAAGGGAGAGGAGCACCTAACCATTCTCATGTTGGGTTAGTGCGTTGGGGTGGTTAAGGTGTGGGGTGAGTGAGAACGACTTATGTTTTTCGGGACTGGTTTCAGGATAGTGGATTAGAAAAAGATGGTGTTTTATTGCTTTTCTGAAGGAGGTGAGGCTGGATATGGATCGAATGTAAGTAGGAAGGTCATTCCAGGCTGTCGGAGCATAAATCGAAAAAGCTCTATTGGTAGTTGCCTTCGTGCACCTTGTGGTGAGCTTAGGTACTGTTAGCATGTTCGTTAGTGCAGGTCTTCTGATTCTGATGTCGGGGATGTTGTTAAGCAGTTTGCTGATTGGTGTGGGAGATTGATTCTTCAGTGCCTTGAAAGTCATGACCAGTACCTTATATTGAATTCGGGCTTGTAGTGGTAGCCAGTGTAGATTTTTCATTACTGGAGTTATATGTTCCGATCTTGATACCCCTGTAAGAACCCTAGCAGCAGAATTCATGGCCAGCCAAAGTGGGCTGAGGGTTGCTTGTGGAAGGCCATGGAGGATGGCGTTCGCAAAGTCTAGGTGTGGGATCACTAGGGCTTGAAATATGGTTCGATAGTCTGAAAAATCAAGTAGTGGGCGGAGGTGGCGCAGGGTTCGTATTTTGTGGTATATTGTTCTTGTAACGGTCTTTATGTGTTGTCATATCCAATCGCTGATCTAGGGTGATGCCTAGGTATCGAATTGTGTCTCTTGTCTTGAGTTCAGCGTTTTTGACTTGCAGGTTGGGTGGTGGGGCGAACTTCTGATTCCTTGTGACAAAGAGTACATCAGTCTTGCTATGATTGATCCTCAGGTTTTGTGTGAGCAGCCATTCAGCAACTGCATCAAAGCATCTGATGATAGGGGAGAAATCGGGTTGTTCGATAGTGAATGGAATGTGTAGTAGTATGTCGTCGGCATACACTAGACATTCTACATTTAATGAGCGAATCAGAGAGCAGATTGGCTGCATATAAATGTTAAATAGTAGAGCAGATAGGGATGATCCCTGAGGCACTCCCTGCTTCTGTAAGAATGGTTCAGAGGACGTGTTGCCTGCTTTTACTTGCTGCCATCTATTAGTTAGGTATGATTCGCACCATTGTAGTGTGGTGCCCTGTAACCCTTTTTCTTGGAGACGTTGTAATAGTATCTTATGATGCACGTTGGCTTAGACATACTAACTCTCCTACCTTTCTGACAACTACGGGGTTCAAGCACCGGTAGTCTTTCTAAGATGGCCCTACGATCATCCCCATCTCGACCTTGCGGCCCATCGGGCCAGGTGGCAAAGTATACACACTCCCACCAGGGACAGGAGTATGCTCCTTCAGATGCTTGGCAAAAGTAGTTGGGGCATGTACCCCGGCGCACGCTCCCCAATTATATGCTGTGCCGGGGCACATATATTTGTCATCTCGGTAGTAAATTTGTTCTTGATTAACAGATCCACAGCCGTAGTAGCCATTTCTGTTGATGGCACCACAAGCATCGGAGTAGAGAGGGGCAGGTTTCGTGGAATCTGAGAGTTGCTGGGTGGCATTCAGGAGGGCTCCATCTTCGTTGTCCCAACGTAACTCTAAGACATAGTAGGTAGGGCTCTGACGGGGGTTGAAACAGGTCCTGACCTTCCTTCTTGTACAGATACTTAATTCTGTACCATTATATACACACTGGCTAACAATACCAGTACAGCTATAGTAGGAATGGTAAAGTAGAGTTTGGGTAATTTTTGTCCCAGTTCGGGTAGTGGTTATGCAGGCGGTACAGGGAGGTATGGCAAGAGTCATTCTAAGGGGCCCCAGGGCTACCGCAAGTACAACATAAATACATAGATATATCATGATTACAATATCTCAATGAGTTCATCTAGAAACCGCAAATTCTTCACTTAAGTTCTCTTCTTCCACAGCTTCCACCGTACGTAGACCTGTCAGCTTCCAGTAGGTGACAGGAGTAGGGTTGTAGATTCCTCAAGCTTCTGCCATACGTGGACCTGCCGGCTTCCGGTAGGTGGCAGGAGTAGGGCTGTAGATTCTTATGGCAGCTGTTTTCGTCGCAGCGTGAGTCGCAATGGTGATCCTAGGTGGTCTGTTGAAGTCCAGAGACTGGATTCGGTGGTTGCTGCTGACTTCACCCGACTGTGTTGGATCCAAGGTTCAAGCTCTGCAACTTTGACTGCTGTAGGGGTTGACAGTATGACGACGTAGGGTCCTCTCCAGTGAGGTGCTAACGGTTCCTTCCTCCACTCCTTGATCCACACCGCGGTTCCAGGCTTGAAGGGATGCAGTGGTTCATTCAGATTGATGGGCAGTTGGTCTTGTACCCAAGCATGGAGACCCTGCAAGACAGAACCTAGAGCCAACAGCTCTTGTCTAGTGATTTCGGACCCAATCTGATTCATATCCCCCTTTATCCCCTGGACAATGGGCGGAGGTCACCCATACAACATCTCGAATGGGGAAACTCCTAATGACTTGGTGGGGGCTGAAGTATCCTGAGGAGGGCCATAGGAAGAACCTGGGGCCACTTCAGGTGAGCTTCCTGGCAGAGTTTAGACAGCTGGGACTTCAGTGTGCGGTTCATACGCTCTACCTTTCCTGAGCTTTGGGGTCTGTAAGCAGAATGTAATTTCCATTGCACTTGTAGAGCTTGGGCCAACTGCTGAGTCACTTGAGATACAAATGAGGGACCATTGTCCAATCCCATGACTAGTGGTATACCAAACCGGGGAATAATTTCATGGAGTAGGACTTTGGTGACTTCCCTGGCTTTCTCAGTCCTGGTGGGGAAGGCTTCCACCCACCCGGAAAATGTACAAACCAGGACCAACAGGTAACCATATCCGTTTGCACGTGGCATTTCAGTGAAGTCCACCTGGATATTTCCCATGGGGGTAACTCCTACTGACAGGACTCTCAGGGGCAGGTTAGGACCCTGCCGGGCATTGTTCTTTGCACAAGTTAAGCATCTACGGGCTACTGATGCTGACAGGGGTCCTAATAACGGGATACAGAAATGAGATCTAAGAGCTCTTTCCATCGCAGTTTTCCCATAATGTGTGGCTTGGTGGAAAGCATGGACAAAGGCTGGACCTAATGCTTCAGGGATTACAGTTGGACCCGGAGGCTGACCACCTACTGGCGGTGGTAGCACTATCCATCCGGTCTCTGTTAACACTCCCCCTTCCTCCTGATAAAAATAGTCTAACTCTGGAGGTATATCGGGGAGTCCATGCACTGAGGGGTACCAGAAATAATGCTGCCTGGACTGGGGTATTGGGGGCAGGAACTTGTCCAGTTATGGCCACTTCTCGAGCAGAAGCGTCAGCAAACCTATTTCCTCGTGAAACTTCTCCTTTCCCTGCCTGATGACCTCGGCAGTGCATTACTGCAACTTGTTTGGGGGCCCATACAGCATCTAGTAGTGTCAATATCTCGGGACCATATTTGATAGACTTGCCTCCTGAGGTTATTAACCCACGTTCCTTGTACAGGGCTCCATGGGCGTGTATTGTGGTGAAGGCATACTTAGAGTCTGTGTACACATTCAAACGGAGCCCTGTCCCTATTATCAGTGCCCTAGTGAGGGCTATCAGTTCAGCCTTCTGCGCTGAGGTTCCCGGGGCCAGAGCTGATGATTCAATTACCGTGTCCAGGGTCACTACTGCATAGTCAGCACAGCGTCATCCGTTGACGACAAGACTACTTCCATCCACGAAGAAAGTCTGTTCAGGGTTATTCAGTGGAAGATCAGTTAAATCAGGGCGGCTGGAGAACATAGTGTCCATAATTTCCAGGCAGTCATGGTCAGGGGGGCCTGGGCCAACAAGCAACAATGTGGCAGGATTCAGAGCCTGACTGACGTTCAACTGTAGCTGGGGGTTTTCACATAACATGCTTTGGTATTTTAACATTCGTGAATTGGTGAACCAGTAATTTCCTTTGTGTTCCATGAGGGTCAGGACAGAATGCGGTACCGTAACTTGGAGATTCTGACCCAAAGTGAGCTTGTCGGCTTCTCCTACCAGGAGGGCTTTAGCTACAACAGCTCTCAAGCAAGGCGGCCATCCCTTTGCGACAGTGTCCAGTTGTTTTGATAAATAAGCTACAGGTCGCTGCCAGGATCCAAGAGGTTGAGTCAATACACCCAGAGCATTCCCACTTGACTCATGGACATATAGGCGAAATGGTTTCTGTACATCTGGCAGACCCAAAGCTGGTGAGGACATTAATGCTGCTTTCAAGGATCGGAAAGCTATGTCCTGTTCAGGTCCCCATTCCAAGGGAGATCGCTCCATTCCTTTGGTGGCCTGCTACAATGGCTTTGCCAACAACGCAAAGTTGGGTATCCATATCCGGCAATAGCCTGCAGCTCCCTGGAAAGCCCTCACCTGCTTTCTGGTGGTTGGGGTAGGGATGCGACACACAGCTTCCTTACGTTTTGGTCCTAGCCGCCGAATCCCGCTAGACAGATGGAATCCCAGCTATTTAACCTCAGTTTGGCACAACTGAGCCTTGGCCCTTGAGACCTTGTATCCGGCTTCATTCAGGAGGTGCAAGAGATCACCGGTGGCTTGCATGCATTCACTTCTGGAGTTGGTGGCTATCAGCAGGTCATCCACATACTGGAGAAGGACTCTTTTTCCTGGAGTAACAGAGTAACTGGAAAGGTCCTGATTGAGGGCAGCACGGAAGAGGGTAGGCGAGTTCTTGAATCCTTGGGGTAGCCGAGTCCAGGTGAGTTGGCCTCGCCTTCCTGTAGTAGGGTCCTCCCGCTCAAAGACAAACAAGTTGGCTGGCTGGTGCTAAGCGTACACAGAAGAAAGCATCCTTCAAATCCAGGACGGTGAAGTGAGTAGCCTTAGCGGGGATCAGTCCCAGGAGAGTGTAGGGGTTTGGTACCACCGGATGTATGGTTACAACTGCATCATTCACTCGTCTCAAATCCTGCACTGGGCAGTAATCATCTGTCCCAGGCTTTTTGACTGGGAGGAGGGGGGTGTTCCAGGGTGATTGACACTTCCTTAGAAGTCCATACTTCAATAATTTCATTAGATGACGATGAATGCCTTCAATCGCTGGTCGCGGAAGAGGGTATTGTCTCACATGCACTGGTTCCGCTCCTGGTTTGAGGGGGACGAGAACAGGGGCTACATATTTTGCTAGGCCCGGAGGATTATCCTCCGCCCATACCTCGGGCGGAGCCAGAATATTGGTGGGTATACGGGGACTGGCTGCCTTGGGCGGAAGTGTACTATAGAACCGCCATTCTTCTTCGCAGGGGACAGTCAATACCATTAGGCCAGCAGATTTTGAGTTCAGAGTCATTTCCATCTTTCCCCCTTCAGGCAAAGGATATCTGATCCTGGAGCTTAGCAAGCATATCTCGGCCCAAGAGGGGGATTGGGCATTCAGGCATGTACAGGAACTGGTGTATTATCTTCCGTCCCCCTAATTCACAGGTGCGGTTCTGCAAGAAAGGTTTCGTGGCCCGAGTACCGGTGGCTCCGACAATAGTAATAGATCAGGAAGACAGAGGGGCCACCGGTTTTGCCACCACCGAGTGTTCGGCCCCCGTATCCACCATAAAGTCCATATATTGGTCCTCAATTTTCAGACTGACCATAGGCTCCTGGGGACCCAGAGGAAACTTGGAGCCCGGTCTGGCCTAGTACTCATCCGAATTGTAGCCCCCTTCGGTTGTCATTCCCTCTATAGCTACTTCTTCTTCTCGTTGAAACTGTGTATGACGTGTCTCTCCATGACTCTGTAATCGTCCCCCTCTCTCCCAGTTCTCCCACCTCCCCTCCGGGAGGCGGGGTCGCAGTGCAGGCATTCGTTTCTCCAATGTCCTTCTTCCTTGCAGAAGGCACACCTCGGCCCCTTCCACGTCCTCGGGTCCTTCTATTAGGAAAACCTCCTCCTTGTCATTCCACTAAAGCTGCAGCAAGAAAATCAGCTTTCTTCCTCATCTTACGTTCACTTTCCTTCTGACGCTCTTGGTCACGATTCACAAACACTTTCTATGCAACTTACATTAACTGGGCCGCATTCATGCCCGCAAATCCTTCTAGCTTCTGTAGTTTCCGTTTGATGTTTCCCTGGGACTGACCCACAAAGGCCACATTCACCATGCACAAATTTTCCGGGGCTGCAGGATCATATGGGGCCTATAGTCTATAGGCTTCAGATAATCATTCATAGAAGGCCGCTGGGCTCTCATCCGGATGCTGGATGACTTCTGATACTTTTCCAATATTCATGGCTTTCTGGCCTCCTTTCTTCAGGCCCTGCAGGAGGGCTTGGCGGAACCGATTGAGGGCCGCTGCCCCGTCTACACTGTTTGGATCCCACTTGGGATCATCATTTGGAAAATCCGCGGCGGCTGCTTGCCAGCGATCTAGGCCTGCTTCTCCTACGGGATTTTCTTCTAACCATAGGGTGGACGCTGCACAATTTGCGCTCGCTCTTCGGTACTGAAGAGGGTGGACAGGAGCTGGCGACAATCAGACCAGGTAGGCTGATGGGTCTGCATAATACTAGACATTAATTCAATCAAATCCTGGGGCTTCTCAGTATAGGAGGCATAGTGCGTCTTCCAGTTCAGTAAATCAGTGGTGGAAAAGGGCACATAAACGAGACTAGTTGGTCCCACCACAACCTGGCCCTGGTCATCAAGAGTAGGTAGACCTTGGACCTGGCGCAATGGCATAATGTGACCATCCCTTTGGCTCACAGTTGTACTTCTGAAAGCATAAGGTAGTCGGGACTGTCGGGGTTCTGTTCCTTGATATTGGGTGACGGCAGTGAGTGACCCTGAACTGGCAAATGAATCCCTGCTCGCAGTCATCAGTGGACTGTGGCCCCCCTGAAGCACTCCGAACAGAGCCGGGGCTTTCGATCGGGAGGAAGTGCGCGTTGTCACCCAGCAGACCTGGTTGAGAGAAAGGAAAGGGTTTTAAATGAAGAAAAAAGTACATATAAGCCGCAATATCTGGAGGAACCAGGTAGAGGGAGCCAGAGGGACTCCAGAGTGACTGTGGAACCACCCCCCACTGAGCATGATGTAATGCCAGCCAGCTTCCAATCCAGGAACACAGAAGGACTTCTTAAGGAGGCTGTGGAAGCCAGGAAGAAGAACAGCGAGAGCGCTGGGAGCAAGAACAGCAAGGGCAAGAGCGGTTGGAGCGGCAAGAGTGGAGGAAGTGGCAGCAGATGGAAAGGCAGCTGTGAAGACAGTTGGAGAGACGGCTGGAGAGGAAACAGCAAGAGTAAATGCGGCAGGACAGAGTGCAGCAGGAAGCAAGGCAAGACAGAAGGAAAAAGGTTAGAATGCAAACCTGAATATTCCCTTGCCAAAAGATCACCTAAAGTGGAAGGTGATTGTCTGAGAGCTAAGGAGGAACCTGGGAAGGTCTCAGCTCACAGAGAGGTAAAAGCTGTTTGTCCAGAGTGGCCAAGGCATTACTGCAGTTGTTGTCCAGAATCCACAGGGTCACAGCAGAAGCCCTAAGCCGTGCTAAACAGGCCAGCCAAAGGAGAGACTGGTGTAGGCCTCAACCTTCGCTGGAATCCAAGAAGCCAAGTTCCCAAGGTAAAGCTTTTATTGAGGCAAGCTATAGAAAAAGCTTATATGATAAGAAAAGCTTGAATAACAAATGTTTGTATAAGACTGCCACAAAAGCTCCAAGGAGAGAAGATTTTCCTCCTTATAAAATAGCACAGAGCCGACGCCCTAAGTGTTACCCAGAACATTGGGCTGTGCTGGAAAAGCTATACAAAGAGCCTGAGTATAATATACCTGAACCCAGGGACTCAGAGTCTGAAGCGTCCACCTACGAGCCAATGCAAGTGGACCTGGCAAGTGAGACTTCAGATAGCGAAAGGATTGTACATACTGTACCAGTGGAAGCCTGGAGTCTTTGCCAGACTTGTAAGGTGTATGAGTTATTGCCTAGGAGATTACTGTTTGAATGAACCCCAGCGCTACTGTGAAAATAACAGCTTTTCTTTAAGCTTTTTGTTTTACTTTTTCTTTCCTGAATGAAGGACATTTGCGTTTGTTGTTGTTAGCCAATCCTTTGAACCCTTGCGTAAAGGTAAATAAAAGCCTTTATTTTCCCTCCATTTGTGCATTTGATTCTTTGGAGATTAGGCCCAGGAAACAAATAGGGCCAAGAGCCAACTGGCGTCAGGATTACTGGCCAATCTCCTCCCCACAATTTTTATGTCCGAGCGCTGCCTATATGCCAGGGTGGTGCTCGCGACATAAAATGGCATAGTTGTTTGGATATTGGATTGGAGCCTACAACCGCAGAAGAAAAGAAAAATAAAACTTTTGAGTTTAAAAATAAAAACTCGGTCTGGACTGTTTGGAAAACCGGAGTGAAAAAAAAAAAAACAAGACCCGGAACGGATCTGTTGTTAACCGGAGCGGAAGAAGAAAATCTGGAATGGAATGGTTGAAATCCGGAGCGGATCGTAAATCCTGAAAGTGAAAATCCTGTTGCAACCCCAGAAGTGGAAAGCTGCGGAGCAGGACAACACTGATATTCCAGAGCTGGAGTCAACACTAATGTCAGGTAAAATTGTAGATAATCTTGAGTAGTGTTGGATATCCGGGGAAGTTTGAGAAAAAAAAAAAAGAAGGAAAAAAGAAGAGCTTTTGTTAGGAGAGACACACTTGGGTTTCTTTTTCTTCTTATCTCCTTTATACAGGTGCAGTATGGAGCCGAAGGAGCTTTGTGCCTGGATGGCGCTTCAGTTTGACAAGCAGGCGGAGTTCGCACAGCAACACCAAGCGCAAACCCTTCAAGCTATGCAGGCGCAACAGCTACCGGTCCTGAAGACCATGGACAACTGGTTGGCACTTCAGCGAGAGGCGATGGCAAGGGCTGACGCGGAGAAGCTGACGGCAACTGGACCAACCAGCACAGAAAGTGGACATTGGACATGCAATGATCTCATTGTAGGAAAGCTAAGTCCAAATGACGATGTGGATGATTTCCTAGACACTTTCAATAGAATTGCATGTTCTGCTAAATGGCCACCTGAGCAGTGGGCCATATGCCTAGCAGCGTCCCTCACGGGGGAGGCGCTTGCTGCATATAGGGCGATGCCCCCAGCTCTAGCAAATACCTATGAGGAGGTAGTTAATGCGATTAGAGATCGTTTAGGTCTTACCCCCATATCATACAATAAGATGTTTAGAGCTACTGTCCCCTCAGGGCTGATGAAACGCCCAAAGCCCTAGGCCATAGGATACGTAGTCTAGCAAACAAGTGGCTACAGCCTGAAAAGAAAAATATGGATACTTTGATGGATGTGATAATCCTGGAACAGTATATGGTAGCCATACCGAGTAGAATACAGAATTTTCTAATTCTGCAAAACTGCTGTACTACTACAGACGCCATAGCTCTTACCGAGCGATATTTGGAAGCGGAAAGAGTCACACAACCCAAGGTGCAGACTCCCAAATTGGTAGTAGGTATGGAGGCACAGAAATTAGAAAATGTCTCACGACCCATGTATATTGATTGAAGGAGTTATAAACCTGTGATAAGAGAAAGTGCTAAGAAATGTTTTTCTTGTGGTAAAAAGGGTCATGTGAAGCAACAGTGTTATTCACATACTGCTCTGGTGGGTGAGAACCGAAGGACAATACGTGAAGGCTTTGTATTGGATGTCAAGATTCAAGGCATAAATGTAAAAGCACTCCTGGATTCTGGAGCTGATCAGACTATGATCTCAAATAGATTGTGGGGTGTGATCAAGGATCAAGGTTCATCAGTTCCAGATCAGCCAGAAGGAGCCGTAAAGATAAAATGTATACATGGGGCAGCTACCCGCTACCCTGTATATAAATTGTGGGTTAAGGGACTGGGCATAATGAAAGAAATGCTGGTAGCAGTGGTGCCTAAATTACCCCAGGAGCTGGTATTAGGCCGTGATTGGCCGCAATTCAGAAAAAGTCTGAAAGAGGGCTTATCTCCTTCAGCAGTGCTAAGTGCCACTTGCATTCGCCATAACCCTAATGAAAATCTCACTTCTCAGCAGAAAAATGTCAAGGACGCTATAAGTCCTAAGGAAGCTCTAGTTTCCACGCGGTCGCATACCCAGGATGCGGAAAAGCCCTCGTGTTCTAGAGACACCTCCTTGGGAGACTTTCCGTCACACGACGACTTGATGGGCGACCCCTTGAGGAAGGTAAGAAAACCTAAGGCTGAGAGACGAAAAGAAAGAAGATGCCGTTCTGAAGGTAGAGCGGACCTGGAAGCTGGGAAAGGGATGCCATGGGTTCCCGCAGAGTTGATGGAAAAATTCCCTTCCTTTAAGATGGAACAAAGGGCAGACCCTGCGTTAGCTCATGCACTGGAGTATGCGTGAGAAGAAAAGGATTCCTTCCCCAGATTTATTATGGAAGAGGACATATTATATCGAGAATGTAAGGATCTTCGAACTGGAACTGTGCGGAAACAGTTAGTGGTCCCAAACACTTTTAAGTCACAGGTTTTACGCCTGGCTCATGACCATCCAGTAGGGGGTCATAAGGGAGCACAGGGCACCCTGGATCAAATTTTAGCCAGATTTTATTGGCCGGGAGTCTTCCGAGAAACAACTCGCTTTTGTGAATCCTGTGCATCGTGTCAAAGGGTAACTCCTAACCGACCACCAGAAATACCACTAGTTCCGATGCTCATAATCTCCGAACCAGTAAGAAGACTTGCTATAGATATAGTAGGACCCCTAATCAAAACTCCGAGAGGGTTCCAATACATCCTCGTGATTATTGACCAGGCTACCCGTTTCCCGTGGGCAATACTACTGAGAAATATTTCGGCAAAATCTATTGCTGTGGAACTAATCAAACTGTTCTGCGAGGTCGGGTTCCCGCAGGAGGTCTTAACAGACCGAGGTAGCAACTTTTTGTCAAAGTACCTCGCCCAGGTCTGGGACGCTTTTGGCATCCACCACCTAAAGACAGCCGCCTACCAACCCCAATGCAATGGCTTGGTAGAACGGCTAAATCAGAGCATAAAACAGATGCTGCGCCGAACTTTGGATGGCCAAATGACCGAGTGGGACACCATGTTGCCATTTATTTTATATGCCTGTAGGGAAAGAAAACAAAGTTCATTAGGTACCTCGCCCTATGAGCTTATGTACGGGCGAGCACCTAGAGGCATATGAGATGTATTGAGAGAACAGTGGACTGAACCCGTTGATGAAGAAATAGGCGTACCCCTATTTTTGAAAAACCTAAGAACTCGCTTAGAACGAACCTCCCGGTTCGCAGGTGAAAAATTGAAAGAAAGTCAGACCAAACAAAAACAGTACTATGATCGGCATGCCAAACCCAGACAATTGAAGGTTGGAGAGAAGGTGATGATCTTAGTGTCGGGCGCTACACCTAAGTTCGAAGCCCAATGGAAGGGGCCGCACACGGTGATTAAGCCCATTGGATCTACTTCTTACTTGGTCCAAGATACAAAAGAACATAAACAAGTCTACCACGTCAACGTTCTTCGGCCTTGGCATGAAAGGTTAGTGCTGATAGCTTCTGCTAAAAACATATTCCACCCTGAAGGGATACAAGCGGCTACCAATCGAGTGAAGCGTAATGTCAGTCAGCTGCAGAAAGTCCCAGTATCGTGTATTACGTGCTGCACGGAAGAGGCTTCCCCAGCCCGTAATATTTTAAGAAGGGGGATGTGTCACCCAGCAGACCTGGTTGAGAGAAAGGAAAGGGTTTTAAATGAAGAAAAAAGTACATATAAGCTGCAATATCTGGAGGAACCAGGTAGAGGGAGCCAGAGGGACTCCAGAGTGACTGTGGAACCACGCCCCACTGAGCATGATGTAATGCCAGCCAGCTTCCAATCCAGGAACACAGAAGGACTTCTTAAGGAGCCTGTGGAAGCCAGGAAGAAGAACAGCGAGAGCGCTGGGAGCAAGAATAGCAAGGGCAAGAGCGGTTGGAGCGGCAAGAGTGGAGGAAGTGGCAGCAGATGGAAAGGCAGCTGTGAAGACAGTTGGAGAGACTGCTGGAGAGGAAACAGCAAGAGTAAATGCGGCAGGACAGAGTGCAGCAGGAAGCAAGGCAAGACAGAAGGAAAAAGGTTAGAATGCAAACCTGAATATTCCCTTGCCAAAAGATCACCTAAAGTGGAAGGTGATTGTCTGAGAGCTAAGGAGGAACCTGGGAAGGTCTCAGCTCACAGAGAGGTAAAAGCTGTTTGTCCAGAGTGGCCAAGGCATTACTGCAGTTGTAGTCCAGAATCCACAGAGTCACAGCAGGAAGCCCTAAGCCATGCTAAACAGGCCAGCCAAAGGAGAGACTGGTGTAGGCCTCAACCTTCGCTGGAATCCAAGAAGCCAAGTTCCCAAGGTAAAGCTTTTATTGAGGCAAACTATAGAAAAAGCTTATATGATAAGAAAAGCTTGAATAACAAATGTTTGTATAAGACTGCCACAAAAGCTCCAAGGAGAGAGGATTTTCCTCCTTATAAAATAGCACAGAGCCGACGCCCTAAGTGTTACCCAGAACATTGGGCTGTGCTGAAAAAGCTATACAAAGAGCCTGAGTATAATATACCTGAACCCAGGGACTCAGAGTCTGAAGCGTCCGCCTACGAGCCAATGCAAGTGGACCTGGCAAGTGAGACTTCAGATAGCGAAATGGATTGTACATACTGTACCAGTGGAAGCCTGGAGTCTTTGCCAGACTTGTAAGGTGTATGAGTTATTGCCTAGGAGATTACTGTTTGAATGAACCCCAGCGCTACTGTGAAAATAACAGTTTTTCTTTAAGCTTTTTGTTTTACTTTTTCTTTCCTGAATGAAGGACATTTGCGTTTGTTGTTGTTAGCCAATCCTTTGAACCCTTGCGTAAAGGGAAATAAAAGCCTTTATTTTCCCTCCATTTGTGCATTTGATTCTTTGGAGATTAGGCCCAGGAAACAAATAGGGCCAAGAGCCAACTGGCGTCAGGATTACTGGCCAATCTCCTCCCCACAATTTTTATGTCCGAGCGCTGCCTATATGCCAGGGTGGTGCTCGCGACAGCGTTCTCCAGCTGCGGAGGCAGTTGGGGCTACTTGGGGTAAAACTGCAGGGATGGGTCCCTCAGGGACAGGCTCTGCCTGGGATGGTGGCGGAGCCGAGGGGACTGGCCTATAGAGGAACTGGGGCGGACGGGACGGAATGTCTGGAGATTCTGGGGTAGAATAGACAGGCAGTTTCTTTTCCCCAGGCTTCTGGGCCCCCCGTGTGGTTGCTACAAATATCCTGCACTGTTCCTCATAACAATGCTTCATCCAGGTGGGCTCTTTTTCACAAATACTTAACCAGGAATCTATATAGGGGAACTGGTCAGGGTGGTCTTTTCGTACAATCTGGTGAACTAAAGATATGATACTAATATCAAAGGTACCCCCAGGGGGCCACGAGGTGACCAGTACTGGCCACTCCCTATCACAGAGCATCTCTAATTGGGACGGAGACATCTTTATTCCATAGTCTCCGTCAAATCCCTTACTAAAATTCTTGATCATACATTTCAACGGAGTTTGCTTGGACTCCGACCCACCCATAATGACGTACACAACAACAGACAGTAGGGGCGGGTAGTCGGGCTGCAGATAGGGGTTCCGTACAGCCCTAGAAACAAATAGGTAGACAAATACCAAATGCTTCCTCCTTTTCGCGACCTGGGCGCGGTCGCCCGGCCAGGAACTGCCCTAATCAGGAGTCCGCACTTGCTTGATCTGTGTTTCAAGACCTCTCATTCACACACAGACATGCTAGCAACATTCCAGAATTCCCAGGCCTTACTGACTGACTGAGGGGCGGTAGCTTCGGTCTCACGCATACTCATGCAAGACGTACTAGGACCACCCGGAGAGGTGATCAGACTCTCATTTCCAAAATTCCAGACTAACTGACTGAGTAGCAAAGAAATTTCTACTCACCGGATCCGGTACCAGGTACAGAAACAGGTCATGGGTTGAATTCCGGACTCCTCTCGGGTTCGGAGGTGTTGGCCGGCCGGATCCAGCAATCCGCCAAGGCAAGGAGGAATCCTCTCCGATGCAGGAGGACCGGTGGCGCCTGAGGTTTCCCCTGCGGTCGGCTGGACATGGTTCCAGCCGGACCAAACCTTGAGGTGGTAAAACGTGGTATATTCACTTGAATACCATCCACTATTCGCACTTCCCAGCCAATGCACCAGGATAATGTAGCAGCGAAGTGCAGGCAACGAATAATACCAGGAGTCTGTTGCAGGGTCCAAGCCAATTTATTGTGCACAGGCTCAGACGGGAGCGTGTCCAAAAGGGACTGAGCAACGAAGTACCTGTTCTAACAAAGGCATAGTCTTAGACCTGGCTACATTTCTACTTCAAGGACATTTCTAGCTCAGAGAATGCAAGGACAATTCAAGCATAAGCATAAAGAAATTGTACAAACTTCATATCAAAAGTAGTTTAAAGCAGATTCTTAAACTCTGGTTCTTTTCAGCACTAATCCCAGGTGGGGGTTGGAATCCAGGCCTAGTTTGCAGGCTGCAGCCTACCACAGTCCTCTTATTCCAAGATATGCTCAACTCTCTAATTTTGTTTTGATCTGACATATCAATGTGTGTCCCATATTATATATATATATAGATATAGATATATATAGATATATCTTTTAGTGCGTCTTTGTTGTGATCATAAACTTAGATGCACACGTGCACTCATAAACACACATGTCTGTTGGGAGTCATAAGAAACAATTGAGAGGAGCATCATCTGATCCAGGTAGAAAGCAAAAGCCTGTTTACAATCCAGGGTATGAAGTGAAGCTTCTGCCCTGTTTGGGTGCAGCCTTAGGAAGAACCATTTCCTGGTTGAGGTGGAAGGGAAGAAACCACTTTAGGAAGAAACTTAGGATGTGTGCGGAGAACTACCCTATTACTAGTGTAAGGGGCTTGAGCTACCAGCACTTGGCATCTTGCTAATCTCGCATGCTGAAGCGAGAGCCACTAGAAAGATGACCTTCAACGAAAGGTATTTGAGATAGCAAGAAGCCACTGGTTCAAAAGGAGAGTCAATGAGTTTACCCAGGAGCACGTTCAGGTCCCATGCCAGCAGGCAAATGGGAGGCCACGACAGCAAGAGACCCCACATGAAGCGACCAATGATGGATGAATTAACAGGGAACACCCATCAACCACATGATGGTATGCCGATAAGGTGCTCAGATGCACCCTGACGGAATTGGATTTTAATCCAACCCAGGTGTGGTGCAGACAGTACTGCAGAATCACCCACACTGGACATGAGAAGGGGTTGAAACCTCTATCCGCCCACCAGATCGAAAACCTGCACCATTTGAAGGCGTAAGCTTGCCTAGTGGAATCCTTGAATGCAAGGAGGACATCCTTAATGTCCCTAAACAACTGATGTTGAGCGAGGGCTATCCTTTCAGCATCCACGATGTCAGAGTTAACAACTGGAGGTCAGGATGCAGGAGGGTCCCCTCATTCTGAGAGATTAGATCCAGGGCAAAACCCAGGGGAATGGGCAGTGCCTGAGTCAGAGCAGCAGCGGGTACCACACCTGCCATGGGCAGCACAGGGTGATAAGGATCACTTTGGCCCTGTCTGTCTGAACCTCAAAGATGGTCGGCCACCAAAGGCGTGGTCAAGTAAGCATACAGCAGGCCTTAGCCCCAGTAGAGGAGAAACACATCAGTCCCAAGGCAGTTCCTGAAAGGAATTCTGGAGTAGAACAGTGCAGCTGAGCATTGTAAGAGCTAGCAAAGAGGTCCGCCGCTGGGGTTCTTCACTTCTGGAAGATATCCTGTCCCATTGGTGGGCTGAGGGTCTACTCGTGAGGCTGCAGCACCCTGCTGTGTTAGTTCGCCAATACATTTTCCTACCCCAGAAGGTAGATAGCCTGGAGGAGCATACTTACCAGTTTGCAAAATTCCTGAATCTGATCACCTCCCAGCAGAAGAGGTAGGGCCCTGTGCTGCCCTGTTTGTTGATGTAGAACATGCCACTTGATTGTCCGTTCGAATAAGGACAAATGGGTTTGCCAGATAGTGTTGGAGAACGCGCAGGGCTTTCATGACTGCTCGGAGTTTGAGGAAGTTGATTTGGAGCTGGCTATCTTCCTGTGACCACAGACCCTGGGACTGAACCCCATTTCATTGGGCTCCACAGCTGAGCTTGGAGGCATCCATGATGCGGATCTGTTGATATGGGGAATCCTGAACAGGTAGCCCCACAGCAGATTGCCCATCGCCCCCAGGTGAGGGAGTGGGAGAAGGGCAGCATGACCCATACCCTGTCAGACAGGCACCCCGTTGCCTGCTTCCACTGAGTGCAGAGTTCACTGGGCCCAACGCATGTGGAAACAGGCTGAGGGTGTGACATAAACAGTCGAGGCCGTGTGTCCCAGGAGGCCGAGCTCAGACCATCTGAAAGAATTGGACCTCTCCTGCCAAGACATAGAAACATGATGACAGGCCATGTGTTTTTTTTCTTTTTAGTAAC
The DNA here is from genome assembly GCA_033557465.1 of Ichthyophis bannanicus. Classification (NCBI taxonomy): domain Eukaryota; kingdom Metazoa; phylum Chordata; class Amphibia; order Gymnophiona; family Ichthyophiidae; genus Ichthyophis; species Ichthyophis bannanicus. The sequence goes on from CM066045.1 coordinate 55,773,170, forward strand.
ATAGTAAATGATGGCAGATAAAGACCAGTATGGTCCATATAGTCTGCCCAGTAAGATGGCAGGAGTAGGTGCCACTCTGTGCAGGCCGCCCCTCAGGCCAACTCTCCCCATGTCTTTGTTTAGGGTGAACCCACCGCTCCATGCAGGACACCCCTATTTGTTGAGAAGTTAGATGGTTCAGTTTTATTTAGATTTTATTCTGTTGCTATAAATGGATCCATTGTGTCTGTCCCATGCCGTTTTGAATTCTGTCACCGTATATGCCCCACCACCTCCATCTGGAGGGCATTCCAAGCATCCACCACCCTCTCAGTGAAAAAAGTATTTCCTGATATTGCCTTGCAATTTTCCACCTTGCAGCTTCATGTTATGCCCTCTCGTTTTGCAGCTTCCCCATCTTTGGAAGAGGTTTGTTTGTTCATTATTTCTCCTTAAGTATTTAAAGATCTGAATATCTCCCCTATCTCTCCTCCAAAGTGTACACATTTAGGTCTTCAAGTCTCTTCTTATAAGGCTTCTGACACAGGCTCCAAATCATTTTGGTCGCCTTCCTCTGAACAGATTCCATTCGTTTTACATCCTTTGCAAGATACAGTCTCCAAATCTGAACACAGTATTCCAAGTGAGGCCTCACCAGTGACTTATACAGTGGTATTATAACCTCTTTCTTTCTGCTGGTAATTCCTCTTTGTATACAGCCCATCTAGTCTGCCCTTCCATATCTAGTGGAAGAAGAGACGTTAAATAAATATCTAGTCTGCCCTTCCATATCAACCACTACAGAGAGGTACTGAGCCTTGTTGGGAAGGAGAAACGCACAGGCCTGAGTGGTATCAATGAGGGCTCTGATGAACTCCAGGCACTGGACGGGCTGTAGGTGGACTTGGGATAATTTACTACGAAACCCAAGTTCTCCAGGAGCTGGAGGGTGCGACATAGGGCCTGCTAGACCTCGTCCATGGACACTTCCTTTTTCAGCCAGTCATCCAGGTAAGGGAAGACTAACACGAGGTAAGGGAAGACTAACACGCCCTACAGCGACCACCACCAGGCACTTTGTGAATACCTTGGAGGCGGACGCCAGTCTGAACGGGAGGACCTGGCACCGGAGTGACACCCGCCAATAACAAAGTGGAAGTACTGCTGGTGCAAGGGGTGGATAAGGATGTGGGTATAGGCATCTTTATCCAAGAATCATAGCCAGTCTCCCCAATGGAGGTAAGGCAGTAGTGTTCCAAGGGATACTATCTTGAACTTTTCTCTTTCACTGAGAAGCGATTGAGATCCTGTAGGTCTAGAATGGGTCGCAACCCACCCATCATCTTAGAAACCAGAAGTAGCAGGAGTAGAACCCTGTGTCTCTTTGAGGCAATGGGACAAGCTGCACCGCTTTGTCTGTGACAAGAGTTGTGAACTCTCTTTGAAGGAAGTCTTGATGGGTGGGATCCAGAGGAAGTTCCCCTGGAAAGAACAGAGTCCTTCACCTCCTTAACTCAGCAGTTTCAGGATTGTTGCTAGAAAAAAAGCTGGTAACTCTTTGGTCCATAAATCTTTTGCCATACTGGGCAATCTACTGAGATACTCGCCTTCTCCAAATGAAGATAGTCTGAGGCCCCCCTCCAGCCCCCATAACTGGTGGAATTCCAATGAAGGGAGTCCCATAAAGCTGCTGCAGGGTATCCCAGATGCAGTGACCCTCAAATGCTGCCAATGAATTGCACTGCTCAACAGATTTGCAAGCTCAGGACCCTTTTTCCTGTTGGGAATCCTTTCTGTAGTTCTCTGAGATGGTAGTTTTGTGGGTATAGCTCCACCCTTTCAAAGGTGTTTCAGTTGGTCTTGTTAGTCATCAATGTCTTGACCTTCCTTCTCATGGCAGATACACCCTTTGAGTATACTTTCGCTTAAAGAGCAAGAATTTTTTAATCCAGGGTTCAGTCAGCTTTGTGGACAGAAGTGCATGCAACATCTCCGATGGCAATCAGTATGGCAGCTTGGTGAAATTTACTTTGCAGTAGCATCCCATATAATATAGGTGGATGTACTCCAAGGGAAGCACGCACACAAACCCGCAAAATAGTACAGAAGCCGAAAGGAGCAGGTGACAAACCATGATGTGGAAATCTCAATTGAAACTTTGTTGGCGTATCTAGAGTCCGAAGCATATACATCCGTGTTTCGGCAACAAGCCCTTCATCAGGGGCTTGGAATTTGGAGGTAAAAGATGCTCAATGAGAGACACTACATGTCCATGGAAAACCAAAAAGGCAATCACTCTGTTGTAGTCCGGCAACCCAGAACTAAACAGCACATCAATGCAAATGGTTACATAGTAACGTTCACTGGGTGGGGGAGAAAACTAGTGCTTTCTACCTTGGTCATGTGGGGGGAAACAAATGTCAGTACACCACCTAGTAACAGGGTTCACGAAGGGTCTCATAAATACAAAGCCTTTGCTCAGAATGCCACATCTAATGTGAGACCGTGGTGTCGTTCTGGCAGAGTTCATGTTGTTGTTGTTAAGAGCTGTCGAGTCGGAGTCGACTCATGGCGACCCTCTGGATAGCTATCCTAAATTGTGTTCGGTCGTGAGTCAGGCGGCTCATTGTTGACAGACTGGTACCCGTAGCTGCTGTTATTGTAGCGATCCATCTCATTGCTGGCCTTCCTCTTTTGCGCTGACCTATCTTGCCAAGCATGATGTCTTTCTCTAATGATCTCTCTCTTCGCATGATGTGTCCAAAGTATGAAAGTCGAAGTCTTCTCATCTGAGCTTCTCAAGAAAGCTTAGGTTTGATCTCCTCTAGTACCGACTGGTTTGTTCTTCGGGCAGTCCATGATATACACAGTATTCGCCACCAGCACCATAATTCAAAGGCATCAATTTTCTTCCTGTCTTATCTTTTTCACTGTCCATCTTTCACATCCATTGGATGTTATTGAAAATACCATGGCTTGAACAAGTCGAATCTTTGTATGGAGAGAGACATCTCTGCTCTTGAGAATCTTATCTAGGTCTTTCATAGCCATTCTGCCAAGAGTAATGCGTCGTCTGATTTCTTGACTGCTTGTTGCTTCTTTATTGATAGTTGATCCAAGTAGGTTAAAGTTCACAATTTCAATTTCTTCTCCTTCAACGATGAACCTGTTGATTATGCCAGTTGTCATGATCTTTGTCTTCTTTACATTAAGGTGCAGGCCCATTTTGAGACTATGTTCTTTGATTGTGAGAAGCAAATGTTTCAGATCATCTTCACTTTCAGCCAGTAATGTGGTATCAGCAGCATAGCGAAGGTTGTTGATGAGTCTTCCACCAATCTTCACACCTCTGTTGTCTTTATACAATCCTGCTTCTCTGATGATTTGTTCTGCATTTAAATTAAACAGGTAGGGGGAAAGTATGCAGCCTTGTCTTACACCTTTGCTTATTTTAAACCATTCTGTTTCTCCTTGTTCCGTTCAAATTGCTGCTTCTTGATCAATGTACAGATTGTGCAAGAGTACGATCAGGTGTTCTGGTATACCTATGCTTCTTAATGTGGCCCAGAGTTTCTCATGGTTTACACAGTCAAAAGCCTTGCTCTAGTCGATAAAGCACAAATAGATATCCTTTTGGTATTCTTTAGTCTCTTCAAGGATCCATCTCACATCCGCAATGATGTCTCTCGTTCCTTGCCCTTTCCTGAACCCTGCTTGCACTTCAGGTAATTCTTGTTCCAGGTATGGTTGTAGTCTCTTTTGAATAATCTTTAGTAGAATCTTGCTGGCATGTGGGATCAGAGCGATTGTGCGATTAAATTCCACAGTCAGTTGGATCACCTTTCTTTAGTATTGGTATAAACACAGATCTTTTCCAGTCAGTTGGCCATGATGTGGTCTTCCATATTTCTTGGCAGAGCCTTGTAAGTACGGTAACAGCTGCATCAGATAGCATTCCCATAGAAGTATAACAGCAATCAGTGCCTGCTGCTTTGTTCTTTGACAAGGCTTTCAATGCTGCTTTAACTTCTTCTTTCATCACCAATGGTTCCTGATCATAAGGTACAGGTTGAAACGGCTGTTGGGCCACTTGATCTTTAGCATATAAAAACTCTGTATATTCCTTCCACCTTTTCTTGATCTTCTCAGCATCATTCAACATTGAACCTTGAGCATCTTGTAACATTCCAATTCGAGGCTGGAACGTTTTCTTTAACTCTCTTAACTTTAGGAAAGCCGATCTTGTTCTTCCTCTAATAATTTCTGCTTCTATTTCCTTGCATGCCTCGGTTTAATACTTTTCCTTGTCCTGTCTTGCTGCACGTTGGAAATCTCTGTTGAGTTCTGTTATTGTCTTTCTTTCTCCACTGGCTTTAGCTTCTCTGTGTTTCTGGGCAATTTTCAGAGTTTCTTCCGTCATCCATTTTGGCCGTTTTTTGCTTTTTCACCTTTTGTAGAGACTTCTCGCTTTCTTCCAACACAACCTTCTTGATGTCATTCCAGAACTCTTCTGGAGCTCTGTCATTTGTATCTAAAGCAGAAAATCGATTTTGCAGGCAGTCTTTAAATTCCAGTGGTACATTCTCAAGGTCATATTTTGCTGCATTCATGAGTGGTTTGCTCTTTTTCAACTTTAGCTTGAGTTTGCATACTAGTAGTTGATGATCTGTACCACAGTCAGCTCCAGGTTTTGTCTTTGTTGATGTTATAGAACTTTTCCATCGTTGACTTCCACAGATGTAGTCAATTTGATTGATTTTTATACAATCCACTGGGTGAAATCCATGTGTACAGTCGCCGCTTGTTTGATGAAAGAAGGTGTTTGAGATGAATAGATCGTTAGTCTTGCAGAATTCTATCAGTCTTTCTCCAGCATCATTTCTGTTGCCAAGTCCATATTTTCCAACTACTTTGCCTTCTTCTTTGTTGCCAACCTTTGCGTTCCAGTCACCCATGACTATTAGGATATCCTGTTTGCATGTTCTGTCAATTTCAGCTGGTAGTTGTTCATAGAACTCTTCAATTTCATTCTCTTCTGCAGCTGTTGTTGGGGCATATACTTGAATTATAGTTGTGTTGATAGGCATTCCTTGTAGACGAATAGAGATTAAGCCTTCGCTGACTGCATTGTATTTCATTACAGTTCTTGCAAGTTTCTTCTTTATTATAAATGCAACACCATTTCTTCTTTGTCTTTCATTTCCAGCATAGTAGACCATGTGATCATCTGAAGCAAAATGCCCGATGCCAGTCCATTTCAGTTCACTGACACCCAACAGATCAAGTTGTACACGTTCCATTTCATTCTTGACCACCTCCAACTTCCCTTGGTTCATGCTTCGTACGTTCCATATTCCAATGCGCAAGACATCTTTACAGCTTCTGACTCTCATTTCATGCGCAGCTACATCAGCAGTCAAACGTTCTGAGGGCTTTGATCAAACCACATCATAAATGCTGGCTTTACTCTGAAAAGTCTTCTGCTCTTCCCCAGTAGCTAGTTGAGTGCCTTCCGACCTGGGGGTCTCATCTTCCAGCACTATAGCACAATTTGTTTTGTTGTAACTATCCATTGGGTTTTCATGGCAAGATACAGAAGTAGATTGCCGGGCCTTTCTTCCACGCAGTTTAAGTTTGGTGGTGTTGCCGTTGTCACAGAAATGTGATCCTCCGCCTTCAACACTATCCCATTCTGCTGCTGCCCATATGGGTGGTTTGTCTTGGTCTGGCACCTCAGCTGAGACCTGTCCATCTTGGGAGACCCTGCCAGTAGTTAAACTACCGATAGTTTAGCTCTCAGCATCACTGATACACACAAGCCCTCACAGCACGACAAGCTGCAAACCAAGTGAGAGTTCATGAAACACCCCTTTGAACCATTAGGTCTTGCCTCACTTAAACATCTTAAGTGGGAGAATATATACTTGATGGCCATAGCCTCACTAAGAAGAATCAGTGAGTTGCAAGCTTTTGTCCACTATGCCTCCTTCCCCTTTACTCGATTTTTAACACAATCTGTTTGTTTTTTCTTTGGACGCATCCAAAATCGTTCACAAAAGTATTCTTGGAATTTTATCTGAATCAATCCATTTTGTTGCCAGTCTTTTTTCCTGGGATGCACAACGCATCATAGGAACAGTCTCTTCATATTTGAGATTGCTGGAGGGATAGTGTAGTTACTCACCTGTAACGTGTTCTCAAGGGGCAGCAGGAATCAGTCCTCACATATGGGTGACTTCGGCGCTGCCGGAGCCCGCATGGAGCATTTTCCCAGCTTTCAAAGAAAGCTTTTGTGACATGCTACCGTGCATGCATGGTCCCCTTCCCACCCAAGGGTGCCATCTTGCTCGGTCAGATGACATAGCTGGGACAGCAATAAAAAACAAAACAAGGTAGGGAGGCAACTCCAATGGGAGGAGGGAGGGTTGTGAGGACTGATTCCTGCTGTCCCTGGAGAACACATGTTGCAGGTGAGTAACTACACTTTCTCCAGGAACAAACAGGAAGCCAATCCTCACATATGGGACTCCCTAGCTCCAGGCTGCCGAGGACCAAACTACGACAGCACCAACGGCAGCCAAGTCAGGTAACTGAGTTGCAGAAGATGAGTCCTCACTGAGAGACTCTGCAAGACCCTAGCGTCCAGCAATACTATCATTTCAGTAGCCTGAACACAGAAGGGTAGGAGAGCAGGAGTTTCCTACACCCCGAGAATATTACAGAGTACTGCCTGACTAAATGCACTGTCCCTGTGGGACGCTCTCCAGGCAGTAGTGAGCTGCGAAGTATGAACTGAAGACCATGTGGCAGCCTTGCAAATTTGTCACTGGCACTGAGTGGAGGTTGGCCACTGACACAGCCTTCGCCCTCACACTATACACTGTGATCCGTTCAAAGGAGAGGCTAACTCATTTATAGGCAAGGGCAATAAGGTCTGCCACCCAAGTGGACAGAGTTCGCTTAGTCACAGAGAGCCCCACTCTGCTGGGGTCATAAGACAAAAAAAGCTGAGGAGCTCTTCGATGGGCCTGAGTCCGCTGTAAATAGGACAGGGCCCATTTGCAATCTAGTGTATGAAGTACTAGTTCCTCTTGCTGGTGTGAGGCTGCGGGAAAAAGGTGAGAAGGACCACCTCTTAGTTGAGGTGGAAAGGAGACACCACCTTTGGGAGGAATTTGGGAGTTCGCTCGCAAGGTGGGCAAGTGAGCTGTGCCAATACTACATTAAGGTCCCACTCGGTCGTCAGGGGGTGGACAGGGGGTTTTGATAGCGGAAGTCCCACAAGAAGTGGGGACTGGACCGAAAGGGGTATGTCATCCATCAGATGTGTCGCCAGGGCACTGAGGTGCATTCTGATGGAGTTAAATTTGAGTCCGGATTGCAAGAGATAGAGAAGGTACTGCAGCATTAGCTGCACCGGGCAGGAGAACGGGTTAACCCCTTGCTCCTTGCACCAAACCAAAAATCTGCACCATTTGAAGGCGTATGCTTTCCTGGTGAAAGTCTTACGGAAGGCCAGCAGGATCTCCTCCACTTCTCCCAAGAGGTTGAAAGGTCACCCTTTCAGCAGCCACGCCATCGGTGATAGGGACCCCAGGTTGGGGTGCAGGAGAAAGCCCCCCCCCTCCTCCTCCTGAGACAGGAGCCCTGAGAAGCTCCCCAGTGTGATGGGAGTCTCCACTGACAGCCAGAGGAGTAGCAGGAACCATGGCTGCCTGGGCCATCAAGGGGCTACCAGGATCAGGAAGACCTTGTTTCAGAGGGTCCTGAACAACGTTTTGGCAATTAGTGGCGTGGGAGGGAAGCCATACATGAGACCTTCCAACCACGAAATGAGAAATGCATCTACTGCCACCTGGGAGGGGTGGTCTTGTTGGGAGCAGAAGCAGGGCAATTGGTAATTGGCTGGGCTGGCAAAAAAGGTCCACCCATGGTGTCCCCCCTCCCCCGTCCCCCCCCCAGAGGTGGAAAAGCCAATTGGCCACTCTGGGATCCAGCTGCCACTCGTGCGGCTGGAGGACCCTGCTCAATCTATCTGCAAGGGAGTTGTTCTGGCCTGGCAGGTATGCTGCCCATAGTAGTATGCCCTTCTGGACTGTATAGGAGCAGAACGTCATCACCTCGTGGCAGAGGATGCCAGACCCCGTGCCCCCCTGCTTTTTCACATAGAACATTGCCACCTGGTTGTCTGTTTGGCTCAACACCGGTTGGCACTGCAGGTGGTGGCAAAAGCCTCTGAGGGCTAGATATATTGCCCGAAGCTCCAGGAGGTTGATCTGGTTGCTCTCGTCCTGCAACCAGCTGCCCTGGGTGCGGAGTTCCTAACAGTGGGCTCCCCCCATCCCAGCAGGGAGGCGTCTGTAGTGAGAACCCTTAAGGGGAAGTTTGGAAGGGCATCCCTGCCTTGAGGTGTTGGGGGTTTTGCCACCAGGTCCGAGATTCTGCCAACTAGCGGGTCACTGAAACTCTTTCCTGGAGATAGCCTGTGTCCACTAATCCTGAAGGCACCACACTGCAGCAGCCCTCATGTGAAGGTGAGCATCTGGGGTGACATGGACTATGGAGGCCATGTGCCTGAGTAGGTGCAGCAGGAGCCAAGCTGACATTGAGAGACGGTGTTGTACGTCTAGGGCCAGTGCCCTGAGACAGTTGGCTCGGTCCCCGGAGAGGAAGGCCTTTGCCTGGATGGTGTCTAGTCTTGCCCCTATGAACCTTAGACATTGTGTTGGGAGGAGGTGGAACTAGTTTATTACAAATCACAGATGCTGCAGGACCTGGATGGTACATGCAGTAGCCTGCTGCACTGCTGTAGCCGTGCTCCTTTTATGAGCCAATCGTCCAGGTAGGTGAAGACAAACTCCCCCTGGAGGTGGAGGAAGGTGGCCACAACTGCCAGGCACTTGGTGAAGACCCTTGGAAGCCACGCCAAATTGTAGTACCCTGTACTGGGAGTGGCCACCCCCAATATGAACCACAGGTACTGCCTGTGTTTGGCGTGAATGAGGATGTGGGTATAAGCATCCTTCAGATACAAGGAACATAGCCAATCTCTGCTAGAGGTAAGGCAACAATGTTCCAAAGGAGAGCATCTTGAACAAATTTCTGGTGAGGGAGAAGTTCAGGTTGCGCAGGTCAAGGATGGGCCTTACTTCCTCGTACCAAGAACAGGGAACCTATCTGGAGTAGAACCCCTTGCCCCTGAGATGCTGGGGAACTGGTTCTATCGCCCTGTCCTCGATAAGGCCTGAGAGTTCCTTCGGTAGAAGGTCCCGGTGAAGGGGAGACTTGGGGGGGCTCTCCTGGGAAGAAAGGAGCAGGTGTCTGAGCCAGATGGAGGAGGTAGCCCTCCTTGACTACCCTGGACTGCCCAGGAATCTGTGGTGATGGCTGGCCACCTGGAGCATAATGAGATATCCTCCTATGGGCTGCTGACCTCCTTGGGGTGGAAAGGCTATGCCCAAGGAGTCAAAAGCTCCCCCCAGGCTGGGCCAGGGCAGATGCCTCAGGCTTGAGAGCCTTCTGCTTACAAAGGCGTTACCCTTGGCCTGCTGACCCTGCTGGGGAGCCGGGGAGGCCTGAAAAGGTGGGTAGTTTCTGTAAGCAGCCCATTGGGTAGAAGGACTTTTTATCTGAGCCCTTCCATCAGGGAGGGGCAGCGGTCTTTTTTTTGAGAACCTGGTCCTCGTCATGAACTCTGATTGCAGCTCGGCAGCCTTGTCTGTCGTGGGTTTGCCAAAGAGGTTCTCTCCTTGGCAATTTGTCCTGAACCCATTGTTTGAGGTCAGACAACTGTAACCAAGCCTGGCATCGGGCACCAATGCCCACTGCCACTACTCAGCCACCAACTCAAAGCCATCAAGGGCTGCCCGAGACATAAATTTGAAGCACTCATGGACGCCCTTGGCCCCTTGGAAAGACCAGCTGATAACCCAGCGAGTTCCTTTGCCAGGTCTCTCAGGTACATGCCTAGGTACAGCTGGTAGGCCTGGATCCGACCGATGAGCATCGAGCCATGGTATCACTTTCTGTCAAGGGCATCCAAGGTGCGTGCCCCCCTACTGAGGGGCACCGAGGAGTGCTGCTTCTGCCCCTTCAGCTGATGCATGGCTGACTCCACCACCATGAAGTTGTGCGGCAGCTGTGCCTTCTGGAAGCCCGTGCTCCGGCAGACTCTGTACATCGAGTCAAGCCGCTTGCTCACAACCAGTACCAATACTGGTGTCTCCCACATTCGGAGCATTAGCCATTCTGGGTTGGAGGGCACCATAAGAGATTCCCTCGGGGGGGGGGCCTCATATTGGAGGATTTCTTGCTCCTCCGTCCGAGGGTCCTCCCCCTGATTCCATTGAGAACGCTAGAGCCTTAGACATGTCCCTGATGAAGTCAAGGAATGCCATGTTCTCGGGCGGGGACAGAAGCTGGGGTTCTGAAGGAGGGGAATTTGAGGGGATGTTGCGGTGGTGACGGGTGTCCGATGACCTTCATCCTCCATCTCCCACTCGGAATAGTTCATTGAAGACTTGAAAGAAGGATGGCTCGTGGGTTCTGGGCTTGAGCCCTGCCCACAGCGGCCCCACAGCTGGTGCCAAGCACCCTAGTTGGGGAAGATCTCAGCCCCGTGGATCGGGAACCAGATTGAGACCTCGGCCAAGGATAGACTTGAGGCCGAAGGGTCTCGAGGATTGGCTCGGCCTCCGGGGATGTCTCTGACATTGATGGCCTGGTGGTCTGTGTGAAGAAACCGGTTGTACTGGACAACAGTGCCCGCTACTGGTCCATGAAGGCAGACAAGCTGTGTTCCAGGGCCGCCATTCTGGACTCGAGTCCAGAAGGTTCCACAGCCATTGGTGTGGGCACCGAAGGGCTTGGGCCAAATGCCGGTTCCCCCGATGGGGAGTCCTCAACAAGGATAATGTCTGGCGATAGAGGCCAGTCTGAAGTTGAGTTCTTCCGGGGCACCTTTGCAGGCCGCTCCCTCTCCGATCTCTTGGATGAGTGTTGAGGACTGTGGGACCTGGCTCGGGGCTTACCCGGCCTGTTGGAACTGTCCAGTGATGCCACCTTTGAGGTTTTCTTCTTGAGTTTCCCCAAAGTATCTTTAATGTCACCCTCTGATATGTTTAAAAGGTATCAGGTAGAGATTTTAAAAGTCTTGCCAGAGGCAATCGTTCCTGTGTCTAAGATGTATTATTTGCTTACAGGACGGGTTCGCCAGGAGTTGTTGCAAGTTCAGGGTGTTTGTTTTGGATATATTGGCTGTTCTAGTGTCTTCTGATTCTGCTAGTGCTGTTCCTGCAACTCTTCTGGTGACCTTTGTCCTCTCTGGGGACAGAGACTGGCTCTTGAAGTTGTTTTTGCGAAATAAAGACAAATTGTTCCTTTCTTGTAAGGTTAGGATGTACCCGGACGTCTTGCGCGAGACACAACAGCGCAGAAGAGATTTTATGTTGCTCTGACCTGCTGTGTTGTAGTTACGAGCTCTATACGTCCTAAAATATCCCTGTAAATGTATTATAAGATATAGATCAGCAAGATGTGTGTTTATTGATCCTACTCAATTAACTGCCTTTGTGTTAGCTCAGCGTGTCTTACAAGATTCTGCTCAAGGAGAATAACTCCTCAGCAAGCCCACGGTTGGTACCTAGGGCTCCATACTGAACCAACAGCTCAACATGAAGACCCAGATAAGCAACATGGTCAAGGTGATCTATCACAAAATTCGGATGCTTCGCCACCTGCGACAGCTGCTTGAGCCAGAAGACTTCCAGACAGTCTATAAAGCACTAGTAATACCACATTTTGACTATGAGAACGCAATACTACATGGACTCCCGAAGAACACGCTTAAACCCTCTGCAGCTGGCAATGAATGCAGCCGCCAGAACCCTGCATGGGAGCCTCCAGGAGGGAACATATCACCCCAATTTTGAAACATCTGCACTGGCTGCCGGTCCACTGCAGGATCTCCTTTAAAATTCTAACGATGACCTACAAAGCAATCAACAAGTGCTCCTTCACCTCCCTCACGGACCTCATCCAGACCATCCCCCTCAACAGACTAAGGAGATCATCTGCCGCCAATACTCTGAAACTCCCAAAGGTGATCACAAAATGCTCTCAGTCAACTAGAAATAGAGCCTTCGCACTGTATGCACCCAGATGCTGGAATGCCCTGCCACCTGTGCCATCAATGACCTCGCCCAGTTTAGGAAGGCACTGAAGCACTATCTGTTCCTCCAGCACTATACTGAACCAGATAACATCTCACAGCCAATCACACTCAGGATCCAGGTTGACACCCCCAACGCAGCCACTCCACAGGTTTGCAACCCAGCCCTCTAGATCCCGATCCCCTCGACAGGTGGAGGTATACACACTCTAAATTGTCACCCTGTATATAGTTGAGCCAATCTGTAAATAATGTCAAGCTGTCCACATAGCCTGTGACAGCCAGTTAAAGTGTACATAGTTACCCTGTTAGCCCTGTATAGAAACCCCTGTTTTATTGTAAGTCCAGTGTAGGTCCTGCCTGCACTGCACAAATTTGTTACCTGTAAACCGCACTGATTCTAAAGAGCACGGTATAAAAGAGACATTAAATAAATAAACTTAGTACCAGTATTTGTTGGTTAACTTGCTGCTCCTAGCAATCATTTGTTGTTTTTCCCCTTTGTGATGCCTTAAGGATAGATTTTGTTATTTCATGTGTGACCTGCCTCAGATGTTGTGGGCTTGTCTCTTTATTGGGGAAAATGGTTTCCTTTGTGTGTGTTACATGTTTAATTTACTTCACATGTAAGACTTTTCTCTGCAAGTTGTTACTTGTATTTGTAATGGAAATATATTAAAGATAAAAAATAAATAAAAATAATGATCTTTGCCTCATAGCCATCCACTCCAGTCACCATCATCATTACTACCATCCAATAAATGTCTGGGCATTTACACAAAGAACTTTAAGAAAAGCATCACAATGGCAGCTACTTTGAAGTCTGCACGAAGTCTCTGCTATCCTTTGGGGGAAAAAAAGGCTTGGTAGTTCATGTAGGTACATGTGAGGCATTGCAGGCAGGGAACATAATTGTATGTAATTAGGTTACATATAATTGCAATGTTCCATGTGGTGTGAGGAAGTTCTGACAGGCCAAATGCGATGGAATTTTTTTTCTTAATTGGGCTGGTACTGACTCTCTTTAATGTATAGAGAGTTGATGAAGCAGTGTTCACATAAATCTGCTTCATACAGCTTGAATGAACTAATTGTACTTTTGAGACATTTCAATACAAAATCTTAGGAAAACATCAAAAATTGTGAGCTAATCCATGCACATTGTTTTTTGTGCAGATGAATACAATTACTATGCAGTTTGCATCCGATATTGCTGGTTTCCTTTACTTTGTAATGTAATTTATTTCTGTAAATTTGAACAACAACTTTCCTGCCCCTGTGTAAATAAAATCGTAAGATGTGCCATGTTGGGTCAGACCAATGATCCAAGCAATCTATCTCCCAAAGTGGCCAGTGCTGATCACTTGGAAGTACTTGACAAATCCTAATAGAAAAGTCCATTCCATGGTTTAGATCAGAGGTACTCAAATCCAGTCCTGGAGGGCCGCAAACCAGTCAGGTTTTTGGGATATCCCTAGACTGGTTTGCAGCCCTCCAGGACTGGATTTGAGTACCTCTGGTCTAGACTCTCTCTAAAGCAGGAATGTCAATCTCCAGGTCCTTGAAGGCCATAATCCAGTCTGGTTTTTACAATATCCCTAATGAATAAGCATGCATATATATCTCATCTCATGAGCATTCATTAGGGACATCCTGAAAACAGGCTGGTTTGTGGCCCTCCAGGACCACGAGTTTGATACCTCTGCAAGTATGTTACTGTGTTTGTACTCACTAGTGCAGTTAACACGCATTATTAAGAAATAGTTCCCATTGTATGAAATGGGATCAGTGGTAAATAAGGTGTTCATGTGCTGGTAATTTTTAGTAAATCCCACCCCATGTCAGTCATTCCCAGAAGTATGAACTGCAGGCGCCCATGTCCATTCAGCTGATAATTTATGAATCTGTCCAGAAACTTACCCAATTATTTTTAAATTCTGCTTACCTTTTAACCATATTCACTATCAGCAGATTCCACAGTGTAACAGAGTGTTGTCTGAAAGGATGCTTGCTTAGATATTTAAGTGTTACTAGTTTCATGGAGTACTTTCTAACCCTGGTACTATTTGAAAGGCTAAGTCATTTTACCCATTTAATGATTTTATAGGCCTCCATCATATCCTCTTTCAGGATCCCTATCTTGCTGCATGCTTTTTTTTCATAGGGGGGACTGCTGCGTTAACTGGAACTGTACTTTAGATATAATGGAACTTGCCTGGAGTATTTAGTGTAGAATAAATGAAAATAAATAAATCTTTGTCACAGTGACCAGAACTGCACAAAGTACTGAAGGTGCAGTCACATTAGATATATGGAAAGGAATGAAGAAGAAACTGGAGCATTCCTAACCATCTATTTGCTTTTTCAATCACTGTTCCACCTGGAGCTGAGTGTTTCAGCATATCCACAGTGACACCAAGATCCTTTTCCTGAATACTACAGACAGAAATTATGCACTGTGTCCTCATAGCCAGGATTTTATTTCTCTATGTACATTGTTGTGCACTTGTTCATATTAAAGTTCACTTGTCATTTTGATGCAGTTTCACAGACTTCTTCAGCAGTTCCTGTCAACTTTGAACAGTCGTCATCTATAGATTCGATTACTTTGCTCATTGTTCCCTTTTTCCAGATCACTAAAAGAGGGAAGGAAAGCAAAAGACAGCGTGTTATCAGCACGTTTCTGTTCTCATTATACTATATTAATTTTAGACTTCTGCTCTTATTTTATTAAAGCTTTAACTATATACTTGTACATGAAGCAATACATATAGTATTTAAAATATATTTTTTACTGCAAGAAAACAAAAGGCAGCTTTACTACTAAGTAGCCAGCTGGACCTACCATTAGTCAAATTAAGTGATTGCCTAGGGTGGTGATGGGGGGGGAGAGCAGAGTATTCAAAGCTAAGCAGGAGTTTGACAGCCAGGAAGGTTATAAAGCTTAAGGTTTACCTCTAGGGCATCAACATCTTGAGCCTGCTCTGCTAAGCAGTATTGTCCAAAGTACTGTATAGTATAGTTATTATGGCCTTATACACTTCTTATAGAAAACAACAAGAACACACCACCTGCAATATCCAAGCAGGACTCGTGGCACACTGTGGAAGGGGGGAGGAGCAAACAGCATTATTGAGGATTCTGAGAGGTCAGAACCCTACACGTGTTTCAGCAGTTACCTTCTTCAGGGGCTAGAGACTTCATAAAACAAAATTAAAATAAATGATAAAATCAAATACAGAAAAGCATACTATAATATAAAAGGCGAGATGTAGATATACAATATGTAACATAAAGATGGTCTATAAACAACTCTAAAATGGCACGTACATGCAATCAAAAATCTATCCAAAACCCAGAGAAAAACATTAATATTAGACACATTAAAAATTGAATAATTAATAAGATCAAGAATGCACAGCAAGAATGTAAATAGGACAAGCTATATAGAAGAATAGTATCGTACATGTAAACTCACGTAGGGGAGGATACTGTATCTTAGCACTCTTGCCAGGAATTGCATCTAAAGCAAAGCACTAGGAAGTAAATACATTGTAGTCAGCAACCAATAAATGCTTGTTGAAGGTGCCGAAGTGTATGTGAACTGTGTAGGTAATAGAGAACATGCACTAATAAACCTGAAAAAAACAGAAGGAATTGTACGACTAAAGGGGCTTGAGAAGTGGAGGGAGCCTGCCAATCACAAAGTAGAATCATGCAAGAGATCAAATACAAGGATGAAAAAGAATAGTAGTTATGGTTATGCATATCTTATGCCATGTATAAAGCAGATAGAGTAGCTAGCTTTCTCGCTGGCTAGTAAGCAAAGCAAATAGCAGATCTGCAAATCAGGCTGAACTTGAACTGTCAGAAAATACTGCAGTCGGAGAGACAAATAATGCTTCTATGAAGTCCAAAAGCAGCTAGTCCCTTCCTGAGTATAAATGAAGCTATTGTAATGATGCTAGATAACAGAATGCTGCCGTTTTTATGTAACTTCTTCCTGTGAAATGGTTGACTTCTGTGACTTATTGGCTGCTTGGTTAAGGAGACATGGATAGCTGAATACGTGGGCTGATACTAGGTGTGACTCATTTCAGTGGCTGGGAATTAAAACTCTGGTGTCTGAATACAGCGTTTTCTGGTGGGCAAGAGCCAGCTGGTAGCTGCTGTGGAAGCTAGACATATTTGTCACACTAATCATTTGTTGAGTCTTGAATTCTAGCTGTTTATGGTTTTATACTTTCTATACTGTCCTTCAAAATACCAGAGCAGTTTAAAATACTAACATTATACACAGAAAAGGCCAATGAAAGTACAGTGTTAAAACTGGAAGCTTGTGTATCTCCAGGAACAAGCAGGAATAAGTCCTCACATATGGGTACGTCGGAACCGACGGAGCCTGCGCGGGAAAGCTCCCCAGCTTCCTAGAATGGAAGCTTTTGGGACCTCCCACTGCACATGCGCGCTGCCTTCCCGCCTTCCTGAACAGCTCTCCTCAGTTTCCCATACCGATACCGGTATCGCCGGTCTTCCTTTTTCTTTCTTGAAAAATTATTTTCTTTTTCTTTTATTATTTTTCAGCACTTGGTCACTTCAGTTAGGCCTTCAGGCCTACTTGAATTCTCCACATGGAGAAGCCAGCCCCTGGATTTAAGAAGTGTACCAAGTGTACTGCTGTAATATCCAGGTCATCATCTCCGGATGGATCTCAGGTAACCAAACCTTCTGTGGGCAAGTCCTCAAAGGGCAAATCTCCTTCAAAGCATCGAGAGGCTCTTAGTTTTGAGGACCCTGCCCCAGCCAAACAGCCCCGGCGGGAAGCTCTGCCTTCCAAAACGCCAATTCAGGGGCTACAGGTTGACATCGATGGCACGGCCTCGACAGATCACCTGTTGGACTGCTCTGGGGTACCGGCCCATACCGGTACCGACATCCAGGCAGCCGTGGCGTCTATGGGCAATACTGTCCAATCCATGCAGCAGGCCGTCATGGCTTTCATTAAAGCTGCAACGCCATCGGTACCGCTTCCAGCGGTTCCGGGCCCGGTTCCGGTATCGTCCGCCATGCCGGAACCCAGGCCTTCCTCTTCTAAACGCAAATCGGTACCGTATGGGCTTTCGCTCCATACCGCTTCCATACCCGGTACACCCGATGTCGATACCGATCGGTATGCGTATCGTGCGTTGGAGGAATCTAGAGAATACACCGATTCCTCTGAGGATTTTGGCTCCTCTGATAAGTCTGCAGAGCTCTCCCTTGACCTTCCTGAGGAACCTTCTTCTCCAAAAAGGAGAATGTCTCCTCCAGAGGATTTGTCCTTTCAGGACTTTATTTTAGAAATGGCTAAAGGCCTTTCTATCACTACCTCCTCTGAAAGGGAACCAAGGTCAAAAAGATTGGATATTTTAGGATACTCTAAGTCTCCTAAAGAAGCAGTTACCCTGCCTATCCATGAAATCCTTCAGGAACAATTGATGGATTTCTGGGAGAACCCTTTAACTCTGTCTCCTTATTCCCGTAGGTTGGACACCATGTATCGGGTCCCTCCTTCTCCTGGTTTTCAGAAAACTCAATTGCCTCACCACTCCATTGTGGTAAAGTCTGCAATGAAAAAGATCAAGAGTACTAAAAGGCACTCTTCTACACCTCCAGGAAGGGAATGTAAGACACTGGACTCTTTTGGTAGGAAAATCTTCCAGGCTAGTATGCTTATAGCCAGGATTAATTCCTACAGCCTCTATATGGGCATGTTCCTAGGGGAACTTGCCAAGAAAGTGCGGCATTTTGCCCCCTTTATCCCTGAGGATAAACAGGAGGACTTCCTTTCTGTAGTGAAACAACTTTCAGATGTTTCTAAGTTCTCCAACAGAGCTGCCTTTGATTCCTTCGAGGGAGCCAGCAGAGCTTCTGGCATTGCTATTGCAGCCAGACGTCTGGCTTGGCTCCAGGCTTCTGATCTGGAACCCTGGGTTCTAGATGGCTTACGGAATCTGCCCTGTACAGGTGAGAACTTATTCGGTGCAGAGTGGCAAGTTAAAGCCACTCAAATGGACACTGAAAATGCCACCTTAGAGAGACTTTCTAAGTCCACTTCTACTCCCACTAAGAAGAAGTCTTTCAAGAGGCCTTATTATAAGAAGGCCAGATATGCTTCCAATACTGGCCAGCAATCTTCTCAACCTCGTTTTGCGGCTAAACGTCAGCAAACGAAACAAGCAAGAGCAAAGCCTGCAGCAGCTACTACAGCTCAACAGGCTCCACCCCCTCAGGGGTTTTGACTTGCCCCTAGAGAACTTGCCATTCCTGGTTCTGGACCAACCAGAACCTCTCACCATACCTGGAAGGTTAGCTCACTTTGCTCCCAGATGGGAACAAATCACAACAGAGCAATGGACCCTCTCTATCATCCGAGAGGGTTACAAACTTCATTTCTCCAACCTTCCTCCTCATCACATGGTGAGAGACCCTTCAATTCTCCATCTCCTCTCCTAGCCCTGTTGGGTCGGGAGATCTCTTCTCTGCTTGCCCAAGGGGCCATAGAAGAGGTTCCTCTTCATCAACAAGGGTCAGGTTTCTACTCCCCCTATTTTCTCATTCCAAAGAAGACAGGGGGATTCAGACCAATCCTAGATCTGAGAGAATTGAACAAATTTCTGTACAAGGAGAAATTCAAAATGTTCTCTTTGGGCATTCTCCTTCCATACCTTCAGAGTCAGGACTGGCTTTGTTCTCTAGACCTGCAGGATGCGTATACACATCTACTCATCCATCCATCCCACAGAAAATATCTTCGCTTTCTGTTCAGGGGAAGTCATTACCAATACAGAGTACTTCCCTTCGGTCTCGCCTCTGCCCCAAGAGTCTTTACCAAATGCATGGCAGTCGTAGCCGCATTTCTCAGAAGCATGGGGATTTTCGTATTCCCATATCTGGACGACTGGCTCATTCGAGCTCCAACTCAGTCGCAGGCCCAGATTTCCCTAGACCGCACAAGGAGCCTTCTGCAGTATCTGGGACTGGTGGTAAACCTTCCCAAGTCTCAACTCAGCCCTACTCAGTCTCTAGAATTCATAGGGGCCCAGTTGGACACCACCACTGCAAGAGCCTACCTTCCACTGGTTCGGGGTCAGCGTCTGCTGAGCTTGGCCTCCCAAGCCCAGTCCAGTACTCACTTGACAGCCAGGGAAATGCTACGCCTCCTGGGCCATATGGCCTCCACAGTACATGTGGTGCCCTATGCTCGTCTTCATATGAGAGCAGCTCAATGGACCCTGGCCACCCAGTGGACTCAGGCGTCGGGAGCACTCTCAGACCAAATACAAACCTCAAACCGTCTGTCTTGGTCCCTCCATTGGTGGATATCCACCAAGAATCTGTTGTTGGGGGCTCCCTTTCAGCCCTTGCTACCCCAAGCAACCCTCACAACAGATGCCTCCCAATTGGGGTGGGGAGCCCATCTGCTAACTCTCTCCACTCAGGGCACTTGGTCTCCACAGGAGGCCACCCTTCATATCAACCTTCTGGAACTGCGAGCAATTTACCTTGCCCTCAAGGTCTTCTATACCCTCCTTGCCAACCTGACTGTCCTGGTTCAGACAGACAATCAGGTGGCCATGTTTTACATAAACAAACAAGGAGGGACGGGCTCCCTGTCGCTTTGCAACGAAGCTCTCAGATTATGGGCCTTCGCCAGAGAGCACCAAATTCATCTGCTAGCAGTGTATCTTCCAGGAGTTCAAAACTCTCGAGCAGACAGGCTCAGTCGAGTTCTGCTGCCACACGAGTGGTCCCTACACGTGGACCAGATAAGCAGAATCTTTCAGGAATGGGGGACCCCGGACATAGACCTCTTTGCAAGTCCGTGGAATGCCAAACTTCCCCGGTTCTGTTCCAGGACTCCGTGTCAGGAAGCTCAGGCCACGGACGCCTTTCTCCTCCATTGGGGTCAGGCGTTCCTATATGCCTTTCCACCCATTCCGCTGATTCCCAAGACTCTGTTCAAACTCCAGAGAGATCACGGCTCTATGATCCTCATAGCTCCACGCTGGCCACGCCAAGTGTGGTTCCCTCTGCTTCTACAGCTCTCCCAGGGATCCTCCCTGGACTTAGGAGCTGCACCAGACCTTCTGTCTCAGGAGGAGGGGACTTTGTGGCACCCAAACCCCAAATCCCTACATCTCCGAGCTTGGTTACTGAAGGCTTAAGTCTTCAAGACTTTAATCTTTCTCAACCTGTGAAAGATATCCTTCATGCCTCTAGGAAACCTTCCACGAGGCGGTCTTATGCTTTCAAATGGAAACGTTTTTCCATTTGGTGTGCTCAGCAGGGCCTTGACCCTCTGGCACTTCCTTTGAATTCCCTCTTAGACTATCTCCTGCATCTTTCCAATGCAGGCCTTAAGACGAATTCTGTAAGAGTCCATTTAAGTGCTATTTCAGCATCCCTGAAACCTATAAATGGACAACCTATCTCCTCTCATCCTCTTGTTGCAAGATTCATGAGAGGCCTGACTCTCACTAAACCTCCCATCAGACCCCCCCCGGTCGCATGGGATTTGAATCTAGTGCTTGGTCAGCTTATGAAGCCACCTTTTGAGCCGTTATTTTCTACCTCCTTGAAATTTCTTTCCTGGAAGGTACTATTCCTAATTGCAGTCACTTCCGCTCGCCGCATCAGCGAACTGCAGGCTCTAGTGGCTAATCCACCTTATACAAGATTTCATCATGACAAGGTGGTCCTTAGGACGAATCCCCACTTTATGCCCAAAGTGGTCTCGCCTTTTCATCTTAATCAAGAGGTATATCTACCGGTCTTTTTTCCGGCTCCTCATGCATCCAGTGCAGAGAGGAACCTTCATACTCTGGATTGTAAAAGAGCTCTAGCCTTTTACCTTAATAGGACTCAGCCACATCGAAAGTCTTCTCAACTTTTCGTGGCTTTTGATCCTTCACATTTGGGACTTCCAGTCTCCAAGCGTACACTTTCCAATTGGATTGCTCAGTGTATTTCCTTTGCTTACCAGAGTAAAAACATTTCTCTGGAAGGCCATGTCACAACTCACAATGTGAGAGCCATGGCAACTTCTATGGCTCATCTGCACTCTGTTTCCATTGATCAGATCTGTCGAGCCGCTACCTGGGCCTCGGTTCATACCTTTACAGCCCATTACTGTTTGGACAAGGACTCCCGCCGGGATGCCTTGTTTGGCCAGGCTGTCCTCAAACACCTGTTCCATTCTTAGACAACTCCTGCCCACCTTCCCAGGATGGATGCCTGAGATCCATACGAAGATGGCGAACCCTTGGAGGGGGATCTCCCAGGCATCTCAGCTAGGGAGTCCCCATATGTGAGGACTTATTCCTGCTTGTTCCTGGAGATAGCACAGTTACTTACCTGTAACAGGTGATCTCTGGGAACAGCAGGAATTAGTCCTCACAACCCACCCACCTCCCCTAGGAGTTGTATCTTCTATCTATCTGTCTTCCTGTCCTCTCTCTATTGTCTCAGCTATAAACTCGAAACTGAGGAGAGCTGTTCAGGAAGGCGGGAAGGCAGCGCGCATGTGCAGTGGGAGGTCCCAAAAGCTTCCATTCTAGGAAGCTGGGGAGCTTTCCCGCGCAGGCTCCGTCGGTTCCGACGTACCCATATGTGAGGACTAATTCCTGCTGTTCCCAGAGATCACCTGTTACAGGTAAGTAACTGTGCTTTCTGATCTAAGGTGATGTTTATAGTCACCTTTTAACATTTTTGCTTCCTTTTAAAACAGATGTGCTTTGGATGGCACTTAAGAAGCTTATATCAATGAAACATTTAAGCAGCCTTATGTGTAGGCCACAAACACACTATTATTGGAGTGGAGGAGTGGCCTAGTGCTTGGGGCAAGGTACTTCAGGCCGGAAAGTTGGGGGTTCAAAACCCACTAGAGGACAGCAACCTTGGGCCGGAAGGACTGGGGTTTCTAGTCCCACAGGTGCTCCTTGTGGTCTTGAGCAAGCCACTTAACCCTCCATAGCCCATGTTCCCTGTAAAATAGTTATCTGTTCAATGTAATTTCAGTTTGTTCAATGTAAACTGCACTGATGCAGAATAGCACAGTATATAAGAGAATGTAACTAAATAAATAAAATAAATAAATATTGGAAAAACAGGTCATACAATGTTAAAAGTATTTAAAGAAGTCTCCCCAACACTTGCACTGTAATGCTTTAAAATTAAAGATATACACCACTTCACTGTATCCCCAGCACAGAGGTGTTAGGTTATTTCTTTTTTTAACTTATTGTTTTTGCTTGTGCACTAATAAAATGTATTACAATTCCACTTCAATTCCGCTTGATGGTGTCATTGAGAGCGTTTTGGTTTCTTGGACCATGGGATGATGTTCCAAGGGCTGCACAGCAGAGATGGTGTCCATCTGTCCAAAAAGGGCCAAAGTGTCTTCCACCACAGACTGGCTAACCTACTGAAGAGGGCTTTAAACTAGATTTGTTGAGATGGGTGAAGAAAGCCCCCAGGTAAGTGAAACATTAAATACCTCTGTAGAAATAGGTAAAAGGGGCAACATCGGGAAAGCGGTGTGTATAAATGCCCATAGTATGGGAATAAGATCCCAGATGTTCAGGCTTTAATGGAAGAGGCTGACTTGAATTTAGTGGCAGTTAAGGAGAAGTGGTTCACGGACAACCATGACTGGGATGTTTTTATATAGGGCTATACTCTATTCAGGAAGGACAGGGTAGGAAGAAGGGGAGGAGGAGTGGCACACTACAGTATGTGTAAAAAATAATATAATGCTATAGAATTACAGGGCCTAAAAGGGAGGGAGGAGACACTGTGGGTTAAACTAGAAAGAGGGAAAGGGAAATCCATTTGCATTGATGATATACAGATCTCCCTCACAGGGAGAAGAAGTGGATGGGGATTTAATAGAAGACATACATATCCTCTGGGAACAAGCAGGAAGTCTGTCCTCACATATGGGTGACATCAGCGCTGACGGAGCACATGTGGTAACCTCTCGCCAGCTTTCAAAGAAAGCTTTTGGGAGATGCATCATGCATGTGTGGTCCCCTTCCTGCCTAAGGGTGCCATCTTGCCTCAGTCTCCTTTTTTCCATGGAGCCCATTGGACGTGTGTCCGTCTCCTTGCCCTGGCAAAAGTTGTTTTGTTTTTTTTGCCTTTTACTTCGGTTTTCGGATCAATTCCTTTCTCTGGTTGCATATCGGTGCCCTTCTCGCCTCCAGAGTCCACGCCTTCAGCATCACATGTTTTTCTTGGGTCCTCCTTTTTCTTCCCTTGGGGTTTTCTTGATGCATGGGATTTTGCGCCCTTGCTGGTTAGGCCAAAGGAGTTTGACCTCGCGGGGGCTGTATTCTCCGTTATGGCTTCAAGCCCTGCAACCGCTGTGCACATACATAGTGCATGAATCCGCATGACTGTTGCCTTTTGTACCTCAAGCTGGACCATGATGCCTTGGGGGTCATCTTCTGGCAGAGACCACATGTCAAGACCCTCAGAGGCTGTAAGAAAGCAGCACAAGTCCATTTTTCACAAGACCGACTCTGCCCTGGAGTTGCCTATGGGACAAGTGCCCTCAAAGGCCACTGCAGAAGCCTCAGCCTTGTGTGGCAACTGTGCTGCCTTGAAGTCACAGGGCATCAAGCCGGGGCTCCCAAAAAAACGGATGTAGTCAGCCTTATCGGGTGATGAATCTAGGGCCATGTAGAAGTCCCATGGCCCCTGGCCATGGAGCCCTTGACATGAGGGCGATGGCTGGGAGTGGCCCCTTGAAGCTGCCCCGGCAGGAGGAAATGCCATTGGTGTCAGGGGATCAGTCTCAGTCCTCTGAGGCCATCCTCATCTAGGACACCCCCTCAATGACACCAGGTCCAAGGTCCTCAGCACCCATTCTAGTGACTGTGGAGTCTTCTGGCCTCGAAGCCAGGATGGCAACCTTGGAATGCAGCTTGTCTTCCTTCTTGGCCCAACAGCAGGCTCTGATGTCCGGTTCCTCCTAGTCATCACTCCGGCCCCTCTGCAGCAAGGAAGTCCCTGGAGGTGGAGCCAATCTTCAAGCGCCACCAGCTTCAGGAGTTGGCTCAGAGCTGAGGATTTCCCCGCACATTGCTCCTGACTTGGAGCCCCCGGACTGGGGTGCAGGCCCAGAGGACGCTCGAGATCTGCTCCGACTCCAGATTGGACTGGGAGACTGAGGACAATGAGTCCCCAGATACTCAACTCCACAGGGATGTGTCCCCATCCGAGGACCTGGTCTTTCTGGAGTTTCTTCGGAATATGGCAAAGGCTCTTGCCATATCCTTAAGGAGGAGCCTCGGGAAGAGGACCTCGAGATCCTCCAGTATGAGGATCCCCCAAAGAGGCACTCACGGTGCCCATTCCCCCCATCCTAGAACAGATGCTCTTCCATATGTAGGAGACTCTGGCCTCTGTTCTTATAGTGAGCAGGAGGCTGGATTCGATATATCTGATCTGCTTGAGCCTTGGCTTCCAAAAAGCTCAACTGCCTCACAATTCCATGGTGGTGGAGATGGCCATGTGTAGGCTCAAGAGCCAAAAAACACACTCCTCTGTGGTGCTGGGCAGGGAGGCCCACACCATGGATGCCCTGGGCAGGAAATGTGTCCAGGATTCGATGCTCATCAGCCAGATCCAGGCCTACCAGCTCTCAGAGGAGCCTCTCCAGTGGTTCCAGACCCTGACCCCCACAATCAGAGCACTCCAAATTTATGACTCTGGTGGCCTATGATGGCTTTGAGTCAGCAGTTAAATTAGCTGCGGTGGGCATTAGTGCATGCCGCCAGTCCTGGCTACAGTCTTCTGACTTGGAACAATGGGTGCAGGATAAGTTGGTTGATGTCCCTTGCCAGGCAAGAACCTCTTTGGCAAGCCCATGACGGTCAAGGCCGCCGAGCTGGAGTCAGTGTTCATGACCAGGACCAGGCTCTCAAAAGACTGCTGACCCTCCCCCCGAAGGAAGGCTTCAGGCAAAAAGCTCCCTATATCCAAAGAAGAGGAAGGCTTATGGAAACTACCCTCAGTATTCTGCCTTCCCAACTTCCTAACAGGACCAGCATGCCAAGGGACCAGGGCATTGCCCTCATAAGCCTAAGACACCCCCCGACTGCGCCTCCAGCACAACCTGGAGAGGGCTTTTGACTCCTTGGGCATAGCCTTTCTTTCCCCAGGAGGTCCTGCCCCACAGCATATGTAGGGGGCATCTGGTATTTTATGCCGATTGGTGGTCCACCATTACCGCCGACGCCTGGCCCTATAGATGGTGAGGGAGAGTTACCTCCTTCACCTCAAACAGACGCCCCTGCCTTTCTTCCCAGGAGAACCCTCTATGACTCCCCTGCACTGGGGCTTGCTTCAGCAAGAACTCTCAGGTCTTCTAGCAGACAGGGCAGTGGAACCCATCTCCCTCCATCTTGGGGGCAAGGGGTTCTACCCCTGCTACTTTCTGGTTCCCAAAAGGACTGGAGGGTTTCGGCCCATTCTAGATCTGCGGGACTGTTCCTGATGAGGGAGACGTTCAAAATGCTCTCCCTTAGGAACATTGCTGCCATATCTTTATCTTTATTTTGAAATTTGCTATACCGCTTACATCAGAAGACAAAAAGCAGTGTACAATATAAAATAAGAAATGGAAGAAAGCAATGCCAGTAATTGACAGGACAGAAAGGAGGGACAGCAGAGCAAGAGAGAAGAGAAGGAGCCGAGAACCCTAGGGAGGGGGGAGAGGGAGATTGAAAGCACACTGAAACAGATGGGTCTTCAAGGCAGTCTTGAAGCAGGGGAAAGAGGACTCAGACCAAAGGCTTAAAGGAAGATAATTCCAGAGGGAGGAGGCCAGGAAAAAAAAAGCAGAGGAGTGAGTGCGCTCAAGGCGTGCCTGTGAGGGAGGGGGAAACACCAGCCAGTAGTTGTGGAGCAAACGAGGGGGGACATGGAACTGTAGGAGATCTGTCAAGTACTAAGGTGAGGAGGAGTGAATAGTACGATGTGCGAGGATGAGAATTTTATATTGCACCCTGATAGTACGATGTGTGAGGATGAGAATTTTATATTGCACCCTGAAATATACTGGTAACCAATGCAAACGAACCAAGAGGGGGGTGACATGCTCATAGCAGCAAGAGGAGGAGGTGAGAATGTGGTCGTCCGTGTTCTGAAGGAGCTGCAGACGATGGAGTTAGGAAAGGTGAAGACCAGCAAGGGAGACATTACAATAATCAATACGGGAAACAACCAGAGACAAAAGGAGAGTGGTTTGGGAGGATGATGTAAGGATGGGACAGACACTACACAACTGCCAAAGGCAGAAGAAGGCACGACAAGAGACAAAAGAGATAGGGTTTGAGAAGGAGAGGGAGGAGTCAAGAACACCACCAAGGTAACAGAACAAGGACACCAAGGGAATGGTGGTGGAAGCAAGGGAGGAGGCCCCAAAAGTAACCCAGGTGGCAGTGAATTTGAGGGGATGGAACTGAAGAAAGCAGACATTCAGTCAGAGATGAAAGACAGGCAGGTGTTGAGGAGTGTAATATCAGGACAGCCTGAGTAGAGTGATAGAGGAGATAATCTAATCTTTCCGTTATGGGATTCCTATGGTATGGCGAGAGCAAAAGAACCATAGTGACAACTGTTACTTTTGTTCATGCGATGTGAAAGGGTTTAATTCCAAATGGAAGCATTCCATTTCATACCCCAATCTTCACTCGGCAATTCGTCCCATCCCCCATGGCACAGATATACCAAGTACCCAAGCCCCCTGCTACCTTGGAAGAGATACCTAGCTCCGATGAAGGTGAAGTCATACCCGAACCAGATGACGAATCAAGTTCTGACTTTGAAGATGATACAAGACCAAAATTGTTTTCTCAGGAGGAGATGAATGATTTGGTAAGAGACTTGAATCTTCCCAAAGATGCCACTGAGTTACTCGGATCAAGGCTGAAAAGCAGGAATTTATTGTTGCCAGGAGTGTCATCTTCATGGTTCAGACATCGTGAAAAGGAGTTCATTCCTTACTTTGCCCAGGAAGACAAGTTGGTTTATTGCATCGATGTCGAAGGTCTGATGGGTCAATTTAAAATCCAATATGATTCAGAGCAATGGCGTCTTTTTATAGATTCTTCAAAAAGAAGTCTCAAAGCAGTTTTACTCCACAACGGTTTTTACGCTTCCATACCTGTAGGTCATTCCGTACACTTGAAGGAAACCTACGAGAACTTGGAATTGGTTCTTCGTAAACTTAAATATGAAGACCATGGTTGGCAAGTGTGTGGTGAAGGTCTTGTGCATGCTGCTCGGGCAACAAGCTGGGTATACCAAGTATCCTTGTTTTCTGTGTCTATGGGACAGTCGAGACCGACAAAATCACTGGACCAAGAAGAGTTGGCAGCCGAGGGTGCTAACAGTCGGTGAAAAAAATGTCCTCCGAGAAACTTTGGTACCTTCCCATAAAGTTCTTCTACCACCTCTCCACATAAAATTGGGATTGATGAAGCAATTCGTAAAATCACTTCCAAGAGATGGAGAATGCTTCAAATACTTGGTCACCAAGTTTCCAGGCCTGTCGGAGGCAAAATTGAAGGAAGGTGTGTTCGTCGGACCAGACATTAGAAGGCTTATAGTTGATCAAGAGTTTGTCAATACCACGACGGATCCTCAAAAAGAAGGGTGGATTGCATTTAAAGAAGTCGTACAGAAATTTTTAGGCAATAACAAAGATCCTCACTACAAAAAGATTGTCAGACGAATGCTGAAAGCATTTCAAGCTTTAGGTTGCCTGATGAGTTTGAAAGTGCATTTCCTTCAGTCCCACCTTGACTACTTTCCTGAAAATTTGGGAGCCGTGAGTGAGGAACAAGGTGAACGATTCCACCAAGACATTAAAGAGATGGAAAGGAGATACCAGGGAAAATGGAGCATTACAATGATGGCAGACTACTGTTGGATGCTTCAGAGAGACATTCCAGATGCTACTCACAAGCGTAAATGCACCAAGAAGAGCCTCACAAGGAAGAAGAATTGAGTTTAGTGTGTGTAGGTGAGCTCATTTCAGTTCAAAAACGGATTTTCTTGAAAATATTGTACTAAAACTTTAATTTTATAAGTCTATTTCCATTTATTTTGAGGTATTGCCTTATTTAACAGTTGCCTAAATTGTCAGAAAACATGATGTCCTATGACAAAATGGAGGTCATTTTCGTATTCAGCGCACCAAAAAACAAAGATTACGTAGAGCTTGAAAAAAATTTTTTTGCAGACCTGTATAATTTTTATTACTTCTGTGGCTGTTATTGGTACATTAAGTAAGTCTCTCTGCTGCTCATCCAAACAAGGTAGATTGACTTTCTGTAAAAATGCAGTTATCTTCCACCTCCGTTCCATCCGCAGCATACAACTGCTAATAATATTGGCGGAAAATCCCTCCACCCAGTGTGCAGCGGCGGACAAGAGACCAAATAGAATGCTAGGTATCATAAGGAAAGGAATGGAAAATAAAACAAAGGCTATTATAATGCCTCTGTATCATTCCATGGTGCGACCGCACTTTGAATATTGTGTGCCATTCTGGTCGCCGTATCTTAAAAAGGATATAGCGTTATTAGAAAAGGTTCAGAGAAGAGCCAACAAAATGGTAAAGGGGATGGAAGGATACCCCTATGAAGAGAGGCTAAAAAGGTTAGGGCTCTTTAACCTGAAAAAGAGATGGCTGAGGGGAGATATGATAGAGGTCTATAAATTAATAAATGGAGTGGAATGGGTAAACGTAGATAGACTGTTTACGTCATCACAATATAGAAAGACTAGGGGACATGTAATGAAGCTACAGGGTAACCTATTTAAGACAAATAAAAGAAAATATTTTTTCACTCAATGTGTAATCAAACTCTGGAATTTGTTACCGGAGGATGTAGTAAAAGCTGTTAGTGTAGCTGGGCTTAAAAAAGGTTTAGACAAGTTCCTGGAGGAAAGGTCCATAAACTATTATTAAAAGGGACCCAGGATATCACTGCTTGACCCAATACAAGCATTGAAGAACCTGTGTCTTTTGGGGAGACTACTAGGTACTTATGACCTAGATTGGCCACCGTTGGAAACAGGATACTGGGCTTGATGGACCTTGGTCTGACCCAGTATGGCATATCTTATGTTCCACCAGGAGAGCTTATGCTTTCAAATGACGCAGGTTCTCAGTGTGGTGTGCGGCGCAAAGGTTGAACTCTTTCTCCTGTCCGGTGCAACTGGTGCTGCAGTACCTTCTACACATTTTGCAATCCGGGCTCAAATCAAATTCTGTCAGAGTGCACACCTCAGTGTCCTGACAGCGCACCACCATTCTGTTGAGGACAAGCCCCTGAGGGGGTTCCTGTTGTCGAAACCTGACATCTGCTCCCCCTTCCCCGGCGACTGAGTGGGACCTAAGCATGGTGCTGTCACAGTTCACCCATCCACCCTTTGAGCCCATGGCACCTGCCATCTCGGGTATCACTCCTGGAAAGTCATGTTCCTGGTGGCACTCACCTCCGCTCGCAGAGTCAGTGAGCTCCAAGCCCTGGTGGCAAAGGCGCCGTATACCAGGTTCTTCAAGAATAGGGTCATGCTACACACGCATCCCAAAGTTCCTACCAAAGGTGGTGTCCCCTTTCCACCTCAACCAACAGGTGGTCATCCTCACCTTATTTCCAAGGCCTCACTCCAGCAGGGCAGAGACCGTCCATCCTTCACACCTTGGACTGAAAGAGGGCCCTGTTCTTCTACATTCAACGTATGCAGGGCCACTGCAAAGCTTCTCAGCTTTTTATTTCCTACAATCCCAGTTGGCCGGGGCAAGCTGTGACCAAGCGGACGCTGTCCACCTGTGTGGCGGACTGCATCGCCCTTGCCTATGAGTAGGCTGGGCTCACACTGGATGGCCAGGTCACAGCACACAGTGTCAGGGCAATGGCAGCCTCTGTGGCAAACCTGTGTTCCGACCCAATGTTGGACATCTGCCGGGCTGCCTCCTCGTTTTCAGTCCATACCTTTGCAGCTCATTACTGCCTGGAAAGGGAGTCCCAACAAGACAGCACCTTCTGCCCGGCCATGCTCTGTAATCTTTTCGGGGTCTAGGCAACTCCTACCCTCCGACCCTTCTGTGTTCAGGCTACCAGAGCGTTCATTCCATCAGACACACAGGTCCTACTGCAGTTTGTTCTGCGGATTCAATTGCTGCTGCTCACGGTTCCCCTTGAGGGCGACTGTGTTTTTTCCTCATGGGCTTTAGGTAGCCTGTAGCTAGGGAGTCCCATATGTGAGGACTGACTTCTGTCATGACCCTCGCCTGGGCCAAAGGCTTACAGGCATAGGGCTGCCAATGTTTGTCCTTAAATAAAGAGTTGCTATCCTTGTCTCCAGTAGGGAACTCTGGGGCTTGTAGTTGACTCTTTTACTCAAAGACAAAGTAGTGTGAGACCGTTGGTTTTTAAGGCAAAACAAGAATTTTTATTTAGGTTCCCATAAGCACCAAGGTTCAACGCAGACATAAGGATTATTCTCCAAGCAAATAACAGGAAACATGCAACTGGAACTGAACAAACTGAAAGAACCTTTAAACATATGCAGCTGTTTTTATCAAAAACATTTCAGCAAGTAAATCACAGCTTCCTTTGTTCGTCCAGCACAGCTAAATTTCTTCATTTATCATGTGCTGCTTTGGTTATCAAAACTCTAAGTTAAGCAAGGGTCTTTTACCTTAGAAGAAGTTCCTGGCATTCACATGGCTAGGTAAAACCCTGCTTCTCAAAAGCTTCTTCTCTTAACACTTTTTGTCACCAACTTTCAAACTTCCTTCTTACACAAAGAACAGTCCATAGGAGACTCCTCAGTAACAGAATCCTGCCCAAAAGAGTCCAATTGCATTTCTTCCTGTGCTACGAAATGCTTGTCTGTCTCTGGGTTTTCATTAACTCCTTCAAGCTTACTGTTCTGTAGGAACTTCTGAATTTCTTTCCACAGCTGCTCTCCCTGATATGGAATATTTGTACCTTGAGAGTGGGGTTTCTTTCCCTGGATCAATTGCCTCAATGTTTCAATCATGTTTAACTCTGGTTCTCTGCCCTCGGCTGGGTTCTGGTCACTTCCAGTTGTAACCGTATTCACCCACCTTCTGGCAGCTTGAATTTCTGAGCTGGTTCACGAACACTCTGCACTGCAATCTGTTCCTCGTTGTCAGCAACTCTCCCAGCCACCCATCTGCTGGTTTCTGAAGAGTACCTCTCTTACAAGGACTGCTTCCTCTGTTGCTGCTTCCTTTCTTGCTGGAGCCATTCCCCAACTCGAAGTCAAACTTCCCACCTCCTTTTCCTCTCCTCTGAACAGGGCTTATAAAGCTGTTTCCTAACACTCCCCTGTCTCTGCACAGGTGATTATCATTACCCTCCAAGCCTGCACTTACGTTAGAGCTTGGGTGTAGCTTGGCTTCAGCAACTACGTGCTTCTTTCCTTTGCCTGCAGTCTGAACCCTGTGAATACCTTGCCTGTCTCTCACCTTAAAGGCATATTCACTGTTTTCTTCTGTTTCCATCGGCTCAGCACAGCTCTTATCACACTTCCTACTTGTTCCTGGAGAAAGCGTAGTTACTCACATGTAACAGGTGCTCTCTGGGGACAGCAGGAATTAGTCCTCACAACCCCCCCCCCTCCTCCCCTTGGAGTTGCTGTACATCTATTTTTTGCCCTTTTCTTTTGTCAGTTAGCTATGGCATCTGAGTAAGATGTCATCCTTGGGTGGGAAGGGGACCACGCATGCGTGTTGGCATCTCCCAAAGGCTTTCTTTGAAAACTGGGGAGATGCTTCCGTGAGGGCTCTGTGCCGTTGTCACCCATATGTGAGGACTGATTCCTGGTGTCCCCAGAGAACACCTGTTACAGGTGAGTAACTATGCTTTCTCCAGGAACAAGCAGGAAGTTAGTCCTCACATATGGGACTCCCTAGTTACTACATGTCACAAAATAGCATAAGTTCCCCCCCTTTAATATAGACCTCTCGCTTCCCCCCCCCCCATCTCCCATCATCCAGGAGAATGACGCATTTGTTCAAACCATTAGACAGCCATACTCAAAATGGATACATCCCCACAAGTATCTCAGTTCTTTCTCAGTCATTGTGCACAGTCTGTCCAGTCTTAATTTTTTTCAAGGTACCACTGCAAAGCGCCATGAGTCTAATCATTGCATATACATTATTAATTCTAAACACACTTGATTCGGCATCATACTGCACTTCCACACCGAAGCAATTGCCATCCTTGCAGCAATGATCACGTGCAGAAAAAGCATTTTATAATCTTTCGGCAAGTCCTCAGGGACATTGGCAAGGAGACAAGGATGGAGAGACAGCCCAAGCTTAATGCCCATTGTCTCCTCCATCATCTGTCAAAAGGCCTTTATGCCTATTGATGGGGCAGTTCCACCACACATGTTAAAAAACAAAAACAATAGCTGCCTCTATTGCCACAGCCCCTCCAACATACATCAAACTCTAGTCTTTATGTACTTGAGTCTAATCAGTGTCATATATCAATGGTAAAACATTTTATAAGCATTTTCCATTAAGGCCAAAGAATTTCTGCCTATTCATCTGCTAACTCCACCTGCACATTGTCTTCCCATGCCCTCTGTTACATTGTTTCTAAATAGCTATGTCAGCAACTGTCCCACATGGCATCTAGATGGTCTGTGCTGGAAATGTGGTTGCAGCTGATGGCATACCCTGCCAGTTGGATACCAATATGTATGGTGGTGTTCATGACCACCTTCAGGCCCTCCCCACCCCCAACATAGCTGCTTCCACAAAAACTACTTTGATGTTAAGTGGGGAAAGCATTTGGAACATGGCCCATTGTGGTACAGATGAATTTTGACTATTGATTATGCCTCAGCAGTGAATATGCCTCAGCAGTAACTAAGGAGTAAAAGAAACCATTGAAATAGGGGTGCTTGAAACTGTTGAAACAATTTACATAACTACAGAAAGATACTGGGAGATCAGGGAGGAGTCCTTCTCCTAGCAAACAAATGGAGACCCATTAACGAGGACAAAAAGTACAATTCACCTAGCCTTGGAAACAATTCTCCTAGCCAATATAGACAGGATAAGAATTCATCAATTATAATGTTAGAGGTTTTGAGCTTCTAAAACCAAGGGGGGTGAGCATTGTCAGAAGCCTGCCCAGAAACCAAAGTTTGGAGAGGGACTGGTCAAGCAAAGGTGGATGGGGTGGAGAATATCTGTAGGGAAAAGCTCATGTGTGAGAGCTAGCTGCAACACATTTGTGCCTATATAAGTACAGAGAAAATCCAGAACAGGGAGAGCGTAGATCTGCATGGCCATGCATGAAGAATCCCAGACTGTCCCCAGCCTTCGCTGAGTGCTCCCAGCTGATGTGTAAAGGGCTGCCATGATACAGTTTGGTGAAGTATTCTTTGTAAATAGCTGCACTCTCTCATAACTCTTTCAGTGAAGTATTATTCTTCTGTAATTAAGTGCCTTTAGTTATTATTCTAATTGCTTTCTAGTTATCTTTTCTAACTACTCATGTGTAACTAAGAGAATTACTTGCCTTTCTGAATAAGTATCCTTGCTTTGTTTGTAAATAAACTGCACGTCTTCATTAACAAGGTGTATTAGCCTTTGATGTAGTAAGACACCCATGGAATTCTTTCCCTCCGTTGTGTGTGTGTTTTATATCTGTGTTGCTGGTGTCTTTATGTCTTTGACATGGAAGGGAAGGGCGGTTAGAATGCAGCAGACCTCAAAGATTTCAGAAAGCAGCTCAAAACCCACCTCTTCACCATGCACTACAGAAAAGACAACTCTCACCCAAACGCACACGCACCACCGAAACAGCCCACCACCTAACTCAACCAGGACAAGGTCTGCTCAAGGCCACACAGAACCAAACCCTGTCCACCCGAACACAAAACTCCTCTATATAGTTAACCTGTACATAGTTACGTTCTTAAATTACTGTTCTTAAACTTGCTCGCAAGTCAAGTTACTCTGTAAAAAAAGTTGTCCCTGTTCTATGTAACGTGTTTTTGGGTTCCCTGTAAACTGCCCCTGATCTCTGGAAGGGGCGGTATAGAAAAATGTAATTAATAAATAAACATTCCATTAGTATGGAAAGAATACCTTCCTTAACGCCATGGCAGACATGTCTTGTCTTAGTAGATTATAAATGCCCCTTATACATAACAAAGGGAATATCCTTGATTTAATATTCCTTCCTAACAATCTATGAACACCCCAAAACCACCAAATTTAAAATACTACCAGTTCCCTGGTCAGATCACCATCTAATAAATTTCTCTTTAGCGTACCAAACCCTAACCACATACCCGACTCAGGAACCAGTCATTACACTAAATTTAAGAACTTTGATAAAGACACATTTATAAAAGAGACCCTCCTGAATATCAACGCTGATATCTGAGACTTATATCAACTCCTATCAACCTGGAACTCTGCCATCTCTAACGCTGCCACTAGACCAGCTCACTGCTCTAATAAAAATAAAGGATCTAAATCAAAACAATGGTACTCGCAGGAGATAAGAGGTTTAAAAAGACAATTAAGGAAAGTAGCGCACATGTGGAGAAATTCCAAATCTCCCGAAGATAGACTAACATTGTCGCCTGCTCACCCTCCCAGAGGCCATGGGCATGAAGAAAAGTGAGCGAGGTATAGTTCCTTGATAACGGTGGAATATTATAATGAGGCTTAGCAGAGCCTTCTGGGTAATGTAGTTCCACAGCCAGTAGAAATAAGTAGTTGCAGTCAGAGTGATAAGGTCAAATAGGATTTATTTCCCTTCCCAGTGTTGGATTCTTAAACCATGAAAACAAGGTAACACAAAGACCATGCGTCTGGAACTACAAACAAAGAATTAACTTGAACTCAGGCAATGCTTATCTTCAGCCCAAAAAGAAATGAAAATGCAAAGAAAACAGTTTCTTTCCCAAAACTCCTTTTGTCTGTTTTCTCCTGTGAAATAACCCTTGTAGCACTTTAACACAAAGATTGTATGCTGTCAGAAAAAGTATATGTACAATCCATAAATACCTCAGTGTCCGGGTCCTCATAAAAATCACACTGCATGTGTTCAATGTCTTGACTGGTTTCCCGTGGGCTGAAACCTTTACCTTGCCTGCCGGGTTCCTCTCTATAGCCTAAGGTATTTCCTTCCCCCAATAGCTTAGAGGAGTATGGGTATTTACCGTAATTGCTGCCGTTTCTCTCAACTGAGTCACAGAGTTCCTGGTAAGTGCAGGGAATTTGGCTATACTCTTCTTTCCTGCTATTAGGAAGAATACTCCTACCTTCCAACAAGTTTCTTTCAAGCTTTCTCCCTTGAACACAGCTTTGCACGGGGAAAAACTCCTCCCTTCATGTTTGCTTAGCTTTTCTTTTGGGCAACAAATTAGCCTCAGGAAAATAATCCTCTCTTGCTGGGTACCTTGAGCTGTAAGGCTGGAATTGCCTTAACTGGGCTTCAGAGCAATTATCTCTGCTTCCAGGACAGCAGAGCTCTCTGGTGCAATGGTCAGCCGTGTACTGCTCTTCCAGGCAGTCTCCCTTGGGCTTCACAGCGCAGCACCGTCCTACCAGTCTCCTCTGGTCAGCATGTCTCTCAAAGCTTCCTTCCTCGTTGAAGCTTTCTCTCTCAAAGCTTCTCCTACGACTGGGACTTCCTGTGCTTGCTGCTCTCCCTGTGTTTGCTGCCTTCTCCGTATTTGCTGCCTTCTCTGTGTTTGCTGCTCTGCCCCTTCTTTCCGGTAAGGGATTTTTAAATGTGTTGCATTTGGTATTTGTTTGGGCTCAGCCCCCTATCAGCTGTCCCCTATCTCTTGATGAGACTCGAGGTAGCTTTTGGTTTGGGCGTTCCCTAGCACTACGTGAATTGGTTTGTGTACAGTTTCTATGCCAACCCTCCTCCATGTTTATTTCTGAGCTGTCAAAGTTAGCTTTATTCTGATCAAAATCTCCTGTCTCCGCGGGCTCTGATCTCTGCACCTCATGACAACATACATGGACATACTTGCACTATACCGTGATGCCATCAACAATAAAAAGAGAATTCCACACAAAAATCTTGCTGAGTTTTCTGAACCGACCAAGAAAATTATTTGAAATTGTTAAATTCCTTGCACATATTCCGAATGACTGTTCAAGCAATTAAAACATTAATCCCCAAATCTTGGTGAATTACTATAAAAATAAATTTAAGCAACAAATGATCAACACACACTACCTCCACTTCCAAACTTAACGTACCTTAAGATATGGTCAGAATTCCATGACTACTTACAAAATATTATATCAAACATCAATACCACAACATCCAGTCTTGACCTATGCCCAGTCAGCTGGATAAAGGTAATTTGTACTAAATTTGCACCAAAAATACTTATTATAAACATGTCACTTTCTCAAGGCCTAAAGATTTAAAACAAGCGATAATACATCCCTTTCTGAAACACAAGTCTCTTGATAATTCCTTATTGTCCCTCCACTCTAGTCCTGCACCTCTGGGTAGTGCATCTCTTCCAGCAGCTTGGAGACTGAGCATGTCATCTTTCTGATGACACCAGTGTACCTATGAAGCTGGCACTGCCTACCAATCCCAGTATACTCAGCCTCCAAGCAGCTGGAGGAGGCAGTGAGCCAGGAGGGTGCTGGACTCACTGAAGGGCCAACTAAGGAGATAGGCTAGATTTCTTTCTTCCTGTATTTCCTTTATTCTTTATTGCACCTAGTGCTAGTTTTCTTTGCTAGCAAATTTAAAAAAAAAGCCCTACTTCATATAGGCCAATATCTAGTTTGCCATTTCTAGTCAAAATAATTGAGAAAATAGTACAAACCCGACTTCAAGACCACTTTGATTTGCATGCCCCCTAGATTATCAGCAATATGAGTTCAGAACATACCATGGTGTTGAGACTCTTTTACTCACCCTTTTTAACAATCTGATAAAGGGAATAGGTAACTCGGAAAAGACATTTATTCTTATTTTCTTAGATATTACTGCTGTCTTTGATTCCATCAACCATCACTTCCTCCTGGAGAGACTCAAATTGGTTCCAGTCTTATCTGACCATTCACAAGTTAGAATTGACCAAAAAACATCCACATCATATAGCCAGCAACAAGGATTACCCCAAGACTTAGCTTTTTCTACATTGCTATTTAATATCTACTTACAACTCCTATGGCATATTATACGAAAATATAAAGATGAGTACGCCATATACGCCGATTCTATGTTATATATGCCTTTTGACATAATAAAACCCAACTTTGAACATATAATATCATGCTTCAATGACATCTCACAATGGTTGAAATCCCATATTCTAAGGATAAACTACAATAAAACCGAGATCCTTTTTATTAACAGACCCCGGGGCTTCAATCCACCCCCTAATCTCGATGTTAGAGGCCATCCTAGAAGTGAAGAGTGAAGCCAAGTATCTAGGCAGTACCATTGACAAGACACTAAACTGCACATCCCTCTCAAAATGAACTGCTAGATGATACAACAGTTGAGACCTCTACTATCACAATCTGACTTCAGAACTGTACTCCAAGTGATGATTTTCCCTCATATAGGTTATTGTAACAGCATATTCCAGGGACTCCCTAAACAATGCTTCCACAGCCTACAGATGGCTCAACACATGGCAGCATGCCTAACTCAAAGGGCACAACTATCTGAACACATAACCCCAGCACTATTCAACCTCCATTGGTTGCCACTCCAGAGCAGAGTTAAAATAAACTACTTTTAATCATTTTCAAACTACTAAGAAACAGTAAACCGCACTGATTCTAAAGAGCGCGGTATAAAAGAGACATTAAATAAATAAAAATATATATATATATATCATATTTTGGGTACACCCTCTTCTAAGTCTGTGTCCCCTAAAAGTATACTAAAAATGAATCGAAACGCAAGTAATGGAGCCTTCTGGCTTTGTGTTTTTACCTTATGGAACGTTCTTCCAGAAAAATTAAGATCTACCACTGACTTGACTATATTCAGAAAAAAAAACTCAAGACACTTATTTATTGAACATTCTTGGTGATCTAAATGTACCTGAAAAGCTCTACCCAACTTCATTCATCTATTTATCCAATTAATATCAGAATACTAACAACTACACTGTAAAAAAAAGTTTAAGATTCGGACATTTGAGAGATCTACGTTGACATCACATTGTATATACTTCATTACATTGTAAATAAGTTCATATTCTGACCTTAAGTTAGTTATCTGTAATTGTTTTGGTTATCCTTGGTTCACTAACTACCAACCATGTTATACTTTAATATTCTCTAATTTTATAATGTAATTTTTTTTGTTCATTGTAAACCGGTTTGATTATGTGAAAGGCAGTATAGACAACTCATAAATAAATAAATAAAATAAAATAAAGCCAAGTGTGATTAATACTGAACCATTAGATGTTGCTGACAACAGATTAAAAATAATGGATTTTACAGTTTAATCACAGTGTGCCACTATCCCATGGTAACAGATTTAGACATATTTCTCCACCACTAGGAGGTGGTACACATACTTTAATAACATGTATTAAGCTATGGGGTTCAGTCACTAGGTGCTATTGTATATAGCAACCATTAAGACAGCCATTCAGTCACTAAAATTTACAGTGGCAGCTATGGGAGGGGGAGAGAGGAATACAGGAAACGCATGCCTCATGAAACTGTTTCCAACCATTCTGCATGTATGTATTTTGGGTGTATGTGTCTTTCTCCAGGAACAAGCAGAAGTCAGTCCTCACATATGGGTGACATCGGCACAGATGGAGCCTGCGCGGAAGCATTTCGCCAACTTTCAAAGAAAGCCTTTGGGATATACTACCACACATGCGTGGTCCCCTTCCTACCTAAGGGTGCCATCTTGCTCAGTCTCTTTTTATCCACAGAGCCCAATGGATGTGAGTCCTGTTTCCCCGGAAAAATTCCAGTTATTTAAAAAAATGAGTTTTCCCAGTTAGCAACTGGTTCCTCTTCCTGCCTCAAGCCGGCACCATCTCTGATGCTGTTATCGGCACCTTTTTTTATACCTTTTTTCGCCCGGGGGTCATAGACCCCTGTCCAGGTGCCACCCACCATGTCTCCTGTTGGGTTAAAAAATGTGACCACTGCAGTTAAAACATGTCAGTAACCGACACCCATGACTACTGCTTACGCTGCCTGGGTACGAACCATGACATGACAGCACCTCCTGTGACCTCTGCCAGGCCATGATGTCTAAACTAACAGAAAAAGGTTGGAGTAGCAGGAAAAATTGTTCCCCAGGTCAGCCTCAGCCCTGGCCTCCCTGGTGCCGAGCTCTAAGCTCAGCACATCCTGTGAGGCCCAAGCATCAGAGTCCTGCTGCGGTGGCTCCTCCAAGAAGACCTCTGATCCAGAAAAAAAGAAGTAGTCTTCGAAGTCCACAGAGATTGCATCAAAGAAACCCAGTAAAACCGCCTGGAGGGACTGCAGCGACTTCGAGAAGCATCCTACCAAGGTTCTCAAGAAGGATTCCTCTGCCGGCGATGACCGTGTGAGGTTCCTCGAGGCCATTGTCCTTGTCAAGGACACACTCGCAAGAGTGCCAGCACTGGGCCAGAGAACCTCTGTGCCCACGCAAAAGGCTGTGGAGCCTTCTGCTTAGAAACCAGAATGGCGGCCTTGGAGCAGAACATCACTACTATCCTGGCCCTGCAGAAGGCAATGATGGATGGTTGGTCTGTCTCATCCATCCCGACAACTGAACCCTCGACTATGAGGGAGTCCCTGGTCATCAAGCCAAGCTCAGAGCGCCACCAGCATCGGATATGTCCTCGGTGCCAGTTGAGATCCTGGACCCATTCTTTGGGCATCTGGTCCTTGCTGGTCAGTGTTTGACTCAGACCCCTGGTCTTCAGTAGGCCGCAAACCTTTTCACACTGTCCTCGAGGCTAGGAGCCGCAGGGCCTCAGACCCGTCATCACCGCTAGACTCTGAGTGGGAAACTGACGATGAGGCCGGACACCAAGTCCAAGCAGCACAGAGACATTCCCTCGGACCTGGTGCTCCGGCGCCACTCTCCTCCCAAGGACGTGGCCTTCCATGACTTTGTCAGGGACATGGCCAGAGCT
Organism: Ichthyophis bannanicus; assembly: GCA_033557465.1. NCBI lineage: Eukaryota > Metazoa > Chordata > Amphibia > Gymnophiona > Ichthyophiidae > Ichthyophis > Ichthyophis bannanicus. The sequence goes on from CM066045.1 coordinate 55,813,545, forward strand.
CTCTAGGTGCAAACCAAGACAGAGGAAGACCTGCACACTGAGGCATTGAAGATTTTTCAGTATGAGTCTTGACTCAAGGAAACCCTCATGGTGCCCGTGCCGTTGATCCTCGAGAGGCTGCTTCTTTGGATGTGGGAAATGCCAGTGTTGTTGCCGGTGGTGAGCTGGCGCCTTGATGCCATGTACCGTGTTCAGAAAGGCCCAGGTTTCTGCATCTAGTTGACCATGCAGAAACTCAAGAGCCAGAAGTCCTACTCCTCGGTTCCCTCCGGGAAGGAGGCCAGAGCCCTCGATGCCCTCAGGCACAAGTGCTACCAAGGCTCGATGCTCGGGTACTGGATTCAGGCCTATGAACTTTACATAGGCATGTACCTGAAGTCTCTAGTCCAAATGCTGTTGGGGGTTGCAGGAGGCCTCGTCAGGGAACCCCTCCAATGGTTCCAGACCCTGACCTCAGGGATCAAGGACTGTTCTAAGTTCTTCTCCCAGGCAGCCTATGACGGCTTTGAGTCAGCAGCTTGGATAGCCGCAGCCAGCATCGGGGCCAGATGCTAAACCTAACTACAGTCCTCCAACCTCAAGCAATGGGTCCAAGACAAGCTGCTTGACGTCCCCTGCACAGGGGAAAACCTGTTCAATAAGCCAATGACCAACAGAGCGGCTGAGATTGAGGCTGATGTGGTGACCCACCAGAGGCTCTCTAAGAAGACCTCATCACATTCCTGAAAGAAACCATCAGGGAAGAGGCCCCTTTTCCTGTAGAAAAAAAGGTCCTTTGGGCAGGGTCAGCAATACCAGTACTTCTCAGGTCAGCAGCAGCAGACCTCTCACCCCAGAAGGGAAAGGCACAGGGCTCAGAAGACAAAAATGCCTAAGCCCCAGACCCCAGCTCCCACCCAGCCTGGGAGGAACTTTCGACTCCCAGGGGAGGAACTTTCGACTCCCAGGGCAGGACCCCCCCCCCTCCCCAGGAGACCTTCAGTAGCCCACAGGGGGCACCTGATGCTCTTTGCCCACAGATGGGCTACAATCACCTCAGACCAGTGGGTACTGCTGGTGGTCAGGGTGGGATACCTCCTCCACCTATAGCAGATTCCACCCAGGTTCTTTCCCAGAGAGCCGGTGGAACTCCTCCTTCATCAGACCCTACTGCTCACAGAGCTCGCAAGTCTTCTCAGGGACAATGCAGTGGAGCCTGTGCCCAAACACCTGTGGGGCAAAGGCTTCTACTCCAGATACTTCCTTGTCCCAAAGTTGATTGGGGGCCTCAGGCCCATCCTAGACCTGTGAAACTTAAACAAGTTTCTGATGAGGGAGAAGTTCAAGATGTTCTCTCTTGGAACACTGCTGCCTTATTTCCAACAGGGAGACTGACTGTCCTCCTTAGACCTAAAGGATGCATGTACACACATCCTAATCAACCCCTCCCACAGGCAGTACCTAAGGTTCGTGGTAAGAGGAAAGCACAACTAGTACAGGGTACTACCCTTTGGCTTTGCAATCTCGCCAAGGGTCTTCATGAAATGCCTAGCAGTGTTAGCTGCCCCCTGCATATGCAAGGAGCCTTTGCTTCTCCTACCTGGATGACTAGCTCATCAGAGGCAGCACAGCTGCATAGGCCAGTCAGGCCACACGACCCTCCAGTTGCAGCACCTGGGATTCATCATCAACTACCCCAAATTCCACCTCTCTCCAGCCCAGAGTCTGGAGTTCATAGGTGCTCAGCTCGACACATTACAGAACAAGGTCATCCTCCCCAGGGAGAGGGCAGAATGCCTCAGACAGCTGGCAGCAGAAGTCCAACACCACCGGTCAGTGCCAGCTTGTCTCCTCCTCCACCTGCTGGGCCATATAGCCTCCACAGTCCACGTGATCCCACTAACCCACTTACACATGCAGACAGCTCAGTGATGCCTGCTCGCAGTGGATGCAGGCCATGAGCAGTTCATGGGACAGGGTCAAGGTAACCTGCCAACTGGCAGACTCCCTCAACTGGTGGCAACTTCTCCACCACCTCCTAGCAGGGATGCCCTTCCATGCACTCATGCCCCAGAGAATCCTGACCACAAACGTCTCCCTCCTGGGTTGGCATACTGTGGGGGTAGCCCACACAAAAGGCAGCTGGTCCCAGGCAGAATCTCAGCTACAGATAAATCACCTGGAGCTCAGGGTGCCTGGCTTTACATACATTTTGCCACTGCCTGTGATACCAGTCTGTACTGATTCAGACAGACAACCAAGTTGCTATGGTTTACTTCAACAAACAGGGTCAAACAGGGTCATACTCTCTCTGCCAGGAAGCAATGACTTTTTTTTCTTTGCAATGTGCAACAACATGCTCCTGCAAGCGGTTCACCTCCCAGGCCAGGACGAGTGGTGCCTGGAACCCAGGATAGCTCCTAAGCTCTTCCGCCTCTGGGGCAGGCCCATGATGGACCTATTCACCACCTGGACAACACCTAGCTGCCCCACTTCTGCTCACAGCAAATAACCCGGAGAAGGTGGCGGCAGGTGTCTTCCTGATCCCTTGGTCAGAAAGCCTCTTCGACGCTCTTCTGCCGATCACTCTGATCACCAAGACCCTCTTCAAGGTCCAGCATGAGGGGGCATCTCTAATACTAATCGCCCCCAGGAGGCCCAGACAACCCTGGTTCCCACTACTGCTCTCCCTGTCTGTGGCACTCCCTGTCCTGATGGGATGTGCCCCGGACCTCCTGATCTAGAAGGCAGGCTCCCTCCTCCACCGCAATCTGGGGTCTCTATTGCTAACAGTGTGGCTCCCAAAGGAGGTCCTGCTGGCTTCCCGAAAGCCCTCCACCAGGCGAGTTTATGCCTTTAAGTGGTGAAGATTCTCCGTATGGTTGTGGGATGGGATGAGATGGGAGGACCAGTTCTCCTGCCTGGTGCAACTAGTGCTCCAATACCTACTGCATCTGTCCCAGGCTGGACTAAAGTCCAACTCAGTGAGAGTGCACCTGAGTGCAATAGCCGCACACCACAACCCTATCAAAAGAGAACCCCTCACGGATCAGCCCCTGGTCTCTCTTTTCCTCCGGGGCCTGTTATCTAAGCCCCCTGCGGAGTGGGACCTCAATGTGGTGCTCTCACAGCTCATTAGACTGCCATTCAAGCCGCTAGCCACTTGCCACCTTTGGTATCTTTCATGGAAGGTTGCCTTCCTCGTGGTCCCCATGTCCGCTCAGAGAGTAAGTGAACTCCAGGCCCTAGTGTAGAGACTCCTCAGTGAATTTTGTTTCCTGCAAAACTTTAATCCTTTGTGACTCAATGCCCTCTCTAACATCGAGTGCAACCCCTCCACCAATTTGATCTGCTCTATCATTACAATATAGTTTGTACCTAGGTATAACAGTATCCCACTGGTTGTCCTCCTTCCACCATGTTTCTGAGATACCAATCATATCTAACCTCTCATTTAGTGCTATAATCTAACTCTCCCCATCTTATTTTTTTAGACTTCTAGCTTTTGCATACAGGAGTTATAGAGGATGTATTTTATTCATATTAATCTGGTTATCAGTAGGCAGAGATAATTTAGAATCTTTAAGCTCCGTCTGCTATGTACTCAAGGGCATTTGGGTTACTTTTGTTTTTATTGGAACCTCTGCTGATATGCCCTAACTTCAATCTTTTGCTAGTATCCTTCAAGGATACATTGTTCCGAACCATGCACTCTTGGGTGACTGTCAACTTTCCCCTATAACCTAGTTTAAAAGCTGCTCCATCTCCTTTTTAAAGGTTAAGGCTAGCAGCCTGGTTCCATCCCAGTTAAGATGGACCCCATCCCTTCAGAAAAGCCCCCCCTTTCCCCAGAATGTTTGCCAGTTCCTAACAAATCCAAAACTCACTTCTTTGCACCATAGTCTCATCCACACAGTAAGACTCTGCAGCTCTGCCTGCCTTTTGGGTCCTGCGCATGGAACAGGAAGCATTTCGGAGAATGCTACCCTGGAAGTTCTGGATTTCAACTTCTACCTAAAAGCCTAAATTTGGCCTCCAGAACCTCCCTACCACACTTTCCTATGTCATTGGTACCGACATGTACCAAGACAGCAGACTCCTCCCCATCACTATCTAAGACCTTATCTAGGTGGCGCGTGAGGTCCGCTACCTTCACACCAGGCAGGCATGTTACCAGGCGATCCTCACTTCCACCAACCACCCAGCTATCTACATGCCTAATGATCAAATCACCAACTATAATGGCTGTCCTAACCCTTCCCTCATGGGCACATGGCCCTGGAGAAATATCCTCGGTATGAGAGGGTTTAAAATCACCTGGACAAGTCCTAGCTACAGGATCACTTCCTACCACACCAGGGTGATGCTCTCCTGTCACATGAACTCTCTCTCCTCCATGGCAACAGGGATGCTGCCAGACTGAAGATGGGACTTCAATACTACATCCCTGTAGACCTCGTCTATGTACCTCTCTGTCTTCCTTATGTCCTCCAAGTTTGCTATTCTAGCTTCCAGAGATCGGATTCGTTCCTTGAGAGCAAAGAGCTCCTTGCACCTAGTGCACACATAAGACCCCTCACCAACTGGGAGAAAATCATATATGTGACACTCAATGCAAAAGACTGGAAAGTACCCATCTCGCTGCTGGACTGCTGTCTGCATCTTAGTTTTAAGGTTGCATTTAGGTTTTTAAGTTATTTATTTACTTAGGTTTGCTGGGGATACTTATACTAACAAAACTATTCCAAATACATTTAATGGACTTTGTTCACCTCAAGATTAATTAATCTCAGGTTCTTAATGTATGCCTGATGAGGATAAACAGCTGCACCTGAGATGTGAATATGGGCACCTCCTTCCTTTTAAGATATTTAAGCACCTATAAAGCCACAATTATCCCAGGTGTGGGTGGGAGTCAGGGAGGGAGGGAAAGAAGACTTATTAAAAGCCTGGCTGCTACACAGTACCCTGTCCTGTACTTCTAAGATAATCTGTGACCAATTTCCTGGGTGATTCACACAACCCTTGCTTGATAGAGGGAGTCTTTCAAAATGCCCTTTTGATCTGTCACTTGGCTTTAACACCTATTTAAAACAATTTCACAGGTCTCTTGCCCCCTATCTAGAAAGCCTCTGTGTAAAGGTCTTTAGAAATAATTTATTGCTCAAAGAATACTGACCCTGTTTTTCCTTTTATGCTGTTATACTCTGATTTGATTTAAATTAAAGCTCTGTTGATTCTAGGCACTGACTGAGTATTAAATTTAAGCTGAAACCTCTCTGCTGGGTTCTGAATTTAAACTGAAAGCTACCTATTGAGTTTTTAATTTAACTAAAAGTTCTTTACTAATACTAGGCCCTGACTGATTTAACAAATACACTGGATTCTAATTTATACAGATTAATCAGCTTTAATATAAAGAATTCCTTTTTCCCCAAGATTTAGAAAAATTTCCCAAAAGCAAATACTTACAATTGCAGATATCTCTACAGAAGTAGCAGTCCCTTTTTGTAGTCTGTTTTGAGAAACAATTTGCTAAGTACTCTTTTGCAGTAAATTTCTAGATGCTGGAACTACTACTCCCAGAGAAATGCTAGGACACTTTATTGAGGGGGGGGGGGGGAGTTCTCTGGAATCTCTGGTCCAATCTGATTCATTTTCGAGCTTATTATGTGTATTGCCCCCATACCAAATTTGAGCCCATTCATTAATTTTTTCAGAATTATTTTGCCAACACACAAATAATTTTGACCTCTTAGGTATAATTTCTTTTGAACATTCCCCATTGGGTTGGAAATAATAGTAACAAAAACATAAGAACATCAAGCCCTGTATACTCTTTCCAACACTGGCCAATCCAGCTCACAAGTACCTGGAAGGTTCCCAAAAGGTAGACAGATTCCATGCTGCCTATTCCAGGGGCAAGTAATGGATTTCCTCAGTCCACTTTATTAATGGTTTGTGGATTTTTCCTTCTGGAACTTGGCCAAACCTTTTTTAAATCCAGCTACACTAACTGCTTTTACTATATCACCTCTCTGGTGTCTTTTTCCAGAGCCAAAGGACCCTAACGTTTTAAGCCTTTCATTTTTTAAGATACGCAACAAGAACTGCACAAAGTATGCAAAGTGTGGATGCATCATTGCTTGAAACAGAAGCATAATAATAATCTTGATTTTGTTTTCCATTCTTTTTCTTATGATTCGTAGCATTCTTTTTGCTTTCTCTTTTACTTCAACAGGTACCAAAGCTCCATCAACTAAACAATGACTGAGAAAAATTGTATTGCTAACGCTGTTGTTTCCGTTACAGCTTCTACCTTCACCCAGACAGAGAACCCAATGTCAGTTGAAGGACCTGTTCCATGTGTAGAATGCCTGCATGCTGAGGCGCTCAGGGAAGAGGTGGCAAGGCTAAGAATCATTCGAGATAGTGAGAAGTACATAGATGAGATGCTTCTTGAAACATTCAAGCTCTCTTAACAGAGGTGATGGGAGGCTACAGAAGACGATTGGACATAAGGCACCAGAGCCTGCCGTATCAACACTCCTCCAGCCCTTGAATTGAAGAAACACTATGCAGCCCTGGAAGTGGAAGCATCCAAGCAAAGGGGAGAATCACAGCTCTAGCACCCCAAAACTGCAGAATCGGTCACCACAAAGAAGCGAAGGGGAGTCGTGGTTGGTGACTCTCTGAGGGGTACTGAGGCATCCATCTGTCGACCAGATTTGCTATGCAGAGAGGCATGCTGTCTGCCAGGTGGTTATGGAGAGTTTGCCGAGAATCATCAAGCCTACTGATTATTATCTGATGTTGCTTATCCATGTCGGCACAAATGATACTGCTAGGTATCTCTCAGAGCATATCAAAAGTGACTTCATGGTTCTGGGACAGAGGGTGAAGCAGATAAGTGGTAAGTGGTGTTTTTCTCTTCAATCCTCCCTGTTGAGGGTAAAGGCAGAGAAGCTCACATCCTGTGGATGGTATCATGGACCATGGGATGATGTGCCAAGGGCTGCAGCGCAGATATAGTGTCCATCTATCCAAGAAGGGTCAAAATGTCTTCAGCAGCAGACTGGCTAACCTACTGAAGAGGCATTAAACTAGATTCGTTGGGGATGGGTGAAGAGAGTCCTAAGTGAAGAAAGCCCCCACGTAAGTGAAATATGAAATGCCTCTGTAGAAATGGGTAATAGAGGCAACATCTGGAAAGCGGTGTGTATAAATGCCCATAGCTTGGAAAATAAGATCTCAGATGTTGAGGCTTTAATGGAAGAGGCAGACTTGGATTTAATGGTGGTTACAGAGACATAGTTTATGGAAAACCATGACTGGGATGTAATTTATACCAGGTTATACTTTATTCAGGAAGGACAGGGGAGGTGGAGTGGCACTATATGTAAAAAAATATTAAAGCTATAAACTGCAGGACTTAAAAGGAAGAGAGGAGGCACTGTGGGTTAAACTAGAAAGAGGGAAAGGGAAATCCATTTGCACTGGAATTATATACAAATCCACCTCAAAGGTCATATATAGAAGCGGATGAAGATTTAATAGAAGACATACACAGTATTGCCATGAAAGAAGAAGTGCTACGGATAAGTGATTTCAATATGCTGGATGATGTTTGGCACATCCCTGCTGCAGTGTCATCTAGAAGTAAGGAAAGCCCGGATTCTCTACAGGAAGAACTATTCAAGGAACTGGCAACAGAACCCTCATGTGATGGGGGCCATACTGGACTTTAGTGCTTGACAATAGGGAAAGTGTATCTGACGTTATAGTGGGAGATCATCTCGCACCCAATGATCACCAGATGGTATGGTTCAGTATTAGGACTAGGGCTGGTAAAATCCATTCAAAAGCGAGAGTCTTGGACCTTAGGAAAATTAACTTGGCTGAGATGGGACAATACTGCAAAGATTTGTTAGTGGAATGGGAACAGCTGGGAGGTGTAGTAAAACTGAAAGGGGATATTTTAAGACCAACAAAACTTTTTGTTAGAAAGGTAAATAAAAGGAAAAGGAAGCAGCTATGATTCTCAAAAGAAGTAGCTGAAAAGGTGAAAAAAAAAAGAGGGAGGCCTTCATGAAATACAAGAGATCACAGATATAGGAAGACAGGTATCTACATTTGGAAAAACTTAACAGAAGCTAGCAAAGTAGTCAGGAAAGCAAAAGGTACAAAAAGAATAGCCAATGCAATAAAATGCAGGGATAAGACATTTTTTCAGATATGTTAGTGAGAGAAGGAAGGGCAAAAGTGGGATTGTCAGACCCCAGGGTGCAGAAGAGGAATATGCAGAAACTGATGAGGATAAAGCAGAATTGCTTAACAAATATTTCTGTTCTGTGTTCACAGATGACGGGCCAGGAGCAGGATCTCAGAAAACACAACACAAATAGGAACAAGAAGTGACAGGGATCTCAAACTATTTTCAGAAGACTGTGTTCGTGAGGAACTAGTTAAACTAAAGGTAGACAAAGCCATGTGTCCAGATGGGATACATCCAAGAACACTAAGGGAACTTGGGGACATTCTAGCGGCTCCACTATCTGGCCTTTTCAATGCCTCTTTGTAGTCAGGAGTGGGTGCCAGAGGACTGGAGAGAGGCACATCTGGTCCCTTTACACAAACGTTGACATAAGGATGACATTGCAAACTACAGGCTGGTTAGTCTAAACTCTGTAGTGAGTAAATTATTGGAAAGGCTTCTAAAAGAGAGAATAGTGAGGTTTCTGGAGTCCAGTGGATTACAGGATCCGAGGCAGCATGGATTCGCCAGAGGAAGGTCTTGTCAGACAAATCTGATTGATTTATTTGACTGGGTGACCAGGGAGTTGGACCGAGGGAGAGCTCTAGATGTGGTGCATATAGATTTCAGTAAATCCTTTGACACCATTCCACACAGGTGAATTATAAACAAACTGAGCACCCTAGGGATGGGCCCTAAAGTTACTGATTGGGTTAGAAATTGGTTCAGTGGGAGGCAACAAAGGGTACAGGTAAATGGAGTCACTCTGAGGAGAAGGAGGTTACCAGTGGTGTGCTGCAGGGATCTCTCCTTGATCCAATTCTTTTTAACATCTTTGTTAGTGATACTGTGGAAGGGCTGTCGGGTAAGGTTTGCTTGTTTGTGGATGATACCAAAATCTGCAATAGAGTAGACACCTAGTAAGAAGTAGATAACATGAGGAGAGATCCAACTAAGCTTGAAGAACCGTCTAGAATTTGGCAGCTGAAATTTAATGCTAAAGAATGCAGGGTCATGCATTTAGGCTACAAAAATACATAGGAGATGAACAGTGTAGGGGGTGAGATACTGCTGTCCACAAAAGAAGAGCAGGACCTGGGGATAATTGTGTCTGACTATCTTAAAGTACCTAAATAGTTAGAAAAGGCAACTGCAAAAGCCAGAAGGATGCTTTGGTGTATAGGGAGAGGAATGGCCAGCTATCATTAAAATCATCTTTAATACCTGAAGATTGGAGGATCGCCAATGTAACACCAATTTTTAAAAAGGGTTCCAGGAGTGATCCAGGAAACTACAGACCGGTGAGCCTGACATCAGTACCGGGAAAAATGGTAGAAAACCATTATAAAGAATAAAATTACTCAGCATGTAGATAGTCATGACCTAATGGGAGACAGCCAACATGGCTTTAGACAAGGAAGATCTTGTCTTACTAATCTGTTATGTTTTTTTGAAGGAGTGAATAAACAGGTGGACAAAGGTGAGCCGGTTGATATTGTGTATCTGGACTTTCAGAAAGCCTTTGACAAGGTCCCTCATCAGAGACTTTTGGCAAAACTAAAGAGTCATGGGATAGGAGGCAGTGTACTATTGTGGATCAGGAACTGGTTAAAAGATAGAAAGCAGAGGGTAGGGCTAAATGGCCAATTTTCCCAATGGAGAAAGTGAATAATGGTGTTCTCCAGGGATCTGTGCTGGGTCCGCTGCTTTTTGACATATTCATAAATGACCTGGAAAGTGGAATAACGAGTGAGGTTATCAAATTTGCAGATGACACAAAACTCTTTAATGTTGTTAAAACCCAAGAGGATTGTGGAAAATTGCAAGAGGATCTTGATAAATTAGAAGACTGGGCATCAAAATGGCAGATGAAATTTAATGTGGACAAGTGCAAGATTATGAACCTAGGGAAGAACAACCCAAACTATGGTTACACGATGCAAGGTTCCACATTAGGAACCACCACCCAGGAAAAAGATTTAGGCGTCATTGTGGATACCATGTTAAAACCCTCGGCCCAGTGTGCAGCGGCGGCCAAGAGAGCAAATAGAATGCTAGGTATGATAAGAAAGGAATGGAAAATAAAACAAAAGATATTATAATGCCTCTATCGTTCAATGGTGAGACCGCACCTTGAATATTGTGTGCAATTCTGGTCGCTGTATCTTAAAAAGGATATAGCGATTTTAGAAAAGGTTCAGAGAAGAGCCACCAAAATGGTAAAGGGGATGGAAGGATACTCCTATGAAGAAAGGCTAAAAAGGTTAGGGCTCTTTAACGTGGAAAAGAGACGGCTGAGGGGAGATATGATAGAAGTCTATAAATTAATGAACGGAGTGGAACGGGTAAACATAGATCGATTGTTTACCTTATCAGAATATAGAAAGACTAGGGGACATGCAATGAAGCTACAGGGTAAACTATTTAAGACTAATAAAAGAAAATATTTTTTCACTCAACGTGTAATCAAACTCTGGAATTTGTTACTGGAGGATGTAGTAAAGGCTGTTAGTGTAGCTGGGTTTAAAAAAGGTTTGGACAAGTTCCTGGAGGAAAGGTCCATAAACCATTATTAAGAAGGAACCCAGGATATCAATGCTTGACCCAGTACAAGCATTGTGGAACCTGTGTCTTTTGGGGAAACTGCTAGGTACTTGTGACCTAGATTGGCCACTGTTGGAAACAGGATACTGGGCTTGATGGACCTTGGTCTGACCCAGTATGGCATATCTTATGTTCTTAAAAAAGGAGGTGATGCTGTATAAGTCTTTGGTGTGACCTCATTTGGAGCATCGTGTGCAATTCTGACAACCGCACCTTCAAAAGGATATAAGCAGGTTGGAGTCTGTGCAGAGAATGACTACTAAATTGGTTAGTGGTCTTCTTTATGTAGGATACGAGGACAGACTTAAAGATCTTAATATGTAAAGGAAAGGCAGGATAGGGATGATATGATTTGAGACACTTAAATACCTCAGTGGTATAAATGCACAGGAGGGTCTCTTTCAACTGAAGGCAAACTCTGCTATGAGGGGACATATGATGAGGGTGAAAGGGGATAGATTCAGGAGTAATATGCAGAAATATTTCTTTATGGAAAGAGTGGTAGATGCATGGAATAGTCTCCCAATGAAGATGGTGGACACAAGGACAGTATCTGAGTGCAAAACAGCATGGGACAAACACAGAGGATCTCTAACGGTGAAAAGGGGACTAATGTAGTTATATGGAAGGGCCGACTAGATAGGCTATGTGGCCTTTTTCTGCCGTCATGTTTCTTGGCGGCTGCTGCTGCTGCACACGAAGCAGAGGATTTCAGTGCATTATCAATGACGATGCCCAGCTCCTTTTTCCTAGGTCTTTATTCCTATTCTGGAACCATAGTTTCAGTGGTTGTTCCCCAAGTGCATATCTTTGCCCTTGTCCACATTAAATTTCATCTGCCTTTTGGAACCCAGTCTTCCAATTTCTCAAGCTCCTCTTACAATCTTTCACACTCCTCCTGTGATTTAACAACTTTGATTAATGTTGTATCCAGCTGCAGATTTTAATCACCTCACTCATTCCCGTTTCTAGGTCATTTATAAATGTTAAAAAGCAGTGGGCCCAGCATAGATTAATGGTAAAATGTGTAGTTTCCTTATAGGGAGTTCTGTATGGGGATAATAGAGCTTTGTCCTTAAAAAAGAAACCTGAAATTATTTCTTCGTATCACTTCCTTTACGACAGATACATTCATGGCTAGATGCTACTAAGGAGCTGTGGCTATAGCCTTAATACTACTACTACTATTTAACATTTATAAAGCACTACCAGTCATACACAGCACTGTACAAACATATAAGAGTGACAGTCCCTGCTCGTTAGAGCTTACAATCTAGTCAGGACAAGTAATAGAGACAGTCCCTGCTCATCAGAGCTGACAATCTAGTTAATACAAACACAGAGAGAGCTTGTGATCTAGTTAGGACGATCACAAAGGTGTAGGTAGGGGGAAAAAGGAGATTAGGTGAGACAATGGGGTACATTACAAGCAGCGTTTACTATAGGCTATGGAGCATAACTACACAGTATAAATAAATACATTACAAGCAGGCTGGGCATCATGGGTTACGTTTGGAGAATGCTTACATGGTGATGTTTCTCATGGTTCCGTTGCCTCTGGCCTGTTCATCAGTGGAGTTGCTGGAGTGGGGGGGAGGAGGATGCGGTTATTCCACAGTGCTGCGCCTAAGGGCCATGCCAAAGGGCCCTTTGGTGTGGCCCTTAGGCGCAGGCATGCCTAGGAGCACTGCAGTTTTTAAAAGCTGGTGCCGGGGTGTTTCTTCAGCCTGATTGGCCATGCGGTGGGGAGCAGGGAGGAGCATACGTGCCTGCTCCCTTCCCCGTCGCCAATCGGGCCGGTGGCTGGGTCTAAACCTAATAAATCTAAACCTTGCCACCTTGCTGGGCAGAATAGATGTACCATACTCGTCCTTTATCTGCCATCATATACTATGTTACTATTAGCCAAGAGGGGCAGGCCAGCCAGTGGATTTGCACCAATTTTGTCTACCCTGTATGTGTTTAATCAGAAATATGAGCAATAATTGTGGTGACTAAGGAAATCCTTCAACAGTTGTTTTAATTGCAGAGTTCCACCTCTGCATCTATTTTTGTATTCCTGGAAAGCAGTCTACATCTGAAGGCTAGACTTGACTTCAATAGTACAGCAATACTTTCTCCGGGAACAAGCAGGAAGTTAGTCCTCATTTGGGTGATGTCAGTACCGATGGAGCGTACGTGGTAATTTCTCCCCAGCTTTTTAAAGAAAGCCTTTGGGAGATCAACCATGCATGCATGGACACCTTCCCACCCAAGGAAGCAATTTTCCCTCAGTCTTTGGTTTTCCGTGGAGCCCACCAGACCGCCTGCCTGCACCTTGGAAAAAGTTGTCTTGTTCTGCAGTAAACTCTTCTTGGTTTTTCTTGCTCTGTCATGTACTGTCACCTTCTTGCGGTCCTGGAACCGTTGCTTCCTCAGCATTGTGTTTTTCTCTGGTACTTCTTTTTCACTTGCGCCCTACTAATCACAACATTGGAGTTTGATCTCATAGGGGGCTGTCTTTCCCGCTGTGTCCTCAATTAGTAGTTTTAAGAAGTGCACCGATTGTGGTAGGATCATGCCCATCACAGACCTCCATAATTGCTGCCTTCAATGCGTTGGGGCCAATTAGTAGGCCTCCTTTTGCCTGCTCTGTCTTCAGATGATGAGCAAGGGGTGTAAGAATCATGAAAGGCAAAAGGAGACATTGTTGGCCTCTGCCCCATCATAGGCTTTGGAATCAGCACCCTCTGGTTTGGCCACAGAGGACTCTGACCTGGCTACCATCTAGCTCTCTTGGAGCCCCGATATCACAGAGCATCAAACCAGCGACTATCAGAGCATTGTCTCCAGAAGAAATGGGCTTTGGCTAGGTCCTTCAAGGGAGTCGGTTGGTACTGTGGGTAAGATCCACAAGCATTGGCATCACAGCCCTCAAGGGGATTCAGAGGGTGAGTGCTGGGAGCGACCCTCAAAGCTTCCTCAGAATGAAGCTGTTCCCACTCCCTTGGAGGATCACCCTTGGGCTGCAGAGGCGATCACCATCGATGAATCCCCACCGAGGGAGCCAGCTTCGGGACTGCTACCCTCAGTTTCCACGCCAGTGGCTGTGGAGCCCTGGGGTCTCAAGGACAGAATGGCATCCCTGGAAGGCAGCCAGAGGACTCCGGTTAGCTCTGATCACTCAGGGCCAGCGATGGGCCCCTCTACTGCGAGGGCCTTGCCAGAGGAGATCGAGCCTGTCTGGGAATGGCATGTCTTATGGGCCAATGCAGATAACTGATCCCAGTCTCAGTCCAAGCCTAGGGTTTCTCTGCCCAGTGTATAGGGAAGATTCTGGGTCTGGACTAGAAGTACTCAAGGAACACCAATTAGCAGGTAAGGCCTAATTTCACCTTCCTTAGTGTCCCTCCTGTCCAGTCCTGTCCCAACCTCTGGGATGGCTCAGAGCAGTACTATAGACAGGAGGAGCCCATGAGTCAGACCTGAATTACTGCTGCACTGAACCTTGCGTCTCCTGCCCCCTGCATATTCAGGCACTAATGCTTTACAAAAATATGGAGAGATGACCACGTGGCTGCCCTACAAATATCTCCTGGCAGAACTAGACCATACTCCGCTCATGATACAGCCTGAGCCTGGGTCGAATGAGCTTGCAGCCCCACTGGTAAATTCAGGGGTAGCTCAAGGCAATCTGCTGCCTGAGGCGAAGTATGAAATGGCACCCCTCCCCTCACACCACCTTAGAGGGGGCAGGGCTTTTTCAGAAATCCAATCAGAGACTGAACCAAACCAAAAAGCCAATTAGATTATATGAAGGAAATGCAAGATGTTCGCACACAGGCTTGTATCGAACTGCAGTCGCACCCTGTGCAACTTGCAGCTCGGGCGCACACCCCCTCCCTCCCTCTGTTTTTTTCATGGCTGTGCCAGCAGCAGGAAAGAGCAGGCAGCGCTGGACGGAGGTATGGGGAGGAGGAGGGGGGGGCATGCGCCCGATCTGAAATGCACCGGCACTTTAAGCAGATCTGTCCCTCCCTACTCTGACATGGCATTTGCTCCCTGTGCGGCTGCACCACTTGCACAGGTCTAGGTACGGTCCCGTTTGCACATCAAGGAACTAAAAGACAGCAAGAACCAACAGCACAGTTTATAAAACTAAATTATAACTCATTTTTATTTTGTTGTTATAAACTGCATTATGGTTCTTGCTTTTTCTTTTTCAACATATATTTTGCATCCACAGTAGGTGCAGAGCAGAACCAGGACATTCACCCACAGAACTCAATATTTAAAAAAAGAAAATCTGATTCTGATCATCTCACTAACAACAACCACCACCACCACTATTTTCCAGTACCAGGCATATTGTGAACTAATACAAAACCCTACAAAAAAGAGCAAAACTACCATACCATATCAGCACAAGCTTCCAAAAGTCACATAAGGAGCCCATCCAAAAAAAGCATCACTGTAAATACTACAGTGGGCCCTGGAACATCCATACACCAATTTGAAAAGCTGAACAAGTCAAATTACTACAGTACAGTATAGATCTTTATATACAAACTCCATGTTAACAGAACACCTGACCTCAGTCACACTCACAACATCGACCCTCACCAAGTACAGAAGTAACCACAATCTAAAGTAAAAATAAAATTATGTAGACAAACTTTTAATTGAAACCCCAAGAAGTCAGAGTCCACATGCAGTGCAACATCAGATAAAAAAAGAGATGCAGTTCCCTAAAATGTATAAAATATAAAAATAGCACAAAGTCCAATCACTAAAATTAAATAAAATTATTTTTTCTACCTTTGTTGTCTGACCATTTTATTCTCTGATCATGCTGGTCCCGCCGATCTGAGGCTTCTACTTTCCTGTCTTCTCTTAGCTCTCTTTCTGTGGTCTATGGTCCATCTGCCATTTCTTATCTCTTTTGTTTTCTTCACTTTCTTCCATCAGTCCATTTCCAGTGCCAGTAACCCTCCCCAATATTAGCCCTCTTTCTAGTCCTCCCCTCCCAGTACCTGCCAATGTCAACCGCCTTGCATTCCTATGACTGCCACTGGTGTCCATTCCCTTCCAGTCCCCTTCCTTCCCCACTGTCCAGTCCCTTCTAGTCCAAATACCATCAGAGGTATCAGCTCACGTCCACTGTGCCACCCTCCCAGTCAGCTCCCTTCCAGTCACCCTACCTTCTGTTCATCCCCCTTCCAATGCCATTTGCATGTCAGCTCCCTTCCAGCCTCCTCCCCATTACCCAACCACCTACCAGTCCCATCCCCAAGTGTCAGCTCCCTTCCAGTCCCCCTTCAGTACATCCCAGGTGTCAGCTCCCTTCCTGCCCCCTCCTTCCCCTGGCAGACTCTCTCATTATTCGCTCCCTTCCAGTCCTATTCTACCATCCTCCCGCATCAGCCCATTTGTAGCCGTAGCCCCTAGTTTTATTCCAGGGCCAGCAGCACTCTCCTCTCCTCCCCCATTAGCCCATTTCCAATCCCAGCCCATTTCCAGTCCTATCCCCCTTATCAGCCCACTCTAGTCCTAGCCCCCCATCAGCCCATTACCAGTTCTAGCTTATTTCTGGTGCTAGCCCTCCCCCCCATCTTCCCATTACCCATCCTACCCCCCCCCAATAAGTCATTTCCAGTCCTAGCCCCCCCAATAAATCATTTCCAGTCCTAGCCCCCCCAATCAGCCCTAGGCCTAACCCCACCAATCAGCCCATTACCAGTCCTAGCCCCCCTCCCGATCAACCCATTTCCAGTTCTAACCCCATCATCCCATTGCCAGTCCTAGCTCCCTCCCGATCAGCCCATTTCCAGTCCTAGCTGCCCCCAATAGCCCATTACCCGCCCTAGCCCCCTCCCAATCAGCCCACTTCCAGTCCTACCCCCCCCACCAGCCCATTTCCAGTCCTAGCCACCCCCACTAGCTCATTACCAGCACTAGCCCCCCCCATCAGCCCACTGCCAGTCCTAACCCCCCATCAGCCCATTACCAGTCCTAACCTCCCCATAGCCTATTACCAGTTCTAACCCCTCCCCCCATCAGCCGACTTCAAGAAACTAAAAAAAAGTAGCCCAAATGCCCTTGAGTATGGAGCACAGCTTAAAGATTCCAAATTACCCCTGCCTACCGATAGCGAGATTAGCATGAATAAAATAGTCTCTAAAATGCTTGTATGCAAATGCTATAACTCTAAAAAGTAAGATGGGAGAGTTAGAATATATGATTGCCTTTCTGCCCTTTGAGAAGAGCAGTGCTCTTCTAGACTTCTCCTACAAGGTGATTTTTGCTGAATTTGCTGTGAGTTCTGTCTGTCTCCACATATTTATTTGCCATTTATTTATTTGTTATTATTCCTGTGTTCCCTTACCTTACTACTCCCTTTAATTTGCACTTTGTTCAGCTCTTCTCAGTTGAATAACCCCCCCCCCCCTCGGGAACTCCGCTCTTCTACTGCTAACTCCAAACTTCGCTCCTTTCATCTTGCTGCGCCTTATGCGTGGAACAAACTACCTGTGTCTGTACGCCATGCACCTTCTCTAGCCCTCTTCAAATCCAGGCTGAAAACTCAACTCATCGCTGCTGCTTTTGGATCTTGACCCACCTAATCTCCTTTTCTTTCCCCTTGCTTTATCCCTGCCTACACCTTTTCTGTTTGTCTTGACTAGATTGTAAGCTCTGATGAGCAGGGACTCTTTTACACCTCTGTGCAGTGCTGCGTATGACTTGTAGCGCTATATAAATACTCAGTAGTAGTAGTAGTAGTAGTAGCAGCAGCACTAAATGAGAGGTTAGATATGATTGGTATCTCAGGGACATGGTGGAAAGAGGACAACAATTATCGTCAATCAACACACAGAACCTTGAAATCCTAAACATAAGAACAAAAATCCTCCACTTCTGTCTTGCTTATAGATCACCTGATGCCCCTGCAGACAGCTTGGAAATATTAACTGAAACTCTTTGTTCAGCCAATGACAAACCACCACTAATATTACTTTTTTTTTTTTTTTTTAAGTGCCATCAAGTCAGTGTTGACTCACAGCGACCCAGCTACCTCTGGGTTTTCTTGGCAATGTATCACTGGAAGTAGATTGCCAGCCTTTTCTTCCAAGGCAATGG
The DNA here is from genome assembly GCA_033557465.1 of Ichthyophis bannanicus. Classification (NCBI taxonomy): domain Eukaryota; kingdom Metazoa; phylum Chordata; class Amphibia; order Gymnophiona; family Ichthyophiidae; genus Ichthyophis; species Ichthyophis bannanicus. The sequence continues at coordinate 55,831,498 of CM066045.1, forward strand.
AGGGCAAAGTGACTTGCCCAAGGTCACAAGAAGTGCCAGTGGGAATTGAACCCTTGATCTTCTGGGTATGAGGCAGTTGCTCTAACCACTAGGCTACTCCTCCACTCCACTAATATTACTAGGAGATCTCAATCTAGCATCCCTACCACACAACCAAAGTACATCCTTCTTAACCACCACCTGCAACCTGAATTTCCATCAAATAATTGACTCAGAAACCCACTGTAGAGGTAACACGCTAGATCTAGTATTCCTACCTAGCATAATCCATCGTAACTACAACCCCACATCCCTCATGGTCACCCCAGTACCCTGGTCTGACCACCATCTCATAAAATTTCTAATTCCTACATAACAAATTATAACCCCACAACAAATAAACCCCACACAAATACACAAATTCAAGAAATTTGACAGAGAAGCCTTTTTAAAACAAACTATCCAGTTCATATCCACACTTTCAGCCAACCTAGATGACACCATAAACAAACAGACCACCACAATATCCAAAGCTGCCATCCAAAAAGTACATCGCCCCTTCCACAAAAAAACACAACCACCCATGGTTTAAACGCAAACTAAAACTACTCAAATGATTTATGTAAAACAGAACATAAATGGCGCTATTCCAAATCCTCTACATAAACTCTATACATGGCCAACCTGAAACACTATAGAGACAAAACAAATACTGCGAAGAAAGAATACGATTCCAACATTCTTTCAAAATCTATCAACCGACCACGAGAACTCTTTCAAATTATAAAGCCCCTCACTAACACAGCCAATGAAACAATACCACCATAGAACCCCAAACCCTTGCCAATTTCTATAAAAATGAAATATCCCAACAAAGCCCTAACCAACACATCTTAGACCTCGAACCACCTACTATACTGCATTCATGGTCCACATGCTCCTTGACCACTAAAAAAGTACTCAAAAACATTATCACAAAAGTAAATACAACTACATCACACTTTGACCCCTGTCCTGTAAACTGGATAAAGGCCACGAAAACAGAATTCACTCACCTTATCCTCCACATCAACACATCCCAGCAACTTGGCTACATGCCTCCTGCCTTTAAACATGCAATCATATGCCCAATTTTTAAGAACAGTACAATGGATAAAAACAACCCCACCTCATACAGGCCAATCTCCAGCCTCCCGCTACTTACTAAACTAATTGAAAAAGCATCCTTATCCAACTCCAAGACCATATTGACACATATGCCCCCCTAGACGAGCAATAATATGGCTTCAGGCCATACCATGGCGTTGAGACGCTCCTAACTGTACTATATGACCATATACTTTGTGGTATTGATAACACTGAAACTATGTTCCTCCTCATATTCCTAGACATCTCCGCAGCCTTTGATAGTGTAAGCCATCACATCATGCTATCCAGACTACAACACATAGGCATCAATAACACCGTACTACAATGGTTCAACTCTTACCTGTCAGAAAGAACCCAGCAAGTCAAAATAGGAAATACCACCTCCAAATCATACAACCAGCAACAAGGTCTCCCGCAGGGCTCTGCACTCTCCGCTCTATTATTTAATATTTACCTGCAACCAATCTGCTGCATACTTAAAACATTTAAATTACTATACCACATATATGCGGACGATATGATACATCTTCCATTCAAAATTAATAAATCCCCAATCCAACAAATCAATAGCTGTTTCATCGAATTACTCAACTGGCTTTCTGACTACAATCTAAAAATTAATTTCAATAAAACCGAGGCCCTCTATGTAACATGAAATCTAAACTTCACACCTCCACCTAACATTAAAATCCAAGACACTACCATTGCGGTCAAAGATGAAATAAAATATCTTGGTGTAATACTAGATCACACACTGAATATGTCTTCATTCATAAAAAACGCTATAAGAAAATGTTACTATAAACTGAGATTGCTAAAACAACTCCACCCTCTGCGCCACCCCAGTGATTTTAAATCAGGACTCAAGGCAATTGTGACCCCACACTTCAACTATGCAAACATTACTCCAAGGACCGCCTAAGCAAACAATTCGTCCTCTACAAATTGCACAACACATTGCGGCAAGAACAACAAACCAACTCATTAGATCATATTACCCCTATACTATGTAATTTACACTGGCTTCCGATACATTCTTGCACCCAATACAAAACAATCGTAACCTCCTTCAAGTTAATCAATGACATATCTCCATCCTACCTATCTTCCCTCATCTCTAATAAGACCTCTCGTAGTCAAAGAAACTGCAATAAAAAAGCGGATAACAGCACCAGACTACATTAAAGCTAAAAAAAATCACAAACAGAGCATTGTCATACTGTGCACCCACTCTTTGGAACACATTTCCAGAAAGCCTAAGAGATAAAAGACTTCTCTAAGAAAAAACTCAACACACATCTATTCTTCCAACACTTTGGCTCTAACATAACCTGATATCTCTAACTAGACACTCATCAGATCCACATCCCCCTAGAAAAATTCACCATGAACATAAAGACACACATCCTATGTATATAGTTATTGGTTAGATTGTTTAATTGTTATTTTTAATTGTTATTGTACATAGTTAACAATGTTTCCTGTAAACTGAACTTGTACCTCTGTGCAATTCATTATGGTTCACTGTAAACCACAATTGATCTTTAGGAAATCGCGGTATAGAAATGTTAAATAAACCAGTGGGATACTGTGATACCTGGGTACAAACTATATCACAATGATAGAGCTGATCAAATTGGTGGAGGGGGTGCGCTCTATGTTAGAGAGAACATTGAGTCACAAAGGATTAAAGTTTTGCAGGAAACAAAATTCACTGTAGAATCTCTATGGATTGAAATTCCATGTAAAAAGGGGAAGGCGATGGCAGTGGGGCTGTACTATCGACCGCCTGGCCAGAATGAACAAATGGATGATGAAATGCTCAAAGAAATCAGGGAAGCTAACAAAAGTTACAGAACAGTAATAATGAGTGATTTCAATTACCCTGGTAGTGACTGGGTCAGTGTCACGGCAGGACATGCTAGGGAGATAAATTTTCTACATTAAATGGCTGCTTCTTGGAGCAGCTGGTTCATGAACCGACCAGAGGGGAAGCCATTTTGGACCTAGTGGAACACCAGATCTGGTACAGGAGATAAGGGTTTTGAGGCCACTTGGCAATAGTGATCATAGCAAGATCGTGTTTGATTTAATTAATGGAGGAGGGATGATAAGGAAATCCATAGTACTACCCTATTAACTTTTGAAAGGGAGACTATGATAAAATGAGGAAAATAGTTAAGAAAAAACTAAACGGAGCAGTTGCAAAGGTAAACACATCAAGCTCGGGTGTTTAAAAATTCCATCTTGGAAGCTTAGACCAGCTGTATGCCACGCTTTAAGAAAAGTAGAAGGAAGTCCAAAACACCGCCAGCATAGTTCAAAGGTGAGGTCAGAGAGGCTGTTATTGCCAAAAAGGCATCTTTCAGGAAATGGAAAAAAGAGCCAAATGACGAAAACTGGAAACAGCACAAGCACTGGCAAGTTAAATGCAAGGCATTAATAAGGCAGGCAAAGAGAATTTGAGAAGAAGCTTGCTGTGGAAGTAAAAACATGTAATAAAGACTTTTTCAAGTGCATTCTTAGCAAAACATCTGAGAGTCAGTTAGACCATTAGATGATAGAGGGGTAAACGGGGCACTAAGAGGGGACAAGGCCATAGCGGAGAGACTGAATGAATTCTTTGCTTTGGTGTTTACTGAGGAAGATGTAGGGATGTTACCCATGACTGAGTGGTATTTAAAGGCGATACTGCAGAAGAATTGAAGGAAATATTGATACACTGGTAAAATATATTACAATTATTGGATAAACTGAAGAGTAGCAAACTACCTGGACCGGATATACATCCAAGGGTGTTAAAAGAACTGAAATATGAGATTGCTATTAGTAATCTGTGAACTATCATTAAAAACATCTGTAATACCTGAAGACTGGAGAATGGCCAATGTAACGCCAATTTTTAAAAAGGGTTCCAGGGGTGATACGGGAAACTACAGACCCATGAGCCTGACATCAGTACCGGGAAAAATGGTAGAAACCATCATAAAGAACAAAATTACTGAACATGTAGTCAGTCATGGCTTAATGGGAGACAGCCAAAATGGCTTTAGACAAGGAAGATCTTGACGTACTAATCCATTATGGTTTTTTTTGAAGGTGTGAACAAACAGACAAAGGTGAGTCAATTGATATAGTGTATCTGGACTTTCAGAAGGCTTTTGACAAGGTCCCTCATCAGAGACTTTTGGCAAACCTAAAAAGTCATGGGATAGGAGGCAGTGTACTATTGTTGATCAGGAACTGGTTAAAAACATAGAAAGCAGAGGGTAGGGCTAAATGGCCAATTTTCCCAACGAAGAAAGGTGAATAGTGGAGTACCCCAGGGATCTGTGCTGGGTCTGCTGCTTTTTGATATATTGATAAATGACCTGGAAAAGGAAATAACGAGTGAGGTTATCAAAATCTGCAGATGACACAAAACTATTTAAAGTTGTTAAAACCCATGAGGATTGTGGAAAATTGCAAGAGGATCTTAATAAATTGGAAGACTGGGCATCCAAGTAGCAGATGAAATTTAATGTGGACAAGTGCAAAGTTATGCACCTACGAAAGAACCACCCAAACTATTGTTATACGATGCAAGGTTCCACATTAGGAACCACCACCCAGGAAAAAAGATTTAGGCGTCATTGTGGATAACATGTTAAAACCCTCCGCCCAGTGTTCAGTGGCAGTCAAGAGAGTAAATAGAATGCTAGGTATCATAAGGAAAGGAATGGAAAATAAAACAAAAGGATATTATAATGCCTCTGTATCGTTCCATAGTGTGACCGCACCTTGAATATTGTGTGCCGTTCTGGTCGCCATATCTTAAAAAGGATATAGTGTTATTAGAAAAGGTACAGAGAAGAGTCACCAAAATGGTAAAGGGGATGGAAGGATACCCTTATGAAGAGAGGCTAAAAAGGTTAGGGCTCTTCAACCTGGAAAAAAGACGGCTGAGGGGAGATATGATAGAGGTCTAAAAATTAATGAATGGAGTGGAACGGGTAAACATAGATCGATTGTTTACATCAGAAGATAGAAAGACTAGGACATGCAATAAAGCTACAGGGTACACTATTTAAGACTAATAAGAGAAAATATTTTTTCACTCAATGTGTAATCAAACCCTGGAATTTGTTACCGGAGGATGTAGTAAAAGCTATGAGTGTAGCTGGATTTAAAAAAGGTTTGGGCAAGTTCCTGGAGGAAAGGTCAATAAACCATTATTAAAAGGGACCCAGGATATCACTGCTTGACCCAATACAAGCATTGTGGAACCTGTGTCTTTTGGGGAATCCGCTAGGTACTTATGACCTAGATTAGCCACTATTGGAAACAGGATACTGGGTAGATGGACCTTCGTCTGACCCAGTATGGCATATCTTATGTTCTTATGCAAAAAAGAAAGAAAACTCCACGGGGAGGAGAGAGGGTTGTGAGGATCGAGTCCCGCTATCCCTTGAGAACACCCGTTACAGGTGAGTAACGACACTTTCTCTGGGAACAAGCAGGACATCAGTCCTTGCATATGGGACTCCCAAGCTACAGGCTACCAAAAAATCCTGTAGAAGCCACAAGTGACCCAAAAAGCGAACCATAAAGGACAGCAGAGAGCACAGTTTTTTTATTCCGCTTTATCATTTCAGTCAAAGCAGTTTACATTGTAACAAACTTGATAATATAAATTAAACAGGGACATTAATAACTTGGATTTTTCTGAGGCGATGGAGGATTAAGTGACTTGCCCAAGGCCACAAAGAATGCTAGTGGGAATCGAACCCTGGTCTCTTGGTTCCCAAACCAGTACTCTAACCATTAGGCTATTCCTGACACTGCAGCAGCAACATCGAAAATGTAATCCCCTTTCCAGTAGCCTGAACACCAAGGGCTGGAGGGAAGAAGTTGCACTATTCCCCCAAAGAGGTGACTAAGTACTGACTGGTGGAAGGTGCTGTCATGCCATGAGCTCTCTTCCAAGCAGTAGTGTGCTACAAAGGTGAGCACAGAGGACCAGGTGGCGGCTCAGCAGATGTCCAGTAAGGGCACCGAGCGCAGGTTAGCCAGAGACTGCCATGGCATGCTGCGACATGATGGTCCAGAGAAAGCCCCGCCTGCTGGTAGACAAAGAAAATGCAGTCTGCTACGAATCATGAGAGGGTGCACTTGGAGACTAACCCCAAGATGACTGGGGTAAAAGGAGACAAACAGCTGCACTGAGCAGCAGTGGGGCTGCATTCTCTAAATGTAAAAGGATGAGGCCCTCTTGCAGTCAAGTATGTACAGAGAGTCCTCCGCCCTGGAGGAGTGAGGCCTGGGAAAGAAGGTGAGGAGCACCATCTCCTGATTAAAGTGGAAGGCGGAGACCACCTTTGGGCGATTCCGAAAGAAGACTGTTCCTGTGAAATCTAGTATAGGGCACATGGGCCACCAGCACCTGCAGTTCACTCACGCGCCTGGCAGAGGTGAGCACCACTACAAAAACGACCTTCCGGGACAGGCACTTGAGATGGCAGGTAGCCAAAGGCTCTTAAAGATGGGGAGCCAAGAGCATCCCCAACACCACATATTAAGGTCCCCCACACCACTGGTAGCAGACAGATTGGGGACTGGGACAGCAGGAGTCTCTTTATATATGACACAGTGATGATTCTACCATCATGGAGTTGCGAGGTAGTTGTGCTTTTTGGAAGCCCCAGCTCCGGCCGACTCAATACCGAGAATCGAGTCGACTGTTTATAATTGGCAGTGTTATCGGGGTCTCCCACATCCGGAACAGCTGCCATTCCAGGATGGGGGATATGGGCACAGTCAGTGCCTACTTTGGGGGAGTCCCATACTGGAGGATCTTGAGATCCTCAGTCAGAGTCTCGTCCTTGTGCACTGCCACAAAGGCGAGGGCATGGGACATCTCCCTCACAAACTCCAGGAAGGCGAGATCCTCCAGAGACCGCTGATGATGGTGTGGTGGGAATGGCCCAGTCCAGTGAAGGAGTGTCGGGGGACTCATCTGTCTCCCAAGCAGACTGAGTCAGAGGAATTGTCAAGTGCCGGGCACATTCCAGACCAACTTTGTGTCTATATTTCCTGGCATTGGTATCCCACCGTAGTGGCTCCAAACTACTAGTCATGCATGGAGTCAGACGCTGATGGAGGTGGCACCGATCGAGCCAACTTCGAGGATAGGTTGAGTATCTTCCGGGGATGTCCCTGCTGAGAACAGCCCCATGGTCGGCACCGATGATTTGGAGGTTCTGGTCATCGGGCCCTGCTGCACCTCAAGGAATGTACAGAAGCTGCGTTCCAGGGCCACCATCCTGGCTCGATGCCAGTTGGCTCTGCAGCAGTGGACTCCGGTCTTGAGGTCATCGAGCCCGGAGCCACGTCCCTCATAGCAGAATCACTGATGGCGGTAGCATTAGGGGAACCTGACCTGATTCCCCGATGCCGTGGGAGTCTCCTTCCACCATGACTGCTTGGAGGGCCGCTCCCAGCTGTCGCCATTGGGTCGAGGACTCCTCACCCTAAAGCCGGAGGTCTTACCTGGAGGTCCGAGGTTGGACTTTGGTTTAGATGATATCCTGGACCCACAGGGAAGGACTTCAGAGGACAATCCCCAGTCCAAGGCTCCATAACTCCGACTGAACCTGGATACGAGATGAGAAGTCGCTGGATGCCAGTTTCAAGGGCAGGAATTCCACCCCCGATGCTGATCCCGAGGCAGACTTGCCAAACAGCTCCTCCTGCCATCTTTCATGCTCCTTGCGGGTCTTTGCCAACATAAAGTGGCAGAGTGGGCAGGTAGACACGTCATTGTACACCCTGAGGCACTTAATATAGGTAATTGTGGTAGTCCGTGTGGGACATAGTGCAGTTGCACTTGCCACACTGCTTGAAAACAGCCGAATGAGGTCTAGCGGGGAAAAACAACCCCCGGGAGATCAAACTCTGATGTCTCGGTCAGCTAGGCCACGAGCTAAGACCCACACGCCGAAAAGAATAGTAGTAGTAAAAAAGTATACCCAAGAAAGAAAATACGATGCCGAGGCGGTGGACTTGTGCGGCAGGAAGGTGATCGGAACAGATCCTGGCAAAAGCACCAAGTCAAACTGAATAACTAGGTGAAAAAAATCTACTTTAGCCAGGGGCAGACAGAATGTCTGCAGGTGTCCACGGAAAAAAGAAGACTGAGGTAAGATGTCATTCTTAGGTGAGAAGGTGACAGCGCATACATAGTTGAACTCCCAAATGCTTTTCTTGAAAGCTAGGTTCCATTGGCACAGACATCACCCATATGTGAGGACAGATTTCCTGTTTATTCCCAGAGAAAAGGAATGGAGGGGGCAAGGCTGGAGTAGATACAGCAGAGTACAAAGCCAATCTATCCCCTCTTCCTCTGTCAATCACATCCCACTAAAAATGCTGACTTTTGCCTATGGCTGAAAGGGGATGGCTGAAGGGAACACGGAAGTAGAAAAAAAAAGACCAGGGACTAGCATGTTTAGGGGAAGAAATATCTTATTCAGACAAGGAGAAAGATATTTTTATCTCCAGGAACAAGCAGGAATGTAGACTTCACATATGGGTGACATCGGGTACCAACAGAGCTCATGCGGGAAGCTCCCCACGCTACCAACAGAAAATACTTTGGGAGTACTCCACTTTGCCTGCGTTGCTGCCTTCCCGCTCTCCCAACTCCCTCTTTTCAGTTCTTTTTTTTCCATAGAGCCAACAGGTCACAACCCTCTCACCACAGAAAAGAACTTTTAACTTTTCTATTTACCAGTCTGCCTAACCGCACCAGTATCGCCTCGATACTGCTTCCTTTTTTTACTTCATAATTTTTTTATTTTATTTAAAAAAAAAATTTATATATATATCTATCTCCAGGGCCTTGTACCCATTGGGCCTTGCCCAACATCTTAAGATGGAGACACCCTCCAGTGGTTTCAAAGTATGCACCAAGTGCTCCAGCACTATTTTGGTGACAAACATGATTGGGGTCTGACGTGCTTGAGTTCCGACCATATTCCCCAAGACTGCTCCTTCTACAAACAAACAGATAAAGAGGGGCCTAGAGAACCAGACCTGAAATGTTTGTGTACCTCTTCCCTTCAGACTAGACGTCATTGGTCTCGACTTCCTCAAGAGCAATGTCATATTCCCACAGTTCAAAGTACTTTAAAGAGTCGAGACACACTGAGAAGACTAAAGAAAAGAAAACCAAACACATTCCCCAAACGATATCCAAACACATTCCCCAAACACATTCCCCAAACGATATCCAAATGTGACTAATGTATTTTGAATTTTCTGTAAATAGTTAGTTAGCCTATATAGTTTACCTTTTTAATCCCAAGTTCAAAGACCCCGTTACTTGTAAAGTGCATTACAGTTCTCTGTATGTATATGTTTGTTCCATGTAAACCGCGCTGATGACAATAGTGCGGTATATAAGAGATGTTAAATAAATAAATAAATCTCCGTCAAAACCTCCGAAAGACAAGGCAAAGTCGCAAGACTCCTGAGAAGCTGAAGGAACTGAGAGAAAAGTCCAAGTATTCCTTGGGAAGGTCTTGGGAATAGAGAGAAAGATCCCAATCGACTTACTAGGAATCGTCCAGTACTTCTTCTGAATCTGGACATCAGTCCGTACATCCCCGACAGGAGGACTTATCCTCCAAAGCCTCGTTTGGGAGTTGGGAGGCACCTGAGGTCTCAGCCTCCGGAGAGCCCCTGATGCCTTGCTCTGATACGGTGGCACCCAGCCCCATTCTTTCATTGGACCAGACGCAAACTACCTCCTTGGATCAATGAATGCTGTCCTTGGAGAGGACTTTAGCGGCTCTCCTAGCTGCTTCAGTTCCCTTAGTACAGACTGCTCCTGGCTGCAGTCCTAGGGCTTCAGCCTCCATGACTCCATCCACTCTGGCGCCAGCTTCAACATCAGTTTTGCCTCCGGTACCGATGCACTCAGCACAGAGAACAGAGTTATCAGTACCGGCCCTGGCATAGACATCGGCCACAGATAATCCCTGGTCTACACCGAGATTAGCCCCCCTGAGGACATCAAGGAACAGACTGCGCTCATGCAGTTATCATCAATAACGGTATCAGATCTAGACTCCTCCGATTCTGATCACCGATCCTGCCATTCTGATGACCTACAGGACATTGCTTCAGAACCCTCGCCACTGTCCATCAGAACTCAGTGTAAATCCCCTCCTGAGGACATGTCCTTTCAGGAGTTTATCTGAGACATGGCAACTGGCCTATCCATTCCGACAGCATCAGAACCAGAACCAAGCGCAAAGAACTGGAGATCCTCCAGTACCCCACAGTCCCGAAAGAGGCCACAATCCTCCCGGTTCACCGGATTCTACATAAAGGGGTCTCCCACATTCGGAGCATTAGGTTAAATGTTTCTCCCATCAGTCGTCAGTTGGACACTATGTATAGGGTGCATGAATGTCCTGGCTTTCAGAAGCCACAACTTCCACACCATTCTATGGTGGTGGAGTCTGCAATGCAACGCATTAAAAGTGGCAAAAACGATACCTCAATTCCTCCAGGCAGGGAATAGAGACATCTCGATTCCTTCACCCATCGCTCTTTTCAGGCATCAATGCTGTCCAGCAGAATAAATTCTTACATCCTTTACATGGGGATGTTCCTGAAGGAGCTTAACAAAGACTGGGAAGGATTCCTCCCATTCCTTCCTGAGGAGAAATGACCGGCCTTCCAAGCTGTTTTAACTCACAGCCAGAATGTCTCTAAATCTGTTAATAGGGCAGCTTTTGATGCCTTTGAGACATCTAGCAGAACTTCCTCTATTGCCATATGTGCAAGGTGTCTGGCTTGGCTCCAGGCTTGGAATAATGGGTCCAAGATAAGTTGGGCAACATCCCCTGCACCGGGAAAAATCTTTTTGGGAAGAACTGGTGGAAGAAAGCAGGAGAGCTGGAAACATAAGAACATAAGATATGCCATACTGGATCAGACCAAGGTCTATCAAGCCCAGTATCCTGTTTCCAACAGTAACCAATCTAGGTCATAAGTACCTAGCAGTTTCCCCTAAAAGACACAGGTTCCACAATGCTTGTATTGGGTCAAGCAGTAATATCCTGGGTCCCTTTTAATAATGGTTTATGGGCCTTTCCTCCAGGAACTTGTCCAAACCTTTTTTAAACCCAGCTAGACTAACAGCTTTTACAACATCCTCCGGTAACAAATTCCAGAGTTTGATTACATGCCGAGTGAAAAAATATTTTCTCTTATTAGTCTTAAATAGGTTACCCTGTAGCTTCATTGCATGTCCCCTAGTCTTTCTGTATTCTGATGACTTAAACAATCAATCTACGTTTACCCGTTCCACTCCATTCATTAATTTATAGACCTCTATCATATCTCCCCTCAGCCGTCTCTTTTCCAGGTTGAAGAGCCCTAACCTTTTTAGCCTCTCTTTATAGGGGTATCCTTCCATCCCTTTTACCATTTTGGTGGCTCTTCTCTGTACCTTTTCTAATAATGCTATATCCTTTTTAAGATACGGCGACCAGAACTGCACACAATATTCAAGATGCGGTCGCACCATGGAACGATAAAGACAGGCATTATAATATCCTTTGCTTTATTTTCCATTCCTTTCCTTATGATACCTAAGATTCTATTTGCTCTCTTGGCTGCCACTGCACACTGGGCAGAGGGTTTTAACATGTTATCCACCATGATGCCTAAATCTTTTTCCTGGGTTGTGGTTCCTAATGTGGAACCTTGCATCGTGTAACCATAGCTTGTGTTGTTCTTTCCTAGGTGCATAACTTTGCACTTGTCCCCATTAAATTTCATCTGCCATTTGGATGCCCCGTCTTCCAAGTTATCAAGATCCTCTTGCAATTTTCCACAATCCTCATGGGGTTTTAACAACTTTAAATAGTTTTGTGTCATCTGCAAATTTGATAACCTCACTCGTTATTTCCTTTTCCAGGTCATTTATGAATGTGTCAAAAAGCAGGAGACCCAGCACAAATCCCTGGGGTACTCCACTATTGACCTTCCTCCATTGGGAAGATTGGCCATTTAGCCCTACCCTCTGCTTTCTTTTAGCCCGTTCCTGATCCAAAATAGTAGTACACTGCCTCCTATCCGATTACTTTTTAGTTTTGCCAAAAGTCTGATGAGGGACCTCGTCAGGCTTTCTGAAAGTCCAGATACACTATATGAACCAACTCACCTTTGTCTACCTGTTAGTTCACACCTTCAAAAAAACATAACAAATTAGTAAGACAAGATCTTGCTTGTGTAAAGTCATGTTGGCTGTCTCCCATTAAGCCATGACTATCTACAGTACATCATGTTCAGTAATTTTGTTATGATGGTTTCTACCATTTTTCCCGAAATTGACATCAGGCTCACCGGTCTGTAGTTTCCCAGATCACCCCTGGAACAGTTTTTAAAAATTGGCGTTGCATTGGCCATCCTCCAATTTTCAGGTATTACAGATGATTTTAATGATAGTTCACAGATTACTAATAGCAGGTCTGCAATCTCATATTTCAGTTCTTTTAACACCTTGGATATATACCATCCGGTCCAGGTGATTTGCTACTCTTCAGTTTATCAAATAGTTGTAATAAAACAGATGACAAGAGGCTCTCCAGAAAAACTGCTGATCCTTCCAAAAAGGTGACAGCAGCTAAAAAACCCTTCTACCCTAAGAAACCAGACTATCAAACCCAACAAAAACAGCAGGGTCCTAAGCAGGCTAAGAAACCCAGACTAGCCAAGCCAGCGCCAGCCGTACAAACACCAACTACACCTAGCTTTTGACTCCCACATAGGGAGCCACAGCCAGTCTTCCCCTGCACTTAGAAAAACCCACCACCGTCCCAGGGAGACTCACTTTGCTCAATGATGGCATTCCATCACCACAGAGCAATGGACTCTCCATAATTCAGAGAGGTTACCAACTAAGTTTTCGAGAATTTCCTCCTCACCACTTCAGAGGCGATTTTCCCACCAAACCTCCCCTGGATGCCCTCCTCAAAACAGGAGATAAACACTCTCCTTTCTCAAGGAGCTATAGAAGTAGTTCATCCAAATCAACTGCTCAAAGGCTTCTAATTCCTCCTACTTCCTCATTCCAAAGAAGTCAAGAGTCCACAGGCCCATTCTCGACCTCAGGGAGCTAAACAAATTCCTTGTAAGAGAAATTTGAAACGATCTCTCTGGGAACCCTCCTTCCCTACCTACAGGAACATGACTGGCTCTGTTCCCTAGACCTCAAAGAGGCCTACACTCACATCTTGATTCACCCAGACCACAGACAATATCTTCGCTTCACCTGTCAAGGAACCCATTACCAATACAGGGTCCTTCCCTTTGGTCTTGCATCTGCACCAAGAGTCTGCCCCCTACATAGATGGCTGGCTAATAAAGGCAGACTCTCCTGGAGAACTCTGCTCATCTCAGCAAAGGACTCTTGCGCTTCTACAGCATCTGGGCTTTGTCATAAATGTCCCAAAGTCCCACCTCACTCCAACTCAAAGATTGGACATCATAGGAGCCATCCAGAGCCACACAATCCAGAGCCTTCCTTCCTGTGGACCCACATGTGACAATAACAGACTGTTACAGCTCAAGATTCTCTGCCTTCTGGGACATGTGTCTTCCACAGTACACGTAGTCCCTTATACAAGACTCTACATGCAGCAGGTGCTGTGGACTCTCTCAACCCAGTAGACCCAAGCCACAGGGAACCTGCAGGATATCATCCAGATAAAACCTCCTCTTGCTGAATCTCTCCTATGATGGTGCACCCCAGCAAATTTTCTTGTAGAGTCACCTTTTCGGACACCCCAAACTCAGCATATGCTGACGATGGATGCCTCCAAACAGGGTTGGGGAGCACATCTGGATTCCATCTCCACTCAGGGTCTGTGGACAGCCCAGGAAATAAATCTCCTCAAGCTTCGTGCAGTCATAAATGCCCTCCAAGTTTTCCAGCACCACCTCTCTGACAGTCAGATCCTAGTCAGGACAGACAACCAGGTGGCAATGTTCTACATAAACAAAACAGGGTGGAACAGGCTGCCTTCCCCTGTGCCAGGAAGCCTGCACCCTATGGAACTTCACCATTCTCCACAATATGCATCTACGTGCAGTTTGCATTCCAGGTGAATCCAATCACTTGGCAGACAAGCTGAGTCAGATACTACAACCTCACAAATGGACCCTAGATCTGACAGCAGTGGCAAGACTTCCAAATCTGGGGAACTCCAGTAATAGATCTCTTTGCCACTCCACAGAACACTCAGCCTCCACAGTTCTGCTCCAGAATTCCATCTAAATTCAGTCTAGTGTCAGATGCCTTCATGATACACTGGGGTCGGGGACTCCTTTATGCATTTCCCCCCCCCTTCCCCTCATCTTGAAGACCCTCCTCAAGCTACAAGTAGATAAAGGCTCTATGAGCCTCATAGCCCCTCGCTGGCCCCGTCAGCCTTGCTTTCCCTCCTACTTCAAACACGCCACCAATCCCATTGGGATCCAGGCCGGGTCTTCTGTCTCAACACAATGGAACACTCCATCCCAATCTGCAGTCACTCCAACTGACAGCATGGATGCTAAGAGCATAATCTTTCAAGATCTTCCCCTATCTAGTGCAGTAAAACATTCTCCTTTCTTCCAGAAAGCCTTCCTCCAGGAAGACGTACTCTTTCAAATGGCATAGATACGTCTCATGGTGCTCCCAAAACAATCAAAATCCTTTCGAAGCACTAGTACCCACACTTCAATACCTTTTGTATTTGTCCTCTCTTGGACTTAAAAAAAGAACAAAAAACCCCCCACAAAAAAATCCCAGTTCTACTGCACCTAAGTGCTATTTCTGCTTTCCAAAAGTTTCGGGGGTTGGTAGATCTCCACAGTTCCTCTAGTGGCATGTTTCATGAGGGGGCTCCTCCTCAGCAGGCCACCCATTCGACCACCACCAGTGGCATGGGATCTCAACATGGTACTAGCCCAACTCCTCAAACCTCCATTTGAGTCCTTGGCAACAACACATCTCTGCTACTTAACTTGGAAAGTTGTATTCCTCATAGCCCTGACCTTGGCCAGACAGCAGTGAGCTGTAGACCTTGGTGGCTCAAGTGCCATATGCTTGATTTCATCAGGATAAAGTTGTCCTTTGGACACACCCACACTTTCTACCTAAAGTAGAATCTCCCTTTCCATCTCAACCAGTCAGTGATTCTACCGGTCTTTTTCCCAAGGCCTCATGCTTCTCGTGCGGAAGCCACCCTGTATACGCTTTACTGTAAGAGGGCTCTAGCCTTCTATCTCCAAAGGACAGAGGACATTAGGAAATCCTCCCAGCTCTTTGTCTCCTTTGATCCTACTCATCTGGGCCTTCCAGTAACCAAACATGCACTATCCAGATGGATAGCAGACTATTTTTTTTCACATATGACAAAACAGGACTATCCCTCATGGGACATGTCAATGCTCAATGTCCAAGCAGTGGCAACCTGAGGCTAACCTTCGTTCAGTAGCCATTGACGAGATTTGCCAAGCTGCTACATGGTCCTCTAGCCATTACTTTGCAGTCCATTACTGCTTGCACAAGGACTCCCACCGGGATGCAGCCTTTGGCCAGGTAGTCCTTGAGCATCTCTTTAGGACACAGAAACAACTCCTACCGCCCACCCGCTTTGTGCCAGATCTCCTTGGTGGGGAAGTCTAGGTTCAATTGACCTTGTCCGACTTTCTGACCCAGTCCACCTCTTCAGAGTTCTGGGAGCTAGGAAGTCCCATATGTGATGACTACATTCCTGCTTGTTCCTGGAAATAGCATAGTTACTCACCTGTAACGGGTGATCTCCGGAAACAGCAGGAATTTAGTCTTCACAACCCACCCTCCTTTCCTTGGAGTTGTAGGATTTTTGTTTTTTGTTTCTGCTCCTTTTCTTCAGCTACAAATTGAACTGAGGAGAGGGAGTTGGGAAAGCGGGAAAGCAGCAATACAGGCGCAGTGGAGTGCTCCCAAAGGCTTTCCTGTTGGTAGCTGGGGAGCTTCCCATGTGGGCTCTGTTGGTACCCAATGTCACTCATATGTGAAGACTAAATTCCTGCTGTTCCCAGAGATCACCTGTTACATGTGAGTAACTATGCTTTTTCAGTTTTTGGATTGTAATATATAATGCAGTGATCTTGTAGTTTTTTTTATTCCTGGCATAAACTAAATCCCCTGCAGGCTATAATACCTTTTACCAGAAGAAGGTAAGGTCATCCGAAGATGATTTGTCCAGAACAAGCAGCTCTTTTTCAGACGTGAAAAATGTCTGATGTGAGAGAGAGAGAGCAAGACGTTAAAAAAAAAAAAAAAAAAAAAAAATATAGTCCTTTATTCAAATCCAGCAACCCTGACATGGCCACGTTTCGGCATAAGCCTTCGTCTGGAGGTGAACCTCAAAAGATAATGAATACATCAAAAATCACTTCCATATAAAAAGAACATGTACATTGGTAAAAAAAATCATTAAAAAGAAGAAAAGCATAAGAAAACATAACAGGTAAACTAATAAATAATTATATACATATATTTGATTTTTAAATTATAGCTTAAGAAGGGGACACACAACTCAAGTATATGAACAAAGAGGAAGGGACATGTGAAGCTTAACCAGCATCTATGATAAACAAACCACCATCTATCTAGTCCAAAGGAAGATCACCAATGGAATGGTGTGAAGGAACCAGTAAGAACATAAGAACATAAGAAATGCCATACTGGGTCAGACCGAGGTCCATCAAGCCCAGTATCCTGTTTCCAACAGTGGCCAATCTAGGTCATACGTACCTAGCAGTTTCCCCAAAAGACACAGGTTCTTCAGTGCTTGTACTAGGCCAAGCATTGATATCCTGGGTCCCTTTTTAATAGTGGTTTATGGACCTTTCCTCCAGGAACTTGTCCAAACCTTTTTTAAACCCAGCTATACTAACAGCCCTTACTACATCCTCCGGTAACAGATTCCAGAGTTTGATTACACGTTGAGTGAAGAAATATTTTCTCCTATTTGTCTTAAATAGTTTACCCTGTAGCTTCATTACATGTCCCCTAGTCCTTCTATATTCTGATAGCGTAAACAATTGATCCACGTTTATCCGTTCCACTCCATTCATTAATTTATACACCTCTATCATATCTCCCCTCAGCCGTCTCTTTTCTAGGTTAAAGAGCCCTAACCTTTTTAGCCTCTCTTCATAGGAGTAGCCTTCCATCCCCTTCACCAATTTGGTGGCTCTTCTCTGTACTTTTTCTAATAACTCTATGTCCTTTTTAAGATACGGTGACCAGAATTGCACACAATATTCAAGGTGCGGTCGTACCATGGAGCGATACAGAGGCATTATAATATCCTTTGTTTTATTCTCCATCCCTTTCCTTATGATACCTAGCATTCTATTTGCTTTCTTGGCCGCCGCTGCACACTGGGCGGAGGGTTTTAACATGTTATCCACGATGACTCCTAAATCTTTTTCCTGGGTGGTGGTTTCTAATGTGGAGCCTTGCATCGTGTAACTATAGTGTGGGTTGTTCTTTCCTAGGTGCATAACTTTGCACTTGTCCACATTAAATTTCATCTGCCATTTGGATGCCCAGTCTTCCAATTTATCCAGATCCTCCTGCAGTTTTCCACAATCCTCTTGGGTTTTTAACAACTTTAAACAGTTTTGTGTCATCTGCAAATTTGATAACCTCACTAGTTATTCCCTTTTCCAGGTCATTTATGAATATGTCAAAAAGTAGCGGACCCAGTACAGATCCCTGGGGTACTGCACTATTCACCTTTTTCCATTGGGAATATTGGCCATTTAGACCTACCCTCTGCTTTCTATCTTTTAACCAGTTCCCGATCCACAATAGTACACTGCCTCCTATCCCATGACTTTTTAGCTTCGCCAAAAGTCTCTGATGGGGGACCTTGTCAAAAGCTTTCTGAAAGTCCAAATACACTATATCAATCGACTCACCTTTGTCTACCTGTTTATGCACACCTTCAAAAAAAACAGATCAGATTAGTAAGACAAGATCTTCCTTGTCTAAAGCCATGTTGGCTGTCTCCCATTAGGCCATGACTATCTACATGCTGTGTAATTTTGTTCTTTATGATGGTTTCTACCATTTTCCCTGGTACTGACGTCAGGCTCACCGGTCTGTAATTTCCCGGGTCACCCCTGGAACCCTTTTTAAAAATTGGTGTTACGTTGGCGACCCTCCAATCTTCAGGTATTACAGATGATTTTAATGAAAGTTCACAGATTACCAATAACAGGTCTGCAATCTCATATTTCAGTTCTTTCAACACTCTGGGATGTATACCATCCGGTCCAGGTGATTTGCTACTATTCAGTTTATCAAATAGTTGTAATATATCTTCCCGGTGTAGCGATATTTCTCTCAATTCCTCTGCAGTATCACCTTTAAATACCACTTCAGTCTTGGGTAACATCCCTACATCTTCCTCAGTAAAGACCGAAGCAAAGAATTCATTCAGTCTCTCTGCTATAGCCTTGTCTCCTCTTACTGCCCCTTTTACCCCTCTATCATCTAATGGTCCAATTGACTCTCTCACAGGCCTTTTGCTACGAATGTACTTGAAAAGTCTTTATTTCGTGTTTTTGCTTCCGTAGCAAGTTTCTTCTCAAATTCCCGCTTTGCCTGCCTTATCAATGCTTTGCATTTAACTTGCCAGTGCTTGTGCTGTTTCCAGTTTTCATCATTTGGCTCTTTTTTCCATTTCCTGAAGGTTGCTCTTTTGGCAGCAACAGCCTCTCTGACCTCACCTTTAAACCATGCTGGCAGTTTTTTGGACTTTCTTCCACTTTTCTTAATGCGTGGAATACAGCTGGTCTGGGCTTCGAGGATAGTATTTTTAAATAACACCCAAGCTTGCTGTAAGTCTTTAACCTTTGGAACCGCTCCTTTTAGTTTTTTCCGAACTATATTCCTCATTCTATCATAGTCTCCCTTTTGAAAGTTAAAAGGTAGTACTGTGGATTCCTTTACTATCTGTCCTCCACTGATTAAATCAAACATGATCATACTATGATCACTATTGCCAAGTGGTCCCAACACCCTTATTTCTTGCACCAGATCTGGCGTTGCACTAAGGACTAGGTCCAGTATGGCTTCCCCTCTGGTCGGTTCATGAATCAGCTGCTCCAAGAAGCAGTCATTTATTTCATCTAGAAACTTTATCTCTTTAGCTTGTCCTGCTGTGACACTGTCCCAGTCGATACCGGGGTAATTGAAATCACCCATTATTACTACTCTGTTGTGGCTTTTGTTAGCTTTCTTGATTTCTTTGAGCATTTCATCATCCATTTGTTCATTCTGGCCAGGTGGTCGATAGTATACTCCCACTGCCATCACCTTCCCCTTCATAAATGGAATTTCAATCCATAGAGATTCTACAGCAAATTTTGTTCCCTGCAAAACTTTAATCCTTTCTGACTCAATGCCCTCTCTAACATAGAACGCAACCCCTCCACCAATTTGTTCAGCTCTATCATTACGATATAGTTTGTATCCAGGTATCACAGTGTCCCACTGGTTATCCTCCTTCCACCATGTCTCTGAGAGTGCAATCATATCTAACCTCTCATTAGTGCTATATATTCTAATTATCCCATCTTATTGTTTAGACTTCTAGCATTGGCATACAAGCATTTTAGAGACTGTATTTTATTAATATTAATCTGGCTATTGGTAGGCATGGGTAATTGGGAATCCTTATGCTCTGTCTGCTCCTTACTCAAGGGCATTTGGGCTACTATACTCCCTTTTGGAACCTCACTGCAGGCATAGGAAAGGAACAATCAACTTACTGAACAAGCAGCAATGTTCATTGTAGAAGTCCAAAGCAGTATAAAGACTATAGTCTGTAAAAGAATACAAGACTGATATAATTGCACTTAGGGGTATGTTTACTAAACAGCGGTAGCAGCTTCCATGCGATATCAGAGCTGCGGCCCCACTGAATTCAATGGGGCCGTGGCTCCGATAGTGCATGGAAGCCGCTACCACTGCTTAGTAAACATACCCCTTAATCATACATTCTTGCTATAAGGAGAAGCATGTAATGATTAAAAAGACCCCTACTTGGAAACAAGCAAAGAAATATCTACCCGATTACCAAACATGAGTTGTTTTTAAAAAATGAAACACTTACATCAGGAAAATAACCCATGTACAACGGAGTGCAGAATGCATTGCAGAAAAGCACATATTATAATTAAGAAATAAAATTATAATTTGCAATAGGATGAAAGGGGATGGCTGGAGGGAACACGGAAAAAAGACCAGGGACTAGCATGATTAGGGGGGAAAATACCCAATTCAGACAAGGAGAAAGATTTTTTTCCAGTTCAGGGATTGTAATCTAAAATGCAGTTTGTAGGTTTTTCTTTTTTTGTTAGTTTGTTTTTACTTCTGGCATAAACTAAATCCTCTGCGGGCTTTAATATATTTTACCAGAAGGTGGTAAGGTCTTCTGAAGATGATTTGTTCAGAACAAGGTCTCTTTTTCCAGACGTGAATAATGTCTCTGATGAGACATACAGAACTCCTCTCCAAGACAACGATCAAATACTTAGGCGTAACACTGGACCAGCACCTGGACATGCATGCTCATATAGACAATACAATCAGAACAATATACCACAAATTACGGACACTACGCCTCATAAAGAACACCCTTGAACCAAACGACTTCAGAACAGTCTTCCAGGCCATAATCATGCCCCACTTCGATTACGCCAACCCCATCCTACTCGGACTCCCAAAGAGCTTGATAAACCCCTTACAGCTTGCGATGAATACCGCAGCAAGAACCCTCTATGGCGCATCTCGCAGAGAACATATCACCCCTATCCTGAAGAGCTTGCACTGGCTCCCCATCCAGTACAGGATCACATTTAAGATCCTCACCTTGACCTTCAAAGCAGTCAACTGTATCACCGCAAATATATTGTCAGATATGATCCAACTTACTCCAAACAACAGATTAAGAAGAACCACATCCTGCAATACCATCCTCCTTCCAAAAGCCATCACAAAATGCAACAAATCCACTAGAAAGCGTGCCTTTGCCTTATTCGCCCCTTCTTGCTGGAACTCCCTCCCAACAGAAATCCGCAGCATAAATAACCTCCCCCAGTTCAGAAAAGCCCTCAAACTGCAATTATTTATACAACACTTTGGTAACTCCGACAGCATCACCTAGACAGTACCACATGATCTTATAGTCTAACAAGCCAACGCTGTCTAACCAATTTCCGATGAAAACTCTTCACCTCCCCCATCTATCCCCCTTAGGGCCTGTATCATAAACTTAGATGTGATGCAATCCCTGTGTATATAATGTATAAAGTTCACCTGTTACCCTTGTTTAAATCTCCCTTTGTTTGCTATGTATAAAGTTCACCTGTTATCCATGTTTAAACCCCCTGTTCTATGTAAGTTCAATGTATGGCTGTTCCTCATTGTACAAACTTGTTTATTGTAAACCGTGCTGATGCCGAATAGTGCGGTATAGAAAAACCTTAAATAAATAAATAAAATAAAATAAAAAGGGGCCTATAGTTTGGGCTTAACTGAATTATGTATGTTTAATTGTAATTCACTTAGGATTTTTAGAAAGCAAAAACTATAAAAAGATTTTAAATAAATGAAAATAAAATAATTTGATTTCAAAAGCTCATATACCATACTTTCTGAAAACTTTTATTGAATCAGCATGAGAATTTTCTATCAAACATCCTACGATTGGAATATAATTTATAAAGTTATTTCATTTTCTATATGGAGATGGGTGGTAGAGGAGCACCTAAATTTGGGGCATGTTTACTAAAATGTACCAAGAATCAGCATTTTACTGCATGTTTAGTGCCAAAAAATACAGGTGTTGCCAACCCACGCTAGCTGATGGAGGTATGCCCAGCCAGTATCCATGCAGTCAGCATGGTGAGAAGCTCCCCACTGTGATAAACCTGCAGACCCAATTAACACCGATGCAGTTACCGCCACCCACCGAGGTAGCAGTAAGTGAATCCACACTAACTGTAACAGTGATGATTAGCATGTACTAATGATGCTGGTGCTAATCACAATGTGCAGGCAAAACGGAGTTACTTACCTGTAACATGAGTTCTCCGTGGACAGCAGGATAAGTCAGCCACACTTGGTGACGTCATCCGACGGCGCCGAGACGGAAGTACTCTCCATAGCTCAGAAGGGCTTTGCCCTTCTGAGCATGAGCCAACTGGCCCCACCCCCCTGCCCGCCCCTAGCTATCCAGTACATCACAAGCTGAGCCTTTGCCGCTAGGAGGCGGGCACTAAAATGGAGGTCGACCCCTTTCCAGGGGAGGTGGGCGGGTATGTGTGGCTGACTTATCCTGCTGTCCACGGAGAACTCATGTTACAGGTAAGTAACTCCGTTTTCTCCTAGGACAAGCAAGATGAGTCAGCCACACTTGGTGACTCCCAAGCTACCATGCGCTGTGGTGGAAGGGGGAAGCCGAGGCACTATTTCAGGCTAGGCTAGAGAAGCCTACAGGCGGGCCAGCATGCAGTCTTGTGGTGCCGCGAGTTGCCCGAAGAGCATGTAGGCCTGTAGTGGCTATGCACGCCGCATGCATGTGCAGTGGCCGCGCTGAGGGGAGTGCAGTTAAAGGGCACTGTAAGCCGGCCTGCAGACGCGAGGCACGCATGTGCAGATGGTGTACCAGGTATACTTGTGCGGAAAACGGAGATATGGGCCCGTCGGCAGTACGAGAACGGTGCCAATGGTGTACTGGAGCGCGAATACCTCGCAGACACGAGAGGCATCTCTTGTTATATTATTACTTATTGTATTCATTTATTTATTTAAATTATTATTATTTTTTTTCAAAGTCTACCTCAGGGATTTGTCGGGGACCATTAATCACTGCTCGGTCTGGCTTTGGGAACCTATGTCTCTGGGGAGACATGACCTGAATGGTCAGTGTTGTACATGACCTGTATTTGTCGTTGTTGGGACGGATATAACTGATACCGAGCACCGCGATGTTGCAGGTTAAGCAATCTGGACATACCCAGCATAAGGGGGTGTGTATGCCCTCATATCTCTGTTGGCACCAGCGGCTGCAGTCGCAAGCCAGGCGCAGAACCGGTGGCTTGCTTCCGTAGCCGATGCATTATTCTCATGTCGGCCGGGGCTTCTACCGGTCTAGGCTGAAGGAGTTGCTGTAAGCTGTTTCCCTGGTGAAGGGTGTCCTGTGCAGAAGGGTCAAGGAATCCAGGTTGCAGGGCTCTTGACTGACGTAGAGTCTCTCGAGCCTGGTGCAAGATGCACCGAGCCCTGATGCAGTCTAGAGTGTGGATTCCCCTGAGGGAATGGGAAAACAAGAGGAAGATCTGCAGAGCTGGAAGAAGGTCTAATTTGGCAGCTGAGAATAACATGGAGAAGTGCAGTGCCATGCACTTGGGATTAGAAATCCAAGGGGAAAGCATTAGACAGGGGCAATAGGAGTGACGGACCAGTAAAGGACCATCAGTGTCATTGTTCCTGAGGATCTCAAGTGGTGAACAATGTGACAAGGCTGAGGCCAAAGCCATAAGGATGCATGGTTGCATACAAAGGAATTACCCGCAGAAAGGGAGGTGGTAATGACGAAGAGGATACCATTGGAGGATCTGAAGAGCCATCCAGAGGGTCCCAAGAGTCGACATCGGATCGACGCCACTCAACCCTGACAACCACTTCGTCTCAGCAGCATAAATGGGCTGGCATGGAACACGCATGGGTTGATTGAGGAAATGTTGAGCTGATAAGAGGCCAGGCAGCTTGTGTAGGCCTCTCTGGGCGGTGTTCTCAGCGGTTTACATGAGCTGGCATGGTGCACTCCTTGGTGCTCAGAAGCGCTCTAAGTAGAGGTGACTGAGAGGCTCATGGGAGGGAACCAGTTGGTGCAACCGACAGGAGAAAACATCTGGTCGGGGGATGAGGAACCGAAGGGGTCATGGACAGGATCCAGTTGGCGCCGCGTGACAGTCGAAGGGATCCCGATGCTGCCCTGGGTACTGCTGGCCTGGGTACTGGGGCTGAAGCATTACTATGGCAAGGGTTGGGCCTTTGTCGATGGTCCTTGTTGTCCGTATTAGGATCGCTGGCCATAGGGAGGAAGGCAGGGATGGCTTCTTAGCGCGAGTGCTGGTGATAGGGCGAGATGTCCAGCCCTAAGAGGCGCTAGCAGATAGACGTTTTGCTCTTTACGGCACTGAACCTTGACATTTCACAGGCATTAGCGCATGCTCACCGTAGGGAGTGGTAGCGGCTGCACTTGAGCAGGATTGACCTTTTGTCTTTACGGCCCTAGGCACTGGTTTTAACCACTACACTACATCACCGTAGAGAACGGTAAGCTCAGTCCAGAGTGATACTGATATGGGCAGAGCAGGACAACAGGGATGCTTTGGGTTCACTTCCACGGCAGGTAAAATATGTGGCCTGGAAGGTCAGGGCCCCAGCTGGTATTCGAACCTGACCTTCTGCTCTTGAGTGCACTGTCTGTGTGTACTGCACCACAATGCGGCCACTGCTGACCTAGGACATCGCCACTAAGGAGATAGGGAGGATGCCGCAAGTGATTGCTCCTTGTGGGAAGGAAGGAAGTGGGCGAGTCCATAATCAGTGAGCCCATCTCAGTAAGTCACTACCCGTCGGGTGGTGTTATGCCACCCACAGTCAGGTTCTGGCGGTAGCCCCACCCCAGCCGGACACCGTCGGAGAGGGACGGGGAGATAAGCCATAATAAGTCAGAAGGCAATTGAAAATGTAGGACACTCGGGGAACCCCCTTAAGTCCTTGCAGAAATTTCTCTAAGACCAGGCAATTGTTTAGGCTTAACCACTGCAGTGTGACATCAGTAAGTAGTTGCCAAGTCCGCTTATTGCCTTTACACATATTGGTCTTCCGACGATCATACGTTGGGTGACCAACCTATATATACATGGATATATACATATGCCTTGAAGGGGTGGAATCGCAACTTGACATGCGAGGTTCATTTATGGCTGGATCGGTACTCTTTGTTCCCTTCGGAGTCGGGATCATAGGTATCTGGGATGCAGGGTCACGGATTCCGCACCACCCGAGGCCTCCATGGTGTAGGTAGGTGAGTCTGAGGGTCAAGTGGGATTCGACCCCTGGTATTGTGTGAATGCATGTGAACTCGAGTGATGCTGCAGCACTCATGGACACAGCACTCAGGTCAGGGTTTGAGCTGTGTAGGCAGGAGTCACGGCAGGGACTTGAACCTTTGACCTTTTGCATCTGAACACATGCACTGCACCACCGTGTTACCACTTTTTTTTTTTTTTTTTTTTGACAGAAGTAGGTGCTGGAAGATGACATGGCCAAGCTGGCCATTCTGGATCTGGCCCTATTCTTGATCTGGTCCTGGGCTACCCGAGCCTCCCTTTGAGGATTGCTACGGGTCTGATGGTTGGAGCTGGCTGCTCTAGCGTTGACTTGCTCTGCTGTGGCGATGCCACAGGTTGCTAGCGGGAATCAACCTCGGTGTTGTGGTTAGCAAGGTAGAGCTCTAAGCATTAGGGAAACCCGGTAGTGCCGCATGCGAGGCCCGTAGGAGTGTTGTAAGTAGCTAATCAGCCTGCAGTGCTGCCATCTTTTCTAGATGCTGTTGGGGATTCCACAGACAGGCAGTCAGTCAGTAGCATGCCAGTCTGGAGTGATGCAAGTGGGAAAAGGACAGCGCCATATGTGACTTTTTCCTTCCTCGTCCGAATTTGGACGATTCCTGGCCCTGTCCTGTCCTGTCCTGATGTTGAAGGAGGCAGCTGCCAAGCTGGTACCCGGGTCGTGATACTATAGTTGACATGTAGGAAAAGCACCCAGCACTGTCGCCATCTCTGTGACGGCTGCCTTTCCGGACAGGCCAGGTCTCCCTGCCAAGCAGGGTTCATGGCAAGATTGGAGGGGAATCCGCTACAGCAGATGATTCCTCCCCGTGCCCTGCAGATGCAGGCCTTGCGTTGAGGAGGTAGATGGCCACTCGAACGGCGTAGTGTAGCTGAGGAGGTGGCTGGGCACTAACAGTGTAGCTGTAGGTCTTGATGCAGAGGAGAACTGGAGTCATATCCTCGCAGTGTGGGGAACCAGGTCACACTACTGCGTAGGGGTCCTTGCGACGCAACTCGGCCCCAAGGCGCATGCAAGATGTTCTACCCTTGACCCCGAAGCGCACACCGAGCTTACCCACCCGCTCACACGCGAAGGTGAGAGATGAGGTGGTAAGTGGATCCCGGGCACTCAGGTCACAGTACTGCGTAGCTCCAGATCGTGGAGGCAGACGCATCCCCAGAGAGATACAGAGCTTACCCACCTGATCACATGCGAAGGTGAGGGGTGAGGTGGTAAGCGGCTCCCGGGCACTCAGGTCACACTACTGCGTGGGGGTCCTTGCGGCGCGACTCGGCCCCGAGGCGCGTGCAAGATGTTCTACACTCGACCTCGATGCGCGTGGCAGATGGATGCCGGTGATCCCAGATTGTGGAGGCAGAAGCACCACCAGAGAGATCCTCTGCGCCATCGCTGATTAATTGGTGCCGTGGCGCCGTTGATGTGGTCAATGGCCTCGAGACTCCTGCGACGTGTTTGCAGACAGTGGAGTCTTTGGGGCAGGCGGACATGGCACGGTGCTAATTGAACCGGCTTAATGTGACGCCCACAGATGGAGTTGCGCGGAATGCCGTGGCGCCAGACAAGGCGCAGCGCGGTTTGATTGAGCCGTCCAATCCCAGCCCGCGGCGCTGTGCTGAGTGGGCAGGCTGAAGTGACGCGCTGAGTGGGCAGGCTTGATGTGACGCCCACCAATAGAGTTGTGGACAGACTGACATGGTGCCAGTCAAGGCGATGTGCCGTGTGCTACAAGCTTGCGATGATCAAGCTTGTGGGACAATCCAGCAGAGGGGGGTGCGGCTTGCGTTGCAGCACACAGACGCAGCAAGATGGCCGCCCCCATGGACCACACACGTGTGAGGAGGTCCAGGGCAGGGTCCGGCTGCCGCGAGGGCTTACATACCCGGGAGAATCCTGGCGAAGCGTCTTGGGAGTCCCGTTTGATGTCTAGGGATGTTAGAGGCCCTTAGGCACACCTTGATGGAAGCCGAGCTGGTGGATTAAGCCTGCGGCTGGGGGTGGAGGCCCTTGGGCACACCCTGAGCGGCGGCAGAGCTGGAGGCTGAAGCCTGCGGCTGTGGGTGGAGGCCTTTAGGCACACCCCGAGCGGCGGCAGCTGGTGGCTTAAGCCTGCGGCTGGGGGTGGAGGCCCTTAGGCACACCCTGAGCGGCGGCAGAGCTGGCGTGGTGTCGGAGATGTTCTGAGAAGAAGGTTCGGTGAGCAAAGTAACCAGCACCAGGACATCCCAGCGAACCCCGGTCCTTGTATGCAGCTGTTATGCCGTCTGCTGAGAGCACCTGCAGGCGAGGAGCACAGCCCCTGGACAGACCGGATCAATCTGAAAACAAAGCTTGGACAGTATTAAACTGGTCATTCGGCTGCAGGAGGGAACACCTCATAAGCTGTTGAGACTGGGAGCACATGGCCCGAAGGAATCTGAGCTCCGCTGGGACAGCTCCGAGAAAGAAGCTTTGGAAACATCAATGCAAGTAAGCTGCTATAAACATACGAGTAGAAGGAGAATTAGAATTTAAGTTTAAATTTTTGGTGGAGAGTAGAAAAATCCGTCTTGCTGGCAAGGCGGAAGAACTGAAACTGGATAGCTAGGGGCGGGCAGGGGGGTGGGGCCAGTTGGCTCATGCTCAGAAGGGCAAAGCCCTTCTGAGCTAAGAGTACTTCCGTCTCGACGCCATCGAATGACGTCACCAAGCGTGGCTGACTCATCCTGCTTGTCCTAGGAGAATGACCACTTTCTGCCCATTCACACGCTAAGCAGTTAGCATGGGATTTTTATCACACTGGCATTTCGAGCTCTTAGTGTACTTTAGTAAACATGCAACTTTGTACAAACAAAGCGCATTTGCCTGTGAGGTCCATGCTCTTTATGAGGTCAGGATGTTTTTAGAGGGAGGGGGGGGGACGACTTATGATTGTTTAAAATCTCAACTCGTACTTTTAAATGAAAGGGCTTTTAGACTAGTACCGATCAGAAAAAAAAAGTACATAATAAAATGTTAAATGTAAAAATTATTTTAAAATATTTTTCTACACCATTCATTAAATCTTTTTTCCCCAAAATCCAGTTTTTCCTTTGATTTCTTCGGCGATTGCTGTTTCTTGACTAGTTTAACAAAGCCGATGATACCTATGATTAAAAGCTTATGTTGAATAGAAAACACATCTGTTCACTCTTGGGACTGTGAGCACTACGGTCTCAGTTCCTGTGTAAGCAGATTGTAGCTGCTTATCTTTTGCAACTGGGAAGGTGGCAGAGGAGAGGTGCAGTAGCTAGCATGAGGAGCTGGGGAGTGGAACAGCTGACAATCTACTGATAGGTGAAGCAACTTCCTCCATGGCCCTTTATGGGTCAGTGCTGAAGGCTGACTGGACCTCTAGAAACTAACAGAATGACACTTTAGCAGGCTGTGAAGGCCACTGCAGTGTGAAAATCCCTGCATGTGTTCCTAAGAATTTTTGGAATATTTTAAAGTTAGCAATTGTAATCCATGAGGATTTATTTATTTTATTTTATTTTATTTAACAGTTTCTTCTATATCGCCCCTTCCAGAGATCAGGGGCGGTTTACACTGAACAAAAATTAACATACTTCTGTATATTTTACATGGAACATGTTTTAACTATATACACGTTTTGTTACATGGAACATATTTTAACTTTAACAATAACACTTTTTTAAAACTTATATACAGGTTATGAAACATGGAGCATAACATAGTTAATTAACATAAGTTATTTACATTAGTGAAATAGCTATCAGTTTGGGTAAATCGTTTGGGTGTTGTGTATATTAAGGTAAGTATCTTTCTTGTGTTAGTCATTTGTTCTGTCTTGAGGACTGTGGATATTTTTTTGAGATTGTCTTGGAGAGGTTTTTTGTTGGTAGGGGATCTCAAAGTGTTTTGTAAAAAGGTAGGTTTTTAATTCCTTCTTGAATTGGTGGAGGTCCTTTATCATGCGGAGGGGTTAATGGAATTTCATTCCAGAGGGTAAGGGCAGCAAAGGAGAAGGCTCTATCGCTTGTTGTTGCTTTGTTTTTTCTAAAGTTTGTCTTTATGTTGAGGGAGTGGGTTGCGTTCTGTCTGCGCGTTCTAGTTTCTGATGGGGGTTGTATTAGTGTTGATAATTGTGAGGGAGAGATGTTATTGATGAATTTAAAAGTAGTTAGGAGGATTTTATATTTTATTCGGCTGCATATGGGGAGCCAATGAAGGTCTAAAAGTATTGGGGTCACATGGTCTGTTAGTTTAGCTTTTGTAACCATCTTGGCGCATATGTTTTGGGCCCTTTGGAGGAGGTATATGCTTTTTAGTGGTAAGCCGTTTAGGAGACTATTACAGTAGTCGAAGTGGGGGGTGATGAGGGAGTTGACTACTGATCTAAAATCATGTGTGTTGAGTAGGGGTCTCAGATGTTGTATTGTCTTGAGTTTATAGAATATTGTTTTTTACTGTATGTTTTATGTGTGGGAGCATGGTGAGTGAGTGGTCCAGAATTATACCAAGGTACTTTACCTCCTTTTTAACAGGTATTGGTGTGTTACTTATTGTGATTGTAGTAGGGTAGTTATAGTCCGTGTCAGGTTTTCTCGTTATGAACATTGCTTCTGTTTTTTTGAGGTTGATGCTTAGGTGATTGTCTTCAAGCCATATGGTAGTCTCACTCATGCACTGGAGTAAGGCATCATATTTGGGGTTGTTGGGGTTTATGGGGATGGCAAGCATGATATCATCCGTGTATATGAAATGGTTGATTTTATACTTCTTGAATATGTTTGTAATTGGCTGGAGGTATAGATTGAAGAGGAGGGCGGAGAGGGCTGATCCTTGAGGAATACCTTGACCTTGAGGGAATGTTTCCGATGTTTCTTTACCTAATTGTATCCGTATTAATCTGTGTGAAATGTATGATTTGAACCATTCAAGGACTGTCCCTCCTATTTTTAAGTTTTCTAGTCTGTTGATGAGTGTTTTGTGATTGATGCTGTCAAATGCAGCGGAGAGGTCTATGAAGAGGAGAAGGAAACCTTTGCTATTTTCATTAGTGCCTCTGATGAGGAGGTCTGTCAGAGCGATTAGGAGGGTTTCAACTCCATGGGAGGGGCGGAATCCAAATTGATGTGCATCAAGGAGTTTGTGCTCATCTACGTAGTCCTGTAGTTGGAGTTGTATGTTTTTTTTCTATTATTTTAGCGATTAGAGGTATGCTAGCTATTGGCCTGTAAGAGTTGGGATCCTTTGGGTCAAGCTTATTGTTTTTTATTACGGGACGGATCGAGGAGAACTTTAGGGCGTTGGGCATAGTTCCTTGTGATAGTGATTGGTTTACTATGTGTTGGATGTTTTCTGCAAGGAAGTCCTTAGTATACTTGATCCATGACACCGGGCATGGGTCAAGTGGGGAGGTTGTAGTGTTGATCATTGTTATAATATTATGGATGTGTTTTCGTTCAGCTTTGTGAAAGGTTGTCCATTCATAGTTACTGTCCTGTATATATTCTATCGTGGTGGTTGAAGAGTAAGGTTTTACCTTTAGTTTTTCAGCAAGATGAGATGCTAAGGTTTGTATGCTTATAATGTCTTGGTTCGGTTCTGGGTTAAATGGTTTTGTTAGTGTTTTTACGATTGAGAAGAGTTCTCTTGGTCGGTTGAGAGCAAGATTTATTAATTTGGAGTAGTATTCTCTTTTTGAGTTGTTGATTGCATCCTTATATTTATTAAGTAAGGTAATATATTTGGTTTTGTTATCTTGTGATTTTGTTTTTCTCCAGGTATTTACTTGTTTACGTAATTGCTTTTTTAGCAGGGCGATGTCTTTAGTGTACCATTTTTGTGATTCTTTCTTTTTCTTCTGGATTGTTTGGGTAGGTGTAGCTGCTTCTTGGATTGTTTGGTTCCAGTTCTCTATAGTTAGGTCGATATCAGATAGGTTTGTGGTGAGCTTAGGTAGTACCTTATCAAGGAATGTATCATTGTCGAAGCGGGTAAAACGTGAGTGGTGAGATGATGTGTTTAGGGACTGTGATGTAGTTTGTGCCAGTAGGTGAAAGGTTATCAGGTGATGGTCAGACCATGGTACCTCTGTAGTTATTGGGTGAGAATATAGTTGATGTAAGTTAAAGGGGGTAGGGAGGAAAATTAGGTCTAGTGAGTTTCCTTTATTATGTGTGGGGGTAAGGACTATCTGGTTATATCCCATGTGGGTCATTGAGTCTATGAAGTTGTCTCTTTGGTATTGGTTTAGGGATGGGAGGTTAAGGTCACCTAGGATTATGAGGGGTTTTCTCTGGGATGATGTGCATGCGAGTTCAAGGATAGGGGAAAGATTTTTGTGATCCGCTGATGGGGGTCTACAGATTAGAGCAGGGGTCTCAAACACACGGCCCGCGATGCCACGACTGTTTTCTTGGTTTTTGCTTGCTTTTTTTCTCTCACCTTATGATTGCCGGCGGGGCTGCATGGTGTTGGT
Organism: Ichthyophis bannanicus; assembly: GCA_033557465.1. Taxonomy (NCBI): domain Eukaryota; kingdom Metazoa; phylum Chordata; class Amphibia; order Gymnophiona; family Ichthyophiidae; genus Ichthyophis; species Ichthyophis bannanicus. The sequence continues at coordinate 55,863,348 of CM066045.1, forward strand.
CTGCTCTCTCCACATGACCCGAGTCACGAGCCTGCCCTCCACCAATTAGAGACAGGAAGGAGGAGGGGGAAGAGGGGGGGCCCAGAAGCAGTCTGAGCAGCCACCCGAACGCCACGAGGCACCATGCGCCCTGGAGGATCCATTTTGGAGTTAGGCAGCCTGTGCTTCTAGCAGGGTGCACAGCTCTCCGCGGGCAGGTAAGGAGGCAGTCTGCCCAGCACCCGGAATTCTCCTATGTTAGCCAGCCCTGCCTCCCTCAGTCCCTCTCCTCTTCGGCTTTCAGAGCCGTGAAGGGAGAGATTCTCCCTCGCGACTCTGTTAAGCTCGACGGGGCAGAGGGGAAATTTCCCATAAGCCTCAGCTGGCTTAACAGAGTCGCGAGGGAGGAACTCTCCCTTCACGGTTCTAAGCCGAAGAGGAGAGGGACTGAGGCAAGCAGGGAGGGAGGGAAGCAAACAGGGAGGGAGGGAGGGCTGGCTCTGCCGGGCAGGGGGGGCCCTGCGGGACATGCGATTTTGCCGCGGCTGATGGGGGGGGGTTAGGACTGGTAATGTGCTGTGGGCTGGGGGGGGGGGTTTTGGACGGGTAATGTGCTGTGGGCTGATGGGGGGGGTTTAGGACTGTTAATGCCACTGGGGGGGGTTAGGACTGGTAATGTGCTGTGGGCTGGGGGGGTTTCGGACTGGTAATGTGCTGGGGGCTGGGGGGTTTAGGACTGGTAATGTGCTGTGGGCTGGGGAGGGGGGTTAGGACTGGTAATGTGCTGTGGGCTGATGGGGGGGGGGGTTAGGACTGGCAATGCCACTGGAGGGGTTTAGGACTGGTAATGTGCTGTGGGCTGGGGGGGGTTAGGACTGGTAATGTGCTGTGGGCTGGGGGGGGTTAGGACTGGTAGTGTGCTGTGGGGGGTGAGGACTGGTAATGTGCTGTGGGCTGGGGGGTTTTAGGACTGGTAATGTGCTGTGGGCTGATGGGGGGGGTTAGGACTGGCAATGACACTGGGGGGGGGGTTAGGACTGGTAATGTGCTGTGGGCTGGGGGGGGGGTAGGACTGGTAATGTACTGTGGGCTGGGGGGGGTTAGGACTGGTAATGTGCTGTGGGCTGGGGGGGTTAGGACTGGTAATGTGCTGTGGGCTGGGGGGGGTTAGGACTGGCAATGTGCAGTGGGCTGATGGGGGGGTTAGGACTGGCAATGTTCTGAGGGCTGATGGGGGGGGGGTTAGGACTTGCAATATGCTGTGGGCTGATGGGGGGTTAGGACTGGCAATGCCACTGGAGGGGTTTAGGACTGGTAATGTGCTGTGGGCTGGGGGGTTTAGGACTGGTAATGTGCTGTGGGCTGGGGGGGGGTTTAGGACTGGCAATGCCACTGGAGGGGTTTAGGACTGGTAATGTGCTGGGGGGGGGTTAGGACTGGTAATGTGCTGTGGGCTGATGGGGGGGGGTTAGGACTGGCAATGTGCTGTGGGCTGATGGGGGGGGGGGTTAGGACTGGCAATGCCACTGGAGGGATTTAGGACTGGTAATGTGCTGTGGGCTGGGGGGGGGGTTTAGGACTGGCAATGCCACTGGAGGGGTTTAGGACTGGCAATGCCACTGGAGGGGTTTAGGACTGGTAATGTGCTGGGGGGAGGGGGGGTTAGGACTGGTAATGTGCTGTGAGCTGATGGGGAGGGGTTAGGACTGGTAATGCCACTGGGTGGGTTTAGGACTGGTAATGTGACCAAAAACACGATATTGCAGCATCTCCCTCCACCGGCAGCAGCGCTGCCAGAGGACTTTCACTTTGTGGGCACATTGCTTCTACTATTGTTTTAACACACGCCTCTTTTTTCCAGACCACTGTTTCATTAGAAGGGCAGAGATTCAAATATTTAAATTTGGCAAAGTTTCAAATCTAAGAGGGCACACGAGTCATGACGACCAAGGCTAACACGTGAGAACATTACTGTACCGGAAAAGGATTGTGATTGCAATCCTAATAATTTATAATGAAGAGATTACGATCAGAAAAGTCTGGATGCAAGGACAATGGATATAGCAGTAAAAAGAGAAAAATCGCGAACGAAAACAGAATTTTTCAAGAAAAATGGGAGGAGTTACAATTCAATGTCTCATTTGTCAACAAACATTAGCTGTTCCAAAGGAGTATAACGTGCGTAGGCACTACGAAACAAAACACCATGAGAAGTATGACGCGTACGTGGGCAAAGTTAGAGAGGACAAAGTTACGAAACTTAAATCAGCATTATGGAAACAAAGACGTTTATTTACCACTATTAATCAGTCCAACGAAGATTCAGTAAGAGCAAGTTTTGTTATAAGTGAACTTATTGCAAAGTCTTCACGGCCCTTTACAGAAGGTTTGTTCATAAAAGAATGTCTTTTAAAGGCGAGTGACATTTTATGTCCTGACAAAAAGAAACTGTTTGAAAGCTTAAGCTTGTCACCCAATACAGTTGCCACCAGGATTACAGAATTAGCAGATAATGTAGAGAAACAATTAATTGAAGTGGCTAAGGACTTTGAAGCATTTTCAATTGCTCTCGACGAAAGTACAGATGTGTCTGATACCGCACAATGTGCTGTGTTCATCAGAGGTGTAGACTGCAGTTTAAATCTGACAGAAGAATTCCTAGAATTAATACCATTGAAGGGTACTACAACTGGACATGATTTGTTTCAATCCCTGGAAAAATGCATTGAGAAATATTGCTTACCATGGGAAAAATTTGTATCTTTGGCCAGACGGTGCACCGTCAATGTGCTCTCAAAATGTAGGTGTAGTTGGATTGTTGAAAAACAAATTAAACAGTCTTGAAACAGTAGGAATCAACTTCACTAGTATACATTGCATTTTGCATCAAGAAGCTCTTTGTAGTAAAAGTCTACACATGAAAGAAGTGATGGATGTAGTAGTTAAAACAATCAATTTTATACGTTCTCGGGGGCTGAATCACAGGCAGTTCATATCATTTCTTGCAGATATGGACTCTGAGAATGGTGAACTTCTTTATCACACTGAAGTTAGATGGCTAAGTCGTGGAAATGTTTTGAAGCATTTCTTTGCACTTAGAGATGAAATCGCTTCATTCATGATAATGAAAAATAGGGCAGTTCCTTTGCTAACTGATTCTATTTTTCAATGCAACCTTGCTTTTCTAACTGATATTATGGATCACTTGGATTGAATTTGAAGCTTCAAGGTAAAAAACAGATTATCACACAGATGTATGACAATGTGAAATCGTTCAAAGTTAAACTACGTTTATGGATGAAGCAGGTGGGTGAGGTCAATTTGGTCCATTTCCCAACCCTGAATTCTTTACAAAAAGTTGAACCCAAATGCCTGAAAGAATATACAGATTTGTTGTCTAACTTACTTCAACAGTTTGATGTGCGCTTTGAAGACTTTAAGATACTGGAGCCACAATTTCAACTTTTTTCAACGCCGTTTGCTGTAGAAGTTGATAATGTTGCAGAGGAATTACAAATGGAGTTGGTGGAACTTCAGTGTGATACTATCTTGAAGCAAAAATATGTAGAATTAGGGATTCCCGAATTCTACACGTTTCTTCCACGAGACAGGTTTCCGAGGTTACTCTCTGCTACAGCAAGGATTCTTGCAATGTTTGGAAGTACATATGTATGTGAACAATTTTTCTCATCCATGAAGATTAACAAGTCTGTGCTAAGGTCACGGCTCACTGATGAACATTTGCAAGCAACACTGAGATTGCTTTTTTCTAATAAATTAAAGCCTAATATCGAAGTCCTTGTTGATGCAAAACCCTGCCAGCTAAGTAGCCAGAAAAAAACTGACTGAAACGTAAAACTTACATGATAATTACATTCACGTTACACATTACGGTTATAATAAATGGATTAAAATAATTAAAGTTTGTAAAGCACTATGTTCTTATTATGTTGACTTTAATTGAGGGGGGGCTCAGGGATGCTTGATACTGCGGTGGCGGCGGCAGCAGCAGCAAGTTTGGATTTTTTAAAATGTACCTGGACTGAATGAAAAAAAACTAGAAGAGAGAAGAAAGGACAAATGGACAGCAGACGATGGAGAGTTAGCAGAAGACACGAAGAAACCATAAGAAAGTGGCTGGAACAATTGCAACTGAAAAAAAATGCACAAAAGGTAGGAAAATATCTCTTTATTTTGAATTTATTAACTGGAATATGTCAGCTCTGGGAAATGTGCATCATTAATATCTGTGCTTTAGTACAAGAAATTAATTTATAGTTTTATTTCTACAGTGCTGAGGTATTCTGTTTATGTAATTCCTATTTGACATTGCTACTTGTTCTCTTTTCCCAGTAGGTCATGTATTGTTGTTCTCTGAAATGTACTGATTTAATATCTGCAGTGTTGCCTTTTGATAGGTAGGGTCTGGTGCTTTGTGAGTCCTGGTAGTGCTGTTATGATACGGGGGGTTTACTATGGGTTCTAAATGGGCAGTGTTTGTAGTAGTCCCTAATGTGCCTGGCGGTTGGCACTGGATTATAGTAATATAGAAATTTTCTAGTCTTTCTTTATCCATACACTCATTATGCAACATCATGCAAATATTTATGCAAATGAGGCCCCTTATGTAAATGAGGCCCCGTGTCTTATGCGGCCCCCGGGTTACTTTACAAGTCCTCATTTGGCCCTCAAAGCAATTTGAGTTTGAGACCCCTGGATTAGAGAGAATGCTAGTGTTCTGTTTTCAATGTTTATTATGTCCATGCTTTCAACATTGTTTGAGTTTGTTAGGGTGTATTGTAAGTCTTTTTTAGTGAGTATAAGTGTGCCACCTCCTCTTTTTATGTCAAGGTGGCAGTTGAAAATATCATATTGTGATATGTGGAGTTGGTTTAATAATATTGTGTCTGTAGGTGTTAGCCATGTTTCAGTAATGAAAAAGATGTCAGGTTGTTTGTCTTTTATTATGTCATTTACAACTGGTATTTTGTTCCGTATTGAGCGAATGTTTATTAGGATCAGCTTTAGTTTAGTGTCTTCGTTGGGGGAGGTTTTTTTGTCGTTGTGGTTTTTGCAGTTTATCTGAATTACTCTAGGGGGATGTCTGTGGGTATTGTTGTGTGGTGGCAGGTTGAATGGGTGATTGTGTAGTGGGGGGCGTGTTAGATTGCGGTTGGGGTTATGAATGATGGGGATGCTATTGCAAGGGGGATTGTTGAGTTTGTATGTGTAGATTGTTGCAGTAGGAGGACTATTAGTAGGAAAGTGGTTGGCAATGTTTTTGTTTTTAGATCGGCCATTATGTTTTGTGTGAGAGACTGATAGCGGTGATAGGGAAAGGGGTAATATAGGAGAGGGCTACTGACAACAGTAAGGGGTATTGTAGGGGGATGGTACTGACAACAGTAATTAGATATGTTACTGGCAACAGTAGCAGAATTAGGCTGAGTGTTGTAAATCAGTGCTAGTAATAAGGTTGTTATTATATTAGTGACCTTAGGGAGACAGGTGAAAATACTGGCAATAGTAGTGAAAGAAAGTTAACAATATTGGTAAAGTATTAACAACAGTGTAAACACATGAGAGAAGTACTGGTAACAGTGGAGACAAAATGTTGCTTGAGATGATGCCAGCAGCAAAAATGGCAGTGTATTGGCATCCAGGAGAATATATCAACAATATTTGCAAAACATTAGCGACATTGGAGACACATATGAGAATACTGGCAAGAATATTAGCAGAGGGTATTGGTTGAGAGGAATATTAGCACAATACTGGAAATGAGTTAGGGAACAGTATGAGCAGGTAAATTCACTATAAGGTATATAGTATCTTGGGCGAATTTATAATAGTGTTATGTGCTCATGTTTTACTTCGTGTGGACTTTTCATACTATAGCTATAGGTGATGTAACTTACAGTCTCTTTTCTAGTGAGCTGGTCTTCTCGATATCTGCTGTATGGTGGACGTTCTGGTGCTTCGTTTGGTGATTATTCGCTTAGGTTAAAGTCTGTTTCCCGCCTGTCGTGCCCCGCCTAAGGACCACGCCAAAAGGCCCTCTTGCGAGGCCCTCAGGCGCGGGCCCGCAAGGCGCGGGTGCGCCTGCCGGCGGCACCTTTTGATCAAGCCGCTGGGACCTCCCACAACCCCGATTGGGCTGGAGTGCAGGAGCGGGAAACTGAAGATCGCCCTGTGCTCTACCCCGACAGGGGAGCCTTTGAAGATGGCTGCTGTGCTTTCCGAGGGCTCTCTCCTGCCGGCGGCACCTTTTGATCAAGCCGCTGGGACCTCCCACAACCCCGATTGGGCTGGAGTGCAGGAGCGGGAAACTGAAGATCGCCCTGTGCTCTACCCCGACAAGGGAGCCTTTGAAGATGGCTGCTGTGCTTTCCGAGGGCTCTCTCCTGCCGGCGGCACCTTTTGATCAAGCCGCTGGGACCTCCCACAACCCCGATTGGGCTGGAGTGCAGGAGCGGGAAACTGAAGATCGCCCTGTGCTCTACCCCGACCGGGGAGCCTTTGAAGATGGCTGCTGTGTTTTCCGAGGGCTCTCTCCTGCCGGCGGCACCTTTTGATCAAGCCGCTGGGACCTCCCACAACCCCAATTGGGCTGGAGTGCAGGAGCGGGAAACTGAAGATCGCCCTGTGCTCTACCCTGACCGGGGAGCCTTTGAAGATGGCTGCTGTGTTTTCCGATATTCAGATTCAGATATTAGAGGCATTCAAGTGGGACGAGAACCTCATATATATCACTATATGCTGATGACATTAATTTTTCCTTCAGATCAGTCTACTTCCCTCCCATGATTGACATAATTGAGCTCTTTTGGGAAAATGGCAGGCTGTGTTAATTTTTTTTAAGTCCACAATTATGTCTTGTGCAGCAAAGGCATAGTTACTCACCTGTAAAAGGTGATCTCCGGGAACAGCAGGAATTTAGTCTTCACATATGGGTATCGTCGGTACCGACGGAGCCTGCACGGGAACGCTCCCCAGCGTCCAATTAGAAAGCTTTTGGGAGTATCCCACAGCGCCTGCGTGCTGCCTTCCCGCCTTTCCCAACTGCCTCTCTCCAGTTGAGTTTTAAAGCTGAGACAAAGAGAGAGAGATGGAAAAGAAAGAGATAGAGAGATACAACTCCTAGGGGAGGTGGGTGAGTTGTGAGGACTAAATTCCTGCTGTTCCCGGAGATCACCTGTTACAGCTGAGTAACTATGCTATCTCCAGGAACAAGCAGGAATGTAGTCATCACATATGGGCACTCCCTAGCTTTAGGTGCTAGGGAGAGACCCCAGAAGTTGTGTGTCCCTGAACAGGGCTCCACTTCCCCCCATGGATCTCTGGCATCCTACCAGGGATGGCGGGTAGGAGTTGATTAGGTATGGAACAGGTGTTGGAGAACAGCCTGACCAAACAAGGCATCCCGGCGGGAGTCCTTGTCCAAGCAGTAATGGGCTGTGAAGGTATGAACCGAGGCCCAAGTGGCTGCTCGACAGATGTCGCCGATAGACACAGAGTGCAGATGAGCCATTGAGGCTGCCATGACTCTCACATTGTGAGCTGTGACATGGCCCTCCAGAGAAAGATTCTTACTCTGATAGGCGAAGGAAATATACTGAGCAATCCAGTTAGACAGTGTTCTCTTGGAGACTGGAAGTCCCAAATGAGAAGGATCAAAAGCAACAAAGAGTTGAGAGGACTTTTTATGTTGCTGTGTTCTTTGTAAGTAAAAGGCTAAAGCTCTTTTACAGTCCAAGGTATGAAGACTCCTCTCTGCATCTGATGCATGAGGCCTTGGAAAAAACACAGGTAGGTAGACCGCTTGGTTCAGATGAAAAGGCGAGACCACCTTTGGCATAAAGTGTGGATGAGTCCTAAGGACTACCTTGTCATGATGGAACCTTGTATAAGGTGGATCAGCTACTAGCGCTTGCAAATCACTAATGCGGCGTGCTGATGTGATTGCAATGAGAAAGATAACCTTCCAAGAAAGGAATTTCAAGGAGGCAGTAGCTAAAGGTTTGAAAGGTGGCTTCATAAGCTGCCCAAGAACCAGGTTTAAGCCCCATGCCACTGGTGGTGGTCTAATGGGAGGCTTAGTTAGAAGAAGGCCTCTCATAAATCTTGCTATAAGAGGATGAGAGGAAATAGGCTGTCCATTTAGAGGCTTAAAGGAAGCTGCAATAGCACTCAAATGGACTCTTACTGAATTAGTCTTAAGACCTGCATTGGATAAATGAAGGAGATACTCCAGCAATGATTCCAGAGGTATCGCAAGGGGGTTAAGACCCTTTTACGAACACCATATGGTAAACCTTTTCCACTTGAAAGCATAAGAGCGTCTTGTGGAAGGTTTCCTGGAAGCAAAAAGAATATCTTTTACTTGCTGAGTGAGATTAAGATCATGGAGATCTAGGCCTTCAGCAACCAAGCCCTGAGACGCAGAGACTGGGGATTGGGATGCCATAACATTCCGTCCTCCTGAGATAGGAGATCTGGGGCAGACCCTAACTCCAGAGAGGGAGCTTGAGAGAGAGATGTAGAAGCTGAGGGTACAACACAGTTACTTACCTGTAACAGGTGATCTCAGGGAACAGCAGGAATTAGTCTTCACATGTGGGTACGTCGGCGCCGACGGAGCCCGCACGGGAATGCTCCCCAGCATTCAATCAGAAAGCCTTTGGGAGCATCCCTCGCGCCTGCGCGGTGACTTCCCGCCTTTCCCACTGCCTCTCCCCAGTTGAGTTTCATAGTTGAGAAAGGAGGAGAGGAAGAGGAAAGGAAATAGATAGATACAACTCCTAGGGGAGGTGGGAGGGTTGTGAAGACTAATTCCTGCTGTTCCCTGAGATCACCTGTTACAGGTAAGTAACTGTGCTATCTCCAGGAACAAGCAGGAATGAGTCTTCACATGTGGGGACTCCCTAGCTGAGGGTGCCAGGGGAGATCCCATAAAATGCGTATCCCTGGACAGGATGGCATTTTCCCAACCTGGATCCCCGGCATCCCCTGAGGGATGGGGGGGTAGGAGTTGAGAAGAGAAGAGTTGCAGAGGAACAGCAAAAACTAAAGACTACAGGGGATGAGTCTTTAGAATGCATGTCAAGTATCATTAAAGTATTTAATGAACTAGTACCATATAGAGCTTACCTACTGGATAGTAGGAAGTAGAACTGTGATGGAAGGTACTGTAGACGCAGTAGTGGAATCTTCAAGGGAACTTCACAGCAGTGAGGATGGAGTTCCAAATCTGGAATGGGCAGGTGACCCAGGTGTCAACTGGTGCAGGAGAAGAACGGCAGGTCTTCAATGGAAAGCTTTATGTGAAAAAGCTGAGAACTCTTTTAGGTACAGAGTTATTAACATTGAGAACTAAAAGAAGAAGACTGACCGATATGGAATTAGCCCAGTCCGGAAGGGAAGAGAGGGTATGGAAAAAAACCCTTTTCCCAGGGAGAACAGAAGGGTACTCCAGAACACTGAAGATGTACACTGTCTCTCCTAGCTGGTAAGAGATAGGAAGACATTGAAGTTTGATACCTCATAGATAAGGAGGTGTATAACAAAAATAGAAGCTGTTGACGTCACAGCAGTAATTGTGAGTATAACCGGTGTCAGACGGCTGCCTAGGGTGAGAACTTACACAATCTTGACGATGCATATATTCATATGATTCTTGCAAGGTATTGTGGGTAATGTAGTTCTTTCACTCCCAAACACAGCTGAAGACAATAATTGAGTTGTGATACCAGTGGTAAGGCCAATAAAATACTTCTTTTATTGATGGGGTTTAATTCACCCAGCACAAATATGCTTGGTAGCAATATAAATGAGGTTACTTGCTTGCAGTGTTTAAATGGATAACAAAAAGTCACAAAGCAAATCACAAAAACAACCTTCAGCTTGTCAGGCAATTAGCTAATGTTTTCTTAGCAAATAATTACCAAATAAAAAGGCACAAAGAAATGAATAAACTTTGCTTGTTAGGTTAACTTCTGCTTATTTTCTACGCAGATCCCAGCAGTGATTCTCTTGCTCACACACACAATCAGGTGCAGCTTTAATTACTATCAATTGACCAGCTGAAACCCTTTAGCTGGCTGGCTGCTACTGTGTGAACCCAAATCCTGCTTTAAGAGCTGTTTGCGGTGGAAATAAAGAACAAAGTTAGGTTTCTTTGTGATGGCTGAGGTGTTTGCTCACAGAAAGCTAGCAATAGCATTTAGATAGAGAACAGTCCATGTAATGAATAGTTTCATCTGCTGTATCTCCCCCTTCATCAATCAGCATAGGGTCACTATCATACATTGGCACAGACGAGTCTTTCCATAAGGCACTATCATGAGAATGCTTATTCCCTTGCTGCCATTCACTATTATAGATAGGGTCTGGATCAGTGTTCATACCTGAGCCTCTCCTGCTATCATAATTCCTCTCTGTATAGCCTGGCCAGTATGTAATCCAATTCTGATGTCCAGCCTTCCAATCTTGATCCCTGGACACTGGATCTCCTCTCACATACCTTCTGGCCTTGGTCTGAATGTCCCTTCCACGTGCAGTCTTCTCTCTTCCAGGTAGCCACTGGTGATTCCTATCTCTGCCATTCCATTCCTCTGGCTGACTCCAGTCCAATGGACTCTGCTGGCATTTGGAATACCTCCCAGTATAGGTACTGCCTTGGGTTCTCCCAGACCTTCCAATGGCCTTTCTTCTCTTTCTTCCAGAGAGTTTCCTTCTTTCTCTATCCGCTTGGCTTGGCTTCTGTTTCTCCAGGTGATGCTTAAACCTGTAGCTGGGCTGGAGCTTGTAGCCGTTGCTGAAGCTCTCCCTGAAGCTGTTATCTGAAGAATAAGCTCTATTCTTATTCTGTCCTAATGTGTGCTTCTCCCTAACACAGCGCAGCTGTGTTGAATCAGGCCCTGCCCTTTGAGATGAGTGCTTAGGGATTACCTCATAGCTCTCTTGATTGCACACACGTTTTCTCACTTCAGCCCCTCTCATGGCTGCTGGAAACCTGGTGCATTCTGGGACTGGTAGTCTTTTATGTGAAAACTGTTTTCTTACTTCTACCAAAACTGACAGGTTGCTTGTTCAGAGTCACATCATCTTTTCTATAGCTCCTACCTGAGCTATGATAAGCTTCCTTATCACACCGGTCCCAGTTACTGAGCCGTATGATAATAGGCAAGCGGACTGTCTGGACCCCTTAAGAAAGTAAAAAAACTTTAGTACCGACAGTTAGAGAGATAGTAGGTAATACACAGGGTGCTATGAACATCTCCCAATATGCGCATACCTATATAGATATATATCTTTATATGGAACTACATACATATCTATACGGATGTGAATATATATGTCTAGACAAGTGCGACATATATATCTATATATAGAATGTAGATACATATAGATAGATAGGAGATGGGCATGGCTTATGCCCACCCCGGGTACAAAAACATGTATGCATAGGACACATACATACATGAAAATAATACTGAGAATCCATGCCTGCAACTGGGCCACAGAAGAAACGTCCACATGGGGAATGTGATGCGAAAAGATTCATCTAATAGTAGGGGGTGAAAACTACCTGAAGAAGTATAGAGAATCTATTTCTGTGGTGCAGGAATGCAGATCAGTGGAATTAGCAGTATGGTTGCATGAAGAACAGAGGACATTATCAGTCTGGTAAGAGCACGTCAGGAGCACTTTAGGCTTCTGTGTCCCAGGGACAAGAAAACGCATAGACCAAGATACCAGGATGACCCAGCCAAGGGACTCAAGGGTATCATGTACAGTAAAAGAGTATGCGTTGTCCAAGTGGAGCAGAAAACAATGCCAAGCTGTAAGGAAAAAAGGGGTAGATTCCTGCCAGATTGGGAGCTCCTTGGACATTCACGCAGAAAAAACTTGTCTTCTGTATCACAATGGGAGACAAGAGGGTATAATTATCTAGATAGCCATGGAATGACTACATAAGCTTCTTCCATTATATGGAAGACCCTCAGAGACAAAGTCCAATGCTCTATGGCAAGGGCCCATAGTGGGAAGCTTCTCTGACGATTGCAGAGAGCATTGTGCAGGAGATAAAACTGACAGAAGTCAGACATGTTGCCACATCCTAGATAAGGATATGGCTAGGAGAAGATAACCTGCAGTGAGTGTCAGTACGCAAGATAGTTGAAAGCAGCCTGCAGAAGCATTAAAGTACTCACTGGAACTCCTGCACGCACAGCAACTGAACAACATAGCAGAGGGGATTCTCCTGTATGAAAAAAGGGAGAAGACAGACCAAGGGAGCGGAGATATTCCGGCCCTGTCTGAGGAGGTGTCCAGAACATGCGTTGAAGGATAACAGGAAGTCTACACTGGATAGAGAGAGAGATGTTTCAGTATGGTACCAACTCAAGCAGGGGAAACCCTGGAGAGAGGGGGTTGGAGGTGACGTACCATATGGTAAGTCAGCTGAAGGAAAAAATGTCCATGTGGGGACAGAAACTATCACGGGATAGTGGTGATCTCCCTTTATTGGAAGAATAAACTTCTGGTAAGAAGAAGTTAATTGTACACTGCAGCATACAGGAGCCTATGGCTGCTGGTTATGATTATCCTGGGGAGAGTCTGGAAACTTCAGACCAGGATGAGATGTCCCTTGCTTGGGTACATCTGGAGGATGGGCAGAAGGAGGATGAAACTTTCTTTTCTTAGGGAAAGAAGGTTTGATAGGACATTTCCTACATCCTGGGGAAAAAGAAGGCTTAGGATGGTTTCCAGAACTAGGAAAGTCAGTGGAGCACTGAGCAACCTGACGTAAAGCCTCGCTATTGAAAAGATTTTCTCCAGTACACGGAGAATTACCCAGTGTATGTTGTGCCCATCTGCTCAAGTCTGAAGCCTGCAGCCAGGCTGTACGACGTGCTCCAATGGCAATAGCAGAGGACCTGCTAACAGACTCAAAAGAGTCTAGAGAAGCACGAGAAAGAAACCAAGAGATATTCCTGCTATGATTAACAAGCAAGGAATAGTCAGAGGCCTTAGGTTCTGACAAAAAAGGAGACAAAAGAGATAATTTCTCTGTGACCTCCTGAAGTGTTAGACTCATAAAAAATATATGAAATAATTCTAGAAGCCAACATGGAAGTTTGGAAGGTTTGATGCCCAAAGGCATCAAGTGCTTTAGATGCACGACCTGGAGGATAAGAAGAATGCTTCTTCTTGCTTCTGACCTTCCTCATTGCTGATTCCACTACAATGGAATGATGCGGAAGTTGGTTCTTCTGAAACCCCGGAGAGGGGGGCACCTGATACAGAACATGCATGGCTGTAGAAGGCGCAGGAACCTTTAAAAGTGACTGCCAAATCCCCAGAAGAAGGTCCTGCAAAGAAGGATGTAAAGGAAGCATTATGGTTGCTTTTTCTGCAGGACCTTGGTTAAGAGTAGGACCAGGAATAGGAATGGCAAGCAAGGCTGCCATGTCAAGGAGAAATTTCTGAAAAGAAGGATCTCCCAGAGGAACTATTCCTGGGTAGGCTGAGGTTGAATGAGCAGCTTGAACACCAGAAGACCTACAGGACTGGTGCACAAAAGGAATTCTGCTAGATGGAGAATGATACCGACAGTTCCGATTTGAGGCAGTTAGTACTGCATTGTCGGTTCCCGGTATCGATTCCAAGCTAGGCATAGAAAGGATTGATGGCACCGATGGAACTGCAGGAATCGACATCGATACTGACACCGGCATCGGGGATGGCAATGCCCTCGGAGCAGGCAGCGGCGGTTGCCGACGTGGTACCGAGGCAACCAGAGAGCTTTGGTGATTATCCTTGGTACTGCGTAGCCGGAAGGAACATGGATCGGTTCCGAAACATGTCGGAACCAAGTCATCTAGACTGGATATCGATTCTAGACTGGGCATCGAACCGAGCGAGGTTACCGATGCCCGTCTAGAGGGCACCGACGTCGGTGGTGTCGGCGATGCCGATCCCTGAAAGTCAATCGGAATCGCATCGATCGGTGCCGAAGGCACCGAGGACGTCCGAAGACGACGCTCGGTGAAAAGAGGAACACTTGACACCGGCGCCGATGTCGGGGTATAGGTACCGCTCGAAGCTGGTACCCCCTCCGAGCATGGCGTAGAAAGAGGAAAGGCCATCTGGAGCGTATTGCTCGGTCCCGAGGCCCAGGATACCCGACGACGAGCCCCGGTGGAGAGTGGAACACTCGACACCGACGCCGATGCATCGGCGCCGCTCGAAGCCGGAACCAACCCCGCGGCTGGCTGGGACAGAGGAAAGCCAGTCTGGGTCGTATCGATCGAAGGCACCGAGGACCCCAGATGACGATCCCTAGTGACGAGCGGAGCACTCGACACCGGCGTCGATGCCGGGGAATCGGCACCGCCCATGGCTGGGGTGTAGGAAAACCAGTCTGGGTCGGATCGATTGGCCCCAAAGGTACCAAGGACACCAGATGGCGATCCCTGGTGAAGAGTGGAGCACTCGACACCGGTGCCAACGCCGGGGAAGCGGTACCGCTCGAAGACGGTACCAACCCCGCACATGGCTGGGATGCAGGAAAGCCAGTTTGGGTCGAATCGATCGGCCCCGAAGGCACCGAGGACACCAGTTGACGATCCTTGGCGAAGAGTGAAGCACTTGACGCCGGTGCCAATGCCAGGGGATCGGTACCGCTCAAAGCGGATACCTCCCCCGAGGATGGCTCAGGTATGTTCTGTGAGGAGTGAACCCCAGGAACAACCTGAAACCCCGTGAATGCTTTGGAGCCCGAAGACTCCCGCCGGGGTTTTATTGCCAAAGGGGTCTTGAGGGGAAGGCCGGAGCCGTCATCATGCTGGGCATGAGACTTACCCTTCAAGAATTGGCTAGTCTTAACAGACTGTTTGTGGGTTATCTGATCCTGGAGAGAAGAGTAAATCGATGTCCTCACCACAGGAGGAAAAACGGCATCGAGGGATACCCGAAAAAGAGAAGGTCTTCTCGCAATACTAAAGCCCGATGGACCGGGGGAAAAAGGGTCAGGACCCAAACAGGTTAGACACCAGGCATTGGAGTCTAAAAAGAAAACTAAGTTTCTATAGTGAAGGCACTTCTTAGGGGAAGAAGGCTCCATGCTGGAAAGGCCTGGTAGGCCTCAGAAGAGACGAGGAGAAAAAATACCTTTAAGTGGTTAAAAGAAAAGAATAAGGCACCGGCGGTGCCGGTATCGGCGGGAAAAACGGCCGCGACCACAAGAAAACAAGGATTTTAGAGAAAAAAGTTTCTGCGGTGACAGGAGGTACGTCCTGCTGGCTCCGCGGAAAAACGAAAACTGGGGAGAGGCAGTGGGAAAGGCGGGAAGTCACCGCACAGGCACAAGGGATGCTCCCAAAGGCTTTCTGATTGGATGCTGGGGAGCATTCCCGTGCGGGCTCCGTCGGCGCCGACGTACCCACATGTGAAGACTCATTCCTGCTTGTTCCTGGAGATCACACTTGCCATGGCCAATGTGGAGCTATGAGAATCATATGGCCTCTGTCTCTCTGAAGCTTGAACAGGGTTTTGGGAATGGGTGGAAAGGCATACAGGAAGTCTTGACCCCAGTGAAGGAGGAAAGCATCCCTGGCCCGAGCCCCCTGAGCCGGAATTCTGGAACAGAACCGGGGAAGTCTGGCATTCCATGGATTTGCAAAGAGGTCCATGTCCGAGGTTCCCCAAAGTTGAAATATCCTGGCCACCTGGTCTGCATGCAGAGACCACTCGTGTGGAAGCAAAACTCGACTGAGTCTGTCTGCCCAAGAGTTTTGAAAGCCTGGCAGATACACTGCCAGAAGATGAATCTGATGCTCTCTGGCGAGGGCCCATAGTTGTAAAGCTTCATTGCAAAGCAACAGAGAGCCTGTTCCCCCCTGCTTGTTCACATAGAACATGGCTACTTGATTGTCCATATGAATGAGGACTGTCTTGTAGCTGAGCAGGGTGTGGAACACTCGCAGAGCAAGGAAGATTGCTCTGAGCTCCAAGAGATTGATATGTAGATAACTCTCCTGTGGAGAGGTCTTGCAGATGAGCTCCCCAACCCATTGGAGAAGCATCTGTTGTGAGAGTTGCTTGGGGTAAGGGTTGTTGATAAGGGGACCCCAGCAACAGGTTTTGAGTGGACTTCCACCACTGGAGGGACAAAATAAGGCAACTTGTGTTTGCTATTTTGTCTGACAAGCATCCTGATGCCTGGGTCCATTGGGTGGATAAAGTACACTGAGCTGCCCTCATATGGAGGCGAGCATAGGGAACCACATGCACAGTAGATGCCATGTAGCCTAGTAGTTGTAACACTTCTCGAGCAGTTAGAAGAGGCTTTAGCACTGCTTGAGAAGCTAACTGCACCAGGCGAAGGCAACGGGCCTGGGGGAGATAGGCCCTTACCTTTGTGGTATCCAGCAAAGCTCCTATGAACTCTAAAGACTGAGTGGGAGTTAGACTGGATTTTGGGATGTTTATTACCAGCCCTAAATACTGAAGGATACGCATTTATTTATAGAGAAGTCCTGGCCTCTGACTCTGTTGGGGCTCGAATGAGCCAGTCGTCTAAGTAGGGGAAGACGAATATCCCTAGAGTGCGGAGAAATGCTGCTACAACAGCCATGCATTTTGTGAACATCCTTGGTGCTGAGGCCAGGCCAAAAGGAAGCACCCTGTATTGGTAGTGCTTTCCCTGAAAAAGGAACCGAAGGAAGCTTCTGTGAGTTGGATGGATGAGAACATGGGTGTACGCATCCTTGAGATCTAGAGAACAAAGCCAATCCTGACTCTGAAGGTATGGCAGCAGAGATCCGAGAGAAATAATTTTGAATTTCTCCTTGACAAGGAATTTGTTCAATTCTCTGAGGTCTAAGATAGGTCTGTAACCCCATTTTCTTTGGGATAAGGAAATAAGGGGAATAGAACCCTGTACCCTGCTGATGAAGGGGTACTTCTATTGCCCCTTGGGCAAGAAGGATAGCGACCTTATGACCTAACATGTTGATGAGAGAGGTCGGAGAACTGAACTGCTTTACTATTGTGTGAGGGTGCATGCTTGAAAAATGAAGCTTGTACCCCTCCTTTATGATGGAAAGTGTCCAATGCTCTGCTGTTATTTGCCCCCATCTGGAGGCAAAATGACATAACCTTCCTGGAATGGTGGAAGGTTCAGTTCTCTAGATGAGAATCAAAGGCCCTGTGGAGGCTGAGCCTGCTGGGCCGGTTGAGGCCTAGCAGCCTTTGCTTTCTTCTGTTTGGGTGGTTGCTGACCTTTCCTGGCAAGCTGACCTGCAGAACGTCCCTGCTGAACATAAGCAGGATAAAATATTTTCTTTTTAGAAAAGAATGGTTTCTTGAACAATTTCTTTCTAGCAGGATCAGAGGTGGAACTTGGATAATCTATCCAAGGTGGAATTTTCAGCATCCATTTCATTTATACAAGTTACTCCTCACCATGTAAATATCTCATGTATATAGTTACCCCTGTTATCCAAGTTTGATCACCTGTTCGATGTAAAACCAAACAGCATGTTGTTATGGTCGTTGTGTTATAATGTAAACCGCGCTGATGCCAAATAGCGCGGTATATAAGAGATTGTAATAAATAAATAAATAAAATAAATTGGCCTTTTCCTGCCAATCTTTACCAAACAGGTTCTCACCAGTACAAGGGATATTTCCCAATTTGTCTTGTACCCAGAGCTCTAGATCAGATGCCTGGAGCCAAGCAATTCTACGTGCACCTATGGCAATAGCCGAGGTTCTGCTTATTTATTTAACATCTTTTATATACCGCGCTATTTGTTTTCAGTGCGGTTTACAAGTAACAGAAGCTGCACAATCAGAAGACACTGGTGTGCTTACATTATAACAGGAAACAAACTTGGAACAGCAGGGTAAAAACTGTAACTATGTACAATCAACAGGGTAAAAACTATAACTATGTATAAACATATTGGATTCTTTAGTATTCGCTGGAATACTAAGGTAGGACTAAGGCAGGACATAAGAGAACTTGAAGCGGAATTACTTATGAGGGAATTGGGAGTGAAGAGTGAGAGTTTGTGGGTTTAGGAGTGCCGATGATCGGATGTGGATTGGATGCTTGTGCATAATGGAGAAGGAAAAGGTGGTGCTTGATTGCCTTGCGAAATTGAGAGAGGTCTTTAATTGCTCTAATTTCAGGTGTGAGATCATTCCAGCATTTAGGTGCATAGAAGGCGAAGGTCCTTTTCTTGGTAGTTTGGGTACATTTGGACGGACTCCTTAGGGATAATCAGGGTGTTGTCCGTTGTTGTCCTTCTCGTTCTGTTTTTTGGGGTGAGGGAGATGAGATCATTGAGAGACGTGGGGGCAAGGTTGTTGATGATCTTGAAAGTGATGATGAGGATTTTATAGGTTAGCCTGCAATGAATTGGTAGCCAGTGGAGTTCCATGAGAGTCGGGGTGATATGGTCAGATCTTGCTAGACCACAGAGCACCCTAGCAGCCGCATTCATAGCAAGTTGTAGTGGATTAATGATGTTCTTTGGGAGACCGTATAAGATGACATTTGCATAATCAAAATGAGGTAGTGTGAGGGCCTGGAAGATGGTCCGGAAGTTGTTGTGAGGTAGCATGGGTCTGAGGTGCCTTAGCGTTCTGATTTTATTGTAGACAGACTTGGTGACGTTCCGAATGTGTTCCTTAAATTCAAAATGCTGATCCAGAGTAATCCCTAGGTAACGAATAGATAGTTTACTGGGGAGATCCGCATCTCTTACTTTTAGAGAGGATGGGGGGGAGAATTCTTTGTTTCTTGATATGAATAGAACTTCGGTCTTCTTGAAGTTTATATGAAGGTTTTGAGATGCTAACCAGTCTGTGATGGCATTGAAGCAGTGAATAAGGTTGGTGAAGTCAGGTTGACTGACTTTAAATGGAGTAAACAGTAGAACATCGTCGGCATAAATTAATGAGGAGATATTGAAGGTGCGTATGATTTCACAAATCGGCTGTAAGTATACATTAAACAGAAGCGCAGATAAGGACGATCCTTGCGGAACACCTTGATGTTGGTGGAAAGGTGTGGATGTGGTGGAACCGACTCTGACATGTTGCCATCGCTCCGACAGGTATGACCTACACCATTCCCAGGCGAGGCCACAGATTCCCTTCTCGAGGAGTCGGGCAAGAAGTTGATTATGATTAACGGAATCGAAGGCAGCGGAGATATCTAGGAATATTAGAGCAAAACCGTTTTCAGCCTTATCAAGACCTCTATTCAATGTATTAGTTAGGGTGGTAAGGAGAGTTTCTACACCGTGTGATTCCCTGAAGCCGTGTTGACAGGGGTTGAGCGGTGAGGCTGTATCAATGTGATGTTGTATCTGTCTCTGAACCACCTTCTCTATTATTTTGGCTAATAGAGGTATGCTCGAGATTGGGCGGTAGGAGTCAGGCTTTAGTGGGTCAAGACTAGGGTTCTTCAGGAGGGGTCTTATCGAGGTTTGTTTAAGGAGAGATGGGAACGAGCCTGTTGCAAAGGATAGTTCAATGATGTTGACTAGGATTGGGCTCAGTTCGGCACGCAGCGATCTGACCCAGTATGCTGGGCAAGGGTCACTTGGAGCTGTAGAAGTGTTGATGGAGGTGATGAGATCTTGAATGTTTTTCTCAGAGGGTGTTGTGAACATTGTGATTGGAGGAAATGAGGTGTGAGAGTGTGATAATGTTGTGACTGGGATTGTGTCAGTTATGGAGGTCTTGGATTGAAGATAGTCGGCGTAGGATTGGGGGGGGATAGGAACTAGTTGAGTAGGTGATGGTTCTTTAATAAGGGATTTTGCTATGTTGAAAAGGTCTCTGGGTTTATTTAGTGAGCGAAGGAGAAGATTAGCATGGTATTCACTCATTTTGAGATATATATTTTCACGGTGGAGTTTGAGGTGGTTCAAGTATATTACTTTGTTGGAATCAGAGCGAGATCTTCTCCATTTCCTTTCAAGTTTCCTGAGGGAGAGGAGGGATGAACGGAGATCTGCTGTGAACCAAGGTGATGGCTGTCTTTTGTTTTGTTTGGTCTTGTTGCTTTTGGTTGAGACTGGTAGCTGTGCAATAGATTTTAATGTGGTGTTCCATTTGGTGATTGCTTCTCCGAGGTCAGAAGGTATTGGATTGAGTAGTGGTAAGGCGTGCCTAATGAATTCCTCTTTGTCCAATGGTTTGAATTGAGAGGTAGGTTTGGATTCTGTACTGGGGTTGTTAGGTGGATGCCTAGAGTGAAGAGTGGGCATCTGGAACATAATTAGTTTATGATCCGACCAGGGGATGGAGGTGATAGTGGTGTTAAGGCTGGAGTTTTGGCTGAACGCAGCGTGGGGAGCGAAGATTAGGTCCAGTAGGTTTCCTTTATTGTGGGTGGAAGTGTTTACAAGTTGGTCAAAACAGAGTATTTGCATGGCTTCTAGGAAGGCATCTGCTTGGTTGGGTTGCAGGGAGGGTAAGTTAAAGTCTCCAAGCAGCCAATTAGAGCTGTGCGGGTCGGCTGGGTTGCAGGCTAAGTCTATAAATGTAGAGATAACTTCAGGAGGAGAAGAGGGGGATCTGTAAATGAGATTTATGGTGATGTCTTTATTGGCAATGGTGATTATGTCCGCATGGGAGGAGCTCTTGGATGTGAGGAGTCGAAATTCTAGGTCTGTTTTTGAAAGGATAAATACTCCACCTCCTTTTCGGTTGGTCCTATGACAAGTGTGGATGGAAAAGTTGGAAGGTATTAATTGGTTTATGAGAGCTGTGTCAGTATCCTTGAGCCAGGATTCAGTCACCATGAGGAGATCCAGGTTATGTACTGCTATCAGGTCCGGTATCACTGGCCATTTCTTACGCACGGAGCGTGAGTTTATAAGGGCACAGTTGAGGAAGAGTTGAGTTTTAGGTAGGTCTTTGAGTTTGTCTGAATGATTGAGGGCCACATATAGCAAGTGTGAGCGTCACGGGTGTTGTGGGAAGCTGGTTGCAGAATGGTAAGGGTTAGATTGGTTCTTCTTATGCACTCAAAGCAGTCAAAGGCTGCACGGTTGGAAAATTTAGAAACCTCTTGGGCATGTTTGACCAAAGTGAGAAAAACCTGTCTTTTATCCTCAGGAAGAAAAGGACTTAAAGCCTCTAAATCATCTGTGACCTCCTTCAGGAACATTCCCATGTAGAGACTATAGGAACTGATCCTGGCAGAAAGCATGGAAGCTTGGAAGATCCGACATCCAAAAGCATCCAGGGTTCTGCACTCACGTCCTGGAGAATTAGAGGCATGCCTTTTTGCACTCTTGATCCTTCTCATAGCTGACTCCACTACAATAGAGTGGTGAGGAAGCTGAGTCTTATGGAACCCAGCAGGACAAGGAGGGACTCGATACATAGTATCCAGTCTACGAGAATGAGGAGAGTGGTAAGAGGTGTTTCCCACATCTTTAACATGAGATCATATAAAATCTCATGAATGGGCAAGGTAGCTGTCTCCTTAGGAGTTTTGGGATATTGTAGAATTTCCAACTCCTTGGCCCATGGCTCTGTTTCAGGGGCCACAGTAATGGACCGGCCCCAAGCCACCTCCCTGATAAAATCTTGGAAGGAAATATCCTCTGGAGGAGACATCCTGCGTTTAGGGGAGGAGGGCTCCTCTGGGAGAAGCATCACTGCATCGACAGAACTGTCAGAATCCTCAGATTCTTCTGAGGACTTGAAGTATCGTCTGTGCGGATGCTCTTGAAGAGCCCGATACCCGTTGCGACCAAAGTCAGTACGGGGAGTAACCGGTACCGGGGTATCGGTACCAGAGGTCATCGGATGACTGGGTACCAGTAAAGCAGACACCGATGCCGATGCTATCGGTACCGATACCGAGGCCGGTGCCGGTGGAATTGTCTGTCACGGTTCCGTGGGTGTCGATGCCGCAAGGAAAGCCGCCAGACTGCGTTCCATAGCCAGGACTCTCTGGTCTATCGACGCTGCCATTGCCTGGATGTCGGTACCGGAGGAGACCACCGGTACCCCAGAGCATGGCACCAGTAGTTCTGCCAGTGTCAAGGCCTCGAGAACATCCTGGAACCCCGATAATACTTTGGAAGCCGAAGCCTCCCGCCGGGGTAATTTTGCCGAGGCAGAATCTTCGAGGGCAACGCCAGAGGCATCTCGATGCTTAGAAGGAGATCTACCCTTTGAGGACCGGCTGGATTTATGCTTAGTTACCTGAGATCCACGGGAGGAAGAAGCAGCCCTGGAAGATGTCGATGCCACCGAAGCTGCATCAGAGGGAAACAGGGTACTGAGCTTAGCAGCTCGGTTCTGCCGACCTCTTTTAGACATCATGGCGCAGGACATACAATTCGTGATGGGGTGGTCAGGACCTAAACATTTTAGACACCATTCATGGGTGTCGGTGACAGAAATGGTACCGCCACACTTGGTGCACTTTTTGAAACCTGAGGCAGGTTTCTCCATGGTAAGGAAAAGTTTTGGGCCTAAGGCCCAAAAAGGCACGTGCACCTGAAGAAAAAAGAAAAAAAATAAATATTTTTTTTACAGAAATAAGAAGAAAAAAATCTGGCGGTACCGGTAGAGCGTCGAGGAAGGCAGACGCGACCACAAAAAAGAAACAAAGAATTCTTCTGCAGTGACAGGAATACG
This sequence comes from Ichthyophis bannanicus, assembly GCA_033557465.1. Lineage (NCBI taxonomy): Eukaryota > Metazoa > Chordata > Amphibia > Gymnophiona > Ichthyophiidae > Ichthyophis > Ichthyophis bannanicus. The sequence continues at coordinate 55,886,013 of CM066045.1, forward strand.
ACCTGCTGGCTCCGCAGAAAAAGAACTGGAGAGAGGCAGTTGGGAAAGGTGGGAAGGCAGCATGCAGGCACTGTGGGATGCTCCCAAAAGCTTTCTAATTGGACGCTGGGGAGCGTTCCTGCGCAGGCTCCGTCGGTACCGACGATACCCATATGTGATGACTACATTCCTGCTTGTTCCTGGAGATTGCCTTTTCTACCTTTCACTTTACTAGCTGATTTTCCTAAATGAATTTCTCAGTTTAAATATTTGGGTAATGTTATTGCCAGGGACCTCTGTTTGTTATATGGGCTGAAATATGAAAAAAAAATATCTGTTCCTCATACTTAAAGTAAATAAGCTGAGGAGCTGGCAGGACATGATTGTAATTTGGCTTGAGAAGATCAACTATTAAATATGTTTATCCTTCCTAAACTGATTTTTAAAATTTTCTTATCTGTGATTTTCTTTAAGTTGAAAACAATGTTCATGAAATTTATCAGAGTAGGAAAGAGATCGACTGAATTATCAGTTTATTTATTTTTAAGTGCCATCAAGTCAATACTGACTCCTAGCAGCTCCTGGGGATTCTTGGCAAGGTATGACCGGAAGTGGTTTGCCAGGCCTTTCCTTCCAAGGCAATGGTGGGTAAAGTGACTTGCCCAAGGACACAAGGAGTGCCAGTGAGAATCAAATCTTGATTTCTTGGGTACTAGGCTGTGTGATACCTAAAACATTAGGAGCAATCGGCTTACCAAATCTCTCTTGATATTATTCAGGATCATGTTTAAAAACTATTAAGGGTTGGAGGGATGGTGCCCACAGTTGTTTAGAATCCCTTTTAGTCCATCCTTATACCCTACAAGCAGCTTTATGAAGAATCAGATAACAATGTATAACTTATCCCTTTATGGGAGTATTGTTAGCAAGGTGGTAGGCAGTTTGTAAGTTTGTACATCTCCTTTCATATCTTCCTATCTCTACTGGGATAGCCATCCTTGTAATGGGGATCAAGATAAATTCTTTAGTTTCTACATCTACTGTCCCAGATGCAGGGAGATCTGGAACAGTTAGTACATTTCAAATGGCATTTGTTCCAGTATTTTCAGATTTGTGACTACTGCCTGTGCAATGGAGGATTGTTAGACAAGCATGTGATTTCAAGATAGTATTGTTTGAAGCTGGGGGGGGGGGGGGGAAGAAAATTGTTTCTAAACTGGTTAGTGACGATATATTGTAGCCCAGAAACACATGTATTTCTGAGTAAATGTCTCACTCTTTAGGCCTTTGGTAGTATGCTCCTTTTGACAGGATGTATGGAATTATACCTTTAAATATTCAAGTTAATACGCAGATTAAATTGTTGAACCTTTTTTGACCCCTTCCATTTTATGTAAATTTCAACAGAGTGAAACGGGAGTGTTTAAGAGGATGCTCAAAGGGCTAATTTGACAACCTTTGGTGGACATGCCTAATCGAAGACCAGTTGTGGTCTATGGCACATATTTCATTGAATCATTTATTCCAGATAGCAGCAAGTTCTTTCATTTTGGGAGTGTGTTCGCATGATGGTCTCACTGAACAGAATGATCTAGCATCTATTGTAACATAATATATGACAGCAGATAAAGACCAGTATGGTCCATCTATTCTGCCCAGTAAGGTGGCAAAAGTAGATGTTACTGTCGCTCCATGCAAGTCACCCCTATTTATTTTCATTAACAGGTTTTTTTATACCGCTTTATCCTTCAGTCAAAGCGGTTTACATTGATAACTTGGATTTTTCTGGAGGCAATGGACGGTTAAGTGATTTGTCTGCCCCATGCCTTTTGAAGTCTGTTACTGTATTTGTCCCCACCACCACCATTCCAAGCATCCATCACCCTTTCAGTGAAAAACTATTTTCTTACATTGCTTTTAAGTTTACCTCCTTGCAGCTTCATTTTATGCCCTCTAGTTTCACAGCTTCCCCTTCTGTGAAAAAAGTGTTTGTTCATTAATACCCAATAAGTATTTAAAAGTCTGTATCATATCTTCCCTGTCCCTCCTCTCCTCTAGGGTATACATCTTTAGGTCTTCAAGTCCCTCCTCATACATCTTCTGTTGCAGGCTCCAAATCATTTTGGTTGCCTTCCTCTGAACTGTTTCAAGTCTTTTATATCCTTTGAGAGATATGGTCTCCAAAGCTGAATACTCCAAGTGAGGACTCACTAGTGACTTGTACAGGGGCATTAATATCTCCTCCTTTCTGCTGGTTATTCTTTTCTGTATTCAACCCAGCATCCTTCTGGCTTTGGCACCGCCTTGTCACATTGTTCAACACCTTGAGATCCTCAGAAACAATCATTTTGAGGTCCTTCTCCTGGTCTGTGCACACCAACCTCTCACCCCTTCTCAAATACAGTTCCCTTTGATTTCTGCATCTCAAGTACATGACACTGCACTTCTTTGCATTAAATCTTAACTGCCAAGCAGTAGACCAGTCTTCCAGCTTCTGTAGATCTTTCCTCATATTATCAACTCCCTCAGAGGAGTCTAGCAAATTTTCATGTCATCTGCAAAAAGGAAGACTCTTTCCTTCAGCAATGTCGCTCAGAAATACATTGAACAGAACCAATCCCTGGGACATGCCACTACTCACCTTCCTTTCATCCAACTGAGTTCTGTTTACCACCATCACCACCACTTTGTGTCATCTGTCAGTCAACCTATTTCCGATCCAGTTCGTCACCTTAGAACCCCTTTCACAGGCTGCTCAGTTTACTGATAAGCTTCCTGTAAGGAACAGTATCAAAGACTTTGCTGAAATAGCATAGTTACTCACCTGTAACAGGTGTTCTCCAGGGACAGCAGGAATCAGTACTCACTTATGGGTGACATTGGCACCGACTGAGCCCGTGTGGAGTAATTTCCCAGCTTTCGAAGAAAGCCTTTGGGATTGCTACCACACATGCGTTGTCCTCTTCCCATCCAAGTCAGGTCCCTTAGCTTGAGCCCTACCAGGCAGATAGCAAGGGAAGGACAAAAATTCAGCAATTCATTAGGGGAGGCGGGAGGGTAGTGAGGACTGATTCCTGCTGTCCCTAGAGAACATCTGTTACAGGTGAGTAACTACACTTTCTACAGGAACAAGCAGAAAGTCAGTCCTCACTTATTGGATTCCCTAGCTACAGGCTACCAAACCTGTAACCAAAAAACACCGCCACAAGGCCAGAAGCAGAAGCCTGAGTCCTTGGGGCGAAGAGCCCTCAGTAGCCATGAAGAAGGCCCGGAGTGCAGGAGTTGTTTATACCCCGAACAGGTTACAGAGAACAGTCTGGCCGAAGGCACTGTCCCAGTGGAACTCCCTCTCCAGGCAGTAGTGGACAGTGAAGGTATTCATGGAAGACCAAGATGCTGCCTGGCAGATGTGTCCAACAGGGGCACAGAGCACAGCGAGGCCACTGAGGCTGCTTTAGCTTGGACCCCGTGTGCAGTGACTCAACGAGCCAGAGGGACGCCTGCCTTTGCATGGGCAAAAACGATGCAGTCCGCTACCCAAATTGAGAGGGTGCGCTTGGTGACAGCTTGCCCCTTTCTATTGGGATCATAGGTCATGAAGAGTCTGTCAGACTTGTGATGAGTCTGAGTACGCTGCAAATAGAAGGCAAGGGCCCATTTGCAGTCGAGAGTGTGGAGAGCCACTGATGCTGGATCGGCGTGAGGCCTCAGGAAAAACATCGGCAGCACTATCTTCCTGGTTGAGATGAAAGTCTAAAACGACCTTGGGTAGGAATTTAGGGTGGGTATGGAGGACCACCCTGTTCCGATAAAATCTGGTGTAAGGGGCACCAGCCATGAGTGCCTGCCTGGAGCTCACTGACTTGGCGGGACAAGGTCAGCGCCACAAAAAAAGACTACCTTACAGGATAAGTGTTGGAGCGAACATGTCGCCATCAGCTTGAAAGGTGGGCGGGTGAGCTGTGTGAGAGCCACATTTAAGTCCCACTCCACCAGAGGGGGATGGATGGGCGGCTTGGACAGTAGAAGGCCCTGCATGAAGCGGGAGACCAATGGCTGCCCTGAGAGAGGCTCTCCCTTGATAAGGAGATGATTCACCGAGATGGCACGCAAATGAACTCTGACAAAGTTGGACTTCAGTCCTCCCCTTGAGAGGTGGAGAAGATACTGGAGAACCCATCAAACTGGACACGAGAAGAGGTCAATCTGCTGCTCCAAGCACCAGACGGAGAAGCGTTTCCACTTAAAGGTGTAAGCCCGCCTAGTGGAGTCCTTCCTCAAGGCGAGGAGGATTTCCTCAACTTCCTCCGGAAGGGCCAGAGAGGCTAGGCAGACCAGTTCAGCCGCCAGGCCGTGAGGGATGAGGTTAGGTTTGGGTGTAGCACCCGACCCTCCTCCTGTGTTAACAGACCCCTGGCAGAGCCCAGGGGAACTGGGGGCTCCGTTGACAGCAGGAGACAACAGTCATGAGTGTCTGTAAGCGACATGTTCCTAAAGCATCTATCGCATTTTTTAAATCCGGTGGCCATGGGGGCAAAAATGGCCCCTGCGAGGTCAAAGACCCACATGGCCAGTGATTAGAAAGAAAAAAAGGGCACGAAGCCCGAAAAGAAAAACTAGGAAAAAAAATGTATCCCCGAGAGCTCCAAAGGAGAGCAGGGGAAGGACAGGTAGAGGACTGGTGCAACTGGAAAAGAGAAAAGGCCTGTTTTATTTATTTAGCTGTATTTATATCCCACTTTTCACCGGGTCAAAGCAATCAATTGGGGGATACATTTAACACGAGGGGATATGAGACACATATGCTAATACTTACAGGGAACATGGGCAATGGAGGGTTAAGTGGCTTGCCCAAGACCACAAGGAGTGTCTATAGGACTAGAAATCCCAGCCCCTCCGACATGAGATTGCTGTCCCCAGGTGGGACTTGAACCCCCGGCCCTCTGGCCTGAAGTACCTTGTCCTAACCACTAGACCACTCCTCCCTGTTAAGGCGTGAAAAAACAAAACTTTTTCCAAGGGACGAGGATGTGCATCCAAAGGGCTTCGTAGAAAAAGGGAGACTGAGCAAGATGGCACCCTTGGGCGGGAAGAGGACCATGCATGCATGGTAGCAATCCCAAAGTCTTTCTTCAAAAGCTGGGGAATTGCTCTGCATGGGCTCCATTGGTGCCGTCACCCCTAAGTGAGGACCGACTTCCTGCTTGTTCCTGGAGAACTAAGATGATCACATCCATCGCATGCCGTTGATCTAGTTCTCTGATCAAAGAATTCAATCAGATTTATTTGGCTGGATCTTCCTTTGGTAAAGCTATGTTACCTCAGATCATATAACCTATTGGTTTCTAGCAAGTCCAGAATGCTCTTTCAGGAGTGCCTCCATTACTTTTCTCACCCCTGAGGTGATGTTTACTGGCCTATAGTTTGTCACTTCTTCCTTATCACTCCTTTTGTGAAAAGGTACATCAGCCCTTCTCCAGTCCTGCAGAACCTCTCCCATCTCCAACGATCTATTAAAAACATCCTATAAAAAGCCCCCTCTGAGCTCTTTCAATATCCTGGGATGTATACCATCCAGTTTCAAGGCCTTGTCCACTTTCAACTTTGAAAGCTGTTCACATACATCTTTTGTGAATGGTGTATCTACTCCATTCCCAGAAGTGGTCTTTCTCCAGGATTTTCTTTAGTGAATACAGAGCAGAAGTATTTGTTCAGCACTTTCACTTTTCCAATATCACTTTCCATAAATCCGTCCTCTGCACTGAGTCTTGCAATTCCACCTCTGATCTTCTTCTTCTCGTAAATATACCTGAAAAAAAGATTTGTCTCCATGCTTCACCCCTTTAGCCATCATTTCTTTCACCATCCTTATACCCTACAAGTAACAAGATACTGGAAGGAAGAACAAGCTCCTAACTTTGCATGAGTGTTTATGTTAAATATGGGACACTGTGTATATGGAGCAACAAACAAGGGGCCCAAGAGGTAATCTTCAATAATTTTTCAGAAACTGAGATCCTTTTCTACAACAAAATCATTTATTTACCTTTGGCAGTTCATGCCTAATTACCTTTTGAGAGAATGTTGCCATACTGACATCCATAATTTTTGGTAGGGAAGGAGTGGAAATTTTGGGAGCAGTGAGAAGGGTGTGATTACAGTCTGTTTAACACTGAAGACTGATATTTTATAGTGTAGAATTTTCATAATTTTTTGCTTTGTAATCTGTTAAAAGTTAAATAAAACTGCAAATATAAATCTAAGCCCCCGTTTAGTTTGTCTCCGAATCCTCATTACTATTATAAATCAGGTGCAATCCAATAGACTCTCTCACCTATGCATATTTGTCTACCATTAGGTATTACTCCTTCCATCTCTGCCCCAGGCATGGGGAATCCTTCCTTTAGTATAGTATTCTCATCTGCTAAAACAAGTTTTCTATTACACCAGAACTGAATGGGTATGGAAGTAAATAAATACACTTGAGGTGGCAATGGTCCATCATGGAGAACCGTAGAGATCACCAAGCATGCGCAGGCCAGAGTCTGGTAGCACAGTGGACTGAAGGAGACCCAGGCACTGGCCTTACACTCTTATGGTGCAAAAATAACAGAGAGGGAATGAGGGCAGCACAACCACAAAGGACATCTAGCAGCCCTGTGGATTAGGAGGTGGCCCAATCATTAGCTAGAGCAGTACAGGGAGGGGGATGGTAGTGGCAAAAGTGAGCTGGGGAAGGCTTGCTTACTTATAAGTAGGTGTTCTTTTATTATTTTAAATGAAGTATTTTATTAAGTATTATTAGTTTGTAAAGAGAAATTAGACTTACCTGCTAATTGTAGTTCCTTGAGAAACTCCAGTCCAGTCCCGCACCTCTGGGTAATGCCCCTCCTCCAGCAGCTTGAAGACTGAGCGTGTCATCTTTTGATGACACTCTGGTATATCTAGCTGGCACCGCCTACCAGCCCCAGTATTATCCTTATAAAGCAGACACACAGGAGTAACAACTAAGTACAACCAAAATTCAAACCAAATAAAAAACAACCTCTAATGTAAGCCTGCATCATGCTCCCCCTCCCCAGAAAGGGTTCCCTGACCCCTCCCCTCCAGGAAGGGACATCAGTGCCCTCTATCTGTGCCACCCCCCCTCCTCTGGGAGTAGCAACTGACAGATTTCAGAGATTCTTCCCTCAACTTAACTACCACATGGCACCCGCTTCAGGACCAAGGCGCCCCACCAGCATGGCAATAGGGAGGGATTTGGGACTGGACTAGAGTTCCTCAAGGAACTACAATTAGCAGGTAAGTCTAATTTCTCTTTCCTTATCGTCCCTCCAGTCCAGTCCTGCACCTCTGGGATGTAACAGAGTAGTACCTTAATGGGAGGGACCCACACAACTGGCCTGAATCACTGCCGATCCAAAGCAAGCATCCCCCGCTGCCTGGAAATCCAGGCGATAATGCTTAGTGAAAGTATGCGGCGATGACCAAGTCGCTGCCTTGTAGATATCCACAAGCAGAACTAAACTAAACTACATTCAGCCCAGGAAGCCGCTTGCGCTCTCGTGGCATGCACCCTCAAACCTGAAGGCACCGGTTTGCCCTTCAGAATATGCGCCGATGTAATTGCTTCCCAGATCCATCTTGAAATGGAAGCCTTTGCCGCTGCCTCGCCTTTGCGCAGCCCTCCAAACAAAACAAAAAGCTTATCCGACTTTCGAAATGGTTCGGTCCTCTTCGAATACCATCAGAGAACCCTCCTTACATCCAGTGCCTGCAACTGCTTCGATACCGACCCATCCTTACCCGCAGTCAACGCCGGCAAAGAGACCTCTTGGTTTACATGAAAAACTGACACGACCTTAGGCAAAAAGGAAGGCACCGGCCGCAAAGCAACTTTCTCCTTAGAAAAAGAAATAAATAAAATGGCTCCCGGCAAGACAAGGCCTGGAGCTCCGAAATCCTGCATGCCAAACAGACTGCCACCAGAAAGATGGTCTTCAGCATCAGATCCTTTAGAGAAGCCTGCCCTAGGGGTTCAAACGGTTCCCCAACCAAGGCATTAAAGTACGAGGTTGAGATCCCCATGAAGGCACCACCCCCCCCCGTCGTAGAGGCTGGAGATGTAAAACAGCCCTCAAAAATCTAAGCACATCAGGATGCGACCCCAAAGGCATACCATGGATCTTACCTCGATAAAAGGCAATCGCTGCCAGCTGCACGCGTAAGGTGCTAACCGTCAGCCCCTTGTCAAAACCTGCCTGTAGGAAGGCCAGAACATCCAGAACCGAAGCCGCAGCAGGACATGTCTGCCTATCTTTGCACCAAGACTCAAATATACTTCAAACACGAATATACGCGAGACATGTGGATTTCCTTAGGGCATGTAACAGGTGCGCTATGACCGCCCCTGAATACCCTCTCTTTCTCAACCTTGCCCTCTCAAGAGCCAGGCCATAAGCGAGAATTGATCCACCTGGGGCATTGAAAGTGGTCCTTGTATCAGCAGGTCCTTGAGCAGTGGGAGCCACCACGGTCGTGCAGCCAATAGACGAACCAGATCGGCATACCAAGGACGTCGAGGTCAATCGGGAGCGATCAGAACTACCAACCCCTGATGCGCCTCTATCCTTTGCAGCACTCTTCCTATGAGTGCCCACAGAGGGAATACGTAGAGAAGTCCCTGTTCAGGTCACCTCTGAATGAAGGCATAGAGTCCCTCCGACATTTGTTCTCTCCGCCTGCTGAAAAACCGTCCGGCTTTGGCCGAGTCGAACGTTGCCATCAGGTCCATGACCGATTCACCCCAGCACTGTACCAGTTGCTCAAACACTCCTTGGCTGAGGCACCACTCACTCTGTGGAGTCCACCAAAACTCGGCTGAGATAGTCTGCCTGCACGTTCTGGACTCCTGCTACATATGCTGCCGACACAGCCTGCAGCTGGGCTACTACCCAACTGAACAACCTGTTGGCCTCCTTCTCCAGGGCAGGAATGCCATTACCCCCCTGCCGATTCACATATGCTACTGTTGTCGCATTGTCCGAGAAGACCCGGACTGCTTTTCCTCTCAGGACTTCCACGAAACCGATCAGGGCCAAAGACACTGCCCTCATCTCGAGCTTATTGTTCGACCAACGAGCCTCCAAGGGCCCCCACTGACCTTGGGCAAAGTGACCCTCGCAATGAGCCCCCCAGCCGGATAAACTGGCATCCGTAACCACCGGGACCCACTTTGGAGTTTCTGGCGCATACCCTTCTCCAAATTTCCTGGTCGCAGCTACCACACCTGAGAGACTTCCTGGCTTCCGGTGGACACTGGAGTACCTGGTTCAGTGTCTGGCTCTGGTGGGACCACCGAAGGAGTAACGCCCTCTGCAACGGACGCATATCCACCCTTACCCATGGAACCAAGTTGATCGTAGCAGCCATAGTTCCCAGAACTTGCAAGTAATCCCAGGCCAACGGGCTCCCCAGGTCCAGGAATCTGTGTACTAGGCCTCGCAGACCTTGCACTCGCACCCTTGGCAGGAACACTATGTCCACCCAGGTGTCAAAGCGAGCTCCCACATATTCGAGATCCTGGGTCAGAGTCAAATGACTCTAGGACAGATTATCCACCAAGTCAAGCCTTTGGAGGAACTGTACCACCTTCCCTTGTTGCCTTTTCGCTTTCCTTTCTGGATTTGGCCCGAATTAGCCAATCATCGAGGTATGGGTGCACAAGGATTCCTTCCTTGCGAAGTGCTGCTGCCGCTGCCACCGCCACCGCTGCCACCACCACCACCACCACCATGACCTTGGTGAAAGTGCGAGGCACCGTAACCAGTCCAAAAGGCAACGCCCCGAAACTGGAAGTACCCCATTGGCACCGCAAAACGAAGGAATCTATGGTGATCTAGTCTTATGGGAATGTGAAGATACACCTCCGTGAGATCTAGATACGTCAAGAATTCCCCCCTGCTCCTTACCGCCACTATCACTGACCTCAACGTTTCCATGTGGATGTGCGGAACACACAGACAGCGGTTGACCCCCTTGAGGTCGAGAATCGGGCAAAAGAAGCCCTCCTTTTTGGACACCACAAAATAAATGGAGTATCGACCGCGCCCGTACTGATCTACCGGCACTGGCTCGACAGCTTGTAGTTGCAACAGGCATGCCAAGGTTTCTCTTACCGCCTTCAGCTTGCCCTGAGCCTTGCAGGGGGACTGAATAAAAAACCTCCCTGATGGGGTGGATCCATTCCAGAGCGTAGCCCTCTCTGCCCACCTCCAGGACCCATTGGTCGGACATGATCTGGGCCCAGGCAGGGTAAAAATTCCGTAGCCAACCTCCCATGGGCCCTACCTCTGCCTGAGTCCCCCTTGCTTCATTGTCCTCTTTTTTTGCGCCAAGGAACCAGAGGCACCAAAGCCTCTACCCGCTCCTCGGAAGCCACGAAACCCCTGTCCTCTGGCAGGGAATCTGCCCCTCTGGACCTGGTTGAAGCAGGGATTATGAAAACACTTGAACTCCCTCGGTTGGCTTCGAGTCGAGGAAGTACTCAGACTCTGCTTCTGCTTGTCCTTGGGCAAACGACCCCTTTGGACTCTCCCAAGTCCTTCACCAACTTCTTTAGGTCCTCTCCAAAAAGGAGCTTTCCCTTAAAGGGCAGCTTACTAAGCCGGGCCTTAGAGGAACTGTCCGCCGCCCAGTTTTTAAGCCACAAGTAGTGGCAGGCTGCCACCACAGAAGCCATATTCTTAGAAAACCATCTGATGAGATCTTAATGGGTGTCCACCAGATAGGCAGCCCCCAACTCCAGCTTTGCTGCCTCCCCGGACATAGCCGGCTCTGAAATTCCAGTGCCCTGAATCCTTTGCAACCACCGGAGGCAAGCTCTAGCCACCCAAGCCCCACAAATGGAGGCTTGCAAAGACAAAGCGGAAATATCGAAGGCCTGCTTCAACAGCATGTCCAGCTTCCTATCCTGGGCATCCTTAAGAGCTGCACTCCCCTCTACGGGTAGCGTAGTCTTCTTGGTAACCGCAGTCACAGCCACATCCACCTTTGGCGACCACAGGAGCTCACGCTCCTGATCCGGCAGGGCATAAAGGCACAAGGTCCACCTGCCCCTGAGGCCCGCTTCTGGCAGATTCCATTCCTCCTGTATCATCTGTTGGACCACTCTTTGGATTGGAAACACTGTTTGTGACTTCCACACTGCCTGAAGAAGTGCATCCTCCAAAGTCTCTTCCTCCGCTGGGAGATTTGTGGGCATATTCAGAGTCTTTAAGGACTCAGAGATGAGCGCGGGTAGCTCCTCCCACCGAAACACTCACCAGCTTGGCCCGATCTTCCCCTTCCAGAATCTCGTCATCTTCTAACTCTTCTGAGTAGTCCAAGTCCACATCTAAATCATCCCCATCAGGACCTTCCGACTCTGGCGAGGGATGTCCCTCCTCCATGCCCCTGAGTCTCTTGGCCAGGACTCCAGACTCACAGTCCACTGCGCTTGCTGACCTCTTCAACCCAATTGATGGCGAAGAGGGTCCCTCTGCCAAGCTCTGCTGACTCAAACAAAATGCTCTATGCAATAGTAAGAAACTCCGATGAAAAATCAGCCGGGAGGCAAGCAACTTCACAGGCAAGAGACGTGGATGGTCCCGGGGTAGCTGAAGGACCATGGTCCCCCGCCACTAGTGACAAGATGGGATCCCCTGCCTCCTGCGCCAAAGTGGGGTCTCCCCCTTGTCTTGTAGCTCCTGCTCCAAAGAGGCAGCCTCTTGTGTACATCCAACACACTCCAGCCTCCGAGATTGCCCCTCTACGGGACCCACAAACCAGACACTGCGGCCTTGCTGGCATTGTGGCTCCGCTGGCTCTGGAAGACGGCACTCCCAGTGGTATGCACTTGCCTTCCTCTCTTCTCTCTTGATTTTATTTTCTTCACAGTAAAAATTGAAACCACCCTTTAAGCCAAGAGCCACAGTAAACTAAAGAAATTACCCTAAGGCAAAGTAAAGCAAAAATAAAGCAAATGAAGCTTTTTTTTTTTTTTAAATACGCAGTTAGAGACCCCCGGGCTCCCCCCATGCCGCGGCCAAACTAAAGCTGCTTATTTTCCAAGCCCGAAGACCTAAGCAAGCTGAGCAAACAACCTGGGCAGGAAGGCCGACCGCAGGCTGCTCCGCACCCCAGTGGGAACTTGCACCACATGCTCTAGGCCTTCACCGCACTGTCTGCCCAACTGCCTCCGTTTCCCCACTCACCGCACCGCCAACACTTTTGCCGCATGGAACAGCTCCCCACTGCCGATCGTCACGATCCTTGCCTCTTTTGCAGCGCTCTCCACCCCCGCGATCAGCCGCACAGAGAGGGCTTTAGTGCCGGGGGGAGGGGGAAGAAAAGAACCTCTGCTTGTCAGCTGCTTCAGTCTGGCGACTCCACACCCATCCGTGGGATCAGGAGCCACTCAGAGTACCCCCTTTGTTGGATCCTCCTGCAGTGCCCATGTTCCTGGAAGGGAGCCCCAATTTTTTTTTTTTTAACTTTAAAACAAAACACAAAGCTTAACCCTGACAAGGGAGGGCTTCCAAAATAAAACACAAAACCAAAAACCCTCACTAAATAGAAATTACACTTACCTGGCAATTGTTGTTCCTTGAGGAACTCCAGTTCAGTCCTCCACCTGGGTAGTGTACCTCCTCCTGCAGCTTGGAGACTGGGCATGTCAAATCTGTGACAGCACTGGATATATCCTGCTGGTCTCTCCCATCAGCCCCAGTGAACTATTGACAAAGCAAACTCAAAGGAGCAACAAATAAGTAGCTAAAATATTAATCAGCATTTTAAACTTAACCATTAATTTTTTTTTTTTTTACAACACACAACTAAACCCCTGAAATAAACAGGGGAAACAGCCACCTCCCTCCTGTCCTCTTTCCCCCCAGATCACAGTAAGAGAGACAGGAAGCAGGCAAGATGCCATAGAAAGATCAGAGAAAAGAAGCACTACGAATTCTGTCTTATCGAAAACCATTACTCTGCTAGAATCGAGGAAAAACACTCCCCCCCCCCCAACTGCTGGTCAGCTGCTGAAATGAACACCCCCAGGAGGGATCGAGGACTAAACTGGAGTTTCTCAAGGAAGAACAATTACCAGATAAGTGTAATTTCTATTTCCTTATCGTTCCTCCAGTTCAGTCCTCCACCTCTGGGATGTAACAGAGCAGTAATCATTGGGAGGGACCTTTCCATCCGGAGCGTAAAACTGCGGCTCCGAAACAGGCATCACCTGCCGCCTGCACATCCAGGTGATGCTGCTTGCTGAAAGTATGGAGTGATGACCAAGTCGCTGCCCTGAAAATCTCCACAAACTATGCTCCGCCCAAGAGGTTGCTTGCGCCCTAGTAGAATGAGCCCATAAGCCAACTAGCACAGGTCGGCCTTGCAAAATATACGCTGAGCCTATGGCTTCCCGGACCCATCTGGAAATTGAAGCTTTCATAGCTGCCTCACCCTTACGGGGACCTCCAAAGAGAATGAAAAGATGTTCCGACTTAAGAAATGACTCAGATGTCTTCAAATATTGATGCAGAACTCTCTTAACATCCAACCGACGCAGACTACGGTCAGATACGCTTTCTCCTGAAGCCGCCAATACTGGTAATGATACTGACTGATTCACGTGAAAATGAAAAACTACTTTGGGCAAAAACGACGGGACAGGACGCAACACGACCTTTTCCCTTGAAAAAGACAAGAACGGCTCCCAACAAGACAACGCCTGCAGCTCCAAAACTCGCCTGGCCAAACAAATGGCTACCAAAAACACTGTTTTTAAGGTCAAATCTTTGACTGAAACCTGTGATAGGGGCTCAAAGGGTTCTCTAGTTAACGCCCCCAACACCAAATTGAGATCCCACGGAGGCACCACCACTCTGTGAGAGGGCCGAATCCTAGATACTGCTTTTAGAAAATGCACCACATCTAAATGAGAACCCAAGGGCACCCCCTGGGTCCTACCTCTAAAGCAAGCCAGCGCCACCAACTGAACTCGTAACGAGCTGGCCACCAAACCCTTATCAAAACCGTCCTGTAAGAAACTTAGTACCACCGGCACCGAAACCGTAGAAGCACAGACTTGTCATCTCAAACACCAATCCTCAAATATCCGCCATATTCAAACATATGCTAGGGAAGTGGACCACTTCCTGGCTCGAAGTAAGGTCGTGATAACAGCTGCCGAATAACATTTTTCCTTAACCTCGCCCTTTCAATGGCTAAGCCGTAAGCGAGAACCGATCCACCTGAGGCATCCGGAACGGCCCCTGCATCAAGAGATCCTCTGTTACCGGCAACCTCCAGGGCTCTCAGTCAAGAAGCCGGACCAGATCAGCATACCATGGCCGTCTCTGCCAATCTGGTGCCACGAGCAGCATCCTGCCTGGATGAGCTTCTATGCGTTGCACTACTCGTCCTATGAGTGCCCATGGCGGAAAAACAGAGGAGACCAGACGCCGGGCCAGCATTGCATCAGGGCATTGGTCCCTTCCGACATCCTTTCTCGTCTACTGAAGAAGCGATTTGCCTTGGCCGAGTAGAAGGTTGCCATGAGATCCATGATCGGTGGACCCCATCTGTGGACTATCTGCACAAACATGTCTGGATGGAGCTCCCACTCCCCGGCATCCACAAGGACTCTGCTGAGAAAATCCACCATCACATTCTCTGTTCGCCAGCAATTGAGGCTCTACCCAGGCGAACAGGGCCTCTGCTTCCTCTTCCATAGCCGTCCTTCCCGTTCCGCCCTGCCTATTGATGTAAACTACTGTCGCGGAATTGTCTGACAGGACTCGCACCGCCTGACCTGTCACCTTGGCTTCGAAGGCTTAAAGTGCTAGGACCATTACCCGTAGTTCTAGGCGGTTGATCAATCACTGGATCTCCCGATCGCTCCACGTTCCCTGAGTGAAGAGATCTCCGCAATGCGCTCCCCAGCCGGTGAGGCTCACATCTGTCAGCAACGGAAGCCACTGAGGTTGCTCCAGGGGTAAGCCCGCCTCCAGGTTCCCTGGGCAAAGCCACCACTGGAGAGACCTTCTGACTCAAAGAGGGCAGGGGAGACATTTGCTGAGATCATCATTTTGATGAGACCAGCGCCTCAACAATGCCCTCTGCAACGGACGCATGTGAGCTCTGGTCCACAGCACCACCTCTAGGGTTGCCGCCACAGTGCCTAGTACCCGCAGGTAGGTCCATGCTGATGGCGCCGGAGTGGATAAGAAACTGCGCACTAATCAAAGAGCTTGCACTCAACGGCCCAGTAGAAACACAGCTCCCCGCTGCGTGTCGAAGCGCACTCCCAAGTACTCTAGGACTTGTGAAGGAACTAAGCTGCTCTTGGCAAAATTGACCACCCAGCCGAGACACTGTAGTAACTTCACTACCCTGTCCGTCACCTGCACACTCTCACCTTTGGACTTTGCCCGAATCAACCAGTCGTCTAGATTTTATTTATTTATTTATTTATTATTTAGATACGGGTGGACCAAAATTCCTTCCTTCCGTAGTGCCGCCACTACCACCACCATGACCTTGGTGAAGGTATGCGGAGCCGTCGCTAGACGGAAGGGCAAAGCCTGAAATTGGTAATGTCCCCATGGTAGGGTGAACCTCAAACCTCTGATGAGCTTCTCTGATCGGAATGTGCAAATACACCTCAGTCAGGTCCAGGGCGGTCAAAAATTCCGCTTGCCAAACCGCGACTATTACCGAACGTAAGGTTTCCATTTGGAAGTGAGGCACTCGAAGACAACAATTTACTCCTTTCAAATCCAATATCGGCCAGAGTGAGCCTTCTTTCTTTGGCACCACGAAGTAAATAAAGTAATGACTGACGCCAAAATCCTTCAGGAGAACCGGCACCACAGCTCCTAGCTGTAAGAGACGATCCACCATTTGCCATACTGCCAACGATTTCTGCCGGCCTCTGCAAGGGGAAAGCACAAACAAATCTAGAACGGGATGAGCCAATTCGAGAGCATAACCTTCGTGTATGATTTCCAACACCCATTGGTTGGAAGTTATTTGAACCCAGGCAGGAAGAAACTCCCAAAGTCGCCCTCCAATCCTTTGCCTTCCTACCCAGGTCCCCCTCGTTTCATTGTGACTTTCGGGCCGCCGTCGCAGCGGTGGCTGTGAAATCTCTGCCTACTCCTTGAAACCCACAAAATCCCTGGGCTCTAGAAGCAAACCTTCCTCTTTGGAAACCACCTAGCCGAGAGGTACGAAACCTCTGGAAATCTCAAAACTGGCCTCGTGCCAATGGTAGAGCCTTCCCCTACTTGGGCTTGTCCTCCGGCAGCCTCCCGCCTTTGGATTCTCCCAAATCCTTAACCAGCTTATCTAGATCTTCTCCAAACAATAACTTTCCTTAAAAGGGAAGCTTGCTGAGGCACGCTTTAGAAGAGCCATCGGCCGACCAATTCCTTAGCCACAGGTAACGTTGTGTGGCCATCAATGAAGACATACTACTTGCTAATGCCCTGATCAAATCATAGTGAACCTCTGCCAAATACACCGAACCTGATTCCATCCTTGTCCATCTCCAACAGGTGTTCCTGCTCTGGCTGAACCGCCTGCCGCAATTGTTGAGACCATCCAAGACAAGCTCTCGCCACCCAAGCTCCACAAATAGAAGCTTGGGAGCAACAGCGCGTTCGCCTCAAAGGCTTGTTTCAACAAGCCATCCACCTTTGTCTTGCGGATCCTTCAAGGCTGTGCTGCCTTCCACCGGGATAGTGGTCTTCTTCGTGACCGCTGACACCGCCGCATCTATTCTCAGGTATTGAAGCCTCTCCTTTTCTTTGTCTGCCAAGGGGTAGAGTCTACTCATCGTTCTCACCCCTCTCAGCCCCGCTTCTGGAAGGTCCCATTCATCCTGGATCATCCGATCCACCACACGGTGAACCGGAAACACCACCTGAGATTGCAGTACTACTTGAATTGTGATAGGCTATGGCCTAGCATAGCCTGTAAATGTATGTTATGAAGCCTGTAGGTTAGGCCTGAGTCCCCAACCCCCACTTCAGAATATTATAACTGAGCAGAGCTAAAAGCCAGAGAAAATAGAATTTTGCTTCAAGCTGCTTTTGCTGATAAGAATGTAAAACTTTTCCATTGAGTTTGTTATGTTATCCACAGATGTATTTCAGAATCTTGCTTTTCACACTGTCTGTGCTGCAAGTGACCTTGTCAGAAAAAAGCAAGGCAGAATGTTATGTCTAGATATAGAGCCATGGCTAGGAAGGCCTCAGAGCGGGGGGAGATGCGGTGTGGGCCCGGTCAGAAATGGATGGGGGGGGGGGGGTGAGGGGGCCACCGGGACCAATGAGGAGTTTGCCTGTATAGAACTGATGAGGAAAACTATAAATGCTGTTTTATTGAACGCCATTGCTCAGACCATTTTGAAAGTGACATTTGGCAGGTGTCTGAGCCTGTGCACAAAATAAACTGGTTTGAATTCTAGTAAATAGACTCCTGGTGTATTCATTGCGTGCACTTCGCTACTACAGAATAAGGAGTGTCCTCTAAACCCTCTTCCTCCGACAGCTGGACCGAACTCAGATTGAGCGTCTGTAGCGCCTCTGTGATGAGGGCTGTAAGCTCGTCCTTCCAGAAGATCCTGATTATCCTTGCCTGATCTTCCGGCTCTGGAATCTCGCCTTCTTCCAGTTCATCCATCCCCGACTTGACCTCCAAGCCAGCTTCCTCCGTCTCACGCTATTCCCCATCTGAGAGCAGCAGATCCAGATTACGCGCCCTCTTCAGGGGTCACATGAGCTCTCCACCCATGCGCTCTAGACCTGGTCACTGCTGTGGCACCGCTGATGGTTCCAGCAACCTTCCCCTGTCGACGTAAACAGAAGGCTTGATGCATTATTAAAACAAAATCCGGGGAAAAATCCCCCAGGGACTGCTCCAAAGGTGTTGAAGGACCAGCATTAGATGGTCCCGCTGGGTTCTCTAGTGAAGGCACTGGCGGACCCTGTCCCAGAAGCTCCCCCTCGGGACTTACCGAAGGACTGTGCGCCTCTCGTACGACCTTGTCCTCTACCTGTTGTTCCATATCTGTTGAAGACGCAGCACAGCCCTGACAGAGTCCTGCCTCTGATACCGTCCCTCTACGGGAGCCACACACCAAGCACTGTGGTCTTGACGGCATGAGCTATGGACTTTAATAACTAATGCCACCCGACTAGAATTAAATAAAAATCTCTCCGTTTATCTATTTATTTTTCTTTTTAAAAAATTCACTATCAAATAAACCAAAATAACTATCAAAATCAAATTTATTTGAACTCCCCCAGAGGCTAACTAAAACAAGCCCCTACGATGTCAGCTTATCTAACCCCCCTGACAGCATGTCGCTCAGCACTGCTGCTGCCACGAGGCCGCGGAGCGCAGGAAATGGTGCAGGCTTCAGTCTGGCTTTTTCGCGCCCAAAGAGAATTGCTGCACAAGCCCCGCTGAAAGAAAACTGCGCCGCACGATCCTCTGCTGAAACGGCACTCACCTTGCGATTGCAGCCCCTACTGTGCTTCTCAGCGTGCGGAACGAATCACCACCCTGCAAACCACTATGCTGCTCGTACCCTCTGCGAGCAGGCCACACTATCTCACCGGCTCTGAAGAAAATCTTTTCTCCTCACTGCCCCGAGTGACCTGGGGCAGCATGTGTGCCGCTCGACCTGTGCTCTGCCGGGCTCCCCTCCGTACAGTCCGGGGAGAACCATCCACCGGAATACAAGTAAACTGAACTGCCCCATTGGCTAGCCGGACACAGGGAGGAATAGAATGGGAGAATAAGAGGCACCGGATCAAGACTGGAGGCTTTTTTTTTTTTTTTTTTTTTAAAGGTATATAACCCTAAAAGAAAGAAGAGAGAAATATGAATTAACCAAATAAAATTATTTTTTTTGGAATTTAACCCCTAACTGCTCCTTATCCGTTCCTCAAGTGAGCCCAGCACCTAGGCTCACTAAGTCCTCCTGCTGCATGGAGACTGGACACACTGGGGCTGATGGGAGAGACCAATAGGATATATCCAGTGATGTCACAGATTTGACATGCCCAGTCTCCAAGCTGCAGGAGGTACACTACCCAGAGGTGGAGGACTGAACTGGAGAAATAAGGAACTACACTTATCCTCTCTTCAGTGAGCCCAGTACCCTGGCTCACTGCCTCCTCCAGCTGCTTGGAGACTGAGCAATACTGGGGCTGATAGGCAGTGCCAGCTAGATATACCAGGACGTCATCAAGAGACACCACGCTCAGTCTCCAAGCTGCTGGAGGGGCACTTCCCAGAGGTGCAGGACTGGACTGGAGGGACGATAAGGAATTTTGATGTCTCTCACTTTGAAAGTAACGATAAGCAAGTTATAAATCAATTTTAAATTGAAATTGTAGAGGAGAGAAAAAGACGTGGACTGGTTTGGGGTGGGTGTAAAACATCCTGGCATCAAGCTTGGCAGAGGATTTAATATTGAAGTTGAGCTGCAGATGAGGGGTACAAATACCCTCCACTAACAGGTGACAGAAGGGCTGGAGGACAGGAGTTGCCTACACCCCAAAAAAGATTATGGAGTACAGCCTGGTCAAAGGCGCTATCCTGTTGGGATGCCCTCTATAGGCAGTAATGAGCTGCGAAGGTATGGACTGAAGACCAGGTGGCGATCTGGCAAATTTCCATCATGGGGACAGAGCACAGATTGGTCACAGAAGTAGCCATGGCCTGACGCAGTGCGCCTTGACCCTCTGGCCCAGTGAGATCCCCGCTTGCTTGTGGGCAAGGGTAATGCAGTCCGCCACCCAAGTGGAAACTTAGTTACTAGGAGCCCCCAGATAGCTGGGGTCATAGGAAACAAAAAGCTGTTGAGCTTTGCGGTGGCCCCGAGTCCATTGCAGGTAGAAGGACAGAGCTCTCTTGCAATGCAGAGTATGGAGAACAGTCTCTGTCCTACCAGTGTGAGGCCTGGGAAAGAAGGTGTGGATCACCACCTCCTGGTTGAGGTGGAAAGGGGACACCACCTTCAGCAGAAACTTGGGGTGTATACAAGAACCATCCTGTTCTTGTAGAACCTTGTGTAAGGAGGCTTTGCCATCAGAGCCTGGAGCTCGCCGACTCTGCGAGCTGATGTGAGTGCTACCAGGAAGGCAACCTTCCAGGAAAGGTACCGCAGGTGGCCAGAGGCTCAAACAGAGTGTTAGTGAGCTGTAAGAGCACCACATTAATGTCCCATTCCGCCGCTGGAGGGTGGATAGGGGGTTTGGACAACATGAGGTCCCATAGGAACAGAGACACAAGGGGCTGAGACGAAAGGGATTTCCCCTCGACAGAGTGGTGATGTGTTGTGATGGCACTCAGGTGTACTCAGAGTTGGACTTCAGTCCAACCTGAGACAGGTGAACCAGCTATTGGAGAACATATGCACTGAGTAGAACGGTTTATCTGCTTTTCTGTGAGCCACAATGAGAAACGACACCACTTGAAGGCACACGCCCTTCTCATGAAGGCCTTACGAGAGACTAGGAGTATCTCTTCCACATCTTGTGGGAGATTGAAGGGGGCTAACACTATCCTTTCAGAAGCCAAGCCGTGAGTGAGGGGGACCCCAGATTGGGGTGTAGGAGAGCACCCTTCTCCTGCAAGTTATCCTGGGGCTTGGCCCAGGGGAAATTGGTGGTACTGTCATTGGGAGAGGAGCAGTGGGAACCGGGGCTGTCTGGGCCACTGAGGGACTAATCAGCACTAGCGACACACTGTTGCGCTGAGCCTTGAACAGGGTCTTGGCTATCAGTGGCATTGGAGGGAAGGTGCACAGAAGGCCTCCTGTTCACAGGATGAGGAATGCATCCGCCGCTATTTGAAATAGATGCAATCGGTGGGAGCAGAAACAGGGCATCTGCACGTTGTCTGGGCTGGCAAATAGGTCTATCAACAGGACGCCCGAGAGCCAGAACAGCCACGAGGCTACAGCTGGGGTCCAGGCGCCACTCGTGCAGCTGGAGTAGTCTGCTCAGTTTGCCCACCAAGACATTGTCCTGACCCGGGAGGGAGACCACCTTTAGGAGCATCCCTCTGCATGTAGCATAGGAGCAGAGGGCTACCGCCTCCTGGCAGAGGGGGTACAATCCTATCTCCCCCCCCCCCCCGTTTATAAACGTAAAACATTGCGACCCGATTGTCGGTCTGGATCAGCACTGTGTGGTGCTGTAGTTGGTGGCGCAAGGCTTTGAGGGCTAGGAATATCGCCCTGAATTCCAGCAGGTTGCTCTGAATTTTGGATTCCCTCTGGAACTAGCAGTCTCGGGCCTGGAGGCTCTCGCAATGTGCTCCCCATTAGAGAGGCATCCATGGTGAGGACCTTCTGGGAGTGGATGCCTGGAAGGGCATCCCAGCCTGAAAGTGACCTGGGTTCTGCCACCATCTGAGGGAGCCTGCTAACTGGCAGGCCACCTGCACTCTGTCCTTGAGCCTGCCTGTGGCTTGGGCCCACTGACAGCAGAGGCACCACTGGGCTGCTCTCATGTGTAGACAGGCATTTGGTGTCATGTGGAGGCCATGTGTCCCAGCAGGCAGAGAAGAAGCCGGGCGGGTAGTGTCCTGCACTGTTGCACCTCTGTGGCTAATTCCCTGAGGCATACTGACCTCTCCTGAGGGAGGAAGGATTTTGTTTGAAGGGTGTCTAGCTGCACTCCTATGAACTCTAGGCACTGAACCAGAGAGAGGTGGGACCTGGGGTAGTTTATGACAAACCTCAGGTGCTGCAGGGTGTTTTTTGCACCGGTGGCAAATTGTGCCTCTGTAGCTGTGTCCCCCTTTATGAGCCAGTCATCCAAATAAGGGAAGACGAAGGCCCCTTGAAGCCAGATGTGGGCTGCGACAACCATGAGGCCAGACGAGGCCAGACCAAAGGGCAGCACCCTGTATTGATAGTGCTGTCCCCCCACCCCAAACCAAAGGTATTTTCTGTGGCTGGGATGAATTGGGATACGCGTGTAGGCACCCTAGGAGTGGAGGAGCAGCCTAAATGGTTACAGCACTGGCTTGGTAACCAAAAGATCAGGGTTCAATTCCCACTAGAACTGCTTGTGACCTTGGGCAAGTCACTTAATCCTCCATTGCCTCGGAAGAAAGGCCTGGCAATCTACTTCCATTCACACTACCAAGAAAACCCAGGAGCTGCTGGGTCGCCAGGAGTTAACACTGACTCTAAGGCATACATTGTATTGTATGTATCCTTCAGGTCTAAGGAGCAAAGCCAATCTCCCTGCTGGAGGAATGGCAGCAGTGTTCCAAGGGAGAGCATCTTTAACTTCTCCCTGATCAGAAGCTTGTTGAGCTCTCGCAGGTCCAGGATGGGCCTAAGGCCCCCAGTCCTCTTGGGGACAAAGAAATAGAGTAGAAGCCGGTGCCCCAAAGAGGTTTTGGCACTGGCTCCACTGCTTTGTCCCAGAGTAGCCCTGCTAACTCAGTGAGGAGCAGGGTTTGGTGGAAAAGAGGCCTGGTGGGTTCTCCTGGGAACTAAGAGGGTGGTGCCCAATGTAGATTGAGAAGGTAGCCCTCCTTGACCACTTGTAGCACCCAGGTATCGGTGGTGATGGCTGTCCACCTGTGGGCAAAAAGGGCTAAGCACCCCACCCTGTGGGCAGCAGAGGACCTCCTGGGGGAGTAGAGGTTGCGCCCAGGCAGTCAAAAGCTTCCCCTGGGCTGAGCCTAAGTCGGTGCCTGGGCTTCAGGGCTTTTTGTTTTCTGGGATCATCCCTGCTGAGGGGTTGAGAAGGCGTGGAAGTGCGGAGTACTACTAAAGCCCCCTTTCTTACTTGGGAAGAAGGGCTTTATCCTCAGGGTTGCACCAAGGTCTTCTTTGAGAGCCTTGTTCTCTTCACATACTCTGTCTCTATCTCCACTGCTTTATCCACCATGAGCTTTCCGAATAGGTTTTCACCTATGCAGGGGACATCAATTAGTTTGTCCTTTACTTACTGTTTCAGGTCATATTTATTTTTTTATTTAACTGGTTTTGCTATCTCACTTTTCTACCAGTCAAATGGATTTACAGCTAGCAGTGTACAAATAGGGTGCATGCAGGTTACATCGTACTTATACAGTGGGGTGCGTGCAGGATACTTCAAACAGTTTACAGATAACCGTATACAAACTGTTTGTAGTCAACCGTATACAAACTGTTTGTAGTCAACCGTATACAATCAGTAGACATAAAATGAGGAGGGGTACATGCAAGTTAAATCAGTCTAAGACAGTGTTTAGACGAGAGAAGAGGGGTGCATGCAGGCTACATCAGTCTAAAACAGTGTACAGTGAGAGATGCTCCATGGGTGGTAACTTACAGTGGAGGGGGGCAATAGGGATGTTCTGTGACACAGGCTCTTGCTGAGAGTTGCTCTGTGGGCTTGTGCCCTTGTGTTCTTCAAACTGGTATGTCTCCAGGTTCCTCTTAAAGGCTTGGTATGACTGGATGATTGGAGATAAGGTGTTCTAGATGGTGGGAGCATAAAGTGTAAAGGCTCTTAGGTGAGCATATTGAGTGCTCTTATGGATTTGGGGTGGCAGTTGAAGTAGGTTAAGTGTACTTTGTCTGCATAGCCTACTGATGTTAGGGCTGATGACTGGTGCCTGAAGGTGGTGTTATGGGTCCTGTGAATCATGATGAGGACTTTGTGCTCTATTTTTGAGGCAATGGGACGACTGCCACCATGCTGGGCATTGTGCCCCAAGACAGTCACCTTGGCCAATGACTCAAAGCCATCGTAGGCTGCTCAGGACAGAAACTTCAAGCATTCCTTTACTGCTGAGGTTAGGGTCTTGAACCTCTGCTGGGGTTCTCTTAGCCTGCCGAGAATCTCCTGAGCTCCTTTGACAGTTCCTTCAGCCAATGTAACGCAGGTAGGACTGGATTCGGCACATTAGTATTGAGCCCTGGAAGGCTTTCTGGCAGAGGGCATCGAGAGTAAAGGCCTCCCTACCAGGTGGTACCAATGAATGGGTTTTTGGGCTCTTAAGCCAGCACATGGCAGAATCTACAACCATAGAGATATGGGGAAGCTGGGTCTTTTGAAACACAGGGCTTTGGAGTACATGGTACATGGGCATCGAAGTGCCTAACGATTGGTACAGACACCAGTGTGTTTCCCACATGCGGAAGAGAGGCGGTGGCGGTCGAGGATTGGGCATATTGGGACCGTAAGGGTTTCCTTCCTTCAGGGGTGCCTTGTATTGGAGGCTCTCCAATTCCTCTGCTCGCGTGTCCTCCTCGGCCTCTGTCCCTCATGAAATCGAGGAACGCCATGCCCTCAGGTGGGGAACAGTATCGGTTTGCAAGGGGAGGGGAGAGAGATGGGTCCAAGGGCATGTCACAGTGTTGCCTTGTGTCTGGGAAATTTTCGTCCTAAGTCCAACGCTGCATGATCACCTCTGGCGAGGACTGCTCCGGAAGATTGTTGGTCTGAGCCGCAGGCGCTTGCTGGGGAAGACCAGTGTCCTGAGGACGGGACTGGTGGCTCTCTTGGTTTGACGTCTGGTAAAAGTCCTTGATGTCTAGGGTCCCATCATCGGGGCAGATGAACTGGACAAACACCCCACTGCATAGCCACTAGGGCAGATATACTGCTCTCTAGGGCTGCCATTCTGGTCTCCATGCCAGTTGGCTCCACAACCTTTGACACGAGCACAGAGGACTTCGGGCCTGGCATCACTACTGTCGAGGAAGAGTCCTAGATGAGAAAGGCCTCGGAGGTCCAAGGCCTGTTGCTAGTGACTCCTTGTGGGGCATCTTGGAGGGCTCCTCCTGCCCCGACTCCTCAGACTCACACCTTGGACTGTGGGACATGGTGTGCAATTTCACCTTTTAACCCTGATCTGTCCTCAGAGCAGTCTTTGAGGATTTTTTTTATGCTCCACCTCCAGGGACTTCTGCTTGGAGGAACCGCAACCATGGGATCCTGAAAAGGCTCTGGCTTCGTGGGGCACAGAGGTATCTGAGGGGGCCCTGGAACACAGTGTCACTGGAGAGACTGGGGCAGAGTCAGACTTCTGAAAGAATTTTTTCCTGCTGCTGATGGCAGCTCTTTAAGGCCTTTGGGGTCATGGTTCTGCAGAGCTCGCACTCTGAGTCGTCATGCTCCAGACCAAGGCATCAAAGGCAGCAGTTCAGTGGGTCAGTGAGTGACATTTTTCCACACCGGTCACACTTTTTGAAGCCACTAGAAACCATGAGAAAGCATACTCACTCACCTGTAATAGGTGATCTCCAGGAACAGCAGGAATTTAGTCTTCGCATACGGGTGATATTGGAACTGACGAAGCCCACACGAGAATGCTCCCCAGAATCCAATAAGAAAGCCTATGGGAGGCATCCCGCTGTGCCTGTGTTGCTGCCTTCCTGCCTTTGCGACTCTCCCTCCTCAGTTGAGTTTGAAGCTGAAATCTCCCACAGAGGGTTCTGTCTAGCTCTCTTCCCCCCGGCTACTCAGCATTTTCGTCCTATAAGTTGGGTAGAGCAGGAGGTGGTGTGACTGTTCTCTATCGTTCTTCAGTAGTTCTGGAGGAGATCCCACCCCCCGGAATTACTCTCCCTGAGTGTCTTTTTCTTCGGTTGCAGTCCTCACCTCCACTTTTCTTCCTGCTACTTTACCTCCCTCCCTCCCTTCCTACTCCCCGTTGGGAGGCAACCCTACAGGCTCTCTCTGAGGTGGTTCTTCACTTCTCCATTATAATTTTGGGTGATTTTAACATTCATGTAGATGCACCTTGTAGATCAAAAGACCGAGTTTTCCTGAATTTGTTAAATGACCTTTCCCTTAAACAGCATGTCATCAGTTCTACCCATGCAGCTGCTCACATTCTTGATTTAGTTCTCTCACCCCCTACCCTACTTCCTTTGCTTTCCACCCCAGTTACCCACCTAGTTCCTTGGTCTGACCACCTTTGTGTCTCTTTCTTTGTATCTCACCCTTTTTCAAGTTCTGCTGAGGTACCAATACCTCAACCTCCACCTAGCTTGCATCGTCACCTCACTCCAGAAACGCTTAGTGCCTTCCCGCCTGTCCACTCCCTCTTTCCTTCTGATTTTGCTTCTTCTTCATCTGACACCCAAGCCTTTCTCTGGAATTCTGTTCTGACTGAAGCTCTGGATGATTTAGCTCCTCTCTGCCTCAGCTCTAGGGCCCCCCATCAGGTGCGCTCTCCCTGGTATCACCCAGGTTTACGCCTTCAGCGTCATTGGTTTAAACATCCTTCACAGGAGGCGCTCTGCCAGTTTAAACAGCTCTATACCACTTATCGTGCAGCTGTTCAGTCTGCCAAGCGCTCCTTCTATTCTACAGCCATTGCTGAGGCAGCTCATTCCTCTAGGCAACTCTGTGATTTTACGTCAGTTCTCTTCTACCTCTATCTTCCCATGTGTCTACTAAAGCCCCAGCACCAAACACTAGCTACTTTTTTTGTTGACAAAATCCTGAACCTACGCTCCTCATTTCCTAGCCCTCCCCCCTCACCTCTGACATCTCTATCGGATTCCCCCTCTGCCCCGGCTCTTAATGACAAGTCATCTAGTCTGGGTCACATTGAGTCACCGTCCTCCCCTCCCAATCGGGCCCTTGCCCATGTCTGGTCCTCCTTTTCCCTTATTTCCTCTGTTGAACTGGTACAAACACTCTCCAAATCCAGAAAGACAACTTGCCGGTTGGACCCTATTCCATCGCACTGTCTGGCCGAGCCATCCTTAGAACTTGTCCCCATTATGGTTACAATTATTAATACTAGTTTATCTAGGAGCGTTTTTCCTTCTGTGTGGAAATCAGCTATAGTTAACCCTCTCTTAAAACAGCCTACTCTGGATCCCTCTGTACCTGCCCATTGGCGGCCTGTATCAAATCTCACTTTTTTGGCTAAACTGCTCGAACGCTTTGCTTTTCTACAACTTAATTCTCATGTCGAAGCAACTAACATTCTCCATCCCCGGCAAGCAGGCTTCCGTCAGGGGCATAGCACCGAGACAGTTCTCCTGGCATTGTTAAATGAAATCCACGTTGCTCATGACTGAGGAGACGTTACTCTTCTTGTGTCACTTGATTTGTCCGCTGCGTTTGATTTAGTAGATCACCAAACTCTCCTTTCCCGTTTGAATGATTCTGGTGTACGTGGTACTGTGTGGGACTGGTTTCGTTCCTTCCTCACAGCTCGTTCTTTTACTGTTCATGCCAACAGTCAGTCCTCCTCCTCTTTGTCTCTTCCCTGTGGAGTTCCACAGGGCTCTGTTCTTTCCCCCCTGTTCAACATTTTTTTTTCTCCACTTCCACTCCTGATCCAACAGTTCCCAGTTTCTACTTACATATATGCTGATATCATTTTTCTTTCACACTTCACCTGCTCAGTTGGACATTTCTCAGTTTAACCAATGCCTCTCTCATGTTGCTTCCTGGCTATCTTCTAATTTCTTGCACCTAAATCCCTCCAAATCCACTGCAATGTGGGTCTCTCTAAGTGGCTCCTGTCCGACAATTGCACCCTTGATTGATCAGACTCCGGATCCCTCTTGTCACCTCCTTCTGTTATCTCGGAGTGATCTTAGATTCATCTCTCTCCTTTCATACTCATATTTCTACACTTACCCGCCATTCTTTCGCAGCATTACGTCGCATCAGAACTGTTCGTTCCTTTCTTCCCACTAGTTCCTTGATTACTTTGGTGCTGGCATTAGTCACTAGTAGACTCGACTATTGTAATATCTTTCTGGCCAATCTGCCAGCTTATCAGCTGCAACGTCTCCAACTCATACAGAATACCGCTGCTCGCCTTCTTACATTTGCTCATCGTTATGACCATGTCTCCCCTATTCTTTATCATCTCCACTGGTTGCCCCTTCGTTTCCGGTTTCAATATAAATTTCTTATTTTGACACAGAGCTATCCATACATCCACCCCATTGTACTTATATAACCTCATTTCACTCCATACACCTTACCGTCATCTTAGTTCCTTGCACGCGAATCGTTTCTCTCTGCCGTCACCATCTCAGGCTCATCTTCAACAAACCCGTCACGCAGCTTTCTTCTTTCTCAGCCCTGTTCTTTGGAACGCCCTCCCTACTTCCCTCCGTCTTGAACCCTCTTATACAAAGTTCAAGGAACTGCTAAAAACCCATCTATTCCAACAAGCTTTCGACCTGCTCTCTACCATCCCTTCCTGAGTTTGGTCTTGTTCTGTCCGTTGTATTTTGCTGTATGTTTGCACTGTCCCTTCTCCCTCTTTCCTATTTTACTATGGCGTTCTTTTTCTATAGTTAGGGAGCGTAGTCTTTTTTTATTATTGTAAACCACTTATATGTTTCGACCAAAGCGGTATATCAAATGTGGGAATAAAGATAAAGATAAAGAAATGAACCGTGGATGCCATGTGGCTCAAGAGCCTCAGGAATTGTCTGGCGGAGACCAGAGAATTGCTGTGGAATTGTCTGGCCAAATCCATCAGTCTGTGGGCCCTGTCCACAGGTAAGAAAGCCTTTGCTTGAAGGGTGTCCAGTCTCGCTCCTATGAACTTCATATTCTGTGAGGGACGGAAAAGTGGACTTTGTGAAGTTTATGATAAACCCCAGATGCTGCAGAAGAGAGTAATGCGGAAGGTGGCTTGATTGGTCTCCTGTGGAGACTGAACCCTGATGAGTCAGTCGTCCAGGTATGGAAAATAATCTAAAGAAAATAATAATTTTCAGCTCAATCTACTAATCTTGAGTTCTATCTAGTATCCTAATGCATTTAACGGCCAGAGGTCTCTAAATGCAACCGGGTCTCAGCATATATTAAGGCTTTTAATCAGCCAGACTTGCTGGATTGAGCTAGCCTTTTTTCACATCAACGACCCTTATTTCCATTGCATAAAGATTACTCTAACCATAATTTAATAAAATTATTTTATATAAATCTATAGGTACTTTTTTTCTTTTTTATATAACCGTTTT
Organism: Ichthyophis bannanicus; assembly: GCA_033557465.1. Taxonomy (NCBI): domain Eukaryota; kingdom Metazoa; phylum Chordata; class Amphibia; order Gymnophiona; family Ichthyophiidae; genus Ichthyophis; species Ichthyophis bannanicus. The sequence goes on from CM066045.1 coordinate 55,915,018, forward strand.
TATATTTTTTTTAAAGATTTTTTCATCTCTCATAAATGTGTTGCTACAAACTTTAAAACCTTCTTCAAAAATATATAAAATGTAATGTTAACTCTCCGTGTATGATGGTAACTTCTCAGTCTCAACCACTACAATCACAGTCACTGGAAACAATGTATAATGAAATGCCAGTCTAACTCTTTACAACTTCCCGACTTATAACCAGAGAACTCTGTGCTTGTCTGTGCATAATTCTGTTATTCCTCTGATGAAAAACCAAAGTTCTTATCTGCCATATTGTTCTCGATGCTCCCGATACTCCCGACGTGTATCCACAAAGCGCTTCCGCGTTTCACATTATGTTTCCTCAGGGGGGTCATATATCAAATTACACCCGTTGAATGGCTGCCGAAGTCGAATTTATTAAGAGGGCATTCACTCTTCTCTTCCCTCCGTCACCTCTGCACGGACTAAAAAATGAAACATGCTTACTTTCCTTCTAAGAAAGTCCTACTATTAAGCTAGTCACATTAGATGTGACTTCGCTATATACAAGCATTCCTCAACAGTTAGCCAATAGAATAGTTAGGGAAGTTCTAAGTGAAAGAGGTGATCTTTCTACAACATTACAAGTTTTTTGGGGGGAATTGACAGATTTAATCCTGTATGAAAATCATTTTGGATTCGAGTCTCATATTTATCATCAAATATCCGGGGTTGCAATGGGTGCCACTTGCGCCCCTTCCATTGCAAACCTCTATATGGAGCAGTTTGAACATCGATGGATATATAGGGAGGTTCCGATTTCCAACATTAAATGTTGGCGGCGCTATATTGATGACGTTTTCATGTTTTGGGATGGCTCCGAAGATGAATTACTGTCTTTCATCGGGTGGCTTAATGAAAGAGATACCAACATAAATTTCACGTATGAGTGCAACGTGACTCGCATTACTTATCTGGACATTCAGATTACAAGAGGGGAAGGTGTGTGGAACACCACTGTATATTCCAAACCGATGGATCGAAATTCATTATTGCATTATTCAAGTGCTCACCCTATTAAATTGAAAAATGGCTTACCATTTTCGCAATTCCTACGCTATAGGCGCAATTGTTCAGATACTTCGGAGTATGTTTCACAAGCTAAGAAACTTAAAATGAAGTTTAGAGAACGGGGCTATCCATCATCAGTCATTTCTCGGGCTTATAAAAGAGCCCTTTATAACCATCGTGAATTGTTGCTTAGAGATCCTCTTTGTAGATTGAGTACTGAAGATACATGTGTTAATTTAGTAACAGCTTATTCACCTTTCAGTTACACCATACAGAAGATTATTAAACGTCATAGTAATGTGTTACAACAGACCCCAGGATTAAATGATAAGCATATTAGATGTGTCTGGAGAAGACAGAAAAATCTTAAGGAAATATTAAGCCCCACAGCTTTACGTCTGCCGGAACAAAGGCCAGCCTTGACAGATGCAGGGCATTTTAAATGCATGGGCTGTGATATTTGTTCGGTTACTTTGGAAACAAAGTCGTTTGATTATGAAGGAAAACAATATAAATTATTACATACTACTAATTGCCAGTCCACTTATGTAGTTTATGGAGTTTTTTGTCCCTGCCATCTGTTATACGTAGGGAAAACGGTTAGATCTTTGCAGACACGTATGCGAGAACACCGCAGTAGGTTAAAGCGCCAACGAAAAGAAGCACCCATGGTGGAACATTGCCTTCAGTTTCACCATAATTTTTTGGATCTCAGATGTTTTTGCATAGAACAAATAATGAGGGGGATGAGGGGACGCACGAAAGAACAGTTCCTGGTTTATCGGGAACAACGTTGGATTTTCTCGCTTCCTACTGTTTCACCGATAGGGCTCAATGCTCAAGTGGATTGGCACCTTTGTAGTTGATTTGTAATTAGATTTGTAATTATATGCATGTGTGATCCCTGCCTCAAGAGATGTGGGTATTTAAATGGCAAGAGGCATGGAGTCCGCATGCGCGGCACCTCTCTGACATCACTAAGAAGGTTTAACATCGGTAGATCATTGGAAGAGTACACCAGAAATTTGGAGGTAACTTATAAATTTAAGAATGATAAGATGGGTCCTTAATGCGGATATCAGTAATAGGAGTTCTTAGAAGGAAAGTAAGCATGTTTCATTTTTTAGTCCGTGCAGAGGTGACGGAGGGAAGAGAAGAGTGAATGCCCTCTTAATAAATTCGACTTCGGCAGCCATTCAACGGGTGTAATTCGATATATGACCCCCCTGAGGAAACATAGTGTGAAACGCGGAAGCGCTTTGTGGATACACGTCGGGAGTATCGGGAGCATCGAGAACAATATGGCAGATAAGAACTTTGGTTTTTCATCAGAGGAATAACAGAATTATGCACAGACAAGCACAGAGTTCTCTGGTTATAAGTCGGGAAGTTGTAAAGAGTTAAAGACTGGCATTTCATTATACATTGTTTCCAGTGACTGTGATTGTAGTGGTTGAGACTGAGAAGTTACCATCATACACGGAGAGTTAACATTACATTTTATATAATTTTGAAGGTGGTTTTAAAGTTTGTAGCAACACATTTATGAGAGATATGAAAAAATCTTTAAAAAAAATATAAAAACGGTTATATAAAAAAGAAAAAAAGTACCTATAGATTTATATAAAATAATTTTATTAAATTATGGTTAGAGTAATCTTTATGCAATGGAAATAAGGGTCGTTGATGTGAAAAAAGGCTAGCTCAATCCAGCAAGTCTGGCTGATTAAAAGCCTTAATATATGCTGAGACCCGGTTGCATTTAGAGACCTCTGGCCGTTAAATGCATTAGGATACTAGATAGAACTCAAGGTTAGTAGATTGAGCTGAAAATTATTATTTTCTTTAGATTATTAGCTATATAGGCTCACAAAAATAGAGTGACCATAGTTATTTTGTTAGCACACAGGTATGGAAAGACAAAGAGCCCCTGAATCCTGAGGTAGGCTGCCACCACCGCCAGGCACTTGGTGAAAACCCTGGGGGTGGAGGTTAGGCCAAAAGGGAGTACCCTGTACTGAAAATGGTTTCCTTCCACCACAAATCTGAGATATTGTCTGTGGTCTGGATGAATAAGGATGTGAGTATAAGCATCCTTTAAGTCTAAGGAGCATAGCCAATCTACCTGCTGGAGTTAGGGCAGCAGTATCCCAAGGGTAAGCATCTTGAACTTTTCCCTCTCCAGGAATCTGTTCAGATTTCGCAAATCTAGGATGGGCCCGAGGCCTCCTGTTTGTTTTGGTACCAGGAAGTACCTAGAGTAGAAGCCCTGACCTCTCAGGTGGTGGGGCACCGGTTCCACCGCCTGTTCCTTTAGAAGACTTGCTAACTCCTGCAGGAGTAGGTTCCTGTGCAGTGGGGGTCGTGGAGGCTACCCTGGAAAGTAGGAGGGGAGTACCTGGTGGAAGTGGAGCAGATAGCCTTTCTGGACTATGCTTAGCACCCAGGTATCCCTTGTTACGGCTGACCACCTGTGGGCATACAGGGTCAGCCGGCCTCCTGTGCTGAGAGGGGCCAGCTGAGGAGAGGCTATGCCACTGGAGTCAAAACCCCGCTCCCTGCTGTGCAGGAGCCGGAGCTGGTGACTTGGGAGTTTTCTGCCTACGGGGCCCATGTCCCTGCCCCTTGGCCTGCTGACCCTGCTGGGGAGCTGCGGAGGCCTGGTACTGAGGATAAGTTTTGTAGGCAGATGACTTCCTCGGGTAAAAGGACTTTCTCCGAGCCCTTCTTTTTTTTTTAAAAGGGGCAGAGGTCTTTATGGACAGCCCTGTCGTGGTGAGAGTCTCGGACTTGAGTTCTGCAGCCTTTTCAGCCATGGGCTTGCCAAAGAGGTTTTCACCTCGGCAAGGGACATTGACCAACTTGTCCTGCACCCATGGCTCAAGGTCCGATGACTATAGCCAGGCCTGACGGCACGCACTGATGCCGGCCGCGGCTACTCGGGCCGAAGCCTCGAAGCCATCATAAGCTGCTCGAGACAAACTTCGAGCACTCTCGGATCCCAGTTGACAAGGCTGTGAATCTCTGCAAAGGTTCCTTGGAGAGACCAGCAAAGAACCCAGCAATCTCCTTTGCCAGGTCTCGAAGGTACATGCCCATGTACAGCTGGCAGGTCTGGACACGGCAAGCAAGCATAGAGCCCTGGAAGCACTTTCTACCGAGGGCATCTAGGTTCCAGGCCTCCTGGTCGGGAGGCACCGAGGAGTGCATCTTCTGACTTTTCAGACGATGCATGGCCGATTCCACAACCATGGAATTTTAAAAGTTCTTCTATACCGCGCTCTTTCTTATCAGTGCGGTTCACAATTAGCAATATGACTCTCGGACAGTAGAGATCTGTCCTGAGTTTACATATAACAAGGAAATTAACATGACTTAAACCAGGGGAAACTATGTACATTTGAAGCAGAGATAGATGAGAGATGGTTTTCTTTTTACAAAGTTGGTATTCTATTACAATAGTGTACATCTGGAGTCGGTACAATTGATTACAAGTTCAATCTGGTCTGTATTACATGTTCTATAAATTACATATTTTGTAAATCATATTAAGGGATTGGTTGTGAGGGGGGGGGGGGGAATGATGCAGTAGCTGTGCCTTCTGGAACCCGGGGCTCTTGCAGACTCGATAGATGGAATCAACCCGCTTGCTAAGAACCGGCGTCGAAGCCGGCGCCTCCCACATGCGGAAGAGCAACCGTTCCAGCATCGGAGGAACTGGTACAGTAAAGGCCTCCTTGGGTGGAGAGTCATACTGCAGGGCCTCGAGCTCCTCAGCTCAAGGCTCCTCCTTGGGGTCCGCGGGGAAGGCCAAAGCCTTGGCCATGTCCCTCACGAAATCCGAGAACCGGGTATCCTCTTGGGGGGGGGGGGACCCTTCTCCGAGATTCGGACTCCAGTGAGTCCGAAGGGACACACCGGGTCCGAAATGTGTCCGGGGACTCCTCGTCCTCCGTTTCCCAGCCTGAACCCTCGGAGGAGGAATCGAGCGGCTCCAGACGGGCAGGCACCGATGCCCTCCGCCCCGATGCTGGCGACCTCGGTCCCGAACGGGAGGCCGAGGGAGACCTTGGCCGAGGATCAACTCGAGACCGTATGGACTCGAGGACTGGCTCGGCCTCCGGAGTCGACTTGGACGTCGAGGTCCCGTGGTCGGGGCAGATGCACCGGTGAGACCGGCGATCAGTGCCCGCTGCTGTTCCATGAAGGCAGCCCAACTGCTCTCCAAGGCCGTCAACCTGAGTCCGAGCTCAGGAGACCCAGCAGCCTCTGACTCGGGCCCCGACGGCGGCTCCCCCGGAGGAGAGTCCACAAGGACTACAGTACTCACTTGGCTTGGCGCCTCCGTCTCAACACGAGGTTGTTTAGCAGGCCTCTCCGACTCCGAAGACCTGGGACAGTGGTCGGGGCTATGCGACCTGGCCCTCGAGGAGCCAAGTGCGTCCACTGACGCCACCCTCGTGGGTTTCTAATTCCTGCGGTGCTCCCGCGAGGAAGACCCCCTCTCAGATGAACCCCGGCGATGCTCGGGATCGGAGTCCCGTGACGTTGAGGCCTCTGACGAAGTCCGGGCCCGACCGGACGCGGAGTCAGAGAAGATTCTTGCCTTCTGGTGCTGACGGCTCCTCAACGCCTTCGAGGACATTTTCCCACACGGGCCACAGATCATCGGGTCAAGATCGGGCCTGAGACAACGGAGGCAGCAGTCATGTGTGTCGGTAAGAGACATAAGTTTCTTACACCGATCACACTTTCTAAACCCGCTGGCAGCCATCAGGAGAAAAAGAGCCCTTGCAAGGTCAAAAGACAGGGCTGCCAGTGAAAATAGAAAAAATGGCGTGAACGCTAGTCGCAAAGGACAAAAACCGAAAAATGAGGTCTGGGCTCGATACCGGTGTACCGGGCCCAGGCGGGAAAGGGAAACCGGCGTCAGACCGAGAGAAAACACGGATGCACACCGAAAAAAAATCAACTTTTTCACGGGTGACCACAACACTTGCGTTGGGCTCCGCGGAAAAAAGACGACTGAGCAAGATGGCACCCTTGGGCGGGAAGGGGACAGCGCATGCGTGCTGCATTCCCAAAGGCTTTCTTTGAAAGCTGGGGAAATGCTCCGCATGGGGGCTCTGTCGGCGCCGACGTCACCCATATGTGAGGACTGACTTCCTGCTTGGTCCTGGAGAATGGATCTTATCTCTGAGGGTCTCAGAGGCCTGCTTCCACGGGAAGGCAAGAGTCCATTGAGCCGTCTGCCTGTGCAGATGGGCATATGGAACTACATGCACTGTAGAGGCCATAAGGCCTAGCAGTTGCAGCATCTCCCTGGCCAAGAGATTGTCTCTGAGCTTTACTTGAGATGCTAGCTCTACTAGTCGAGTACAACAGTCCTGGGGTAGAAATGTCCTTGACCGTCAAGTGTCTAGAAGAACTCCTATAAATTCTAGTGTTTGCGTGGGAACTAAATGGGATTTTGGAAGATTTATCATAAACCCCAGATCCTACACTACCTGTATTGTAAAAAGGAGGGATAGATGAACCTCCTGAGAAGTGGCTGCCCTTATTAGCCAATAGTGTAAGTAAGGGAAGACGAATATTCCAAGAGTCCTTAAATATGCTGCTATGAACACCATACAATTTGTGAAGACTCTTGGGGCAGAGGCGAGTCCGAATGGAAGGACTCTGTATTGATAGTGATTTCCCTAGAAGATGAAGCGTAGATACCTTGTGTTCTGGATGAACGAGGATATATGTGTTTATGCTTCTTTTAAATCTAGAGAATAAAGCCAGTCCTAACTCTGGAGAAAAGAAATAAGAATTTCTAGTGAGATCATTTTGAATTTCTCTCGAACTAGAAACTTGTTGGGGTTTCTGAGATCTAAGATGGGCCTGTACCCTCCATTTTTCTTTGGTATGAGAAAGTAGAGGGGAATAGAACCCCCTTCCCCTGTTGGTATGTTGGAACTTCTTCTATGGCACACTGTGTCAGAAAAGAGCTGATCTCTTGCTGCAGGAGAGCAGTGAGTGGGGATTGAGAATGATATTCCCCCACTAGAATGGAGGGGGGTATACTTTATAAATGAAGCTTGTACCCTTCCTGCACTATGGATAGTGTCCACTGCTCCGAAGTGATAAGATGCCACCTGTAGGTGTAATGGCAAAGCCTGCCTGCTATGTGGAGGGGGTGAGGGTTCTCCAGAGGCAAGGTGGCTATGTTCTCTAGGAAGAAGTAAAAAAACAGGTGCAGATTGGGTCTGTGCAGCTGATTGGGGGTTTAGGAACCTGTGGCTTCTTCAGTTGCTTGGGAAGCTGTTGCTTCCTCTGGGTACCCTGAGGTTGGTATTGAGAAGCTGGGGGGTAAAAAGGGTAAAACTTCTTCTTACCATAGAAAGCATAGTTACTCACCTGTAACAGGTGATCTCTGGGAACAGTAGGAAAGCGTAGTTACTCACCTGTAACAGGTGTTCTCCAGGAGCAGCAGGAATGAGTCCTCACATATGGGTGACGTCGGCGCCGACGGAGCCCTCGCGGAGCAATTTTCCCCAGCTTTCAAAGAAAGCCTTTGGGAATTGCAGCACGCATGCGCGGTCCCCTTCCCGCCCAAGGGTGCCATCTTAGCCAGTCAGATGACATAGCTAAAAGACAGCATAAAAATTTGCAAAAACTAAAGCAGATGATTGCAACTCCAAGGGGAGGAGGGAGGGTTGTGAGGACTGATTCCTGCTGCTCCTGGAGAACACCTGTTACAGGTGAGTAACTACGCTTTCTCCAGGACCAAGCAGGAAGTCAGTCCTCACATATGGGACTCCCAAGCTTAAGGCTACCGGAGACCCTAAGCACAAAAAATGAGCTCCCTCTAGCTCAGCAGCACAGAAGGAAGGAATCTTCACTGAATTATTACCCACCGGTAGCCCAACATCCGGGATGGAGGGTAGGAGTTGCTCAAACCTCGAAGAGATTTCGGAGGACCGCCTGTCCGAAAGCACTGTCCCTGCGGGACTCCCTCTCGAGGCAGTAATGGACCGCAAAAGTCTGGCTCGAAGACCAAGCAGTGGCCCGGCAGATGTCTGCCAATGGAACAGAGCGGAGGTAAGCCACTGACGTAGCCTTCGCCCTAACACAATGAGCCGTGACCCGACTTTCTAACGAGAGTCCGGCTGCTCCATAAGCCCAAGCGATACAGTCAGCAACCCAAATGGACAGAGTACGCTTGGAGACAGGGAGCCCCAATTTATTGGGGTCAAAAGACACGAAGAGCTGAGCAGCTTTGCGGTGCTCCCGCGTACGGTCAAGGTAGAAGTTCAACGCCCTTCTACAGTCCAGGGTATGCAGGACCATTTCAGCTCGGCTGGAGTGTGGCCTGGGAAAGAAGGTCGGAAGTACCACCTCCTGATTGATGTGAAAAGGGGAGACCACTTTTGGAAGAAATTTAGGGTGAGTCCGTAGGACTACCCTATTTTTGTAGAACCGAGTGTAAGGGGGATCAGACACGAGGGCCTGTAGTTCACTTACGCGTCTAGCGGAAGTGAGGGCTATCAAGAATAAGGTTTTCCAAGAAAGAAAACGGAGAGGACAGGTAGCCATAGGTTCAAAAGGCGGACAAGGTGATCCGCTGCAAAACCACATTCAGATTCCAGTCAGGCGCTGGCGGGCGCAGAGGTGGTTTAAGGAGAAGGAGACCTCGGAGAAACCTTGCCACGAGAGGGTCGTTGGAAAGAGGTCTGCCGTCCACCGGCACATGATGTGCTGAATGAGCACCGAGGTGAACCTTGACAGAGTTGGACTTAAGTCCAAGATTAGAGAGGTAGAGCAAGTACTGCAAGACCACCGACACCGAGCAGGAGAAGGGATCCAGAGACTGCTGGGTACACCAAACGGAAAAACGACGCCATTTAAGGGCGTAGCATTTGCAGGTAGAAGGTCGCCGGGAAGCTAGGACGACCTCTTCCACCTCTGCCGGCAGTAGAAGGGGAGCAAGGACTACCCTTTCAGCAGCCAGGCCATCAGATGTAGAGATCTGAGGTTGGGGTGTAGCAGGGACCCCTGATCCTGTGTTAGGAGATCTGGTTGAAACCCCAGAGGGAACGGAGCCTCCACCGCCAGTTGCAGCAGGAGTGGAAACCACGGCTGTCTGGGCCACCGAGGAGCTATCAGGATCATGGAAGCTTTGTCTCGGAGAACCTTGAAAAGAGTTTGAGAGATTAGCGGTATGGGAGGAAAGGCATACAGAAGGCTTTTCGACCATGAGAGCAGAAAAGCATCCGCCGCTACTCGGAGGGGATGCGGCTGCCGAGAGCAGAAACGAGGAAGTTGCCGGTTGAGAGGACTGGCAAAAAGATCCAGTGTGGGGAGGCCCCACTTCAGAAAAAGTTTCTGAACTACCAAGGGATCCAGTCGCCACTCGTGCGGCTGGAGGATTCCGCTGAGTTTGTCTGCCAGGCAATTTTCTTGGCCTGGGAGATAAACTGCCTTGAGAAGAATGCCGCGGCTGACGGCCCAAGAGCAGAGCCTCTGCGCTTCCCGATAGAGAAGGAAGGAGCCCGTGCCCCCCTGTTTGTTCACGTAGAACATGGGAACTTGATTGTCCGTCTGGACAAGGACGTACTGGCGAGAAGTCAGGTGGGAGAAAGCCTTGAGAGCCAGACGGATTGCTCTGAGCTCCAGGAAGTTGATCTCCTGCGCAGACTCCCACGAGGTCCAGAGACCTTGAGTACATGCCCCTTGGCAATGCGCTCCCCATCCCAGGGGAGAAGCATCGGTCGTCAGCACTTGAGCAGGCGGAGGAGATTGAAAAGGCATTCCGAGTACCAGGTTCGGCTGATGAAGCCACCACTGCAGAGAAGAGGCCAGCGGGCCGGAGATCTGCACTAAGTCGGCGAGGCCGCCCGTGGCCTGTTGCCACTGCTTGCGAAGGCACCACTGAGCAGGCCGCATATTCAGGCGGGCGTTGTGGGGTCACGTGGACGGTGGAAGCCATATGGCCGAGTAGTCTCAGAAAGCGCCTGGCCGAGACCAGGGACTGGCTGCGAAACTGGCCGGCTAGGTCCATGAGCCGCTGAGCTCTGTCGAGAGGCAGGAAAGCTCGCGCCTGAAGAGTGTGCAATCTTGCGCCGATGAACTCGAGATCTTGCGAGGGGAGCAAAGTGGACTTTGTGAAGTTTACGACAAAGCCCAAGTACTGAAGAAGAGTCACAGTGCGGTGCGTGGCTTGTGTGACCTCTTGAGAGGACGATGCTCTGATGAGCCAGTTGTCTAGGTAAGGAAAGACAGAGGCCCTGAAGCCGGAGATAGGCCGCCACCACCGCGAGACATTTTGTGAAGACTCGTGGTGCGGAGGATAGGCCAAAGGGCAGTACTCTGTACTGGTAATGATTTCCTGCCACCACAAACCTTAGGTATTGGCGGTGGCTTGGGTGGATGAGGATGTGCGTGTAGGCATCCTTTAGATCCAAGGAGCATAGCCAATCTCCCTGCTGGAGGTAGGGCAGAAGGATTCCAAGGGTAAGCATCTTGAACTTCTCCCTCACGAGGAACTTGTTGAGGTTGCGCAAGTCCAGGATGGGTCTGAGGCCTCCTGTTCTTTTTGGTATTAGGAAATACCTGGAATAAAAGCCTTGACCTCTCAGGTGGTGGGGCACCGGTTCCACAGCCTGTTCCTGAAGAAGACTTGCTAACTCCTGAAGGAGTAAGTCCCTGTGCAGAGGGAGTCGTGGAGGCTCTCCCGGAAAATAGGAGGGAGGGACCTGGTGGAAGTGGAGAAGATAGCCTTCTCGCACAACATGAAGCACCCAGGCATCTGATGTGATGTTGGACCACCTGTGGGCAAAGTGGACCAGCCGGCCTCCTGTGCTGGGAGAAACCAGCTGAGGGGGAGAGGCTATGTCGATGAAGTCAAAAACCCCCACCCTGCTGAGCAGGGGCCGGTGGTGCAGGCTTGGGGGCTTGCTGCCTACAGGACCCGTTACCCCGTCCCTTGGCCTGCTGACCCTGTTGGGGAGCTGAGGAGGCCTGATACTGAGGGTAGTGTTTATAGGCAGCCGCCTTCCTCGGGTAATAGGACTTTTTTCCCGAGCCCTTCTTTTGGGAAGGGGCAGAGGTCTTTCTAGAGAGCCTTGTTCTGGTGAGAGTTTCCGTCTCGATTTGCGCAGCCTTCTCAGCCATGGACTTGCCAAATAGGTTCTCACCTCGGCAGGGGACATCGACCAACTTGTCCTGCACCCAGGGTTCAAGGTCAGACGACTGAAGCCAAGCCTGTCGGCGGGCACCGATGCCGGCTGCGGCCACTCGAGCCGATGCTTCAAAGCCATCATAGGCTGCTCGAGAAATGAATTTGGAGCAATCTCGAATTCCAGTGGACAAGGCTAGGAACCTCCGCAAAGGTTCCTCGGAAAGGCCAGCAGAGAATCCGGCTATCTCCTTAGCCAGGTCTCTAAGGTACATGCCCATGTAGAGCTGGTAGGTCTGGACCCGACAAGCAAGCATACAGCCTTGGAAACACTTCTTACCGAGGCCATCCAGGTTGCGGGCCTCCCTGCCGGGAGGCACCGAGGAGTGCATCTTCTGGCTCTTGAGCCTATGCATGGCCGATTCCACCACCATGGAATGGTGCGGTAGCTGTGCTTTCTGGAAGCCAGGGCTCTTGCGGACTCGATAGATGGAATTGACCTGCTTGCTTAATACCGGCAACAATGCCGGACTCTCCCACATGCGGAAGAGTAGTCGTTCCAGCATGGGAGGAACCGGTACAGTAAAGTGCTCCTTCGCTGGAGAGTCATACTGGAGGGCGTCGAGCTCTTCGGCTCGAGGCTCCTCCTCGGGATCCGCAGGGAACGCCAAAGCCTTGGCCATATCCCTGACGAAGTCCGAGAACCGGGCATCCTCCGGGGGGGGACTGCTTCCAAGGTTCGGACTCAGGGGAGTCCGAGGGGACACACCGAGTCCGAAAGGAATCAGGTGACTCTTCCACTTCAGATTCCCAGTCCGACTCCGAGGAGGAATCGGTGGGGTCGGGTCGGGCGGGCGTAGGCGTCGGCCGCCCCGACGCCGAGGGAGTCCGAGGGAGACCTCGACCGAGGATCGACTCGAGCCCGCATGGACTCGAGGATCGGCTCGGTCTCCGGGGTCGACTTAGACGTCGACGTCCCGGCGGTCAGGGCAGAGGCGCCAGCGAGGCTAGCAATCAGTGCCCGCTGCTGGTCCATGAAGGCAGACAGTCTGCTCTCCAAGGCCGTCAACCTGAGTCCGACCTCAGGTGACCCAGCAGCCCCCGACTCGGGCCCCGACGGCATCGGGCCCGACGTCGGACCCCTCGTAGGCGAGTCCACGAGGACTACAGGACTTACCCGAGCAGGCGATTCCGATTCCAGACGAGGTCGCTTCGTGAGACGATCCTGCTCCAAAGACCCGGGACGGCTATCGGGGCTATGCGACCTGGCCCTCGCGGAACCAGGAGCGTCCACCGACGCCGTCCTCGCGCGGGTTTCGTCTTCCGATGATGATCCCCCGAGGGAGAACCTCTGTCGGAGGAACTCCGGCGATGCTCAGAGCTGGAGCCTCTGGACGCCGAGGCCTCCGACGAGGTCCGGGTACGGGTGGGATCTGCGAAGATTCTTTCCCGCTGATGCCGCCGACTCCGTAAGGCTTTGGAGGACATTTTGCTGCAGGCCCCACAGATCAGTTCCTCGTGATCTGGGCCGAGGCAGCGGAGGCAATTATCATGTGTGTCAGTGAGAGACATGTTTCTGTCACACTGAACACACCTTTTGAAGCCACTGGCAGCCATCGGGGGAAAAAGGGCCCCTGCAAGGTCAAAGGACCGGGCTGCCAGCGAAAAACCGAAAACGAAACTGACAAGAAAAATCAGAAAAACAAGAGAAGGACTCGCAACGGCGTCGCGAGTCCGGGCAGGAAAGAGACCGGCGTCGAACCGAAGAAAAAATGGAAAATGAATAAAATCAACTTTTCTGCGGGGACTGGAAGACCATGTCTGTAGGGCTCCGCGGAAAAAAGAAGACTGGCTAAGATGGCACCCTTGGGCGGGAAGGGGACCGCGCATGCGCGCTGCAATTCCCAAAGGCTTTCTTTGAAAGCTGGGGAAAATTGCTCCGCGACGGCTCAGTCGGCGCCGACGTCACCCATATGTGAGGACTGACTTCCTGCTTGGTCCTGGAGAATTTAGTCTTCACAATGGGTATCGTCGGTACCTGCGCAGGAACGCTCCCCAGCGTTCAATTATGAAGCTTTTGGGAGCATCCCACAGTGCCTGCGTGCTGCCTTCCCGCCTTTCCCAGCTGCCTCTCTCCAGCTGAGTTTAAAGCTGAGACAAAGAGAGAGAGAGGGAAAGAGACAGATAGAGAGATACAACTCCTAGGGAAGGTGGGTGGGTTGTGAAGACTAAATTCCTGCTGTTATTTATTTACATTCTCTTATATACCACGCTATTCTGCATCAGTGCGGTTTACATTGAACAAACTGAAATTACATTGAACAGGACATTATAACTTGGAGATAACTATTTTACAGGGAACATGGGCTATGGAGGGTTAAGTGGCTTGCCCAAGACCACAAGTAGCACCTGTGGGACTAGAAACCCCAGTCCTTCCGGCCCAAGGTTGCTGTCCTTTAGTGGGATTTGAACCCCCGACCTTCCGGGCTGAAGTACCTCGCCCCAACCACTAGGCCACTCCTCCACTGTTCCCGGAGATCACCTGTTACAGATGAGTAACTATGCTATCTCCAGGAACAAGCAGGAATGTAGTCTTCACATATGGGGACTCCCAAGCTAGAGATGCCTAGAGGAGGTCCCCGCATGTTGCAAATCTAATAGATTGGCCATGCTATTTTCCAGATCCTCAGGCATCCAAGGGATGGAGGGTAGGAGTTGAATTAAAAAGGGTGTGCTGCGGAACAGCTTGACTAAACAAGGCGTCTAGAGGGGAGTCCTTGTGTAGATCATAAACGTTAGTAAATATTGAATTCCAATTTTCTAATATGGACCTTACTCTAAAGTATTAAGTATATGTTGAGGCTAATATAGGTCTGGTGCTAAGAGCCAGTACATTAGCCTCAAAGAAATTACCTCCCTGTGAAGTAGAGGAAAATAATTTAGCAATACAGGCAGATGTCAGAAGCCTTAATGGCTAGAACTAATCCCAGAAGAAAAAAATGGGGGAGTTTAATGAGGTTGGACTTTGGAGGAGAAGCTAAAGCTTCTGTAGGCCAAAGTTTAAAGCTCTTTGTCCTTGGAGCAGAATAAGGCTCTAGGAAAGAGTGAAGATAAATCTGACTGAGATAGAAAGCAGAGGGTTGGGCTAAATGGACAATTTTCCCAATGAAGAAAGGTGAATAGTGGTGTACCCCAGGGATCTGTGCTGGGTCCGCTGCTTTTTGACATATTCATACATGACCTGGAAAGTGGAATAACGAGTGAGGTTATCATATTTGCAGACGACACAAAACTATTTAAAGTTGTTAAAACCCAAGAGGACTGTGGAAAATTGCAAGAGGATCTTGATAAATTAGAAGACTGGGCATCAAAATGGCAGATGAAATTTAATGTGGACAAGTGCAAAGTTACGCACCTAGGGAAGAACAACCCAAACTATGGCTACACAATGCAAGATTCCACATTAGGAACCACCACCCAGGAAAAAGATTTAGGCGTCATTGTGGATAACATGTTAAAACCCTTGGCCCAGTGTGCAGCGGCAGCCAAGAGAGCAAATAGAATGCTAGGTATCATAAGGACAGGAATGGAAAATAAAACAAAAGATATTATAATGCCTCTATATCGTTCCATGGTGAGACCGCACCTTGAATATTGTGTGCAATTCTGGTCGCCGTATCTTAAAAAGGATATAGAGTTATTAGAAAAGGTTCAGAGAAGAGCCACCAAAATGGTAAAGGGGATGGAAGGATACTCCTATGAAGAAAGGCTAAAAAGGTTAGGGCTCTTTAACCTGGAAAAGAGACGGCTGAGGGGAGATATGATAGAAGTCTATAAATTAATGAACGGAGTAGAACGGGTAAACGTAGATCGATTGTTTACATTATCAGAATATAGAAAGACTAGGGGACATGCAATGAAGCTACAGGGTAAACTATTTAAAACTAATAAAAGAAAATATTTTTTCACTCAACGTGTAATCAAACTCTGGAATTTGTTACCGGAGGATGTAGTAAAGGCTGTTAATGTAGCTGGGTTTAAAAAAGGTTTGGACAAGTTCCTGGAGGAAAGGTCCATAAACCATTAAGAAGGGACTCAGGATATCAATGCTTGACCCAGTACAAGCATTGCGAACCTGTGTCTTTTGGGGAAACTGCTAGGTACGTATGACCTAGATTGGCCACTGCTGGAAACAGGATACTGGGCTTGATGGACCTTGGTCTGACCCAGTATGGCATATCTTATGTTCTTATGACTGGTTTGCAGAAAAAGGATGGATCTTTAAGACCCCTCTATCCAAACGAAAGCAAGAAACATTTGTAGTAGGCAGTGTAGCCTCCAATTTCTTGAAGATCAGTAATGTCTTCCCTAAGCGATGTCACTTAGGATAATGACTTTACATGGAGAGCTTCAGATGTAACGTAACCGGAAAGGTTACGGTAAAGAAGGTAGTCTCTAATTACCATAGAAATTGGCTGACAAATTAAAACCCTATGGTATGCTGGGACAGCATTAATATGGACAGTAACAAATCTTTCAAAGTCAGATATAGATAGATATATATATATATATATGTATATCTATCTATATCTATATATTTTCACTTAACAAGAAGAATAAAACCTGCTTGAGAATATAGACAGAGAATTTCTTTCTGGTTACAAGTGGAAGGACCATGGAGAAGGTAACATGGAAACCAGTGGAATGTTCTTACTTAGAAGGAGAGGTCTAGATTTCATTAAAAATTCTAACCCCTGAATAACCAAAAATGGAGACCTACGTGAAGAGGTGCAGAAGAGATCCTTAGTCTTAAGACAACAAGTCTGGATCCTTCTATAACTTCAGTGTGGAGAAGATGCAATATAAGGGGATACCATGTTTGTCCCTCTATGAGGGCAATGTGAGTATCATGCATTCTTTGTTCAGCATAAGCTTCAATGAAGTATTGGGAATTAGAAGGAATGCACTAGACAAGGACCGACTGCAGTGAAAAGGAAATGTATCCCTGTTGCAAGAGTTCCACTGGAGATGTGGAACAACCCAGGGAATTGAGCAATCCTTTATACTTTCACGTGATCTAAGCCCTGGTTCCTTTTCTCAAAAGGAAATTTTAAGGAAGATGGTAAGAGTAGGAAAAAAACAGTTATGTAGGAGCATGACTGGGCAAAGCCTTTTCAACCATTTGGAAGTTATCTATTAGGAATGACTCCGATGCTCTCTGGCAAAGGCCCATAGTTGCAGAGCTTTTTTGTATAATTGCAGAGAGCATGTTGTAGGTTGCTTAGGTGAGATCTGGCTATTTGCCATTGTGCAACCTAATCTATTCTGTTGGGAGCCAAAAAGAATTGAAGATGGCTAAGAATAGTAGACAGGCTGGTTGCCTGCAATGATAAATTGTCCAAGTGGGCTTTGGAACCCCTCTTGGAATGATCTGTTATTTGAGAAGACTGCAAAGGGGAAGAAAGCTCTGTATGGAAAGCACTTACTGGAGTAGGTATTGAAGAAAATCCTATGGGCTTAAAAGTAAGCCCTCCAGTTGAATAGTATCACTCTTAGACTGAATTTCTCAACTAAGAGGGATAGAAAGTAATACAGAGTTGAGAAGACTTACAATTTGGTAAGTCCCTGAAAAAGGTAAAGTCCCCTTGCAGTCAAAATTATGAGATATCCTCGTACAGGAAAACTGTCAAGGTGAAGGGCATAGCCTAACTTGCTATTAGTTGTTACCCCTCTTTTCTTTCAAAAAGGAGAGGAGAAACCTGTTACCTGTAGGGCATGATTATCCTCAATAGCTCTAGGAGCTAAAAGAATGGATTTCTCTTGTGGCAAGAGATTCATGCCTAGAGTCGAGGATTGAGTCAGTGTATCACTGATCTCTCAGTAAGGATGAGATGAGCTGTAGATGCTTCTGTTGATAAGTAGGTTAGCGGTTCTAAACCTCAAACAGGAAAAAGATTTAATGAATAAAATATCAGAAACCCTGCGACTGCTGGGTTTGCTGAGCCTGTTGAGGTTTTAATTGTCTTAGCCTGGTTTGATGTTGCCCTTCTTTGGAAGCATCTGCATGATGGGTAGAAGATGGGGAATAAAGTTTTTTAGGAGATTTTTTAGTAGCTGGGATAGAGGAAAGTTTTGACAATCCTCTGAAAGCAACAATATCAGTGTTTAACTGATTAGCTTGGAATAAAGCATCCTTGTTAAAGAGATTTTCACCAGTACAAGGAGTATTTGCCAGCCTTTCTTGTACCCATTTGTCCAAGTCTGAAGCTTGGAGCCAGGCCATACATCATGCCCCTATAGCTATAGCAGAAGTTCTGCTAATAGACTCAAAACAGTCCAGAGAAGCATGATTAAGGAACTTCGAGACATTTTGAGCATGACTGACTAATAAGTGATAGTCTGCCCTTCTATGTTCTTGAAGCAAAGGGTCCAAAAGTTTTAAATTCTTTGTGACCTCTTCAAGAGATAATCCCATATAGAAAATATATGAGAGAATTCTTGCTGAAAGCATAGACGTCCAAAGGCATCTAAAATCCTAGACTCACGACCTGGCGGATAAGAGGAGTGCTTCTTTGCACTCTTAATGCGCCTCATTGCTGATTCTACAACAATAGAATGAGGAGGAAGTTGAGTCTTTTGAAAACCTGGAGAAGGTGGCACCTTGTACACAGTGTCAAGTGTTTTAGAAGTTGGGGATAACGTTAAAGGAGTTTCCCACAGTTTTAATAGTAGATCTTGTAAGATCTGATGCACAGGAAGCATGACCACCTCCTTTGGAATCCAGGGGAATTGCAGAGTTTCTGAATCCCCTGGTATAGATTCCTTAGCAGGTATAGAAATGGCAAGTAACTTTGCCATATCAAGCAAAAAAGCTTGAAAAGAAATCTCTCCTGAAGAGGACCCTCTGAAATGAGGGGTAAAAGCTGAAATTATTGAAAATTCAGCCTTGGCACCGATGGATTCATCCCAGTCATCGGGATCGGAAGACTTGAAAGGATGAAGCATCGGATTTTCTTTAAAGAGATGTTTTCGGTACAGCCCGAGGTCAGTACCGAGATGAGTCGGTACCGAATCCTCTATGCTAGAGAGCGATTCCAGGCTCGGCATCGAAGGGAGCGAGTCTGTCGAAGAAAACATCGACGGTACCGATACCGGTAACGATGTCAATACCGGTACCGAAGCCGATACTCGAGGAACGGTCTGCAGCAATTCTAGCGGTACCGAAGTAGCTGAGAGTGCTAGACTACGTTCATCGGTGAGGAGTGTTTCATCAGCCGATGCCGGGGTGTCGGTACCGCTCGCAGCGGCCACAACCACCGAGCATGGCCCAGGTATGTCCATGGAGGTAAGAACCTCTGGAACAACCTGAAACCCCGTTAATGCTTTCGAGCCCGAAGACTCCTGCCGGGGCTTTATTGCCAAAATGTCCGAGGGCAACGCCAGAGGCATCTCGATGCTTAGGAGATCTACCACTCGAGGACTGGCTAGTCTTAACAGACTTTTGCTTGGTTACCTGATCCTGTGAAAAAGAATATATTCTGGCTGGTGACATTGAGTCCGATGTGAACCAGGTATCGAGTTGTGCTCGATCCTGAAGACTTCTTCTGTTTGAGCTCCAGCAGGAGAGACACTCCAGTGGGCAATGGTCAGGACCTAAACATTTTAGACACCAAGTATGAGTGTCTAAAAATATATTTGTACCGCCACACTTTGAGCATTTAAGGATAGTGGCTGGCTTTTCCATAATGGAAGGATAGAGGCCTAGTGGCCTAGAAACCGTCAGGCACTAAACAGGAAAAAATTCTCAGAGAAAAGAAGAAATTTTTAGTAAAAAGAAAAGCAAAGCACCGGTGGAACCGGTGGCGTCGAGGGAAGGCAGGCGTGACCACAAAAAAAGAAGAATAGAAAGAAAAATTTTCTGCGGTGACAGGAATACGTCCTGCCGGCTCCACGGAAAACTGATGAGGGAAGTGAATGGGCAGGAAGGCAGGGCGCATGCGTGTGGGATGCTCCCAAAGGCTTTCTTTTTGGACGCTGGGGAGCGTTATTTTATTTATTTATTTATTTACAATTTCTTATATACCGCACTATTCAGCATCAGCACGATTTACATGGAACAAGAGAACAGAACGTGAACATAGTTCTGGGTTTACATATAACAGGACAGTAAAACTTGGATAACAGGGGAAACTATATTCCCTCGCAACTCCGTCAGTACCGACATACCCATATGTGAAGACTCATTCCTGCTTGTTCCTGGAGATAAGGCTAAAGCTCTTTTACAGTCCAAAGTATGAAGATTCCTTTCTGCATTTGATGCATGAGGTCTTGGAAAGAACACAGGCAGGTAGACTGCTTGATTAAGATGAAAAGGCGAGACCACCTTTGGCATAAAGTGTGGATGAGTCCTAAGGATTACCTTGTCATGATGAAACCTTGTATAAGGTGGAACAGCTACTAGTGCCTGCAACTCCTGATGCGGCGTGCTGATGTGATTGCAATGAGAAAGATAACTTTCCAAGAAAGGAATTTCAATGAGGTAGTAGCCAAGGGTTCGAGGGGTGGCTTCATGAGCTGACCAAGAACCAGGTTTAAGTCCCATGCCACCGGTGGTGGCCTAATGGGAGGCTTAGTTAGAAGGCAGTCTCTCATAAATCTTGCTATAAGAGGATGGGAGGAGATAGGTTGTCCATTTAGAGGCTTGAGAGAAGCTGCAATAGCACTCAAATGGACTCTTACTGAGTTAGTTTTAAGTGCTGCATTGGATAAATGGAGATATTCCAGTAATGATTCCAGAGGTATCGCAAGGGTGTTAAGACCCTTCTGCGAACACCATATGGTAAACCTTTTCCACTTGAAAGCGTAAGAGCGTCTTGTGGAAGGCTTCATGGAAGCATAAAGGACATCCTTTACTTGCTGAGGGAGGTTAAGATTATGAAGATCTAGGCCTTCAGCAACCAAGCTCTGAGATGCAGAGATTGGGGATTGGGATGCCATAACATTCCGTCCTCCTGAGACAGGAGATCTGGAGCAGACCCTAACTCCAGAGAGGGAGCTTGAGAGAGATGTAGAAGCAGGGGGTACCACACTTGCCGTGGCCAATATGGAGCTATGACAATCATATGCCCTCTGTCTCTCTGAAGCTTGAATAGGGCTTTGGGAATTAGGGGAATGGGTGGAAAGGCATAAAGGAAGTCTTGACCCCAGTGAAGAAGGAAAGCATCCCTGGCCTGAGAGCCCTGAGCCGGAATTCTGGAACAGAACCGGGGAAGTTTGGCATTCAACGGACTTGCAAAGAGGTCTATGTCCGGGGTTCCCAAAATTTGAAAAATCTTGGCCACCTGGTCTGCATGTACAGACCATTCGTGTGGAAGCAGAACTTGACTGAGTCTGTCTGCCCAAGAGTTTTGTATGCCTGGGAGGTACACTGCCAGGAGATGAATCCGATGCTCTCGGGCAAGGGCCCATAGTCGCAAAGCTTCGTTGCAAAGCGACAGAGAGCCTGTTCTCCCCTGCTTGTTCACATAGAACATGGCTACCTGATTGTCCGTATGAATGAGGACTGTCTTGTAGCTGAGCAGGGTATGGAACACTCGAAGAGCAAGGAAGATTGCTCTGAGCTCTAAGAGATTGATATGTAGATGAGTCTCCTGTGGAGTCCAGGTGCCTTGGGTGGAGAGGTCTTGCAGATGAGCTCCCCAACCCACTGGTGAAGCATCTGTTGTGAGAGTTGCCTGGGGTAAGGGTTGTTGAAAAGGGGACCGCCACCATTGGAGGGACAAAATAAGGTGATTTGTGTTTGCTATTTTGTCTGACAGGCACCCTGATGCCTGGGTCCATTGAGTGGATAAAGTCCACTGGGCTGCTCTCATATGGAGGCGAGCATAAGGAACCACATGCAGGGTGGATGCCATGTGGCCTAGTAGTTGTAGCATTTCTCGGGCAGTGAGATGAGGCTTTAGCACTGCTTGAGAAGCTAACTACACCATGCGAAGGCAACGGGCCTGGGGGAGATAGGCCCTTGCCTTTTTGGTATCCAGTAAAGCTCCTATGAACTCTAGATACTGAGTGGGAGCTAGACTGGATTTTGGGATGTTTATGACCAGACCCAAATACTGAAGGATACGCGTTGTGCAAGATAGAAAAGTCCTGGCCTCCGACTCAGACGACTGGCTCATTCGAGCCCCATCAAAGTAGGGGAAGACTAATATGCCTAGAGTGCGGAGAAATGCTGCTACCACAGCCATGCATTTCGTGAACACTCTTGAAGCTGAGGCCAAGCCAAAAGGAAGCACCTTGTATTAGTGCTTTTCTTGAAAAAGGAACCGAAGGAACTTTGTGAGTTGGATGGATGAGAACATGGGTGTACACATCCTTGAGATCTAGAGAACAAAGCCAATCCTGACTCTGAAGGTATGGCAGCAGAGTTCCTAGAGAAATCTTGAATTTCTCTTTGAACAGGAATTTGTTCAATTCTGTGAGGTCCAAAATAGGTCTGTATCTCCTGTTTTCTTTGGGATAAGGAAATAGAGGGAGTAAAACCCTGTACCCTGTTGATGAATGGGTACTTCTTCTATTGCCCCTTGGGCAAGAAGTATGGTGACCTCTTGATCTAACAGGTTGATGAGAGGGGTCTGAGAATTGAACTATCTTACCATTGTGTGAGGGGGCATGCACAGGAAGTGCAGTTTGTACCCCTCTCTTATAATGGAGTGTGTCCAATGCTCTGCTGTTATCTGCTCCCACCTGGGGGCAAAGTGACATAACCTTCCTGGAATGGTGGAAGGCTCTGGTCCATTAAGGGCCAGGAAGGCTAAGTTCTCTAGATGAAAGTCAAAGGCCTTGTGGTGGCTGAGACTGCTGAGATGGTTGAGGCTTAGCAGTCTTTGCTTTCCTTTGTTTAGGTGGTTGCTGACCCTTCCAGGCAGGCTGACCTGCAGAACATCCCTGCTGGGAATAAGAGGGATAAATCCTCTTCTTTTTTGAGAAGAAAGAAATCTTTCAAGAAGCCTTTCTCGCAGGATCAGCTGTAGCTTTGGATAGCCTATCCAAAGTGGAGTTGTCAGCATCTAATTCATTGGCTTTTTCTTGCCAATTTTTGCCAAATAGATTCTCACCTGTACAAGGGATATTGCCCAGTTTGTCCTGCACCCAGAGCTCCAAATCGGATGCCTGGAGCCAGGCAATTCTACGTGCACCTATGGCAATGGCAGAGGTTCTGCTTATGCACTCAAAACAGTCAAAAGCTGCACGGTTGACAAACAGACACATCCTGGGCATGTTTGACCAGTGTGAGAAAATCCTGCCTTCTATCCCCTCAGGAAGAAGAGGGCTCAACACCTCTAAATCACCTGTGACCTCTTTAAAGAACATTCCCATACATAAAATATAGGAACTGATCCTGGCAGAAAGCATGGAAGCCTGGAAAGTACGACGTCCAAAGGCATCCAAAGTTCTACACTCACGTCCTGGAGGATTAGAGGCATGCCTCTTTGCGCTCCTGATCCTTCTCATAGCCGATTCCACTACAATAGAGTGGTGAGGAAGCCGAGTTTTCTGGAATCCAGGACAAGGAGGGACTCGATACATGGTATCCAATCTGTGAGAGTGAGGAGAGGTGTCTCCCACATTCTCAACATGAGATCATGTAAGATCTCATGGATAGGCAAGGTAGCTGCCTCCTTAGGAGCTTTGGGATATTGTAAAATCTCCAACTCCTTAGCTCTGGGCTCTGTCTCAGGAGTCACAGTAATGGACAATCCACGAGCCACCTCCCTGATGAAATCTTGAAAGGAGATATCTTCTGGAGGAGACATCCTTCGTTTAGGAGAGGAAGGCTCCTCCGGGAGAAGTATCCCGGTACCGGCAGAGCTATCAGAAGTATCATCTGTTCGGATGCTCTTGAAGAGACAGATACCCATACCGACCGAAGTCGGTACCGGGGGTAATCAGTACCAGTGTATCGGCACCAGAAGGCATCGCATGACTGGGTGCCGGCAAAGCAGATACCGATGTCGATGCTATCGGTACCGGTACCAACACCGGTACAGGCATCGGTGCCGGTACCGGTTGAATCGTCTGACGTGGTTCCGAGGGTGTCGATTCCGCAAGGAGAGCTGCCAGACTGCATTCAATAACCAGGATCCTCTGGTCTATCGATGCTGCTGATGCCTGGGTGTCGGTACCGGAAACAGCTGGTACCCCAGAGCATGGCACCAGTAGTTCTGCCGAGGTCGAGGCCTCGAGAACATCCTGGATCCCCGATAATGCTTTGGAAGCCGAAGCCTCCCGCCGGGGCAATTTTGCCGGTATGGAACCCTCAAGGGCAACGCCAGAGGCATCTCGATGCTTGGAAGGAGATCTACCCTTTGAGGACCGGCTGGACTTATGTTTAGTTACCTGAGATCCATGGGAGGAAGACTAAGCCCTGAAAGACGTCGCTGCCACCGAAGCTGCATCGGAGGGGAAAAAGGGCACTGAGCTTGGCAGCTCGGTTCTGTCGACCCCTTTTGGACATCATGGCACAAGCCATGCACTCTGAGATGGAGTGGTCAGGACCTAAACATTTAAGACACCACTCGTGGGCGTCTGTGACGGAGATGGTACCGCCACACTTGGTGCATTTTTTAAAACCCAAGGCGGGTTTCTCCATAGTGGAGGAAATTTTGGGCCTAAGGCCCAAAATGGCACGAGCACCTGAAAAGAAAAGTTTGGAAAAAAAGACTATTTTTTTTTTGGAAAAAGAAAGAACGAACCACCGGTGGTACCGGTATAGCGTCAAGGAAGGCAGACGCGACCACAAAAAAGAATAAGGAAAATAATTTTCTGCGGTGACAGGAACATGACCTGCTGGCTCCACAGAAAACGAAGAACTGGAGAGAGGCAGTTGGGAAAGGCAGGAAGGCAGCACGCAGGTGCTGTGGGATGCTCCCAAAAGCTTCCTAATTGGATGCTGGGGAGCGTTCCCGCGCAGGCTACGTCGGTACCGATGATACCCATATGTGAAGACTACATTCCTGCTTGTTCCTGGAGATAAGCTTTTTTGCAGCTGTTTTTTTCTTGGCAGTAGCTTTGGAAAGCCTATTGAGGGTGGTATTCTCAGATTCTAACTGAGAAGCCTTATCTTTCCAATCCTTTCCAAACAGGTTCTCACCAGTACAGGGAATATTACCCAACTTGTCTTGAACCCATTGTTCAAGGTAGGATTTGCCTGGCTTCAGGCATCCGACGTGCATCTATACAGATAAAAGTTGCTCTGCTAGTGCATTCAAAACAGTCAAAGGTTGCCCTGTTGACAAACTTGGAAACATTTTGGCATGTTTGACTAATGTGAGATAGTCTGGGAAAAGAAGGGACATTGATTCAATATCTTTAGTTACCTCCCTAAGGAACATACCCATGTAGAGTATGTATGAACTTATGCGGGTTGAATGCATGGAGGCTTGAAAGCACTGACGGCCCAAGGCATCAAGAGTTCTCAATTTCCTGCCTGGGGGATTGGAGGAGTACGTCTTAGAACTCTAAATTCAATGCATAGCCGATTCCACCACCACCACTGAGTGGTGTGGAAGCTGCGTTTTCTGGAATCCGGGGCTTTCCAAAATGGAATTGAGTCATCGAGTATTGGGAGAAATGGCGAGAGGCATTTCCCACATCCGAAACATTAGATCCTGGAGTATACAGTGAAAAGGCAGAGTAGTCGCCTCTTCGGGAGCTGTAGGATACTGGAGAATCTCCAATTCTTTTGCATTGGGTTCTTTCTCTGATGTAGGAGTAATGGATAGGCCCTTTGCAATATCCTCGATAAACTCCTGGAAAAACATATCTTTGGGAGGGGACATGCACTGCTGTGGCGACGGTGAGGGTTCCTCTGGAAGACTGCATTTCTCAGGTACCGATCGATTCATCATCCAAAGAACTGGAATCGGTAGAATCAAAGTATTGTCGAGAGTGATGCTCCTGCTTTTGTAAGGACTGGTACTGATCGAGATTGGTATCGGTACGAGAGACCTTCCGTACTTGTACCTTGGAACCAGGAATGGACTCGAGGGCCGGTATGGGTGGAAGTGTGTCAAGCAGCATGAACCCCGATGCCGACTGCAACAGCAGACTCGACGGTACCGACGATACCGGTAATATCTTGACTGGTACCGACACCATTAACAGAGCAGCCAGACTCCACTCAATGGCCAGCATATGCTGATCCATTGAGCTTGCAGATGGCTGGGTATTGGTACTGGAAGCTTGGCTACCACTCCAGATCATGGCACCAGGAGCTCTCCTGGGGCAGAGGCCTCAAGAACATCCTGGTCCCCTCCCCTTTTGTGGCTCTGGAGGGGAGGTCCTCCACCAGGTTAGTTTGGTCTGTTGATCCAACTCCAGGGCAACACTCGAGGCATCTTTATGTTTAGATAGAGATCTACCCTTGGGAGGATGGCCTGTTTTGGAAGAAGACTTGTGTTTTGATACCTGAGATCCATGCGAGGAAGACTATGCCCTCGATGACCTAGAAGCCAGTGAAACCGCATCTGAGGCAAAAAAAGAGCAGAGTTCTGCAGCCCGATTCTGTGTCATCTTTTCGCATAGGGGACACTCAGATGGCTGGTGATCCGGGCCAAGGCATTTAAGATACCAGTCATGGGTAGCAGTAGCACAAATCCGGGCCAAGGCATTTAAGATACCAGTCATGGGTAGCAGTAGCACAAATAGTACACCACACTTGGAACATTTTTTAAAACTACTGGTTGGTTTTTCCACCATGTCAGTAGACCAGATGGAAGGCCTAAGGTTTGAAATGGCATTGATGCGCCTGAAAGAATTAAATTTTTTGTTGTTGGACTTTTTTTTTTAAAGAAAGTAGAATTGAAGAGATTGGTTCCAGCATCGACGGGAAGGCAGACACAACCACAAAAAAATAAGAAGAATGAAGAAATTTTCTGCGGTGATAGGATTTGCTTCCTGCTGGCTCCATGGAAAACAAAGAACTGAGGAGGGAGAGTCACAAAGGCGGGAAAGGCAGCAACGCAGGCACAGTGGGTTGGCTCCCAAAGGTTTTCCTATTGGAGGCTGGGGAGCATTCCTGCGCGGCTCCATCGGTACAGACGTCACCCATATGTGAAGACTACATTTCTACTTGTTCCTGGAGATAAAGGGGGTCCCAGCCTCCTGGCAGGGGTCAGAGACCCTTTGCTGAAAAAGGGTGCGAACATTGGTTGAGGAAGACCTTAATGAAAAACTAAGAAAAAATGAATAGAACCCGAGGAGCAACGCAGAGGCGAGCTGTCTCGGGGCAGAAGGAACTGGTACACAAACTGGACAGAACTTGAGAATAAATCCAACTTTTTCCGGGGAAAATTGGACAGCGTCCGAAGGGCTCTGTGGAAAAAAAGGAGACCGAGGTAAGATGGCACCCTTGGGTGGGAAGTGGAACACACATGCGTGGTCATCTCCAAAGGCTTTCTTTGAAAGCTCGAGAGATGCTTCCATGCAGGCTCTGTTAGCACAGACATCACTTATATGTAAGGGCAGAATTCCTGCTTGTTCCTGGAGAAATTCCTAAAATCCCTGGGGCAATTCTGCTCACCAGTGACATTAGGCACATTCTTTTCTAGCAGTTACATGCTACCAAAAGCTTTCAAGCTAAATGGCAGTATAACAAATGTAAACAAAACAAAATTATAGTGAGGGCAACTTCTTTAGTTTAAGACATTTCTGCACATAAACCAGCTTTATCACGTAAAATTATCCCCTTCCCTGCCAAAGGGGCAGTTAAAAAAAAAGAAAAAAAAAAGTGTTTGCATGTAAATCTGTGGGTACTTTTTAATCTACAGACTTCGCATCAATTTGTGTGTGTTATGTATTTTGAGGGGAAGAGAATCAACTAGTGTTCCCAGTTCCACGGAACTATTCCAAAAGGTAGCATGTGATTCACATTCAGAACTCAAACAATAGGACGACAATGGTTTGTACATTTATAGTTAGATTTACAGCACGCTTGGCAGAACATGATGCACTTCAAACCCAAGTCCCAGTGCCTTCGCCCAGCTAAGTGGAAGTACATTCTTTGTCACAAAATAATCCTACTAACTCTCAATTACCTAATTCAGCAGCATGAGCTGAAGAGTGTCTCTTCGCCACAGTCTATCTAAAACACAGGTGCATGACTTATATAACTTAACACCAGAGTTGGGATGGCCACATTATACCTCTTCTTACAGTGATATCTCGGATTCTGTGTTTAGTTTAATCTACTATGAAAGCATTCACTCTGCAGTTCCATGGTGTCCTCGCTTATCTGCCCTCCATGTCCTTCCTATGCCCTACATTTGTTAGGCAAGCTTTTCCTGCCTGCACCCTTCTCCATTGCTAACACCAGACTATGCTCTATCTTGTGCTGGAATAATGTTCGAGTTGGTGCATTTTGCTCCTTCTGTGGCTATATTCGGTCCCCTGTTCTTTGAGATCGGCATTTAAAGCAACTCTTGATACCTCTACAAATTCCCCAAAGGCTCCCTAAGTCTCCTCTCCACAAGCTCAATCCCAGTGGATCAGTCCTAGGCATTTCAACAACCCATCCCACTCAGCACTCACTGCTCTCCTCACTACGTGATGTGGGCAGACTACCATTTTTCTCCTGCTACCAGACTCCTCATGTGCCCGCCTCACTCCATGCCCACCAAGCATTCACAATTGGGTATGCCAGTGCATTCTGCTACTTTGCTAACACGTACACACCATTCTGGATCATTTATCAAAAGATTACCAGATGTTGTCTCTCTCACCTGGTTTTTAAGCTCCATAAGGCAAGGACTGTCTCCATCTTCTGTATCTGTATAGTGCCAAATAACGCTATAGAAATGTTATGTTTTAGCAAGAATAGTAGATATTCAGTACTATTTTCCAGCTTATAACCTTAAATCAGGGAGGGCAACAGCAAGCCCAAATTCAGACACCTCTATTTCTGGTGCACATTTCCTAAATTTAGGAATTCAGCTTTTTTTGGAATATTGGTTTCTTTGTTACATGCTTGCTGCCCACAGACATGGTAAACTTGTACACCAAGGCCCTTATTGAAAATGGATAGTTTAACTAAAGCTGCTATCACATATACTTAACTTTTAGATAACCAGTAAACATTACTTAAAGGGGCTTAAGGCCCTGCTTAAAAAAAAAGAGGGGAGGATAGGGCACTTTTCAGATCTAAAACACCACTTACAGAATCAGGCATCACAGTGATGAAGACAGCTCTAGCTCTCTGCAATACTGACTAGAACCTCACAAACATACACAAAGGAGGAGACAATTCAACATTTATTTCTACAATGGTGTTTCTAAAAGCCCTCCCCAACCCCCATTTCCCTTACCCTACTACAGGTCAAATGTAATAAGGAGATTGTCCCATTTTGTGTCTATAGGGAATATGCTTAGCACACATGGCCTTGTGTCCGATGAAAAACCAAAGTGAAACTTTAAATATTTGATGACTGATGAATACGTGAGGTGCTGGGATCTATCTGACTCAGTTCCGACTGGTCCAATAGTTCAAAATCATCCCCTTCTGTATCAGTGTCCAAATCAGAGTCAGAGTTTCTGTGATATGTTCTCACCGGCCTTTGGGAATTAGCACTGTATGCAGGGGCCGTTCGGCTGGATCCCGACAGAGCCAGCTGGATCATTCCTCTGGTAACCAAGCCAGCTAAGTTATCAGTGAAGTTCTGTGCAGCTGGTAATCCACTCAGTGCCAGCTCAGAATCTACTGCCTCTTGCTCATTGTAGAGGGTGGGGTCCTGTGCAGTCCGCATGTGATATGCTGCGCTGGGGATCCCAATACTGGTATCATCTTCATCATCCATTCCGGTTACATCTGGATTGATGGACGGGAAATCAGGAAGGTCCTTTGCAAAAGATTCCTCAGGATCACTGTGGCGATCAAGATCTAAGAAGGAAAGCAAAACATGTTCAATTTACACAGAATAGATTTCCTCAAAAGGAGGAGATATTTTAATAATCTAATCTCTTTCTTTGAATCCTGCCATATCAGTCCAGACAGCAGGTGGAATCAGACTTCAGCCACTTTCAATAATGCCATCACTTGGAATATGCTCTAGTACAGCCCTTGCAAAAGCCAGTATGACACTTTCTAGGCTGCAAGCCAAACACTCAGAAAAAAAACTCAGCTAAGGATAATAAACAAACCACTTTGTCACAAAAAGTGTGAGCAAGTACTGGAGACTAGAGCTTTCCACAGCAGCTGGAACCCCCCAAACCTGCAGAAAAAGTCTCCCAGGCAGAGACAGACATCGCTAATGCAACCAAAAGGCAGCAGATTTTCCAGCTTGCAAAAGGAGTCTTCCAGGACAGATGTTAGCAGGATTCAAGAAAAGATTATCATCAGGTACAATTAAAATCTCTCCTTCCTTGTCATCCTAGTAGACTAGTCCAGATGCGTGAGATGTAGCCAAGTAGTCAGAACCCAGGGTGAGAGGAAGATGACATTCAAGACAGACAACCTGTCAAAGGAGTAATCTGAATAACCTTCACAAAAACTCTGTAGGGCCTCATAATGTGATCAGTGAAGGCCAAGAAGCTTTAAAACTGCCCTCTGGGGACAACCAAAGCAATCTCCACTCAAGATAACTGCACTCCATGTAGTGAGATATGACTCCTGAATGTGCTTACCAGGCAGGATGCCCCCTGCCCCCAACAATCTCCAGAGGTGAATGAGCAATAGAGGACTTAAGAATATAAATACCATACTGGGTCAGACCAAGGTCCATCAAGCCCAGTATCCTGTTTCCAACAGTGGCCAAAACAGGTCACAAGTACCTGGCAGGTTTCCAAACAGGCACATAAGATCCACAATGTTCGTCCTGAAGCAAGTAGTGGATCTCCTGGGTCCTCTAACAATAGTTTATAGACCTTTCCTCCAGAAATTTGTCCAAACCTTTTTTTAAACCCAGCTACAATAAAAGCTTTTACTTGACCTCTACCAGCATCTCTTTCAAACTGCTGAGGACACAGAAGGTTCAAATCTGTGTGAAGAATGAGGAATTGCAATGCACCAATTAGCCAATACAGGGGATACTGGAAGGCAATGTCTTCGCACTATGAGATCATACAAACATGGGCTGATCTCTGACTTCACCCAGACCCACTAAGTTCTGATACAGACATTAAGACTGCATACAAACAATGCTTGCAACATGTGCTACAGCTATAGCAATCAGATTCTCCTCCATCGAGCAGTCCATCTGTGTGGCCACGAGAACCCACTCCAGAGCCATAAGTCTGCTGCAGCAGAAGTCATGCATGACTACCAGAGCTGCACCCAAGAACATGCAGCCTGATGCTTCCATTAAAGGAGGCACATGCCTCCCCTGGGTCAGTGCAATTGCTCTGACTTCCAGGTGAAAGATTCCCCAGAAACTCCGAGAGGAGACAGAATCCCTGGGCCAACCAAAACTGGTC
Source organism: Ichthyophis bannanicus (assembly GCA_033557465.1). NCBI lineage: Eukaryota > Metazoa > Chordata > Amphibia > Gymnophiona > Ichthyophiidae > Ichthyophis > Ichthyophis bannanicus. The sequence continues at coordinate 55,945,682 of CM066045.1, forward strand.
TCGCATATCCATCTCTTCCAGCTGGAAGCCCAACTAACAAGCATCTCCTCAGGTGTTTCCCACACCTTCACAGTCATGAGATGGAAGTGCAATCACAACCTTACCTGCTCCTTGATCTCCCAGGGGGACAGGAAGAGCCTGGTCAAACAGGAAACATGGAAGATTAGGCAATGCCTTGAATCTAGTGAAAAATGCACCTCAGACTAAGATACAGCCCCAAGGATGATGCTCCACCTCTAAGGGTCAAAGCAAACTACGACTCAGAGGTGACCACCTGTCCCAAGTCATTTAAGGCTTAAGCGAACCCTCCATTATAAAAAAAAAAAAAAAAGGTCAATTCAGGAGAGTAAAACAGACCCCTAGGAGTTCTAAATTGTGGGAGAGAAAGCATAGTTACTCACCTGTAATAGGTGTTCTCCAGTGACAGCAGGAATCAGTCCTCACTTATGGGATGACATTGGCACTGACTGAGCCCGTGTGGAGCAATTACCCAGCTTTCAAAGAAAGCCTTTGTAATTGCTGCCACGCATGTGTGGTCCTCTTCCCGCCCAAGGGTGCCATCTTCCTCAGTCAGGTCCCATAGCTACAGCTCTACTAAGTAGACGGCAAGGGAAGGACAAAAATAGCAGGGGAGGAGGGAGGGTAGCGAGGACTGATTCCTGCTGTCCCTGGAGAACACCTGTTACAGGTGAATAAAGCGTAGTTACTCACCTGTAACAGGTGATCTCCGGGAACAGCAGGAATTTAGTTTTCACATATGGGTATTGTCAGTACCGACAGAGCCTGCACGGGAACGCTCCCCAGCGTCCAATCAGAAAGCTTTTGTGAGCATCCCACAGCGCATGCGTGCTGCCTTCCCGCCTCTGTACCTCTCTCACTTCAGCTGAGTTTATAGCTGAGACCAAAGAAGTAGAGAAAGAGATAGAGACAACTCCTAGGGGAGGTGGGTGGGTTGTGAAGGCTAAATTCCTGCTGTTCCCGGAGATCACTTGTTACAGGTGAATAACTACACTATCTCCAGGAACAAGCAGGAATGTAGTGTTCACATATGGGGACTCCCCAGCTGAAAGATGCCAAGGGATGACCCCAGCAAGCTGCGAACCCAGGTGAGATGGGTCATGCTTCCTCCCATAGACCTCTGGCATCCAAACCCGTGGATGGTGGGTAGGAGTTGTATTAATTATGGAAGAGATGCTGGAGAACAGCCTGGCCAAACGAGGCATCCCGACAGGAGTCCTTGTCTAAGCAGTGGTGGGCTGTGAAAGTGTGTACTGAAGCCCAAGTGGCTGCTTTGCAGATGTCATCAAAAGAGACAGAACAAAGGTTAGCCGTTGAGGCTGCCATTGCTCTCACATTGTGAGCCGTGACATGGCCTTCGAGAGAAAGTCCCTTACCTCTGATATGTATAGGAAATGCAATCTGCAATCCAATTTGACAGAGCTCTTTTAGAAACTGGAAGTTCCAAATGACCAGAGTCAAAAGCCACAAAAAGCTGAGATGATTTTCTATGTGGTTTAGTTCTTTGGAGAGAAAAAGCCAAGGCTCTTTTACAATCCAATGTGTGAAGATTACTTTCCACACTGGAGGCATGAGGCCTAGGGAAGAATATAGGAAGATAAACCGACTGATTTAAATGAAAAGGTGATACCACCTTTGGCAGAAAGTGAGGATGAGTCCTGAGGACTACTTTATCATGGTGAAACCTTGTATAGGGAGGGTCAGCCACTAACGCCTGTAGTTCACTAATGCGTCCATGAAAGAAACTTTAGGTCTGAAGTGGCTAAAGGTACAAAGGGCGGTTTCGTAAGCTGACCAAGAACAAGATTTAGATCCCATGCCACTGGTGGTGGTTTAATGGGAAATTTTTTGTTAAAAGTAGGCCTCTCATAAATCTTGATATAAGTAGATGAGAGGAAATAGGTTGTCCACCGAAAGGTTTATGAAAAGCAGCAATAGCACTAAGATGGACCCTAACTGAATTGGTCTTCAGACCAGAAGTTGATAACTGCAGAAGATACTCTAGTAGCAACTCTACAGGTAGTAAAAAGGCAGTTAAGTCCCTTTTGTGAACACCAGATAGAGAATCTTTTCCACTTGAAAGCATAGGAATGTCTTGTGGAAGGTTTTCTGGAAGCCAGGAGGATATCCTTTACTTGCTGAGAAAGGTTAACATCCTGGAATTCTAGGCTTTCAGCAACCAGGCCCTGAAATGTAGGGACTGGGGATTGGGATGCAGTAAAGATCCGTTCTCCTGCAACAGGAGATCTGGAGCATTCCCCAACTCCAGAGGAGTGGTTTGAGAGAGATGCAGAAGAGGATACCACGTTTGCCGTGGCCAACATGGAGCTATGAGTATCATACGACCTCTGTCTCTCTGAAGTTTGAATAAAGTTTTGGGAATGAGGGGAATGGGTGGGAAGGCATAAAGGAAGTCCTGTCCCCAGTGGAGTAGGAAAGCATCTCTTGCCTGACAGTTTTGAGCTGGAATTCTGGAAAAGAATCGGGGAAGTTTGGCATTCTGTGGACTTGCAAAGAGATTTATATCTGGTGTTCTCCAGATTTGAAACACTCGAGCAAGCTGGCATGAGTGGAGAGACCACTCATGTGGCAGCAGTATTTGACTGAGTTTGTCTGCCTACACGTTTTGAATACCCGGACGGTAAACCGCAAACAGGTGAATTTGTAACTCTCTGGTGAGGGCCCATAGTCACAAAGCTTCGTTGCACAGCGACAGAGCCTGTTCCGCCTTGCTTGTTCACATAGAACATAGCTACCTGATTGTTGGTTTGGACCAGAACTGTATTGTTGCCGAGATGGTCCTGAAAGACTTGAATAGCACTGAAAATGGCTCTCAGCTCTAGGAGGTTTATGTGAAGGGAAACCTCCTGTGAGGTCCAAAGACCCTGAGTGGAGAGATCGGTAAGTGGGCTCCTCAACCCATCTTGAACGCATCTGTCAGAGTGGTTTGGCATAGAGGCTGCTGGAAAGTAGAGCCTACAAGGGAGGTTTTCCAGGGATTGCCACCATTGCATGGATGAAATTAGACGTGTGGTAGTTCTGATTTTGTCTGTTAGTCAACCCGACGCTTGTGACCACTTAGAGGAAGGGTCCACTGGGCTGCTCGCATGTGGAGGCAAGCATAGGGAATCACATGGACAGTGGATGCCATGTGTCCCAGCAGTTAAAGCATCTCCCGAGCAGTAAGGAATACCTTCATAGATGCTTGAGATGCCAGTTGTACTATATGTAGACAGCGTGGCTGGGGCAGGAAAGCCCTTGACTGCCATGTGTCTAGACGAGCCCCTATGAATTCGAGTGATTGAGAGGGGGCGAGATGAGATTTTGGGAGATTTATGACCAGTCCCAAGAACTGAAGAATTCTCATTGCTCAAGAAAGAGCGAAGCTGGCCTCTGGAGCTGTTGATGCTCGAATGAGCCAATCGTCTCAGTAAGGGAAGACGAATATTCCCAGAGTCCTCAATAAATGCTGCTACCACTGCTATGCATTTTGTGAAGACTCTTGGAGCAGAGACCCGTCCGAAAGGAAGAACTCTGTACTGGAAGTGTCTTCCTTGGACCAGGAAACGAAGGAACTTCCTGTGATCTGTGTGAATGAGAATATGCGTGTACGCATCTCTTAGATCTAGAGAACATAGCCAGTCCTGACTTTGAAGGTATGATAAGAGTGTTCCGAGGGAGATCATTTTGAACTTTTCTCGGAGGTCTAGTATAGGCCTGTGTCCCCCTGTCTTCTTTGGAATAAGAAAATAGGGGGAGTAAAACCCTATACCTTGTTGGGATATGGGTACTTCTTCGATTGCTCCTTGAGCGAGAAGTGATGTGACCTCCTGCCACAACAGGTCGGTGACAGGGACCTGAGAATTGATCAGTTTTATTATTGTAGGTGGGGGCAAGTTGAGAAAATGAACATAAGAACATAAGATATACCATACTGGGTTAGACCAAGGTCCATCAAGCCCAGTATTCTGTTTCCAACAGTGGCCAATCTAGGTCATATGTACCTAGCAGTTTCCCCAAGGGACACAGGTTCCACAATGCTTGTATTGGTTCAAGCATTGATATCCTGGGTCCCTTCTTAATAATGGTTTATGGACCTTTCCTCCAGGAACTTGTCCAAACCTTTTTTAAACCCAGCTACACTAACAGCCTTTACTACATCCTCCGGTAACAAATTCCAGAGTTTGATTACACGTTGAGTGAAAAAATATTTTCTTTTATTAGTCTTAAATAGTTTACCCTGTAGCTTCATTGCATGTCCCCTAGTCTTTCTATATTCTGATAAGGTAAACAATCGATCTACGTTTACCCGTTCTACTCCGTTCATTAATTTATAGACTTCTATCATATCTCCCCTCAGCCGTCTCTTTTCCAGGTTAAAGAGCCCCAACCTTTTTAGCCTTTCTTCATAGGAGTATCCTTCCATCCCCTTTACCATTTTGGTGGCTCTTCTCTGAACCTTTTCTAAAATCGCTATATCCTTTTTAAGATACAGCGACCAGAATTGCACGCAATATTCAAGGTGCGGTCTCACCATGGAACGATATAGAGGCATTATAATATCTTGTTCTATTTTCCATTCCTTTCCTTACCATACCTAGCATTCTATTTGCTCTCTTGGCCGCTGCTGCACACTGGGCTGAGGGTTTTAACATGGTATCCACAATGACGCCTAAATCTTTTTCCTGGTTGGTAGTTCCTAATGTGGAACCTTGCATCGTGTAACCATAGTTTGGGTTGTTCTTCCCTAGGTGCATAACCTTGCACTTGTCCACATTAAATTTCATCTGCCATTTTGATGCCCAGTCTTCCAATTTATCAAGATCCTCTTGCAATTTTGAAATGAAATGAAGCTTGTACCCCAGTCGTACGATGGACAGAGTCCAGTTTTCTGATGTTATCTGTTGCCATCTTTTGGCAAAATGGCATAGTCTGCCTGGAATGTTTAAGGGTTCTGGACCTTTTAGGGGCAGAATGACCAAGTTCTTTAGGTAGAATTCAAAGACCCTGAGGGGGCTGGGTCTGTTGGGCCGATTGAGCTCTTTGAGCTTGCGGCTTTCTTTGCTGTCTGTTCTGTTGTTGCCCCTTCTGGGGAAAGCACAGTTACTTACCTGTAACAGGTGATCTCTGGGAACAGCAGGAATAAGTCTTCACATATGGGTACGTCGGTACCGACGGAGCCTGTGCGGGAACGCTCCCCAGCGTCCAATCAGAAAGCCTTTGGGAGCATCCCACAGCGCCTGCGTGCTGCCTTCCCGCCTTTCCAACTGTCTCTCCTCAGTTGAGTTTTATAGCTGAGACCAAAGGGAGAGAAAGAGGGAAAGGAGATATAGAAAGAGAGACAACTCCTTAGGGGAGGTGGGTGGGTTGTGAAGACTTATTCCTGCTGTTCCCAGAGATCACCTGTTACAGGTAAGTAACTGTGCTATCTCCAGGAACAAGCAGGAATGAGTCTTCACATATGGGGACTCCCTAGCTTTTGATGCCAGGGAGAGAGCCCATAGGTTGTGTGTCCCTGGGACAGGGTGCACTTCTCCACCTGGATCTCTGGCATCCCCTGAGGGATGGTGGGTAGGAGTTGATTAAGTATGGAACAGGTTTTTGGGGACAGCCTGACCAAACAAAGCATCCCGGGAGTCTTTGTCTAAGCAGTAATGGGCTGTGAAGGTATGAACCGAGGCCCAAGTGGCTGCTCGACAGATGTCGTCGATAGACACAGAGTTGAGATGAGCCATTGAAGCTGCCATGGCTCTCACATTATGAGCTGTGACATGGCCCTCCAAAGACATGTTTTTGCTCTGGTAGGCGAAAGAAATACACTGGGCAATCCAGTTGGAAAGTGTTCTCTTGGAGACTGGCTGACCCAGATGAGAAGGATCAAAAGCAACAAAGAGTTGAGAAGACTTTCTATGTTGTTGTGTCCTCTGCTCTGCTAGAGCTCTTGTGTCCTCTGCTCTGCTAGAGCTCTTTTACAGTCCAGGGTATGATGATTCCTCTCTGCACTTGATGCATGAGGACCTGGAAAGAAGACAGGTAGGTAGATCTCTTGGTTGAGGTGAAAAGGCGAGACCACCTTAGGCATAAAATGAGGATTAGTCCTAAGGACCACCTTGTCATGATGGAATCTTGTATAAGGTGGATTAGCTACTAGAGCTTGCAATTCACTAATGCGGCGTGCTGATGTGACTGCAATAAGATAGATAACCTTCCAGGAAATGTATTTCAAGGAAGTAGTAGCTAAAGGTTCAAAAGGCGGCTTCATAAGCTGACCAAGAACCAAGTTTAAGTCCCATGCCACCGGTGGTGGTCTAACGGGAGGCTTTGTTAAAAGGAGGCCTCTCATGAACCTTGCTACAAGGGGATGAGAGGAAACTGGTTGTCCATTTCGAGGCTTGAGTGAAGCTGCAATAGCACTCAGATGGACTCTTACTGAATTTGTCTTAAGGCCTGCATTAGACAAATGCAGGAGATACTCCAGTAACGATTCCAGAGGTATGGCTCGGGGGTTAAGACCCCTCTCGGAACACCAGATGGTGAATTTTTTCCACTTGAAGGCATAAGAATGTCTAGTGGAAGGTTTTCTGGAAGCATAGAGAACATCCTTCACCTGTTGAGAAAGATGTAAAGGCTGGAGATCTAGGCCCTCAGCAACCAAGCCCTGAGATGCAGAGACTGGGGATTGGGATGCCATAACTTTCCGTCCTCCTGAGAGAGGAGGTCTGGAGCAGACCCTAACTCTAGGGAGGGAGCTTGAGAGAGATGTAGAAGCAGAGGGTATCACACCTGCCGAGGCCAACGTGGAGCTATGAGGATCATGTGGCCTCTGTCTCTCTGAAGCTTGAACAGGGTTTTGGGAATTAGGGAAATGGGTGGAAAGGCATAGAGGAAGTCTTGACCCTAGTGAAGGAGGAAAGCATCCTTTGCCTGAGCCGGAGTTCTGGAACAGAACCGGGGAAGTTTGGCATTCCACGGACTTGCAAATAGGTCTATGTCCGGGGTTCCCCAAAGTTGAAATACCTTGGATACCTGATCCATATGTAGGAAACACTCGTGTGGAAGCAGAACTCGACTGAGTCTGTCTGCCCAAGAGTTTTGAACCCCTGGAAGATAGACTGCCAGCAGATGAATGTGATGCTCTCTGGCGAAGGCCCACAGTCGCAGAGCTTCGTTGCAAAGCGACAGAGAGCCAGTTCCTCCCTGCTTGTTTATGTAGAACATGGCTACCTGATTGTCCGTGTGAATAAGGACAGTCTTGTGGCTGAGCAGGGTATGGAAAACTCGCAGAGCAAGGAAGATTGCTCTGAGTTCCAAGAGATTGATATGAAGACAAGTCTCTTGTGGGGAGCAGATGCCCTGGGTGGAGAGGTCCTGAAGATGAGCTCCCCAGCCCATTGGTGAAGCATCTGCTGTCAGAGTTGCCTGGGGTAAAGGATGCTGAAAGGGGGACTCCAGCAACAGGTTTTGGGAGGACTTCCACCATTGGAGGGACAAAATGAGGCGACTTGTGTTTGCTATTTTGTCTGATAGGCCGCCTACTGCCTGGGTCCATTGGGTGGATAAAGTCCATTGAGCTGCTCTCATGTGAAGGCGGGCATATGGAACCACATGAACGGTGGATGCCATGTGGCCTAGCAGCTGTAACATGTCTCGAGCGGTTAGGAGGGGTTTTAACTCTGCTTGAGAAGCTAACTGCATCAGGCGAAGGCAATGGCCTTGGGAAAGGTAGGCCCTTGCCTGTGTAGTATCCAGCAATGCCCCTATAAACTCCAGGGACAGAGTAGGGATCAGAGTGGATTTTGGGATGTTTATTACCAGCCCTAAATATTGCAGGATATGCATTGTGCAGTTTAAAGCAGTCTGGGCCTCTGCTTGGGAAGGAGCTCGAATGAGCCAGTCGTCCAGATATGGGAAGACAAAGATCCCCAGGGTGCGCAGAAAAGCAGCGACCACTGCCATGCATTTGGTGAACACCCTTGGTGCAGAGGCCAGGCCGAAGGGAAGCACCCGGTATTGATAGTGCTTCTCCTGAAAAAGGAACCGAAGGAACCTTTTGTGTGTTGGATGGATGAGAACATGGGTGTACGCATCCTTGAGATCTACAGAACAAAGCCAATCCTGACTCTGAAGGTACGGCAGCAGAGTTCCCAGAGAAACCATCTTGAATTTTTCTCTGACTAGGAATCTGTTCAACTCTCAGATCTAAAATGGGTCTGAAGCCCCCTGTTTTCTTTGGGATAAGAAAATAGGGGGAGTAAAACCCTGTGCCTTGTTGTTGAGAAGGCACCTCCTCTATTGCTCCTTGGGCTAAAAGAGTGGCAACCTCCTGCTCTAACAGGTTGAGGAGGGAGGTTGGAGAATTGAACTGGTGCACTCTGGTGAGAGGGGGCAAACTGGAAAAATGAAGTTTGTACCCCTCTCTTATGATAGAGTGTGTCCACTGCTCTGATGTAATTTGCCCCCATCTGGGAGCAAAGTAACATAACCTGATGATTTCCGTACCATTTATGATTTCCGTACCATTTATGATTTCCGTACCATTTATCAAGCCCTTATACTTCCCCATTTCGACTTTGCAAACTCTATTCTACAGGGGCTACCCCGGTCCACCCTGAACCCCCTGCAACTGGCCATGAATAGTGCAGCGAGGGTACTCCTCGGGGCATCTAGGAGAGACCACGTGACACCACTCCTAAAACAGCTACACTGGCTTCCCATTCAAGCAAGGATCAGTTTCAAGACTGTACTGCTAACATTTAAAGCGACCAAGGGGCTCACCTCTTCTTCTCTCTCCAACCTCATACTACCACTTGCACCAAACAGGCCAAGAAGAACAGCAGAAATGAACACACTAGCTATCCCAAACGACACCACAAGATGTGCCAGATCAACAGCCAACAGAGCATTCCGACTCTGTGCCCCCACTTTATGGAACACCTTACCAGCACAAATCAGATCAGTACCAAATTTGAGTCAGTTCAGAAAGTCACTGAAACATTTCCTCTTCCTTAAATATCTCAATGACAGCTCTGAACATAACCTCCAGGTGAATAGCAGGAGTGGCCAAACAGACAGACCATCGCAACAGGCCAACTACACAATGTAAATACAAACAGTTCCATATACTATTGCACCACCTTTGTATATAGTTAACCATGATATCTCTTGTCAGATAACACACCTTTGTATATAGTTTCCCCTATTTCCCAAGTTTATATCTCCTGTTAAATGTAATTGACCAGACATATGTAAATTGTCGGATGTTTTTGTTCAATGTAAACCGCGCTGATGTCTAATAGTGCGGTATATAAGAATTGTTAATAAATAAAAATAAATAAATAAATAAATAACCTTCCTGGAATGGTGGAAGGCTCTGGGCCTTCTACAGCCAGGAAGGTCAAGTTTTCTAGCAGAAAGTCAAAGGCCCTGAGGGGGCTGAGATTGCTGGGCTGGAACAGACCTCGCAGCCTTTGCCTTGGTCTGTTTGGAGGATTGCTGACGTTTAGAAGCTGCAGAAGATGCCCTCTTGAGTATAAGCAGAATATGACCTTCCTTTTTTAGAAAAAGGTGTTTTTTTTAACAACCTTTTCTTGTGCAAGAACATCTGCTTCTCCGGTGCTTATCTATAGCTGGTTGTACTGGCCTTGGGGACACTTGTACCTATGCCCAGAAAACTGCATACTGTTTTCTCCGCATGACATCTTACTATGGATCCTTTTTTGTGCAAGAAGATGCCTGTCACCTACCTCCTGATTCGCTCAGAATACCTTGAACTGTCTTGTGCCAAGCAATCACTGGACCTATGACGGAGAATCATCACAAAGAATAATACAATCTGCGCAGAAGAACTTTTACGTCTTTCGCTGTTTGGGCCCTGCTTACCTGGTTTCTGCTACCTGATCTGCCTGCAAGACAACCACACTACCTAGGGACTGAGATAAGACTTTCACATATACCGTCGGTTCTGTGTTCTTCCGCTGCTCGCCTCAGAAAGGGCTGTAGCCTGCATTATCTAGCTTAGCTGCCTCCTTGGATTTGTGCTGCTCCAGAGTGAGATGAAGCTAAGGTATAGTCTCTCTCCTCCTCCGGATGGTCAAGGGTTAGCTACCTGGCTGTCCATAATAGAATCTAATATATATATATATATATATATATATACACACACACACACACACACACACACAGTGGTGTGCAAAAGTCTGGAATCACTTGTAAATTTGACGTTTCAACTTCGTGACCTTATATCTTAATTTCTTTTTCCTCCTAGTGGCCTTTTCTGTGTATCTCATGATACAATGTATAGAGTTAAGAATTGTACATAGTTTCCCCCAGTTACTTCCAAGTTGATCTCCCTGTTTATTGTAAATACAACTCAAAGTTCCTTGTGTTGTATAGTTGATGTTAAATGTAAACCGCTCTGATCTAAAATAGAGCGGTATAGAAGAACTGTTAAATAATAAATAATAATAAATAAGTGATAGATTTAGCTATTAGGGACAACTTTTAGTATTGGTTTGGCCCTTATTTTCTGAGTTTGTTCCCCATAGTTGTCCGGTTGATATATTTTCTGTGAAAATCACGTAATGTACATCGTTGGCCAACGATATATTATTGTAAGACTCCCTCTATCCAAGCAAGGACTGTGGGACTCCCCCTAGAAATTAGTCATAGAGTACCTTAGAAGCACAGGAAAGGTACTCCGAGAACAGCAGGAATTTAGTCTTCACATACAATGGTGTGCAAAAGTCTGGAATCACTTGTAAATTTGACGTTTTTTCAACTTCGTGCCCTTATATCTTAATTTCTTTTTCCTCCCAGTGGTCTTTTCTGTGTATCTCATACGTGATAAATTTGGCTATTAGGGCCAACTTTTAGCATTGGTTTGGCCCTTATTTTCCGAGTTTGTTCCCCATAGTTGTCCGGTTGATAGATTTTCTGTGAAAATCACGTAATGTACATAGTTGGCCAACGATATATTATTGTAAGTATGCTTTAAAATATTATGGACGCACGCCAGGTTTCCTTCAAATTAATGTATGTGGCCTTGAAAAAGGCCGTTTTTATGTGTCAGTGATGACTCAGTATTTGATGGGCCACCCTTTGTTCTTGATCACCTGACTGCACCTTGTCAGACTGGTTCATTCAATGCCGACAAGGTGATCGTTGGCGACAATGCGGTTCCAAGCTGTAAATGGTGACTCAATCAGCTCACGCTCTGATGTCGGATGCCTCTTGGATATTTCCAAGGCCACCTTGAGCCACATGTTCTCGATTGCTTTCAGATCTGGAGACTGGGCAGGCCAGTCCATTGACTTGATGTTGTCCTGCTACTTCCAGCTGATCACCTGATTGGAGCGATGGCAGGGTGCACTGTCATCTTGGAACAGGAATTGGCCAGGAAACAGCTGGTGTGCTGATGGCACCATACACATTTGCAGTATGGTGATGCACTTGGCCCCGTTGACCATTCTATCGACAATGTGAAGACGACCAATGCCACTGGCAGCCATGCAGCCCCAGACCATGACCTTCAAAGGATGCTTCACAGTGAGGTTGAGACACTCAGGTTTGAATTCCTCCCCAGGAAATCTCCTCACATAGGTGTGGGCCTGGTTACCAAACAGGCAGAAAGTGCTTTCATCGCTGAATAGCAGCTTTTCCCACATTTCAGTCGACCAGGTTGAGTGCTTTCTCGCCCACATGATCTGGTTGCGCCTTTGTATGTCAGTCATCAGTGGCTTATACCATGCTCTGCAGCCCCGGAGACCAAACTGCAGGCACCGGCGACGAACTGTTGATGAGCTGACACTGACCTCACTCTTGTCTGACCACTCTCGAAGTAGCTGAGGAGAGGTCAACTTGCGATTTCTCAGTGAAATGCGTTGTAGTGTGCGGTCCTGGCGTGATGTTGATGCACATGGACAACCTGAATGAGGCTTTTCCACCACTAAACCTGTTTCTTTCTTCTGTATAATCTTAACAGCGCTCTGACTGCAGCCAACTTTCTTGGCTGACAGCTTGAAAATCCTTCCTCGCTCATAAAGGACACACGAACACGCTCCTCCAACGTCAGGGTCCGAGTCATCTTCATGGTCGATCCAGAAAGCGTATGAAATTCAAAAATTCTGCGCGTTTTTATAGCTGCCCTGTTGGCTAGATATCTGCATTGTGATTGGTTAGTGAAACCAGCCTCCTGATTGGTTAGAAATAATGTGTGCATATTGGATAATCTCGATCCAGTTTTGATGCAGGATCCACAAAAATCGCAGTAGCTATCTCCCAGTGTCTGTAAAGTATTTAAATTGAAAGCAAGGAATGCAAAAACCTCTAATAGCCAAATGTATCCCTTTTAACGTGGTAGAAAGATGAATATGTTGGACTAACGCAAAATTAAACAAAACAAAACGTTAGAAAGTACGAAAACCGCAAAACTCACAAGTGATTCCAAACTTTTGCACACCACTGTATATATCTACAGACCAGATTTATTTTGTGGCTCATTGCCAGAATAACTCCTAGAACTTTGGGCTGGGTATCAGAAGCTAATTTCCCCTGGACTTAACTAAGAGCCTAACTTATTTTTGTGCTACTAATTATCCCTACAAGACCCCCTTTCTGAAGATCTGTGGCATTGACCAGGGTCTGCAAGGGCGCCACGGGAGTCCGTGGCTTCAGAAGGGGCCTTGGCTTTCGGAGACACCGTGAACTCTGGGAAGAACCTATGCTGCTGATGGCGGCTTTTGAGGGCCTTGGTAGACATCTTACAGAGACCACAGGCCGCAGGGTCATGGTCCCGCTCTAGGCAGCGTAGGCAGCAGTCGTGTGTATCGGTAAGGGACATGATTTTTAAATACCAATCACATTTCTTAAAGCCACTGATAGCCATGGGTGGGAAAGTACCCCAGGCAAGGTCGAAGACTCGCAGTGCTGCTAGTTGGGAAAAAAAGGCATGAAGGCGCCAAGAGGAAAAAATACCTACGGACCAGAGACACTATGCCGGGGCAGCAGGCTCGGGTGGCAAGAAGAGTACCGGTGTGCAACTGAAGGAGAGCATGAAACTCAGGCACAAAGGAATAAACTTTTTCCAGGGGAAAGCAGACGTCTGAAGGGCTCTGTGGAAAAAAGGAGATTGAGCAAGATGGCACTCTTGGGCGGGAAAGGCACCATGCATGCATGGTGACATCTCCCAAAAGCTCTCTTTGAAAGCTGGGGAGATACGTTCACGAGGGCTCCATCAACACAGACATCATTCGTATGTGAAGACAGACTTCCTGCTTGTTCCCAGAGAAAGGCAGTGACTGATTCTCAATGAGGCAAAGCCGGATCATCCAGAAGTGACTTAAGCCATCAGAGAAGAGTGCATGCAGCGAGACCTCTGCAAACAGAGGCCTGTAATGCCAAGGTCGATGACGAGAAAGTGGTTTTAAGAAACCCTCCACCATGAGATCCATCTGATCATGGAGGGTAGGTTGCACGTTTAGGGACTGTAGTGACCAGGGCATCTACTTTAGAGAAATGCAACCACTTGTCATGGTCATCCGAAGACCAAATGTAAACGCCCCAAGTGACAAATTGAGCATAGACACACATCAGGAGAATCCCACTCTAAGGAGTCCATCCTATTGTAGCCCCAGGCGAAAGGGAAAAACCTTAGGTGGCTAGGGTGAGCAATGAGAACAGGAATCTCTTTCTTACAGAATAGCCGGATATATACGGACAGTCTTCTTGAGGTTCCTGGTCACCCTCCAATGGCAAGATCTCTCCTTCTTACCAGCCGGACTCAGAAGTGATAGATTGTTCATCTAAAAGGACTGTTACAGTCTTCCCCTGCCAGCTCCCTGGAGAAAAGGAGGTATCCTTGGCCAGCCAAACTTTGGCAGGCACGCTTTCTAGACAGAGTAGCCAAAGTGCCAGAGCGCCACATATCGCAGGCCTGACAGAATAGTTGCATAAACTGGAGATCAGAGCAGTCAGCTGAAGTCTGCATAAGAGAGTTGTAGAGGGTGAGCAGGCTGCTCAGACAACAAAACCAAAGGAAGGGCATTTTGCGATCAAGCATCACCCTGAGGTAACCCAGAGAGAGCTAAAGCAAGAAACTTGGAAGAGCTACCGGAATCAGGACCCACAGGACACAGAAGGACCCTTTTGATTAGAACCACAGGAGGAACACAAACTACCTGTTGAAGTCTTATATTTCTTCCCACAGCCCAAGCAGGGCAGTAGGGAAGAAAGCATTTTCACAACAAGATAAAAGAAAACATCACAGGGAGAGCCGGGGATCAAAAATCAACAGACTCTAAAGAGAAACAGGAAAAAGACAACTGCAGAAAATGGAGCACACTGAAAAAAGAAGGGAGGAGCATGCAGTTAGAAAAATAAGGTGCTGCTGAAAAACAGATCAGGACGCTGCATTAAAAAGAGAACCATGAAAGAAAAACAAAATACTCACTGCTCTCAAAGGAGGAAATAAACTGATATAGAAGGGAGGGTCCAGAGAAGAAAAAACTGCCTGATAACTTCCTCAGCAACCAGGTCCTTGAATAAAGATTTTTGTGGTTTTTTTTTACCAAACTTTAAAGAGTTAGAAAAATAACAAAAGGTGACTGCCAACTTAGCTGATAAAAGTCTTGCGTGCAGAACAGTCAGAATGGAAGGCTGCAATTGCTCCTCATGAGCAGGAGCACTTCCCTTCAGAGGTGCTCTACTGGTCCTCTTGACCAGGGGCAGCTCTGAAAAGTGAAGAAAGGAAAACTGTTGGCAAAGAAGGGGCACCACAGTGTGCACAACTGCCAAAGATAGCTACACTGACACCAAATCTCTTCTCAGAGGATGCCAGGAGTTAGGAGAAGTCTACATCTGCCGAAATAGAAAATACTGAAGCTCCCCTTGGGGGATGGGTTTTATACCAAGTGGGATGTCACAAAGCTTTGGGAATTTTTCTCTGTCTCACCATCTGCTGGCAGGGTGACACAACCCACTAGTCTGGACTGGTCTAGCAGGATGTATTTGGAAATAGCAAATATATATATATATATGTATACACCATATATTGTGTGTAGACTTTATATATAAACCTAGCATTTTTGTAAAGTAAATAGATACGGTCAAGAGATGGATGCATTCATAAGAATATCAGTAATGCCAACTATATCCTGACTAGCAGTGATGACCTGTCAAGACAATGCTGCTAAATGAAAGCTGCCAAAGGAGATGATATGCTCAAGAGGGAAGTCTAACAGTCAGGTGTCAAACTTAATAAAAATGTTTCTCCTTTTCACAGTTTCAGCTTTCAATACCTAGCATTACCCAGCACAGAATGTAACAGAATCTGACAGCAGGTGCATACTGTATGGCTTAGGAATGGTAACAATCGAACAGAAGAGAGGATGAGGTCAGGCAAAAGAAGGGTAAGGAAAAGAAATTAAATAGGCAGATGCTAATTACGATTTGTCTCTTGCTGACAGCATATTCTCTTAGAATTTGTGTCATACATTTTACCTTGTGAAATTCAAGTGGTTCATATTTGTAAAGGAGGGAAAATTAATTCAGAGATACTCAGCAGAACTTACCCCGATAAATGTGTTGATGAATACTGAATGTCCAGATAAAATAATCTGGAACAGGGCCAGCCCAACCAGTAGGCAAACTAAGCAGTTGCCTAGGGAGCAGCTTCTGGGCAGGGGGCAAAGAGCAGGGCATAGGAAGCTGAACAATAAGGAAGTTATAATGCAAACCATTTAGACTAATAAGAAATAATATTTTTTCACGCAACGCATAAACACACACTGGAATTTGTTACTGGAGGAAGTCGTTAAAGCTGTTAGTGTAGCTTAAAAAGGTTTGGACAAGTAACTGGAAGAAAGGCCCATAAACCATTATTAAAGAGGACCCAGGAAATCCACTGCTTGCCCTAGGATGAACATTGTGGAACCTGTGTGCCTTTATGGGAACATGACAGGTACTTGTGGCCACTGTTGAAAACAGATAGTGGGCTTGATGGACCTTGTTCTGACCCAGTATGGCATTTCTCTCATCTTCATTGCTGTACTTGTCCACACACCTTGTCACCTGCTGGAGGCAGACAACACTGGCCATTCTTAGAGCTGTACCAGAGGATATATGAAGCAATGACACCACTGAAAATTCCTGAAATCTACCTCCACCCACTGGCTTGGAAGCATAACCAGTTTGTCTGGACTTGTCTAGCAGGATAATAAGAAATGGTAGGATTAAAATGGAAGAGCGGCAGAATTTCAAATTCCTCTTCTATTCATTTCGCTCGTCTTATTTCTCAGTACCTCATCCAAATTACAAATGCCTCCTGTGCCCCACCCCACCCCTTTTTGCCAATTCCTATGGAAGCTTCTCTGTAGTCCAAGTACTCAAAATATGTTGCTAAACCAAGCCCTCCACCAGATGTGCCTGTATAAGTTTTTCTAGTTTCAGTAAAATGCAACTTTGACTTTGCCTGGGAGAAAGGCACTTTAACATTCCAAATTATAATGCTGACAGGCATTAAAAGATAAAGCTGCTCTCTCCATCCACCAGTCAAGCAAAACAATTTTGCCAGGCTGGATAAGGGACTTCACAGCTCAACATACAGGAAAGCATAGTTATTCACCTGCAACAGGTGTTCTCCAGAGACAGCAGGAAAACGTCCTGACATATGGGTGACGTTGGCACCGACTGAGCCCTTGCGGAAGCATCTCCCCAGCTTTCAAAGAAAGCTTTTGGGAGATGCCATCACGCATGCGCGGTCCCCTTCCCATCCAAGGGTGCCAATCTTACTCAGTCAAAAAAAGAGCCAACTAAAGAAGACAGCAAAAAGAATGTACAGCAACTCCAAGGGAGGGCTGTGAGGACTGATTCCTGCTATCCCCAGAGAAAGCGTAGTTACTCACCTGTAATAGGTGTTCTCCAGGGACAGCAGGAATCAATCGTTACATATGGGTGATGTCGGCACCGGAGCCCTCGTGTGGAGCAACCCCCCAGCTTTCAAAGAAAGCCTTTGGGATTGCCTGCGCATGCGCAGTCCCCTTCACCCCCAAGGGTGCCATCTTGCTCAGTCAGATGACATAGCTAAAAAGATGGCAAAATGAGAAAATAAAATAAGTGACAGCAACTCCAGGGGAGGAGGGAGGGTCGTGAGGACTAATACCTGATGTCCCTGGAGAACACCTGTTACAGGTAACTAACTATGCTTTCTCCACGAACAAGCAGGAAGTCAGTCCTCACATATGGGACTCCCTAGCTATAAGCTACAGAGAACCCATAGCTAAAAAATGGCTCCCTCTAGAAGAGCCGCAGCAGTTATAGGAATTCAGCGGAGAGGCCACACCTCTAGTAGCCTGACACCAGAGGGCCGGAGTTTCCTAAACCTCAAAGTAGTTATGGAGTACCGCCTGGCCGAAAGCACTGTCCCGTCAGGACTCTCTTTCCAGGCAGTAATGGGCTGCAAAAGTCTGGCTTGAAGACCAAGCTGCGGCCCGGCAGATATCTGCCAACGGAACAGAGCGGTGGTTAGCCACTGTGGAGGTCAGCTGCCCTATATGCCCAGGCGATGCAGTCTGCCACCGAAGTGGATAAAGCATAGTTACTCACCTGTAACAGGTGGTCTCTGGGAACAGCAGGAATTTAGTCGTCACATATGGGTATCGTCAGTACCGACGGAGCCTGCGCAGGAATGCTCCCCAGCGTCCAATAGGAACGCTTTTGGGAGCATCCCTCAGCACATGCGTGCTGCCTTCCCGCCTTTCCAACTGTCCTTCAGTTAGGTTTGTAGCTGAGTGAAAGGATAGAGGGAGAGAGGAAAGAGACAGAGATAGAGAGACAACTCCTGGGAAGGTGGGTAGATTGTGAAAACTAAATTCCTGCTGTTCCCGGAGATCACCTGTTACAGGTGAGTAACTACGCTATCTCCAGGAACAAGCAGGAATGTAGTCTTCACATATGGGGACTCCCTAGCTCTCATAAATCTGGATACGAGTGGATAAGAGGAAATTGGTTGTCCATTCAGAGGCTTATAAGAAGCTGCAATTGCACTAAGATGGACTCTTACCGAATTGGTCTTTAGACCAGAATTCGATAAGTGAAGGAGATACTCTAGTATCGATTCTAAAGGTATGACAAGGGGGTTTAATCCCTTCTTGGAGCACCACATAGTAAAACGCTTCCACTTGAAGGCATAAGATCTTCTTGTGGAAAGTTTTCTAGAAGCCTGAAGGATATCCTTTACCTGTTGGGACAGGTTGAAATCCTGTAGGTCTAAGCCTTCAGCAACAAGGCCGTGAGATGCAGGGACTGGGGACTCGGGTGCCATAGCGTCCCGCCCTCTTGGAAAAGGAGATCTGGAGCATGCCCTAACTCCAGAGGTACAGCCTGAGAGAGATGTAGAAGCAGGGGATACCACGCTTGGCGTGGCCATCGTGGCGCTATGAGAATCATGCGACCCGTGTCTCTCTGAAGCTTGAAGAGTGTTTTGGGAATGAGTGGGAAGACAAAGGAAGTCATCCCTTGCCTGACAATTGTGAGCCGGAATCCTGAAACAGAACCAGGGAAGTTTGGCATTCAATGGACTTGCAAAGACGTCTATGTCTGGAGTGCCCCAGAGATAAAATATCTTTGCCACCTGGTCTAGGTGGAGACACCACTTGTGAGGCAGCAGTACTCGACCGAGTTTGTCTGCCCAAAGGTTTTGAATACCTGGAAGATATACCCCTAGAAGGTGAATTTGATACTCTCTGGCGAGGGCTCACAGTCGTAAAGCTTTGTTGCATAATGACAGAGAGCCTGTCTCGCCCTGCTTGTTCACATAGAACATGCTACTTGATTGTCTTGTAGCTGAGCTGGGCGTGGAATACTCGAAGAGCTAAATAGATTGCTCTTAATTCCAGGAGGTTTGTGTGTAGACCAGCCTCCTGTGGAGTCCAGGTGCCCTGGGTAGAGAGATGATTCAGGTGTGCTCCCCAACCCACCTGTGATGCATTTGTTAGGGTGGCCTGAAAAGGGGTTGATGGAAAGGAGACCCCACTGTCAGATTTTCTAGGGACAAAATTAGTCGTTGAGAGTTTACTATTTTGTCTGATAAATGCCCTGTGGCCTGTGTCCACTGTGTGAATGGGGTCCACTGAGCTGCTCGCATGTGGAGGCGAGCATATGGGACTACATGAACTGTGGATGTCATATGTCCTAGCAACTGTAGTAGCTCTCGAGCAGTTAGGGAGGATTTTCCTGCTGCTTGAGAAGCTAGTTGCATTATGTGAAGACACCGGGCCCGTGGAGGGAAAGCCTTTGCCTGTCTGATATATAGACAGGCCCCTATGAACTCCAGGCATTGGGAAGGAACAAGTTGGGATTTTGGGAAGTTTATTACCAACCCTAAGTACTGGAGGATTCGCATTGTGCGAGACAGTGCAGATGCTGGCCTCTGCAACTGTAGGGGCTCGAATGAGCCAGTCGTCTAAGTAAGGGAAGACGAATATCTCCAGGGTTCGCAGAAATGCAGCTACTACTGCCATGATTTTGTGAATACCCTTGGAGCTGAAGCCAGACCAAAGGGAAGAACCCTGCACTGGAAATGTTTTCCCTTGAAAAAGGAATCTTAAGAACTTCCTGTGATTTGGATGGATCAGAATTGTGAGTGTATGCATCCTTTAAGTCTAGAGAGCAAAGCCAATCCTGGCTTTGAAGGTATGGCAGTAGAGTTCCAAGAGAAATCAATCATTTTGAACTTCTCTCGGAACAGGTATTTGTTCAATTCTCTGAGGTCTAGAATGGGTCTCTGTCCTCCTGTTTTCTTTGGAATTAGAAAATAGGGGGAGTAGAACCCTGCACCCCGTTGAAGAATGAGTACCTCTTCTATTGCCCCTTGGGCAAGAAGCGTTGAGACCTCGTGATCTAGCAGATTGTCTGTGGAGGTTTGAGAATTGAATTGCCTTAGAATTGTAGGAGGGGGCATGCTGTGAAAATGAAGCTTGTACCCCTCTCCTACAATGGACAGAGTCCAATCTTCTGCTGTTATTTGATGCCATCTGTTGGCAAAGTGGCATAACCTGCCTGGGATATTGGGGGGGGGGTTGGGGACCCCTCAGAGGCAGGAAGGCTAAGCTCTCTAGGAAGGAGTCAAAGCCCTTGAGGGGGCTGAACCTGCAGAGCTGGTTGGGCTCTCGGGCCTTTTGGCTTCTTTTGCTGTCTAGTTTGTCCCTTTTGGGCAACCTGACCCTGAGTTTGACTCTGCTGGGTATAGGAAGGATAAAATTTCTTCTTTTTGCTGAAAGAGGGTTTTTTTATAAGGCTGGAGTGGCTGTAGATTTTGACAATCTGTCTAGAGTGGTATTGTCAGCATCTAACTCGTTAGCCTTTTCCTGCCAGTTCTTGCCAAAGAGATTCTCTCCTGTGCAAAGAATGTTGCCTAACCTGTCCTGTACCCAAGTCTCCAAGTCTGATGTCTGAAGCCAGGCAATCCGTCGTGCCCCAATGGCAATAGCAGAGGTTCTGTTGATGCATTCAAAGCAGTCAAAGCCTGCACGATTCACAAACTTGGAGACATCTTGAGCATGCTTAACTAGAGCAAGAAAGTCTTGTCTCTTCATCTGGGAGAAGTCGGCTCATAAGCTCCAAGTCTCCTTTAACTTCTTTGAGGAACATGCCCATATATAGTATATATGAACTGATTCTAGCTGAAAGCATGGAAGCCTGAAAAGTTTGGCGCCCAAAAGCGTCCAGAGTCCTGCATTCACGACCTGGAGGATTGGATGCATGCCTCCTTCCACTTTTCATCCTACGCATGGCTGACTCCAACACCATTGAAAGGTGTGGCAACTGAGTCTTTTGAAATCCGGGACATGGCGTAACGCGATACATAGTATCAAGCCTCCTAGAATGAGGAGATGTAGTCAGAGGTGTCTCCCACATTCTGAGCATCAAGTTATGCAGAATTTCATGGATGCAGAGTGGCTGCCTCCTTTGGAGCTTTAGGATATTGGAGAATTTCCAATTCCTTTGCTCTGGGTTCCTGTTCAGGAGCTACCGTGATTGAAAGACCTTTGGCCACATCACGAACAAAATCCTGAAAAAAGACATGTCCTTTGGAGGTGACATTCTGCGTTGGGGAGAAGAGGGATCTTCCGGGAGAAACCCTCTGGTACCAGCAGAATTGTCAGAGTCTTCGGAATCGGAGGATTCAAAGTATTCCTGACCACGATGCTCATGCAAAGCACGGTCCCGGTATCGATCGAAGTCGGTACCGAGTTGATCCGGTACCGATCTGTCGATTCCATCCAAAGATGGCATGGGAAGAACTCCCACTGGGGCCGGTACCGCCTGTACCGGTGTAGGTACCGGCATCGGTATCGATGTCGGTACCGGTGCCCGTTGATCCATAGGCGTCAACTGTACTGCAGCTGTGAGAAGAGCTGCAATGCTGCGTTCAATAGTGAGGAACCTCTGGTCTATCGACGCTGCCGATGCCTGGGTGTCAGTACCGGTGAAAACGGCTGGGACCCCTGAGCATGGCACCAGTAGTTCTTGCGAGGTTGAGGCCTCGAGAACATCCTGGAGCCCCATTGATGCTTTGGAAGCCAAAGCCTCCCACTGGGGCTGTTTTGCCGGTGTGGTTCCCTCAAGGGCAATGTCAATGGCCTCTCGATGCTTAGCAGGAGAACTACCCTTTGAGGACTGGCTTTTTTGTTTAGTTACCTGAAATCCATGGGAGGAAGAGGAGGCTCTTGAAGATGTCAATGCAATGGATCTGGCATCCGAAGAAAAGAGTACCGAGCTTTGCAGCCCGGTTCTGTCTTCCTCTCTTAGTCATCCCCATACAGGAGAGACATTCAGATGGAGAATGTTCAGGCCCTAAACATTTAAGACACCAATCATGGGTATCAGTGACGGAAATGGTACCGCCACACTTAGTACATTTTTTAAAAACAATAGTTGTTTTTTCCATGTTTCAGGAATATGAGGCCTAATGCCCAAAATGGCACCTAGCACCGAAAAAGAAAAGTTTCTGAAGAGAAACAGTTCACAGTATACAGTTTTTTTGAAAAAAGAAAAGAAAAGAACCAGCGGTACCGGTAGGCGTCGTGCGGAGGCAAACATAACCACAAGAAAACAATTTTAAAGACAGAATTTTCTGCGGTAACAGGGTATGGGTCCTGTCGGCTCCGCGGAAAACAAAGAACTGAAGAGGGACAGTTGGAAAGGCGGGAAGGCAGTGTGCATGTGCTGAGGGATGCTCCCAAAAGCGTTCCTATTGGACGCTGGGGAGCGTTCCTGCACAGGCTCCGTCGGTACCAACGATAACCATATGTGAAGACTACATTCCTGCTTGTTCCTGGAGATCGTGCGCTTGGAGACAGGTAGACCCAGCCTACTGGGGTCATAAGAAAGGAAGAGCTGAGAAACCCTCCGATGTCTCCGCGTACGCTCCAGGTAGAAGGCGAGCGCCCTCTTACAGTCCAGAGTATGCAGTACTGCCTCTGCCCGGCTGGCATGCGGCCTGGGAAAAAAGGTTGGAAGCACCACCTCCTGGTTGAGGTGGAATGAGACCACCACTTTTGGAAGGAACTTGGGGCGAGTGTGAAGGACCACCCTGTTTCTATAAAACCGGGTGTACGGTCTATCAGCTACCAGAGCTTGCAGCTCACTCACACGTCTGGCAGAAGTGAGTGCCACCAGGAAGAGCACTTTCCAGGAGAGGAAGCGCAGATGGCAATTAGTCATCGGCTCAAAAGGGGGCAAGTAAGCTGCTGCAAGACCACATTCAAGTCCCACTCAGTTGCCGGAGGACGAACCGGGGGCTTTAGTAAAAGTAGACCTCTGAGGAATCTGGACATCAAGGGGTGAGCCGACAGAGGTTACCCTTCCACTGGATAGTGGTTTGCTGACAAGGCACTCAGGTGGACCCTGACAGAGTTAGACTTAAGACCTAATTCTGAAAGGTGAAGCAACACCACCGGTAGAAGGCAGGAGGAAAGGGTTTTCATTGCACTGTGTACACCACACTGCAAACCTACGTCACTTGAAGGCGTAGGACTTCCTAGTGGATTGCCTCTTGGAGGCCAGTAACACTTCTTCCACCTTTTTAGGAAGGAGTAGAGGGGCCAGTATTACCCTTTCAGCAGCCATGCCATCAGGTTGAGGGACCTGAGGTTGGGGTGCAAGGGAGAACCCTGCTCCTGAGACAGAAGGTTGGGCTACGTCCCCAGAGGGAGTGGGGTCTCCACTGCCTACTGGAGGAGAAGCAGAAACCAAGGCTGCCTTGGCCATCTGGGGGCTACCAGAATGACCGAGGCCTTGTCCCGAAGGATCTTGAACAATGTTCGGGCCACCAGAGGCATAGGAGGAAACGCATACAGGAGGCCCACTGACCAAAAGATGATAAAAGCATCCACAGCCACCCTCTGAGGATGTGGTTGCCTGGAGCAAAACCTGGGCAACTGGTGATTCTGTGGACTGGCAAAGAGATCTATGGATGGATGGCCCCAGCGGTCGAAAATCCGCTGTGCCACATCCGGATTCAATTGCCATTCATGAGGTTGCAGAATCCTGCTTAGCTTGTCTGCTAGAACGTTCTCCTGACCAGACAGGTAGATTGCTTTGAGCGACATACCCTGCCTGACTGTAAATGAGCAGAGGTCCAGGGTCTCCTGGCAGAGGAGTCAAGACCCTGTGCCCCCCTGTTTGTTCATGAAGAACATTGACACCTGGTTGTCTGTCTGCACTGAGACAGACTGACCTGAGAGAACCTGACAGAGGTTTTGAAGAGCTAGGCCAATTGCTCACAGCTCTAAGAGGTTGATTTGGTGCGCAGCTTCCTGAGGAGACCACAGCCCAAGTGCATGAACCCTGGCAATGGGCTCCCCAGCCCAGCAAGGATGCATCTGTTAGTACTCTTGTGTGCGAGGGAGTCTGAAAAGGTACTCCCCCGAGCAAGCTGGATGGCAGGCGCCACCACTACAACAAACTCACGAGTCGCTTGGACACTGCTACTCTGTCCCTGAGGTTGCCTGTGGACTGTGTCCACTGGTCCCCCGAGGCACCATTGAGCTGTTCTCATGTGCAGATGAGCATTCAGGGTCACATGCACCGTGGAGGTCATGTGGCCTAGTAGACAGAGGAAGCTTCTCGCAGAGTTCTGAGATTGTTGACTGACTTGGTGAACTATCGCCAGTAGCTGGTTTGCCCTGTTCTCCGGCAAGTAAGCCCTTGCCCGGAGGGTGTCCAGTCTTGCCCCTATGAACTCCAACTTCTGAGTGGAGAGCAAAGTAGACTTTGCATGGTTTATGACAAACCCCAGATGTTGTAGCAGGTTTACTGTATGAGAAGTGGCCTGTTGGGCCTCCTGGATCGACTGGCCTCTTATTAGCCAGTCGTCCAGATAGGGGAAGACAAAAATTCCTTGGCTCCTGAGGAAGGCCGCTACCATAGCCAGGCATTTGTTGAATACCCTGGGGGCGGGATGCTAGGCCAAAGGGAAGTACCCTGTACTGGAAGTGGTTTCCTCCCACCACAAATCTGAGAAACTGTCTGTGGTCTGGATGTATGAGGATGTGTGTATAAGCATCCTTCAGGTCTAAGGAGCATAGCCAGTCTCCCTGCTGGAGGTATGGCAGTAATATTCCAAGGGAGAGAATCTTGAACTTTTCCCTTACCAGGAACTTGTTCAGATTCCGCAAGTCAAGGAAGGGCCTGAGGCCTCCTGTCCTTTTTGGTATGAGGAAATACCTGGAGTAGAAGCCTCGCCCTTCCAGGGGGTGGGGCACCGGTTCCACCGCCTGATCCTTCAAAAGACCTGCCAACTCCTGTAAGAGGAGGTTCCTGTGAAAAGGGGGCCTTAGAGGCTCTCCTGGAAAGGAGGAGGGTGGTACCTGGTCGAAATGGAGTAGATACCCCTTCTGCATTATCTGCAAGATCCAGGTATCGGTGGTAACGGCTGGCCACCTGTGGGCGTACAGGGTCAGCCTTCCTCCTGTGCAGGGCCATACCAGAGATGGGAGAGAAGCCATGCTGTGGGAGTCAAAAAAAACCCTTCCGGCTGGGTGGTAACAGGAGCTGGAGGCTTGGGGGTTTTCTGCCTACGCGGGCCGTGCCCTTGGCCTGCTGCCCCTGTTGGGGAGCTGGGGTGGTCTGGTAGGTGGGGTAGTTGTGGTAGGGCATTACCCTTCCTCAGGAAAAAGGGCTTTTTACCAGAGCCCTTCTTTTTGTGAGAAGGGGTAGAAGTCTTCTTGGAGAGCCTTGTCCGGGGTTAAGTACTTGGACTTGATCTCCGCAGCCTTCTCAGTTATGGGTTTGCCGAACAGGTTTTCACCTCGGCAAGGGACATCGACCAACTTGTCGTTGGACCTGGAGTCATGGGTTCAGGACATTAGCCAGGCCTGATGGCATGCACAGATGCCGGCTGCGGCTACTTGGGCCGAAGCCTCGAAGCCGTCGTAGGCTGCTCGAGACAAACTTCGAGCACTATCGAATCCCTGTGGACAAGGCCTTGAAGCGCTGCAAGGGTTCCTCGGAGAGGCCAGCCGAGAACCTGGCAATCTCCTTTGCCAGGTCTGGTAAGTACATGCCCATGTACAGCTGGTAGGTCTGGACACGGCATGACAGCATCGAACCCTGGAAGCACTTTCTGCCGAGGGCGTCCAGGTTCCGGGCCTCCTGCCCAGGAGGCACTGAGGAGTGCGTTTTTTGGCTCTTGAGCATTTGCATGGCCGATTCCACAATCATGGAGTTGTGCGGCAGCTGTGCTTTCTGGAACTCGGGGCTCTTGCAGACTCGATAAACGGAATCGACCCGCTTGCTGAGAACCAGCATCGAGGCCAGGGACTCCCACATGCAGAGCATTAGCCGTTCCAGCATCGGAGGCAAAGGCACAGTAAGGGCTTCCCTCAGGGGAAAGTCATACTGGAGGGCCTCGAGCTCTTAAGGCTCCTCCTCGGACTCCGCCGGGAATGCCAATGCCTTGGCCATGTCCCTGACTAAGTCCGAGAACCTGGTGTCCTCCGGGAGGGGGGGGGAGGGACGACCTTCTCCGAGGTTCCGAACCCGGTGAGTCCGATAGGATACACTGGGTCCAGTGGGTGTCTGGAGACTCCTCATCTTCTGTCTCCCACGCCGACTCCTCCGAGAAAGAATCGAGCGGCTCCGGCCATGAGGGCTTTGAGCCCGACCGTCCTGACGCCGAGGGCACCGGCAATTGACAACCTCAGCCCTGAACGGGAGGTCGAGGGAGACTTTAGCCGAGGATAGACTCGAGACCTGATTGACTCGAGGATTGGCTTGGCCTCCGGGGTCGACTTGGATGTCGAGGTCCCGGTGGTCGGGGCGGATGGACTGGTGAGACCGGCTATCAGCACCCGCTCCTGCTCCTCCATGAAGGCAGCCATGCTGCTCTCCAGGGCCACCATCCTGAGACCGAGCTGAGAAGGCTCCGCAGCCTCCAGATCGGGTCCTGCCGCCGTCTGGCCCGATGCCGGCTCTCCAGGAGGAGAGTCTACGAGGACAACAAGTGTTACCTGACTCGGCGTCTCCGGCTCCTTACGAGGTAGTTTGGGCGGCCGCTCCAACTCCAAGGACCCGGGACGACGGTCGGGGCTCCACATCCTGGAACCCGAGGGCCCAGGCCGATCAGAGGCTTCCAACGATGTTGCCCTTATGAGTTTTTTCTTCCTCCGGTGTTCCCTGGAGGGAGACACCTGCTCAGAGGAGCAACGACACTCAGTGTCAGACAACTCCTGAGACGTCGAGGCCTCTGACGAGGTCCGTGCTCAGACGGTTGCGGACTCCGAGAAAATCCTTTCACGTTGATGCTGCCTGCTCCTCAATGCCTTGGAAGACATCTTGCCACATGAGTCACAGACCACCGGGTCATGGTCGGGCCCGAGGCATCGGAGGCAGCAGTCATGTGTGTTGGTAAGGGACATCAGCTTCTTACACCGATCACACTTCTTGAAACCGCTGGCAGCCATCGGGGGAAAAAGGGCCACTGCAAGGTCAAATGACTGGGCTGCCAGTGAAAATGAAGAAAAAAAAAAGAGCATGAACGCTAGTCACCAAGGACAAAAACAAAAAATGTGACCGGACTCGATACAGGTGTACTGAGCCGAAGGCGGGTAGGGGAACCGGCGTCGAACCGGGTCGAAGAATAATTCTTCAAAAGTTTTGATGCACTTTTTCCCCCCCGAGGACAGCGAAACAACGTCCGTTGGGCTCCGTGGAAAAAGGGAGACTGAGCAAGATGGCACCCTTGAGTGGGAAGGGGACTGCGCATGTGCAGGCAATCCCAAAGGCTTTCTTTGAAAGCTGGGGAATTGCTCCGCAGGAGGGCTCCGTCGGTGCCGACGTCACTCAAATGTGAGGACCGGCTTCCTGCTTGTTCCTGAAGAACACCCGTTACAAGTGAGTAACTACGCTTTCTCCGTGAAAAAGCAGAAAGTCAGTCCTCACATATGGGACCGTCCAAGCTTCAGGCTATCGAAAGCCCATAGAGAAAAAAAACAAACAGTCACCCTCAAGGGGATCCATGAACAGCAGCAATTGAGTCTGCAGATACAGACTGCAGTAGGACTATGTGTCGATGAGAACCAACGCTCCAGTAACCTGAACACAGAAAGGTAGGAGTTGCCTAGACCCGAAAAGATTACAGATCACAGCCTGGCCAAAGCACTGTAACATAGGGGCTTGTTTACAAAGCCGCGGTAGTGGTTCGCGATCGCAACCGCGGCCCCATTGAAATCAATGGGGCCGCGGCTCCGATTACGATCGCAAACCGCTACCGCGGCTTTGTAAACAAGCCCCATAGTAACATAGTAGTTGACGGCAGATAAAGACCAGCATGGTCCATCCAGTCTGCCCAGCAAGATGGCAAGAGTAGGTGCACCTGTCGCTCCGCGCAGGCCACCCCTCCCCATATCCTTGTTCAGGGGTAAACCCACCACTCCATGTAGGACACCTCTATTTGTTGAGGCGTTATATGGTTCAGAAGTTAGATGGTACCGTTTATTTTGTTTTTTTCCTATTTCTGTAAAGGGATCCTCTGTTTGTCCCATGCCTTTTTGAATTCCGTCACCGTGTTTGCCCTTACCACTTCCATCGGGAGGGTATTCCAAGCATCCACCACCCTTTCAGTGAAAAAATATTTCCTGACATTGCCTTTCAATTTACCCCCTTGCAGTTTCATGTTATGCCCTCTAGTTTTACAGGTTCCCCGTCTTTGGAAGAGGTTTGTTTGTTCATCATTTCTCTTTAAGTATTTAAAGGTCTGAATCATATCTCCCCTGTCCCTCCTTTCCTCCAAAGTATACATATTTAGGTCTTCAAGTCTCTTCTCATAAGGCTTCTGATGCAGGCTCCAAATCATTTTGGTCGCCTTCCTCTGAACAGTCTCCAGTCTTTTTACATCCTTTGCAAGATATGGTCTCCAAAACTGAACACAGTATTCCAAGTGAGGCCTCACCAGTGACCTATACAGTGGCATAAGTACCTCTTCTTTTCTGCTGGTAATCCCTCTTTGTATGCAGCCCAACATCCTCCTGGCTTTTGCCACTGCCTTGTCGCACTGTTTTGCCACCTTGAGATCAGCAGAGATAATCACACCAAGGTCTTTTTCCTGAACTGTGCATACCAACCTTTCTCCCCCTATCGTGTACATTTCTCTTGGATTTCTGCTACCCAAGTGCATGACACTGCACTTTTTTGCATTAAATCGTAGTTGCCAAGCTTTAGACCAGTCTTCCAGCTTTTGTAGATCTTTCTTCATGTTAACCACTCCCTCGGGGGAGTCCACTCTGTTGCAAATTTTTGTGTCGTCTGCAAAAAGACAGACTTTTCCATTCAGTCCTTCAGCAATATCACTCACAAATACATTGAACAGTGCCGGGCCCAGGACCGAACCCTGGGGCACCCCGCTAATCACCTTCCTCTCATCCGAGTGAGCTCCATGTACAATCACCTTCTGTCGTCTGTCAGTCAACCAATTTCTAATCCAGTTTACCATCTTGGGACCCATCCCCAAGCTACTGAGTTTGTTGACAAGCCTCCTATGAGGAACAGTATCAAAGGCTTTGCTGAAATCCAAGTAGATGACATCCATTGCATGCCCCTGATCTAGTTCCCTGGTCACGCAGTCAAAGAACTCGATCAGATTTGTTTGGCAAGATCGTCCTTCAGTAAAACCATGTTGCCTCGGGTCTTGCAAGCTGTTGGTTTTCAGAAAGTTCACTATTCGCTCTTTCAGGAGTGCCTCCATTACTTTTCCCGCCACCAAGGTAAGGCTCACGGGCCTGTAGTTTGACACTTCTTCCCTGTCACCACTTTTGTGTAGAGGTACGACATCAGCCATTCTCCAGTCCTGAGGAACCTCTCCTGTTTCCAAGGATCTGTTGAAGACATCCTTTAACGGTCCTGCAAGAACCTCTGAGCTCTTTCAGTATCCTGGGATGTATCCCATCCGGTCCCATGGCCTTGTCCACTTTCAGTTTAGCAAGTTGTTCTAACACCTCTTCTTCTGTGAATGGTGTGGTATCTACTTCATTCCCATTTTTATATTTGGGAGTCACAGCTGGTCCATCCCCAGGATCTTCTTTAGTAAACACAGAGCAGAAATAATTGTTTAGCAATTTTGCTTTTTCCAGTGTCACTTTCCACGAGTCCTTTCCCAGCACTTCTGAGTCCTGCAATTCCAACTCTGATCTTTTTCCTTTCCCGAATATACCTGAAGAAATTTTTGTTGCCACCCTTAACATCTTTAGCCATCTTTTCCTCTGCCTTTGATTTTGCTATCCTTATTACTCTTTTAGACTCTTTGAGTTGGATCCTGTATTCATTTCTGTGTTCTTCTGTCTGCAAGCTTTTGAATTTTGCAAAAGTTGTGTTTTTTGCCTTTATATGAGCAGCCACCTCTTTGGAAAACCAAATAGGTTTCCTTCTCCTCTTGCTTTTATTTACTTTTCTTACATATTTATCTGTTGCTCCTTTTATTGCCTCCTTTAGTTTAGCCCATTGCAATTCCACTTCCTTTATCTCTTCCCACCCCGTCATCTCCTCCTTTACGTACTCTGCCATTTTATTGAAGTCAGTGTATTTGAAGTTTAGGACTCTGAGCTTGCTATGATTGGCCTGTACCATGGCTTTTATTTCAAACCACACCGTGTGATGGTCGCTGTTGCTCACAGGGGCACTCACGCAGACATTTGACACACTATCACCGTTGGTGAGCACTACATCCAGCGTTGATTTTTCCCTGGTTGGTTCCATCACCATTTGTCTAAATAATGCATCTTGGAGAGAGCATCCACAATTTTTTTTCTTCTTTCCAGATGTGCAGAAGGAGTAATCCAATCCACATCAGGTAGATTAAAGTCACCCAATATGATTGCTTCCCCCTTTGATGCTATCTTGGTAATATCTATAATCAATTCATTGTCTCTCTCTTCAATTTGAGTCGGAGGTCTATAGACTACAGCAATATGGATGACAGTGCCATTTCCTCTCTCCAACGCAATCCAGAGCGCTTCTTCTTTTCCCCATGTCCCCTGCATTTCAGTAGCTTTAATATTGCTTTTGACATACAAGGCTACTCCTCCTCCTTTTCCATTTTCTCGGTCCCTTCTGAATAGATTATAGCCAGCTATGGCTATATCCCAATCATGTGATTCATTAAACCATGTTTCTGTAATGGCCACAATGTCCAAGTCCGTTTCCACCATTAGGGCTTCCAGGTCTGGAATTTTGTTGGCTAAGCTTCGAGCATTTGTGCTCATTGCTTTCCAGCACTTTCCTGGCTTGTGTGTATTTTGCATTGATTTTGTTCTGCCCACTTCCTCCCACATGTTTTTGATGTGTGGTTTAAAAGTGTGGCTGTTTCTGATGTTGTTCTGCTTTTGTTGGGGTGGCATGCAGATGTTGACCTTCCACATCCGTCACCCCCTTTTCCTAGTTTAAATGCATGTCCACATACTGCCTGAATTTTTCACTTAGGATTCTTTTCCCTGCGGAAGAGAGATGTAGTCCATCAGCACAGTATAGTCTCTTGTTGGTTCATCTGTTGTCCCAGTTGCCAATAAATCCGAATCCTTCTTTTCTGCACCAGGTCTGGAGCCATGTATTAAAGCTGTTAATGCGATGCAGTCTTTTTGTCCCCTTATCAAGAACAGGTAGAACCTCTGAGAATGCAACAGTGTTAACAACATGCTTGAGTTTCTCCCCCAGAGATTGGAAGTCCTTTTGGGCTGTAGAGGCACTGTTCCTAGCCAGGTCGTTTGTGCCTAGGTGGATAATAACATCAAGTTTGGAATGTTCACTTTTTGCACTAAGTAATTCAACAACTTGGTTTGTATTCCTGCTGGCTGAAGAGCCTGGTAGGCACATGACTATCTTCTCTCCTTTGAACTGTGTTCCCAAGTTGGTGCCTCTGATGATGGAATCTCCAAGTAGTAGTAGTTTTCTGTTTGGTGAGGTTTTCTTCATATTTAGTGCTTTAGCAGGGGATTGGGCATTGTCTGACTCATTTGAAGACCCTTCAGTTTCTTTGAATTGGGCATCCTCATTAGCCAAGGCAGAGAAGGCATTGTGCAGGGATATCTCTTGATGTATAGGATGTCTTTGTGTTACAGGTTGCAATCTACCAGAACCCACTATGATCCATTTGTTCCTGGGGCGTTTGATTCTTTGTGGGAGCGGTGGTGGAGTTTGTTCAGTTTGTATCCTAGAAGAGGTGCGCTTCATTGCAGCCAGTTCCTCCCTCAGTAGAGATACTTCTATATGCATGGCAGCTAGGTCTTTCCTTAGTAGAGTCAGTTCTTCATACAAGGCAGCTGACTTTAGACATATAGGACAAGCTCTTAGTCTCCAAATGATTTGTCTTTGAATGAAAGTACCGCAGTTATTGCACTGAATACACAACATGTTTATGCAGTCCCAGAAGAGGAAGAAGAAGAAGAAAAGATGAATACGATGTGGCTTTTAACCCAAGTTTGGAATGATAGATGGCACGTCTGTGACCCGCTGGGACTCCCTCTCCAGGCAGTAATGAGCTGCAAAGGTATGGACTGAAGGCCAGGTGGTGGCCCAGCAGATGTCCAACATCGGGACTGAGCGCAGGTTTGCCACAGAGGCCGCCATAGTTCTGACACTGTATGTCATGACGTGGCCATTCAGCATGCACCCAGCCTTCTCAGACAAGGGCGATGCAATACGCCACCTAAGTGGACAGGGTTTGCTTGGTCACTGTCTCCCCCAGACGACTGGGGTCGTAGGAAAGGAAGAGCTGAAAAGCTTTTCGGCAGCCCAGGGTACTTTTAATGTAGAAGGACAGGGCCCTCTTACAGTCCAAGGTGTGAAGGACAGTCTCCACCCTGCTGGAGTGAAGCCTCAGGAAGGTGGGTAGTACTACCTCCTGGTTGAGGTGAAAGGAAGACACCACCTTCGGAAGGAATTTGGGATGCTTGTATAGCATGACCCTATTCTTGTAGAACCTGGTGTATAGTGCCTCTGCCACCAGGGCTTGGAGCTCATTAACTCTGTGAGCGCCACCAGGAACACAACCTCCCACGAAAGATACCTCAGGTGGCAGGTAGCCAGGAGCTCGAAAGGAAGGCAGATGAGCTGTGCATAGGGCAGTATAAAAAAGCCTGTTAAATAAATAAATAAATAGAATACACTGAGGTCCCACTCCGTTGCCGGGGGGGGGGGGGGGGCGCGGATGGGGGGTTTTTGACAGCAGAAGCCCCTTCAGAAAGCAGATCACCAGAGGCTGAGCCAAGAGGGGCTTGCCTTTGACAGGGTGGTGCACCACCAGGGCACTGAGGTGCACTCTGAGTTTGATTTGAACCCGGATTGCAAGAGATGAAGGTGGTATTGCAGCACCAGTTGCAACGGCAGAATGGGTTCACCCATTGCTCTGTGCACCACACCGAGAACCTCCGCCATTTGAAGGCGTAAACCCTCCTCGTGGAGGTCTTATGGGAGGGCCAGCAGGATCTCTTCCACTTCTCCTGAGAGGCTGATAGGGGCTCTTCAACCATGCTGTCAGTGATAGGGACCACACATTGGGGTGCAGGAGAGAGCCCTCTTCTTGAGAGAAAAGCCCCAAGGAACTTCTCAGGGGGATCGGTGCTTCTACTGACAATCGGAGCAGTGGAAACCACAGGTGCCTGGGCCACCATGGAGGCACTAGGATCAGGGACGGTCTGTTGCAAAGAATCTTGAAGAGGGTCCTGGCAATCAACAGCGTGGGTGACAAGGCCTTCCGACCATGGGATGAGGAATGTGTCTGCTGTTACCCAGCCCAGGTGGGGCTGACGGGAACAGAAGCGGGGCAGTTGGTGGTAAGTTCAGGCTGGCAAAAAGGTCCACCCTTGGGGTCCCACAGAGCCAGAAGAGCTGGGTGGCCACTCGGGGGTCCAGCTGTCACTCCCACCAAAAGGCATATTCCTTGACTGATTGCGTAGGAGCAGACTGTCATTGCCTCGCAGCAGAGGGTGCGAGACCCTGTGCCCCCTTGCTTGTTCACATACTGTAGAACATCGCCACTTGGTTGTTCATTATAAGCCAGTTGTCCAGATAGGGGAAGACAAATACCCCTTGGAGACGGAGGTAGGCGGCCACTATTGGCAGGCATTTGGTGAAGACCTTGGGGGCGGATACCAGGCCGAAGGCTAGTACCCTATATTGGTAGTAGCCTCCCCTGACCATGAAGTAAAGATACTGCCTGTGGCTGGAGTGAATGAGGATGTGGGTATAAGCATCCTTCAGATCCAAGGAGCATAGCCAGTCTCCCTGCTGGAGGTAAAGCAGCAATGTTCCAAGGGAGAGCATCTTGAACTTCCCTTCCCAGGAACTTGTTCAGGTTCCACAGGTCTAGGATTGGTCGTAGACCCCGTGTTTATATTTACGTATGTTTATGTAATTTCTTGATATACCGCCCAGGTTGAAGGGCGTCAGAGTGGTTTACAATCACTACAAGCAGGTACTGGATACATTTCCTCGTCCCCAAAGGGCTCACATTCTACATGTGTACCTGAAGCAATGGAGGGTTAAGTGGCTGGCCCAAAGCCACAAGGAGTGTCTATAGGACTAGAAACCCCAGTCCCTCTGGCCCTAGGTGGGAATTAAACAGCCCTCCCCCGCCATAACATACCTTGTCCTAATCACTAGGGTACTCCTTCCTGTCCTTTTTGGCATGAGGAAATACCTGGAGTAGAACCCATTGCCCCTGAGATGTTGGGGTACAGGTTCCACTGCCTTGTCCTTGAGAAGGCCTGCGAGTTCTTGCAGTAGGAGGTCCTAGTGGAGAGGAGACCTGGCGGGCCCTCCCAGGAAGAAAGGGGTGGTGGGGGGTCTCTGTGCATCACCACCCTCCCTGACCATCTGGAGTGCCCAGGAATTGGTGGTGATGGCTGGCCACCTTTGGGCATAGTGGATCAGATGTCCCCCTGTGGGCTGCTGTCGTCCTTGAGGTAGAGAGGCTTTGCCCAAGGAGTCAAAAGCTCCCATAGGCTGGGCCGGAGAAGACGCCTGGGGCTTGGGAGCCTTCTGCTTATGAGGGCCATGCCCCTGTCTCTTAGCCTGCTGACTCTGCTGGGAAGGCTTGGAAATGTGGGTAGTTTTTGTAAGCAGCCCCTTTCCTTGGGTAAAAGGGCTTTTTACCAGAGCCTTTCCGTTGGGGAAGGGTAGCAGTCTTTTGGAGAGCCTGGTCCATGTCACGAGTTCAGTCTCCAACTCTGCAGCCTACTCCGTCATGGACTTTCCAAAGAGGTTCTCTCCTTGGCATGGGATATCGACCAATTTGTCCTGAACCCATTGCTTGAGGTCGAAGACTGTAGCCAGGTTTGGTGCCAGGCACCAAAGCCCGCCACAGTTACTCTAGCCGCCGACTTAAAGCAGTCGTAGGTTGCTCGAGTCATGAACTTGGAGCACTCACAGATGGCTCTGGACAGTTTCTTGAACCCCTGCAGGGGTTCCTCAGAGACCAGCTGAGAACCCGGTGAGCTCCTTTGCAAGGTCTCTCAGGTACATGCCCCATGTACAGCTGGTAGGCCTGGATCCGGCCCATGAGCATCAAGCCCTGGTAGCACTTTCTGCCGAGGACATCCAAGATGCAGGCCTACCTACTCGGGTGGGGGGGGGCACAGAGGAGTGCGTCTTCTGGCTCGTCAATTGACGCATGGCCAACTCCACCACCATGGAGTTATGCGGCAGCTGTGCCTTTGGGAAGCCTATAGAGTTGAGCTGCTTACTTACAGCAGGCACAGACGCTGGTCTTTTCCACATGCGGAGCATGAACTGTTCCAGGATAGGTACCATCAAAGATTCCCTTGGTGGGGTCTCGTATTGGAGGATTTCTAGTTCCTCTGTCCAAGGGTCCTTCTCCGATTCTGTTGGGGACACTAGTGTCTGACATGTCCCGCACAAAGTCGAGGAACACCATGTCCTCTGGCGGGGACAGATGCAGAGATTCTGAGGCGGACAGGTCTGAGGGGAGATCGCGGTGGTGAGGGTGTCGGGGGACTCCTTGTCCTCGGTTTCCCATGCCGAGTAGTCTGTGGGAGGGCAACCTGGAGGCTCTGGGCCTGAGCCTCGGAAGCCCTGCAGCAGTGTCGTATGCACTAGTCAGGGAAGACCTTGGTCCCGTAGAACGGGACCTGGATCAAGACCTCTGCCAAGGATTGACTCGGCTTCCAGGGACATCCTCAACATCGAGGATTCAGTAGTCTGGACGGAGGAACTGTCTGTGCCAGACATCAATGCCCGTTGCTGGTCCAGGAAGGCATACAAGCTGCACTCCAGGGCCGCCATTCTGGTCTCCAGTCCAGATGGCTCCGCAGCCTTCTGTGTGGACACCAAGGAACTTTGGCCCAGCGCCGGTTCCCCCAAAGGGGAGTCCTCATTGAGGATAGCCTCGGGTATCCGGCGCCGATCTCTGGGCGATTCCTTCCGGGTGACCTTGGTAGGCCGCTCCCGCTCCAATCTCTCGGACGAGCGGCGTGAACTGTGGGACCTTGCTCGGGGCTTACCCGGCCTGCCGGAACCATCCGGGAATGCTGCTTTTGAGGATTTCTTCTTGTGTTCCCTCGCGGGAGACCCCCTTTAGGAAGGCACATGGTGTCGACTGGGTCCGCGGGAATGCTTCAGACGGAGCCTTCGCCCTCGGAAGCACCGGGAGACTCCAGAAAAAACACAAAAAAACCCAACCCAAACTTATTGTGCCGCTGCTGATGGCTCTTAAGGGCCTTGGTGGACATCTTTTTACAAAGATCACAGGCCGTGGGGTCATGATCCGGTCCGAGGCAGCACAGGCAGCAGTCATGAGTATCAGAAAGGGACACAATTTTCGTACACTGATCACATTTCTTGAAGCCACTGGTAGCCATGGGTGGGAGGGGGGGAAATAAAAAAAAAAAGTACTCTGGTGAGGTTGAAGACCCGTGGTGCTTCCAGTTGGAAAAGGGGCACGAAGGCGCCGAAGGGAAAAAAGTGGATACGGACCTGAGACTCTATGCCAGAGCAGCGGGCTTGGGTGGTGAGAAGAGTACTGGTACACCACCGGAGAGAAGAGTATGAAACTCAGGTAAAGTAATCAATCTTTTCCGGGGGAAAGCAGACAGACATCTGAAGGGCTTCTTGGGGGAGGGGGAAAGAAAAAAAAAAAAAAAAGAAAAGAAAAGAGGATGAGTAAATTGGCACCCTTGGGCAGGAAGGGGATCATGCATGCAAGGTGGCATCTCCCAAACTGGAGAGCCGCTTCTGTGAAAGCTCAGTCTGTGCCAACTTCACCCATATGTGAGGACTGACTTCCTGCTTGCTCCTGGAGAAAGAATATGAGGAAATAAGAAGGCAAGAAAAGGCAGTAAAAGCACATGTAAGAATGGTCCCATTCCTAAGGTTTAACACTGCTGTCTTATGAGCTCCTGTATCATTTTCTAAATACTAATTTTGTATTTTAGTTTATTATTTCTTTCATTATTAACTTAAGATGCAATGAGGAAATCTGATGTTTTCTTCATTTTGAAAAATGGGAGGAACATACATAAAGAGGCCATGTGCCTAAGGTCGTAACGTGGGGCTAATTGCTGTTACAGATGAGAGGAGATGACTATCCTACACTCTTTCCACCGTTACAGAGAAACAATTCTGCTGCCCAAATGGTGGATCTATAGCACTTCGCTGAAATTTCAGTATTCAAAAAGTATACTTTTCTTACCTTCAGACCCCTCAGTCAGGGGCGTCTGCCCTCTCGAGAGGTTAAATGTGCCATTCTCCGTGTAAGACGCTTCAGCATCGGAATGCTCAGAGTCAGAAATAGTCAATTCCTTAGCAACAAGTGAATCGTCCAGCTGAAAGAAGAAAATCCTTATTAGAGGATATAGTTGTCTCCAAAGAGCATGCATGCAAGTCTACCTTTAAGTCTTTCTCTGGCACTTAACATCTTATGAATTTTATACAAAATGGGTCTTGCTCATGGTACTGTTAAAATCTACTTCCTGCACAGATGTTGCCCGCATTCCTTGCATATGAAGATATATGGACAGCAGGGCTGGCCCAAGGGTATTAGCCACCCTAGGCAAACCTTCAGCCACTGTTGCCACTACCACCCAAACCTAGGAGAACCTCCCTTCTTTCTGCTATTTCTGAACGTCAGAAAAGAAAAGGCAAAGAAGCCACCACAAAGCCTCATGCTCAAGCATGCTGGAAGCCTCCATCGGGCCTAACGCCTTTGAATACACTTTCTGCTGCCTTAGCAGTGGGAGTGGAAGCAGCTTTGAGCATGCTTGAACACAAAAGCTCCATGGCAGCTTCATATATCTTTTTGGTGCAGACAATCAGAAACAGCAAAAAAGGCTCCTAGAAGATTTTAAGGAGGGGGGTGCAGTGGTAAGTAAGTCCCCCCACCCCCAAAAAATTTTTGTGCCAGTCTAGGCAACTGCCTAGCTCCAGGATCAGCCCTGAGGACAAGCATAAACTGCAAGGGGAAGCTATTGGTCCAGGGCATCTGAAAATAAGCAGGACTGGGCTAGGCCAAACAACAAAGGTTAATTTTCTACATCGGCCTGGATTTCACCTCTGGCTCTAGCCTCAGCCCTTTATGCTGCTGAGGAACAGCCATGGTTCCCGAGATAGAGGCAGAGGAGGAAGGAATTGGACCCAAGCTGGGAAAGTGCCTTTGTAGCTGGGCCTGTGAAGCAGGTCTAAATACAGGTCACAGACCTCCTTCGGACCACAGGTGGCTCTATAATGAGGCCAAGTGAGGCGGTGGCCTCAGGCGGCAGCTTTTTGGGGGCGGCAAAATTGCCCCCAAAGAGACTGCCGTCACCGCCTCACTTAGCCTTCAAAATAAAAGAAAAAACTCTGGCGCAAGAAGCAGCTGCTGCTGCTCCAGTGGCAGAATGAGGAGCCCCGTGGCTCGACCCCCCCCCCCCCCCCCCAGGAGAGCTTGCTGGTTTCCCTGGCTCTGCTTTGCAGAGCCGCAGCAAAGGGACAGTGTTTCCCTTAACCGCGGCTCTGTTAAAGCTGAGCCCGAGATGCTGATGGGAAACAGGATTTCCTGTTTCCCACAGTGCCGTGGGCTCAGCTCTGAATAAGCAACAAAGGGTCATTGATGTGAGGTTTTGGCCGCTGTTTCCATATATATGTATGTGTTCAGTAAGTCGCCCTGTGCTGATTCTGAAACCCTGTTGCATTACAATTAAACAAACAAAGCTAAGTAAGGGTTTCAACACAAAGACTCATTGATCACATATCATCTTTAGGGTGAATAGTAGAGCTTGATTTTATGTATTGGACTGAGAAGGTTTATATAGCTCTGAAAGGTGACACTAAGATATACTGGAAGAGAGATGGACAGAGGGTAGGGTGGCTGGAAGGGAGCTGACTGGGGGGTGGCACAGAGTGAACCTGAGCTGATACCTGGGATGGTATTTGGACTAGAAGGGGCTGGACAGTGGGAAAGGAGGGGGACTGAAAGGGAATGGACACAAGTGGCAGTCATGGGAATGCAAGGTGGTTGACATTGGAAGATACTGGGAGGGGAGGACTGGAAAGGGGACTGATACTGGGGAAGGTTACTGAAACTGGAAATGGGCTGATGGAAGGAAGTGAAGAAAACAAAAGAAGAGATAAGAAATGGCAGATGGACCATAGACCACAGAAAAAGAATTAAGAGAAGACAGGAAAGCAGAAGCCTCAGATCGGGACCAGCATGATCAGAGAATAAAATGGTCAGACAACAAAGGTAGAAAAAATAATTTTATTTAATTATGGTGAATGGACTTTGTGCTATTTTTATATTTTACACAGTATTGGGGAACTGCATTTCTTATTTATCTGATGTTGCACTGCATGTGGACTCTGGCTTCTTGGGGTTTCAGTTTAAATTTTGTCTACACATTTTTATTTTTACTTTAGATTGTGGTTACTTATTCTGTACTTGGTGAAGGTCGATGTGCGTGTGCGACTGAGGTCAGGTGTTCTGTTAACATGCAGTTTGTATATAAAGATCTATACTATACTGTAGTAATTTGACTTGTTCAGCTTTTCAAATAGGTGTATGGATGTTCCAGGGCCCACTGTAGTATTTACAGTGACGCTTTTTTTGGATGGGCTCCTTATGTGACTTTTGGAAATTTGTGCCAATATGGTATGGTAGGTTTGCTTTTTGTTGTAAGGTTTTTTATTAGTTCACAATATGCCTGGTATTGGAGAATAGTGGTTGTTGTTAGTGAGATGATCAGAATCAGATTTTTTTTTTTTTTAATATTGAGTTCTGTGGGTGAATGTCCTGGTTCTGCTCTGCACCTACTGTGGATGCAAAATATATGTTGAAAAAGAAAAAGGGAGAACCATAACACAGTTTATAACAAAATAAAAATGGGTTATTATTTAGTTTTATAAACTGTGCTATTGATTCTTGCTGTCTTTTAGTTCCTTGGTGTGCAAAGAGGACCGTACCTAGCCCTGTGCAAGCAGTGCAGCCGCACAGGGCGCAAAGGCTTGGGGGGCACATTTTGTCTCTCTGCTGTTGCCCTGCTGCCGCTGGCAGTACAATAGCAGGCAGTTAAAATGCGCCCAAAGGCTTTTCGCAGCACTTTAAGCAGGTCTGGTCCCTCCCTCCTCCGACACGATGTCAGAGCAGGGAGGGACAGATCTGCTTAGAGTGCCGGCGCCTTTCAGATTGGGTGCATGCTCCCCCTCCTCCTCACCATACTTTCGTCCAGTGCTGCCTGCTCTTTCCCTGCTGCTGGTGCCGCCGTGAAAAAAACTGAGGGCAGCAGCAGCAGGGAAAGAGCAGGCAGCGCTGGATGGAGGTATGGGGGAAGAGGGGGGCATGCGCCCGAGTTGCAAGTCGCATAAGGTGCGATTGCAGTTCGATATGGTCCTGTGTGCAAACATCTTGCATTTCCTCCATGCAATCTAATCGGCTTTTTGATTCGGTTCAGTCTCTGATTGGATTTCTGAAAAAGCCCCGCCCCCCTCTAAGGTGATGGGTGGGGGGGCACCCAACATCTCATTCTTCGCCTCAGGCAGCAGACTGCCTTGAGCCGCCCTGTTCGGACCCTTGACCACTGTCAGACCAGAAAGAAGAATCAGGGGAAGAATGAACTGCTGACAGCATGAGAAAATCCTGAGTGATCAAAATGTTGCTAATCTAGAGTGCTTTGTTAAGGAAACCAGAAAACACAAAATGAAACAGGACAGACATGAGTGAGAACCAGGGAGAAAGATCTAATTAGGTATGGCCTTGGGAAAGTGACATGATGTTTTTATGCTAACTTGAACCTTGGGAAATATAAAAATGTGCCAATCCTGTATAGAAAAAAGTATCACTAAAAAAATCAGCTGCATGAAAAGAAATAACCTTTGTTATTACGCCAGCCTTTCAGAAAAACTGTATTAAAAAAAAACCAGACTGGGACAAAGGAGAAATTGGGGAGTTTATTGAGCCCTGCCACAGAGGTGAGTGTGCTGAATTGCCCCATTAACCTTTTTCTTCTGTATATCCCTATACAGTATCTACCTTGTACCTGTAAATAGAATGTGTGTGTGTGAAGAATTTATGTTGAGAAAAGGATATCCTGCAATAAAGATTTTGCAAGTACTGCTGAGAAATTCATCTCTGTGTACTTCCCTCAGTGTTAGGTGAGATAGTGGCCCTTGCGGCTCAGTAGGCCCTTTACATTAGTTTTGTTTTTAATGACATCTAATGCTTAATCTAAAGGGCACTTTGTAAGTGAGCTGCTTCCTGGCCTCTTGGTCACTGATGATCACCACTATATTTGGCTTATACAT
This sequence comes from Ichthyophis bannanicus, assembly GCA_033557465.1. Lineage (NCBI taxonomy): Eukaryota > Metazoa > Chordata > Amphibia > Gymnophiona > Ichthyophiidae > Ichthyophis > Ichthyophis bannanicus. Next base: position 55,986,974 of record CM066045.1, read on the forward strand.
GGAGGGTTCTCCCTCATTCTCTGTTACCTTAGGGCAGAATGCAGCAAGTTCTTCTTCACTGTCACTTCCATCAGCAGCAGATTCACGAGAAAGCACTCTGTACCGCACTGCGCACAACAGCAAAATCCCATTACAGATATTAGGCATTTTTAAAACACATGCAAGCCCAGCAGTAAAGACGCATCTCAGATTAGCAAAGACAGAATTTAATCATTGATCAAATTATTAAAAAAAAATCTTGATAGCAGTAAAAGTACATATCCAGTAGTTCACTGCAAACTGCAATAGATATATAAAATGGATGACGGGGAAAGCAAGACAGATACACACCTTGGCTTTTTAACTAATTACAGAGACACAATAAAGTGACTTGACTTGTTTAAGGTTACAGACGAGGTCAGTGGCTGCAGCCAGGATGAGTAATGAGGCACAAGGGGAAAGCGTAGTTACTCAACTGTAACAGCAGGAATTTAGTCTTCACATATGGGCATCGTCGGTACCGATGGAGCCTGTGCGGGAACGCTCCCCAGCGTCCAGTAAGAAAGCTTTTGGGAGCATCACACAGCGCCTGCATGCTGCCTTCCCGCCTTTCCAACTGTTCCTCTTCAGTAGCTGATTGAAAGGATAGAGGGAGAGAGAAAAGAGACAGAGAGAACATCTCCTAGGGGAGGTGGGTGGGTTGTGAAGACTAAATTCCTGCTGTTCCCGGAGATCACTTGTTACAGGTGAGTAACTAAGCTATCTCCAGGAACAAGCAGGAATGTAGTCTTCACATATGGGGACCCCTAGCTGAAGATGCCGGGGAGATGACCCCAGGAAGCTGCCACCTATAGTGAGGTGGGCCATGCTTCCTCCCATGGATCTCTGGCATCCCACTAGGGTTGGTGGGTAGGAGTTGAATTAATTCTGAAAGAGATGTTGAAGAACAGCCTGGCCAAAGAAGGCATCCCGACGGGAGGCTTTATCTAGGCAGTAGTGGGCTGTGAAGGTGTGCACCGAAGCCCAGGTGGCTGCTCGACAGATGTCATCGATAGACACAGAGTGAAGGTTAGCCAGAGAGGCTGCCATGGCTCTCACATTATGCGCTGTGACATGGCCTTGGAGAGGAAGACTCTTACTCTCATAAGCAAAGGATATGCCTTGTGCAATCCATTTAGATAGAGTTCTTTTGGAGACTGGAAGTTCCAAATGACTAAAATCAAAAACAATAAAAAGTTGAGAAGACTATGTTGCTGTGTTCTTTGTAAGTAAAAAGCCAAGGCTCTTTTGCAATCCAAAGTATAAAGGTTCCTTTCTGCCTTAGAGGCATGAGGCCTCGGAAAGAATACAGGAAGGTAAATCAATTGATTTAAATGAAAAGGCGAAACCACCTTTGGCATAAAATGTGGATGAGTTCTGAGAACAAACTTATCATGGTGAAACCTTGTATAAGGAGGATCAGCCACTAAAGCACAGTTACTTACCTGTAACAGGTGATCTCTGGGAACAGCAGGAATAAGTCTTCACATATGGGTATCGTCGGTACCGACGGAGCCTGCATGGGAACGCTCCCCAGCGTCCAGTAAGAAAGCTTTTGGGAGCATCCCACAGTGCCTGTGCGCTGCCATCCCGCCTTTCCCAACCGCCTCTCTCCAGTTCGAGTTTTGAAGCTGAGACAAAGAGGGAGAGGAAAGGAAAGATAGATGGAGAGATACAAACTCCTAGGGGAGGTGGGTGGGTTGTGAAGACTTATTCCTGCTGTTCCCAGAGATCACCTGTTACAGGTAAGTAACTGTGCTATCTCCAGGAACAAGCAGGAATGGGCCTTCACATATGGGGACTCCCTAGCTGCAGATGCCAGGGGAAGACCCCAGGTTGTGTGTCCTTGAAAAGGACTCTACCTCCCCCCATGGATCTCTGGCATCCAACCAGGGTAGGTGGGTAGGAGTTGATTAGGAATGGAACAGGTGTTTGAGAACAGCCTGACCAAACGAGGCATCCCGGCGGGAGTCCTTGTCCAAACAGTAATGGGCTGTGAAGGTATGAACCGAGGCCCAGGTGGCCGCTCGACAGATTTGGTCGATGGACAGAGTTTAGATGAGCCATTGAGGATGCCATGGCTCTCACATTGTGAGCTGTGACATGGCCCTCCAGAGAAAGGTTCCTACTCTGGTAGGCGAAAGAAATACACTGAGCAATCCAGTTGGACAGTGTTCTCTTAGAAACTGGAAGTCCTAAATGAGAAGGATCAAAAGCAACAAAGAGTTGAGAAGACTTTCTATGTTGCTGTGTTCTTTGTAAGTAAAAAGCAAGAGCTCTCTTACAATCCAAGGTATGAAGATTCCTCTCTGCACTTGATGCATGAGGTCCTGGAAAAAAAGACAGGTAAATATACCTCTTGGTTTAAATGAAAAGACGAGACCACTTTGGGCATAAAGTGTGGATTGGTCCTGAGGACTACCTTATCATGATGGAACCTTGTATAAAGGTGGATTAGCCACCAAAGCTTGCAATTCACTGATGCGGCGTGCTGAGGTGACTGCAATGAGAAAGATAACTTTCCAAGAAAGAAATTTCAAGGAGGTGGTGGCTAAAGGTTCAAAGGGTGGCTTCATAAGCTGGCCAAGAACCAGGTTTATGTCCTATGCCACTGGAGGTGGTCTAATGGGAGGTTTAGTTAGAAGAAGGCCTCTCATGAATCTTGTTATAAGAGGATGAGAGGAAATAGGCTGTCCATTGAGAGGCTTGAGGGACGCTGCAATAGCACTCAAATGGACTCTTACTGAATTTGTTTTAAGACCTGCATGGGATAAATGCAGGAGATACTCTAGTAAAGAATTCAAAGGTATTGCAAGAGGGTTAAGACCCTTCTCTGAACACCAAATGGTAAATCTTTTCCATTTGAAAGCATAGGAACGTCTAGTAGAAGGCTTTCGAGAGGCATGAATAATATCTCTGACTTGTTGAGAGAGATGAAAACCTTGAAGGTCTAGGCCATCAGCAACCAAGCCCTGAGATGAAGAGACTGGGGACTTGGGTGCCACAACGTTCCCTTCTCCTGGGATAGAAGGTCTGGTGCAGATACCAAGTCCAGGGAAGGAGCTTGAGAGAGATGCAGAAGTAGAGGATACTACACTTGGCGTGGCCAATGTGGTGCTATGAGGATCATGGTTCCTCGATCTCTCTGAAGCTTGAATAGTGTTTTGGGAATTAGGGGAATGGGTAGAAAGGCATAAAGGAAGTCTTGACCCCAGTGAAGGAGGAAGGCATCCTTGGCCTGAACTCCCTGACACCGAATCTGGAACAGAACCGGGGAAGTTTGGCATTCCACGGACTTGCAAAAAGGTCAATGTCCAGGGTTCCCCAAATTTGAAAAATCCTGGCTACCTGGTTCATGTGGAGGGACCACTCGTGTGGAAGCAGAACTCGACTGAGTCTGTCTGCCCAAGAGTTTTGAACGCCTGGAAGATATACTGCCAGAAGATGAATGTGATGCTCTCTGGTGAAGGCCCACAGTCGCAAAGCTACGTTGCAAAGCGACAGAGCCAGTCCCGCCCTGCTTGTTTACATAGAACATGGCTACTTGGTTGTCCGTATGGATAAGGACTGTCCTGTAGCTGAGCAGGGAATGGAACTCTGAGAGCTAAGAATATTGCTCTGAGTTCCAAGAGATTGATATGCAGAGAAGTCTCCTGTGGAGACCAGATGCCCTGGGTGGAGAGATCCTGCAGATGAGCTCCCCAACCCACTGGAGAAGCATCTGTTGTAAGAGTTGCTTGGGGTAGTGACTGCTGAAAAGGGGACTCCAGCAACAGATCTGGAGAGGACTTCCACCACTGGAGAGACCAAAAAAGGCAACTGGAGTTTGCTATTTTGTCTGACAGGCAACCTGATGCCCGAGTCCATTGGGTGGACAAAGTCCATTGAGCTGCCCTCATGTGAAGGCGAGCATATGGAACCACGTGCACGGTAGATGCCATGTGGCCTAAGAGTTGTAACATCTCTCGAGCAGTTAAAGGACTTTAACTGTATCTGGGAGGCTAACTGCACTAAGCGTAGGCAACGGGCCTGAGGAAGATAGGCCCTTGCAGTTGTGGTATCCAGCAAGGCCCCTATAAACTCCAGAGACTGAGTAGGGGTGAGATTTGATTTTGGGATGTTTATTACCAGTCCCAAATACTGGAGAACACGCATTGTGCAGATTAGACAATTCTGGGCCTCTGACTGGGATGGAGCTCGAATGAGCCAGTCGTCCAGGTAAGGGAAGACAAATATTCCTAGAGTGCGTAGAAATGCAGCTACTACTGCCATGCATTTCGTGAACACCCTTGGTGCAGAGGCCAGACCGAACGGAAGCACCCTGTATTGGTAGTGCTTTCCCTGAAAAACGAACCGAAGGAACCTTCTGTGTGTTGGATGGATGAAGACATGGGTGTACGCATCCTTGAGATCAAGAGAACAAAGCCAGTCCTGACTCTGAAGGCATGGAAGCAGAGCACCGAGACAAATCTTGAATTTCTCTTTGAATAGAAACTTGTTCAATTCTCTGAGATCTAATATGGGTCTGTAGCCCCCTGTTTTCTTTGGGATAAGAAAAAAAGGGGAGTACAACCCTGAGCCCTGTTGAAGAAGAGGTACTTCTTCTATTGCCCCTTGGGCAAGAAGGGTGGCAATCTCCTGACCCAGAAGGTTGAGGAGAGATGTTGGAGAATTGAACTGTTTCACCATGGTGCGAGGAGGAAGGCTTAAGAAATGAAGCTTGTACCCTTCCCTTATGATGGAGAGGGTCCATTGCTCTGCTGTGATTTGTTCCCATCTGGGAGCAAAGTAAGCCAACCTTCCTGGAATGGTGACGGGCTCTGGTTTTTCCAGAGCTAGAAAGGCTAAGTTCTCTAGTTGCAAGTCAAAGGCCCTGAGGAGGCTGAGGCTGCTGGGCTGTGGAAGGCCTAGCAGCCTTTGACTTGGCCTGTTTAGGTGGTTGCTGACGTTTTGCAGCAAAACGACCTGCAGAAGATGCCTGCTGACCATACGCAGGATAATATCTTCCCTTTTTAGAAAAAGATGTCTTTTTGAACAATCTTTTCTTAGCAGGAGCAGAGGTGGACTTTGAAAGTCGATCCAAAGCAGAGTTCTCAGCATCCATTTACTTGCCAATCCTTGCCAAAAAGGATTTCACCCGTACAAGGAAGATTTCCTAATTCATCTTGGACCCAGAGCTCCAAATCAGAAGCTTGTAGCCAAGCAATTCTGCGTGCACCTATGGCAATAGCCGAGGCTCTGCTTACACACTCAAAAGAGTCAAAGGCTGCACGGTTGGAAAATTTGGAAACATCCTGGGCTTGTTTGAGCCAAGTGAGAAACTCCTGCCTTTTATCTTCTGAAATAAAAGGGGTTAAAGTCTGCAGATGATCTGTGACTTCCTTTAGAAACATCCCTATATAGAGACTATAGGAGCTGATTCTGGCAGCTAGCATAGAAGCTTGAAAAACCCTACGGCCAAAAGCATCTAGGGTCCTGCATTCACGTCCTGGAGGATTAGATGAGTGTCTTTTTGCACTCTTTATCTTTCTCATGGCAGACTCTACCACAATAGAGTGGTGAGGAAGCTGAGTCTTATGAAAGCCAGGACAAGGAGGGACACGATACATGGTGTCTAACCTGCGAGAATGAGGAGAGGTAGTAAGAGGTGTCTCCCACATGCTCAACATGAGATCATACAAAATCTCATGAACAGGTAAAGTAGCTGCCTCTTTAGGAGCCTTAGGATATTGTAGAATATCCAGCTGCTTGGCTCTGACTCAGGGGCCACTGTGATGGAGAGGCCCTTAGCCACCTCCCTAATGAAGTCTTGAAAAGACAAGTCTTCTGGAGGAGACATTCTTCGTTTACGAGAAGACGACTCCTGAGGAAGAAGTATTGATGCCTCGACAGATCCTTCGGACTCGTCAGAGTCTTCGGAGGAATCGAAGTATCGCCTGTCTGGATGCTCCTGTAAAGCCCGATATGCGTACCGAGTGGGATCGACATCGGGAGTAACCGGTACTGGTTCGGTACCGATGGGCATCATAGGACAGGGTACCGTTGCAGTCGACACCGAAGCCGATGCAATCGGTAGCAGCACCGGGAATGATGCCAGTGCCGGAACCGGCAACAGGGATTGTTGCGGTAACGGAGGCGTCGCAGCCTGCATGAATGCCGTCAGGGTGCGCTGCATGGTCAGAATCTTCTGATCCATCGACGCCACCAAAGTCTGGATGTCGGTACCAGTGGGAGCCACCGGTACCCCAGAACACGTCAACAGGTGATCGGTTGACGCCGAGCCATCGATGTCAACCTGTGACCCCATAGACAATGCTTTGGAAGCCGGAACTTCCGCCGTGGTAACTTTGCCGGTGCGGAGTCCTCGAGGACAAGCCCGGAGGCATCTCGATGCTTAGAGGGAGATTTGCCCTTCGAGGACCGGCCAGATTTATGCTTGGTTACCTGAGATCCATGGGAGGAAGAAGCAGCCCTGGAAGACATCGATGCCACCGAACATAAGATATGCCATACTGGGTCAGACCAAGGTCCATCAAGCCCAGTATTCTGTTTCCAACAGTGGCCAATCTAGGTCATATGTACCTAGCAGTTTCCCCAAGGGACACAGGTTCCACAATGCTTGTATTGGTTCAAGCATTGATATCCTGGGTCCCTTCTTAATAATGGTTTATGGACCTTTCCTCCAGGAACTTGTCCAAACCTTTTTTAAACCCAGCTACACTAACAGCCTTTACTACATCCTCCGGTAACAAATTCCAGAGTTTGATTACACGTTGAGTGAAAAAATATTTTTTTTATTAGTCTTAAATAGTTTACCTTGTAGCTTCATTGCATGTCCCCTAGTCTTTCTATATTCTGATATGGTAAACAATCGATCTACGTTTACCCGTTCCACTCCGTTCATTAATTTATAGACTTCTATCATATCTCCCCTCAGCCGTCTCTTTTCCAGGTTAAAGAGCCCTAACCTTTTAAGCCTTTCTTCATAGGAGTATCCTTCCATCCCCTTTACAATTTTGGTGGCTCTTCTCTAAACCTTTTCTAAAATCACTATATCCTTTTTAAGATACGGCGACCAGAATTGCACACAATATTCAAGGTGCGGTCTCACCATGGAACGATTACAGAGGCATTATAATATCTTTTGTTTTATTTTCCATTCCTTTCCTTATCATACCTAGCATTCTATTTGCTCTCTTGGCCGTCGCTGCACACTGGGCCGAGGGTTTTAACATGGTATCCACAATGACGCCTAAATCTTTTTCCTGGGTGGTGGTTCCTAATGTGGAACCTTGCATCGTGTAACCATAGTTTGGGTTGTTCTTCCCTAGGTGCATAACCTTGCACTTGTCCACATTAAATTTCATCTGCCATTTTGATGCCCAGCCTTCCAATTTATCAAGATCCTCTTGCAGTTTTCCACAATCCTCTTGGGTTTTAACAACTTTAAATAGTTTTGTGGGACTTCCGGTTGGGCTATGAGCTGATCGGACGTGTGAAGATCGGCTCCGGGTATCCGACCCCGCTAACCTGCAACTATTTCAGCTAAAGTGCCGGGGAGCAATCCTACTTTTGCGGGCGATTGCTGTGGAACCCCTCTACTTTTCTCCGAGCGAGACAGTGAACCGGTGTACTCCGCTGGTGGGCCGATGTCCACAAAAGCTCCACGGCGGGAAAGGACAAAGATCCCTGAGGTTAAGATGGCGGAGGGACCAACTAGGAGCCCAAGCATGGTGAATCATACGAGCTTGGTCACCGAAGTCAGTTCGGCGGTGGTGAGTGCGCTCGATAGCTGGTTTCAAGAATTGACGGAACAGCTGAAAAGCGTGCGCCAGAGCATAATGGAATTCTCCGACCGCATGGATCATGCCGAAACCCGCATCTCCAATGTGGAAGACACCCAACAATCCCTGCAGTCTAGGGTGCAAGCCTTAGAGTCGTTGGTGAAGCAACAAGGAGACAAGTTGGATGACCTCGAGAACCGGGGGCGTCGAAAAAATCTCCGGTTCATAGGGATCTCGGAGAGTGTGGGGGATGCAGCCCTAACTGACTATTTGCAAGCGTCAGTGGTGTGGGGCTGCGATGCTGCAGGAGACTCAAACAGCCGCGGAGCATGCTAAGTTGGGTAAGGGTTCCATTGCTCATGTGTATGGGACTCCAGCTGTTGAGAAGAAACGGGGGAGGGGGGGTCATTCTAATCTCTAAATCAGTCACTTGGCAGGAGGAGCGAGTGGTCTCTGACGCGGATGGGAGATGTGTGTGTGTATGGGGGCTGCTAGAAGGTAGGAAGGTTGTCTTGTGTTCATTGTATGGGCCTAATGGCCATGAGGCCCACTTTTATCGGGCCCTCACGCGAATCCTGGCGGATGCCAGGGGATATCAGGTTATAATGGGCGGCGATTTCAACAAAGTCCTGGATGTCGGCTTGGATCGTTTGGGCACGGCTGTGAGTGGCAGTAAGCGGGGCCGCCGGCGCTTGTGGGGGATCTGTGAAGCACATAAGCTTTTGGATATTTGGAGACTCCTCCATCCTGGGGAAAGGGACTACACGCACATGTCTCGAGCGCACGGAACATGGTCCCGTATTGATTTTTTTCTAATCTCTGACTTGCTATTCAGCTGCGTCTCGAAGGCAGAGATTGGATCCTCTGTCCTATCCGATCATGCGATGGTCATTCTAGAATTGCGTGGTAGCAGTCCCTCTAGGAGTCGGCTTTGGCGATATCCCCTAGACCTCTGCGGCGATGTACATTTCGAAGCGTACTTACGGGGCCGCTGGAGTGAGTACTTGGCCTTTAACGCCCGGCCCGAAATCTCTCCCATTTTGTTATGGGAAGCCGGTTAGGCTGTCTTGCGTGGAGACATCATTAGTTACCACGGTCTTCGGCGGAAGCGAATGAATCAACGTATTCTTCTGTTAGAGAGGGCTTTGGGTAGAGCGAGGAGGGCGGTGGCTGGCTGTCGCACGGCACCCAATCTCCGCAGGCTGAGGGAACTCCAGGCTGAGCTGGAGATGCTTCTTCACCAGCGGGCTCAAAACTCTATGCTGTACTATAGATATAAATTGTACCAACATGGCAACAAGGCAGGGAAGTTGATGTCTTCTTTGATGCGGCCTGCAGAAGGCTCGCGGCAAATTGGGGCTATTCGGCATGCGGATGGGACCATCCGTCGGGACGCAGGGGATATTGAGTCCGTTTTTACGGAGTTCTTCCAGGCGCTTTATGCAAGCGATGGGGATAAAGCTCTAGAGGGTCGTCGCTTTCTCGATGGCTGTACCCTGCCGCGGCTTAGTGCGGAACACTTGGAGGTTCTTAATCAGCCTATTTCGGAGCGGGAGGTCCAACTTGGGATTAGGAACCTGAAGAATGGGCAGGCCCTGGGGTTGATGGCTATCGTAGTGAATTCTATAAGATCCTGGGGGACGCCATTGTGTTCCCTCTGGTGGGGTACTTCGAAGACCTGGTACAGAGGAATAATTTCCTGTTTGAAGCGAATAAGGCCCTGGTTACTATCCTGCCTAAACCGGGGAGGGACCCACTATTGCCGGGCTCGTATCGTCCTATTTCGCTTCTTAATGTCGATATCAAGCTCTTAGCTAAAATTATGGCGGATCGGCTAGCCCTCTACTTGCCGTTACTCGTTCATCGGGATCAGGTGGGATTTGTGCGCGGGCGCCACGCAGCGTTTAATCTGCAACGTACATTACTATCCATTAGTGCGGGACGCCTGGCACGGGACCAGTCCCTACTTATCAGTTTTGACGCTGAAAAAGCATTCGACCATGTTAACTGGGACTTCATGTATCAAGTCTTAGCGGCGATGGGGCTCACGGGTTTCTTTGTGGACGTGGTCCACTTATTATATGCTGACCCTATAGGGGCTGTTCTGGTTAATGGGGTTATGTCCGCGGACTTTAACATCCAGAAGGGTACTCGTCAGGGTTGCCCGCTGTCCCCACTCTTGTTTGTTCTGACGTTGGAACCTCTTTTGATCCAGATTCGGGCTGCCCCCCAATTCTGTGGTATTCGGATAGGGCGGGAGGAGTTCCGGGTGGCCGCTTTCGCTGATGATCTGCTAGTACACTTGGGGGACCCCTACCTGGGGTTGCCTAGACTGTTGCAGCTTATTTATGATTATGGAGGGCCCTCCGGGTTTCGACTCAATCTTGACAAGTCGGAGGCACTGCTCGTGGGGCCCGAAGGGCTATCCGGCTGGCAGGGACACTTCCCCTTGAAATGGGCAGCAGGGCATTTTAAATATCTGGGCGTTTTCGTGCTGGCGAGATTGGGGGGTATCTCTATCACCTTAATGCCTCCAACATTCTCAGTGCAGTGGCGGTCTGTGTTGATAAATGGTGTGACATGCCGCTATCACTCGGGGGTCGGGTAGCCTTATGTAAGATGGCCATCTTCCCCAAGATTTTATTTCCGCTTCAGATTCTCCCGCTGTTCTTAAAGCGCTCGGATCTACGTCAGTTGACGCGCCTGTTCAACCGGTTTCTTTGGTGCGGCCGTACGCCTCGGGTGCGTCTGGAGATTCTCCAACAGCCCCGGGCGTTAGGTGGATTAGGCTTCCTGGATATCCAGAAATATAATGTCGCCTGCTTGCTGAGATGGGTTCGGAACTGGATTTGGGATTTGGAAGATTGTTCCCCTCTGGGGCTATTTAGAAATGCGGTGCATCCACTGCATTTAAGTTATCTTCTGCATGCTGGGCGTGTTCGGGGGCTTTCTGGTGATCTGCGAGGGATCTTATTGGATCCATTGCGGAAAGCGTGGAGATATTTTTGCTCCGGGCGTCAGATTTTGGCGTCCTGTACACCCTATCTTCCTCTTCGGGGGAATGCGGAGTTTGTACCGGGCCTAGGAGGGTCTCGCTTTGCTGACTGGGAAAGGATGGGTGTGGTCAACTTTGAGCACGTGTTGACGTTAGATGGGGGGATGATGGCGTTCTCTGCGCTCTGTCAACAATACCCCTTGAGGGACAAGGATTTCTTTCCTTACATGCAACTTAGTAGTTATATTCGCGGGCTCCCTCCGGCGGCCCTGCGGGGGGAGGTATGCTCAATCGTTGAGCTGGCGCTTTTGGGGGGAGACTCTGGGGCGCGCGTGTCGGGGTTCTACCAAATGTTGTGGGGTGAGGCAGTGCCCCTCGGTGCTGACAAGTTAGCGGCGGCTTGGGCTATGGACCTTGGTGAAGGGCTTACGGGCGTGGAGCTCGTTGGTGGCTTGGCTGCTATTCCGTCCTTAAGTCAGCTGGTGCTCCACAGAGATACTCAATATAAATTACTGCGTCGACTATATTTTGCCCCCCTTCGGGTGTGGCGTGCTGGGGTGGGGGATAGCCACTGTTGTCCACGGTGTGGGGAGCCGAGGGCCACCTTGGGACATATGTTCTGGCATTGTACGAGAGCTCAAGGGTATTGGGGGCACGTCTTGACATACTTGACCACCTGTCTGCAGCAGCCTATATCTTTGAATGCTAAGCATATTGTGCTGGATCTGTGGGAGGATGAATGGGGGGATAGCTTGGGGCTGGTGGGCCTGTGCTGGGTACGGTTAGCTTTGGTGACTGCGCGTATGATTGTGTTACAACACTGGCTGGATGCTCGGGGACCCACCTACGGGGCTTGGCGGGTGCAGTTACACAAGACCCTGCTTATGGAACGGATGCATGCCTGTGGGAAGGAGAGGGATTGGCTGCGATTTCTGGAGGCCTGGGGACCACATTTACACCTATTGCCCTGGAGAGCTCGTAGCCGAATTTTGAGTGGGCACCGAGTCTTGGTTTTGGTTTCTTTCCCCTCCTTATTTCTTCTGCCTGACTGGATGCTTTCAGGGGTAGCGGCAAATCTGGCATGTAGTGAGCGGGGTTGGGGGGGGCTGCTGGTGAGGGGAGGGTTAGGGGACTAGCGGGAACCATACAGTGGATAGGCCATTCCATAGCTGGTCTTGGGCCTGGGAGAAGAGCTCACCCCGGGCCCGCTCCTATTTCTAGTTTCTAATTTTCCTTTGCTTCATTGGGAGGCCTAACCCGGTGTTGTGAATAGGTAGAGGTGGGTTGGGAGGGATGGGAGGGGTGGGGGGGGGATACATTATTGTTATTGCCATTATTGCTCTTGTTCCTGTTACACAGTTAATGTCACAGATGTCTTTTTCCAGTTTCTGTATAATATTTTGACTTGATTCTGGGGAGTCACTGTTCTGGTTTGCCCTTTTGTGGGTCTGATCTTTGTACTCTGTTCTCAGTACAGTGGCTCCGCTTATGGAGCTGTGTTTGTTGTCCTTTGTTGTTTTTTGGCTGCTTGAATAAAAAAAAAGATTTAAACAAATAGTTTTGTGTCATCTGCAAATTTGATAACCTCACGAGTTATTCCACTTTCCAGGTCATTTATGAATATGTCAAAAAGCAGCGGACCCAGCACAGATCCCTGGGGTACACCACTATTCTCCTTTCTCCATTGGGAAAATTGGCCATTTAGCCCTATCCTCTGCTTTCTATCTTTTAACCAGTTCCTGATCCACAATAGTACACTGCCTCCTATCCCATGACTCTTTAGTTTTGCCAAAAGTCTCTCATGAGGGACCTTGTCAAAGGCTTTCTGAAAGTCCAGATACACAATATCAACCGACTCACCTTTGTCCACCTGATTATTCACTCCTTCAAAAAAACATAACAGATTAGTAAGACAAGATCTTCCTTGTCTAAAGCCATGTTGGCAGTCTCCCATTAGGTCATGGCTATCTACATGCTGAGTAATTTTATTCTTTATGATGGTTTCTACCATTTTTCCCGGTACTGATGTCAGGCTCACCGGTCTGTAGTTTCCAGGATCACCCCTGGAACCCTTTTTAAAAATAGCATCAGAGGGAAACAGGGTACTGAACTTGGCTGCTCGGTTCTGCCGACCTCTTTTAGACATCATGGTACAGGACACACAATCCGTGATGGAATGGTCAGGACCCAAACATTTTAGACACCAATCATGGGTGTCGGTGACAGAAATAGTACCGCCACATTTTGTGCACTTTTTAAACCCGGAGGCGAGCTTCTCCATGAGGAGAAAATTTTTAGGCCTAAGGCCCAAAAACTAAAATGCACCGTGAAGAAAGTATAAGTTTTTTTTGTTTTTTAAAGAAAGAAAAGAAAAGACCGGCGGTACCGGTCCGACGTCGAAGAAGGCAGACGTGACACAAAAGAATAAAGAAAAAATAAAGAACTTCTTCTGCGGTGACAGGAACACGACCTGCTGGCTCCGCGGAAAAGAAGAATTGGAGAGAGGCGGTTGGAAAAGGCGGGAAGGCAGCGCGCAGGCGCTGTGGGATGCTCCCAAAAGTTTTCTTACTGGACGCTGGGGAGCGTTCCCGCGCAGGCTCCGTCGGTACAGACGATACCCATATGTGAAGACTCATTCCTGCTTGTTCCTGGAGAGAGCTTGCAATTCACTAATGCGACGTGCAGAGGTGACTGCGATCAGGAAGATGACCTTCTAGGATAAAAAACTTTAGAGCTTTAGTGGCTAGAGGTTCAAAGGGCAGTTTCATAAGCTGTCCCAGAACTAGATTTAAATCCCATGACACTGGTGGTGGCCTGATGGAAGGCTTTGTTTATAGAAGACACCTCATGAATCTCATTATGAGTGGATGAGAGGAAATTGGCTGTCCATTTAGAGGCTTATAGGAAGCTGCAATTGCACTAAGATGGACTCTTACTGAATTGGTCTTTAGACCAGAATTTGATAAATGAAGTAGGTACTCTAGTACAGATTCCAAAGGTATCACAAGGGGGTTTAAGCCCTTTTGAGAACACCACATAGTAAAACGTTTCCACTTAAAGGCGTAAGAACGTCTTGTGGAAGGTTTTCTAGAAGCTTGAAGGATATCCTTTACCCATTGGGAAAGGTTAAGATCCTGCAGGTCTAGGCTTTCAGCAACCAGGCCTGAGATGCAGGGACTGGGGATTCGGGTTTAACAGCATCCCCTTCTCTTGGGAGAGAAGGTCTGGAGCACAGCCTAACTCCAGAGGTGCAGCTTGAGAGAGATGTAGGAGCAGGGGATACCACATTTGTCGTGGTCACCGTGGCGCTATGAGGATCATACGACCTCTGTCTCTCTGAAGCTTGAAGAGTGTTTTGGGGATGAGGGGAATGGGTGGGAAGGCATAGAGGAAGTCCTGACCCCAGTGAAGGAGGAAGGCGTCCCTTGCCTGGCAATTGTGAGCTGGAATTCTGGAACAGAACCGGGGAAGTTTGGCATTCAGTGGACTTGCAAAGAGGTCTATGTTTGGGGTCCCCCGATCTGAAATATCTTTGTCACTTGGTCTAGGTGGAGAGACCATTCGTGAGGTAGCAGTACTCGGTTGAGTTTCTCTGCCCAAAGGTTTTGAATGCCTGGAAGATATACCACGAGAAGGTGAATTTGATGCTCTCTGGTGAGGGCCCATAGTCGTAAAGCTTCATTGCATAACGACAGAAAGCCTGTTCCGCCCTGCTTGTTCACATAGAACATGGCTACTTGATTGTCCATTTGGACTAGGACTGTCTTGTAGCTGAGCTTGGAATGGAATACTCTTAAGAGCTAGATAGATTGCTCTTAATTCTAGGAGGTTTATGTGAAGACAAGCCTCCTGTGGAGTCCAGGTACCTTGGGTAGAGAGATGGTGCAGGTGTGCTCCCCAACCCACCTGTGATGCATCTGTTAGGGTGGCCTGGAATAGGGGTTGTTGGAAAGGAGACCCCACTAAAAGATTCTCCAGTGATTGCCACCATTGTAGGGACAAGATCAGTTGTTGAGAGTTTGATATCTTGTCTGACAGACGTCCTGTGTCCATTGTGTGGATAGGGTCCACTGGGCCGCTCGCATGTGGAGGCGAGCATAGGGAACTACATGAACTGTGGATGCCATATGTCCCAGTAATTGTAGCAGTTCGAGCAGTTAGGGAGGATTTTCCCACTGCTTGAGAAGCTAGTTGCACTATCTGAAGACATTGGGGCTGTGGGAAGAAAGCCCTCGACTGTCTGGTATCTAAACAAGCTCCTATGAATTCCAGGGACTGGGAAGGAACAAGTTGGGATTTGGGGACGTTTATTACCAATCCCAAGTATTGGAGGATTTGCAATGTGCGAGACAGTGCAGGGCTGGCTTCTGCAACCGTGGGGGCTCGAATGAGCCAGTTGTCCAAGTAAGGGGAGACTAATATCCCTAGGGTTCGCAGGAATGCAGTTACTACTGCCATGCATTTCGTGAATACTCTTGGTGCCGAAGCCAGACCAAAGGGAAGAACCCTGTATTGGAAGTGTTTTCCCTTGAAAAGGAATCTTAAGAATTTCCTGTGATTCGGATGGATCAGAATGCGAGTATATGCATCCTTTAGATCTAGAGAGCAAAGCCAATCCTGACTTTGAAGGTATGGCAGAAGAGTTCCCAGAGAAATCATTTTGAACTTTTCTCGGAACAGATATTTGATCAATTCTCTGAGGTCTAGAAAGGGTCTGTCCCCTCCTGGTTTTTTTGGAATAAGAAAATAGGTGGAGTAGAACCCTGTACCCTGTTGGAGAATGGGTACTTCGTCTATTGCTTCTTGGACAAGGAGTGTTGAGACTTCTTGATCCAGTAGATTGTCTGCAGAGGTTTGGGAATTGAACTGTCTTACGATTGTAGGAGGGGGCATGTTGTGAAAATGAAGCTTGTACCCTTTTCCTATAAAGCACAGTTACTTACCTGTAACAGGTGATCTCTGGGAACAGCAGGAATTAGTCCTCACATATGGGTACGTCAGAACCGACTGAGCCTGCGCGGGAAAGCTCCCCAGCTTCCCAGAAAGGAAGCTTTTGGGGCCTCCCACTGCACATGCGCGCTGCCTTCCCGCCTTCCTGACCAGCTCTCCTTAGTTCGAGTTTATAGCTGAGACAATAGAGAGAGGAAAGGAAGATAGATAGAAGATACAACTCCTAGGGGAGGTGGGTGGGTTGCGAGGACTAATTCCTGCTGTTCCCAGAGATCACCTGATACAGGTAAGTAACTGTGCTATCTCCAGGAACAAGCAGGAATAAGTCCTCACATATGGGGACTCCCTAGCTAAGATGCCTGGGAGATTCCCTTCCAAGGGTTCGCCATCTTCGTATGGATCTCAGGCATCCATCCTGGGAAGGTGGGCAGGAGTTGTTCAAGTATGGAACAGGTGTTTGAGGACAGCCTGACCAAACAAGGCATCCCGGCGGGAGTCCTTGTCCAAACAGTAATGGGCTGTGAAGGTATGAACCGAGGCCCAGGCGGCGGCTCGACAGATCTGATCTATGGATACAGAGTGAAGATGAGCCATAGAAGTGGCCATGGCTCTCACATTGTGAGCTGTGACATGGCCTTCCAGAGAAATGTTTTTACTCTGGTAAGCAAAGGAAATACACTGAGCAATCCAATTGGAAAGTGTACGTTTGGAGACTGGAAGTTGGGAAAAAAGTTGGGAAGACTTTCGATGTGGCTGAGTCCTGTTGAGGTAAAAGGCAAGAGCTCTTTTACAATCTAGAGTATGAAGGTTCCTCTCTGCACTGGATGCATGAGGAGCCGGAAAAAAGACAGGTAGATATACCTCTTGATTAAGATGAAAAGGCGAGACCACTTTGGCCATAAAGTGGGGATTCGTCCTAAGGACCACCTTATCATGATGAAACCTAGTATAAGGTGGATGAGCCACTAAGGCCTGTAGTTCACTGATGCGGCGAGCCGAAGTGACTGCAATAAGGAAAAGGACCTTCCAGGAAAGAAATTTCAAGGAGGTAGAAACCAACGGTTCAAAAGGTGGCTTCATAAGCTGACCTAGAACTAGGTTCAAATCCCATGCTACCGGAGGAGGTCGGATGGGAGGCTTAGTTAGAGTCAGGCCTCTCATGAACCTTGCAATAAGAGGATGAGAGGAGACAGGTTGTCCATTTATAGGTTTTAAGGATGCTGCAATAGCACTCAAATGGACTCTTACTGAATTTGTCTTAAGGCCTGCATTAGAAAGATGCAGGAGATAGTCTAGTAGAGAATTCAAAGGAAGTGCTAGAGGGTCAAGACCCTGCTGAGCACACCAAATGGAAAAGCGTTTCCATTTGAAAGCATAGGAACGCCTCGTGGAGGGTTTCCTAGAGGCATGAAGGATATCTTTCACTGGTTGAGAAAGATTGAAGTCATGAAGGCTTAGGCCTTCAGTAACCAAGCTCTGAGGTGTAGGGACTTGGGGTTTGGGTGCCACAAAGTCCCCTCCTCCTGAGACAGAAGGTCTGGCGCAGCTCCCAGGTCCAGGGAGGGTCCCTGGGAGAGATGCAGAAGTAGAGGGAACCACACTTGGCGTGGCCAGCGTGGAGCTATGAGGATCATCGATCCGTGATCCCTCTGGAGTTTGAACAGAGTCTTGGGAATCAAAGGAATGGGTGGAAAGGCATATAGGAATTCCTGACCCTAATGCAGGAGAAAGGCGTCGTTGGCCTGAGCTCCCTGACACGGAGTCCTGGAACAGAACCGGGGAAGTTTGGCATTCCACGGACTTGCAAAGAGGTCTATGTCCGGGGTTCCCCATTCCTGAAAGATTCTGCATATCTGGTCCATATGTAGGGACCATTCGTGTGGAAGCAGAACTCGACTGAGTCTGTCTGCCCGAGAGTTTTGAACCCCTGGAAGATACACTGCCAGAAGATGAATTTGATGCTCTCTGGCGAAGGCCCATAATCTGAGAGCTTCGTTGCAAAGCGACAGAGAGCCTGTCCCTCCTTGTTTGTTTACGTAGAACATGGCCACCTGATTGTCTGTATGAACTAGGACGGTCAGGTTGACAAGGAGGGTATGGAAGACTTTGAGGGCAAAGAAGATTGCTCGCAGTTCCAGGAGGTTGATGTGAAGGGTGGTCTCCTCTGGAGACCAAGTACCCTGAGTGGAGAGGTGTTGTAGATGGGCTCCCCACCCTGTTTGGGAGGCATCTGTTGTGAGGGTTGCTTGGGGCAACAAAGGTTGGAAGGGGGCCCCCAACAACAGATTCTTGGTGGATATTCACCATTGGAGGGACCAAAACAGACGCTTTGAGGTGAGTATTTGGTCGGAGAGCGCTCCTGATGCTTGAGTCCACTGGGTGGCCAAGGTCTATTGAGCTGCTCTCATATGAAGACGAGCGTAGGGCACCACGTGTACCGTGGAGGCCATGTGGCCCAGAAGTCGCAGCATTTCTCTGGCTGTCAAGTGACTGCTGGACTGAGCTTAGGAGGCCAAGCACACCAGACGTTGGCCCCGGACTTGAGGTAGGTAGGCCCTTGCAGTAGTGGTGTCCAACTGGGCCACTATGAATTCCAGAGACTGAGTAGGGATGAGTTGAGACTTGGGAAGGTTTACCACCAGTCCCAGATACTGCAGAATGTGCCTTGTGCGGTCCAGGGAAATCTGGGCCTCTGACTGAGATGGAGCTCGGATGAGCCAGTCGTCCAGATATGGGAATACAAAAATTCCCAGACTTCTTAGAAATGCGGCTACAACTGCCATGCATTTGGTGAACACTCTTGGAGCAGAGGCTAGACCGAAGGGAAGTACTCTGTACTGGAAATGTTTTCCCTGGAACAGAAATCATAGATATTTTCTGTGGGATGGGTGGATGAGTATATGTGTGTACGCATCCTTGAGATCTAGAGAACAAAGCCAATCCTGACTCTGAAGGTATGGAAGGAGAATGCCCAGAGAAAGCATTTTGAATTTCTCCTTGTATAGAAATTTGTTCAATTCTCTCAGATCTAGGATAGGTCTGAATCCCCCTGTCTTCTTTGGTATGAGAAAATAAGGGGAGTAGAAACCTGTCCCTTGTTGAAGAGGAACCTCTTCTATTGCCCTTTGGGCAAGGAGGGAAGAGACTTCCTGACCCAACAGGGCCAGGAGAGATGGGGGAGAATTGAAGTGCCTCACCATGTTATGTGGAGGAAGGTTGGAAAAATGAAGTTTGTAGCCCTCTCTGATGATAGAGAGGGTCCATTGCTCTGATGTAATTTGCCCCCATCTGGGAGCAAAGTGAGCTAACCTTCCGGGAATGGTGAGGGGCTCTGGTTGTTCTAGAGCCAGAAAGGTTAAGTTCTCTAGGGGCAAGTCAAAACCCCTGAGGGGGTTGAGCCTGCTGAGGAGTGGCAGACGCTGCAGGCTTTGACCTTACCTGTTTAGGTTGCTGACGTTTAGCAGCAAAGCGAGGCTGAGAAGATTGTTGGCCAGTATTTGTGGAAAATCTGGCCTTCTTGTAGTAAGGCCTCTTGAAAGACTTTTTCTTGGCAGGAATAGAGGTAGACTTAGAAAGTCTATCTAAGGTAGCATTTTCTGCGTCCATTTGAGTGGCTTTAATTTGCCAGTCTTTACCAAATAAGTTCTCACCTGTACAGGGCAGATTCCGTAAGCCATCTAGGACCCAGGGCTCTAGGTCAGAGGCCTGGAGCCGAGCAAGTCGTCGGGCTGCAATGGCAATGCCCGAAGCTCTACCGGCACCCTCAAAGGAATCAAAGGCTGCTCTGTTGGAGAACTTAGAAACATCTAGAAGCTGTTTCACCAGAGAAATGAACTCCTCCTTTCTATCCTCAGGGATAAAGGGGGCAAAATGCCGTACCTTTAGGGCAAGTTCCCTTAGAAACATGCCCATATACAGACTATATGAATTAATCCTGGCTATAAGCATACTAGCCTGAAAGATTTTCCTACCAAAAGAGTCTAGGGTCTTACATTCTCGCCCTGGAGGGGTAGAAGAGTGCATTTTGGTACTCTTAATCTTTTTCAGCGCAGACTTCACCACAATGGAATGGTGAGGCAGCTGAGTTTTTTGAAAACCAGGAGGAGGGGGGACCCGGTACATGGTGTCCAACCTACGAGAATGAGGAGACAACGTTAGAGGAGCCTCCCATAAGTCCATCAAGTGTTCTTGAAGGATTTCATGGATAGGCAGGGTGACTGCCTCTTTAGGAACCTTAGAGTATCCTAAAATATCCAATTTCTTTGATCTAGGGTCTTTCTCAGAGGATGTGGTAATAGAAAGTCCTTTAGCTACTTCTATAATGAAGTCTTGAAAGGACAAATCCTCTGGTGGAGACATTCTCCTCTTTGGGGAAGAAGGCTCTTCAGGAAGAACTAGAGACAGCTCATCAGAGTCATCAGAGGAGTCAAAATCCTCAGAAGAATCAGAGTATCCTCTATTTGCTTCCAACGCACGATCGGCATACCGATCGGTATCGACATCGGGCGTACCGGGTATGGGATCGGTATCGGGCGAAAACCCGGATCCAGCATGCGGAACTGATCTGCGTTTGGAAGACGATGGTCTCGGTTCCGGTATGGAAGACAGTACCGGAACCGGACCTGCTAGATGCGGTACCGAGGGCATCGCAGCTTTAATGAAAGCCAGAACGGCCTGTTGCATGGTCTGAACAGTATTGCCCATAGACGCCACTGCTGCCTGGATGTCGGTACCGGCATGGGCCGGTACCCCAGAGCAGTCTAACAGGTGATCGGTCGAGGCCGTGCCATCGATGTCAACCTGTAACCCCATAGATGGAGCTTTGGAAGCCAGAGCTTCCTGCCGGGGTTGTTTGGCTGGGGCAGGGTCCTCTGACTCAAGATTGAGGGCCTCTCGATACTTTGAAGGAGATTTGCCTTTTGAAGACCTGCCCGAAGAAGGTTTGGTTACCTGAGATCCATCCGGAGAGGAAGACCTGGATGACTGTGATGCTGGATTATCTGAAGCAAACAGCACATGGAATTTGTTGGCCCGGTTCTGCAAACCACGTTTAGACATCTGGGAGCAGGATGGGCAGTCCGGAATGGAGTGGTCAGGCCCCAAACATTTAAGACACCAGTCATGGGTGTCTGTAACAGAAATAACAGCACTACACTTGGTACACTTCTTGAAACCAGGGGCTGGTTTCTCCATGAGGAGAATTTGTGTAGGCCTGAGGCCTAACCGAAGTCACCAAGTTGTGCTAAAAGTTTTTTTTTTTGAAAGAAAAGAGACCGGCGGTACCGGTTTCGGTATGGGGAAGGCAGGTACGCGGTCTAAAGAAACAAACTAAAATAAGAATTTCTTCAGCGGTGACAGGAACACGACCTGCTGGCTCCGCGGAAAAAGAGAAACTGAGGAGAGCTGGTCAGGAAGGCGGGAAGGCAGCGCGCATGTGCAGTGGGAGGCCCCAAAAGCTTCCTTTCTGGGAAGTTGGGGAGCTTTCCCGCACAGGCTCCGTCGGTTCCGACGTACCCATATGTGAGGACTTATTCCTGCTTGTTCCTGGAGATTGGACAGAATCCAATTTTCTGCTGTTATTTGGTGCCATCTGTCGGCAAAATGACACAACCTGCCTGGAATGTTTAGGGGTTCTGGACCTTTCAGAGGCAGGAAGGCCTAGCTCTCTAGGAAGGAGTCAAAGCCCTTGAGGGAGCTGAGCCTGTGGAGCTGATTGAGCTCTCGGGCCTTTTGGCTTCTTTTGTTGTCTGGATTGTTGTTGTTGTCCCTTTTGGGCAACTTGACCCTGACCTTGCCCTTGCTGGGTATAGGACGGATAAAACTTCCTCTTTTTGCTGAAAAAAGGTTTTTTATAGGGTTTCTTTTTGGATGGAGTGGCTGTAGATTTAGACAATCTGTCTGAAGTGATATTGTCAGCATCTATCTCATTAGCCTTTTCATGCCAGTTCTTGCCAAAGAGGTTTTCTCCTGTGCAAGGGATGTTTCCTAATTTATCTTGTACCCAAATCTCCAAGTCTGATGCCTGAAGCCAGGCAATCTGACGTGTACCAATGGCAATAGCAGAAGTTCTGCTGATGCATTCAAAGCAGTCAAAGGCTGCACGAGTTACAAACTTGGAAACGTCTTGAGCATGCTTGACAAGAGTAAGGAAGTCTTGTCATTTATCAGGGAGAAGGGGGCTCATAAGCTCCAAATCTCCTGTGACTTTTGAGGAACATTCCCATATACAAAATATATGAGCTGATCCTAGCTGAAAGCATGGAGGCCTGAAAAGTTTGACGCCCAAAGACACCAAGAGTCCTGCATTCACGACCTGGAGGATTGGATGCATGTCTTTTTGCACTTTTCGTCCTACACATTGCAGACTCCACTACCGTTGAATGGTGTGGCAGCTGAGTCTTTTGAAAGCCAGGATATGGTGGAAATCTATACATGGTATCAAATCTCCTAGAAATGAGGAGATGTGGTCAAAGGTGTTTCCCACATTCTGAGCATCAAATCATGAAGAATTTCATGAATGGGCAGAGTGGCTGCCTCTTTGGGAGCCTTAGGGTATTGTAGAATTTCCAATTCCTTTGCTCTAGGTTCCTTTTCAGGAGCTACCGTGATTGAAAGGCCCCAGACCACATCACTAATAAAATCCTGAAAAGACATGTCCTCCGGAGGAGACATTCTGCGTTGAGGAGTCGTCGTCTTCCGGAAGAAGCACTCTGGTACCGGCAGAATTATCAGAGTCCTCGGAATCGGAGGATTCAAAGTATCTCTGATCCTGATGTTCATACAAAGCATGGTATTGGTATCGAAGTCGGTACCGAGTTGGTCCGGTACCGATCTGTCAATGCCAGAAAGAGTCAGCCTGGGAAGAATTGCTGATACCGGTATCGGTTCCAGTGCTGGTACCGGCATTGGTATCGGTGTTGGTACCGGTGCCCGTTGAACCGTCGCTAGCGGTGTCAACGGTACCGCAGCTGAAAGGAGAGCTGCAAGACTGCGTTCGATAGCGAGGAATCTCTGGTCTATCGACGCTGCTGATGCCTTGGTGTTGGTACCGGTAGAAGCGTCCGGAGCCCTTGAGCATGGCACCAGTAGTTCTGCCGAGGTCGAGGCCTCAAGAACATCCTGGAGCCCCGTTGGTGCTTTGGAGACCGAAGCCTCCCGCGGGGGCTGTTTTACCGGTGTAATTTCCTCAAGGGCAATGCCAATGGCTTCTCGATGCTTGGAAGGAGATCTACCCTTTGAGGACTGGCTCTTATGTTTAGTTACCTGAGATCCATGGGAGGAAGACGAGGCTCTGGAACACGTTGATGCAATGGACATGGCATTTGAAGAAAAGAGGATACCGAGCTTTGCAGCCCGGTTCTGTCTTCCTCTTTTAGTCATCTCCATACAAGAGAGACACTCCGATAGAGAATGGTCAGGGCCTAAACATTTGAGACACCAGTCATGGGTGTCGGTGACGGAAATGGTACCACCACACTTAGTGCATTTTTTAAAACCACTAGCTGGTTTGTCCATTTTTTAGGAAAATGGGGCCTAATGCCCAAAATGGCACCTAGCACCACAAAGAGAACCGACGGTACCGGAAGGTGTCAAGCAGAGGCAGACGCAACCACAAGAAAACAAGTTTAAAGAAGACATTTTCTGCGGTGACAGGGTATGTGTCCTGTCGGCTCCGTGGACAATGAAAAACTGAAGAGGGACAGTTGGAAAGGCAGCGCGCATGTGCTGAGGGATGCTCCCAAAAGCGTTCCTATTGGACGCTGGGGAGCGTTCCCGCACAGGCTCCGTCGGTACCAACGATACCCATATGTGAAGACTACATTCTTGCTTGTTCCTGGAGATCTAAATTTCTTGTGCCTACATCACACAAGGTGAACGTGCAGCCCAGGATGTCTTCTGAAGGACAGTCCAATGCTTACCCTACCAGGTATAGTCCTCCACCCTAAAACCATTATCAGCAGCAGTAAGGTTTACTGGCATCAGTGTGCAATCAAGCCAGCAGCCACATAGATGTTTGGACTTGAGAGATTGCATCCAAACTATGGCATGTCACTTTACATCCTGTCTTTGGTTCAGTCTGAGACACTTTGGCAAACATCCCAAAAACAAAAAAGGCAGAAATAAAAAATCAGATTATAATAAATCACAGAAGAAAGCCATACAGCAAACATGAGTGCTACCACTATACTTAACATACAAGGACACCCAGTTCCCAAAACCAAATCTCCGAAAAACAGGAACATGAATATATTTTCAGACCGACAGTTTTAAGACAATAGACCATTTAAGCAGTTTTGTTTTTAAGAGTAAAGGGCCAAGAACAGGAAATCCAGGGTGCAAATTTCACTTCTCCCATTGCTCTTCTTTATGACCTTGGGAAGTAACTTCATCTACACTTTACCAGGAACCGACTGGGGCAAAGCCATTAATACTACATAATGCAAAAGTGGAGAAGAGTCATCTACATTTAAGTACCAATCAAAATCCACTAAATCCTTCATTTCCTCATCCCCCTGTTTAACCACAATGTTCAATTTGTGTGATAAGTACTCCATCTTTTAAAAGCTTCTCTGGAGAGGACAACAGGACTCACGTCACGGGCTGACTGCTCCATTTGCACATACAAGAATGACTGTAGTGTGTTTTCCTTTTGATACTTACTTTGCCTCTCTCTCTGTTTTGACATGTATCCTTGGACACTGAAATCCAGCCTCTGCAGGGCTGGCTCCATTTTCTTGTAAATACGCTCTCCGAGTCTGTGATACATCGCAAGGGGCCACAGCAGGATGAAAAGCACTATTAAGATAGCAAGCATTACCAGTTAGTTGTGCTCCTATTGACAGATCCCTCTAGTCAAAGGTTATCCTCATCTGCTTTCTCAGGCTTCATTACTCAGATCTCCACTCTGTCTCTTTACCCTCGCGCTTGCTTGCACCTCTGAATTCACTCCTTTAAACATGCTCCTCACTACATGATTTCTAGCTGCTCACTTAAAAAAAAAAAAGGCTCAAGACCCCCCCACCCCAACAGTGCTTTTTGTACAAAGGCAGCACTACCTAAACAGTTATAATGTTGCTTAGACAATCAAATGGAGAGATCTGCTGAATGGTGCAGGTAAATACTCAGATAGTAATATTTTGTGAAATTATCCCTGGGTGATGCCAAAGCATCATCCCTGCTCTCAATGCAGGAGCCCTTTTCTCTAATTAAAATACTATAATGCTTCCAATTCTCATAGGCTCGTGGGGCCTTGTAAGATTATAATTTATTTATTCACCTTTTTATACTGCAATTCTGATAATAGTCCCAGCAGTGTACAGTAAAACAGAACAGCTAAATCCAAAAATACTGAAAATACTCTCCCCAGCCAACCTTACAATTCAAGACTTCCATGTGAATCTCTTATAAATGAATTAAATTAGAGTTAAGTGAAAAATCTACTTTACTTCCTCTGCTTAAATTTAATTTGACTTTATGCCTTCATTCTGACTACCTGTATCTCCCAATTAACCACCCCAGGTGCATGTGAATCCTAGACTGGTAAAACGTTCACAAATGCCATACAGTACCCAAATACCTCATGTGAGAATGTTTCTAGTCCTGATGCACAGGGGGTCAGAATTTAGGAGCACATGCCAGTCAGATCACCACCACCATAGTCATTCAGAAGGGTAACAAGCTGCCTCCCTCTATTTATGTACTTACACAGCAGGTACAACAGCAGAGTGCCAGGGATGTAACTCCCCAGAACGGCCAGGAAACTCAGCATGCTGCAGACTAAAATACAAAACTGACAGAGAAAAAAAAATGCAGTGACTCTAAATGGGCACGGTTAAGTGAACATCAGAAACCTCAGAAAGAATCAAGCTGCAGGATGCAGATTCAGAAAATTTACAATTTAGAGCCTAAGAAAAAGACTTTCCCCAGCAGAGCCCAAACATCTGACACTCCTTGAGATTTGCACTTCTGCCACTAGGCAGCCGTGTTCCTCAGAGCTTACCATCTAGCCATTTGTCTAACTTAATCTAATTTCTCTTATCATTCCAAAGACTGCTCATACTGAGTGGCAACAAACAGTATTAAAATCACCTTTAACATTTTCATTTGGACCGTCATTTTTTACTGCCCAGTATCCCAGATGATATATTTAGCTTAAATTTCAACCCCTGCCATTTTCTCCCTTTAATCAACTCATGTACACATATGAAGGAGTCAATAGAAATGAATGGAAAAAGCGTGGGACTTAATCATCTCTGGATGAGAAAGAGCAAAGTAGTCTGCAGTTAAGCACAGATTGAACCAGGTTATGAAGGCATATCATTGAGTATCAACCACTGCAAGCTGGTAGGTTGGTGCTTCCTTCTTTCTCTCCAAAATAACCCTCGTCATAGTAACAAAATATATGACAGAAGACCAGTATGGTCCATCTAGTCTGCACAGTAGGATGGCTGAGTGACTGTAACCATCGCTCCATGCAGGTCATCCTCCTCTATGATTGTTTAAGGTTGTACCTGCCGCTTCGTGCAAGTCACCCAACCCGCTCTATTTACTGACAATATTTTAAGTCTGCTTTGATTTCATTTTCTTGCTATAAAGGGATCCACTGTGCCTGTCCCATGCCATTTTGAATTCAGTCACTGTATTTGCCTCCACCACCTCCAACAAGAGGGCTTTCCAAGCATCCATCACTTTCAGTGAAAAAGTATTACCTGATGTTGCTTTTACTGCCTTGCAGCTTCATCGTATGCCCTCTAGCTTTACAGCTTCGCCTTCTTTCAAAACTGTTTTTTTCATTAATATCCTTTAAGTATTTAAAGGTCCATATCATATCGCCCCTGTCCCTCCTCCTCTCTAGGGTATAGTGAAATTAGACCTTACTTGCTAATTTACTTTCATGGAGTCTCTCCAGTCCAGTCAAGATGGGTTATGCTCATGCACCAGCAGCTGGAGATTGAATTAACATTTTGTCCGTGATGTCACCCTGCATTTGTCCAGGAGCTTCCTGATCTCTCCAGTATACTCCTGACAAAGCAGCCAACTCTACTCCTATAGAAAAGGGCAAAAACTCCTAAACAAAAACCTCATGGAACCAGCAGACACTGTCCTCTTCTGCCTCAGACCAGAATCAATTAAAGCAGAGACCAATAGGTACGGTCCGGGTTTCTCAAAAGCACACGCGTGAATAAACTTACTGTAAGCTCTTATTCTTTGTTGTTGTTTTTTTTTTTAAAACACAGTTCTTCGAATTTGGCGATCTCCGAGCCCAACGGTTCGTGAAGAAACTCTTAACAGGTGCACCCTCCTACTCAAAGGCCTCATTCCACATACAGGTTCATGAAACTAACCCAGAATGCAATGGATGGGTTCTGGACTGGAATGGAGGAATTCTATGAAAGTAAATTAACAGGTAAGGTCTATTTCACCTTCAACCACATCCTTCCAGTCCAGTCCAGACAGACGAGATGTACCAAAGCAGTACTTATTTATTTACATTCTTTTATATACACTATGCTATTCTGCATCAAAACTCTACACTGGAGCCGGATGGGACCCACGAATCTCACCTGCAAAACCAGAGTTCCGAAACGGGCCTCCTGACCCACCTGCACATCCAGTTGGTAATGCTTTGCAAAAGTATGTGACGAGGACCACATTGCTACCCAACAGATGTCCACTGGATTGACGCCTGGGCTCTCACTGAATGCACCCTTAGACCCCCAGGAACTGGCCTACGCTTAAGATACGCAGATGCAATCTCTTCCTTCACCTATCTTGATGTGGGCATTTTGGAGGCCGCTTCCCCTTTTTGAGGCCCTTCAAACATGGACAGACGATCTGATCTTCGAAAGGACCAAGTGCGCCTGAGGTACCAGTGTAGCGTTCTCACATCCAATTTGCGCCTGCTGCAAAAACTGGCAGCGTTACCACTTGGTTGAGAAGAAACAGACCACTTCGGGCAAAAAGGATGGTACTGGTCACAAGACCACCCTCTCTTTAGACATGACCAGGAACAGTTCCTTGCAGGACAAAGCCTGCAGCTCGGAGATGCATCTAGCCAAACAGATGGCCACTAAGACGACCACTTTCAAGGTAAGATCCTTGAGTGAGGCCTTACTTAGCATTTCAAAAGGAGAAGCCGTCAGGACAGGACAAGATTGAAATCCCAGAGGGGGACAACCGCCCTGAGTGGGGGTCTGATCTGCTTGACCGCTCGTATAAAAATGTGCCACATCGGGATGACTGGCCACAGAGACTCCTTGTACTTTGCCTTGGTAACACGCCAGAGCCACCACCTGAACCTTCAGCATGTTCAAGATCAGGCTCTTTTCAAGGCTGTCCTGCAACAAAAGGATGTCCCCAACTGATGCTCTCAAGGGACGACTGCCTCGTGGTTCACACCACTCCTCAAAAATGCACCAGACGCAAATATAGGACAAGGAAGTAGGTCTTCTCACCTTTAAGAGTATAGAGATTACAGTTGCGCATACCCTCTCTTTAACAGACGTGCCTGCTCAAGAGCCAAGCCATAAGTGAGAAGCGATCCATGTGGGGCATCAGACAGGACCCTGGGACAGAAGATCGCACCTCACTAGCAGCCACCAAGGACGGTCCATCATCAGCTGGACCAGATCTGTGTACCAGGATCTCTGAGGTCAATCGGGAGCCATTAAAACCACTCGATCCCCATGCTGAACTATTCTCTGCAGCAGACGTCTGATCAGAGCCCATAGAGGGAAGACATACAGCAGCCAGATTTGAGCGAGAGCGTTGAGACCCTCCGATATTCACTTTCCCTGCCAGCTGAAGAA
The DNA here is from genome assembly GCA_033557465.1 of Ichthyophis bannanicus. NCBI lineage: Eukaryota > Metazoa > Chordata > Amphibia > Gymnophiona > Ichthyophiidae > Ichthyophis > Ichthyophis bannanicus. Next base: position 56,015,530 of record CM066045.1, read on the forward strand.
CCGATTCACTTGGCAATGTCCACTGAGGCCATCAGATCCATCATCAGCTGCCCCCATCGACTCACTATCTGGGCAAACACTGTAAGGACCACTCGCCCCCATCGAGCCAATATCTGCTGAGGTTATTGGCTTGAACGTTGTCCTTCCCGGCCACGTGAGTAGCCGAGAGAGCCTGCAGGATTGGGCCAACTTTGGCTGCTAGGGCTACACTGCCCCAGCCTCCCTGTTTATATATGCTACCACTGTTGTGTGTTCAAGAACACACAAACTGTTCTGTTCTCCAACAATGGCTCAAACCTCCTCAATGACATCCCAATTGCCCCGATTTCCAGGCCGTTGGGCCAGTTGCTTTCCTCCTTTGACCACTGCCCTTGAGCCACCTGGGAGCAACAATGAGCCACCTGGGAGCAACAATGAGCCCCCCAACCGGACAGACTGGCATCTGTTGTTACGAGCACCCAGTCTAGCCTCACCAGGGACACTCCCTTGGTCAAGTTCTCTCTGTTCAGCCACCATGCTAAGGCGTCTTGATGCCCCCCTAACACCGAAGTCAGTGAGACATAGGGTGTAGCTGAGACTACCACAGAGAGAGTGCTGATCTTTGTAGTGGAAGCATGTGTGCTTTGGCCCAGGGCACCAAATCCAATGCAGTCACCATCAGCTCCAATTCCTGCAGGTAATGCTAGACTGAGGGCTTCACCATCCACAGGAACTGATGCAACACACTTTGCAACCTATGTGCTCCTCTGGTAGAGGCACTCGACCGACCTACGTGTCGAAGCGAGCACCCTGGTACACCAACTGCTGCGACGGGTGAAACTTGCTCTATGCTGAGTAGATCACCCAACCCAGGTCTTGCAAGAATGAAATCATCTTTTGTGTCACCCTTGTACTCTCTTCTCTCAACTTCACCCGAATGAGCCAGTCACTGAAATATGGGTGTACCAGGATGTCCTGCCTCGAAAATGCTGTGGCAGTTACCATCACCTTGGTGAATGTTCTGGCAGCTGTTGCCAATCCAAATAGCAGAACCCTGAACTGAAAGTGTCCCATGGTACCGCAAAGCAAAAAAAAAAATAACCCTTTGATGTTCTGCCCGAATAGGAATATGCAGATAGGTCTAGTGCTGTGATTAACTCCCTGCTTTGCATGGCTACTATGACGGAACAAAAAGTCTCCATATGAAAGCGCGGCACCCGCTGGGCCCTGTTGACATACTTGAGCTCAAGAATGGGCTGAAAGGAGCCCTCCTTTTTTGGCACCACAAAATTGATGGAATATCAACTTGAGCCGCACTCTATCGGAGGCATGGACATCACTGCTTCTAAGGCTAGAAGCTGGTCCAGAGTTGTTCTTACCGCCTGTGTCTTTGCTGGGCCTGTGCAGGGAGGGACCATAAAAGCATCAGACAGGGGGTGAAGAAACTCTAAAGTGTAACCATCATGGATTTCCAGAACCTACTGATCCGATGTAATCTGGACCCAGGAGTGGTAAAAACGCTGGAGACTCCCTCCTATACACTCCCTGATCTCCTGGGTCCCCCTCACTTCATTGTGGCTTCCTGGCAGAAGCAGAGGAGCCCACATAATATCTGCAGCCCATTCTTCTCCCTTGAAAGGACTGACCAAGAACCTCCCCCACTGAGGTGGGGGTAAAGCGTGCTATCCTAAAATGGTGGAAATCGTGCAACGCCCCCCCCCCCCCCCGGGTCTACAAGGGTTGTCCTCCACCTTCTCTGAGTTTGTCTTCTGGTAACTTACCTCCCTTGGAGTCACTCGGATCTTGACAAGCTCCTTCAGAGTGTTGCCAAACCTCTTACCCCTTGAAGGGAAGCTTACTTAACCAAATCTTGGAAGGACACATCAGACAACCAGTTATGCTGCCATAACAATCACCAAGACGCCACCACCAAGGCCTTGGACGAGGAGCGTACCAAATCTTAACAAAAAATTGACAAGTAAGCTGCAGTAGAGATTCCAGCTTGGGCAGTTCCGCCAGCTCTGTACCTTTTTGCGGACCCTGTCCGGTAACGTCTGCACCCAGTGCATACAGGCTCTAGCGATATAGGCCCCGCAGATGGAATCCTGCAGAGAGGGCGCTGACCTCAAAAGCTTGTTTTAGAAGAGCCGCCAGATGATGATCCTGCGGATCCTTAAGGGCAGTGCCTCTCTCCACAGGAATAGTGGTCTTCTTGGTCACAGACGTGATCAAACACATCAAACCTTAGGCATACGAAGGACGTCCTTTTCTGCCATCGGTAATAGGTACAGACAGGCTATTGCCTGTCCTCCCCTCAAGTCAGCATTGGGCAGTTCCCTTTCCACCTCCATCATTTGCATTATAGCCTTGTGCACTGGGAATGAGTTTTACACAAACCTTGCAAAAGGGGGTTCTCCGATGGAAGTCCACCTCCTCAGCATGAAACGTAATATTTAAGGCCACTAGGGAATGGGAAATAAGTGCAAGCAGCTCCTCTTTACAGAAGACATACACAATGGCGAGGTCCTCCCTGGGGGCAAGTCCCCCTCCTTGAAGCCAAGACCCTCCAGGTCCTCCCCTGACCCAGAGGGCCCCTCCGAGGCATCCAATCCAGGATCCGCTTCCTATGGGCCCCTGTGTGGCCTGCAAACACTTGGCTGGTCACATCTCCATTGCAGAGGCAGAGGGATGCTTACAAAGTGCAGCACTCATTGAGGCAAAGGCCCTATTAAGCCCTTGTTCCTTTTCTAATCAAAACGCATGGTTCAGCAATAATATAAACTCCAGAGTGAACAAGGAGCTCTCCTCTGAAGTACTGTTCCTCAGATCCTCTGAAGGCTGATGTTCCGCTCTGCTGTCATCACAGTTTGATCCCCCAATGGAAATGGCTGCAGCAGACCTGGGGCTAGAGGACAAAACAGCTGCTGGAAATGAAGCGCAGGAAGTTTCCTGCCTCTGCTGTGACTGACTCATAGCCCAGTCCCAGTCGGTAGACCTCTTTGTGAACCCTCGGCTGGCAGACTTGACCCCTTTCGTCATTCTTCTAAATCTATACTCTTCTTCTCATGGGCCTTGCAGCACCTGGCCTGAGAATGAGAACTGCGGCACACTCCGCACACACCAGCTGTGAGGAGGGCATGCTCCGCTTCCCCTTGTCTCCTAGAAACCATGTGAATCACTCTCCACAGAAGGAACGAGACAGTGGCCAGACTCCCCGGTTCCTCGCAGGGCTGCTCTTGCCATTGGGAGACACCGATGCCAATTCAACAGTCTACTCCCACCCACCAAAGGGCTCCAGAGGGGGCTGCCAATACTTTCCTTACTACTTTTTTTATTTTTTTTTGTTAGTATAACAATTGCAGTCAGCCTCTGCTCAGACAAATCTGTTTGGTTCACCTAAACTCAGTAGCCAAAACACTAACTACTCCCGGTGACCTTAAAAACTCAGTCAAGACAGGAACGGTCTGAAAGAACCCCAGCTGCTGGAGACTGAATTACTGGAGAGATCAGGAAGCTCCTGGGCTAATGCAAGGTGACATCACTGAAGAAATTTGCATAATTCAGTCCGTCTCCAGCTGCTGTGAATGAGCACAGCCAGTCTGTCTGGACTGGAGGGACATGGATGAAACATTTAATTCAAGTCTCTTCTTGTACATCTTCTGGTGCAGGCTCCAAATCATTGTGGTTGCCTTCCTCTGAACCGTTTCAAGTCTTGTTATATCCTTTGTGAGATACGGTTTCCAAAACTGAACACAACTCCAGCTTGTATAGAGGCATTAATACTGCTTCCTTTATGCTGCTTACTCTTCTCTGTAGGCAGCTCAGCATTCTTCTGGCTTTGGCCACTGCCTTGTCACACTGTTTCGCCACCTTGAGATCCTCAGACACTCACTCTGAGGTCCCTCTCCTGGTGTGTGCACATCAACCTCTCACCTCCTATCACACATAATTCCTTTGGATTTGTGCATCCCAAGTGCATGACTCTGCACTTCACATTAAATCTTAACTGCCAGGCATTAGACCATTCTTCCAGTATTTGTAGATCTTTCTTCATGTTGTCCACTCCCTTAGAAGTGTCCACTCTGTTGCAAATTTTCATGTCATCTGCAAAAAAGACAGACTTTTCCATTCAACCCTTCCACAATATCACTCAAATACATTGAGCATTATGGGTCCCAGGACTGAACCCTGAGGCATGTCACTATGCACCTTCCTTTCTTCTGAGCGAGTTTCATTGACAGACGACAGAAGATGGTGATAAATCAACCACTTTATAATCCTTCTCTTCTATGTAAAACTATCCAAATCCTTTGTGAACAAAGTACAGTGAGAGAATGAATCCATCAAGAAATGACAGTGCCTTGCAGATATGACAGAATTTTTTCCAATTTTTTAAAAATGTAAAGACTTTGAAGTGAAAGTGCCTTGATTTAATGCTGTTCCAGAATCTGTAAGTCAGACCTGGCGAAACTTGCTTTGTATAATCAGCCATGGTCTTACTCTATCCTCTGCCACCAGAAACAGGATACCATATATAAACCTGGTTTCAATAAAACATGAAATCTCTATTGGAAAAAAGTCATGTTAAATAAAATCAACATTTTCATGAACACATTAAGACCCAAATCCTACCTTGCCAGGATTTTCCTTCTTGAAAAGCAAGAAGTTCGTTAGAAAAATGGTCCCACTAACAAACATTTCAGCAATATGATGACACAGCTCTGGTACACTGAGAAGTCCAGGGTGAACGAACCCCCAACTAGAAAGAGAAGAAACTGTTAAAATCCTAAAGCAGCAGTGCCTTATCAAAGAAATCCTCATTCAAGGGGCTTCTTCAAAATGGTCTCCCTCCTCTCCCTTCCTCAATTCTGGAACTATGGGAGAACTAATGAACATACTGTAGGTATACATAAATTCCAACAAAACAAACGCCCCTGGTCAGGATTTTTAGACTAACATAGCCTGAAAATCTTATATGGGTAGAATCCCAAGCAAAAGATACTAGACAAACAGATAATTGGAATCTCAAAAGTCTACTCTTCTTTCAGAAAGTATACCATCACAATGTAGTTACTCACCTGCAGCAGGTGTTCTCCATGGACAGCAGGAATAAGTCCTCATGTATGGGTGACTTCACCGACTGAGCCCATGCGGAATGCTCGCCAGCTTCCATTGGAAGCTTTTGGGAGCTGCACTGAGCATGCATGCATGCCTGCCTGCCTTCCTGCCTGCTGCAATACCATCTTCTCCTGGCAAATTTGTTCCTTCTCAAGTTCGCAATTCTGATCACCATATCTTAAAAAGGATATAGCGGAATTAGAAAAGGTACAGAGAAGAGCCCCAGAATAGTAAAGGAAATGGAAGGATACCCCTATGGAGGAGAGGTTTAAAAGGTTAGGGCTTTTAAACATGGAAGAGAGACAGCTATATATGATATGATAGAAGTCTATAAATTAATGAATAGAGTGGAATAGGTAAACGTTAGATAGATTCTTTATGCCATCAAAAATTAGAAAGACCAGGGGACATGCAATGAAGCTACTTTGTAACCCGTTTAAGACTAATAAGAGATTTTTTTTTGTATTTATTTTTATTGTGATCAATCAACCAAATCATACAATACAAGCAGTTATAGCCAACATGGCACTACTTTTTTCTCTAACAGTGAACAATACTTTTTCTAAGTAGTATACCATCACAATGTTATAATAGACATGTCTGGCCATGCATAAATAGCTATAAGCCATTCCTGCACCCTTCTTTGTTTTTGCGAAGAGTCTATTATTGTTACATCATTTGTCCGAGTGTCCCATTTACCATGGTCATAATCTGTGTCTGTCGCCTGTTACTTCATTCTCACCCTCTGAATCTCTTTATAGATTCCAAGAATGCACAGCCTAGAGCTACTCTTGCGCCCCGTCTTGCCTTGTCTGGGGATCAGGGCCCCTATTTTTTATCATTCTTTAAATCCCCCCCCTCTCTCTCTATTCCCCTCCACTGCTTCCTCCTTCCCCTGTGCCCTTATTCCCCCCCCCCCCAACCATCTCCTCCTTCCTCTCTCTCCCTTGCCGGTCGTTCAAGCATTGAGAAGATAAGCACGGATTGCCTCCCATCATATAGGCCAGTAGCGCCGTCTGCTTTGGGAGCCTTTTTTCCTCCATTCCAAGCAGTATCCAATCAGCCAGGTCTTTCACTGCTGCAGACCATTGCTCAAGGGTCGGTGCTCCGTCCGCTATCCAGTGGGACACGAGCACCTTCCAAGCTACTAAGAGCGCTACTCGCACCATTTTTCTTTTTCCTGCATCACGTACTGTCTGCCCAATTGGTTTTTCGTCCCCCAGCAGGAGCATGGCATATATCCACTCTATCTTCCTGTCTGTCATGGTCTGGATACTGGCTAATACCCTCTCCCAGTACAGCTGTAATTTGGGGCACTCCAAGAAGGTGCGTACCCAAGTGCCCCTAAAAGCTTGACACCTCAAGCAGTCTGGGCTTTCCCATAGCTGCATTTTAGCCCCTCTCTCTCTTGTCAAGTACACCCTGTGGATAATTTTAAACCGAGTTTTTTTGTAGGGCCATATCTGGGGTGCATTTGGAGATTTCCATAAGGAGTCATTCCATGTCTTGTGTGCTCACCTCCTCTTCCAACTCCTTTGACCACTGCCTGCTCAGGCTTTCCTGCCAAATACGCGTACGCAGATCCCTGCCCAATTTTTATACCAGTAGGCCACTTTATTTTGCTTACCTGGCATTGTTAAGAAATGAGAATTAGACTTACCTGCTAATTGTTGTTCCTTATGGAACTCTAGTCCAGTCCCGGAACCATAGAGTTGTGAACCTCCACCAGCAGCTTTGGAGACTGAAAGATGTCATCGCTTTGATGTCACTGGTATAACTTGCCAAGCACCGCCCCTCTTCACCAGTACCTATTGACAAAGCAGACTAAGCAGAGCAACAAATAAGCAGAAACAGGAAAACCAATGAAGTAAACACCTTGTAACTACTGTATAAGAAAAAACAGGGAAAAACTATGTGCTCCGGACACCCGCCCATTGGCGTCTCCAAGCCCCCCCCGGTCCTGCTGCATAAGAAAGACCTCACTGTGACCCTCTGGTATACTGTGCTAGCCAAGAAATCTTACTTCTCTCTTTTTTTTTTTTTTTTAAACTTCAGGCTGAGTATTATGCAATATCCTGGGAGGGATCCGGGACTGGACTAGAGTTCCTTAAGGAACAACAATTAGCAGGTAAGTCTAATTCTCATTTCCTTTTCGTCCAGTCCCGGAACCAGTCCAGTCCCGGAACCATAGAGGATGTAACAGAGCAGTGAATATCAACGGGAGGGACCCGCAAGCCCAGCCTGAAGTACCGCTGAGCCAAAACGCACATCCCCCTTTGCCTGAACATCCAACCGATAGTGCCTTGCAAAAGAATGCAACGAGGACCAAGTCGCCGCCTTACAAATGTCCTCAACCGGCACTAAACTGAATTCTGCCCAAGACGCCACCTGCGCCCTGGTCGAATGTGCACAAAGACCCATCGGAACCACCTTGCCTTTTAACATAGACCGATGCAATAGCCTCCTTCAATCATCTAGAAATTGAGGACTTTGCTGCCGCCTCACCCTTTCGCGGCCCGCCAAAGGCGACAAATAACCTGTCCGACTTCCTGAAATCCTCCGTCCTACGGCGATACTTCTTGAGCACCCGCCGGACGTCCAAACGATGCAGCCGACCGCCCGACTGAGCCTGCTGTTCCAAAGAAAAAACCGGGAGCGACACCATCTGGTTAACGTGAAACCGCGACACCACCTTAGGCAAAAAGGCCGGGATCGTGCGCAGAACCACCTTGTGAGCGAAAAAAGACAAGAAGGGCTCTTGACAAGACAGCGCCTGCAACTCCGAAATCCATCTAGCGGAACAAATAGCCACCAGAAAAACTGTCTTCAAGGTCAAGTCCTTAAGGGATGCCTCACCTAACGGCTCGAACGGCACCCCCATCAATGCCTCTAACACCACATTGAGGTCCCACGGAGGGATTGCCATATGTCTCGGCGGCCGCAAAAGTAGCACTGCCCACAAAAAACGCCGAATATCGCTATGCGCTCCTACCAACTGTCCCTGAATCCTCCCCCGGAAACAGGAGATAGCCGCAAGCTGCACCTGCAAGGAGCTAGCCGCCAGGCCTTTCTCCAGGCCATCCTGCAAAAAAGAAAGAATATGAGGCACCGAAGCCATTAACGGCTGTAGCTCGCGCTCCCCGCACCAAACTTCGAACACCCACCACACCCTGGTGTACGCAAGCGAGGTGGAACGCCTCCGCGCTCTCAATAACGTACCAATGACTGCAGCAGAGTACCCCTTGGCCCTTAGCCTAGCCCTCTCAAGAGCCATGCCGTAAGCGAGAATCGACCCACCTGCGGCATGCGTAGCGGCCCCTGCAGTAAGAGGTCCCTCCGAATCGGGAGTCTCCACGGCCTGTCTATCAGCAGCCAAACCAGATCCACATACCAGGGCCTTCTGGGCCAATCGGGCGCTATCAGAACGACCACGCAGGGGTGAATCTCTATGCGCTGAACCACCTGTCCGATGAGCGCCCAAGGTGGAAACACAAAGAAGTCCGTCCGCCGGCCACCGCCGCACCAACGCATCGAGGCCTTCCGACATGAGCTCTCTTCGCCTGCTGAAGAACCTGTCCACCTTCGCGGACACGAAGCTTGCCATGAGATCCATGATCGGAGTCCCCCAGCGCTGCACTAGCCTCACAAAAACCTCCGGGTGAAGACTCCACTCCCCCGGATCCACTCTGCGGCTGCTTAGAAAATCTGCTTCGACATTCTCCACTCCGGCCATGTGCTGCGCCGACAACGCTACCAAGTGCCGCTCGGCCCAGCGCAACAGCTGACCGGCCTCCGCCTCCAACGACACACTCTCCGTGCCGCCCTGGCGATTGATATAAGCTACCGTCGTCGCATTGTCGGACAGGACCCGTACCGCCACGCGACCCAAGGTTTCCTGAAACTGTCGCAACGCTAGATACACCGCGTGCATCTCCAGCCGGTTTATGGACCAACGCTGTTCCAGATCCGATCAGGACCCCTGGGCAAACCGCCGTTCGCAATGTGCCCCCCAGCCCGTGAGACTGGCATCCGTTGTCTCCAGCTGCCAGGATGGAGCCTCCAGCGCCACGCCCCCTTCCAGGCCGCAACCACCACTGAAGCTCCTGCCGCACCTTCGGAGGACACACAAGCCATTGAGACAAAGCGTCCCGTTGATGAGACCAACGCCGGAGAAGGGCACTCTGCAAAGGACGCATATGAAACCTGGCCCACTGCACAACTTCGATCGTGGTCGCCATCGTTCCGAGCAACTGTAAATACTGCCATGCCGTTGGAGCCCTGTACTCCAAAAACTTTCGTACAAGCTCCCTTAAGGCTCGTGCCCTCGCGCTCGGGAGAAACACCACTCCTTGTACGGTGTCGAAGCGGGCACCCAAGTATTCCAGACTGAGTAGGAAGCAGCTTGCTTTTCGCAAAATTGACCACCCAGCCTAGGCTTTCCAAGAACTCCACCACTCGACCGGTGGCCGCAGCACTCTCCTCCCTGGACTTTGCCCGAATCAGCCAATCGTCCAAATAAGGATGCACCAGAATCCCTTCCTGGCGAAGCGCTGCCGCTACAACCACCATGACCTTGGTGAACGTCCGAGGTGCCGTCGCCAATCCAAACGGCATCGCCCGGAACTGAAAATGGCCCATGGGCACCGCAAAGCGCAGGAACTTCTGATGTTCTAGGCGCACGGGAATATGTAGATACGCTTCCGTGAGGTCCAAAGACTTTAGGAATTCCCCCGTCTGGACCACCGCAATGACCGAGCGTAAGGTTTCCATCCGAAAATGGGTCACCCGAAGGCACCGATTCACTCTTTTTAAATCCAGAATAGGCTGAAAAGTGCCGTCCTTCTTTGGAACGACAAAATAGATGGAGTATCGACTGCACCCGTATTGATCTACCGGCACCACTGCCCCGAGTTGCCGTAGCCGACTCAGCGTGTCCGAGACCGCCCACAACTTCCGCGGAGCTCTGCACGGGGAAAGGACAAAGGAATCTAAGATGGGTCGATTTAGCTCCAGAGCATATCCCTCTCGAATGACCTCCAACACCCACTGATCCGTGGTAATTTGGACCCAGGCAGGGTAAAACTCCCGTAACCTTCCTCCCACGGGAACGACCTCCACCAGGGCCCGCCTTATCTCATTGGGATTTCTTTCCGCTAGAGGAGTGGAAGGAGGAAAACCCCCTACCCGCCCCCCTGAAACCTCGGAACGGCTGGCCCCGCAACGGGAACCGCCCCCGCTGAGGCTGGACAAAACGCGAGGACCGAAATATACGAAAATCCCTCGAGACCCCCCGGGAGGCAGTCATCCCCCGGCCCTGCTTTAGCTTATCCTCCGGGAGCCGACCGCCCTTGGACTCCCCAAGGTCCTTGACCAGCTTCTCCAAATCTGCACCAAACAAGAGTTTCCCTCGAAAGGGGAGCTTACTAAGCCGCGCTTTGGAAGACCCGTCTGCCGACCAGTTACGCAGCCAGAGATACCGTCGTGCCGCCACCACGGAGGCCATACTTTTGGCCAGGCCTCGAATAAGATCGTAGTGGATATCTGACAAATACGCCGTGTCGGACTCCAGCCGCGCTAATTCCTCCGCCTGCGTTTCCAGGAGGCCTTCCTGCAGCCGCTGGGACCACTGTAAGCAGCCTCGAGCTACCCACGCTCCCGCTATCGAGGCCTGCAAGGAAAGGGCACACATATCAAAACACTTGCTTCAACAGAGTCTCCAATTTCCGGACCTCCTTTAACGCCGTGGCGCCTTCAACGGGAATTGTGGTCTTTTTAGTAACCGCCGACACCGCCGCATCCACTTTCGGGGAACGGAAAATTTCTCTATCCTGGTCCAACAGCGGATACAACCGGGCTAAAGTTCTGGTGCCTCTCAGCGCCGATTCCGGGGTGTCCCACTCCTCTTGAATCATGTCCCGAAACACTCTATGAACCAGGAACACTCTCTGGGACTTCCAAACCGCCTGCAAAAGAGGATCCTCTAACGCTTCCTCCGCCGACGGCACCCCCGCGGGCATATTGAGCGTCTTTAGGGTTTCCGCAATCAGCGCCGGCAGCTCCTCGCGCCGGAACACCCGGACCACTCTACTCTGCTCTTCCGCGTCCGGTAACTCACCCTCTTTCAGTTCCCCCTCAGAAACGCCTTCCACGTCTGCATCCGACAGCTGTTCCTCGTCCTTTACCAACAAAGACGAGCTCTCCTCCAACGCTGTCCGACACCTCTTGGCCGGACCTGCCTCCCCCGCCAGGAGGCCCCCCGGCCGTTTCTGACTCTTTAACTCGGAGATGGAGTTTCCAGTCCGGGCTGCAGCAAGGCCAACGTTTTCTGCAGAAGACAGAAAAAAATCTGGGGGAATACTTGCCACTCCTCCGCTCAGACTGCCCCCCGTCGCCGCTGGTGGGTCTGGCATTGACGAGGGACCCGCCGTCGGCTCCGGGAGATCCAAAGAAGGCGGCTGGGAGTCTCCTACCTCCAATGGAACCGCTGCCTGCTCCGCAGCCAGTCCCCCGAGCGCCTTTTCCATCACTGCTGCCTCTAAAGAGCTGCCCCTGCACACCCCAGACTCCAAAACCTCGCTGCGCCTCACCCCACAGAAGAGACAGCAGGCCTTAGCTGGCATCTTTAGTAGGACCCATTTTCTCAACGTGTGCTACCCCCAGAGGGGAAAAAAACGCCAGGCTCCTGTGCTGAACAAACCCCAATAAGAGAAACAGAGCAATGCCTCAGCCAGACAGAGTCCCCCCCAAAGAGAACCCTGATTGTCTTTTTTTTCCTTTTTTTTTTTTTTAAGTCCCAATCAACGCAGAACTGCTCAATTAGCTGAAGCCCGGCCGACTATCGCAAAAACTAAGCTCCGTAGGCCGGGAAAAGAACGATGGAGAGCCCCATGCTAAAACCGTGGCACCCAAAATGGCCGCCGGCAACTTTTCCCGCTCAAATCCAGCGAGAAAATGACACAACGTCGCAAGGCGCTAACCGCCCGCAGACGGAGGCCGCAGAAAAAGGGGGTCCCGGGAGCCCACACTCACCTCTGCCGCGATCCTAGCATCGAGGAAGGAGGAGAGGGATCATCGGAGTGCCACCAGCCCCGGCGCACAGCCAAACGCGGCTTCAGCCCCGGCGGTTCTGCCTGCAATGATGCCGGGAAAAGCCTCACCGAGCAACCCTCAACATGCTCCTCACCCCTTTTCACGCGGGTTCGGGAGCAGGGAGGAAACTGAACAGTGGAGATCTGCCGCTCTAAGGCACCGGGAAGAAAAAACCCCCGCTGGCTTCAAGTCCCAGCCCTGCTGCTGCACAGTCTGACAGCCTTCCACCTACTCCTCACCCTTTTAAGCAGGTTCGGGAGCAGGGAGACACTGAGTAACGCACCAATGCTCGTTTACATGCTGGGGACCATGCACCATAGACTAAGAGAGAAAGAGAAAGGAGAGAGAGAGGAAGAGAGAAAAGAAACCGGTCCACAGCCAGGAGAAACTCTTTCAGCAGCAGCAGGACAGCACCTATAAGAAACCCAAAAGGCAAAATTATCCAAAATAAAACTAAATATTTAAAAAGAAAAAACTCTGCTTATTTATTCCTACTGAGCCCTGTCCCGGGCTCAGAACCTCCAAGCTGCTTGGAGACAAAGTACTGGTGAAGAGGGGTGGTGCTTGGCAAGTTATACCAGTGACATCAAAGTGATGACATCTTTCAGTCTCCAAAGCTGCTGGTGGAGGTTCACAACTCTATGGTTCCGGGACTGGACTAGAGGGACGAAAAGGAACACTATCTACAGGTGTATAGGCCAATTTTTGCAGCCCCTCACTCCCGCCCTCTGTCATGGATGTCACATAGTGCCTGCATTGTAAGTAGGCTAGAAATTGTTTGCTTGGGATTCGCCATGCTTTAAGTTGCTCATATGAGGGAAATGTCCTATTGAGCAGCAACCTTGGACGTCCCACTGCCGAAAAATGACATTGTCTATTCCTGGTATTAATTTGGAGATGCCCATTAGTGTGTTAAATGGGGAATGCCGCCCTCCGGTTCCCCCAATGATCCCTTTCCACCACAGCCATGCTTTCCGCATGGGCTCCAAGAATACTGAAAAAACCCTTGCGCTTTTCTGCCAGTGCTGAGGTACTTGTAACAGGATTAAAAAAAACAACAAAAATGTGTAGGGGGAGCTCAACCTCCATCCAGGAATCCTATTTGGGTGTATTGCTCTCCATCTCACTGTAGTTCGTGTACCCACCTAAGCAACGTGGCCACATTGTAGAGGTGAAAGTCAAGTAGGTTTAGCCAATCTTTCTCTCAACCTGCTATTAGTTTGGTTAACTAATTCGGGCAGTGCGTCCCCCTCCATATAAAATTTCTCACTATATTTCTGTATAGTTTCTCCTCCTTCCCTTTGACCCACACAGGTAGCACTAGCAGTGGGTACAGTAAGCAGGGCAGTAGGCACCATCTTTATCAGTGCCACTCGGCCCAGTAACAAAAGAGGGAGACTTCTCCATTTTGTGCACCAGCTCTGCATTTGCGCCAATTTGTCAGCTACATTTTTCTGGTATACCAGCTTCCTTTTTGCACTTAGGTGCACTCACAATTATTTCATGGAGTCGCGCAGCTCCCCTTCTCGCCCGTTCACATACTTGATTTGGACTTGCATAGCCACAAACTTAGGACAGTTAGCTTTTAGTCCCACAAATGTCCCAACAGTGCTATAGTGCACACAACCTTTTGTATGTGTGTCCCTGCTTGCCTGATAAAGAGTAGTATGTCATCTGCAAAAAGGTTGATTTTGTATGTGGATGCCCTCACTGATATGCCCTACCACTCATCTGTGTCCCAAATTTTGGCAACTTCCAGTGACAATAAAAAACAACATTGGGGAGAGTGGACAACCCTGTCGAGTGCCCTGTTAGAGTTGGAAAGTTTCTGTTAGTGTTCCATTTACCAAGATTTGGGCTTGAGGCTGGTGATACAAAACACAACACACCTTTACCCCGTCCAGAACACTCACCTAATCCCAAATTGCCTTATGACCCAAAAAAGGTAGTCCCAGGAAACATTATCCCAGGAAACAAAGAAAAATTGGCACAAACTCCTCCAAACCCTTACAACAGACACAAAGAGTACCATAGGGTTCCACCCTCTCCACAACCCTCTTCAATTTAAATATATCTTTAGTCCCTATGCACAGTCATCAAAAAATACAACATCCATTATCACATATACGCTGATATAATGCTCTACTGCCCACTACTCTCCAACCATAAACCATACATTCAGCTACAAGACTGCTTCACAGAAGTTACCCAATGGCTTTCAACCAACAACCTATTTATCAACATTAAAAAGACAGAAGCTATGTTCATCACAAGAAATACCTCCTTCACACCCCCATCCACCATAAAACTAAACAACGTACTAATAAAGTATAACTGAACTGAAATACTTTGGCAACATAATCGACCAGCACCTTCCCTTCAAAACTCAAATAATGACAGCAAATATAATTTAATTCAAAACAAAGACCCTACAGCGACTTCATCCCCTTCTTGAAACTACAGACTTCAGATCTGCACTACAAGCGCTCACCCTTCCTCACGCAGATTGCTGTAACATCTACCAAGGTCTACCTCAGTTAACACTCCTCCCTCTACAAACTGCACTACACACCGCTGCACGTACCATTCAAGCAGCATACAAATATGACCACATTACACCCATCCTAAGACAACTGCATTGGCTGACGCTCATTTAAATAGAATAAAATATAAATACATCCTCATCACAAACTAAACACTCCATTCACTACAAGAAACCTCCCTCAAAACCCTTCTACAAAACCCACAAACCTCAAGACCTGTGATAAGGAAGCTTATCAGTTCAGGAGGGAGCTATAATAGAGGTGAATTGGCACTGAACAAGCAACCCGTCTTAGCTGGTAGAAATACTAAAACAGAATGTTTTCATAAAAGACGACCAGTCCCAGAATGCACCAGGTTTCAAACAGCCTCTAGAAGAGCTGAAGTGGGGAAACGTGTGTTCAATCAGGAGAGCTATGAGGTAATCCCCAATCACTCATCTCCAAGGGCAGGGCTTGATTCAGCACAGCTGAGCTGTGCTAGGGTGGAGTATCCCTCTAAACAAGTTAAAAGTAAAACATATTCTACACAGAATCAGATCAGACAGATCAAGAAGAGGAATTCAGAGCTCAAGGACAGAGAGAGCAAGGAGAGACAGAAGCAGCAGCATCGTGGAATAAAGAAGAGAAAGACCTCTTGGAGGTCTAAAGAAGGAGCCCACAGCAGTACGTGTGTTGGCAGTCATTCCAGAAGCAAGCATACTCCATTGGACTGGAGGAAGCCAGAGGAGTGGGGTTACAGAGCCAGGAATTCCCAGACGGCACCTTTGAAGGAGACGGCTGCATTTGGAAGGGGCCCTAAGACCAGTGCAAGAAGGTATGTGAAGAGAGACCCAGTGTCCAGGGATCTTGATTGGAAGGCTGGACATAAAAGCTGGACTGCTTACTGGCCAGGATATCTGGAGAGGAAACCTAACAGCAAAGGAAGCTCAGGTATGAACTCTGATCTATGCCCTAGCTCTTCACCTGGAAGACAGCAGGGAAACAAATATTATCCAGAGAGTGATCCATTAAGGAATTCCTCTGAGCCAGACCATGATATTGATTCTATGATATTTGAAGAAGAAGGAGATATTTTAAATGATCAGAATGAATACATGGATTGCTCTCTGTCTAGGCTGCTGTGGTAAAATACTTTCTCAATAATACAAAAACCACCAAAAGGAACTATAACTTATTCTTTTATCTACCCAGAAAAGTCTGCAAGAAAGCTTTAGGGTAGGATTTGAGCCACGTAGAGAAAGTGAACCAGCAAAGGGGTTTGCAGCTGGCTAATTATTGGTAATTGAGCCATGCACAATTGCACATGAGCTCTGAAAGGAAACTACTGTTTGCGTGTGTAAATAGAAGAAAGTTATCCGTGAAAAAGAACAGTTTTTGTTACTTTTGGGTTTTGTTTTTTGCTTTTGGAGCACTGCTAAAAGTTATTAGCAGGAGCCCTCAAAAAGACCTTTTCTGTTTCCCATCAAGGTCTTTATTGTTTGATTGCTTAAGAAGTTCAGTTGCTTATATCATGATTTGTTTTTCCTAAGTACAATACTGAAGCAAGTGTCCTTTTGTGTTACCAAGTAAATCTGTGTGGGAGAATTAACCCCATGAATAAAATATATTTTTCTTTGCTTACACTCGAGCAACACAACTCATTATTTTGTGAACGGCTGATTCTGGTATGAATGGACTACATCCCCCACAATCCTTTGCAAGTCATAATAGTATTTTGCCTTTGCCAAGACTGTGGACATTCACGCCCAGCGCCCCCGTTTACAGACCGCAAAGACAAACCACAATCAAAAAACTAAACATATCAACCAAGCACAAATACAGCCAATAAACATGTCACAAAGCATTTGAATTCTATGGAACTCTCTTCCTTACACACTAAAAAATATAACCAGTCTCACAACATTCCACAAACATCTGAAAAATAAAAATTACATTTACCTGGTAATTGTAGTTCCTGGAGGATCCAGTTTAGTCCTCCACATCCGGGTAGTGCACCTCCTCCTGCAGCCTGGAGACTGGACCAATCAGAATCTTCTTATGCCAGGATATATGCTGCTGGAGCTCCCATCAGCCCCCAGTGAACTATTAACAAAGCAGACTCAAAGAAGCAACACATGAGTTAAGTATAGATGTCAAACTAAAATAGTATTTAGTACCCTTAAGAATTAAATGACCCCCTCCCCAAACGAGGAAGCCAAAACTCTGCACAGTGCCGCTGACTCCACTCGACGAAAAAGCAGGTAGAACCAGCTACAGGAACCGAAAAGCTGGCAACAAGAAAGTAGAAGCGAGCTGCAGATAGGAAAAAACCCGAAGAAATATACTGATACCATGTAGTGCCGCTCACAGTAAGCACGCCGACCAAAAAGACTGGTCACAAGGGAGAGAAGGAGGACTAAACTGGATCCTCCAGGAACTACAATTACCAGGTAAATGTAATTTCTATTTCCTGAGCGGTTATCCAGTTTAGTCCTCCACATCCGGGATGTAACAGAGCAGCCAACACCGGGCGGGACCTTGCCAACCGGCACGCAACACTGCCGAACCAAAACAAGCATCCTGAGCGGCGAACAGATCCAACCGGTAGTGTTTACTGAAGGCATGAAGAGACAACCAAGTAGCCGCCCTACAAATGTCTACGGGCGGAACAAGACTATGCTCAGCCCAGGATGTCGCCTGAGCTCTGGTAGAGTGGGCCCTCAAACCCACCGGAACCGGCCGATTCTGCTTAATGTGAGCCGATGCAATCGCCTCCTTAAGCCACCAGGCGATGGACACTTTAGCTGCCGCTTCTCCTTTGCGGGCACCGCCAAAAAGCACGAACAAGCGATCTGTCTTACGAAATGCCTCTGACACCTTTAAATAGCGACGAAGGACGTGCCGCACATCTAAGCAATGTAAACCCCTGTCTGTGGAAGTCTCTGTCTCCTAAGTAAGGACCGGCAGAAAAAACAGGCTGATTCAAATGAAAAGGCGAAACTACTTTAGGCAAAAAGGAGGGCACTGGTCAAACCACACGATCCCGAGAGATAGACAAGAACGGCTCCCGACATGACAGCGCCTGCAACTCGGAAATGCGCCTTGCCGAACAGATCGCCACCAGAAAAACCGTCTTCAGGGTCAAATCCTTCAGCGACGCTTTTAGTAGAGGCTCAAAGGGTTCGCGAACCAAAGCGTGCAATACGAGATTCAAATCCCACGGTGGAACCGACACTCTGCGGGAAGACCTCAACCTGGAGACCGCCTTAAGAAAACGTTGTACGCCCGAATGCGCCCCTAGGGGAACTCCCAGGACCTTGCCCCGGTAGCACGCCAGCGCCGCCAACTGCACCCTCAGGGAACTGGCTGCCAAACCCTTGTCAAAACCGTCCTGCAAAAAACTGAGAACTACCGACACCGAAGCCGTAGCCGCGCGAACCCCACGCCGCGAACACCAATCCTCAAAAAACCTCCATACCCGCACATACACAAGCGATGTGGAAGGCTTCCGCACCCGGAGGAGCGTAGTAATAACTTCAGGAGAATAACCTTTTTTCCTCAACCAAGCCCTTTCAAGGGCCAAACCGTAAGCGAGAATCGATCCACTTGAGGCATCCGCAGCGGACCCTGAAGCAGCAGATCCGGAAGCGGAGGTAGTCTCCAAGACACCCCGTGGCGCAACCAAACCAGAACGGTATACCACGGCCTTCTGGGCCAATCCGGTGCCACCAGTAAAACCTGCCCCCGGTGCGCCTCGATGCGCTGAACGACGCGACCGATCAGCGCCCAAGGAGGAAAGACATAAAGGAGGCCGTCCTCCGTCCACGGCTGGATGAGCGTGTCGATGCCCTCGGACATGCGTTCTCTCCGCCTGTTGAAGAACCGCCCTGTCTTTGCAGACTGAAAAGTCACCATGAGATCCATAACCGGAGGCCCCCATCTGCGAACTATCTGCGCGAACACCTGCGGGTGCAGTTCCCACTCCCCAGGGTCGACCTGCACTCTGCTGAGAAAATCTGCCGTCACGTTGTCTTTTCCCACGATATGTACCGCCGACAGAGCTGGCAGACGAGCCTCCACCCATTCGAATAAGGCCTCTGCCTCGCTTTCCATGGCCACACTGCCGGTGCCGCCCTGGCGGTTGATGTAGGCCACCGTCGCCGAGTTATCTGAGAGAACCCGCACTGCCTGCCCCCTCACCAACGTTTCTAGGGCCTGCAGTGCGAGTCTCACTGCTCGCAACTCGAGGCGGTTGATCGACCAAGTAGTCTCGAGGGGGCACCACGTCCCCTGTGCGTACTGCCCCTCGCAGTGGGCTCCCCAACCCAACAGACTCGCATCCGTAATGAACGGGATCCAATTGGGCTGCTCCAGAGGAACCCCTATCCATAGGCTCGCTGAGCACAACCACCATCGGAGAGACAGACAAACCGATTTCGGGCAGGGCAAGCGCTTGTTCAACGAATGCAACTGGTGCGACCAGTGGCGTAACAGGGCTCTCTGAAGAGGTCGCATATGAAACCTGGCCCACGGAACCACCTCCAACGTCGCCGCCATAGTGCCTAATAGCCGCAGGTACCACCATGCTGACGGAGTGGGAATCGTCAAGGAGCGGACGAGCCCCTGCAACGCCTGGATGCGGTGCACCGGCAAGCACACCAAACCTCTCGCCGTGTCGAAACAAACCCCGAGGTATTCGAGGGATTGGGTAGGCACGAAACGACTCTCTCGTTGATCACCCAACCGAGACACCGCAGCAACGCCACCACTCTGTCCTTTGCCTGCACACTCTCCGCCTCGGACTTTGCACGAATCAACCAATCGTCGAGGTAAGGATGGAGTAAGATACCTTCCCGTCGCAAGGCCGCCGCCACGACCACCATCACCTTGGTGAAGGTGTGTGGAGCCGTTGCCAAGCCGAACGGCATAGCTCGAAATTGAAAGTGACCCCAGGGAAACGCAAACCTGAGGAACCTTTGATGGACCGCTCGAATGGGAATGTGCAAATAGGCCTCCGAGAGATCGAGGGCCGTCAGGAACGCCCCTTGACGAACTGCAACAATGACGGACCGCAAGGTCTCCATCTGGAAATGGGGTACCCGGAGAAAACGATTCACCCCCTTGAGATCCAGAATCAGACAAAGCAAACCGTCTTTTTTGGGCACCACAAAATAGATGGAGTAGCGACCGATGCCGTGCTCGGAAGGAGGAACGGGAATAACCGCACCCAAATCGATGAGCCGACGCAACGTCACCTGAATGGCCTGCGCCTTTTGCACGCTTCTGCAAGGGGAAAAGGACAAAGGCGTCTGGAATCGGACAAGCCAACTCCAGCACATAACCCTCTCTGATGATCTCGAGCACCCACTGATCTGATGTTATTTGGGCCCAGAAAGGAAGAAAGTCTCGCAGGCGTCCCCCGATGACTTGCTGCCTCTCTGGAGCCCGCCTCGCTTCATTGCAGCTTTCGACTAAAGGAGGACGCCGCCGTTGTGAATCCTCTGCCCGCTCCTCGAAAACCCCGAAAACCTTGGCCCCTGGAGCCATACCGGCCGCGCTGGGAGCCCCAAAGGCGGGAAGAACGAAATCTGCTAAAGTCTCAAAACTGACCCCGCGCCGGCGGTAAGTTCCTACCCAGCTTAGGCTTATCTTCTGGCAGTCTACCGCCCTTGGACTCCGAGGTCTTTCACCAACTTATCCAGGTCGTCTCCGAACAATTTGCCCTTAAAGGGAAGCTTACTGAGTCGGGACTTAGAAGATCCATCGGCCGCCCAATTCCGCAACCATAAAGATCTGCGCGCCGCCACCAAAGAAGCCATGCTATTCGCCAAGTTTCGAATCAAATCATAATGTACATCTGCCAAATACACCAAACCAGACTCCAGCCGAATTACCTCCAGCAATCCCTGCTGATCCAAACCAGAGGCTTGCCTCAAGTGCTGAGCCCATCGTAAGCAGGCTCTAGCCACCCAAGCTCCACAAATGGAGGCCTGCAAAGATAAGGCATTGGTCTCAAAGGCCTGTTTCAACAAACCATCCACCTTTTTGTCTTACGCGTCCTTTAAGGCCGCACTGCCCTCAACGGGAATGGTGGTTTTCTTGGTGACCGCCGACACCGCGGCATCCACACGCGGCGACTTAAACCTCTCCTTGTCTTTATCCGCCAACGGATAGAGGCGGTTCATCGTCCGGATCCCCCTCAAGCCGGACTCGGGTTGATCCCACTCAGTTTGAATCATTTGCTCCACTACACGGTGCACCGGAAACACCACCTGAGAGTCCCGCACCGCTTGAATGAGAGGATCCTCCAACCTGTCCTCCTCACTAGGACGAGAAGCAGTGAGATTGAGAGCGTGAAAAGATTCCGTGATCAAAGGCACCACCTCCTCTTTACGGAACACCCGAATAATCCGGGCTTGATCCTCGGGCTCGGGGATTTCCCCATCTTCCAACTCCTCAACAACAGCCTCCGGATCCAAATCTGCATCAGGATCTGGCCAGCCCAAGTCGTCGTGGTCTAGGTACAGAGCCCGAAAACGCTTGGTGGAAGGCTGGCCCTCCTGCCTGGCCTCCCCACTTGGGAGAGACAGGGGCGCCGGCCAAGCATCCGGCAACTTGCCCGAGCGTCCCAAGCGAAAGGCCTGGTGCATAAGAAGGACAAAGTCAGGTGAAAAATCCATGAAAGAAAACTCCGCTGTCGCAATTGGCCACGCACCCCCCTGCCCTTTAGGTGGGGCCGTAGAACCAGATGCAAGAGAGCCAGGAGAGGGATCTCCATCCGCCTGAACCGCCGGGCTTCCTGGTCCGGACAACCCCTTATGCTCCATTTGTTGTTCTAAAGTTGTGGAAACTGAGGCGCAGCCCTTGCAGACCCCAGAGTCATCCACCGCCGCCCTGCGCGAACCGCAGATAACACACTGCGTCCTGGAGGCCATGCAGGCAGAGTAGCCCCCACAAAGAAAAAGACCTGCTGTACTTTGAATTGAAAAGAAACCAAAGAAATAAAACACTTTTTTTTTCTTTTAAACTAGCAACTGGGAATGGAGAAGCCCCCCCCCAAGCAAAAACGCCAGGGCAAAAAAGCGCTAAGTGAAGAAGAAAAACCGCTGCAGACCACGTTATGCCGGGCGGGAAAAAGAAAACCGGAGCTCTAAAATGGCCGCCGGCACATTTCAGCCGGCGAGAAAAAAATGGCACGAAAAATCAAAGGAAAGCAAAGAAAATCAAAGCAAATCAAGGAAAGACAAAATTAAAGCGAAAGGGGCAATCAGAGCACTAAACCTCACCGCAGTAGTGCAGGATCGCGGTGGCTTACACACCACTCGAGCCTGAGTGGGAGCCCGCGATCACACCGGTCTGCCAGACAGAACAAGAAAGGCAGTGTGAGAGGGAAGCCAGACTACCGTTTCGGGGCTGCCCAGACACAGACCGGTGACTGACAAGGCAGAGCTCTCCTCCGGACAGTCTAGGAGGAGTGAACTCGCCGCGGATGGGAAAGACACAGCTGCAGCAAAGTCAGCAGTGCAGTGCAGACTCGGCCCCCCGATCGTTCAAATCGTCAGTCAAAATTTTTCTTTTTTTTTTTAAAGCTATAGCTACCTATTAAAGAAATGAAAGAAAAAGGAGTAGTGTAAAAGAAATTTCCAAACAAAACTATCTCTAGTGTTGCCTCCAAGCTGTCCCTAAGTGAGCCTAGCCCTAGGCACACACGTCCTCCAGCTGCAAGGAGACTGGACACACTGGGGGCTGATGGGAGCTCTAGCAGCATACATCCTGGCATAAGAAGATTCTGATTGGTTCAGTCTCCAGGCTGCAGGAGGAGGTGCACTACCCGGATGTGGAGGACTAAACTGGATAACCGCTCAGGAACCCATCTTTTCACTGAACACTTTGGCCCCCCTCACTTAACCCCAATCCAAATTCATAACCCAACCAAAACAGAACCCCCAATGTAAATAGTTGCTTATATAAAGTGTTCTGTTTAAAGTTCTATGTTCAAAGAAATGTTAGGTAACATGGTAATATTTAACTTTAGTATAATTGTTTCAACATATGTTCTCCGTAAAACGTTCCGTTTTCTGTAAACCGCTTTTGACCTGGTGAAAAGCAGTATATAAACCTAACTAGATAAAATAAATAAATAAAATAATCAAAAGCCTTCTAGGCATTGAGGCTTGCGATGATTATCTCTCTCCTGGCTTCTTCCTTGCTGGAAGGCTGCACCACTCTCATCAGGTGGGCAGATGCAAACTGTTCCGGCACAAAGACTACTTCGTCTGGATGGACAAGTCTGTTTAGCCAGCAATGAGGCATTAGTTTGACATTTTGGCTGATGAGGGAGATGGGTCTGTAGGATCCCCACTAACATGTCATCTCTCCCTGGTTTATGGAACACCACAATTGTTGCCCAGTTTTGCCAGCCCCCCAAATCTCCCTTCGCAAATGCTATGTCGCATTGTCTCTGGAATGGTCCCACCACCAAGTCGCCTAGTATCTTGTAAAATTCACCCAGACCATATGGCCCTGGTGCCTTAGCTAGTTTAAGTGCCTGAACTGCCGATAAGATTTCCCATGGGCCAAAAAGGGCATTCAAATGGTAAAATTCCTCAGCTATGACTTGGGGCAGGGCGAGTCCAAAAAAAAAAAAAGCCTCTCTCCATTCTTCATTGGATGGTCCACAGCTATACAACTGTTGGTAGAACCTCTTGAGCTGTCGGAGGATCTCCTCCGCCCCCCTCTTCCAGCCTCCCTTGCAATGTCCTAATATCCCTGATCGCCACCTTGCACCTTGCCAGGCTGACCATGTGGGCCAGCAGTTTCCCACTGATGGAGCTGATATTTATAAAGTCTAATGTCCCCCTCCGCTCACTGCGATAGGAGTGTGTTAATTTCCTTTCGCACCACTAAGTATTTGGCTTTATCTGCAGTGCTTAGGGAGTTGATATGTTGTCTCTGCATCATTTACAATTGCTTTGAAAAGTTCTAGCAATTTGGCATCTCGGATTTTCCTCTTCCATGCTGCATATGCAATTATCTCCCCCTGCATGATAGCTTTTGCCGCTTCCCACACCACCTGGGAATCCATTCCCTCAGTGTCATTCTCGTGCCAATATGCAAGCCATGCCTCCCACAGGTATTTTTGACCTTTATATAAAAGGTCAGGTTCATTTTCCACTGGGCTTTTCCCCTTTCCTCCCCCTGTCTCATCCTCAGTGTCATCCACACCAGGGAATGATCAGGTATAGCTGCGGCTCCTATCTCCGCCTTCTCTGTGCTTTTGAATAATGATTCTGTTATAAGCAAATAATCTCGTCTTGCATAGCTGTTATGGGGGTGGGAGTAGAAGGTAAATTCCAACTCCTCTGGGTGTAATACTCGCCAAACATCCACCATGTTTAACTCCTCTAAAAGGAACCCTACTCCTTTCCCTTTGTTCCGGATTGAGTCACCCCATGGGGGTTTGTAGTCGAAAGGGGTTGCAGGGTAGGTTAAAGTTGCCCACTATTATGAGCTGATAGTTGCTGAATTGCAGCAAGTGGGAGTGAAGTGCAACAAAGAATTTCTGGCTGTAGACGTTGGGTGCAGATACATTACACAATACCAGCTTTGTACCTCCCATGTGTCTTGCCATATATGTGGTAACTTCCTTCCATATCTACAACACATTTATGGGGGACAAATGGCATCCAGTGGTGTACAAGGGTTGCAACCCCCTGCTGCCTCCCATTGTAGGAATAACCATCCAGCTCTCCTGTCCACCCCTGCTGGAGTTTTTGTGTGTTTCCAGTCAGTCAAGGGTGTCTCTTGTAGGAATATATCTGCCCCTTCCTTCTTTATATAGTTAAGTATTTTGGTGTTTTTAATAGAAGAGAGTGATGACTTTAAAAACTTATCCAATCCCTTTTTGTGGTGTTGGTTTTCCCTGCTTAGCTTTAATCTCATGTCTTGCAAGTGGGACCAGCTTCCCAGCCTAGTTGGGCCCCCAGATTTCCCCTTCTGTCCTCCCACAGGCAAACCCGCCCTTGCCCTCCCTTCCTTCTCTCCTGCCCCCACTCTCCAATTCCTTCCCTTGCCTGCTCCGTCCCGTCTCCACTCACCTCCCCTTGCATTTATTTCGGTTTTCTTGATCATCCAAACTGCTCTAGAAGCTGTTTTTGAGTGCTCTCAAGCTAGCAAACCTGCTACTCCAGGGCCTCTATTTGGTCATCATGCTGTGTCACCTGGCCCTCAATGTTGAGCCCGCTGTGCCTGCGCTTCCAGGCTCCCCCCCTTACTTCGAAGGATGCATGCAACCAGGAGAGATGCTCATCCAGGACTGCCGTTAATGTGTGGGTGATTTCCCGCACTACCTCATTGTGCATGGTGATGGTAGGTTGCAAGGCTTTACTGTTGGACATTTTCCTCTAGGTCTCATGTTCTTCGCAGCCATTCCACGATGTCCCCTGCCACACCACTGCCCCTCATTACCAAAAGTTGTTTCTGTTAGCGGTGGGGGGAGGGGGGATTGAGGGTTTCGTCACATTTTATTCCTTTAAGCCATTTTTAGCTGTTTTAGCTGGTGTAGGGATGGAGCTCAACACAAAGGCGTCCGCTCAGCTCTGCCTCATCATGTGAACCAAGAGAAAATATTTTTCACTCAAACTTCATGTAATCAAACTCTGGAATTCGTTACTGGAGGATGTAGTAAAAGCTGTTAGTGCAGCTGGGTTTAAAAAAAGGTTTGGACAAAATTCCTGGAGGAAAGATCCCTAAACCATTAAAGAGTACCCAGGTAATCCACCGTTTGCCCCAATATAAGCATGAAGGAATCTGTCTCTTTTTGGGAAACTGCTAGGAACTTGTGAACTGGATTGGCCACTGTTGGAAACAGGATACTTTGCTCAATGGACCTTGTTCTGACCCAGTATGGCATTTCTTATGTTCACTTTCTCCTTGACTGGTTTCCCGAAAAGGTTCTCCCCACTGCAGGAACCGGCCAGTTTATCCTGGACCCACTTTTCCAGGTCATGGAACTGGAGCCAGACACTCTGCAGACAGACTCGAAGGCATCGTACATGGCACGCATGGCATACTTGGAGCAATTCTTGTTGTAGTCTATCCGAGCGTGGAAGCACTGCATATGTCTTGTAGCACTATACAAATGTGCAGTAGTAGTAGTACTAGTAGTAACAGTAGCAGTAGGAAGGAGTTGAGGCGGTCAGGAGGGACATGGGTAGCAAACTCCTCCAGATCAGACATGATGTTCTTCAGAAACATGCTCATATAGAACTGGTAGGAAAGATACAGGCCACCAGCATCTCCTCCCGAAGGAGTCCAGGGTCCTGGCCTCCTAACTCGGGAATACAGAGGAGTGAGTCTTGGTGCTCTTTACGTGTTTCAAAGCCGACTAAACCACTATGGAATTGTACGGTAGCTAGGTCTTTTCAAAGCCTGGTGCCTTCTGGACACGATAAATATCACAAAACCCTCACAAAAAGTCAAATCTATGTCCAAACTCGCCTCAAACGCCTTATAAAGCACATTTAGCAAAAGCAAACATGCACTACACAACAGCACCTTATGAAACCCTCCGGGCTCCACTGCAGCAGAAATATTCTAAAAGGTGAGTCTGCCCAGAGCAATGACTGGTCCCAATGTATAATATATGTAATGCGACAATGTTACAAACTGTATCCAATATATCTTGTGTGTCTGTTGCAAAGGACCATCAACTGTTCACACTGGATGCTGCAAAACTCAAAAACTCCCAATGTTGATTTATGGCTTGCAGCACTGTTGGCAACACTGCTGTACAAATTAATCTCTGTAATTAGTCTTGTGTCCACAAGTCCACAGTTCATAATTCACAGTTCATGTATGAAACTTCAATGTGATGGTTATACCAGTTACATACATAGGGGTGGGAAAACAACAAAATAGGGATGTGTAATAGCAACCAATATATTGGACACAGTTTACAACACTGAGGGGAACTTGGGGATGTTCTAGCAGCTCCACTGACTGACCTATTCAATGCCTCGGAGTCGGGAGTGGTGCCAAAGGACTGGAGAGAGGCTCATGTGGTGCCTTTACACAAAAGCAGAAGTAAGGATGTGGTTGAAAACTTCAGGCCGGTTAGTTTAACTTTGGTGGTGAGTAAATTATTGGAAACACTGCTGAAAGAGAAAATAGTGAGGTTTCTGGAGTCCAGCAGATTACAGGATCCGAGGCAGCATGGATTCACCAGAGGCAGGTCTTGTCAGACAAATCGGATTGATTTCTTTGACTGGGTGAGCAGGGAGTTGGACCAAGGGAGAGTCCTAGATGTGGTGTATTTAGATTTCAGGAAAGCCTTTGACCCCATTCCTCACAGGCGACTTATAAACAAACTGAGCACCCTAGGGATGGACCCTAAAGTTACTGTTTGGGTTAGAAATTGGTTGAATGGGCGGCGACAGGTAAATGGAGCTCATTCTGAGGAGAAGGAAGTTACCAGTGGTATGCCCCAGGGATCTGTCCTTGGTCCGATTCTTTTTAACATCTTTGTTAGTGATATAGCGGAAGGGCTGCTGGGTAAGGTTTGCCTCTTTGCGGATGGTACCAAAATCTGCAATAAAGTAGACACCCAGGAAGGTGTAGATAACATGAGGAGGGATCTAGCTAAGCTTGAAGAATGGTCTAGAATTTGGCAGCTGGGATTTAATGTTAAAAAATGTAAGGTCATGCATTTGGGCTGCAGCAATCCAAGGGAGCAATATAGTATAGGGGGTGAAGTACTTCTGTCCACTAAAGAAGAGCAGGACCTAGGCGTGGTTGAGTCTAGAAGGATGCTTGGGTGCATATGGAGAGGAATGGCTAGCAGAAAAAGAGGAAGTGATAGTGCCTCTGTATGACTTTGGTGTGGCCTCATTTGGAGTAGTGTGTGCAATTTTGGAGACCGCACCTTCAAAAGGATATAAACAGGGTGGAGTCAGTACAGAGGGTGGCTACTAAAATGGTTAGTGGTCTTCATTATAAAGTATATGTGGACAGACTTAAGGATCTTAATATGTACACATTAGAGGAAAGGCGGGATAGAGGTGATACGACTGAGATGTTTAAATACCTCTGTGGCATAAATGCACAGGGGGAGAGCCTCTTTTGATTGAAAGCAAGTACTGCTACAAGGGGACATGGGATGAGGGTGAAAGGGGATAGATTCAGGAGTGATATGTGGAAATATTTCTTTACGGAAAGAGTAGTGG
The DNA here is from genome assembly GCA_033557465.1 of Ichthyophis bannanicus. Taxonomy (NCBI): domain Eukaryota; kingdom Metazoa; phylum Chordata; class Amphibia; order Gymnophiona; family Ichthyophiidae; genus Ichthyophis; species Ichthyophis bannanicus. Next base: position 56,043,461 of record CM066045.1, read on the forward strand.
ATCCATGGAATAGTCTCCCAGTGGAGGTGGTAGAGATGAGGACAGTATCTGAATTTAAAAAAGCATGGGACAAACACAGAGGATCTCTATAGGAAAAAAAAGGGGACTGTTGTAGTTGTTGATATGGAAGGACAGACTAGATAGGCCCACGTGGTCTTTTCTGTCATCATTTTTCTATGTTTCTACTTCATATATTATACATTGGGACGAGTTATATTTTGTGAATTAGATGGTTGATCCGATTGGGAAGAAAAAACAATGGCTTGTGCAGAATCATTAGAGAGTTTTTTTTGACCCTTGATGTATCACGTCGGTACCAGCTTGAGTAACTGTTTTCTCTGGTCAGACTTGCCCTCTAAAATATTTGAACTGCAGTAGAGTCCGGAGAGATACCGAGGTCTTTATTCCTTTCCTATATATGGGTTTCATAAGGTGCTGTTGTGTAGTGCATGTTTGCTTTGGCTAAAGTGTGGTTTATAAGGAATTTGAGGGGAGTTTGGCCTTCTGGACACGATACATAGAGTCCAGCAGCCTGCTGATGGCAAAAACCGTGAGGGGACTCTCCCACAGCAGCAGTCTCTGCAAGACATGGTGTACCAGTACCATCACAACCTCCTTGGGCGCTGAAGGGTACTGTAGGAGCTCAAGCTCCTCCGCCCTCGGCTCCTCTTTTGCTTCAGGGGAGAAGGGTATTTAATTTTATTTAACAGTTGTTTTTTTACACTGCTTTATCATTCTTTTTAGTCAAAGCAGTGTACAGTGTAACTTAAAAACTTTGTAATGTGCATTAAACAGGGACATTGATAACATGGATTCTTCTGAGGCAATGGAGGGTTAAGTGACTTGCCCAAGGCCACAAGCAGTGCTAATGGGAATATTCCCCTTGGCCATATCCTGCATGAAGTGCTGAAAGGACATGTCCTCCAGGGACGACTTACGTCACTCGTATGGAGAGGACAGATCTGAGGGAAGGTCAGGTGACCTCCTGTCCAAGATGGCCAAGCCCTCCTCTGTTTCCCAGTCCTCCGACTCAGAGAGGAAATCAAAGTAGTGTGTTTCTTCCCGCCACCTGCTCCTGTCATGTGGAGAGGATGGGTGTTGGTGGGACCAGTGGTGCCCCATTAATGAGGTTGCTCTGGGATGCTGGACCTTGATACACTCAACAGCAAGTTCACAGTGGGAACCAGCATAGATTCCTATCTCCCACCCATGCATCTGCCTCCGCTGGCTGCACACGGGTCTCCAGAATGAGCTAAATGGAATGTAGTGACAATACCAAAGCCAAAGCCAAAGCCCCTGCATGTCACAAGACCAGAACCACCGCCATATGAGCCTCGAAGGCCCTCAGGCATTCCTCCAGTACCACTGCCTCTGAGGGGACCAGGGATGGAATTGAAACTTTGGCCACTGGTACAGATATCTCCAGTGAGGACACCATAATGACAGGTTCATTGCGAGACATATGATTGCCCTTTAGGGCTGTGAATGTTGATTCCTCTCATCTGGGAATCTATTCCTTCCACCGACGAAGCTTGGCAGGCTGCTCCTGGCCATCAGTATCCACATCACACCGGGGACAGCTGTGGTGTCAGTGCACCATGGGTTTGTCCCGGTGCTCGGGAGCCCCCTCTGATGCTGAAAGGACCACTGTCAGATGCCTCCTCTAATCTGGTCAGACATCAGCAGGGAGCTGTCACTCAATGCCCTGGTTGCACTGTTCCGAATGTGCTTGGGATTCCCACCCAGTTGTTGCCTCAGCAGGACTCCGTAACAGGGTTGCTGATGCTGGAGTTGAGAATGCTGAATCCTATGTTCCAAAGAGAGGGACTCCTTTGCTTTTCCCAGCCCTTCAGACCCCTCCTTGTCATCTGCAGGCAAAATTTGCAGGACATGGGCTGGTCATCGGGCCCAAGGCACTGCAGGCACCAATTGCACCTGTCTATGACTGAAATAGTGAGGCCACATTTTGTAAATTTCTTAAAGCCATTCGGAAGCTTAGACATGTCCAGGAAAACTGCCATGGCTAAGTCAAAGGCCTCGATTGTGATGGCAGGAAAAAGTCCCGGACAGGGAAAAAGCACCAAAGCAGCTAAAGAAGAAAAAAAAAAGAAAAAGAAAAATACTGTCCCGAAGCCTACTAACCGATGACAGGTGGTGAAAACTACTCAAGAAAACAATACCCATAAGGGATAAATGGAGAAAGGTTTTTCCGCTGGTGCAGGACACATCCTGTGGGCTCTACGAGAAAAAGAGACTGGGGAAGATGGCACTGCAGCAGGCAGGAAGGGCTGGCATGCATGTGTGATGCAGTTCCCAAAAGCTTCCAATAGAAGTTGAGGAGCATTTCGCATGGGTTCCATTGGTGACATCAAAACTTACACTGTAGCATACAAGCAAGAAGTAAGGCAATACGTTTTATTGGACTAAAACTTTTCTTGACTAGCCTCTAGGAACTTCAATCCCTTCATTAGGTGAAAATAAAGCAAGCAGAACAAAGCAAAATGACTACACTGCCTGAACATACATGTCAATCATAGATTACAAAGGCTGTGTTCACGTGTACATTTAAGCAAGAACACTTTTTGCCTTGACCTGCTCACTTTGTTGTGACCTGAAGCAGGAATTACAGCTCTTGGAAGCTAGTCACGGAATATATTAAGTTAGTCCGATAAAATAAAAAGATATTACCTTATATTATTTTCTAAAGCAAGAAAGTAAACCAAAAACCCCCACACAGTTTTGACCAAGGCCCTAAATCTCTATTCCATTCTTTTGTTCTAAGGTGCAGCCAGAATATATGTTCAAGGCAACTGGCATAGGTAGATTTAAGAAGAATTTAGACATGCCCCTTAATGGGAGTCCATAAACCATTAGCAGCCATATAGGCTTGGGAAAGCCAACACTTCTTCTAGGTGCAAACAAACAGGAATCTTCTAGCTTAACCAGGGGAGCAGCTGCTCAGTGAGACCATTTCCTTGACCAACATGCTCCGGCTCTATGCACTTTCAAAGTCATTCATATTGTACACCCTTTATTTAGATTTTCTGCACAAGAACTATTTTTGGCACTAAACCCCCCCCCCCAATAATAGTTCTTCCTAGAATAATAAAACTGCTGATTTTAATAATTTTGCTTATTCATAAACTTATGGATGAAAAAGATTGTTTTACGTACCTCTCATTTTCCATTTCATCAGGTCTTGTCACTAAAATTTGAAACCATGAAAATTAATGGTTAAGAAAAAGCAGAGATCTGCAATACCACAGTACAGCCTACAACAGAAAGCTACATATGACCTAGATTGGCCACTATTGGAAACAGAATACTGGGCTTGATGGATCTTGGTCTGACCCAGTATGGCATATTTTATGTTCTTTAATCTAAATCTGAATAAATAAAATATGTCATTTGGTTTTAAGACAGTGGTATACAAACAATTCCCCTGGATATTTGAGGAAAAACACTGCAGACACAGAGGTGCATCTGTTTTATTTTCTCAGATGGGTAATTATACATTTAAACATATTCTAGTAAAAATCTACAAATGCATCAAGGACTATCATCTGAGGGAGATCTTGAATAAAGGAGATTAGAAAAAAAATTCTCCTCAAAGTATTATGGGAGAGCGGAAATAATGAAAATGACCCTTGCACAGAGAACTGCTGTATGTAACCTTAGGAAAAAAAATAGTTCTGTGATCCTCTCAAAAACAGGTATGATTTCAGGTTAACTAATCACAGTTGAGTAGCAGCCTAGTGGCTAGAGAAAAAGCTTAGCACCCAAGAGATCAGGGTTTGATTCCTACTGGCACTCCTTGTGACCTTGGACAAGTCACTTCACCATTACCTCAGAAGAAAAGGCCTAGTTATCTACTTCTAGTCATACCTTGCCAAGAAAACCCAGGGATTGCTGGCTTGCCAAGAGTCAGCACTGACTTGAGGGCACTTAAAAAAAAATAAATTCACAGCTTAGGATGTCTGGTTTATGGAGGAAACACATGCATCTCTCTCACACAAATATTCACGGCAGATAATCTGAAAAGCCAGCCCATTGAGTGAGTTGCTGGAATAGATTTAAAAAGCTCTGCAAATGACCACCACTCACCTCTCAGCTCAGGCCAGATCTTGTTCTTCCATTGGTCCACACATACAATCACAATCAGCCCAAACGCCAGCAAAAATAGCAGCCTCAGGGACATCAGAGCAAAAAACCTGGAAAAACAAGTACATAGTAGGTCAGAAGTCACAGGACTTGTCTATCTTTATTAAAAGGAAGTGCTCTTTGCAGTGAAGTAGAACTTGAAGGGACAGGTTTTCTGCCCAAATTTGCTTGCAAGTTTTCCAGCCATAGTATCAAAATGTTTCTCCTGCCCCTCTGTACTTTAATTTTCATCAGAACCTGGCGTTTTGGCACCAGGAACATTCATTTGTAACTACCCAGGAAATTGTTCCCTCTTTTATACTGCCCTATCCCCAGAATATCTAGTTTAGTTTCATCATTGCAGCAACATTCCTGTGCTAGGGACTACGTACCAGGGCTCCCTCTCAAACCCTACATTCAAGGGCCTTGAATTCAACTAATCAGCAGTCATTTTAAGTAGGACCATGGTGCTTCCTCTAAGGGCTGTGAATGCAACATTCCTAGTCATACCAGAGAGTGCTAAAACTCAACTTGGGGACTGAACTAGGTGGGAGCTTTCCGCATGGCACTGTCACTGAACCACTAGGCTAGCCATATCAATTTCATATATTTTATCTTTCAACATTCCCACTTCTACCACTAAACATATTTTTATAATGCTACATCCAGTAAGCCAAAAGGTTACAATATTCCCACGCCACAATCTTATACTCCAAACTCTAAGCAAAAGAAAGCCTCTGCAATATCCCCTGCACCACTCAAACTGAGAATGGCAGACCCAACTAGGGATCGACTTGGGGGACCTTCCACATAGCAGTGCACAGCACATACAACCTGAGCCTCCAGGCTGGCTGTATGTTCCATTTTTTATACTTAGAAGTAAAGATGTGCAAGCCTTCACTTCCCATTGTACAGCAAGTGATTAAGGAAAGAACTAAATCAGAGTCCCTATGCATCTAGGTATCCAGTATAATCCTGACACACCGTCAGCTCTACATACCCGATCATTTTCTTTCCTTGAATCCTGCTAGACCAGTACAGATGAGTGGGTTATGTTTCCCAGCCAGCAAGTGGAGACTAGAGCAACTTTCTTTTAATAGGCACAGACACTGGAAAGGCAGCAAATCTATCTCACACCAATCTACTTAAATACCCTTAAACTATACAAGGATACCATTAATGCCGCTAAAAAAACCTACTACTCTAATCTATTAACTAAGTCATTAAACCAACCTAGGGAACTATTCAGTACTGTTCAATCTCTAATGAATAATTCCTCCAACACTCAACCGATCATGCAATAGCACCACAGACTCTAGCCAACCACTACATGAACAAGCTAAAACAGAAAGTATTACCCATAGTGACTTATAATGAAGACCACCCCTCTCATCATACCCCCTGGTTTAACTTTTACCTCACCTTAAAAGATACACTTAAAAACATCATCCTCAAGCTAAACACCACCACATCCTATCTTGACCCTTGTCCAGTAAATTGGATAAAAGCAACTATATCTCAACTTTCATCTTTCATCCTCCCCATCATTAACCAGAAGGGGTACTTACCACCCTCTCTTAAACACTCACAAATCCGCCTGATCTTAAAAAACCAAGACCTATGACAAGAACTCAGACATCCTACAGGCCCATATCAAGTCTCCCATCCATGGCAAAACTAAGAGAAAAAAAACTGTCGAAATCCAACTCCAGGGCCACATTGACTCCTCTGCCCCACTTGACGAACACCAATATGGTTTCCATCCTTATCACAGAGTGGAAATGCTACTCACAGTCTTAACTGACACAGTTACACATGGAATCGATGATTCTAAGCAAGCCTGTCGCCTCATATTTTTGGACATTACCACAGCCTTCAACAGCATAAATCACCATCTAATGCAAACCGCTTTGACTGAATGATAAGGCGGTATATAAATACCATTAAATAAATAAAAAATAAAACTAGACTCCAGCAGATAGGGATTAATGAAACAGTAATAAAATGGTTCTCCTCATATCTGACAGAACACAAGTAGTAAGAATTGAACAGCATATTTCAACACCATACAAACAAGTACAAGTTCTCCCCAAGGGCTCCGCCCTTTCAGCCGCCCTCTAATATTTATCTTCAACCCATCTGTTCCATCTTTAAACGTTTCCATGTAAATTATCACATTTATGTGGATATAATGATATATCTACCATTTAACATCTTGAACCCGCCAATCCAAGTGCTCTCCGATTGCTTCTCTGAATTATTACAATGGCTCGAGAATCACAACCTAAATATTAATTTTACAAAAACAGAAGCCATGTATGTTACCAGGAACCAGAGCTTCTCCTCCCCCAACATCAATTAGGCTTGAGGATATCAACATTTCAGTCAAAAACGAGATAAAATACTTAGGGAGTTATCACTGACTTGTACCCTTAGTATGGTATCCCATACAAAAAACACAGCTAAAAAGATATTTTACAAACTGTTAAAACATCTCCGCCCTCTGCTCCAACACCATGACTTCAAATCTGTCATCCGAGCAATTATGCCTCATTTTGACTTTGCCAATACTACTCTACAGGGCATCACAAAACAGAACCTAAGACAAACCCAATTAGCCCAATATGTTGCAGTTAGAATAACCATGAATGTCAATACAATGGATCACATCACTCCCACACTGTAAACTCTCCACTGGCTACCCATTTAAAGCCTTATAAACTACAAAATCCTAGTATCAACCTTCAAATTAATCAATAACATCGCTCCATCGTTTCTTTCCACATTCATCTCAAAGGAAACTCCCAATCAAAATCAAAAGAACCGAAAAAATTAACTTGTTATACCGACAGAATTCAGGAAATCCAGAAAGTTAACAAACCAACCTTAGAGAAATAAATGACCTCTACACATTCCGTAAAAAAAAAATCAAAAAACTCATCCATTTACTCTCCACTTTGGTACACAAGTAGATCAAAATATTTCCGACACAACAACTCCATCTTTCTAAAACCCATTAGGGCATTATCAATCTTCATCTCACACAAAGCAGTAATCAGTTCTTGTTAGAATTCACCATTTAGAATGTCAACCATTCTTATGCTCATTGTATTCTTTACCTCTGTATATAGTTTTACATTGTTCCTGTACTCAGTTCACTGTATTCAGTACTACTGTATATAGCTTCACATTGTTCCATGTAACCGAATATGGACCTGTTTAGTTTGTACTAGTCAAACTGTTAACTGTAAACTGTGTTTGATCCTTCGGAAAACATGGTATAGCAGTTACTTACCTGTAACAGGTTATCTCTGGGAAAGCACAGTTACTTACCTGTAACAGGTGATCTCTGGGAACAGCAGGAATTAGTCCTTACATATGGGTACGTCGGTACCGACGGAGCCCGAGCGGGAAAGCTCCCCTACTTCCCAGAAGGAAAGCTTTTGGGGCCTCCCACTGCGCATGTGCGCTGCCTTCCCGCCTTCCTGACCAACTCTCCTCAGTTCGAGTTTATAGCTGAGACAATAGAGAGAGCAAAGGAAGAGAGAGAGAGATACAACTCCTAGGGGAGGTGGGTGGGTTGTGAGGACTAATTCCTGCTGTTCCCAGAGATCACCTGTTACAGGTAAGTAACTGTGCTATCTCCAGGAACAAGCAGGAATAAGTCCTCACATATGGGGACTCCCTAGCTAAGATGCCCGGGAGATCCCCTAAAGGGTATGAGACCCTGAAAGGTTCTTCAACTTCCTATGGATCTCAGGCATCCATTCAGGGAAGGTGGGCTGGAGTTGTTCAAGAATGGAACAGGTGTCTGAGGACAGCCTGACCAAACAAGGCATCCCGGCGGGAGTCCTTGTCCAAACAGTAATGGGCTGTAAAGGTATGAACCGAGGCCCAGGTGGCTGCTCGACAGATCTGGTCAATGGACACAGAGTTTAGATGAGCCATAGAGGTGGCCATGGCCCTCACGTTGTGAGCGGTGACATGGCCCTCCAGAGAAAGGTTCTTACTCTGGTAAGCAAAAGAGATACACTGAGCAATCCAATTGGAGAGTGTTCTTTTGGAGACTGGAAGTCCGAAATGAGAAGGATCAAAAGCAACAAAAAGCTGAGACGACTTTCGATGTTGCTGTGTCCTGTGGAGGTAAAAGGCAAGAGCTCTTTTACAGTCTAGAGTATGAAGGTTCCTCTCTGCATTGGATGCATGAGGAGCTGGAAAAAAGACAGGTAAATAAACCTCTTGATTAAGATGAAAAGGTGAGACCACTTTAGGCATAAAGTGAGGATTTGTCCTAAGGACTACCTTATCATGATGGAATCTTGTATAAGGTGGATTAGCCACTAAGGCCTGTAGTTCACTGATGCGGCGAGCTGAAGTGACTGCAATGAGGAAAATAACCTTCCAAGAAAGAAATTTCAAGGAGGTAGTGGCTAAGGGATCAAAAGGTGGCTTCATAAGCTGACCAAGAACCAAGTTTAAGTCCCATGCCACCGGAGGAGGTCGAATGGGAGGTTTAGTTAAAGTTAAGCCTCTTATGAATCTTGCAATAAGAGGATGAGAGGAAACAGGTTGTCCATTGATGGGCTTAAGTGATGCCGCAATAGCACTCAAATGGACTCTTACTGAATTCGTTTTGAGTCCTGCATTGGAGAGATGCAGGAGATATTCCAAAAGAGAATTCAATGGGAGTTCCAGAGGGTTAAGACCCTTTTGAGCATACCAAATGGAAAATCTTTTCCATTTAAAAGCGTAAGAACGCCTAGTGGAAGGTTTCCTAGAGGCATGTAGGATATCCTTCACTTGCTGCGAAAGATTGATGTGTTGAAGGTCTAGGCCTTCAGTAACCAAGCTCTGAGGTGAAGGGACTTGGGGTTTGGGTGCCACAAAGTCCCCTCCTCTTGAGACAGGAGGTCTGGAGCCGCTCCCAAGTCCAGGGAGGGGGCTTGGGAGAGATGCAGAAGTAGAGGGTACCACACTTGGCGTGGCCAGCGTGGAGCTAGGAGGATCATGGACCCTTGATCCCTTTGAAGTTTGAACAGAGTCTTGGGAATCAAAGGAATGGGTGGAAAGGCATACAGGAAACCCTGACCCCAATGCAGGAGGAAGGCATCCTTGGTCTGAACTCCCTGACACGGAATTCTGGAACAGAACCAGGTAAGTTTGGCACTCCACGGACTTGCAAAGAGGTCTATGTCCGGGGGTTCCCCATTTCTGGAAGATTCTGAGTACCTGATCCATGTGCAGGGACCATTCGTGTGGAAGCAGAACTCGACTGAGTCTGTCTGCCCAAGAGTTTTGGATTCCTGGAAGATATACTGCCAGGAGATGGATTTGATGCTCTCTGGCGAAGGCCCATAATCTTAGAGCTTTGTTGCAAAGCGACAGAGAGCCAGTCCCTCCTTGTTTGTTTATGTAAAACATGGCTACTTGATTGTCCGTGTGAATAAGGACTGTCATGTTGCTGAGGAGGGTATGAAAAACTTTGAGAGCTAGAAAGATTGCTCGAAGTTCCAAGTGGTTGATATGAAGGGAGGTCTCCTGTGGAGACCAAGTGCCCTGAGTGGAGAGATCTTGGAGATGAGCCCCCCAACCTGTTTGGAAGGCATCTGTTATGAGGGTTGCTTGGGGCAACAATGGTTGAAAGGGGGCCCCAACAACAGATTTTGAGTGGATATCCACCATTGGAGAGACCAAAAAAGACGATTGGAGTTTGCTATTTGGTCTGAGAGAGCTCCTGATGCTTGAGTCCACTGGGTGGATAAAGTCCATTGAGCTGCTCTCATATGTAGGCGAGCATAAGGCACCACATGCACTGTGGAGGCCATGTGGCCTAATAGTTGTAGCATCTCTCTGGCAGTCAAGTGGCTTCTGGACTGAGTCTGAGAGGCTAAGTGCACTAGACGTTGGCAACGGGCCTGAGGTAGATAGGCCCTTGCGGTGGTGGTATCCAACCAGGCCCCTATGAATTCTAGGGATTGAGTAGGGGTGAGTTGGGACTTTAGCAGATTGATCACAAGTCCCAGATACTGTAGAATTTGCCTGGTGCGATCCAGGGAAGTCTGAGCCTCGGACTGAGACGGAGCTCGAATGAGCCAGTCGTCCAGGTATGGGAAGGCAAAAATTCCCAGGGTGCGTAGGAATGCAGCTACTATTGCCATGCATTTGGTAAATACCCTTGGAGCAGAGGCTAGACCGAAGGGAAGTACTCTGTATTGGAAGTGTTTTCCCTGGAACAGAAACCGTAGGAATTTTCTGTGGGATGGATGGATGAGTATATGTGTGTGTATGCATCCTTGAGATCTAGAGAACAAAGCCAGTCCTGACTCTGTAGGTATGGAAGGAGAGTACCTAGAGAAAGCATCTTGAATTTCTCCCTGTATAGAAATCTGTTCAATTCTCTGAGATCCAAAATGGGTCTGTACCCCCCTGTTTTCTTGGGAATGAGAAAATAAGGGGAGTAAAAACCTGACCCTTGTTGAGGAAGAGGAACCTCTTCTATTGCTTTTTGGGCGAGAAGAGTGGTCACCTCCTGACCCAACAGGTCTAGGAGAGATGGGGGAGAATTGAAACTTCTCACCATGGTATGGGGAGGAAGGTTGGAGAAATGTAGTTTGTAGCCCTCTCTGATGATAGAGAGGGTCCATTGCTCTGATGTGATTTGCTCAAATCTGGGAGCAAAATGAGTTAACCTTCCTGAAATGGTGAGAGGTTCTGGATGTTTTAGAGCCAGAAAGGTTACGTTCTCTAGTTTTAAGTCAAAAACCTTGAGGGGGTTGGGACTGTTGGGCTGTAGCAGCCCCTGCAGGTTTTGCCCTGGCCTGTTTAGGCTGCTGACGCTTAGGAGCAAAGCGAGCTGCAGAAGATTGTTGGCCAGTATTTGTGGCAAATCTGGCCTTCTTGTAGAAAGGCTTTTTGAAAGATTTCTTCTTGACAGGGGTAGAGGTAGACTTAGAAAGTCTATCTAAAGCAGCATTTTCTGCATCCATTTGAGTGGCTTTGATTTGCCACTCCTTACCAAACAGATTCTCACCCATACAGGGCAAATTTCCCAAACCATCCTGGACCCAGGGTTCAAGGTTAGAGGCCTGGAGCCAAGCAATTCTGCGAGCCGCTATGGCAATACCTGAGGCTCTGCTAGCACCTTCAAAGGAGTCAAAGGCTGCTCTGTTGGAGAACTTTGAAATATCTTGGGTATGCTTAAGCAGAAGGAACTCCTCCTTTCTATCTTCTGGGATAAAGGGGAGAAAATGGCGTATTTTTAATGCAATTTCCTTCAGAAACATGCCCATATAGAGGCTGTATGAGTTGATTCTGGCAATAAGCATACTTGCTTGGAAGATTTTTCTTCCAAAAGCATCCAGAGTCCTACATTCTCTTCCTGGGGGAGTAGAAGAGTGTCTTTTAGTACTCTTGATCCTTTTCATATCTGACTGCACCACAATGGAGTGGTGCGGGAGCTGAGTTTTTTGAAACCCAGGAGAAGGGGGGACACGATACATGGTGTCCAGACGACGAGAATATGGAGATAGGGTGAGAGGAGTCTCCCATAAGTCCATCATGTGATCTTGAAGAATTTCATGGATGGGCAGGGTGACTGCCTCTTTGGGAACCTTAGAGTATCCTAAAATGTCTAACTTTTTTGCTCTAGGTTCTTTTTCAGAGGATACAGAAATAGAAAGACCTTTAGCTACTTCAATGAAGTCTTGAAAGGATAAATCCTCTGGAGGAGACATTCTCCTCTTTGGAGAAGAGGGCTCCTCAGGTAGAGTAAGGGATACTTCAGCAGAGTCATCTGATGAATCAGGATCATCAGAAGACTCAAAGTATCGTCTGTTTGCTTCCAGGGATCGATAAGCGTATCGACCGGTATCGACATCGGGGGTACCCGGAACCGGATCGGTATCGGGAAAAACCCCGGAACCGGGAACCGGAATCGGTATCCTGGTCGATGTGGAAGGCATGGGTACCGGTATCTGTTGTGGTACCGGAACCGGAGTCGGTACCGCAGGGTGCGGTACCGAGGGCGTCGCAGCCTTAATAAAAGCCAGAATGGCCTGCTGCATGGATTGAACTGTATGATCCATGGACGCCACGACTGTCTGGATGTCAGTACCGGATGATTGAGCCGGTACCCCAGAACAGTCTAACAGGTGATCGGTCGAGGCCGTGCCATCGATGTCAACCTGTAACCCCATAGGAGGAGCTTTGGAAGCCGGAGCTTCCCGCCGGGGTTGTTTGGCTGGGGCAGGGTCCTCATGGTCAAGCCCAGGGGTATCTCGATACTTAGAGGGAGATTTGCCCTTTGAGGACCTGCCAGAGGAATGTTTAGTTACCTGAAATCCATCAGGAGAGGAAGACCTGGAAGATGTCGATGCTGGAGTATCTGTAGAAAACAGCATGTGAAACTTGGCTGCCCGGTTCTGTAAGCCACGTTTAGACATCAAAGAACAGGATGGGCAATCCGGAATGGAATGGTCAGGCCCCAAACATTTAAGACACCATTCATGGGTGTCTGTGACTGAAATAGTACCGCTGCACTTGGTGCATTTTTTAAACCCAGAGGCTTGTTTCTCCATGAGGGAGAATTAGTGAAGGCCTAAAGGCCTCACAGAACACACACACCAAGTGAGGAAAAAAAGAGACGATTTTTTTTTTTTTAAATAAAGGAAAAAAGACCGGCGGTACCGGTCTGGAACCGGGGAAGGCAGACACGCAGCCAAAGAAATAAATTAAAATAACTTCTTCAGCGGTGACAGGAACACGACCTGCTGGCTCCACGGAAAAAGAAGAACTGAGGAGAGCTGGTCAGGAAGGCGGGAAGGCAGCGCGCATGCGCAGTGGGAGGCCCCAAAAGCTTTCCTTCTGGGAAGCTTGGGAGCTTTCCCGCTCGGGCTCCGTCGGTACCGACGTACCCATATGTGAGGACTTATTCCTGCTTGTTCCTGGAGATCAGCAGGAATAAGTCTTCACATATGGGGTATCGTCGGTACCGACGGAGCCTGCGCGGGAACGCTCCCCAGCGTCCAAAAGGAAAGCTTTTGGGAGCATCCCACTGCGCCTGCGCGCTTGCCTTCCTGCCTTTCCTAACTGCCTCTCTCCAGTTTGAGTTTTAAAGCGGAGACAAAGAGAGAGAGAGGAAAGGAAAGATAGATAGAGAGATACAACTCCTAGGGGAGGTGGGTGGGTTGTGAAGACTTATTCCTGCTGTTCCCAGAGATCAACAGGTACAGGTAAGTAACCGTGCTATCTCCAGGAACAAGCAGGAATGAGTCTTCACATATGGGGACTCCCCAGCTAGAGATGCCTGGGAGATCACCCAGATTGTGAGTCCCTGGGAAGGGCTCCACCTGCACCCATGAATCTCAGGCATCCATTCAGGGATGGAGGGTAGGAGTTGATTAGGTATGGAACAGGTGTTTGAGAACAGCCTGACCAAACAAGGCATCCCGGCGGGAGTCCTTGTCCAAGCAGTAATGGGCTGTGAAGGTATGGACCGATGCCTAGGTGGCTGCTCGACAGATTTGGTCGATGGACACAGAGTTAAGATAAGCCATAGAGGCTGCCATGGCCCTCACATTGTGAGCTGTGACATGGCCCTCCAGAGAAAGATTCTTGCTCTGGTAGGCGAAGGAAATACACTGAGCAATCCAATTAGACAGAGTTCTCTTAGAGACTGGAAGTCCTAAATGAGAAGGATCAAAAGCAACAACAAGTTGAGAGGACTTTCTATGTTGCTGTGTCCTTTGTAAGTAGAACGCAAGTGCTCTTTTACAATCCAGGGTATGAAGATTCCTCTCTGCACTTGATGCATGAGGTCCTGGAAAAAAGACAGGTAAATACACCACCTGGTTCAGATGAAACGGTGAGACCACTTTAGGCATAAAGTGTGGATTAGTTCTGAGGACTACCTTGTCATGATGGAACCTTGTATAAGGAGGATTAGCCACTAAAGCTTGCAGCTCACTGATACGGCGAGCTGAGGTGACTGCAATGAGAAAAATAACTTTCCAGGAAAGGAATTTCAAGGAGGTAGTGGCTAAGGGTTCAAAGGGTGGCTTCATAAGCTGGCCAAGAAACAGATTCAAGTCCCATGCCACTGGAGGTGGTCTAATGGGAGGTTTAGTCAAAAGAAGGCCTCTCATGAATCTTGCTATAAGAGGATGAGAGCAAATAGGTTGTCCATTGAGAGGCTTAAGGGATGCTGCAATAGCACTCAAATGGACTCTGATTGAATTTGTTTTAAGGCCTGCATGGGATAAATTTATTTATTTATTTATATTCTCTTATATACCGCGCTATTCTGCATCAGTGCGGTTTACATTGAACAAACTGAAATTACATTGAACAGGGCATTATAACTTGGAGATAACCCTCCATAGCCCATGTTCCCTGTAAAATAGTTAAGTGGCTTGCCCAAGACCACAAGGAGCACCTGTGGGACTAGAAACCCCAGTCCTTCCGGCCCAAGGTTGCTGTCCTCTAGTGGGATTTGAACCCCTGACCTTCCGGCCTGAAGTACCTTGCCCCAACCACTAGGCCACTCCTCCACTAAATGCAGTAAATAGTCTAGTAAAGAATTCAAAGGTATTGCAAGAGGGTTGAGACCCTTCTCTGCACACCAAATGGAAAACCTTTTCCATTTAAAAGCATAGGAACGTCTGGTGGAAGGCTTTCTGGAAGCATGAAGGATATCCTTCACTTGCTGAGAAAGGTGTAAATCCTGAAGGTCTAGGCCTTCAGCAACCAGGCTCTGAGATGAAGAGACTGAGGATTTGGGTGCCACAAGGTTCCCTCCTCCCGGGAGAGGAGATCTGGAGCAGACCCCAGGTCCAGGGAGGGAGCTTGAGAGAGATGCAGAAGTAGAGGGTACCACACTTGGCGTGGCCAATGTGGTGCTATGAGGATCATAGACCCCTTGTCTCTCTGAAGCTTGAACAGAGTTTTGGGAATGAGGGGAATAGGTGGAAAGGCATAGAGGAAGTCTTGCCCCCAATGAAGGAGGAAGGCATCTCTGGCCTGAACTCCCTGACATGGAATCCTGGAACAAAACCGGGGAAGTTTGGCATTCCACGGACTTGCAAACAGGTCTATGTCTGGGGTACCCCAAATCCGAAAAATCCTGGCTATCTGGTCCCCATGGAGGGACCATTCGTGTGGAAGCAGAACTCGACTGAGTCTGTCTGCCCAAGAGTTTTGAACCCCTGGAAGATACACTGCCAGGAGATGGATTTGATGCTCTCTGGTGAAGGCCCACAATCTGAGAGCTTCGTTGCAAAGCAACAGAGAGCCAGTCCCTCCCTGCTTGTTCACGTAGAACATGGCTACCTGGTTGTCCGTGTGGATGAGGACTGTCTTGTAGCTGAGCAGGGTATGGAAGACTGAGAGCCAGAAACATTGCTCTGAGCTCTAAAAGGTTGATATGTAGAGATGTCTCCTGTGGAGACCAGATGCCTTGGGTCGAGAGATCTTGTAGATGAGCTCCCCAACCCTTTGGAGAGGCATCTGTTGTAAGGGTTGCTTGGGGTAACACCTGTCGAAAGGAGGACCCCAGCAACAGATTGAGTGGACTTCCACCAGTGGAGGGACCAAAAGAGGCGACTGGAGGTTGCTATTTTGTCTGACAGGCAACCTGATGCCTGTGTCCATTGGGTGGATAGGGTCCACTGAGCTGCCCTCATGTGAAGGCGAGCGTAAGGAACCACATGCACCGTGGATGCCATGTGGCCTAAGAGTTGTAGCATCTCCCGAGCAGTTAAATGGGATTTTAACTTAATCTGGGAGGCTAACTGCACCAAGCGTAGGCAACGGGCCTGGGGAAGATAGGCCCTTGCAGTTGTGGTATCCAGTAAGGCACCTATGAACTCTAGAGACTGAGTAGGGGTGAGATGGGATTTTGGAATGTTGATTACCAGTCCCAGATACTGAAGAACACGCCTTGTGCAGGCCAGGGAAGTCTGGGCCTCTGACTGGGATGGAGCTCGGATGAGCCAGTCGTCCAGATATGGGAATACGAATATTCCTAGAGTGCGCAGAAATGCAGCTACTACTGCCATGCATTTTGTGAACACCCTTGGAGCAGAGGCCAGACCGAAAGGAAGCACTTCGTATTGGTAGTGCTTTCCTTGGTAAAGGAACCGAAGGAACCTTCTGTGTGTTGGATGGATGAGAACATGGGTGTACGCAGCCTTGAGATCTAGAGAACAAAGCCAGTCCTGACTCTGGAGGTATGGAAGGAGAGTTCCGAGAGAGATCTTGAATTTCTCCTTGCATAGAAACTTGTTCAATTCTCTGAGATCTAGTAAGGGTCTGTAGAAGGGGTACTTCTTCTATTGCCCCTTGGACAAGAAGGGTAGCAATCTCTTGACCTAGAAGGTTGAGGAGAGATGTTGGAGAATTGAACTGTTTCACCATGGTGTGAGGAGGAAGGTTTAAGAAATAAAGCTTGTACCCATCTCATATGATAGAGAGGGTCCATTGCTCTGCTGTGATTTGTTCCCATCTGGGAGCAAAGTGAGCTAACCTTCCTGGGATGGTGAGAGGCTCTGGATGTTCTAGATCCAGAAAGGCTAAGTTCTCTAGTGGAAAGTCAAAGGCCCTGAGGAGGCTGAGGCTGTTGAGCCGTAGCAGTCCTCGCAGCCTGAGACTTGGCCTGTTTTGGTTGTTGTTGTCTTTTTGTAGCAAAACGACCTTGGGAAGAGGCCTGACCATAACCTGAAGAAAATTTTGAATAACCTCTTTTTAAAAGGAGCAGTAGTAGACTTTGAAAGTCTATTTAAAGCAGAATTTTCAGCATCTGGTTGGCCTTTGCTTGCCAATCTTTGCCAAAGAGGTTTTCTCCTGTACAGGGAAGGTTACCTAGACCATCCTGTACCCAGGATTCCAAATCAGAGGCTTGTAAACAAGCAACTCTGAGTGCACCTATGGCAATAGCCGAGGCTCTACTGGCACCCTCAAAAGAGTCAAAGGCTGCACGGTTGGAAAACTTGGATACATCCTGTGCCTGTTTAAGCCAGGTGATATATTCTTCTCTCTTATCTTCTGACATAAAAGGAGATAAGGTTTGCAGATGATCTGAAACGTTTTAGAAAACATCCCCATATAGAGACTATAGGAGTTGATTCTGGCTACAAGCATACTGGCCTGGAAGATTTTCCTGCCAAAGGCATCTAGGGGTTCTGCATTCTCTTCCTGGAGGAGCAGAGGAGTGCCTTTTTGTGCTCTTGATCTTTTTCATAGCAGACTCTACCACAATGGAGTGGTGAGGAAGCCGCGTCTTATGATAATCACCTGACCGACCTTAACTCTACACCTCACAATGGCCTTTAAATACATGCATAGATAGATTGAAGAGTGATGTACATAGTTTGACCTGTTCTCCAAGTTCAAATTCCTGTTTATTGTAAGTCCAATGTAGTTTTCCCACACTGGACATTTGTGTTACATGTGAACCGCGCTGATGTTAAATAGTGCGGTATATAAAAAATGTTAAATAAATAAATAATGAAACCCAGGACAAGGAGGAACACGATACATGGTGTCCAACCTTCGGGAATGAGGGGAGGTGGAAAGAGGAGTCTCCCATATGCCCAACATGTGATCATAAAGAATCTCATGTATTGGTAAGGTGGCAGCCTCTTTAGGAGCCTTAGGATATTGTAGGATATCTAATTTTTTGGCTCTAGGTTCAGTTTCAGAGGCTATTGAAATGGACAGGCCTTTGGCCACCTCCCTAATGAAGTCCTGAAAAGACAAGTCTTCAGGAGGAGATATTCTCCTTTTTGGAGAAGAGGGTTCCTGAGGAAGGATCCCCGATGCTTCAATTGAGGCCTCTGATGTATCAAAGTCTTCAGAGGAATCGAAGTATCGACTGTCTGGATGCTCTCGCAGAGCCCGATACGTGTACCGGGAGGTATCGACATCGGGAGTAATCGGTACCGAGTCGGTACTGATAGGCATCACTGGATAGCGTACCGCTGATGTCGATGCAAGCGGTACAGGTATCGGAACCGATTTCGGATCCGGTACCAGAATCGGTACCGGTACAGACAACGGGGTTTGTTGCGGTACCGGAGGCGTCGCAGCTTGTATGAATGCCGTGATGGCACGCTGCATGGTCAGAATATTCTGATCCATCGACGCCACCAATGTCTGGATGTCGGTACCGGTGTTAACCGCCGGTACCCCAGAACATTGTAACAGGTGATCGGTCGAGGCCGAGCCATCGATGTCAACCTGTGACCCCATAGGTAGAGCTTTGGAAGCCTGAGCCTCCCGCCGGGGTAATTTTGCCGGTGTGGATTCCTCAAGAGTAAGCCCGGGGGCATCTCGATACTTAGAGGGAGATGAACTCTTTGAGGACCGGCCAGATTTAAGTTTGGTTACCTGAGATCCATGGGATGAAGAAGCAGCCCTGGAAGACGTCGATGCCACAGAAGCTGCATCGGAGGGTAACAGGGTACTGAGCTTGGCTGCCCAATTTTGTAACCCTCTCTTAGACATCATAGAACAGGACTCACAATCCGCTATGGAGTGATCAGGACCTAAACATTTTAGACACCAGGCATGGGTGTCTGACAGAAATAGTGCTGCTGCACTTAGTGCACTTTTTAAACCCGGAGGCGGGTTTTTCCATGAGGAAAAATATATCTGTAGGCCTAAGGCCCCAGAAGAAAAATTGCACTGTAGTTTTTTTTTGGTTTTTTTTTAAAGAAAGAAAAAAAGACCGGTGGTATCGGTCCAGAATCAAGAAGGCAGACACACGACTAAAGAAAAATAAAAGAAAATAAGAAATTCTTCAGCAGTGACAGGAAACACGACCTGCTGGCTCCGCAGAAAAGAAGAACTGGAGAGAGGCAGTTAGGAAAGGCGGGAAGGCAGCGCGCAGGCACTGTGGGATGCTCCCAAAAGCTTTCCTTTTGGACGCTGGGGAGCATTCCCGCACAGGCTTCGTCGGCACCGACGATACCCCATATGTGAAGACTCATTCCTGCTTGTTCCTGGAGATAGAAATTTTCAATAAAAGAAATAAAGGAGGCAGCCTGGCTCCCAAACCTGTAAGACATGTCTTCCTAAAGCAGATCCTGGACAGGTCTAACAGGACTGAAGGAAAGAAAATGATCAGTTGTGCAAAGGTAAAATTAGACTTACCTGCTAATTGTTGTTCCTTTAGGATCTCCAGGCTAGTCCTGAAACATTGGGTCTTGCTCCTCCTCCAGCAGCCTTGGAGACTGAGAAAACGTCACTTCTCTTGATGTCACCAGTACAAGTACCGTGGATCCGCCTCCAGAGATCAGTAACCTAGTGACAAAGCAACTCACCAGGACAACAATTAAGTAGATATTCTATAAACAAACTATTTACAATCTATGCAAAACTGATTCGCTGCGAAATATAGT
The DNA here is from genome assembly GCA_033557465.1 of Ichthyophis bannanicus. Lineage (NCBI taxonomy): Eukaryota > Metazoa > Chordata > Amphibia > Gymnophiona > Ichthyophiidae > Ichthyophis > Ichthyophis bannanicus. The sequence goes on from CM066045.1 coordinate 56,062,996, forward strand.
TCCGCAAGTACTGAGATCCCCATTGTCTAACAGGTCATACATCCTCGGAACCATTCCTGCAGTCTCAGGGGGTACCTCAAGGATCGTCCTTATCGGCACTAATGTTCAATATATATATGCAGCCGATATGTGATTTGATCCGATCTTTCAACGTACGGTGCCTAGCTTACGCAGACGACATCCTCCTCTACATGCCGTTCAAAATTGACCAACCAGTGTTCTCCCCAATAATCGTTTCGGAGCGGTAGCTGATTGGCTGCTGACACAAAACCTTCGGATCAATCATAGTAAAACTGATGTCCTTTTTGTTACGAAGAACCGTAAATTCATACCCCCCCATCACTACTTGTCAACGATGTAGAATTGAAGTCCAAACCTACAATCAGATATCTGGGCATCACATTGGACCAGCACCTAGATATGACTACACATGTGAAGAACGTTACAAAGTCTATATATCACAAGATCAGAACATTACGTCACCTCCGCCCCCTACTGGAATCCAATGACTACCGGACAACCTTTCAGGCATTAGTCCTCCCACACCTGGACTTTGCGAACATCGCCCTCCACGGCCTGCCTCAATCAACTTTAAATCCGCTCCGCCTGGCTATGAATGCAGCCGCAAGAGTTCTCTCTGGATCATCAAGAACTGACCACATAACACCAATCATGAAAAATCTGCATTGGCTACCGTTACTCGCCAGACTCCAATATAAGTCACTAGTCCTTACTTTCAAAGCCCTGAATAACTACCCACCTACACCGATTAGCAAACTAATCCACAGCACCCTGGAAAACAGAGACAGGAGATCCACAGCAATGAACACCTTAATAGTCCCCAGGATGATGACGTCATGTACTAAGACCACATCCAACAGGGCTTTCTCCATATTCGCTCCCCTAAATTGGAATGCCCTTCCTCATGAAATCCGTGGCATCAAAAGCTTAATCCTATTCCGTAAAGCTTTGAAACACCACCTATTCACAATATGCTACCCTGACACCAACCCTGACCCCCACACATCGGGTAAACTTCTCTCATGTCACAGCTACCATAGCACCTTATTACAACCAGAAAATGGTTAGCCTATACTCTTGCCCACCCACTAATTTTACGCCTGTCCACAAAATGAAGTTGATACCAAATTAGCTTAGAGTATTGGTGACAATACTAATTTAACCTGTAAATAGTTACCCTGTGAATAGTTACCCCGGTTGTCCTATGTTTCTTTTCCTGTTCTATGTAAACTCAATGTTGCTTGTATGCATTGTAGTATGTTTTGTTCGATGTACACCGCACTGATTATAATAGCGCGGTATAGAAGAAATGTTAAATAAATAAATAAGAAAAGAAATACAGAGTATCAGGATGCATAGATATCCCACACAACCTCCCCGTTATGGACTCCTCTCGGGTAAATGCCCCTCGAGATGCTTACCTTCACTGCTTCAGGCACAAATCCATGAAAAATTCCAGGAGGGATACAGGACTAGCCTGGAGATCCTAAAGGAACAATTAGCAGGTAAGTCTAATTTCACCTTCCTTAGCGTCTCTCCAGGCTAGTCCTGAAACATTGGGGATGGAACAGAGCAGTGCCAAGAATTAACGGGAGGGACCTACCAACCCCGCCTGAAGCACTGACGCTCCAAAACAGGCATCTCCCTGCGCCTGCAAATCCAGCCGATAATGCCTTATAAAAGAATGCAAAAACCACCAAGTAGCCGCCGGCAAATGTCAACCGCCGGAACCAAACAACGCTCCGCCCAAGAGGTAGCCTGCGCCCTAGTTGAATGTGCTCGCAAACCTACCGGAACTGGCCGTCGCTTCAAAAGATAAGCGGACGCAATCGCCTCTTTCAACCACCTAGCAATAGAGGCCTTTGACGCTGCTTGCCCCTTGTTAGGACCCCCAAACAGCACAAACAACCTATCCGATCGACGGAACGAGGTGGTAACCTTCAAATACATCCTCAAAGCTCTCTTAATATCCAATTTATGTAACCGCGGAACAGCGGAGTCCTCCCCGCCACCTACAAACACCGGCAGAGAGACCACTTGATTTACATGAAAGGGCGATACCACCTTAGGCAGAAAGGACGGCACGGTCTGTAACACTACCTTGGACTCATCAAAAACCAGAAAGGGTTCCTGACAGGATAAAGCCTGTAACTCCGAAATACGCCGAGCAGAGGCAATTGCCACCAGAAAAAACACTTAAGGTCAAATCCTTCAAAGACGCCCTCGACAAAGGCTCAAACGGCGCTCGCACCAAAACGTCCAAAACCAAACGGAGGTCCCACCGCGGAACTACCTGTCAACGGGGCGGTCGCAAAAGCACCACGGCCCTCAGAAAGCGTTTGATATCCGGGTGAGCGCTAAGTGCTTGGCTACCGATCTTCCCGCGGTAGCAAGACAACGCCGCCAACTGCACCTTCAGAGACGCCGCCACTAAGCCTTTGTCATAACCATCCTGCAAAAACGCCAGTATCTGTGGAATTGACGCCCGCAAAGGTAAAACCTCGGACCTCACACCACTCCTCGAAAACTCGCCAAACACGAACATACGCCAGTGATGTTGACCTTCTGCGAGCTTTCAGCAATGTCGAGACAACCTCCGATGAATACCCTCTCGCTAACAACTGCGCCCGCTCAATAGCCATGCCGTAAGCGAGAACCGATCCACTTGAGGCATACACAGAGGACCCTGCTGCAGCAGGTCTTTCCGGACCAGCAGCCTCAAAGGTTTGCCCTCTAGGAGCCAGACCATATCCGCATACCATGGCCTCCTTGGCCAATCCGGTGCGATTAAAAGCACTGGCCCCCTGTGAAGCTCGATACGCTGTAGGACCCGGCCTATTAGGACCCACGGCGGGAACACGTAGAGCAGACGACCTTCCGACCATGGTTGAATCAAGGCATCCAGGCCCTCCGACATCCTCTCTCGCCTTCTGCTGAAGAACTGACTGGCTTTTGCGGATGCAAATGTTGCCATGAGATCCATGACGGGAACGCCCCACCGCCGATCTAACATCTCAAACACCTGCGGGTGAAAGGCCCATTCCCCCGGATCTACTCGCACTCGACTGAGGAAGTCGGCCTCCACATTCTCCACTCCTGCGACATGCGCCGCTGACAACGCCAACAGATATCTCTCGGCCCAAACGAACAACTGGTCCGCCTCGCTTTCCAGTGCCGAACTGCCAGTCCCCCCTTGCCGATTGACATTGCCCAAGTGACGGGTGCCCAGAGTGTGTGCAGCCTGACTCCCACAGGTGACGTCGACACCACTCCGCCTTATTTAAAGAGCACACTGGCGGCGTTTAGCTAGCACTGTGCCATACTCTGCCTGCACTAGTTCTGTTTCCCGCTGTCTGAATTTACTGTTGTACTAACTGCCTGAGGCTCTTCCTGTCTCCACAGGCTGTCGGTGATTCCACTCTACCCTGCTGGGCCTCCCGGAAGTGACGGGTGCCCAGAGTGTGTGCAGCCTGACTCCCACAGGTGACGTCGACACCACTCCGCCTTATTTAAAGAGCACACTGGCGGCGTTTAGCGCCGCCGCGGCGCGCGGTGTGGGCGCGCGCCTAAGGAGCGCGCACAAGGAGCACGACGTGCTCCTTGTGTGCGCTCCTTGGGGCGGCGACGGGGGCGTTTCTCACACGGACTCTGTGAATGTTTTGCGCTTCCCTTTCCATCTGATTCGGCGCTCAACTTCCAGCTCAAGCTGTTCTGCTGATTCACGTGCTGCCTTCAGGTATCTTCTTCATCTTGCTTTTCTTCTTCTTCTGCTTATGGCCTCTATTCTCGTGGTATGGGGTCGCCGACCCCTTTGTTTCTCATCTTTCTCGGGCCACTCTCCTTCCCACACGCGAGCATTCTCCCGAGCCTCTCCAAGCAATCTGATCACTTGTCTCTCCTCTCGGCCTCTGACTGACTCTCCTGTTTTGGCCTCAGCGTCTCATTCCCTTCGGCTGGGTCTGCTTAACTGCCGCTCTCTCCGATCGAAAACGGTCCTTATTTATGATCTCCTTGAGCAGGAATCTCTCGACGCTTTGTTTCTTGTTGAAACGTGGCTTAGAGAGGGTGAAGACCCCCTCCTGGCGCGTTGTTTACCCCCTGATTACAGCGCCTTCTCCGTTCCGCGTATTGGGCGGACCGGCGGCGGTGTTGCAATTATCTACCGCTCTGCGGTCTCCTTCTCTCAAATCTCCTCTCCCTCGTTGCAGTACCCGGAATCTCTTCTCCTTCGCCTCAACTCTCACCCTCCCCTCTCTTTTCTAGTAGTCTACTCCCCTCCTTCGGCTTCCCCCCTTCTCTGGGAATCTCTCCTCTCTTCTATTTCTGATTTGGTTTTGCAAATTCCTCAACTAATCCTGCTTGGTGACTTCAATGTCCACTTTGACTCTCCCACTTCCTCAAGAGACCTCTCCTTTGTCTCGCTCCTTGAGGATCTCTCCTTAATACAGCATGTTGTTTCCCCAACTCATGCAGCTGGTCATACTTTAGATTTGGTCATCTCCCCTGTCAACTCTCCATGTCAGTTCCTATCATTTTCTTATTCCCCAGTACCTTGGTCGGATCATCTCTGCCTTACATTTTCCCTTCAGCTGCCAGTGTCTGGTCCCGCTTCCCTTGACTCATCCTCTCTGCCAGTTCAATCTTTCCGTCGTCTTACTCCTTCAGCTCTTCAGAACTTTCCCCCTGCATCCCAGCTTTTCCCTTCTGATTTCTCTTCCCTGTCCCCATCCTCCCAGGTTGCACTTTGGAACTCTGAACTTGGCCTTGCATTAGATCATGTTGCACCTTTGCAACCTCACCCTCCTCGTTCTGCAGTCCGCCACCCCTGGTTCCATCCTGGACTTCGTTTACAGCGGTCCCATTTACGCAGGGCAGAACACCTCTGGAAGAAAGCCCATTCTGCGGCAGCATACCACCATTTTAAACTTTGCCATGCACAATACCGCACCAGTCTTTTCCAAGCCAAGCGTGCCTTCTATTCTGAATCTATTACGTCTACTCCCAATAGGTCTCAGCACTTGTTCTCAACCCTCCGTACCCTTTCACAACTGCAAACCTGCTCTGCACGGAACGTTCAACCTTCCGATTCCACTCCCAGTGCTCTCCAGCTGGCCTCCTTCTTCTCTTCTAAAGTTCATGACCTACGCATCTCCCTTCCTTCCTGTCCTCAGGCGCTTTCCTCCCCCCTCCCTGCTTCGCCCCCCCCATCCTCTCCACTATCTCACTTCTGGGCTAAATTCCATCCCCTTACTCCGCCAGAGCTTCTTCAGTCTCTTTCCACAACTCGTAAGTCTAACTGCCCGTTAGATCCAATACCGTCTGCTTGGCTTTCTGAACCCTCTCTCGGCCTGCTCCCTCCGCTACTTACTATCATTAATTCCAGTCTTGCTTCCGGAGATTTTCCCCATCTATGGAAGCATGCGCTTGTACGCCCCCTCTTGAAGAACTCTACTCTAGATTCATCTGTCCCAACCAATTATCGTCCTGTATCAAATCTGCCATTTGCTTCTAAACTCCTGGAGAAAGCTGTTTTTTCACAACTTGCTCATCACCTTGACACAACACACTTCCTTCACCCCCGTCAGTCCGGTTTTCGGCCCGGCCATAGTGTCGAATCCGTCATTACTGCTGTCATGAACGAAATACACTCTGCACATGATCGTGGTGATATCTCGGTGGCGGTGTCTTTAGACCTTTCAGCGGCTTTTGATTTGGTTGATCATTCTCTTCTCCTCTCTAGATTACACAATGCAGGTGTTCGAGGTACTGTCTTTCGCTGGTTTCACTCTTTCCTATATGCTCGCACCTTTGCTGTATACTCTGCTTCAGTCACCACAGACCGCTTCCCTCTCACTTGTGGTGTCCCCCAGGGTTCAGTCCTTGCACCACTACTGTTCAATGTATTCTTGGCCCCATTAGCACTACTCATTCAGCAAACGGGTATTTCAGGGTACTACTATGCCGACGACATTTTTCTTTTGCACCACACCTCTTCTTCCTATCCCGACACCACTCCATTAAATAAGTGCCTTTCCTTGGTCTCCACCTGGTTATCCTCAAACTGTCTTGTTCTTAACGTCTCCAAGACTGCTGCCATCTGGTTTCCTCACACCTCTGCTTGTCCTTCACTTACTCCTTCTTTCTCTGGCTCCCCCATTGCCCTAGTACCTAAGCTTCGTTATTTAGGTGTTCTGCTTGATAGCGCCCTCACATTTGCTGATCACATCTCCCAGGTTTCTCGACGTTCCTTCATTTGTCTTCGAACCATTCGTACCGTCCGTCCGTTCTTATCCCCTCAAGCTCTGATCACTCTCCTTCTCTCACTCGTTATCACCAGGCTAGATTTTTGCAATTCCATGTTTGTCGGTATCCCTCAGTATCAGCGTCAACGATTACAACTTCTACAGAACACAGCGGCCCGGATGATTACCCATGCTTCCCCCCGCGATCATATCACTCCCATCCTGCAACAGCTTCATTGGCTCCCGGTAATATTTCGGTCAAAATTTAAGATCCTTACACTTGTTCATCGTGCCATTTATTCCCACAGACCTCAGTACTTAGCCGACCTGTTAACATTCCACACACCCACCCGGAGTCTTCGCTCTATCCACATTAACCGTTTACACCTCCCTTCCCCCTCACAAGCACATCTACAGGTCACTAGACAGTCAGCCTTCTTCTATGTCGGCCCCTCCCTGTGGAACTCCCTGCCCACTGCCTTAAGATTGGAAGAGTCTTATCCTAAATTCCGTTCCCTTCTGAAGACCCACCTCTTTTCCTCTGCTTTTAACCTCCCCCCAAACCCTTGACTTTCCTTCTCCTGTACTTTATGAGTCTCACTACCCTCTTCTCGCTCTCTCTCTTTCCTGTCTATATTGATTGTATTTCCTCTCTTTCTTTCTCTTTTTGAATTGTGTTTGATAAACAATAAACAATAAACATAGGCCACGGCTGTTGCGTTGCCGGAGAATACCCTCACAACTTTCCCACGCAGGCACCCCCGGAACGCCCGTAGCGCCAGCACCACCGCTCGCAACTCCAACCGGTTGATGGACCATGCCCTTTCCTGCACGGACCACAGCCCTTGTGCGAACGCGTCCTGGACATGCGCTCCCCAACCAGACAAGCTGGCATCTGTCGTCAGGGGGACCCAATCCGGCACCTCCAACGGCATCCCGTTCTCCAATGACTCCGGTTGTAACCACCATATCAGAGAGAGACGTGTCCCTGGCTGACAGGGCAACCGCTGGCCGAGACTGTCGTTCTGATGGGACCAACGGCGAAGTAACGCTCTCTGTAGCGGCCTCATGTGCGCCCTTGCCCAGGGCACCACCTCTATTGTCGCCGCCATGGTGCCCAACACCTGCAGGTACTGCCAGGCCGTCGGACACGGACTGCGGAGAAACTGGCGAAGCAGCCGCCCTAGACCTTGCACTCGGCTCTGTGGCAGAAACACCTGCCCCGCCTCCATGTCGAACCGTGCCCCGAGATACTCCAGGGACTGAGAAGGCGTTAATCTGCTTTTGGCCCGATTGACTACCCAACCGAGACTTTCCAGGAACGCCACCACTCTGCTCGTGGCAGACTCGCTCTCCTCCCTGGACTTTGCCCGAATCAGTCAATCGTCCAGATAAGGATGCACCAGAATTCCTTGCTTTCTCAATGCCGCGGCCACCACCACCATCACCTTGGTGAAAACCTGTGGCGCCGTCGCCAAGCCAAACTGCAACGCCTGGAACTGGAAGTGCCCCATCGGGAGCGCGAACCGCAAGAACCTTTGATGGTCGACGAATGGGAATGTGCAAATACGCTTCCGACAAATCGAGCGACGTCAGAAACCCGCCCCTGCGTACTGCTACGATGACCGACCTTAAGGTCTCCATCCGAAAATGAGACACCCTGAGACAGCGATTTACGCGTTTGAGATCCAAAATCGGCCGAAAGGTTCCTTCCTTCTTCGGCACCACAAAATAAATAGAGTAACGACCGCAGCCGCACTGGTCTGTAGGCACTGGAACCACCGCCTCGAGAGAAAGCAGGCGGTTCAGCGTCTCCTCCACCGCCACGTACTTGAACTGCGCCTTGCACGGGGACATCACAAAAGAATCTGTCACGGGCCGTTGCAGCTCCAATGCATAGCCTTCACGGATGACCTCCAGTACCCACTGATCGGACGTGATTTGGGCCCAGGCAGGGTAAAAACGCCTCAGACGACCTCCGATCGGTTCCTGCCCCGCCTGGACCGCCCTGGCATCATTGCGACTTTCAGGAATTGGAGGCCGAGGAGGACGCAAAGCCCCTGCTGGCCCCTCGAAAACCTCGGCTACGAAAAGGAAACCGAGATTTGGTCAGACGCAAAGGGGTCGGAGAACGAAAAAGGCGAAACTCCCGTTGCTGTCCTTTGGCCGGCGGACCCGTTCGACCTTGCCGCTGCTTATCTTCGGGGAGCAGACTGCCCTTTGACTCCCCCAAATCCTTCACCAGCTTTTCCAAGTCATCTCCAAACAGAAGCTTCCCTCGAAACGGCAGCTTACTTAGCCTCGACTTCGAAGAGGAATCCGCCGACCAATTCTGTAACCACAAATATCTTCTGGCCGCTACCGCGGACGCCATGCTATTGGACAATCCTCTAACAAGATCATAATGGATATCCGCCAGATAAGCGGCCCCCGTCTCTAACCGGGCCGCCTCCGTCGCTACTTCCTCCACCTGCCCCTCTCGTAGCCCCTGGGCCCACCGAAAACATGCCCTGGCTACCCAAGCGCCACAAATGGACGCCTGGAGGGACAGCGCATTAACATCAAAAACTTGCTTCAACAAGGTGTCCAACTTCCGGTCCTCCGCATCCTTCAACGCTGCACTGCCTTCAAACGGAATAGTAGTCTTCTTTGTTACCGCAGACACCGCGGCATCCACCTTAGGAGACTTCAACTCCTCCCGATCCTGGTCAGCTAAAGGATAAAGGCGGGATATCACCCGGGAACCCCTCAGGCCAGACTCCGGCATATCCCATTCCCCCTGTATCATCTCCTTAAACACTCTGTGCATAGGGAAAACCTTCTGCGGCTTCCGAAAGGCCAGCAACAAGGGATCCTCCACCTCTGATTCCTCCGGTTGCCCCACTGTGGGCATATTAAGCGCCTTAAGCGTCTCCGAAATGAGCGCCGGTAACTCTTCCTTCCGAAAAAGCCGAACAACCCGGGCCTGGTCCTCCTGCTCGGGAAGTTCACCCTCTTCCAAGTCCGCATCCAACTCCAAATCCTGCCCTAGGTACCCCAACTCCATGGACTCTGACAACACGGACCGACCAGACGGATCTCTACCAGGCCGCAGCCTCTTTGCTGGACTGCCTGCTCCACCGAGGCTCAGCGAAGGACCTGGGCGCTTTCTCCCCAAACCCTTCTCCGCCGAACTAGGGGAGGGGGAACCCTGCGCCCCTGCAAACACTTGTTGAAGGGAAACAAAATGCGGGGAAAGAGATTGCCTCCAATCCCCCCGGGACCGACCCTTGAGAGACCTGGTCCCCCGGGACTGAAGAAGGCCCTGCCACTGGCCCCTGGGAAGAAACCTCCAGCACCTTTGGCTCAGCAAGGCCCGAGGACCACTCCATTGGGCCGTCACCACTGTCCGTCAGGCCGTGCTCCATAGAGACTGCCTCCCTGCAACAGCTGCGGCAGACACCTGTCTCAGAAACAGCCCCTCACTTAGAACCACAAATGAGACAGAGACTTTGATGGCATGCTGCCGGAAGCAGGAGAAAGGCACACTGCCTCCTACAGCACCACCGGTCGTACTGCCAAACCCACAAGCCCCCGCAATGACAACAGAGCCCTTGGGTTGTTGTTTTTTTTACTTTGAAACGGGACCCCCGAACTGCCCCGACCTACAAACTAACAAGCCCCCAGCTAAACGAGGCTTTCCCGACTGAAACGCAGCCGAAACTAAAAAAAAAAAAAAACGCCGTTGCACTGAGGTTTCCCACGCGCGCGACTTCTGCAGCGCACTGTCTACCGCTGGCTCCCCACGCGGCTCAAGGACCGTCACCGCACTAAATCGACGACCCCGGCCCCATACCTCATGAAAGGATCCACAAATTGGGGACAACCAGCACCCTAGCACTCAGCCGTGAATGCGGCTTCGGCGCCCAGGCTCTGCTCCGGCTCCTGCCTCCCGCTGTGCCTTCACAGTTTCGCCGGCATGAACTTCGGCAGACTGACAGGCGCGCGAACCGCTGTCCAGCAGATCGCCTTCTCTGGTTCCTCACCCAAAAGGAGCAGGTTCGGGAACAGAAGGACTGCAGCCCCTTTTTCCACTGGGCTTCTCTAAAAACGAGACAGGCAGAGCTCCCAACCAAACGGGGGAGGGGGGGAAACAGAAAGCAGAAAAGGAAGAGCTGAAAGCAAGCAATAAGCAAGAAATAAGCAACTCAGCACAGCTACTGCCAAAAATCAGCCACCCCCAAACCAGGATACCCAAAAATTTGAAAAAGGCTCAACACTTAATTGCTCCTCAAAGTGAGCCCTAACCTGGGGCTCACCAGACCTCCAAGCTGCTTGGAGACTGAGAAATACTGATCTCTGGAGGCGGATCCACGGTACTTGTACTGGTGACATCAAGAGAAGTGACGTTTTCTCAGTCTCCAAGGCTGCTGGAGGAGGAGCAAGACCCAATGTTTCAGGACTAGCCTGGAGAGACGCTAAGGAACTTTCTCCTTCCTTATCATCCTGCTAGACCAGTCCAGACAAGTGTGACCTACTCAAGCATGAGGTCCCAAGATGGAAGGAAGTCAGCACTCTGGACAGAACTGCTTCACCAAAGGTGCCAGCCACATCAGCTCTCACATGCAACCTGTAGCGCTACAACTAAGATGCAGACAGCAATCTAGCAGCGACATAGGAGCTATCAAGTCTTCTGGATTGATTGTCACATGTATGGGTTTTCTCCAGTTGAGGGGTGTAGTACTATGTGCACTAGGTGCAAGGAGCTCTTTGCCTTCAGGGAATAAATCCAATTTCTGGAGGCTAGAGTGGAAGACTTAGAGGACATAAGGAAGACAGAGGTATATAGATGAGATCTACAGGCATGTAGTACTGAAGTCCCATCTCCAGTCTAGCAGCCTCTCAGTTACCATGGAGGAGAGAGGTCGCGTGGAAGGAGAGCCATCACCTTGGAATGGCAGGAAGTGATCCTGTAGCTAGGACTTGTCCTCCAAGTGATGTAAACCCTGTCGGCACCAAGGAGGCCATGTGCCCATGAAGGAAGGGTTAGGATGGCTGTTATATAGTAGTTGGTGATTCCATCATTAGGCATGTAGATATCTGGGTGGCTGGTGGATATGGGGATCGCTAGTGATATGCCTGACTGGTGCAAAAGGTAGCAGACCTCACATGCCACTTAGAGAAAGTTTTAGATAGTGCTGGGAAAGAGTCTGATGTCTCGGTACCAATGACATAGGAAAGTATGGGAGGACGGTCCTAGAGGCCAAACTTAGGCTTTTAGGTAGGAAATTGAACTCCAGAACTTCCAAGTAGCATTCTCCGAAATGCTTTCCGTTACATGCAGGGACTCAAAAGGATGGCAGAGCTCCAGAGTTCCAATGCGTGGATGAGAGGATGGTGCAAAGATAAATCCAAAACCACCATGAGGAACTGGGCAACATTCTGGGGGAGGGAGGAGATTTTACAAAAGGATGGGTTCTACTTTAAATGGTATGGAAGCAGGCTGCTGGCATTAACCTTTAAGGAGGCAGAGTAGATTTTAAAACTAGATAATAGGGGAAAGCAGACAACTGCTCAAGAGTACATGGTTCTAAAGGATGTATCCTTGAAGGATACTAGCAAAAGAGGAACATTAGGGCAGCCCAGAGGTTCCAATAAAGCTAAAAGTAACCCAGATGCCCTTCAGCACAGAGCTGAAAGATTCCAAATTACCCCTATCAACTGATAACCAGATTAATATGAATAAAATACAACCTCGAAAATGCCTGTATGCAAATGCTAGTAGTCTGAAAAATAAGACGGAAGAGTTAGAATATATAGCACTAAAAGAAAGGTTAGATATGATTGGCATCTCTGGTGGAAAGAGGACAAACAATGGGACATACTGATACCTGGGTACAAACTATATCACAATGATAAGATAGAACAAATTGTATGACTGTATGACTCAATGCCGCTCTATGTTAAAGAGGACATCGAGTCATACAGGATTAAAATTCTGCAGTAAACAAGATACACTGTAGAATCTCTATGGATAGAAATCCCATGTAAAAAGGAGAAGGTGATGGCAATGGGGATGTACTACAGACTGTCTAGTCAGAACAAACAGATGGATGATGAAATGCTAAGAGAAATCAGGGAAGCTAACAAAAGTTACAACACAGTAATAATGGGCGATTTCAATTACCCCAGTATTCATGGGTTTAGTGTCATAGCAGGACATGAGAGGGAGAAAAAGTTTCTAGATGCAATAAATGACTGCTTCTTGGAACAGCTGGTTCATGAACCGACAAGGAGGTGAAATAGTAATTACACTTACCTGGTAATTGTAGTTCCTTGAGAGATGACAGCTTAGTCCTCCACGTATGGGTAGATAGGCCAAGACAATCGCTTCCTTAATCCACCGAGAAATGGATGCCTTCGCCGCCGCCTCACCTTTCCTGGAGCCCCCAAACAGGACAAACAAATGATCCAACTTGCGGAAAGCTTCGGTGACCTTCAAATATCAACGCAAGACTCGCTTAAGATCCAAGCGACTAAAACCGCGATCGGAAGCCTGCTCCCCCTGACGGGTGGAACACCGGGAGTGACACCACTTGATTCAAATGAAAAGGGGAGGACACCTTAGGCAAAAAGGAAGGCACGGGCCACAGCACCACCTTCTGATCCGAGAAAGAGAGGAAGGGCTCCCTGCAAGAAAGAGCTTGAAGCTCGGAAATGCGACGTGCCGAACAAATCGCCGCTAAGAACACCGTCTTAAGGGTCAAATCCTTCACCGAACTCCGAGAGAGAGGCTCAAACGGAGCCGCACTGAGCGCCCGCAAAACCAAGTTGAGATCCCACGAAGGAACAGAAATTCTGCGAGCTGGGCGCAGCCTAGAGACCACTCTCAGGAAACGGACCACATCGGCATGGGCACCCAGCGCTTCGCCCTGCACTTTACCCCTGTAACAGGAAAGCGCCGCCAACTGCACCCTCAAGGAACTGGCGGCCAAGCCTTTAGCAAAACAGTCTTGCAGAAAATCTAGTACCACAGGAATAGAGGCCGTAGCCGCTCGAACCTGACGCCTTGAACACCAATCCTCAAAAATACGCCGAACTCAAGACATAAGCCAGCGAGGTGGACCTCTTCCTTGCTTGAGGCAAAGTCGCTACGACGGACTTCGAATAACCTTTCTTCCTTAGCTTCGCCCTTTCAATAGCCAGGCCGTAAGAGAGAATCTCTCCACCTGCGGCATGCGAAGAGGACCCTGACACAACAGATCCGGATCCAGGGGAAGACGCCACGGGGGGCCGTCCACTAACCGGACCAGGTCGGCATACCAGGGACGACTGGGCCAATCCGGCGCTATCAACAGCACCCGTCCCTTGTGAGACTCGATACGCTGAATCACTCGCCCCAGAAGCGGCCACGGGGGAAAGACAGAGAAGGCCCATCGAGGGCCAGTCCTGCAATAGAGCATCTATGCCCTCCGACATCGGTTCCCGCCGACGACTGAAAAACCGAGCCGCCTTCGCCGACCGAAACGTGGCCATCAGGTCCATGACAGGTTGACCCCAACGCAGAACCACCTGCTCGAACACTTTGGGATTGAGCTCCCATTCGCCGGCATCCACCTGAAGTTGGCTGAGAAAATCTGCTGTCACGTTGTCCTTTCTGGCAATGTGCGGCGCTGATATTGCCTGTAACCGGAGCTCTATCCATTCGAATAGCGTCCGGGCTTCCGTCTCCATGCCCACGCTTCCGGTGCCGCCCTGACGATTTATGTACGTCACGGTCGCGGCATTGTCGGAGAGAACCCACACCGCTCGGCGAGTTAACAGGCGCTCGAAGCTTTGCAATGCCAACCGAACGGCTCGGAGTTCCAAGCGGTTGATCGACCAACTGCTCTCTTCCGGAGACCAGAGACCCTGCGTCACTTGCACGCCGCAGTGCGCGCCCCAGCCCGTCAGACAGGCATCCGTTAAGAGTGGAATCCAGGCTGGCTGCTCCAAGGGCATTCCCGCACGGAGCGAGGACGGCCGAAGCCACCATTTCAGGTCCCGACGAACTAACGGCGGGCAGGGAAGACGCTTGTTCAGGGAATCGGACTGATTGGACCAGCGACGGAGTAGGGCTCCCTGCAGCGAACGCATGTGGAAGCGAGCCCACGGTACTACCTCCAAGGAAGCCGCCATCGTTCCTAACAGCTGAAGGTAGTGCCAAGCCGACGGAGCTGAGAGTTGCCGAAAGCGGTGTACGAGAGTCCGGAGACTTAACACCCTGCGTTCGGGGAGAAAGACGGAACCTCCGCGAGAATCGAAGCGGACACCCAAATATTCTAGAGACTGCGTGGGAACCAAGTGGCTCTTGCCCGGGTTGACTACCCAGCCGAGAGACTGCAGAAGCTCCACGACTTTCGCCGTGGCCGTCACGCTCTCCGAGCGAGATTTTCCGCATATCAACCAATCGTCCAGATACAGATGGACCAGCACCCCTTCCTTGCGCAACGCCGCTGCCACTACCACCATGATCTTGGTGAACACCTGAGGAGCGGTCGCCAGGCCGAAGGGCAATGCTTGGAACTGGAAGTGACCCCAAGGCAGAGCAAACCGGAGATACTTCTGATGAGCCTCCCGAATGGGAATATGGAGATAAGCCTCCGTGAGGTCGAGAGAGGTAAGAAACCCGCCCCTGCGGACGGCGACAAGTACGGATCGCAGGGTTTCCATCCGAAAATGCGGAACCCGCAAGCACCGATTCACTCCCTTGAGATCTAAGATGGGGCGAAGAGAACCGTCCTCCTTTGGCACCACGAAATAAATGGAATACCTTCCGAGACCATACTCCGCCGGAGGAACGGGAACCACCGTTCCCAGCCGGAGCAGGCGGTCGAGGGTTTGCCAGACGTGAGCCGTCTTCCGAGGGCCCCTGCAGGGAGACGCCACAAAGGAATCGAGCATGGGCTTGGCCAAGTCCAGGGCATACCCGTCTCGAATGATCTCCAAAACCCATCGATCGGACGTGATGTGGGTCCAAGCAGAGAGAAAGTGACGAAGACAGCCTCCGATCACTGGGATCTCCGCCTGGACCTGCTGCCCTTCATTGGGATTTGCGAGCAGCTGCAGGGGTTGCGGCTGCGAATCCCCTACTGGCTCCCCGAAAGCCTCGAAAGCTCGGAGACCGCGAAATATACCGTCCTCTTTGGAACCCCCCAAAACGGGGCGATCGAAACCTACGAAAGTCCCAAAGGAGCCCCCGAGGGGAAGGAAGAGACTTCCCTCTCTTAGGGCGATCCTCCGGCAGGCGACCCCCTTTGGATTCACCCAAATCCTTGACCAACTTGTCAAGATCCTCACCGAACAACAGTTTACCTTTAAAGGGCAACTTGCCCAGACGTGACTTGGAAGATCCATCTGCCGCCCAATTCTTCAACCAGAGGGCTCTGCGCGGTGCCACCAAGGAAGCCATGCTATTGGATAGTGCCTGGATAAGGTCATAATGGACATCCGCCAAGTACGCCGAGCCAGATTCCAAGCGCTGTAGCTCACTTAACTCCTCGGCTTCCAAGGCAGGTGCCTGCCGGAGCCGCTGAACCCAGCGAAGGCAGGCACGAGCAACCCAAGCGCCACAAACGGAGGCCTGCAACGCAATCGCGTCCGCCTCAAAGGCCTGCTTCAAGAGACAGTCCATCTTTCTGTCCTGCGGCTCCTTCAACGCCGCACTACCTTCCCCTGGGATCGTGGTCTTCTTAGTCACCGCCGAAACTGCCGCATCAACTTTAGGGGAGCGGAACCGTTCGAGGTCTTTGTCCGCCATAGGATACAGTCTGCGCATGATCTTCACACCCTTGAGACCAGATTCAGGGGTATCCCATTCCGCTTGAATCACCTGATCAATGACTTTGTGAATGGGGAAAACCACTTGCGTTTGACGCACTGCCTGAATGATGGGGTCCGCACCATCCGCTTCTTCGACCGGCGGTGCAGGAGCCAAGCCAAGAGTCTGAAGTGCCTCAGAAATGAGCGCGGGCAACTCTTCCCGGCAAAACACCCGGATGATCTTCGCCTGATCCTCTGGCTCAGGGAGCTCGCCTTCTTCCAAGGCCTCCCCATCCGCCTCCATGTCCAAATCCGGATCCTCCCCCTCCGGCCAATCCGCTTCAGACTGGAAGGGCTCGTGCAGACGCTGTCGCTTGGGCGCCTTGACGCCGGACAACACACTCTCCGCCGCTGCCGGCTGCGCGGTCGCTACTGGGACAGGAAGGGAACCTACGCCCATACCCTGGCGGCGACGACAGAACGCCTGATGCATCAGCAGAATGAAATCGGGGGAAAAATCCTTGAAGAGCAAAGCACTCAAGGTCTGACTGCTCTCCTGCGCCCAAAGAAACAGCGAAAGCCATCCCCGATGGCCCCTCTAGGGGGGAATCCAACTCCACAACAGCGGGACCTTGGCTGCGAAGCAGCCAAGGAACTCTCCAGCCGCTGCTCCATACTGAGGGATACGGAGGCACAGCGCTGACAGACGCCTGTCTCCGTAGCAACGCCCCTCCGAGATCCACAAATAACACACAGGGACCCCGCTGGCATGGGCCCTTGACCACTCAGATCAGCAAGAGTGATGAAGAGGCCTCTCGTCCCTGAAGGGAAAATAACGCGCTATCCCAGAGGAACCAGCACATAAGCTGGACTCTGGGCGGCTGCCACTAATCAGGGACTCAACAAGAGAAGTGTGTGTGCTGCTAGTCGCAGAAATAGCAGAGTAGTAGGTACAAAGAGGCAGCCCCTCCGAAAAAGGCAGAAAGAGTCAAGCAACAGTGACCCACCCCCAGCTGAGGGACCGCAGGACCCCGAGAAAAACAAAGGAAAACTAAACGAAAAATAAGAAAATAAAGGAAAGGAAAGGAAAGCCCACAACTCAGGCCCGCCGTGCCAGAACACCGAGGAAAGGCCCTGCACCCCGGTGAATTGAAAAAAACCGCCGCGTGTGCTGCACGCAGGAATAGCCGCGGCTCTCAAAATGGCCGTGGCATAGTAAAACGTTTTGCGCGCTGTTGTTTGGCGCCGAGGTAGACAGCCCAGGAGGAAACACCGACGACGCGGACTGCCCCCCCTTCCCCCGTGGCTCAAGCGGCCGGGAAACAAAGCGAGAAACAAACCCAAGAAACCAAAGAAAATAAGAACAGGGGCCAAGAAAGAAAAGGCGTGCAAAGCTCAGGACAGGCACAGCTGTCCCACTGACTCTGCCCCGAGAAACTCGCCGGCACTTCCCAAGCGCACAAAACTCCTCACCTCATCAGAGATGTGCCGCTGAACAGCCGCCGCAGGAGCTCTGACCCGAATAGCCCTGGGAACAGAGATCCTATTAAGAAATGACTGACAAGCAAGCAAGAGGCAAGCGGCTTAGGCTGGGTAGGAGAGAGACCTCTCTCAGGCCCCCGCCCCCTCCGGAGTGCCGATTCGCAAGTCAAATATAAAGAAACAGGTACTCCTAAATTAATCAAAGAAAATAAGCCCTAATAGGACCAATAAAGAAAAATACAAAAGGTTAGCTATATATGTAGGAACTAATCTGACAAACTAGTGAGCCCAGCCCGGCTCACTAACATCTTCCTGCTGCATGAAGACTGGACACACTGGAGTTGAAGGGGTGGCCAGTATGCTGTTTCCAGTGATGCTGAAATTTGATTGGTCCAGTCTTCATGCTGCAGGAGGAGGTGCACTACCCATACGTGGAGGACTAAGCTGGAGGAACGATAAGGAAGCTATTTTGGTTAAAAGGCTAAAAAGGTTAGGGCTCTTTAACCTGGAAAAGAGACGGCTGAGGGGAGATATGATAAAATTCTATAAATTAATGAACGGAGTGGAACGGGTAAACGCAGATCGATTGTTTACGTTATCAGAATATAGAAAGAGTAGGGGACATGCAATGAAGCTACAGGGTAAACTATTTAAGACTAATAAAAGAAAATATTTTTTCACTCAACATGTAATCAAACTCTGGAATTTGTTACCGGAGGATGTAGTAAAGGCTGTTAGTGTAACTGGTTTTAAAAAAGGTTTGGACAAGTTCCTGGAGGAAAAGTCCATAAACCATTATTAAGAAGTGACCGAAGATATCAATGCTTGACCCAGTACAAGCATTGTGGAACTTGTGTCTCTTGGGGATACTGCTAGGTACATATGACCTAGATTGGCCACTGTTGGAAACAGAATACTGGGCTTGATGGACCCTGGTCTGACCCAGTATGGCATATCTTATGTTCTTATGGAACTAGTCCTTAGTGGAACACAGGATCTGCTGCAAGAGATAAGGCTGTTGGGGCCACTTGACAATAGAGACAATAGCATGATTGCATTTGATTTAATAAACGAAAGCAGGGCGGCAAAGAAATCCACAGTACTACCTTTTAACGTTCAAAAGGGAGACTATGTTAAAATGAGGGAAATAGTTTAAAAAAAAAACTACAAGTAGCAGCTGCAAAGGTTTAAGATTTACATTTATTATTTAACATTTCTTCTATACCGCGCTATTATAATCAGCACGGTGTACATCGAACAAAAACATACTACAATATATACAAACAACATTGAGTTTACAATGAACAGGAAATTAAACATGGGATAAACCGGGGGAACTATGTACATGTTACAGTTCAACAGTTAACATCAAGCATGGGCATTGTTTAAAAATACTATCTTGGAAGCACGGACCAGCTTTATTCCATGCTTTAAGAAAAGTGGAAGGAAGACCAAAAAACTGCCAGCATGGTTTAAAGGTAAGGTCTGAGAAGCTGTTGTAGCCAAAAAACACATCTTTCAGGAAATGGAAAAATTTTATTTATTTATTTAGTAAATACTTGTATACCGCTGTTTCCTACGATCAACAGCGGTTTACTTTACAGAAATCATAATGCATTGTATAATACATTGAAATTTTTAGTTTTACATTTTGATTAGACAATGATTTACGTAACGCGGGATAAACAGTTGGATACAATATACAGTTGAATTATTATAGCACACAGATAAGGGTATACATTTGATTTCAGTAGGTTGGGGGGCCAAATATACATTATATACAATGTTGATTTCCAAAGAGTACAGGCTAATACATGACTATATGCTATTAGATTTTATGCTGTCGTGGGCGGTAAAGTTCATCTGGTTGAGGTAGGGTATTGCGGTTAGATCAGGTTGTAGTGGGTTTGAAACAGATATGTTTTAAGCTTTCGTCTGAATTCAGTCAGGCTGTTTGTGAGTCTTAATTCATGCGGTAGTTGGTTCCATTGAATTGGCGCTGTGTATGTGAATGCCCGCTTGCTTGTTTCGGCTTTGACAGATCGAATGCTTGTCGGGATACACAGGGTGTTGAGATTCATAGTTCTCCTGCTCCTGTTGCATGGTTGGATAGTGATTAGGTTATTGAGGTAGGATGGTGCGATGCCATGGATGAGTTTAAACGTTGTGATGATCTGTTTGTAGATGATGCGGGCGGCCACTGGGAGCCAGTGCAGGTCAATTAGTACTGGGGTTATGTGGTCGGTGACTTTCTTTTCCATGATGACTCTTGCAGCCACGTTCTGGGCCATTTGCAGGATGCTGAGTGTGTTCTTTGGAAGCCCTAGTAGAATGGCATTGCTGTAGTCCAGGTGTGGAATGATTAGTGCTTGAGCAACAGATCTAAAGTCGGATTTGTCGAGGATACTGCGAAGTGGTTGTAGAATTTTGAGTTTGTAAAAGATGGCTCGGTTAACTGATCTGAGGTGTTTGTCCAACCTGAGATTACAGTCTAGTAGGACTCCTAGATACTTTATTACAGGCTTCGTGTGGTATATGTTTTTGTTAAGAGTGACTGTGGTGGGTGGGATGAAATTGGCTTTCTTGGAAATGAACATGACCTCTGTTTTTTTGTGGTTTATTGACATGTTGTTTTGCTGAAGCCATAATTGGAGCATGTCAAGGCATATTTCTAGTGGACCGAAGTTAGGCTGTGTTATGTCAAGCTGTGTGTATAGCATCACATCGTCGGCATATATGTGGTATTTGATGTTGTATTTCTGGAAGATATCGCAGACCGGCTTTATATACAAATTGAACAGAAGTGATGAGAGGGCAGACCCTTGGGGGATCCCTTGGGTTTGGGGGAAGGCATCAGCTTTATCGTTGTTGAATTGTACTTGTTGCATCCTATTGGATATATAAGAAGAGAACCATTTTAAGGGGGTCCCTGAGATACCCAGCGAGGCCAGGCGGTCCAATAGAGTGTTGTGATGCACTGTATCGAATGCCGCTGAGATGTCAATGAATATGAGTATGAACATGGAGTTTTTGTTCTCGAGGCCCCTAAGTAGGTTGTCAAGGAGTGCCAGCAGTAGTGTTTCTACTCCGTGATTCTGACGGAATCCATATTGATGCTCATCTAAGGCTTTTCTCTCATCCATGTGATCTTGTAGTTGGTGCTGCACCTCTTTTTCAATCATTTTTGCTAGGAATGCTATGCTTGAAATTGGGCGGTATGATGCAGGATCACTTTTGTTGAGCGACTTGTTCTTTAATATGGGTCTTATAATTGATTTCTTGAGTTGAGTCGGCATGCTACCTTGTTGTAGTGATTGGTTGACAATGTGCACGATGGGTTTTGCATTGTCTTTCTTAGTTGCTTTCATCCAGGCGGCTGGGCATGGGTCAAGGGGTGAGGTAGTGGTGTTTAAGTTGGTTATGATGTTTAGGATTTGTTGCTCACCGAGATGCTGGAAGGTGTTCCATTCTGGTTCCAGGTCTGCTTGAGAGGCAGTGGTGATTTCTTGAGTGGTGATGGTTGATGGCATGTTTTGATTAATGGTTGTGGGGAGTTGCGGGTTTAGTTTTTTGGCGTAGTGGTCGGCAAGTGTCTGGGCCTTTATATCGTTTGAAGAGATGGGGTTTTGCGAAGTTTTGGTAAGAGATTTTACGAGCTCAAAAAGTTCCCTGGGTCTATTGAGAGCTTTATTGAGTAGATTGGTGTGGTGACTCTTCTTTGCGAGGTTGACCTCATTCTTGTATTTTGAGAGGAGTGTTAGGTATAGTTGCTTGCCTTCTTCGGTTTGCTTCTTCCTCCATTTTCTTTCCAGTTTGCGTAGCTCTCTTTTCATTTTAGCTAGCGTGGGAGAGTACCATGGTTCGGTTCCTGTTTTTGTTGCCGCATTTGTGCCTTTCCATGTTGGTCTTGCAGCTGCCTCGATCCCTGAGTTCCATTGGGCTACCAGTTTGTCTAGGTCTGTGGTGGTGTAATACAAGTGTGTAGATATAGAAGTTATCAATGCTTCACTGTTGAATTTTTGGAATTTCCTCTGTTGATGTGTTTTCGGGTTGGTTTGAGGCTTATCCTTTAGTGATGGTAGATGGATTTCAAATTCAATTAGGAAATGGTCGGACCATGGGACCGGGGTTATTCGAGGTTTGGTGTTTTGTTGTATGTTGTGTGATAAGAACACCATATCGAGGGTGTTACCTTTGTTATGTGTGGGTTCTTGGATGATTTGTGAGTATCCGAGCTGGTTCATGGCTTCTGAGAATGTGTCTGCCTGTACAGGGGGAATTGAAGGGAGATTCAAGTCACCCAGGATGATGCGCAGTTTTTTGGTTGCAGAGGTTGAGATAATTTCTAGTGCGGTTGCCAGGGTTTCATGGTGGGCTGAGGGGGGTCTGTAAATTAAACACAGTATTGTTGTTGTGTTTTCAATTTTGAGTATGTCAATGCCTTGGGATTCAGTTAAGGAGGGGCTTGTGAACAAAAATAAAATAAAAAAATGAGCCAAATGACAAAAACGGGAAACACAAGCACTGGCAAGTTAGATGCAAGGCATTGATAAGGCAGGCAAAGAGAATTTGGGAGAAAAAAAAATAAAATAAAAAAAGCTTGCCATGGAAGCAGAAAGGTGAAATTAGGTCCTACCTGCTAACTGATGTTCCTTGAGGAACTCAAGTCCAGCCCCAGTACCTGTGGGTTGTCTCTCCCCTCCAGCAGCTTGGAGACTTAGCATGTCACATTTTGATGACATCACCCTGGATAAGCAGCTGGTACTTCCCTCCTGCCTCCAGTATCCTATTGACAAAGCAGACTCACAGGAGAAAGTAGCGAGAACCATTCCCTCCTGAGCAAACCACTTGGTAACTGGAAACTATCTGAAACATGAAACTACCTAACCCCAATGGGCCTAAGTGCTCATCTGTTAGACAGGGACTGCAACTTGTCACCCTGACAGCCAAATCTTCAAGTTACAAATGGATTCATCTTTGAAGAGCCTTTTTTTGGTCATCTGAAGGATTCCGCATACTGCGACCTCTACTTCATGATCCCGAACCATGCCACCCGCAAACTCATTCTTCAGGTCCAGGAACGCCTCCATTGCAGCATGCCATCGCCTGGGAGGGATTTCGGGACTGGACTGGAGTTCAAAGAAAGTGAAATTAAGACTTACCTGCTTATTGCTGTTCCTTGAGGAACTC
The DNA here is from genome assembly GCA_033557465.1 of Ichthyophis bannanicus. NCBI lineage: Eukaryota > Metazoa > Chordata > Amphibia > Gymnophiona > Ichthyophiidae > Ichthyophis > Ichthyophis bannanicus. The sequence goes on from CM066045.1 coordinate 56,085,711, forward strand.
CAGTCCAGTCCCGCACCTCTGAGATATTGTACCTCTTCAAGCAGCTTGGAGACTGAGCATATCACTCTTTGATGACAACAGTATAAATAGCACAGGAACTGCCCACCAGCTCCAGTAACCTGTTAATAAAGCAGACTTGCAGGAGCAACAAATAAGTTGATAACTTTTATACAAAAAAACCCTGTTTTTCCCTAAACAACTGCTAAGAGGTATTCCACTCATGGAGGACAGATCCCCCCCCCGTGTCTCACACGAGATGCAGAACTGATCCATGGAACACCAAGGGAAGGACAACCTCGCCGAGCACCAACCCAAGCAAACAGCGGTCCACCTTCCCCCCACACCATCCTTACCTATTAGTGGACCTATCCGGATCCACCTTCAGGCCACAATCTCATGCCAAACGGTTTTAAGGGAGGGATTCGGGACTGGACTGGAGTTCCTCAAGGAACAGCAATTACCAGGTAAGTAATTTCACTTTCCTTATCGTCCCTCTAGTCCAGTTCCACACCTCTGGGGACGTAACAGAGCAGTAGGACTATTGGGTGGGGCCTGACCCAGCAGCCTGAAGAACCACCGACCAAAAACAGGCATCCCGTGCTGCCTGGACATCCAAGCGATAATGCTTAGCAACGACCAGGTTGCCGCCTTACAGATCTCCACTGGTGGAACCAAAGTATATTCTGCCCACGAGGCTGCCTGTGCCCTTGTGGAATGCACATGCAGTCCCTCTGGCACAGACTTCCCTTTAAGGATGTAGGCCAATGCGATCGCCTCCTTAATCCACCTGGAAATGGAAGCTTTAGCTGCCGCCTCCCCCTTGTGCGGTCCTCTGAAGAGAACTAACAACCGATCGGACCGCCTGAACGTGGTCCAATCGAGGTAATCGACATCCAGAAGGCGCAACTGAGCGCCCGCAGATCAGCCTTCTACTCTGTTGAGGACCGGCAAGGGAAAGGCCAAGAGCACCTTGGGAAGTAAGGACGGAACCGGCCGCAGGACCACCCTTTCCCTAGAGAAGGAAATAAATGGCTCCCTGCAAGACAACGCTTGAAGCTCTGAAATCCTGCGTGCCGAATAGATGGCCATGAGAAATACCGCCTTGAGCATCAGATCCTTCATGGTGGCACTGCTTATCGGTTTGAAGGCGGCAGCACCATAGCTGACAAAACCAAGTTTAAGTCCCATGAAGGCACCACCGACCTCTGTGGTGGCCGCAAGAGCATCACTGCCCTAAGGAACTGCATCACGTCTGTATGAGCTCCCAGAGAAACGCCCTGCACCTTCCTGCGATAGCAGGAAATAGTCACCAGTTGCACTCAAGGAGTTAGCCGCTAACCCCTTATCGAAACCGGCCTGCAGGAAAGCCAAGAAGTCCGGAACTGAAGCTTTGGAAGACCGGATCCGCCTAGCCGCACACCATGCTTCGAAGACGCGCCAGACGCAAAGGCAAGTGACGTCAAGCGTCATCTAGCCCTCAGCAAAGTAAAAGTTACATGCAGTGAATATCCTTTCTTGCTCAATCTCGCCCTCTCAAGGGCCAGGCCGTAAGCGAGAACCGTTCCACCTGTGGCATACGAACTGGGCCCTGCAGCAGCAGGTCTTCTCGAGCCTGTAGACACCATGGACAGCCTGCCAGAAGCTGTACAAAGTCGGCGTACCCTGGACACCTCAGCCAATCCAGAGCTATCAAGATGACCAAGCCTGAATGTGCCCCGATCCTCTGCACTACTCAGCCTATCACAGCCCAAGGGGGGGGGGGGAAGACATACAAGAACCCTTGCTCGGGCCACTTTTGCAACAGAACGTCCAGCCCCTCTGACATCTGTTCCCACCGCCTGCTGAAGAAGCGTCAGACCTTGGCCAACTGGAATGTCGCCATCATATCCATCACCGGTGCGCCCCATTGGCGCACCATCTGGGCAAACACCTCCTGGTTGAGTACCCATTCTCCCGGGTCCACTCTCACCCAACTCAGTTAGTCTGCCATCACATTGTCGGCCCCCGCTATGCGTGCCGCTGACAGAGCGTGAAGGTGCCCTTCTGCCCAACTTAGCAGAGCATCGGCCTCCTCCTCTAACACTTCGCTGCCGGTGCCCCCCCCCCCCCTGACGAATGACATAGGCCACTGTGGTCGCATTGTCCGAAGGACTCTCACCGCCCTTCCCCGCAACCTTGCCTTGAAACTCGAGCGCCAGGAGCACCACTCATTTCCAGCCTGGTGATAAGCCACCTGGCTTCCTCTGTGCTCCAGAGACCTTGAGCAAAGCAACCCTCCACATGGGCTCCCCAACCAGCCAGACTGGCATCAGTTGTCAACAGAACCCAGGAAGGCGACTCTAAAGGCACCCATCTGGCCAAATTCTCCGGGAGAAGCCACCATTGGAGAGCTCACCTGGCGGCTCCGGGACAAGGGAGCTTCTGAGATAAGGGTTGGGTCTGATGACACAACAGCTGGAGTAATGCCCTCTGCAGAGGCCGCATACGTACCCTTGCCCAAGGCACCAGCTCGAGGGTAGCTGCTATGGTCCAAGAGTTGACGATGCACCAATACCCAGAGCCCCCAAGCACACTGTGCTGGGAGAAAAACCCTCCCTGTGAGGGTGTTGAACCGTGACCCCAGGTGCTCGAGCTCCTGGGATGGCACTGGATGGCTCTTGGTCAAGTTGACCACCCAGCCTAAGCTCTGGAGGAACTGAACCACTCGAGCTGTTACTCTCTCACTTTCTTTTCTGGACTTTGCCTGGATCAGCCAGTTGAGATACAGGTGAACCAGAATCCCTTCGTGGCGGAGAGCCACTGCCACCACAACCATGAATTTTTTTTTTATTTTTTAAATAAAGAAAATCACATAGTCCACATCACGGGAAGTACCATGCTAGGAGGGGAGAAAGCCCATTATAAAAAACAAAAAACTCAGTTTATTACAACTTGTTGGCTATGTAAATAACATACCTAGAAATAAAAAACAAATTATGTCCGTGGAGCATGACTCAAAAGAGGTAATTAGACCTTACCTACTAATTAGTGTTCCTGGAGGATATCTAGTCCAGTCCCTTAATGCTGGTTGTGCTCCTATTCCTGCAGCTTGGAGACTAAGTAAATCCAACTCTTGATGACGTCAGGATATATATAGACCTGGCACAGCCCACCAGCCTCAGTATCCTGTTGACAAAGCAAACTAACGGAGAGACACTAACTACAATACCCAAAATACTGGTAATACATATAATACTTATACTACCTATAATCCCATACACCCCCAATCGAGGGGGAAGAGGCTTACCTGTCAGCACGCGCTGCCGCTACTGAACTAGTTTTGCAGCACTACGGCCCAGAGGACTCTGCTTCGGTCCCAAACTGCCCCAAGAGCGGAGCTGCCAGAAAACCCGGCACCCCTTGTGGCAATTACTCCCTGAACAACTGCTTCGAACCGGCAGCAACACCGAGTGGGACCAGGGACTGGACTAGATATCCTCCAGGAACACTAATTAGCAGGTAAGGTCTAATTACCTCTTCCTAATCGTCTATCTAGTCCAGCCCCTTAATGCTGGGACGTTATCAGAGCAGTTCAGGCTTGGGAGGGCCCTGCCAAACCGGCTCGAAGCACCCCTCTCCCAAAACCTGCATCAGCCACGGCCTGCACATCCAACCTATAGTGCTTAGCAAAGGTGTGCAAAGAGGACCAAGTCGCCGCTCTGCAAATGTCCAAAGGAGGAACCAAGCTAAACTCCGCCCAGAAAGACGCTTGAGCTCGAGTGGAATGGGCTCTTAAACCCCCCCCCCCCCCCAGAACCTGCCTGCCCATTAGGACATACGAGGACGCAATGGCCTCCCTAATCCACCTGGAAATGGTGGCCTTAGACGCCGCCTCCCCCCTGCGCGGTCCACCAAACAAAATAAACAGACGCTCGGACTTGCGGAAGGTCTTAGTGCATTTCAGGTAACGCCTCAACACTCAACGCACATCCAACAGACGCAGCCAGACATCACCCCTATCCTGCTCTGACCCGGCAAAGACCGGCAGGGACACCGGCTGATTGACATGAAAAGGAGATACTACCTTGGGCAGGAAGGACGGAACCGTCCGCAACACCACCTTCCCCACGGAAAAAAACAGAAAGGGAGGACGACAAGACAAGGCTTGCAACTCCGAGACCCACCTAGCGGAGCAAATGGCCACCAAGAACACCGCCTTGAGAGTCAAATCCTTAAGGGACGACTGATCGAGGGGCTCGAAGGGCGCCCCGACTAGGGAATCCAACACCAAATTAAGGTCCCAAGAAGGAACTACGATCCTCCTATGCGGCCTGAGACGCCTGACCGCTTTGAGAAAACGAATCACATCGGGATGATGGCCTAAGGCTGTGCCCTTCACCTTGCCCCTGTAGCAGGCGATAGCCGCCAGCTGTACCCTCAAGGAACTGGCTGCCAGCCCCTTCTCCAGTCCCGCCTGCAAAAAATCCAATACATCAGAAACCCCCCACCAACAAGGGCTTCTTGCACCGCTCCTCACACCAGACCATAAAAATGCGCCACACCCTCACATACGCTAAGCAGGTGAAGCGCTTGCGAACTTTCAGCAAGGTGGAAATCACTGCTCCTGAATAACCTCTCTTAAGGAGCCTTGCCCTTTCAATAGCCATGCCGTAAGCGAGAACCGACCCACCTGAGGCATCCTTACTGGCTCCTGCCTGAGAAGGTCCGCCCTTACCAGAAGCCACCAGGGACGATCCGCCAAGAGACGAACTAGGTCGGCGTACCACGGCTGCCGCGGCCAATCCGGAGCGATCAGGATCACCAACCCCTGATGCGCTGCTATCCTCTGCAGAACTCTGCCGATGAGAGCCCAAGGAGGGAACACATAAAGCAACCCCTCCGAGGGCCACCTCTGACTTAGGGTGTCCAGCCCCTCCGACATCCTTTCCCTTCTCCTGCTGAAGAACCTGCTCGTCTTGGCAGACTCACATCGCACTATCAGATCCATAACCGGAGGCCCCCAATGGAGGACGATCTGCTTGAAAACCTCCTGGCTGAGCTCCCACTCGCCTGGATCTATCCTGTATCTGCACACCACCCTGAGAACCTGCGCCACTTGAGTGCATAGGATTTTCTGGTGGATTGCCTCCTCGAGGCCAAGACCACCTCCTCAACCTCCTTAGGTAGAAGTAAAAGGAGCTAGCACTATCCTTTCAGCAGCCAGGCCATCAGATTGAGGGATCTCAGATTGGGGTGCAGAAGGGAACCCTGATCCTGAGACAGGAGATCGGGTTGCAACCCCAGATGGAATGGAGTTTCCACTGCCAACTGCAGAAGAAGTGGAAACCACGGCTGCCTTGGCCATATGGGGGCTACCAGAATGACCGAGGCCTTTTCCCGTAGAATCTTGAACAGAGTTCGGGCCACCAGGGGCATGGGAGGAAACGCATACAGGAGGCCCATAGACCAAGATATGAGAAACGCATCTGCTGCCATTCTCGGGGGATGCGGCTGTCTGGAGCAAAACCTGGGCAGCTGATGGTTCATGGACTTGCAAAGAGATCGATGGATGGAAGCCCCCATCATAGAAAGATCTGCTGGACCACCAGTGGATTCAACTGCCATTCATGAGGCAGGAGAATCCTGCTTAGTTTGTCTCCCAAGAAGTTCTCCTGACCAGGTAGATAAACTGCTTTGAGAAACATGCCTTGTTTGACTGCAAAGGAGCAAAGGGCCTGCGCCTCCTGACACAGGAGTCTGGACCCTGTGCCCCCTTGCTTGTTCACAAAGAACATTGCTACCTGAACTAAGACAGACTGGTGAGAGAGGGCATGAGAAAGTCTGTACAGCCAAGCGGATTGCCCACAGCTCCAACAGATTGATCTGCTGTGTGGCCTCCCGAGGCAACCAGAGGCCTTGGGTGCACCTGCCCTGGCAATGTGCACCCCAGCCCTTTAAGGAAGCATCGGTCGTTAGCACCCTTGTGCATGCTGGGGCCTGAAACGGTACCCCCTGAGAAGATTTGGGAGATGCAGCTACCACTGTAAGGAAACCAAGAGCGGTTTGGACACCTTTACTCTGTCTCGGAGGTTGCCTGTGGCTTGCGCCCACTGAGCTCTGAGGCACCACTGAGCCGCCTGCATGTGCAGACAGGCATTCGGGGTCACATGTACCGTGGATGCTATGTGACCCAGGAGCCGCAGGAAGTGTCTGGTGGAGACCTGAGAATTGCTTTGGAACTGGTTGGCCAAGTCCATCAGCCTGTGGGCCCTGTCCTCGGGCAAGTAAGCTCTTGCCTGCAGGGTGTCTAATCTTGCCCCTATAAACTCTAGGTTCTGTGAGGGGAGCAAAGTGGACTTTGCATAGTTTATGACAAAGACCAGATGCTGAAGAAGAGAGACAGTGCGAAGAGTGGCTTGTCTGGCCTCCTGGAGAGACTGACCCCTGATGAGCCAGTCGTCCAGGTATGGGAAGACAAAGATTCCCTGATTTCTGAGATAGGCCGCCAGCACCGCCAGGCATTTGGTGAAAACCCTGGGGGCAGAAAAGTTAGGCCAAAGGGAAGTACTCTGTACTGAAAATGGTTTCCTCCCACCACAAATCTGAGATATTGTCCGTGGTCTGGATGGATGAGAATGTGGGTATAAGCATCCTTTAGGCCTAAGGAGCACAGCCAATCTCCCTGCTAGAGGTAGGGCAGCAGTATCCCAAGGGTAAGCATCTTGAACTTTTCCCTCTCCAGAAACTTGTTTAGGTTTTGCAAGTCTAGGATAGGCCGAAGGCCTCCTGTCCTTTTTGGTACCAGAAAGTACCTGGAGTAGAAGCCTTGCCCTTCTAGGTGGTGAGGCACCGGTTCCACCGCCTGTTCCTTTAGAAGACTTGCCAGCTCCTGAAGGAGGTGGTTTCTGTGCAGAGGGAGTCTTGGAGGCTCCCCTGGAAAGTAGGAGGGGGGTATCTGTTGGAAGTGAAGCATGTAGCCCTTTTGGACTATGCTGAGGACCCAGGTATCCCCTGTGATGGCTGGCCACCTGTAGGTGTACAGGGTCAGCCGACCTCCTGTGCTGAGTGGAGCAAGCTGTGGAGAAGAGGCTATGCTGTGGGAGTCAAAACCCTGCTCCCTGCTGTGCAGGAGCCGGAACTGGCGGCTTGGGGGGTCTTCTGCCTACGGGGCCCATGCCCCTGCCCCTTGGCCTGCTGGCCCTGTTGGGGAGCTGGAGAGGCCTGATATTGAGGGTAGGATTTGTAGGCAGCACCCTTCCTCGGGAAAAAGGGCTTCATCCCCGAGCCCTTCTTTTTCTGAGAAGGGGCAGAAGTCTTCCTGGACAGCCTTGTCCTGGTGAGAGTCTCAGTGTTGATTTCCGCAGCCTTTTCAGTCATGGGCTTACCAAAGAGGTTTTCACCTCGGCAAGGAACATCGACCAACTTGCCCTGCACCCATGGCTCCAGGTCTGACGACTGTAACCAGGCTTGACGGCGTGCACCGATGCTGGCCATGGCTACCCGGGCCGAAGCCTCGAAGCCATCATAGGCTGCTCGAGAGATAAACTTCGAGCACTCTCTAATCCCGGTTGACAAAGCCTTGAACCTCTGCAAAGGTTCCTTGGAGAGGCCAGCTGAGAACCTGGCAATCTCCTTTGCCAGGTCTCGTAGGTACATGACCATGTACAGCTGGTAGGTCTGGACATGGCAAGACAGCATAGAGCCCTGGAAGCACTTTCTACCGAGGGCATCCAGGTTCCAGGCCTCCCGGCCAGGGGGCACCAAGGAGTGCATCTTCTGACTCTTCAGATGGTGCATGGCCGATTCCACAACCATGGAGTGGTGTGGTAGCTGCGCCTTTTGGAACCCATGGCTCTTAAGGACTTGATAAATGGAATAGACCTTGCTTGTTGACATAAGGACACTACCATGGCATTGTCTGAAAACAATCCAATCACTCTGACCAACAGGAGGAGTCTGAAAGCTCTCCAAAACTGAATGACCAGGAAACTTCCTAGACAAACAGGGCTCTTGAACCAATGCACTCCCCAGTCCCGAAGGCTCGTATCTGTGGTGACAATTACCCAGACTGGTGTCTCTAGAGGCATCCTATCTATCAGATGGAGTCTGTAGCCAGCATGACAAGACCATTGTGATCCTCTGCAAAAAAGACATGTGCCGATCGAAGGATAGGTATGCCTGCAGGTATGTGCACCTGAGCCCAAGATACCAACTCCAGGGTTGAAGCCATGGAAACCAGAAGCTGCCGACACTCCCAAGCCATGGTAACAGCATTAGAACAAAATTTGAGTTGCAGGTTTCCCAGCATACACGGCAAGAAATACACCTTACCCAAAAAGGTTTGAACCAGACATACAGGTAACTCCAAATCCTAAGATGAAACTAGGCTGCCCTTGTGGTAAGCGATTAACTATTCCAATCTTGCCAACCATTGGATAACCTTGGTTGTTTCAACCCTGGACTTATCCAAGGGCTTTGTACAAAATCAGCTCATCATCTAGGTACAGGTGAACACAAATCTCTATTTGTGCATGAAGGCTGCCACTACCACCATGACCTTCAAAAAAGATTTGGGATGCTGTGGGCAGCCCAAGAGAAAAAGTGCAAAACTGGGAATGGTGGTCTCTAATGCAATAGTGTTCCCTGACTGAAATATGAAAATATGCCTCAGAAAAGACATAAATAGGATAGAGTGTCTGCAGAGGGGGCTACTAAAATGGTTTGTGGTCTGCGTTATAAAGCACAAGGACAGACAAAGATCTTAATATGTATACGCTAGAGGAAAGGCAGGATAGAGGAGATTAAATGTCTATTATAATACCTCCGTGGCATAAATGCACAAGAGGAAAGCCTTTTTCAATTGAAAGCAAGCTCTGCTACGAGGGGACATAAGATGAGGGTGAAAGGGGATAATCTCAGGAGCAATAGGCAGAAATATTTCTTTATGGAAAGAGTGGTAGATGCATGGAATTGCCTTCCAGTGTAGGTAGTAGAGACGAGGACAGTATCTGAATTCAAAAAACGTATGGGATAAAACACAGATGAAGATCTCAAAAGGAAAAGAAGGAACTTTAGATAGGCCATGTGGTCTTTTTCTGCCATCATGCTTCTATGTTTCTAAAGGTCCAGAGACCATTAAGAACTCCCCTGACCAGACAAGCAATGATTGACCAGAGGGTTTCCATGAAGGACTGCCTTCATGTCTAGGATGGGCCTGCAGAACCCACCATTCTCAAGTACCATGAAATGAATGGAACATCGACTTTGATCTCCCTTCCTCTTGGTTAGACAAAAGGAAGGTTCCAAAGGGTATCCTAAAGGTGGCTCTGGGAACTTCAGTGTGCCCTCTTTTCTTTATCTTTATTTTAGCATTTGATAGACCGCTTTTCGTCAAAACATAAAGCGGTGTACAATAAAAGGTTAGCAATGCAAAAACATAGAAAAGAACACCATAATAAAATAGGAAAGCAAAGAGTACAAAAAAGTATAGACAAGTAAAATAGACAACTAGGCCAAGACTTCCATGAAACATATTAACAACCAGGTAACAGGCCCAGACAGGGGAAGACAGGACAACGTATAAGCAAGCTGACAAACAGAACTAACGGCAACGTTAGGGAGGAACATCGGGAGAGAGATTAAAGGCTTGTTGAAACAGATGCGTTTTGAGTAATATCTTAAATTGAGAATAGGAAGGTTCTAACCGGAGTGATGGTGGTAGTGCATTCCACAGCACAGGGCCCAGAAAGAAAAAAAAGCTGCATGGCGGGTTTGTTCCAGATGAGCTTGTGACAGAGAGGGTAATGACAAGCGGTTAGTATGGATAGAACGAAGCTGGCGGTAAGGGGTATGAAGGGAGATATGGTCTGCAAGATAAAGGGATATTAATTTAATTTTAATTTAATTCGCAAATTTTTATATACCGCACCTTCCATTGATCAGTTGCGGTTTACATGGAACAGTAAACAGGCAATGCTGTTTTTACAGGTAACAATGTGAAACTACAAAGAAATTCAAACTTATAATTAGCAGTTATAAACTATATACAAAGAACCAGATTTTTAACTATATACACGGTATGTATGTTTTCCAAATCATTGGCTTGGGGTTTTCTCACTTATTCCGGTTCAGAGATGGGTTATGTCAGCTAGTGAGACTATCCTTTTTCTTGTTGAAAAGGTGAGTTTGACAAGGATCCGTAGTGTGTTGAGAATAAATGAGTTTTAAGTTTTTTCTTGAACTCCATGATTTGAGGTAAGGATCTTAATTCTAATGGAATGCTGTTCCAAATTATAGGGGCAGCATGTGAGAATGCTTTCTTGTTTGTTGATTTCTTGGTCTTTATAAATTCCTTTGGTGTTATTAGTTTGTTTAGTTGGTCTCGCCTTTGAAGGTTATGATTGGGTTCTTTATTAATAAGGTTGTTTAAAGTAAGAGGTGCTGTGTTATTCAGGATTTTGTAAGTAGTTAAAAGAGTTTTATAATATATCCGGCATTGAATCGGGAGTATTAGTGTAGATAGTACGGTGAATCAAAATAAGGAATTTATAATGAAAATAATGGAGGGGTAACCAATGCAAGCGAAAAAGAATAGGAGTGATATGATCGAAGCGATGGGAGAACGTAACGAGATGGGCTGCAGCATTTTGGAAAGGTTGCAAACGCTGAAGTTGGAAATTTGGGAGATTAGCAAGGAAGACATTGCAGTAATCCAAACGGTTTATAACCAAGGCCAGGACAAGAGTGACCAAAGAAACTGAGGGAAGAAGAGAACGGACAGCCCTAATCTGACGCAAAGCAGCAAATGAGCGACGGATAAGGGAAGTTAGATGACTATGAAAGGAAAGCGTGGAATCAAGAATCACTCCGAGATAACGGAAGGAGGACACAAGCGGAATAGAAGTTGAACCAATCGAAGGGGCGAGGGTGGGGCAGGAACCACTCAACGAGACCCACATAGCTGTGGATTTGGACGGGTTTAAATGTAGAAAATTCTGTGAAAGCCAGGAAGCAATACGGGAAAGACAGAGGTTAAGTTGGGAGATATCCAGGGTTAATGGAGAGATATGGAAAAGTAGAATAATATCATCTGCATATATATAAAAAGACACTGGGTACTGTTGAATCAATAAGGGTAAAGGAGAAAGAAAAATGTTGAATAGCGGGGAAAGGACAGAACCCTGAGGAACACCACAGGTGAGTGGGACGGACGTAGAGGACTGGCCATTGGAGTGAACAGAGAAGGAACGGGCTGTGAGGAAGGAGCGGAACCATTGTCATACTGTACCACGGAGCCCAACATCAGACAAACGAGAAAGGAGGGGCCTCTAGGACTCTTGGTCTGTGGTAATGTCAGTCCACTCAGAGAAATAGCCTGAACCATCCTCTGACCACCAGCCCCTCTGAAGGAACTTTCCAGTCCTCACTGGGAAGGACTACAGGAACCCAAGGGGCCTCCTGTCACATCTCGGGAATGTTGGGACCCAGGCAAGGGTTGACCCCTTTTGGGATTCACTCAATGGGACAAGTAGGATGTAGCCAAATGCCCCCCCCCCCCAAGCTCCCTTCCAAGCCCTGCTTGGGACTCCTAGGCTTATCACTCTGGTAGCCTATATGGACGCACTTTATGAGGTCTTTCACCAGCTTCATCAGGTCTTCTTAAAGGGTAACCTGCCCTTGAAGGGAAGTCCACCCAGCCACAATTATGAATCAATATTCACTAACCAAATTCTGGAGAAAGATCCACTTTCTTTCCACCACAGACATTTCTGCAGCCTTGGAGGTGATTCTAATTAAGTCATATAGGGCATTTGCCAAAAAAGATACTCCAGACTGACCGGCCATTGCTGGACTCGGCACCAGAGCACGTAGGTACCACACCCACACAGATCACCACCTAAGCACCCAAGACTCAAGTTGTGAAAGCATTCCTGAAGAGATATTCCATTCTTCTGTCATGAGCCTCATCCAGCACCACACCACCCTCCACTGGGATGGCTGCCTGCTTAGTCATTGCAACTCTCCCCCCTTACGTCTGCTTCCCTTTCTTCCTTCCCTCTGGTCTCTGATGAGGAAACACTCCTCCTTTCTTCCTCTAAGCTGACTACCTGCCCTTCTGATCCTATGCCCGCCCACCTCCATTTCTTCCACTACCTTCCACTCTATCACTCATATTCTCATCCTATCGCTCTCCACCGCTACCTTCCCTTCTGACTTCAAGCATGCTATTGTCACACCCCTCCTCAAGAAACCCTCACTCGATCCCTCCTGTCCTATCGTCCCATCTCTCTCCTTCCCTTCATTTCTAAATTACTTGAGCATGCTGTCTACCACCGCTGTCTCGACTTCCTCTCCTCCCATGCCCTCCTAGATCCTTTACAATCCGGTTTCCGTCCCCTACATTCTACCGAAACTGCTCTTACCAAAGTCGCCAATGATTTTGTTTCTGGCTAAGTCCAAAGGCTTTTATTCTGTCCTCATTCTTCTGGATCTCTCTGCTGCCTTTGACACCGTTGACCACAATCTTATCATCACCCTGTCTTCACTCGGTTTCAAAGGCTCTGTACTTTCTTGGTTCTCCTCCTCTCTCCCACCGCTCTTTCAGCGTGTACTTCGGTGGCTCCTCCTCCTCTTCTACCCCTTTACCCGTGGGTGTACCTCAAGGTACTGTCTTAGGTCCGCTCCTCTTCTCTCTCTATACCCAATCCCTTGGTGCCCTTATCTCTCTGACATTGCTTCCTGGATGTCCTACCACCGCTTGAAGCTGAACATGGCCAAAACTGAACTCCTTGTCTTTCCCCCTAATGCCTCCCCTCCTCCTTCCCCTTTCTCAATCTCTGTGGATAACTCTGTTATCCTCCCTGTCTCTTCGGCATGGAACCTTGGTGTTATCTTTGACTCATCTCTCTCCTTCTCTTTACATATTCAAAACATTGCTAAAACATGCCGTTTCTTTCTTTACAATATCTCCAAGATTCGCCCTTTTCTCTCTGATAACACTACTAAACTGATTGTCCACTCTTTAATCACCTCCTGCCTTGATTACTGTAACCTTCTCCTTGCTAGCCTCCCTGCTAACCACCTCTTTCCTCTCCAGTCTATTCAACATTCCGCAGCTCATCTGATTTTCCGTCAGTCTCGTTTTTCACACATTACTCTTCTCATGTCACTTCACTAGCTCTCCATCCGCTTCCGTATCCAGTTCAAACTCCTCCTTCTAACCTATAAAATGTATTCATTCTTCTGCCCCTCATTACCTTTCGTCCCTCATCTCTACCTACACCCCCTCTCGCCTACTCCGCTCATCTAATTGTCTTCGTTTATCTATGCCGTTTACTCGTACTGCTAATTCTAAACTTCGCTTCTTTCAACTGGCTGCACCCTTTTCCTGGAATTCTCTACCTGTCTGTCCGCCAAACCTCCTCCCTGGCCATCTTCAAATCCAAATTGAAATCCCATTTCTTCACTATTGCTTTTTGTTCCTAACTCGTCCTTTCTTGTTCTCTCCATAAACATTTATTCTTGTCTTGTTAATTGTTATTTGTATTATCTAATTTATTTCATATTTTGTCTTGACTAGATTGTGAGCTCTAACGGGCAGGGACTGTCTCTTTTTATGTTTGTACAGTGCTTCGAAAGTTGCAGCGCTTTATAAATGCTTAGTAATAATAATAATAATAATATCCACTTTAGGGGTCCTGAAAAGCTGAGCCATAGCTTTTAGGGACAATGGTGCCACTGAGCAAGGATTTTAGAGTCCCTCAACCCCCAGCTCTAGTATCCCGCATAGAGGACTTGAGCTGCTGCATGGGCTCAGGGAAGAGAAAGGACCAGAGGGCCGCCTCAACCCCTACAGGATAGGGGTCCACTTGTGAAACCTCTGCCCGAGGAGGTTCCTCTATATCCAGGGCTTCCCATGGCATCCTGGAAATGGAGAGGTTCTGCCTAGGAAAAAACTGAACCAGCCCTAGAACTGCTCCCTCTGTCAAGGGATGTCTGGCTAGAACAAGGCCTTTCCATTATCTACAACAAAACTGAAGTTATTTTCATATTTAAGGATCAATCCTTTGTCCCACCAAAATCAATTAAAATTAGAGATGCTGAACTAGCAATTAAATCGGAAGTGCGCTACCCCGGGGTGACTTCACCAATATCTGACACTGCAGTCCCACATTAACATCATGATAAAGAATGCATATGGCAAAGTAGGAACGCTCCAACTGCTCAGTCCTCTCCATGATCCCCCCACTTCCCGACTACAGGACTGTATTTCAAGTGATGATACTTTCCCCACTTTGACTTCAGCAATTCAATTCTCCAAGGCCTCCCAGAAGCACATCTGCTTCCATTACAGCCCGCTCAGCACACTGTAGCTAAAGTCCTGACTGGAATAGCAAGGAGTTCCCACATCACCACCATCATGAAGGAGCTCCACTGACTACCTATACTATACAGAGTGAAATACAAAAACTTAATGAAAAATATTCAAAATTCTCCACGAACAATCCTCTGACTACCTACAAATAATTAGAAAACTCCCTAACAATCGCCAGAGAAGAAGTACTGCAGACCACCTCCTTGCATCCTGCCCAGACTTCGTCAAACTCAACCAATCAGCTGTTGGTGAGCATTTTCAATGTGAAACACATTACCCATAGAAATAAGGGCTATTGCAGACATGAATGACTTCAGGAAGCTATTAAAAACATACCTATTCCGAATGCACTCTGAGGGTGTCACATAAAACGGTGTAATTCTCAACATTACTCCCCTGTACAATCTTCTAGTCACCATATATCATGAATCCTTTGTTTTTTTGTATTTAACAGGTTTTTTATACCGCCTTTTCCTTCAATCAAAGCGGTTACAAAGACAAACAAGGGTTATACAAAAGCAAGGGAAAACATGCATTGCATAAACAAAACATCAAAGTAGTAAGGTGGGATACATACATGCCTCAAATTCTCTTATGTCCTACCTTATTCCGACCATAGTCTGCCTGTGAATACTAAAGAACCCAATATGTTTATACATAGCTCAGTTTTACACTGCTTTTTGTACATAGTTTCACTGTGTGTACATAGTTATAGTTTTATTACCCTCTGTTCCAAGTTTAAGTTCCCTGTTATAATGTAAGCACACCAGTGTTTTCTGATTGTGCAGATCTGTTACTTGTAAACCGCACTGAAAACAAATAGCGCGGTATATAAAAGATGTTAAATAAAATAAATAATAAAAGGAGTCCAGTTAGGTATCTGATCCATAGTGCTCAGTGAAGAGTACAGTCTTTAATTGTGTTCGGAAGTCCTTTAAATCGCCCATTGATCGTAAGTCGGGAGGGAGAGAGTTCCATATTAATGGGGCAGCTAAAGAAAGTGCTCTTTGTGTAGTGAAATTGCATGACTTTGAGTAGTTACTTGGGGTGCTGAGGGTGTCTGACGTGGTTTTCCTCCTTGGTCTGTTGTTGGTGTTGGGGAGTAAGAGGGCTTGGAGGCTGATTGCAGAGCTCTTGTGTCTGATTTTAAATATATTAATGATCATCTTATATTTGATTCGTTGACTTATTGGGAGCCAGTGGAGTTCTTTGAGGACGGGGGTAATGTGGGCATGAGTTGTGGCGCCGGTGATTATTCTGGCTGCTGTATTTTGAGCCATTTGAAGCGGTTTGAGTGAATGTTTTGATAATCCGTTGTAGATTGGGTTACAGAAATCCAGTATGGGGGTTATTAGAGCTTGGCAGACTGTGCAGAAGTGTTCATAGGAGAGTAGAGGCTTGAGGCGTCTGATTATTTTCATTTTGTAGTATGCGTTCCTAACAGTTTTTCTTATGTGGGACTGTAGGTTGAGTCCTTTGTCAAGGGTTATTCCTAGGTATCTGACTTCATCCTTTATTGGTATTGTTGTGTTGTTGCATGTGATGAATGGTGGGGGGCTGAAGTCGGTGTTTCTAGTGATAATAAGAGCCTCTGTCTTGTTAAAGTTTATAGCTAGATTGTTGTGTGTTAGCCACGCGGACATGTTGACAAGGCAGTTAGTTATCTTGTTGTAGTCAGGGCTGTTAAGGTTGATAGGCGTGTAAATCATGATGTCATCTGCATAAATTGTGTAATTTATTTGATGGGCTGCCATGATGTGGCAGATCGGTTGGATAAATAAGTTAAACAGAAGTGAGGAGAGCGCAGATCCTTGTGGCACACCTTGTTTGATCCTTGTGGGTTGTGATGTGTTGGTTCCTATTTTAACCTGGAACTGCCTGTCTGTCAAGTATGAGTCGAACCAGCTTAGGACGGTACCGGTTATTCCAATGCTCTGTAGTCTGGTTAGGAGGATTCTGTGGTTCACTGTATCGAAGGCTGCTGATATGTCTATGAAAATCATAAGGGTTCCTCGATTATAATTGTCTATGGTCTGAATGATATCATTGAATAGATAAAGCAGCAGTGTTTCAACTCCATGGTTGGGGCGGAAGCCATGTTGATGTATATCGAGCGGAGCATGCTCGTCAATGTGGTCCTGGAGTTGTAGTTGTACTGTCTTTTCTATGATTTTGGCTAGGAGCGGTATACTGGAGATAAGTCTGTATGCTACTGGATTGCTCTTTTCTAGGTTGGTTTTCTTGGGGATAGGCCTTATTGTGGCTAGTTTCAGCTGTTCTGGCATTGTTCCTTGAGTTAGGGAGTTGGTTACGAGGTTGTGTATATAACTAAGGAAGTTTTGCTTGGTTGCTTTAATCCAAGGCACTGGGCAAGGATCCGTGGGTGCAGTGCTTGTGCTGAGAGCGGAGATGATATCTGACAGTTGCATAGTTGAAGGAGTGTGGAACTTGTCCCAACTTGTTATGGGTATGATAGGGCTGTTGGTTTCTGAATGTTTTTGTGGTGGAGTTTGGCCTATTTTCTCTTGAAGATAGTCTGCATAAGTTTGTGGGTTGACCTGTATGTCTTTGTCAGAGGTTGGTTCATTGGTTAGATTTTTTATTATTTCGAAAAGTTCCCTGGGTTTGTTATATGCTTTCTGGATAGTGTTTGTGTGGTGCTCTCTTTTTGTTTTATTGATAAGATCGTTGTAGTTCTTTTGCTGTGTTAAGTATAAGTCCTGTGAGGTATGAGATTTGGATCGTCTCCAGTGGCGTTCTAGCTTTCTTAACTCTTTTAGCGTTGCGTATGTTTTTGGAGTACCATGGTGCGTGATGTCTCTTGTTATTTATCTTTGTGCCTGCCTTGGTTTTTGCTGCTGTACTGATGGTATTATACCAATTGTCAACTTGTTTGTCCAGATAGAGTTCGTCAATGGTAAGGTAAGGTAGTGTCTTGTAGGAATTGTTCTTTATTGAAAGCTTTGAATCTTCTTGGTCCAAATGGAGTGGTTTGTGTCTTATTATGCTTACCCATTTTGTTTGTGACTTCCACTTTGATTCTGTGGTGGTCTGACCATGGAACTGGTGTAACTACGGGTGAAGAGATGTTACCCTTGTCTATGATGTGGTTTGGGGCAAAAATGAGATCAGGCATTGATCCGTATCTGTGAGTAGGAGTGTTTATTAGTTGTGTGTATTGTAAAGAGTCCATTGCCTGTAGGAAGGTTTCCTTGTCATTATTGGTGGAGGAGCTGAGGTTAAAGTCATCTAGTAAAATTAGGGGTTTGTGGTTCGTGTTGATTGCGCAGATGTTTTCTAGAGTGGTGGTTAGTTCTTCTGCTGGAGCGTGGGGGGCTCTGCAGACAAGGCAAATAGCTATGTGCTTATTTCCCACTGCAATAGAGCTGTATTGGTCAGAGCTGTTAGAAGTGATAGTTTGTAGCTGTAGTGAGTCTTTTGCGATGATCAGAACTCCACCTCCCCTTTTCTGTGTGCGAGGGTTGTTAAATGCGGAGCACGTGGGGGGGACCAGTTGGTTGAGGAGGACATTGTCAGTGGGGGGTGAGCCAAGATTCAGTGATGCATAGGATATCTGGCTGTTGGTCATTAATATGGTCTCTGATTGTATGAATCTTGTTTCTTACTGATCTTGTGTTCATGAGTTCTATGGAAGTGGTGTTTGAGATGTAAGGCTTTTTAGGGTGTGCCTTTGTATTCGTATGAGAGTAGTGTTTGATGTCATTGTGTCTGTTTCTTGTTATTGTGTGTGAGCTCAGTGAGGTGCATAGAAGCAAATAGTATGCTGGTATGATTGTGGGGAACCAAATATAAAGGGGGTGTGAGTATTGAGTACCTATTTGATGAGGGTAAAGTTTGGTAATGAAGAGAAATTCAGGGTGGTAAGCAAGAGTGACCATGATAGTTAATATGCGGCGGTTTAAATGCCGTTCTGCAGGGAAGTGCTTGTCAGCTGTTCAGCTGGAAGGGGAACTCAATTCAAAACACCTAGCTGATTAGCTCAGATCTCCCGATTCTAATGCAAATAATGTTACAAAGAACAATAAGAAATACAAACATTACACAGAACAAGATCAGTTTACAGATAAAAGTAACAACCTTATTGATTCTTGGAAATGCACTGTAGCGTAGTTACTCACCTGTAACAGGTGCTCCCTGAGAACAGCAGGAATCAGTTCTCACATATGGGTGGCGTCGACGCAGACAAAGCCTGTGCAGAGCATTTCCCCAGCTTTCAAAGAAAGCCTTTGGGAATGCTACCATGCATGCGTGGTCCCCTTCATGCCCAAGGGTGCCATCTTGCTCAGTCAGATAACATAGCTAAGATGGCAGTCAGGCAAAAAAAAACCACGACGGCAACTCTAAGGGGAGGAGGGAGGGTTGAGAGGACTGTTTCCTGCTGTTCCCAGAGAACACCTATTACAGGTGACTATACGCTTTCTCCAGGAAAAAGCAGGAAATCAGTCCCCACATATGGGACTCCCAAGCTCTAGGCTGCCGAGGACCAAACCATGATAGTACCAGCGGCGACCAGTCGGGTGGCCGTGAGTTGCAGGTAGTGAGTCCCCACTGAGAGACCCGGCAAGACCCTAGCATCCTGCAACATTATCACTCCAGTAGCCTAAGCACAAAAGGGTCAGAGGGCTGGAGTTGCCTACACTCCAAGATTACGCAGCACTACCTGACCAAAGACACTGTCCCTATGGGATTCCCTTTCCAGGCAGTAGTGTGCTTCGAACGTATGAATGGATGACCAAGTGGTGGCTCTGCAAATTTCTGTCACTTGCACAGAATAAAGGTGGGCCACCGAAGTGGCCATCGCCCTCACATGATGCACTGTGATCCGGTGCTCCAGGGAGAGGCCCACCCGCTCACAGGCAAGAGGAATGCAGTCCACCACCCAAGACTAGGGTTCCTTGGTTAGAAAGCGCCCCAATCTGCTGGGGTCATAGGACATGAAAGTCAAGGTGCCTTGCAGTGGCCCTGGGTCCACTGCAGATAGAAAGACAGGGCCCGTTTACAGTCCAGTGTGTGGAATATGAACTCCTCCCTGCCAGCATGAGTCCGCGGGTAGAAGGTAGGGAGTACCACCTCCTGGATGTGCTGAAATGGAGATACCACCTTTGGAAGGAACTTAGGGTGAGTGCGGGGCACTACCCTGTTCTTGAAGAACTTGGTGTACGAGGGGGGGGGTGGGGGGGTTGCCACCAGCACTTGAAGCTCGCTAACTCTGCGAGCTGAAGTCAGGGCCACCTTCCAGGATAGATATCTGAGATAGCAAGTGACCAGTGGCTCAAACGGTGGCCTAGTGAGCTGGGAGAGGACCATGTTGAGGTCTCACTCTGCTGCCGAAGGGCAGACAGGGGGCTTGGAACGCAGAAGGCCCTGTAGGAAACGGGAAACCAGGGGCTAGCTAGATAAGGGCTTCCCCCCCCACTGGGTTGTGGTGAGTGGCTATGGCGTTCAGATGCACCATGACAGAGTTAGATTTCAGCCCTGCGCGCAACAGATGCACTAGGTACTGGAGTACCAGCTGGACGTGGCAGGAGAATGGGTTCTCCTTCCTATTTGTGCACCACAGAACAAACCGGCACCATTTAAAGGCATAAGCACTCCCCGTGGAGGGCTTCCTGGAGGCTAGCAGAATTTCCTCAACCTCTTGTGGTAGGTTGAGGGGGGCCAAGGCTACTCTCTCAGCAGCCAGGCCATTAGTCAATGACCCCACATTGGGATGCAGAAGGGAGCCCTCCTCCTACGTCAGGAGGTCTGGGGCTCGGCCCAGGGGTACTGGGAGCGTTGCTGCCAGCGAGAGCGGTAGTGGGAACCAGGGCTGCCTGGGCCACCTGAAGGCAATCAGTATCACCAATGTCCTCCCTTTTTGAGTTTTGAAGAGAGTCTTGGTGACTGTGGGATTGCATAAGCAGTCCCTCAGACCATGAGATAAGGAACATGTTTGCCGCTACCCTCTATGGGTGCGGCTGCATGGAGCAGAAGCAAGCCAGTTGTGTGTTGTCAGGAGAGGCAAAGAGGTCCATCTCAAGTCAGGCCCAAAGGCGGACGAGCTTCTTCACCACTGCAGGGTCAAGACGCCATTCACAAGGGTGAAGGACTCTGCTGAGTCTGTTTGCCAGGAAGTTGTCCTGGCCTGGGAGGTAGACCACTTGCAGGAGCATGCTGTTGCACACTGCAAAGCCGAGGAGGGCTATAGCCTCTTGGCAGAGGGAGCACAAACCCATGCCCCCCTGCTTGTTTATATATAACACTGCGAATTAGTTGTCTGTCCGGACCAGCACAGGCCTGTTTCGCAAGAGGGAGCGGAACGCACATAGGGCAAGGACTACCGCCTGGAGTTCCAGGAGGTTGATCTGTAGAGGAAACTCCTCCCTGGACCAGCAACCTTGAGTGCAGTGAACTCCGCAGTGAGCTCCCCAGACCTGGAAGGGCATCCCTGCCAAGGAGGCCCTGGTTCTGCCACCAGTCGAGGGATCTCGCCAGCTGGTGGGAGACTCTGACCCTGTCTTGGAGTCGGCCCATGGCCTGGGTCCACTGAGAATGCAGGCACCGCTAGACTGTCCGCATACACAGGCAGGCTAGGGGTGTGACATGGACCGTGGAGACCATGTGTCCCAGCAGGCAGAGGTGGTGAGCTGGCACCATTGTGAAAAAGTTGGAACTCCCCTGTCAGCTGTTTGAGATGTTCTGCCCTGTCCTGAGGAAGGTTGGCTCTGGCCCGCACCGTGTCCAGCAGAACACTGATGAACTCTAGGTCTTGCACTGAAGATAGATGTGATTTTGGGTAGCTGATGATGAACCCCAGGCGCTGCAGGAGGTGGATAGTACTTTCTGTGCCCTGACTAGCCTCTGCGGCTGTGTCACTCTTGATAAGCCAGTCGTCCAAGTAGGAGAAGACAAACACCCCTTCACGGCACGGATGGGCAGCTACCACTGCTAGACACTTTGTGAACACTTGATGAGGAGGCCAGGCCAAAGGGAAGTACTCTGTACTGTATTGGCCTCCCCCTACCATGAATCTCAGGTATTGCCAGTGAGATGGGTCGACCAGGATGTGTGCGTAGGCATCCTTTAGATCCAAGGAGCAAAGCCCATCTCTCTGGTGGAGGTAGGGCAGTAGTGTTCCAAGGAAGAGCATTTTGAACTTCTCCCTCACCAGGAACTTGTTCAGGTCTTGGAGGTCCAGGATGGGCTGAGATCCCCAGTTCTCTTGGACAAGCAAGTACCTCGAGTAGAAGCCCTTGCCCTAGAGGTGTTGGGGAACAGGATCTACCGCCCTGTCCCTTAGTAGACCTGCTAGCTCTGAGAGCAAGAGGGCCTGGTGAAGAAGAGATCACACTGCCTCTCCTAGAAAATGCTCCGGAGGTGGTAGTTGGAAGCAGAGATAGTAACCCTCCTTCACCTCTCAGTGTCCACAGGTCCAAGGTGACCTCGGGCCACCTGTGGGCAAAGAGTGTCTGTGGGCTGGTGAGGGTCTCCCAGAGGGAGGGAGGCCCCACCCTGGGAGTCAAAAGTTCCCGCCAGGTTGAGCCGGAGCTGGTGTCTGTGGCTTGGGAGCCCTTGGGCTTCCTGGGTCCGTGTCACTGGCCCTTGGGCTGGGGTCCCTGGTGCTGCTGGCTTGGAAAGACCCAGTAGTCATGACTCTGATGGAAAGGGCTTCCTTGAAAAAAAGTTGGCCTTTTCCCCGAGGCTCTCTTACGGGGAAGGGCAGAGGTCTTCTTTGAAAGCCTCTGCCTGGTCACCACCTTGTCGGCCATAGGTTTTCCAAATGGATGTTCCCTGCACCAAAGAGAATTTAGCAGTTTTTCCTGGACCCACTGCTCGAGGTCCAAGGTCAGCAGCCAGGCCTGGCACCAAGCACCGATGCCTGCGGCTGCTACCTTGAACTTATCGTAGGCGGCCTGGGACAGGAACTTGGAACAATCCCAGATGGTGGCTACCAAGGTCTGGAACAGTTTCAGGGGTTCCCTGGCGAGCCCTGCTGAGAAGCCAGCGAGCTCCTAGATGAGGCTCTTAAGACATATCCCTATGTAGAGCTTATGGATTTGTATCCGGCAGCCCAGCATAGACCCTTGGAAAACAAAACACTTACACTCCAGGCCATTGAGGGTCCTGGCGCTTTTACCCCGGGGTACAGAAGAATAAGTCTTCTAGCTCTTGAGTCTCTGCATCTAGGACTCCACCACCATGGAACTGTGGCAAAGTTGGGCTTTCTGGAAGCCTGGACTTCTCTTGACATGGTAGATGGTGTTGAGGCATCAGATGACCATTGGCACCGAGGCTGGGGTCTCCCACGTCTGTAAGAGCAGCCGTTCAAGGATGAATTGCACCGGCACCGATAGAGTCTCTGGGGGGGTGGAAGACTCATACTGGAGGATTCTCCAGCTCTTCGGTGCATGGATCCTCCTTTGACTTGGCGGGGACTGAGCGGACTTGGGTCATGTCCAGGACAAAGTTGTGGAATGCCACGCCCTCGGGTGGAGAATGGCATCGGAGTTCTGGGGGAGACGGCTCAGAGGGGATTTCTCTGTGTCGAGAGGTCTCGGGGGGAGGTCTCCCAGTCTGACTCAGAGGGTGTCGAGGAATCAGAGGCGCGGAGCTCCTGCGCCTCGAGGCTTGCGTCGGGAAATCGAGACCCCCCCCCAACTGGTCTTGCGTCAGAGTCCCAGAAACTAACCGGGGAGGACCAGACACCCGAGGATTGGGACTGGGACGTCGATTGATGCAGAGGGCTGGCCCGAGGCCAATGGTGCTCGGGGCCCGACTTGATGCCAGGGGACACCACCGCAGTCGGGGGAACAGTTGTTGGACCAGATGATACAGGACAAGACATCATTGCCTGCTGCATAGTCAGGATGGCAGAGATACTCTGTACCAGGATTGCCATTCTGGCTTCAATGCCAGAAGGCTCCGCAGCTTTTGGCGCAGGAACCGAGTATTTCGGGCCCAGCGCCAGCACTCTGGCAAGCACATCCTCTGAGGACCGTGGCCTCTGGGAGCCTCACACGGTCACCACTGGCCGAGGATTCCTTCCTAGAGACCTTAGGAGGGCGCTGCTCGGAGTTGCCCGAGTCCTGCCGCAGGACTTTACCGGGTTTCCCTGGTGGAACCTCAACTGGTTTTGAGGATTTTTCTTCTTTTTCTTACAAGGGTCTGGCATCTTTCCAGAGAAGTTGCTGCGGGACACCAAAGATGCCCAGGCCTCATGGACAGGTGTTCGGCTTCAGGCAAGCCGGAGTAGAGCCGGACCGCGGGAACATCTCCTTCAACTCAGACAGTTTCTTGTTGGTCCAAGGGGTCATGGCCTGATACAGGTCGCAGGAGGTACTGTCGTGGTCCGGGCCAAGGCAATGCAAGCAGGAGTCGTAGGTGTCTGACAGACATGATTTGACTCCAACGATCACACTTTTTAAAGCCACACCGGGAGAATTGGTGGATTACACCTGGACGGGGGTCGATGACCCCCAGGTAAAAAAGGGCACCAACACGAGGCGAGCCTCAATGAAAAAAAAAGAGAAAGGAGCTGAGAATGGCACTGACGCGAGATGGGAAGGGGGAACTGGTACGCAAACCAGGAAAAACAAAACACTCAAGAGGATAATCTTTAAGAAATTTTTCTGAGGACACAGGGCTTGCATCCGTTGGGCTCTGCAGAAAAAAGGAGACCGAGCAAGATGGCACCCTTGGGCGGGAAAGGGACCACACAGGTGTGGTAGCATTCCCAAAGGCTGGAGAAATGCTCCAAGCAGGCTCCATCGGTGCTGATGTTACCCTTATGTGAGGTCCGATTCCTGCTTGTTCCTGGAGAAATAAAAACTTTTCAAATAAATAAAATGTTCCCCTTTCTCTAATGACTCACTTTAATAAGTCAATTATCTCCAGTAGCAGAACCAGGCTGAGCTCTCGAAGGCTCAAGTATGAGGAGGGCGCTTAGCCTCCCTGCTGTCAGAGGGCTCCAAGTCGCCAAAGGTCATGACCTCAGGCCCCATCATGGGGGATTGCCAAGTAGCTGCTGAAGACTGAGAATAGCCCATGAGCTGTTTCAGAAGCTGATACTCAAGTCAGCTGAAAGAAGGGGCTCTCGAAGATCCTCTTGGGGCCTGCGGGCTTGAGGCTGTGGCTGCTCTACTATGTTCTACCTCCACCAAGACCATGCAGCCATTCAAAAAGATCACGGATCCTGCCAGTGGAAAGAGACAGGGGAGAAATAGTAGAGGAAGCAAATTCAGCATTAGGACCTGGGCCCCACATAGGGGATCCTGAACATACTGGAAAAATATATGCCCAGAGGCTCTCCCAGCTGTGAGAAAACACTGCTGGAGCTACAACAAAATCGAGCTGTGCAGCTCAACACTGCTGTGACAAAATAAAAGCCAATGAAGAAATAAACCTCAGCTGAGCAAAGACACAGCAAAAAGGAAACCTTCACCAGTAATGGGAATCCAGTCAGGCCAGTGAGAAAACAAATAAAAAAAAGGACTGCCTCAGCCACCTACACAGGCCTGGGAAAGGTTGGCTGCCATGGAACCTCTTTTCAGCTGCTTTATTCAAGAAGCCAAAAAGGCCAAAGAGTCAACTGAAAGCAACAGAAAAATTAGGAAAGAGCTCAGCCAGCAGATAGGACACAGCAAGAGGGAAGGGGGTCCTGGGCCCAATCTTACGACCCCCCCTTCAGTCCTCAGTGGCCCTGTGAGGTCCCTCCTGTCCACTCTGTGGCCCACCCCAGTGCTGGAAATCATGGGTAACAGCACTGGAAATAGGGAAGCTGTCAGCTCAAGGAGACAGGGGCATATCCATGCTCTGAGCAACATTAGGTCTACAGATCTCAGTCACACAGGCCACAGGACTTTGGTCTGGGTCAGGAGAGGCAGACCTATCTGCAGTGCAGAACACCTTGCCACCAGGCAGAGCCAGCACATCCACTAGGCATCTGCCTAGAGCAGCAGACCCCCCCCCCCATGAGCAACATGGCCTGCTGCCCCATCAACCCCCCCCTCCATACTCGGTGCTGCTGCTGATTCCAGCAGTGCAGTCAGCTCAGCAGCGGACCATGTGCTTTGGCCAAAACACATGGCCTGCCACTGTCACCAAGCCACACCTCAATCCCGCCTCCAGAATCAGTGGCACAGCTTGGCGTGTTGAGGGGGGGCAGGGCTTCTGTCTAGGGAGGCAGAAACCCTTGGGCCAACCCTGCCATCAACAGATATACCAAGTGATGACGCCACTTAAGTAGCTCTAGTCTGCCTGGGGAAATATAACCCATATGTCTGGACTGGTCTAGCAGGATGATAAAGAAATGCTAATTAAATTGGTGGCTTGACCACATGCATGCAGATCGCACTCTCGAATTTTCACTGTGGAATAGTTGCAAGTCAGACATGTTGACTTGTAGGACTGGAGTTGGAGGTCACCGCACTGAGCAATACCTTTTGTCTTATTTCTATTAAAAAACCCAAACTAAAACACACACACCCCAAATGCACCATAAGTGGCACTGGCCCTTTCAATCCGATTTCTCCCTCACTAAAAGATAGGGATAGGAGCCCATTTTGGATCCCAAAAGGTTCTGCTGGCTGAATTCCAAAGCCAAGCAGCAGGGCATTAGAAACAGCATGTAATAAGTATTGCTCTACTAATGAAGTCAAGCCAAGCCATGTTAGTCCTTTGAGGAGGCCTACCTTCAGATGCAGACTGCTGTCCAGGGATGCAAAACTAGATACAGAGGTGGAACTCTACAATTAAAATAATTGCTGAAGGATTTCCTTACAGTCACCACAGTAATTGCTCATTCTTCTGATTAAACACATACAGAGTAGACAAAATGGGTGTAGATCCACTGGCTGGCCAGCCCTTCTTGGCTAATGAAAGATAATGAAGGCTTAATGTAAACCACTTAGGGTGGTGCTCCATAATTAAGACTACAGCCATAGCTCCTCAGTAGCATTCACTTAAGGCAGGGGTCTCCAAACCAGTCCAGGTTGCACATTAGGAATCACAACCCAGGAAAAACGATCTGGAACACCATCATGTATAATACACTGATATCCTCTGCTTAGTGTGCAGCAGTGGCCAAGAAAGCAAATACAATGCTAGAAATCATAAAGAAAGGAATGGAGAAAGAAAACCAAAGTATATTATGCTTCTGTATCAAGCCATGGTGCAACCACCCTTTGAATACTTTGTGCAGTTCTGGATGCCATATTTAAAAAAATGAAAAGTGTAAAAGGTTAGTTCTTTAGCTTAGAAAGAGACACCAGAAGGGAGATATGATAGGCGGTCTATAAAATAATGAGTGGCATGGAACGGGCAAACAGATTGGTTGTTTACGCCTTCAAAACAAAGAGACTAGGGATATGCAATGATGCTTTGATGTCATCGAGGACTAATCTGAGAAAAAATGTTTCCACTCAAAGCATAAATAAATTCTGGAATTGCTAGAGGAGGTAGTAAAAGTGTAGCTGGATTTAAAACTTGTTTGGACAAGTTCCAGAAGGAAAAATCCACAACCATTAAAGTGGATGGGGAAATCCACTGCTTACCCCTGGGATAAGCAGCATGGAATCATTCTACCTTTTGGGAACCTTCCAGGTACTCATGGCCTAGATTGGCCAGTGCCGGAAACAGGATACTGTGCTTGATATTCTTAGGTTTTTGATATTGTTTTATTATTTGCAATCCAATCAAATGTTAAAAAGGAAATTATACCTACAAGGTCAAAATATCTGCTGTTGGCAAAATAACTGAACATTTAAAGGAATGGACTCAAATTTGTTATTGGGGACTACACACATTAAGCTCGAAACTGGGCCTAGTATTAGCCCACTTATTCAGCTATCCATGTCTCTTAACCAAGCAGCCAATAAGTCACAGAAAATCAATCATTTCACAGGAAGGAGTTACATAAAAACTGCAGCAGCAAATACACTTTCCCGCTTGCAGAGCCTGTTATCTAGCATCATTACAATAGTTTCATTTATATGCAGGAAGGGACTAGCTGCTTTTGGACTTCATAAAAGCATTATTTGTCTCTCCGACTCCAGTATTTTCCAACAGTTCAGGTTTAGCCTGATTTGCAGATTTGCTATTTGCTTTGTTTAGTAGCCAGAGAGAAAGCTAGATACTTGCATAGTTATGGTTATGCATGCTTTATGCCTAAACAGTACTTTGGACAATACGGCTTAGCAGAGCCGGCTCCAGTCTGTTCAAGATTTTGGTGTCCTAGGCAAAACCTTAAGCTTTATAACCTCCCCATCTGTCAAAAACTATTACTTAGCTTGGAATGCCCTGCTCTTTTCACCTAACACCACCCCTCTCCCCCCCTGAATTGACACCCTAGGCGACTGCCTAGATTGTCTAATGGTATGTCCAGGCGGCTGCTTAATAATAAAGCTGCCTTGGTGTTTTTTTTTTTGCAGTAAAAATATATTTAAAATATATATACCGTTTCATGTATAAATTAAAGTTATAATAAAATAAAAGAAGCAGCCTAAAATTAATACAGTATAATGAGAACAGAAACATTAAGAAACATGCTGATAAATATGCTTTCGCTTTCCTTCCCCTCCCCTCTTTAATGATCTGGAAAAAGGGAACAATAAGCAAAAGTAATCAGATCTGCAAATGACAATTGCTCAAAGTTGACAGAGGAACTGCTTGGAAGAGCCTGTAAGATTGTGCACTTGTCTTTTTAATGCACAACAATGTACAGAGAGGAAAAAACAACCCTGGCTAGGACGACACAGTGCTGGGTTCTGTATTTAGTATTTAGGAGAAAGATTTATGTCGTCAATGTGGATATGTGGAAACCCTCAGCTCCAGGTGGGACAGTGATCAAAAAAGCAAATAGGAGGTTAGGAATTATACAGAAAAGAATGGAGAATAAAGCACATGTGCAGTGGGAGGCCCCAAAAGCTTCCTTTCAGGGAAGCTGGGGAGCTTTCCCGCGCAGGCTCCGTCGGTTCCGACGTACCCATATGTGAGGACTTATTCCTGCTTGTTCCTGGAGATACTGGGAACATAACGTCTCTGTATCTAATGTGACTGCACCTTCAGTACTTTGTGCAGTTCTGGGCACTGCACCTCAGCAAAGTTATAGAATCTAGAAAAGAAGCAGAAAGGGATAGCAAACTTGACAAAGGAGATTTATTTATTTTCATTTATTCCACAATAAATACTCCAGGCAAGTTATATTATATCTAAAATACAGCTCTAGTTAAAGCAGCAGTCAGTCCCCCTATGAAAAAAGGCACGCAGCAAGTTAGAGATCCTGAAAGAGGTTATGATGGAGGCCTATAAAATCATTAAATGGGTAAAACGACGTAGATAGCCTTTCAAATAGCACTAGAAAGCACTCCATGAAACTAGTAACACATTTAAATATCTCAGCAAGCATCCTTTCAGACAACACACTATTACACTGTGGAATCTGCTGACCGTGAATATGGTTAAAAGGTAAGCTGAGTTTAAAAATAATTGGGTAAGTTTATGGACAAATTCATAAATCATCAGCTGAATGGACATGGGCGCCTGCAGCTCATACTTCTGGGAGTGACTGACATGGGGTGAGATTTACTAAAAATAACCAGCACATGAACACCTTATTTACTACAGATCCCATTTTTTACAATGGTAACTATTCCCTAATGTGCGTTAATTGCACTAGTGAGTAAACACAATAAACACACTTTTGCAGAGGTATCAAACTTGTGGTCCTGGAGGGCCAAAACCCAGCCTGTTTTCAGGATGTCCCTAATGAATGCTCATGAGATGAGATATATATGCATGCATATTCATTAGGGATATCGTAAAAACCAGACTGGATTATGGCCCTCAAGGACCTGGAGATTGACATTCCTGCTTTAGAGAGAGTCTAGACCATGGAATGGATTTTTCTATTAGGATCTGTCAGTACTTCCAAGTGATCAGGACTGGGAGATAGATTGCTGGGATCACTGGTCTGACCCAACATGGCACATCTTATGATTTTATCTACATAGGGACAGGAAAATTATTATTCAAATTTACAGAAATAAATTATATTAAAGAAAAGAAAACCAGTAATATTGGATGCAAACGGCATAGCAACTGTATTCATCTGCAACAAAACACTTTGCATGGATTAGCTCCCATCATTTTTGATTGTTTTCCTAAGATTTTGTATTGAAACGTCTCAAAAGTATAACTAGTTCATTCAAGCTGTACCAAGCAGATTTGTGTAACAGTATAAAAACAGCAGATAAAGACCAGTATGGTCCATCTAGTCTTCCCATCAAGATGGCAAGAGTAGGTGCACCTGCCGCTCCGTGCAGGTCACCCCTCCCATGCCTTTGTTTAGGGGTGTACCCACTGCTCCGTGTAGGTCACCCCAATTTGTTGAGATATAAGAGAGTTATGTTTATATTGATTTTATCCTGTTGCTATAAAAAGGGCTCCACTGAGTCTGGCCCATGCCATTTTGAATTCTGCCACTGTATTTGCCCCCACCACTTCCATAGGGAGGGCATTCAAAAGCATCCACCACCCTTTCAGTGAAAAAGAATTTCCTGACATTGCCTTTCAGTTTACCCCCTTGCAGCTCATGTTATGCCCTTTAGTTTTACAGCTTCCCCGTCTTTGGAAGAGGTTTGTTTGTTCATTAATACTCTTAAGTATTTAAAGGTCTGAATCATATTTCCCCTGTCCCTCCTCTCCTCCAAAGTTTACATAGTTAGGTTTTCAAGTCTCTTCTCATACGTCTTCTGGTCGCCTTCCTCTGAACAGTTTCTAAACTTTTCATATCCTTTGCAAGATATGGTCTTCAAAACTGAACATATATTCCAAGTGAGGCCTCACCAGCGACTTGTAAAGCAGCATTAGTATCTCTTCCTTTCTGCTGGCAATTCCTCTCTGTATGCACACCAGCATCCTTCTGGCTTTTGCCACCGCCTTGTCACACTCTTTTGCCACCTTGAGATCCTCCAAAACAAAATCAGAGGTCCTTCTCCTGGTCCATGCACACCAACCTCTCGCCCACTATTGCATACAATTCCTTGGATTTCTGCTTCCTAAGTGCATGACACTGCACTTCTTCACATTAAATCTTAACTGCCAAGCATTAGACCATTCTTCCAGCTTTTGTAGATCTTTCCTCATGTTATCCACACACACGGGGGAGTTCACTCTGTTGCAAATTTGTGTCTCATCTGCTCCTTTTAGTTTTTTTCTGAACTATTTTCCTCATTTTATCATAGTCTCCCTTTTGAAAATTAAAAGGTAGTACTGTGGATTTCCTTGCTGTCCTTCCTCCATTTATTAAATCAAACGCAATCGTGCTATGATCACTATTACCAAGTGGCCCCAACACCCTCATCTCTTGCACCAGATCTGGTGTTCCACTAAGGATTAGGTCCAAAATGGCTTCCCCTCTGGTCAATTCATGAAACCAGCTGCTTCCAAAAGCAGTCATTTATTTCATCTGGAAACTATCTCCCATCTCCCTAGCATGTCTTGCTGAAATACTGACCCAGTCGATACCGGGGCAAATGAAAACAATCATCATTATTACTATGCTGTAACTTTTGTTAGCTTCCCTGATTTCTTTGAGCATTTCATCATGCATTTGTTCATTCTGGCCAGGTGGTCGATAGTACAACCCCCACCCCTTCCCCTTTTTACATGGAATTTCAATCCATAGAGATTCTACAGTGAATTTCGTTTCCTGCAAAACTTTAATCCTTTGTGACTCGATGCCCTCTGACAGAGCGCAACCCCTCCACCAATTTGGACTGCTCTATCATTATGATATAGTTAGTACCCAGGTATCAAACCCGGACTGCAAGAACGACAAGTGTCCAAAACAGAGGCTGTGGGAGGATGCGTCTGTCTCTCCTCACACCATGACTCAAAGATATGCCATACACAGATATATGCCAGGCTTGTAGACCTTCTCCGGGCCTGTAGCAAGGTCTTTATTACAGAGGCTGAATATCCTTTCTTCCTCAACCTTGCCCTTTCAAGAGTCATGCCTCAAGCGAGAATCGATCCACCTGGGGCATACCCAGCAGCCTGTCTTAAGAGGTCCACTTGCATGGGAAGCTGCCACAGGCGATCCACCAGTATTTGAACCAGGTCAGCATATTATAGGCGATGCGGCCAGTCCAGCACCGCCATAATTGTTAATCCTCGGTGTGCCTCTATGAGCGCCTATGGGGTAAAGACATACAGAAGACCCTCTTTGGGCCAGTGCTGTATTAGAGCATCTAGGCCCTCCGACATGCTCTCTCTTCTGCTGAAAAAAAAAAAAAGACAGGCCTTTGCCGAGTCAAAAGTTGCCATTAGGTCCATGAACAGTGTGTCCCAGCAACGGACCACTTGCTCGAACACTTCCTGATTGAAATGCCACTCTCGGGGGTCCACTTGAATTCTGATGAAGTAGTCCGCTTTCACTTTGTAGACGTCCACTACGTGGGCCACCGACAGCACCTAGGAGGTGAACACCTCTGCCCATTTGAACATCCCTTCAGCTTCTTCCTCCAGGGCTGCACTGCCTGTTCCTCCTTGCTGGTTGATGTACACCACCGTGGTTGCATTGTCCAAGTAGACTGACTGCTTTCCCCTGTAACTACGGATCGAAGCTTTCTAGTGACAGGGTCACAGCTTGCATTTCAAGCCTGTTTGTTGACCACAGGTTCCCTTAACTTAACACCCCTCGCAATGGGCTTCCCAACCAGCTAGCCTGGCATCAGTCAGTCATTAGCGGTACTCAGTGTGGCATGCCCCTTTCCAGATTCCTCAGATGGAGCCAACACTTGAGTGCTCTTCTGGCATTGCCTAGACAAGGGAGCATTTGAGACAGAGGCCGACTGATGGGACCACCGTCAGAACAGAGCCCTCTGAAGCAGCTGCATGTGCGCCCTTGCCCATGGGACAAGCTCGAGAGTGGCCGCCATGATCCCCAACATCTGTACACAATGCCACGCTGAAGGCCTCACCATGCGCAGAAACTGGAGTATCAACAGATGCTCTTGCGCCCAACGTTCCGGTAGGAAGACCCTGCCCAGGTGGGAATCGAAGCATACCCCAAAGTACTCCAGCTCCTGGGTTGGTGTTAAGTGACTCTTGGCCAGGTTGACCACCCAACCGAGCCTTCAGAGAAACTCTAACACCTGCACCGTTGCTTTTTGGCTGTCAGTCCTGGAGCCAATCGTCCAGATACAGGTGGACAAGTACTCCTTCCTTGCCGAGTACTGCTGCCACCACTACCATGACGTTGGTGAAAGTACAGGGGGCAGTTGCCAGTCCAAAAGGCAAAGCTAGATACTGAAAATGGCCCCTTGGTAATTTGAAGTGCAGAAACTGCCAATCCTCTGGACGAATGGGAATGTGCAAATATGCCTCCGTGAGGTCCTTACTGCCACAATGACTGATCTTAACGTTTCCATGTGGAAATGTGGCACCCAGAGACAGCAGTTCACGCCCTTGAGATTGAGAATTGGACAAAAGGAACCGTCCTTTTTGGGCACTATGAAATAGATGGAGTATCGACTGCAGCCGTACTGGTCTCGGGGAACTGGTTCCATGGCCCTTAGCTACAGAAGACGAGAAGGTCTCTTCTACTGCCGCCACCTTGCCCTGCCCTTTGCAGGGAGACCAAATGAAGCAATGATTCACTGGAGAAGCCCACTTGAGAGCATAGCCCTCTCTAATGACCTCCAGGACCCACCGATCGGAAGTGATTTGGACCCAGACCAAGTAAAACTCCTGTAGGTGGCCTCCTACAGACTGCACTTCAACCTGGGCCCCCACCCCCCCTTGCTTCATTGGGCTTTCTTGGGTGTACGAAAACACCTGAAACCTCGCAGGTGGCCCCGGGCAGCCTTAGGATTGCGACCCCTGCCTCTGCTTATCCTTGGACAGACGCTCCCCTTTGGACTCTCCAAAGTCTTAGACCAACTTGCCTAGGTCCTCTCCAAACACAAGCTTCCCTTTAAAGTGGAGTTTGCTGAGACAAGAGACTTAGAAGCACTGTCCATCGCCCAGTTTCGGAGCCAAAAATAGTGCCGAGCCACTACCAAGGAGGCCATGCTTTTGGACAGCCCACTAATGAAATCATAATGAGTATCCGCCAAATAAGTGGCCCCCTGACTCAAATCTGGCTGTCTCTGTCACTGAATCTGACACCGGCTCGCCTACCTGTTGCCCTTGCTGAGACCAGTGGAGGCAGACCCTCATGACCCAGGCCCCACAAATGGAGGCTTGCAGCGAAAGGGCATTAATATCAAAAGCATGTTTCAACATATCCTGGGCATCCTTGAGTGCTGCGCTACCTTCTACTGGTATTATAGTCTTTTTGATAACTGCCGAATCCACCTTTGGATCCTAAACAGCTCGCGGTCCTGATCAGGCAATGGACAGAGACGAGTCATGGTCCGCATTCCCCATTCACCTTGAATCATCTGCCTGATGACCCTATGTACTGGGAATACCCTGTCTCTCTCTTCTGGACCGCTTGGAGCAGAAGGGTCTTCTAACACCTCATCCTCTGCCATAAGGTATGTGGGCATGTTAAGAGCCTTCAAAGATTCTGTGATGAGCGCCAGCAACTCGTACCTGCAAAACACCCACACAATCCTGGATTGCTCCTCCCTCCAGTTCCTCGGCATCCACATCCATCTCTGTGTCCAGATCAATGCCATCTGATCCTTCCGACCCCAGGAACTGTGCCTGCCAGTCTTGCAAGGGCCTAGATTGTTTAGGACCCGGCTCATCCTCCTGACACTGCTGTCCTCTGTTCCATGTTCGGGTACAGCAGAGCTGCCCACTGTGCCCTGCTGGTGCAGGCAGAATGCCCTATGCAGGAGTAGGACAAACTCTGGCAAAAAGCCACTGGGGACACACATCTCCCCGAGCGTCAGAGAAGTGGAGGAACCAGGCAAGTCCAGGAGGCATGGGACTGGCTCTGCTGTAGGTAGTGGAGGGCTCCCCGAGGCTTGGATCTCAAGAGATGGAGAGGGAGACTTGTGATAGCCTATCCTGTAGGCCCTGCTCCAAAGAGGCCGTTTCCTATGTGCAGCCCTGACACACCCCTGTGTCCGAGACCATCCTGGTGCCACAAACCAAGCACTGCGGTCGAGATGTCATTCTGAATTTCTTTTTTTTCCCCCTTCTTGACTATGGGACTACCCCTTGCCCCCCAAATCAATCATCAATCCCAAAGACCAATGGGTAAGAGGGGGAAGAAACGGGGAAAAAAATGCCCCCTTGTAGCTTCGTCATAAATTGAACAGAACAGAAAATGAAAAGAAATGAAAAACAGAAAACCCCTGTGATAATAGGCGGGCCCAACAGAAAAAGCCAACTCCGCGAGCAGGTCCCCCAAGAGAAAACAGATGCCGTGAGGCTACAAGATTATTTAACACATGCGGGTGAGGCAGACACACTTTTCCATGCTACCGCCAAACTGCTAGGTCTCTATTATGCAGTGCAAGGCCGCTGCTGCTCTCACAGCTGGGCCTGAAGCACACCTCATGTGTTTGAATGCCAGGCCATGGAGAGCCCCTGAAATACCTGCCCTCCGGCTCCGTTCATTGCTCCAAGTCTATTTTCAGCTATCTCATGCTCAGCTGGAAAAGAGGCTTTGGCGGTGAAGAGAGCTGATCAGGGGCTGCAGTGATTCCTGTCCCAGTGACTTTATGCACCCGCAGGACCTCACCTGATAATGGGTTCAGGAGCTGCCAAGACTTGGTAGGCACACCAAATTTGACCAGAGGAAGAGGGATCCTTCTCAGCAGTAGGCTATCAAGGGAGAGGCTCCTAGCCTCTCTTTTTTGTTTTCTTGGTCTAAAAACTAACAAAATAAAGACAGCAATCTCCAGGAACAAGCAGGAATGAGTCCTCACATATGGGTACGTCGGACCCGACGGAGCCTGCGCGGGAAAGCTCCCCAGCTTTTCAAATGAAAAGCTTTTGGGGCTTCCCACAGCGCATGCGCGCTGCCTTCCTGACCAGCTCTCTTCAGTTTCTCTTTTTCCGCGGAGCCAGCAGGTCGTGTTCCTGTCACCGCTGAAGAAATTGTTATCTTAATTTGTTTCTTTTGACCGCGTACCTGCCTTCCCCATACCAAAACCGGTACCGCCGGTCTCTTTCTTTATTTCTTTAAAAAAAAAAAAAAAAAAAAAAATCTTTTTTTATTTTCAGCACAACGTGGTAACTTTTGCTAGGCCTTCAGGCCTACACAAATTCTCCTCATGGAGAGGCCAGCTCCTGGTTTTAAAAAGTGTACCAAGTGCAGTGCTGTTATTTCTCTCACAGACACCCATGAATGGTGTCTTAAATGTTTGGGACCTGACCACTCCATACCGGACTGCCCATTCTGCTCCCAGATGTCTAAACGTGGTATGCAGAACCGGGCCAACAAGTTCCATGTGCTGTTTGCTTCAGATAATCCAGCATCACAGTCATCCAGGTCTTCCTCTCCGGATGGATCTCAGGTAACCAAACTTTCTGTGGGCAAATCCTCTAAAAGCAAATCTCTTTCAAAAGATCGAGAGGCTCTCAATCTTGAGTTCGAGGATTCTGCCCAAGCCAAAAAACCCCGGCGGGAGGCTCCGGTCTCCAAAGCACCATCTATGGGGTTACAGGTTGACATCGATGGCACGGCCTCGACCGATCACCTGTTAGACTGCTCTGGGGTACCGGCTGATACCAGTACCGACATCCAGGCAGCAGTGGCGTCCATGGGCAATACTGTCCAGACCATGCAGCAGGCCGTTCTGGCTTTCATTAAGGCTGCGACGCCCTCGGTACCGATTCCATCGGTACCGACTCCGGTTCCGGTATCCACACCGGAACCGAGACCATCGACTTCCAAGCGTCGATCGGTTCCGCATGCCGGATTCAGGCTTTTGCCCGATACCGATCCCATGCCCGATACGCCCGAGGTCGATATCGGTCGGTACGCGTATCGTGCATTGGAAGCACAGAGAGAAATTGGATATTTTAGGATACTCCAAAGCTCCTAAAGAGGCAGTTACCCTGCCTATCCATGAAATCCTTCAAGAACACTTGATGGATTTGTGGGAGACTCCTCTAACACTGTCTCCTCATTCCCGTAGGTTGGACACCATGTACCGGGTCCCTCCTTCTCCTGGGTTTCGAAAGACTCAACTGCCTCACCACTCCATTGTGGTGAAGTCTGCCATGAAAAAGATAAAGAGTCCTAAAAGGCACTCTTCTACCCCTCCAGGGCGAGAATGTAAGACCCTTGACTCTTTTGGTAGAAAGATCTTCCAGGCTAGTATGCTTATAGCCAGGATCAATTCCTACAGTCTTTATATGGGCATGTTTCTCAGAGAACTTGCCCTGCAGGTACGGCATTTTGCCCCCTTTATCCCTGAGGATAGAAAGGAGGACTTCACTTCTGTGGTGACACAACTTTCAGAGGTCTCCAAGTTTTCCAACAGGGCAGCCTTTGATTCCTTTGAGGTTGCAGGCAGGGCTTCGGGAATTGCTATTGCAGCCCGACGTCTTGCTTGGCTCCAGGCTTCTGACCTAGAACCCTGGGTCGTGGATGGCTTAAGGAATCTGCCCTGTACAGGTGAGAACTTATTTGGTGAGGACTGGCAAATTAAAGCTGCTCAAATGGACGCAGAAAATGCCACTCTAGATAGACTTTCTAAGTCTACTTCTACTCCTGCCAAAAAGAAGCCTTTTAAGAGGCCTTACTACAAGGCGGCCAGATTTTCCACAAATACTGGCCAACAATCTGCTCAGCCTGGCTTTGCTGCTAAACGTCAGCAATCTAAGCAAGTAAAGTCAAGGCCTGCAGTGTCTGCTACACCCCAGCAGGCTCAACCCCCTCAGGGGTTTTGACTTGCCCCTAGAGAACTTACCATTTCTGGCTCTAGAACAACCAGAGCCCCTCACCATTCCCGGAAGGTTAGCTCACTTTGCTCCCAGATGGGAGCAAATTACATCAGAGCAATGGACCCTCTCTATCATCCGAGAGGGTTACAAACTTCATTTCTCCAGCCTTCCTCCCCATACCATGGTGAGGCAATTCAGTTCTCCCCCATCTCTTCTGACCCTGTTGGGTCGGGAAGTCTCCTCTCTCCTTGCCCAAGGGGCAATAGAGGAGGTTCCTCTTCCTCAACAGGGGTTAGGGTTCTACTCCCCTTATTTTCTCATAACAAAGAAGACAGGGGGCTTCAGACCTATCCTAGATCTGAGAGAATTGAACAAGTTTCTATTCAAGGAGAAATTCAAAATGCTCTCTCTGGGCATTCTCCTTCCATACCTTCAGAGTCAGGATTGGCTTTGTTCTCTAGATCTCAAGGATGCGTACACTTATATACTCATCCATCCATCCCACAGAAAATATCTTCGATTTCTGTTCCAGGGAAAACATTTCCAATACAGAGTACTTCCCTTCGGTCTCGCCTCTGCTCCAAGAGTATTCACAAAATGCATGGCAGTCGTAGCCGCATTTCTAAGAGGCATGGGAGTCTTCGTGTTCCCATATCTGGACGACTGGCTCATCCGAGCTCCATCTCAGTCAGAAGCCCAGATTTCCTTGGACCGCACAAGGCGTATTCTTCAATATCTGGGACTTGTGGTAAACATTCCCAAGTCCCAACTTATCCCTATTCAGTCCCTGGAATTCATAGGGGCCCACTTGGACTCCACCACTGCAAGGGCCTACCTCCCTCTGGTCCGAGGCCAACGACTAATAAGCTTGGCCTCCCAGGCTCAGTCCAGAAGTCACTTGTCAGCCAGGGAACTGCTGCAACTTCTGGGCCACATGGCCTCCACGGTCCATGTGGTGCCCTACGCTCGTCTCCATATGAGGGCAGCTCAATGGACTTTGGCCACCCAGTGGTCTCAAGCATCAGGAGCGCTCTCAGACCAAGTACTCACCTCAAAACGTCTGTTTTGGTCTCTCCAGTGGTGGACATCCTCCAAAAATCTGTTGTTGGGGACCCCCTTCCAACCTTCGTTGCCCCAAGCAACCCTCACAACAGATGCCTCCCAAACAGGGTGGGGAGCTCATCTCCAACACCTCTCCACTCAGGGCACCTGGTCTCCCCAGGAGACCATCCTTCACATCAACCTTCTGGAACTGCGAGCAATCTTCCTTGCACTCACAGTCT
The DNA here is from genome assembly GCA_033557465.1 of Ichthyophis bannanicus. Lineage (NCBI taxonomy): Eukaryota > Metazoa > Chordata > Amphibia > Gymnophiona > Ichthyophiidae > Ichthyophis > Ichthyophis bannanicus. Next base: position 56,124,201 of record CM066045.1, read on the forward strand.
TCCACACCCTCCTTGTCAACCTGACTGTCCTAGTCCAGACAGACAATCAGGTAGCCATGTTCTATGTCAACAAACAAGGAGGGACGGGCTCTCTGTCGCTTTGCAACGAAGCTCTCAGATTATGGGCCTTCGCCAGGGAGCATCAAATTCATCTTCTGGCAGTATACCTTCCAGGAGTTCAAAACTCTCGGGCAGACAGACTCAGTCGAGTTCTGCTTCCACACGAATGGTCCCTGCATATGGACCAGATACGCAGAATCTTTCAGGAATGGGGGACCCCGGACATAGACCTCTTTGCAAGTCTGTGGAATGCCAAACTTCCCCGGTTCTGTTCCAGGACTCCGTGTCAGGGAGCTCAGGCCAACGACGCCTTTCTCCTGCATTGGGGTCAGGAATTCCTGTATGCTTTTCCACCCATTCCTTTGATTCCCAAGACTCTGTTCAAACTTCAGAGGGATCACGGGTCAATGATCCTCATAGCTCCACGCTGGCCATGCCAAGTGTGGTTCCCTCTACTTCTACAGCTCTCCCAGGGCTCCTCCCTGGACCTGGGAGCTGCACCAGACCTTCTGTCTCAGGAGAAAGGGACTTTGTGGCACCCAAACCCCAAGTCCCTACATCTCCGAGCTTGGTTACTGAAGGCTTAAGCCTTCACGAGTTTAATCTTTCTCAACCAGTGAAAGATATCCTTCATGCCTCTAGGAAACCCTCTACCAGGCGTTCCTATGCTTTCAAATGGAAACGTTTTTCCATTTGGTGTGCTCAACAGGGTCTTGACCCTCTGGCACTTCCTTTGAATTCTCTACTAGACTATCTCCTGCATCTTTCCAATGCAGGCCTCAAGACGAATTCAGTACGAGTCCATTTAAGTGCTATTGCAGCATCCTTAAAACCTATAAATGGACAACCTGTCTCCTCTCATCCTCTTGTTGCAAGGTTCATGAGAGGCCTGACCTTAACTAAACCTCCCATCCGACCTCCGCCGGTAGCATGGGATTTGAACCTAGTTCTAGGTCAGCTTATGAAGCCACCTTTTGAGCCTTTGGACTCCACCTCCTTGAAATTTCTTTCATGGAAGGTAGTTTTCCTTATTGCAGTCACTTCAGCTCGCCGCATCAGTGAACTGCAGGCTTTAGTGGCTAATCCACCTTATACTAGGTTTCATCATGATAAGGTGGTCCTTAGGACGAACCCCCACTTTATGCCCAAAGTGGTCTCGCCTTTTCATCTTAATCAAGAGGTATATCTACCTGTTTTTTTCCCGGCTCCTCATGCATCCAGTGCAGAGAGGAACCTTCATACCCTTGATTGTAAAAGAGCTCTCGCCTTTTACCTCAACAGGACTGAGCCACATCGAAAGTCTTCCCAACTTTTTGTGGCTTTTGATCCTTCTCATTTGGGACTTCCAGTCTCCAAGCGTACACTTTCCAATTGGATTGCTCAGTGTATTTCTTTTGCTTACCAGAGTAAGAACATTTCTCTGGAAGGCCATGTCACAGCTCACAATGTGAGAGCCATGGCCACCTCTATGGCTCATCTTCACTCTGTTTCCATAGATCAGATCTGTCGAGCAGCCACTTGGGCCTCGGTTCATACCTTCACAGCCCATTACTGTTTGGACAAGGACTCCCGCCGGGATGCCTTGTTTGGTCAGGCTGTCCTCAAACACCTGTTCCATACTTAAACAACTCCTGCCCACCTTCCCTGGTTGGATGCCTGAGATCCATACGAAGATGGTTACCTTTGGAGGGGGATCTCCCAGGCATCTTAGCTAGGGAGTCCCCATATGTGAGGACTCATTCCTGCTTGTTCCTGGAGATAGCACAGTTACTTACCTGTAACAGGTGATCTCTGGGAACAGCAGGAATTAGTCCTCACAACCCACCCACCTCCCCTAGGAGTTGTATCTTCTATTTATCTACCTTCCTTTCCTCTCTCTATTGTCTCAGCTATAAACTCGAACTGAAGAGAGCTGGTCAGGAAGGCGGGAAGGCAGCGCGCATGCGCTGTGGGAAGCCCCAAAAGCTTTTCATCTGAAAAGCTGGGGAGCTTTCCCGCGCAGGCTCCGTCGGTTCCGACGTACCCATATGTGAGGACTAATTCCTGCTGTTCCCAGAGATCACCTGTTACAGGTAAGTAACTGTGCTCTATGTGCAAAAAGAGAAAGTAATGAAAGAATAAAGATACCTAACCGATCTCCTTAGTTGTCCCTTCAGTGAGTCCAGCACCCTGGCTCACTTTCTCCTCCAGCTGCTTGGAGACAGAGTATACTGGGGCTGGTAGGCAGTGCCATCTGCTAAGTATACTGATGTCATTAAAAAGGATGACATGCTCAGTCTCCAAGCTGCTGGAAGAGGTGCAGGACTGGATTGGAGGAACGATAAGGAACAAATGATTAAGAAAAACCTTCAACTAAGACAGCATATATCAAGCATTTTGAGTAATGAAGCCTGCTACCAAGATACTGAGAAGAACACACTATTCATCTGCATTCAAAGATTTATTTTAATTAATCTTTATTAACACCTCATATACCGCTCTAGACTCTAGGGTATCAGAGCAGTTTACAGTTTCAAAAAAAGGGCTGTATTGAATACAAAGGAACGCCATAGTCAAACAGGACAGAGTGAGGACAGCTACAGAGAAGGGTAGGCAAAAGCAGGACACAGGGCACTCAGTTGGGAGCTGGGAGGGAGGGAGATCGAAGGCAGGTTGAAATAAGTGGGTCATGTGTGTGTGTATACACCCACACACACCCCTATTTTCTAGTTTAAAAGCTTCTCTATCTCCTTTTTAAAAGATTAATGCCAGCAATCTGGTTCCATCCCTTTGGAAGAGCCCCTCCTTTCCCCAGAATGTTCCCCAGTTCCTAACATATCCAAAACCCTCATCCTTGCACCATTGTCTCAGCCACGCATTGAGACTCTGGAGCTCTGCCTGCCTTTTGGGTCCTGCGTGTGGAACGGGAAACGTTTCGGAGAACGCTACCCTGGAAGTTCTGGATTTCAACTTCCTACCTAAAAGCCTAAATTTAGCCTCCAGAACCTCCCTACCACATTTTCCTATGTCATTGGTACCGACATGTACCAAGACAGCAGACTCCTCCCCAGCACTATCTAAGACCTTATCTAGGTGGCGCGTGAGGTCTGCTACCTTCGCACCAGGCAGGCATGTTACCAGGCGATCCTCACGTCCACCAGCCACCCAGCTATCTACATGCCTAATGATTGAATCACCAACTATAACGGCTGTCCTAACCCTTCCCTCATGGGCACATAACCCTGGAGAAACTTCCTCGGTGCGAGAGGGTTTTACATCACCTGGAGGACAGGTCCTAGTTACAGGATCACTTCCTGCCGCACCAGGGGGATGCTCTCCTGTCACGTGACCTCTCTCCTCCATGGCAACAGGGATGCTGCCAGACTGGAGGTGGGACTTCAGGACTATATATATCCCTGTAGGTCTCGTCTATGTACCTCTCTGTCTTTCTTATGTCTTCTTATGCACTCCCCTCCCCTCAATCTTAAGGCTGAAAGAAATTTGAAGATTTTTAAAAAGAATTTAATTCTTACCAAGATATTAATTTTGGATTTTTGGTTGATGGCATACACTGTATGTACAATCTTGATATTTGTGTGTATTGTAACTGATTAGAATACTATAATTGGCAATATTGTTCTTTATACTTAATACAGTGTAACAAAAATGATAATTACACTTACCTGGTAATTGTAGTTCCTTGAGTGACGACAGTTCAGTCCTCTACCTTTGGGTTGTCAATCTCCTCCTGCAGCTTGGAGACTGGTATGTCAGAATGATGACATCACTGGATATAGTCTGCTGCACTCTCTCCTCCATTCCAGTGTGAACTATTAACAAAGCAGACTCAAAGGAGCAACAAATAAGTATCAAACCATAAACATTGAATCTAACAAATACTAACAGCAACGGCCCCCCCCTTTCGGGCAAGGCTTTCTGTCGCCCGCCTCTGCATCAAAGAAAGGGAAACCCCTCAACCAAGGAAAAATCAAGACAGACCTACCTGTAACACTCATCGGCACTGAACGCAGCCCGGGGCCCCTTCAAAACATCTGGGTGGGAAGGAGGACTGAACTGTCGTCACTCAAGGAACTACAATTACCAGGTAAGTGTAATTATCATTTCCTTATCGTTCCTCCAGTTCAGTCCTCTACCTCTGGGATGTACCAGAGCAGTAATCATTGGGAGGGACCTCTCGAGCCAGCCGATAAAACCGCTGACCCAAAACGAGCATCGTTAGCCTCTGCAACATCCAGCCGGTAATGCTTGCTGAAAGTATGTAGCGACGACCAAGTCGACGCCCTACAAATGTCCCCGGGAAGAACCAAACTGTGTTCCACCCAGGAACAGGCCTGCGCCCTGGTGGAATGCGCTCGCAACCCCACGGGCACCACTCGACCGTGAAGCAAATAAGCAGATGCAATTGCCTCTCTAATCCACCGGGCAATGGAAGCCTTAGTCGCCGGCTCACCTTTGCGCACTCCTCCAAACACAAACAACCGATCGGACTTGCGTAAGGACTCCGTGACCGCCAAATATTGACGCAACGCTCTCTTCACGTCCAGAAAACGGAGATGGCGATCAGCCCCGCCACTATGCAAAGATCCTAGAACAGGCAAGCAGACCATCTGATTCAAATGAAACGGAGACACCACCTTAGGCAAAAAGGATGGCACTGGCCACAGAACCACCTTTTCCCTAGAAAAGGACAAGAAAGGCTCCCGACACGACAATGCTTGTAACTCCGAAATCCTTCTAGCCGAACAAATCGCTACGAGAAACACAGTTAACGTCAAATCCTTCAGTGACGCATGACGCAACGGCTCGAAGGGAGACTTGGACAACGCCGCCAGGACGAGATTGAGATCCCACGGCGGCACACTTACTCTCCGCACAGGGCGTAACCTGGAGGAGACCGCCTTCAGAAAATTGGCCCACATCGGGATGAGCCCCCAACGAGACTCCGCTGACCTTGCCCCGATAACAAGAGAGGGCCGCCAACTGCACGCGCAGGGAACTGGCTGCCAGACCTTTATCATAACCGTCCTGCAGAAACTCCAGGACCACCGGGATGGACAACATAGCCGCCCTAACCTGACGCCGCGAACACCAATCCTCAAAGATCCGCCAGATCCGCACATAAGCCAAGGAAGTGGACTGTGTACGCGCCCTAAGTAAGGTCTCCACGACCGCCGAAGAATAACCCTTCTTGCTCAGCTTTGCCCTCTCAATGGCCAAACCGTAAGCGAGAACCGATCCACCTAGGGCATGAAAAGTGGACCCTGCAGCAACAGATCGGCTCGTTCCGGGAGACGCCAAGGATCCCCGTCCAGAAGACGTACCAAGTCTGCATACCATGGACGCCTCGGCCAGTCGGGTGCCACCAAAAGAACTCTCCCCGAGTGAGCTCCAATTTTTTGAAGTACCCGGCCTATCAACGTCCAAGGGGGGAAAACGTATAAAAGACCCTCCGACGGCCATCGATGCAAAAGCGCTTCTATGCCTTCCAGCATCCTTTCCCTGACCGGAAGGTCGCCATGAGATCCATGAGCGGAGTCCCCCAACGTGCCTCTATCTGCTCGAAAACTGCGGGATGCAACTCCCATTCGCCCGCATCCACCTGTACCCTGCTGAGGAAATCCGCCTGGACATTGTCCTTCCCTGCAATGTGCGCCACCAAGATTGGGTAGAACTTCGGTTGTCCGCAAGCGAACAGCGCATCCGCCTCTTCCTCCATCGCGGCACTCCCCGTGCCGCCCTGCCGGTTGATGTACACGACCGTCGCCGAGTTGTCGGACAGAACCCGCACGGGCCGACCGCGCACCACCTCGAACGCCTGAAGAGCCCAGAGAACCGCTCAAAGCTCCAGACGGTTGATCGACCAAAGATGCTTCCAGGGGAGTTCACTGCCCCTGCGCAAACTGATTTCCACAGTGAGCTCCCCAACCCGTCAGGCTGGCATCCGTCAACAACGGAGTCCAGTCGGGCTGTTCCAGCGGCATGCCGGCCGCCAGCGACGACTGGTGAAGCCACCACTGAAGAGACTGCCTGACCGCGAGTGGACAAGGCAGCCGCTTGCTCAACGAATGAGACTGATGTGACCAGCGGCGGAGCAGCGCCCGCTGCAACGGTCTCATGTGCACCTTGGCCCACGGCACTGCTTCCAGCGTTGCCGCCATGGACCCCAGGACCCGAAGATAATCCCAGGCAGACGGCGGTGTCACCGACAGGAACCTCCGAATCAGGGACCTCAGGGCCTCGGCCCGTTTCCGTGGAAGAAACACCTGACCTGACGTGTCGAACCGGACTCCGAGGTATTCGAGATTCTGGGAGGGCGTCAAGTGACTCTTTGCCGGGTTGACTACCCAACCCAGACTCTGTAAAAACTGCACCACTCTGTCACCCGGACACTCTCCTCCATGGACTTGGCTCGAATCAACCAATCGTCCAGATAAGGATGGACCAGGATGCCTTCTTTGCGTAACGCAGCCGCCACCACCACCATGATTTTGGTGAAGGTCCGTGGCACCGTCGCCAGACCGAAGGGTAAGGCCTGAAACCGGTAGTGGCCCCACAGAAGCACAAACCGCAGAAACCGCTGATGAGCTGCCCGGATGGGAATGTGTAAATACGCCTCCGTAAGATCTAGAGAGGTCAGAAACTCTCCGTGTTGAACTGCCACGAGGACCGATCGTAACGTCTCCATCCGAAAATGCGGAACCCACAAACAATGGTTTACAGCTTTGAGGTCTAGAATGGGCCGCAAGGTTCCGCCCTTGTTCGGAACCACGAAATAGATGAAGTACCGACCCAATTGAAGCAACCTTTCCAATGTTGCGCGAACGGCTGCCGTTTTTGCGGGTCCTCTGCAAGGGGACATAACGAAGGAATCTCGTATGGGACAAGCCATGTTGGATTATCTCCAACACCCACTGGTCGGAAGTGATGTGGGTCCAAGCGGAAAGAAACTCCCGCAGCCGCCCGCCTATAGGAGGCCCTTCCGCCGGGACCCGCCTCGCCTCATTGCGGTTTACGCTGGGCGGACACCGGGTTAGAGGAGAACCCCCTGGAGGCCCCTCGAAACCCCCGAAAACCCTGGCCCGAAACTGATACCAGCCCCTTTGGAAAGAACCGAACCGCGCCGAGCGAAATTTCCGAAAGTCGCAAAACTGGCCCCGATAGCTTTGCGCAGACTTTGCCGGTTTCGGCTTATCCTCCGGGAGTCTGCCCGCCTTGGACTCCCCAAGATCCTTCACCTACTTATCCAAATCCTCAAACAGTAAACTACCCTTAAAGGGAAGTTTACGAAGGCGCGACTTAGAAGGTCCACCTGCCGCCCAATTCCGCAACCACACCAAACGCCGAGCGGCCACCACAGAAGCAGTACTATTGGCTAGCGCCCTGATTAAATCGTAATGCACATCCCGGACTCCAGCCGATCCAGCTCCTTCAACTCCTCCGCAGCCAAGCGCGAAGACTGACGGAGGCGCTGAACCCAACGGAGACACGCTCTGGCCACCCACGCACCACAGATGGAGGCCTGCAGTGACAGGGAATCCGCTTCAAAGGTCTGCTTTAGGAAGCCGTCCACCCGGCGATCCTGGGAATCCCACAAGGCCGCACCACTTTCCACCGGAATGGTGGTCTTCTTAGTAACCGCCGACACGACCGCGTCCACCCGTGGGGCCCGGAACCTGTCCTTGTCCTTATCAGCCAGAGGATAGTGTCGATTCAGCGTGCGAACGCCCCGTAGACCCGCCTCTGGCTTATCCCATTCATCCTGAATCATCTTGTCGACCACCTTGTGAACGGGAAACACCACCTGGGTCTGTCGAACCGCCTGAATGACGGGATCTTCGACATCGTCCTCCACCGCGGCCTGTTTAACTAAATTCAACATCTGCAAGGTTTCCGTGATTAAGGCCGCCAGCTCTTCTCTGCGAAAGACCCAAATAATTTTGGCCTGATCCTCGGGTTCAGGGATCTCGCCTTCCTCAAGATCCTGCGGCTCCATGTCCGGATCCCAATTGGGCTCCTGGGCCTCCGGCCACTCGTCCTCCGAAGCCCGATGCCGCATCCGAAGCAGTTTGGGCGCCGGTGGATCCTCACCCCCCGCCGCTATCGCTTCCAGTTGCGGCACCGGGGATGCCAATGCCCCAACGGCCGACCCCTTGCTCTGGCGACGCAGGCAAAACGCCTGATGCATGAGTAAAATAAACTCGGGGCTGAAATCCCCGATACCCGACGGCTGCGCTGCCAAGGCAGCGTTGGAGGTTCCCAACTCCTCCAGCGCTGATTCATGTGCCGGGGACTGCGGCGAAGAAATCCCCGCCCCAGCCGGCGCCCCCTGCGCCTCAGGGGTTTCCTTGGGCTCCATCTGCTGCTCTATGGCAGAGGAAATGGTGGCACACCCTCGGCACACCCCAGTCTCTGCCACTGTTCCCCATCTAGTGCCACAGACAAGACACTGTGGTCTAGCCGCCATAATTCTGAATCCGGTTTTTTTTTGTTGTTGTTGTTTTTAAACTCAACAGGCTATGCCACTCTCCTCTGACTGCAGTGGCTAGCAAAAAGGCTGGTAACTCCACAGGACCTGCTCCCCGAGGAAGAAATCCCCCTCGCAGCACCCAGAGAAGTGACTGAAGGGGAAAAAAACGAAAGGAAGAAAAAAAAAAAAAAAAAAAAACCTTGCCCCCAAAAGACAGAAAAAGGCCAGAAACAAAGAAATAAAATAAAGAAATAAAAACAGAACGCTGAAACTAAGAGGGAAGAATCGGGACCCCTCCGAGAAGCATGCGGCTGCCCCACGGCCCTCAAAATGGCCACCGCAAACTTACCGAGGCAGGGAAAAGGGCACCAAAAACAGCTGCAGTCGCTCGGGGCCCGGAGGACTCAAGAACCTTGCCTGGACAAACAGCCTGACGCCGGTAAAAGCTGACCTGCCAGGACTGCTGCTCCGGTGCCGGAAAGCTGTCTGACAGGAACCGCGATCCTGGAGTACAGCTGCAGTGAATGAGGGCAGATGCTGAAAACGGCGGTACAGCACCTGTACAGAGATGGCCCAGAATGAAATGAAGGGCTCTCCCCCGTATAGTCCGGGGGGAGAGAACCTCTGAGCACTAGGGGAAAACAAACGCGTCCCTTAAACCGGCACCCCCATAGACAATGCAGGGGCAGGGGGCAAAAAGCCAGCCACAGAGCGCTGACCTAAGCCAATCAGACTCTTTATTTATTTTTTTTTTATTAAAGAGATAGTAACCAAATGAAATGCCAAATTAGTTAGCCTAAAGAGATAGCCAAATGAGACCCTAACACCTAGCTCCTTATTCAGTTCCTCCAGAGAGCCCTCTCCCTAAGGCTCGTCAAGTCTTCTTGCTGCATGGAGACTGGTCACACTGGAACGGAGGAGAGAGTGCAGCAGACTATATCCAGTGATGTCATCATTCTGACATACCAGTCTCCAAGCTGCAGGAGGAGATTGACAACCCAGAGGTAGAGAACTGAACTGGAGGAACGATAAGGAATCTCCATTAGAGAGAGTCTATATGTACTCACTGATAAAAAACCTGCTCAAAGAAATTCAAAACTTTCATATAGCGACTTGCCACTGCACACTTTGACCCCTGAGGAAGTATACCAATGCCGAAACATGGCCATGTATGGTTGTGTTGGAAGATGAAGTGATTGTTCCCTAATAAAAAATATATATATATATTTTAAATCACATCTCATGTTGCCTGTCTTTTCTGCTGTTCGTGTTGGCAGTGTGTTGTCTTTTTCTAAGTGTGACTGTATCTTCAGGAATTCACACTAAGGGGCATGTTTACTAAGCAGAGACTATCTGTTACTAGGCCCCATGATATACAATGAAAACTAGTTAAAAATGGCTCGTGTTAACCATTAAGCAGGCTTAGTAAACGCTCCCTAAGACTTACCCTGATATAACAGCTGGGAATCGGAGGAGTGGAGTTGATCCTGGCCAGTAGAGAGAACAGCTGTGACCGCTGAGTGCTGGAGCTGACGCAGGAGGGTAGCCCTATTTCAGCTTGGTCTGTGCCGCAGGACACGGTCGTGTCTTTGGGCATGTGACCGAAGGGGCAGGTAATGCCCCTTTGGAGTACTTCGGAGGGGCTGAGATGTGGAGTTTGTGACTCTACAATGGGGAAGAGATAGAAGAAAAGTTTTCCAACTGTTCCAAATATGAAGGCTTTCAAGAACGAGGGCCCCATGGATAAACATCTGGTACGGCGTGTTGTGGAGGACTAGTTTGGACATATCAGCTTCCGTGAGTACTTCCTCCTTGTCCACCTTATCTCCAAATGGGGGTGTAATCCTACCCCTCTTGTCACATGAACAAGCTGTACTGGTTGCAGGAGGGTTGAGAGGGTCCTCCTCCCCCCTCGCTCTGGTACAAGATTTAGGACTATCTTCGGCTTGGGGAAGTCTATCTGCAAAGCAGTTGCCTACACCTAAGATGGTTAAAATCACGTCTTTGGTGGAGAGTGAGGTGGTTTCCTCTACCCCACCCCAAGATGTGACGCTTAAAAATATTTGGGCAGTAGCTACTCGAACTGAAACTGTATTAACTGGTACTATGAGACAAATTGAGCAATTTACTAGAGATGCTGTAGCAAAATTTGAGGATTATGATGATCAACTAGTGGTGGTGGGCGATCGCTTGGGTCAGTTAGAAGCTAAAGTGGGTACTGTTCAGGCAGTCTCCATAGCTTCTGTAAAAGATAGTTTATACTTTCATAGGCAGTTTGAGAAATTTGAGAATATATCACATTCAAAAAACTTAAGGTGTTTAAATTTTCCTATTACGCACTCTTTCCCCACTGATCTTGTTTCATAAATACTTTAAAGAGGTTTTGTTGTTTGAGCAACCTGAAGTTAAGGTAGCAAATGTTTATTATGTTCCTAAGTATAAAAAAAATTGCTGGAGATGGGGAAAGTGACCAAGCAGCCTCCCCTTCTAGTTTGGATATTTCTGAATTTCTTGAATCTTCCTCAGATACTATTTTTGCTTGTGCAACTTTGATTGTTACATTTGTATCTGAGATGGACAAAACTTCTATTATGAAGACATATTTTGCTAAAAAAGATGCTTTAGTTTGTGGACATAGGGTCACTCTCTTCCCTGATGTGTCACAGATAACTCAAGTTCAAAGTACAAAGACCCACAATAAAGGTGGAACCCTTGACCTAGTCTTTCTACCGGAAGTATTCCAAAAATATTTTAACCGGTCAACGCTCGAGTGTACACCTATTCCTTGGTCAGACCATCACCTGATCAAATTTACCTTAGCCTACACTGGAAGAAACAACAAAAATAACTTACAAATAACCCATCCACCTAGATTCACAAAATTTAACGCTGATTGAATTCATCGATGAAGTAATTAGATCTTACCTGCTAATTATTGTTCCTGAAGGAACGACAGTCCAGTCCCTTTACTTCTGGGTTACGCAACCCTTCCAGCAGCTTGGAGGCTGAGCCCAACCTTTTTGGAGGTGGAGCGGTATAAATACCACGGGGACCACCCACCAACTCCAGTATTCGAATGACAAAGCAAACTATAGCAATTTCCATGAACAAACATTCAACTAAAAACCTAACTCCCCTAGGGGATGATTAACAAACCGCCTTTTTTTTTTTTTTTTGTAACTGGGAAATAGGAACAAGAAGGAACACGGAGGAGGGAGGGCAACGGAGGGAGGCGGTATGCCCGAGACTGCCAGAGGCGACTTTGTTCTGCTCTCTTTCCCTCGGACATGGATCTCCGGTCGGTCCGCCGCTCCGCCCTCGTCTGATGGGTCTTCAAGTCCGGCCGAGCCGGGTGGGATCAGGGACTGGACTGTCGTTCCTTCAGGAACAATAATTAGCAGGTAAGATCTAATTACTTCTTCCTTATCGTCACTCCAGTCCAGTCCCTTTACTTCTGGGATGTATCAGAGCAGTTCCACTCTGGGAGGGATCCGGCAAACCGGACTGAAGAACCGCCAGACCAAACCGCGCGTCCGCTGCGCTCTGTACGTCCAGCCTATAGTGTTTTGTGAAGGTATGCAGCGAGGACCAAGTCGCCGCCCTACAAATATCCAAAGGGGGAACTAGGCTGAACTCTGCCCACGAGGTGGCCTGAGCTCGGGTAGAGTGCGCCCGTAGTCCCACTGGGACCTGCTTCCCTTTCAGGATGTAGGCGGAGGCAATCGCTTCTCTGATCCACCTGGAGATGGAGGCCTTGGCTGCCGCCTCCCCTTTGTGCAGGCCTCCGAACTGGACGAACAGTCGTTCGGATTTCCGGAAAGAAGCTGTGCGGGAGAGGTATCGCTTCAAGATCCTCTGGACGTCTAGCAATCGTAGCTTACTATCCCTACCTTCAGGGTCTTCGGCCGGACGGGTAACTGTCTGGTTCAAATGAAAGGGAGAGATGACCTTGGGCAGGAAGGAAGGTACTGTCCGTAGGACCACCTTGTCCCTGAGAAAGGATAGGAAGGGAGGTTGGGAGGACAGCGCTTGCAATTCGGAGACTCGCCTGGCTGAGCAGATCGCGACCAGAAAGACAGTCTTGAGGGTTAACTCCTTCAGGGAGGCCCTCTTTGCCGGTTCAAAGGGTTCCCCTACCATTGCATTTAGTACGAGATTGAGATCCCAAGGGGGGGGATCACCGACCTCCGTTGCGGACGCAGGCGTCTGACTGCCCTCAGGAACCTGGATACGTCCGCGTGGGCCCCTAGGGGCTTGCCGCGGACCTTACCTCTATAACAAGCGATGGCGGCTAGTTGGACTCGTAAGGAGCTGTGTGCCAGGCCCTTGTCAAAACCGGCTTGCAAGAATTCCAGGATCTCAGGGACTGAGGCCGAAAGGGGTTTCCTTCGGTGTTCCGCACACCACGCTTCAAAGATGCGCCAGACCCTTACATAGGACAAACAGGTTGAGCGTTTCTTCGCACTCCGTGTTGAGATTACCGCTCCCGAATAACCTTGCTTCAAGAGACGCGCCCTTTCAATAGCCAGGCCGTAAGCGAGAATCGATCCACGTGAGGCATCAGTACCGGGCCCTGCCTGAGCAGGCCCCTTTTGCAGGGGAGCCGCCAAGGGCGGTCGATTAGCAATCTCACCAGATCCGCATACCAAGGGCGACGCGGCCAATCCGGGGCAATGAGGATCACAAGTCCCTGGTGAGACTCCACCCGCTGGAGAACCTTTCCGATGAGGACCCAAGGGGGGGAACACGTAGAGGAGACCCTCCGCCGGCCACTTTTGAGACAAGGCATCCAGGCCTTCGGACATTCTTTCCTTCCGTCGACTGAAGAACCGGTCCACTTTGGCTGACGAGAAACTGGCCATGAGATCCATGACTGGGAGTCCCCAGCGGGTCACTATCTGGTCGAAGGTCTCCTTCTCCAGCTCCCACTCTCCGTGGTCTATCCTGTGCCTGCTGAGGTAATCGGCCGTGAGATTGTCCGTGCCTGGCACGTGTTGTGCTGAAAGCGCTTCCAGGCGGGGCTCCACCCACTGGAAGAGAACATCCACCTCCTTCTCCAGGGAGGGGCTGCTGGTGCCGCCCTGGTGGTTGATGTAAGCTACCGTGGTGACGTTGTCGGAGAGAACGCGAATTGCCCTTCTCAGTACTAGAGGCTCGAGCGCTCTGAGTGCTAGGGAGACGGCCCGCAATTCCAGTCTGTTGATGGGCCATTGAGATTCCAACGGAGACCAGCGGCCCTGGACAAACTGGTCCTCGCAGTGAGCCCCCCAGCCTGACAGACTGGCATCCGTTGTCAACAGTACCCAGAGATGAGGCTCGAGAGGCATTCCCTGTTCCAGATTCCTTGTGCACTGCCACCAGCGAAGGGCTCGTTTGGTCCTCGGAGCACACGGTAACTGTGTTGAGAGGGGATGGAGTTGCGGGGACCACCGACGCAATAGAGCGCGCTGTAATGGTCTCATGTGGGCCCTGGCCCAAGGCACTACCTCTATTGCTGCCGCCATCGTGCCCAGCACCTGAAGATAATGCCATGCTGAGGGGTTTCGTCTGCTCCGAAACTGCGCGACTAGCAGTTTTAAGTCCCTTGATCGCGTTCGCGACAGGAACACTCTGCCCCTTCTGGTGTCGAATCTTGCTCCGAGATATTCGAGGTTCTGGGAGGGGGTCATTCTGCTTTTCGCTCGGTTGATGACCCACCCCAGCTCCTCTAGGACCTGCATTACTCTGTCCGTCGCCGTGCGACTTTCTGCTTCCGACTTTGCCCAGATCAGCCAATCGTCTAGGTACGGGTGTACTAGTATTCCCTCCTTCCAGAGGAAGGCCGCTACTACCACCATCACCTTGGTGAATGTCCGTGGGGCCGTCGCTAGGCCGAAGGGAAGGGCCTGGAATTGAAAATGGCCCCCCGGCACAGCGAACCTTAGGAACTGTTGATGGGACTTCCTGACGTCCCTCGACTTGACAGAAGCCTACCTGCATATTCCAGTCAGGAACTCTCCGGCCCTTACTGCTGCGATGACTGATCGTAGGGTCTCCATACGGAAATGTGGTACCCTGAGGCAGCGGTTGACCTGTTTCAAATCCAGGATTGGTCAAAAAGACCCCTCCTTCTTTGGTACTACGAAGTAAATAGAGTATCGACCCGATCCGAACTGGTCTGGTGGTACTGGGACCACTGCCCCGAGTGCAATTAGCCGTGCGAGGGTAGTCTATCGCCGACCATTTTGCCGGAGATCCGCTGGGAGATTGAATGAATGCTGGAGGTATTTGCTTTGCGAATTCGAGAGCGTAGCCCTCTGATCACCTCCAGTACCCATTGATCCGAAGTGACCCGGGACCAGGCGGGAAGGAACTACCTTAAGCGACCTCCCACTGGCTGCTCTTCCCCCTGGCCCCCCGACGCTTCATTGTTGTTTTCTAGGGGCCGAGGAGGAGGAGGAGGCCCCAAACCCGCGACCTGCTCCCCGAAACCCCCGGAAACCTTGACTCCAGGCGGGGAAGCGTCCCCTGGAAGGGGGGTTGGATCTTGCAGGGCGAAACCTCCGAGAGTCCCAGGGCTGGGAGCGATTCGGGGGCAGGGGACGACTTTGTTTCGGTCTGTCTTCTGGTAGCCTGCCTCCTTTGGACTCGCCAAGGTCCTTTACCAGCTTCTCTAAATCCTCCCCAAACAGCAGCTTCCCCTTAAAGGGGAGTCGACTCAGGCGTGCCTTTGAAGAGGCATCCGCTGCCCAATTTCGTAACCACAAATAACGCCTGGCTGCCACCACCGAGGCCATGTTCTTGGCCAGGCTTCTGATGAGGTCATACTGACTATCCGCCAAGTAGGCTGCTCCGGATTCCAACCTAGAGGCGTTGGGCCGGGCGTCACCCCCGGTAACCTCCGCTGCCTGAAGTTGCTGTGACCACCTTAAGCAGGCCCGAGCTACCCAAGCTCCCGAGATGGAGGCCTGTAAGGCGAGAGCGCTTACGTCAAATGCTCGTTTCAGGAGCGTATCCAATTTTCTGTCCTGAGAATCCCTTAAGGCCGTGCTGCCTTCAACTGGGATAGTAGTCTTCTTAGTGACTGCTGATACCGCTGCATCCACTCTGGGGGACTTCAGCAGCTCCTTATCTGTCTCTGGGATAGGATATAGGCACAGCATGGGTCGGGTCCCCCTTAGGCTAGATTCCGGTTGGTCCCATTCTTCCTGGATCATCTGACGTACCACTCTGTGGACCAGAAAGACCTTCTGGGATCTCCTAATGGCCTGGATCAATGGGTCCTCCAACGCCTCTTCCCCAACTGGCGTGTCTGAGGCCACATTGAGCACCTTTAGGGATTCATTAATTAGTGCCGGGAGTTCCTCCCGACGAAAGACTCTGATGATCCTGGATTGGTCTTCCTCCGGGATCTCTCCTTCTTCCAGCTCCTCCTCCTCTTCGTCCAAGTCCTTGTCCGAGTAAGTCTCCTCCGGAGTACCCTGTGAGAGGGTCGCAAGGGGCTCCTCCTCACTCAGTCGGGGGCGCTTCGTTGGCAGGCCGGATTCTGGATTGCCTGCCCCTAAGAGCCTGGCTGGTTTGTCTTCCCTTGACGGCCCGGCCTCAACTGCCCCTAAGCCCTGCTTCCGCAAGCAATAGGCCTTGTGCAGTAAGAGTATGAAGTCCGGGGAGAAAAAAATCCCCGGACCCTTCTTCCCCCGCCGGGAGGGGGTAGGGAAGGAGAAGGTATGTCCGAGGACGTAGGGGGAGATACCTATGACCCTCCCTCCCCTCCTAGGAGGTCTCCTGTCCCCTGAGGAGGAAGAGCTACAGCCAGATTAATTTCCTGCTCAACGGAGGCCGCCACTGCGGCACAGCTCCTGCAGATTCCTGCCTCTGCGGAGGTGCCCCTGCGTGTTCCGCAGGAGGGGCAGCGGGGCTTGGTTGCCATGCCCTAGGAGCTGGGGCCTCTGTAAATATAAAAATCCAATATATAAAATCAATATACTTCTCCCCGTCCTCCTCCTCTTGGAGGTGAAACCAACCAGCCAATTAGCTTGGGCACCAAGGAAAACAAATCAGCTCAAAAGAAAAACAAAATTAGGCAAACAAGTATTAAATAAAGTCTTAAATAAAGTTTAGCTTCTTTTTCCCCCAACGGAGGTACTTGCGATTAAAATGCTGCCACCGGATTCTGTGCCCGGCTCGGTGATCTTGGCCCGCAGGCTCTACACGTGGTGGGCCTCACCACGTGGAGCCAGATCGGGGGACCACGAGGTTAGCTGTCGGGCCGTGCCGTGCTTCTTAAGCGATCTCCCAAAGTGCAGTCCTGAGTCGAATCTCCGCAATTCGCCGCAATAGTAGCTCTCCCGCGATGCCGGTCCTCGCTGCCGTGTCCGTCAGCTCCTGGACGGGATCGGCGGTAGGCCCCGAATGGCGGTATTGCCTCTAGCGCTCAGCCACCCGGAGGGCTTCGGCGCGAGGCAGGGAATGGTGGCGGGGTTCCTCTATGACCCGGCTGATTTTGTCCGGAGCAGGAGAGAGCCGATGTCCTCCTCAACGCTGCAGGCCGCCGCTTACCTCCGCTACCCGGCCCGATCAGGAGGGGAGGGGGGGGAGGAGGGAAAAGAGAGCAGGCAGAATGTAAAGGCGCAGGAGCTTGCAAAACAAAAAACTAAACTCCAAACCCGAAATAAATGTAAGTAAATTAGGAAATAAATAAAGAAAAGTATTAAATAAAGTATTAACTAAAAGTAGGACTCCAGTAAGCCCCAGGCTTACGGAACCCTCCAGCTGCTTGGAGGCTGAGAATACTGGAGTTGGTGGGTGGTCCCAGTGGTATTTATACCGCTCCACCTCCAAAAAGGTTGGGCTCAGCCTCCAAGCTGCTGGAAGGGTTGCGTAACCCAGAAGTAAAGGGACTGGACTGGAGTGACGATAAGGAACTAACTATTCCCTATCTCACACTATTACCAACTGACCTAGATGAAGCAGTCGCAACTTGGCACAATACAATTAATAATGCAGCTACATATAAACAATCCACCAAGAAAAAACACTGCTCTAGAATGGGTGATGCCCCCTAGTTCAACAGCACCTTAAAACGAATGAAGAGAGATTTGAGGAATATTGAATCCAACTGGCGCAAAACCAAATCTACCCCTTTATATAACGCTTATCACAGCTACCTTAAAAAGTACAAAGAAGCTTCAGACGGCGCAAAGAAAAAATTACCACTCAACTATACTAACCAAATCCATTAATAGGCCTAGAGAACTTTTCAGCATCGTCCAAAACTTAACTAATAACTCATATGGGACCAGCAATGAAATTATCGATATCTCTGCACAGACTCTAGCTAACCACTACATAAATAAATCAAAAACTTTTGCATTCACACCAAATCCTCTATCCCTTTCCCACCAACATCAATTGGAAAAATGGTCCGACTTCCACCCTATAACTAAAGACACTCTCAAGAATTCAATTTCAAACTTGAACACTACAACTTCTCAACTTGATCCATGTCCGGTAAACTGGATTAAGCATACTCTCCCTACACTATCCCCCTTTATCCTTCCTATAGTTAGTCTTTCGCTGCGCCAAGGGTACTTACCACCTTCCCTCAAACATGCTCAAATCCGACCGATAATCAAAAACACCACCCTCGACAAAACATCACCTAATTCCTACAGACCTATCTCAAGCATTCCATTTATGGCTAAACTAATTGAAAAGGTCGTTCAAACTCAAACACAGGACCACATAGTAAACTCAGACCCCCTTGATGACCAACAATATGGCTTTCTTCCCTATCATGGTGTAGACACTATTAACAGTACTTCTTGATACCTTAATAAGAGGTATCGATAACCCTAAACAAGCTTTCATTCTCCTCTTTCTAGACATCTCTGCAGCGTTTGGCAGCGTTTGACAGTGTACACCATGCTGTTATGCTTAACAGATTAAAACAAATAGGAATCCACTCAACTGTACATAATTGGTTCACCTCATATCTAACTGATCGAACCCAAACCGTCCAAACACACAAACTTCTAAAACATACAAACAGGAAATTGGTCTCCCCCAAGGCTCCGCCCTCTCTGCCCTCCTATTTAATATCTATATTCAACCAGTCTGCAACATTTTCAAAAAATTTAAAGTCCTCTATCACATATATGCAGACGATATGATGATGTACATACCATTCACAATCCCAACACTCCCATTACAACTGTTAACAGAATGCTTCTCTGAAGCAACAATCTGGCTAAAAGACCACAATCTCCATATCAATCATTCTAAAACTGATATATTAATAGTAACTAAAAATCAATCCTACATACCTCCAACACACATCACTCTCCAAAATCACATTACTATAAAAAACGAAGTAAAATACCTAGGTGTCACCCTTGACACACACCTTAGTATGGACACACATATTAGAAACATTACTAAAAAAGTCTACTGTAAACTCAAAATTTTAAAGCAATTACGTCCACTTGTACTTCTACACGATTTTCTGAACATTATTCAGGCTATCATTACACCACATTTTGATTTCGTCAATCTCCCTCTTCTAGGCACAACAAAACAAAACATTAAGAGACTCCACTTGTCCAAAATGCAGCAGCAAGAATTGTAATGAAGGTTCCACCATTTGAACACATTACACCTATACTCGCAAACCTACACTGGCTCCCAATACAATCCAGAATAAAGCACAAATTGATTATCACCACATTTAAGACATTAAACAACATGGCCACAGACTCTCTAACAAAACTTATCACTAAAGACACATCCCAAACTGCGCTACGGAGAGGTCACACGAATAAAATTAGGATCCCAAAAGATTTCACAACTACCAAAAAAACAACTAATAAAAAAGCGTTTTCGCATGCAGCTCCCATCCTATGGAACTCCCTCCCCGAAGAAATAAGAGCATTAAATGATGTAAAGGAACTCCGCAAGAAACTGAAAACACATTTGTTCATCTCCCATTTCGACACACTAGAGAATACCTTACCACTAACAGGAAATGGCTAATAGATATCTCAGCGAATACCAATTCCAAGTTTTTCTTCAATTTAACTACAACTTAAAGTTGATTTAACAACTATTTGTAAATCCTGTAAATAGAAATATGTAAATAGTTCGAAATATGTAATAGTTTGATTGTTATAGAACAAATGATTCACCATACATAGTTCAATCATGTTTAATGTATTGTGACGCTCGCGCCCCTACCAGGCGGCCGCCTAGTAGGGACGGGTGATTTCCTAGGGTTGTAGTTGTGTAAGGAATGATGAGGCCGAGTGGTTTATAAAGCGCACAGGAATTTATTCAGCTTCCTTGCAGGTAAGTGGATACAATTTCTCCCAAACACATGTACTCCCCAGACAAAAGAAAATAGTGGATACTTCTCCAGTAACAAATGTCCAAAACAAAACAGTGAATTCCAATATCAAGTGTTTCTGGCTCACACTAATTTACCTTAGTGCAGGCATCACATTCCATCTCTGAGACATTTGAATTTACCTCAGCCTCCTTGGCTTCAATGTCCATACTCTCTGCTGAGCTGTAGCAGGGTTCTGCTAGGTACCGCTCAGGAACTTTCTGCTTTAGACTTTTTAACAGGTTAAACAACCTCTCCCACTTTCTTGCCTTCCCTGCTCTAGGCAGGTCTCCTATGGGTTGCTCTTGCTTAACCTTCCTTTCTCCTCCCCCCTCCTGCCAGTCAGGTCCCGACAAAAAACATCTTGTTTCACAAGCTGATTTCAAGTATTGGGGGTATCCTTGTGGCTTTCCCAATGACTTTCAGTTTTTTGTTCTATTATTTTGTAGTCATTGACTATTAGGGGTTTAATTTTTTGGTAACCTTCCTGGTACAACATTTCTTTTTGTGCTGTGTTATCTGTGGTATAACAGTTTCATCAGAGTCAGAAGAATAAACATACTTAGAAGGCCTTGCTGCCTCCCTTCTCCTACCTTGGGCTTCTTGTACAATATCCTCCTGGTTAGAGCTTTGTCCCGTCGGGACTCCCTCTGCCTCAGCGTAGGGCAGAGACCTGTGGTAGCACTTTCCCACTCTCTTGCTAGGGTAGGTGGTTCTCCCCCTGGAGCCTTCCCTATATCCTTGGTGGCTACTGCGCTGAGTATGGTGGCTTCCTTTGTACCTTCTCTGGCTGTCTTTATAATGGTTCCCTTTTCTGCTACTCCTTTTGGCTACAGGGCTGTTCCCTCTGTACCTTCTGGAACCAGGACTGGAACCTGAGCTGCAACTCCCACTTAGGCCTGGACTGCAACTCCGACAACAACTGCAACTGGAACTGTATCTCCAATCATGCTTCTCACCATGCTTCCAATCAGCACTTGAACCAACTCCTGAATCAGCTCTCCCACCATGCTTCCAACCGCACTCTGAATCAGCTCTTGAACCAGGCTTCCAACCTACTCTACAACCGACTCTATCTCTAGTGTTTGTTTGCTCCCTTTCAAACACTGAGCAGGGCAACTCCCTTCCTGGCTCCGCCCTTCTGTACCTCCCACTCCTGTCTGTAGCTGACCTGGAGTGTGGGCGTGACTTCCAGCTAGGTCTGCCCTCTAGGTTTCTCTCCAGGTTCCTGCTGTGGACTATGTGATCCTGTGTGCCCATCCCCCGCAAAGAGGAAAAATTCTTCCTTTTTTCACTTTTCCCTGGCTGGGCTACACTCTCCTTATCACAGTATTTAGAAAATTTGTACCTAGTTAACTAATGTTTCATGTAAAACAGACCTGTTACTCTGTTCATTTATTGTTCATTGTAAACCGCACCTGATCTGTGGAAGGTAGCGGTATATAAGCAACTGTTAAATAAATAAATAAAAACAAAACATTTACTGTTTGCCGACAGCACATCCACTTACTGTTTTTCATTTCCCCGTGTACACGCAAAGAACGGCGTGGCCTGCAGAGAAACAAACTGCCACTGAAAAATAAGTGCGCAGCAGGAAAAAACGAGTCTCTTTCATCCAGGAAAAAAAAAAAAGACCCCCTTGAAACTTCACTCCAAACAACCGGCTCCGCGACGCTATGCTTTTTCAGCGTCGGAAGAGAAACCGGAATCTCTGCATAAACAGGAAGTTACCATTTGAAAGCTCCGTCGGCACAATTAAACCTGTGCCTCGCAGAAAACAGCATTCTCCAGATAACAGCTAAGAACTGTTTTGACTCTGCCAGAAAGCACTCCTCACCTAATGTAAGTAGGTTCGGGAAACTTGATAAAACGATTTAGCCCAGACAAAAAATAAACACGGCTATACAAAAACCGGCAGAGCAGAAATTTAAAAGAGAGGAGGGGGGGGGGGGTGGCACATCTCTGGCTTTAAAGCCACAGTAACTGAACTACTAATTCAAAATAAAGCTAAATAAAATTCAAAATAAATTGTCCCTCCAATGAGCCTAGAATCTCTAGGCTCCACAACCTCCAGCTGCTTGGAGACTAAACAAACTGGAGCAAGGAGGCGGTCCCTCGGGTACTTATGCTGGTGACATCAAAGAATGTCATTGTTCAGTCTCCAAGCTGCTGGAGGAACCTAAATCCCAGAGATTCTGGGACTGGACTGGAGAGACGATAAGGAAGAACAATTAGCAGGTAAGTCTAATTTATCTTTCCCTATGATCCCTCCAGTTCAGTACCGCATCTCTGGGATGTATCAGAGCAGTTAAACTAACAGGAGGGACCTGCACAACCGGCCTAAGTATTGCTAATCTGAAACGCACATCCACCGCTTCCTGGACATCCAGGCGATAAAATAAATAAATAAAAATCTTATTCAACCAGTTTTCTATACCGCCTTATCTTTCAATCAAAGCGGTTTACATTCTGTAATCACTACAAACAGGTACTTGGTACATTCCCTTGTCCCCAAAGGGCTTACAATCTATGTGTACCTGAGGCAATGGTAGGTTAAGTGGCTTGCCCAAGGCCACAAGGAGTGCCTATAGGACTAGAAACTCCAGTGCCTCCGGCCTGAGGTACAGTTTCCTAACCACTAGGCCACTCCTGCCTAAAGCTCAGAGAAAGTAGGCAGTGACAAGCACGATGCCGCCTTACTGATCGCCATTATATTCTGCCCACCAGGCTGCCTGAACTCTCGTGGAATGTGCCTGCAACTCTGCCGGCATTACTTTACCCTTCAAGACGTATGCCGACGCCATTACCCACCTGATCCATCTGTAAATAGAGGTCTTAGCTCAATCCTCCACCTCCCTCACGGACCTCATCCTCCCCACCCCTCCAAGCAGGTCCAGAAGGTCATTCGCTGCAAACACACTCGTAATGCCTAGCGCAATAACAAAATACTCCCAGGCAGCAAAGAACACAGCATTTGTATTTTACGCACCTACGCTCTGGAATGCCCTCCCAACCACCATTCGAGCTATAACGAACCTTGTCCAATTCCGAAAGGCACTAAAGCGCCATCTTTTCCTCCTACATTACTCCCTGTCCAGTGAAACATCACAACCCAGCCTACCCTCCACCCACCACAAGGACATCACTGGCAGACTCAAGGCATGCTGACACACCCACAGTCTGAATACGACTGCACAAACCTGTATATAATTATCTAAAACGTATATAGTTCAGAGCGTGTCATGTATCCATAGCCATAACTGTGGCATGCCTGTGCACAAACTCTATTTTACTGTATTTATATCCTGCTTTTCATCGGGTCAAAGCGGTGGAACATGTAATAATCAAGTAGAGGGGTTTGGGGCAGCTCTGTTGTATATAGTTACCCCTGTTAGACCCAAGGTTTAATACCTGTTCCATGTAATGTGATTTGCATGTTCCGCTGCATTGTACAAATTGTTGTTACCTGTAAACCACACTGATTTTAAGGAGCACAGTATAGAAATAATTTAACTAAATAAATAAATTAGCTGCCATCTCGCCTTTGTGTGGCCCACCAAACAGACGATGTCCATTTCTATGTACCTTTGCAGGGCTCTTAGAACATCCAGGCAGCACAGCCAAGGAGTAGCAAGGCCCACATCTGCACTCGCTGGAGCCGGCAAGGACATGGCCTGAGGTACATGAAATGCTTACACCACCTTGGGCAAAAAAATGAAGGTATTGGGCGCAGGACCACTTCCTCCTTGGAGAAGAAAAGGAATGGCTCCTGAAGCTCCGAAATCCTGCTTGCTGAGCAAATCACGACCCGGAACACCGTTTTCAGAGTCAAATCCTTCAGGGAAGTTTGACACAATGGCTCGAAGGGTATCCCAAACAGAGCTGTCAGCAGGAGATTGAGATCCCAAGATAGTACCAACTGCTCTCTTCGGCGGAAAGAGGTGGGACACCACCCTTAGAAATCTCAGCATGTCTGGGTGTGTACCCAAAACCACCCTGTGGCCTGTCCCGCGAAAAACAGGAAGTTGCCGCCAGCTGCACCCTCAAGGAACTAGCAGCTAGGCCCTTATCAAACCCGGATTGCAAGACCACCAAGATATCTGTGACAGAGGCAGAGGAAGGCTCGCCTTTCTTTCTTCACACCATGCACCAAAGACGCGCCACATGCAGATGTACGCCAGGTTCGTAGACCTCCTCCGGGCCTGTAGTAAGGTCATTATCACCGAGCATGAATATCCTCTCTTCAACCTCGCTCTTTCCAGAACCATGCCCTAATCATAAGAACATAAGATATGCCATACTGGGTCAGACCAAGGTCCATCAAGCCCAGTATTCTGTTTCCAACAGTGGCCAATCTAGGTCATACGTACCTAGCAGTTTCCCCAATCGAGAAAGGATCCACCTGTGTGATGCAAAGCAGCCCCTGAACCGGAATCCAGTATCCAAATCAGGTCAGCATACCTGATTGCCAGCCAGTCTGTTGCCACCAGAAGTAGTAATCCCCGGTGTGCCTCTATCTGTTGCACTACCTGGCCTATGAGCACCCATAAGGGAAAAACAGAGAAGACCCTCCTGGGCACATTGCTGAACAGAGCATCTAGGCCCTTGGACATCCTCTCTCATCTTCTGCAGAAAAACTGGCAGGCCTTGGTGACTTGAACGTTGCCATTAGGTCCATGCTGGGTGTGCCCCATCAGCAAACCGCCTGCTCGAACATCCCCTGGTTGAGCTGCCACTCTCCAGGGGCCATGTGCACTCAGTTGAAGTAGTCGTCTACTGTCACATTGACTCCTCCCACTATGAGTGCCGCCGATAATGCCTGGAGATGACTCTCTGCCCATCCGGCCAATCTTTCGGTCTCCTCCTCCAGGGCTGCACTGCATATGCTTCCTTGCCGTTTGATGTAAGCCTCAGTGGTCACAGTGTCCGAGAGGACTCGAACCACTTTCCCCTGCAACCAAGGCTCAGAACTCTTTAGCGCCAAGGACGCCGCCTGCATCGCGAGCCTGTTGATCGACCACAGGGCCTGCTATAGACTCCACTGTCCCTGAGCCAAGCAATAGTCACAAGGGACTCCCCCAACTTGACAGACTCGTACCAGCCCATACTGGGGACTCGAGTGGCATGCCCCTCTTCCAGGCTCCCCAGATGCAGCCACAACCAGAGAACTCTCTTGATGCTCCGGGGGCAGGGGAGTACTTGGGACAGGGCTGACACTGATGGGGCCACCGCCGGTGCAAAGCCCATGGGACCAGCTCGAAAGTGGCCGCCTGGTCCTCCGAACCTGCAGCTAATGGCACACCAACAGTCTTGCCAACTTCAGGAACTTCCATATCAACTGTCGTAGTTCCTGCACCCAGCAATCCAGCAGAAAACCATGCTACATGGGCATTGAAGCATGCTCCCAAATACTCTGACGTTTGGCCAGGATGACCACCCGACCGAAACTTTGAAGGAACTACAGTACCTGTGCTATTGTCCCTGGACTTCGCCCAGATCAGCCAATCGTCTAGGTACGGGTGGGCAAAAAATCCTTTCCTTGTGGAGGGCTGCCACCACCACCACCACCACCACCACCATGACATTAGGGAAGGTAGGGGGAATGGTTGCCAGACCAAAGGGCAACGTTCGAAACTGGAAATGAAAAAAGGCCAGTTGGTACCGCCAAACTAGAGGAACTGCCGATGTTCTGGATGGATGGGAATGTGCAAATCCACCCCCATGATGGTCGAGAGACAAGGACTCGCCTCTCCTTACCGCCACCATTATTGATTTCAGCGTTTCCATGTGGAAATGCAGTACCTGGCGACCACAGTGCATGTCCATAAGGTCGAGATTTGGGTGAAAGGAGCCTTCCTTTTTGGGCACTACAAATAACTGGAGTACTGACCACAGTCATACCGGTCTCGCAGAACCAGATCCATGGCTCTTAGCTGCATGAGACGAGATAAGGTCTCCCTTTACTGCCACCAACACCACTGCATCCACTTTGGGCGATCAAAGGAGCTCTTGCTCCAGTAGCAGTAGCAGGTACAGGCACGACATGAATCACACCCTTTTAAAGACAGGCCTCATCCTACATCAGCCTGTCATACTACTCTATGTACAGGAAGACATTCCACGATTTCCGCACCACCTGGAGCAGCGAATCCTCCAGCATCTGTTCCTCTGCCAGGAGATTAGCGGGCATATTCAGAGCCTTGAAGGACTCTACAATGAGTGCCAGCAACTCCTTCCAGCGGAACACATTAACAATCCAGGCCCGATCTTCTCTCAACTCCTCTTGCAGACCAAGCATGTGTTGAAGCCTTCTCCATCCAGCCCCTCCAACAATGGCAATTATTGCCACTCCTCTGGGCCTCTAGCCCTAGTTGCCACTGCACCAACACATGCTCTTTTACATCTTGATGCCCTCCTAGCCCCCTGTTTCAGGGCTGAGGAGCTGCTTGTCAAGCCCTGTTGACTTAGCCAAAAGCCTTACACAAAAGGTAAGAAACTCCAGTGAGAACTCTCCCGGGAGCCTTGCTCCCTGGACTTTAAGGGGTGGATGGTCTGGGCCTCATGCTGGGACCGCATCCACTAAAGGTAAACCAGTGCCCCCCCCCACCACTGCCTCCAGGGTCTCTTGCAACCGGGAGGGGACTCTCCTGCCTTGTCACGTCCTGCAAGCCCTGCTCTGATGACCTAGCCTCTTGTGCGCAAACTAAGCTGACGCCCGTCTGAGACCGCTCTCCGTCAGGTCCCATATATCTTGAGGATTCCTAGATTGTGCTGCAGTGTAGACCTCCAAGATATGAAATAGGTCCTGCACTGATCTAATCAGGCCGACACCTTCTCCTAGAAGGTTATTTCTTATAATAAAAACGTAAACCTAAGGCCAAAAAAATAAAAAAATCCTGTAACAGGAAAAAAACTAACTCAGCCTAAAACCTGTCTCTCCTAGTTGTCCCTTCAGTGAGTCCAGCACCCCAGTCTGAGCTTACTGGGCTGGTAGGCAATGCCAACTGCATAAGTACACTAGTGTGATCAAAAAGATGACATGTTCAGTCTCCAAGCTGCTGGAAGAGGTACACTACCCAGAAGTGTGGGACTGGACTGGAGGGATGATAAGGAATAGCCTAATGGTTAGATTAGTGGGCTAGGACGAGGGAAGCCAGGGTTCAGATCAGACTGCTGCTATCACTGTGACTGTGCTTAGCAATGGGGATGATTGAGTTTTTTCTTCTCTACACCCTCGGGATATTTTTCAACTAAAAAGGAGCATTTTCCTGATGCTTACATATTGCTGCAGCAGGTCTAAACTTAGAAACGTCCTGGATATCCGGAGTCTCGTCTGAGATTAGGCAGCGATGTCCAGGCTCCTGGGAATGCTTGCATCATGCCCTCACTCAGACTTGAGCATCCTCATGTCAGGGATGTCCACAGACCCAGCTTCTAAAATGGCTATGGAGATGTCTCTGTCCTATGGACACCTCTATCGTTTTCAGACATCCAAAGCACAAATAAGGCTCCTAAAATAAAGCCTATTGTGATAGGGAAGCTTATCATAGCTCAGGAAGGAGCTATAGAAAAGGTGAAGTGACTCTGAACAAGCAACCTGTCAGTTCTGGTAGAAATAAGAAAACAGAATTTTCCCATAAAAGACTACCAGTCCCAGAATGCACCAGGTTTCCAACAGCCATTAGAGGAGCTGAAGTGGGGAAACGTGTGTTCAATCAGGAGGGCTATGAGGTAATCCCTAAGCACTCATCTCAAAGGGCAGGGCCTGATTCAGCACAGCTGCGCTGTATTAGGGGGGAGCACTCATCTAGGCAGAATAAAGGTAGAGTCTATTCTACAGAGAATTATCCTCATTATCCTGAGAATCAGCTTGAGCTTGATCATCAGTTTCATCTGAAGGATCATCAGAAGCAGAAGCCAAACCGGACGGACAGAGAAGGAAAGAAACCCTTTGGAAGAAGGAAGAGAAAAGCCTTTGAGAGGTCTAGAAGAGTCCAGAGCAGTACGTATACTGGGAGGCATTTCAAGGGCCAGCATACACCATTGGACTGGGGAAAGCCAGAGGAATGGTGCTGCAGAGCTAGGAAACTCCAGACGCTACCTGTGAGGGAGACGGCTGCACGTGGAAGGGACCCTAAGACCTGTGCCAGAAGGTATGTGAAGAGAGATCCAGTGTCCAGGGATCTGGATTGGAAGGCTGGACATAAGAACTGGACTACATACTGGCCAGGCTATATAGAGAGGAACTCTAGCAGCAATGGAAGCTCAGGTATGAACACTGATCTATGCCCTAGCTATAACCTTGAAAGACAGCAGGGAAACAAGTATTCTCCTGAAAGTGCTCCATTGAGAGATTCATCTGTGCCAATCCATGATATTGAACCCATGCTTGTTGAAGAAGGGGGAATGATTGCAGTTGAAGAATGTGTTTATATGGACTGCTCTCTGTCCAAACTCATTTGGTGATTTTCTGTTATAAAGTACAGCAACCATCACAAAGAAATACAAACTTGTTCTTTAATCTACTCAGAAAAGCTCCTGAAGCAGGATTTGACCCACACAGTAGAAAGCAAGCCAACTAAGGGGTTTCAGCTGGATAACTGCTAGCAATTGAGCCTTACCTAATTGCTTGTGAGCTAGGAGAGAATCACTTCTGAATCTATGTGGGAAGTTATCAGAAGTTAACCTGAAAAGAACAGTTTTCTTTCTTTGTGGCTTTTCGTTTGTTGTTTGATATATGCTAAGAAAACATTAGCTAATGCCTGACAAGTTTAAAGGTTGTTTTCCTGATTTTGTGTTTTTCAAGTTTAACACTGAAAGCAAGTAACCTGATTTATGTGCTACCAAGCATATCTGTGTTGGGAGAAATAACCCCATAAATAAATATCTTATTGGATTTAACACTTGAGCACAACTAAATTATTGTCAGCAGCTGTGTCTGGTGTGAATGAACTGCATTGCCCACAATCCCTTGCAAATCATATAGATATATGCACTTGCCAAGACTGTGAAGATTCTCACCCAGGCAGCCGTCTGACACTATATTGTATACTACTTCCACAGTCTATAAAGATATTAACAAAAAACCCCACCACCACCCAAAACACAAGACTTTGGAGAATGTATGGAAACAAAACAATTCCAAAACCTAACATAATATTTTAAAATGTCCAATATATACTGCTACTCTTTTTCATTCATAAAGAAATAAGACCGTTGAACTTCTTTTTAAATCTTATAAAATGCTCTAGTTTCCTGTTCTCCTGAGCATACTCCAAAGGCCATGCAGGCACCCAACTAATTAACATATATGCACACAGCATCAACTTGAAGCCACATGTAATAAACAGGGGGAGGGGGGGCACTACTACATGAGGATAAAATAATGAAACTGAAGGGAAAAAAAATCCAGACCGTTACAAAGAAAGATGTTTTGATCTAAGCATGTGGTGTATGAGGGCACAAGTGTGTATGCACATATAGTTTTATGACCACATACAAAGACGCAGTAAAAGGAATATATAAAATATGGGACACACATTGAAATGTGACTACGTCAGATCAAAACCAATGGGTATGCCTTGGAATAGGATATCAAGTGAAAGCAACAGAAGAATAAATTAGACCTTACCTGCTAATTGTCTTTCCTTGAGTATTCTTCGGGCCAGTCCAGGAACAGTCTTTTCAGACCCCGGCTCTATTGATGGACCCCTCACCAGTTTGAGGTTCCTGAGGGGGTTCAAGCTCTGTTTTTGCCAGAATTTATTTTGTCACTTCATAGGGCTTATTATAAGCTTGTGGCCCAAGCAGAGAGGAAAAAGCGCAATCGACCTCCTATTAGCTCCTCCGCCTGGACCTCCCTCATCTCATTGCGGCTTCTTAGAGGCACTCGACTGAGGTCCGCTAAATCCCCGTCCGAACCCTCGAGCACCCCGAAAGGACTGCCCCCTGGGCAGAAACCACCCTCTCTGATAAGGAGTAAACCGATTTCCTCTGAATCTACGGTAGTCTTTGCCTTGACCTTGCTGTGCAGAGCCCTGCTTCGGACGGTCCTCCGGTAGGCGTCCGCCTTTGGAGTCCCCCAAATCCTTCACAATCTTTTCCAATGCTTCCCCAAAAAGTAGCTTACCCTTATAAGGCAGCCTACTAAGACGGGTCTTAGAAGACGCATCCGCCACCCAATTTCTCAGCCAGAGAAACCTCAGAGCAGCAATGACCGATGCCATGGATTTAGCCGACATCCGAACCAGATCATAGAAGGCGTCGGCAAGATACGCTGCAGCAGATTCTAACTTTGCTCCTTCCGGCGCCGAAGTTCCCTCCAAACCTGGAGAAGACTCCGTTTGCAGCCACCTAATGCCCTGGACACATATGCTCTACAGATGGAAGTTTGCAACACTAGAGCACTGGTATCAAAAGCCTGCTTGAGAATGGACTCCAGCTTTCTATCCTGCAGATCCTTAAGGGCCGCTCCACCCTCTACTGGGATAGTGGTTTTCTTAGTCACCGTTGATACTAACGCATCGACCTTCGGCATACGCAACAATTCCTTCTCCTTTTGCAGGACTAGATATAAGCGGCCTAGTGCCCGAGCCCCTCTCAAGGTGGCCTCGGGGCATTCCCACTCAGACTCAACCATCTGCTTAATGACCCTATGCAGCGGGAAACACCTCTGTTCTGCTCTAAACCCCTGCAGCAAGGAATCCTCTAATGGCTCAGCCTGTACTGCTGGCAAGGCAATACTCAAGGCCGCTAGTGAATGGGAAATCAACGCACCCAACTCTTCCTTCCTAAACACTCTGAAAAGATTGGGATCATCTCCAGCTGCTCTCTCTCCTTCCTCGAGGTCCTCTGGCCACAAATCTAATCCAGATTCTGAGGGGATCTCCACCTCCTCTGGGCCTTGAAACTCCAGAGTCTGTTGAGCTAGACCACCATTTGTCACCCTGGCCAACAGCACCGCATTGGAAGACCCCTCTCCCAGGTCCCCCCTGCAGAGCCAGGAAGCGTGGACAAAACAGGAAGGCTAGACACCAACTCCTTGCCCTGCCCCCTCTCTAACTTCAAGCAATAAGCCCTATGAAGTGACAAAATAAATTCCGGCAAAAACAGAGCTTGAATCCCCTCAGGAACCTCTGAAACTGGTGAGGGGTCCATCAATAGAGCAGGGGCCTGAAAAGACTGTCCCTGGACTGGCCCGGAGAGACGAAAAGGAAACGCTAAAGGATTAGGTTGATATTTAAAACCAAAACAAATCAAGTACTGCGACTCCAGGCTGCTTTATCCCATGGCCACAGCCCAATTCTCACCAATAGACAGCGTTGAGGGCCAGATAAAACAAGGAGCTATGCAGCGGCTTCTCCCACACTAGCACAGCCTGCACGTAACCCAGAAGCGGCTCCCAACCGCCCAGCGCTTCCAGCAGGTAACTCCTCGCGACCCGAGTCCGCTCTTCGCGCTCGCTCGGAGACAGGTGGGCCTTGGGTGCCATGGCCCGTTCTTCAGGTTCACCGGGCAGCGCCATCTTCCACCTCCTGCTGCTCGGGCCGAGACGAGCATTCAACCGCGGCGTCAATCAACCAGTCGACGCTGACGTCACTCGGGCGCGTTGGCGTCACGGGAGACTTAAAGAGACGCCTGGGAAAAAAATAGAGAAAAACATGTGAGCCGTAAACATTTACAAAATGCTGCTCGCGCAAACTATCACGGGTTTCTAAGCACCGAGTGTGTTTACAGAACCAACCCGACCAAAAAGAAAATGCCGCTAGAGCAAGATATCCTCTCCCCTTAATATTAAAGCGTTACACCTGTATCAAATACAATATTTGAAAAGACACAAACACTGTCAAATAAGATTCCGTAGGCCGTACGGCTCTCTTACCGCTTATGGTTAGTAGTAGTTATGAATTATTTACAATCTACAGTGCAGACACCGGGCAAAACAAACAAACGTACGTGAAGAATGCAAATCTACCTACCTACCTCCCTCCTCTCAGTTTTTCACTAGCCGCATGACGTTGTATGCTTGCCTCTTACCGTGCCTCACTATCCTGTTCTGGACCCACACTGTGCGCATGCGCCTACAAGTCCCAGCCGTTCAAACTCGGAAAAAAATTGACAGATGTCAGTACGAGTGGCCGTTACCGGACGACCAATCGCTGAGTTCGAGGAAGAAGGGCGTGTCTTTAACCCTCATATCCAATGATTCTTCAGAAGTCCCTTCTCCTTCCCATTTTTTTCCGTGATCGTCATAGCCTTCAGACCCACCCACTGTGTCAGAACGAGGCTTGGAACGCATAAGGGAAGGCGCGCCGTTGATAAAGGATAATGAATGCGCATGCTCCATAGAGTGTTAAAAATTGAGCGCCTTCGGTAGCGGGACGGGACGTAAGCGTATAGTCTCGGTTAGCGAACACTTGGAGGGTCTGGCTGAGGTCTCAGGAGTCTTAGCATCATGCCTCGCGAAATCATCACTCTACAATTGGGGCAGTGCGGCAATCAGAGTAAGCTGATAGCTTGGACTCTTCCTAAGCTTACTCTTGGGTTTACT
The DNA here is from genome assembly GCA_033557465.1 of Ichthyophis bannanicus. Lineage (NCBI taxonomy): Eukaryota > Metazoa > Chordata > Amphibia > Gymnophiona > Ichthyophiidae > Ichthyophis > Ichthyophis bannanicus. The sequence goes on from CM066045.1 coordinate 56,156,637, forward strand.
AAACAGCGATTGCCGCTTAGTAACCGTTAGGTTTGGGGGAGGGTGCTGGTTCCTCTGCCCAGCTCGAGCGCAATAAGACTCTTGCGCTCAGAGCTTCGCTTCCGGGGTGTTCTGGTTAGCTGCGCCCATGATAATGTTTATCCAATGCTACACAAATAACTGCACGTAGATACTGTTGGATATGATTTTGTTCGGGGTAGTTTCTCCAAACGCCTGACTTTGTGGCATCCTTGGGTAGTCTTTTCAGATGACTCTACGATAGGCAAGAGGAGAGTAAATGTTTATATTTAATAAGACATATTTTGTACGTTTTAATAATTTGCCATGATTGTGCTGAAAGGTTGCATAACTTGATGTGATGTTGTATGCAAATAAATAAATAAATGCTATGAATAGTTATGCAGAGAAGCTAAAGACAGAGGAGGGAGAAGGAAATCTCTGAGTTCTGCGATTGTCTAACGTGCATCAAGACGGGTCAATGAAAAGTACTACAATGGCATATGCAAGGAAATAGAAGCAGAAAGTATTAGAGGGAGAACCAGATTGGCTTTCCTAAAGCTAGGAGAGTTAAAAAAATCCAGCCTCGAATTGGAATGTTACAAGATGCTCAAGGTTCTATGTTGAATGATGCTGAGAAGATCAAGAAAAGGTGGAAAGAATATACAGAGTTTTTATATGATAAAGATCAAGTGAATTGTAGAAAGTATATAAAAAAAAAAACCCTGTTAAGTGGATCAACAGCCGTTTCAGCCTGTACTTTTATGATCCGGAACCACTGGTGATGCAAGAAGTCCAAGCAGCATTGAAAGCCTCATCAAAGAACAAAGCACCAGGCATTGATGGCATTCCCACAGAAATATTACAGCAATCTGATGCAGCTGCTACTATACTTAAAAGGCTCTGCTAAGAAATTTGGAAGACATCATCATGGCCAACTGACTGGAAAAGATCTGTGTTTATACAAATACAAAAGAAAGGTGATCCAATTGACTGGAAATTATCGCACAATCGTTCTGATCCCACATGCCAGCAAGATTCTACTGAAGATTATTCAACAAACTACAACCATACCTGGAACAAGAACTACCTGAAGTACAAGCAGGGTTCAGGAAAGGGCAAGGAATGAGAGACATCATCGTGGATGTGAGATGGATCCTTGAAAAAACTAAGGAATACCAAAAGGATGTTGGTGTTTTATCGACTAGCAAGGCTTTTGACTGTGTAAACCATGAGAAACTCTGGGTCACATTAAGAAGCATGGGTATACCAGAACATTTGATCGATCTCTTGCACAATCTATACACTGATCAAGAAGCAATAGTTCAAACAGAACAAGGAGAAACAGAATGTTTAAAATAAGCAAAGGTGTATGACAAGGCTGCGTACTTTTCCCTTACCTGTTTGATTTTATATGCAGAACAAATCATCATAGAAACAGGATTGTATGAAGACAACAGAGGTGTGAAGACTGGTGGAAGACTAGTCAACAACCTTTGTTATGCTGATGATACCACATTACTGGCTGAAAGTGAAGATGATCTGAAAGATTTGCTTCTCGCGATCAAGGAACATAGTCTTAAAATGGGACCTCCACGTTAATGTAAAGAAGACAAAGATCACGACAACTGGCAAAATGAATGAGTTCATCATTGAAGGAGAAGAAATTGAAATAATGGACAACTTTAACCTACTTGGATCAACTATCAATAAAGAAGCAACAAGCAGTCAAGAAATCCGATGATGCTCTTGGCAGAATGGCTATGAAAGACCTAGACAAGATTCTAAAGAGCAGAGATGTTGCTCTCCATACGAAGATTTGACTCGTTCAAGCCATGATATTTTCAATAACATCATATGGATGCGAAAGCTGGACAGTGAAAAAGATACAGGAAGAAAATTGATTGAATTATGGTGCTGGTGGCGAATACTGCGTATACCATGGACTGCCCAAAAAACAAATCAGTTAGTACTAGAGGAGATCAAACCTAAGCTTTCTTTAGAAGCTCAGATGACAGGACTTCAACTTTCATACTTTGGGCACATCATGCGAAGAGAGAGATCATTAGAGAGAGACATCATGCTTGGCAAGATAGATCAATGCAAAAGAGGAAGGCCAGCAATGAGATGGATCAGTACAATAAAAGCAGCTACGGGTACCAGTCTGTCAACAATGAGCTGCCTGACTGAAGACCGAACACAGTTTAGGACAACTATCCAGAGGGTCGCCATGAGTTTACATTGACTCAATGGCACTTAACAACAAAAATAGCATGAGTAGTTTTCTAGAACAGGTATACTTGAGTCAAGGTGGCAGTAGTTGCTCTTATTGTTATGTGCTGTCAAGTCAATGCTGACTCTTGGCGACCCATCTCCTGAGCTTTCTTGGCAAGGTGCGACTGGAAGTAGATTACCAGGTTTTTCTTCCTTGCAGTAAGGTCACAAGCTCCTAGTATTTTAAGATGGGCTTCCATCCAAGCATCAGCTAGGCTGGACCCTGTTTATAGAAAGCATTAAATGGGAACCTGGAAGTAGCCTTATCCCACCCCAATTTGTCTACCAGTCACACATCCCTTTTCAAACTACTTCAGCTCATTTGTTGCATATAACAAGCCTGTCCGTGAATATTAATTGTCAGTGCTAAGGGCAGTCAAAGGAAAATATCTGGACATTAGGAAATAAGATAAGGAGGAGAGAGGCTTTGGACAGGGAATCTCACACCAAAGCACATATATTTCTAATTAGGACCCTGGTGACCCATCTGAATGTGGTCTAGTTCTTGTGAGCAGTGAAGCAGATCTGGCTGCTGGCATGCCCAGTGGTGCCTCCATTAGATCTCAATCTGGTGCTGTCAGCTGGTGGCAGCTCCTTTTTGAGCTGTTGTCAGGGGCCTTCCTGTAGCATGTCACTTTGAAAACAGTGTTCCTTGTGGCCATGTGCTTGGCATGCCAGATTTCAGAGTTGCAAGCACAATGGTGCCGAGAGCCTTTTCTAATCTTATCAAAGGAGAAAGCTGTTTTTGCGACCGATGTCGTCCTTATTTTTTTATCTTCCCTCCCTTTGTTTATGTTTTTGTCAGTAGGACGTTATTTTTAACACTTCTTCGCTTTGTATTCAATTTTACTATGCTATCGTAAACTCTTCATTGTAACTTTAGTGTGTAAGCCCCATTGAGTTTGTAGTTATTGCTAACTAGGTCACATTAACAACCGTTGGGGCCTGGATTAAAGTGCAGTAATGCAGGCTACTAAATCTAGACCTGTATGTACATTCTTGTTAATGCCATGCAGGAATTTTGAATATTTAGGAAGATGTGGTCTCCCTAGTTCCCTTCAGATGTAACGGTGTAGTTGGAATACAGGACAGTTGTTTTTCTATTGGATTTTAGTATTGAGCATTATGATGTTTCTGCTAGGGTTTTAAGTTGAAGGAGAGCCCAGTCCTGCTTGCTATAAAGTCTGAGCCACGGTTGGGAAAGTTGCAGTGATAGTTAGTTATATTGAGATGGCTGGAGACATTCAGAAGAATAGGATGTCTTTTATAGAGGGGATAGTGAATCAATAAAATAGTGTGACTGGCAGATGTTCATGCTAAGCAGTGTTCCTGATCGTGCTAGCCAGTCTAGTCCCGGACCTCTGGGTTCCCTATCTCATCCAGTAGCTTGGAGACTGAGAAACTCCTCCTTTTTATGATGTCACCGGTATATCTTCCTTGAATCCGCCTCCAATCCCCAGTTACCTCAGTCTCCAAGCAGCTGGATGAAATAGAGCCCGGAGGGCCGGGCTCACTAGAGAAACGAGTTTGTTTTAGATAACTTTTGGGACACATTTAAGAAGGCAGCTTAACTTGGGGGTGCTGTGCCTTTAAGTTGGCTGCAGGCTTCTTCCTCACCACCCTCTCCCGCGGCGGCCTTTGCTTCTGCCTGGGACAGTGGCTGAATCCTAAGGGGGACCCGGATCGGCAGATACTTGTTGTGGTGCTCAAACGGCATTTTTTAAGGGGGTGAGAGCCAAGCCAGCGCCGCACAGAGGTCTGCCTGTTAGAGCGCTGGCTGGCTCGGCCCGTTCCATTTCATTCTGAGGGGGATAGAGTAAACCGGTAACGAGGCTGTCTGCATTTGAGAGATCTCCGGAGCCGTCGACAAGCTACTCTGGGAGCACAGTGCAGAGTGCTTGTTTCGGCGCGGCTTGAGGTAAGGCGATGTAATTTTAAAGCGGGAGTGTGTGCAGCGCGTTTTGGTGCGAAGACGCCGGCGGTGGGCCTAGCTGCGTGGCGGGACCGCGTGTAAACGCGGCTGGCTTGGGCAGTCAGTTTAGCTTGTAAACGATCGCCGGAGCCTCATTCAGTGTGTTTTCTGCACAACGTCTTGGGCAAAAGAGCTTTCCTGCGCATCAGTTCGGTTAAAAAAAAACAAAACAGGAAGGTTCTCCACCCTTTTTTCTGCTAGGCTGGTAGTGCTTTGAAAGCTGTTGGGGGGGGGGGGGGCTTTCAGGACTGCAGCCTGTCTGGGCTGAAAGAGATTGATTGATTGCTTGATTCATTCATTGATTTAACCTGGCTTACCAAGCCCTCTAGGCCACTCTGTCTAGTCTGGCTTGAAGAGAGGCTCTGCTTCAGGTGTGTGCAAGTCCTGTGTGAGGGAGGCAGCATTGATGGAACAGCCCAGGGACGGAAAAGGGGCTGTGCCAGAGGCCGAGAAGGAGAGTTTGGTGGCACTGCTGTCGAAGGAGCCTCAGGTGGAGCCAGTGGCTGGGCCATCTTTGGTGCCGGACACTCTTCTCCCTCAGGCTCCATTCCCTAAGGAGCTAGCGGCTATTTTTTCCTCAGGATTTTGTCACGCTTCTGCAGCGTGTGGTGTTTGGTAGAGATCAGCAGCGGCCAGGCTCTGAGGTCTCGGGCGGGCAGAAGAGACCTGCCCCGACGACCTTACCCGAGGGGCTAAGAGATCTCGCCTGGAGGGGGTAACTGGAGAGACGCCTGTAGCCTCAGAGGGATTATTGTCCGACGAAGAGGACCACAGTTTGGAGGTTGATGAAGAGCTGGAAGAAGGGGAGCTTTCAGAGAAGGAAGATCAGGCTAGAGTGGTGCGAGTCTTCTGAAGAGAGGAGCTTCCCGCACTGATAGCTGAGGCGTTAAAGGTCCTAAATATGCCTGTGCCAGGAACGACGTAAGAAGACTCGCTAGAAGATCCCTTGTTACAGGTTTTCAGGAGGAATCAAAGGGCATTCCCAATTCATAGGGTGTTTTGGGAAATGATTCAGGAAGAGTGGAACGTGCCAGAGGCTCCCCTTAGAGGGGCCAGAGTTATGGGTCGGCTGTACCTCTTTATTGGAGCAGGATAAGGAGGTGTTTAAATCACCCAGAGTTGATGCGGCTGTGTCGGCTGTCACCAAGAAAACTACCATTCCGATGGAAGGCAGTGCAGCTCTTAAGGACACCTACGACAGAAAGTTGGATATGTTACTACGTCAGGTGTTTGATGTGAATGCCCTGTCCCTTCAGGCAGCTATTTGCGGGGCTTGGATTGCTAGAGCCTGCCTTCGCTGTTCGCAACGCGTACGTTCTAGCCAGGACTGCTCGGACTTTAGCGAAGGGGCTAAATTAGAGTCTGGCGCGGCCTACTTAGCGGACATTCATTATGATCTTATGCGTGGGCTGTCAAAGAGCATGGCGTCAGCAGTGACAGCACAATGGTACTTGTGGCTCCGCAACTGGGCAGCGGATAGTTCTTCCAAGACTCGGTTGAGTAAGCTTCCCTTTAAGGGCCGCTTGCTGTTCGGGGAAGATTTGGAGAAGCTGGTTAAGGACTTAGGAGAATCTAAAGGTGGTAAGTTGCCAGAGGACAAACCCAAGTCGAGCCGAGCGTTTCCGCCTAGTAGGGGGCAGCAATGCGATTTTCGCCGGTCTCGGTTTCAGAGGTTCGGTACAAGTCAGAGAGGGCGTTTCCCTAATAGAAACCAAGCTTTCCGAGGGTTTCAAGGTGCGGGACGGGGTTTCGGCCCTTTCTCTTCCTCGTCCTTCTCTAACAAAAAGCAGCAATGAGATAAGGGGGACCCAGGCACCCTTGCTGCCGGTAGGGGGGCGGTTGCAGGAGTTTTATGCTGCCTGGGTCCGAGTAACTTCAGATCAGTGGGTTCTAGAGGTAATTCGAGAGGGCTATGCACTGGAATTCTTGAGACCGTTGCGAGAGGCCTTCGTGCAGTCCCCCGGCAAGTCGATAGCCAAGTGCGAGGCTTTGCGGGAGACAGTCCGAAGGCTGCTAGAGCTCAGAGCAATAGTGCCCGTCCTGCCAAGCCAACGCGGGTCCGGTCGATACTCCATTCATTTCGTGGTGCCGAAAAAGGACGGCGGCGTCCGGCCTATTCTGGATCTCAAGGGAGTAAATCGTTGCCTGCGGGTGTCGCATTTCCATATGGAGACTCTGTGGTCGGTCATAGTGGCTGTGCGGGAAGGGGAGTTTCTTACCTCTCTGGATCTGTCAGAGGCCTACCTCCACATTCCCATAAGGCCAGAACATTGCAAGTTTCTCAGATTCGCAGTTCCCTTCGGGCATTTTCAGTTTCGAGCGTTACCCTTCGGCTTAGCGACGGCGCCGCGCACCTTCACCAAGGTCATGGTGGTGGTGGCGGTGGCACTCAGAAAGGAGGGAATCTTGGTGCATCCTTCTTTGGACAATTGGCTGATCCGGGCGAAGTCACGATCCGAGAGCGAGACAGCTACTGCCCACGTGGTGTCTTTTCTGGAGGAGCTAGGTTGGGTAGTCGACCTTTTGAAGAGCCAACCGGTTCCCTCGCAGAATCTAAAATATTTGGGAGCTCGCTTCGACACGGGGGCTGGAAGGGTATTCCTCATGGGGGAGCGAGCTCAGGCCCTTCGCAAGTTAATAGACCAGGTTCTCCGGTGCAAGTCGCCCTCAGCATGGCATTATCTTCAAGTGTTAGGCATGATGGCAGCCTCCATAGAGACAGTGCAGTGGGCAAAGGCCCACATGAGGCCATTGCAGAGAGCGTTGCTCCATTGCTGGTCGCACCGGCGGGACCCGTTATCTCGGAAGTTGCGCTGCCCAGCAGAAGTCCATCAGTCCTTTCAGTGGTGGTTGCGTCCCAAGTCATTGGAGAGCGGGAAGGCCTTGGACGCTCCGGACTGGGTGTCGCTGATGACAGACGCCAGTCTGCTGGGCCGGGGAGCGCATTGTCAGGGCAGCTTCGCTCAGGGGAGCTGGGGCGCCCAGGAGCAGACATGGTCCATCAACTGGTTAGAGTTGAGAGCAGTATCCCTGGCTTTGCAGAGCTTTCAAAGGTTAGTTGCCGGCAAGGCAGTTTGAGTATTCTCCGACAAAGCCACAGCGGTAGCGTATGTCATCCGACAAGGAGGAACCTGCAGCGCTGCGCTGGAATTGGAAGCCGAAGCCCTGTGCGCTTGGGCGGAAGTGAATCTACTGGATCTGTCGGCAGCACATATAGTGGGAGTGGACAATGTGCAGGCCGATTTTCTTAGTCGAGTGAGAGTGGACCCAGGAGAATGGGTTCTTCATCCAGAGGTCTTCGAGATGGTGGTGCACAGGTGGGGCGTACCGGTCATGGATCTCATGGCGACCTTCGCCTCGACAAAGGCCAGCCGATTTTTCAGCAGGAGAAGAGAAAGGATGTCGGAAGGATTAGACGCTCTCGTTCAGGAGTGGCCGGTGGGGCAGCTACTGTATGTGTTTCCCCCGTGGGTACTGATAGGAAGAGTCCTGCAGCGCGTAGAAAGTTTCAAAGGGCAGGTAATTCTGATAGCCCCCGACTGGCCCCGCAGACCCTGGTACGGGGATCTGGTGAGATTGTTGGTGGCAAAGCCCTGGTGGCTTCCACCTCGCCCGGATCTGCTGTCGCAGGGGCCTCTCTTAATGCCTCATGTGGGTCGGTTCTCTCTTACGCTTGGCTCTTGAAAGGACGAGGTTGAAATCTAGGGGCTATTCGGCGGCAGTGGTGTCTACTCTGAGAGCCCGGAAGCGGTCCACTTCGCTAGCCTACGTATGTGTTTGGAGGGTCTTTGAAGCCTGGTGCGCGGAGAAGAACTGTGAGGCGTTGAAGTCCACCCTCCCTCAGATTTTGGACTTCCTGCAGGATGGTTTTGATAAAGGGTTGGCTGCGGCGTCGCTCCGCGTGCAGGTGGCGGCGTTGTCCTGCTACAGAGGTAAGGTAGGAGGGCTAGCGCTGGGGCGTCAGTGTGATGTTAAGCGCTTTCTCTGGGTGGTATCGCTAGTGCGGCCTCCTGCTAGTCTGGTCTTCCCTAAGTGGAATCTACTGTTCGTGTTAGACGCGTTGGAGCGCAAGCCCTTCGAACCGTTGTCTCGGGCATCGCTCAAAGATCTTACACTCAAGGCCATCTGTTCAGCCATCTGTTCGGCGAGAAGAGTCTCTGAGTTGCAAGCGCTTTCCTGCAGGGAGCCCTATCTGACGTTCTGTAAGTCGAAGGTGGTTTTAAGAATGGTACCGGGGTTTCTACCTAAAGTGGTTTTGCCGTTTCACGTGAATCAGGAAATTTCCCTGCCGGCGTTTGTTCAGGAGGATAGGGCGTCGGTCTCTAGAAAGTTGCATCTATTAGATGTCCGTAGGGCGCTGAAAAAATATCTGCGGCGGATGGCCAGTTTCCGCAAGTCGGACAGACTGTCCTTTTCGTGGGTCCGCGAAAGGGAGAATTGGCGTCCAAAGGTCCATTGCTAGGTGGATCAAAAGACCATTGCGTCGGCTTACATTTTGAAAGGGAAGGCTGTGCCGGAGTGGCTTCGGGCACATTCTACGAGAGCGCAGGCTTCCTCCTGGGCGGAGGTGCGTTTGGTTCCGCCAGCGGAGATTTGGTCCTCCTTGAATTCCTTTGTGAGACATTATCGCCTAGAGGTACAGAGGGCGGAAGAAACCTGTTTTGGGTCAGCAGTTCTACAGGCTGGTCTTCCAGGTCCCTCCCATGCTTGAAGAGCTTTTCACTGCTCTGGTACTGACCCCGAGGTCCGGGACTAGACTGGCTAGCACGATCAGGAAGGTGAAATTAAACTTACCTGCTAATTGTTGTTCCTGGAGTGTAGACAGTCTAGTCCCGTGTCCCACCCAGGGTTTTTTTTCGCTATATTGTGGTCTGAGAGCTGGAGAGCATTTACAGGTAAGAGGACGTTCTTGCTTTCTGATGCCTAGCATAACTTCAGGGGGGATCAGAGTATCCGACTGGGGGGGGGGAAGAGGACAAAAAAGAGAGTCTTTCCGCTAATTTTCGGTTTGGTCAGGGGTTGTTCCCTCCTGGGTGGAGGAGGGAGTGGCCTGCTTAGCTTAAAGTCATGATAGGTTAGTGTTCTGTTCCATTGGGGTTTTCTCAAAATGGGTGTTTTGAAAGTTAAGTGTTTCTTAATTTGGTTAAAGGCTTACTTGTATCTCTGGTGAGTCTGCTTTGTCAATAGGTTACTGAGGATTGGAGGCGAATTCAAGGAAGATATACCGGTGACATCATAAAAAGGAGGAGTTTCTCAGTCTCCAAGCTGCTGGATGAGATAGGGAACCCAGAGGTCCGGGACTAGACTGTCTACACTCCAGGAACAACAATTAGCAGGTAAGTCTAATTTCACCTTTTTGAATAGACAAGTGATTTTCTTGTTTTTTATTTTTATATTAGAAATAGGTTTCAGAAGTGGAGCGAGTAATATGGTTGCTATGTTCATGCATTTCAATGCACAAAAAATAAACAAAAAATACAAGAAGTTTAGTCCATTGAGAGAGATTTCTTGACTAGCTTTTGAGAACTTTAGGGATGAGCATTATGGAACAGAGAACTCCAACTGTTTTCAGTTTTGTTTCTGGTGAAGGCAGACCTTGTTAAGCCCTATCTCAGGGTAACAAAGCCTTCTATGCATAATTTACATTGAAATTCTTTCTTTTCTAGTTGGTTTTGAGTTCTGGAAACAGCTGTGTGCTGAGCATGGTATAAGCCCTGAAGGAATTGTTGAAGAATTTGCTACAGAGGGTACCGACAGAAAGGATGTTTTCTTCTATCAGGTAATAAAAGCCAGTCCTAATTTTTGCAGCCCTGTTAACTATACGATTATGTTAACTTATGCTTTGTAACTTGAGTCATGGATGGATTTTAAATTTTTGATATACTGTCTTACACCAAAGTATTAAAGTAGTTTATAGTGAAAAGCCCCCCCCCCTACCACCCCTACTGAATTATAAACATTGCTAGCTAAAAAAGATAAATCTGTAAAGTCATTTCTTGATAGAGGAGTTGTCAACCCTTTTTGTTTTCTGTTGTAAGACACCTGATGTGGAGGCGTAGCCTAGTGGTAGAGCAACTGCCTAGTACCCAGAAGATCAAGGGTTTGATTCCCACTGGCACTCCTTGTGACCTTGGGCAAGTCATTTTACCCTCCATTACCTCGGAAGAAAAGGCTGGCAATCTACTTCCGCTGATACATTGCCAAGAAATCCCAGAGGTAGCTGGGTCGCTATGAGTCAACACTGACCTGATGTCACTAAAAAAAAAAAAAAACCTGACAGACCATATTCATGTATATGGCACACTGAAAGCTACAATCTGTTGCTAAACAAAAAAGAACACAAATATTATTTCATTGTAGCTAAAAATAATGCTTGTCCTGGCAACAACAGTAATGGTTGAAGTGAGGGGGGGGGGTGGATATAGGGAGTGGTGTTAGAGATTTCAAATACAATACCTGGCTACTTTGCACTATTCCAAGCTTGCAGGCACATGTGGTTGCTAGGAAAAGCCTAGGATTGCTATCAATTTTTTGACTGATGTCAGTGTGCCCTGATACACTTGTTCAGAGCCACTGTTTTTAATATCAAACCCTTACTACTATTCTAAAATTGGTTCAGTGTTCTGCCAGAAAATAAAACTACAATATCTTTATAGCTCTTAAATCATACGTGCCATAGAATCTTACAATTTCTGAAAGGTACCAGTCGGAATTCAATTTGAGCATATGAATATACTACTGCAACTATTCCACAGATGTAATCTTGCTCAAAATTGAACATAAGAACACAAGATATACCATAATGGGTCAGACCAAGGTCCATCAAGCCCAATATCCTGTTCCCAACGGTGGCCAATCTGGGTCACAAGTACCTAGCAGTTTCCCCAAAAGACACAGGTTCCACAATGCTTGTATTGGGTCAAGCAGTGGATATTCTGGGTCCCCTTCAGTAATGGTTTATGCACCATTCCTCCAGGAACTTGTCCAAACCTTTTTAAACCAAGCTATGCTAACAACGTTTGCTACATCCTCTGGTAGCAAATTCCATAGTTTGATTACATGAGTGAAAAAAAATTATTTTATTAGAAACATAGAAACAGAAAAATGATGACAGACCACATGGTCTATCTAGTCTGTCCTTCCTTAACAACTACAACAGTCTCCTCTTTTCCTTTAGAGATCCTCTGTTTCCTCTATGCTTTTTTGAATTCAGATATTGTCCTCATCTCCACCACCTCCACTGGGAGACTATTCCATGGATCCACCACTCTTTCTGTAAATAAATATTACGGCATATCACTCCTGAATCTATCCCCTTTCACCCTCATCCCATGTCCCCTCATAGCAGAACTTGCTTTCACTCGAAAGAGACTTCCCCCCCCCTCCCCCCATGCATTTAAGCCACGGAGGTATTTAAACGTCTCAATCATATCACCTCTATTCTGCCTTTCCTCTAAAGTGTACATATTAAGATCCTTAAGTCTGTCCTCGTGCTTTATAATGAAGACCACTAACCATTTTAGTAGCCACCCTCTGTACTGACTCCATCCTGTTTATATCCTTTCGAAGGTGCGGTCTCCAGAATTGAACATGATACTCCAAATGAGGTCGCACCAAAGACTTTTATATAGAGGCATAAGAACAAAAGATATGCCATACTGGGTCAGATCAAGGTCCATCAAGCCCAGTATCCTGTTTCCCAACAGTGGCCAATCTAGGTCATACGTACCTAGCAGTATCCCCAAAAGACACAGGTTCCACAATGCTTGTACTGGGTCAAGCATTGATATCCTGGGTCCCTTCTTAATAATGGCTTATGGACCTTTCCTCCAGGAACTTGTCCAAACCTTTTTTAAACCCAGCTACACTAACATCCTTTACTACATCCTCCGGTAACAAATTCCAGAATTTGATTACACGTTGAGCGAACAAATATTTTATTTTATTAGTCTTAAATAGTTTACCCTGTAGCTTCATTGCATGTCCCCTAGTCTTTCTATATTCTGATAAGGTAAACAATCGATTTACGTTTACCCGTTCCACTCCATTCATTAATTTATAGACTTCTGTCATATCTCCCCTCAGCCGTCTCTTTTCCAGGTTAAAGAGCCCTAACCTTTTTAGCCTTTCTTCATAGGAGTATCTTTCCATCCCCTTTACAATTTTCGTGGCTCGTCTCTGAACCTTTTCAAATAATGCTATATCCTTTTTAAGATACGGCGACCAGAATTGCACACAATATTCAAGATGTCGTCCCACCATGGAACGATATAGAGGTATTATAATATCCTTTGTTTTAAATTCCTTTCCTTTTAATACCTAGCATTCTATTTGCTCTCTTGGCCGCCGCTGCACACTGGGCCGAGGATTTTAACATGTTATCCACAATGATGCCTAAATCTTTTTCCTGGGTGGTGGTTCCTAATGTGGAACCTTGCATCGTGTAACCATAGTTTGGGTTGTTCTTCCCTAGGTGCATAACTTTGCACTTGTCCACATTAAATTTCATTTGCCATTTTGATGCCCAGTCTTGCAATTTTACACAATCCTCTTGGGTTTTAACAACTTTAAATAGTTTTCCTTATCGTTCCTCCAGTTCAGTCCTCTACCTCTGGGTAGTCAACCTCCTCCTGCAGCTTGGAGACTGGCATGTCAGAATCATGACATTACTGGATATAGCCTTCCTTCCACTCCCATCAGCCTCCGGTGTGACCAGTCTCCATGCAGCAGGAGGATGTTGTGAGCCCAGCAGGACTCAATAGAGGAACAGATAAGGAGCGTAGAGTAGTGAGATTAGTTAGACTTTTCAATTTAAATTTCTTGCGATTTTATCTTGGGGCTTAGTGCCTTTAAGGGAAGAAAAAGAAGAGATTCTTCCGCAAATGGTCAACCAGAGGAGAGCAGCGGAAGTATTGACCACAGCCTACCAGGTGATAATAAAGAATTTTATCTAAGGACCCAACTTAACAAGTTTCGGCCGCAGCCTTCGTCACTACATTTCTATTTGATCTTCATACATTTGTGTATTTTTTTGTCACATATGTCCTTTGTGTATCTTATTGTTCTTATTTACTTAATAGTTTGTAACACATAATCAGCTGTTTAATAATGTATGTATGGTTGACGTATTTAGAAAGGTTTCATTTGACCTTCATACATTTGTGTAATTTTAATGCTATATAGTTTTTTTTTTTTATTTCACATTTTGTAATTTTATTGTTTTACAGATTGGGAAGAGTGAGTGCTCCTCCGCATAGACATGTGTCTCACATTATCTAATGTGGTTCCCTGGTAATCTGTCATTTACAACATTTGTTTTATCCATTTTTTATGATGTTTACATTTCCTTGTTTTTAGTTCTTTGTTTTTGTTTTTTAGACCTCTGACGAAGGCTGCGGCTGAAACTTGTTAAGTTGGGTCCTTAATAAAGAATTTTATCTATCACCTGGTAGGCTGTGGTCAATACATCCGCTGCTCTCCTCTGCTTAGTGCCTTTAAAACAAAAAAAAAAGGTAAAGCACTTTGCAGTCAGTTCTTTCTTACCTGCTCCCTGCCTGGCTATCTTAGTTTTCAACAGGCTTCTGCTGTTTCTTAGGGCATTCTCTCCTCCTGGACTGCTCGGAGGAGAGCTCCCTGGCCGGCCTCTGAGCTCCCGTGACTCCGCGGGATGAGCTAAAGATCGCGGCTGCGGGGTTCCGGCTGCAGACCATAGTGGACGTGCATGAGCAGCTGTAAGTACACACCGGCGGCACTCTAGGACTTCTCAGGGTGCCGCGCGGTGCAGAGAGGCAGCTGAGAAGGAGGCAAGTCGTCTGGTCAGATGGCGGCCGGGGTCTGGGCTGTCCTGGCTGAGGGAGATCTCTCGGGTGCAGAGTTCTCGACGGAGCTGGGTTTTGGCGCTCTTTTTCTTCCGGCTCTGCTCCGGCGGCCATTTTAGAGCAGGGAAGGTCAGAACCTTGTGACTGCCAGGCGGCAGCAGGGCGCGCATGCAGCGGTTTTATTTTGATTTCTTTTCAGCGGTGTTTTTATTCCTTTGCCCTGTGGACATTTATTTCTTTGATTTGGGGCTTTTGATTGCTAGGGCTTCCTCTCCTTTTTGCCGAAGCGTAACTCCGGGGGAGGGGGGGATTTTTTGTTTGTCTGCAATAACAGCTGCTTATTTGAGGTAGTTAGTCCCTGCAAGCCTACACTATAAATCTAAAATCTAACTATTGCATGGTCAGATCCTGAAAAAAAAAAAGAAAAAAGGGAAGAGGAACTAATTCTTAGGTTTATAGCCTTAAGGAATTGTATCTGTGGTGGATTCATGGCGGCATGTCCGCAATGTGTAGTATGCGACACCCGGAGGGGCTCTGTGGCCGAGTCCAGAGTTTGCCGCGGCTGTGCAGTTCTTTCCTCTACAGTAGAACAGCAAATGGACTGCAAGGATCTTTCCGAGGCACAAGGGGTGTCGGGGGATCCAATGTCTGATGTGGCGCAGGTCACCGTGCAGGAGGCGCCGTCTGGAGAGGCGGCAGGGTCGTCAGGCGTGCTCTCAGCCTTGGGGTCTTTGGATCTCGGGGAATTCTGCCCAGATTTCATTTTGCTAATGCACCAGGCTTTTTTCTTGCGGAGGCAAGGAAAATTGCTGGGGCCGGAGCCTCTGTCCTCACTTCCTCAGCATATGGAAGTAGCTGAGGGGGGAGGGCGGGTCCACCGGCATATAAGAAACTGTGGGCTTGAGGGTTCTCGGTTACGGAGAATGATTGGACGGAGGTTGACGAGCCCGACTGGGAGCAGGAGGAAGGATCAGTGGATCTCGAGGAAGGGGAGATTCCTGAGCCTGAGGCCCAAGATAAAATCGTTAGGATCTTTCGGAAAGAAGAGCTGCCTGCGTTAATCACTGAGGCGCTTCAAATGTTGAACCTCGCGACGCAGGCGGGAGGTGAAGAGGAGGTCGAAGATCCTGTTGTTCAAGCGGTGCGACAGACGCAGGTGGTGGTTCCCATACACAGAGTGGTCGACAAAATGATACAGGACAAATGGGACCATCCAGAAGCGGGGCTCTGCGGGATGCGGACAATGAATAGACTTTATCCTCTCTCCGAAAAGGATAAGGAGAAGTTTCGGTCGCCTCGTGTGAATGCAGCGGTGGCTGCGGTGACAAAAAAGACCACTATTCCTATGGAGGGTGCTGCGTCATTAAAGGATGCGCAGGACCGGAAAGTTGACAGTTTACTGAAGCAAGTGTTTGAGGCGGATGCGTGTTCATTGCAAGCCTCCATTTGTGGAGCCTGGGTGGCACGGGCAAGCCTACGCTGGGTGCAATGGCTGCGCCTTTCTCCTCACTTGGATCAGGGGGAACTCAAGGAGCTTGGCCGGTTGGAGTCCGGAACAGCGTATTTAGCAGATGTCCATTACGACTTGATAAGAGCCCTAGTGAATAGTACAGCGTCCGTAGTTGCAGCCTGCAGATCGGTTTGGTTGCGCAATTGGGCTGCGGATAGTTTGTCTAAGTCCCAGTTGGGGAAGTTACCATTTAAAGGGCGTTTGTTTGGTGAGGATCTCGGGGAAACCAAGACTGGTCGGCTGCCAGAGGATAAACCGAAACAGGGGAAGTCCGGACTGAGTTTTCGAGGGCAGTTTCGAAGGTTTCACTCGTCGCGTTACGGGGGATTTCAAAGAGGACGAGCTCCGTCGCGAGGGCAGGGCTTTCGGGGAGTGAATAGAGGTTTCTCAGCAAGCACCTCTGCTGCAACTCGAAAGCCACAATGAAGTGAGGCGGGTCCTGGTGGGTGAAACTCCGATTGGAGGAAGGCTGAGGGAGTTTCTTCCTGCTTGGTCCCAAATTACAACTCACCAGTGGGTGCTGGAGTCACTCAGTCAAGGTTATTCCCTGGAGCTGGCGCGACCCGTGCGGGATTTGTTTGTCATGTCCCCTTGCAGAAGCTCGAAAAAGACATTGGCAATTCGGGCTACTCTGTGGCGGCTCATACAACTGGGAGCGGTTGTAGAGGTGCCGGAGGCCGAGTACGGCATGGGTCTGTATTCTATTTATTTCGTGGTGCCAAAGAAGGGAGGTACGTGGCGGCCCATCTTGGATCTGAAGGGCATAAATCATTGCCTACGAGTACCTCACTTTCGGATGGAGACGCTGCATTCTGTCATAGCAGCAGTTCTTCAGGGAGAATTCTTGATGTCGCTCTATCTGACAGAAGCGTACTTGCACATTCCCATTTGGGCAGAGCATCAAAAGTTTTTGAGGTTTGCATTTCCGTGGGGGCACTACCAGTTTCAAGTGCTGCCCTTCGGATTGGTGACGGCGCTGCAAACTTTCACCAAGATAATGGTGGTAGTGGCGGCGGCGTTGCGCAGACAGGGAATTCTAGTGCATCCCTATCTCGACGATTGGTTAATTTGGGCAAAGTCCGAGGCAGAGAGTGTGCAGGTGACTAACAAAGTGGTGCAGTTTCTTCAGAGTCTGGGTTGGGTGGTCAACCCAGCCAAGAGCCGCTTAAAACCATCTCAAGACCTGGAATACTTAGGGGTCCGTTTCGACACAAGGAACGGCAGAGTCTTTTTGCCAGGGGGACGAGTTCAAGGGCTTTGACGGTTGCTTCGGGCCTTCCGGGCCGTTCCGGCTCCCTCGGCTTGGAATTATTTGCGGGTGTTTGGGGACCATGGCGGCGACGCTGGAGGCGGTGCCGTGGGCCAAGGTGCATATGCGACCTCTGCAAAGGTCTCTTCTTCGGTGGTGGTCACACCAGTTGGATTCGTTGAGCAGGCGTCTTCCGTGTCCGGTCAGGGTCAGGCAGTCGCTTCAGTGGTGGTTGCTCCCGTCGTCTCTAGCGGCGGGCATGCCGCTGGAACAGCCAAACTGGCTTCCGTTGTTGACGGACACCAGCCTCTGAGGCTGTGGCGCACACTGCGAGGGCAGATTCGTGCGGGGGGGTGGTCGCCCCTGGAGAGCTCTTGGTCAATCAATCGCCTGGAGCTTCGGGCAATTTTCAGAGTTCTGCAGGCATTTGTGGAGTTGGTAACGGGTCGAGCAGTCCGAGTTATGACCGACAACTCTGCGGTGCTCGCCTACATCAATCGCCAGGGGTGCACGGGAAGTGCAGCCATGGAGGAGGAGGCGGACTTGTTGTTCGCCTGGGTAGAGAGTTGGCTATCGGCAATTTTGGCGGCGCACATTGCCGGAAAGGACAACGTGATGGACGATTTTTTTTCTCAGCAGAGTCAGAGTGGATGCAGGAGTGTGGGTGCTGCATCCAGAAGTGTTTGCGCAGATAGTTGCTCGTTGGGGGAGTCCCATAATGGATCTGATGGCGACCTTCCAGTCGGCAAAGGCCACTCGTTTCTTCAGCAGGAGGCGAGAAAGAATGTCGGAAGGCCTAGACGTGCTTCTGTATGTGTATCCGCCCTGGGCGTTGATTGGTCAAGTGATCCAGCAGATCGAGGCACATCCGGGGAGAGTGCTTCTGGTGGTGCCAGACTGGCCAAGGTGGTCGTAGTATGCGGATCTGGTGCGCTGTCTGGACAGGAAACCCTGGCGGTTTCCGCCCAGGTCAGATCTGTTGATTCAAGGGCCTCTGTTCATGCCGCAAGTGGATCGATTCTCGCTTACGGTTTGGCCATTGAAAGGGCTTGGCTGAGAAAGAAAGGTTATGCTCCAGCGGTTATAGCTACGTTGCTCAAGGCTAGGAAGCGCTCCACTTCTCTAGCATATGTTAGAATCTGGCATATATTTGAGGATTGGTGCTCGCGATGACAGATTTCGGGTGTCTACGGCATCCATACCTTCGATCTTGAGTTTTTTGCAGGATGGTTTTGATAAAGGGCTTGCGGCCAGTTCTTGCGGGTGCAGTTGGCTGCGCTTTCCTATTACTGCAGTAAGATCCATGGAGTTGGGTTCAATGCTCATGTAGATGTGTTGCACTTTCTCAAAGCGGTGGCTCGGTTACGACTGTCACGGAGAGTGACTGTTCTGTCTTGGGATCTTAATGTGGTGTTGGCGGCTCTGGTCAAGCTGCCTTTTGAGCCCTTACATCGGGCCTCTTTGAAGGACTTAACGTTGAAGATGGTGTTTTTGGTGGCCATTTGTTCGGCTCGGCGAATCTCGGAATTGCAGGCGTTGTCGTGTAGGGAGCCGTTTTTGTCCTTTTCGAGGGAAAAGGTGGTACTGCGCCCAGTGCCATTTTTCCTACCGAATGTGTTTTTGCCCTTTGCATGTGAATCAACCGGTCTCCCTACCAGTGTTGGGCGCCGTGGACGGTAGTGTGTCCGATCGCAGCTTGAGCTGTTTGGATGTCAAGAGGGTGCTGTGTCAGTACTTCAAGGTGACTGAAGAATTTAGGAAATCGGATAGATTGTTCGTGTTCGGCGGAGTACGCAAAGGGGAAGCGGCGGCGAAGGCTTCCATTGCGAGGTGGATTCGAGAGGCAATTGCCTCCGCCTATCTTCTCCAGCGTCGAGCGATTTCCGGTGGGCTTGCAAGCTCATTCCAATAGAGCACAGGCTTCTTCCTGGGCGGAGTATGGGTTGGTTCCGCCTGCAGACATTTGCAGGGCGGCAACGTGGTCATCATTGCATACATTCAGTAAGCATTACGGGCTAGACATAGCGGCAGCGGCTGATGCCAGGTTTGGTTCGGCAGTGTTGCGCGCTGGCTGGAAAGGTCCCTCCCACTGATTACTGCTCTGGTACATCCCAGAGGTAGAGGACTGAACTGGAGGAACAATAAGGAAATGATTACACTTACCTGGTAACTGTAGTTCCTTGAGTGATGACAGTTCAGTCCTCCATTCCCACCTGGGTGTATTGCATAATAGCGGGTTGGGGGCCTAATGGCGGGAATTACTGGTAAGTTCATTTCCATATGGTTTCTTTGCACTATTTCCTTGCTCTGTCTCGCGGCCTGGCGGGGAAGGGTGTAAGAAAGTTTTTAATAGTTAAGGCTATAGTTATGTTAACGAGTTATGGTTATGGCTACTTATTGCTCCTTTGAGTCTGCTTTGTTAAATAGTTCACACTGGAGGCTGATGGGAGTGGAAGGAAGGCTATATCCAGTGATGTCATGATTCTGACATGCCAGTCTCCAAGCTGCAGGAGGAGGTTGACTACCCAGAGGTAGAGGACTGAACTGTCGTCACTCAAGGAACTACAATTACCAGGTAAGTGTAATTATCATTTTTCTCATCTGCAAATTTGATAACCTTGCTCGTTTTATTCCCTTTTCCAGGTCATTTATGAATATGTTAAAAAGCAGCAGACCCAGCACAGATCCCTGGGGTACACTTTTCTCCATTGGGAAAATTGGTCATTTAGCCCTACTCTCTGCTTTCTATCTTTTAACCAGTTCCTGATCCACAATAGTACACTGCCTCCTATCCCATGACTCTTTAGTTTTGCCAAAAGTCTCTGAGGGACCTTGTCAAAGGCTTTCTGAAAGTCCAAATACACTATATCAACCGACTCACCTTTGTCTACCTGTTTATTCACACCTTCAAAAAAAACATAACAGATTAGTAAGACAAGATCTTCCTCGTCTAAAGCCATGTTGGCTGTCTCCCATTAAGCTATGACTACTTACATGTTCAGCAATTTTGTTCTTTTATGATGGCTTCTACCATTTTTCCCAGTACTGACGTCGGGCTCACCGGTCTGTAGTTTCCTGGATCACCCCTGGACCCCTTTTTAAAAAATTGGCGTTACGTTTGCCATCCTCCAATCTTCAGGTATTACAGATGATTGTAATGATAGTTCACAGATTACTAATAGCAGGTCTGCAATTTCAGTTCTTTCAACACCCTTGGATGTATATCATCCAGCCCAGGTGATTTCCTACTCTTCAGTTTATCTAATCGTTGTAATACATCTTCCCAATGTATCGATATTTCCTTCAATTCGTCTGCATCTTTAAATACCACTTCAGTCATGGGTAACATTCCTACATATTCCTTAGTAAAGACCGAAGCAAAGAATTCATTCAGTCTCAGCTATCGCCTTGTTGCCTCTTAGTGCACCTTTAACCCCTCTATCTTCTAATGGACCAACTGACTCTCTCACAGGTTTTTTTGCTACAAATGTACTTAGAGGGGTTTTTTTGTTGTTTTTTTTATTATGCGTTTTTGCCTCCGCAGCAAGCTTTGTCTCAAATTCTCTCTCTTTGCCTGCCTTATTAATGCCTTGCATTTAACTTGCCAGTGCTTGTGCTGTTTCCAGGTTTCGTCGTTTGGCTCTTTTTTCCATTTCCTGAAAGATGCTTTTTTGGCAACAGCCTCTCTGACCCCACCTTTAAACCATGCTGGCAGTTTTTTGGACTTCCTTCCTTCCACTTTTCTTAAAGCGTGGAATACAGCTGGTCTGGGTTTCCAAGATAGTATTTTTTAACGACACCCAAGCTTGATGTAAGTCTTTAACTTTTGCAACTGCTCCCTTTTTTTTTTTTTTTTCTTAACTATTTTCCTCATTTTATCATAGTCTCCCTTTCGAAAGCTTAAAGGTAGTACTGTGGATCTCCTTACTATCCCTCCTCCACTAATTAAATCAAACACGTTCATGCTATGATCACTATTGCCAAGTGGCCGCAACACCCTTCTCTTGCACCAGGTCTGGTGTTCCACTAAGGACTAGGTCCAGTATGGCTTTCCCTCTGGTCGGTTCATGAACCAGCTGCTCCAAGAAGCAGTCATTTATTTCATCTAGGAACTTTATCTCCCTAGCATGCCCTGCCGTGACACTGACCCAGTCGATACCGGGGTAATTGAAATCACCCATTATTATTACTGTGCTGTAACCTTTGTTAGCTTCCTTGATTTCTTTGAGCATGTCATCATTCATTTGTTCATTCTGGCCAGGCAGTCGATAGTACACCGCCACTGCCATCGCCTTCCCCTTTTTACATGGAATTTCAATCCATAGAGATTCTACAGCAGATTTTGTTTCCTGCAAAACTTTAATCCTTTCTGACTCAATGCCCTCTCTAAGATAGAGCTGATCAAATTTGGTGTAGGGGTTACGCTCTATCATTACGATATAGTTTGTACACAGGTATCAGTGTCCCACTGGTTGTCCTACTTCCACCATGTCTCTGAGATTCCAATCATATCTAACCTCTCATTTAATGCTATATATTCTAACTCTCCCATCTTATTTTTTAGGCTTCTAGCATTTGCATACAAGCATTTTAGAGACTGTATTTTATTCATATTAATCGGGCTATTGGTAGACATGGGTAATTTGGGATCTTTAAGCTCTGTCTGCTCCATACTGAAGGGCATTTGGGCTACTTGACTCTTTTGGAACCTCTCTGCTTTTGGTAGTATGCTCCAAGGATACATTCTTCCGAACCATGCACTCTTGGGCGACTGTCGGCTTTCCCCTATCTCCTTTTTAAAGGTTAATGCCAGCAGCCTGGTTCCATCCCGGTTAAGGTGAAGCCCATCCCTTCGGAAGAGCCCCTCATTTCCCCAGAATGTTTCCCAGTTCCTAACAAATCCAAAACCCTCATCCTTGCACCGTCGTCTCAGCCACGCATTGAGACTCCAGAGCTCTGCCTGCGTTTTGAGTCCTGCGCGTGGAATGGGAAGCATTTCGGAAGTTCTGGATTTAACTTCCTACCTAAAAGCCTAAATTTAACCTCCAGAACTTCCCTACCACATTTTCCTATGTCATTGGTACCGACATGTACCAAGACAGCAGACTCCTCCCCAGTACTATCTAAGACCTTATCTAGGTGGCGCGTGAGGTCCGCTACCTTCTCACCAGGCAGGCATGTTACCAGGCGATCCTCTCGTCCAACAACCACCCAGCTATCTACATGCTTAATGATCGAGTCACCAACTATAACGACTGTCCTAACCCTTCCCTCATGGGCACATGGCCCTGGAGAAACTTTCTCGGTGCGAGAGGGTTTTACATCACCTAGAGGACAGGTTCTAGTTACAGGATCATTTCCTGCCACACCAGGGTGATGCTCTCCTATCACATGACCTCTCCTCCATGGCAACAGACTGGAGGTAAGAGCTACAGGGATATAGTCCTGAAGTCCCATCTATGTACCGCTGTCTGTCTTGTCTTCCAAGTCTGCTACTCTAGCCTCTATAGAACGGACTCGATCCCTGAGAGCAAAGAGCTCCTTGCATCTAGTGCACACGTAAGACCTCTCATCAACTGGTAAAAAATCATGCATGTGACACTCAATGCAAAAGACTGGAAAGCCCCTATCTTTCTGATGGACTGTTGTCTGCGTTTTAGAGTTAAGCTTTTGCTTAGATCTTTAAGTTCTTTACTTACTAAGGGTTGCTATGGATACTTATACTAATAAAATTGTACCTAATACGTTTAGACTTCAGGTAAACAAGGTATATTAATCTCAGGTCCTTAGTGTATGACTGGCTTGGATAACAGGCTGCACTTGAGAGCACCTCCTTTCCTTTAAGATGTGTAAGTACCTATAAAGCTACGATTATCCCAGGGGTGGGTGGATGTTAGGGAGGGAGGGAGGGAAATAACACTTATTAAAAGAGGGCTGCTACACAGTACCCTGTCCTGTGCTTCTGAGGTAAGCTGTGACCAACTTCTTGGGTGATTAACAGTCCTTGCTTGGATAGAAGGAGTCTTTCAAAATGGCCTTTTGACCTGCCACCTGGCGTTAACACCTATTGAAAATGTTTCACAGGTCTCTTGCCCCCCTAGGTAGAAGGTCTCTGTAAAGGTCTCTAGAAGACTTTATTTGTTGCTCAAAGAATACTGAACCTGTTTTGCCTTTTATGCTAATATACATTCTGATTTGGTTTAAATTAAAGCTCTTTGCTGCTGCTGCTGCTAGGCTCTGACTTATTATGAAATTTAAACTAGAAGCTCTCTAGGTACTATCACCTACTTTTTTTTTTTTCTGCTCGACATTCCTCTCCCTATGCACCCAAGTATCCTCCTAGCTGTTGCTTTCGCCTTTTCTACGTGTTTAGCTATTTTAAGAGCCTCAGTCACAACCACAGTGAGGTCCCGCTCTTCTTTAGTGGACAAAATTACTTCACCCCTTATACTATATTGCTCCCTTGGATTGCTGCAGCCCAAATGCATGACCTTGTATTTTTTTAACATTAAATCCCAGCTGCCAAATTCTAGACCATTCTTCAAGCTTAGCTACATCCCTCTTCATGTTATCTACACCTTCCTGGGTGTCTGCTGTATTGCATATTTTGGTATCATCCGCAAAGAGGTAAACCTTACCTGACAGCCCTTTCGCTATATCACTAACAAAGATCTTGAAAAGAATCGGACCAAGGACAGATCCATGGGAGCACACCACTGGTAACTTCCTTCTCCTCAGCGTGAACTCCATTTACCTGTACCCTTTGTCGCCTCCCACTCAACCAATTTCTAGCCAAAGTAGTAACTTTAGGGTCCATCCCTAGGGTGCTCAGTTTGTTTGTTTATAAGTTGCCTGTGAGGAACAGTGTCAAAGGCTTTACTGGAATCTAAATACACCATAGCTAGGGCTCTCCCTCAGTCCAACTCCCTGGTCACCCAGTCAAAAAATCAATCAGATTTGTCTGATAAGGCCTGCCTCTGGTGAATCCATGCAGCCTCAGATCCTGTAATCTGCTGGACTCCAGAAATCTCACTATTTTCTCTTTCAGGAGCGTTTCCAATAATTTACTCACCACCGAAGTTAAACTAACCGGCCTGTAGTTCTCAACCACATCCTTACTTCTGCTTTTGTGTAAAGGGGCCACATGAGCCTCTCTAGTCCTTTGGCACCACTCCCAACTCCGAGGCATTGAAAAGGTCAGTCAGTGGAGCTGCTAGAACGTCCCCAAGTTCCCTTGGTGTTCTAGGGTGTATCCCGTCCAGTCCCATCACTTTGTCTACTTTAAGTTTAGCTAGTTTTTCATAAAACAAAAGATATTATAATGCCTCTATATCATTCCATGGTGAGACTGCACCTTGAATATTGTGTGCAATTCTGTTCGCCGTATCTTAAAAAGGGTACAGCGTTATTAGAAAAGGTTCAGAGAAGAGCCACCAAAATGGTAAAGGGGATGGAAGGAAGGATACTCCTATGAATAAAGGCTAAAAAGGTTAGGGCTCTTTAACCTGGAAAAGAGACGGCTGAGGGGAGATATGATAGAAGTCTATAAATTAATGAACGGAGTGGAACGGGTAAACGTAGATTGTTTGTTTACGTTATCAGAATATAGAAAGACTAGGGGACATGCAATGAAGCTACAGGGTAAACTATGTAAAACAAATAAAAGAAAATATTGTTTCACTCAACGTGTAATCAAACTCTGGAATTTTGTTACTGGAGGCTGTTAGTATAGCTGGGTTTAAAAAAGGTTTGGACACATTCCTGGAGGAAACGTCCATAAACCTTTATTAAGAAGGGACCCAGGATATCAATGCTTGACCCAGTACAAGCATTGCGGAACCTGTGTCTTTTGGGGAAACTGCTAGGTATGTATGACCTAGATTGGCCACTGTTGGAAACAGGATACTGGGCTTGATGGACCTTGGTCTGACCCAGTATGGCATATCTTATGTTCTTATGTTCACGAACAGTCTTCTGAAAATTCTTCCAAGATGCCCCTCGCTTCTGTTCCTGTTTGTGGTTGTTTTCTGAGGTCCTCCTGTTCCTGGTTCTCCTTCTATGAATTCAGAACAGAAATATTTGTTAAGCAATTCTGCTTTATCCTCATCGGCGTCTACATATTCCTCCTCTTCACCCTTGAGTCTGATCATATCACTTTTGTCCTTCCTCTTTTTTTATTTATTTATTTAACCAGTTTTATATACCACCTTATCCTTCAATCAAAGTGGTTGATAACACAATATGGGGTCTACATTCAACAGGAGGGGAGATGACACATAAACTATCAGGAGGAGTTGGTTCAATTCTCACTATGGTGTGCATACTGTTCAAAAGTTATATTTGTCCATATGAATCTACGAACAGGTGTGTTCTAATTTCAGGTCCTTAATGTATGCCTAATGAGGATAAACACTGCACCTGAGAGTGAATATGGCATCTCCTTTCCTTTAAGAGGTTTAAGCACCTATAAAGCTATGATTATCCCAGGAGTGGATGGGTCTTGGAGGGAGGGAAAGAAGACTTACAAAAAGCTCGCTGCTACACAGTACCCTGTCCTGTGCTTCTAAGGTAATCTGTGACCAATCTCCAGGGGGAGTCCCACAACCCTTGCTTGGACAGAAGGAGTATTGGTTTCTAAAATTAACCAGAAAGCTCTCTGCTGTGTGTTAAATTTTAAACTGAAAGCTCCTTGCTACTACTAGGCCCTGTCTGATTTAACAAATACACTGGGTTCACAGATTAATCAGCTTTAATCTAAAGAATTCCCTTTTCCCCAAGATTTAGAAAAATTCCCAGCAGTAAATACTTACAATTGCAGATCTCTCTCCAGAAATAGCAGTCCCCTTTTGTAGTCTTTCAAAATTACTAAATATTTCCCTGCTTTTACATAATTGCCAAGTGGGGGTGCCTTTATTGATGTGATCCTTCTTTATTGCAGGGAGATGTTTGATTGGGTCTTTATCTTTCTTTTTTTGCTTTACAGGCAGATGATGAGCACTATATACCTAGAGCTGTGCTCCTAGATCTTGAGCCAAGAGTGATTCATTCTATCTTAAATTCTCCCTATGCAAACTTGTACAATCCAGAGAATATCTACCTGTCTGAGCATGGTGGAGGTGCTGGAAATAACTGGGCCAGTGGATTTTCACAGGTAAGTTCTTGCTCTGTTATTGCACTTAATTCCAGCTGTATACTCCTATAATATTGCTTATATATGTTTTGGTTTTTTTTACAAGGATGAAACCTTATTAAGTGAAAACTCTCTTGTGAAGTGCAGTTACACTCAAATCCTGATTTCTTTCTCATCCCTCCAGTCCAGTCCTGACTCGTGCGTTTATGGCCTACTACCAACAGATGAAGACTGAGAATCACTGGTTTGTCATTCTATGCAGCCATCTTCTTGCCAATATTTCTTAGTCTCCAGCAGATGGAGGTAGCATAGGCTCCTTTGTAGAGTCTGGACTCCACTGTAGATGAACAAACAATAATAAATAAATAAAGGATTAGACAAATGACAGCTCTGCACAGGGTCCAAAGTTAAAAAGGATGTAGGGGTTGCAGAACCCAGTGGGTCCGGGTTCCTCCCTGTCGCTTCCCCCTCTCCACCTACAATACTGACAACCAGGCAGAGGGGGCAGAGCTAATGCCCCATTGCAGCACTAAAACAGGGAAACGCAGAGCTGGTTGGAAAGCTGAATGCCATACAGGAAGAATTGAGAGAAGATTGGGCTGAAATACAAGTGACAGTGCACAGGCTGGAGCAGGCTGAGCAGCAGATATCTGGCACCGAGGATGATATATTAGAACTGAAGAGGGATTCCTCTTCCCACTCTGGTCTGATTCAAAAACTGCTTGCAAAGGTGGATGGTTTTAAAAAAACCGATTGCGCAGGTCTAATATCTGCATTTTTGGCCTGGCGGAGGAAGTGGACTCGCTGAGAATGGAAGATCAGACTGAACAGCTGTTACAGGACTTGTTCAGAGACCCTCCTCTCCCACCATATTGTGTAGTAGAGCACACCGCAGAGTACCAGGTGAATCTGCACAAACTGGGGAGAGGCCCCGACCAGTGCTGGCAAAAAGCCTAAATTTCAGGCATAGAGACTGGATTCTGCAGCAAGCATGCAAAGTGGGTGTGATCCCCTACAAGAACACTAAGATATGGATCTTTCCTGCACAGACTTTGATCAGAGATGGCAAATCATAAGGGAGGTGAAGAAAAGACTAGCTAATCACAGAGTGCCGCAGACGTTGCTTTACCTGGCCAAACTGTGTGAGCAGTGGAAGGAGGGGTCGCTGTTCTTCACAGATCCCAAGGAAGTAAAGACATTTTTGCACCTTCAACTTCCCGGAGGGAAGGACCCACCACTTGAGGAAATACAACAGCAACGCTCATCGGTTCGTGAGAGTCCCTTAAGAGACGCAGGCTTGCTTTGGCAGCACCAAGAGAACTATCGTAAGGTGATATAAGCATTTGCACACAGCAATACAGAGGAAGGAGGTCACCAGGTGGTGAGCCTTCTCTGACTCACGACCAGGAGAGGCCCGCACTTGGACAAGACTGGCCTGGAGCGGGGGTCCTGGAACCCCCATTTCCTTTTTGTTTTTCCTTCTGTCTTTGTCCATTGTCACCCAGCTTACTACAGATGGTTTGCAGAATTGAGGCCCCCGCCATGTCGGGTGGCCTACATGGGAGGTCAATGGAATCTCTGATATCCTGGGCAGAGAATAGGTGTGGTGGCTGAGTCAGTCACTGGAGTCCCCCCGCCCCCCTTCTCTGCCTGAGGGGGGGGGGTGGCTCGCCAACTCTGACCAGATGGTGTCCTCTGGCAGGCCTTCTGGTGTGAATTATTTCTAATGACATTTTGATCAAAGTTTTTTGCTCTGGATGTTATGTTGCGTTATGTGTGCTGCTCGTGGGGGGGGGGGGGGGAGTTTGAGCGCTGAGAATGAACAGTCTGTGCATGATGCTTGTGTGCTGATCGGGGTATAAAATTTTCATCCATGAATGTGAAGGGGTTACAGACTATGAAGCGGAGAAGGTTGGTGTTGAGAGAACTGCCCACATACCACTCAGATATATACTTCCTACAGGAGACTCACTTGGAAGAGAGGGATGGGGGAAGCTACGATTGAGCTTGGTCGCTGAGATCTGCCAC
Source organism: Ichthyophis bannanicus (assembly GCA_033557465.1). NCBI lineage: Eukaryota > Metazoa > Chordata > Amphibia > Gymnophiona > Ichthyophiidae > Ichthyophis > Ichthyophis bannanicus. The sequence goes on from CM066045.1 coordinate 56,184,615, forward strand.
TCGAAAGGGACTACAAATACTGAAGGGGTGGCAATTTTGTTTTCAGAAAAAGCCTTTCCTTTCAGATAATGCGGAGATGGTGGGGAGGCCGGGGCAGAGTCTTGACATTGGAGATTAAGCTCCCAGGAACCACAGTTTGTTTGTTTTTATTTTATTTATTTATCCAGGTTTATATACCACCTTTTCCTTCAGTAAAAGTGGTTTACATTGAGGGTTATATACAATTTATGTAAGGGGTAATGGGAGGAATAAAAGGAAGGCTGGGTTGACAGTAGAAGGTTATCAGCATTGGGAGAGTCCATAGCGTTCAGCAAACAGAAGTGTTTTTAACATCTTGCGGATGTCCTTAATGTCCTTTGTGGATCTCATATGTTCTGGTAGAGAGTTCCATATGGTGGGTGCAGTGAGTGATGGAGCTCTTCTGGCTGTAGACCGATTGGCGTGTTGGAATTCAGCAGGTGCATTGAGCTTATGTTATTGCGCCTGGGCCTTGTACTGGGGTCCTTGATTACCAGGCTTTGAAGGGTATTGTAAAAGATTCGGAAGATGTTTGAGTTGCTTTGTATCATGCCCGTGAAAGGATGGGAAGCCAGTGAAGCTGTTGAAGTATTGGGGTGATGTGTTTTTTTTTGCTGGATGTATTTGTGATAATCCTGGCTGCTGTGTTTTGAACGAGTTGGAGAGGGTAGAGGGATTGCTTTGGTAGTCCATGGTAGTTTTCCTAGTTAATGTCTACACACACCCAAAATGGGGCAATGCCATTTCCTCCAACTGTTTGAGGAAATATGGGATGGACAGCTTTGCCTGTGCTGTATGGGGGGATTTTATCTCAACACCATGCAACACAGTAGATCGCTCCAGCTGGCTGGAAGGGTGGAGGGGGGTGGGGGTAGGGGACTTTATAAACTCCTTGGGAAGAAGATATGACTTGGACATAAATGGAGGATAAAGAACCCAGGGATATGCGCCTACACATGCTGCTTGTCTGTTCATGTCTCCTACTCAAGAATAGATTATTTCCTTATTAGTGCCTCCTTATGCCCCTTAGTCATGAAATGTTCTATCGACTCTATTGTGTGGTCAGATCATGCAGTGATCCACCTTTGGCTAAGGGAAAGAGGAGCAGGCAAATATGGTATGCAGACCTGGCAGCTGAATGTTTCCCTGCTAGCCGACCAGAAGCATGCACGTGAGGTAGAGGGGACATTGGCAATGAGACATCTCCTCAGCATTTTCATCAATCTTTTGAGATGCTGTCAAGGCCGTGGTGCAGGGGGCTTGATCGTGTTGGGCTCGCGTAGGAAGAGGGAGGCCAACCAAAGACAGAACTTCACAGCTTAGAAGGGAAGTATAGGATAACCCCAAATGAGGAGTTGGTGTGCAGCATTGCTCTGAAAAGGAAAGAACTGAGGAACTGTATGACAGAGCAAATGGATCTCCTCCTTAAACAAACATGCTCTTTTATGCTCGGGGGGGGGGGCGGCAAAATAGATAGGACAGGGCTGTTGAGCCATTAACTTATCTACAGCCTACCCAGGGCCATCGCAAAGCTACTCGGCTCTGTTTCCTATAATTCCAGCAGACTGGGGCTCCCTGTGACTAAGCAAACTCTGTCCACTTGGATGGCAGACTGTATCGACCTTATGAGCAAGCTGGGCTCTCCTGGACCACCGGATCACAGCACATCGCGTGAGAGCAATGGCCACTTCAGTGGCAAACCTGCTCTTAGTCCTAGTGACAGATCTGCAAAGCCGCCAGTCTTCAATCCATGCATTTGCAGCTCCCATCGGGATAGCGCCTTCAGCCAGGCAGTACTCCGTAATCTTTTCGGGGTTTAGGCAACTCCTGCCCTCCGACCCTTCTGTGTTCAGACTACCGGAGTGATAGTGCTGCTGGACACTAGGGTCTTGTGGAGTGTGTCAGTTGGGAACTCGCCTTCTGCAACTCACGACTACCCGACTCGGTCACCGTTGGTGCTGTCTTGGTTTGGTCATCTGCAGCCTGGAGCTATTCTTTTCTATGCATGTTTTGACCACCTGGATTAAAAACACAAAAATAATATATAAAATAAAGTTTTAAAAAAAGAAAAGATTCTGCTACCCCTGCCCACTCTCCCCGATGGAATCAGCAGCAGTGGGACTTGTCAGGGGTACGGGTGCAGCAGCGCAGCTCGGCAGGGATGTCTTGGTGAGGGTGGTGCCGCTGGGGTTTCTGCCTGTGGCAGTAGAAACCCTTGGGTTGGTCCTGGGTCTACAATGCTGCCTGCTTCTGTTATCTGCGGGGCTTACATAGCTAGGGCTTGTCTGCAGTGGTCTCGAAGGATTTCTGAGGAGACAGTGGCGGATCCTGCTGACTGAGCAAAAGCCACTCTGCTGCAGTCTGTGTTGGCCTTTTTGGTGAATCTTCTTTTATGATTTACTTTGGGCATTGGCTAAGAGTATGGATACAGTGGTCTTTGTGTGCCGGCTGTTTATGGTTGGTCAATTGGTCTGTGAATGTGGCCTCTAAGATGCGGTGCTTTTCAGGGCAGTTGCTATTTCAAGAAGACTGGGGGGAAAACTGGTCAAGGATTTGGGGAACTCTAAGGTGCCTAAGCTGCTGTTACTACTACTACTACTACTACTACTACTACTACTACTACTACTACTACTGAAGGCTCACCTCTTCGAGGCTGCTTTTGGATCCTGTTTTCGTTGCGTCTCCTTACATTTCCATATTTGAACCGTTATTGTCATCTATTGCATTGTCTGTCTTAATTAGCTTATAAGCTCTGACGAGCAGGGACTTCCTTTTATATGTATACCGCTGGTGGTGGTGGCACTACTACTACTACAGTAGTAGTAGCAGTAGCAGTAGTAGTGCCACCACCACCAGCGGTATACATATAAAAGGAAGTCCCTGCTCGTCAGAGCTTATAAGCTAATTAAGACAGACAATGCAATAGATGACAATAACGGTTCAAATATGGAAATGTAAGGAGACGCAACGAAAACAGGATCCAAAAGCAGCCTCGAAGAGGTGAGCCTTCAGTATGGATTTGAAAACGGGGAGAGATGAAGCCTGATGTACAGACTTGGGTAGTTTGTTCCAGGCATAAGGAGCAGCAAGGTGGAAGGATTGAAATCTGGAATTGGCAGTGGAAGAAAAGGGCATAGAGAGAAGCAGGCCAGTGGAAGAGCAGAATTCACGTGGAAGGGTGTAGGCAGAGAGGAAAGGTAGTGAGGAGCAGAAGAATGAATGCATTTATAGATCAGAAGGAGAAGTTCGAATTGGATACAGAAACAGAAGGGGGGTCGGTGAAGTAACTGGAGAAGAGGGGTTATAGGAGTATATCGGGGCTGGCAGAAGATTAGCCACGCAGCAGAGTTCTGAACAGATTAAAGGGGAGAGAGGTGACGGAGGGAGACCAGTAAGGAGTAGATTACAATAGCTGAGATGGGAAATGATTAAAGAATGAATACGTGCTTTTAGTAGTGTTCAGAAAGGAAGGGGCGAATTTGTTAATGTTGTAGAGAAAGAGAACGACAGGTTTTAAATCTGTTGGATATGTGTGGAGGAGAGGGAGGCACCAAAGATGACCCCAGGATTGTGGGCTGAGGAAATGGGAAGAAAAAACTGCCAGAGGATAAGCAAAAAGTAGCTAGCAGAGGATCCCTTTGAGGGGGCAGTTGTCAAGATTCTCACAGATTTTGTCCTATCCGCAGGGTTAATCTACAGAGATCCTGTTTCCTACAGTGGGGCTCGTCTTTTGTGGGGTGCCCATGGAAGCAGAGGGGGGACCTCTGGAGTTCATGGGGCCCCTGACAGGGATCCAGCCTGTGGGCAGTCACCTACAACGGTTCTTTCCCGCTTTGGCCTAGATTACATCTAATACCTGGATGCTGGAGGTGATCAGACTGTTACGCCCTCCGGTTAACCAGGCCCTTCCCAGACCCCCTTCATGATTTCGCTATGCTGGACTTCCAGCAAGGCTTGGGCTGTGGAGAAGATGCTAGAGCACCTGTTGCAGCTAGAGGCAGTCATACTGGTCCCTTAAGACAACTGGGCTCCAGTTGATATTCCATTGTTTGTTTGTTTTGTTGGTTCCCAAAAAGCAGAGATCTTGGCCTCCTTTACTTGATATGAAAGGGGTCAACAGGGCCCTCAGGGTCCCGTGCTTCCACATGGAAACTTTGCGCTCAGTACTAGCGGCGGTGCAGTAGGGGAGAGTTTCTGACCTCTGGATTTGACTGAAGCTTGCTTGCATATTCCTATCTGCCCCGATCATCAGCAGTTTCTGTGATTTGCAGTGCCAAGGGGACAGTTTCTGTTTCAGGCTTTGCCCTTCAATCTGGCTTCTGCATTTTGGGTGTTTAGCAAGGTCATAGTGGTAATGGTGGCAAACCCGCACAAGCAAGTGGTCCTTGTCCATCAGTATTTTGACGATTGGCTGTATCGGCCCAAGTCACTTGCTCCTTGATCAGCACAGTATAAAAATGTTTATTAAATAAATAGTCTTTCCAGGAAAGTCTCGGAAATGGCCCTGGTTATTTGGTGCCTTCAGGATCTAGGCTGGGTAATCAACTTGGCCAAGAGCAGACTGCAGCATCAGTCCTTGGAGCATCTGGGGCTTGGTTCGACACCCACAAGGGCATGTTTTTTCCCTAGAGGGCAGGATTGCAAAGTTGCAGGCCCAGGTGAGGAGGGTACCCCCCCCCCCCTGTCCTTGGGTGTGGGCCTACCTTTAGCTGCTGGGCTCTATGGCAACCACATTGGAGCTAGTGCCCTGGGCAAGGTTACACATGTGGTCCCTTCAGATGGACTTTTTGTTGCAGTGGTCTCCCCAGTTGCAGCCCATAAAAGTTAGCCTTCCACTTAGGGCGGAGGCCTGAGCGAGTTTGCAGTAGTAGTTGAATTTGGAGAGGCTTATGGCAGGGATGTGTCTCAGGTCTCCGGACTGGGCGATGGTGAACATGGATGCCAGCCTATTCAGCTGGGGCAGACGCTGTCCGTCTCAGGTAGCTCAGGGCAGATGGAGCCAACAACAGAGTTGTTGGTCCATCAGTCTGCTTGGAGATGCAGGCAGTGTGTCTGGCATTGGGGATGTTCTGCTGCTGAGTCACAGGGTAGTGCGAGTACTGTCGACAGTGACCTATATCAATCAAGGGGGCAGCACTTGGAGCTCAGTGTTAGCGGCAGAGGTGATTCCTTTGCTGAAGTGGGTGGAAGCCCAGTTGCTGACGGTCCCAGCTGCCCATATCACCGGGAAGGAGAATGTCCAGGTGAATTATCTGAGTCATAACTCTAGAACCCGGGGACTGGGCTCTGTCAGAGTCGGCATTCCAGTGGATTATGGATCACTGGGGTCAGCCAGTGATGAACTTGATGGTGTCTCTTGTGAACACCAAAGTCAACCGTTTTCTTCAGCCGCCACAGAACGCATATGTTCGAGGGACTAGACGCCCTTGTTCAACCTTGGCCAAATGCAGATTTGCTTCATGTGTTTCCTCCATGGCCTCTGGTCGAATCCTGCAGTGGAGAGAGTCCCATCAGGAAGCAAATAGTGCTAATTGCACAGGACTGGCCTCGACATCCCTGGTATGCAGATCTGGTGTGTCTGCTGATAGTGAAGCTGTTTCCTTGGTTGACGGATGTGGACCTGCTTACACCCCCGCCTCGGGAACTCTGCTCTTCTGGCAAATTGCTTCTATCTATGCCCTTCTCTTCTATTGCTCTCTCCAGACTTTGCTCCTTTCACCTTGCTGCACCTTATGCCTGGAACAAACTACCTGCGTCTGTACTCTAGGCATTTTCTCTGACCCTTTTCAAATCCAGGCTGAAAACTCAACTCTTCGCTGCTACTTTTGGATCTTGACCCACCTGATCTCCTTGCTTCTTTACCATTCTCCTAGTCTGTCTTGACTAGATTGTAAGCTCTGAGCAGGAACTGTCTCTTACATGTCTGTGCAGCACTGCGTACATCTCGTAGCGCTATAAAATGCTCAGTAAAAGTAGTAGTTACCCAGAGGCTGGTGCGGATGCTGGATGTAGGTTGGTTCTTGCTTATGGCTTGGCTCTTAAGAGGAGCTTGGCTGATGCACAGGGGCTATTGGCCTCAGGTCATTGATATGTATTTGCAAGCCCACAGATGTTAGACATCCTTGACTTATGTGCGGGTATGGCACATTTTTTTGAGGCTTGGAGTCGAGCATGGTGTTTGTCCTCTTGGGGCATCGCTTCCTGATATTTTGGTGTTTCTTCAAGCAGGGCTGGAGAAAGGTTTGTCCTTGGGCTCCTTAAGAGTTCATGTGGCGGCCTTGGCATGTTTCATGGGTCTGGTTTGGGATCAAGCCCTGGCAGCCCATAGGGATATTTTATTTAATTTAACAGCTTTTCACCAGGAACAAGCAGGAAGTCATTCCTCACTTATGGGGGCCTTTGGAATTGCTGCCACGCATGTGTGGTCCTCTTACCACCCAAAGGTGCCATCTTGCTCAGTCTCCCTTTTTTCCATGGAGCCCTTCGGACGCACGTCCTCATCCTTCTCTTTTCAGGTAGTACCGGTCCTCTCCTGTCCTCCCCTTCGCTTCTTTTTCCCTGAGCAAAGGGACATCCTTTATTCCAACATTATTTTAGACAATATTTTCTCTTCAGGCCTTTTCGCTCCTTTTTCAACCACTGTCCTCGAGGGTCTTTGACCTAGCAGGGGCCCTTTTTGCCCCAATGGCCACCGGTTTTAAAAAATGTGACAGATGCTCCAAAAACACATCGCTCACAGACACTCATGCCTGCTGTCTCCAGCATCTGGGGGCTGACCATAACCCGGAGCTCTGCTGTCTCTGTAAGAAAATGTCCGCCAAGGCCCTGCTAAGTTGTAAGCAGACGTCCGATGACATTTTCCATAAGGCAGCCCCAGAATCCCTGGTGGCATCCTCGGCCATCCCTCCACTGCTGGGATTCCCCGTAGTGGCCCCTCGTTCAAGGCGGCACTCTGATCAGGGGTCTCCTGAGGTGGAGAGATGCAAAAAGAAGACCTCGAAGTCACTGTCTAACTCCAGACAAGCGCCAGTGTTCTCGCGCTCGGTTGCTCAGCCCTCCCCAGCATTCCTGAGAGTCTGATGAGGAGCAGCCTCGGAAGGTACCTCACACAGATACGGAGGCCTCTGGTGATGGTGCCCGATCTCCTGAGGGTCGTCCCAGTGAGGATCCCCCTCTCCTTTTCCATGCCAGATCTGGTAACCCCAGTGTCGGGGTCACAGGGACCAACGCCTGCGTGGGAGTCCGAAATGCTGGCACTAGAATGCAGTGTTTCTGCCTTCTTGGCTGCCTGGCAGGTGCTTATGCCCAGCATGGCTGGCCCGTACCTTGAGACAGAGGTTCCCCCGAGAGGAACACCTAAACCTGCCCTTGAAACCCCCCAAGAGCCATGGGCCTTGTGAGGGTCCTCTGCACCAGTCTTGCTCGCTGTCCTGTTCCTCGGGGGCGAGGTCCTCCAAGGCCAGTGCCTCCGGTTCCAAGTGGGCCTCAGCCTCTGGACAGGGCGACCAGCCTGACTCTGATTCCTTTTCAGACCTCTCGGGCTGGGAGTCAGACGGAGATACCTACCCAGAGACCCATACCCACAGGGACCTTCCTTCGGACCTGTCCCCACCCTCCTCCCAGAGGCGTTCACATCCCGAGGACACATCCTTTCTGGTGTTCATACGGGACATGGCGCGGACCCTCAACTTGGCCATGCAGGCTGAGGAAGAACCGAGGGTGGAGGAATTCGACATCTTACAGTATGAGTCCCTGCCTTGGGAGTCCGTTACAGTCCCAGTGCCTCCCATTCTGTCCTGGCTGCTTCTCCGCATGTGGGAGGTGCCTGCCTCGGTACCCATTGTGAGCAAACACCTTGAAGCCATGTATAGGGTCCAGCGCGGCCCGGGGTTCCGGAAGACCCAGCTTCCGCACACCTCCATGGTAGTGGACTTGGCAAAGAGTAAGTAAAAGAGCCCGAAGTCACATTCTTCGGTCCCGCCGGGCAGGAAATCCCAGAGCTCTCAATGCCCTTGGGCGCAAGGCCTATATCAGGGGTCCATGCTGTTGTGCTACATTCAGGCCTACCAACTGTACATGGGCATGTTGCTATGCAACATTGCCAAGGAGCTCGGCGGGTTTTCTGCAGGTCCTGGGGATGAACACCTTCTCAGGTTCCAGACTGCTCGAAGTACCTCTCCCATGCTGCGTATGATGGGATTGAGTCCTCCGCCCGAATGGCAGCGGCCAGCATCAGGGCCTGGTGCCAGGCATGGCTCCAGTCTTCTGACCTGGAGCAGTGGTTCCAGGAGAAGCTCTTGGACGTCCCCTGCCTAGGTGAACAACTGTTTGGCAAGCCCATGGAGGATAAGGCTGCTGAAATTGAAACCTGAGTATGTAACTTGAACCCACCTCTCGCATAAGACCTCTTCTCTCCCACGGAAGAAGCAGCAGCAGAGAAAGGGGCTTCCCTACTAGGGATATCCGCTCTACCCGCACCGCCCACTGGCACGCAGGGTAAGGGGGGAGCACATGGCCATTGCAAGCTTACAGGGCCCAAAGCTCAGCCACCAGCACCACCCCAGCCTGCTCAGGGGTTTTGATGCCAAAGGCATAGCCTCTTGCCCCCCCGGTGGCACTTCCGTTTTGTGGGGCGACGCCTGTCCCTCTTCGCACCCAGTGGTCGTCTATCATGTCGGACACCTGGGTCCTCAGGATGGTCCAAGATGGTTATCGTCTTCCTCTGGATAAGCTTCTCCTCCCTTCTCCCCAGCGGAGCCTTCTTGGCTTCCCTCGCACCAGGCTTGTTTGCAACAGGAGCTAAGCAACCTCCTCAGCCAGCGGGCGGTCGAAAAGGTACCGCTGCGTCTCCGATGTGGAGGGTTGTACTCCCGATACTCCCTCGTTCTGAAGAAGACAGGATGTCTACACCCCATCCTCTATCTTGGGAACCTGAACAAGTTTCTGGTGCGGAAGAAGTTCAAAATGCTATCGCTTGGCATCCTGCTGCCCGTCCTTCATCAGGGCGATTCACTATGCTCCGTAGACCTCGGGGACGCTTACACCCACATTCTGTTCCACCCCCAGCACAGGCAGTACCTGCGCTTCAGGGTGCAGGGACAGCACTTCAATACAGGGTGCTCCCCTTTTGGCTTTGCGTCTGCCCCGCGGGTCTTCACCAAGTGCTTTCCGTGGCTGCCGCCTAAATTCAGTGGCACGACATACCAGTTTTCCCTTACCTAGACGACTGTCTCATCATGGGAGCATCGGCTGGGGAAGCCCACCCTGCGGCATTGCGCACAGTCCGCCTCCTCAAGCACCTCGGCTTCCTGGTCAATTTACTCCAAGTCCCACCTAGAACACCGGATCCTGGAGTTCATCGGCGCACTCCTCAACACGGAGCGGGCGACCGCCTTCCTGCCCCGGGATCGTGCGGATCGTCTCCGTGCCCTGGCAGTCAAGGTCCAAGGCAGAGCTCGGATTCCGGCATGCGCCATGTTGCACCTCCTGGGACACATGGCCTCCACCGTCCATGTTTCCACGCTCGCTTGAACATGCGGACTGTGGAAAAGGGGTGAAACCAGGCTTCCGGCCGCCTTCGGGACCCTGTCCGGGTCTCCCACAGTCTTTACACCTCCCTGGATTGGTGGCATTTTCCCCGAAACCTTCGAGGATTGCCCTTCCAGGTCCCACAGCATGAGCTCGTCCTGACGACGGATGCCTCCCTGCTGGGTTGGGGAGCCCACTGCGTGACCTCCACACCCAGGGTCAGTGGTCGCCCAAGGAATCTCAGCAGCAAATCAATCTGCTTGAGCTTCAGGTGGTCCGGTGGGCCCTGAGGGCCTTCAAGAACCACCTGAGAGGAAAGTCGGTGCTTGTGGAGATCGACAAAGGGTAGCCATGTTCTACATAAACAAGGGGTTACAGGTTCCCGCACACTCTGTTGGGAGGCAGTCCTCCTTTGCTCCTTTGACCCTCATGGCAGTCTATCTCCCAGGCCAGGAGAATGTCCTCGCAGACGAACTCAGCAGAATCCTCCGCCCACATGAGTGGTGCCTGGATCCGGAGGTTGCCAGCCTCTTGTTCCATCGGTGGGGGACTCTGTCTGTGGACCTGTTCGCCAGGACGGTGAACGCACAGCTCCCCTGCTTCTGCGGGCTGGTTCCACACCCAAGAAGGTTGGCCCTGGATGCATTCCTTCTGAATTGGACCTCCGGGCTTCTTTATGTCTTCCTCCCTACTCCTCTCATTACGAGGACCCTACACAAGGTCCAGCGGGAGCAAGCTTCAATGGTTCTCGTGGCTCCTTCGTAGCCTCGACAGCCTTGGTTACCGCTTTTGCTCTGGCTCTCGTCCGAGCCTCCAGTCCTGTTAGGCTGCGCCCCGAACCTTCTAATGCAGGAGGAGGGGCAGGTGTTTCACCCGAACCTGGCCTCGTCCCTTACAGCCTGGCGGCTGAACGGGTCTACTTAGCCCTGCTGCACCTCCCGGGGGGAGGTCGAGGAGGTCCTCCTTGCGTTGAAGAACTCAATGAGGTGAGCCTATGCCTTTTAAATGGTGGCATTTCTCGACCTGGTGCTCTGAGCTCCAGATCATCCTGTTCTCCAGAACCTCCTCCACATCTCAAAGGAGGGACTGAAGTCCAACTGAGTTAGGGTGCACCTGAGCGCCATCTCGGCTAACCACCTCCAAATTGAGGGTAAACCCCTCTCGGGGCAGCCCCTGGTCTCTCGCTTCATGCGGGGCCTCTGACTTTCCAAGCCTACCATCTGGCCGCCTCCTCCAGTGGAGTGGGACCTGAACATCGTGCTCATGCAGCTCACGCAGCCGCCCTTCAAACCAATGGCGACGTGCTCCATTTGGCACCACTCCTGGAAGGTGGTCTTCCTGGAGGCTCTGACCTCCGGCTCAGCGAGTCAGCGAACTTGAGGCCCTCATGGTGGAGGCTCCCTACACCAGGTTCTATGGGAACAGAGTGGTCTTCCGTACCCACCCCAAGTTTTTACCAAAGGTTGTTTCTGACTTGCATCTCAATCAGGAGATAGTCTTGCCGACCTTCTTCCCGAGACCTCCTGCTCACTGGGCATCGGCGGTCTTACATACTCTAGACTGCAAGAGGGCTCTCGCCTTCTACTTGCAGCGCACCCAGGTTCATCGCAAGTCCAATCAGCTCTTTGTTGCCTACGATCCCAATCTCCTGGGGTACTGAGGCAGTGTACTATTGTGGATCAGAAACTGGTTAAAAGATAGAAAGCAGAGGGTAGGGCTAAATGGCCAATTTTCCTAATGCAGAAAGGTGAATAGTGGTGTACCCCAGGGATCTGTGCTGGGTCCGCTGCTTTTTGACATATTCATAAATGACCTGGAAAAGGGAATAACAAGTGAGGTTATCAAATTTGCAGATGACACAAAACGATTTAAAGCTGTTAAAACCCAAGAGGATTGTGGAAAATTGCAAGAGGATCTTGATAAATTTGAAGAATGGGCATCACAATGGCAGATGAAATTTAATGTCGACAAGTGCAAAGTTATGCACCTAGGGAAGAACAACCCATACTATGGCTACACGATGCAAGGTTCCACATTAAGAACCATCACCCAGGAAAAAGATTGAGGCATCATTGTGGATAACATGTTAAAACCCTCGGCCCAGTGTGCAGCGGCGGCCAAGAGAGCAAATAGAATGCTAGGTATCATAAGGAAAGGAATGGAAAATTAAACAAAAGATATTATAATGCCTCTATATCGTTCCATGGTGAGACCGCACCTTGAATATTGTGTGCAATTCTGGTCGCCGTATCTTAAAAAGGATGTAGCGTTATTAGAAAAGGTTCAGAGAAGAGCCACCAAAATAGTAAAGGGGATGGAAGGATACTCCTATGAAGAGAGGCTAAAAAGGTTAGGGCTCTTTAACCTGGAAAAGAGACGGCTGAGGGGAGATATGATATAAGTCTATAAATTAATGAACGTAGTGGAACAGGTAAATGTAGATCGATTGTTTACGTTATCAGAATATAGAAAGACTAGGGGACATGCAATGAAGTTACAGGGTAAAGTATTTAAGATAATAAGAAAATATTTTTTCACTCAACATGTAATCAAACTCTGGAATTTGTTACCGGAGGATGTAGTAAAGGCTGTTAGTGTAGCTGGGTTTAAAAAAGGTTTGGACAAGTTCCTGGAGGAAAGGTCCATAAACCATTATTAAGAAGGGACCCAGGATATCAATGCTTGACCCAGTACAAGCATTGTGGAACCTGTGTCTTTTTTTGGGGAAACTGCTAGGTACGTATGACCTAGATTGGCCACTGTTTGGAAACAGGATACTGGGCTTGATGGACCTTGGTCTGACCCAGTATGGCATATCTTATGTTCTTATGGGTAGGCAGTCACCAAGCGCACCCTCTTTTTCTGGGTGGTGGACTGCATCTCCTTCGTCTAGGCGAAGGGGGGTGCCCTGCTGGATCGGCGTGTCACTGCACACAGTGTCTGGGCCAAGGCGGCTTCGGTGGCCTCGCTGCGCTCGGTGCCTCTAGCAGACATATGGCGGGCTGTGACCTGGTCTTCAGCGAACACCTTTGCTGCGCATTACTACCTGGAGAGGGAGTCCTGCCGTGACAGCGCCTTTGGCCAGGCTGTACTCTGTAATCTGTAAGGGGTATGAGCAACTCCTGCCCTCCGACCCCTTCTTCGACAGCTACCGAGAGCTTCGCCCTGGAAACCCAAAGACTCAGGCTCCTTCGGGTGTTGGCTTCTGCTCACGGCCTTGTGGAGGCATTTTTTTCTTTTTGAACTGCCGGTTCAGTATCCTGTAGTTGGGGAGTCCCGTAAGTGAGGATTGACTTCCTGCTTGTTCCTGGAGAAAGCGTAGTTACTCACCTGTAACAGATGTTCTCCAGGGACAGCAGGAATCCGTCCTCACTACCCTCCCACCTCCCCTGAAGAGTTGCTAATTTTTTTATCCTTCCCTTGCCATCTGCTTGGTAGGGCTCTATTTAGGGGACCTGACTGAGCAAGATGGCACCTTTGGGCGGGAAGAGGACGACGCATGCGTGGCAACAATCCCAAAGGCTTTTTTTTGAAAGCTGGGTAATTGCTTCGCACAATCTCCATCGGTGCCGATGTCACCCATAAGTGAGGACTGATTCCTGATGTCCCTGAAGAACACCTGTTACAGGTGAGTAACTACACTTTATATTCCGCCTCTTTCAGAGATCTGCGGTGGTTTACATATAACATAACAATGAACTTTACATTGAACAATAATAAATCTCAAAAATTAACAATGGTTTTAACAGAACTATATTACAATTACTATGTACAGATGAGTGGGTCGTGAAGAGTTGTGAGTTCACTTGTCTACAAGTGGGAGTAGATAGGAGTGGGGGGAATAGCTGTTTAGGTTATTTGGGTTTGTTGAATGTCAGAGGAGGTACCATAATGTTAAATAAACAAGTGTGTCTTTAACTTTTCGGAACAATAGTAGGTCCTTAATTGTTCTTAAATTGTCTGGTAGCTCATTCCAGAGTGCTAGTGCAATGCAGGTAAAGTCTCTGGTGCTGGTAGTTTGATTGGTATTTTGAATATGGGTGGGTATTGCGTATGTATTTTGAGAATAATTTTTTCTGGTTCTTGTGTTTTCAGATATGCTGATGAGGGAGAAGGTATGATGGGGATATTTTATTGTGTAATTTGAATACTATCATTATGTATTTGTATTTATTCTGGTTGCAATGGGCAACCAGTGCAGATTGTGAAGAGGGGGTGTAATATGGTCAAAATAATGTGCCTTATGAATTATGCACGCTACTAGATTTTGCACTACCTGAAGTTGTTGTTTGGTTTTCTTGATTTGTTTCCTTTGAGGCATTAAGTATCTTCTTCATCCTTGTCTGTCCATGGTTCCCTTGTGGGGCCTTAATCTGGTGTGCTCTGTTTTGGGGGCTGCCTCCCTTTTAGTCATTTAGGGGGAGCCACTGTGAAGGACTTGACTTTAAAAGTTGTGTAGCGGGTGCTAATTTGTTTGGCCCATCACATTTCTGAGCTCCAGGCTTTGTCTTACAAGGAACTGTATTTATTTTCTAAGGAGAATATGGTTCTGCGTCCATTTCTTTCCTTTTTATTGAAAGTGGTGTCAGGTTTTCACCTCAATCAGGTAGTCTGTCTAACTTTGAGTCGCAGGATTCTGAGGAAGCCAGTCTGCTTCATAAGCTAGACATCTGTAGGTCTCAAGCAGTACTTAAAGGTGACTCTCTGCCCTTTTGGTGATCCAAGAGGATCTTTGTCTTGTTTGGCAGTCCTTGAAAAGGTGAGGCAGCTTTTAAGGCTTCTATTTCCCGATGAATGCTATTTAAAGTTGTTAAAACCCAAGAGGATTGTGGAAAATTGCAAGAGGATCTTGATAAATTAGAAGACTGGGCATCAAAATGGCAGATGAAATTTAATGTGGACAAGTGCAAAGTTATGCACCTAGGGAAGAACAACCCAAACTATGGTTATACAATGCAAGGTTCCACATTAGGAACCACCACCGAGGAAAAAGATTTAGGCGTCATTGTGGATAACATGTTAAAACCCTCGGCCCAGTGTGCACTGGCAGCCAAGAGAGCAAATAGAATGCTAGGTATCATAAGGAAAGGAATGGAAAATAAAACAAAAGATATTATAATGCCTCTATATCGTTCCATGGTGAGACCGCACCTTGAATATTGTGTGCAATTCTGGTCGCCGTATCATAAAAAGGATATAGAGTTATTAGAAAAGGTTCAGACACCAAAATGGTAAAGGGGATGTAAGGATACTCCTATGAAGAAAGGCTAAAAAGGTTGGGGCTCTTTAACCTGGAAAAGAGACGGCTGAGGGGAGATATGATAGAAGTCTATAAATTAATGAACAGAGTGGAACGGGTAAACGTAGATCGATTGTTTACCTTATCAGAATATAGAAAGACTAGGGGACATGCAATGAAGCTACAGGGTAAACTATTTAAGACTAATAAAAGAAAATATTTTTTCACTCAACGTGTAATCAAACTCTGGAATTTGTTACCGGAGGATGTAGTAAAGGCTGTTAGTATAGCTGGGTTTAAAAAAGGTTTGGACAAGTTCCTGGAGGAAAGGTCCATAAATCATTATTAAGAAGGGACCCAGGATATCAATGCTTGACCCAGTACAAGCATTGCGGAACCTGTGTCTTTTGGGAAAACTGCTAGGTACAAATGACTTAGATTGGCCACTGTTGGAAACAGGATACTGGGCTTGATGGACCTTGGTCTGACCCAGTATGGCATATCTTATGTTCTTATGTTATGTTCTTTAATATGGGAGGCCATCACATCCACATATCTGTTGAAGGGGCGCCCAATGCCCTCAGGCTTGTGGGTCCCTTTTACACAGGCTCAGCCATCATCTTGGGTAGAGTTTGGTCTGGTTCCCCCTCGGGACATTTGTCAGGCAGCGACATGGTCATCTCTTCATTCCTATGTGCAGCATTACTGTCTGGATGTTCAGGCCTGACAGGATGCAGCATTTGGGGCCAAGGTATTGCAGGCCGGTTTTTCTGTTCCCACCCATTTTAAGGTGGGAACTGGACTGGACTGGAGGGATGATTTAGAAGGCAAAATTAGACCTTAACTGTGCATTTTCTTTCTTGGAGTCCCTCCAGTCTAGGACCTACCTGGGATGTGTTTCTCTGTGGGGTTGCTGTCTTGTTTGCTCTTGCAGAATTAAATTTGGGCAAGTGTGTCTGGGATATTGCAGCTAACCCACAAAACATTTCGTAGCTATGTTGTACAGAATTGTAGATATTGTAAATAGTTACCCAAGTTGAAATCCAAGTTATATCCCTGTTTTCTGTAAAGACACATCCAATATATCGATATGCACAAATGTTACCTGTAAACCACACTGATTTTAAAGAGCGCGGTATATAAAAGTAATAAATAAATAAATAAATATTGCATGCTAGATTTCTAGGGCTTCTGCTTGGTTTTCTTTGGGGTTTTCATGTTTTCTGTCAATTTTTTTTTTTTTTTTTTTGTCAGCTTTCCAAACAAAAAAGACAGAAGGTAGTTTTCTCCTCATGTGAGTGTAATTTTTTACTTGATGGACTCCATTTGGGGGTCGGTCCTCCTAGTTTGTGGCTTCTCAGAGAGGGCATGACTGACAGGAACAGAAGCAAGGGGCATCTTGAACAATTTGCAGAAGACTGTGTTCGTGAGAAACTAGCTAAACTTAAAGTAGACAAAGCGATGGGACCGGATGGGATATACCCTAGAATACTGAGGGAACTTGGAGACATTCTAGCAGCTCCCCTGACTGACCTTTTCAATGCCTTGTTAGTCGAGAGTGGTGCAAAAAGACTGGAGAGAGGCTCATGTGGTGCCTTTACCCAAAAGCGGAAGTAAAGATGTGGTTGAAAACTACGGGCCGATTAGTTTAACTTTGGTGAGTAAATTATTGGAAATGCTGCTGAAAGAAAAAATAGTGAGGTTTCTGGAGTCCAGCTAATTACAGGATCTGAGGTAGCATAGATTCACCAGAGGCAGGTCTTGTCAGACAAAATCAGATTGATTTATTTGACTGGGTGACCAGGGAGTGAGCAAGTTATTTATTTAACTGTTTGTTTGTGTGGGTGATGTGTTTTTTTTTTATTTTAAATACCACTTTATTTCAATCAAAGCGGTTTACATTGTAACTTAAACTTGGTAAATGTACATTAAACAGGGACATTGATAACTTGGATTTTTCTGAGCAATGGAGGGTTAAGTGACTTGCCCAAGGCCACAAGGAGTGAAACTGGGAATCAAACCCTGGTCTCTTGGTTCCCAAGCCAGTGCTCTAACCACTAGGACCGAGGGAGAGCCCTAGATGTGGTGTATTTAGATTACCAGTGGTGTGCCCCAGGGATCTGTCCTTGGTCCGATTTCTTTTCAACATCTTTGTTAATGATATAGCAGAAGGGCTGTCGGGTAGGTTTTGCCTCTTTGCGGATGATGCCAAAATCTGCAATAGAGTAGACACCCAGGAAGGTGTAGATAATGAGGAGGGATCTAGCTAAGCTTGAAGAATGGTCTGGTCTAGAATTTGGCAGCTGGGATTTAATGTTAAAAGATGCAAGGTCATGCATTTGGGCTGCAGAAATTCAAGGGAGCAGTATAGTACAGGGGGTGAAGTACTTTTGTCTTCTAAAGAAGAGTGGGACCTAGGTGTGGTTGTGTCTGTTGATCTTGGAAGTAAACAGGTAGAAAAGGCGACAGCAGATGTTGCCGTCCAAGATGGCAGCAGCTTAGTTAAGCTCCCGAGGTTGGGATGTTAAGATCCCTAACCAGCAGATTGAATGTCCGAATTGAGTGGTAGAAAGTACTGACGTTTCCCTGAGGAGCGAAATAGTGTGCGATGGAACAAAAAAAAACCGAGCCCGGATCTGAAAACCTTCAGGTTTGAGGCGACCCCAGGGGCAGCGGGAGGTAGAGCAAAGATGGCACCAAATGGAATGGCGGGGGAAGAGAAAAATGCCTCGACAGGAGTTCGTGTGCCGGGTGAGCTGAGCTCGTTGAAGGAAGAGCTGAAAGAATGGTTCAAAACGATCCGACATGACCTGGCCAATTTCAAAGCAGAAGCAAAGGAGTGGATTAGAGACTTGAGCGATGATATCCATGAGCTTGGGCAACGGGTTGAGTCGATGGAGCAGAGAATGGAGAAGCATGAGGGGCTTCTGAATACTGTGAAAGAACAATGACTTGGCAAAAGCAGAAATGGGAGAGCTTTGGCCAAAATTGGAAGATTTTGGAGAACAGGACGCATCGCTCGAATATACGTTTGAGAGGCATCCCAGAGAAGGAGGGAACTTCCAACTACAAAGTGCTGGTGGAACAACTATGTAAGGCCATATTAAGACAAGCTGAAGCACCAATGGAGAACTTAGGTTTTGATATCGACAGAGCACATAGAACTTTAGGCTCAAAGCGAGATGGCTTGCCAAGAGACATTGTAGCGTGTTTTCATGACTTCAGTACAAAGGAGGCAGTAATGCAAGCGGTGGGGAAAGTGGGCACAGTGCTCTGGGAGGATCACCCAGTGGAACTGTGTGCAGATATTTCAATCATTGCCATAAGAAAGAGAAGAACCTTTAAAGAAATTACTATACGACTAAGAGAGGAACGTATTCGTTATAAGTGGCTGTTTCCCTTTGGACTGCAATTTAGTATTGTGGGAAAGACCACTACTGCGTGCACCATAGAGGAAGCTATCAAAGGAATGGAGATGGCAGGGTGGTCAGAGCTGCCGGAACCCCTGGTGGGGAAAGAAGCTGAACAGAAGAGTTTGGGGTTTGAGAGTACAGAGTGGCAACGAGCGATGCAGGGGAGCCATCGCCTGAGACACCAGAAGCCCAAAAGTGTCAAGCACCCGGGAGACACCTGATCATGGACTTTGAAGATAATGTAAAGCGGGTGTTTGGGTGGGGGGGGTGAAGTGGAGGGGAGATGTCGAGCTTTATATACTAAGGGCAGAAGAATGTGTATTAATGGGTGAGGAAGGGGTAATGTCTATCTTGGTGGTGACCCACGCTGGAGAGGAGTGGAAACCTCCTGGAAAATTGAAGGGAGGGTGGGGTTGGGGGGTTGGTGGGAGGGGGTGGGCGGGGGAGGCAAGAGGGTGGAGGAGGAGGGAGGGATTTCTTGCAGGCTAGAAAGTGCAGTCGTCTTGGGAAAATATGTCAGGTTATATAAAACATGACTTTAGAGTGGTACCCTTGAATCTAAGGGGCCTCAACTCAGAAAGAAAGCGACAGTTATGTTATAAAGAAGTGCTTAGGCTAAATGGTGATATTATTTTAATACAAGAAACGCACCTATTGGGCAGTGGTGAGCGGAGGATAGTAAATTTTAAAAAAAATTCCAAACCAATGGTTTGCATCTAACCTCAATGAAAAGAAAGGGGGGGGGGGGGGTTAGAATATTAAGTGCGAGAATTCAGTGCCAATGTCTGGAAATAAAGAGATAAGGGTGGCAGATACCTGTTATTAAAAATGAAGATGTTGGAACAGGTATATACAATAGTGAATGTGTATGGCCCTAATTATGCACAAGGTGATTTTTATAAAGAGTTGAGATCCATTTTAATTAACTTTAATGAAGGTCATTTGATTGGGGGGGGGGGACTTTAATCTAACAGTCAACCCCGAATTAGACTCTTCAAGGCGACAGGTGGGAGGTTTAGCATGGCAGAGGAAAAAATTCAAAAGGATGCTTGGAGGGATATGCATGGGAGGGAGAAGGGTTACACGTTTTATTCTTCGGTGCATGGGTCCTATACTTCGGTGCATGGGTCCATATAGGATTGATATGCTGCTGGTATATAAGGATCTGATGACATGGATGGTGGGAAGCAATATTGGTGAAAGCTCCTGGTCTGATCATGCCCCAGTATGGAGGGATTTTAGAGACCCAGCTGCTAGTAGGGCGAGGGGTCTATGATGGTTAAATGAGGCTCTGTTAGAAACACCAGGGGCTGTGCAACAGATCTCTGATACCATTTGGGAATATTTGCAGTTTAATCATGATGGGCAATGCTCGATGGGAGTAGTATGGGACTGCTGTTCTAAAGCAGTAGTCAGAGGGAAATTTTATATCATTAGGATCTCAAGTAAAGAAAGAAAGAGGCGAAAAAAGAAGCATTGAGGGGAAAATGAGAATACTGGAGAAACGACAAACAGGGCAGGTTAACTAAAGAAGAAGATGATGATAAATTAACAAGCATTAAACAGTTGAATGAAATGCAACTAAGAGAAATTTAAGTTTGCATAGAAGTATGGAAACAAACCAAGCATATTAGCATATCAGCTGAAAAAAATGCAGGTGAGAAATAGTATTCTCTTTGCCTCAGCTCCTTCCCATACCTATCTCTTATTTTGTGAAGAGATTAAGTTGAGGTTTGTGGAGTTCTACAGGGAACTGTATACACCAGAAGAGGCAGTAACTCATGATAAGATACAAACATACTTAGAGGGAATACAATTGCCTAAAATTGGAGAAAAAGAGTCTGTTTATGTCTAGGCCTATTACTGACCAGGAAGTATTGGGGGTAATTAAGGAGCTGCCATTACATAAGGCCCCGGGAAGGGATGAATTCCCCAATAGATTTTACAAGGTGTTTGCACAGATATTGGTTGGACCCTTAGCTCGTTTATATAACCTAGTGGGGAGGGAAGAATCCTTACCCCTGACGAGGATGGCGGGTGTCACTCTAATACCTAAAGAGGGGAAAGACCCTACGCAATGTGGATCATATAGACCAATCTCTTTACTGGGATGTGACTTGAAAATATTTTTCTAGAATACTGGCCAATAGATTAATGTCATATATGCCCCATTTAATTCATATGGATCAATCTGGGTTCATACCCGGGAGACAAGCATCAGATAATTTAAAGAAGGTCCTTAATGTTGTATGGAATGGTAAGAGTAGGAATGAAGAACTGTTGTTGGCAATAGATGCAGAGAAGGCATTTGATAGGGTATCCTTGCCAGTTTTGATTCAGACCCTTGGGAAAGTGGGGGTAGACAGTAGATATTTGGAGTGGGTGAGTGCCTTGTGTAAGAAGCCTCAGGCTACGCTGCGGATTAATGGAGAATATACGGAGGCCTTTGAACTCAGGTGGTGGGACTAGGCAGGGCTGCCCGTTGTCTCCTTTATTGTTTGTGTTACTCTTTGGGCTAAGGGCTCCATCGTTAAGAGACTCGGGGTGATTCGGGGGTTAAAATGGGAAAGGGGGAGAGCAAAGTGTCTTTATTTGCTGATGATTTATTGTTTATCATTACATCCCCAGAGCAAACTTTGAGCGCTTTGAGTGAGCTGGAAAGTTTTGGGAAAGTCTCTGGGTTTAAAATGAATGCAGCCAAATCTGAGGTCTTAAATGTATCCATCTTAGAATAAGCAAAAAATTGAATAAATTGTTCCCCTTTAAGTGGGCTAAGAGAAGTATTCGTTATTTGGGTGTACAAGTTAACACCACTGATTTCAGACCTGTTTGGAACAAACTATATTCCTCTAGAGAACAAGATAAGAAGAGAGCTGGAGGGCTGGGGAGGGTTGAAACTGACTTGGTCAGGGAGAATAGCAGCGGTAAAAATGATATTACCTAAGCTGCTCTTCTTGTTTAGCATGTTGCCGGGGGCTGTACCAGGGGGATTCCTAAGAAAGATGCAAGGTGTGTTGAAGTTTATTTGGGGAGGTAAAAGCGTGAGAGTCCCCAAACATATTTTGATAAAGAATAAAACAAAAGGAGGTATGGTGATACCTGACTTGGGGAAAATACTATAGTGCTGCGAAGTTAAGGGCAGTTTTGGAATGGGGACTACATAACATGCAAGATTGGGTCCAGATGGAAAGAAGGGCACTGGGCGTACCTTCACTGAGAGAGACTCTGTGGATTCCCTGGGGGCAGAAGTTGGTGACAAGGTGTGACAACACATTCGTGCAAGTAACCCTACAATTATGGTTCCAGTGGCGGACAAAATGGTTGGATGAAAGATTTGTGACTATAGGTGTCCCCCTGAGGGGCAATTGTAAATTCCCCTCGAGGATGAAGGGTGGATTTGCGGAGAGATGGGCTAGAAGTAATCTATGTTGTGTGGTACCAACGGGGGGCATGAACCACGTGCTAATGAGGACCCAGTAAGAGACATGGGAAGCGATGGAAGACCACTTTATTAATAATTAGACCTTTGGTCTAATTATTAATAAAGTGGTCTTCCATCGCTTCCCACGTCTCTTACTGGGTCTCCATCTATGTTGTGTGGGTCAGTTCCTGAAAGGGCGTAAAGTTAGATCATTTGAAAAAATTAAGGAAGAATTTTGCATTGAAGAATTCAGACTATTATAACTATGTACAAGTGGTTAACTCTATCCAAAAGAGAATCATCCCGGGTTTGAGGGAGGAAATTGCTCCAATAGAACAGCTGTTCCTGAAAGATAAGATAAAGGGCAGCATCACACAATTATATGAAATCATGGTCACGTCAAAGAATGAAAGAATTATTCCAAAAGAAATGGGAAGCAGACCAGGGACTGGTTATGACTGAGCAAGCCTGGAATGGGATTTTTACTCAAGAGGTGTAAGGGGCTATTAGCTAGCAATTTAATAGAACATAACTACAAGATCTTGTATAGGTGGTAGGTGACGCCAGATGTAATTTAAAAAATGTATGGGGAGACAAGTGGACTCTGTTGGTTGGGGTGTGGTGGGTTGAGGAACCTTTCTCCATATATGGTGGCTATGTCCAAAAATACAGGTGTTTTAGAGAGAAGTATTCCAGACTCTAGCTATTATGATGGGGAAGGCTGTGGGAGTAGACCCAGGGGTGGTGCTATTGGATTCATAAAAAGGAAATGAAAAAAAGAAGAGAGCAATTTCATTAATTTGGGCTGTTTGGCGGTTCGGTTGTAAATAGTTAAAAATGGAGGCAAAATGTGCCGCCATTGCTGGGTGATTGGGAAAGAGGGATGCACCATGATGAGTAAGTTGACAGCCCTGAAACAAGAGAGTGATGCAGTTTGAGAGGATATGGTCTAAATATTCTGCCTGGCTGCTTACGGTTTAATTGTGGAAGGTGAAGCAGGAGGAGTAATGATTGAATGTAATTATATGCTAAACAATGCCTTTGGGGGGTTGGAGGGGGAGGGGCGGATATAAATGGGGAGAAAATTTTAAAAAAAATCTGTCAGGGAAAGAATAAGGGGGCAATGGTAAAATACTCTGTGGAATGAGGAAAATTCTGTGTGAGACGATTGGTTTTTCTATTAGGATGATATGACAAAAAAAAAGAGAAGGCAACAGCAAAAGCTAGAAGGATGCTTGGGTGCATACGGAGAGGAATGACTAGCAGAAAAAAGGAGGTGATAATGCCTCTGTATATGTCTTTGGTGCGACCTCATTTGGAGTATGGTGTGCAAGTCTGGAGACCGCACCTTCAAAAGGATGTAAACAGGATGGAGTCGGTGCAGAGGGTGGTTACTAAAATGATTAGTGGTCTTCATTATAAAGCATATGAGGACAGACTGAAGGATCTTAATATGTACACCTTAGAGGAAAGGCGGGATAGAGGTGATATGATTGAGATGTTTAAATACCTCCGTGGCATAAATGTTCAGGGAGAGAGCCTCTTTCAATTGAAAGCAAGTTCTGCTACGAGGGGACATGGGATGAGGTTGAAAGGGGATAGATTCAGGAGTGATATGTAGAAATATTCCTTTAGGGAAAGAGTGGGGGATCCATGGAATAGTCTCCCAGTGGAGGTGGTAGAGTTGAGGACAGTTTCTGAATTTAAAAAAGCATGGGACCAACACAGAGGATCTCTAAAGGAAAAAAGGGGACTGTTGTAGTTGTTGATATGGAAGGACAGACTAGATAGGCCATGTGGTCTTTTTCTGTCGTCATTTTTCTGTTTCTATGTTTCTGTGTTGGGCTCCATTTTCTCTGCTTTGTGAAGTTCATTCTGGCTATTATTGACATGATGGTGAATAACGAACAATGTTTAGAAGCATTTACTTAACTGTACATATGCTTTTAAATTAGTTATCTGTACTTAAGTTTAATTTGTTTTATTGTAATCTCTTATCAGCTGTTCAGTGTAAACTGCCTTGACCATAGTGAAAGTGGTATATAAACCTGGCTAAATAAAATAAATATTATCAATTGGCACAGGCTACTTATAATATACTTTTAAGTTTGTGTTCTGTGTCGTCTCCTGCTGATAGATGAACATAACTCGCTCATCTGGACTGGACTGGACTGGACTGGAGGGACTCCAAGAAAGAAAATTAGCAGGTAAGGTCTAATTTCGCCTTTACTTGTCATTTTAATTTCCTTTCCTGGTGTCTTACCAGACCAGTTAAGGATCTGTGATTGATAGGCAGTTATTTCAGAGATAGACAGTTGTGCATTGGAGTTTCGGTAATTTCTTTGGCGGATGCCGCTATTATACTCCTTCAGTCTCCACTGAAGAGGCTCGGGGGGGGGGGGGTAAGTGATTGATGTTTGGTTTTTGTTTTTCATTGCAGTCAGGGCTTTGCCCAGTGACCCTCAGTTTTTGTTGGTTTCTGCTGGTTGACTTTGCTACTTTTGGGTGCTTTTTGAGTGTACTGTTTATAGGGTATGGAGAATCTCTTGGCTCGTTATCTCTATCTCCATCAGCTAGTAGTGGGAATTAAACACATTCGTCTGGACTTGTCTGGTAAGACTCTAGCAGAAAAGTAAAATTTCACCATTTGAGAAAACTAACATATACTAATTTGTCTAGATTAGGCACTGTATACAAATCTCATAAATATAAGTTGTTTTGAATTCCAAATCTGTTTGGGACCCTTAAGGGCTTGATTTTGAGAAGTGGCGATGTAGGTACGTAACTCCATGAATTCTGATACAATATTGAATACACCGATGCTGTGAATTAATAATCTGCAAGTGTAGCTCTTCTGTATTCTATTCCAAGAAAGGAAAATGAAACCATTTAGAAATCAACATGTTTACTGGTCGCTGGTAAAACAGAGCTTCCTTTGAAAGTTAAAGTATAACTTCCTTAGCCATAGATATTAAGCTATATGGATAGTGCTGGATTAAGAATGTATGAGCATTTGCACTATCCGTATAGTGAATGGGCTGAAGGAGGGAGATATCAGTAAATTATTTAATACTGCAGCAATATTTGGCTGCTATATAGATAACTTATATATTTAGTTTAAGCCTGCTGAATATTATTCCCCTCTCCCTGCCTGTCATGTTTAAATGTTATATTATCTGATCTTAGGAAGTGGCGGTATATAAAAGATTTGCAAATAAATAAATATTAAACTTTGCAGAACAGGATGCTTGGGAAAAAAATGATTTTTTTTTTCTTTTCAAATCTTTAACACTGATCATGCTTGCATTTTTTTTTTACCTCCCATTTTGTATAGGGTGAAAAAATCCATGAAGATATCTTTGACATCATAGACAGAGAGGCTGATGGGAGTGATAGTTTGGAGGTAAAAATATTCTTGGCACATAGAGAGCCGATATGAAATTGCTTCTATTAAGAAAGCAGAGGCTGCATACTGGTATGGAGTACTTTCTGAAGATTAGATCTTTCCTGGACCATCAAAGCTTTTGTCCTTCAAGTTGCCTGAAATACAAAGATGTGTATTTAATGGCCTTTTTGGCGCATATAATCTTCATAGATGGTCCAGTTGAAGCTCTGGTGAAAAGGATCTTAAGATCAGGTGGATCATTACGCATGGTGCTGATAATTTGTCCAAGTCTTCCTGTGTGCATGCTTTCTGATAGATCACACAGTTCATGCACTGCCAGATTAGTAATGCTCCTGTCTCATCTTTTGCCCCAAAGATTCTCTCCATATAAGTGAAATAAGCTGCCCTATTGCTGGTTTTCCTCGTATATGTCCTGTTGTCTCTTTATCCATAATGTGCTTAATTTTATTTCTCATTGTGCATGTAGGTAAAAGCCCAGCTTCATATATTGCCTAGCAACGCAATTAAATGGTCATGGGAAATCTGGGCATTGGAAACTAATCTTTTATAGACTTATTGCTCTTCCAGGGAGGATGGATTTCTTTGCTGGAGAATGATAAGATCGCCAGTCTATGCTAAGTTCAGCTTTGCTTCACAAATCCATTAACAATTCTCATTGGCTTGATGTGAGGATCTGTACCTCTTGTTTCTGGGAATGAGAAACGGGAATAGTTCTGCCATTGTCTGACAAGCAGGATGCTGGGCTCGATGGACCATTAGTCCGATCTAGTATGGTACTTTTGTTCCTACTACAAAATGAATATGAATATATATATCACTTATATTAACTAGGTCTTATTCCTTCTCCAAAATCTACGAATGGCTTACATATATCCCAAAAGATACTATTGTCACCCCTTACCCCTATGGTAATATCTCTATTGAGAGCATGTCCCATAATGTCGGGGGTTCAAATCCCACTAGAGCAACCTTTTGCCGGAAGGACTGGGGTTTCTAGTCCCACAGGTGCTCCTTGTGGTCTTGGGCAAGCCACTTAACCCTCCATAGCCCATGTTCCCTGTAAAATAGTTATCTCCATGTTATAATGCCCTGTTCAATGTAATTTCAGTTTGTTCAATGTAAACCGCACTGATGCAGAATAGCGCGGTATATAAGAGAATGTAAATAAAATAAATAAATACATAATCTTGCATATCATTCTTCCATTTGACTGCTTTAGTTTGAGCTGCAACCAATATAAATACAAGTGATTTATCTAATGTGTTATTCCCAAGATCATCTAGAAATTTTCATATGGGTCTTCAGAGGGTTTGTAGCTGATTAAAGAACATAAAAACTCTCATACTGGGTCAAACCAAAGGGCCATCAAGCCCAGTAACCTGTTTCCAACAGTGGCAACCCAGGTCACAAAAAAACACATGAGATCCATTGTGCATCCCCTAAGACCTGGCTGCTTCAACTTTCTTCCCCCCAATCCACTTTTCTACCTCCTGCCCCTTCTTTTTGCCTGCGCTGCTCTTACTACTATTTCTCTTTCTTCCCTCTCCCTCCACCCCGATTCCTTGGAGAATTGTAATCCCCACTCTTTCTCCCTTCCTCCTTTTTTGCCCCGATTGTTCTTTATTCCATTTTTTCTTCCTCCTCTTACGTTGTAAACCACCATGATGACTGTCCAGTTCTGTGTGTGGTACATCAAGCATAAAATAGGAATGGAATAAATAAGAGTTGCATAGTAAGAATTATAAAGTACAGAAGTGACTTTACATGTCTTTGGGGGTATGAAAACTATAAAACTGACTGGCGTAACCACTCTAATTTAGTTAGGAGTGCTATAGTAAAATCCATTAATATAAATTTGTTGAAGCAGGAAACAAGTTTCACACCCTTTCACTTTTGAATGAATTCAAGTGTTCTCCATGGACTGCAGGATTGCGACAGCCACACCTGGTGACATCCTCCGGGCGACGCCGAGATCAGAAGTGCTCTCCAGAGCTCAGATTTCTGAGCATGTTCAGGTAGCCCACCTCCCGTGCCCACCCCTAGCCTGGCCAGTCTTTTTCCTTCCTCCTTGCCAGCAAGACGGACCCTGCTCTCCCTCTTCATCAAGAACATCAAATTACCTGCTACGATGCCCAAACCGGGGTTTAAGAAATGCACTCTCTGCGGTAAGAAGATGAGCAGCACGGACTTACATGAGTTGTGTGTGTGCACTGCTTGGGACCGGCACACAATGTGGAAGATTACCCTCATTGCTTCAGGATGTCCCCGAGGGCCCGGAAGTCCAGAGGGCATGCTCTAAAGGACTATCTGGCTGCCAAGAGCAATGCCAGCTCAGAGGCTCTCCCTACGGCCTCTTCACATGTTGCTGCTATGGCCTGGGATGTGCCCAACAGGGTCTCCACCCTCTGCCTAGCTATAGACGCCTCCCCGATGCCTCTGACGGCCCCGGCCCCAGCGCCGGCTCCTCCTGCTAAGGACGCTAACAGGCTCTCCACATCTCTGGGGCCTGCGCTCCTCTCTTCCCCCGGCCATGCAAATACTCCCAGCCATGCTGCTCTTCAAGATGGTGCCGCAGGTAAGCCTGCCAGCTCCTCCCACCATCCTCCGATTTGTCAAAACACCAGCTGCCTGGGAAATGGCCACAGCGTCGGCCGTCCTAGCTCCGAGTCATCACCACTCGACTCCAGGAAGCCCTTTCGGCGCAGAAGTCGGCGCTGAAGTACTCCTGGCCCCTCGGCACAGTGCGCACAAATGCAAAAGGAGTCGGAACCGGGCAGACAGCGAGGCTTCCGGACGCGCCAGTCACTGGGGCGCAAGCAAGAAGCAAAAACATGTCAGGGAGTGCTCCAGCGGCAGCAGCACTTCCAGCTACAGCTACAGGCATCGCAGGAGGCACAACTCAAGACGTCATGCATCCAGACATCACAGATTGCACAGGAATAGAGAGAGGAACTCTTCCAAACGCAACAGGTCCTACAGCCATGCCTTCGACCCAGCGAACTCCTCAGCTATCCTACAGCTGCTCATGCAGCTTGTGCAGCAAACAGCACCCCCTTCTGCTACTGCTACAGCTCCGCAACCAGCAGTGATCCCGAACTCGTTTGCCCTGCCACCAGCAACATGGATTCCAGAACCCACCAGACCTCCCACGCCGCCGCTATGGTCTCCAGACGTTCCCTCCCTGGATAGCACCGCGGAGGAGCAGGACATTGAAGCTGCAGTCGTGGGTTCTGCATCCAACAAACTGACTGCTTCGGATAACAGGCATTCTCCTGAACCTGAAGGTACTCCGCGCCCCCCCCCCCCCCCCGGAGGACCTGATGTACCCAAAATTCCTCAATAAGGTAGCCCCCCCCACCTTGGTCCTGACTGCACCTAACGCCTCGGAGGAACCAGAACCAGAGGTCCTGAAGTACCTCACAGTTCCCAAAACCCGGTTTGCATTGCCTCTGTACCGCAAACTACAGGATAACCACTTGAGAATTTGGCTGACCCCTGCCTCTGGCCGCGCAATCTCCAGGAGGCTAGACTCCAAGTATCAAATTCAACCCATACCAGGGTTCGAGAAACCCCAGCTGCCTCACCAGTCTATAATTGTGTCCTCGGCTCTGAAAAAGGTTAAGTCCTCCCACACCCACGCTAACAATCCACCTGGAAAATTGTGGAAAAAGTCTACCAAGGGGCCATGCTCAGTGCAAGGATTGCGGCACACCAATTTCAACATGTCCTGTTTCAAGACTCCTGTATGGCAAGCATCAAAAAATGCCATCTCCTCTCTCTCCCGAAAGATTTGCAAGCGTCACTCTCCACCACGCTTATGGACATGACTGAATGCAACAAACACCTGGCGAGCACAGCCTTTGCCTTCAATACGTCCGTAAGGACTGCAGGTACGGCGATATCTGCCAGGCGGTGGACATGGCTGAGAGCATCTGGACTGTGGGACGACTCTCACGACAAGATTGTCGACGTGCCCTGCACGGGCGAATCGCTCTTCAGGGAGAAAGTCAGACATGGTAAACAGCATGAAAGAGGACTGCACTACCCTGCAAACCCTGACAGAGGACTGCTTTGAGTGCAATAACAGCACTCAAAAGAACAACTATCAACGGAAATCTTACTACAACTACAACAAGAGAGATCCTTCAAACCGAAAGTGGCAGGGTCCCAGATACAAGACCAACTCTTATCACGGACCCTCACACCAGTGCCAGTCCCAGCAGGACCATAAGCCAAAGAAAAGTAACATGCAGACGGCCAAAGGTGGCCCCTCCTTTTGACAACTATGTGCAGGCCCCCTCCCAGATCAGGGGGCACCTGCAGGCCCCCTCCCAGATTGGGTGGGGGGGGGGCGCCTGTCATTTTTTCTACCAGAATGGGAAAGGATCACCTTGGACTCCTGGGTCCTGCAGGTCATCCGGAAAAGATACCATATATGGTTTTTTTGCGCCACCCTGCCAACACAACAAACCTCTCAGCAAGACCCCCTCCTCACCTGCAGCGTGCTATGACAGCAGAGCTGATGCACCTGCTGTCCTCCCGCACCATAGAGGAGGTACCACCATCCGATATCAATACCGGATTCTACTCCAGATACTTCCTCATCCCGAAGAGATTGGGCAGAGTGCGCCCCATCTTGGACCTGTGCAAGTTGAACAGATTCATCATCAGGGAGAAATTCCAGATGTACTCCCTCTGATTCAGACCGGCGACTGGCTGGCATCCCTGGATCTGCAGGAAGCATATACACACATCCGCATCCACAAAGCACACAGGAAGTACCTCCCCTTCCATGTGCTGGGATGTCACTACCAGTACAGAGTCCTTCCCTTCAGATTATCACCGGCCCCACGTGTCTTCACAAAGTGTGTGGCCATCGCAGCAGCTCACCTCCTCAAGCAGAACATCGCTGTCTTTCCCTACCTGGACGACTGGCTCCTCACAGCTCCCTCTGCTCAGGAACTGCAAGTGGCCCTGCAGACAGCCACGGCCCTGATTTCCACCCTGGGGTTTGTCATCAATTACAGCAAATCACAGCTTCTGCCTTCCCAGCAACTGGAGTTCATTGGAGCTGTCATTGACACACAGTCTTCGAAAGCCTACCTCCCAGATCGCAGACTGTTAGCCATCAGCTCGCTGGCATCCAGCTTAGCCACATCAGCGAACACCTCGGCTCGGTCTGTACTGCGCCTCCTGGGACACATGACAGTCACGACTTCAGTCATCCTAGTGGCGAGAATGAAGATGCGCATGCTCCAGTGGCCACTGGAACCAGCACTCGCAGTTTGTCCACCCGCATCCCAATAACTTCCCAAGTCCAGGCACAGCTGCGCTGGTGGATGGTGCAAACAAATCTCTCAGTAGGTAAAGATATCCATCAGCTTCAACACCGGGCGATCCTCACCACGGACACATCCTGCACTGGTTGGGGGCGCACCTCCTGCAGTTCAACACACAAGGGGCCTGGTCTCCAAGAGAACGACAGTTGCACATCAACCTCCTAGAGCTGAGAGCCATCAGATACGCGCTCAATGCGTTTCTGCCACACTTCCAGGGCATGTCTGTCCTCATCCAGACCGACAACCAGGTGGCCATGTTTTACATCAACAAAAAGGAGGCACTGGGTCACGTTCACTCTGCAAGGAGGCGCTGGCGATATGGACACTGGCCTTGAGAAACAAGTGCTGACTGCGTGCCTCCTATCTTCCTGGGGACATGAACATCCTCGCAAACTGAGCAGACAGTTGCAGCCCCACGAATGGACTCTCCTCCTGGAGGTCACCAACACCCTCTTCCAGCGGTGGGGAGCTCCGGACATCGACCTCTTTGCCACCGAGCAGAATGCCAAGTGCCCCCTGTTCCTCTCGAGGCACCCGTTGGACAGGAGGTTAGCGGCGGATGCATTTGACGTGTGCTGGGGGGGTGGTCTCTGGTGTACGCCTTCCCTCCGAGTCCCCCCCCCCTCATTCCTGTGACACTACAGCGCATTAAACAGGACAAAGTGCACGCCATTCTTGTGGTCCATCACTGGCCACGGCAGATGTGGTTCGCGCTCTTGCGACGCCTGGCACACGAGGGCCCAGTGCGCCTGCCGCTCAGGCCAGACCTTCTAACGCAGAATGCGGGCTGCACGAGACACCCCAACCTCAAAGCCCTCGTGCTCACTGCCTGGAGGTTGAGTGGTTGAACCTCTCCACCCTCCACCTGCCTCCGGAGGTGCAGGACGTGGTCCTCGCAGCCAGGAGACAGTCCACTAGAAAATTCTATGGCTCCGTCATGATCGTGCTTCCTTGCGAACCAACCCCAGATTCGTACCCAAGGTGCCATCTGCATTTCATGTCAATCAGTCCATCGAGTTACCCTCCTTTTTTCCCGGAGCCACACCATTCGGACGAGGAGCGCTGCCTACACACCTTGGACTGTCTCTGTGCCCTCCGGATCTACCTTGGCAGGACTCTACCTGTCCGGAAGGACGAGCAGCTGTTCATTTCCTTCGACCCCAACAGGCCTGGAAGACCTGTCACAAAAAGGACTCTTTCACACTGGGTTGCCTCCTGCATCTCCTACTGCCTCGACCCAACCGGAACTCAGTCACAGTCAAGAGTGGGGCCTCACTGGCTGAGAGCGTTGGCCACCTCCCTGGCCAACCTGCACTCGGTCCCCCTGGCCGACATCTGCAAAGCAGCCACATGGTCCTCTCCACACGCGTTCCAGAAACACTACTGCCTCGACCATGGGTCTCAGGAGGACTGCTCGCTTGGCAATGCCGTCCTCGCCACTGCTTTGGAGACGCCCTTGGCTACGCTGCCACAGCCGGTGCCGCCAGAAAGGACATAAATGAACCTGAGTTGGTACTCCGTACCCCGGGACATAACTGCTATGGTCTTAGCAGGCACTGTCACTTCACGGTTGCACTTTGTTCTTTTGTTGCACAACATGTTGCTTGTTGCACTGTTTTCTTCATTAAATGCATTCCCTGACTCGTGTCTCGGTAGCCGCCTGTTCACACCTCCCTCCTCCACCTCAGCACGCGTCCATGCAGCTAGGGAGGCACCAGGTGTGGCTGACGCAATACTGCAGTCTATGGAGAAAGCAAGGTTACTTACCTGTAACGGGGGTTCTCTGTGGACAGCAGGATAAGTCAGCCACACAATCCCGCCCGCCTCCCCTGGAGGAGGTCCGCCTGAAAGAGCCGCTCCCTAGCCGGAAAGTCTAGCTAGGAACACACTGGCCAGGCTAGGGGCGGGCCCGGGAGGTGGGCTACCTGAGCACACTCAGAAATTTGAGCTCTGGAGAGCACTTCTGATCTCGGCACTGCCCGGAGGACGTCACCAGGTGTGGCTAACTTATCCTGCTGTCCACAGAGAACCCCCGTTACAGGTAAGCAACCTCGCTTTCCTTGCTTGCCCCATCAGGTAAGATAATGGGTTTGTCAGTGTACCTCTCTCACTTGGGATATAAAGCTTGACTGAAATTGCTAAAGTAAGCTACACTTAGTTGACCTGGCTCTTTTCATGGTAGTATATATTTATTTGCTTTTTGTCTTTTATCTATGAAACCTTTTTAGAAGTTTTTATAATTTACCATCATGTAGTGAAAATTGTGATGAACTTTGTTCCAGGTTGTCTTTTTTTTTTTGTGGTTTTTTTAAAATGTTTTTGTATTCCTTGCAGGGCTTTGTGCTGTGTCACTCTATTGCAGGCGGGACAGGCTCTGGTCTAGGTTCATATCTCTTAGAGAGATTAAACGACAGGTGGGTTTTATTGTGACCATTTTATCTGATTCTCAAGTCAAGGCTACTCCACACAAAGCAGTTTGAGATCCCTGTACATTGTAATTGATTAAAATAGGTAAGCACCTCAAGTGTGCAAGCTGGAACAGCTGTGACTGTTATCGAGTTATACGTCTCTGCAGAGGACTAATTAATCTGCAAGCCATGAATAAGTGAGAAAAGGTCAAATATTGGAGTGCTTGACTTAGCCAAAGATTTTTTCCTGTAGGCACCCAGAACAGTCTTTTTCGCCTCCCCATCCCTCCAGAGCAGGGTTTTTTTTGGGGGGGTGTTTTTTTTTTTTTTTCAAGTTTTTGCATGCCTGGTGAAAATGAGCCTTTTTCACTTTGGTAGTAATAAATATCTGAATAGCATGGATATCTTAACAAGTTAGTATGTCAGCAGCCATTGACTTCTATAGTGTCTTCGTGCGTAGGTCATTTCCTTTTCGGTCATCCAGTTTAGTCAGATACTTCTGGGTAGTGCACCTCCTCCTGCAGCCCGGAGACTGGGCATGTGCAAAAAACGTGACATCACTGCATGTAGCTCCTCCGCTCCCCCAGCCATCTCCAGTGTGTCCAGTCTCCGTGCAGCAGGAGGACGTGTGAGCCTAGTGCTGGGCTCACTTTAGGGCTAGGTTAAGGAGCTTAGGAGTTTTACTTTATTTTTGGTGCTCTTTCTTTGATTCTGTTTTATTTGGGCACTGTCTCTTTAAAAAAAAAAAAAAAAAAAACCGAACGTGCGACGCACAAGCAGTGCAGGATTTCTTCTACCTGTCTCTGCTGTGGTGTCGTTGTGTGAGTGTATGAGTTTTGCCTCACCTTTGATCTCTTCACCCTTGCCAGTTCGGGGGAGAGCTCTTGGCCGACAGCGGGACACGGATTGCCCTGCCTCAGTTTTTCCTTCCCGCTTGGGCTGACACGGCCAGCTGACATCCCAGTACTTGCTCCGTGGTGCAGCGTTTCTCCCGGAGGTGCGGGAGCGCAAGTGTAGATACATCGCTTCTCCCTTCTTCCCTTTCTGGATGCGACAAGGTAAGCAGGGATCCAGCAAGGTTAGCACGGCTGCTTTCTTTGCTGTTGTTGGGGCAGCCTCGGGCGGTTTTGGCGCCCTTTTCTTCTTCCCCTTGATCGCCGGTGGCCATTTTGACCTCGTGGCAGCCGCGTGGTCATCTCTTGCATCGAGTGCAGGGAGTGAAGTGAGGCTGGGAGACACTTTCTTCGGGCCATTTCACCTTTGATAGCGTTTGGTTTCTTGTTTGGTTTTCTTTAATTGCTTTATTTGCTTTATTTTCCTGAAGGCAGTTTCCTGGCCCCTTTTCTTTCTTCTGAGGTGGGGGGTTGGGGACTGTGCTTTTTTTGTTTTGATACTGGTTTGGGGAACCCCTTACTCTGCCCTTTTAGTACTGGCATAGAGTGTATAAAAAACAAACAAACAAAAAAACCCAAAAAGGATTACAAAAAAAAAAAACAAACAAAGCAATTTTTGATTTCTGGGTTTGCATAACCTTTATGGCGGCACGCCTTCAGTGTGTGGTGTGTGGCAGCCGGAGGGGTGCGATTACGGAATCTGGGATCTGCCGAGGGTGTACGGCAGTGTCCGCTTCTCTGGAACATCAAATGGAGATTCAGACGACTGAGGGTCAGGAGGTGGAGCTGGGGATGGTAGGAGTTGCTCCATCAGCGCCTCCACAGCCACCCATGCAGGCTTCCCAGGAGGGGCAAGGTTTGGCTTCCCTGTCCGGGGGAGCGGAGCCTCTGCTCGGTGGTTTTTCTCCTGATTTTGTGTTAATTATGCACGAGGCATTTTGTAGGCAGCGGCAGGGTAAGCTGCCGGATGCCTTGGCGGCGTCCGTGCCATCTCCGCAGGCTTCCGCGGCGGGTGTGGGCGGTGGATCCCTTCGTCCGCCTAAGAGAGTCAAGGTGCGGGATCCTTCGCCTCCTGAGGTCAAGTGGCAGGACTCAGAAGAACGTGAGTCGGAGTTGGAGCCTGGAGTAGAGGAGCTGGAGGAGGGGGAGATTCCCGAGCCAGAGGATCAGGCGAAGATTATTAGGTTATTCCGCAGAGAGGAATTGGTGCCGCTTATTACAGAGTCTCTGCAAACTCTCAAATTAGTGACCGAACAGCCGGCGGCGGACGAAGGGGAGGAAGATCTGATTATTCAGGCAGTGCGGCAGTCTCAGGTAGTTTTTCCCGTGCATCGGGTAGTTGACCGAATGATTCAGGAGGAATGGGATTTGCCTGAAGCTGGTCTCAAGGGCATTCGGATTATGTCGCGCTTATATCCTTTGGCAGATAAGGACAAAGAGAAATTTCGCTCTCCGAAAATTGATGCGGCGGTGTCGGCAGTGACGAAAAAGACCACCATTCCTGTCGAGGGCAGTGCTGCTCTAAAG
Source organism: Ichthyophis bannanicus (assembly GCA_033557465.1). NCBI lineage: Eukaryota > Metazoa > Chordata > Amphibia > Gymnophiona > Ichthyophiidae > Ichthyophis > Ichthyophis bannanicus. The sequence goes on from CM066045.1 coordinate 56,219,807, forward strand.
GATGCGCAAGATAGGAAGGTGGACGGCTTGTTGAAGCAGTCCTGTGAGGCGGATGCCCTCTCGCTTCAAGCTTCCATCTGCGGGGCTTGGGTTGCTCGGGCTTGTCTCAGATGGACTCAGGGGTTGCGCAGGGTCATGCAACTAGAGCCCGAGGGTCTCCAGGAGTTAGACCGTCTGGAGTCCGGGGCGGCTTACTTGTCCGATGTTCATTATGATTTAATCAGGGCCCTAGCTAATAGCATGGCGTCGTTGGTGGCGGCTCGCTGGTCCATTTGGCTGAGGAATTGGGCAGCGGACGGCTCTTCTAAAGCGCGGCTCAGTAAGCTGCCGTTTCGGGGGAGCCTGTTTGGTGAGGACTTGGATAAGTTGGTGAAGGATTTGGGGGAGTCCAAGGGGGGTAGACTCCCGGAAGATAAGCCTAAGCAGGGGCGGTCCTCGCAGTCCTTCCGAGGGCAATTCCGTGACTTTCAGAGATTTCGTTCTTCCCGGTTGGGGGGCTTCCAACGGGGACACTTTGCTCCACGGGCGCAAGGTTTTTGAGGGTTTCGAGGCGCCGGTAGGGGGTTTGCAGCGGTGTCCTCGGCCCTTCCCAGAAAGTCCCAATGAAGTGAGGCGGGCTCTGGCCGGCAGTCAGCCATTAAGAGGGAGGCTTCGGGCTTTTCTGCCGGCTTGGGCCCAAATCACGTCGGATCAGTGGGTCCTGGAGATCATTCGGGACGGCTACGCTTTGGAGTTCGCCCGGCCCATTCGGGATTCCTTTGTTCTCTCCCCCTGCGAGAGCCTACAGAAATCCCTGGCACTTCAGCAGACGCTAGACCGCTTGTTGCAGTTAGAGGCGGTGGGTCCTGTGCCTTCCAGCGACTGCGGCAGGGGTCGATACTCCATTTATTTCATAGTTCCGAAAAAGGATGGTTCGGTTCGGCCCATTTTGGATCTCAAAGGGGTTGTAACAGTGCAGACCCCGAACAACACGAGAAAATGCAGTTCAGCATAAAGGAGCACAGGAAAAGTGACAGGGTAAACAAGGAAATGTCAGATGGTTACCGTGAGCAACCTAGAAACACGTGCAAAAGCCCAATGAGGACACACCCAGCCAGCACAGGAAGGGAATTCACTTTACCTGACAGGGTTCAGCTGGGTGGGGGTGGAGCAAGGAAACACTGGGATAAAATAGGCTCCCAGACAGTCAGAGAGAGAGAGGAGCTGAAGCAGCCACGGACACACTCTGAGGGAATACAGCAAAGGCAGCTAAAACCCTGGGAAGCATGGAGCAGGTATGAGAATGTAAGAGAGAGCGACAATGAGGCTTTGGAGCAACTAGAGAGCCAACGTGAAGGTCAGAGGGGAACCGAAGACCTGAGTGAAGCTGAGAGATATCAACAGCCAGATAGTGTGTTTGAGCCAGAGAGACGTAAGAAGACTGCAGTTGCAGGTTCCAGTGCACAGAGTGAATGCAAGAGTGATTTGCCATATGAAAGAAGACAACCCTGGAGGTATGGAAATAGGCACACAAGGTCCCACTATCTAGAGGCTGAAAATATCCCTTCTTCTGGTTTTAAAAACCCTAGAAGAAAAAGGTTTTACTTACCAGATAAAGCTGAAGATTTTTGTAGTCATTGTAAGCTCACAGCTCCCTGTGAAACTCCGTCACGAGCTCTCCAATCTAGCTCAGCTGGGTTACAAAAGGGAAGCCTGAACCGGCAGAGAAATTCCCTTAATTATCCCACTAGCAGAGCAAACCAGGAGTTGAGCTATATTCTAAAATACCAGCAGGGGCAGTGCCCTGAAAAGCTCAACTCCAGAATACAGGGTAATTCCCAGAGAGACACTAGCTCTAAGGAAGAGAGGAACTTCCTGTCTGACGCGGTTAACCAGCCATTCTCCCACGTTAATGCTGAGGTCCAGAATGAACCTTCCAGTCAGCCGGAGTTAATGGAATATCAAAATGCAGAAGAATATGATATGCCAGAATTGATGGACTGCTCTTTGACCTTGATTGAACCTGAGTTCTCTCTCAGATAAGTAATTAGTTTGTGTCCTAGCTTTAGTGTTATAAGCAACAGGCTGCAGCTCTCTCTAAGTGAAGCAGATATAAGCTGTGCTGTCAGCTACAGGAGAAAGAACCATATTGAAGTATTTAAGCTGTTTTGTTCTTTTCATTTATTTGTTATTTTGGAAGCTGAAGGAAGCAAGTTCTGTTTGCTTTTGTTACTTTATCTTCAGGAACATAAATCAAATGCCTTGCTTGGACATATAACATAAAGTACCCTCAAGGGACGGGGAATAAAACCCTTTAATTTGGAAAGAAGTGTTTTGTGGTTTATATCAGTGAAGACACAACTACCACCCTCCAGAGCCTTGCAATACCAGTGGCTACCGCTTGGCCAGAGAGGGCGCGACAGGGTGAACGCTGTTTACGGATGGAGACCCTAAGGTCCGTCATTGTCGCCGTGCGGCAAGGGGAGTACTTAACATCTCTCGATCTGACACAGACCTATCTGCATATTCCGATCAGGGAAAGCCATCTCAGATTCATTCGCTTTGCCCTTCCGTGGGGGCATTACCAGTTTCAAGCCTTGCCCTTCAGCCTTGCGACGGCGCCGCGCACCTTTACCAAGATTATGGTGGTGGTGGTGGCGGCGGCGTTGCGCAAAGACGGCATCCTGGTTCATCCTTACCTGGACGATTGGTTGATTCGAGCAAAGTCCGCAGCGGAAAGTGTTCGGGTGATGGACAAGGTAGTGAGGTTTCTCGAGCAGCTCGGCTGGGTGGTCAATCGGGCAAAGAGTCACTTAGTCCCTACGCAGGAGCTTGAATACCTCGGGGTACGGTTCGACACTCGGGTAGGGAGAGTGTTTCTACTGGCTCGACGAGTGCAGGGTTTGCAGGCGTTGCTTCATCGGTTTCTAGTCTCTCCGGCTCCATCAGCCTGGAGTTACCTTCAGGTTTTGGGAACCATGGCAGCGACGTTAGAGGCGGTTCCTTGGGCCAGGTTTCACATGCGTCTGTTGCAGAGAGTGCTGCTTCGTCGCTGGTCTCACCAGGAGGACTCGCTCAACGCACGACTTCCTTGTCCCGCCAAGGTCCGGAGGTCGCTTGGTTGGTGGCTGCTTCCCGGGTCGTTGGTGACAGGGATGAGTCTGGAGCAACCGGATTGGCTTCCTCTTTTGACGGATGTAAGCCTGGTGGGCTGGGGAGCGCACTGCGGACAGCTCTTCACGCAGGGGCGTTGGTCGGCCCAGGAGTCCACTTGGTCCATCAACAGATTGGAACTTCGAGCAGTGGCTCTGGCGCTGCAGGCGTTCGAGGCCACTGTGACGGGGAGAGCGATCAGGGTGCTGTCCGACAACTTGGCGACGGTGGCATACATCAATCGTCAGGGCGGCACCGGGAACATGCCCATGGAAGCCGAGGCGGAACGGCTCTTTCAGTGGGTGGAAACTCGGTTGTTGGCTGTGTCGGTGGCACACATTGCCGGGAAGGACAATGTGACAGCAGACTTTCTCAGCAGGGTGCAGGTAGATGCCAGGGAGTGGGAGTTAAATCCCGGGATCTATGCACAGATAGTCCAAAGATGGGGAACTCCCGTCATGGACCTCATGGCGACTTTCCAATCAGCAAAGGCCAGTCGATTTTTCAGCCGGCGTCGGGAAAGGATGTCAGAGGGGATAGACGCGCTGATGCAACCTTGGCCGACGTCGGGTCTGCTTTACGTCTTTCCTCCGTGGGCCCTAATCGGCAGAGTGGTGCAAAGAATCGAGGCGCATCGAGGGAGCGTGGTGTTGGTGGCTCCGGACTGGCCGAGGCGTCCCTGGTACGCAGATCTGATTCGGCTCCTCAGCGGGGAGCCGTGGAGGTTACCGGCTTCAGAGGATCTATTACGGCAGGGACCTCTTCGGATGCCTCAGGTGGATCGATTCTCGCTTACGGTCTGGCCATTGAACGGGCGAGGCTGAGGAAGAGAGGTTATTCGGCGGCGGTAATAACGACTTTGCTCAAGGCGCGGAAGAAGTCTACTTCGCTGGCTTACGTGCACGTATGGCGAATATTTGAGGACTGGTGTTCTAGGGGACAGATCCGAGCGGCGACAGCGTCGGTGCTGATGGTGCTCAGTTTTTTTACAGGACGGTTTTGAGAAGGGCCTGGCTGCTAGTTCCTTGAGGGTGCAGTTGGCGGCCTTAGCATGCTATCGGGGCAAGGTGCAGGGGGTTGCGTTGGGGACGCATCCGGATGTGTTGCATTTTCTGAAGGCTGTGTCCAACCTCCGTCCAGCTCGTAGAGTCATTGTTCCTTTGTGGGATCTCAACCTCGTTTTGGGGGCCCTGGCGAAGGAGCCTTTTGAACCATTGCGCCGGGCATCTGTAAAGGATTTGACGCTGAAGACTGTGTTTTTAGTAGCCATCTGCTCAGCGAGACGGATCTCTGAACTTCAAGCTTTATCTTCTTGGGAACCGTTTTTGTCTTTTTATGGGGACAAGGTGGTTTTGCGGCCTGTTCCATCCTTTTTGCCGAAGGTAGTTTCGCCGTTTCACTTGAATCAGTGTCCTTGCCGGTTCTGGGTTCGCCTGGGGACAACGAGGAGGATCGCCATTTGCGGCGGTTGGACTTGAAGCGCGTGTTGCGTCAGTATTTGAAGGTGTCTGCGGGTTTTCGTAAGTCGGATCGGCTGTTTGTGGTGTTCGGTGGACAACGCAGAGGTGAAGCCACGGCTAAAGCGTCTATCTCGTGGTGGATTCGAGAGACCATTGCTTCCGCTTATATCTTGGAGGGCAGAGTGGTGCCTGTAGGTTTGCGGGCTCATTCGACTAGAGCTCAAGCGACGTCTTGGGCGGAGCACGGCTTGGTGCCTCCGGCGGAGATTTGTCGGGCGGCCACTTGGTCGTTCCTTCATACTTTTCAGCAAGCATTACCGCTTGGACGTGCTGTCAGCGCAGGATGCGAGCTTTGGATCGGCAGTATTGCATGCCGGTTGGAAAGGTCCCTCCCAATAGTTACTGCTCTGTTACATCCCAGAAGTATCTGACTAAACTGGATGACCGAAAAGGAAATGGAAATTACACTTACCTGGTAATTGTGGTTCCTTGAGGGAATCCAGTTTAGTCCTTAATCCCACCCGGGATGCTTTGGGGCGGTGGACTCGTTCAGGTTCGCTGGAATTACAGGTAAGTTCTATTTGGAGCTTGCTTTCTGTTCTTTTCTGTCTGTATGATGACTCGCTCTGGGGGAGGCAGGTAGAAGAAAACTAGCCTGTCTTCATGAACCCGCATTCAACAAAACCGTAATTGTAAGACTTCAAAAACAAAACAAACAAACAAACAAAAAAAAAAACCAGTACAAAACCCCTCATAGGGGATGTAGGCATTGGCAGGCAGTTGCTGAGCTGTTCTAGTATTCTTTTTTTCCTCATACTTGGTTCTATTTTTATAGATTATTTACTTAATTATTGCTCCTTTAAGTGTGCTTTGTCAATAGTTCACTGGAGATGGCTGGGGGAGCGGAGGAGCTACATGCAGTGATGTCACGTTTTTTGCACATGCCCAGTCTCCAGGCTGCAGGAGGAGGTGCACTACCCAGAAGTATCTGACTAAACTGGATTCCCTCAAGGAACAACAATTACCAGGTAAGTGTAATTTCCATTTTCTCTTTAACACAATACACATGTATTGTTGGGGCAAGAGTTATGGTTCCTTATCGTTCCTCCAGTTCAGTCCTCTACCTCTGGGTTGTCAATCTCCTCCTGCAGCTTGGAGACTGGTATGTCAAATTGATGACATCACTGGATATAGCCTGCTGTGGTCTCTCTCTCCTCCCAGTGTGATCAGTCTCCATGCAGCAGGGACTTGATGAGCCTTGTGGAAGGGCTCTCTGGAGGAATTAATAAGGAGCTATTAATAGGATAGGGTTGAAATTTATACTTGGCAATTGGCTATTATTAGGGTCTGTATCTCTTTTTTTTTTTTTTTAAAGGATAGCTGTCGGCATTCTTGCTCCCTGGCCCTGCAGTCCATCTATTTATTGAGGGGTACTGGCTCAGGACATCGAGTGGAGTTCCCTCTGCGGTGGCCTAGAAGTTCTCTCCCCCCGAACTGTACCGGGAAGAGCCCTTCTTGCTGTCGGTGCCTTCTCAAGGGAGTAGTGTCTGCCTTCCCGGTTTAGCGGTTTCAGCCGGTGTAGGCAGCAGCGTGGGAGAGCAGGCGCTGGGCCCGGCAGAGTTTAATTTTGGAACTTGAGAGCAGCGGAGGCTTCGGCCCGGTAAGTGGTTCACCGGGACAGGTGGCCTATTTTAGCGAGAGCGTCATACCGCCGGTGCCGGGAAGCCGCGGGGCAGTTTGGTGCCCTTTTCGGCTTGCCGGTGTTCTCGGCGGCCATTTTAGCAGTGCGGATTAGACCGCGTGTAGCAGCGAATTTGGCATTCTGAGCCCCGCTAAGGCGAGGGGAGATCTCTTGGGGATCTGCGGCTATTTTTTCTCCCCTTTTCTCCCGGTTTTGCTTGTTTTCATTGTTTTTCATTCAATTCTGCGGTTTGCTGAGGGTTTCCTTCCCAGTCCCGTTTTAAAGTGAAAGGAAGACTTCGGGTGGCTCTGCGGTCAGCGAGATCAGCTGGGAATCACTTAATTCAGTTCTAGTTGTTAGAAAAAAAAAAGGGGGGGGGGATTCCTGGAGAAACGTCCCTGGGACGCTTGCTGCTTAGCTTGATGGCAGCAAAGTCTCTTTGTATTGTGTGTGTGGCACTAGAAGGGCCACAGTGGCCGATACAGGGGTATGCCGGGGCTGTGCAACCCTCTCGTCCACGGTGGAACAGCAGATGGACGTCAAGGAGATGCCTGAGTCGCAGGGGACGTCTGTAGAAACGTAGAAACATGATGACAGAAAGACCACATGGCCTATCTAGTCTGTCCTTCCATAACAACTACAACAGTCCACTTTTTACCTTTAGAGATCCTCTGTGTTGGTCCCATGCTTTTTTCAATTCAGTTACTGTCCTCATCTCTACCACCTCCACTGGGAGACTATTCCATGGATCCACTACTCTTTCTGTAAAGAAATATTTCCGCATATCACTCCTGAATCTATCTCCCTTCACCCTCATCCCATGTCCCCTCGTAGCAGAACTTGCTTTCAATTGAAAGAGGCTCTCTCCCTGAACATTTATGCCATGGAGGTATTTAAACATTTCAATCATATCACCTCTATCCCGCCTTTCCTCTAAGGTGTACATATTAAGATCCTTAAGTCTGTCCTCATATGCTTTATAATGAAGCCCATTAATCATTTTAGTAGCAACCCTCTGCACCGACTCCATCCTGTTCACATCCTTTTGAAGGTGCGGTCTCCAGAATTGCACACCATACTCCAATTCCCCGCATTCACCTGCGCAAGGGCTGGTGTTGGAGGACCTGGCGGGGCCCTCTGACGCTTCTCTGACGGTGCAGGCATCGGGTCTCGGATTTCAGCCCTGAGTTTATTTTGCTGATGCATCAGGCCTTCTGTCTGCGACACCAAGGGAAGCGGTCAGGTTCCGACGCGCTGGCTGCCACAGTTCCGCAGGACACGGCTGTAGAGGTCAGCGGGGATCCCCCAGTCCCTAAACGAGCGAGAATGAGGGAGGCGCCATCGCTGGAAGAGGAGTGGACTCAGCTGCATGACATGGATTGGGATCCAGAAGAGGGCCCACAGGATCTGGAGGAAGGGGAGATTCCGGAGCCCGAGGATCAGGCTAAGATTGTTAGAGTGTTCCGCAGAGAAGAGCTTGCTGTTTTGATCTCGGAGACATTGCAGATGTTGAATCTGGGTACGCCGCCGGCGGTGGAGGACTAGGTTGAGGATCCCGTCATTCAGGCAGTGCGGCAAACATAAGTGGTGTTTCCGGTTCATCGGGTGGTGGACAAGATGATTCAAGAAGAGTGGGATCGGCCGGAAGCGGGATTACGGGGGATACGGACAATGAATAGACTCTATCCGCTGGCCGATAAGGATAAGGACCGATTCCGGGCGCCCCAGGTAGATGCGGTGGTGTCGGCAGTTACGAAGACCACTATCCCGGTGGAAAGTAGTGCGGCCCTAAAGGATGCTCAGAACCGTAAGGTGGACGGGTTTCTGAAGCAAACCTTTGAGGCGGACTCTTTCTCTGCAGGCCTCCATCTGTGGGGCTTGGGTGGCCAGAGCATGTCTGCGCTGGGTTCAGCGGTTGCGTCAGTCTCCGCGCCTGGATCTAGAGGAGGTCAAGGAGTTGGATCGCCTAGAGTCTGGAGCGGCCTACTTAGCGGATGTACATTATGACTTAATCAGGGCGCTTGCCAATAGTACGGCGTCGGTGGTGGCCGCCCGCCGCTCGGTGTGGTTACGGAATTGGGCAGCAGATGGACCGTCTAAATCGCGTCTCAGCAAGCTTTCCTTTAAAGGTGGCTTGCTCTTTGGTGAAGACTTGGATAAATTGGTGAAGGATTTGGGCGAATCCAAGGCAGGTAGACTCCCAGAGGATAAGCCGAAACACGGGAAGTCGGCGCAAGTCTTTTGAGGGCAGTATCGGGACTTTCGTAGGTTTCGGTCGGTGAGATTCGGGAGTTACCAAAGGGGCCGGTATCCAGCTCGAGCGCAGGGGTTTCGTGGGTTCTGGGGAGCGAATAGGGGTTTCTCCTCACCGCCCGTGTCTGCAACCCGTAAGTCGCAATGAAGCGAGGTGGGTCCTGGTGGAAGGGCCTCCCATAGACGGTCTGCTTCGGGAGTTTCTTTCTGCTTGGACCCGCATTACGTCCGATCAGTGGGTGTTTAGAGATCATTCAACATGGCTATGCATTGGAGTTGGCTCGACCCATCAGATTCCTTCGTTCAGTCGCCATGCAGAGGCCCCAAGAAAACTGCGGCGGTTCGTGATACTTTGCACAGGCTGCTCCAGTTGGGGACAGTGGTCGAAGTACCGGAAACCGAATGCGGTGCGGGTCGGTACTCCATTTATTTCGTGGTGCCAAAGAAGGGCAGAACGCTGTGGCCCATCTTAGACCTGAAGGCCATAAATCGTTGCCTACGGGTGCCGCATTTTCGGATGGAGACTCTGCGGTCCGTCATAGTGGCGGTGCGTCGGGGGGAGTTCTTGACGTCTCTGGATCTTACGGAGGCATACTTGCACATCCCCATCCGAGAAGCTCACCAAAGGTTCCTGAGGTTCACCCTACCTTGGGGTCACTATCAGTTCCAAGCATTGCCCTTTTGGCTTAGCGACGGCGCCGCGCACCTTCACCAAAATCATGTTGGTGGTGATGGCAGCGTTGCGCAGGGAAGAAATTTTGGTGCACCCTTACCTCAACGATTGGTTGATTCCGTCCAAGTCCGAGGAGGAGAGTGTTCGGGTGTCGACAGAGTAGTGAAGTTCTTGCAAGATTTGGGTTGGGTGGTCAACCCGAAAAAGAGTCAGTTGATACCTTCCCAGGATCTCGAGTACCTAGGGGTACGCTTCGACACGAAGAAGGGGCAGGTCTTTCTGCCAAACAGGAGGGCCGACGTGTTGAGACCTGATTCGCCAGTTTTTGTCAGTCCCCGCTCCGATGGCGTGGGACTATCTCAGAGTGCTGGGTACAATGGCGGCGACGTTGGAAGCAGTGTCGTGGGCCAAGGTTCATATGAGGCCCCTGCAGAGAGCGCTTCTGCGCCGTTGGTCGCATCAGGCCGATCCGCTGACCAAGCATCTCCCGTGTCCAATGGAGGTCCGGTGGTCGCTTCGCTGGTGGTTGCGCCGGTCGGCGTTGGCGGCGGGCATGCCGCTGGAACAGCCGGAGTGGCTCCTGTTGTTGACGGAGGCCAGCTTAGTGGGCTGGGGAGCACACTGCGGGAACCAGTTCACGCAGGGACTGTGGTCTCCCTTAGAGGCCTCTTGGTCGATCAACTGTTTGGAACTCTGAGCGGTGGCACAAGCTCTTCAAGCATTTGAGGCGTTGGTGTTAGGTCACCCAGTCCGTCTGCTCTCCGACAACTCGTCCACGGTCGCCTACATCAATCGGCAGGGCGGCACGGGAAGTGCCGCGATGGAAGCAGAGGCGGACCAGTTATTCGCTTGGGTAGAGCAGCGATTGCCTGTGATTTCGGCAGCGCACATTGCGGGCAAGGACAATGTCACAGCGGACTTTCTCAGCCGGGTGCAAGTGGATGCAGGGGAGTGGGAGTTGCATCCCTATGTGTTTGCACAAATAGTAGCTCGCTGGGGAACCCCGATAATGGATCTAATAGCGACGTTCCAGTCGGCAAAGGTGAGCCGGTTCCTCAGCAGATGGCAAGAGCGAATGTCGGAGGGCATAGACGCGCTGTTGCATCTGTGGCCGACGGAAGGTCCTCTGTATGTTTTCCTCCCATGGGCATTGATAGGCCGGGTGGTACAAAAGATCGGGGCTCATCCGGGAAGGGTGGTCCTGGTAGCGCCCGACTGGCCCATGTGTCCATGGTACGCAGACCTTGTGCGTCTCCTGAACGGTGAGGCTTGGCGGCTCCCGGTGCAGGCGGACCTGTTGCTTCAGGGGCCGCTGTTCATGCCCCAGGTGGATCGGTTCTCGCTTACGGTTTGGCCATTGAGAGGGCTAAGCTGAGAAAGAAAGGCTACTCGCCCGCGGTGGTGTCGACCTTGCTTAGAGCCCAGACACGTTCGACATCTTTGGCGTATGTGCGGGTCTGGCATGTCTTTGAGGATTGGTGTTCTTGGCGACAGGTGCAGGCGGCTACTGCTTCGGTGTCCTTAGTGTTGGAGTTTCTGCAGGATGGGTTTGAAAAGGGGCTAGCAGCAACTTCTTTGCGCGTCCAGCTGGCGGCCCTTTCCTGTTACCGTGGCAGAGTCAAGGGGGTGCCCTTGGGGGTTCTCCCGGATGTGTGTCATTTCCTTAAGGCGGTCTCTAAGCTGAGGCCAGTGCGGCGGGTGTGCATACCGCCTTGGGATCTTAATATCGTCTTGGCGGCGTTATCCTGGCCTCCGTTTGAACCTTTGCGTCGGGCGTCCGTGAAAGATTTAATGCTGAAAACGGTGTTCCTGGTGGCGATTTGTTCGGCGAGGCGCATTTCGGAGTTGCAGGTGCTGTCGTGTAAGGAACCTTTCTTGTCCTTTTCTAGGGAAAAGGTAATCTTGCGTCCGGTGCCATCCTTTCTGCCTAAGGTGGTGTCTCCCTTTCATTTGAATCAAGCGGTCTGCCTGCCCGTCCTGGGGACTCGGGCAGGCGGGGAATTGGATCGGGGGCTCCATTGTCTGGACGTAAAGAGGGCGTTGCGTCAGTATTTGAAGATAACTAAGGCTATTTATAAGTCCGAGCGGTTATTCGTGTTTGGGGGCACACGCAAGGGTGAGGCGGCCGCTAAAGCGTCCATTTTCCGGTGGATTCGAGAAGCAATTGCTTCTGCCTATTTGCTTCAGGGACGGGTGGTGCCCAGGGAATTGCAGGCACATTCCACGAGAGCGCAGGCTTGTTCTTGGGCGGAACACAGTTTGGTTCCGCCGGGTGACATTTGTAGGGCGGCAACTTGGTTGTCTTTACATACATTCAGTAAGCATTACAGGCTGGACGTCGCTGCTTCTGCTGATGCCTGTTTCGGGTCGGCGGTTTTATCTGCCGGCTTGAAGGGGCCCACCCACTGATTACTGCTCTGGTACTTCCCAGAGGTAGAGGACTGAACTGGAGGAAAGATAAGGAAATGATAATTACACTTACCTGGTAATTGTGGTTCCTTGAGTGACGACAGTTCAGTCCTCCGTCCCACCCAGGTTTTTGGAGAGCGTTCGAGAAGACTTGCATAAGAAGAGAGTCACAGGTAGATCTGGAGTAGTAGTAAAAAAAAAAAAAAAAAAAAGTGTGTTTGATAGCGTTCCCCCTGTCGGGGCAGGGTGTAAGAGAGCCTCGTTGAGAAGGCGGGAGTGCCTCTAGTTTTAGCTTAATGTAGTAACAAGTTTTGTTCTATGCGGGCTACTTATTTTTTTGCTCCTTTGAGTCTGCTTTGTTAATAGTTCACACTGGGAGGAGAGAGAGACCACAGCAGGCTATATCCAGTGATGTCATCAATTTGACATACCAGTCTCCAAGCTGCAGGAGGAGATTGACAACCCAGAGGTAGAGGACTGAACTGTCGTCACTCAAGGAACCACAATTACCAGGTAAGTGTAATTATCATTAATTGTAATAAGTGGTGGATAAATCATTTGAATGAATCACCAAGAGTAGTCAAATGGAAATCAGAACTTTCTTTGGCAGATTTCCAGTAATTCTGCTGAAGATATTCCTTTCTAAAATTCCCTGCTCCATCTGTTTTTCTGCTGTCATCCTCCTCTCAGACTTTATGCTTCTACTGTAACTCAGAATGCTGAATTTGACATAGGTTTAGCAAGTTTTTTTTTTCTTGCATAAAAATTGATGTAGTCCTTGAAGTCGTTTGATGGCTGCTACAAACTGTAGACCAACCAATGCAGTTTTACAGGCCTGCTTGATAGAGAAGGTGAGGGATGGAGGGTGAGGCCTTACCAAGAAGGCAAGGGATAGAGAGTTGAGGCAGGCAGTGAGATCATATGTGAAGTCAGAGGGCAAGGAGGAAATGGAGGCTTATGTATCTTATTATTCATTGGTTTGATTTGCAGTATACGGTCATTTACCTTCACTTTACATAGGCATGGCAAAACTATAAATAAGACTGCATCATAACATTGCTAGACTATATAGCAGTGTTACTGTCTAGTAAGGTAGATAGTGATGCAGGATGGGAGGTGGTGCAGTCCAAGCTGGTAATCCAAAAGGGCTTTAGGAGTCTGAGAGTACTGCTGAACATGAGAGTTGGTAATGACTTATAACCTCTTGCTTCCAGGATCTTCAAAATATGAGATGTGTGTGGAATTTTCCTCCCTTCTATACCTACTCTCAGCCCTCCAGCAGTTGTTTCTGCATGGCATAGTTCCCCTTTCTGGCTCCAGGGCTGAGGGACACCACTAGCAATTTAGCAGTATTCTGTTCCCCTTTCTGGACTTAAACTTGTGAGTTGCATGTCAGACCATGGCCCATCCAGCTCCCATTAGATGGGGAGATAGGATCTAAATCTAGATGTCTCATTTTCATTTCACTTAAAAAAAAAAAAAGCTAGAATATGTAAAGGTGCTGGGTGTACAGTGTATATTCTGCAGCTATTCTCTCATTTCGTACCATCAACTGGAGCTGACCTTTAGAAGAGTTGCACTTGGGGGTAAATTGGGAGAAGATATTAATACCAATATTTATTGGAAAAACAACTAAAGGAAGATATTCCTGAAATTGTTGCTGCTTTTATACTTTTCTAACGCTGAAATGAAGATAATTGATGTACCTTAATGACTTTTCTGTGAGCTGGGAGTCGGATTTGTCCTCTAATCTTATCCATGATATTTGCATCTGGCATCTAAAAAGCCAGAACCTTGAGGAGTGGTGCAGAAGACCAAGAGTGATACGCTACAGCGAACAATCCCAGTGAAAAAGAAAATCCCCCAGGTGTCATTGTCTTTAGTTGGTCTTCTGGTATACAATTTCGAAGGGGTATGAGGCATTAACTAGCCAGTTCTTTATAACTGAGAATCAAAAAAAAAAAAAAAGTCAGAATCACAAATAACCATATATCACAGATTCCAATGTGACTGTCACCCCTGAAAAAATACTGTTTTTGTCAGAGCCAGTAGCCAAAGTGGATGGAAAGCGTACTAAACACCACTGCGACCCCTCCTTTTTTATAAGTTTAGAAAAACTGTGGAATAAAACTGCACACTTAGCTTTATCGATTTTGAACAAACAAGTGCTGAAAACTTGAATGAAGATGCCAGAAAAACCAAGTTGATTGACAACGTGCCACACATTTCGGGTTAGTCTCAAGAAATCCTCCAACCTTGCTTCAGGTCCATCTCATACTGGCTGATCAAAAGCTTCCACACGAAGGAATCAAAGCCAGGGGCATAGCTTGCCTTAACTTCTCTGGCGTCTGACGTCACTCATATCAGGTGACCGCTAGTTATCAATTGAAAACACTGTGTCAAATAGGGAGAGTCCATTAAAGGAAAATCCCCTACAGATCAACAATGTGAAGTATATCTAGATGATAGTATACCAGTCAATTTGTGCATTTAAACCTCTAGGGGAAATTGTGTTAAGCGGATAGAGCCATCGTTGTTCACAGAATTGTAGTCGCTGCTCCCGGTCTCCGCCCCTCGGATCAACCGGCACAAAATCTAAGACTCGCCATCGTAGCGAGCTAAAATCATGAGAGCACTGCCCATGTATGTTATACTATGTTGGGCATACCAAACGATCCATCAAGTTGCGACTCTCTGAACATGCTTCAAGGTTAAGGTCTAAAACTCTTTCAGCCCCCATGGTAGAACACTGTTTACAGTGCTCTCATGATTTTAGCTCGCTGCCACTCCTGTATGGGTTGACAGGGAGTTAGCGGAAGTAACAGTGTACTGTGGGCTTTTTTGCATCTCCTGATCTAGTCCCCCCCCTCCCCCTCATGACCAACTCCACAGTTAGCTAGCTAAATAATTAAAAGAGGAAAGGCTGACTTAAAAAAAGGAAAAGACCTTACTCTATTGGTCCTGAGAGTAGCCTATGCCTGGGTCAAAGTATCTGAGTCTGTACATTTAGGCTTAATCTCTGGCCCTTTTCAAATCCAGGCTAAAATCTCTCACCTCTTCGAGGCTGCTTTTTGGATCCCGATCCACTTGGTCTCCTATGTGTTTCCTTACCATTCCTCTAGGTGTATCCTTGTCCTCAGCTGTTGTCTGTTTTGACTAGATTGTAAGATCTGATGAGCAGGGACCGTCTCTTACATGCATCTGTACAACACTGTGTACGCCTTGTAGTGCTATACAAATGATCAGTAGTAGTAGTAGTAGTAGAATGTGCTAACATGAATTTCTTTATCATCTCCTCCAGTCCAATGCAAACATGTTAGTTCTCCAGGACCAAGCAGGAAGTCAGTCCTCACTTATGGGTGACGTCGGCGCCGACGGAGCCCTCGCGGAGCAATTTTCCCCAGCTTTCAAAGAAAGCCTTTGGGAATTGCAGCGCGCATGCGCGGTAGTCTTCCCGCCCGAAGGTGCCATCTTAGCCAGTCTTCTTTTTTTCCGCGGAGCCCTACAGACGTCCCGTCTTGTCCCCGCGAAAAAGTGATTTTCCTCTGTATTTATCCTTTTTTCTTTCGGTTCGACGCCGGTTGTTTTCCCGCCCGGACTCGCGACGCCGGTCTCGAGTCCTCTAACAACGGTTTTTTCGGTTTTTCTGACTTAGTCAGCTTTCGTTTTTCGTTTTTTTTCCCTGGCAGCCCGGTCCTTTGACCTCGCAGGGCCCTTTTTTCCCCCGATGGCTGCCAGTGGCTTTAAGCGGTGTGGTCGTGTGACCGAAATATGTCACTCACCGACTCACACGACCTTTGCCTCCGCTGCTGGGCCCAGATCACGAGGACTGATCTGTGGGCCCTGCAGCAAACTGTCCTCGAAGGCGTTGAGAAGTCGGCGGCATCAGCGCGAAAGAATCTTCGCTGACCCCAGCCGTACCCGGACCTCGTCGGAGGCCTCACTGTCGAAAGGCTCCAGTTCGGACCGTCGACGGAGCTCCTCCGACCGGGGTTCTCCTCCGGGGACCATCGACGGAAGGAAAAAAACCCGCTGAGGGGCGGAGTCGGTGGACGCTCCTGGCTCCGCGAGGGCCAGGTCGCATAGCCCCGACAGCCGCCCCCGGGTCCTTGGATAAGGAACACCTCCCGAAGCGACCTCGCCTTGGAGTCGGAGATGCCTGCCCGGGTAAGTCCTGTTGTCCTTCTGGACTCGCCTCCGCGTCAGCCGACGTCGGGCCCGACGCCGTCGGGGCCCGAGTCGGGGGGCTGCTGGGTCGCCTGAGCTCGGACTCAGGTTGACGGCCTTGGAGAGCATTGTCTGCCTTCATGGACCAGCAGCGGGCACTGCTCGCTGGCTTCGCTGGCGTCGCTGCCCCGACCGCCGGGACGTCGACGTCCAAGTCGACCCCGGAGACCGAGCCGATCCTCGAGTCGATGAGAACTCGAGTCGATCCTCGGTCGAGGTCGCCCTCGGGCCTCCCGTTTCGGGACCGAGGTCGCCGACGCCGACTCCCTCGGCGTCGGGGCGGCTGGCGCCGCACCCTGCCCGAGCCGACCCCACCGAGTCCTCGTCGGAGTCGTCTGGGAGTCTGAGGAGGAAGAGTCACACTGATTCTTTTCCGGACTCGGTGTGTCCCATCGGACTCTCTCCGGAGTCCGAGCCTCGGAAGCAGTCCCCCCCGGAGGATGCCCGGTTCTCGGATTTCGTTAGGGAGATAGGCCAAGGCTTTGGCCTTCCCTGCGGACCCCGAGGAGGAGCCTCGAGCCGAAGAGCTCGACGCCCTCCAGTATGACTCTCTCCCGCGAGGGAGCACTTTACTGTGCCGGGTCCTCCTAGGCTGGAACGACTACTCTTCCGCATGTGGGAGAGTCCGGCCTCCTCGCCGGTCCTGAGCAAGCGGGTCGATTCTATCTATCGAGTCCGCAAGAGCCCTGGCTTTCAAAAGGCGCAGTTGGCCACACCATTCCATGGTAGTGGAATCGGCCATGCATCGTCTTAAGAGCCAGAAGATGCACTCCTCGGTGCCTCCTGGAAGGGAGGCCCGTAACCTGGATGGCCTTGGCAAAAAGTGCTTCCAGGGCTCTATGCTCGCCTGTCCAGTGTCCAGACTTACCAGCTCTACATGGGCATGTATCTCAGGGATCTGCTAAAGAGCTAGCCGGCTCTCCGCTGGTTTGTCCGAGGAACCCTTGCGGAGGTTTCCTAGCCTTGTCCACAGGTATTCGGGAATGCTCAAAGTTCATGTCCCGAGCAGCCTATGAATGGCTTTGAAAGCCTCGGCTCGAGTAGCCGCAGCCGGCATCGGTGCCCGCCGACAGGCTTGGCTTCAGTCGTCCGACCGTGAGCCCTGGGTACAGGACAAGTTGGTCGATGTCCCCTGCCGAGGCGAAAACCTCTTTGGCAAGCCCATGGCGGCGGAAAAGGCTGCACAAATTGAGACTGAGACTCTCACCAGGACCAGGCTTTCTAGGAAGACCTCCGCCCCGTCCCAGAAAAAGAAGGGCTCGGGAAAAAAGACCTTTTACCCGAGGAAGGCGGCTGCCTACAAACAATACCCCCATTATCAGGCCCCTGCAGCTCCCCAACAGGGCCAGCAGGCCAAGGGACGGGGGGTAACGGGTCCCGTAGGCAGCAAGCCCCCCAAGCCTGCGCCACCAGCCCCTGCTCAGCAGGGTGGGGGTTTTTGACATCGCTCAGCATAGCCTCTCTCCCACCCCGCTGGTTCCCCCCCAGCACCGGAGGCCGGCTGGTTCACTTCGCCGACAGGTGGTCCAGCATCACCGCAGATGCCTGGGTGCTTCAGGTCGTGCGAGAGGGCTACCTCTCCACTTCCATCAGGTCCCTCCCTCCTATTTCCGGGAGAGCCTCCGCGCCCCCCTCTGCACAGGGAGTTGCTCCTTCAGGAGTTAGCAGGTCTTCTGCAGGATCAGGCGGTGGAACCGGTGCCACACCACCTGAGAGGTCAGGGCTTCTATTCAAGGTATTTTCTGATACCAAAGAGAACAGGAGGCCTCCGACCCATCCTGGACTTGCGCAACCTCAACAAGTTCCTTGTGCGGGAGAAGTTCAAAATGCTTACCCTTGGAATCCTTCTGCCCTACCTCCAGCAGGGAGATTGGCTATGCTCCTTGGATCTAAAGGATGCTTACACGCACATCCTCATCCACCCAAGCCACCGACAATACCTAAGGTTTGTGGTGGCAGGGAATCATTACCAGTACAAGTACTGCCCTTCGGCCTGTCCTCCGCACCGCGAGTCTTCACAAAATGTCTCGCGGTCCGTGGCGGCCCATCTCCGGCTTCACGGCCTCTATGTTTTTTCGTACCTCGACGACTGGCTCATCAGAGCAGCATCCGCTCAGGAGGTCACCACCGCCACGTGCCGCACGGTGACTCTGCTGCAGCACTTGGGCTTTGTCCATCAACTTCGCAAAGTCCACTTTGCTCCCCTCACAGGATCTCGAGTTCATCGGCGCAAGGCTGCACACCCCTCAGGCGCGAGCGTACCTACCGCTCGGACAGGGCTCAGCGGCTCATGGACCTAGCCGACCGCTTTCGCAGCCAGCCCCTGGTCTCCGCCAGGCGCTTCCTGAGACTGCTCGGCCATATGGCTTCCACCGTCCATGTGACCCCCAATGCCCGCCTGAATATGCGGCCTGCTCAGTGGTGTCTCCGCCAGCAGTGGCGACAGGCCACGGCGGCCTAGCAGACCTGGTGCGCGTCTCCGAGCCGCTGGTCTCGTCTATCCGGTGGTGGCTCCGGCAGCCGAACCTGGTATTGGGAATGCCTTTCCAGTCACCTCAGCCGACCCGGGTGCTGACCACCGATGCATCCCTCCTGGGCTGGGGAGCCCATTGCCAAGAGGCACGTACTCAGGGCTCTGGACCAAGTGGGAGTCTGCTCAGCAGATCAACTTCCTGGAGCTCAGGGCGATCTGCCTAGCTCTCAAGGCCTTCTCCCACCTGACCTCCCAACAGTCCGTCCTTGTCCAGACGGACAATCAAGTTGCCATGTTCTACGTGAAACAAGCAGGGGGCACGGGCTCCTTTCCTCCTCTGCCGGGAGGCACAGAAGCTCTGCTCTTGGGCCGTCAGTCACGGCATTCTCCCTCAAGGCAGTTTATCTCCCGGGCCAAGAAAAATTGCCTGGCGGACAAACTCAGCAGGGTCCTCCAGCCGCACGAGTGGCGTCTGGACCCCTTGATCGTTCAGAAGCTCTCCTCAGGTGGGGCCCCCCCACAGTGGATCTCTTTGCCAGTCCTCACAACCGGCAGCTTCCTCGCTTCGCTCTCGTCAGCCTCACCCCCTTCGGGTGGCGGCGGACGCCTTTCTGATCTCATGGTCGGGGAGAGCCTTCTGTACGCTTTCCCTCCCATCCCGTTAGTCTCTCGGACCCTTTTCAAGGTTCTCCGAGACAAAGCTTTCGTGATCCTGGTGGGCCCCTCGCTGGCCCAGGCAGCCGTGGTTCCGCTCTTGCTGCAACTGGCGGTGGAGGATCCAATCCCTCTGGGGGTGCAACCGGATCTCCTCACCCAGGATCAGGGGTCCCTACTGCACCCCAACCTCAGGTCTCTCAACCTCATGGCCTGGCTTGCTGAGAGGGTAGTCCTTGCTCCTCTCCTCTTGCCGGCAGAGGTGGAGGAGGCGTCTTTGGCTTCGCGGCGGCCTTCTACCCGCAAATGCTACGCCCTTAAATGGCGTCGCTTTGCAGTCTGGTGGACCAACAGTCTCAGGATCCCTTCTCCTGCCCGGTGTCGGTGATCTTACAGTACTTGCTACACCTCTCTAATCTGGGGACTTAAGTCCAACTCCGTCAAAAGTTCACCTCAGTGCTCTTTCCGCACATCATGTGCCGGTGGACGGCAGACCTCTCTCCAACGACCCTCTCGTAGCGAGGTTTCTTCTCTCCGAGGTCTCCTACTACTTAAAACCACCTCTGCGCCCGCCAGCGCCTGACTGGGACCTGAATGTGGTTTTGCAGCGGATCACCTGGCCGCCTTTTGAACCTATGGCTACCTGCTCTCTCCGTTTTCTGTCTTGGAAACGCTGTTCTTGATAGCCCTCACTTCCGCTAGGCGCGTAAGTGAATTACAGGCCCTCGTGTCTGATCCCCCCTACACTCGGTTCTACAAGAATAGGGTAGTCCTACGGACTCACCCAAAGTTTCTGCCTAAAGTGGTCTCCCCTTTTCACTTGAATCAGGAGGTGGTACTTCCAACCTTCTTTCCCAGACCACACTCCAGCCGAGCTGAGACGGTCCTCCATACCCTGGACTGTAGAAGGGCGTTGAACTTCTACCTTGACCGTACGCGGGAGCACCGTAAAGCTGCGCAGCTATTTGTGTCCTTAGACCCCAATAAATTGGGGCTCCCGGTCTCCAAGCGTACTCTGTCCATCTGGGTTGCGGACTGTATCTCTTGGGCTTATGGGGCAGCCGACTCTCCTTAGAAAGTCGAGTCACGGCTCATTGCGTTCGGGCAAAGGCCACGTCAGTGGCTTACCTCCGCTCTGTTCCGCTGGCAGACATCTGCCGGGCCGCTACTTGGTCTTCGAGCCAGACTTTTGCGGTCCATTACTGTCTCGAGAGGGAGTCCCGTAGGGACAGTGCTTTCGGACAGGCAGTCCTCCGTAATCTCTTTGAGGTCTGAGCAACTCCTACCCTCCATCCCGGATGTGGGCTACCGGTGGGTGATAATTCAGCGAAGATTCTATCCTTCTGTGCTGCTGAGCTAGAGGGAGCTCATTTTTGTGCTTAGGGTCTCCGGTAGCCTTGAGCTTGGGAGTCCCATAAGTGAGGACTGACTTCCTGCTTGGTCCTGGAGAAAGCGTAGTTACTCACCTGTAACAGGTGTTCTCCAGGAGCAGCAGGAATCAGTCCTCACTACCCTCCCTCCTCCCCTTGGAGTTGCAATCGTCTGCTTATGTTCTTTTTGCAAATTTTTATGCTGTCTTTTTAGCTATGTCATCTGACTGGCTAAGATGGCACCTTCGGGCGGGAAGACTACCGCGCATGCGCGCTGCAATTCCCAAAGGCTTTCTTTGAAAGCTGGGGAAAATTGCTCCGCGAGGGCTCCGTCGGCGCCGACGTCACCCATAAGTGAGGACTGATTCCTGCTGCTCCTGGAGAACACCTGTTACAGGTGAGTAACTACGCTTTATCATGCCCCACCAGCAGCCTGGAGACTCAGCATGCCAAGTCTGATGTCACTATACTTAGGCAGCTGACACCTCCTACCAGACTCAATATTCTCAGACTCCAAGCAGCTTGGGAGCAGGTTTTAGGTGTAGTAAGGACTCCACTGATGAGCCACAATAAAGAAATTAAATAAAGAAAGCAAAGCTGGTTTAAAAAAAATGTGTTCAATTGGAGACAGTGGCTCTTTAAATTCTTGAAAAAAAAATAGAACACAGAACAGAGCGTTCAGATTGCCGCATTGTCTGTCTGTGTAAAGCCTGGGGCTAGTCGGCTGCTCCCAATCACTTGAATGGGTGAAGAGTCTGCTGAAGGTGGCAGAGGTGGCAGTCCCCTGAATCCAGCATGGCTTCTGTCCAGAACAGAGGCAGAAAGATTGGTTTAGGGGCTCCGGCATTTTGTTTGGGTGAGTTTAATTATGGAGGAGGGGCCCTCCCTTTCACTGTTAGCTCCCAGTGAAATCGGGCTGCTAAGACGGGGAGTTTGAAATCATGGTCCTGATCGGTGGAGAAAGGCCTGTCAGGAGAGAAGAATACCTCTGCAGGAGTGGGGGCTGCCACAGGAGAGCCTGAGAGGCCTGCATCAGTGTCATCAGCCCTCAGGTCGGTTGTGGTTTTGGTGGGAACGGCGGCCATATTAGAGGAGCCAGATAGTTCCTCTACTCAAAGGGCAGAAGGCTCAGACACAGTGGGCTTAGCTCTGAGGCCCTCCACATTGAAAGAATTGCCTTCAAAGCCACCCCCAGGGGCTTTTTCTCCAGAATTTGTTCTCCTAATGTATCAAGCCTGTATGAGGCAAGGTAGAGGAGAGGTCCCCTCAGATTTGGAGGAGATAGCCAAAAAGAGGAGTCTGCCTGAGGCACAGCTGGGGAGATAGTCAGAAGGGGAGCTCTTGCCCACGTGAAAGTACCTGTCTAGTGAGCCCTGGTAGGATACAGGCTCCATGCATTCCGAGAGGTTGGAGAACCCGAGAAAAAGGTTCAGCAAATTTATGGGGGGAATCCGTTTCAAATGAGTTAGAGGAGGGGGAGATCTCACAAGGGGGAAAACCCCTGAATTGTACATGTGTTCTGTCGTGAACAAACTAGCAGTGCTGATTTCCCATTCTCTGGAGGTGCTTAATGTGCCCCAGGGGGCGGTGCTAGAGGAAGATCTGCTAGAAGACCGCCTGTTTCAGGTTGTCAGAAAGCCATAGACGGTCTTTCCCATTCACAGG
This sequence comes from Ichthyophis bannanicus, assembly GCA_033557465.1. NCBI lineage: Eukaryota > Metazoa > Chordata > Amphibia > Gymnophiona > Ichthyophiidae > Ichthyophis > Ichthyophis bannanicus. The sequence goes on from CM066045.1 coordinate 56,241,804, forward strand.
ATGATCTGGCAGATGATCCAGGACGAATAGGAAGTGCCTGAAACTGGCCTGAAGAGTGTGCAAACAATGATGCGGTTATACCCTCTGCCAGAGCAGGAAAAGAATTAGCTGCAGTCTCTCAAGGTGGACGCGTTGGTGTCAGCTGTAGCCAAAAAGACCATCTCCATAAAGGGGGGAGCAGCCCTCAAAGATGTTCAGGACCGGAAGTTGGAGACCTTGCTGAAGCAGGCTTTTGATATCAATGCAAAGTTGCTGCAGTCATCCATCTGTGGAGCCTATGTGGCCAGGGTCTGTTTAAGATGGACGCAAGGAATACTAAGCTGCAATGGAGAAGGCCAGCAAACATTTTTTAAGGCAGTTAAGCTCGAGTCCAGGGCAACATACGTCACCGATACCTTTTTATGATCTAATTCGGGACTCTTCCAAGAGTATGGCCTTGGTGGTAGCAGTGGTGTGTTTTGTGGTTGAGAAATTGGTTTGGTTTGTGCAGGTGTCCTCCAAGACCTGATTAGGTAAGCTCTTATTTGGGGAAGTGCTGAATAAGTTAGTAAAAGACTTGGGGTACTCAAAAGGTCGGCTTCCTGAAGATAAGCAAAAGCCAGTGCAGACACGACACCGGTATGGGGGCAGCCCTGTGATTTTCGTTGCTTCAGAGCAGTTTAGTTTGCAACCTTCTAGAGAGACCGCTACCCATCACAGGGTCAGGCGTTTCATGGCTCCAGAGGAACCGGTCGAGGTTATTACACTGCTTCCTCCTGAGCAAGCAAGAAGCCACAATGAAACGAGGAAGGCCTGGTGGTTCTGGTGGGAGGCAGAATCTGAAACTTCTACTCTGCCTGGGTCCAGGTCACATCAGATGCGTGGGGTATGTGCTCTAGTTTGCTCGGCCCCTTCGGGAGGCCTTCATATGATCTCTACATGCAGGGCACCCCGAAAGGTGGCAGCTGTGAGAGACACTGCGGTGCCTGCAACATTTGGCCACGGTGGTAGAGATCCCATCCTACCAGTGTGGCTGCAGTCTATACTCTATTTCGTGGTTCCCAAAAAAGAGGGGATTTTTCTGTCTATCTTAGATCTCAAGTGCATAAATTGCACCTTGCACTTCGCTGTTTCACATGGAGACCCTTCTGTCAGTCATAGTGGGGGTCAGAATGCAAATTCCTTACAGCCCCTTGATCTAACGGAAGCACATTCCAGTTTGACCCAAACACCAACATTTTTTGCAGTTTGTGGTGTCCATGGATCATTTCCAGTCTTGAGCCCTGCCCTTTGGCCTAGCAACCGCTCCACAGACTTTCACCAAGGTGATGGTGGTGGTATCTGTGGCCTTACATTGGGAAGGCAGCTTAGTGCATCCATACTTGGGTGATTGGCTGGCTAGTGCAGGCGAAAGTCTCTGGAGGAGAGCAGGAGAGTCGCAGATTGTGTAATCGATTTGTCTACAGCAGCTTGGCTGGGTGGTCAGTTTCGCGAAAAGCAGCCTGCAGCCGAGCCAGGATTTGGTGTACCTGGGAGCCCATTTTCAAATGGATAGGGGTCTTGTATCCTTACCTGAGGCGAGTGTGCAGAAGCCGCAGGAGCAAGTCAGGTGTTTTCTATGAATGGCAGCCCCAATGGCCTGGCATTACCTGCAGCTGTTGGGGGTCAATGGCAGAAATGATAGATGCTGTACCCTTGGTGTGCACCCACATGTGCCTATTGCAGAGGCCACTTCTGGGGCGGTAGTTGCCATAGAGACAGCTTATGTTAATTTGAGGTTGATTTGTCCTTTGATCACCTATAAAGCACTGAGGTGGTGATTGTACTAAGACAAGCTACTGACTGGGATGCCATTGGAGTCGCCAGCCTCATAGACTGGGGAACACACTGCAAGGGATAGATGGCGCAGGGCCACTGGATGCAGGAGGAGAGTGCATGGTCCATCAATCGGTTAGAGATGAGAGCAGTATTCCTGGCCTTGAAAGTATTTTGGCTGCTCCTTTATGGGAAGGCGGTCAGTGTTTTCAGACAATGCCACAATGGTGGCTTACATCAGGGAGGCACTGGAAGTGGTGTTTCTCGCGGATGAGGTGGCTCCACTATTGATTTGGGCGGAGGCAAGCCTACAAGCAATTTCCGTGGCTCACATGGACAGCAAAGAGAATGTACAGGCTGATTTATCTTGGTTGATAATGACTGGACCCGGCCAAGTGATCCTTCAGCGTGGCAGTATTTGCCCAGCTGGACAGGCACTGGGAGGCAGCCAAACATGGATCTAATGGTGACCTTCGAATGTGAAAGCAGTCTGCTTCTTCAGCAGGCAACGAGAGAATATCAGAAGGCCTGGATGCATTGGTGCAGAGCTGGCCAATGGAGGGACTCCTTTATGTGTTAACTCCATGGGTGCTCATTGTATGCCTAGTGCAGAGGATCGAGGCTCATTGGGGGCTAGTTATATTAGTTGCACCAGATTGTTTGTCTATGGTATGCAGACCTATTCAGGCTAATGGTGGATTGGCCATGGCGCCTTTTATTTATTTTATTTATAGTCTTTATACCGCGCTATTAGACATCAGTGTCGTTTACATGAAACAGACTTATACAGTGCAGCAGGCTGCTCTGTATTACAAAGAACAGGTACTAGAACTTGGATAACTAGGGTAACTATTTACATATAGGCATCACTTCAAGTCATATCACGGAATAAGCATAGTCGAGTGAGCTTGCTGGGTGTTCTGGTGTGTCGGTACTAGAGGAGGGGGGTGGCTGTAGGTGTGCTGTCATCCGGGTTGTGCTTGAGGAAGAGGTGGTGCCTCAAAGCCTTCCTAAACTGGGTTAGGTCGGGGATTGCCCGGATGGTAGGTGGGTAGGGCATTCCAGCATCTGGGCGCATAGCATTTGAAAGCTGTTTGCTGTTGCCTGGGGGCATTGGGTTATTGCCTTCAGGATTACTAGTGTGTTGACTGCTGCAGATCTCCTGGATCTATTGGGGGGGGGGGGGGAGGTGTGGATTAGCTTCATGAGAGAGGCGGAGGAGAGTCCGTTGATAGCCTTGAAAGTTAGCAGTAGGATTTTAAGTAAGCAGTAGGATTTACCGCGGATAGGGAGCCAGTGGAGATGTTTCAGGATGGGTGTCACATGGTCGCTCCTGGAAGCCCCATGTAGAACTCTAGCTGTGGCGGATTCCGGGTGGATTGCGGGAGCCTTCCGGTGCAAACTAATCTCCTGTCACAGGGTCCCATTCTAATGCCTCAGGTGGATCGAATCTCATTTGTAGCCTGGCTCTTGAGAGGGCTTGGCTGAGGAAGCAGGGATAGTCTGCTTCCATGATGTTGCTGAAGGCGTGCAAACGTTCCACTTCCACTTCCGTCATATGTCTGCATGTGGAGAGTGTTTTAAGGATTGGTGTTCGACTCAAGGTTCTTGGCCCTTGTCTGTGGTGCTGCTGGATATTCTGGCTTTTCTGCAGGCCGGTTTGGAGAAGGGTTTGGCCTGTAGTTCGATACAAGTGCAGGTGGCAGTACTAATGTGTTATTGGGAGCAAGTCCAGAGCCACTCCTTGGCGATGCATCCAGATGTGGTGTGTTTCCTTAGAGCGGTGAAGCACGTTTGCCTGTCAGCTAGGTCTTTGGTGCTGCCCTGGGACGTGAACCTTGTGTTGTCAGCTTTTACAGAGGCACCCTTTGAACCAGTGGATGGTTCTACCTTGAAGATCTGACCTTAGAAGTTTTTGGTGGCCATTTGTTTGGGTGGCGGATTTCAGAACGTCAGGCTTTGTGCTGTGAGCTGTTCCTTTTCCATTTCAAAGGAGAAGGTGATGTTGCGTCTGGTCCCCTCCTTTTTGCCCATGGTGGTCTCGGCCTTTCATCGTAATCAGCCGGTGACCCTTCTGATGATTTTCGGGCAGTGGGAGATGCTCGGAGGATCACCAGTTACATTTGCTGGATGTTCGCAGGGTGCTTCGGAGATACATCAAGCAGACTGAGCCCTTTTGGAAGTCAGATTGTTTGTCCTTTTTTGGAGGCCCACATAAGGACAAGGCCATGTCAAAGGCTTTGATTGCCAGGTCTGTAAGGGAAGCAATTACTTCAGCCTACTTCTTAAAACAGAGTTGCTGTGGACTCATTTGACCAGAGCGCAGGTGGCATCGTGGGCAGAAGCTAGCCTGGTGCCATTGCTGGATATTTGTAGGGCAGCAACATTGGTGGTTGCATACCTTCTGCAAATATTACTGCCTGGCTGTTCAGGTGGTCGGGGATGCACGGTTTTGTTTGGCGGTGCTTCAAGCTGGGCTTGTGAACCCCTCCTGAGGTTAGTACTGCTATGGTACATCTCACAAGTCTGGACTGGACTGGACTGGAGGGGACGATAAGGAAGGGGAAATTTTAGTTCTTTACCTGATAATTTGCTTTCCTTGAGTCTCTCCAGTCCCTTCCAGAGCCCTCCATATATTCAGTGGCTGATCCTGGTTTCTGAAGAGTACATCCAATTGAGTTTGTCCCAGGTGCAAGTGTGGAGTCATCTAGTGGGGCAGGACTCCTGCAGGGGTTCCATGGACTGCTGGGCAGTGTCCGAAACAAGGTTCATTCCATTTAAAAAAAAAATAAAAAATTCAAGACTAAGAAGAGATAAGAGAAGAACAGACAATGGGCCCGATTTTCGAAGACTTTTACATGGTTAACAGTCCATGTTAACCATGTAAATGCCTTAATTGGGAATTTTCAAAGGCACCTACACAGCAAGTGCCTTTGAAAATCCCCGATTAAGTTTGCTAACTGGATAGCATCGGGGAGTGTAGCAATGGGGCATGTTGGAGACGTTCCGGGGCAGAGTGGAGGCAGGGAATGATGCCAACCTCATAGCAGTGATTTTGGATGCGGCCTGTTTAGCGCTCCTCGCCTTACAGATAGGCGAGGAAAACTCTTGTCTATCTTTAAGGTGCCAGGGATAAACAGGCATCACTATCACTATTGCCCAGTTAGGCTCGGCGGCTTTCTGGCTGTGCGGCGAACCACAGACTTTCACTTCTGTTGCCATAGAACTGAAAATCTAGGGTTAAGGGGTCGGCGGGAAGGGCTACACTGCTATGGTGCTATATCGGGCCCAATGTGTCTAATCTGGTGGGGAGGGGGGTTGACGGGATTGTTTTTTGGTTGGTTTGTTCTTAATTGAAGTCTGCATGGTTAATAGTATATTGAGTCTGGTAGGAGGTGCTAGCTTCCTAAGTACAGTGACATCTTCAAGACTTGGCATGCTCAGTCTCCAAGCTGCTGGTGGGGCATGATACCTCCTGTTTGGACTGGACTGGAGGGACTCAAGGAAAGCAAATGTATCAGGTAAGACCTAATTTCCCCTTCATCTTCAATCAGGTATCCCAAGAAGTTGGTGCAGACATACTCTGTATTTCCTAACCAAGATGAAATGAGTGATGTTGTGGTACAGCCATACAACTCCCTTCTGACATTGAAGAGGCTGACACAGAATGCTGACTGTGTGGTGAGCTCTTATCTTAAAATATGTTTAGGGCTGACTGATTCTATTTTGTGTGCAACATAAAAGCCAGGGTACACAAGGCCAGGGTTTGTATTGCCTGCTTAGGAAATGTCAGGAAGTGTAATTCAGTGTATTTAGCTATTTGCTTAACTGCCTTCTAACCACAACAGGGCTGTATACATGAAAGCAAAACAAAATCATTAACTGTACTTTTATGCCTCTTTTAATTTTGTTGTAGATAAACAAAAAAAAATCACATGGTGTGCAGACGTAACAAACAGTAGGAATTCAATATCACAACATTACATGTAGGAGACATGCAGGTGGGGTTCCCCTCTTTCCCCCCCCCCTTCCCCCTCAAAGAAAACAAAACATAGTTTATCCTGGACCAGGAGCTGCACCAATTGAATAAATCTGAACAGGCCCAATCATTTGTAAGCCTGAGTAATTACCCAGGTTTGTAGGTCTATTTGGGAAACATGTTCTCTAAGGAGCAAGCCAGGTAAGAGAAAAATGTGCATTTTGAATCATTCTTCTGGATCAGTTCAAACAAGTGGCTTAAGTTTCCCTTTCAGAAGATAATGGAGGCAGAGAAACTGCAAAAAGCTTCCAGTGATGACTTCACTGATACTAATTAATGCAGCTAGGGGCAGGGCTGAGGCAGGAGAGGCAGCCACCTAGGGCAGCAGACCTCTGTGGGCAGCACTGCATCCGTGGCAGCCATGTATTTTGGCACACATGGCCTGCTGCTTCTGACACCCCTGCGACAGGAAGTTGGGTCAGAGGGGGGTCAGAGTGGCAGGCCATGTGTGCTGAATCACATGGCCTACTGTGGGCTGCTACTGCCATGCCAAACCAAACTTTCCCCTCTCCATTGACCCTGCCGACAAACGGCAGCAGCAAGTGCGGGGGGGGGGGGGGTGTCAGCGGTGCGGCGGGGGGGGGGCAGCGTTGCGGCTTGGAAGGGAGGTTGGCACAGCTAAAGACACCCTTCAGTATTTCTCTGTCTCCAACAGATGGTAATTGCTGGACTTGGTGTAGCTTTACTTTTGGGACCAAACCTTGCAAGCCTTGAGTAACCATCCTGTGGGTTGCCTATCCAGTGCAGCTCGGTGAGCAGACATCTCCAGGGGTTATCTAGCTATCCCACTGATTTTTCTAGTCTGGAGACAGCCAACATGGCTTTAGACAAGGGAGATCTTGGCTTGCTAATCTGTTATGTTTTTCGAAGGTGTGAATAAACAGACAAAGGTGAGTCGGTTGATATAGTGTATCTGGACTTTCAGAAAGCCTTTGACAAGGTCCCTCATCAGAGACTTTTGGAAAAACTAAAAAGTCATGGGATAGGAGGCAGTGTACTACTGTGGATCAGGAACTGGTTAAAAGATAGAAAGCAGAGGGTAGGGCTAAATGGCCAATTTTCTCAATGGAGAAAGATGAATAGTGGAGTACCCCATGGATCTGTGCTGGGTCCGCTGCTTTTTGACATATTCATAAATGACCTGGAAAAGTGAGATTATCAAATTTGCAGATGATACAAACTAAAGTTGTTAAAACCCATGAGGATTGTGGAAAATTGCAAGAGGATCTTGATTGTGAGACTGGGCAGATAAAATTTAATGTGGACAAGGTTATGCACCTAGGAAAGAAATACCCAAACTATGGTTACACGATGCAAGGTTCCACATTAGGAACCACCACCCAAGAAAAAGATTTAGGTGTCATCGTGGATAACATTAAAACCCTTTGCCCAGTGTGCAGCGGCGGCCAAGAGAGCAAATAGAATGCTAGGTATCATAAGGAAAGGAATGGAAAATAAAACAAAGGATATTATAATGGCTCTGTATTGTTCCATGGTGCGACTGCACCTTGAGTATTGTGTAATTAGAAAAGGTACAGAGAAGAGTCACCAAAATGGTAAAGGGGTTGAAGGATACCCCTATGAAGAGAGGCTAAAAAGGTTTGGGCTCTTCGACCTAGAAAAGAGACTGCCGAGGGAAGATATGATAGAGGTCTATAAATTAATGAATGGAGTGGAACGGGTAAACGTAGATTGATTGTTTACGTTATCAAAATATAGAAAGACTAGGGGACATGCAATGAAGCTACAGCGTAAACTATTTAAGACAAATAAGAGAAAATTATTTTTTCACTCAATGTGTAATCAAACTCTGGAATTTGTTACCGGAGGATGTAGTAAAAGCTGTTAGTGTAGCTGTGTTTAAAAAAAGGGCCATTATTAAAAGGGACCCAGGATATCACTGCTTGACCCAATACAAGCATTCTGGAACCTATGTCTTTTGGGGAAACTGCTAGGTACTTATGACTTAGATTGGCTCCTGTTGGAAACAGGATACTGGGCTTGAGGGTCTGACCCAATATGACATATCTTATGTTCTTATGCTTCCGTACCATAGCAGAAGCGAATGCAGAAGTTCATTAACTCTGGGAGGGGGGGATTACTTTGAAGGGGACTATGTGTAATTTTCTCTGTAGATTTTGTAAGGGAACATTTATGGGACAGTCTCCTTTCTTTTTTGTCACACCTCGTATGTCATCTGACTGAGTAAGATGGCACCCTTGGGCAGGAAAGGGTGCCAAGCATGTGTGGTGGCATCCCCCAAAGGCTCTCTTTGAAAGCTGGAGAGATGCTTCTGCGAGGGCTGCATCAATGTTGATGTCACCCATATGTGAGGACTGATTCCTGCTGTCCCTGGAGAACACCTATTACAGGTGAGGAACTACACTTCATTTACAAGCCTCCTATGAGGAACAATATCAAAGATTTTGCTGAAATCTAAATAGACCACATCTGTTGCATGCCCTTGATCTAGTTCTTTGATCACCCAGTTAGAGAAGTCAATCATTTGTTCAGCAGGATCTTCCCTTGGTAAAGCCATGTTGCTTCGAATCTCAGAAAAAAACAGTATGCTTTCTTCACATTATTTTTCCCATCACCAAGATAAGACTTACTGCCTGTAGTTTGCCACCTCTTTTCTCTGTTACCACTTTTTTTAAAATAATTAGTATTTTATCAAATTTCTTAATCACAAGAAGTATAGGTACAGCACCACCACTCATCCCTTTTTAAGTCCTGAAATGTCCATAGTCCTCATTAACCCTCTCTTCCCCCTTTTCCTTAACCCTTTACATCTTATTTCAATCTCTTATCTTAGGTTTTGACAAATTTAACAATTTGAACAAAGCACTTCAAACCAACACACCGGTATTTCCCTCCATCTTAGATGTTGTTTTGCCTTCCATTGTCCATCCTTTCTTCCTTACTACCCCCTCCTACTTCATCCTTCTTATCTGGTTGACGTGACGTCTCCATATATTTGAATCCACTCTCCATCATATATTAAACTTCTGGCACTTTTTTTGTCAATTTCCTTTTTACCCCTTTGATTCCCTCGTAACCCCCGCCCCCCTCACTCTACCCCTGTCCCCATTATTCCTCTCCTGTATTCTTTATTCACCTGCCATTCGCTATACCATCCCCACTCATTCTGAAATTTGTGCATCCTCTGATCTCTAGGAACAAGCAGGAATAAGTCATCACATATGGGTACGTCGGTACCGACGGAGCCTGCGCGGGAAAGCTCCCCAGCTTTTCAAATGAAAAGCTTTTGGGGCCTCCCACTGCACATGCGCGCCGCCTTCCTGACCAGCTCTCCTCAGTTCTTCTTTTTCCGCGGAGCCAGCAGGTCGTGTTCCTGTCACCGCTGAAGAATTTGTTACTTTTGTTTGTTTCTTTAGACCGCGTACCTGCCTTCCCCATACCGATACCGGTATCGCCGGTCTTTCTTTCTTTCTATATACAAAAAAAAAAAAAAGAAAAAAGACTTTTTTATTTTTCTTCAGCACAGCTTGGTACCCGGCGTTAGGCCTTAAGGCCTACACAATTTCTCCTCATGGAGAAGCCAGTCCCTGGTTTCAAAAAATGTACCAAATGCAGTGCTGTCATTTCTGTCACAGACACCCATGAATGGTGTCTCAAATGTTTGGGACCTGAGCACTCCATACCGGACTGCCCATCCTGCACCCAGATGTCTAAACGCGGTTTGCAGAACCGGGCTAACAAGCTCCATGTGCTGTTTCCTTCAGAAGCATCACAGTCGTCCAGGTCTTCCTCTCCGGATGGATCTCAGGTAACCAAAACTTCTGTGGGCAAATCCTCTAAAAGCAAATCTCTTTCTAAAGATCGAGAGGCTCTCAGTTCTGAGTTCGAGGATTCTGCCCAGGCCAAAAAACCCCAGCGGGAGGTTCCGGCCTCCAAAGCAATCATGGGGTCACAGGTTGACATCGATGGCACGGCCTCGACAGATCACCTGTTGGACTGCTCTGGGGTACCGGCCCATACCGGTACCGACATCCAGGCAGTAGTGGCGTCTATGGGCAGTACTGTCCAGACCATGCAGCAGGCCGTACTGGCCTTCATTAAGGCTGCGACGCCCTCGGTACCGATTTCATCGGTACCGACCCCGGTTCCGGTATCTACACCGGAACCGAGACCATCGACTTCTAAACGTCGATCGGTTTCGCATACCGGATTCCGGCTTTCGCCCGGTACCGATCCCATGCCCGATACGCCCGATGTCGATACCGATCGGTATGCGTATCGTACATTGGAAGCACAGAAAGAGTACTCAGATTCTTCTGATGAATTTAATTCCTCTGATGACTCTGAGCTTACTCTTCCTGAGGAGCCCTCTTCTCCCAAGAGGAGGATGTCTCCTCCAGAGGATTTATCCTTTCAGGATTTCATTGTTGATGTAGCTAAAGCACTTTCTATTACTACATCTTCTGAAAGAGAACCCAGATCAAAAAATTGGACATTTTAGGATACTCAAAAGCTCCTAAAGAGGCAGTCACTCTGCCTGTCCATGAAATCCTTCAAGAACACTTGATGGATTTGTGGGAGACTCCTTTAACACTGTCTCCCCATTCCCGCAGGTTGGACACCATGTATCGGGTCCCTCCTTCGCCTGGGTTCCAAAAAACTCAGCTGCCTCACCACTCCATTGTGGTGAAGTCTGCTATGAAGAAAATAAAGAGTCCTAAGAGGCATTCTTCTACCCCTCCAGGGCGTGAATGTAAGAACCTAGACTCTTTTGGAAGAAAGATGTTCCAGGCTAGTATGCTTATAGCCAGGATCAACTCTTATAGCCTTTATATGGGCATGTATCTTGGGCAACTTGCCCTAAAAATACAGAATTTTGCCCCCTTTATCCCTGATGATCAAAGGGCGGACTTCTTTTCTATGGTGACACAACTTTCAGAGGTCTCCAAGTTCTCCAACAGGGCAGCCTTTGATTCTTTCGAGGTTGCAGGCAGAGCTTCGGGAATTGCTATTGCAGCCCGACGTCTCGCTTGGCTCCAGGCTTCTAACCTAGAACCCTGGGTTGTAGAAGGCCTCAGGAATCTGCCCTGTACCGGTGAGAACTTATTTGGGGAAGACTGGCAGATTAAAGCTGCTCAAATGGATGCAGAAAATGCCACTCTAGATAGACTTTCCAAGTCTACTTCTACCCCTACCAAAAAGAAGCCTTTTAAAAGGCCTTACTATAAAAAGACCAGATTTCCCACAAATACTGGCCAGCAATCTGCTCAGCCTCGCCTTGCGGCTAAGCGTCAACAATCTAAGCAGGTAAAGTCAAAGCCTGCAGTGTCTGCTACATCCCAGCAGGCTCAACCCCCTCAGGGGTTTTGACTTCCCTCTAGAGAACTTGCCGTTTCTGGCTCTAGCACATCCAGAGCCCCTCACCATTCCTGGAAGGCTAGCTCACTTTGCTCCCAGATGGGAGCAAATAACATCAGAGCAATGGACCCTCTCTATTATCCGAGAAGGCTACAAACTTCATTTCTCCAGCCTTCCTCCCCATACCATGGTGAGGCAATTCAGTTCTCCCCCATCTCTTCTGACCCTGTTGGGTCAGGAAGTCTCTTCTCTTCTTGCCCAAGGGGCAATAGAGGAGGTTCCTCCTCCACAACAGGGGTTAGGTTTCTACTCCCCTTACTTTCTCATAACAAAGAAGACAGGGGGCTTCAGACCTATCCTAGATCTGAGAGAATTGAACAGGTTTCTATTCAAGGAGAAATTCAAAATGCTCTCTCTGGGCCTTCTCCTTCCATACCTTCAGAGTCAAGATTGGCTTTGTTCTCTAGATCTCAAAGATGCGTACACTCATATACTCATCCATCCATCCCACAGAAAGTATCTAAGATTTCTGTTCCAGGGAAAACATTTCCAGTACAGAGTACTACCCTTCGGTCTGGCCTCTGCTCCAAGAGTCTTCACAAAATGCATGGCAGTCGTAGCCGCATTTCTCAGAGGCATGGGAATCTTTGTCTTCCCATATCTGGACGACTGGCTCATCCGAGCTCCATCTCAGTCAGAAGCCCAGATTTCTCTGGACCGCACAAGGCGTATTCTTCAATATCTGGGACTTGTGGTAAACATTCCCAAATCCCAACTCATCCCTACTCAGTCTCTGGAATTCATAGGGGCCCAATTGGACTCCACCACTGCAAGGGCCTACCTCCCTCTGGTCCGAGGCCAAAGGCTAATAAGCTTGGCCTCCCAAGCTCAGTCCAGAAGTCACTTGTCAGCCAGAGAAATGCTGCAACTTCTGGGCCACATGGCCTCCACGGTTCATGTGGTGCCCTATGCTCGTCTCCATATGAGAGCAGCTCAATGGACATTGGCCACCCAGTGGTCTCAAGCATCGGGACTGCTGTCAGACCAGGTACCCACCTCAAAACGTCTGTTTTGGTCTCTCCAGTGGTGGACATCCTCCAAAAATCTGTTGTTGGGGACCCCCTTCCAACCTTCGTTGCCCCAAACAACCCTCACAACAGATGCCTCCCAAACAGGGTGGGGAGCTCATCTTCAACATCTCTCCACTCAGGGAATCTGGTCTCCCCAAGAGACCACCCTTCATATCAATCTTCTGGAACTGCGAGCAATCTTCCTTGCCCTCACAGTCTTCCATACCCTCCTTGCCAACCTGACTGTCCTAGTTCAGACAGACAATCAGGTGGCCATGTTTTATATCAACAAACAAGGAGGGACGGGCTCTCTGTCGCTTTGCAACGAAGCTCTCAGATTATGGGCCTTCGCCAGAGAGCACCAAATTCATCTTCTGGCAGTATATCTTCCAGGAGTTCAAAACTCTCGGGCAGACAGACTCAGTCGAGTTCTGCTCCCACACGAATGGTCCCTTCATATGGACCAGATATGCAGAATCTTTCAGGAATGGGGGACCCCGGACATAGACCTCTTTGCAAGTCCGTGGAATGCCAAACTTCCCCGGTTCTGTTCCAGGACTCCGTGTCAGGGAGCTCAGGCCAACGACGCCTTTCTCCTGCATTGGGGTCAGGAATTCCTGTACGCTTTCCCACCCATTCCTTTGATTCCCAAGACTCTGTTCAAACTTCAGAGGGATCACGGATCCATGATCCTCATTGCTCCACGCTGGCCACGCCAAGTGTGGTTCCCGCTCCTTCTACAGCTCTCCCAGGGCTCCTCCCTGGACCTGGGAGCTGCACCAGACCTTCTGTCTCAGGAGCAGGGGACTTTGTGGCATCCAAACCCCAAGTCCCTACATCTCCGAGCTTGGTTACTGAAGGCTTAAGCCTTCAAGAGTTTAATCTTTCTCAACCAGTGAAAGATATCCTTTATGCCTCTAGGAAACCCTCTACCAGGCGTTCCTATGCTTTCAAATGGAAACGTTTTTCCATTTGGTGTGCTCAACAGGGTCTTGACCCTCTGGCACTTCCATTGAATTCTCTACTAGACTATCTCCTGCATCTCTCCAATGCAGGCCTCAAGACGAATTCAGTACGAGTCCATTTAAGTGCTATTACAGCATCCTTAAAACCTATAAATGGACAATCTGTTTCCTCTCATCCTCTTATTGCAAGATTCATGAGAGGCCTAACCCTCACTAAGCCTCCCATCCGGCCTCCTCCGGTAGCATGGGACTTGAATTTAGTTCTGGGTCAACTTATGAAGCCACCTTTTGAACCGTTGGTATCTACCTCCCTGAAATTTCTTTCTTGGAAGGTCCTTTTCCTTATTGCAGTCACTTCGGCTCGCCGCATGAGTGAACTGCAGGCTTTGGTGGCAAATCCACCTTATACCAGATTTCATCATGATAAGGTGGTCCTTAGGACGAATCCCCACTTTATGCCTAAAGTGGTCTCGCCTTTTCATCTTAATCAAGAGGTATATCTACCTGTCTTTTTTCCGGCTCCTCATGCATCCAGTGCAGAGAGGAACCTTCATACTCTTGACTGTAAAAGTGCTCTCGCCTTTTACCTCAATAGAACTCAGCCACATCGAAAGTCTTCTCAGCTTTTCGTGGCTTTTGATCCTTCTCATTTGGGACTTCCAGTCGCCAAACGCACACTTTCCAACTGGATTGCTCAGTGTATTTCCTTTGCTTACCAGAGTAAGAACATTTCTCTGGAAGGCCATGTCACAGCTCACAATGTGAGAGCCATGGCCACTTCTATGGCTCATCTTCACTCTGTATCCATAGATCAGATCTGTCGAGCAGCCACTTGGGCCTCGGTGCATACCTTCACAGCCCATTACTGCTTGGACAAGGACTCCCGCCGGGATGCCTTGTTTGGTCAGGCTGTCCTCAAACACCTGTTCCATACTTAAAGAACTCCTGCCCACCTTCCCAGAATGGATGCCTGAGATCCATCCGAAGATGGTTACCCTTGGAGGGGGATCTCCCAGGCATCTCAGCTAGGGAGTCCCCATATGTGATGACTTATTCCTGCTTGTTCCTAGAGATAGCACAGTTACTTACCTGTAACAGGTGATCTCTGGGAACAGCAGGAATTAGTCATCACAACCCACCCACCTCCCCTAGGAGTTGTCTCTCTATTCCTCTATCTTCCTGTCCTCTCTCTCTATTGTCTCAGCTTTAAACTCGAACTGAGGAGAGCTGGTCAGGAAGGCGGGAAGGCAGCGCGCATGTGCAGTGGGAGGCCCCAAAAGCTTTTCATTTGAAAAGCTGGGGAGCTTTCCCGCGCAGGCTCCGTCGGTACCGACGTACCCATATGTGATGACTAATTCCTGCTGTTCCCAGAGATCACCTGTTACAGGTAAGTAACTGTGCTTTTCCTATGGGCTTCAGTTTCGCACATACACCATAACTGCTCCAACCAAAGTAATACCCCTGCTCTTGTGGGTATATCTGGTTGTTTCCATTTAATCATAAGTGCCATGCATGCTGCCCCAATAAGAAGAGTGGTGACAATGGGCAGTCTTGCCTTGTGCCTCTTCCTAACTTAAAGGCTGCTGAGTATCCCCCATTAATTCTTATATGAGCTGAGGGATTTGCATACATTGCTCTGATCCATCCTATAAACGTACTCCCTGAGCAGAACCTGCAACGTGAAAGGCTACTCTACCCAATCAAATGCTTTTTCATCATCTATGGTTATGAACACTGCTTGTTGTCCAGTGCTTTGTAGTTTCCACATCAGATTTCTGGTTTTTCCTGATTTTATCCCCTCGTCTTCCTCTTACAAAGCCGGTCTTGTCCTTATTGACCAGACGGAGTAAAATTCCCTGTAGTCTATTTACCAGGATTTTTACTAAGCTCTTAGACCAATATCACTAAGAAATGTAGATGCTATTTGCCCCACATGTAGTAATATCTTTACTGGTTTTGGTAGTATGTTTATACCCGCTTCCTCCATTGTATGTGGGAGCTTCTTATACCCCAAAATATCATTCCTTATCGTTCCTCCAGCTTAGTCCTCGACGAATGGGTAGTGTACCTCCTCCTGCAGCATGAAGACTGGACCAATCAGATTTCAGCTCCACTGGAACCATCATACCCAGCAACTCAGGAACTCCAGTGTGTCCAGTCTTCATGCAGCAGGAGGACGTTAGTGAGTCTAGCTGGGCTCACTAGTGGATCAATTTGTTGTAGTTATCTTTAGCTAACCTTTTGGTTTGATTTCAGTCCTATTAGGGCTTATTTTCTTTGCTTAGATTTTAATGCTTCTCCTTTAAATTTCTCCTTGATTGAACCGGCACTCCGTGAAGGGGGGGGGGGGGAGCCTGAGGGAGGTCCCTCTCCTGCTCAGCCTTGGCCGCAATTTTAATCTTTGCCCGGTTTATTGGGGAGCAGTGGATCTCTGCCCCAGGAACCTTCGGGGCAGAGCTCCAGCGGTGGCTGGGCTGCAGCTCCTCTCCGGAGGTTGGAGGGGGCTGCGGGGTTCGTGCCGGTAAGTGCTGACGCTGAGGGAAATCGGGGCGGCTGTTGAGCCAAGTCCTGTAATTTCCCCGGCTGCTCGGGAGCCTTTCTTCGGGGTTCTTTTTAGTGCGGGGGGGCTCCCGGTGTCATTCTTTGCTGCGGGGCGCAGTTTCAGCCGCAGGGATCTTTTCCGCGGACGTTTTACCTTGGCGGGGGAGCATTTAAAAGCGCGCCAAAAAAGATTGGCAGTCTGCCGCGGCCATCTTTTCTGGCCTCGTGGTGCTCTCTCCGGGGTGCTCCGCGGTAGATTCTTTGTTTTATTTTATTTAACTTATTTATTTAACTTATTTAAATTTCTGGTGATCGGAGGGCGTCTTCGACGTTTCCTCTCCACTTGGACCCACATTACTTCCGATCAGTGGGTTCTCGACATCATACGGGACGGGTATGTTCTCGATTTGGCCCGTCCCGTGCTCGATTCCTTTGTGGCGTCTCCCTGCCGGGGGGTGCGACAGACTCTTCAGGTCCGCCAAACGCTCGATCGTCTTCTTCAGCTGGGAGCGGTTATTCCCGTACCGCCAGCGGAATATGGCCTGGGAAGATATTCCATCTATTTCGTGGTGCCAAAGAAGGGTGGCGATCTTCGTCCCATTTTGGATCTCAAAGGAGTGAATCGTTGTCTGAGAGTTCCCCACTTTCGGATGGAAACTCTTCGGTCTGTCATGGTTGTCGTTCGCCAAGGCGAATTTCTCACGTCTCTAGACCTCACGGAGGCCTATCTCCATATCCCTATTCGAGAGGACCAGCAGAGGTACCTGCGCTTCGCGCTGCCGTGGGGTCATTTCCAGTTTCAAGCATTGCTTTTCGGTCTGGCAACCGCGCCACGCGTTTTCACCAAGATCATGGTGGTGGTGGCCGCGGCTCTTCGCAAAGACGGGGTGCTGGTTCATCCGTACTTCGACGACTGGTTGATTCGCGGGAAGTCTCGAGCAGAAAGCTTGGCAGCGACGTCGAAGGTCGTCGCGCTCTTACAGTCCCTTGGCTGGGTAGTCAACCCCCGCAAGAGCCATGTGCTTCCGACACAGCTGCTGGAATATTTGGGGGTACAGTTCGACACCTGCCGGGGGTTGGTTTCTCTTCCCGAACGCAGGATCTTGACTCTCCAGTCTCTGGTACGGAGGTTCGGCAGATCTCCAGCCCCGTCGGCCTGGCTCTACCTGCAGTTGTTGGGGACCATGGCGTCTTCCCTGGAGGTGGTGCCTTGGGCGCGTTTTCACATGCGCTCACTCCAGCGGGCCTTGCTCTGTCGCTGGTCCAACCAGTCCGATTCCCTGAGCAAACGTCTACCTTGCCCAATGGCGGTTCGGAAGGATCTACGTTGGTGGTTGAGCCCGGCCACACTTCGAGTGGGGATGCCCTTGGAGCAGCCACATTGGGTCCCGCTCTTAACGGATGCCCGCCTGACGGGCTGGGGCGCTCACTGCGAGGGCCAGTTCGTTCAGGGGCTCTGGTCTCCGGAGGAAAGTGCCTGGTCGATCAACCGATTGGAATTGAGGGCTGTTCGACTGGCGTTGCAGCGCTTCGAAACTCGGATATCGTCCCGGGCGGTTCGAGTTCTCTCCGACAATGCAGCGACCGTAGCCTACGTCAACCGGCAGGGCGGAACAGGAAGCGTTGGTCTGGAGGCGGAGACCCGGACGTTGTTCGAGTGGGTGGAACCTCGGTTGCCAGCCATCTCGGCGGCGCACATCGCCGGAAAGGACAATGTGACGGCGGACTTCCTCAGCAGAGTACAGGTGGATCCCGGAGAATGGGAACTCCATCCCAGGGTCTTCGCCCAGCTGGTTCAGCGGTGGGGCGAACCAGTCATGGACCTCATGGCCACCTTCCGCTCGGCAAAGGCGGCTCGGTTCTACAGTCGGCAGCGAGAGCCGATGTCGGAGGGTCTGGATGCTCTTCTGCAGCCGTAGCCCTCCACGGGTCTTCTCTATGTGTTTCCTCCGTGGCCCCTTCTGGGGCGTGTTCTTCAGCGCGTCGAAGCTCACAGGGGTCGGGTGCTCTTGATAGCGCCGGATTGGCCTCGTCGGCCTTGGTATGCCGATCTGATGCGGTTGGTGGACGGTCCGCCCTGGAAACTTCCCTTGTTTCCGGACCTGTTATGTCAGGGTCCCCTCCGCATGCCGCAAGTGGAGAGATTCTCTCTTACGGCCTGGCTATTGAAAGGGCTCGGTTGAGGAAACGCGGTTACTCCCGGTCGGTTGTGGCAACCTTGTTAGAAGCACGCAAGCGATCTACTTCACTGGCCTATGTTCGGGTTTGGCGTATTTTTGAGGATTGGTGCTCTAGGAACCATATACGAGCGGCTACGGCCTCTCTTCCGGTGATACTGGATTTTTTGCAGAACGGTTTTACTAAAGGTCTGGCCGCCAGTTCTTTGCGTGTTCAATTGGCGGCGCTTTCATGTTATCGTGGCAAAGTGCAGGGAGTGTCTTTAGGGGCTCATCCTGATGTCGTTCGTTTTTTACGAGCTGTTTCTCGGTTATGTCCAGCCCGTAGAGTCTCGGTACCTCCGTGGGATCTTAATTTGGTGCTGCGAGCTCTCAGTGCAGCTCCTTTTGAGCTGCTTTCTACTAGTTCTGTGAAGGATTTGACTCTTAAGACAGTATTTCTGGTCGCGATTTGCTCGGCCCGCCGTATTTCCGAGCTTCAGGCTCTTTCTTGCCGGGAGCCTTTTCTCTCTTTCTCGGATCACAAAGTGGTTCTTCGACCTGTGCCTTCCTTCTTGCCTAAGGTGACTTCTCCCTTTCACCTGAACCAGGTTGTTTCCCTTCCGGTTTTCTCGGATGCCGAAGGGCCTGCTTCGGATCGCGGATTCAGTCGTTTGGACCTCAAGAGGGTTTTGCGACGCTATCTCAAGGTCACCAGTGATTTTCGTAAATCGGACCGTTTGTTTGTGCTTTTTGGCGGTACTCGCAAAGGGGAGGCGGCGGCAAAGGCTTCCATTGCTCGCTGGATTAAAGAAGCGATTGGTGCAGCTTACATTTTGCACGGTCGGGCTCCGCCGGCTGGGTTGCGTGCTCATTCCACGAGAGCGCAGGCAGCGTCCTGGGCGGAATTCAGTTTGGTTTCGCCGGTGGATATTTGTAGGGCGGCCACCTGGTCGTCGTTACACACTTTCAGTAAACATTATCGCCTTGATGTCCTGGCGGCGAGCGATGCCGGTTTTGGTTCCGCGGTTCTGCGTGCCGGCTGGCAAAATCCCTCCCGTTAGGCTGCTTTGATACATCCCATTCGTCGAGGACTAAGCTGGAGGAACGATAAGGAAATAGTAATTACACTTACCTGGTAATTGTAGTTCCTTGAGAGACGACAGCTTAGTCCTCCTGCCTCTCCCTGTGTTTTGTTTTTCTTTAGCACGGCACGCCTTGGGTTCAGAGCTCAGTATTCCCAGGTGAGTGCGTTTCCGTATGCTTTCCTGTCCTTCGTTCTGAGGTTCTTTTCACTTCTTTTTTTCTTCCTATCCGTTTCTGCTGTGGCAGGAGTGGGACTTTCCGTCCCTCTTCGTAGAGGATGTGGCTACTAATAATGACAAAAAAAAAAAAAAAAAAAGTTTTATGGTTCTTAAAGGAAACATTTGATGTGAGAGCAATATTATTAAAGGTTAGCTATGTGTTTGAGTTTGCTTTGTCAATAGTTCACTGGAGTTCCTGAGTTGCTGGGTATGATGGTTCCAGTGGAGCTGAAATCTGATTGGTCCAGTCTTCATGCTGCAGGAGGAGGTACACTACCCATTCGTCGAGGACTAAGCTGTCGTCTCTCAAGGAACTACAATTACCAGGTAAGTGTAATTACTATTTATATACTTCTATTAATGGGGGGTTTAGCTGTTCCTGAAACACTTTATAACATTTTGATGTAAAGGCATCCATTCCTGGTGCTCTACTCAATTTAATGGTCTTGATAGCTTCAGCCACTTCCAATTCACTAATGGGACAATCTAGCCTTTCTGCTTCTTCAGGTCTCACTTTTTGTAGATTAAAGTCTTGTAAATATTATTCTCTTTTTCTCCTCCCTATTCTTAATTTCACTTCTATATAAGTTCTCATAAAATTCCTTAAATACTTGTCTAATCCCGTTACTACCCATTTTCATCTTTCCCCCTGAGTCTCTAATAATTCCAATTTTGCTTTGCTGTATTTTCACTTTGAGGCTACACACCTTACCTTACCTGCCTCAAAATGTGATTGTTTAGGTATATTTAAATTATGTGCTATCTCACTTGCCCTAGTTCTGTTCTCAAAGATTTTAGCTTTTCCAACACCTGTGGGTTATTATCACTCTAATGGCTACCTTCTAATTTTGTTGTTTCTTGCAGCAACTGGTACTCCTGTTTACCATGTTTTTCTTTGTATGCGTTTCAGGGCCTATAAGGTGCCCTTTTTACTACTGCTTTTAACCCATCCCAAACTATCCCTGATGTTACTTCTCCATTACTATTAATTTCCATGTATTCTTTAAGCACCTTGCTAACACTTTTTACATTAGTGGGTTCTCCCAATAGTGAATCATTAAGTTTCCAAAATTGTAGTCCCTCATCCCTATATCCTAGATTGAAAGTGACACTCATGATACATGGTCGGTTCATGCAATGGACCCATGTTCCACATTTCTGACCTTAGATATCCAATCACCTCCTGTCCAGATCATATCGAACCTACTATATGTCCCATGTGGGGTTGAATAGAAAGTATACCTGTGCTCTCCTGGGTGTTTACACTGCCAAACATCAATCATTCCCAACCTTTTTTTTTTCCCCAATTTGAGACTGCCCCTCTCCTTTTTCCCTCCCATTCCCCCCCCCCCCACTATTGTCCCACCTCGGATTTACTGTTAGATTAAAATCTCCTCCAGTGATTATTGGTGTCCCCCTTCCCCTTCCCCCTCCTCCAACTTTTCCATTTCTCCCAACAGTATATCATAGAATTGCTTTTGATGTTCATTTGGGCCATATATACACATTACCCACACCTCTTCCTTTGCTATTTCCAATCTAATTCCCACACACCTACCTCCTTTATATCTCTGTACTCCCCCCACCAGCTGGTCTTTGACAGTAGCTCTCACCATGATTCCTCCTCTCCCTGCCAACACCACATATGGATATTTCTTAGTTTGCAATAATTTTTCCTGTCCAATTTTCAAGTAGGTTTCTTGAATACATACGATCTGCCTTTGATCTGCCTCCTTCACGTTCTGCTAATCTCTGTTTTTACTCCAGGTTTATTTATTGTGGCAATTGTTAGCAATTCTCCAACTTGTCATTCCTTCTCCTCCTCCCTTCCCTCCTTGCAATCCAGATCCTTCTTTACTTCCCACCCTCACTCCTGAGGAACTCCTTTGGGTAGTGCTCATCCTCCCAGTGCCCGCCCCCAATCCCCTTCTTTCCATATATACACTCTTTTACACTGCCCAATTTTAATCTCTTCCCCCTCCCCTTCCCCCTTATTTTAAAATTGAAGGGCAATACACTTTCCAAAACCTCTTTTCTACTGCATCTTTTTCCATTTTCATTCAGGCTACTTTACCTCCCATATCACCTTCATATCCAACAATATTGTCCTTATATTTTATGTTCCTCATGTTTTCAATCCAATAATCCCTTTCCTATTATCTTGAATACTTCCATGATTGTCCTTCTCTTATGTGAAGCTGGATATGAAGATCAAAAGTATGTCCCACATTCGGCATGGTATCATGTCCTTTTTCTGGATTCACTGTTATGATGTTGATGCTTTTTATCCTGTCTCTTCTTGTGTTTTCCTTGGTTCCTTTAACTGGTAATAGTTCTTTTATTGTTTCTTGTTTGTTCTCCGGCCGACTGCTGGCCCATGGCAATCTCCGGCAATTCTGCCTCTGCCATTGCTTGCTTGGCCTCCTCTAAATTTCTAACTTGCCATGTTTTAGTTACTTTGAAAAGTAGTCCAAAGGAATATAGCAACTGATATTTCATTCTTTTTTGACGTAGCATCTGTGTGGCTGAAGCCATATCTAGTCTTCTCTGAAGAGTTCCTGCTGTCCACATACATGATTATTTTATATCCTTGTCATGTATAATTTTCTGGTCGTCGCATTTTGGTCATTAGACTTTCTTTAATTTCATAGTCCTTAAGGCATATTACAGTGTCTCTTGGTCTGTTTGGTCTAATTGGGCCCAAAGCCCTGTGTGCTCTATCCACTTCTATTTTTGTAATTTTACTTGTTCCTTCTCCCTGATTGAATATTTCCAATAATATAGCTTCCACCACTTTTTTACTGTCTTTAAATTCTTGTTCTTCTGAGATCTCCCTTATCCTTAAATTATTCCTTTTAGTTCTGTTCTCTAAATCTTCCATTTTATATAACATACATTCTTTCCACTGTTTTATTTCTGTACTATCCCCTTTTTGCATTTGTTGCTGCTCTTGTATATCTTCCAGTTTCTTTTCATGCTCTTCTACCCTTCTCTTCAACTCTCCCATGGCTTTTTTCAGCTCCCCAATCTTTTCTCCCACTTCTTCTTTCACAATACTGATTTCATTTTTCAGATCCTTAAACCAACCTTTCAACTCTTCTCGAGTGATTTTTATTTTATTTTTATTTTTTTGTATCACTACCTCTCCTTTTTCTTCCTCAGCACTTCTTCCACTTCTCATATCCCATTCCATCATTTCTCCTACCCACTCTTCCCAGCAGCCATTTTCTGCTCCAGACCCTTATTCATCCCCGCTCCACCATATGTGAATTTGCGCAGGTCTGCCATTTTCCGCCACGCCATTTGCTTCTCCACCTACTCCCGTTATTGGTAATACCTTTTATTCGTTTTTTGGGGCTCTTAAGAGGGGAGGACGGGACTGGCGAACACATGGTTTAGCTCTGGGTTCAGGCAGCCATCCAGGATGATGTCACTTCCTCTGTTATCACTTTTTTTTTGAGGGACCACATCAGCTCTTCTTCAAGCCCACAGTACCTCCCCAGTCTCCAGGGATCTATTAGACATCTCTTAAAGGTCCTGCTAAAACTTTGAGCTCCTCCAGTATCCTGGGATGTATCTGATCCAGTCCCATAGCCTTGTCCACTTTCACTTTTGCAAGCTGTTCAAAAACATCTTCCATAAATGGTGTTGCATCTACACCATTCCTCTTATTACCCTTGTCAGTCATATGTGGCCCTTCTGCAGGATTTTCTTTTGTGAACTTGGAACAGAAGTATTAATTTTAGCATTTTCGCTTTTTCCTTATCACTTATTTATTTATTTTATTTATTTGAACTCATTTCTATACCGCTCCTTCCGGTGATCAGCAGCGGTTCACATCAAACATTTAACTCTGCAAAGTTAGCAGTTTACATAAAACAAAAATTAGCAGTTTACATAAAACAGTAGTGTGGATCACTGAACGTGTAAAAAAGGTAACATTAACTTCATAACTCAAACTATTTACATAATAAGGAACACATATGGTGATACATATGGTTAAAAACTATATACAATATATTTGAATTGGTACAGTATATGAATTACATACATGTGGGATTTACAGTTAGTTTAGTGGTAGTTTGTAATTTGATATGATAATGGATGTGTTAAACTTCATCAAATTTGTTTTGCAGTCTCTTATATACCGCACTATTCAGCATCAGCGCGGTTTACATGGAACAAAATGCTCAGTACAGTTAACATGTATGAGTTTACAGATAACAGGGAACAAAAACTTGGATAACAGGGGTAAACTATTTACAAAACTTACTACATGGGGTCATAATCAAAGAGGTTGCGTAGACAATACAGTCCACATCATGGGTTTGAGTATCCACTTGGTGTGTTGTTGATATACTATACATTTGTCTGGGAATGGTATCAGGGGTGTCTTAGAGCTCTAGGGGATGCAGTTGGGCTCTATAAGGTACTTGTTGAAGAGGTGGCCTTTGAGGGCTTTCCTAAACTGTGGTAGGTTCTTAATAGCCCAGATATCATGGGGTAATGCATTCCACTTCCCACAAATTGGTCCTCGGCATCTTTGAGACTCACGAGTCCACCTCTGGCCTTTCTCCAATATACCTGAAAAGAGTCTTGTCGCCTCACGTCATGTTTTGTAGCCATTTATCTCCAGGAACAAGCAGGAATGTAGTCCTCGCATATGGGTATCGTCGGTACCGACGGACCCTGCACGGGAATGCTTCCCATCGTCCAATAGGAACGCTTTTGGGAGCATCCCTCAGCACATGCGCGCTGCCTTCCCGTCTTTCAAACTGTCCCTCTTCAGTTCTTTGTTTTCTGCGGAGCCAACAGGACCTAGTCCCTGTCACCGTAGAAAATTCCGTCATTAAAATTCTTTTTTGTGGTCGCGTTTGCCTACCGCACGATACCTACCAATACCGCCGGTTCTTTTCCTTAAAAAAACCCAAACCCCTAAACTTTCACTGTTTCTTTTCATAAACTTTCCTGTTTTGGTGCTAGGTGCCATTTTGGGCATTAGGCCCCATTTGTCCAAAATCATAGAAAAGCCAACTAGTGGTTTTAAAAAAAAAAATGTACTAAGTGTGATGGTACCGTTTCCATCACTGACACCCATGATTGGTGTCTAAAATGTTTAGGACATGATCATTCTCCAACTGAATGTCTCTCCTGCATGGGGATGACTAAAAGAGGTAGACAGAACCGGGCCGCAAAGCTTGGTACCCTCTTTTCTTCAGATGCCAGATCCATTGCATCTATTCTTTTAGGGTAGACTATGTTGAGCTAATCCCTACTGGAAAAACACTTCTAATTATGTGCTCAAACTAAAACTCATAGAAATTCAGTGAAACCTTTTTTATTCTTTTGTTGGTACTCGGGTCTCAGTATAAAACGTCGCAGCTGTTTTGTCTAATGTGAAAAATTCATAACAAAATTAGCTGCTGTTCACATCAACGACCCCTTCATTGTACCTCATTCATTTTCTATTAATAATCAGTTATTATAATAAAACTGTTGGATTATTACTTTATCTTGTTTTCTCTTCTTTATAATGAATATTAAAACAGCATCATATTCTCAGTCCTTATGTGCACGAAGATGCTCTAATGTCATTGAAAAATTCTTTTTTCACAAGCCTAGTAACAGGAGCTGTGATGTTCATAATCCCATAACACTTATCTTCTCTTGATCTCACTGCTCCTTCACTGGCAACTCATTTAAACATAGAGTTCTTTGTCTTGGCGGCTATTTCACACATCCCAACGCCGTTACTCTAAGGCACCCAAGCGTTTCACGATGCAAGTTTCATCAGGGGAATGCACATATTCTTCTTAGATTAACTGACCTATAAAATAGTAACATACCATTTCACTTTTCACAATTTATTCTGTCTCAAAATGTCGCAGTTGGAAACTCTCATCACAGTGCAGTACAAATTTACCTTAAGAGTCTATATCTGCTCTTAATAAAGCGAGAAGAAAGCTGTTGGCCATTCTCCTCCCGAACTGCCAAAAGACGCCGCGCATGCGGCTCAGGGTGATAGACAATACTTTTAAAGGCCCTCTGCTCAACTCCTCCCAGTCTGTTATACATTCTTAAAGTGACCGTGTTACATGCACAGAGACCACTCTATCGATGAATTTAATCCTTGCGGTTTCACTGTATTTAACTTAAAAATCCAATGTTGTTCTTCCCGAAGTAAAAATTGTTCCTTTGATTTCCCTCCTCGTGGACTTAAAATCTGGTCTATGGCAAAACAACCTAGTTGCTCAAACTTATGATCTTCCTGAAGGCAATGTTGGACTAACGGTGCTTCTAATACCTTATTTTTAAGCCTGCTGCGATGTTCAGCCAAACGTAACCGCAACGGTCTAGTCGTTTTGCCTACGTATAGTAACCCGCAAGGGCAAAGAATACCATATATAACAAAAACTGATTGACAAGTAGTGGTTCTCCGCAATTTGTAAATCACACCATGCTGTTCAAATTCACGTATCTCCAGGGTCACCGCACAAATACTACAAGAGCCACATTTTTTATGTCCCACGTCTAGAACATCAGTTTCACTACTATTTGTGGGACGAATCCTTGAGGGGCTTAACCGTTCTTTAAAATTTTGTCCCCTGCTCCACACACACCTTATTTTTTTGTCCTTTAAACCAGGAGTCATACTGAGAATTTTACTATGAGTGCGGACTATCCAACAGTTTTATTATAATAACTGATTATTAATAGAAAATGAATGAGGTACAATGAAGGGGTCGTTGATGTGAACAGCAGCTAATTTTGTTATGAATTTTTTACATTAGACAAAACAGCTGCGACGTTTTATACTGAGACCCGAGTACCAACAAAAAAATAAAAAAAGTTTCACTGAATTTCTATGAGTTTTAGATCCATTGCATCGACATCGTCAAGGGCCTCTTCTTCCTCCCATGGATCTCGGGTAACTAAACACAAAAGCCGGTCCTCAAAGGGTAGCTCTCCCGCTAAGCATCGAGAGGCCATTGGCATTGCCCTTGAGGGAACCACACTAGCAAAACAACCCCGGTGGGAGGCTTCGGCTTCCAAAGCATCGATGGGACTTCAGGATGTTCTCGAGGCTTCAACCTCGCAAAAACTACCTGTGCCATGCTCGGGGGTTCCGGCCGTTCTTACTGGTACCAACACCCAGGCATTGGCAGCGTCAATAGACCAGAGATTTCTTGCTATCGAACGCAGTATCACAGCTCTTCTCTCAGCTGCGGTACCGGTGGTCCCAAGGGCACCGGTGCCGGTACAGACACCGGTATTGATGCCGACAATGCCAATACCGACGGTACCGGCCCCGATGGTAACTCTTCCTATTCCACCTCTGGCTGGAGTGGATAAAGTGGTACCAGGTCACCTCGGTACCGACTTCGATCGGTACCGGGATCGTGCTTTGCAGGAGCATCAGAGTCAGGAATACTTCGAGTCCTCCGATTCTGAAGACTCTGACAATTCTGTTGGCACTAGAGGGTTTCTCTTAAAAGATCCCTCTTCTCCTCAACGCAGAATGTCACCTCCAGAGGACATGTCATTTCAGGATTTCATCTGTGATATGGCTAAAGGTCTTTCAATCACAGTAGCTCCTGAGGAGAAACCCAGAGCAAAGGAATTGGAAATCCTCCAATATCCTAAAGCTCCTAAGGAGACAGCTACTCTGCCTGTCCATGAAATTCTGCATAACTTGATGCTCAGAATGTGGGAGACACCTCTGACTACTTCTCCTCACTCTAGGAGACTTGATACTATGGGGCTTGTTTACAAAGCCGCGGTAGCGGTTTCCGATCGTTATCGGAGCCGCGGCCCCATTGAAATCAATGGGGCCGTGGCTCCGATAACGAGCGGAAACCGCTAACGCGGCTTTGTAAACAAGCCCCTATGTATCGAGTCCCACCATGTCCTGGATTTCAGAAAACTCAGCTGCCACACCATTCAATAGTAGTGGAGTCGGCCAAGCGTAGGATGAAAAGTGCTAAAAGACATGCGTCCAATCCTCCAGGTCGTGAATGCAGAACTCTGGATGCTTTTGGACGCAGAACCTTTCAAGCTTCCATGCTTTCAGCTAGGATCAGCTCATATATCCTATATATGGGAATGTTCCTCAAATAAATCACAGGATACTTAGAACTTATGAGCCCATTTCTCCCAGATGATAAGAGACAAGACTTTCTTACTCTGGTTAAGCATGCTCAGGATGTCTCCAAGTTTGTCAATCGTGCAGCCTTTGACTGCTTTGAATGCATCAGCAGAACTTCTGCTATTGCCATTGGCGCACAACGGATTGCCTGGCTACAGGCATCAGACTTGGGGATTTGGGTACAGGACAAGTTAGGCAACATTCCTTGCACGGGAGAAAATCTCTTCGGCAAGAACTGGCAGGAGAAGGCTGACGAGTTAGATGCTGACAATTCTACCTTAGATAGATTGTCAAAGTCTACAGCCACTCCAGCCAAAAGAAAGCCTTATAAAAACCCCTCTTTTAGCAAAAATAGGAAGTTTTTTTATCCTTCCTATAACCATCAGACTCAAGCTCCAGGTCAGGTTGCCCAAAAGGGACAAACTAGACAACAGAAGAAACCAAAAGGCCCGAGAGCCCAACCAGCTCTCCAGGTTCAGCCCCCTCAAGGGCTTTTTACTCCTTCCTAGAGAGCTTTGCCTTCCTGCCTCTGAAGGGTCCTCAACCCCCCAATATTCCCGGCAGGTTATGCCACTTTGTCAACAGATGGCATCAGATAACAGCAGAAGATTGGACTTTGTCCATTATAGGGGAGGGATACGAACTTCATTTTCACAGCTTACCCCCTCCTACAATTCTAAAGCAGTTCAATTCACAAACCTCTGCAGACAATCTGCTAGATCATGAGGTCTCCACACTTCTTGCCCAAGGGGCAATAGAGGAAGTACCCATTCTTCAACAGAGTGCAGGGTTCTATTCCCCCTATTTTCTTATCCCAAAGAAAACAGGGGGACACTGACCCATTCTAGACCTCAGAGAATTGAACAAATATCTGTTTTGAGAAAAATTCAAGATGATTTCTCTGGGAACTCATCTGCCATACCTTCAAAGCCAGGACTGGCTTTGCTCTCTAGACTTAAAGGATGCATACACTCACATTCTTATCCATTCAGATCACAGGAAATTTTTTACGTTTCCTTTTCAGGGGAAGAGATTTCCAGTACAGGGTTCTTCCGAACATAAGATATGCCATACTGGGTCAGACCAAGGTCCATCAAGCCCAGTATCCTGTTTCCAACAGTGGCCAATCTAGTTCATACGTACCTAGCAGTTTCCCCAAAAGACACAGGTTCCACAATGCTAGTATTGGGTCAAGCATTGATATCCTGGGTCTCTTTTTAATAATGGTTTATGGACCTTTCCTCCAGGAACTTGTCCAAACCTTTTTTTAAACCCAGCTACACTAACAGCTCTTACTACATCTTCCGGTAACAAATTCCAGAGTTTGATTACACGTTGAGTAAAAAAATATTTTCTCTTATTTGTCTTAAATAGTTTACCCTGTAGCTTCATTACATGTCCCCTAGTCTTTCTATATACTGATAGCGTAAACAATCTATCTACGTTTACCCGTTGCACTCCATTCATTAATTTATGCAGTGCAATGTGTGCCTTCGAGTCAGTCCTGACTCCTGGCGACCCAGAAGCTCCTGGGTTTTCTTGGCAGTGTCACCGGAAGTAGATTGCCAGGCCTTTCTTCCGTGGCAATGGAGGGTTAAGTGACTTGCCCAAGGCCACAAGGAGTGCTAGTGGGAATCGAACCCTGTTTGCTTGGTTACCAAGCCAGTGTTCTAACCACTAGGCTACTCCTCCACTCCTCATTAATTTATAGACTTCTATCATATCTCCCCTCAGCCGTCTCTTTTCCAGGTTAAAGAGCCCTAACCTTTGTAGCCTCTCTTCATAGGAGTAGCCTTCCATCCCCTTTACCATTTTGGTGGCTCTTCTCTTTACTTTTTCTAATAACGCTATATCCTTTTTAAGATACGGCGACCAGAATTGCACACAATATTCAAGGTGCGGTCACACCATGGAACGATACAGAGGCATTATAATATCCTTAATTTTATTTTCCATTCCTTTGCTTATGATACCTAGCATTCTATTTGCTTTCTTGGCCTCCGCTGCACACTGGGCAGAAGGTTTTAACATGTTATCCACGATGACTCCTAAATCTTTTTTCTTGGGTGGTGGTTCCCAATGTGGAACTTTGCATCGTGTAACCATAGTGTGGGTTGTTCTTTCCTAGGTGCATAACTTTGCACTTGTCCACATTAAATTTCATCTGCCATTTGGATGCCCAGTCTTCCAATTTATCCAGATCCTCCTGCAGTTTTCCACAGTCCTCTTGGGTTTTAACAACTTTAAACAGTTTTTTGTGTCGTCGGCAAATTTATAGCCTCACTAGTTATTCCCTTTTCCAGGTCATTTATGAGTATGTCAAAAAGTAGCGGACACAGTACAGATCCCTGGGGTACTCCACTATTCACCTTTTTCCATTGGGAAAATTGGCCATTTCGCCCTACCCTCTGCTTTCTATCTTTTAACCAGTTCCCGATCCACAGTAGTACTCTGCCTCCTATCCCATGACTTTTTAGTTTTGCCAAAAGTCTCTGATGAGGACCTTGTCAAAGGCTTTCTGAAAGTCCAGGTACACAATATCAACCGACTCACCTTTGTCCACCTGTTTATTCACTTCTTCAAAAAAACATAACAGATTAGTAAGACAAGATCTTCCTTGTCTAAAACCATGTTGGCTGTCTCCCATTAGGCCATGACTATCTACATGCTGTGTAATTTTGTTCTTTATGATGGTTTATACCATTTTCCCCGGTACTGACGTCAGGCTCACCAGTCTGTAATTTCCCGGATCACCCCTGGAACCCTTTTTAAAAATTGGCATTACATTGGCGACCCTGCAATTTTCAGGTATTACAGATTATTTTAATGAAAATTCACAGATTACTAATAGCAGGTCTGCAATCTCATATTTCAGTTCTTTCAACACTCTGGGATGTATACCATCCGGTCCAGGTGATTTACTGTTGTTGTTGTTAAGTGCCGTCGAGTCGGAGTCGACTCATGGCGACTCTCTGGATAGCTATCCTAAATTGTGTTCGGTCTTCAGTCAGGCGGCTCATTGTTGACAGACTGGTACCCGTAGCTGCTGTTGTTGTATCGATCCATCTCATTGCTGGCCTTCCTCTTTTGCGTTGACCTTCTATCTTGCCAAGCATGATGTCTTTCTCTAATGGTCTCTCTCTCCGCATGATGTGTCCAAAGTATGAAAGTCGAAGTCGTGTCATCTGAGCTTCTAAAGAAAGCTTAGGTTTGATCTCCTCTAGTACAGACTGGTTTGTTCTTCGGGCAGTCCATGGTATACACACTATTCGCCGCCAGCACCATAATTCAAAGGCATCAATTTTCTTCTTGTCTATCTTTTTCACTGTCCAGCTTTCACATCCATATGATATTGAAAATACCATGGCTTGAACAAGTCGAATCTTTGTATGGAGAGAGACATCTCTGCTCTTGAGAATCTTATCTAGGTCTTTCATAGCCATTCTGCCAAGAGCAATGCGTCGTCTGATTTCTTGACTGCTTGTTGCTTCTTTATTGATAGTTGATCCAAGTAGGTTAAAGTTATTCACGATTTCAATTTCTTCTCCTTCGACGATGAACCTGTTGGTTATGCCAGTTGTCATGATCTTTGTCTTCTTTACATTAAGGTGCAGGCCCATTTTGAGACTGTTCTTTGATTGTGAGAAGCAAATGTTTCAGATCATCTTCACTTTCAGCCAGTAATGTGGTATCATCAGCATAGCGAAGGTTGTTGAGTCTTCCACCAATCTTCACACCTCTGTTGTCTTCATACAATCCTGCTTCTCTGATTTGTTCTGCATATAAATTAAACAGGTAGGGGGAAAGTATGCAGCCTTGTCTTACACCTTTTGCTTATTTTAAACCATTCTGTTTCTCTTTGTTACGTTTGAACTGTTGCTTCTTGATTAATGTACAGACTGTGCAAGAGAACGATCAGGTGTTCTGGTATACCCATGCTTCTTAATGTGGCCCAGAGTTTCTCATGGTTTACACAGTCAAAAGCTTTGCTATAGTCGATAAAGCACAAATAGATATCCTTTTGGTATTTAGTCTTTTCAAGGATCCATCTCACATCCGCAATGATGTCTCTCGTTCCTCGCCCTTTTCTGAACCCTGCTTGCACTTCAGGTAGTTCTTGTTCCAGGTATGGTTGTAGTCTCTTTTGAATAATCTTCAGTAGAATCTTGCTGGCATGTGGGATCAGAGCGATTGTGCGATAATTTCCACAGTCAGTTGGATCACCTTTCTTTAGTATTGGTATAAGCACAGATCTTTTCCAGTCAGTTGGCCATGATGCTGTCTTCCATATTTCTTGGCAGAGCCTTGTAAGTACGGTAACAGCTGCATCAGATTGCTGTAATACTTCTATGGGATTGCAATCCGTGCCTGGTGCTTTGTTCTTTGATAAGGTTTTCAATGCTGCTTCAGCTTCTTTCATCACCAATGGTTCCAGATCATAAGGTACAGGTTGAAACGGCTGTTGGTCCACTTGATCTTTATCATATAAAAACTCTGTATATTCCTTACATCTTTTCTTGATCATCTCAGCATCATTCAACATAGAACCTTGAGCATCTTGTAACATTCCAATTCGAGGCTGGAACTTTTTCTTTAACTCTCGTAGCTTTAGGAAAGCTGATCTTGTTCTTCCTCTAATAGTTTCTGCTTCTATTTCCTTGCATGCGTCATTGTAGTACCTTTCCTTGTCCTGTCTTGCTGCACGTTGGAAATCTCTGTTGAGTTCAGTGATTGTCTTTCTTTCTCCTCTGGCTTTAGCTTCTCTGCGTTTCTGGGCAATTTTCAGAGTTTCTTCCGTCATCCATTTTGGCCGTTTTTTCTTTTTTAACTTTTGTAGAGACTTCTCGCTTTCTTCCAACACAACATTTTTGATGTCATTCCATAACTCTTCTGGAACTCTATCATTTGTATCTAAAGCAGCAAATCAATTTTGCAGACAGTCTTTAAATTCCAGTGGTATATTCTCATGGTCATATTTTGCCGCATTCATGAGTGGTTTGCTCTTTTTCAGCTTTAGCTTGAGTTTGCATACTAGTAGTTGATGATCTGTACCACAGTCAGCTCCAGGTTTTGTCTTTGTTGATGTTATAGAGCTTTTCCATTGTTGACTTCCACAGATGTCAATTTGATTTTTATACAATCCATTGGGTGAAGTCCATGTGTACAGTCGCCGCTTGTGTTGCTGGAAGAAGGTGTTCGAGATGAATAGATTGTTGGTCTTGCAGAATTCTATCAGTCTTTCTCCAGCTTCATTTCTGTTGCCAAGTCCATATTTTCCAACTACTTTGTCTTCTTTGTTGCCAACCTTTGTGTTCCAATCACCCATGACTATCAGGATATCCTGTTTGCATGTTCTGTCAATTTCAGCTTGTACTTGTTCATAGAACTCTTCAATTTCATTCTCTTCTGCAGCTGTTGTTGGGGCATATACTTGAATTATAGTTGTGTTGATAGGCATTCCTTGTAGACGAATAGAGATTAAGCGTTCGCTGACTGCATTGTATTTCATTACAGTTCTTGCAAGTTTCTTCTTTATTATAAATGCAACACCATTTCTTCTTTGTCTTTCATTTCCAGCATAGTAGACCATGTGATCATCTGATGCAAAGTGCCCGATGCCAGTCCATTTCAGTTAGCTGACACCCAACAGATCAAGTTGTACACGTTCCATTTCATTCTTGACCACCTCCAACTTCCCTTGGTTCATGCTTCGTACGTTCCATGTTCCAATGCGTAAGACATCTTTACAGCTTCTGACTCTCATTTCATGCGCAGCTACATCAGCAGTCAGATGTCCCGAGGGCTTTGATCCAACCACATCATAAATGCTGGCTTTACTCTGAAAAGTCTTCAGCTCTTCCCCAGTAGCTAGATTAGTGCCTTCCAACCTGGGGTTCTCATCTTCCAGCACTACAGCACAATTTGTTTTGTTGTAACTATCCATTGGGTTTTCATGGCAAGATACAGAAGTAGATTGCCGGGCCTTTCTTTCGCGCAGTTTGTTTGGTGGTGTTGCCATTGTCACAGAAATGTGATCCTCCGCCGTCAACACTATCCTATTCTGCTGCTGCCCAGATGGGTGGTTTGTCTTGGTCTGGCACCTCAGCTGAGACCTGTCCATCTTGGGAGACCCTGCCAGTAGTTAAACTACCGATAGTTTAGCTCTCAGCATCACTGATGCACACAAGCCCTCACAGCACGACAAGCTGCAAACCAAGTGAGGGGGTGATTTGCTACTATTCAGTTTAACAAATAGTTGTAATACATCTTCCCGGTGTAGCGATATTTCTCTCAATTCCTCTGCAGTACCACCTTTAAATACCACTTCAGTCTTGGGTAACATCCCTACATCTTCTTCAGTAAAGACCGAAGCAAAAAATTCATTCAGTCTCTCCGCTATAGCCTTGTCTCCTCTTCTAGGAAACTTTCCACAAGAAGATCCTTTTGGTCTGGCTTCAGCACCAAGGGTATTCACGAAATGCATGGCAGTAGTAGCTGCATTTCTATGAACCCTGGGGATCTATGTCTTCCCCTACTTAGACGATTTGCTCATCTGAGCCTCCACAGTGACAGAGGCCAGCACTGCACTGTCTCATACAATGCGAATCCTCCAATACTTAGGATTGGTAATTAAACTTCCCGAAATCTCAGCTAGTTCCTTCCCAATGCCTAGAATTCATAGCAGCCTGTCTGGATACCAGACAGGCAAGTGCTTTCCTTCCACAAGCCCAGTGTCTTCGCATAATGCATTTAGCTTCCCAAGCAGCAGGCAAATCCTCCCTCACTGCTCGGAAGCTACTGCAGTTACTGGGACACATGGTATCCACAGTTCATGTAGTCCCATATGCTCGCCTCCACATGTGAGCAGCTCAGTGGATCCTCTCCATACAGTGGAGACAGGCCACGGGTCATTTGTCAGACAAAATAACAATCTCTCAACGACTAATTTTGTCCCTCCAGTGGTGACAATCCTTAGAAAAGCTGACAGTAGGGTCTCCTTTCCATCAACCCTTCTTTCAGGCCACCCTAATAGATGCATCACAGGTGGGTTGGAGCACACCTGAACCATCTCTCTACCCAGGGCACCTGGACTCCACAGGAGGTTGGTTTACACATAAACCTCCTGGAGTTAAGAGCAATTTATTTAGCTCTTCGAGTGTTCCATGCCCAGCTCAGCTACAAGACAGTCTTAGTCCAGACGGACAATCAGGTAGCCATGTTCTATGTGAACTAGCAGGGTGGGACAGGCTCTGTCGTTATGCAATGAAGCTTTACGACTATGGGCCCTCTCCAGAGAGCATCAAATTCACCTTCTAGTGGTATATCTTCCAGGCATTCAAAACCTCTGGGCAGACAAACTCAGTCGAGTACTGCTACCTCATGAGTGGTCACTCCACCTAGACCAGGTGGCAAAGATATTTCATCTCTGGGGCACTCCAGACATAGACCTCTTTGCAAGTCCACTGAATGCCAGACTTCCCCGGTTCTATTCCAGGATTCCGGCGCACAACTGTCACGCAAGGGATGCCTTCCTCCTTCACTGGGGTCAGGACTTCCTTTATGCCTTCCCACCCATTCCCCTCATCCCCAAGACACTCTTCAAACTTCAGAAAGACAGGGGTCGCATGATTCTCATAGCACCATGTTGGCCATGCCAAACGTGGTATTCCCTGCTTCTGCATCTCTCTCAAGCACCACCTCTGGAGTTAGGGCATGCTCCAGATCTCCTTTTCCAGGAGAATGGGATGCTATGGCACCCTAATCCCCAGTCCCTGCACCTCACGGCCTGGTTGTCAAAGGCTTAGACCTCCAGGATTTCAACCTGTCCCAGCAGGTAAAAGATATCCTTCAGGCTTCTAGGAAACTTTCCACAAGAAGATCTTATGCCTTCAAGTGGAAACATCTTACTATATGGTGCTCCAAGAAGGGATTAAACCCCCTGGTCATACCCTTAGAATCGATACTAGAATATCTCCTTCACTTATCGAATTCTGGCTTAAAGACCAATTAGGTAAGAGTCCATCTTAGTGCAATTGCAGCTTCTTATAAGCCTCTAAATGGACAATCAATTTCCTCTCAACCATTCCTATCAAGATTTATGAGAGGCCTTTTATTAACTAAACCTCCCATCAAGCCACCACCAGTAGCATGGGATCTAAATCTAGTTCTCGGGCAACTCATGAGGCTGCCTTTTCAACCTTTAGCCACTACAGCCCTTAAGTTTTTGACTTGGAAGGTCATCTTCCTGATTGCAATCACCTCTGCCCGTCGCATTAGTGAATTGCAAGCTTTAGTGTCTGATCCTCCTTATAGTAGATTTCATCATAAGGTTGTTCTTCGAACTCATCCATACTTTATACCAAAGGTTGTTTCGCCTTTTCATTTAAACCAATCGGTTTATCTTCCTGTATTTTTTCCGAGGCCTCACGCCTCTAATGCAGAAAGAAACCTTCATACTTTGGATTGTAAAAGGGCCTTAGCCTTTTACATTCAAAGAACACAGCAACATAGAAAGTCCTTACAACTTTTTGTAGCTTTTGACCCTAGTCAATTGGAACTTCCAGTCTCCAAAAGAACTTTATCTAAATGGATTGCCCAATGCATATCCTTTACTTATGAGAGTAAGGGTCTTCCTCTTCAGGACCATGTCACAGCTCACAATGTGAGAGCCATGGCAGCTTCTATGGCTAATCTCCACTCTGTGTCTATCGATGACAAGCTTCGGGTACACACCTTCACAGCCCACTACTGCCTAGATAAAGCCTCCTGTCGGGATGCCTTCTTTGGCCAAGCTGTTCTTCAAAATCTTTTGCAAACTTAAACCAACTCCTACCCACCAACCCTGGTGGGATGCCAGAGATCCATGGGAGGTGGCATCTTCCTGGGGATATCTCCCTGGCATCTTAAGCTAGGGAGTCCCCATATGTGAGGACTACATTCCTGCTTGTTCCTGGAGATAGCATAGTTACTCACCTGTAACAGGTGATCTCCGGGAACAGCACGAATTTAGTCCTCACAACCCACCCACTTCCCCTAGGAGTTGTCTCTCTCTCTCTCTCTCTCTCTTTGTCTCTTTCCTCTTTCCTCTCTCCCTCTATCCTTTTCACTCAGCTACAAACTTAACTGAAGAGGGACAGTTGGCAAGGCGGGAAGGCAGCGCGCATGTGCTGAGGGATGCTCCCAAAAGCGTTCCTTTTGGACGCTGGGAAGCGTTCCTGCGCAGGCTCGATCGGTACCGATGATATCCATATGTGAGGACTAAATTCCTGCTGTTCCCGGAGATCACCTGTTACAGGTGAGTAACTATGCTTTCTTCCTCGTGTGCTTTTTGCCATCCTGATTTCTCTTTGACTCAGCTTTATTCAGTTGTTTTCTGTGCTTTTTTTTGCGATCCTCTGAAAATTGTGAACACTGCCATTTTTGCAGTCACTTCTTTGAAGGACTATATCTGTTTCCTTTTCCTCTTGCTTTTATATACTTTCCTTACAGATAGATCTGTTGCCCTTTGGCCTCTTTCAGTTTATAGTTAGTTTTATTGTACTTGATACACCACATTTCTGGAAAATCATTTTAGCTCATTGCCTTTTTACTTCCCTTATCGCCTCCCTTCCTGCCAGCTCATCATTTAGGTACATTCTCATTTTACTGAAGTCAACATTTTTGAAATCTAGGACTTTGAGTTTGCTGTGATTGGACTTTGCCTTGGCTTTTACCTCAAACCACACCATGTGATGATTACTGCTGAAGTGGGCACCCACCTAATTAAGACACACTGTCTCTATTAGTGAGAACCAGATCTAGCGTTGACCCTTCATTGATCCTTGATATCTTTGTTTTGAATGGAGACCCTGAAATCAGTCATTCAAGCAACCCGGAAGGGAGTGTCTTCCCTGGTTCTAGCTGAAGCTTATTTTCACATTGTCACTTGGGAGGATTAGCAACACTTATTGCAATTCACCATTTAGGGAGTGCAATATTAATTTTGTGCCCTGCTGTCGAACAGCACCCAGGACCTTTGCCTAAGGTCACGGTAGCCATTGTGGCATCCCTTTTTTGGAGGGTATCTGCATTCACCCTGGTCTGGACAACTAGCTTGTTCGGGCCAAATTGCCATCAGAGGCCTCTTAGGCTATGGCCCGGGTTGTGCAGTTTCTAGAGCGACTCAGCTGGTGGTGAATTGGTGCAAGAATCACCTTGTGCCTTCTAAACTTCAGGAGTACCTTGGGGCACTCTTGGCACCAGTGCAGGTCAGGTCTTTCTGGTTTTCAAGAAGCTCTCCAAGCTGCTGCCTCAGCTGGCTGCCTTTCGGTAGCAGTAGCCACCTTGGGCTTACTGGTAGCTGTGACTGAGCTAATGCATTGACTTACATGCCCCACTGGATATACATCAGCATGGCTTTAAACCAAATCACAATGTTTAAACACTACTGATTTCTCTCTTTAATAATCTTAACAGGTCTTGACAAAAACAAATTATTTCTATTAATCTTCATCGATATCTCAGCAGCATTTGATACTGTGTCTCACTCAATGCTGCAACATCTACGAAATATTGGTTTATCCAACAATACAATAAAATGGTTTGCTTCTTACTTAACCAATCGTTCACAACTAGTAAAAAAAAAAAAAAAAAAAAATGGGGACAAAATATCCTCACAATTCACGATTGTACAAGGTATTCCGCAAGGTTCTGCTTTATTATCTATCCTCTCTAATATCTATATTCAACCCATATGTCAAATTATTAAACATCATGAAATGGATTATCATTTATACTCTGACATTATGATTTATACTTCAATTGATCAAAATACCTTTGATACAACAAAAATAGCTGTTTGAATGATATGAATAATTGGCTCAGTAACAACAATTTAAAAATAAATTCTGACAAAACGGAAGCATTGCTCATATCGAATTGTCAGTCCTTTAAAACTACCAAGTGAAATTAAAAAAATAAAAATTAAAGATGAAGTAATAGGTTATTTAGGTATAACCTTAGATAAATATTTAAACAATCTCATATAAACAAAATTGCAGCTGAAGCATACCATCGCTTAAAGATTATAAGACCAAAATCAATATTAAATACAAATCACTTTTGCACGGTATGTCAAGCTGTCATAACACCCCTACTTGATTTTGGAAACGTCTTGTATCAAGGTCTTCCTAAAAACGCTGTCCATCCTCTCCAATTAGTTCAAAACACTACTGCACATATAATTACTGGCTCTGCAAAATTTGATCACATAACTCCTGTCATTAAACAGTTACATTTCCTTCCAATTATTGCAAGAGCAAAATACAAAAAGCTAATGATTATTTTCAAAATCTTTCACCAATCTTCAGCAGATATTCTACAGCATAAAATATCCAAAGACAAGAGCCTAAGACCTAGACGATCTCAACTCCAATAAGCTTAGTACACCTTTTAAACTTCAATAGATCAAAACACATGACCTCTAAAAGAGCTTTTTCCCTCATGGCACCAGAGGTATGGAATTCTATTCCTGAAGAATTAAGAGCTCAGGAAGACATCAAAGACTTTTGCATATCTTTAAAGACTTATTTATTCATAGAATCATTTGGTCAAATAACTTAAATTGATCAACTTGTATATCCAATTTCACTGTGAGATAATATTATAATTTACTGTTTGTACTGTATTTATATTGTAATGTATTTGATCTTCCCATGCCCTCAACATGTAAGTCCTTTGTTGTCAACCACTTTGATTGAAGGATAAGGTGGTATACAAAACTGGTTAAATAAATAAATAAATGCCGTGGGCTCAGGCACACATGCATCCACTCCAGAGACTGCTTCTGGCTTTGTGGGCCCCTTTATTGCGGGACTGCGATATCTGACTTCCCGTCTTCCAGCGGTGGCTTGCCGTTTGCAGTCTACTCTGGTGGTCCCACCCCTCCATGTTGAGAGGCATGCCACTGGAGAGTCTGTATTGCATGCTGTTGACATTGGATACTAGCTTATTGAACTGGGAGGCTCACTAGGGCGTACAGATTAAGAGCCCTGGTGGGAGTGACTTGACTGGCCAGTTGCCTAAAAGCACAAGCCATTCGCTTGGTCCTCTGGTGGTTTTTGTCATCTGATCTGGAATTGAGCAATCAGTGGTGTTGGACAATGCATGGCAGTGGCATATGTCTACAGGTGGGGAGAAACAAGGAATCCGGAGTAACTGTCAGTAGGAGCCTTCTGTTCCTGTAGGTGGTGCATCATCTCCTGGCACTCTTGGCATGGTACATTGTGGGCTTAGAAAATGTCGAAGCAGATTCTCGGTCACCACACCCTTGATCCAGGAGAGTGGGAATTGGCACCATCAGTGTTCTGGTGCATTCTGGGCCACTGGAGGAGGTTCCCTATGTGTACCTGGTGGCAAGCTGGGAAAATGCCACTGAAGGTTTTTCAGTCGTCAAAAGGATCAGCTCTGTAGGAGTTGATGCTCTGGTACAGCCTTGGCAACAAGTCTCTCTGTGGCCGCTGATTAACCATGTGATTTAAAGAATAGAGGATAATCTGGGACTGGTTGTTCCAGTGGCTTCGGATTGTTCAGAGGCCCTGGTATGCCATCCTGATCAGCCTTCTGGAAGATCAGCACCTCTCTTAAGCAGGGAAGAGGGGCCTGCTGTACCTATATAAAGGAATTGATGGGTCAGCATTAAAATCATGAAAGGTGAGAGATGGGCTTTGCTTGAGAAAAGAGGAAGAAGGAAGCATTTAAGTGTTTTTTTTGTTTTTTTTTTGTTTTTTTAAGAGATCTGTCTGAGCAGAGACTTTCCATCCTATGTATATGAAGTTATTTGGTCCTTCAGGGTATAGAGAAGTCTTCATCTTCCTCATTTCAGCTGAGCAGATTCAAAATTAGGTGCCTTGTTCAGATGTTGACTCTGCCTGGATAAATATACAAAAAAATGGTTATACAAAATTAATCTGGATTAATTGTTACTATTTTTATTAAAGTCGATTTTTTTTTAAAAATTTTATTATACATACAGTATTTATCTTGCTTACTTTGTGCTGGGGCTAGTAGTTGAATGCACTTGATAAATGTTTTAATCGGAATGGAATGGAATTTGAGAGTTCAGCACATTCTAATTATGCAATCCTTTTATTTACTGTATTTTCCAAGCAGGTATTACTTGAGTTTTCAAGATCTGGGATCCTGTGTGTGAAATTGTAACTTTTTTTTTTCCTTTCCTCCTCTAGGTGGTACTGGACAATACGGCTCTGAATCGGATTGCTACAGACAGACTGCACATTCAGAACCCTTCATTCTCTCAGATTAATCAGCTGGTGAGTACTGATTGTGCGCTTTTATTTTGCAAAACAGAGTAAAGATGCTGTGTGGATTTGATTGACTACATAATTTATTTTGACTTAATATATCGCCCTTCAGTTACTGTCAAGGCAGCTTACAGAATACACAAAGTGGGAGCATAAATTGAGTGAGAACAGATGTGGTGGTAGGAAGAGCATGGGAGAAGGTGGTGAAGGGGGGTACAAATTTGCAGCATAACTATTCCTACCGCAGCTTCACTCTTCCAGGAAGCAATTAGGTATTAAACATACTTTTTAGAGGCAATTAAACTCTTTAAAGGTTTTCAGAGAAGACTCCATTGTGATTATAGAATAAGTAGTTCCAGAGGGCAGGGACCAGAAAAACGCTGATCTAGTAGATTCAAGTTGCTGAATGTTTGGATGAAAAGAAGGGTTCTGGAGGTTTAACTGGAGAGTTCTGGAGAGTGTGTATGGCATGTCACCAAAATGAGGTACCATCATGTACAAAAGACCCAGGATGCTATTTTTGGTGTGGCATTAACACCTTTTCCATTGCGTGGATTAAATTTGGTTTCCAATTTATCATGCTAAACTAGCCCACTCATGGATAACGCTTCTGTGCCAGCAGCTGATGGAAACAGAAGACTAGAAACTTCCATGACAACATCACTAGTATATGGATGGGTGCTGTCTCCATTAGCTGCTGCTGGTGGGGGGGGGGGGGGGGGACATTATCCACTTGTTTGGACTGGTCTAGAAGGAAATTATCAGGAAGGTAAAATTTTGCCATGCTGAGTGTTGGAAAGCATTAATATGGTGTACAATTTATTTATAAGCCATAATTAACAATACAAAAATATCATAATTCCCCTGTAGATCCAGCAATAGTAACTTTTAAACAACTGGTGTTGCAGCAGGTTTCCTGACTGGAGGGGCAATCGTATAAATGACATAATCTTACTAGAGGAGAGATGCCTGCCTTGAAGGAGTTATGTAGAGAAACCTCTTGTTAAAAGAGGGCAAAGGCGGTGCCATTGTGTTGCAAAACTGAGTGGATTATGAGGCCGAGATTCGATAGTTGCCAGACGTCAGCTATTATCAATTACTTTTGGAAGATCCCACTCCTCATCTTCTACAGCAAGTTAAGATTGACAGATGAGGCTTTGTCAGCTGTTGATTTTGCTTAAAAGTTAAAAAATAAGAGTTTTTGAATCTTCCTCATACTAAGATCCCAGTGTTGTACATTCTTCCTAAAATTCATACAGACATGCAACATCCACCAGGATGTCCTATCTTATCTAGTAATGACTCCTTGATGGAGTGAATAGTCCTTTATTTAGATTCCTTTTTACAACCCTTTGTCGCTTCTGGACAATCTTTCATCAAGGATACCACTCATTTCTTTCAAATGTTAGATGCTTTTGAAAGAAGTATTAAGTATTTACTTCTCGTAACCATGGATGCATGCTCTCTGTATACATCATGCCTCGGGAGGTGGCGACTGAAGCAATTTGAAATAGTTCTTAATAATTACCAGCAACCGCATGTTGTCCCTATAGAATTTCTGGTCACTCTTACAGCTATAGCCCTGAAGAAAAATGTTTTGTTTGGCGGTCCGTATTTACAAGTTTCTGGCCCTGCAATGAGTGTTGCGTTTTTGCACCATCATTGGCAAACCTTTCCATGGATCAATATGAAGAGAAATGGGTATACCCTTCAAGATTTATGGGGCATATTAAAATGTGGCATAGTTGGCTGGAACTATTAAAGAATTGTTTTTTCATCAGTGGTTAAATGATTGAGATTCAGCTATCCAATTTGAGCTATCTCATAATATATCAAGTATTACTTTTTTGGAGGTAGTGGTGACCTTAGTTGAAGGGGGTTTTGGAACTACAGTTTATACAAAAACATTAGACTGTAATTTGTTACATTATAGTAGTTTTCATCCGGCATTATTAAAACTGTTTAGCTTTTTCACAATTTTTGTGATTAAAGAAGTATTTGTTCAACTTCAGAGTATCAGCATGTTGCTGCTAATTTAACTTAAAACATTTTGGATCAAGGTTATCCATATAAAGCATTTAAAAAGCCCTTTACAGCCATGAAGAAGTTTTGTTGTCTGTTTTCATCTCGATTCAAGGAACAGGATGTAGTGCCTTTTGTATTGATGTATTCTCCGTTATTTCAGATCGGGTCTATTGTTAAAAAGTATTGGAATACTCTTGGGGGGGGGAGTGCATTCTGTGTTTTTTTTTTTTTCCGGGAAGCGTTTGATGTTTGCCTTTAGAAGATGTCATAATCTTTGCCCTGCTGTTCTGCCTCCTTTAAGACCAGATGTTAAACGTTTGAGACGCTTTGTGTGTAAATGCTGTCAGATCTGTGTTAATACCCTAGAAGGATCTGTTTGAAAACACTCTTGATGGTTAAAAGTATTAGCAGGGTTATTTAACCTTCTGTAACGCCTCACACATATATGCTATTATCTACCCATGTAGTAAAGTATAAGTAGGTAAAACACAACAATTTAAAACACGTTTCACCAAACATAAATCTTGTTTTCCTCAAACATGAAGAGGCCCCCTTGGTGGCTCATTGTGTCTGGTTTCAGCATAATTTTTCTGTTAAAATGTACAGTACTTGACCATGTTTAGAAGACTACTCGGGAAGCTGATCACAATAAAATCCAATACAGAGAGCAGTGATGGATTTATAGATTGAGAACATTAGAACTGACTGGTCTTAATGCTTTCATTGAGTGGAAAGCTTTATTTTCATGAAGCTTGATGTTCCTATATGTTTTTAAGGGTTTCAGAAAGCGTTTTAACTTCTACTGTTTTGAAATACCACTGATTTGTTGTGATGTGTTGTCCTCTATTGGGTGTGGCATCCCTTTTAATTCTTTTAAATGTCCTATTGAGGGAGTGATCCTCATTTGCATTGACATCTGAATTGCTGGTTGTTGTTTTAACTTCCTGCGAAGTAATGGTTGATTGGAGAGTTCCTTTTTAACCACGCTTTGCGCTATGGCTATACAGATGCCAAACTATTGGTGTTGGCGAGCGGCTTGCCTCAAAATGAAAAAATGGTGAAATTGACTGACTGTAACCTTGGAAAGCCCCTGAAGCAGCATGAGTATAGCGAAACAAGCCTTTGTCGGGCAGTGACTGACATCTGCAAAAGAACAGCTTCAATAACATTTTTCATATGGTTGTAAAAGATTTTCTCCAGGAACAAGCAGGAAGTCAGTCCTCACATATGGGTGACATTGGCACCGACGGAGCCCTCATGCAGAGCAATTCCCCAGCTTTCAAAGAAAGCCTTTAGGATTGCCATGCGCATGCGCAGTCCCCTGCCCACCCAAGGGTGCCCTTCGGATGTGGTCCTGCTTTCCGTGGAAAAAGGGCGTCAAAACTGCAAAGCTTTTTCATTTCGTGCGGTCCGGTTCGATGCCGGTTCCCTTTCCTGCCTCGGCTCGGTACACTGGTATCGAGCCCGGTTAAAGTTTTTTGGTTTTTGTCCTTTTGAGACTAGCGTTCGCGCTCTATTTTTCACTGGCAGCCCGGTCGTTTGACCTTGCAGGGGCCCCTTTTTCCCCCGATGGCTGCCAGCGAGTTCAAAAAGTGTGATCGGTGTAAAAAACGAACGTCCCTCACCGACACACACGACTGCTGCCTCGGACCCGACCATGACCCGGTGGTCTGTGGGTCGTGTGGCAAAATGTCTTCCAAGGCACTTAGGAG
The DNA here is from genome assembly GCA_033557465.1 of Ichthyophis bannanicus. Lineage (NCBI taxonomy): Eukaryota > Metazoa > Chordata > Amphibia > Gymnophiona > Ichthyophiidae > Ichthyophis > Ichthyophis bannanicus. The sequence continues at coordinate 56,286,197 of CM066045.1, forward strand.
TCGGCAGCAGCAATGTGAGACTTTTCTCAGAGTCCGCATCCATCCGAGCCCGGACCTCATCAGAAGCCTCGACGTCTCGCGAGTCTGACCCCGAGCATCGTCGTGGGTCTTCTGAGCGGGGGTCTCCCTCCTGGGAACACCGGAGGAAGAAGAAGCTCTTGAGGGCATCGTCGTTGGAGGCCTCTGATCTGCCTGGGCCCTCGGGCTCCAGGTCACGGAGCCCTGACCGCCACCCCCAGGCCTTCGGCATCGGAGAGGCCAGCCAAGCTACCTCGCATGGAGCCAGAGGCTCCGAGTAAGGTAATGTTTGTTGTCCTCGTGGACTCTCCTCCGGGAGAACCGGCGCCGTCGGGACCCAAGCCGGAGGCTGCAGAGCCTTCTGAGCTCGGTCTCAGGTTGGCAGCCCTGGAGAGCAGCATGGCTGTCTTCATGGAGCAGCAGCAAGCACTGATAGCCGGTCTCACCGGTCCATCCACGGCTAAGTCGACCCCGGAGGCTGAGCTGATCCTCGAGTCAATAAGGTCTCTCTCGACCACCCATTCGGGACCACGGTAGTTGACGTTGGTGCCCTTGGCGTTGGGGCGGTGGGGTCCAAAGCCCTCACGGTCGGAGCCACTCAATTCCTCCTCAGAGGATTCGGCATGGGAGACGGAGGATGAAGAGTCTCCAGACACCCACCGAACCCGGTGCATCGCCTCGGAGGATACCAGGTTCTCGGACTTTGTCAGGGACATAGCCAAGGCTTTGGCATTCCGAACTGAGTCCGAGGAGGAGTCTCGAGCCGAGGAGCTCGAGGCCCTCCAGTATGATATTCCCCCGAGGGAAGCCCTTACTGTTCCGGTTCCTCCGATGTTGGAACGGCTGATGCTCTGCATGTGGGAGTCTCCGGCCTCGATGCCGGTTTTCAGCAAATGGGTCGATTCCATATATCGAGTCTGTAAGAGCCCTAGGTTCCAAAAGGCGCAGCTGCCGCACAACTCCATGGTTGTGGAATCGGCCATGCAACGGCTCAAGAACCAGAAAATGCACTCCTCAGTGCCTCCTGGCCAGGAGCCCTGGAACCTGGATGCCCTTGGCAGAAAGTGCTTCCAGGGCTCGATGCTCTCATGCCGTGTCCAAACCTACCAGCTGTACGTGGGCATGTACTTGCGAGACCTGGCAAAGGAGATTGCCGGGTTCTCAGCTGGCCTCTCCGAGGAACCCTTGCAGCGCTTCAAGGCCTTGTCAACAGGGATTCGGGAGTGCTCGAAATTTGTCTTGAGCAGCCTACGACGGCTTCGAGGCTTTGGCCCTAGTAGCCACGGCCGGCATCGGTGCACGCCATCAGACCTGGCTAATGTCATCGGATCTGGAGTCATGGGTTCAGGACAAGTTGGTCGATGTCCCGTGCCGAGGTGACAACCTATTCGACAAACCCATGACTGAAAAGGCTGCGGAGATCGAGTCAGAGTATTTGACTCGGGCAAGGCTCTCAAAGAAGACCTCTGCCCCTTTTCACAAAAAGAAGGGCTTGGGCAAAAAATCCTTTTTCCCAAGGAAGGGTACTGCTTACCTCAAATACCCCACCTATCGGTCCACCCCGGCTCCCCAACAGGGGCAGCAGGACAGGGGCATGGCCCGTGTAAGCAGAAGGCCCCCAAGCCTCCAGCTCTGGCTACTACCCAGCAGGGAGGTTGTTTTTGACTCCCTGCATAGCTCCTCTCCCGCCAGTGGTTTGGCCATGCACAGGAGGAAGGCTGACCCTGTTTGCCCACAGATGGCCATCCATCACAACGAATACCTAGGTCCTGCAAATAGTTCAGAAAGGCTATTTGTGCCATTTCAGCCAGGTATCCCCCTCCTTTTTTCCAGGAGAGCCTCTCGGGCCCCCTCTGCACAGGAACCTCCTCTTGCAGGAGTTGGCAAGTCTTATAAAAGATCAGGCGGTGGAACCGGTGTCCCACCACCTAAAAGGGCAAGGCTTCTACTCCAGGTATTACCTCATACCGAAGAGAACTGGAGGCCTTCGGCCCATCCTCGACTTGCGAAATATGAACAAGTTCCTGGTGAGGGAAAAGTTCAAGATGCTTTCTCTTGGAATACTGCTGCCTTACCTCCACCAGGGAGACTGGCTGTGCTCCTTAGATCAGAAGGATGTTTATACGCACATCCTCATATATCCAGACCACAGACAATATCTCAGATTTGTAGTGGGAGGAAACCATTTTCAGTACAGAGTATTTCCATTCGGCCTAGTCTCTGCCCCCAGAGTGTTTACCAAATGTCTGGCGGTAGTGGTGGCCTTCCTCAGGAACCAGGGAATATTTGTCTTCCTGTACCTGGACGACTGGCTCGTCAGGGCCCAGTCGCCACAAGAAGCTCAACAGGCCACAGCTCGCACTATCAACATACTGCAGCATCTACACAGTACCCTGTCCTGTGCTGCTGAGGTAAGCTGTATTCTGATTTGATTTAAATTATAGCTCTTTGCTGCTGCTAGGCTCTAACTTATTATGACATTTAAACTACAAGTTCTCTGCTGGGTTCTAAATTTAACCAGAAAGCTCTCTTCTGTGTTTTAAATTTAAACTAAAAGTACTGGATTGTAAGAGAGCCCTATCCTTTTACCTGCAACAGACTCGGGGCCACCACAAAGCACCACAGCTTTTCGTATCCTATGATCCAAGTCTCCTGGGCTCCCAGTGACTAAGCAAACTCTGTCCTCTTGAGTGGCAGACTGCATTACCCTTACCTATGAGCAGACAGGGATCTCGCTGGACCAGAGGGTCACAGCGCACCACATCAGGTCATTAGCTACTTCCGTGGCAAATCTGTGTTCTGTCCCCATGATGGAAATCTGCCGGGCTGCCACCTGGTCTTCATTTCATACCTTTGCAGCTTACTACTGCCTGGAGAGGGCGTCCCAACGGGATGGCGCCTTCAGCCAGGCCATACTCCATAATCTCTTTGGGGTGTTGGCAACTCCTGCCCTCTGACCCTTCTGTGTTGAGGCTACTGGAGTGCTGCTTCCCAGCTGGATACCTGGGTCTTGGGAGAGTCTCTATAAGGATTCAGCTGGTGCTAATCACGGCTCACTCTTGCAGGTCACTATAGCATTTTAATAGGTTCTCAGTAGCCTGTTGCTGGGGAGTCCTGTATGTGTGGACTGACTTCCTGCTTGTTCCCGGAAAAAGCATACCTGTAACAGATGTTCTTTGGGGACAGTAGGAATCGGTCCTCACAACCCTTCCTCCTCCCCTTGGAGTTGCTGCTTTACTGTATTTTATTTTGCTGTTATTAGACTGAGGCAAGATGGCACCCTTGGGCAAGAATTAGACCACACAGGCATGGTGCATTCTCCAAAAGGCTTTCTTAAACCTGGGGAGATGCTTCTGCACGGGCTCTATCAGTGCTGACATCACCCATATATGAGGTCTGATTTCCGCTGTTCCTGGAGAACACCTGTTACATGTGAGTAACTATGCTTTCCTTTGAACAGTTGGATGAATGTCCTTTCATACTTTGCTACCTCACACATTTTTGATAAAGAACTGCGGAAGCCCCATGTGGTGATGCAATCTGAGAACTACTGCACATGCACGGTTGAATTTAAAAAAATGTTGGGGGTAAAGCTAGGGGACAGTTTCACGCACAGGGCTCTATCGAATGATGTCATCCACTTGTGAGTACTTAAGAACATCAGATATGCCATACTAAGTCAAACCAAGGGTCCATCAAACCCAGTATCCTGTTTCCAACAGTAGCCTATCCAGGCCACAAGTACTGTCAAGTCCCCAAAAGGAAATAGGGGTGCAACTAGGTACCCCCCCCCACCCCTCCCCAGGCAAAAGCCTTTGTCTCTCAGGGTAGTAAATCCCCCACCAGCATCTTGGAGACTGAGCATGTCATCTTGACATGCTGTTTGTCCAACGGGTAAGCAGTAGTCCTATTTAATAATGGTTTATGGACTGTTCCTGCAGGAACTTCTCCAAACCTCTTAAATCCAGTTATACTAACAGCTTTTACTAGATCCGCGCTGAGCAAATCCCCAGCTTTCAAAGAAAGCCTTTGGGATTGCTACCACACATGCATTGTCCCCTTCCCGCCCAAGGGTGCCATCTTGCTCAGTCTCCTTTTTTCCACGGAGCCCACCAGACGTTGTCTGTTCTTGTCCTGGAAAAAGTTGATTTGCTCAAGTGTTTCGCTTGTCTCTGGTCTTGCGCCGGTACCTTTCCTGCCTCAACCTTGATGCCTTGGTATTGGGTCGATTTTCCTTTTTACTTAATTTTTATTTTTCTTTTGAGTGTCTCTGCACCCTTTTTTTTCTTTCGGGCTGCCAGCGAAGGGTCTTCGACCTTGCTGGGGTTCTTTTTTCCCCCCATGGCTATCAGCGGGTTCAAAAAGTGTGATCGTTGTGGTAAGATTATATCCCTAACCGACACACATGACCGTTGCTTCCGGTGTCTTGGCCTGGACCATGACCCGGCGGTCTGTGGCCTGTGTAAGAATGTCTTTCAAGGCCTTGAGGAGCCGCCAGCAGCAGCATGATAAAATTATTCCCGACTCCCCTATGCTTCCGAGAGCCAGGACCTCGTTTGAGACCTTGATGCCTCGGGAGGAGCACTCTGAACCCGAGCGTCGTCGTGGGTCCTCTGAGAGGGGGGTCTCCCTCGAGGGAACTGAAGAGGAAGAAGCCCTTGAAGGCGGCATCTTTGGATGGCCCCAATCGGCTGTGATCCTCCCGGGCCCGGTCGCAGAGCCCCAAGCGTCCGCTTGAGAGAGGGAGCAGCCAGCCAAGATTCCCAGGAAGGATCCAGTCGCGGATCAGCCTAAGCAAGTACACACTGTCCTCGTTGAGGATTCCCCTCTTGGGGAGCCGGCGTCGGGCCAGAGTGCATCGGTGCCTGTGCTGAGGGCTGCGGAGCCACCAGGGCTGGAGTCCAGGATGGTGGCCTTGGAGCGCAGTGTCACTGCCTTCTTGGACCAGCAGTGGGTGCTGATGTCTGGCACGTCCAGTTCCTCCGCCCTGACCACCAGGCGTTCGATGTCAAAAACGTTCCCGGAGGCCAAGCCAATCCAATCCTCAAGGCCATGTGGACCCGGGTAGATCCTCGGCTGAGGTCGCACTCTGCATCCTGCTAGTCGAGGCAGAGGTTGTCACTGACAAGTCTTCAGGGCTCGGGGTGTGCAGTGCCGGGGTCCTCGAAGCCCGAGGAACAACGTGAATCCTCCTCAGTATTCCGACTGGGAGACCAAGGACGAGAAGTCCCCGGACACCCTTCAGCACAGATGTCCCTTCCGATTCCCTGGTCTCTGAACCTCTGAGAAGGTCTCCACCGGAGGATATGGGCTCTTGGACTTCGTCAGGGACATGTCCAAGGCCTTGGTTTTCCCTACCGAGTCTGAGGAGGATCCTTGGGCCGGCAAGCTTGAGATCCTCCAATACAAGGCTCTTCCCTGGGAAACCCTCACGGTGCCCATTCCTCCCATCATGAAATGGCTTATGCTCCACATGTGGGAGACGCTGGCGGTCAGCAAGCGGCTTGACTCGATGTATCGAGTCCGCCGGAGCCCTGGCTTTCAAAAGTCACAGCTGCCACACAACTCCATGGTTGTGGAGTCAGCCATGCGTCGACTGAAAAGTCAGAAGATGCACTGCTCAGTGCCCCCCAGCAGGGAGGCCCACACCTTGGATGTCCTTGGCATAAAGTGCTACCTGGGCTTGATGCTAAACTGCCGAATCCAGGCATACCAGCTGTACATGGGCATATACCTGAGGGACCTGGTGAAGGAGCTTGCCGTGTTCTCGGCTAGTCTCTCCGAGGAGCCTTTGCAGCACTTCAAGAGCCTGTCCAAAGCCATCTGTAAGTGCTCCACGTTTTGTCTTGGGCGGCCTATGACTGTTTTGGGTCGGCGGCCCGGGTACCCGCGGCAGGCATCGGTGCACGCCGTCAAGCTTTGCTCCAGTCATCCAACCTCAAGCAGTGGGTACAGGACAAGTTGGTCAATGTCCCATGTCAAGGGGAAAACCTCTTCAGCAAACCCATGACCGACAAGGCCGCAGAGCTGGAGACAGAGTTCATGATGAGGACTAGGCTCTCCAGGAAGACCATTGCCCCTCCTGAAGGAAGGGCTTGGGTAAAAAGACCTTTTACCTGAGGAAGTCCACTGCTTACCGAAACTACCCCCCCCCCCCTTTACCAAGCCTCCCCAGCTCCCCAGCAAGGGCCGCAGGCCAAGGGTCAGGGGCTCCGGCCCTGGCTCAACCTGGAGGGGGCTTTTGATTCCTGCAGCATGGCCCCTTTCCCACACAGAGGTCAGCAGCCTATAGGAGGTCACCTCACAGGTGGGGAGCTATCACCACCAATTCCTGGGCATTAAAGGTGGTCAGGGAGGGTTACCATCTCCATCTGAGCCAAGTACTTCCACACTACTTCCTGGGAGAGCCCCTCAGGTCTCCCCTTCACCGGGATCACCATCTGAAGGAGTTGGCAGGCCTTCTCGAGGACCAAGCGGTGGAACCGGTGCCCCACCACCTCAAGGGCAAGGGGTTCTACTCAAGGTACTTCCTCATGCCAAAGAGGACAGGGGTCCTAAGGCCCATCCTCGACCTGCGCAACCCCAACAAATTCCTGGTGAGGGAGAAGTTCAAGATGCTCTCCCTTGGGACATTGCTGCCTTACCTCTGCCGGGGAGACTGGCTATGCTCCTTAGAACTAAAGGATGCCTATACCCAAATCCTAATCCACCCAAACCACAGGCAATACCTATGCTTTGTGGTGGGCGGCAATCATTTCCAATACAGGGTGCTTCCTTTCGGCCTAGCCTCAGCCCCCAGGTTATTCACAAAGTGTCTGGCAGTGGTCGCCGCCTTTCTCAGGCTCCAGGGGATATTTGTCTTCCCCTATCTCGACGACTGGCTCATCAAGGGCGCTACAGCCCTCAAAGTGCAGCAGGCCACGACACGCACAACCCAGGTCCTACAATACTTGGGTTTCGTTATAAACTACCCCATAAGAACATAAGATATGCCATACTGGGTCAGACCAAGGTCCATCAAGCCCAGTATCCTGTTTCCATCAGTGGCCAATCTAGGTCATACGTACCTAGCAGTTTCCCCAAAAGACACAAGTTCCACAATGCTTGGGTCAAGCATTGATATCCTGGGTTCCTTCTTAATAATGGTTTATGGATCTTTCCTCCAGGAACTTGTCCAAACCTTTTTTAAACCCAGCTACACTAACAGCCTTTACTACATCCTCCGGTAACAAATTCCAGAGTTTGTTTACACGTTGAGTGAAAAAATATTTTCTTTTATTAGTCTTAAATAGTTTACCCTGTAGCTTCATTGCATGTCCCCTAGTCTTTCTATATTCTAATAACGTAAACAATCGATCTACGTTTACCCATTCCACTCCGTTCATTAATTTATAGACTTCTATCATATCTCCCCTCAGCCGTCTCTTTTCCAGGTTAAAGAACCCTAACCTTTTTAGCCTTTCTTCATAGGGGTATCCTTCCATCCCCTTTACCATTTTGGTGGCTCTTCTCTGAACCTTTTCTAATGATGCTATATTCTTTTTAAGATACGGTGACCAGAATTGCACACAATATTCAAGGTGCAGTCTCGCTATGGGACGATATAGAGGCATTATAATATCCTTTGTTTTATTTTCCATTCCACCCCAAGTTGAACCTTTGCCCGTCACAAGGGCTGGAGTTCATTGGAGCAAGGATCGACACCATTCGGTCAAAGGCCTTCCTTCCTGCAGACAGGGCAGCCAGGCTCATGGCGCTAGCCAGAGATATGCAGCACCACCTCTCGGTGCCAGCCAGGCATCTTCTGCGCCTTCTCAGGCACATGGCCTCCACGGTGCATGTCACTCCAGATTCCCGCCTCCACATGCGAACAGCACAGTGGTGCCTCGGGGACCAATGGTCCCAGGCCACGGGACACCTCCAGGACAGAGTCAGTGACCTGCCAGCTGGTAAAGTCCTTGATCTGGTGGCTGTCGCCCTAGCACTTGGAGGCGGGGATACCTTTCCAGACCCCCAACCACTCGAGGGTCCTCACCACAGATGCTTCCCTGCTGGGCTGGGGAGCCCATTGCGAGGGCTACCGCACCCAGGACACTTGGTCCTTGGACGAGAGCGCTCAGCAGTTCATCCTTCTGTAACTGCGGGCCATTCATCTCGCACTGAAGGTCTTTCATCGCCTAGGCCAGGGGTGGGCAAGTCCAGCCCTCGTGCACCACAATCCAGCCTGGTTTTCATGATGTCCCTAATGAACATTCATTTATTTTATTTATTTACATTCTCTTATATACCACGCTATTCTGCATCAGTGCGGTTTACATTGAACAAACTGAAATTACATTGAACAGGGCATTATAACTTGGAGATAACTATTTTACAGGGAACATGGGCTATGGAGGGTTAAGTGGCTTGCCCAAGACCACAAGGAGCACCTGTGGGACTAGAAACCCCAGTCCTTCCGGCCCAAGGTTGCTGTCCTCTAGTGGGATTTGAACCCCTGACCTTCCGGCCTGAAGTACCTTGCCCCAACCACTAGGCCACTCCTCCACTCCGAGATCTATTTGCATCCACTGCCTTCCATTGTATGGAAATAGGTTCATGAATATCCATTAGAGACGACATGAAAACCAGGCTGGATTGGGTGCACGAGGGCCGGAATTGCCCACCCTTGGCCTAGGCCACCGGTCAGTCCTAGTTCAGACAGACAACCAGGTGGCCATGTTCTATGTGAACAAACAGGGAGGCACAGGGTCCCGTGCCCTATTCCAGAAAACCATGAATCTGTGCTCTTATGCAGTCCATCAGGGCATCCGCCTTAGAGCAGTATACCTGCCAGGCCAGGACAACTTGCTGACCGACAGACTCAGCAGGATTCTCTAGCCACACGAGTGGCAGCTGGACCCAGAGGTAACCAGCAGGCTTTTCCAGACCTGGGGGAACCAGTGATGGACCTGTTTGCAAGCCCGGACAATCACCATTTACTCTGCTTCTGCTCCCGGCAACCTCGCCCCACCAGGGTGGCTGCCGATGCCTTCCTGGTCTCATGGTCAGAGGGACTTCTGTACGCTTTCTCTCCGATACCACTGATCGCCAGGGCTCTTCAAGATTCTCCACAACAGGGCCTCTGTCGTCTTGGTAGTGCCAAGGTGGCCCAGACAACCATGGTTTCCAATGCTTCTGCAGCTGGCGGTGGAGGACCCCATACCCCTGGGGTCCGCTTCCTGGCTCCTTTCTCAGGAGGGGGGCTCTCTCCTACATCCCAACCTCGACTCCCTCTCGCTGACTTCGTGGCTGCTGAAAGGGTGACTTTAGCCCCGCTCCACCTCCCTAGAAAGGTAGAGAATGTTCTGCTAGTGTCACACAAGGAGTCTACCAGACGGGCCTACACCTTTAAGTAGCATAGATTTGCACTTTGGTGCACTGAGTGGGGGGCTGACCATTTCTCTGGCCCAGTGGTCATGGTGTTGCCATACCTGCTCCATCTCTCTCATGCAGGGCTCAAGTTTAACTCTTTTAGAGTACACCTCGGTGCCCTAGCGGTGAACCACCATCCGGTGGACGGGAAGCCCCCCTCAGCCCACCCAGTGGTGTCCCACTTACTAAGGGGCCTACTCCTGTCTAAGCCCCCAGTTCGCGACAGAGTGGGATCTCATTGTGGTGTTGGGGCAGCTTTCCCTGCCACCATTCGAGCCCCTGGCTACTTGCCACCTTCGTTATCTCTCCTGGAAGGTGGTTTTCCTGGTCACGCTCACTTCTGCCTGTAGGTTAAGCGAGCTCCAGGCCCTCGTGGCTGAGGCGCCTTACGCCAGGTTTTACAAGAATAGGGTGGTGCTTCGCACACATCCCAAATTCCTTCCGAAGTTGGTGTTCACTTTCCACCTCAATCAGGAAGTGGTCCTCCCTGCCTTCTTTCCCAGACCGCACCCCAGTTGGGCAGAGACTGGACTGTAAGAGGTCCTTGTCCTTCTATATCCAATGTACTCAAGGCCACCAAAAGGTTTCTCTGCTTTTTGTTTCCTACGACCCCAGTAAGCTGGGGGAGGTGGTGTCCAAGCATACGCTGCCTGGGCTTATGAGGAGGCAAGGCTTCCATTGGAAGGGCTATGACGACTTCAGTGGCCAACCTGCGTTAGGTCCTGCTAGCAGACATCTGCTGGGCCGCCACCTGGTCTTCAGTCAATACATTTGCATCGCATTACTGCCTGGATAGAAAGTCCCAACGGGACAGTGTCTTCGGCCAGGCCGTGCTCCATAACCTTTTCAGGGTCTAGGCAACTCCTACCCTCCAAACCTTCTGTGTTCAGGTTACCGGAGTGCTAGTTCCATTGGACACAGAGATCCTGTTTGGTCCGTTTATACAGACTTCATTGCTGCTGCTTGTGGCTCTCCATGAGGGAGCCCTTTTTTGGCTATAGGTTCTTGGTAGCCTGTAGCTTGGGAGTCCCATATGTGAGGACTGACTTCCTGCCTTTTCCCGGAGAAAGCGTAGTTACTCACCTGTAACCGGTGTTCTCTGGGGACAGCAGGAATCAGTCCTAACAACCCTCCCTCCTCCCCTTGGAGATGCAGTCATACCATCTTTATTTGTTTTTGCCGTCTCTTAGCTATGTCATTTGACTGAGCAAGATGTCACCCTTGGGTGTAAAGGGGACCACGCATGCGTGGTAGAAATCCCAAGGCTTTCTTTGAAAGCTGGGGATTTTGCTCCGTATGGGATCCGTCGGCGCTGATGTCACCCATATGTGAGGACTGATTCCTGCTGTCCCCGGAGAACACCTGTTACAGGTGAGTAACTGCGCTTTGTTTGCTTTGATTTTATCCTCTTGCTATAAAGGGATCCACTGATCAGAGCTTACAATCTAATCAAAACAACATCACAAAACTGGAGACTAGAGTATGGTATGATACACAAGTAGTGAATGAGAGTGATGAGCATCAGTATCCAAAAGATAAGGCAGTAACTCGTTGACTCAAAGATGGAGAAACCTTCTGAAGTTATGGAGCGTTACCCAACATGTATCAAATCTGAGATTTTTTAAGGCAATGTGAGAATAAGAGCCTTGAAATTTCAGGGGTTGTATGCAGCTTTTGATTCACCTATTTCCCTTAGTAATAAATGCCCTGAGGTCCAGTGTCGTAAAGACGAGAGCAGAGAATACAATGGTTAAATAGATCAAAAGCAGAAGAGGTAAAGAGACTACAAGATAGAAGTTACCTTGGTTGATTAAAGCTGTAAACTTCACTAAGTAAAGGGGCAAGAATGTTTTTTGTGCTCTGGGATAGGATCCTGATTGGTGGGGATAAAGTGGTGGTTTGTCTTGGTCATTAAGTTGGGAAAAGACTAAGTTCTCCAGGATTTTTGAGAGGAATGAAAGATTGGAAATTGTCTCTAATTAGCTGTGCACATTTTGTTTGCCCTGTGCTAAAGTTTTCACTTGACAAAAACGGTCCTCCAAGTTGAGGGAACAGTACCAGAAGAGAGACTATTATTGATAGGGCAACAGGAAGGCTAATGAGTGGACAGTGATCCGGGGGAGGGGAGGGGTGGGGGGAGCTGCTCTAATGAACAATTTATTTTCCAGGAAGAAGTGACAATTTTAGTTAAGCAGTGCAAAGTGATGGATTTAAAGGATTGTCAGATGTGAGTTCGTTTTAGAAGGAGAAGCTTAGAGGGGAGGAAGCCAGAAAACTGGATGTGACTGGGATGTCTGGGGAGACATTTCTTGGGGCAGCTAAGGATCCTGATAAAATATATTGTGTATTGGCTATTTCTATCTCCAGGAACAAGCAGGAATGTAGTCATCACATATGGGTATCGTCGGTACCTACGGAGCCTGCGCGGGAACGCTCCCCAACGTCCAATTAGAAAGCTTTTGAGAGCATCCCACAGTGCCTGCGTGCTGCCTTCCCGCCTTTCCCCTCTCCAGTTCTTTGTTTTCCGCGGAGCCAGCAGGTCGTGTTCCTGTCAACGCAGAAAATTTTCCTTCTTATTTGTGGTCGCGTCTGCCTTCCTCGACGCTTTACCGGTACCGCCGTTTTTTCTTCCTTAAAAAAAAAAATTCTTAGTACTTTTTTTCCCATTTTTTTTCCCAGGTGCATGTGCCATTTTGGGCCTTAGGCCCAAGATTTTTTCCACAATGGAGAATCCCTCTTCGGGTTTTAAAAAGTGCACCAAGTGTGGCGGTACCATTTCCGTCACCGACACCCATGAGTGGTGTCTGAATTGTTTAGGTCCTGACCATTCCATTTTGGAATGTATGGCCTGTGCCATGATGTCCAAGAGAGGTCGACAGAACCGAGCTGCCAAGCTCAGTACCCTGTTTCCCTCCGATGCAGCTTCGGTGGCATCAACGTCTTCCAGGGCTTCGTCTTCCTCCCGTGGATCTCAGGTAACTAAACACAAGTCTAGCCAGTCCTCAAAGGGTAGATCTCCTAAGCATCGAGATGCTTCTGGCGTTGCCCTTGAGGATTCTGCACCGGCAAAATTGCCCCAGCAGGAGGCTTCGGCTTCCAAAGCACTATCGGGGCTCCAGGATGTTCTCGAGGCCTCAACCTCAGCAGAACTACTAGTGCCATGCTCTGGGGTACCGGCGATCTTAAGAACATAAGATATGCCATACTGGGTCAGACCAAGGTCCATCAAGCCCAGTATTCTGTTTCCAACAGTGGCCAATCTAGGTCATACGTACCTAGCAGTTTCCCCAAGGGACACAGGTTCCACAATGCTTGTATTGGTTCAAGCATTGATATCCTGGGTCCCTTCTTAATAATGGTTTATGGACCTTTCCTCCAGGAACTTGTCCAAACCTTTTTTAAACCCAGCTACACTAACAGCCTTTACTACATCCTCCGGTAACAAATTCCAGAGTTTGATTACACGTTGATTGAAAAAATATTTTCTTTTATTAGTCTTAAATAGTTTACCCTGTAGCTTCATTGCATGTCCCCTAGTCTTTCTATATTCTGATAAGGTAAACAATCGATCTACGTTTACCCGTTCCACTCCGTTCATTAATTTATAGACTTCTATCATATCTCCCTTCAGCCGTCTCTTTTCCAGGTTAAAGAGCCCCAACCTTTTTAGCCTTTCTTCATAGGAGTAGCCTTCCATCCCCTTTACCATTTTGGTGGCTCTTCTCTGAACCTTTTCTAAAATCGCTATATCCTTTTTAAGATACGGCGACCAGAATTGCACACAATATTCAAGGTGCGGTCTCACCATGGAACGATATAGAGGCATTATAATATCTTTTGTTTTATTTTCCATTCCTTTCCTTATCATACCTAGCATTCTATTTGCTCTCTTGGCCGCCGCTGCACACTGGGCCGAGGGTTTTAACATGGTATCCACAATGACGCCTAAATCTTTTTCCTGGGTGGTGGTTCCTAATGTGGAACCTTGCATCGTGTAACCATAGTTTGGGTTGTTCTTCCCTAGGTGCATAACCTTGCACTTGTCCACATTAAATTTCATCTGCCATTTTGATGCCCAGTCTTCCAATTTATCAAGATCCTCTTGCAATTTTCCACAATCCTCCTGGGTTTTAACAACTTTAAATAGTTTTGTGTCATCTGCAAATTTGGTAACCTCACTCGTTATTCCACTTTCCAGGTCATTTATGAATATGTCAAAAAGCAGCGGACCCAGCACAGATCCCTGGGGTACACCACTATTCACCTTTTTCCATTGGGAAAATTGGCCATTTAGCCCTACCCTCTGCTTTCTATCTTTTAACCAGTTCCTGATCCACAATAGTACACTGCCTCCTATCCCATGACTCTTTAGTTTTGCCAAAAGTCTCTCATGAGGGACCTTGTCAAAGGCTTTCTGAAAGTCCAGATACACAATATCAACCGACTCACCTTTGTCCACCTGTTTATTCACTCCTTCAAAAAAACATAACAGATTAGTAAGACAAGATCTTCCTTGTCTAAAGCCATGTTGGCTGTCTCCCATTAGGTCGTGACTATCTACATGCTGAGTAATTTTATTCTTTATGATGGTTTCTACCATTTTTCCCGGTACTGATGTCAGGCTCACCGGTCTGTAGTTTCCCGGATCACCCCTCGAACCCTTTTTAAAAATTGGTGTTACATTGGCGATCCTCCAATCCTCAGGTATTAGAGATGATTTTAATGATAGTTCACAGATTACTGATAGCAGGTCTGCAATCTCTAATTTCAGTTCTTTCAACACCCTTGGATGTATACCATCTGGCCCAGGTGATTTGCTACTCTTCAGTTTTTCTAATAGTTGTAAGACATCTTCCCGATGTATCGATATTTCCTTCAATTCTTCCACACCTTTAAATACCACTTCAGTCATGGGTAACATCCCTACATCTTCCTCAGTAAAGACCGAAGCAAAGAATTCATTCAGTCTCTCCGCTATCGCCTTGTCGCCTCTTAGTGCTCCTTTAACCCCTTTATCATCTAATGGACCAACTGACTCTCTCACAGGTTTTTTGCTACGAATGTACTTGAAAAGGTCTTTATTTCGCGTTTTTGCTTCCGCAGCAAGCTTCTTCTCAAATTCTCTCTTTGCCTGCCTTATCAATGCCTTGCATTTGACTTGACAGTGCTTGTGCTGTTTCCAGGTTTCAACGTTTGGCTCTTTTTTCCATTTCCTGAAAGATGCTTTTTTGGCAACAACAGCCTCTCTGACCTCACCTTTAAACCATGCTGGCAGTTTTTTGGACTTCCTTCCACTTTTCTTAAAGCGTGGAATACAGCTGGTCTGGGCTTCCAAGATAGTATTTTTCAACAACACCCAAGCTTGATGTACGTCTTTAACCTTTGCAACTGCTCCTTTTAGTTTTTTCTTAACTGTTTTCCTCATTTTATCATAGTCTCCCTTTCGAAAGTTAAAGGGTAGTACTGTGGATTTCCTTACTATCCCTCCTCCACTAATTAAATCAAAGGTAATCATGCTATGATCACTATTGCCAAGTGGCCCCAACACCCTTATCTCTTGCACTACATCTGGTGTTCCACTAAGGACTAGGTCTAATATTGCTTCCCCTCTGGTCGGTTCATGAACCAGCTGCTCCAAGAAGCAGTCATTTATTTCATCTAGGAACTTTATCTCCCTAGCATGTCCTGTTGTGACACTGACCCAGTCGATTCCGGGGTAATTGAAATCACCCATTATACTTTTGCTAGCTTCCTTGATTTCTTTGAGCATTTCATCATCCATTTGTTCATTCTGGCCAGGCGGACGATAGTACACCCCCACTGCCATCGCCTTCCCCTTTTTACATGGAATTTCAATCCATAGAGATTCTACAGCAAATTTTGTTTCTTGCAAAACTTTAATCCTTTCTGACTCAATGCCCTCTCTAACATAGAGCGCAACCTCTCCACCAATTTGATCAGCTCTGTCATTACGATATAGTTTGTACCCAGGTATCACAGTGTCCCACTGGTTGTCCTCCTTCCACCATGTCTCTGATATTCCAATCATATCTAACCTCTCGTTTAGTGCTATATATTCTAACTCTCCCATCTTGTTTTGTAGACTTCTAGCATTTGCATACAAGCATTTTAGAGACTGTATTTTATTCATATTAATTTGGCTATTGGTAGACATGGGTAATTTGGGATCTTTAAGCTCTGTCTGCTCCATACTCGAGGGCATTTGGGCTACTTTACTCTTTTTTGGAACCTCTCTGCTTTTTGTAGTATCCTTCAAGGATACATTCTTCCGAACCATGCGCTCTTTGGCGACTGTCGGCTTTCCCCTATTATCTAGTTTAAAAGCTGCTCTATCTCCTTTTTAAAGGTTAATGCCAGCAGCCTGGTTCCATCCCGGTTAAGGTGAAGCCCATCCCTTCGGAAGAGCCCCTCCTTTCCCCAGAATGTTCCCCAATTCCTAACAAATCCGAACCCCTCATCTCTGCACCATTGTCTCATCCACGCATTGAGACTCCGGAGCTCTGCCTGCCTTTTGGGTTCTGCGCGTGGAACGGGAAGCATTTCGGAGAACGCTACCCTGGAAGTTCTGGATTTCAACTTCCTACCTAAAAGCCTAAATTTAGCTTCCAGAACCTCCCTACCACATTTTCCTATGTTATTGGTACCGACATGTACCAAGACAGCAGACTCCTCCCCAGCACTATCTAAGACCTTATCTAGGTGGCGTGTGAGGTCCGCTACCTTCGCACCAGGCAGGCATGTTACCAGGCGATCCTCACGTCCACCAGCCACCCAGCTATCTACATGCCTAATGATCGAATCACCAACTATAACTGCTTTCCTAACCCTTCCCTCATGGGCACTTGGCCCTGGAGAAACCTCGGTGCGAGAGGGGTTTACATCACCTGGAGGACAGGTCCTAGTTACAGGATCACTTCCTGCCACACCAGGGTGATGCTCTCCTGTCACGTGACCTCTCTCCTCCATGGCAACAGGGATGCTGCCAGACTGGAGGTGGGACTTCAGGACTATATCCCTGTAGGTCTCGTCTATGTACCTCTCTGTCTGTCTTATGTTTTCCAAGTCTGCTACTCTAGCCTCTAGAGAACGGACTCGTTCCCTGAGAGCAGAGAGCTCCTTGCACCTAGTGCACACGTAAGACCTCTCACCAGCTGGGAGAAAATCATACATGTGACACTCAATGCAAAAGACTGGAAAGCCCACATCCTGCTGCTGGACTGCTGTCTGCATCTTAGTTTTAAGTTTGTGTTTAGATCTTTAAGTTCTTTATGTACTAAAGGGTGCTATGGATATTTATACCACTAAAACTGTACCTAAGAAGTTTAATATACCTTGTTCACCTGAAGCTTAATTAATCTCAGGTCCTTAGTGTATGACTGATTTGGGTAATGAGGTTCACCTGAGAGCACCTCCTGTCTTTTAAGTTGTGCAAGTACCTATAAAGCTGTGATTATCCCAGGGGAGGGTGGGTGTGGGGAGGGAGGGAGGGATATAACACTTATTAAAAAAAGGGCTGCTACACAGTACCCTGTCCTGTGCTGCTGAGGTAAGCTATATTCTGATTTGATTTAAATTATAGCTCTTTGCTGCTGCTATGCTCTAACCTATTATGAAATTTAAACTACAAGCTCTCTGCTGGATTCTAAATTTAACCAGAAAGCTCTCTTCTGTATTTTAATTTGAAACTAAAAGTACTTTATTTATTTATTATTACAGTTTCTTATATACCGCGCTATTTAGCATCAGTGCGGTTTACATTATAACTTAACGACCATAACAACAAGCTGTCAGGTTTACATCGAACAGGAGTATAAACATGGAAAACAGGGTCAACTATATACATAATCTATTTACATTGGAAGGATAGATAAAAGTCAGATAATGCATGTAGGTCTTTTCTAACTAAATTGGGTCAATTCCTGGAGGGTATATCTAGGATCAATTGCTGTCAGGTAAGTGTTGGAGGAACAAGTGGGTTTTGAGGGCCTTCCTGAACTGATATAGGCTGGCTATGGCCCTAATGTCAGGGGGTAGAGCATTCCAGCATTTGGGTACGTAACAGCTGAAAGACCTGTTTGTGGTTGATAAGTTGTACTTTGTCGAAGTCTTTGGTATTGCAAGCAAGTTTACAGCTGTTGATCTTCTGGATCTGTTGGGAGGGACAAAGTGGATAAGATGAGTGAGTGAGGAGGCTGAAATACCTTTGATTGCTTTGAAAGCTAATAGAAGGGTTTTGAAGGTGATTCTCCCATTGATTGGTAGCCAGTGCAGCTGTTTGAGAATGGGGGTCACGTGGTCATATCTTTGCTGATGCTAGGCCCTGAGTTACTATGAAATTTAAACTACAGCTCCCTACTGGGTATGAAAGGTAACCAGAAAGTTCTCTTCTGTGTTTTAAATTGAATCTTAAACTGTTGCTACTAGTCCCTGACTGATTTAACAAAATCCATGCATCGGCAGCGTCCATAGACCAGAGAGTACTGGCTATTGAATGCAGTCTGGTGGTTCTCCTTGCGGCATTGACGCCCTCGGAACCGCGTCAGACTTTTCAACCGGCACCGATTCCGGTATCGGTATCGGTACCGATAGCATCGACATCGGTGTCCGCATTGCCGGCACCCAGTCATCCGATGCCTTCCAGTACCGATACTCCGGTACCGATTACTCCTGGTACCGACTTCGGTCGCTACGGGTATCGGGCTCTTCAAGAGCATCCGGACAGGCTGTACTTCGAGTCCTCAGAAGAATCTGAGGATTCTGATAGTTCTGTCGATGCAGGAATGCTTCTCCCAGAGGAGCCCTCCTCCCCTAAGCGCAGGATGTCTCCTCCAGAGGATATTTCCTTTCAGGATTTTATCAGGGAGGTGGCTTGGGGTCTATCCATTACTGTGGCCCCTGAAACAGAGCCTAGGGCAAAGGAGTTGGAAATTTTACAATATCCCAAAGCTCCTAAGGAGGCAGCTACCCTGCCCATCCATGAGATCTTGCATGATCTCATGTTAAGAATGTGGGAGACACCTCTTACCACCTCGCCTCATTCTCGTAGACTGGATACTCTGTATCGAGTCCCTCTTTGTCCTGGTTACCAAAAAACTCAGCTTCCTCACCACTCTATTGTAGTGGAATCGGCTATGAGAAGGCTCAAGAGTGCAAAGAGACAGGACGTGAGTGCAGAACTTTGGATGCTTTTGGACGTCGTGTCTTCTAAGCTTCCATGCTTTCTGCCAGGATCAGTTCCTATAGTCTATACATGGGAATGTTCCTAAAGGAAGTCACAGGTGATTTAGAGGCTTTGAGTCCTCTTCCTGAGGATAGAAGGCAGGATTTTCTCACATTGATCAAACATGCTCAAGATGTTTCTAAATTTGTCAACCGTGCAGCTTTTGACTGTTTTGAGTGCATAAGCAGAACCTCTGCCATTGCCATAGGTGCACATAGAATTGCTTGGCTCCAGGCATCTGATCTGGAGCTCTGGGTACAGGGTTTTACTCCCCCTATTTCCTTATCCCAAAGAAAACAGGGGGATACAGACCTATTCTGGACCTCAGAGAATTGAACAAATTCCTTGTCAAAGAGAAATTCAAGATGATTTCTCTTGGAACTCTGCTGCCATACCTTCAGAGTCAGGATTGGCTTTGCTCTTTAGATCTCAAGGATGCGTACACACATGTTCTCATCCATCCAACTCACAGAAGGTTCCTTCGGTTCCTTTTTCAAGAAAAGCACTACCAATACAGGGTGCTTCCATTTGGCCTGGCCTCAGCACCAAGAGTGTTCACGAAATGCGTGGCTGTGGTAGCAGCATTTCTCCGCACTCTAGGGATATTAGTTTTCCCCTACTTAGACGACTGGCTCATTCGAGCCCCAACAGAGTCAGAAGCCAGGACTTCTCTATCCTGCACGATGCGTATCCCTCAGTATTTGGGTCTGATAATAAACATCCCAAAATCCAGTCTAACTCCCACTCAGTCTTTGGAGTTCATAGGCGCTTTGCTGGATACCAGAAAGGCAAGGGCCTATCTCCCCCAGGCCCGTTGCCTTCGCATGGTGCAGTTAGCTTCTCAAGCAGTGCTAAAACCTCATCTCACTGCCTGAGAAATGCTACAACTACTAGGCCACATGGCATCTACTGTGCATGTGGTTCCCTATGCTCGCCTCCATATGAGGGCAGCTCAGTGGACTTTATCCACTCAATGGACCCAGGCATCCAGATGCCTGTCAGACAAAATAGCAAACACAAGTCACCTTATTTTGTTCCTCCAGTGGTGGAAGTCCACTCAAAACCTGTTGCTGGGGTCCCCTTTTCAACAACCCTTACCCCAGGCAACTCTCACAAAAGATGCTTCTCCGATGGGTTGGGGAGCTCATCTGCAAGACCTCTCCACCCAAGGCACCTGGTCTCCACAGGAGACTCATCTACATATCAATCTCTTGGAGCTCAGAGCAATCTTCCTTCCTCTTTGAGTGTTCCACACCCTGCTCAGCTACAAGACAGTCCTTATCCATACGGACAATCAAGTAGCCATGTTCTACGTGTAGAAGCAGGGGGGAACAGGCTCTCTGTCGCTTTGCAGCGAAGCTTTGCGACTATGGGCCCTCGCCAGAGAGCATCAGATTTATCTCCTGGCGGTGTATCTTCCAGGCATACAAAACTCTTGGGCAGACAGACTTAGTCGAGTTCTGCTTCCACACGAGTGGTCTCTGCATGCAGACCAGGTAGCCAAGATATTTCAAATTTGGGGAACCCCGGACATAGACCTCTTTGTAAGTCCGTGGAATGCCAAACTTCCCCGGTTCTGTTCCAGAATTCCAGCTCAGGGGGCTCAGGCCAGGGATGCTTTCCTCCTTTACTGGGGTCAAGGCTTCCTGTATGCCTTTCCACCCATTCCCCTAATTCCCAAAACCGTATTCAAGCTTCAGAGAGACAGAGGCCGTATGATTCTCATAGCTCCACATTGGCCACGGCAAGTGTGGTACCCTCTGCTTCTACATCTCTCTCAAGCTCCCTCCCTGGAGTTAGGGTCTGCTCCAGATATCCTGTCTCAGGAGGACGGAATGTTATGGCATCCCAATCCCCAATCTCTGCATCTCAGGGCTTGGTTGCTGAAGGCCTAGATCTTCATGATCTTAACCTTCCTCAGCAAGTAAAGGATATCCTTTATGCTTCCAGGAAGCCTTCCACAAGACGCTCTTATGCTTTCAAGTGGAAAAGGTTTACCATATGGTGTTCGCAGAAGGGTCTTAACCCCCTTGCGATACCTCTGGAATCATTACTGGAGTATCTCCTTTTATCCAGTGCAGGACTTAAAACTAACTCAGTAAGAGTCCATTTGAGTGCTATTGCAGCTTCTTTCAAGCCTCTAAATGGACAACCTATTTCCTCCCATCCTCTTATAGCAAGATTTATGAGAGGCCGCCTTCTAACTAAGCCTTCCATTAGGCCACCACCGGTGGCATGGGACTTAAACCTGGTTCTTGGGCAGCTCATGAAGTCACCTTTCGAACCCTTAGCTACTACCTCATT
Organism: Ichthyophis bannanicus; assembly: GCA_033557465.1. Taxonomy (NCBI): domain Eukaryota; kingdom Metazoa; phylum Chordata; class Amphibia; order Gymnophiona; family Ichthyophiidae; genus Ichthyophis; species Ichthyophis bannanicus. Next base: position 56,307,171 of record CM066045.1, read on the forward strand.
GAAATTCCTTTCTTGGAAGGTTATCTTTCTCATTGCAATCACATCAACAGGTCACATCAGTGAGTTGCAGGCATTAGTATTTGATCCACCTTATACAAGGTTCCATCATGACAAGGTAGTCCTTGGGACTCATCCACACTTTATGCCAAAGGTGGCCTCGCCTTTTCATCTAAATCAAGTGGTCTACCTACCTGTGTTCTTTCCAAGACCTCATGCATCAAATGCAGAAAGGAATCTTCATACTTTGGACTGTAAAAGAGCTTTAGCCTTTTACTTACAAAGAACACAGCAACGTAGAAAGTCCTCACAACTCTTTGTTGCTTTGGATCCTTCTCATTTGGGACTTCCAGTCTCCAAGAGAACACTATCTAACTGGATTGCTCAGTGTATATCCTTTGCCTATCAGAGGAAGAATCTTCCTCTGGAGGGCCATGTCACAGCTCACAATGTGAGAGCCATGGCAGCTTCAATGGCTCATCTGCATTCTGTGTCTATTGATGACATCTGTCGAGCAGCCACCTTGGCCTCGGTTCATACCTTCACAGCCCATTACTGCTTGGACAAGGACTCCCGCCAGGATGCCTTGTTTGGGCAGGCTGTTCTCCAACACCTGTTCCATACCTAATCAACTCCTACCCACCATCCCTGGTAGGATGCCAGAGATCCATGGGGGGAAGTGGAGCCCTTCTCAGGGACGCACAACTTCTGTGGTCTCTCCCTGGCATCTAAAGCTAGGGAGTCCCCCATATGTGATGACTACATTCCTGCTTATTACTGGAGATAGCATAGTTACTCACCTGTGACAGGTGATCTCCGGGAACAGCAGGAATTTAGGCCTCACAACCCACCCACCTCCCCTAGGAGTTGTATCTCTCTATCTATCTCTTTCCCTTTCTCTCTCTCTCTCTGTCTCAGCTTTAAAACTCAACTAAAGAGAGGCAGTTGGGAAAGGCAGGAAGACAGCACGCAGGCGTTGTGGGATGCTCCCAAAAGCTTTCTAATTGGATGCTGGGGAGCATTCCCGCGCAGGCTCCATCGGTACCGACGATACCCATATGTGAGGACTAAATTCCTGCTGTTCCCAGAGATCACCTGTTACAGGTGAGTAACTATGCTTTTTTGTCTCTCCAGTCCAGTCCCGCACCTCTGGGTAGTAAATCTCCACCAGCAGCTTGGAGACTGAGCATGTCGTTATTTTGATGACATCAGCCTACTTGGGCAGCTGGCTCCACCTATCAGCCCCAGTAAGCTCAGTCTCCAAGTAGCTGACGGTTGGTGGTCGAGAGGTCTGAACTCACTGAGGACAACTAAGGAGTTTTTGTTAGCTAGCTGGTTTCTTCTTTATATTTCTTTTTTGACCGGAGCTGCTCTGTGCATAGATTGGGCATTCACTGTATGGTGGTGCCTTTATTTGACCTGGCTGCTCTGTAAAACTATGTCTTCAAAAAAAAAAAAAAAAGAGAGAAAGAATGAGGGGTTCTCTCCCCTGGGCACAAAGGAGGGGGTCTTGTGGACTCCATTGCTGTGAATCGCAGACAGCTGTACTGAAGGGCATCAGTGGCTCCTGAATCCATAATCGGGTGAGGAGCCACAGGTGACAGACAAAGCTGCAGGCAGCACTTCAGTACTACTTCCACCTCGACACTGATGCTTGGGACAGAAGCGGTGCATGAGGTGGGAAAGCGGTGGCCTCGGCAGCTTTAATGCTTTCGGGTGCCGGTGAGTGAGGATAGTACTCTCCATTCTTCTCTTGGATGCAGTATGGGGTAGGCGCTTACCGTGTGGTTGTGGCATGTTTGAAGTGCGGGAATAGAACGTGAGGCCACAACTTAGTAGTAGATACTTCGAGGGGGGAGGTTATTCCTGCCGGGTCTAATTTATTGCAGTTTTTTTTTTTTTGGTTTGGACAGTTAGCTGATGGGACATCTCAAAATAAAAAAAGAGAAAAGAATACAGTTGAATAGACACCCACCCCCCATGGGGACAATGCCAGCCTGGCTGCAGCACTTGACGTGCGGGATGCGCAGGAGCTCGTTTTCTGATGAGGGCGTTTGCTGTGGCTGTTAGGAGACTCGGGCAGCCGAACAGGGACTTCAAGAGGGCACAGCAGGCGATTTGGGGCAAGCGGGCTCCTCAGGAACAGCAGGGAGCACCTCACAAGCCCATGAGGGGCGGGACGTGATTACAGGGACAGCAATGGGGCCATCAACTCCCCCTATTAGAACCCTACAACCATGAGCAGGATTCTCCAGGGCCCTCTACATTCCAGGGTTTTTTTTTTTGCTGGAGTTTGACCTCCTCTTGCATAAAGCCTACTGCATGAAGCTCCAGGGGAAGATGATCAGTCGGCATTACAGGTGCCCATGAAGAGGCTGGCGGTCGCCAGGGAGCTAGAGGCAGGCTTAACACCAGCCAGGCGGTGGCCGAGGCTCAAGGGGAAGGGGGCATGGAAGAAGACCCCATGCCAGCAGAACAGCCAAAAGAGCTGGATATGGACTCCGAAGGCGAAGTGGCTGCAGAAGAACTGGAGGAAGGAGAGCTTTTGCAAGAGGAGGGGTCCCGGATTGTCTGTTTTTCTGCAGAAAGGAGTTAGAGGCGCTCATTGCAAAAACCTTGAAGGCATTGAATAAGCCTTCAGGTCTCCCTCCGGAGAAGGAGATCTGCTTCTGCAGGCAGTTCGAAAGCCACAGAAGATGTTTCCTTTGTACAGAGTGGTTAAACAGATGATCCAGGATGAATGGGATCTCCCGGAGTCTTGTCTCAGGTGTTAGGTCCAATGACACGTCTTTACCAACTGCTGGAACAGGAATGAAAATTGCTTCCTTCACAGAAGGTAGATGCCTCTGTCGGCAGTGACTAAGAAGACTACCATCCCGGTTGAGGGCAATACGGCACTCAAGGATGCCCAGGATAGAAAGCTGAACACATTGTTGAAACAAGCTTTCGACATCAATGCACTGTCCTTGTAGGCTTCAGTTTGTGGGGTCTTAGTGGCCAGGGCCTGCATGCGCTAGGCTCAGGGGGTATTGGAGTCCAGGAACGAGCCACCAGACCCAACAGTGGTGGCATCGAGTCTGGAGTCGCCTACCTGATTAGAGGTCTCTCTAAAGGTATGGTCTCAGGGTTTGCGGCCCACTGCTATCTATGGTTATGGAATTGGGTGGCGGTTGTCTCCTCCAAGTCCTAGCTTAGCAAGCTTCTGTTCAGAGAGGAGTTGGAGAAGTTGGTGAAGGAGTTGGGCCAAGACAAAGGTGGACACCTCCCCAAGGATAGGCAGAGGCAAACCTGCACCTCTGTTCCGTCTCGGGGGGGCAGTCGAAGGACTTCCGGCAGTTCCGTTTGAGATTTTCTCCTTACCAGAGGGCTCCTTTTGCCTCTCGGAGCAAGGTTTTCATGGGTTTTGTGGAACAGGGCAAGAATATTTACCCTCCTTGCCAGTCTCTGGCCCAAAAATGACACAATGAAGAGAGGGGGACCCAAGTGGTTCAACCTGTAAGGGGTCGGCTGTGGGAATTTTACCCTACCTGGGTCCAGAACACCTCTGACCAATGGATGCTGTAGATCATCAGAGAAGGCTATACATTGGAGTTCGCCAGTCCTCTGGCTCCCTTCTTCATGCACTCTTCCTGCAAGACACCTGCCAAATCCGGGGCAGTAAGGGACACCCTAGCACGCCTACTGCAGTTGGGGGCAGTAGTGCGGGTTCCAGAGGCCCAGTGCAGCTCCGGTTGACACTCTATTTTGTGGTCCCCAAAAAGGATGATTCCTTTCAACCCATACTAGATCTTGTGTGTGAACAGGTGTTTGCGGGTGCCCTGGTTTCACATGGAAATGCTGCAGTCCATCATAGTGGTGGTGCGAGAGGGAGCGTTCTTGACATGCCTCGATCTGAGGTGTATTTTGCATATTCACATCTGTCCAGAGTATCACCAGTTCCTATGCTTTGTGGTGCCTATAGGGCACTTTCAGTTTTGGGTGTTGGCTTTCAGCTTGGTAATGGCTCCCCCATACCTTCACCAAGGTGATGATGGTAGTGGTGCAGCGCTTCGCCTGGAAGTGATCCTGGTACACTGTTTCCTCAATGACTGGCTCATTCGGACAAAGTCAAAGAGTGAGAGTGAGCAAGCCACAGCAAGAGTGGGCGGAGTTCCTGCAGAGTCTCGGATGGGTGATCAACATGTGCAGGAGTCGCTTGCTTCTGTCCCAGGTCCTCAAGTACCTGGGGGCTCACTTCGACACCCTCAGCAGAAGAGTGTTTCTGCCAGACCAGAGAGTGCAAAGGCTTCGGCAACTGGTAGGCCAGTTCCTCCAAATGAAGCAACCAACAGCCTGGCATTATCTGCAACTGATAGGGACCATGGCAGCAACCACTGAGCTAGTCTCGTGTACGCAAGCACACATGCGACTGTTGCAGAGTGTTGCTACACAGATGGTCACACCACTGCATCCCTTGTTGCAGCCGCTGCTATGCCCGACAAACTAGGTCAGCGCTCAGTTGGTTGTTACAGCCTGACAAGTTGGCAGAGGGGATGCCTCTCAAATCACCACAGTGGATCCCCTTGACAACAGACACCAGCCTCTCCGGCTGGGGGGCTCACTGCGAAGGGCATCTTGCTCAGGGAAGCAGGACTCCAGAGTAGGCGATTTGGCCATCAACAGGCTGGAAATGAGGATGGTATTCCTAGCTCTGCAGTGGTTTCGGTCTTGGCTGCAAGGGAAGGCAAGTCGGGTCTTCTCGGACAACACTACCACAGTGGCCTACATCAATTAGCAAGGGGGCACGGGCAGTGAGCATTTAGAATCCGAGGCCGAAAATCTGTTGACAAGGGCAGAGCAGCATCTCCAGGCATTTTCAACAGCACATGTTGTAGGGGCAGAAAATGTGATGGCAGATTACCTGAGCTGGGTATGCGTGGATCCAGGGGAGTGGATGCTCTGCCAGGAGGTCTTGGACCAAATAGAGCAACAATGGAGCTCCCCGATCATGGATCTCATGGTAATGTTTGCCTCTGCCAAAGCAAGCCGGTTCTTCAGCAGGAGAAAACCGATGTCGGAGGGCTTGGATGCCCAGGTCCAAAGGTGGCCCACGGACAGGATCCTCTATCTTTCCACCATGGGCGTTCATAGGCCGGTTGGTGCAGTGGATCGAGGCTCACTGGGGAGGGTCATTCTCCTTGCCCCAGATTGGCCAAGGCACCCCTGATATGCGGACCTAGTCAAGCTGATGGCAGACCATCCATGGCATCTGTCGCTCTGGCTGGACCTTTTTGTCCCAGGGGCTGCTGCAAATGCCTCAGGTGGATCGATTCTCGCTTACAGCATGGCTCTTGAATAGGTTCGGTTGAGAAGGCGCAGCTATTCGGGATCGGTCATTGTCACGTTAAGTGTTCCACTTCTCTCTTTGAGGCCTGGTGCAGAGAAAGATGGTGTAGGCCATTCTTGGCCACAGTATCAGACATGCTAGCCTTTCATCAGGCAGGTTTCAAAAAGGAATTGGTTGCGTGTCTGGTACTGGTGGCAGCCATTACCTGTTGTGGTAGGATCCAGGGAGTGTTGGGAGCGTACCTGGATGTAGTTAGGTTCCTGATGGCAGTGAGACAGCTCCGCCGCCGTTGTGGGCGATGGTTCCACCTTGGGATCTCAATCTGGTGGTGTCAGCTTTAGCGAGGGAGCCGTTTGAGCCTCCGAACTCCTGCACATTGAAAGACTTGACTCGTCTGTTTTCCTAGTGGCGATTTGCTCAGCTTGCAGAATTTCAGAACTGCAAGCTTTATCATGCAGGGAGCCTTTCCTCTGTTTCAAAGGAAAAGGTGGTTCTTTTGGCCAGTGCTGTCCTTTTGCCCAAGGTAGTGTCAGGTTTTTCATTTGAATCAACAGATTTCCCTGCCGGCATTGTCAGGTGTGTCGGAATGCTCAGATCCACAGTTGCATCTGCTGGATGTATGGTGCAATTCTGGTCTGGAGTCCACAATGGCGGTCCTGGAGCACAGTTTGTATGCCTTCATGGCACAACTGGTTCATCCGCCCCGACCACTGGGCTCTCGACATCCAAGATGTGCCCGGAGGCTGAGCCAGTCCTCAATGTCTTTAGGCCTCGAGTTGATCCTCGGCAAAGGTCACGATCAGAGTCCCACTCAATGGGACCACAGTCATCCTCGGCAAGTCTACAAGGCACTGGCCGCAGGGCATTGGGGGCCCTGAGGCACGCGGAGCAGCACTCCTAGGAGTTCTTGACAGACTACTATGAGTGGGAGACAGAGGACGAGGAGTCCCCCCCCCCCTCCCCCAATACCCATCGCCACTGCGACGTCCCATCTGACTCTCACCTCTCGGAGCCTCGACGGCAGTCCCTGCCCCGGGATATGAGTTTCCTTGATTTTTCTCAAGGACATGTCTAAGACCCTAGCATTCCCGACCGAGTCAGAGGAGAACCCTCGGGCGGATGAGTTGGAAATCTTCTAATATGAGGCCGTTCCACGGGAATCACTCATAGTGCCCATCCCTCCCATCCTGGAACAGCTGATGCTGCGAATATGGGAGACACCGGCTTCGCTGCCGGTGGTGAGCAAACGGCACGGCTCGATGTATCGAGTCTGCCAGAGCCCAGGCTTTCAAAAGTCACAGCTGCCGCATAACTCCATGGTGGTGGAGTCAGCCATGCATCGGCTGAAAAGCCAGAAGATGCACTCCTCTGTACCCCCCCGGCGGGAGGCCTTCACCCTGGACGCCCTTGGCAGAAAGTGATACCAAGGCTCAATGCTCATCGGCCACATCCAGGCCTACCAGCTGTTTTTTTGCAGGAGCTCAAGAACCTGGCCAAAGCAGACCGTGAATATTCCAAATTCATGTCTCAGGCAGCCTATGACTGGTTTGGGGAGGCAGCTCAATTAGCGGCAGTTGGCAATGCTACACGCTGCCAAGTTTGACTACCATCGTCCGACCTCAAGCAGTGAGTTCAGGACAAATTGGTCAATGTCCCCTGCCAAGGAGAGAATCTCTTTGGCAAACCCATGACTGACAAGGCTGCCGAGCTGAAGACTGAGTTCATGACCAGGACCAGGCTCTCTAAAAAGACCGCTGCCTCTCCCCCAATGGAAGAGCACAGGTAAAGTCCTAACCAAGGAAGGGAGCTGCTTACAGAAACTACCCACCTTTATCAGGTCTCCCCAGCTTCCCAACAGGGTCAGCAGGCCAAGGGACATGGCCCACATAAGCAGAAGGCTCCAAAACCCCAGGCACAGGCTCCAGCCCAGCCAGGGGGGAGTTTGACTCCTTGAGCATAGCCTCTCTACCCCAAGGAGATCAACAGCCAACAGGGGGACATCTGGCCCTGTATGCCCAGAGGTGGGTGATTATCACCACCAATTCCTGAGCACTAAGGGTAGTCGGGGAGGGTTACCTCCTCCACTTGACTCTGATACCTCCCTCTTATTTCCTGGGAGAGCCCTTCAGGTCTCCCCTCCACCAAGACCACCTTCTGAAGAAGTTGGCAGGTCTTCTCGAGGACAAAGCGGTGGAACCTGTGCCCCACCATCTCAAGGGCAAGGGGTTCTACTACTTCCTCATGCCAAAAAGGACAGGGGGCCTAAGGCCCATCCTCGACCTGTGCAACCTCAACAAATTACTGGTGAGGGAGAAGTTCAAGATGCTCTCCCTTGGAACCTTGCTGCCATACCTCCAGCAGGGAGACTGGCTATGCTCCTAGACCTCAAGGATGATTATACCCACATCCTCATCCACCCCAACCACAGGCAGTACCTGAAGTTCGTAGAAGGGGACAGACATTTTCAATACAGGGGTGCTCCTCTTCAGCCTAGCCTCTGCCCCAAGAGTTTTCACAAAATGCCTGGCAGTTGTGGTCTCCTTCCTCCAGCTCCAGGAGGTCTTTGTTTTTCCCTACCTGGACGACTGGCTCATAAAGGGAGGCATGGCCTCAGATGCAGCAGGCCACCACACGCACCATCCAGGTTCTGCAACACTTGGGCTTTGTCATAAACTACCCAAAGTCTTGCTTCCTCCCGATGCAGTGTCTGGAGTTCATTGGGGCAAGGATTGACACTCCAATCGAAGGCGTTCTTGCCCAGGGACTGAGCCAATTGTCTCAGGACTTTGGCTTGGGATGTACAGTACCATTCCTCAGTGCCCGCTTGGCTTCTCTTGCACCTCCTCGGGCACAAAGCCTCTGCGATCCAGGTCACACCAGATGCTCGCCTCCACATCAGGGCAGTGCAGTGGTGTCTCTTGCATCAGTGGTCTCAGGCCACGGGCCACCTCCAAGACAGAGTTTCTGTGACCCACCAATTGGCAGACTCCCAGGTTTGGTGGCAGTTGCCCCAGCATCTCAAGGCAGGCATGCCTTTTCAGGTCCCAACCCCCTCAAGGATCCTCACCACAGACTCCTCCCTGCTCGTCTGGGGAGCCCACTGCAGAGATTTCCACACCCAGGGCAGCTGGTCACCAGACGACAGCAGCCAGCAGATCAACCACCTGGAGCTCCAGGCCATACACCTAGCCCTGTCTTCTGTCACCACCTGCTTCACCAGGTGGTGGTGATCTATGTGAACAAATGGGGGCACGGGGTCTCGTATCCTTTGTCGGGAGGCACTGGTCCTCTGCTCGTATACAGTCCAGCAGGGTATCCTCCTGTGGGCAGTGTACCTGCCAAGCCAGGACAACCTGCTGGCTGATAGGCTCAGCAGAGTTCTCCAGCTGCACGAGTGGCAGCTGGACCCCAGGGTAACCAGTCAGCTTTTACGGCTCTGGGGGGAACACATGATGGACTTGTTCGCCAGCCCAGACAACTTTCAGTTGCCCCGCTTCTGCTTCAAACAGGCCCACCCCTCCTAGGTGGCAGCGGAGGCATTCCTGGTCTTATGGTTGGAAGGCCTCATGTATGCCTTCCCTCCTACACTGCCGATCGCCAAGACTTTTTGTTCAGGACCCTCCGTGACAGAGCCTCGCTCATCCTGATAGCTCCTCGGTGGCCCAGGCAGCCATGGTTCCCGCTACTTCTACAGTTGACAGTGGAGATTTCCATCCCCTTGAGGATCTCCCCGGGACTCCTATCTCAGGAGGGAGGTGCTGTCCTGCACCCCAACCTGGGGTCCCTGTCGCTGAGAACCTGGCTGCTGAGAGGTTGACTGGCCCCTTTCAACCTCCTGGTTGAGGTGGAAGACATTCTGCTGGCCTCTCATAAGGCCTCTACTTGGAAGGCTTACACCCTCAAATGGTGCAGGTTCTCTGTTAGCGTCAGCCCCATGTTCAGTGCACCATTCTCCTGTCCGGTGGCTCTGGTGTTGCAGTACCTGTTTCACCTCTCCCAGTCTGGGCTCAAGTCTTAACTCCGTCTGAGTGCACCTTTAGTGCCCTGGTGGTACACCACCATCCGGTGGATGGTAAGCCCCTCTCAGCCAACCGTTAGTGACCCATTTCCTTCAGGGCCTGCTCTTATCAAAACACCAGTTTGCCCTCCGACAACCGAATGGGACCTCAACATGGTGTTGGGGCAGCTCACTCGCCCGCCCTTTGAATCTCTGGCTACCTGCCACCTCTGCTACCTCTCTTGGAAGGTGGCTTTCCTGGTTGCACTTACCTCTGCTCGCAGAGTCAGCGAGCTTCAGGCCCTCTTGGCAGAGGCGCCCTATACCTGGTTCTACAAGAACAGAGTGATGCTCCACATGCACACCAAATAACTGCCGAAGGTAGTGTCGTCCTTCCATCTCAACCAGGAAGTGGTGCTCTCTACTTTCTTTCAGACCTCACTCCAGTCAGGCAGAGGCGGTCCTTCACACCTTGGATTGTAAGAGGGCTTTGTCCTTCTATATCCAATGCACTCGGGGCCACCACAAAACTTCTCAGCTTTTCATCTCCTATGACCCCAGTAGACTGGGGGAGATGGTGACCAAGTGTGTATGCTCTTCACATGGGTGGTGGACTGTATCACCCTTGCTTACGAGCAGGCGAGGCTTCTGCTGGAAGGCTGAATCATGGCGCACTCTGTCAGGGCCATGGTGGCTTTGGTGGAAAACTTGCGCTCCGTCCTGATGGTGGACATCTGCCAGGCTGCCACATGGTCTTCAGTCCTTACCTTCGCAGCCCATTACTGCCTGGAAAGAGTCTTGATGGGACAGTGCCTTCAGCCAGGCTGTGCTCCATAACCTTTTCAGGGTTTAGGCAACTCCTACCCTCCGACGCTTCTGTGTTCAGGCTACCGGAGTGCTAGTTCATCGAACTAAATTGCTGCTGCTTGCAACTCCCCGTGAGGGGGCCCCTATTTTGTTATGGGCTTTCGGTAGCCTGGAGCTGGGGTGTCCCATAGATGAGGACCGACTTTCTGCTTGTTCCTGGAGAAAGCGTAGCTGCTCACCTGTAACGGGTGTTCTCCGGAGACAGCAGGAATCGGTCCTCACAACCCTCCCTCCTCCCCTTGGAGGTGCTCCTTTATCATTTATTTTTGCTGTCTTTTAGCAATGTCATCTGACTGAGCAAAATGGCACCCTTGGGTGAGAAAGGGACCACGCATGCATGGTGGCATCTCCCAAAGGCTTTCTTTGAAAGCTGGGGATGCTTCTGCGAGGGCTCAGTCGGTGCCGATGTCACTTATATGTGAGGACTGATTCCTGTTGTTCCTGGAGAACATCTGTTACAGGTAACTACGCTTTATTGTTAGTTGTGAGGGGAAGATGCTATTGAGGGTTCTGGACCATAGCACTCAAAGAATAGCAGGTTTTTCAACTTCTTGCAGAAGTCACCTGTGTGTTCGATGGATCTTGTCTGGGGTGGTAAGGAATTCCAAAGTGATGGGGTATATAGTGAGAATGCTTTGCTGTTAGTCCTTTGGCTACTAGTTGGTTTATCTAGTGGTATGTCCAGCAGGTATTTTGTCTCCTGGGCCTGCTTTTGGCAGGCTTTCCTGTTAATGTTATGAGTCTGTGTCCACTAATAGATTATTTATATTCTTGTGAATACTGAGGATAATTTTTATATTTGATTCTGCTCATAATAGGTAGCCAGTGGAGCAGTTTGAGGAGTGAAGTGATGTGGGTTTGACATGATTCTCCTAGAATGACTCTTGCTACTGTGTTTTGTGCCAATTGCATAGGATATAGTGTGCTCTTTGGGAGACCATGATAGATTGTGTTGCAGTAATCAGATATAGGGGTGATGATGGCTTGGTATACTGTGTGGAAATCCATAGGGTTAGGAGTTTGCGTAGGTTCTTTATGATCCGGAGTTTGTGGTAGACTGATTTGATGGCGTGGTTTACTTGCTGTTGAAGATTGAGCTCTTGATTTAGTGTGATGTCTAGGTAATTCATCTCAGTTTTGACAGTGATCACTATGTTATGATTGGTGGTGGTGGCTTTAAGTTCAGGTCTCTTGTGATGTGTAGGATTTCAGTTTTGTTATGGTTGTCTAGGTTGTGCATATGAAGCCATTGAGTGACCACTGCAAAGTAATTAGAAATTCTGGTGTAATCCTGAGAGTTGGTGGAGAAAGGTGTGAAGATCATAATGCCATCTGCATATAGCAGATATTTGATGTTGTAATGCCTAATGACCCCACATAAAGGTTGGATGTAGATATTGAATAGAATAGATGACAATGCAGATCCTTGAGGCACGCCTTGGCTGAGGACAAATGGAAGGGACTTTTGGGTTCCTATTTTTATTTGTTGTATGCATTCCGCTAAGACTGAAGCCATTTTAAGGTGGTGAAGCCATTTTAAGATACCAGTGTTGTGTAGTCTGTTTAGTAGAAGTTGATGAGAGACGGAGTCAAAACCAGATGAAATGTCTATCTATTTAACATTTATAAAGCGCTTCAAACGTATGAAGCGCTGTACATACATGAAGAAAAGACAGTCCCTGCTCATCAGAGCTCACATTCTAGTCAAGAAGATGACAAAGTATACGATAAACAAGAAGAGCAAATATAAGAATGAAGAACAGAAACCAATAGAGAAGAGATGGGTTTTCAATCTGGACTTGAAGAGGTCCAGAGAGGGCGCATTGCGCACAGACAGAGGTAGATTGTTCCAGGCAAAGGGTGCAGCCAGGTGAAAGGAGCAAAGTCTAGAATTAGCAATACGAGTGGAGGGCATAGATAGACAAAGGCTGTTCGAAGAGCGAAGAATGTGAGAGGGGATGTAAGGAGAGATAAGAGATGATAGGTAGTTGGGGGGCTGAAGAGTGAATGCATTTATAGGTCAAGAGGAGGAGTTTGAATTGGATCCGGAAGCGGATGGGAAGCCAATGAAGGGACTTGAGAAGAGGAGTGACATGGGAAAAGTGATGCTGACGGAAAATTAGTCGAGCAGCAGAATGTTGAATAGATTGAAGGGGAAAGAGATGGTTTGCGGGAAGGCCAGCAAGGAGAATATTGCAGTAATCAAGACGGGAGGTGATCAAGGAGTAGACAATCATTTTAGTAGTGTCATCAGAAAGGAAAGGGCGAATTTTGTTAATGTTATAAAGGAAGAAACGGCAAGTCTTTAGCTATGAGTTGGATATGAGTGGAGAGAGAGGAGTCAAAGATAACACCCAGGTTACGGGCCGAAGAGACAGGAAGGATTAAAGAATTATCCACAGAGACTGAGAGAGGGGGTAGAGGAGGGGAGGCATTGGGGGGAAAGATAAAGAGTTCAGTCTTAGCCATATTTAATTTCAAGCGGCGGTGAGGCATCCAAGTAGCAATGTCTGAAAGGCAAATGGTGATCTTGTCATGGCTTGCTGGAGAGATATCAGGCGAAGAGAGGTAGATTTGAGAGTCATCAGCATAGAGATGGTAATGAAAGCCATGGGAAGAGATAAGAGCACCAAGAGATTGGGTATAGAGAGAGAGAAGAGGAGCAGTCCCAGGACAGAACCCTGGGAAACACCAACTGGGAGCGGGGTGGCAGAGGAGGAGGAGCCACCAGAACACACACTAAAAGAGCGATGGGAAAGATAAGAGGAGAACCAAGACAGTACAGAGCTTCTAAAGCCGAGTGATGACAGGGTGATAAGAAGAAGGTTGTGGTCAACAGTGTCAAAAGCAGCAGAAAGATCAAGAAGGATGAGAACAGAATAAAGACCTTTGGATTTTGCTAGGAACAAGTCATTTGATACTTCAGTGAAAGCTATTTCAGTGGAGTGCAAGGGACGGAAGCCAGACTGTAAAGGATCAAGAAGGACATGAGCCGAAAGGAAATCAAGACAGCAAAGGTGGACAGCTCGCTCCAGTAGTTTAGCGATAAAGGGAAGGAGAGAGATGGGTCGATAGTTAGACGGACAGGTAGGATTGAGTGAGCGTTTCTTGAGGAGGGGTGTGACTATGCCATGCTTGAAGTCAGGGAAGGTAGCAGTGGAGAGGGCTAGGTTGAGGATATGAGAAATGGAAGGGGCAATAGAGGATGAGATGAGGCATAAGAGACGGGTGGGGATGGGGTCGGAGGAGCAGGTAGTGGGTTTGGAGGAAGAAAGGAGTGCTGCTAAGAAAATAAATATGAATTCTTGAGATACGTTCTCGGTGCCTTTGATTAAGATGTTGAGGGAGGTGAGGAGGGTTTCTACACTGCCATGGGCGGAAACCATGTTGCAGATGTAGAGGCGAGTGTTTGTTTAGGTGATCTTGCAGTTGAGATTACACTGCCTTTTTTATGATCTTAGTTATAAATGGGATGCTGGAAATTTGGTCTTATGAGGTTGGGCAAGATGGGTCCAAGTTGGGCTTCTTTAGGATAGGACGTATGGAAGATTGCTTGAGTGAGGGGGGGGGATGGGGAAGGGATCCTTGTTTTAGTGAGTTGTTGACCATGGTATGGAGGAATGAGAAGATGTGGTCTTGCTATTTTCATCCAGGAGACAGGGCAGGGGTCGAGCGGAGAGGTTGTTTACCATTGCTATTATACAGCTGTTCATAGCTGATGTTCAATGGCTATCTTTGTGTCCTGCTGCAGTGGAGGGGAGCTCAGGTTTGCTATATATACCTGTGTTCTGTTCGGCTTGCAGGTGTATAGAATTGTGGTGAGGATTAAATGTGTTCCCATTTATGTAATGAGGTGGGATTCTTTGAGAATGAATTTGCTATATCAAATAGCTCTCTAGGCTTAACTGCTGTAATGATTAGGTTGGTTCCTGCTTGACTTTGATTGTGAGTTCGCAATATTTGTTCAGTTCCTGTAAATAGTGTTTGTATATGTTTCTCCAGAGTGCTTCTCCACTTTCATTCAAGACGATATAACTTGCTTTTCAGTTCCTTTAGTGTAGATGAGTATCAGGGTGTGGTGTTCTGCCGTTTGCTTTTGCTGACTGTTACTGGGGCTTGAGCAGCATCTGAGATTGAGTTCCATTTGTTTGGTAACAAATCAATGTGTTTGTCTGCAGAGTGATTTGTTAATTTTGGGGTAATGTTCCAAATGAAGTCTTGATTGTTGAATGATAGAAACCTGTGATTAGTAGAACTGGCTTCATATTTCTGGTTCTCAAGGTTTCGATAAGTAAGCATGAAGGTAATCAGGTGATAGTGAAAGCATATAACAGCTTTTTGGTCCCTGATGTCCTCAGTTTCACCCTTTGGTGTAGGGGAGATACATGTTTGGTCTGTTAGGGTTTCCCTGACTAAGCACAAAAAATATATAAATAGTTAAAGAGATACATACTCTGAGGCATGTGACCTATGGTTTTAAGGCTATTCAGGGTCATCAAGATCTGACCAAACAAACTTAATTTTTTCGGTCCTTCGGTATCTCCCGATTTTTGTCTGTGGAGTGATTGGCTTCGTTCTTGTTCTTGACTTGGTTCAGGAGTCTGTCTTAGTTCTTCACTAAGTTCTTGGATGTTTTCCCTCTTCTTCCCCAGACCAGGGCCCAGTGTGTTTATGAGCAGTCCCTGTGGGATCTGTTTCTCGTTGGGTGGCTGTATCTTGGATACTCATGGTGTTAATAGCAGTGTGTGATCTCCCCTTCTCTTGTATTGGTGTGCCTCAGTTCTGAGAGATGTCTTGTGTGTTTTTTTTTTTCAGGGAGACTTGTGTTTCGGGCACAGCAGCCCTACACAGTCGGCAGGGACAGTTAGCTTTTGCCCAGAGGAGATTAGAAATTTGTCAGTGCAGTCTGTTTTTGTTTTGTGCTCGTTCCATGGAGCCTGTTGTGGGTATGGCAAGCCTCTGGCATGGAGGTGGTTGCATCTCAAAACTGCAGGCTGGGTTCTTAATTTTCCCTCCCTATGTTAGGGTACTACTTTGTTACATTCCACGCATCTGGACTGGACTGGATGGGCGATAAGGAAGGTGAAATTTGACCTTACCTGCTAAATGTTTCCTTAAGTCCTCCAGTCCAGTCCATGACCTTCCCTGGGTTCCTTATTTTGTTCCCAGTCTTTTCATTTTGGCAATCACATTGTGAGAAGAGGCCAGGCAGGGCTCTGTTCTATTCCTCGTTTACCTTCTAGGTTTTCAAAAGCTTGCGGGCCTGCATTGGTGTATGAACTAGACTCTATACCTCCTGAATGTGTTCCTGTCTGTCTTCTGTTCCTTCCGCTCGAGGCACAAGAGGTCTTCAGCGGTGAGTATGTTGGAATAATTCTTAACTATATACTAGGAGCGTTCCTCTTTTTTAGAGTTCTGCTCTCTGCTTTGTTGCATGACTGCTGGCGAGATCATGATTGCAGAGACACTTAAGTACTATGATGTCAAAATCAAGCCGGTACTTCAGTCTCCATCTGCTTGTAGGTGTGCATATCCCATGCTTCTAGACTAGACTGAGGGACTCGAGGAAAGGCAATTAGCAGATGAAGTCTAATTTCATCTCCCCTAGTCCTCAAATCTCTCAGATGAAGGTGCAGGGCCCTTGCCCGCAGCACCAAGAGAAACCTCAAAATGCACACCCTGCTCAGCAGCCTAAGCTGGGGGTGAGGTTTTGACTGGTTCCTTCGGAGCATAGCCAATCTGCTGGTGATCAGAGGGGACCCCTCCAATGGGGAGACAGCTCTTTCCTTTTGTTCGCACGCAGTCACTCGTAACTTCAGACTCGTGGTTGCTGCAAATAGTCCAGAGCCAGCTACATGATGCACTTTGCTGAACTGCTACCTCATTTCCCTCCGTGAGTATATCCCTTCAACCCTCTGCATATCGACCTCTTGCAAGGAGAGATCTCCGCCCTTCTGGCTGATCTCTCCATCAAGCCTGTTCTCTCCAGGCCAGGTTGGGGTGTGATTTTACTCCAGGTACTTCCTGGTCCCCAAGAAGATAGAGGGGGGGGGGAGGGTCTCGTCCCATTCTGGACCTCAGAAACCTCAACACCTTCCTGATGCGAGAGAAATTCAAGATGGTCTCTCTAAGGACCCTACTCCCTTATCTTCAAAGGGACAATTGGCTATGCTCCTTGGATCTCGGACGCGTATATGAAAATACCGATCCATCCTGCTCACAGGAAATATCTCAGATTTATCCTGGGGGGACAGCACTTCCAGTACAGAGTATTACCCTTCAGACTCTCCTCTGTGCCGTGGGTCTTCACAGAATGCCTCACGATGGTAATAGCCTTTCTCAGAACTCTAGGGGTCTTTGTTTCATAAAAAGCACCATTCCAGAAGGAGTCCAGCAGTCAACAATTCAGGTACTCGAGCTGTTGGAGTTTGTGGCCAGTTACCCAAAATCCCTCCTTCAGCCTGTCCAGCCTCAAGTTCATAGGGGCTTTCCTCAACATAATGCAAGCACTGGCCTTTCTCCTGCTGGACCATCTTCAGTGGTTGCCGACTTTGGTCTGCGATACTGTGCGGAAGCATCGGACAACCACCCAGGGGATACTGACTATGCTCAGTCATGTGGCCTCCACAGTGCACCTCACTCCCCTGGTTCATCTTTTGATGAGAAAAGCTCAATGGTCTCTGAGTACTCAGTGGAAGCAAGCCACTGGCAGCCTTCAGGATCAGGAGGTGGTCACTGTTCCTTTGGTCCAGTCCCTGCACTGATGGTGGATCTTCAAAACCTACTTAAGGGTCTCTCCTTTCAGACTGCACCTCCCCAGAGGACACTGACAACAAACGCATCCAAGCTGGGTTGGGGGGTGCATCTGGATGGCCTTCGCCCACAAAGTGTTTGGTCCACACAGGGGAGCCTCTATCAGATCAATTTCTTGGAATTATAGGCGATAGTGAATGCCCTTCAGGCTTTCTGGGATCATTTAGCCAACCAGACTGTTCTGATTCAGACCGACAATCAGGTGGCTATGCACTGTGTAAACAAGCAGTGGGGCACAGGTTTGAATCTCCTGTACTGGGAGGCGGTCTGGCTATGGGAGCTTGCTGTTACTCACAGTATGAAGTTAAGGGCCATTTATCTACCTGGGGAGTAGAATTCCTTGGTAGACTGGCTGAGCTGTGTTCTCCAGCCACATGAGTGAACTCTGAACAGGGATGTCACGGTAACCCCTTGATCTGTTCGCCGCTCCGAACAACGCCCAAGTGGATCAGTTCTGCTCCAGGGTTGCCTCGCACATACTGGAGAAGATGGTGCCGCTGCAGGCTGGAAGACAGCCAGGTGGAGCTGCCCAAAAGCTTCCAATAGAAGCTAGGAAGTATTCTTCTCATGCAGGGCTCCGTTGGTGACATCACCCATACGCAAAGACTTGTTCCTGCTGTCCACAGAGAGCACTTTGCTACAAATGAGTAAGTACCTTAATTTGAAGAATATGCAATAATAGTCCTTACCTGGATGAATAGCTCATTTGAGTTAAGTTTGAGGATGAGAGCCATCAAGCCATGGACAAGTTAATTGAGCTGCTTCAGTCTCTCAGTTTGGTGCTTGGCATACCTGGGAGCATGGTTAGACACCCAAGCAGGGTGGATGTTCTGCCAGTAGAGAGGATGAAGAAGTTGCAGAGCCAGATTTGGGTGTTTAACAGCCAAAGCTTCTCAGAGAGCCTGGAATTATAGAAACATGACTACAGAAAAAGACCATATGGCCTATTTAGTCTGCCCTTCCATATAGACTACAATAGTCCCCTTTTTACCTTTAGAAATCCTCTGTTTGTCCCATGCTTTTTTGAATTCAAACTCTGATACTGGCCTCGCGTCCACCACCTCCACTGGGAGACTATATTATATACAGGTTTTGAGGTCTATGACTGCCACACTGGATTTGGTTAAATAATATGATGACGTTCAGTAGAACTACAGGGAAATATTTTAAAACTATGTAGACCTGCAATCTACTCCATTTAAATATTGTAGAAAAAAGCTTAAACAGGTGTACTATAGTCTTAATCTTCTTTTAATTGTCCAACAGCATTCTGCTATCCACCGGTGGTGCTGTTGGACAATTAAAAGAAGATTAAGACTATAGTACACCTGTTTAAGCTTTTTTCTACAATATTTAAATGGAGTAGATTGCAGGTCTACATAGTTTTAAAATATTTCCCTGTAGTTCTACTGAACGTCATTATATTATTTAACTAGAAAGTTCTACGTTCAAGAAAAAAGACCGAATCATTTTACGTGGATTCACACTGGATTTGGTGCCTTGGCCTTAAGTCCACATGCATCTCCTGAAAGATTCCTTGTTGACGCGGTAGTCAATTCAGTCTCAGAGCTTCAAGACGTGCCTCCCCTAGTAGAAGGGAGCTTGTGCCAGTCTGATTTGGTGGCTCTCATCATGGAATCTGTGTGAGGAGTGGATCTAGAAGCCCATGGAATCTGTAGTGAGGAGTGGTGCTTTTTATGAAACAATGAATAAGAGTCTGTGTGGGGGACCTATTGTTTGGAGCAGATGGCCCAGGACTGCTGGTCAAGGACAGAAGTTCAGTGGTCCATCTATTGTTTGGAAGTTAGGGCATTATGCAGGACCCTGGAAGCCTTTGTGTCACTGGTGTGGGGCAAGGCAATCGGGAGTTTTATGGGCAATGCCACAGTATATGTGAATCGCCAAGAGGGAATGAAGAGTGCTGCATTGGAGGCCTCTCTGTTCTGATGGGCAATTGGCATCTCCTAATTTTGTTAGTGGCATATATTGCCAGTGTGGACAATATGTGGGCTGGTTTTCTGAGCAGGACTGCTCTAACCCCAAGATTATGGAGTCTCTCAAAGCAGATGTTTTGGCTCCTGTGGGATAGATGGGGAACACTGGTGATAGATTTGATGGCAACCCATCAGAATGCTCAGGTTCCCCAATTTTTCAGTCCATGCAAAGAAATGGTTTCGAAGGGGGTGGATATTTTTAACACTCCCATGATCAATGTCTGGGCTCCTTTGTATTGCCTCCTTTGGCCCTTGATAGAATGTCTCCTTTGCGGGCTAAAAGCTAAAGGGAGATCTTAGCCCTGGTTGGCTCAGGCTTTTTGAACCTTGGAGATGCTGCACCTGAATCCCCTCCTCATGGGGAGGAGGAAGTTCTGGTCAAAATTGGTGTTACCTTATTGCTTTGTTACAGAAATACTGGAAACAGGTGGCTGCACAGTGCCTTATAGGCAGGCGTGCATAGTCCTTTTTTGTTCTCCAGAACAAGCAGGAAGTCAGTCGTCGCATATGGGTGATGTTGGCACTGACGGAGCCCCCGCAGAAGCATCCCCCAGCTTTCAAAGAAAGCCTTTGGGAGATGCCACCACACATGCTGATGTATGGCAGGCACGACCCATATGTTCTAGACTGGTCTAATCTGGTTGGACTAGAGGAAAGAAAATTAGCAGGTAAGAACAAATGTTTCCTTTTCACTCTTAATCTCCTAATGTTGCTAAGTTTTTAGTAATGAGCAGTGACTATCAGGATAACATTGTTAATCTTTATTATCTAATGTATCTTGTATAGCAGTGTTCAACATCACATATATGAAATTGGTATAAATTTTCTCCATCAAATGTAGGGCTTGAGATTATCGATTAGAACCTAAAAAAAACCCGCTGATAAAACACCCTTTCTTCAGCACTCTGTCACCTGGCAGCTGCCATCGCAGCCAGCTGATGTCAGAGCTGGCCACTGCAGTGGGGGAGCTTGTATCTTTGCCAACTCTGCTGCTAACACTAAAAAGCTTCCCATGGTGCTAGCATCAGAGTCAGCAGAACAAGCAGAGAGCAGCAGGCCATGTGTCCTGCAGCACATGGCCTGCCGTAGGTGCCATGCTGCCCATATAGGTCTGCTGCCTAGTTGATGGGCCAACCCTGGCCTTGTTACATGTGCAGTATGTTTTAGAGATGCTGTCATTCATAAACTTGTATTAATGTTCTAAAATTAATTTAAAAAATAATTAATTTATATTTTATTTGGTAGGTTTCAACGATTATGTCAGCTAGCACTACAACGCTGAGATACCCTGGCTATATGAACAATGATCTTATTGGTCTAATTGCTTCTCTGATCCCTACCCCTAGACTTCACTTCCTCATGACTGGGTATACTCCTCTAACCACAGACCAGTCGGTAAGTGATATATCTCCACATGGTGTCAGAATGAGGCATAGTTTAGAGGAGATGTCTGTAGAGTATTTGTTTCAGTTTGATACTGTATTGTTTCTTTATTCATCTGTATAGTGCATACAATATGTATGCAGTACACATAATAGTGTTACTCCTTGGTGCTTACATTCTGGCTGAGACAGATAAGACAACAAAAGGAAAACGAGGCTTTGTAATGAGTAAGGATCTAAAATAAGTGGGTGGGATTAAACTGAGGATCAGGCAATTTCAGGTGTCATCAGATATTATGTAGAGGTCTGGAAACATTTTGAGGAGGATGCTGGCAATGGAAATTGTTGCTAGTTCCTTGTTAGCTGCCATTGAAAAGTGAGGAAGCCCGCTTGTGCGGATGTAAAGGCTTATAAGTAAACATGTTCTTAATTAAAATGGTCATGAGACGAAAAAATGTTTGGGGGGGGGGTTCTGTACCACCAAGAAAGGTAAAAATGAAAAATTCTTGAAAATCAACTGGGTCTCATTTTCTAAGTCCATGATAGTCCTCTCAGCCAGAGGCATTAAAGTTTGCTCTTCGAGGGCTGTGAGTAAAATGTGAGCAGTGTTCCTGAGATTTCATTTTGTGGCACTTATTTTATGATCCTATTATAGATTTCTCTTTCTCTGTCCATAAAGCCTTCATTTTGGCATCCATACCAGGGGGAGATGTTGGCATGCTTGCCTGAATAAATCTATCTGACATGTTAACATTATATATTAGTGAGAGTACAGAAGAGAAGTATGGGACTTCTTCTCCACAACATTTACTTGTTTGTTGGAGCTTGCCCAGAAGTTAAGCTAGATATCACCTACTTTCCCAAAAGCTGAACTACACAATACTTAGCACAATTATGAAGACAGCTATGCTTGGGAGTGTTAAGTAAAATGCTAGTGTGAAGCATGGGACACAACCATTTCCGTTCTCATCCTTTCTGGGCTTAGTGGCATTCAAGGTTTGCTATTCAGGGAGTTTCTTTAGCAATAGACAAATCTTAGAGAATTCCATTAAAAGGTTCCAATTTATTTTTGAGCAAAGTACAGCAGTTCCTGTTCGGTAATCCAGTTTAGTCCTCCAACATCGGGTAGTGCCCCTCCTCCTGCAGCCTGGAGACTGGACCAATCAAGTCTTCTGTAGTATATATGCAGACGGAGCTCCCAGAAGCCCCCAGTGTGTCCAGTCTCCTTGCAGCTTGCAGACTTCTGTGCCCTTTCTGGGCACACTAAGTGACACTTGAAGGAGCAACACTAGTTAGTTAGTTCTTTTGGGGTTTTATTTTGGGTCCTTTATTTACCATTTCTTTGCTAGGTAGCTGTATCTTTAAAAAAGAAAAAAGAGCATTGCCACAGGGGACATCCTGGGGGAAGACAGACCTGCATTGGGCTCCTGCCTTCCTGCCTGGGAATATCTGAAGCCTGGGTTGAGCTCTCCCCAGGACTGTTCGGGGAAGAGCCATACCTGCTACAGCATTGCCTGTCACTTGGAGGAGTTGGTTGAGTTCCTTGCTGTTCCCTGAGCTGGTAGGAATTTTCCTTGCTTTATCTTTTCAGCTCTGTTATTTTTTGCATTGTCAGAGGCTCTGTCGGCTCCCCTGGCTTCCGAATTGCACTTTTTCCTGATTTTTTTTTTGCTTGCCCTGTATTAGAGGGTCGTTTTCTTTCTTTTCCATATTATTTGGTTACCTTTGTATTTTCGCGCCTTTTTTTATTGTGGGTGAAAAAGTGCGGCGGCCATTTTGGATTTCTAAAGTGTGCTTTTTAAGGGCACTTTTTAACACTTGTGCACGGATTCCCCTGGCATTTTTGGGGTTTCTTTTGCTGGCGATTTTGCTCAGGGCACCCCTAGGATTCTGGGGAGTATTTTGTTTTCTGTAAAAAAAAAAAAGTTTTAATTTTAAAGCTGTACTGATTTGAATATGGTTAGTCCCTTTGCTGTGGGCTTCCCTGTTCCTGTTTCCTTCTTTCCCCCTGGAAGCAGGTTGCCTTAGCATGGCTGCCAAACCTCAAGGTGGGATTTGTGGGTCCCGCAGAGGTACAATGACTGACTCTGGCATCTGTAAGAGCTGTGCTGCAGTTTATTCAGCACTAGAATGTCTTCTCCCTCTGCTGTTTGCAGCTCTGTGGTAACTCGATTGATTTTTCTTGATTTTTCAGCGATTTTTAGGCATTTCTCTCATGCCTGCAACCCTCCCACCTTCTTCTTTGACTTTTTAAGTGAATTCCTTAGCTTTTGGGGGTTTTAATTCACTCTTTTGGTGTTTTATTTTTGCTGGTGGCCATTTTGAATAGCTAATGAGCCTCGGTTTTTGGCGGGAAGCCAGATTACGTCTCTGCTGGCTTCTAAAAGCTATATTGTTTCAGTTTTTTTCTTCTTTCCACAACACTTGCTAGAGGTCAGTTGTGCAGAGGTTACTTTTTTCTCTGCCTCTGTATGAACATAATGGATAAAAAGTACAGAAGGCATGGATAGAGAACAGTATGCAATTCAGAGCCACAGTACAAGGCTGAGTCACTGATGAAGGGTGCAGGGCTCATGGCTTCTATTCCCCACTGTGCCCAACAAAGAAGGCTGGCTGAGGCATTACCTATTATGGGGAATATTGTTAAATGCCTGTTCCTGCGGGACGCAGTTATTTCTTTTTAGTTCTCCCTGTGCCTTATTCAGGTTTAAGCTGCATAGGCTGTCAGAAGAAACACAGGGACCTCAGGCATCAGCTCTGATCTTCCCCCCGCATCTTGCTTCCCCTGAGGAACTTGAACTCCGGAGCTTGGTT
Organism: Ichthyophis bannanicus; assembly: GCA_033557465.1. Taxonomy (NCBI): domain Eukaryota; kingdom Metazoa; phylum Chordata; class Amphibia; order Gymnophiona; family Ichthyophiidae; genus Ichthyophis; species Ichthyophis bannanicus. The sequence continues at coordinate 56,330,361 of CM066045.1, forward strand.
TCGGGGGAGCTCTCCATTGGCTTTACGCTGCACTGAGTCTTTACCACGAGAGTTTGAATACCTCCAGGAAGTTCAGGTATCATTTTCTGTAAGAAAACTGTGCGTACTCTGTTTTTGTTTTTTCTTCCTTGCCTCAGCTGCTCTGGGATGCTTTCAGCTGTATCCGGACCGGCTGCCCCTGAGTTGGAAGTGCCTACTTTGACTTTTTAGTCCACAAACTGCAGCCGGGTTACTTTGTACGTCCTACTGATTATTGTACCTGTCTTATTCAATATACCATTTGGTTGAGGTTTTAAGTCAGTGTTTTGGATCCTGACTGTTTTGGGCTCGGCCTAATTAAGCATGCTCACTGTAATTTTCCTATGGCTGGATTGAGCTTCTACATCCCTCCCCAGAAACACCTTTCAGCCCCTACCATGGAGGTCTGAATGGCTGCGGAGGGATCCCACTCTAATTTCCCTACTTTCAGTCACTGTAATTGCCTTACCCTGACCTTGAAAGTTTCTCTATGCCAGCACAGTGAATGACTGACAGTTCCCTTCTCAGTTCTGCGAATACCTGACAGTTTTTCGGTGCCAGCGGCTGTTTTGTTTTTCTCTTCAGTGTTTCTTTTTAGAGGCAACAGCTCTAAACAGCAGTTTCCACACACTTAATCATGCTGTGGAGGCACGTGCAGTTTCAAAATCCTTTTCTTAAACAGTCTTGGGTTTCCCTGAGCCTTCCTTGCTTTTTGTTTTAAATGCAAAAAAAATAAATAAATAAATAAATGAAACCCCACACAGGAAGAGGAAAGGTGGTTTAAGTCTCTACAATGCTTTTTTCTATGGCTGTATTATATGTGAAATGTAATCAGCCGAAGGGTACATTAATAGCTTGCTTGTGTTACACCTGCACGCTGCATCCCGGAGGCTTTCCCCATACCCACTGCGTTGCTAGCTGGGTCCCCCAGCACCTTATCTCCCCCCTCCTCAGAGCCCCTGCTGCAGGATCTTCCACAGCCGCTGCAGACCACATTACACATTCCCATCCGGCCGTCTCATCAACGGTTTCTCCACTTCGCTCTTCCGTGGGGCCACTTCCAATTTCCGGCCATGCCGTTTGGTCTCGCCACGGCCCCCCGCACCTTCACAAACGTGATGGTAGTGGTCGCGGAGGCCTTGTGCACAGAGGGCATCCTGGTCCATCCGTATCTCGACGACTGGTGGATTCGGGCAAAGTCCAGTCGGGAGTGTGTGCACGTCACGAGCAGGGTGGTGGCTCTGCTGCGGTCCCTCGGCTGGGTGGTGAAAGAATGCAAGAGTTGTCTGTGCCCGACTCAGGATCTCGAGTATCTGGGAGTGAGCCTCGACACAGCACGGGGCTTGGTGTGCCTGCCGGAGCGCCGCATTCGGTCTCTTGTCCGACTCTTCAGGGGGATGCCCGCTCCGTCTGCATGGTGATAGCTACAGTTCCTCTGTACGATGGCAGCGACCTTGGAGGTGGTGCCCTGGGCGCGCTTCCACATGCGCCCGGCTGCAGAGTGCCCTGCTGCGCCGTTGGTCCAACCAATTCGACTCGTTGAACAGGAGATTGACTTGCCCAAGGGCGGTTCGCCGATCACTCCGGTGGTGGCTCTCCTCCGAGAACCTGGCGCGGGGGATTCCCTGGAGCCTCCACTTTGGGTTCCGTTCACTACGGATGCCAGCTTAACCGGCTGGGGGGCTCACTGCGAGACCCGCTTCGCTCAAGGGGAATGGTCTCCCCTGGAGACTTCTTGGTCGATCAACCGCCTCGAATGGCGGGCGGTACGGCTAGCCCTCTTGGCCTCAAAGCCCTAGTTCTCGACCGGCCGGTGCGAGTCCTTTCGGACATTGCGTCCACCGTAGCTTACATCAATCGCCAAGGGGGCATCGGCAGCATGGCCCTGGAATCAGAAGCGATGGCCTTGGTCAATTGGGTGCAGTCTCGTCTTCCGGCCATCTCGGCAGCGCCTATTGCAGGCGCAGACAATGTTCAGGCCGATTTTCTCTGCAGAGTGCGGGTGGACCCCGGAGAGTGGGAGCTAAACCCGCAAGTTTACGCGCAAATAGTTCGTCGGGGGGGGGGCCGCCCTTCATGGATCTCATGGCGACATTTCAATCGGCCGAGACAGGACGCTTCTTCAGCAGGCAAAGGGAGCGTATGTCCGAGGGGCTCGACGCTCTCATTCAGCCGTGGCCAACGTCCGGCCTTCTTTATGTCTTTCCTCCGTGGGTTCTGATTGGCCGGGTCGTTCAGCGCATCGAGGGCCATCGGGGTCGAGTGTTACTGGTGGACCCGGACTGGCCTGGGTGGCCCTGGTATGCCGATCTGGTCCGGCTGAGCGACGGCATTCCTTGGCTCCTATCCACGCTGCCGAATCTTCTTTTTCGGGGACCCTTGCGGATGCCCCAAGTGGGTCAATTCTCGCATACGGTTTGGCCAGGGAGAGGGCTCGGCTGAAAAAGAAGGGTTACTCCCCCCGCGGTGATTTCTACCCTACTGCGGACGGGGAAAACGTCCACTTCTCTTACTTACGTTCGGATTTGGGGGATCTTTGAAGACTGGTGCTCCCGGCGTGGAGTCCGGGCGGCGACGGTTTTCGTTTCCGTCGTTTTAAGTTTCTTCAGGTTGCTTTTGATAAGGGCCTTGCGGCTAGTTCTCTGAAAGTCCGGTTGGCGGCTATCTCTTGTTATCGATGCAAAGTTTTAGGCCGTCTCTACGGTTCTTATCCGGACGTACGTCGTCTTCTTACGACTGTTTTTCATTTGCGGCCCTCCCGCAGGATTTTTGTTCCTCCGGGGGACTTGAATCTAGTGATGCGGGCCCTGGTTCGTGAACCTTTTGAACCCCTGAGTAGGGCGTTTCTGAAAGATTTTACGCTGAAGACGGTTTTTCTTGTAGCCATCGGTTCGGCACGGCGTATTTCAGATCTACATGCGTTGTCCTGCCGAGAACCTTTTTTGTCTTTTACCCCGGTCCCTTCCTTTTTGCCGAAGGTGGTTTCCCCTATTCATGTGAATCAGGCAGTGTTTCTTCCAGTTCTTTCTTCCCACTCTGTCGGGTCGGCGGACAAAGGTCTTCACCGTCTCGATGTGGGTCGTGCACCTCGTCGTCCTTTGAAGGCTACCGAATCTTTCGGAAGACTGACCGGTTATTCGTGCTCTTCGGTGGTGCACGTAAAGGGGAAGCGGCGGCTAAGGCCTCCGTTGCAAGATGGCTCAAGGAAGCGTTCGCGTCTGCGTATCTGTTGCAGCAGTGGTCTGTTCCGGAGGGGCTACTGGATCATTCCACTAGGGCTCGGGCTACCGCGTGGGCGGAGTATAGCCTAGTTCCGCCAGCAGATATCTGTAAGGCGGCCACCTGGTCGTCTCTGCATGCTTTCAGTACACACTATCGTTTAGATGTGTCAGCGGCTCGGGATTCCTCTTTTGTTCGGCGGTTCTGCGCGCCGGATGGCAAGGTCCCGCCCGGTCTTAACTGCTCTGTTACATCCCGATGTTGGAGGACTAAACTGGATTACCGAACAGGAAATGGAAATTACACTAACCTGGTAATTGTAGTTCCTGGAGGGTCCAGTTTAGTCCTCCTTCCCTCCCGACTATCTGTTATAAAAATGCGGCGCGCTTTCCGAACGGTGGATCATAAGACGGTTCCTCTTGCCGTTCGAACCTTTTTTGCAGCCGCGTTTTTGGCTATGGCTCTTCCTTTCTCAGGTGTTCAGTCAGCTCCTGAGATTTCTGATACGGAGCTGTATTTTGATTTCTGGGGCGTTGGTTCCAGTGCAATACAGTGTTCTGACTTCCTCGTTTGGAGAGAAAGTTGGATATTTTTGTGGGGGGGAAACAAATTGTTCTTTAATTATGTCATTTTCATTATGTCATTTTGTATATTAATCTAATGTGTTGCTTCGTTAAGTATGCTTTGTTACTAGTACACTGGGGGCTTCTGGGAGCTCCGTCTGCATATATACTACAGAAGACTTGATTGGTCCAGTCTCCAGGCTGCAGGAGGAGGGGCACTACCCGATGTTGGAGGACTAAACTGGACCCTCCAGGAACTACAATTACCAGGTTAGTGTAATTTCCATTTACTGCGCTATGCAGAAATAAGTCCTCAAACTACCTGTAAGTAAGATCATTTTTTCTGGACTAACTTTATACATCTGTGATCAGTTTTTGGGAAATGTGCTCTTCAGCTCAATAAAGGGAGCTTTATAATCATCCCTCCAGTCCAGTCCAGATACATGGATTATGCTCTTCTACCAGCAGATGGAGACTGAGAACTTGGTTCCTTATCGCCGCTCCAGTCCAGTCCTGCACCTCTGAGTAGCGTACCTCATCAGCTTGGAGACTGAGCATGTCATCTTTTGATGACACCAGTATTAATATAAGAGGGACCACCCACAAGCTGCAGTATGTTCAGTCTCCAAACAGCTGGAGTAGTTAATGAGCCAGGGTGCTGGGCTCACTGAAGGGACATCTAAGGATAATAGGCTAGTTTTTTTTCTTTTTCCTGTTATAGCAGTATGCTGTTCTTTTCTTTTCTTGTCTAAAGTTGCTTAAAAAAATACAGAGGGCTCCTCTTCTGTAAGGGAGCAACTAAGGAGATCCCCCCACCCCAGGCTTATCGAGGGGTTTGCAGGGGATTTTGTGCAGACCGGGCTCTTGGCAGCTCCCGAACCAATCATCAGGTGAGGAGTCGCTGCAGTTGAGATCCTGCACCTGTGACAGAAAAAAATATACCAGGTGGCAATTTCTTCAGCGCTGAAGCCAACTCGAGTGGCTGAGAGTGAGGCCAGAATAGTGGTGAGCGCTGCTGCACAAGTTGAAGGCCCTTCCTTGCAGTCAGGTAATTGCCAGTGTTGGGGGAGCCTCAATGGGAGCCAAGCAGAGTTTAGCACAGTGTGTGCACTTGTGGCCTGGCTAATTAGGCAGCTGCCTTGCACCACGTGGGGGAAGCCTTAGTTCTGCTGAAGCATGTTTTGTTTTTTTTTTGTTTTTTTTCCCCCACTAGTTTCCCTTGTCTGGTATACAGGCCTGGGGCACATTTTTTCCCTAGGAGTTGCTCGCGGCAAGTTTTTTTCCAGTCCAGGGCCCGCTTAACACAAGCAGAGAACATTGACAGTGAGAATAGAGAGGTTTATTTTCTTTTATTTTAAATTGTTTTTCACTTCTGCGAGGGTTTTCACTCCTATGGAGGCTTTCACTTCTGTGGAGGTTTTTTTCAGTTAGCTGAAGCTAGAGGGGGTCCCCTTTTTTGTTTACAGATCGTTTGGGGGGGGCATTCCTAGAGACGCTTCCTCCATGCCGGCCCGACTGCAATGCCTGGGGTGTGGAAACAGGAGGGGTGTGGTCTTAGAGGCAGGCATCTGTTGTGGGTGTGCTCAGAGGCCACCTCAGTGGAACAAGGCCTGCAGGTGAGGGCGAGGCAGGACAGGTCTCCCTCTCTATCTCGGGAAGCCCAAGCCTTAGGGTGCCCTTTTGCTGCCACCACCAGGCCTAGCCCTCAGACCCCCGGCATTCTTGGACCACCCCACACATCTCAAATCGGGGGGGAAGGTGGGTGGGCAGAGTGGTTTTTTGCCAGAGTTTGTCCTGCTTCTAGTGTGTTCTTCCTGCACCAGCTGGGATCAGCAGGCATTGCTGCAGCGTTGGAGCACAGGACACAAAGGACGGCGAGCTCAAATGAAGATGAAATGGACCTCCAAAGAGAACTAAGCTCTTCGTGGAGTGCCAAGGGCAGTCTCCAGTGTCAGAAGGGCCGGATGGTGCCATTCTAGGCATGGAGTTGGATTTGCAGGGCAAAGAGCTAGGCAAGATCCCAGAACAGGCGGAGCAGTCCCGGATTGTTTGGATGTTCCGCCGGGAGGAGTTGCTGGCACTCATCATGGAATCTTTGAAGACCCCTAATAATGCGGTTCCCTGAGATGGCATAGATCTGTTACGTCCGGAAGACACATAAGGTTTTTCCCGGTGCATAGAATGGTCAAGCAAATGATTCCGGTTAAAGTGGACATGCCTGAGGCTAGTCTCAAGGATGTGCGGGCCATGATGCTTCTGTACCCACGGCCAGACTGGGACTGCTAGCGGCTCCAGTCTCCTAAGGTGGATGCTGCGGTCTAGGCAGATATCAAGATGACGATACTAGTTAAAGGTTGGGTGGTGCTCAAAGATGCCCAGGATAGGAAATCTGCTAAAACAGACCTCTGATATCAATGTCCTACTGCTGCAGGCATCCCTTTGTGGGGCTTGGGAAGCATGAATCTGCATCCGCTGGTCCCAACTGGTGCAACAGCTGGGTGAGCCAGCGTTGTATTCGTCAGAGGAGTTGGCCAAATTGGAGTTGGGTGCTGCCTATAAGGCTGGAGATGCACCAGATATGCATTACGATCTCATCAGAGAGCTGTCCAAGAGTATGGCCTCCTTGGACTCAGCGTGTCTCTGCCTTTGGCTGTGAAGCTGGTAGGCAGACAGTTCTTCCAAGGCCTGGCGCAGCTAACTCCCGTTTTAAAGAGAAGCTACTGTTTGGAGGGGATTTAGACAAGCTAGTTAAAGACCAGGGAGTGGACGTCTGCCCGAGGATAAGCAGAAGCAAAACTGCAACTCCCTGGTCATTTTTCGTACAACATTTCCCCCCCCCCCCCCCCCCACCAGAGGGGGAAATTCTCCTCTAGAGGTCAGGGGTTTTGGGGTTGTTGAGAAGCGGGCCCAGTCCTCTGGACCCAAGAGAGCCTAATGAAGCGAAGGGGGCCCAGGTGGAGGTGAAGCCTGTCGGAGGTCCACTATGGGAGTTCTAGCCTATCCATGTCCAGATCATTTCCAACCAATGGGTACTAGAGATCATCCAGGAGGGGCTACACCCTTGGCTTGCCCAGTGGGTCACTCCTTCGTTCAGTCTCCTTGCAAGCCAATGTGACAGCAGTAAGGGGCACCTTGACGCGGCTTTTACAGCTCAGGGCTGTAGTGCCAGTTCCCCAGAACCAGTACGGCTGCAGTCAGTACTTCGTAGTGCCAAAAGAGGAAGGCTCTTTCTGCCCGATCTGCGACCTCAAGTGAGTGAGCCTGTGGGTTCTGCATTTTCACAAGGAAACCTTGCAGAATGTTATAGTTGCAGTCCGAAAAGGGAGTTCTCTGTCTGTCTAATGGAAGCATATCTGCACATCCCCATATGACCGGAATACCAACAGTTCTTTCCGGTTTGAGGTTCCAATGGGGCATTTCCAGTTTTGCATGTTGTCGTTCAGTCTCACAAAGGCACTGCGTACCTTTTACCAAGGTCATAGTGGCAGTAGTGGTGGCGCTGCGCAGGGGAGGTATTCTGGTACATCCACCCCTCAATGACTGGTTGATTCGAACAAAGTAATGGGTTGAAAGCGAACGAGCCACTGCCCGGGTTTAACAGCTCCTTCAAAGCTTAGGCTGGGTGGTCAACATGGCCAAGAGTCATTTGGTTCCATTTCAGGAACTCTAGTACCTGGATGCACAATTCGACATGCATGTGGGGAGAGTCTTCCTGCCAGAACAGTGGACACAGGGGCTTCACAAACTAGTGCAACAGTTTCTGAGCAGGACAGAACAGACAGCCTGGCATTTCCTGCAGGTCCTAGGGACCATGGCAGTCATTCTCGAACTTGTACCATGTGCATGGGCGCACATGCAACCACTGCAGAGGGCTTTGCTCCCTTGTCTCAGAAGCTCTCCTGCCTGCCGGTGGCCAAGCAAGCTCTCCAGTGGTGTCTTTACCCGGAGAAACTAGAAGGCAGTATGCCCCTCGAGTCGCCACAGTGGATTCTGTGGATGACAGACGCCATTCTGTCCGGCGGGGGAGCCCATTGTGACGGACACATTGCCCAGGGACTGTGGAGTGCACAGGAGATTTGTTGGTCGCTCAACAGGCTGGAGATGCAGGCAGTAGCCCTGGTGCTCCGGAGCTTCCAGCCCTGGTTGCAGGAGAAGGCGGTAAGGGTCCTTTCGAACAATGCAACCATAGTAGCCTACATCAACCGCTAGGGAGGCATAGGCAATGTAGTCTCGGAGGAGGCATCTGAAAGGCTGTTAAGCTGGGCCAAAGGTCATCTCTAGGCACAGTCGGCAGCGCACGTGGCGGGAGTCAACAACATGACAGCGGACTGAGTCGAGTGCACATGGACTCCGGAGAGCGGGTGCTCAACCAGAAGATGTTCACCCAGGTAGTGCACCGCTAGGGCATCCCGGTCATGAACCTGATAGCAACATTCGAGAATGCTAAAAGCGAGTCGTTTCTTCAGCAGATGGAGGGAAAGGATGTTGGAAGGCCTAGATGCCTCAATGCAAAAGTGGCCCATGGAAGGGCTTCTCTTTTTTCCGGCCGTGGGCTCTAATAGGCTGGATCGTGCAAAGGATCGAAGCTCATTGTGGCCTGGAAATTCTGATTGCTCCGGATTGGCCAAGACAGCCGTGGTATGCTGACCTCGTGTGGCTTCTGGCAGATTGTTCATGGCGTCTTCTGACTTGAGAGGATCAACTGATGCAGGGACCGGTGCACATGCCGCAAGTAGATCGAGTCTCACTTATGGCATGGTTCTTGAGAGGGCATGACAGAAGAGGAAAAGTTACTCTGCCTCGCTGATCTCGACCTTGCTGAAGGGAAGGAGAACATAAGATATGCCATACTGGATCAGACCAAGGTCCATCAAGCCCAGTATCCTGCCTCCAACAGTGGCCAATCTAGGTCACAAGTACTTAGCAGTTTCCCCAAAAGACACAGGTTCCACAATGCTTGTATTGGGTCAAGCAGTGATATCCTGGGTTCCTTTTAATAATGGTTTATGGACCTTTCCTCCAGGAACTTGTCCAAACCTTTTTTTAAACCCAGCTACACTAACAGCATTTACTACATCCTCCGGTAACAAATTCCAGAGTTTGATTACACGTTGAGTGAAAAAATATTTTCTCCTATTAGTCTTGAATAGGTTACCCTATAGCTTCATTGCATGTCACCTAGTCTTTCTATTTTCTGATGTCGTAAACAATCGATCTACGTTTACCCGTTCCACTCCATTCATTAATTTATAGACCTCTATTATATCTCCCCTAAGCCTCTCTTTTCCAGGTTGAAGAGCCCTAACCTTTTGAGCCTCTCTTCATAGGGGTATCCTTCCATCCTCTTTACCATTTTGGTGGCTCTTCTCCATATTTTTTCCAATAACACTATATCCTTTTTAAGATACGGCGACCAGAATTGCCCACAATATTCAAGGTGCGGTCGCACCATGGAACGATATAGAGGTGTTATAATATCCTTTGTTTTATTGCCCATTTCTTTCCTTATGATTCCTAGCATTCTATTTTCTCTCTTGGCCGCCGCTGTACACTGGGCGGAGGGTTTTATATCCTATATCTCGGTCTGGCGCATCTTTGAGACATGGGGTGCCAACAGACAGGCTTGTCCGTCCACGGCTTCTATTCTGGACATCTTAGCATTCGTGCAGTGCAGTGTTGCTGGTGAGGGGAGGTGCAGAGTACTTCTTCACAGGCCAGTTTCAATAAAGGTCTGGTGGCTAGTTCCTTGTGGGTGCAGCTGATGACGATTCCCTGCTATTGCAGATAGGTCCAAGGGGTAGCGTTGTGCATGCACCTGGACATCCGAAGATTCCTGAGGGTGGTGGCCCTTCTGCGCCCACCGGGGAGGTTGGTGGTGCCACTATGGGATCTCAATTTAGTATTCGAGATGCAGGTGAGAGAGCCCTTTGAGCCACTGGATCGAGCTCTGCTGAAGGGCTTAACCCTCAACACAGTGTTTCTTGTATCTATATGCTCTGCGCGCAATATTTCAGAGTTTCAAGCCCTGTCTTGTTAGGAGCGGTTTCTTTCCTTTTCAAATGAGAAGGTGGGCCTGCATCCGACACCACCTTTTTTGCCCAAGGTGGTTTTGGCCTGTTATTTTGAACCAGTCCGTCTCCCTATCAGTCCTCATGTGCGTGGAAAATGTTTCCACCAGCCTGCAGTTGCACCTCTTGGATATCCGGTGCGTCCTATGGTGTTATTTGCAGAGGTCTGCGGGTTTGATGAGTCGGATCACCTATTCGTGCTGTTTAGAGGACTGTGCAGCGGAGAGGCGGCGGCTAAGGCCTCTATTTCCAGATGGATCAGAGAGGCAATCACTTCTGCATACATCTTGAAAAGTAGGCCAGTGCCAGCAGGATTGCCTGCTCAGTCCACGAGACCTCAGGTGGCCTCGTGGGCAGAGTATAGCTGGATTCTGCCAGTGGAAATTTGTAGGGCAGCAGCCTGGTCATCACTTCAAAGCTTTGCTAAGCATTACCGCCTGGATGTCCAGGCAGCAGGAGATGCCTGTTTTAGAATCGGCGGTGCTTCGGGCCGGGCAGGCCCCTCCCATTAAGTTAACTGCTCTGCTACATCCCAGAGGTGCGGGACTGGACTGGAGGGACGATAAGGAAGCTGAAATTAGGCTTACCTGCTAACTGCTGTTCCTTGAGGAACTCCAATCTAGTCTCTGATCCCTCCCTGCATGCCGGTTGTCTGTACTGGGGCCTAAAGTGGGCTTTCCCAGTCTAAGGGAGTAACCTGGGGGTCATAAGATGTGGAGTCTGTGTTGAGGGTAGACCGAAGGATTGTCTGCTCCTCATTCAGTGATGCAGGCATGTCATCGTTCAGATTGGCTACTGGTAAGCCTCCACATTCATAGGGGAGGAGGAACCTCTTCTCCACTGAGGGGGAAGATAGATTTCCAGATGTAGAATGGTTTGATTCTAGTTTTAACCACTTATTTGTTATCCTGTGAGTCTGCTTTGGAGCTTATGGGTGGTTCTTCCTTTATTAATACTGGTGTCATCAAAAGATAACATGCTCAGTCTCGAAGCTGCTGGAAGAGGTACACTACCCAGAGGTGCGGGAATAGAGGAGTTCCTGAAGGAACAACAATTAGCAGGTAAGTCTAATTTCACCTTTAATGATGTCACCCTATAAGGGTCCTGTGCAAGGCGCCTCAGACCAGTTTTTCCCAGTCTCCAGCAGATGGCAATTACTTTGGCTCCTGTGAGCTCTGGACTCCACCGAATGACTTTAAAGAAAAAGAAAAAAAAAAAGAAAACCCACAAAAAAACCAAACAAGAGAGAACCTAAAAGATTGAAGCAACATTGGGCAAAGCCTTACAGTGGGTTCTCTCTGTCCTGGTTTAGTTCTGCTGTGGGCCCAGGAGTGTAATACCCAGTGGGCCTGGTCCCTCCCCCATCCCCCCTTCTGGTGGAGTTTCTCCTTCTGCTCTTGTATTTGGGGCAGAACAGTTGGCGTACCTGGCTATGACTCTGGCCCTTTAAACAAACTGTGGGGGGGAGGGGGGGGAAACAGAAAAGGAAAGCAGGCAGGCCTCAAGATAGTCAGAGGGCAGCAGCAGCAGTGTGAGTAATCTGGACATTTCGATGAGTGGGGGGGAGCATGCTTGCATAGAGCAGTCAGCATACCGAGCTAGCGCGCAGCCTGCAGCAGCTACCAGAATTACTTGTCCAACTTCTGTTTCTGAGCAGCTGGGTAGAGGAGGGCTGCATGGCCGAGAACCAGCTGATTCGGTGTAATTGGGCTTTGGAAGAGGCGGAGGAGGATGTGGCTGAGTCTGAGTCCATGTCTTCTCAGCTGTGACAGTACCTGATTTTGGTGGGAAGCGCTGCCATTTTGTTGAGGCCTGCTTCAGATGCTGGAGGCCCCAGTCAGGCCTCAGGTTTGCTTGCAGCAGTGGTCAGGACTTTAGTTTTGGCCACTGTCTGCCCAAAGAGGGGGGTCAAGTACTCCAGAAGTGCCCTTTTGCCCAGAGTTTGTTCTCCTGCTGCATCAGATCTACTGCATGAAGCAGGACCTGGTGTTGTAGTCTAGGGATCTCAGACTGTGCCTGTGGAGTGAGGTGATCAGCACCTCCAGCCCAGCACCCTTGGATTCAACCAGCTGGAAGAGTTAGAGGATCAGGTGTTGGTTGGCTCTGGGGGTTCAGAAGATCCTGTAGAAGAGCTGTCAAGCTGCTGTGAAAATCTACAGATAGACCTTGAAGAGGGTGAGGTTCCACTTGGAGAAAACCCCACAGTGGTGAGCGTCTTCCACAGGGATGAGTTGGCAGCACTTATTTTCCAATCCATGGCAGCTCTTAATATTCCAGAAGACCTCCTCATTGAGGATGCGTTGGAAAAGCTTGTGAAAGATTTAGGGGAGTCTAAGGTTCTGAGTTGCCTGAGGATAAACCGAAGGCAGTGAAGTCTGCTCTTGCATCTTGAGGGCATCTCTGGGATTTTCAAAAGTTTCATCGTCCGAGGTTTGGGTCTCCCCAAAGGTCACGTTATCTCCCACAGTGCCATTCCTTTCGAGGCAGTCAGAGGGGTGGTAAAGATGGGCCATGGGGGCTTCCAGTAGCTCTAAACCCTCGCAATGAAGATTTGGGGGTCCAAGCAGATGTAGTTTTGGTGGGAGGTCGTCTGAAGGCCTTTTATTTATTTGACAGGTTTTTTTATACTGCTTTATCATTTCAGTCAAAGCAGTTTACATTGTAACTTAAACTTGGCAATGTACATTAAACAAAGACATCGATAATTTGGATTTTTGTGAGGCAATGGAGGGTTAAGTGACTTGCCCAAGGTCACAAAGAGTACTAGTGGGAATCTAACCCTGGTCTACTGGTTTTCCAAGCCAGTGCTCTTAACCATTAGGCTACTCCTCCACTCCAGTTTATTCTGTTTGGACCCAGATCACATTGGACTTGTGGGTTCTGGAGGTAATTCAGGAGGGTTATGCCCTCCAGTTCATGTAGTCCCTCTCCAATGTTTTTATGGTATCTCCTTGCGGGGTGCTAACATACCTAGACACAGTTTTAGACAGTGATGGGGAGGAGCCTGCTGTCTTGGTACATGTTGGTACCAATGATATAGGAAAGTGTGGGAGGGAGGCTCTGGAGGCCAAATTTAGGCTTTTAGGTAGGAGGTTGCTACCCTGAAAGTTCTGGATTGCAGTCTTAGAAATTCTTCCTAGTCCACAGCAGAGCTCTGGAGTCTCAATGTGTGGATGAGACTTTGGTGCAAGGAAGAGGGGTTTGGATCAATGTTCCCTCTAATTTTCTGTAGGCTGTGTGCGCATAAAATATCATCTGTGTGCAGCTTTTGAAGGAAGGTTAAATTTTTGTGCGCCACATAACGACACTCGGAGTTATATACTTTAAAATTTGACTACATGTCAGAATACAGTATGTACACCACATTGATTTTAATCAAATTAAATGAAAATAGACAATTACTAAATGAAGTGGGAAATTTCCAGTAATTACAATCATAACTTTTAAATTTTAAGACGTCTTTGTTATTTTCTATTAGAATCAGAGCCGTAGTTTTTGTGCGCTCTGTTGTAAAGTATGTGCGCTTGCTCGGGGAGGTGTGTGCGCACGCACACGCGCACAGCTTAGAGGGAACAGTGGTTTGGATTTGTTAGGAACTGGGCAAAGTTCTTGGGAAGGGGGGGAGCTTTTCTGAAAGGATGGGCTCCACCTTAACTGGGGTGGAACCAGGCTGCTGGCATTAACCTTTAAAAAGGGGAGAGAGCAGCTTTTAAGCTAGATAATAAGAGAAAGCCGACAGATACCCAAGAGCATATGGTTTGGAAGGATGTATCCATGAAGGATTCTAGCAAAAGAGGGAAGTTAGGGCATCTCTATAGAGGGGTTCCAATAAAAATGAAAGAAAGCCAGATGCCTTTAAGTATAGAGAAGACAGAGCTGAAAGATTCCAAATTAACCTGATCAACGGATAACCATATTGTTAATATGAACAAAATACAGCCTCTAAAATGCAAATGCTAGAAGTCTTTAAAAAAAAAAAAGATTTGAGTTAAATATATAGTGCTAAATGAAAGGCTAAATATAATTGGCATCTGAGACCTGGTGGAAGGAGGACAACAAATGGAACACAGTGGTACCTATGTACAAACTATATCGGAATGATAGGATAGATCAGATTGGTAGAGGGGTTGCTCTCTGTTAGAGAGGGCATTGAGTCACACAGGATAAACATTTTGCAAGAAACAAAATGCACTGTAGAATCTCTATGGATAGAAGTTCCATGTAAAAAGGAGAATACAATGGCAGTGGGGGGTGTACTACCGTCTGCCTGGCCAGAATGAACAGATGGATGATAAAATGCTAGAAGAAATCAGGGAAGCTAACAAAAGTTACAACACAGTAATAATGGGTGATTTCAATTACTCGATTCTCACTGGGTCAATGTTGCAGCAGGACAAGCTAGGGAGATGGTTTCTAGATGAAATAAATTACTACTTCTTGGAGCAGCTGTTTCATGAACCGACAAGAGGAGAAGCTATTTTGGACCTTGTCGTTAGTGGAACACAGGATCTGGTGCAAGAGATATAAGGGCCACTTGGCAATACTGATCATAGCATGATGGCATTTGATTTAATAATTGGAGGGAGGCCATCAAGGACATCCACAGTACTACCTTTTTATCTTTCAAAAGGCTTACTATGATAAAATGAGGAAATAGTTAAGAAAAAACTAAAAGGAGCATCTGCAAAAGTTAAAGATTGATATGAAGCATGGGCATTGTTTAAAAATACTATTTAATCTATTTATTCAACTTATTTTGAATACCGCTCTTCTCCAGGACCAAGCAGGAAGTCGGTCCTCACATATGGGTGACATCGGCGCTGAGCCCCCATGCGGAGCATTTCCCCAGCTTTCAAAGAAAGCCTTTGGGAATTGCAGTGCGCATGCGTGGTCCCCTTCCCGCCCAAGGGTGCCATCTTGCTCAGTCTTCTTTTTTCTGCGGAGCCCGACGGACGTAGTTCGTTTTTCGCTGAGGAAAAAGTTGATTTCCCTGTTTTTTGTTCTTTTTCTTCGGTTCGACGCCGGATCCTTTTCCCGCCTGGGCCCGATACCCCGGTATCGAGCCCATTCTCTATTTTCGTTTTTTGTCCTTCGTGACTAGCGTTCGCGCCATTTTTTCTTTTTTCACTGGCAGCCCTGTCTTTTGACCTTGCAGGGGCCCTTTTTCCCCCGATGGCTGCCAGCGGGTTTAAGAAGTGTGATCGGTGTAAGAAACTTATGTCTCTTACCGACACACATGACTGCTGCCTCCGCTGCCTCGGACCCGATCATGACCCGATGATCTGTGGTCCGTGTGGCAAAATGTCCTCGAAGGCATTGAGGAGTCGGCAGCACCAAAAGGATAGAATCTTCTCTGACTCTGCGTCCGGACGGGCCCGGACCTAGTCAGAGGCCTCGACGTCTTGGGACTCCGGCCCCGAGCAGCGTCGGGGTTCCTCTGAGCGGGGGTCTCCTTCGCGGGAGCAGCGCAGGAAGAAAAAACCTGCGAGGGCGGTGTCAGTGGATGCTCCTGGTTCCTCGAGGGCCAGGTCGCATAGCCCCGATAGCCGTCCCAGGTCTTCGGAGTCGGCGAGGCCTGCCAAGCAACCTCGTCTCGAGATGGAGTCTCTTGGACATGTGAGTTCTGTAGTCCTCGTGGACTCTCCTCCAGGGGAGCCGACGTCGGGCCCAACGATGTCGGGGCCCGAGTCGGGGGCTGCTGGGTCTCCTGAGCTCGGACTCAGGTTGACGGCCTTGGAGAGCAGCCTCGCTGCCTTCATGGAACAGCAGTGGGCATTGATCGCCGGTCTCACCGGTGCATCTGCCCCAACCACCGAGACATCGACGTCCAAGTCGACCCCGGAGGCCGAGCCGATCCTCGAGTCTATGCGGGCTCGAGTCGACCCTCGGCCACGGTCTCCCTCGACCTCCCGTTCAGGACCGCGGTCGTCGACGCCGGTACCCTCGGCGTCGGGGCGGAAGGCATCGGTGCCCGCCCGACCGGAGCCGCTCGATTCCTCCTCCGAGGAGTCGGGCTGGGAGATGGAGAACGAAGAGTCACTCGACACCTATCGGAATCGGTGTGTCCCGTCGGACTCACCGGAGTCCGAACCTTGGAGACGATCCCCACCGGAGGATACACGGTTCTCGGACTTCATGCGGGATATGGCCAAGGCTTTGGCATTCCCCGCCGATCCCGAGGAGGAGCCTCGAGCCGAGGAGCTCGAGGCCCTCCAGTATGACTCTCCCCCGAAGGAGGCCTTTACTGTTCCGGTTCCTCCGATGCTGGAGCGGCTGCTCTTCCGCATGTGGAAGACCATGGACTCGATGCCAGTGTTAAGCAAGCGGGTTGATTCTATCTATCGAGTCCGCAAGAGCCCCAGGTTCCAAAAGGCACAATTACCGCACCACTCCATGGTTGTGGAATCGGCCATGCATCGACTGAAAAGTCAGAAGATGCACTCCTCGGTGCCTCCTGGCAGGGAGGCCCGGAACCTGGATGCCCTTGGTAAGAAGTGCTTCCAGGGCTCTATGCTTGCTTGCCGTGTCCAGACATACCAGTTCTATATGGGCATGTACCTCCGGGACCTGGCAAAGAAGATTGCCGGGTTCTCTGCTGGTCTCTCCGAGGAACTTTTGCAGAGGTTCCAGGCCTTGTCCACTGGTATTCAAGAGTGCTCTAAGTTTATCTCTCGAGCAGCCTACGATGGCTTCGAGGCTTCGGCCTGAGTAGCCGGGGCCGGCATCGGTGCCCGCCGACAGGCTTGGCTACAGTCATCCGACCTCGAGCCTTGGGTTCAGGACAAGTTGGTCGTTGTCCCCTGCCGGGGTGAAAACCTTTTCGGCAAATCCATGGCTGAAAAGACTGCTGAACTCGAGACAGAGACTCTCACCAGGACTAGGCTGTCCAGGAAAACCTCTGCCCCTTCTCAGAAAAAGAAGGGCTCGGGGGAAAAAAGACCTTTTACCCAAGGAAGTCATCTGCCTATAAACAATACCCTCATTATCAGGCCTCTGCAGCTCCCCAACAGGGTCAGCAGGCCAAGGGGCAGGGTCATGGGCCCTGTAGGCAGAAGGCCCCCAAGCCACCAACACCGGCCCCTGCTCAGCAGGGTGGGGGCTTTTGACTCAGAAAGCGTAGCCTCTTCTCCTCAGCTGGCTCATATCAGCACAGGAGGCCAGCTGGCCCACTTTGCCCACAGGTGGTCAGCCGTCTCATCAGATACCTGGGTCCTCCATATAGTCCAAAAGGGCTATCTTCTCCATTTTCACCAGGTACCTCCCTCCTATTTTCCAGGGGAGCCTCCAAGACTCCCTCTGCACAGGGACCTACTCCTTCAGGAGTTAGCTAGTCTGCTAAAGGAACAGGCTGTGGAACTGGTGCCCCACCACCTGAGAGGTCACGGCTTTTATTCCAGGTACTTTCTGGTACCAAAAAGAACAGGAGGCCTCAGACCCATCCTAGACTTGCGCAACCTCAACAAGTTCCTGGAGAGGGAAATGTTCAAGATGCTTACCCTTGGAATCCTGCTGCCCTACCTCCAGCAGGGAGATTGGCTATGCTCCTTGGATCTAAGAGATGCTTATACTCACATCCTTATTCATCCCGACCACAGACAATATCTCAGATTTGTTGTGGGGGGAAACCACTACCAGTACAGGGTACTACCCTTTGGCCTGACCTCCGCTCCCATGGTGTTCACCAAGTGCCTGGCGGTGGTGGCGGCCTACCTGAGGCTTCAAGGTCTTTTTGTGTTTCCATACCTGGACGACTGACTCATAAGAGGCCAGTCTTCCCAGGAGGCCAGTCAAGCCACCCTTTGCACTGTGGCTCTGCTTCAGCACTTGGAGTTTGTCATAAACTTCGCAAAGTCCACTTTGCTCCCGTCCCAGAACTTAGAATTCATAGGAGCAAGGCTGGACACTCTTCAGGCGAAGGCTTTTCTGCCAGTGGACAGAGCCCACAGGTTGATGGATCTAGCCAGGCAGTTTCACAGCAATTCCCTGGTCTCCGCAAGGCAATTCCTGAGACTTCTCGGCCATATGGCTTCCACGGTTCATGTAACCCCCAATGCCCGCCTGCACATGCAGCCTGCTCAGTGGAGCCTTCGAACTCAGTGGCATCAAGCCACAGGGAGCCTTGCAGACTCAGTGAGAATATCCACCCTGCTCGTCTCCTCTCTGCAGAGGTGGCTTCATCTTCCGAATCTGATGCTCGGAGTGGTTTTTCAATCTCCTCCGCATTCTCAAGTGCTGACGACAGATGCTTCTCTTCTAGGTTGGGGAGCACATTGCTAAGGGGCATGTACTCAGGGTCTCTGGACCCCTTGGGAGGCTGCTCAGCAGATAAACCTCCTGGAGCTACGGGCGATACGCCTAGCTCTGAGAGCCTTCTCCCACCTCACATCTCACCAGTCTGTACTGGTCCAGACAGACAATCAAGTTACCATGTTCTCCGTGAACAAACAAGGAGGCACAGGCTCCTTCCTTCTCTGTCAGGAGGCACAATGGCTGTGCTCTTGGGCCGTCAATCATGGAATCCTCCTCAAGGCTGTCTACCTCCCAGGTCAAGAAAATTACTTGGCGGACAGACTGAGCAGGATCCTGCAACCACACGAATGGAGATTGAATTCGTTGGTGGTTCAGCAGATCTTTCTCAGGTGGGGCCTCCCCACCATGGATCTTTTCGCCAGTCCTCTGATCCTTCAACTCCCGAGATTCTGTTCCAGACAACCGCATCCTCTCAGAGTAGCAGCGGATGCATTTCTGATTTCGTGGTCCCACGGCCTACTGTGTGCGTTTCCTCCCACGCCACTAGTGTCCCGAACACTGTTCAAAGCCCTCAATGTCAGGGCCTGAATGATTCTGATAGCCCCCAGTTGGCTGAGGCAACCGTGGTTCCCACTTCTGCTGCAACTGGCGGTGGACACTCCTCTTTCTCTGGGGATTCAACACGATCTCCTGTCTCAGGAACAGGGCTCTCTCTTGCACCCCAACCTCCAGTCCCTTCATCTGATGGCCTGGCTGCTGAAAGGGTAGTCCTGGCTCCCCTACTACTGCCTAGAGAGGTGGAAGACGTAGTCTTAGCCTCTAGACGGCAATCCACCAGGAAATCCTATGCTCTTAAGTGGCGTAGATTCTCCGCATGGTGTGCTCAGCACAACGAGAATCCCTTCTCGTGCTTTGTAGCAGTAGTATTGCAATATTTGCTTTACCTCTCCAATCTAGGCCTTAAGTCCAACTCTGTCAGGGTTCACCTCAGTGCTCTCTCAGCGCACCACTCGCCAGTGGACGGAAGGCCTCTTTCCAACCACCCTTTGGTGGCTCGTTTTCTCAGAGGCCTCCTCCTGCTTAAGCCTCCTTTACGTCCAGCAACCCCTGAGTGGGATCTGAATGTGGTCTTACAGCGGATTACTTGTCCGCCATTTGAACCTATGGCTACCTGCCCTCTCCGTATTCTCTCCTGGAAAACCTTGTTTCTGGTAGCGCTTACCTCTGCTAGGCGAGTAAGTGAACTTCAGGCACTAGTGTCTGATCCCCCTTACACTAGGTTCTACAGGAATAGAGTAGTCTTACGGACTCACCCGAAGTTTCTCCCTAAGATTGTCTCCTCTTTCCACCTCAATCAGGAGGTGGTTCTTCCGACCTTCTTTCCCAGGCTGCATGCCAACCGGGCTGAAATGGTCCTGCATACCCTGGACTGTAGGAGGGTGTTATCCTTCTACCTTGACCGTACGTGGGAGCATCGGAGGGCTGTTCAGCTCTTCGTCTCTTTTGACCCCAATAAGTTAGGGCTGCCTGTCTCCAAGCGTACTTTGTCCATCTGGGTTGCTGACTGTATCGCCTGGGCTTATGGGGCAGCCGGCCTCTCGTTGGAGGGTCGAGTCACGGCTCATCGTGTTAGGGCGAAGGCTGCGTCAATGGCTCATCTCCGCTCTGTTCCGTTGGCAGACATCTGCCGGGCCGCTACTTGGTCTTCAAGCCAGACTTTTGCGGCCCGTTACTGCCTTGAGAGGGAGTCCCACAGGGACAGTGCTTTCGGACAGGCAGTACTCCATAATCTCTTTGGGGGTCTAGGCAACTCCTTTCCTCCAGCCCTGATGTTGGGCTACCGGTCGGGGGCGTTATCAGAGAAGATTCCTTCCTTCAGTACTGCCGCGCTAGAGGGAGCTCATTTTTCTGCTTGGGGTCTCCGGTAGCCTTGAGCTGGGGAGTCCCATATGTGAGGACTGACTTCCTGCTTGGTCCTGGAGAAAGAGTAGTTATTCACCTGTAACAGGTGTTCTCCAGGAGCAGCAGGAATCAGTCCTCACAACCCTCCCTCCCCTTGGAGTTGCAGTCATATGATTTATTTTTGCTACTTTTTTTGCTGTCTTTTAGCTATGTCATCAGACTGAGCAAGATGGCACCCTTGGGCGGGAAGGGGACCGCGCATGCGCGCTGCAATTCCCAAAGGCTTTCTTTGAAAGCTGGGGAAATGCTCCGCACGGGGGCTCTGTCGGCGCCGACATCACCCATATGTGAGAACTGATTCCTGCTGCTCCTGGAGAACACCTGTTACAGGTGAGTAACTACTCTTATTTTGCAGTCAGAGTGGTTTACATAGAATATTTAACAATAAGAATGTTACATAGAACCAGGAATTAACAACTTGGATAACTCAAAAGGGAAAACTAATAGTTAAGTCATTCTGTACAGAGAATGAAAAGGAGGAGGGAAGGGGAGATCCTAATGGAAGGGTTCTAGAGCAATTCAATCATGTTAGATTCTCTTTATGGGATACTGTCAAAATACTGACAGAATAAGTGTGTTTTTAGAGGCTTGTGAAAGCTTATGAGATCAGAATTGGATAGGAAAACCTCAAGAAGCATGTTCCTTAGGGTGGGTGCGTATAATGAGAATGCTCTAGTGCGGGTTGTCTGGTTATTCTTGACACGACGCAGGGGTTAAGATTATTCTGTATGCCACTTTGCCTTAATCTATTATCAGGTGTCCAATGGATGATTGTGAGTGAATCTTCAGAGAGCTTTCTATAAGATTTTGAAGGTCATGAGGAAGACCATGTAATTTGTTTAGCTATTGGTAGCTAATGTAGGTGTGTTAGTATTGGTGTAATATGTTCTGATTTATGAGCCCCATGAGGAGTTTGTGCTGCAGTATTCCATTTAATGCTTTTTAATACTGCCTTTCTAAGAGTCAAGGTGTTTTACAGCAAACTCTGCATTAATGAACATTGAACATTTCCTTGAGTACATAATTGTAAGGGTGGGGTCCTTTTAACTTTTACGTATTACTAAATGCAAGAATATTTAGGGCCATTTGCAGTGGATGTAGGGTGCATTTTAGTAGACCTTGATATACAATATTGCAAAAGTCAAAATGTGGAAAGATTGAGGGCTTGAAGGACTGTTCAATAATCATTTGATTCGAGTAGAGGGTGTAGATACCGGAGAGTTTGTATCTTATGGTAAATGGATTTGGTGATACTGTTGTGAAAATGCATAGTAAGTTGCTGATCAATGATTGAGGAAGCAGACCTCTTGTTTTACCTGAAGCTCTGAGTGCTTTACCTTCACGGTTGATGGAAGGATGAACAATCGGTCTTTAGTTATAAATAATACCTTAGTCTTTTTTCAATTGACCAAAAGGTTGTGGTTGGCGAGCCACTGGGAGATTGTATCGAAACAATTAGTTTGGTGTAGTTGGGTTTTCCTGTGGAGAATGGTGCATATATCATAATGTCATTTGCCTATATATAGTAATGTTTGCCAGAAGACTGGATGATGGAGCATACTGGTTGAATATATAGATTGAATAGCAAGGAGGAGAGTGCCGATCCTTGCAGGACTCCTTGTGCTTGATGTATCTGAATGGGTCCCTATTTTTTACTTGTTGGTGGCCACTCAGGACCAGAACCAGTCTAGCGCTGTATGTGTTGACCCTACTTCCTGTAGGCAGCCAATCATGGTTTGGTAGCTGATGGAGTCAAAAGCTGAGGCAGTATCCATAAATATTAATATGAATTCTTGTTTCTTCTTGTCGATGCCTCTAATGAATCTATCCCAGAGGGATGTTAGTATTGTTTCCACTCCATGGTGTTTAAAACCATGTTGATATGGGTCCAGTGGGGTATGAGAATATACATGGTCGAGTTGCTGTTGGCCCACCTTATCAATGATTTTTGCCCAGAATGGCACACTGGAGATGGGTTGCCAGGATCAAGTTATGTTGCCAGGATCAAGTTATTTGTTTATTGGTCTAATGGATGCTGTTTTGAGAGATACTGGGACAAAGCCTTGAGACAAGGAAAGGTGAATGAGATTGGCAGTGAAGGGGCTCAAATCAGAGCATGCACTTTTAACCCAGCTAGTTGGACAGGGATCAATTGCTGAGGTAGTAGTGGTGAAGTCATGGATTATCTTTTCCAAATGTTCATGCGTGACAGATTTGAATTTTGAAAGTTTAGGAGTGGAAGAGGGACTATAAAGGACATTTACTGAGGTGGGGGGTGTCCAGGGTGGGTGTGTTCTAGAGATGGTATGCAAAGGCCCGAGGATGCAGGATATTGGTGTCGGGGCATTCAGTAGGGTCTTTTAGCATGGATTTGACTATGTCGAGCTGTTCTCTAGGATGATTTACTGCAGAAAGTAAAACCTTTTTGTAACATTCCATCCGTTTCTGATTGAGATTGTGGTGTTCCTGCAGGCTAGCCATGTAGGCATCCCAATTGAGTGGTAGTTTGGTGCGTTCTAGTTTCTATAGTTTTAACTTTTGATTTCTGTAGTTCTGATATGTACCAAATGGTTGCATAGGTCCTCTTGGGATGTTTTAAAGTGGAATGCTGAATGCATTGCTTAAGATGTTCCACGTATCGATGAGTGTCGAGGTTTGTAGTGTCAGGTGAGTGAAAGTCTGGTTTTGAGTATTGTCAGGTTGTATTATAACGTGAGGTATGTGGAAGACAATGTCATGATGATGGGACCATGGTATAGGAAGAACTGAAAGAGATAATAGGTTGTTCTGTTGGAGAAAATTCATGGAGCGCAAATGAGATTCAATGTATTACTTATAGCTTAGACCAGATGTATTCCACACTTTAAGAAAGGTGGAAGGAAGGATAAAAAAAGCTTCCAGTATGATTTAAAGGTGAGATCAGAGGCTGTTGTAGCCAAAAAAGCATCTTTTAGGAAATGGAAAAAGAAGCCAAATGGCAAAAGCAGGAAACATAAGCACTAGCCAAGTTAGGTGCAAGGCATTGATAAGGCAAGCAAAGAGAATTTGAAAAAAAAGCTAGCCATGGAAGCAGAAACGCGCAATTAAAACGCTTTCAAGTACATCTGTGGCAAAAAAAACTGAGTCAGTTGGGCCATTAGATGATAGATGGGTAAAGGGGGCTCTAAGGGAGAACAAGGCCATAGCGGAGAGACTGAATTCTTTGCTTTGGTCTCTACTGAAGATGTATGGAAGTTACCCATGCCTGAAATGGTATTTAAAGGTGATGTATCAGGAGAATTGAAACAAATATTGATAAATCAGGAATATGTATTATAACTATCTGATAGAGTACCAGATCAGCTAGACCAGACAGTGTACATCTCAGGGTGCTGAAAGAACTGAAAGATGGGATAGCCCACAGATTACTAATAGTAGACTTGCAATCATTAAAATCATCTGTAGTACCTGAAGACTGGAGTATGGCCAACATAATGCCAGTTTAAAAAAAAAAAAAAGGATTCCAGGGGTGATCAGGAAACTACAGATTGGTGAGCCTGATGTCAATATCATGCAAAATGGTAGACATGATTAAGAATAAAATTACTGAACATGTAGAGAATCCTGGTTTAATGGGAGAAAGCCAACATGGCTTTAGCCAAGGAAGGTCTTGTCTGTTATATTTTTTGGAAGGTGTGAATAAACAGGTAGATAAAGTTGAGCTGATTGATTATAGTGTATCTGGATTTTCAAGAAGCCTTTGAACAGGGTCTCTCATAAGTGGAGGAGTAGCCTAATGGTTAGAGCACTGGCTTGGGAACCAAGAGACCAGGGTTTGATTCACACTAGCACTCCTTGTGGCCTTGGGCAAGTCACTTAACCCTCCATTGCCTCAGAAGAATCCAAGTTACCGATGTCCCTATTTAATGTACATTACCAAGTTTAAATTATAATGTAAATCGCTTTGACTGAAACGATAAAGCAGTATAAAAAAACCTTGTTAATTTAAAAAGTCATGGGATAGGAAGCAGTATGCTATTTTGGATCAGGAACTTGTAGAAGATATAAAGCAGAGAGTAGAGCTAAATGGCCAACTTTCTCAGTGGAGAAAGGTGACTAGTGGAGTATCCCCAGGGATCTGTGCTGGGCCTGTTTTTTTTTGTTTGTTTTTTTAAACATATTCATAAATGACCTGGAAATGGGAATATGAGTGAGGTGTTCGAATTTGCAGATTACACAAAATTATTCAAAGTTGTTAAAACACAAGAGGATAGAGAAAAATTGCAAGAAGACCTTGATAAATTGGGAGACTGGGTGCAACGTTATGCACTTAGGGAAGAACAACTCAAACTACAGTTACACAGTGAAAGGTTCCACATTAGGAATCACCACCCAGAAAAAGTATCTAGGCATCATCGTGGATAATACATTGAAAACTCTCTGGCCAGTGTGCAGTAGTGGCCAGGCAAGTAAATAGAATGCTAGGAATCGTAAGGAAAGGAATGGAGAATAAAGCCAAGGATATTATAATTCCTCTGTATCATTCCATGGTGCGACTGCATCTTGAATATTGTGTATAATTCTGTTTGCCATATCTTAGGATATACTAAAAAAATCACCAAAATGCCCCCAAGAAATATTTGTAAACATTACTCATTCTTTTGTCGGACGTCGCCGTAGGTAAGTACACATTTTCAATTAATACTCCCATACGGTTCTATCCATTTTAATAAAGACAAAATAATTTCCAAAAACTTAACTCAATCAGCGTTCACAACTTGTAGGTCTTTATTAAAATGGATAGAACTGTATGGGAGTATTAATTGAAAATGTGTACTTACCTACGGCGACGTCCGACAAAAGAATGAGTAATGTTTACAAATATTTCTTGGGGGCATTTTGGTGATTTTTTTAGTATATGTATATATTTATCACTGAATTTGGGATATTAGCATTGATATCTTAGGATATAGCAGAAGTAGAAAAGGTACAAAGAAGAGCACCAAAAATGGTGAAGGGGATGGAAGGATACCCCTATGAGTTGAGGCTTAAAAGGTTAGGGCTCTTCAACCTGGAAAAAAGATGGCTGAGGAGAGAGATGATGTCTATAAATTAATGAATGGAGTGAAATGGGTAAACATTGATCGGTTGTTTACTCTGTCAAACAGTAGGAAGACTAGCAGACGCACAGTGAAGCTACAATGTAATCTAAGGACTAATAAGAGGAAATATTTTTTTCACTCAACACATAATCAAACTCTGGAATTCGTTACCAAAGGATGTGGTAAAACTGTTAGTGTAGCTGGGTTTAAAAAGGTTTTGGACAAGTTACTGTAGGAAAAGTCCAAAAACCATTATTGAGGAGGACAAGGGAAATCCATTGCTTACCCCAGGATAAGCATTGTATAATCTGTGTACTTGTGACCTGGATTCACCACTGTTGGAAACAGGATACTGGGCTTTGATGGACCTTGGTCTAACCCAGTATGGCATTTCTTATGTTCTTAAAAAAGTGTCAGGCAGTGAGAGAAACATTACAGCATCTGATCCATCTGCAGGCAATCGTAAAGGTTCCTCCAGAGGAGTACAGCTGGGGTCGGTATTCCATTTATTTCATAGCTCCCAAGAAGGAGGGAACTTTTTGACCTATCTTGGATTTAAAAAGCATTGTCAAAGTTTTGCGGATTCTGAATTTCCACATGGAGATGTTGAAGTCCATTATTGTGGCGATTTGTCAGGGGGCATACTTGACCTCATTGGACTTGTAGAAGCATATTTGCACATTCTTATTTGGCCTGACCATCAGCATTACTTACATTCCCTTTGGTCACTTTCAATTTCGAACCATGCTGTTCAGTCTCACCATGGCCCCCAAGGCATTCACCTAAGTGAAGATGGTGGTGGTGGCGGCGGCTGCTGCTCTGCGCAAGGAAGGGGGTTTTGGTGCACCCTTACCTGGACAACTGGCTGATCAGGGCAGAGTTTCAAGATAGTCGATTGGCAACTCTGTGAGTAGTATCATTGACCCAGCCCAACATCTGGAACATCAACTTTGCCAAGAGCAGGGTGAATCTGACTCAGTTGTTAGATTACTTGGGAGCGCATTTCAACACCAGAAGAGACAGGGTGACTTTGATACCAGAGCGGATTCGAAAGTTGCAGGATTAGATTGTGCATTTCTTGAGAAGGCCTATTATCCATGCTTGGGATTATCTTCAAGTGCTGGGATCCATGGCAGCCACTCTAGAATTAGTGCCCTGGGCCAGGGCGCATATGTGCCCTCTCCAGTGGGTGCTGTTGTCCAGGTGGTCAGCACAGAGGCATTTATTATGGAGGAACTTCTCTGCCGAAGGAAACCTGAGTGAGCTTTCAATGGTGGCTCCACTTGGACAACCTATCTGTGAGTGTCCCTCGAAACCCCAAACTGGATAGTGGTGATGATGGATGCCAGTCTAACAGGTTGGGGGGGCCCACTGTCTGTCCCAGGTGGCTCAGGGGCAGTGGTTTCCGGAGGAACAGACTTGGTCAATCAATATATTAGAGATGAGGGTAATATTCTTGGTGCTCAAGGCCTGTTTACTCCTGCTTTGACTCAGGGCAGTACGAGTACTGTCCAACAATGCAACATCAACCACTAGGGTGGTATCAAGAGTTGGTGGTGGAAGTGGCAGCCCTGCTTGTGGGCAGAGGTGCATCTTCTGGCTTTGTCTGCAGTTCACCTGGCAGGCAAAGAAATCGTGCAGGCAGACATCCTCAGCAGAAATCGGTTGGATCTAGGGTGAGAGGTTTCTAAGAGTTAGTCTGTCTTCAGATTGTGTGGTGTTGGGGATCACCAATAATGGATCTTATAGCATCAGCAGTCAGTGGCAAGGTGGATTGGTTCTTTAGTCAGTGGTGCGAGAGTATGTCCAAAGGTCTCAATGCAATGGTCCAAAGGTGGCCTCAAGCAAGATTCTTGTATGTCTTTGCCCTGTGGCCTCTCATAGAGCAAGTGGTCCAGAGGGTGAAGGCTCGTATGGGCCTGGTGGTGGTTGTGGCCCCAGAGGCTGTGGTATGCGGACCTAGTTTGTTTGGCAGTGGAAGATCCTTGGCCCTTGGGGCCTATCCTGACGTTATACGTGACTTGATTCTCACTTATGGCTTGGCTCTTGAGAGGGCACGATTAAAGAAAAAAGGTTATGTTTATGTTTATTGATCATTTGATATACCGCTCAGACCAAAAGGCATTACTCTTCTAAAATCATTGTTACGTTATTATGAATTCGCATATGTCCACATGTGGTGTCTGAGAGTTGGTCTGAAGATAGAGGACGCAATGCTTCTCTTCCAGAGATCTTTGTGTTCTTGCAGGCAATCCTAGATAAGGGACTGGCTCTAAATTCTATGCGTGTGCAGGTGGCGGTGCTGTGGTGCTTAAGAGGTAAGACTTAGGGCATCTCCTTAGCCTCCCATCTGAATGTGATATGTTTCCTGAGAAGAGTTAAACATGACTGCCCACCGGCATGTCTACTCGTTCCATCCTGGGACCTTAATTTGATCTTGTTGGTGCTGGTTGGAGCAGTGTTTGAACCCCCTGTTGCACGCTTCTGAAAGATCTCATGCTGAAGACAGTATTTTTGGTAGCAATTTGCTCTGCTTGGAGAATTTCTGAGCTGCAAGCTTTATCACGTAGAGAGCCTTTCTTAGTGATATCTAAGGAAAAGGTGGTCATTTGGCCTGTTCCTTCCTTTTTTATCTAAGGTGGTTTCATTTTTTTTTTATGTTAATCTGCCAATGATTCTTCTGGTATTTGTAAGAAGTGGAGAGTCTCCAGAGAGTCAAAATTTGTATAAGTTGGATGTGAGGTGAGTGCTGTGACAGTAAGAGGACTGTCGTTTTGAAGATTGGATCATCTCTTCATGTTTCAAGGACTGCAGAAGAGAGAGGCAGCTTTCATGCCTTCACTAGCTCGCTGGCTGAAGGAGTCTATTGCTTCAGCTTATCTGCTTAAAGATCGGTCAGTTCCAGAGGGACTTAAAGCCCATTATACTAGAGCTCAAGCCTCTTCATGGGCTGAATTTGGTTTAGTTCCACCACTTGAGATTTGTAGAGCGGCGGCGTAGTCTTCATTGCATTCCTTTACTTGGCATTGCCATCTGGATCTGCAGGCACACTGTGATGCTATCTTTTCGGAGCGGGTCTTGAAGGCCAGGCTCTCTTGTCTCTCCCATTAGGTACAACTTCATTATATCCCATGTGTCTGCACCGGACTGGAGAGATGATTAGGAAGGCGAAATTAGGTCTTTCCTCAAGTCCATCCAGTCCAGGACCTACCCTATCTGCTATTTGTCTTTATCTGTTATGGCTGAGCCTGGGGAAGTGCAGAAATCTTTACTCATATTGTCTCCATGAAGACCGAGGCTTTGATGTGCTCTGCTGCCCTTGCTTCTTTGACTAGAAATGGGAGGCTTGGGGAACGGGGTGGTTTATCTTTATTCCGTTCTCTGCAGGCCCCCTGTGAAGTCGGCATTTCTTTCATAGTTTAACAGTTCTGTAATTGGTAATAAGTTTCAAATAGTAGTATTTTGGTAATTTCATAAGCTGTGTTTTTGGAGTTTGCTTTGTTATAGAAATACTGGTCTGAGGAGCCTTGCATAGAACCCTTATAGGATGGCATCATCAAACCAGTGGTTCTTAGTGTCCTTCTGCTGGTAGGTGAGCATTACCCACGCATTTGGACTGGACTAGAGGGATTCAAGGAAAGAAAATTAGCAGGTAAAACCTAATTTCACCATAATTCTTAAAAGCTAGTCTGATGTAAAGCAAGTCCAATAAGGAAGTAGCTTTTTACTTTACCGATTGGTTGTCAGGTGCTGTGTTCCCATTGAATCGGTGAAGAATACAGCGCCTAAGAGCTAGTGGCAGGCGTGTAAAGTCAGTCTAGTATCACCTACAACTTCTTTCTGTGTGTTCATGAAATTGAACTGCCACCTCCCATGTAATAGTCTCATAACTGTTTTTGTGGTATAATGGAACCGTATGGAAGATTCCAGTAAAGGCAATTGTATCATATTGTGCTGCAATATTAATACTGGTCTTGAGAAATTTTTTGATAACAGATTTTCGCCAATCTCCACTGCTACTGTTTGAGAAGGAGAGGCAGAAGGGACGATTCTTTTGCTTTTGTTAATTAAATCACAAGCTATATTACTGATTTTAACTCTTGTTTCAGGCTAATGTATATACAAAAAGTTTCACTTAACATTTTTTGCTATTAATGTATATAAAATGAAAGAGCGAGATTTTTTTTAAATGTTCCCAATTAACATATTAAGTTTTGATGTATTTCTCTTCTATTTACATGCATGTTTACCAAGGATATCTCAAGAGACAAACCTAAAAGGCTTTCAGCCTATAAACGAGTACATAACATCTAAAAACCTCTGGACTTTCTTGTTTTCAAATTGTCATAGTTAACAAGAAAATGTGAATCTGTGGTTGCCCATTTTATCCAAACACAGATTCTTCAGAATATGGATTCATTTTAATTGTGAATGTCTTCCATTTGCCATCCTGAGGGCCTACTTGTAGTTTTTCAATAGTCTCCCTATCCAGATCTTTACTGCAGTTGAAGTATTTGCTTTGTCCAGCAGTTACAGCTGTCACTCTTTTGGCAGTAGACCTTTCAGCCAGACATATTGACCCAATGCCTCCTGGCTCTGTCTGAAGCTGCTCATGTGGAATGCTGTAGTTGTCTGCAGGATCACAGAGGCTGATCTAGCAATTTACTTGCAGATCTTTTATTAGCTCCTCTGCTTCCCCTTAAAACTTTGCCTGTCTTTGACATATTAGGTAGAAGAAAATAGTTTTTTTTTATTCTGTCCTGTTTATTAGAGGGCCTATTTACTAAAGTATAGTAAAGTTTTATACTTAATGCACATTAATGTCAACTTTGAACATGCTTTAAGTAAAAACTTCCATGGTAATGTTTGGGGGAGTGGTTGATATTTGGTCGAAGTTCTGTGATTTTTAGTGTGACAGAACACTGTTAACTATTTTCCCATTCTTCCTGCTAGACTAGTCCAGAAAAAATGGGTTGTGTCCCCCTGCCAGCAGATGGTGGAGAAGAGAAAAAACTAGAAGTTCACTGTGACATCACCTCTGGTATAAGAATTGGTACAGCTAGGGGCATGCTTCAGTATTTCTCTGTCTTGGCAGATGGTGCTTGCTGGAATGGTAGAGCAGTGTTTTAGTACACTCCTGGGCTCACAGCCTGCTGCTGTTTCCCCCCTGTAGTAACATAGTAAATAATGGCAGATAAAGACCTGCATGTAGTCTGCTCATTGAGGGTTGTACTTGACGCTCTGTGTAGGTTACCCTCTCTGTATCCTTGTTTAGGATTTGCAGGCTACCACTATTTTTTTTATGTCTAAAAGTTACTGAAGTTTGTGTTGATTCCTCTTGCTATAAAGGGGGTCATCTGTATCTGTCTCTCACTTTTTTGAATTCGATCACTGTTTTTGCCTCCATGGGAGGGCATTCCAGACATTTACAGTTCTGGTCTACATTATTGATATCCTTGCATTTTAGGTAATGTTATGTACAATATCTTGAGAAATAATTGGAAATATTCCAATTGTGTATGTTGTCATAATATTTTAATATGTTCAAAGGTATAAACAAAAAAAGAGATGTCTTCAACTTAGACGTAGTAACTTCTGAGAAAAAAAGAAAATATGACTTGGACAGGAGTAATGGCACCATTCACTAATATTTGATTGCACAACCCTTGGCAGTGGTGACAGCCTCAACATTTCTTGTAGCCATCTAGAAGTTTCTTACATCTGTCTGCTGGTAGTTTCTCCCACTCTTCTAATATAATTTGTTCCAGCTCATGAATGTTTTCCAGGATTCCTTTTACCAGTGGCAGATTTCAGCTCTTTCCAAAGGTTCTCAATTGAATTATTTATTTATTTATTTAGACAGTTTTGTATACCGCCTTATCCTTCAATCAAAGCGGTCACAACACAATTGGGGGATACATTTAACACGCGGGGATGAGAGACACATACACTAATACTTACAGGGAACATGGGCTATGGAGGGTTAAGTGGCTTGCCCAAGACCACAAGGAGCATCTGTGGGACTAGAAACTCCAGTCCTTCCGGCCCAAGGTTGCTGTCCTCTAGTGGGATTTGAACCCCCGACCTTCCGGCCTGAAGTACCTTGCCCCAACCACTAGGCTACTCCTCCCTCCTGATTAAGATCAGGACTCATTGCTGGCCAGTTTAAACGGTCTTTTTTTTTTCCCCCTTTTTAGCCATTCTTTTGTACCTTTGGATGTATATTTTGGGTCATTGTTCTGCTGGAGGAAACATGATCCAGACTTAGCTTTCTGACGCTAGGTAGCACATTTTGCTCCAAAATACCTTGCTAGCCCTCTTACTTCATGATTCCTTTAATACATTCCAGGCCTCCAGTTCTTGAGGCAGCAAACAGCCCCATAGTGTTGTGGAACCTCCACCATATTTAACTGTAGGAAGGGTGTTTTTTCCTTTATGCGCTTCATTTCTTTGACTATAAATGTATCGGTGGTCTGCATTGCCAAAGAGCTCAAGTTTTTAGTTTCATCTGTTCACAGAACACTTTCATAGAATAATTGTGGTTTCTCAAGGTGGGTTTGGACAAAGATCAGGCTTGCCTTTTTATGTCTGTCTTAGAGCAGTGGGGTCCTTCTTGGCCTTTGCCCATGAAGTCCTCCTTTGTTTAGTGCACAGCGTTATGGTATGGGTTGAAGCCACCACTCCAGATTGCTCCAGGTCAGCCTTAAGCTCTCTGGATGTTGTTCATGATGTATTTCTAACAGTTCACCCTAACCTTTGAAGACAGCTTGGATTAATTTTCTTCTTTTCACCATGTCCTGGGAGGTTCTTGAAAGTTCCATGAACAGAAAACTTCTTAACAACATTGTGAACTGTAGACACAGAAAACCCAAGGTCTCTGGAGATGGCTTTGTACCCCTTTGAAGTTTGATATTTGGTGATAATGGTTTTTCTGATGGTTTCAGGCAGCTCTCTTGTCTTCAGTTGTGAAAATGGAACAGGGAGTGAATGTGGCCATTTTAAACATTAGAGCCATCATTCATTGGTTGATTCAAGTCATGCGAGTACTGACAACTGATAACAGGCGCATCTAATTTTATTGCAGTAGGAATATGGCTCTTCTGTTCAAACTGATTTGAATTGTTTATAAGGGTGACAATCATGTCCTGGCAATTTCACAATTTTTATACTATTAACTACTAGCTTCTTTTTTAATTGGTCTTGTTTTATTCAATTCTTTTGTGTCAAATATGTGTAGATATATAGTCCAAAGCCATTTCATTGGCAACTTTTTAGGAGATATTGGACATTACTTGCACCCTTACAGTTCAACCCCTTAATGTTGGCTACAATTGTACCACCCTTTCTATGAAAAAGTTTATCTCCAGGAACAAGCAGGAATGCAGTAGTCGCATATGGGTGATGCCCCTGATGGAGCCCATGTGGGAATGCTCCCCAATGTCCAATAGGAAAGCCTTTGGGAGCACTCCACTTTGCCTACATGCCTGCCTTCTCACCTTCCCAACTCAACTCCTCTCCTCAGTTCTTAGTTTTTCTAGGAGCCAGTAGGATATATCGTCCTTCATCCCTGAAAAACGCTTCTTTTTTTGTGCCTTTCAGGGTACATCGTGCTTCTGCCTTCCTGTTTACACCAGTTCCGTCGAATCAGACACTGGTCCCAATATTTCTTTCTTTTTTATTTTCAATTTTCTTTTCTTTTCTATTGATTTTCACCACTGTTCTCCCCACTAGCCTAGGCCTCCATAGCCTTGTCTTCAACCTCAAAGACAACTTTTTCAGGCATGGAAAAGCCAATCAGTGTTTTATTTAAAAAAAATGTACCAAGTGTGCCAGTACCATTTTGGCCACTGATAAACATGACTAGTGTTTAAAATGTTTGGGTCCTGACCATGAACCTACTGCTTGTCCTTTGTGTCAACAAATGACAGAGGCCTCAAGAACTGAGCAAGACAGTTTTGGATCATCGTTCGCTTTGGACTCTGTTTCAGTGGCTTCCATGTCATTGAAGGCATATGGGTCTCAGGCTTCTTCAAATTCCAAATACAGAAGTAAGTCAGTCTGTGGCCATTTCCAAATCTTTGGCATCAACGACAGATTCCAATGTCAGGGAAAAGTCCCAACATAAGCATTGCAGCTCCTCTAGAAGTGCTTCTGATGCAGATCAACCAGCCAAACAGTTCCGATGGGAGTATTTGTCCTCCAAAGCACAAGTGGAGCTCTGGGATGCTTCTGAAGCATCAACTCCCGGAGAGCTACCAGTTACTTGTTCTGAGACAGTGACTCGGTGCCCCGTACTTGATTCCAACCAGACATTTGCCATCTCCCTAGACCAACGTATGCTGGCTCTCAAGAGGAACTTGGCAGCCTCGATACCAATTAACAGAGAGCTTCAGGAATACAGGCTTCGGCATAAAGCCTACAGCCAAGGGTATCATCCCAGATACTGGCCCTTGAACCGGCATTATTGGAACACCTGAGGACGATTCCTCAATTGGAACCGGTCAATGCTCCCCCCCGCCCCCCTGTTATCCAGTAGAGTCTGGCCACCATTGCTCTTGGCTCCGATACCTCTGAGTATCTGTATCGATATAGACAGTCGACTTCTACAAAGCATTGAGGTTGAACCCAGGACTGCCATTACTTTGATTTCTTGCCAGACTCTGATTCAATTTCTTCAGAATCTCATGTACTGGAGAAAACCTTTTCGGAAAGTATTCCTGAGAATTTCCTGACATCCCTTTGGACCCTTTGCTGCCCCCCTGAAGGTCTCTACCTGAGGATATGTCCTTTCAGGACTTCATACATGATATGGCAGCGGGGCTCTCATCACAGTAGTCTTGGAAAAGGAACCGATAGCGGAGGAATTGGAGATACTCCAATACTTTCCAACACCCAAGGAAGCGGCTACCTTCCTGGTGCATCGTATTTTATAGGACCTAATGCTCTGCATGTGGGAGGCCCTGCTCACGGTTCCGCATGTTAGCAAGAGACTGTACCATGTATCAAGTACCAGTGTGCCCAGGCTTCAAAAAACCTCAGTTTCCCCACCGCTCAATGGTGGTGGAATCAGCGATGTGCAGAATAAAGAGCTCAAAGAACCAGTCATCCGTGCCTCCTGGCAGAGACTCGAAGACACTCTCTATGCCTTCGGGTGTCTGTTCCAGGCATGCATGTTGGCCTCCAGAATCAACTCTTACATGCTGTACATGAGCATGTTTCTGAAGGATGTCATCAAGGATCTGGAGACTTTTGCCCCTCTGCTTCCTGAGGCTAAGCAGGGTGCATTCCAGATCCTCATCAGGTAAGGTCAGAACATTTCTAAGTTCCTTACCAGAGCCTCTTTTGATGCTTTTGAATCTATCAGCAGAGCTTCAGCAGTCTGCAGTGGGGCTTGCAGAATGACCTCGAGCAATGCATCCAGGATAAATTGGCCAATATCTCATGTACCAGAGAAACCCTTTTTGGAAAGGATTGGAGGGAAAAAGCAGGAGAGATTTGAAACAGATAATCTCACTATAAAACACCTTTCCAGGAAGACAGCAGACCCATCCAAAAGGAAGGCGCTTCCCAAAAAATCTTTTTATTCTAAAAATATACTATCCTCCTTACCTGCCTTCTGCTGCCTATCAACCTCAGCAGAGGCAGCAGGGTCCTCGCCAGCCTAAGAAACCCAAAGCACCTAAGCCTCAACCAGCTGCACAGGCACAGTCTGCACCTATTTTTTGACTCCTTCCTAGAGAGCATTGCCAATTTGCCCGGAGGGCCACCGCCCCTCCACATAGCAGGCTGACTTTGTCACTATGCCCACAGGTGGCACCTCATAATATCAGAGCAGTGGACACTCCAGATTCTCCAAAGGGGTTATCAGCTTCACTTTAAAACCTTGCCCCTCACCTGCTTCACAGGGGATTATCCCATGCAACCCCTTCATAGCACTCTCTTAAAAGAAGAGGTGACCACCCTTTTGTCCCAGGGTGCCATAAAGAATTCCTCCCCTCAAGAAAAGTCGGGCTTCTACTTTCCATACTTTCTCATTCCAAAGAAAACAGGAGGCTTCAGGCCCATCTTGGATCTCAACTCCCTTTGATGTGCGGTGTGCAGGACGAGCTCCGGTTATTTTGACTTAAAGATTGTGCTCACAACGTTACTCCAATTGATCGACTGAGTTTCTGTAGAACAAACGGGTTCGTTTAACTCTGCCGATTCAACTAAAAGAATAGATACTGCAAGCAGTGCTGTCATTAAGCACTTGAACGTGTTAATTCCCCTGAGGAAGGCGTTGCCGAAACGCGTTGGGGTCCTTACCAAACGTGTTAATTCCCCTGAGGAAGGCGTTGCCGAAACGCGTTGGGGTCCTTACCAATAAAAGACTCATTAGTTCATCCAACGTCTCCTGCCTCTTGTGTCCTTTAACTAACTAAGTCAGAAGTTTCTAATAAAGCAGAAACACTTAAAACATTAAATTGCTCCTGGCCACCTACAGCAACAGAGGCCGAAGCCTTCCGAGCTGTAGGAAGATAATAAATTGCCCTAACCTTTTTTTAAGCCTTTCCTCACAGGGGTATCCTTCTATCCCATTTATCATTTTTGTTTTTCCCTGGAGTGAGTTTTTTCCCACTATTAGGCCATCTCCCTTCTGTGCAGTTCTGCTTATCCCCAGCTGGGGCTCCAGGTTAGCCCAGCCTTGGGGTTCTCCCTTCCCTGGGGCTCTCCAGAATTGGTTCTGATGTGGATCTCGTAGGGGGGGGGGGGCACCACCACAAGTGGCAAAGGAGAAAAGGGGCCAGGTTCTCATTTCTCCTTCCTTTGGAGGAAGGGGTAGACCCTGGGAGTCACCGCAGGGCAGTATAGAGGAGGGTGAGCTTTCACCCTCTGAGGAGGATAACTGTTCATCCATCTGTTCAGGTGCAAGGCACTGTTCTCCCTTGTTGCTCAGGCTAACTCTGCTCCGCATTTCCACTGTAACATTGGAGAAGACTGGATGTGGATCTGACACTGGAAGGCTTAAAGCCTTCTGAGGCCGCCTATCTCTCACAGGTTAGTCTGGCACATGATTCTGCCAGAATGGGATTTCCCAGGTGGGCTTCTGGAGGGAGGGGGGGGGAGGGTAAGGTTATGGACAAGTTGCATGCCTTCTGCCGAAAGAACATGGAGAGCTGATTGCATTTCCCAAAGTTGAACATCTTGATCATGGTTATCACTTGGCGCACCACCATCCCAGTGGGACTGCAAAGTGGCAGCATTGCCTCGACCTTTGGCATGCAAGCCTTTGTCTGTGGCGGCTTGGTGACTAGTGTGTTCCTTCACTGAATCCAAAAATTGCCAGAGGATTCAGAGAGTTTATTTGCCTGGAATCCACAGCATCCTTTCTGACCAACTCCATGTACAACTTCTGGCACAAGTGGTGGTAGCAGCTATGGTGGCCAGGTGCTGGCTGTGGTTCCGATATTGATCAGCAGATATGACTTTGAAGTGGTACTTCCCACTTGTGTGGACTGGTTTAGCAGAATGAGCTGGAAGGTGAAACTTTACTGGAATCGTGCTTGACCAGTCCAGTACCTGCACCGCTGCTGCTTGTACACATAAATTCTAAAGTGTGTGTATATCCCGTTTTTTTTAGATGGGGTGGGCACTGGTCCTTCCTGCAGTGTCCTCAGTATGGTCCTTCCAGGGCTGATCTCCTCATGGATGTTTAGTTTTTGATAGTTTGCAAGACAAGCCCCTTTGCCAAACATGCAATTTTTTTTTTTTATGCCATCAATTCAGTGTTGACGCATAGCAACTCAGCTACCTTTTGGTTTTCTTGGCAGTGTATCACCGGAAGTAGATTGCCAGCCTTTTCATCCAAGGCAATGGAGGGTAAAGTTACATGCACAAGGTCACAAGGAGTGCCAGTGGGAATCAAACCCTTGATCTTCTGAGTACTAGGCAGTAGCTCTAACCACTAGGCGGCTATGCCACAGTGTACCCCTAGCTGCACCAATTCTTATACAAGGTGTGAGGTCACTGAAAACTTCCAGTTTTTTCTGTCTCCATCATTTATTGGTGGGGGAAATAACCCATTTGTGTGGACTGGTCTAGTAGGATTCCAGGGAAAAAAGTTATCAGGTAAGTAATATTTCACCTTAATTCTGCTCCCTTCCTATCATTATCATAAAGTTCTGTGTTCCGCATGGGATATAACACGCATTAGCTGTTTTTTTTTAATATGCGTCATTAATGTGTGTTAAACAACTAATGCAGCTTAGTAAATAGGACACTAAATGCCTTGCACAGAATGCCCAAGGTAGGTTACAATTTATTTTAATATTTCCTTCTAACAAGTGAGAAGCCAAGTTTGCTTTAACTGTTTTTGAAGTGGCCATGATGCATCTCCATTCCAGTCAGTTTGGCATGGTTGATGTGCCCCAGGTGCTGGATGAAAATGGATTTGGATTAATTGGTGTGCAATTTTGGTTTTCTGCTTTTCTGTCATTCTCTGTGCACAGAAGGGCTTTTCCTTGCATGGTTTGCTTTCACTTTCTATATGACTTCTTAAGGCCTTTCTACTAACAGATTTCGTCATTGCCACAAAATGGGAGGCAGCTCCTAAATGAGACACTGAAAGGTGTGGATTTCAAGAGTTCTTTCTTTTGGTGAATATAGCTTTGCAAAAAGTAAATTCATGAATGCTGGGGAAGGCATGCCAAAGAAACTTTTATTTGGCCTGCTGCCCTGTGGAAACCAAGTGGTTTTATAAAGCTTAAACATTTTACACACCAAAAGCTGCATTCTCTCCATTGACCATTAGGCATATTAGTACTTTGTTATTGTCACCTTTCTTATGAATTAGGAAATGCCACTTTCCCTAAAACTGTGGGT
Organism: Ichthyophis bannanicus; assembly: GCA_033557465.1. Classification (NCBI taxonomy): domain Eukaryota; kingdom Metazoa; phylum Chordata; class Amphibia; order Gymnophiona; family Ichthyophiidae; genus Ichthyophis; species Ichthyophis bannanicus. Next base: position 56,368,383 of record CM066045.1, read on the forward strand.
GAAAGCCCAGTGCAGTTGAAGGAGCTGCTCAGTTGCACAGCGAACTCTGGTAGAATTAGAGCCTTGGTCTGTAGGTTTTACGATTTGGCACTTAGGCTGCCAGCTGATGCTGTTGACATAAACAGCCTTGCTCTGAAATTATTGAGCTATGTATGTTTTTATTTTAGCCGCTGTGAATTGTATGATATGGTGGGTTAGAAGTGTGTTAAGCTAAATAGTCATCTTACAAATTCACCAAAAGCATTCCCTAAGTTTACACCATTCTTGCCCTGTTCATAGTCCCATAGTAAACCTGGGAGGTAACTTTCAGCAACAGCAGTCTGCATAATAAATGCCAGCCATGGCATTTAAAATTAATATGGGTAGTCAGTGGTGCTGAATTTGTGCTCACTGTTGCTGCCACTAAACTAAATGCATAACTTATCCAGATAGTGGTTGAAAATCACTGCTACCCGAAGGCTGCTCTACTCTGTCCTCCCTCTGCTATACAGATAGTAGTGGAGTACTCTCCCGTATAGCAGCTGCTACTAAATATGGCCTCCTTTGAATATTGACTTACGGGTTCCTAACTAAATATGGCAAGAAATTTGATTTAATAAAACATTTTAACCTTTTAGAAAGTAAAGTGGTTGCAGTGTTGATTTTATTTCAGATGAAATAAGGGTCAACAAACAAGACCTAGGTGGACCCTGAGTTTAATATATTTAAGTTTAGCTTTTAAGAATTATTTCTTTGTCAGGTTAATGCAAAATCACTGACAAGATAAAGCTAAGAGCAAATATATTAGCAAATAAATTAATATCCCCTACATCTTGTTTGACCTTTTATTTTAGACTTATACAAACATTTGACCTTCTTTACATGAATTGATGTACCTTTTTCACTAGTTGCTGAGTTTAGGGTGTCTTTCATTGTTCCTGTTTAGGTGGCAAGCGTGCGCAAAACCACCGTATTGGATGTAATGAGAAGATTGTTGCAACCCAAGAATGTAATGGTTTCTACTGGCAGGGACCGACAAACCAACCACTGTTACATTGCTATTCTAAATATCATCCAGGGAGAGGTGGACCCTACTCAGGTAGGCAGGGGGAAAACAAGAAGCTTGTGATAATATTTTACATGTAAGAACTTAATGACTCTGGCTGCCTTGTTCCTGGCATAGGTTTCATTTTGAAATGTCCAAGTTTTCTCACCATAGCTGCTGACTTATGGCACTACATAGGTGTTTTATAATCTGTTTAAAAAAAAAACCCTCTCAAAATCTTGTATGGAATAGTTAATTGCTGCATCCCCAACCTGCAGTGAGACTTAAAAACTCTGAACAGAATGGGAGACCATACTAGAATTGATTGACTCAAACTCCAATGTGCAAAGCATGATGTAAACATACATCAACTGGTTCTCAACCCAGTCCTGGTGTACTCCCTAGCCAGTCGGGTTTTTAGGATATCTACAATGAATGTCTGAGTTAGATTTGCATGCACTGTCTCCACTGCATGAAAACCTGCCCAGCTATAGGGGGGTACATAAGGACTGGAGGAATGATGAGGTCTTTCGTCATCCCTTCAGTCCAGACATGTGGGTTATGCACGTCTACCAGCAGCTGGAGACTGCGAACCACTAGTTTGATTATGATGTAACGGTATAAAAAGTCCTGTGCAGCCCTGCTCTCACCAGTATTTCTCAGTCTCCGACAGATGGAGGTTGGTTGATCTTGTGCAGGCTAAATTAGTCTGAAGTAGAGGATGACAAGAAATTTTGGGACAATAGTCGGCAGGCCTCAGATACAGAACATGGTGGTTCCAGGTTCCTCCCCTTGTTTTCCCACCTGTCAACCATGCCTCAAAGTTTGAGGAGCTTGGTGGAGTAGCAATAGAGGCAATTTACTTTATCCCATCCTGGGATTTTGGGAAGGAGCAATGGAGGAATCCATGTTGCACAGTGCCCTCTCTTTCTCCTCCCCAACTTCAGAGGGGGCCGGAAGAGGTCTGTGGCTGTCACAGTTGGAGGCACCAAGGAGGTAGAGGCCTCCAGCGTACTCTGGGTGCTTAGCCGAGAACTAAATAAACTCTGCGGGTCCTGTGGAGGTCCTGGCTGGGCTACCTTGGCCTTCAGGGGCTCTAGCTGCTGATATGCTGTGCCTTATAAGGGGTTTACAGTGGCGGCAGTCCTCTTTAATTGCATGGGAGCATGGTGCATGCTGCTAAATGGGGACTGGCATGGTCCATGTGTCACATTCCACATGGACCTCATTACTGATGATCATACCAAAATATCTAGATAAGGTCATCACATGCATCAACACAACTACCTCCCTGCTCGCCCCCTGCCCAGTTAGCTGGATCAAAGCAGCCAGATAGGAGCTCATTCCAACAATGCTAAGAATCATCCAACCATCACTAACTGGGATGCCTGCCACGTGAACTCAAGTCGGCCTCTATCTGCCCTGTCAGGAAAGGGATATCTAACAACATTAACCATCCATCCTCCTATAGACCTATAGCCAGCCTCCCATTCATGTCCAAGGTCTTGGGAAAAAATTGTATACAGGCAGTTCCAGGACTACATAGATATGAACCACCCACTAGATCACCAACAATATGGTTTCAGACCATGCCACGGAGTAGAGTCACTTATGACTGGCCTACTTGTCAACCTAATTACTGTAAGGGCACCAATAAAGCCAAATCTGGCTTCATTTTCATTTTTCTGGACATTAAAGCAGCATTCGACTCCATCCCACATGACCTCATAATCCAACAGCTACAAAACATTGGTTTATCAGATGCCCCCCTCTTCTGGTTCAAGTCCAGACACTGCAAACTACAAGTCAGAATAGACCAGACAAACTCAAACCCAAGGAGTCCCCACATGGCTTGACCCTCTCAGCTTTATTGTTCAACTTGTTCCTGCAACCTTTATGCACAATGCTAAAGTCCTGCAACATCCTCTACCACATCTATGCAGACGATGTAATGATTTACACACCCATCACCACACCAAATCCCAACACCGCACCAAACTGCTTCTCCACCCTCTGCAAATGGCTGAAAAGTCAAAACTTAAACATAAGCCTCAAGAAGACTGAGGCCATGTTCGTCACCAGAGATTCAACCTTCACACCACCGACTGCCATACTTATTGATGGAACACACATTCAAGTAAAACAAAGCATCCGATACCTTGGAGTTACCCTGGATGAACACCTCACCTTCAAAACACACAAACAGAGCATATATTTCAAGCTGAAAGCAATCAAGAATCTTAAACCACTCCTATCAGCCCATTACTTCCGTTTTGTCCTCCAAGCAACCATATTATCCCACTTTGACTACTGTAATATCTTCCAGGGAATATCACACTCGACTATCTGCCCTCTCCAACTCACATGCAACACAGCTGCACAAACCCTCTTCAATGCAGAGAGAGAGAGCACATCACATCCCTCCTCAAGCAACTGCATTGGCTCCCCATTGTTGGGTGTATAAAATTCAAATCCATACTCAAAACATTCAAAGTCCTCAATGACTCTGCACCGCAACACGTACAAACACTGTTCCAGATCATACCAAACAACAAAGGACGATGATCCACCTCAAGGAACATGCTATGCACACTGCCGATATTCACAAAAACCAATGCTACCACATCTGAGTTTTCTTTCTCTATGCTCTGCTTCTATGGAAGCAGAAGAAAGGAGGTGATAGTGCCTCTGTATAAGTCTTTGGTGCAACCTCATTTGTAGTATTGTGTGCAATTCTGGAGACTGCACCGTCAAAAGAATATAAACAGGCTAGAGTCGGTGCAGAGGGTGGCTACTAAAATGGTTAATGGTCTTAGTTATAAAGCATATGAGGACAGACTTAAGGACCTCAATATGTATACTTTAGAGGAGAGGCAGGACAGAGGTGATGGATGTTTAAATTCCTCCGTAGCATAAATGCACAGGAGGAGAGCCTCTTTCGATTGAAAGCAAGCTCTGCTACGAGGGGACATGGGATAAGGGTGAATGGGGATAGATTCAGGAGTAATGTGCAGAAATATTTCTTTATGGAAAGAGTGGTAGATGTGTGGAATAGTCTCCCAGTGAAGGTGGTAGAGATAAGGACAGTAAATTCAAAAAAGCATGGGACAAACACAGAGGATCTCTAAAGGAAACAAGGGGACTCTTGTAGTAAGTGATAGGTCATGTGGGGGGTTTTTTTTTCTGCCGTTAGCTTTTCTGGGATAGAGTTAGAAACATAAGGACTACAACTGATACAGCTTCCTTCAGGAAAGGCCTTAGAACTCATATCTTCAGAGCATGCTATCTGCCAACTAAACCCCTCATAGTTTCCCCTAATCAACTGTTCACCCCACCAATTCCAGTGACTCCTACACTCCTCTACCTCAAATCCCCCCAGACATTCATAAAGATACATAGTTACCTCCCAAATACTACTACTACTGAGCATTTGTATAGTGCTACAAGTCGTACACTATACAAATGCACAGACATATATGTAACAAAGTTCTCCCCAAGTTGTCTTCCCTGTTTACTGTAAATGTTATGTTACAATGTAAACTGCTTTTACCAAAGGATAAAGCGGTATAAAAAAACCTGTTAAATAAAATGTAGCCTTTCAAGGTCTATTGTGTTCAGGTGGTACACTAATGGATTTGCTATGGTTGCGTACTTAGTGGTTTGTTTCAAATGGGTTCATGATAGGTGATTCAGTTCCAACCCTTGTCAGTTTGTGTAATACGGTCAGGAAGTTAGATTGCCTTCGTGTGGTAGCTTGAAGTCAAGGTGGAGTGTACGAAGATTCTCTGGGTTCCCTACAGTCACTCATGTTGAATGCTAATCATTTCATGTTATGGTGCTTATTCTGCAAAGAGCCTTCTCAAAAGGTGTTATCTGAGCTTGATCCATGGTGTTTTCAGTACTTTTCATTGCAACAAGCCTTACTCATGGTGTTCAGTATTCTGCTGCCAGCCTCATACTATGTATATCCTCCATAATTCCAGAAGATGGCCCAGGTATAAACTACTATGGTAGTAATTATTCAAAATATTAATGTGTGTATAGATTTGGATAAGACAAAAGGCAAGGAAGATCAATGAAGAGATTTTCCTTAGGCCAGTGCGCTAGGGTTTTGGTTCTGGCCTGGTGTGGTCAATGCCAGGGGTTGGTTTTTGGTACGTGGTAAGGGTGTGGTTCATGGTCAGTTTGCCCATGGGCTTCAAGGGGCACTTGTAGCTGTCTCTGCGGAGAGACCTTGAATGGCACTGAGTATTCCTGGTTTTACCTAAAAGTTCTGCACTGTCCTTACTAGGTAATAGGGAACTTTGGTCTGCATGGTAAGAGGAGGTGCACTTTTCCATCAGTTGGAGAAGTTCTCGTCCTTTAATTTCTCTTGCTTAAGCTAAGATTTGTCATGCTTCCTGTTTCTAAAGGTCCTCATTTGTGATAGGTGTTACTGTTATGAACTGGCCTTAATTTTGCATATTCTCTCAGTGACAGAACAGGGGTGTTCAGCCTTTCTCCTAGGCTGCTGTTTCTGCTTTTTAGGCTTCAGCAATCTTCTCTGCGGGGGAGATTAGTCAGAGCTCTGCTTTCAACTTTTCTAGGAAGCCTTATGTTCCACACAGTGGGTCTGTCTAGTTTCAGCCATGCATTGGCAAGATTAGATTGGTTACTTTTTGTCAGATGTTTCTGCCTCATGTGGGAGAGACATTGTCGGATGGAGCGGCTTCTCCGGTTCTCTTCCTGGATCAGTAAGTTAGTAATGGTGTCTAGCTACAGTCTGTCTTCATAATTTCTGACTTAAGTGGTCTAGGCAAGCTCACCTGTCATTGGGGTTGTGGATTTTGTTTTTTTTTTGGGGGGGGTGTCCTTTTCCCATTTAAATTGTTCAGCGCTGTGGTTGGCAATAATTGATGGACTGTTCTGGAGAGGGGATTAGTCTGTCTGGTGAGTTAACAGTATATGAATGAGCTCTTAGTCTGTTAACTTCATTCCAAGGGAAGAGGTTGTCCCTGAGTGGGAATAAAACCATAATGACTCTTCCTGCCTTCTAAATCAGTGTTGCTGTCTCCTGTTCTTCCTGACTGCTGAACAGCGCAAAAAAAAAATCACTGGCAAATAAACACATAAAGGAAGGACCATTATGAGCAGGTATTCAGAGCTCTTCTGTGGGCTCTGTTAGCTGCATGTATGTCAAGGGGTCTATTGTGTGTCCCACCAGTTTCCTGGGGTGGAAACTTCGGGCTGTAGGAGCCTTCAGGATTCTTGGTACCCCAGGATTGTAGTAGGTGTGCAGCTGGAGCTAGTGGTCTTATGGTTATGGTTATTTATTTGATATACCGCCCTTCTTTGGAAATCAGAGCGGTTCACAATTTACAAAATATTAAGATGGCACAAGGCAAGGAAGTTTGAAGAGAAATTACAATATAAGACAGGAAAGCAATAGTAAGAGGGCAGGACAGAGAGAACACATAAATAGACATACTTTGGAGACTAGGATCAGACATGAGGGGAGGGGAGGTCAAAGGCTAGGGAGAAGAGGTGGGTTTTTAAATTCTTCTTAAAAGTAACATGTGCTTCTAGTCTGAGGGAGGTAGGTAGGGAATTCCACAGAGCGGGACCTATGAAGAAGAATGCAGAGGAGCGAGTGGATTGGCGATGGGCACATGAGGGAGAGGGCAAGAGAATGCGATTAACATGAAATGAGCGGGGGATATGCCTGGGGGTGTGGAATGAAATGAGATCTGCCAAATATTGGGGAATGCTAGTATGGAGAACGTGGTGGACCAAAGTGAGGATTTTAAACTGAATGCAAAAAGTGATGGGCAGCCAATGGAGACGAGTGAGGAGAGGTGTTACATGATCTCGTCATGTGGGGTGTGTAATAAGGCGAGCGGTGGCATTTTGGATTCATTGTAGTCTATGTAATTGTGACTGGGGAAGGCCGGTAAGAACAGAGTTGGAGAAATCGCCACGCGACATGACCCCTCCAAGTCCGCTGCTCTCTGGTTCTCCTTTGGTGCTCCCTCCCTCTGCCTCTCCCATCCCTCTTGTCTCCACCCTCCGTTATCTCGGTGTCACCCTGGATCCCTCACTTTCCTTCCATCACCACATCTCTGCGTTCACCTGTAGTTCTTTTTTTCATCTTCGCAAAAATCCGTGCTGTCCGGTCTCTCCGTCCCTCCTCTCTCACTACTCTTGTCCTATATTTCGTTTTGGATTTGTTAGGAACTGGGGAACATTCTGGGGAAAGGAGGGGCTCTTCCGAAGGGATGGGCTTCACCTTAACCGGGATGGAATCAGGCTGCTGGCATTAACCTTTAAAAAGGAGATAGAGCAGCTTTTAAACTAGATATTAGGGGAAAGCCGACAGTCGCCCAAGAGCGGATGGTTCGGAAGAATGTATCCTTGAAGGATACTACCAAAAGCAGAGAGGTTCCACAAAAGAGTAAAGTAGTCCAAATGCCCTCAAGTATGGAGCAGACAGAGCTTAAAGATCCCAATTTACCCATGTCTAACAATAGCCAAATTAACAAGAATAAAATACATTCTCTAAAATGCTTGTATGCAAATGCTAGAAGTCTAAAGAATAAGATGGGAGAGTTAGAATATATAGCACTAAATGAAAGGTTAGATATGATTGGAATATCAGAGACATGGTGGAAGGAGGACAACCAGTGGGACACTGATACCTGGGTACAAACTATATCGTAATGATAGAGCTGATCAAATAGGTGGAGGGGTTGCGCTCTATGTTAGAGAGGGCATTGACTCAGAAAGGATTAAAGTTTTGCAGGAAACAAAATCTGCTGTAGAATCTATATGGATTGAAATTCCATATAAAAGGGGGAAGGCGATGGCAGTGGGGGTGTACTATCGAGCACCTGGCCAGAATGACCAAATGGATGATGAAATGCTCAAAGAAATCAAGGAAGCTAACAAAAGTTACAGCACAGTAATAATAATGGGTGATTTCAATTACCCCGGTATCGACTGGGTCAGTGTCACGTCAGGGCATGCTAGGGAGATAAAGTTCCTAGATGAAATAAATGACTGCTTCTTGGAGCAGCTGGTTCATGAACCGACCAGAGGGGAAGCCATATTAGACCTAGTCCTTAGCGGAACACCAGATCTAGTGCAAGAGATAAGGGTGTTGATTTAATTAGTGGAGGAGGGATAGTAAGGAAATCCACAGTACTACCTTTTAACTTTCGAAAGGGAGACTATGATAAAATGAGGAAAACAGTTAAGAAAAAACTAAAAGGAGCAGTTGCGAAGGTTAAAGACGTACATCAAGCTTGGGTGGTGTTGAAAAATACTATCTTGGAAGCCCAGACCAGCTGTATTCCACGCTTTAAGAAAAGTGGAAGGAAGTCCAAAAAACTGCCAGCATGGTTTAAAGGTGAGATCAGAGAGGCTGTTGTTGCCAAAAAAGCATCTTTCAGGAAATGGAAAAAAGAGCCAAACGACGAAACCTGGAAACAGCACAAGCACTGGCAAGTCAAATGCAAGGCATTGATAAGGCAGGCAAAGAGAGAATTTGAGAAGAAGCTTGCTGCGGAAGCAAAAACGCGAAATAAAGACCTTTTCAAGTACATTCGTAGCAAAAAACCTGTGAGAGAGTCAGTTGGTCCATTAGATGATAAAGGGGTTAAAGGAGCACTAAGAGGCGACAAGGCGATAGCGGAGAGACTGAATGAATTCTTTGCTTCGGTCTTTACTGAGGAAGATGTAGGGATGTTACCCATGACTGAAGTGGTATTTAAAGGTGCGGAAGAATTGAAGGAAATATTGATACATCGGGAAGATGTCTTACAACTATTAGATAAACTGAAGAGTAGCAAATCACCTGGGCCGGATGGCCAAGGGTGTTGAAAGAACTGAAATATGAGATTGCAGAACTGCTTTCAGTAATCTGTGAACTATCATTAAAATCATCTCTAATACCTGAAGATTGGAGGATCGCCAATGTAACACCAATTTTTAAAAAGGGTTCCAGGGGTGATCCGGGAAACTACAGACCGGTGAGCCTAACGTCAGTACCGGGAAAAATGGTAGAAACCATCATAAAGAATAAAATTACTCAGCATGTAGATAGTCACAACCTAATGGGAGACAGCCAACATGGCTTTAGACAAGGAAGATCTTGTGTTACTAATCTGTTATGTTTTTTTGAAGGAGTGAATAAACAGGTGGAAAAAGGTGAGTCGGTTGATATTGTGTATCTGGACTTTCAGAAAGCCTTTGACAAGGTCCCTCATCAGAGACTTTTGGCGAAACTAAAGAGTCATGGGATTAGGAGGCAGTGTACTATTGTGGATCAGGAACTGGTTAAAAGATAGAAAGCAGAGGGTAGGGCTAAATGGCCAATTTTCCCAATGGAGAAAGGTGAATAGTGGTGTACCCCAGGGATCTGTGCTGGGTCCGCTGCTTTTTGACATATTCATAAATGACCTGGAAAGTGGAATAACGAGTGAGGTTATCAAATTTGCAGATGACACAAAACTATTTAAAGTTGTTAAAACCCAAGAGGATTGTGAAAAATTGCAAGCGGATCTTGATAAATTGGAAGACTGGGCATCAAAATGGCAGATGAAATTTAATGTGGACAAGTGCAAGGTTATGCACCTAGGGAAGAACAACCCAAACTATGGTTACACGATGCAAGGTTCCACATTAGGAACCACCACCCAGGAAAAAGATTTAGGCGTCATTGTGTATACCATGTTAAAACCCTCGGCCCAGTGTGCAGCGGCAGCCAAGAGAGCAAATAGAATGCTAGGTATGATAAGGAAAGGAATGGAAAATAAAACAAAAGATATTATAATGCCTCTATATCGTTTCATGGTGAGACCGCACCTTGAATATTGTGTGCAATTCTGGTCGCCGTATCTTAAAAAGGATATAGCGATTTTAGAAAAGGTTCAGAGAAGAGCCACCAAAATGGTAAAGGGGATGGAAGGATACTCCTATGAAGAAAGGCTAAAAAGGTTAGGGCTCTTTAACCTGGAAAAGAGACGGCTGAGGGGAGATATGATAGAAGTCTATAAATTAATGAACGGAGTGGAACGGGTAAACGTAGATCGATTGTTTACCTTATCAGAATATAGAAAGACTAGGGGACATGCAATGAAGCTACAGGGTAAACTATTTAAGACTAATAAAAGAAAATATTTTTTCACTCAACGTGTAATCAAACTCTGGAATTTGTTACCGGAGGATGTAGTAAAGGCTGTTAGTGTAGCTGGGTTTAAAAAAGGTTTGGACAAGTTCCTGGAGGAAAGGTCCATAAACCATTATTAAGAAGTGACCGAAGATATCAATGCTTGACCCAGTACAAGCATTGTGGAACTTGTGTCTCTTGGGGAAACTGCTAGGTACATATGACCTAGATTGGCCACTGTTGGAAACAGAGTACTGGGCTTGATGGACCTTGGTCTGACCCAGTATGGCATATCTTATGTTCTTATGTTCTTATGTAATTTCCTGCTTGGACTATTGTAATTCAGTTCTCACAGGCCTTCCGCAATATCAGTTACGACACCTTTAACTTATTCAGAACACTGCCACTCATCTCATCACTCACCCTCATTTGCTCATGTCACTCCTCTCCTCCTCAACCTCCACTGGCTTCCCATTAAGGTCTGGTTCATTTATAAACTGCTCATCACCCACAGAGTCCTCTACACTAGTACACCCCAGTATCTTGCCGATCTCATCTGCCTCCAGCCCGCTCCTCGTCTTCTCCGTTCTGCACATGGTAATGGCCTCTTTACTCCGTCTCCATCCCGAGCTCATCTTGAACTCACTTGCCGTTCAGCCTTCTTTTTCCTAAGTCCAGCCCTTTGGAACTCTCCCTCATTCACTCACTCCACACAGAGCTATCTTTTCCACGATTCAAAGCCCTTCTTAAGACCCGCCAGGCCTTTGACCTCCCCTCATCCCCAGAACATCTTGTCTCCCCCCTAGCTATAGGTTCTACGACAGACTTAACACCCCCCACAGCTCCTCACCTCTCTTTTCCACCTTCCCCCTCATTCCCCTCTCCTCCTGCAAACTGGTGTCTGATGTCTTTGGATTCCCGCTCGCTCGCTCGCTCCCGCTCATGCACGAGCAGTATATCAAGCCTTGCAAATAAAGAAAAAGATAGTGGTAGGGCTCCGGTCATTCAATGCAGAGGCCAATACATTCCTCATTGAGAATGGAGCTGTCATAACTGCAGGGGTAAGATTGGCTCATAAGGACAATTATCAGCCCTAGTGTACATACTGTACCTCGGTTGGGAGGCAGTGGTGCTTGGTGACAGTGACCTGTGGCTGTTCAGGCCCTACACTATCAGTGGAGGCCCAGGTGTTTGGCTCTATAGGACGGAGGTTCATGCAGTGATTGCCGATGAAGTTGTCATACTAGTTGTCCTACCAACTCAGCCATGTCAGTTACAAGTTAGAAGAAGGTCAGCCTAGGAGGGCAAGAGCCTCCAGGCTTGGTAGGTATTTTCAAGCAGTTGAATTTTGACAGGAGATCCTGCAAGTCCTAATATGGAGCCAAGTTTGTGCTGCGCATTCCCTTGGAGAGTTCTGAGGACAGTGGCCTCATAACTTAGAGACCAGCTAGTGTTGGTGCCAGGTGTTATGAAACAGCCACAGAGATCATAGTATGGTTTTTTTTGTTTTTGTTTTTTTTATACTATCTTAGGTTGCAGTTAATGGTCTTGGTTGATGAGACAAGGAGATGGATTCTTTGTCTCAGGAGTCCAGTGGTCTGTCATTTTGAAAGGAATTGTATTGCTGCAGTTTGTATGGATGTGGGCTCAGCTCCTCTCAAGTTTGGAGGGTAGATTACAAGAGATCGGTCATCTATCCTAAAGGCCTACCTTTGAGTTAAAATAAATAAATGAATACATGGGATTATTGACTTGATGTCCAGAGAGGTATGCTGTTTGCCTGGTGCCAAAATCCAAGATGTTACAGAGAGTTTGCCGAGACTCATCAAGCCCACAGACTATTACCCAATGTTGCTAATCCATGTTGGAACAAATGATACTGCCAGGTATACCTCGGAACGTATCAAAAGTGACTTCATGGCTCTGGGACAGAGGGTGAAGCAGTTAGGTGCACAGGTGGTGTTCTCTTCAATCCTCCCTGTTAAGGGTAAAGGCCAAGGCAGAGAGGCTCGCATCCTGGAGACGAATGCATGGCTGCGTGGATGGTGTCATCGAGAGCGTTTTGGTTTCCTAGACCATGGGATGCTTTTCCAAGGGTTGCAAAGCAGAGATGGCATCCATCTGTCCAAGAGAGGTCAACGCATCTTTGGTAGTAAACTGGCTAATCTACTGAAGAGGGCTTTAAACTAGATTCCTTGGGGATGGGTGAAGAAAGCCCCCAGGTAAGTGAAAGCCCCCAGGTAGGTGATACATTAAATACCTTTATGGAAATGGGTAACAGGGGTAACATATGGAAAGCAGTGTGTATTAATGCCCGTAGCATGGGAAATAAGATCCCTGAGGTTGAAGCTTTGGTGGGAGTGGCTGACTTGGATTTAGTGGCAGTTACAGAAACATGGTTCACAGAAAACAATGACTGGGATGTAACTATACCTGGCTATACTTTATTCAGGAAGGACAGGGTAGGAAGAAGAGAGGAGGAGGAGTGGCACTATATGTAAAAACTACTATTAAAGCTTTGGAATTACAGAGCTTAAAAGGGAGAGAGAGGAGGCATTGTGGGTTAAACTAGAAAGAGGGAAAGAGAAATCTATTTGCATTGGAGTGATATACAGACCTCCCTCACAAGAGGAAGAGGTGGACAGAGAGTTAATTGAAGACATACGCAGCATTGCTAGGAAAGGGGAAGTGCTACTGATAGGAGATTTCAATATGCCAGATGTTGATTGGCACATTCCTGCTGCAGTATCATCTAGAAGTAAGGAGATCCTGGATTCTCTACAGGGAGAACTATTCAGGCAATTGGTAACAGACCCCACACGTGAAGGGGCCATACTGGACTTGGTGCTTACCAATGGTGAAAGTGTTTCTGATGTTGTAGTGGGAGATCATTTTGCATCCAGTGATCACCAGATGGTGTGGTTCAGTATTAGGACTAGGGCTGTTAGAATCCATTCCAAGGTGAGGATCTTAGACTTTAGGAAGACTAACTTTGCGAAGATGGGCCAATACCTCAGGGAGTCGTTAGTGGGATGGGAACAGCTGGGGGATGTAGAAAAACAATGGGCAAAACTGAAAGGGGGTATTTTAAGGGCAACCAACCTTTTTGTTAAAATGGTAAATAAAGGCAAAAGGAACAGGAGACCGCTATGGTTTTCGAAGGAAGTAGCTGAAAAAGTGAAGAAAAAGAGGGAGGCCTTCATGAAATACAAGAGATCACAGAGAGCGGAAGACAGGCATCTGTATTTGGAAAAACTTAGAGAAGCTAGCAAAGTAGTCAAGAAGGCAAAGATTCAAAAGGAGGAGGAAATAGCCAATGCAATAAAATGGGGGGAAAAGACATTTTTCAGATATATTAGTGAGAAGAGGAAGAGCAAAAGTGGTATTGTCAGACTCAAGGGTGCAGGGGGGGAATATGTAGAAGCTGATAAGGATAAAGCGGAATTGCTTAACAAATATTTTTGTTCTGTGTTCACAGATGAAGAACCAGGAGCAGGACCTCAGAAAACACCCACAAATAAGAACAGAAGCGAGGGACATCTTGAACTATTTTCAGAAGACTGTGTTCGTGAGAAACTAGCTCAACTTAAAGTAGACAAAGCGATGGGACCGGATGGGATACACCCTAGAATACTGAGGGAACTTGGGGACATTCTAGCAGCTCCACTGACTGACCTTTTCAATGCCTCATTGGAGTCGGGAGTGGTGCCAAAGGACTGGAGAGAGGCTCATGTGGTGCCTTTACACAAAAGCGGAAGTAAGGATGTGGTTGAAAACTACAGGCCGATTAGTTTAACTTCGGTGGTGAGTAAATTATTGGAAACGCTGCTGAAAGAGAAAATAGTGAGGTTTCTGGAGTCCAGCGGATTACAGGATCCGAGGCAGCATGGATTCACCAGAGGCAGGTCTTGTCAGACAAATCTGATTGATTTCTTTGACTGGGTGACCAGGGAGTTGGACCGAGGGAGAGCTCTAGATGTGGTGTATTTAGATTTCCGTAAAGCCTTTGACACTGTTCCTCACAGGCGACTTATAAACAAACTGAGCACCCTAGGGATGGACCCTAAAGTTACTGCTTGGGTTAGAAATTGGTTGGGTGGGAGGCGACAAAGAGTACAAGTAAATGGAGCTCACTCTGAGGAGAAGGATGTTACCAGTGGTGTGCCCCAGGGATCTGTCCTTGGTCCGATTCTTTTTAACATCTTTGTTAGTGATATAGCGGAAGGGCTGTCGGGTAAGGTTTGCCTCTTTGCGGATGATACCAAAATCTGCAATAGAGTAGACACCCAGGAAGGGGTAGATAACATGAGGAGGGATCTAGCTAAGCTTGAAGAATGGTCTAGAATTTGGCAGCTGGGATTTAATGTTAAAAAATGTAAGGTCATGCATTTGGGTTGCTGCAATCCAAGGGAGCAATACAGTATAGGAGGTGAAGTACTTTTGTCCACTAAAGAAGAACGGGACCTAGGCGTGGTTGTGTCTGATGTTCTTAAAGTAGCTAAACAGGTGGAAAAGGCGACGGCAAAAGCTAGAAGGATGCTTGGGTGCATACGGAGAGGAATGGCTAGCAAAAAAAAGGAGGTGATAATGCCTCTGTATAAGTCTTTGGTGCGACCTCATTTGGAGTATGGTGTGCAATTCTGGAGACCGCACCTTCAAAAGGATGTGAACAGGATGGAGTCGGTGCAGAGGGTTGCTACCAAAATGATTAATGGGCTTCATTATAAAGCATATGAGGACAGACTTAAGGATCTTAATATGTACACCTTAGAGGAAAGGCGGGATAGAGGTGATATGATCGAGATGTTTAAATACCTCCGTGGCATAAATGTTCAGGGAGAGAGCCTCTTTCAATTGAAAGCAAGTTCTGCAACGAGGGGACATGGGATGAGGGTGAAGGGAGATAGATTCAGGAGTGATATGCGGAAATATTTCTTTACGGAAAGAGTAGTGGATCCGTGGAATAGTCTCCCAGTGGAGGTGGTAGAGATGAGGACAGTAACTGAATTCAAGAAAGCATGGGACCAACACAGAGGATCTCTAAAGGCAAAAAGTGGACTGTTGTAGTTGTTATGGAAGGACAGACTAGATAGGCCATGTGGTCTTTTTCTGTCGTCATATTTCTATGTTTCTATGTTTCTAAATCCTCTAGTAACCTTTTTTGGGGATCAAGCTATGGTCTAAACACTGGTTAAGATTCCTTTTTCAAGGTGGTCCAGCTGGATTGGCATGGAGGACTCTTGGTTTCATAAGTAGCGTATTTTGGATGTGTTTGGTAATGTGTTTGGACATGTTTAAGACCCTTGAAAATGCTCCTTTTTAGTCTCTCTTGGTGACTTGATGCTCCTTGAGTTCCATATCTGTCCCTACCATTCTGTCATGTGTCCTTCAAAGAGACAGGCGGGTTTCATGTGGGCACATTGCCTCTTAGTGTGGTCTATGGTGGTTTTTTATTTTATTTATTTAACAGTTTTTTTTATACCGCTTTATCATTTCAGTCAAAGCGGTTTACATTGTAACTTAAACTTGGTAAACGTACAATAAACAGGGACATTGATAACTTGGATTTTTCTGAGTGACTTGGCCAAGGCAACAAGGAGTGCTAGTGGGAATTGAACCCTGGTCTCTTGGTTCCCAAGCCAGAGCTCTAACCACTAGGCTACTCCTCCACTCCCACTTTTTCTGGGTGAACCGGTTGTCGAGGCACAGAGAACCTGTTCTGGCACAGGTTATGGCTACCACCAAAGTGTGTGGCTTCAGCAAAACCGGGCTCAGTGGTATCAAAAAGGTATGTTCAGATTTATTCATGTTTTAGTGGCATTGCAATACTCTGGCTCAGAGGGTGCTATGCTTCTAAACTTCAGGCTGGGTTGTTCTGTTCTCTCCATTGTTGGACACTGCTTTGATACATCCCATATGTCTGCACTGGACAGGAGGGACGATGAGGAAGGTGAAACAACCTTACCTACTAATTTTCTCTCTGAGTCCCTCAAGTCCAGAACAGAACCTGCCCTATATTTTTTGGTTCGTTCCCAGTCTTAAGTGACAAAGTATGCTGAGGCTATGGAGCCAAGTGGTAACTTGAGTATCCATCTCAAACAATTTGGACTCTTAGATTCCAAGGCTGTGCTGGTGCATGGGGTTGGAATTATGGTCTTGAACATTGGTTTATATCTTTTCTTCACGACACACTTTGGAGCAGGAAAGCTTCTTCAGTAACTATGCTGTGAGCAGTTTGTATATATTGAATGAGCATTTAAGAATCTCTAGTTGCAGAGTCTTTTTTTGTGTATATAGTTATCTTGTTTCTGTTTTACCTAATATGTTTAAGTAATCCAGCTCTTGTAAAACTGTTACATGTATGGTTGAAGTTTGATTCTCTGTAAACCGCACTGATCCTAGGAAATGCGGTATGAAAGAAAATATTGATGAAAGCAGAGTTGCACAGGACCCTGTATACTGTGACGACATAATCAAACAAGTGGTTCTTGGTCTCCATCTGCTTGTAGACAAGCATAACCCATTTGACTGGACTGGAGGGACTCAAGGAAAGAACATTAACAGGTAAGGGCTAATTTCACCATTAAGATCACCACATTGTGGCGATCCTTACTCTTTTTGACCCAGCAGTTCCTTGGCTTCCAGCACATAACAAAGCTGGAATCTAGTGCCATCAACCTTCATTTAGCATTCCCAGGGGAATTTTCCTCTCCCTATATCTCCTTTCAACTTACTTTATGGTTGTTTTTTTATTTGATATGCCACCTTTAACCATTGGCAGCTAAATGGTTTACTAAGTAATACAACAATTCTGGGAAAGGTAAAATTTACAAAAAGAGCTAACAAAAAGGATGAAGAGGAAGGAACAATTTTTAGAGAAGAACAGAAGAGAAAGGGACTGCAGATTGGCGACTCAGGAACCCATCTCCCTACCAAGCTCCAAAAGCTTGCTAAAAAAAAAAACGTTTTTTGGCTCTTGGACCTGTGGATTATAGAGGGGTAAAAGGAGTGCTAAGGGAGGGCAAGGCCATAGCAGAGAGATTGACTTCTTTGCTTCGGTCTTTACTGAAGACGATGTAGGGAAGTTACCTATGCCTGAAATGGTATTTAAAGGTGATATATCGGAAGAATTGAAAGAAATATTGATTAAACTGGGAAAATGTATTGCAACTGTTTTGATAAACTGAAGAGTAGTAAATCACCTAGACAAGATGGTATACATCCAAGGGTATTGAAAGATGAGATTGCAGACCTACTATTAGTAATCTGCGAACTATCATTAAATCATCTGTAGTACCGGAAAATTCCCTCACTTGGTTTGCAGCTTGTCATGCTGTGAGGGCTTGTGTGCATGAGTGAAGCTGAGGGCTAAGCTATCAGTAGTTTAACTATTGGCAGGATCTCCCAAGATGGACAAGTCTCAGCTGAGGTACCAGATCAAGACAAACCACCCATCTGGGCAGCAGCAAAATGGGACAGTGTTGGCAGTAGAGGATCCCATTTCTGTGACAACAGCAACAACATTAAACTTAAACATGGGACAGACATAGTGGATCCCTTTACAGCAACAGGATAAAATCAAAATAAAGTGAACTAACTAATTTCTCAACATACAGGGGTGTCCTACACGGAGCGATGGGTTCACCCCTAAAACAAAGACATGGGGAGGGGTGGCCTGCACGGAGCGGCAGGTGCACCTACTCTTGCCATCTTACTGGGCAGACTAGATGGACCATACTGGTCTTTATCTGCCGTCATTTACTATGTTACTATGTTAAACTGCGCGGAGGAAAGGCCTTGTACTTCTGTATCTTGACATGAAAACCCAATGGATAGTCAAAATAAAACAAAATACTCTATAGTGCTGGAAGATGAGACCCCCAGGTCGGAAGGCACTCAACTAGCTAATGGGGAGGAGCTGAAGACTTTTCAGACTAAAGCCAGCATTTATGATGTGGTTCGATTAAAGCCCTCTGGACATCTGACTGCTGATGTAGCTGCGCATGAAATGAGTCAGAAGCTATAAAGATGTCTTACATATTGGGAAATGGAAATGGAATGTATGAAGCATGAACCAAGGGAAATTGGAGGTGGTCAAGAATGAAAGGGAATGTGTACAACTTGATCTTTTGGGTGTCAGCGAACTGAACTGGACTGGCAATCGGGCATTTTGCATCAGATGATCATATGGTGGTCTATGCTGGAAATGTAAGACAAAGAAGAAATGGTGTTGCCTTTATAATTAAAAAGAAACTTACAAGAACTGTAATGAAATACAATGCAGTCAGTGAACGCTTAATCTCTATTCGTCTGAGGAGTGCCTATCAACACAACAAATCAAGTATATGCCCCAACAACAGCTGCAGAAGAGGATGAAATTGAGTTCTATGAACAAGTACAAGCTGAAATTGACAGAACATGCAAACAAAATATCCTGATAGTCATGGGTGACTGGAACGCAAAAGTTTGCAACAAAGAAGGCAAAGTGGTTGGAAAATATGGACTTGGCAACAGAAATGAAGCTGGAGAAAGACTGATAGAATTCTGCAAGACCAATGATCTATTCATCTCAAATACCGTCTTCCAGCAACACAAGCGGTTGACTACACATGGACTTCACCCAATGGATTGTACAAAAGTCAAATTGACTACATCTGTGGAAGTCAACGATGGAAAAGCTCTATAACATCAACATAGACAAAACCTGGAGCTGATTGTGGTACAGATCACCAACTACTAGTATGTAAACTCAAGCTAAAGTTGAAAAAGAGCAAACTACTCATGAATGTAGCAAAATATGACCTTGAGAATATACCACTGGAATTTAAAGACTGCCTGCAAAATCGATTTGCTGCTTTAAATACAAATGACAGAGCTCCAGAAGAGTTATGGAATGACATCAAGAAGGTTGTATTGGGGAAAAAAGTGAGTGTCTACAAAAGGTGAAAAAGCTAAAAAGGCCAAAATGGATGATGGACAAAACTCTGAAAATTGCCCAGAAACGCAGAGAAGCTAAAGCCAGAGAAGAACGAAAAAGAAAGACAATCGCAGAACTTGACAGATTTCCAACGTGCAGCAAGACAGGACAAGTACTACAATGACACATGCAAGGAAATAGAATTGGAAACAATTAGAGGAAGAACAAGATCAGCTTTCCTAAAACTACGAGTTAAAGAAAAAATTCCAACCTCGAATTGGAATATTACAAGATGCTCCAGGTTTTATGTTGAATGATGCTGAGAAGATCAAGAAAAGGTGGAAAGTATTATACAGAGTTTTTATATGATAAAGATCAAGTGGGCCAACAGCCGTTTCAATTTGTACCTTTATGATCCGGAACCATTGGTGATGAAAGAAGAAGTCGAAGCTACTTTGAAAGCCTTATCAAAGAACAAAGCAGCACCAGGCATTGATGGCATTCCCATAGAAATATTACAGCAATCTGATGCAGCTGTTACCATACTTACAAGGCTCTGCCAAGAAATTTGGAAGATGGCATCATGGCCAACTGACTGGAAAAGATCTATGTTTATACCAATACTGAAGATGGTGACCTGACTGACTGTGGAAATTATAGCACAATTGCTTTGATCCCGCATGCCAGCAAGATTCTACTGAAGATTATTCAACAGACTACAACCATACCAAGAACAAGAACTAGCTGAAGTGCAAGCAGGGTTCGGGAAAGGGTGAGGAACAAGAGACGACATCGTGGATGTGAGATGGATCCTTGAAAAGATTAAAGAATACCAAAAGGATATATCTATTTGTGCTTTATCGACTACAGCAAGGTTTTGACTGTGCAAACCATAAACTCTGGGCCATGTTAAGAAGCATGCGTATACCAGAACACATGATCATTCTCTTGCCCAATCTGTACATTGATCAAGAAGCAACAGTTTGAATGGAACAAGGAGAAACAGAATGGTTTAAAATAAGCAAAGGTGTACGACAAGGCTGCATACTTTCCCCATACCTGTTTAATTTATATGCAGAACAAATCAGAGAAGCAGGATTGTATGAAGAGAACGGAGGTGTGAAGATTGCTGGAAGACTCATCAACAACCTTTGCTATGCTGATACCACATTCTCCAGGACCAAGCAGGAAGTCAGTCCTCACATATGGGTGACGTCGGCGCCAACGGAGCCCCCGTGCGGAGCATTTCCCCAGCTTTCAAAGATAGCCTTTGGGAATAGCAGCGCGCATGCGCGGTCCCCTTCCCGCCCAAGGCTGCCATCTTGCTCAGTCTTCTTTTTTCCGCGGAGCCCGACGGACGTAGTTTGTTTTTTGCCGAGGAAAAAGTTGATTACCCTGTTTTTTGTCTTCCTTCTTCGGTTTGACGCCGGATCCTTTTCCCGCCTGGGCCCGATACGCCGGTATCGAGCCCACTCTCTTTTTTCGTTTTTTGTCCTTCGTGACTAGCGTTCGCGCCATTTTTCTTTTTCACTGGCAGCCCTGTCTTTCGACCTCGCAAGGGCCCTTTTTCCCCCGATGGCTGCCAGCAGGTTTAAGAAGTGTGATCGGTGTAAGAAACTTGTCTCTTACCCACACACATGACTGCTGCCTCAGTTGCCTCGGACCCGATCATGACCCAATCTGTGGTCCGTGTGGCAAAATGTCCTCGAAGGCATTGAGGAGTCGGCAGCACCAAAAGGACAGAATCTTCTCTGACTCCGCGTCCGGACGCGCCCGGACCTCGTCAGAGGCCTCGACGTCTCGGGACTCCTGCCCCGAGCAGCGTCAGGGTTCCTGTGAGCGGGGGTCTCCTTCGCGGGAGCAGCGCAGGAAGAAAAAACCCACGAGGGTGGTGTTGGCGGACGCACCTGGTTCCTTGAGGGACAGGTCGCATAGCCCCGACCGCCGTCCCGGGTCTTCGGTGTCGGAGAGGCCTGCCAAACAACCTCGTCTCGAGATGGAGTCTCCTGGGCACGTGAGTACTGTAGTCCTCGTGGACTCTCCTCCAGGGGAGTTGACGTCGGGCCCGACGCCGTCGGGGCCCGAGTCGGGGGCTGCTGAGTCTCCTGAGCTCGGACTCAGGTTGACGGCCTTGGAGAGCAGCTTGGCTGCCTTCATGGAACAGCAGCGGGCACTGATCGCCGGTCTCACCGGTGCATCTGCCCCGACCACCGGGACATCGACGTCCAAGTCGACCCCGAAGGCCGAGCCGATCCTCGAGTCCATGCGGGCTCGAGTCGATCCTTGGCCACTGTCTCCCTTGGCCGCCCGTTCGAGACCGCACGACCGGAACCGCTCGATTCCTCCTCCGAGGAGTCGGGCTGGGAGACGGAGGAAGAAGAGTCACCCGACACCTTTCTGACTCGGTGTGTCCCATCGGACTCACCGGAGTCCGAACCTCGGAGACGGTCCCCACCGGAGGATATCCGGTTCTCGGACTTCGTGCGGGATATGGCCAAGGCCTTGGCATTCCCTGCGGATGCCGAGGAGGAGCCTCGAGCCGAGGAGCTCGAGGCCCTCCAGTATGGCTCTCCCCCAAAGGAGGCCTTTACTGTTCCGGTTCCTCCGATGCTGGAGCGGCTGCTCTTCTGCATGTGGGAGACCCCGGCCTCGACGCCGGTGTTAAGCGGGTCGATTCCATCTATCGAGTCCGCAAGAGCCCCGGGTTCCAAAAGGCACAGTTACCGCACCACTCCATGGTTGTGGAATCGGCCATGCATCGACTGAAAAGTCAGAAGATGCACTTCTCGGTGCCTCCCGGCCAGGAGGCCCAGAACCTGGATGCCCTCGGTAAGAAGTGCTTCCAGGGCTCTATGCTTGCTTGCCGTGTCCAGACATACCAGCTCTACATGGGCATGTACCTCCGAGACCTGGCAAAGGAGATTGCCGGGTTCTCTGCTGGTCTCTCCGAGGAACCTTTGCAGAGGTTCCAGGCCTTGTCCACTGGTATTCGAGAGTGCTCGAAGTTTATATCTCGAGCAGCCTACGATGGCTTCGCGGCTTCGGCCCGAGTAGCCGGGGTCGGCATCGGTGCCCGCCGACAGGCTTGGCTACAGTCATCCGACCTCGAGCCATGGGTACAGGACAAGTTGGTCGATGTACCCTGCCGAGGTGAAAACCTTTTTGGCAAACCCATGGCTGAAAAGGCTGCTGAACTCGAGACCGAGACTCTGACCAGGACTAGGCTGTCCAGAAAAACCTCTGCCCTTTCTCAGAAGGGCTCGGGGAAAAAAGACCTTTTACCCGAGGAAGACATCTGCCTATAAACAATACCCTCATTATCAGGCCTCTGCAGCTCCCCAACAGGGTCAGCAGGCCAAGGGGCAGGGTCATGGGCCCCGTAGGCAGAAGGCCCCCAAGCCACCAACACCGGCTCCTGCACAGCAGGGTGAGGGTTTTTGACTCAGAAGGCATAGCCTTTCCTCCTCAGCTGGCTCACAACACAGGTGGTCAGCCGTCACATCAGATACCTGGGTGCTCCATATAGTCCAAAAGGGCTATCTTCATTTTCACCAGGTACCTCCCTCCTTTTTTCCAGGGGAGCCTCCCTCTGCACAGGGACCTACTCCTACAGGAGTTAGCAAGTCTGCTAAAGGAACAGGCTGTGGAACCGGTGCCCCCACCACCTGAGAGGTCACGGCTTTTATTCCAGGTACTTTCTGGTACCAAATAGAACAGGAGGCCTCAGACCCATCCTGGACTTGCGCAACCTCAAGTACCTGGAGACGGAAAAGTTCAAGTTGCTTACCCTTGGAATCCTGCTGCCCTACCTCCAGCAGGGAGATTGGCTGTGCTCCTTAGGTCTAAAGGATGCTTATACTCACAACCTTATTCATCCAGACCACAGACAATATCTCAGATTTGTTGTGGGAGGAAACCAATATCAGTATAGAGTACTACCCTTTGGCCTAACCTCCGCCCCCAGGGTGTTCTCCAAGTGCCTGGCGGTGGTGGCGGCCTACCTAAGGCTTCAAGGTCTTTTTGTGTTCCCATACCTGGATGACTGGCTCATAAGGGGCCAGTCTTCCCAGGAGGCCAGTCAAGCCACCCTTCGCACTGTGGCTCTGCTCCAGCACTTGGGGTTTGTCATAAACTTCGCAAAGTCCACTTTGCTCCCATCCCAGAACATGGAGTTCATAGGGGCAAGGCTGGACACTCTTCAGGTGAAGGCTTTTCTGCCCGTGGACAGAGCCGACAGATTAATGGATCTAGCCAGGCAGTTTCACAGCAATTCCCTGGTCTCCGCCAGGCAATTCCTGAGACTTCTCGGCCATATGGCTTCCACGGTTCATGTGATCCCCAATGCCCGCCTGCATATGCGGCCTGCTCAGTGGCGTCTTCGAACTCAGTGGCATCAGGCCACAGGGAGCCTTGCAGACTCAGTAAGAATATCCACACTGCTTGCCTTCTCTCTGCAATGGTGGCTTCATCTTCCAAATCTGGTACTCGGAGTGTTTTTTCAAACCCCTCCCCACTCTCAAGTGCTGACAACCGATGCTTCTCTTCTAGGTTGGGGAGCGCATTGCCAAGGGGCATGTACTCAGGGTCTCTGGACCCCTTGGGAAGCTGCACAGCAGATAAACTTCCTGGAGCTGCGGGCAATACGCTTAGCTCTGAGGGCCTTCTCACATCTCACCAGTCTGTACTGGTCCAGACGGACAATCAAGTTGCCATGTTTTACGTGAACAAGCAAGGAGGCACAGGCTCCTTCCTTCTATGTCAGGAAGCACAATGGCTGTGCTCCTGGGCCGTCAATCACGGAATCCTTCTCAAGGCAGTCTACCTCCCAGGTCAAGAAAATTATCTGGCGGACAGACTGAGCAGGATCCTGCAACCACACGAATGGAGATTGAATCCATTGGTGGTTCAGCAGATCTTTCTGAGGTGGGGCCTCCCCACCATGGATCTTTTCGCCAGTCCTCTGAAACGGCAACTCCCGAGATTCTGTTCCAGACAACCGCATCCTCTGAGTAGCAGCGGATGCGTTTTTGCTCCCGTGGTCCAAAGGCCTACTGTATGCGTTCCCTCCCACGCCACTAGTGTCCAGAACACTGTTCAAAGTACTCAAGGACGGGGCCTCCATGATTCTGATAGCCCCCAGGTGGCCGAGGCAACCGTGGTTCCCACTTCTGCTGCAACTGGAGGTGGGCACTCCTATTCCTCTGGGGATTCAAGATGATCTCCTGTCTCAAGAACAGGGATCTCTCTTCCACCCCAACCTCCAGTCCCTTCATCTGATGGCCTGGCTGCTGAAAGGGTAGTTCTGGCTCCCCTACTCCTGCCTAGAGAGGTGGAGGACGTAGTCTTAGCCTCTAGAAGGCAATCCACCCGGAAATCCTATGCTTTTAAGTGGCGTAGATTCTCCACATGGTGTGCTCAGCACAACGAGAATCCCTTCTCGTGCTTGGTAGCGGTAGTATTGCAATATTTGCTTTATCTCTCCAATCTAGGCCTTAAGTCCAATTCTGTCAGAGTTCACCTCAGTGCTCTCTCAGCGCACCACTCGCCAGTGGACGGGAGGCCTCTTTCCAACCACCCTCTGGTGACTCGTTTCCTCAGAGGCCTCCTCCTGCTTAATCCTTCTCTACGTCCACCGGCCCCTGAGTGGGATTTAAATGTGGTCTTACAGCGGATTACTTGTCCGCCCTTTGAACCTATGGCTACCTGTTCTCTCCGTTTTCTCTCCTGGAAAACTTTGTTTCTGGTAGCTCTTACCTCTGCTAGGCGAGTAAGTGAACTTCAGGCGCTAGTGTCTGATCCCCCTTACACTAGGTTCTACAGGAATAGGGTAGTCTTACGGACTCACCCTTAGTTTCTACCTAAGGTTGTCTCCTCTTTCCACCTCAATCAGGCGATGGTTCTTCCGACTTTCTTTCCCAGGCCGCATGCCAGCCGGGCTGAGATGGTCCTGCATACCCTGGACTGTAGGAGGGCGTTATCCTTCTACCTTGACCGTACGCAGGAGCACCGGAGGGTTGTTCAGCTCTTCGTTTCTTTTGACCCCAATAGGTTGGGGTTACCTGTCTCCAAGCGTACTTTGTCCATATGGGTCGCTGACTGTATCGCCTGGGCTTATGGGGCAGCCGGCCTCTCGTTGGAGGGTCGAGTCACGGTTCATCGTGTCAGGGCGAAGGCTGCGTCGGTGGCTCATCTCCGCTCTGTTCCGTTGGCACAGCCCTCTTTCCTCCCCTTGGAGTTGCAGTCATATGATTTGTTTTTTGCTATTTTTGCTGTATTTTAGCTATGTCATCAGACTGAGCAAGATGGCACCCTTGGGCGGGAAGGGGACCGCGCATGCGCGCTGCAAATCCCAAAGGCTTTCTTTGAAAGCTGGGGAAATGCTCCGCACGGGGGCTCCGTCGGCGCCGACATCACCCATATGTGAGGACTGATTCCTGCTGCTCCTGGAGAACACCTGTTACAGGTGAGTAACTACTCTTTACTGGCTGAAAGTGAAGATGATCTGGAACATTTTCTTCTCACGATCAAGGAACATAGTCTTAAAATGGGCCAGCACTTTCATGTAAAGAAGACAAAGATCATGACATCTGGCAAAATCAATAAGTTCATCATTGAAGGAGAAGAAATTGAAATTGTGGACAACTTTAACCTACTTGGATCAACTATCAATAAAGAAGCAACAATCAGTCAAGAAATCCGATGACGCATTGCTCTTGGCAGAATGGCTATGAAAGACCTAGACGAGATTCTCAAGAGCAGAGATGTCTCTCTCTATACAAAGATTTGACTCATTCAAGTCATGGTATTTTCAATAACATATGGATGCGAAAGCTTGTCAGTGAAAAAGATAGACAGTAAGAAAATCAATGCCTTTGAATTATGGTGCTGGCGGCGAATACTGCTTATACCAGTCAGTACTAGAGGAGATCAAACCTGTCACTTCTATACGGGCTGCATCAGGTCAGGAAAGTGCCAACTTCTACTTGAGAAGCTAGCACTTTCCTGTCCTGATGCAGCTCGTACAGCAGTGACAGGCGAAACACGAATCAACGCTTGTCCAGCTTGCTAGACATCTAGCCTTTTAAGAGTGAAATACAGCCTTCTAAGAGATACTGCTGCTAAGCTAAGTGTTTTATTGTGTTTTACAAGTTTCAAATGCATTTATTTATTTATTTGCAGTCTCTTTTATACCGCGCTATTCGACATCAGTGCGGTTTACAATGAACATAAGAGTTGCACATCTCAATTTCGTGATTTGTGCTTACAGTGAAACAGGTATAATAACTTGGGTATACATTAAACAGGAAAATTAAACTTGGGTATGCATTAAGCAGGTATAACAGGTAAAATAGGGTATAAATAACCAGTCCCTTAACAAGGAGACACGATGAATAAATACAGTCTACTTTATGCAACAATATAATGAGTTATGCGGCAGTGCATACGTTTCTCATGGTGGTTGGAGGGGAAGGTGTGATTGCGAGTGATCAGTCTGGGAATCTGACGTGCATGAGTTTGAGGTGCTGCATTGAGATGTGAGAGTGGGGGAGTGTGGGGAGAAGACTGCATCATCGTAGTGATGAAGAAAGAGGTGCCGTTTCAGTGCCTTCCTAAATTGGGAGAGTTCACTGATGGTTCTGATAGTTGCTGGTAGTGCGTTCCAGCAGGATGGAGCAAAGAAGGAGAAGGCTCTGGATCTAGTGAATTGAGAACACTTCGTGCTAGCCTTAGGTAATATGAGAGTATTTGCGGCATTTGATCTCCTTGCTCGATTGGGAGGTGTGATTGAAATTTGATCAGTAATGGCAGTAGCAGGGTATTTATTGATGGCTTTATGGGTCATAATTAGGATCTTGAATGAGATCCTGGCTTGTATGGGTAGCCAGTGCAATTGTTTTAGTATTGGGGTAATATGAGAACTTCTTGAGGCTCCATGAAGGATTCTTGCAGCTGAATTCATTGCAAGTTGTAAGGGGTTAGTCGTGCACTTAGGTAGACCATACAAGATCGCATTGGCATAGTCAAAGTGAGGCATTATTAAGGCCTGAAAGATAGTTCGGAAGTCATCAGGTTCTAACAGTTGACGCAGATTGCGGAGGGTCCGGATTTTATGGTACACCGACTTTGTTATGTTTTTGATATGAGCCTTCATATTAATTTATTTATTTAATTTAATTAGACAGTTTTGTATACCGCCTTATCCTTCAATCAAAGCGGTCACAACACAAGTGGGGGATACATTTAACACGTGGGGATATGAGACACATACACTAATACTTACAGGGAACATGGGCAATGGAGGGTTAAGTGGCTTGCCCAAGACCACAAGGAGCATCTGTGGGACTAGAAACCCCAGTCCTTCCGGCCCAAGGTTGCTGTCCTCTAGTGGGATTTGAACCCCCGACCTTCCGGCCTGAAGTACCTTGCCCCAACCACTAGGCTACTCCTCCCTCCCTCCCTCCCTCCACAAGTTCTGCTGATGCATTTGAAACAGTCAAAGGCTGCACGATTAACAAACCTGGAGACATCTTGAGCATGCTTAACTAGAGCAAGAAAATCTTGTTTGTCATCTGGGAGAAATGGGCTCATATGTTTCAAGTCTCCGGTGACTTCCTTGAGGAACATTAAGTTGCTGATCAAGCGTTACACCTAGGTATCTTACTGTAGTCTTGCATATGATCTCTGCGTCGCGAACCTTGATAGACAGGGGTGGAGTAAAAGCCGGATTCCTGGTTACGAAGAGGGCTTCTGTCTTTTTGAAATTTAACTTAAGCATTTGTGCATTTAGCCAGTCTGTGACAGCGTCAAAGCACCTGATAAGTGGGGATAGTTCAAGATGTTCTGTCGAAATTGGCATGTACATCAAGACGTCGTCAGCATAGACCAGGCAGTTGATATTAAATGATTGGATGAGATCACAAATGGGTTGCATATAGACATTGAATAGCAAGGCGGATAGAGATGAGCCCTGTGGAACACCTTTAGTTTGGGGGAAGGAATCGGAGTTGGAGGGGCCAGAACGGACATGTTGCCAGCGATCAGTGAGGTATGAAGCGCACCATGACAAAGCTGAAGCTTGAACTCCCTTCTCTCTGAGGCGTAGCAGGAGAACTTCGTGGTCTACGGTGTCGAATGCGGCAGCAATGTCCATGAAGATCAGTGCAAAGCCTTGTCTGATGTTATCGAGACCTAAGGTTATGGTGTTGAATAAGGTTGTGAGTAATGTTTCAACACCATGTGCTTCGCGAAATCCATGCTGGCAGGGATGCAGGGGTGCATTAGTATCTATGTGATCTTGTAATTTAAAAACACATTTTGGCCAGTGAATGATATTTGAGGAAAATGGGTGTTGCTGGCTTGAGGCTTACTGCCTATTTAGCTAACGTTTCTCTTGCACCCCCTCTTGTCTGAGGCCGCTTAACAATATTGGCAGATTTCTCTAGTTGGCTGCCTCTTGCATGTTTAGGTGTTGAGGAAGTTTGATCATCACCTCCCCTTCATCACTTAGTGTTTGCTCTCAGTGACTTTGTATTGACTCTCAACTATAATACAGCAACTATTTACAACAAAGTAGTTAGTGGAAATAACCCACAGAGAATGGAACTCCTGTTAACTTAGAAAAAGACTTGAAAGTGTTAGATATAGCTAGATTGTTGGTTATCGTGGATTGTCAAGGGGGTTACCGTATTAATCAATAAACAGGTGTGTCTTAAGTTCCTTATGGAACAGTTGTAGATCTTTTATTGCTGTTAAGTTGTCTGGAAGAGCATTCCATAGAGCTGGGGCAACATATGTGAAAGCTCTGGTACTGGTAGTTTGACTGGTGTTTCGGATGTGCGTAGGTATTTCATATGTGTTTTGGGAACAGTTCCTTCTGGTTCTTAAGTTTTCAGGTAAGCTGAGTAGTGAGGAAAGGTATGATGGAGCTATTTTATTATGTAGTTTAAAGACTATCATAATGTATTTGTATATTCTTGTTGCGTTGTGCAATCAGTGAAGCTTATGGAGAATTGGAGTGATGTGGTCGGAATGGTGGAGTACCCTAGGGATCTGTGCTGAGCTTGCTGCTTTTTAACATATTCATAAATTACCCGGAAATGGGAATAACGAGTGAGATTATCAAATTTGCAGATGACACAAAATTATTCAAAGTTGTCAAGACGCAAGAGGATTTTGAAAAATTACAAGAGGATCTTGATAAATTAGAAGACTGAATGTTTAGATGGCAGATGAAATTTAATGTGGACAAGTGCAAAGTGATGCATCCTCCGGAACCACTAGCTGAGCCTAGGGAGGGTCAATAGAAGATTCAAGCCGTCTGGCACTTATGAAAACCAGCAATTGGGAGGGCTCGTAAAATATATAAGAAACTGACTGGTATTTCACCAAACACTTACATGGGTGTTTAAGAAAAAAAAAGCCCTCCCAATTGTAAAACCCCAGGACGGAGCAGAAGAAACTCTCTGCGCCGCTTCAGGGTATCTCTTGCCAAATCAGGATAAATTCGTACAGATAGACCTCAAAATAAGTTTCCTCTTCTGTAAAAACAATTTTAACAACCATTCCTTATCTGATAACAGAGCAAAAGTTGTTAATAATGTGGAGGGAACCTGAGACTCAATCCCCGAATTTTCTAACAAATCGGTGACATTCAAAATAGCTTCCTGAGTTTGGTTACTCCCAAGCTCACCCCGAACCGGAGCAAGCTTCGATTTAGGTAGATAATAAATTTTTACCAGGGGAGGAACCAAATCAGAAGATACCCCTAAAATCTCCACTAAGTATCTTTGAAACATATCTCTGGCTGAAATTGAAGGCACCTTAGGGAAATTAATAATTCTCAAGTTATTCGCGAAGCGTTATCTAGGTGCTCCAACTTAGCTTGTAATGACAGAAAGTTCTTTCTATACATGTCTGAGTGTTCCTCAAGACTCATAACCTTGTTGCGTGTATCTTCGCACTCTGCTTGCACTGCTGAAACTTTTCCCTCCAACTCACGTAGTGCTCCAGTAGAGGAATTCACCTTAGTAGCCAAGGATGACATTTGTGGCAAAAGCACCTCTCCTAATGAAACAATTGCATTCCAAATAGCCTCCAGCGTAAAATTCTGAGGTCGCTGCAAGAAAAACACCACTTCTGAATCAGCCGTAGAAAACTCTGGCTCCATAGATGCAGGCAACTTCTCTTCACATGTAGGGAAGATCTCCTTTCCAACACGTGTACCCCTCCTCTCAGCGCCAAAGTTTTTATCAAGCACGACTCTGCAAGAACCATACGGTCCTCCAGCACAGCCTGTCCTGGCCCTCTCACAAAGCTTTCTCCCCCTGCCAACAGAGGAGAAGCAAGCTGCAGGAAGCCTACCGGCAAAGGTTGGCTGCGGATCAATTTTGGCGCCGGGCTCAATGCGGGGGACAAAGATGACGCCGGGCTCTCCAGCTCCAGCGAAACTGCTAGCCGGTAAACACCACCTGCTCCTTCCGACGCTTATGCTACGCGTAAAAGAAATGGATCCAAGGGACCCACCACCAAGTCAGTAATCGGCATAGATGTGCCAGAGGACTGAGAGGGCAAAGGCCCCGGCTTCCCCTTTCGCTTCCTCCCCATAGTGCACGGTCAAACGAGACTTACTGCTGCCGCAGCCATCTTGGAAACGCCATGGTCGCTAAATTTTAAAAAGGATATAGCAGAATTAGAAAAGGTACAGAGAAGAGCCACCAAAATGGTAGAGGGGATTGAAGGATACTCCTATGAGGAAAGGCTTAAATGGTTAGGGCTTTTCAACTTGGAAAAGAGATGGCAAAGAGGAGATATGATAGAGAGCTATACATTAATGAATGGATTGGAATGGGTAAATGTAGATTGGTTGTTTACGCCATCAAAAAGTATAAAGACTAGGGGACACACAATGAAGCTACGACATTTAAGAGTAATAAGAGAAAACA
Source organism: Ichthyophis bannanicus (assembly GCA_033557465.1). Lineage (NCBI taxonomy): Eukaryota > Metazoa > Chordata > Amphibia > Gymnophiona > Ichthyophiidae > Ichthyophis > Ichthyophis bannanicus. The sequence goes on from CM066045.1 coordinate 56,399,411, forward strand.
TTTTTTCACTCTGTGTAATCAAACTCTGGAATTTGTTACCGAGGATGTAGTAAAAGCTGTTAGTGTAGCTGCATTTTAAAAAAAAAAAGGTTTGGACAGGTTCCTGGAGGTAAGGTCCATAAACCAAAGGAACCGGTACATCCACTGCTTGCCCCAGGATGAGCATTACGGAACCTGTGTATCTTTTTTGGGAGCCTGCCAGATACTTGCAATATGGATTGGCCACTGTTGGAAACAGGATACTGGACTTGATGGACCTTGGTCTGACCCAGTATGGCGTTTGATATGTTTTTCCAGATAGAGAGGGGTAAATAGTTCCAAAGAACTGGGGCCAGTAAATAGGACACTTTCCTTGTGGATTCGTAGCGAGCATCACTGTTTGCTGGAACCACAAGACAGTTTTGGCTTTGAGATTGGAGAGATCTAGCTGGCAAATGTGGGATGAGCAAATATTTAGTATTAGTATTTATTAGTATTTGCTATACTGCCTTTCACTTTTGGTGTCAAAGCGAACTCTGACAGCAAGGGAAACCTAAGTAGAATGTTTTATAAACCAATAGTAAACTTTTAAATTTGATTTTGGTAGGATACTGGGAGCCTGTAGTGGGATCTTAGTAGAGGGGTAATATGATCAGTTATCTTAGAATGGGTAAAGTTAGATACCTTTCAAGGAGTTCAGAATGTTGCTATATATCGAATAAAGAGGCAGGCCATTATAGAGAAAGCTAGCATAATCTAATTTGCTGATTACCAAGGAAAAGATTAGTATAGTAGTAACTGTCAAGAAATGAACGGAGGGCACTAATAGTATGTAGAGCAAAAAGACAGGATTTGACAGCATCTGATATGTGATGGACAAAAAAAGATAACCGAGGATCAAACTTGCAGCCTAGGATCTTTAATGTAGGAACCAAAGGTAAAGAAATGCCCTCTCCAGGGTGGGTGCAATAGTTTTGGGAAAGGCAGCATCTGAAATCCACATAGCCTTACATTTGTCTGTGTTTAATTTTAATTGGCTGGATTTAGATCTACAGCCACTAAACAGTTTCATGGCAATGTCCCCGTGGCTTAAAGACCGAGGGTCAAAATATTCTGCAAGCTGGATATCATCCACGAAAAAGTGCATGGAAATTCCAAGTGACTGTATAAGCAAAGCACGGGGGGGGGGGGGCTATAAAAATAATTTAAGAGTGGGTGAGAATATTGAACCTTGAGGGATCTGCAGTCACAGCTACTAGCTGTAGAACATTGGGTTCCACTATATACCAAAAAAAAAGTGTTTTGTCATAAATGAGGATAACCAGGCCAGAGTTAGCAATACCAATATCAGCCAGGCACTGTAGCAGGATTTCATGGTCAACTAGATCAAACGCTGCTGACAAGTCTAGCGAGATAGTAGCCTAGTACATGAGGGCAGATAAAGACCAGCACAGCCCATCTAATCTGCCTAGCAAGATGATAAAAGTAGATGTACCGGACTTCCGGTGGGGCAATGAGCTGATCAGGCGTGTGGTGGTCAGCTCCGGACACTCTACCCCGAAAAACAGCAATCATCATTTGTAATAGTGGGTGAAAAATCTGGGCGGCAAGGTGGAAGGCCCCATCAAGCTGGAGCGTGTGCATAGGCTAGGCCCGAAGTGGGATCAGGAACGTCGGCCACGTGCAGTCATAGCACGCTTCTTAGACTTTACCCAGAAAGAGGAGGTGCTCCGAGCGGCGCGTACTCGTAAGAGGACAGCGGCAGACCCTGACCAAATCCTAGTATTCCAGGATTATTCTTTGTTGGTCAGCCAACGGAGACGAGCATTTTCCGCCACCTGTGCCCAACTGGTGAATAAAGGAGTGCGCTTCTCCCTGTTGTACCCGGCTAGGCTGCGAGTGGAGCACCAAGGGCGGACACGGTATTTGCTGTCACCTGCGGAGGCCCGGGCTTTCCTGGAAAGACTGACGGACACTCCTGACTCGGCCTTGTGAGTGTGGAGGGGAAGCCCAGGAGAGCTGGAAAATTGTGGAGCCCTGCGTTCCTGAGTGATGGGAAGAGCTGGGGAGGCTTGAATCTGGAGAGAACGATGGCATAGACTTGTGCTCATCTGGGACTGGCGTATCTTATGGCAGATTGTTCCGACTGCTGTTCAGTCTAGATATGTAATGCCTTTGGCTGAGTATTCATGTGTGCGAAAGTTTGTGGCTCTGTGTGTGCCCTGTTCTGTTCTGCATGCTTATTAATGATTTACGTTAAATCTGTTTAAAATTGTTTCAATTTTTTTGTAAATTCATTACTGGATGCCCCAATTTTCTGTATCGGGATACGGGGGGGGGGGGGGGGGCGGGCGGGCACATGGGTCTGGTCCTTTAGCGGGGGGCGGGGGCTGGGGAGCTATGGGGCCGCAGCGTGCCTTCTGATAAAGGATAGCGCGGGGGGGGGGGGGCAGGAGCGGTCCAGTTTTTACAGTCTGCTTTAGCTCCTTCTATCACTGGCACCGGAGATTCTCTTGAGGGCTGTGGTAAAGTGGAAGCTGGATTGATATTCTACCCTTCGAATGTGAGAGCCCTTGCATAAATAGGAGGGCTGTACAGGGGGGGGGGGTCGGGTGGGGACCGTGGAACCCGCAGCGCGGGTTCGCCTGACGTGGGTGCCGGGCGGCGACGGGCCCAGTTCTCGTAGCTGGGTCTGGGCCGTTGGGGCTTGCGGAGGGAGTCCCGGCGGAGGATTATTGTTCTCCATTCCCTCTAGTAAGTAAGGTTGGGGTCGGGGACCTGATGTTAACTTGGAGCCTTTTAGCTGCACGCCACCTGAGGCAGTCCGTGTTAGCGATATTATTTCAGAATGTCACTGTTTTCTCTTCTGTATGTGCTTTCTTGTCTTAATAGTGTCTGTTTATCGGGGGCGAGGGGGTTGTACTTATTGACCTGATCCCTAGGGGGGTGGGTTAGCTGGGTGACAGGGGTAGCTAGGGTTATGGGATGTGTGTCGTTGAGAACGGAGTAGTGCTTAGGCGTTAAAGTTAGAAGTGGGAATTGGGTTCTCTCGTCCTCATCGGTTAATTTAACGTACCTTTAAGGCCTGTTTCTCCTTGCCCGGGATGGGAACCAGGAGTGGGTTAACGAGGAGGGGTATCGATTTTATGAGAATGGAGAAGGAAGCTGGAGGAGCTACAGCTTAGGTGGGAAGGGTGATATTGGAGGTGGGAGCAAGGGGGTGGGGAGGATGTTTAGTATGACTTGGACTAGAGGGATTCCTTGGATAAGGGGTAGGTCTGAATGCCACAGGAAGGGTGTCCAGCCTCATGGTTAGGCTGGGTGTTGCTGTTAGGGGGAGGGGAGTGGGGGGAGGGGGTGGGAGACATGGAGAGAACCGGGGGAAGAGTAGAGGGGGTAAGGAAGTGGGCGGGGTGGGTGTTGGGTAGAACCAGAGACCCGCTACATTAAGAGGGAGAGAGTGAATTGTGGGAGCACATTAGTACTTGGGGGGGCTTTAGGCTGGGGAGGCCGTCCCCCACTCGAAATTAGAGTTTGTTGTGTGGAAGAGCCTTGACATTGCCCCGCGACTCTGAAGATCATTACATGGAATGTCTGTGGACTGGGGAACCCCATTAAGAGATTTAAAATATTGCAGGCGTTAGCCAGACAGAACTGCGATATTGCACTCCTGCAAGAGACCCACCAGACGGCCGATGAGCATAGTAAACTACGTAGAGACTGGGTGGGGCAAGTGTGGGGCTCACCGGCCCTGGGTAAAAAAGGGGGTGTAGCCATCTTGATCCACAAACGAGTTCACTTTGAGGTGGAAACCGTTATAGGAGATGCTGAAGGGAGATTTATATTGTTATATGGATGTTTAGAGGGGAAGCCCGTGATTGTGGGGAATCTTTATGGTCCAAATGGACTGGACCCCAGTTTTTATAGTGGCCTGGCCTCTAAAGTGGAACAGTTGCCGGAATGCCCCCTGCTTCTTGGCGGGGATTTTAATGGGGTTCTAGATGTGGACTTGGATACTTCTCGAGGGGGGGAGGCGAGAGATAGGGTTTCGACAGCTCGGATGTTGCAGCGTTTTCATCAGAGATTGGGATTGATAGATCCGTGGCGCTTGGTACATCCTTTCGAGAAGGATTTCACTCATCAGTCCCGAGCACATGGAACTAGCGCTCGTATTGACTACCTCTTGCTGTCTGGGGGCTTGTTTGCGCATACGGGAGATGTACAGATTGGTCCCCTGGAAATCTCGGATCATGCGCTGGTTTGGGTGGAGTTGAAGTGGGGAAGGGACTCTGCTCGGACACGTATTTGGCGGTTCCCGCTGGAACTTTATCACGATGTTCGGTTTCAGCAGTTTATACAGCAACGCTGGCGGGAGTTTGAAAATGATCATCAGGGCCACAAGGATGATCCGGAATTAATCTGGGAGACAGCTAAAGTGGTGCTACGTAGCGATATCATCGGATTCGCGGCCAGGAAACGCCAGATGATAGCGGAGCGAATAATTTGCCTGGAATGCCAGGTCACTGGATTACGGCGTACGTGTGCGCGCACTCCAACCATTGCGGATAAGAAAAAGCTATGGGAAGCCCAGGCAGACCTGAATGAACTTCTACATCAGAGAGCTAAGAAGTCTGTTCTCTACTATCAGTATCAACTGCACTGTTACGGGGATAAACCGGGGAAGCTGCTAGCCAGGTGTTTGAAGGGTCAGAGGGGGTCATCTTTAGTGGCGGCAGTCCGACGATAAGGGACGGTTACAAAAAGAGAGTATGGAGATTACTCGTGTATTTCGCACATTTTTTCAATCCTTTTATGCGGCGGAGGATACGTCTGGTACGGAGGTGCACCAATATTTGAGGGGGTTGGATTTACCCCAGCTCAGTGAGGAACAGAGGACCCTGTTGGAACAACCCATAACTCCGCAGGAGGTACGTACAGTAATCTCTACAGCCAGCTGTTATAAAGCGCCGGGACCGGATGGTCTAGGCCAGCGATGGCGAACCTATGGCACGCGTGCCAGCTGTGGCACGCGAAGGCCTTACAGCTGGCACGCGTGAAGGTCCGCAAAAAAAGAAAAAGCGGGCTCTGGCTGCTGCCGCGGACGCGGCAGCATGCTGTGTCCCGCGGGGCCCCCTCCGCCCGCTAAGCCCCTCTGCATGGGCTTTCAGATTCGCGTGGGAGACAGCGTCTCCCTCGCGTCTCTGTTAAGCCCGTAGGGGTTAATGGGAAATTTCCCATCAGCCCCTTTAGACGCGAGGGACCGATGGGAATTTCCCATTAGCCCCCTGCGGGCTTAACAAGAGACGCGAGGGAGACGCTGTCTCCCTCGCGAATCTGAAAGCCCTTGCAGAGGGGCTTAGCAGGCGGAGGGGGCCCCGCGGGACACTGCATGCTGCCGCGTCTGCGGCAGCAGCCAGAGCCCGCTTTTTCTGTTTTTTAAATTTGCCGGGGGGGGGGGGGTGTTAGGACTGCTAATGGGCTGGGGGGGGGGTTTGGACTGCTAATAGGACTGCTAATGGGCTAGGGGGGGGGGGTTAGGACTGCTAATGGGCTAGGAGGGGGGGGGGTTAGGACTGCTAATGGGCTAGGAGGGGGGTGGGGTAGGACTGCTAATGGGCTAGGGGGGGGTTAGGACTGCTAATGGGCTGGGGGGGGGGTTAGGACTGCTAGGGGGGGTTAGGACTGCTAATGGGCTGTGGGCTGATGGGGGCTGTCTGGAAATGGGGTGATGGGGGGTTAGGACTGCTAATGGCAGGGGGGGGGTTAGGACTGCTAATGGGCAGGGGGGGGTTTAGGACTGCTAATGGGCTTGGGGGGTTTGGACTGCTAATGGGCTGGGGGGTTAGGACTGCAATGGGCTAGGAGGGGGGGTTAGGACTGCTAATGGGCTGTGGGCTGATGGGGCTGTCTGGGTGATGGGGGGTTAGGACTGGTAATGGGCTATGGGGGGGGTTAGGACTGCTAATGGGCTAGAGAGGGGGGGTTAGGACTGGAATTGGGCTAGGGGGGGGTTTAGGACTGTGGGGGGTTAGGACTGCTAATGGGGGGGTTAGGACTGCTAATGGGCTAGGGGGGGGGGTTAGGATGCTAATGGGCTGGGGGGGTTAGGACTGCTAATGGGCTAGGAGGGGGGTTAGGACTGCTAATGGGCTAGGGGGGGTTAGGACTGCTAATGGGCTGTGGGTTGATGGGGGCTGTCTGGAAATGGGGTGATGGGGGTTAGGAACTGGTAATGGGCTATGGGGGGGGGGTTAGGACTGCTATGGGCTAGAGAGGGGGGTTAGGACTGCTAATGGGCTAGGTGGGGGGTTAGGACTGCTAATGGGCTGATGGGGAGGGGTTAGGAACTTGAGTGGGCTGTTGGGTTAGGACTGGTAATGGGCTATGGGGGGGTTTAGGACTGATAATGGGCTGGGGGCTGGGACAAGAAATGGGCTGATGGGGGAGCTGATGGGGTTAGGACTGGTAATGGACTGTGGGCTGATGGGGGGGTTAGGACTGGCAATGGGCTATGGGGGCTGACTGGAAGTGGGGGGGACTGAAAATGGGGTGGGTTGGGGGGCTGCTAGGACTGGAATGGGCTGATGCAGGGACTAGAAGGGAATGGATGCTGGGTGAGGCTGGAACTAGAAGGGAGCTGGGTTGGGGGAGGATTAGAATGGGATGGGGCTGGGAGAGTAAAATGAAAATATTTGTGTGGGAGGGATACAAAATCTACAATTGGCCGGGTATTGGGAGAGTAAGTGGGGATTGAGGATGGAGGGGTAAATTTTGAGTAGATGCATAGGAATGAGGAAAGAGCCAAAGAGAAAGATTAGTATGTTAAAGCAGATGTAGAGAGAGAATGACAGAAGAAAGGACAATGGACAGCAGATGGAGAGTTAGCAGAAGACACGAGAAACCAGAAGAAAGTGGCTGGAACAATTGCAACTGAAAAAAAAGCCAAAAGGTAGAAAAAATATCTCTTTATTTGAATTTATTAACTGGAATATGTCAGCTCTGGGAAATGTGCATCATTAATTTTTGCGCTTTTGTTTAGTACAAGAGGAAATTAATATATAGTTTTATTTCTACAGTGTTGTTTGTATATTCCAAGTTTGGCTTTGGGTTCCCAGTTTAATTATTGTCTTCCTGTTTCTAAATGTGTGATTCCTTGTTGGTGAGGTCTGTTCTGCCATGTGTAACTGAGCTGAGGTATTCTGGTTTATATAATTCCTATTTGACATTTGCCACTTGTTCTTTCCCCAGTAGGTCATGTATTGTTCTCTGAGATGTATTGGTTTAATATTTGCAGTGTTGCCTTTGATAGGTAGAGTATGGTGCTTTGGTGAGTCCTGGTAGTGCTGTTAGGATACGGCGGGTATGGGTTCTAAATGGGCGCGAGTAGTAGTTCCTAATGTGCCTGGCGGTTGGTACTTTAGTAATGTAGAAACCTTTTAGTCTTTCTTTATCCATATACTCAGTAAGAGGCATGTTTACTAAAAGTTAGTGTATGGTAACATTATGCAAATATTTATGCAAATGAAGCACCTTATGCAAATGGGGCTTTAATTGACGTGCTGGCACTTTGAGGAAATTCTTTGGTTTTGTGCGGCAGTTTGGGCACTCGGGCTCAAAAAGGTTAGCCATCACTGGTCTAGGCGCAGAATTTTATAAGATCCTCGGTGAATACATAAGCCCAATATTGGTTGAGGTCTTTGGCAGGCGAACGGAACAAGGGGCCTTTCGATGGGGGCGTAATCATGCGCATATCATTCTGATTCCTAAACCGGGTAAAGACCCAGTACTGGCAACATCGTATCGGCCCATCTCACTGCTTAATTTTGATTTAAAACTGCTCGCGAAGATTCTGGCAGTGCGTTTGGCAGGAATGTTGAGTCATTTGGTGCATGACTCTCAGGTGGGATTTGTCAAAGGGAGATACGCAGTTCGGAACATGCGTAAAATACTGGCTTCATTGGAGTGGGTGCATGACCGAAAGTTGCCATCTCTGCTTGTTAGCTTTGATGCTGAAAAGGCTTTCGATAGTTGACTGGCAATACCTACGATGCCTGCTGCCATGATATGGTTTGGGAGCGTATTTTTGTAGGATGGTGGAAAGCCTATATGCGCAGCTGACGGCCGGGGTACTTTGTAACGGAGTACTGTCAGAGGCTTTTTGTTTAGAGCATGGTACAAGACAGGGCTGTCCTCTTTATCCCTTATTGTTTGTCCTCTCTTTGGATCCCTTGATACGGACCATAGAGGCTTCCCGAGAGATACAAGGCATTAGGGATAGGGTCGCGAGAGTTTAAGCTTTCGGCCTTTGATGATGATCTTCTGGTACACCTGCTCTCCCCCGGTCGCTCGCTGCCGCGGCTGCTGGCAGAATTCACGAGATTTGGTCGATTTGTGGGGCTGCGTATCAATAAAGATAAATCGGAGGCCTTGGACATTTCGGGTCAATTGTGAGGGACTTGGGAAGGTTTGTTCCCTCTCAAATGGGCAGACAATGACTTTATATATTTAGGCATCGTGTTGACTAGACAGCCCCAAACACTGTACGTGCGTAACTTGGACCGTACCCTACGACGCTTGCAGACCCAATTGAAGGCATGGGGACCTCTCCCGCTTTCCTTATCGGGGAGAGTGGCGGCAGTTAAAATGGTAATACTGCTGAGGATTTTGTATTGGCTGCAGACCTTGCCCGTCTGGCTGCTACGTCGAGACTTGCAACGGTTGGAAGCATCTTAGAGCCTTTTTGTGGAAAGGGAAAAGGGCGTGCATACCGTGGTCTCAGATGCTGGGGAAATGGTGAGAGGGGGGGATGGGACTTCCAGACTTAAGGGTTTACGCCCTGGCTTGTCAGGCTAGGCACATTGGGGATTGGTTGGGGGGGACAGACATATATACGCCCAGCGTCCTGGAGGAGTGCCTGGTGGCCCCCCTAGCATTGTTGGGGGTCTTGCATGGGGCGAATCGCGATCTACCGAGTAACGTTGTACACAGTGAGTTGATTGGCTCGGCCAAGAGAACCTGGAAACAACTTAACATGCTGTGGGGTGCATCGTGGAGTATATCCAGCTGGTTACCGCTGCAAGGGAACGTAAATTTTATTCCTGGATCAGAGACGGTGATGTTCAGAGATTGGAGAGATCGCAGTATACAGCATATAGGGCATTTAGTGGACCCCTCAGGAAAATGTAAATCATTTCGGACCTTGAGTCGGGAATACGATTTGTCTTCTAGGCACTGCTTCGCTTACATGCAGGCTGCTCATTATGTGGCCTCTCTGCCAAGAGAAGCGCTGCTAATAGAACGGTCAGCGCAGATCTTGGAATTTTTTGGCTTAGGGGGGACAGCCCGCCGTCGATCTCCGAATTGAAGCGTCGATTGGATTGCCTGGGGGCTATCCCTGATTATCGGGTGGTAGAGGAAGCTTGGGAGGCAGAATTGGGTGGGAAGGTGTCCCCTGGGACAAGTCCGTAAGGCTTTAAGACGGATAGTGGGAAGTGCACGGGGGGCACGTTGGAGAGAGGTCCAGTTCAAATGTATAACTAGGGCCCACTTTTCGCCGAGGCGGGCACTGCGTAGTCATATGACCGGAGCCCTTGGCGACGTTGCTGCATATGTGGTGGGGATGTAAGTTTCTCCGGTCCTATTGGGCTAAGATTTGTACATTTATAAGTGGATTGTTGCAGCAGAGAGTGCGATGGACGGGCCCCTTTGTGGTGCTAGATCGGATCGACCCCCCCCCCCCCCATGCCCTACAAGACGAGGGGAACGTCTATTGATACGTAAAGCCTGTCTAGTGGGGAAGGGGCCAGTTCTCCGTCTCTGGAGAGAGCACAGTCCACCTACTTTTGGGGAATGGCGTAATTGTTTTCACCAAATGATGTTAATGGAGCGATGGATAGCGCGGGGCAGTGTCAAGCATTGGACGGCTTTTATGCGATTTTGGGAACCCTGTATCCAAAATCTAGGGGCTCGTTGTCGTAATGAAATCTTACATGTAGGCAGTTGATGGAAGTTAGTCGGTGGGTTGGGAATGAAGTTGAGCGGGAAGTAGTGGTAGGGCCGTGGTCGCAATGGGGAGTTAGGTGGAATATGGCTGAGGGGGGAGGGAGGGGGGGTTGGGGGGGGGGTGTGATAAAAGGTTATAACCCACCTTTTTTTGTGGTGAAAATCTCCAAGAGGGGTTCAGAGTACACCCCACTGGAGATGTTTGTTCTTGAATTGTTGATATTTGTTGGTGGTTTAAAATAAAGAATTAAAAAAAAAAAAGTACCGTCCACTCCATGCAGGTCACCTCTCTCTATTTGGTTAAGATATAAACTGTGGATTTTGCTTAGCATGAAAGTAAGAGTGACCTAAAACCAGATTGTTGGGGATGCAGTATTTTTGTTTTCTCAATGTAGTTTTTGGGACGATCAGGAGCAATGGCACCCTTTTTTTTAGGATTGGCTTAACAGCGACTTTTTTCCAAATTTACAGAAGAATACTGGCAGAAAGAGTAATTGACCATTTCCAAACTACAATGATGTAAAGGTTGAAGCTGTGATTTCAGAATGCTTGAAGGCAAGAGATTAAGCACCGATTGTAGTAGGATGGAACTGGTTCAAAATAAATAGTAAATACATAACATCACAGGGAAAAATGAGGACCATTACCCCAAAGGAGTTGACATGGGTATCTCTCACTCTTTAGTCTGAAAGACAGGGTGTACTTACAGCAACAGGTAGTGAAGTGAGAGATACTCAAAAGGTATGTCCTTTGAATAGAAAAAGAGGCATGTTTCTAAGTAGTGGGAAAAGTAAGTGGAGATTGTGGCTGAGCAACATACTCCTCCTTTATCTTAAAGTTCTTTAGAAGAATTAATACTAACAATGATAACTGAGTAGAATGCTTTCTTAGCCTTGGCGACATGGAGGTTGTAGGAATGAGTGGTTTCCTTAAACAAATGATGTAGATTGATTAGATTGTAAGCTCTAACCAGCAGGACCCATCTTCTCTATGTTCTTGTACAGTGTTGTGTACACCTTGTAGCGCTATATAAATGATTAGTAGTAGTAATAGAGATTTCTTTTCTCCAGGATCTTTCTGCATAACGTAGCTTACATCTAAGGAGTCTTAAGCCGTCATGATACCACGGACTATACTTCTTAGTGTGAGTTTTTGAAGCAAAGAGGCTCCTAAGTCAAAGGCATGCTCAAGTGAATCATCCTAACAAGCTACTTGGTCATCTAAGGACAAGTTATTAAAGTTAGGTGGGAAGGAACAGTTTTGCAGAAAGGCCTAAAAATCCAGGTGCTTTGTATTTCTAGTCCAGCCTGGTGCTGATCGACAGGGAAGTTTGGTAAGGCTGAAAGAGAAAGTAAACCAGATCCATAAGTGATCTGACCATGATATGGCTAGCAAAGAAATAGTTGACATGCTAAGGTGGATGGTTTATAGGAGTGACGATAAGATAGAAAGTATGACCTGCAGAGTGGGTGGGCACATGCACCCTCTGTACCATATCAGGTTCCTCCAGGAGGAAAAGCAGTTTTGTCTCTAGCTGATTGCAGATTGTTGGCATACACGTTGAGATCACCTAATATTAAAAAGTTAGGGAAGTGTACAACTGCGTCAGAAGATTAAGGAGAGAATCCGATTGGGTCTCAGATGGCAATAAAGAGGCATTACATACAGCACAGGTGAGTAGTTTATCCTAAAAAAGAGCAATTCCTTATAAGCTGAAGGCAAGAGGACTTCTAAACAGGATAGAGAACATTTGCCAAAGATAACAGCAATCCCTCCACCCATCCTGTGAGATTGGTGTTTTATACAGGTAGGCATACCCAGGTGGTGCACATTAAGGATGGGGAAAGTCCCCATCTTTAAGTCAAGTTTTGGTCAAGCAGAGTAATTGAAGATGATTAGATATAATAAGGGAAGAGACCAAGGCTGCCTTGTGCCTAATTGAACGTGCATTGAGCAGACCATATTTGGCAAAGGAAGTAGTGAGGTGCAGTTACATTGACTGAAATGAATTTGATGTGGGACAAGGAATCATATATCTTACCTGAAGTGGACACTGATAGGGTCTGTTCCCCCAAGGCATATGAATAGGTGCAAGCCTCATAAGATGGAGAAAAAAGAGCAGTCTCATAAGAGAAAAACCAATCACCCTAGGAGACAGATATGAAAGCATAATCGGAAGAAAGGCCTGGCAATCTACTTCCGGTGACACTGCCAAGAAAACCCAGGAGCTTCTGGGTCGCCAGGAGTCAGGACTGACTCGAAGGCACACATTGCATTTTTGCACCTCCAAAGGTTGGTAGATCCAGAGAATGATTTTATTTATTTATTTACATTTCTTATATACCGCACTATTTGACATCAGCGCGGTTTACATCGAACAAAAATTCAGCACCATAAGCAAGCATCTGAGTTACAATAAACAGGGGCATAAAACTTGGATAACAGGGTAAAATCAGTAACTGGGGTCATAAAACCTGGATAGCAATGTGATTAAGAATAACGGAATATAACAGTGGACTATTAACATCTTAAATGATAGCGCAGATGAGATTTAAGACAGGCCCGTAGAACCTTATACCAAAGGTCTGTGGAACTTTACTAAGTGGGAAATTCTGGTTCAATAGGTGATTCGGTGTGTCTATGATTCACAGAGAGGGGGCGTGCCTCTGCACTCACTGAGAAGTATTTAAGGAATAAGTAGTGTTTGAGGGCTTTTCTAAATTGCAGTAGGCTGTTGCTTGCTCTAATATCTGGCGGTAGTGCATTCCAGAGTTTAGGGGCACGAAGGCTGAAAGCCCGGTTTGCTGTTGCTGAGGTGCTTCTAGTAAGTTCACGGGGAACCATTAGCGAATTTACTGCAATTGATCTCCTTGATCTATTCGGGGCTATGGGTTTGAGTTCGGTTAATGATGTGGGGGAGAGACTATTTACTGCTTTGAATGTAAGTAGTAATGTTTTGAATATGATCCTGGCATGTATAGGAAGCCAGTGTAACTGCATTAGCAGGGGTGACACATGCTCACATCTAGATGCCCCATAGAGAACCCTCGCAGCGCTATGATATGCCAAAGTCAGGAGGAGGCGCCCCAAAGAGCATATCATTCTCTGGCTCTACTGATATTTTGAGGTGCATATGCTTTCATATCAGTCTCCTTTTTTCCGCAAATCCCTCCGGGCGGCTGTCCAGTTAACCCCTGGAAAAAGTATGGGTTGTGTGTTTTGATACATTCTGTCCGATTTTGCATACAGGTTCCTTCCTGCCCCCGAGCCAGCTTGGCGTCACCCTTCAGGTTTATTCTTTGTTTTCTCCCTTTTTTTTTCTCCCATTTTTTTTTTATCTTGGTGTCTCTCGACTGGCCGAAGGCTTCTGATGCTTCCTGGGCGGCAGGGACCCCTTTTTTCCGATGCCCTCCAATAGCTTCAAGAAGTGCAATTGGTGCAGCAAAATGAAGTCCCTCACCAATCTGCATGACTGCTGCCTCCGGTGCCTCAATCTGGGGCACAACGACACGGACTGCAAACTTTGCAGAACCATAACCTCAAAGGCCCTAAAGAGCCATCACCAGCAGCAGGAAAAATTCTTCCAGAAATCTAACTTTGTGACAGTCTCTGTAAACACCACGCTCCAGGGCCTCCTCCGGTACATTGGTGCCCTGTGAAGCCCGAGTCTCCTCAGAGTCCTGCGGCTACATTTCCTCTGAGAGGAAATCCCCGGAGGTGGAATGCAAGAAGTTGAAACCCTCGAAGCCCACTTTGGAGGACAGGTCTGGAAAGGAGAAATCCCACTCCAGGCCCCACAGTCACTGGCATGAGTCTGAGGTGTCGTAGTGGGAGCAGCCTCACAAGCTGCCCTGCAGGAAGTCATTGGCACCTATCGACCGGCCTCGGACACCTGAGGCCATCCTCTTCGAGGATTCCCCCTTGACAATACAGAGCTGGGCCCAAAATTCTCAGTGCCTACATCGAAGTCTGCGGAGTCAACTGGCATGGAGACCAGGATGGCAGCCTTAGAGAGCAATATCTCTGCCATCATGGCCATGCAGTTGGGAGTCTGTTTGTTTGGTTTGCCCGATTCATCCGCCTCGACGATGGGACCAGGGGCAGCTCAAGGCAATCTGCTGCCTGAGGCGAAGGATGAGATGGCACCAACCCCCCCCCCCTTAAAGGTGGGGCGTGACTTTTTCAGAGCCCCAATCAGGGACTGAACCAAACCAAAAAGCCGATTAGATTATATGGAGGAAATGCAAGATGTTTGCACACCAAGGAATTAAGAGCGAGACCCAATAGCACAGTTTATCAAACCAAATTATAACTCATTTTTTATTTTGTTATAAACTGTTATGGTTCTTGCTGTTTCTTTTTCAACATATATTTTGCATCCACAGTGGGTGCAGAGCAGAACCAGGACATTCATCCACAGAACTCAGTATCTTAAAAAAAAAAAAAGACTCTGATCATCTCAGTAACAACAAACATTCTCCAGTACCAGGCATATTGTGAACTAATATAAAACCCTACAACAAAGAGCATATCTACCATACCATACCATATCAGCACCAACTTCCAAAACTCACATAAGGAGCCCGTGTAAATACTTCAGTGGGCCCTGGAACATCCATACACTTATTTGAAAAGCTGAACAAGTCAAATTTCTACAGTACAGTATAGATCTTTATGTACAAACTCCATGTTAACAGAACACCTTGCCTCAGTCACACATTCAAAACACAGACCCTCACCAAGTACAGAATAAGTAACCACAATCTAAAGTAAAAATATGTAGACAAAATTTAAACTGAAACCCCAGGACGCATGCAGTGCAACATCAGATAAATAAGAGATGCAGTTACTCCATACTGTGTAAAATATAAAGACAGCACAAAGTCCAGTCACTAAAATTAAATAATTATTCTTTCTACCTTTGTTGTCTGACCATTTTATTCTTTGATCATGCTGGTCCCGATCTGAGGCTTCTGCTTTCCTGTCTTCTCTTATCTCTCTTTCTGTGGTCTATGGTCCATCTGCCATTTCTTATCTCTTCTTTTGTTTTTTCTTCACTTCCTTCCATCAGCCCAGTTCCAGTAACCCTCCCCAGTATTGACCCCCCCTTTCCAGTCCTCCCCTCCCAGTACTCTCCACTGTCAACCGCCTTGCATGCCCATGACTGCCACTGGTGTCCATTCCCTTCCAGTCCCCCTCCTTCCCCCACTGTTCAGCCCCTTTTAGTCCAGATACCATCCCAGGTATCAGCTCATGTCCACTCTTGGTGCCGCCCCCCCCCCAATCAGCTCCCTTCCAGTTGCCCTACCCTCTGTCCATCCCCCTTCCAGTGCCGTTCGCACATGTCCGCTCCCTTCCAGCCTCCTCCCCATTACCCAGATACCTACCATTCCCATCCCCAAGTGTCAGCTCCCTTACAATCCCCCTTCAGTACATCCCAGTTGTCTTCTCCATTCCAGCCCCCTCCTTCCCCCATGTCAGCTCCATTCCTGCCCCCTCCTTCTGCTGGCAGACCCTCTCAGTATCCACTCCCTTCCAGTCCTATTCTCCCATCCCCCTGCATCAGCCCATTTGTAGCCCTAACCCCTAGTTTTCTTCCAGGGGCAGCAGCACTCTCCTCCCCTCCCCATTAGCCCATTTCCAGTCCCAGCCCATTTCCAGTCCTATCCCCTTTATCAGCCCACTCCAGTCCTAGCCCCCCCCATAAGTCCATTTCCAGTCCTAGCCCCCTTTCAGCCCATTCCCTGTCCTAACCCCACTAATCAGCCTATTTCCAGGCCTCACCCCACCAATGAGCCCATTACCAGTCCTAGCCCCCCTCCCGATCAGCCTATTTCCATTCTTAACCCCTCATCAGCCCATTTCCAGTTCTAACCCTCCCGATAGCCCATTACCAGTCCTAGTCCCCCTCCATTAGCCCATTTCTAGTCCTAGCCCCCCCTCCCGACCAGCCCATTTCCAGTTCTAACACCCCCATCGGCCCATTACAATTTCTAGTGCTACCCCCTCCCCAGCGCAGCCCAGCCCAGCCCGACCTTCTGAAGGGAAATTTAAAAAACAAAACAAAAAAACCCACCGATCACAGGAGCCGCTGCTGCTGCATCAGCAACAGAATTAAGTGCCCCTTGGCCTCCGCCTCCCCGGCAGAGCCCTGCCTTTTATTACCCTCGGCACCGGTCTCAGCTTTTCAGAGCCGCAAAGGGAGAGTTTCTCTTTAACAGAGCTGCGAGAAACGGAAACTCTCCCTTCGTGGCTCTGAAAAGCTGAGCTGGCGCTGAGGAAATACAAGGCAGGGCTCTGCCAGGGAGGCGGGGGGCCACGGAGCACTTTATTCTGCTGCTGCCGTGGCGGCAGCGGCTCCTGTGATTGGGGGGGGGGGTTTTGAAGGCCGAGTGAGGCGGTCTTTTTGGGGGCAATTTTTGCCACCCCAAAAAGTTGCCGCCTGAGGGCCACCGCCTCACTCGGCCTCATTATAGAGCCGCCCCTGGATGGGACCCTGTACATCAAGGGCTTCCACGGACGTCGAGCCAATCCTCTAGCACCACCCACCTCGAGAGACCCAACAGCTCTGGATGAGGTTCTAATCCTGTTCCTCAGGACACCAGTCCTCTCCAGCGAGTACCCATGGCTCTGACCACAGATCCTCCAGAGGTCACGGACCACTCTGCATGGACCTCGACTGGTGATCACGGAGCCTCGGACTCATACTCTATTTCGAGTCTGAATGGGAGACTGAAGACAAGGAGTCCCTGGATACTCAGCGACACAGATGTGCTTTCGGACCCTTTCTCCAGGACCAAGCGGGAAGTCAGTCCTCACATATGGGTGACATCGTCGATGGAGCCCCTGCGGAGCATTTCCCCAGCTTTCTATGAAAGCCTTTGGGAATACTGCACGCATGCGCGGTCCCCTTCCCGCCTAAAGGTGCCATCTTGCTCAGTCTCTCTTTATCCGTGGAGCCCTTCGGACGTGTGTCCTAGTTCACCCGGAAAATAGTTCGATTTTTTTTGTCTATTCCTTGCGATTTTCTTTGCGGTTTTTGTCTGATTCGACGTCGGTTCCCCTTCTCGCCGGGTTCGGTACACCGGTATCAAGCCCGATCTTATTTTTTCGGTTTTTGCCCTTCGTGGCTGGCGTTCGCGCCCTTTTTTCCTTTTCCCTGGAAGGCCGGTCCTTTGACCTCACAGGGACTCTTTTTTTTTTCCCCCGATGGCTTCCAGTGGTTTTAAGAAGTGTGATTGGTGCAAAAAACTAATGTCTCTCACCGACACACACGACTGCTGCCTTCGGTGCCTCGGTCCTGATCATGATCCTAAGATCTGTGGACCGTGTGGGAAAATGTCCACTAAGGCACTTCGAAGTCATCAGCACCAGAAGGAAAGGCTTTTCTCCGACTCGGCCTCCGGCTGGGCCCGGACCTCGTCTGAAGCCTCGACGTCTCGGGAATCTGACCCCGAGCATCATCGGGGCTCCTCAGATAGGGGGTCCCCCGAGTGGGAGCGAAAGAGGAAAAAGCGGCTCGCGAGTGCGGCGTCGGAGGAGGTCCCTGGCTCCTTGAAGACTATGTCTCAGACCCCCGACCGCCGTCCCGGGCCTGTGGAACAGGAGAAGCCATCAAAAGTACCTCGAGTGGAGCCGGAGTCTGCTGGACACAAGTCCTGATGTCCTCGGACTCTCCTCCCAGGGAGCCGACGTCGGGCCCGGCGCCGCCGGGGCCCGAGTCGGCAGCTGCTGAGTCTCCTGAGCTGGGTCTCAGGCTGTCAGCCTTGGAGTGCAGACTGTCTGCCTTCATGGATCAGCAGCGGGTGCTGATGGCCAGCCTCGCTGGCGCATCTGCCCCGACCACCGGGACGTCGAAGTCGACCCCGGAGACCGAGCCGATACGCGAGACCATGAAGGCTCGTGGTTGTCCTCGGTCGCAGTCACCCTCGACCTCCCGGTCGGGACCGAGGGCATCGACGCCGGTGCCTTCAGCGTCAGGGTGGGTGCTGCCGGGCCCCGCGCGGTCAGAGCACGACTCCTCATCGGACGAGTCCACCTGGGAGATGGAGGACGAGGAGTCCCCCGATACCTTCAAGACTCTGTGCGTCCCGTCGGACTCACCGCAGTCTGAACCCCGGAGTAGGTCCCTTCCGGAGGATACGCGGTTCTCGGAGTTCGTGCGGGATATGGTCACTGGTTTGGTGATCCCGGCAGATCCCGAGGAGGAGCCTTGAGCCGAAGAGCTCGAAGCCCTCCAGTATGACTCTCCTCCAAAGGAGGCCTATACGGTGCCGGTTCCTCCGATGCTGGAACGGCTCCTCTTCCGGATGTGGGAGACACCGGCCTCGGTGCCGGTTTTAAGCAAGCGGGTCGATTCCATTTATCGACTCCGTAAGAGCCCTGGGTTTCAAAAGGCGCAACTACCGCACCATTCCATGGTGGTGGAATTGGCCATGCATCGTCTGAAGAGTCAGAAGATGCACTCTGCGGTGCCCCCAGACAGAGAGGCCCGAAACCTGGATGCGTTCGGCAGAAAGTGCTTCCAGGGCTCGATGCTTGCTTGCCGTGTCCAGTCTTACTAGCTGTACATGGGCATGTACTTGCGAGACCTGGCAAAGGAGCTTGCCAGGTTCTCTGCTGGTCTCTCCGGGGAACCTTTGCAGAGGTTCAAGTCCTTGTCTTCAGGGATCCGGGAATGCTCTTAATTCATGTCCCGAGTGGCCTACGATGGCTTCGAGGCCTCGGCCCGGGTTGCGGCTGCCGGCATCGCGGCTCGACGCCAAGCATGGCTGCAGTCATCGGACCTCGAGCCATGGGTTCAAGACAAGTTGGTCAATGTCCCTTGCCGAGGTACAAACCTTTTTGGCAAGCCCATGGCCAAGAAGGCTGCTGAGCTCGAGACCGAGTACCTCACGAGGACAAGGCTGTCTCAAAAGACCTCTGTCCCTTCACACAAAAAGAAGGGCTCAGGTAAAAAGCCCTTTTATCTGAGGAAGGCGACTGCCTACAAACAGTACCCAACTTACCAGGCCTCCCCCGCTCCCCCACTGGGTCAGCAGGCCAAGGGGCAGGGACTTGGGCCCCGTAGGCAGAAAGCCTCCAGCTCCTGCTCCTACTCAGCAGGGTGGGGGTTTTTGACGCCCAAGGCATAGCCTCTCCGTCTCTGCTGTCCCATTCCTGCACAGGAGGTCGCCTAGCCCTGTTTGCCCACTGGTGGCCACCCATTACAGGGGACAACTGGGTCTTAAGCATAGTCCAAAAGGCCTACCTGCTTCATTTTCATCAGTTGCCTCCTCCCTATTTTCCAGGAGAGCCTCCAAGGCCTCCTCTCCATACAGCCTTCCTCCTGCAGGAGCTCCAGGGTCTGTTACGAGACCAGGCGGTGGAGCCTGAGCCTCTCCACCTCCAAGGTCATGGGTTTTACTCCAGGTACTTCCTAGTACCAAAGAGAACAGGGGATCTCGGGCCTATTATCGACCTCAGAAATCTCAACAAGTTCTTGCAGAAGGAAAAGTTCAAGATGCTTACTCTTGGAACACTTCTGCCCTCCCTCCAGCAGGGAGATTGGCTATGCTCTTTAGATCTAAAGGATGCGTACACTCACATCCGTATTCATCCAGACCACAGAAAGTACCTCAGGTTCATTGTGGGAGGAAACCATTATCAGTACAGGGTGCTGCCATTTGGCCTCACCTCTGCTCCCAGAGTCTTTATTTATTTATTTATTTAGCAAGCATTTGTAGCCCGCTCCTTCCAGCGATCAGAAGCGGGTAGGATTACTATTGTGAAACTTTACCAAATGCCTGGCAGTGGTGGCGGCCTACTTGAGAAATCAGGGTATCTTTGTCTTCCCCTATCTGGACGACTGGCTCATCAGGGGTCAGACGTGCCAGGAGGCCAGGCAAGCCACACTCCGAACAATTTCTCTGCTGCAGCATCTGGGGTTTGTCATAAACTTCGCAAAGTCCACTTTGCTCCCCTCCCAAAACTTAGAGTTCATAGGAGCAAGACTAGACTGCAGGCAAAAGCGTTCTTGCCAGAAGACAGAGCCCAAAGACTGATGACCTTGGCAAACCAGTTTCTCAGCAGGTCACTGGTCTCCGCCAGGCTCTGCCTGAGGCTTCTGGACCACATGGCTTCAACAGTACATGTCACACCCCATGCCAGGCTTCATATGAGGCCTGCGCAATAGTGCCTCAGAACTCAGTGGCTGCAGGCCACAGGGAGCCTCAGAGACAGAGTAAGGGTGTCCAGACCATTCCTGCACTCCCTCCGTTGGTGGCTGCATCCCCCCCAACTTATTGGCAGGGATGCCTTTTCAGCCACCTGGGTTCACAGTGGTATTGACCACAGATGCCTCTCTACAGGGCTGGGGAGCACACTGTCTGGGCAAGTGCACTCAGGGCCTATGCTCTCCCTGGGAGGCCCAGCAGCAGATCTATCTACTGGAGCTTCGGGCTATTCGCTTAGCCCTCAAGACTTTCTCTCAAACCCTGGCCCACCAATCTGTTTTAGTGCAGACAGACAACCAGGTAGCCATGTTTTATGTGAACAAACAGGGAGGCACTGCGTCCAGGCTCCTTTGTCAGGAGGCGCAGGACCTTTGCTTGTTTGCGCTCAGGCACAACATGTTGCTCAAGGCGGTTTATCTCCCTGGCCAGGAAAATTACCTAGCAGACAGGTTGAGCAGAATTCTGCAGCCACACGAGTGGCAGCTCCATCCCTTGGTAGTTCAGAGGATCTTCCTGAGATGGGGACTTCCATCCATAGATCTCTTTGCCAGTCCCCTGAACAGACAGCTGCCCAGGTTCTGCTCCAAGCAACCGCATCCTCTGAGAATAGCAGCAGATGCTTTTCTGATTTCCTGGTCCCAAGGCCTCCTATATGCGTTTCCTCCCACGCCTCTGGTGGCCCGAACCCTGTTCAAAGTTCTGAAGGACCAGGCTTCGGTCCTGCTGGTAGCCCCCAGGTGGCCGAGACAACCTTGGTTCCCACTTCTGCTTCAGCTAGCAGTGGACGCTCCACTACCTCTAGGGTTGCAACCCGACCTTCTGTGTCAAGACCAGGGGTCTCTTCTGCATCCCAATCTCAAATCTCTCAATTTGATGGCCTGGAGGCTGCAAGGGTAGTTTTGGCTCCTTGGGGCCTACCTCCTGAAGTTGAGGAGGTCGCCCTTGCCTCTAGGAAGAAGTCCACTAGAAAAACCTATGCCCTGAAGTGGAAGAGGTTTTCTGTGTGGTGTCAGCTACATACAGAAGATCCTTTCTCCTGTACTGTACCAGTGGTGCTTCAGTACCTGCTGCATTTATCCAATCAGGGCCTTAAGTCCAATTCTGTTCGGGTCCACCTCTCAGCTCTAGCAGCTCACCACTCACTGGTGGAGGGACGCTCTATATCGATTCACCCCTTTGTGTCCCGGTTCCTCAGAGGTTTGCTATTATTCAAGCCTCCTGTCCGTCCTCCAGCCCCTGAGTGGGAGTTTAATGTGGTCTTGCAGCAACTGACTCGCCCACCTTTTGAGCCGATGGCTACTTGTCCTCTCCGCTTCCTTTCCTGGAAGACACTCTTTCTGGTAGCCTTAACCTCGGCCAGACGAGTGAGTGAGCTTCAGGCCCTGGTCTGTGACAGGCCTTACACCCGCTTCTATAGGAACAGGGTAGTCCTTAGGACTCATTCAAAGTTCCTCCCTAAAGTTGTCTCCTCTTTCCACCTCAACCAGGAGGTGGTTCTTCCAACATTCTTCCCTAGGCCTCATGCAAGCCAGGCTGAAGTGGTCCTGCATACCCTGGACTGTAGGAGGGCCTTATCCTTCTACCTTGACCGTACGCAAGGACATAGAAGGGCTACTCAGCTCTTCATCTCTTTTGACCCTAATAATTTGGGATTAGCTGTGTCCAAGCGTACCTTGTCCATATGGGTGGCTGACTGTATCACCTGGGCTTACAGGGCGGCTGATCTTCCCTTGCAGGGTCGGGTCACGGCCCATTGTGTCAGGGCAATGGCTGCCTCAGTAGCTCATCTCCGCTCTGTACCATTGGCAGACATCTGCAGGGCTGCAGTTTGGTCCTCAAGCCAGACTTTTGCAGCTCATTACTGCCTGGAGAGGGAGTCCCGTAGGGACAGTGCTTTTGGCCAGGCAGTACTCCGGAATCTCTTTGAGGTTTAGGCAACTCCTGCCCTCCGTTGGGCTACCGGTGGGGGTTCTTTCAGTGAAAAGCCTTTCTTTGATGCTGGGACTAGAGGGGGTTCTCTTGTTCAGCCTGGGTTCCTTGATAGCCCAGAGCTTGGGAGTCACCCATATGTGAGGACTGACTTCCTGCTTGGTCCTGGAGAAAGAGTAGTTACTCACCTGTAACAGGTGTTCTCCAGGAGCAGCAGGAATCAGTCCTCACAACCTTCCCTCCTCCCCTGGGAGTTGCAGTTGTACATGGTTTATTTTACATTTTTGTGTGCTGTTTTTTAGCTATGTCATTTGACTGAGCAAGATGGCACCTTTAGGCGGGAAGGGGACCGCGCATGCGTGCAGTATTCCCAAAGGCTTTCATAGAAAGCTGGGGAAATGCTCCGCAGGGGCTCCATCGACGTCGATGTCACCCATATGTGAGGACTGATTGCTGCTGCTCCTGGAGAACACCTGTTACAGGTGAGTAACTACTCTTTCCCTCCAGTGTCCCAACGCCGTTCCCCACCTGAGGATGTGTCGCCTTCCTAGACTTTGTGCAGGACATGGCTGAGACTCTCACTTTCGAGAACGGTGTTGAGGAGGACCCATACACAGAGGAACTGGAGATACTCCAGTGTGAGGCCCCCACTAAGGAAACCCTTACGGTACCGGTGCTTCTGATCCTTGAGCGCCTCTTCCTCCAGATGTGGGAAACACCGGCATCACTACCCCTTGTCAGCAGGTAACTTGACACGATGTGCTGAGGGTGCCGAAGCCCTGTGCTCCAGAAGACCAAACTCCCCCACGATGGTCGTTTTGAATCAGCCATGCACGACTCAGGAGCCAAAAGACTCATTCCTCGGTGCCACCTGGCAGGGAGGCCCAAACCCTTATGCCCTCGTCCTTTCAGGGCTCGATGTTGACTTGCTGGATCCAGTCCTATCAGCTCTATACTGGCATGTACCTTAAGGAACTGTCGAGGGAGCTCTGTGGATTCTTGGTGAGCCCCTGCAGAGATTTAACTCTGGCCTTGGCAGTCAAGGAGTGCTTGAAGTCTTGAGCAGCCTATGATGACTTTGAGTCTTCAGCCAGCGTGGCCCCTACAGGCATCAGGGCATGATGTCAAGCATGGCTGCAGTAGTCTGACCAATGTTCCCTCTAATTTTCTGTAGGCTGTGTGCGCATAACATATCAGCTGTGCAGCTTTTGAAGCAAGGTTCAATTTTTGTGCGCCACATAACGACACTCGGAGTTATATACTTTAAAATTTGACTACACGTCAGAATACAGTATGTACACCACATTGATTTTAATTAAATTAAATGGAAATGGACAATTACTAAATGAAGCGGAATATGTCTAGTAATTACAATCACAACTTTTAAATTTTAAGACTATGTTGTTTTCTATCAGAATCAGAACCATAATTTTTGTGCGCTCACTCGGCGAGGTGTGTGCGCGCGCACATGCGCACAGCTTAGAGGGAACAGTGAGTCTGACCTAGAGCAATGGATTCAGGACAACCATATTGATGTCCCCTGCATCAGACAGAACCTCTTCAGGGAAACCCATGACAGACAAAGCTCAGAGATAGAGACCGAGTTCCTAATGAGAACCAGACTCTCAAAGAAGTCCTCGGTGGAGCCTGTAAGAAGGCACTGAGGAAGAAGGGGGGGGGGGGGGTTGGCAATACCTCACAATTTCAGGCTTTCTCGGTCGCTGAGCAAGGCCAGCAGCATAAAGAATAGGGGTATGGTCCCCCCTTAAGCAAAAGACCCCGAAGTTCCAGGTGCCGGCCATGGCCCAGCCTGGGGGGAGCTTTTGACTGCTTGGGCATGATCTCCTCTCCCCCCAAGAGGTTCCATGCAGCCCACAAGAGGGTGTCTAGCCCTGTTTGCCCACAGGTGGTCCGCCATCACTGGGTGCTACAAGTGGTCAGGGAGGGCTACCTCCTCCACCTACAGCAGGTGCTATCCTCGTACTTTCCAGGAGAGCCCATCAGACCTCTCCTTCACCAGACCTCTCCTTCACCAGACCTTGCTCCTCGCCAAGCTCACAGGCCTGCTCCAGGACAAAGCGGTGGAGCCAGTGCCGAAACATCTCTGGGGCACCAGCTTCTATTCCAGGTATTTCCTTGTCCCTAAGAGGACAGGGGGGCCCCAGGCCCATCCTGGACCTGCGGGAGCTGAACAGATGTCTGGTAAGGGAGAAGTTCAAGATGCTGTCTCTTGGAACACTGCTGCCATTCCTCCAGCAAGGAGATTAGCTATGCTCCTTAGACCTAAAGGATGCCTACACACACATCCTGATCCATCCCAGACACAGAAAATGCCTCTGGTTCATGGTGGGAGGGGAGAGCACTACCAGTATAGGGTGGTGCCCCTCGGGCTGGCCTCATCGTCAAGGGTCTTCACCAAGTGCCTCGTGGTAGTTGTAGCCCACCTCTGTCTCCAAAGGACCTTAATCTTCCCTTCCCTTACGACTGGCTGGCTCATAAGGGGAGGCACAACCACAGAGGTGCAATATGCGACAGGATGCACCATCAATGACCTGCAGCATCTGGGGTTTGTCATCAACTACCCAACCTCACTCCGGCTAAATGCCTGGAGTTTATAGGGGCTTTGCTAGACACTCTTCAGGTCAGAATGCCTCAGGGGGCTATGCAGAGGTACAACAGTCTCTACCCACTCGGCTTCTCCTCTGCCTGCTGGGCCACATGGTCTCCACGGTTCATGTGACCCCATACACCTGACTGAACATGAGAGCAGCCCAGTGATTTCTCCGCTCTCAGTGGACACAAGCCACAGGCAGGCTCCGGGACAGAGTGAGAGTGACCCACCAGCTGGCAGACTCCCTTGGATGTTGGCAGATCCCTTATCACCTTCAGGCCCGGATGCCCTTCCAGGCACCCACCCAGAGGGTCCTCACCATTGACACCTCGCTACTGAGCTGAGGAGCGCATTGCGAGGGCTTTCAGACGCAAGGCAGCTGATTCCAGAGGGAATCCCGGATGCAAGTCAATCTGCTGGAGCTTCAGGTGATATTTCTGGTTTTCCGATCCTTCCGCCACCGGCTGCAGCACCAGTCTGTGCTGGTCTAGACCGACAACCAAGTCGCAGTGTTCTGCATGAACAAACAAGAAGGCATGGGGTCGTACTCCTTTTGCCAGGGTGCGGTAACCCTCTGCTCCTATGCGACATGCAGAGGGATCTTCCTGCGTAGTCTGTCTCCCAGGCCAAGGCAATGCCCTGATGGACAAGCTGAGCAGAGTCCTCCAGCCTCACAAGTGGCACCTGGATCCCGAAGTGGCTTCCCAGTTGGGGTATCCCCCCTGGTAGACTTGTTCGCCAGCTCGGACAACACATAGTTGCCCTGCTTCTGCTGCCAGCCGCACCCATCCCAGGTGGCAGTGGATGTGTTCCTCATTCCATTGGCAGAAGGCCTCCTGTATGCCTTCCCGCCGATACCACTGGTCACCAAGATCCTCTTTAAAGTCCAGTGTGACAGGGTATCACTAATACTGATAACTTCCCCGGTGGCCCAGGCAACCCTGGTTCCCACTGCTTCTCTCCATATTGGCAGCATCGCTGATTCCCCTGAGCCGAGCCCCAGGACTACTCTCACAGAAGCAGGGTTCTTTCCTACACCCCAATCCTGGAGACCCTGTCTCTCATGTCTTGGCTACTGAAAGGGTAGTGTTAGCTCCCTTCAACCTCCCACAGGACATGGAAGAGTTGGTTCTGGCCTCTTGAAAGGCTTCCATAAGAAGGGTGTATGCCTTCAAGTGGCACAGATTCTCTATACAGTGCACCGAAAGATGGACAAATCCATTCACCTGCTCGGTACAAGTGGTACTCCGGTACCTGCTCCAACTGTTGCAGGTGATATTAAAGTTCAACTCTTTCGTAGTACACATGAGTGCTTTTGCAGCGCACCACCATTCTGTTGAGGGCAAACCCCTCTCGGCTCAGCCCCCCCCCCCCCCGTGTCTCTATTCTTGCGGGGCCTCATGCTATCCAAACCCCCCCCCCCCCCCCGTCCACCCTCCAGCAGCAGGATGGGATCTCATTGTGGTGCTGTCGCAGCTCACTAAGCCACTTTTGAGCCTCTGGCTACTGCCACTTGAGATACCTCTCCTGCAAGGTTGTCTTCCATGTAGCCCTTGCATCAGCTCACAGAGCCAGCGAGCTCCAAGTGCTGATGGCAGTCCCCCTACAGAAGGTTCTACAAGAACAGGGTGGTGCTCCACACACATCCCAAGTTTGTCGAAGGTGGTGTCTCCATTCCATCTCAACCAAGAGGTGGTACTCCCCACCTTCTTTGAGGCCTCATACCATCAGGGCAGAGACAGTTCTCCATACTCTGGATTGTAAAAGGACCCTGTCCTTCTATCTGCAACAGCCTTGGGGCCACCGCAAAGGACCTCAGTTTTTCGTATCCTATGACCCCAGTCATCTGGGGCTCCCAGCGACTAAGCAAACTCTGTCCAATTGGGTGGCAGACTGCATTACCCTTGCCTATGAGGAGGCAGGGATCTCACTAGACCAGAAGGTCACGACGCAATGCATCAGGGCCATGGCAATTTCTGTGGCAAATCTGTGTTTCCTACCCATGACGAAAATCTGTCGGGCCGCCACCTGGTCTCTGGTCCATATCTTCGCAACGCACTACTGCCTAGCGAGGGAGTTCCGACGGGACAGCACCTTTGGCCAGGCTGTACTCCATAATCTCTTTGGGGTGTAGGTCACTCCAGCCTTTCGAACCTTCTGTGTTCATGCTATCAGAGTGCTGGTTCTCCACTGCACACTTGGGTTTTGCAAGAGCCTCTCAATAGGGACTCAACTGCTGCTGATCACAGTTCACCCTTTGCAGGTCGTTGTAGCGTTTTTACAGGTTCTCGGTAACCTGTAGCTGGGTAGTCCCATATGTGAGGACTGACTTCCTGCTTGCTCCCGGAGAAAGCGTATTACTCACCTGTAACAGGTGTTCTTCAGGGACAGCAGGAATCGGTCCTCACAACCCTCCCTCCTTCCCTTGGAGTTGCTGCTTTATTTTTGGCCATCTTAGCTATGTCATTAGACTGAGGCAAGATGGCACCCTTGGGTGGGAAGGGGACCACGCATTTGTGGTGCATCTTCCAAAGGCTTTCTTTGAAAGTTGGGGAGATGCTTCTGGGGGCTCCATCAGCACCAACGTCATCCATATGTGAAGAATGATTCCTGCTATCCCCAGAGAATACTTGTTATAGGTGAGTAAGTACGCTTTAGTGCCATTGAGGTCATGCAGACCCCTGGTGACCCTGTGTATAGTTGTCCATGTGACTAGCCCCCTGATTTTCTTGGCAAAATGCGATAAAGTAGATTTGCTGCATGGAAGAAAGACTGGCAGCCTACAATACCTTGTATTCAGGCCTGATCCTACTTAGCTTTCGAGATGAAACTGGATCGGGCTCACTCAGGGTGGTGTGACCATACTTGTAAATCTCTCGACACATTGATATTACTTGAAACTCTAATGTAGCTGTTTTTGAAAGAGGTTTGGCCAATTTCCTGGAGGAAAAGATGGACTTGGGATAAGCAGCATGGAATGTAGCTACTTTTGGGGTTCCTGATACTCGTGACCGTGAATGGCCACTTTCAGAAATGGGGTATTGGGCTTGATGAACCTTTTGATTTGACCAATAGAGCAATTTTATGTCCTTATTGCCCTACTTTATTTGCTGTACGTTTTCTCCAGGTCCACAAGAGTCTCCAGAGGATCCGTGAAAGGAAGCTGGCAAACTTCATCCCCTGGGGTCCTGCCAGCATCCAGGTTGCCCTATCTAGGAAGTCTCCCTACCTTCCATCTGCACACAGGGTCAGCGGACTTATGATGGCAAACCATACAAACATTTCATCGGTAAGTATGCAAATGCACTTTAGGGATGAGACAGATCAAATACTCCTCTTCTGTAAGGCTTGCCTAGTTTTTTGAGAGACTTATAAACCACTTGTATATCGCACAGTGGAGGTCTAAGTGATGTACAATAGTTAAGTATGATCTGGTTGGCTCTGATAGTAGATGCTTTAATTTAGTTGATAATGCTTAATTTAAAAGCTTCTATTGCCTCCTTGTGACCTTGTAAAAGTCAATTTAAAGGATATTTAAGGTTGAGGAAATGGGAATTTGCATATTTCTGCTTCCAAATACATCCCCCTAGACCAGTCCAGGTTAGTGGGTTATGTCCCTCCTGCCAGCAGATAATGAGAGAGAGAAAAATTCCTGAAGTTTTGACATATCACGCTTGGTATAAAAACCCATCTCCCAAGGGGAGCTTCAGTATTTTCTCTGTCTCAGCAGATGGTGGACTTCTCCTAGCTCCTGGAATTCTCTGAGAAGAGATTTGGTGTCAGTGTAGCTATCTTTGGCAGTTGTGCACACTGTGGTGCCCCTTCTTTGCCAACTATTTTCCTTTCTTCACTTTCCAGAGCTGCCCCTGGTCAAGAGGACCAGTAGAGCACCTCTGAAGGGAAGTGCTCCTGCTCATGAGGAGCAATTGCAGCCTTCCTTTCTGACTGTTCTACAAGCAAGACTTCTATCAGCTAAGTTGGCAGTCGCCTTTTGTTATTTTTCTAACTCCTTAAAGTTTGTTAAAAAAACAAAACAAAACACCACATTCAAGGACGTGGTTGCTGAGGAAGTTGTTGGGCAGTTTTTTCTTCTCAGGACCCTTCCTCCATCCGCTTTTTCCTCCTTTGAGAGCAGCGAGCATTTTATTTCTTTTGCGGTTCTCTTTTAAAGCAGTGTCCCAATCTGTTTTTTTGGCAGTATCTTGTTCTTCTGACCATATGCCCCACCCTTCTTTTTTCAGTGTGTTTCATTTTCTGCAGTTGCCTTTTTCCTGCTTCTCTTCACACAGTCAGTCTGCAGCTGTTTCCCACCATCATTTTTGTGCCACGGCTGTCATTCTTTCTTCAGTCTGATTTTTGCCTCCCCGGCTCTTCCTGTGACTTTTTCTTTTATCCTGTTGTGAAATGCTGCCTTCCCTTGGCCTATGGGAAGAAATGTAAGACTCTGACAGGTAGTTTGTGTTCCTCCTATGGTTCTGATCAAGGGCATCCTTCTGCATCTGCAGGCCCTGGTTCCGATAGCCCTTCCAGGACTCTTGCTTTAGCTCCCTCTGGGTTACCTCAGAGTGATGCTAGATCTCAAGATGTCCTTCCTCCGGTTTTGTTGCCTGAGCAGTCTGCTTGCCCTCTACAACTCTGTTCAGCCTATGCAGACTTCAGCTGATGGTTCTGATATCCAGTTTATGCGACTATTTCATCAGGCCTGGTATATGTGACACTTAGGGACTTTGGCTACTCTGACCACTGCTGATCCTCTGTCTAGAAAGCATGCCTGCCAGTTTGGCTGGAACTTCTTTAGATCTGGCCAAGGATACATCCTCTCCTCCGTTTCTTTCTTTTTTTTTTTTTTTGTCTTTGGATACGTGGACTCAACCTTTGATGGAATGTTGGACAAATTACAATTAACAAAATGGACAAATGATAAGTTACGTGTTTTGTTTTTTTAATTTACTGCACAATTGATTAAAATGGACACAATTTGAAGTTGAGGTTCAGTCCTCACTCAGACACCAGTCCGACAAAAAATGACTAACTGCACTTTTAAGATAGCCAGTTTGAACTTCTGTGGGATTAGGTCTTTTATCTGTTGATGCTATGTTTGGGCGTGACCTTCCCTTTAGCCCTTTGGGATTTTTGGTGTGAATAAATCACTCATTGCATGTGAATGTCTTATCTTACTAACAGGGCCTTCATCCTACTGTAGCTCAAAGCGGCTTCAAGTCACTGCTTGGGAGTCACCAGGTGTGGTTGATGTATCCTGCTTGTCCATGGAGAAAGCGGGGTTACTTACCTGTAATGGGGGTTTTCCGTTGACTGCAGGAGAAGTCTGCCACACTTTCCCACCCACCTCCCCTACAGATGAAGACATCACAGGCTCATACCAGTCTACATCATTCAAGACATTGCCCCCTGGCCCTACCAAGGCAGTGGGACTGGCATAGGCTTGGTATGAACTGAGCCAGGTATGG
This sequence comes from Ichthyophis bannanicus, assembly GCA_033557465.1. Lineage (NCBI taxonomy): Eukaryota > Metazoa > Chordata > Amphibia > Gymnophiona > Ichthyophiidae > Ichthyophis > Ichthyophis bannanicus. The sequence continues at coordinate 56,429,614 of CM066045.1, forward strand.
GCAGGCCCATGGGCATGGGCAACCAGGGCATACTCAGAAAAGCTTTACCTTTCTGAGCTATAGGAGAACACTTCTGTGTCCATGGCACCATTGGATGACATCGCCAGGTGTGGCTGGCTTATCCTGCTGTCCACAGAAAACCTCCATTACAGGTAAGTAACCCTGCTAATCAAGAGGAACAAATGAGCTCCTCAGAGAGGGGGAGTTCCTATTCATGAGGAGCAGGCCAGCCCTGGGGTGGTATTTGGATTTCCTGCCTCATTAGCAGCAGCTCTTCTGGTCAGTCCTTTTTTGTTTTGTTTTGTTAATGTTTAAAAAAAAAAGTTTAAGGGGAATTAATCAGTACAGCTATTGTTGGAGGCAGGGACAGCTCGATGGCAGCCAATGACAGGATCTTCAATCACTTATCGCACTGAGTCTAAAGTCTCCCTCACACCCCCCTTCTTTGCTTCGGTTTGGCCACAGGGGAACAACCTGTGCCTGGGCTCTGCTCACCGTGCTTCAGGACTTCATTCTGCCTTTGCTGTGAGTGGTTCCATGTCAGCTGGAGCTGTGGTTGCAACTGGTTTTTGCCACTTTATTGCCCTCAGAATCAGCATGGTCTGAGCATCAGTGCTGCCTCAACAAGTGGTAATTTGGACTCTTAGGGAAGTTTCCCTTGCACTTGGGGGCCGTTTCAATTTTTTTCCTTCAGTCTGTCAGTTTTCTCATCACGGCTGTGGCTTCCTGCCATGTTTTCATAGTGGGAAGCAGCATTTTACAATGGGAGCTCTGTGGACACCATCTTGTAATAAGAACATGTGTTTTCTGCTCCTATGTCTGCTCTGCAGCATTGTCTGGGCTGCGGCCGCAAATGCCACCATCTGTCTGACTACATTTGTTCCGCTCATGCAGCGGGTTGAGGAGGGCCATTGATGATGGGAACCACTGCTCCTGCATGGGATAAGGCTGCTTCTGCCCGAGATCTAGCTGGGGCTCCTTCTGCCCCTTTATGTGCAGATGCCCCTCCTCCAGTTCTCCTCCTTGAATTGCCACAAAATCAACCTGCTTTACAGAATCAGATGCCACCAGTTCACTCCTCTCAGCAGCCAGCATCTCCTGATTCTCCATTTATGAGCCTATTCAGCCAGGCATGGGATTTGTGGCATGCAGGCCCTTACCCCCACACCAGAGACTCGTGGCTACAGCACCACAGTCAGTGTTTGAGACCTGCCATGACCTCTCAGGACCAGCTCCGGGCTAAGGGGGTTGCCTTCTCTGGAGGAGATTGGTCTCCGCTTGCAGAGGACAGGGAGGCCCTTTCAGAAGACCATATTGAGAGGAGGGAGAATTGCCTTCCCCAGAGGAGGACCTGGAGAACTAGGATGGTGGACAAGATGTACGTTTATTTTGTAAAGACAAGCTTCCTGCTTTGATCTCTCAGATTTTGGTGTCTCTTCATCTCTTCAACCCTCCAGCGACAAAGGACCCCACTCAGTCCACAACTCAAGCAGACTCTATTGTGGGTATTCAGAAGGCTTTGAGGGCCTTTCAATTTCCCACAGAACTTCAGCACATGGTGTTGTTGGAATGGGATTTGCCAGATGTTTTGTTGCACTCTGTGCACAGACTTGGTCGCATTTATGTCTGTTCCCCTGCTGATCTGGATTAATGGCTGTGTTTTTCCAAAGGTCACGAAGCAAACCACCATTCAAGATTGAAGGGGATACAGCCCTCTGGGATCAGCAGAATCATAAGGTTGAAGGACTTCTGTGGTGGTTTGGAGAGACACACCTTGTTGCATTGGATTCAGCAGCTGCCGGGATATCCAACCTTGGCACATTTGAAATCTACTACCGCTTTCTTGGCGGACGCACTATATGACCTTTTGCATATGGCAGCTTGGTCCGTAGCTGCGGTGACACTGGCACAGTGATGGTTGTGGCTCCGCACTAGATTGTGAATGTGGCCTCCAAGGCACGGCTCACTAAGCTTCCCTTCAAAGAATGACTCTTGTTTGGAGAGGATCTTGAGAAGCTTGTTAAGGACTTGGGTGAGGTTAAGCCTCAGCACTTGCCAGAGATTAGATCCAAGTCCATTTCACAGCAGCGTGCTATGGGGGCTTCGTCGTCCTCCTCTTCCAAGGCCTACTTTCAAGACTCTTGCCATTACAGGCCTGGGAAATTGTCCTCCTCTTTGGGCAAGTCGGGCTCCAAACCACAGTCCTCTTGGGGATTCCGTCACTAGCAGGACAACGTCGTCACCTCTTCCTCCTCCAAATTTTCTAGGACCAGACATTCCTCCCACTGACAGGCTCTGGGTCCATTCTGGGATGTCACAGGTTAGAAGCCGGCTATGCCTCTCCCCCCCCCCCCCCCCGAATGGGTCCAAATAACCTCAGAGCTGGGCTCTCAATGTAGTGACACAAGGCTGTGTCCTCGACTGTGCCTTTCTCATCTCTCCTTGCGGTTCTGGGGCCAAACAAGCCGCAATACAATCGACTCTTCAGCATCTGTTGGAACTTTAAACTATTTCCATCAGAAAGGGGCTGCAGCTGTTCCACCTAGCTAGCCATTTCTAAAAAGAACGGGTCCTTTTGGCCCATTCTAGATCTCACCAGGATCAACCACTGTCTTGTATACTTAGATTCCACATGGAGGCCATTCAACCAGGGGATTTCTGGCATCCTTGGACCTCGCAGAGGCCTACTTCCACATCCCGGTAAAGGCAGATCAGCAGCAGTTCCTGCATTTCGCTGTTCTGGGCAACCCACTATCTGTTTCGGCTCTCCCATTCGCGCTTGCTATCGCACCTCACACCTTTTCCAGTTATGGTGGTTGTGGCAGTGGCACTGCAGCACCAAGGTGTTCGTGTCCACCTTTTCCTGAACTACTGGCTTATCCTGAGCCAAGTCTTTCGAGGAGGCACTCTCAGCAGTTTCCCATGTAGTGAACTTCCTGGAACATCTCAGCTGGGTGGTCAATCACAACAAGAGCTGTCTTTGACTGTTCAGTCCCTCGAATTCCTCAGAGCTCGGTTCAAGATGCAGGTTGGCTGCATATTCATAAGAAGAAAGATGCCGAAAGCTTTGCATACAGCTCCAAGCCTTTCAGCACCTGAAAGCTCCCAGAGTATGGGACTACCTACAAGGTTTCATGTTGGCCACCTTAGATGATGTCCACTGGGCTGGGGCTCATATACATCCTTTACAGTGCTCCCTCCTATCTCACTGGTCTCCCTTGCACTCAGGATTACAAGGTCTGACTTCCTCTCCTGCCTGTGATCTGCTGCAGCCTTCAGTGGTGGCACTGCCAGGACTACCTGCTGAAGGAGATCCCTCACTCTTGACTACTGATGCCAGTCTCTCTGGCTGTGGGGCACACTGTCTCGTGTAGAGTGTGCAGGGCACTCGGTCACGATGGGAGGCCGGCTGGCCCATCAACCACCTGGAGGCACACATGGTGCATCTAGAGCTACAGCATTTGTCCTCTGCTTTGCTCTCAGACAGTCCATGTGCTGTCAGACAATGCCACGATTGTGGCCTACCTCAACCAGCAGAGTGGTACCAAGTGTCTGGGGGTGGCCCCGGAAATGGGTCTTCTATTCCTCTAAGTGGAATGTCACCTGCAGGCACTGACTGCAGCACATTGTGGGAGTAGAGAATGTGTAGGCAGATTTTCTCAGTCGTCATGCGCTAGACTCTAGTAAATGGGAACATACTCCTTGGGCATTTGACCGCATTGTTCATTGATGGGGGGTGTCCTTCCCTGGATCTGATGGCCACCTGTTGCAATTCCAAAGCGACAGACTTTCAGTCAGCAGAAAGAGCTGGGGTCTTGAGGGCTAGATGCCCTAGTCCAGCTGTGGCCTCCATCACAGCTTCTGTACTTCTTTCCCCCATGGGCCATGATAGACCAGGTTCTCAGACGCATACAGGCCCATCCTGGGCAAGTCATTCTGGTAGTATCAGATTGGCCATGTTGCCCTTGGTATGCCAACCTTGTTTGGCTGATGGTGTCAGCATCAATAGCATTTGGATCCCGCAGGGGTGTCCTGAGACACACGGCCCAGTCGATTTAGACGATCCCACTTCCTACTTGCTTATGGCTTGGCTCTTGAGAGGCACCATTTAGTTTGCTCAGAATCTGTCGTTACCAGGGTTACTTGGAATCAGTGGTAGCCACTTTACTTAAAGCACAGCGACCCTCTACTTCCCTGGCCTATGCCCATGTTTGGTGGTTTTTTTTGTGTTCTGGTGTACCCAGCAGTCCCTCTTTTCATAGCAGGTTCAAATGCTGTACATCCTTGCCTTCCTTCAAGATGGGTTTGACAAGGGCCTTATCCTAAATTCCTTGAGGGTGCAAGTGTGGACTTTAATCTGCTTTTGCAGACCCCTCCGTGGGTGCTCCCTTGCTCCCCATGCGGATGTTGCTCTGTTTTCTCTATGGGGTCTGCGCCTTATGGCCTCAGATTCAGCTGATGGTGCCCCCTTGTGATCTCTCTCTGGTCCTCTGTGCACTCAGCAGTGCCCCCTTTGAGCTTTGAAGAAGGCCACTCTGAAGGACCTGACACTTAAGACTGTCTTCCTCTTAGCCATTACTTTAGTCTGGCGTCTCTCCGAGCTGCAGGCCTCATCATGCCAGGATCAGTTTTTATCCTTTTCCCAGAAGGGCTCATCTTGCAGACGGTCCCATCCTTTTTGCCCTAAGGGTATTGTCTGATTTTCATGTCAATCAGTCTGTTTCGCGTCCCTTCTTTTCGGAGGAGCAGTACTTGAGGCGTGAGGCGTACCTCTGCTTTCTTGATGTCAGCAGGGTGTTGTGGTGTGTCTCAAGGTCACAAATCCATTTTGCTTGTCTGATCACTTGTTCGTCTTGCTTTCAGAGCCCCATTAAGGCTGTGCAACTTCCAAATCTACTATAGTGTGCTGGAGTTTGCAGGCCATTGAGTCGGCCTATATTCTGTGGGTTAAATCACTCCCTTTGGGTCTCTGAGCTCATTTCACAAGGGCTCAGGCAGCCTTCTGGGCGGAAAGGTTGCTGGTTGTCTTGCTTGACATTTGCCAAGTGGCGACCTGTTTGTCCTTGTCCACTTTCACCCATCACAATCGCTTTGATCTCCAAGCTAGGGAAGCAGCTCTCTTTGGAGCCTCCGTGTTGGCAGCAGCTGTTTCTTCCCACTCAAGGGCGGTGCAGCTCTGATACTTCCCACTAATCTGGACTGGTCTAGCAGGATGATCTGGAAAGAGAAATTCCCCTACTGTTAATTTCCTTTCCTGGAATCTTTGCTAGACCAGTCTAGGACCCACCCTGGTTCTGAATTTCTGTCCTGAGAATTAGCCTGACTAGCCCCCTGATATGGTCCTTTCATGTGTCGGACAGTCTTCGGCTGTTCTCTGCCTCTGTACATAGTTCATCTGTACATAGTTTGGCTGCAGGTGACCTCACCAATAGTTACTCCTTCCTCTCACTTGGTGTTTTCATCCCTTTGGGCTGGCTGGTAGTGCTTTTTGCTGGGCTGGGTTCTGAAGGTCCTCATGCTTTGCCAGTGGCATATTGAAGCTGACCTCTAGGGGTCCTGGGTTAACTACCAGAGAAGATGTCACCAAAGCTTCCGGGTTTTTCTTTGTCTCCATCTGCTGGCAGGGGGAGTTAACCACCAGTCAGACTCCGTCACACCATAATACAACATGAATAGTTTCACTCAACCTTTCCATAGCATTTGATGTTATTGACCATCCACTCCACCTTGATCAGCTATATATTTGTTTTAGGAATATGGTACTCAATTGGTTTACTTCATTCCTACATGACAATGCATTCAAGGTTTAAACTGTGTCTGCCTTTTTCCCTTTTTCCTTGTAGCTTTTCCCAAGTGTCCAGTTCTATCTCCTGTGCTATTCAATATTTTTCTCTCTCCTCTCTTCCCACTTATTCAAGACTGTGGATTCAGAAGTTTTTGCTATGCTGACAATATTCTCCTGATGTATTATACCACCGCCCCCTTCTCACCTGCTTTTGTTTCTTTTAATTCATGTCTTGACTCTATTACCAACTGGCTTCAAACTCAACCCAGAAAAATCACAGGTTTTCTGGATTACGAGGAGCTCTTCATCTGTTAGTCCAAAAACACTAAGGATTTCAGTTCCATTGATTTATACCCTTACTCATTTGGCCATTATATTTGATACTCATTTGTCTTTTGATGCCCCAAATCACTGTTGTAGTCCACTCATCTTGTTACTCTCTCTGAAGGATATGCTTCATTTAATCTATTTCTGTCCTTTGAAGCTTTGCATACTCTTATCTATGCTCTCATCACTTCCCAAATCGGCTACTGTAATTCCATTTACTGTGGCCTCAAAACTTCAAATTAAAAAAAAATTGCAATTATTTCGGAACAGCTATGCGTCTGACAATTGCTTCCAAATTATGATCAAGTTATCCCTAAAATTTTCCGAAATCACTGGTTGCCAATCCTTCGCAGTTTCAATTCAAGGTTCGAATTCTGGCAAACAAGGCCGGGTCATCTCCCATTATACCTTTCCACCTTACTGTCCTACTCATACTCTTTGTTCTCAAAACACTCATCTGTTGTTCCTCCTGTTTCTCGTGCCTTTTTAGAAGGATCTTAAGGTACAGCTTTTTATTTTTTGACCCCTTCCTTATGGAATTCTCTCACTGGAAATCCATGTTGAGCCTTCACATATGAAGTTAAAAACTTTTGTTAACCTACTTCTTTGGCAGAGCCTTCCAGGCTCTCTTGGGTTGGAGCTGGGGTAGGACCTGGCCTTATCTCTTAATTGGTGTTCCTTTCTTACTTCCCATTTATTGTTTTTAGTTTTCTAAACCATGTTGGTACTAATAGTGGAAGGCAGTATAGCAAACTTTAAATAAACATAAACATATTCTTTGCAAGGTACAGTTTCTAAAACTGAACGCAATACTCTCAAGTGAGGCCTCGCCATGATCTGTACAGGGGCACTAATACCTCCTCCTTCCTCCTAGTTATTTCTGTCTGTATGCAATCTAGCATCCTTCTGCTTTGGCCACTGTTTTGTCATCTTGAGATCCTCGGACACTAGCAACCCAAGATCCTTCTCACTGTCTGTACACACCAGCCTCTCATTCCCTATCACAAACTATACCTTTGGGTTTCTGCATCCCAAGTGCATTACTCTGCATTTCTTTGCATTAAATCTCAATTGCCATACTGTATATCAGACTAATCTAATTTTTGTAGATCTTTTCTCATGTTTGGTTTATTTACAAGCCTCCTTGAGGTATAGACTGTAGTTTTGCCTTATTATTGAAGACCAGCAACCGGGGGCACCATAGCTTTGCCACCTACATAAGAACATAAGATATGCCATACTGGATCAGTATCATGTTTCCAAAAGCGGCCGATCCAGGTCACAAGTATCTGTCAGGTTCCCAAAAAGGTACACAGATTCCATGCTGCTTATCTCAGAGGTAAGCAGTTGATTTCCTGGTCCTTTTTAATAATGCTTTATGAACTTTTCCTCCAGGAACTTATCCAAACCTTTTTTTTAAACCCAGCTGTACTAACAGATTTTACTACATGTGGTCCACTTCCTTAGGGAGGTAGGTCGCTTGCGTCCTGTCTTGTGATTGGTTGCCCTTCTGTAGGATTTGGATTTCATTCTTCAGTCTCTGCTGTCAGCTCTTTGAATTTTGAAGCAGGCTATTCTTAAGGCTCTTTACCAAAAGATAGTCTTTTTGGTCACCATTTATCTTGTGCATCGCATTTCAGAGTTGCAGGCTCTCTTCTGCAGAGATCCTTGCCTGTCTGGCTGGTCCCCTCTTGCCTTAAGTAGTTTTAGTCTTGCATGTCAGTTAGGTGGTCTGCTTTCCATCCTTTCCGGCTGAACAGTGTACGGGGAAGGGCAAGTATCTTCATTTAGTTGGCATGTATAGATCTCTTCTTAGGCTCGTGAAAGTCACTAATTCCTTCTGTAGATTGGATAGGATAGATTGATTGTGCTCTTTGCGCATCCATATAAGGGTGAAGCAGCTTCTAAGGCTACCTTGGCCCTTTGGATAAAGGGAGGCTCTGTCCTTGGCTTATCTTTTGTGCAGTTAAGAACATAACATAAGAAACGGAAACATAATGACAGAAAAAGACCACATGGCCTATCTAGTCTGTCCTTCCGTGTCAATCACTACAACATTCCCCTTTTTTCCTTTAGAGATCCTATGTGTTTGTCCCATGCTGCTTTAAATTCAGATACTGTCCTCATCTCTACCACCTCCACTGGGAGACTATTCCACAGATCCACCACTCTTTCCGTAAAGAAATATTTCCGCATATCACTCTTGAATCTATCCCCTTTCACCCTCATCCCATGTCTCCTCATGGCAGAGCTTGCTTTCAATTGAAAAGGGTTCTCCTGTGCATTTATGCTACGCAGGTATTTAAACATCTCAATCATATCACCTCTATCCTGCCTTTCCTCTAAGGTGTACATATTAAGATCCTTAAGTCTGTCCTCATATGCTTTATAATGAAGGCCACTAATCATTTTAGTCTCCAGCCTGTTTATATCCTTTTGAAGGTGCGGTCTCCAGAATTTCACACAGTACTCCAAATGAGGTCGCACCAAAGACTTATACAGAGGCACTATCACCTCCTTTCTTCTGCTAGCCATTCCTCTCCCTATGCACCCAAGCATCCTTCTAGCTTTTGCCATCGCCTTTCCTACCTGTTTAGATACTTTAAGATCATCAGACACAATCACGCCTAGGTCCCGCTCTTTAGTGGACAAAAGTACTTCACCCTCTATACTATATTGCTTCCTTGGATTGCTGCAGCCCAAATGCATGACCTTGCATTTTTTAACATTAAATCTCGGCTGCCAATTTCTAGACCATTTTTCAAGCTTAGCTAGATCCCCCTCATGTTATCTAATACCATCCTGGGTGTCTGCGAATGATACCAAAATCTGCAATAGAATAAAGAGGCAAACCTTACCTGACAGCCCTTCCGCTATATCACTAACAAAGATGTTAAAAAGAATTGGACCAAGGACAGATCTCTGGGGCACACCACTGGTAACCACCACCTCCTCAGAGTGAGCTCCATTTACCTGTAACTTTTGTCGCCTCCCACTTAACCAATTTCTAACCCAAGCAGTAACTTTAGGGTCCATCCCTAGGGTGCTCGGTTTGTTTATAAGTCGCCTGTGAGGAACGGTGTCAAAGGCTTTACTGAAATCTAAATACACCACATCTAGGGCTCTCCCTCGGTCCAACTCCCTGGTCACCCAGTCAAAGAAATAAATCAGATTCATCTGACAAGACCTGCCTCTGGTGAATCCATGCTGCCTCGGATCCTGTAATCCACTGGACTTCAGAAACCTCACTATTTTCTCTTTCAGCAGCGCTTCCAATAATTTACTCATCACCGAAGTTAAACTAACCGGTCTGTAGTTTTCAACTACATCCTTACTCCCACGTTTGTGTAAAGGGACCACATGTGCATCTCTAGTCCTTTGGCACCACTCCCGACTCCGAGGCATTGAAAAGGTCAGTCAGTGGAGCTGTTAGACTGTCCCCAAGTTCCCTCAGTATTCTAGGGTGTATCCCATCCAGTCCCATCACTTTCTCTACGTTAAGTTTAGTTAGTTTCTCACGAACACAGTCTTCTGAAAATTGTTCAAGATGTCCCTCGCTTCTGTTTCTGTTTGTGGGTGTTTTCTGAGGACCTGCTCCTGGTTCTTCATCTGTCAACACAGAACAGAAATATTTGTTAAGCAATTCCGCTTTATCCTTATCAGCTTCTACATATTCCTCCCCTTCACCCTTGAGTCTGACTTATTGGGTCACACCAACGTCCATCAAGCCCAGTATTCTGTTTCCAAAAATGGCCAGTCCAGGCTATAAGTACCTGGCAGGTTCCCAAAGAGGCACATAGGTTCCACAATGTTTGTTTATGTGGCTTGTCCTGGGGCAGTGGATTTCCCAGGGCCTATTTAATAATGATTTATGGACCTTTTCTCCTGAAACTTGTCTAAACCTTTTTTAAACCCAACTACACTAACCGCTTTTACTACATTCTCCAGCAATGAATTCCAGAGTTTGATTACGCATTGAGTAAACAAAATTAACTGTCCCAGAGGGATTGCAGGCACACACCACTCGGGCTTGGGCCTCTTCCTGGGTGGAGCACAGTTCATTTGTTTTTATTGATATTTGGAAGGGGGCAACTTGGTCTTCCCTCTCGACATTTGTCAAGCATCACTGCTTGGGTGTCCAAGTCAGGGCAGATGTAGCCTTCGGTGCAGAGGTTTTGAAGGTAGTAGTGTCCTTTTCCTGCCCAGTGGACTAGTAGCTTTGGCACATCCCATTTATCTGGACTGGTCTAGCAAGATCTGGAAGGTGACATTTTACTTGACAGATATTGTCCTTTCTCCAGGAACAAGCAGGAAGTCAGTCCTCACATATGGGTGATGTCTGCACTGACGGAACCCGCGTGGAGCATTTCCACAGCTTTCAAAGAAAGCCTTTGGGAATGCCACCATGCATGCATGGTCCCCTTCCCGCCCTTCTTCTGCGGAGCCCTGTTTCTGTTTCCAACCAGTTTTTGCTCTCAGGCCTTCGCCAGTCATCTTCCCACCTCTCATGCACCTCTGCTTAGGCCTTGGTCTTGGGTTTTTTCCCTTTTTGCCTTTTGTTTTTTTACCACATTTTCCCGCCCTTTTTAATCGCTGGCCACGTCGAGGATCTTCGACCTCACAGGGGTCCTTTTTCCCCCAATGGCCTCTGGTTTTAAGAAACATGATGGGTGTTCAAAAAACATGTCGCTCAGACACCCATGACTGTTGTCTCAGTTGTCTAGGAGCTGATCATGACCCAGAGCTATGCTTCCACTGTAAGATGTCCTCTAAGACCATCCAGAGTTGTAAACAGAAGCTGGATGATCTCTTCCGTAAGGCAGCCCTGGTATCCCCGGTGGCCTTCCACTCTTCAGCCCCACAACCTCTGTAGTCTCTCAAGGCTCCTCCCCAGGCCCGGCGGCACTCTGACCAGTGGTCACCCGAATGCGAGCGAAAGAAGAAGACCGCAAGGACTCTGTCAGGAGTGCCAGACAAGCGTGAGAGGTCAGGCGCCTGGTCTCTCAGCCCCTCGGCCCAGTAAGGTACCTCGAACCGATACGGAGGCATCCAGTGAAGGTGTCCGGTCTCCCGAGGGTCATGCCGGTGAGGACCCCCCTCCTCCTCGACACCCCGATCCAGTCACCCCGGCGTTGGTGTCGCAGGGCCCCACTCCCGAGTGGGAGGCTCAGATGCTGGCCCTGCAGTGGAGCGTTTCTGCATTCCTTGCTGCCCAGCAGGCGCTGGCGCCCGGCCCTTCCGGCATGCACCTCGAAACTACAGGGACCTCAACCTCGAACTCCCCAGGCCACCGCAGTGACCCCCGAGAGCCAGAAGCCTCATGAGGATCCTCGGCACGGGTCTCTATCTTCTTGGGCGAGCGCCTCTGCCTCCGGGCAAGTTTTGGACTCTGAGATCCGGCACAGGTCACCAACCCATCTCGAGCCACCCGACCTAGAGTCCTGCACAGTGGGAGTCTGATGGGGAAACCTCCCCGGAGACTCGGTCCCACCGAGACCTCCCCTCCAACCCCTCCCTGCTGACCCAGAGGTGGCAGTCACCTCAACAGGACACTTCCTTTCCTGGAGTTCGTCTGGGACATGGCACGGGCCCTGGCGCTCGTCACAGAGTCGGAGGAGGAGCCCTGCGCTGAGGAGCTTGATATTCTGCAATATGAAGCCCCTCCGAGAGGCTCTCTTGGTGCTGGTTCCTCCCATTCTGAACCGTTGACTCCTCTGCATGTGGGAGACCTCGGCCTCTGTCCCAATCATGAGCAAGCATCTGGACACTATGAATAGGGTTCAGCGTGGCCCAGGGTTTCGGAAAGTCCAGCTTCCCCACACCTTGATGGTGGTCGAATTGGCCATGCGGAAGCTAAAGAGTCCGAAGACTCATTCGTCAGTCCCGCCGGGCAGAGTCTCGTACCCTCAATGCCCTCGGGTGCAAGGCTTATTAGGGCTTTATGCTGTTATGCTGCATCCAAGTTTACCAATTATACATTGGAATGTTCCTCCACGACCTTGCTAGAGAGCTCAGAGGCTTTGCGGCGGGCCTAGCTGGAGACCATCTCTGCTGTCTTCAGGCCCTCTCAGTCAGTCGGAGAATGCTCGAAGTACCTCTTGCGAGCAGTGTACAACTGCTTAGTGTCTTCTGCCGGGTGGCGGCAGCTGGCATTGGAGCCCACCGGTAGGCTTGGCTCCAGTCCTCTGACCTGGAACAGTGGGTTCAAGAGAAGCTGCTTGGACGTCCCTTGCCTCAGGGAACAACTATTTGGCAAACCCATGGAGCATAAGACAGTGGAGATTGAGACAGAGTTCATGACTTGTAGTCGCCTCTCCCGGAAAACTTCCTCCCTCCCTAGGAAGAAGCAGCAGAGCAAGAAGCCTTTCTTCCATTGGAAGGGGTTCCCGTACAGGGGCTACCTGGTCTATCCGCCGGCATCAATCCCCGTTCGGGGCAGTTAGGGCAAGACCACAGTCCATGGCCTTCATAAGCCAAAGGGTTCCAAGTCCCCAACCCCCTTCTCAGCCACCCTCGGGATTTTGACACTATTAGCATAGCCTCTCGTCCTCTGGCAGGGCGGCTGGCCATCAGGGGGCGTCTGGTCTGTTTCTCCCACAGGTGGGAGTCCATTTCCACCGACGCCTGTGTCCTTCAGGTCAATCTGGACCAGGCCCCTCATCCGTACTTCACCGGGGAGCCAGGTCAGCTTCCCCAGCACCAGTCCCTCCTGAGTCAAGACCTCTCAGGCCTCCTCAAGGACGGCATGGTAGAACCAGTCCCACCGCACTTCTGAGGGCAGAGGTTTTACTCCCAATACTTTCTTGTCCCGAAGTGGACAGGGGGCCTTCTGCACATCCTCGACCTGCGGAAACTCAACATGTTCCTGGTGCGGGAGAAGTTCAAGATGCTCTCCCTTGGAACATTACTGCCCTACCTCCAGCAGGGCGATTGGCTATGCTCTTTGGATTTAAAGGATGCTTACGCTCACATCCTCATCTATCCCAAACACAGAAAGTACCTCCGCTTCATGGTTCAGGGAAACCATTACCAGTACAGGGTACTTCCCTTCGGCCTTGCGTCCGCCCCGCGGGTCGTCACGTAGTGCCTGGCTATGGCTATGGCCCACCTACGGCTGCAGGACACCATCTATCCATATCTAGACAACTGGTTCGTAACCGGGGGCATGGCCTCCGAAGCCAGGCAGACCACGGACTGCACCATTTGCCTCCTGGAGCATCTGGAATTCATGATCAATTACCCAAAGTCCCACCTCACTCCAGTCCCTGGAGTTCATCAGGGCTCGCTTGGACACCCTTCAGGCCATGGCTTTTCCTCCTCAGGACAGGGCAGATCGCCTCATGTCCCTGGCATCTGAAGTGCGGTGCTGCAGCGTCGTCTCAGCGCGGATGATGCTTCGTCTTCTCGACCACATGGCCTCCACAGTCCATGTCGTGCCCAATGCTTGTCTCAACATGCAGGTGACACAGTGGGGCCTCTGAGCACAATGGATGCAGTCGACTGGCTGCCTCAGACTCCATCTCAGTCTTTCCCAGCGCGGCAGTGTCTCTCACTTGGTGGCAGGAGTCTCGGAACCTGCTTCGAGGTATGCCCTTCCAAGCTCCGGCGCATCAGGTGGTCTTAACAACAGATGCCTCCCTGGTGGGCTGGGGAGCCCACTGCAAGGGGTGGCGCATGCCAGGGTCCTGATCCCTCGGAGTCCCGGCAGCAGATCCACCTCGCTCTCAAGGTTTTCAGGGTCCGCCCGCAGCACTGAGTGGTGCTGGTCCAGATGGACAACCAGGTCATGATGTTCTGTGTGAAGAAACAAGGAGGTACTGGCTCCTACAGCCTCTGTTCAGAGACGACAGCCCTATGCTTCTTTGCGGTGAGCCACGGCATGACCATCTGGGCCACTTACCTCCTGGATCAGGACAACATAATGGTGGACCGGCTCAGCAGAGTCCTCTGGCCGCACAGGTGGTGCCTGTGTCCCTGGACAGCGCAGCAGCTCTTCCAGCAATAGGGGGGACTCTAGACCTAGACCTGGGCTTGGTGACCCCGGATGCCTTCCTTATCTGGTGGGAAACAAGCCTGCTATATGCCTTCCCCCCCACACCCTTCATTGCCTGGACCCTTCTGAAGGTCCAGTGGGACAGGGCCTCCGATTCTCATAGCCCCGAGGTGGCCCAGACAGCCTTGTTTTCCCCTGCTGCTCTGTTACTTGATGGAACCCCTGGTCCTCCTCGGGTTCTCACCGGAGCTGCTGACGGAGGAGGGTCTGCTTCTCCACCCCAATTTGAGGTGGAGAATCTCTCACAGCTTGGTGGCTGAGTGGGTCGCTCTAGCTTCCTACCATCTGCCAATGGAGATCGAGAACATTCTTTTGGCCTCACGAAAGGACTCGACCAGACGGGCTTACGCCTTCAAGTGGCATCTGTTCTCGGTGTGGTCCTTGGAGCTCCAAGCGAACCCATTTTCATGCCCTACCAGTTTGGTCTTGCAGTACCTGCTCCACTTCTCGCAGTCTGGGCTGAAGTCTAACTCAGTCAGGGTTCACCTGAGTGCCAACTCAGCAAACCACCACCCCATTGAGGGCAAACCTCTTTCAGGGCAACTGCTTGTCTCTTTCGTTTCATGCGAGGCTTGCTCCTTTCCAGGCCCCCTTCTCTGGTGGAATGGGACCTCAATGTGGTCCTCATGCAGCTGACCAAGCCGCCTTTTGAGCCCATGGCTACCTGCCTATTGTGGCATCTGTCGTGGAAGCTGGCCTTCCTGGTGGCTCTCACCTCCGCCCGGAGGGTCAGTGAACTCCGGGTGCTGATGGCCGAGGCACTGTGCATGAGGTTTTATAGGAACAGGGTTGTCCTGCGGACTCACCCCAAGTTCCTCCCAAAGGTTGTCTCAGATTTTCATCTCAATCAAGAGATAGTGCTGCCCACCTTTTTCCTAAAGCCTCACGCTGACTGTGCATCAGTGATTGTCCACACCCTGGATTGTAAGAGGGCCCTCTTTCTACCTGTAGCAGACTCTGGACCACCACAGATCTGGGCAGCTCTTTGTCTACTTCGATCCCAGCCGTCTGTGGCTGGCAGTCACCAAGCATACCTTGTCTATCTGGGTGGTGGACTGCATCACCTTTTCCCAGGCCGAGTTTCCCCTGGACTGTCGAGTCACGGCTCACAGTGTCCGAGCGATGGTGACAGCGGTTGGTAACCTGCAGTCAGTGCCACTGGCAGACATCTGCCGGGCCACCATGTGGTCCTCCACTCACACCTTTGCAGTGCATTACTGCCGGAGAGGGAGCCCTGTCGGGACGCCGCCTTTGGCCGGGCTGTACTCCGTAATCTGTTAAGGGTTTAAGTAACTCCTGCCCTCCGACCCTTCTTGTTCCAGCTTCTGGGAGCGTGGCCATTGATGGACCCAGGGTCCTCAGGCTGCCTTCGGCTTTCACTGGCAACTGCTCACGGTGCTGCCATGCTTTTTCCTACAGGTCCTTGGTAGCCTGTAGCTAGGGAGTCCCATATGTGAGGACTGACTTCCTGTTTGTTCCTGGAGAAAGCGTAGTTACTCACCTGTAACAGGTGTTCTCCAGGGACAGCAGGAATTAGTTTTCACAACCATCTTTCCTCCCCTTGGAGCTGCTGTATATTTTTGCCATCTTCTTGAAGGGGCTATAGCCATGGCACCTGACTAAGATGGCACCTTTGGGCGGAAAGGGGGACCACTCATGCATGGTGGCATTCCCAAAGGCTTTCTTTGAAAGCTGGGGAAATGCTCCGCGTGGGCTCAGTCGGTGCTGACGTTACCCATATGTGAGAAATGATTCCTGCTGTCCCTGGAGAACACCTGTTATAGGCGAGTAACTGCGCTTTCCTGGAGTCCTGCTAGCCCAGTACAGGACTTGCTCCTGATGTTCTGTTTTCTATGCTGTATAGCCTTCCAGGCTTTGATGTCTGACAGTTGCTCTGTGGTGGCTGTTCTGTACAGAGTTGTACTAACTCTGTTTTTTTACCCTCAATGAGGTGGTGTGTGATGAGGTTCTTGACCATTTGCTTGGGTGTGGCATACTGAAGTATGCCGCTATCTGCATTGGCTGAAGTAGCAGGATAAAGTCACTAGACGTTTATAGTTGTCTTGTCTCCACATCTGCTGGCAGGGGAACACAACCCGCTTCTCTGGACTTATCTAGCAGGGTTCTGGGAAAGGAAAAACGTCACCACCTTTGCCAAATGACTCTTACGTTGAGGTGCTAAGGTTTTGAACATACAACCCATGTTTCTGTCTTTGCACTATATCAATTTATTTAGCTCCACTAGTGTATAGGAGAATTATTATGGTCAGCGTGCTCTTCCAGAAGAGCTTACATTCTGAGCACAAAGAGATTGACTTAAAGCAGGAAGTGAGCAGGATGGTGATTCATAACTTATGATATTACACCACTCTGGCTTGAGCCTGATGTAGCATGTGCATATGAATAGTCTCTCTGCATGAAAAAAACCCGTGTGTATATTTTGTAAGGGTAATTTTACAGTGTGATTCATTCCCCATGTAGTTAATAGAAGAAACCAGCAGATGTCACAGCTGTGTTTGCAGAAGCACAGCTGAGTTAATACTTAATACACAGTAGCTACAAACTTAATATGAAGAGGAAGGCAAGGCATGAATTTAGTTCATGGAGTGGAGAAGGGCAGCAGCCTGGGACGAGAGACCAGGTGTTCAAATCTCACTGGTACTCTTTGTAGCCTTGGGCAACTCACTTTACCCTCCATTACCTTAGGTACAAACTTACAGGCCAGTGCAGAAAACTAGTGTGGCCTTTAAACACAGATAACACCACTTTTAGGCACAATTACCGCCACAGCCAAATGCAGAAAAAAGATGGACACAGGTGTAAACAGCAAAGGAAAAGCAAGCGCACAGACGGTCAAGATTATTTAAATTATAGGCAAATGAGCTGGTTGTAATAAAATGGCATGCTGATATTGTCATTTGTAGCCTGATTTAATGCCTGGAGGAGTCTGTGCCAGCAAATTAAGTTGAGTACGGTATGAATAACATAGCTTATGTTTTAAAAAGAAGTTTGATGTTTTGTCAATTGGAGGCGATGACAGTTTGTAAATGGCATGAAGTAGTTTGCTGCTGTTAGTTCATGGATTGAGCCCTAATTGTTGAATAGAAAAATTCCACATTTTATGAAGACATATTGAGTGGGGTTCAATCAGCCGTTCTATCTATAGACCTTTTGACTCATTTTTTGATGTTCTATTTTACTGATTTCAAATGTAATATTGTTTGCACCCAATGCAGAGAAACACATAGAGGATTTCATACCAATCTTAGCACCAATATCTCTACACCTAGTCTAGAGGTGGCTTAAATGTTTTATGCATGCCTCTGACAGTATTTTGATGGCATCTGGAGCTTTCCCAATGCCTGCATCATCTGAGAGAAAGTGTTGTTCCCTTCAAATGATCCAGTTATTGAGGAAAGCCCCCGATAACATCAAAATACTGTCAGGGGCCAGTGCCCTCGACAGAAAGCAAAGGCCTGGTGGCACAGTGGCCCCAGTTTGGTTTTTTTTTTTCCCTCTCCACCCACTCATCTAAAAATAACCCTGGTGACCTAGTGCCCCTGACCCCCCCACCCCCTCCTGTTACCTTCATAAAGGAGCAGGAGCACTGCCCACAAGCTCCTGCTCCTGTGCTGCCATCTTGAAAAATGGCAGTGCCTGGCCCCGCACAGTAAATCCTGGAATGCACCACTGGTGTTAGACTGCTATATAAGGTAGAAAATGCCTTATATGGCAGTCTAACCCTGCTTGGTGCATCCCAGGATGCACCACATATGCCCAGGTGCTGCCATTTTTCAAGATGGCGGTGCAAGAGCTGGAGCTTGTGGGCAGCACTCATGCTCCTTTGTGACGATACTGGGTGGGGACTTTGCTGCTGCTAGGCCATCAGGCTTATCTTTAGTTGAGCGGCTGGGGAGATCGAGGCTGCTGGGCCACCAGGGATTTGCTTTCCATCAGGGGCACAGGCCCCCGACAGTATTTTGGGGGGGGGGGGGGAGCGTTCTCAGATGCCTGGATTCAGGCATCGGGGAAAGCCCCCAAAGCCATCAAAATATCACTGGGGTGCACATGCAAATTAGCCACACTGTGCCCCTGTTTCTCTGGGAGATATTGCCAAACTTGTGCCAACGTCTGTGTGTGTGTTTGGCTTCCTCTCCCAGTTTAATGCTGCCATTTATGCCAAGTTTAATGCATCGCTAATTTGCATATGAGCCCCTTCCTGCATGCCAGCGCTGCAGCGAGGGATACAGGGTTGATAGCGCATGACTTCAGCACTGGCTTTCTGCATTGGCCTGTAAGATTGTAAGTTCTCCAGGGACATGGAAATGCTACTGTACTTGAATGTAACTCGCTTTGAACTATTACTTGAAGGTGTGAGCTAAATACTACTAAATAAGTAAATAAATGTCTTTCAGGAGAAAGTCAAAATGAGTTACATTCAAGTGCAGCCTAAGGTTTTGTATCTGAGGCAGTAGGGGTTAAGTGACTTGCTCAAGATCTTGAGGAACAGCAGTAGGATTTGAACTTTGGCTTCCTTAGTTCTCATCCCCATTAGGTTACTCCTAGACTTGACTTTGCCTGTTTCCACTTCTATAGGGTAAAAGGTAAACCATAGTGTGTGCCACATGGCAAGTGTGGAGTAGGGCGCTCATTTAAGGATTGCAATGACCTTGAAAGCAAGTTTGGAAATTTTCCCTATTCTCTTCCTCCCTCCTTCTCTTGGGGGCAGTGTCTCCAAATTGGTTAGTTTGTGCATATCATGACAGTAATGAACCTCATTCCGAATACTATAAATAAGTGGACTTCACACTCCTTTTGAGATGAAAAAGGAGATAGTCCCAGAAGCTGTAATATGCCCAAACTTTATTTTCTGAAGTATTGCTAATTTCTTTTAACAAGCTGCTTCATGTACAGTTCCTGCTGACTAGTTTCTAAGAATTTCTATGGAAAATTTGCCCATTGTGCCATGTGGCAGCTCCGCTCCTTCTATCACACCCTGCTGAATTATAAATGTCAGCTGGCAGCAGGATTGCAGCTCCTGGCAACCTACTCAGAACAAAAACTTTGTCCCAGTACAGTTCTTCTGGGCCCCTCTTCCTTTCCTGTTTCAGAGGAAATGGAAGACTCAAAGACGCAGGACTTTAAACTAGCTGGTCATTTCTAGAGTTAATGTTTCTGTGCGATATTTTTGTTCCAAAAAATGGTTCATGATTGGACTTTCAGAATATCTGCTCAGAGTAGGGTTGGTTGCCTGTTACAGAGCAGGACAGAACGGTCATTGGGCGAGAGATTAGGTGAATTTGACCACTAGGAGTGCTGAGCACTACTTTAGCTGCTGAGAGCGTTAACCACTTCATTTACAGAAGCTTTGTAATAAAGCTAATCTGCAGGCAGTCTTTAGTTGAAATTCTTGCCTATAGATTTAGTGCTTTTGTGGGGTAACTTTTAAAAGCAACGTGAGCATGTAGAACAGTGTTTCACGCTCGAGTAGGTGCTTCTGAAATCCAAGGAGAGTCATGCATAAAGCACCTATGTGTAAATGTTCTCGGGGTGAAGCAGGAACAGCACTTAAGGGCATGCTTACTAAGCTGTGCTAGGTGACAGACCATTGAAACCTAAAAGTTAGCAAGGGAGGTGGTGTACACTTGTGCTGACTTGTGGGGCGTGCTCAGCATACCCTCCTGCAGTCACTGTAGGGTTGCAACTTGCTGCACTAACTAGTGAGCACACCTAATGCTGGTGCAATTACCACCACCCACTGAGGACGTGGAAAGTGCAACCATGCTAATGGCAGCAGTCGTGGTTGGTGCATACTAATAATGCTTATGTTAGCCCAGTGTGCCCTCAGTTCCCACACTCTGCCCCAGCTCATACAAAAGTGGTTAGCGTGGGGCTTTTTTCTGCTGCCTGCGCTGACGGTTGGCACGGCACGGCGCAGTAACTTACTCTGTAAACCCCGTGCTAGCCATTAGCACACTTTAGTAAACAGGCTCTTTAATGCATATGTAATATATCTTTTTTTTTTTCTTCTTCTAAATATACATACCCTTGCACCACTTTCCTTATGACATATGCAAACTGAAATCTGTCTCTGGGCAGGTGTAACTTTGTGCAGAAGCTTTCAGCTGGGCTGTTCTATAGATGTGCTTAAGTTTCCTTTTATAAAATTGGCACAGATATGGATTTGTGCCTTTGCTGCCTAGGTGACCTGCGCATAAAATTAGTGCACCCTACATCTAGAAGTATTACGGTCTGAATTAGTATGTCTGGAAAAATGCAGGTGCCTTGTGGAAGATAGAAGTTTGATTTCTGGGTCAGATAGGTTAACAGATGCTGTGGGATTGGCATTGACAGCTCCCTCTGTGGAGGAATCCTAGTCACACTAACAGTGAAACTTAATGATTGAATTTAGTGCATGATTGCAGAGCTCTGGAAGGAGACCTTGCGTGTGGGCCCCTGGCTGAGTACTGTTGCTACAGTGACTGACCAGGCTTTGTGAGTTAGCAGGGGAGATTAAATTATAATGCAGGGAAAAAATCACCAGGTAGCTGTGAATGAAGGATCATGTGTCCTAGGTTCTGATTGAGCTGAAAGCTTGAAGTGGCAGAAGGAAGCGGCTGAGACCTGTACTCTTGTACCCTCTTCCTCTCCCCCCACCCCACCCTGCAATCAGAAAAAGGGCACAAATAGACAGTTGGACTCCATCTCTGGTCCTATTCAAGTCCATGCTAAAAAAAACAACTTCTTCAAGGCTGCTTTTGGATACTGACCCTTTATTCTCCTGTTTAACACTTGTG
This sequence comes from Ichthyophis bannanicus, assembly GCA_033557465.1. Lineage (NCBI taxonomy): Eukaryota > Metazoa > Chordata > Amphibia > Gymnophiona > Ichthyophiidae > Ichthyophis > Ichthyophis bannanicus. Next base: position 56,450,576 of record CM066045.1, read on the forward strand.
TCAAGACCATCTCTAGTCCCCTCTCTGTTTTGTCTTGCATGGACTGTAAGCTTTATTGAGCAGGGATGGTCTCCCATATGTATATATATACAGTACTGCATGTGTCTTATAGCGCTGTACAAATGATGATTAGTAGTAGTAGTTTGCTTTTGTTCCTATTTTGCATATAAGAACATAAGAAATGCCATACTGGGTTAGACCAAAGTCTATCAAGTCCAGTATCCTGTTCACAATAGTGGCCAATCCAGTCACAAGTACCTGGCAAGTCCCCAAAAAGGCACACGGGTTCCACAATACTTATATTGGGGCAAGCAGCAGATTTCCCGGATCCTCTTTAATAATAGTTTATGGACCTTTCCTCCAGGAAGTTGTCCAAATCTTTTTTTAAACCCAGCTGCACTAACTGCTTTTTGCTACATCCTCTGGTAACGAATTCCAGAGTTTGATTACGTGTTGAGAGAAGAAATATTTTATGTAGTTTGGCATTTAATATAATCTCCAGGAACAAGCAGGAATGTAGTCTTCATATATGGGTATCATCGGTACCAATGGAGCCTGCGCGGGAACGCTCCCCAGCATCCAATAGGAATGCTTTTGTGAGCATCCCTCAGCACATGCGCGCTGCCTTCCTGCCTTTCCAACTGTCCCTCTTCAGTTCTTCGTTTTCCACAGAGCCGACAGGTCACATACCCTGTCACCGCAGAAAACGTCTTCTTTAAACTTATTTTTCTTGTGGTCGCGCCTGCCTTCACTCGACGGCTACCGGTACCGCCTGATCTCCAGGAACAAGCAGGAATAAGTCCTCACATATGGGTACGTCGGTACCGACGGAGCCTGCGCGGGAAAGCTCCCCAGCTTCCTAGAATGGAAGCTTTTGGGACCTCCCACTGCACATGCGCACTGCCTTCCCGCCTTCCTGAACAGCTCTCCTCAGTTTCTCTTTTTCCGCGGAGCCAGCAGGTCGTGTATCCTGTCACCGCTGAAGAAATTGTAGTTTTTTGTTTTGTTTCTTTAGACCGCGTACCTGCCTTCCCATACCGATACCGGTATCGCCGGTCTTCCTTTTTCTTTCTTGAAAAATTATTTCTTTTCTTTTATTATTTTTCAGCACTTGGTCACTTCAGTTAGGCCTTCAGGCCTACTTGAATTCTCCACATGGAGAAGCCAGCCCCTGGATTTAAGAAGTGTACCAAGTGTACTGCTGTAATATCAGTCACAGACACCCATGAATGGTGTCTTAAATGTTTGGGGCCTGACCACTCCATTCCGGACTGCCCTTTCTGCTCCCAAATGTCTAAGCGTGGGCTGCAGAACCGGGCCAACAAATTCCATGTGCTGTTTGCTTCAGAGAATCCAACATCACAGTCATCCAGGTCATCATCCCCGGATGGATCTCAGGTAACCAAACCTTCTGTGGGCAAGTCCTCAAAGAGCAAATCTCCTTCAAAGCATCGAGAGGCTCTTAGTTTTGAGGACCCTGCCCCAGCCAAACAGCCCCGGCGGGAAGTCCTACCTTCCAAAACGCCAATACAGGGGCTACAGGTTGACATCGATGGCACGGCCTCGACAGATCACCTGTTGGACTGCTCTGGGGTACCGGCCCATACCGGTACCGACATCCAGGCAGCCGTGGCGTCTATGGGCAATACTGTCCAATCCATGCAGCAGGCCGTCATGGCTTTCATTAAAGCTGCAACGCCATCGGTACCGCTTCCAGCGGTTCCGGGCCCGGTTCCGGTATCGTCCGCCATGCCGGAACCCAGGCCTTCCTCTTCTAAACGCAAATCGGTACCGTATGGGCTTTCGCTCCATACCGCTTCCATACCCGGTACGCCCGATGTCGATACCGATCGGTATGCGTATCGTGCGTTGGAGGAAACTAGAGAATACACCGATTCCTCTGAGGATTTTGTCTCCTCTGATGAGTCTGCAGAGCTCTCCCTTGACCTTCCTGAGGAACCTTCTTCTCCAAAAAGGAGAATGTCTCCTCCAGAGGATTTGTCCTTTCAGGACTTTATTTTAGAAATGGCTAAAGGCCTTTCTATCACTACTTCCTCTGAAACGGAACCAAGGTCAAAAAGATTGGATATTTTAGGATACTCTAAGTCTCCTAAAGAAGCAGTTACTCTGCCTATCCATGAAATCCTTCAAGAACAATTGATGGATTTCTGGGAGAACCCTTTAACTCTGTCTCCTTATTCCCGTAGGTTGGACACCATGTATCGGGTCCCTCCTTCTCCTGGTTTTCAGAAAACTCAATTGCCTCACCACTCCATTGTGGTAAAGTCTGCAATGAAAAAGATCAAGAGTACTAAAAGGCACTCTTCTACACCTCCAGGAAGGGAATGTAAGACACTAGACTCTTTTGGTAGGAAAATCTTCCAGGCTAGTATGCTTATAGCCAGGATTAATTCCTACAGCCTCTATATGGGCATGTTCCTAGGGGAACTTGCCAAGAAAGTACGGCATTTTGCCTCCTGTATCCCTGAGGATAAACAGGAGGACTTCCTTTCTGTTGTGAAACAACTTTTAGATGTTTCTAAGTTCTCCAACAGAGCTGCCTTTGATTCCTTCGAAGGAGCCAGCAGAGCTTCTGGCATTGCCATTGCAGCCAGACGCCTGGCTTGGCTCCAGGCTTCTGATCTGGAACCCTGGGTTCTAGATGGCTTACGGAATCTGCCCTGTACAGGTGAGAACTTATTCGGTGCAGAGTGGCAAGTTAAGGCCACTCAAATGGACGCTGAAAATGCCACCTTAGAGAGACTTTCTAAGTCCACTTCTACTCCCACTAAGAAGAAGTCTTTCAAGAGGCCTTATTATAAGAAGGCCAGATATGCTTCCAATACTGGCCAACAATCTTCTCAACCTCGTTTTGCGGCTAAACGTCAGCAAACGAAACAAGCAAGAGCAAAGCCTGCAGCAGCTACTGCAGCTCAACAGGCTCCACCCCCTCAGGGGTTTTGACTTGCCCCTAGAGAACTTGCCATTCCTGGTTCTGGACCAACCAGAACCTCTCACCATACCTGGAAGGTTAGCTCACTTTGCTCCCAGATCGGAACAAATCACAACAGAGCAATGGACCCTCTCTATCATCCGAGAGGGTTACAAACTTCATTTCTCCAACCTTCCTCCTCATCACATGGTGAGACCCTTCAATTCTCCATCTCCTCTCCTAGCCCTGTTGGATCAGGAGATCTCTTCTCTGCTTGCCCAAGGGGCCATAGAAGAGGTTCCTCTTCATCAACAAGGGTCAGGTTTCTACTCCCCCTATTTTCTCATTCCAAAGAAGACAGGGGGATTCAGACCAATCCTAGATCTGAGAGAATTGAACAAATTTCTGTACAAGGAGAAATTCAAAATGCTCTCTCTGGGCATTCTCCTTCCATACCTTCAGAGTCAGGACTGGCTTTGTTCTCTAGACCTGCAGGATGCGTATACACATCTACTCATCCATCCATCCCACAGAAAATATCTTCGCTTTCTGTTCAAGGGAAGTCATTACCAATACAGAGTACTTCCCTTCGGTCTCGCCTCTGCCCCAAGAGTCTTTACCAAATGCATGGCAGTCGTAGCCGCATTTCTCAGAAGCATGGGAATTTTCATATTCCCATATCTGGACGACTGGCTCATTCGAGCTCCAACTCAGTCGCAGGCCCAGATTTCCCTAGACCGCACAAGGAGCCTTCTGCAGTATCTGGGACTGGTGGTAAACCTTCCCAAGTCTCAACTCAGCCCTACTCAGTCTCTAGAATTCATAGGGGCCCAGTTGGACACCACCACTGCAAGAGCCTACCTTCCACTGGTTCGGGGTCAGCGTCTGCTGAGCTTGGCCTCCCAAGCCCAGTCCAGTACTCACTTGACAGCCAGGGAAATGCTACGCCTCCTGGGCCATATGGCCTCCACAGTACATGTGGTGCCCTACGCTCGTCTTCATATGAGAGCAGCTCAATGGACCCTGGCCACCCAGTGGACTCAGGCGTCGGGAGCACTCTCAGACCAAATACAAACCTCAAACCGTCTGTCTTGGTCCCTCCATTGGTGGATATCCACCAAGAATCTGTTGTTGGGGGCTCCCTTTCAGCCCTTGCTACCCCAAGCAACCCTCACAACAGATGCCTCCCAATTGGGGTGGGGAGCCCATCTGCTAACTCTCTCCACTCAGGGCACTTGGTCTCCACAGGAGGCCACCCTTCATATCAACCTCCTGGAACTGCGAGCAATTTACCTTGCCCTCAAGGTCTTCCATACCCTCCTTGCCAACCTGACTGTCCTGGTTCAAACAGACAATCAGGTGGCCATGTTTTACATAAACAAACAAGGAGGGACGGGCTCTCTGTCGCTTTGCAACGAAGCTCTCAGATTATGGGCCTTCGCCAGAGAGCACCAAATTCATCTGCTAGCAGTGTACCTTCCAGGAGTTCAAAACACTCGAGCAGACAGGCTCAGTCGAGTTCTGCTGCCACACGAGTGGTCCCTACACGTGGACCAGATAACCAGAATCTTTCAGGAATGGGGGACCCCGGACTTAGACCTCTTTGCAAGTCCGTGGAATGCCAAACTTCCCCGGTTCTGTTCCAGGACTCCGTGTCAGGAAGCTCAGGCCACGGACGCCTTTCTCCTCCATTGGGGTCAGGCGTTCCTATATGCCTTTCCACCCATTCCGCTGATTCCCAAGACTCTGTTCAAACTCCAGAGAGATCACGGCTCTATGATCCTCATAGCTCCACGCTGGCCACGCCAAGTGTGGTTCCCTCTGCTTCTACAGCTCTCCCAGGGATCCTCCCTGGACTTAGGAGCTGCACCAGACCTTCTGTCTCAGGAGGACGGGACTTTGTGGCACCCAAACCCCAAATCCCTACATCTCCGAGCTTGGTTACTGAAGGCTTAAGTCTTCAAGACTTTAATCTTTCTCAACCTGTGAAAGATATCCTTCATGCCTCTAGGAAACCTTCCACGAGGCGGTCTTATGCTTTCAAATGGAAACGTTTTTCCATTTGGTGTGCTCAGCAGGGCCTTGACCCTCTGGCACTTCCTTTGAATTCCCTCTTAGACTATCTCCTGCATCTTTCCAATGCAGGCCTTAAGACGAATTCTGTAAGAGTCCATTTAAGTGCTATATCAGCATCCCAGAAACCAGTCAATGGACAACCTATCTCCTCTCACCCTCTTGTTGCAAGATTCATGAGAGGCCTGACCCTCACTAAACCTCCCATCAGACCCCCCCCGGTCGCATGGGATTTGAATCTAGTGCTTGGTCAGCTTATGAAGCCACCTTTTGAGCCGTTATTTTCTACCTCCTTGAAATTTCTTTCCTGGAAGGTACTATTCCTAATTGCAGTCACTTCCGCTCGTCGCATCAGCGAACTGCAAGCTCTAGTGGCTAATCCACCTTATACAAGATTTCATCATGATAAGGTGGTCCTTAGGACGAATCCCCACTTTATGCCTAAAGTGGTCTCGCCTTTTCATCTTAATCAAGAGGTATATCTACCTGTATTTTTTCCGGCTCCTCATGCCTCCAGTGCAGAGAGGAGCCTTCATACTCTGGATTGTAAAAGAGCTCTAGCCTTTTACCTTAATAGGACTCAGCCACATCGAAAGTCTTCTCAACTTTTCGTGGCTTTTGATCCTTCACATTTGGGACTTCCAGTCTCCAAGCGTACACTTTCCAATTGGATTGCTCAGTGTATTTCCTTTGCTTACCAGAGTAAAAACATTTCTCTGGAAGGCCATGTCACAGCTCACAATGTGAGAGCCATGGCAACTTCTATGGCTCATCTGCACTCTGTTTCCATTGATCAGATCTGTCGAGCCGCTACCTGGGCCTCGGTTCATACCTTCACAGCCCATTACTGTTTGGACAAGGACTCCCGCCGGGATGCCTTGTTTGGCCAGGCTGTCCTCAAACACCTGTTCCATTCTTAGACAACTCCTGCCCACCTTCCCAGGATGGATGCCTGAGATCCATACGAAGATGGCGAACCTTGACAGGGGATCCCACGCATCTAAGCTAGGGAGTCCCCATATGTGAGGACTTATTCCTGCTTGTTCCTGGAGATAGCACAGTTACTTACCTGTAACAGGTGATCTCTGGGAACAGCAGGAATTAGTCCTCACAACCCACCCACCTCCCCTAGGAGTTGTATCTTTTATCTATCTATCTTCCTGTCCTCTCTCTATTGACTCAGCTATAAACTCGAAACTGAGGAGAGCTGTTCAGGAAGGCGGGAAGGCAGTGCGCATGTGCAGTGGGAGGTCCCAAAAGCTTCCATTCTAGGAAGCTGGGGAGCTTTCCCGCGCAGGCTCCGTCGGTACCGACGTACCCATATGTGAGGACTAATTCCTGCTGTTCCCAGAGATCACCTGTTACAGGTAAGTAACTGTGCTTTCTCTTTTCTTCTTTAAAAAAAAAAACAAAAACCCTTCTGAAGTGTTTCTCTTCAGAAACGTTTTCCTTTTGGTGCTAGGCGCCATTTTGGGCATTAGGCCCCATTTTCCTGAAAAATGGAAAAGCCAGCTAGTGGTTTAAAAAAAAAATGTACTAAGTGTGGCGGTACCATTTCCGTCACCGACACCTATGACTGTCTCAAATGTTTAGGCCCTGACCATTCTCCATCAGATTGTTCCTCTTGTATAGGGATGACTAAAAGAGGAAGACAGAACTGGGCTGCAAAGCTCGGTACCCTTTTCTTCAGATGCGAGGTTCATTGCATCAACGTCTTCCAGAGCCTTGTCTTCCTCCCATGGATCTCAGGTAACTAAACATAAGAGCCGGTCCTCAAAGAGTAGATCCCCTTCTAAGCATCGAGAAGCCATTGGCATTGCCCTCGAGGAAACTATACCGGCAAAACAGCCCCAGCGGGAGGCTTCGGCCTCCAAAGCACTAACGGGGCTCCAGGATGTTCTCGAGGCCTCGACCTCGGCAGAACTACTGGTGCCATGCTCAGGGGTTCCGGCCGCTTCTACTGGTACCGACACCCAAGCATTGGCAGTGTCAATAGACCAGAGATTCCTCGCTATCGAACACAGTCTTGCAGTTCTCCTTACAGCTGCGGTACCGTTGACACCACTACTGACAGTTCAGCGGACACTGGTACCAATACCGATGCCGGTACCAGCACTGGTACTGATACTGGTACCATCACCGACTGTACTGGCCCTGGTGGGAATTCTGCCCATGCCGACTTTTTCGGGCATCGACAGATCGGTACCGGACCAACTCAGTGCCGACTTCAATCGATACCGATACCGTGCTTTGCATGAACATTGGGATCAAAGATGCTTCAAATCTTCCGATTCTGATGACTCGGATAACTCGGTCGGTACCAGAGTACTTCTTCTGGAAGACTCCTCCTCAACGCAGAATGTCTCCTTTGGAGGACATGTCTTTTCAGGATTTTATTCGTGATGTGGCCTGAGGCCTATCTATCAACGTAGCTCCTGAAAAAGAACCTAGAGTTAAAGGAATTGGAAATACTCCAATACCCTAAGTTTCCCAAAGAGGCAGGTACCCTGCCCATTCATGAAATTCTTCATGATTTGATGCTCAGAATGTGGGAAACACTCTGACCACATCTCCTCATTCTAGGAGACTCAATACCATGTATTGAGTTCCACCATGTCCTGGTTTTCAAAAGACTCAGCTGCCACACCATTCAATGGTAGTGGAATCAGCCATGCGTAGGATGAAAAGTGCAAAAAGACATGCATGCAATCCTCCAGGTTGTGAATGCAGGACTCTTGACGCCTTTGGGCGTTGAACATTTCAGGCTTCCATGCTTTCAGCTAGGATCAGCTCATATATTTTATATATGGGAATGTTCCTCAAAGAAGTCACAGGAGACTTAGAGCTTATGAGCCCTCTTCTTCCTGATGATAAAAGGCAAGATTATTTTGCTCTTGTCAAGCATGCTCAAGACGTTTCCAAGTTTGTAAATCGTGCAGCCTTTGACTGCTTTGAATGCATCAGCAGAACTTCTGCTATTGCCATTGGTGCACGTCGGATTGCGTGGCTTCAGGCATCAGACTTGGAGATTTGGGTACAGGACAAATTAGGAAACATCCCTTGCACAGGAGAAAACCTCTTTGGTAAGAATTGGCAGGAGAAGGCTAATGAGAATACTGACAATCTCACTTTAGTCAGATTGTCAAAATCTACAGCCACTTCAGCCAAAAAGAAACCCTATAAAAAAAAACCTTTTTCAGCAAAAAGAGGAAGTTTTATCCATCCTATATCCAGCAAGGGCAAGCTCAGGGTCAAGTTGCCCAAAAGGGACAACAGCAACAATCCAAACAAAAGAAGCCAAAAGGCCCAATAGCTCAACCAGCTCCACAGGCTCAGCCCCCTAAAGCTTTGACTCCTTCCTAGAGAGCTTAGCTTTCCTGCCTCTGAAAGGTCCAGAATCCCTAAACATTCCAGGCAGGTTGTGTCATTTTGTCAACAGATGGCACCAAATAACAGCAGAAAATTGGACTCTGTCCATTGTAGGGGAGGGGTACAAGCTTCATTTTCACAGCTTGCCCCTCCTACAGTCGTAAGACAGTTCAATTCCCAAACCTCTCCAGACAATCTACTGGATCAAGAGGTCTCAAACTCCTTGCTCAGGAATCAATAGAGGAAGTACCCATTCCCCAACAGGGTACAGGGTTCTACTCCCCGTATTTTCTTATTCCAAAGAAAACAGGAGGACACAGACCCATTCTAGACCTCAGAGAATTGAACAAATATCTGTTCCGAGAAAAGTTCAAAATGATTTCTCTGGGAACTCTTCTGCCATACCTTCAAAGTCAGGATTGGCTTTGCTCTCTAGATCTAAAGGATGCATGTACTCATATTCTGATCCATCCAGATCACAGGAAATTCTTACGATTCTTTTTCAAGGGATAACACCTCAGATACAGGGTTCTTCCAGGGTCTGGCTTCGGCACCAAGAGTATTCATGAAATGCATGGCAGTAGTAGCTGCATTCCTGCAAACCCTAGGGATATTAGTCTTCCCTTACTTGGACGACTGGCTCATTCGAGCCCCCATGGTTGCAGAAGCCAGCTCTGAACTGTCTCGCACAATGCGATTTCTCCAATACTTGGGATTGGTCATAAACTTCCCAAAATCCCAGCTTGTTCCTTCTCAGACCCTGGAGTTCATAGGAGCTTGTTTAGATACCAGACAGTCGAGGGCTTTCCTCCCACAGCCCCGTAGTCTTCACATAGTGCAACTAGCTTCTCAAGCAGCGGGAAAGTCCTCCCTAACTGCTCGAGAACTGCTGCAGTTACTGGGACATATGGCATCCACAGTTCATGTAGTTCCCTATGCTCGCCTCCATATGCAAGCAGCCCAGTGAACCCTATCCACACAGTGGACCCAAGCCAAAGGACGTCTGTCGGACAAGATATCAAACTCACAACGACTGATCTTATCCCTACAATGGTGGCAATCGCTGGAGAATCTTTTAGTGGGGTCTCCTTTCCAACAATCCCCATTCCAGGCCACCCTAACAACAGATGCATCACAGGTGGGATGGGGAGCACACCTGCACCATCTCTCCACCCAGGGTATCTGGACTCCACAGGAGGCTTGTCTTCACATAAACCTCCTAGAACTCAGAGCAATCTATCTAGCTCTTCGAGTATTCCATGCCCAGCTCAGCTACAAGACAGTCCTAGTCCAAACGGACAATCAAGTAGCCATGTTCTATGTGAACAAGCAGGGCGGAACAGGCTGGCTGTCGTTATGCAACGAAGCTTTACGACTGTGGGCCCTCGCCAGAGAGCATCAAATTCACCTTCTCGTGGTATATCTTCCAGGCATTCAAAACCTTTGGGCAGACAAACTCAGCCGAGTACTGCTGCCTCACGAATGGTCGCTCCACCTAGACCAGGTGACGAAGATATTTCAAATCTGGGGAACCTCAGAAATAGACCTCTTTGCAAGTCCACTGAATTTCAGACTTCCCCGGCTCTGTTCCAGAATGCCGGCTCACAGTTCTCAGGCAAGGGACGCCTTCCTCCTTCACTGGGGTCAGGACTTCCTCTATGCCTTCCCACCCATTCCCCTCATCCCCAAAACACTTCTCAAGCTTCAGAGAGACAGAGGTCGTATGATACTCATAGCGCCATGGTGGCCACGACAGACGTGGTATCCCCTGCTTCTACATCTCTCTCAAACTGCACCTCTGGAGTTAGGGTGTGCTCCAGACCTTCTCTCCCAAGAGAATGGGATGCTTTGACACCCGAATCTCTAGTCCCTGCATCTCAGGGCCTGGTTGTTGAAAGCCTAGACCTGCAGGATCTTAACCTTTCCCAACAGATAAAGGATATCCTTCAGGCTTCTAGAAAACCTTCCACAAGACGTTCTTATGCCTTTTAAGTGGAAACATTTTACCATATGGTGCTCTCAAAAGTGCTTAAACTCCCTTGTGATACCTTTGAAATCGGTACTAGAGTACCTACTTCATTTATCAAATTCTGTTCTAAAAACAAATTCAGTAAGAGTCCTTTTTAGTGCAATTGCAGCTTCCTATAAGCCTCTAAATGGACAGCCAATTTCTTCTCATCTACTCATAGCAAGATTTATGAGAGGTCTTCTATTAACAAAGCCTCCCATCAGGCCACCACCAGTGGAATGGGATTTTAATCTAGTTCTTGGACAGCTCATGAAACCGCCCTTTGAACCTTTAGCCACTACAACCCTAAAGTTTTTATCCTGGAAGGTCGTCTTCCTAATTGCAATCCCCTCCGCACATTGCATTAGTGAATTGCAAGCTTTAGTGGCTGATCCCCCTTATACAAGGTTTCACCATGATAAGGTTGTTCTCAGAACTCATCCACATTTTATGCCAAAGGTGGTTTCGCCTTTTCATTTAAATCAATCGATTTACCTTCCTGTATTCTTTCATGCCTCTAATGCAGAAAGGAACCTTCATACTTTGGACTGTAAAAGAGCCTTGGCTTTTTACCTACAAAGAACACAGCAACATAGAAAGTCTTCTCAACTTTTTGTTGCTTTTGATTCTGGTCGTTTGGGACTTCCAGTCTCCAAAAGAACTCTATCTAAATGGATTGCACAATGCATATCCTTTACTTATGAGAGTAAGAGTCTTCCTCTTCAAGGCCATGTCACAGCGCATAATGTGAGAGCCATGGCAGCCTCTATGGCTAACCTTCACTCTGGGTCTATCGATGACATCTGTCGAGCAGCCACCTGGGCTTCGGTGCACACCTTCACAGCCACTGTTCCCTCTAAGCTGTGCGCGTGTGCGCGCGCGCACACTTTGCTGAGCAAGCGCACATACTTTACAACAGAGCGCACAAAAATTATGGTTCTGATTCTGATAGAAAACACAGATGTCTTAAAATGTAAAAGTTGTGATTGTAATTACTAGAAATTTTCCGCTTCATTTAGTAATCATCTATTTTCATTTAATTTGATTAAAATCAATGTGGTGTACATACTGTATTCTGACGTGTAGTCAAATTTTAAAGTATATAACTCCAAGTGTCGTTATGTGGCGCACAAAAATTTAACCTTCCTTCAAAAGCTGCACAGCTGATATTTTATGCGCACACAGCCTACAGAAAATTAGAGGGAACATTGTTCACAGCCCACTACTGCCTAGATAAAGCCTCCTGTCGGGATGCCTTCTTTGGCCAGGCTGTTCTTCAACATCTCTTTCAGACTTAATTCAACTCCTACCCACCAACCCTGGTAGGATGCCAGAGATCCATGGGAGGAAGCATGGCCCACCTCACTATAGGGGGCAGGTTCCTGGGGCCATCTCTCTGGCATCTTCAGCTAGGGAGTCCCCATATGTGAAGACTACATTCCTGCTTGTTCCTGGAGATAGCGTAGTTACTCACCTGTAACAGGTGATCTCCAGGAACAGCAGGAATTTAGTCTTCACAACCCACCCACCTCCCGTAGGAGTTGTCTCTCTATCTCTCTGTCTCTTTCCTCTCTCCCTCTATCCTTTCACTCAGCTATAAACTTAACTGAAGAGGGACATTTGGAAAGGCAGGAAGGCAGCGCGCATGTGCTGAGGGATGCTCCCAAAAGCGTTCCTATTGGACGCTGGGGAGCATTCCCGCACAGGCTCCATCGGTACCGATGATACCCATATATGAAGACTAAATTCCTGCTGTTCCCGGAGATCACCTGTTACAGGTGAGTAGCCACGCTTTATATGTGAACAGTTGATTTTCACTGTAACAAGGGCGTATCCAAATCTAGATAGTTAGGAAGACTTAATGATTATGTAATCAAGATCTTCATCTTTCTTCTTGTGCTCTAGGTTTTCAGTATCATGATAACATTGTAAATGATGGCAGACAATGACCAGTAAGGTCCATCTTGTCTGCCCAGTAAAGAGGCTAGAGTTGTACATGCTGCTTCATGCAGGTTGCCCCACCCCCCCATCCCATGTCTTCGTTTAAGGTTATACCTGCCAGGCCGTGCAGATTACTTCCTCTCTATTTTTTGTAAATGTGCTTGGATTCTATCCTCTCGCTCTATATGGATCCCCTGTGTCTGTCCCATGCCTTTTTTGAATTCTGTCGCTGCTTTTCCCCTACCATCAGGGTGGCATTCCAGGCATCCACCGCCCTTTCCATGAACAAGAATTTCCTGATGTTGCTTTCAGATTACCTGTGATACTGGTCACCCTTATATGTATCCAGCCACATCAGAGGAGACTGGTGCACTATGCCTAAGTATTGATCTGTGTAACTTTTCCCTGGCAGCTGTTTGAGAGGACCTGCAGACAGTATGACAAACTGCGAAAGAGAGAGGCTTTCCTGGAGCAGTTTCGCAAGGAGGACATATTCAAAGACAACTTTGATGAACTTGATAACTCCCGGGAAATCGTTCAGCAACTTATTGATGAGTACCATGCAGCCACACGTCCTGATTACATTTCCTGGGGCACACAGGAGAAGTGAGCCGAATCATTTCACACACGTTTTATACATATGGGGGACAGAACCGTTCATGTAAATACCTTTTTGTTTGCTGTTCTAGTAGTTTCTACTTATCTATGGAAGTATGGACATATGAAGAAAAGATGAAATCTACAAAGTGGACTAAACTTTTAAGCTCCCCTTTTTGAAGATGGTCTGGCCCTTCCACTGTTGTGTTAATGTCACTGACTTTTCAACAGGCAGCTGAAGAGCAGGAGAGAGTTGCTGGGTAGGAGAGATGCTGATCTAGGACAGTTTTAGTATCTGATGAAAGAAGGAGCACCCCTCTTCTCTACAGTAATTAAACTGTTTTTGGGGGGAGAGGGAGAAGATGCTTTTGTGATGATGTAGGTGGGTAATGTTTCTTTTATGAAGAGTGATTTGTTGCAGCATTGAGGGACTGAATCAAAATCTAAAGTGGGGAAATGAGTCATCTTAAGTTCCTCTTCCATCTCAGCATTAACTAGTAAACCTTTTTCCCACAGATACGCATTTCCTACCTGACTCATTCTGCAGTTCACAGTCTTATTAAACTTGCAAAGTAAAACTGAAACAGTGCCCGTTTTGGTGGTAAGAACAATTTTATAGAAGGAACTTGTGGTTAGTGCTTCCAAATGCACACACAAGTAATTTGTCCCTTCCTGCCATCCCCCTCCCCCATCCTTCAGCCTGTATCCCTCCACAGTAATCTCTCTCTGCTCTGCAAACTGGGACATGCATGCTTCTCTCAAGTGATTTTTTTGGATATATTGGACTATACATGGCATCAACTCTGCTTACTTTGTTGAAAATTTCTTCTAGCTCCATTCCTCTGCCTTGCTGTCTTAGTACCCAGCTTTTCTACCAAGAGATGTCCATTACCCAAGAGAAGCTTTATCCTAAACACCAAACAGCACTAGCGCTGCAAGTATGACTTGCCTTCCCCTCGCTCTGCTTAATGCTCATTTATGCTTTCGCCAGGAGTGGTCAACAGCTCAGTTTTGCCTTCTAATATATTTTACTAGCCCCAGGCCATCAGTTCTGGAAATTTTTCCTTTGGTTCTGGCGAATTGTGTGTTTTTTGCCAGGTGCATAGATGTTTTCCTAAAACAAAGTGGGTCCTGTGGTATATCTACTTAAGGGTTTGCTTCTCATATCGTTGGCCTCATACTATAGTTTTGCAGCTCTCAATATGCCTTGTTGGCCTGCATTTATGGACTAGGTTGCAGTAACTTGTGTAAAGGACTTTTCTGCTTTGGAGAAGATTGACAATATGACGTTTTCCCATTACTAAGCAAATGCAATGACGCATACCCATACAGTAATTAGAAATGTTAGTGAACTGGCTAAAACTACCTGTTTTGGCACACTTCAGCAGCTAAAATTACTATAGCTTATGGTAAGTAAACAGTTCTGGATTTATTACCTGTACTGAATGAGGTCATTTGTTTCACAGGCTATGAGAACCTATTCCTGGGTCACACTTTTAACTTCATTATGGATCCCAGGGTAAAAGGTAGGAGAGCCAGTCTGGTCCCAAACAAAGCATTTTTATAGTAATGCAATGACTGGCACAGGAATGATCTTGTTGTTTTTTGGTTTCTGTGAGAAACATCTTGTGAAGAGAAGATAGCCTGACTTGAATGAGTTGGTGGGAGGTAACTGAGCTAGCTTTCTGAAGTTTGAGGTGTGCTTCCTTTAGGTAAAAAGCAGGATAGACCTTTTGTTTTATTTGATGATCATTGCCCCTGACAAAGTATAAAAAAATTGACTATGCCCCAGAAGATTCTCTGTAGACAGATGGATGCAGGCACACTTCTCTGGTGACAGCGTGCCGGAGCTCTCCCCCGATTCAGAGGAGTGCTTTTCATAAGCAGTTAAAAGCCTGCTGAAAGTAAAATGCTTTTATTGATGCCTTTATGTTTACTGTATGTATAAGTTTGGTATTTGTGTATAGTGTGTGAATTATGAATGTACTTTAACTCACCTAGAATTTGGGATAAGCATGTCTCTTTTTTTTTTTTAAATAAATCTATCAAACTCGGCACTTCTAATCACCTGCCAGCAGCTGGGGGAGAAAACATTTTCAATACACCTCTTGGTGTCATGATTCATAAAAGGTCTTATGAATATGAAGCCACCTGTCAGAGCACCTCAACCAGTCTGGGTCCTAAATGTAGTCCTGGAGGAACTTGTGTAAAAACCTTTTGAATCACTGGCCTCACAATCATCTCATGTGGAAAACTGTTCCTCATGGCTATCACATCGGTGAGGAGAGTCAATGAGTTAGACTCCTGTCCACTCTCCTTCCTACACCCAATTCTTTCATAATAGTGCAGTCTTTAGAGCTCTGCCCAAGTTCCTTTCTAAGGTGAATTCAATTTCCTCTCGATCAGTAGTAATTCTGCTCTTCTTTCAGGGGTCTTGCGCCATGTCTCCAGAAAAAGGACTTGCATCTGTTTGACTACAGAAGAGTCTTGCGAGTGACTAAGGACCTCAAAACTTTGTCCCAGTTGTTTGTTACATATAATCCAGGGAAACCTGCTTCCAAGCAAACACTCTTCACATGGGCGTCTGATTTGCATTTCTTTCTGCTGCATTCAAGCAAATCTCCAACCTCCAGGCCATGTTGGCCCACATCAACTCTGATCCAGGGTGACCTCAGTAATTAATCTCCATGCAGTCTCTCCAGGAGAGATCTCAAGAGCTGCCACCTGGTCATTTACTCACACATTAGTCAAACACCACTGCCTGGACAAGTTGTCAGCACGAAACTTAGCTTTTGGTCATGCAGTACTCTGTTACCTTTTTTGCCTTGTGACTGTCAACATAAGTTAGCACTTCCCACTGCAGCCCAGGTTAAACACGTGGGCCGCAATATCAACAGACTCGTACTAATGGCAGTCTTCAACTTTATTCACCAGGGAATTGTGCCTGCATCCAATTGCTTGTCTGTGGAGAAAGTAAAGTTGCTTTACCTATAACGGGGGGGGGGGGTCTCTGTAGACAGCAGGGAAATGCAGCCACATTACCCTCCTGCAAAATACCCTCCACATTTTTACAGTTAAATTATGGGCTGGCAAGAGCAGGGTGCTTCAGGGAAAGCAAGAACAGCTGTGCTGTCTGAGGAATCAAAGATTCCTCTGAGCTGGGGGAGAGCTCTAGCATGCTGGCTCTGTCAATGACATCTCCAGAGAAGTGTGGATAATAATACCCCTGCAGTCTGCAGAGAACCCCTGTTTAAAGGTAAGCAGCTTTGCTTTTTTATTTATTTATTTACATTCTCATATACCGTGCTATTCTGCATCAGTGCGGTTTACATTGAACAAACTGACATTACACTGAACAGGGCATTATAACTTGGAGATAACCCTCCATAGCCCATGTTCCCTGTAAAATAGTTAAGTGGCTTGCCCAAGACCACAAGGAACACCTGTGGGACTAGAAACCCCAGTCCTTCCGGCCCAAGGTTGCTGTCCTCTAGTGGGATTTGAACCCCTGACCTTCCGGCCTGAAGTACCTTGCCCCAACCACTAGGCCACTCCTCCACTCCAAAAATCAAAAATCAGATGTCTTTACACAGAAATGTTACTGTCTTAATTTCAAGAGCAAGTAGAATTGTGCAGACTGCAGCGTGACTTAACATGAAGCGAGACCTTGGCTGTTTGGGTCATTCATTTTATGCCAGCTGCAAAGCACACAATAACACCATAATATGGATCAAGACATGCCAGTATTGTTACTGCCAAGTATGAATACTTCCAGAAACAATACGGAGATCTTTTTCAGAGAGCTCAAAGGGCTGAGACTAAACTTTACTCGGCAGCTATTAGATTTCTTTTCTAACTTGCTGTAGCATACTTTGACGACTTAATCCTGGAAGAATGTTCTACACAGTTTATTAAATGTTGCAGTCTTTTTTCGTACTTTTTTCTTTTTTGTGCAGAATTCTTTTATCGTAAAGGTTTGGATTCTCCCTGCTTCAAGCCTGACGTTCCCAAGCTTTTTCCCTCATTCTCTCCCTCCTTCCTCCTTAAGCTCTGCATTCCCTAACTTAGCCCCCTGCCTCTTTCCAGCATGGACACCACCTCCCCATCTTTCTCTGTCTTGTAAATCTTTCTTCCTCTTCCCCTCCCCCCCCCCCCCCCCAGCTTTCTCTCCATATTTTTACTCCTGTGTTCTCTACCCGCCCCCCTTCAAAAAAAAATCTGTGCCATCTCCCTCCCTCCCTCCCAGTTCTTTCATACTCTTCCCCAGCATATAGTCAAAGCTTTCTCAAAGCACCCCTCTCACCCTGCTTGATCAGCACAAGAGGAGAAGAGTGGCAGCATGTCAGTCTGCATCTTTCTTTCCTCTTCCACTTAAGCTCTGACTGCTGGCTTGAATCACATGAGATATTGTACAGTTATGTGATATCAACTCTGCAGTTAGACTCCAGGTGGCAGAGGAGGATGACATGGCTTGATGTGCAGCTTCTTCCTTGTACCGGTTAACATGGGAGGGAAATAATGCAAACAGTCGCTGTTGCTGCTGGGTCCCTGTGCAGAATTATGTGCAGACAGTGTAAAATTCTGCATTGCACAGAATTTCCCTGGGAGAAACTTCCACAATGGACAAGGTGCAAGCTTTACTTTACGGGCATCAGTTCAGATGGGCTTAATCTCCAGGAACAAGCAGGAATGTAGTCTTCACATATGGGTATCATCGGTACCGACGGAGCCCGCATGGGAACGCTCCCCAGCGTCCAATAGGAAAGCTTTTGGGAGCATTCCACAGCGCCTGTGTGCTGCCTTCCCACCTTTTCCAACTGTTGCTCTTCAGTTTTTCGTTTTCCGCGGAGCCGACAGGTCGCACATCCTGTCACCGCAGAAAATTCCATTCTTATACTTCTTTTTTTGTGGTCGCGTCTGCCTTCCCTCGATGCTATACCAGTACCGCCTTTTCTTTTTTTTTTTTTTTTTTTTTAAACTTTGTTTCTGGAGTCTTTCCTTCAGTAACTTTCTTCTGTGGTGCTAAGCGCCATTTTGGGCACGGCCCAATTTTTTCCTTAAACATGGAAAATGAAAAAATGTTCTAAGTGTGGTGGTACCATCTCCGTCACCGACACCCATGAGTGGTGCCTCAAATGTTTAGGTCCTGACCACTCTATTTCAGAGTGCCTCGCCTGTGGAATGATGTCTAAAAGGGGCCGGCAAAACCGAACTGCTAAATTTAGCACCCTTTTTCCCTCCGATGCGGCGTCCGTGGCATCGACGTCCTCCAGGGCTTCATCTTCCTCCCATGGATCTCAGGTAACTAAACATAAATCTAGCCAGTCCTCAAAGGGTAGATCTCCTTCTAAGCATCAAGATTCCTCTGGCGTTGCCCTTGAGGAATCTTCATCGGCAAAATTGCCCTGGCGGGAGGCTTCGGCTTCCAAAGCACTAATGGGGTTCCGGGAAGTTCTCGACCAACCTCGACAGAACTACTGGTGCCATGCTCTGGGGTTCCGGCCGCTTCTACCAGCACCGATACCCAAGCATCGGCAGCATTGATAGACCACAGATTCTTGGCTATTGAATGCAGTCTGGCGGCTCTTCTTATGGCCTCGATGCCCCTGAAACTGCTTCACACTTCAACCAGTACCGGCACCGACTTCGACATCGGCGGGTATACCACCAGGACCGAGTCATGCGTCTCTATCTGGCATTTACAAGTTGGTACCAGATCACCTTGATACCGACTTCGATCGGTACCGGTACCGTGCCTTGCACGATCACCCGGATCGGAGATACTTCGAATCCTCAGATGAGTCTGAAGACTCCGAAGACTCTTCCAATACTTCTTCCCGAGGATTCCTCTTCTCTTCAGTGTAGGATGTCTCCACCAGAGGATATGTCTTTTCAGGATTTTATCCGCGATGTGGCCTGAGGTCTTTCCATCACAGTGGCTCCTGAAAAAGAGCCTAGGGCAAAGGAATTAGAAATCCTTCAGTACCCTAAAAGCTCCCAAGGAGGCAGCTACCTTACCTATTCATGAGATCTTGCATGATCTTATGTTAAGGATGTGGGAAACACCTCTAACTACATCTCCTCATTCCCGAAGACTCGACACATGTATCGAGTTCCTCCTTGTCCTGGGTTTCAAAAGACTGAATTACCACACCATTCCATGGTGGTGAAATCAGCAATGAGACGGATCAAGAGTGCAAAAAGGCATGCATCTAATCCTCCAGGACAAGTGTAGAACTCTTGACGCCTTTGGGCATCGATTCTTCCAGGCTTCCATGCTTTCTGCTAGGATCAGAATCTTGTATATGGAGATGTTCCTTAAGGAAGTCATAGGAAACTTAGAGCTTATGAGCCCTCTTCTTCTGATGATAAAAGGAAAGATTATCTTGCTCTTGTTAAACATGCTCAGGATGTTTCCAAGTTTGTGAATCGTGCAGCCTTTGACTGCTTTGAATGTATATGCAGAACCTCTGCTATTGCCATAGGTGCACGTAGGATTGCCTGGCTCCAAGCATCTGACTTGGAAATCTGGGTACAGGACAAATTGGGAAACATACCTTGCACAGGAGAGAATCTCTTTGGCAAGAATTGGCAGGAAAAAACTAATGAGATAGATGCTGACAACATCACTTTGGATAGATTGTCCAAGTCCACAGCTGATCCTGCGAGGAAAAAATCCTCTAAGAACCCGTTCTTCAGCAAGAAGAAGTTGTATCCCTCCTATACCCAGCAGGGACATCATCCAGGTCAGTCTGCCCAAAAGGGACAGCAACAGCAAACTAGACAACAAAGGAAGCCAAAAGCTGCTAAGCCTCGACCGGCTCAGCAGACTCAACCTCCATAGGGGCTTTGACTCCTGTCTAGAGAACTTTGCCTTCCTGGCCCTGAATGGACCAGAACCCTCCACCGTCCCAGGAAGGTAATGTCATTTTGCCCCCAGATGGTGTCAGATAACAGCAGAAAATTGGACTCTGTCCATTGTACGAGAGGGATACAAACTTCATTTCCTCAGCGTGCCCCCTCCTACAATAGTAAGACACTTCAATTCTCAGACCCCTCTCAATGACTGGTTAAGTCAAGAAGTCACAATGCTCCTTGCTCAAGGAGCAATAGAAGAGGTACCCATTCCCCAACGTGGTACAGGGTTCTACTCCCCCTATTTCCCTTATTCCTTATTCCAAAGAAAACAGGAGGACACAGACCCATTCTAGACCTCAGAGAATTGAACAAATTCATATTCAGAGAGTTCAAAATGATTTCTCTAGGAACTCTGCTGCCATACCTTCGAGGTCAGGATTGGCTTTGTTCTCTAGATTTCAAGGATGCGTACACTCATGTTCTCATCCATCCAAGTCACAGGAAGTTCCTTTGATTACTTTTTCAAGGAAAGCACTACCAATACAGGGTTCTTCCTTTTGGCCTGGCTTCTGCACCAAGAGTGTTCGCAAAATGCATGGCTGTGGTAGCAGCATTTCTCTGCACCCTGGGAATATTCGTCTTCCCTTACTTAGACTAGCTCATTTGAGCCCCTTCAGGACCAGAAGCCAGTTTTGCTCTGCATCCTTCAGTATTTGGGGCTTGTCATAAACTTCCCAAAATCCAACCTTGCTCCCACTGAATCCCTAGAATTTATAGGAGCTCATCTGGATACCAGACAGACAAGGGCCTTCCTTCCACAGCCCCGCTGTCTTCGCATTGTAAGCTTCCCAAGCAGTGCTCAAACCTCAACTCACTGCTCGGGAAATGTTACAGTTGCTAGGCCACATGGCATCCACCGTGCATGTGGTTCCTTATATTCGCCTCCATATGAGGGCAGCCCAGTGGACCTTATCCACTCAGTGGACTCGGGTATCAGGTTGCCTGTCAGACAAAATAGCAAATTCAGATCGTCTTATTTTGTCCCTCCAATGGTGGCAGTCACCCAGAAACCTTCTGGTGGGGTCTCTTTTCCAGCAACCCCTACCCCAAGCCACTCTAACAACAGATGCTTCACAGGTGGGTTGGGGAGCCCACCTGCATGACCTCTCTACCCAGGTACCAGGACTCCGCAGGAGGCCTGTCTTCATATCAACCTCCTGGAGCTCAGAGCAATCTTCCTTGCTCTTCAAGTGTTTCACACCCAGCTCAGCTACAGACAGTCCTAGTTCAAACGGACAATCAGGTAGCCATGTTCTATGTGAACAAGCAGGGCGTAACAGGCTCTCTGTCGCTATCCAACGAAGCTTTGTGACTATGGGCCCTCGCCAGAGAGCATCAGATTCATCTCCTTTCGGTGTATCTTCCAGGCATTCAAAACTCTTGGGCAGACAAACTCAAGTCGAGTTCTGCTTCCACACGAATGGTCTCTCCATGCAGACCAGGTGGCCCAAATTTTTCAAATTTGGGGAACCCCGGACATAGACCTCTTTGCAAGTCTGCCGAATGCCAAACTTCCCTGGTTCTGTTCCAGAATTCCGGCTCGAGGTTGTTAGGCCAGGGATGCTTTCCTCCTTTACTGGGGTCAGGACTTCCTGTATGCCTTACCACCCATTCCCCTAATTCCCAAAACCCTATTCAAGCTTCAGAGACAAGGGTCATATGATTCTCATAGCTCCACGTTGGCCACGGCAACCGTGGGACCCTCTGATCCTACATCTCTCTCAAGCTCTGCCTCTGGAGTTAGGATCTGCTCCAGATCTTCTCTCACAAGAGGACAGAATGCTGTGGCATCCCAAGCCTCAGTCTCTGCATTTCAGGTTGCTTGAAAGCCTAGAACTTCAGGACCTTAACCTTTCCCAGCAGGTAAAGGATATCCTTCATGCTTCCAGAAAACCTTCCACAAGATGCTCTTATGCATTTAAGTGGAAGAGGTTTACCATATGGTGCTCACAGAAGGGTCTTAACCCTCTTGCGATACCCCTAGAATCATTACTGGAGTATCTCCTTCATTTGTCAAATGCAGGGCTTAAGACCAATTCAGTGAGAGGGCATTTGAGTGCTATTGCAGCTTCTTTCAAGCCTCTAAATGGACAACCTATTTCCTCATCCTCTTATAGCGAGATTTATGAGAGGCCTTCTTCTAACAAAGCCTCCCATTAAGCCACCACCAGTGGCATGGGAATTGAATCTGGTACTTGGGCAGCTCATGAAACTGTCCTTTGAACCATTAGCCACTACCTCTTTGAAATTCCTCTCCTGGAAGGTTATCTTCCTCATTGCAATCACATCAGCACGTTGCATCAGTGAACTGCAAGCGTTGGTGGCTGATCCTCCTTATACAAGGTTCCACCATAAGGTAGTTCTTAGGACTCATCCACACTTTATGCCAAAGGTGGTTTCACCTTTTCATTTAAACCAAGCGGTTTACCTTCCTGTATTCTTTCCGAGGCTTCACGCCTCCAGTGCAGAAAGGAACCTTCATACTTTGGACTGTAAAAGAGCTTTGGCCTTTTACTTGCAAAGGACAAAGCAACATTGAAAATCCTCTCAACTCTTTGTTGCTTTTGATCCTAGTCATTTGGGACTTCCAGTCTCCAAAAGGACACTGTCCAACTGGATTGCAGAGTGTATATCTTTTACCTATGAGAGTAAGAACCTTCCTCTTGAAGGCCATGTCACAGCTCACAAGGTGAGAGCCATGGCAGACTCAATGGCTCATCTTCACTCTGTGTCTATCGACGACATCTGTCGAGCAGCTACTTGGGCTTCAGTACATACCTTCACAGCCCATTACTGCTTAGACAGGGACTCCCGCCAGGATGCCTTGTTTGGTCAGGCTGTTCTTCAACACCTGTTCCATACTTAATCAACTCCTACCCACCATCCCTGATAGGATGCCAGAGATCCATGGAGGGAAGTGGAGCCCTTTCACAAGGGCACACAATTTTCTGGGGCCATCTCCCTGGCATCAGGAGCTAGGGAGTCCCCATATGTGAAGATTACATTCCTGTTTGTTCCTGGAGATAGCATAGTTACTCACCTGTAACAGGTGATCTCCGGGAACAATAGGAATTTAGTCTTCACAACCCGCCCACCTCCCCTAGGAGTTGTATCTCTCTCTCTTTTCCTCTCTCTCTTGTCTCAGCTATAAACCCAACTGGAGAGGGACAGTTGGGAAAGGCGGGAAGGCAGCACGCAGGCGCTGTGGGATGCTCCCAAAAGCTTTCCTATTGGATGCTGGGAAGCGTTCCTGCGCGGGCTTCGTCGATACCGACGATACCCATATGTGAAGATTAAATTCCTGCTGTTCCCGGAGATCACCTGTTACAGGTGAGTAACTGTGCTTTCCTCTCTGAGGGACACCACTGCATTAATGACTGCCCGGATTCCAGTTTAGAGTAAACTCTTCTTAGTGAATAAGAATGCAATCACATGCTTGGCAAAAGGCAATCCTGTATACCCCAATAACACATAAAGAAATACACAGATGAATTTAAATTCAGTGTATTTATGTAAATTTAAAATAAAATTGCCACCCCCTCACCCATTGTCCTTTTAGCTGATCGGTGAAATTGCAGTTTCACCACATGGTATCATGGTGCCAGATGATGACATAGGACACTTATCTGCCAGTCCAGCTCCACACGCCCAGATGTTTCTAAAATTAATATAAAAAACTGTTCCCTTGTATTTTAGGGCACAATGGCTGGAAATGAACCTTAGCCTTGATGGCATGAGACTACTCGTCCAATGTTCATAGAGCACTGGAGGAGGAAGGGTGCGGCTGATCCAGTCAGATTGCTCAGCTGGTTGACACACCCCCTGCCAGTAAAGCAGGTGTGAGGTTTGCTAATGTATTTAAATGGCAGGTAGGCCATTCCACTCTGGATCATGATGAAATCTTTGCCACAGCAGTTTTAATTACCCAAATAAAACCCAGAGTCCGGGCTTATAAGACACGAATCTATACTTTAATAAAAGTACATAATGCTGTGATGACACAATTCAAGTTTTTTTTTCAATTTCCTCTTTCACCAACTACAGTAGTGGCCCTTTAAATCCTATGCATGTACAATAGCAAGGCGGGTTTATTTATTTCAGTTTATCAGTTATCTAAAGTACTCTGTCTTTATCTGGCACTGGCGGGCCATAGGGATCAGCTTTGGAACCTTTGCCTTGTAAGTTAGTCATTTCAGGAGACTGAGGTGCTTCCTGTCTCATCATTCTCCAACTGACGGTAAATTTGGAAAAGAAAATAGGTTTTAAGCAAATTATTGAAGCCAAAATAAAATAAGACCTTTTTTTTATCATGGCTATAAGGTGAAAAATTAATCTGCAAAAGCTCAAAAATTTAAACCATATATAAGTGTAGAATTCCTTAGGTATGATCTGTAATGCAGACAAGTGGTACAGGAATTCCCCAGTACGGCATGACAGCTAATACTGGTTTGGTTGATATTTATTTTTCTTTTACTTCATCAATGAAATAGAAATATCACTGTTTTGTGAACAAGTCAAAACGGTGAGCCATTTATGTATTTTTAAATTAAATTTGTTAGACTGACCTGTACTTTTCTATAGCACATAGATATGTACTGTTTTAACCAATTGGCGTATTCTACAAGGAAACCACCACGAAAAGGCAAATCACGTGTAACAGCAAACCCAGTCCAAGGTGTGATTATGTAGAAAACAGAGTTTATTTAATTAATCTTATTGCCAACCCGACACAGGCTGTGTTTCGCACACTTCGTCAGGGGTTGATCAAGCAGATAAAATTAAAAACATAAATACATAAAATTGAATGATAATAAATACATATATCACATTAAAACACTAAAAAGACAGATGCTACAATAAAAATCTCTGACAATTATAAAAACACCTATAAACTATAAAAACCATGTTACATGTATAAGGGTAAAAAGTGTGGATAAAAACTATTGAATCAATCGCATAAATACTTAAAATAAATGCTTAACAAAACATTAAAAGCTCAGGTAAAAACTATATGCACATGAATAATATAAAGTGATAAAAGAGAAGGAATGGAGACTGACAAACACTGATAAAGAGAGAAATACCTCTGTAGTGATAATTGAGGACACATCTATGAATGAGCTTAATGTAAAGGTAATTATAATAAAGCTAAAAAAAAAAGTGAATACAAAAACATAATTATTGAAAGGATACATCTAAAGTCAAAAATAATATATGCTTATTGTATTAATAAAGGACCGGAAGAGACCAACAAAAAAGAAAAAAGAAACATGGCAAGAGCGTGCGGTGAAAACAATTCCCTTAATGTGCCCTCAATGGGGGTAAAAAACTAGTACATTCAAAATCTGCAACCTGCAGACATGCAGTAAATACTAATTGCCTCAAGGAGTAACCCAGGTCCGGAAATTAATCCATACATGGTGCATAATATTCACAATATAATTAAATGATACCCATAAATGATATTTTTACCTACATACGGTGTATATTGAAGTTCAAATTAATGCTACCAGAAAGAGGCTCTGAGCACCATTGACGCCCGACTGTGAGCTGTGTATGTTTAAAATAACTCACACCGTGTTTAAAACTTAATAAATTATTAAAAGAAGTGTGTGACCAATCAACGTGCCCAACATTCGTGCACTAAAACTTAAAGTAAATGAAATTTTAACAAACCGAGAACCGGTTTCTCCTGTACTGCTGCTAACAGCTTCTGAGGAACGCCGGCACAAGCGCACAATTACTAAAAGGGTAGGGATGGGTTCTGCTATGGCTCCCGACATAGCCAACATTTACATGTTTAATTTTGAGAACAACTTCTTGAAGGATACACCCCTTCAGTGACAATATTGGCCTTTGGATTCGATACATTGACGATATCCTAATTCTTTGGCATGGTTCAGTGGAGAGACTTGATGATTTTAACACATGGATTAATCAATTAGATGTGAATCTGAGATTTCAGATTACGTACGATCCTTACCAGATATCTTACTTCGATCTCCTGATCAGAAAAGAAAAAGATGGATTTTCTACAACACTTTACCGGAAGCCTACTGACAGGAACCAACTTCTTCATTATGATAGTTATCATAATCCATCATTAAAGAGAAATCTTCCAGTGGGTCAATTCCTAAGAGTCAGAAGGGCTTGTACCAAGTTACATGATTTTGAGAGAGAAGCCAACGATATGAAAGAGGTTTTTAACAAGGCGGTATCCTGTGTCATACATTGAACAAGCATATAAAAGGGCGAGGGATTCATCGCGATCTTCTCTATTACAACCAAGAATAAAAAAAGATAATAGAGGGGTAGTGTGTCCTTTGTTGTATTCACAATATTCTTCTAAAATTATTAAGATTCTCAAGAATGAATGGCATCTCATTCAAACTTTGCCGTGTTTCCAAGATACAAAGCTCACAATTGCACACAAGCGTAATATTAATTTCTCCAGGACCAAGCAGGAAGTCAGTCCTCACATATGGGTGACGTCGGCACCGACGGAGCCCTCGCGGAGCAATTTTCCCCAGCTTTCAAAGAAAGCCTTTGGGAATTGCAGCGCGCATGCGCGGTCCCCTTCCCGCCCAAAGGTGCCATCTTGGCCAGTCTTTTTTCCGCGGAGCCCTACAGACGTTGTCTACTAGTCACCGCCGAAAAGTTGATTATTTTCCTTATTTTTGTCAGTAATTCTTCGGTTCGACGCCGGTCCTTTTTCCGCCCGGCCTCGCGACGCCGGTTGCGAGGCCTCCCCTTCTTTTTCGGTTTTTTCTGTCCTTCGCGACATCTTCGCGCCTTTTTCCCTGGCGGCCCGTTCGTTCGACCTCGCAGGGGCCCTTTTTCCCCCGATGGCCGCCAGTGGCTTTAAAAAGTGTGTTAAGTGTAAGAAACTTATGTCTCTTACTGACACACATGATTGCTGCCTCCGTTGCCTGGGCCCCGATCATGAAGAAATGATCGTGGGCCCTGTAGCAAAATGTCCGCGAAGTCTTTGCGGAGTCGGCAGCATCAGCGGGAGAGAATCTTCTCTGACCCCAGCCGTACCCGGACCTCGTCAGAAGCTTCGGTGTCCAGAGAATCTGGCTCTGAGCACTGCCGGAGTTCTTCTGAGCGGGGGTCCCCTAACCGGGAACATCAGCGGAAGAAGAAATCCGCGAGGGCGGCGTCGGTGGATGCTCCTGGCTCCTCCAGGACCAGGTCGCATAGCCCCGACAGCCGTCCCGGGTCTTTGGAGCTGGAGCGGCCGTCCAAACAGCCTCGTCTGGAACTGGACTCCTCTGCTCACGTAAGTGCTGTTGTCTTCGTTGACTCGCCTCCGACTGGTCCGACGTCGGGCCCGACGCCGTCGGGGCCCAAGTCGGGGGCTGCTGGGTCTCCTGAGTTCGGACTCAGGTTGACGGCCTTGGAGCGCAGCTTGACTGCCTTCATGGACCAGCAGCGGGCATTGATCGCTGGCCTCGCTGGCGCGTCTGCCCTGACCGCCGGGACGTCGACGTCTAAGTCGACCCCGGAGACCGAGCCGATCCTCGAGTCCATGCGAGCTCGAGTCGATCCTCGGTCGAGGTCACCTTCGGCCTCCCGTTCGGGGCCGAGGTCGTCGTCGCCGACTCCCTCGGCGTCGGGGCGGACGGCGTCTGTGCCCGCCCGACCGGAGCCGCTCGACGACTCCTCCTCCGAGGAGTCGGCCTGGGAATCCGAGGTGGATGAGTCACCTGGTTCTTTCAGGACTCGGTGTGTCCCTTCTGACTCCCCCGAGTCCGAGCCTCGGAGGCAGTCCCCCCCGGAGGATGCCCGGTTCTCGGACTTCGTACGGGATATGGCCAAGGCCTTGGCCTTCCCTGCGGATCCCGAGGAGGAGCCTCGAGCCGAAGAGCTCGATGCCCTCCAGTATGACTCTCCTGCGAAGGAGCACTTTACTGTACTGGTTCCTCCGATGCTGGAACGACTTCTCTTCCGCATGTGGGAGAGCCCGGCGTCGTCGCTGGTATTAAGCAAGCGGGTCGATGCCATATATCGAGTCCGCAAGAGCCCTGGCTTCCAGAAAGCACAGCTGCCGCACCATTCCATGGTGGTGGAATCGGCCATGCATCGGCTCAAGAGCCAGAAGATGCACTCCTCGGTGCCTCCCGGCAGGGAAGCCCGCAGCCTGGATGGCATCGGTAAGAAGTGTTTTCAGGGCTCTATGCTTGCTTGTCGGGTCCAGACTTATCAGCTCTACATGGGCATGTATCTCCGGGACCTGGCTAAAGAACTAGCCGGATTCTCTGCTGGTCTCTCCGAGGAACCTTTGCGGAGGTTCCTGGCCCTGTCCACTGGTGTTCGAGAGTGCTCCAAGTTCATTTCTCGAGCAGCCTATGATGGCTTCGAGGCATCGGCTCGAGTGGCCGCAGCCGGCATCGGAGCCCGCCGCCAGGCTTGGCTCCAGTCTTCCGACCTCGAGCCCTGGGTGCAGGACAAGTTGGTTGATGTCCCCTGCAGAGGTGATAACCTCTTTGGTAAACCTATGGACGAGAAGGCTGCCCAGCTCGAGACAGACTCTCACCCGGACTCGGCTCTC
The DNA here is from genome assembly GCA_033557465.1 of Ichthyophis bannanicus. Classification (NCBI taxonomy): domain Eukaryota; kingdom Metazoa; phylum Chordata; class Amphibia; order Gymnophiona; family Ichthyophiidae; genus Ichthyophis; species Ichthyophis bannanicus. The sequence continues at coordinate 56,478,968 of CM066045.1, forward strand.
AAGGAAAACCTCTGCCCCTTCCCAGAAGAAGAAGGGCTCGGGAAAGAAGCCCTTTTACCCGAGGAAGGCGACTGCCTATAAACACTACCCCCATTATCAGGCCTCCGCAGCTCCCCATCAGGGTCAGCAGGCCAAGGGACGGGGTAACGGATCCTGTAGGCAGCAAGCCCCCAAGCCTGCGCCACCGGCCCCTGCTCCGCAGGGTGGGGGTTTTTGACTCGTTCAGCATAGCCTCTCCCCCTCCGCTGGTTTCTCTCAGCACGGGAGGCCGGCTGGTCCACTTTGCCCACAGGTGGTCCAACATCACGTCAGACACCTGGGTGCTCCGCATAGTCCGAGAGGGTTATCTGTTGCATTTCCACCAGGTACCTCCCCCCTACTTCCCAGGGGAGCCTCTGTGAACCCCTCTCCACCGGGACTTACTCCTTCAGGAGTTGGCAAGTCTTATTCGGGAACAGGCAGTGGAGCCGGTGCCCCACCACCTGCGGGGTCACGGTTTCTATTCCCGGTACTTCCTGGTACCGAAGCGGACTGGAGGCCTCAGACCCATCCTAGACTTGCGGAACCTCAACAAGTTCCTGGAGAGGGAAAAGTTCAAGATGCTTACCCTTGGAATCCTGCTGCCCTACCTCCAGCAGGGAGATTGGCTATGCTCCTTGGATCTAAAGGATGCCTATACTCACATCCTCATCCACCCCAGCCACCGACAATACCTAAGGTTTGTGGTGGCGGGCAATCATTACCAATACAGAGTACTGCCCTTTGGCCTATCCTCCGCACCACGTGTCTTCACAAAATGTCTCGCAGTGGTAGCGGCTTATCTCCGGCTTCAAGGCCTCTTCGTCTTTCCGTACCTGGACGACTGGCTCATCAGGCCCCGTCCGCCACGGAGGCCACTCACGCCATGCAGCGTACTGTGGCTCTGCTCCAGTACTTGGGCTTTGTCATAAACTTCGAAAAGTCCACTCTGCTCCCCTCTCAGGACCTCGAGTTCATCGGCGCCAGGTTGAACACGTTTCAGGCGCGGGCTTTTCTGCCGCTCGACAGGGCTCAAAGGCTCATGGCTCTCGCCAGCCGTTTTCACAGCCATCCCCGGGTCTCGGCCCAGCTCTTCCTGAAGCTGCTCGGCCATATGGCGTCCACGGTCCATGTGACCCCCAATGCCCGCCTGAACATGCGGCCGGCTCAGTGGTGCCTTCGCTCTCAATGGCGTCAGGCCTCGGGGAGACTGGCGGACTCGGTACGCATCTCCAGCCCGCTAGTCTCTTCTCTGCGGTGGTGGCTTCACCTACCCAACCTAGTGCTCGGAATGCTTTTCCAGTCTCCTCTGCCAGTTCAGTTTCTGACGACCGACGCTTCTCTCCTGGGTTGGGGAGCACATTGCCAGGGGTCATGTACTCAGGGTCTCTGGACCCCGTGGGAATCTGCCCAGCAGATCATCTTCCTGGAGCTCAGGGCCATTCGCCTGGCTCTAAGGGCCTTCTCCCACCTCACGTCTCACCAGTCTGTGCTGGTCCAGATGGACAATCAAGTTGCTATGTTCTACGTGAACAAGCAGGGGGGCACGGGCTCCTTCCTTCTCTGCCGGGAAGCACAAAAGCTCTGCGCTTGGGCCGTCGGCCGGGGAATCCTCCTCAAAGCTGTCTATCTCCCAGGTCAAGAAAATCACCTGGCAGACAAACTGAGCAGAATCCTCCAACCGCACAAGTGGCGATTGGACCCGTTGGTGGTTCAACGGATCTTCCTGCGGTGGGGCCTCCCCACACTGGTTCTCTTTGCCAGTCCTCTGAACAGGCAACTTCCTCGATTCTGCTCTCAGGAACCGCATCCCCTCCGAGTGGCGGCGGATGTTTTTCTGCTCTCATGGTCCACGGGCCTTCTGTATGCCTTTCCTCCCATGCCGCTGGTGTCTCGAACTCTTTTCAAGGTTCTCCAGGACAAGGCCTCCGTGATCCTGATCGCTCCCCGGTGGCCCCGGCAACCGTGGTTCCCGCTTCTGATGCAGCTGGCGGTGGATACCCCGTTGCCTCTGGGGTTTCAACCCGACCTCCTGACCCAGGATCAGGGGTCTCTCCTACACTCCAACCTCAGATCTCTCCATCTGATGGCCTGGTTGCTGAAAGGGTAGTCCTTGCTCCCCTCCTGTTGCCTCCGGAGGTGGAGGAAGTCGTGCTGGCTTCCAGGCGACCCTCTACCCGGAAATCCTACGCCCTTAAATGGCGTCGCTTTTCCAACTGGAGTGCTCAACGGTCTCAAGATCCCTTCTCCTGCCCGGTGTCGGTGGTCTTACAGTACTTGCTTTCCCTCTCCGATCTTGGGCTCAAGTCCAACTCGGTCAAGGTTCACCTCAGTGCTATTTCGGCACATCATGTGCCGGTGGAAGGCAGGCCTCTTTCCGGCCACCCCCTCGTGGCTCGGTTCTCCCGGGGCCTCCTTCTTCTCAAACCACCATTGCGCCCCCCAGCCCCTGACTGGGACCTGAACGTGGTTTTACAGCGGATCACCTGCCTGCCTTTTGAACCCATGGCTACCTGTCCTCTCCGTTTTCTCTCTTGGAAAACCTTATTTCTGGTAGCCCTCACTTCCGCTAGACGCGTTAGTGAGCTGCAGGCCCTGGTGTCTGATCCTCCCTACACTCGGTTCTACAAGAATAGGGTAGTCCTGCGGACTCACCCTAAGTTTCTTCCAAAAGTGGTCTCCCCTTTTCACATCAATCAGGAGGTGGTGCTTCCGACCTTCTTTCCCAGGCCTCACTCCAGCCGAGCTGAGAGGGTCTTGCATATCCTGGACTGTAGAAGAGCGCTGAACTTCTACCTTGATCGTACGCGGGAGCACCGTAAGACGGTTCAGCTCTTCCTGTCTTACGACCCTAATAAATTGGGGCTCCCTGTCTCCAAGCGCACTCTGTCCATCTGGGTAGCTGACTGTATCGCTTGGACTTATGCGGCGGCGGGTCTCTCGCTGGAGAGTCGAGTCACCACTCATCGGGTCCGGGCGAAGGCTGCGTCAGTGGCTTACCTCCGCTCTGTTCCATTGGCAGACATCTGCCGGGCCGCTACTTGGTCTTCGAGCCAGACTTTCGCGGCCCATTACTGCCTCGAGAGGGAGTCCCGCAGGGACAGTGCTTTCGGACAGGCAGTCCTCCGTAATCTCTTCGAGGTTTAGGCAACTCCTACCCTCCATCCCGGATGTTGGGCTACCGGTTGGAGATTACTCAGAGAAGATTCCTTCCTTCTGTGCTGCTGAGCTAGAGGGAGCTCATTTTTGTGCTTAGGGTCTCCGGTAGCCTTAAGCTGGGGAGTCCCATATGTGAGGACTGACTTCCTGCTTGGTCCTGGAGAAAGCGTAGTTACTCACCTGTAACAGGTGCTCTCCAGGAGCAGCAGGAATCAGTCCTCACAACCCTCCCTCCTCCCCTTGGAGTTGCAATCTTCTGATTTAGTTTTTGCAATTTTTTTGCTGTCTTTTCGTTATGTCATCTGACTGGCCAAGATGGCACCTTTGGGCGGGAAGGGGACCGCGCATGCGCGCTGCAATTCCCAAAGGCTTTCTTTGAAAGCTGGGGAAAATTGCTCCGCGAGGGCTCCGTCGGCGCCGACGTCACCCATATGTGAGGACTGATTCCTGCTGCTCCTGGAGAACACCTGTTACAGGTGAGTAACTACGTTTTACGAAATCTTTTAGTACCCTCAGCTCTAACAGAAAAAGGTTACTTACCCAAATATAAAGGACAGTTCCAATGTGGGAAATGTTTGGTTTGTTTGAATGTGCTTCCAATTAGAGAATACTATATTCATCCCACTACTAATCAGAAGTTTCATATTAATGATTACTCTAATTGAGACACCCAGAACATAATCTCCGTTATACAATGTCCTTGTAAAAAATTATATGTTGGCAAGACGAGCCATAACATTTATTACAACTATTAGATAAACTGAAGAGTAGCAAATCATCTGGGCCGGATGGTATACATCCAAGGGTGTTAAATAAATAAATAAATTTCAGTTCTTTCATTTATTTATAGTCTCTTATATACCGCACTATTCAGCATCAGCGCGGTTTACAATAAACAAGGAGTTACACAATTCAACGGTACTTTGTGTTTACAGAAAAAACAGGAAATACAACTATGAGATAGCAGACCTGCTATTAGTAATCTGTGAACTATCATTAAAATCATCTCTAATACCTGAAGATTGGAGGATCGCCAATGTAACACCAATTTTTAAAAAGGGTTCCAGGGGTGATCCGGGAAACTACAGACCGGTGAGCCTGACATCAGTACCGGGAAAAATGGTAGAAACCATCATAAAGAATAAAATTACTTAGCATGTAGATAGTCATGACCTAATGGGAGACAGCCAACATGGCTTTAGACAAGGAAGATCTTGTCTTACTAATCTGTTATGTTTTTTTGAAGGAGTGAATAATCAGGTGGACAAAGGTGAGTCTGTTGATATTGTGTATCTGGACTTTCAGAAAGCCTTTGACAAGGTCCCTCATCAGAGACTTTTGGCAAAACTAAAGAGTCATGGGATAGGAGGCAGTGTACTATTGTGGATCAGGAACTGGTTAAAAGATAGAAAGCAGAGGGTAGGGCTAAATGGCCAATTTTCCCAATGGAGAAAGGTGAATAGTGGTGTACCCCAGAGATCTGTGCTGGGTCTGCTGCTTTTTGGCATATTCATAAATGACCTGGAAAGTGGAATAACGAGTGAGGTTATCAAATTTGCAGATGACACAAAACTATTTAAAGTTGTTAAAACCCAAGAGGATTGTGGAAAATTGCAAGAAGATCTTGGTAAATTGGAAGACTGGGCATCAAAATGGCAGATGAAATTTAATGTGGACAAGTGCAAGGTTATGCACCTAGGGAAGAACAACCCAAACTATGGTTACACGATGCAAGGTTCCACATTAGGAACCACCACCCAGGAAACAGATTTAGGCGTCATTGTGGATACCATGTTAAAACCCTCGGCCCAGTGTGCAGCGGTGGCCAAGAGAGCAAATAGAATGCTAGGTATGATAAGGAAAGGAATGGAAAATAAAACAAAAGATATTATAATGCCTCTATATCGTTCCATGGTGAGACCGCACCTTGAATATTGTGTGCAATTCTGGTCGCCGTATCTTAAAAAGGATATAGCGATTTTAGAAAAGGTTCAGAGAAGAGCCACCAAAATGGTAAAGGGGATGGAAGGATACTCCTATGAAGAAAGGCTAAAAAGGTTAGGGCTCTTTAACCTGGAAAAGAGACGGCTGAGGGGAGATATGATAGAAGTCTATAAATTAATGAATGGAGTGGAACGGGTAAACGTAGATCGATTGTTTACCTTATCAGAATATAGAAAGACTAGGGGACATGCAATGAAGCTACAGGGTAAACTATTTAAGACTAATAAAAGAAAATATTTTTTCACTCAACGTGTAATCAAATTCTGGAATTTGTTACCGGAGGATGTAGTAAAGGCTGTTAGTGTAGCTGGGTTTAAAAAAGGTTTGGACAAGTTCCTGGAGGAAAGGTCCATAAACCATTATTAAGAAGGGACCCAGGATATCAATGCTTGAACCAATACAAGCATTGGGGAACCTGTGTCCCTTGGGGAAACTGCTAGGTACATATGACCTAGATTGGCCACTGTTGGAAACAGAATACTGGGCTTGATGGACCTTGGTCTGACCCAGTATGGCATATCTTATGTTCTTAGGTTCTTATAACATTAGAATTAGGATCATTGAACACAAAAGCTGTATTAAGAGAGGTTTAACTGACAAGCCTCTAGTAGCCCATTGGCAAGATAACCAACATGGTCTTATGGATTTAAAAATTTTTGTTAAGGTGGTCAAAACTAATTGGAGAGGTGGAGATATATGAACAAAACCATGCTGAGACTGGAGCAAAGGTTTATATATTAGGATCTTTGGTTCCACATGGTCTCAATCTGGACAGAGACCTTTCCGTCTTTTTATAATAATTGGATCATTGCGATGGAGATGGTTACATATGCTTTCTTTTTTAATATCATCATTAAAAGTTGAGGTACAATATGTTTTTGTACAAGTCATTTAGATTATACTCTTTTTAATATTTAATTATTTATGGTTTTACTTTAGGTTTTATCCACGCGGTTACATTGCAGATTAGTGTTATGGCGCCAATCAATCATATTGTCTATTCAGTTTGAGTCATGTAATCGAAGGTCGCTGCTCAATATAATTTTAATATACGATATTCATTTTGACTAATGTTGTTTATGTAGTATTTTTCCAATTTCTCTTTTAATTTGCGTTAAGGTACCATTTAATTATTTATTTATGATTTTAAAAAAGTCATTTATTTATGATTTTAAAAGGTTTTTCCTTTTCCTCTTAACATTGGGGGTAGGTTTTTGATATTTATAGTTTAGGGAAAGCGGTATAGATTTTCTTAACATTAAATAGCAAATCTAATCAAGATGGTAGATTTTATCCTTCAGTGCCCCCTTATGATTATTCGTGTAGTAAAGGTGAGTACGATATGAACTGAACTGCGGTCTGATATGAGAAGATCCTCTTCTTGCGGCTTTACATCCTTACGAGTAGGCACTGGTCCTCCGAATTTGCTGCCTTTTTACTCCGCCCCCTTTTTCTGCCTCCTTCAGTATATTTGATGTGCGCCTGCGCTGGCGTTCTCCGAGGGTTGTTTACTGTGGTACAGAAGGAGCCGGTTCATGGTTTTTGTAAGGTTTTATTTACGATTACTAAACACACGGATGCGTGGCATGTTCATTCTCTTTTTATGATTTTTAGCATTTCACTTTGTTCCCTTTTAGTAATAATTGTGCACTTGTGCCGGCGTTCCTCAGAAGCTGTTAGCAGCAGTACAGGAGAAACCGGTTCTCTGTTTGTTAAAATTTCATTTACTTTAAGTTTTAGTGCACGAATGTTGGGCACGTTGATTGGTCACACACTTCTTTTAATAATTTATTAAGTTTTAAACACGGTGTAAGTTATTTTAAACATACACAGCTCACAGTCGGGCGTCAATGGTGCTCAGAGCCTCTTTCTGGTAGCATTAATTTGAACTTCAATATACACCGTATGTAGGTAAAAATATCATTTATGGGTATCATTTAATTATATTGTGAATCTTATGCACCATATATGGATTAATTTCCGGACCTGGGTTACTCCTTGGGGCATTTAGTATTTACTGCATGTCTGCAGGTGGCAGATTTTGAATGTACTAGTTTTTTACCCCCATTGAGGCACATTAAGGGAATTGTTTTCACCGCACGCTCTTGCCATGTTTCTTTTTTCTTTTTTGTTGGTCTCTTCTGGTCCTTTATTAATACAATAAGCATATATTTTTGACTTTAGATGTATCCTTTCAATAATTATGTTTTTGTATTCACTTTTTATTTTTTTAGCTTTATTATAATTACCTTTACATTAAGGTCATTCATAGATGTGTCCTCAATTATCACTACAGAGGTATTTATCTCTTTATCAGTGTTTGTCACAGTCTCTATTCCTTCTCTTTTATCGCCTTATATTATTCATGTGCATATAGTTTTTACCTAATGAGCTTTTAATGTTTTGTTAAGCATTTATTTTAAGTATTTATGCGATTATTGATTCAATAGTTTTTATCCACACTTTTTACCCTTATACATGTAACATGATTTTTATAGTTTATAGGTGTTTTTATATGTGTCAGATTTTTATTGTAGCATCTGTCTTTTTAGTGTTTTAATGTGATATATGTATTTATTATTATTCAATTTTATGTATTTGTTTTTAGTTTTATCTGCTTGATCAACCCCTGATGAAGTGTGCGAAACACGGCCTGTGTCGGGTTGGCAATAAGATTAATTAAATAAACTCGGTTTTCTATATATTCTACAAGGAATCCTGGGTCTGTTTTTTAAACTCTACCCCTCATTCATTTTTTTTCTTTTTGTTCAGATCTTCCTTAAATGATAAGCTGGCTACTGCTGTCACACAAACCCTGACTACTGCTGTAAGATCAGATTGGCCGTTTTGGATTCTGCCTGATCTGCCATGTTATTAAAGCTTAATATATTAATATTATTTTAATTGTGATTGAATCAAGGACACTCATCAAAAATGTATAGGCTTCTGCTGTGAACCAAATGCTAATCATAAGACCCATTTTTGGAGAGAGAGTAGTTGAGAAATTTTAGTTTTAAAATTTTTAAAGTGCATGGCACTCAAATATTATACTTTGGTCTCTTCAGGCATGCAGGGGACCTCTAACATTTATTATTTATTTCTGGCTTTATTTCCACCCACTTATAACCCGCAAATCCAGAAGAGCTTGTAAAATTAAAACTTCCTTATCCTGCTAGATCAGTCTAAATGAATTGGTTATGCTCCTTTGCCAGCAGATGGAGGCAGACTTGAACAATTTGATGTCATCACTTGGTATATCCTCTGGTGCAGTATTGAGAGAAATCAGTATTTTCTGCCTCCAGCAGCTGGCAAGGTATGGTGGGTTGGTGCAGATACACCTGACTCCTGGCCCACACTACAGTGTTGTGGTCATTATGAGTCTGTTGGGGTCCAATGTTTCTCGGAGTGGTGTATGCCTTTGTCTCCTGTAGGTGATAGCCGTCCTGTGTCCAGCACTGTTATTCACAGGTGTGCCTGAAGGAGGAGCAAGAGGATCCCCAAGAAAGAGGTTGGTAAATTGGGCCAAGGCCCCCTTCCCTCTTGCTCTCCTTATCTGCATGCTTTGTCTCTTTCTGGGGGGGGGGGGGGGGGTTATTATTTTCCTTTTACTCCCAGTGATTTCAATGGGTAGTATTTAGCTCTCTGCTTTCAATAAAGCAGCTCAAATTAAAAAAAAAAGCCTTTGTTCAATAACTGGGCCTCCTAGGCCTATATGGGTGTCTAGCGCTTTTCTAATTTGGGTTTCTCGATAAACTCAAGAGGTGCTGGAATTCCCTTTTAGGGGCTCCATTTTCACCACAATCCTGCTTATTTTTTCTGCGTGATTTCTTCAAGGGTGCACTTCCAGCAGCCATCAGAGCCAAAGCAGACCTAGCACAATTTAGAAAAGCGCTTAAACACCACCTCTTCCTTTTACACTACTCAGAACCTACCAACCTGACACCCCCTAGCACACACCCAACCATTAACACATGAACGTTGTCAATGTATGTAAATATTGCAGATACAGTTTGTAAATAAGTTGAATTCGATGTACATAGTTACGCCCAGTTGATTTCCAAGTTTAAAGCTCCAGTTCATTGTAAGTGCTCCCCGGCACAAGAGTGCGGTATATAAGAAACAATAAATAAAGGGTGTTTGTTTGTTTTGTTTTTTTAAACTTTGCCATTGCAGTGTTCAGTCACATGGCCCCCAGAGGAGTTCTGTTTTTTTTCCTCCACAGCTGCTTTTTTGCCCCATTATGGCTGCAAAGCCTGGTAGGGCCTCTTCTTTTCTTTTTTTTTCCTTTCTTTTTCAGTTTTGCCATTTCTGTGGCCCCTGTCATTCTTTTAACATAGAAATATGATGACAGAAAAAGACCACATGGCCTATCTAGTCTGTCCTTCCATATCAGCAACTACAATAGTCCCCTTTTTACCTTTAGAGATCCTCTGTGTTTGTCCCATGCTTTTTTGAATTCAGTTACTGTCCTCATCTCTACCACCTCCACTGGGAGACTATTCCATGGATCCACTACTCTTTCCGTAAAGAAATATTTCCGCATATCACTCCTGAATCTATCTCCCTTCACCCTCATCCCATGTCCCCTCATAGCAGAACTTGATTTCAATTGAAAGAGGCTCTCTCCCTGAACATTTATGCCACGGAGGTATTTAAACATCTCAGTCATATCACCTCTATCCCGCCTTTCCTCTAAGGTGTACATGTTAAGATCCTTCAGTCTGTCCTCATATGCTTTATAATGAAGACCACTAATCATTTTAGTAGCCACCCTCTTCACCGACTCCATCCTGTTCACATCCTTTTGAAGGTGCGGTCTCCAGAATTGCACACTGTATTCCAAATGAGGTCGCACCAAAGACTTATACAGAGGCATTATCACCTCCTTTTTTCTGCTAGCCATTCCTCTCCGTATGCACCCAAGCATCCTTTTAGCTTTTGCCGTCGCCTTTTCTACCTGTTTCGCCACTTTAAGGTCATCAGACACAACCACGCCTAGGTCCCGCTCTTCTTTAGTGGACAAAAGTACTTCACCCCCCCCCCCCCCCGTACTAAATTGCTCCCTTGGATTGCTGCAGCCCAAATACATAACCTTACATTTTTTAACATTAAATCCCAGCTACCAAATTCTAGACCATTCTTCAAGCTTAGCTAGATCCCTCCTCATGTTATCTACACCTTCCTGGGTGTCTACTCTATTGCAGATTTTGGTATCATTCGCAAAGAGGCAAAGCTTACCCGACAGCCTTTCCGCTATATCACTAACTAAGATGTTAAAAAGAATCGGACCAAGGACAGATCCCTGGGGCACACCACTGGTAACATCCTTCTCCTCAGAATGAGCTCCATTTACTTGTACTCTTTGTCGCCTCCCACCCAACCAATTTCTAACCCAAGCAGTAACTTTAGGGTCCATTCCTAGGGTGCTCAGTTTGTTTATAAGTCGCCTGTGAGGAACAGTGTCAAAGGCTTTACTGAAATCTAAATACACCACATCTAGAGCTCTCCCTTGGTCCAACTCCCTGGTCACCCAGTCAAAGAAATCAATCAGATTTGTCTGACAAGACCTGCCTCTGGTGAACCCATGCTGCCTCGGATCCTGTAATCCGCTGAACTCCAGAAACCTCACTATTTTCTCTTTCAGCAGCATTTCCAATAATTTACTCACCACCGAAGTTAAACTAACCGGCCTGTAGTTTTCAACCACATCCTTACTTCCGCTTTTGTGTAAAGGCACCACATGAGCCTCTCTCCAGTCCTTCGGCACCACTCCCGACTCCGAGGCATTGAAAAGGTCAGTCAGTGGAGTTGCTAGAACGTCCCCAAGTTCCCTCAGTATTCTAGGGAGTATCCCATCCGGTCCCATCGCTTTGTCTACTTTAAGTTGAGCTAGTTTCTCACGAACAGTCTTATTGTTCAAGATGTCCCTCGCTTCTGTTCCTATTTGTGGGTGTTTTCTGAGGTCCTGCTCCTGGTTCTTCATCTGTGAGCACAGAACAAAAATATTTGTTAAGCAATTCCGCTTTATCCTTATCAACTTCTACATATTCCTCCCCTGCACCCTTGAGTCTGACAATACCACTTTTGCCCTTCCTCTTCTCACTAATATATCTGAAAAATGTCTTATCCCCCCATAAATTCCAAAATACACACAAAACACAACCACTGTAAATATCCAATGTAAATAATTTAATGGTTGTTTGTATTACTAATACATCTTGAAGTTGAAGTTTTGTTCAATGTAAATAGTTAAACTTAACCGTTCATTGTAAATAGTTGAATCTGATTGTTCAATGTAAATGTATACATCGGTGTACAATTGTTAAAATGTTCCTTGTAAACCGCCCTTGATCGCTGGAAGGGGCGGTATAGAAAAAAATATAGATAGATAAATTTTATTGCATTGGCTATTTCCGCCTCCTTTTGAATCTTTACCTTCTTGACTATTTTGCTAGCTTCTCTAAGTTTTTCCAAATACAGATGCCTGTCTTCTTCTCTCTGTGATCTCTTGTATTTCATGAAGGCCTCCCTCTTTTTTTCTTCACTTTTTCAGCTACTTCTTTCGAAAACCATAGCGGTCTCCTTTTCCTTTTACCTTTATTTACCATTTTAACAAAAAGGTTGGTTGCCCTTAAAATATCCCCTTTCAGTTTTGTCCACTGTTTTTCTACATCCCCCCCAGCTGTTCCCATCCCACTAACGACTCCCTGAGGTATTGGCCCATCTTCGCAAAGTTAGTCTTCCTAAAGTCTAAGATCCTCACCTTGGAATGGATTCTAACAACCCTAGGCCTAAAACTGAACCACATCTGGTGATCACTGGATGCAAAATGATCTCCCACTACAACATCAGAAACACTTTCACCATTGGTAAGCACCAAGTCCAGTATGGCCCCTTCACGTGTGAGGTCTGTTACCAATTGCCTGAATAGTTCTCCCTGTAGAGAATCCAGGATCTCCTTACTTCTAGATGATACTGCAGCAGGAATGTGCCAATCAATATCTGGTGTACTCAAATCTATCAGTAGCACTTCCCCTTTCCTAGCAATGCTGCGTATGTCTTCAATTAACTCTGTCCACCTCTTCCTCTTGTGAGGGAGGTCTGTATATCACACCAATGCAAATAGATTTCTCTTTCCCTCTTTCTAGTTTAACTCACAGTGCCTCTTCTCTCCCTTTTAAGCTCTGTAATTCCAAAGCTTTAATAGTAGTTTTTACATATAGTGCCACTCCTCCTCCCCTTCTTCCTACCCTGTCCATTCTGAATAAAGTATAGCCAGGTATAGTTACATCCCAATCATGGTTTTCTGTGAACCATGTTTCTGTAACTGTCACTAAATCCAAGTCAGTCACTCCCACCAAAGCTTCAACATCAGGGATCTTATTTCCCATGCTACGGGCATTTATACACACTGCTTTCCATATGTTACCCCTGTTACCCATTTCCATAAAGGTATTTAATGTATCACCTACCTGGGGGCTTTCACCTATTTGGGGGCTTTCTTCACCCATCCCCAACGAATCTAGTTTAAAGCCCTCTTCAGTAGATTAGCCAGTCTACTACTGGATGCGTTGACCTTTCTTGGACAGATGGATGCCATCTCTGCTCTGCAACCCTTGGAACAGCATCCCATGGTCTAGGAAACCAAAACGCTCTCGATGACACCATCCATGCAGCCATGCATTCATCTCCAGAATGCGAGCCTCTCTGCCTTGGCCTTTATCCTCATCAGGGAGGATTGAAGAGAACACCACCTGTGCACCTAAATGCTTCATCCTCTGTTCCAGAGCCATGAAGTCACTTTTGTCCTATTTCTTTTTCCTTCTGATGGGCACTGTGGCCATTTCTGATGGCGGCTTGGGCTCAGTGGAGTTGGAGCCTGGAGGAGGGGTGGTCTGAGGCACATGCTCATTGGTGCTTGGGGGCCCTTTTCAACCAGCTTACGCTGCAGCTCCAGTAGCAGCTCAGGGCTGTTTTCAGTCTCAACTAGCTGCTGGCAGCTTCTTTGTTGGAGTCTGAGACTCAGGCCTCTTTTAGGTGAACCGGGGTCTTGAGTGAGTGAACCAAAGAGAATCTTTGACGGTTAGTGCGTCATTGGAGGGCAACTTCCAATATGACTTTAAGACAGGAGTTTCTTTTGCTACTATCACAATATCAAGTTTTGATTGAAGAAAGTAAGAAGTGATCTCCAGGAACAAGCAGGAAGTTAGTCTTCATATATAGGTGACATCAGCACCAATAGAGCATGGCATGGGAACACTCCCCAGCATCCAATAGGAATGCTTTTGGGAGTTGCTCCATGCATGTATACCTGCCTTCCCCTCCTGGTGGTCTGTCATCTTTTTTCTGCGGAGCCATTGGGCCCCTGTTTCGCCATGTCAAGAGACTTCTACTGGGCATCAGTGAAGGAGCGCCCAGCCAAGGTTCCTCGCAGGGACACAGATTTGGATTGGCCTAGACAAGGCCCATCCTCGACCTGCGCAACCTCAACAAATTCCTGGCGAGGGAGACGTTCAAGATGCTCTCCCTTGGAATATTGCTGCCTTCCCTCCGCCAGGGAGACTGGCTGTGCTCCTTGCACCTAAAGGATGCTTACACTCGCATCCTAATCCACCCAAGCCACAGGCAATATCTGCTCTTTGTGGTAGGAGGCAATCATTACCAATATGGAGTGCTCCTATTTGGCCTTGCTTCGGCCCCCAGGGTATTCACAAAGTGCCTGGCAGTAGTTGCCGCCTTTCTCAGGCTTCAAGGGATCTTTCTCTTCCCTTATCTCGACGACTGGCTCATCAGGGGCACTTCAGCCCCCGAGGTGCAGCTGGCCACAACTCGCACCACTCAGATCCTGCAACACTTGGGGTTTGTTATCAACTACCCCAAGTCCAACCTTTGCCCGGCACAAGAGCTGGAATTCATTGGGGCAAGGTTTAACACCCTTCAGGCAAAGGCCTTCCTGTCTGCAGACACGGCAAGCAGACTCATGGCCCTAGCTGAGGACATAAAGCACCGTTCCTCAGTACCAGCAAGGCACCTGCTGCGCCTCCTCGGGCACATGGCCTCCACAGTCCATGTCACTCCGGATGCCAGCCTCCACATGTGAACTGCGCAGTGGTTCCTCAAAGACAGTGGTCCCAGGACACGGGATGTCTCCAGGACAGGGTCAGATTGACCAGGCGCCTGGTATAGTCCCTGACCTGGTGGCTCACGCCCCATCACCTGGATTCGGGGATGCCTTTCCAGGTCCCTCACCACTCGAGGGTCCTCACCACAAATGCCTCTCTGCTGGGCTGAGGACCTCATTGTCAGGGATACCGCACACAGGGGGTTTGGTCCTAGGATGAGAGTGCCCAACAGATCAACCTGTTGGAGTTGCATGCAGTCCGTCTCGCCCTAAAGGCTTTCAGGCAGTGCCTGGGCTACAGGTCTGTTCTAGTGCAAGCGGACAACCAAGTTGTCATGTTCTATGTGAACAAACAAGGGGGGCACGGGGTCCCGTACCCTTTGCCAGGAAGCCCTAGATCTGTGTTCTTATTCAGTCTGGCAGGGGATTCTCCTCAGGACAGAATACTTGCTGGGCCAGGACAACTGGCTGGCCGACAGGCTCAGCAGAATGCTCCAGCCGCGCAAGTGGAACCTGGACCGGGTAGTAGCTTGCAGGCTTTTCCAGACCTGGAGGGAACCAGTGATGGACCTGTTTGCAAGCCCGGACAATCACCAGTTGCTCTGTTTCTGCTCAAGGCAGCCACACTCAGCCAGGGTGGCAGCTGACGCTTTTCTACTCTCATGGTTGGTGGGTCTTCTATATGCTTTACCCCCAATGCCTCTGATCGCCAAGACTCTGTTCAAAATTCTTCAAGACAGGGCCTCAGTAATCCTGATAGCCCCATGGTGGCCCAGGCAACCGTAGTTCCCGCTTCTGCAGCTAGCGGTGGAGACCACCATTCCTTTGGGATCGTCCCTGCGGCTCCTTTCCTAGGAGGGGGGTTCTCTTTTGCATCCCAATCTCAGTTCCCTTTCGCTGTTGGCGTGGCTGCTGAGAGGGTGACTCGCGTCCCGCTCCTCCTTCCAAAGGACGTAGAGGAGGTCTTACTGGCTTCGTGCAGAATGTCTACCAGACGAGCGTATGCCTTTAAGTGGTGCAGATTTGCGCTTTGGTGTGCTGGGTAAGGGGTAGACCACTTCTCTTGCCCGGTAGCTGTGATGTTAAACTACCTAATCCACCTCTCCCAAATGGGGCTCAAATCTAACTCCATCAGAGTGCATCTCAGTGCCCTAGTAGCGAAGCGCTACCCTGTGGATGGAAAGCCCCTCTCAGTTCACCTAGTGGTGTCCTGGTTTCTAAAGGGCCTACTCGTGTCGAAGCCCCTGGTCCGCCCTCCGGCGACCAAATGGGATCTCAATGTGGTGTTGGGGCAGCTTACCCGGCCACCCTTCGAGCCATTGGCCACGTGCCACCTCCGTTATCTCTCCTGGAATGTGGTTTTCTTTGTTGTGCTCACTTCTGCCCGGAGGGTGAGTAAGCTCCAAACCCTCATGGCGGAGAGGCCTTATACCAGGTTCTACAAGAATAGGGTGGTGCTTCACATGCACCCCACGTTTCTTCCAAAGGTGGTCTCCTCGTTCCACCTCAGTCGGGAAGTGGTTCTTCCTGCCTTCTTTCCCAGACCACAAGTCAGTCCAGCTGAGACGGTACTCCATACCCTGGACTGTAAGAGGGTTTAGTCCTTCTACATTCAGCATACTCTGGGTCACCGGAAAGCCTCTCCGCTTTTCTTTTCCTACGACCCCAGTAAGCTGGGGGAGGCAGTGGCCAAGCGTATACTCTCCACATGGGTGGCGGACTGTATTGCTAAGGCTTATGAGGAAGCGAGGCTTCCATTGGAGGGCCGTGTTATGGCCCATAGGGTCAGGGCCATGGCAGCATCAGTGGCTCACCTGTGCTCTGTTCCTTTGGCAGACATCTGCTGGGCCGCCACCTGGTCTTTGGTTCATACCTTTGCAGCTCACTACTGCCAGTTTAGAGAGTCCCAACGGGACAGTGCCTTTGGCCAGGCTGTACTTCGTAACCTTTTTGGGGTCTAGGCAGCTCCTACCCTCCAACCCTTCTCAGTTCAGGCTACTGGCGTGCTATTTCCCTGGTTAGGGTTTTCATTGTGGCTGCTTGCGGCTCTCGATGGCAGAGCCTTTTTTAGCTATAGGTTCAGGATAGTCTGTAGTTGGGGAGTCCCATATGTGAGGACTGTCTTCCTGCTTGGTTCCCGGAGAAAGCGTAGTTACTCACCTGTAACAGGTGTTCTCCGGGGACAGCAGGAATCAGTCCTCACAACCCTCCCTCCTACCCTTGGAGTTGCAGTCCAATTATTTTTCATTTGTTTTGCTGTCTTTTTAGCTATGCCCTATCAAAAAATCCCTGAAACAATTCCCACCATGTGAACCAAAAATATCTTTTTGTCGGACCACAATGAGGGAGGTTTAGATAGACTTCAAAACCACACCCGTCAATCGGGGTCCCTTTTAATCAACAAACACAGTTCTTTAGTGAATATTGTAATAAACTTATTTTAAAACATTGAGAGAAGAAGCACAAGTCGTTGTGTGAAACGTCCAAACTTGTGGAACACGACGTGCACGTTTCGGGAACAAACCGCCCCTGTATCAAGTGCTCTTCACGCAGATCACATCAATTTGATTCTTCTCCGTATCTCATGCAAAGAAATGGCGTTACTCTTAGTTATTAAAAAGATGC
Source organism: Ichthyophis bannanicus (assembly GCA_033557465.1). NCBI lineage: Eukaryota > Metazoa > Chordata > Amphibia > Gymnophiona > Ichthyophiidae > Ichthyophis > Ichthyophis bannanicus. Next base: position 56,495,895 of record CM066045.1, read on the forward strand.
CGGTTCTTACCGGACAGCCAATCACTGCAGAGGATTAATCTTGTCACCATTGGTCGGCAAAACCGTCATTTATCAAGAGAACCAAACATGGAAAAGGGCAGCTCCTATTCAGCTCCTTATCCAATAGGATGAAAGCCTTCTGATGAATGGAGAGGCACCACAAAATGCCCTATGATGTAACCACTAAAGAACAGCCCAAGAGAAAAGGGAATTCCCACCACAACAGGGAATCCCTCAATGCAAGGGCTTTGTTTAAAGGACACTTAGCCACTCTATTTCTCGATTTAAGCCTCCTGGTTGTACACATTCCAGATCATAAATCCAGCGTTGTTCACAACGTTGTAATCGAGCCGTCCTGTCGCCCCCTCTAGGATCCTCCGAGATATAATCAATTACAGTCCAACGGAGTTTATCAAATGTGTGACCCTGCTCAACGCAGTGGTCCACTATTGGAGCAGATGAAATTTTTTGTTGTAAACGAGACGCATGTTCACAAATTCTTGTCCTAATAGGTCTTATCGTGCGGCCCACATAAAGTAAAGAGCACTCACATTGGATCAAATAAACCACGAAGGTCGAAGAGCATGTCGTGAACCAACGTCGTTGGTAAGTGTGTCCAGTCCGGGGATGATCCCACGAGATTCCAGACATTGTGTTAGAGCAAAATTTGCACTTATGACATGGAAAATGGCCTTTAGTTGTACCCGGACCGAGCGGCTTATCAAGTGCGGTAGTAGAGTGCACCAAGATGTCCCTGAAACATGAGGCTTTAGTAAACGCCGGCATGAATGAATGGGCCAAACAAGGGTGTACCGATAAAACAGACCAGTGTTTTCGGAGAATCCCCACCACTGCATTACTACGAACCATGTAGGGAAAGACACCCACCACCTTCTTATCGAAATCAGTCATCTGAGAATTAGAGGGTCTTAATAGCCAATCACGATGTGTATAACGCGTGCGTTTATACGCCTGCTCGATCACTAGAGGGGGATATCCCCGCGAGAGCAATCTTTGTTTTAACTCCTGGGCATGAAGGTGAAAATCCCTTATAGAGGAGCATAATCTGCGCAAACGTAAAAACTGGCCGTATGGAAGTCCCTTTTTAAGCGAAACAGGATGAAAACTGTTGTAGTTCAATAAACTGTTTCTTTGAACTGGCTTGCGAAACAGAGTGGTTTGTAAAGAGGTATACCATGAGGGGAGGTGATCGTTTAGCGCGATTACAGTTTAAAGAGCAACAATGGATATATCGTCTCCAGTCGGTGGCCCCTTTGGGCATGAATGCTGAAATTGATTGGTGGAGTTTGCAGTTGGGTGTTCAATAAAGTTTTGGATTTCACATTAGTTGGTCTGACGTCATCTTTATCACCGGATTTAAATAGACCTGTCTCTACGGGGTTCATTATGCCTGAAGAAGAGCTGCGAAGTGGATGTGCAGCTTGAAACACTATTAGTGTCGCGTGAACCTCGGCTCTTGTCTTGGGAGGTGCTTCTTTTTCGTCTTGCGACTGCCTGGTTCCTTTGAAGGTTTAAGCTGAAGAGCGTTTGGCGGTAGAGCTGATTAACCAGGAGGCATCTCTTTTACATATCCGTCCAGCTAAGTGCTTGTCTCTATGGATTGTTTTATCACTCCGTTGGAGAAGGACTGATATGATGTAAGGCTGTCTTTTTTCAGCCCGTTGACCTGAGAGGATATTGACATTTCTAGCTGTTACTGACGGCAGCAAGTGCTGTTTCATCGGTCTTTTAGGCCATTATTAGGCCATATTGAAAATTGATTAAAATGGAGGGTTCACTTCGAGAAAGGAAAAGTTTCTTTTCATGGTGAATGATCCGACAAAAATTAGATATGAATTGCTATTATATCAAGGAGTCACTGGAGGGCTTTTATTAAGTTGGGACTTTGCATTGGGTGATAGATTGGTAGGGGAATCAAGTTTGGGTTGGATACATTGAGGAAAGCTTTTCAAGCAACATTGTTTGCCTCCCGGATTGACTCATACATGTTTTACATGGGCATGTTCTTTAAGGATGTGGCTAGAGACCTGGATGAGTTCACAGCCCTGCTACCTTCTGACAAACAGGCAGCTCATTAAGTCCTAGTATCTCATGCCCAAAACACCTCAAAATTCCTGATGTGTAGCATTTGATGCTTTTGAGGCCAACAGCAGTGAAGCTGCAGCCTCCATTAGTGCTAGGTGGGCGGACTGGCTTCAAGCATTTGACCTGGAAAAGTGGGTCCAGGATAAATTGATCAACATTCCCTGTAATGGAGAAAACCTCTTTGGCCAGAGGTGGAGAAAGAAGGCAGGAGAGATAGAAACTGACAACCTCATGATGAAGAGACTCAAGAAAAACAGCAGATTCTTCCAAGAAGAAACATGTTATCAAGAAATAATTTTACCCTAAGAAAGAGGCTCTACCCTCCCTATCATACCTACCCAACCTACTCTGCTCCTCAACAGCAGAAACAGCAGGGTACAAAGCAACCTTATAAAGCTGAGGCAGCTAAACCACAACCTACCCCTACACCTCAGTCCATCCAGAATTTTTGACTCTTTTCAAGAGAGCATAGGCGGTTGTAGTGGCCAAATTGCTCTGTAGAGTAGCTGACTCTGCACTTAGCAGATGCTGACTGCAAACTGCAGCAAAACAGATTCTTCTTTTAGAGCAGTCTAATTTTCCTCTGCCCTCTCCCACAGGGGTAGGAACATTATTTCATTTACATAGTACACAGGAAGAGATTTCTTCTGGCATAACCTAGACCTAAAGTCATTTATTTTCAGACTCCAAGTCTCCCATTTTCATATGAGGACCTTTGGGTCTGTCTTTGCATCGGCCAGGCAAGGTGGTTTGCTCACCTTCCTAGACACTGCAAAAGGCATATTGTCTCTTTTCCATATGAGAGCAACCTCATTAGTTTCTCCACTGCTGGACCACCTCTTCCAGTTCCAGGCCTGGTCTCAGCTTCCAGTACGTTTTCAAGATAATGGTAGTGGGTAGGGACTTTCTTTATAAGCAGGGATCCTGGGATTTCCCATATCTGAACGTCAGGCTTGTCCAGTCAGTCTCTCTGGAGAGGTCCAGAAACTATCCAGGCCTGGTGATTTTGTGGCTGGAAAGACTGGGGTCTGTGATCAACTGTCCTTAGAACAGCCTGATTCTCTCCCAAGATTTGGACTACCTGGGAGTTTGTTTCCCTACTTTCCTTGACTAGGTTTTGTCTCAGTGGAGAGGCACCTCAGTTCTTGGAGCCTATTCAGAGCATTTGGCATCCATGTGCTGGGGCTACCTCTGGTCCATGGCATTGACTTTGGAGCTGTTTCCTTGGACCAGAGTGCATAAGTGCCCACTGCAGAGGCACCTGCTAATCTTCTGGTTTCCCCACCCCCAGTTGTTTGACCAAGCCCTTCCTCTCCTCAGTGAGATCAAAGAGCAATTGAGGTGGTGTTTGCGGTGATGCCATTGGAAGCACTGGATTCAATGATTATCATCTTGGTTACCAACCTGGAGAACTGGGGTGTGCAGTACCTGTACCAGTTGGCTGAGGGACTCTGGTCCCCTCAGGAGGCTTCTTAGGCGATCTTCTGCCAGGAGCAAGGCTGATCCTCCTGGCCTTAGAGAGATTCGGGCCTCTTCTAATGGACAAGATGGCCTGGGTGTTCCCAGTAATATGTCCTCTCCACTTTCTTGCTTGCTTGTTTGCTTGCTTGCATGCTTTCTTTAAGAAAGTTACTTGTCTTGGCCATAAGAGTATCCACCACACTAGCAAGTCTTTGCATAGAGATGTTTTTCCAGTCTTGCCTTATTGAATGGCTATTGAATTCAAACAAAGGATTTTATTTTCTCATATGAATGAATTTGGGGGGAGAGTGGCATCAGCTTATATGTGTGAAATATTTGGGGAAGGTAGAGCAGGAGGAAGCAGTAGATAACCAAAACACAGTAACGATAGGGAAGGATATCATGCTGCATCTGTCTCCATGTGGTTAGAGCATAGACTTTGATTAGTCTTTCTCAAGGTGGACTTGGAATACTCCATTCTTTCTAATCTGTTTTGTTTTAAGAATATCCATGATGCATATGTATGAGAAGATTTATATACACTGCCTTCATTGCTTGCAAACATCTCATAAGAACATAAGATATGCCATACTGGGTCAGACCAAGGTCCATCAAACCCAGTATTCTGTTTCCAACAGTGGCCACTCTAGGTCATACGTACCTAGCAGTTTCCCCAAGGGACACAGGTTCCACAATGCTTGTATTGGTTCAAGCATTGATATCCTGGGTCCCTTCTTAATAATGGTTTATGGACCTTTCCTCCAGGAACTTGTCCAAACCTTTTTTAAACCCAGCTACACTAACAGCCTTTACTACATCCTCCAGTAACAAATTCCAGAGTTTGATTACACGTTGAGTGAAAAAATATTTTCTTTTATTAGTCTTAAATAGTTTACCCTGTAGCTTCATTGCATGTCCCCTAGTCTTTCTATATTCTGATAAGGTAAACAATCGATCTACGTTTACCCGTTCCACTCCGTTCATTAATTTATAGACTTCTATCATATCTCCCCTCAGCCGTTTCTTTTTTCCAGGTTAAAGAGCCCCAACCTTTTTAGCCTTTCTTCATAGGAGTATCCTTCCATCCCCTTTACCATTTTGGTGGCTCTTCTCTGAACCTTTTCTAAAATCGCTATATCCTTTTTAAGATACGGCGACCAGAATTGCACACAATATTCAAGGTGCGGTCTCACCATGGAACGATATAGAGGCATGATAATATCTTTTGTTTTATTTTCCATTCCTTTCCTTATCATACCTAGCATTCTATTTGCTCTCTTGGCCACTGCTGCACACTGGGCCAAGGGTTTTAACATAGTATCCACAGTGACGCCTAAATCTTTTTCCTGGGTGGTGGTTCCTAATGTGGAACCTTGCATCGTGTAACCATAGTTTGGGTTGTTCTTCCCTAGGTGCATAACCTTGCACTTGTCCACATTAAATTTCATCTGCCATTTTGATGCCCAGTCTTCCAATTTATCAAGATCCTCTTGCAATTTTCCACAATCCTCTTGGGTTTTATCAACTTTAAATAGTTTTGTGTCATCTGCAAATTTGATAACCTCACTCGTTATTCCACTTTCCAGGTCATTTATGAATATGTCAAAAAGCAGCGGACCCAGCACAGATCCCTGGGGTACACCACTATTCACTTTTCTCCATTGGGAAAATTGGCCATTTAGCCCTACCCTTTGCTTTCTATCTTTTAACCAGTTCCTGATCCACAATAGTACACTGCCTCCTATCCCATGACTCTTTAGTTTTGCCAAACGTCTGATGAGGGACCTTGTCAAAGGCTTTCTGAAAGTCCAGATACACAATATCAACCGACTCACCTTTGTCCACCTGATTATTCACGTCTTCAAAAAAACATAACAGATTAGTAAGACAAGATCTTCTTTGTCTAAAGCCATGTTGGCTGTCTCCCATTAGGTCATGACTATCTACATGCTGAGTAATTTTATTCTTTATGATGGTTTCTACCATTTTTCCCGGTACTGATGTCAGGCTCACCGGTCTGTAGTTTCCCGGATCACCCCTGGAACCCTTTTTAAAAATTGGTGTTACATTGGCGATCCTCCAATCTTCAGGTATTAGAGATGATTTTAATGATAGTTCACAGATTACTAATAGCAGGTCTGCAATCTCGTATTCATTGTGGATATCCTGAAAACTAGACTGGCCTGGGGGAGTACTCGAGGGCTGGCTTGGAGGAGCACCAGACTATGAAAGCCTAGTCCCTATGACCCTTAAACCTCTCTGGCTTTGAAAATAATCGAGCTGCCAAGTTTCCCAATTCCGTGGAAATGCCCTTTCTGCATTTCCAGCAACCTATCATCATACATTATGGGAATTGCAGTGCATAAAATCCAAGTCAACAAATAGCACATTGCTTTGAGATGTAAGTTTAAAACCAGGACTAGCCAAAAGTCTTCCTCCTGGGTATCTTGGCGGCTCTGTAGTAACCAAAATACTTAAATTAAGGCAATTATCTTTGAATATTTGAGGATAGACTGAAGAAGAAAAACAAAGCTCCCCCTTGTACTGAAAACAAAAACACCCAAAACTGGTGCCATCTATTGCTATAAAAATTTAAAGAAGAGGGAGATGTTTAAACTTTCTTCATAATGCATCACTGGATACACGTATCTGTTCTGAGGGTATTCCATGGTTTCCATTCACCTTATTGAGGATGGGTTTGTTCCTTCTCACGTCCCCCCAGTAAGGCTGTGCCTGGGTTTTCTGACCCCAGGCAGTTGTGCTTTCAGTTTTCCACAAGGGCTGTGCATAAATTTGCATAGAAGACAGATGTAGATCAATCTCTTGCATATTCCTGTACTATCCTGAAAACCTGACTGGTTGTGATCTTACGAGGACATGTTTGGATTACTCTGGGTGAGAGATGAGAAACTGGTCCCAACAGCAGTGCAAACTATTTTTGCAGTTTTAGGTCAGTGACCCTATGAACTGTCATTTGTAGATGTACCACAGTTCCTTGATTTTTGGTTCCCTTCTTGCCAACCCAACTATAACGGACTAAACTGCAGTCCCCAAACCTAGCACAAGTGCATGATTCAGTCTGTGCAGTGGCTGTGTTCATGTTCCTACAATATCCATGACCAAAGGGACAAGAACTTGGATGAAAAAAAATCACTCAGCTTTCCAGTGAAACTTTGTTGCCTGGAACACCTCCATTATCTTGCTTCCTAAAAGAATAGGAAGTGCTTGAAAAGGAATGAGCTTTAAAAAAAAATAAAGAACAAAATGGAAGCTGCTTCTGGGTGTTGTACTGTAGGTTTGGCTTGCTTATAATAACAAGCTGCTAATATATGCTTGCCTATCGCCCAGGAGCATTGAGGCTTCAAATGCAGGACCGAGTGGAGCATGCACAATAGCAAGCCAGGCTCTATGCCAGGGCACACTTGTACCTTCTCAATAAATACAGCTGGCATCTTTACTACTCATAAATCATTAGTAATTTAGCATGACCTGAAAAAAATTGAGCTACTCAATCAGCCATTTTGCTGCTGGGCTGTTTGTTGCTTTTATGGGCAAAGCCTCAAGAATCTGCAGTAGTTGACTATTGACCATATATGGTACTAGATCTGCACACCCTACTAGATTTTTAGTCATTTCCTTCCCTTATCCACCCCTGCCCCTACATTCTTTCCCAGTCTGCTTGAATTTACAACCTGAATACAGAATCAGTGCCTCTTTTTTGCTGTCCTGTTCTGCCCTTCCCTCCCTGTAGGGTCTATGAACCAGTGCAGGATCCTACCCACCCCCCCACCCCCGGTGAGCCTGCCTTCCTGTTGAGATTCCTTAATGAACAAGAAGTCTGTGCTTAATGATGGGCACCAGGATCAAAGAGGGATCTGTGAGATGTCCTTGGTGGTAACTGCCACTACCCTTTCTAGGGAGAGAAGAGAAGGGGTTGGGTATAAGTTAAGGTGATCTAGTAGAGGAGGTGAAAGCACAAGGGTCAGAGATGGCCAGCTAGTGTCATGTAACATAGTAACATAATAAATTATTGCAGATGAAGACCAGCATGCTCCATTTAGTTTTCCTAATAGGGTGACTAGAGTTGTAGAGCTGCACCTGCTGCTCTGTACTGTGTAGTGATCCTCGTGTCTGTCCCATGTCTTTTGAATTTGTGGTCACAGTCATGGTCATGTGAGAAATAGTTTTGAGGCCCTGTTTCAGTGAGAACTATTTTTAAAAATAATGCCAATGGCCTTATTATAGACTGGATAATTCACCTTCGTAATGGGAGAATTCATGCAGTATTATAGAAAATGCTCCAGCAGGGTGAGTGTAGTAAGTGGTTTCTCCAGGAGCAAGCAGGAAGTCAGTCCTCATGTATGAGTGGGTGCCCATGCATCGCATCTTAGAGTGTACAGATGAGAATGTGGGAGAACCCTCTCACTGTTCCTCCATTCAGTAGTTATAGCATATCTGTAACATGGGTAGTAGTTCCTCAAATGTAGAGTAGAATTCTAACAGGATTCCATTAGAGCCAGAGGCCTTGCCTTTGTCTGTCTGATAACCTTTTGAATCTCGGAGGCGCTGATGTCCTTTTCAAGAGACGAAGTTTGGGCCTCAAAGTTTTGGTCCATCAATAGTGGAGACCAGATCTTCAAATGCCCCTGCATCCCATTCTCTCTCCAATTGATAGAGTTTTGAATAGAACTCTCTACATCGCTCCAGCATTTGCCCATCTTTGGTGAGCAGGTTACCCTTTGCAGTGCTACAATGCGGGTCGCCGCTTCTTTAGCCTTAAGTGTAGAAGACAGTAAGGTTGTTTTCGTGGTAGTATTTACTTTGCTGTGCTCTAATTTGTTGCTGGACATCTGTGCTAAGGATGGCGTTATATTGGTATCTTAGCTTTTGCAATCACATTAGGATCATCAAATCGGTTCTCTTCGTTAGGAGCCTTTCTCCTGCTTGTATTTGAGAGTTCAACTCCAAGTTCTTTCTTCTTTACTTTCAACAGCAACAGCATTAAACTTAAACATGGGACAGACAGTGGATCCCTTTACAGCAACAGGATAAAATCAAAATAAACTTAACTAACTTCTCAACATACAGGGGTGTCCTACACGGAGCAGTGGGTTCACCCCTAAAACAAAGACATGGGGAGGGGTGGCCCGCACGGAGCGGCAGGTGCACCTACTCTTGCCATCTTACTGGGCAGACTAGATGAACCATACTGGTCTTTATCTGCCGTCATTTACTATGTTACTATGTCCTCTGTATAGAAAATGTTATATGTGATCAGATGGTAGCTTTAAAAGCTTCCCACCAGGCCCAAGTTGACGTATCGGAGGGTAAGTTAAACTGGAGGTAGGTTTGTGTTTCATCCCGGATATAGGCTAAAAAGGCCTTATCAGTCAACAAAGACTTATCCAGCTTCCACCCTGCCTAGGCCTGTCACATGGAGACTGTGTGCCTAGGGTAAGAGTCACCGCTGCATGATCTGATGCTGTTTTTGTACATATTTCTGGGGATACCAGTTACGGGAGCAATGTATTTGATATGAGAAAAAAGTCAATTCTTGTCTGAGAGTTATGTAGAAGGGAGTAAAAAGAGTAATCCCTGGCATTTGGATGCAACAACCTCCATGGGTCAGTCGAACCCAGAGATTCCATCACATTCTGGAGTATTGAGATCTGTTTTTTTGCTTGGGGTTTATATGGGGTCCGATCAATAAGAGTCTTGAATGAGATTAAAATCCCTCCTAAGACTATATGCGTGGATGCTGCTTCAGTTACCTCCATTGCTACTTGTGTGAAGAAATTAGGATCTTCTTGGTTGGGTGCATTAACAGTCATTAATGTGTGTATTCTCTGATCTAATTGTGGTGTGACTTTAGCCCATCTCCCATTAGGGTCTATCTTAGTTTCTTTGATTGTCGGTGGGAGGGTTTTTCTTATCAATATAAGCACTCCCCCTTTTTTATTTATTGTCGGTGCTGCGAGGATATTTTGGTAGTTTCCCGACATTACTTTGTAGGACTCAACTGCAGATAAGTGCGTTTCTGTATGTATACTATATCAGCCTTTTTTTGTAGGCAGTACATTAGGATTTTCTTGCATTTGATTGGATTTGTGATACCCTTCACATTAAAGGTTATTATGTTCAAGTTATTGTTTGCCATTTATATTCAATTGTATGCCATTTCTGTATTAATAGGCTCTCTCTGCTACACTTCTCTGTCTCCTGCACCATATGTGTTTTAATGAATCGGCATAGCCAGTATAACATATTAACTCTAACAACAATTGTGTGGCGAAGTCCATCAGACAAAACAAGCATAACTGGTCCCGAGGTTATCCCATTGCCATTGGTTATTATACATGTCGTTAAACTCCCTCCCTCCTCCATTTTTCTTTTCCTTTCCTTAAGGATAGATAATTCACACATGATCTCCCTTAACCTTCATTGGTTTTAACAGACATCAAACATAAGAAAAGGACCCCACCCGAAGGCTCTCATACAAGCCCTACCCTGCGCTAACCCCTGATTTAAAGAATAAACTTATCCCGATGTGCCAACAGTTTCATCCATTAATACTGTCACTATTATTTTAGCACAACCCCATATGCTACATTTTAACTACATGTAGGAACATGGGATTCTTTATTACCGTCACATTTGTCCATTTTGGTATCAGGATTCCATACAGTCTCTTGCAGAAAGATATGAAGTGCTGCGGCATCCTCCAAGGTGCGCGTGGCGTTATGTAGTGTCACTCGCATTTTCGCCAGATAGTATAGGCCATATCTAGCCTGTAGTTTGTGCATCAGCGGCCTGCAGGCCAAGAGTTGCTTCCGACGCTCGACTGTTTTCTTGCCGAGGTCTAGGGTAAAAAGTAACTTTATGACATTGGATCTGCAGCGAGGTACTCTGGCTGATTGAAGAATCTGAAGTACTTCAGGATATCTAAGAACTTTCATGACAATTGGCCTATGATATCTAGTAGTGTTTGTTTTATTTGAAGGGACCCGGTGAGCATGTTCAAGCTCAAATGGCTTTAGGAATGTTGTTTGTAGCAGTTCCAGTATCACCTTTTCGAGATATCCGACCGGGTCTGAGCCTTCTGCCCCCTATGGTACTCCTATTATTTGGATATTACTCTTCTTGCCCGATTATTTTGGTCTTCCATTTGGTTCTCCAGTGCTACAATACGCTTAGTAAGCAGCCCCATCTGTGCGAGCATGTTACCATTTATTTATTTAATTGGATTTGTATACCGCCTTATCATATAATCAAAGCGGTTAAAACAAACAAAAGTACAGAAAGTGAAGGTGAAAATGAACAATGAAAATATATACAAAGTTTGCTGAAAATAGGATATAGTGTAAAAGAAACAACTGTACTATCTACATCGTGAGCTATATTAAAGTGTGAGCTATTATACAATATATATATGATTGGTTTTTCTAAAAACCGTAGTATTCAGTAAAAAGAACAGTTTTAAGTTGCTTCCTAAAGTCTTTTAGGTCTTGATTTGCTCTCAAGTCATTTGGTAGAGAGTTCCAAATTTTAGGCGCCGCAAAAGAAAAAGCCCTGTCTGATGTCTCCTTACGAGATTTTCTAATATCATTTGAAGTGCTGAATTTATTGGAAGAATCTCTTCTTGGTCTATTGCTTATATCTGACTGAATAATAGAATTTAGGCATTCTGCAGAACAGTGCTGCTTAATTTTAAAAATATAAATTATTGTTTTATATTTGATCCGAGACGCTATGGGTAGCCAATGAAGCTCCTTCATGATGGGAGTAACGTGCTCACTACTTGAAAATCCAAAAATAATCCGTGCAGCAGTGTTTTGCGCGAGTTGCAAAGGCTTAATAGATTGTTTAGTTAAACCTAGGTATATGGGATTGCAGAAGTCAAGAAGTGGGGTGATTAATGCTTGACAAACATTTTGGAAATGAATTGTCTCAAGAAGAGGCCTTAGTCTTCTGATAATCTTTATTCTGTAATAGGCACTTCTGATTGTTTTACTTATATGCGACTTTAGATTAAATTCAGTGTCCAGTGTCACACCAAGATACTTTACTTCAGATCTGATAGGAATAATTGAATTTTTTATCCTGATGTCAGATGGAAGTGCAAAAGCATGATTACGAGATACAAATAGAGCTTCTGTTTTGCTAAAATTGATTTCCATGTTATTAGCGTTACACCATTGTGACATTTCTGAGAGACATTCAGTAATTCTTGAATAGTCTGGGTTATCAATAGAGATTGTAGTAAATATCATGATGTCATCAGCATAAATTGTATATTTAATGCCATATTTCTTTGGAATGTTGCATATTGGCTGAATGTAAATATTAAATAGAAGAGATGAAAGTGCTGAACCCTGTGGTACTCCTTGAGTAAGTCTTATGCGTTGAGATGTTTTTTGCCCTATCTTTACCTGTAAGTGTCTTTCTGTCAGATAGGAATGAAACCATTCTAATGTCTTTGCACTTGTGCTTCCACTGGGTCCAAGCATGTAGTAATGTCCAACTGCTTATCCTTGACTTCGTTTAAATCTCCTTGCATTTGCAGTAGGGTCGTCGCATTGGCTGCTATCAATTCCTTCACTTGTTAGAGCTCCACGGGTATCTCATGCAGGCCTTCAGCTGAACTTAAGAACATAAGATATGCCATACTGGGTCCATCAAGCCCAGTATCCTGTTTCCAACAGTGGCCAATCTAGGTCATACGTACCTAGCAGTTTCTCCAAGAGAGACAGGTTCCACAATGCTTGTATTGGGTCAAGCAGTGATATCCTGGGTTCCTTTTTAATAATGGTTTATGGACCTTTCCTCCAGAAAATCTGTAGTTTCCCGGATCACCACTGGAACCCTTTTTAAAAATTGGCGTTACATTGGCCATCCTCCAGTCTTCAGGTATTACAGATGATTTTAATAATAGTTCACAGATTACTAATAGCCGGTCTGCAATCTCATATTTCAGTTCTTTCAACACCCTTGGATGGTATATCATCCGGTCCAGGTGATTTGCTACTGGTTGTAATACATCTTCCCGTTGTATTGATATTTCCTTCAATTCTTCTGCACCTTTAAATACTACTTCAATCATGGGTAACATACCTACATCTTCCTCAGTAAAGACCGAAGCAAAAGAATTGATCCAGTCTTTCCGCTATCGCCTTGTCGCCTCTTAGTGTCCCTTTAACCCCATTATCATCTAATGGACCAACTGACTCTCTCACAGGTTTTTTGCTACAAATGTACTTGAAAAAGTCTTTATTACACATTTTTGCTTCTGCAGCAGGCTTCTTCTCAAATTATCCCTTTGCCTGCCTTATCAATGCCTTGCATTTAATTTGCTAGTGCTTGTGCTGTTTCCAGTTTTCGTCATTTGGCTCTTTTTTCCATTTCCTGAAAGATGCTTTTTTTGGCAACAGCCTCTCTGACCTCGCCTTTAAACCATGCTGGCACTTTTTTGGACTTCCTTCTACTTTTCTTAAAGCGTGGAATACAGCTGGTCTGGGCTTCCAAGATAGTATTTTTAAACAACACCCAAGCTTGATGTAAGTCTTTAACCTTTGCAACTTTTTCTTAACTATTTTCCTAATTTTATCATAGTTTCCCTTTCGAAAGTTAAAAGGTAGTACTGTGGATTTCCTTACCATCCCTCATCCACTAATTAAATCAGATGCGATCGTGCTATGATCACTATTTCCAAGTGGTCCCAACACCCTTATCTCTTGCAGCAGATCTGGTGTTCCACTAAGGACTAGGTCCAATATGGCTTCCCCTTTATTTATTTTAACATTTCTTATATACTGCCTTTCAGGATATCAAGGTGGTTTACATTGAACAAACTGAAATTACATTGAACAGGGCATTATAACTTGGAGATAACTATTTTACAGGGAACATGGGCAATGGAGGACTAAATTTATTTTTATTTATTTAAACTTCTTATATACCGCACTCTTTGACATCAGCGCGGTTTACAGATAACATAAAGAAAACCAGAACAGGCTGTTTGGTATTACATATAACAGGAGTATCAACTTGGATAACATGGGAGAACTATTTACATGGAGTATATAATCTAGAAACTAGATAACATGCTCGAACTATTTACATAAAATTAGCAGGAATGCTTGGAACAAGGAGAGAGACTGTGGATTGTATTAGGGTGGGGTTATTATGTTACGTTTCATGTGGGGTAGTATTTGATGAAAAGGTGTAGTTTAAGGGCCTTTCTGAACTGGGTTAGGTCGGTTATGGCGCGGAGATCAGGTGGGAGAGAATTCCAGCATTTTGGTACGCTAAACATGAAAGCTCTGTTTGACGTTGATAGGCTGCACGTTGTTATAGCCTTTGGGGTTGTTAGTGAGTTTAATGCTGTCTGTCTCCTATTTCTGTTTGATGGGACGGTTTGGATGAGTTTAGAAAGTGATGTGGACGATAAATCATTTATGGCCTTAAAAGTGAGAATAAGGGTTTTGAATGTAAGTCTTCCATGTATAGGGAGCCAATGGAGTTGTTTGAGGATAGGTGTGATGTGTTCATTTTTGGGCGCTCCTAGAAGAACCCTGGCAGCGGTGTTCATGGCAAGCTGTAAGGAGCTTACGGTGGATTGTGGGAGTCCTTGTAGAATGGAGTTGGCGAAGTCAAAATGCGGTAGTATCAGAGCTTGGTAGATGGTTCTGAAGTCTTCGTGATCTAGTAGGGGACCGTAGGTGTCTGAGCGTGCGTATTTTGAAGTACACAGATTTTACGATATTGTTTGTGTGGTTTCATATCGAGCCTATGGTCTAGTGTGACTCCGAGGTATTTTATTGTTTCCTTGGTGCCTAGGTCAGCTCCCTTGACACTTATATGTGATGGTGGAGTGAAGTTGGGGTCTCTTGTGATAAAGAGAACCTCAGTTTTCTTATGCTGAATGCGGAGGTTCTGTGACAGGAGCCATTGTGAGACTGCATCGAAGCAGTTTGTTATAGGCAATAAATCCATTTGCATTGTGGAAAATGGCATGTAGAGTAGGATATCGTCGGCGTATATCATACATTTCACATTGAAAGACCTGATGATATCGCAGATAGGCTGCATATAGATGTTGAACATGAGGGATGAAAGTGAGGACCCTTGCGGAACGCCTTGTCTTTGATGGAAGAGTTTTGATTCTCCTGTTGCAGATTTAACGTATTGCATTCTGGTATCGAGGTATGATTTACACCATTCAAGTGCTGTGTTGCAGATGCCTTTTTCTTTCAGTCGACCGAGGAGAATCTCGTGATTTACCGAGTCAAACGCTGCTGCTATATCCAAGAAGATTAGCACAACGCCTTGTCGGATGTTGTCTATGGTATTGAGAACATCATTGAAGAGAGTGGTAAGCAGTGTCTCAACGCCATGGAATTCTCTGAAGCCGTGTTGAGAATGGTCCAGAGGGGCTGCGGAGTCATTGTGGTTTTGGATTTGGCGCTGTGCCTCTTTCTCAATGATCTTTGCTAAGAGGTGGATACTGGCTATAGGCCTGTAGGAGTCTGGCCGTTTTGGGTCTAGTTTAGGGTTTTTTAGCAGTGGCCTGATGGATGTGAGCTTTAATGCAGATGGGAAGGAGCCAGTAGTGAAGGAGAGGTTTATGATTCTTGCAATGAAGGGGCTAAATGCACACCGAAGATCCTTTATCCAAAAGGCTGGGCAGGGATCGGTCTGTGCGGTGGTCGTGTTGAGTGAGGTGATTGTGTCTTCAATGTGTTTAGAAGAAGGTGTGGTAAGTGCGGATAGGGATGTTGGGCAAGTTGTTTCTTGTATATTGTTTTTTGAGAGTTCATCTGTCTGTAGGAGTTTTGATTGCAAGTAATCAGCGAATTCTTGCGGGTGGATATCATTATTTTGTTCAGAGGATGGTTCCTTTGATAGTGACTTAACCAGGTTGAAAAGGTCACGAGGTTTGTTCAATGATCTCTTGAGCATATCTGAGTGGTATTGCTTCTTTCTGGTTGTGATTGCCTCGCGGTGAGTTGAGAGGTGGAGAATGTAGGCTTCGTGGTCATCGATAGCTAGTGAGCGGCGCCAGCGTTTTTCGAGCCTTCGTAGGTGCGTAAGAGAGGACCGTAGCTCGGGGGAAAACCATGGAGCAGAGGTTCTTTTCCCTGATATGGACTTTTTGTGTGGTAGTTGAGCAACAGCGTTGAGGCTGTTGTTCCAGGCAGCGATTGACTCGTCAAGGTTGAGAGTTGTGTTGTTGAGGACTGGTTGGGTACTTGACAGAATAAGTTCTCTGTTGAAAGGTCGAAAGCCCCGTGTTACTCTAGATGGATTGGTGAGTTTACTGTGTTCAGACTATGACTGTTGTTCAGGGGAATTTGTAGGTTTATAAGTTTATGGTCAGACCATGGGACATCGGTGATCGATTTTGCAATGTTGCTGTTTTGCTCAGAGACATGGTGGGGGGCGAATACCATGTCAAGAATGTTTCCTTTGGTATGAGTGGGCTCAGTGATCATTTGTTTGTAACCAAGATTTTCAATGGCATTAAGGAGTGAAGAGGACTGGTTTTGTTGTAGTGATGGGAGGTTCAGCTCTCCCATTATCCAGTTGGGAGTGTTGGGGTTGCAGGTATTGGCGGCCAGATCCAATATGGTGGGCAGGTCGTCTGGGGAGCTCGAGGGGGCTCTGTAGACCAGGTTCATGGAGCATTGTTTATTGGCTATGGTGATTATGTCCAGATTGTTTGAGCTATAGGAGTTAGTCATGTTGAAGAGGAGTTCAGACTTGGTGAGTATGAGTGCTCCTCCTCCCTTCTTGTTTTCTCTGTGGGTTGTGTGTATAGTGAAGTTTGGTGGCATGAGTTGATTAATAAGGACCCAAGACCACAAGGAGCACCTGTGGGACTAGAAACCCCAGTCCTTCTGGCCCAAGGTTGCTATCCTCTAGTGGGATTTGAACCCCTGACCTGGCCTGAAGTAACTTGCCCCAACCACTAGGCCACTCCTCCCTCTTGTCGGTTCATGAACCAGCTGCTTCAAGAAGCAGTCATTTATTTCATCTAGGAACTTTATCTCCCTAGCATGTCCTGCCGTGATACTGACCCAGTCAATACCGGGGTAATTGAAATCACCCATTATTATTACTGTGCTGTAACTTTTGCTAGCTTCTCTGATTTCTTTGAGCATTTCATCATCCATTTGTTCATTCTGGCCAGGCGGTCAATAGTACACCCCCACTGCCATCGCCTTCCCCTTTTTACATGGAATTTCAATCCATAAAGATTCTACAACAAATTTTGTTTCCTGCAAAACTTAATTCTCCAGGACCAAGCAGGAAATCAGTCCTCACATATGGGTGACGTCGGCACCGACGGAGCCCCCATGCAGAGCATTTCCTCAGCTTTTAAAGAAAGCCTTTGGAAATGCAGCACGCATGCGCGGTCCCCTTCCCGCCCAAGGGTGCCTTCTTGCTCAGTCTTCTTTTTTCCGCGGAGCCCACCGCAAGTGTGTCGTGGTCACCTGTGAAAATGTTGATTTTTTTCGGTGTGGATCCGTGTTTTATCTCCAGGAACAAGCAGGAATGAGTCTTCACATATGGGGTACGTCGGTACCGGCGGAGCCTGCACGGGAATGCTGCCCAGCTTTCAATCAGAAAGCTTTTGGCAGCATCCCTCGCGCCTGCGCAGTGACTTCCCGCCTTCTCCACAGCCTCTCTTCAGTTTTCGTTTTTCCGCGGAGCCGGCAGGACATCCTCCTGTCACCGCAGAAACTTTTCTTTTTAATTGCTTTAATTCTTTTAATATTTTGTTTTCTTGTGGTCGCGACTGTTTTTCCCGCTACCACCGGTACCGCCGGTGGTTTTTCGGCTAAAGTCTGAAAATCTTTTCTTCAGTTTTTTTTGCCTTAACTCTTAGGCCTACTAGGCCTTTTTCCTTATGGAGCCTTCTTTTCCTAAGAAGTGCATCCGGTGTGGAAACACCTGTTTCTTTTTAGACACCAATAGCTGGTGTCTTAACTGTGTGGGTCCTGACCCTTTTTCCCCTGACTTGTCAGGAGATAATCTTGTGAGAAAACCTTCAGTATTTAGAGTTTCCCTCGATACCGTTTTTGCTTCGGCACTGAGGGTACCCGGTTTCTCTACTTCACGGGATCAGGTAACCCAAAAACAGTCTGTTAAGACTAGCCAATGCTTGAGTGGTATGTCCCATGCCCAGCATGGTGACGGCTCCGGCCTTACCCTCAAGAACCCATTGGCATTACCCCTGCGGGAGTCTTCGAGCTCCAAAGCATTAAAGGGGTTTCAGGATGTTCCTGGGGCTCACCCCTCACAGAACATGCCTGAGCCATGCCGCGGGGGTGGTATCCGCTTCGAGCGGTACCGAGCCTCCGGCATCGGCACTGGTGTCGAGTACTCTACTCTTCACCAGGGATCGTCATCGGGCATCCTCGGTACCTTTGGGACCGATCGATACGCACCGCATTGACTTCCCTCAATCTCAGCCATGCTCTGGGACGGTACCGGCGTCGATCGGTTCCGATACCCTAGCATCGACATCGGCATGTATGGGTGCTCATCGGGTATCCTCGGTACCGTCGGTATCGATCGATGTCACCCAGGCTGCCTTAGTGGTATCGGCATCGCCGATCCTACCACCGGCGTCGGAACTGTCGAGACATGCATCGCTAGCCTCGCTCTCTTCGATGCCGAGTCTGGAATCAATATCGAGTCTAGAGGACTGCGTACCGACGCGTCCCGGAACCGACTCCTGTCGTTTCCAAATAGGTAGTTCCGAAGATCCCAGCCATTTATCAGTAGCGATGTTGATGCCTATTCTTGCACCAATGCCTAGTTTGGAACCCATACCTGGCCTTGGTGCAGTACCTTCTCCGTCCTCTGATACTCAGGCTCTTTCTTTGGCCTCGCCAAGAATACTTCCCCTAGGAGATCAGTCTTTTCAGGCTTTTCTCCGGATATGGCCGCCTTTCTTAATATTTCTATCCCTGGTTGTGATCCTACTCATGGCTCACCGGCACAAATGCAAAATATACAGTTTCCTTTACATCCTGCTCTGCAGGATCTCCTTCTCAGGATATGGAAATCACCCTTACGACTTCCTCAAGTTTCTACTGACCTTGAGGTTAAGTACCGAGTGCCACCCTCTCCAGGATTCCAAAAACCTCAACTTTCTCATCGTTCCCTTGTAGTGGAATCAGCACTGAGAAAAGTTAAGAGCAAGAAGAAGCATTCTTCTTTTCCGCCAGGTCGTTCTTCAAGAACACTTGATGCTTTTGGCCGTCAGGCCTTCCAAAACTCTATGCTGGCTTCCAGAGTGCTCTCCTATATTTTTCATATGAGTCTAACACTCCAGGAAGTCACAGACCAATTGTCTCTTTTGACCCCTTTTTTACCAGAGCCCAAAGCTGCTGATTATTCCTTGCTCATTAATCACAGTCGCAATATATCCTGGTTCCTGTCTCTTGCTTCTATAGACTCTTTTGAGTCCGTTAGCAGATCCTCTGCTACTGCCATTGCAGCACGTCGCAGAGCCTGGCTTGAGGCTTCAGACTTGAACAAACGGGCACAAACTATACTAGCTCATTCTCCTTGTACAGGGGAAAGTCTTTTCAATAAGGAGGCTTTACGTCAGGTTGCTCAATGCTCCACTGACTCTTTTTCCACTAGAAACCATTCTAAGCCGCCTCCTTCTTCAAAGAGTAGGAAAGGTCCTGCCAAACCTTCTTTCCCTAAGAAAAGAAAGTTTCATTCCTCTCCTGCCCATTATTCGGCTGTACCTAAACAAGAGACGCCTCAACCTAGTCTGCAGTCCTCCAGTTCTGGCCAGTCTCCACATTCCCGGCAACCATAGGGACCGGGAATTGTAACTTACACTTTCCTTCTACATCTTAGACGTTTCTCAGTGTACTACCCTGTAAAAAAAAAAAAAAAAAAAAATTCTTTTGTTCAGGGACTACACACTTCTCCTCTTCTTACTCTCTAGAGGAGCAGTTGTGACTATTACCTGATAGTTCTATCCCAACTGAACATTCTTCCTTCAGTTGACTTCCCCATGGGTACGTCACCCTACAACTACTTAAGGACTTCCATACGGAACTACTTCTCTAGCAAGCTCGTTCCCCAGACAAGGATAGATGATATTCCCTCCTTGTCTGTTTTTTCTTTTTCAACACATGACAGTCTCTTTGCTGTTTCCGTCAGCAGCTCTGCCTGCAGGAGTGACAGTAATTCTCTTGCTGAAACTTTATCCAAGTTCCAGTCCCTTGTTCAAATCTTTGTCTACCCTCAGTAGTGATTCCAAGCTGCCTTGG
The DNA here is from genome assembly GCA_033557465.1 of Ichthyophis bannanicus. Classification (NCBI taxonomy): domain Eukaryota; kingdom Metazoa; phylum Chordata; class Amphibia; order Gymnophiona; family Ichthyophiidae; genus Ichthyophis; species Ichthyophis bannanicus. The sequence goes on from CM066045.1 coordinate 56,515,763, forward strand.
ATCCTCCTACTTGTTTAGACTTTCTCACATTATTCTACCCATCTCCTTTCCTAGGATATGGCAACATACCTGACTTTCAGTCAGTTTGTCTCATAGCTCTCCTGCACAATGCTCTCTGCAATCTTCAGAGAAGCTTTTTACTATGGGGACCTTGCTGCAGAGCATTGGTCTTGTCTCTGAAGTTCCTCTTTTACTAGAGAAGAACTTATAACCCTTCCTATACCTGAGAGGGTTCTCCGCACCCCCCCCCCTTTTTTTAAATTGGGGTGTTAACACGTAATCTCAGTTCTACGAGAAGATCCAAGACATACACCATGTCAGTGTTCTGTGGAAATCCATTATTGTTCCTTACAGATTCCTATCTTCATCTGTTCGCACGCGAACATCACGGATAACTAGTTGGATTGCCTTCCGGCATCCCTCAATCCATGAAAATAGATTCTCTATACATATCCCAAGTGGGATCACCCTCTCGTAGGATGCAGAATCTTTTTCTCTTCTATTCCCCATGTACAATCAAGGGACTGCATGGTAGACATGTCTCTCAATCTGTTGCTTGTATGTAGCATCTCCTTATATGTCTACATACTTATATCATTATTCTGGTGGTGCTAAACAATGCCCCACAACTTTCCATATGTATATTTATATATTATGCATATATATATATTACTATATATATATATCTATTCAAGTCACATTTATATCTCCCCATATATATGTGTTGCATGGGGGGCTTCTCAAGGGTTGGTCCATCGTCTTCACTATCACCCTTACTGTCTATACTACATGTTTTACCTCTTAGAGGTTTTAGACAGTCTATTGCCCTACGTCCCATACCAAATTATGATACAGGACATGTTATGCCCCAACAACCACTTGGTGCTAACATTTCCCAATTTTTCTTTATGGCCTTGAAGCATCCAGCTTCAATAGTTTTTCCTATCTCTCGCCAGCTAGGAATATCAGTGTACATCTTTCTCTTGAGTACACAGCTGTTCTACTTGGGAATAGGGGTTTTTTCCAGTTCCCCTCTTCCTGCCAGGACTGGGCTAGTTCTCCAACTCCGCCAGTCTTCTTCCTTTAGTCCTCAATGTTAATAACCTTATGCCTAAAGGAGTTTTCAGCTTTTCTCCATAAAGCTTTCCATTGAAGACCTGACGTCTAATCCTACCCAGTTGACACCTGGATCGTCTACTACCTCCAGGTCTGGACCTTCATCCTCACTACTGGGAGGTCACCTTGAAGATTCAGCCACTGCTTATCCAGTAGACTTCATCCTGCTTCCTACTTCCTACAATACAGTAGGTAAGCTGCATATTTTAAGTGTACATTAAATGTGTTTAATGCTACTCATCATATATACCAAGGACTCCTGTACTCTGTACGACCCTCTAGTCCATGGCTATGCTGTTTCTTTCCTCACAGCTCCTTTATTGTCAACTCCTACCCTCCATCCCACATTGGATGCCGGGGATTCCTGGAGACAAAATGCACCCCTGATCCAGGCACTTGCATTTTTATGGGATCTCCCCCTGGCATCTCCAGCTAGGGAGTCCCCATATGTGAAGACTCATTCCTGCTTGTTCCTGGAGATAGCACAGTTACTTACCTGTAACAGGTGATCTCTGGGAACAGCAGGAATTAGTCTTCACAACACTCCCACCTCCCCTAGGAGTTGCATCTTCTTAATTTCTTTCCTTTTCTCTCCTCGCCTTTGTCTCAGCTCTGAAACTCAACTTTCTGATTGAAAGCTGGGCAGCATTCCCGTGCAGGCTCCGTCGGTACCGACGTACCCCATATGTGAAGACTAATTCCTGCTTGTTCCTGGAGATCACCTGTTACAGGTAAGTAACTGTGCTTTCTCGGTTCGACGCCGGCTCCCTTTCCCGCCTGGGCCCGGTACACCGGTATCAAGCCCGAATCTTTTTTTTCGGTTTTTGTCCTTAGAGACTAGCGTTCACGCCATTTTTTTTCTTTTTTCCTGACAGCCCAGTCTTTTGACCTTGCAGGGGCTGCCAGCGGGTTTAAGAAGTGTGACCGGTGTAAGAAACTGATGTCTCTCACCGACACACACGACTGCTGCCTCCGGTGCCTCGGGCCCGACCATGACCTGCTGGTCTGTGTCCCATGTGGCAAAATATCTTCCAAGGCATTGAGGAGCTGGCAGCACCAACGTGAAAGGATCTTCTCTGATTCCGCGTTCGGCAGAGCCCGGACTTCGTCAGAGGCCTCGACATCTCGGGAGTCTGACCCAGAGTGTCGTTGGGGCTCCTCTGAGAGGGGGTCTCCTTCGCGGGTGCACTGCAGGAAGAAGAAACCCGCGAGGGCAGCGTCGGTGGACACTCTTGGCTTCTCGAGGGCCAGGTCGCATAGCCCTGACCGCCGTCCCAGGTCTTCGGAGTTGGAGAGGCCTGCTAAACAACCTCGTGTAGAGCCGGAGGCCCCAGGTCATGTGAGTATTGTAGTCCTCGTGGACTCTCCTCCGGGGGAGCCGACGTCGGGCCCGACGCCATCGGGGCCCGAGTCGGAGGCTGCTGGGTCTCCTGAGCTCTGACTCAGGTTGACGGCCTTGGAGAGCAGTTTGGCTGCCTTCATGGAACAGCAGCGGGTGCTGATCGCCAGTCTCACCGGTGCATCTGCCCCGACCACTGAAACCTCAACGTCCAAGTCGACCCCGGAGGCCGAGCCGATCCTCAAGTCCATGTGATCTCGAGTCGATCCTCGGCCGAGGTCACCCTCGATCTCCCGTGCGGGACCGAGGTCATCGACGCCAGTGCCCTCGGCGTCGGGACGGATGGCATCGGTGCCTGCCCGGCCGGAGCCGTTCGACACCTCGGAGGGGTCGGGATAGGAAACTGAGGAAGAGGAGTCCCCGGACACCTTTCGGACCCGTTGTGTCCCATCGGACTCACCGGAGTCTGAACCTCGGAGAAGATCCCCCCCCCCCCCCCCCCCCGAGGATACCCGGTTCTCGGATTTCGTGAGGGACATGGCCAAGTCCTTGGTTTTCCCCGCAGACCCCGAGGAGGAGCCTCAAGCCGAGGAGCTCGAGGCCCTGCAGTATGACTCTCCCCCCAAGGAGGCCTTTACTGTACCGGTTCCTCCGATGCTGGAACGGTTGCTCTTCCGCATGTGGGAGGCGCCGGCCTTAACGCCGGTTCATAGCAAGCGGGTTGATTCCATTTATCGAGTCCGCAAGAGCCCTGGGTTTCAGAAGGCACAGCTGCCGCACCACTCCATGGTTGTGGAATCGGCCATGCATCGCCTGAAGAGTCAGAAGATGCACTCCTCGGTGCCTCCTGGCAGGGAGGCCCAGAACCTGGATGCCCTCGGTAGGAAGTGCTTCCAGGGCTCTATGCTTGCTTGCCGTGTCCAGACTTTCCAGCTGTACATGGGCATGTACCTTCGAGACTTAGCAAAGGAGATTGCCGGGTTCTCTGCTGGTCTCTCCAAGGAATCTTTGCAGAGGTTCACAGCCTTGTCAACTGGAATCTTTATCTTTATTTCTTCACTTGATAGACTGCTTTTGTCGAAACATTAAAGCGGTTTACAATAATATAGAAGGTCAACGCCGCTAAACTATGGAAAAGGAACTCCATAATATAATAGGAAAGAAGAGAAAAGGACAAAGCAAAAACAAATAAGACCATAAACCTAGACCAAGGACTCCAGGGGGTCAAGCACAGGTAGACAGATCAAAAGGGACAGAACAAAGGGAAAACAGGACAAAACAAACACAATAATAGCATAACAAATAGATCAACAGAAACTCAGGAAGGAACATCAGGAAGAAGGTCAAAGGCTTGTTGGAACAGATGAGTTTTCAGTAATGTCTTGAACTTGGGATAAGAGGGCTCTAAACGGAGGGAGGGTGGTAAGGCATTCTAAAGCAAGGGACTGAGAAAGAAGAAAGCCGAATAACGAGTTTGTTCTAAGTGTGCCTGTGACGGAGAGGGTAAGGACAAGCGATTGGCATGCAGAGAGCGGAGCTGGCGGTATGGAGTATGAAGGGAAATAAGATCAGCTAGATAGAGAGGGTTATATGTATAAATGGCACTATGCATTAGAATGAGAAATTTATAGTGAAAGCGAAAACGGAGAGGCAACTAGTGCAGTCGAAAGAGAATGAGAGTGATGTGATCAAATCGATGGGCAAATGTAATGAGGCGGGCTGCAGTGCTTTGAATAAGCTGTAAACGTTGAAGCCGGTAATTTGGAAGGTTGGCTAAGAAAATATTACCATAGTCAAGTCTGCTGGTGACCAGGACCAGAACAAGGGTGATCGGTGAACTAGAGGGGAGAAGGGAGCGGACAGCCCTAATTCGACGTAAGACTGCAAACAAACGGCGGGTAAGAGAGGAAATGTGACTGTGGAAGGAAAGGGAGGAGTCTAAGATTACCCCCAGGTAGCGGAAGGAGGAAGTGAGAGGAATTGGAATAGGGCCAATCTTAGGCGCAAGAGTAGGGCAAGAACCGCTCAGGGAAACCCACATAGCTGTGGACTTAGAGGGATTTAGATGTAAAAGGTTCTGAGAGAGCCAAGAGGCAACATGGGAGAGACAAAGGTTAAGCTGAGAGATGTCCAGGGTCATCAGTGAGGTATGGAAAAGGAGGATGTCATCAGCATATATGTAAGATGATACTGGGTACTACTGTATTAGGAGAGGCAAGGGAGAAAGGAAAATGTTAAATAGCAGAGGCGAAAGAACAGAACCCTGGGGTACACCACAGGTGAAAGGGAAAGAAGAAGAGGACTGATCATTCGAATGGACAGTGAAGGAACGGGCTGTGAGAAAGGAGTGGAACCACTGCCAGACTGTGCTACTTAACCCGAAATCATACAGACAAGAAAGAAGAGTTCGGTGGTCGATCAAGTCAAATGCTGCAGAGAGATCAAGAGACACATTAAGGGTAACATCTCCGCGATCGTGGGCAACATGTATTTCGTTCAGAAGTGCCAGAAGGACAGTTTCTGTACTGTACCCTTGTCGAAAACCTGCTTGACGGGGGTGGAGGGTATTGGTGGATTCTACATGAGAGTTTAGTTGTTCGAAGGCAAAGCGTTCCAGTAGTTTAGCTAAGAAGGGAAGGTTCGAAACAGGGCGCCAGTGGGACGGTACGGAAGGATCAAGAGAGGGTTGTTTCAAGAGGGGGTAGACCACAGCAGATTTCCATAGGGAGGGGAAGTGGCCAGATGATAGACTAGTATTGATGATGGTGGTCATGGTGGGTATGAGTTGTAAAGCGGGTTCAGTTAGCCAACGAGACGGAATCGGGTCCAATTGGCAGGTGGTCTTCCTAGATTTAGATAGCATTTGTAAGAACTCTGCAGAGGTGATAGGGTGGAAAGAAGACCAAGTATGGGCAAGAGCTTGATTGGGCAGGGAAGAGGGCAGTATCATATAGTCGGAAGCAATCAGCTCATAAGAAGGAGCAGGAGACAAAGGGGAGAGGGGTAGGGATAGCAAGGGAGGTGGGGGGGGGGGCTTGAGAAGGAGGAGCGCAGATGTAAATTTTTTTCTGAGAAAAAAGTGGCCATATGCTGAGGAGCTGGGATTTTAGTTGCCTGATTACGATTTGGGCCGGTAGAGGAGAGCTTATGTAGAATTGTGAAAAGGTGTCTGGAAGAGTTTGCAGCTTCAGAGATTTCAGCGACGTAAAAGGCGCGTTTGGCAGATTGAACAGCCATGCGGTAGTCTGAAAATAACTGCCTAAAACGGGAGAGCAATTCGGGAGTGGGGTGATTAGACCAACGACGCTGTACTTGTCAGAGCTGAGTCCCCTGAAGACGTAGGGCTGGGTGGTACCATGAGGAATGGACTGAGCTAGAGGATCTAGAAAAAGGACGAAGTGGCGCTAAATCATCTAAGGCATTAGTGAGGAGAGAATTCCAGAGTGAAACCTGGCTATCGGGTGAGCGCGTAGCAAAATCTGGGGGAAAAGGAAGGAGCAGGGGGGAAGACACTGAGAGTTTCAGGAGTGATACGGCGCCGGAAGGAGGAAGGAGAAGGAGATGTTGGCAGACTAGCTGTCTCTGAGAAAGGGCAGGAGACCGAAAAGGAAATACAAAAATGTGAACTAAATCTAAGGTATGACCTGCTGTGTGAGTAGGGCCGAGGACATGTTGGTGAAGAGAAATGTCATTCAGGTTTAAGAAAACTTGATCCTTTTGCCTACAGGGGTTATCCACATGAACATTGAAGTCGCCTAGGATAATAAGATTAGGAAAATGTAAAGCTGTGTCTGAGAGGGTTTGTAAAGCTGCTTCCCAGCGTGCAGCAGAAAGGGAAGGGGGAAGGTAGAGAAGGAGAAAATAAAGCGGGGGTGAGGACTGAAGGCGAAGAAGAAGAGAGTGCTCCAAGTATGTCTTGAGCAGCTTATGATGGCTTCGAGGCTTCGGCCCGAGTAACCGCGGCCGGCATAGGTGCACGCTGTCAGGTCTGGCTACAGTCATCGGACCTCGAGTCGTGGGTGCAGGACAAGTTGGTCGATGTCCCTTGCCGAGGTGAAAACCTCTTTGGCAAGCCCATGGCTGAAGAGGCTGCAGAACTCGAGTCCGAGACTCTCACCAGGACAAGGTTGTCCAGAAAGACCTCTGCCCCTTCTCAAAAGAAGAAGGGCTCGGGGAAAAAGCCCTTTTACCCGAGGAAGTCATCTGCCTACAAATCTTACCCTCAATACCGGGCCTCCACAGCTCCCCAACAGGGTCAGCAGGCCAAGGGGCAGGGACATGGGGCCCCGTAGGCAGAAAACCCCCAAGCCACCAGCTCCGGCTCCTGCACAGCAGGGAGCAGGGTTTTGACTCCAGTGGCATAGCCTCTCCTCCTCAGCTGACCCCTCTCAGCACAGGAGGCCGGCTGACCCTTTGTGCCCACAGGTGGTCAGCCATAACAGGGGATACCTGGGTACTCAGCATAGTCCAGAGGGGCTATTTGCTCCACTTCACCCAGTTACCCTCCTCCTACTTTCCAGGGCAAGCCTCCAAGACTCCCTCTGCACAGAAACTTACTCCTTCAGGAGTTGGCAAGTCTTCTAAAGGAGCAGGTGGTGGAACCGGTGCCCCACCACCTGAAAGGGCGGGGCTTCTATTCCAGGTACTTTCTGGTACCAAAAGGACAGGAGGCCTCAGGCCCATCCTCGACTTGAGAAATCTCAAGTTCATGGTGAGGGAAAAGTTTAAGATGCTTACCCTTGGAATACTGCTGCCCTACCTCCAGCAGGGAGATTGGCTATGCTCCTTAGATCTAAAGGATGCTTATAATCACATCCTCATTCATCCAGACCACAAACAATATCTCAGATTTGTAGTGGGAGGGAATCATTTTCAGTACAGGATACTTCCATTTGGCCTAACCTCCACGCCCAGGGTTTTCACCAAATGCCTGGCGGTGGTGGCGGCCTATCTCAGAAACCAGGGCATCTTTCTTTCCATACCTGGATGACTGGCTCATCAGGGGTCAGTCTCTACAGGAGGCTGGACAAGCCACTCTTCGCACTGTCTCCCTTCTACAGCATCTGGGGTTTGTCATAAACTTCGCAAAGTCCACTTTGCACCCCTCACAGAACAGAGTTCATCGGAGTAAGGCTGGATACCCTTCAGGCAAAGGCTTATCTGCCTGTGGAAAGGGCCCACAGACTGATGGACTTGGCCAGACAGTTTCACAGCAATTCTCTGGTTTCTGCCAGGCAATTCCTGCGGCTATTGGGCCACATGGCATCCACAGTCCATGTTACTCCAAATGCACATCTGCACATGAGGCTTGCTTGGTGGGGCCTCAAAACTCAGTGGCTGCAAGCCACAGGACACTTGGGAGACAAAGTAAGGGTGTCCAAACTGCTGGCGGCCTCCCTGCAATGGTGGCTGCATCTCCCGAATCTAGTGCAAGGTGTGCCTTTTCAGCCACCGCCACAAACACAGGTGCTGACAACAGATGCTTCTCTTCAGGTTTGGGGTGCACATTGCCAGGGGGCATGCACCCAAGGCCTCTGGTCCCCTTGGGAGTCCACACAGCAGATCAACCTCTTGGAATTGAGAGCTATCCGTTTGGCTCTCCAAACTTTCTCTCATGTCTTCTCTCACCAGTCTGTTCTGGTTCAGACAGACAATCAAGTTGCAATGTTCTATGTGAACAAGCAAGGAGGCACAGGGTCCCAACTTCTGTGTCAGGAGGCTCAGGCCCTGTGCTCATGGGCAGTCAAACATGGCATGCTTCTCAAGGCAGTTTATCTGCCCGGCCAGGAGAATTACCTGGCGGACCGGTTGAGCAGGATTCTGCAGCCACACGAATGGCAGTTGAATCCCCTGGTGGTTCAAAAGATCTTCCTGAAGTGGGGTCTTCCAACCATCGATCTCTTTGCCAGTCCACTGAACCGTCAGCTACCCAGGTTCTGCTCCAGACAACTGCATCCTCTGAGAATAGCAGCAGATGCGTTTCTAATCTCTTGGTCGCCGAGCCTACTGTATGCGTTTCCTCCCACGCCTCTAGTGGCCCGGACCCTTTTCAAGGTGCTTCGGGACAAGGCCTCGGTAATCTTGGTAGCCCCTAGGTGGCCAAGGCAACCGTGGTTTCCACTCCTTCTGCAGCTGGCTGTGGACACTCCACTCCCTCTAGGGGTGCAACCCGATCTCCTATCTCAGGATCAGGGATCTCTCTTGCACCCCAACCTCCAGTCCGTCCATTTGATGGCCTGGATGCTGAAAGGGTAGTTCTAGCTCCCTTACTGCTGCCTAGGGAAGTGGAGGAGGTGGTCTTGGCCTCTAGGAGGCACTCCACTAGAAAGTCTTATGCCCTCAAGTGGCGTAGGTTCTCCATCTGGTGTGCTCAGCACAAGGAGGATCCTTTTTCGTGCCTGGTGCCAGTGGTGCTGCAATATTTGCTTCACCTGCCCGACCTGGGCCTTAAATCCAACTCTGTTCGGGTCCACCTCAGTGCTCTGTCAGCGCACCACTCACTGTTGGATGGTCCGTCTCTGTCATGCCACCCTTTAGTGGCCTGCTTCCTCAGAGGCCTCCTTTTGCTCAAGCCTCCGATTCGTTCACCTGCACCTGAGTGGGATTTGAATGTGGTCTTGCAACAACTTACTTGCCCACCATTTGAGCCTATGGCTACTTGTCCTTTTACGCTTTCTTTCCTGGAAGGCGTTGTTTTTGGTAGCTCTTACCTCAGCCAGGCGAGTCAGTGAGCTACAAGCTCTGGTCTCAGAGCCACCATACACAAGGTTCTATAGGAACAGGGTGGTCTTACGGACTCACCCAAAGTTCCTTCCTAAGGTTGTCTTCTCCTTCCATCTCAATCAGGAGGTGGTTCTTCTGACTTTCTTTCCCAGGCCGCATGCCAGCTGGGCTGAGATGGTCTTGCATACCCTGGACTGTAGGAGGGCGTTGTCTTTCTACATTGACCGTATGCAGGGGCATCGAAGGGCTGTTCAGCTCTTCGTATCGTTTGACTCTAATAAGCTAGGGTTACCTGTCTCCAACCGTACCCTGTCCATTTTGGGTAGCGGACTGTATCGCCTGGGCTTACAGGGCAGCCGGCCTCTCCTTGCAGGGTCGAGTCACGGCCCACCGCGTCAGGGCAAAGGCTGCGTCAGTAGCTCATCTCCGCTCTGTTCCGTTGGCAGACATCTGCTGGGCCGCTACTTGGTCTTCAAGCCAGACTTTTGCGGCCCATTACTGCCTTGAGAAGGAGTCCCGCAGGGACAGTGCTTTCGGACAGGCGGTACTCTGTAATCTTTCTGAGGTTTAGGCAACTCCTACCCTCCAGCCCTGGTGTTGGGCTACCGTACGGAGGCGTTCTCAGAGAAGATTCTATCTCGCATGCTGAGACTCTAGAGGGAGCTCATTATTCAGCTTTGGGCCCCGGTAGCCTGAAGCTGGGGCGTCCCATATGTGAGGACTGACTTCCTGCTTGGTCCTGGAGAAAGAGTAGTTATTCACCTGTAACAGGTGTTCTCCAGGAGCAGCAGGAATCAGTCCTCACAACCCTCCCTCCTCCCCTGGGAGTTGCAGTCATATCATTCATTTTTGTTTTTTGCTGTCTTTTAGCTATGTCATCAGACTGAGCAATATGGTAACCTTGGGCAGGAAGGGGACTGCGCATGTGCGTTGCATTCCCAAAGGCTTTCTTTGAAAGCTGGGGAAATGCTTCGCATGGGGGCTCCGTCGGCGCCATCGTCACCCATATGTGAGGACTTATTCCTGCTGCTCCTGGAGAACACCTGTCACAGGTGAGTAACTACTCTATCCTTTCTGACTCAATGCCCTCTCTAACATAGAGCGCAACCTATCCACCAATTTGATCAGCTCTGTCATTACGATATAGTTTGTATCCAGGTATCAGTGTCCCACTGGTTGTCCTCCTTCTACCATGTCTCTGAGATTCCAGTCATATCTAACCTCTCATTTAGTGCTATATATTCTAACTCTCCCTTCTTATTTTTTAGACTTCTAGCATTTGCATACAAGCATTTTAGAGTCTGAATTTTATTCATATTAATCTGGCTACTGGTAGGCATGGGTAATTTGGAATCTTTAAGCTCTGTCTGCTCCATACTCAAGGGCATTTGGGCTACTTTACTCTTTTTTGGAACCTCTCTGCTATTGGTAATATCCTTCAAGGATGCATTGTTCTGAACCATGCGCTCTTGGGCGACTGTTGGCTTTCCCCTACTATCTAGTTTAAAAGCTGCTCTATCTCCTTATTAAAGGTTAATGCCAGCAGCCTGGTTCCATCCCCAGTTAAGGTGAAGCCAATCCCTTCAGGATGTAGTACATTTTTCCAGTGTATCGATATTTCTTTCAATTCTTCCGCAGTATCACCTTTAAATACTTTCTTTTTCTGGCGCCATTTTTTGTGGGGATCCAGATTCCTGTTTCGATCTTTTTGCAGCCGAACCGGTTGTTTGCTGGAATTCAAAACGACTGTTTCAGCACTGACATCTTCTTACACTGTTGCTAGTAGTCATTTGCCAATTCTGGTAGTGGAGGAGAGAGGTTCAGGATTCACCACTGATAACGGGATTTAATCCTCTAGGCAGCTATTCTGCTCCGCGGTTGACTCCGCCCCTCATTGTCAGAATATATTGTTTAGCTTTGAATGCCCTGCTCTTTGCTGTCCCCAGAAGCTGCTGTCCTAAGTGGCTACCTCGTTTGCCTAATGGTTTGCCCAGCCCTGCCTGCAAGGAGAGCAGGTATACATACATATAGAGCAAAAGATTAATATTTAAAGTATGATATCCAATTATTCATTTTTCCTGAATTGTTGTAGGTGAGGTGGTGCTGGGATGATCATGATTTCTGAGTTTAATTATCAAAATCTCAGAAGAGGGGCAGTAAGGCTGAAGGTTTTGCTTCTGGCATCTCATACCCTTATATCAGCCCTGGGGACAACCTCTTCAGCAACAGGGTCAAAGAAGTGGAGGAGATGCTCTACAGTAAAAGACCTCTTTTCGCAACCTATGGAACAGGCTTCTCAATTTTGTAGAAGTCAATAGTCACACTTCAAAAGATCCAATCACTATCATTTTCAGCAATTTTATCCACAGAGAAAATACCAGATCAAATACTAGATCACCTGCCCAGTGCCAAGCAACACAGAACTACAGTATGTACAGCACCAAAGGAGAATAAAATCCTTATTGAAAAAATGCTTTAACATCACTGAATAAGATTTATATCTCCAGGAACAAGCAGGAATGTAGTCATCACATATGGGTATTGTCGGTACCGACAGAGCCTGCGCGGGAACGCTCCCCAGCGTCCAATTAGAAAGCTTTTGGGAGCATCCCACAGAGCCTGCGTGCTGCCTTCCCGCCTTTCCCAACTGCCTCTCTCCAGTTCTTCTTTTTCCGCGGAGCCAGCAGGTCGTGTTCCTATCACCGCAGAAGAATTATTTTTTATTGGTCGCGTCTGCCTTCCTCGACACTCTACCGGTACCGCAGTTTTTTTTTCTCTCCTTATTTCTGTAAAAAAATATATATACTCCTTTTTTTTTTTTTTTTTTTCTTTTTCTTCAGGTGCACGCGCCTTTTTGGGCCTTAGGCCCAAAAACCTTTCCTTACCATGGAGAAACCTGCCTCAGGTTTCAAAAAGTGCACCAAGTGTGGCGGTACCATTTCCGTCACCGACACCCATGAATGGTGTCTAAAATGTTTAGGTCCTGACCACTCCATCACGGTTTGTATGTCCTGCGCCATGATGTCTAAAAGAGGTCGGCAGAACCGAGCTGCTAAGCTCAGTACCCTGTTTCCCTCTGATGCAGCTTCGGTGGCATCGACGTCTTCCAGGGCTGCTTCTTTCTCCCGTGGATCTCGGGTAACTAAACATAAATCCAGCCGGTCCTCAAAGGGTAGATCTCCTTCTAAGCATCGAGATGCCTCTGGCATTGCCCTCGAGGATTCTGCACCGGCAAAATTACCCTGGCGGGAGACTTCGGCTTCCAAAGCATTATCGGGGTTCCAGGATGTTCTCGAGGCCTTGACCTCGGCAGAACTACTGGTGCCATGCTCTGGGGTACCGGTGGTCTCCTCCAGTACTGACATCCAGGCATTGGCAGCATCGATAGACCAGAGAGTTCTGGCTATGGAACGCAGTCTGGCGGCTTTCCTTGCGGCATCGACGCTCCCGGGACCGCGACAGACAATTCCACCGGCACTGGCCTCGGTACCGGTACCGATAGCATTGGCATCGGTGTCTGCTTTGCTGGTACCCAGTCATCCGATGACCTCCGGTACCGATACCTTGGTACCGACTTTGGTCGGTACGGGTATCGGGCTCTTCAAGAGCATCCGAAAAGACGATACTTCGAGTCCTCAGAAGAATCTGAGGATTCTGACAGTTCTGTCGATGCAGCGATGCTTCTCCCAGAGGAGCCGCCCTCCCCTAAACGCAGGATGTCTCCTTCAGAGGATATTTCCTTCCAAGATTTTATCAGGGAGGTGGCTCGGGGCCTGTCCATTACTGTGGCCCCTGAAACAGAGCCAAGGGCCAAGGAGTTGGAAATTCTACAATATCCCAAAACTCCTAAGGAGGCAGCTACCTTGCCCATTCATGAGATTTTATATGATCTCATGTTAAGGATGTGGGAAACACCTCTTACCACCTCTCCTCATTCTCGTAGACTGGATACTATGTATCGAGTCCCTCCTTGTCCTGGGTTCCATAAGACTCAGCTTCCTCACCACTCTATTGTAGTGGAGTCAGCTATGAGAAGGATCAAGAGTGCAAAAAGGCATGCCTCTAATCCTCCAGGACGTGAGTGCAGAACCCTGGATGCTTTTGGACGTCGGGTCTTCCAAGCTGCCATGCTTTCTGCCAGGATCAGTTCCTATAGGCTCTACATGGGAATGTTCCCGAAGGAGGTCACAGATGATTTAGAGTCTTTAAGTCCTTTTCTTCCTGAGGATAAAAGACAGGATTTTCTCACTTTGGTCAAACATGCCCAAGATGTTTCTAAAATTTCCAACCGTGCAGCCTTTGACTGCTTTGAGTGCAAAAGCAGAACCTTGGCTATTGCCATAGGTGCACGTAGAATTGCTTGGCTCCAGGCATCTGATCTAGAGCTCTGGGTACAAGACAAATTGGGAAATATCCCTTGTACTGGTGAGAACCTGTTTGGTAAAGATTGGCAGGAAAAGGCCAATGAAATGGATGCTGAAAATTCCACCTTGGATAGATTATCCAAGTCCACTGCTGATCCTGCTAGAAAGAAATTGTTCAAGAAACCATTCTTTTCTAAAAAGATAAGATTTTATCCTGCTTATGTTCAGCAGGGACATTCTGTAGGTCAGCTTGCCAGGAAAGGTCAGCAACCACCCAAACAGAAGAAAGCAAAGGCTACTAGGCCTCACTCGGCCCAGCAGGCTCACAGGGCCTTTGACTCTCATCTAGAGAACTTAGCCTTCCTGGTTCTCGGGGAACCAGAACCTTCCACCATTCCAGGAAGGTTATGTCATTTTGCCCCCAGATGGGGGCAAATAACAGCAGAGCATTGGACACTCTCCATCATAAAAGAGCGGTACAAGCTTTATTTTTCAAGCATGCCCCCTCACTTACTAGTAAAGCAGTTCAATTCTCCGGCCTCTCTCATCAACCTGTTAGGTCAGGAGGTCACTATCCTTCTTGCCCAAGGGGCAATAGAAGAAGTACCCCTTCATCAGCAGGGTACAGGGTTCTATTCCCCTTATTTCCTTATCCCAAAGAAAACAGGGGGTTACAGACCTATCTTAGACCTCAGAGAATTGAACAAATTCCTTGTCAAGGAGAACTTCAAAATGATTTCTCTCGGATCTCTGCTGCCATACCTTCAGAGTCAGGATTGGCTTTGTTCTCTAGATCTCAAGGATGCGTACACCCATGTTCTCATCCATCCAACTCACAGAAGGTTCCTTCGGTTCCTTTTTCAGGGAAAGCACTACCAATAACAGGGTGCTTCCTTTTGGCCTGGCCTCAGCACCAAGGGTGTTCACAAAATGCATGGCTGTTGTAGCAGCATTTCTCCGCACTCTAGGGATATTCGTCTTCCCCTACTTAGATGACTGGCTCATTCGAGCCCCAACAGAGTCAGAGGCCAGGACTTCTCTATCCTGCACAATGCATATCCTTCAGTATTTAGGGCTGGTTATTAACATCCCAAAATCCAGTCTAACTCCCACTCAGTCTTTAGAGTTCATAGGAGCTTTGCTGGATACCACAAAGGCAAGGGCCTATCTCCCCCAGGCCCGTTGCCTTCGCCTGGTGCAGTTAGCTTCTCAAGCAGTGCTAAAGCCTCATCTAACTGCTCGAGAAATGTTACAACTACTAGACCACATGGCATCTACTGTGCATGTGGTTCCCTATGCTCGCCTCCATATGAGGGCAGCTCAGTGGACTTTATCCACCCAATGGACCCAGGCATCAGGATACCTGTCAGACAAAATAGCAAACACAAGTTGCCTTATTTTGTCCCTCCAGTGGTGGAAGTCCACTCAAAACCTGTTGCTGGGGTCCCCTTATCAACAACCCTTACCCCAAGCAACTCTCACAACAGATGCTTCTCCAATGGGTTGGGGAGCTCATCTGTAAGACCTCTCAACCCAGGGTGCCTGGTCTCCACAGGAGAGTTATCTACATATCAATCTCTTGGAGCTCAGAGCAATCTTCCTTGCTCTGCGAGTGTTCCACACCACACACTGCTTAGCTACAAGACAGTCCTCATTCATACGGACAATCAAGTAGCCATGTTCTATATGAACAAGCAGGAGGTACAGGCTCTCTGTCGCTTTGCAACGAAGCTTTGTGACTATGGGCCCTTGCCAGAGAGCATCAGATACATCTTCTGGCAGTGTATCTGCCAGGCATTCAAAACTCTTGGGCAGACAGACTCAGTCGAGTTCTGCTTCCACACGAGTGGTCTCTGCATGCAGACCAGGTGGCCAGGATATTTCAACTTTCGGGAACCCCGGACATAGATCTCTTTGCAAGTCTGTGGAATGCCAAACTTCCCCGGTTCTGTTCCAGAATTCCGGCTCAGGGGGCTCAGGCCAGGGATGCTTTCCTCTTTTACTGAGATCAAGACTTCCTGTATGCCTTTCCACCCATTCCCCTAATTCCCAAAACCCTGTTTAAGCTTCAGAGAGACAGAGGCCATGTGATTCTCATAGCTCCACATTGGCCACGGCAAGTGTGGTACCCTCTGCTTCTACATCTCTCTCAAGCTCCCTCCCTGGAGTTAGGGTCTGCTCCAGATCTCCTATCTCAGGAGGATGGAATTTTATGGCATCCCAATCCCCAGTCCCTGCATCTCAGGGCTTGGTTGCTGAAGGCCTAGATCTCCATGATCTTAATATCCCTCAGCAAGTAAAAGATATTCTTTTTGCTTCCAGGAAACAAGACGCTCTTATGCTTTCAAGTGGAAAAGGTTTACCATATGGTGTTCGCAAAAGGGTCTTAACCCCCTTTTGATACCTCTGGAATCATTGCTGGAGTATCTCCTTCATTTATCCAATGCAGGTCTTAAGACTAATTCAGTAAGAGTCCATTTGAGTGCTATTGCAGCTTCCTTTAAGCCTCTAAATGGACAGCCTATTTCCTTTCATCCTCTTATAGCAAGATTTATGAGAGGCCTTCTTTTAACTAAGCCTCCCATTAGACCACCACCGGTGGCATGGGACTTAAACCTGGTTCTTGGGCAGCTCATGAAGCCACCTTTCGAACCTTTAGCTACTACCTCCTTGAAATTCCTTTCTTGGAAGGTTATTTTTCTCATTGCAATCACATCAGCACGCCGCATTAGTGAGTTGCAAGCGCTAGTAGCTGATCCACCTTATACAAGGTTCCATCATGACAAGGTAGTCCTTAGGACTCATCCACACTTTATGCCAAAGGTGGTCTCGCCTTTTCATCTGAACCAAGCGGTCTACCTACCTGTGTTTTTTTCAAGGCCTCATGCATCAAATGCAGAGAGGAATCTTCATACCTTGGACTGTAAAATAGCTTTAGCCTTTTACTTACAAAGAACACAGCAACATAGAAAGTCCTCTCAACTCTTTGTTGCTTTGGATCCTTCTCATTTGGGACTTCCAGTCTCCAAGAGAACACTGTCTAACTGGATTGCTCAGTGTATTTCCTTCGCCTATCAGAGTAAGAATCTTCCTCTGGAGGGCCATGTCACAGCTCACAATGTGAGAGCCATGGCAGCTTCAATGGCTCATCTGCACTCTGTGTCTATCGACGACATCTGTCGAGCAGCCACTTGGGCCTCGGTTCATACCTTCACAGCCCATTACTGCTTGGACAAGGACTCCTGCCGGGATGCCTTGTTTGGTCAGGCTGTTCTCCAACACCTGTTCCATACCTAATCAACTCCTACCCGCCATCCCTGGTAGGATGCCAGAGATCCATGGGGGGAAGTGGAGCCCTGTTCAGGAACACACAACTTCTGGGGTCTCTTCCTGGCACTTAAAGCTAGGGAGTCCCCATATGTGATGACTACATTCCTGCTTGTTCCTGAAGATAGCATAGTTACTCACCTGTTACAGGTGATCTCCGGGAACAGCAGGAATTTAGTCCTCACAACCCACCCACCTCCCCTAGGAGTTGTATCTCTCTATCTATCTCTTTCCTTTCCCTCTCTCTCTCTTTGTCTCAGCTTTAAAACTCAACTGGAGAGAGGCAGTTGGGAAAGGCGGGAAGGCAGCACACAGGCACTGTGGGATGCTCCCAAAAGCTTTCTAATTGGATGCTGGGGAGCGTTCCCGCACAGGCTCCGTCGGTACCGACGATACCCATATGTGAGGACTAAATTCCTGCTGTTCCCGGAGATCACCTGTTACAGGTGAGAAACTATGCTTTATTTTATTTAACAGGTCTTTTATACCGCTTTATCATTTTGGTCAAAGTGGTTTACATTGTAACTCAAACTTGGTAATGTATATTAAACAGGGACATTGATAACTTGGATTCTTCTGAGGGGTTAAGTGACTTGCCCCAAGACCACAAGGAGTGCTAGTAGGAATTGAACCCTGGTCTCTTGGTTATCAAGCCAGTGCTCTTAATCACTAGGCGTCTACTCCACTCCATCAATCAGCTGGCAATTCCTATACTTTCATACAGCCTTGGGATTTATTTATTTTATTTTAATTAATTTATTTAAGTTTATTATATACTGCCTTTGTCCAAGCCGGTTTACAACGAACAACATAACATAATTTCATGAGATTTGTTTTACATTAATTAAACAGAGGGCAAACAACTTGGAGTTAAATATGGGGTTAACTATGGGGCTTTTAATAGTTAATAGTTCAGCAGAGGATAAAGAACAAGAGGGTAAACAACTTGGAGTTAAGTATAGAGTTAACAGGTGATTTTGATTGAGTCAATAGTTCAGCAGAGGATGATGCATTTATAGTTATATAATGTCATTAGGTCCATAGTGTTATATGAAAAGGTGTGTTTTGAGTAGATTCTTCATATGTTTAGTAGATTGTGCAGATCTGATGGTTTTGGGTAGGGAGTTCTAGATAGTGGGGGCATAAAGCGAGAAAATCATAAAACTTGACTGTTGTGTGCATTTGGTCTTGAATAGGGGGATGATCAGGAGATTCTGGTTTGCTGTTCTTCTTGGACTGGTTGTGGATGCTTTTGTGATTTGATCATTGAGGCAGGGAGTTGAGGATTGTGGACTGGCCTCTTAAAGATCTTGAAAAACTGGATGTGCGAACAAAACAATTCCTCCATGCCCATGAAGTAGTTTACAAGAATCTGTGTATACCAAGATTGTACATCCCTAGAGCTGAAGGGGGCTGGGCCTCCCTGAAATTGATTACACATAAGAACTACTATCATAGGCCTCCAGGCCTTCCTAACAGCATCATTGGATCCAAATAAGCAAAAAGTGCTGAAATATGAAAGTAAATGTCCAGAATCTGTCTCCATCATCAAACTTATTCTCTATTCTGAGGACTAGAAGGAATGAGTAATTCTCCAGGACCAAGCAGGAAGTCAGTCCTCACATATGGGTGACGTCGGCGCCGACGGAGCCCCCGTGTGGAGCACTTCCCCAGCTTTTAAAGAAAGCCTTTGGGAATGCAGCGCGCCTGCGCGGTCCCCTTCCCGCCCAAGGGTGCCATCTTATTTATTTTATTTATTTATTAACAGTTCTTATATACCGCACTATTAGCCATCAGCGCGGTTTACATTGAACAGAAACATCCGACAATTTACATATGTCTGGTCATTACATTTAACAGGAAGTAGAACTTGGATAAACGGGTTAACTATATACATCCGACAATTTACATATGTCTGGTCATTACATTTAACAGGAAGTAGAACTGGGATAAACTGGTTAACTATATACATTGGTGGTTCACCTGATAATGGACAAGGTCGACTATATACATATGTGGTACAACAGTACAGGAAACTGCTTGTTATTTACATTGTGGGGTAAGCCTGTTGCGTGGGTCTTCCTGTTTGACTACTTCTGCTAACTGGATTGCTCAGTCTTTCTTTTTCCGCAGAGCCCGATGGACGTGAGTTTGTGTCACCTGGAAAAAGTTGATTTTTTTCTGCGTTTTTTGCTTTGTATTATCCGGTTCGGCGCTGGTTCCCTTTCCCGCCTGGGCTCGGTACACCGGTATCGAGCCCGGACTTGTGTTTTTCAGTTTTTGTCCTTCGTGGCTAGTGTTCGTGCTCTTTTTGTGTTTTCACTGGCAGCCCGGTCTTTTGACCTTGCAAGGGCCCTTTTTCCTCCGATGGCTGCCAGTGGGTTCAAAAAGTGTGATTGGTGCAAGAAACTTATGTCTCTCACCGACACACATGACTGCTGCCTCGGGCCCGACCATGACCCGCTGGCCTGTGGCCCGTGCGGCAAAATGTCGTCGAAGGCGCTTCGGAGCCGTCAGCATCAACGTGAGAGAATTTTCTCTGACTCTGCGTCTGGCTGGGCCCGGACTTCGTCAGAGGCCTCGACATCTCGGGAGTCCGACCCCGAGCGCCGTCGGGTTTCCTCTGAAAGGGAGTCTCCCTCCGGGGAGCACCGAAGGAAGAAGAAGCTCACGAGGGCGGTGTCAGTGGAGGCTCCTGGTTCCGCGAGGGCCAGGTCGCGTAGCCCTGACCGCCGCCCCAGGCTCTCGGAGTTGGAGAGGCCTTCCAAGTTACCTCATGTGGAGCCGGAGTCCCCGAGTCACGTAAGAGCAGTTGTCCTCGTAGACGGTCTTCCGGGGAAGGCGACGTCGGGCCCGACGCCATCGGGGGCTGCTGAGTCTCCTGAGCTTGGACTCAGGTTGACGGCCTTGGAGAGCAGCTTGGCTACCTTCATGGAACAGCAGCGGGTGCTGATCGCCGGTCTGACCGGTGCATCTGCCCCGACCACCGGGACCTCGACGTCTAAGTCGACTCCAGAGACCGATCCGATCCTCGAGTCAATGAAGTCTCGAGTAGATCCTCGGTCAAGGTCCCCCTCGACCTCCCGTGCAGGGCCGAGGTCGTCAATGCCGATACCCTCGGCGTCGGGGCGGGTGGCACCGAGGCCCACACGACCGGAGCCGCTCGATTCCTCCTCGAAGGAGTGGGAGAATGAGGATGAGGAGTCCCCGGACACCTTCTGCACCCAGTGCGCCCCTTCGGACTCACTGGAGTCCGAACCTTGGAGACGGTCCCACCCCCCCCCCCCCCACCCCCGGAGGATACCCGGTTCTCGGACTTCGTGAGGGATATGGCCAAGGCCTTGGCCTTCCCTGCGGATGCTGAGGAGGAGCCTCGAGCCGAGGAGCTCAATGCCCTCCAGTATGATTTTCCTCCGAAGGAAGCCTTTACTGTACGATTCCTCCGATGCTGGAACGGCTGCTCTTCCGTATGTGGGAGGTACCGGCCTCGACGCCGGTTCTTAGCAAATGAGTCGATTCCATTTATCGAGTCCGTAAGAGCCCTGGGTTCCAAAAGGCACAGCTACCGCACCACTCCATGGTTGTGGAATCGGCCATGCACCGTCTGAAAAGTCAGAAGATGCACTCCTTGGTGCCCCCCAGCCGGGAGGCCCGGAACCTGGATGCCCTCGGTAGAAAGTGCTTCCAGGGCTCTATGCTCTCTTGCCATGTCCAGACCTACCAGCTGTACAAGGGCATGTACCTACGAGACCTGGCAAAGGAGATTGCTGGGTTCTCAGCTGGCCTCTCCGAGGAACCTTTGCAGAGGTTCAGAGCTTTGTCAACAGGGATTCGAGAGTGCTTGAAGTTTATCTCTCAAGCAGCCTATGATGGCTTCGAGGCTTCGGCCAGCATCGGTGCACACCGTCAGCCTGGCTACAGTTTTCGGACCTGGAGCCATGGGTGCAGGACAAGTTGGTCGATGTCCCTTGCCGAGGTGAAAATCTCTTTGGTAAGCCCATGACTGAAAAGGCTGCGGAAATCGAGACACAGACTCTCACCAGGACAAGGCTGTCCAGGAAGACTTCTGCCCCTTCTCAGAAAAAGAAGGGCTCGGGGAAGAAGCCCTTTTTCCCGAGGAAGGGTGCTGTCTACAAATCCTATCCTCAATATCAGGCCTCTCCAGCTCCCCAACAGGGCCAGCAGACCAAGGGGCAGGGGCATGGGTCCCGTAGGCAGAAGACCCCCAAGCCGCCAGCTCCGACTCCTGCACAGCAGGGAGCTGGGTTTTGACTCCCACAGCATAGCCTCGTCTCCACAGCTGGCTCCACTCAGCACAGGAGGTCAGCTGACCCTGTACGCCTACAGGTGGCCAGCCATCACAGGGGATACCTGGGTCCTCAGCATAGTACAAAAGGGCTACCTGCTCCACTTCCACCAGATACTCACCTCCTACTTTCCAGGGGAGCCTCCAAGACTCCCTCTGCACAGAGACCTCCTCCTTCAGGAGTTGGCAAGTCTTCTAAAGGAACAGGCGGTGGAACCGGTGCCTCGCCACCTGAAAGGGCAAGGCTTCTACTCCAGGTACTTTCTGGTACCAAAAAGGACAGGAGGCCTCCGGCCTATCCTAGACTTGTGAAACCTAAACAAGTTTCTGGAGAGGGAAAAGTTCAAGATGCTTACCCTTGGGATACTGTTGCCCTACCTCCAGCAGGGAGATTGGCTATGCTCCTTAGACCTAAAGGATGCTTATACTCACATTCTCATCCATCCAGACCACAGACAATATCTCAGATTTGTGGTGGGAGGAAACCATTTCCAGTACAAAGTACTTCCCTTTGGCCTAACCTCCGCCCCCAGGGTTTTCACCAAATGCCTGGCAGTGGTGGCGGGCTATCTCAGAAATCAGGGAATTTTTGTCTTCCCATACTTGGACGACTGGCTCATCAGAGGTCAGTCTCTCCAGGAGGCCAGACAAGCCACTCTTCGCACTGTCTCTCTTCTTCAGCATCTGGGCTTTGTCATAAACTACGCAAAATCCACTTTGCTCCCCTCTCAGAACCTAGAGTTTATAGGGGCAAGATTAGACACCCTGCAGGCAAGAGCTTATTTGCCCGAGGACAGGGCCTGCAGGCTGATGGACTTGGCCAACCAGTTCCAAAGCAATTCTCAGGTCTCCACCAGACACTTCCTGCGGCTCCTGGACCACATGGCATCCACGGTACATGTGACCCCGAATGCTCATCTGCTCATGCTCAGTGGTGCCTCAGAGCTCAGTGGACGCAAGCCACAGGCGACCTCCAAGACAGAGTAAAGGTGTCCAAACCACTCTTGGACTCCTTGCAGTGGTGGCTACATCTCCCAAACCTTCTCAGGAGTACCCTTTCAGGCCCCAGCACACACCAGGGTGCTGACGACCGATGCTTCCTTAATGGGCTGGGGTGTACATTGCCAGGGCACGTGCACTCAAGGCCTCTGGCCTCCTTGGGAGGCCACACAGCAGATCAATCTTTTGGAGCTGCGAGCAATCCGCTTGGCTCTACAGACTTTTTTTCTCATGCCCTTTCTCACCAGTCTGTTTTAGTTTAGACAGACAATCGGGTAGCAATGTTCAATGTGAACAAGCAAGGGGGCACAGGGTCCAGACTCCTATGTCAGGAGGCGCAGGCCATTTGCTCCTTTGCAGTCAAACAAGGCAAGTTTCTCAAAGCAGTTTATCTGCCTGGTCAGGAGAACTTTTTGGCAGACAAACTAAGCAGGATTCTCCAGCCTCACGAATGACAGTTGAATCCACTGGTGGTTCAGCAGATCTTTCTACGATGGTGACATCCATCGATCTCTTTGCAAGTCCGCTGAACCGTCAGCTGCCCAGGTTTTGCTCCAGACAGCCGCATCCCCTGAGAATGGCAGCAGATGCGTTTCTGATCTCTTGTTCTAAGGGCCTCCTGTATGCGTTTCCTCCCACGCCCCTGGTGGCCCGAACTCTGTTCAAGATTCTATGGGACAAGGCCTCGGTGATTCTGGTAGCCCCCAGATGGCCGAGGCAACCGTAAGAACATAAGATATGCCATACTGGGTCAGACCAAGGTCCATCAAGCCCAGTATCCTGTTTCCAACAGTGGCCAATCTAGGTCATACGTACCTAGCAGTTTCCCCAAAAGACACAGGTTCTGAAATGCTTGTACTGGGTCAAGCATTGATATCCTGGGTCTCTTCTTAATAATGGTTTATGGACCTTTCCTCCAGGAAGTTGTCCAAACCTTTTTTAAACCCAGCTACACTAACAGCCTTTACTGCATTCTCCGGTAACAAATTCCAGAGTTTGATTACACGTTGAGTGAAAAAATATTTTCTTTTGTTAGTCTTAAATAGTTTACCCTGTAGCTTCATTGCATGTACCCTAGTCTTTCTATATTCTGATAACGTAAACAGTCGCTCTACGTTTACCCGTTCCACTCCGTTCATTAATTTATAGACTTCTATCATATCTCCCCTCAGCCGTCTCTTTTCCAGGTTAAAGAGCTCTTTAACCTTTTTAGCCTTTCTTCATAGGAGTATCCTTCCATCCCCTTTACCATTTTGGTGGCTCTTCTCTGAACCTTTTCTAATAACGCTATATCCTGCAGTTGGCAGTGGAAACTCCATTCCCTCTGGGGTTGCAACCCGATCTCCTGTCTCAGGATCAGGGCTTCCTTCTGCACCCCAATCTCAGATCCCTCAATCTGATGGCCTCGCTGCTGAAAGGATAGTGCTAGCTCCCTTGCTTCTACCTAGGGAAGTTGAGGAGGTGGTCTTGGCCTCGAGGAGGCAATCCACCAGAAAGTCCAATGCACTCAAATGGCGCAGGTTCTCGGTGTGGTGTGCTCAGCACAATGACGATCCTTTCTTCTGCCTGGTGCCAGTAGTGCTACAATACCAACTTCACCTGTCAGACCTAGGCCTTAAGTCCAACTCTGTTCGGGTCCACCTCAGTGGAGGGACAGTCGCTGTCGGTTCACCCCTTGGTGTCCCGCTTCCTCAAAAGCCTGCTTTTGCTCAAGCCTCCGATTCGTCCACCTGCCACTGAGTGGGACTTGAATGTGGTCTTTCAACAACTTACTCGCCCACCATTTGAGCCGATGGCTACTTGCCATTTACGCTTCCTTTCTCAGAAGACGCTCTTCTTGGTAGCTCTTACCTCGGCCAGGCGTGTGAGTGAACTACAAGCTCTGGTTTATGATATACCGTACACGGTTCTATAGGAACAGGGTGGTCCTTTGGACTCATCCGAAGTTCCTTCCAAAAGTGGTAGTCTCTTTCCACCTCAACCATGAGGTGGTTCTTCCGACCTTCTTTCCCAGGCCGCATACCAGCCGGGCTGAGACAGTCTTGCATACTCTGGACTATAAGAGGGCGTTTTCCTTTTACATAGAATGTACGCGGGGACATCAAAGGGCTACTCAGCTGTTCGTCTCCTTTGACCCTAATAAATTGGGGTTACCTGTCTCCAAGCGTACGTTGTCCACTTGGGTAGCAGATTGTATCGCCTGGGCGTACAAGGCAGCCAACCTCCCCTTGCAGGGTCGAGTCACGGCCCACTGTGTCAGGGCGAAAGCCGCGTCAGTAGCTCATCTCCGCTTTGTTCCGTTGGCAGACATCTGCCGGGCCGCTACTTGGTCTTCAAGCCAGACTTTTGCAGCCCACTACTGCCTCGAGAGAGAGTCCCGAAGGGACAGTGCTTTCGAGCAGGCGGTTCTCCGTAATCTCTTTGAGGTTTAGGCAACTCCTACCCTCTGGCCCTTGTTTTGGGCTACCGTACGGGGGCGCTCTCAGAAGGATATCACAGATGCTGAGGATCTTGAGATGGAGCCATTTTTTCAGCTTTGGGTTCCCGGTAGCCTAGAGCTGGGGAGTCCCATATTTGAGGACTGACTTCCTGCTTGGTCCTGGAGAAAGAGTAGTTACTCACCTGTAACAAGTGTTCTCCAGGAAAAGCAGGAATCAGTCCTCACGACCCTCCCTCCTCCCCTGGAGTTGCAGTCATATCCTTTATTTTGATTTTTGCTGTATTTTAGCTATGTCATCAGAATGAGCAAGATGGTACCCTTGGGCGGAAAGGGGACCGTGCAGGCGCGCTGCATTCCCAAATGCTTTCTTTGAAAGCTGGGGAAATGCTCTGCACGGGGGCTCCGTCGGCGCCGACGTCACCCATATGTGAGGACTGATTCCTGCTGCTCCTGGAGAACACCTGTTACAGGTGAATAACTACTCTGAATCTACAAGCCTACACAGGGATGGAAGTAACAGAATTTGCAAAATGAGAGAAAAAACTCTTCAAGGAATTAGATCAACAAATTAGGAAAAACAAGTGGCAAATGCACAAATACAGTGGATAGTACAGTGTGTTACTCCTTCAGGAACTCTTTGTCGATCAAGAACAGACATACGAATGATTTAAGGAGAGTTGAACTGAAATCGAAGGATTAGAGGTTGATAGTTGCAGCCCAGGACAGCAGCTTATAGATGAGATGGTTCACAGCGAGCAGTGAAAACACTGGGAAAACAGACAGGTCTATTCTGGCTGTGAAGTTTTGATGACCAAAAATTTCTATACAGAAAGGCACAAAGTAGCATGCCTCATCTATTGGAAGCTCTCTAAATATAACATCACTATGCCTGAAATGCACTGGTATCATGACGCTTAAAGGATTACAGAGAATGAAGAGGTTATGATCGCCTGAGATAATCCCATTCCAACCAATAAAAACCAGATGCGAGGAAGCTGGATATAGTGATAAAGGAGAAAACCACCAGAATGGCATTGATTATAGAGGTGTCAGTTCCAAGCAACTACTCTGTGAATTACATTGAGAGGGAGAAAATCTTCAAGTACCAAGAAATGCAATCTGAGACAAAGAAAATGTAGCAGAAAGATACTGAGTTATGTCCCATTATGTTGGGTAAAACTCCTAAAGGTGCTTATTACGGAGTGTGAATTTATCACTAAAATACTGTTACACTCCAAATTTTTTCAATTTGTCAAAACGAATGAGCTTGTGGTCACTATTATGATATTTTAGCGGGTTTTATCTCCATCATAATTCACACTTAGTATATCCCATGAGGTCTCAGACTGGAGAATAAATAACGGGGCCAGAATCTGACCCTCATCAAATCTCTGTTCGCATCAACGACCTCTCATTAGATAACTAAACAAAAGTGTGATTTCAATTTCATTTTCATAAAAGTAACTCCCGCTAGAAAAGTGATATCATTGTGAAAAATAATTTTTAAACATTCTTGTAAACGAAATTTTTAAACATTCTTATAGACGAAAACTTTCATGATGAAGCTGAATGCTGATCGTGTATGTTGTAGTTAACTAGTTTCTATTACATGATGTTTAACAATGTCTATTTAAAAGTTTCTTCTCAGCTGTAAAACATCCCAACGCTGTTCAATGGCATTGCCTACGCGTTTCTCCACACGGTTCCTCAGGGGCCAATCTACGCAATTCTGCTTCTATCTGAAAAAATCAAATGAAACGCCACTCATAATCTAGCCTCCACCGCTCCATTCACTTCTAAATTCTCATTTAATAACATATCAATATATCCTCTGCCCTACAGACTTACTGTTCGGCTGCCAACGTTCTACCTCAATCTTGTTCTTTTCTCCAAACAAGTGTACCAACTATCAGGAAGAACGCTGCGCATGCGGAATAGCTCCCTCAGCTGGGATTTAAACCCTAGGATTCTTAAGGGATTATCTTCAAATTACTAAATTGAAAGGAGCCGTCTTTCGTTTCTCGCAGTCCTAAATCATCTAAATTACTGTTTGGATTAGGCTATACATGCTCGCCACTCTATTTGCATGTTTAATCCCCCTGGTACTACTGAACCAAGTTCAAATATCCACCACTGTTCACGCGTGGTCAACCACTGATCCAATGATCTACCCTGTCTACCACCATGTACCTTTACTATACAAAAACATCGCAGATCAGTGAACGTGTGTTGAAATGTTAAACAGTGTTGTACCATCGGTGCCTCCAACTTCTGATGTTTAAGACGGCTCTTATGCTCAGCCATACGAAGTTTAAATATTCTACTGGTCTTTCCTACGTACAACAAACCACACGGGCATTGTACTACATAAACTACATGGGTTGATGTACAATCTGAATAATGCCGCAAAACATAATCCTTATTTCTATAATGGAAAACTTCCAATTCGCTAGTGATTGAACAGATCTTGCACCCACTGCATTTTCGGTGGCCATTAGCAATCATCTCTTTCACTAGCTGTGGTTCCTTAATGCTCAATCGGGAAGGACTCAAATACTCCTTAAGATTTTTCCCCCTCTGCCAGACACAACGGATTTTCTTATTTTGAAGAGCTGGTATTAGCTGTAACACCGAACTATGTGTTTTGATTATCCGCTGAAGGTGACTACTCAATGGTGAATAACGGGTGATAAGATTTATATTCTCATCCTCCCGACCCGTGTCTCTTCTGGAAACCCCTTGCAAAAGCGAGTCTCGGTCGTTGTTCAACGCCCTTTGATATGCTCTTTTGACTACTGATGGTGGGTAGCCCCTCTCTAGAAAATTACTTGTTAACCGCCTGGATTGAACTTTATAGTCATGCCGCTCTGAACAGTTTCTCCTAAATCTTAAAAATTGAGAAAATGGGAGCCCTGTCTTTAATCGGGGAGGATGGGCACTTTGAAAATGCAATAGTGTGTTACGGTCTATCTCCTTCCGATACAGAGTGGTGACCCATCCTCCTCCCCTAGTTACTCGCACATCCAGGTATGTGATCTCGTCCCTACTACATTCGTATGTGAACTGTATATTAACATCACAATTGTTTAGCCAGCAGAAAAATGTTTCGAAACGTTCCTGTGTTCCTTCCCACAATAAAAAAACATCATCTATAAATCTTTTCCACAATTTTATGTGGGATTTGTACGGACTGGTATGGAGCCACTTCTCTTCATAGCTCGCCATGTAGAGGGTGGCTATGGAAGGAGCACACGTAGCTCCCATAGCCACCCCCGACAACTGATGATATATTGTGTTGGCAAACCAAAAATAATTTTGAAAAATGGTGATGTCTGTTAATTGTAAAAGGAAACATATCTGTTCTATTGTAAGGTCACCTCTAGACTGTAGGGACGATTTTACTATTTCAAACGCTGCTGCCTGTGGGATACTCGTATAGAGTGATCTCACATCAAGAGTAATGAGTAGAATATTTTCTCTTTGAGCTAGGGCTTGATGTTTTTCTAAAGACTGCAGGAAATAGGTTGTATCCTTTAAATATATGGGGATATGCGGTAATAATGGGCGCAGGTAAGAATCAACATACGTTGACAACGGTTCCAGAACAGAGCCACAGGTCGAGACAATCGGGTGACCCGGCGGTCTCTCCAAGTTTTTATGAATCTTAGGCACCGTATAGAAGATGGCTCCTTGCGGACTAGATTTATTTAAATATTTCCATTCTTTCTGAGAGATCAATTTATTGTTAAGGGCTGTGTCTGTGATGCCTCTAATGCTAGCTTGTATCTCTAACGTCAGATCTTCAGACAAAATCTCATAAACAGAGACATCTTCTAATTGATGTAATGCTTCTGCAATATAGGACTTTCGATTCATAACCACTATCGCCCCTCCCTTATCTGCTCGTCGAATCACAATATCCTCACGTTCCTGAAGTTGTCGTAAGACTTGTTGTTCAATCTTCATTAATACAGTCGAATGGTGCCAGACTTCTTTTTCTTTTTTTGCCATATCCTGAAGAACCAAATCTCTAAATATGGCAAGAGTAGGATGTATAGGTCCCGGAGGATACCATGTTGATCTAAACGGGAGTGGGACTCGCCAGGAGCTTGTAGCCAAATCATTGGAAACATTACAAGACGCAGTAGCCTCAGAATCTTCAGTGCTGTTGTTTATAACTGTTGGAATAGATGCTTCTATTTCTCCCATGGGTTCTGAAAAAAATATTTTCAACTGTAATTTGCGGATTAGATTTTCAAAGTCCACGCGAAAGGTAAATGCATTGTAGTGAGTCCCTGGAACAAACGTAAGGCCTTTATTCAACAAAGCCAATTGACCATTCGTTAATTCCAGTCCAGAAATGTTAATCACTAGAGAGGACTTTTCCCCAGAACTAGTCCTTAATTCCGACGACGTGTCGGGCGATCGGACCTGGGCTCTGAAAGAGTTGTTTTTTTCTTCTTGGCTGTTTCGCGCTCGTTGCCCTCGTCTAAAAAATCACTCTCACCGGTAGTTCTACTGGAATCACTATCTATATCAAAATTAACCCTTCTCGCTGGCTTCTTTATTTTACGATTGACATCCATCCATGGATATACATATCCTATGGTGTAATCTTCGTTATCTCTTTTTAACTTCTTGATCTTTTGTTTATGTACTTCTTGTCGCAGGGTTAGTAACTGTTTTTCCATGTCCTGTTGTCGTTTCCGAAAGGTCTCTTCTGACTGAGCCTCCTTCAATGTTATCAATATAGTGTTAATCTCTTTTTGCATCTTGTCCAGATTACTTCTGATTGTGTCGATTAGCAAGACCATGAGGTCTAGCGAGCACTTGTTGAGTATATTGTTCCACTTGGTGAGAAAATCCCCTGTCATGTTGTGCATTCGTGGTTCTTTATAAACCCTTAATCCACGGGGTATTTGTTGTCTTGTCACATATTCTATTAAAGACAAACGATGTAATTCTGTGCAAACCACTCGCTTCTGTAGCTTAAGGAGATCTTCCCACGTTGTCTCTGAAGTCACATCTTCCAAAACATCCTGGGCAAACGGTGTCTTTTCTTTGCTTAGAGCAGAAATATATTCTGTTGAAAAACTTAGTGTCTCCTTCCACAGTGTTTGACCTTCCATTGTTGTCGTAAACTCCTAAAGGTGCTTATTACGGAGTGTGAATTTATCACTAAAATACTGTTACACTCCAAATTTTTTCAATTTGTCAAAACGAATGAGCTTGTGGTCACTATTATGATATTTTAGCGGGTTTTATCTCCATCATAATTCACACTTAGTATATCCCATGAGGTCTCAGACTGAAGAATAAATAACGGGGCCAGAATCTGACCCTCATCAAATCTCTGTTCGCATCAACGACCTCTCATTAGATAACTAAACAAAAGTGTGATTTCAATTTCATTTTCATAAAAGTAACTCCCGCTAGAAAAGTGATATCATTGTGAAAAATAATTTTTAAACATTCTTGTAAACGAAATTTTTAAACATTCTTATAGACGAAAACTTTCATGATGAAGCTGAATGCTGATCGTGTATGTTGTAGTTAACTAGTTTCTATTACATGATGTTTAACAATGTCCATTTAAAAGTTTCTTCTCAGCTGTAAAACATCCCAACGTTGTTCAATGGCATTGCCTACGCGTTTCTCCACACGGTTCCTCAGGGGCCAATCTACGCAAAAAATCAAATGAAACGCCACTCATAATCTAGCCTCCACCGCTCCATTCACTTCTAAATTCTCATTTAATAACATATCAATATATCCTCTGCCCTACAGACTTACTGTTCGGCTGCCCACGTTCTACCTCAATCTTGTTCTCTTCTCCAAACAAGTGTACCAACTATCAGGAAGAACACCGCGCATGTGGAATAGCTCCCTCAGCTGGGATTTAAACCCTAGGATTCTTAAGGGATTATCTTCAAATTACTAAATTGAAAGGAGCCGTCTTTTGTTTCTCGCAGTCCTAAATCATCTAAATTACTGTTTGGATTAGGCTATACATGCTCGCCACTCTATTTGCATGTTTAATCCCCCTGGTACTACTGAACCAAGTTCAAATATCCACCACTGTTCACGCGTGGTCAGCCACTGATCCAATGATCTACCCTGTCTACCACCATGTACCTTTTCTATACAAAAACATCGCAGATCAGTGAACGTGTGTTGAAATGTTAAACGGTGTTGTACCATCGGTGCCTCCAACCTCTGATGTTTAAGACGGCTCTTATGCTCAGCCATACGAAGTTTAAATATTCTACTGGTCTTTCCTACGTACAACAAACCACACGGGCATCATGTTGGGTGCCACAGCCCTAATTAAGAGTAACATCCAAGTACACCTCGATAAGTTACCCATGCATGTAACATCTTATGATCTCCAGAGAGAGGCTCTTTGGCACGATGCAAGTATTACGCTGAACATTAGCAGTAAATTTGAGAAACTGAGATCATGCTCCACATAATCTGGTTAGAAGTAAGGTTCATGACTGTCATGCTACCTTGTATACACAAAACTCACCCATTTGGAAAAACTGCCTCCAAAGACCATAGAAGTGCAAAAAGGTGCCCCCTCCTGCTTCCAGCACCCAAGCCAGCTGCCAGCTTTTGACTATCTACCAGTAGAGGAGCAGCCTTCAACACTTCAGAGAGGTATGGTAAAGCATTACCAGTTTGTTGGGTGTGCAACATAGTAGATCAACGTGTAATCAAACTCTGGAATTTGTTACCGGAGAATGCAGTAAAGGCTGTTAGTGTAGCTGGGTTTAAAAAAGGTTTGGACAACTTCCTGGAGGAAAGGTCCATAAACCATTATTAAGAAGAGACCCAGGATATCAATGCTTGACCCAGTACAAGCATTTCAGAACCTGTGTCTTTTGGGGAAACTGCTAGGTACGTATGACCTAGATTGGCCACTGTTGGAAACAGGATACTGGGCTTGATGGACCTTGGTCTGACCCAGTATGGCATATCTTATGTTCTTACGGTTGCCTCGGCCATCTGGGGGCTACCAGAATCACCGAGGCCTTGTCCCATAGAATCTTGAACAGAGTTCGGGCCACCAGGGGCGTGGGAGGAAACGCATACAGGAGGCCCTTAGAACAAGAGATCAGAAACGCATCTGCTGCCATTCTCAGGGGATGCGGCTGTCTGGAGCAAAACCTGGGCAGCTGACGGTTCAGCGGACTTGCAAAGAGATCGATGGATGTCACCATCGTAGAAAGATCTGCTGAACCACCAGTGGATTCAACTGTCATTCGTGAGGCTGGAGAATCCTGCTTAGTTTGTCTGCCAAAAAGTTCTCCTGACCAGGCAGATAAACTGCTTTGAGAAACTTGCCTTGTTTGACTGCAAAGGAGCAAATGGCCTGCGCCTCCTGACATAGGAGTCTGGACCCTGTGCCCCCTTGCTTGTTCACATTGAACATTGCTACCCGATTGTCTGTCTAAACTAAAACAGACTGGTGAGAAAGGGCTCCTTGGGCGAGCTCCTTGGGGTGACGATTGGGGCATTCCATCTTTCTCGTTCCTTAGTCATTTGACCTCTTGTGCTTGGCCTTTTCTGGCTCTCCTTCTGCTATTTCCCCTTCTCGTTTCTCCAGATACTGAGGGATACCGGAGTGGAGGGTTTTATGAATGGTAATGAGGTATTTGAAGATAAAACGGTATCGAATAGGGAGCCAATGGAGGGAAAGGAGACAAGGGGTGATGTGCTCACGGGGAGAGGAGAAAGTAACTAGGCGGGCGGCGGTATTTTGGATAAGTTGGAGACGGCGTATCTGAAAAGAGGGGAGACCAGCAAAGATGGAATTACAGTAATCAAGGCGAGAAATTACAAGGGAGAGGACTAAAGTAGTGAGAGAACTAGAGGAAAGATAAGGACGAAGGGACCTGATACGACGAAGGTAGAAAAAGCAGCTGCGGACCAAGGAGGAGATGTGGGAGTGGAAAGACAAGGAGGTGTCGAGGGTTACACCAAGATAACGAAGGCAGGATACAAGAGGGATGGGCAGGGATGACATTAGAGGAGCCAAGGTGGGAGGGGAAGTTGAGAAGGAAAACCAAATAGCCGATGATTTGGAGGGGTTGACACTGAGAAAATTAGTGGAGAACCATGAGGCAGTCAGGTCGAGACAAGAATTGAGAGGGGAAAGATCTGGAGAAACGGAGCTAGTGTGGTGGACAAGAAGAATATCATCAGCATAAAAGTAACAGGAGAGACCAGACTGTTGGATAAGAAGGGCAAGTGGGGCAAGGAAGATGTTGAAGAGAAGGGGGCAAGAATAGAACCCTGCGGAACACCACAGAGAAGAGGAGAGGGAGCAGAGTCAGTGGTACCAGAGCGGACGGAAAACGTACGAGAGGATAGAAAGGAGCGAAACCAGCAAAGTACTGTGCCACAGATACCAGCATCAGATAAACGGGTGAGAAGGGTATGATGGTCAATAACATCGAAAGCAGCGGAGAGGTGTCGAGAGAAACAGCGATAGAGAGATTACCCTGATCATGTGAGCGGTGAAGATCACTAAGAAGTGCAAGCATGATAGTTTCGGTACTGTGCCCGGGCCTAAAACCAGATTGCCGAGGATGAAGGAAAAGCGTGGAATCCAAATGTGCAGAGAGCTGTGAAAAGACTAGTTTTTCAAGAACCTTAGAAAGAAAGGGGAGATTAGAAAAGGGGCGCCAGTTGGCAGGGAGGGCGGGATCCAGGGTGGGTTTCTTCAGAAGGGGACGAACCAGGGCATGCTTCCATCGGGAGGGAAAACAACCAGTGGATAGACTTGAATTTATCATAGATAGGATGAAAGGGGAGAAATGAAGAGAGGGGTCGAGAAGCCAGGAAGAGGGGATAGGGTCGAGAGGGCAGGTTGTTTTATGAGACGTGGAGAGGGCATGAAAAAGCTCAGTGGAGGTGATGGGGTAGAAAGAGTGCCAAGCATGAGTGGGGACACCTGAAGGGGAGGAAGGAGAGAGGGGGGAGATAAGGGGGGAAGGGAGGGGAGAGAGAGGGGGGGGGGCCAGGATGGAAAGGAGGAGCGGATGGTCTGGATTTTATCAACAAAAAAGGAGGCAAGACGGGTGGGGCTGGGGGCGGTTGGAGGGAGAGCAGTGGAGCAGGAGTAAGCCGAGGAGGAGGATAGAGAGTGGAGCACACGGTATAAGGATAGAGAGGAATTGGAGGAGGATGCAATGAGAACGGAGTAGTAGGACTTTTTAGCTGCTGTAATCATGGTTCGGTAACAACGAAGTTCAGAACGGAAGGAGGCCAAAGAAGAAACGGAGGGAGCTTTGCGCCAGCGACGTTCAGCACGCCGAAGGAAGGTGCGGTGTAAGTGAAGACCTGAGTGGAACCAGGGATGGTGAGACACAGGGCGATCAGGAACGGGACGAAGGGGGGCCAAAGAATCCAGAGCAGCAGTGAGACTGGAGGACCAGGAATCCACCTGTTGATTAGTGGGGAGGGAAGAAAGGTCGGGAGGGAGGAGAGAGTCGGCCGAGGGGAAGGCTTGGCAGATAAGGGGAGTAATACGTCGCCTGAGAGATGTAGAAGGGACTGTGAGAGAGGACGGGACGGGAGTATGGATGGAGGGGAAGGAAAACAACAGACATAGATGATCGGACCAGGGAAGGGGGAGAGAAGAGATGTTGGAGGGAATAAAAGGAGAGGAGTGGGAAGTAAGAAGAAGATCAAGGGTAGAGCCAGAGGAGTGAGTTGGGCAATTGACGTGTTGGGTTAAGCCAAGGTCAGAGAAAAGGGAACCAATGATCCGGTCACGGGGGCGAGCCTGAGAGGACAGATGGACATTGAAGTCCCCGAGGATAACCAAATGAGAAGGAAGGAGAGATGATTCCGAGAGGGTAAGAAGTGAGTCCCAGAGGTCAGGACGAAGGGAGGGAGGAGCATAAAGGAGGAGGAAATATACTGGGTTGTGGAGTCCTAAGCGAAGCAAGAGGGCTTCAGGATAGCGGGGTTGAGGGGAAACGAGAGAGAAGGGAAGGGAGGACTTGTATAGAAGCGCCACGCCTCCGCCAGACCGGCGGAGACGGGGGACGTGAAAAGAGGAATAGCCGGGAGGAAGGCACCGGTGGAGGAGACTGTCCTCACCCTCTCGAAGCCAGGTCTCAGTAAGAAACAGGGCATCAAGAGAGTGGTGCAACAAAAGATCATGGATCAAAGGGGTCTTCGCACGAAGTGATCTGCAATTTAAAAGAGCAAGAGAGAGAGTCAAGAGGGAGACAGCAGAAGGGAGAGGTGGGGCAAGAGAGGAGGAGCCAGAGGTACAGACATGAAGGTTACTCAGGACCCGAGAGGTGGAGCCTGAGGGGGGCGGGAGGCCAGACAAGGGACGATGTCCCCAGAAAACGGGGATGGAGGCCATGACACACTGATGAGCAGAGGGAGAGGAAAGAGGGAAACGTGAACGACCAGTTGGGAGACTGCGGGGCAGGGGCGGGGAAAAAGCTGGAGAAACGAGAAGGGGAAATAGCAGAAGGAGAGCCAGAAAAGGCCAAGCACAAGAGGTCAAATGACTAAGGAACGAGAAAGATGGAATGCCCCAATCGTCACCCCAAGGAGCTCGCCCAAGGAGCAGGTCCTGCTCCTTGGGGGCGCACCTCCGCGGTGCGGAGTGGCACCTCAGTGGGATTTAAAGACTGCAGGGTACCTTGAAAATGGCTTCCAGTGGGAGGGACAGTAGCAGACAGCCAATAGGAGAGCAGCAGGGTGTAAAAAGCCTACGAAAGAGGCAGGAGAGTCAACAAGCAGCAGACAGCAATAGCATAAACACAGCACAGGTACAAACAGCTCAGACAATGCAGCAACAGCAGCGGAGTGGCACCTCAGTGGGATTTAAAGATATGCATGACTGCTGTCTCCGGTGCCTCGGGCCCGACCACGGTCTGCGGTCTGTGTAGGAAGATGTCCTCTAAGGCCTTGAAGAGCTGCCAGCAGCAACATGATAGGATTTTTTCTGAGTCCTTGCCTTCAAGAGCCCAGACCTCGTCTGAGGCCTCTACGTTTCAGGGGGAGCATTCCGAGCCCGAGCAGCATCGAGGCTCCTCGGAGAGGGGGTCTCCCTCGAGGGAACACAGGAGGAAGAAGTCTGAAGGCAGTGTCTTTGGATGGCTCTGAGCGACCCGGCTCCTCCCGCGGACTGTCGCGGAGCACCGAGCCCCGGCCAGGATCTTCGGAGATGGAGCGCACCACAAAGGTTCCTCGTTGGGAGATGGATCAGCCGAGGCAGTTAACAACTGTCCTCGTTGAGGATTCCCCTCCGGGGGAGCTGGCGTCGGGCCCCAATGCATTGGGACCCGAGCTGGTGGCTGCGGAGCCTTCCGGACTCGAGTCCAGAATGGCGGCCTTGGAGCGCAGTTTTACTGCCTTCATGGAGCAGCAGCGGGCGCTGATTGCCAGTCTGTCTGGTTCTTCCGCCCTGACCACCGGACCATCGACATCGAAGTTGACCCCGGAGGCCAAGCCAATCCTCGAGACTTTTCGGGCTCGAGTCGATCCTCGGCCGAGGTCCCACTCTGCCTCCAGTTCAGGACCGAGGTCATCTCCGCCACCAAGCCTCCCAGCGTCAGGGCGGTCGGCGCCGGGGTCCTTGATACCGGAGCCCCTCTATTCCTCTTTGGAGGCATCGGAGTGGGAAATAGAGGAAACGGAGTCCCCGGACACCTGTCGGCACAGGGATGTCCCGTCCGATTCCCCGGTGTCTGAACCTCGGAGAAGGTCCCCTCCAGAAGACACGAGGTTCTTGGACTTCATGAGGGATATGTCCAAGGCTTTGGCATTCCCCACGGAGTCCTAGGAGGGTCCTGGAGCCGAGGAGCTCAAGATTCTACAGTATGAAGCCTCCCCCTCGGGAGGCCCTTACTGTACCCGTGCCTTCGATCCTGGAACGACTGATGCTCCGCATGTGGGAGATGCCGGCATTGGTGTCGGTCGTCAGCAAACAGCTCGAATCAATATATCTAATTCGCCGGAGCCCTGGGTTTCAGAAGTCACAGCTGCCGCACAATTCCGTAGTTGTGGAATCGGCCATGCGCAGGCTGAAGAGCCAGAAGACGCATTCCTTGGTGCCTCCTGGCAGAGAGGCCCACAACGGATGCCCTCGGCAGAAAGTGTTTCCAGGGTTCAATGCTGACTTGTCGGATCCAGGCCTACCAGTTGTACATGGACATGTACTTGAGACCTGGCGAAGGAACTCACTGGGTTCTCAGCTGGTCTCTACGAGGGGCCTTTGCAGCATTTCAGGAGCCTGTCCACTACTGTCCGTGAGTGCTCGAAGTTTGTCTTGAGCGATCTATGACAGGTTCGAGTCAGCAGCCCAGGTAGCCGCAGCTGGCATCGGTGCACGCCGCCAGGCATGGCTACAGTCGTCGGACCTCGAGCAATGGATTCAGGACAAGTTGGTCGATGTCCCATGCCAGGGGGAGAATCTCTTTAGCAAACCCATGACCAATAAGACCGCAGAACTGGAGACCGAGTACATGACGAGTACACGGCTCTCCAAGAAGACCTCTGCCACTTCTCGCAAGAAGGGCTCAGGTAAAAAGACCTTTTACCCAAGGAAGGGTGCTGCTTACTGAAGTTACCCCCATTTTCAGGCCTCCCCGGCTCCCCAAAAGGGGTATCAGGCCAAGGGACAGGGGCATGACCCGCATAAGCAGAAAGCCCCCAACCCCAGGTACCGGCTCCGGCCCAACCTGGCAGTGGTTTTTGACTTCCACAGCATAGCCCCTCTTCCCACAGGGGACAGGCAGTGCACAGGGGACAGGCTTGCCCTGTATGCCCACAGGTGGACAGCCATTACCACTGACGCCTGGGTCTTGCACATAGTGCTATCTCCCGTGAAGTAAGGAGGGGGCACCTGGGCTAGGTGAAGGAGAGCCCCTCAGGTCTCCCCTTCACCGGGACCACCTTCTGAAGGAGTTGTCTTGTCTTCTCGAGGATCAGGCGGTAGAACTGGTGCCCCACCACCTGCAGGGCAAGGGCTTCTACTCCAGGGACTTTCTGGTATCAAAAAGAACAGGAGGCCTCAGGCCATCCTCTACCTGCACAATCTAAACAAGTTCCTGGTGAGGGAGAAGTTCAAGATGCTCTCCCTTGGAATATTGCTGCCTTACCTCCGCCAGGGAGACTGACTATGCTCCTTAGACCTAACAGATGCGTATACACACATCCTAACACATCCAGACCAAAGGCAGTATCTACGCTTTGTGGTGGGAGGCAATCACTACCAGTACAGGGTACTTCCCTTTGGCTTGGCCTCAGCACCCAGAGTATTCACAAAGTGCCTAGCTATGGTGGCCATCTTTCTTAGACTCCAAGGGGTCTTTGTCTTCCCCTACCTAGAAGACTGGCTCATGAGAGGCACTTCAGCCAGTGAGGTCTGCAGGCCACATCTCGCACCATCCATGTGCTGCAGCATCTAGGGTTTGTAATCAACTACCCCAAGTCCAGCCTTGCTCCAACTCAGCAGCTGGAGTTCATCGGGGCCATACTCGACACCATTAAAGTAAGGGCCTATCTGCCTGCAGACAGGGCAAGCAGGATTCTGGCTCTGGCACGTCAGGTGAGTCGCAGGTCCGTAGTGTCAGCAAGACAGTTCCTGTGCCTCCTCGGGCACATGGCTTCCACGGTCCATGTGACCCCAGACACCCGCCTCCACATGCAGACTACTCAATGGTGCCTCAGAGACAAACTCAGTGTCCAGGCGGCTAGTACGGTCCCTGGACTGGTGGCTTCAGCCACTCCACTTGGAGGCGGGGATGCCTTTCCAGGTTCCTCTACACACAAAGATCCTGACCACGGATGCGTCCCTGCTGGGCTGGGGGACCCATTGCCAGGGGTTCCGTACTCGGGGAGTGTGGTCCCCAAATGAGAGAGCACAATAGATCAATTTCTTAGTTTTCCGTGCCATCCGCCTGGCTCTAGGAGTTTTCTGGCAGATCCTGGCCCATGAACCTGTGATGGTGCAGACAGACAACCAGGTGGCCATGTTCTGTGTGAACAAGCAGGGTGGCATGGGGTCCAGGCTCCTATGTCAGGAAACCCTGGCTCTGTGCTCATTTGCAGCCCAGCATGGCATTCATCTGTGGGCCGTCTACCTGCCGGGCCAGGACAACTGGTTAGCAGACAGGCTAAGCAGGATTCTCCAGCCTCACAAGTGGCAATTGGACTTTGGGGTAGCCAATTGGCTTTTCCAGACCTGGGGACGGCCAGTGATGGATTTGTTTGCAAGTCCAGTCAATCACCAGTTGCCCCGATTCTGCTCCAGGCAGCCACACCCGTACAGGGTGGCCGCTGATGCCTTTCTGATATCATGGTCCATGGGCCTCCTGTATGCGTTTCCTCCGACGCCTCTGGTGGCCAAGACTCTATTCAAGATCCTCCAGGACAAGGCCTCAGTCATCCTGGTAGCCCCGCGGTAGCTGAGGCAACCCTGGTTTCCGCTTCTACTTCAGCTAGCGGTGGAGGCCCCCATCCCCCGGGGATCCTCCCCAAACCACCTGTCCCAGGAGGGAGGCACTCTCCTACACCCCAACTTCAGCTCCCTCAACCTGATGGCATGACTGCTGAAAGGGTGATGCTCCCCTCTTCCTTCCAAAAGATATTGAAGAGGTCTTGCTGGCCTCAAGGAGGCTGTCGACTAGACGGGCCTACGTCTTGAAGTGGCGCAGGTTTGCGGCTTGGTGCGAGGGGCAGGGTGTGGATCCTTACTCCTGCCAGGAGGGAGTGGTTTTACAGTACCTTCTCCATCTCTTGTATTTGGGCCTCAAGTCCAACTCCGTCAGAGTGCACCTCTGCACCCTTGCAGCGAACCACTTCCCGGTGGAGGAGAAGCCCCTCTCGGCCCATCCCTTGGTTTCTCGTTTTTTGAGAGGCCTGCTTCTTTTGAAGTCTCCGGTCCGCCCTCTGGCAACCGAGTGGGATCTGAATGTGGTTTTGGGGCAGCTTACTCAGCTGCCCTTTGAGCCGATGGTGACCTGCCATCTCAGCTACCTCTTTTGTAAGGTAGCTATTTTGGTGGCACTCACGTCGGCTCGGCGGGTGAGTGAGCTTCGGGCCCTTGTGTCAGACAGGCCTTACACTAGGTTCTATAAAAACTGGGTGGTGCTTCGCACGCACCCCAAGTTCCTTCCAAAAGTGGTCTCCTCCTTCCACTCGTGGTCTCCTCCTTTCACTCAACCAGAAGGTGGTGCTTCGTACCTTTTTTCCCAGGCCGCATGCCAGTCGGGCAGAGGCAGTGCTGCATACCCTGAACTATAAGAGGGCGTTGGCCTTCTATATCCCTGCCCGCTTCAGGGAGCTCTGAGGCCCCTTCTCTTAGTCATGGTGAATGGAGGTCCCCCGTGGGGGTGACAGGGACAAGGACCACCCTTGAGGGGGAGGAGGATCCCACGCTGCCCCTCCTGAAGGAGCAGGGTAAGGATACTAAGTTTCCGCGGGCAGCTACTTCGGGGGAAGCTACTGCAGAGGAGTTACAGGGAGCTTTTTCCCTGGGGTTCATTCTTCGACTGCATAAAGCATTCTGCATGAAACAGCGTGGGCAGGAGGGCACATCAGGTGCCCAGGACAGAGCAGCAAAGTGCAGTCTGCCTTAGAATAGCAGTGGGCAGGAAAGGGAACCTCCACCTAGCCACCGGCGTGTTGATGATACTACGTGGGACGATACGGTGTCCATTCACTCGAAGGAGGCAGCAGAAATGGGTTTGGGGCCGAAGTCTGCGGAACTCGAAGAGGGTGAGATTCTGCAGGACAAGGTGCGAATTGTGCAGTTTTTCCACAGAGGAGCTGGCGGCTCTCATCGTTCATTCCTTGTGGGCCCTTAATGTCAACGGATGTCCCTTTGGAGGAAGAGCCTCTGGAGGATCTGTTGTTCTAGGCTGTCCAGAAGCCGCGAACAGCTTTTCCTCTTCACTGCATGATCAAACAGATGATATAGAACGAGTGGGATATCCCAGAGGCTGCCCTGAGGGGCACTACGGCAATGGCGAGACTGTATCCCCTACCGGATTGGGAGAACGCTCACCCAAGGTGGATGCAGCAGTGTCCTGTCCACCATTCCGATGGAGGGCAGGTTGGCTCTCAAAGACGTACAAGACCATAAGTTAGAAACCTTGCTGAAGCAGGCCTTTGATTTTTAATGCACTATCTCTGCAGGCATCCATCTGTGGGGCATTTGTAGCTCATGCATGTTT
This sequence comes from Ichthyophis bannanicus, assembly GCA_033557465.1. Classification (NCBI taxonomy): domain Eukaryota; kingdom Metazoa; phylum Chordata; class Amphibia; order Gymnophiona; family Ichthyophiidae; genus Ichthyophis; species Ichthyophis bannanicus. The sequence continues at coordinate 56,556,591 of CM066045.1, forward strand.
GCGCTGGGCATAAGGAATCTTGGAATTATTGAGTCACAACCCCTGCTGCCAGAGGCTGCCAAGCTGGAGTCGGGGGCGGCCTACTTGGTAAATGCCTTTTATGATCTTAATAGAGGTCTTTTTCCAAGAACATGGTTTCTGTGGTGGCCAACCGACGCTATCTGTGGCTGTGGAATTGGTCAGCAGATGTCGCCTCCAAAGCAGGATTAAGTAAGCTTACATTCAAGGGGAAGTTCTTGTTCAGAGAAGCCTTGGATAAATTGGTGAAGGATTTGGGATGGGGGGAGGGGTCAAAGGATGATCAGTTTCCAGAGGATAGACTTAAGCTGGTTAGGACCTCAGGCCCTATGAGGGGTCAGCTTCATGACTTTCAAAGTTTCTGCACATTGTGGTTTCCAACATACCAAAGGGGGCGTTTTCTCTCTTGGGGCTAGCCTTTTCATGGATTTTGAGGAACCAATAGGTATTTTTATACCTCATCCGCAAATACAGCAAAGAAGTCTCATTGAAGCGGAGGTCCCGATGGGGGTGGTTCCCATTGGAGAGAGGTTACAAGATTTCTACCACGCTTAGGCCCAACTTACAACCAATCAGTGGGCGCTGAGAATCATCCGAGGGGTATGCACAGAGTTTGCATATCCTCTGATGGAGGCTTTCATATGGTCCCCCTGCAAAGCGCCCCTCAAGCTCAAGGCCATGAGGGACACTTTGTTGCGACTCCAGGAATTGCATGCCATTGTTGTGGTGCCACCAGACCATTACGGCTTGGGTCAATACTCCATCTATTTCTTGATCCCCAAAAAGGGGGGCTTGTTCCGGCCTATATTGGATCTCAAGCACGTCAGTCATTGCCTCAAGGTGCCCCGGTTCCATATGGAGATGCTGCAGTCTGTCATTGTGGCTGTCTGCTAAGGAGAGTTTGATGTCCCTCGATCTCACAGAAGCATATCTCCACATTCCTAGTAAAGCTGAGCATCAGCAATTTCTCTGGTTTGTGGTGCCCATGGGGCACTTCCAGTTTCGAGCCTTGCCCTCCAGTCTAGCGACTGCCCCCTGCACATTCACCAAGGTCATGGTGGTAGTTGCAGTAGGGGGGGAATCCTGGTGCATCTCTACCTAGATGACTAGCTCATCCAGGCCAAATCCAAAGAGGAAAGCGAACAGGTCACGAAGAGAGTCATTGTTCGTTTGCAAGAGCTCATTCGGGTCATCAATTAAGGGAAGAGTCATCTCCAGCCATCACAGGTCATAGTGTTTTAGGGGCCCGGTTCTGCACAGGCACAGGTTGGGTGTTTTTCCCGGAAGACAGGATGCGGACTCTGCAAGAACAGGTCTGGCAGTTCCTCAGGAGGAAGTTCCGACAGCATGGCATTATCTTCAGCTGTGGTTGATGGCTGCATCAATCGAATTGGTGCCATGGGCTCAAGCACACATGAGAATGTTACCAAGGGCCCTGTTACTGAGATGGTTGGCACAGCACCAGTTGCTGATGGAGTGGCTCTCTTGCCCTCCGGCCACTTAGCAGTCCCTGCAATGGTGGTTACAGTCTGAAAAACTCTTGGTGGGAATGCTCCTGGAGATGTCTGCTTTGGTTACATTGATGACAGATGCCAGTCTCACCAGCTGGAGAGTGCATTGTGAGGCGCAGATAGCTCAGGGCTGCTAGTCAACATCGGAGTCTGCCTGGTCCATCAACCGATTGGAGATGTGAGTGGTGTTATTGGCCTTGCAGAAGTTTCAAGATTACCTGCAGGAAAAGGCAGTGTGAGTGTTTTCAGACAACGCCACCATGGTCTCCTGCATCAATCGACAAGGAGGCAGTGGCAGTGTTCATTTGGAGGATATGAGAGCTCTGCTGATGGACTAGGCAGAACTCAACTTGCAGGTGCTCTCCGCAGAGCTAGAAAGGAAAACGTGGTGGCTGATTACCTCAGTCTGTTTCACATATATCCAGAAGAATGGATGTTGCATCTGACAGTATTTGCTCAATTAGCGCAGCGCTAGGGGCAATTAATAATGGACTTGATGGACACATTTCACTCTGCGAAGGCGCCGCTGTTTTACAGACAGAGTAGAAAACCGAAGTTGGAGGGGTTCGATGCTCTGCAGCGGTGGCCCTCGGAGGGTTTCCTTTATGTATTTCCACTGTGGGCTCTCATCGGTTGGGTGGTCCAATGGATCGAAGCCCCATGCTGGCTGCAGAGGCCATGGTATTCAAATCTGATGCAGCTAACTGGGATCGCCTGTGGCGGCGAAATTGAGGAGTCGAGGATACATTCCTCCCATAATCACTATGTTGAAGTCCAGAAAGCATTCCACCTCTCATACGTTAGTCTGGCGAGTTTTTGAGGACTAGTGTGAGGGGCATAGCTGCCAGCTGTTGTCAGCTTCCATGCCAGATATCTCGGCCTTCCTGCAGGCGGGCTTGGAAAAGGGTTTAGCTTGTAGCTTGCTCCATATGCAAGTTGTGGCGTTACCCTGCTACGGTAGTAGGCTTCAGGGCGTGTCCCTGACAACTCATTGGACATAGTTTCCTTCACACGATGAAACAGGTTCGGCCTCCAGTGTGCTCGCTGGTTTCCCTATTGGACCTCAATCTCATGCTATCCGTGGTGGCAGTGGAGCTGCTGGGTGCATCCACTATGAAGGATCTCACGTTGAAGACTGCTACCAAAAAGACAATCTGCTTAGCCAGGTGTATTTCCGAATTGCAGGTGCTATTGTGTCAGGAGCCGTTTCTCTCCATTTCCAAGGAAAAGGTGGTGCTGCATCCTGTTCCCTATTTTCTGCCTAAGGTGGTTTCGGCAGAATCAACTGGTCACTCTTCTGACATTCTCGGGAGTAGAGGCAGTATAAGGTCCATTGCAGCTGCATCTCCTGGATGTGTGCAGTGCATGAATATTTATTTTTTATTGGCTGAAATATTTATTTACATAAATTATGTAAAAAAACATGAAAGCAACCTTGAAACTCTTAAATCGTTCACATTAAAAAGTGCTACACAGTATCAAATTTATAGGTGGACCTCAAACAGGTAGCGGATAAAGGTCAAACCAGATCCTCTAGTACATAAGCCTCAAGGGACTACACTAGGCTGCTCCATATTCATCATTGACCTTCCAAAGTATTTTAAATTAAACATATTCAAAAATTATTTGGTGAATTGTGCGCACACAAAAAATTAAACAATGTGAAAAATAAATTCTACAATCATCAACCTGACACAATTGTGTTTCAATAAGACAAAAATTCACTTACCTGCATCAGGGGTGTGTGCTGATAAAGTAACCAACATAGGCTATGTGGTCTTTTTCTGTCATCATGTTTCTTTCTAGTCTGTCCTTCCATATCAAACACTACAACAGTCCCCTTTTTTCCTTTAGAGATCCTCTGTGTTTGTCCCATGCTTCTTTGAATTCAGATACTGTCCTCATCTCTACCACCTCAACTGGGAGACTATTCCATGGATCAACTCTTTCCTTAAAGAAATATTTCCGCATATCACTCCTGAATCTATCCCCTTTCATCCTCATCCCATTTTCCCTTGTAGAAGAGCTTGCTTTCAATCGAAAGAGGCTCTCCTCCTGTGCATTTATGCCACACAGATATTTAAACATCTCAATCATATCACCTCTATCCCACCTTTCCTCTAAAGTGTACATATTAAGATCCTTGTCTTCATATATTTTATAATGAAGACAAGGATCTTAATATGTACACTTTAGAGGAGTGGCCTAGTGGTTGGGGCAAGGTACTTCAGGCTGGAAGGTCAGGGGTTCAAATCCCACTAGAGGACAGCAACCTTGGGCCGGAAGGACTGGGGTTTCTAGTCCCACAGGTGCTCCTTGTGGTCTTGGGCAAGCCACTTAACCCTCCATAGCCCATGTTCCCTGTAAAATAGTTATCTCCAAGTTAGAATGCCCTGTTCAATGTAATTTCAGTTTGTTCAATGTAAACCGCACTGATGCAGAATAGCGTGGTATATAAGAGAATGTAAATAAATAAATAAGACCACTAACCATTTTAGTAGCCACCCTCTCTACTGATCTTATTCTTTTGAAGGTGCGATCTCCAGAATACTCCAAATGAGGTTGCATCAAAGACTTATACAAAGGCACTATCACCTCCTTTCTTCTGCTGGCCATTCCCCTCCCTATGCACCCAAACATCCTTCTAGCTTTTGCTGTCACCTTTTCTACCTGTTTAACTACTTTTAAGATCATCAGACACAATCACGCCTAGGTCCCGCTCTTTTTTTTTTTTAGTAGACAAAAGTACTTCACCCCCTATACTATATTGCTCCCTTGGATTGCTGCAGCCCAAATGCATGACCTTGCATTTTTTTTAACATTAAATCTCAGCTGCCAAATTCTAGATCATTCTTCAAGTTTAGCTAGATTCCTCCTCATGTTATCTACACCTTCCTGGATGTCTACTCTAGTGCAGATTTTGGTATCATCGGCAAAGAGGTAAACCTTACCCTACAGCCCTTCTGCTATATCGCTAACAAAGATCCAGGCCGGGCCCAAATCTCTTGGGATCCAAAATTCTGACTAAATATTCCTATCAAATGGTATATAATACTTGACCATAGCAGAAAGAAAATCACTATTAGAACATATTGAATAAGACGGGTACAATTTTCCTGAAATATGCAAAAATTAACCCGGCTGCAGAATATGGATTAAAAATTTAAAGTAAGCCTTCAAAGGGTTAAAGAATCGGACCAAGGACAGATCCCTGGGGCACATCACTGGTAACCACCACCACCTCAGAGTGAGTTCCATTTACCTGTACCCTTTGTCTCCTTCCACTCAACAAATTTCTAACCCAAGCAGTAACTTTAGGGTCCATCCTTAGGGTGTTCAGTTTGTTTATAAGTCGCCTGTGTGGAATGGTGTCAAAGCCTTTACTGAAATCTAAATACACCACATCTAGGGCTCTCCCTCGATCCATCTCCCCGGTCACACAGTCAAAGAACTCAATCAGATTTGTCTGACAAGACCTGCCTCTGGTGAATCCATGCTGCCTCGGATCCTGTAATCCACTGGACTCCAGAAGCCTCACTATTTTCGCTTTCAGCAGCGCTTCCAATAATTTACTCATCACCGAAGTTAAACTAATCGACCTGTAGTTTTCAACCACATCCTTACTTCTGCTGTTGTATAAAGGGACCACATGTGCCTCTCTCCAGTCCTTTGGCACCACTCTCGACTCCAAGGCATTGAAAAGATCAGTCAGTGGAGCTGTTAGAACGTCCCTAAGTTCCCTCAGTATTCTAGGGTGTATCCCATCCGGTCCCATCGCTGTGTTTACTTTAAATTTAGTTAGTTTCTCACGAACAGTCTTCTGAAAATTGTTCAAGATGCCCCTTGCTTCTGTTCCTGTTTGTGGGCGTTTTCTGAGGTTCTGCTCCTGGTTCTTCATCTGTGAACACAGAACAGAAATGTTTGTTAAGCAATTCCGTTTTATCCTTATCAGCTTCTACATATTCCTCCCCTTCAATGTTCCTTCTAATTTTCTGTAGGCTGTGTGCGCATAAAATATCAGCTGTGCAGCTTTTGAAGGAAGGTTATATTTTTGTGCGCCACATAACACTTGGAGTTATATACTTTAAAATTTCACTACACGTCAGAATACAGTATGTACACCACATTGATTGCACTAGAAAATATTGTAGAACTTGTGAAAACCGTAAATACACAACAACTTTTAAATTTTAAGATGTCTGTGTTATTTTCTATCAGAATCAGAACCGTAATTTTTGTGCGCTCTGTTGTAAAGTATGTGCGCTCGCTTGGCAAGGTGTGTGCGCGCGCACAGCTTAGAGGGAACAGTGCTCTCCTTCACCCTTTAGTCTGACAATACCACTTTTGCCCTTCCTCTTTTCACTAACATATCTGAAAAATGTCTTATCCCCCATTTTATTGCATTGGCTCTTTCCTCGTCTGCAAACATCATGTCGGTCAGGAAGTTGTTCACGTCGTACTGGACCCTGCATCTGTTCTCAAATGTTTACCTCATAATGGCATTAATCATGATGTTGAAAAGCAGGGTGAGGTGACATCTCCCTGTCAGACTCTCGTTTGGATAGGAAATTCCATTGTATGATGCTTGGAGAAGTTGGATTATCTTCAACGGCACGTGTTAGTTCTCCAATGCCCTCCACAGGGCTGGCCAATGACTTTGCCAAGATTGGTCCCAAGCCTGGCTGCAAAAGGACGGTTGTCACCCTGTTGTGGTGACCAGAACTGGGAAGCCAGTGAAATTAGGCAGGAAACCAGCGAAATTAGGCAAGAAACCACATGAATTTTAATGATAGTTCACAGATTACTAATAGTAGGTCTGCAATCTTATATTTCAGTTCTTTCGACACCCTCGGATGTACACTATCTGGTCCAGGTGATTTGCAACTCTTTAGTTTATCAAATAGCTGTAATACATCTTCCCGGTTTATCGCTGTTTCTTTCAATTCTTCTGATGCATCACCTTTAAATACCATTTGTCATGGGTAACTTCCCTACATCTTCTTCAGAAAGACCAAAGCAAAGAATTCATTCGGTCTCTCTGCTATGGCCTTGTCCCCTCTTATTCTTCTATCATCTAATGGTCTAATTGACTCTCACAGGTTTTTTTGCTATGAATGTACTTGAAAAAGTTTATGCGTTTTTGTTTCTTGGAGGGTTGTTTTGCTTCCACAGCAAGCTTTTTTCAGATTCTCTTTGCCTGCCTTATCAATGCCTTGCATCTAACTTGCTAGTGCTCATATTTCCATTTTTTATCATTTGGCTCCTTTTTCCATCTCCTGAAATATGCTTTTTGGCTACAACAGCCTCTCTGACCTTATCTTTAAAAGATGCTGACGGTTTTTTGGACTTTCGTCCACTTTTCTTAAGGCATGGAATACAACTGGTTTGGGCTTCCAAGATAGTATTTTTAAACACCCATGCTTGATGTAAATCTTTAACCTTGGCAGCTGCTCCTTTTTAGTTTTTTTTCTTAACTATTTTATCATAAAAAGTTAAAAGGTAGTACTGTGGCTTTGCTTGCTGCCCTTCCTCCATTTATTAAATCAAATGCAATCATGCTATGATCACTATTGCCAAGTGGTTCCAACACCCTTATCTCTTGCACCAGATCTTGTGTTACACCAAGGACTAGGTCCAAGATGGCTTCCTCCCTTGTCGGTTTATGAACCAGCTGCTCCAAGAAGCAGTCTTTTTATTTCATCTAGAAATTTTATCTCCCTAGCATGACCTGCCGTGAGCCCAGTTGATACCGAGGTAATTGAAATCGCCCATTATTATTACTGTGTTGTTACCTTTGTTAGCTTCCCTGGTTTCTTTGAGAATTTCATCATCCATGGTTGGTAGTACACCCCCACTGCCATCACCTTCCCCTTTCTACATGGAATTTCAATCCATAGAGATTCTACAGTGTATTTTGTTTCCTCCAAAACTTTGTGACTCATTGCCCTCTCTAACATAGAGTGTAACCCTTCCACCAATTTGATCTACTCTCATTGCGATATAATTTGTACCCAGTTATCGCAGTGTCCCACTGGTTGCCCTCCTTCCACCAGGTCTCTCAATTACCAATCATATCTAACCTCTCATTTAGTACTATATATTCTAACTCTCCCATGTTATTTTTTTAAACGTCTAGCATTTGCATACAAGCATTTTAGAGGTTGTATTTTATTCATATTAATCTGGTTATCAGTAGTTAGGGGTAATTTTGCAATCTTTAAGCTCTGACTGCTCTGTACTTAGGGCATTTGGGTTACTTTTGTCTTTATTGGAACCTTTCTGTTGCTATGTCCTAACTTCCTTCTTTTGCTAGTATCCTTCAAGGATATGTCATTCCAGACCATGCACTCTTGGGCAACTGTCAGCTTTCCCCTATCTACTTTTTAAAGGTTAATGCCAGCAGCTTGGTTCCATCCTGGTTAAGGTGGAGCCCATTCCCTTCGGAAAAGCCCCTCCTTTCCCCAGAATGTTACCCAGTTCCTAACAAATCCAAAATCTCTCTTCCTTGCACCATTATCTTATCCACACATTGAGATTCTGGAGCTCTGCCTGTCTTTTAGGTTCTGTGCATGGAATGGAGAGCATTTCTGAGAATGCTACCCTGGAAGTTCTGGATTTAAACTTCCTACCTAAAAGCCTAAATTTAGCCTCCAGAAGCTCCCTACCACACTTTCCTATGTCATTGGTACCAACAATTACCAAGACAGCAGACTTCTCCGCAACACTATCTAAAACCTTATCTAGGTGGCATGTGAGGTCTGCTACCTTCTCACCAGGCAGGCCTGTTTACCAGGCAATCCTCATGTCCACCAGCCCCCAGCTATCTATATGCCTAATGATCGAATTACCAACTATAATGGCTGTCCTAACCCTTCTCTCCTGGCACATAGCCCTGGAGAAATCTCCTCTGTGCAAGAGGATTTTACATCACCTGAAGGACAGGTCCTAGCTATAGGATAATTTCCTGCCACACCAGGGTAGTGATTTCTTGTCATGTGACCTCTTTCCTCCATGGCAACAGGGAGGCTGCCAGTCTGGAGGTAGGACTTCAGTGCTACGTCCATGTAGGTCTCGTCTATATATCTCTGTCTTCCTTATGTCCTGCAAGTCTGCTACTCTAGCCTCCAGATTTGGACTCATTTGCTGAGAGCAAAGAGTTCCTTGCAGCTTGTGCACACATAAGACCCCTCACCAACTGGGAGAAATTCATACATGTGATTCTCGATGCAAAAGACTGGAAAGCCCCATCTCACTTCTGGACTGCTGTCTGCATCGTAGTTATGCTTGTTTTTTGTTTTTAGTTATTTAAGTTGTTTACTTAAGTTTGTTGGGGATATTTTCACTAATACAACTAGACCTAATAGGTTTAATGGACTTTGTTCACCTTAAGATTAATTAGCCTCAGATCCTTAAAGTATTTCTGATGAGGATAACCAGCACCTGAAAGTAAATCTGGGCACCTCCTTCCCTTTAATAGGTTTAAGAGCCTATGAAGCTAAGACTATCCCTGGGATGAGTGGGAGTTGGGATGGGTGGGAGGGAAATAAGACTTAATAAAAACTGGCTTCCTACACAGTGCCCTGGCCTGTGCTTCTAAAGTAAAGTCTTACCAATTTCCTGTGTGATTCACACAGACCTTGGTTTGATAGCGAGGATCTTTCAAATTGCCCCTTTGATCTGTCACTTGCCTTTAACACCTATTTAAGACAGCTTCACAGATCTTTTGCCTCCTCAATGAAAGGCCTCTTTGTAAAGGTCTCTAGAAACTAGTTTTTCTTTCTACTCGGAGACTATTTATTCTATTTATATGCTAAGCTATACTTTTGATTTAATTTAAAAAATTCTCTAAAAAGAAATGTATTTCAGAAACTATTTACACCATTTTACTTTCTATGCTAAGTTATATACTCTGATTTGATTTAAATGAAAAGCTCTCTGGTGGTACTGACTGACACAGCAAAAACACTGAATAAGACTAGGTAGAAAAGGCGCTAGGTGATTTATTTATTTAGCTGTATTTATATGCTGCTTTTCACCGGGTCAAAGCGGTGTTAGGGGGTGGGGGAATTAAGTACAAGGGCGGGGCCATCACCGGGGAGGCAACATTGATGATTTTGACATAGGACAGACTTTGGACATAGGACAGACGTTGGACATAGACAGGTTAGAGTAGCTTTGAGTTAGAGGTTCATTGTGGGTGAGATCAGGGGTTTGTGGGTTTTTTCGGTGGGATTCGAGTTGAAGTATTCCTGGAAAAGGATGTTTTTTAGCTGTTTTCTGAAAGATAGTAGGTCGGCATTGTTTCTGAGATAGCTCGGTAGAGAGTTCCATAAGGATGGAGCATAAAGTTCAAAGGCTCGATTGCAGGTCCATTGCGAGCATTTGGTTCTTTTGTGAGGGACGGTGAGGGAAATGCTGGAGGCTTGTCTAGTAGATCTGCCGTGGGCTGGACGAGCCAGTAGGATGCGAAGCTGGGTGTCCTGTGTTTGATGGATAGCTTTGTGGGTGAGTAGGATGGCTTTGTATTTTGTCCGTGCTTCAAGGGGGAGAATGTGTAGTTCTTTCAGAATTGGGGTGATATGGTCGGTTTTCTTTGCGCTCTGGATGATTCTCGCAGTGGTGTTTAATGCAGTTCGAAGGGGGTTGGTGTGTGTGGCTGGAAGGCCATGGTAGATTATGTTGCAGTAGTCCAGATGTGGGAGTGTCATGGCTTGCATCACTGTTCGGAAGTCTTGATGTTCCAGGAGGGGTCTGAGACGTTGCACTGTTCTTGCCTTATGAAATAGGCAAGAACAGTGATCCACCAAGATCTTAGAGAAAATGTTCTGATCGACGTTTATCAAAGATAAAGGCCTATAAGATGTCAACAATAAAAGATCCTTGCCTGGTTTAGGAATCACAATAATCAAAACCTCAGTAGTATAATAAGGAAAGTTCCTCTGATCAATGTATTGTCCATACATCTCAGCCAATGGAACACAAACTTTACCTTGCAGCAATTTAAAAAAATTGCTACTAAACCTATCCGAGCTGGGAGCTCGAGCAATGTGCAGACCTTTGATAGCATTTTGCACTTCAACAGCAGTGATAGGGGCTTTCAACAACTCAAGATTCTCATCAGAAAGCCAAGCTAAAGCAGTATCTCTGAGATAATTTCAGGCCAACTCCCTATTCCCATCCCCTGCCCTGTAGAGTCATTGAAAACACATGAAACATTTCTTCTAATTTGACTTGATCGGTACAGAATTTGCTATGGAATGTCGAAGTGCCGCCACATATTGAGAACCATATGCCGTTTTGACCAAAGAGGACAGCAACTTTCCCAGCCGGCTACTAAATTTGTACAAGGAACATTTAAAATATAGCAAAGAATATTGAGGCCGAGCATGTTAAGTTCACTCAAGAGTGCCAAACAGCGTGAGGTGTTCCTACAAGTTATCGCGCAGAAGTCTGCCCTTCAAAGCCAATAGCTGCCTCTCTAAAGAGAGGCGCCGCTTAGCTAGTCCATGTTTCCAATGGCTAACATATCCATTGATCACTCTGACTGTAAACCTTGGTGGTTTCCCAAAACAGGAATGGGTTAGCTTGATGCCTTTCATTGGTCTCCTCAAAGAAGCTCTACGGGGCGCGTAAAAAATGACAAAACCCCTCATCCCCATACAGATAATCCCAAATTGGCAAAAATCTCCAAGCACCCTCAATACAAGCAGGGTAAGCATATTAACAAATATGTTCATGGAAAAGGGCTCTGGAGCATAGAGGAATTGCTACTTCCTCTTGCTTGCATCACGTGACCCCCTCACTACATTTTAACCTATACCTACAGCTATTCTCAGTGCTGGCCCAAAGGTTTCTGCCATGCCAAGCCACCTTCACCAAGCCATGCTGCCACCCCAGTCTTCAGATGGGAGAGGCGGACAGCAGCAGCATTTTAAAAGTGGTGGCTTTGTGCTGCCACTGTTGCCTGTGGCAGGCCATGTCCTTCAGCACACATGACCTGCCACTTCTGACCTCCTTCAACAGTAAGTTGCTTCGGAGGGGGATCAGAAGTGGCAGGTCATGTGTGCTGAAGCACATGGCCTGTCGCAGGCAAAAAAGCCGCTCACCTGGGGCAGACACCTAGTGGATGGCTGGCCCTGATTATGCACAATAATACAAAGATACAACATCCTTTGTCATATATACGCCAACGATATGACATATACACTTTTTTCCATGAGTAACCCAACTTACACTGCAATAACAGAATGCTTCAAAACTGTAACACAAGGTTATCTCAGCACCACTTATCCATTAGCTATAAAAAACAAGACAAAACCTTGAGGACCTTTGTGATGAGGGAAACGATCTTCAATCCACCATGGGTGCTAGAGATTGCAGACATAGAGCTTGAGGTCAAATTTGGGTGTAATACTGGACCAAAGGTTAAACTTCCAATCATAAATCAAGAATATCTTTGTGATCTGTATACCATAAAATTAAGACTTTGTTAAACCTCAGTCTATTGCTTAATCCTAATAACTTCATAAGAACATAAGATATGCCATACTGGGTCAGATCAAGGTCCATCAAGCCCAGTATCCTGTTTCCAACAGTGGCCAATCTAGGTCATACGTACCTAGCAGTTTCCCCAAAAGACACAGGTTCCACAATGTTTGTATTGGGTCAAGCACTGATATCCTGGGTCCCTTTTTAATAATGGTTTATGGACCTTTCCTCCAGGAACTTGTCCAAACCTTTTTTAAACCCATCTTCACTAACAGCTTTTACTACATCCTCCGGTAACAAATTCCAGAGTTTGATTACACGTTGAGTGAAAAAATATTTTCTTTTATTAGTCTTAAATAGTTTACCCTGTAGCTTCATTGCATGTCCCCTAGTCTTTCTATATTCTGATAACATAAACAATCAATCTACGTTTACCCGTTCCACTCCGTTCATTAATTTATAGACTTCTATCATATCTCCCCTCAGCCGTCTCTTTTCCAAGTTAGAGCCCTAACCTTTCTAGCCTTTCTTCAAAGGGGTATACTTCCATCCCCTTTACCATTTTGGTGGCTCTTTGAACCTTTTCTAATAACGCTATATCCTTTTTAAGATATGGCGACCAGAACTGCACACAATATTCAAGGTGCGGTCTCGCCATGGAACGATATAGAGGCATTATAATATCCTTTGCTTTATTTTCCATTCCTTTCCTTATGATACCTAGCATTCTATTTGCTCTCTTGGCTGCTGCTGCTGCACACTGGGTGGAGGGTTTTAACATGTTATCCACAGTGACGCCTAAATCTTTTTCCTGGGTGGTGGTTCCTAATGTGGAACCTTGCATCTTGTAACCATAGTTTGGGTTGTTCCCTAGGTGCATAACTTTGCACTTGTGCACATTAAATTTCATCTGCCATTTTGATGCCCAGTCTTCCAATTTATCAAGATCCTCTTGCAATTTTCCACAATCCTCATGGGTTTTAACAACTTTAGTTTAGTTTTGTGTTATCTACAAATTTGATAACCTCACTCGTTATTCCCTTTTCCAGGTCATTTATGAATATGTCAAAAAGCAGCCGACCCAGCACAGATCCCTGGGGTACTCCACTATTCACCTTTCTCCACTGGGGAATGTTCAGAACAGTATGCCAAGCCATTATAACACTACAACTGGACTATTGCAATATAGTTTATCAAGGAATACCCAAATATGCTTTATATCCACTACAAATGACTCAAAACACTGTAGTACAAATCATAAAGGGGAACATCTCAACTAACACACATCACACCCATACTAAAGCAATTACATTGGCTTGCAGTAATCATCGGAATGAAATCCAAAGTGATATTTTTTACATTCAAGATACTATACAATCTATCAGCAGAATACCTACAAGTTTTATTAAATAAAACCACTGATAACAGATCAAGATGACAGCCCACAAAATCTACTAATAATTCCAATTCTTAAGGCTAAAAGTAAACAAGCTGCATACAATCATGCCTTTTTGCTGTATGCACTATCCAACTGGGAACTCCCTTATGGATGAAATAAGATCTATCAATGATCTGAAGCTTTACACCCCTCCTGGCTATCAGAATCTATTCTTTAGCTATGAATGCCCCACTCTTTGCTGCTAGGTAACTGCCTAGTATGCATTATGATTTTCTTGTGCAGTGGCTGATGCTGATACCAGTTTATTCTGAGGTGCTACTGCAAGCAGGCAATTTTCCATGGTTGATCAAAACGTCCATTTCCTATAACAGTCACTATGGTGGTACCACAACAAGCCCATTCTAACCAAAGGCTGTCCATTCCAAAACTGCTTCATCAGCTCCTCCTCACCACAGATGCTTCCAGGAACAGCTGGGTAACTCATTTCCTTCACCTCTCCACACAAGGCATTTGGGGCCACAAAGAGAAGACTCTTCATCAATCTTCTGGAGCTTTGAGTGGTCTACTATGCCCTCAGAAAGTTCCAGAAGTGGATTAGATAAACTGCTTGTCTGTACAGACAACCAAATTACTATGTTGTACATCAACAAGCAAGAGTATTCAAGTTCCCTTCAACTCTGGGTAGAAGCCATAAAGATATTGCACTTCACCTATTCCCTAGGGGCTACCTCTTCAGGCCATATATTTCCCAGGAACACAAAACCAGTTGGATATCCTAAGCGGATATCTGCACCCACATGAGTGGTCCTTGGATTGCACAGTACTTCAAAAGGATTTTTGACTGCTGGAGTACTCTAACAATGGATCTTTTCACATCTACAGAAAATTAAAAATGTTATCTCTTCTGTTCCATTTGCCCCCAGTATGCAGAGATGGGCACATGACATGTTTGCAGTCTCATGGAGTCTACATCTGCTTTACGTGTTTCCTCCATGCCCTCTAATCACCAGAGTTTTTCGCAAGATACCTATGGGCAAGGCCCAAGTAATTTTGATAGCACTGCAATGGCTGAGAGAAGTCTGGTTTCCCCATCTGCTTGCTCTCATGATGGAACATCCAGTTGCCCTTGGAAATTGCCTCATGCTGCATACACAGCAGTATAGATGGTGGTTACATCCCAGCTTGAAGAGACTCTCCCTCTAGCTGCCTGGAATTTGGAGTGTCTAGTGGAACACCTTCCACTTTCACATGAAGTAAAAGCAATTGGTCTCCAGAAGGCCTGCAACCAGGAAGCCATACCAGCGCGGTCTGTTTCGCCCACTGGATGGCAACCAATAGACCCCTTTATCTGCCCAATTGCCCACTTTATGGATTATCTCCTTCATCTGTCTAATTCTGGACTATAGGAAACATTTTGTTGGATGTCCTCTCTCAGCTATCCATCATCAGAGGGAAAACCAGTCTCAGTGCACCCTCTGTGGTCCAGGTTAATTAAAGATCTCTTGCACACGAAACCTTCCACTAGAGCATCCCAACCTCTATGGGACCTCAATTTAGTCTTAATGGAGTGCATGAAGCAAGCCTTTTAAGTATTGAGTCTGGCCTCCTTTTGAGTATCTCACATGGAAAACCATGTTTCAAATAGCTATAACATCAGAAAAAAAGTGAATTACAAGTACTCATCCATTACCCTCTCTTTGCTTACGTTTTTCTATAACTGGATTGTCTTGCAAACACATACAAAGTTGTCTCAATTCCATATGAACTGTTTGATTGTGTTTACTATGTTCTTTCCAGGACTCCACAGGGCTGGAGCAGTCCCTCCATATGTTAGACTGCAGGAGAGTATTCCTTTGCCTATAAGCTGTTTGTCACCTATAATCTATACAACCTGGAAAGGCCCGCAACCAAATGCACCATTTCCTTCTGACTGTCTGCATTACTTTCTGCTTCAATCAAGCAGGTCTGCAATCTTGCTTTGAGCCAAGGCCACATTAATGGCTAGTTTCAATGCAGTCTCCACTAAGGATATCTGTAAAGTGGCCATGTGGACTTCAGCCTACACCTTTGCCAGGCACTACCGCTTAGACCACTCCTCAGCAAGGGATCAGGCTTTTGGGCAAGTGGTTCTCCAATACCTCTTTGCATTGTGATCATAATACTTACTAACTGCTCAAGAACTGCCTGAGCTGCACCACCAAACACTACATCATGGGTGGCCTTCAACTCTGTATTCACCAGTGAAGTTTACCTGCATTTCCCTATTTGTCTGCAGAGAAAGCAGAGTTGCTTATCTGTAACAGGCGTTCTTCATAGATAGGGGTATGCAGTCACATTTAACTCTCATGTCATCCCCACAAGAAAAAAAAAGGAATAGAACAACAAGATGATCTCCTATGGTTACACATGTCCAATCTCCTAAATCTTCAGTTAAGAAATGATTGAGGGGAGGAGCATGTGATGCGGTGAGGGCAGCAGGCGGACACTGCTTGCGCTCCGGTCTTCCCCTGCCCAAACCGTGAGTTTAATGCCGTTTGGAGTGCCGATTTTAAGCTAAAAGTACTATCTACCTAGCCACATCGGTAATTTTGGCAGGATCTATCCTCAGGTGCCAGTTGGAGAGATGGCAACAGCCGTAAAAACTGCGCGGAGGGAAAAGGAGCGTGGAACCCCGGCTCCTAAGATGGCCGACAGTGGGGCTATGCCTAAATCGCCGACCTCCCCGGTTTTCCTGGAAGAGGTCTCTGCAGCCATGGCAGAAGCGCTTTCCACACAATTCACTGCACTGCATGGGAAAATGGACATTTTGCAAACTTCAGTCAGTGCTTTGGGGAATCGACTCCAAGAAGCGGAGGACCGTATCGGGTGGGCAGAGGACAGCCTGGAGGCCCTAACCCAGGATCTGACGGTTTTGAAATCCCAGATACAGGCACATGAAATGAAAATGGATGATCTGGAGAACCGTTCCAGACACAACAATCTCCGGGTGATGGGTATTTCAAACTCTATTGCGGATAAGGAGTTGAAGCACTATCTGGAGACTCTGCTCCCCCAGCTCTTTGAGGGTATTGAAAAGGATGGCAAATTGCTCATTGAAAGAGCTCACCGTGTGGGAGTTCAGCCTCGGGACCAGCGGCCGAGAGTGGTGTTAGTAAAAGTTTTACATTTCCCTCAAAAAGAAGCCATAATCAGAGCAGCTAGGCAGAAGGGTGAGCTTCTGCATGACAACATGAGGATCAGATTTGCGCAAGATTACTCTGCGGCTTTGAGTCAGAAACGTAGAGCTTACGCTCCCCTTTGCCAAAAGCTGCTTGACTTACATATTAAATTTTCAGTGCAGTATCCCGCTAAGCTGCATGTGTTTCACGCATGACGTCGCCGCTCCTTTGAGGCCGCCCCCTACATTGATGCGTTGGGGCGAGGAGAGCAGCTGTCTCCGGCTGCTTCATGAGCTGCCATGCAATCGCTGCGGCCAGGCTTATCCGGGACGAGCACTTCTACTGGAAAGAGACAAAGGAGGACTTCCGTGCTGATCCGATCTCCTGGGAGTCTTCTGTTGATTTCATGATCCCTCCCTTTGCTGGCCTCAGGGTTGGTGCCTGGATGGGTGCGAAAGGACCTGGGACGGCCTCCGATGCAGTGAGCTTTTCAAGCACGGCCTGTGGCTGCGGGCCTAGATATTCCCCCAGTTGAAGATGGCGGTGATGTGGGGAGCCGATGGGTCTATGAGGGGGGCTCTCCGGACCTACCTCATCACATGGACCTTGGATTGTTTGTGTTTTTGTTGCTTTGTCTGATTGTTTAGATATCTTGCTGTTCTACTGTTTTGTGATTCTGTTTATTGGAGGTGTACGGGGAGGGCCCCCTGCCTATGGGATGGAGTTGGGGCTGAAACCCAGTTCGGGGGTGCCTTCCTTTCATGCCCCCCCTAGGTGTGGGCCAGACTTATAGTTCCGTTCAATTGCACCGGATTCATGGTGGGATGGTGTTATTCTACCCAGCCATGCCAGGAGATCCCGGGAGCCCTAGTTCTAGCCTCCTGCAGGCCCCTTTTATGGCCCGTCAGTTTAGGGTTGGATCCTACTAAATCTTAGATTATGCAGGCCCGGGGGTCTCGGGAGGAGGGGGGTTTCCATCTTGATGCCCTAGCTCTCGGTTGGGTGCTGGGGCATGGCCTTGATGGATATGGCTGACCGGATTGCGGCCCCTGAGGACCCGCTCCGGTCGGGGGGAAACCTTGGGGGGCATCTCCTGACTATATGTATGTTACCTTTGCTATTGTTTGCATTTCTGTCTGTTATAGTATGTGGGGTTTTGGGCATGTGGAACTTTTTGTGGGACTTTATCTGCAAAATGTGGCACTGGGAGATAGAAATATTGTTGTCTAGTACCTGGGTAATGTGGGCGGGGGGGACCGCACGCATCAAAGTGATCTCTGGGAGGTGATCTTCTTCTGCCCTTTCTAGGATCAGGGGAAGATAGAGAGACAGAGAGTGAAGGGGGGGTAGGGGGGTGGGGAGGGGGGGTGAGTTGGGGGGGGTATAGTCACATCCCTGATAAAAATGGTCTGTATTGCGGAAGCCACCTGAATACAGGGTGGAGGGTGCTCCAGGCTGGGGGAGCTCCCTCTGGGACATTAGTACGTATCTTATTGGTAGACCCATATAATACCCAGTTAACCTGAAGATAATTTCCTGGAATGTCTGCAGTCTGGGGAGCCCAATTAAGAGATCTAAAATATTGCAGGCTTTGGCCAGGCAACGAGCTGATATTGCTTTGCTCCAGGAAACCCACCAGACTGCCGCAGAACATAGTAAACTTTGTTGGGGGTGGGTGGGACAGGTGTGGGGGGCCCCAGCCACCGGGAAGAAGGGCGGTGTGGCAGTTTTGATACACAAAAATGTTCGGTTTGACGTTAAGGATATTGACCCCACTGGGCGATTTATTTTGCTACATGGTATATTGGGTGGGAAGCCTGTCATCTTAGGGAACCTCTATTGCCCCAATGTGCTGGACTCTGCATTGTATTGTCAACTAGCGGCTCAAATAGAACAATTGCCAGAGCTCCCACTGATTTTGGGTGGTGACTTTAATGGCGTGATGGATGTGAAATTAGATACATCAACGGGGAGGGGGCCTAGAGAACGACAGCAGACGGCCCGGACGATGCTCCGATTTTGTACTCGGCTGGGACTTGTAGACCCCTGGCAGTTGTTACACCCTGAGGAGAAAGATTACACTCATCAATCTCGAGCACATGGCACCAGTGCACGTATCGACTATCTGTTGATTACTAAAGGCTTGTTTGTAAATGTAGGGGAAGCGCAGATAGGCCCTGTTGAGATCTCGGATCATGCTTTAATTTGGCTTGAGTTGCGTTGGAACGGTGACAGTCCTCGGATGCGGATATGGCGTTTTCCGCTAGAGCTCTATAAGGATACCCAGTTTCGTCAATTTCTTACACGACGCTGGCAGGAGTTCGAATCTGATCACAGTGGGCATCATGATGATCCCAAATTGGTGTGGGAGACCGCAAAAGTTGTTTTGCGAGGGGATATTATAGCATTTATGGCAAGGAAACGGAGACTGCAGGCCGAACATATTATCCGCCTTGAGAAGTTAGTTACGAAGCTGAGGAGGACAAATGCCAGTAACCCGAGTGCCGCCCTTAAGAAAAAGCTTTGGGAGACACAAATAGCATTAAATGAGCTTTTGCACCAGCGGGCAAAGAAATCCGTTATGTATTACCGTTACCAATTGTATTGTCATGGCGATAAACCGGGAAAGTTGCTGGCTCGATGTTTACGCGGCCCTCGGACCTCGAAGTTGGTTGCAGCACTCTGAGATGGTCAGGGATACTTCACAAGGAAAGCCCGCAGATTGCCCGAGTCTTTCGTTCCTTTATCCAGAGACTCTATACCGCAGACGAGTTCCCCCACGCGGATGATGGAGTATCTGAGGGATATAGACGTCCCCCGGCTAAGCGAGGCAGAGAGGGAATGGTTGGATCAACCGCTGACCGTCCAAGAGGTGCAAACTGTTATTTCTAAGGCCAGTTGTTATAAAACACCGGGACCCGATGGGCTGGGTGCTGAATTTTATAAGATTCTCAGTGACTTTATTTCTCCTACTTTAGTGGCACTCCACACTAAGAGGTCCGAGCAGGGCTGTTTTCGGTGGGGAGGTAACCATGCCCTTATTACTCTTATCCCCAAACCGGAGAAGGATCCCCTACAAGCGGCTTCCTGTCATCCCATCTCACTTCTCAATTTTGATCTTAAGTTGCTGGCGAAAGTCCTTGCGGATCGATTGGCGGGAGTATTGGGCCAGCTGGTCCACGACTCACAAGTAAGATTCGTGAAAAACAGATATGCTGTGCGCAATCTACGTAAAATCCTAACATCGCTAGAGTGGGCGCAGAATAGACAGTTACACTCGCTGTTAGTGAGTTTTGACGCAGAAAAAGCCTTCGACCGCGTTGACTGGCAATATCTGCAATATTTACTCCCATGTTATGGAGTTGGGTCCTCCTTTTGTAATATGGTCAAAAGCCTTTATGCTACGCCGTCAGCGGCAATTTACTGTAATGGGGTCTTGTCAGAGGTTTTTTATTTACAACGTGGGACTCGGCAGGGGTGCCCTCTCTCCCCCCTTCTCTTTGTCTTATCCCTTGACCCTTTTATACGTTGGGTGGAGTTGTCGCGTGTGATACGTGGGATCCGCATAGGTCCACATGAATTTAAACTGTCCGCTTTTGCGGACGATTTCCTTGTGCATTTGTCAGCACCCTGCCACTCCTTACCTATGTTGCTGCGGGAATTTCATACCTTTGGACAGTTTGCTGGTTTATCTATTAACAAGGAAAAATCTGAGGCCCTCGCTGTATCGGGACAACTGTGAGGCACTTGGCCAGGGGACTTTCCTCTGAAATGGGCAGAGAACCATTTTATGTATTTGGGAATTTTGCTGACTAGTCAGCCCTCCCGTCTTTATAGGTGTAACTTCAATCGGCTCATCGTTCGGCTCCAGGGTCAGTTGCAGGCGTGGAGATCCCTCCCCCTATCTTTGTCAGGGAGAGTAGCGGCGATTAAGATGGTTATTCTGCCGCGGATACTTTACTGGATGCAGACTCTTCCC
The DNA here is from genome assembly GCA_033557465.1 of Ichthyophis bannanicus. Taxonomy (NCBI): domain Eukaryota; kingdom Metazoa; phylum Chordata; class Amphibia; order Gymnophiona; family Ichthyophiidae; genus Ichthyophis; species Ichthyophis bannanicus. Next base: position 56,577,144 of record CM066045.1, read on the forward strand.
ATCTGGTTGTTGAGGCGTGACCTTTGGCGCTTAGAGGGAGCAATTTGGGGGTTTCTGTGGTGGGGGGTGGGGGAGAGCGCGCATCCCATATTACCTTTTGGTGGGCAATTGGCGGCAAGGGGGGTTGGGACTTCCTGATCTCGGAGCCTATGCCCTGGCCTGCCAGGCTCGACATTTGGGGGATTGATTGGGCAGGACTGAAGTGTACACGCCTAGGGCCCTCGGAGGCGCTCGTTGCGCCAAATACCTTGCTGGCTCTCTTACATCAGGAAAACCGTCTACTTTGGAGTACCTTAGGGGATATTACGTTGCTCGGTTCGGTCCGGCGAACCTGGAAGCAGTTAAATGTGTATTGGGGGAAGAACTGGAGGGTTTCGAGCTGGCTGCCCATTCAAGGCAATGCACAGTTTACCCCAGGAACTGATAGTGATGTTTCATGAATGGGCCCAGAGGGGAATTTGTAATATTGGCCATGTGGTGGATCCTTCGGGGAAATGTAAGCAGTTTATGTCTTTATCTGGGGAATATGAGTTGAAGCCTGGTCATTTCTTTGCCTACCTGCAGATTTCTCATTATGTGGCCTCGTTGCCGGAGGGGGAACTCCGGGCGGAGCGCTCGGCGCAGATATTAGAATTTTTTGATTTGGGGGGTGAGGACCCACCGTCTATAAGAGTGTTGAAAACTCGGGTTGCCCAATATAGGTTTTCACCTGACTACCGTAGTGTGGAGCTGGCATGGGCTGTGGAGATGGGGTGCGAGATCCCCCCCGGTACGGTTCTTGGAGCCCTACGGCGAGGGAGATACAATTTAAAATGCATAACTAGGGTATATTTTTCCCCCCGACGGGCCTTCCGCTGTCATATCACTTTAGATGGGAGTTGCCCGCGGTGCTCTGAACCACTAGCGACCTTATTGCATATGTGGTGGGGGTGTCGGCTCATCCGTCCCTACTGGGCAAAAATTGGTTCCTTTCGGACCGGGATACTGGGGCAGCGGGTGTGTTGGGATGCTTCCCTAATTGTGCTAGCTACTTTACGCCCCACGCAGCCCAAAGGGAAATGGGAACGTTTACTGATACGTAAGGCTTGTCTGGTGGGTAAGGGGCCCCTGTTACGTAATTAGAGGGAATGGCACCCGCCCTCCTTTTGGGAGTGGCGCAACAGCTTCCATCAATTGATGCTCTTGGAGTGTAGGTGTGCCCGGGGTAGTGTTCGGAGGTGGCCAGCCTTTCAGAGGCTCTGGGACCCTTACATTCAAAACCTGAGCCCTGGTATTTGTAACGACGTGTTGCAAATGGGTCTTTAACGAAGCATATAGACATAGACCTGTTGTAGTGGCTAACGCAGTGCAGACCCCGGAGGATTACTTTAGATGAGGTTGGATGGTGACTGTGGGAAGGGGGGAGGGGGGACTGGGGGGGATTTGGAAGGGGTGGGTATAACTCGAAAAATGCACCTGTACCTTTCCTTGGTCTCCGGGTTGGGGATCAGAAACAACCCCGCTTGGAGTCTGCTTCTTGTTTTCAATGTTCTTATTGTTCATGGTGTTTAAATAAAGATTTAAAAAAAAAAAAAGAAATGATTGCAGTAGGGGAGGGTCCTGCCCCTTGGATAGCTGTCCCATCAAGGTTTTTAAAGCGCTAAGTAAGAAAATTTGTAACCATGCTACTATTTTATTTAATAAATCATTTGATTGCATAGTACCGAAGATGTTAAGAGGCCTCCATTTTTCCAATATTAAAAAAGAAAAACTAGACAGAACAGACCCTTTAAACCGGGGGTTCTCAACCCAATCTTTGGGACACCCCTAGCCTCCCAGTAGATTGTCAGGATAACTGCAATGAAATATGCACTAAAGAGATTTGCATACAATGGAGGCAGTTCAATGCAGATCTCCCTCATGCATATTCATTGGGCTATCCCAAGGACCCTGCTCTAAACTATAGATTGCTTTCTTCTTTATATTTTTTAGCCAAAGTAATGAGAAAAACTAGGAGTTTATGGAAAGCTCATGCAGTTTTAATCCCTACCAGTTTGCATTTTGTGCTAGTCGTGGCACAGAAACATTGTTGCCGTCCATGACAGACCAAATTACAGAGCTTCGATCAAGGCAAAGCATTCTTTTTGGTCATGCTTGGTGTATCTGCTGCATTTTACACAGTTCATCATGCATTATTGCTAAATAGATTTTAGGGAACTGGAATTTATGGGTGGGTCCTTGATTGGTTTCACTTTCTTTTGGTAGTAGATCAAAGATCAAGCACAATGTGCTGGTAAACTATCCTTATGGTCTGCCCTGACTACAGGGGTCCCACAGAGTTCAGCACTGTCTTCTATTCTATTTAGCATCTACATCACTCCTTATGTAAGCTATTTTACATGTTGAGGCTCTATTATTGCATAGATGCAGATGATAAGTGCCGTTGAGTCTGTGGTGACACTATGGATAGTTGTCCTAAACTGTGTTCGGTCTTCATTCAGGCAACTCATTGTTGAGAGTGGCACCCATAGCTGCTGTTATTACATAGTAACATAGTAAATGACGGCAGATAAAGACCAGCATGGTCCATCTAGTCTGCCCAGTTAGATGGCAAGAGTAGGTTCACCTGCCGCTCTGTGCAGGCCACCCCTCCCCATGTCTTTGTTTAGGGGTGAACCCACTGCTCCATGTAGGACACCCCTATTTGTTGAGAAATTAGATAGTTCAGTTTATTTTGATTTTATCCTGTTGCTGTAAAGGGATCCACTGTGTCTGTCCCATGCTATTTTGAGTTCCGTCACTGTATTTGCCACCACCACTTCCATCGGGAGGGCATTCCAAGCATCCACCACCCTTTCAGTGAAAAAGTATTTCCTGACATTGCCTTTCAATTTACCCCCTTGCAGCTTCCTGTTATGCCCTCTAGTTTTACAGCTTCCTCGATTTGGAAGAGGTTTGTTTGTTCATTATTCCTCTTTAAGTATTTAAAGGTCTGAATCATATCTCCCCTGTCCCTCCTCTCCTCCAGAGTGTACATATTTAGATCTTCTAGTCTCTTCTCATAAGGCTTCTGACGCAGGCTCCAAATCATTTTGGTTGCTTTCCTCTGAACAGTTTCCAGTCTTTTTACATCCTTTGCAAGATATGGTCTCAAACTGAACACAGTATTCCAAGTGAGGCCTCACCAGTGACTTATACAGTAGCATTAGTACCTCTTCCTTTCTACTGGTAATTCCTCTTTATATGCAGCCCAACATCCTCCTGGCTTTTGCCACCGCCTTGTCGCACTGTTTGCCACCTGGAGATCCTCAGAAATAATCACACCAAAGTCCTTCTCCTGATCCGTGCACACCACCCTCTCGCCCCCTATCACGTACATTTCCCTTGGATTTCTGCTTCCCAAGTGCATGACACTGCACTTCTTCGCATTAAATCTTAATTGACAAGCTTTAGACCATTCTTCCTGCTTTTGTAGATCTTTCCTCATGTTAACCACTCCCTCAGGGGAGTCCACGCTGTTGCAAATTTTTGTCTCATCTGCAAAAAGACAGACTTTTCCATTCAGTCCTTCAGCAATATCACTCACAAATACATTGAATAGTGCCATGCCCAGGACCGAACCCTGGGGCACCCCACTAATCACCCTCCTTTCATCCGCATGAGCTCTGTTTACCATCACCTTCTGTCGTCTGTCAGTCAACCAATTTCTGATCCAGTTTACCACCTTGGGACCCATCCCCAAACTACTGAGTTTATTGATAAGCCTCCTATGAGAACAGTATCAAAGGCTTTGCTGAAATCCAGGTAGATGACATCCATCGCATGCCCCTGATCTAGTTCTCTGGTCACCCAGTCAAAGAACTCAATCAGATTTGTTTGGCAAGATCGTCCTTTGGTAAAACCATGTTGCTTTGGATCTTGCAACCTGTTATTTTTGGAAAGTCCACTATTCGCTCTTTCAGGAGCGCCTCCATTACTTTTCCCGCCACCGAGGTAAGGCTCATGGGCCTGTAATTTGTCACTTCTTCCCTGTCACCACTTTTGTGAAGAGGTACCACATCAGCCATTCTCCAGTCCTGAGGAACTTCTCCTGTTTCCAAGGATCTGTTGAAAACATCCTTTAATGGCCCTGCAAGAACTTCTCTGAGCTCTTTCAGTATCCTGGGATGTATCCCATCCAGTCCCATGGCCTTGTCCACTTTCAGTTTTGCAAGTTGTTCTAACACATCATCTTCTGTGAATGGTGTGGTATCTACTTCATTCCCTTTTTTATATTAGGGAGTCACAGGTGGTCCTTCACTAGGATTTTCTTTAGTAAAAACGGAGCAGAAGTATTTGTTTAGCAATTTCACTTTTTCAATGTCACTTTCCACGAGTCTGTTCCCAGCACTTCTGAGTCCTGCAATTCCACCTCTGATTTTCCTCCTTTCCCGAATATACCTGAAGAAAGTTTTGTTGCCACACTTCACATCTTTAGCCATCTTTTCCTCTGCCTTTGATTTTACTTTCCTTATTTCTCTTTTTTTCTCTGAGTTTGATCCTGTATTCCTTTCTGTGTTCCTCTGTTTGCAAGCTTCTGTATTTTGCGAAAGCTGTGTTTTTTGCCTTTATTTGTGCAGCCACTTCTTTGGAAAACCAAATAGGTTTCCTTCTCCTCTTGTTTTTATTTACTTTTCTTACATATTTATCTGTTGCTCCTTTTATGCCACCTTTAGTTTAGCCCATTGCAATTCAACATCCCTTATCCCCTCCCACCCTGCCAACTCCTCCTTCAGGTACTTGGCCATTTTACTGAAGTCATTGTTTTTGAAGTTTAGGACTTTGAGTTTGCTATGATTGGACTGCACCTTGGCTTTTATCTCAAACCACACCGTGTGATGATCGCTGCTGCTCACAGGGGCACCCACCCGGACATTCGACACGCTATCACTGTTGGTGAGCATTAAATCCAGTGTTGAGTTTTCCCTGGTTGGTTCCTTCACCATTTGTCTAAGTAACGCATCCTGGAAAGCATCCACAATTTTTTTTGCTTCTTTCCAGATTTGCAGAAGGATTAATCCAATCCACATGGGCTAGATTAAAGTCACCCAATATGATCACTTCCCCCTTTGTGGCTATCTTGGCAGTATTTATAATCAATTCGTTATCTATCTCTTTGATTTGAGTCGGAGGTCTGTAGACTACAGCAGTATGGACGACAGTGTCATCTCCTCGTTCCAACGCAATCCAGAGCGCTTCTTCTTTTCCCCATGTTCCCTGCATTTCAGTAGCTTTAATATTGCTTTTGACATACAAGGCTACTCCTCCTCCTTTTCCACTTTCTCTGTCTCTTCTGAGTAGATTATAGCCAGCTATGGCTATATCCCAATCATGCGATTCATTAAACCATGTTTCTGTAATGGCCACAATGTCCAAGTCCATTTCCACCATTAGGGCTTCTAGGTCCGGAACTTTGTTGGCTAAGCTTCGAGCATTTTTGCTCATTGCTTTCCAGCATTTAACTGGCTTGCATGTATTTTGCATTGATTTTGTTCTGCCCACTTCTTCCCACTTGTTGTTGATGTGTGGTTTAAAAGTGTGGCTGTTTCTGATGATCTGCTTTTGCCGGGAGTGATGTCCTGAACGTGTCCTTCCCCATCCATCACCCCCTTTTTCTAGTTTAAATGCATATCCATATACTGCCTGAATTTTTCTTTTAGTATTCTTTTCCCTGTGACAGAGAGATGTAGTCCATCAGCACAGTATAGTCTCTTGTTGGTCCATCTGTTTTCCCAGTCTCCTATAAATCTGAATCCTTCTTGTTTGCACCAGGTCTGGAGCCATGTGTTTAAAGCTGTTTATGCGATGTAGTCTTTCTGCCCCCTTACCAAGAACAGGTAGAACTTCGGAGAATGCTACAGTGTTAACAATGGGCTTGAGTTTCTCTCCCAGAGTTTGGAAGTCCCTTTGAACTGTAGAGGCACTGTTTTCTAGCCAGGTCATTTGTACCCAAGTGGATGACATCAGTTTTGGAGTGCTCACTTTCAGCACTAACTACATCAACAATTTGGTTTGTATTCCTGCTAGCTGAAGAGCCTGGGAGGCATTCGACTATCTTCTCTCCTTTGAACTGTGTTCCCAAGTTGGTGCCTCTGATGATGGAATCACCAAGTAGTAGTAGTTTTCTGTTCTGAGTTTTTCTTCGTATTTGGTGCTTTATCAGGAGATTGGGCATTGATTGTCTCATTTAAGGGCCCTTAAGATTCCATGGATCGGGCATCCCCATTAACCAAAGCAGAGAAGGCATTGCTTGTGTGTACATTGCTTTCTCTGCTTTGATGAGGATGCCCAATCCATAGAAACTGAAGGGCCCTTAGATGAGACAGTCAATGCCTAATCTCCTGATAAATCACCAAATATAAATAAAAACTCACAGAACAGAAAACTACTACTACTTGGTGATTCCAAATTGTTGATGTAGTTAGCGCTGAAAGTGAGCACTCTAAAATTGATGATGTCACCCACTTGGGTACAAATGACCTGGCTGGAAACAGTGCCTCTACAGTTCAAAGTAATGAGAAAAACTAGAGGAGTTTATGGAAAGCTCATGCAGTTTTAAGTTTTTGTTTTTGTTTTTTTTAAGTGCCATCAAGTCAGTGTTGACTCATAGCGACCCAGCTACCTCTGAGTTTTCTTGGCAATGTATCACTGGAAGTAGATTGCCAGCCTTTTCTTCCAAGGCAATGGATGGTAAGGTGACTTGCCCAAGGTCGCAAGGAGTGCCAGTGGGAATCAAACCCTTGATCTTCTGGGTACTAGGCAGTTGCTCTAACCACTAAGCTACTCCTCCACTCAAACTCGGTCTCTACCAGTTTGCAATTTGTGCCAGTCATGGCATAGAAACATTGTTGCCGTCCATGACAGACCAACTTACAGAGCTTCGATCAAGGCAAAGCATTCTTTTTGGTCATGCTTGGTGTATCTGCTGCATTTTACACAGTTCATCATGCATTATTGCTAAATAGATTTCAGGGAATTGGAATTTGTGGGCGGTTCCTTGATTGGTTTCACTTTCTTTTTGGTAGTAGATCAAAGATCAACCGCAGTGTGCTGGTAAACTATCCTTATGGTCTGCCCTGACTACAGGGGTCCCACAGAGTTCAGCACTGTCTTCTATTCTATTTAGCATCTACATCATTCCATATGTAAGCTATTTTACATGTTGAGGCTCTATTATTGCATAGATGCAGATAAGTGCCATTGAGTCTGTGGTGACCCTCTGGATAGTTGTCCTAAACTGTGTTTGGTCTTCATTCAGGCAGCTCATTGTTGATAGAGTGGTATCCATAGCTGCTGTTATTGTATCAATCCATCTCATTGCTAGCCTTCCTCTTTTGCGTTAACCTTCTATCTTGCCAAGCATGATGTCTTTCTCTAATGTGACGCATACTTTACAACATGTCATCTTTTTGCATCAAAGCAATTCAAACATGGATGAGCCACTGTAAATTGGTATTGAACATATTAAAACAGAGGTTTTATATCTTTCATGGACTATACCCACAAATCCATCTGTCCAGTTGAGGACTGATGATTGGATCATTCCATTATCTCAACAGGTTAGAAATTTGAGCGTCATGTTTGACACTCAATTGTCCATGTGTATGCAACTTCAGTCTGCATATAGTCAGAAGATTAAAGACTTCTCTGTAGATAACTTAAGAATGGTAATTTTAAGCTTTAGTAATTTCTCATATAGACTACTATAATAACTTAACTTTAGGGCTGCCCATAAACTTGCTTCACATAGTGCAGTTAATTGAGAATGCAGCTGCACTTGTGATCATGGGGTTGGGTAGAACAGACAATATCACACCAGTTCCATATAGTTTACATTTGATCCCTATGAAGCAGTGCATAATGTAGAAGATCATTATGCCGAGCTTGAAGGCATTTCAGCAGGAGGCCCCCCTCAATCTTTCTTCTACGTTGCACATTTATCGTCTTCCATATGCACTAAGATTTGTGAGCTTGATACTGATAGATATGCCATCTCACCACTAGGTGTATGTCAGTGTATCGAGAGAATTCTCAGCCGGTTATGATGGCTTTTAGTGACTCATGCAAAAATTACCAGAAATACTGCCAATAAGTTGTCAAGAACAGAGAGATTCCCTTTTATAACATAAGATATGCCATAGTGAGTCAGACCAAAGGTCTATCGAGCCCAGTATCCTGTTTCCAACAGTGGCCAATCCAAGTCATACGTACCTGTCAGATCCCAAATGGTAGACACATTCTATATTGCTTATCACAGTGGTAAGCATTGGATTTCCCCAGTCCAGTTTAATAATGGTTTATGGACTTCTCCTCCAGGACCTCTTTTAAACCCAGCTACACTAACAGCTTTTACTACATCCTCCAGCAACAAATTCCAGAGTTTATTTATGTGTTGAATGAAAAAATATTTTTTTCAATTAGTCTTAAATGTGCTACATGTAGCTTCATTGCGTGCCCCCTCATCTTTCTACTTTTTGAAGGAGTAAACAACCGATCTACGTTTACCCGTTCCACTCCGCTCATTATTGTATAGAACTCTATCATATCTCCCCTCAGCCTTCCTTTTTCCAAGCTGAAGAGCTGTAACCATTTAAGCCTTTCCTCATAGAAGTATCCTTCCATCCCCTTTATCATTTTGGTTCCTCTTCTCTCTACTTTTTCTCATTCTACTGTATCCTTTTTTTTTTTTTTTCTTTTAAATAGGGTGACCAGACTTGCACACAATATTCAAGGTGCAGCCGCACCAGGAAGCATTACAGAGGCATTATAATATCCTTGGTTTTATTCTCTTTTCCTTTCCTTATGATTCTTAGCATTCTATTTGCTTTCTTGGCCGCCACTGCACACTAAGCAGAGGGTTATTTGAACCCTCGCATCCCTGGTCCTTAGGCCACTGCTCTAACCACTAGGCATGCCCCCTTCTTCAGATATTGGAGAGCAGAGCTTCTAAGAGGGATAGAGAGGAAGAAGACTGATCAGACCCTTGAGATGGGGAGACTATAGTGAATCTGGGCTGAACAAGGTTAGGAAAGGGAAGTGTATGGTGGACAGCAAGGTTTGCAGCCACACATCACTGGTGATGCCACTGATGGAGTCAATGTGCTCTAGGTCTCCTTCAACTCAGAGAAATCTTTTTGATTGCTCTGAGCTTGTATGCATATTTAAAATTCTTTAACTTCTGTACTATCAAAAAAAATCTAGGTGGCTTGTAAAATGTAACAGATAAAGCACACAACAATTCACATAACATAAAACCCATGCTAGAATACCAGTACAACCTAAGCCATGACATTAATTTTGAAAGACCGTCGCAATATCAATCATATGTGAAATAAATACAAAATACAATTAAATCAGCGCTGCCACTATCTGCTATTATCTTATGGCACTACTTCAAAAGCTTGCCGAAACAAAAAATGTTTTTTTAATTGTTTATGGAATAGGGGGGTGTCTACCACTATCCTTTTTTCATGGGCATTCCTAGAGCTTTGTGCAGATCAGAGAAGGGTCAGTCAGAGATTGTATTTTTAAATAGCTATGCTTCTGTCAGTGCTTTCTTGTTCTACAGCCAGTTAACCTGATTTGTATGTCAAAGGATCACAAGACAAGCTCACAGGAGTCCATTCCATCTGATTCTAATATGTCAGCCATGTCATTGTTTACAAATGGCGGTTTCTCTTTCCCTTCAGACATAGGTGTCAAACCTGTCCTGGAGGGCCACAATCCTGCCAGGTTTTGGGATAGCCCTAATGAATATGCATGAGATATATATGCATTAGAGATAGCCTGCCAACCTGACTGGTTTGTGGCCCTCCAGGACTGGATTTGGAGACCACTGCTTTACACCTCTGTCATTTAAGATGGTGAGTGGGCAAGGTACAGATGTCCTAGACATCAAAAGGGTAGCTAGAATGTGTCACATTCATCCTCGATTCTCACCACCACCAAAAAGATGTCTAATGGACAATATTTTGGTGGTGGTGAGAAGTGAGGAGGAATGTGACAAATTCTATCTAACCTTTTTGATGTCTTGGACATCTGCACCTTGCCCACTCACAATCTTAAATGACAGAGGTGTAAAGCAGGGGTCTCCAAATCCAGTCCTGGAGGGCCACAAACCAGTCAGATTGGCAGGCTATCTCTAATGCATATATATCTCATGCATATTCATTAGGGCTATCCCAAAACCTGGCAGGATTGTGGCCCTCCAGGACAGGTTTGACACCTATGCTTCAGGTTGTTTCCAGTGTCTTGTATCTAAGATAGGGGTTTCAACCCAGTCCTAGGGACACACTGAGCCAGTCAGGTTTTCAGGCTGATCACAATGACTTTGCATGACAGCAATTTGCATAGAGTGGAGGCAGTACATGGAAATTGTTCATACATATTAATTGTGGTTATCTTGAAAATCTGAGTGGCTAGATGTGTCCTAAGGACTGGGTTGAGAACCCCTTATCTAAGAGCTTGTAATTGTTTTTCATAAAGAGGTTTGATGAGCCTTTTGCCACCCTAGAATTTTAACATACTCCCCTTTTACAAGCCCCTGAAACATCTAGTCAAGCCCAGTCTTGGCCTTGTTTGTGGTTGACAGTGGAATAGAAACAATCATTTTTCTTGAAAAAGATCGATGTAAGTCAGAGGGACGGCACAAAAATCTGTTAGTCACAAAAAGAAAATCATAACTAAAAACTGCACCAGATGAAATGGGCAGTAAAGATATTGTTAGGCAAAACTAATATTAGCAATGGGATTAGAATATATTTTCAGCTTTTTGCCCAAAATGTGGTGATAAATGCAAATAGACCACATCCTACATTTCCTTGAATAACTTTTTTTTTTTTTTTATTCAACTTTTTTGTTATTGCTAATGACTAATAAAAGGTAGCTACACAATTTGTTTGTAATGGTGCAAATTGACTATCCCACCAAAAGCAGCACAGCCCCCTCCCCTTCCTCACAGTAACAAAAAAAAGAATACATTTTAGCAGCCAAAGAAATCAGAGACAGCTGTAGTCATAGGGTCAATATCACCCCCAGCTTGGGCCCAGTCTGCATGCTCTAGCTTGGAGATAGATAAAACTCCCTGAGAGAGACAGGACCTGGCCTTAAACAGGACAGCTACCAGCTAAGTAAAAACAGAAGCCCCCCACCCCCAGTCTTCCTCTTCCCCTTCCCCCAACCCCCCAGTCCTTGCCAATCCCCTCCTTCGACAGCTCCCTAGCTGTATCACCAGTTCATCACCTGTCAAGGTGCGCCCAGGACCATCTCCCCTCAGAAGGCCAGAACTAGTACAGAGTGGGCATATGTTAGAAGTCCTTCCCCATCTCCCCGGGAGCCCCCCCACTAGGGATCTACATACTTCATATAAGGCTCCCAGATCTGCTGAAAATCTAACTCATTGTCTCTGATAAGAAAGGTAGACTCTTTCTATGGCATAGATATCCAAACCTTTCTGCAGCCATTCTGATTTAGCCAGTGGCCTAGGAGCTCTCCAATAGTGAGCAACTACACAGCGGGCAGTGAGCAAAAGGCATTTTAGTAAAGGCCGAAAGCCCCTAGTGTCCTCCCCAAGGGTTTCCTCCCTCAGTGCCGTTACTTTATACTTTAGTGGGATCTGGGTACCCATACTAGCTTTAATCATTCCACGAACTTTGAAAAGGTTTGAAAATTTGTACAGTTCCACCACAAAATCCCCATAGTGGCTGCAGCTCTGCCAGCACAGTGGAGAGGTTTGGGGTTGCCAACTATAAAACCCTCATAGGGGGTGGGCCCAGATGCCATCGCCTCAGTTTTTTAAATTGTACTGCCACTAAATTTAGAGATATGGCTATCTTATGTGTATACATGTGAATGTGCTCCCAAAAAGCATAGTCTTTCTGTTCAAGGATCCCCTTCCAGTGTCTTGTGTGTGTGTGTGTGTGTGTGTGTGTGTGTGTGTCTAGGTGTGGTTTTGAGCTCTTGGAGACCTTACTGAGCTTGGAGATCAGATGGCCACACTGCTTACCCTGAAATAGCACCTGCTGTACCCAAAGTAGGGCTCTCAGAAGTTCTACCAACTGCAAGTGCTGAACAAAATGATACATTTGGAAGAACTGGTACCTCAGGTTGGAAGGTCGAGGGTTCAAATCCCACTAGAGGACAGCAACCTTGGGCCGGAAGGACTGGGGTTTCTAGTCCCACAGGTGCTCCTTGTGGTCTTGGGCAAGCCACTTAACCCTCCATAGCCCATGTTCCCTGTAAAATAGTTATCTCCAAGTTATAATGCCCTGTTCAATGTAATTTCAATTTGTTCAGTGTAAACTGCCTTGATATCATGAAAGAAATAAGAAATGTTAAATAAGAAAAATAAATAAAATAGTATAGGGTACAAGCAGACTTTTCCTCCAGTGGGTCTTAGACATGAAAAGCTGCCCCTCGAGCAGGTTGGAGATGTTCAGGGACCATTTAGTTGAGTCCTTACCTACCAAACTGCAGCCCCATATCTCTAATGAAAGATTGGGACAGTAAGTGGATGAAAGGAGACTCCAACCACCTTATACACTGCCTGCCAGCAGCAATGTAGGGTCCCTAAAAAAGGTGGGAATCCAGGCCAGCTGGGGATTCTATGGGGGATAAGAAAACATATCCCAATGGAAAGGGCTTTACCCTTCTAGGGACACCCATGCTGGGCACTCCCCAGTAATGTGCCAATTGTACATTCTCCAAGAACAAGCAGTAAGTTGGTCCTCATATATGGGCGATATTGCTGCTGATGGAGCCCTCGCAGAAGTATCTCCGCAGCTGTCAAAGAAAGCCTTTGGGAGATGACACCACACATGCATGGTCACCTTCCCGCCAAAGGGTGCCTTCTTAGTCTCCCTTTATCCGTGGAGCCCTACAGACGTTTGTCTTTCTTCCCTGGAAAAAAGTTGATTTCCTCATGCACTTCTGTGTTCCATCTGGTTAGCACAAGTCCCTTTCCTGTCTCCGTGCCCCTTGGCCTCGGCTTCAGGACTTGGAAGCTGTTTAGTTAGGTTTTTTCATTCAGCGTGGTTTGTGCCTTTTCTAACTGCCGGCCATGTCAAAGGTCTTCAATCTTGCTGGGGTCCTTTTTGCCCCAATGGTCACCAGGTTTAAAAAGTGTGATCGGTGCTCAAAGAATACCCATACCGACACAGATGACTGTTGCCTCAGGTGTCTAGGTGCTGACCATGACCCAGAGGCATGCTCCCTGTGCAAAAAGATATCCGTTAAGACCACCCAGAGTTGCCAGCAGAAGCAGGATGACATCGTCCACAGGTCAGACTCGGTCCCAATATCTGCAGTAGCCAAGCGGACACACAGACACTCCAATAAGGGTTCCTCAGAGTGAGAGCAGAAGAAAAAAAAAATCTTTGAGGACCTCTTCCTGGGAAGGGGACACGCATGGCAAATCCCATGCAAGGTCCTACAGCCCCTGGAGGGTTTCTGAGGAGTTGGAGCAGCCAGCCAAGGTACCCAGAACGGACTCTGAGGCCGCCGGCAGCGGATCTCGGACACCCAAGGCCTGTCCCATCGAGGACTCCCTCTCCTTCCCGACACCCAAATCGGTCACCCTGGCATCTGTGTCGAAGGCTGCAACCCCTGAGTGGGAAGCCACGATGATGGCATTGGAACACAGCATTTCTGCATTCCTTGCCTTGCAGCAAGCGTCAATGCCCTGCCCTGCCAGTGCACACATTGAGACCACAGGGACCTTGATGTCGACTCTTCGGGCCGCCAAAGAGATCCTTGAGAGCCCCATGCCTCAAACTGATCCTCACACCTCCATCGTGGTCGAGTCGGCCATGCGTTGACAGAAAAGCCTGAAGATTCACTCTTCCGTGCCCTTGGGTGTAAATTTTACCAGGGCTCGATGCTAGTGTGCTGTATACAAGCATATCAGTTTTATATCAGCATGTACCTCCAAGACCTTACCAAGGGCGTTGGGGATTTTTTGGTGGGTCTCAGCGGGAGGACCACCTCCAATGCTTCCAGACCCTCACAGAGTCTGTCAGAGTGCTCAAAATATTTGTCTCGAGTGGCCTACGATTGCTTCAAGTTTAATGCAAGGGTGGCCACTGCAGGCATTGGTGCTCGACACCAGCTCTAGCTCCAGGCATCGGAACTTGAGCAATGGGTCCAGGAAAAGCTCCTCGACATCCCCTTTCTCTGTGAAAACCTTTGTGGCAAGCTGATGGAGGACAAGGCGATGGAGATCGAGACAGAGTATATCACCAGGACTCGACTTTCGAGGAAGACCTCCACTCTTCCCAAGAAGAAACCATTGAGGAAAAAGCCTCCCTTCCACACGAAAGGCCAGCCTTACTGAGATTATTCCCCATATCAGGCTCCCCAGACCCCTCAGCAGGGTCATCAGGGCAAGCAGGCAGGCCAGGGCCCAGGTAAGCCTAAGGGTCCAAAGCCCCAGACATCAGCTCCAGCCCAAGCTGGGTCGGGGTTTTGACTCCCAGAGCATAGCCTCTCTTCCCATGGGGGACCAGCTACTGAAGGGGGGGGGGGGTTGCCTGATTCATTTTGCCCACTGGTAGGCTGCCATCACCACCGACTCCTGGGCACTTCAGATGGTCCCTCTTTCTTTCCTGGAGAGCCCCCTTGGACTCCCCTACACCAGACCCTGCTACTGCAGGAGCTTGCAGGCCTTCTCAGGGATGGCTGTGGAGCCTGTACCACACCACCTAAAAGGAAGGGGGTTCTACTCCAGGTACTGTTTGGTCCCAAAAAGAGCAGGAGGCCTAATGCTCATCCTGCACTTGAGAAACCTGAACAAATTCCTGGTGTGGGAGAAGTTCAAAATGCTCTCCCTTGGAATATTGCTGTTCTACCTCTAGCAGGAAGATTGGCTATGCTCCTTGGACCTAAAGGATGCTTATACCCACATCTTTATTCATCCCAGTCACAGACAGTACATAAGGTTCATGGTTGGGGGCAACCACTACGAGTACAGGGGACTAACCTTCGGCCTAGCCTCTGCACCAAGAGTCTTCACCAAATGCCTGACAGTGGTGGCCGCCTGCCTTCATCTTCTCATACTTGGACGACTGGCTAGTAAATGGAGACACTGCCTCAGAGGTGCACCATCAAGGTCCTACAACATCTGGGGTTTGTGATAAACCACCCCAAATCCCACCTCCCTCCAACACAGGACCTGGAGTTCATAGGGGCTTGCCTGGACACCTTCCAAGTCACTGCCTTCCTTCCCCTGGGCAGGGTGGATTGCCTCAGGGCTCTAGCGACTGAGATGCAGCACTATCGTGCTGTGGTGGCATAGTCCATGCTTTGCCTGCTCGGCCACATGGCTTCCACAGTCCATGTGGTCCCCAAAGCCTGCCTCCACATGCGGGCAGCTCAGTGGTGCCTCTGCTCACAGTGGACTCAAGCCACAGGAAGGCTCCGGGACAGAGCCTCTGTGTCCCTTCAACTACCAGAGTCACTCAATTAGTGGGAGGATGCACAGCACCTGCGGAAGGCCATGCCCTTTCAATACCCAAACCCCCAAAGGGTCCTCAATGTGAATGCCTCCCTACTAGGCTGGGGTGCCCACTGTGAGGAACTGCACACGCAGGGCTACTGGTCTCTCAAGGAGAGCCAGCAGCAGATCAATCTGCTGGTCCTTAGAACCATTTTTCTGGTGATCAGGGCTTTCCAACACTGCCTGCAGCATCAGTCTGTACTGGTCCAAATGGAAAATTAGGTTGTGATGTTCTACCTGAACAAACAGGGGGGCACAGGGTCTCACCACCTCTGCCAGGAGGCAGTAGCCCTTTGCTTGTATGCGATCACTCAGGGAATGCTCCTCAGGCTGGTATACCTTCCAGGCCAGGACAATGTTAGTGGACAGACTGAGCAGGGTCCTCCAGCTGCATGAGTGGCACAGCAGCTATTCCAGCTATAGAGAACTCTAAGTCTGGACCTCTTTTCCAGCCCAGCCAACATTTACCTGCTCAGCTTCTGCTGTTCCAAACTGCATCTGCCCTGGATGGCAGCAGACACCTTCCTCATCATGTGGTTGGAGGGCCTGTTATATACCTTCCCTCCCATGCCACTGATCATGTGGACCCTCTTCAAGGTCCAGCGGGACAAGGCTTCCATGATCCTGGTCACCTTGCTGTGCCTAGACAGCCTTGGCTTCCTCTGTTACTCGGCCTCTCGACGGAGCTCCTGGTCCTTCTGGGAAATTCCTCAGGATTTCTGACCCAGGAGGAGGGCTCAATTCTCCACCCCAACCCTGAGGTCCCTTTGCTAACAGCATGGCTGCTGAATGGGTTACTCTAGTGCCCCTCAACCTCCCCAGGGAGGTGGAAGAAATCCTCCTGGCTTCTTGTAAGAACACCACAAGATGAGCCTACACTTTCAAGTGGCGCAGTTTCTTAATATGTGTACAGAGCAAAGGGTGCTATACTTGAGTCCGGTCTGCGAGAGGTGGAACAAGTCCAACTTCAGCAAGGTACTCCTGAGTATGCTCTCTGCGAACCATCACTCTATAGAGGGAAAGCCTTTCTATGCAGCCCCTCATCTGATTCATGCAGGGCTTGCTGCTCTTTAAACCTCCCATGTGGCCCCCTCCTGAGGAATGGGATATCATTGTGGTTCTCACACAGCTTACCAAACCACCCTTCAAACCCTTGGATACCTGCCATTTGTGTTACCTAGCTTGGAAGGTTGCCTTCCTGGGGGCGCTCACCTCTACCCGCAGTGTCAGTGAGTTTCAAGCCTTGGTAACCAAGCCACCTTACACCAGATTCTACAAGAACAGGGTTGTGCTTTGTACGCACCCTAAATTCTTCCTGAAGGTGATATCCACCTTTCACCTTAACCAGGAGGTGGTTCTCCCTTCCTTCTTTCTATGGCTTCATGCTGACAAGGCAATGGCAGTTCTCTATCCTCTGGACTGCAAAAGGGCCCTGACCACCTACCTGCAATGTCCTCTGGGCCACTGCAAAGTCTCACAGCTCTTTGTTTCATACAACCCCAGTTGATGGGGGGAGGTTGTCACCAAGTGGACCCTTTCCACCTGAGTGGTGGACTGCATAGCCTTTGCCTACAATCAGGCTTGGCTATTGTTGGAGCGCTGGGTCACAGCATCGAATATCAGGGCTATGGCAACCTCAATTGCAAGCCTATGCTCTGTTCCTATGGCAAACATTTGCTGGGCTGCTACCTGGTCCTCAGTCCACACTTTTGCAGCTCACTACTGCCTGCCAAGGGAGTCCTGACAGGACAGTACCTTTGGCCAGGCTGTACTCTGTACAGGGTTTAGGCAGCTCCTGCCCTCTGATCCTTCTTGTTCAGGCTACCAGAGCCATGGTGCTCCCTGGACACTGGTGTCCTCAATGTCTGCCCTTTATATTCGCTTGCAGCTGCTCATGGCTGGGCCATGTTTTTCTACAGGTTCTTGGTAGCTTATAGTGAGGGAATCCCATATATGAGAACTGACTTCTTGCTTGTTCCTGGAGAAAGTATTGTTAGTTACCTATAACAGCTGTTCTCTAGAGATAGCAGGAATCAGTCCTCACAACCCTCCATCCTCCCCTTGGAGTTGCTGTATTATTTTTTTACCATCTTCTTTTGTGTGCTCTAGCTATGTCATCTGCCTGTGTAAGATGGTACCGTTGAGTGGGAAAGCGGTTATGCATACGTATGGCATCTCCCAAAGGCTTTCTTTGAAAGCTGGAGTGCTGCTTTTGTGAGGGTTTCAGTGGTGGCATGTCACCCATATGTGAGGACTGATTCCTACTGTCCCTGGAGAACACCTGTTACAAGTGCATAGCTATACTTTACTTGTAGACAGGCATGCCAGTAAAATTAAGGGATCCAGCATGCCTGCTTCCCCCCCCCCTTCCCTTTGGGTAGGGGCAGTTTGTCTAGAGCAGTGATGGCGAACCTATGGCACGCGTGCCAGCTGTGGCACGCGAAGGCCTTGCAGCTGGCACGCGTGAAGGTCCGCAAAAAAAGAAAAATCTGGCTCTGACTGCTGCCGCGGACGCGGCAAGGGCAGAATGCAGCGTCCCGCGGGGCCCCTCCGCCCGCTAAGCCCCTCTGCAAGGGCTGTCAGATTCGCGAGGGAGAGCGACTCCCTCGCGTCTCTGTTAAGCCCGCAGGGGCGAATGGGAAATTTCCCATCAGCCCCTTTAGACGCGAGGGACTGATGGGAAATTTCCCATTAGCCCCTGCGGGCTTAACAGAGACGCGAGGGAGATGCTCTCCCTCGCGAATCTGAAAGCCCTTGCAGAGGGGTTTTGTGGGTGGCGGGGGCCCCGGGGTACATTGCAATCGCCCGCGGCCGCAGCCAGAGCCTGTGTTTTTTTTTTTTTATTTTTGCCAGGGGGGGTTTGGACTGCTAATGGGCAGGGAGGAGGAGGGGGGGTTAGGACTGCTAATGGGCAGGGAGGAGGGGGGGTTAGGACTGCTAATGGGCAGGGAGGAGGGGGGGGGGTAGGACTGCTAATGGGCAGGGAGGGGGGGGGTTAGGACTGCTAATGGGCAGGGAGGGAGGGAGGGGGGGTTAGGACTGCTAATGGGCAGGGGGGGGGGCGGGCGGGGGGGGGGTAGGACTGCGAATGGGCGGGCGGGCGGGGTAGGACGGCGAAGGGGCGGGGGGGGTAGGCCTGCTAATGGGCTGTGGGCTGATCGGGGATGTCTGGAAATGGGGTGATGGGGGTTAGGACTGGTAATGGGTTATAGGGGGGGCTTAAACTGAAAATGGGTGATGGGGGTTTAGGACTGGAAGTGGGTTGATGGGGGGGGGCTAGGACTGGTATTGGGTTGGGGGGTTGCTAGGACTGGAAATGGGCTGATGGGGGGCTAGGACTGGAAATGGGCTGATGCAGGGACTAGAAGGGAATGGATGCTGGGTGAGGCTGGAACTAGAAGGGAGCTGATGTTGGGGGAGGATTAGAATGGGATGGGGCTGGGAGAGGAAAATGGAGAGAGGAAAAATATTTTGTGTGGGAGGGATAAAAAATCTACAATTGGCCGGGTATTGGGAGAGTAAGTGGGGATTGAGGATGGAGGGGTAAAATTTGAGTGGATGAAATAGGAATGAGGAAAGAGCAAAAGGAGAAAGATTAGTATGTTAAAGCGGATGTAGAGAGAGAGAATGGAAAAAAAAACTAGAAGAGAGAAGAAAGGACAAATGGACAGCAGATGATGGAGAGTTAGCAGAAGACATGAAGAAACCAGAAGAAAGTGGCTGGAGCAATTGCAACTGTGTAACTGAGCTGAGGTATTCTGTTTATGTAATTCCTTTTTGACATTGCCACTTGTTCTCTTTCCCCAGTAGGTCATGTATTGTTATTGTCTGAAATGTATTGGTTTAATATTTGCAGTGTTGCCTTTTGATAGGTATGGTGTGGTGCTTTGTGAGTCCTGGTAGTGCTGTTAGGATACGGCGGGTTTGCTATTGGTTCTAAATGGGCAGTGTTTGTAGTAGTTCCTAATGTGCCTGGCGGTTGGCACTGGATTATAGTAATGTAGAAATCTTTTAGTCTGTTTTTATCCATACACTCATTAAGAGACATGTTTACTAAAAGTTAGTGTATGTTAGCATTATGCAAATATTTATGCAAATTGACGTGCTGGCACTTTGAGGAAATTCTTTGGTTTTGTGCGGCAGTTTGGGCACTCGGGCTCAAAAAGGTTAGCCATCACTGGTCTAGAGTGATGTTGGGAGTTTGCCTAATGTACTGAGCAAAGGAGTGCTATAGCAAAAGGATTGAGGTAGTTTAATGGGGAGCTGTGTAAATAAAGTGAGTCTAGGTGCTACCATTCTCTGAATAATAGTAGTAGGCTGTATGCAGGTGCCAGTGTGATCTTTCCATTTTGCAGGGCTGTGTTCAGGGAAGTGAATAATATAGTGGAGTTCAGTTGTTATAACATTGTGCAATCCTTGGACATTATCATTCCCAGCTATTGAAACTTCTCCACCACCTGAAATTCTGTGGAAGGTGCACCAGCCCCTGGGCGTGGCAAACCACATTAATGGTGCAGGTTTCTGAAAATGAATGGTATGGCCAGATAACTGCCCAAAAGCATAGATCGCCTGCTGTATTTAGAGGTAAAACCACCACCACCTGTTCTTTCACCTAAAAGATGTGTTGGCACATAATGGATAGCTAGCTATCTTTAACACTGCCATGGCTTTCATGTTAGCACTACTACCTTTCACCTATGTCACTTTGGACATGACATTTCTTATTATATCGTGGTGCAGTCTGCTAGCTACTTGGATTCCTGTAAAGCCTGGATGTGGACACCACCCCTGCCCCCGCCTCTCACCTTTGCTGTAGAAATGCCAGAGACAGCACAAAGCTGAGCCTGAGCAGAAGACAGCTGTCCTGGCACCATTACCTTGCAAACACCATTTCTTAGAAAGGGAGGGACGCCCATCTTACTCATGTGGCAGTATAATGTTCCAGCCTTGGTTCTAGAAATATGTTCCAGGAACTCTGGGCTTACTTCATGGGGGATTTTTCCATTGTGTTGCTGTCTGCCAGTGCACCTGTTCCATGACATATTTAGGTTTTGCTACCCTAAACTTGCCCCTTATTGCCCGAGAAGTCTGACAAGGACCACAGTAGCAGTATGTATGCTTCAGGGTGAAAGCTATAGCAGTGACAGGTGTGCCAAAATGGCCTGCTGTCCTCTGTGTCACATGGAATGCGATGCCCAGCTAAACTCTCTGATGGCATACATAATGATATGCTGCAGCAGATTTGCCAAGCCCAGAATTTTGCCACAGTTCTGCATCTGCCCTTCTGCTTTAGATTGCCCATGGTCAGGTGCTGTGGCATAAAGGGCTCGTTATAAACAGCCTGAAGATTCAAGTGGGTGGTGAGACAATTAGATTCAAGCACTTTCATGCCTATGGGAGTTGTATGTGGGGCCCAAGGGTCTAAAACGCCACAGAAGGTTCACAGGAAAAGATTTGCTGTGTGTGCTTTTCATAACTAGTACACCCATGTAGAAAAAGAACAAACACTGATGATAGTTGCAAATAAGGCCCATCTACAATTTCTAGTCTTATTTAATCTCATTCCCGCTGTAATGCTATAGCCACCAGTTGATCTGGTTTATCTCTCTCCCCCCCCACCCAACCAAGAAAAACTGCTCATGCTAAGTTCTTGTTTTACTGCCTGTCTTGCAGAAATATTGTGTCTGCTCTTAGTCTATACAATGGAGGCTTCTTTTACAGCTTTTTTTTCCTCAGAAAAAGTTTTGCTTCTTGTGCTGAGTTCATATGTTTGAGGTTTTGGCATGTTGGTTATATTGCCTCTCAGATGTGCACAGGTAAGTCCTTATATTAAGAGGCTTTAAACAGGGACTTTCTGAAATCACAAAATTATATAGTGAGTTATTTTGGAAGCCCTATTTGTGCTTTGAACGTCTGGAAATGGGCATAGGGTTGTCCAAAGCACAGAGACGTCTCTGAAGCCTATTTTAGAAGCTGGGTTTATGGATGTTCAAGTCTGAATGGTGGAGGCAAGGCTGGGGTGTTCCCAAGAACTTGGATATCCCTCTCTGATCTCAGAAACATCCTGATGTCCAGCATTGCATCTAAATTTATACCTGCTCTGGGTACTTGAAAAGTGGAGTAGTGGCGTAGTGGTTGGGGCAAGGTACTTCGGGCCGGAAGGTCGGGGGTTCAAATCCCACTAGAGGACAGCAACCTTGGGCCGGAAGGACTGGGGTTTCTAGTCCCACAGGTGTGCCTTGTGGTCTTGGGCAAGCCACTTAACCCTCCATAGCCCATGTTCCCTGTAAAATAGTTCTCTGTGTGCTGTGCTTTCCTGTCTAATCAATGTGTTTATACCTCAAAAATTTCCTGTCATTATTTGACAATTTCCAATCTGTAATCAAAACTGCTGCTGATCGCTGGAAGTAGTGGTATACAAATGTATACTAAATAAATAAATAATCATTTAGGCAGGCAAATATCTGGCAGGTGTGGAAGAGGAGCTACACTAATCACCCCCTTTATTTCACAAAACATCAACACTGCTGAGGCATGTGGGGCTCATATTTCTGTTTTGTTATGCCTCTGTAACCTAGCTTGCATGAGATGAACATCCCTGACCCAAGCTTGTGTAAGGAAGATGTCTGTCAGGTACATTCATATTATGGAAATGAGCTGGTGACATAGGTGCCACTAGCGTTTCCCTTTACATTCCACCCTGGATATCCTTCCTCAATTACCACTTCTACACACTGACATGTTGGGGGTGGTTAGATAAATGTGCATAATACATCCATAGGCACCTATGTTACTTTTCTAATACAGGATGAAAATTTGAATAGTTAAGAGAACTAGGGGTTGTTGAGATTGTTTTATAAAGGCATGAACTAACATGAAATAGATGCATTTTTTAAATTTGTTTCAGGTAGCCTGTTCTACATTCCTCTTAAAGTTTTATTTTAATAGATGCTTTTCACATAAGTGACAGCACCTACTAGCAAGGCTTCAACCTATGCGCAATCTTATCTGTCCATATGTATGGTGGTTGGTGTATGTGCCAATAGACTGATGCATAAGACCTCTCTGGAGTCTGCAACAACAGAGAACTGTGGAGTCTGAAGGACTGGGGGGAGTCCTCCCCTCTCCCTCTAGCAAAGAGAGAGGAGAGTAACCCCCGCTGCACCCATGGGAAACCACATGTCCCACTGCTGCTGAAGAGAGAGGAAAACGCACCCACCGCATCAGTAGGAGGCTCCATATCCCCCCAACCCTGTGAGCAAAGGGCAGGAGGATGGGACAGGAAGGAAAAAGTGGTTAGAGAGCAAGTTGGGAGAGCTGACAGGCAGGGTTACTGATGAAGGAAATAGATGGGATGGGGTTAGAGAAGGGAAACAAAAGGACTGCCGGGACAGCACATAAGGAAAGGGGTGGGATTAGGGAGAAGGGAAGAAAAGGAAGAGCTGAAGGGGAGAATGGAAGTCGAGAGAATGCACATAAAGAGAAGGGGAAGTGAAGAGAGAGAGGTGAGTACATAGGTATGTGGCACAAGGAGGGAGAGTGACAAAAGGTAGAGAGGAGACAGTGCAGGAAGGTGGGAGACTGAGAAAAGTATAAGGGACAGAGAAGTCTGAATTTCCACAAATCATACTACCCAATGCCCCTCCTCCAACACCCACATAAACTTACAAATATATACACAAAACACCCCCCACACATGCCTTCCCCAACACACACCCCATGCGTGCATGGCCCCAACCCACAGAGAGATACAGGCCTCCCCACTACACACTGCCAACACATGTACAGCTAAAGTGCACACACATACAGAGACCTCTAATACACAGTTCCAACATGTGTACAGGCCCTATGTGCAGATAGGCACACTAGTATACCACACCCCTCACATGGTACATAACATGCACATATTCACACACAGACATAGATACATACAAACACAGGGCCCTGATACCCACCTATGCCAAACGCATAGACAGCTTCCACTACCTCTGCATACGAGCAAGCATTCACTCCCGTGCACACAGCTCCCCATGTGACATCCCCACGGCTATCTCTCCATGAGCAGAGTATCTACATTATACCCCAGCTATACAGGCACATGCACCCAGTACACATACCCTCAGTCACTGCTCACTCACACATCCTCTGCTATCCTACTGAAACACATTTTACCAAGGCTGTTTCCACAGAGTCCCCTATCTGTGAACAGAGGAAAGGAGAAACACGCCATTTTGTTACACTCTGACCCATGCACTTTTCAACTTGTATGGCTTCTTGGGAGGCTGCTGCTCCATCTTTGGTAGTTCTTCTCTTGACCATCTCCAGTCTCTTCGTTTGGGGGCATGGCCTCCATCTTGAGCACAGCATTCTAAGTGAGGTCTCACCACTGCTCTATAAAGACGTATTATCACCTTTGCTTCTTGGCCAATTATGCCTCTTCCCATCACCCTAGTATCTGTTCCCCCTCCCCCCCCACCCTGAACATCTAAGGGCTAAGTAACCCTTATAGCTTTTACCTCAGGTAACATATGCAGTTGGCATTGGGAACAGTCACCGGCCTTTCAGGCTGAGGGGATGTTGCCTCAGTGATGACCTCTGTCTGTTCTGGCAGATGCCAGAGGGGCTACTTCAGTTAACAGCAGCTCTCTTCCCTTCCTCCCTGGGATTGAGCACATCACCTCCATTGCTTGTGCTGCAATCTGCTGCACCATGCCCCTACAGCCTAAGCACAAAACTACTCTGTCTTCTGTTTAGGGTTGCAAAAGGTTATAACATGCACCGAGCAGAGCTTACAACCCTAATCACCTTATTGGACAAATTATCCACTATCGTCAATCCATCATGCAGTGAAAAATGATATTCCTGATCGTATCCCCAGTCTAGTCCCGGACCTCTGAGTTGTCCACCTCATTCAGCAGCTTGGAGACTGGGGAACCTCCTTTTCCATGATGTCATCCATCTATATCTCTGGGATCCACCTTCCTCCATCAGTTACATCAGTCTTCAAGCAGCTGAATAGGTCAAGCCCAGGGGTCCGGGCTCACTGGAGGAACAATTAAGGAATAGTTTGAGTGAAGTAGTAGGGTTTTAGTTAAAAAAAAAAAAATAAATAAATAAAATAAATAAATAAATACAGGGGCTGTGCCTTATTGGTGCCTCAGGCTCTCCTCTAACATCTTCTTAGTTTCTCCTCCGAGTAGCCCGGTTATATTTCTGAAGGGGGCCAGTTAGCTCCCGGTGGGTAGCAGTGGAGCTGAACTGGGAGAGGAGGCAAAGCTGCTCAGGCAAGCGCTAAACAGAAGACCTGCCTGTGAGCGCGCCTCTGGCTGTTCGCGGAGGTGTCCGGGGTCGGACCTCCGCGCTGTGCTCAGGAAACAATTGGAGCGTTCTTGGCATCCTATGGCAGCGGAGAGCCCGGTCCATCAGCAGAATCTGGCTGCAGGGGCAGCAGAGGTAAGGGGGCAGGCCAGTGACTGTTTTTTTTTCCGTGGCACAAAGGAGCACCTTCTTCAGTGCAGGCCTGGCCACATGGCAGTAACGCGGGAGCATAGGGCTGGCTGCGGAGCTAGCTGTCGGTTTTTCCCAGCTTTTAAAGCCGCGGTTTGGAGGCCCACAGGCTGTGAGCAGGGGGGACAGCTAAGGGGCTCCCTTTTGGAGTGTGCGTTTAATAAATAATAAAAAAAAAACCTTGAGCAAAGGCACAAAGTAGGTGGATAAGAGTGTTTTTAAGAGGCTGCATGCTTCCAGGGTCCCCTTAGGGGATAGGCAGATTGCAAATAGAGTTCCCAAGGGGGAGGGGGTGGCTCTAAGGGCTATGCCTCCAAAAGCCCAGTGTGTTATTTGTGGGGCTAAGAGGAGTACTCTTCTTGACTCAGGAGTGTGCAGGGGCTGCTCCAAGGAGACCGCAGCCATGGACTCTTCCGGTGAGGATAAGGGGGAGCGGGCAGGGGCTGAGGCAGGCTCCCTGGATGCTCCCTTGGTCGGTTTACCCAATGGGGAGCCGGTGGCTGGGCCATCTTCCGCCCCGGAGCGGCCTGCGCCTCAGGCGACCTGGCCAAGACGGCTCGAGTCCATTTTTTCGCCCGAGTTTGTGGCCCTTCTGCAGCAGGCGGTGGGAGGATTGCCTTTCAAGCAGGCAGACGTTCCTGAAGGGAGCGCAATGAAGCGGGCCATACAAGCTTTACCCGCAGAGGTCCAGCACGGAGGAAAAAGACGGCGGCTGGATGCAGAGGCTGAGGCGCCATCTCTGGCTTCGGAGGGGCACCTATCAGATGAGGAAGGTGAGAGTGTGATCCCTGAGGAGGAACTAGAGGAAGGTGAGCTCGAGGACAAGAGCAAGCCAGAGTGGTGCAGGTATTCCGAAGGGATGAGCTGCCGGCTCTCATTTCGGAGACGTTGCGAACCCTAAACATGCTGGCGCAGGGGCCGGCAGAGGACGAGTCTCTGGAGGATCCATTGTTGCAGGTCTTCTGAAAGTCTCAGAGGGCCTTTCCGGTACACCGGGTTTTTCAAGAGTTGATTCAGGAAGAGTGGAACGTACCGGAGGCTGCTTTCAAGGGCTCCAGAGTGTTGAGCCGGTTATACCCGCTGGTAGATCAGGACAGGGAGGTTTTCAAGCCTCCCAAGGTGGACGCGGCCATGGCGGCAGTGATAAAGACCACCATCCCGGTGGAGGGCAGTGCAGCTCTTAAGGATGCGCTAGACGCGAAGCTGGACGCCTTATTGCGGCAGGTTTTTGACACCAATGCTCTGTCTCTCCAGGTGGCTATCTGTAGGGCCTGTCTTCAGTGGTCACAACAGGTCCAATCAGGGCAGGTAGATGACAAGCCCAGCGAGGCCGCCCGCCTGGAGTCGGGGGCGGCCTATTTGTCAGACATTCATTATGACCTCATGTGGGGTTTCTCAAAAATCATGGCAACGGCGGTTGCTGCCAGGCAGTACCTGTGGCCCTGTGGCTCCGTAACTGGGCAGTGGACTCTTCGTCCAAAGCCAGGTTGAGTATGCTCCTGTTCAAGGGGCGCCTCCTGTTCGGGGAAGACCTGGAGAAGTTGGTCAAAGACTTGGGCGAGTCAAAGGGAGGCAAGCTACCAGAGGACAAGCCTAAGCAGGGCCGAGGAGCCACGGCGGGCAAGAGTCAGCAACGGGACTTTCGCAGGTTTCATTTCCAAAGATTCGGTTCCGGACAGAGAGGCAGATTGCCCGATAGAAACCAGGGTTTCCAGGGAGCAGGGAGAGGATTTGGGGGCGCCTCGTCGGCCTCCTCTTCCTCTTCCTCCTCCTCTAATCTTCAAAAGGCACAATGAGATCAGGTGGACCCAGGGGCCCCTAGTCCCCGTGGGAGGTCAGTTGCAGGAGTTCTATGCCGCCTGGGTCCAGATTACTTCAGATCAGTGGGTGCTGGAGGTCATCCGCGAGGGCTACGCACTGGAACTGCAGCAGCCAGTGCGCGATGCCTTCGTGCTGTCTTCCTGCAAGGCGCCTGGCAAGTGCGAGGCGGTGCAGGAGACCGTACAAAGGCTACTAGACCTCTGGGCAATAGAGCCGGTGCCCCGAAACCAACAAGGTTGCGGTCGATACTCCATATACTTCGTGGTGCCAAAGAAGGACGGACGTTTCCAGCCAATTCTGGACCTCAAGGGAGTGAATCAGTATCTTCGCGTGGCCCACTTTCACATGGAAACCCTGCATTCGGTGATTGCGGCAGTTCGAATTTCTCAACTCCTTGGACCTGTCAGAAGCCCATCTGCACATTCCCATTCAGCAGGAGCATCACAAATTCCTCCGCTTTGCGGTTCCCTTCGACCATTACCAGTTACGAGCGTTGCCGTTCGGCCTGGCAATGGTACCGCGCATGTTCACGAAGGTTATGGTAGCGACAGCTTTGCGCAGGGAAGGCATCCTGGTGCATCCTTACCTAGACGATTGGTTGATCAGAGCGAAGTCGAGGCGCGAGGGCGAACAAGCTACTTCCAGGGTGGTGAGTTTTCTAGAGAGCCTAGGTTGGGTAGTCAACCGGGCAAAGAGCAAGTTAGTGCCCTCTCAGGGCATAGAATATTTAGGGACTCGGTTCGACACGGAGACCGGGCAGGTGTTTCTTCCACAGCAAAGGGTGCAAAGGTTATGGACGTTAGTCCGGAGGTTCCTAAGGAGAAAGGAGCCCACTGCTTGGCAGTACCTGCAGCTTCTGGGCACCATGGCAGCGACCATGAGGCCCTTGCAAAGGGTGCTACTCCAGCACTGGTCTCATCAGCAGGACCCGCTGTCACGGAAGCTCGCCTGCCCAGACGAAACATGAGTAGCGCTTCGCTGGTGGTTGGTCCCCAGTTCTTTGCAGAGACGGAGGCCCCTGGAGGTACCCGCTTGGATAGCCTTAACAACGGATGCCAGCCTCCTGGGTTGGGGTGCCCACTTCCAGGGCCAGTTCGCACAGGGGCAGTGGAATGCTCAGGAGAAAACTTGGTCGATCAACAGATTGGAGTTGAGAGCTGTGGCTCTGGCGCTGTTGAACTTTCAGCTGTGCCTCGTCGGTGGAGCGGTATGAGTGTTTTCCAACAACGCCACCGCGGTGGCATACATCAATCGTCAAGGGGGGACCAGCAGCATGGCGCTGGAGGTGGAGTCAGAGAGTCTGTTCGACTGGGTCGAGGAGAATCTCCTGGCAGTGTTGGCAGCGCACGTAGCAGGAGTGGACAACGTGGAAGCTGACTTCCTCAGTCGAGTAAAGGTGGATCCCGGGGAATGGGTCCTCCATCAAGAGGTGTTCAACATGCTAGTGCACTGTTGGGGGCTCACCGGTGATGGATCTTATGGCCACTTTTCGGTCGGCAAAGGACAGTCGCTTCTACAGCAGTAGAAGAGAATGGATGTCAGAAGGTCTCGATGCTCTCATTCAGTCTTGGCCGGAGGGCCAGCTCCTGTACGTCTTTCCGCCATGGGTGCTCATAGGCAGGGTGATCCAGCAGATAGAGAGCTTCAGGGGGCAGGTGATCCTGATCGCTCCAGACTGGCCACGCCGCCCTTGGTATGCGGATCTGTTAAGACTCCTGGTAGCGCGGCCATGGCGGCTCCCAGTGTGGCCGGATCTGTTGTCGCAGGGTCCTCTGTTCATGCCTCACGTGGATCGGTTCTCGCTTACGGCTTGGCTATTGAAAGGGCTCGGCTGAGGTCGAGAGGTTATTCCACGGCGGTGATCTCCATGCTGTTGAAAGCCAGGAAAAGGTCTACATCTTTAGCGTATGTCCGAGTGTGGAGAGTCTTTGAGGCGTGGTGTAGAGAGAGGGACTTGGAGGCGCTCAGGGTGTCCATTTCTCAGATCTTGGAATTTCTGCAGGACGGTTTCGACAAGGGCTTAGCTGCTGCTTCGCTTAGGGTGCAGGTTGTGGCCCTGGCGTGTTACCAAGGAAGGATTGCTGGTCCATCGGTGATCATCTGGATGTCAGGCGTTTTTTGAGAGCGGTTTCGTTATTGAGGCCGCCTAGGGGGCGCCTGGTACCCAAATGGCAGCTTCTGCTGGTGCTGGAGGCGCTGGAGCGGGAGTCATTTGAGCCGCTGAGCATGGCTTCGATGAAGGACCTCACCTTGAAGGTCGTGTTCCTGGTGGCTATTTGCTCGGCCAGACGGATCTCGGAGCTGCAAGCGTTGTCCTGTAAGGAACCCTATCTCTCCTTTTTTGATTCGAAGGTGGTATTGAGACCAGTCAAACACAAAAGGCAGGAGTTGTTGGAAGAACAGAAGGGTTTTTATTATTCAAAAAGGAACCCCAACGCGTTACGGCAATGCCTTCCTCAGGGGGATTATCACTAGTAGATAATAATAAAACATAGACATAATAAATTAAATAAAAAACAAAGTAAAAAATATATTAAAAACATATTAAACAAAAGTACATATGAAAGCACCAGCATGACAATAAACCATGAACAGATCTAATGACAGAAACAAAGAAGAAGTCAATGTGAAAATAAAAAGATAAAAAGCAGGGCTGAGAGACCAAATGGGTCTACAAACCAACATAGAGCAACAATGATAGAACAAACTGATTAATATTAAATCATAGGAATAGTGTGAATAAATACTAAATCATAAACTGTATCATTAAATAAGTGCATAAAAATGTAACTAAAAATATAAATATAAGATGATCTTATTAGTATTGATTACAGGTATTTTATGTTTGTTTCCTATTATGGTCACTCTGCTATTTATTTGTTTACATGAGCGTGGTGTTATAATTAACCTTATGCTGCCTCCCTTGCTCCTTCACATTTTAGATGTCTTTATAATGTGCTACAAACTGTGTACGTCTGTGTTTATAATTGCATTTTTTATATTTATTACAATGTTTTACTTTTTTAGTTAAGTGCAGCCGTATTTATGGTTTTATTTTTTTGCATATTTATCTTATATTCTTCCTTATAATTATAATGATGTTTTATTGTTTTAGCTACACATATGTATATTTATTCTGTATTTATATGTATATTTATATTTTTAGTTACATTTTTATGCACTTATTTAATGATACAGTTTATGATATAGTATTTATTCACACTATTCCTATGATTTAATATTAATCAGTTTGTTCTATCATTGTTGCTCTATGTTGGTTTGTAGACCCATTTAGTCTCTCAGCCCTGCTTTTTATCTTTTTATTTTCACATTGACTTCTTCTTTGTTTCTGTCATTAGATCTGTTCATGGTTTATTGTCATGCCGGTGCTTTCATATGTACTTTTGTTTAATATGTTTTTAATATATTTTTTACTTTGTTTTTATTTAATTTATTATGTCTGTTTTATTATTATCTACTAGTGATACTCCCCCTGAGGAAGGCGTTGCCGAAACGCGTTGGGGTTCCTTTTTGAATAATAAAGACCCTTCTGTTCTTCCAACAACTCCTGCCTTTTGTGTTTGTCTGGACTACCTGCAGGAGTCTTGCTCCTCCTTGTGTACCCGGTATTGAGACCAGTTCCAGCATTCTTGCCCAAAGGTCGTGTCGGCGTTTCACTTGAATCAGGACATTTCCTTGCCAGTGTTCCATGCAGACGCGACAGGGTCGGTGACAAGGAAGTTGGACGTCCGGCGGGTACTGAAAAAGTATCTTCGGCGTACTGCGAGTTTCCGCAGGTCCGAGAGATTGTTTGTCCTTTTCGCAGGGCCTCGACGGGGAGAGGCGGCGTCTAAGGCTTCTATCGCAAGGTGGATTAAGGAGGCGATTGCGTTGGCTTACTTGCTGAAGGGCAAACCGGTTCCGGAAGGGCTGAGAGCCCATTCCACCAGAGCCCAGGTGACGTCCTGGGCAGAAATCCGTTTAGTGCCGCTGGTGGAGATTTGTAAGGCGGCCATGTGGTCTTCCTTGATTAAACACTACAGGTTGGACGTCTAGTCGGCACAGGATGCCTGCTTTGGTGCGGTAGTGCTGCAGGCTGCTGTAGCGGGACCCTTCCGTTAAATTTACTGCTCTGGTACCTACTCAGAGGTCCGGGACTAGACTGGGGATACGATCAGGAAGGTGAAATTAGACTTACCTGTTAATTGTTGTTCCTGAAGTAGACCCAGTCTAGTCCCGAGTCCCACCCCGGTATTGAAGGGGTATGCAGCACTGTCTAGATTTCTCAAAGATGACAGGTAAGAAGAATGGTGTAGGGGGCTTGTAGCTCCGGGGGAATTGGAGGTCATCTTTAAGGTTGGTGTTCGGGCAGGTGAGAGGGATGCCTCGGCACCCTTAGTGGTTAACAGTTCGTTAGGTATTTTGTTGTTATGCAGTTAATTTGTTGAGTGTGTTTTAAGAGCTGGGTGGTTGGACCTTACGGGGGGTAAGTGAGGTCATGACCTACATGTTGCTCTGGTGAGTCTGCTTTGTCAGTAGGGTACTGATGGAGGAAAGTGGATCCCAGAGATATATACGGATTACATCATGGAAAAGGAGGCGGTTCCTCAGTCTCCAAGCTGCTGAATGAGGTGGACAACTCAGAGGTCCGGGACTAGACTGGGTCTACTCCAGGAACAACAATTAGCAGGTAAGTCTAATTTCACCTTATTCCAGTTACCAGATCAGATTACTGCAGTGCCAACATACACTGAGCTGTCTGGTCGCTGGTCATGTGCCCCAAAGTAGTCTGGCAGACCACCAACTGATAGGAACCGACCAAGCACCAGGCTCACATTTTCTCATCCAGAAAGCAGTAGAACTGTGTACAGAATATACTTTGGTTCATTTTGGACCAATATTTGGACTATTTTTTTTTATAAATTAAATTAGTGTATATCAAATTCAACTAAAGCACATAATGTTTTAACATGAATGCACACTAAACTGACTTTATGTGCATTATGCTTTACACACACAAAAAT
Source organism: Ichthyophis bannanicus (assembly GCA_033557465.1). Classification (NCBI taxonomy): domain Eukaryota; kingdom Metazoa; phylum Chordata; class Amphibia; order Gymnophiona; family Ichthyophiidae; genus Ichthyophis; species Ichthyophis bannanicus. The sequence continues at coordinate 56,609,004 of CM066045.1, forward strand.
TTTAAACCAAAAGCGTCAATTGAATGCACATTCCTAAAATGCAAATACCTTAAGCCCTTTAATATACAATTCTGCATATTACTGGGAATGTCCAAAAATCAAAAGGACCTCTGTCATTCTTAAATTTTTTTTATTACAAAACTTTTTTACTCAGCAACACTTTAAAAGACAAAAAAAAAGTTTCAAAATACTGAAAACAAAACAAATAATTTTACAGTAATTAACTGGTTGAAGTTATTTTTTTTCTGCAACCAAAGTTTTCCTTATTGCACATCTTTTTCAGCTGTACAGTATAACATAACAGATACATTGCAGAAATCTGTGGCGTTCAGGACACTAATAAAGCCTTCCCAATACAAGCTGATTTGGTAGGAAGCTGCCTGCAGCTTAACACACAACAAAATAAAAAATAACTAAACATATAAGGATACTGCCATGAAAGCAAGCTCTCTTCCCTGTTAGGAAGTTTATTGCAAAGGTTTTTAATGGCTTTTGTTAAAACAGGAAGAGTGGCAGCCTTTCTTGTCCACCCGTTACAAATCTTTCTACTTCCCATTATCCTATAATGATATATGTGTCCTAGTTATCTTTTGGGGGGGGGAGGGAGAGACAGCAGATGGACAGACACATATAGAGCCCTGTTTCAAGGGACACAATCCAAAAGCGTATGTGGGCAGTTCAGGCTCTATGTAGTGTTATCAGACAAGGCCAGATCAGGCTTAGCCAGTCTTGGTTTTTACCCCCTGTACATCACAGAAAGTAGGGACTATACAACTCCATGCAATTGGATAGGAAAACCCAAAGTAGCTCGGATTTATCTTATAGCAATCACTCTGCGCCCTTCAGTCCTTAGCTTCTTTGTTGGAATGGCGTTTTAGTGCTACTTGCGATGATGGTGATTTTTTTTGGATGGTTTGTTCACCTTCTCCACTAAGATTGTTATCTTTCACAGGCCGCAGACGTCGATGGTTCCTATGGAACAATGCCAAAAGGTGCTACTTAACCATTTCTTTAACCAGAAAAATGAACCAGCTAGGGACAGAGCAATAGTTCAAAACACATCTGATGGACATTAACACCCACACCATGTAACCATTTAATAGTTGCAGTTTTAGAAATCAAGATTTGCAGTCCTCCTTGCAACCAAATGTTCCTGCTCCCTTTCTAACAGCCATGTTTGAAACAATCGCACATGCTGTCATCCACCATAGTAGCTGGATGACCCAACAGAGTGCATGTGCTGTCTTTTGTGACATCACAGCCGTTTTTGACTAGATTTTGTCACCATGCCATTTGTGGTTCCATTCCAACACGTGGCTGCACCACGGAACACTATGCAAGGCAGTTCTAAAGTGAACACACTCATGACATGTATTTGAAATACTGGGCACTGCTTTTAAAAAGTATCAAATAGGAGATTATATTTGACTAATTTAGAAAGTCTACATTTTCCCACCGCTTCCAATATCTTGTAACTGCTTCAGAGTTTATAGAAAGCAGATGAGCACAGAACAGGATGTGTAGGAAGAGCAATGATCTGGAATAATGCCATACTTTTTGAGGCTTATTTCAAGCTCACGTAAGCACAGACTTGGGACTGTAGCTTTATTTTGAGCTTCTATGAATGAAAAATAGTTGATGGCAATTTAGCTAGGGTGAGCCACCTCGCTCACAGTACCCTGATAAATGTGAAAGTACCTTACCCTTATGGGTTAGTTTCTGTAGTATTATACATAGTTAGACGAGACCAATTTAGGTAAATGGTAAAAGGCACTGATCTCTCTCGCATGTGTGAGGCTGCCACCAGCTTGCTGGCCATCAACATGGAGCTGCCAGCCCTCTGAAGTACAAACTCTGAGATGACTGGAATGTGCTTGCTGGGGTGGAAAGGGGTTAATAGACCCCTGCATGCTTTAGAGAGAACAGCGGTGAACTGTCCAGCCATACTCCTAGGATGTTATTAGATGTAGTACCAGAGAGGGACAAAAGAATTCATAAAATGGTGATTATATCTGTAACCTCTCTGAAAAATTCAAGTTTTACTTTTGTGGATTACATTCAGATCCCACAGGGTTGCAAGGTTTCCAGCTGTGACACAGGTTAATCTTCCCCACATGTCTCTTTTCTACTACAGTGTTTTCCTGGGTCATATGTTACGGCTTAATAGTTTTAGTGGTACAGAAGGGGAGATTGTGCCCAAAAAGCTGCTTTGGATTAATAGGAAGAAATTGCTATCTTAGCAATTAACTAAAACTCTCTAATCAAGTTCCTCAGTTTATTTCCTTTTGCAGAATTATTTTTGTTTAGGTTAAAAATAAAAATCAGAAATGAAACATAATAGCCTCTTACCATTGCTGTCAGAAAAAAGGGGTTATAATGGGTCGTGATGAAGACTATTGCACTGGAATAAAGAGGGATATAATTAAACCTCACTGCTCAAACTGAGAGGACAGCAAAGTCTACATTCTGGGATCGTAACAAGAGTAAATGTGATAAAATCTTTAAAAAGTAAAAAAAAAAAAAACATTCACTGTTAACAAGGTTACCAGCATTTCTTGTCTTTGATAAGGAGATGGTAGGAATGAACCAGACCCTACCTCCATGACATCTATAGTGCCTTAAAAATGCAAGGGGGGGGGGAGGGAGATTCTCACTACCTTGAAGATCCCAGAGGGTTTTGGAATAGGCAGTAGTTGGCATGTTCCCATCTGCTTCATCAAAAAAGACAGACTAAAATTTTAAAAAGCAAAGCAAGGAAGGATTTTTTTTTTGAAACAGTACTAAAATAGAATCCAATTAACTTAATTGTGCGCACACACACAAACTAGGGACTGCACTCAACTGCCTGGAATTATGCAGAAAACAGCAGGATATTCTTGTGGAGGAAGCATGCCAGCAGTGCCCCCTTGGCTGACACATTTCAAGGTTTATGGAACTTAACTTCCAGGGCAGAGTGAATTCACATCAGATAAAAAGGAGCCTTAGTGGGGTTGGACCCAGTGCACACCAGAAACAACTGGAATAGTGCTTGTGTATGAGACTTGTGCACTTGAGTCCCATTCAGACACAAAGACATGTATCAGCTTGTGCTGGCAACACTGCCAAACCCAATGGTGTGGCACTGTCTTTTGGTGAGCACAAAATTCTCTGAGAGGGGTACAGAGAAGTCAAAGTCCATCTCCTGGCTCAGAAACTGCATACTGCCACCTCACTCACTAACAGTGACATGAGAATAACTGAGCTCGTTCCCCTGCTGGGAGGTGGGATCATCTCATTCCTGGAGCTCTTAACAAACAGGCTGCTGATAAATGCATGGACGCTGCAAGTGACTAAGGCTTTGGCAAGCTTCATTCGGGGTCAGCATGGGATTAATTTTAGAAACTTTCTGGCCCATAAAACCCTGTTTTGAACATGTAATATAACTTTTATCAAATTCCTCCAGGGGTTTATGCACTGTCCCAGGAGGGTGTGTACATTTATGCAACCCCTGTGTAGGCATGTCCTGGGGCAGAGTTTGGGCAGGCTGCGAGAGGTGTTGTAATGTACGCACTAGCATTTAGACTGTAGCTGTATCCCAAGCATTTTATAAAGGCATGCATTTGTCTTTATAAAACAGGCACCTCAACCTAGGGGTGGCCACGTCACTGAGGTCAGGCTCTGCCAGTCCAGATTTTGTCCTGTTGCAAGGTATGACAACATTAATCCCTGCTTATTCTGACATAATGGGAATGGGAGCAAAAATCAAACCCAGCTCAATGAATTGCAACTATTATGTAACCATAGGGAAAAATGAAACACTGGAGCCTCTCTGAAAACTGCCAACAGGAGTACCTGCTGTTTCTCTAGTAATCCGAGAGTGCTGAATTAGAGGAAAGTAGAGGTCACCGTAATTCAAAAATGCTTCCATTGAAGGAGGCAGTAATGAGTGAAACAGTATGGTAGGAGGAGGGAGGAAACGCGTTACCAGTGCACATCAACACACGGCCAGTTGTAATTAGAACATGTCATTGTGGATTTATAGATCTTGGAGGGAAATAAGAGCAGAGCAAGGTGGATTACACATACCCATGGGAGTAGGTCCCACCCAATCGCATGATGTTCCATAATTTACAACCGCAAAGGCTATTTCAAGTGTAGTGGAAGGGAGGGTGAATGCTTTTATTGCCACAAGCTCTTTCCGACCTTATTTTCCTGACCAGCCCGATATGAGCTAAGAGGATGGTACATCCAGATTCCTGCAGGCTCTAGAGTCTAGAAAAAGCAATGGAAGGAGAGCAACACACAGGCAACGGTGTATTATTAATCTCCCCAGGGCACCTAGTGTACAAGCATTTGGCATTTTGGTTAAAAGCTCCTGATCAAGACCTAACACGTTTTTTTTTCTCTCTCTCTTTTTAGGGGGTAAGTTTATAAAACCTTTTTCACTTGTAAAGCCTGCCTAAAACAAAGAAAATTACTTTTATTAAAATTGTACAACTGTGTGCATAAGCTAATGTAAAACACACAGAAAGAGAGCGCTTTAGACTCTCGGGACCACAGCCGAGAGTGAGAGGACATGCACATATGTAAACCCTTTTCAGAGCAGGTGTAAATTTGTGTGGGCAGTTGCATGTCTTTGGGCTGGTTCCAGAGAAGCCTAAAAGCACACAGGTACCCATAGTGCTATTCTGGCACCTATCTGGACTTCTTAGCTGGCCATCCCATTACAAAATTACCCACCCTTTACCGAGCAAGGTTCGACAACACATATACCTTTAGCCATAGCAGGCAAAGGAATTCTGGGCCCAATTTTATAACAGGATGCCTATGTGAGAAGTCCAAAAAGGTGACTCTTTTATAAAAGACAAACACAGGCTCCCAGATCCAGCCCTGAGGCTACACTAGTGCCAACGCACAAATTTCCAAAGCTGGTTTAAGTGCTTAGTAAATGCATATATACGATGCAATGCTACCCAAAACTAGAAGCAGGCACATACTTTTACACACACAAAAAAAGGGCCTATGTGTGCAAGAACTGGCTTCATCATACAGAAAAGGCTTTATGAATTACCCTCTTCAGTAGAGGGAAATGAGACACAGATCCCACTTTCAAAAAGAGGCACTACTTCCAATAGAAAAAGATAGCAGCACAAAATGCACAAGGACATTCCACACCCCCCCCCCCCCCCCCCCCCCCCCCCCGGCAGGGGATTTTCAAAGTGAAGCCATACAATCACCTTCCCTTTGAAAACTGACACAGAGTCCCAAGGTAAAAGTAACCACAGACTTTGTATCGGTGCAGACAGTTTGATAATTGCTCCCAAATGATTGTTTATCTGACCTTTTTTCCTGTAATTAAAAATGGCCACAATCTTTTCTTAAAGCATCTATCAATAAATTTCTCTGAGTGGAGCCAGAAAGCTCCACCCCAACCCACAACTTTCAGAAGTTGCAACAATAAATCCTTCCTTCCATGAAATTTCTAACAGTCTGGCGTACAGAGCCAGGTTTACAGTTGCCCTTGAGCTATAAAGTCCTGTTCATATAGGAAACAAAGCGCTCTGGAGGTCTACCTTGTAATCTGAACACAAACCGTGAGCTTAAAAAGTTACTTCTTTTTGGTCTGTAACTAAATAATACAAAATTACACATGGGGAGAGGGCAGAGGAAGCTCTACTGGAAGGTAAGTTGTATCTTTGGCAAAAGAAACACAAATTCCCCCCTCCAAAACAGAAACAAATATACAATAACGATATGCATACACCCGGTTTAGTACTTGCTTTTCAAACATTTCCTAGAAACCAGGAATTTCAGCAGTGTACAGACAAAACCACACACATCTATCTCAACAGGACAGCCATTATTACCTGTCTTAAGTGAATCAACGTATGGCCCTTCAGCTGTTTTAACTATGCTGCTACTGAATTTTTGGTATTCAACATGGATCCATCCTTGAATTGTTACAGAGAGTAGCTGTACAATATATTATATTAAGGAAGATATGGAAAGACCACTCTGCGTGATGATCCAACGCCAATCATCTCAAATGGAGAGTGGATTCAATATTAAACCGCGCTTGGTTACATTGAAGTCACTGGTCACCGTATCTCCAGCTATTGCTGGCTGTGAAGCAGTGCTATCACAAAGGGGAGGTTGGAAACAAGAAGGGCACTGCTGTCAGCTTCCGCTGCAGTGGGAAATATCTGAGTGAGCAACACAAATAAAATTGGTAATTTTTTACGGATTGTGGTTTCGGAACTTTTATAGCACTAGACACACACAGTAATTGTTGATCAAAGAACTGGTTGGAGGCCTCCACAGTCATAAATTGTGAGAAACTGACAACTATGCCAGACATATAAATGCATGAAAAACAAGAGCCCTATTTACTAAAGTGCCGTAATCAGCTAGCATGGTTCGTGCAAAGAGCACGATGGCTTGAGAGCACATGAATGAGAAATGCAGCAGGGAATAAGCGGGGACTGTGCCTTACCTCAAGATTAGTGGCATTAGCTATATCCATCTTATCTGCAATGCAGTTAACATAGAGACAATGTATTTACCACATGATCTGTATGGGAAGATGCTGGGGACGCTACCAACAGTTAACACAGATTTGTAGTTACCACACATTAATTTTGGCAAGTTACACATGGCAACTGTAAAACCTTGCTAAATTTGACAAATCAATACCTTTCCCTTGACTTCTGAACCATTATATGGGTCTGTAGTTAAGCTCTTGCCTTCAGCAGTCACTTCTACTGGCCCCTGCTCTCAGGGCTTAGAGCACAGACAGGACTATACCAGCATCTTATTAAATAAGAATAAAAAAAGAGTTTCTTGTGTTGCTGTTTCATCCCAAACCAAGTTGCTCTTAGTACATCCAACTGCATGTGCTACTGCCCAAGTTCCATCTCAAGATAACACGGCTTCCTGCTGGTAGCCTATTGGAAATCATGCCCTGCGTCAAGAAATTCCCCCACACAACAAGCGACTCAGAACAAAATAAAAATAAATGCAACATGGCCTTGTCTAAGAGAGAATAGCAGAGCCTCGTTTTCGACAGACTGGGGGTGTTGGGTGAAACCTACTTAGGAGCCAGGATGCTGCATCTGCACAGCTGCAGCTTAGTAAGAGCAAACAAAAAGAAACAACTGCTAACCAGTGATAAAACAGAGATTATATTAAAAAAAAAAAGTGTATTTTCTGTATATATATAGTTTTAGGAGGATATCAATAAATTAAAGAAATTACTATACAAAACTAAAACAGCTTGTTGTCCATCTGTAAAAAATAAAAAGTCACTGTCTGGGGGTCTCTGATTTGCTTTCAGATCTGATAGCTTAACACTTTCAAGACTACGATGAAGCAGTTGGCTGAACAGCTGCCAAAGGAAGAGAGGAGATCAACGGTACTATCTGATGTACTCATCCCACAGAGCCTTCCCATTCATCGTTTCCCCATTAGAGAAAACATTTACAAGAAAATGGACATGCCTGTGGGCTCTGTGAGGCCTACCTCTCAAACTACTCGTTAACCAACAAGATGATTTAGTATGCTTTCTGTAGGCATCATGGAGCGATTCTACTATGTCAGTGCCAAAGAAAGTCTGTTGGGGGTGGAAAAAGGATGGCTGCCCACCAATGTAAAGCGATCAGGACAAGAAAGGGTTTGACTCAAGTATCCAACAACCTCCAGCCGTAAATAAGTAGTGCAGACTGCCAGACAGCAGTTGGGGTGGTGGGAAAGCAAGGCTGGTTCACAGTGGTTCCCCTCACAGCAGCTCATAAAACTTAATAAGGCCATTCCCATGGTTGTGTGGCATCGCACTCAGACACGCCCCAAACGTTCAGTGAAACAGCAGCCTGAAATAGAGCAGGTCATCCTCTGCCAGATGTTCTTATATAGCAAGTTCAGATATCACCAACTGCTGTTGCTTCTACCACATGGGTGTGTCCATCTTCACAAGACATACGGATTGTGGTTCAGGGACAGTATGCAACTCTAGCAAAATTAACACAAAAAAATACAACATAAGTCGCACAACCGCGATACGAAAGACCCTACAAGCGCTGGCAGGTTTTGAAACATTTAGTGGACCCAAGACAGGACATTTCCACAAAGCTTGATGCACCGCTGCAAGAGTGAAGAACTGCCGATGTGCCCTTAGTGGAAGGCCCAAGCCATGCCAGGTCTCTTGCGGGCATTGCACAAGGACAACTCAGGTAAGCACTTTGTTTGCAACTTCGAAATCCGTCTTTCACACTTCTTGAGCTGGAAGTTCTGCTTCTGTGGCATTTTGTGGGCCATAGTCAGCGTCCCCTTCTTGTTGGGTCTGGCTGTTGCCAATGCTGGTGAGGTAAGTGTTAATCAGCTGGGTTATTTCATTCACCTGAAAAATGCAAGGAGGATGAAATTAATAACAGACAGACAGGACCTTGAGTGCACCACAGAAAGGCAGTTTAAAATATGACCAAATACATCAGGACAACAGATACCAGGAAGTTCACATGCTGACGCATGACAAAAAGCATTGCTGATTTTAATTTTGTGTTTAAGGCATTAGCATACCAATGTATTGAAATTCTTTTAATATGTTGGAGAGAAATTTTCAAATGTACCCACACAGATGAAAAGTGCAGAGGTACCTTTACACAAACTGCATATCTGTTCTCAAAAGGGAAAGCAGGAGCAAAATTTCTTCAAATGAAGAAGTACCTACAGAGATTTGAACCCTTTTCTGTGGGTAGTTTCTCTCTAACACGTGTGTGGATTTAAAAATCTCCTCTAGGTGCACCATTTCCCTTTTTTGACCTAACCCACACTTAAAATCCCCTACTTGTTGCTTGGGTATAAACGTTGTACATTGTTGATACCAATACACATTTAGTGGGGTAGAAAACTCTTGAGAAGTTAAAAAAAAAAACTGACCTTGTTAAATCAATATTTACTAGTGTAAATGGCTTCTAAACACTGCCTTGTTTCTTTCTACTAGAAATTATTTAAACACTATGGACCTGACATTTGGCCAGTGTGGCCAGCATGCCAAGTTAAGCATCAGCGCCGGAGGGGGAGGGGGGGGGGGGACATGTTGAATCTACCTTGCTTTTAGCCCATTACACACAGGGAAATGTTACTCCAAATTTCCTATTGATTTCCATAATAGAACCAGGACTAGATAACCTGGACTAAAACAGACGTAGCTGGCCACACTCAAATCTCAATGAACCAAAACATTTTAGGTTAGAACACTGGCTTGGTAACCAAGAGACCAGGGTTCGATTTCCACTAGCACTCCTTGTGGCCTTGGGTAAGTCGCTTAACCTTCTATTGCCTTGGAAGAAAGGCCTGGTAGTCTATTTCCGGTCACACTGCCAAGAAAACCCAGGAGCTGCTGGGTCGTCAGGAGACAAAATTGACTCAAAGGCGAAGGCACACATGCATGCATGGCTAAAAAATAGAAACAAGCCCAAAAAGGGGAAAACTTAACGTCATCCGAAAGGTTTACTGGCTAAGGCATATTCAAACCAACCACTTTGGGACAAAGTCTGCAGATATTTTTGAAACTCGGCATAAGGTCCACAGATAAAAGGAAAACTATCTGGGGACTTTCACTTTGAAACCTGCAACAGATACAGACATCCCTATGGATTCCTGCATGGGTGCTACTGCTGCTCTGGAAAATATTCATGTATGTGTAGAGTGGAACAGCCACCTCATTGTTAAGGCGGAGGGCCGAGAACCAGGGGAGCTGGGGTTCAAATCTCACTGCTGCTCTTTATGACGGGCAAGTCCCTTAACCAGTGCTTTTCAAACTTTTATCCCGGACGACCCCAGTTTAACAACTGAACAGTCAGAGGCTGACTGGTGACTACCACTACTCGGCATAGATCACACAAAGTCCAGAGAGAAGGGAAAATGGCCCTGTTTCTGCGACCCCCATCCACTAATGCGTTACCTTTAACCATCCATTGCCTCAGGTACAAGCCTTCGGGGGACACAAATACCTACTCTACCTGAATGTAGCTTGTCTTGAGCTACTAACGAAAAAAAAAAAAGGAGACATGAAAATCTACACCTACGTTCATCCAATGTGTGAAATTTTATTTATTTTTTATTTTTTAATCAACTCAGCTAGAGCTATTTGACTCAAGAAGTTCCCAATACAATTTAACTTTGGAGATTAACAAAAATCCCCTCTTTTCTTAATGGTCAATTATGGGCTCTTGAATATGTAGGGTTGGTTTGTTCTGTATCATTTTTTATTTAAGATCATTGAGAGGTCCTCTCGTTGGGTTTTTGGAGTTTATTAAGGGTATATTTATATTTTGTTTTTTTCTACCTTTGTTGGGTGTTGTAAATTTCATTGCCCAATAAGTGAGACAAAAGGTGCGTTTTTTATGGTTTCCTTGTATTTTGAGTTTGGATATTTTTGTAAAAATAAAAACTGAAAAAAAATTACTTATATTCTTCCCCTGGGATTGCCTCCAGTAAATGTGATTGAAGTTCATGCGCTGGAGGACATGTACACATTTAGGTGGCCAATTTTTAGGCAGAAGAGGCCTTTGAGAAAAAAAAAACCCAAAAAAAACAACTGTTCTTCCCCCAGCTAATCTGAGAAATGTAGGTCAGGTTTCCTGCATGTACCACTGAAAATAGAAATTACATAGAATTCAAATAAATATCTTCCCATCCAGAGATATCCACCATTTAGGTCAGAAATTGTGGCTAAATAATGGAACAAGTGTCTTCAGGACTCTAAATACCAATCTGCCCTCTGACTAGTTTGATACTGCTGCTTGTTTGGGTGTTATACCCAAGTTTCCTTTTTTGGGCTGGCCCAGTAGCATTGTAGCACAGTATCATGCAAAGGATCCAGCTTCGATGCCCGGTTTAGGCCTTCCACTCATGGAACCAGTCGGAGATGGGAATGCCGTTGAGAGAGGCTTCAAAGCCCCTGGAAAGAGGGAGTCCAAACCATTTTTCAACTGTGACACCTAATGGCCAGATTTAGGACCTGCAGTTCCAGAAGGAGCCTTGGTGTATGACCTTAAGCGGAGGGCTATCGCTGCAATAATTAAGCTAGGCGAGTACAGAGGGGATATCACGTGGGGAGAAAAATCCATGGGTTGTTGCAAATGATAACTTGTGACCCTGGATTCCAGTGCTAGTTCTAATTGACCTGGCTCCTCAAAAAGAGCAGAAGGTTAACTACTAGGCCCTCTCCACTCTCCATTTCACGAGTTTGCTTGCTTTGCACTTCTCCGCGAGGTAGTCCTACCTTACATGTCACAAGTATGCAAAACTACAGTAAATGTCCTGAGCTCTCACCTTATGCCTCAGGGTTGCACTGCCAGAAAGGAGACCACACAGAACTGTTTACTTTTTAACGCCTCTTTGCACAACAGACGGCCTGTTGGTCATATGCAGCTGGCCTATGACATTTCCACTGCAGAGAATAGAAAACTGTACGTTGTTTTCAATATGGCTCTACGCCAGACACAACAGCCTTGCAGTTCAATTAAGTCTGCCAAGTGGCTACACAGTAAGAATTTGCTTTGAAGGTAGAGTCACTTTTACAGTATCAAGAGACCGACCGGCTTGTGTGGCAGCCCAGTAACTTGGTTTCCAGGGGCACGACCTGGCTTCAGGTTTTCATCTGGTTCATCTTTCCAGTGGAAAGCTTTGTGCAGTTTAACACAACATCAAAAAGTGTTTCTCTCTGGTCTTAAAATAGGCAGCCCTGGCATAACAGAACGCTTGCAACAGCAAGGAAGTAATACCACAAACCTAAGGCACAGAGTATGCAAGAATCTACCCAGTTCTACCACCCAGTCTTTTATCAAAGCCCAGTATGATTTAAAAACTGAACTGTTGTCATTAGCACCATAGTGAGAATCTAAAGATCCCGGCTCCATTCCCCTCTCCTACCTCAAGTCATTAACAGAGAGGGTAATTTTAGAGAGGCCCGTGGAGTTAATGTGTGTTGCAACGTCCCTATTTCATGCCTATTTTATAAAGGAAGGCAGGTGTGCACTTTAGTTCATAAAAACAGGGGCATTCTGCAGACAGGCAAAATTATAAATTCTGTGTCAAAAAGGAATTAGGCAAAAGTCAAAATAACAAAGCATATTGGTTTTGATAGATACTTTGTTTAAAATACAATACAGAACAAAAATAATATCACAAAAAAAGTGCAATATGTTGCATTACTGTGTGCCGAATTCCAGCAGGAGTAATATGTCAAATCTAGTTTAAATCATTTACATCCAGTCCTTGGGCTGCCATAAGTAGCTGTGCCTAGCTTTGTAATGTAAGTTATAATATGTAAATTTGCACTCTCCACCTGGCCATGCCCACATCAAAAGTACATATCATTGGCCTGACACGTGCCCTTACAGAATAGCACCTGCCTAATGTATATGTGTAAAGACCAATCCATGCGTATTAGTCACTGAAAGAGGCAACTTATGCCCGTTAATAGTGCGCAATGTTATGTGACTCCTTAAAAAAATCACTTCCTGAGTGTGCTAAGGGTGCAAAACCGAAACATTTGTCTTAGTACGTGCAAGTTTGATTTAGTATGCACGTCCATATTGCTAAAGGGATTTTCCTATAGATGTATTTATTCCCTCAAACGCCTTGCACTTAAGCTTATAAGTTCTTCTGGGAAAGTGTACTGTCGGTGAATTAATTGTCCTACACAGTACTGGCGCTATGAATAGTGTATGAGCCAAAAGCAATAAACTATCTGATGGCTTAGTTTGGAACAACAGTGCCCTGAGTAAAGGCGTGACCCTTCAAGGGAAAAGCTCCTCCTCCACCCTTCCTGCTATAAAGTCATCACAAAGGACAGCTGACTGCGGAGGAACCGTTCGAGAGGCTGGACCCATATCATGGAGGTCTCTGTATCTGTATGCCAAGGATTATGAATGCCACTTCAGACTAGCAGTGTGTCTCATGAAGCAAAGCTTTCTAGACTCCGCTACTGATTTCAGTAATTCCCCCTCTCCCGTGGTTCAGACTGCATGTATACTTTTCCTAAATTGAAGATACGGACTCAGGACGTACAGGGAAAGCAGAGTATGCCAAAAAACTCTCCTCCAGCTCAGAAAAGCCTTTTTAAGATGTAGGCTGCTGCTCCTTCAGTTTATTTACATCAATTAAAGCGGGGGCATGCAGCAAGTTAGGTAGGGAGGGAGGTAAGAGAGACTGAGGGGGAAGGAAAGGCAACAGACAGATCATTCCTGGGCTGATTTTTGTTTACCATACGCACAGTCCCTTCCCCTAATCAGTCATCCTTCTAGCTAGTTGTCAATAGGTTTGTGGATGGAATGATTTTTCTTGGGCTTGGATTAACTAATTGGGCAGCTGCCTTTGTTATTACACTGCTGTATTTTGTTTAAAAATCCCTGTTACTTGTAAAATGCATTACAGTTCTTTGTATGTATATGTTTGTTACATGTAAACCGCGCTGGTGACAATAGTGCGGTATATAAAAGATGTTAAATAAATACAATAAATAAATAAATATTGTAGTCCTGTTTTCTTTAGCATGCAGTGCGGGGGGGGGGGGGGAGGAGGGAAGGGGTATCTATGACCGCATTTCCTTGCTTGCAACTGAGAACCCCTGCTGTTAGAGGCAAGCAACTCTGCTTTCTCCGCAGACACACCGTGATGAATCCAGAGTTGAGGGCTGCCAGACTGGACACTGCTTTGCAGTCCGAGGATGAGATGGGTGGTGGTAGTCTTCAGTGGACGGAGAAGATTTGTATGCATTGCCTCCACTGGAAGTCATCTGAGGATACAGAGTTTGGAATGGGCAGCCTCTGGTGAGATTTTGTTTTGGACTGTGCCATTAGCACAGTGATGGGGCATTCCTATACCAGGCAACATCCGACTAAGGGGCTGTTGATACTGATCCCAATGCAGTGCAAAATGGTTGCATGTGCAGCCTGGCCAATGGAAAGACATGGACTGCAGCCGCCATGTGTCCTAGCAACCGAGGACACTGGTGGATGCGGTACACAGCTTTTGCTTCTCCGGTGTCTATACACACCCCACTGAAATATACTGTTTGCATGTGGACAAGCGTAGATTTTTTGTTGATCAGAAATCCCAGAGTGTGACGGAAGTGGACAGTTCCCTGTAGAGACTGGTGTACCTGTTGCTCTGACTGTCTGGATATGAACCAAATCATCTAAATATAGGTAGACAAGGTTCAGTTCTGCAGAAAAGAGAATGGCTATGGAAATCAACAACCAGGGGAAGGATCATGGCCGGGGAGTGCAGCTGAATTTCTCCTTCTTGATCTAGATTGATGTTTCTAAAGACATCACAATTTTTGGGAGATAAAAGGAGGAATTTGGAATAAGGTGGGACTTCGACTGCCCGGTTCTGTAGACGCATGGCAATCCCCTCTGTTAATATAGGAGCATGATGGAGGACATTCATTAGTGTGGTAAGGGGTCCAAGCTTGGTGGGTATTTGGAGATATTTGTCTTGTATCCCTGACTGGTGATGTTGAGAACCCAACAATCCATAGTGATGCCTTGCCATGCCTCTCTAAAATGTAGAAGTTGGCCTTCTACAGGCCAGTAGTCAAAAACTGGAGGTTGGTTTCACAGCAGAGGATGTGATCATCTCTGCATTCTTGTGGCCTCTGATGCTGAGCGGAGCTCTGGGACATTCGGCGCTGGATGGGGACTCTGCAGTAAAACCAATTATATCTTCTTGGATAGAATGGTTGGAAATAGTGATAGTGGTAAGATCTCTTGAAATGCGTTTGCTCACTTCTGTAGTACTGGGGTAAATGTTACATAACCCCTTCCCCAATCCTATATGTAAGAAACAAGCAATCACCTGCATGTAAATAGTTACAATTTCTTTGCATGCTTCAAGTTATTGTACATAGTTCGAAGTTCTATGTAGATCCAGTTAAAAGCTGTATTTTGTACACCACTTTGACCCGGTGAAAAGCACTATAGAAGTCTAGCTAAATCAATCAATCTGTAAAGAGTTCCCTTACTGTGGAGTGGTGGTCTTATTTGGGAAGCTGTATCTGACCTTATCGCCAAAGAGACTGAGAAGATCTGCACGATCCTCTAGTGCATGTTCCCTAGCAGAGGCCTAGTGCTCTGAGCTATGCAGTCTTGTCATGCACTGACCGCAGTGGCTGCTGTTCAAGCTATGGTGCTATATGTTATATATCGAACATTTGAGGTGATGGGCCGATTCTTGCACATTGCAGGTGAAGCAGTCAGGTTGTAGGCAAGAGGGCAACTGGTAGAGATCATCTAGTTGATGAAGGTCATGCTGGTAGTGCAGTATTTGCAACTAGTGGGCTACTATTTTCAGATTTAGCGTGGCACTCTGGTGTACTTTCTTCCCTGTGGTGTCTAAAGTTTGGCGTTCTTTGCTCAGAGGGGCATATGCTTGAGGTTTGGATGTTCTGGTATGTTTGAGGGATGCCTCAGATGCCACCAATTGGTGGGGGAGGGGCGGCTGTCAAGAGGACTTAGCACTTGAGCTCAAGGCACATCCCTGTTGATTGGGAGAAAAGAAGGGGTTTTCCATACGGACAGTTGAAGATCTTGAAGGACTTTGTGGACTGACAACACTATGGATTTCTTTGGAGACAGTGCTGGATTACAGGATGCGCTGAAATCCTCTACCTTTCTATTGGCTGGCATCTGGGTGGTCCCTTAGGAGAGTGCTTTGGAGATTTTCTGAAAGAATATTCTTCGCCTGGTTCCTCCCACAGGGTTTCCTTCTTGGGGGTTCCAGGCTAGCTCAGCCTATCCCTGAAGGGACTAAATTCCATCAATATGACCAGCATAGACTGTGAAGTCAGTCATCTTGGAGCTTTGGAGGACTCTGGTGACCATTCCATGAGCAAGGGTGGTGGCGACTGTGGTGTTTGCCGCTGGTCAGAGATAATTGGACCAGAGTGGTGTAGACCAGAAATATTACTTTGGAGGATGTGCTGGAGCACTGGAGAGTGCAAGGCTTGTTCTACCACCAGGTAGAGACTATGTGTTTGCCAGGTCAGCAGCAAAATAGGACAATAGCATTTTGCCAGCATTGTCTACCTCTTTCCTACTGTTGCCCCCTTACCTCCATTTTCCAGCTGGATTGACATTTCTTTAAAAAAAAAAACCTCAGCATGGCAGGCGGCCTTGCAATACCTGCACATGCTTGAGGTCAGCTGCACCCGATCCCCTTTAATGCATCTGAAGGGGAGGTGCATGATTGAAGGTTCATCTAGGGCATTTGACCTATCCTTGGGCTGGTGTTGGGAGAATCATTTTGACAACTGTATGAAGGTACTTTGGGGGCTGGCTGGAATGGGTGGACCTGAAGGAGGTTTTAGGGAGTTTTTTTTTTTTTAGTGCCATCAAGTCCGTGTTGACTCATAGCAACCCAGCTACCTCTGGGTTTTCTTGGCAATGTATCACTGGAAGTAGATTGCCAGCCTTTTCTTACGAGGCAATGGAGGGTAAAGCGACTTGCTCAAGGTCACAAGGAGTGCCAGTGGGAATCAAACCCTTGATCTTCTGGGTACTAGGCAGATTAGAGGCGCGATAATGCTTGAATTGACTTCTTTAGATATCTGGCTGCCCCCATCTTCACCCGTCCCTTCAGGGCTTGAGAGAGGATTCTGTCTTACCCTTGCTTTTATTAGGGCTGATACAGTTTTGTTCCCCTCAGTCTACTTAAGGCCAGGTGGCCTTGCAGGGAGCTGACTTTGGTTTATTTTAGTCCTGATCTAATCTGTTAACTGGGAGGCACGGGATGCGAAAAAGGAGGAGGGGTCTGCTTTGTGGTCTATGGCTGGATGGTTCTGAGGAGTGGGGGTGAAGCAGTGATCCCGGTGCTGGGGGCCTTTTGCTCTCTGTGATCCTGCTATCACCGGCAGGGAAACTGCTACCATCACCGGGCCAATCTATGCTGTCATTGGGTCTCCTGCTGAAGCCTGTGCCAAGGCCAGCAGGATATGAGCAGTCTGAGGTGGTTGTTGAAGGCTCCTCAGTCATGAGGCAAAAGGTGCGGTGTCATGCTGTCAGCATCAGAATTGGGCTTTTTTTAACCCCAAAATCTCTTCCACATCCCAGTTTTGTGGTTTTTAGGGCAATTCTGGCCATTCTTTGTTTGTAGCTGTCTTCAAGATGTGAGGGAGAGGAAGAAAACTTTGTCCGTGCCTGTCCACTGATCAGAGGCTGGTCAGGCGGCGGGCTGCTGGGTAGCACGAGAACCCCCACGCTGGCTCAGAGAAACCTAAAAAGGCTTGCCTGAGCTGCAAGAGAGCTCCAGCACACTGGCTCCGTCACTGGTGTCAGCATGAAGTCTGCCTGCATCCCCCTGCTTGTCTGTGGAGAGTTAAAAAAAAAAACAAAAAACCACAACCCCAAAACTATTGGATTGCATTTTTCTTCTCCCCTCCCTAATTTGGTCAAATATCAATATCACGAAAATGCACATTGTCATCAAGGACTGCATAGGTTTCATAAAAAGAGAGCGCAAAACCCTCCAAAGAAGAGAAAGGTGAAAAGGAAAAGAACAAGCAGGCTGTGCACGTTACAATGATTAACAGTTTTTACCTTTGCCGTCTCAAAGAGAAGATCTTTATCTTCAGCTGATACTTTTAAAGTGTTACTGTCCGTGACGCTGAAGGAAGAGATCCGGCCATAGCTGAAGCTTTCAAAGGGCTCCACGTCTCCATGTTTATAGAGGGATAATGACTGGGCACTAACCCCCAGCAAGAGCTTCTGAGAGAAGCTGCCCGCCGAGTTCTGCATAAAACAGAGAAAAGGGGTTAAAGGAGAAGATACAAAAAATTCAGCAATGTGGGGTTACAGAAATGGGCAAAGTCCTAACCCACCTGTCCTTAGCAAGAGAGTCCAATTTGATGGTAACATCTCTCAGAAAATGGCCAAAGTTAATTATCTGGGTCTCCTCACTAGGGATTTGGTACTTCACTACTGTCCTACCACAACCCTGTGAGCCATGCAAGAGGGAGAATCTCTGGCATCCACTTTTCAATGTCCCTTCTATGAAAATTAACGAGGGTGCTTTTGGGCAGAAAGAAAATGGAAACTCTCTTTTGTAGTCCAGAGGGTGTTTCTGTAGAAATGATAACGCTACCAGATGGCTCCAGGTCCTAGAGGACACATTCACTATCAATCAGTTTTGTCCCATTGCAAGAAAGACCTTTGATAGGGGTTCTAGTTCTGCGTCTCCATCCGCCCCCCCCCCCCTCTCCCCCAAGTGGTACAGGACAATACCACTGTAAAACGTCAAAGGCACATTAGTGACCTGGAACCATCAGATCATGTTCAATTTTCACAGGAAGATTTTTACCTAGCTATAAAATCTCCTAATTCCTCCCAAGTCTCTCTCAGTGGAAGATGCCACCTCTCCAGTGGCCTCAAGTCTTCCATATGGAGCTTCCAGATCTTGGCTTGTAAAGGTTAAAGCTTGAAAAAACATCATAAATGCTACTAAAATGTGTTTTAAAGATTTTATTTTTAATATATTTCTAGGAAATATAGGACTGGTAAAACAGCCTTCCCTAGCAATGTGAAGGCTCAGGGGAAATTTTTTTTTCTGTGCGTCCTGCTCTGGGGGCGAGAAGGGTGGAAAAGGAGGAAAATTAAGTTTAAAATGTGCTTCCCGCTAATTTTTCTGGCCCTTCACATCTCTAGTCAGAGTATCATCTATCATATAAAGTTTCCTCTGCCTGGTTCAACCAGTAGTGGGGTGGCTGATTCAGCCCTTGACCATGCTCTTATGACTGTGTGATGTTGGCATCCTTGCTGCGTGGGCACGGAAATGAAGTCACCAAGTTAATTTTATACAGGCCACAAAAAGGGCTTACAAATAACCATATTAAACTTTTGGTCCTTCTAAATCAAGCCAGACTGCAAAGACGTCAAGGACTCTGCATCCGTGTGCCACACCGCAGAGGCATTTCGGTCTCAACTGCCCCGCTGCCTTCCACATGCAGGCAGTATTTCTGTGCTGGCCGATGCTTGGATGCAAGTGTGAGTGAAGTTTTTTCAGATACAAGACTGATCATTAAAGTTTGGCGCGGTGTCTGCTGGGACAAGGAAACGCATTCCCTCAGAGCTGGCTAGAGTACCCAACAAGTCAGATAAGCCGTCAGCCTTTCAGAGAAGACGGGTGAACCCTGCATGCCATGTTCACAACATTCTGTTACCACACAGTTCTATCCTTGGTCATTGTACCATAGCACTGTACAGCGGTGATACCTATCCAAGTGCAATATGTTCCTTCTGTAAAGAGCTTACAATCTAAGTGGCTACTTGAGGCAAAGCAGCTTGCCCAGGGTCACAAAGAATGCCAGAAGCAGGATTTGAACCCAGACTTCCTTGGTTTTCAGCCCTCTGCCTCTCCATTACACGTACATTTCAAGCACTGTTAAGTGTCAGCTTACCATATAGAACTCGACATCAAACATAGTAGATCCAAAACCAGGCCACTCCTTCACAATCGACAGATAGGCCATTACGGCCTCATTCTTGTCCATCCCCTGCATCAATTTCCATTTATCTATGATGGCCGCCATCATGCTGGCTCCTTCTTCCTTCATGCGTCCTTTGAACTTCTGGTCCTCCACCGCCTTCTGTTTGACCAGAGAATGGTTCCAGAGGCCATTGGGCAGCGCCCCAGAGAGCAAGCCTGCGTGAAACCTCATGGGACAACTTTTCGACGAGACGGGAGGTTTGCTGGAAGCCAAAACCCGCGCGTGAAGGATGTGCAAGGGGAAGAGCTCTTCCAGTTTGGGAAAGGGGGCATGCGTGGAAAAGTCACTGTTCAAGAACTGCAGTCTCAGAGCAGCTAAGGATTGCAAAGTATCCTCAGACATTGGGAGGTAACCTCGAATAACCATTTCATGAGCCTGAAAGAGAAAAATGAAGAAATAACTATGTGATAGCAGCAGCAGCAGTCAAGGTCTCCCACGCTTCTTTCATTTGCACAGATTCATGCGTCAAAGATCTTCCCCAAGACTGGGTTCCTGGAAATGGTTTGCAAGGTCCAAGCAGTTAGATTATTCAGAACCAGAACGCTGGAACCTGCATTTCCTGGGTGAGAAAGGCCAGAAGCATCCATTTTACATACACATTCTAGTCAAAACTGTCTAAATGGCACTGAGAAAAGCCCAGGCCTTCAGGAATCACATCAGTAACGATGAAAATTCCAAGAGTGTTAATACAGGATTTCCCGTTCTCATGGTGGCTAGAGCTGTGGTCTTCCAATTCCCTGACAAACCCAGCGAGCCGAGAATCCTTAGCAAGGGGCCTGCATTTCGCACTAGCCTAAAGATGCGGGCATTCTCTCCTGTTCCAGGAGGGACTGATGAAGGGGGATCCCCCCATTTTAGTGCACAGGATACATCTAATGCTAAAAACATACTGTTCTAACAAAGCACAACACACAGACGTGCAGCCCCCGCAGTGATCCGCTTCTTGAGTACAGCTGGCAACAGAAGACAAAGGGCTCCTTGTCCAGCTGCCAGTGATTCACACCAATAACTTTTATGGACAGATAAAAGCAGATAGACAAAAATGCACCAGAAAACAAAAACTTGAATGGTCCTTCTAGAGAATTATAATCCTTTTTTTTATTGCACTTGGGCTTGGAAAAGGTCAGAAACGCATGTAGGGCTCTCAGTCATAAAAAGGTGAATCAGGCTACATAACACTCTTTACTTACTCCTGTACATGGCTGAGGAATCAGATTTTCAGTTCTGTGTTGTTCTCTTGTGTGAGGCGGCTGCCCATGAGCGTAACATAACATGAAACGTATGCTAGTCTCGGTTCTAGAGGGGACAGGCTTGCTATCCCTGTGCCCATCTGAGCCTTCTAGTCCTTGAGGGGACAGGCTCTCTGTCCCTGTGTCCATCGTCTGAGTTTTCCAGTCCTAGAGGGGACAGTTCATCCAGTGTCATCTGGCCTAAAGGCACTCTCCCCATGTCACACAGTCCCTCCTGCTCTGATCATTCCACACAAAACACTGTTGAACAAAAGGTAGGATGAACCCATGCACTGAAGCCATACTCACCTGCTCATAAAGAAAGAGGAGTTCTACGCTGTCCTTGGGCACCTCTTCCGTATCCAGGAAGCAATAAAGTTTAAAGCAGAGCTTCCAAGGAGAGTCACCGCCTCTCCCAGCACCTGAGAGACTGGAAAATATAGACAAAAAGCAAAATGCAAACCAAAAAAAAGGTACACGTTAGAAAGGGGGAAGGAAGTCTCCCACAGAGGCAGCACTTCCAAACTAGTTGGCATGCCACACTGATACTTAAAAAGTGGAATAAAGGTTACCCAATGTTCTATTTTTCACAGTTTAAACAAAAACCTCTCTGGCCTTCAAGCATTTTACTGTGCTGTTTCCTGCTCCAATGCATGAGAACGTTTATCCTTATTTATTTTTTACTAGGTCATGGTGGAAGGGGGCTGGTTTCTGTCATAATTCCATTTTGGAGTGCTACATACTCCCATCATATAGTAGGGTAAAAGTTGATGGAGCTCCATAGGATCTCAACAAGTCGCTCCTGATAAGGTAACAAGTCAGTGTCTCCCAGCCTAAGCATAGTGCTTCCTCATGAGCTTGCTTCTTAGCTCTGTCCCCCTGTAAATATGCACAAGATATTGGTAGACCTAGTATACACACACGTGTAAATATGTAAGACATTAAGGAGGTAATTTTAGAAACGTTTTCCACATAGAAAGAGACATTTCTAAAATCAGGCGCTGGATATATATAAGAATGTTCTCAATCCAGTCCTCGGGACATGCCTAGCCAGTCACATTTTCAGGATAGCCACAATGAACACGCATGAGAGAGATGGTGACATTTTACTTACCAGTTAACGTCCTTTCCTCGAGTCCTGCTAGACCAGTCCAGACAAGGGGTTGTGTTCTCCTACCAGCAGATTGGTGGAGACAAAGAACTAATGAAAAGGCCAGGTTTCATAGACATCATTCCTATGCATCTATTCACCTCAGCCACCAGAGGTCTCTTTGGTATTCATCCTAAACTATATGGGAGAAACATGGTAAGCCTCACACCACCTCAATCGTGGGCAACCAGTAATCAACAGTAGAGAACTACATATGTACTACTTGTATGTACAGGAAAGCACAAACAGAAGGATGTCAGTAGAAGATGAATCTGCAGAGCCAAGTATAAGAATCATAGTGGACCCAAGGGTACCACCGGAGAAGCACAGAGCAAATACAGTCAAAGGGGTGGGCCCTGGACTGGTCTTACAGGACTCAAGGAAAGGACATTAATTGCTAAGTAAAATGTCTCCTTCCATATTGTTCTGCTAGCAGGGGTTCTCAACCCTGTCCTCGGGACCCACCTAGCCAGTCGGGTTTACAGGATAACCACAATGAAGATGTATGAGAGAGATTTGCATACACTGCCTCCATTATATGCAAATCTCTCCCATGCATATTCATTGTGGTTATCCTGAAAACCCGACTGGCTACGTGGGTCCTGAGGAATGGGTTGAGAACCCCTGGCAGCTAGAACAATCCAGGTAAGTGGGATGTACCAAAGCTATGACTCCACTGGGCAGGAAGAAGACACAGCAGCTTGCAAAACTCTTGAGCCAAGGCCATGTCCATGCATGTGTGGACATCCAAGCAGTAATGCTTGACAGAAGTGGAAAGTGATGCCCATTTGCCGCCTGACAAATGTCTGCAGGGGCTACTGAGCTCTGCTCCACCCACGAAGACACTTGTGCTTGGGTAGAATGGGCACACAAACCCTCCGAAACTGGCTGGTTCCACAACAGATATGCGAGGTAATGGCCTCTTTAATCCAGCGCCAGCCAAGCCATGGTATTTTCAATAACATCATATGGATGTGAAAGCTGGACAGTGAAAAAGATAGACAGGAAGAAAATTGATGCCTTTGAATTATGGTGCTGGCGGCGAATACTGTGTATACCATGGACTGCCCGAAGAACAAACCAGTCTGTACTAAAGGAGATCAAACCTAAGCTTTCTTTAGAAGCTCAGATGACAAGACTTCGACTTTCATACTTTGGACACATCATGCGGAGAGAGAGATCATTAGAGAAAGACATCATGCTTGGCAAGATAGAAGGTCAACGCAAAAGAGGAAGGCCAGCAATGAGATGGATCGATACAATAACAGCAGCTACGGATACCAGTCTGTCAACAATAAGCCGCCTGACTGAAGACCGAACACAATTTAGGATAGCTATCCAGAGGGTCGCCATGAGTCGACTCCGACTCGACAGCACTTAACAACAACAACAACAACAATCCAGCGCCAGATCTACAGAAGCCAAGAACTCCTCTTGATGCACTGCTTGAATCACGGAGCACAAGGTTTCCATCAGGAAGTACAGGATGCGCAAGTGCTCGTTGACTCCTTGAGGGTCAGAATGGGCTGGAAGGAACAGTCTTTTTTGGGCACCGCAAAATAGATGGAGTATCTGTCCTTGCTCTGCTCATCCTGGGGGAGGAGCACCGCCACCTAAGGTGCAGCAACTTGTTCCAAGGTAGCTGCAAAACAGCACTTTTTTCGCAGACCCACAGTGATCTTTGGCAACCTGAAGGAAAGGGCAAAGTCTGCCTCCAGCCAGAGGAGCCAGGGAATGGGCCCTCCAACCTTCACTGCATAGCTCCTTTGGAGGGGATTGAGTCACTGGGCTCATGCTCTCCATGAAAGGACCGAGAACGAGCCTGAAGCATGGAAACAGAGGGGAAGAAAGGTTTTCCAGATTGGTAACAAAAAAAGAGAGTCTCAAGACCCCCAAGGATCTGGCCAGCGCACCCTCAGTAGATAGGCGAAGGCCGACAAGAAAGGGGCCCCAGCCTGCTTCACAGGCCCCCTGGACCTGTCTTCCAGAAGCGGTAAGATTTTGTCTCACCCAGGTCCTTCACCAGCTTCTCCAAATTGTCTCCAAAGAGAAGCTTCCCCTTAAAAGCCAGTTGGGCCAACTGGGCTTTGGAAGATGAGGCCATTGCAAAGTGCCAGAGCCAGAAGGGGGGCCGATATGGACAAAGGGAAGAGACAGGGGGACATACTGGACAGACAGGGGATAAATGCTGGACAGAGGGGAGAGACAGTGTGGGTTAGGATTATAATGGGCAGATGGGGGGGCTAGGACTGGTAATGGGTTGATTAAGGAAGGCTAGGACTGGGAATGGACTGATCAAGGGGGGGTTGGGACTGGTAATGTGCTGACAGGGGGGTAGGACTGGTAATGGACTGATGGAAGGCTAGCATTGGAAATGAGCTGATTGGGGAGGTTAGGACTGGAAATGGGCTGATGGGGGGTAGGACTGGTAATGGGTTGATTAGGGGAGCCTAGCACTGGTAATGGGGTTGAGGAGGGACTAGCACTGGAAATGAGATGATTAGGGGAGGCTAGCACCGGTAATGGGATTGAGGGGGGACTAGCACTGGAAGTGAGCTGATTGGGGGGCTTTGACTGTGAATGGGCTGATTGTGGGGAGGGGAGGATAGAGCTGCTGGCCCTGGAAGAAAACTGGGGGCTAAGGCTACAAATGGGCTGATACGAGGGGATGGGAGAATGGAACTGGAAGGGAGTGGATCTGAGAGGGGCTGCCATGGTATTTGTACTAGAAGGGACTGGACACCAGTGGCAGTCATGGGAATGTAAGTTAACATTGGAAGGTACTGAGAGTGAGGACTGGAAAGGGGCTGATATTGGGGAGGGTTACTGGGACTGGAAATAGGCTGATGGAAAAAAGTGAAGAAAACGAAAGAAGAGATAAGAAATGGCAGATGGACCATAGACCACAGAAAGAGAGCTAAGAGAAGACAGGAAAGCAGAAGCCTCAGATCAGGACCAGCATGATCAGAGAATAAATTGGTCAGACAACAAAGGTAGAAAAATAATTTTATTTCATATTAGTGATTTAACTACAAAATCATCATAATTTTGAAATCAAATATTGTTACTTGTTATTGTGATTAATTATTGTGGTTTAAATAAGTAAATTTTATAAATAAAAACATATTGCAAAGGCCTATAATATATTAATAATTCAACAAATGATTACAGCGACAATGAGTTAACGGTAAAGGAAGAGAGATGCATTTGATTGTATCATTGGGGGTCACCACAAGTTGACCGATGGTAAAAGGGGTCAGGGTACAAAAAAGGTTGAGAACCACTGCCCTAGAGGACGAGGAGCTGCTCACTGAACTCTCCGACTGGCTGTATATCCTTATCCATAGCGCCATCCATCACCTCCTGCCCTGAGGCAGGCAAGGCCGGACTAACTGCATCCCCGGCTGAGAGAGGAGGAGCAAGCCCTCTAGGAACGATTCAGAAGCTGTCGTGCAAGAAGAGCAGAGTCCAGAATTTGGAGAAGAGGTACCTCACTTGCCACAGGCCAAACATTTCCCTGAAGACATAGAAAGTTAAGGCAAATATCACGAAGCGCTTGCAAAGGCAGCGGTCCACATTAACCGTGCTTTTATTGCAATGCACTCTACAGGTGTTAGCGTAGGAAAACGCATTGGAGCTGCTTGGGTGGAACGTGTTTACAGACCACACGACTGCAGGTTCACAATAGGAGAAAAAACAACCAATGCATGCAGAACATGGCGGGAAACCCCCAGTGAATCAGGCGTCTCCAACAAGGACAATGACTAGGTCAAGGCTTGGTACTCACTCCCTGAGAGCCCCAGGCAGAGGATCCATGCCAGGCTCAGCTCTACAGCCCCGATACTGTTTCACTGGCTTTTGCAGCACTGCATTTAAGGTGGCTGGCAGGCAAATCCCTCTGAGAGCCTTCTCCAATCTTCGGGAGAGAGCAGAAGAAGAGGGAGGGGGTGTTGAGGCTTTGTGAGGCTGTTGCTCTCTTCTAGATCCTTCCAATTTCTGGCTGCTCAACAGGCTCTTATGATAAGCACATGGAGCTGAACAAATTATTCCTCCTCTTGTGGCTACCGAAAAGACCGCAGTCTAGTGGAGCCTCCCACATTACGTTTAAGTGAGAAGGTGGGCATTCATGAGCATTTAATCTATCTTTTCCTCTCAATCAGATTTTCTTCAGAGAGGAGAAAACCCATCCACCATCTGCTGGGGACAAAAATCTAAAGAGACCTCTGGTGGCTGAGGCGAATAGAGGCATAGGAGTGATGTCATTGAAACATGGACTTTTCATTGGTTCTTCATCTCCAATCTGCTGGAAGGAGAACACAACACACTTGTCTGAACTGGTCTAGCAGGGCAATATGGAATTACATTTACTGGAGGCAGTGTATGCAAATTTCTCTCATGCATATTCATTATGGCTAGGTCCACAAAAAAAGCGCACTATGCCACATGAACAATAAGAACCCAGTCCAAAAAACGTGGTATAAAGGAAGGTATACTTTATTTGGTATATCTCTTACGCCTTGATGTCCGACACAGGCCGTGTTTCGAAATAACTTCTTCAGGGGAACTCTGGTGTACTCAATACCTCTATTGTTAGGTAAGCTCAACTGTGTTGATCTCGTGCTGAATAATTTATTTAAGATACCAGTGCCAAAGCGTTAAAGCCGAAGGCTTTCTTCTTAGCTGTTAATCCACATCCATGCGCAGTAATCATAAAATCTTGATTATACACTTTGTACCTGAAAACTTCATATAAAGTACTAGTTCTGAATTATACCAGCTATAAAGAGAGTGGAGGAGTAACCTAGTGGTTAGAGCAACTGCCTAGTACCCAGAAGATCAAGGGTTCAATTCCCACTGGCACTCCTTGTGACCTTAGGCAAGTCACTTTACCCTCCATTGCCTTGGAAGAAAAGGCTGGCAATCTACTTCCGGTGATACATTGCCAAGAAAACCCAGAGGCAGCTGGGTTGCTATGAGTCAACACTGACTTGATGGCACTAAAACCCCCCCCAAAACAAACCCTTTATATGAAGT
Organism: Ichthyophis bannanicus; assembly: GCA_033557465.1. Lineage (NCBI taxonomy): Eukaryota > Metazoa > Chordata > Amphibia > Gymnophiona > Ichthyophiidae > Ichthyophis > Ichthyophis bannanicus. Next base: position 56,635,942 of record CM066045.1, read on the forward strand.
CTTCAGGTACAAAGGGTATAATCAAGGTTTTACGATTACTGCGCATGGATGTGGATTAACAGCTAAGAAGAAAGCCTTTGGCTTTAACGCTTTGGCACTGGTATCTTAAATGAATTGTTCAGCACGAGATCAACAAAGTTGAGCTTACCTAACAATAGAGGTATTGAGTACGCCAGAGTTCCCGTGAAGACATTATTTCAAAACACGGCCTGTGTCGGGCATCATGGCGTAAGAGAGATACCAAATAAAGTATTCCTTCCTTTATACCACATTTTTTGGACTGTATTCATTATAGCTATCCTGAAATCCTGCCTGGCTAGGTGTGTTCCGAGGACCAGTTTGAGAAACCCCTGGTCTACAGCAATCCTACACATACTTTTAAAACATAGCTAGTGAATTTGGGCAGCGTAGCTATCTGTGTGCTCAGAGCCACTAGATACACAGGTAAGCAGCATCTTTAGAACGAGAAAGTACACGTATACCTTCTAAGAGCCACTATTTACAAGTACACTAATGTAGTCAGTTCTAAAAGTTACCCTCCAAATATAGATTAGGAGTTCAAAACAAGACTTAGACAAAAGGTCAAAGGAAGCATCAAGACGCAGACAAGTTGATTGTTCAGGAGGACGTGATGAAGCGTCCCCTATGTCTTAAAGAAACAGGATATACTGGCGAATGCTGTGCACACTACCTCATACAAATTTACTTTTGATACTGGAAAGGGGAGTTGTACCATTTAATTCTACCTTTCTGGCCTTCTCCAAAATGTGTTTTTACTATACAAAAATGGACGTTCAGGCGCTCAGTCCTAGCTGTAACAGATACAAGAGATCAACATTTGCACCTTGACAGAAGGGACTCAGAGCCAGAAGGCAGGCGCACAGATCCCTTTAATATAGAGTAGTTAAAAAAAAATTAGAGCAAAAGATAAGGGCATTTACTTTTCAAACCTGGTGAGAATGTCTGCAACGATGGTGCTTTTCCCCACCGCTTGCTCTCGCTGGCTATTCTGCTCATACAGAGCAAAGACATTGCGGCTGAGCTCCAGTCCGAGCTTATCGATCATCTTCTTCACCACCTAAGAAGCAAGACACGAGAGCTCATAAGGGAGAAATGCACGTCCCTGCACACTAAGTGTGGTTTTGCATGCGCTGGATGGATGCTCACCTCGTCTGCCGTGGTATGTGAATCAATGGGAATTTGACAAGAGGCAGCTCCTGGATAGTGGATTGTACACAGCATCTCTTGGCGATGGATTAGCACTAGGATCTCCTCCCAGGACGGCACACACTCCCGCAGAGTGGTCTTCTTCAGAGACTGGGAGATAAATGCCGAATACCTGTCGATTTCAGTGTCTGGAAAGTGCATTTGTGATCTGGATGGATTGAAGGAGGGAAAAGAAAGCAACGCATTACTTGACAAAAACACACGTACAGCTGCCAACTCAATGACAACCTGCCAGCTCCACAACAGAAGATTTACTTTTTCACCCCCCTTCTACAGTGTCATAGCAGCCACTAAGGATATTCTACAGGCCTTTACTATACAGTAGCAGCACCTTGCATTTATTTAAAAGAATTTATATTCCACTCTATATACAATACTCTAGGTGAATTACAATAAAATGTTAAACAAGCTTACATATAAAATCAAATCTAACATTGCATATTAGCTAAAAAAGACATGCATGTATTAAAATGAATGACTTAGTTCATCTTTGCTCGCCTAATTGTGATGCTTAAACATAGTCTTTCTACCGATTGCTCAGATACGTTTGGGAGAATAAGTATACTTTTAACTTTTTACGAAATTCGATTACTTGAGACATTATTCATAGTTCAGCTGGGAATGAGTTCCAGAGTCTAGATGCAGCTATTAAGAACATCCCGTCCCAGAGCTAACTTAAGTGGACAAATCGCAAAGATGGAACATCCAAGAGCATAGTACCCAGGAATTGCAAGGAGCGAGGTAAATGATTTACTTTCAGAACCGATGAGACACTTAACTGTACTTCATAGTTAAGTGCTTTAAAAGCTAATGCTAGTACTTTGAAAATGATTCGCCATTTAACGGGTAGTTAGTTATAACGTGTAAAGCCACTCTTGGTTTTCTCTTAAAGATGGTCTTCTTGCAGGTTGTGCCATTTAAGTGGATCAACTCGGGAATTTTCAGTTGATCATGGACGAGCACATGAGCCTTCAAGACAGAACAGCTCTTCTGCAGAACATAATTCCTAAGGTGGCCCAATAAAATGGCATTGCATGACTTGCAGAAGACATCATCTCCAGGACTGTGCGATAACTTGGACACTGCACTGCAGACCTGATCACCACCACTGCCCGACTGTAATGTGTAATTATACAACACAGGGCAAGACCTGCAGGAGAGACCAAGTGCTGGGAGTTTTAAATGCATTGCCTACTCTCACAAGAAAAGAGGCAGGATTTGAAGCCATCAGTCCCAGGAATTTTCCATGGCCCTGTTCTTATTTCTGGAGGGGTGGGTATATGTTTGCCACTACTATTATCCACAGATAGCTGACTACCTGTTTAGGAACTGAATGTAGGAATTCTGAATTTGGGTCTCAAGCGTCAACTATAAGACCAGAACCTTGGAGCTTCCTCTAAGTTTCACAATCCTACCCCCCCCCCCCTCTCATCTCCCCTTGGGCTCTTCTAAGAAAACCCCTTCTTGGAAAGGCACATCATGGTCACTTCAAACCATGAGGAGGAGATTGTCTGGAAGCTCCTCTTGTCAAACGGAGCGAGGTAGATAGGACTATGCAAGTCTGTGTCCAGAGAAAGTCACTTTTATTAGAAACAGTAGATAATCCCAGAGAGCAGGATTTTCGCATTAACACCTTTCCAATCCATCTCCACCTTGTGTGCCCAAGTTCTATTTTTAGATGGGATCTCATTTTCCTCAGACCGAGTGGAGCCAGTTATTTTAAAACTGCTCTGCCCAAACTACCTTTTGTGTTCTGGGTGAAGGGTTGAACAGTTTCACATTTATAGATGACATTTTAAATGCACACCCCTCCCCTATAACAGACTAATTATAAATATTCAAGGTTACCCAAATCCTTCTCTCAGGTGTATACAGACATGCACTAACCACATGGAACTAGATTTTTAGACAGCCAAGTATTATATTCACCATCATTAAAAAGTGGCCAGGAATTGTCCTTTTAACTACAGAACAGCCAGCCAGAGAACAGCTGCAATCAAAAACAGCCAACCAATCATAAAACTGTGTTCTTGCCATCCCAGCACAGAGGCAGACATATTATTTAAAAAGACAGAACACGCATGATTAAAAGAAGTGATTTATCCTTCTAGCTCTCCCTCACTCATTAGGTCCTATTTTTCAAAGCACTTTGCGCTACCTAGTAATAGGCTCTGGTTTTGGTTGCTACTATTTTGTTGTACGTTGCTCGGCAAGAATTGATAAGCCATTTATAAAATACTGATAGAATTAAATAAAAGATGTCATAGTTCTCCATTACACCTCTTAAAGCAATATTACAACAGGACTGGCCTGAACACTATAGTAGTTTGGTAAAATTATTTTAAAAGTGTCTTCAGCTGCAAATATGAGGCCATTTGTATGCACTACAAACGTAAGGCAGGTCAGGATAGTGTTTGGATGAGAGGTGTCCTACTGAAAACCAACAGATTACAACTGAAGACTTATTTATCCCCAGTTAGGTGAGAGAAAGCCAAAAGGCCGGTGTGCTCCATGGAAATACTTCTCTCCTGAAAGCTGGGCCAGCCCAGAGTTGGTTCGAGGTGTCGGCATCCTAGGCAAACCTCAAGCCTTACACCCCAGTAGCTGTCAGAATCTCTTGTTTAGCTTTGAATGCCCTACTCTGTGACCCCCACCCCCCAAGCAGTACCCTAGGCAACCACCTAGTTTGCCTAATGGTCAGGCCGGGCCTGACTGAGGTGGACATGTGCAGTCACCTACCAGCAGGGGTAATATAAATGTAAAACAGTGCTTCTTAACCCAGTCCTTGGCACACCCCTAGCCAGATGGGTTTTCAGGCTATGCTCAACGAATAAGCATGAGATATCAGTGCATGTAAAGTTCATTGGCACAGTCACTGTGGATATCCTGGAAACCCGACTGGCTGGGAAACTGGGCCGAGAGCCCTCCTATGCAATGAAGGCCTGTCTCACTTTGTGCCTTCTCCTGGTGTTGAGCTGCTGCTGTCATGAACGGCCCTCACCTCTGCAAGTGGAAGCTGAGAAAGCGAAGCACCGGTGGGCTAGGGAGGAATGTGCAACTCATGCAGGTCAGCAGCTGCCAGCAGCGCAAATTCCCCTGCCCCCCAGGGCCAGGTGCGCCTGTCGTCTGCTTGACCAGCTGGCAGTAGATCTCATCCCGGAGCTGCCGCAGGTCCAAGCCCGTCTGCAGCACGCCCTGGATTATGGGCACAGGGTCCTGCGCAGTCTCCAGCTGCTGTAGAGAGTTAAAGATCTTCACCGCCTCATCACGCAATGCTGAGTAACCCTTGGCGTTGGGGACTGTGAGTGGAGAGAGGGCAAGGGGGCAATTAGTAATATCCGGCTCCAAGACAGCAGGCACCAACTGCATCAACATTTCAGGGCACAATTCAAGCAAAAGATGTGCTATTTTAAATATTTAAATCCACTCATGCTCATTAAAAATAAATATAGAAATTCCATGAAGAAATCTAGTCCAATACCTCTTATTTTAGTAGGATAAGAAGCGTCTTTAAAACAATAGAGTAGCTAGGCTGTGACTGAAATTCAGTTCAAATCTAGCTGGCTAAGGCCTGGATTTAGGTACAGGCAACTGTCAAGGGCATCAGTTATGGAAGGTGCTGAATACCCAGGCCAAAAAGAAGCTTGCTCACACTTACTTTAAGGATCCATGGGTGCTGCCATTTCAAAAGAGGTCAGACTACAAAACTGAACAAAAAAAAACCAAAAAAAAAAAATGATATCCACCCCAAACCCCATTTAAAAAATGTTTTGAAATTTTGTTGGAGTGTTTGTCATGAAAGAAGTAACACCTCTCTTGTAAGCAAACTCTCCGTTTTATTCTTTTTTTACAAGTGACCAAATCACAGAGTGTATGTTAAACCAACTTACAGCATCTTCGTATTCCGGTCATTTACACGATTGCAAAAGTACACAAATCTTTGTCCTCATCCCCCAGCCACCCCATAGTTTCTTGCAGAGATTCAGCTTTGGAACCTCTATCCAAATGTTGTGACCGTTTTCTACAAAAAAAACAGCTACTCGGGTCCAGTCTTACTTAAGTGACTCCACTCATTTCATTTCATTATTGGATTGGATTACTGTTGCCTCTGAGTCACTAATATTGGTTACCAGGGATGTTGTATTATTGTGTACCAACATTGACCAGTCTGAGCTTTTGGAAATGATTGCCAACCACCCGGTGGTCCTTTCTTCCAGAATACCCAAATCATTTTTTTTTACATTATTGAATTTAGTATTGACCAGGAATTATTTTTGTTAAGACAGGAAATTTTATTTACAAGTTTTTGGGGTTGCCATGGGGGTCACCTTATATATGGCTGATTTTGATGTTTCGCACATTTATGGTTCCTTTTGGTTTTCATACATTCCTTTTTGAGTTGGTTTTCTCAACGACATTTTTTCTATGGGATGGCCCATTTTCTGGATTTAGAAAAAAACTTTTGTAATGGCTTAACACTATAAAACCCAATATCAAGCTTACATCTGGACATCATGAGACCCAAATTGAGTTTTTCGACTTACTCATTTACAAATAAGATCAAATGATTTTGTAGTACACTATCGCAAACCCATTCAACGTAATAGTTTATTGTGTAATCACAGCCACCATCCTGGCCCTTTAAGATGTGGTTTGCCATTGGGTCAATTTCTCAGCATTTGTTGCAATTGCACTACCATCTTAGAGTTTAAACGATATGCCTCTGACTTGTCTCATCGATAGCTTGATAGGAGCTATCCACCTGACGTCATCCGTCGAGCTTACAAGCGGACAAGATATTCTCACCATGAACGGCTTATTTTCTCTGATGCCTCTCCGGTGGATGTTTCTTCATCTGGCTCGTCTAATCGTATTGTAGGAGTACTTCTGTTTATGACTAATTCCTCTCAAGTAACTACTATATTGCGAAAACACTGGCATGTCTTAACCCTGCATCATTGTTTTCAGACTGATTTTTTTGTGAATTACAATAGAGGCCGAAATATTTGAGATTTTGTTGTTATACATACAACAGCTGAATTGGACTGTATTAGTCACATGCAAGGCATGTCAACCCCAGGCCATTATCCTTGCCTGTATTACTCTTTTTGTGCTACCACTCTCCCTTCACCGGATTTATTCATTCTACACATTGTCATCTTATGTTGTCTAGTAGGTAGTATGCCAATCGTCTTATCTGCCCTTGTCCTTTTAAGTATGTTGGCAGGACGATTAGACCAATTCAGTCCCATCTCAAAGAACATTGATCAAGACTTAATATGAAAATCATGTCAGCTCCGGTTGTATCACATTGTTTACAAAAAGATCAGTCCTTTGAAGATCTGAGATGGAGGGTGATCGAATTTGTTCCATCTGACCCCCATGGGGGAGGGGGGGCGGGATCGTGAATCTCGTTTACAACTGCTTGAGCAATCATGGATTTACAGACTCCGATCTGTTACCCCCTTTGGTTTAAACTTGGAACTTGATTAGTGAAGTCTTCTCTAATCGTCATATAAATCATCATCTTTGGATTGGTCACATCATCAGGGGAATCCCTATCTTTCTTTACTGATGTCATTTTCATGCCATTACAAAAAGCTCCACCCTTCTTGATAGCTATTTTTTTTCAAAGCACTCTTAAAACCGAATCTTGAAGAACAGGAATCCTCTTCAACCACTGCACCTGAGGCAGAGCTCGATCATCTGTTTCATGAGCTTGAAACAGTTCCGTGTCCACTTCTTTTCAGTGGGACTTCCTGGATTATCTTCGATAGTTCTCAGAACTACTTTTGCTTTTGGTGCCTTCCAGCTTGGCTTTTGGAATAGAAACTTTGCATACAGCTAGATCTTTGGACCACTGGCGTTCACTTCTTCGAAGCTAAAGTTTAACATTTTATTCTTTTTAATGTTTCACTTATAAGTTGGTTTAATACACACTCTTGACTTGGTCACTTGTAAAAAAAAGAATAAAAAATGGAGAGTTTATTCACAAGAGAGGTGTTACTCCTTTCATGACAAATATTCCAACAACATTTCAAATATTTTTAAATGTGGTTTTGGTTTTTGGGTGGATGTCTTTTATTCAGTTTTGTAGTCTGACCTCATTATAGTAGAATTCATTAGCGGTTATGACCGTGGTTTCTTTCTAATTTGCCATGCCAAAAGAGACACCTGCATAACATTCTGGCCTAGTAATCCCCACTTCTACTTTCCTATCTCCAGGGGGCTACCTTGGCTGTCCAGGCTCCAAGGGAGGAGCCCTGCCCTCACCCTTTGATTTTGCTTATGGGTGCCAAAATCTTAAATCTAGCCTTGAGCTGGCTCGATTTAAGGCTGCAATGTAGGTGCTCAAGAGTGGCTGGCCGGCTTCCTCTCCCCTACCCTGGGGCTGCCCACGTTCTGAAACTACGTAGCTACCTTGAGACACTTTATACTGCTACCTTTTTGAATGTCGTGCCTAACCAGCTAGCCCACTTTGAAAATCCATCCACTTAATGTTGTATTCAAGCAATGGAGAGCAGAGACGTCTCCTCTCCATAGAGAGCTGCAGCTGCACACAGTGGCTTTCCATAATATAGAAAGCTCATTCTTAAAAGATCTTAGTAATTTATTATTTTATCTAAATTGTCCAATCAGAATGTAATGAGAATTACGGCATCACAAACAGCAAAGAATAACGTTTTGTTCAGCGCTGGTACAACCACTTTACTACCTTGGTGTTTACATTACACCTCTTTGGGACTGGGGCGGGGGGGGGGGGGGGTTGACTCAATTTAGCAATTTATATGTTTAAGTAAAACTAAATTTCTAGGACTCTATGTTTACAGAAGAGAGAAAGAACTACACTCTGCAGGAGAATGAAGAAATGGCAGGACAAGGAAGAACAGCGACAATGGATTCCAGATATAACAAGTTGCTTTGGGTGTACAAAGCCTCTATGTCCTTGAGAGTCATTAGCAGGTCAGGTTTCCAGGATATCCCTATTGAAAATCCATGAGAGAGATTTGCATATAAATCTCTCATGCATATGCAATAGGGATATCCTGAAAATCTAACCTCTTGGTGCTCTTTGAGGATTGGAAGTGAAGACCACTGCTCTACATGGACAACATACTTGGACTAAAACTTAAAATCACCAACTAAAACAAAACACAATGACAACATGTGCTATGCAGAAAGAGAATATATTTACCAATTAGAAAATATATATAAAAAAAAGAGTGTTCCGTCCTCTATAAAACTAAAATGGAGAAAAGTAGAGAGGGATACCATAAGGCTGGATGTGGTTACATAAAACTCTTACAGCTTTCTTCTTTCTAGGAGATGAAACTCCCCAGGGTTGTTGGGTGAGGGTAGATAAGACTATGCCAGGCATTCAGATATCGCAATTTAAATGCATTAATGATGCACAAGAGTTAAACACTCATCAGCAGATCGGAAATTCTACAGCAAAAGGTCAACAATGCATAACAAAAGGGGGTAGACTCAACGATGTTAGGAAATATTTCTTCTGGGACTCCTAATCCCACTTGCCCTCAAAATCAAAGAACTCAGCATTTCCTGATAAGACATCTCCCTCCATCCCTGACCTTTCAGAGCACTGGTCAACTTAAAGGGACCCTGTTGACAGCAGATGAAACACTGTACAGAAGAGATCTTGAGTGAGAGAACCTTGGCCTATACTATAAAGCATATGAGATCTTAATATGTATACGTTAGAGGAAAGGCAGGATAGAGGAGATATGATAGAGACGTTTAAATATCTCTGTGGCATAAATGCACTGGAGGAGGGTCTCTTTCGATTGAAAGCAAGCTCTGCTCCAAGGGGGACATAGCATGAGGGTGAAAGGGGATAGACTCAGGAGTAATAAGCGGAAATATTTCTTTATGGAAAGAGTGGTAGATGCATGGAACAGTCTCCCAGTGGAGGGAGTAGAGACGAGGACAGTATCTGAATTCAAGAAAGCATGGGACAAACACAGATCTCTAAAGGAAAAAAGGGGACTATTGTAGTTGATATGGAAGGGCACATTAGCTAGAAACATGACGGCAGAAAGACCACATGGCCTATCTTTCTAGGTATTGCAAATCAGTGTTTTTATACCATACTATCATTAATGTAATGGCAATTTTTAAAAAGGACTCCAGGGGTGATCCAGGAAACTACAGACTGGTGAGCTGGATGTCAGTTCCATGCAAAATGGTAGAAACCATTATAAAGAACACAATTTCTTAAAATATAAATAGTCATAATTTAATGGGATGAAGTCAACATGGATTTGGCCAAGGAAAGTCTTGTCTCACTAATCTGCTACATTTTCTTGAAGGTGTGAATAAACAGGTAGATAAAAGTGAGCTGGTTGTTCTCCATGGACAAGCAGGATGCGTCAGCCACACCTGGTGACGTTCTCCGGGCAGCGCCATAGATACAGAAGTGCTCTCCAGAGCTCAGAAAGGAGACCTTTCTTAGCATGCACAGGTAGACCCCCACCTCACCGGCCCACCCACAGCCTGGCCAGTCTTTTTTCTTCCGCCTTGCCAGCAAGACGGATCTGCTCTCCATCTTCATCAAGAAAAAAAAACTTCATTTAACTAATGCCTAAACTGGGTTTTAAAAAAAATGTTCCCACTGCAACAAAAAGATGAACATGACTTGTGTGTCCAATGCTTGGGAGCCGGCCACAGGATCGAGGACTGCCCTCATTGTGCCAGGATGTCTCCACGGGCTAGGAAACACAGAAGCTGCATTTTTTTGAAGGTGTGAACAAACAGGTAGACAGAAGTGAGCTGGTTGATATAGTGTATCTGGATTTTCAGAAAGTCTTTGAGAAGATCCCTCACGAGAGGCTCTTGGCGAAATTAAAAAGTCATGGGATAGGAGGCAGTGTACTACTGTGTATCAGGAACTGGTTAAAAGATAGAAAGCAAAGAGGGTCTAAATGGATAATTTTCTCAATGGAGAAAGGTGAATAGTGGAGTACCCAGGAATCTGTGCTAGGCCCACTGATTTTTAACATTCATAAATGACCTGGAAATGGGAACAAGTCAAATTTGCAGATGATACAAAATGTTCAAAGTTGATAAATCGCAAGAGGATTGTGAAAAATTGCAAGAGGACCTGAAAAATTGGGAGATTGGGCGTCCAAATGGCAGATGACATTTAATGTGGACAAGTGCAAATGTTATGCCCGTAAGGAAGAACAACCCAAATTATCGTTATATGATGCAAGGTTCCACATTAGAAGTCATCACTCAGGAAAAAGATTTAGGTGTCATCATGGATAATATGTGAAACCCTCCGCCCAGTGTGCAGCGGCGACCAAGAAAGCAAACCGAATGCTAGGTATCATAAGGAAAGGAATGGAAAATAAAACAAAGGATATCATAATGCCTCTGTATCATTCCATGGTGTGAGTGAACTTTAAATACTTCGTACAGTTCTGGTCACCATATCTAAAAAGGGATATAGCGGAATTAGCAAAGGTACAGAGCAGAATGACTGAAATGCTAAAGGGGATGAAGGATATCCCTATGAGGAAAGGCTTAGAAGATTAGGGGTCTTCAGCTTGGAAAAGAGATGGCTTAGGGGAAATATGATAGAGGTCTATAAAATAATGGAGTGGAACGGGTAAACATAGATCGGTTGTTTACTCCTTCAAAAAGTAGAAAAAGACAAGGGGACATGCAATAAATCTACAATGTAGCACATCCAAGACTAATCTGAGAAAGTATTTTTTCATTGAATGTGTAATCAAATTCTGGAATTTGTTGCCAGAGGATGTAGTAAAAGTTGCTAGCGAGGCTGGATTTAAAAGAGATTTGGACAAGTTCCTGGAGGAAAAAGTCCATTACTATTATTAACGTGCACTGGGGATATCCACTGCTTACCCCTGGGATAAGCAGCATGAAATCTGTGTACCTTTTGGGAACCTGACAGGTATTTGTGATCTAGAATGGCCACCGTTGGAAACTGGATACTGGCTTTAATGGAGTTTTGGTTTGACCCAGCACGGCATAACTTATGTTCTTATTGTTTCAGAGGAAGTTGTCCTGGCCAAAGCTATGGGTGTATTCAACAGCATGCTGGGCAAGCCCCTGGATAATAAGAACCTCAGTAGTGAAGATATTCTGTTTAGACCATAGGTACTGATGAAGGGAGACGCCAGGTTTTTTTTTTTGAGGGGGGGAGGGGGAGGGAGGGATTTCTTATGTCGGGAGATCAAATTGCCATTGCCAGGATTTCTTTTCACCTTCTTCTGGATCAACACCAGGAAACCTCCACAGGGAACCCATTCTAGCATTTCCACAATCTAACCCATCGTGCCAATGCTCTTTCACGACACACAAAAAATAAAACGTTCCACGGCGAACCTGTTTCTTACTGTATTACTCAAATTTTAAACAAGAACGCCAGGGACTCAAGTTGCACAGTGGCAGTGTCTCACTGCAATCCCCCCCTCTCCCACTGCAGAAGATGGACATAGGAGGGTAAGCCAACAGTCTAGCAATCCAGGGGGGTGCTCTTTCTGAAATACCAATCGATTTACAACCTTCTCTAAGTATCTCCTTCCTTCGCCCTTGTTCTCTCGCGCATTTCTTCCTCCACTCTTAACTTGTTCAAGTCAGATGGCGATCAAAACCAGGAAGCATCCTCCTCCGTCCAGAGGAGGAAGAGACAAAAATACACTAGAAAAATTATGACTGTATCCTGTATAGAATCAATACTTCCACTCCCACTGGCTCTTGGTGATGCTGCTAACAACCTGCTGACCCTCCAACATTATAACACAAAGGAGAGCTTATCTTGGCTATAATATTTATGAAGACATTAAGAAATATTGATGAACACCATAACAGTGTACACCAGAGGGCTGCATCCTTCTCTGCCTCTTACTGTCAAGATGCGCAGACATGCCTATGGATCTTGACAGCAAACAAAGAGAAGGCCCAAGGGTCCAAATGATGTGAGAGAGTGCAGAGAGCACTTAGGTAAGGTCACAAGGGACTGTGCGAGAGTAGCCAAGTGGTTACAGACCAGGGTTCCAATCCCAATAGCACACCTTGTGACCTTGGGCAAGCCACTTAACCCTCCACTGCCTCAGATATAAACTTAGATTGGAAGCCGTCTGGGGACAGGGAAATGCCTACGTACGTGACAATAACTTGCTGTGATCTACTTCTGGAAAGGCATGAGCTAAATATGGCTAAATAAATTAATAAAATACACATTGGCGTGTAGCCCGTTTACGGGGCTCCTGTTATTTCACGTGCTGAATCCTAACAGACCAACTAGACGTTTCTGCAAGCATAAACCAGGTCCACTTTAGCCTGTCCCTCGATGATCTGAAGTTATCTGGTAATCTCGATTCTAAATATGAATCTACAAGATGGGATATTTATGATGATATCGAGTGAGTTATCAACGAAGCTCATCGGACTAGTTCTACTAGGAATGAGCGTTGGCCATCTCTCAGAAAGTAAGTTTTACTCCAGAAGATAGAGGCAGCCCTCATCAGGGAGGCTACGTATGGTCCTCTGGCTCAGCGCTACACACACTGGTTTTGCCATAAGGATATAGTGGGAAGGAAGTGTCACTAATGAGAGCTGACGCAGCAGAGACGTCCTTTCCCTCTGTCACCATCAGCTGCATCATGCTCCTGCGAGTGCTTGGACACCATAGATCTTAAGTCTCATAAGGCATCAGCCCCTTCCTCCTAAATCACTAGACTTGAATGATCATGAGTTAAGCCCTAGGACAGGATTCGGTTTCCTTTAGTCATGAGCTGTGTGGGATCTCCCTCGGTTTCTAATTCCAGTGCCAGTGTCTTAGCAAGTGCAGAGCTGGAGAAAGTCAAATCAAGGAAGAGAAACCACTTGTCAGCAGCAGAAGAGCAAAAGACTTCCTCATTGCCAGAAGACGAGAAATCCCCATGTATAAAAGAAAGCCCTTGAGCCACAGCACGCAAAGAGAAATTTCTAATGCAAAATGAAAGGAGGGGAACTGGAGCTGCCTAATCTGAGCTGACAGACGTGGCTTGGCGCTCAGATCGGGTCTCGAGTGACACAAGGTTTAGGATTCTCATCCTCAGCCCACTTTCCAGACCTTAGTGGCAAGGGGGACAGGGCGCCGAGGCTGGGTCTGTTTTATAAAGGAATCCAGTAGGATCAACAAATCAGGACCGTTCCATAATTATACCAAAGCAAACTGTACCGGTTTGTTGATCCTACTGGATTTCTTTATAAAATACTGAGGTGGGTGATATGCCAGAAAGAATAGGCACATACAATATAAAATACGCAAGCATATGCCGATCCTGCCCTCTCTCCCCCCCCCCCCCCCGGAATGCCCACCTATACAGTACATAGGAGGCGGCGATATGACTCCTCGGCACTTACGATCTCGCTGTGTGACCATTGGGCAGTTTTCTAAACAACCTACTGGAGCGCATATCTAGTGAGTTAATTGTTCAGGTAATTCTGTTATTTGTAACCAAGTTCTTTCCTGCTCTATGTACTTGATATTTTGTTCAACGTAAACCTCTTTGACCCAGTGAAAAGCAGTATATAAGCCTAGCTAAATAAATCAATCAATCAGAACAGAGGAGCAGATAAGTGAATCACATATTCTGGTATTGTCATCTTTTGCTCACACTGTCCTGACTTGAGGAACAAAAGTTTTAACCTTCAAAGGCTGGTCAAGTCAAAAATGATCACCTTATTTTCTTATTTATCAATCAAGCATTAAAGTGAACTGACATGGCAAACACACTGCTTTAAGCTATGCTGGAATCTCGGTACTGAGCCCATCAGTTGAGTTGCCTTTTTTTTTTTTTTTTTTTTTTTTTAAGTGCCTTCAGTACTGACTCCTGGCGACCCAGCAGCCCTTGGGTTTTCTTGGTAAGGTATGACCAGAGGTAGATTGCCAGGCCTTTTCTTCCGAGGCAATGGAGGGTAAAGCGACTTGCCCAAGGTCACAAGGAGTGCCAGTGGGAATCGAACCCTGATCTCTTGGGTACAAGGCCGTTGCTCTAACCATTAGGCTGAAATGACTGTAAAAAGCATGCCAGCCATTAGCTAAAAACTCTGAAAAGAGAAAAGCTGCCCAAGTGCTACCTCCCATCCTCTTAAAAAAAAAAAAAAAAAAAACAACACTTCAGAACAATTCTTTTCAAGTCCACACCATGCAGTGATTTGTCAGAACCAAATCCCGGAGCGGCAGAACGCCAGGCGAGGGACTCAACTGAAAAACTAGCTCAAGAACCAATTGCAAACTGGCTAAAACGCTGTCTTCCCAAAATGGAGAATGAAATAAGAAAGCAGTCCAGTTTATAACATGAGGCCAAGCGGATGCCTATGTGCCTTTCTAAAATACTAGCACAAATCTTACACGTACAATGAACACAGATAGGTTTACATACGCATCAGAGCATGTGTTTTATAAACTGTGTGCAAGTCATAACGCTGCCTGCATTGTGCCGAAAACCTGGCCCCAAACACACCTACATCCAAGTCAAGTAGAAGCGTGCATGTTATCGCACCCACTTTTCTGCATTGGGTCGTTTAATGAGACTTTACGTGTCCATACTGGCATGTGTGTGCAAAAAATGCCTTTATAGTATTACCCCCGTGAGCCCACAAGCAGATTACAGACTCTGGGGACAAAAAACTGCACGTTGTGATAGACAGTAGTGAGTGAACGTGAGAAACGATAAAAGCGGCCAACAAATATGATGCAATAGGAGGGAGACAACTTTGAGGGAGAAAAGGAACCACGGTAAGAAGAATTACACCCAGACCCAAAACAGTTAAAACATTTTCAGAAAAAAAAAATACACAGTCAGTCACAAGGGATTTTCCCTTACTGAAACTTCAAAATAATTTTATTCCAGGATGCAGGGCATCCCCTGCTTGGGTAACTTTCCTCATCTAAAACCACTGGCTTTTCTTATTCAGAGATTTGACCTTTAAATTTAAACGGGGATTTTTTTTCTCCCTCTGGAAAGCAAGTGGCAACATGAGGTACTTACAGGGCTGGTCCACCCCGCCATAGGAGAAGGGTAAGAGCGGAGCATAGAGAGGGCTTTTCGTGTGCTGTAAGATAGGATTGCATTTATAGATTTGTTCCACCACTTCTTGCTTTGAGCAGTTTTCCTGGAAAACACAAGAATGGACACAGTTACTGTATATTCAACTACTCCCAGTGCAAAGCAGCTGGAATAAAACTAGTTAACACACAATCAAGCCAAGGAACAAAAGATGGGTTAGAGAATTTAAGATCTATCGCCTAGCCCACCCTCCTTCTCCCTCCTGTACCTTAAGAGCAGACTTAGGGGGTCTCTAAATGCCACTAAATATTTGCACTTAACAAGCATTAGCAATGCACATTAAGTGCAAAGCCATCAAAAAGTAGAAAAACTAGAGGACATGCAATGAAGCTACAGTATAACCCATTTAAGACTAATAACAGAAAATATTTTTTCAGTCAATGCGTAATCAAACTCTGGAATTTGTTACCAGAGGATGTAATCAAAGCTGTTAGTGTAGTTGGGTTTAAAAAAAAAAGGTTTGGACAAATTCCAGGAGGAAAAGTCCATAAACCATTATTAAAGAGGACCCGGAAAATCCACTGCTTACTCCGGGACAAGCATTGTGGAACCTGTGTGTCTTTTTGGGAACCCGCCAGGTACTTCTGACCTGGATTGGCCACCGTTGGAAACAGGATCCTGGGCTGGATGGACCTTGGTCTGACCCGGTATGGCATTTCTTATGTTCTTAAAGCTTTGCGTTAGCTGTCGGAGGTGAGATCAGTGTGTTCCGGGCAGCTGATGCATGACGGGGTAACGTAACGTGCGGCAAAGTAACGAGGGTGCACCTAAGAGCACCCACAGAGGTGCCATTAGATGAACCCTTGCTAAGTGCCATGCTTAAGAACATAAGAACATAAGATATGCCATATTGGGTCAGACCAAGGTCCATCAAGCCCAGTATTCTGTTTCCAACAGTGGCCAATCTAGGTCACATGTACCTAGCAGTGTCCCCAAGAGACAAGTTCCACAATGCTTGTACTGGGTCATTGCTGCTTAGAGCCCGCGCTCTGCGTCTAATCCCACTACTGTCCACAGTGGGGCATGAGTGCCGGTTAATGCGCGTTTTACCAGTTAATGGTTTGGCATGCCCTTATGTTAGGGTTCACCATAGCCTGTTACCGCTCACTAAAACATGTGTTAACTGGATAGGGGCATTTAGTAAGAGGGCCTCTAAGTATATATCTGGATGGAGGGCTTTTCCCACCTTCCACTACCTGGGCACCTTTACTAGAAGATTTTCTTTTTAATCTCTAAGATAAATCTGTCTTGGTGCAGTCTAAACCTGTTACTTTTCCTCCTGTCCCCAGTGGAGATGGGGAACGGCTCATAATTTTCATGGGGATAAGTTTAGTTTATAAGCATACACACGCGTAAAGGTCCACTCATAGAAAGCCTGTGCCCACATCTACGTGATCTGCTTGTAGCTGCCCCAAGGGGCGTAGTTTGGGTGGGGCAGAAGCAGTTTGTGATGTGTGCAGATTTGATAAAATGCACATGTACACCTTCAAAGAAAGTCCGAATTTGCACATCAGCATTTGTGCACTATGGGGGCTGAATCTGGCAGCCTTGTATCAAGGCACATCAGTCCCTATACTGCCTTTACAAAAGGGGCACCGTTTTTGGATTTCACATAGGCGTCCCAATCTAAAAGGCAAGCTCTACATTTTCAAACGATTTTCTTTGGGATAAAATAAAATGAACTCCTTCAACCTCTCGCTTGTGTTACTCTCTTGTGGGCTCTCTCTCCAATTTTTCAAAGCAGAATGAAGACCTGCCTGCAAATACAGCATAATTTGGAAATTCAGCAAGCCAATTCACTGCACGGTGTCTGTTTCTCCAGTTGGGTTGACCTTTGCTAAATTTTGGGCCTACATAAAAGGAAGTGAAGGCATATTTGAGCACACTGGGGAGAGGTGGTCAGGGCATCTCTGAAGTAGGAAGATGTGTAAGAATGTTGTTTCCAGTCCCGGAGGCTATCCCGACCATTTATGGTTCCAAGAACTCAATTGATGGGGAAACAAAACGCAGACTTATTTGTCCATTGTTTAGAGAGGGCAGTATTCTTTTTGCTGGCCATCACGAGTGTTTTGGTACATCAGCATTTGGGCTCCCATAAAAGATAAAATTATTTAAAAAAATACCCCAATATCCTTGATGAGCAGTTGTGTTGGCGTTTCCACAGGTGCTTTGCCGTCGATGACTTTCTGGATAGCACACACCCAGTGCACAGCTTCATTCAAGTGCTCCGTGAATAACCTGAAGCAATGTTTCCGCCCATAGACTGTCACATTCCAGTACCCTAAAGAAATAAGGAAATGAAGTAGCGTATGCAGCAAATCCAGTATCACGCTAATCTGTGGGTTCAGCATGCTGCCAGATGAAACGGGACCTTTTCCCTAGCAGGCAATGTTCACAGGCAAGAAACCAGTTGAGACACGTTTTCTAGATGAACTTAACAGGACATTCTCTAATAAGGTTCATAGCCTGGAATTTCTCAAAACTTATTTGCAGGATGCATTTTAGAGATGTTTTTTTTTTTTTTTTTAGAGAGGGGATTGAAGTTTACCTCAACAAAATGATGATTTCTACACACCTATCATAGAGCAAGAGGGACTTTTGCTGAATATGCATCTATGACGACAATCTCTTACCTGTTTCTTTGTAGGTCTGTTTATCAGGCCATATTACACAGCACAGACTGGTGAGCACCAGACTGCCCAGCTGCTTGGCAGTCTTCTCATTGCTGCTGTAGTAATCCAGGGAGTCCTGGTTCAGAACAAACCAGTACTTCTTCAACCGGAACCAAGGAGTTCTGACCCCTCCTTTTACTTCCCGCTGGAGCCATCCTAAAGAAAAAAGAGAAAAAAAACCATGCATATGACTGTCAACATCCTGGTAAGCCACCACAATCTTAAATTTCCAGAGGGAGATTGGTCTAGCTAAGACAAGCCCTCTACCAATCAACACAACAACAACAGCAAAATCCGAGCATCTAATGTTCCTTCCTTTCCAAGCTAACTGCGTAGTCTGCAAGTCTTCTCAAGGCAGAAAAGGGTCTCAGCCCTTCCTTTAAAAAATGAGGAATCCGATTCAATGTCACAGTTCTGTAAATCCAATGTTTCCATCTCTGACCCCCGCATTGCTCATTTAGTCAAGATTTTGATGTACAAGTTTATGGATCTGCTCAGAACATACAAGATGTGCTATGCTGAGCTAGGCAAACTTCCAACAGTAGCCAGTCTGGGTCACTTGGCAGAACCTAATTAAGAAAGTCCATCCCCTAGTGCTCAGTCCTGGAAAGGACAGTGAAATCTCTCTAGCTAATAAATTAGCTATATAGACCTGTCCACCAGAAATTTGCCCTCATTTTTTTAAAGCCCCTCTGTGCTACTAATCTTGACCATCTTCTCCTTCTCCAGAGCGTAACTATTCATTAACTGAAAAAAACATTTTTTAAAATTTGATTTGAATCTGCTACGGTTTCGTTTAATGGAATATCCTGTAGTTCCCTATTAACATGTCCCAGGCCACTCATGATTTTGTAAGCTTCCCCTCTCGGTTGTCTTTTCTCCAAGTTGAATTGCCATAAGAGGCCGTTCAGCCTCTCTTCATATGGAATTCTTACATCCTCTTATCTGTTGCCCTTCTCTTTACCTCTTTTAGTTCCACGTTATCCTTTTTGAGATGGTTATATAAAATACGGGGATGAAGGCTGCACTCAATGCTTAAGGTGCTGTCATGCCATGGATCCATGTAGAGACACTAAGGGGTATGTTTACTAAGCAATGGTAGCAGCTGCTGTGCGGTATCGGAGCCGTGGCCCCAGTGGGACCATGGCTCCGATACTACCGCTGCTTAGTAAACATACCCCTAAGATATTCTCTGTTTAAATGTACCTGCTTCTAATATTAAGGGTTCTATGCTCATCCATCTGCAATTGGAGCTTCTGGAAAATAGCGCTCGTTCTCGAAACTTGCATTTTCTTAAAATTTTCCAAAAACTCATTTTTTGTCCCCGATCGTGCTCTTGCAAAAAATATTTTAGGAGATTCTTTGTATCCCAAATGATGATCATATTTTAGTATTGAATTGTTCTTATGTTTCCTCTAGGCATTTGGGCGAGGTCCCATTAGAGAGTGACCGTGAGTTAGGAGAGGCTGGGGAATTTCTGGAATCTTCTAAGGAACCAATCTGGTCTACTCTGGTAGTGACTTCTCCACTGCCAGGGAAACGTTGTTTATTCTTAACTTGTACTTTAAGAAGAATGATCTGTTCTGTGGGGCTAGGATTATGGAGTTTCCCCGGATGTTGCCAGGGTTGCTCAGTTACACAGGAAAGCTTTTTTGTGATTGAAAAGTAAAGTTTTGGCTATTGGAGCAAGTTTCTTTTTGAGGTGTCTGGTAATATATCAAGAGGCTCAGAATGGATTTTTGGACTCTTTACAGCTTGAGAATTTTCTAAAAGATAAAACAATTGTTTAAGCCCAGTGGGGCTGGGTTGGGATTTTCTTTACTTTGGTTTGACTGTAATGCGACTTTTTTCCTTTTCTTGTAATGTTTCTTCCAGAGACAGTGATGATTGTTTTTTGATCTGCTCATCTGTTGTGGACTATAATAAGCAGGTGTATTATGTTGGCTATGTATTTTCACATGTGTCTGTTATTTTCTTTTGCTTGTATGTTAAGCAATGATAAAAATGTAATAAAAAAGGACAACATTGTCCATTTAATTCTCCATTCCTTGATAAATACATTTCTAAAATTGAGTTTGCTTATTTGGTTGGCTGCTGTTGCGCACTGAGCTGAGGATTTTAATGTCTTATCCACAATGGCACAAAATCCTTTTACTGGGCAGTGACTCCTAGACTCATCCCCAGAGTTGGTTCAAGCTGCCACCCTAGGCAGATGCCCAATTTGCCTCATCGATGGACCGGCCCTGGATGGAACCCGGTATTGTATATCTATAGTTAGAATTGTGTTTTCTCTATATACATCACTTTACACTTGTCAAGGTGAAATTTAATCCGCCATTTAGACACCCAGTTCTTCAGTCCAGCAAAATCCTCCTGAAATTCCTCAGAGTCAGCTAGTGTAATAATTTTGGCCTCCCTCATTTGTTGCTACTTTTTCCAAATCATTTACGAATGCTCAACAGCACTGGCCCCAACAGGACCGGGGAATATTAGAATGTGAAGGAAATTTGGAAAAAAGGAAAAGTTGGGGTGGCAGGACATTAAACTTGAGATGTGTTCGGTTGCATTTGGGCTGGTTTCATTTTATATAGCTTCAGACAACATACTTTCCATGCTAAAGTTAACCAAAATTTCTATGGGGCACTTATGGCTTCCACATTCTTTGCAGTTTTTGATAATTTTACTGAATCATCCTATGCATTATCCAAAAACAACTGCATGAGCAGAGCTGCCGAGTCACCCAGTCGCAGGAGGGAGACTTAAGGCCGGTCTTGGATTTGTGACATCCTCATGCATTATGGGACCTGCAATATGGATTTTAATGCCTGGAACTAAAGACGAGAAATACCATCGCATCCCTCTTGGAACCAAGTAATTTGGTAGCTCCTGTGAGTGAGACTTCATAAGTCGCTTGCTAAGACGATAGCAGATAAAAGATAATCCTAAGAATAAAAGATATACCATACTGGGTCAGACCAAAGATCCATCAAGCCCAGTATCCTGTTTCCAAACAGCGGCCAATCCAGGTCCCAAGTACCTGTCAGGTTCCCAAAAGGTAGATAGATTCCATGCTGCTTATCCCTAAAAAGCAGGAAGGCGACTCATCCGAGATCTTTACAAAAGGCTCATGTTAACAGAGCTTCTACTATTTTTAGACCAGCTTTGGATTTCTGGACAACCTTATCCTGATAACCTTTAATAGAAGGGCCCTATAGTGTAACACGGGTTAATGAAGTTAACACATGTTAAGTGCTATTGTGCCCATACAAATAAAGAGGGTTGTAAGCACTTACTGTGCATTGACAAATCATTAACACACGTCCTTTAGTTAAAGGGCCCCTATAGGTCCTGCGTCGCCAATTTCTTTGAGCAGAATTAGGAACTACAGATTCCATGCTGCTTTGGGATACAAGTTAAAAAAGAAGAACTCAATTAAACGTTGTGCTGTTACTTGAGGAACAAACAGATGTAAATGCAAAGCTCAAGTGTAACAGGCCAATAACACTTTTCAAAATTATCCATCGGACACTTAAACATTTTTAATAAATGCGAAGCCTTAGCCTTAGGGATTGGTCCATTGTTCTTCATAGACCATTAATTCACTTCTCTTCGATATCATCATCATCGAATCCCAAAACTGTTAAAATCCATGTATTTATTATAAATCTTTAACCCCTATCTGAATGTGTTATGGTTGTTCATAAGGGAACACTAGCGGTTTCCCTCCTGAAACTGGATAATTTGTCAGCTCTGGAGGGAACTAGACCAAGCATCACCTAAGATCCCCAAAATGCATTAAACTGGAATAGTATCAAAAAGCCTTGAATACTTCATAGCTTCAAGGGCCTGTCTTAAGGAAAGACCAATAAAAAAGAACGAAGCGCCTCCAGATGACCGTTTTTAAATTTTCAGCCCTGCTCGCTAGACTTAAAAGAAAGCGTGTTTGCTAGATTCAGTCAGCAACCCTCCTCTTTATGTAATGCCTAAGGGGGTGACCCATTGCAGAGTCACTGAAACACAGCTGGTAAGCTTGTTTGAGCTAGAGAGGTGCAGACTGCGAAACCATGTACAAAAATCAACCAACCACATTCAACATGTGCAGTTAGCAGATGGCCCTGGGCTATCCGATACGGGAACGCTGTCCAAATTAGAGCATTCTGCTTCTCCTATATACTACTTTGAAGTAACATCCCAGGGCAGTGCTGAGAAAGGGATGGGTTCTAGTGTTCCCTTACAGCAAAGTCACTGGTCCCACTTTAAATGTGTTGAGCAGTCTTTTCCAAAGATTAATATTGAACAGCGAGGTATAAGCCAAAGATACTCCAGAACAAAAACAAAAAAAGTTGAGATACGAGACTCAAGAGAACAGAAAGAGCGGTGCATACACAAACAGGTTCCAGAAGTCGCTGAAGACAAAACCACAACTGAATTTAAGAAAGCATCAGATAAGCAGCGGATCCTCACATGAGAGGCTCTGAGGCTAAAGCTTTTTTTAAATAGTAATCACACCACATGGGATTATAGCGAGTCTTCCTTAAATGGTGCACTATAAAAATCTGATACCGTAGGGTTAAGCGATTCTCTCCAGATCAAGCGATGACTAGGGGAGAATAGAAGAAGGGTCTCCGGGTCCTGCCTTGCTACCCTGGTGCGAATCTCAGGTGCTGTCAAACGCCCTGAAACTTTCCTCGGGGAAGCCATTGCTCATCTCTGGGTGCAAGTAACAAGGAATCTACTCCATGGGATCCCACTTAGACTAGCCATTGTCAGACACAGGATGCTAGACTTGATGTGCAGCGATGGCTCGGATGAAAAGTCCATCTTATATTTTCCTATTCCTGATCATCCCAGGCAATCTGCTACCATGACGCCGAGGTGCAATTTATCCACTCAACCCCGTCCCATTTCTAGATCCGGGAGTTACCAGGTAGAAAGAGTTCCTGAAAGGAGTTCACATTCCAGTTCTCCAACGCACCATCTGTGTGACCCCTGGGGCAAGTCACTTTACCGCCCTGCGCTCCTGCCAGACTCTCTGCAATAATCGCCCATTTACATGCACAGCATCCCGACATCCTGGTCCAGTCCTGGCTTTCTGTTTTCGCCTCCTATCCATTGACAGGAATACTTGGTTGTGATTTAGCAAAAACAAAAACAATCCCTGGAACTGGAGCAGCACCTCAATGTGACCTGGAATTTGTTGAGCCTCTCTCACCATTGTGCTGATACCATGGGTGGTGCGTTTCCAAAGCTATTTCAAGGGTTTTATTTTATAAAATGGACAAAGTCTTTCTGTGATCTCTGTCTCCATGCAGTCTGCTATCATGAGACTACGGTGTAATTTATCCACCCCCCCTTCTTTCCTGCAGACCCCCCCCCCTTACTCCACAACATCTCTCACTGTTCCTATCAACTATGGCGCTAGGTCTGTAAATGCCAGAGGTTCCCCCTCCTCACTACCAGCACGGAGCCATACACAGCACAGTGCCACCTACAGAAGTGACCAGTGGGGATTCAAGGGGGGGTGGAGGTGGGGAGAGAGGAGTATTGACAGAACATGGGGACCCCCTTCACAGAATCTGAGGATCAATGCGTGTGCGCGTATATATCCCTGTCAGCGAGTTAAACAAGTGGTTTGGACTGGGACTGGGTTCCCTCCTCGGAAACTCCGCTCTTCTGGAAAATCGTGTTTATCTGTGCCCTTCTCTTCTATTGCTAACTCCAGACTTCGCTCCTTTCACTTTGCTGCTCCTTAAGCCTGGAACAAACTACCTGAGTCTGTACGTTAGGCGCCTTCTCTGATCCTTCATAAATCCAGGCTGAAAACTCACCTGATCTCCCTTACCATTCCCCCCTAGATGTACCCTATGTCTCAGCTACTGTGTTGTCTGCTAGACTAGACTGTAAGCTCGGATGAGCAGAGACCATCTTTTACATGTGTCTGTGCAGCGCTGCACACGCCTTGTAGCACTATACTCGTACAAATGTGCATTAGCAGTAGTGGCTGAAAATAAAGCAATAGAATTACCCTAGGCAAAAGCACAAACAAATAGAAGTTTTAGCTGTGTTGATTGCATATGCTTAAAAACTTGAGCAGGACGAAACTGTCCCGAGGAGCGCTAGTTGGTATTTCAGCAACTCTAGCCAATAATACTTCTCTTATCTCTGTACTGTTTGCTTTATACCACAGAGCTTCAAGCAAACCACAGTGCCTTAAATACATTGCACTTCCAAGCCGGCAGCATAATCTTTGAAGGTGAAACGGCTGAAGGTCCAGAAAGCCCTGAATAAAATCATGCACACGGCCACAGAGCTTCAAAGGCTAGAATTCTTCTGGAGGAGGACAGAGAAGCAGCCTGGATGAAGGATTAACTGGTGTCGGCATGAGAAGACTGCGTTCTACCTCCAGCATGGTCAGTGAGACTGACAGACGACCAGAGAGCCGTTAGCAGAAAGCAAAACATTTCTTTCTGACCCCAAACTGAGATTATATATACACAAGCCTGTTCGCTCTGTTCTTTTATGGTGCAACTTTCAGACAGAGGATGTACGCATAAAGTCTGCAGGAACTTTTTATCCACAGGCTATATCAGTTTTCAAAAAAAAAGAAAATTTCCTTTGAAAACTGGCTTGGGCAAATAGGTGCATGAATTTACGCCTGCCTTTCATACTTCCTTCCACAAACACACACACCTCTTTGGAAAACCCGGCAGCCTTGTCAAACATACTTGTCACCCCACCCCTGACAACACCTCCCCAATAAGCATGTACACTTATGCACATATCAACGCTACAGGCCTACACACATGCATGCTGGGAAATTTCCAAAAGCCCCATTTCTACAAGTAAAACGAGGGCTAGTGAAGAGGGAAGGTCCTCCACTCTTCCCCCAACTGCCCCTCTGTCTTAGGCATCCCGCCGTCACCTTTGCCACTTGTCCTGTGTCGAAACCGGTCCCCAAGCAGTAGCAGCCACACCAAGACCGAAATTCAGAGCAGAGCCCATTAGCCCCCTCATGCCGTCAGAGCCCTGCACTGCTGTGTCTTTTTTCTGCATGGACCGTTACCATGGAAACCAACACCAAAGAGGCGGGGCGCCACAGGGCCCGACAGCGTGAGGGGGCTCACAGGCCCTAGGCTAATTTTGGCATCAGAGGCACTACACCAGTACTGTTGCCAGTCCCTAAATCCAGGCCAGCATAAAACATGGTTTTAGGCACAAAAATGCCTTTGAAAGTTAGCCAAGAGCGCCACCAAGAGGATATGTTGCTTTTTATGTATACTTTATTTTACACTGAGGGCTGGGTGATCACGTGTTTGATTTTATTAAGTGATATATTTTTGCTTTTTTTGTTGTTGTTTTCATAATGGGGTACTCTACCTTGGGTAGCTGTTACTGAAAACGATTCTTAAATTCATAAAATTAAAGCCAACAAAATCCTTGGTCTCACACTTTTCATCATTGCACCCACTTCTTGCCCTTTATAACCAAGCATTGGGCCAGTAGAGTATTATTTGAAGGCAGCCTTACCCAAGTCGGGAAGAGGTCATACTCCTCACGGGTTTAAGTGAGAAAATAACTGAACTGAACAATCCATTTTCTTTAGAATCTCGGTCTCATTGTGGACCAAGAGAAATCTTCTTCCATCTATCTCTTGAGCGAGCAAGGATCTTTCATGCCACTTGGTGAGGGTAGCAGAGCATCACATGAGGTAAAAATTATTATTTAAACACAATTTTTCTTAGTTTAATCACATTCAGTTACTGCAGAGAAAAAAACCCATAATGCAAAGCTCTGTACATGGTTTCTGTAAATGGATTTCCATCAGATAAAGATATTATACCACGACAACGTCAATTCAGAAAGGAAAAACACTATGGAGGTCATTCTGAAAGGCGGGTTTGCAGGGCTGCACATCCCGGCAGGACGTGCAGCCCCGCAAGCCGCCTGGACCATATCTCCCCGCCTGCCCTCCACACATGTCCTGTGCTTTAAGATGGGGAGAGCTGGCGGGGGGTGGGGCGGGGCAGAACAGGAGTAGGAAAGCCCGGCAACGCACACAGGCCTGATTCAGGTCACGGCCCTGTAGAGATGCACTTTTATAACACCTCAGAGGTGGTATAAGCAGGCGGTCTGGATCAGGCGGCGGGTCCGGGGGGGGGGGGGTACCCGCCGCCTGATCCAGACCACAGCAGGCCAGCTGTGGGTGGGTGGTGGGGAAACGGGGGGCCGGAGCCGCGGATGTCAGGGGCACCTGTGGGGAGGACATCCCCGCAGGCGGTAGGGCATGCCGGGCCGTCCTCGGGTCCGATTCTGGCTACTGTTGGAACGTTTGGTTCCTGCGGACCAGAATCGAGTCCTAACAGCCCCATCTTCCTCTGGGACGTCCCCCTCTCTGAATTGGACTCCACGCGAGAAAACCCGACATCATGGTAAAGGAGCAGAATACCAGAACGGCACTGATAACAGAGGTGTCGGTTCCGAGTGATTATTCTGTGAATCACGTGGAGAGGTGGAAGATCCTGAAGTACAAGAAATGTAATCGGAGACCAAGAAAATGCGGCAGAAAGATGCAGAAATATTTTCCATTGTACTGGGAGTCACAGGCTTGATACAGAAGAATTTCCAAGCGCATCTTGACAAACCAGCTATGCCTGTTAGCCTGATGCAAGTACTACGCCGAGTATTAGCAGTACATTTGCAAGACTGAGATCATACCCCACATACTCTGGCTTAGAAGCGAGGTTCACGACTGTCATGGGATGTGCAAAACTAACCCATTGGGAGAAACTGAACAGAGTGAAAGCATTTTCTCTCTACAGGAGCGCCAAACCTGTGCAAAAAAACCAAACAATTGAGAAGCTGCCTTAGCAGCCCCAGAGGGCTGCAGAGCCAACTGGAAGGTCTAATTTTTAACAAGGCTGACATCATGGTACTACCTACATCTATTACGGGCTATTCAAATGGTTAAGCTTAATAACTGGAAGAGGCTTAATAGGAAAGGATATTAATTGACACCAGATACTGTGCATGTCTAGAGAAAGGAGGGGGGGGGTGGAGGGAGGAAAGGGCTTGGACAAAGAAAGAGGCAGCGCTGGAGGAAGGATGTTTCATCTCCAAGGGCCCCAAGGCAAGCAACACACCCTCCCACCCCTCCCTACAGACAGCACTGGAAGCACCCAGGACAAAGCACCAGTCGCCTGCCTTCGTTCAGCCCTTGAAAGATGAAAAGGGAAAAAGAAGTCTGTGCTGTTTCCATAAGTAGGGGGGGGTCTACATTTAAGTTTTTGATGGTGCCGCAATGTCTCTCTAAAGCAAAGCTGGGTCTTGTTTGGAGGGTTTTTTTCATCAAAATGAAGAACATTTGTTTTACAGCTAACCCAAGCCCAAGATTCCTGGCACTCGCCACATCTTCCCTGCTCCTCTGGTGCTTTAGGAGCGAGGTAAAGGAAAACCGAGGACTCTACAGCTGCATGAAGCCAGACTGTGGACTACCACAACTTCTCTTGAGTTTGGAGAGAGCACATCGCAGTTTTGTTACTACGTTTTTGCATTCTGTTTTGTGTTTAAAGACAAAGAAAAATTCATTCAACCCAAGGCATTTCTGTTGGCCCATAAACAGAGTCAAATGGTTCTAGGACAGGGGCTACGAGCACAAAAAGGCAATAAGAGTAAAACTGGGATTGGCTCAGTCTCTCCTCTATACGAAGCTATCAGTTAACGCCACCTTAAGGACTTGCCCCGTGGTCTTACGCCAAGTCTCAAAATACCACAGAGAATAGCTTTACTTATTACATCTAAAAACGGCTACGGGTGGGGAAAATAAAACAAAACAAAATAAAAAAATAAAACAAATTCAAGATAATAAAGAAATAAAAATTCATCAAGTAATGCCAATGAATCCATTTAAAAGCCTGATCATACAGCCAGGCATTGCAGTGCTTCCTAGTCAGTAATTACTCTGAGCTCTTTGGGATAGGAGCACGGCCAGTCCAATTATTCAGCAAACTAGGCAGCTGCCTAAGAATATATCTTTGGGGGGGGGGAGGGCATTCAAAGCTAAACAATAGATTTTGACAGCCTGGGTTGGGGGGGGGGGAGAGGGGTTATAAAGCTTAAGGTTTGCCTAAGGTGCCTCAACACCTTAAACCAACTCTGGAGCAGGCCCTGGATGGGAGAGTAGCCTTCCAGGCCAAATACCTCCGGATTATAACTAGGTAAGATACACCTCTGAAACAGAGTAATCTGGAAGTTTTACAGACTATCATAACACCCCCCCCCCCCCAAGTCTGATTTTTCTGGTCCAGTTGCCCAAGTGTCCGTACAAATTAGACCAAGATATGGGATGCCAGCCACTCACCTTTAACCACGATATCCGGCTCCTCATCTGCTTTGACGTGGTTTTTCTCAGCAATTAGACTTCTCATTTCTTCAGAGACCTTCAGAAACCTAAATAAATAAATTTTAAAAAACAGCTAAATAAATAAACAAACATAACTTAAAAGCTATTCAAATTCTGGAAGCAGTGCGTCACGTTATCATGTGTAAATAGTCCTCAAAAAGTGGCAAAAGGGTTTAAAGATATAATGAGAGGCATTTGTTTGCAAGCCGAGCTCAATAAATGTGTTTCATTCCAGGGAGAGGCTGCTGGGCTTGATGAACTCTACCCAGTCTTGGACAGTAGATACACACCCACTTCAACAAACCAGATGACATCATCAGTCACACCCCACACTGCCACCTGACCTGACCAGAGATTCAACCCAGCAGGCTGAGTCAGGCCCATTCTGCAAGATTTCCTCCTCCCTCCCCCCCCCCCCCCCATATATCTATAGCTGCTTCTATTTTATTTATTTTTTATTTTTTATTTAACACTTATTTATAGACCGCATCTTCCAGCGATCAGTTGCGGTGTACAATTAACAACAGTTAACAATGCAGAGCTTGTTTTACATGGAACATTATAACTTTTTACATAGAACATCTTAACTTGCACAACACAGGGTTTAAAAAACTAAGCGGAATAATTCAACTAACATAGATTGTGTAACAATTTAAACAAAAGTACTGTCTCTACCGCATAGGCAGATCATAACAGTTGCAACTATATACAAGTAGGGTATCAGTGCATAGGAGTGGAGAGTTTATTCATTTAAGTTTTGTATATTATCCCTTGTAGGCGGGAGTATAAACAGGTCACAAACAAACTGGGAGCTAAACTGGGGCTGTACTGGCCCTTCGGTGTAGACCAGGGCCAGGTAGAAACCCTAAAACAACTAACCTGGAAGGCGAAATCCCAATAAATAACACGTCTTTGAGATTTAGGCTGGTTTTCTTAGCAGAACCCCAAAAGGTATTTCTTTGTATTCAATGTTATACACACTTCATTGAATTTTAGATTTAAAAAGCCCACGCGATTGTCAACATTACCAAGGTCCCCAGACCTGCTTTTCATATCCCACTCCAGGCTGACAAGGATCGTGTCTTGCTTTCCTTAAAACTCGGGTCCCTACACTGCTTGGAAGAAGGTCAGGATTGATTTGGTTTCTCCTTATAGAGCTGCTGGAGTAGGAATGAATATCCTGGAGTGCTGTCAACTTAAATCCAGGTCACGATCTCATAGTGACGTAAAGGCTGCACTGGAGAGGCAAAAGCTTGCTGGATGGCGAGGATGATCTAGGGCTAGATGGAAGCACTCTTCCAGAGACCAAATGTGACTATCCAGTCCCAGTTTTCCCCACTCATGTACGGAGTTGTAGTTCTGATTTTAAGGGTATTTCTAAATCACTTGTACAGCACAGGCCAGATACCTGCAGAATGTACAAAGCCATGCAATGGACAGTCCCTGTTCCTTGGAACCTACCATTTAGTCAAGGCAGGCTGACAAGACAAATGAACTAAAATAAGGGGCTACAGCTGTAACTGCAATAGAGCAAGCTCTGAACTGAATCAGCCTGTTCAAAGGACCTGAAGTGAGTTGGCAACTACTCCAGAAGCTACTATGCTTTAGGGGGCAGACAATTTCTACCCATACTGGAAGAACTGGAATGATTTTGATCATCTGCCATGGGAGGGAGGGGGTTTGTGCATCAAAAAGAACTAGTTACTTCTAGGCCACCATTTAAAGAGAAAATTCAGAAGCCAACAAAGCTGGTCTGGTCCGGTCTGGTTGCTCAGTGGCATTGCCAGGCACCAATACATGGAAGATTTTCAGCTGGATGCCTGAGTGGGGTCTTATGGTCCCCTAAGCCAGTTAGGACAGTAGGTGCTGCAGAGGTTGTGGTCTTTGTCCCAAGGCAACACCTAGCAACCTCTTTCAACCTCCAACTGGGCTCTACTGCCCCTACTCACCAGCATGGCCACTGCCTTGACCTCACTTTCTTCTCCAATTGCTTGCCCTCAAAACCTCTCCATCTCAGTCCTTCCCTTATCTGATCATCACTTACTAGCCTTCACTCTTAACCACCCCCACCCCAGTCTCACCCAATCTCCATTAATATGTTTAGGAATCTTCACTCTGTCGACCCTTCAGTGCTCTCCATTGCTGTCTCACTATCATTTTCCTCCACTATGTCATCTTATCAATGAGGCTGTGTCTTCCTATGACACTATACTCTCCTCTGTTCTGGATGCACTTGCTCCTCCTATACCTCGACCTGCGAGGCAAACTGTACCTCAACTCTGGCTGTCCTCTAACACCTGCTGCCTTCATTCTTGTGCCTGTTCATCTGAGCACCTCTGTCTTAAATCCCATACTCTTGCTGCATTTCATATTCATGCTAACTTCCTTCCAGTCAGTCATGGCTCTCGCCAAGCAAGAGTTCTATATTCACCTGACTAATTCACTTTCCTCTGATCTTCGCCACCTCTTTGCTACACTCAACTCCCTTCTCAAGGTGCCTCCACCTCCAACCCCTCCTTCCCTTTCTGCCCAGACTCTGACTGACTGTTTCCATGATAAAGTCCACAAGATTAGTCTTGAGTTCTCCACAGGGTCACCTCCACCCCCCCTCCCCGCTTCCCTTCTGCACTCCCAAACCCTCCCCTCAGCCTCTGTCATCCTTTTCTAAATTCACAGAGGAGGAAACCACTTATCTTCTCTCCTCCTCCAAACCTGTTTCTCTGATCCCATTCCCACTTGTCTACTAAGCTCTCTCTCTTCCACTGTCATATCCTCAACCTATCACTTTCCACTGCAGCTGTTCCTGCAGCCTTCAGACATGCTGTGGTTATAGCACTCCTCAAGAAACCTTCACTAGAATCTACCTGTCTTAATTATCAGTCCATATCCCTGCTCCCTTTTGCTTCTAACCTCCTCGAATGTGCAGCTCACCACCATTGTGTGGACTTTGTCCTCTCAAGCACTTCAAGATCCACTACAATCTGTTTTTTGCCCTCTACATTCTATAGAAACCGTTGTTGCCAAAGACTCTAATGACTTGTTCCTCACCAAATCCAAGGGCCTTTACTAGATCCTCTTCCTTCTTGACCTTTCTGCTGCTTTTGACATTGTTGGTCACGACCTTGATGCCTTGTTCTCCCTTGATATTAGGGACCCTGTTCTAGCCTAGTTTTTTTCTTCGCTCTCCCAGCGCACCTTTAGTGTATGTTCTGGTGGATCCTCCTCTACCCTCATCCCACTCTCGGTCACGGCACCTCAATGCTCTCTCTTGGGACTTCTCCTCTTCTTTCTACACTCAGTCCCTTGGTGCATTCACCTCCTTCCATGGTTTTCAGGATCATCTTTATGCTGATGACCTCTCTACACCTGAGATCACTCCAGGAATCCAGGCCTGTATCTCAGCTGCTTATCTGACGTTGCTGCCTGGATGTCCCACTGCCATCTGAAACTGAATATGGCTAACACAGAGCCCCTAAAGCCACCCCCCCCCTTCTTCCTTTCTCTATCTCTGTAGATAACATTCTGCTTCTCCCTGTTTCCACAACTCGCAACCTTTGATTCTTCTTCTCTGAACACATCCAACAGATAGCTAAAACCTGCCATTTCTTCCTCTAACATCAGTAAAATTCGTCCCTTCCTTTCTGAACACCCTACTAAGAGACTCTTATCCTCCTTCTAGTCACCTCCCATGCAACCTGCTGCTTTCCGATCTCCCTCCGAATCATCTCTCTCCCCTTCAATCTGTTCAAAACTCAGCGGCACGGCTAATCTTCCGCCAGTCACTATGCTCACATAGCCCCTCTTCTCAAGTCACTGCACTGGTTCCCTATCCATTTCCACATTCATTTCAAACTTCTCCTACTGACCTACAAGTGCCTTCATTCTGCAGCTCCTCGCTGCCTGTCTCCTCTTCTCTCTCCCTATACCCCTCCTTGGGAACTCTGCTCCTCTGGCAGATCCCTTTTAGCTGTGCCCTTCTCTGCTACTACCAATTCCAGACTTTGCTCATTCCATCTTGCTGCTCCATATGCTTGGAATAAACTACCCAAGTTAGTGCGTCGGGCTCCTCCTCTGGCCCTATTCAAATCCAGGCTAAAATCCTTCCTCTTCGAGGCTGCGTTGGGATCCCAATCATCTTATTGTCCTGCGATTCCCCGGGTCCTCAGTTGTTGTATGGTCTGTCTTAGACTGTAAGCTCTAATGAGCAGGGACCATCTCTTACTTGTACATGCCTTGTAGTGCTATACAAATGATAAATAGTCGTAGTAGCTGGGTTCAGGGCTCACAATTGCAGGGTTCTGTATGGAAACCCTGGTCTATGGCTCCTAGTTGAGAACTGCCATTAGTTGACCACACCAGGAACACTGTAGGGAGTTATAATTGCAGGGGAAAATCTCAGTTACAAATGAAACCTTACAGTGTAAGGATCCCAACCCTGATTTTGACCAAGCAGGAGGCCCCAAAGAACAGAAGTAAACTCTGGGTCAAAAATAAGCCCACAAAGGTGAAATTTTCCTCAAAGGTGTATTGAGCTAATGACCTTCTCTGCAACTCAAGGCCTAGCACCTCTCACTTACTCCAGGACACACCTCTCACTTACTCCAGCTGTTTTCTCTCATGTAAGGGGAGCCCCGAAGCTCTCCAGTGGGAAAGAGAAGGGAGAGGTGGGTGTTGGTCACAGAACAGCCTGGCACAAACCCAGGAAGTAAATCTCAAGTCCACGGAACAGCTAAATAGAGGAAATATGAGCAGACAGCCTCCATGGAGAAAAGGAGGATAAAACCTGCAAGATCATTAATACAAATACTACCTGTGTGCAAAGCATCAAAGGATCGAGAGCAGGGGTTCTCAAGCTTATCCTTGGGACCCACCTAGCCAGTCAGGTTTTCCGGATAACCACAATGAATATGCAGGAGAGATTTGCATGAATTGCCTCCTTTTTATGCAAAATCTCTCTCATGCATATTCATTGTGGTTATCTGGAAAACCTGACTGGCTAGATGTGTCCCAAAGGCTGGGTTGAGAACCCCCGGATCTGGAGAACTATGGCTCAAGGCTGCAAAACTCTTGGACACTAGGTCATCTTTGCACCTGGAAGCCCATAGAAAGACAGGCCCGGCTTGATGATATACGGTTCTTGACATGATCCAGGCTATGGAGCACAGCAGAAACTGGTGCAGGTCCCTCTCACTGGGCTAAGGGTGGGGAGAGTCCTTGGAAGTAAACTGGAGGTATAGGATGGGGTCACTGGAGAGAAGAGGATAAGGAGAAGGTACCCAGAGAGAGAAGGAAAGACGAAAGGAAAAGAAACTATACCAAAAACAAATAGCCAAAAGGAACCTAAAAACAACATTTTCCCGACTCCTAAAAATGTTTGATTGGAAGTCAAGTTTCCTAAATCTTCACTCCATGACACCTCCAAAGTCTTTGCCGCCTGCAGCCTCCATGTCGATTTAAAAACTTGACAAGGGGGACAAACAAACGTACCTAGGTATCAGGTGTCCCAAATACAATCTCAAAGTGATGATTTTCATTTAAGGTAAGAGCTAGATAAGGAAACTTTGAAGACCAGGCCAATGTTTGGATTAGTTTTATGGCCCAACAATCACTTCATTTTACAGCTGCAGCACCACTCAAATTGCTGGAAAATGCTCACTTCTTAGTTTCCGGTTTTTAGTAAACATCCCCCTTCGTTTTCTACACCATCTCTATGCTCATCCCACGGTCCCCTATGATTTCTGCTCAAAAATCTATTTTAAATCTCCCTCGATTGAGTGTTTCTTTCTGGATGAAAAGCTGTGTGTCGTCAGACGATTACAGGCCCCTGTGAAGGCTTTAAACATCTGCTCTCACCTCCCCCTAGAGAAAAAGGAGTGTTAGGGACCGAGGTCCCTCCCATGCTGCAAGATGTCCTAAATAAATCCAAAATAACACTGAAAAATGAAAGAGGAAGAGGGGAAAAGGGATGCCAGGAACAGATCAAAGGAAGCCGAAAATAAATCTTGGCTCTTTGCTAGAAGGGAAAGGGGAGGGGATGCACTGAAAAGGACTAGGAGCGAGGGGGCGGGGGAGGAGCAAAGCCCAGGCCAGGTGCAGAGGGACACAGAGAGTATTGCTGCCAGAGACCAAGAGCCACAGTGATGCCAGGCACCTAGGTGGGGGCTTAATTCTCTTATGTAATACTACCGTCGGGCATAAAAAAGTAGCTATGACCAAAAAAGGGTATCATCTTTGGGTTTCTGCTAATGTGCCAGCAATCGCTTCTCCCTTCCCCTCACTTTTCTTTTTTAAATTCTAACTAGGCTCTAACAAGGTGGCCGCACCCCATGAGCTGCTCTGAAGGGGGTCCTTTGGGGAGCGAAAGTGCCAACTTAGAGGCCAGTGTACCATGAGAAAAGCAGTCCAGCCTGGCAAGGAGGGAGGAAGGAATTTCTTTTTCCAATCTATTTTTGCCTCGAGTGGTGCCCAGATGCAGCAAGGGTGAGCGACCCACAGAGAAACCACGTTACACAGTTACAGGAATGAGACGCTTTTGGCCAGTTCTGGTTTCACTTTTGTATTGCAATGCATTATGGTACTTGTAGTCCTTGATGTCACCCATTGAAATCAGTGCTGCTGGTCCCATAATGCCTCAGGATGAGAATGTCAAAAATCCAGGACTGGCAAAGAAGATCTCACTCCTGGAACTGGGTAACTTGGCAACAGGTCAGATTTCCAGGATATATCCCAAAATATGCAAATTAATAAGTTCACAGACCAAAACGCGTGCAAATGTATCTCATAGATATTCTTTGTGACTCTCCTGGAAACAAGACCACCTATTGGTGGCTCACAAGAAATAATGTTGGGAACTACTGGAGGGGGAGTGGGGGTAAGAAAATCCAGATGGCTCCAGGTCATCAAGACAGGCCAAGCCAGTCCTGGCTTTGGTCCGTGACATCTACAGATTTACAGTCCCAATTTTCTACATAAAGCAGGACCACAAGCCCACAAATGCAATGGAGCAAATTTCAAGACTGATTTAGCCTGTCCCTGATGATTTGGAACCATCTGATCACTCCAGCACTATTATCATAGTGCTTCACACCCACAGACAGAAGCACTATGACATTTAGTCAACTATGACGAAATACGGTTGAGAAGGAACTAAAAAACAGATCAGTAATACTGTAAAACTGTTTAACTTGCTTTTTGTAATTAGCTCCAGAAGAGAAGGAGTTAACACAGTTTCCTAATAGATATTTGTAATTATGTCAGATTCAATTCTGTATTTGCCCCATGACACTGTGTTTTTACTTCCCTAATAAGCAAGCACAAAAAAACCCAGGCTCGTTTCATTCTATCTGGTTTGACAGAGCGAGGTTTAAGCCTTCCCTATTGCCCTGCTGCCTTCTGTTCAGTGCAGAAAACATTCTCACTGTGAACAAACTTTCCTCTTCCCCTTTCCAAAGACAGCAAAAAGATTCAGAAGAAAAGTCAAATAAAAATATAGCCAAGCACTGGACTATGCATAAATACAGGGTTTTTTTTTTAAACTGGTTTTAATTTCTTGTTTATTCTGTGCAGATACACAAGTAAAAAAAAAAAAGGGGGGGGGGGCAGCCTTCATAACTACTTCTGCTGCCGTGTAACTGCTCAGAGTAACTAGTTATACCTCTGTGTGACAGGACCCAGCTTGTGCAAAGGGCAGCAACTGCATTTCAGAATGGACTCGGATATAAGAAAATCTGTCTTTTTTTTTGTGAGGGGTGTGGGACTGACCCATCTGTTTCCACCTCCTGATTTTGGCCTCTTGCTTGAACAGAACCAGAGCCGGGAACTGGCAATACAAATATTCATTTGCAATTACCCACGTATTTCTTTCATTTTAAAATCCCTCCTTCTCATCTAGTCGGTCACAGTAGTGACTCTCCCAGGCCAGGGGCCGTGCGCCAGGGCGCCTTTCAGAGCTTACAATTATGGGCCCTAAATCCAGCCACTAGGCGTCACCCTATCCTTCAGATAGTCAACAATTGTTTGAGAGTGGGGTGCTTGATCGTTACATGTATGATCTTTGTTGTTTGATTTTATGTGAGCACTAGTCAATTTGATTAGTTCTACTAGCCTCTTTGAGGTTTGCTGTTTGAGGTTCTAGTCTTTTGTGGCAATTTGACCCTTAAACAAAGACCATGACTGACTCCCCATGCTGGGGTCTGTGTCTCAGCTGATCCAGGAAGCAGAAGACCTGACTCGGGGATCCGGTTACAGTCCTTCCACAGGGCAGCATACGGCACTACCCTCCCCCCCCACTCCCCCCCCCCCCCCCCCAGTTTGATTTTAATAATGTCACACTGCTTTGTTTGGGTATATCCAGCTTACCCAGTTGCCTTCTGCCAGAGGTGGCCTTAGAGTGGTTGGGCAAGAGAGTGTTATTTAAGTCCCTTTAGAGGTTTAATTCTGATGACCTATACGCAGGTCAGGCATTTTTTATTTCTAGGAAAGTGTAATAAAAGTATCCTAATAAAATATTGAGAATACAACTTTTAGCGCTGTGAACTTCTGAATTGCCGCTAAAGTGTAGGACCTTAGGCGACTGTTTGGTCTGCCCTCCCCTAAAGTTGCCTCTACCCCTGCTCACTCTGTTGCCACAGACACCCCTCCTTTGGGCTTCCAGCTCATTCTGAACTAGTCTGTATTAGACTGGGATATCATGTGCCTTTATGTTTAGTTCCCACATTGCATATGCAGGTCCCTTTAGGATCTGGAACACATGCACTCTAAGGAGAGGCCAGTGGATGTCGCTATCGAGCGAAGATAGAGATTCTCTCTAAGGAACTAAGTGTTACCGCCTCACCATCCCCAGCCGCAGGCCGCCTGCGGAAGGGAGACCCGACTCAGGAATCAAACCTAAGCCCTCCAAGTGGCATGAAGCACTTGCTCCTTGGCCACTGGGCTGATCCCTAATTTTTTTTTTGATCCAGCAATTTCCCCCGTCTCCTTTGGGCTTTAGATCTAGGGCTGGGATCTAGAGTCAAGAGTCTTCATTCACAACTATCCAGGAATGATGTCATACCTCTTTCCAATTTACTTTAGTCCAGTCATTGCAGCAACAGTCCACAAGTGGGGCCATGCACTGGGGCTGCTCCTGAACCATATAACCATGGACCCTAATTCCAGCCACTAGATGTCGCCATTGTACAATGACTAGAACTCCCTCTCCCATAAGAGTTTTTGAATGCCAGGCCAGAACTAGTCAAAAATCAGAGAAAACACACTCTATATGAAACAAAACACTGGGATAAGTGCTTAGAATCCACAAAAAATGTACATGGAGAAAGAAAGGTCTCAGAACCAATGGGCTTCTTTCAGAAAACCGGCCTTCAGAAAAACGTCTGTATGCCGCTGCCCTTGTACATCAATGACCATTCCTACTCCATACTTTTCAAGTGACAAACAGATAAGTCAGGAATGCTTTCAACTTAACTTGAACAGACAGGGAAAGAGCCTCCTGCTGATCTGCTATACCCCAACGCCAATCTCAAGGCACCCATAAAGCATTTCGCTAAACAGCTGCTTCAGGGGGATTCAAACTTTATATACCAGCGCATATCCACATCTACACTCGGGACAGATCCTTCTTCACCACAGTCCTCACACAAAACAAACGCTCTACATACGTAGGCCAGAACTAGGGCAAGGTTCCTCGGGCTTTGCCTCAGGTGCTATATTTTAAATGGGGCTTCCAGCACTGCTTTGTAGAGAGAGGGGAGCAGTGGTGAGAGGGTTCATTTCCTGCTGCATGCCTTGAGTATCGAATACCATGTTCCAGCATTGGTGAACACTGCTTCCATGACATCCGCAGCCTTGGCCAACCTGGGAGTGGAAGTCTTGAGCCAGGAATCAAACCAAAGTCCTTCCACATTGCAGTGCACAGCACCATCATTGAGCCAACCCCTCCCCCCCCTTGGCCTTGAATTGCAGGGGCCTTTTTCTAAGCAGTCTCCCATTCCTAATCTTTACGTTAGCGTCGTCAACCTGTTGGTGGGATGGAAATACCAAGATCTGTCAGCAAGAGCCGATACCTCTTCATGTCCGAAGCTCCTGAAGGAAGAGTTGGACTTGGACCTTCCAGCGAAATAAGAGCATTGCAGGTTTTAATGCTCAAGTGAAGGTTAACAAAGCTTTGTCAAGTCTTTGATCCACTCTCTGCAGCTTTTCACATTGACAGTTCAGTCGCAGATATCTTTAGGATTCTGTCGGGATAATTCCAGTAATCTCCATGAATCTGTAATCTGTTTGCCTGGCAGTTTCCTCCTGTTCTGTTCTACCAGCTCATAGGAAGATTTACTAAAACTCGTTACCACATTAATGCACACTTTCAGTAAACAGCACCCATTGTATGGAATATCATATGTTAATGCAGTAGCACACTTCAGTAAATCCAACTCTCAAATCAGAATTAGAGCTGGGATCCTGGGGCCATGAGCCTTAATTTGCAACAACCTGGAGAACGTTACCTTCTTTATATCCTAGTTCTTAGCAGCGGGCTAACAACCAGGGAAGCCAGATTCAAATCCCACCGACTCTCCTTGTGGCCCTGGGCAAGCCACTTAACACTCCGTTGCTTTAGATTGTAAGCCCCCTGGGACAGGGAACTATCTACTGTACCTAAATGTAACTCACACTGAACTTCTGATAAAAGGAGTGAGCTAAATCCAATTTCCTTTCCCTTTCTCAACATGTTTAGTCTGGTTCTCGCAGAGATGGTGTGAAACTGGGGGCCATGAACCAGGGCTCCTCTTTGGAGATCCTACAATCACAGGCCTTCTCTCTGACCATTAAGTAAAGACCATGACAGCTTGTTGCTAGGGGCTCTGAACCATGGCCCTGCAGGATCCCCAGATGACCCAGGGAGTAGGAGGCCCGACACAAGAGATCTCAGTGGGGACCTTCAGTGCACACTACTTCTAGCCTGAGCCACCGAGCTGGCGCAAGGTACAGTGCTCTATCCTCCTTTGCAATGGGAGAGGGCGGGCGGAAGGAGGCAGAAACCAAAAGCAAAACTAACAGAGAACTCAAAAAAGCCTGGCTAGATGCAAGGTAACAGGGCTACTGACGCCATTTCTTGCCACCTCCCTTGCTGGCAGCTAATCAGGGCATTGCACATCTGGATGTGGGCTCCCTGGCAGAATCAGCAAGGGAGCGAACCAATGTGGAGAGGGGCAGACGGAATTTCAGAGTGAAAAGAGATTTAACTATAAACAGAAGAGGGGGACTTTATGAGTGATCCTTGTAGCCAAGCAGAGCAGACAAACCAGGGGACTGACATCTGCTTGGGGTAAGGGGAAGGGATTCTTTGCTCTCAGAAGGGTAGGATGAAATGATGAAACTTTTAGAGCGGGTAATTGCTAAATCTTATTTTTTATAATCTTTAGCACTTCTGGACGTACATTCAGAAAGTAACCGAATACGTTTCCTGGAACATAAAAAGAGATGGGTGGTAACCTGGGGTTTGGGAAGCTTACCCCCTTCCCCCACCACGGATATAGAAATGACTGGATTCTTGGTGGGCTATCACTTTGCCTTGGGATTATGAATGTTGAGAGGACTTTTTTCTTTAACTTCTTCCTCTGATCTGGTACTTGAACGGTGGCCTTCTGCGCTACTGTGGCGCATGTTCTAATCTATGGGCCTGACACCATAAGCAGAGAGCGCTGCCAAGCAATCAGAAGGTTGGAGTCAAAAAACGGTTTCTTCCCTTTAAAGTAAACTGTCTATATAAACTACCTAATCCGCAAAATGTTATTAACAAAATTATTTTCTTTATAAGATTTTTTTTTCATATTGGGTCTGGTCTGAAGGCTCTTTCCATCTGTGCTTGGCTTCTAACATCAGAGTCGGAGAGAAGACAAGAATGCCGAGTTTCCTTTATACTTAAATTTGGAAGCCTTCCAGTTCTCTTTAGACAAAAAAAAACTAAAAAAAAAAAAATGCCGTGCGGATCTTCTCTGTCCTATGACTTTTTTTTGGGGGGGGGGGGAGGGAGAAATGGGCAGTGTACAGAGAGATGGAGACTTTTCTCTTACTCTTTCAAGTCGGTGGGAAAATGGAAGTGGGCTGATTGTATGCAGATGACCTCTCATCTAAAAATAAATCTGCCGTGCACACAGCGAGATGCCAAAGAATTCTGAAAATGAACGAGGAAGAAAAAAAAAAAAAAAGAAGAAGAACTACGTTTTGGCAGGGACCAGGCCTAGAGAGAGTTCAAACTTCTACTGACCTTTGCATTCATTTTGCAACACTGTACCAATGATATGCAATGGTGGTAGGAACATCCATTTTTATGCTCGGTTCAACATTCACAAGGGCTCATCTAATGGCCCATGGCTACCCACTTCTGCTGTCACATATGTTCAGTAAAGGGAGGGACACCTTGGCTTGTAACACTCACTGCCACTTGGAGCAGTCACTTCTCACTCCCTGTGGACTCGCCTCTTGCATATTCCCCAGCTCAGAGCTGCCAAGCTATCCGGTTCTGGGAGCGAGATTTGTTTCGCCAGTGCTGGTTTTGAGCTTCCATCCTAGAGCAGTGTGTGGTATTTGCCCATTGACATTAGAACTGCTGATCCCATAATGCCCTGGGATAAATCCAAGCATGCCTGGAGTGAAATTTTAAGCCATCGGGTCACTTGGCAGTATTTTTATGAAAAATACCTTTATATTAATATATTATAACATTCCCTTGAAGATATAAAGATGTTTTAGACAGGATGTGGAGATCAAAATTGTGATAGCGTGGTCATAAAAACATAAGATATGCCTTACTGGGTCATACCAAGGGCCAGCAAGCCCAGCATCCCGTTTCCAACAGTGGCCAATCTAGGTCACAGCTATATAGCAGTTTCCCAAAAAGACACACACAGGTTCCACATTGCTTGTGCCGGGGCAAGCAGTGGATTTTCTGGGTCACCTTTAATAAAGGTTTATGGACCTTTCCTCCAAGAACTTGTCCAAAACTTTTTTAAACCCAGCTACACTAACAGCTTTTACTAATCCTCCAGTAACGTCAGGTCAGGACATGCTCAGTTTGGAAGGTTTATTTTAGGTTCTGCTACATATGGAGCTGTTTCTAAACTATACAACCATGTGCAGGGGTAGCAGTCTCAGAGATGCTCCCCGTTTCATGCGCAGGATCCAACAGGCAGGTAGATGATGCAAGGAAGAGGCTTTTGGATTTGTTAGAACTGGGCAACTTTCTGGGGAGGGAGGCAGCCTTTTCCAAAAGGACAGGCTCCACCTTAACCAGGCTACTGGCATTAGCCTTTAATAAGGCGATAGATAAGGGGGGGGGGGAGCCAAAGTTGTCCAACAGCACATGATTTGGAATGATGTATCTTTGAAGAATATTAGCAAAACAGGGAAAGTTAGGGCATCCCAATAGAGAGGCTCCAATAAAGAGAAAAGTAGCCCAGGTGCCTTTAAGTAAAAGTCAGACAGAGTTGAAAGATTCCACTTTGTCCTTGTCATCTGATAATAGTTTGTGACATATTAACAGTCCAGCTATACAAACTGCACTAAGGATCCTGAAAAACCTCCCAACTGATATTAAATTTAGATTTAAATTTTTAAAAACTTTCACAATTGAAATATTTTGAAAACACGTAGAGTATAAATTGCGACATTGTAGACCACATAATCAGATGTACAAAAAGTACATAGTAAGATGTCTTCGTGGGCTTCTCTATGTTGGGAAAATGATTTGGTCCTTCAAACTGCAGATGAACGAACACAAAAGTAGGTTACAGTGGGTGTGTAGGGAACCCCCTATGGTATAGTACAGCCTAGAACTGGGGCATGTGTTTATGGATCTCAAGATGTTTCTGCACTGATCGTGTTACAGCAGGGAGAGATGGTATGGACGGGGGTAGAACCCTTTTGAAACGTGAACAGAAATGGATATTCTTTCTGAATACTGTCCAACCTCACCGAATGAATGCGCAGATTGATTGGGGTGCCTGCAGGTGATCTGCATGTGAAGGTTGGGTAGGAAGGTACGTTTCATTTACAATGATTACTAGGTGATTTTGATCGGATGATTGAGTGTCTTTAGAGAGGAGCGGATGTATAAGGTTTACGCACGTGCGTGACATTTTTGTTAGTAATCCCTTGAGCGCTGGAGTGACATGCCACATTACATTTCCATTGCTATTATGATTGGGGCTATTATGGCTAATTTCCACCTTAGTATTTGGTTTTGGGCTCATCTTGGGAGATTGCAGTAAAGTTGTTATAAAGCTGTAAGAGGTGATGACATTTATTGCTTTGCATGCCTTTTTGTTTGATGTTTCTCTTGCTAGATGGGATTGAACCAAACCGCTTTGTATAACTAAGAATTGCCTTCCAACTCTTACAGCATGTGTCTTGATCCCCTGAAGAAGCATTTGTGAAAATGCTACTGAGGGCGTTCGGAGAGGCGTTGGGCGGCACAGATAAGATGATTGAGTTGCTGTGCTGGTTATCAGAGCCATACTTGCTAAAATTGGGACTGCAGCAGGATTGTGTAGTCGTTCATGCAAGATACTCTTTGGGATGGAAAGCTTTATAAGATCCTCTACATGTTTTTGAAATGTTTAAAATTGTGAAAGTTTAAAAGTTTAAATCCAAATTAATATCAGTTGGGAGGTTTTTCAGGATCCTTGATAAGCGGGATAATCACCTAAGGTTAAAACACTGGTTACCTATGGTGCAGTTTGTACGCCGTTCCGAGATCCTTTTCTCCCCTTTTTGAAAGGTTCCTATGATAATCATTTGTGGCTAATGGAATGAAGCTATAGTTACGCTTATTTTTTTTCTCATTCCAAAATTGGTGTTTTGTTTTGCGAGACTGTTAATATGAATAAAAACAATTTTTGAAATGCCTGTATGCAAATTCTAGAAGTCTAAAAAATAAGATGGGAGAGTTAGAATATATAGCACTGAATGAAAGGTTAGATATAATTGGCATCTCAGAGACCTGTTGCTTTATCGACTATAGCAAGGCTTTTGACTGTAAAACCATGAGAAACTCTGGGCCACATTAAGAAGCATGGGTATACCAGAACACGTGATCGTACTCTTGCACAATCTGTACATTGATCAAGAAGCAATAGTTCGAACGGAACAAGGAGAAACAGAATGGTTTAAAATAAGCAAAGGTGTAAGACAAGGCTGCATACTTTCCCCCTACCTGTTTAATTTATATGCAGAACAAATCATCAGAGAAGCAGGATTGTATGAAGACATCAGAGGTGTGAAGATTGGTGGAAGACTCAAACAACCTTCGCTATGCTGATGATACCACATTACTGGCTGAAAGTGAAG
Organism: Ichthyophis bannanicus; assembly: GCA_033557465.1. Lineage (NCBI taxonomy): Eukaryota > Metazoa > Chordata > Amphibia > Gymnophiona > Ichthyophiidae > Ichthyophis > Ichthyophis bannanicus. Next base: position 56,679,687 of record CM066045.1, read on the forward strand.
ATGATCTGAAACATTTGCTTCTCACAATCAAAGAACATAGTCTCAAAATGGGCCTGCACCTTAATGTAAAGAAGACAAAGATCATGACAACTGGCATAATCAACAGATTCATCGTTGAAGGAGAAGATATTGAAACTGTGAACTGACTTTAACCTACTTGGATCAACTATCAATAAAGAAGCAACAAGCAGTCAAGAAATCAGACGACACATTGCTCTTGGCAGAATGGCTATGAAAGACCTAGATAAGATTCTCAAGAGCAGAGATGTCTCTCACCATACAAAGATTTGACTTGTTCAAGCCATGGTATTTTCAATAACATTATATGGATGTGAAAGCTGGACAGTGAAAAAGATAGACAGGAAGCAGCTTGATGCCTATGAATTATGGTGCTGGCGGCGAATACTGTGTATACCATGGACTGCCCGAAGAACAAACCAGTTAGTTCTAGAGGAGATCAAACCTAAGCTTTCTTTAGAAGCTCAGATGACAAGACTTGAACTTTCATACTTTGGACACATCATGCGAAGAGAGAGATCATTAGAGAAAGACATCATGCTTGGCAAGATAGAAGGTCAACGCAAAAGAGGAAGGCCAGCAATGAGATGAATCGATACAATAACAGCAGCTACAGGTACCAATCTGTCAACAATGAGCCGCCTGACTGAACACAATTTAGGATAGCTATCCAGAGGGTTGCCATGACTCGACTCCGACTTGACGGCACTTAACAACAACAATATGGCAGAAAACCAACATGGATTTAGCAAAGGAAAGTTTTGCTCACTAATCTTACATTTTTTTGAAGGTGTGAATAAACAGGTAGATAAAGGTGAGCCGGTCGATATAGTGTATCTGGATTTTCAAAAAGCCTTTGACAAGGTCCCTCATGAGACTCTTGGAAAAATTAAAGTCATGGGATAGGAGGCAGTATACTATTGTGGAGTAGGAGCTGGTTAAAAGATAGAAAGTAGAGTGTAGGAATAAATGGCCAATTTTCTCAATGGATCTGTGCTGGGTCTGCTGCTTTTTAACATATTCATAAATGACCTGGAAATGGGAACAACAAGTGAGGTGATCAAATGTGCAGATGATACCAAATTATTCAAAGTTGTTAAAACCCAAGAGGATTGTGGAAAATTGCAAGTGGATCTTGATAAATTGGAAGACTGGGCATCCAAATGGCAGATGAAATTTAATGTGGACAAGTGCAAAGTTATGCACCGAGGGAAGAACAACCCAAACTATGGTTACACAATGCAAGGTTCCACATTAGGAACCACCACCCAGGAAAAAGATTTAGGTGTCATTGTGGATAACATGTTAAAACCCTCGGCCCAGTGTGCAGCGGCGGCCAAGAGAGCAAATAGAATGCTAGGTATGATAAGGAAAGGAATGGAAAATAAAACAAAAGATATTATAATGCCTCTATATCGTTCCATGGTGCAACTGCACCTTGAATAGTGTGTGCAATTCTGATCACCATATCTTACAGTTATAGTTTGATTTTATTTTATATACCGCCTATAGTCAGGCATCTAGGCGGTGAACAGTACAACTATGCGGGGAAATATAATACACAAAAGAACTAGGGGCAAACAAAAGACAGGGAAGGAAACAAAGGAAGGCCTAGGTTACAATCAGTGATAGATCTAAAGTAAACAGAGGACACAGAAGACTGAAAGGCAAGGGACAGATAAAAAGACATACCATGGGCAGTCCTGTGATGAAATATCAGGGGGGGGGGGAGGGGGAAGACGACAGACAAAGGAAAAACCAAAAGGAAGAAATTAGTTTTTAGCTGGGACTTGCAGCAGGTGAAGGAGCTGAGAGAGAAGGCCAGGGGGAAGCGAATTCGAAGGGAAGGGGCGACAACCTGAAAGGAGGAGAACAGAGGCCAGGAACGGTAAGGAGATGTTGGGAAGAGGAACGAAGTGTGCATTGGGAGGTATAAGGCAATAGGAGTCATGAAAGAAAGAGAGAGTAGCCAGAATGAAAGGTGTGTAAGAAGTTTGCACTTTATACGGAAGGCGACCTGGAGCCCGTGATCAGTGACAAGGAGAGCGGTGACAATGGTCGAACTTACGGGCACTATGAATGAATCTGATGGCAGTATTTTGAGTCAACTAGAGACGGTGGATCTTGGACTGGGGAAGATTGGAGAAAAGAGAGTTTGCATAGTTGAGATGGGAGACTAACAGGGAGAGTATGAGCAGACAAACAGAAGATTTGTCCAGAAGCTTACGGACAGAATGGATTCGGTGCATAATGAAGAAGCAGCGTTGAACAGTACAAGAAATATGATTAGAAAAAGAAAGATGGGAATTGAAAGAAATCTCAAGAAGGCTAGAGAAGGGGAGGGGAGTGTACGGACGGAAGGAGAGAGCAAAGGAGGAGGAGCAGGGTCTGCAAAGTGAATAGATGCAGTCTTAGATGTGTTATGCTTAAAGCCGTGACCAGACAGCCAATCAGCAACAGTATCAAGTTTGGATGAGATCCGAGAAATAATGGATGGAGAGTAAGCAGGCAAAATGAAAAAGGAGTTGAATATCATCAGCATAAATGAAGAACATGATATCCAGGGAAGCAATCAGAAAAGCCAGAGGGGCCAGATAAACGTTAAAAGAATGGGGCTAAGAACAGAGCCCTGGGGAACACCACTGCAAAGGATCTGGGGAGAAGAAAGCAAAGACGACCAAGAAATCCAGAAGGAGCACGAAACCCGGCCAAGGCAGAGCCCGTAACACCAATCGATGAAAGCTGTAAGTGAAGAAGGGAGTGATCAACCAAGTCAAAGGCCACAGAGAGGTCAAGAGAAACAAGCAGAACCTGATGGTGAGAATCAAGAGAGGCGCGGAGGTAATCAGTAAGAGCAAGAAGAGCGCTCAGTAGATGTGTGGGGATGAAAGCCAGTTTGTGCAGGGTGACTAGCGCCAAAGCGAATGAGGAAATCCTGTAACTGCTGAGCGACCAGCCACTCAAATGACCTTGGAAAGAAAGGGTAAAGTGAGATGGGTCAGTAATTAAGTGGATCGAGTGGATCAGTGGCAGCAGGTTCGAGGACGGGGAGGACATTTTATTTTTTTTAATATATCGACTTTCAGCGGGTCAAAGCAGTGTACATGAAACAGAGAACCATTAATAGAATACATTGAAACATTGGATAAAACTATCTATAGTGGATGTCGGCTTTGTTCAGTGGGCGTCACTGTGGGAATGACAATGGCTTCTTTCCAGCAGGAGGGAAAGATGCCAGAGGAGAAAGATGAAGCAATAATGGATGAGAGTGAGGAGGGAAAAGAAGCACTAATGGGATGGCATGGGGGTCACAAGGAGCAATAGTGAAGCGAGAGAAGGAAATGACCTGGGAGAGCTCACTGTAGGTTGGAACGGAGAAGTGGAACGAGTAACTGAAGGAGGGGGGTAGGACCAAGAGGAGGGGAAGCAGAGGGAGGGGGCAAGGAAGACTGAATAGTAAGAATTTTTTGATGGAACATGGAAGCAAAACCAGAGGGATGGCACAGCAGGAGAGTGATGAAACAATGAAGAAGCCAAAAGAGGCAAGAGGAAGAGGTATCCCTGCCACAAGAGTGAAGTAATAGGACTTCTTTGCCCGAGTGGCAGCAGTGTGGTGCAAAGCAGACTGGAAAGAAGACAGCAGAATGGATGATCAATGTTTGTGCCAGCAACATTCTAGCTGGCGGATCTGGTGCTTCAAGAGGCAGAGCCCCGGATGGTACCAGAGGCAAGAAGAAGTAGGGGGGGGGGGTGACTAAATGTAATGGGTCTGCTCCTTGTTGGTCACTCCAGGCCAGGGAAGTCCCGAACCCTCATCTGCGGTGTGCTGCTTCAGCTGGCTGGAATCCAGGGGAATAAAACTCACAACCGGACACAGAAGGAAAGGTGTGCAATTTAATTTCAACGTTAGAAGGTCAAGGTTCGGGACTTCCCTGGCCTGGAGTGACCAACAAGGAGCAGACCCGTTACACTAAACAAGATGGAGTGGTGGAATCAAAGGTGAATAAAATGGTCGAACTGAAAAGGAGGACCTGATCATCGGAGCAACGCTGCTCAAAGTCGGAGGGAAAAGGAGGACAGTGAGCCACAAAATTATCAGGAGAGGTCGCAGCATTGACAGAGATGTGGGGCTGGAGGGGGAGCCTGAAGGGAGGGGCAGACGAGGGTAAGAGAAACAAGGGGGTGATCCATCCACAGAAAGTGGGTGACGACAGGGGAGGAAATAGGCAAAAAAGCAGATGTAATCATGAGGTCTAGGATCTGACCCGCAGTGTGAGTCGGGGCAGTGATGTGTTGTTGTATGACAAGAAACCAAGAAAATCCCAAGTGATGGAATCAGTTGAAGAGGATATAGCAGAACTAGAAAAGGTACATAGAAGAGCCACCAAAATGGTGGCTTAAAAGATTAGAGTTCTTCAACTTGGCAAAAAGACGGCTGAGGGAAGATATGATAGAGATCTATAATAAGTGGAGTGGGACGGGTAAACGTAGATTGGTTGTTTGCTCCTTCAAAAAAGTAGAAAAAGACTAGGGGACACGCAATGAAGTTACAATGTAGCCCATTTAAGACTAAAAGGAAAAAATATTCTCTCCTATTAATAAAAGCTGTTAGTGTAGCTGGGTTTTAAGAGGTTTGGACAAGTTCCTGAAGGAACAGTCCATAAATCATTGTTAAGGAGGACCAAGGAAATCCACTGCTTACCCCGGGACAAGCAATGTGGAACCTGTGTACTTTTTTTGGGAACCTGACAGGTGCTTGTGACCTGGACTGGCCATTGCTGGAAGCAGGATACTGGGCTTGATGGACCCTTGGTCTGACCCAGTATGGCATCTTATGTTCTAAGAACACAGAAAGACCAGCAGCAAAAAGACATTTCTTCTTAAAATGCTGAACTTCTGCTTATACACTGAAAGAGCCACACAGATGATCTGCAAGCCGAACAGTCTTGCCCTACATGCGCAAGATTTCTAAGTCCCCTCAGACCAGGCATAAAGATAATGGCGCTCCCGAATTATAGGCCTGGTTATGCAATCCTCTAGGTGTTTCTTTGCATTGGGCGCAGACCTCATTAGCATTTCATTTTAATACGCACAGCTCATTTGCAGATTATTTAAATACGTTTGGCGTTACTGTGTGCGCATGACATTTTTGTTGTTGTTGTTTACACACGCGTCAGTCTCTTCTATGCTTTTGGCGTAGCGGTATTTGTGCGTATATGTTGCGTTATCTGCACACTAGTCTTACTGCATCAGATTCTAAGACCTCCAATGTCAGGGAAATACCTACCGTACCTACTGTAAATTTACCTTGAACTACCACGGGAAAGGTGCGCGCTAAATACCAATTCATCCAGCACTAATAACTGGACACTGGTGGCAAGGGGAGAGCTGAAGGTGTCCTGATGGTATTATAGGCACCTGAAACCAGTTTTTAACATGTTCTCAGATAGAAACTGCCCATCCTTCTCTGCAGGGCATGGAAGCTCAGAGAGCTGAACAAAGGGTGTGAAATACATAATTTTGCACAGATTTCTGATTTTTCACAAACAGCACCTTCACGCTTTTTCCTGGCTCCCTGAGAGCTGCCAGGATAGTGTGAATCATGTGTCAGCGCCCACTGGTTGATCCAATACGTTCGTGTTTACTCTGAAGGACAGAAAACGCACAGCACGTGTGGCTCCATCACACCAAGGTCATTAGGATGTGGCATCTCCTGAGAGGGGAGAGGGGAGGACGTTCTGAGAAGAGTTTAAAAGAACAGTGACTGGGGCCAGCATAGGATGGGAGGGCTTGGATTCAACCCCCGGGTCAAGGCTTCCGCTCTCCTGGCTGAGCAGAGCTAGGAAAACTGCAGAGGCCTAATTCACAGGCCATGTAGAGACTAGGGGAGGATACCGGCCAGACATCACACAATGTAGGGACCATGACTGCAGGATTCTGGAGGAATCGCTACTGTGTGGCCCCGACCGAGGACTAAGTGAGTCAGAAATAGGATTTAAACTTACTGGACATCTCTAAGCAGCAAACACAATCTATTAGATCAAGTTAGCTGGCTTCATTAAATATATTTACGAAATATAAGCTCAGGTGAGAGGTTTATAAATCTGACAACAGCAGGGATGGCGGGGGGAGGGGGGGGAGACATTCATTTGCTCATCCTTAAAATGTAATTTTAAAAGGCTCCTGCTGCCGTCAAGGCAGTGGTGAGCGAAGACGCTGAGATGCAAAGGGATATTTCTGCAGGGACAGTTTCACAGGACCTACAGCTTAGATAAACAGTCTGAACGGGTCTGGAATCCAAAAGGGGGGAGGGGCGTGAGGGCAGCTGAAATCCATTAGCCACAGCTTTCAGGACTGGGACACACTGGGTCATTTTGTTCCCAGATGGGAAGGGGTGGGGAAGCCACCCTAGACCGCTTGGCTAGGATTGCCGTCCTGTAAGAGAAAACGGCCACAGACAGATGTAGGGCTGTTGTCTGAGAACAGCTGGAGCTGAGAAACCAAAAGTTGGTTTTTGTTTCCTCAGGAGAGCCGGGAGAGAAGGAGTTTGGAAAGGAAAGAAACTTTCTGCATCTTTAAATCTGGCATACCTCCCTGTTATTTTAAACATACTAGATTATGCTCCATCATCTTTATATAAAATGCTACGTCAGCCAACAGCACTGCAGAAAAATCTAAACAAGTACATTACTGGAAACTTCCCAAAACAGTAGAGGCTGTGAGAACTGGAAACAGGTACTTCCATTCGTTTGGTCTCACAATAGGGTACCCCGGAATTTAAATTTAATTCACAGATTTACAGTATATCCTGCTTTCTACACATGGCTACAGCAACAAAAAATTAAACCAAATCAAGTCAGAATGTTACAAGACAACTTTTCTCTTACCCATCATTATCACGATTAATCCCCACAGAAGCGTTAGGCTATAGAAGCATAATATATTAAAACTGCAATGCTATAAGCAAGCGTAACAGGGATTCTGCGTTGAAGGAGGAGGAAGCAGCTGGTTAAAACATGCACCAACAGCTCGCAGGGCTGGAGGCTTTGGATAAGCGCTGCAAGGCTGTTTTATTTAGTTATTTATTTATTTTCATTCTCTTATATACCGCGCTATTCTGCATCAGTGCAGTTTACATTGAACAAACTGAAATTACATTGAACAGGGCATTATAACTTGGAGATAACTATTTTACAGGGAAAATGGGCTATGGAGGGTTAAGTGGCTTGCCCAATACCACAAGGAGCACCTGTGGGACTAGAAACCCCAGTCCTTCCGGCCCAAGGTTGCTGTCCTCTAGTGGGATTTGAACCCCCGACCTTCCGGCCTGAAGTACCTTGCCCCAACCACTAGGCCACTCCTCCACTCCACTTTTAATGTCGCTACCACAGCTGCAGGTCCCAGAGAGGGGTACCAGCGACAGCAATGGGCTGCCCTCAATACACCAACACTCTAGGTGACTACTTAGTTTGCCTGATGGGGAGTGCTGGCCCCGAGATGAAGTCAAGGCAAAAAAAAAAGAAAAGAAAAGTTCCTGACAATCACACAATACAAAGAACCAGCAGCTATATTTGAGAGGGTGGGCAATTTTTAATCGGCACCTTTACCTGGACGAATGTTTTTTTGAAAATTGTTTTACATATATTTACATAATGAGGACAAAGTACAATCTCCGTTTTGTGCAAGGTTGTTCTCGAAATGGTGATGCTGGGGTATTCGTGATTGCATTTATCAAAATCTCATGGAGGAGGTACTAGGGACTCAATAAAGTTGGCGGTGGTTTACAGTTTATTAAAATTTTGATATGCTGCCCTTTCGGATATACCAGAGCAGTTTACATAAAATCAATAAAACAGAAAAATATTAAAAGAACGCCATTAAACGATAGGACAGAGAAAAAGCAACATCCACACCGACAGACTAGGGTGCGGAGAAACAAGAAAGATGGGGGGGGGGGGGGGGAAGACAGATAGAATACAGCAGGCAAGATTAATAAACTGGAGCTACTGTAGGGAATGTGCGCCCGCCCTGGTGGGAGGATTGCTTTGTGGGAGAGGAGCAACTACAACCCTAACCAGCAATGGTATCAATTCATCAAGTGTCCAGGAAAGCTGGAGTGACCTTCCTGGAAGGAGCACTGTTAAATGCCCAAAACGTTCATTAGTATGAGAAGACTGGGTCTTGATTTTTAAACCACAACATCTCGAACCTTGCAGGCTGTGGGGAGTAGAGTGAAATTTGCTAATGAGAAGAGAAGGGTCCTGGGTACTGGTCCTATGTGACGCCAAACTAAACACGACAGGGATTTGAGCCCGCTTCCTACTGGAGGTGGTGGAGGTCAAAACTTTGGTGGATTTCAGGCATGTTTGAGGCAGATGTGGTGGACAGTGGAGGAAAATACATCGAGAGGAAACGTAAAAGACTTGCAGGAGGAGGGAGCTGTGCTGGGTTACATAAGGGACTTTCTGTGTGCTATTACTGAAACTGGATGACTTACTGCAAAACTAGGGACGCCTGCAAACAGGTCTGGATTTAGGGTGCTCACAATGACCATTCATGAGATTTCCGTCTGCATCAGACAATTTGGGCTTCTGAGAAAATCAGACTTAGTTGTGGTCCTCAAGGACTGGAGTTTATCATCCCCTACACAGGCATCACCATGTAAACCTACTGATCAGAAAGAAACTGGCCATTTGCTGATAGCTGCAACCTACTGTTCCCACCCGCCCCATGACTCCCATAGCCACCTTGATGAAAGGGCAGGTTTAATATACCCTTAATCTAATGCGGCTGGTATGATCACACCCAGAAGAAATATCAATTCTCTAAAAAAGAATGCACATTCACAGATAAACGTTCTGGCCATTGTTAGCCTCAGATAAGGCTGCTTTGAATAGTGTGATATCTCTTATTGAGCCAAGAAGGTATTATACTTTCTGGAAATAACAAAACAGTAAGGGCTAGTGCCTTACAAAGTCATGTGGTTTGTTTATTTTATTTTTTTTAAGTGGCACAGTGATGAAATAGTCTTTTTTTTTTAAAAGACACCATGTCAAGAATTAAAGGTACCAGGATACAGCTGCTCCGTCACGCCTGGCTTGAACCTTGAAACTCAGCTTAGAAGCTCCTGCACATAGAATTGGAATCCAAAGCTCAGGATGAGTTCTGCCCTGTGCTGAAACTATCTGGTGGCAAGTTGCAGCCGTTGCTCAGTTACCATCCTATAACAGCTACAGGAAGGACATCCAGGGTTTGGGCTGTCCCTTTTCATGGTGCAAGATAAGAGTAGGCAGAAGAATCAGAACCAGCGCTCACAGAACAACCCTCATGGGGTGAAAGATTTTTGGAGTTGGTATTAAACAGGACCAATATGTACCCACTTAAAATACACATGCACTTAGCTAATCTGGGGGTGACTAGGACAGGTGGAGTGTTGATAGTCCAATAATTAGGAAGGAGGACGGGTCGAATGGTAGGATGGAAAGAAAAGTAAGGGGCTCTTCTATTTACTGGAAGTGTCGGTTGAAAAGTCAGATTCTGCACAACTTCCAGATGGCTTGAGTTTTCCCTTCTTTATTTTTCTCCCCTTTTAAGCGTCCTATAATCACAGCTCTCCAGGCCAAGACGAAAGATTTCACAATCTCAGAAAACCGTCGCCTTTGAAACGCCTCTCAAGAAAAGGTTGCGGTTTGGCACACCACACACCCACCCACCGCCAGCCTTCCTCCCTCACCCAGTCAAATCAAAAGAAATAAAGAATTAACCCACATGCTGCTGGATCTCTTGCACTAGTGCTCCCCAGCACCCACAGGATAAATGAAGGTTGTAGCATAAGATGAGGTCTTGTCCTTTTCTTTATCTTTATTATCTTTATTAAAACATTTGATCAACCGCTACTGCCGAAGCATAGAGCGGTGTACAATAAAAACGTTTCTACTGCAAATTATAGAAAAGAACGCCTTCAGTGTCTTTCTGTTACCATCCATGGTTAGACTCCTTCTGTTATATAAAATCCTCCTGAGCACACAGTTCCATTTTTTTTTAAATCATATTACAGCCTCAGGAGGAGGTGATCAATTACTTTATATAATAAAAGCCAGTAAATTAATTTTCACAACTCCAAGATTTCACCCCAGGCACAGATTGGCTAATGTCCCCCTGTCACTTTTATCGTGCTGCAGTAGGGCTGTGTCTGAAATCGGCCCTAATACACAGTTCGCTCACCGAGAGGCTACTGGAGTGCCCATAAAGTGAGGTTACTCGCTTGTAACAGGTGTTCTCTAGGGACAGCAGGAATCAGTCCTCACATATGGGTGACATCAACACCAACGGAACCCTGACGAAGCATTTCCTCAGCTTTCAAAGAAAGCCTTTGGGAGATGCCACCACGCATGCGTGGTCCCCTTCCCACCCAAGGGTGCCATTTTGCTCAGTCAGGTGCCATAGCTAGAGCCCAACCAAAAAGATGGCCAAAATGAACAGCAACTCCAAGTGAAGGAGGGAGGGTTGTGAGGACTGATTCCTGCTGTCCCTAGAAAACACCTGTTACAGTTGAGTAACTACACTTTCTCTGGGAACAAGCAGGAAATCAGTCCTCACATATGGGACTCCTTAGCTCCAGGCTACCAAGGACTGGCATAAAACCGGGGCACAGCCTGGCCGTGGGCAGCTGCAGGCAAATCCTGATGACAGACTCAAGAGACCCCAGTATCCAGGAGAGCCATGGCTCCAGTAAATGGCTCCAGTAGCCTGAACAAGAAGGGTCAGAGGGCAGGAGTTTCCTAAACCCCGAAGAGGTTACGGAGTACGGCCTGGCCGAAGGCGCTGTCCCATTGGGACTCCCTCTCCAGGCAGTAGTGGGCTGCGAAAGTATGGACAGAGGACCAGGTGGAGGCCCAGCAGATGTCCGCCATGGGCACCAAACAGAGACTGGTGACCGAGGTCGCAATCACCCAGACATTGTGCGCTGTGACTCGATGCTCCAGAGGGATACCGGCTCAACTGTGAGTGAAAGTGATGCATTCCGCCACCCAGATGGACATGGTCCACTTGGTAGCAGCCAGCCACTGCAGGTAGAAGGACAGGGCTCGCTTGCAGTCCAGGGTATGGAGGACGGCTGATGCAAAGTCGGCATGGGGCTGTGGAAAGAAGGTAGGCAATACTACCTCCTGGTTCAGGTGGAAATCTGAGACAACCTTCGGGAGAAACTTCGGGTGAGTGCGAAGTACAGCTCAGTTCTTGTAGAATCTGGTGTAGGGTGGCTCGGCCACCAAGGCCTGAAGCTCACTGATCCTGTGGGCAGAGGTGAGTGTCACCAAGAAGGCCACTTTCCAGGAAAGGTGGCATAAGGAACAGGTAGCCAAGGTCTCAAAGGGCAGCTTAGTAAGCTGCGCCAGAACCACAATGAGATCCCACTCTGCCAGGGTGACCGGATGGGGGGTTTGGAGAGGAATAAGCCCACATGAACCTGGTAATGAGGCTTGCCCTCCAAAGGATGGTGGTTGGCAGAGAGAGCACTCAGATGTGCCTGGACGAAATTGGACTTAAGTCCAGACCGTGAGAGGTGGAGGAGATATTGAAGGACCGAATGCACCGGGCAAGAAAATGGGTCCAAACGGTGCTCCGTGCACCAAATGGAGAACCGGCGCCACTTGAAGACGTAAACCCATCTCGTAGAGTCCTAATGAGAGGCTAAAAGGATTTCCTCCACCTCCTCGGAGAGGTTAAGGGAAGCTAAGGCGACCCGTTCAACCGCCAGCCCATGAGAAACACAGAGCCTAAAGTTGGGGTGGATGATCGAGCCCTCTTCCTGTGTCAAAAGTCCCGGGGAGCTCCCGAGAGGGACCAGGATTCTGTCGAGAGATGGAACAGCAAGGGGAATTGATGCCTTGTCCTGTTAGACCTTGAGGAGGGTCTGGGCTATCAAGAATGTGGGAGGGAAGGCATACAGCAGGCCTCTTGACCACGAGATGAGGAAGGCATCCACCACCACCCAAGAGTTGTGGGGTTGGGGGTTGCAGAACCGGGGCAGCTGAGCATTGGTCGGGCTAGTGAAGAGGTCCAGGCTGGGGCAACCCCACAACCGGAAAAGCCCGAGCGCTGTCTCTGGATCCAGGTGCCACTGGTGCGGTTGGAGGACCCTGCTCAGCCTGTCTGCCAAGACATTGTTCTGGTCCGGTAGGTAGACCACCTTGAGGAGGATCCCATGGCCGATTGCAAAGGAATAAAGAGCCACAGCCTCCTGGCAGAGGTGGTAGGAGCCCGTGCCGCCCTCTTGTTCATGTAGAACATAGTCACCTGGTTGTTCGTCTGGACGAGCACCAACTGGTTTCTGCAGGTGGTGCCAGAAGGCCCTGAGAGCAAGGAAGATGGCTCTGAGCTTGAGCAGGTTGATCTGCTGCTGGCTCTCCTCAGAAGACCAGTCTCCCTCAGTGCGGAGCTCTCCGCAATGGGCACCAGGGAGGCGTCTGTCGTGAGGACCCTCTGGGAGCTTGGTGATTGAAAAGCCATGCCCACTTGCAGCTGCTGAGCATCCTGCCACCAGATAAGGGACTCAGTCAGCTGTCAAGATGCCTGACTGTGTCGCGGAGTCAGCCGGTGGCCTGAGACCACTGGGATTGGAGGCACCACTGAGCTACCCTCATGTGGAGGCATGCGTTGGGAACCAAATGGACCATGGAGGCCAAGCAATGTCCGGGCCGACACTAAATGGAGCCTCTATACCTCGGCCATGAGGACCGCAAGTCGATGTGCCCTGTCGAGGGGAGGAAAGCCTTGCCCTGGACGGTGTTGAGGCCGGCTCCAATGAACTCCAGCACTTGAGTTGGGGTGAGCTGGGATTTCGGATGGTTTATCACGAAACCCAGGTGCTGTAAACCTAAATGGTATAGCAGATGGCCTGCCCAGCCTCAGAGGTCATGTCCCCTTTTATCAGCCAATCGTCGAGGTAGGGGAAGACGCAGGTCTTTTGGAGGCAGAGATAGACCGCCACCACCGCCAGACACTTGGTGAAAATCCTTGGGGCAGAGGCAAGGCCGAAGGGAAGAACTCTGTACTGGTAGTGGTTGCCTTCGACCACGATCCTCAGGTATTTTCTGTGACTGGGATGGATAAGGTTGTGGGTGTAAGTATCCTTTAAATCCAAGGAGCATAGCCAATCTCCCTGCTGGAGGTAGGGCAGCAGCGTTCCAAGGGAGCACATCTTGAACTTCTCACGCACCAGGAACTTGTTGAAGTTCCTCATGTCCAGGATGGGCCTCAGCCCCCTGTCCTCTTCGGGATCAGGAAGTACCTGGAGTAGAAACCTTTCCCTCTTGAAGGGAGAGGTACAGGCTCCACCACTCCATCCTTGAGGAGGCCCATGAGTTCTTGCAGTAGCAGGGCCCGGTGTAGGGGAGACCGAGGGGGTTCCCTGGGAAAAAAGAGGACGAAGGAGTCTGTTCGAGGTGCAGGAGGTAACCCTCCCAGACGACCTGGAGAGCCCAGGAGTTAGTGATAATGTGGGCCCACCAGTGGGCGAAGTGGACCAAGGTGTTCCCCTGTGGGGTGCTGGTCCTCCAGAGGAAGAGGAGCTATGCAGATGGTATCAAAACCCCGATCCAGGCTGGGCTAGGGCTGGTGTCTGGGTCTTCTGACCCTTGGGTTTGCGCCGACTCTGGCCTGTGCTTTTGCCCTGGGGGCCCTGCTGAGGGGTCTGGGCAGCTAGGTAGGCAGGGTAGCCCCGATAGGGTTGGCTCTTCTGGAGGACAGGGGGCTTCTTCCCCTGTGGCTTCTTCCTGGGAAGAGTGGAGGTCTTCCTTGAGAGACGGGTCTCAATCTCAGTCGCCTTATCCTCCATCAGCTTGCCGACGAGCTGTTCACCGAGGCATGGGACATCCAGGAGTTTTTCCTGCATCCCCTGCTCGAGATCTGATGATTGTAGCCAGGCCTGGCATCTAGCACCGATGCTGGCGGCAGCCACTCTGGCACTGGATTCAAAGCCATCATAAGCGGCTTGGGAGAGGTATTTGGAGCACTCCGCGATAGACTTCATTAGAGCCTGGGAACGTCGGAGATGGTCTCCATCGAGGCCAGTGGCATAGCCGCCGAGCTCCTTGGCCAGGTCCCGCAGGAACATGCCAATGTATAGTTGGTAAGTTTGAATGTGGCAAGCCAGCATTGAGCCCTGGAAGCTTTTACGCCCTAGGGCATCGAGCGTGCAGGAGTCCTTGCCTGGCAGCACTGAGGAGTTCATCTTCAGGCTTTTTTGCTGGTTCATGGCAGACTCAACCACCATGGAGGTGTGTGAGAGCTGCACCTTGCGGAACCTCGGCCCTCGCTGGACCCAATACATCATGTTGAGTCGTCAGCTCACGATGGGGACTGGGGTCTCCCACATCTGGAGGAGAAGCCAGGTGAGGATGGAAGGCACAGAGACTATCAGGGTCTCTTTTGGCCGTGCCTCGTATTGGAGGATGTCCAATTTCTCCGTACGTGGGTCCTCCTCCGACTCTGTCGTGAGGGAGAGAAGACATGCCCTATCACTGATGAACTTGAGAAAAGAGGTATCCTGGCAGCAGAGGGAGACGGATCTGAGGGGAGGTCTCGGTGGGCCTGCGACTCTGGGGACGTCTTGACGTCGGACTCCCAATCAGAGTAGTCCAAGGAGGACTCAAAATCCTTTGGCTGCAGGAGAGCCGGTAACTACGGTCTCAGATGCTTCGAGGTGGGGGCAATGCCAGAACCAGAGGCACTCGCCACCAATATTGAGAACGAGACCCTCGCCAAGGATCCGCCAGAGGCATCTGGCTCTCAGCGATCGCAGCGGTGGCCCGGGGAGTCCTCGATGTTGAGGCCCCTGCGGTCTTGGCAGGGCCGGAGTCGGCGCCCACTGTGATGCGAGGAACGCAGAAAGATTGTGTTCTAAGGCCAACATGCCTGCTTCCCACTTGGGGGTCTCATCCATGGACATTAACACTGGGGTGACCGGGTCAGGCATCGAAGAAGAGAGGGGTCCTCAATGGGATGGGCCTCGGGAGACCGTGATCTACCGCTAGAAGCCACAATCTTGGCTCTGGACACCTGAGTGCGTTCCTGCTCCCATTCCTCGGGAGCTCTGCGGGGACTAAGGGACCGGGCACGGGATTTCCCATACTTGTCTGCTTTCCCGGATGAGGCTGTCAAGGTCTTCCTCTTCTTATACACACACTCTGGCGTCCTCTGCTCGGAGTGTCGACAATTCCACAGAGGGGCTGCAGGGGCCTTACGCGAGTCCGAGAATTTGTGTGGGGCCTTCAGGCATGAGGCTATCAGGGAAACCGGGGTCAAGTCTGTCTTGTGGAAGATGTCGTCCTGCTTAAGCCGATGGCTCTGTAGGGCCATAGCGGACATTTTCTTGCACAAGGAGCATTCCTCTGAGTCATCGTCTGCACCCAAACACTGGAGGCAACAATCATGAGTGTCAGTGAGTGACATGTTTTTGGAGCACCGATCACATTTTTTTTTTTTAAACAGTGGTGGCCATCAGGGCAAAAAGAACCCCAGTGAAGTCGAAGACCCTTGACGCGGCCAGTTGTTAAAAAAGGTGTGAAAGCACTGTGATGGAAAAATCAAGGCAAAAATGTTTTTTTGAGGCAGATGCTTTTGCAGTAGGCGTCAGTTCCTTTCCCGCCCAAGACTAGCCGGAAAGGTACAAAGATAGTATGAGAAAGTGTAGTTACTCACCTCTAACAGGTGATCTCCGGGAACAGCAGAAATTTAGTCTTCACATATGGGTATCGTCAGTACCGATGGAGCCTGCGCGGGAACGCTCCCCAACGTCCAATAGGAACGCTTTTGGGAGCATCCCTCAGCACATGCGCGTTGCCTTCCCGCCTTTCCAACTGTCCCTCTTCAGTTAAGTTTGTAGCTGAGTGAAAGGATAGAGGGAGAGAGGAAAGAGACAGAGAGATAGAGAGACAACTCCGAGGGGAGGTGGGTGGGTTGTTAAGACTAAATTCCTGCTGTTCCCGGAGATCACCTGTTACAAGTGGGTAACTACGCTATCTCCAGGAACAAGCAGGAATGTAGTCTTCACATATGGGGACTCCCTAGCTGAAGATGCCGGGGAGATGGCCCCAGGAAGCTGCCACCTATAATGAGGTGGGCCATGCTTCCTCCCATGGATCTCTAGCATCCTACCAGGGTTGGTGGATAAGAGTTGAATTAAGTCTGAAAGAGATGTTGAAGAACAGCGTGGCCAAAGAAGGCATCCCAACGGGAGGCTTTATCTAGGCAGTAGTGGGCTGTGAAGGTGTGCACGGAAGCCCAGGTGGCTGCTTGACAGATGTCATCGATAGACACAGAGTGAAGGTTAGCCATAGCGGCTGACATGGCTCTCACATTATGCGCTGTGACATGGCCTTGAAGAGGAAGACTCTCAATAAGTAAAGGATATGCATTGTGCAATCCATTTAGATAGAGTTCTTTTGGAGACTGGAAGTCCCAAATGACTAGAATCAAAAGCAACAAAAAGTTGAGAAGACTTTCTATGTTGCTCTGTTCTTTGTAGGTAAAAAGCCAAGGCTCTTTTATAGTCCAAAGTATGAAGGTTCCTTTCTGCATTAGAGGCAAGAGGCCTCGGAAAGAATACAGGAAGGTAAATCGATTGATTTAAATGAAAAGGCGAAACCACCTTTGGCATAAAATGTGGATGAGTTGTGAGAACAACCTTATCATGGTGAAACCTTGTATAAGAGGGATTAGCCACTAAAGATTGCAATTCACTAATGCGATGTGTGGAGGTGATTGCAATTAGGAAGATGACCTTCCTTCTCATAAATCTTGCTATGAGTGGATGAGAGGAAATTGGCTGTCCATTTAGAGGCTTATAGGAAGCTGCAATTGCACTAAGATGGACTCTTATTGAATTTGTCTTTAGACCAGAATTTAATAAATGAAGTAGGTACTCTAGTACCGATTCCAAAGGTATTACAGGGGGGTTTAAGCCCTTTTGAGAACACCATATAGTAAAACGTTACCACTTGAAGGTGTAAGAACGTCTTGTGGAAGGTTTTCTGGAAGCCTGAAGGATATCCTTTACCTGTTGGGAAAAGTTAAGATCCTGCTTTCAGCAACCAGGCCCTGAGATGCAGGGACTGGGGATTCGGGTGCCATAGCATCCCATTCTCTTGGGAGAGAAGATCTGGAGCACACCCTAACTCCAGAGGTGCAGCTTGAGAGAGATGTAGAAGCAGGGGATACCACGTTTGTGGTGGCCACCGTGGCGCTATGAGGATCATACGACCTCTGTCTCTCTGAAGCTTGAAGAGTGTTTTGGGGATGAGGGGAATGGGTGGGAAGGCATAGAGGAAGTCCTGACCCCAGTGAAGGAGAAAGGCATCCCTTGCCTGGCAATTGTGAGCTAGAATTCTGGAATAGAACCGGGGAAGTTTGGCATTCAGTGAACTTGCAAAGAGGTCTATGTCTGGGGTCCCCCAGATCTGAAATATCTTTATCACCTGGTCTAGGTGGAGAGACCATTCGTGAGGCAGCAGTACTCGGCTGAGTTTGTCTGCCCAAAGGTTTTGAATGCCTGGAAGATATACCACGAGAAGGTGAATTTGATGCTCTCTGGCGAGGGCCCATAGTCATAAAGCTTCGTTGCATAATGACAGAGAGCCTGTTCTGCCCTGCTTGTTCACATAGAACATGGCTACTTGATTGTCCGTTTGGACTAGGACTGCCTTGTAGCTGAGCTGGGCATGGAATACTCGAAGAGCTAGATAGATTGCTCTGAGTTCTAGGAGGTTTATGTGAAGACAAGCCTCCTGTGGAGTCCAGATACCCTGGGTGGAGAGATGGTGCAGGTGTGCTCCCCATCCCACCTGTGATGCATCTGTTGTTAGGGTGGCCTGGAATGGGGGTTGTTGAAAAGGAGACCCCACTAAAAGATTCTCCAGTGATTGCCACCATTTTAGGGACAAGATCAGTCGTTGTGAGTTTGATATCTTGTCCGATAGACGTCCTGTGGCCTGTGTCCACTGTGTGAATAGGGTCCACTGGGCTGCTTGCATGTGGAGGCGAGCATAGGGAACTACATGAACTGTGGATGCCATGTGTTCCAGTAATTGCAGCAGTTCTCGAGCAGTTAGGGAGGACTTTCCCGTTGCTTGAGAAGCTAGTTGCACTATGCGAAGACAGCGGGGCTGTGGGAGGAAAGCCCTTGACTGTCTGGTATCTAAACAAGCTCCTATGAACTGCAGGGTCTGAGAAGGAACAAGTTGGGATTTTGGGAAGTTTATGAACAATCCCAAGTATTGGAGAATTCGCATTGTGCGAGACAGTGCAGAGCTGGCTTCTGGAATCATGGAGGCTCGAATGAGCCAGTCGTCCAAGTAAGGGAAGACTAATATCCCTAGGGTTCGCAGGAATGCAGCTACTACTACCATGCATTTCGTGAATACTCTTGGTGCCAAAGCCAGACCAAAAGGAAGAACCCTGTATTGGAGGTGTTTTCCCTTGAAAAGGAATCGTAAGAATTTCCTGTGATCCGGATGGATCAGAATGTGAGTATATGCATCCTTTAGATCTAGAGAGCAAAGCCAATCCTGACTTTGAAGGTATGGCAGAAGAGTTCCCAGAGAAATCATTTTGAACTTTTCTCGGAACAGATATGTGTTCAATTCTCTGAGGTCTAGAATGGGTCTGTGTCCTGTTTTCTTTGAATAAGAAAATAGGGGGAGTAGAACCCTGTACCCTGTTGGAGAATGGGTACTTCCTCTATTGCTTCTTGGGCAAGGAGTGTTGAGACTTTTTGATCCAGTAGATTGTCTGCAGAGGTTTGGGAATTGAACTGTCTTACGATTGTAGGAGGGGGCATGCTGTGAAAATGAAGCTTGTACCCCTCTCCTACAATGGACAGAGTCCAATTTTCTGCTGTTATTTGGTGCCTTCTGTCCACAAAATGACACAACCTGCCTGGAATGTTTAGGGGTTCTGGACCCTTCAGAGGCAGGAAGGCCAAGCTCTCTAGGAAGGAGTCAAAGCCCTTGAGGGGGCTGAGCCTGTGGAGCTGATTGAGCTCTCAGGCCTTTTGGCTTCTTTTGTTATCTGGATTGTTGCTGTTGTCCTTTTTGGGCAACTTGACCCTGAGCTTCCCTTGCTGGGTATAGGATGGATAAAACTTCCTCTTTTTGCTGAAAAAGGGTTTTTTATAGGGTTTCGTTTTGGCTGGAGTGGCTGTTGTAGATTTTGACAATCTGTCTAAAGTGAGATTGTCAGTATCTATCTCATTAGCCTTTTCCTGCCAATTCTTGCCAAAAGAGGTTTTTTCCTGTGCAAGGGATGTTTCCTAATTTGTCCTGTACCCAAATCTCCAAGTCTGATGCCTGAAGCCAGGCAATCCAACGTGCACCAATGGCAATAGCAGAAGTTCTGCTGATGCATTCAAAGCAGTCAAAGGCTGCACAATTTACAAACTTGGAAACGTCTTGAGCATGCTTGACAAGAGTAAGGAAGTCTTGTCGTTTGTCATCAGGGAGAAGGGGGCTCATAAGCTCCAAGTCGCCTGTGACTTCTTTGAGGAACATTCCCATATAGAAAATATATGAGCTGATCCTAGCTGAAAGCATGGAAGCCTGAAATGTTTGACACCCAAAGGCATCAAGAGTCCTGCATTCACGACCTGGAAGATTGGATGCATGTCTTTTTGCACTTTTCCTATGCATGGCCAATTCCACTACCATTGAATGGTGTGGCAGCTGAGTCTTTTGAAAACCAGGACATGGTGGAACTCGATACATGGTATCGAGTCTCCTAGAATGAGGAGATGTGGTCAGAGGTGTTTCCCACATTCTGAGCATCAAATCATGAAGAATTTCATGAATGGGCAGGGTAGCAGCCTCTCTGGGAGCCTTAGGGTATTGGAGTATTTCCAATTCCTTTGCTCTAGGTTCTTTTTCAGGAGCTACCGTGATAGATCGGCCTCGGGCCACATCACGAATAAAATCCTGAAAAGACATTCTGCGTTGAGGAGAAGAGGAGTCTTCCAGAAGAAGTACTCTGGTACCGACCAAGTTATCCGAGTTACCAGAATTGGAACATTCGAAACATCTCTGATCCCGATGTTCATGCAAAGCATGGTATCGGTATTGATCAAAGTCAGCACCGAGTTGGTCCGGTACCGATCTGTCGATGCCCGAAAAAGTCGGCATGGGCAGAATTACCACCAGGGCCGGTACCGTCGGTGCTGGTACTGGCATCGGTGTCGGTACTGGTGCCCATTGAATTGTCGGTAGCGGTGTCAACGGTACCGCAGCTGTAAGGAGAGCTACAAGACTGCGTTCGATAGCAAGGAATCTCTGGTCTATCGACGCTGCCGATGCCTGGGTGTCGGTACCGGTAGAAGCGGCTGGAACCCCTGAGCATGGCACCAGTAGTTCTGCCGAGGTTGAGGCCTTGAGAACATCCTGGAGCCCTGTTAGTGCTTTGGAGGCCGAAGCCTCCCGCCGGGGCTGTTTTGCCAGTATAGTTTCCTCAAGGGCAATGCCAATGGCTTCTCGATGCTTAGAAGGAGATCTACCCTTTAAGGATCGGCTCTTATGTTTAGTTACCTGAGATCCATGGGAGGAAGACGAGGCTCTGGAAGATGTCGATGCAATGGACATCGCATCTGAAGAAAAGAGGGTACCGAGCTTTGCAGCCCAGTTCTGTCTTCCTCTTTTAGTCAGCCCCATAGAAGAACACTCCGATGGAGAATGTTCAGGGCTTAAACATTTGAGACACCAGTCATGGGTGTCGGTGACAGAAATGGTACAGTCACACTTAGTACATTTTTTAAAACCACTAGCTGGTTTTTCCATTTTTCAGGAAAATGGGGCCTAATGCCCAAAATGGCGCTTAGCACCAGAAAGAAAACGTTTCTGAAGAGAAACACTTCAGAAGTATATATATATATTTTTTTTTTTTTTAAAGAAGAAAAGAGAACCGGCAGTACCGGTAGGCGTCGAGCGGAGGCATGCGCGACCACAAGAAAAAACAAGTTTAAAGAAGAAATTTTCTGTGGTGACAGGGTATGTGATCTTTCAGCTCTGCGGAAACGAAGAACTGAAGAGGGACAGTTGGAAAGGCGGGAAGGCAGCGCGGATGTGCTCAGGGATGCTCCCAAAAGCTTTCCTATTGGACGCTGGGGAGCGTTCCTGCGCAGGCTCCGTCAGTACCGACGATACCCATATGTGAAGACTACATTCCTGCTTGTTCCTGGAGATAATCTACTTTTTCCATGGGGATGAGACGAACATCTGTAGGGCTTTGCAGAAAGAAAGGAGACTGAGCAAGATGGCACCCTTGGACGGGAAGGGGACCCTGCATGCATGGTGGCATCTCCCAAAGGCTTTCTTGGAAAGCTGGGGAGATGCTCCACGCAGGGCTCCGTCGGCATCAACGTCACCCATATGTGAGGACCGACTTCCTGCTTGTTCCTGGAGAAGTAACTTTCTCAAACATTTTTCGATCTGTAAGTTAAATATCATTTTTGTCTTTCATACTCTGAATTCTGCACAGCAACACTAGAAGAAAAAGCTAAGGCTCTTTCTCTCTCTCTTTCTCCAGAACCACCATCAATTAGTTGATTTAAAACACATCTTCAGTTACTGCAGAGAAAAATAGAAGGCAAAAGAGAACATGTAAAAGTTGGTTTTGGAGGGTTTTTTTTTTTTAATTAGTGGAATGGAGCTCAAAGAATCCGCCCCATTGGCATCCCAAAATTTGTCCCATGTTTCCCATAATGACTTCTATCACTGCCTTCATGAAACCGTGAGCTCCCTAGACCCCAGCACCAGCTACAGATAAGGGTGCCTTAAGGCGGCATGCATTAGCTAGACCTCCAGGGGAGGGCGACTAGGCGGCCGAGTAACTCGCTTCTCTTACCGTTCACAGCCGTTGGTTGCAAGTACAGGCTGAGTCAGGCTGACATCCAGTGTTCCCTGTCAAAAGCAAAACGAGAAGCTATGAAAGCTTTACAAGCTCACCCTAATGTAGAGCTAGAACCTACTTTGTTTCCTCTTCCCCAAATCCCACTGCAGTATGTTCTTTATTAAAAAAGACTCCTTAAAGTACTTGTACCTGTATGTATACACATTGTCTTCTGAGCCCTTCAATCACATCTTAAAGAGAGAATGTATAAAAGGAAATCAGTGCGCTTCAGTTTTTGTGTCAGTTCCTTTTCTGTGCAGTCAGCTTCACTGTTCAATATCCAATGAACCCAGCTCCCTGCCCCCTCCCCCCCTCCCGTTTAAGAAGACACACTGCCTCTAGTTGCAGACCAATGTGGTTGGCAGGAAGCCAAGGCCCTGCCAGCCAAAGATGATGTGCCAGTGGTGGCACCAAGTGGTGCGTCTGGTGAGGGGCCAAGATTCCCCCAGTTGCCGAAGCTGCTCGACAGAGAGAAATCAGCAGTGTGGCTGGCGGGGAGCCCAGACCCTGCTACTGGATGGGCTGGAAGAGCATTGGAGACACAGGTGAGGGGATGAAGAGGGATTGGCATAAGGAGGAAGAGAATATGCCCTCCTCCCAAACGCACAGGCATAAGCCCCCACCCAGCCATGAGCCCCCACCTCACCAACGCAGCTCCACCTCCAAGACAGGACACACAGCAGGGCTTCCAAAGCTGTCCCGGGGAGCCCTCAGCCAGTTGGATTTTCAGGGTATCCACAATGAATCTGCACGAGCTCAGTCTGCGTACACTGGAGACCTAGCGCATCCATATTGATCTCATCCATATACAGTACATTGCTGTTGTCTGGCTGTGGGGTCCCAAGGACAGATTTGGGAAGCCTTGTATTACAGTTTGGCCATTGCCTAGGGCAGTATTGCTCAATGCTCTCCCAGATTTTCAGGATTGCCATAATGAATAAGCATGTCGTTCATTTGCATATACTGGGTCTCCAATGTATGCAGATGTATCTCATGCATATTAATTGTAGAGATCCTGAAAACCTGACCTGCTAGGTGTACCTCTAGGAGAGGACTGAGAAGCACTGGTCTAGGGCACCTTCTGTGAGATGGGGGAAGAAGCCGAGTGAATAGCTTTAATGGCCAGACTTTTCTACTTATATCTAAAGAAAACCTACAAATCAAAATGGGTTTCCAATTAAAATTGCATGGATCTAGTGCCAAATTGCCTTTAGAAAAAGAAAGTGCTTATACACATGCATTTCTTATTTGTCGGAAAATCGGTGATGACAACATCAGAAATTGAAGAGATCCTAGTTCCAAAAGCTGCTTAGCCTTGTAATGCTGTCCAGCGCAACTTAAAATACACTTAGAGGCCTATCCCATTCAGACTGTGCAGCCCCCGTACAACCGGGCAGAATCGGGCCGTGCAAAGTTAGACCCAATTCTGATCCCACGGCCCCCACATGCCCAGCCACGCCTGAATGGAGCCGCAGAGCCATGGTACCGCGGCTCTATTCAGGAGCTGCAAATGCTGGCCGCAGCCAAAATCTTCCTTTCCTGCACCCCTACCTCACCTGTCTCCGCCAGCCACTGCCAAAACGCTGCATCCAGGGGGACTTATTCCACCTTGGAGGTAGAAAAAGTCCCCCATCTAACCAGAATACCGTGGAAATACAGGGCCGACCTCAGAATCAGCCCTGTACGTCCAGGGTGCTAACCCATCCATGCCACGCCCTCACTCCACTTTT
Organism: Ichthyophis bannanicus; assembly: GCA_033557465.1. Lineage (NCBI taxonomy): Eukaryota > Metazoa > Chordata > Amphibia > Gymnophiona > Ichthyophiidae > Ichthyophis > Ichthyophis bannanicus. Next base: position 56,703,365 of record CM066045.1, read on the forward strand.
CGTCCCCATCTGAGGCTCCCCGTACAACTCCATCATTTGTACAGGGAACCTTTGTGCGGGATTAGTAGGGGGACGAATAGCGAGGATGTACGTCCAGTCCAGACAGGGCTACATCCCTGTTATTCGTGGCTCGGAATGACCCCCTTAGAAATTATGTTATTTTTACACTATTCCTAAGAAACCCCAGGGGTCTGAGCCGCCAGGGGTCATCATTGACTCGACGGCATACACCTTCTATGTGCTTTATCCCTACCATGAAAACCATCAAGCAAGTTGAATGATACTTTCACTAGAATAACATTGCACATTTTTCACTAGCTTTTAAAAACAGTTTTCTCTTTCTCAGCTCATCAGAGCACGACCCCTGGAAATAAACGGTGTATCTATTCCTTTGGAGAGGAGCAAGTCGAGTGCGGCATCGTTAGATTAGAACACAGATCTTCTTATCTACATCATCTTTTATCATGGGTTATGTTTTTTTTATTCTGGTTACCAAACATAAAATAAACAGAGGCAGGCAAACCTTACACAAGGGATAGGAAGGAGGTGGTATGAGGACACAGAGAAGTTGGAAAATAAACCGAGTAGTTCCCTGCCCTGTCCATCATCTGAAGAGCCCTAAATGAAGGCCGGCTCAAAAGCATCATGAAAAACCAGGGCACCAGCAGGAACAGACGGGAACTTGTGGCTGCTTGGAATGAGACACAGGGAAGCCCAAAGAAGGAGGTCGATACCAGCTCCCGTGACCCCTCAAAAATGAGACCACAGGATACCTTTGCCAGATCTTTCATGCTGGCCGAAATCACATGAGGTGATATGAATTTGTGCAGGTGTAGATACTCATTTTTACATATATAAATCTATTTTTAATGTAGGACTCTAGCCACCGTGATTCATCCTGGAGAAAAGTGGCTTCTTGGGAGGCTACAAGATTTTTGTATTAAAATCAGCCCAAATGATCTCGAGAGGGCGAAGCATGTACAGGAAATTTCCAGAGCACACAGGTCCCATCTTAAGTTTTAAAATGAAAGTCCAAACCAGCAAAAATCACTGTACATATCCACACTGAAACGAGCCAGGGTCTCCCCATATTTCATTTATTCTACTTTATATACAGCCTTTAACAATAGCCATTGCATCAAATTGGTTTATAGCAAAAAAAAACCTTATAGACAAGCCCTCACTCCCCAAACACTTACTCAAACCATCACATTTTCAAGTGTTTTCTAAAACCAAGATATTTGTTTCCCTCAAAACACAAGGGGCAGATTTTTCCATTATTTTGGCTTCGCGTAGCTGAAAGCTTGTTTGCCGGCTGACGACAGACTGCCTAAACTCAAAGAAGGCTGCTTTCGAGAGCAGTTTCTCCGGATATCATTGTGAAGACCTAACCCAGGGCACCACCGCACCTTGTATTCATTTTCCTTGCAAATTATTTCCTTATCGATATAAAATTTCGTGCATTAATCAGAACATATATCACATGAGCTGGTGCCTGCGCTAAAATGAACATTCGTTAAGTGCCAAGCCTCCATGGTAACTGTCGGAAACACGGCCGGCATGTTCCCAGCAGTTAGCTTGCAAACGTGCACCCAAACACATGGTATAATTTCAGCCAAATTTGGAAGCATACATTTTCAACTGAAAAGTCATCTTAATTTAGGCGCTTAAAAGTTATGCTTATAAATTTAAGCCTTCCATTCATTTGCCTGGATTTAGGAGCCTAGCGCCTAAAATTAGTGCTAAGTTCTTAGCTTTTTTTGTCCTTCCCTAAATCCACCCCTGTTGCTGCCCCCATGTTATACTCCTAAATTTAGGAAGTTAGTGAAATTTTCAGTATAAAAAGTTTAAGAACTCAGCCCTAGCAAAATTTTCATACCAGGCCAATTTAGCAGCATAAATTTCAGAGTTTTTTTGCCCCATACCGTGTAGTATAGGGCAAAACCACAATTTTACTATAATACACAAATTTGCACTGCACCGCGCAATGAATTATAATGAGATGCAAATACATACAAAACACTCATTATTATTCAAATAGAATAATATAGCTTACAGCAATCACTGCAAGCCACGTTATTTATGGAAAAATAATGCAGCCAGAGGTGCCGAGCCAATCAAATCAGTGGTGGGGCTCTCGCCCACTGTGCAAGTGATAACATTCTTATACTGTAAGAGGCACCCAAAGCATCACCTGTTAAACTATTCAGCGGCGCTCTCTGGGGCAGGTTTATTTTTAATTTTATTTAAGGTTTTTCTATACCACCTTTGTCCAAGGCGGTTTACAAAGAACATAGCATAATCTCACGAGATTTGTTTTACAATAAACGGGGTAAAACTTGGAGATAACTATGGGGTTAACTATGGGAAGTGGAATAGAGTCAGTAGTTCTGCAGGGGATAAGGAAGAAGGGGAAAGGAACTTATAGTTAAATATAGAGATCATTACCGGCCAGAGACGCGATCTGTTTCGAGAGAATTTCGTGCCTGCCCAGGGTAAAGTCATGCGGGAGCTTGAGAGGTGGGGGGCCTATGAGGTTTCTTGGCTAGGTCGAATAGATTTGATCAAGATGATCTTAGTGCCACGCCTCCTCTATCTGTTTATGAATTTGCCAGTCGAGGTCCCCAGGTCGTACCTGCGGAAGCTACAGGATAAGCTGATGTTTTTTGTGTGGCAGGGTCGGCGGCCGCGGGTGGCCCGGCATATCCTATATGCACCTCGACGTTTGGGGGGTATGGGGATGCCTCAATTGAGTAGATATTATGAGGCGGCCCGGGTGCGGGCGGTCTTTGAATGGATTTTGCGGGATGCAGCTGAGTGGGTGGAGCTGGAACAATCGGATTTAGGGGGGGGGAGACGCCTATCACATCTGGTGTGGGTGAGGGACGCTGGCGCGGTGATAAAAGGAGGGGGAAACCCTTATGTAGCGCTTACTATGCGCTATTGGTTGAAATGGCGCTCCAGGTGGTACAGCAATTGGGGGTGTTCAAGGTCTATGCCCCTGTTGGACAATCCCGACTTTCCGCCAGGGCGGTGCGATCCTGCCTTCCAGCGCTGGGCAAGTCAGGGGTTGCACCATGTAGGGCAGTTTAAGGACAGGGCGGATTGGGTGACCTTTGAGGATCTATGCGTTGAATTCCCAGTGCTGGTGGGGGATAGGTATCAATTTCTGCAAGCGCGTCATTTCTGCAACAGTTTGGGTGGTTGGGGGGGAGAGGGGCAAGGGGCTGTTGTGGATGGGTTGGTGGAGGGTGGGACGATTAAGGGTATGATTTCCCGGTTGTACGGGCTAATGGACACCGGGGATAGGGGAGGGTGGGCCCACAAGAAAGCTTGGGAGCGGGACTTACTCAAATGTTGGGATGAGGCCCAATGGGAAGCAGTTTACAAAGGAAGGGAATCCTATCTAGCTCTCTCTTGGAGCAAAACTATAAAGGTGCTCTATAGATGGCACCTGATGCCCCAACACCTACAGAAATGGAGTGGGGGGTCAGGGACTCTGCTGGAGAGAGTGTGGAGAGTTAGGATCCGTTATGCACATCTGGTGGGAATGCCCTAAGCTTCAGCCCACGTGGTGTATGGTAGCGGAGTGGATGGGGCAGGTCCTGGGCGAAGGTATCGTTTTAGGCCCCTGTATGGCCCTGCTGAATGTGGGGGGGGGGAGGGGGTCAAAGTGGTGTAGGGTGGTGTGCGGGGCTGTGCGACTCCTGATAGTGAGGAAGTGGAGGGCTGTCTCCCCGCCTACCTTGGAGGAAGTACAAGGGCGAGTCGAACACCTCTCATTAATGTACCGCCTTACTGCTCTCCGCCAGCAGCAGTTGGCTCAGTTTCAGGAAATCTGGGACCCTTATCTTAGATGGGTTAATGAGCCACCCCAACGAGAGCTCCCAGAGGGGTCTTAGGGGAAGAGGGGCTTTCAGCCTGTGCCATACTGCCTCGGAAGTGCTGGGAGTCCCGTTTACAGCTATTTAGACAAGACTTTCGATCTGGCCCATTGCCCCTGGCATTGATTGTTTTATGTAACTGATGAGAAGTATTGTTCATGGTCCAATCTCTACTCCATGACCATTTTCAGTGTTGTATTAAGGGGTAGCCTGCCTGGGGGGGGGAGGGACGGGATGTAAAAGAATGTAGTTTTCTACTGTTAGCTCTGTATAAGGACTTTTGTGTTCTTGTTTATTGTTCTTGCGTTGTGGAATTCTTAATAAAAACTTTAATGGAAAAAAATAAATAAATATAGAGATCAATGTACGGACTGATTGAGACAAACGATCAGGAGATGATGTAATGCCATTAGGTCCAAAGTATTCTATGAAAAGGTGCGTTTTGAGTAGTTTTTTCATATCTTTAGTAGATTGTGCAGATCTGATGGTTTCGGGTAAGGAGATCCAGATAGTGGGGGCATCATATCTCCACAGACCTCCCTAGCAACATCCGGAGAGCACTGGGGTGCAGCTTGGGGTAGCGGTGGCCACTATCATCCTAAACCAAGGATTTTGCTTGTCCTCGTCCTTCCCACTAAGGTCTGATGCAGGCCCTGCCTCCTTTTCAACTTCTGCCCAAGTGTGTCCGCAATATCTCCCTAAACTGCCACGTGACTTTAGAAGATTGTAGACACCCTTTGTGTGCCGCACTACAGAAGACAATCAGAACATTTGACAACTAACATATTTAACATAGACCCTCAAAAATTACTTTTACAAGTAATTCTGAGAACCACTGAAGGGTTAGACCTCGACCATGTGCCTCAGTTTGGCTTTCTCCTATTTAGAGCTGCCAAGTTGCCCAGTTCCAGGAGAAAGATTTTGGGCCAGTCCTAGATTTCCGACAACCCTATCCTGATGATGCAATGTGAGACCTGCAGTACTAATTTCAATAGGAAGAATCTGGGACTGCAACTACCACACTGCATTGGGGATTTAAGTTCAAAACCAGGACTGGCCAAATGTCTCTCTCCTGGTACTGGGTAACTTGGCAGCTCTGCATAATTCAGTGCTGACTTGCAGATGGGAACAGGCCTTCCCGAGACCTACAATAGCAGACATGACACTGGATCATAGCCAAAAGGCTGATGAAACCTTGCAAAGGAAGATGAGAGCCACTCCGAAACTTAGAAGTCACTAAGATTTTTTTTTTTTACAGCATAATCTGGAAACTGTGATCCAACCAAACAAGTTTTGCAGCTGTGGTGAGAGGTTGAGAAAAGCTTACTTGAAGGGGTTAACAAAAGCCTTATACCTATCCCAGCCCTTCCACACTTTATGAGGCACTTACACAGACTCAGAAAATGTCAGAGGCCCTAAGGGAGACAGGGGGGTGAGGCCTGAGATGTATATCATACCCTGAAAGATATCAGGCAGGTGGGCGGAGCTGCACCAGGTGCCACTTTCTCAGTTCTGCCTTGGCCTCTCCCCTAAGGAAACCCGTGAAGCAAAACCACATCTGAGTTCTTCTTAGTCTAAAGCAGGGGGAGATGAAACCGTAATCCAGGAGGACCTCAAACCAATCAGATTTTCAGGATATCCCTAATGAATATGTAAACAGTGGAGGCAGTGCATACAAATACATCTCATGCATATTCGTTAGAGGTATCCTGAAAATCTGACTGGTTTGCAGCCCTCCTGGATTGTCCCCTAGTGACTAGTCTAAAAATAATTGTACTGTAGGAAGACGGCTGCTAATGGAACCATATAAGAGTAATGAAATGTCTGTAGTCCCCCTGGTCCACTTAGCCTGATTAGCAGGTTAGTTAAAACTAGAGTTGCCAATAAACACCAGGCTATAAAAGATAATTCTGGTTTTACCACTCTGCTCTCAATCCTGGATTTAGGAATTTGCAACTGCATAGTGTAACCAAATGGTAAAGCTGGCAAGTATCCGGATTAAAAAGGAGCCTTCTCCCACTTACTTTAGGTAGTCCTTGGGTCCCACTTCCAGTGATGCCAAGTTACGCTGATTCTACTCATTGAAATCAGTGCTTCAGGTCCCATAATGCAACGGGATGGGATGGTTAGCAATCCAGGACTGGCCTATATGCTCCCTCTTGGAATTGGGTAACTTGGCAGTTCTGCACTTCAAAGAGCCGCCACCATGGCATTCTGACCCAATGATCTCACGTCTGCTTTTCAGTCTCCAGGGGCCGCTCTTCCTTCCCCCCTCTCCCCCTTGGCTCTCCGAGCTCCAACGGAGGACCCCTACCCTCATCCCCAGATAGGGCTGCCAACTGGCTCCAGATGCGCCCGACAGGTTCAATCCAGTCCTGAGTTTACCACATTGCATGCAGGGATATGTAGTTCTGATTTCTCCATTGCACTTCATAAGAAAAGGAAAACTACAAATAACTGCATGCAATGGGGTAAACCCAGGACTGGAGCAAGCCTGTCGGGCACATCTGGAGCCAGTTGGAAACCCTATCCCCAGGTCCTGCCTGTGGACAAGCAAATCTCAGTGTTGCCAAGTTAAGAGATTTTAAGCCAGTCCTGGATTTCTGCCACTCTTATTCTGATACATTATGGGGACCTGCAGCACTGATTTCAATGAGTAAAATCAGGGACTACAAATTCCATACTGCATTGTAATGCAAATTTAAAACCAGAACTGGCCAAAAAGTCTCACTCCTGGAACTCGTAACTTGGCAACTCTGAAATCTTAAATCTGGCCCTGACGGCATCTGTATCAGCTTTTAGCAGAAGCTTTAGATCTTTAAATCTAAGGGCACATGGTAAAACCAAGACTGCTCAGTCTCTCTGTGTGACCTGAAAATGGCTGACAACCAAGCTCAGGCCCATCAACAAACTCAAATCCATCAGGAACATCTTGAGCCCAGAGTTACCAAGATGCCCAGGTCCAGGAGCGAAATACTTTGCCAGTTCTGGTTTTAAATTTGCATTGCAATGCAGTATGGTATTTGTAGTCCCTGATTTTACCATTGGAATCAGTGTTGCAAATCCCATAATCTGAGCTGGTGCAAGTACTGGAGATGCCATAGGCAGGCCCCTCCATCCTGCCACCCCTCTCCCGGGTCAACAGTGGCAGCAACAATGGCTTAGTAAATGCAGATCAGTGGTTAGCTCAGGCTGCTGGCATTACCCCTGCAGTTCCTGTGCTTTGCAATGCCTCTTCCAGTTTTGAAGTCTGCATCAAAGGGGGGACAGAAGAGGCACTGTAAAGCACAGGAATCGTGGGGGCTGCGCCACATTTACTGAGCAACTGCTGCTGCTGCAAGCCCCAGAGGGCCAGCACTCTAGGCAACTGCACAGTAAACCTAAGGGTAGCACTGGCCCTATCCATAATGCATCAGGATGAGTTTGTCAGAAATCCAGGACTGGTTTAAAATCTTACTCTTGGGACTAGGTAACTTGGTATCTTTGTGAGCCATCCTGTGAGTTTTAATTCCCATTTCTAAGCATTGGGGAATTTCTGGTCCTGAATTCTGTGTTAGCAAGTACAGATCAAAGCACAGTGCTGTGCCTAGTTGCCAAGTTACTCGGTTCCAGGAGTGAGATTTTAAGCCAGTCCTGGATTTCTGACAATCTCATTTTGATGCATTATGAGACCTGCACACTGCTTTCAATAGTAAAATCAGGGACTACAAATACCATACTGCACTGCAATGCACATTTAAAACCAGAATCTCACTCCTGGAACAGGCCAACTTGGCAACTCTGCAGTCTGGATGAACTCTTAGTATATCCCATGCCCCCTTATCAGGTTCTCTTTCTTCTCCCACCCACATCCATAGCCCCTTCCTGGGTACTCTACACCAGCTTACTGTCTTAGTGTTGCCAACTGGCTCCAGATTTTCCTGAAAGGTCGATCCAGTCCTGGTTCTACTCCTACTGAGTGCAGGGGGTTGTAGATTTACCTTTCTAAGGGCTTGCAATAGGGAAATCTGGACTATAAGTCCCTGCATGCAATGGGGTAAGCCCAGGATTGGATTAATATGTTGGAAAAACCTGAAGAAAGCTGGCAACCCCAGAGTTGCCAAGTTACCCGGTTCCATAAGTGAGATTTTTTTTTGCCAGTTCTGGTTTTAAATTTGCATTTGAATGCAGTATGGTATTTATAGTTCCTGATGTTACCCATTGGAGGCAGAGCTGCGGTGCCCATAATGCATCAGAATGAGATTGTCGGAAATCCACGACTCACTCCTGAATCTGGGTAACTTGGCAACTCTACAAACCTACACCGGCCCTCTAATCTTCATTCCTGTTGCTGCCGGATGACCAGCTGCAGCCTTCCCTTCCCTTCCTTCCTTACCTTTCATGCTGCCTCTCTGCATTTAAATCACTACTGGCACACACACACACACACAACGCTCATGCTCTCAGTCTGGGCTCCAGTTCACCCAAAGAGGCTAGGGTGTTTAATCATGACAAGCCGATCATCATTTATTCTTTCAGATGCTGGCCGTGAAAGCAATGCAGACCTTCTACGCAGAGTTGACAAGCTACCCCGTTGCAGGAGTGAGCTTGTTTGCCAGTTCTGGTTTTAAATTTGCATTACAGTGCCGCGTGGTATTTGTAGTCCCTGAATTTACCTAGTGGAATCAGTGCTGCAGGTCCCATAATGCATCAGAATGAGACTGTCAGAAATCCAGGTTTAAAATCGCACTCCTCGAAATGGGTAACCTGACAACTCTGCCCACCATGCATGCAGGACTACATGTTCTCCTCTGCCCTCTGACAGCCGCCTCTGTCCTTCCCAACAGCGCAAATCAGAAACATCTCATTTTCCTTAGGCAAGCAGCCTTGCTAATATCATGTGGCCCCATTTTGCACACATTTTTGCCAGTGAGACATTCCAGCAGCCATTTAAATCCTGAAGGCACAAGACTGGATGCATCAGGACAAATATAGAGGGGCTGCGGATGAACTAGAGGCCCATACAGGTTCTGGAGTAGGGGTAAAACAGAGTTGCAAGTTATCCAGTTCCAGGAGTGAGATTTTGAGCCATTCCTGGATTTCTGACAATCCCATTCTGATGCATTATGGGACCTGTAGTACAAAATCCAACGGGTAACATCAGCGACTACAAATACCATACTGCATTGTGATTCAAATTAACAACCAGAACTGGCAAATAAATCTCACTCCTGAAACTGGGTAACTTGGCAACTCTGGGTAAAAAGTAAAGTAAAGTGATGTCGCTGAATGCAGGGGAGGCCCAGGGCTCGGCTATCACTTGGAGCTCTGGGCACTTACGCGTCCCTGGACACCACACCATGTAGTATCCTGGCAGTGTTACCTAGAAAGAATGGACCAAAATGAGCTTCCGAGGACAGGAAGGAAACTAGGTAGTCTCAAAAACTCAGATACAGTGGTTTACGTAATAATCTTCATGTCACTTCAGTCAATGGCTTCCCTCACCACAAACAGCCCTGCACTTGGCACAGAGATGTGCACGACCGTGGTCCTAGAGGACTGATAAGCCAACAGTTTTCTTTTATTAATACCTTATTCTGCATTAGTTTGAAACATCACTTTCTCTATTTTTCACGCATTAAAGAGGAGGGGGAGAATTCAACCTGTCCTGCAAAATTCTAGCCAACTACACTTTTCCAGAAACAGTTTCCATTTTGCTGAGCCCTATTCACTTCAGAGGAGGGGGGGGGGGGGAGCTTTTTCATTTCAAAGCCAGTACAAAATTCAACACAGCACCTTTCCAAATATGTATTTCCCTTCCCGAAACTGCCTTTCGCCATCTGTTCCATTAAACGGGAATTCTTAATTCCTCTTCCTGTTTACTTAGGCAGTAGAATAACATTCAGTTGCCATGGGAACAGCTGGGATGTCGCAAAGGGTCAGGCCTCGTGGCACACAGGAGGCCGAAAAGACTCCCAGAAGAGCAGGCGGCAGGAGACTTGGGAGCAACCTCGGAGGTGCAAGGCATGGGAATAGTATGGAAGAATTTTCATCTAAGAGGCTACAGTTGGTTTAGTAGGGTGACCAACTAATTCAGAGTTGCTGAGTTACCCAGCTCCAGGAGTGAGATTTTTTACCAGTTCTGGTTTTAAGTTTGCATTGCATTGCAGTATGGTATTTGTCGTCCCTGATTTTACCTATTGGAATCAGCGCTGCAGATCCCATAATGCAACAGGATGAGACTAACAGAAATCCAAGACTGGATCTTACTCATGGAACTGGGTAACTTGACACTCTGCTAGTTCCATGTTTTCAAGGCAAGTCCATCTACTCCTGGTTTTGCCCCATTACATTTCTCAGTGAACTCAGAATGCCAGAGTCCATGAACACGATGGGTTGAAGTTAGGGTTGCCAACTGGCTCCAGATGCACCAGACAGGTTTGATCCAGTCCTGGGTTTACCACATTGCATGCAGGGATATGTAGTTCTGATTTCTCCATTGCACTCCATAAGAAAAGGAAATCTACAAGTAACTGCATGCAATGGGATAAACCCAGAACTGGAGCAAGACTGTTCAGCACATCTGGAACCAGTTGGCAACCCTAGTTGAAGTAGGGTTGCCAACGGGCTCCAGATGCATCCCGACAGGCTTGATCCAGTCCTGGGTTTATGCCATTGCATGCAGGAATATGTAGTTCTGCTTTCTCTGTGATATTCCATAAGAAAAGCAAGACTACAAGTCCCTGCATGCAATGGGGTAAAACCAGGACTGGAGCAAGCCTGTCAGGCATACCTGGAGCCAGTTGGCAGCCCTTGTTGAAAGCCAGGCCTTGTTCACCCTGCCCTGTGAAATCTGGTGCTAGCTGGGTCACCATAGTACCCAATGAGGTGCTCTATAGGATTACATGGTGGTTCGGGACAGGCTTATGCGAGTCTGGTTTTGCCCCCAGCCCACTCAATAGATGGCCTTGAGGTTTCTCCTTCTCTAGATAAATTGGAACCACGAGCCCACAAATTAGAGTTTCCCACGTCTGTCCTGGCGATCCTCCAGCCAGTCGGGTTTTTAGGATATCCATAATGAACATGCTTGAGATATATCAGAGCTGCCAAGTTACCAAAATCCAGAAGAAAGATTTTGAACCAGTCCTGGATTTCTAACATCCCCATCCTGATACATTAAGGGACCCACATCACTGACTGCAATGGATGGAATCGGGGACTAGAAAGTCCACACTGGTTTGAGTTGTAAGTTTGAATCCAGGACTGGCCAAAAAGTTCCTCTTGGAACTGGGTAACTTGGCAGCTCCAGATAAATATGCATATACTGAGTCTTCAATGCAAGCAGATTTATCTTTTGCATATTCATTAGAAATGTCCTGAAATCTCGACTGGGAAGCCCTGCCACAGATGCAAAACCAGGACTGGATCTCCCTGTCCCCAATGACCTGGTGCCACTTGATAACTTTAACCACTGCTGTCAGCCAAGAGTCAATGGTGCTATCCTCTCTTTCTAAAGTTAATTTTTACCTTGCAGCACATTCAAAATCTGATGGTATCTATAGAGCCCACTGGGGACTCTGAGGAGCTGGCTGGTGGCTACCTAGACTTTTGGATAAGTACCACTACCGACTACCTAATCAAACATAAGTGCACTTGGAAGCTTCCATTCTCCAAAATATCACATTGACCCTTTCCTGACAATACTACTGCCTCTTCTGGACTTATTCCCAAGTCTCCATATGTCTTAATATCCTCTCCCTTTTGAAATAAAAGCAATGCACCTTTCACAGCGATTCCACACCATGTGTCATTTTATTGGCATTTCCAAGGCTGTGTTTAGATCAGAGGAGTGAAACAGCACATGGAGATGGCATTTTCACAGCCAGGCATGCTATTTCCAAGAGAATATGTTACCCATAGACAAAGCAGATAGAAGACTCTGGAGGTACTTTTCTCCTGGGCCAAGAATTAAAGCAAAACTATATGTTTAGTTTTGTTTTCATTATCAGTGCAAATCCCACAGATGAAAAGTATCCAAGGGGTTTGTACTACTAACGTGAGTAACACAATTACTACTGCACGATATCTACAAGCTGTTTTTTTACATCCCATTTACTGCACTTTGGTTTTTCATTTTACATTCTTGCTGTACAAATACCACTGCAGTCCCTATAGAGGGTTCTGATGAAAAGCAGCACAGCAGCACTCCAGCTATATGATAAGGGCAACTGAGATCTGCTGGCTACCTTTTGGTATCCACCCAGTACTTGTAAATCAGACTGACTGCTATCAAAGACAGGATGCTGGTCTCAGTGGACACTGGTTTGATTTAGGGTTGCCAACTGGCTCCAGATGCACCCGACAGGTTCGATCCAGTCCTGGGTTTACCATATTGCATGCAGGGATATGTAGTTCTGATTTCTCCAATGCACTCCATAAGAAAAGGGAAACTACAAGTCAATGCATGCAATGGGATAAACCCAGGCTTGGATCAAGCTTGTCGGGTGCGTCTGGAGCCAGTTGGCAACCCTAGTTTGATTCAACATGGCTTTTATGTTCTAAGATGGAGGAGCTTTCAAAACCTTCACTACCTCCATAACTGTGAAATACAAGGCAAGATAGGAAAGGGGGGGGGGGATGGAATCTTAACTACTGATTGAGCTTTTTCAACAGAAAGTTTTGCTGGTCTTGCAAGTTGAGAGCAATTTCAGAGAAGCAGTGAAAGGCAGGGAGAAATTTCCCCAGCTACGGATCAAATGTCCTGCAGTCAAGGCTGAAGCCACAGTAAATAACGTTAATAATTACCAACCAGGCCTTCTCTTCTCTTGGCAACAGTAGGACTTCTGCCAGAGGAAAAGTCCATTTTCTGTGCTTTAATTTATTGTGGATCTGTCAGAAGCTTTAAAACATTCCCTAGCCTACATTTCCATCTATCATATTTTTTGCACAACTAACCCTTCACATTACTGATTGGTAATTAAACACATTTATTTAATTTTCTCAGATTGTCTATGATAATACACAAAACCAGCTGTGCTCCAACAAAAATGTCTATACCACAAACATTAAGATCCTTTGAAACAAACCAAAAAAAAGGTGAAGAGGGAGAATAATACACATCTAAACAATGGGAAAAGAAATCCCCACAATTCAAGTTAATTAGGAACTTAAACTGAGTTCCACCTAAAAGACGGCAAAATTCGATTCAAGCGTCTTAGGTACTCTCTGCTGTTGGATGACCAGATGTTTCGAAGTCATACGTGACAAGTTGGTCAGTTCTGGTTTTACCCCATTGCATTTAGGGATTTGTGTACCTGCTGCTACCCATGAATGCAAACTATGCAATACCTAGACTTCTGGCTGTCCTGGGGAAATTTCCCCAATAATGCCCCTTCCTTGATCCTCGCCACTGCCTGAACATCATTCACGTTGCTACCAGGTGAGCAGCTGTTCAGGGCCACAGACCTCCTCTGCTTTCTGTTTGCTCAGCAGAATGCAGATTACTATTGACATGCCCAATTTTCAGGCTCCTTTTCTATCTGGGCCACCAGTGGAGCCCCCTTTGCCCAGACCTATGCTTGGCACTGCATGAGGAGGAATAAAACCAGAACCGAATCATTTTGCTTTTGATGACATGAAGCCATCCAATGACCCTCTTCTATATTCACAGAATTGGAGGAGGAGATAAAGAGCATAACGTCCAGCTAGATGACCATTCTCCGTCCTGTTGCGATATCATGAACTCCAACCACCTTGAGCTCTAGCTTTGCCCTCACTTCTCTATATCTAAAGGATACTTTGCACCAGGATTTTTCAAGCTGTTCTTAGGATATCCCCTAGCCCAGGGAGGCACAAATAGACCAGGTTTTCAGGACATCCATGAGATAGAATTGCATACGCTGGAGGTGGCGTACATGTAGATCTTTTCCTGCATATTCAGGAGGGACAGCCTGAAACCTTGGCCTGTTGCAGACCTTGAGGACTGAATTGGTGCATTTCCGCCCTAACCACTCAGCCTTTCACAGACTTGCCAAGTTACCCAGTTCCAGGAGTGAGATGTTCTGCCAGTCCTGGATTTCTGACATTCTGATACATTATGGGATCTGCAGCACTGATTTCAGTGGGTAAAATCAGGGACTACAAATACCATACTGCACTGCAATACAAATTTAAAACCAGAACTGGCAAAAAATCTCACTCCTGGAACTGGGTAACATATTCAGGATTGTACTAAGGTTGCCAACTGGCTCCAGATGCGCCCGACAGGCTTGATCCATTCCTGGGTTTACTCCATTGCATGCAGGGACATGTAGTTCTGATTTCTCCATTGCACTCCATAAGAAAAGCAAGACTACAAGTCCCTGCATGCAATGGGGTAAACACAGGACTGGCTCAAGCCTGTCGGGCGCATCTGGAGCCAGTTGGCAACCCTAGACTGTACCAAGCTAGAAAAGCGTCCTGTGCGACTAATGCATCTTGTGCCCTCCTCCGCCCCAGCAACATGTAGTGACGTAGTCTTTTTTGGGCCTTCTGGAAGCCCAGGAATGACATCAGTACTTGTGCCGTGTGCGGCCGCACTGCTCGCACAGCCCTTGCTTTGGTTATCCTGACTAGGTGGTCCCAGGTTTGGGAAGGCCTAGTTTATAGGGAACGTACCTCATTTCCTCCTCATCTCAGGTCAGCAAAATAGAATGATCCAGCCCTTGTTTTGCCCTGCCTGCATCCCACCCGGTTGCACAGCTGAGTTTGCAGTTCAAATCTGTTAGCACGTACAATGGGACAAATCCAGGACTAGGTGAGCCAGTTTGGTTGACCTGGATGAAGTGGCGGAAGTACCATCTGCACAGATTTTACATAGCAGAAGCTGCAGATGCAGGATATTGGTTTCTCCTGGATGTTTTGGGCTTTAAAGTTACTTTTGGGGATGTTATGGTAATATTTGCTGAGAATATGTTGATCAAACAGCTCCAGGTTGTACCTCATTGCATGTATGGATAAAAAGTCTATTGATAGGGATACAGGTGGCTCCAAGTCATCAGGGACAGGCTATGCCTGTCCAGGTTTTACCGACTACATGGCGTTTTTAGTTTTGCTTTTCATTTGAAAATCAGGAAGAGCAACTCCCAGCATGCAAAGGGGCAAAGCCAGGGCTGGCTCAGTCTGTTCTTGATGGCCTGGAGCAATCTGGTAATAGTCCTATTTATGAGTGACCTGGTCCCCAGGATAACTACTCTTTCCCCCAAGTTGGTCTTTTTTTTCTTTTCAGGAAACCCCTAATGAATATCAGAGGTGTGCAGGGACGAAAATATCATTTTGTTTTGTTTCATTGGGGGTTTTGGAGGGGTTTTTTGTCTTTTTATTGTTTCAAAATGAAAGAACATCCCTAAAGAATATGCACGAGTTATTTACAAGCACTGGGTTTAAGAACCAGCATGATGGTGCACAAATATATCTCTCACAAACAGACATTAGGAATATCCTACAAATCTGATCTGCTGGTTGGGGGAATCTCTTAGCTCTTGTCAGACCACTGCAAAATGGAGTCTAATGTGCAAGAGGGTTGAAGACTACTGCACTAAGTCCCATCTCTGAGAACCCAGGACACCAGACCTCCAAGATTAACCTTTGAGAACTTTAAGGCACAGTGCTCAGAGCGGCAGACTAGAAACTATGGAATTTGAACCCTGCTTCTTTCATTAATGCTCCTTATTAACTTGGGCAAGTCACTTACCCCTCTGTTGCCTTGACAATAAAGTTCAGGCCTCATTTACAAGTTATGTACCTAGGTAGTAGACAGGCCACATTGAGAATAGTATGCGTTAGTAAATGAGACCTTTAGAATGTAAGTCCTCTGGGGACAGGGAAATATTTGTAAATTGCCTCAAGCCCTTAAAGAAAAGGCATAAACTAAATTCAAATCAAACAAATAAATTAAAAAAAACCCCACAGCTCTAGCAGAAGATCTGCAGAATATAAATGTGGGCAAATGAAAGCTTGGTGGGCTGAGATTAAGATGTTTATTGCTCTAGACTTTGTGCTTTCTCCTGATCCTTTGGACGTCCAGATCAGTAGGAATCATGGCTGGGATCTAGTGTCATGTAAAATTCACTCACAACTTCCTGGGATTTTCCGCCAAATTAATATCCTCCTCCAAACCTGCTTTAGCTCTAAATCCAGCTACCAGTAGATGTCGCCATTGTAGAAGTACTAGGATTCCCTCACCCATAGGAGCTGTGAACACTTCCTCAGAACAGGTCCCTCTACTTGGCAGCATAAAGCACTGTTAGTCCAGCTGCCAGTGAAGCCTTTAATTCAGGTATGCTAAAGAAAACAAAAGTCACAGGGATTTGGGCTTCTATTCATTTAAGTTTTTTGTGATTTGTGCAGAATTTTTGAGAGTCGGGTTTGGTTTTGGAGAAAAATGGGGCTCTTTGCAGGTTGTCAAACTCTTTAATGGCTCCAAAGATGAACAGCCTTCCTCCTTCCGCAGTTCTACATTTGAAAAAAAAAAAAAGGGGGGGGGGACGATGCCTGGAGCTACACAGAGTCAGAAGCATGCTGTGAGAGCTCCTACCTTCAGCGGGATAAAACTACGAAACATTGACTTCTGATCTTTAATCCTTCAGTGCTTAATAACAATAACATATCAGAAAACAAAGGCAACAGAGCAGAATCGACTGTGACCCTTGGAACTGCTAATAAAAGACCAAAAACAACTCCTCCAACTCCAGAAAAGGCTTCACCTTGGGACAAGGCCTCTCTCCAGGATCTGATTATGCATGAAATTCATGTCTTAAAAGACATACTTAAAACTCAACTGGAACTTACTAGAGAACTTCAACAAAAGATTGAAAATCTAAACAACAAGTTTACTCTTTCACAAGAGAAAATTGCAGACACCATTAACCAAAATTAATCAGAAATTTAAAAACTGCGCAATGACCTCAGAGACCTCTCCAACAAGAATCGAAGAAATAATATTTGTATTTTGGGTATACCTGAAGGGGCTGAAGGTTCTGATATGCTTCGCTTCATACCACCCTTCCTCACCAAACGTCTGGACCTCTCTTTCCAACCTGCTTCAGAAATCGAAAGAGGTCATCGAAAGCCATCCAGACCCCTCTCAAATAGTAAATATCCAAGACCTGTAATCATTAAACTGCTGCGCTATCAACAGGTCTTGCAAATTCGGGCAACTGCCAAAGCCAAAAATAAACTTCTTTTTGAAGGTAAGAAAATATTGATTGTGCCGGATCTCGCCAAAGCCACTGTGCTTAAGCGCAAATCTTTTCTTAAAATGAGACAAGACCTAAAAGATATAGGAGAGAAATTTGGCCCACTTTACCCAGCCTGAATGATTATCACATATACAAATAAAATCACTATCTATACTGAACCTGACCAGCTTCAGGATTTCATCGACAAGTACAAGATGCAGTGACTGTTTCTTTGACTATATCCTTATCTCTGCACTAAATTATTCAGTGTTAATTTCAGAACTGCTTCTACGGATTTACCTCATCGGCCGGAAATAAGCACAGATCTGGTTGGTAACATAGATGTTTGCTCTTGTGGACCTTGTGTGCTGCGGTGTCTGCTATGATCTCTCGTGGGCTTCTTGCTATATGGTTTTGCCACCGGATTTACACTCTACGCTTCTCTTTTGACTCTACAAGTTTATGACTCCAGATCAACGCACTGTGCTGTGACTATTTGTTTGCTGTAACCCATTGGGGCCCTCTACTATAGTTGATCACATGCACTCTATGTTCCTAAAGCTACCTCACTGATCTTTATTTTTTGCTCAGAATTTTATTACTTTATGCTGAATTCAAGCATTTCATTGAATTTATCAATTTCTATACTCCACTAAGCATTGTGCTGTATATATATATATCAATAGTTACTTTCTACATGAGTCAACCATGTTATGCCTGATATGTTTGTTAACATTTCTGCTTGTTTGACATATTCTAATTGACAGTGCCTCTTATTTTACTTAGATTATATTAAAGAAATATTAAGTTAAAAATGGATATTTATCTTTTTAGGCCCCTCTTGCTGTCTGATTTTGTTTCATATATTGTTTAATGATCGGAATTCTTTCATTGTTGCTCTCCCTGCTCTGACTCAGACAGCGCTCCACTCCCCTCCTGGAGGCTATACTGTTTTTACTGTATGTTCCCTGCTCTTACTCATAGAGGGCGCTCCACTCCCCTCCTGGAGGTTATACTGTTTTTACTGTATGTTCCCTGCTCCTACTTACAATTCGCTTTTTCTCTTATAGTGAAGCAGTGCATTGCTATTATTGTAGAGACTTCTTTAAGAAACTATTTAAAACACATCTGTTTATTGAACACTTTGGTCCAAATGATATCACTTAACTACACCCACCATAACCCCAACCAGCTCTGTGAACATCTATAAATATCCGTTTTGTTAGCTCCAAGTTTGCTTCCCTTGTTATATGTAATCACAAAATATTTGTGTTTGTTGTTCCATGTAAATGGTTTATGGTTTAGGCACTTGATATACCAACCTTTACCATGTGTATCAGAGCGGTACACAGATATATGCTAAAAGGCATTTTTTATTCCCTTGTCACCAAAGGGCTCACAATCTAAGCGTACCAGAAACAATGGAGGGTTAAGTGGCTTGCCCAAGGCCACAAGGAATGGCCATGGGACTAGAGACCCCAGTCCCTTTGGCCTGAGGTTAATTGTCCCTATGTGGGACTTGAACCCCTTGCCTTCTGGCCTTCTGTAACCTGTCCCAACCACTGAGCCACTCCTCTCTATGCCTTGGCATAAGGGCGGTATAACCCCCCCCCCCCCCCCGGTTAAATAAATAAATAAATAAGTAAGTAAATAATTAACTTGGTATCTCCTTTCATTTAAACTGTTATCTCTGAACATTAATGGTATCTTAAGAAAGAAAAATCTGGCATTTCCTCTATACATGAAGTAAATTTACCACATGCGGAATGCCTTAAATTTAAAGATAAATTTTATACTTGCCATTTTTTTCACCTGCGCTTAATAAAAAAGCAGGTGCTTCAATCCTCTTCCGCAATACTATTCACTTTCAATTGGAAAGACAACTTTCAGATACTCAAGGAAGAGGGCTTATACTTGCTGACCATCTTCTTATTACAAAAATAATGCTATTAAATCTTTATGCACCCAATGAAGATGATCCAACTTTCTTTCAAACTCTATCTCAAAAACCTTCTTGAATTTAGGGACTATCAAAAAATCATTGTGGGTGACTTTAACCTACCTCTAGATTACATTTTAGACAAAAACTCAACCTGTTGAAATTCTAAAACCAATTCATGGAAAACGTTACATAATATGATCTCCAATTTTGATTTCATTGACCCATGGAGATTACTTTATCCTCTAGATAGAGACTACACATTCTACTCTAACCCACACAATACATACTCAAGAAATGACTATTTTCTTATCACACATGATTTATCCCATAAAATTACTCATCCTCAATTACCCATACTTATTTCAGATTATGCAACAATCACTCTTTCTCTTGAAATGGAAGCTCACAAACACAGACAATGGAGATTCAGTAAAACACATCTTACTGATCCTCATTTTATTGAACACATTAAGCTTTTTACACAAGATTTCCTGAAAAACAATCCTCCAGATTTATACAGGTCTCCACTGCTTTGGAAAACTTATAAAACAACACTTAGAGGTGAAATAATAAGTTATTCTGTTTGGATGAAGGAAAAAGAAAAATTGGAATTAACTCAGCTAGAACATCAAATTCAAGAATTGGAAAAAAAGCATATTAAACATCCAACCACAAAATCTACCCAGCTTAAGTATAAATACAACTCCTTAACTAGTCTACACACCAATATGGACATCTTTATTTACAAAACTGGACACTATATTGGTAATAATGAAGTAGGTAAATCCTTGGCTCAATACCTAAAAGGAAAACACAGAAAACATATTATCACCCCATTGTGCAATACCAATTCCAATATTCATATGGGCCAATCTGACATAGAAAATATTTTCCAATCCTTTTTTAACATTTATTTCTTTCAAATACTGATAAAGATAATGATCTATGGGATCAATTTCTCAGTGCCTTGAATTCTCCTAAACTACACTCCACAGCACAAAATGAATTAGGATCTGGACTTACCACAAAAGAAATAATTGAAGCTACTAAAGTCTTTCCATCTGATAAAACTCCAGGCCCTGATGGATTCACTGCAGAATTTTATAAAACTTTTTCTGATATTCTTAATCCCTTCCTCTTAGATCTATATCACTTCATATATACTAAACCAGAACAACAACAGAACTTCGCTGAAGCTCATATTGTTCTTATACCTAAACCTGGTAGAGACTCTAATTAACCTCAAAATTACAGACTCATTTCACTATTAAACTTGAACTACAAGATTCAAACTAAAATTCTTGCAACCCATATTAACAAGTCCTGCCTTCTTTAGTTCACAAAACTCAAACGGGATTTCTGAATGGAAGATACATAGACGATAATATTAGGTTATTTTAATATCTTAATTACGTTGCAAGTAAACAACCATGTCCATAAATTGCCTTATCATTAGACACGCTTGATAGAATCTTATCTTTATAAAGTAATTGAATGGTTTCATTCGAGAGATGATTATATTATAATCATACGTCCCAAAGTACAGTCAACAATAATATCTCTAGACCAATACACTTCATCGTGGAAGTAAACAAGGGTGTCCTTTATCACCTCTACTTTTTAAATTTAGTTCTTGAACCCTTGTTAATAGCAATACGTTCCCCTCCTCACATTACTGGTATCAAAACCAAACATACTGAAACCAAACTAGCAGCACGTGCTGATGATCTTTTACTTTCTTAACTAACCCTCAAATTTCTATTTCTAATCTTACCGACACTGTTAATGCTCTTTCAATATTTTCTGGTTACAGAATTAATTGGGATAAGTCTGGAATAACGCCACTCAATGTTCGTATTTCTCAAAGAGATGTACAGCACTTCCCCTTTAAATGGTCTCCCTTACAACTCAAATATTCAGGTATACTTTTAAATAAGGATGTTGAACAGACTTTACATAAATATGGAACATATTCTCGCTATCATAGATGCAAATGTTCAAAAATGGACTCCACTTTATATCTCGTGGTGGGGTAGGCTAGAATCTATTAAAATGGTTATGATGCCACAAATTAATTATATTCTCATGATGTTGCCTGAATGTTACCCTCAAACATTTTATAAAATATTAGAATCCAAACTGGTAAACTGTTTATGGTGAAATAAACTACTTAGAATCGCTCTGAAAACCCTCAAATTACCCAAAAACACTGGAAGCCTCGTCTTCCCTGATTTCCAGCTATATCATACGGCCTTCCTGGCTCGCTTCGGTTCATTCTGGCTTCTCTCTGATCCACCTGAGGAACTGTTACCATTGTGCTATGATGTTGAATTAGATCTAATATCACCTAACCCCCTAAAATATATTTTGTCTATTGATTTACATAACACTACTTTAAATAACAAAGTTATGTTAGTTACAAAATTTGCTCTTCTTGAATTAGGTAAAAAAGCTTGCTATCTTTATTTTACATTCCCATGAAATTTCCTTATGGCATAATCCCAAATTTAAAATAGATCACAAAATCATATCCTGGTGGAAATGGCAGTCATTAGGTATATGGTTCGAATCTTGTCTCCTTTCATATCTTAATGTCCCAATACAAATTACAACCCGACCAATTTTTTGCTTGACTTCAATTAAAAGATATTCTTAAAAAAATCTCTAAACTTGATACACTAGTTCCCACACCGTCTGTCTATGTTCTCTTAGATAACATTTTCAGCAAAGGTCATATTGCCTCATCCTTTGATAAAGTACTGACTAAACCTACTTCCACATCTTCTGCTCTTTATAAGGTTTGGGGGAATGATCTTCATTTACCTGAAGAAGTTACTATAGACTGGCATCACTTTTGGCTACATGCTAATCATCCCACATTATCGGCTGGTTTACTTCAGTCATTTATATTTTATTTTTCATCCTACTCTTTGAACCCCCCATCAAAAAATGCAAAGCTCGCTTATCGGCCACCAAGAAGAGTTGAGAGTGCAATACCTATGAAGTTACTCTTCTTCATGTTATTTGAATGGAAGGTGATTAATAATTTTTGGCAAAAAGTTTGGAAATACATTCAAAAGCTGTTTCACTTTGATATACCATAACTGCAAGTTATGTTATTCTGAAATCCTCTTCTCCGTCTTTACCAACTGACAGTCCCAATTCCTGAAAACTTTATGATATTTAATTTCTCTGTCTATTCAAATGATTCTTCACAGTTGGAAAGATTCATCTGGTTTGAATATTACCTTTTGATGGCATACCCTAGGACAAATTCACAAAATTTGAAATTAAAGCGGCTGAAAAGACTAACAAGGTATCCAAGGTTAAAAAACTGCAGGAACCTGTCGCCTCTCTCCTATTCTAATGACTGTCCCATTAACGCCCTTGCAATTATATCATGATTTTATATTATGACTAACTTGCATACAAAACTTATTATTCTACGGATTTTCTTTCTCCTCATTTAATCATTACTAGATAATTGTGTCTCCACATAGTATTAAGATCCATAATTCATGTTAATTGTATAACTGTTTCACTTTAGCTAATGTTGTTACTAATGTTATTATTCCTTTTGTATATTCACGCTCTGGTTTGTGTATTGCACTTTGATCTTTTTATTTCTTTTCTCAATTTGTATTATTTCTTTAATGTTTTCAAAAACTTCCATAAAAATGTTGAAATGCTATCCGGAAAGATAAAAAAAAAAAAAAAAAGATTCATTTCAATTCCACTACAAATCATGTAGAGCCTGATATTCAGTCTTTGGTGGTCAGTACCTGTAAAGTGCCCGTCTGCCATGGGCAAAAATGAAACTGGATATTCAGCGTCAGATGTCGGATATCCACCAGCGCTACACATCTGGTTTCGCAGACAAGCTCTATTGCTATCAAGCCAGCAATGATACTCAGTCGCTAAACCAGACAGAAAAAACACACCATGTTGGGACAGCCATAGACCTGTCCTAACTCTATGTGGTTACCTATCCAGTTAGCCAGCTGAAAATCTCCGCTGACGAGGTAGGTGTCAGGACCGCCCCGGCCCCGCCTACGGACTGTCCTGGCTCTACTCAGATTGTGCCAAGACAGGCTGTGGGGGTATTTAGCAGCTTTGACTGCTCACTGCTACTGCATATTGGGCCCATAGCAGTGACGAAAGCAGGCTGGTTTTGCAGAATTTCCACCATGAAATGCATGAACGATCTATTTGCTTATATTGCCTCCAGTGTATGCAAACAGACTTTTATGCTTATTTATTATGAAAATCCTCAAAACCTACTATAAGCCATTTTTTTTTAGTGCCATCAAGTCAGTGTTGACTCATAGTGACCCAGCTACTTCGGGGTTTTCTTGGCAATGTATCACCGGAAGTAGATTGCCAGCCTTTTCTTCCGAGGCAGTGGAGAGTAAAGTGACTTGCCTAAGGTCACAAGGAGTGCCAGTGGGAATCAAACCTTTGATCTTCTGGGTACTAGGCAGTTGCTCTAACCACTAGGCTACTACTCCACGCCATAAGCCATATTGAACAGCAATTTAGGATATCCACAATGAATCTACATGAAATATGTTTACATGCAATGATATCAAAATCTGCAGAGCTGCCAAGTTACCCAGTCCTCGATTTCTGAAGCTCATTCCGATGTATTATGGGATCTGCAACACTGATTTTAATGCAGGGGTCTCCAACTTCAGTCCTGGGGGGCACCAAAGCAGTCACGTTTTCAGGATATCCCTAATGAATATGCATGAGATAAATTTGAGTACAATGGGAGCAGTGCATGCAAATATATCTCACGCATAGTCATTATGGATATCCCGAAAACCTGACTGGTTTGGTGCCCTCCAGGACCGGAGTTGGAATCCCTGTGAATCTAATGGGTAAAATCGGGACTACAAATACCATACCGCATTGCAATGCAAATTGAAATATATAATATAGATTGTAGCAGTAGACCTTCAATTCAGGTCCCAAAAAAGCAAGCTACAAATTAAACCCAGCACAATTTAAATAATCAGTGCATTCCAACCCCTATTTTTCACTATGCAGTGCTGGTTCATATAATTAAATAAAAAACTAGAAGGAGCTCATCCACAGCGACGAGATATCCGATCACATAACTTCATCATTGCTCCAAAAAACGTTTTTTAAACAACATTTGTATATGAAATGTAGTGCTCTTCCCCATAAGGTGATAAAATCATTAGAAACAATCACGTAGCTGACTCCAAAAAATGAAGACCATATGTTGTTATCATTCAGCATGGCGTTCACCACTTCCGAAGTTAACCCCTAAAGGTTTTACCACTTCCCATTCCATTCTTTTAGGGGTTAACTTCAGAAATGGGGAACGCCATGCTGAATGATAACAACATATGGTCTTCATTTTTTGGAATCAGATAAGTGATCGTTTCTAAAGACTTTTTCACCTTAAGGGTGAAAGTTTTTGGGAGCGATGATGAAGTTATGTGATTGTTGTGGATGAGGTACCTATGAACGAGCTCCTTCGATTTCTTATTTAATTCAATGAACCAGCGTTGCATAGTGAAGAATGTGTTTTGGAATGCAAAATTGTGCTGGGTATAACTTGTAGTTTAGGGGGGGGGGGAGGTTATTGAAGGTCTACTGCTACAATCTATATTGTTACATTATACATATTTGTAGCAATTTTTGGTGGTTATTTATCGTTAATGCAAATTTAAAACCAGAACTGACAAAAGATCTCAGTCCTGGAACTGGGCAATTTGGCAACTCTGCATCTATCAGTTTCTGGAGTCTGTATTCAGTGTCCAGCATGGCAGAAACTGACACAAGTCCTTAAAGAAGTGCTGTTCGACCCTCTCCTGGAGGCACACCTAGCCTGCTGGGTTTTCAGCACTACCACAATGAATACGCATGAGATATATCTGCATGTATTGGAGACCCATTGCATGCAAATCTGTCTCATGCATATTCATTGTGGTAATCCTGAAAACCCAACTGGCTAGCTTAAAGAACAGAGCAGGATTTCCCAAATCTGTCCCAGTGACCCACAGCCTATGATATCCACAATGAATATTCAGGAGATAAAACTATTTGCTTATACGGAGTCTCCAATGTATGCATATTTACCTCATGCATATAAATTATGGGATATCCTAAAACCTGACCGACTGGGAAGTCCAGGATGGGGTTGTCAGAAATCCAGGAGTGGCCCAAAATCTCCCTCCTAGAACTGTGTATAGGATAGGCTGAGTTAATCCTGGCTTTGCCCCACTGCATGCTGGGACCTCTAGTTCTGGTTTCCATCCATCTCCCTGTGAAAATCAGAACTATGAGTCCCAGCATGCAATGGGGCAAACCCAGGATTGATTCAGCCTGTTCCTGATGACCTGGAGTCCTCTGATAACCGAAAGTCAATGAGACCTCTCTGCAGTGCAGCCATAACCTCACCAATGCAGCAGCCTATGCCTGTGGTAAAAAAAAGAGCACCCCATAGGATGTGACATTCTTCAGAGCACCACAGGAAAACCACACACTATTTGCCAAATCTGCAGCCTTGCTGTCGGAAAAACAGTATTCAGGGTGCCAACTTCCAGCATTCCCACAGGATAAACATTGTCCCAGAGAATTCAGAAACTTTTAAAGAAACACATAAGGGCTGTCACTGTGATGGTGCTGGACGAGACTGCATCTGTTATCTTCCAGCACAATAAAAGACAAATAAGAGCATAACCTAAATATAAGAACATAAGAAATGCATACAGGGTCAGACCAAGGTCCATCAAGCCCAGTATCTTGTTTCCAACAGCGGTCAATCCAGGTCACAAGTACCTATCAGGTTCCCAAAGAGACATACAGGTTCCACAATGCTCGTCCTGGGGTAAGCAGTGGATTTCCCGGGTCCTCTTTAATAATGGTTTATGGACCTTTCCTCCGGGAACTTGTCCAAACCTTTTTTAAACCCAGTTACACTAACAGCTTTTACTACATCCTCCAGTAACGACTTCCAGAGTTTGATTACGCGCTGAGTGAAAAAAATATTTTCTGTTATTAGTCTTAAATAGGTTACAATCTAGCTTCATTGCGTGTCCCCTAGTCTTTCTACTTTTTGATGGCATAAACAACTAGTCCAGGTTTACCTGTTCCACTCTATTCATTAATTCATTGACCTTTATCATATCCCCCCTCAGCCGTCTCTCTTCCAAATTGAAACGCCCTAACCTTTTAAGCCTCTCCTCATAGGAGTATCCTTCCATCCCCTTTTCCATTTCTGTTGTTATTCTCTGTACTTTTTAAAATTCTGCTATAGCAACCAGAATTGCACACAATATTCAAGGTGTGGTCGCACCATGGAATGATACAGAGGCATTATAATATTTATTTATTTATTTAAACGTTTTTATATACGCCCCTTCCAGAGATCAGGGGCACTTTAAAGTAAACAAAACTAAGAACTTTACATTGAACTTTAAAAACTCATGCACTATTAACATGTTAATAACTATATTACAAAAACTATGTACAAAGTTGCAGTGCGTAAAATATTGGGAGATCCATTGTTTATGAAATAACATAGGTAGGAGCCTTATTGTATCTGATGTAATTATATAGGTTGCATTTGAGATATCTCAAGGGAATTTCCATAGTGGTCAGTAAATAGGTATGTTTTTAGTTCATTGCGGAATTGTTGAAG
The DNA here is from genome assembly GCA_033557465.1 of Ichthyophis bannanicus. Taxonomy (NCBI): domain Eukaryota; kingdom Metazoa; phylum Chordata; class Amphibia; order Gymnophiona; family Ichthyophiidae; genus Ichthyophis; species Ichthyophis bannanicus. The sequence continues at coordinate 56,730,062 of CM066045.1, forward strand.
ATCTTTTATTGCTCTTAAATGGTCAGGGAAAGCATTCCACAAAACTGGGGCACTATATGTGAAAGCTCTAGAGCTGGTAACTTGAGTGGTGTTAGGGAAGTGATGAGGTATAGCGTAAGTGTTTTGGGAGCAGATCCCTGGTTTTATTCCCCATTTCTTTCCTTATGACTCTTAGCATTCTATTTGCTTTCCTGGTCGCCGCTGTACAATGAACGGAGGATTTCAACGTATTATCCACGATTACACCTAAATCTTTTTCCTAGATAGCAGTGTCTAAGGTGGTATCTTGCATCATGCAACCAAAGTTTGGTTTGTTCTTTCCTTGGTGCATAAATTTGCACGTGTTCAAATTAAATTTCATCTGCCCTTTGGATGCCCAGTCTTCCAATTTATCAAGGTCCTCTTGTAATTTTCCACAATCCTCTTGTGCTTTAACAACTTTGAATAATTTTGTGTCATCTGCAAATTTGATCAACTCACTTATTATTCTCATTTCCGGGTCTTTTATGAATATGTTAAAAAGCAGCGGGCCCAGCACAGATCTCTGAGGCATTCTACTATTCACCTTTCTCCAATGAGAAAATTGCCCATTTAGCCCTACTTTCTGCTTTCTATCTTTTAACCAGTTCCTGATCCACAATACTACACTGCCTCCAATCCTATGACTTTTTAATTTCCCCAAGAGTCTCTCATGAGGGACATTGTCAAAGGCTTTCTGAAAATCCAAATAGATTATATCAACCAGCTCACCTTTGTCTACCTGTTTATTCACACCTTCAAAAAAAATACAACAGATTAGTAAGACAAGACCTTCCTTGGTTAAATCCATGTTGGCTTTCTCCCATTAAAGCCATGACTATCCACAGTTCTACATGTTCAGTAATTTTATTCTTTATAATGATTTCTTTCATTTTGCCCGGTATTGAAGTCAGGCTCACCGGTCTGTAGTTTCCCTGGATCCCCCCTGGAAACCTTTTTAAAAATTGGTGTTACACTGGCCATTCTCGAGTCTTTAGGTACTACAGATGATTTTAATGATAGTTCACAGATTATTAACAGTAGGTCTGCAAGCTCATATTTCAGTTCTTTCAACAGCCTCGAATGTAACCATTCTGTCCAGATGATTTGTTACTCGTTTATCAAATAGTTGTAACACATCTTCCCACTTTATCGATATTTCTTTCAGTTCTTCTGATACATTACCTATATATACCATTTCAGGCACAGGTAACTTCTTCTTCAGTAAAGACCGAAGCAAAGCATTCAGTCTCTCCGCTATGGCCTCACTTAGCGCTCCTTTTACCCTTCTATCATCCAATGGTCCAACTGGCTTTCTCACAGGTTTTTTAATACGAATGTACTTGAAAAAGTCTTCATTATGCATTTTTTTGCTTTCACGGCAAGCTTCTTTTCAAATTCTCTCTTTATCTGCCACATCACTGCCTTGCATCTAACTAGTCAATGATTATGTTGTTTCCCGTTTTTGTCATTTGGCTCCTTTCTCCATTTCCTTAAAGATGCTTTTTTTGGCAACAACCACCTCTCTGACCTCACCTTTAAACCATGCTGGCAGTTTTTTGGCCTTTCTTCCACTTTTCTTAAAGCATGGAATACATCTGGTCTGGGCTTCCAAGATAGTACTTTTAAACAATGCCCATGCTTGATGTAAATCTTTAACCTTTGCAGCTGCTCCTTTTAGCTTTTTCTTAACTATTTTCCTCATTTTATCTTAGTCTTCCTTTTGAAAGTAAAATCAAAAGTGATCATGTTATGATCACTATTACCAAGTAGCCCCAAAATCCTTATCTCTCACACCAGATCCTGTGTTCCATTAAGGACTAGATCCAAAATAGCTTCCCTCTTGTCAGTTCATGAATCATCTGCTCCAAGAAGCAGTCATTTATTTCTCTAGAAACTTTATCTTCCTAGTAATACACCCCCACTGCCATTGCCTTCCCCTTTCTACACAGAATTTCTATCCATAGAGATTTTACAGTGTATTTTGTTTCATGCACTAACTTTAATCCTATGTAACTCAATGCCAATTCTAACATGGAGCGCAACCCCTCCACCAATATGATCTACTCTATCATTGTGATATAGTTTGTACCCAGGTATCACTGTGTCCCATTGGTTGCCCTCCTTTCACCAGGTCTCTGAGATGCTTTTCATTTAGTGCTATATATTCCAGCTCTCCCATCTTATTTTTAGACTTCTAGCATTTACATACAAGCATTTTAGAGGTTGTATTTTATTCATATTAATCTAGTTATCAGTTGATAGGGGTAATTTGGAATCTTTCAGCTACGTACTTAAGGACATCTGGATTACTTTTATCTTTGTTGGAACCTCTCTGTCAGGATGCCCTAACTTCCCTCTTTTGCTATAATCATTCAAGGATACATCCTTCCAAGCCTTGCGCTCTTGGGCAAGTTTCGGATTTCCACTGTTATCTAGTTTAAAAGCTGCTCTCTCTCCTTTTTAAACACTGATTCACAACCCTGTCCTGGAGGCAGTGATAAGCAGCCTCGTTTTCAGGATAAACAGAATGAATATGCACAAGATTATTCACTGCGGTGGGAGGACCATTCCTTTAATGTGTGCTGAGTAAAGATCTCCTTAACCTGCACAGTCATTAGAGAGGGGTTTCCCTAATAAACTCATGGCTTTGGGGTTCAGTTATACAAAGAAGCTAATCCAGCCCTGGATCATGCACAGATCTGTAGTTTTGATCCCCTGTGTGTAGTGAGGGCTAAAGTTCCCATTTTTCTTATAGAAATCAGAATTACATGTCCATACACTCAGTGGGGCAAAAGCTGGACTGGATCAGTCTTCTCTTGTTAACCTGGGTGAGGTGGCAGCCCTAAGAATATCTTTATAGTGTGCACTATGACCTCCTGCCAAGGCAAACAAGAATAAACAATATTGATAATCAATCTATGACAAAAATTTGCCAACTTTCAACCAGCCCTATGAATTTTGCACAGGTTTGCCAATTGACCTTAGAAAGCACTCACAAATAGGAACAGAAGTGATGGGGATCTTGAACGATTTTCAGAAGACTGTGTTTGTGAGGAACTAGCTAAAGTAAAAATAGACAAAGCGATGGGACTGGATGAGATACATCCGAGAATACTGAGGGAACTTGGGGACGTTCTAGCGGCTCCACTGTCTGACCCTTTCAATGCTTCTTTGGAATCGGCAGTGGTCCCAGAGGACTGGAGAAAGGCGCATGTGTGCTCCCTTTACACAAAAGCAGACATAAGGATGAGATTGAAAACTACAGGCCGGTTAGTCTAAACTCTGTGGTGAATAAATTATTGGAAATGATGCTACAAGGGCGAATAGTGAGGTTTCTGGATTGCAGGATCCGAGGCAGTATGGGTTTACCAGAGGCAGGTCTTGTCAGACAAATCTGATTGATTCCTTTGACTGGGTGACCAGGGAGTTGGACCGAGGGAGAGCCCTAGATGTGGTGTATTTAGATTTCAGTAAAGCCTCTGACACCGTTCTACATAGGCGACTTATAAACAAACTGAACATCAAGCTGAAGAGAAGGTAGAATTAAGCAGCACAAGCTATGCACCACCGGTTTCCCCTCGATAGTCCCCTGTGAATGTGCCCTCCCTGGGTAGCAGCCCAGCCTGCCCCATTCTGAAGCAGGGGGAAGTGCAATGGTGTGACAGTCCTTGTCTGGGGCACCTTATGCTCTGGCAATGGTCCTGTTCAGTGGTCACTCATGAAGTGTCTACAGCAAAGACAAGCGTGATGTAAGTTTTACTAGTAACCCTCAGCTCTGTGGGGCTGGCAGACCCACCTCTGAAGGTTTCAGAGCACCGGTAGGTCAACTGAGACATAGGGACTTTTGTCTTGCTTGCACAGAGGACCCTGGTGTAGGTATTCTCATTGTGATTTGGAGCAAGACCAAGGAGGGGTCACCAAAGAGAAGCTCGTGTTTTATGGACTTAGCTGTCAACCACTTGAACTGGACCTGCTCTTCTTTCCCGACTCCCCTGTAGCCTATCTTCATAGTGACTTTGTCAGCACCGCTTTCCCACACCATGGCACTCTCCCTTCTTCAGAATGGGGCAGGCTGGGCACATTCACAGGGGACTATCGGGGGGAAACCAGTGGTGCACAGCTTGTGCTGCTTACTTCTACAGCTTGATGCCCCAGGCAGCTTGGACATCCGGTTCCAGTATGAACACTCCGGTCTCCTTTCACAAATGTAAAAAATGCATCCCAAGTAAACTACAGTGAAAGTTTTCTGGGGGCAATTTCTCCAAATTGGTTAGTTTTGTGCATTATCTAATATCCATAGCCAATAACAGATGCTTATTAACATCCAAACAACAAACAAATCACCTGTTGATAATCTTCCACCTATGATTGCAACTTGCAGGACTACTTTTGCTTAATAATAATGACTTTAACTTGAACTTATATTCATGTTATTAATTTAAACATACTATGGGGTAGATTCTGAGGCCCAAATAGCGGGACTGTACATCCGGCTTGGACGTATAACCCACAAACGGGGCTGGGACGCAATTCCAGTCCAAGCGCTCCCCACATGTATAGAAGGTTTGTGCAGGGAGCGCTGGATGGGGGCGGGATGGAGGTACATGGGGGCAGGCCGAAGCGCCTGGACGTACAGAGGCCATTCAGGTCTGGCTTCTGTATGTCCTACTTTAAAGCCCGGCTTATTTCGCCTTGAAGATGGAATAAGTGCCAGGTGTCCCGGCGATTGCGCCACTGTGGGAGAACATCAGCTGCGCGATCATGTTGCAATTCTTTGCCTCCGGCTGGACGTGCGTATGTCATGGCAACAGGCATATCAGTCAGAGTGTTAGGCGAGCTGCCTGGGCAAATCCCCGGACGTCTCCCCCATTGGAATAGGCTGCATGCTGGGCCGTCAAAGTGCCCCGATTCTGCAACTGCGGGAACGTATACCTCCCGCGGTTGCAGAATCGGGTTCAAATGTGCCCCATTCATTTTCTGGACGTCCGGATGGCTCGGACGTGCAGACTTCTGAATCAGCCGCCACGTGCATACTAGATTTGCGCATCCCATGACAGTCGTGAACCTCGCTTCTAAGCCAGGGTATGTGGAGTATGATCTCAGTCTCTCAAATTTACTGCTAAGGCTCGGCGTCGTACTTGCATCGTGCTAAAGAGCGCCTCCTGCTGGACTTCGTAAGACTTAACATACATGCGCAATTTATGAAGGTGTGCTTGGAAATTCTTCTTCATCAAGCCTGTGGCACCCAACACGATGGGAACTAACTCGGTAGCTTTCTGCCACATTTTTGGTCTGTGCTCTTGATACCTGTTCTCCCTCGCAATGCGATTCACAGAATGGTCGCTTGGAACCGACACCTCTATAATAAATGCCGTTCTGGCGTTCTTCCCCTCCGGCTTCCTTGCATCCAGCTTTTACTATGCTCTAGAATCTCTTGCTTATCCTTTTTTAGGGGCCGATGGCAGCAACTTTGCACTAGGAAACTGTGCGCTGAGCTTAGCGCATGGCTCTGACGTAAGTGTACCAAAACAAATGTTGCTCTCTTAATAGCATGTAACTAAATCATTTGCCAAAATATTGCACTAACATGAGAAACATGCACATGGATCTTGCGCACAAAATAAATTATATCAGCATTTGTGCACATCTACTAGAATGCTATACCTTGCATAAATATTGTTGGAATCAGGAAAATTGTAGCCATGTACATGTTTTAATATGCGCATATTCTGGTGAAATCAGACATTTGGAATATTATTTCACACAGAGGCCAATTCTGTTCTGGGCATCCCCCACCTGTCCCAAGGTGTGCAGGCTGTGCCCCAATTCTGGGCGCCCGGACGTCCAACATACTCCCTGGCTAGCCCAACCAGGCTCCTGCATGGAGCTGCGGTGCTGTAGCGTCCTGTTGCCATGGCACCACGGTTCTATGCAGGAGCTGCGATCTCCAGCAGACCCCAACAATTTGCTTTCCCTGCAGCCTGACCCCAGATCGGGCCTACTGCATCCGCTTTGACCCGGTGAAAAGTGGGATATAAATACAGTTAAATAAATAAAATAAATAAACTATGTCCAGGGTCGGGCTGCAGGGCACCCCCTACAACCCCTCACCTCACTTTCTGGGCTTGGCTACAACAACTCCTGCCGTCCAGGGGGGACTTACTCCACCTCCGAGGTGGAATAAGTCTCCTGTGGAAATGGCCAACCCCGGACATACAGGGCCGAACTCGGAATCAGCCCTGTATGTCCAGGGTCATAGTGCCGCCCACTGCCTGCCCTCACTCCACCTCTAACCCACTCCCTCCTGTCCACAAACAGAGCTCCACGCACAACTCCGATCTATGTGTGGGGAGTTCTGCTCTGTGAATCGCGAACCTGGCGTTTAACAGGGCTGGATGTCTGGATCGGACGTCCAGTCCTGCTAAACGCTGCATGGAATCGACCCCATAACCATCAATATTACTCTGGAAAAAAATTGTATTGAGTTATTTTACAGTTTCTATTCTAAGCAGATAATAAAAAACATTTTGACTGCCGATGTAACACAATACAATGTTTTTGCACAGAATAATCTTGATGTCTATGACCAGCACACATGCTTATTACTGTTTGTTCCCTACAGTGCTTCCTCTCTGCTTTTCCCCAAAAACAGAAGAATAGTTGTGGGTACTTCATGCTCCCAGTAAAGAGAACTGAAATCTTTACTAATGCTAACCACAGAAGAACAAGCTAACCTTTTATTCCTCTTCGGAGCTGGCGTTAAAGCCGCAGTGTCAGAAAACCTTGTGCTCAGTCTTCGGGTCTTCCGCACACTTCTCTGCATCTGGATTGTATATCTCCATTACCCCGTGGCATTTAAACGAGCTGTGCACTGATGTCAGTACAAATGGATGTGCACAGTTAGCTTGTACACAAAAGAGCATTTTGCATCGACGGTGGTGGCGGTAGCACAGAAAATTATGCACGGAAGCCTCCCATATTTTATCTCATTGAACCTTCAGAGGCCGATGCAGAAACCTTGTGTTATAGCCGTGCACCGAAGCTGAGCTTATGGGTTCCTAACTCAAACGTAACGCAAACATTTTGCTCTTCAATGCTGTAGACAAAACTATACAACTAAACTGTGTGCAAAAAGTCTGGACTGCTGGTTGGGCGCAAGCACACGCGGATCTACGCTATCAACAGCTAAAACCTGCAAGCAAAATATAATTGTATGGTCACTAAGTGCCTGGGCCAGTCCAAGGGTTTCTGCTGCCCTAGGCGGGCCACGCCGCATCCATCATCTCACCTCGGAGGAGGGCGACAGTGGCGACATCGCGACCCTTCCAAGGATTTGAAAGTGGCAGCTTTGTGCCGCTGTGTTGGCACCCTGGCAGGCCATGTGCTTCAGCACCAGTGTGCACGGCTGACTGCTCCTGCCCCCCTCTGCTAGGAAGATGCGTTTGAGGGGTGCAAGACGGCAGGCCATGCTTTCTGCATCACAGATACCAAAATGCATGGCTTGCCATGGGCACCAAAGTGGTGGCTCAAAGCCACCACTTTCAGAAATCATGCTGTGCCACTCACCAGGGTCTTCCACTTAGGTGGCTGCCTAGTCTGCCTAGTGGTCGAGCCGGCCCTGAGTGGTGTGCATGCGCAGGAATGCTCTCTCTCATAAACAGCGATGTGACTGCAGAGAATAACCTCAATGCTGATGCATAAAGTAGCCTAGCAGCCCACCTCCTACTCAGCTCCTCATCCCCTGACAATTCCACATCAGCAAAGCCAGAAAGATCTTGTACACTCGAGATCTAGAGAAGCAAGCGGCATAAATTCCTCAGCTACAGATGAGCACAGAACAAGCTAACCCTTTACACCTCCTCAGACCTTGCACTGAACTCAGCCTTCTGGTCTGCACACTTCTCTGCATCTGTGACGCTTAGCTAATTGCTTCGTTACCGTGGCTTTGACTGTGCGGTGCACTGCTGTCCTCTCCAGGCACTGCGCATTGTTAGCTCCTACGCAAAACTCCTTTATGCACTGGAAGTGCCAGGACCGGTGCAAGGATATTAAGCGTCCTGGATGAAACTTCAGTCGCCTTCCCCCTCCTAAGTAACTTTTAGAACACTAGCGTCCCCCCTTCGCATGATTTTAAGTATTGAACTTATCTGTAATCATCTCAACACCATCCCTCCCAGAACAACCCTTTAAAAATGCATCTGTTGGCATCACACTTTTAAATGCTAAAACTGTATTGTAACTATATATGTAATAAGAGAGACTCTGTGTTTGTGCGGCCGTCAGGATCCACTGCTTTGCTCTAACTGTAGCTGCTCTTCGCTGCCACCCTCCTCCCTCCAGAAGCTACTGACGTAGGCAACCACCTAGTTTGCTTAGTGGTTGGGTTTCACGCAAAAGCCAATCTAACCTGCGTGCAAAGCCTTGTGCCCTTGACTGCAATGGCCATCAGTTTGCTAGCTGGAACCTTTGATTAATCTTCACTCCGACTTCTCAGTGAACTAGAGCTGTGCAGCTCAAGTTGTGTTTTCCTGACTCAGACATCATCACTTATAGACCCGCCTACCATCTGATGATGTCATAAACACAGAGAACCTTCACAGACCCCAATTACTGGGAGCTAGAGAGAGCTAAAAAAGAAATTCTGCATATTACAGTGGCTTGATGTGTCCACAAAGTCACGCAGCAAGGACACCCAATGAGCTTCTGGTCACCATGTGATTGTTAACAGCAAAGAGAGGCTTTCAGGAGACCTGGCACAAAGAGCTTAGGACATCAAGGAGAGAAATCTACAGGTCACAGCTAGCAGATACATGAACCTCCTATAACGAGTGTATCCGCACAGAGATGAGTCCTTTACTCTCCAAGTCCCAAATGCCAGAAATACAACTGGGAATCCTTCCAAAAAAAACTGACAGGACATGCAAAGTTTCCTCTCTGTTCCACTGACAGCAAACTTAATCCTGTGTAATGGAAGGGCCAGGGAGGAGAGAGGGGGCGACTGTGAATCTTTTTTGTGTTCGTTCTCTGAACTTAACTCTTCACGCACCGCATTAACCCCCACAGTACAGTTTTCTCCTGTTTCTGCACAACACTGTTTGGCACAGTTTGGGCCTAAAACTCTTCTCCAGGCAGACTCCATTTGACCAAATGGCCCAGTGACTGGCCGGAAATTTTAAGCCAATTCTTGATTTCTGAGCCCCACCTAGAGTTGCCATCTGACTATTTCATAAGGAACAGACTATTCCAGTTCTGGTTTTTCCAATTTACGAGGTGCGATCAAAAAGTAGCGAAAATTGTTGTGTAGTTATATAACAATATGTCGCACCATGATGCTATTAAGCATGCAGTGACCTAGTTATGCGTTGTGCATGTGCAGAGTGTAGCGAGGCTGCAGCACACCTCTACTTTTTTAAATCACCTGACGTTTGGTCTCGTGCAAAAGCAGTTCGTCAGATTTATGATGAGTGAAAAACTGAACAGTGAATTTGCATTAAATTCTTCCAGAAACTTGGGAGAGTCATACAAAGAGACTTATGATAAGTTACAGTGAGTGTAAGGAGATGAATACATGAGTCGTGTTTGAGTTTATGACTGGTACAAACGTTTCCAAGAGGGCTGCCAAAGTGTTGACAGTGACGAGCGTTCTGGAAGGCCATCCACGAGCAGGAATGAAGACAAAATTGAAGCAGTACAATGCTGCAATACTCTCAAATCATCGACTGACTATCAGGGAGCTTCCTGAGGACATGGACATCAGTTTCAGGTTGGTACAGTCAATTCTTACTGTCGATATGGGGATGAGACCTGTGTCTGCAAAATTCAAGCCAAAACTCCTGTCTCCTGACCAAAAAGAAGATTGACTGCAGCCAGGGAGTTGTTGGAATGCGTTGAAAATGACTCGGATTTCATCAAAAAGATTATTACTAGTGATGAATCATGGGTTTATGGTTATGACCTGGAAACTAAGGCTCCATCCTCACAATGGAAGACTCCAGACTCTCCCAGACCCAAGAAAGCCTATCAGGTGAGGAGTAATGTCAAGGTCATGCTCACAGTTTTGATTGCCAGGGTACTGTTCATCATGAGTATGCTCCAAAAGGCCAAACCATCAATAAGGAGTACCACGTCCAAGTTCTGACTCGTTTGAGAGATGCAGTTTGTCCTAAGAGGCCAGAGTTGCATAGGAATGGTGAATGGTTGCTTCATCACGATAACACCCCCGCTCACGCATCACATGTTGTACAACAGTTCCTGGCCAAACACCAAATCAAGTAAGTCCGTCAGCCTCCGTACTCACCTGATCTCGCATTCTGTGACTTTTTCTTGTTTCCAAAACTGAAATTTACACTGAAAGGAAGGAGATTCGACCATTTGGAGACCATTAAGCAAAATTCGACACAGCAGCTTCACAGAATAACGAAAGAGGCCTTTCAAAGTTGTTTCCCGTAGTGGCAGGAGCACTGGAGGAAGGGGCTTTATCGGAAGGGGACTGAGTGCAGTAACTGTCAGTTATTGTGGTGGAGGCACATTCCATTGAATGCGTGCAGGCCCCTGTGCGTCCATTTGGAATTGGGACACACAGAGGCAGACCCAATTCTGATCTCGCGGGGGGGCTAGATGTGCCCTGCGGGATCAGAATCAGGTCTGGGCCTCTACGTAGAGGCCGGGACCCGATTCAGATCAGCCTGCACATACAGACCCCTGCCCAGCTAACTTAGTCAGGCTCCTGAATGGAGCTGCGATCCTCGGCTGCCAACCATAATCTTCTTTCCCCGCACCCTGACCCCTGATCTGGGCTTCCATGGCCAGGTCAGGCTGCGAGGAACCCCCCTGCACCCTCTCACCTCTCTGTCGCTGCCCGGGCCTTCCATCCCCTGATGTCCAGGGGAACTTATTCTACCTCTGAGGTGGAATAAGTCCCCCGTCTAGATCCGAGGCCCCGGACGTACAGGGCCGATTCTGCCTGCCCTCACTTCACCGCTGCAACGCCTCCTCCCACCCTCGTCAAAGCCTCCCCATAGAAACTCCTTGTTCGTATGGGGAGGCTTTTGCCAGGGACGGAAGGGGCGAATAGCTAGTTGCAGTACAGAATAGACCTTTTATTGTACAAGTCTTGATACTTTTTGATCTCACCCCGTATTTGGAAAGTCAACGGGATGTTCAAAAGTACAAGTCCATGCATGCAGTAGAGTAAAACCAGGACTGGACAATCCCATTCCATATTACACGCAGACAAATGACATGCCTACCCCCACCCCACCATGATCTATTTGCTGCCTGAGATGCTAATGTCAAATGGAAGAAGCAGGAATCACTAATACCAAAATATATTGAGATATTAGCACCACTGACCCCTTTCCTTTTGCTTTACTATTTAATGTGGAAAGATGCGGGATTGTCAAGCGACCATAGTAATATGATCAACGATGGCAGATAAAGACCAGCATGGGCCATCTAGTCTATAACTCTAGCCACCTTAGTGGACAAACTAGATAGCCCATGCTGGTCTTTATCTGCCATCGTTGATCATATTACTATGGTCGCTCGACAATCCCGCATCTTTCCATACTAAACAGCAAAGCAAAACAAAATAAAAGGGGCCAATGGTACTAAGGCTTTCTGTACCAAGGGTTGTCATCTCATCCAGACAGAGCTGCCAAGTTACCCAGTTCCAGAAGTGAGATTTTAAGCCAGTCTGATGCATAATGGAACATGCAACACTGATTTCAAGGGGTAATATCAGGGACTACAAATACCATACTGCACTGTAATACAAATTTAAAACCAGAACTGGCAAAATATCTCACTCATGGACCTGGGTAACTTGGCAACTCTGCCCAAGTCAACAAAGGACTGTTTTTTCCTGCATTGCATGCAGAGAAACGTACTCCTATTACTGTTAGGAAAAACTGGACCTACAACTCTATGCATGCAAGAGGGGAAAAAACAGTACTGGATCAGCATTTCTGGCTTGGGTGAGGTGGCTGCAAATAATGTATGAAGAGAAAAGCCAGTAATAAGCAGGAGGTAATCCTGAAATGGGGGTTAAGCATTTCCAAGTGCCACAGCAGTGCATTTAAGAACATTTATATCTTGTGCCAAACAAACTGAATGTACGTCATGCATAAAAGCCGGACTCTAGGAACCGAGGCCTGGCACAAGCAGCACTGTAATGCAGTAACTACATACCTTCGGCTTTAAGTAGCAGGCTGCTCCACCTGATTTTGACCCTGCTGTATCGCTAGCCTTGTAGTTGCAATCAATTTGGGAAAGGCAAGGAATACAAGACCAGAGATACAGGAGAGTCAAAATCAGAGGTGGACAGGGCCGGAGCAAGGACATTGGGCACTGGAGGCAAACCTTCAGTCTTACCCACTCCCCCCCCCCATTGAATTTCTGATAATTAAACTCAACAATCATGATCACCCAACACCACCCCTCTCACAACAATCCCATAAAAGATATGTTGACCAATTATGCGTTTAAATCTTCAATTTGCTTTGTACGCCTCTGTGTGTGCCTAATCTCTGCAGGTAAAAGAATGCGTCGCTGGCTCTCTGAGTCTGCGTGGCTTTCACTGCTGCTGTTATTAGTCGCCGTTCATAAGCTGCTGCCCTAGGCCACAGCCTAGTCTTGCTTGATGCTTGCCCCGGCCTTGGACATGTATCAGCCTAACAGGGTTGACCTGGATCAGGTTTGCCACCTATAGTCTATAGTCTAAGCTGAGGAGGACTGCCGGCCTAGCCAGCCATGGGACCATTCGGATTGTCTGTTGCTGGCTTTTCCTCCCGGCTAGCCTGCAGCCTGTCAGCGTAGTATCTATGACCAGCCTGCACTTCCGTGCTCTTCTTCTCTGACAGGCCGAGTATGCACAGTGCCAGGAAAATACAGAACCTGAGATCCTGCCCAGGTCTGTCATGAATACCGGCTTCTTAAAAATACCTGATCAAAATTTGCCCAAATTAGCCATGTGTTTGCATGTTTCCAGCTGGAGCAGGACTGCGGACTGAGATTAGGCTTCTGTGTCATAAGGATTAAGCTGATCCAGTCCTGGCTTTTGCCACCGGTGCGTGCATGGATTTGTAGCTCTTATTGTCCTAAAAAGCAGGAACTACATCTCCCTACATGCATTGGGGTAAAATCAGGTCTAGCTCAGTTTGTCCTTTATGAAAGTGTTTCTCAAGCCGGTCCTGAAGTAGTCCCTAGTCCAAGGTCTGCCAACTGATCAGGTTTTCAGCAATATTCCTAATGAATACACATGATAGCGATTTGCATACAATGAAGATAGTAAATATGCAAATCTCCCTAATGAATACTAGAAAACCAGATTGGTTATGGGATACTCCAGGACCAGCTTGAGAAACCGTTTCAACATTTTTATTGAATTTTATGAAAACATTAAAGAAATTATACAAATTGAGAAAAGGAATAAAAAGATCAAAGTGCAACACATAAACCAGTGCGTGAAAATACAAAAGGAATAATAACATTAGTAACAACATTAGCTAAAGTGAAACAGTTAAACAATTAACATGAATTATAGATCTTAATACTAGGTGGAGACACAATTATGAAAAATAAGAGTATCTAGTAATGATTAAATGAGGAGAAAGAAAATACCTAGACTAATAAGTTTTGTATGCAAGTTAGTCAGAATATAAAATCATGATATAATTGTAAGGGCGTTAATGGGACAGTCATTAGAATAGGAGAGAGGCGACAGGTTCCGCATTTTCTTAAACTTGGATACCTTGTTAGTCTTTTCAGCCGCTTTAATTTCAAATTTGTGAATTTGTCCTAGGGTATGCCACCAAAATGTAATATTCAAACCAGATGAATCTTTCCAACTGTGAAGAATCATTTGAATTGATAGAGAAATTAAAATATCATAAAGTTTTCGGGAACTGGGGTTATCAATTGGTAAAGATGGAGAAGAGGATTTCAGAATAACATAGCTTGCAGTTTAGGGTATATCGAAGTGAAACAGCTTTTGAATGCATTTCCAAACTTTTTGCCCAAAACTATTAATTACCTTGCATTCAAATAACATATGAAGAAGAGTACCTTCATAGGTATCACTCAACACTTATTGGTGGTCGATAAGCCAGCTTTACATTTTATGGTGGGTCCAAAGAGCACGATGAAAAATAAAATGACTGAAGTAAACTGGCCGATAATGTGGGATGATTAGCATGTAGCCAAAAGTGATGCCAGTCTATAGTAACTTCTTTAGATAAATGAAGATCATTCCCCCAAACCTTATAAAGAGCGGAAGATATGGAAGCAGTAGGTTTAGTTAGTACTTTATAAAAGGACGAGGCAATATGACCTTTGCTAAAAATGTTATCTAAGAGAACATAGACAGAGGGTGTGGAAACTAGTGTATAAGTTTAATAGAGCTTTTTTAAGAACATGCGTTAATTGAAGCCAAGCAAAAACTTGGTTGGTTGTAATTTCTACTGGGACATTAAGGTACGAAAGGAGACAAGATTCGAACCATGAAGAAGATGCACATGGCACCATATACCTAATGACTGCCATTTCCACCACAATAAGACTTTGTGATCTATTTTAAATTTGGGGTTATGCCATAAGGAAATTTCATGGGAATGCCAAATAGAGATATCAAGCTTTTTATCTAATTCAAGAAGAACAAACTGTGTATCTAACATAACTTTGTTATTTAAAGAAGTGTTATGTAAATCAATAGACAAATATATATTTTAGGGGGATAGGTTAGATCTAGTTCAACATCATATCACAATGGCAGCAGTTCATCGGGTGGATCAGGGAGAAGCTAGAACAAACCAAAGCGAGCCAGGAAGGCCGTATGATATAGCTGGAAATCAGGGAAGACGAGGCCTCCAGTGTTTTGGGGTAATTTGATGGTTTTCAATGTGATTCTAGTTAGCTTATTTTGCCATAAAAATGTTACCAGTTTGGATTCTATTATAAAACCTTTGGGGACAAAATCAAAGCAACATTATGAGAATATAATTAATTTGTGGCATCATAACCATTTTGATAGATTCTAGTCTACCCCACCATGAACTATGAAATGGAGTCCATTTTTGACCATTTACATCTATAATAGCAAGAATATGTTCCATATTGATGTATAGAGTTATTCTAGCTGCAATATGTTGTGCAATTTGGAATGGTCTTACTGTTTGTTTAGGTAGACCTTGGAGTAATGAGTTGGCATAGTCAAAGTGTGGGGTTACAATGGCATGGAGTACAGATTTGAAATCGTTGGGGTGTAGACATTATGCTCATCCACTCACAAATATCCTCTAATACTTCTAGGAGACCTCAACCTTGCATCACTACCGTACAGCCAAACGACAGCCTTCCTATCTACCATTCACAACATGAATTTCCAACAGATAATTGACACTGAAACTCACAGCATAGTCTCTACACCCCAACGATTTCAAATCTGTACTCAAGGCCATTGTAACCTAGGGATGCCAACTGGCTCCAGATGCGCCCGACAGGCTTGATCCAGTCCTGGGTTTACTCCATTGCGTGCAGGGGCATGTAGTTCTGATTTCTCCATTGCACTCCATAAGAAAAGCAAGACTACAAGTACCTGCATGCAATGGGGTAAACACAGGATTGGATCAAGCCTGTTGGGTGCATCTAGAGCCAGTTGGCAACCCTATTGTAACCCCACACTTTGACTATGCCAACTCATTACTCCAAGGTCTACCTAAACAAACAGCAAGACCACTCCAAACTGCACAACATATTGCAGCTAGAATAACATCAAATGCCAATCCAATGGATCATATCACACCTATCCTATGCAATTTGCATTGGCTCCCGATACAATGCCGTACCCAGTACAAAATAATTGTAACCACTTTCAAACTAACGGCATTGCCCCATCCTACCTATACTCCCTCGTCTCCAGCGAAAAAAACACCTGTACCCAACGGGACTGCAATAAAAACAAACTTACAACAGCTATAGACTACAGAAAAGCTAAAAACATCACAAACAGGGCATTTTACAACTGCACCCCCATCCTCTGGAACAAACTCCCAGATAGCTTAAGAGTTATAAAAGACCTCTCTTCTTTTTGAAAAAAACTCAAAATATATCTGTTCACACAGCACTTTGGTTCTATAACATAACTACTGTACATAACCTAGGCGCCCTACACAACTAACCAATGAACCCCCTGCAGAATGCTTCACCTATGCTAATGCAAGAACCTCATGTATATAGCTAACAATCCTACTATATTTTGTAATTATTGTTAATGTATATACTTGATACTTTTCCATGTAAAGTGAATTCGTACTGTCTTGTACAATTCATATTGTTCATTGTAAACTGCCATTGATCTGTAGGAAATCACAGTATAAAAATGCAAATAAAATAAATAGAAATATTATTGTAAGGGAGACCATTTAAAGGGGAAGTCCTGTACATCTGTTTAAGAAATACGAACACCGAGTGGCATTATTTCAGATTTATCCCAATTAATTCTGTAACCAGAAAATATTGAAAAGGCACTAGCAGTGTCGATAAGATTAGAAATAGAAATTTCGGGGTTAGTTAACAGAAGTAAAAGATCATCAACATATGTCACAAGGTTGGTTTCAGTATGTTTGGATTTGATAACAGTAATGTGAGGATGGCAACATATTGCTATTAACAAGGGTTAAATTAAAAGGTAGAGGTGATAAGGGGCATTCTTGTCTGGTTCCACGATGAAGCTGTATTGGTTTAGAGATATTATTGTTGACTATACATTGACTATATATTGGGATTATAATATAATATTTTATCCAATCGTAGGAAATCATCTTCCAAATGAAACCATTCAATTACTTCATAAAGATAAGGCCATTCAATTCTCTCAACCACCTTTTCTGCATCTAATGATAAGGCAATTGATGGAAATGGTTGTTTACTTGCAACATAATTAAGATCATGAAATAATGTTATATTATTGCCTATGTATCTTCCATTCATAAATCCAATTTTAATTTTGTGATCTATTCAAGATCATTCAGCAGAGACTACAACCATACCTGGAACGAGAACTACCTGGTGCAAGTAGGGTTCAGGAAAGGGAGAGGAACGAGAGACATTATCGTGGATGTGAGATGGATCCTTGAAAAGACAAAAGAATACCAAAAGGATATCCATATGTGTTTTATTGACTACAACAAGGCTTTTGTCTGTATAAACCATGAGAAACTTGTCCAGGCCATGGTATTTTCAATAACGTCATATGGATGCGAAAGTTGGACAGTGAAAAAGATAGAAAGGAAGAAAATTGATGCCTTTGAATTATGGTGCTGGCGGTGAATACTGTGTATACCGTGGACTGCCTGAAGAACAAACCAGTCAGTACTAGAGGAGATCAAACCTAAGCTTTCCTTAGAAGCTCAGATGACAAGACTTCGGCTTTCATACTTTGGACATATCATGTGAAGAGTGAGATCATTGGAGAAAGACATCATGCTTGGCAAAGCAGAAGGTCACTGTCAAAGAGGAAGGCCGGCAATGAGATGGATTGATACAATAACAGCAGCTATGGATACCACTCTATCAACAATGAGTCGCTTGATTGAAGATCGAATAAAGTTTAGGTCAACTAACCATGGAGCCGCCGGGAGTCGACACTGACTTGACGGCACTTAACAACAAAGAAGCCAAGACTTTGTTAATACGGGTTGCAATAATTTTAGCTAGAATTTTGTAATCCAAGTTTAATAGTGAAATATGTCTATAATTTTGAGGATAATTAAAGTCTCTACCAGGTTTAGGTATAAGAACAATATGAGCTGAAGCGAAATTCCATTGTTATTCTGAGTTAGTATATATGAAGTGATATAGATCTAAGAGGAAGGGATTAAGAATATCAGAAAATGTTTTATAAAATTCTGCAGTGAATCCATCAGGGCCTGGAGTTTTACCAGATGGAAAGACTTTAGTAGCTTCAATTATTTCTTTTGTGGTAATTCCAGATCCTAATTCATTTTGTGCTGTAGGGTGTAGTTCAGTTGAATTTAAGGTACTGAGAAATTGATTACATAGATCATTATTTTTATCAGTATCTGAATGAAATAATTGTTCAAAAAAGGATTGGAAAATATTTTCCATTGTCAGATTGGCTCATATGAATCAGTATTGCACAATGATGTGATAATATCTTTTGTGTTTTCCTTTTAGGTATTGAACCAAGGATTTACCTATTGTATTTTATTTATTTTAAGTGCCTTTAAGTCAATGCTAACTCCTGGTGACCCAGCAGCCCCTGACTAGAAGTAGATTGCCAGGCCTTTTCTAACGAGGCAATGGAGGATGAAGTGACTTGTCCAAGGCCACAAGGCGCGCCAATGAAAATTGAACCTGGATAGTAGGCTGTTCTAACCACTAGGCTACTCCTCCACCTATTTTATTATCACCGATATTGTGTCCAGTTTTGTAAATAAAAGATGTCCAAATTGGCGTGTAGACTAGTTAAGGAGTTGTATTTATACTTAGCCTGGGTTAATGAATGCAGTTTTTGTGGGGTAAGATGTTTAATATGCTTTTTCCCAATTCTTGAATTTGATGTTCTAGCTGAGTTATTTCAAATTTTTCTTTTTTCTTCATCCAAGTAGAATGACTCATTATTTCACCTCTGAGTGTTGTTTTATAAGTTTCCCAAAGCAGTGGAGGCTCATATAAATCTGGATGATTGTTTTTAAGGAAGTCTTGTGTAAAAGGTTTAATATGTTCAATAAACTGAGGATCAGTAAGATACGTATTACTGAATCTCCATTGTCTGTATTTGTGAGTTTCTATTTCAAAAGAAAGAGTGATTGCTGTGTGATCTGAAATAAGTATGGGTAGAATTTGAGAATGGGTAATTTTATGGGATAAATCACGTGTGATAATAGTCAATTCTTGAGTATGTATTGTGTGGGTTACAGTAGAAGGTGTAGTCTCTATCTAGAGGACGGAGTAATTTCCATGGATCAATGAAATCAAAATTGGAGATCATATTATGTAATGTTTTCCATGAATTGGTTTTGGAAGGTCAACAGGTAGAATTTATGTCTAAAGTGTAATCTAGAGGTAGGTTAAAGTCACCTACAATGATTTTTTGATAGTTCCTAAATTCAAGATTTTGAAATACTTTGAAAGAAAGTTGGGTCATCTTCATTGGGTGCATAAAGATTTAATAACATTATTTTTGTATGAAGAAGATGGCCAGCAAGTATAAGCCATCTTCCTTGAGTATCTGAAAATTGCCTTTCCAATTGAAAGTGAATAGTATTGCAGAAGAGGATTGAAGCACCTGCTTTTTTATTAAGCGGAGGTGAAAAAAACATGGCAAATATAAAATTTATCTTTAAATTTAAGGCATTCCGATGTGGTAAATGAGTTTTCACTATAAGAGAAAAAGCGAACTGTTAAGTAAGAGAAGGGAACCTACAGAAAAAGCAGTGTAATCTCTAGGTGGGGAGAGGAGCGCCATCTATATGTCATAGCAGGAAGAGCAAGCAATGAAAGAATTCTAATCATTAAACAATATGGGGTTTATTCTGTGCCACGAATAGCGGGGATGGACGTTCCAACGGGATGTCCATCCCCACTATTCATGGGCTCCCCGTCGGCGCCCAACTTCCCCGCCGGTTGTGTGGGGAAGTTAGACGGGGCGAGAAAAGAGCAGCTCAGGGGTGGAGGCAGGGCGAGCGATCGCCGGCCCTGGACATACAGGGCCAATTCTAATGTCCGCCCTGTACTTCCAGAGCCGGCAACTTGCATGGAGAAGTTCCCCATACATCCAGAATCGGAGGCCCGGAGCGCAGATGGGGCAGGGGTGGCCCGAAGACATTCCCCGCAGCCCGACCCTGGCTTTACGAGGCCAGATCAGAGGTCGGACTGCGGGGAATGCAGTGTTGGAGTCCGGTAGCCGGCATCACAGCTCTTCAATGGAGTTCGGTGCCAAGGCAACATGACGCCATGGCGGCTGCAGCTCTATTAAAGAGCCTTGACTGAGTTAGCCAGTAAGGTCCTGTATGTGCAGGCTGGGCTGAATCGCAGTGCCGGCCTGAACATACGGGACTGTTCGTGATTCTGATTTTGCGGGACTAGACGTGCCCCGTGGGATCAGAATCGTGATCCCCTCTGTACGTCCGGCTCAGACCGGATGTACAGAGGGGATCTACGTCCGGGACAGAATGAGCCTGAAAGTGAAACTAAATCAGATAGCAATAAGGGGCCTAAAAAGATAAATAAAGATTAAGTTAAAAAATGTATATTTAATATAATCAAAGCAAAATAAGATTCCTGGTAAATAAGAATATGTCAAACAAGCAGCAATTTTAACAAACGTAACAGGCAGAACATGGTTGACTCATATAGAAAGTAACTATTGAGGTATATATGTGACAACACAATGCTTAGTGAAGTATAGAAAATGATAAAATTAAATGGAGTGCTTGAGTTCAGCATAACGTAATAAAGGTAGCCTCAGAAATATAGAATGCATGTAGTCAACTATAGCAGAGGCCCCAATAGGCTACAGCAAACAGTCACGGCACAGTGCGTTGATCTGGTGTCATCAACATGTAGAGTCTAAAGAGAAGCGTAGAGTGTAAATCCAGTGGCAAAACCATATAGCAAGAAGCCCATGAGAGATCATAGCAGACACCGCAGCACACAAGGTCCACAAGAGCAAACATCTATGTTACCAACCAGATTTGTGCTTATTTCCGGCCGATGAGGTAAATCCGTAGAAGCAGTTCTGAAATTAACACTGAATAAAGTAGTGCAGAGATAAGAATATTGTTAAAGATAAGAGTCACTGCATCTTGTACTTGTCTATGAAATCCTGAAGCTGGTCAGGATCAGTATAGGCAGTGGTTTTATTTGCATATGTGGCAATCATTCTGGCTGGGTAAAGTAAGCCATATTTTACACCTATATCTTTAAGGTCTTGTCTCATTTAAAAAAAGATTTGCTCTTAAACGCAATGGTTTTGGCAAGATCTGGCACAATCAGTATTTTCTTACCTTGATAAGGAATTTCCTTTTTGGCTTTGGCAATTGCCAGAATTTGCAAGACCTGTTGATAGTGCAGCAGTTTGATGATTATAGATCTTGGATATTTGCTATTTGAGAGGGGTCTGGATGGTGTTCAATGACCTCTTTCAATTTCCAAAGCAGGTTGGAAAGAAAGGTCCAGAAGCTTGGTGAGGAAGGGTGGTATGAAGCAAAGCATATCAAAACTTTCAGCCCCTTCAGGTATACCCAAAATACAAATATTATTTTGTTGATTCCTCTTGGAGAGGTCCTCAAGGTTATTGCTCAGTTTTTTGATTTCTGATTCATTTTGTTTAATGGTGTCCACATGCGTTTCAAAAGTAGATATTTGGTGTTCCAAATCTGCAATTTTCTCTTGTGAAAGGGTAAACTTGTTGTTTAGGCTTTCAATCTCTTGTTAAAGTTCTCTAGTAAGTTCCAGCTGAGTTTTAAGCATGTCTTTTAAGAGATGAATTTCATGCATAATCGGATCCTAGAGAGAGGCCTTGTCCCAAGGTGAAGCCTTTTCTGGAGTTAGAGGAGTTGTTTTTGGTCTTTTATTACCATTACCAGTTCCAAGGAAATTCTGCTTTGTTGCCTTCGTTTTCTGACATGTATTTATTATTAAGCATTGAAGAATTAAAGATCAGAAGTCAATATTTAGTAGTTTTATCCTGCTGAATGTAGGAGCTCTCACAGCATGCTTTTGATTCTTGTGTAGCTCCAGGCAACCCCCCCCCCCCCCCCCAACCAGCTTCAGAAACATTGCTTTATGAGAAGGAATTTTTGTCTGCCATATATAAGATTGTATCTAGGACTTCCACTTTGCCCAAATAAACCTATAGAGATTATTACAATCCTGGTTTTGCCTTGCTGCACGTAAGAAAATATAGCCTCTCATTTCCCTAAGAAAAAGTTGAACTACAGATCCATTCATGCAGTGGAGCAAAACCAGGACAGGATCAAGCTTCAGAAAGTCTGCAATAGTAACAGGGCCCAGAGAATTGAGCGTCTGACTATTTTTAGGATCCAGAATATTTTGTTTTTCCTGGGGCCTTTTGTGAGTATGCGTGTTCAGGTTTTGCCTCAGTGTATGAATGGATGAATCTGTAGTTTTAATTTCCTTTAGTAGTACTACATTTCATTGCACGCAGTGAGATCAAATCATGGTTGAATCAGCTTGCTTGGGTTACTCAACTGAAGTGGCAGCCCAAGTATATACACAGGTATCTGTGGTCTCTACTGACACGGACTAAAGAAGGGCTTCTCAAACCCATTTGGTTACCCCAAAGTTAGTCAGATTTTCCAGGATCTCCACAATGAATACACAGGATATAAGCATTGTACATCCAGAGCCTAGAACATATTCAGAGCCCAAAAGATGGGTCTCTTTCATGTCTTCCTTCAGAATTCATGCTCTGTGAGTATCAGTGACACACCTGCATGTAGCTCTGATGAGGATCTGCTCTTCAGCTGGCAGTGCTGTATTCATGCTCTGTGAGTATCAGTGACACACCTGCATGTAGCTCTGATGAGGATCTGCTCTTCAGCTGGCAGTGCTGTATTCATGCTCTGTGAGTATCAGTGACACACCTGCATGTAGCTCTGATGAGGATCTGCTCTTCAGCTGTCAGTGCTGTATTCATGCTCTGTGAGTATCAGTGACACACCTGCATGTAGCTCTGATGAGGATCTGCTCTTCAGCTGGCAGTGCTGTATTCATGCTCTGTGAGTATCAGTGACACACCTGCATGTAGCTCTGATGAGGATCTGCTCTTCAGCTGTCAGTGCTGTATTCATGCTCTATGAGTATCAGTGACACACCTGCATGTAGCTCTGATGAGGATCTGCTCTTCAGCTGGCAGTGCTGTATTCATGCTCTATGAGTATCAGTGACACACCTGCATGTAGCTCTGATGAGGATCTGCTCTTCAGCTGTCAGTGCTGTATTCATGCTCTGTGAGTATCAGTGACACACCTGCATGTAGCTCTGATGAGGATCTGCTCTTCAGCTGTCAGTGCTGTATTCATGCTCTGTGAGTATCAGTGACACACCTGCATGTAGCTCTGATGAGGATCTGCTCTTCAGCTGTCAGTGCTGTATTCATACTCTGTGAGTATCAGTGACACACCTGCATGTAGCTCTGATGAGGATCAGCCAGCTGTGCGGTATTCATGCTCTATGAGTATCAGTGAGACACCTGCATGTAGCTCTGATGAGGATCTGCTCTTCAGCTGTCAGTGCTGTATTCATGTTTTACATGTATTAGCATGATGCTTGCATGGGGCTCTGATGAGAATCTGCTCTTCAGCTGTCTGTGCTGTATTCATGTTTTAAATGTATTAGTGTGATGCTTGCATGGACTCTGATGAAGATCTGCTTTTCAGCTGTCTGTGCTGTATTCCAGCTTTATATTAAATTAACATCATGCCTGCATGGGACTTTGAGGAGGTTCAGCACAGTAACTGGCCTGTTCTACATCTTTACTGTCACAATAAGCCCTTGGCTTTTGAATTCACTGATGTTAGAGATTAGGTGGGGATGAGATTATTTACAATTTAGATGTGGTACCAAGAGCTGGCTATTATGGGTTTTTGCGGAGGTCAGCTAAGTTTTGTAACAGGCAACCTTTACACTTTGTATTTTCATAGAAACTTGAAGTTGAATATATGAAATACTTATTTTATAATTTTGTAATTTTATATTTCTATTACATTGTTTATTTTATGTATGCAGCTTTGTGCTTAATACGAGAAAACAATTCATAAATTTAATAAAATTAAAAACAAAAATGAAATCATGGAATGTTTAAATTGGATGAGCGCTGAAGCACTTATGGGATCATTTACTAACAGGGTCTCCATTGCAGGGCAAGGTAAGACTGTGTGACTTTTAATTACTAGCTCTCCGCCTGAGAGCTCCTAAAGGAATTTTGGTATAGCTACATTCTTTTTTAGGTGCTGTATTTCAAAAGGGAAAAAAATTGTGGTGTTAGTTTAAAACTCTGCTTTTAGTTTCTCTTTCCCAGCTCTTTGAAGTCAATGACACCTCATCAGTAGTTATATCCCTCCTTACCCACCCCAGTTCCCACACACCCTGGGTGAGAATTTTGGCTATATATGGAAATTCCCAATTAGCTTGACACACAATTTGCCACTCTTCAAGGTGCTTTGATTTTGTAATTTTACAAAGGAATCACCTTGATCTGTTTTCTTCAGACACGTAAAATCAACATTTACTAATGTAGAGTAATAACTGTCTTGCAAGGAAGCGGGGCTACACACAGGGACATAGAACAGCACTGTTAGAACACACATAAAAGGTTAACTGCTTTGAAAGTACAGCTGAGGAAAAGTTGGGGACTTTGGTAGGTCTCTCTTGTTTACTTCCACAGGTACAAAAGCTACATCAACTGAATGATGGCTGGAAAGAGCATCTTGCCAAAACTGTTGCCCCCATTACAGCTTCTGCCTCTGTCCTGATGGAGAGCCCAATGCCAGTTGAAGGACTGGTTCCATGTGCAGGATGCCTGCAAGCTGAGGCTCTCAGGAAACAAGTAGAGGAGCTCAAGGAAGAGGTGGCATGGTCGAGAAGCATGTGTTTGTCCCAAAAAAGCATGAGACAAACATAGAGGATCTCTAAAGGTAAAAGGAGACAGTGAGAAGTACATCGATAAGATGCTTCTTGAAACATCCAAGCTCTCCAACAGAGGCGAGGATGAGGTACTACAGAGTGAAGAGAGCTGGACAAGAGTCACCAAGACCTGCAGAACCAACAATCCAACTTCTCCAGCCCTGGAACTGAAGAACCATTATGCGGCCCTGGAAGTGGAGGAGGTGAAAACATCCCAGGAAAGGGAAAACCAGAGCTCAAGCACCCCACAGTTACAGAATCAGTGACCACAAGGAAGCGAAGGGTAGTGGTGGTTGGTGACTCTCTTCTGAGTGGTACTGAGGCATCCATCTGCCAACCAGATTCGATGTCCAGAGAGGTATGCTGTCTGCCAAAATCCAAGATGTTATGGAGAGTTTGCCGAGACTCATCAAGCCTACTGACTATTATCTGATGTTGCTCATCCATGTCGGCACAAATTATACTGCCAGGCATCCCTCTGAGAATATCAAGAGTGACTTTATGGCTCTGGGACAGAGGGTGAAGCAGATAGATGTGCAGGTTGTGTTCTCTTCAATCCTCCCTGTTGAGGGTAAAGGACGAGGCAGAGAGGCTCGCATCCTGGAGATCAATGCATGGCTATGTGGATGGTGACATCGAGAATAGTTTGGTTTCCTCGACCAAGGGATGAGTTTCTAAGGGCTGCAGAGCAGAGATGGCATCCATCTGTCCAAAAAGGGTCAAAGTGTCTTCTGCAGCAGACTGGCTAACTTAATGAAGAGGGCTTTAAACTAGATTTGTAGGGGATGGGTGAAGAAAGCCCCCAGGTAAGTGAAACATTAAATACCTTTGTAGAAATAGGTAAAAGGGGCAACATCTAGAAAGCGGTGTGTATAAATGCCTGTAGCATGGGAAATAAGATCCCAGATGTTGAGGCTTTAATAGAAGAGAGTGACTTGGATTTAGTGGCTTTTACAGAGACATGATTCACAGACCACCATGACTAGGATGTAATTATACCAGGCTATACTTTATTCAGGAAAGACAGGGTGGGAAGAAGGGGAGGAGGAGTGGCATTATATGGAAAAAAATAATTTTAAAGCTATAGAATTACAGGGCTTAAAAGGCAGCGAGGAAGCACTGTGGGTTAAACTAGAAAGAGGGAAAGGGACATCCATTTGCATTGGTGTGATATACAGATCTTCCTCACAGGGAGAAGTAGATGAGGATTTAATAGAAGACATACACAGTACTGCCATGACAGGAGAAGTGCTACTCATAGGTGACTTCAATATGCCGGATGTTGACTGACACATCCCTGCTGCAGTGTCATCTAGAAGTAAGGAGATCCTGGATTCTCTACACTACAGGGAGAACTATTCCGGCAACTGATAACAGAACCCACACATGAAGGGGTCATACTAGACTTGGTGCTTACCCATGGGGAAAGTGTGTCTGATGTCATAGTGGGACATCTTGCATCCAGTGATCACCAGATGGTGTGGTTCAGTATTAGGACTAGGGCTGATAAAATCCAGTCAAAAGCGAGGCTCTTAGACTTTAGGAAATCTAACTTTGCCAAGATGGGACAACACCTCAAGGAGTTGTTAGAGGGATGGGAATGTCTGGGAGATGTAGAAAAACAGTGGATAAAACTGAAAGGGGATATTTTTAGGGCAACAAACCTTTTTGTTAGAAAGGTGACTAAATGTAAAAGGAAAGGGAGGCTGCTATGGTTCTCAAAAGAAGTATCTGAAAAGGTGAAGAAAAAGAGGGAGGCCTTCATGAAATACAAGAGATCACGGAGAGACGAAGACAGGCATCTATATTTAGAAAAACTTAAAGAAGCTAGGAAAAGAAGAAATAGCTAATGCAATAAAAAGGGGGGATAAGACATTTTTCAGATATGTTAGTGAGAGGACGAAGAGCAAAAGTGGTACTGTCAGACTCAAGACTGAAGGGGAGGAATATGTAGAAGCAGATGAGGATAAAGTGGATTTGCTTAACAATATTTCTGTTCTATGTTCACAGATGAAGGGCCAGGAACAGCACCTCAGAAAACACCCACAAGGAGGAACAGAAGTGATGGGGATCTCGAACGATTTTTAGAAGACTGTGTTCAGGAGGAACTAGCTAAACTAAAAGTAGACAAAGCGATGGGACCGGATGAGATACATCCCAGAATACTGAAGGAACTTGGGAATGTTATAGCAGCTCCACTGACTGACCTTTTCAATGCTTCTATAGAGTCGGGAGTGGTCCTACAGGACTGGAGGAAAGCACATGTGGACCCAATATACAAGACTGGAAGTAAGGATGAGGTTGAAAACTACAAACCAGTTAGTCTAACCTCTGTGGAGAGTAAATGACTGGAAACGCTACTAAAACAGAGACTAGTGAGGTTTCTGGAGTCCAGTGGATTGCAGGATCTGAGGCTGCATGGGTTTACCAAAGGCAGATCTGGTCAGACAAATCTGATTGATTGCTTTGACTGGGTGACCAGGGAGTTAGACTGATGGAGAGCTCTAGATGTGGTGCATTTAGATTTCAGTAAAGCCTTTGACACCGTTCCACACAGGCGACTTATAAACAAACTGAGCATCCTAGGGATGGACCCTAAAGTTACTGCTTGGGTTAGAAATTGGTTAAGTGGGAGGTGACAAAGGGTACAGGTAAATGGAGCTCACTCTGAGGAGAAGGAGGTTACCAGTGATGTGCTGCAGCGATTTGTCCTTAGTCTGATTCTTTTTAACAACTTTGTTAGTGATATTGCGGAAGGACTGTCAGGTAAGGTTTGCCTCTTTGCGGATGATACCAAAATCTGCAGTAGAGTAGACACCCAGGAAGGAGCAGATAACATGAGAATGGATCTAGCTAAGCTTGAAGAATGGTCTAGATTTTTGGCAGCTGAGATTTAATGCTAAAAAATGTAGGGTCATGCATTTGGCTGCAAAAATCCAAATGAGCAATACAGTGTAGGGGGTGAGTTACTTCTGTCCACGAAAGAAGAGCGGGACCTGGGCGTGATTGTTTCTGATTATCTCAAAATGACTAAACAGGTAGGAAATGTGATGGCAAAAGCCAGAAGGTTGCTTGGGGGCATAGGAAGAGGAATGGCCAGCAGAAGAAAGAAGGTGATAGTGCCTCTGTATAAGTCTCTGTACGACCTCATTTGGAGTATTTTGAGTAATTCTAGAGACCGCACCTTCAAAAGGATATAAACAGGGTGGAGTCGGTGCGGAGGGTGGCTATTAAGATGGTTAGAGGTCTTCGTTATAAAGCATATGGGAACAGACGTAAAGATCTTAATATGTATATGTTAGAGAAAGGGCGGGATAGAGGAGATATGAGAGAGATGTTTAAATACCTCTGTGGTATAAATGCACAAGAGGAGAACCTCTTTCGATCTAAAGCAAGCTCTGCTATGAGGGGACATAGGATGGGAATGAAAGGGGATAAACTCAGGAGTAATATGCAGAAATATTTCTTTATGGAAAGAGTGGTGGATGCAAGGGATAGTCTCCCAGTGGAGTAGTGAATTCAGGAAAGCATGGGACCAGCACAGAAGATCTCTAAAGGATAAAAGGGGACTATTGTAGAGGATTCAGAACAGCAGACTAGTTAGTCCATGTGGTCTTTTTCTGCAGTCTATGTTTCTATATTTCATTTACTAATGGTCATTTCTCGCTAACACTATTATCATGCATTATTTGCTGTAAGGCCCATAGGAATAAAATGGGCCCTGCAGAAAATGATGTGTGATAACAGCATTAGCACGCACTAACCGTTAGTAAATGGCCCCATATTCACATGACCTCAGGAATTAAATAGAATTTGGAAAGAAAATATGAGAACCCAATGGCTGCACACAGCAAGTGAATTATCCAAACAAAAGAATATGCTAGGACAGCAACTTTAGAGATCCCTCGAGACTTCTGCTGAAGTAGTTAGCTGTGCCCTTGTCCTGGTTAAATTTCAGCACGGGCTGTACGATCGAAGAAGCAGAAATTCTCTGTCCCTTGATTGGTGTATGAGACTGCGCTGGTTCAAATGTACAAGACAATCCGTTGAATAAAATACAAGTGTGGCATTTGAGATTATAAATGCCAGCGCTTAGGGTTACTTTGGCCCTGGCCGGTCTCCCTTTAATCCTCGCATCTCAAATAGCTGGGGCAGAGGTGTGAAACTGAAAGCAGACCCCGAGCTAGCTGAAGATCTGGATGCTAGACTTCATTATTCCCCTTTGCAAGTCCAAACTGGAAGCAAGTTTCAATCAGACACAATATGGAGGTGCCTACCCCAAGACAACTTACGAGCTGAGTTCGTACCTGAGGCAAGAGGGGGTGAAGTGACTCGCCGAAGATTCTGTAGCAAGTGCTGATAAGAGCCCACTCTTGTTACCATCCTGATTTTGCAGACCCTGAAGCGACATGTACACCAAATGTTATTTTTAGCTCCTTCTGCTCCTCTTCCATCTGCTCACACCAGGTGTTGGCACCTCGCTCGCACGGCAGACAGGGCAGCCGGCCAATAGGATTGCAGGATTCTAAATTTAAATGGCTGCCCATCGGTGAAGCTTCAAAGAGCACTCACCTCCCTGAGCCGGCACATTCACAGGGTAGGTCCAGTCTGCCAGAGCTTTATAATATTTGTTCGGATTTGTATTACACGTTGCATGGTAATGGGTCCCGAGTGTACTTTCTACTTTAATGTTTTAAAAGCGACATGTGGCAGTCTCAGAGGTGGACAGCCTGGAAGCATATCCACGGACTGCATAAAATCTTCCAAAGGACAGAGAGGAGAAGAGATGATATTATTAATATTACCCAGGCAGGGACGGCGCAAGATTATTAGACACCCTAGACAAACTTTCAGCATTGTGCCCCCTCACAATTAGCTTTAAAACCCCTGGCACCCCCCTTCACCAAGAATTTGATAATTAAACTAAATCATAATCATCTCAACAACCATCCTTCCCAGAAAATCCTATAAAAACACGTCTTGGACATCATACTTTTTAATATTAACTTTTGTTTTGTAAATATATATATATATATATATATATTTATATAAAATGAGGGAAATTTCAAAAAGCCACTAACAAGAACAAATGCACGATCTGAAAATTGCCCATTCTTCCTGCAGGTAAAAGGGCGGACGAACGAGTCTTTCAGGCATGTTTCCTAAACCGCGTGGCACGTTAGTGCAAATTGCCACGCTAGCTGCAAAAGCATTGCGGTGTCTGTGCAGGGTGGGAACAGTACGTTGTCCCCAGCAGATACTGCGGGGAAATTACAATTTACACAGCCTGGCTGCAATGTGGATGCATATAATGCAGTACTGAGGTGGCATTATGAGAACACACACTGCCTGCAACTTGGATGGTTCCCGCGTACTATTGACACGCATGGTAATTGCGCATTGCAGA
Organism: Ichthyophis bannanicus; assembly: GCA_033557465.1. Classification (NCBI taxonomy): domain Eukaryota; kingdom Metazoa; phylum Chordata; class Amphibia; order Gymnophiona; family Ichthyophiidae; genus Ichthyophis; species Ichthyophis bannanicus. The sequence continues at coordinate 56,760,159 of CM066045.1, forward strand.
CATGCCCATTCTGCGACCATGCCCCACCCACATTTGCAGATAACACATGATCTGCAAATAGTGCATAAAATCTCTGTGTTATCTGCATATGCTGTGTTCGCTGTAGTACTTGATCAGCGCACTACATTATCTGCCGCATTAACAGCTGATGTGATTCAGTGAACATGCCCCTGTGAGTTTGTTTGGCCATTAGGACCCATTGCTTTGACTGTAGCGGCTCTTTGCTGCCCCCAGAGGCTGCTGCCCTAGGTGACCACCTTCCTAGATTGTTCAGTGGTTGGGCTGATCTTGTACCAGGTCCAGTTAAGTAACATAAAGCACAAGGAGTTAATGTGACTTGCCCAAGGTCAATGACACAACAGTTGAATACACATCCTGAGAGCGCTCCTCCCTCAGTAATCTGACTTGGTCATGGTGAACCTTGTTGAATTCATATAGCCAGGAGCACCAAGCACCTCGAACGACCAAGATGGGTGGTGGCAGCCTGTGGACCCCCGTCCATTTCCAATCAGGGGGTCTGCCTCTTGAAGATTAGCCGACACAACCTTCCATGTGTTTGTGCAGCGCTGCGTACGTCTTGTAGCACTATACGAATGTTCAGTGGTAGTAGTATATTGGGAATTTCGGTTCCAGGTTCACTATAACTGTTCTAATCATTATGCTCATTATGAGGAGAAGCCTTTAAGAACCAGCCTTTAAGAAATAAGTTAAAATTCCTCCCCATGACAAACATTTTTCAAAAATCACTGCATAACGGACAAGAAATTGGCTATTTAAATGAAAAAAATGTACAGGATAACCAGTTACTCTGAAAAACACACGTTTTCTCCTCGCCCAACAGCTTCCCTAATACTGCATAAAATTATCAATTTATTATGATGTAGATACAGTTGGGCCATCTGAGGCAAAAGGACATAAAGTGACCGGCCCAAGGTTAGCCAGAATCCGACTTGAAATTCAATTAGCTGCATTAACTTTAAAAAGGAATTGATTTTAAGAGCTTTTGTGGTCTCTGTGGATTGCACGGCTTGGCAGCCTCAGCTCGGAAATGAAGCAGATCGGGCCCATTCAGGAATCGGCTGTGCCATGTCTGGATAAGCTGAGGCCAGACCTTAAACAATATCTTTACGTGACAGAAGCATACTACTCGTGGTTGATGTTACTTCATTATTCATCATGGTAAAAGATAGGCCCTTCGAAACCCGACCATCAGGGTCAACCTATCTCATCTCGCCCCATCTTTTGTTTGCAAGCCACTTATCCATGGCAAGATTTTGGTGGCAGGCTGTAATTAGAGATTTTAACTATGTTTTTGAATCAGAACAAGGGGGGGGGGGGTGGAGGTGAAGGTAGAAGTTAGGTAGGGTGGTGGAAAAAGTCTTAATTGCTAAGATTTTGTCCAAAGGTGAACCAAGAGCAGAGCGGAGTACAGGACACAGTCCTTTTATTAAGTGTTGAACATTTATTTCTATTTAAAAGTTAGGTTCTGGAAAGGGAAATGTTTATGGAGAGGAAGAGCTATTTATGGAGTGGAGGAGTAACTTAGTACCCAAGAGATCCGGGTTTGATTCCCACTAGCACGCCTTGTGGCCTTGGGCAAGTCACTTTACCCTCCATTGCCTTGGAAGAAAAGGTTTGGCAATCTACCTCTGGTTATACCTTGCCAAGAAACCCAGGGGCTGTTGGGTTGCCAGTGGTCAGCATTGACTTGATGGCACTTAAAAAAAAATACCCCAAAAATTAAAGGAACATTCAGCACAACTCTATACTATAATGCAGTGATTCTCAATCCAGTCCTCGGGGAAACACCCAGCCAGCCAGGTTTTCAGGAGATCCACAATGAATATGCATAAGACAGATTTGCATACTGGCTAGCTATGTCCTGAGGACTCGGTTGAGAATCCCTGGTCTAAGGCTAATCAAACAAAGTTGTCCGGTTAATTTTAGGGAGCTATTTGGCCAATCAGAGCTATCTGTGAAACTTTGGCTGGCCAGCACTGTTCAGCTGTGCCCCAGCAATGCCATCTCTTTTTTAAGTGCATAAATCTTAAGTGGACCACCGCCTTTCCTGGAGAAAATTTGGCCACTGAGCAAGGGTTAGAGGTGAAATTGAAAACTGAAGGTTTTCCTACTAACTTCCAAACTTGGTCAGATAAATCTTTTGAATATGGCCCTCGTGGTAGACAATGGCAAGATGGGGACCTATTGGCCAATTCAGTCTGTCCAGTTCCAATTTGAGTAGATGGGTTTTATGCATTTCCCAGACTTCTCTCCTCCCCCAAGCTTTTCACTCGAACCCTCACCCTGTTCCTACTCCTGCCCTCTGGATCTGTTCTAAGACCATTTAAATCCCACTAATTTTTATTGTTTTACTGTGTTTCTGGTTGTGCTGTTTGACCTTTGATCTTTTTATTTGTTTTAATCGTGCTTTTGTATTGGCTGTTGTAAATCACCTACTTTTAGGCGGTATAAATGTTTTATAACCATTAAACCATTACAGATAATGCTTGAGGCAGCTTACAACCTTATTAGTACGCAGGTAAAATAAATCCCTTCCCAAAGAACTTAGAATCTAAGCAGATATCTGAAGCAACAGGAGATTAAATGACTTGTCTAAGGTCAGAAGGTATCAGTGGGGTAAGTGAGATCTGAACCCTGGCTTGTTTGGTGCCTCGCTTATTGTACCGACCACTAGGCCGCGCCTTCTCTTCCACCAAGTACAGGCCTTACTTTCCTCTTTGGTTCTTTTTAATCCAACAGCGAGGTCCCTACCATTTTTTGCTACCACGCTTTATATTCATCCAAACAGTCACCTCCATCCTTCTTGGAAGCTTGATGCAGCCTTACCTCTGCTCTTTGGCTGTAATCATGGCCACTCTGTGCCTGTTTAGATAAGGTTATCGTAGCCTTCTTAAAAGTCTAATACAGCTTGTAATGATAGCTACTCGATACAGATTATCCTAGCTTTCTGGAAAGACTACAGCAGCCTTACAAGATAAGGCTATCTGGTCCCTCTGTCCAAAATGTCTCTCCCCTTCCCCCCACCCCCAGGGTTGGATTAACATTATCTTGGCACTGGGCAGTGTAACACATAATTTCTAATGCCGCATCTTGACAATGCTGATAGCCCCATGCACCAAGTTGTCGGCGTTGCCACAATGTAACATCATAGATTATGCATATGGGGCCCATGTTACCCAGGTAAATGCCTTAACCGGGATTTTCCAAAGGCAACTACATGGGTAGTGCCTTTGGAAAATCCTGGCTATGTCCCTAATGCACTCAGATACTATGCGGTTAGCAATCGGGGCGTGTTGGGGGTGTAGGAAAGGGTTAAGGCCTCGGCACCTTAAAGATAGGCGAGGCTTTTCCTTGCCTATCTTTGAGGCTCTGGGGCTAACCGCTTAGCCTCGACAGCTGCCGTTGCTGCAGAAGTGAAGATCCAGGTTAAGGGGGTCGGTGGGCAGACTATGCGCCGGCGCGGCGCACAGCCTGTCTAAATGAAAATCGGGCCTATAATCATCATGCACAAGGCAGCCATGCTGAGTGATGAAGAACGAAACCAGGACAAGATTAAGGCACGTCACACAGGGTCCCCTAAATGTTTTGGGCCCTAGGCACATGCCTAGTTTGCCTATGCCTTAATCCAGCCAGCTCCCCCTCCCCCCCACTGTGTTGTAAAAATCGCAAGTCTAAACAGAGAGACATTTATAAACTGGAAAAGTGAGACTAAATCCCGCAGCCAGCTGCGGTCTATGCAGATGCAATAATGCCATTATTACATGGCATATTTTGCCAGAAGCAGGGAACAGATACAACAGATACCAGCAGCTGGAAGATTTCCCTCAGCAGAAATGGAGAGGACAAGCATTAAATGACAGTGGATGAAGCACCACTGACTGGGGGTGGGGATTTGCATGCCATCCTCTAGGAACAGATGTTGGCACACCTCCTGCTGGCATTAACATCTGCAGACTGATAATATCTCCTTTACATTTGTCCATGTTACATCTGCTGCTCACAGTAATTACAGGCTGGCAAATTCTAAGTAAGTCTTCAAACCATCAATCGTTAATCACAATCTAACATTTAAAAAAATCATTTGCACAGAGCAGCAAATAACTCACATAAAAGGCCAAGTCAATGGCTAAAAGCGCCAAAGAGCATTCAGTCAATCAGAACACAGATTACAAAGCTGAGTGGTCAGTAGTTCCAAGCTCTAATATGCTTAAAAGTGTGGAATGGTAGTGGAACTCCAACAACGAAACTACAGCAAGATCATTCGGACCACAGGAACTGAAGTGTGCCCCTAGCTTTCTGTTTTGTTACAAGGCCAGAAACCTATCATAAGAACATAAGATATGCCATACTGGGTCAGACCAAGGTCCATCAAGCCCAGTATTCTGTTTCCAACAGTGGCCAATTTAGGTCATATGTACCTAGCAATTTCCCCAAGGGACAAAGGTTCCACAATGCTTGTATTGGTTCAAGCATTGATATCCTGGGTCCCTTCTTAATAATGGTTTATGGACCTTTCCTCCAGGAACTTGTCCAAACCTTTTAAACCCAGCTACACTAACAGCCTTTACTACATCCTCCGGTAACAAATTCCAGAGTTTGATTACACGTTGAGTGAAAAAATATTTTCTCTTATTAGTCTTAAATAGTTTACCCTGTAGCTTCATTGCATGTCCCCTAGTCTTTCTATATTCTGATAAACCCCCTCGTGTACCTCTATGCGTAAATCTAGGAACAGATATAGTTTGTACTCAGATAATAAGATTGTGAAATTCAGAGCTACTTTATATTAAGTGAAAGAAGCATATTATTCACCCCCCCCCCCCGTGCACACAAATTGGTGTACAATGTAATTCATCTAAAAATGGCTTGCGATTCATCTTAATCTACATTTTTAAATTTTCTGTTGCGTGGATTATAAATTATGTTTCCATTAATCTCATGTTGGTAAGAACAGGTGGAGTGTAAGACAGTTATGGAGAGAGGTAATAGATAATCATAGCTTTGCATGTTTCATATAAAAATGCTGAAAACTTTGGGTTTATTTGTCTCTCCTGCTTGTGTCAAGAGATGCACCTGGGTGATCTGTTATTATCAGAAAAAGTTAGTGATGAGGTGTGCTATGGTATTTAGTGCTCCGGCAAGTCTGGTATATAAGTTCATATCTCCTCTATGGCTGACTGTGTGTAAGGAGTCACTTTTTGCAATTGCAATCCTTCCCTTTACCCATCTACAAGTTCTCCTGAATTTTGGGAGCCAAAAATGTGCTACGAGTCACCACACCAGCCCTCCACCTTGAAGGTGGTTTACACGCATGTTTCTGAACAGGCAGACGCATTGTACTTCAAGAATCATTAGTGCACTTTGCTTATTCGCTCGTACCTGTAATTTACAGACCAAGAACAGACTGAAAACTAATGAATCCACAACTATATTTACGCTTTTAAAAAATACAATCTGGCAAGTGGAGAGTTAATAGACCAGAGAAAGCGCGGCTGATACCGAAGAGGCACGGTAGCGATTTAGCAGTTTTCAGCTCCTTTCCCTTTGTTAGTTGAATCCTATGGGCATCATTGTGATGTCACAGATACAGCATTATGACGTCAGCGCAAGATTGGATACTGAGACCAGAAGGGTTGGGACGTACTTTTGCTTAAAGAAAAAGCGAACGAAGGAGGGTGTCACGATTTTATGACAATGGATTAAAGATGACATATTTGAAGAGCTGTTCTGCTGCAAAGATAAAGCCTTTGGGTGCTTTATGCTGTTTTTTGCACAGATCTAGGCTGGCCTTTGCACAATTACAAACAAAAAATCCAGGAAGCTTAGAAAAAATACTTATTCTCTGTTTAGAAAGAACATATTTTTGGATACATCTTCGTACTGAATTATAATCCCTTTTATAAGGCATTTTAGAATATGATGCTGCCTCACAGACCACAGCAAGATAGCACAGAGTCCGCATGATAAAACGCAGGTTTCGCGCAAAGGTTTGTCTCCCACGACGATATAGGGGCAGCCTCTAAACCACAAAGAATATTAAACAAAAAAAAAAACCCAGAACATAAATCAAGCTCTGAGAGACACTTTTTAAAATTCACGTCTTGAGACAATGTTGGGCCCATTGACTTGCCTGCTAACTATTTTCCTGTTGCAAAGAGGCGTCATTAAAGCCAAATTCTAAACGGGAAACTGAGGTAGGAAGAATTAGGGACGTGAAATACAATTGTTGCTGGTGAACGTTCAATGGATGACTATTATTATCTGCAGTTTAACAATTAAGAATGCTGCGATTGTGCACGATTATGTAAGGCGCAGAAATATTAGGCACAAAGCCAGCCATTAGCCGGGTGGAGAAGCGATCTGGCAGCCAGACATCTCAAAGTTCACACGAAATCTGGTTTGAGTGTAGGCAGCAGAAGTGACGTTAACCTGTGTGGACTCTCTGCGAGGTGCAAACGCAGTCTTGGTTCGGATTATCGCCGAAGCCCCATATTAATACCCAGGAACTCCGTCGCTAGTACCGCTTAACCTAACCCTGTAACCAGGCCAGAGAAAACCAACTGCAAACTCATCACCTGCTGAAAAGACTGAAAAACAGAGAAATGAAAAGTAGGAGCGCGGGGGGAGAGGGGGATCACTGTTTTTACAACTCCCCACGATCGCCTCCCATCCTGGCCTTCCAACATCTCCCCTCTGCTTTTCTCATCACCTGCAGGACCCGGCCCCTCCCCCATCCAGCTCCTTCCCCAGAAAAGAATAATTTGATAAATCCCTCTTATAAACCAAGAAACTGGGGATTAAAGATATAAACGAGTTGTGTTTCTTTCTCTTACATGAACTTAATATGCGCAACCAATGAACACATTTTATCCACCTTTCCCCGTCAAAAGCTACATTAGTTCAAAAATGTCAGCAGTAATTCCTAGACGAAGGGAAATGATGGGGGGCCAGCAAAAAGAACCCCTCGCCCCTCCCGCTTAGTGGATTCAAGCTGTCTAGCACAATCCGCATCTAGTTTTATTATCCCCTCAGAGTTTTGCTTCCAAATCTGGACATTCTTATTTCTGGAATCCAGCTTTTATGTCGATGTTATAAAACAATCGTGGACCCCTCCATCCCCCTTTATTTTAGTTTAGCCGGCTCTTTTTTTCTGTTGCAGACCCTCATAAATCAGACGTGACTTACCCGCATATTGCACATCTGTTCTTCTTTATTTCGCAGCTCAAAGGACTCGTCTTCTTCCTTTTCGTTCTCCGCATAGTCCCGTCTAAGCAACGTGAAGCCCGGCCTGCAGCAAAACCACCATAACCATTGAAAAGGCATTCAAAGCCGATGGGGAGCACAGCCTCCCTGCCCCCCGGGGATCGCTTCCTTCTCCCTTTCGTCCTTACATCCGCCAGTTTCAGATCTCTGCTCCAAGGGATCCAGTTCCCACCTTGGAAAGGGGATCTCCAGCCCCTTCCTCCCCTGACCCCCCTCCCCTCCTCTCCCCCAAAAAAGCACCCCTGAAAAGAAAACAGCTGGAAGGAGGATTAAGAGGTGAAAATTGCTCCTATCTTTTTGTATGCAGGAAGGAAACCGGGAAAAAGATCCGATCGGGAGCTCACAGTCCCCAGTATCTGAAGTGGGCTGCAAAAGTACTTGCGGGAAGGGTCTGCGCCGGGCTCCGACTGCAAAAGGTTGTCTGAAAATCCCCTGGAGGGGGAAAGAATAGCGTGAGCAGAGCCTGGGCTGAATGCAAACTTCAGCGCCTGCTGAAATCCAAGGCTCGCTCGCTGCTAACTACTTCCTGATGCCAGAAGCAAGGGAGAGACAGACAGAAGAAGCGCGGGACGACTCCAGCGGCTACTCCCGCTCCTCCCCCTGCCGCTCTCCCCCAGCCCCTTCTGGCAGGGCTTCAACAATGTGCGAGGGATGGGCTCCAAGCTGTCCAATAGGGTGCGGGGTGCCCGGGAGCGGCGGCCAATGAGCGCCAGAGAGGTCGATGATTTATGCAAAGATCGGCAGCAGGTTGCATCATCGTGCGCCCTCCCTCCCCCCGGCTGGGTCTCGGCTCAGCTCAAGCTGAAGGGAGGAGGAGAGCGATGCAGGGGCTCTTCGTCGTTAACTCTCAGGATAGCAGCGCCTGGTTTTTCCAGACTTTAAACAAAAATCTCCAGCCCCGCTTTGTAAACCTTCGGAGGGGGTGAGAGAATCTGAGCGTTGCTTTTAGGCTTCAGCTTTTCTGCAGAGTTTAATGCTTCATCTGAAAGACATGTTAACTTGTCCAGCCCCATGTGTAGATAAAGCTGGAATGTTCCTCTTGGATTGAATATATGGAGCTCTACGCCCCCCCGAAATTCGGGACTTTTAGGAGACTGTATTTACCTAACCCCCTGCAGAGCTGTTGTGGGAGGAAAGCGGTTTCCTGCTGTGACTTACCAGAGTTTGAAAGCTTCCTTCCTCCCCCATCCAGGAGAGAGCAGACACCAAATGACCCTGGGGCCTATGATATTGTACACCCTGAAGCCACTGGGTCAGACATGATCACTGCCCCCTCATTACAACATATTACACTCTTTCCTTGTCCCTAAGAGAGGTGACACCAGTGACAGAACAGAAAGGTGAATGAATTATATGTAACACCTCTAAGGTTCTAGCAAAAGCGTCAATGTAACAATTTTCCCATCTGCACAAAAAGGGATTAAAATAATCTAAATTCCATAAATCCCCACTGCTTTAAGGCTTTTCTTTCTAAAATTGATTCCTTCCATCCATTTATCTTATTTGTTTGGTTTTGTAGATTTATTTAGCTTGCATGACAAAGGTTTCCTTCTATACGTGTTAAGTGAAGGGGTTGAGTTTTGGCAGTAGAATAAGTTCAGAGATTCTAGTATCCATAAACTCTGCTCACTTTCATTGATTTGAAGCAGCAGAGTTTGGAAAATCAATTTTTTTTTGTGTTTACCATGCTCCCTGTTAAGAGTAAGCACAATCATTTTAATTCTGATTATTTCATTCCTTGGAGAACATAAAGCTTTCTGCTTAGCTAGTCCTGCTGTTATGTGTTTAAGCACTGAGGGTGTCATTTACAAACTTTAGAATAAACGTACTAATGTGTGGCAATGACATTTTTGTTGTTTTATTTATGGTAGGGCCTTTCTAATAATTTTTATTCATTCTTGTATTGTTAATATTATGGCCCATGAAACATACCTTGAGTGAGCCTGATCACAGCTGATCTCAGAAATTAAACAGCATCAGGTCCAGCTAGTACTTGAAAGGGAGACAACCTCGGAAGACCAGGTGCTGTAGACTTTCTGTGCAAAAGAAAGGCCTAGCAATCTATTTCTGGTTGCACCTTGTCCAGAAAATCCAGGGGATAGGACAGTTATCCAAGGGGTCACTATGAATTGGCATTGACAAGAAGGTAATCCTCAACAACAGGACCTTTGGTATCATTTTTATTTATTCTTTTATTGTTATTAATTTGAAATGTTATTCTTTTACTATTCCAACATTTGGATATTTTAATGGTATACATTGCTTTGGATGACTGTACTGGGGAGGTGGTATAAAAATTTATAAAGAAAAATAAGTTAGGGGTGCTACTGTGCTGATCACCATCAATGCACTTTAATGCAGGTAAAGCATGAATACAGCACATACAGCTGCTCTTAATTAGAGCCCTATGCAGGCATCATACTGATACAGGTAAAACAGGAATACAGAGCACATAAGCTGGAGGCTAGACTTGCTTGAACAGATATTTCAAATCAGGTTGTGTGACCATAAAGAAGGGGAACACTTTTTTGTTGCAAAAAAAGCCAAAAAATATAAAACAAAAAATTGATTGTATTAAAACCAAAAAGAAGGGGCACTTGAGAATAAAACTCCACAGAGAAAGCAGTTGCACAGTGCTTCCCAAACTTGTGCCATTGACCTCACAGTCAGGTTTTCAGGATATCCGCTATGAATATAAGAGAAACAAATCTGTACATATGAAAGCCTAACTGGCTGTGTAATCATGAGGACAGGCTTGGGAAGTCCTGCAATAGCGCCATTAAACTGGGAAATTGCAGTCTGAAGAATCCAGCTCGTTTTTCTGCTTTAACAAGTTTTCTGGGGGTTTGAAACCACAGCCAGTTTTGCTAGCTACGATCAGAAAAAGCCAGTCTAGTGCTTGAGGGTGACAAGCTGTGGGAGGTTAACTTTGCAACACATTTGGCACTGATAGGAAACTGCTCATTTGGATAGGGAATTCAAGGTAAATACATATAGGAGGCAGTCCAAAGGTCACACTTCTTGCCCTCATCCATATTTTCTGTTAGAAACGTGTGTGAGGAAAAAAAGGGGGTCCCACCATGTCATCTGTTTTTCAAGATCTCCAGCTTGGGCTGGTTTTGTGGGCTATCCACAATAATTATTCATGATACATGTTTGTATGCTCTTGGTCAAGGAATCACATAGATTTATATATTGTGATTATTCTGAAATCAGGCCCATTTGGTGGTCTCGTGGATCAGATTTGTGTTGATCCACTGAATGTGTTGAGTGGCTTGAGCCTGAGAGACGAAAGGCACTATCGTAATCGGTACAAAAATAAGATGAATGTGTGCAAGGGTAGAGAGGAGAGGGCGACTGAACAGGACGGTCTCTGGACAAAGATAACCAGTGAACCGGTTGCTTTAGACACCCCCCTTCCCTTTTAGAGTCACAAACTCACTGACTGATGAAAAGTTTAATGTCCAGTTATGGAATTAGAGTGCCCTGTAAATTAACTGTCAGTAGCACAAGGCTGAAGGCTAAGGTACCTAATATCCTTGCACCAGTCCAGTTAAGTGCCGTTACTACATGTCAGGTGGTTTATGGCTTTATTTGACTCGATATACCGCCTTTATAATCAAAAGCAAAGCTGTTTACAAAACAATTATAAAAAGCATAGATTATACCTGGATATTGTAAAACTATTATAAAAAGCATTGATCATACGCTGGACATCATGGAACTAATACACACTAGGAAGGGAGACAGAAGGGAACACCATTTGACTCAGAATAGTGGGGGAGAAAACACACCAAAGGGAGTTTCCAAGCTACGGCCTTATCCAACTGGAATACCGAAGGAGCATTGAAATAAAAATGTATTAAACTCAACATGCAGCTGGAGCTGTCCGGCAGGCTTCAAAGTTCATAATTAATCAGAAGTCCTAGCAGAGGAACAGGCGTTCATATTGCCAGATCTGTCTGGCAGGCTATGAACTATTTCTCAGTCTAAAGGCCAAGAAGGGCTCGTGCTCTATCAACAACACACCTTCCCCTTTAATATTAACCAAACATCATTCAAATTAGATTGAGCTCACACTCTTCTTAGACGTTCAAGGCAAATTACCGTCAGGTCCTGTGGGTATATTTCTGTCACCAGAGGACTTACAATCTAAGCTTGCATCTGAGGCAATGGAGGGTTAAGCTACTAAGCCAAGATCACAGAGAGCAATGGTGGGATTCAAACCTGACTTCCCTGGCTCTTAACCCACTGTACTAACCATTAGGTAGATGGATGGGGAAATATTTACTAGCAGCTGCTGCCTTTCCATTAGGCCTGTAGTTTGAACTGTGGTGAGGTGGGAGCACTAGCTACAAAATATTAGAATTATTGCACGGATCAAGCTTGCGTAAATAAGACAACTTCTGTTTAACAGGTTTTTATTATACTTTCAGTCAAAGTATTGCAACTTAAACTTGGTAATGTTCATTAAACAAGGACACTGATAACTTTGATTTTTCCTGAGGCAGTGGAAGGTTAAGTGACTTGCCCAAGGCCACAAGGACTGCTAGTGGGAATTGAACTCTTGATCTTTTGGGTACTACGCAATTGCTGTAATCACTAGGCTACTCCTCCACTCTAGAGGGCTAGCTGAGCTATGGGCTGATGCAGAAAGACTAGTGTGCCCTTTGCACACCGATAATGCAACTATACGCACAAGTTCCGCCATGCCAAATGCAGAAAAGAGATTGATGCGTGCATAAACAGCAGATGAAAGTACGCACACACAGCAACGCCAAGTGTATTTAAATAATATGCAAATGAGCTCTACATATTCACATGGAATGCTTATAAGGTCTGCACCCAGTGCAGAGAAACACCTACCTAGAGGATTGCGTAACCATCAAGTGCGCCACTATCTCTACGCCTGGTCTGAGATGACGTATATATCTTGCGCATGTAGGGAAAGACTGTTTCAGAGTATGTACCGGTGAACAGTTACCTTTGATGTGAAAATTTTCTGCGTGCCTCTTTCAGCGCATAAGCGAATGTTCGGCGTTCAAGAACACATGTCTTTTGCTTCTTATCCTTGTGTGTTTTTTGGACTCGCTTATATCATTCTCCATTTGCTGTTAGGTCTCTTTGTTGTGATTTCATAAAAAAATGTTTTTGGGCGAAATAGTGTTGATTATTATGGAGTGAGCGCCAAAAGAACCTGCGCGTCCTGTGTGCATAACGTGAGTGTTTGACATTTATGCGAAGTGCACACGGCCACTTGTAGCATGTCTGCTGTTCACACATGCATTGGCTCCTTCCTTTCAACTTTACGCCAAAGTTTTGCGCACAGCTCATTTTGCATACACGCCCTTTGTTGCATACCGGCGCTGAAGTCTCATGCTACGAAAACATGTACACAGCTCATAGTGTACAACTTCAGAGTCGGCTTTCTGCATCAGCCTGTGAGTCAATATTGGCAGACGTGACAGACAGGCTAGTAGTCTCTTATCGACTGATTTACTGAAGCTCTCAAGGACTGGAGTCTGCTTCATCATGTACAAGTTTCCTTTCTTTTGGAGACAAACACCCATGAATATTTTGTATTAGTTCTGAAAAGTGTGAAGTGGCGTGGGGTGGGGGGGGATGTATTATATCTTCCTTAATGTGACACTGGACATTTTATTCCTTATTCCATTTCTAGGAATAGTTGAACAGTTATGTCGTAATTTGTTTGTTCCTTTATCATTCTTCTGCTAAATACATCCAGATGTCTCTCCTTTCTTCCCTCAAAACAGTCAATACTTTTGGCCTTGGGTCTTTATAAGTGCAAGCGGGCACACCTTTCATCAGGGCTAAAATACCTGTGTGTTTTTGTTGTTGTTTTTCCAAATTGGTTCCATTCAATTATGATCCAATGTGTTTAGACTTTGAAATTTAAAAATATTATTTCTTTAAAAAAATGGCAATTTTGTCTGATTAATTACTAACATTCTACCCTTCTAATTTAATTTTTTATTTAGAAGTTGCTAAAGCCTATAAACCTACAAACTGAGGCAGCCCAGGCAAATGATTTTGATGTCAAGGAGCCTGCTTCCGGCAGGTAAAGGTTAAAGACGCTTCCTGGCTTCCCTGACAGATGTTAGGTCAACAGCTGCTGTTGGGTGAGCTAAGGGGAAATAGCGGCACCCTCCCTCCTCTTGTTAGTGCTAATGGAGTAAGTGAAATGCACTAGCAGGAAATGTCAGCTATGTCTTTTGTTATTCTTGGTCACTATGGCTCCAGATAATCCTGAATCTGCTGATCCCGTCTTGCTTTGAGCAGGTTTTATGCAGTGCCTTGAGCTTTCTTTCTTTTCATATAGGAAATCAGAAGGATAAACCCATAGGCAGAGTTAGGCAAAACCTGGGCTGGCTCATTCTGGCTTTGACATGGAATCAGTAGCCTAACATGGTGAGACTACTGACGATCCCATACTTGCAACCTCCATTTTCCCTGAAGGATCCACTGCTGATCTTCTATCTCCCATCCAAGTGCTTTCTGATGCCCATTGCTTAGGGGGCTCTTGGGATGGTGGTTGGAAAACCAAGCCTGGATTAGAATGCACTGTAGACATGGAGTTCATAGCTTTGGGCACTATCTAGAGTTGCCAAGTTATCAATTTCCAGGAGTGAGATTTTTTGCCAGTTTTGGTTTTAAATTTGCAATGCACTGAAGAATAGTATTTGTAGTCCCTGATTTTACCTGTTGCAATCAGTGCTGCAAGTCCCATGATGCATTTGGAGGAGATTGTCAGAAATCCAGGCCTAGTTTAAAATCTCACTCCTAGAACTGTGTAACTTGGCAGCCCTGACCACTGTTTGCTTTGCTTAGCGCAGAAATAGTATGTCAGTGTTTTCACCTCGCCCAGATCACCCCAAACATCTGATCTAAGCTTGGTTCTGCTCCATGGCACAGGTAAGGCTGTAGTTCTGGTTTTCCCAGAATCAAAGGAGAGACTACAGCTCAATGCATGCAATAGTGCAAAACCAGGCCTGAATCACCACGTAGGCCTGAGTGCTTTACAGGCTCATTCAGAGTAATCGGTGCCACCCACACAGTCAGTGATAAGCTGTCTGGTTTCAGGCAAGCATAACTGTGAATGATGTAAATGTGTAATATAGTCAAGTCCAAAGGCCTTTAACTAACCACAGTTAATAATTCCTAAGGGTGAGAAAACCTGACCTGAAGTGATCAAGTAGTTCCTCTCAGCCTTGGGCCTGATTTAAATGGTTTAGGGGCGAAGATTAATGACTGCTCACAGGGGGATTTAAGATACAACAACTTCAATCGTTTGATTATACAACTTTTCACAAATCACATTGTAGAAACGTATCTAGTGCCCAGAAAATAATGCATTGCTTTATCAGCTATCGCAAACCTCTTTTCCATCTAGGTAACTCAGTTGATACAGTATTATTTTTCATATAGTGTCATTTTTATATATACAGAGTGTGTGTGTATATATGTATGTATATGTGTGTGTGTGTGTGTGTATATATATGTGTGTGTGTGTGTGCGTATATATGTATATATATATATAATATATATATTTAGTTAGTTATGTGGCTGTGAGGGCTCATTTCCTGTAGTGTCTCTTTTTAGTGGACTGTCCAAAGAAAGAATATCAGTCTTATGAGATTGCCATGTGTATGTTCCTAATAACCTTCCTGATTGATATTCAAAGGCACTTATCCGGATAGTGCTGGGGAAGGGCATAAATCCAAGTAGGTGTTCTTCTGAACTATACAGAGAATCGGGTGCTTCAAATCCTGAAATGCTTTATAAAACTCTTATTTGGTAACCATCTGGTCCAGGACACTTTCCAGAAAGTAGGGCCACTGCTGTCTATGGCATTAAATATATCAGTCAGCGATATTCAGTCTGCTATCTACAGTATATAGCAAAAAGGCTGTCCTAAATTTATCTGGATAACTCTGCAAATAGGGATGATATTCAGTCCACTATCTCTACAGCTATCACCAGTCGCTTTTGCAGATAGCGGCACTGAATATATGTATCATATTTAACCACTGTGGCTGGTGTTTAAGAAAATGCCAACCATGGTGTTTTAATATTGACCTCTTTATGTTTAGTGCCTGATCCACAGCACAACTTCAGTGCATTTTAGGGAGTTTAATTCAAAGGGTCGTGACAGTTTTTCCTCTTTGGATCCATGTACACAGTCCATTAGTTCTGTGTGGCATCTCTTGTTAAACAGGGAAATATGCTGAAAGGCAGGCACTGTTTGTTAAAAAGTACTCTTTTCCCTTCTTTGAAAGCTAATCCTAATGGCCTCACAAGTACATTACTATAAATAATTAATTTGTCTACACAGCCAAAATCATTAATATCCCCTTATTTTATATTGATTTATATATAATTTCAGATAAGAAATTTGTGTTGTAGTTTCTGAAATTCCCTTTTACTTAACCATTGCCACCCTTATGAAGTTATATATCTAGAAAGGCGTTATGCACTGTTCATCATCAGAATTCCTCTGCCCCATGTGGACACCACAGCAGTATACGTAAAGTATGAACAGTGGAAGAGCAGATTTAAGGGGGAGATTATTACAGATGACACTGAGGCAAAGACCATGTGAATTCCATAGACCACAAATTCCCAGATGAATTCGCTATATGAGGTTTTTGATCATGCTCACCCAAAAGATATTTGGCTTGATTTTCTCATATACATCAGCCACTGGGCAAAAGTATTTGGATTTTCCAGTAGGCTTGACCTCCATGAAGACATCATATTTGCCCAGTCCATTGCCCCTGATTGGAGATTTTGGAGGTAGTCTGTGCCGCTGACTCCACATTTCCTCCCACTTGTGGTAGTGCAGCTGATCGTTCGTTCCGCATGCCGCCTTCCCTCTCCGAATAGGCCTACCATCTCCGTTTCACTTTATTTTTAACTTATAAAAGCAGAACAGCTAATAAGACAATACGTAACAATATCTGTGCACGTTTACCGCCATGCTACATACAGAAAGAGGATTGGCGCAAGTGTTACCCATGCAGAAAGTAGCGCTGTGCCCATTAATATGCGTGTTGCGCATATTTAGATTACATGCTAACGAGGCCATTGGCTATTCCACCTGGATGCAAAGAGGTTCGCAGAAAACTGAAAGGCCAAGCGCACAGTTCAGTGCGTGATTGGAGACGAAGTAAAACGTTTGTAGATGTAGGAGAAGGAAACTTTGGCGCAGGAAACCTTGGACTGTACAGTATAGGAGAAAACACACCAGAGTGCAGAAGAACAGAAATTTTTTCTGGAGTGATTTGCTCACCGATTTGCCCGCTGACAGCGCTGCAAACCCATTCCTTTTACTGTGACTATGAAACGTATGGGTGCATTCCACAAGCCACTGTTTCAGGCACTAAAATTCGCTGCACAACTTTCCCCAAAGCCATGTGGGTAAATGATTATTACTCCATGCTGAAAATTGTTGTTCTACGTTTTGCTACAGCTATGTCACCATTAGCAGATCAGCTTTCAGTGCCCGCGCCCGCCTCTGCCGCCAGTGCGTTCGCTTTATAAACTGCCCTTTCAGACACATCCGAGGGGTTTACCTAAAATCTGTGCATGCGTCTGCCGCTCTCCGCACATTTAGCACAGACATTTTGCACGTATCTCATTGCATGTGTTCTGCTTATGGCATACCAGCGCACAACTTTGGCGTTCTTCTTGCACTTGAAAACCACGTGCACGCTTTTAGCGCATGGCTGTAACATGGCTTCCTATATTGACCTGCTTGTTTTTTAAATGATACCTAATTTAAAGTGCAATACCACAATGCTTTAGGATGTAAATTCAATACCTAATTTAAAGTGCAATACAGAAAAAATAATAGAAAAAGCGCAGACTTTTGAATTATTCTGGGCAGAGTTGTAGCAGGAGTAACAACAATTAGTACTACATTTTGAGGTACCTAGTTTATAAAGACCAGTAGGTGCCTACGTGACTCCACCCAAACGTCATTCTTATGCCACACATACTGTTATATCCAACCTCATTCTATAAAAAAAACATTTAGATCCTTCAAACAGAAGCTCAGGTGCAAAAATGGTGTATAAAATTATTATCATTAGGTCTATAGTGCTCCTAGATGTACGTAGCCCTAGACAGACACAGTAAAGGGACAGTCCTTTTTCCATAGAACTTACAGTCTAATCAAGATGATACATTTCCCGAAGCCTCTACATTGTCTTTTCTGCATTTTTGGCACAGTGACACGCCCATCACATAAACTTGTTTCATTGGAAAGGAAATTCTGCAACAGAGGGTTATGTTATGAAGTGTTGAGTGGGTAGATTCAGCAGCGACATCAGGAAATATTTTTTTCATGGAAAGGTTGGTGGATGCCTGGAGTACCCTCTCAGTGTGGGTGATGGAGGCTAAAATGATAATGGACTCCAAGAAGACCTGGAATAAGCCGAGATGATTCTTAGTTACAAAAGAGACAAAGGAGAAATTCATTAGAAGTAGGGTCTGTCTGGCAGGCCCCATCACAGTGATAAATAGATCTCGCTACAGACTGATAACTTCTAGATCTGTTTGGTAGGCTACACGCTCCTCAACCTTGATCAGAGGAGTGTGGTACCTTGGCAGTGGCAGGAAGGTATCTGAAAAGGCTAAGGGAACCTAGGTAGAGGTTTTAGGCCAGTCCTGATTATCAGAGTCACCAAGTTACCCAGTTCTAGGAGTGAGATTTTCTGCCGGTCTTAGATTTCTGATAATCTCATTCTGATGCATTATGGGACCTGCGGCACTGATTCCAATGGATAAAATCAGTGACTACAAAAGCCATACCACATTGCTATGCAAATTTAAAACCAGAACTGGCGAAAAATCTCACTCCTGGAGCTGAATTACTTGATAATGGGACCAGCAATACTGATTATGGGACCAGCAATACTGATTGCAGTGAGTAAAATCAGGGACTGCAAATACCACAGTGCTTTAGGATATAAATTCAAAACCAGAACTGGCCAAAAAGTCTTCATTCTGGAAATAGGTAACTTGGCAGCTCTGGCTCTCTATAATATTTTAAGAAAGATAAAGGTAAAGATCAGTGAGAACTGGAGCTGAACAGAATTTATTTATTACTCGTATTTTTATACCATTCTTTCTAGACACTCTGACGTGTGAACAATTATGAATACAGTTACAGTAATAACAATAAAAATTCACATAAGTTACTTGTCAGACGCAAAAGCAAAAAAAAATGCTTTACAATGATTCCTAAAGACATCACAATCAAACAAGATAACACTTCAACCCTTAAAACAGAACAGTGCCACCTGGTGGTCTTACAATAGCTTGTAGTCTCTAATATATTAGGCTTTAGCATATAGCTTTTGTAAATCTCAACAATTATGCTATTAGCTATGTTTAATATATATGTACACATTACTGCTAGAAAGGTGTGAGCTAACTACTATTAGCTCACTAACTAACTAAATAATGAGAACAAAAAAAGCACACTGGGGAGGTTTTCAGAATTCCTCTTAACTGGACTGAAAAATTGCTCAAGGGCTTTAGTTGTCCAGCTTGACAAATGAAGCCATAGGGTTAAATTATGAGGGTGGCATGCTGAAACCTGCTAAACCTGTTTCCACACTGACTACTGAGTGGCAGCATGCACAGACTGCTGTATCTGATGCTGGCGCTTTTAAATAGGCAGCTAGGTGCACAAGGGCAGTGGATCTTGAGGAAACATGAAGACCGGCTCCAATGCTGGAGACTAGTGATTGGCTCTTGGATCCGATTCCTGAAGGGCAGGGGCTGGGTGTGTTAGGAAATGGGCATTCGCAGTCCCAAGAAGGGATCTAAGTTCCCAACCACTGGAAGCTGTAGTCTCGGCAGCGACAGCCCCTGCCCCAATGAATAGGTTATTCTCTGCTCAGACCATTTGACCTCTTTCTTGTTTAGCTGTTGTAAATGTCCTGTTTTAACTTTTCAGTGCACTGTAAGTGCCCTTTTATCCCTTGTGTCTCTGAAGATCCAGCTGAAAGCCGGGCTTTGTGCTCTGCAGTCAATACATGTCCATAAATATGACATTAGTATCCTGAGTTCTCTTCCTGCCACATCAAACTGCCTCTTCTGTTCAATGAAATCTTTAACATCTAAATGGAAGAGAGAAAAGCAAAAGTGTGAAACGCAAAAGGGAACATGCATCAGATAGAAGTCTGACAGGGAATGAAGTGACATCTTACCTAGCAGAGGTGGTCCGCAGCTGGATGTTTTCATTACCTCCCAATACAAATGTTTGCTCTGTGTGAACTCTGCACAATAGTACCACCCTGAGCGCAAATCTGGATTAATGGTTGGACTGAATGACTTATTTCTGAAGACCTCAAATTCATGAAAGCTCTTAATCCCCCCTCTCCAGATTCACTAAGAGCAGAGAGTTCCTGCGTTTTTCTCCTAGCAGTACTGGCAAAACATACTTTTTTGCACTATTGAAGCCACCCTCTTCCCTATCTTCTCTCAAAGACAAAGGCACAGCTAAACACACACATGCAGAGGGTTTGGAAAGAATTCCATGAACCCAGCTCCATATTTTCCCCATGATGGTGGTGCTGCTGGAGAAGCCTGCTGGTGACAGTCTGTGAGTTTTCAGCAACTCCCTTTGACTAAGTTCATTTGTGTGTCCACCAGTGGTAGATAAGATCAATCCTTGACCCACAAGTAATACAGGTGAAACTTGCAGCTGCTAAAGTGGTGGAATTGTCTTCCTTTTGAAGTGGAAACGTCATTTAATAGTAACAGGATTGCCAACTGGCTTCAGATGTGACCAACGGGCTTGATACAGTCCTGGGTTTATGCTATTGCATGCAGGGACATGTAGTTCTGATTTCTCTATTGCACGCCATAAGGAAAGCAAGACTACAAGTCCCTGCATGCAGTGGGGTAAACACAGGACTGGATCAAGCCAATCGGGCGCATCTAGAGCCAGTTGGCAGCCCTAAGTAACATATAGTAAATGATGATGGTTAAAGGCCAGCATGACTAACAAAATCTGCCCACTAAATTTTCTGGGGTTTTAACTGCCTCTCTATGCAGGTTACCCCCCCCCCCCCCCGGCCTTTCTTGAAGTGCAAGATTTTCTCCTCCTCCTTTCACTTGGTAGTCAAGAGAAAATCAATGAGCACACCCTTTTGCATTCTCATTTTGAGTTTAGTCATGAAATGCATCTTTGTTTAAAGTTTCTGAAGCTACATAACTACCTCCAAATCATTCCAAATCAAAGTTATAGGTGCTGCTGTGCCAGTCGTCATCAGAAATGACTCCACCCCCAACACACATGGATAAACCAAGTATAAATATAGCATTTAACTTGTGGAGAACAGACAGAAAGCAATGTCCAAAGATGTATGAACATATAAAAAAATCATACATAAAGACATAGATTAAAGAAAGATGTTAGGAGAAACCAACACAAAGAAGAATCGGGCTAGTAACCCATCTCAAGCCAACGATTTTAATACACATGGTACATTCTATATGTTTTCATTGCTAGCTATTTTAGGACAGGTGGGCACTGCCTTGCTAGAGATCAGATAGGAGAGGGTTTGATTCACACATCATCAGTAAAGGACATGTCATTCCCTTTTTACATTAACAGACTCCCTTTCATAAATAGAAGCCCCAACGTGGTTTATGGTGTTAAAAAGATACAGTAAGATATGTTATTAGCTCAAATCTTTGTATGTATGTAGTTCTGAATTTGCCATGCTCTTGAAAACTGCTGGGCCTTGAGCCCTGCTCTTCAGTGCAAATGATGAAGTTGTTCCATGACCAGTGTTTCGATAGTTTATCTGGCTGGCTGGGAGGTACCAGAAAGTATTGGGATCCTATGTGTTCTGTTGCCATATGACATCCCAGCACTCCGTGGCTCTCGTTATGAGGAATCGGATAGTTATGCTATATGACTCAGCTCCCGAGGTCAGATACTCCTCTATGTCCTGAACATGCCCAGCCACATGGTCCAGACCAGGGAAAAGTTCACTGCTTCCTTGCCGCTATCACCGCCCCTTGCTCTGTGCCCAGGGACAAGCAGTGCTTTGTGGATTTTTGAACAAAATCTGTGTAGGACTTCAAAGAGGCTTATTATGAAAATGTAGAGACAGACAGATCCACTGGCATTCTGAACTCTCCAAGCAGAGACATGTGGAAATATTTGCTCTGCCCCAGATTATAAATGAACAGTTAAGCTTCAATACATTGTTTTGTGTGAATTCTCCATAATTCTCAATTTCTCAGTTTCTCTTGGGTTATTATTCTAAAGAATTTTCATGGTCTCAGCGATCTCTTCCTTAGGAATCTTTGAGTCCTACATGGTCTGGAAACTTCAAATACTACATCATTATGTAAGACAGGGTTTAACACAACTTACCCAGAATCCAATTTATAGACATGAACTATGGCCATCGGGGATAGCTGATGACCCTTCTAAAGATCCCCTTATTCAACCAATGGCATTAAGACACTTAGACTTACTTTATTCTTTCAGCATAGCAAAAGCACAGGGGACCCAAAAGCCTGCTCCTCACTTTTTCAAGTAATCCCAGACGCACTCTAAAATTAGGACACCTTCAAGGGGCAACTTGCCCTGTTCAATCTTAGCAGCAAGATCTCTTGAGTAAATACATCTCCACTGGTGGGCCTCGGCTAGGAAGAAGCAGGTTGGCCAAGCTCCTGCGGGTCCTTCCTTCACTTTAACATAAATGAGAGATTTGTGCTCATGCATATGGTATTCAGAAGTCTAGAAATCTGGCGATGTGGTCTCATAGACATGGTAACCACAGCCATGGGGCTGATTTATAAAAAGTCACAAAAGACTCAGAATGAAAAAAGTCACCTGAGTGGACACTATGGAGCTCATATTATCAAGGTGTTTTTCATGTGTAAAGTTTATTTTACATGCAGAAAAGTTGTTTTATAAAATTTTGCGACTGTGTAGGCATGTAAAAAGTAAACGCACAAAAAGAGCGTGACTACTTTTAACACAATTGGTGTGTAGGCATTCTTGGGGGTGTAATTTGGGTAGAGGAGAAGTGGGCTTGCAAGGTACATGCATATTTTATAAAATACGTGCATGCACGCATAGAGTACATGCACAAATGTACCTTTCTCAGAGCAGATGCATATTTATGTGTCAGCATTTGCGAGGTATTGTAGCTGGGTCCCAGCTAAGGGGCACGCCAAGGGGGGTGTCACTTAGCAACACACTTGCAACATGCTTGGTAGCGTCAGGGAGGTGGATTAAGGTAAGATGCTGTGAATCTAGATCTAGTTGCGTTTAGACAAGAGAGAGAGGCAGTTCTGTTTAAGGTAACTAGGGTTGGATTGGGCTGGTTATGGCTTTCAAGATGGGTTGGATTTTATTTGTTTACTTGTTTTATGCTTACCGGAAGCAGTCAAGCTGCCTTCCAGGAAGCTAACCCTGATGGTCGAGCCCCCTATGCAGAAGTAAAGACCACCATACTGAAGCAAGCTGAGTGTACACCAGAGGCTTACCGGCAACGGTTCAGAAAAGGAGCTCTAGGGCCTAAAAACCCCCGCCCCCTGGAATTTCTTCTATAGACTGAAAGAGATTATCTGCCTGAAAATGGTTACAACCAGAGGAGAAGACTGGAGCAGAGGTGGCCAAGATTGTTCTGTTGGAAAAGTCTCTAGAGGGCTTTATCTCCCCATGAGACAGTGAGTGCACCATTTCTCTAAATTGACCCTGGAAAGTGCTATGGAAATAGCAGAAGGATTTTATGAAGCTCAGCCTGTAACTGAGGCATCCAAGGCAAAGGAAACAAGGCCAGCCATAATTCAAGGGGGCCGGAGAGGAAAACCTGAGCCTTTGAGGGCCCCCGCACCAAGACCTCCACAGTCCCCAACCTCCCAGTGATCCGGAGGTGGCTATTTGACTTGCTTTAAGTGTGGGGGCAGGGGCCACTATGCCCTTGAGTGCCCCATGGTGATGGATACAAATGTTATGACCTCTCATGAGTGCGATATTGTAGAAGCGTCCCTAGTCGAGGGGTGGATGTTTGTGATACCTGTACAGCTGGAAGGCACTTATCTTCAAGCCCTGGTGGACTCAGGAAGCGTGAGAACTCAGCAGGTGAGACACTAGGACAAGGCATCAGATCAACTATGAGAAGCTTATGACCTTAGTTTGCATCCTGGAGATCAACGGTTATATCTGACGGCGCAAGTTGAATTAAAAATGCCCATGGGAATGGAGACTCTTGAGTAGTAGTATCCTGGCTGACTTATTCAGTGATTATAGGCTGAGATTTTACAAATTTCAAGGACATATGGGACAGAGAAAATAGCAACCCAGACAAGGGGACCATAGAGGATTTTACGGAACTCTTCCATTTGAGAGACCAGGACTTTTTGTGAAGGACCCCAAAATCCCAAGTCTCACAGGCAGCGCCGCTTAGAGAAAGCCTGTTATTGCTGGAATGTGGAGGCAGCTGTAGAGGGGGGTTCTGAGGGGGAGGAGTCCCTGGAAAGAACTGCAGATGATCCTCGAGAAAACCCAGCACCACACCTAGGATCCCCAGGAACAGCCCACCTAAGTGGGGTGGCATAGAGTGTCCAGGCCAGTTTAAAAAAGCCCAAAGGGGAGATAACACTCTTAGGAATGCCTGGGACCAGGTTCAAGAGCTAGAGGGGGCCACTGTAGGTAACTTGGACCCTTCCCAGAGTGGCTTTCCCTACGTTTTGGTGCGACAAGACGTACTGTATAGGGTTACCAGGGGGCAATAGAGGGAGAAGAGATGGAGCAGTTGGTAATCCCCAGCTGTATTGACAGCAGGTAATGGAGTTTGCCCATAGTCATCCCTTGGGTGGACACCTTGGGGTGGAGAAAACTCTGGAGCGCATTTTAGCCCAGTTTTACTGGCCGGGGCGTCATAAACATGTCCAGATCTTTTGCCAATCCTGCCAGCTGCATAGTCCAGCAAAGGTTAGACTTGCCCCTCTAGTGCCAATGCCTTTTGTCGAAACCTTTATTTGAAAGGGTTGCGATGGATTTGGTGGGACCTATGGAATGCACTCCCCATGGCAACAAATTCTTCCTGGTGGTAATAGACTATGCCACATGGTATCCGGAAGCGATAGCCGAATGGAATACAAAGGCCACAACATTGGCCAATGCACTAAGGGAACTCTTCTCCCAATTGGGGATACTTGCTGAAATCCTCACAGATCAAGGGACACCATTTGTCTCCTGCATAATGAAGCAAATATGCATATTGTTGAAGATCAAGATCTCGTGGACATCAGTGTGTCATCCACAAACAGACGATTTGGTTGAACATTTTAACAAAACATTGAAACAGATGCTAAAGAAATTTGTGAAAGATGGACTGGGATCTTTTACTCCCCTATGTTTTGTTCGCCATGAGAGAAGTACCCCAAAGTTTGACCATTTTCTTCCCCTTTTTTGAACTGCTGTATGGGCAACAACCCAGGGGAATCTTACAGATACTTCAAGAGATCTGGGAAGAGGAACTCAGCCCCAGCTGGAATGTAGTAGACTACATACTTCCGATACAGGAGTGCTTAAGGAACGCTGGGACAACAGTGAGACAGTACGTCTACTGTTCTTTTACAGTTCTGACCCCTGAAGAAGGCTGTGACAAAACACGGCTCATGTAGAGTCTAGTGGTGTTGGTATTCCTTCCTTTGACCATTGGGTGCTTAATAAACAACCTTTTAGTACCTCACTTTTTTCTGTTTTCTTGGATTTTGCAAGTTCTTTTGTGCTTTTGTTGCTTGGAAGGATCAGGAGGGCCAGGTCTGTGCCTATAATCGGAAGACAATGCAGCAGACTTTCCAGCCTGGGGGCCGGGTCTTAATTTTGCTCCCTATCTCAGAGAGTAAACGTTTCTGTAAATCGCAGGGTCCCTATGATGGGACCTGTCAACTACAAGACTGCACAGCCAGATAAAAGGAAGAAATTCTCAATCTATCATGTGAATCTGCTGAAGAAGTGGACTCCTGCCCTGGCTGTGATGATCCAAGGAGAGAAGTTTCGGCCTGAAGTGCAGCTACCTTCTGAACCAGACCAGGTTCCATTTGGGGAAAACCTGTCAAATGCCCAGAAAGTGGCTCTAGAAGGTCTAGCTCAATGGAATAGAGATGTGTTCTCCATTGTTCCAGGGCATACCCATCTAGCCTACCATGACATTGTCACAGATCCTGGGGTGACAGTGCACCAATGGCAAAGACAGACCGTGGCGAAAGAAGTAGAGGACATGCTTAAATTGGGAGTAATGGAAGAGTCCCAAAGCAACTGGTCATCCCCTATTGTACTGGTATCTAAGCCACACAGAAGCATGTGGTTTTGTATTGACTTTAGAAAGGTGAATGCAGTTTCCAAGTGCAATGCCTACCCCATGCCCAGAGTGGATGACCTTATTGAACACCTCGGGGGAGCCTGGTTCATTTCAATGTTGGACAGGGCCGGATTTACCTATACGCCATGTACGCCATGGCGTAGGGCCCACAGCCGGCAGGGGCCCACAAAAAAAGAACCAGGTAATTTTTTTTAAACTCAATTAAAAAAAAAAACCTGGTGGCTGCCGCCGCGGGGCCCCCTCTGCTGCCGCGGGGGCCCCGTCTACAAGCTAAAGCGGTGCGGTGGGGTCGGGTCGGGTCGGGTCGGGTCCCTCCCTCCCTCCCTCGCTGCAGGCTGCGAGAGACGCGAAGATAGAGCGTCTCCTTGCGTCTGTGTTAAGCCCGCAGGGGCTGATGGGATTTCCCATCAGCCCCTGCCGGCTTAACACAGACGCGAGGAGACGCTCTCCCTTCGCGTCTCTCGCAGCCTGCAGCCTGCAGCGAGGGAGGGAGGGAAACCAGACCCGACCCGACCGCTTCAGCTTGTAGACGGGGCCCCCGCGGCAGCAGAGGGGGCCCCACGGCGGCAGCCACCAGGTTTTTTTTTAAAATTAAATTTTACTTTAGGCCGGGGGGGGGGGGGTAGGGCTGGTAATGGGCTATGGGGGGGTAGGACTGGTAATGGGCTATGGGGGGGTAGGACTGGTAATGGGCTATTGGGGGGGCTGGGGCTGGAAATGGACTGGGGGGGGGGTAGGGCTGGTAATGGGCTATTGGGGGGCTGGGGCTGGAAATGGGCTGGGCTGGGCTGGGCTGGGGGGGGGTTAAGGCTAGAGGTGGGCTGATGGGGTTAGGACTGGTAATGGACTGTGGGCTGTTGGGGGGGCTTAGAACTGGCAATGGGCTTTGGGGGGGGGTTAAGACTGGTAATGGGCTGTGGGCTGATGGGGGCTGTCTGGTAATGGGCTATGGGGGGGGCTAGGACTGGAAATGGGCGGCGGGGTTAAGACTGGAGGTGGGCTGATGGGGTTAGGACTGGTAATGGGCTGTTGGGGGGGGTTAGAACTGGTAATGGGCTTTGGGGGGGTTAAGACTGGTAATGGGCTGTGGGCTGATGGGGGTTGTCTGGTAATGGGCTATGGGGGGCTAGGACTGGAAATGGGCTGGGGGGTTAAAATTGGAGGTGGGATGATGGGGTTAGGACTGGTAATGGGCTGTGGGCTGATGGGGGGGGGGTAGGACTGGCAATGGGCTATGGGGGGCTGACTGGAAATGGGTTGATGGGGTTAGGACTGGAAGTGGGCTGATGGGGGGTTAGGACTGGTAATGGGTTATAGGGGGGGCTTAAACTGAAAATGGGGTGATGGGGGGTTAAGGACTGAAAATGGGGTGATGGGGGGTTAAGGACTGTAAGTGGGGTGATGGGGGGCTAGGACTGGTATTGGGTTGGGGGGTTGCTAGGACTGGAAATGGGCTGATGGATGGCTAGGACTGGAAATGGGCTGATGCAGGGACTAGAAAGGAATGGATGCTGGGTGAGGCTGGAACTAGAAGGGAGCTGATGTTGGGGGAGGATTAGAATGGGATGGGGCTGGAAGAGTAAAATGGAGAAGGGAAAAATATTTTGTGTGGGAGGGATAAAAAATCTACAATTGGCCGGGTATTGGGAGAGTAAGTGGGGATTGAGGATGGAGGGGTAAAATTTGAGTGGATGAAATAGGAATGAGGAAAGAGCAAAAGGAGAAAGATTAGTATGTTAAAGCAGATGTAGAGAGAGAATGGAAAAAAATCTAGAAGAGAGAAGAAAGGACAAATGGACAGCAGACGATGGAGAGTTAGCAGAAGACACGAAGAAACCAGAAGAAAGTGGCTGGAGCAATTGCAGCTGAAAAAAATGCACAAAAGGTAGAAAAATATCTCTTTATTTTGAATTTATTAATTGGAATATGTCAGCTCTGGTAAATGTGCATCATTAACATCTGCGCTTTGTTTAGTACAAGAGCAAATTAATGTATAGTTTTATTTCTACAGTGTTGTACATTCCAAGTTTGGCTTTTGGGATTCCCAGTTTAATTATTGTCTTCCTATTTCTAAATTGTGATTACTTGTTTGGTGATGGTCTATGTTCTGCATGTGTAACTGAGCTGAGGTGTTCTGTTTATATAATTCCTATTTGACATTGCCACTTGTTCTCTTTCCCCAGTAGGTCATGTATTGTTGTTCTCTGAAATGTATTGGTTTAATATTTGCAGTGTTGCCTTTTGATTGGTAGAGTATGGTGCTTTGTGAGTCCTGGTAGTGCTGTTAGGATACGGCGGGTTTACTATGGGCAGTGTTTGTAGTAGTTCCTAATGTGTCTGGCAGTTGGCACTGGATTATAGTAATGTAGAAATCTTTTAGTCTTTCTTTATCCATACACTCATTAAGAGGCATGTTTACTAAAAGTTAGTATATGGTAACATTATGCAAATATTTATGCAAATGAGGCCCCTTATGCAAATGAGGTCCGCACCCCCCTTGGGCCGCCCCTGCTGGGGGCCCACAATTTTTGTTGGCGTAGGGCCTCACTCAAGGTAAATCCGGCCCTGATGTTGGACTTGACGAAAGAATATTGGCAGATTCCGCTAACCCCTGTGGCCAGGGAGAGGACTGCATCCTCTACATCCCAAGGACTAATCCACTTCCCCGTGCTGCCTTTTTGATTTCGTGGAGTTCCCGCTACATTTCAGCGCCTGGTTGACCACCTACTGAGACCCTATGGGGGTATGCGGCAGCCTATATAGATGATATTGTGAATTATAGTCACGACTGGAAAACCCACCTTTTGCTTGTCCAAGCCATGCTAACAAATTTTAGGAAGGCCAGTTTGACGGCCAACCCAAAAAAATGTTTCCTGGGAGGCCTGAAGGCCTAGTACCTGGGATATTTGGTGGGGAATGGCCAGGTGCGACCACAACTTAAAAAGATGATAGGCTATTTCTCAGATGCCAGCTTCCAAGATGAAAAAAACTTGTGTGGGCCTTTTTGGGAATGATTGGCTATTGCCACCGATTTCATTCCGAACATGGCAGGAATAGCTGAACCATTGACCCGGCTGCTCCAGAAGAAAGCCCTGGACAAGATCAGCTGGACAGCAGAATTGGAGGAGGTATTCTGGAAATTGAAGACAGCTTTGTGTTCTGAACCGGTCATGGTTAGTCCGGACTTCACATGGCCGTTTGTCAGTCTTGGGGCCGTCTTAGCCCAGGAGATAGAGAGTGAGGAGCATCCAGTGGCTTTTATTAGCTAAAAATTACTTCCCTGGGAACAGCATTATGCCACCATTGAAAAGGAGGCCCTCACAATCAAGTGGGTTCCAGAGACTTTCCAATACTACCTGCTTGGTTGCCCTTTTACGTTGGTTGCGGATCACCAGCCACTCAAGTGGTTGGCCCGGCATAAAAAGACCAATGGACTTATCATTCACTGGTTCCTCAGCCTCCAACCCTTTCTATACGAGGTCCGACACGGGGCTGGTAAGGCACACCAGAATGCGGACTTCTTGTCATGCATAGAGGGCCTGGGAATGCCCGACACTCAACCACCTAGGGTTGAGCTGAGGGGGAGAGAATGTGATGAGTGTATGGGAAACCCCCCATCCCCCGCTGGAACTCTTCCCAGCCAAGACCAGAACCGGTGAGGGTATTGCTCTGGTAAGAGCTTAAACTCCTGTCCCTTTAAGAGAATAGGCTGGAGAATGTCTGGGAAGGGTGTGTCCAGGTCCTTGGGGTTTAAACCAGGAAGCAGGAGACCTGGAGAGAGATAGAAGCCTGGGGTTCTAGAATATACCTGAAGACTACTTACCTGTAAAAGAGAGCCTTCTGTGGAGATAGGAGGCATTGAATTTATTAGTGTCTGCTCAGCCTGGCTGCTGGAGTTCTAATCGGTTGGGGAGACGTTTTGCAGGGCTGTGCTGCCCGAAATGAGGAAACTGAGGAGCCGGTTTTGTTTGTTCTGGGAATGCCATCTGTGCTGGAGTACTGTTCAGCAATTCAGCAGAGTAGCCCTTCTGAGGGCAATTAAGGACTTGTTGCAGCTGAGAAAGCCTAAGGCAACAGACGGTTTAACTTTGTGGGTGCCAAGGAGGGCTAGGGCTATTGTCTGGATGCTTGTCCCCAAATAAAGTATATTTTCTTTAAAACCTCTTGGCTGTGGAGTCCTGTGTCGTGCCTCACGCGGGCCACACCTACCACAGACAGTTATCCTTTTTAACTTTAGTTACACAGCTTTGGTAGGATATTCCTATTCCATGTTTAAGTATAAATGTCTGTTCTATCTGTAATAAGGTATCTCTTATTTAAGATTTGCTTCTGACCAAGGATCCTGGCATTTGTTTATTACAGAATCATGGTTGTGGTCTGAGGAGGATCCGTTGGTGTATAAAGTTTGTCCCCCTGGTTTTAGTTTTATTAATGTTCCACACACAGGGTGTATTGGGGGGGGGAGGGGGTGTTAATAGTGCATACATCTTTTTACCATCTGAAATTGTTAGATACCATAATTTCTCCAGATTTAGAAGTGTTGTGTTGTGACGTTACCACTAGGGACTTTGGAGAAAAATGTGTGTTCTTTTTGGTTGATCACCCCCTGGTTCGTGGAGTAAAGTAAGAGATTTATACTTGGAGTTTTTGACAGACATCGGTCTCTGTGTCTCCTAATGGTTTGTAATTGGGAGATGTTAATCTCATTTAGAAGATTTACAGGATTCCAATGCTCAAGATTATATTGCTTCTTTGCATGCTTTAGGTTTCAAGGTTTCTTTGACCTCTACTCATAATTCAGGACATTATTTAGACCAGTGTGCATACTATTTCAGATAGCTTATTTCAGATGTTTCTTCCCAAATGATATGGAGAGATCATTATTTAATGGAATTTGTTTCATTTTTCCTTGATTAAGCGAGAACCTCAACCCAAGTTTCAAAATATCTATGTGAATAAAAATGTCTCCCCCGATAGGTATTAGAAAAGGGTGCAAGCTACTGGTCGTTTAGGAACTGATTTATCCTCTATGTCTTTGGCTAGGTGGATTAAGAGTTCTTGTGAAGCTGTGGAGGAGATTGCCCCAGTAGTATGTAAGAAACGACCTGTGGCTCCTTGACAGCTTCCTTGGTATGAAATGGCAACAATGAAAAAGGATTGTAGAACTCTTGAAACCATTTGGAGGAAATTCCAAGATATTAAGGATAAAGCAAAATGGAGAGTTAAATATCAAAAATATAAGCTATGAATTCGGCAGGTTAAGAAACAATATTATGAGAGGGTGATTTCCTCGGCTTCTTTACAATCTCGATCATTACTTTGTTTGCATCGTCAATGTTGTGGGATAGAGTTAAATTGCATCCTGATTCTTCTTTATCTGCATGACGTTTTGCAGATGTTTTTCAAAGTAAAACAAGTGATATTTGTAACAGTTTGTCTACATTGAACTCTGTAACAGATAATTTGTTGGATAGGAATCTACCAGGTCATTATCCTGAACAACAGACTGCTCTTGGTCAGTATTTTTACAGCCATCTTTTCAAGAAGTTGAGATTATTTTTTAGGAAATTTTCTAAGAAATCTTCATCAGCAGATCGTGTCCCACTTTTTTATATTCATGCACCTTTAAATTTTAAGGTTTGGTTTTATGGGATTATTATAGGCTCATTGGAACAGGGCATATATCCTTAGGAATTGGAGCAAGAATAATGTTACCCACTTCATAAGGATAAGGAGGCCTCTCTTTAGGATGTGGCAAATCTTTGCCTTATTGCCGATATTCCACTGATGGCTAAAGTAATAGAAACCCTTGTTGCTGGGAAATTGGTACGGTAATCAGAAAACTTTGATTGTTTGAGTGACTCTCAATTTGATTTCCGTAGGACTCATAATACAGAAATGCTCTTGGGTCTTTTAATTTGAGATATTACTGCTTGTGTTGCAAATGGTGGTTTGGCTATTTTACTCCAGTTTGACTTGACTGAACCTTTTTATTTAACCGATCATAATATTCTTTTGGTTATTTTGGATTATCTGGGGATTTCAGGACCAGTTTATACCTGTTTTTTTTGGGGGTTTAAAACATAGGTAATACTAAGTATGAGTTGGTGAGAAGCTCTCTGAGATATGGAAAGTAATTTATGGTGTTCTATAAGGATCTTCACTTTCTCTGTAGGGCTGGTATCCCTGCGGCTGCAGATCTCCGGCCTGCTCAAACACTGAATCCTGAACCAAAGCTGACCAAATAACATGGTTTCCTCTATATGGAACTTTTGCTGTGCTTCCAGCCTCAGACCTGACCTTCAAGCAACGGCTTGCCAAGTGATTATACCTGTGCATACAGAAGACTATTGTTTCTGGCCAATTGGTTTCCCAGGCCAGTTAATTGTCCACATGCAAGAACATCTGCTTCTCCGGTCTTCATCATCCACTAATGATTCTACTGGCCTTGGAATGTCCGAAACTGCATACCTTCTCTCATTATACAGGTACACTACCAACAAACTGCCTCCAGTTTTGCAACTGATTCCTATAGATTTTGGGGTGCTGAATCCAGGAAAAATAGCCAAAATGTTCCATCACGTCACGTTTTCTTGCAAAATTAGATTTCTTACCCATATAAGGAATGTTCACATAATTTCTTTTTAGCCGACTGCAGTTTATTTTCTTGGCCCAAAATAGAGGTTGTAATGGTTAACTAACTAGAAACACTCCCTCATGATATTTTAGAGTGTTTTGTATTCATTTTATACATTAACAGGACAATTGGGAGGCGGGGGCTAAATCCAGTACTCGCGCTGGCGCATGTTCTTTCCTGTTCGCCTCGCCTCGTTCGCTCGCTCAAACACGGTGGTTGCGACATGAACGTTCCTGTCAAATTTCAGTTTCTTGCAAGTTCATTATTACCTTTTGTTTGCTCAGTCGTAATCCAGCTTTATTCCGAAGTGGTTCACTACAGTTGTAGTTTGCAGTGCTGTGTATTTGTGATGGCTCACAGAGCCAGAGGTTGCGTCAACTCTCCGGACAGTTTTTGTTTTATTTGTGGGGAATATACCGTGAAAAAGCGGCAGAGGAACATTTCTGCATTTATTAAAAAAGTATATTTCGCCTATTTCGGTTTGAAGTTAGGCGATCAAGACAAACCGTGGGCTCCTCACAAAGTGTGCAAGACATGTGAGGAAGATCTACGCTTATGGATGAAAGGTAAAAAACAAGCATTTCGTTTCGGAATACCTATGATGTGGCGTGAACAAAGAGACCACAGCAGTGACTGCTATTTTTGCTCTTGCATTGTGAAGGGATACAACTTAAAAAAATAAGAACGTAATAAGTTACCCCAACCCTCCCTCAGCAATTAGGCCTATGCCTCATAGCAACGAAGTACCTGTGCCTGAACCACCAAAATCTTTGGATCATATTTGTGTGGACGGTTCTGATCATGATGAGACTCATCAGATGGCTTTTCCCGATGAGTCCAGTACTTCCGAGTTTGAAACTGAACCAGATCCGAAACCTGAACTTTTCTCTCAAGCTGAATTGAATGATTTAGTCCGGGATTTAGGACTCCCAAAAGATGCTGTCCAACTGCTAGGTTCTCGGCTTAAACAGAAAAATCTATTGTCACCAGGAACAACTTTTTATTGGTACTGCAACCGCGAGACACAATTTTTGAAGTATTTCAGCAAAGAGGAAGATTTGTTATTTTGCAATGATATATACGGAGTGATGGAAAAGTTTAAACTCAAGTATGATCCTGCTGAATGGCGGCTGTTCATTGATTCGTCAAAAGACAGCATAAAAGGTGTTCTTCTTCATAATGGCAACACATTCGCTTCAGTTCCTATTGCTCACTCTGTTATTCTCCAAGAAAAATACGAGAATTTGGCCCTGATTCTTCAGAAGATTCGTTATGATGAGCATAAGTGGATGATTTGTGGAGACTTTAAAATTCTATCCATGCTATTAGGGCAGCAATCCGGTTTCACCAAATATCCCTGCTTCCTTTGCTTGTGGGATAGCCGGGCCCGCGACCTACACTGGGGGAAAAAAGACTGGCCAATTTGGGAGTATTTGAGACCCGGTGAGAAAAATGTTCTTCATGAGAGCTTGGTACCTCGTGATAAAATTCTATTACCACCTCTCCACATTAAGTTGGGTCTCATTAAGCAATTCATCAAGTCCCTTCCAAAAGATGGTGAGTGCTTTCGGTACCTTTGCTCAAAGTTCCCCCGACTTTCTGAAGCAAAGCTAAAGGAAGGAGTGTTTGTTGGCCCTGATATAAGGAAACTCATTTCAGATGGAGCATTCGCTGAAACGATGTCTGAGAAGGAAAAAGAAGCCTGGGATTCCTTCAAGGATGTTGTTCTCAAATTCTTGGGGAACAGGCGGGATGAGAACTATAAGGATATTGTTGCCAGGATGCTCAATGCCTTCAAAGAACAAGGCTGTAACATGAGCCTGAAAGTCCATTTCTTGCACTCCCATGTGAACTACTTTCCCGAAAACTTGGGGGCGTACAGTGAAGAACAAGGTGAAAGGTTTCACCAGGACATCAAGGACGCAGAGAGAAGGTACCAAGGAAGATGGAACACCACTATGATGGCTGATTTCTGCTGGTTGCTGCTGCGGGAAACCCCAGATGAAAAATACGCCAAGCAGCACACCAAGAGAAGCATTCGGGGGAAGAAGAAACGGGCCCACCAGGAGATTGATTGACCCAAGAATGACTTTAAAATCTAAACTGTGTTGACAAATATCGTGTTTTTACTAAACTTTGAAATAAAAATTTGCTAGTTATTACCACAGTGTCGGATCTCATTTATTAGAATTTTATTTTCACACCATCGGGTGTTTGTCTTCATGCATTGCAATGGTGCGGTTTGCGTTTTCTATTCTTACATACATACCTGTACAACATTTTTTGCACATGTCTTTGCTTTGCTTTGTGTCTAACCTCGCTCTTATATGCTCAATGTTTGTGCACATGTATGTGGCTGTTTTAAGTGCAGACAATTTTGCTACCATCACAGTGTGTTTTGTTGACATTACTCTATTCTTATGTGCTGCCTTGTTACAATTTTCTTTATTCTTATTTGAATAACTACTAAACAATTAGTATAAAGAATTCATCCAAGAAACTTTTATCTCGATTGCACGCAATCTGAAACGTTCACCTCAAACTGCTAACCCAATGTAGCAAAAAATCTGTACGTGATGGAGCAAATTGGTTACCAGATTTGGATTCAGCGCACCAAAAAACGTAAAAATCAATCGAAACATTAGAGGCAGTTTAAAAAAAAATTTTTTTAGTGTACCTGTGTTATGGTTCCTGTGTTTGCAGGATGAACACCTGTTCATTACCTTCTGATTCGCTAAAAACAGACTCTCTTGTGCCAACCAATCAACGGACCTATGACGAAGACTCTACACAAAGAATAATTACAGTTATGAACAGAACAGAACTTGGGCGCCTTCTTGTGCCTTCTGCCTACCTTGCTTGTCTGCAAAGACAGATACACTGCGTGTGTGCAAGGCTGTTCTCCTAAGGACAGAGATAACTCTCACAGATGTCCCAGTTCTGTGTTTTAACACAGCTCGTCTCCAAAAGGGCTCTAGCCTGCGTTATTTAGCCTAACCACCTCTTTGGACCCTTGTGCTGCTCAGAGACTGTTTCTGATCCCAGCTCGTCCATCTGGCCAAGCCAAGATATCGTCTTATTTCTTTTCCTCCAGGAGGGTGGTTGTTAGACAGAAACTAGTTTCCATAATTCTAAGTGCAGAGTGAACTGGTGAGCTTTGGTTACTAATCAGTGATTTATTACTTTGTATAACTGTAATAGTTGCATTGCTATGACTTGCTACCTCGTATTTCTAATAATATAACTATATAAGCCTGTATATTTTTCTACCTTGTTACCCAAAATAAACATTATATACACATACATATATGAACACACACACACAGACTAGGCTCTTTTCATGGCTTATTGCTAGCAGTCTCACAGAATCCTGGGCAGGGAATTAGCAGCTAATTTCTCCTGGACATAACGGATCATAACTTATTTCTGTTTTCTGCTAATAATCCTCATATTTCCTATTCTTTTTAATGTACTAATGATTCCTTAGGGTGTTTTTAGATACAGCAGAGCTCAAATACTATACATATGCAGATGATATTTTTATATTGTTAACATTGTCTCCACATGTTAGTGATTTTTATTTAGATTTAAGTAGTACCCAACATGTGTTGGAAAGATGGGCGAATATGGCGCATCTACAATTAAATGTATCAAAGATGAAGGTTTTGTGTTTTAATAATAGTAAACCTTTACCAAACTCTTTGATAGAAGCATTAGGTCGGTTAGATTTCAAGGTTGATCCAGTTTTGCGGGTGTTCGGGGTATTATCATTTGAAGTGCAGGTTAGTACTGTGGTGTCAAAATAAATTTTTCAAATGCATCAATTGCATCATCTTAAATTTTACTTTGCAGTAATAATCTAAAATATGCTAAAACAGTACTTTTCTTTTGAACATCTGGATTATGGGAATTTGCTTCACATTAAGTGTTCAAAGCAACAGGCACAACAACTTCAATTGTGTCAAAATACTGCAGCTCATCTTATATCAATCTCACGACCGCGCTGACCTCTCTATTGCTGTCTCTTTGGATCTCTCTTCTGCTTTTGATGTTGTTGATCGCCGCACCCTTCTTGCTCACCTGTCTGATCTTGGGGTTCATGGCACCGTTCTTCAGTGGTTCAGTTCCTTTCTGTCATCCTGCACTTTTGCGATCCAGTCAGGCACCACTGTCTCTCCTTTACTTCCTCTTCACTGTGGTGTTCCTCCATCCTCGCCCCTCTTCTTTTCAATGTTTTCCTCGCACTGCTTGCCTTACTTATCCAGCAGTCTGGAATCTCCGCCTATTACGCGGATGACATCCTGCTTTTGTATCATACTAGCCCCTTGGCCCCTGACCTCACTGCCCTTGATACCTGTCTTGCCCATATCGCCACTTGGTTTACTGGCAACTTCCTTCACGTGAACCCCTCCAAGTCCGCTGCTCTCTGGTTTTCCTGTAGTGCCCCCTCTCCCTCCCTATTTTTTACTCTGTCTGCCTCTCCCATCTCCCATCTCTCTTGTCTCCACCCTCTGTTATCTCGGTGTCACCCTGGATCCCTCTTTCCACCACCACATCTCTGCGCTCACCCGTAGTTCCTTTTTTCACCTTTGCAAAATCCGTGCTCTCCGGTCTTCTTTCCCTCCCTCTTCCCTCACTATTCTCATTCTTCCTCTAGTAACTTCCCGCTTAGATTATTGTAATTCAGCTCTTGCAGGTCTTCCACAGTATCAGCTACGATGCCTTCAACTTATCCAGAATACCGCCGTCCGTCTCATCACCCACTCCTCCTCATTTGATCATGTCACCCCTCTCCTCCTCAACCTCCACTGGCTTCCCATTAAGGTCCGGTTCATTTGCAAGCTGCTCATTATCACCCACAGAGTCCTCTACACTAGTACACCTCAGTACCTTGCCGATCTCATCCGCCTCCAGCTCGCCCCTCGCCTCCTCCATTCTGCACATGGTAATCGCCTCTTCCTTCCATCTCCGTCTCATCTTGAACTCATTCGCTGCTCAGCCTTCTTTTTCCTAAGCCCTGCCCTCTGAAACTTGCTTTGCACAGAACTATCCTTGCACCGGTTCAAAGCCCTTCTTAAGACTCACCTCTTCCACCAGGCCTTTGACCTCCCCTCCCCCTCAGACCACCTTGGCTCCCCCTAGCTGTGGGTTCTACCATTGAGATTACACCCCCTCCATAGATCATTGCTCTTTTCCTCCCTTCCCTCCTCATCCTGCAAACTGGTGTCTGATGTCTTCTTTCGGTCTCTCCCCTCCTCGTTTCTTCCTTTTGCTCTCCGCCTTCTCTTTCCTGTAAGTTAATGGCGATCCTTTCTCTCTTTTCCTCTTCTGGCAGCCTATGTTTTATTCTACACCGCCCTGAGGCTTATGCACGGGTAGTATATCAAGCCTCGCAAATAAAGATAAAGATATATGGAGTTCGTAGATACACCATAGTGACTCCTTTATTGCATGAACTTCATTGGTTTAACGTTTTTAATTGGTTTGTTTTTAAGTTTTATTTGATTTTGTATATATTTTTTTAAGATTTTGTACCAACACGCTTTTCATCGTTGTTACTTCCATTTATAGCTATGAAGTCTAAACAGCTGCAATTGTTATATACTTTGTTTCTCCTAGGACAAGCAGGATGTGTCAGCCACACCTGGTGTCGTCCCCCGACGGCGCCATGACGGAAGTGCTCTATAGCTCAGAAGCTTCTGAGCATGTGTGAGGTGGTCCCACCTCCCCAGCCCGCCCCTAGCTGGTCAGTTTTATTTCCTTCCGCCTTTGCCTCAAGACGGACTTCCTAGCTCTCCTACAATTCTACAATTTGCTATGCCTAAACCAGGTTTCAAAAAGTGTCTAGGCTGCAACAGAAAGATGAACACATCGGACACTCACCAACTCTGCATCAGATGTCTGGGGACGTCTCACCAAGTGGAAAACTGTTCTAGCTGCGGCCGGATGTCTCCCAGGGCAAGGAAACACCGCGAGCACTCCCTGCAAGACTTGCTCTCTCCTGCTGCCTCCACGTCCAGGGACACGCAGCATAAAGAACTCCCCAGGTCTGTTGACAAAACTGCTAAACCCCTTAAGCGTCCCAATGCTGCCTCTGGGAAAGCGCCGCTCAAAAAGGCCAGTAATCCTCTCCGGGTCACTCCCGCTGTCTTTCCTGCCCCCGGAGAGGCCTCTACCGTCCCGGTAGGCCCCTCTCCGGTTCGCAGCACTTCGGAGCACGCTTCCCTGCCATGCGGTCCTGGCCAAGATGGCGCTGCCCTCGTGGCCCCGCCTGGCCCCGCCTCCGGGCACTCCCACTCTCGCCGGATTGGCCGCAGCGGCTCCTGCCCCGCCTCCTCCAGCGATCCTCTCAGACTGCCCTCCCCCCGGCCCAGCACGTCCCTCCGTGCTGATGGGGAACCACAGAGCAACTCTATGGAGAGAGACCGCGCCGATCCAGCCTCGGCTTCTTCAGCTCCAAAGCGGCAATGCCTGGCAGCCTCTCCTCAATGTCGGGCAGCTTCCCATCGGCGCGGTGACAGCCTGCACTGCTCGGTATCACAAGGCTTCTCTGAGCCTCAGCGCCAAGCAGGAGAGGAGAACTCTGTGCCTCAGCGCCAACAGGAGAGCTGCGATCACCGCGCTGACAGCAGGGAATCCCACAGACAGTGCGGTGGCGGCGAGACTGGCAGGAAAAAGTCATCAAAGCAACGCAGGCACCGCTCTCCCTCAGAGGTAAGGGATTTGCATGATGAGCCCTCCAGCAGGCACAAGAGGAGCAAGAGATCTCAGTCTCAGCACAGTAAAAGACACAGAAGCAGCAGATCTTCAGAATCCACGTCTTCTGCAATCCTAAGCCTGCTGTCTCGCCTGGTGGAGCAGACTGCCCCTCTGCGGACGGACCGGGATCACAGTCCACAAAGGACCTTTTCGGATCGGGCACCCTCCCCCCGATCCCCCAGGATCTCGCCCAGAGCGCGAACCCCTTCCCCTGCAGCTTCCAGAGGGCGATCTCCTTCCCCAGCGCAGCTGGACTCAGGTGGAAGCGATGCAGAGGAGCTGGGACAAGCCTCGGATGTGGAGGATTCAGGTCCAGGCTCTGACACCTTCAAGAGCCCAATGGAAGAGACAGAGGATCCACCGGCAACAGTGCCTGAGGACCTCACATACCCCAAATTTCTTCGCAAAGTAGTTTCCAAACTGGGGCTAGTCACGGAGGAGACATCGGACGAGAAGGAACCGGAGGTCATGAAATACCTCAACGGTCCTAAGCCAGCCATGGCTCTTCCCCTCCACCGCAGATTGAAGGACAAGCAGTTGACGCTTTGGCAATCTCCAGCGTCTGGACAAGCTTTCTCCAGACGCTTGGACAGTAAATACATCGTCCACTCGGGCCCGGGTTTCAGTAAGACGCAGTTACCACACCAGTCTATCGTGGTGGCATCAGCGCTCAAGAGATCTAAGTCTACACGTACCCAACACCCGCCAGGTCGGGACCCCAAGCGCCTAGACGATGTTGGGAGGAAGGTGTTTCAAGGGGCCATGCTCAATGCCAAGATAGCAGCCCATCAATTCCAGCATGTCCTATTCCAGGACGCTCTCCTGGCCGACCTTAAAAAATTACTACAGGACCTTCCCAAGGACTCACGTACATCTGCTTCAAGCTCCATGCAGGAGCTAGCCGAATGCAGCAAGCACCTGATGAGTACAGCCTTTGATGCCTTTGATACAGCTGTCCGGACAGCGGGCACGGCTATATCTGCCCGGCGCTGGGCATGGCTCCGTGCCTCTGGGCTCTCGGACAACACCCATGACCGAATTGCGGATGCACCTTGCTCGGGCGACTCACTCTTCAGGGACAAAGTCGCCGACACCGTCAAGGGCCTAAAAGAGGACTGCACCACCCTAAAGACACTGGCAGCGGACGGACTCGAACGCCCCTCTTGGTCACAGAAAGGGAGCTATTTCCGCAAGCCCTTTTCCGCCTCAAAGCAATACTATGGATCCAACCGACAATGGCAGGCCCCCAAATTCAAGCAAACCTATCACAAGTCACCCTTTCAGCGACAGCAACTGCGACAACGTAAACAGAAGCAGTCCAACCCTACCCATTCGGGGAAAGACACCTCCTCCTTCTGACTATCCCCCGGTGGGGGGTCGCCTGTCTCTATTCCTCTCTGCTTGGCAGGAGATCACCACGGACAAGTGGGTCCTTCAGATCGTTCAATCGGGCTACCGCTTGCCCTTCTCCTCCCCCCCACTCCAGCACAAGCGACCCACCAGCCAGCTTCCTCAGCACTTGGAACAGCCTCTTATGGAACTCATACAGCAGCTTCTCCAGGCCCGGGCGATAGAGCGGGTGCCCCCGGACAAGGTCAACACTAGCTTCTACTCCCGGTACTTCCTTATCCCCAAGAAGTCGGGGGGCCTTCGTCCCATCCTCGACCTCAGGAAACTGAACAACTTCATCAAAAAGGAGAAGTTCAGAATGTATTCGCTCAACTCCATCCTTCCCCTCATCAGAGCGGGGGACTGGCTGGCGACACTGGATCTTCAGGATGCGTACTCCCACATCTCTGTCCACGCTTCACACAGGAAATTCCTGAGATTCACAGCACTGGGAAATCATTACCAGTACCGGGTCCTGCCTTTCGGCCTATCCCCAGCTCCCAGAGTTTTCACAAAGTGTGTGGCAGTGGCCGCCGCACATCTCCGCAAACAAGGAATCGCCATCTTTCCCTACCTGGACGACTGGCTCCTGTCAGCGAAGTCTGCCCCCGACCTCCGCAGGGCAGTGCACCAGACTACGCACTTACTGGCCAAATTGGGATTCCTTCTCAACAAAGAAAAGTCCAGATTGGAACCGGTGCAACGCACGGAGTTCATCGGGGCGATAATCGATACCAATGCCTGCAAGGCTTTTCTACCCCAGCTCCAGATCAACACCATCATCCACCTTGTCGGAAGAATGTCGGCGGTGAAACAGACTTCAGCCCGCAAGATCCTGTGCCTACTCGGCCACATGGCTGCGACTACGTCAGTCCTCCCACTGGCGAGGCTATATATGCGCGCCCTGCAGTGGCACCTACGGACGCACTGGAAGCAACTCTGCCAACCACTCAGCACCCTCATACCGATATCTCCTCGTGTTATCCAGGGCCTACGTTGGTGGACACAACCAGCCAACCTATCAGTGGGCAAGTGCCTGCAGCCACGCATTCATCAACTCATCCTCACCACGGATGCTTCCACCACGGGATGGGGTGCCCACCTTTTGCACCTCAGTACACAAGGAGCATGGACCAGAGCGGAACAATCCCTCCACATCAATCTTCTAGAGCTCCGGGCTGTCAGATATGCCCTACAGACTTTCATGCCCCACCTGGTGGGGAAAACAGTCTTGGTGCAAACGGACAACCAGGTAACCATGTTCTATATAAACAAGCAAGGGGGCACTGGCTCCCGATCGCTATGCAAGGAAGCCCTCGACACATGGGCCTTGGCCCTGAAAAACAACTGCACACTTCAGGCTACTTACCTTCCCAGGGATCAGAACGCCTTGGCAGACAGGCTCAGCAGACAGCTTCAACCTCACGAGTGGATGCTGCACATGGAAGTGATACAATATCTCTTCCAGCGCTGGGGAACCCCACAGATCGACCTCTTTGCAACCAAAGAGAACGCCAGATGTCCCCTGTTCTGCTCCAAGCACCCATCACAGCAGAGGGTGACCGCGGACGCGTTCGCCATTCCGTGGAGAACATGGGAGTTGTTATACGCCTTCCCTCCAACACCTCTCTTGACTACCACGATACAACGTATCATCAAGGAGAAAGCGCACGTGATTCTGATCGCCCCCTATTGGCCGCGACAGAT
Organism: Ichthyophis bannanicus; assembly: GCA_033557465.1. Taxonomy (NCBI): domain Eukaryota; kingdom Metazoa; phylum Chordata; class Amphibia; order Gymnophiona; family Ichthyophiidae; genus Ichthyophis; species Ichthyophis bannanicus. Next base: position 56,802,327 of record CM066045.1, read on the forward strand.
GTGGTTCTCCCTGCTACTGCAGCTCTCTCAAGAACCTCCAATCCGACTACCTCTGAGACCAGACCTGTTGACCCAGAACGGGGGCCTAACCTGGCACCCCAACCTCCAGACCCTAGCTTTGACAGCTTGGAGGCTAAAAGGATAACCTTCAATGGCTCGCACCTTTCCCAGGAGGTACAGCAGATTGTTCTGGCCTCACGAAGACCATCTACTAGAAGAGCGTACGGCTTCAAGTGGAAACGCTTCAGTATCTGTTGCAGGGACCCAGCAACAGGAGTCGACCCAGCCTCTTGCCCGATACCCACGATCCTGCAGTATCTTGCTTTCCTCTTCAGCTCAGGTTTGAAGCCTCAATCTATCAAGGTACACCTTGCTGCCGTGGCCTCTCTCCACGAGCGCTCAGAAGGTACAACGTCAGGCTCTATCGCCGCCCTCCCTATTGTGACGCGTTTCATGAGAGGGCTCAGAAATCTGCAACCCCCGGTACAGAAACCAGTACCCTCCTGGGACCTTAACATCGTCCTACAGCAGCTCACGCAGGAACCATTTGAACCAATGGCAACAGCTGAAGGAAAATATCTCTCATGGAAGACCCTTTTCCTCGTCGCAATCACCTCCGCCCGGAGGGTTAGCGAGTTGCAGGCTCTCGTGGCACACCCGCCATACACGAAACTCTACCATGACCGGGCATCCCTGCGGACTCACCCCAAGTTTGTGCCAAAGGTCGCCTCCGCTTTTCATGTCAACCAGGCAGTGGAACTACCATCCTTCTTTCCAGCGCCACACTCATCCCCCAAAGAGCAACGGCTTCACTCCTTAGATTGCGTACGTGCCCTACGCATCTACATTGAAAGGACATCTGCCATTCGCCAAGGGACCCAGCTGTTCGTCTCCTTTGACCCGAACAAACCAGGGAGACCTGTTGCCAAGCGCACACTATCCCTTTGGATTTCGGCCTGCATTGCATTTTGTCTACAGCGGGCGGGTGCATTCCCAGCAAACAGGGCGAGCGCACACCAGCTCCGCGCGTTGGCCGCTTCTCTGGCCTGCGCACAGGAAATTCCGGTGAGCGATATATGCAAAGCCGCCACCTGGTCCTCTCACCTCACCTTTCAGAAACACTACTGCCTCGACACCCACGCGGCGAACGACGGCTCGTTTGGCCGAGCAGTCCTATCTGCTGCCACGGCCCCCGTGGGTGCGGGCACTGTGTAAGACTAAACCAAAGGACCCAGATGCAATGATACTAATGCTGAATATTGTTTTCAATAGTTACATCATTGATGCACTTGTTGTGTTGCACTATTCTCTGGCTCCACAGTTGTTATATTGCACTGTTCACTGTTTTGCACTGTTCACTGGATTGCACAGTTATGATTTGCACAGTTGTTATATTGCACGGTTCACTGTATTGCACTATTCACTGGATTGCACAGTTTATGATTTGCACAGTTATTCTTAAACCTGTTGTCTCCACAATAAAATTTGCAATTTACGCATGCCTCCCTCATTCTCCTCAGCGTTGATCTAGCTTGGGAGACACCAGGTGTGGCTGACACATCCTGCTTGTCCTAGGAGAAAGCGGAGTTACTTACCTGTAACAGAGTTCTCCGTGGACAGCAGGATAAGTCAGCCACATCATCCCACCCGCCTCCCCTGCATGAGGGTGGCCTGCGCACGCTCCGCACCTAGCCACGAGGGCATAGCTAGTCACTAACTGACCGGCTAGGGGCGGGCTGGGGAGGTGGGACCACCTCACACATGCTCAGAAGCTTCTGAGCTATAGAGCACTTCCGTCATGGCGCCGTCGGGGGACGACACCAGGTGTGGCTGACTTATCCTGCTGTCCACGGAGAACTCTGTTACAGGTAAGTAACTCCTCTTTTTCCATCATGTAGGGTTGTTAGTTTAAAATCAAGATTTACCTTTACTTTTTCGTAGAAAGTGGCTGAATTGTGGGCTAAGTTGCCTCTGAAGATTAAAAGTGCCCCATCTATTCTGTTTTTTTGGAGAAAAAATGAAATTCTGGCTTTTTGATTCCTGATTTATAATTTTGTTTATTTAGTTTTATAATAGTTTTTATTTGCTATAAACCGCATTGAACCACTTTAGTTTGGGATAGCTGCGGTATAAAGTACTTATTAGTATTAGTAGTCCTGAGAGTCTGTCTTATAATGGTTCATAGGTGCCAATAATAAGTCCAAAAAGGTACTTATTTTGAACCTTTCATCCAGTATCCTGTTGGAATTTCTTAAGTCACCAGATACTTATAGTAGAAAAATAGCCTTTTTCCCCTCCAGCAGTACTGGAATAATTATTTTCCTCAATGTGCGGCTCACTTCGTCTTTTTTCTGAAGGGTGTACGTATTGGCCCTGAATACTGACGTAAGGGCCTCCAGGTCTGTACGAGTAGTAGTGTTTGGCTTTAAAGCAACTTGTTGAGTGTTTTCTTCATTTTGCATATCCTAGCCCATGGGGGGAGAGGGGGGCGTGGCAGAGCCAGATTGAAGATTTTGATACCCAAGAGAGAGGGTGTAGACGGGATTAGAGTACCACAATGAAGTGCACACCCCTAAAGCAGCAGGCACAGACTCAGGCATAGGCAACTGTCTAGGGCTCCAAATTTTGAAGGCATGACTCGGGTCAAAGAAGAGCCTGCATCAGCTTTCTTTAAGGCAGTGGTCTTCACTCCCCGTCCTCAAGGGTCGCCAATGGGTCAGGTTTGTAGGATGTCCCTAATGAATATTCACAAGAAACATTGGCATACAATGGAAGTAGTGGGCATGCAAATATCTCTCAGGCATGCTCATTAGGGATATCCAGACAACCTGACCCATTGGTGGCTCTCAAGAACTGGGCATGAAGGCCTCTGTCTTTGGATCATGGTCATGTGCTGCTTTAAAGGGGTGCCACTGTAACATTTCAGGCTTCCAACGTACCTTTTCTGACTCTCCGGTCTCTAACACCCCTCACCCATAGTCTCTAGGGTTTGCTGTCTGATCATGTCTATGGGTACCAAAATCTTCAATTTGGCCCTGTAAAGCAGGGGTCCTCAACCCAGAGCTAAATTGAAGCTCTTGTCTCTTATAGGCACAAAATTTAGAAGCACTTGTTTTGGTAAGGGGGGAGGGGAAGAGTACTGTATGTGCAGGTTACACCCACATCCATACTTTTATTTAGGGGTTGTACCTGCCGTTCTGTTTTTTGAAGTTTAAAGGTTATTTAAGCTTGCTTTAATTCAAAAAATAGAGGGGGGCAACCTGCACAGAACAGCAGGTACAACCCTAAACAAAAGCATAGAGGGGGCCAGTCTACAGAGAGCAGTAGATACAAATCTAGCCATCTTCGAACTGAAACAAGACTGAAGTAATGTGGTGGGGGAAATGGGAGGGGTGTGTTTGTGTCAAGAAGAAAGGAAGTTCTCCTTGGACAAGCAGGATTCGTCAGCCACACCTGGTGACGTCCTCCGAAGGCGCCATACACGGAAGTGCTCTCTAGAGCTCAGAGCCTTCTGAGCATGAGCCAGATGCCCAACCCACTGGCCCGTCCCTAGCCAGCCAGTCTTTTTTCTTCCGCTGTACCATCTACACGCGGAATCCTGCTCTCTTTCTTTGAGCCAGCAAAGAAGAATACTCAAGAACACTTACAGAATGCCTAAACCAGCAAAACCCGGTTTTAAAAAATGCAATCGCTGTTCGAGGAAGATGAGCTGCACCAATTCCCATGATGTCTATATACGCTGCCTGGGGACAAAGCACCAAGTCGCCGACTGCCAACACTGCGCTCGGATGTCCCCCAGAGCCTGCAGATCGAGAAGCCATGCACTGCAAGACTTCTTGGTGGCCCTTCCAGCTCCGGAGAACACGGTGACCCGGGATGCATCTTCCGAGGCCTCCATCCCCGATCGCGCCGCTGCTGAGACTCCCTCTGCCTCCTCTGCCTGCTCTGCCCCACAGCCATCCTCTGGGCATTGGGACCCCTGCAGAGCATCGTCGGACCATGCTTTCCCTGGGGCGGCCATCTTGAAAATCTGGCAAGACCCGCCCACTCTGCTTCTATTGGCCAGCTCAACAGGTCTCCCCAACGTCACGGCAATTCTCCTCCCACACTCAATGCCGACTCCAGGGCCTCCCCACGCAGAAGCAAGGACTCCCCTTTGGTGCCGAGACACCATTCTAAGGCACATAGGAGCTGGGGGCACAGCGGAGCTGGGACCGCAATGACGATTGGGGCCGCAACCGTTCAAAGGACTGGTGCACTCCTAGAAAATGCCGGCACCGGCAATCCTACAAAATGACGTGGATGGCAAAGGAGGACGTATAATACCTTTATTAACCAACATCAGCCAAAGGCCCAACACAGGCCGTGTTTCGGATTACCCTTCTTCAGGGGCTAAATGGCTAAAACAACACATAAAAATAGAACAAAGATAATTAATAAAAACAATTAAAACTTAATACAAATTGGCATAACTGGCGGACATAAAGAATGTATAAATAATGAAATATATATTTTTTACGGTAAACTTATATATAAAAAATATATATAAAATGGGAACAAATAAGTACGGCTAACATGAAAAAACAGGAATAAAACAGAACCTAAATGTCACATCAAAACACAGTTAAAGTGAATAAAATATGTTGTTTGTAATATATAAAAAATTTTTTTTTTTTTATAATATATAAAAAAATAAATAAATAGATAATAATTAATTAATACAACATTAAAATCAATAAGTAAGTGAATGCATGCGAAGAAACATATAAATAACACATACCTGAATGAAAAGTGTGTAACTTGATCAATAAAGAACTAAAACAGTTTATATCTTCACAGATATGCTAAACAAAAACAAACATTACAATGATGAACCTGCCTTAAATAAACAACAACTTGATGTCAACATAACAAATGGCCAACTATAATAAACTTGGAACTCAATAAAAAACTTTTGTATATGAATATTAATAATGAAACAATTTTATGCCTTCATAGATGTACTGAACAACTTTACTCAAGCAAAGAACGTAAAAAAAAGGCGGTCTGAAGAAGGTGTGTACTTGGGGGGGCCCTTTCAAGATGGCGGCAGCAGTCTTAGCGGTGTGAGGACGTTTTTCTTCTATGGGCAGGAAACGTAAAGGCAAAACGGGGCCGTTGCCCTCACTGCCCCTGGGTGCCTCGACGCCTGTTACTGCAGTAACTGGCCCTATCGACGCTTACTTACAGCGTTCCGCTCCGAATTCAGTTAAAGCGGGTGGAGAGTGCCGAGCTGCGGTTTCGCCGGAATCGGGTGGTTCGGCGTCTGCTTCGGCGATATCCTTCTCCCCCGTGTTGAGTCCTGCGCCGAAGGTCCCACGCAGCTCCCTATTGCCGGAAGGCTTCCTGGAAGTGCTCTCTTCTGCGACGACAGGAGACGGTGAATCTTCACGAGGGCCAGGAGAGGGAGGGCTGGTGGAGCGCGATCAGCAATCTGGTGGCGTGAGTGTTTCCTTACCAATCTCGGCGAGAATCGGAGGTGCCTCGGCAGAGGGAACAGCTGTCTCTGCGGGACGAGTCGACCTGCTGGTGCCTATGGAGGCTGAAGGTTCGCATCCCGACTCAGGGTTGACTTTTACATTACACCGTCCTACTGACTTTACTTTAGAAACAATATGGAACGCTATAGCCTCTTTGGGTGAAGCTTTACTCCCTCAGTTTTCCTCTTTGGCTTCTCAGGTGAAATCTGTGACGACCTCTGTTACGGACTTAGAAAGGAGACTTTCAGAAGTTACTGTGACTGTGGGGGGCTTACAAAATAGAGTTGTTAATGTGGAGGATCAAGTTGATGTCTTTAAGAAGAATTTTCTGTCAGTACAATATAGAATGGAACATTTGGATAATCTTTCTCGGGCACATAATTTGCGTATTGTAAATTTTCCCAGGGTTCCTTCTGTTTCTCCAAGAGATATGTTTCAGGAATATCTACGTGAAATACTGGGGGTATCTCCTGATTTAATGCCCCCTTTGGTTAAGATCTATTACCTCCCTAAGGGGAAGAGAATAACTGGTGGGGACCTAGGGATTGGCTTGGGTCAAGGGGAAGTTTTGAATATCACGGATCTGATAGAGAATTCTGGGATTAACTCTCAGGAGTCTTCCACTTTACTTATTACATTTGCTCTATTGTCAGATAAAGAGTGGATGTTGAGGTTATTTTTTAGGAAAAGGAAGCTTCCCTTCAGGGGTATGGCTGTCCGTATGTACCCTGACTTGGCTCGTGACACCCAAAAAAGACGCAGGGAGTTTCTCCTGCTTCGTTCTGGAGTTTTACAGCTGGGAGGGCTTTTCTTTCTTAAGCACCCTTGTAAATGCCTGGTGAGATACCAGGCGGTTTCCTATATTTTTTATGAGCCCTCTCAGCTGGTAGCCTTCATTAGTGCTAAGCGGCCAGACTCTATAAGTGATCCTCCTTAGCTCACAATATGAATTGTTCTGAATTTGACTGCTGCCTTGTTTCTTACGCATTTGGTATAGTATAATGTTAATAAGAGTTCCCCTTGTATGGTGGGCTAGTGGGGTTGGCATTTTATGTATATTTTCTTTATTGGGCATGGACTTGTAGTAGAGCCGTGTATAATTTCTATTTTGATATTTGTTCTGTTTTCTTTTTGTCAACCTGTTTCCGCAGGAAAGAACTATGTTTTCTTTCTTGATTATATTATAAAATTTCATAAATAAAAAATTTAAAAAAAAAGGCGGTCTATAATGGACTTGAAACTCAATAAAATTTTTTATGTTTACATATAAATGTTGATAAATAAATAAATGAATTATTAAAATAATAAATGAACTGTGAAACAATAAAAAAGTAATGACATGTGACTAAAAATAAATAAATTAAGTTTTAAAATAAATTTTAAATTAAATTAAATTATTGAAATAAATTTTAAGAGAGATGAAGAAAACTTGTGTCGACATTTTGGTAAATAAAACTGTTACCTGATTTGGAATAAATCTTCCTATCAGTGTAATTGTGCAATCTATAGAATGTAAATAAAATGACAAATAAATGTACAACAATAGCAATGGACATTGTGGTACAAAATAAAGTTTGCTAAAAACCTTTAACAAGTTAGTAAAAAGGGACACGATGAAACTCTTGAGGCAAATTGTGATATGAAAAGTAGACCTCACTGAATAATTTCAAATAATGTGCCTAAAATATATAAAAAAAATGAAATAATCAAAAAATGAAATGAAAATCGAAATGGTACAGCCGTGCTAATCTATGACAAAACAAGGTGAGCTAATGAATACCTATGAATATGAAACAAAATAAAAAAGATAAGTGAGAAAAAAACTCAAAAACGTGCCGAAGATTATGTAAGTGGGTATCTAAACCCACGCTGTGCGAAATCAACTTGAACAAGTTGAGCAATCCAAAAATGTGAAAGCCAAATGTCTCTGGTACCGCAAGAAACTCTGATAGCAGATCCACTGCGACCTCAGGGACCAGCGCAGATCCTTCTCCAGCAGCGCCACCTCCGGAGGACCTCACCTACCCCAAATTTCTCTGTAAAGTGGCAGCCACGCTAGCCCTTGCCCCCTCGGAAACCCCGGATCAAGCCGGACCAGAGGTCCTCATGTACCTCAACGCCCCGAAGCTGCCTGTCATCTCTCTGTCGTAGGGAAAAGAATCCTAAGTGAAAAATTCAGGCAGTATGTGGATATGCATTTAAACTAGGAAGAGGGGGTGACGGATGTGAAAGGTCAACATCTGCATGCCACCCCCAGCAAAAGCAGAACACCATCAGAAACAGCCACACTTTTAAACCACACATCAAAAACATGTGGGAAGAAGTAGGCAGAACAAAATCAATGCAAAATACACACAAGCCAGTAAAATGCTGGAAAACAATGAGCACAAATGCTCGAAGCTTAGCCAACAAAATTCCAGACCTGGAAGCCCTAATGGTGGAAACGAATTTGGACATTGTGGCCATTACAGAAACATGGTTTAATGAATCGCACGATTGGGATATAGCCATAGCTGGCTATAATCTATTCAGAAGAGACAGAGAAAATGGAAAAGGAGGAGGAGTAGCCTTGTATGTCAAAAGCAATATTAAAGCTACTGAAATGCAGGGGACATGGGGAAAAGAAGAAGCGCTCTGGATTGCGTTGGAAAGAGGAGATGGCACTGTTATCCATATTGCTGTAGTCTACAGACCTCCGACTCAAATTGAAGAGAGAGATAACGAATTGATTAAAGATATTGCCAAGATAGCAACAAAGGGGGAAGCGATCATATTGGGTGACTTTAATCTACCTGATGTGGATTGGATTACTCCTTCTGCACATCTGGAAAGAAGCAAAAAAAATGTGGATGCTCTCCAAGATGCATTATTTAGACAAATGGTGATGGAACCAACCAGGGAAAGCTCAACGCTGGATGTAGTGCTCACCAACGGTGATAGTGTGTCAAATGTCTGCGTGAGTGCCCCTGTGAGCAACAGCGGTCATCACACGGTGTGGTTTGAGATAAAAGCCATGGTACAGGCCAATCATAGCAAGCTCAAAGTCCTAAACTTCAAATACACTGACTTCAATAAAATGGCAGAGTACTTAAAGGAGGAGATGACGGGGTGGAAGGAGATAAAGGAAGTGGAATTGCAATGGGCTAAACTAAAGAAGGCAATAAAAGGGGCAACAGATAAATGTGTAAGAAAAGTAAATAAAAACAAGAGGAGAAGGAAACCTATTTGGTTTTCCAAAGAGGTGGCTGTTCAAATAAAGGCAAAAAACACAACTTTCGCAAAATTCAAAAGCTTGCAAACAGAAGAACACAGAAATGAATACAGGATCCAACTCAGAGTCTAAAAGAGTAATAAGGATAGCAAAATCAAAGGCAGAGGAAAGGATGGCTAAAGATGTTAAGGGTAGCAACAAAACTTTCTTCAGGTATATTCGGGAAAGGAAGAAGATCAGAGTTGGAATTGCAGGACTCAAAAGTGCTGGGAAAGGACTCGTGGAAAGTGGCACTGAAAAAGCAAAATTCCTAAACAAATACTTCTGCTCTGTTTTTACAAAAGAAGATCCTGGAGATGGACCAGCTGTGACTCCCAAATATAAAAATGGGAATGAAGTAGATACCACACCATTCACAGAAGACGAGGTGTTAGAACAACTTGCTAAACTGAAAGTGGACAAAGCCATGGGACCGGATGGGATACATCCCAGGATACTGAAAGAGCTCAGAGAGGTTCTTGCAGGACTGTTAAAGGATGTCTTCAATGGATCCATGGAAACAGGAGAGGTTCCTCAGGACTGGAGAATGGCTGATGTCGTACCTCTACACAAAAGTGGTGACAGGGAAGAAGTGTCAAACTACAGGCCCGTGAGCCTTACCTTGGTGGCGGGAAAAGTAATGGAGGCGCTCCTGAAAGAGCAAATAGTGAACTTTCTCAAAACCAACAGGATGCAAGATCCGAGGCAACATGGTTTTACCGAAGGATGGTCTTGCCAAACAAATCTGATTGAGTTCTTTGACTGGGTGACCAAGGTACTAGATCAGGGGCATGCAATGGATGTCATCTACCTGGATTTCAGCAAAGCCTTTGATACTGTTCCTCATAGGAGGCTTGTCAACAAACTCAGTAGCTTGGGGATGGGTCCCAAGATGGTAAACTGGATTAGAAATTGGTTGACTGACAGACGACAGAAGGTGATTGTACATGGAGCTCACTCGGATGAGAGGAAGGTGATTAGCGGGGTGCCCCAGGGTTCGGTCCTGGGTCCGTCACTGTTCAATGTATTTGTGAGTGATATTGCTGAAGGACTGAATGGAAAAGTCTGTCTTTTTGCAGACGACACAAAAATTTGCAACAGAGTGGACTCCCCCAAAGGAGTGGTTAACATGAGGAAAGATCTACAAAAGCTGGAAGACTGGTCTAATGCTTGGCAACTACAATTTAATGCGAATAAGTGCAGTGTCATCCATTTGGGTAGTAGAAATCCAAGGGAAATGTACGCGATAGGGGGTGAGAGGTTGGTATGCACGGGTCAGGAGAAAGACCTTGGTGTGATTATCTCTGATGATCTCAAGGTGGCAAAACAGTGCGACAAAGTGGTGGCAAAAGCCAGGAGGATGTTGGGCTGCATACAAAGAGGGATTACCAGCAGAAAAGAAGAGGTACTTATGCCACTGTATAAGTCACTGGTGAGGCCTCACCTGGAATACTGTGTTCAGTTTTGGAGACCATATCTTGCAAAAGATGTAAAAAGACTGGAAACTGTTCAGAGGAAAGCAACCAAAATGATTTGGAGCCTGCGTCAGAAGCCTTATGAGAAGAGACTTGAAGACCTAAATATGTACACTTTGGAGGAGAGGAGGGACAGGGGAGATATGATTCAGACCTTTAAATACTTAAAGAGAAATGATGAACAAACAATCCTCTTCCAAAGATGGGGAAGCTGCAAAACTAGAGGGCATAACATGAAGCTGCAAGGTGGTAAATTGAAAGGCAATGTCAGGAAATATTTTTTCACTGAAAGGGTGGTGGATGCTTGGAATGTCCTCCCGATGGAAGTGGTGGGGGCAAACACGGTGACGGAGTTAAAAAAGGCATGGGACAAACACAATGGATCCCTTTACAGCAATAGGATAAAAACAAGATAAACGGTACCATCTAACTTCTGAACCATATAACGTCTCAACAAATAGGGGTGTCCTACATGGAGTGGTAGGTTTACCCCTAAACAAAGACATGGCGAGGGGTGGCCTGCACAGAGCGACAGGTGCACCTACTCTTGCCATCTTGCTGGGCAGACTAGATGGACCATGCTGGTCTTTATCTGCCGTCATTTACTATGTTACTATGTCACTCTTCCAGTCCACCAGCCTCTGTTGGATGCGCAGACCAAACTCTGGCAGAGTCTAGCCTCTTCACTTGCTTGCCCCCGGAAACTGGACATGAAGTACCAAGTCCGCCAAGCCCTGGGATTCGGGAAGAGTCAGCTACCCACCACTCCATCGTCGTTTCCTCTGCCCTGAAACGCATCAAATCATGGCGCAACCATGCCAGCTCCCCTCCTGGGAGAGACCCCAAACTTCTGGACGATGTAGGGAAGAATGTCTTCCAAGGGGCCATGCTGAACGCAAGAATTGCTGCACACTAGTTCCAGAATATACTCTTCCAAGATACATTACTGGCGACTTTCAAGGACACCATTGCAGCTCTCCTACCTGAGGCTGCAGAAAAAGCTACGTCCACGATTGGGGACCTCAAGGAATGCATAAAAAATCTAATAAGCACAGTGTACGATGCCTTTGAGATGGCCACACGTATAGCCGGCACTACCATCTCCACCAGGAGACTAGCATGGCTGTGGGCTTCCGGCCTGCGTGATGGCACCCACGAGCGCATTGCAGATGCCCCCTGCAACGGCGAGTCACTCTTTGGAGAGAAAGTCACGGACACAATCAATGACATGAAGGACCATTGCACCACCCTACAGACCCTCGAAGAAGATGGTCTAGAACGTAGTTCCAATGCCAAAGGAAACTACAACCGCAAGTCCTACCTCAGACACAAAAAATACAGCTCCTATCGCAAATGGCAGCCACCACGTTACAAACAGGAAGCATACCAACCCTCATACGGAGCATCGCATCAGCAAAAGCACCAAAGGGACAGAAAACAAAAGAAGCAACCGCCCCCACCGGGGAAAAGCGGCCCTTCTTTTTGACAATCAACCGGTGGAAGAGCGGAAAATGCTTCCAGTGGGAGGACGATTAATTGCCTTCTGGGACTCCTGGCGACTTATCTCTATGGACACATGGGTCCTACAGATCATTCGGGAAGACTACCGCCTATGCTTCCAGTCTTCCCCTTTCCAGCGCTCGACCCCAGCACAAGCCAACCACAACGAAAGGCCTCTACTGATGCACCAGGAGTTGATACATCTTCTGGCGTCTCAAGCTATTGAACCGGCCCCCCCCCTGATCAGATCAACCTGGGCTTCTATTCCAGATTTTTCCTGGTGCCCAAGAAGTCGGAAGGGGTGTGCCCTATCCTCAACCTCAGGAACTTGAACAAGTTTATCTACAAGGAGAAGTTCCGCATGTACTCACTGGCCTCGATCCTCCCGCTCCTTCAACCCGGAGACTGGATTGCATCCTTGGACCTACAGGACGCCTACACTCATGTCCCAATCCATCCAGAGGACAGGAGATACCTGCATTTTCAAGCCCTGAGAGGTCATTACCAATACAGGGCCCTTCCGTTCGGTCTCTCCCCAGCACCATGGATATTCACAAAATGTGTGGCCGTCGCAGCAGCGCACCTGCGAAAACAGGGCATCCACGTCTTCCCATACTTGGACTGGCTTCTCTCATCGCCATCATCACAGGGAATGCAGGCGGAGGTCAGACAGACTATCTGCCTCCTCACTTCCCTCGGATTCCTGGAAAAACAACAGAAATCACACCTCATCCCCACCCAACACTTAGAATTCATCGGGGCCAACATAGACACCGTAAAAGCAAAAGCGTTTCTCCCAGCACAACGAGCGGAGAAGCTGGACGCTCTAGCTATGGAAGTCTCTCTTCAGACAGTCTCAACGGCTTGGACCCTCTTGCGACTCCTGGGCCACATGGCCGCCACCACTCAGGTATTGCCTCTAGCGTGGCTACACATGCGCACCCTCCAGTGGCGTCTACGGTCATGCTGGAAACAGCGCACCCAGCCCCTCTCCACACACATCACCCTCTATGCACGGACCAGGAGGAGCCTCCAGTGTTGGACTACCAAGCAGACTCTTACGGTGGGAAAGGACCTCCAACAACCCAGTTACCAAATCACCATCACTACGGATGCATCCAGGATGGGTTGGGAAGCCCACATGTGTCACTTACGTACACAAGGAGCCTGGACAACAACTGAGATGTGTCTCCACATAAACCTCCTGCAGCTCAGGACCATCAAATATGCCCTACAAGCCTTCCAACCACACATCAAAAACAAATCGGTCCTCATTCAGATGGATAACCAGGTGGCCATGTTCTATCTCAACAAGCAAGGAGGAACGGGCTCATGACCCTTGTGCAAGGAGGCGCTCACCATCTGGGCACTAGCCCTAGTGAATCGCTGCTGGCTGCAAGCGTCCTACCTTCCGGGCGAACAGACCTCCCTAGTGGACAAGCTAAGCTGACAGCTGAGTCCACATGAGTGGACCCTGAGCCCCAAGATCACCAAGGACATCTTCTGCCGCTGGGGCCAACCCCACGTCAACCTCTTTGCAATGGAGCAGAACAAGAAGTGCAATCTGTTCTGCTCCAAACGCCCGTCAGCCCACAGCATAGCTTCGGATGCCTTCGACATGTGCTGGGGGGAGTGGTGTACGCCTTCCCACCCATCCCCCTGATCCCCAAGACTCTGCAGAAGGTGGTCCATGACAGGCCCACATCATCCTAGTGGCCCCGCACTGGCCCCCGAAAGATGTGGTTCCCAACCCTTCTACGTCTCGCACAGGAACAACCCTTCCACCTCCCCCCTCCAACCGTCCCTGCTCACCCAGGACGACAAGCTCACCCTACACCCCAACCTGAAGGCTCTTGCAGTCAATAGCGTGGAGGTTGAACGGGTGAACCTCTCCTCACTCAGCATCCCGGAGGAGGTTCAGCACATCATCATTGCAGCTAGGTGACCTTCTACCAGAAAATCCTACGGACTCAAGTGGAAACGATTCAGACTATGGCGTGCTTCCAAAGGACTTATGCCATCAACCTGCCCTGTACCAAGCGTCCTACAGTACCTCGCTTCATTCTCCAAGCAAGGGCTCAAGACTACTTCCGTCCGGGTCCACCTATCCGCCATTGCGGCCTTCCACGACCGTACGGGTGACACAACCATCTCCTCCTTACCCCTGGTGGCAAGCTTTATGAAGGGGCTTAGCAACTTGCGACCTCCAATACGAGCTCCTGCCCCAGCTTGGGATCTGAACATTGTCCTGCAGCAGCAGACTCAACCTCCCTTCGAGCCTATGCTCTCAACCTCGATGAAGCATCTGACATGGAAGATGCTCTTCTTGATAGCCACCACGTCCGCTCGCAGAATTGGTGAGCTACAGGCTCTTGTGGCACATCCCCTTGTACATGCAGCTCCTCCAAGACAGAGCCACCCTGCGTACTCACCCCAAATTCATTCCCAAGGTAGCTTCGGAGTTCCACATAAACCAAACCATCGAGCTGCCCACGTTCTACCCAGAGCCACACTCCTCCCTCGAAGAGCAGAGGTTCCACACTCTGGACTGCACCAGAGACCTCCAGACCTATATCCTAAAGACAGGCCCACTCTGGAAGGGCTCTCAACTATTCGTGTCCTATGATCCCAACAGACCGGGACGCCCAGTCAAAAAACGTACCATGGCTCAATGGATCTCGCACTGCATCAGTTTCTGCCACGATCAAGCGGGCACACATGTGGGACCACACCAACTCAGAGTGCTGGCAGCCAGCATTGCGAACCTGTGCTCTATCCCTCTGATGGACATCTGAAAGCCGCCACTTGGTCTTCAGTCCATACTTTCCAGAAACATTATTGCTTGGACTTGGACACGCAGGCGCACTGTGCATTTGGCCAGGCAGTCCTCTCCACGGCCACCAGAGGCCCCGACAGAGGACAGTGAATGGCCTGATGATTGAATCGCATTGACCCCTGAGTCACCGTTATAGCGAATCTGGCCATGTTGGCCTTGCTGTTCGGCCATGTTGGCCACTTAGTTAATGTTCGGCTGTGTTAGTCTTGCACTGTTGTTAGTGCGTGCACTGTTACTTGTCACAACCATATTCTAACGTAAAAAATAAACACAATTTTGACCTCTCCTAGTCTCGGCCTCCCTCTCCATGGCTACATATTGCGTTATCGTGCAGCTAGGGAGGCACGAGTTGTGGCTGATGAATCCTGCTTGTCCAAGGAGAAAACAGGGTTACTTACCTGTAACGGGAGTTCTCCGTGGACAGCAGGATAAGTCAGCCACACAATCCCAACCACCTCCCCAGGCTGAGGTCGGCCTCCGCACGCCCCTAGCCAAGGGCACACCGGGCACAGCTAGGGACTCACTGGCTGGCTAGGGGTGGGCTAGTGGGTTGGGCATCTGGCTCATGCCCAGAAGGCTCTGAGTTCTAGAGAGCACTTCCGTGTATGGCACCGTCGGAGGACGTCACCAGGTGTGGCTGACTTATCCTGCTGTCCACGGAGAACTCCCGTTACAGGTAAGTAACCCCGTTTTCTTTGTACTGCTTTTGTGTTACAAGGGACAATTAAATAATTAGCATTCCCAACAGGAGGTACCGACTTCAAAAGGCTTTCTAAATCTTGGCCACCACAGGCAACTGCCTCTGTTACCTATGCATAAATGGGCCTGTCTTAACCTAGCACTCGGGACCGCCCAGCCATATGCAGTAACTCACTTTTCATGAGCTTCCTGAAAGTCCAGTGATGATATTGTACTTGCACAGCTCGTGGTTCAGCCCTGCACCCAGCCACGCTAATTTTCAGAATATACATATTGAATATGCATAAGATAGATTTGCATATAATGGAGACAATCCATGGTATTCTATCTCATCGTATATTCATTGTGGATGATATTAAAGTGGCTTCTTCTCCATAGCCTAATGGTTAGAACACTGGCTTGGGAATCCAGAGACCAGGGTTTGATTCCCACTAGCACTCCTTGTGGCCTTGGGCAAGTCACTTAACCCTCCATTGCCTGAGAAAAATCCAAATTATCAATATCCCTGTTTAATGTACATTACCAAGTTTAAGTTTCAATGTAAACCGCTTTGATTGAAATCATAAAGCGGTATATAAAACCTGTTAAATACCCCTTCTCTTTTTTGTTGTCGTGGACTTTGTCGTAGGGGTCTGTCTTATTCTTTTGGTTTTATTCATTGCAGTTATCCTGAAAACCTGACTGGCTAGTTTACAGTTACCATATTTTTGGAGAGCAAAACTGGACACCTGGGTAAGCTGACATGGCCTGGGAGGGGCAGATTAGATGGACCAGGTTGGTCTTTATTTGCCATCATTCACTCCGCTACTATGTTACTCCCTCCTCGGGCATCAGTCTAGGTGGCATTCAGTAATTTCAAAAGTTTAAAAAAGACAGTAGCAGCCCTTCTTCAGCTATAAGTGCATATACAAACATATATGTTTAGGGCGGCATTTTTGAAGGCATTCAAAGGCACCTACATGGGTAGTGCCTTTCGAAAATCCTGGATAAGCCATAACACGCCCAGATGCTATGCGGTTAGCATTGGGGCATGTTGGAGTCGTTCCGGAGCGGAGCGGGACGAAAGGGCTAAGTGGGTAGCAGCAATTTTCGATGCTACCTGCTTATCTTCTGCACCTTAAAGATAGGCGATCAGTTCTGCCTCCTCCTAACTGGCTCTCATCTTACCACGTTCCACAGTCTCCCTATGGCAGCAGCAAGTTTGTGGATGAAATCCAGCCGGGGCTGCCCTGGTCCTGCAGCTTCCTGCCCTTTCCTCTTGCAGGACTTCCCATTACCATGGAAACACTGCAGGGGAAAGGGCGGGACGCCATAGGGTCTTGACCTCCTGTTGCTCAGGGACCAGATCGCCAATTAGCAAGAGCACAGGCCCATATTGAGGCATGACAATTCAGGCAATAATCTGATGCCTATCAAAATTTGGTGCTGGAGGTAGTTGCCTTTCTTACCGATACCTAAATTTGACCTGCCCCTGCACCTCTTCTCTTTCCAGTATCACCCAAGCTGGAAAAGAGGTGACAATCGACCACCCCTTGGCAGGCCAGCCTGACACACCTTCAACCTTAGGAGGGGTCCTCAAAGTAGACAATTTAATACTTGGGAGCTCATTCTTCTAAATAAAGGTAGAGCACACACTATCTGCGGAATATTGCCTAGAATATTCTGAATAAATAAATATAACAAAGATGGAAGGGCCAATATTTTTAGCAGTCCTATCCATCCCATCCAAGAGAATAAAAATCAGCCCATTCTTTTAGAATTTTTCTTAATTTTCAAAATCACTGTTACAAAGTTTCCTTGAAGTAAACCTTGGAGAGTAGGGAGAATGTGAATGCCCAGATATTTCAATCATTGCCTGGCTTGTCTGGACTCTACAAGGCATTGAAGAACAAATGCATTTCGGCCAATTGGAAAAATTTCAGATTTTGTTAAATTTGCACCCCGATACAAAGCTGTATTTCTCCAGAAGGCCAAGAGGGCTGGGACTGACTTAATTCTATAGGTATTATGAAGAAACATCATTTACACATTGAGAAATCTTACAGTGGTGTGTCTGCCCTGAGAAACTTGAGATCATGGGGAATCTCTTACCATTTCAATATAAAGGGCATCCTGTGCCTTTGAATTCCCATATACATGGCCTCTATCCAAGTAGCAAAATCAGTTGGTATTCCATGCTCATGAAGGACTGCAAACAAACATGGCCAGGACAACCAATCAAAGCTTTATCAGCATCTAGTGATAGTACGAGGCTAGGAGTTTGGCTTTTCCATGACAGGCACATGATGCTAAATAAGCATCTACTATTGGACAGGCAGACTGACCTTAATAAAACCAGTCTGGCCAGGATTGACCAAGAGGGGCATTGATCCCTCTAATGAAATTGATGAGTGGAGGAGTGGCCTAGTGGTTGGGGCAAGGTACTTCAGGCCGGAAGGTCGGGGTTCAAATCCCACTAGAGGACAGCGACCTTGGGCCGGAAGGACTGGGGTTTCTAGTCCCACAGGTGCTCCTTGTGGTCTTGGGCAAGCCACTTAACCCTCCATAGCCCATCTTCCCTGTAAAATAGTTATCTCCAAGTTATAATGCCCTGTTCAATGTAATTTCAGTTTGTTCAATGTAAACCGCACTGATGCAGAATAGCGAGTTATATAAAAGAATGTAAATAAATAAATAAAATAAATAAATGAGATGCTTCTTGAAACATCCAAGCTCTCCAGCAGAGGCGAAGATGGGAGCCTACAAAATGATGAAAGTTGGACACAATCACCAGGGTCTGCAGAATCACCAATCCAACTCCTCCAACCCTTGAAATGAAGAACCAATATACAGACCTGGAAGTGGAAGAGGTGAATGCATACCAGAAAAGGGAGGAACCACAGCTCGAGCACCCCAAAGTTGCAGAATCAGTCACCATGAGGAAGCGAAGGGTAGTGTTGGTTGATGACTCTCTTCTGAGGGGTACTGAGGCATCCATCTGCAGGCCAGACTTGATGTCCAGAGAGGACTGCTGTCTGCCAGGTGCCAAAATTTGAGATGTTACAGAGAGTTTGCCGAGACTCATCAAGCCTACTAACTATTACCTGATGTTGCTCATCCATGTCAGCACAAATGATACTACCAGGTATCCCTTTGAGCGTATCAAAAGTGACTTCATGGCTCTGGGACAGAGAGTGAAGCAGACAGGTGCACAGGTGGTGTTCTCTTTAATCCTATCTGTTGAGGGTAAAGGCCAAGGCAGAGAAGCTCGCATCCTGGAAATGATGCATTGCTGCATGGATGGTGTCAGAGAGCATTTTGGTTTCCTGAAATATGGTATGAAGTTCCAAGGGCTACAGAGCAGAGACGGCATCTATCTATCCAAGAAGGGTCGACTTGCCTTCAGTAGCAGACTGGCTAACCTACTGAAGAGGGCTTTAAACTAGATTCGTTGGGGATGGGTGACGAAAGCCTCCAAGTAAGTGAAAGCCCCCAGGTAAGTGAAACATTAAATACCTCTATAGCAATGGGTAAAAAGGGCAACATCTGGAAAGCGATGTGTATAAATGCCCGTAGCATGGGAAATAAGATCCCAAATGTTGAGGCTTTAATGGAATAGGCTGACTTGGATTTAGTGTCAATTAGGGAGACATGGTTCATGGACAACCATGACTGTGATATAATTATACCAGACTAAGGGAGGAGTGGCAGTACATGTAAAAAAATAATATTTAAAGCTATGGAATTATAGGGCTTAAAAGGGAGAGAGGAGGCACTGTGGACTAAACTAGAAAGAGGGATGGAGAAATCCATTTGCATTGGCATGATATACAGACCTCCCTCACAGGGAGAAAAAGTGGATGGAGATTTTATTAGAAGACATATGCAGCATTGCCAAGAAAGGGGAAGTGGTACCGACAGGTGTTTTCAATATGCCAGAGGTTGATTGGCACACCACTGCTGCGGTGTCATCTAGAAGTAAGGAGATCCTGAATTCTCTAGAGGGAGAACTATTCAGGCAACTGGTAACAGAACCCCCATGTGAAGAGGCCATACTGGACTTGATGCTTACCAATGGTGAAAGTATTTATTTCTGATGTTATAATGGGAGATCATCTCACATCCAGTGATCACCAAATGGTGTGGTTCAGTATTAGGACTAGGGCTTCTTAAATCCATTCAAAGCGAGGGTCTTAGACATTAGGAAAACTAACATTGCCAAGATGGACCAATACCTCAAGGAGTCGTTAACAGGATGTGAATAGCTGGGGGATGTAGAAAAACAGTGGGAAAAACTGAAAGGGGATATTTTAAGGGCAACCAACCTTTTTTTTGGAAAGGTAAATAAAAGAAAAGGAGGCCGCTAAGGTTCTCCAAAAGAAGTAGCTGAAAAGGTGAAGAAAAAGGGGGAGGCCTTTATGAAATACAAGAGATCACAGAGAGAGGAAGACAGGCATCTATATTTGGAAAAACTTAGAGAAACTAGCAAAGTAGTCAGGAAGGCAAAGATTCAAAAGGAGAAGGAAATAACCAATGCAATAAAATGGGGGGATAAGACGTTTTCCAGATATGTTAGAGAGAAGGGACAGCAAAAGTGGTACTGTCAGACTCAAGGGTGAAGGGGAGCAATATATAGAAGCTGATGAGGATAAAGTGAAATTGCTTCACAAATATTTCTGTTCTGTGTTCACAGTTGAAGGACCAGGAGCAGGACCTTGGAAAACACCCACAAATAGGAACAGAAGAGACTGGGATCTCAAACGATTCTCAGAAGACTGTTTTCATGAGGAACTAGCTAAACTAAAAGTAGACAAAGCGATGGGACCGGATGGGATACATCAGAGAATTCTGAAGGAACTTGGGGACGTTCTAGCAGCTCCACTGACTGACCTTTTCAATGCTTCTTTGGAGTCGGAAGTGGTGCTAGAGGACTGGAGAAAGGCACATGTGGTCCCTTTACACAAAAGCGGAAGTAAGGATGTGGTTGAAAACTACAGCCC
This sequence comes from Ichthyophis bannanicus, assembly GCA_033557465.1. Taxonomy (NCBI): domain Eukaryota; kingdom Metazoa; phylum Chordata; class Amphibia; order Gymnophiona; family Ichthyophiidae; genus Ichthyophis; species Ichthyophis bannanicus. The sequence continues at coordinate 56,822,585 of CM066045.1, forward strand.
GGATAGTTTAACTTTGGTGGTGAGTAAATTATTGGAAACGCTGCTGAAAGAGAGTCCAGCGGATTACAGGATCTGAGGCAGCATGGATTCAGCAGAGGCAGGTCTTGTCTGACAAATCTGATTGATTTTCTTTGATTGGGTGACCAGGGAGTTGGACAGAGGGAGAGCCCTGGATATGGTGTACTTTGGATTTCAGTAAAGCCTTTGGCACCTTTCTGCACAGGACACTTATAAACAAACTGAGCACTCTAGGGATGGACCCTAAATTTACTGATTGGGTTAGAAATTGGTTGAGTGGGAAGCAACAAAGGGTACAGGTAAATGGAGCTCATTCTGAAGAGAAGGGGGTTACCAGTGGTGTGCAGCAGGGATCTGTCCTTGGTTAGATTCTTTTTAACATCTTTGTTAGTGATATTGTGGAAGGGTTGTTGGGTAAGATATGCCTATTTGCAGATGATACCAAAATCTGCAATAGAGTAGCCACCCAGGAAGGAGTAAATAGCATGAGGAGGGATCTAGCTAAACTTGAAGAATGGTTGAGAATTTGACAGCTGAGATTTAATGCTATAAAATGCAGGGTCATGCATTGTAGTCACAATAATCCAAGGGAGCGGTACAGTGTAGGGGGTGAGATACTTCTGTCCACAAAAGCGCCACACAATAGCACTGCTTCCTCCCAGCAGGAGCATACAGATAGCAAACTAAGACGGTAACCTGTCTTAGCCTAGAGTATGTAGATAGTTTCCCCAGTTCAACCCAAGTTTTTCTACCCTGTTTTATGTAAGTCCAGTATGGTTTCTCCTTACTCATGGACAAAGTTTCCGTTATTTGTAAACCGAGCTGATTTGAAGAGCACGGTATAGAAAAGACTTTAAATAAATAAATAAAAGAAGAGCGGGACCTGGGCGTGATTGTGTCTGAAGTTCTTAAAGTAGCTAAAAAGGTAGAAAAGGCGATGATGAAAGCTAGAAGGATGCTTGGGCGCATACGGAGAGGAATGGCCAGTAGAAAAAAGGAGGTGATAGTGCCTCTGTATAAGTCGTTGGTGCGACCTCATTTGGAGTATTGTGTGCAATTTTGGAGACCGCACCTTCAAAAGGATATAAACAGGATGGATTCGGTGCACTAAAATGGTTAGTGGTCTTCGTTATAAAGCATATGAGGATAGACTTAAGGATCTTAATATGTATATGTTAGAGGAAAGGTAGGAAAGAGGAGAAATGATTGAGACATTTAAATACCTCTGTGGCATAATTACACAGGGGGAGAGCCTCTTTCAATGGAAAGCAAGCTCTGCTACAAAGGGACATAGCATGAGGGTGAAAGGGGATAGACTCAGGAGTAATATGCGGAAATATTTCTTTACGGAAAGAGTGGTAGATGCATGGAATAGAAGCGCTCTAAAGGAAAAAATGGGTCTCTTGTAGTAGTTGATATGGAAGGGTAGACTAGATAGGCCATGTGGCCTTTTTCTGCTGTCATGTTTGTATGTTCTAATTGTAACTGCTGAATTTTTGCCAAACTCTTAATCTCAGTGTTGGTAAGGGGTATGGGTCAATATGACCCAAATTCCACAGCATCTCTGCTTGCTTATGTAACACGCTAATTGCTGCATCAGATAAATAGCCATTAAGGGCACTGGGCTTCAAAAGAACGGGATGGTCTGGTAGATCGAATCCTGAAATGTTTCATAAAACTATATTTAGTAACCATCTGGTCCAAGACTCTTTCCAGAAGGCAGGGTTGCTGCAGCATTAAATATTTCAAAGATACAGGGGCAGAGATTTTGCACCTGAAGAAGATCTGAAACAGGTCATTGAAGTCTTTATGAGAAAGCTGCTATACCTTCCTCAGTAGTCGCCTCATGTGGGAAATAAAGCATCTTACAAAATTCCCAAAATGCTTTGCTTATGGTTCCCGATGAGTGACTTCAATGGTTTTTCACCATACGTATCCAAGCAATCAGTTGTAGCTTGTTCTTATGCTCATGTTTAGCATATCTGAGCATTTTTTCAAGTTGACCCAATTGAAATGCCTGCAGCTCATGTCTTTGTAAAGTTAATCTTCACAGTATACAAGAACAACTATTATTCTTAGGTTGTTTTTCAAGTTTCCCAATGCTTTGTGATAATTGAACCTTGCTCTAGCTAGGTTGCTTATTTAAGCTATTATATTTTCTCTGAGAACTTCTTACCATCTCCCATCTTAGTTCAGGTGTGTAAACGTCTAGTGAGTGGTGGCCATTAAACTCGTCCATTGTTAGTTCAACAGCCTTAGTTCAATAGTAAAACAAACAGCCATAGCGAGAAATAACCCAAGGATCCTCCTCCTCAACTCTACTCTTGTAGCAGTAGAGTGGCCTGGTGGTTGGGGCAAGTTACCTTAGGCTGGAAGGTCGGGGTTCAAATCCCACTAGAGGACAGCAACCTTGGGCCGGAAGGACTGGGGTTATAGTCCCACAGATGCTCCTTGTGGTCTTGGGCAAGCCACTTAACCCTCCATTGCCATTGTTCTCTATAAAATAGTTGTCTCCAAGTTATAATGCCCCGTTCAATGTAATTTCAGTTTATTCAATGTAAACTGCCTTGATATCATGAAAGGCGATATATAAGAAATGTTAAATAAAATACTCTTCAACCTATATCTTCAACCAATCTGCAATCTAGATAGAAACATAGAAATATGATGACAGAAAAAGACCACAAGGCCTATCTAGTCTGTCCTTCCATATCAACAACTACAACAGTCCCCTTTTTTCCTTTAGAATAGAAACATCCCAAATCACAAAATATTGTACCACATACATGCTGAAGACCTAATGCTATATACAGTTGTGGTCAACATTAGTGGTACCCTTACAGTTTAATACTTTAATGTCCAATATCTCCAAAAAAAAAAGTGGCCAATGAAATGGCTTTGGACTATATATGCACACATTTGACACATAAAAGAATCAAATAAAACAATACAAATTAAACAAGGAAATAATATAAAAACTGGGACATTGCAGGAAATGATTATTGGTACCCTTATAAACAATTCAAATCAGTTTGAACAGAAGAACCACATTTCCATTGCAGTAAAATTAGACGCATCTGTGATCAATTGTCAGTATTCACACGACTTGCATCAACTAATGAATGATGGCTCTAATGCTTAAAATTGCCACATTCACTCCCTGTTCCATTTTCACAAGAGAGCACAAGGCATCTCCAAAGACCTTTTGATTCCTGTGTCTACAGTTTGCAATGTTTATTAAGACATTTCTGCTCATGGAACTGTCAAGAACCTCCCAGGACATGGTGGGAAGAGGAAAGTTAATCAAAGAAGTCTTCAAAGATTAGTGAGAACTGTTGGAAAAACATCACGTACAACATCCAAAGAATTTAAGGCTGACCTGGAGCAATCTGGAGCGGTGCTTTCAACTCGCACCATATGCCGTGCACTAAACAAAGAAGGACTTCATGGGCGAAGGCCAAGGAGGATCCTATTGCTCAAAGACAGACATAAAAAAGCAAGCCTGATCTTTGTCAATACCTACCTTGAGAAACCACAATCCTTCTGGGAAAATGTTCTGTGGACAGATGAAACCAAACTTTTCTTGGCAATGCAGACCAGTGATACGTTTTACAGACAAAGTCAAAAAAACGCCCTTCCTACAGTTAAATATGGTGGAGATTCCTTAATGTTGTGGGGATGTTTACCTGCCTCAAGAATTGGAGGCCTGAAATGTATTAATGGAATCATGAAGTCAGAGGACTACCAAGATATTTTGGAGCAAAATGTGCTATCTAGTGTCAGAAAGCTAGGCCTGGGTCAAAGGTCATGGGTCCTCCAGCAGGACAATGACCCAAAACATGCATTCAAAAGTGCTAAAGAATAGTTGATTAAAAAGGAACAAATGGATTGTTTTAAACTGGCCAGCAATGAGTCCTGATCTCAGTCCATTCGAGAACCTTTGGAAAGAACTGAGCTGGAACAAATCGCAGTGGAGAATGGGAGAAATTACCAGCAGACAGACATAAGAAACTTATAGATGGCTACAAGAAATGTTTGGAAGCTGTCATCACTACCTAAGGTTGTGCAACCAAATATTAGTGAAAGATGCCATTAATCCTGTCCAGGTTATATATATATATTTTTTTTTCTCAGAAATTACTATGTCTAAGCTGCATAGACATCTGTCTTTTTTGTTGTTGTATACCTTTTGAACAGCTATGTTGACATTCAGTTGGAATATTTACAATTATTTCTCAACATATTGTACACAACATACCTAAAATGCAAGGGTGCCAATAATGTTGATGACAACTGTACCTCCTTCTCCACTACCAACCCAGAATACACCTCTATACAATCCTGCTTCAAGACAGTGTAAGAATATCTAAACTACCACAACCTCTCAATCAACTATAATAAGACTGAAGTCCTAGTCATAACCAGAGATCCATACTACTCACTCCCAAAAACAATCAAGATCAACGACATCATCCTCCCAGTAAAATTGGAAGTTAAATACCTCTGAGCCACCCTAGACCAGCAATTAAACTTGCATATGCATATCAAGAAAACCACATCCTCTGCATACTGTAAAAAGACCTTACACAACCTCTGCCCACTGCTAGATCTCAACCATTTTCGTACCATATGCCAAGCCATAATCACCCCACACCTGGACTACTGCAACTCAATTTTCCAAGGCCTCCCAAAACATGTCCTCCACCCCCTGCAAATAGCCCAAAACACTTTAGCTTGCCTGATCACAAGGCCACCAAGGCATGAGCACATCACCCTGGTGCTCAAAAACCTACACTGGCTCCCGATTCCAGCATGCATCAAATTTAAGGCCATCATGATCACCTACACAATCAAGCCGCAGACAACAGCATCAAAGCTTTCTTGACATTCCAACTCACAAAACAAAAAGCTCCCAAGCAACATGTCAAAGATCGTTCTCTATCTATGGACCATCAGTAAGGAATCCGCTCCCATGCATCCAAAGAGCCATCGAAGATATAAATGACTTCCAAAAAAAACGAAAACCCCCACCTCTTCCAAGAATCTTTCGGATCAGTTACATAGTACCGTCCCCCACCTTCCAAGTCAACTAGTCTCCTCTTATCACCCCACTGGATAGCTCTCTGGCCTCCCTCACCAGTGCTTCTAAATGATTAGCTAAGTGTTAAGTCTCCTCGTAAATAAGTCATAGAATCTCCATATTAACGATAAGGCTCATTGTAAATTATATTACAGAATCCCCATGCCTTCCCACCCTATCATTATGTGCAACCATTAATTTCTCGTTCAATGTGCTACAATGTACTAGCCAGCCATTACAAACAACTCCACCCCATCCCATTCTCTCCCATTCCCCATCTCCCTCACACAAACACCCCCACCCAACACATGGTCCACCTTCCACCCAATTAGCAAGAACAACATTGAATCTATCGTCTCCTCCCTCAACACAACACCCCCCCCCTCCCTCGATCCATGCCCAGTGAGCTGGAAACCTGATCTCAGCCAGATACTCACAAGACTCACCCAAACAGCCCTCCAACAAGGTCAAATGCCCAACTGTCTGAAACTATCCTCCATATGGCCCACCCTAAAGAAACCTAACCTCACCCCACTGGATCCCACATCCTATAGTCATATTGCCAGCCTCCCCTTCATAGCAAAGATCTTTGAAAAGACCATCCAGCAACAACTCCAGGACCACATCGACAACAACAACCTCCTCGATCCCCAGCAACATGGATTCCATCCCCTCCATGGAGAAAAAACATTCATGGTCTCCCCCATGAACACACTCCTAAAAGGAATTCAAGACAAAAAAACAAGGATATACCTTAATCTTCCTAGATATCTCTGCTGCATTTGATACAGTCTGCCACAACATCCTCCTCCAGTGACTACACTCCACCAGATTCAAAGACACTGTACTACATTGGTTCAAGTCCTACTTGACCAACAGATGCCAACAAATAAGAATTGCATCCACCATATCCACTCCTTACCGACAAACCCAAGGTGTACTGCAAGGATCTACACTATCCATTTTCCTCTTCAACATCTACCTTCAGTCACTCTGCAACATAATCAAATCCCACAACGTCAAATACCACATCTATGCCGATGACATCATGCTCTATGCACCATTCACCACGAGTCTACCAACATACACACAACTCCTACAATGCTTCTCTGAAGTCTTCCAGTGGCTCAACAACAACAACCTCGCCGTCATCTACAAAAAGACAGAAGCACTATTCATAATGAGAGATAGCACCTTCACACCTGCAACCCACCTCATGCTAAACAACATCATCCAAATAAAGGTCCAACCCTAAATAAACTACCTAGAGATCACACTAGATCAAACTCTGTCCCTCAAACCCCAAGTGGCAAAATGCCAGAGCAATGTCCTACAAAGGCAGAAATCCACAGGATTTCCGCTCAGCACTTCAGGCTGTGATTCTCCCTCGCCTTGACTACTGCAACACCATCTACTAGGGACTACCACAATCTATACTCCCCCTTCGCACAGCTCTCCATACAATGGCATGCAATATGCAAGGTGCTACAAAAGTTCAATCACATTACACCCATCCTAAAACAGCTTCACTGGCTACCCCTGGACAGCTGCATCTAATATAAGACACTCCTGCTAACATACAGTGACATACACTCCAACGCTCTATCTCACCTTTCCACCCTGATCCAACAGTTCAAACCCACCAGACCTACAAGACAAACCATGAGCAACACACTCGTCATCCCACACCTGAAAATGAAAAGCAACAAACAAGCCTGCACCTGCTCATTTGAGCTATATGCTCCCTCAGTAAGGAAAACCCTAACAAACCAACTCAGATGCACTGTACCTAAAATGAGCCCCCCCTATATACATTAGTAAGTTTCACCTGTTTAATGTACTCGCTGTAATGTAAGTTCTATGTAAACTGCTTTGACCTTGAGAAGAGCGTTATATAAACCTAGCTAAATAATGTTGTTCCATGTAAACTGCTTTGATAATTTGAAAAGCGGTATAAAATAAATGTTAAATAAAATAAAAACCTTACCCGGAAGAGAAGCATTATGTTTCCAGAAACTATAAGGGGAACGATGCTCATGAAAAAGAGAATTTTGGGATGACTAGATTATAGGGGTTATTTTAGAAGCATCTAGACATGTAAATGCAGCCTCTCCATATACAACAATCAGGATTCGGACAATTATTACGTAGGTATTAAGTGAAATACAGTCACCTAGATAGTGGAAAGATAGCACCTGCCATTTCACTAGATCCATATTCCACCTTTGATCTGGTAAATCATAACATTCTGTTTTCTCATCCAGGGCCGAGCCATCTACTAGGCGGGCTAGGTCGCTGCCTAGGGAGGCAGACCTCTGTACGTGGCACAGCATGATGCCCGTGGCAGGCCATGTACTTTGACACACATGGCCTGTTGCTTGAGCCCCCTCTGACAGGAAGTTATGTTGGAGGGAGATCAGAAGCGGCAGGCCATGTGTGCCAAAGCACATGGCCTGCCGCGAGCCACTGCCGCCAAGCCGCACCATGCAAGCCATCCCCTTGTCCCCACCGATGGAATTGGCAGCAGTGGGGCGTGCCAGCATGGCATAGCTGAGCGCAGGGAGAGTGTGGCACAGCCAGGGCTTCTGCCTGGGGTGGCAGAAACCCTTGGGCCAGCCCTATTCTTGCCTAAATAACATTGGCATCAGAGGGACTGTCCTCTCCTAGTTTGCTTTGCTTTGCTTCATTCATGCACAATGTTCTTGCCCTCTCCTAAGCCCTCTTGCAGCTCTCATTCAAGATGCTGGCGCTTCTCTCTCACTCTAGATCTCTCTATAGATAGATAGATATATCTCTGCAGACGACATCTTGCTCATCATGTATACAGACGGTCGTAGACTAAACTATCAACTTGGTTACAAGGTAAATTCTCTTAAATTGAATCACCAGGAAGCCACTACCACCTGGCTCAGTGGAAGCTCCTCTTAGAAGGGGTTCCTGCAACACTCAAACCCTCCTCTAAATATTTAGGGGTCCCTTTATGCTCCAAGCTTTGTTATTATTAGTAGTAGTAGTACTTGGCTCACACCTTTCCAGTAGTAGTTCAAGGCAAGTTACAACGAGGTACTGTAGCCATTTTCCTGTTCCCAGAGGGCTCACAATCTGTTTGTAGCTGAGGCAGTGAAGGGTTAAACGACTTGCCCTAAGCCACTAGGAACATTAGTGGGATTTGAACTTTGGTCTTGCTAGTTCCAGGCTGCTGTCCTAACACTAGGCTACTCCTCCACTCCGGGCTACTCCTCCACTCCGGGTTACTCCTCCACTCCGGGCTACTCCTCCACTCCGGGTTACTCCTCCACTCCATTTTCTTCTTATATAGGTCTGGGGAGAAACATCATTTCTAGCCTTAGGGAGATTTTAGGCCATTCAATGCTTTCTGGACTTACAAACCCAGACCACTGTTCTCCTAAGCAGTGTGAATTCACATCTTGATTACTACAATGTTATTTACTCTGGTTTGTCAGCCTGTGAAATTAAAAACATGACAGCAGAAAAAGACCATATGGCCTATCTATTAACATCTCCAGACCATCCAAATTAAATATCTCCAGATCATCCAAAATACAGCAGTGAGCATTCTTTCTCAGGCCTGTAAATATGATCATATCACATCTTTATTGATTCAACACCATTGGCTCCCAATCCAATATATAAAGCTCTCCATGAAACAGCTCCCAAATACCTCTCATCACTTATTACTCTACATGCACCAACTCGTGCACTCCGTTCTACATATCCCTTCTCCATCAAGGACCAGACCCAAGTCTACTCATCAATTTGCATTTTTCTTTGTTACACCTCTCAGAATTTTTTTGCCATCTCAATTGCATCTCAAGCCTGCTTTCCAGTGCTTTAAAGCGGCCCTCAGGACTTACTTCAAACAAATCACAGGGTAGTGTCTCTGTGCTATATGCAATGCTGTTTTCCCCTCCTCTTAGCTCTCCCTATCTACTATTCCTTATCTATTTTTATTTTTTAATGGAGTTCTCTTTTCACTTTTAATAATTGTTTTTATTGTAAACCGCTTTGTTCTTTTGGTAAAGGCAGTATAGACAATTTAATAAACCGTCAACCCTAAATGGATTGCATGCATGTGCAAATAGTGATTTTGGAAGGTTGTTATTTGTATGTGCAGATAGCCCTGGGAAGCAGATATTTCAAAGGGACGTGGCTTGGACATGCCTTAGAAATAGATGTGTGCTTCCCATTTTACCATAGGAAGTCAGGCCTAAATTAGACATTTTCTCCATTGGGCTTTACTTCTGCCCCAAGGCACACATAAGTATCAGCTGGAAGGGGCAGGTGCAAAGGATGACGGATCCGATCTTTCCAATCTTCTTTCCTCCCCCCGACAGCAGTCCAGCAACCACCTCCGTTATTCCCGATCCCACCAGACAGCAACATGACAACTCCCCAGAGCTCCCTGACAAATCAGCAAGCTCCCTCCCCTTGACAGCACCAACATTCCCCCTCTGCTGGACTTTCCCCAACAGCCTTAACAGCCTCCCTCCTCCCCCATACCCCCCCCCCCCCAGACACAGCATCAAAGCCTCCCCCCTGCCCTGGATCACTCTGACGGCATGCCTAGCCCCTCCCATTTCCCCAGCCCCCAGGGTCTTGCTGAGGGATTTTCCTGGAGGTTTAACAGGGAGATCTTGCTCATTCTGTTACCTGGGTTCAAAATAGTGCTGTTCAACCCCTAGTTGTAGTCTCATGGGAATTCCGCTAGACTAGAGCATCAAGCTGCCAAATGAGGGCAGCCCATTTGCTCTTATCAGTAGTACCAAGAAACTGCTGTTTGGGACAAATGGCAGAGTTTTGAACACAGGCACTGGAGAAAACAGGAGTGACTGGGATCACTCCTGCTCTCAGATAGACCACCAGGAATAGCCTCTGATATGAATTGAGGGGGAGGGGAGGGAGGGCTGTAGGGGAGGTTAGGCATACTGTTGGGAGGTTTTGAGGAAGGGGAAAGCTGTTGATGCTGTTAGGGGGGGATCTGGGGGAGGGGAGATGCTGTTGGTGCTGTCAAGGGGGGCCTGGGAGAGGGGTGGGGGCTTTGGATTTGTAAGGGGGGTTCAGGGGGTTGCTATGTTGCTATCAGGGAGGGGGATCGGGGGCAGGAGGTGGTGGCTGGGGTGCGAAAAGGAGAACCAGCGTAGGGGTGCTCTTGTGCTGTTGATGGGTGATCCAGGGAGGGGGAAAGTTGTTGATATGTTGGTGGGGTACTTTATGATATCAAGGGGTACAGGCGATACAGGAGTGCATGTGGGAATGGGGGCATTGATGCTGTCGGGAACAGCTATTTTAGAAAGTTGCAGATTTGGGGAAAGCAGGATGCTCTTTTTCCCCCATGTGCAGCTTTTTAAGATCACTGCTCCTGCTGGGCATGCTGGCAAATACATTCAAGTGCACATCTTTGTAGGTATTTTACAAAAGGCTCTGAGATTTGGGAGAATTATGCACATCCTGACCTGGATGTTTTAATTACCATCTCAACGTGTTAAGTAAAATGAGCTGTCACATGTCTTAGGTTGTAATTTAGCCCTTTCCCCACCTTGTGAGAAGTACTCTTGGATTCTAAAATATCAAAACACTTGAGTGGATCTTGATTTCTCAGCCTTTCAACTTCTAATTCAAAGGACAAATTCTTCAACACCCCACACCAATGTCCAGCTCGAAGCAACACTGATGCAATATTCATGTACAGCTGCACAAGATAAAGCCTATAAGGGCCAAGACTGCTCGGTCTCCAGCTGTTTGGAACTGCCTGACCTGCAGTTTACCACTTAAGTGGGAGAAAGTATTGGCTTGGACTGGGCCTAGGGTGACCACCTATCAGTGCTGTAATTGAGTTGCACCCGTCAGCAACGGTAAAGAGCAGGGACACCTACACTGTGCTGCCACTGGTGCACAATTAAAGAGGTTCAACCAAAGAGATGCTCTCTTTTGAGAGTTTTCTCAAGAGCACTTAGGCACTGGGGGGAAGCTATGGGACTTTCTGGACTTATTCATCTGTGCTGAGGTAGTATAAGATGATTAAATGAAAAGGGAAAACTAAGGTATACCCTCGAGTTACATTGATTGACATTTTTGTCATTGAGTGAGCACTTGGAAACCTCACTGGGTCCGGTACTCTACCTATTGCTCCATTACCAGTAAAGGTACTGGTTCAGGCCTTTATGTCCACAGTAATCCTATTGGGGTCTCTTGATGGGGGGAGGCAGAGTTGAACAGGACAAGTCTTAACAACCCTAGATGAAAGGGTCGAACCTAGACCAAGAATTGTGGATGTTATGGCCAACCAAAATGAGGAAGAGGATAAATCACTTTTGATATAGTGAGAGCAATCAATTATAGTGAGTGCTGAAGAACTTCCTCTATTGCAGCCTTTTCTGGCTGAAAATGTTTTGGAGGGGTGCTGGCTCAGAAGGGCTTTTCTATCCCCTCAAAAGAAGTCTCTAGCCTAGAATTATGGAGACTGATTTTCTCAAATCAAACTTTATCAAGCTGCTTAATGCAACAGGGTAGATTTCACAGCCCAGGATAATATTATTAAAAGATGGTATGCAAGGTTACAAGAATGGAGTAATGACACTGAAATGCAGGGGGGGGGGGGGGGGTCAGGATCAGACTGTTTTTCTGCTGCAGTACTCCCTCTGTACACACTCAAGATTATATGGTTCTGGTTGTGGCTTCTGAGCAGGCAAGGACAGAGGACATTACGCAACTGGCACAAGAACAATGTAGCAATGAGTGAGATGAAATCAGAAACTCCTTTGTCCTGCAGACACTGAATACCAGGTTATTTAACAATGTCCAGTTTTATTGAGACCCAGCGTGGGCCCAACCTTTCAACCCCCAACATGTCATTCATCTGACCTTCCAACTCCCCTTCCATCTCTGTGCTCCACATCTGTTCCAAGTATGTCCAAAATCTACTACAGTGCTCACCTCCACCACCTCTGACGGTAGGCCATTCTGGGCCTCGCCATCTTCCTCTTTGATTCTTAAAAGATCAGCACTTAATTCAACACCCAAGTTGCCTTTCATGTCATCACACAAACCAAAGTAGTTACTAAGCTAAAAAAAAAAAAAAAATCATAATTTGCCATAGTGATATTTACTGCATGAATAGTATCTCATGTAGTAAATATAAATGTGTATTGCTGCAGCTGGGAACATCACAAATACCCTTATCTGGCAATCTAACCCTTAGAGGTAATACCACAAGGCTATCACTAGGGGCTGAGTTGTGGCATTTTGAACTCCGGTGAGTAGTAGTACAAGTATTTCGCTCATGCCTTTCCATTAGTAGCTCAAGGGGAGTTACAATCAAGTACTGAAGGTGTTTCCCTATCCCTGGGTGTCATATAATCTAAGTTTGTACCGTAAGCAATGGGGCAGGAGCATCTTGGTATCATTCCTATGAGCCTCTCAGCAGCTCCCAGAGAATCCTCGTTCAGTGCTGGGGATTAGGGAGGTTTGCTATTGGATGCCAAGAAATCAAGAGAGGTGGGGCTTGGTTTTCTATTTCAGACACCAGCCCCTGGCTCTCCGGGAGCATCAGGCCACGCTCAAAGCTGGCGTTATCGCCTCATGAATAATACAGCTTGTGAGGTTAAATGCAGCTGTATTATTCATTTTGCATAATAAGGAGGTGCTTGGCATGCATTGATTGCTCAACACCCCGACTTGACACTGAACGAAACAGCATCCTGTCTCTATCACAGCCGCTTTAGACTGTGACTGTATCAAATGAATGGGAATAACTGATAAGTGCTACAGTATGTATCAAAGTCATTAATTACCTTAATGCACACAAAATGAACACATGTGGCACAAATTTCATGGCCAAGTGATTTTCAGTATACGTAGGGTTGGGAAAATGAAAATGAAAGTTGCACTATAGGCATAGGCCCTTTCCAACATGTGTTACTTACGATGGTTATGCTTTCATAAACATCATTATTTGAAGGACTATATGAAAAAAATTGGGTAATTCCAGCAGTCCTTTTTATATTTTATGAGGTGAGATTGACTGGCTAGCATTTGCGGTTCTTCGTCTACGTAAGCGCTAGGTTTCTACTATGACCACTCCATGCGGGTTGCCCTAGAGCTTTCTTGGCGTTTCCTGCAGTCTTCACCCAGCTGTTACTCCACTCCTGGGGGGTCCACATTGGCTTCCAGTAATCATACAGATTTCTATGGGCCATAAGGAAGTTTCTGGAGTTCCAGCCATACCAAGTTAACCACATTGTCAGATATGCCATGTCACACTCATTTGAAGGCTTTCTTTCAAGCAATATAGCCTCATTGTCCAGGCATCGATTCTTATCGCTACTTTCAAGTGAAGCAAGCCTAAGAGGAGAAATGCCAAGTGGCCCAAAGACCAGGAAAAACTCCAAGCATACCTTCCTGCATACTGCCTCATGCCTCTGCCTTGCACCTACAAATACTTGCGCTCAGGGCCGGTGCAAGGAAGGGAGGTGCTCTAGACGTGCCCCCCCCATCCTACCTCCCCTCCTATTGCTCCTTACTCCCATAGTCGCTATGTCTGCCCTCACCAGGGTCTGTGGCAGCAGCAATGGCTCAAAACCCATGACACGTAATAACATAGTACAGTGATGGCTAACCTTTTTGAGCCCGAGTGCCCAAACTGCCGCACAAAACCAAAGAATTTCCTCAAAGTACCAGCACGTCAATTAAACCTTAACAACAAGATTTTAGTATCTAAAAACTCTTTATAAAGTTGCCTGAACTATGTAACATTTGTAAAGGTTGGAATCTTTGTATTGTCAGAGAATCAATTTGATTCACAATCCTTTGGTTTTCATTTCAATTTATTGGCAATTTATAATGTTTTAATGATTTCATTCAATTTAGAAACAGGAAGGCAATAATTAAACTGGGAACCCCAAAAGCCAAACTTGGAATGTACAACAACACTGTAGAAATAAAACTATAAATTAATTTCCTCTTGTACCAAACAAAGCACAGACGTTAATGATGCACATTTCCCAGAGGTTTCATATTCCAGTTAATAAATTCAAAATAAAGAGATATTTCTACCTTTTGTGCATTTTTTTTCAGTTGCAATTGCTCCAGCCACTTTCTTCTGGTTTCTTCATGTTTTCTGCTAACTGTCCATCGTCTGCTGTCCATTTGTTCTCTCTTCTCTCTTCTAGTTTTTTTTTCCATTCTCTCTCTCTACATCTGCTTTAACATACTAATCTTTCTCCTTTTGCTCTTTCCTCATTCCTATTTCATCCACACAAATTTTACCCCTCCATCCTCAATCCCCACTTACTCTCCCAATACCAGGCCAATTGTAGATTTTTCATCCCTCCCACACAAAATATTTTTCCCCTCTCCATTTTACTCTCCCAGCCCCATCCCATTCTAATCCTCCCTCAACATCAGCTCCCTTCTAGTTCCAGTCTCACCCAGCATCCATTCCCTTCTAGTCCCTGCATCAGCCCATTTCCCGTCCTAGCCCACCATCAACCCATTTCCAGTCCTAGCTCCCCCATCCATTTTCAGTCTGAGTCCCTTCATCAGCTCATTTCCAATCCTAGCCCCCCATCAGCCCACTTCTAGTCATTTCCTAGCCCCATCATCAGCCCATGTCAAATCATAGCTCCCCTCCACTCAGTCCAATTCCAGTCCAAGCCCCCCCCCATGAGCCTACTTTCAGTTCTAGCCCCTCCATGAGTCCATTTCAATTCAAGCCCCCACCACAGCCCATTTCCAATCTTAGCTCCCCCCAACAGCCCATTTCCAGTCCTATCCTAGCTGCTCCATCAGCCCATTTTCAGTCCTAGCTCCCTTCCCTCACAGCCCATTTCCATTCCAAGCTCCCTCCCCATCAGCTATTTGCAATTCAAGCCTCCCCTTCCACTCAGCCCATTTCCAGTCCTAGCAACCCTCAACCCCTTACCAGTCCTAGCCCCCCATCAACCCACTTCCAGTCCTAACCCCCCATCACCCCATTTTCAGTTTAAGCCCCCCCCTATAACCCATTACCAGTCCTAACCCCCCCATCAGCCCATTGCCAGTCTTAACCCCATCAGCCCAATGCCAGTCCTACCCCCCCCCATCAGCCCACAGCCCATTACCAGTCCTAACCACATCAGCCCACCTCAAGTCCTAACCCCTCCCCATCAGCCCATTTCCTGTCCTAGCCCCCCCCATAGCCCATTATCAGTCCTAACCACCCCCCATAGCCCATTAGCAGTTCTAACACCCCCATCACCCCATTTCCAGACAGCCCCCATCAGTCCCCAGCCCATTAGCAGTCCTAACCCCCCCAGTCCATTAGCAGTCCTAACAGCCCCCCCACCCATTAGCAGTCCTAACAGCCCCCCCCGCCCATTAGCAGTCCTAACAGCCCCCCCAGCCCATTAGCAGTCCTAACAGCCCCCGCCCCAACCCCCGCCCATTAGCAGTCCTAACAGCCCCCCAGCCCCAGCCCATTAGCAGTCCAAAAAAAAAAGCTGGCTCTCTGGCTGCTGCCGCCACGGCAGAATGCAGTGTCCCGCAGGGCCCCCTCTGCGCCGGCTGAGCCCTCTGCCCGGCTTTCAGATTCGCGAAGGGAGAGTGTCTCTCCCTCGCGTCTCTGTTAAGCCCGCAGGGGCTAATGGGAAATTTCCCATCAACCCCTCGCGTCTAAAGGGGCTGATGGGAAATTTCCCATTACCCCCTGCGGGCTTAACAGAGATGCGAGGGAGAGACACTCTCCCTTTGCGAATCTGAAAGCCGGGCAGAGGGCTCAGCCGGCGCAGAGGGGGCCCCGCGGGACACTGCATTCTGCCGCGGCGACAGCGGCAGCAGCCAGAGAGCCAGCTTTTTTTAAAATGTAATTTTGAGGAAAGCACACTCACCTCCCGCCGCGCCGCATATTTTAATTGCGGACCTTCCCGCGTGCCAGCTGCAAGGCCTTCGCGTGCCACAGCTGGCACGCGTGCCATAGGTTCGCCATCGCTGACATAGTATATGATGGCAGATAGAGACCAGTATGGTCCATTTAGTCTGCCCAGTAAAGTGGATAGAGTAGGTGCACCTGCCGCTCCGTGCAGGTCAGCCCCCTCTATGCCTTTGTTTAGGCTTGTACCCACTGCTCTGTGCAGGTCACCCCCTTCTGTTTGTTGAAGTATAAAAGATATTTATTTTGATTTTATCCTGTTGCTATAAAGGGACCTGCTCTGTCTGTTCCATGCCATTTTGATTTCCATCACTGTATTTGCTCCTACCACCTCCATCAGGAAGGCATTCTAAGCATCCACCACCCTTTCAGTGAAAAAGTATTTCCTGATGTTGCTTTTAAGCTTACCTCCTTGCAGCTTCAATGTATGCCCTCTAGCTTTACAGCTTCCCCTTTGAAAAAGGTTTGCTTGTTCATTAATACCCTTTTAAGTATTTAAACATCTGTATCATATCTCCCCTGTCTCTCCTCTCCTCTAGGGTATACATATTTAGGTCTTCAAGTTTCTTCTCGTACGTCTTCTGGCGCAGGCTCCATATCATTTTGGTTGCCTTCCTCTGAACCGTTTCAAGTCTTTTTATATCCTTTGTGAGAGACGGTCTTCAAAACTCAACACAAAAAAGCTTGATTAGTATCCACGTCCCACCTCTCTTGCCATGCCTACCTCAGAAGGCTTGCACACCCAGATCTGGCCTTTGGGGGTGCTGTGCTGCTGCCCCTAGGCTAGAGACAGCAGCCTCACCTACCGGCTTCGGTGCTGCATTGTGGTTTCCAGGTCCTCTGACCTGCCTCTTCCACTCCTCTCCGATGCAGACTTCCATAAGCACTGCATTGCGTTTTCTGATCCATTACTGCCGCTGCAGGCCCCAGAGAGGGGCAGCTGTGGCACCCCCCCAGAGGCAGCACTCTAGGCAGATGTCTGGTTTACCTAAAAGGTAGCACCAGCCCTGCCTGTGCTGAGAAATCAATATTTTTAACCACTGGGCAAATTCCATTGAAAACTGCCGTCTGTCTGTCTGTATACCTTTAGAAGCACCAAAGAAAAGCAAATATAATTTTATGCTGCTTTTTTTTCCATTTGAAAAGCAATACCACATTTAAACCTTAATAGATTTGTACTCCAGACATGCCGTCTGAAAAATCTCCCCTTTTGGCTTTCAATCTCAGTCTCTAGGTAGCAGATCTCACTCTTTCACCCTTGTCGTCTTTCCATTGTGCATGTGACACATGCAAGTAGATCTCATGCACACATTATTTATTTTATTTATTTAGACAGATTTGTATGCCACCTTATCCTACAATCATAGTGGTCACATCACAATTGGAGGGTTACATTTAACATGAGGGTACTTAACAACATTATACAATGAACTCGTGTGTCTAGTTGGGATGAGTGGGTATCGAGTTGGCGGAGGTAGTTGCATTTCCGTTCGGGTGGAGACTGTTGTCAGTTTGCTCATAGGCTTCTGTAAAGAGCAGGGTTTTAAGAGCCTTGCGGAAGTCTGTGATGTCATTTAATGCCCTCAAGCTCGTTGGGAGGGAGGTCCAAAGTGTGGACGCCAGTAGTGAAGGAGCTCTTTTTGAAGTTGTTTGTTTAGTCTTGTGATATCATGCAAGTGTGCCGATCATGTTGTCGTTATTTGTCCTTCTTGATCTATCGCTGATATCCCTTGTTATGATATCTTGGAGTGCGTCTGCTGAGAGATGATGAATGATTTTAAAGATGATCAGGACTGTTTTAAATTTTGCTCTGGCCATCATTGGGAGCACTGTTCCCTCTAAGCTGTGCGCGTGTGCGCGCGCACACACCTCACCGAGCGAGCGCACGTACTTTACAACAGAGCGCACAAAAATTACAGCTCTGATTCTGATAGAAAACAACACAGACATCTTAAAATTTAAAAGTTATGATTGTAATTACTAGAAATTTCCCGCTTCATTTAGTAATCGTCTATTTTCATTTAATTTGATTAAAATCAATGTGGTGTACATACTGTATTCTGATGTGTAGTCAAATTTTAAAGTATATAACTCCGAGTGTCGTTATGTGGCGCACAAAAATTTAACCTTCCTTCAAAAGCTGCACACAGCTGATATTTTATGCGCACACAGCCTACAGAAAATTAGAGGGAACATTGATTGGGAGTCAGTGCAGTTGCTGTAAGACGGGGGTGATCTGCTCAGTTCTTGGAGTGTCTGTAATGATGCGTGCTGTGGTGTTTTGCACCATTTGGAGTGGGTGTAAGGTCTGCTGAGGAAGGCCTTGATATAACAAGTTTCCATAATCAAGTCAAGCTGAGGTGTGATGAGTGCTTGGCACACTGTGTGGAAGTGGTCCTGGCGGAGTATTGGCTTGATCTTTCTGATAGTCCTCAAAAGTTGATAGGCCTTGTTTGCGGTTTTGGTGATGTGGGATTTCAGGTTCAGAGCTCTGTCCATTGTGATGCCCAGGTACTTAACTTCATCTTTGACTACTATGAGTTCATCTAGAATGCTGATAGTTTGTCGTGGAATGAAGGTGGGGTTCCTGGTGATGAACATTGCCTCAGTTTTATCATAGCTGACCGTCAGGTTATTGGCTGTGAGCCAGGCATTCATGTCTTCAAGGCATCTGGTTATTGTGGTGGATTATCTTGAAGGTGGTTACAAGTATTTTGTAGCTTGCAATGCAATGTGTGCCTTTGATCAGTCCTGACTCCTGGTGACCCAGAAGCTCCTGGGTTTTCTTGGCAGTGTCACCAGAAGTAGATTGCCAGGCCTTTCTTCCGAGGCAATGGAGGGTTAAGTAACTTGCCCAAGGCCACAAGGAGTGCTAGTGGGAATCAAACCCTGGTTGCTTGGTTACCAAACCAGTGTTCTAACCACTAGGCTACTCCTCCACTCCTTATGCAGCTATAAATTGGTAGCCAATGTAGTTCTGATAGTATAGGTGTAATATGTTCAATGGAACTAATATTTAAGATTGTTCTGGCTGCCACGTTTTGGGCTAACTGAAGCCTTCTGAGATTTTGTTTTGATAGGCCATGCAAAATGGTGTTAGCGAAGTCAAAGTGAGGAGTGATGATTAATTGTATAACAGATTTGAAGTCATGTAGATGGATCAGTGGACGGAGTTTTTTTCATAGTTTCAATTTATAATGTATTTTTATCGCTATATTTTTGATGTGAGATTCCATACTGAGGGTCTGATCCAGTGTGATGCTTAAGTATTTCACCTCCTTTTTTACTGCAATGTTGGAGTTCTGTAGCCAGATTGATGTTGGTGGTACAAAGTTTTGATTTCTGGTGATGTATAGTACTTCCGTTTTGGAGAAATTAATGTATAGATTATGTTTTTTAAGCCACTGTGAAATCTCGTTAAAACAATCTGAGAGCATTTGGGTTGGAGAGTTTGGAATCATGAATGGGAGGTATAACATTATGTCGTCCGCATAGATGTAGTAGTGTATGCGGAATCTCTTGAATATGTGGCAAATGGGCTGCAGATATATGTTAAAAAGGAGGACTGAGCCCTGGGGGAGACCTTGTTCCTGTTTGAATGTTGTTGACGTTTCTTGGTTAATTCTCACTGTTTGAGTTCTGTCATGTAGGTACGATGTAAATCAGTTGAGGACAGTAGCGTTTAGGCCGATCAACATGATGCAACCCACCTGATCTGCTGGGAAGTCCAACCTGTATATGAGGGATTGAACCTCAGTGCATACCTAGTACCCAAAGAGAAGTGTTTTGGGAGGTTTTAGATATTGCCATTTTATGGAAGGGAGCTATTTTTCATCCTACAATGTATTTTCTCCTAAACAGAAATATTTTTTTGAGAAATTTGGAGCTTCACTCTGAGTCCAGGGAACAGGATCTATTTTGCATTTGACCTGCAAATACAAAATGTGCTTTCAAGTTGGTTATGAAGCCTGGCAACTCAGCTGCTCCTGGGTTTTCTTGGCAGTGTGACCGGAAATAGATTGCTAGGCTTTTCTTCTAAGACAAAGGAGGGTTAAGTGACTTGCCCAAGGCAAACCAATCCCTGGTCTCCTGGTTTCCAAGCCATTACTCTAACCACTAGGCTATGTCAGGTTTTGTGATGTTTGGGAAAGTGTCTTACAGGAGACATAGGGAAGTCATTCTGAGGCACAAATGGGACGTCCATTCCTGCTATTTGTGCTGGCTGCCTGACCCAAATAACTTCCCTGCCGGTTATTTATTTATTTAGCAAACATTTATATACCGCTACTTCCAGCGATCAGCAGCGGTCTGATTACATAAGGAGAACTGTCAAATCAGTACAGTAAAATTTGGGTGCGTACAGGTTGATTCGGAGGGTAGGCACATCACACAAGGGGGTTCTGTATAGGATATGGGCACTAATTACATATATACATATATACATTTTACATAAACGAGCAGGTGTACATAAATATGTTTTGGTCTCCCGGGGAGGTTAAGCTTAGACCCCTTAAGTTAAATCAAATTAAAATGACTCTGGAAAAGATGAGTCTTGAGGTTTTTCCTAAAGTCAGTTAGGTCTTTGCAATCTCGTAACTCTGGCGGCAGGTGATTCCAGAGTGTAGGTGCAGTGTATGAGAACGCTCTATTACTAGTATTGGTTTTAACAGCTCTTATATCAGCTGGAACGAGGAGGGTGTTTGAGTTGATGGTTCTTCTGCTTCTGTTGGGTGGTTGCGAGCAGATCAAGGTGGAGAGGGAGGACGGAGCAATGTTATGTAGGAGCTTGAAAGTAGTCGTGAGTGTTTTATATTTTATACGAGCAGCAATGGGGAGCCAGTGTAGCTCAATCAATACCGGGGTGATGTGATCAGCAAAACCTTTTTTCGTGATGATCCTAGCGGCTACATTCTGCGCCATTTGCAGGATGTTCAGTGTTTTCTTTGGGAGACCCTGAAGGATGGCGTTGCAGTAGTCGAAATGTGGCATGATGAGTGCCTGGGCAACGGTCCTAAAGTCCTGAGGTTCGATAATGCTCCTCAGCGGTTGAAGGACTCTTAGCTTGTGGATAACGGCTCTGTTTGTTTTGCGGAGGTGTTTCTCCATCTTTAGATTGCTTTCGAACGTTACCCCCAGATACTTTATTTCTTCCTTCGTTTGGTATGTATTGTTACATAAGGTGATTGTTGCGGGGGGTCGAAGTTTGGTTTTCTGGAGATGTACATCACCTCTGTTTTTTTGTGGTTGATCGTCATGTTACTTTATGCGGGGAAGAGGCAGCCCGGGGGCGGGGAAGAGGCAGGCAGTGGGCGGACGTTGGCCCTGGTCATACAGGGCCGATTCTAATGTCGACCCTAGTCGTCCAGGGCTGGCGAATTGGCCGGGGTAGCTATTCCACCCCCCAGGGTGTAATAACCTCCCTGGACGTTTTTTATTTTTTGTTTTGGAATACAAAAGGGGCGGGGGGGGGGGCAAAGTTAATCCCCCCACAGCCCGACCATGGCCTTAGGAGGCCGGATCAGGCATCGGGCTGCAAGAAATTAACTTTGTGGGCCAGAGGCCGGCGTCATGGCTTTTAAATGGAGCTGCGGTGCCATGGCAATGGGACGCCATGGTGCCATAGCTTCATTTAAAAGCCCTGACTGAGTTAGCTGGGCTAACTCTAAATGTGCAGGCCGGGACTGAACCACAATCTCCTCTATAGTCCGGGTCTGCCCAGAAGTACAAAGGAGATCTATGTCTTGAATGGAATCAGGCCTACAAGGGGTTTAACAGTCTGCTACACCCAGACTAGGACTCATACAAAAAAGAAGCAGAAAGGAAGTCCACCCAGGACCCTAGAAGAAGACTCTAGTAGCAGAAGAGGCACCCATAAAGTAAGAAGAAAATATTGATTGTTTTTGTTTTTGACTGCCATTGAGTCAATGTTGACTCATGGCAACCCTGTGGATGGTTGTCCTAATAAACTCTGTTTGGTCTTCAGTCAGCAGGCTAATTATTGATAGAGCGGTACACACCCCGCTCGTTCCACCTCAACCGCCTTACTCTTCCCTCCCCCTCATCTGCTCACCTGCAATCCACCTGTTCTTCCGCCTTTTTCTTTGCCGGTCCCGCTCTTTGGAATGCTCTCCCTTCCTCCCTACGCCTAGAGACCCATCACCCCACCTTTAAACGCAATCTCAAGACTCACTTATTTGCACTAGCTTTTGACCTCCCCTCTCCTTTTGTCTGACCTCTCTCCCTACCCAGCTGTTTCCCCTACAACATACAGTCTCCCTCGTCTCGTGCTGTCTTGTCTTCTCTTCTTCTTTCCTGTCAATTGAAACTGTAACTTCCTTTCCTACCTTCACTGGCCTCGGCCGCGAACCTCTCTGTGTATTGTATATTGTACACCGCCTTGACTTATGTAGAAAGGCGGTATATCAAATTTAATAAAACATAAAACATAAACATAACTGCAGTTACTGTATAGATCCACTGCATTGCTGGTTTTCCTCTTTTAAGGCAACTTTCAACCTTGCCAAGCACAATGTCTTTCTCTAATGATCTTTTTCTTTTTTTTCGCATGATGTGTCCTAAGTATGAAAGTTGAAGTCTTGTCATTTGAGCCTTGTCACGCCCCAGCCCTCTGCCTAAGGCTTAGAGGGATAGGGTTGCCATTAACTTCTCTTATAAAAGGTTGAATAAACTATTTTTCCCAGTGAAGCATGCTGGGAGTTGTAGTTTTGACCTTCTAAGATGAAGTGTAGTCATGAAACCGAAAGTAAAGGCAAATGACAAAATTTATTCCCCAAACGTAAACAAAGTCCATGTAGACTGTAACAGGATACTTCTCCATTCATTCGCTCAAGGTTGTTTACAACTTAGGCTGGATGAGCTTCACAGTCATTAATTATATGCAGCTGCTTATCAATATAACGGATAAAGAAAACACAGCTTCTTCATTCAACAAAGTAAAAATATCTTCTTTTTACCTTTGTCTTCATTAAGCATTCCAATGTACATGCAACGAGTATCTTCCCATTAAAAGAGCAAGTTCCTACCTTCAGTTCAGGCTAGGTTTCAATACTCTACTTTTCAGGAGACTTTATCTTTTCAGCTATTCTTTAGCAAAGGGACTCAATGCTAACAGCTTGACATAGCGTACAGTCCATGAGTACTTCTGGAGGCAATAAATCCTGCTCAATAGGCTCAACCTGCATTTCCTCTGGCTCTGGTAATGCAGTGCCCTGCTCTGAGCTTTTAACGTATGTCTCAGGGTATATTCTCTCTGAGGATCCCTGTGTCTCTCTTGAGCACAGCTCCACCCGGTAAGGATAAATTGTACCTGAAGCTGAGGACACTTCTCCCTGGCTGTGTTCACCAGTCTCCCTCCAGCTTCTGGGGAACAGTCCCTGGTTCACTTCCCTGAGTTCCTTCCTGGAGCTCTGCCACAGCTCCCTATTCCAGGCTTGGCTCCTTTGACTCCTGTGCTGAGTCCTGGGCTCCCACCTCTGAACTCTCTGAACCTTCTGAACAGGAACTGGGGCTTGAAGCCTTCTCTGCTCTCTCCTTCCGTGCTCTCTCCCTCTGGGCTCTCCTCTTCCAGGCTCTCTCTTCCCGGGCTCTCTCCTCCCAGGTTCTCCTCTCTGCTTTCTCTCTAGCCAAGGTTTATATCCCTGCTTCCCGGGCAGTGTCTCTCCCTCTCTGGACAGGTGCTTGCAATTATCTTCCAAGCCTGTGACTACGGAGGCAGAGCTTGGGTGTGGCAGCCTAGGTTCAGTTTCTCTCTGTTTTCTTTAGGCAAAAGCTGAAACCTGTGCACTGCAGGGATGTCACTTTTCTTAAAAGCAAAATCATTAGTTTCTCCTATTTCCATAGGCTCACTACAAACTTCCTTATTACATACTCTAAGTAAAGCTTGGGTTTGATCTTCTTTAATATCAACTGATTTGTTCTTTGGGCAGTCCGCGGGATACCAGCACCATAATTCAAAGGCATTGGCTTTCTTCCTGCCTTTCTTCATCACTGACCAACCTTTGCATCCATATGACATTATTGAAAATACAGTGGTTTGGACAAGTTGAATCTTTTTATATGTAGAAATATATAGAAATTCTGTATTTGAGAATCTTGTCTAGGTTCTTTATAGCCATCCTGCCAACAGCAATATGTCCAAAATTCCCAAAAAAATGCTATCAAAAAAGCCCACACTAATTCAGTTATAGTAAATACAACAAAGAAGGTGTTGAGAATCAGTAAAAAAAAAATGGCATACAAAATTTTCTGCGGCACTACTAAGAGTCACCACATTATAGAACATGAGGTGCCACCACACCTTCAAATTCAAAACATGTAAGAGACACTCTTACCTTCAGAGAAAATCACTGAATGAACATTTCAGCTTCTCAAGCAATTGCCTCATTGCTGACAGCATTTTGCATTATAAGCTGCATCAGACGGCTATCAAAAAACAAGGAACAAACACCAATACAATAACCACATTAGTTAGCTCACAAACAAAACCCGTGCTGACAAATATACAAAACAAAATTGAAGCTGAGAATCACTCAAGCTAAAGATCGCAGAAGAACTTACTTCACAATGCTAAAAGCGCACTATGATTCAAAAGATCAACATCTCAGTGTATCCATATTTTCCCATGGGAACGCTTCTTCTGTGTCTACCCAACAGAATCATGAAATGGCATCAAAGCAACTCAGACATTTAAACCAATGTGAACCAATCAAAAATGATCTTGAGCTAGTCAAAAATAACCAGACTCACAAAGGACTGACCTCAACAACAACCTGAAAGAGATGTATCACACACCAATCCAACAAACTACCTCAATCACCTTCCAAAAGAATGTCTCCATTAGGCAGACTGTGCAACTATATCACCCTCCATAGCTAATTTTTATATGGTTAGGTTTGAGAAATAATGGCATGCTTGTTCTTACAAAATAAACACGTTGTGGAGGTGTGTTTATAGATGACCTGTTTGTTTTTTGGAAAATTAGTGTTTTGTCTATTGCAAGAGTTTGTGCAATGGCTTGATATAGTAAACAATGTTGGGATGAACTGTGATTTACGATTTGAATGAGATCTCCTTTTTGGATGTTAAGATTAATAAAGTTGACGGTTCCTTGAGAGTTAGTGTTCACAAAAAAAGCAACTGATAGGAATACCTCATTGCATTATAGTAGCACACAACCTCCTGCTTTAAAGAACAGTTTACCCTTTTCACAATTTCTGCGTTATCGGTGCAACTGTAGTTTTAATGATGTGTTGCTTGCATAATCCCATTCTTTAGCTGTTGCTCTCAAAGAGCGCGGTTATCCCAGAACATTGTTCATAAGGAGAGGCTACCGGCCTTGTATAATGATAGGGATCTTTTGTTAAGGGAATCCAGTAGGAGTAATGTAGAAGCAGATTCTCTTGTTCATTTGATCACTCAGTTTTTCCCTTTCGGGAGTAACATTTGTAATATTGTACGTAGACATGCTGAGGTTATTATAGTGGCGCCAGGTTTGCAGCAGACACAGACTAGAGTTGTATTTTCTAGGAATAGGAATATTCAGGAAGTCTTATGTCCATTTGTTTTCCCCCCAGAGAAATTTGACGGGTGGTGATGGGAGTCACTCTATGTGGACAATGTCAAATCTGTGCTGTGTCTTTGACATAGACTGCGTTTTCTCATAATGGGCAGGTTTATAAGTTACGTTGGCACACTACATATAAGTCCACACACGTGGTGTATATCATCAAATGCCCATGTAATTTGTTATATATCTAGCAGACGACTAGAGAACTAACAACGCAGATTCTTGAGCATAGGATTTGTTTAAATTGAGGAACTATGGAGACTCCTATTGTTCAACATTGTGAGTCCATTGGGCATACATTTGAAGAACTCTCAGTATTTGCAGTTGATTATGTTTCCCCTAGGTATGGGGCGGGGGTGGGGAATGAGTGAAGAGCCTTATACATAAAGAATAAAATTGGATTTTTATTTTGAAAACAGTAACTCCCAGGGGTTGAATATGAAGAATGATTTTGTGAGGGATTTTCCCTTATGATGTGAGTCTGTCTTAGTACTCTTTCATTTAGCTGTTTACATCAGATTTAAAGCCTTTTATATTTGTCATCTGCTGAATCAATGTTTTTTTTTTACTTCGGGTACTTGTTTTTATGTGATATAAATGATTTTCCCACAGTTTGAACATGTTGGGTTTTATTCAAGTTTAAAATTTAAATAAGTCTGTGGTTTTGATGTGTTTATGCGGTTGTTTTTGAATGAGTATGTGTATGGTGTCTCTTTTGTGTGCAATTAGTATTGCAGTGGTGGTTGTATGACTTTTTGAGGTTGAGAATTCTTTTGTTTGGTTGAATGCTATTAACACAGTCAGCCTAATGGAGGCATTCTTTTGGAAGGTGATTGAGGTAGTTTATTGGCCAAGAAAACCCAGGAGCTTCTGGGTCGCCAGGAGTCAGGACTGACTCAAAGGCACACATTGCATTGCATTGGATTGATGTGTGATATACCTCTTTCAGGTTGTTGTTCTTGTTGTTGAGGGTAGTCCTTTGTGAGTCTGGTTATTTTTGATTGGTTCACATTGGTTTAAATTTTTGAGTTGTATTGACGCCATTTCATGATTCTGTTGGGTAGACACAGAAGAAGCGTTCCCATGGGAAAATATGGATACACTGAGATGTTGATCTTTTGAATCACAGTGCGCTTTTAACGTTGCGAAGTAAGTTCTTTTAACCACTGCGATCTTTAGCTTGAGTGATTCTCAGCTTCAATTTTGAATATTGAATATTGTGTGCAATTCTGGTCGCTGTATCTTAAAAAGGATATAGCGATTTTAGAAAAGGTACAGAGAAGAGCCACCAAAATGGTAAAGGGGATGGAAGGATACTCCTATGAAGAAAGGCTAAAAAGGTTAGGGCTCTTTAACCTGGAAAAGAGACGGCTGAGGGGAGATATGATAGAAGTCTATAAATTAATGAACGGAGTGGAACGTGTAAACGTAGATCGATTGTTTACCTTATCAGAATATAGAAAGACTAGGGGACATGCAATGAAGCTACAGGGTAAACTATTTAAGACTAATAAAAGAAAATATTTTTTCACTCAACATGTAATCAAACTCTGGAATTTGTTACCGGAGGATGTAGTAAAGGCTGTTAGTGTAGCTGGGTTTAAAAAAGGTTTGGACAAGTTCCTGGAGGAAAGGTCCATAAACCATTATTAAGAAGTGACCGAAGATATCAATGCTTGACCCAGTACAAGCATTGTGGAACTTGTGTCTCTTGGGGAAACTGCTAGGTACATATGACCTAGATTGGCCACTGTTGGAAACAGAATACTGGGCTTGATGGACCTTGGTCTGACCCAGTATGGCATATCTTATGTTCTTATGTTTGTTTTGTATATTTGTCAGCGCAGGTTTTGTTTGTGAGCTAACTAATCTGGTTATTGTATTGGTGTTTGTTTCTTGTTTTTTGATAGCCTGCTGATGCAGCTTATAATGCGAAACGCTGCCAGCGATGAGGCAATTGCTTGAGAAGCTGAAATGTTCATTCAGTGATTTTCTCTGAAGATAAGAGTGTCTCTTTCATGTTTTGAATTTGAAGGTGTGGTGGCACCTCATGTTCTATAATGTGGTGACTCTTAGTAGTGTTGCAGAAAATTTTGTATACCATTTTTTAAACACTTTCTTAACACCTTCTTTGTTGTATTTACTATAAGTGGATTAGTGTGAGGGTTTTTGATAGCATTTCATTTTTGTTTTTTAATTAAGGGAGGAGTGGCCTAGTGGTTGGGGCAAGGTACCTCAGGCTGGAGGTCGGGGGTTCAAATCCCACTAGAGGACAGCAACCTTGGGCCAGAAGGACTGGGGTTTCTAGTCCCACAGGTGCTCCTTGTGGTCTTGGGCAAGCCACTTAACCCTCTATTGTCCTTGTTCCTTGTAAAATAGTTATCTCCAAGTTATAATGCCCTGTTCAATATAATTTCAGTTTGTTCAATGTAAACCGCCTTGATATCATGAAAGGCAGTATATAAGAAATGATAAATAAATAAAAGATTGTATGCTATCTGAGGTGTTTTTCATGTCTAAGGAGCAGTATGTTGTCAGATTTCTTGATGCTTGTCATTTCTTTGCTGATCTGAAACCATTCTTTCTCCCTCAACCTGCTTGAATCAATAAAGGTATATGACAAGGCTGCATATTTTTCCCATAAATGCTTAATTTATATGCAAAACAAGTGATCAGAGAAGCAGGACCATATGAAGACAACAGAGGTGTGAAGACTGATGGGAGACTCATCAACAACCTTCACTATGCTGAAGATACCATGTTACTGGCAGAAAATGAAGGCGATCTGAAAAATCTGCTTATCAAGATTGAGGAAAACAGTCTTAAAATCAGCCTGCACCTTACCGTGAAGAAGAAAAAGATTGTGGCAACTGTCAAAATAAAAAACAAATTCTTACCATATCTAATTGATTTTGCAAGTTTGACCTTTTGCTTGTTACCTTGCGGAGCTCGAAATATTCTTTCAACTCAATCTCGGTAGATGACGTTAATTTTATATAGTGCTACGTTTCAAAACTGTTGACTTTAATGGCTAACGCTTCTCTAAAGGAGGGTTATGCTCCTGATGAACTAAAAGTTGGGACTTTGATCTTGAAACAAAATTATCCTGTAAATGACCGACTGTGCATCTTATAGACCTGTTGTTAACCTTTTCTAGTGAAATTTCTTGATCAGATGGTTAGATTACAACTTGACAAACCTGCTGAAATAGAAAATACTACATAAAATCACAATTTGGATTTCACCAAGATCATAGCTGTGAGACTTGGCTATTAGATAATAATTCTAACCCCAGAAGTAAATCATCACAAACTGCTTTTTTATTGGTATTTCTTGATTTATCTGCATCATCTAAGTCTGTAAATCATGAGATTTTGTTGCAATGATTTTCATCTGTAGGGATCTCTGGTGTGGTATATTCATGATTTGAATCTTATTTGAGGGAAATTATCAGTAAAGATCTTCGGAAAGCTAACCATGTTAATCGGCCTCTTCCTCTTGGAAATGAGTAGTTCACTGCTCTGCTGGTGTGTCGTTGCCTGGTGTAAGCGATAATGTGGGCTTATTCAGGAATTCCAAGGCGGTGTTTATCCAGCCGATCCTGGAATGCCCCCTAGCCAGTCTGTTTATTAGGATATCCACAATGAATATGATAATAGAGGTGTCTGTTCCACCGCAACAACTAGCAGTGCATTATAAGCAGCTTCAATGACATCCCAACTCGATGGCCATACTACTGCTGCTATTACAGAATGAGGGACATTTGCAACGATTTCCAAAGAAAGGATCGAAACTATCGTATCAGGTCTAAACACCACCACCTCCCCGCTCGATCCCTGTCCAGTGGAATTGATAAAAAAGACAAAACAGGAATTAAGCTCTGCACTAGCAAACATAGTAAATGTATCATTCAAACAAGGCAAAATGCCCAACAGCCTAAAGACATCCATCATTCGACCAACCCTCAAGAAGCCTGACCTCGACCCCCTGGAACCCACCTCATTCAGACCAATAGCAAGCCTGCCATGCACTGCAAAGATAATTGAGAAGATAGTCCAACAACAACTGCAAGATCATCTCGACAAAAACAACACACTTGATCCACAGCAACACAGATTCCGCCCATCTCATGGGGTTGAAACCCTCATGGTCACTCTTCTAAACACCCTAATCAGAGGTATACAGGCAAAATGGACTGGTTTATGCCCTGATTTTTCTCGACACTTCTACAGCGTTCGATACAGTCTCATATAACATCCTCCTAAGCAGACTACAGGAAATTGGAACCATTGAAGCACTTTGTCTTGTATGCCAATCTTATCTAACCAACAGATATCAACTCATCTGAACCAGCACCACCACCTCCTCTCCTTTTCAACAAACCTATGGAATACCACACAGCTCGGTGCTCTCAGCCATGCTCTTGAACATCTACCTTCAACCCCTCTGCACGGAGTGGCAGGTACACCTACTCTTGCCACCTTGCTGGGTAGACTAGATCAGTGGTCCCCAACCCAGTCCTATGGGGCCCACCGGCCAGTCAGGTTTTCGGGATATCCCTAATGACTATGCATGAGATATATATGCATTAGAGATATCCTGCCAACCTGACTGGTTTGTGGCCCTCCAGGGCTGGATTTGGAGACCCCTGCCTTACACCTCTGTCATTTAAGATTGTGAGTGGGCAAGGTGCAGATGTCCAAGACATCAAAAAAGTATATAGACAACGTTTTGGTGGTGGTGAGAAGTGAGGAGGAATGTGACACATTCTATATACCTTTTTGATGTCTTGGACATCTGCACCTTGCCCACTCACAATCTTAAATGACAGAGGTGTAAGGCGGGGGTCTCCAAATCCAGCCCAGGAGGGCCACAAACCAGTCAGGTTGGCAGGATATCTCTAATGCATATATATCTCATGCATAGTCATTAGGGATATCCCGAAAACCTGACTGGCCGGTGGGCCCCATAGGACTGGGTTGGGGACCACTGGACTAGATGGACCATGCAGGTCCTTATCTGCTGCCATATGCTGTGTTACCCCCTATACTGTACTGCTCCCTTAGATTTTTGCAGCTCAAATGCATGACCCTGCATTTTTTAGCGTTAAATCTTAGCTGCCAAATTCTAGATCATTCTTCAAGTTTAGCGAGATCCATTCTCATGTTATCTACTCCTTCCTGGGAATCTACTCTATTGCAGATTTTGATATTTGCAAATAGGCAAATCTTACCAGACAGCCCTTCTGCAATATCACTAACAAAAATGTTAAAAAGAATCAGACCAAGGACAGACCCCTGTGGCACACCATTGGTTACATTCTTCTCCTCAGAATAAACTCCATTTACCTGTACCCTTTGTTGCCTCTCACTCAACCTATTTCTAATCCAGTCAGTCACTTTAGGGTCTATTCCTTGGAAGCTTAATTTATTTATAAGTCATCGGTGTGGAACAGTGTCAAAGGCTTTTCTGAAATCTAAGTACACCACATCTAGGGCTCTCTCTTAGTCCAACTCTTTGGTCGCCTAGTCAAAGAAATTAATTAGATTTGTCCAACAAGATCTGCCCCTAGTAAAGCCATGTTGCCTTGAATCCTGCAATCCTTTGGACTCTGGAAACTTCGCTATCCTCTAACAGTGTTTCCATTAAATTTACTCACCACAGAAGTCAGACTAACTGGCCTGTTGTTCCAAACCTCATCCTTACGTCCACTTTTGTGTAAAGAGACCACATGCGCCTTTCTCCAGACCTTTGGAACCACTCCTGACTCTAAAGATGCATTCAAAAGGTTAGACAGTGGAGCTGCTAGAATGTCTGGGATGTATCTCCTTCAGCCCCATCTCTTTGTCTACTTCTAGTTCAGTTAGTTCCTCACGAACACAGTCTTCTGAAAATCATTCAAGATCCCCTTCACTATTGTTCCTATTTGTGGGTGTTTTCTGAGATCCTGTTCTGGGCCTTTCATCTGTGAACACAGAACAAAAATATTTGTTAAGCAATTCTGCTTTATCCTCATCAGCTTCTAAATAGTCTGCCCTTCACCTTTTGAAGGTGACAATACCACTCTTGCCTTTCCTCTTCTCACTAACATATTTGAAAAATGTTTTGTCCCCCCATTTTACTGCATTGGCTATTTTTTCTTCTATGCATCTTTGCTTTCCTGACTACTTTCCTAGCTTCTCTGTTTTTCCAAATATTGATGCTGGTCTTCCTCTCTCTGTGAATTCTTGTATTTTTATGAAGGCCACCCTCTTTTTCTTCACCTTTTCAGCCACTTCTTTTGAGAACCATAATGGCCTCCTTTTCCTTTTATATTTACTTTACTAACAAAAAAGGTTTTTTACCCTTAAAATATCCCCTTTCAGTTTTGCCCATTGCTTTTCTACATCCCTCCAGCTGTTTCCATCCCACTAACGATTCCTTGAGGTATTGTCCCATCTTGGCAAAGTTAGTTTTCCTTGCTTTTGAATGGACTTTATCAGCCTTAGCCTTAGCCCTAGCACTGAAGCACACCATCTGGTGATCACTGGATGTGAGATGATCTCCCACCAGGACATCAGAAACATGTTCCAAGTTGCTAAACACCAGGTCCAGTAAGGTCCCTTCACGTGTGGGTTCTGTTACCAGTTGCTGGAATAATTTGTCTTGTAGAGAATCCAGGATCTCCTTACTTCTAGATGACACTGCAACAGGGATGCACCAATCAACATCTGGCATGTTGAAATCACCTATCAGTAGCACTTCTCCTTTCATGGCAATACTGTGAATGTCTTCAATTAAATCTCTGTCCACTTCTGTCTATGAAAGAAATGTGTATATCACATCAATGCAAATGGATTCCCCATTCCCTCTTTATTGTTTAACCCACAATGCCTCCTCCTTCCCTTGTAAGCCCTGTAATTCTGTAGCTTTACTATGATTTTTTACCACTCCTCCTCCCCCTCCCCTTCTTCCTACCTGTCCTTCCTGAATGAAGTAGAGCCCTGTATAATTATATCCCAATCATGGTTGTTCCTGAATCATGTCTCTGTAACAGCCTCTAAATCCAAGTCAGCCTCTTCCATTAAAGCCTTAACATCTGAGATCTTATTTCCCATTCTACACTGCTTTCCAGACATTTCCCCTTTTACCCATTTCTACTTACCTAGAGACTTTATTCACCCATCCCTAAGGAAGCTAGTTTAAAGCTCTCTTTAGTAGGTTAGCCAGTCTGCTGCCGAAGATACTTTGATCCTTCTTGGACGGATGGACACCATTTGTGCTCAGCAGCCCTTGGAAGATCATCCCATGGTCCAGGAAACCAAAACGCTCTTGATGACATCACCACATACATGTTTCTATAAATATTAACCATAAACGTCTCACTCACCATGTTAGATACCATTCCACCATCGAGAGCTGTTCAGACGGCAATGCATACGTCTCTCAAGGTACTCTCACACATATATTTCTTATATCCAACAACATTGACACCATTTTGAATGAATGACAATCAATCAATAAAACTGTTTCCACTTGATATCCTGATTTAAACCCTTAGAAACCAGGGTTTCCCAACAGAAAATATATTCCTATTCCTATTCCCATCCGTATAAAGTCTGGGTGGGATCACAACCCGTTGGGCGCTGTCTCAATCTGACATGGAAGTGTCAAAAAATGCACAGTCACTGTAATCTTAATGGGTCTTGATGTACGCCCAATATATATTTTATTGCAGGGGCGCACAACAGCAAAGACAACCCCGGAAACATTTTAATCAAAATGCTGTCTAAGCTGATGTCTAAATCCTAACTGTAGAAGAATAAACTTACGTCCATCTCAGGAGATGTGTTCGTGGTTTACTTGGAAATATTACCCCCCTCAAGTGATATAACGGGCATAGAAAGGGGCTACTGTAGGTATGCTAATAGAGATCTGTTGTAAAACGAGAAACTTTGCATATGTGTGTCCACGGAGGCATAAGATCTGCAAGGTTATATTGCGTTATTCGGATATTTTACAGGTTCATTCGGTTGCTTGCTTTGCGTAATTTGCACAATTGGCTGGTTCGGTCCCGCACAGCCCAGGAAGACACTGTGCTGCTGTGCGAGAGTCTGTGGGGCAAATAGAAATGTAGGAAATGTGTAGCCTGTCTATTGATGTTGGAAATCACAGTTTATTCATCTGCAGTTAGGATTTAGACATCAGCTTAGACGTCTATGCTGTTGTGCGCTCCTGCACTAAAATATATATTGGGCGTACATCAAGCCCCTTTAAGGTTACAGTGACTGATGATTGTTTGACACTTCTGCGTCAGGTAGACAGCGCCTTTGGTAGCTCATTGGAAACAGGCTGGGCTCTCAGATAATAACCAATTGCATCTTTTTGTAGTTGAGAAAGTACTATGAAAGACAGGTTGTGATCCCACTCAGACTTTATACTGATGGGAAGAGGAATATATTTTCCGTTGGGAAACTCTGGATCGTAAGGTATTAAATCAAGATATTGAAGGGAAGTGGATTTATTGATTGTTTGTCATTCACTAAAAATGTTCATTGAATATCAGAGACGTGTGTGAGAGATACATGCGTTGGCCTCTGAACAGCTCTGGGTACCTAACATGATGAATGAGAGGTTTATGGTTAATATTTATAGAAATATGTGTTTTCTAGGATGTATGTTCTGTTTATATATTTTGTATTTGTAGTGCGTTTAGGGCTCCCTGATGAAGCTGAATTTTCTTGGCGAAACAACGGCTGGGTTGACGCTGGTTGGAAGATGTTTGTGTTTGTACGTTTGAGAGGCAATATTATACTCTCCAACTGAATTGAACTGAATATGCCAAGCCCACTAAGTGAAGATACAGCTTTATTAATCAATGGACTGTAAGATCGGAAAATGGACATTTTGAGAGCTACAGTATATGGGCTGAAGGACTGTGGTCTAGCAGTTACCACTGATGAAAAGATGAATTAGCATACTAATGGAGTTTTATGCTGAGTATTGAACATTGGATCCTTTCCTTCGGATCATATAAGATATTGGCTGAAAGCCTTGAAGTCATGTCTCAATGTTATGAAGGACATTTTGTAAAAGATTCATTGGTTGGTTTAGGTATTATGAGCGAGTGTGTGTGAAATGGGATTTTAAGTGTTTGGGTAATGTAGAACATAGGGTTGCCAACTGGCTCCAGATGTGCCCGACAGGCTTGATCCAGTCATGGGTTTACCCCATTGCATGCAGGGACTTGTAGTTCTGATCTCTCTATAGCACTTCATAAGAAAAGCAAGGCTATATGTCCCTGCATGCAATGGGGTAAACCCAGGACTGGATCAAGCCTGTCAAGAGCATCTTTATTTTATTTATTTATTTAGACAGTTTTTGTATACCGCCTTATCCTTCAATCAAAGCGGTCACAACACAATTGGAGGATACATTTAACACGCGGGGATATGAGACACATACACTAATACTTACAGGGAACATCTGTAGTCAGTTGGCAACCCTAGTAGAACATATTCAGTACTTCGTATTTATAATAGAGTTTATATAAATATGAGTGTGTGATGTTGATGGTGCCACATTTTTTATAATCTAACTGTAATCATTTTGTGGTGAGGGGTTTTCATATTGCTTTGGTACTGGTTTACCCCACTGCATGCAAGGCTTTGTAGTCTTATTGCCAAAGGCAGGGGCAGCCTAAAGGTTCTTTCTGCCTTAGGCAGGCCCAAGGTGCTACCCCCCACCACCACACTGCCTTGCTGCCCCAGACATCCAGCCTCTCACTGGGGGTTGATGGGCAGCACGGCGATCACCTCTTTGAAGCTGCGGCAGGCCTTAAAGCACATGCACGTACTCATGGCCTGCCGCTCCTGTCTCCCGTCCCCTCTGACTTTCTGTGTGTCAGGAGTGTCAAGATGCTAGTGCATGCTTTAAGCATAGAAACATGACAGCAGAAAAAGACCACACGGCCTCTCTAGTCTGTCCTTCCATATCAAATACGATAGTCCCCTTTTTTTCTTTAGAGATCTGCTGTGCTTCTCCCATGCTTTCCTGAACTCGGATACTGTCCTTGTCTCTCTTACCTCCATGGGAGACTATTCCACGTATCTACCACTCTTTCCGTAAAGAAATATTTCCGCATATTACTCCTGAGTCTATCCCCTTTCACTCTCATCCCATGTCCCCTCGTAGCAAAGTTTGCTTTCAATTGAAAGGGAATCTCCTGTGTGTTTCTGCCACGGAGGTATTTAAACATCTCAATCATATCACCTCTATCTCACCTTTCCTCCAAGGTATACATATTGAGATCTTTAAGTCTGTCCTCATATGCTTTATAACAAAGACCATTTTAGTGGCCACCCTCTGCACAGACACCAACCTATTTATGTCCTTTTATGTTTAAATTGTCTTTATTGACCCAATAAACAATAACAAAATCCAATACAGTACCATTACATTACAGCACAAGTTGCCACGCATATCATGCGGGAGCCCCTACACTTTCAACATGAGACAGACGCAGCCTTTACATATTTGGTCATTTTCAAATATAACCCAACTAAACTTACCCAAGCCCTTCCCCCCTCCCTATCCCCCCTCTTCTGGTGACTGGTTCCATTCACCATTCAAACAGTGGGACCTTGAATTATACTATCCGTATCATGCCATATTGTTTTATTTATTTATTTATTTATTTAACATCTCTTATATACCGCGCTATTAAAATCAGTGCGGTGTACATTGAACAAAATATACTGCAATGTGTACAGGTAACATTGAGTTTACAGAGAACAAGGGAATATATAACATGGAATAACAGGGATAACTATGTACAATCAACATTATACTATGAATATGCTTTTATTATATACCATATTTAAACTCGAGTGGATATTGTACGTGTATTCATGGGTGGCATGGGTCAATAGTAGTAAAGTGAAATATCGTGGGAACTAACCATTTTCTGGTTGGATAAAGGTGCTAAGGTGTTTGGTGTGAGTGGGAGGCCTGTTGGCTGTGTGAGTGTCCATGGTCACTTCTGGGTAGTATTTTGTGAATAAGTGATGCTTTACGGCTTTGCGGAATTGTAATAGGCTTTTGATGCCGCGGATTTCATGGGGAAGTATATTCCAGTTCCTGGGTGCGAATAATGAAAAAGCTCTGTTTGATGTAGCTTTAGTACATGATGTCATCATCTTGGGAACTATTAAGGTGTTCATAGTTGTAGTCCTTCTGTTTCTATTTTCAGGGGTGTTATGGATTAGTTTTCTGATTGGTGTTGGTGGGTAGATATTCATGGCTTTGAAGGTCAAGACTAGTGACTTATATGAGAGTCTGGCTTGTAGAGGTAGCCAGTGTAGGTCTTTCATGATAGGCGTTATATGAGCAGACCTTGGTGATCCAGAGAGGACTCTTGCAGCTGTATTCATAGCCAGACGAAGTGGATTTAAGGTTGATTGAGAGAGCCCGTGGAGGATGATGTTTGCAAAATCTAGATGTGGGAGGACTAGTGCCTGGAAGGTTGATCGGTAATCAGTATAGTCCAGTAGTGTTCTGATCTTCTGATATATACTCTTTGTCACATTCTTCACATGCATTGTCATATCCAGGTGTTGATCTAATGTTATGCCGAGGTATCGGATCGTGGGTTTGGACGTCAGTTCTATGTTGTTGACCAGCAGCGACGGAGGAGGTACGAACTTAAGATTCCTTGTGACAAATAGGACATCAGTTTTGCTATGATTTATTCTTAGGTTTTGAGTCAGCAGCCATTCAGCTACTGCTCCGAAGCAGTTGATTATTGGAGTAAACACTGGTTGGTCAGTTTTGAACGGCATGTATATGAGGATGTCATCAGCGTATGCCAGGCATTGTACGTTGAAGGATCTGATCAATTCGCATATCGGCTGCATATAAATATTGAACATTAACGCCGATAGTGAAGATCCTTGTGGTACACCTTGAGACTGTAGGAATGGTTCTGAGGATTCCTGGCCTGTTTTAACTTGTTGCCACCTATTGGAAAGGTAGGATCTACACCATTCCAGTGCTGTGCTTCGAATCCCCTTCTCTCTCAGACGTTGCAGTAGTATATCGTGGTTCACAGAATCGAATGCAGCGGAAATGTCTAAAAAGATGAGAATAAATCCTTGTTTGATGTTGTTTATTCCTGTGATCAGATCGTTGAATAGGGTTGTAAGGATTGTGTCGACTCCATGTGCTTCTCTGAATCCATGCTGTGATTTGTCTAGTGGTGCTTCTGTGTCAATGTGATGCTGGAGTTGGTGTTGGGCAGCTTTCTCGATGATTTTTGCAAGCTGGGGGATGCTTGAGATTGGCCTAAATGATTCAGCTTTGGATGAATCAAGCTTACTGTTTTTTAGTAGAGGCTTGATAGAGGTGTGTTTAAGACTCTGGTTGCAGATAACAATACTGGTTGCAGTAGAGCAAGAGGCATACTGATTCAATCCCACACAGTACACTTCCCAATAGCAAAGGCCCTGGGACCACCACTGTCCCAAGCAGCCAAGAGATCCATCGTTAAGGCTCACACAAACAGAAAATTTACAGCCATGCTCCACCCCCTAGGGAAAAGAGACTGATTATAGGGCTTCCAGATCTGCATAAATCGTAAATGTCTAGGAGCTGCCCCCTGTGCTGCTACATTCTCCATCAGCCTATGAAGGCTATTTCATCATGCCCAATAGGCTTGAGGCTCTTGATCCAGCCAAGCCTTCAAGATACTCTGAAGCCCCAATAGACAGACTTTCCGTGTAAATAGTTTTGCTCCTTGGCCCTTTAGCCGCAAACCCTTTGGGTCCCCAAGTATCACTTCTTCCACCTGGAAAGCCACCAATTGCTGAAGTACATCACCGATTGCTGAAGCATCTCCCAGAACTTGCGCACCCCTGGACATTCCCAGAACTGATGCCCCAGGGTGCTCTAGGTCACGGTACATTTTATACAATTACTGGTTGCCACACGGCCTGCTGCTCGAGCTCTCACTGGCAGAAAGAGCGCTCTCAGTATTACTTTGCATTGAATCTCGCATAGCTTCACCTCCGTGGTAACTTGAGCAACCCATTGTAAAGAACCGTAAAGAGTGTCTCCCACCCAACTTGTTCCCAACTCTGCATTCCACCTCTGCGCTAATTCCTGATGGTCCTGCGAGTACGAGTGTCACTCAGGCCTTTTGCATCAAGGACAATGACATCCCTTCCCGCTCCTCTATTTGAAAAAACTGGGCTCCACAATCAACAAATCCAGGCCCAACCACTGTTTTTCCCAATGTCCTTATGTAATGTTGCACCTGGTGTAATGCAATATCACCCCCCCGGGCGGAAGCCGATATTCCTCCCTCAGCTCCTGCAGTGACTTAAATTGTCCATCTCGCATCACAAACTGCCGGTCCCATAATCTGAACTTCTTTGAAAGGTCCCCTGCTGGGAAATCTAGGTTGCCCCATAGGGGGAGAAACCCTGATTAGGTTGGAGCCTGCCCCATCCTACAACAAAAAACTCGCCTCGTTCCCCACAGTGACCGTACCATCGGGCATGCACGGACGCGCACGGGCAAACGTGACCACTGCGCATGCAGCACATAAATAGGATTTAAATGCCCCGGAAACTCGCTTTCTAATCCCAAGGAGGTACACACTGCCCCATTGTATAGCCAGTCCCGCACATGGCGAAGTAGACAGCTAATGTTGTATTGCTCCAGGTCTGGAACCCCAAAGTCCCCCTTGTGCTGCACTCCCTATCATCCGGGCAAATGCTCTACGAGGTTTCCATCCTCGCCATAAGAAACAACTGAGTGTACGCCACCAAGCCTGTAGCTTGTTCTTTAATAAACGTAACAGCAGCACCTGTAACAAGTATAGCCATCTAGGAAAAAGCGTCATTTTATATAAAGCAACACTCCCCAAAAGTGACAATGGCAAGTCTCGCCACTTCTGCAGTTGCTCTCTTTCCCGCCACATCAATGGCGAGACATTTAATTGATACAACTGTGAAATCTTTGCCGGGAGCTGTACTCCTAGATACTTAAAATGTCTCCTAGTCCATTTCATCGGGAACGTACCTTGCCAAATTTCCAGCATTTGCGGATCTAGAGGTGTAGCCTCTGATTTGTCCATATTTAGCTTTAACCCCGAGCAAGCACCATACTTTTGAAAAAGCTCTAAAAGAGCCGGCAATGAGTCCCTAGGGTTGTACTGTACTAAAGTGCACTAAAATGTCATGCTGCAATTTTAAATTGTCGGTTTCCCACTTGTATCCCCCCAACCGTCTCTGCGGCCTGAACCTTACAAAGCTGAGGCTCTAGAAACAATAAGAAAAGCAGGGGCGAAAGAGAACAACCCTGATGAGTGCACCCTGTCCCAGCGGAAAATCCTCTGATACACGGTCGTTAGCCACCTCCACTGCTCGGGGTGCACTATACAGCAATTTTAACGCCTTCATAAACTGCCCATCGAACCTGAAATGGTCTAACACTTTGAAAAGAAATCGTCAATCAACCAGATCAAATGCTTTTTCAGCATCAAAACACTAACAATGAATTTAGCTGGTTCTCGTCACTCATTGCCAGGGAAGTCAACACTCTCCACACGTTTAACACAGGGTGACGACCCCGTACAAACCCTACCTGCTCTTCCTGAATCAGATCTGGCATAACCCCCGCCAGGCGATTAGCCAATATTTTAGTGAGTAATTTGTTGTCACAATTAAGTAGCAATATTGGCCTATATGATGCATTGTACAAAGGATCTCGACCCGGCTTTGGCAGCACTACTATATCTGCCACATTGTTCCCATATGGGAAAGTCTGCATTTCAATGAGCCGCGTGAACACATTCTGTAAAGGAACCCTTAACCGGTCTTTCATCAATTTATACCACTCATTACTGAATCCGTCAGGCCCTGGGGTCTTATATGTTTTAGCCTGGGCTATCGCATACTCTACTTCCTCTTCTAAGATGAGCTTATGCAACAGAGTTCGATGCTCGTCAGTCAGCACTGGAAGAGCCACTCCCGCCAAGCAAGCTGTGTCACCTAGTTTTAACCAACTCCCAGGGGCATACAGAGTCTGATAGTATTTATGAAATGCCGCTAATATTGGGTTGTCACCACTCTGCCTTCGTCTTGAAGTGCCACTATCCTTCTAGGCCCCTGATGCCTTTTAATCAGAGCAGATAGAAGTCTTCCGGCCTTATTGCCGTATTTGTAAAGCTTATAATGGTAATACAGCATAGACTTACGGGCCCTTCGGTGCAACAGAGTGTTTACAGTATCTACAGTGCTACCAGCTCCCCTCTTTTCTCTAATGACAGGCATCCACCTAGCTGTCTACGAACCTCCAGAATCTGCTTGGACAATTTGAAAGTATATTCTCTTGCGTCAGCTGCATTCAAAGCTAATTATTTCTCCTTGCAGAACGGCTTTAGCCATTTCCCAGAATAGCATGTGATTATCCTGGTGTGAGGCATTAGTGGTAGCATAACCATCCCACTTGTCCTCCATTTTCAAATGTGTGGGGAACTTCCACCTTCCAGTACCTTTCTATTTCCCCAGCAGCCCCACCTCTATCCATTTTGGTGCATTATCTGAAATCACTAAGGCCTCGAACTCTGCCCTTATCTACGGCAATATCGCTGCCGTTATCAACCAGTAGTCTATCCAGGATAATGTCCCGTGGGCCCGCAAAATGTGAGTATAGTCCCATTCCTGCAGGTATAAAACCCGCCAAACATCCTTTAGATCCTTGAGCTCACAAAAGTGTTCTGTTCCTCTTTGTGATCCCGTTCCCCTTTCCTTGCTTAGGGGCGCCTTGTCTTGAACTGGATCCAGAACACTATTAAAATCTCCACCCACCAGCAGAGAATGCTGGGGGAATCTATCCAAAATCATTCCCAGAGTCCCATAAAACGCGTGATCCTGGACATTAGGTCCATACATATTGCAAAATGTATAGCAGGTGTTCAACAATCTCCCAGCTATAATTAGGTACCGTCCTTGCGGATCCGCAATCCGCTGCTCTAGTGTGAAAGTGAGCCCTTTGCGGATTAGGATGGCCATCCCCGCTCTATGGGAGCTTGCTGCCGTCCCAAAGACTGCCCCACCCACCATCGCTGCAATTTGCCGTGTTCCGTTTCATCCATGTGGGTTTCCTGAAGGAACACTACATCTACTTCAGATCTCTCAGCTTCTTTAACACTTTGTATCTTTTGATCAGGGAGCCCATCCCACAAACATTCCACGATATACATCGAATCAGCTGATCAGCCATACTCTCTCACCGCCTGAGTACAATTACTCCCAGAACAGAAAACTTTGTGATCCGGGTCCCTGCCCAGCCTCGCCTCAGGGACCCATTTCCAAACTTCCAAAAAATATTCGAAAAGGTCAAGGCCACACACTTCCCTTCGCTACTCTTTTATCTCCTTATGCCACTTAAGCCACCATTTATCCCCTCCTTGCTTCCCTCCCCCGTGTCCACCCCCTCCCTCCTCCCCCCACCCCATGTCCCCTCCCATCTTTCCCTCCCCCCTTCTGAAATGGTGCCTCGTCTCACCGCTCCCCCACCCATTCCACTACCCAGGGTAATGATGCAATGAGGCTCTCCACCTCTCATTAAGTAAGTCCCCTTGTCACATCCAGCCTTTTACCGTCCTTCCAGCTTTAGTTCCCCCCCATGCCCAAATGGATGTAGGACCCCTCTATACCTGCTTCTGTGACAGCAGGCGATTGCTATCCTCGGCACTATCCTCAACCACTCCTAACCCCACCCCTCGCATCATCCCTGCCCCTAACTGTGTAGCAGGACAAAGGCAATGGGGCAAGGAGGAGAGCAAAAAAGATCGGTGGGGGAGCGGGAGAGCACTCCCTATGTTAAACTACCCCGCTCATACAGGTTAACCTCCACTATGCCCCCCTCACTCCCCCCACACCAAGCACCCACACATTTAAACACGTTTATTTGCTTTCCCTTTGTCTGGTAATCTGCAGTCCACTCCATTGTCAGTGCCCTCTCGCCGCTATGGCTGTCCTCCCCACTCCCCCCTCACCGCCACCGGCCCTCCCAACCTTCAAGTCTTTATCAAGTCCACAGTTAACCTGCGTGTGTCCACATGTCCAGTCTGTTCTGACATAACTGTTTTTTTTTCCTTTGACTCACTTCATTACAGGCCATGGTGTCGCAGCTCACAGGTGCAGTCCCGTTGTCTGCGATGCCTGTAGGATCTCCAAATTATTCCCAGTGAGCTGAGATGTTAATACGCTTGGGTAATCCCTCAGACCTCCACTATCGCAGCGGGGGAGTTTCTGAGTAATTAACAAAATCACTTCTAGCCCCCATTCCAGGGGCCACACGCAGCAATTTTGTAAGTCCACTACTTAATTGCACGATTATCCTGCTTTTGCGGTGCTCTACTTGTCCAGTTGGGTATTCAGCAGAGCCGCTGATGCCGCCTCTGGTGTTTCAAACACAAAGGTTTTCCCTTGCAGAGTGACTCTGAGGCAT
The DNA here is from genome assembly GCA_033557465.1 of Ichthyophis bannanicus. Lineage (NCBI taxonomy): Eukaryota > Metazoa > Chordata > Amphibia > Gymnophiona > Ichthyophiidae > Ichthyophis > Ichthyophis bannanicus. Next base: position 56,865,692 of record CM066045.1, read on the forward strand.
GTTCCGCTTTGCACTAATTGACTGCACACAGAGGAGAATTCCTTCCTTCTCTTGGTTACTGCGGGGGAGTAATCTTGAAAAATTAAAATTTTGCAGCCCTCATATTCTCCACCGCGCTTCTCTTTAACTGCCCGGAGCACAGCTTCTATGTAAATATAATTGTGAAACCGTGCTATGGTTATTCTTGGCTTGTTTTCCCCGTCCTGGCGTGGGCCCGCATGATGAATGCGCTCTATGAGCTTATTACCCTAGATCTCATTCAACTGTAACTGTGTCAGAAACATAGAAAAATGATGTCAGAAAAAGACCACAAGGCCTATCTAGTCTGTCCTTCCATATCAACAACTACAACAGTCCACTTTTTACCTTTAGAGATCCTCTGTGTTTGTCCCATCCTTCTTTGAATTCAGATACTGTCCTCATCTCTACCACCTCCACTGGGAGACTATGCCACGGATCCACCACTCTTTCCGTAAAGAAATATTTCCGCATATCACTCCTGAATCTATCTCCCTTCACCCTCATCCCATGTCCCCTCGTAGCAGAACTTGCTTTCAATTGAAAGAGGCTCTCCTCTTGTGCATATATGCCATAGAGGTATTTAAACGTCTCTATCATATCACCTCTATCCCGCCTTTCCTCTAAGATGTACATATTAAGATCCTTAAGTCTCTCCTCATATGCTTTATAATGAAGACCACTAACCATTTTAGTAGCCACCCTCTGTACTGACTCCATTCTGTTTATATCCTTTTGAAGGTGCGGTCTCCAGATGAGGTTGCACCAAAGACTTATACAGAGGCACTATCACCTCCTTTTTTCTGCTAGCCATTCCTCTTCCTATATACCCAAGCATCATCCTAGCTTTTGCTGTCGCCTTTTCTACCTGTTTAGCTACTTTTAGATCATCAGACACAACCACACCGAGATCCCTCTCTTCTTTAGTGGACAAAAGTACTTCACCCCCTAAACTATATCTCTCCCTTAGATTGCTGCAGCCCAAATGCATGACCTTGCATTTTTTAACATTAAATCCCAGCTGCCAAATTCTAGACCATTCTTCAAGCTTTGCTAGATCCCTCCTCATGTTATCTACACCTTCCTGGGTGTCTACTTTATTGCAGATTTTGATATTATCTGCAAAGAGGCAAACCTTACCTGACAACCCTTCCGCTATATCACTAACAAAGATGTTAAAAAGAATCGGACCAAGGACAGATCCCTGGGGCACACCACTGGTAACTTCCTTTTCCTCAGAGAGAGCTCCATTTACCTGTACTCTTTGTCGCCTCCCACTCAACCAATTTCTAACCCAAGCAGTAACTTTAGGGTCCATCTCAAGGGTGCTCAGTTTGTTTATAAGTCGCCTGTGAGGAACAGTGTCAAAGGCTTTACTGAAATCTAAATACACCACATCTAGGGCTCTCCCTCGGTCCAACTCCCTGGTCACCCAGTCAAAGAAATCAATCAGATTTGTCTGAGAAGACCGCCTCTGGTGAATCCATGCTGCCTGGGATCTTGTAATCCGCTGGACTCAGAAACCTCACTAGTTTTTCTTTCAGCAGCGTTTCCAATAATTTACTCACCACCGAAGTTAAAATAACTGGCCTGTAGTTTTCAACCACATCCTTACTTCCGCTTTTGTGTAAAGGGACCACATGAGCCTCTCTCCAGTCCTTTGGCACCACTCCCGACTCCAGTGAGGCATTGAAAAGATCAGTCAGTGGAGCTGCTAGAACGTCCCCAAGTTCCCTCAGTATTCTAGGGTGTATCCCATCCGGTCCCATCGCTTTGTCTACTTTAAGTTTAGCTAGTTTCTCATGAACACAGTCTTCTGAAAATTGTTCAAAATGTTCCTTTTTGTGGGTGTTTTCTGAGGTCCTGTTCCTGGTTCTTCATCTGTGAACACAGAACAGAAATATTTGTTAAGCAATTCCGCTTTATCCTCATCAGCTTCTACATATTCCTCCCCTTCACTCTTGAGTCTGACAATACCACTTTTTCCCTTCCTCTTCTCGCTAACATATCTGAAAAATGTCTGATCCCTCCATTTTATTGCATTGGCTATTTCCTCCTCTTTTTGAATCTTTGCTTTCCTGACTACTTTGCTAGCTTCTCTAAGTTTTTCCAAATACAGATGCCTGTCTTCCTCTCTCTGTAATCTCTTGTATTTCATGAAGGCCTCCCTCTTTTTCTTCACCTTTTCAGCTACTACTTTCAAAATCCATAGCGGTCTCCTTTTCCTTTTACCTTTATTTACCATTTTAACAGGTGTCCAAAAAGCCCCGCAGCTCCTTTTATTCCACATTCTTCTGCCGTCCTCGGTTTTCTAGGTTGTCAAGCTTAGCTTTATGCAGGAGGAGCTTGCTTTCCAGCCTTTTGAGTGCCTCCTGGTGCTCCGGTATCTCATCCTCCACTGCAGACACTCTGTTTTCCCGCATGCTCAAACGATTGGTGAAATCGGTTACTGTCTGCGCTATTTGCACCACATTATCCCCAAGACCCTGCAGTTGTCCTTCTAGCGCTCTTACCATCACTGCTGAAACTTCGTCGACCAGATTGCCTGCCACCATAGAGCCCCTCAGGCTGTTTGGCGCCTTTTCCGCCATTTTGATCTCCTGGTTTTTATGCCGATCTGGTCTGTCTTTTTGTTGCATTCTGGTGGTCATGGGCTCAAACCTTCTGGCCCCTCCGTCACTTGGCATTTCTCCCGCTGTTCTTATGCCGCAAATAGAAGGCGTAGGGGGTTATAAACAGTAAAAATTAATGTTTAAAGGTGAGGAGCCCCGGAGGTCAGCAGAAACACATCTGCCCAAGCTCACTGCATCACGTGACCTTTATATCCTTTTGAAGGTGCGGTCTCCAGAATTGCACACAATACTCCAAATGAGGTCGCACTAAAGACTTATACAGAAGCACTATCACCTCCTTTTTTCTGATGGCCATTCCTCTCCCTGTGCACCCAAGCATCCTTCTAGCTTTCACCATTGCCTTTTCTACCTGTTTAGCTACTTTGTTTCTGACAATCTTAAATATACCCAGGTCCCGCTCTTTTTTCATGGACAGAAGTACTTCACCCCCTACACTGTATTACTCCTTGAATTTTTGCAGCCCAAATGCATGACCCTGGATTTTTTAGCATTAAATCTCAGCTGCCAAATTCTTGACATGCTTAGCTAGATGCATCCTCATGTTATCTACTCCTTCCTGGGTGTCTACTCTACTGCAGATTTTGGTATCATCTGCAAACCAGCAAATCTTACCTGACAGGCCTTCTGCAATATCACTAACAAAGATGTTAAAAAGAATCAGACCAAGGACAGATCCCTGTGGCACACCACTGGTAACCTCCTTCTCCTCAGAGTGAGCTCCATTTACCTGTACCCTTTGTCACCTCCCACCCAATCCATTTTTAATCCAGTCAGTCACTTTAGGGTTCATCCTTAGGGTGCTCAATTTATTTATAAGTCACCTATGCGGAACGGTGTCAAAGACTTTACTGAAATCTAAGTACACTACATCTAGGGCTCTCTCTTCATCCAACTCTCTGGTCACCACGTCAAAGCAATCAATCAGATTTGTCTGACAAGACCTGTCTCTGGTAAACCCATGTTGCCTCGGATCCTGCAATCCAAGATTTCAAAGAGGTGATGGCCATGCTGCCCATCAACACCCGGTGAGAGGCTGGATGTAGGGTGTGCGGCGATGACATATGGTGCAGTGGGGGTGGCACATTGGGACTATCTGGGGCTAAGCTGCCCACCAGGGGCTACTTCCTTGGGCAACCACTTAGTTCGCCTAATGGATGGGATGGTCCTGTTCATAGGGGAGTGCTTCTCAACCCTCTCCTGAGGCACATCTAGCCAATCAGGTATTTAGGATTACCACAATGAATACACATGAGATAAATGTAGTCCCACGGGTGCTCCTTGTGGTCTTGGGCAAGCCACTTAACCCTCCATAGCTCATGTTCCCTGTAAAATAGTTATCTTCAAGTTATAATGCCCTGTTCAATGTAATTTCAGTTTGTTCAATGTAAACCGCACTGATGCAGAATAGCGCGGTATATAAGAAAATGTAAATAAATAAATAAAATATAAGTGAATGTAAATAAATGTGCATACAATAGATTGCCAATATATGCAGATCTGTCACATGCATATTCATCCTGAAAACCCAACTGGCTCGGCATGCCTCTGGAAGAAGACTGAGAAGCACTGTTTTAAGGAATACAATAGGTCCTTGGTCTTCATTTTCGGTCCTCAAGGGCCGCCACTAGGTCAGGCTTTTGGGATATCCCTAATGAATATGCATGAGAGAGAGCTGCATGCCCACTAGCTGTACTGTATGTAAATCTTCCTCATGCATATATTAGGGATATCCTGAAAATGACCCACTGGCAGTATGGGAATGATGGCAGCACTAGGCAAGGCAATAGGGATATCAATAGGGTCCAAGGCAATAGGGACATCAAAGCCCCATTCAGTTCACTTCCTGCATTCTTGGTAGTTATATCCAAGGATTATAGCCTTCGGATACCTGCCTCCTCTATTCTCCCTTCCACTAATGCAGCCAAGTTCTTCCACATTTCCTGGCAGCCTGTTCAGTAGAACAATTGCCCGTTATGTGAAATATAATGAGGCTTTCTTGTGTCATTCCTGAGCATTAGCTAAGACCTTCTGCAAAATCCAGGCTATTCCAGGTTTGGCATGTGACGGGATCACCTAGCATTTCTGCCAAGTCCCAGCTATCTTGTGGCCAAGGCTTGCTCCATCTCCAGGGTCCTTAGTATTCCATAGAAGATGTGCTATTACAGCAGACAAGCTTTCTAAAAAGCCCTGGCTGTTTTGTGTTAGGTATGTTATAGGAACACCCTGCACTTTTAAAATTTAGATTTCTGAATCAGCTTAATAAAAACTCTCAAAGTGATTCACAACACTCCACACTTACTAAAATACAACAGACTAAGGAAACGACTACCTACACGCTAATACAATCCATTCCTAAACTAAAAAATTCCATGCCCACCAGGGAGACATCAAAATCCCTACTTTGCACAAGCCTGTACTCAAAGCCCCTGGGATGCCTCAGGAGGTGCGTTACACAGGTTTAGCAGCTAGAGCTGTTCTGGTAAAGCTATTGTCCCATGGCACAAACTTCTGAATGGCTTATAAAACATACTAGAATCCCCATTCCAAATCCTCACTTGAACAAAGATGCACTCTTGCTAGGTGTAGAGCCATAGTACACCCCATGGGGCTCCTTAGCTTCTTCCAGCAGGGAGAAAGCATTGCTTCAGGCTTCTTAGGCCTATCTGTGACACTCCAAAAGGCTCTAAATAACATCAGGCTACATAGGAATTTGTTCTTCTAAGAGATCCCCATGTAGATGAGGCATAGAAAGATAAAGGCTGCATTTGGCACTTTGGCACTCATAAACACTCTCAGCGGTCAGTAGGAAGCCATAGGTATTAGAGAATTGGTGGAGAGAATTCCATGGCACCCCTTCCGAGGTCATCCCCTTCTACACACATGCGCACACACACACACAGGTCATTTTGCCCCTCTCCTGTCCTCTGCCCAGCTGGGCAATGGAAAGAAATTAGCGTAGGCCGTGTCAGCAGCTGTGTACTCACAGGTGCTATGGTGGTCCTGTCCCCTCTTCTGCAAGAGCTTCCTATTACTAAATCAAACCCTGGAGGGAGGGGAGAGGTTCTGTATAACCTTTCAGTCTACACTTGCTCACAAGCCCCATGCTAACCTCTTTCTATCGCTGTTGGAGGTCAGGTGAGGGGAGGGGAGAGGACGGTGCCATCCAAAGCCCATTAGCATGTTTCATGCCCTGGGTTTATGCTGGAGATGGGATTGATGTACCTGAGATCTTTTGAGTTGTGGTCACCCGCTAATCAATATTCTTCCCTCTCCTCCCCCCCCCCAACACATGCTCCCTTTTCCACCTTTTTTCATTCCATGGCTAACCCAAACACTCCTCTCATTCCCTGACCCCAGCGCTCTCCTTCCTCCATAAATCACTCGCAGCTCCTTGACTTGTGCTATGGGGTGCCTCCTTCCTCTTTCCCCACTCTTGTCTCAAGGAATCTCAAGTCCTGCTGCCTGCTGAGCTGTATCTGTTCCATGCCCTCGCATTATGTTTTTCCCTATATGCCGCCTGCTGGGAGAAGGTGAAGCTAGCATGAACGCAGAGCATAAAATGGGTGCTATGCTCCTCTTTTAAAGCCTCTTCTATCCTGTTTCTCTTCACATGCCGCTTGCCATATCTGTCCTAGCCTCACTCCCTCCCCTCCTGTAGGAACAGGAGGGGAAGGGGTGAAGCTGGAACAGACATTGCAGTGCAAAAAACAATTTGCTTGGCTTCTTTCTTCATCACCTTCCTTCCTTTTCCCATGCCTGATGTTGATGTTGTGTATCTGGACTTTCAGAAAGCCTTTGACAAGGTCCCTCATCGGAGACTTTTGGCAAGGCTAAGGAGTCATGGGATAGGAGGCAGTGTACTATTGTGGATCAGGAACTGGTTAAAAGATAGAAAGCAGAGGGTAGGGCTAAATGGCCAATTTTCCCAATGGAGAAATGTGAATAGTGGTGTACCCCAGGGATCTGTGCTGGGTCCGCTGCTTTTTGACATATTCATAAATGACCTGGAAAGTGGAATAACGAGTGAGGTTATCAAATTTGCAGATGACACAAAACTATTTAAAGTTGTTAAAACCCAAGAGGATTGTGGAAAATTGCAAGAGGATCTTGATAAATTAGAAGACTGGGCATCAAAATGGCAGATGAAATTTAATATGGACAAGTGCAAGGTTATGCACCTAGGGAAGAACAACCCAAACTATGGTTACACGATGCAAGGTTCCACATTAGGAACCACCACCCAGGAAAAAGATTTAGACGTCATTGTGGATACCATGTTAAAACCCTCGGCCCAGTGTGCAGTGGCGGCCAAGAGAGCAAATAGAATGCTAGGTATGATAAGGAAAGGAATGGAAAATAAAACAAAAGATGATATAATGCCTCTATATCGTTCCATGGTGAGACCGCACCTTGAATATTGTGTGCAATTCTGGTCGCCGTATCTTAAAAAGGATACAGCGATTTTAGAAAAGGTTCAGAGAAGAGCCACCAAAATGGTAAAGGGGATGGAAGGATACTCCTGTGAAGAAAGGCTAAAAAGGTTAGGGCTCTTTAACCTGGAAAAGAGACGGTTGAGGGGAGATATGATAGAAGTCTATAAATTAATGAACGGAGTGGAACGGGTAAACGTAGATCGATTGTTTACCTTATCAGAATATAGAAAGACTAGGGGACATGCAATGAAGCTACAGGGTAAACTATTTAAGACTAATAAAAGAAAATATTTTTTCACTCAACGTGTAATCAAACTCTGGAATTTGTTACCGGAGGATGTAGTAAAGGCTGTTAGTGTAGCTGGGTTTAAAAAAGGTTTGGACAAGTTCCTGGAGGAATGGTCCATAAACCATTATTAAGAAGGGACCCAGGATATCAATGCTTGACCCAGTACAAGCATTGTGGAACCTGTGTCTTTTGGGGAAACTGCTAGGTACTTGTGACCTAGATTGGCCACTGTTGGAAACAGGATACTGGGCTTGATGGACCTTGGTCTGACCCAGTATGGCATATCTTATGTTCTTATGCCTGATGGCTTGCAGTAAAGAGCAGCTCGCAAGAGTGATGATCATGTTACTTTAAAAATTTGACCCTGGAAACAATTGTCTATGTTGCCCAGGAGCGTACCGAGTTAAAAATGCGCCCTGTGAGATTAAAACATCTGGTGTCCCCTCCACACCAGCCACCTGCAGTAACGCTTCCTCGAAGCCCAGTGATACGAGTATTAGCGCCCTTTCTGTACTCGCACCCTGTGTGGTTGCACCGCTTGGTACGGCCAGTGTTGCCTGTTCCTAATTTCATGCCTGAGAGGTTGTAAGAGGAAAAGGTGCCCTGTTGCAGTTAATACCTGCATGACGTGTGCCCAACTGTAGGATATGACACCTGGCCTTCATTAATCATGTGCAGTTCTATAGGACTCATTAACCCTGCTGCTTCCAGGGATGTGGGAGGCACTATTGAAGGACTTAAAAACAAAACCCTAATAACTAGACTATTGAATGGATGCATATACCATTTCACCGTGTGTACACTGGAGTTTGTGATCAGTACGCCAAAGGTCAAGTCTTTTGAGCTAATCCCCCTTCCGAGACTTGTCTTGTGGGATTTACTGTAAATACGGTTCAATTTCCCGCTTTCATTCTTCTGCTTCTCAAAGTGAACTTATCAGATGCTGTTTATGAAAACACCACGAGGCATATAAAGGTCTGAGAGGTTTTGGAAAGTCACAAAAGCAGAGGAGGCCTTGGAATGTGGGGTCACATGACTGTCAGGTTGCCTTGCCCTCATACTTGTGCAGATCATTGGAAATGGGATCTCGATTAGGTGGCCAGTATTACTAAATATTTGCAGAGCATTACAAGGTGTATGCAATGTTGAACAGATACATGTGAGAGGCGATGCCTGCTATGTAGAGCTTACAACCTGGTCAAAAGTTAGGATCAGGTTATTCATTATTAGTGCCATGATTTGTATGGAGCTTACCAGATATATCCGGCTTTGCACAGAGACGTATGGAGGGAGCAGTGGCCTAGTGGTTGGGACAAGGTACCACAGGCCGGAAGGTCGGTGGTTCAAATCCCACTAGAGGACAGCAACCTTGGGCCGGAAGGACTGGGGTTTCTAGTCCCACAGGTGCTCCTTGTGGTCTTGGGCAAGCCACTTAACCATCCATTGCCCATGTTCCCTGTATTAGTGTATGTGTCTCATATCCCCTCGTGTTAAATGTATCCCCCAACCACTTTGACCCGGTGAAAAGCGGGATATAAATGCAGCTAAATAAATAAAATCATTGTCAGTCTGTATTCCTGAGAGCTTAGGGGTGTGTTTACCAAGGGGCTTGCACTAAGTTTAGAGGGTATGTGTCTGTACCTCTGCCGTTAGCTTGGTGTTATGTTTTAGCAATGTGTTAACGGGCATGTAGGTGCACTTAATGATCTTCTTTGTTTAACCCACAGAGATCATATACTATCCCTACCTATATCTCTTCACTTACCATCCCTCCAATCTCAGCTCGTTATTCAAAACTTACTATACCACTCTATGCCACAGGGTACTAGAGCAGGATAGAGAAATTTACAGTCTAAAATACAAAATAAACCATACAAGAAAAGAAGGAACTACAATAAAAAGACAGGAGAGCAAAGAACAGAATAAGGAGAGGGTAATATTAGGAGCAAAACTGTCCAACGCCAACTCCAACCCGCCGTGACACCCCCTGGAAAGCAAAGGTGAAGAGGTGTGTTTTTAAAGAGGCCTTGAATCTCTGAAGAGAGGGTTCTAATGGAAGGGAGGTGGGAAGTACATTCCACCACATTGGGGCTAAAAAGTAGAAGGCTGCATAGTGCGATGCACATGAGACCAGTGGTACGGCCATAAGATTGAAGTTTTGTGAGCAAAGCGTCCAAGCTGGGCAGTAGGATATCAGTAAGGAAGACAGGCAGAAGGGCAAGCCTATATAGAAAGCCTTGTGGGCAAGCACAAGAACTTTAAAGCAAAAACAATATTGAAGAGGAAGCCAATGGTGTCTGAAGAGAAGAGGAGAAACGTGACTAAACCAAATAGCATTGGATAAGAGATGAATTGCGGTGTTCTGGATGTTTTAAGATTACTGGAGTAAGGCCACAGCAGATGGATTTACAGTAATCAATGCGTGAAATTACCATGGCATGAATAAAGGACTGCAAGGTATTGAAGGAGAGAAGTGGTTTCACTGAGCGTATCTGACAGAAGGCAAAAAAGGCAGCGTAAACTGTGCCTGCTACCTGATGTTCACATGAGAGCTGAGTATCAAAAATGATTCCAAAGTACATTAGGGTGGTTACCAATGGTTCTTGGTGCAAAGTATTTCAGATCCGAGATCCATAAAGCCTGGGCCTGCATTGGGGCCTTTGCCTTCCAAATATTATGATTTTTCTTTAATGTTTTTTTTTCCTGATTTTTGATTTTGTTTATACTTCTTGTTTGACCTTGCTTTTGATATTTTGGGTTTGTTTGTTACATAGCTTTTTTTCCTTTCGTCCTTTTTGACAACTGTAGTTCCTTTTCTGTTTTCTGTTGTTTTTATTATCGCTTTATTTGTAAACTGTTCTGCTTTATAAAGGGTAATATATCAAGAGTGAAATAATAAAACATGGGTGCTTGCTTGTACGGGGAAAACTCTGGACAAATCTGGAGACCCAGTTGGCAACCCTGGGTATGTCAGATTACTAAATCACATCTCATTACAGCATAGGGGGATGGGGACTTGCCTTTTGCAGTGACCTTTCCTGACCCCTTCTTGGAGAGCCTGTGCTCCAGCTTAGAATGTTATTCCTAGGGTTCCTTCCTGCTGGTCTGCCTCGCGGCAGTAGAGTAGTGATGCACGCAATTACCCTGTGCACACATGTGAGCCTCCGGCGGAGCGTGCTTCTGACTCTCTGCAGAAAAATGTTCAGTTCTCTCTCTGACTAGTTATATAAAGAAGAGCATGTGCTGACCTGCCTCTCCGCCCCAACCCAAAGAGGCAAACTCAAGGTCTGTTCTGTCACAAGTAGCTGCATGCGGTGAAATATATAGATCGTTATGCCCTTAATTCATCCAAATGGCATCTTAGCATCTCGTACAGTTCTAGTGTTGCACAACCATCTTTGGGGTGGATGGACTAGTGGAATAGTCCTCATATAGTGTGGCAGCTCACCAGACCAAGAGAGCAGGAACAGCGGCATTCTTAAAATGTAAGGTACCGTACCTGACAGACTCTTTTTTTCTCTGCAGTGTTTCCATTCCAAATCCATGATGTTTGATGTGTCTGGATGGGTTGAGAAGCTGGAGCCAGGACACATGCTCTTTGGTTGGAAGGCATTCAGCCCTAGCAGGGCATCTAAGGTAAATAAGTGGCTCCATTTTGGCTAGATTGCATAATCCAATTCAGGTTTTACCCTGTTGAATGTATAAACCCTGATGTACCTTTTCTGAGTCCAGGGGGTCTGAAAAGGAGTATATGTGGATAATGTGGCCATCCTGCACCCCATAATCCCAAAACTGGGCACGAAGGGGAAGTCGTCTTCTAGGGCCCTAGCATTGTGAAATCCAATACAGTCAGAGCCAATTCTGTAAAAATGTAAAATTGGCCACCATACTTGTAAATATCAAACAGTTGTGGTCATTATTATTGGCACCTCTGCACTTTAGGTATGTTGTGTACAATATCTAGAGAAATAATTAGAAATATTCCAACAATATGCCATCATAATATTTTAATAGTATATTCAAAGGTATAAACAAAAAAAAAAGAGGACTGCAACTTAGATGTAGTAATTTCTGAGAAAAACTAAATATGACCTGGGCAGGATTAATGGCACCCTTCACTAATATTTGGTTGCACAATTCTTGAAAATGATGACAGCCTCCAAACATTTCTTGTAGCCACCTATAGGTTTCATACATCTGTCTGCTGGTAGTTTCTCCCACTCTTCAACTGTGATTTGTTCCAGCTCATGAATGTTTCCAGGATTCCTTTTACCAGTGGCAGATTTCAGCTCTTTCCAAAAGTTCTCAATTGGATTGAGATCAGGACTCATTGCTGGCCAGTTTATAACAGCTCATTTGTTCCTTTTAACCATTCTTTTGTACTCTTGGATGTATTTTATTTATTTAGCTTTTCTTATATATCACCTTTCAATGTTATCAAAGCAGTTTACATTTAACTCAAACAATTATACATGGAACAGTTACAGGTATAACTATGATATATCCTAAAAATTAACTGTTACACTAACAGCGGCAACTATTTACATTTATTTCAATGTCAATAATTGACATGTCAATGGTTGACATTAGGTGTAGGGGGTGGTCAGTTGGGTTTATTTATAGTCCGGATATGGGCAGTATTTGAGTGAGAGAGGGGCGGTCACCAAAATCTTAGTATTAAAATTGTGGTTAGGTATTGAGTGTTGACCTGTAGTATTCAGTGAAGAGATGGGTTTTCAACATTTTCCTAAAATCGAACGTGTTGTTGATTGTTCTTAGGTGATGTGGTAGTGAGTACCATAGAGTTGGACCAAAGATTTCAAAGGTCCTCTGGCAGGTTGCTTGAGAGCTACTAGTTTTGATATGTGTGGTTGAGAGGGTGTTTAGTTGTTTCCGCCTTGGGACCATCCGGATCAATGGTTGTAAGCAGTCAGAGGTTTGTTTTGAGTCCTTGTCCTGCTGGAGGACCCATGACTTTCAACCCAGACTTAGCTTTCTGATACTAGGTAGCACATTTCACTCCAAAATACCTTGGTAGCCCTCTGATTTCATGATTCCTTTAATATGTTCCAGACCTCAAGTTCCTGAGGCAGCAAAACAGACCTGCAACATTATGGAACCTCCACTATATTTAACTGTAGGAAGGGTGTTATTTTCCTTATAAGCTTCATTTCTTTGCCTGTAAATGTATCGCTGGTCTGCATTGCCAAAGAGCTCAAGTTTGGTTTCATCTGTCCACAGAACATTTCCCCAGAAACATTGTTTTTTCTCAAGGTGGATTTGTTGACACAAATGATACTGCCAGGTATCCCTTTGAGTGTATCCAAAGTGACTTTATGGCTCTGGGACAGAAGGTGAAGCAGATAGATGTGAAGTTGTGTTCTCTTCAATCCTCCCTATTGAGGGTAAAGGCCGAGGCAGAGAAGCTCGCATCCTGGAGATAAATGCATGGCTGCGTGGATGGTGTCATCGACAGCATTTTGGTTTCCTGGACCATGGGATGCTGTTCCAAGGGTTGCAGAGTAGAGATGACATCCATCTGTCTAAGAAGAGACGACGTGTCTTAAGTAGCAGAATGGCTAACCTACTGAAGAGGGCTTTAAACTAGATATGTTGGGGATGGGTGAAAAAAGCACCCAGGTAAGTGAAACATTAAATGCCTTTATGGAAATCGGTAAAAGGGGTAACATGAAAAGCAGTGTATATAAATGCCCGTAGCATGGGAAATAAGATCCCAGATGCTGAGGCTTTAATGAGAGAGACTGACTTGGATTTAGTGGCAGTAACAGAGACAAAGTTAACAGACAACTATGACTGGGATATAACTATACCAGGCTATACCTTATTCAGAAAGGATAGGATAGGAAGAAGGGGAGGAGGAGTGGCACTATATGTAAAAAATGATATTAAAATTATAGAAATACAGAGCTTAAAATGGAGAGAGGAGGCACTGTGGGTTAAACTAGAAAGAGAGAAAGAGAAATCTATTTGCATTGGCATGATATAGAGACCTCCCTCACAGGAGGAAGAGGTGGTGGAGAGTTAATTGAAGAAATGTGTAGCATTGCCAGGAAAGGGGACGTGCTACTGCTAGAGGGTGCTACTGCTAGAGGATTTCAGTGTACCAGATGTTGATTGGTGCATCCCTACTGCAGTATCATCTAGAAGTAAGGCAATCTTGGATTCTCTACAGGGAGAACTATTCAGGCAACTGGTAACAGAACCCACACATGAAGGAGCCATACTGGACAGTGCTTACCAATGGTGAAAGTGTTTCTGATGTTAAAATGGGAAGTCATTTCACATCCAGTGATCACCAGATGGTGTGGTTCAGTATTAGGACTAAGGCTGATAAAATCCATTCAAAAGCGAGGGTCCTTAGACTTTAGGAAAACTAACTTTGCCAAGATGGGTCAATACCTCAGGGAGTCGTTAAAGTGATAGGAACTGCTGGGGGATGTAGAAAAACAGTGGGCAAAACTGAAAGGGGATATTTTAAGGGCAACCAACCTTTTTGTTAAAATGGTAAATAAAGGTAAATGGAAATGGAGACTGCTATGGTTTTCAAAAGAAGTAGCTGAAAAGGTGAAGCAAAAGAGGGAGGCCTTCATGAAATACAAGAGATCACAGAGAGAGAAAGATAGGCATCTATATTTGGAAAAACTTAGAGAAGCTAGCAAAGTAGTCAGGAAAGCAAAGTTTCAAAAAGAGGAGAAAATAGCCAATGCAATAAAATGGGTGGATAAGACATTTTCTCAGATATGTTAGTGAGAAGAGGAAGGACAAAAGTGGTATTGTCAGACTCAAGGGTGAAGGGGAGGAATATGTAGACGCTTATGAGGATAAAACAGAATTGCTTAACAATATTTCTGTTCTGTGTTCACAGATAAAGAACTAGGAAACACCCAAAACAGGAACAAAAGCGAGGGGCATCTTGAACAATTTTCAGAATACTGTGTTCGTGAGGAAATAGCTGAACTTAAAGTAGACAAAGCAATGGGACCAGATGGGATACACCCGAGAATACTGACGGAACCAGGGGACATTCTAGCAGCTCCACTGACTGACCTATTTGATACCTCATTGGAGTCGGGAGTGGTGCCAGAGGACTGGAGAGAGGCATATGTGGTCCTTTTTCACAAAAGCGGAAGTAAGAATGTGGTTGATAACTACAGGCTGGTTAGTTTAACCTCTGTGGTATTGGAAACTCTTCTGAAAGTGAAAATAGTGAGGTTTCTGGAGTCCAACGGATTACCGGATCCGAGGCAGCATGGATTCACCAGAGGCAAGTATTGTCAGACAAATCTGATTGATTTCTTTGACTGGGTGACTAGGGAGTTGGTCCGAGGGAGAGCCCTAGATGTGGTGTATTTAGATTTCAGTAAAGCCTTTGACACCATTCCATACAGGCAACATAAACAAACTGAGCATCCTAGGAATGGACCCTAAAGTTACTGATTGAGTTAGAAACAGGGATCTGTCCTTGCTCCGATGCTTTTTTTTTAATTTAAAGATTTATATAAGGTAACAAAGAAACAAGGTACAGAATGAACAAGAAATAGGCACAAATTTGCCAAAGAAAATATATAGTGCATATACATAATTTATCCTTAAGTCCACATTACTGGGAATAGAAGACACAAATTTAAATCAAACAAATAAACAATATAATCAATATAACAAGCAGAAACTAAGACCCAAATCCTTACTATTATCAAACCATCCAACCCACTTAAGGACAATTCACCTGCAAGAATTCTTCTAATTGCAGGTGATCAAAGTAGCAATATCTTTTACCACGGAAGTTAACCAGACACTTAGGGGCTTTATTCTGTGCCATAAATAGCGGGGATGTACGTTCCAATGTGGACATCCATCCCCGCTATTTGTGCCTTCCCCCGCCAGCGTCTAACCTCCCCGCCAGTTGTGCAGGGAAGTTAAACAGGGGCAGGGAAGAGGCAACTCGGGGGCGGAGTCTGGGCGGGTGGTGTGCGGTTGCCGGCTCTGGAAATACAGGGCCGATTCTAATGTCAGCCCTGTATGTCTAGGGCTGGCGACATGTGTGGGGAAGTTATTCCATGGACGTTTATTTTTTTTTAATGCCGTGGCGCGGATGGGGCAGGGGGATGGAGGATATTCCCCACAGCCCAACCCTGGCCTTAGGAGGCCAGATTGGGGGTCGAGCTGTGGGGAATAAGCCTTTCTTTCTGGCGGCTGTCATTGCAGCTTTTAAATGGAGCTGTGGTACCATGGCAACCAGACGCAATGGCACCCTGGCTACATTTAAAAGCCTGACTGAGTTAGTCAAGCTTGTCATGTACGTGCAGGCCAGACTGAATTGCAGTCCCGGCCTGCACGCACATGACTGAAAGCGATTCTGATCCCACAGGGCTAGATGTGCCCTGCGGGATCCGAATCGCGAGCCCCTCTTTACGTCCGGCTCAGACCAGACATACAGAGGAGCTGGACATCTGGAATGGAATGAGCCTTTACAGGGGAACTTAAGATAGAAAGTCACCCCAAGCGCCAACACTCGAGGTTTCAATACCAGAAAGGCCTTACGCCTAACCAGAGTAGGTCTGGCAACATCTGGGAAGATATTGATTCTTTATCCACAAAGTAACACATCCTTTTTTGATAAAAAAAAGACTTCAAAACCTTATGCTTATCAGATTCCAAAACAAAAGAAACAACCAAAGTTGCACGGGAGCTGATTAAGTCTGATGACGGCTCCAAAATTTTAGACAGATCTAAACTGCCTACCTTTTGGGCTTGCTGCAGCTCTCCCCTCAGCCATCGATTCAGTCCGCCTACCACGAGGTAAGTAATAAATATTACTAATCAAGATGAGCTCTGGATCAGTGAACGGCAACACCTCCTTCATATATGTCTGAAAGAAAATCAGTGGAGACAAAAAATGGGTCACCGGGAAATTAAGACACCTTAAATTCTGTGCCCTTGCAATATTTTCTAAGACTTCCATCTGTCGATGGCAATACAAACTATCAGTTATAAAAGTGGTAGATGCAGGCTGCACAGCAGACAACTGAGTTTTGAGCTTACTCAACTGCATCTCCGTACTATCAATTCTAGATTCTAATTCAACTAATTTAGCCACAGAGTCCATCATGAAGTCTTGTAATTCAGCCAAAGTTCCCCTCAACACCTCCACTGTTTGAGATACCACTGACCATATGTCCTTGAGAGATATCTCCCTGTCGGCCAATTAATCAACACAACTTCCAACATCTGGCGATGGTAACTGTAATACCTTAGGCGGGAATATGGAAGGCGGAACAGATGGGGGTTGAGAAGCAACTGGAGACGAGGAGGTCAGAAAAACCTTTCCAAGAGAAACCTGCCTCACTGCAGAAATCAAAGTCAGATGGAAGAGGACGGGTTAAACCCCCAATATGAGAAAAAGCCAAAAGGGAGTCAGAACTTACAGTTGCTGAAGAAGGTACATTTTCTTCCACAATGGAATGCACCACATGCTTATCCATGGGACCCTCTATCTTGGAGGATTTAACCATAAGCGCATATGGAATTCTCTTTTGTTTTCCCATCCTCAGCAACACAGAAGAACCCGGCTGTTCCTTCTTGGTGTGCTGAAGGGGTACCAAAGGGGTGTGTCCTGCCCCTTTGGGCACGTGCCCGCAGTGATGCGCCTGCAACCATGTCCCATGGTACGGGCCCAATATTTAGAGCTCTGCAGAGACGTCAACTCATGTGCCCAAGACGCCACAGGTAGGGAACTGCTGCTGCACTCAAGGTCTTCACTTCCCCTGGTCCAATTCTTTTTAACATCTTTGTTAGTGATATAGCGGAAGGGCTGTCGGGTAAGGTTTGCCTCTTTGCGGATGATACCAACATCTGCAATAGAGTAGACACCCAGGAAGGTGTAGAAAACATGAGGAGGGATCTAGTTAAGCTTGAAGAATGGTCTAGAATTTGGCAGCTGACATTTAATGTTAAAAAATGCAAGGTTATGCATTTGGGCTGCAGCAATCCAAGGGAGCAATGTAGTATAATCAGACTCAGCATGAAAAAGGATAATCAACTGATCGATCAGAAGATACCTACTGAAATGGAATCAGGACCCCCAGTGTAAATAAGATGTAGATATGTTATACAATGTACATAGTTCCCCCCAGTTACTTCCAAGTTGATCTCCTGTTTATTGTAAATGCAACTCAGGGTCCCTGTGTTGTATGGTTGATGTTGGATGTAAACCGCTCTGATCTAGAATAGAGCGGTATAGAAGAACTGTTAAATAAATAAATAGTATAGGGGGTGAAGTACTTCTGTCCACAAAAGAAGTGTGGGACTTGGCATGATTGTGTCTGATGATCTTAAGGTAGCTAAACAGGTAGAAAAGGCGACGGCAAAAGCTAGAAGGATGCTTGGGTGCATACGGAGAGGAATGGCCAGCAGAAGAAAGGAGGTGATAGTGCCTCTGTATAAGTCTTTGGTGCGACCTCATTTGGAGTATGGTGTGCAATTCTGGAGACCGCACCTTCAAAAGGATATAAACAGGATGGAGTCAGTACAGAGGGTGGCTACTAAAATGGCTAGTGGTCTTTGTTATAAAGCATATGAGGACAGACTTAAGGATCTTAATATGTATATTTTAGAGGAAAGCCGGGATAGAGGTGATATGATTGAGATGTTTAAATATTTCTGTGGCATAAATGCACAGGGGGAGAGCCTCTTTCAATTGAAAGCAAGCTCTGCTACAAGGGGACATAGGATGAGGGTGAAAGGAGATAGACTCAGGAGTAATATGTGGAAGTATTTCTTTATGGAAATAATGGTAGATATGTGGAATAGTCTCCTAGTCGAAGTGGCAGAGATGAGGACAGTATCTGAATTCAAAGAAGCATGGGACAAACACAGAGGATCTCTAAAGGAAAAAAGGAGACTTATAGTGGTTGATATGGAAGGGCAGACTAGCTAGGCCTTGTGGTCTTTTTCTGCCATCATATTTCTGTCTTTTTATGTCAGTCTTTGAGCAGTGGGATCCTCCTTTGCTTTTGCCATCAACTCCTTCTTTGTTTCCGTGCTCGGTTTATGGTGCAGGTTGAAACTACCACTCCAGATTGCTCTAAGTCAGCCTTAAGCTCTTTGGAAGTTGTATGTGGTGTTTTTCCAACAGTTCACACTAACCTTTGAAAACGTTTAGGATTAATTTTCTTCTTCCCACCATGTCCTGGGATGTTTGTGATAGTTTCATGAGCAGAAAACTCCTTAATAACATTGCAAACTGTGGACTCAGGACTCCCAAGGTCTTTGGAGATGATCTTGTATCTCTTTGAAGTTTGATGTTTGGTGATCATTTATTTATTTAGACAGATTTGTATGCCACCTTATCCTTCAATCAAGGTGGTCACGTCACATCACAATTGGAGGGTTACATTTAACATTAGGGTACGTGTAAACATTTAGACATTACAGTTAGACATTAGACATTACGTTTAGACATTACAGTTACTTGTCAGCATATAGACAGTACAATATAAGGTAACATTTAGCATGAGAGTATTTAATAACTCGGTATGATAAACTTGTGTATGTGGGTAGGATGGGTGCGTGCTTAGTTGGCAGTGGTTGTAGTGTTTCAGTATGAGTTTGGGATGTTGCCTGATCATGGCTTTTCTGATGGTCTCAGGCAGCTCTCTTGTCTTCACCATTGTGAAAATGAAACAGGAAATGAATGTGGCCATTTTAAACATTAGAGCCATCATTCATTGGTTGATTCAGGTTATAGTAACATAGTATATGACAGCAGATAAAAACCAGTATGGTCCAACTTGTGAGTACTGACAATTGATCACAGGTGCGTCAGAGTTTACTGCAAAGCGAATCTGTTCAAACTGATTTGAATTGTTTATAAGGTGCCAATAATATGTCCTGGCAATATCCCAGTTTTTATACTAATTCCTACTGTTTGCTTTTTTAATTGGTCTTGATTTATTTGATTCCCCCTCTCGGATGACCATAACGTCCCTTTTTATTCAAATGTTCCCTTTTATTCAGATATAAATTAAAACATCTTCACTTATCTAAAAGGCATTCCAAACAGCGTAAAAGGAATTTCATGGCATGAAAATGATTCTCCAAGTTCTGTATCACACGACATGCATGTTTTGAGCCCGCTCCTGGCTTTGTATCAAGTGTGGTCAGTGTCTCTTCAGCAGGATCACCAAATACTTTGCCAAATAAAGAACTGCCGCTGCAACTTCCAAACATTTAAAAGTGCCTGCAAAGCATTTCATAGGCTGCAACAGATTACAATAATGTTTAGAATAACCAATCAGAATGCAGAGAATACCCTACAGAATCGGGGAAGCCCTGTAGTTATTGGTTAAGACGCAGCCATTCATTTTCCATGTTTAAACCACTGGGGCTAACAGTATTTAAAGCAAAAATCCACTTTTGTTCCAACCATTGCAGTCTATAGGTACGATCCACTCCATGAGGATCTCTAGGAGCATAATCAATGACTCTCCATAGTAGATCAGCAAATATGTGGCCCTATGATAGACAATGTTCAACTACAGGGGCTGAATGAGTAGATGTCTGAATTCTGGAAGCATGTTCCCCCAGCCGTGTTTTTAAAGGATGAGTAGTACAGCCAATATACAATAAAGCACAAGGGCACTGTAAAAGATACACAACAAAACTGGTAGAACAACTGCTGTGCCAAAAGAATTTATAGAACTGGCCCGAAACAGGGTCACCTTCCATGGTGGTATTGCATTATAGGCAAAAACCACAAGCAAAATGACCAGGAGTAATTCCAGCTCTCGTTTCAGGACGATCTACTGGCATTGCGGACCTGACCAAAAGATCATGTAGGTTAGACCCCCGGGTGTATGCTGTGGTAAGAGGTTTACAAAAACATGGATGAAGATGCAACACTGACCAGTACTTACAAAGTAACTGAACAACTTTCAAAGTGTGCTGCATAAATGGTAATATACCTACCAACTTCTCATCCATCTGCCCGGGGTGATCAGCCTCCATCAATAGCCACTCACGATGGATATAACAAGCCTGAGTATAAGCTCTTTTAATAATATGTGAAGGGTATCCCCTAGCTAAAAGTCGTTCACACAAATTCCAGGCTTGACGAAAATCATCCATAGTGGAACATATGCGGCGAAGTCACAGGAACTGTCCAAATGGGAGCCCTCTATGTAACTGTGCCAGATGATGACTGAGGAAACGTAGCAAACTATTATGTTGTGTGGGTTTTCTGAATGGTGTGGTACATAAAGACCCAGACTGTTTGTAAATGGTAATGTCCAAAAAATCGCTTGATTGATCATGAATATGAGCCGTGAATTTGATATTAGGCTTGACCGCTTTCAACCAGGATATAAATTGATGTAACACTTCCAGAGATGATGTCCACAAAAAAAAAGATATCATCAAGAAATCTCTGCCAGAACCAGATATGTTGAAACCACTCAGAAGGATAAATGTGCTTCTCCTCCATATCAGCCACCTACAACATGGCAATAGAAGGGGCTACTGTGGCTCCCATAGCAATGCCACATACTTGTAAATGAAACTGCCCGATGAATAAAAAATAATTCTTAGTTAACACTAACTGAGTCAGCTCTATCAAGAAAGATCTAGGAATACGCGAAGGGGTACTCTAAATGCCGAATCCAAAAGAAGCAAAGCTTCTTCCTGATCGATGTTGGTTTACAAAGCCGTGATGTCTAAGGTTACCAAAAAAATGTCATCAACGGATCCAGAATATTGCTGAAGCTGATACAAAAATTGAGAAGTATCCTTAATATAAGATTTCACTAGACCACTAGACGGGCTTCCTGTTTCAAAAAAATGTTACAAAACTGAGACAATGGTTCCAAAATGGAACCCCTACAGGACACGATGGGTTTACCTGGAGGGGCCGACAAAGACTTATGTACCTTGGGGATTGTATAAATAACGGGTATTTTAGGATGTTGTGCATATAAAAAAGATGCCTCTTTGACAGTGATCCATCCTGCCCATCATGCATCCGATACCAACAATTGTATTGATGCGCACAACCCCGGCACGGGATCTTCTGATAACGACTGAGTGGTGTCCTGGAGTTGTATCAATAACCCACCATGATAATCCTCCCAAGTTTGAACCACTACTGCGCCCCCTTTGTCAGCACCCCTGATGATTAAACGATGGTTAGTGGCTAATTGAGATATGGCCGACTGCTGTTCCTTAGACATATTAGAATGATGGCACATAAAAGATGACTCCAAAATTTTTAAAACTTGTAAGACCAAATTCTGAAAGGTGGAAATAACAGCATCCAGGGGGCTGGGTGGAATTCACTTAAGAAGGCGCGGGTGTACCACCAAGCCATCTGAAGAACCAGATTGATCAGCAAAGAAATGTATAATCCTGTAACTTCCTAAAAAAAAATGTATACAGGAAAACTCTCATTTTTAACGGATCCTATTTAACGGTTGGTACAAATGATAAACCAAGGTTCAGAACACTTTGTTGGACTGATATTAATGTCACTCCAGTGAGATTGATGACTGGATTCTGTCTGGACTGTAGCCGGGTAGTATATGACAGCAGATAAAGACCAGCATGGTCCATCTAATCTGCCCAGCAAGGTGGCAAGAGTAGGTGCACCTGCCACTCTGTGCAGTCACCCCTCCCCATGCCTTTGTTTAGGGGTGAACCCATCGATCCGTGCAGATCACCCCTATTTGTTGAGATATAAGAGCTAGTTAAGTTTATTTTGATTTTATCCTGTTGCTATAAAGGGATCCACTGTGTCTGTCCCATGCCATTTTGAATTCCGTCACTGTGTTTGCCCCCACCACTTCCATCGGGAGGGCATTCCAAGCATCCACCACCCTTTCAGTGAAAAAGTATTTCCTGACATTGCGTTTCAGTTTACCCCCTTGCAGCTTCATGTTATGCCCTCTAGGTTTCCAGCTTCCCTGTCTTTGAAAAGGGTTTGTTTGTTCATTAATACCCTTTAAGAACCCAGGTCTTCAATTCTTGAATCCTGAAACACATTTTTCTGACTATGATTCCAATGGTGTATAATTCCATGTAAGGGGGGTAGGATGGGAGGGGGTTGGGGAGGGGTGTGTGGAGCAGCAGCACTATAGGTGGTTGGTATTAGTGGGCTCCTAGTGTCAGGGGGCAGTACTGGAGGATGCAGCAATGATAGATAAGCTCATGGTAACATAGTAAATGATGACAGATAAAGACCAGCATGGTCCCTCTAGTCTGCCCAGTAAGGTGGCTGGAGTTGTCGAGCTGCTCCTGCCGCTCTGTGCAGGTTACCCCTCTGGTTATGAAGTTTATATTCGTTTGCCTTGATTCCGTCCTCTTGAAATGTAGCGATCCT
The DNA here is from genome assembly GCA_033557465.1 of Ichthyophis bannanicus. Taxonomy (NCBI): domain Eukaryota; kingdom Metazoa; phylum Chordata; class Amphibia; order Gymnophiona; family Ichthyophiidae; genus Ichthyophis; species Ichthyophis bannanicus. Next base: position 56,888,453 of record CM066045.1, read on the forward strand.
CTGGGTCTGTCTTGTGCCTTTTTGAATCTATCACCTTTGTTGCTCCCACCACCTTCTTTGTGAGGGCATTCCACACATCCACCACTCTTTCCATAAAGTATTTCCTGATGGTGCTTTCATGTTTACCTCCTTACAACTTCATTTCATGTTCTCTAGTTCTACAGTTTACCCGTCTTTGAAAAAAGTTTGTTCATTAACACCCTTTAAAGGTCGGAATCATATCCCTCCAGCCCCTCCTCTCCTCTAGGGTAAACATACGAGAGTTCAAGTCTTTTCTCATATGCCTTCTGGTGCAGGCCTCATATCATTTTGGCTACCTTCCTTAGAACCGCTAAATAGAGTATGTTAATTTGAAAGCTTGGTTTTAAAAATAAATGTATAATAGCAGGGTATTTGGGCACGCACACTGTGAGCCAGCACTGACTGGGGAAGCAGTTAATAAATGTGTTTAAATAATTTTTTTCTTTCTATAGTGGATATGTTTAATGCTCCTAGAAGCATAGGTATTGGCAGAAAAGATCCACCCATTTATACCTGCCTGTGGTGATAGGTCTTTGTTTGCTTCTGTCTTTTCTCTTCCTCAAAGGTACCCAGTTCCAGAGGGAGATTGTAAGCCAGTACTGGATTTCAGACAACCCTATTGTGTTGCATTATGGGACATTTAGCACTGATTTCAATGGGTAGAATCAAGGACCACAAATACCGCACCCCTTGGGATGTAAGTTTGAAACCAGGATGGGTCAAAAAGTCTCCCTCCTGGAACCAGGTAACTTGCTAGAATCCCAAAGAGCTGGGTATAATAGCTGGCCCCTCTGATCTTACGGTGATGCTAGTGGGAAAGCCAAGATTTATATCAAAATACCTTGGTTCTCAGCCCATCACTATATATCCTCAAGGCTGATTCCTGGTAGCCCAGCCACTGGATTTTCCTGGCAGATTACCAGGCCTTTCTTCGACAATGTAAGTCTACAGCCCCTGGCACTCCAAGGTGGGTACCCATCCAAGTACCAGCCAGGCCCAATCCTGCTTAGTTTCTAAAATCAGCTGAGATCATTCAGTGCAGCAAATCTGTAGCTCGGACTAGTTCACACTATTAAGAGGCTGAAGAATATGCATTTACTGCTCCCTGCTGGCCATTCCCAGAACTATGTACGTTCCCTTATGCACAGAAAACCTTTCTTACAAATGCACCCTTTTGCCTACATGTTTACTTCCATTTTGCTGTCAGCTGATGGAAAGAGTTGTTTCTAAAGGGCAGCACTGAAAACAGATGCTTGGTACAGAACGCATGCCCCATGGCCCCCTCCAGTCTAGCAGGGACAGTTTGAGCCTATCTTGTTTTGTTTGGTTCTTGTCTCGGAGTACGTTGATTTATGGTCTTGAATTTTCATTTGTTTTTACATACAGTATTTTTATGCAGGGGTGTAGATGAAGCAGAATGATAGGTTCCCAGAGTGCTAAGGGCTAAGATTTGGAATTAAAATGATAGCTCAGAGGATTCCAGGATGTATGGGAAGGGGCGGTGGAGATAGCCATTTCTTCTTTGAGCTGGGCTTGCAAAGTTCGGTGGCCACAGACACCTTATGTCGGGTTTGTTTTGTGAGAACCGGGGGCTGCTCTGGCTTCCTGCAACAGGTCTGTTTCAGACTAGGGTGCTGGAGCCAAATCAGGCCATTGCACTACTATAAGGCACCCTAGGCAAATTCCCATTTTGCTCCCCCCAGGGCCGGCTCAATCATTAGGGAAACTGAGCAGTCACCTAGGGTAGCAATTTCTGGAGGGTGGCAACGAGCTGGGCATTTAAAGCTAAACAATAGATTCTGACAACCTGGAGAAGAGGGGGGGAGGGGGGAGTGTGTGGTGGTGGTGTGACAAGCTTAAGATCTGCTTAGGGTTCCAACACCTTGAACCAGCTCTGAGGCTGGTCTTGACAAACCCCTCAATTGACTTTCAGATCTATAGTGCACAGACCCCTCCACCTGAGATTTTGATAGTTAAACAGAGTAATCACACCACCCCTCCCAGAATGACAGTGCAAAAACACATGTAGAGAACCCTTTGAACAGCAGAAACCTCCAGTCCTCCTGTGATCCTACTAAATTACTACAATCTGACCTATAAGTATTGTGGTAACTTTCCAGAAAAGGGAAGGTACTTCAAACCAGTGACATAATCCTGGGGGGAGACTCCTCTGGGGGAGAAAATTCAATTCATATATAAACCGCAGCCAAAAGTCAAACCCTGTCTTTAGCTCATCACTACTGCACAAAGAAGGATGGAGTAAGCAGTCTGCCCGATGGGGTGGATGGACATGGCGACCGGCTGGCCCTCACGCCATGATAAGGGAACCACAGGGTCAGAAGTTCCAGTAGGAGAGATCAGAGGGTTTGGAAGGTGTCTTGGGCTCTAGACTGCACCAAATTTCCTCTGTGACTGTGCAAACCCTGCCAGAGCCCACACTAGCTCAGGAGGAGAGCTTTTCCACCCATGGAAGGGAGGAGGAGAAGGAGCCACTTTCTCCAAAGGGAAGGAGAGAAGGACAAGAGGAACATTATCCCACCGAGAGACACCAGAGCCAGGAACCGAAGCAGAGCAGTATTGGGGACCTGCAGCTACAGAAGTCACCAGCTCAAGGTACACTGTGAGAAGTTAGAGTGCAGGAGGAAGGATCCTCATCAGATAACCACCAGATATAAGGAAACAGAGGGAAAGTGGACAAGTTTGAAATCACATTTTCAGCTTACAGAGAGAGGAGTAAAAGTGTAACTACAGTCAATGTCATTTGAAATCAGGAGAAACGAGTTTAATTGCTTGCAATGACGTTTTATTTTGTATTTTTGCAATTATCAGTGATGCTTAAGTTCTTTAAACCCTTTGGTTTCAACACAAATTCTGGCCTGAACTCTGTTATTTGACGAAGGGTGTTAACTGCCAAAGGCCTCCCAATGCATACTGGTCCCATTTCAAGAACCCTAAATTATCTCTGAGAGTAGAGACTAAAAGCAGGGCCGGAGCTACCATTATGCGAACGAGGCGATCGCCTAGCACAGCAGCCCTCCAGGGACGCCCATTGCCACCACTGCTACCCCTCTCCAGGACAGACAGCTGTGGCAATAGCCACAAACAGCCCCATGGTGCTTACTTTCAAGCTTTGGCAGTGCAGGGCTGTTTGCTTCTGTCCCTCTCCTATGCTTGATGCCAACTTCCTGTTTGCACAGAAAGTCGGCAAAGAGCCCCACGGCGCTAAAACTTGAAAGTAAGAGCGTGGGGGGCTGTCTGAGGCTATTGCTACTGCTGTTGGTGCCAGAGAGGAGCAGCAGTGATGGCAGTGGGCACTATAGGGGGGGGCATGCAAGAGATAAAGTTTGCCTAGGGCACCTCATCTCTTTACGTTGGATCAGCATCTTGATATGAAGACGCACATAGGTAACATAGTAAGAGCAGTTTATTTCAAGATCCGGACTCTCAGGCATTTGCGCTTCTTACTAGATCCAGAAGATTTCAGGACAATTTACCAGGCGTTAATTCTACCACATTTTGACTATGCCAACGCAATCCTACAAGGCCTCCCACAGTCTACCATTAACCCTCTACAACTCGCCATGAATACTGCAGCGAGAGTCCTTCAGGGCGCCGCTAGAAACGAGCACATGACGCCTATCTTAAAGCAGCTCCACTGGCTCCCCATACACGGAAGGCTCGTTTTCAAGACCTTATTGTTGACCTTCAAGGTCATCAACGGTCTTTCATCCTCCTCACTAACTGAACTCATTCACGCCATTCCATCTAATAGATCCAGAAGACCGACAGCAATAAACACACTAATAATTCCAAAAGCAGTAACAAAATGCGCCCAGGCAACAGCAAACAGGGCATTCAGATTTTGCACCCCAAGATGCTGGAATGCTCTACCATCGAACATTCGTGCTATCACCGACTTAACCCAGTTCAGGAAAGCACTCAAATATTTATTTATTTATTTATTTTATTATTTCATTATTATTTATTATTTTTATTATTAAATATCACCTAGTCCTCAAATACTACCCACTCAGCAATACCCCAATCCAATTCCACCAACAAAAATAGCCACACCTTCATTATCAGACAGCCTCATCAACTTTCTCAGTACAATATCTGGGATCACTGTGCATCGTCATGACACCTGTATATAATTAATACTTGTAAATAGTTACCCTATGTTACCCAAGTTTTTACACCTGTTCTCTGTAAACACAGAATAGCTTGTTATTCTGTTGATTTTGTTTTCATGTAAACCGCGCTGATACCGAATAGCGCGGTATATAAAAGATTGTAATAAATAAATAAATAATTTACGCCGGTCCTGACTAAAAGACAACATTGCTCTTGGAAGTTGTGGCCACTGTCTGCCAAACAGGATGCATAGGTGTTGCAAGGACTCGCACAAAGGCAGGGGATTCCATATGTACTTGAAAATCCATCCTTTTGTAATATATACATACATAAAGAGGCTGATTTTATAAGGGACTTGTGGAAAGTTATGTGCAATTTACATGAGTAGGTCCCTATTTTAAAGAACTTACACACGTGAATGAGCACTTATGTGCACTCTTTGGGCGATCACTATTCCATAAGTGCACACAAGTCTCTTTTTGCATACTTACAGTTGCTTTGTGCAGGGGGCAGAGCATAGGCGAGCCTAAATTTAAGCACCTAAGCTATAGAATACGATGACTTACGTGCTAGTTCACCCAATCTAGGTGCGCGCAGCTACGCCTGCTCTAGGGCAAGCATAACTGCCACAGTTAGGTAAAGGTGAGTCAGTATACCACTGTTTTAGGAAGTAAAGTATGCGTGTTCTTCATTTTATAAAATAAGCCTGAAATACTTGTGCTGACTGCCCATCTTCCCTGCAGATAAAAGTATGCGTTGATGGTCCTCTAAGTTTGTGTAGCTGTCAGGGTCTATTGAATTGCTTTGACTGAACCTGCTCTATGCTGCCCCCTCAGAAGGTGCCGCCCTTCACAATTGCCTACACTAGACGTGAATACGTACGTGCATGTAAGCATTGCTCTCACCATTGGACTTGAAATAGCAGAACCTCCCTTAAAATCACTCTGTCAAACATGTTTGTCAGTCATGACCAGTAGATGGCGCCATATTCAAACACAGATTGCAAATGTGACTTATTCTACAGCCCATTGCCAGGTTTTCCTCTATCTTAAGATATGGAGGAGGACAGCTGAATGTCATTTTCAAATTCTCCTAAAGATATTCAGGGAATATAGGAGGCAGAACCCATCTGTATCTTTCATTGTCAGGCTTTTCTCTACCTCCATTCCCACCCACAAATGGCTACTCAATCCTCCCTCATCAGACACCCAGCTTTTAGTTGACCCCATGAGACCTATACCCTAAATATCTTCAGTCTAGTTACTCTCTCTGCCCACCTCTCTTATGTATCTCCCATTGCTGCATGTGGGAGTAAAATTTTATTTTAAAAATGTTCTTTTCCTCCTGGAAGGCATCCTATTTCCCAGTCACTTCCTTTTACTCTTCCGATTTTACTCAGAAAAATCTTTTTAAAAGACGTATCTCTGGCTGCTTTTAAGGAGACAAGACAGTACCACAATGGCTGCATTGCTTCTACAGATGCATCATCTCCCCTCTCATACTTCCAAATCTCTCTCCCTCCATTCACACCATTTTCTTGTAAGCTAGTGAAAGAAAAAAATAAAGTATTTACCTGTTCCAGGTGTGGGGGGCCATCAAGACTGGCCCATCTGTTAGGTGGCTGCCTAGAGCGACAGATCTGTGGGCAGCACGGCACCTATGACAGGCCTTGTGCTTTGGCACACATGGCCTGCTGCCCCCCCCCTCACATGCCAAACCACGCCACCCCCCTCCCCACGCTAAGCTGAGCCGTGCCTCTGCTCCCTACTGCCATTGATTCCGATGGTGGGGTCAGATGGGTGGCTTGGCGGCATGCGCTTCGGCACACCTGGCCTGCCTCTTCTTACCCCTTTCTGACACAACTTTGGAGGCTCAGAAGCGGCAAGCCATGTGTACCAAAGCGCATGACCTGCTGCCAAGCTGCCCCTCTGACCCCACCATCAGAATCAGCGGTGCGTGGCTCAGCGTGAAGGGGGAGGGTGGCACAGCTCTGCATGCAGAGTGCGGTAGCATGGCTGGGGCTTCTGGCTGGGGCAGCAGAAACCCTTGGGCCGGCAATGGGGGACATCAGGAGGAACTCTGGGGTCCAGAGGCAAGCAGGAGTGCTCAGAGGGACCAGGCAGTGAGGACAACTGAGGTCATGGTAAGCAGCAATAAAAAGCAGGTGCAGGAAACTTTATAAATGAGATTCACGGTTCCCTGGTTTGCAGCAGCTTTAAAAAGATTAACAAATGTATTGGGAGGGCTGTGGGGAGCTGTCAGCATGATCCGAGGCTGACAGTGAGTGCAGGGAGCCTGGACAGGGTTGGGGAACTGAGCTGAGATGACAGTAAGTCACCCATTCCCAGCAGCAGTTCTGTGAAGAGCAGGGCTGCAGAAGTAAAACTGGTTTTAAAATTTAAAGGGACCACATGAAATTTTGAATAAAAGTTAAAAAAAAAAAAAAAAAAAAAAGAGCAGCATGCTGCTGATCACAAACAGGTGAAGAGCTTGAGCAGACTTGAGCTCAGTTGCTAGCTTTACATTTAAAGGGACCACATATCCAGAATTGTGAAGGTTTGCTGGGGCTCAGTCTGGAGCAGAGCTGAACGCCTGAGTGTGAGTGGGGTTAAAGTAGGATGTAGGAGAAGCAGACATGGGGTTTGCTTCCTAAAAATGTAAAGGGATGGCATCCTAAGATCTAAACATGCTTGATGCTGTTAAAACACCGGTGGGATTTAGTCTTATACTTCTTAAACGGTTAACATAGAATTAATGAATCAAGCAATCCGTTTAATATTCTAAACCCATCAACTTAGAAACTTTCTAAATTATCACAAGAACACAGGTCTCAGAAAAAACTTATAGCACTCAAGCATGGACTCGTAGCCCTTTAACAGTGCCAGTTCTCACATCAATGACCTGGTTCAATATTTTTACAATTTTACTCTTGTATAAAGCTTAAAAATATCCTCAGTTAAAGTTCCTGGTAGTAGTCATCTCAGTATTTATTTATTTATTTATATTCTCTTATATACCGCGCTATTCTGCATCAGTGCGGTTTACATTGAACAAACTGAAATTACATTGAACAGGGCATTATAACTTGGAGATAACTATTTTACAAGGAACATGGGCTATGGAAGGTTAAGTGGCTTGCCCAAGACCACAAGGAGCATCTGTGGGACTAGAAATCCCAGTCCTTCCGGCCCAAGGTTGCTGTCCTCTAGTGGGGTTTGAACCCCCGACCTTCCAGCCTGAAGTACCTTGCCCCAACCACTAGGCCACTCCTCCACTCCAGTAGAAAAGTACTTAAAACTGAGGAAATATGAACTTAACTTAAAGACGTTTAGCCAAGGTGAATGGATAAGGGCAATTCCAACGCCTTCATTCAGGCACCCCAAGCATTTCACTCTGATAGTTTCTTCAGGGAATTGTCCATTTGGCTAAATAAAACACAAAATGTGAAATTATAATGATGTTCCATGTTGCAACACATCGTTCTCAGAAAAACACACTATTAAACAGTACCTTATGATCTGATGCTGCCCACGTATTCACTTCAAGATCTAGTAATCACATTGAGTAAGAATTTCTGCTCAAGAAAACGCCGCGCATGCGAGATCTAAGCTAGACCGCCATATTTAAAGGCTAACCTATCGCGGCCAATCACAAGGGACTACTCACCGATGGTGTACTAAAAACTTTCATTCAAGCTCCAGTCTTATAATATGTAAAAGAACAGGATTCATCAATCAAAGGCAAAGTGCCAAATCCAAGCGGACATTCAGTCCTTGTGGGCTTACTGTGTTCAGAGTAAAGATCCACTTTTGTTCCTTCCATAGCAATGTGTCCTCAATCATCCTGCCTCGCATGCCAAACTGCACATGGTCTATGCAAAAGCATCGTAGTTGTTCAAAAATATGATGTTCATTTAAACAGTGCTGTACTAAAGGTGCTACTAGCACTTTACACTTCAAGCGACTACAATGCTCTCTCATCCGTGTCCTAAACGGTCTGACCGTCTTGCCCACATATAATAAGCTACATGGGCAAGCTATCACATAGACCACATTTGAAGATTCACATGTTGTATGGTGTCGAAATTTATAAAGGATCCCTTGATGTTTAAATTCTGTAATCTCCATAGTAACATCACAGACATTACAGTTCCTGCACTTATGATGACCCGTCTGTAGTGTTGATATTAAAGGAGTACTCAGGGGTTCTAAAGGCAGGATTGCTGGACATAATTGTTCCTTTAGATTACTATTTCGTCGCCATATGCAACGGATCTTCCGACCCCGCAGTCCTGGAACAGCTTGCAATACATTACTGTGTCTCCTGATAATCTTATTAATGTCTTTGCTAAAGGGAGAAAACTTGGTCACAAAGTTTATAAAGATCTCATCGGCTCCCATAGCGGTTCCAAAACCTGATTGTCGTCGCATCAGCAACAAGCTCCGATCATTGTATAGTGCCCTTTTGTAAGCATGCACCACAACTTTCGAGGGATATCCACGATCTTTGAAGTCCTTCATCAATAATCGAGACTTCTTCTTAAAGTCATCCTTATTAGAACAATTCCTCCGAAACCGCAGAAACTGCGAGATCGGCAGACTTTCTTTCAGATTCCTTGGATGAGCGCTCGTGTAATGCAGGAATGTGTTCCGATCGGTCTCCTTCTTATATATGGATGTTTCCCAGACCTGAGGACCTCTGGTAATCAAGATATCTAAATATGTAATCATATTATGGTGGCTCGAACAGGTAAACGTAATGCATGGATCACACGTATTAATCCACCGAAAGAAACTCTGCAACTCAAGTTCAGAGCCCTGCCACAACAAAAAAATATCATCAATATATCTATTCCATGTCTTGATGTGTTGCTGAAAAGGGGACCCCCGAAGCCAGATATCTTCGAAATTGCCCATATATAAATTAGCGATGGATGGGGCACAGGTGGCACCCATCGCAACACCCGAGGTTTGCTGAAAAATGACTCCGTCAAAGATGAAAAAATTATGGTTAATGGCTAATTTAGCCAGTTGTAACAAAAACAATAGTTGAGAATCACTCACATCCCCGCGTTGTTTAAGGGACTGTTCCACCAATGAAAGTGCTGCTGGTTGTGGTATGCTAGTATACAATGAGACAACATCAAAAGTTACTAGTAACACATCGGGCTGACTAGCCCAGTGAGACAAACCTTGCAGAATAGTCAAAAAATGAGTGGAATCCTGCACAAAGGACGGAATCAACCTGACCAGAGGACGTAAATAGGAATCGAGAAATGTCGAAACTGGTTCCAATACTGACCCTCTCGTGGAAACGATAGGGCGGCCAGGTGGATGAAGTAAATCCTTATGTATTTTAGGTACTAAGTAAAACGTCGCTATACTAGGTGCCAATGGGTTCAAAAAATGATACTCTTTCCTGTTCAAAAAATGATCAGTAAAAGCTGCAGAGGTGATTCTCTTAATCTCCGTTTGCAAAATTTTTGTAGGATCCTCATCCAACTCCTTATATGTTGACGTGTCTTGTAATTGGCGTTTGGCTTCCTGGACGTAATCACATCTATTCATAACCACCACAGCACCGCCCTTATCGGCCCGCCGAATAACTATGTCAGTCCGTCTCCTTAGAGCCTTCAAAGCTTGGCGTTCTTGTAATGATAGACGAACATGTCGCAAACATTTAGTATTTTCAAGAATACGAACATCTTGTAACACTAATTTTTTAAACAGCGATAACGCCGCATGGGGAGGACCAGGAGGAATCCACTTTGATCGCAATGGTAACTTAACCCGACCAATTGCCTGTGATGTTGACTCATTCGTAGTAGATTGCTGAAACAATTCCTCTTCAGGCATAGAATTAGGTGAAACTAAAAACGAATCCAAAGAGGCGAAAAAATCTTTAAGGGCTAATTTCCTCATTAGCCCCTCAAAATCAATGTTGAATTGAAAGGGATCATGTTGCAACGTAGGGACAAAAGATAATCCTTTACTTAATAAAGAGATCACATCAGGAGACAACTGTATATCCGAAATATTAATTACTGAAGCCAACACAGGTTGAAATTGAGCCGGAACTATTACTTCCTCCGCTGATTGCAGCGCTCGTGATGGTGTTCCTTTTCGTCTCCTTTCTTTTTCTTCTTCTTCTCTTCCATGTCCCCTGATAAAAAAAATCATCACTAGAAGATTTACTTGAATCCATGCTCCCTTCAGATGTATCTTCAAACATAACACGTCTTTTATTCTGCTGTTTACGTTTGGTATTCTGCCACGGGTATACATACCCAGTTGTGTAGTCCGAATTATCCCTCTTTAATTTGTTAGCTTTTTTAGTTATGACTTCACGACGGACCGATTCCACTTGTTTAGACAAATCTTCTGATTGTTTAGAAAACCGGTCTTCAGTTTCACAAGCCTTCAACTTTTTTAACCCTTCATCTATTTCCACTGATAATTTTTCAACTTCTGATTTAGTGTGTTGAACAATAAGCACCATCAAGTCGAGAGAACACTTATTTAACACTTTGTTCCATTGGGTGATGAACTCCACTTCTAAATTAGGCATACGAGGCTCTTTATATATACGGAGTCCCCGTGGGATTTGCTGCCGATTGATATATTCGATCATAGACAAACGATGTAACTTGTGATAAGGAAGCTTATCATAGTTCAGGAAGGAGCTATAATAGAGGTGAAGTGACTCTGAACAAGCACCCTGTCTGTTCTGGTAGAAATAATAAAACAGAATGTTTCCATAAAAGACTACCAGTCCCAGAATGCACCAGGTTTCCAACAGCCATTAGAAGAGCTGAAGTGGGGAAACGTGTGTTCAATCAGGAGGGCTATGAGGTAATCCCTAAGCACTCATCTCCAAGTGCAGGGCTTGATTCAGCACAGCTGCGCTGTGCTAGGGTGGAGCATTCATCTAAGCAGGATAAAAGAAAAGCTTATTCTACAGAGAATCATCTTCATCTTGATCATCAGAAGCACCTTGATCATCCTGACCATCATCATCAGCAGAAGCCAGAGCTGACGGCCAGAGAGAGCAAGAAACACTTTGGAAGAAAGAAGAGAAAAGCATTTGGGAGGTCTAAAGGAGTCCATAGCAGTACGTATACTGGGAGGCATTCCAGAGGCAAGCATACACCATTGGACTGGGGAAAACCAGAGGAGTGGGGCTGCATAGCCAGGAATCCCAGGACGGCACCTGTGAGGGAGACGGCTGCATTTGGAAGGGACCCTAAGACCAGTGCAAGAAGGTATGTGAAGAGAGATCCAGTGTCCAGGGATCTTGATTGGAAGGCTGGACATAAAAACTGGACTACATACTGGCCAGGATATTTAGAGAGGAACTCTAACAGCAATGGAAACTGTCAGACGGCTGCCTGGGTGAGAATCTTCACAGTCTTGGCAAGTGCATATATCTATATGATTTGCAAGGGATTGTGGGCAATGCAGTTCATTCACACCAGACACAGCTGCTCACAATAATTAGTTGTGCTTTTGGGTAAAGCCAATAAGATATTTATTTATGGGGTTATTTCTCCCAACACAGATATGCTTGGTAGCACATAAATCAGGTTACTTGCTTTCAGTGTTAAACTTGAAAAAACCCCCAAAATCAGGAAAACAACATTTAAACTTGTCAGGCAAGCAAAGCAAAAGAAATAAGACCTGGTTGGTACAAACTGGTCTTTTCTGTAGGCATTAGCTAATGTTTTCTTAGCATATATCAAACAACAAACCAAAAGCCACAAAGAAGGAAAAAAACTGTTCTTTTCAGGTAAACTTCTTATATCTTCCCACATAGATTCAGAAGTGATTCTCTTAGAGCTCACAAGCAATTAGGTAAGGCTCAATTGCTAGCAGTTATCCAGCTGAAACCCCTTAGCTGGCTTGCTTTCTACTGCGTGGCTAAAAATCCTACTCATGAGCTTTTCTGAGTAGATTAAAGAACAAGTTTGTATTTCTTTGTGATGGTTGCTGTACTTTATAACAGAAAATCACCAAAGGAGTTTAGACAGAGAGCAGTCCATGTAAACAGATTCTTCATCTGCTATCACCCCCTCTTCTTCAACAAGCATGGGTTCAATATCATGGATTGGCACAGATGAATCTCCCAATGGAGCACTTTCAGGAGAATACTTGTTTCCCTGCTGTCTTTCAAGGTTATAGCTAGGGCATAGATCAGTGTTCATACCTGAGCTTCCATTGCTGTTAGAGTTCCTCTCTATATAGCCTGGCCAGTATGTAGTCCAGTTCTTATGTCCAGCCTTCCAATCCAGATCCCTGGACACTGGATCTCTCTTCACATACCTTCTGGCACGGGTCTTAGGGTCCCTTCCACGTGCAGCCGTCTCTCTCACAAGTACCGTCTGGAGATTCCTAGCTCTGCAGCACCATTCCTCTGGCTTTCCCAATGGTGTATGCTGGCCCTTGGAATGCCTCCCAGTATACGTACTGCTCTGGACTCTTCTAGACCTCTCAAAGGCTTTTCTCCTCTTTCTTCCAAAGGGTTTCTTTCCCTCTCTGTCCGTCCGGTTTGGTTTCTGCTTCTGATGATCCTCCTGATGATGAAGATGATCAAGCTCAAGCTGTCCAAGATACTGATTCTCTGTAGAATAAACTCTACCTTTATTCTGCTTAGATGAGTGTTCTTCCCTAACACAGCGCAGCTGTGCTGAATCAGGCCCTGCCCTTTGAGATGAGTGCTTAGGGATTACCTCATAGCCCTCCTGATTGAACACACGTTTCCCCACTTCAGCTCCTCTAATGGCTGTTGGAAACCTGGTGCATTCTGGGACTGGTAGTCTTTTATGGGAAAATTCTGTTTTCTTATTTCTACCAGAACTGACAGGTTGCTTGTTCAGAGTCACTTCACCTTTCCTATAGCTCCTTCCTGAGCTATGATAGGCTTCCTTATCACATACCCCCTGCTTACGTTATTAGGGACTGGTGTAACTGGTGAAACATCTTCTCTACAGTCTGTAATACCTACGAGAGTGTTTTCTTTTTGAAGCTCACTTACTTCCTGACTGGCTTCAGGGTCATTATTATTTACAGGCCTCTCCTTCCAAGACTTAAGTACATTAATATGATAGGTCTGCCTACGCCCTCTTGCATTTTCTACCATATAAGATACTGGGCTCACTTGTTTAACAACCTTCCATGGCCCTTTCCACTGTACTTCAAATTTTGGGGCTGTACCTGCTACTTGAACCAAAACCTTTTCACCAATGCTTAATTGGCGTCTTTTGGCCTTCCTATCATACCACCCTTTCTGGCGCACTTGACTGTCCTGCAGGTTCCTCTCAGCAACCTGCGAGGTCCTTTTCAAACGTGCTCTCAAGTCACGTAGAAACTGGCACTTCCTGGTTCAGGATCAATCCATTGTTCCCTCAAAATATCTAACAAACCCCGTGGAGCCCTACCATACATCAATTCATATGGAGTTACACCTAGGGACACCTGAATTCTTTCCCTGCAGGCATATAAGGCAAAGGGCAATAACATATCCCATTCTTTTACCTCTCCTGCTAACCCCCTTCTCAACATTTGTTTGAGAGTTTGGTTGAATCTCTCCACCAAACCGTTTGATTGTGGATGGTAGGCTGAGGTTTTCACGTGATGAATGCCAAAGGCATCCCAGACCTGGGCCAAATATTTGGATACAAAATTGGACCCTCAGTCAGTCAACACCTCTCTTGGGAATCCCACTTCACAAAACAATTTTACTAGCTCTAAAGCTATTGTTTTTGCAGAAACATTCCTCAGTGGTATGGCCCAGGGAAACCTTGTTGCCTGATCTACCATAACTAGGATGTATTGGAAACCTCGGGGAGTTTTGACTAATGGGCCTACAATATCCATGGCAATGCGACCAATTGGGTCTGTGATAATTGGCATGGGAATCAATGGCACCACCGGTGGGTGAGCCGCTGTAACTCGCTGACACGCTGGACATGCAGCACAAAACTGGGCAGTTTCTTTGAAAATACCTGGCCAGTAAAAACGCATAAGTATTTGATCCAGCGTTCCTTGCATCCCTTTATGACCTCCAACTGGATGATCATGTGCTAATCTAAGTACTAGCCCTTTGAAAGTTGTGGGTACCACCAATTGTTTACATATGGTCCCATTTCTGGGGTCCTGACTCTCTCTATATAATATTTCATTATCTAGCCTGAATCTGGGCAATTCCTCCCTGACCTCCTGAGCATACTTAAAAGCTCGGGTGAGAGCTTGATCAGCTCGCTGCTCTTGTGGAAAGTTAGGAAACTTTGCCACTAACTCAGCTGGCACCCAGGGTAAACTTTGACCAGCTAACATCTCAGCCCTACCCTGTGCTCTGCAAAGTCTCTCACGCCGCTTTTGTGCTTTCAACTTTCTTACTTTACCAGATGATGGGGTTATTAAATCATCATGAGAGGGTAAGTCTCCTAATAACTCTGCCTGCTCCCCCTCCTCCTTCTGGCTCTCTACCTTAGCCTGCGAGCGGGTGGATACAAGGCCCCTCTTATTACCTATAGTCTGGCCTTCTGGAAGCTTAACCATCTTTTTAGCTAGGGACTGAGGACTTCCAAAGAAAGGCCCGGGAGCTATTTCCATTATTCCTTCTCCCTCCTTCTTTCCTAGCCCTTCCACTAGACCCTGCTTAAATCTTGGCCAGTCCTTTCCTAGAACCAAATCAAAGGGTAGCCTAGGCACCACTGCTAACAGGACTTCCTCTTGTTCCCCCTGGCACTTAACCTTTAGCCTATAGGTGGGATATGATGTTGCAGCACCATGAATGCATCTGATGTGAACTTGGCTTTCAGGGGTTCTAGGCACAAATCCTTCTTGGGCCTCTATCCTCTTCCAAAGCCTTTTTGACATCATACTCTGGTCTGCCCCAGAGTCTAACAAAGCATTTGTGGTAATTCCTTGCACATCAACCATCAAAAGAAATCCTTCTTTGGGCTGTTTTAAATCCACACCCATTAAGCTAGTGTGTGTCTGGCATCCCTTTTCTAAATGTCCCCATTTTCCACACTTGAAACATTTCTTTCTATTCCACTGTGTCATCTGGTTTGATACAGTACATTCATTTTCAGAAACATTTTTAATTATTTTCTTTTCTGATACAGCACATCTTGCCTCAGCACCAATCTTCAGAGGGCCACCCATTCTATGGCAAGCCTGCGTGGCTTCCAAGAATCTCTCTGCTAGCATGGTTGCCTCTCCAAGATTTTGGCAATTTTGCTGTATAAGGAAAGTGTGCAAATCTTTAGGGACCGCAGACATAAATTGTTCAAGCAATATTATGTCTAATAACATTTCTACCGTCTTTTGCTCAGGCTCCAACCATTTTACAGCTAAACCTCTGATTCTCTGACTCAGAGCCCTGGGTGTCTCACCCACTCTCAATGTAGTAGCTCTAAACATTCGCCTATACTCCGAAATAGACAACCCTAGGTGATCTCTAATAGCAGCCTTTACATCCTTATAATTCAAAGCCTGGGCTGCTGGCATTGCTCTATAAGCTGCAAGCGCCTCTCCAGTTAATGAGGCTGCCAGCCTTACTGCCCACTGGGTCTCTGGCCATGCTAAAGCTTGTGCCACTCTTTCAAAAGACTCTAGAAAATCATCAACATTATCATCTGGAGTTAACTTCCCAAAACTAAATGCCCCAATTCCTTGATTGAGTCCCACACTGTCCACATGTGGTGTACCAGTATTTACTGCTGGTCTTGCATCTGTTTTTTTTTTTAAATTTATTTTATTTAACTATTTCTTTTATACCGCCCCTTCCAGAGATCAAGGGTGGTTTACATATAACAGGTTAACAGTCTTGTACACAGTTTGTATACATTTTACATAGAACAATAGAAATCAACTATTTACATTGAACATTGTACACAGTTTGTATACATTTTACATAGAACAATAGAATGGTTCCGCAGCTTAACTAGGGCTTGCACCAGATCAAGCACTGGCTTCTGCTGGTCCATTAAGGCTTTCATAGCAGTGTCCTGAGCCTGCTGTGCTAGCTCCTGTTGCCTGCTAAATTGGGCTGCCATCCATTCAGCTAGTTCCCTTGGATCCATCTTGATCCCTGCAAGAAACAAAGAAAAAAAACAAAGTGCACCACCTTCCAAACAGGTGGGGTTTTTTTTTCTACTTTTTTTTTTTTCAATTATCCCTGTGCCTTACTCCCATCCACCACTAGACATGCCCAGGTACCTATTACCTTGTGTCAGTGATGAATCCAGCTCTGCACAGGGTCTTTTCCTCCTGGGACAGCTACCTGGAACATCCACTTCTCCTCCAAAGTGCAGTTGAGGGAAAATCTTTTTTTTCCAGCTTTAAACTTGAACTTTAGTTGTAATCCTTAACAAGTAAATCCCTTGGTGCAAAAGCAATCCGAAAAACTACGCCATTTGTCAGACGGCTGCCTGGGTGAGAATCTTCACAGTCTTGGCAAGTGCATATATCTATATGATTTGCAAGGGATTGTGGGCAATGCAGTTCATTCACACCAGACACAGCTGCTCACAATAATTAGTTGTGCTTTTGGGTAAAGCCAATAAGATATTTATTTATGGGGTTATTTCTCCCAACACAGATATGCTTGGTAGCACATAAATCAGGTTACTTGCTTTCAGTGTTAAACTTGAAACCCCCCCCCCCCCCAAAATCAGGAAAACAACATTTAAACTTGTCAGGCAAGCAAAGCAAAAGAAATAAGACCTGGTTGGTACAAACTGGTCTTTTCTGTAGGCATTAGCTAATGTTTTCTTAGCATATATCAAACAACAAACCAAAAGCCACAAAGAAGGAAAAAAACTGTTCTTTTCAGGTAAACTTCTTATATCTTCCCACATAGATTCAGAAGTGATTCTCTTAGAGCTCACAAGCAATTAGGTAAGGCTCAATTGCTAGCAGTTATCCAGCTGAAACCCCTTAGCTGGCTTGCTTTCTACTGCGTGGCTAAAAATCCTACTCATGAGCTTTTCTGAGTAGATTAAAGAACAAGTTTGTATTTCTTTGTGATGGTTGCTGTACTTTATAACAGAAAATCACCAAAGGAGTTTAGACAGAGAGCAGTCCATGTAAACAGATTCTTCATCTGCTATCACCCCCTCTTCTTCAACAAGCATGGGTTCAATATCATGGATTGGCACAGATGAATCTCCCAATGGAGCACTTTCAGGAGAATACTTGTTTCCCTGCTGTCTTTCAAGGTTATAGCTAGGGCATAGATCAGTGTTCATACCTGAGCTTCCATTGCTGTTAGAGTTCCTCTCTATATAGCCTGGCCAGTATGTAGTCCAGTTCTTATGTCCAGCCTTCCAATCCAGATCCCTGGACACTGGATCTCTCTTCACATACCTTCTGGCACGGGTCTTAGGGTCCCTTCCACGTGCAGCCGTCTCTCTCACAGGTACCGTCTGGAGATTCCTAGCTCTGCAGCACCATTCCTCTGGCTTTCCCCAGTCCAATGGTGTATGCTGGCCCTTGGAATGCCTCCCAGTATACGTACTGCTCTGGACTCTTCTAGACCTCTCAAAGGCTTTTCTCCTCTTTCTTCCAAAGGGTTTCTTTCCCTCTCTGTCCGTCCGGTTTGGCTTCTGCTTCTGATGATCCTCCTGATGATGAAGATGATCAAGCTCAAGCTGTCCAAGATACTGATTCTCTGTAGAATAAACTCTACCTTTATTCTGCTTAGATGAGTGTTCTTCCCTAACACAGCGCAGCTGTGCTGAATCAGGCCCTGCCCTTTGAGATGAGTGCTTAGGGATTACCTCATAGCCCTCCTGATTGAACACACGTTTCCCCACTTCAGCTCCTCTAATGGCTGTTGGAAACCTGGTGCATTCTGGGACTGATAGTCTTTTATGGGAAAATTCAGTTTTCTTATTTCTACCAGAACTGACAAGTTGCTTGTTCAGAGTCACTTCACCTTTCCTATAGCTCCTTCCTGAGCTATGATAGGCTTCCTTATCACAAAGCTCAGGTATGAACACTGATCTATGCCCTAGCTCTTCACTGGGAAGACAGCAGGGAAACAAGTATTGTCCTGAGAGTGTTCCATTGAGAAATTCCAATCCATGATATTGAACCCATGATAGTTGAAGAAGGGGAAGATGTTATAAATGGGGACTTTGAATACATGGATTGCTCTCTGTCTAAACGTCTGTGGTAATATGCTGTCACAAAATACAACAACCATCACAAAGAAATATAAACTTGTTTTTTAATCTACTCAGAAAAGCTTCTGCGTAGGATTTGAGCCACGTAATAGAAAGTAAACCAGCCAAGAGCATTTCAGCTGGTAATGGTTAGCAATTGAGCCTTGCCTAATTGCCTGTGAGCTCTGGAGGGACACTTCTGAGTGTGTGTGAAGATACAGGATGATATCCCTGAAAAAGAACAGTCTTTTTCCTACTTTGTGGGTTTTGTTTGTTCTTTGAAGCACTGCTAAGGAGAATTAGCAGGAGCCTACAGAAAAGACCTTTCTGTTCCCATCAAGGTTTTTATGCTTTGATTTGATTGCTTAACAAGTTCAGCTGTTGTTTTTCCTTATTTGTTTTTCTAAGTATGATACTGAAAGCAAGTATTCCTTTTTATGTGCTACCAAGTATATCTGTGTTGGGAGAAATAACCCCATAAATAAAATATCTTCTTTGCTTTACATTCGAGCAAGCACAACTAATTTATTGTGAACGGCTGAGTCTGGTATGAATGGACTACATTTCCCACAATCCTTTGCAAGTCATATTAATATTTGCCTTTGACAAGACTGTGGACATTCTCACCTAGCGCCCCCGTTTACAAACTCTATTCGTACTCGCCTCTGCTTTAATTTCAACAGTGTTTCCATGTGTACTGAGCATCTTCAGGACTAGAATCAGTCGCTAATGTGGAAAACAGGGTCTTTTCTTTCGTCAGATCCTTAATATACTCTTGAGAAAAACTCAGAGTGTCTTTCCAAATTGTCAGACTATCCATTTTCTGTAGAAAACACCGGTGGGATTTAGTCTTATACTTCTTAAACTGTTAACATAGAATTAATGAATCAAGCAATCCGTTTAATATTCTAAACCCATCAACTTAGAAACTTTCTAAATTATCACAAGAACACAGGTCTCAGAAAAAACTTATAGCACTCAGGCATGGACTCGTAGCCCTTTAACAGTTCCAGTTCTCACATCAATGACCTGGTTCAATATTTTTTCAATTTTACTCTTGTATAAAGCTTAAAAATATCCTCAGTTACAGTTCCTGGTAGTAGTCATCTCAGTAGAAAAGTAATTAAAACTGAGGAAATATACCACAACCAGCAGCACTTTCATTGGTGGAACAGTCCCTTAAACAACGCGGGGATGTGAGTGATTCTCAACTATTGTTTTTGTTACAACTGGCTAAATTAGCCATTAACCATAATTTTTTCATCTTTGACGGAGTCATTTTTAAGCAAACCTCGGGTGTTGTGATGGGTGCCACCTGTGCCCCATCCATCGCTAATTTATATATGGGCAATTTCGAAGATATCTGGCTTCGGGGGTCCCCTTTTCAGCAACACATCAAGACATGGAATAGATATATTGATGATATTATTTTGTTGTGGCAGGGCTCTGAACTTGAGTTGCAGAGTTTCTTTCGGTGGATTAATACGTGTGATCCATGCATTAAGTTTACCTGTTCGAGCCACCATAATATGATTACATATTTAGACATCTTGATTACCATAGGTACTCAGGTCTGGGAAACATCCATATATAAGAAGGAGACCGATCGGAACACATTCCTGCATTACACGAGCGCTCATCCAAGGAATCTGAAAGAAAGTCTGCCGATCTCGCAGTTTCTGCGGTTTCGGAGGAATTGTTCTATTAAGGATGACTTTAAGAAGAAGTCTCGATTATTGATGAAGGACTTCAAAGATCGTGGATATCCCTCGAAAGTTGTGGTGCATGCTTACAAAAGGGCACTATACAATGATCGGAGCTTGTTGCTGATGCGACGACAATCAGGTTTTGGTACCGCTATGGGAGCCGATGAGATCTTTATAAACTTTGTGACCAAGTTTTCTCCCTTTAGCAAAGACATTAATAAGATTATCAGGAGACACAGTAATGTATTGCAAGCTGTTCCAGGACTGCGGGGTCGGGAGATCTGTTGCGTATGGCGACGAAATAGTAATCTAAAGAAACAATTATGTCCAGCAATCCTGCCTTTAGAACCCCTGAGTACTCCTTTAATATCAACACTACAGACGGGTCATCATAAGTGCGGGAACTGTAATGTCTGTGATGTTACTATGGAGATTACAGAATTTAAACATCAAGGGATCCTTTATAAATTTCGACACCATACAACATGTGAATCTTCAAATGTGGTCTATGTGATAGCTTGCCCATGTAGCTTATTATATGCGGGCAAGACGGTCAGACCGTTTAGGACACGGATGAGAGAGCATTGTAGTCGCTTGAAGTGTAAAGTGCTAGAAGCACCTTTAGTACAGCATTGTTTAAATGAACATCATATTTTTGAACAACTACGATGCTTTTGCATAGACCATGTGCAGTTTGGCATGCGAGGCAGGACGATTGAGGACACATTGCTATGGAAGGAACAAAAGTGGATCTTTACTCTGAACACAGTAAGCCCACAAAGGACTGAATGTCCGCTTGGATTTGGCACTTTGCCTTTGATTGATGAATCCTGTTCTTTTACATATTATAAGACTGGAGCTTGAATGAAAGTTTTTAGTACACCATCGGTGAGTAGTCCCTTGTGATTGGCCGCGATAGGTTAGCCTTTAAATATGGTGGTCTAGCTTAGATCTCGCATGCGCGGCGTTTTCTTGAGCAGAAATTCTTACTCAATGTGATTACTAGATCTTGAAGTGAATACGTGGGCAGCATCAGATCATAAGGTACTGTTTAATAGTGTGTTTTTCTGAGAACGATGTGTTGCAACATGGAACATCATTATAATTTCACATTTTGTGTTTTATTTAGCCAAATGGACAATTCCCTGAAGAAACTATCAGAGTGAAACGCTT
This sequence comes from Ichthyophis bannanicus, assembly GCA_033557465.1. Lineage (NCBI taxonomy): Eukaryota > Metazoa > Chordata > Amphibia > Gymnophiona > Ichthyophiidae > Ichthyophis > Ichthyophis bannanicus. The sequence goes on from CM066045.1 coordinate 56,909,660, forward strand.
GGGGTGCCTGAATGAAGGCGTTGGAATTTCCCTTATCCATTCACCTTGGCTAAACTTCTTTAAGTTAAGTTTATATTTCCTCAGTTTTAAGTACTTTTCTACTGAGATGACTACTACCAGGAACTTTAACTGAGGATATTTTTAAGCCTCATACAAGAGTAAAATTGAAAAAATATTGAACCAGGTCATTGATGTGAGAACTGGCACTGTTAAAGGGCTACGAGTCCATGCTTGAGTGCTATAAGTTTTTTCTGAGACCTGTGTTCTTGTGATAATTTAGAAAGTTTCTAAGTTGCTGGGTTTAGAATATTAAACGGATTGCTTGATTCATTAATTCTATGATGCTGTTAAAAGGCAGGGAAATGGCCACTGCTTTGTTTAAGGGCATGTGGCTGGCAATAGAGGATTAGAACATAAGAAATTCCATAATGGGTCAGATCAAGATCCATCAAGCCCAGTATTCTGTTTCCAACAGTGGCCAATCAAGGTCACAAGTACCTGGCAGGTTCCCAAAAAGGCACACAGGTTCAACAATGCTCGTCCCAGGGCAAGTGGTGGATTTCCCAGGTCCTCTTTAATAATGGTTTGTGGACTTTTCCTTCAGGAACTTGTCAAAACCTTTTATAAACCCAGCTACACTAACAACATTTACTACATCCTCCGGTAACGAATTCCAGAATTTGATTACGCGTTGCATGAAAAAATATTTTCTCTCATTAGTCTTAAATGGGTTACACTGTAGCTTCATTGTGTGTCCTCTAGTCTTTCTACTTTGTTGATGGTGTAAACAACCAATCTACCTTTACCTGTTCCATTCCATTCATTAATTTATAGACTTCTATCATATCTCCCCTCAGCTAAGTTGAAAAGCCCTAACCTTTTAAGCTTTTCCTCATAGGGTATTCTTCCAACCCCTTTACCACTTAGGTGGCTCCTCTCTGTACCTTTTCTAATTCCGCAATATCCTTTTTAAGATACGGCAGCCAGAATTACATACAATATTCAAGGTTTGATTCGTTCCTTTCCTTATGATTCTTTATCTTTATTCAAACATTTGGTATACTGCTTAAATCAAACGACATACAGCAGTGTCCAATACAAAAGTCAAATGACTGCTGGGGTAAAGGCAGAAAGGAACGTCAATAATTGATAGGAAAGGACAGAAGAGCAGAGTGAGAAGAGAAAGAGAAGGGGAATGAAAGGTATAAAGTCACTGAGGAGGGTGAGGGAGATTGAAGGCGCATTGGAACAGATGGGTCTTTAGTGCAGATCTGAAGTGAGTGAAAGAGGGCCCAGAATGAAGTTTTAGGGGAAGGGAGTTCCAAAGGGAAGGGGCCGGAAAGAAAAAGGCAGAAGAATGGGTGCACTCAAGGTGTGCTTGTGAGGGGGAAGAGAGCTCCAAGTGGTAGTTGTGAACAGAGCGGAGTGGACAGGGAGGAGGGGGACATGGAATCGGAGGAGGTCAGCCAGGTATTGAGGAGAGGAGGTGTGGATAATACAGTGTGCGAGAATGAGGACTTTATACTGTATCCTGAAACGTACCGGCAACCAGTGGAGGTGGAACAGAAGAGGGGTAACGTGCTCATAGCGGGAGGAGGAGGAGGTGAGGAGACGGGCAGCAGTATTCTGGAGGAGTTGCAGGCAGGAGATTTGAGAATGAGGTAGACCAGCAAGGGAGACGGGAAACAGCAAGGGTCAGGAGGAGAGTGGTTAGAGAGGGGAAGTGAGGAAGGGGCAAACGGCACAGAGCTGGTGAAGGCTGAAGAAGACACGGTAGGAGACCGAGGAGATATGATCTCAAAAAGAGAGGGAAGAGTCAAGAATGACGCCAAGGTACCGGAAGGAGAACACCAAGGGGATGGTGACAGAGGCAAGGGAGGGAGCCAGAGGAGAAGGGGGGGGGGGGACCCAAACGTAACCCACATGGCGGTAGATTTAAGGGGACTGAATTGGAGAAAATTAGCGGCCATCCAGTCCTGGATGGAGGAAAAACAGGCATTGAGAGGTGCAATATCAGGGACAGAGGAACTAGTCTGATGCAAAAGGAGGATATCAGAGATACTGGCCTGCTGCAAGAGAAGAGCAAGGGGGGCCAGAAAAAGATTGAAGAGAAGGAGGGGACAGGATGGAGCCCTGGGGGACACCACAGGAGAGAGGCTTAGAGGTGGAGATGGTAGAGGAAGATGAGACAGTGAAAGAGCATTCAGAGAGAAAGGAGCGGAAACATAACCAGGAGACACCAACAGCATTCTATCTAGCATTCTATTTGCTTTCTTGGCCACCGTTGCACACTGGGCAGAGGGCTTCACTATATTATCGACGATGACACCTAAATCTTTTTCCTGGGTGGTGATCCTATTGTGGAAATTTGCAGCGTGTAACCGTAGTTTGGGTTGTTCTTTTCTAGGTGCATAAAACTTTGCACTTGTTCAAATTAAATTTTATCTGCCATTTGGACATCCAGTCTTCCAGTTTATCAAGTTCCTCTTGCAATTTTTCACAATCCTCTTGTGTTTTAACAATTTTGAATAATTTTGTGTCATCTCTAAATTTGATCACCTCACTAGTTATTCCTATTTCCAGGTCATTTTTGAAGATGTTAAAAAGCAGCGGACCCAGAGGCCTGGGGTACTCTACCTTTCTCTTTAAGAAAATTGGCCATTTAGCCCTACTCTTTGCTTGTTATCTTTTAACTAGTTCCTGATCCACAATAGTACACTGCCTCCTATCCCATGACGTTTTAATTCATGAAGGACCTTGTGAAAGGCTTTCAGAAAATCCTGATACACTATATCAATTGGCTCACCTTTGTCTACCTGTTTGTTCACACCTTCCAAAAAAAAGATAACAGATTAGTAAGACAAGACCTTCCTTGGCTAAATCCATGTTGGCTTTCTCCTATTAAAACATGGCTATCTTCATGTTCAGTAATTTTATTCTTTATAATGGTTTCTACCATTTTGCCCAGTACTGATGTCTGGCTCACTGGTCTGTAGTTTCCTGGATCACCCCTGGAACCCTTTTTAAAAATTGGTGTTACATTGGCCATTCTCCAGTCTTCAGGTATTACAGAGGATTTTAATGATAATTAACAGATTACTAATAATAGGTCTGCAATCTTATATTTGAGTTCTTTCAACACCCTTAGATGTACAGTATACCATTTAGTCCAGGTGAATTGAACTGAAGAATGGTATCAAATAGTTGTAATACATCTTCCCGATTTATCTATTTCTTTCAATTCTTCCGATTATATCACCTTTAAATACCATTTCAGGTATGGGTAACTTCCCTACATCTTCAATCTCTCTGCTATGGCCTTAGCACCCCTTTGACCCCTCTATCATCTAATGGTCCAACTGACTCTCTCACAGGTTTTTTGCTATGAATGTACTTGCAGATTTTTTATTAGGAGTTTTTCCATCAAGGGCAAGGTTTTTTTTTTTTTTAATTCTATCTTTGTCTGACGTTGCCCTTCAGTTTACCCCCTTGCAGCTTCATGTTATGCTCTCTAGTTTTATAGCTTCCCCATCTTTGAAAAAGGTTTATTTGTTCATTAATACTCTTTAAGAATTTAAAGGTCTGCATCATAACCCCTCTCCCTCCTCTCCTCTAGCGTGTACATATTTAGGTCTTCGAGTCTCTTCTCGTACATCTTCTGGCGCAGGCTCCAAATCCTTTTAGTTGCCTTCCTCTGAAACATTTCCAGTCTTTTTATATCCTTTGTGAGGTATGGTCTCCGAAACTGAACACAATATTCCATGAGACCTCACCAGTGACTTGTACAGTGGCATTAGTATCTCTTCCTTCCTGCTGGTAATTCCTTTCTATACGCAACCCAGCATCCTTCTGGCTTTGGCCACTGCCTTGTCACACTGTTACGCCACTTTGAGATCCTCAGAAATAATCACTCCAAGGTCCTTCTCCTGGTCCATGCACAGCAATCTCTCGCCCCTAATCACATACAATTCCCTTTGACTTCTGCATCCCAAGTGCATGACACTGCACTTCTTCACATTAAATCTTAACTGCCAAGCATTAGGCCATTCTTCCAGCTTTTGTAGATCTTTCCTCTCTGTTGCAAATTTTCATGTCATCTGCAAAAAGACACTTTTCTATTCAATCCTTCAACAATATCACTCACAAATACATTGAACAGTACCGGTCCCAGGACCGTACCTCTGAAGCACGCCGCCAATCACCTTCCTTTCATCCGAGTGAGTTCATTTACCATCACCTTCTCTTGTCTGTCAGTCAACCAATTTCTTATCCAGTTCACCACCTTGGGACCCATCTCCAGGCTGTTCAGTTTATTGATAAGCCCCCTGTGAGGAACGGTATCAAAGGCTTTGCTGAAATCTAAGTAGATCACATCCATCACATGCCCTTGGTCTAGTTCTCTGGTCACCCAGTCAAAGAACTCAATCAGATTTGTTTAGCAAGATCGTCCTTTGGTAAAACCATGTTGCCTCGGATCATGCAACCTATTGGTTTCAAGAAAGTCCACTATTCTCTCTTTCAGGAGCACCTCCATTACTTTTCCCACCACCAAGGTAAGACTTACTGGCCTGTAGTTTGTTACTTCTTCCCTATTGCCACTTTTGTGAAGAGGTACCATATCAGCCCTTCTCTTCTCTTTATCTTTTATCTTTATTTTGTTGCTTGATTGACCACCCATGCAAGAAGTATCAGAGCGGTTTACAGTACATGACTGCAATCAGAAATTGAGAAATGAACGCCAACTTTTACAGGAAAGCCAAGAAGATAGAACACACAGATAAGAACAGAACACAGATATGGAGGGGAACTCTTATGGTTGGGGGGGAGGGGGCAGGGACATACAGTGGGTGGCAGATCAAATGCATGATAGATGAAGTTTTAGCAGAGCCTTAAATTTTGTAAATGAATGTTCAGCACTGAATGGAGCCGGGAGGGAATTCCAGTGTGATGGTCCAAGAAAGAAAAAAGCAGAGTGCCGAGATTGTTCAAGGCGGGCGCGTGCAGGTGAAGGAAGAACCAGGCGATCATTGTGGATGGCCCGAAGGGCATGGGGGGGGGGGGAGGATGTGCATGTGAAGGAGATCAGTGAGATATTGAGGGATGCCTGTATGAACAGCTTTATGTACAATAATGAGAATCTTGTAAGTGTGCCGGAATTTGAGCTGAAGCCAATGTAGATGGATGAGAAGGGGAGGTGACATGATCTGTATGTGAAGAATGGCTATGGAGTCGGGCAGCTGTATTTTGAATTAACTGCAAATGATGGAGCTGGTATTGGGGTAAGCCTGCTAGAACAACATTGCCGTAATCAAGGTGGGACAGGAGAAGGGACACCGTGAAAGTAGTCAGTGAAGGAAAGAAGAGAAAAGGACGGACTGCACGAAGTTGGCGGAGGTTGAGAAAGGAACAGTGCACAAGTGAGGTGACATGCTGATGAAAAGTGAGGGCAGAATTGAGGGTGACGCCAAGATACCGAAGGGATGAGGCATGTTCCAGACAGAGTGGGAGTGACTTTAGGACAGGGGGTGCCGAAAGTGAGCCACATAGCTGCTGATTTGGACAGGTTCAGATGCAGATAATTAGCTGATAGCCATGAGGAGATGCTAGTGAGACAGGAATTGAAAGGGGTAATATCAGGGAAGAGAGGACTGGTATGAAAAAATAAGATTATATCATCAGCATAGTAATACGCAGATATCCCGGACTGATGACCAAGGTGAGGGGGGCAAGAAAGAGGTTGAAGAGAAGTGGGGCTAATACAGAATCTTGAGGGACCCTACATAGAAGGGAAGTTGGAGAGAAAGTGGAGGAACCCGCATGAATGGAGAAGGTAAGAGAAGAAAGAAATGACCTGAACCAATGAAAAACCGTCCCACGCACTCTGTAGTCATGCAAATGTGTAAGAAGTGTGGGATGGTCTATGAGATCAAAGGAAAAGGATAGATCTAAAGATGCCACAATGGAAAGATCACCATGTTTGTGAGCCAGGTGAATTTCGTTGAGGAAGGAAAGGAGAATGGTTTCTGTATTGTGACTTGGTCTGAAGCTCCTGGAACCTCTCTGTCTCCAAGGATCTATTAAAAATATCCTTTAAAGGCCCTGCAAGAACCTCTCTGAGCTCTTTTAGTATCTTTGACTGTATTCCATCCGGTCCCATGGCCTTGTCCACTTTCAGTTTTGCAAGCTGTTCAAACACATCATCTTCTGTGAATGGTATAGTATCTACACCATTCCCATTTGTATATTTGTCAATGACAGGCGGTCCTTTTCTAGGATTTTCTTTAGTAAAAATAGAACAGAAGTATTTGTTTAGCATTTTCGCTTTTTCAATGTCACTTTCCACAAATCCGTTCCCAGCAGTTTTGAGTCCTGCAAGTCCACCTCTGATCTTCCTCCTCTCTCGAATATACCTCAAAAACGTTTTGTCACCACACTTCACATCTTTAGCCATCTTTTCTTTTGCCTTTGATTTTGCTATCCTTATTTCTCTTTTTGTCTCTTTTAGCTGTATTCTGATCTGTGTTTCTCTGTTTGCAAATTTCTAAATTTTGTGAACGCTGTGTCTTTTGTTTTAATTTGTGCAGCTATTTCTTTGGAGAATCAAATAGGTTTGCTTTTTCCTCTTGTTTTCATTTTCTTTCCTTATATATGTATCTGTTGCCCCTTTTATTGCTTTCTTTAGTTTAGCCTATTGCCTCTCTCCTCCATGGCAACTGAGGCTGCCAGACTGGAGGTGGGACATCAGTACTTCGTCCCTGTAGGTCTCATTTGCAATTATAAGACCATGTAGACAACACTCCACTAGATCCCCACCAACATGTTTTCAAACCAAACCACAGTGTAGAAACACTATTAACATCACTCTTTGACAGCATCATCAGAGGCATAGATAACATGAAAACATAATTCCTTCTCATATTCTTGGACATATCAGCCTTCAATACCATGTCCCATACTATCACGCTGCAATGTCTACAAGAAATTGGCCTATACTACACCATTATCAAGTGTTTGTGTATGTTTATTAAGATTCTTGATTAATCCAGGGCGGTTTATGTAATTTCCAAAACAAAGAAAAGTGGCTGTGAGCAGCGGAAAAAAGAAAAGGAACTCCATCAAGTGACAGGAAAGAGAAAGAAGAGTGGTAGAGAATAGAGAGAGAACGGGGAAAGTTGGGGAAGAGGGGAAGCTGAGAACAATTATGGGTTTCATTCCTACCTAAGTAACAGACAACAGCAAGTCAAATGCAGAATGAACAAATTCACAATATTCCCTATACACCAGGGCATACCACAAAGATCTTCTATATCTTCACTTCTCTTCAACCTCTACATACTGCCTATCTGCAACGTCATTAAACACAAAATACAGTACCGGTTATATGCCGATGATATCAAGATATACACCCCGATCGAGCTGGGCAAAGCAGACCTCTCTGCCTTAAAAAATGCTTGGAGGATATGATTATCAGGCTCAGCAACAACAATCTAACTATAAACTACAACAAAACAGAAGCACTCTACATCACAAGAGGCACCGCATTCAATCCCCCACAAGCCATGTGCTATATAGGACTATAGCAGTAAAAAAGCAAAGTCAGATACTTAGTTACCTTGGACCAAAACCTAAACCTACAGTCCCATATAAACAAGACCACTACAAATACCTACCACAAAATGGCACAAAACACAGCAGCCCGCATCATCACCAGAACAACTAAACATGATCACATCACTCCCATAATCAACCAACTCGCCGACCAGCCACAGCTCTCCCTTGTGGGATTGAGCTCATCTGAGCCAGCAGAAGCCAGCTTAGACTCCATGCATCCCTCTGCCCAATCAGGGCAGCCGCAGCAGCACTCAAAGGAGGTGCCATTGGGCACTGACGCTGCAGACCTCGCTGACCAGCCACAGCTCTCCCTCGCGGGATTGAGCTCGTCTGAGCCAGCGGAAGCCAGCTTAGACTCCCTGCATCCCTCTGCCCAATCGGGGCAGCCGTCGTAGCACTCAAAGGAGGTGCCATCAGGTAGCCGCGATTCCACAGTAGCGATTCACGCAACAGCTAGCCCCAACATACGCAAAGCTGGAGGACTCAACAGATAGCTACACAAAGGGGTATGTTTACTAAACTGCGGTAATGCCATTCGTGTTAGGATCTGCAGTAGAGGCAGAAATTTATTTATTTATTTATTTATTTATTTTACAGTTCTTATATACTGCGCTCTTTGGTATCAGTGCGGTTTACAAATAACAAAATTTTGCATCAGAACAATCTTTTGCTTACATTACAACAGGATCAGTAACTTGGAAATTAACAGGGGTAACTATATACAAAAACGTATATTTCACCTGTGGACTATTTACAGATCATGTAACATGTTGAAAATCGTAGTGGAGAAACTTTGAGGTCTCTGGACATTTTGGGTGTGCAGAGGGTCTGCTTCGTGTTCTACCAGGGCTATGTTGTTGGGGTGTCAGAGGCTGTGTGGGTAATTTGTGAAGTGGGGAGAGGGGGCGTAGGATTAGTGCATACAAGGTGCAGGCAGAATAGGTAGTGTTTAAGAAATACCCAAATAAGGACATGGGCGGTACATCGTTACCAATCACGCATGTTACAAGGCGCCATAAATTAACGAGCATTACATGATGGAGCCGTGGCACATTACCGCGCGTTAATCTTAAGAAGGCGCGCAGACATGCAAACACAGAAACAGAGCTGTAGCACAATGGTTACTACACTGACTGATGGTACAGGGGTCATGGGTTTGATTCCCCAGTGTACCTAATGAATAAGGCTGGCTGAGGCATTATGTTTAAGTATTGGGTTGTGAGGAATTTTAGTTTTACTTTAATTAGTGCTGCCAGCAAACACACCCTCACAGTGGCGTAACCTAAGGTGCCGCATAAGGCACCCTAGAAGGCACTCCATAGGGCACATTATAAAGTGTGCTGTCTGCCAAGGCACCCTATAATATCCCCTATAGGACACCTTATAAGGCACCTTATAAGGCGCTTTATAGTGCACCGTATAAGGCACCTTATAAGGCGCTTCATAGGGCGCTGTATAAGGCACCCTAAGGTGACAGTACTCTGAGGGTGTTTCTGCTGGCAGCATTAATGTACAATAAAAATAGACAATGCCTCAGACAGCCCTATCAATGAACCCCACTGTGGGTTTTGAACCCATGACCTCTGGCTCCACGGGCAGTGAAGTAACCAGTGGGCTACAGCTGCTAACAAACCCCTGGCTGGCTACAGGAAGACTGCACGGCACCACACAAACATTCTGCTATGGATACCAGGATAGGGTCAACCCACCCGTACCCAGGATGCACAGCACTTGCAAATCAGCAGTCTACAGATGATCACAAGATGGGGTATGCACCCCACAGCACCTCAGCCTGGTAGGGGGTGCCGACGGTGTGTGTTAGTGGCACAGAGTAGCTACAGACTGTCACAGTGTGCGGGTCCTGTGCTCACCCTGAGGGTGAGGTGGGGTGCCCAGCACCATTTTCGCAGCACCTGGCTTTGCTGAGATAGGCTATGCTGCAGGTCCCCATCAGTGCCAATGTGTGATAGGTAGTCCTTGCAAACACCCCTAGGATATGCCTGTGTCCATCTGTATTTGACATCTAGCCCTTGTGGACTATGATGCACCCAGAAAAGTGCATACCCTGTGTGGGTGCCATGGTCACATGATTTAAGTGACGGGGGTATTTGGACCCACAGGCGGATTACGAACCACCACCCAACCCACCCTCTGTGGCTCAGGGTGGGGGACAGGATCTCCCACCAACAGATCAACATTCTACCCCCCTGCAATGGTGGCAGTAAAGGGGACCATCATCCCAGTCCTACTGGGCAACAGACACCCTACAGGGCAGGCAATGCAGAGCTGTACACATCCATAAAGCAATAGCCGACAGACAGTAGGTCTGGAAATGCACAGCTGCCCCCCACCACTATCTGACATTCTCCAGCAGCAAGCCTCCAGCCGCTGCACCCTGCAAGTTGTTCCAGCAAGACACATACTAGCTGCAGACAGTCTGCTAGCTAGTCCATAGTGCATGTTCCTGGAGGAGATGCATGTACCCAGAACTGGGATGTCAGCATACACACCAAGCAGATAAGTCAGTGATTGGGCCCCAAAAGAGAACCCATAAATATCACATGAGAGAAATACTATATAGCACTATGGGGGAACCTAGCCATGCCATGGTCACTGTTCAGTCAGCATGAGAGTGACCTCCCAGCAGGACATGCTGTGGCCACCCTGTCCGTGCAGGTGGTGGCCGGCCACTACAATGTCCAAGCCATTGCCCTATGCTATGTACAGATGGATCCAGGCCAGGCCATCCTATCCTGGCTATTCCCATGGTACCTTGCTTCTCATTATGCACATTGGCAGGCCAATACTGGCAACAGTGCTAGCAGTGTGGGCTGTGGAGGGTGTTTGCAGCCACCACACACTGGATAGACAGACACACACTCCCCACACCTATGCCAGCATTGTGCAGCTATAGAGGTGTTTGGCAGCCCTGGCCACTGCACCAGTCCTGGGCACAGTGCAGGCATGGCTATGGTATGCAATACTGTTGGGGTCACTCCCCAGGGTGGTAAACACTGTCAGACACAAGACCTGTAGCACACTCCACAGACATCAGAAAGGTTGCTATGATGCAGCTCAATCAGCAAATTGTGCTTAACTTTGGAATTGCTATCTGCCAGTAATCATAGCAACCGTTTGATAGATGTTTATCATATTCCCAGGTTTAGGGTGGCATTGCCAAGGTATGCAAGTGCTAGTATTGGGAGATGCACGCAGGGCCCAACATCCTGCCGCTCCAGGAGGCATTTGATAATGGAGCCTGTGGGTGCGGGTGTGTCTGCCCCTGTTGGCCTCTGCTTTAGGGCAGAGGTTCCCAACTCCAGTCCTGGTGGGCCAAACACTGTTCGGGTTTTCATGCTGTCCCTCATGAATATGCATGAGATACATCTGCATACCATGGGGGCGGCGCATAGAAATGCAGCACAGGCATCTTTATTAGAGGCAGCATGGAACCTGGATGGTGTTTTGGCTCTCCAGGACTGCATTTGGGAGACTCTGCTCTAGGTAATGCGCATGTTTATGGTGTCTGTGCTCTGTAGGGTAAAATGTAGGTGTTTTGGGCATGTTTACGTCATCTGCAATAAAGGTTCTGTCTGTATTAGCACGTTTTAGTAGTGGGTAAAATATGGGGACTGGGTTGGCAGGAACCACAGCTGGGACTTGAACCTGTGACCGTCTGCTTCTGAATACACTGGTTTTGTGCACTGCACCACTGTGTTGTCACAGAGTCCGTGCATTCCCTGGTGATACCATGACTGTTCATCAGACAGGGCCTGTCTGTTGCAGTGCATGGCACCCACCTACACAGGGCTAGGCCACGGTCTGCTCTGGGCAGCTGCCACTGCCCCCTCCATCACCAGTATCCCTCTGCCACCATGCTGACATGACCTTCTGCTGGTGGTGCTGGTGGAGCGCAGTCTCAGGCCATCCAGTGTGGGGGTAGGTGGCCGCCTGTGGTGCGGGTTCTGGTGTAGGGGTGCCTGCATAGGTGTCCACGCTTCCCCCCAGCACTGTCTGCCAATGTTCTGTGCCCTTGGGGGTAGCTGCTGGGTACTATCCCCTGTGACACTGTGGGAAACACAGTCGTGCCCATGTTGGGCCTTCAGCAGTTGCTGTCTGGCTGCTCTGCTGTTTCAGCATTCGTATGGGCCACCTAGGCATCACCCTAGTCCGCACTGTGGCCCAGCTGCACCACAGCATGTGCCGCCTGCGGCCCTCTGTATCCCCTTTTCCGGCATCTGTCCAGTTGCCCGTTCTGACATGCCCACCCTGCTGTTGCGGGATATGTGCACACCATAGGACATCTGTCCAATAACAAGGGAAAGCCCTGATCAGCGCTATTTCACTGTGGGATCATTCCACCTTGTCGGGGGACAGAGCATAGACCCTTCCACGCTTAATATCTTTTTTGGGAGCTTTCTCAGTAGTGTTTTTTGCTGTTTCCCAATATTATCATTATTGGCCAGCTTGGTTAGGTTTTTTTTCCAGTTTGTTGAGGTCATTTTCAATGTTTATGTGCCCTTTTGTTCTGTGCACATGTATCACATTTATCACTTTTTGTAGGTTTCCCTGCCTATGCTGTACATTGCTGACACTTAAATGGTTTATCTCCCCTGCAAATGTGCATCTAATGGCAGGTTTTCAATCGCATTAGGATTCAGCTCTTCAGATCAGCGCGTAAGTGTGAATGGAGCCTCTGCCCGCCCACACTCTGCCCATTGACCCCTTCTCTCCGCCCTCTCTCCACCTTCTTCGGTGTTTTACCGCGCCGCGGAACATCTACGAACGTTAAGTAACGTTAACGTGCGTTATGAGACGTTAATGATTGTTAGCGTCTCATTACGCGCATTAACGTTACTTAACGATCGTTAACGTTACATAACGCGCATTATGTAACGTTACTGCAGTTTAGTAAACATACCCCAAAGTAAGCATTAATGTATGTGCCAACCGTGCCAGACTTTTAGCAGAGTCTCACTATTTCAAGTACGCAGCGCAGAAGTGTAGCACTATAACATGTGTAGACGAATTTCAATGCCTCCTATTAAATAAGCCTACACTGTCAGTAGCATAGTAAATTGACTGTCTTTTTAAATAAGCCTATATTGCTAGTATCATAGTAAGTGCCTGTCTGTTATAATCGTGCCCACAGTGCCACTGTAATTGATCTTAAGACAGTAAGGGCGAGCCTTTGACACTGAACCCACTGATCTGCTATAAGCCCAAAGCGACTCACAAAAGCAGAGCGTACCACCCACAGCGCAAATGGCACCCTACCTACTAGCACTCACATGCTTTTACCTCCTCACGAACCTATTCTATAACACCATTGCCCTCACCACCACCCAATCCCAGATCCCAATCCTGCTGGGCCAAGGTAAAAGACACTCATGGAACCACCGCCCACCACTCATAGATGCCAAGCACAACCTACACCCACACCTCATACACATTCCCATTCAACACATCACAAAGACCAAGGCAGAGAAGCACCGGAAGCCCCACAACCTAAGATGTGCCCTTATAAACGCATGCTCGGTCCGCAGAAAATGACCAGCCATCTCGGACCTTATCTCCCACCGTGGATTAGATATGCTACTAGTCACGGAATCATGGCTCTCCGACTCTGCCTCAGTCCTCCTCAACCAGCTCATCCCACCTGACTTCTCCATCCACACATGCCACAGAACTAACCGAAGGGGCGGAGGAGCCTTCATCCTAGTGAAGACAGAGCTCCATTTCCAGGTGCTGTCCTCCAATAGCACGAGCAACATGGAAGCAATCACTATAGCTAACGAACTCTCCATCATCAACCTAATCTACAGATCGCCATCCCCCTCCCCCCCCGATGACTTGACGACAATAATTGACCTAACCTATAACCCCAAGAACCCACACTTACCGAACTAGGTAATGGGTGACTTCAACCTGCCAGCTCTCCAAAACACCCAGATCAAAACCTTCCTCGAAGTGCTCAACAAGCTAGGATATAAGCAGGTAATAGAGGTCCCCACCCCCACAAAAGGAAACATACTGGACATGATCTTCATGCCAACACCTACTATAAGCCCGAGCCACATCCTCGACTTATCCATCATGGTCCGACCACATCCTCGACTTATCCATCATGGTCCGACCACAGCCTAATCAAATTTCAGATGCCCATGAACCAAGATAACCCTCCTTGCAGGAAAGTTGAGATTCCTTCAACCTCCACAAGGCGATTCTGACTAGTTGATAGAGAAGAAATCAGCAAAAATGTACTACCTAGCCTCAACCCGACTGCACTCAGCCTCGTCGAAATGATATCCAAATGGAACGAGAGTCTAAACTCCGCAGCACACTTACCTGCCTCAAACACACCACCAAAAAGAAGGAAAGTGGTGCAATGGTATTCTGCCGAAATCCGATCCTCCGTACTCCACCTCAGAAAGCTCGAGAGACGATGGAGGAGTTCCCGATCCAAAGATGACCTTGCAGCCTATACCTCCTACTTGTACATACACAGAGAAATGTAAAGAACATCACGCTGAACTCCTACGACGATCCCTAAATAAACCCCATGACCTATTCAACATTGTGAGGTCTCTGACGCCATTTCTTGAGGATACTCTGAGATGCTAGTGGAATGTTTTCCAACCATTTTGAAGGAGTTTTTGAATTAATACTGAACTACTTTTCAACCGTTAAAAGGAGCAACAGTTTTAAAGATAACTTTTCGTCATATACCACGTGAAGCAGAATTGGGATTCGAAACACAGTGCTGTGTCGAGAGTGAAGAACATTATGGGAAAGGACCCGACTGCCAGCTAAGTATTTCTATTGACATGTTTAACCTTTGTTTGGTTAACTATTCTTAGCATTGTGGCTTTTGGGGTCCGTGTTTCTGGTCTCTCCTCTACTTTTGGGAGTATTGCTATTATTAAAGGGAGAAGTCCGTTTCATTCGATGGGGTTGTTCCTGTCCCTGGACCTGGCGGATGTTCCTACAAAAAAAACGTTTTTGTTTTCTGTTGTGTGTCCCATGGTTAATCAGTTTTTTGTTTTGTTTGTCTAGTGCTGATTACATTTTTTGTGGCGTGTTGCTTTAGGTATATTCCATGGCAACATCTGTGGCATACCGGCCGACGAATAGCGATGATGTATATAGTTGTATATAGTAACCCATGGATGATGTACATAGTTGTATATAGTTACCCATGTTAAACCCAAGTTGTAAAAACCTGTTATCTGTAATGTACACCGCACTGTTCTGTGGCTCTGTACAAGTTATTGTTACTTGTAAACCGTGCTGATTTTAAAGAGCGCGGTATAGAAATTATATAAATAAATAAAACTACATGGCTCCCAGTACATTTTCACACTAGGTTTAAGGTGACACTCAACATCTTTAAAATCTTACAGCACTCCCTGGCGGATACAAGATCTAATTATAAGAGACCTAGAAACGAGACCCAGAAGGAACAACAACAAAAATAGGATCGTCACACCCATTGCATACCAAAAATCCAAGCAGATCGCTTCCAAAGAGCATTCTCACTCTCCACCCCGACCTTATGAACTCCCTCCTGAAAGACATACGAGCCGCCCTTGACAGTAAAGACTTCAGGAAAAAACTGAAAACATTGCTTTACACAGAACACTTTGGAAGTGTCACTTAGCCCCAGTAAATGAGATGTTCTGGACTTTATCAAACCAGAACAGCTGTTATAAGACACAACCTGATGCCTAAGGTTAACTCTCTACATAAGTTATGACTTATTAATTCCCCGTGCACGCTAAAACCGCCTCCTAACTTTGTTTATTGTTATAATGTAATCAGTTTAAGTTACAATGTAAACCGCTTTGATTGAAGGATAAGGTTATAGAAAACCGGTTAAATAAGTAATATACCTCTCTATCTTCCACATCTGCCACTCTAGCCCTCAGGGATCATACTCGTTCCCTGAGAGCAAAGAGCTCCTTGCACCTAGTGCACACGTAAGCCCCCTCACCAACTGGGAGAAAATCGTACATGTGACACTCAATGCAAAAGACTGGATAGCCCCCATCTCACTGCTGTCTGCATCTTAATTTTAAGGTTTTGTTTAGCTATTTAAGCTGTCTATTTAAAATTGCTAGGGATACTTGTACTGGTACAACTGGACCTAATAAATTTAAGGGACTTAGTTTACCTCAGCATTACATAGTAACATAGTATATGACAGCAGATAAAGACCAGTATGGTCCATCTAATCTGCCCAGCAAGGCGATAAGAGTAAGTGCACCTGCCGCTCCATGCAGGTCACTCCTCCCCATGCCTTTGTTTAGGGGTGTACCCATCGCTCCGTGTAGGTCACCCCTATTTCTTGAGATATAAAAGAGAGTTATGTTTGTTTTGATTTTATCTTGTTGCTATAAAGGGATCTACTGTGTCTGTCCCATGCCATTTTGAATTCTGTCACTATATTTGACCCCACTACTTCCATCAGGAGGCCATTCAAAGCATCCACCACCCTTTCAGTGAAAAAGTATTTCTCCTAGGACAAGCAGGATACATCAGCCACATCTGGTGATGTCATCCGACGGCGCCACTGGTATGGAAGTGCTCTCCTAGAGCTCAGAAAGGTAAGCCTTTCTGAGCACATGGTAGTCTCCACCCCCGGACCCGCCCCTACCTGGCTCAGTTCTCTTTCTTCCGCCCTACCACTCGGATGGAAATTTCAGCTCTCCAACCTTCCATCAACCTGGATAAAGACAAAGACAAAAAAAAAAAAAAACCTCCAAAAGAAACAAAGACTAAAAGGATAAGGGCAGCAAGCCTGGGTTTAAAAATGCCCACGCTACGCTAAGAAAATGACTACCACAGATGCACACTATCGGTGCTTACGCTGCCTGGGCAAGGACCACCGCATGGAGGACTGTCCCCATTGTGCTCGGATGTCCCCCAGGGCACGCTGATCCCGCAGCCATGCACTTCAGGACTACCTTGCGAAGGACTCTCCCTCCGATCCCCTTCCTGCAGTCCTGATCTCCGGTAAGACGAAGAAGCAAGCAGAACCAGGAGCCTCCGACCCCATGGCCACCAGGCAGAGCTCCTCAGCGGCAACCCGGGATGTGCCCCCCGGGGCCTCCATCCCGGGTCTGCCTGCCTCCTTCGGCAACCCCGAGGCCTCCGGTGCCTTCCTGCAGCACCCACCGCCACCTCCAGCTCCCTCCTCCGAAGCGGTAAGCAGCAGGAAACAGCCCCCTTCCACTGGCACCATTTCCTGCACCGCAAGGAAGGAGACGCCCACTAAGCCACCGATTGGCTCAGCTCTCAAGGACCCGCCCTCGCCACGCACCATTGGCCGGCGCCACAGGGAAGCCTCAGATGACGCCAGGGAACCCCATGCAGCCTCCAGAGACTGCCGCAGCAACTCCAAACGGCGCCGGATACAACATCACTCGGGCAGCCGCTCCAGCCACGATTTTTCCCCGCACCGGCGCCATCGTTCGGCCAGCCGTATCACCACTGGATATTACAGGAGCAGCAGCAGCAGGAAGACACGCGGTGGACACAGGCATCACATAAAGTGCAGTTCACCATCCCCTGCATGGAATTTGCACAGGCATAACTACAGGGGGCGCAAGCAACCACCATCTTCAGCCCCCCTTGACCTGGAGCACCCCCAGCAGTCATGATCGCCCTATGGAAGACCTTCCTGGCTCAGAACCTTCCTCAAACACCTCAACCAGCTCAATCTCACTGGCCAAGCAGGACACCGACCCTGCGGAGATCCCCTTCACCTATCGGGTTCTCCCCTGAATCTTTCCCCTCGGATAGCAAAGCTGAGGAGACAGCCGAGCGCATCTCTTCACGCAGCCCCTCACCAGTGACCAGCAGCAGAGATTCTCCTCCTGAACCTCACTCAGCTCCTCCCCTCCATCTTTGCCACTGGAGGACCTCACCTACCGGCTCACCCTGAATCCCTCAGACACCCCAGCCCCGAGGAGCGAGGTCCTGGGCCTCCTCAAATACCTGGACGCCCCTAGATCGGTGATTTCCATACTGATCCACTGCCTCCTTCTGGACACCCTCAACCGCAACTGGCTGACCCCCACCTCTATTTCACCAACATCATGCAGACTGGACGCGAAATATCAGGTCCAGCCCTTACCAGGCTTTGACAAGACTCAATTACCTCATCAGTCAATCGTCGTGGAGTCCGCCTTGAAACAGGCAAAGAGCTCCCAAGCAAACCCTATCGCAGTGGATCACAGCCTGCATCACCCACTGTTATTCGAGTGCTGGCGCCACCGCCCTGGCCCACGTCCATGCCCACCAATTACGGGCCATGGCGGCCACGCTAGCAGACCTCAACGCGGTGCCGCTCAACCACATCTGTAAGGCTGCAACTTGGGCCTCGCCCCACACCTTCCAGAGGCACTACTGCCTGGAACTCTTGTCTCTAACCAGCGGCTCGTTCGGCCATTCCGTGCTAGCGCAGGAATTCAGCCCTCGACCTCAACCGCAACCTGAGGAAGGCGAACTTCCTTCTATGACTTGAATGACCTTGAATGTTACTGCGGAGGAGGACTGCCTCCTCCGATGCAGAGTGTTTATGTTGATCTCACGAAGTGTTTGTTGTTCATCTCACGAGTTGTTTGATGTTGATTTCACAAATTGTTGGCGCACTGTTGTTGAAACCAATTGCCTGCCCACGCTCCATGGAGCGTTGTTGTCATGCACGTTTGTGATGCTTGTACCTCCAGCAATAAAACAGTGTTGCATCCTAAGTGCTCTGGACTATCTCTCACAAACCGCAGGCCTCCACCTTCCACAGCAACAGCAGCCACGCCACGCTGGTGAGTCACCAGGTGTGGCTGACGCATCCTGCTTGTCCTAGGAGAAAGTGGGGTTACTTACCTGTAATGAGAGTTCTCTGTAGACAGCAGGATAAGTCAGCCACACGTTCCCACCCTCCTCCCCTACATCGAAGGTATGCGGTCCGCGATATCCCTCAGCGGGTGGGCCACGCCCCTACCCGGTGGTGGAACGGCCGCAAGCTAGGTACTAAGTGATCCAGGTAGGGGCGGGCCCAGGGGTGGAGGCTACCATGTGCTCAGAAAGGCTTACCTTTCTGAGCTCTAGGAGAGCATTTCCGTACCAGTGGCGCCGTCGGATGACGTCACCAGGTGTGGCTGACTTATCCTGCTGTCCACAGAGAACTCACGTTATAGGTAAGTAACCCCATTTTTCTGACGTTGCCCTTCAGTTTACCCCCTTGCAGTTTCATGTTATGCCCTCTAGTTTTATATTAATCAATCTATTCCTGGTGAGGATAACCAGTTGAACTTGAAGTAAATTTGACCACCTCTTCCTCTTTAATAGGTTTAAGAGCCTATAAAGCTAAGATTATGCCTAGGGTAGGTGGAAGTCGGGGTGGACATCTAGTAAAAGCTGGCTTGCTACACAGTGCCTTGACCTGTGCTTCTAAAGTATTCTCTTAACAATTTCCTGGGTTATAGAGGGAGCCTTTCAAATTACCCCTTTGACCTGTCACATAGCTTTAACACCTATTTAAAACAGTTTAACAGGTCTTTTGCCCTTTAATTGGAAGGCCTGTTTGTGAAGGTCTTTTGAAACAATTTATTTCTTTCTACTCAAAAAATATTTGACCTATTCTTCCTTCTGTGCTAAGCTATATTCTTAAATTGATTTTAATTAAAAGCTCTCCGGAGCTACTGAGCCCTGAGTGAGCTAGCAAATATACTGGATTCTAATACACAGATTTATCAACTTTAACCCAAAGAATTCCCTTTTCCGCAACATTTAGATTTGGGGGAGGATTTAGTGAAATCTGATGTCTGTGGTAATTTGGGGGACTGGAAAGGTTTAATTTTTTTTATTTAGAAAATAATGGAGCACATTAAAGTCTATGGCTGTTTCCCTGACAACAGCTGAAAATAGCAAACATTCCATGATAGACAGTTGCAGAGTGCTCTTATTGTGGCAGGTGCAGGCCTGTGACCCACGGTGTCTGAACATAAGCAGGCCAGCATGGCTAGCTTGACCTGTAAATGAGGCCTGTGGAGAGGCATATAGGATTGCACATCCCCCAATATGCTGCTATTGTAAGATAGAACTCAGTAGAAGTATTGAATTAGCTTAGGTAGGCAGAACGGCAGAGCCGAAAGATGGAAAAATACAGAAAAGACATGTTTAAAAGTTACTGATAAGAAAAAGTACATCTGCAAAGAAATAATTGGGAGTGCTGACAGATGAGTTGCAGAACCCTGCTCCTCTGCACGCACAGATTGGTTCTATGGCCTTGAGAGTGTGAAAGTAACAAGTTGATGAACTGGCCATTGTAATTGGGACTAGAAGGGGGGCATGCAGGTGTCATGCCCACAGAAGGGACATAATTGGATAAACTTATCAGTACAGGGACCAATGGAAGAGGTACGGGAGGTACGGGAGGTTACCGGGACCAATGAAATGTTTTTCTATACCTAGAATGGAACGAAAGTCTATAAAAGTTGTTGTAATGCTTGAAAACTTTGCTCAGCCATTTTGAAATTGACTGGTTCGAGATTTGTGCACAAATAAATGATTTGGACCTTCTGAACAGACTCCTGGTATCATTGGTTTGTCTGCGCTTTGCTGCTGCATATTCTTGGTGCGTTGGCCGGGAAGTTGTGGAATCAAAGTGTATATAGGGCAATATACCATGACTTTCCGCCTCTATAGGCTTGGTCCTGCCGGGATCGCGCCCTTCCGACGAGGGCTTCTCCCTGGCGCCACCGGTCCCTTGTATCGGAGGGAGCTGGTCGGACCTCGGCGGGTGCCGGGCCCGGTTGGAGCCAACGCCTCGAACCCGAGTGAGGGGAGTCCGAGGTCCAACTCATGCGCCTGCTTGGGAAGTTTGAGGACCGGATCCGGTGAGTATAGTTTTGATTTTGGGTCTAGACAGAAATAGAAAGAGCAGTACTGCCATTGGAACTTGGAATTTGGAATTTGTAATCTTGAGATATTGGGAATTGGTAAGAGAGCATGATCAACTCTCAAGGAAGAGCCGAGTAACCCCGCATGGGAATTCGCCGGGTGAAACCCTCATCCTTTTTGTAATTGGGAAAAAAGACTAGTCAGAATAGATAGAAACGAATGCATTCTGGGATACGTTGCTAGCATGATTGTGTGAACGAAGTGTGAATGAGAGGTCTGGCAGCACGGACCAAGTGAAGGCGGACCCCTGAGTAGCGCATTTCCTGACCGGGCGACCGCATTCAGGTCGCGAAAAGGGGGAAGCGATTGTCGTCTTGTCTTGTTATTTGTACTCCTTATACGTTTCCAGGGCCGTGAGGACCCCTTACCCACGGTCCGCCCTCCTTTTCCCTTCTGTCTGTTGCGCGCACACATCGAAATGGGAGGGGCGGGGTCTACTAGAAACACTCCATTAGAATGTATGATTGCACATTTTAAAGAGGGATATTCAGGAGATTATGGTATTAAAATGACAGCAGCCCGTTTGCAGATTTTGTGTACTAGGGAGTGGCCCGATCTAGACCCCATCTGGCCCCGAGAGGGAACGTTCAATGTAGAGATTATTCAGTCAATACACCGTAGAGTGCGGGTAGCGCACCCCGATCAGTACCCCTATATAGATTCCTGGTTAAGTATTTGTGAAGATCCGCCCCCTTGGGCGCAGCGCTGTTATGAGGAACAGTGCAGAATAATGTTAGCTAAAACAGATTCTAGACAGAAAACGGAACAGCCTAAAATGAAAGAGCAGGATAAGAAAGCCAGAAAGAAGCCCATTCTGGTAGATCCTGATTCCCCAGAAATAGTCCTCAGGCAGCCCCGAACCCCAGGTCCAATAAGAGTAGCCCGGCGTCCTGCCCCAGAACCCCAGAGACGGCCAGAGCCGAGGCGGGACCCAACCCCTGATCCCCCTCCCGGAGGAGAGAAAGAGGAAGAATTAGTGGAAAGAGAAGAGGAGGACATAAAAAGTGAGTCAGAAGCGGAGATAGAAGAAGGAGAAAGAGAGAATCCCCCAGACGAGGAGGACAGTGTACAAGTAATTGAGAAAGCCAGCGCTAGCACTAGCACGCCAGTAAAAGCTAAACCCAAAGCAAAACCTGTTGAGAAAAAGAAAGTGACTCCTTCTAAGGCAATCACGACAATAACCCTTAGATCTCAAAAGACACCTACTACAGCAAAAATGTTTCCCTTACGGCAAGTCCCGGGAGTGCCCGTAAAGAATGATAATGATGAAGTGGTAGCGGGACCCCTAACTTATGTGTATATCCCTTTCTCTACAACTGATTTATTAAATTGGAGGTCGCATTATGCCTCCTATACGAGTAAGCCCCAGGAGCTGACAGAATTAGTAACTAGCATTATGGAAACTCACCAACCCACTTGGCCAGATTGCCATCAGCTCCTGACCACCCTATTCACTACAGAAGAACGAGCAAGAATTAGAAAAGCAGCTATTGAATGGATGGCAGAGAACCCCGTAGCTCCGGGACCAGGGCAGAATATAATAGACCGTCGGGAAGCAGCCCAGAGAGAATTCCCGAATGAAGACCCCCAATGGGATCCAAATACAGATGAAGGATCCACAGCCCTAGCCCGTTTTCGCCAAGGTTTTTTACAAGGCCTGAGAAGGGGAGGCCAAAAAGCTCTGAACCTTTCCAAAGTTGCAGGAGTTATCCAAGGGATAGATGAGAGCCCAGCAGATTTTTATGAAAGATTAACTGAAGCATACAGAATGTATACTCCCTATGATCCCGAGGCACCAGGAAGTTTATGTATGGTGAATTCTGCTTTTGTAAACCAGTCTCAACCAGACATTAGACGTAAATTACAGAAATTAGAAGGGTTTGCGGGCATGAATGCAACGCAGTTAGTGGAAGTCGCTCATAAAGTGTATGTGAATCGTGATACTGAAAGACAGAGAGAATGTGATAGAAAGATGAAGAAGAAAGCTGATTTTTTGGCTGCGGCCATAGTTGAAAAGAAAAGGGGAGGTGTCCCTAGTCGAAGGAGCAGAGGAAGGGGGCGGGGTCAAGGCGGAGGCCGGACCCAGAGACTAGGCATGAACCAATGCGCCTACTGCAGAGAGGAAGGACATTGGAGAGATACGTGCCCGCAACTCGAAGACGCCCAGCAAGATGACGACAACGATCATCAGTGGCGAGAAGAAAGACGAGGCCGTCCCCGAAATCGCGGAGGAGCCAACCGAGAACAATTCCAGCGAGAAAGAGGAGGAGCCATTCAAGCATTGGCCACACCAGCCCATGATGAGGATGACGTGGATTAGGACAGACCGGGCTCCAAGTTTGCTTTAGGTCTCCAGGAGCCTATGGTCGGAATACAAATAGGAGACCAAATTATGAACTTTATGGTTGATACTGGAGCACAGCATTCAGTAATAGACAAGAAGATAGCCCCATTTACTACAAAAGCAGTCACCATTATAGGAGCAACTGGTGCCAAAGCTACAAAGTCTTTTCTTCAAAACCGAATATGCAGTCTAGGAGGACAGCAAGTAACTCATCAATTCCTTTACATGCCCGAATGTCCAGTGCCACTACTGGGACAAGATATGCTAGCCAAGCTTCAAGCACAGATATCTTTCTCTGAACAAGGAGAAATGCAAATGACAGTAAATTCCCAAGCCAAACCAGCAGGAGTAATGCTGCTGACAGTACCCCGAGAAGAAGAATGGAGGTATTACGTTGATGACTCCATCCAAGACACCTATTTTGAACAAACTTTAAAGAACATCGATGCACCACCTGGAGTATGGGCAGAAGGCAGTCCCCCAGGCCTAGCCAAGCATATAGCTCCAGTGATTGTAACCCTCAAGCCTAGTGCTACACCAGTGCACGTCAAACAGTACCCTCTCCCAAGAGCCGCAATTGAAGGCATTCATCGCCACCTACAAAGATTGCTTGAGTATGGCCTACTAAAAGTATGTCAATCCCCATGGAACACTCCACTTTTGCCAGTAAAGAAACCTGGGACAGATGATTATCGCCCAGTGCAAGATTTGAGAAGAGTAAATGATGCAGTTGAAACTATACATCCAGTTGTACCCAATCCTTACACTCTTCTAGGACTGATACCTGCTGAAGCTACCCATTTCACTGTACTGGATTTGAAGGATGCATTCTTTTGCATAAGATTAGCCCCTGTAAGCCAAATATTGTTTGCATTCGAATGGCAGGACCCCATCTCTGGAAGAGGGGGCCAACTCACCTGGACAAGATTACCCCAAGGATTCAAGAATTCGCCTACCATCTTTAGTGCTGCACTGAATCAAGACCTTTCAAGCTATCCAGTAGCCCCGGGGAAGAGAGTGCTTCTCCAATACGTGGATGATCTGTTGATAGCTGCCATATCAGAAAGTGAATGTATACTAGCCACCAAAGATCTCTTGCAGTTACTAGATGAAGCTGGATACAAAGTTTCCAGAGCCAAAGCACAGCTATGCCAAAAAGAAGTGAAATACTTGGGTTTTCGTATTACCCAAGGAAGCAGAAGATTAGGCAGAGAAAGAAAAGAAGCAGTATGCAGAATTCCAACTCCAACAACCAGAAAGCAAGTTAGAGCCTTTCTGGGAGCGGCAGGATATTGCCGAATCTGGATACCTAACTTTGCCCAAATTGCCAAACCACTGTATGAAGCCACAAAAGGAGAAGAGAAGTCACCACTGGAGTGGGGACATGAGCAGGATACAGCCTTCAAGAAGTTAAAAGAAGAATTGATGTCATCACCAGCACTTGGACTACCAGATGTCCACAAACCTTTCCACTTGTTTGTACATGAAGCACAGGGAAATGCCTTGGGCATGTTGACTCAGAAATTGGGAAATTGGGAACGACCTGTAGCATACCTATCGAAACAGTTGGACCCTGTGGCCAAAGGATGGCCACCTTGCTTGAGAGCAATTGCAGCTACAGCGCTACTAGTGAGCGAAGCAGACAAGCTCACCCTAGGACAGAACATACGAGTCACTGTGCCACATGCAGTCCTTGCCCTTATGGAACAAAAAGCAAATTATTGGCTCACCAATTCCCGAATGTTGAAGTACCAGAGCATGTTATGTGAAAACCCACAGATACAACTTGAAGTGAGCCATGCCTTGAATCCAGCCACCTTGATACCCATTAGTGAAGAACTCCCAGAACATGACTGTATCGAAGTCATGGAGACTGTGTTCTCCAGTCGACCTGACTTGACAGATGTGCCCATAGACAACCCCGACCAGATCTATTATGTTGATGGGAGCAGTCTCATCCTTGATGGACGACGCTGTGCCGGATATGCAGTCGTCACTCAACACGAAGTAGTTGAATCATCAGCTCTAGCCTCAGGCACATCAGCCCAGAAAGCCGAATTGATAGCACTCACCAGAGCATTGCTGTTAGGAGAAAAACTTGTGCTGAATGTATATACAGATTCCAAATATGCCTTCACTACCTTGCATGCCCATGGAGCTCTCTATAAAGAAAGAGGACTCATCACATCCGGAGGGAAATCAGTCAAGTATGGTCCCGAGATATTGATGTTACTTGATGCAGTTTGGGCCCCAACACGTGTAGCTGTCATGCACTGTAGAGGACATCAAGCAGGAAAAGGAGAAGTTGCCCGAGGAAATAGATTTGCAGATGCCTCAGCACGACAAGCAGCTATGACAGGACAGATTGCCCCACAAGCTATGCCAATGCAAGCAGCATTGTTTCCAGTACCCTTGAATCTATGGACCCCACGATATACCACCAAAGAATTGGATTACTATTGTAACAGAGAAGATGGAATACTGAAAGATGGATGGATTGAGCTGCCACCAGAAGAGGGCAGTCGACCCCCTGGACGAATAGTAATTCCTGAACTGTTAGGACCATCTTTTGTCAAAGCTTTCCACGAAGCCACCCACTATGGGAAGAGTGCTATGGAAAAAGCACTCAGACCACATTTCTACATCCCTTTGATGACAACCATATCAGCCTCAGTAGCACGACAATGTCTAACCTGTGCCAAAAATAATGCCAAGCAAGGCCTTATTACGGCACCCCGAGTTCAGTCAGGAAGTGTCACCCCCATGCACAACCTCCAAGTTGATTTTACCGAAATGCCAAAAGCCAATGGATACCATTACCTATTAGTATTAGTTTGTACTTTCTCTGGGTGGGTAGAAGCATTCCCAACCAGAACTGAGAAAGCCCGAGAAGTTACCAAAGTCTTAATGAGAGAGATTGTCCCCAGATTTGGAATCCCAGCAGTAATAGGGTCAGATAATGGACCCTCATTCGTCTCCCAAGTTACTCAGCAGTTAGCAAAAGCTTTGCAGATACAATGGAAACTCCACACTGCATACAGACCCCAGAGTTCAGGGAAAGTTGAGCGAATGAATCGTACCTTGAAAGCCCAAATGTCCAAGCTTTGTCAGGAGACACACTTGAAATGGCCCCAGGTGCTCCCCATAGCTTTACTCAGAATACGCTCAGCTCCTGTAAAGTCAACAGGATTTTCCCCTTTTGAAGTTCTGTATGGTAAACCCCCACCAATAGTGCAGGGAATCAAAGGAAGTTTAGCCCAGATTGGTTCAGAAGTAACCAGACAAGAACTCCTAGCTCTTAGTTTTGTTCTGCAGACTCTCCATACGTGGATCCAAGACCAGTTGCCTATCAACTTGACGGAACCCTTGCATCCCTACCAGCCTGGTACTTCGGTGTGGATCAAAGATTGGAAGAAGATACCGTTGGAACCCCATTGGAAGGGACCGTACACCATCATCCTGTCTACCCCAACTGCAGTAAAGGTAGCCGAGATCGACGCCTGGATCCATCACAGCAGAGTCAAGCCCGCCGCCGATCCTGAACCAGAGCAGTGGACAGCAGAACAGCATCCTGATGCACCCTTGCGAGTTACTTTAAGACGGCAACCAGCAGCCTAGACACTTCATCACAAGTGCTTTGCAGTAGCCAAGTCTTTCGAAGAGGATTGCTGTTTTCCATGCAGCAACAGCTTTGTTTCAACGAACCCAATTTGTGTGTGCGACTTGACACACTACTTTGAGACTACATTGACTAAGCCAGACTTCACAAGCCGACTGAAATTGCTAATAAGTTGGTTAATGTGTACTGGACATCTTGAGGATCTTCAATCAACACTCAGCACCCGTTAAATTGCTTCATTAGCAAACGGGACGAAGAATAAAAGACCGTCGTGATCAAGATCAGCAAGCTGAGGATTCAGAAGAACTCCAATCAACATCAACATGTATCTTTGTTTTTGCTTTGCCTTGGTTGCCTTCTTTGGAGGTTTTGAACTGACTTATGCTTTACCTCCATGCACTGCTTGCATTACTTCCACTAGAACTGGACTGAAAGTAACTCAGACTTTGCTTTACCATTCTTACTATACCTGCAAGGGAACAATAACTCGGTGTATCTATAACACCACTGAACTAAATGTTTGCACTCATGGCAAAATCAAAGCATGCTATAATCCGCATCAGAATCCATCCTATTACACGTTGGAAATAAGATGGAAGGATGCAGATGGACCTATACTAGCTGCTACACCACCACTTAAGGACATTACTAAACCTGCTGTTTTGAATTTTGATGCATGTAATGCTATTAATAGAGATAGTCAGTCCACCTGTGGTACATGGGAGAAAGCGTATCGAAATGATCATAAGTATATGTGTCCAGAAGGTGCCACAAATTGGTGGAAGTGTACAGGTAAAACGGGATCAGGCTATAGTACTGCAACAGCGGCAGATTACTATTGCCCGTATTGGGGATGTGTGTTTTATGCTACCTGGAATACTGGTATAACTGATGAGAAAATAGATAAACGGATGGCTACTCTAACCAAGCCAACCACAAATGATAAATGTCAGAAAGATGCTTGTAACCCCTTACATTTACGTATACACAATCCCCATGCATGGAAACAAGGATACAAGTTTGGTTTACGTATTGCTGGAGGAGCAATAGATCCAGGGACCATTGTGTATATCAGATTGAATACCCAAGCCCACAAGTCATCTAAATATCATATCCATAATACCTTTTATGAAGCCATGCATGTAAATAAGTTTGAGATCCCTCACCCCTCACAGAATTTATTTCTAGAATTAGCCGGAGCAGTAGTATCTAGTCTTAAGATCACAGATTGTTATTTCTGTGGCGGAACCCAAATGGGAGATCAATGGCCATGGGAAGCCCAAGAATTAAATTATTCTATGATTTACAATCAGACTGAATTACATAAGACTACCAGTGAGTGGGTGTTAGCGCACTCAATCGTTGGACGTCTTTGCTATGCCAGAACTGGACCCCAGTTCACCCAAAAGGTAGGACAGCTGGTCTGTCTTAGCCAGAAGTACTATAACGCCACGACCAAAAAGACAGCTTGGTGGTCAGGAATCAGACATCCTGAACCTCCTAACCCATTAGCTAGATTTCCTGAACTTGCAGGTCTATGGACTAACCTTGCCAAAGTCCAAGCCTGGCAAGCCCCACCTGGCCTATATTGGATCTGTGGAAACCGAGCATATGCACAACTCCCGCCACACTGGGGAGGAGCATGTGTCTTAGGAACCATCAGACCTTCTTTCTTCCTGTTAAACACTGAACATGGAGAACAATTAGGATACCCTGTATACACTACCCACAGACACAAAAGAGCATTGAGACAGAAAAGAGAAGCCTTACAGATAGGCAAGTGGGAGAAGTGGCAAGGTGATGATTGGCCACCAGAAAGAATCATTGAGTATTATGGACCTGCCACTTGGAATGATGATGGTATGTATGGTTATCGTACCCCAATTTATATGATAAATCGTATTATTCGCTTACAAGCAGTAGTTGAAATAATAACCAATGAAACTAGTCATGCTCTTACGCTCTTAGCTAGACAAAGTACTCAGATGCGCACTGCTATATACCAGAACCGCTTAGCACTTGATTATTTGTTAGCAGCTGAAGGAGGAGTATGTGGTAAGCTGAATTTAACTAATTGCTGTTTGAAAATAGATGATAAAGGTCAAGTAGTTGAAGAAATTGCTAAAGATATGCAAAGACATGCTTATGTGCCAGTACAGACTTGGCACGCATTGAAATTTCCTAACTGGTTTGCTAACCTTTTCTCTTGGCTGGGAGGATTTAAGACTTTCATTGTTTTAGTACTAATCCTTGTAGCTGTTATCTTCTTATTACCATGTTTAATTCCATGTTGTATGCGTTCCATTCATAATGCTATTGATAGTACAGTAGAGCGGAAGACCGCAACTAAAATAATGGCTTTATACAAAGCTAGTCCTAGTAGAAATCCTTCAATCATGATGTGATTCTTCTAAAAGTGATTTAACTCTCACACCTTATTAAGTAATAGGGTGAGATTAATCAAAGGGGGGAATGTGGCAGGTGCAGGCCTGTGACCCACGGTGTCTGAACATAAGCAGGCCAGCATGGCTAGCTTGACCTGTAAATGAGGCCTGTGGAGAGGCATATAGGATTGCACATCCCCCAATATGCTGCTATTGTAAGATAGAACTCAGTAGAAGTATTGAATTAGCTTAGGTAGGCAGAACGGCAGAGCCGAAAGATGGAAAAATACAGAAAAGACATGTTTAAAAGTTACTGATAAGAAAAAGTA
This sequence comes from Ichthyophis bannanicus, assembly GCA_033557465.1. Classification (NCBI taxonomy): domain Eukaryota; kingdom Metazoa; phylum Chordata; class Amphibia; order Gymnophiona; family Ichthyophiidae; genus Ichthyophis; species Ichthyophis bannanicus. The sequence continues at coordinate 56,938,913 of CM066045.1, forward strand.
CATCTGCAAAGAAATAATTGGGAGTGCTGACAGATGAGTTGCAGAACCCTGCTCCTCTGCACGCACAGATTGGTTCTATGGCCTTGAGAGTGTGAAAGTAACAAGTTGATGAACTGGCCATTGTAATTGGGACTAGAAGGGGGGCATGCAGGTGTCATGCCCACAGAAGGGACATAATTGGATAAACTTATCAGTACCGGGACCAATGGAAGAGGTACGGGAGGTACGGGAGGTTACCGGGACCAATGAAATGTTTTTCTATACCTAGAATGGAACGAAAGTCTATAAAAGTTGTTGTAATGCTTGAAAACTTTGCTCAGCCATTTTGAAATTGACTGGTTCGAGACTTGTGCACAAATAAATGATTTGGACCTTCTGAACAGACTCCTGGTATCATTGGTTTGTCTGCGCTTTGCTGCTGCATTATTGGCTAACTATTACCATAACGAGAAGGTATTGGTGAGTTAGAATCAAATATTTATGTCAGATCTTGGAGCGAGACTCTTGAATAAGGCCAGAGAAAGCTTAAGAAATGAAAAAGTCATTGAAGTCGTTGACTGTCTCTGATTAAACTCACTTGAGACTTATGATTAATGACAAAGGTTGAGCATTGAGCATGAATGAGTGTATGCAAGAAAATTTTGTAACTTTCCTTGCCCAGATCTTTTTAGGCAAAATAATTATCCTTTAGTTTTATAATAGACAGGGACAGTGTACGATCCTGAGTCAGCTAATGGAGCTGTTAATTTATTTTAAAAAATATATATATATTTGCTAAACGAAAAGAAGATTAGCTTAGTTAGGGTTTTCCTTTATTTATTTTTTAAAGTGAGGTAGTAGGGTTTCCTCAACTGCACCGGGTTCCAGGATGACAGTGTGTGTGTAATGAACAAGGAGCGATATGAGAAGAAGGGCATCACATTGAACTGAATGAAGTTCAGATAAGTGTACACCAACAGACATTATGTTCTTTTTACCCTGGCCAGAGGTGAGATGTTTCAGGGAGGCCAAGGGTTCAAAGGGAGGCTTCATAAGTTCTGAGAGAATGACGTTGAGATCCCAGGGTGGGAGAGGTGTTCTGAGTGGAGGTTTGGTGTTTGAGGCCTTTCATATGAACCATGACATTAGTGGATGAACAGAAATGGATGCGAAGCAGCGATGGCTGAGAGATGATAGTGAACTGATGTAGTTTGCAGACCCAAGTGCGAGAGATGTAGCAGATAGGTGAGAAGCTGCCTAGGGACAGTGGAAGGTGTCCAGGTTTCTTTCTTTTGCCCAGGCAATGAAGAAGGACCATTTTTGATGGCAGGTTTCCTAGAAGCTGAGAACATCACGTACCTTGTCTGACAGAGTAATTTCATCCATTAGGGGGGCCCACTTTCGAGGCTGTTAAGGAGAGGCTGGTGAGATTAGGGTGCAGTAAGGTTCCTTGATTCTGCATGACAAGGAAGGGATCTGTCCTGAGTGGGTACGGATCGTTCTCCGTTAAGGTGAGGAGGTGCAGGTACTAGATTTGACAAGGCCACTAGAGGGCTATGAGGATGAGATCTGCATCGTCTTCCAAGCTTTGATCAGGACCTGGCTGATGAGAGGAGATGAACAGCCACTCTCACCATGTATAGCAACCGCTGCTGATCGCTGGAAGCAGCGGGATACAAATGTACACTAAATAAATAAATGAAGGGAAGGCATACAGCTGATGGTGAGAATGCATTGTCGGCCCAGACTGGGCTGAAGGGAGCAGAAGAGTGGGCATTTTGCATTCTCGGCAATGGCAAAGAGATCCTCACCTCCAGAGTGTCTCATCTTGTGAAGCGTCTGTGTGCCACCTATGAATCTAGGGACCATTTGCGTGGATCCAGGCACCGGCTGAGGGTGTCTGCCAGGTAGTTTTGGGTCCTGGGAGATACACCACCCTGAGGAAGGTGTGCATGGACTGAGCTAGGAGCCAAAGATAGGTAGCCTACTGACAGAGTCACAGGGACCCCATCCCTCCCTGTTTGACCTGGTTGTCAGTTTGCACCAATAGTATCTTGTGGCTGGCACAGGGTCGAAAAACCATCAGGGCATAAAAGACTGCTTGCAGTTCCAAAACATCGATGTGAAAGGAACACTTCTGCACTGGCCATTTCCTTTGTGTAGTTAGATGAAGGAGGTGTGCTCCCCAGCTATACATCGAGGCATTGGTTATTAGGGTGAGATGGTGTGGAGGGGGCTGAAGGGGACAGCCCTTCATTAGCTGCAGATACCTTGTAGCACTTTATAAATGTTTAATAGTAATAGTCGTAGTAGGTTGGCTGGGTTGCACCACCACTGGAGACTTTGGTCCAGATGTTGGTAATTGCTCCCCGATATGTGAATCTTTCTGTGTAAGTATTGTGTGCACTGATTTCAGCTTAACCTGAGGTGCCACTGCAGGGGTTGCATGTAGAGTTGTGCGAGAAGAACAACTTGAACAGATGCCACCATGTGGCCTAGCAGCTGCAGGAGGGTTCTGGCTGAGGCAAAGTGATTGCTTTGCAGGCTGGCACTGAGGCGTTGCAGAACAATGGCTCTGTTGTTGGGGAGGTGAACTCTGCCCTTGATGGTGTTTATCATGGCCCCTATGAAGGCTAGACTTTGAGGCTCAAGTTTGGATATTTTGGTGTTGACAAGGAGGCCTGTGGCCTGCAGTGCATTGATGGTGGCTTGCAAGATGTGAAGAGCCACAGCCTTGGAGGATGCAGATATAAGTCAGTTATTGAGGTAGGATAAATGCAGTGGCTCTGACTGCACAGGTATGCTGCCACTATGGCTAGGTAGGATGGACGAGAGGCCGAAGGGAAGGACTTGGTATTGATAAAGCTCTGCTTGAAACTTGAACCAGAGATACTGCCAGTTGAGAGGGTGGATGGGGATGAAAGCGTAAGCATCCTATAGGTCCAGGGAGGCCATACAATTATTCTGGGGAAGCAAAGGGAAGATAGTGGTGAGGGAGTTCATTTTTAATTTCTCTCGCTTGACATAGAGGTTGAGGTCACGGAGGTTGAGGATGGGTCAAAGTCTGCCAGTTTTCTTTGCAATGAGGAAGAAGTGAGAGTAGAAGCCCTGATGGTATTGCTCGGGAGGAACCAGTGCTATAACGTGGCTGCGGAGGAGGTCTAAGATCTCTTGCTGCAAGATGAATTGATGGTGAAGCAGAACTGATTTTGCCATGGCCAGGATAATTGCACATAAGTCGTAGCATTTGACCATTGTGGCTGCTGGTGGGAGTAAGGTTGGAAGCGTCTTCGAAGATAGAATTGTTGAAAGTACTGGTAATGATATGCCCTGTGGTACTGAGAGAGCTGTGAGCTGACATCAGGAGTTCTACTGTTTGAGCTGCTAGCTCTCAGACTGTGGAGGAATGATCTGAGACTGCTTCCTGTACTTTTGAACCAAAAAGGCTATCCTCCAGGCATGGGGAATTTGCCAGATGGTCAGAGGTCTTCTTAGAGGCGAGATACTCTCAGCCAGGCCGAACATCTTGCAGAGATCGCAGTGGCTGAAGAGCAAGCCATGTAGTCAAAGCATCGTAAGTTGTGCGGATGATGTGGTAAAAAAATTCATGCAGGTTAGACAGTAGCTGAAAGTAGTCCTCCATGGACCAGGGAGAAGGTTCATCAAATTGCAGGAGGAGGTCATGATGGTAGTGCAGAATTTGAAACTGGTGTGCAAGGATTCGCATTGCTAGGAGGCCGCTCTGATAGAACTCTTGACCGATGACATCCTTTGGTCTTTCCCTGGTGGAGTTTGAAAGGATGATTTTCTGCCTATAAATTTTTTGAATACTGCTTCTGAGACAATGGATTGATTGGGGGAGTTGCCGGTATTGGAACCTTGGAGCTGGAAGTACTTTGTATCTAAGGTCTAAGCGTCGTGAGGTTGTGTACACTGACATGGGATTTTTCCAGATGAAGGCTTTCAGCTCTTGTAAGATGGGAGGAACTGTGAGGGCAATGACCTCCTTGGGAGCACTGCGTACCTTTAGGATGGATTGAAAATCTTTTGTTGTGGGTGTCTGGGAGTCACTGGGAGCAAGAGCTCGGGAGACCTTCTGGAGGAATTTAGGATATGAGCAATTTTCAAGAGGTTTCTCTGATTCACGTTCTGGCATCAAAGTGTCCCTGGGTCGCTGTGCATCCAATGTCTGTCTGGGAGAAGTGGGTACTCAAGAGGGAGCATGTGTCCTCTTCCAGTGGAGGGGGACCTCCAGTAGACTAAGGGGGGAGGAGTGATTTGGGACGAAGGAAAGTTGAGAGTCCGAGGGGACCTCCAGGGTGGTGGGGCAGTTTATCCAAATGGGCTAGTTTTACGCATACCATGACAGTCATGAACCTCACTCCTAAGCCAGGGTATGTGGAATATGATCTCAGTTTCTCAAATGTGCTGCTAATACTCAGCGTAGTACTTGCATCGTGCCAAAGGGCTCTGTGGGGTCAGCGGTGCTGCCACTGTTGATGACTGCAGGGTGAGCACACTGTCTTCCACAAATGTTCTCAAGAGCAAAATTAGTGATGTGTTCAGAGTAGAGACCCCCAGGAGTTGGGGGGAGGGGGCCCACTCTGGAGACAATGCCCGCATGGCTTGCAGTCTAATTACTTTAGGGGTCGGCTTCCCAGGGAGTCCATGATTCTTATGGCTCTGGCATTTGAAGCCCCTTACCTGGAGGTGCAGCTGGCTATTCCTGAAGATGCTAGTGCTTAGACTTACTTTTAACCTTCCGTTTGGGGGCTCTTGTGGCTGCAGCTGGTCTGGGGAGGGCTGCAGGGCCTGGGCCTGGGGGTGGGGCCATGGGCCTGTAAGCAGGCTCTGGCTTGCATCCATTGAGCCGGGATTGGTAGGAAGTCTGCCTCTGGCTTCACAGCTGCCCCAGAGGTTCCCAATCGTACCGAGTCTGTGCCGGATGGGAGGGGCAGTTGTTTGTTAACTGTGTTTTTGGTTTTTTTTTAAGATTCTGTGGTGCCCTCAGAAAGGATTCTCGGTTGAGGGGGGTGTGCATGCATCCGCAGTCACGCCGCGAGGGTCCTTTCTTTTAAATTTTAAGTTGCTGTGCTGACGTGCTGATGCAGAGGTCACCTGTGGATGAAATTGTTGGAGAAAGAAGGAGGCGCGAGGCCGCAGAGAGAAGGGAGAGCCATGGCAGCTTTTGCGCAGTTGGAGAAAAAACTGAGGTACCACAGAGCCAGCAGGGCGAGAAGCAGAGCGCGCATGCTCAGACATGTCAGAAGACTTAACTTGTCTAAACTAGGGCGAGCCGGCATATCGGCAACATCAGAGACATCATCTTTCAAGTGCGACTGCATCCCCCTGCTTGTCTGCGGAAAAATGAAGTATCTAATCTACCCTACAGCAGAGCTAGTTACCAAGTTACGCACTTTTTGTCCAGTCCTTGTTTGGTATTTATATCCTACAACAGTGTGGTGTCTGTAGCTCCTGATTCTACCCATTGAGATCAGTGCTTCAGGTCCCATAGTGCATCAGGATAGGGTTGTTAGAAATCGAGGCCTGGCTTAAAATCTCCCTCCTGAAAGTGGGCAACTTGGCAACTGTGCTGCAGCTCGAAACTGGTCAGGGCCAAAATGCCTGATTAAATGTCCCTTTGTACTCTCTTCAGTCTCCCAGGCAGCCTCCGCTTCAGTTTTGACTAGCAAACATCTTATTCATCTGTCTGTCTTAACAACAGGGTACTTCTGGCCAGCATTAGTGAGGCCCATAGAAATATCCCTCTTTAGGAACTGGTGCCATCGGGTTTTGTCTGCCATTCTTTGAAGCTTCAGATTTCCGGATTCACATTCAGCCATTTCAAGCATTCATTGTTCTGCTGACTCTTCTTCACTTATCCAGAATTTTAGAATTACTTTTGCCATCGATAAAAATTCTACACCTATAAATAAATTCCTCAGCCTCATTTAGATTTATAGTTGTTAGCCTGGTGGTGTCTCCAGATGGCAGCAATCTGTATGCTCAAGTTGCCAGTTAATTAATGGCCTCTTTTCTGCAGACGTGTGTGTGACCAGAGTCCAGTGAGTTTTGTGCATTCCAGCAGAGAATATAAACATGTTCCCATGGCATGTATTTTACATTTCATGTATGTATGACACACCCAAGACTTCTTTTTAGCCCCTCTTTCTTTCTTTTGCCATCTATGCTCTGCGCGTGATCTTACTTTGCATTTATTTTATTTATAAATTCTTTTATACCACTTTATTTATAAATCAAAGCAGTTTACATAGAGCAAGAATGTGTAGTTTAAATAGAACAATAACATGAACCGCATTAAGGAAAGACGTTACGTAGAACTGTTATAAACAGGGAATTAACTAACAGGGAGTACAGGCATAAACAAGGGAGGTTATCAAAGAACTCATGATTGGTGACCATGTCAGAGGAAGATGTTGGAATGGAGACGTCGAGGATAGATTATAAATAGTTGTGTCTGGAATTGTTTGCGGAACATTGAGAGTTTGTGAGTTTAGAGGGTAAAGTTAGGGTGTTCTGTGGCGATTTGGATGACTGGTCTTAAGTGACGTGAGGATATATTTGTGTAGGATTTTGAATGTATTTGTATTGACCTTATATCTGATTCTGCTTGCGATGGGGAGCCAGTGTAGATGTTTTAGGATAGCAGTGATGTGCTCATATTTAGCAGCTTCGTAGATGAGTTGAGTGGCCATGTGCTGTGCTATTTACAGTTTGTATAAAGCCTGCTTGGGTAGACCCTGGAGGATGCTATTACAAAAATCGAAATGTGGAAAGATCATTGCTTATAAGACTGTGCAAAAGTCTTGTGGTGTAAGGAGTGGATGTAAGTGTTGTAGTGTTCTTGTCTTGTTGTAGATTGATTTGGTTCTATTGCTGAGGTGAGTGGTTAAGCTTAGTTGCTGGTCAAGGGTAATTCCGAGGTAGCGTACTTCTTGTTTCATTTCCAGGATTGCTTCTTTAACTTCCAGTGTAGGTTGGGGGGAGGAGGGGAGAAGTTATTATCTCTAGTAATGAAGGACACCTCTGTTTTCTTGTAGGCTGATAAAGCATAGCTATTCACCTGTAACGGGTGATCTCTAGGAACAGCAAGACTTTAATCCTTTCTGACTCAATGCCCCCTCTAACACAGAGCGCAACCCCTCCACCAATTTGATCAGCTCTATCATTACGATATAGTTTTTACCCAGGTATCACAGTGTCCCACTGGTTGTCCTCCTTCCACCATGTCTCTGATATTCCAATCATATCTAACCTCTCATTTAGTGCTATATATTCTAACTCTCCCATCTTATTTTTTAGACTTCTAGCATTTGTATACAAGCATTTTAGAGACTGTATTTTATTCATATTAATTTGGCTATTGGTAGGCATGGGTAATTTGGGATCTTTAAGCTCTGTCTGCTCCATAGTTGAGGGCATTTGGGCTACTTTACTCTTTTTTGGAACCTCTCTGCTTTTGGTAGTATCCTTCAAGGATACATTCTTCTGAACCATCCGCTCTTGGGCGACTGTCGGCTTTCCCCTATTATCTAGTTTAAAAGCTGCTCTATCTCCTTTTTAAAGGTTAATGCCAGCAGCCTGGTTCCATCCCGGTTAAGGTGAAGCCCTTCCCTTCGGAAGAGCTCCTCCTTTCCCCAGAATGTTCCCCAGTTCCTAACAAATCCAAAACCCTCATCTCTGCACCATTGTCTCATCCACGCATTGAGACTCCGGAGCTCTGTCTGCCTTTTGGGTCCTGCGCTTGGAACAGGAAGCATTTCGGAGAACGCTATCCTGGAAGTTCTGGATTTCAACTTCCTACCTAAAAGCCTAAATTTAGCCTCCAGAACCTCCCTACCACATTTTCCTGTCATTGGCACCGACATGTACCATGATAGAAGATGACTCCCCCAGCACTATCTAAGACCTTATCTAGGTGGCGTGTGAGGTCCGCTACCTTCGCACTAAGCAGGCATGTTACCAGGCGATCCTCACGTCCACCAGCCTCCTCGGTGCAAGAGGGTTTTACATCACCTGGAGGACAGGTCCTAGTTACAGGATCACTTCCTGCCACACCAGGGTGATGCTCTCCTGTCACGTGACCTCTCTCCTCCATGGCAACAGGGATGCTGCCATACTGGAGGGGTGGGACTTCAGGACTATATCCCTGTAGGCCTCGTCTGTGTACCTCTCTGTCTTTCTTATGTTTTCCAAGTCTGCTACTCTAGCCTCTAGAGAACGGACTCGTTCCCTGAGAGCAAAGAGCTCCTTGCACCTAGTGCACACGTAAGACCTCTCACCAACTGGGAGAAAATCATACATGTGACACTCAATGCAAAAGACTGTAAAACCCCCATCTCGCTGCTGGACTGCTGTCTGCATCTTAGTTTTAAGCTTGTGTTTAGATCTTTAAGTTCTTTACTTACTAAGGGTTGCTATGGATATTTATACTAATAAAACTGTACCTAATATGTTTAATATACCTTGTTCACCTGAAGCTTAATTAATCTCAGGTCCTTAGTGTATGACTGATTTGGATAATGAGCTTCACCTGAGAGCACCTCCTTTCCTTTAAGATGTGTAAGTACCTATAAAGCTACGATTATCCCAGGGGTGGGTGGGTATTGGGGAGGGAGGGAGGGAGGGAGGGAAAAAACACTTATTAAAAGAGAGCTGCTACACAGTACCCTGTCCTGTGCTGCTGAGGTAAGCTGTGACCAGCTTCCTGGGTGATTAACAGTTCTTGCTTGGATAGAAGGAGTCAGAGGGTGAAGCAGTTAGGTGCACAGGTGGTGTTCTCTTCAATCCTCCCTGTTGAGGGTAAAGGCCAAGGCAGAGAGGCTTGCATCCTGGAGACAAATGCATGGCTGCGTGGATGGTGTCATCGAGAGCGTTTTGGTTTCCTAGACCATGGGATGCTTTTCCAAGGGTTGCAAAGCAGAGATGGCATCCATCTGTCCAAGAGAGGTCAACGCATCTTTGGTAGTAGACTGGCTAATCTACTGAAGAGGGCTTTAAACTAGATTCCTTGGGGATGGGTGAAGAAAGCCCCCAGGTAAGTGAAAGCCCCCAGGTAGGTGATACATTAAATACCTTTATGGAAATGGGTAACAGGGGTAACATATGGAAAGCAGTGTGTATTAATGCCCGTAGCATGGGAAATAAGATCCCTGAGGTTGAAGCTTTGGTGGGAGTGGCTGACTTGGATTTAGTGGCAGTTACAGAAACATGGTTCACAGAAAACAATGACTGGGATGTAACTATACCTGGCTATACTTTATTCAGGAAGGACAGGGTAGGAAGAAGAGGAGGAGGAGTGGCACTATATGTAAAAACTACTATTAAAGCTTTGGAATTACAGAGCTTAAAAGGGAGAGAGGAGGCATTGTGGGTTAAACTAGAAAGAGGGAAAGAGAAATCTATTTGCATTGGAGTGATATACAGACCTCCCTCACAAGAGGAAGAGGTGGACAGAGAGTTAATTGAAGACATACGCAGCATTGCTAAGAAAGGGGAAGTGCTACTGATAGGAGATTTCAATATGCCAGATGTTGATTGGCACATTCCTGCTGCAGTATCATCTAGAAGTAAGGAGATCCTGGATTCTCTACAGGGAGAACTATTCAGGCAATTGGTAACAGACCCCACACGTGAAGGGGCCATACTGGACTTGGTGCTTACCAATGGTGAAAGTGTTTCTGATGTTGTAGTGGGAGATCATTTTGCTTCCAGTGATCACCAGATGGTGTGGTTCAGTATTAGGACTAGGGCTGTTAGAATCCATTCCAAGGTGAGGATCTTAGACTTTAGGAAGACTAACTTTGCGAAGATGGGCCAATACCTCAGGGAGTCGTTAGTGGGATGGGAACAGCTGGGGGATGTAGAAAAACAGTGGGCAAAACTGAAAGGGGGTATTTTAAGGGCAACCAACCTTTTTGTTAAAATGGTAAATAAAGGCAAAAGGAACAGGAGACCGCTATGGTTTTCGAAGGAAGTAGCTGAAAAAGTGAAGAAAAAGAGGGAGGCCTTCATGAAATACAAGAGATCACAGAGAGCAGAAGACAAGCATCTGTATTTGGAAAAACTTAGAGAAGCTAGCAAAGTAGTCAAGAAGGCAAAGATTCAAAAGGAGGAGGAAATAGCCAATGCAATAAAATGGGGGGATAAGACATTTTTCAGATATATTAGTGAGAAGAGGAAGAGCAAAAGTGGTATTGTCAGACTCAAGGGTGCAGGGGGGGAATATGTAGAAGCTGATAAGGATAAAGCGGAATTGCTTAACAAATATTTTTGTTCTGTGTTCACAGATGAAGAACCAGGAGCAGGACCTCAGAAAACACCCACAAATAAGAACAGAAGCGAGGGACATCTTGAACTATTTTCAGAAGACTGTGTTCGTGAGAAACTAGCTCAACTTAAAGTAGACAAAGCGATGGGACCGGATGGGATACACCCTAGAATACTGAGGGAACTTGGGGATGTTCTAGCAGCTCCACTGACTGACCTTTTCAATGCCTCGTTGGAGTCAGGAGTGGTGCCAAAGGACTGGAGAGAGGCTCATGTGGTGCCTTTACACAAAAGCGGAAGTAAGGATGTGGTTGAAAACTACAGGCCGGTTAGTTTAACTTCGGTGGTGAGTAAATTATTGGAAACGCTGCTGAAAGAGAAAATAGTGAGGTTTCTGGAGTCCAGCGGATTACAGGATCCGAGGCAGCATGGATTCACCAGAGGCAGGTCTTGTCAGACAAATCTGATTGATTTTTTTGACTGGGTGACCAGGGAGTTGGACTGAGGGAGAGCTCTAGATGTGGTGTATTTAGATTTCCGTAAAGCCTTTGACACTGTTCCTCACAGGCGACTTATAAACAAACTGAGCACCCTAGGGATGGACCCTAAAGTTACTGCTTGGGTTAGAAATTGGTTGGGTGGGAGGCGACAAAGAGTACAAGTAAATGGAGCTCACTCTGAGGAGAAGGATGTTACCAGTGGTGTGCCCCAGGGATCTGTCCTTGGTCCAATTCTTTTTAACATCTTTGTTAGTGATATAGCGGAAGGGCTGTCGGGTAAGGTTTGCCTCTTTGCGGATGATACCAAAATCTGCAATAGAGTAGACACCCAGGAAGGGGTAGATAACATAAGGAGGGATCTAGCTAAGCTTGAAGAATGGTCTAGAATTTGGCAGCTGGGATTTAATGTTAAAAAATGTAAGGTCATGCATTTGGGCTGCAGCAATCCAAGGGAGCAATACAGTATAGGAGGTGAAGTACTTTTGTCCACTAAAGAAGAGCGGGACCTAGGCGTGGTTGTGTCTGATGATCTTAAAGTAACTAAACAGATAGAAAAGGCGACAGCAAAAGCTAGATGGATGCTTGGGTGCATAGGGAGAGGAATGGCTAGCAGAAAAAAGGAGGTGATAATGCCTCTGTATAAGTCTTTGGTGCGACCTCATTTGGAGTATGGTGTGCAATTCTGGAGACCGCACCTTCAAAAGGATGTGCACAGGATGGAGTCGGTGCAGAGGGTTGCTACCAAAATGATTAATGGGCTTCATTATAAAGCATATGAGGACAGACTTAAGGATCTTAATATGTACACCTTAGAGGAAAGGCGGGATAGAGGTGATATGATTGAGATGTTTAAATACCTCCGTGGCATAAATGTTCAGGGAGAGAGCCTCTTTCAATTGAAAGCAAGTTCTGCTACGAGGGGACATGGGATGAGGGTGAAGGGAGATAGATTCAGGAGTGATATGCGGAAATATTTCTTTACGGAAAGAGTAGTGGATCCGTGGAATAGTCTCCCAATGGAGGTGGTAGAGATGAGGACAGTAACTGAATTCAAGAAAGCATGGGACCAACACAGAGGATCTCTAAAGGCAAAAAGTGGACTGTTGTAGTTGTTATGGAAGGACAGACTAGATAGGCCATGTGGTCTTTTTCTGTCGTCATATTTCTATGTTTCTATGTTTCTATGTTTCAAAATGGCCTTTTGACCTGCCACCTGGTCAAAAGGTTTCACAGGTCTCTTGCCCCCTAGGTAGAAGGCCTCTTTGTAAAGGTCTCTAGAAGACTTTATTTGTTGCTCAAAGTGTACTGACCCTGTTTTGCCTTTTATGCTAAGCTATATTCTGATTTGATTTAAATTACAGCTCTTTGCTGCTGCTAGGCTCTGACTTATTATGAAATTTAAACTACAAGCTCTCTGCTGGGTTCTAAATTTAACCAGAAAGCTCTCTTCTGTGTTTTAAATTTAAACTAAAAGTACTTTGCTGATACTAGGCCCTGAGTGACTATTAAATTTAAACTACAAGCTCTCTGCTGGGTATGAAATGTAACCAGAATGTTCTCTTCTGTGTTTTAAATTTAAACTTAAGCTGCTGCTACTAGGCCGTGATTGATTTAACAAAAAACAGTGGGATACGGAAAGAGAACTGAATAGGGAGTGTCTCTTGGGTGGAGGGGCTTTTTGCCTACTCTGGGGTGGGGGGGGGGAAGGAAGGGAGGAAAGGGGGTAGCAGGTGAGTTGAAGAGGGAGAATGAGGGGACTTACCTTTACATCAATGTGCATGGGTATATACATTGGATATACGGGCTTTCGATACAGCATAAGTAGTTTAACGAGGACTAAGGTTAAATTATGTCATGGAACGTCCGGGGCTTGCTCTCTCCTATTAAGAGGAAGAGAGTCCTAGAACAACTACAGACATCCAGGGCTGACTTCTTTTTCTTGCATGAAACACATTTAACAGTGCAGGAACATCTGAAGCTGCAAGGTGGGGGATGGGAAAATATTTATTTTGCACACTTTAAAGTGCACAGCAAGCATGGGGTAGCTATTATGATTGCCAATAGCGTAAACTTTAAGCTGACCAAGCAAATACTGATAAACAGGGACGTTACTTAATCCTTATGGGATTGATGGGGACTTGGGGACTACTAAAGTGACACTGGTGAATGTCTATGCCCCCAATTTACAGGTGGGAACCTTCTTTCATTCTTTCTTTAGCAGGTTAGCTGAGGAAATGGATGAGGTGGTACACTTAGGAGGAGATTTCAACGGTACCCTCCTACCATCAGACAGATCTGAAAATTAGTTAATGAACTGGGGGAGGGGAGGGGGAAGCTAGAGCCCTCCAGAAATGATTAGATCAGTTAGGTCTGGAGGATCTTTGGCATTAGCTGCATCCTGGTCAACATTATTGGCACCCTTGCATTTTAGGTATGTTGTGTACAATATCTTGAAAAATAATTGGAAAGATTCCAACTGTATAATATGTCATCATAATATTTTAATAGTATGTTAAAAGATACATAACATAAAAGATGTCTATACAACTTAGATGTAGTAATTTTTGAGAAAAAAAAGAAGATATGACCTGGACAGGATTAATGGCACCCTTCACAAATATTTGGTTGTATAACCCTTGGCAGTGATGACAACTTCCAAACATTTTATAATTGTCTATAAGTTTCTTACATCTGTCTGCTGGTAGTTTCTCCAATTCTTCAACTGTGATTTGTTCCAGCTCATGAATGTTTCCAGGATTCCTTTTACCAATGGCAGATTTCAGCTCTGTCCAAAGATTCTCGACTGGATTGAGATCAGGACTCGTTGCTGGCCAGTTTAAAACAGTCCATTTGTTCCTTTTTAAATTTCTTTTGTACTTTTGGATATATGTTTTGGGTCATTGTCCTGCTATGGACCCATGACCTTCGACCCAGACCTAGCTTTCTGACCCTAGGTAACACATTTGCTCAAAAATACCTTGCTAGTCCTTGGACTTCATGATTCCTTTAATACTGTATTTTTCAGGCCTTCCAGTTTTGATTTTGATTTTTCTTTAAGTGCTGTCAAGTCAATGCTGACTCCTGGTGACCCAATAGCCCCTGGGGTTTCTTGGCAAGGTATGACCAGAAGTAGATTGCCAGGCCTTTTCTTCTGAGGCAAGGGAGGGTAAAGTGACTTGCCCAAGGTCACAAGGAGTGTGCCAAAGGGAACTGAACCCCAATCTCCTGGGTGTTAGGTTATTGCTCTAACCACTAGGCTACTCCTCCACTCCTCTGATTGTGATAAGGTTAACAAATTGTTATGGTAGTTGAAGAAAACTCGTGTTAAGATGAGCATTCATCAGATAAAGGATGATAAGGGAAATATCAATTTGTTATCTACTAAGCTGGTGGAGTGTTTTGCAGACTTCTACAAGGGGCTGTACAACTCCCAGCTGTTTAGGTCCGAGTCTCAAAGGAATGGCTTAAGCAACAAAACCTACTGAAACTACCTGAGGCACTGATGCAGCCTTCAGCTTGGGAGAGGTTGGCAAAGCTATATCCTTACTTAAAAATAATAAGGCAGCTGCCCTGATCGCCTGCAAGCTGAGTTATACAAGCGGCTTCAGGAACAGTTCACCCCCGTTCTAGTTAAGCCTTAAACGACATGCTGCCATGACAAGCGCTCCCTAAATCCTTCTGAGCAGGGCAGGCCCGTCCGTTGTGTGAGAATGTTGTTTGCACAGGGCCACGCACAAACTTCATTCCACTCGGTTTGCATGGCCAGCTTCAGATGGAGCTGGGGAGGCCCGAGGCCCTGGCTCACCGGAGTGAAGAGCAGCAGGATCCTTTCTCTGCAGCTGTGTTCTCGCGAAGCGTGCTGGGTGCCAGGAAACTGGAAATACCCTTTAACCTTTCCTGGCACTCGGCACACTTCACAAGAACACTGCAGGAGTGAAGGAACACACTGCTCTTCACTCCAGCACTGTGCAGAGGTGAGCTGGGGCTTCGGGCCTCCTCGGCTTCCTCTGAGGCCGCTCAGACAGGTGCGGGGCTCTTGGGGGGGTGACTTGGATAGGACTGGAGATGGGCTGATGGGGGGCTAGATTAGGACTGGAAATGGCTGATAGGGGATTAGGATTGAGGAAATGGGCTGATGAGGGGGGCTTGAACTGAAAATGGGCTGATGGGGGAGCTTGAACGGGAAATGGCTGATGGGGACTACGATTGGAAATGTGCTGATGGGGCTTGGACTGGAAATGGGCTGATGGGGGGCTAGGACTGGAAATGGGCTAATGGGGGGCTAGGATAGGACTGGAAATAGCTGATGGGGGATTAGGATTGGAAATGGGCTGATAAAGAGGTACTTGAACTGGAAATGGGATGATGGTGGGGCTTGGACGCGAAATGGCTGATGAGGACTAGGATTGGAAATGGGCTGATGGGGAGAGCTTGGACTGGAAATGGGCTGATGGGGGGCTACGATAGGATTGGAAATGGCTGATGGGGAGGCTAGGACTGGAAAAGGGCTGATGGGGGCTAGAATTAGAAATGGGCTGATAGGGGAGCTTGGACTGGAAATGGGCTGATGGGCGGCTACGATAGGACTGGAAATGACTGATGGGGTGGCTAGGAAATGGCTGATGGGGGGGCTAGGATTGGAAATGGGCTGATGGGGAGCTAAGATAGGACTGAAAATTGCTGATGGGGGAGCTAGGACTGGAAATGAGCTGATGGGGGACTAGGACTGGAAATGGGCTGATGTGGGGGATGGGAGAATGGGACTAGAAGGGAGCAGATGCTGGGTGGGGCTGGAACTAGAAAGGGATGGGGCTGGGGAAGTGAGGATGGAGAGGGGAAAATATATTTTGTGTGGGAGGGAAGAAAAATCTACGATTGGCCAGTTATTGGGAGAGTATGGGAATTGAGGATGGAAGGGTGAAATTTGAGTGGATGAAAAAGGAATAAAGAAAGAGATGGAGGAAAGAGCAGGAGAAAGATCAGTATGTTAAAGCAGTTGGAGAGAGAATAGGAAAAAAAACTAGAAGAAAGGACAAATGGACAATGGAGTATTAGCAGAAGACACAATTTTGACTTTATTAACTGCAATATGTCAGCTCTGGGAAATGTGTATCGCTAGCGTCTTTGCATTTTTGTTTAGTACAAGAAGAAATTAATTTATAGTTTTATTTCTCCAGTGTTGTTTTACATTCCAAGTTTGGCTTTTGGGGTTCCCAGTTTAATTATTATCTTCCTATTTCTAAATTGTGATCCCTTGTTCTTTGTTTGGTGATGGTCTATGTCTGCATGTGTAACCGAGCTAAGGTATTCTATTCATGTAGTTTCTATGTGACAGTGTCACTTGTTCTCTTTCCCCAGTAGGAGATGTACTTGTATTCTCTGAGATGTATTGGAATTAGAATTAGAACAGGTACAGAGAAGAGCCACCAAAATGGTAAAGAGGATGGAAGGATACCCATATGAGGAAGGGCTTAAAAGGTTTAGGGCTCTTCAACTTGGAAAAAAGATGGCTGAGGGGAGATATGATAGAGGTCTATAAATTAATGAATGGAGGAATGGATAAACGTAGATCAGTTGTTTACGCCATCAAGAATTAGAAAGACTAAATGGCACACGATAAAGCTACAATGTAACCCATTTAAGACTAATAAGAGAATGTTTTTTCACTCAATGCATTATCAAACTCTGGAATTCATTACTGGAGGATGCAGTAAAAGCTGTTGCTGTAGCTGGGTTTGAAAGAGCTTTGGACAAGTTCCTGGAGGAAAGGTCCATAAACCATTATTAAAGTGATCTGGAAAATCCACTACTTACCCGGGACAAGCATTGTGGAATCTGTGTACCTTTTTGGGAACCTGCCAGGTACTTGTGTTCTGGATTGGCCACTGTTGGAAACGGGATACTGGGCTTGATGGACCTTAGTCTGACCCAGTATGGCATTTATGTTCTTAAGATGCCCAGGAAGCGATAGATGGATTTCCGCACCTAAGGAAATGGGAGGTGAAGGGTTCCATGATATTATAGTTTATTATTGGAGAGCTTGCCTGAGAGCGGTCTGATTATTGGAGCAGCGCAAGGGCTCAACCAGCTTGGGTTACTCTTGAGGCAGCTTGGATGAAACCTGTACCTTTTTAGATGCTTTTCTATATGTCTCTGATCTCACTGCTCTTGTCAGAGGGACCACCCATCCTTTTTTGTGAGCAGTACAGAGATGTTGGACTTGGATGTTCAAGCTAGTGCGTGCTTCTCCTTTTACACCCCTAACTACTTACAGCTTTATTAGACAGATGGGTAACAGATTTTGGGAAAGTGCTGTGTGTTTCTCGGACATGTTTGAAGGGAGAGTACTTGTGACAAAAGAGCACTTGAAAGAGAAGCTTGGTCGGATGGTCTCATACTTTCAATATTTTCAGTTCAAATTAAAATATTGCTGAGGTTCTACATGTCCCCGGCACGGATAGCGAGATGGAATCCTTAGGTCCCATCATTCTATTCGCGGGGATGTGGAAGTTATGCCAACTTTGATCACATGTGGTGGGACTGCACGATGATCCAGACTTTTTGGGTGGAGGTCCATAGGACTATTCACGTTATAACAGAGATAGCGTTGTTGCTTACCTGTAACAGGTGATCTCTGGGAACAGCAGGAATCAGTCTTCATATCTGGGTATTGTCGGTACCAATGGAGCCCACGCAGGAGCGCTCCCCAGCGTCCAATAGGAAAACTTTTGGGAGCACTCCACTGCGCCTGTGCATTTGCCTTCCTTCCTTCCCACATCCTCTCCTCAGCTGAGTTTGTAGCTGAGAGATAGAGGAAAAGTATACCCTACAACTCCTAGGTGGATTGGACAACAGCAGACCCCGTATGAAGTGTTGCACCAAGAGGTGTGATGAAATAGGCAGCCTGTCCACTGGCCTATGGTAGGCCACAATGGCACTAAGGTGAACTTGGACTATTAGTCTTACGTCCTGTGGTGGATAAGTGAAGGAGACACTGTAGAAGTAAATCCACTAACAGGAACACAAGGTGAGCACCAAACTCGCAAGGAGACCAAACAAACCAAAGGGCGAGCAGGATATGGGTCACTAGCACTTTATTTATGAAACACCCCAACGCGTTTCGGCTTGTGCCTTCATCAGGGGGTAGAAAGGACTGCAAGTAATTAGATAAAAACATAAAATCATACATGGATAAAAAATATAAATGGAGAACAAAGAAATAAACAAAATATATATATATCTAAGATACATTTAAAAATATATAAAAATATAAAATTATATATTGTGCGACCACAAGGAGAAAATATCTAGAAAAAATAATAAAATATACTTACTTATAAAACTTCTAGTCATACATAAAAAAGCGCATAAGCAATATGTGACCAATAGTGCAAAAAATATAGCTGAAAAAGACATAATAAATACGTTAAATAACAGATAACTTTTAAATATACAATAAAGAACAAAGAAAATAGGAGACCCAGACCAAAAACATGTAACATAATGAATAATGCACCAAAACCAAAATACTAAGTAATCATTAATTGTCTAATAAATAAAGGTAATAAATATAAGAAATAAATAAATAATTAAAATACATCAATATGGAAGTGTACACAAAAATATGTCTATACGTGTAACCAATTAAAACAATATAAATACACAATAGTAAATATGAATAAATAATGATATAGGAGCACAAAAGATAAATACATATAAAAATATACATATAGAAATGTACATATAAAAATGTACATATGTAAACAATTAAAACGATCTAAATCCATAATTATATATATATATGCATTGTTAGTTAGAACATTAAATGGATAAAAAATCCCGCTAAAACAAGTGTGGTTGTGAACAAACAATGTGCATCAATGGCAAACTCTTGACAATAATCTCCAAAAAATGCTCAACTACCTAATTGGAAGAGGAGGATACTGAACCTTGAAAAGAAAACCAGTGGCTGTTCAAGAATACCATTCTTAAAACAGTGTAAATATAAGATGAACCATATGCATAAATTTTGTATTATAAATTTTAAAATGTTTGATAAATTCTAAAAAAAATCTAAAAAAACAGCTCACCAGGGATAAAGTTTGTAATCCAATATTATGAGAAGAAAAAGAAAGGAAGGAAGGGAAGGGGGAGGGGAGGGAGGGAGGGGGAGGGGAAAAAAAGGGGGGGGGAAGGGAATAAGGAGGGAAGGGGAATGAATTGAATTTGACATCATGTACCCATATACCTCTTAAATAAATTATGTAAAAGAGGAGGAAAGACCTTGGCTCACATAAATAAACTGCATAGGCTGATTGTAAACACGAAAGAAAGAAACGTGCAGGGTCACTATAACCCAAACTGAATTAAAGACACTATTATAAACAGCACACTGTAGTAAAAGAACATACCTTCAAACCGGCAGAGTACCGAAGCAGCTTAAGAAAAACGCGCTAGAAATTGGCGCGATTTAAAGGGATCACAAGACAGGACTTTGCATAACTGCATATGCATATGGAGCATGACGTAATCAGATCGGCAAAAAATCATCGCGGCTTGAGAGAAACGCGCTAGATTATTGACGCGATTGAAAGGATCATAAAACAAAATTAATTCAAAATTGCGCTCATACCAACCACTTGAAAAACGTGTAGCATATGCTTTATAAAAACAAATGGTAAAATGAACGACTATAAAAAGCAATCAACCTTAAATTAAAAACACCTTAAACCCATTGATAAAACATTAAGAACGCTCAAGATTCAAAAAACAACCTTGCCAACTAGCTAAACCTCACGCTGATCTAACGCGATAGAGAAAGAGAAACCAAGGCAAAATTTTTCAAAGATGCTTGTATATATGCAATACGAAGTAAACAAATAATGAACTCTTCTCACTAAAATAAATTAATAGATCTATGACCGGTATTCACAAAAGCAATAAAAAGGCAAATTGTTGCAAAAATGATTATATCTATAAACCACGATATAAACGAGTGATAAATAATCAAAGTACTCTTACTAAAAATAAATTATTAGTTCTATAAAATGTGTTTACAAAATAAATGAAGAGGCAACACGTTAAAATATTTTCATTAATGCCTAACCTGGCAAACTCAAACATGTAAGGAACATCTCATAATCTTGTTCATGGAACATAGAACGCAACAACTGTTTTTAAGGAGCTCCTACAAAACTACACCATATTAGCTATGTACACAATTTAAGAAATAAATAAATAAATTTAATAAATAAAACCAATAATACATAAAAGTAGTCAAAAACTTTTAAGCATGCTGACACATAACACTGAAACCAGTAAGATAAAATTATATAAATTAGTTGAAACATCGAGAGGGGAATCATCACAACTCATAATCTTATTCATGGAACATAGAACGCAACTACTCTTTTTAAAAGGCTCCTACACAACTGCACCATATTAGCTATATAATAAATAAATAAATATAATAAATACAACCAATGGTCAAAATAAAACTACCTATAATTGATAAAAATAAAAATAATAATAAAAAATTATGTGCCAAAAATAAGAGGGGCTTGGGGAAAAAAGGGAAAAAAAGGAGAGAAAAAAAGGGGAGGAGGGGGAAGGGGGAAAGGGGGGAAAAGAAGGGGGGGGAAGAGGGAAGGGGAAAAAGGGGAAGGGGGGAAGGGGGGAAGGGGAACTGAGGGGGAAGGGGGAAGGGGAGGGAGAAAGGGGGGGAGGGGAGGGGAGAAGGGGGGAGGGGAGAGAGAGGGGGGGAGAAAGGGGGAAGGGGAAGGGAAAAAGGGGAGGGGAGGGGAGGGGGAAGGGGGAGGAGGAGGGGAGAAGGGGGGGAGGGGGGAAGGGGAAGGGAAGGGGGAGGGGGGAGGGGGGGAAAAGGGGAGGGGGGGGGGGGGAAGGGGGAGGGGGAGGGGGGAGGGGGGAAGGGAGAAGGGGAGGGGGGGGGGAAGGATGAATAAAACCTAATGAGAACAATCATAGAAAAACAGACAAATTAAACTCTTAGGGTTTGAGACTGACCTTTTCCGTAAACCAACAGATCGCAATTCTTTGCTGCGATATGATAGTTTTCACAACAAGTCTTTAAAGAATAATTTACCATACGGGCAGTTTTTACGTGTTAAGCGGTTATGTACTTCAGTCCACGATTTTGAACGGCACTCTACTAATATGGTCAATAGGTTTAAAGATAGGGGTTATCCGGCACATGTCATTCAAGATGCATACGATAGGGCTAAATTTTCCAATAGAAATGAATTATTACTTAAGCGCGTACTGCCCAAAGAAGATCGGGTAGTATGCGCACTCACCTTTTCCTCATTCTCTAGAGACATATCTCAAATTTTGAGACGCGAATGGCATCTTCTGTCCTCTATTCCAGGTTTGGCACGAAAACCTTTAATGATCGCACACAAAAGAAATCGTAATATTAGGAATATTTTGGTTCCATCGGCACTCGCAAAACCTAAGCCAACAGTTAGAGCCAAGGGGCATTTTACATGTGGACGGTGTTCCGTTTGCCTGAACAGTATGTCTATGAAAGACGTTTTTGTGCATCCAACCACGGCACAAAAATTCTTTTTGAATCATTTTTCAAACTGCAATACGAGTAATGTGATATATGTCGTTATGTGTCCTTGTAAGCTTTTATATGTTGGAAAAACCACCCGCACCATTAAGACACGTATTATTGAACATAAAAGTTGTTTGAACAGACGGGTGGAAGACAAACCTCTAGTACAACATTGGGTGGAAAAAGGGCATTTAGTTTCTGACCTCAAGTTTTTTGTTATTAAGGTAGTACATCCACATTGGCGTGGAGGCGATATTGACCGTATTCTCCTCCGGTTGGAGCAACGGTATATTTATGAGCTTCAGTCAGTTGTACCGATGGGTCTTAATCAAGAGTTTAATTTGTCTGTTTTTCTATGATTGTTCTCATTAGGTTTTATTCATCCTTCCCCCCCCTCCCCTTCTCCCTTCCCCCCTCCCCCTCCCCCTTCCCCCCCTCCCCCCCTTCCTCCCTTCCCTTCCCCTTCCCCCCTCCCCCCCTCCCCCCCTTATCCCCTCCCCCCTTCCCCCTCCCCTCCCCCTTCCCCCTCCCCTCCCCCTTCCCCCTCCCCTCCCCCTTTTTCCCTTTTTCCCTGAGAAGGAGGTAAGCGTGATTTGGATTCCTGCAGAAGAAGCGTCGTCGTGAAGGTAAGAGACACTTTTACCTTTTTATATGTTTTAAAGTACCTTTTATTTAGATATTCTAGTTAATAGTAGGATGTTTTTATATAGGTTCAAGATAGCATAGGAATAAGTAGGATGTTTAAGAAAGAGATTGATGAAACTGACAAACACTAAAAAAGAACTATTATAGAATAGAAAAATGAAATTACTAAGGACCTAGAGCAGTTCAATAGCATTCAGGGGAAGACCCCTGGGAAAACTTTGGTTTCTATGCCCAGGCATGGAACCAGGTAGGTCCAAATAATGGAGATACAGTCAAACCTCGGTTTTCATGATTAATCCGTTCGAAAAAGTCTGACTAAAACCGAAACGTATGAAAACTGAAGCAATATTTCCCATAAGAAATAATGTAAATCCAATTAATCCGTTCCAGACACCCAAAAATATTCACAAAAAATACATTTTATAGAGAATAACTATATTTTTACATACAGAAAACAATGAGAAATAAATATAAATGACTAATGAAATGGATAAATGAACATTTAACATCACTGAAAGCAAGCTAAGTACAGTACTGTACAGTACAGTATGTTAACATCTGGCCTTAGCCACCCCTGACAAGCTGCTGTGCCCAGCTCTCTTCGGAATCACATTGAATTCAGTCCATTAAAATACCTTTACATTATCTGCTCAATGCTTCAGAATGGCAGAAAATCTTAATGATATAGCTTCAGACGTACCCTGCAAGAGAAAGAACTGCCTCCCACATTCATGCAACATCTCCTGCTTACGTTGACAGCTTTTCTTCCCTGCTACCGGGACAAAATCTCAGTCAAAAGACGTTGAAAACCGAAGCAATGCATGAAAACCGGGACAAAATCTCAGTCAGAAAAGACGTTGAAAACCGAAGCGTATGAAAACCGGGGCAAATGAAAACCGAGGTTTGACTGTAATTGGAAAGGGGGTTGAGCAGGACCACCCCATTCACAGCGTCCCCAGAGAATCACCCTTAACTGTTGGAACTGTGCAAGAGGGGATATCTTCAGTGTGAATGTTGATGTTCCCCAGCCCGGGCACCAGCAAGATCACAGGGGCCACCCAATATTTACCAGGGTCCCTAGAGCCGATTTCCCCAGTGGCAACCTAATGACTCTCTATGGTGATGCGGGCTATGCTCAATGAATGTGAGCTGATAATTGAAGTCGGTTTAAATGGGTATAAAGTTCAGATGCTGTTGAATTCTGGAGCCACAACATCAGTACTGAATTCCCTACCCTCAGGAGTGAAACTATCTCATCAAATCACTGTGACTACAGGGTTTAATGGAGATCTGATTACTACCAAAATGACAGCACCTATTGAAGTAGAACTCATAGAAACATAGAAACATAGAAATATGACGACAGAAAAAGACCACATGGCCCATCTAGTCTGTCTTTCCATATCAACAACTACAACAGTCCCCTTTTTACCTTTAGAGATCCTCTGTGTTTGTCCCATGCTTTTTTGAATTCAGTTACTGTCCTCATCTCTACCACCTCCACTGGGAGACTATTCCATGGATCCACTACTCTTTCCATAAAGAAATATTTCTGCATATCACTCCTGAATCTATCTCCCTTCACCCTCATCCCATGTCCCCTCATAGCAGAACTTGCTTTCAATTGAAAGAGGCTCTCTCCCTGAACATTTATGCCACGGAGGTATTTAAACATCTCAATCATATCACCTCTATCCCGCCTTTCCTCTAAGGTGTACATATTAAGATCCTTAAGTCTGTCCTCATATGCTTTATAATGAAGCCCATTAATCATTTTAGTAGCCACCCTCTGCACCGACTCCATCCTGTTCACATCCTTTCCAGAACTGCACACTATACTCCAAATGAGGTTGCACCAAAGACTTATACAGAGGCATTATCACCTCCTTTTTTCTGCTAGCCATTCCTCTCCGTAGGCACCCAGGCATCCTTCTAGCTTTTGCCGTCACCTTTTCTACCTGTTTAGCTACTTTAAGATCATCAGACACAACCACGCCTAGGTCCCGCTCTTCTTTAGTGGACAAAAGTACTTCACCCCCTATACTGTATTGCTCCCTTGGATTGCTGCAGCCCAAATGCATGACCTTACATTTTTTAACATTAAATCCCAGCTGCCAGATTCTAGACCATTCTTCAAGCTTAGCTAGATCCCTCCTCATGTTATCTACACCTTCCTGGGTGTCTACTCTATTGCAGATTTTGGTATCATCCGCAAAGAGGCAAACCTTACCCGACAGCCCTTCCACTATATCACTAACAAAGATGTTAAAAAAGAATCGGACCAAGGACAGATCCCTGGGGCACACCACTGGTAACATCCTTCTCCTCAGAGTGACCTCCATTTACCTGTACTCTTTGTCTCCTCCCACTCAACCAATTTCTAACCCAAGCAGTAACTTTAGGGTCCATCCCTAGGGTGCTCAGTTTGTTTATAAGTCACCTGTGAGGAACAGTGTCAAAGGCTTTACTGAAATCTAAATACACCACATCTAGGGCTCTCCCTCGATCCAACTCCCTGGTCACCCAGTCAAAGAAATCAATCAGATTTGTCTGACAAGACCTGCCTCTGGTGAACCCGTGCTGCCTCGGATCCTTTAATCTGCTGGACTCCAGAAACCTCACTATTTTCTCTTTCAGCAGCGTTTCCAATACTTTACTCACCACCGAAGTTAAGCTAACTGGCCTGTAGATTTCAACCACATCCTTACTTCCGCTTTTGTGTAAAGGCACCACATGAGCCTCTCTCCAGTCCTTTGGCACCACTCCCGACTCCGAGGCATTGAAAATGTCAGTCAGTGGAGCTGTTAGAATGTCCTCAGGTGCCCTCAGTATTCTAGGGTGTATCCCATCCGGTCCCATCGCTTTGTCTACTTTAAGTTGAGCTAGTGTCTCACGAACACAGTCTTCTGAAAATTGTTTAATATGTCCCTCACTTCTGTTCCTGTTTGTGGGTGTTTTCTGAGGTCCTGCTCCTGGTTCTTCATCTGTTTTCTGAGGTCCTGCTCCTGGTCCTGTTTTCTCACATCTGTTAAGCAATATTTGTTAAGCAATTCCGCTTTATCCTTATCAGCTTCTACATATTCCTCCCCTGCACCCTTGAGTCTGACAATATCACTTTTACCCTTCCTCTTCTCACTAATATCTGAAAAATGTCTTATCCCCCCATTTTATTGCATTGGTTATTTCCTCCTCCTTTTGAATCTTTGCCTTCCTGACTACTTTGCTAGCTTCTCTAAGTTTTTCCAAATACAGATGCCTGTCTTCCTCTCTCTGTGATCTCTTGTATTTCATGAAGGCCTCCCTCTTTTTCTTCATTTTTTCAGCTACTTCTTTCGAAAACCATAGCGGTCTCCTTTTCCTTTTACCTGTGTTTACCATTTTAACAAAAAGTTTGGTTGCCCTTAAAATATCCCCTTTCAGTTTTGCCCTCTGTTTTTCTACATCCCCCAGCTGTTCCCATCCCACTAACGACTCCCTGAGGTATTGGCCCATCTTGGCAAAGTTATTCTTCCTAAAGTCTAAGATCCTCACCTTTGAATGGATTCTAACAGCCCTAGTCCTAATACTTAACCGCACCATCTGATGATCACTAGATGCAAAATGATCTCCTACTACAACATCAGAAACACTTTCACCATTGGTAAGCACCAAGTCCAGTATGGCCCCTTCATGTGTGGGGTCTGTTACCAATTGCCTGAATAGTTCTCCCTGTAGAGAATCCAGGATCTCCTTACTTCTAGATGATACTGCAGCAGGAATGTGCCAATCAACATCTGGCATATTGAAATCTCCTATCGGTAGCACTTCCCCTTTCCTAGCAATGCTGCATATGTCTTCAATTAACTCTCTGTCCATCTCTTCCTCTTGCGAGGGAGGTCTGTATATCACACCAATGCAAATAGATTTCTCTTTCCCTCATAAGAACATAAGATATGCCATACTGGGTCAGACCAAGGTCCATCAAGCCCAGTATTCTGTTTCCAACAGTGGCCAATCTAGGTCATATGTACCTAGCAGTTTCCCCAAGGGACACAGGTTCAACAGTGCTTGTACTGGTTCAAGCATTGATATCCTGGGTCCCTTCTTAATAATGGTTTATGGACCTTTCCTCCAGGAACTTGTCCAAACCTTTTTTAAACCCAGCTACACTAACAGCCTTTACTACATCCTCCGGTAACAAATTCCAGAGTTTAATTACACGTTGAGTGAAAAAATATTTTCTTTTATTAGTCTTAAATAGTTTACCCTGTAGCTTCATTGCATGTCCCCTAGTCTTTCTATATTCTGATAAGGTAAACAATCGATCTACGTTTACCTGTTCCACTCCGTTCATTAATTTATAGACTTCTATCATATCTCCCCTCAGCCGTCTCTTTTCCAGGTTAAAGAGCCCTAACCTTTTTAGCCTTTCTTCATAGGAGTATCCTTCCATCCCCTTTACCATTTTGGTGGCTCTTCTCTGAACCTTTTCTAAAATCGCTATATCCTTTTTAAGATACCGCGACCAGAATTGCACACAATATTCAAGGTGCGGTCTCACCATGGAACGATATAGAGGCATTATAATATCTTTTGTTTTATTTTCCATTCCTTTCCTTATCATACCTAGCATTCTATTTGCTCTCTTGGCCGCTGCTGCACACTGGGACGAGGGTTTTAACATGGTATCCACAATGACGCCTAAATCTTTTTCCTGGGTGGTGCTTCCTAATGTGGAACCTTGCATAGTGTAACCATAGTTTGGGTTGTTCTTCCCTAGTTGCATAACCTTGCACTTGTCCACATTAAATTTCATCTGCCATTTTGATGCCCAGTCTTCCAATTTATCAAGATCCTCTTGCAATTTTCCACAATCCTCTTGGGTTTTAACAACTTTAAATAGTTTTGTGTCATCTGCAAATTTGATAACCTCACTTGTTATTCCACTTTCCAGGTCATTTATGAATATGTCAAAAAGCAGCGGACCCAGCACAGATCCCTGGGGTACACCACTATTCACCTTTCTCCATTGGGAAAATTGGCCATTTAGGCCTACCCTCTGCTTTCTATCTTTTAACCAGTTCCTGATCCACAATAGTACACTGCCTCCTATCCCATGACTCTTTAGTTTTGCCAAACGTCTCTGATGAGGGACCTTGTCAAAGGCTTTCTGAAAGTCCAGATACACAATATCAACCGACTCACCTTTGTCCACCTGATTATTCACTCCTTCAAAAAAACATAACAGATTAGTAAGACAAGATCTTCCTTGTCTAAAGCCATGTTGGCTGTCTCCCATTAGGTCATGACTATCTACATGCTGAGTAATTTTATTCTTTATGATGGTTTCTACCATTTTTCCCGGTACTGATGTCAGGCTCACCAGTCTGTAGTTTCCCGGATCACCCCTGGAACCCTTTTTAAAAATTGGTGTTACATTGGCGATCCTCCAATCTTCAGGTATTAGAGATGATTTTAATGATAGTTCACAGATTACTAATAGCAGGTCTGCAATCTCGTATTTCAGTTCTTTCAACACCCTTGGATGTATACCATCCGGCCCAGGTGATTTGCTACTCTTCAGCTTATCTAATAGTTGTAATACATCTTCCTGATGTATCGATATTTCCTTCAATTCTTCCGCACCTTTAAATACCACTTCAGTCATGGGTAACATCCCTACATCTTCCTCAGTAAAGACTGAAGCAAAGAATTCATTCAGTCTCTCCGCTATCGCCTTGTCGCCTCTTAGTGCTCCTTTAACCCCTTTATCATCTAATGGACCAACTGACTCTCTCACAGGTTTTTTGCTACGAATGTACTTGAAAAGGTCTTTACTTCGCATTTTTGCTTCCGCAGCAAGCTTCTTCTCAAATTCTCCCTTTGCCTGCCTTATCAATGCCTTGCATTTGACTTGCCAGTGCTTGTGCTGTTTCCAGGTTTCGTCGTTTGGCTCTTTTTTCCATTTCCTGAAAGATGCTTTTTTGGCAACAACAGCCTCTCTGTCCTCATCTTTAAACCATGCAGGCAGTTTTTTGGACTTCCTTCCACTTTTCTTAAAGCGTGGAATACAGCTGGTCTGGGCTTCCAAGATAGTATTTTTCAACAACAGCCAAGCCTGATGTACGTCTTTAACCTTTGCAACTGCTCCTTTTAGTTTTTTCTTAACTGTTTTCCTCATTTTATCATAGTCTCCCTTTCGAAAGTTAAAAGGTAGTACTGTGGATTTCCTTACTATCCCTCCTCCACTAATTAAATCAAAGGCAATCATGCTATGATCACTATTGCCAAGTGGCCCCAACAACCTTATCTCTTGCACTAGATCTGGGGTTCCACTAAGGATTAGGTCTAATATAGCTTTCCCTCTGGTTGGTTCATGAACCAGCTGCTCCAAGAAGCAGTCATTTATTTCATCTAGGAACTTTATCTCCCTAGCATGTCCTGACGTGACACTGACCCAGTCGATACCGGGGTAGTTGAAATCACCCATTATTATTACTGTGCTGTAACGTTTGTTAGCTTCCTTGATTTCTTTGAGCATTTCATCATCCATTTGGTCATTCTGGCCAGGCGCTCGATAGTACACCCCACTGCCATTGCCTTCCCCCTTTTACATGGAATTTCAATCCATATAGATTCTACAGCAGATTTTGTTTCCTGCAAAACTTTAATCCTTTCTGACTCAATGCCCTCTCTAACATAGAGAGCAACCCCTCCACCAATTTGATCAGCTCTATCATTACGATATAGTTTGTACCCAGGTATCACAGTGTCCCACTGGTTGTCCTCCTTCCACCATGTCTCTGATATTCCAATCATATCTAACCTCTCATTTAGTGCTATATATTCTAACTCTCCCATCTTATTTTTTAGACTTCCAGCATTAGCATACAAGCATCTGCATACAAGCATTAGCATACAAGCATCTGTACACCTTGGCAACTAATTCTGTACAAATTGTATATATGGGGCCCTCCCCCAATCTACTGAAATCAAATGTATACCTTGATCTGTGTGCTTTAATCAAATATGTATCGTATCCAAATGCTTGTCCCGTGTTACGTAATCATTGACTAATCAAAATGTAAAACTGAAATCTCAATGTACCGTACAATACATTATGATTCTGTAAAGTAAACCGCTGCTGATCGTAGGAAGCAGCGGTATACAAGTGTTTACTAAATAAATAAATAAAATAAATAAATTTTAGAGAATGTATTTTATTCATATTAATTTGGCTATTGTTAGACATTGGTAATTTGGGATCTTTAAGCTCTGTCTGCTCCATACTTGAGGGCATTTGGGCTACTTTACTCTTTTGTGGAACCTCTCTGCTTTTGGTAGTATCCTTCAAAGATACATTCTTCCGAACCATCCGCTCTTGGGCGACTGTCGGCTTTCCCCTAATATCTAGTTTAAAAGCTGCTCTATCTCCTTTTTAAAGGTTAATGCCAGCAGCCTGGTTCCATCCCGGTTAAGGTGAAGCCCATTCCTTTGGAAGAGCCCCTCCTTTCCCCAGAATGTTCCCCAGTTCCTAACAAATCCAAAACCCTCATCTCTGCACCATTGTCTCATCCACGCATTGAGACTCTGGAGCTCTGCCTGCCTTTTGGGTCCTGCGCATGGAACAGGAAGCATTTCGGAGAATGCTACCCTGGAAGTTCTGGATTTCAACTTCCTACCTAAAAGCCTAAATTTTGCCTCCAGAACCTCCCTACCACATTTTCCTATGTCATTGGTACCGACATGTACCAAGACAGCAGACTCCTCCCCAGCACTATCTAAGACCTTATCTTGGTGGCGCGTGAGGTCCGCTACCTTCGCACCAGGCAGGTATGTTACCAGGCGATCCTCACGTCCACCAGCCACCCAGCTATCTACATGCCTAATGATCGAATCACCAACTATAACGGCTGTCCTAACCCTTCCCTCATGGGCACATGGCCCTGGAGAAACTTCCTCCGTGCGAGAGGGTTTTGCATCACCTGGAGGACAGGTCCTAGTTACAGGATCACTTCCTGCCACACCAGGGTGATGCTCTCCTGTCACATGACCTCTCTCCTCCATGGCAACAGGGATGCTGCCAGACTGGAGGTGGGACTTCAGGACTATATCCCTGTAGGTCTTGTCTATGTACCTCTCTGTCTGTCTTATGCTTTCCAAGTCTGCTACTTTAGCCTCTAGAGAATGGATTTGTTCCCTGAGAGCAAAGAGCTCCTTGCACCTAGTGCACACGTTAGACCTCTCACCAACTGGGAGAAAATCATACATGTGACACTCAATGCAAAAGACTGGAAAGCTCCCATCCCGCTGCTGGACTGTTGTCTGCATCTTAGTTTTAAGTTTGTGTTTAGATCTAAGTTCTTTACTTACTAAGGGTTGCTATGGATATTTATACTAATAAAACTGTACCTAATACGTGTAATATAGCTTGTTCACCTGAAGCTTAACTAATCTCAGGTCCTTAGTGTATGACTGATTTGGGTAATGAGCTTCACCTGAGAGTACCTCCTGTCTTTTAAGATGTGTAAGTACCTATAAAGCTACGATTATCCAAGGGGTGGGTGGGTGTGGGGAGGGAGGGAAATAACACTTATTAAAAGAGGGTTGCTACACAGTACCCTGTTTTGTGCTGCTGAGGTAAGCTATATTCTGATTTGATTTAAATTATAGCTCTTAGCTGCTGCTAGGCTTTAACTTCTTATGAAATTTAAACTACAGGCTCTCTGCTGGGTTCTAAATTTAACCAGAAAGCTCTTTTCTGTGTTTTAAATTTAAGCTAAAAGTACTTTGCTGATGCTAGGCCCTGAGTGACTATTAAATTTAGACTACAAGTTCTCTGCTGGGTTCCAGATGTAACCAGAAAGCTCTTTTCTGTGTTTTAAATTTAAGCTAAAAGTACTTTGCTGATGCAAGGCCCTGAGTGACTATTAAATTTAAACTACAAGCTCTCTGCTGGGTATGAAATGTAACCAGAACGTTCTCCTCTGTGTTTTAAATTTAAACTTAAACTGCTGCTACTAGGCCCTGACTGATTTAACAAAAATAGTGGATTCACAGATTAATTAGCTTTAATACAAAGAATTCCTTTTAGAAAATTACCAGAAGTATATACTCACAGTTGCAGATCTCTCTCCAGAAGTAACAGTCCCTTTTTCTAGTCCTTCAAGACAGTTGGAAAGGCGGGAAGGCAGCGTGCATGCGCTGAGCAATGCAATGTGTGCCTTCGAGTCAGTCCTGACTCCTGGCAACCCAGAAGCTCCTGGGTTTTCTTGGCATTGTCACCGGAAATAGATTGCCAGGCCTTTCTTCCGAGGCAATGGAGGGTTAAGTGACTTGCCCAAGGCCACAAGGAGTGCTAGTTTAACCCACAATGCCTCCTCTCTCCCTTTTAAGCTCTGTAATTCCAAAGCTTTAATAATAGTTTTTACATATAATGCCACTCCTCCTCCCCTTCTTCCTACCCTGTCCTTTCTGAATAAATTATAGCCAGGAATAGTTACATCCCAATCATGGTTTTCTGTGAACCATGTTTCTGTAACTGCCACTAAATCCAAGTCAGCCACTCCCACCAAAGCTTCAACATCAGGGATCTTATTTCCCATGCTACGGGCATTTATACACACTGCTTTCCATATGTTACCCCTGTTACCCATTTCCATAAAGGTATTTAATGTATCACCTACTTTGGGGCTTTCACCTACCTGGGGGCTTTCTTCACCCATCCCCAACGAATCTAGTTTAAAGCCCTCTTCAGTAGATTAGCCAGTCTACTACCGAAGATGCGTTGACCTTTCTTGGACAGATGGATGCCATCTCTGCTCTGCAACCCTTGGAACAGCATCCCATGGTCTAGGAAACCAAAAGGCTCTTGATGACACCATCCACGCAGCCATGCATTCGTCTCCAGGATGTGGGCCTCTCTGCCTTGGCCTTTACCCTCAACAGGGAGGATTGACGAGAACACCTCCTGTGCACCTAACTGCTTCACCCTCTGTCCCAGAGCCATGAAGTCACTTTTGATACATTCCGAGGGATACCTGGCAGTATCATTTGTTCCAACATGGATTAGCAACATTGGGTAATAGTCAGTGGGCTTGATGAGTCTCGGCAAACTCTCCGTAACATCTTGGATTTTGGCACCTGGCAGACAGCATACCTCTCTGGACATCAAGTCTGGTCGGCAGATGGATGCCTCAGTACCCCTCAGAAGAGAGTCTGCAACCACCACTACCCTTCGTTTCCTTGTGGTCACTGATTCTGCAACTTTGGGGTACTTGAGCTCTGGTTCTTCCCTTTCCAAGGATGCTTTCACCTCCTCCACTTCCAGGGCTGCATAATGGTTCTTCAGTTCAAGGGCTGGAGAAGTTGGTGATTTTGCAGGCCCTGGTGACTTGTGTCCAACCATCAACATTCTGTAGGCACCCATCTTCTCCTCTGCTGGAGAGCTTGGTTGCTGCTAGAAGCATCTCATCAATGTACTTGTCACTGTCTTGAATGCTCCTCAGCCTCGCCACCTCCTCTCTGAGTTCCTCCAATTGTTTCCTCAGAGCTTCAGCATGCAGGCACCCTGCACATGGAACCGGTCCTTCAACTGGCATTAGGACCTCTGTCTGGACCGAGGCAGAAGTTGTAACAGGGGAAACAGCTTTAGTGATATGATTTTTCCCAGCCATTGTTCTGTTCGTGGAGCTTAGGTATCTGTTAAAGCAAAAGAGAGAGATCTACCAAGTACCAGCCGGTTTCCCAGCTGTCCTTTCAGAGAAAAAGCAGTTAAATCTCTTTAATTATATTCAAAATGTGCTGGTCCAAGTCTCTATGCTTTGTTAAATGGGGAGGTGCCCTATATAGCAAGACTGCTCACTAGGAGTGGGTGGGAGGTGGGAAGGGAGGGAACTAACACCTGATTAGGTGTTAGCAGTTCCCAAAGCTGAGGAGGTTACTAGAGTTCAACAACCTATTCTGCTCAAGGAAATTTCCACTAAAGCACCAAAAAGAAAGTAGCCTTGCTTTAAAAATATACAAAAACCTTTTTAAGAGCTCCCAGTCATAGAGTTAGCAATTTAATAAAAATAAACCCTCAAATCCTTACTGTTGGTTGTCCTGTAGAGTCCCTGTTAGGAAATCTTAACAGGGCAGGGCACTGGAGCCTTTTATGCAGGCCTCAGCTGCTCTCAGGTAATCAGGCCCACTGTTCCCTCTAAGCTGTGCGCGTGTGCGCGCGCACACACCTTGCCGAGCGAGCGCACATACTTTATAACAGAGCGCACAAAAATTACGGTTCTGATTCTGATAGAAAACAACACAGACGTCTTAAAATTTAAAAGTTGTTGTATATTTACGGTTTTCACAAGTTCTACAATATTTTCTAGTGCAATCAATGTGGTGTACATACTGTATTCTGACGTGTAGTCAAATTTTAAAGTATATAACTCCGAGTGTCGTTATGTGGCGCACAAAAATTTAACCTTCCTTCAAAAGCTGCACAGCTGATATTTTATGCGCACACAGCCTACAGAAAATTAGAGGGAACATTGATCAGGCCCACTAACTCCTGATTAGGTGTTAGCAGTTCCCACAGCTGAGGAGGTTACTAGAGTTCAACAACCTACGCTGCTCAAGGAAATTTCCACTAAAGCACCAAAAAGTAAGTAGCCTTGCTTTAACAATATACAAAAACCCTTTTAAGAGCTCCCAGTCAGAGAGCTAGCAATTTAATAAAAATAAACCCTCAAATCCTTACTGTTGGTTGTCCTGTAGAGCCCCGTTAGGAAAGCCTCCCATGGGGCAATGTACCTGTAAACTATTGCTGTATGCCCCATACTGTCCAGTTAACTTGATGGGATGGGATTTGTTATCTGCCTTTGAGGTACAGACGTCCTTTACTAGCACACCATAGAGTCAACCAGATTTTTACTGAACTCCCTTCTGAGGTTTGGGTAACCTCTGAAAACCCCTTTTGTTCTAGTAAGGTTTGCATCACCTGATAGAATTAAACTAAAAAGAAATTATCATGGTCCCAAAAATAGCTCAATGAGAAAGATTTGTTTACATATATAAAAGCAGATACTTGTCTGTAACTTGTCCTTTCAGACTGAGGTCGAAAGCTAAGATTTAAAACTTTTAGGTTTAAATGCAATCTGCCCAAACTATTTTTCAAATGCCTGAAGTAGTTTTCAAATGCAAGAGGAAAAAACCAAAAAACGCGTTCATGATTAATCAATAATGTCTTTCCTTCCTTGCTCATAGGTTCCCAAGAATAAATTCCTTTGTTTAAAGACTAACATTGTTTTATCTGTTTGTGAATATAAGTACTTATTTGTGCCCATAGTCTGAAATGAAATAAGAAAGTTTAATTTCCAGCTCTTAATGCAAGATTTTACTCTTAGGGGCTTGTTTACAAAGCCGCGGTAGCGGTTTGCGATCGTAATCGGAGCCGCGGCCCCATTGATTTCAATGGGGCCGCGGCTGCGATCGCGATCGCGAACCACTACCGCGGCTTTGTAAACAAGCCCCTTAGTCTGTTTTCTTAAAATTTGCTCAGTTCAATAATTTAAAAACATAAAGAGGAAGTGTTCTTTGGAATAGCTGTGGATGCACTGTAAAAGCTCAGTGCTATAAAAAAAGAGAAGTATATGCCATCCTGTTTCTTCTCATGATTCTGGATTGATAAACAGAACAGCAGCACCTTATTTGCTGTGTGTGAATTATACGTTTTTTAGGAAAATGCACTTTGTTTTGAAAAATATTCCTGATTTCAGTTTTGGAGGAACAACTAAAAAAACCAGATATATGTTTAAGCACCATGAATTTGTCTAGTTTATCCTCATGCATGTATGTTACCAAATGTGATCCTTATAAAACTATATTTATGTAGCAGATGTCCAGTTTTAGATAAGCAATCACAGGATGAGTAAATCTTACTGTTTCTTTTGAACTTGCATTGCCCTTGAATCTGTTAGAATTTGGTTAAAGACACTACTTTAAGTTGACTGGATAAAAACAAAATCTTGCTTGTCATCAATGATCCAGGAGAAGTTTGGGAAAGAACACAGGTAGAGAAAGAAAGCTTTAGTCATTGAATAATTTTAATGTTATGCTTAATAAAACTTTTTAGAGGGTTGTTTTAGTTTAAAGAAACAATGTTAGGCTTAAATGAGTGTTTGCTATGTTAGAACAGCCTTATCATATGATGAGAACTTGACTCTGCAATCCTATTTGATGTCTTCATTACCTCCAATTTCAGACGTTACCTAGCTCAGACATAAGCTTAATAATTGGAACTGACACTTTGAGACAGGCTAGGTGTACTTGCATCCTGATGGGCTTTGGAAACACCTACATTGGCCATGTGGTGTTTCCAAATGCTTATCTACATTTTGCCTCTGTGTGCCCTGGGCAGACACATGAATGCAAAAGGAGGAAAGATATCTACACAAATTTTCACAAGATTGGTACAATCCTAAATTTGCCAAAATTAAGGAAGTGTGGGCATCTTGCCTGCAACTTTTCTGATCTGTAAAAAATCCGTTAGCTAATTGAGTTGCTTAGGATTGACTGCCGTATGCAAGCAACAATCCAAGAGGGGGGAACCTCCAAAACCTTAACAACTTTGTAAAAAACAAAACTGTCTTACCTTTGACTGTTCAATATGAAAACTGCCCCAATGGAGGTCATTATTTGCAACCTGGAGACTGGATCCTGGCAAAACCATACCACCAGCACATTCCATAACTGCGATGTGAGGGACCGTTCCAAGTACTTCTGACAACACCAGAGCAGCCAAGGCCCAAGCAGCTGGAGAGGGAGAAGAGAAGACTCCCGAAGAAGATACACAAATGACTGTGCACTATTATCCGTTTGGCAAACCTGCTGATGTAGAATCCCCTTCGCTAATTGACAAACTGAGAAGCCTCGAGTGGACTGGATTTATAGTTCTATGTTTAATTTCTGTTATCATTGTAATCTTACTGTCATTATTTACTTAAGATGTTGTTCTTTCTCCATTTTGTTGTGCTTTAGTAAGCCTACCCCTGATGAGACTACTCCAGCCATCCTTGAGTATAACAAGAAAAACTGTAGCTGTCAGGAAGAAAGAAATTACACTAAATGTCCTTCCAATTTGGCAACAGTAACATTTCTTCCCCCTTCCAGCTCTTGTGAATATACTGCCCTAGCACATAAGTCTGGAATTACCAATGTATATGGTAATACATCCGATGCCCTGCCTCTTATTCCAGAGGGTTTTCAATTGATAGAGGTCCAATATTGAGGTAACAAGTAACCCTATATGAGTTTCCTCTCCACTCAGTTCCCTATATTGGGTATAGAGTTAATCGGATTCAGATCTCATGTGGCAACTTTGTCTTGTCGTGCCTCCATCTCTTCAGTGAGTGTCACTGGAGGTTCCGGTTGGCCGAGTGTAGAAGGGTACACTATTGTAACAGATAAACGAGTGAAGAACGAAACACCCAAGGAGTCTTAGAAGGAAACAATGGTTTAATGTGCACAGACCCAGAGAAAATAGTTTTTCCAAATTCTGGACCCCCACCAGAGGGCTCAGAGAGATTATATAGACTTCTTATCAGATTATTATAGCATTTCTTCATGATTGGTCACTTTATTACAGTATAGTCCCGATTGGAGAAAGTCTACTGTACTCTTATCTCTAGCGAAGCAGAGGGAGAGTAGTTATCTCTAGCAAGCAGAGAGAGCAGCAGGACAAGGAATAGGGGAGGGACAAGCATGTACCAGGGTATGACTTCATCAAGAGGGGTGTATCGTGAAAAACTATTTCCTGACATTGCCTTTCAATTTACCATCTTGCAGCTTCCTGTTATGCCCTCTAGTTTTACAGCTTCCCCGTCTTTGGACGAGGTTTGTTTGTTCATCATTTCCCTTCAAGTATTTAAAGGTCTGAATCATATCTCCCCTGTCCCTCCTCTCCTCCAAAGTGTACATGTTTAGGTCTTCAAGTCTCTTCTCATAAGGCTTCTGACGCAGGCTCCAAATCATTTTGGTCTTTATCTGCCGTCATTTACTATGTTACTATGTTTCCTTTTCACTTAACCCTTCCAGCTCTCAGCCCTGCCTGGATTTCTACCTCATTCCCCACTTTTTAAGGGAAAAATTTGCCTTGTAGTGAAGGAGGCCAATTTTCCCTCATAGCAGTTGATCTGACCGTGGGATTTGTATTTGCATACCGCCATCACATGGGCAGCAGTTTTCCGCTCCACCATTGTCTCAATGGTGGAGGTAATAAATTGGATAAGGATAGGGATACAGCATGGCAGGATGACACATATGAATAAGAAGAACCCCTACCACTAGGGTTTTAAGTCCACCTAACCAATTGAACCATTCCGCAAACCACCCAGCACCTATAGAAGGGGCGGTGATATGATTAGCTAGATCACGTAGGTCTTGAATAGAGCGTTCAATGTAAACACTCTCATCAGTGAGATTAAAACAACACATATCCTCAAATTCCTCACAGCCATGATTTAAGCGTAGGAGCAGAAAATCAATGGTCATCCTATTCTGCAGAATCTCCGTCCGCAGACCAGACATCTTGTGATTCATAGTGGCTAGGATGGTTGAGGTAAGATTAATGGATTTGGCCAAGGAACAAGCAATACGGCTTACTTCCATAGTGTTGTGTAAAGCTAACCCAGGTGCTCCTACAATGGATATTGCCAGTCCCAGCACTGTCTGATCACTATAAGGTTCCACATTGGAGTTACAGGTAGGGGGCATAGGTTTTGATCAAGGATAGTGCGAGTTGGAACTAACCTTACTAGGGGTATGAGAGGAAGCAGCAGTAGTAAGTTTGCCAAAAGTGCAAGGATCTCCAGTAGCGTTTATGGGAACATAAGTGTAAGCAGTTTTACCACATAACAAAAACCATCCTAAGGGAAGATACATTTCTGAGTAAGCATAAGATACCTTCGTAATAGACTTGCATGATAATACAGTGTTAGACACATTAAAAAAAACCTTTAGTGGCATTTACAAAAATAAAGCAATCTGTAGCTTTAAGCATGGAGACAACCTGCAAGGAGAAAGGGGCCTTGTTAAAATGTTGTTGTTGTTGTTGTTGTTGTTAAGTGCCGTCGAGTCGGAGTCGACTCATGGCGACCCTCTGGATAGCTATCTTAAATTGTGTTCGGTCTTCAGTCAGGCGGCTCATTGTTGACAGACTGGTACCTGTAGCTGCTGTTATTGTATCGATCCATCTCATTGCTGGCCTTCCTCTTTTGCGGTGACCTTCTATCTTGCCAAGCATAATGTCTTTCTCTAATGATCTCTCTCTTCGCATGATGTGTCCAAAGTATGAAAGTCGAAGTCTTGTCATCTGAGCTTCTAAAGAAAGGTTAGGTTTGATCTCCTCTAGTACCTCTAGTTGTTAAAATAGGCTGAGGTAAGACGAGTAACACCAATGAAGTAGAAAAATGTAAAAAAGGTTAGCTTTGGCTGTTTGAAGTTCAGATTATGCATTACAGTAAACGTTTGCATTTCACACAAAGTAGTGGGTACAGCAATAAGGCATGTTGATCAAAACTCCAGGCTGCGATGAGCTGCGTACACAAAAGTCCGAAGTATTCAAAGCAGTGTTACTACATTTATAGTTCCTGAGGCCAACAAGGGAAGGCCCAACATGAATGCCAGAACAAAAGTCAGCATGAGCAGGTGCATACCGACCATGGAGCTTATGTCCCACTAACAGTATCTGAAGATGACTCTTCAAGCTTCTGCCGTGCGTAGACTAGCCGGCTTCTGGTATGCGGCTAGCGCAGGGCTCCGTCGTCTGCCGATTCCCTGGTTCTCCGCAGCATGAGGCGTAAGGGATCCTGAGAATGTTCGTGCGCTATCCACTTATCATCCAAGTCAGGAGCAGCTTTCTTAAGACGAGTATGATGAATCCACGGGGTAACCTCTGCGATCTTGACTGCAGTCGGTGTGGCTAGGAGAACTGTGTAAGGACCTCTCCAGGTAGGGCACAGTGGCTCACATTTCCATTCCTTAATCCACACACAATCTCCCGGCTGGTGAGGATGGAGTGGCTCTGACAAAGAGATAGGCAGTTGCTCTTGTATCCACCTGTTCAAAGACTGAAAAACAGATCCCAATGCCAGTAGGTGTTGTCTTGTAAGTTTATTACCTATCTGCTCTAGGTCTCCCTTAAGGCCCTGAACAATGGGTGGTGGTCGACCATACAGTACTTCACAAGGGGATATTCCCAAGGTCCGAGCTGGAGAGGACCGGACCCGGAGAAGGGCTATCGGCAAAGCCTGATCCCACTTAAGATGAGCTTCCTGACAGAGTTTAGACAACTGGAGCTTCAGAGTTCGGTTCATCCTTTCCACCTTTCCCGACCTCTGTGGGCGGTAAGCAGTGTGAAGTTTCCAGGTGATCTGGAGGGCCTTAGTAAGGTCCTGAAGGCACTTAGCAACAAATGCAAGGCCATTATCTGACCCTATAGTAAGGGGAAGGCCAAACCTAGGAATGATCTCTTTCAACAGGGCCCTTGTAACTTCTCGGGCTGTCTCTGTTCTACAAGGGTAGACCTCAACCCATCCTGAAAATGTACATATTATCACCAGCAGATATCGATAACCCCTTACTCGGGGTAACTCAGTGAAATCAACTACAATATTCTCCATAGGGGCAGCACCAACCGCCTGTATGGAAACTGGGGATAGAGGCCCTTGGCGGGGGTTATTCCTGGCACATTGGATAGCGACGTGCTGCAGCTGCCGTTAAGGCAGACAGATGTGGGACATAGAAATAAGACTGTAGAATGGTGTGCATGGAGGTCTTGCCTAAGTGGGTGGTCTCATGAAATCGTCGGACCAAAGCAGGTGCTAGACTCTCGGGGATAACATATCGGGGTGGATCTCCCAGTAACCGCAACCACTCAGCAGTAGTGAGAGTAGCCCCTTCCTGAGTGAAGAAATCCATCTCTTTCCTGGTATAACGTGGGTCCCACTCTGACATAGGAATTGGAAACAGGGGAGCTTGAACACTTACTGGGACTGTTCCTTGCTGGGCTGCTAATCTGGCCTCCCTATCTGCCCTGCGGTTACCCTGGATGACCAGAGTGTCTCCTTGTTGGTGTGCCTTGCAGTGAACAACAGCCACTGCTTCTGGTGCCCACACAGCCTCTAGTAACTCCAAAATCTCCCTCCCATACTTTATAGATTTCCCGCTTGAATTTATGAGTCCCTTCTGTCTATAGAGGGCCCCATGGGCATGGAGTGTAGTGAATGCATACTTAGAATCAATGAAAATGTTTGCCTTCAGACCTGCGCTAACTGGAGGGCTCGAGTAAGGGCAATGAGTTCAGCTTTCTGGGCAGAAGTCCCTAAGGATAAGGGCTCAGCCTCCACAACAACCCCAGGAGTGACCACAGCATATTCAGCCTTCCGCTGTCCATCTTCCATGAAACTGCTGCCATCGGTAAAGTATTGAACATCAGGAGAGGCCAGCGGTACATCCTTCAAATCCGGACGACTGGAGTATACGTCATCCATAACCTGGATACAATCATGTTCAGTTAGCTCAGGTGCTACAGGGAGTAGAGTAGCAGGATTGAGTGTTTTCACTACCTCCAAGTGAACCCGAGGATTCGCACACAGCATGCTCTGGTACTTTGTCATCCGCTCATTGGTAAACCAATAATTGCCTTTGTACTCCATCAGTGTCAGTACTTCATGCGGCACTTTAACATACAGTTCTTGCCCAAGGGACAATTTATCAGCCTCTGTTGCCAAGAGAGCTGTTGCAGCTACTGTGCGGAGACAAGAAGGCCACCCTCTTGCTACTGGATCCAGCTGTTTGGACAGATAAGCCACCAGTCGTTGCCAGGAACCTAGGCTCTGAGTGAGGACACCAACTGCCATCCCCCTTTCTTCATGGACGTACAGAGGGAATGGTTTTTCCACGTCGGGCAGTCCTAGACTGGGGGCTGATAGCAAAGCCTTCTTCATATTCTGAAAGGCCTCCTTTTGGTCCGGACCCCAGTCGAAAGGATCTCGTTCTCCCCCTGTTGTAGCTGCATACAGTGGAGTGGAGGAGTGGCCTAGTGGTTGGGGCAAGGTACTTCAGGCCGGAAGGTCGGGGGTTCAAATTCCACTAGAGGACAGCAACCTTGGGCCGGAAGGACTGGGGTTTCTAGTCCCACAGGTGCTCCTTGTGGTCTTGGGCAAGCCACTTAACCCTCCATAGCCCATGTTCTCTGTAAAATAGTTATCTCCAAGTTATAATGCCCTGTTCAATGTAATTTCAGTTTGTTCAATGTAAACCGCACTGATGCAGAATAGCACGGTATATAAGAGAATGTAAATAAATAAATAAATACAGGGGTTTTGCCAACACTGCATAGTTGGGTATCCAGATTCGACAAAAACCGGCAGCCCCTAAGAAGCCTCTTAACTGCCTGCGATTCTGTGGCTCAGGAATAGAACAAACAGCCTCCCTCCGCTCAGAGCCCAATCTTTGAAGGCCTTGGGCAACATGGAATCCCAAGTATCTGACTTCAGTCTGGCACAATTGGGCCTTACTTCGGGACACCTGATAGCCAGACATCCAAAGTAGGTGTAGAAGTTCTGAAGTAGCAGTTAGACATTCTTCCCGGGAAACAGCAGCAATGAGTAAATCATCCACGTATTGTAGCAACATGTGTTGAGAAGGACAAGACTGGAACTGACGCAAATCTTGACTAAGTGCATCCCCAAACAGCGTGAGGGAGTTTTTGAATCCTTGGGGTAACCGTGTCCATGTCAACTGACCCTTACTGCCAGTAATAGGGTCTTCCTATTCAAATGCAAACTGGCCAGCTAGGAGTGGCCAATTTCAAGCAGAAAAAGGCATCTTTTAAGTCCAGAACAGTGAAGCAGGTTGCTTGTGCAGGGATCAAACTCAGTAAATTGTAGGGGTTTGGCACAACAGGGTGAATGGTAACAACAGCTTCATTGACCTTCCGTAGATCCTGCACAGGTCGGTAATCATCAGTACCTGGTTTTTGAACTGGCAGCAAAGGGGTATTCCAGGGTGTTTGGCATGGTTTTCAGGAGTCCAGACTTAAGTAGTTGCTGGAGATGTTTATGAATGCCCTCAACATCTCTTCGGGGCAGGGAATATTGCCTGACACAATTGGGACATTAGTTTTTTCTTCTCTTTTTCAGTGGCCCATTTCTCTGCAATAGGCACATTAATCTCGTTCCAATAGTCCTTGCTCCAATGATCCTCGTCGGTTTCCTCTACCCCGGCCTTGGCTTCTCGGTTCCCACGTCGACTTTCCTTGTCCTTTCTCGACTAGCGCCGCTGCTAACATATCAGCTTTCTTTTTCATCTTTCGTTCACACTCACGCTTCATCTCCTGATCTCTGTTCACAAATACTTTCATAGCAACTTCCATCAGCTGGGTTATATTCATTCCAGCAAAACCTTCAAGCTTCTGAAGTTTCCTTCGAATGTCCCCCTGTGATTGTCCCACAAACGCTGTATTCACCATCCGCTGGTTTTCAAGTGCTTCGGGGTCAAATGAAGTGTAAACACGGAAAGATTCACAGAGTCTTTCATAAAACTGGCCAGGGGTCTCATCAGGGGTTTGCAGTACCTCAGATATTTTCCCTACATTCATCGCTTTCTGGCCCCCTTTTAAAGCCTTCAAGGAGAGTCCGATGATAACAATTCAGAGCAAGGCGGCCTGCATCACTGTTTGCCGCCCAGTGGGGTTTTAGATCAGGAAAGTCTCTCAGCACTTCTTGCTGGGGCCCCCAAATGAGGTCGCAGTGCTCTACTATGGGGGGGGGGGGAGGGTGTACGAACGTGGAACTGACATTTTTCAGATCTGGGACTCAGGGAACTTTCTGAAGTGCTGGGCAGGTCTGTATCTGAAACTGGCATTTGTATGCTTCCCTCACTGCTCTGCTGACTGTCAGAGAATGTAGTATCTGTTGAGAGGGGCGGGAAGAACTAGCCGAATTCCCTGCTGAGACTGCCGACCTAGCTGAAGTCACAGAAATCTGCCTGGGAGGAGGGAAAGGGGGGAATTCTTCTGTCTCTGGCTCCTGTACTAAAACGGGCAATTGTGATTTTAATTTAGGCTGCATTTCCTGTGGGATAAGAGACAAAAGTATGCGACAGTGTTCCCCGTAGCATCTCCTGAGCCATTTATACACTTGAATATACACCCTTAAGATCCAAATAACTGCCTATACTCCTGCCTAGTCCCATACTGTTGTCAGTAACCATCCACGTCAATATAAACATCAAGATTCTGTTGTCTTATGTTATCATATATTGTCTTATACTGTCGTCAGTAATCACTCTCAACTGGTCACCCACATCACCCTCACCAATCAACACGACTCTCAAACACCAACTGTCTTCATCAGCCTGACCCTTACAGTAGACTGTATAGCATTCACACACCCACACACCTGACTCTCTTCATCAGCCTGACTCTTACAGTGGTCTGTATAGCATTCACACACTCACACACCTGACTCTCTTCATCAACCTGACTCTTACAGTGGTCTGTATAGCATTCACACACTCACACACCTGACCCCTGTTATATTTACTGTAGTCATTGCTAACTTTGTAACTTACACCTTAATCAGTGATATCTTTGTTACTACTTCATAGCCTGTATACTGTACTGTGAAATTACCTGTATACTGTATTGTGTATTCTCACCACCCAAAACTCAATTACCCTCTCACACTACATCCCAGAAACCAAAATGTCTCTCCACCTCATTACCTTCCTCAGTTTTTACCTTCTCACAGATTGGCTCGGAACCACCATTGCTTACTCCCCCACCTCCAGTCATATCCCCATCCTCAAAAACCACGGAAAACATTGGGCAGGCAACCCTTATCTTTATCCAACTAGGGAAGCTCGTATCCGACACTCCCACTTGATCCACATTGCAATACAGCAATCCAGTAATTTGAAGCAACACAAACCCTCGCCCTCACAAAACTTAAAATGTGCCCTTATAAATGCTCGATCAATTCGAAAAAAATGGCCTGTAATCCTAGA
Organism: Ichthyophis bannanicus; assembly: GCA_033557465.1. NCBI lineage: Eukaryota > Metazoa > Chordata > Amphibia > Gymnophiona > Ichthyophiidae > Ichthyophis > Ichthyophis bannanicus. The sequence continues at coordinate 56,982,935 of CM066045.1, forward strand.
TATAGTTACCCTTTATGATCTTGATGCTCTCATGATCACTGAAACTTGGTTATCTAAAGAGGACAATGTCCTTATTAACCAACTCATTCCACCAAACTTCACTATACACACAACCCACAGAGAAAACAAGAAGGGAGGAGGAGCACTCATACTCACCAAGTCTGAACTCCTCTTCATCATGACTAACTCCTATAGCACAAACAATCTAGACATAATTACCATAGCCAATAAACAATGCTCCATGAACCTGGTTTACAGAGCCCCCTCAAGCTCCCCAGACGTCCTGCCCACCATATTGGATCTGGCCGCCAATACCTGCAACCCCAACACTCCCAACTGGATAATGGGAGACCTGAACCTCCCATCTCTACAACAAAAGCAGTCCTCTTCACTCCTCAATGCCATTGAAAATCTTGGTTACAAACAAATGATCACTGAGCACACTCATTCCAAAGGAAACATTCTTGACATGGTATTCGCCCCCCCACCATGTCTCTGAGCAAAACAGCAACATTGTAAAATCGATCACCGATGTCCCATGGTCTGACCATAAACTTATAAACCTACAAATTCCCCTGAACAACAACAGTCTGAACACCAGTAAACTCGCCAATCCATCTAGAGTAACACGGGGCTTTCGACCTTTCAACAGAGAACTTATTCTGTCGAGTACCCAACCAGTCCTCAACAACACAACTCTCAACCTTGACGAGTCAATCGCTGCCTGGAACAATAGCCTCAATGCTGTTGCTCAACTACCACACAAAAAGTCCATATCAGGGAAAAGAACCTCTGCTCCATGGTTTTCCCCCGAGCTACGGTCCTCTTACGTACCTACGAAGGCTCGAAAAATGCTGGCGCCGCTCACTGGCTATCGATGACCACGAAGCCTACATTCTCCACCTCTCAACTCACCGAGAGGCAATCACAACCAGAAAGAAGCAATACCACTCAGATATGCTCAAGAGATCTTTGAACAAACCTCGTGACCTTTTCAACCTGGTTGTCACTATCAAAGGAACCATCCTCTGAACAAAATAATGATATCCACCCGCAAGAATTCGCTGATTACTTGCAATCAAAACTCCTACAGACAGATGAACTCTCAAAAAACAATATACAAGAAACAACCTGCCCAACATCCCTATCCGCACTTACCACGCCGCCTTCTAAACACATTGAAGACACAATCACCTCACTCAACACAACCACCGCGCAGACCGATCCCTGCCCAGCCTTTTGGATTAAGGATCTTCGGTGTGCATTTAGCCCCTTCATTGCAAGAATCATAAACCTCTCCTTCACTACTGGCTCCTTCCCATCTGCATTAAAGCTCACATCCATCAGGCCACTTCTAAAAAACGCTAAACTAGACCCAAAGAGGCCAGACTCCTACAGGCCTATAGCCAGTATCCCCCTCTTAGCAAAGATCTTTGAGAAAGAGGCACAGCGCCAAATCCAAGACCACATTGACTCCGCAGCCCCTCTAGACCATTCTCAACACGGCTTCAGAGAATTCCATGGCGTTGAGACACTGCTTACCACTCTCTTCAATGATGTTCTCAATACCATAGACAACATCCGACAAGGCGTTGTGCTAATCTTCTTGGATATAGCAGCAGCGTTTGACTCGGTAAATCAGGAGATTCTCCTCGGTCGACTGAAAGAAAAAGGCATCTGCAACTCAGCACTTGAATGGTGTAAATCATACCTCGATACCAGAATGCAATACGTTAAATCTGCAACAGGAGAATCAAAACTCTTCCATCAAAGACAAGGCGTTCCGCAAGGGTCCTCACTCTCATCCCTCATGTTCAACATCTATATGCAGCCTATCTGCGATATCAGGTCTTTCAGTGTGAAATGTATGATATACGCCGACGATATCCTACTCTACATGCCATTTTCCACAATGCAAATGGATTTATTGCCTATTAGAAACTGCTTCGACGCAGTCTCACAGTGGCTCCTGTCACAGAACCTCCGCATTCAGCATAAGAAAACTGAGGTTCTCTTTATCACAAGAGACCCCAACTTCACTCCACCACCACATATAAGTGTCAAGGGAGCTGACCTAGGCACCAAGGAAACAATAAAATACCTCGGAGTCACACTAGACCATAGGCTCGATATGAAATCACACATAAACAATATCGTGAAATCTGTGTACTTCAAAATACGCACGCTCAGACACCTACGTCCCCTACTAGACCACGAAGACTTCAGAACCATCTACCAAGCTCTGATACTACCGCATTTCGACTTCGCCAACTCCATTCTACAAGGACTCCCACAATCCACCGTAAGCTCCTTACAGCTTGCCATGAACACCACTGCCAGGGTTCTTCTAGGAGCGCCCAAAAATGAACACATCACACCTATCCTCAAACAACTCCATTGGCTCCCTATACACGGAAGACTTACATTCAAAACCCTTATTCTCACTTTTAAGGCCATAAATGATTTATCGTCCACATCACTTTCTAAACTCATCCAAACCGTCCCATCAAACAGAAATAGGAGACAGGCAGCATTAAACTCACTAACAACCCCAAAGGCTATAACAACGTGCAGCCTATCAACGTCAAACAGAGCTTTCATGTTTAGCGCACCAAAATACTGGAATTCTCTCACACCTGATCTCCGCGCCATAACCGACCTAACCCAGTTCAGAAAGGCCCTTAAACTGCACCTTTTCATCAAATACTACCCCACATGAAGCGTAACATAATAGCCCCACCCTCATACAATCCACAGTCTCTCTCCTTGTTCCAAGCATTCCTGCTAATTTTATGTAAATAGTTCGAGCATGTTATCTAGTTTCTAGATTATATACTCCATGTAAATAGTTCTCCCATGTTATCCAAGTTGATACTCCTGTTATATGTAATACCAAACAGCCTGTTCTGGTTTTCTTTATGTTATCTGTAAACCGCGCTGATGTCAAAGAGTGCGGTATATAAGAAGTTGAAATAAATAAATTAATTAATTTAGGTCTCTGCCAACAAACATCCAGCCAGGAATCAATATAAGGGAATTGATCAGGATGTTTAGCTACCACAACTTGGTGCACTCAGCTAACCAAGTCATAATCAAATGTTCCTTCTCGGGGCCAATTAGTATTAAAGCTAGCCACTCATGCTCACAATATTTCTTTAACAAGGATGGAGTCATACGAACTCCATAATCTGCAGAGAATCCCTTCCTGAAATGCTTTACCATAAACTCTAAGGGGCTGCATTTCGTCTCTGATCCCTCCATATCTTTCTTCCAGGCTTTGAAAACACAGAGGGAAAGGAATGCAGACAGCCAGGAATCCGGCTGCTCTAATCTCAAGAAGGGTAACTAACAAGATGGCGCTTTCACCACAGCCTAACAAAATGGCGCTTTCACCATTTTTCCCCGACCTGGGTGCGGTCGCCTGGCCAGAGACTGCACTAATCAGGAGTCTATGCTCACTGCACAAGCCTCTGCTTGTGCCAAACACATAAATCAAGCACAGACCAACACATAGACAGCCTCCCAAATCCCTAGAAAACAGTCTAACTTTAGGAACGTGGTTTCCCCCAGCTCAGCTCAGGGTACTAGGGCGATTCCCTTGAGAGGTGATCACGCTCTCCTTCTCCCCGTAGGAAGGACCGATATTTCTGAACTGCAGACAGAGACAGACCCTCGTTATCACTTACCCCACTCAGATGTCCTCCGGAGTTGAATGGGTTGTTTCCTAGACCCCAGAGCAGGTTCTTAGGTGTCCGTTGGATAAAGCCAGCGGCAGAGGCGAATCAGGAAGGAATACTTTCCAGAACAACTGGTCTGGTGGCGCCTTGTATTCCCCCCTGCGTTCGCCACCAGCCCGGCTCAAACCGATTGAACCTAGAGGTAGCAAGATAACCTTTTCTTTCTTATCTCGCTGTCTAAGCCGGGTCAGGGAACAAAAAATGTAGCAGATAAACGAGTGAAGAAAGAAACATCCAAGGAGTCTTAGAAGGAAACAATGGTTTAATGTGTACAGACCCAGAGAAAATAGTTTTTCCAAATTCTGGGGCCCCACCAGAGGGCTCAGAGAGATTATATAGACTTTTTATCAGATTATTACAGCATTTCTTCATGATTGGTCACTTTATTACAGTATAGTCACGATTGCAGAAAGTCTACTGTACTCTTATCTCTAGCGAAGCAGAGGGTGAGTAGTTATCTCTAGCAAGCAGAGAGAGCAGCAGGACAAAGGAATAGGGGAGGGACAAGCATGTACCAGGGTATGACTTCATCAAGAGGGTGTATCCTTCTCACTTAACCCTTCCAGATCTCAGCCCTGCCTGGATTTCTACCTCACTATGGGGAAAGCGGAAGGTACCTGCAGTGGGATTCAAGAGGGGAATGAGGGGAAAATGAATCCCTCTTCAGGTACCCTTGTCTCAATTTGGACTACTGTCCTCCATCTTGTGCTAACGTCTTCAGCTCCAGGCCTAAGTAAGAAATAGCCTGCTGATCCTTTCACCCTGGAACTGCAGAATTAGCAGATTGAGCTATGGAATGTGCTAACATCCTGAAATCATAGAGCTGACACAATGAGAGGTGCTGACCTTAACGGCTTTGGAAGCTATAAGGTTATTGAAACTGCCACCTGGGCCCCTTGATTAAGCAAAGGGGAACTAGAAGAAGAACTAGGTGGCAGGACGTAGTTGACCAACATCAGCATCTGGAGTTAATCTTCAGGAAACAGGGTTAGCAAAAGGAGAAGGAACTGCCATGAGGATGAGAAGACAGGATGCCACAAGGGGAAAGCAGAGGGCAAGAGGGCCAAAGGTCAAGGAGCAGATATGCTTGAAATGAAAGGCGGTATATAAGAAATGTTAAATAAATGGGGAACAAGAAGGAGAGGAAACCTGCTTATCAGCAGTTGGATGGACAGACACTAGCTGACCTCCAATGGAGTGATACTGCCTCTGTCTCAGGACCCTTTACACTCGTGTCAGGTGCTTTGCTTGCTATAGATGTATAAATGCTGTGTATTGATATTGAAATGAGCACCTTATCATTTAAATGCGAAGCTTGTGATATTACATACCTGACAATAAAATTTTCTACTTTACTTCAGTGGCACAATACTTTATTTGAAAGAGGGTGCTGTGCTTTACACTTATGTTGGGGTGAACCCTGCAGCCACGACAATTAACAAGAGGGCGAAAACCCCAACAGTAATACTTGCATCGTGCCAAAGAGAGCCTTGTTCTGGAGTTTGTAAGATATTACGTGTACAGCATTGCTAATTTACCTACACCACACCCCTGTTCAGCCTTGAACATCCTCACGCTGGGGAAGTCCTTAGAACCACTTTCTAAAATATCTCCAGGGGTGCATCTATGCTTTGGATGTCTGTATGCCCATTTGTAAAGCACAAATAGGGCTTCTAAAACAACCTCACAGCCTTGCATACTTTCATCCTCACTCTCCTCATGTCCTGAATCAACTACTGTAATACTATCTACAATAGTATCACAAATACCAACCTTATCAAACTCCAGCACATCCAAAATACTGCAATTAAATTACTTTATGGCACAATAAAATATGATCATGTAAGTCCTCTACTTACTGAAATCATTGGCTCCCTATCCCCTGTAGAATTTTCTACACCAGCACCCATGATATCTGGCTTCCAATCTCATCCCATCCACACCCAATAGAATGCTCTGTTCTTCAAACACTTGCCTATTAGTTACCCCAACAAAGCATTAAGTGCATTTAGAATTCAGTAGAGCCTCTGCTTTTCTGTCTGGGACCTAGCTCTGGAACACATTACCCTTACATGTATGAGAAGAAACCTCCCTCAAGAAATTTGAAAAAGAACTGAAAACATGTTGTTTTCGGAAAGCATTTTAACTCGATGACTAATCATCAATAGCACAATGGCCCTGCAAGCTTCTTTACCGTCCTAGCTCCTCTACCTAAACTATTAATGCTCTCTCTCAAAGCTATCTATATATAAAGCTTTTGTCTTCATTCCTGCCTTCCCTCTCCCCCAATTCTCTAACTATATCTACCACACTCTCTCCTTTTATTTTATTTGATACTTTTATTTGTATTTTATCTTTTTAACAATTGTAGACCACTTTGATGGGATTAATAAGGCAGTTTATCAAATGACATAATAGACTACAGACTGTAAACTTGTTATATGGCTTGACTGCCCTTACAGTTATAAAGTGCTTCCTAATATCTAACCCAAATATTCTCGTTGCATTTTAGCCCCGTTTATTACTTGTTCTAGCCTCAGCAGAGGGACAAGAGGCCACTATCCTCTTCATAGCTCCCTTTTATGTCAAAGTCATCACTTGGTCTCCTCTCATTATATTTAACTATGATGTCACCAAAAGGCCACATTATTTCACTTCAATATAATCCCTTTGAAATAAGTGTTTTATTTGCTTTTGTTTCAGATGAGCCCAGCAGTAACCAGCATGTCGAGTACTACTGCATGCCATTATTAGTGATGGAAATGGCCACATTTTTGTTTGCTGGATTGTGTATCAGCTTGAAGACCAGGGGGGATTTTTTTTTCAGGGTTTGGTTTTGATGCTGTTGCATTTTGCAATGTCCATGTCTTCAGCTTGAGTAGAAGACAGTTTATTTTCATGTTTCCCTACAGGGTTAAACTGCTTGTTTCAGCAGCTGTGGAATAAGAGTGGCGATGACTGATGCCATATTTCCCGATAAATTTGGTATATTGTGCCTGGGTGAGACATCTACAATTCTTCAGCAGATGAAGAACATCCTTACGGAACTTGACCCCGACAAAGGCATAGAGCACTGGGTTGAGGCAGCAGCGGGTGAAGGCTAGGCTGCTGGTGACAATGATGGCCACATCTTTCTGCTCACTCTCTTTGCAGCTCATCTCTCTGCTCCATAAGAAATCAGTGGTCTCCAGGAATATGACAAGGCTGTAAGGGAATTGGAAGACCACAAAGACAATCACCAGTACAATGATGACTTTCAGGGCTTTGTGTTTCTCAAAGCTCCGAGCATGCAGAAGAGTTTTGATGATGATGGAATAGCAGAAGATCATCACCAGGAAGGGAATGATGAAGCCCAAGATGACCTGGGCAAAGTTGCTGATCCCTTTGACGAGCTTGGTGACTTGCTCGGGGAAGATCATCTTGCATAGAAATACTTCTTCCCTGGGCTCCGCTTTGCTGTAGATGATCTGAGGTAGGGTCAGCAGTATGGAGAGTAGCCAGACCACTATGGAGATAATTTTACTGTAGTAGACAATCTTCAGTCGAAGCTTGTGCGCTGCTGCCGCTTGGACAATCACGATGTACCGATCAATGCTGATGCAAGTCAGGAACAAGAAGCCACTAAAGAAGTTGATACTGTACAAGCTCTGGACTATCTTGCACATCTGATTGCCAAAAATCCAACCATGGAGAGCACTGATGGCCACAAAGGGGAGAGTGCTCAACAAAAGAAGGTCTGCCAGGGCCAGGTTAAGGAGATAGATATCGGTCATGCATTTTATCTTCCTGTAGTAGAGGTAAGTTACCAGAACAAGACCATTTCCAACAATGCCTAGTAGAAAGACAAGAAAGAAGATGCAGGGCTGATAAATTTTGCCAAACTCCTGAACTGCTTGCTTGGTACACACTTCTGGCATTAAACTGTAATCCATTGAACTATCATCATCGCCATAGAAGTCAGTAGTTGATTTCAGGGGCTCATCTGTCCAGGGGCTGAGAGTCTAAAGAAAGTGAAATTTTGTTAATATTCATAATTGATATAAATCATATTGTACTTATCAAATGATTAGAGTTTTTCCTTAAAGAGTACTTTAGTTTCTAGGATTCAATTCATGCAATAGAAGAAGGAACAGTAGAAGGAATTTTTACAGTAAGCTTTGTAGAAATATAGGGTGGTCACTATGAGGATACTTTTATAACTGGTCAGTTAACTTGTGCGACAATTATGTACATAAGCTACACTAATTTTCCAAGGAAAAAGCAAGATGCTTACCTGTAATGGGGGTTCTCCATGATAGTAAGAGCTATCCAATAGTGGGGATGGGGGTGAGAGAGCTTGAAAGTTATGGTATCAATAGGCGTCAGAATGGGGTTGGCCATCCAGACTCTGGCCCCAGCAAACCTTTGCCTGCCAGATGCCATCAAACAGCATGGAGGCCGCAATTGTGTCCTTCCAGTCCTCTTCTGCCCATTTCCTTCCCGCTGGATATTTGATCTCCGTCTCTTGTCACTGCTAATATTTACAGAATGGGCACATCTCTCGTTGCACCAGAGGGAAATTTGGTCTGGCATAAAGGCACGTGTCTGGTGGGGGCCTGCCCACCTCTATGACAACATGCACACAATGTCTGGAGATGCACAACATTCTTCCTCGCTTATCTACTGTACCTACCCACATTACAGGGCAGCCTGTGTACAGCTGGAGAAGAAGGAACAGTAGAAGGAATTTTTACAGCAAGTTTTGTAGAAATATAGGGAGGTCACTATGAGGATATTTTTATAACTGGTCAGTTAACTTGTGTGACAGTTATGTACATAAGCTACACTAATTTTCCAAGGAAAAAGCAAGATGCTTACCTGTAATGGGGGTAATCACAGTGGATCCCTTTACAGCAACAGGGTAAAATCAAAATGAACTGAACCATCTAATTTCTCAACAAATAGGGGTGTCCTGCATGGAGTGGTGGGTTCACCCCTAGATAGGGACATGGAGAGGAGTGGCCTGCACGGAGCGGCAGGTGCACCTACTCTTGCCATCGTGCTGGGCAGACTAGATGGACCATGCTGGTCTTTATCTGCCGCCATTTACTATGTTTCTATGTTAATAGCTGGAGTGGAGGAGTAGCCTAGTGGTTAGAGCAATTGCCTAGTACCCAGAAGATCAAGGGTTCGATTCCCACTGGCACTCCTTGTAACTTTGGGCAAGTCACTTTATCCTCCATTGCCTCGGAAGAAAAGGCTGGCAATCTACTTCCAGTGTTACATTGCCAAGAAATCCCAGAGGTAGCTGGGTCGCTATGAGTCAACACTGACTTGATGGCACAAAAAAAAAAAAAAAATGTTAATAGCTAACTTTCAAAGAAAAATACCTGCTGCAGTTCTAATAACCAAATGTTAACATGAGACAGTCAGCACTGCAGCCTGTACTTACAAATACTTCCCCAAAAAGTCTTTAGCAGGAGTAGTTGTGAAGATATCTTTATCTTTATTGAACATTTTATATACCGCCCATTGTCGAAACATGAGGGCAGTTTACAATAAAATATAAATGCTGGCGTTAAAAGAAAGGAACTCCATTGAAATAAAGAGAAAGAAGGGCCAAAGGGGCCACCAGACAAAACAGTAAATTCAAACAATAACCAATCAAATCCAATGTCACAGAGACAGATGAGAACTAACAAAGTCAAACAATACTCAGACTAGGTGGTGGACAGACATACAGACAAACGAAGGACTATACAGGACACCCAGGGGGGAGGTCACCTGGACTCAGCACTTAAAAATATAAGATTTCATGGACATGCAGGCCACGCAGGTGCAGCTTTCCTGGCCACCGCTGCACACTGAGCAGAGGGATTCAACGTATTATCCAGGATAATACCTAAATCCTTTTCCTGGGTGGTGATTCCTAATGTGGAACTTTAACTCATGTAATTGTAGTTTGGGTTCAATGCAGGCTCCTGACCCCTATCGTGGTGCTGCAGATACAGGTAGAGAAGCACTACATCAGGGCCCACAGGCACACACAAGCAATCATTGAGAGAATCTTTGGCCAGCTCAAGAGTCATTTCCAGTGCCTCGACTGATCTGGGGGTGAACTGCTCTACAGCCCTCCAGGATATGTGATGTCTTCATGGCCTGTTGCATGCTCTACAATCTGCAATTGCAGTGCTCCCTGAAGAACAGGACACGGCAGGCTAAGACCATGAAGCTGATGCAGAAGAGTCAAGGCATGGTGAGACTGGACAACCATACCAACAAGATGTAATGGCAAGAAATGACCTGCTACACAGGCACTTTATAGGAAGGTGTTTATTTATTAACAGATACACATAACCCATCACTATGCCCCTCCCAGCTTGCGCCTGCATCCTCACCCCAGAAGCAGCCCTGTGCAATCCTACCCCCTACAACAAGTACTCTGCCAGCCCCAACAACCCCCCAATCACCCTCTTCTATCCCCCCTTCCCCCTCCCCCCGCTTAGAATAATATCCACTTCCCCAGGAGCCAGAACCCTGCACCCTCCAGAAACTGCCACACACAAAACACACACACTATTAGCCCCCAAATGATGGCCATGGGAACATAGGCCTACCTCTCCCCATGTCCTCGTCCTCATCCCCATCCCCTGCCCCTTCACACTTTATCTGCTGACACAGCCATCTGACCCAGACAATGTTGCTGTATTGCTGGGCTGGTTGAGGATTTGCTGAATTGAGAGAAGCTGTCTGAGTTATCAGTCAACACAGCAGACTGCTGTGAGTCCTCGTGGAAGGAGGGGAGCGAAGGGGTTCCCCTCCTTCCATGGGGTATGGGTCCCAATATGTTGGATGATGGAGGTGGTGGCCGAGCAGATGGTGGCACCGAGATAGCAGAGCTAGAGGAATTGACCATAGTGGCAGTGGCAGCAATGTTGGCGATGTTGATGGCCAGTGTAGCACCTTCCTCTTTGGAGCCCATACAGATGGCACTGTACTGGTGGGCAGAGTGGAAGGGGGTCCATGGCCTGTATGGTCATGTATTGCTGCAGAGACCTGTTCAGCTGCAAGATGGAATCACCAGTTGTTCTTTGGCCTGCAGCTGTCTCTCCTGGATTGTGATGTGCTATCCCTGGAGGACATGGGGCTGTCTCAGCAGTTTCAATTTCTTGTCACGTTAAACGTGGTGTTGCCTATTTTGCTGCAAGAGCTCTTCAGTGTGGCTCAGAAATTGCAGAGACTGCCATCTAGAACTCCGTTGGTCTTGACGGTCAAGCGCCCCTTGGTCATCATCAAATGGAGAGGGAGGCAGAAACTGGAGATCTGCCCCCTCCATATCATCCCCTGCTTCCACCACCTGGTCAGCAGCACTGGTAACATCCTTGGCACACTGCTGCTTCATATCTCTGGATGTCTGCTTCACCACCCCAGCCAGCTTCCTATCCAGTATCCTAGGTCGAATTGTCCCGTGTTGTGGGGCCCTCTCCATGGCAATGGCTGCTGGGGTCTGCATGCGCAGTCCTAAAGGGTATCAATAGATTCCTTATCTCCTGTAAATAAAGGATGAAATGCTATTATTCTCCATGTAGTGGTTGTCTACTCACCTCATGTCATGTCACCAGTAACCCTAGTGGAGGTCTCGTGATACTACTGCTAAGGATTGACCTTTAATGGTTGTACTGCAAGGTTACTGCTATGGGTCACTGGCATTATTTTCAAAGCTGCCAGGGCAGGAGCAGAGAGGGGACCACTCCTGCCCCCTTCATTGAAGAGAACGGGGATACCCCAAGTAATACCCAGGGAGATTGGGTGGAGGGAGAGGGTGGGGGCTTCAGTCATTGGAAGAGGCTGCTGTTTGGGGCTGGGACTTCATGGAGGGGTATCTTGGGGGGGGGGTGAGGGCAACTCTGTTATACTGTCCATCGTTAGGCTGTGAGTTGAGAGCAGGCTTGAAGGCTAGGTATGGACACATTGATTGTGTTGTCTGGGAGGGGGGCTGTGAAGGACCTATCAGTGCTAGTGGGGGTCTTCTGCAGGGTGAGGATTGTGTGTGGGCTTCTGCTCTGGGCGGGTGACTTGTGTGCAAGCATTAATCTGCCCAGGGCTATGCAGCGAGCACTGGTGCTCCCATGCTAGGTAGTGAGGCAGAGAACGTGGGCCTCCTGCATTTATTTTGGAGGTTTTGCACTTACCACTTCTTCATTTTTTCATAGAATGTGCGGGAAGTGCAAACACTTAGAGCCTGATTCTGGAAGCGGGATGTCCCTGCTGAAGACAGGGCCTTTAAAACTCAATTCTAGTCCGCGGGAACAAAACGTTCCCATGGGAGCCAGAATCGGGCTCAAGGACGGCCCGGAATGCCCCTCTGGCCTGCGGGGACATCCTCCCACAGGCGCCCCAGACTGCTGCGGTTCCTGACACCAAGATCCCTGCCACCTGACTCCATGGCTGGCCTCCCATGGCCAGATCGTGCAGTGGGGACCCTCCCACACCCAGCCGCGGTGGTGGCTGCCGTGCCCAATTTGCCAAAAAAACCTGCTTATACTACCTCTGAGGTGGTATAAGCAGTACGGCCTGGCAGCATGTACATGGCCGTGACCCGAATTGGCCCTGTATGTGCTGCCAGGTGGCCCACCCTGTCCCCTGGTGGCTTCTCCCTGTCCTTAAGCACAGGACATATAGGGAGAGCCGATGGGGGAATAGGGTTTAGGCGGAATGCGGGGCTGTACGTCACGGTGGGACATACAGCCCTGCAACCCACATTATAGAATGAGAGCTTTAGCCAATTTAATAAAAGGGCCCCTTAGGTTCCTAAATTTGGCTGCAAAACCTCCTCAATATAGGGAGCTAATTTAGGAAGTGAACATTTCTTTTTAAATCGACGCCTATGTGTCCCGTAACACAAAAGTACCCACATTTAGACATCTGTAGGATTCTGGAAATAAAAATTGAAAGATACAATGAGTTTCGTAAAGCCAAAATTGCGCTTAGAGTTACGTAACTGAGTTGTATGTCTGGACCAAAGCCCTTGTAATCTGTTAACCGTTGCATAATCGTTATTAAGTAAGCATTACACATAGATGAATTTTACGTAGGTAGAAAGAAAATCTAGACGAGACAATCAAAACCTCCAACTCTGACCACAATAAGGAAGACCATTTTTGCTCACACGCAGTGACGAACCGTTGTATACAGCCCCTTACAGCAGAGCAATTCAACCACGTGCACTAAGCAGTGTTTTTGATTCTCAGGTTCTCTGTAGATGCCAAAGGACATGTATAAGATCACAACGAATGCTGTATGGATTTGATAGCATACATAATATCATGGCTAATGTAGGAAACGCATACCGTTGTTAATTTTGTAGCATGTTTTTAAGTTAGTTCAGCTAGTGGTGAGAATGACTGCAGTCCTGAGTCACAAATTTGAAGAGTCAAGCTGCCCCTCCCTCTTTGCTGACTTTCTGTGCAAACTGGAAGCAAGCCAATTTACTTTCCTGTGCTTCCGGGGCCCAAGTGAAAACTAGGGGTGCACAAGAAGGAAATTTCCATTAACCTTTTTTACTTTTTTGCTTTGTTGAGTGTTATTTAGTTGTGGGACGTGTTAACACAAAATAACAGATGCCAAAATGAAATAACAAACTAAAATGAAACAATGCATGTAAACATGAAATAACATATTAGTTTGTTTTAATGTGCATTGTTTAATGTGCAGTAAATTAAAAAAAAATGTGCACTAGTATGAAAGGAAACACAAATGGACAGCCTTAGTGACAGCCAGTAATATTTTCTTAATTAAGAATTCAGGGATGTGGACTTCTGTCCTGAAACTCACTCCTCAATAAACTGGTTAGCATGTAAGATGCCACCAGACATTTTGCTGTTACAGACTAAACCAGTCAACCCTCTGGAGATCTTGATTTGGTTTTCCTTGTCAACAAATCGGAAAAGCAAAACACAGAGCTCAGAACCAAGCAGACTCGGAGATCCAAAGAATACAACGAACAAACTTTATTAATGACCTGACACAGCCATGTTTCAGCAAACTACCTGCATCAGGTGTCAATATCTATTGCAGTCTCTTCAGACAGAGCGCGATCAATATGTTATTGCAGCAGCCATCTCTCTTAAGCACAGTTGTGTCCATCACAGGCTCAGTTCCTTGTCAATAAATTAGAGAACAAACAGATGGTGCCAGACTCCTATATCAACATAGCCCATAATCAGTTTGCAGTTTTCGTGCCAGGGATCTTGAGAACAAGTTGGCATTTTTGTTAGATGAACGGGACGAGTCATTTAGAGACAGGTGTGAGTCATCTCTGTAGCAGAATTTCAGTAGTGCGGTAACAGTGAGCACACACTGATTCTACAAATTTCTGGGTCCTCGCTCTAGACATACAGAGCTGTTAACGAGCGTCTTGTAACCGGGGAATCGGAGGCTAAAGATACTTTAGGAGATCTACAGAAGCTGACTGAAATGGGTGAGTGGAAACGGTGTATCTTTGTTTCTGATGAAAGTGGTTTTCATGTTAAATTTAAAAAGTAAATGGATCCCGGTTACCTTCAAAAATGAGAAAAAAACGTGTGTGTGTCTGTAGTCCAAAATAATTAATTTTTCCTTTTTCCACTATATTACTGTTTAAGTTCTGGAAGAATGAGGCAGTGTTTTACCTTTTAGGTACCGATAATCACATGATTTTATTCAGTTTTGGCTGGACTGCTGAGGGAACCTTGGTGGTTCAATCCAAAAGTAAAGATTAGAATGCAGAATATGCGTGTGAGTTGGCATGAAAGCAATAGAAAAAAATGCCCACACCGAATCCTAATCTCTGACTTCTGAATGGTCACAGCTCTGAGCACTACACTCTCAGGCTGACAGGGGTCAGGGTTTAGCAGTTTCCCAGCCATGCTCCTTAGAAGTTTAGCTCCTTAGAAGTTTATCTTGCTCTGTTCCAAAACCCTCATACAAATATGATCACTTTGGAGATATTTAAATGTTTATATCACAGGTTCCCTATCTTGCCTTTCTTCCGAAAAATAAATGCACAGGAGGTGAGCTTTTTTCAATGGAAAGCTCTGGATCCAGTGGCACACCCTATCACTAGGTAGGCAAGACATCCATCTAGAGTAGCAGAATTTTTTGGGGGTAGGGGGTGGCACAACTTTCCTGTGGCATGAGAGCACCCCTTTAAGGAAGTCTGCATGGGAGAAGGGGCAGGTCGTGGCAGTATTGGAGCTCGAGTTTGTGCTCAAGGCCCTGTGCCAGGCTGCCTTTCGTTTTCCTGTGTTGTAGGTAGGGTTGCGGCAGCAGCGGGGGAATGGGGAGAGAGGGGAGATGCTGTACACGGGAGGGGGAGAGGAAGAAGGGGTACTGCAGACCTGCTGGCCACCTCGGAAGAAAATAGAGGAAGAGGAGATGCTGAGCAGCTTGGGGGTAAGGAGGGCCGAGGGGAAGAGGAGATACTAGACAATGGGAGAGGGGTTTTAGGCAAGGGAAGGGGGGGAGATGCTGGACTATGGGATTTGGGCCTCGAGCTACCCCAGGAGGGGAGGGGGGGGGGGTCACAGATGAAGGTTCGCCTAGGGCATCAGATACCCTTGGGCTAACCGTGGGTATACTCTGGAGAAATCTAAGTACAAAAATCTTAATGGGAAGAAAGGTGGATCGTGGAACAGTCTCTCAGAGGAGATTGTGGAAATAAAGATGGTACCTGAATTCAAAAAAGCATAGGCCAAGCACAGATGAGGATTTGTCTTTATCTGCTAACATTATCCTATGTTTTATTGTGAAGTCCAGGGAATCCAGCTCCTGGAGGGAGAATTTGGGGACAGTACTGGGCTGTCATTTTTTAAGCTTATATCCCAGGGCATTGTGGGATTCGTAGTCCTGCTACTCCATATGGCAATGATGCTGCAGATAGCAGGTTGCACCAAAAAGGGAAATCAGAAGACCAGGATTGGATGAAAAACTCCTTCAGTTACTTGGCAACTCTGCAAAATTCAAACCCTGTTGTTTTGCTGTCACAGCGATAAGTTTTATCAGCCGTTTGGTGGTTTCTAATTGGCATGCAATAGCTGCTTTGCTTTGTAGCAGGGAGGGGGAGCATTGCTGGGGTATGACTAACATTGGATAGACCCAGCCTCCCTAGAAATGGGTAAAAAGAGATGTACAGCTGCCCAGGGTCTCCAAAGGTAGTGGGAAGGGGAAAATGTAGAAAAACGAAGGAAATTTGATCTGAATCTCTAGGTTTCGTTCAGTTTTCTTCCTGCCTGTCTGATAGATCTGTTAACGCTGTACATAGCTAGGTAACTGGAGGCAGCAGGAGATAATGTGACTTTTACTTTATTAAAGTGTCTGTACAGCCGTACAAGTTACTGCCGTGATTGTCATCTTGCAAGGACTTTCCACTAAAACACTTTTGCCCCGTGTGCTCTGTGCTGTTCATCAGCATTTTAACATAATGACATCCAATGGTGCGTCAGGTTGAAAGGAGAGGAATGGGTTAATGGTTAGATCAGTGCCACTGACACTTCATTAGACTCTGAGCAGGTCACTTTATCTTCTATTACCTCAAGAACCCACTGGGATTTATTTATTGTACTCTAAAGCTTTTATATACCGCCCCTTCCAGCGATTCCAGGGCGGTTTACAATGAACAAAACAGGTACATTAAACTTTAAACATAAAACATGGGTGTAACATGTGAACTGATCATAGCGTATTTACAGAGTACATTTTTACAGAGAACATAAGCTCTTTGGGGAAGGGACGTATTGTGTCTGAATTCGAATTGTACTGTAAAGCACTTGACTATTTGGAAAGGCGGGCTAGTGGTGGCCAGGAGAATGCAGAAAGAATTGCCAGTGTTTATCTTCCTTTGGGTTTTAGCTTCCAGTGAAAGAATTACCTTCATGACCCTAAAATGGAATCCCCCATGGATCAGTATCGAACGTCAAGGTGGACCCTCCTAGCTGTTGGCTAATTTGCCATCCAACCACTTTGTATAACTGTCCGTAAATGGGGGCAGCGCCTTGTACAGCTATGCGACGCTTGAGCTAAAACTTGTGCTCCTCCAGAAATTGTGCAACCTATGGGCGGCATTTTCCAAGCCATTTAGGTGGTTTGCAGACACGCAGGATCTTCAGCGATGCTAATGTGGTCAGCGTCTCTGAGTATTCCCAGGTGCTGCTACTGACCACCCTGTTGCTAGCCGGCTAGCATTAGGGCATTGTGGGGGCCAGATCAGAGGCGGCACTTGGGGATAGCCAGCTAGTGGCAATATTCAGCTGCCAGCCAGTTATCCCACAGTGGTGAAAGTTAGGCCCTGAGAGGCTCGTCTAACTTTCACTGCTGAAGCTGACCGGAAAGTGGCTGACTATCGCCGCTGACCGGTTAGCTTCGGCGCTATTTGGTGGACCCAGATAT
This sequence comes from Ichthyophis bannanicus, assembly GCA_033557465.1. Classification (NCBI taxonomy): domain Eukaryota; kingdom Metazoa; phylum Chordata; class Amphibia; order Gymnophiona; family Ichthyophiidae; genus Ichthyophis; species Ichthyophis bannanicus. Next base: position 57,000,076 of record CM066045.1, read on the forward strand.
TGAATGCCGGTGGTCGGATATGGCCACAGCATTGAAATCCAGGTATAGAGTTCAGCAGCGATGGCTAGTCGCTTTATCAGTGCTAGCTGCCGCCGCTGCACGTCCCTCCTATGGGGGTCATTCTGACCTGCGAATAGCGGGGCTGTATGTCCAGGTTGGACTTGCAACTCCCACTATTCGCAGGGACCGTATCTGGTGCCGGGGCTCCCTGCATGCACAGTGCACTGGATGGGGAGTGCTGGATGGGGGTGGGAGAGGGCCAGATGAAGGCGGAGAGTGGGCAGAGTAGGGGCGGGCCACAGCATCCAAATGTACAGGGCCTATTCTGATCAGGGTCCTGTACGTCTGGCGGTGAGCCCTATACGTACATTGAAGGTGGAATAAGTCCCATCTGAGAGAGCGATCTGGGCAGGCAGCCCCCCCAGACCTAAGGGGCAGTGGCAGGTGGGTCCTCACCGCCCGATCCCGGCCCTCAGGGAAAGGTGATCCTGTGCATTGGCGGGCCTTGTGTGCTCCTGCTATGCGTCCCGGTGCCATGGCGGCTGGCACACAAGCAGGAACATTAAGCAGGGGAGACGGGCAGGTACTTAGACGTAGACCGGCAAGGAATGCTGTCCACACTGGCCCGTCCAAGTGCCCTGAGTCTGCAACCATGGGCACGTATAGCTCCCACAGTTGCAGAATCGGGTATATCTGGGAGATGTACAGTTTCTGCATGTCTGGACGGCCAGACGTGTAGAGATTTGAATGGGCCTCCAGGTGTCTAGTCTGAGCAGGTGCTTACCTCAGTCCTTTCTGTTAAATCAGCTTGCCTCCTCTGCACTTTCCTGCTGCTTAAGCCCCAAAGTGTAGGAGAGCAAAGTCTTTATAGTACTTTTGAAATGGAACATAGTACATGGGGACAAGGCCTGCTCTGCGTCTTACCTTTTTTCCAGCACGATTCACACATGTTACTTAAAACAGCATCTCAAATGATTACGTCTAATTTAGAAAGTTAGCAAAGAGCTGGCCTTTTCTGTTTTTAATATCTTGCCTTAGATTTTTTTTTCCTCCACAGTGGAGGAGCAGGCTGTGAACCAGTGAAGCCAAGATACTGTACATAAGAACATAAGATCTTCCGTACTGGGTCAGACCAAAGGACCATCAAGCCCAGTATCCTTTTCCAACAGTGGCCAATCAAGGTCACAAGTACCTGTCAGCGTCCCAAAAGGTAGACAGATTCCATACTGCTTACACCAGGGATAGGCAGTGGATTTCCCCAGTTCACTTTAATGATTTATGGACTTTTCCTCCAGAAACTTGTCCAAGCTTCTTTTAAACCCATAAACACTAATAGCTTTTACTCCATCCTTTGGCAAGGGCAACGAATTCCAGAATTTCAAATCCCACTCCTGCTTCTTGTGCTCTTGGGCAATTAATTTAACTCTCCCCTGCCTCGGGTATGAGCTGAGATTGTAAACCTTCTGAGGACAGGAAAATACTCACCATATCTAAATGAACTTCCCTTGAGGTACCACTGACAAAAAGCATGAGCTAAATCCCAAATCCTCTGCAGATAGAAACCTTCACTTTAATTATTTTTCTGGTTCTATTGGGGGAAATTGATTGTATTTCTTTATGTTATAATTTATGAAAATTAAGATTTACTCTCCCTGTAATTACTGCTAAGGATACACTGCTTTAGATTGGTCTAATCTACGACTTAGCTGGGGCTTTTCAGATTATTTATTGAATTTTATTATATCCTGCTCGTGCTTATTATTTTAATTCAGATTACTACTGTTGGATTTAATTTTGTTATTAATTGTCCTGAGCATCACCGGAGACTAAGGTTCAGTTTCCACTAGCAGTCCTTGTGGCCCTGGGCAAGTCACTTCACTCTAAATTGCCTCAGAAAAATCCAAGTTATCCATGTCCCTGTTTAATGTACATTTACCAAGTTTAAGTTGCAATGTAAATCGCTTTGACAAAAATGATAAAGTAGTATAAAAAAAACAACAACCCTGTTAAATAAATTAATATATCCATAAACCTAAATGTCAGTATGGAATACCTGTGTGTAATCTTTCATTTGTGATGAATTTGGTACAGTATGTGTTTTTAAAATCCTGCTTTTAGATCTTTAAATGCTTTTAAATCTATGTCCAGATGCTGCTGAAATTTGTGTGGCTGTAGTTCTCCTGTGGATTAACATAATAAAATAATTGCCGATTTGAAATTTGGAATGTGTCTCATCGCATTTATTTGACTTTTTGTTTAAATTTCAGAAAGGCTTGTATTACCCAAAAGATGAGGGTGACATAATTAACTGTATAAACCTCCCCCTGTAGGAGGAGGGGAGGAAGTCAGAACATGTTGTCACACCCAAGAAAAAGCCAACCAAACTTCTAAAACTAAAAACCACAAAGGAAGACACAGGGGAGAGAAGCAACACCCAGCCCTGCTGTTTGTAAGAGACAATGGGTCATCCATGGGGTCAGTTCCTGAGACTTGGATAGCAGAAAAGCCACTGATAGTATCACTCACAGCAGTGAGGGCAGAAACTGCAAAGAAAAGCCAGGGAGGGACCCCTCACTTTTTCAAGCTTGCCGCAAACCTTATAGAGAGAATTTAGGAAATAACGTTTGGGGTAGATGCACAAGTTAGAGCTCAGATGAGTTATTTGCTTCTTGACCCTTTAGGTTTTCTTCCGTGGTCTTTTCCCTTCTTTTGTGCTCATAGTCCCTGATATTCAAAGACAGCTGAGCCCCTAAATTTAGCTCAATTTTCAGCCTAATTTAGGAGCCTAAGGGGATAAATATTAACATGAAGTTTGCTGTGTTCAAAGTGTGCCACGCTAATTGGTTGGTTTGCAAGTGGGCGGGGACAGGGCAGGTTAGGGGCATAATGTCGGCATTGATGGTGTGTTGCGGTTAACACGGGCATTATGGGCACATGGACGTTAATTTTTTGACACATGCTGTGACATTAGCACAGGTACAATTAATGCCACCATAACATTAAGTGTGCCCATGTGCTTGTTGCTGCGGTGCCATGCATTAGCAACTCGTTAATGGTGGGGGACAGGCACCCCCCCTTCCACCACCCAAAACAAATTAGCACAGGCCTCCGTGCTAATTTCACTTCACAAATAAGCACTACCGGCACAACTTTAGTAAACATGCACCTAAGTTTTCATCTTAAAATTCATCTTAAGTTAGGAGCTTAAAAGTTATACTTATAAATTTAGGCTGCCATTCATTTGTGTAGGTTTATAAGCCCACCCTGCTGTTTATGCTCCTAAATTTAGGAGTTTAGTGACATTTTGAGAGTTAATTTAGGGATTTAGCCTTAGTAAATTTTCAGAGGCCAATTTAGGACTATAACTCTCAAAGTTAAAAGCACAAATCCTTTGAATTCTGGTAAGGTTACTAGATGTCCCCAATTTTCGGGGATTGTCCCTGATTTTAGAGCTGTGTCTCCGCCTCCTACCGCTTTGGTAGCCCCTTGTCCCCGATTCCTGCAGTAGGGACAAAGGGGGCATAAAAAATGTTATTTTCAATTTTGTGATTTAAATTTGTCAGTCGTTAGAATTTACATCATTATCTTTATATTTTTCACAGTAGAGGGAAATATATCACTGTTCCTATTTCTCTGTCAATTTGTCTGCTTGGAAGGAATATTGTTGCTCTTATGGGATGGATGGGGGGGGGGGGAGCAAGATGATGACTCCACATCCTCCTTTGCGTCTTGTTGCTCAAATCTGGAACTAAGGTGTTCCTTCTCCCCCCCCCCCCCCTCCCAACACACTTCCAATAATTGTCCTAGATTTGTCTGCAAAAAATCTGATAACCTTAATATTGGTCTCTTCAGGGGGGCCTTGGAATATGTCTTCGGGGGGCAAGGGTCTGTGATGGGAGGAATGGGTATCATCGGGGAGGGATACCCCCAGAGCATGATGCTTTTATTCACCTGTGTTGTCATGTTTTACTGTTGCCTTTTGTGTTCACTTTAACCCGAATACAAACTCTCTAATGGTATGATGATAATGTCATATGCGTTCCCCTTTTTAAAGTGTGACGTGCTATCCTTTGTTTTGTTTTATTTTATCTTTTATCTTTAATGTATCATTATTGTATGTGGATGTCTACGTATAACTGGAATTATTGGTCTGTAAACCTCCAAGAAATCATTCCAAATGCATAAATAAATAATGAGGGCTTCCTGGTTGCATCAGACAACATGTCAGCAGCCTCCGCTCCATGGGAGCTTGTGGGGTTGATCTCAGGTTGCATCCTTTCTTCATCATGAGAGGTACTAACCTATGGTACCGCCTCACCCTTCCCCCTAAATTTCATTAAAGTCCTAAATTTTGGAGCATAAGAAATGGATAGCAACAGGGAAGGATTTAGGGGGGGGAGGAGAAAGCTAGGAGCTTAGCGCTAGGCTCATAAATCTAGGCAAATGAATGACAGGACTAAATCTATAAGCATAGGGCCCACTTTTCAAATGGGTCGATAATTAAATGAGACGGCAGTCAGCCACAGCACTTAAATATCGACTGGCTGTTCAACAGCAGTAGCTGGATAGTGGTTGCCACAGCAGATGCGAATTAAGCAGCCACTGTCCATCTATGGAAGGTAGCAATTTTCAGCAGCAATTTAGACCCGCTTTTTATGTGGCCCAAATTATCTGGATAAGTGCTGGCTGGAAATCGCCCGCATTTATCTGGCTAGTGGTCAAACTGCTCTTCCTCCACCCATCAGCTGTCCCTGTACTAACCAGATAGTGCTGGGTGGTCTCTGAGGATATCCCGTGCTGGAATATCTTGCTCAGCCTCTTATCCGAACAGCCCCTCCTTTGGGCTATCGAGAAAAGGGCTTTGAATATTGGCCTGATAACTTTTAAGCTCCTAAATTAAGATGAATTTTCAGTTGAAAATAGGAAACAAATATAGGAGCCTAACTTGGACGCCTACATTTAGGCTGTCAGCAGTTTTTGACCACAACTTGACCACCTGCTCATTTATTTTTAAAAATCTTCATGTCTGTACTCTTCAGCTCCAAGGGGGCGGGCTCAAGGGAAACAGAGAGTAATATTTCTTTGCAGAGGTGATGGAAGCACAGAATGACCTCCAAAGGAAGGGTGGAGGTAAAGCCAGCAATGGAATTCAAGGTAACCTGGGATAAGAATATATCAGGGAGTTTCCAAATTTGGTCCTCAATGGCTGCAACCCAATTGGGTTCTCAGGATTTCCACAATGAAAAAATCTGAGATCTATTTGCATGCTTCACCTCCAATATATGCAAATATATTGCATGCATATTCATTGTGGAAATCCTGAAAACCTGACAGAGTTACTGTCCTTGAGGACAAAGTCTGGGAATTCTTAGTGGTGGGGAAGTGAGGAACAGATGTTGAGCAAATGGACAAATTACACAGGTACACTACCAAAAAACTGCCTCCAGTTTTGCAACTGATTCCTATAGATTTTGGGGTGCTGAATCCAGGAAAAATAGCCAAAATGTTCCATCACGTCACGTTTTCTTGCAAAATTAGATTTCTTACCCATATAAGGAATGTTCACATAATTTCTTTTTAGCCGACTGCAGTTTATTTTCTTGGCCCAAAATAGAGGTTGTAATGGTTAACTAACTAGAAACACTCCCTCATGATATTTTAGAGTGTTTTGTATTCATTTTATACATTAACAGGACAATTGGGAGGCGGGGGCTAAATCCAGTACTCGCGCTGGCGCATGTTCTTTCCTGTTCGCCTCGCCTCGTTCGCTCGCTCAAACACGGTGGTTGCGACATGAACGTTCCTGTCAAATTTCAGTTTCTTGCAAGTTCATTATTACCTTTTGTTTGCTCAGTCGTAATCCAGCTTTATTCCGAAGTGGTTCACTACAGTTGTAGTTTGCAGTGCTGTGTATTTGTGATGGCTCACAGAGCCAGAGGTTGCGTCAACTCTCCGGACAGTTTTTTGTTTTATTTGTGGGGAATATACCGTGAAAAAGCGGCAGAGGAACATTTCTGCATTTATTAAAAAAGTATATTTCGCCTATTTCGGTTTGAAGTTAGGCGATCAAGACAAACCGTGGGCTCCTCACAAAGTGTGCAAGACATGTGAGGAAGATCTACGCTTATGGATGAAAGGTAAAAACAAGCATTTCGTTTCGGAATACCTATGATGTGGCGTAAACAAAGAGACCACAGCAGTGACTGCTATTTTTGCTCTTGCATTGTGAAGGGATACAACTTAAAAAATAAGAACGTAATAAGTTACCCCAACCTTCCCTCAGCAATTAGGCCTATGCCTCATAGCAACGAAGTACCTGTGCCTGAACCACCAAAATCTTTGGATCATATTTGTGTGGACGGTTCTGATCATGATGAGACTCATCAGATGGCTTTTCCCGATGAGTCCAGTACTTCCGAGTTTGAAACTGAACCAGATCCGAAACCTGAACTTTTCTCTCAAGCTGAATTGAATGATTTAGTCCGGGATTTAGGACTCCCAAAAGATGCTGCCCAACTGCTAGGTTCTCGGCTTAAACAGAAAAATCTATTGTCACCAGGAACAACTTTTTATTGGTACCGCAACCGTGAGACACAATTTTTGAAGTATTTCAGCAAAGAGGAAGATTTGGTATTTTGCAACGATATATACGGAGTGATGGAAAAGTTTAAACTCAAGTATGATCCTGCTGAATGGCGGCTGTTCATTGATTCGTCAAAAGACAGCATAAAAGGTGTTCTTCTTCATAATGGCAACACATTCGCTTCAGTTCCTATTGCTCACTCTGTTATTCTCCAAGAAAAATACGAGAATTTGGCCCTGATTCTTCAGAAGATTCGTTATGATGAGCATAAGTGGATGATTTGTGGAGACTTTAAAATTCTATCCATGCTATTAGGGCAGCAATCCGGTTTCACCAAATATCCCTGCTTCCTTTGCTTGTGGGATAGCCGGGCCCGCGACCTACACTGGGGGAAAAAAGACTGGCCAATTCGGGTGTATTTGAGACCCGGTGAGAAAAATGTTCTTCATGAGAGCTTGGTACCTCGTGATAAAATTCTATTACCACCTCTCCACATTAAGTTGGGTCTCATTAAGCAATTCATCAAGTCCCTTCCAAAAGATGGTGAGTGCTTTCGGTACCTTTGCTCAAAGTTCCCCCGACTTTCTGAAGCAAAGCTAAAGGAAGGAGTGTTTGTTGGCCCTGATATAAGGAAACTCATTTCAGATGGAGCATTCGCTGAAACGATGTCTGAGAAGGAAAAAGAAGCCTGGGATTCCTTCAAGGATGTTGTTCTCAAATTCTCGGGGAACAGGCGGGATGAGAACTATAAGGGTATTGTTGCCAGGATGCTCAATGCCTTCAAAGAACAAGGCTGTAACATGAGCCTGAAAGTCCATTTCTTGCACTCCCATGTGAACTACTTTCCCGAAACTTGGGGCGTACAGTGAAGAACAAGGTGAAAGGTTTCGCCAGGACATCAAGGACACAGAGAGAAGGTACCAAGGAAGATGGAACACCACTATGATGGCTGATTTCTGCTGGTTGCTGCTGCGGGAAACCCCAGATGAAAAATACGCCAAGCAGCGCACCAAGAGAAGCATTCGGGGGAAGAAGAAACGGGGCCCACCAGGAGATTGATTGACCCAAGAATGACTTTAAAATCTAAACTGTGTTGACAAATATCGTGTTTTTACTAAACTTTGAAATAAAAATTTGCTAGTTATTACCACAGTGTCGGATCTCATTTATTAGAATTTTATTTTCACACCATCTAGTGTTTGTCTTCATGTATTGCAATGGTGCGGTTTGCGTTTTCTATTCTTACATACATACCGGTACAACATTTTTTGCACATTTCTTTGCTTTGCTTTGTGTCTAACCTCGCTCTTATATGCTCAATGTTTGTGCACATGTATGCAGGGCCGGCCCGTCCATAGAGCAAGAATGTTTTTTGCACAGGGCCCCGCGTTTCAGGGGGCCCCGCGCAAAGAACATTCTGCTTTTTTTTTAAATGACATAAAAAAAATAAAAAGCTGGCTCTGGCTCTGGCTCTGGCTGCTGCCGCGGACGCGGCAGAATGCACTGTCCCGCGGGGCCCCCTCCGCCCGCTAATCCCCTCTGCAAGGGCTTTCAGATTCGCGAGGGAGAGCGTCTCCCTCGCGTCTCTGTTAAGCCCGCAGGGGCTAATGGGAAATTTCCCATCAGTCCCTCGCGTCTAAAGGGGCTGATGGGAAATTTCCCATTAGCCCCTGCGGGCTTAACAGAGACGCTCTCCCTCGCGAATCTGAAAGCCCTTGCAGAGGGGCTTAGCGGGCCCCGCGGGACACTGCATTCTGCCGCTGCCGCGGCAGCAGCCAGAGCCAGCTTTTTTTTTTTTTTTTAATTTGCCAGGGGGGGGGGTTAGGACTGCTAATGGGCTAGGGGGGGGGGGTTAGGCATGCTAATGGGCGAGGGGGGGGGGTTAGGCCTGCTAATGGGCTGTGGGCTGATGGGTTAGGACTGGTAATGGGCTATGGGGGGCTAGGACAGGAAATGGGCTGATGGGGAGGGGTTAGGACTGCTAATGGGCTGTGGGCTGATGGGGGCTGTCTGGAAATGGGGCGATGGGGGGTTAGGACAGGAAATGGGCTGATGGGGAGGGGTTAGGACTGGTAATGGGTTGTGGGCTGGGGGGGTTAGGACTGGTAATGGGCTATGGGGGGGTTAAGACGTAATGGGCTGTGGGCTGATGGGGGCTGTCTGGAAATGGGGTGATGAGGGGTTAGGACTGGTAATGGGCTATGGGGGGGTTAAGACTGGTAATGGGCTTTGGGCTGATGGGGGCTGTCTGGAAATGGGGTTGATGGGGGGGGTTAGGACTGATAATGGGCTATGGGGGGGTTAGTACAGGAAATGGGCTGATGGGGAGGGGTTAGGACTGGTAATGGGCTGTGGGCTGTTGGGGGGTTAAGACTGATAATGGGCTATGGGGGGTTAAGACTGGTAATGGGCTGTGGGCTGATGGGGGATGTCTGGAAATGGGGTGATGGGGGGTTAGGACTGGTAATGGGTTATAGGAGGGGCTTAAACTGAAAATGGGGTGATGGGGGTTTAGGACTGGAAGTGGGTTGATGGGGGGCTAGGACTGGTAATAGGTTGGGGGGTTGCTATGACTGGAAATGGGCTGAGTGGAAGGGGAGGCTTGAACTGCAAATAGCTGATGGGGAGGGAGCTTGGAATGGAAATGGGCTGTGAGGGAAGGGAGCTAGGACTGAAAATGGGCTGATGGAGCAGCTAGGATAGGGACTGGAAATGGGCTGTTGGGGGGAGCTAAGATTGGAAATGGGCTGTGGTGGGGGCTTGAATTGAAATGGACTCATGGAGGGGCTAGAAACTGGAAGTAGGCTCATGGGGGCGGCCCTGGACTGGAATTGGACTGAGTGGAGGGGAGCTATGATTTGACATGGGCTGATGGTGAGGCTAGGAAATGACTAGAAATGGGCTGATGGGGGGCTAGGATTGGAAATGAGCTGATGAAGGGACTCAGACTGAAAATGGATGGGGGAGCTAGGATTGGAAATGGGTTGATGGGGGGCTAGGACTGGAAATGGGTTGATGCAGGGACTAGAAAGGAATGGATGCTGGGTGAGAGACTGGAACTAGAAGGGAGCTGATGTTGGGGGAGGATTAGAATGGGATGGGGCTGGGAGAGTAAAATGGAGAGGGGAAAAATATTTTGTGTGGGAGGAATGAAAAATCTACAATTGGCCGGGTATTGGGAGAGTAAGTGGGGATTGAGGATGGAGTGGTAAAATTTGTGTGGATGAAATAGGAACGAGGAAAGAGCAAAAGGAGAAAGATTAGTATGTTAAAGCAGATGTAGAGAGAGAGAATGGAAAAAAAACTAGAAGAGAGAAGAAAGAACAAATGGACAGCAGACGATGGACAGTTAGCAGAAAACACGAAGAAACCAGAAGAAAGTGGCTGGAGCAATTGCAAATGAAAAAAAATGCACAAGAGGTAGAAAGATATCTCTTTATTTTGAATTTATTAACTGGAATATGAAACCTCTGGGAAATGTGCATCATTAACGTCTGTGCTTTGTTTGGTACAAGAGGAAATTAATTTATAGTTTTATTTCTACAGTGTTGTTGTACATTCCAAGTTTGGCTTTTGGGGTTCCCAGTTTAATTATTCCCTTCCTGTTTCTAAATTGTGATTCCTTGTTTGGTGATGGTCTATGTTCTGCATGTGTAACTGAGCTGAGGTATTCTATTTAATATTTGCAGTGTTGCCTTTTGATAGGTAGGGTATGGTGCTTTGTGAGTCCTGGTAATGCTGTCAGGATACGGTGGGTTTGCTATGGGTTCTAAATGGGCAGCGTTTGTAGTAGTTCCTAATGTGCCTGGCGGTTGGCACTGGATTATAGTAATGTAGAAATCTTTTAGTCTTTCTTTATCCATACACTCATTAAGAGACATGTTTACTAAAAGTTAGTGTATGGTAACATTATGCAAATATTTATGCAAATAAGGCCACTTATGCAAATGAGGCCCCGCACGGAGTCTCCGCACATGGCCCCGCACCCCCCCTGGGCCGCCCCTGCATGTATGTGGCTGTTTTAAGTGCAGACAATTTTGCTACCATCACAGTGTGTTTTGTTGACATTACTCTATTCTTATGTGCTGCTTTGTTACAATTTTCTTTATTCTTATTTGAATAACTACTAAACAATTAGTATAAAGAATTCATCCAAGGAACTTTTATCTCGATCGCACTCAATCTGAAACGTTCACCTCAAACTGCTAACCCAATGTAGCAAAAACTCTGTACGTGATGGAGCAAATTGGTTACCAGATTTGGATTCAGCGCACCAAAAAACGTAAAAATCAATCGAAACATTAGAGGCAGTTTAAAAAAAATTTTTTTTAGTGTACCTGTGTTATAGATTGGTCTGGAAGTTACATTTCATGGCAAATTCCTGTTTATTCTTAGTACTTTATGGGACTGAGTTTATAAGAAGTTGCGTACCATTACGTACCATTAATGTGCGTAAGTCACCTAGCTTCAAGGACTTATGTGCCTGAATTGTCACCTACTTAGGTAGTTGTCATTCTGTAAGTGCACATGTAAATCCTATCGTGAGTCCTTTCGGTATGGACATGCACAGGGTGGAGTTTGGGCAAAGTGTAGGAAGAACGTAAATTCCCACGCGTAAGTTATAAAATACTATAACTCTGCGGCCAGCTTGATGCGCCTTTTTACTTCACTTATGTAGCTATTTTATAAAGTACCTGAGTTCTTTATTTTACAAAATAGGCCTGAAATCTGCACGTTAACTCCTCAGGTTTTTATAAGATGATCCTCTGTATGCGACACATGCATGGGGATCCGATGAGCGGCAGTGATGCACGGGAAGATTTTGTAAAATTTTAAACACTCTTGAGGAATGAGAGAGAAATCAGATGCAATCTAAATGATTTTGTTGCTTGAACTGTGGTCTAATTGTTAGGACATTGAATTGTGAATCATGAGTCATGGAATGTGTGTGCTGGGTTTTGACTCCTACCACTGACTCTCTCTGTGCTTCATTCTAATCTTGATTCTGCCACTGGCTGTGTGACCCTTGGGAGAAATCTTATTTCCTCATGCCTCATGTTCTAAACCCAGCTCTGCCATGGACTATCTGTGTGACCTTTGGTAAAAAGTCTCTTTGACCTCTGAGCTTCTCTTCACTTATGTGTGTAATAATATCACTGCTCTTTCTTCCTTTTCTCCTTTCCTTGCTAATATGCAACCGAGATACCAAGAAGCATGCTGGGAAGCCATTCACTAGAGTGGACATTCCTGGAAATTAACATCCAGCAGATTGAAAGCAAATTGTAGAAAGCATTTTTTTATGCAGTGCACAATTAAGCTCTGGAATCTGTTGTCCAAGGACGCGGAGAAGATGACTAACAGTAGTCTGGACAAGTTCTTGGAGAAAAGGTTGATTTAAAATCATTAGCCAAGTAGACTCAAGAAGGCAATTGTTTATCCCTGGAAATGAGCTATGAGAAACTGGTCTGCTTTTCGGGATCCAGACTGGCCATGGTCGGAAACAAAATGCTCGGCTTTATGGACTCAGCACGGCCTACCTTAGGTTCTTATGTTTGCTGTCTCCTCAGCTGGTCATTTGAAGAAAGCAGACCTTAGTTGCTTGGCTCCAAACTGATGGAACCAGTTACCTCTTACCATTAGTGAATCTGCTTAATCTCTTGGCTTCTTTTTGCCAGATTCCCTCTGCTTTATTATTTATGTTTCCTGGTTCCTCTTTGCTGTCATTTGCCTAATTCCCAGAAGGACGTTTCAGTTATTTTGCAATTTTTTGCTCTATATTTTTTCCTGTAGTTGAGTCGTGTTTATCTTTTTTACACACTTTGATGTATAATATGTTAATGCCATTCCTCACTGCTATATGTAACCTGCCAGTTCTAAATTATATACTTGATCTCATTTTTCATTGAAAGCAATGCTGCATTAATACTCATTACTGTTATAATTGTATTTTTTTCTTATCAATGAAGTCTTGTTTAAAAAAAAAATGTAGGTCATGTGAAATGGTCCTTGTTTTACACACCTAGCAGGCAGCTTACCCAGTCCCGGAAAGGTGACTTTTTGATCAGTCCTAGTCTTGAACTTACATTTTTAAACAGTGTAGTATTTTTAGTACCCGATTCTATCCATTGAAATCAGTGCTGAAGAATCTAATACATCAGGATAGGGTTGTCAGAAATTCAGGTCTGGCCTGCAATCTCCCTTTTGGAACTGGGTAAAATGGCAGCTCTTCACTGATTGTACTAGGGCAGGAATTCTCAGTCCAGTCCTCGCGGCACACCTAACCAGTCAGGTCTTCAGGATAACCATAATGAATACTGTATCCATGAGAGGACTTTGAATACAATGGAAGCCGTGCACGCAGATCTCTCTCTCATGCATATTCATGGTGGTTATCCTGAAAACCTGACTGGCGAGGTATGTGGGTTGACAACCCCTGAACCAGAGTGAGTGAAAGGTGGAGAGTTTGAGTCTCACTGAGTAGTTTTGCGATTCCCTAGAACAGCTGAACCCATGTCCAAGTTTGGAAATGGTGGCAGGGAAGATCATGGTGGCAGGGAAGATCAAGCTGACCCTGGTTTCCCCTAGTGCTGAGGTAAGTCCTGCAGCAGTGCAGGTTTCCTGCTTGTGGGTAACGATATAGCTTCGCTGATTGTTCCAGCCAGAGTTCACAGTAACTCTATCAAAATTTCAGCCCACCAAAAAAAATGAGCAAAACCCAAGGTGAAGCAATCACCAGATGATAGCTCTTATAAGCCTAAGAAATGCTTCTCAAGACTACGGCAGTCCCCTTCTCAGATACCTGGAAGATGGGACCTCCACAGCCCTGAAAGCCTGTGGAATGATTTTCAAAAAGTCATCTATTTACCATCTACCAATAAATGTGTAATTCCTCTGGCCACCCTTATTCAAAGGATTACATGGATAACGCCAGTGAAAATTGTTCTAACCACTCTGGCAATCTTTACAAAGGCAAGAACAGGAAAATATCCATGCGGTGACAAAATTCAATCACTACAGCTATACAAATCACGTCTGCACTTCCTTTAGGACTGAAAGAAAAGTATGTTAGCACATTAGTGTTTATGCTGTATATAATGGATGCTCTTCTGTAACCTACCTAGGTCCTGGGATAGGCAGGATATAAATTTTATAAATAAATATTGACACTATAGTAGCTGGTGGTTATCGCATTATGGAGCATGTTTACTAAAGCGCGCTACCTGGTAGCCCAGAATTCGGTGCGCATCAAGTGCATTGCAGTAAAATCTACAAAGTGCACAAAATGTGACTGCGCTAAAATCCCACGCTACTGAAGTAGGATGAGTAGGGGGAGGGTGGGCAGTTCAGGGATGTTGTGCGCAGATCGCAGGTAGCGCGGGCATCCTCGGTGCTCACATGTGGCGATGATGCACTTCCTGCCCCCTCAATGGCTGGCGTTAAGTGAACTCACTCTAATTGTGCCAAACAGGAGCGCAGGGGTGGTGCGACACCTGCGCCAGCTACATGGGTACATGCTGGGCGTACCTCCGTTTTGCAGCACGGATGCCATTCCTGTGCTCATTTTCAGGGCTGAACACGTTACCGGCGTGAAGTTTAGTAAATATGCTTAAACATCGACATTCACCTGGCCATGGAGCAGCCCTGAATATATGCATTTTTAAACACTGCAACAAGCATTTAAAATATCCGTTGGCCACCAATGGCTGAAAATAGACCCCGTGCTGTTTTATAGATGGATTTGTCTTAGAAAGGTATTCTCTATCTCATTAGTTGTCTGCCTTCCTCTTTGTTTTCTCTCAAATTGATTTCTCTTTGTTTTGATTGGGTATGGGGCATAAAAAATGGACTTCTAGACTATGTGCACTGTAAGCAAAATGTTATTGTAACATATTAGGGGGTTTCCAGCTCAATGGGAAATGATCTCTGCTGACTATGGCCTTAGTCTTCCCCTCCAAGCCCGCGAGGGGTTTTCAGGATATCCTCAATAACATACATCAGAGAGCTTTGCATGCCCACTACCTCCATGGTATGCAAGTCTCTCTCATGCATGTTCATTAGGGATATCCTGAAAAGCAGGGAGTGAAGACCAAGGGACTATGGCATCATTCACAGTCGCCCAGAGATTTTTTCCTTATTTCATATCCCCTGCCCAGCTCAGCCCAGCGACTGCATTCAGACCTCCTCCTCTATCCTCCAGTCACGGGCTCTAAGCACAGCCATTAGATACTATTATTACTTGATAGCCTGGATCCTTTTTTAACCGGGAGACTCAAAAATAGATTCTCTCTGTGGCAAGCACTGCCACAAAGTCACTAGCCCAGGCCCCATATTAGTATTTGTACTATATTTTCTAGGAATCTGTTTGTCAGAGAATTTGGTGATCTGAACTATCCTCTTGCCACTCACTGTCCAGCCTTGGGCGAGTCCCTTAATCTCCCTTCATAAACTTTCCGAGGAAGATGTTTTGCACTAATATATCGTGTCTCGATCGTCACACTGTCTCCTGTTTGCCAAGTCCTAGTGCTGGTAAGCTATTTCTGGTTTTCACTGTGCAGTGACGGTGTCCTCCATATGATGTGCTTTTTCATCTTATGATTTAATGCGGTTTTGTTCATCTCTTTTTTTTTCCCGTGTTGACACATGACACCTGCACCATCCTTTTTATTTAACCCAAACTCTAAACAAGCCCTGTGAGACTAATATTCAATTTTAACATTTTCTAGGTTCCCTTTCTATTCAGTTTCATTGAAATTTCCAACATTATTAAAAGATATATGTTAAAAAAAACCTTACTGAATCATTAATATATTTCAAAACAATGTTAGCTAGGTCAAGTGGGTGATTCATAGAAAAATATTAGCAAGTTCAAAATATTACTAGTGATATAGTAAATAGAAAGAAATAAGCTCCCCTCTCTTTTTGATCTGATCTGAAATTCTTTCCACACTGCGCAGCCTTTTCAAAGTGCCAAATGGAGTGAGTTTGTAAGTCAGAGGACTGCGCTAAACGCTACTCACCTGCTTCGGCTCCTGTGGTCTTTCCATTTCACAGAATCTCTAGCTGAGATTCTTCTGGTCTTGAGAAGCAGCCGCTTTGCAAATCGAGCAGAATTTACCTTTCTGGAAGAAATGAAACATGATTTAAATCAACTCAGATTGCTGAGGAAACCACAAGGGGAGGAGGGAGGCCGAGAGCTACACGAGTCACTAGCAGTGATGTTTCCCGTTGGCATAATATGCCAACTAATCCATTTAGAGACATTGCTCTCAAGAGTCACTAATAAATATCTTTTATGTAAAGGCTCATGGAATCTCATCTTAAGGTACGAGGGTTGCTCAGAAAGTAATGTCCCACATGTTTTTCCCAGTCCAGAATGAAGATAGAGGTGTGAAACTGAAAGGGTAGTAACTTGGAACTTCAAAGGACACATGTGTGTAATTTTACAGTCGTCCGACAAATAGCGAAGCGGTAGTGATCCTTCAAATGGCGTCTGTGAGTGACACACGGTACAAACAACGAGCTGTAATTGAATTCTTGGTGGAGGAGAAAGAAAGTGTGAGAAACATTCACAAACGGTTGTGTGCTGTGTATGGAAGTTCTGCGGTAGATAGGAGCACCGTTGGACGATGGGTGAAGAGAATAAAGGCTTTAGGAAGTGGTAAAACGGAACTGGAAGATCGATCGCGGTCTGGGCGTCCTGCTCCTATCTACCGCAGAACTTCAATACACAGCACACAACCGTTTGTGAATGTTTCTCACACTTTCTTTCTCCTCCACCAAGAATTCCATTACAGCTCGTTGTTTTACCGTGTGTCACTCACAGACGCCATTTGAAGGATCAGTACTGCCTCGCTATTTGTCGGACGACTGTAAAATTACACACGTGTCCTTTGAAGTTCCAAGTTACTACCCTTTGAATTTCACACCTCTATCTTCATTCTTGACTGGGAAAAAACATGTGGGGCATTACTTTCTGAGCAACCCTCGTACAAAGGGGCTCTTTTACTAAGTGCTGCTAATCAGTTAACAAGTGGTATAGTGTGTGGTAACTGCCATGGTGAATCATAATGCGCAGGCATGCCAGCTATTGACCACTAAAACGCATGCTAATTGGTGCTCACGTGCTAATGTGGACGGTAGCGGGGCGGGTGTGGAGAGCACGTTGGCATGCAAGCACTGTTCATGCAGTACCTAACGATACCTCTAGGGGGTTACAAACGCAGCCTTATCAGGATTTAGTGACAGGGTCTGAAAATCTGGTTTGCACTGCTGAAAATGGGGATGATTTTCCAGCAGTCTTTGTAAAGTTTTCAGTTGACGGGGTGGTTTTAACGCGCACACCGTGCATGAATTTCCAAAGAGAAATGATCTGCATCCTTTCTCTGAAAATTACCAAGGGCAAAGTATGTTAAAAGCATCTGTGCACGGTGCATCTCCCATTTGTGCAGATGCCGGGGGGGGGGGGGGGGAGAGATTAGTGCCAAAGAGTGCACATAAATTTGAAACTCCATTGCACGTGTGTCATTTTCCTTCCCTGATCTCAGAGCACCCACAGAAACATCTTCCTTACTAAAAGTAGTTGCGCTCTGATCCCTTGCGTAACTTTAACCACCGTTGAGAAGGTGGTATTCAGTCAGGTCGCTTTATCCATGTAAATACCTCTTGAAATTGCCCATCCAATGTGTACTGGCTTAGTTGAGTTATTTACATTGTCAGCGCTTGATACACAATAATTTAATTTATCCTGTAAGAAGCGTCAGGTTCCATGAAAATGCCAAATGAATAGCTAATACAAATTTAAAGGGTTTTTTGTTCGCTGTATTTTAAACATCAGAAAATCCTTTTTTTTTCAAAATGGTTTCTTAGCAAGATAAGAGATTGAATCAGACAGAGTGCATGACAGAATGTTATTTTTTTCACATCGCTTCCTGTAACAGAGTACTTCAGTACAAATATTTGAAGTACTGTTTTGTATAGAAACCTGCCTCTTGCTATTAATTCAACACAGTCACCAAATGGTTTCTAACAGACTAAATCAGAAAAAATTAATAAAGGGTTAAGTGGAGACATCAACAGGCATTAAAGAGGACCAATTAAACTTATGTCTTCAATAGCCAAAGATTCATCACTTGTCTCCACTACCGAATTTTTCTTTAGTGTTTTTTTTTTTAATTTCTCTCCTTTTATATTGTGATAATTGTAAACTACACAAAAATATCAATATCTTCATAAGAGAGCCCCAACCACAAAAACTTCATATAGTGCTCAAAAAGGACCCTGAAAACAGAGCAAAGCACATAGAAATCTTCTCCTCATACTAAAAACAAAGAAAACATACAACCAATCAACATGCAACAGAGCATTCACCATCTATGCACCAACATTATGGAATGCACTTCCAGAAAACATAAAGGACTTATCAGACTTTAGAAAAGCATTAAAAATGCATCTTTTCAAGGACCACTATGGACTGACATAATGGCAACCAAATTAACTGAAAAGCAATCATACCCAACTGTAAACCCTCACACCGCACCATTACACCAAGTAATAGCAGATTGTTATCAACCTAAATTAAACACCCAGTGAAGGAACCCAATGTTAACATTCAAGTTAAACTTCCCGTTGTAATGTATGTTATGTAAGTTAAAACACAAACTGTTACAATGTATGTTATAGTTGAGTTGCAATGTAAACCGCTTTGAAACTATGATAAGGCATTCTAGAAAACATAATAAATAAAAAGAACAGAAGCACTTATCTTGCAATGACATCTCTTGTAGCAGCTTCGTCTTGAAAACCAGAAGCGGATAGCAAAGAATCAGCTATCATGGCCCACATCCCTCAACACCTTCTTCCAACCTGATCAGCAGAGAGGGTCCACATCACTTATGATTCTGCTGTGTGCTCGACATCAGTGTTTCAGCCTCACACAGGTTTGCCTCAGGAGCAAAGATACATTCATGCCAACTCGACCCAGTTCAGCTGGAAAGAAGATGGATCCAGAAGCTAATGGCAGGTTATCCAAGCATCCTCTACCTCCAGTATAGAACATAGAGAGGAGAGGATGACGGTGATGAGGACATGAAAGGAAAGAACAAGAGAGAGAGATGTAGGGTAAGATGCAGGTGTTGTGACAGCTGGAAATTGGAAGGGACGCTATGGAGAAAAGAGCTTTCTACTGCGATAGGAGTGTAGAGGAAGGTGGGGAGCATGAGAAGCAAAGAGAGGGGAGACAAAGAGTTGGTGGTCTGTTGCAGCTTTATCCCAGATAACCACCAGCCCACTCACCCTTCTACATAGAAGGGTTTTGGAATTGTTTTTACCAGTGCTTTTGCAATTCATAGTGCCTTGCTATTTGCAGATAGGATGGGATAGTACAGCCAAAAGGAGGGAGGTTTATGAATCAGGCCTCAAGTGGAAGGACTATGGGCTAGTTTGAACAAAGAGGGACACAGCCGTTGGAAGAAGTGGCTGGATCTGTTGGGCCCAGCAAGGCAGGATGATCCCTGGTGGTCTTGGTTTGTGTAGCTGGTCGCTGGGAGGCCCCATGGATAATTGTGACCTGACTTTCTCATATACGATGCAATGTTTGTGAAGAGGGGGAGTCTCCTTTTAGGCATGTTGCTGTTGTGTTCTTGGTATGTAATCGATTTGCATGTTGGTAAAGCTGCAGCCTGATACTTCCCATAGATGAATCTTGTCTGGCAATAATTACTGGAGGAAAGTGAAATGGTGCAGAATGGAAACAGAGTAAAGAGGAGAGTGCAGGTGCTCTGAAGTGGAGGAGTAGCCTAACCAAGGGACCAGGGTTCGATTCCCACTAGCACTCCTTGTGGCCTTGGGCAAGTCACTTAACCCTCCATTGCCTCAGAAGAATCCAAGTTAACCATGTCTCTGTTTAATGTACATTACCAAGTTTAAGTTACAATGTAAACAGCTTTGGCTAAAATAATAAAGCGGTATAAAAAATCCTGTTAAATAAATTAATGCAATTGGTTTATAGGATCTGCTATTATCTGTAGATGGAGGTGTTACACTTCTGAACCTGCTAGGAAAACAAAACATTCCTGCATGTTGTCTTGTAGAGAAGGGTTTGGTTAAAGCACACTAGGCTGGAGGTTCTTACAGGCCAATTTCTATACCCAGGGGCGGCTCTATAGTGAGGCAGAGTGAGGCGGTTGCCTCAGGCAGCAAGTTTTGAGGGTGGCAAAAATGCCCCCAAAACAACCGCCTCACTCCGCCTTCAAAAATTAAAAAAAAAAAAGCGCACAAATTGCTGCTGCTGCCGAGTCCACTTCTCATCAGCGGCAAACTCACCCTTTCCTTTCCTTGGCAGCCGCGGGTTCCTGCCTCAGAAAACCGCGGCTGTGCTAGTGACATTCTGTTTAAATAAAAGTGAAACCCGTGGGGAGCCTTCCTGCCTCTGTGAAGGAACCTGTACAGCTGCATCCCGCCCCCAGAGGACATTACATTAACTTCCTTTTGGGGGGGTGGGAAGCAGCTGCACAGTTCTTTGACAGAGGTGGGAAGGCTCTGCAATGGTTTGACTTCTTATTTAAACTTAACCCTTTCCAGGCCGAGCCCAAAACTCTTGGGATCCAAAATTCTGACTAAATATTCCTATCAAATGGTATATAATACATGACCATAGCAGAAGGAAAATCACTATTAGAACATATTGAATAAGATGGGTACAATTTTCCTGAAATATGCAAAAATTAACCAGGCTGCAGAATGTGGATTAAAAATTTAAAGTAGGCCTTGAAAGGGTTAATATCACTAGCACTGCCACGGTTTTCTAAGAAGTCAAAGGAAAAAAGTTCCAAAAAAGCTATTCCCACACGTATCAATAATCAAAAGAATACCCAAACCCCAACCGCAATCACCATATGCTATATACTTTTTGTCGGGCATAAACCGCAAGGTGAAGAGGACTCCCTCGACACCTCACGCAGTACATGCCCCTTTTGTTTTTTTATTATTTATTTCATTAATTCTGATTTCGCAAATCTTAAAAGCAGGGAAAGGCTTCACACTTATCTGCACAAGCACGACGTGCACGTTTCGAAGCGACCAGCTTCTGTATCAAATGTTCCCAAGGCAAAACAGTGTGTCCAATCCTTCCAAAAGTACCACAAAAGGAGCTAAGGATCCGCACAATATAGAGGAAAACAGTCCAGGCTCCGCTTTTTTGTTTTCCTTGCAATCCTTCCAAAATCCAGAAATCGCCAAAACTTTGGCGGGTGACGTTTTGGCGATTTCTGGATTTTGGAAGGATTGGACACACTGTTTTGCCTTGGGAACATTTGATACAGAAGCTGGTCGCTTCGAAACGTGCACGTCGTGCTTGTGCAGATAAGTGTGAAGCCTTTCCCTGCTTTTAAGATTTGCGAAATCAGAATTAATGAAATAAATAATAAAAAAACAAAAGGGGCATGTACTGCGTGAGGTGTCGAGGGAGTCCTCTTCACCTTGCGGTTTATGCCCGACAAAAAGTATATAGCATATGGTGATTGCGGTTGGACGGTTTTCTAAGAGGCAGGAGCTGTGGGGCATTTTTGCTGCCCTCAAAACATTTTCCTGGTAGTGGTATACAATTAAACAGCACATCCTTGCTTAGGAAATTCTTATGCTTGCTCATGATTCCAGGTTGCTACAAGATTTGCTATTCACTGCAAAATTGCAGGAAACCAGAAAACGTAAAGACAGTAAATTACCTGGGAGCTGGCCGAAGGAGAAGGGTGCACAGATGGGTCCTCTCTTCTTCTGCACTTGGACCCTCACCCCTTCTTTTCCCTCTTCTCTCCCTTAAAGTTCCCTGCTGATCCTCTTACCTTCTCCTATCTTCTGATCTTCCCTCTCTTTTTCCCCATCTATCCCTAGTGGCCCTTTACTGCTTATTCGCTTTTGATCCATAGAACTCTCCTTCAGAGTAAAGGCTACTAGTTTGGACCCAGGCAACAATGACAGAGGGAACAGGATGGGGAGTGGGGGGGGGGGGGGATATCGGTCAGAAGGGGAGAGAGGATTTGGGGAAAAGAGGTATAAAGTAGCTTAGAAGCAACAGAGGCAGTAGCTTGGTGGGAAAGGAGAGAGAGGCAACAACAGCAGCGTGGGACAGGAGGAAGTGGAAATAGAAGCAGTAGCTATAGCATGGGGGGAGGGAAAGAAAAGTGTCAGCTTGAGGTAGGAGGAGGGGGAGAAGAGCAACAGTAGATTTAGAAGCATCAAAGAGATGTCATCACCAGGCAGATTCTGAATTGGAAATGAGCATGAGCAAAAATTAGCAAGGTGTGCAGGGAGGCAGATAATGGAAAGGAAAGAGAAAAAATTAAAATAAAATAAAATAGGAAAAGTGCTGAAATGGAGAGAGAAATATTAAGCAACATGAAATTCAAGACTGAGCTGAATACTGTATACCAAGGTTGGAAAATGTATTGTTTTAAAACATTTATAACTTGAATTTTCAAAATGAAATTGGGGAATGCAAAGTAATTTACAAATAGATTCAAATTTAGGAAAATGTGCCTCAGAATTTTTGTAAACATCCCCAAATCTTTTCCCAGCATAGCTACAAACTCCTTCTGAGGTTCCACAGTAGATTGGTAGCTGTGACCTTAAGTTCTACTTTTAAAAGATTTTTTTTTGTCATAGGCATAACATTAGATAGTGAAGTTCTGTAATCCCTAGAGGGGTAGAGCTTAATATTCCTTGAGATGGCTGGGTAATGGGGGTGGGGGCTGGAAGGGAGAGGGCACTGGCACTGGGATGGTGCTTGGACTAGAAGGGGTTGGACAGTAGGGAAGGAGGGGGACTGAAAGGGAATGGACACCAGTGGCAGTCCTGGGAATGCAAGGTGGTTGACATTGGAAGGTACTGGGAAGGGGGAACTGGAAAAGGGGGCTGATACTGGGGAGGATTACTAGGACTGGACATAGGCTGATGAAGGAAGTGAAGAAAACAAAAGAAGAGACAAGAAATGGTAGATGGACTACAGACCATAGAAAGAGAGCTAAGAGAAGATAGGAAAGCAGAAGCCTCGGATCAAGAGAATAAAATGGTCAGACAGCAAAGGTAGAAAAAATAATTTTAATTTCAAGTTAATGGACAGTCTTGGTGCTATCTTTATATTTTATAAAGTGCAGGGAAATGCATCTCTTTTTATTTCTCTGGCATTGCATTGTATGCAGAATCTGACTTTTTGGGATTTCAGTTTAATTTATATATATATATATATATATATATATATATGTTTATTATTAGGTTATGGTCACTTATTCTGTACTTTGGTGAGGGTCTGTGTTCTGAGTTTGTGACCAAAGCCAGGCGTTCTGTTAACACGGAGTTTGTACTGTAGTAATCTGAATTGTTCAGCTTTTCAAATAGGTATTTGGATGTTCCAGGGCCTGATGCAGTATTTACAGTGATACCTTTTTGGATGGGCTCCTTATGTGAGTTTTCGAAGTTGGTGCTGGTATGGTATGGTATGTTATGGTATGATAGATTTGCTCTACAGATCCTCAGTGGCCTAGCTGTAGGGTTTTGTATTAGTTCACACAGGGGCGGCCCAAGGGGGGTGCGGGGCCATGTGCGGAGACTCGGTGCGGGGCCTCATTTGCATAAGGGGCCTCATTTGCATAAATATTTGCATAATGTTACCATACACTAACTTTTAGTATACATGCCTCTTCATGAGTGTATGGATTAAAAAAGACAAAGATTTCTACATTACTATAATCCAGTGCCAACCGCCAGGCACATTAGGAACTACTACAAACACTGCCCATTTAGAACCCATAGCAAACCCACCGTATCCCAACAGCACTACCAGGACTCATAAAGCACCATACACTACCTATCAAAAGGCAACACTGCAAATATTAAACCAATACATTTCAGAGAATAACAATACATGACCTACTGGGGAAAGAGAACAAGTGACAATGTCAAATAGGAATTACATAAACAGAATACCTCAGCTCAGTTACACATGCAGAACATAGACTATCACCAAACAAGGAATCACAATTTAAAAACAGGAAGACAATAATTAAACTGGGAACCCTAAAAGCCAAACTTGGAATGTACAACAACAATGTAGAAATAAAACTATAAATTAATTTCCTCTTGTACTAAACAAAGCACAGACATTAATGATGCACATTTCCCAGAGCTGACATATTCCAGTTAATAAATTCAAAATAAAGAGATATCTTTGTACCTTTTGTGCATTTTTTTTTTCAGTTGCAATTGTTCCAGCCACTTTCTTCTGGTTTATTTGTGTCTTCTGCTATCTCTCCATCGTCTGCTGTCCATTTGTCCTTTCTTCTCTTCTAGTTTTTTCCATTCTCTCTCTACATCTGCTTTAACATAATAATCTTTCTCCTTTTGCTCTTTCCTCATTCCTATTTCATCCACTCAAATTTTACCCCTCCATCCTCAATCCCCACTTAGTCTCCCAATACCCGGCCAATTGTACATTTTTCTTCCCTCCCACACAAAATATTTTTCCCCTCTCCATTTCATTCTCCCAGCCCCATCCCCGTCTAATCTCCCCCAACATCAGCTCCCATTTAGTTCCAGCCCCACCCAGTATCCGCTCCCTTCTAGTCCCCACATCAGCCCATTTCCAGTCCTAGCTCCCCCATCCATTTCCAGTCCTATCCGAGTCCCTTCATCAGCTCATTTCCAATACCAGCCTCCCATCAGCCCATTTCTAGTCCTTTCCTAGCCCCACCATCAGCCCATGTTAAATCCTAGCTCCCCTCCACTCAGCCCATTTCTAAACCAAGCCCCCCATGAGCCTACTTCCAGTTCTAGCCCCTCCATGAGTCCATTTCAATCCAAGCCCCCACCACAGCCCATTTCCAATCTTCGCTGCCCCCCACTCCCAATTCTCAGTTCTATCCTAGCCCATCCATCAGCCCAGTTCCTGTCCTAGCTCCCTCCCCTAAGAGCCCATTCCAAGCCCCCCTTCCCATCAGCTATTTGCAGTTCAAGCCCCCTTCCACTCAGCCCATTTCCATTCCAAGTCCCCCTCCCCATCAGCTATTTGCAGTTCAAGCCCCCCACTTCCCCTCAGCCCATTTCCATTCCAAGCCCCGTCCCCATCAGCTATTTGCAGTTCAAGCCCCCCACTTCCCCTCAGCCCATTTCCATTCCAAGCCCCATCCCCAACAGCAATTTGCAGTTCAAGCCCCCGTCCACACAGCCCATATCCAGTCCTAGCAACCCCCCCAAACCAGTACCAGTCCTAGCCCCCCCATAGCCCACTCCCAGTCCTAATCCCACCAGCCCATTTCCAGTCCTAATCCCCATCACCCAATTTTCAGTTTAAGCCCCCCCATAGCCCATTACCAGTCCTAACCTCCCCATCAGCCCACTCCCAGTCCTAATCCCCCAGCACTCAATTTTTAGTTTAAGCCCTCCCATAGCCCATGACCAGTCCGAACCCCCCAGCAACCCACTTCCGGTCCTAATCCCACCAGCCCGTTTCCAGTCCTAATCCCCCATCACCCAATTTTTAGTTTAAGCCCCCCCAGCATCCAGCACCACTCCTAACCCCCCCGAGCGCCCATCACCACTCCTAACCCCCCCCGCGCCCATCACCACTCCTAACCCCCCAGCCCAGCGCCCATCACCACTCCTAACCCCCCCAGCCAGCACACTGCCACTCACCACTCCTACCCCCCCCAGCCAGCCCAGTGCCCATCACCACTAATAACCCCCCAACCAGCCCAGTGTCCATCACCACTCCTAACCCCCCCCAGCCAGCCCAGCCCATCCCATCACTACTCCTAACACCTCCCCCCCCCAGCCCAGCCCAGCCCAGCCCAGCCCATCACAACTCCTAACCCCCCCCCCAGCCCAGCCCATCACTACTCCTAACACCCCCCCCGCCCAGCCCAGCCCAGCCCAGCCCATCACTACTCCTAACACCACCCCCCCAGCCCAGCCCAGCAGCACTTCTAACCCCCAGCCCAGCCCAGCACCACTCCTAACGCCCAGCCCAGCCCAGGGAAATTTTTTAAAAAAAACAAACCCTGTTCCCTGCGGCTGGGGGGGCCCCGGGGCTTAAGCGCGCGGGCCGCGGGCCCCCCTGTACCCGGCACAGCCTCTCCTCCCTGTAGCAGCTCTCTCTTCTGAGCTGCAGTCAGACGCGCCGGCTTGCAGAGCGCGAGGGAAGAGTTTTTCCCTCGCTGCTCTGTTAAGCCCGCGGGGGCTGATGGGAAGTTCCCATCAGCCCCCGCGGGCCTAACAGAGTCGCGAAAGGGAAACTCTTCCCTTCGCGCTCTGCAAGCCGGCGCGTCTGACTGCAGCTCAGAAGAGAGAGCTGCTACAGGGAGGAGAGGCTGTGCCGGGTACAGGGGGGCCCCGCGGCACGCTCGATTCTGCCGCGGCGGCCCCGACAGCGGCAGGAGACAGGTTTTATTTTTTTTTTTCAATTTTACTTTTACAAAAGAATGTTTTTTGCGCGGGGCCCCCTGAAACGCGGGGCCCTGTGCAAAAAACATTCTCGCTCAATGGACGGGCCGGCCCTGAGTTCACAATATGCCTGGTAATGGAGAATGTTGTTGTTAGTGAGATGATCAGAATCTGATTTTTTTTAAAGATATTGAGTTCTGTGCGTGAATGTCCTAGTTCTGCTCTGCACCCACTGTTGAGGGAGGGGGTTTTGTGGATGCAAAATATATGTTCAAAAAGAAAAAGCAAGAACCATAATGCAGTTTAAACAACAAAATAAAAATGAGTTATAATTTGGTGTTATAAACAGTGCTGCGGTTCTCACTCTTTCTTTTAGTTCCTTGGTGTGCAAACATCTTACATTTCCTCCACATTATCTAATCGGCTTTTTGGTTTGGTTCAGTCCCTGACTGAAATTTTGAGAAAGACCACCCCCCCTCCCCGCTCTTGGGAGGGGGGGGGGTGCTATCTCCTCCCTCCCCTCAGGCAGCAGATTGCCTTGAGCCACCCCTGTCTATACCTAGACTACTGTACACGAAGACAAAAATCCAGCAGGTGTTATTCTAAAAACTTCAGTCAAATTTCACGAATGATGGAAGCCTATGATAAGTTCAGACATTTATTTTATTTATTTATATTCTCTTATATACTGTGCTATTCTGCATCAGTGCGGTTTACATTGAACAAACGGAAATTACATTGAACAGGGCATTATAACTTGGAGATAACTATTTTACAGGGAACATGGGCTATGGAGGGTTAAGTGGCTTGCCCAAGACCACAAGGAGCACCTGTGGGACTAGAAACCTCAGTCCTTCCGGCCCAAGATTGCTGTCCTCTAGTGGGATTTGAACCCCCGGCCTGAAGTACCTTGCCCCAACCACTAGGCCACTCCTCCACTCATGACATGTTTTTGATATTGCTTCCAAGGATTAATTTCTAAGATGAAGATCTGAAATTGTGTGGCTTCCATCTTGGTCCATGAAAGATTTAAGAAGCTGACCAGCCCTACTCTGGGATGGCTCCTTAATAGAGACAGAGGACAGCTAGGAGCACAACTCCCAAAAGAACTATATGAAAACAGGATATCATAGTGTGGAAAAAAATGGGAATGGCTCAGCCTGTTAAGATGACATGGAGCCAGTTGATAAGCCCAGTACCAGAGCTTTCAAGTGACCCAATTTCAAGAGGCTGACCCTTGGCCAGTACTGATTTTTGGACGTACATCCCAGCGCAATGTGATACTTGTAGAATTTGTTTGTTTTCTTTCTAGCTTTCTGGTACAGAGGCAGCTTGAAGCCTCATTCCCATCCTAGGATAGTCATGTTTACTAAACCATGCTACCCAGTAGTGTGGGTTTTAGCGTGAAGTTTGTCTGTCATGCTAAAATGTAGCGAGGGTCCTGGCCCTAGAATCCCCACATGACCCTATTAGTGCATGTTGGTGTGGCGACTGGGAAGGATGGAAGCGTTTCGGGTGCAATGCAGCTAGCGTAGACATTTGTGGCCCATGCTACCTGCGCCTGGCACCTCAATGGATGACGCTAGCTGGACCAACAGCAGGATCATGGTGCTACAGTACGGTAAATCCAGGAAGACATATGTACATGCCCCCTGCATTTAGCCTGAAGCCTGTGCATGTGGCACAGCCCACATATGCATTGCTGACGCTGGGGCTTAGTCAACATGCACCCTATTATGCTATTTATCTAGTCTTTCCTTTTCTTATAATTTAGATTTGCCACGTTTTGTAGGGAATGGACTCCCTCCTCTTAATTGTGGACTGTTGTTCATCATCACAGAAGGCTTGTATAAATGAAACAGTTGTCTTATCTTTGTTGAGATATGTTCGATGAGCACATAGTGCAGATGACACATGGAGAATGGTAAAACAAAGTTTCCTACACTACCCCAATGACGTGCCTGGACTTTGCTGTGCAGGGTCCACCTCTAAGGCTTAGGAGTAACAACAATAAAGACAACTGTCTTACAGGAACTCAACCGAGACCTGCAAACTAATTTGACATTGGCCACCAAATAGCTTCCAGGTGGTAGTGACAAGCTGGGTTTGAACTGTTGAGCAGGAAATGAAAAGCCCTGTACCCCTGCACAGTGTTGGATCTTGCTGAGACCAGCTCAGGAGCATCAAAATTAACTTGTCAGTGGAAAGAAAGAGGACTTTGGTGGACAGACACGAGGAGAAGGTGGCATCCCTGCATTTATTCCTTGGGGTTATCCAGCTCCGTATGAGTAAACTTTGATCAGCTATTTTGAACTACTACTTTAAATTTTAGAAACCCATAACTCGCAAAGCTTGGAGATGGTTTATAAGATTCTAGTATCTTACTGTAAGTGGTCAAGGATTTGAGAAGGAAACTGTGGGTAGGAACTGCTATGCATTTGTCTTTTGATAAGATATCTGAACCAATGCATTCAATAAGAACAAGAAATTTAGCTTTTTTTTCCCTACTGTACAAAACTATTATTTGATAACGCATAAAATACCATCAAAGCATCTAATAAAAATAACACAGTTCATAATTAAACAGTTCACATTACAGTAAAACAAATTGATAAGCTGGACATCCCTCCTCCCCGATTACTAGGCAAAACTAGAAGGAATTAAGAACATAAGAAAAGCCATGCTTAATCCATCCAGCCCACAATCCTAGCTCTGACAGTGACCAGTCCAGGTCACAGGTATCTAGCAGATCCCCAAAAAGTAGATCTATTTCTCATATTCATTTTCAATCCTCCCTATTGAAGCTAAAGGCCAAGGCAGAGAGGCTCACATCCTGGAGATGACTGCATGGCTGCATAGATGGTATCATCAAGAGCGTTTTGGTTTCCCACCTCACTTCCTCTTCCCCTCCCTCTTCCCTCTTCCCTCTATCCCTCCCCTGGTCTGACCATTCCTGCCTCTTCTTCTCCCTCCCCCTCTCCTCCCCCCCAGCTCCCTCCCCAGGCTCTTCCCCCTAGCCCTGTCATTCCTACTTACTCCTGCAGAATCAATGCCTTCTTCAATTCCCCCCTTCTGATGTTCTGTTCCCTACTGACTTTCATCTACTTTCTGTCGACGCTCAAGCCCATGCCTGGACTTCTACTCTCTCAGCCACCCTCAACACTCTTGCACCCCTTCAGCCTCGTCCCATTCGCCACCACCGCACTCACCACCCTTGGTTCCATCCTGGTCTTTTCCTTCACTGCAGGTACCTCCGCCATGTGGAACGGCTCTGGCGCATACATCCTTACCCCTCTAACCTGGACCATTTCCATCTCTGTCACCATCACTACTGCTCTCTTCTCCACTCAGCTAAGCATAAATACTATTCTAACCTCATCTCCACTTCTGCTAACTCTTCCCGTCAACTCTACTCTATTCTCTGTTCCCTCTCCGCTCCCCATTCCCTCTCATCCCCCTCTCCCCCCCTAACCTTCCTGACCCCACTTCCCTAGCCTCCTATTTTGCCTCTAAAGTCTTCTCCCTTTGCCTTACCTTACCGTCATGTCCTCCTCCTCTTTCCTCTCCTCCCGTGGCACCATCCTCTCCCTTTCCCCTTCCCTCCCCTCCATTATCTCCCTTCCTTCCCCTCTTCCACCTCTGGTCCACCTTTGAGCCCATTTCTCTTCCTTTCCTGTCCAAAGCCTTTCTTTCCACTCGCAAAACCACCTGCCTCGCTGATCCTATCCCTTCCACTGGCTTTTGGAACCCTCTCTAGCTCTCTCCTCTTTCATTCTCTCTATCTTCAACTCTAACTTATCTACTGGGATTGTTCCTTCACCCTGGAAGCACGCCTCTGTCCACCCTATCCTGAAGAAATGTTCCTTGGACCCCTCTTCTTTTGCAAATTGGCGCCCTATTTCTAACCTCCCTTTCCTCTCTAAGCTCTTAGAGAAATTAGTTTTCTCCCAACTCTCTTCTCACCTTGAAGCCTCTCTCACCCTCCACCCACGGCAATCTGGTTTCCGCCCCGGCCACAGCACGGAATCTGTTCTCCTCTCTCTTCTCAATGAACTGCATGCTGCTCACGATCATGGCTTTATCTCTCTCACTGTCTCTCTTGATCTATCCGCTGCTTTCGACTTGGTTGATCACCACACTCTCTTGGTTCGTCTTGGGGAAGCCGGCCTTGCTGGGTTGGTACTTCAATGGTTTCACTCTTTTCTCTCCTGTCGGTCTTTCTCGGTTCTCTCAGGTACTTCCTCTTCTTCCACCCCCCCCCCTCCCCTGTGGTGTTCCCCAGGGTTCTGTCCTTGCACCTCTTCTCTTCAACGCTTTCCTTGCCCCACTCACCCTTCTGGTACAACAACACGGCATTTCTGCATATTGCTATGCAGGTGACATCTTTCTTCTCCATCATACCGACTCCTCTGCTCCTGACATCACCCCCCTAAATGCTTGTCTTTCCTCCGTGGCATCCTGGCTTTCTTCCAATTTCCTTCATGTCAACCTTGCTAAAACGTCTGCTATCTAGTTTACTCTTGGGAACTCCCTCCCCCTCCTCCCCTCACCCCCTTGCTTTCCTCCTCGCCTATCCCTATTGTTTCTTCTCTCTGGTACCTCGGTGTCACCCTTGACTCGTCGCTCTCTTTCAAAGATCACATTTCCTCTGCTGTCCAGCATTCTTTTTTCACTCTGAAGCAACTTTGTGCTGTTCGTCCCTTTCTCTCCTTTTCCTCCTTGACTACATTACTTCTTTCCCTCATATCCCGTCTTGATTATTGAAAGGTCACTTTAGCCGGTCTCCCTCAGTCCTAGCTTTCTCACCTCCAATGCGTCCAAAACACCGCTGTTCGTATCCTAACCCACGCCGCATGCTTTGACCAGGTCACCCCCCTCCTTCTACGTCTGCACTGGCTCCTCATCTCTTTCCGGATCCAATTCAAGCTTCTCATTTTCGTCCACAAATCTATTCACACAGGTACCCCCCTTTATCTTGCTGATCGGGTCCACCTTCACACCCCTCACCCTTCCCTTCGTTCCTTTCATGCAAATCGCATGTCCCTTCCCTCCCCATCCCAGGCTCACTTGGAGTCCACCCGTTCCTCAGCTTTTTATTTCCTTGGCCCAAGGCTCTGGAACTCGCTCCCCCCTGCCCTCCGTTTAGAACCATCTTCTACTGCCTTTAAAGCAAAACTGAAAACTCACCTTTTCTGCTTAGCTTACGACCTACCCCCCCCCTCCTTTCCCCTCCTCCCCGTTGATGTGCAGCCTTACACGCCTTCCTGTTCCACCCCCTTGTCATCATAGCATTTCCCACCCCTCTCGCTATCTGTTGTCCCCCTGTCCCCTTCTCTTTTCTGTTCTTATTCTTTCTTCTGTCCTGTTTCTAAGTTTTAATGGCGTTCCTTTTCCTTTTCCTGCAGCTTTTTTAATTTTTTTAATTTTTTTAATTTTTATTGTAAACCGCCCAGTTACTTATGTTATGGGCAGTATATTAAGTTTTTAATAAACATAAACATTGTGGGTTAAACTAGAAAGAGGGAAAGAGAAATCTGTTTGTATTGGCGTGATATACAGACCTCCCTCACAAGAGGAAGAGGTGGACAGAGAGTTAATTGAAGACATACACAGCATTGCTAGGAAAGGGGAAGTGCTACTGATGGGGGATTTCAATATGCCAGATGTTGATTGGCACATCCCTGCTGCAGTATCATCTAGAAGTAAGGAGATCCTGGATTCTCTACAGGGAGAACTATTCAGGCAATTGGTAACAGACCCCACACGTGAAGAGGCCATACTGGACTTGGTGCTTACCAATGGTGAAAGTGTTTCTGACGTTATAGTGGGAGATCATTTTGCATCCAGTGATCATCAGATGATGTGGTTCAGTATTAGGACTAGGGCTGTTAAAATCCATTCAAAAGTGAGGGTCTTAGACTTTAGGAAAACAAACTTTGCCAAGATGGGCCAATACCTCAGGGAGTCGTTAGTGGGATGGGAACAGCTGGGGGATGTAGAAAAACAGTGGGCAATGCTGAAAGGGGATATTTTAAGGGCAACCAACCTTTTTGTTAAAATGGTAAATAAAGGTAAAAGGAAAAGGAGACCGCTATGGCTTTCGAAAGAAGTAGCTGAAAAGGTGAAGAAAAAGAGGGAGGCCTTCATGAAATACAAGAGATCACAGAGAGAGGAAGACAGGCATCTGTATTTGGAAAAGCTTAAAGTAGTCAGGAAAGCAAGAATATGCAACCTACCTAATGAGCAAGAACACCGGGCAAGCCCCAGATAGCAATAAGGTGACATACAGTCAAAATTGGCCCGAGAACCATCAAGCCTGGAAAAATTTCTCTACCAACAGTGCAGTGCATAGAAGACATTGTGAATGCCCTGAAACCCATGCCCAGTGGAATGGATCAAAAATTCCAAGGAACAACTATCTAAGTACATCCACAAAATCGTAACAGAGTTCCTGCAACAAGGACACATGCCACAGGCACTTAAACAAGCCATGATACGACCCATCTTCAAGGGCGCAAGGCTGAGCCCTATGGACCCAAAATCATACCGCCCCATATCCAGCCTACCCTTTATATCAAAGGTGATTGAAAAGGTAGCACAGAGGCAAGCCCCGTTAGACCCTCAGCAGCATGGCTTCAAACCACAGCACAACGTAGAAACACTACTCACATCCCTTTTTGACAATCTGCTGAAGCAACAAGACAATATAAAAAAATGGATTTTTGCTAATATTCTTGGACATCTCAGCGGCATTCGACACAGTCTCCCACATAATAATGTTAAACTGATTACAGGAGATCGGTCTATGCAACAATACAATAAAATGGTTCACATCTTATCTAAGCAACCGAACACAGCAGGTCAAATGCGCCCAGAGAAAATCATCACAGTTCCCTATCAACCAAGGAATACCACAAGGATCAGCGCTCTAATCCATACTATTCAACATCTACATCCAACCGATCTGTGGCATTATCAAACGCCATATGTTACAATATCACATATATGCTGACGACATTATGGTGTATGCCCCAATAGACATACTAATTCCAGATATGGCCCCCATGACTCGATGCCTCAAAGATATGAACAACTGGCTCGTTGAGAACAACCTGAGAGTCAATTTTGACAAAACGGAAGCAATGACCATAACCAGTAATCCCAATTTTAACCCACCTCCAGCCATCAGCATCCTCAACCGAACAATACCAATAAATGACGAGGTGAAATACTTAGGTGTCACCCTGGACAGTAATTTAAACCTTCAATCACATATCAGCAAAACCACTGCAAAAGCATACCAATGATTGAAGCTCTTCCGGAGACTCAAACTGATCCTCAGCCAGGACCATTTTGGCACTGTATGCCAGGCAGTCATCACCCCAATACTGGACTACGGAAACTCCTTATTTCAAGGACTTCCTAAGCAGGCTACCCATCTGCTCCGGCTAGTACAGAACACTGCAGCCCGAATCATAACTGGCACAGCCAAGCACGAGCACATTACTCCTGTACTTCAGCAACTACACTGGATACCAATATCTGCACGGGCAAGCTACAAGACAACAGTAAACATATTCAAGATCATACACCTATGCATGGCAAACATCCTTCACAGTCTGATAACCAGGGACACAATCAACAGACCCAGGAGAACCAACAGCAGCAATAGACTCTGTGTACCCGCTGGATACCACAAAACAAGGCAAGTGACCTCCAACAGAGCCATATCCCTCTCGGCACCAGCCCTCTGGAATTCCCTCTCGGACGGACTGCGGGCAATAAATGACCTCAAAGACTTCCACAAATCCCTTAAAACCTTTTAATTCATGGAGTGTTATAACTAAACATCCTGAAGACTTCTCACACAAGCCTGAATGTACGATAATCCCAACCACTATAGTCTATATGTACGTCCTGTCACCCCTGTTTAATGTTGTCCCAACCTGTGTAAACAACCACTTTGATTGAAGGAGAAAGTGGTATACAAATCTGGATAAATAAATCAAATAAATAAAAAAAAGAGGAGGAAATAGCCAATGCAATAAAATGGGGGGATAAGACATTTTTCAGATATGTTAGTGAAAAGAGGAAGGGCAAAAGTGGTATTGTCAGACTCAAGGGTGAAGGGGAGGAATATGTAGAAGCTGATAAGGATAAAGCGGAATTGCTTAACAAATATTTCTGTTGTGTTCACAGATGAAGAAACAGGAACAGGACTTCAGAAAACACCCAGAAACAGGAACAGAAGCAAGGGGCATCTTGAACAATTTTCAGAAGACTGTGTTCATGAGAAACTAGCTAAACTTAAAGTAGACAAAGCGATGGGACCGGATGGGATACACCCTAGAATACTGAGGGAACTTGGGGACGTTCTAGCAGCTCCACTGACTGACCTTTTCAATGCTTCGTTGGAGTCGGGAGTGGTGCCAAAGGACTGGAGAGAGGCTCATGTGGTGCCTTTACACAAAAGCGGAAGTAAGGATGTGGTTGAAAACTACAGGCCGGTTAGTTTAACCCTGGAATTACAGAGATTTTTTGCACACACTGAATACCGTTGGGGTCATAAATGACCCCACGACGAATTTTAATTGTTAACCATGAAAAATGTAAACTAAACAGACAAAATATTATTCTGAATTAATTGTTTATTATATGAAGGTTAAATGTTTTGAAATTTAATGCTTTATCATAAAATTACATGAAGAAGAGTTGCCATGAAAGCAGTTTTTGCATGCACTTGATGAACACAGTAAAGTACTACAGTCATTTGCATGAGACACAGACAATTTCTGAATGTTCTTTGCAAACATTGCGCTTGCAGGAGGTGCAAACTATGTTGCTTTTCTTGTCTTTTTCTCTGGAACAGCAGTGACACCTTGCCCTTTTCTTTGGGATCCCGACATTGCAAACAGCATCAGTGGCTTCTTCAATGCTGGAAGAGGTCTCGCTGCAATTACTCTGAAGCAGCTGCTTTCCTAATTCCAAGAGGAATAGACGACGTCTGTGCTTTGATTTGGACTGCCATTCTGGATTTAGTGACATCCAAACAATGAAGGCGTTCAAAGCACTGACATCAAACATGTATTAGAAGATTGTCACTGGCCAGCGTCTTGTCATTCGTTTTGTGGTATACGTGCACAACATTTGATCTGCCATATCTACTCTACCTTTACTAGAATTACAGTCCAAGATCATGTGTGTTTTTTTGTCTGGATGTGTGTTGTCTACTTCTTCTTGATCATGCAAACTGCTCAGAAGAACAAGCACTTTTCCTTTCTTCGGGCAATAGGAAACCAGAGTGGCGTCATCGCGAAAGGCAAACAGTGAAGTGAATACCTCTCGGCCCTTTGCTGTTACAAATTCTGGAGGTAATTCTTTTCTGTTCTTTCGAATTGTCCCCAAAAGTGTCATTTGTTTTTCTAGCAATTTCCGTGACAGGAATAAACTGCAGAAGAAATTGTCAACAGTAACATTTCTGCCAGATCGCGTCAATCCCTCAGTGAGTTGCAGCACAACCCTTTCACCCTGATTCTGTTCCCTGTTTTGTCTGATTTCCCTTCCTGTATATACTTGAAGATGCAGAACATATTGTGTTCTACTGTCACACAACATCCATAGCTTTATGCCATATTACCCAGGTTTGCTGGGAATATATTGTCTGAATGGAACATGGCCACAAAACGTAAGCAGTTGCTCATCCACGGTAACATTTTCACCAGGAACAAAGGCGTCACTTAGAGTTGCTTCCCAGTTATCAAAAACGTGTCTGATTGGAACAAGCTTATCCATGCCTCATTGTTCACGTCTGTTGGTTGCATCATCAAATCTGAGAGCACAAGAAATTTGCTGAAAACGATTACGGGCCATATTTTTGCCGAAAACAGAACGACCATCTTCAAGGTTCCACAACTGAACTATGGATTCATTTTGTGACTTGTACATGCCTGAGAGGATCAGAAGTCCAAGAAAACATTGAAATTCTCCATCTGTCAAATCTTTCCAGGTGTCGTCATAAATGTGTCTTCCTTGTTTGCTCGTCCACATCATGATTTCATTCAATAAGTTCTTCCTCATGAACAAGTGGAATGCTGCGAGAGAGCCATCAACATTTCATACAGCATACCCTGTAGGACCTTGTTGTATGGGCATGACAGCTCTGGTGTATCTTCCAGCAGCTTGCTTTATAGGTTTCCTGTTCCATGATGTGGCATCCTTAGATACATAGGCTTCAATGGCAACATTTGTGCTTATAGTTGATGATCTCTTAGCTCCTCTACAACCACAACTAAGATTCCTCACAGATGATACTGACACCGAGGACTTCTGCCTTCTTCCCCGTCCAGCACAGCTTCGACCTTTGCCTCAACCTGTAACGACCCTTTGTTACAGGCAATGTTACCGGCACAACATCAGTCTCACGTTCACTTGGTGACCAACTGCTGTCGCCATCTGAATCATGACTGTCATCAGATTTTTTGTCCAAACTTGGCTGATATGCTTCTTCACTTGTTGAATATGCTGCATCATCAGACGACTCAGAGCCGTCACTGTCAGCATCTCGTTGCAATATTTCTCTTACTTGGGCTGCTGAATACTTTCGTTTTGACATCATAAACAATAACCTAAAATAAATAAACAAAGATAAAGTTGAATAAAACGCAAAGCAGTTTTACTATAGGTATACAATAATCGTGATGAACGAGCTGAAAGCCTTTTGATTTCATCGGAAATAATGAGAGAACGTATGATATCAGTTACAGAAAATGTGTAATTTTCATAAAATAAGAGTACAAAAAATAAATGATACATAATTAATGATAAGTACCTTTGTCAGATCAAAAAATTCACAAAACTGCAAATTCTATCACGATCCAAACCGGACATAAGCAACTGGGGTCAAAAATGACCCCACTGGTACTCTGTGCTGCAATTCATCACTAGCGTCACCTAGCGGATGAAAATTACTCCTCTCATGGTGCAATATAAAGAGAATATTGGCATGTGAAAAGTCATAAAAAGATTGCATTCTTGAACAACTTGTTTCCGAGATACGCATTCTGAAACTTGCAACGGGGTCACTTTTGACCCTATCGGTACTCCCAGGGTTAACTTTGGTGGTGAGTAAATTATTGGACCGAACACAATTTAGGAGAGCTATCCAGAGTGTCGCCATGAGTCGACTCCGACTCGACGGCACTTAACAACAACAACAACAAATTATTGGAAACGCTGCTGAAAGAGAAAATAGTGAGGTTTCTGGAGTCCAGTGGATTACAGGATCCGAGGCAGCATGGATTCACCAGAGGCAGGTCTTGTCAGAAAAATCTGATTGATTTCTTTGACTGGGTAACCAGGGAGTTGGACCGAGGAAGAGCCCTAGATGTGGTGTATTTAGATTTCAGTAAAGCCTTTGACACCGTTCCTCACAGGCGACTTATAAACAAACTGAGCACTGTAGGGATGGACCCTAAAGTTACTGCATGGGTTAGAAATTGGTTGAGTGGGAGGCGACAAAGAGTACAAGTAAATGGAGCTCACTCTGAGGAGAAGGATGTTATCAGTGGTGTGCCCCAGGGATCTGTCCTATGTCCGATTCTTTTTAACATCTTTGTTAGTGATATAGCGGAAGGGCTGTCGGGTAAGGTTTGCCTCTTTGTGGATGATACCAAAATCTGCAATAGAGTAGATACCTAGGAAGGTGTAGATAACACAAGGAGGGATCTAGCTAAGCTTGAAAAATGGTCTAGAATTTGGCAGATGGGATTTAATGTTAAAAAACGCAATGTCATGCATTTGGGCTGCAGCAATCCAAGGGAGCAATATAGTATAGGGGGTGAAGTACTTTTGTCCACTAAAGAAGAGCGGGACCTAGGCGTGGTTGTGTCTGATGATCTTAAAGTAGCTAAACAGGTAGAAAAGGTGACAGCAAAAGCTAGAAGGATGCTTGGGTGCATACGGAGAGGAATGGCTAGCAGAAAAAAAAGAGGTGATAGTGCCTCTGTGTAAGTCTTTAGTGCGACCTCATTTGGAGTATAGTGTGCAATTCTGGAGACCGCACCTTCAAAAAGCGTAGTTACTCACCTGTAACAGGTGATCTCCGGGAACAGCAGGAATTTAGTCTTCACATATGGGTATCATCGGTACCGACGGAGCCTGCGTGGAAACGCTCCCCAGCGTCCAATAGGAACGCTTTTGGGAGCATCCCTCAGCACATGCGCGCTGCCTTCCCGCCTTTCCAACTGTCCCTCTTCAGTTAAGTTTGTAGCTTAGTGAAAGGATAGAGGGAGAGAGGAAATAGACAAAGAGATAGAGAGACAACTCCTAGGGGAGGTGGGTGGGTTGTGAAGACTAAATTCCTGCTGTTCCCGGAGATCATCTGTTACAGGTGAGTAACTATGCTATCTCCAGGAACAAGCAGGAATGTAGTCTTCACATATGGGGACTCCCTAGCTGAAGATGCCAGGGAGATGGCCCCAGGAAGGTGCCACCCTAGAAAGTGTGCCACCACTAGGCCACTCCTCCACACCCTAGGAGTGGAGGAGTGGCCTAGTGGTTGGGGCAAGGTACTTCAGGCCGGAAGGTCGGGGGTTCAAATCCCACTACAGGACAGCAACCTTGGGCCGGAAGGACTGGGGTTTCTAGTCCCACAGGTGCTCCTTGTGGTCTTGGGCAAGCCACTTAACCCTCCATAGCCCATTTTCCCTGTAAAATAGTTATCTCCAAGTTATAATGTCCTGTTCAATGTAATTTTAGTTTGTTCAATGTAAACCGCACTGATGCAGAATAGCACGGTATATAAGAGAATGTAAATAAATAAATAAATAAATAAAGGTAGGCATCCTTCCTCCTATGGATCTCTGGCATTCCACCAGGGTTGGTGGGTAGGAGTTGAATTAGGTCTGAAAGAGATTTTGAAGAACAGCTTGGCCAAAGAAAGCATCCCAATGGGAGGCTTTATCCAGGAAGTAGTGGGCTGTGAAGGTGTGTACCGAAGCCCAAGAGGCTGCTCGACAAATGTCATTGATAGACACGGAGTGGAGATTAGCCATGGAAGCTGCCATGGCTCTCACGTTATGAGCTGTGACATGGCCTTGAAGAGGAAGACTCTTACTCTCATAAGCAAAGGATATGCATTGGACAATCCATTTAGATAAAGTTCCTTTGGAGACTGGAAGTCCCAAATGACTAGAGTCAAAAGCTATAAAAAGTTGCGAGGACTTGCTATGTTGCTGTGTTCTCTGTAGGTAAAAGGCTAAGGCTCTTTTACAATCCAAAGTATGAAGGTTTCTTTCTGCATTAGAGGCGTGAGTGAGGCCTCAGAAAAAATACAGGAAGATAAATTGATTGATTCAAATGAAAAGGCGAAACCACCTTTGGCATAAAGTGTGGATGAGTTCTAAGAACAACCTTATCATGATGAAACCTAGTATAAGGAGGATCAGCCACTAAAGCTTGCAGTTCACTAATGCGACGTGCAGAGGTGATTGCAATTAGGAAGATGACCTTCCAAGTCAAAAACGTAAGGGTTGTAGTGGCTAAAGGCTCAAAAGGCGGCATCATGAGCTGCCCGAAAACTAGATTTAGATCCCATGCCACCGGTGGTGGCTTAATGGGAGGTTTGGTCAACAGAAGACCACTCATTAATCTGGATATGAGTGGATGAGAGGAAATTGGTTGTCCATTCAGAGGCTTATAAGAATCTGCAATTGCACTAAGATGGACTCTTAACGAATTGGTTTTTAGACCAGAATTCAATAAGTGAAGGAGATATTCTAGTATCGATTCTAAAGGTATGCCAAGGGGGTTTAATCCCTTCTTGGAGCACCATATAGTAAAACATTTCCACTTGAAGGCATAAG
Organism: Ichthyophis bannanicus; assembly: GCA_033557465.1. NCBI lineage: Eukaryota > Metazoa > Chordata > Amphibia > Gymnophiona > Ichthyophiidae > Ichthyophis > Ichthyophis bannanicus. The sequence continues at coordinate 57,039,949 of CM066045.1, forward strand.
ATCTTCTTGTGGAAAGTTTTCTAGAAGCCTGAAGGATATCCTTTACCTGTTGGGACAGGTTGAAATCCTGGAGGTCTAAGCCTTCAGCAACCAGGCCGTGAGATGCAGGGACTGAGGACTCGGGTGCCATAGCGTCCCATCCTCTTGGGAAAGGAGATCTGGAGCATGCCCTAACTCCAGAGGTGCAGCTTGAGAGTGATGTAGAAGCAGGGGATACCACGCTTGGTGTGGCCATCGTGGCGCTATGAGAATCATGCAACTCCTGTCTCTCTGAAGCTTGAAGAGTGTTTTGGGGATGAGGGGAATGAGTGGGATGGTGTAAAGGAAGTCCTGACCCCTGTGAAGGAGGAAGGCATCCCTTGCCTGACAATTGTGAGCCGGAATCCTGGAACAGAACCGGGGAAGTTTGGCATTCAGTGGACTTGCAAAGAGGTCTATGTCTGGAGTGCCCCAGAGATGAAAAATCTTTGCCACCTGGTCTTGGTGGAGAGACCACTCGACTGAGTTTGTCTGCCCAAAGGTTTTGAATTTGATACTCTCTGGCAAGGGCCCACAGTTGTAAAGCTTCGTTGTATAACGACATAGAGCCTGTCCCGCCCTGCTTGTTCACATAGAACATAGCTACTTGATTGTCCGTCTGGACTAGGACTGTCTTGTAGCTGAGCTGGGCATGGAATACTCGAAGAGCTAAATAGATTGCTCTTAATTCTAGGAGGTTTATGTGTAGACCAGCCTCCTGTGGAGTCCAGGTGCCCTGGGTAGAGAGATGATTCAGGTGTGCTCCCCAACCCACCTGTTATGCATCTGTTGTTAGGGTGGCCTGAAAAAGGGGTTGATGGAAAGGAGACCCCACTGTCAGATTTTCTAGTGATTGCCACCATTGGAGGGACAAAATTAGTCATTGAGAGTTTACTATTTAATAAATGTCCTGTGGCCTGTGTCCACTGTGTGGATAGGGTCCACTGAGCTGCTCGCATATGGAGGCGAGCATATGGGACTACATGAACTGTGGATGCCATATGTCCCAGCAACTGTAGTAGCTCCCAAGCAGTTAGGGAGGATTTCCCTGCTGCTTCAGAAGCTAGTTGCATTATGTGAAGACACCGGGCCTGTGGAAGGAAAGCCTTTGCCTGTCTGGTATCTAGACAGGCCCCTATGAATTCCAGGCATTGGGAAGGAACAAGTTGGGATTTTGGGAAGTTTATTACCAACCCCAAGTATTGGAGGATTCGCATTGTGCGAGACAGTGCAGTGCAGGCCTCTGCAACTGTAGGGGCTCGAATGAGCTAGTCGTCTAAGTAAGGGAAGACGAATATCCCCAGGGTTGGCAGAAATGCAGCTACTACTGCCATGCATTTCGTGAATACTCTTGGTGCTGAAGCCAGACCAAAGGGAAGAACCCTGTACAGGAAATGTTTTCCTTTGAAAAGGAATCATAAGAATTTCCTGTGATCTGGATGGATCAGAATGTGAGTGTATGCATCCTTTAAGTCTAGAGAGCAAAGCCAATCCTGACTTTGAAGGTATGGCAGAAGAGTTCCTAGAGAAATCATTTTGAACTTCTCTCGGAACAGGTATTTGTTCAATTCTCTGAGGTCTAGAATGGGTCTGTGTCCTCCTGTTTTCTTTGGAATAAGAAAATAGGGGGAGTAGAACCCTGCATCCCATTGAAGAATGGGTACCTATTCTATTGCCCCTTGGGCAAGAAGTGTTGAGACCTCGTGATCTAGCAGATTGTCTGCGGAGGTTTGAGAATTGAATTGCCTTAGAATTGTAGGAGGGGGCATGCTGTGAAAATGGAGCTTGTACCCTTCTCCTACAATGGACAGAGTCCTTTCTTCTGCTGTTATCTGATGCCATCTGTTGGCAAAGTGGCATAACCTACCTGGGATATTGGGGGGTTGGGGACCCCTCAGAGGCAGGAAGTCTAAGCTCTCTAGGAAGGAGTCAAAGCCCTTGAGGGGACTGAACCTGCAGAGCTGGTTGGGCTCTTGGGCCTTTTGGCTTCTTTTGCTGTCTAGTTTGTCCCTTTTGGGCAACCTGAGTTTGACTCTGCTGGGTATAGGAAGGATAAAAGTTTTTGCTGAAAGAGGGTTTTTTTTATAAGGCTTCTTTTTGGCTGGAGTGGCTGTAGATTTTGACAATCTATCTAGTGTGGTATTGTCAACATCTAACTCGTTAGCCTTTTCCTGCCAAAGAGATTCTCTCTTGTGCAAGGAATGTTCCTAACTTGTCCTGTACCCAATTCTCCAAGTCTGATGCCTGAAGCTAGGCAATCCATTGTGCCCCAATGGCAATAGCAGAGGTTCTGTTGATGCATTCAAAGCAGTCAAAGGCTGCACGATTCACAAACTTGGAGACATCTTGAGCATGCTTAACTAAAGCAAGAAAGTCTTGTCTCTTTTCATCTGGGAGAAGTGGGCTCATAAGCTTCAAGTCTCCTGTAACTTCTTTGAGGAACATGCCCATATATAGTATATATGAAATGATCCTAGCTGAAAGCATGGAAGCCTGAAAGGTTTGGCACCCAAAAGCGTCCAGAGTCCTGCATTCACAACCTGGGGGATTGGATGCATGCCTCTATGCACTTTTCATCCTATGCATGGCTGACTCCACCACCATTGAATGGTGTGGCAGCTGAGTCTTTTGAAATCCAGGACATGGCGGAACTCGATACATAGTATCAAGCCTCCTAGAATGAGGATATGTAGTCAGAGGTGTCTCCCACATTCTGAGCATCAAGTTATGCAGAATTTCATGGATGGGCAGAGTGGCTGCCTCCTTTGGAGCTTTAGGATATTGGAGAATTTCCAATTCCTTTGCTCTGGGTTCCTGTTCTGGAGCTACCGTGATTGAAAGGCGTTTGGCCACATCACAAATAAAATCCTGAAAAGACATGTCCTCTGGAGGTGACATTCTGTGTTGGGGAGAAGAAGAATCTTCCAGGAGAAACCCTCTGGTACCAGCAGAATTGTCAGAGTCTTCTGAATCGGAGGATTCGAAGTATTCCTGACCACAATGCTCATGCAAAGCACGGTCCCGGTATTGATTGAAGTCGGTACTGAGTTGATCCGGTACCGATCTGTCGATTCCAGTCAAAGATGGCATGGGAAGAACTCCCACCGGGGCTGGTACTGGTGTCTGTACCGGTGTAGGTACCAGCATCGGTATCGATGTCGGTACCGGTGCCCGTTGAACCATAGGCATTAACGGTACCGCAGCTGTGAGAAGAGCTGCAATGCTGCGTTCGATAGCGAGGAACCTCTGGTCTATCGACGCTGTCGATGCCTGGGTGTCGGTACCGGTGAAAATGGCTGGGACCCCTGAGCATGGCACCAGTAGTTCTTGCGAGGTTGAGGCCTCAAGAACATCCTGGAGCCCTTTTGATGCTTTGGAAGCTGAAGCCTCCTGCCGGGGCTGTTTTGCCAGTGTGGTTCCCTCAAGGGCAATGCCAATCACCTCTTGATGCTTAGCAGGAGAGCTACCCTTTGAGGACTGGCTTTTTTGTTTAGTTACCTGAGATCCATAGGAGGAAGAGGAGGCTCTTGAAGATGTTGATGCAATGGATCTGGCATCCGAAGAAAAGAGAGTACCGAGCTTTGCAGCCCGGTTCTGTCTTCCTCTCTTAGTCATCCCCATACAGGAGAGACATTCAGATGGAGAATGTTCAGGCCCTAAACATTTAAGACACCAATCATGGGTGTCAGTGACGGAAATGGTACCGCCACACTTAGTACATTTTTTAAAACCACTAGTTGGTTTTTCCATGTTTCAGGAATATGAGACCTAATGCCCAAAATGGCGCCTAGCACCGAAAAAGAAAATTTTCTGAAGAGAAACAGTTCAAAGTATAAAATATTTTGAAAAAAGAAAAGAAAAGAACTGGCGGTACTGGTAGACGTCGTGCGGAGGCAAATGCGACCACAAGAAAACAATTTTAAAGACGGAATTTTCTGTGGTGACAGGGTATGGGTCCTTTCGGCTCCACGGAAAATGAAGAACTGAAGAGGGACAGTTGGAAAGGCGGGAAGGCAGCGCGCATGTGCTGAGGGATGTTCCTATTGGAAGCTGGGGAGCGTTCCCGCGCAGGCTCTGTCGGTACCAACGATACCCATATGTGAAGACTACATTCCTACTTGTTCCTGGAGATGGATATAAACAGGATGGAGTCAGTACAGAGGATGGCTACTATAATGGTTAGTGGTCTTCATTATAAATCATATGAGGACAGACTTATCTTAACATGTACACCTTAGAGGAAAGGTGGGATAGAGATGATATGAATGAGATGTTTAAATACCTCCGTAGCATAAATGCACAGGGGGAGAGCCTCTTTGGATTGAAAGCAAGTTCTGCTACGAGGGGACATGGGATGAGGGTGAAGGGAGATAGATTCAGGAGTGATATGCGGAAACATTTCTTTACGGAAAGAGTAGTGGATCCGATGGAGGTGGTAGAGATGAGGACTGTATCTGAATTCCAAAAAGCATGGGACAAACACAGCGGATCTCCAAAGGAAAAAAGGGGACTGTTGTAGTTGTTGATATGGAAGGACAGACTAGGTAGGTCATGTGGTCTTTTTCTGTCGTCATTTTTCTATGTTTCTAAGTCTACCTGGCTAATAAATTTTTATGGCCTTTTCCTCCGGGAATTTGTCCAAACCTTTTTTTAAACCCAGCTACACTAACAGCTTTTATTATATCTTCCAGCAATGAATATTCTCTGCAGGTTCCCAAAAATACACACAATCGTTATAACATAAGTCATGCAAGTTTACAAGTAAACCTAACAGTACTTGGAATTAATCTCACTCATAAAACTAAATGATAAAAAACCCCTTTTTAATCGCTTTAGCATTTAGTATTTTGTTTTTATATATATTTTTTTTTACCAAAACCAGAATGAATAGTTAGAATAAAAATAAAGATGTCAAAGCTCCATAATGCTTTGTGCAACACCTTTCAAGCTTTTCAAAAAAGATCCAGGCACTTCACAAAAGCTACAAGTCCTGTTGCTAGTAGAATACCCTGTTAGGCGGTGTTGCACTGCCTCTGGGGTCTCTGTTTGTTGTATGTGATGCTGTGTGCTGACAGTATAGAGTCACTTCCCAAGGAGCTGCCGCGTGTTCCCCACATCAGAGCTCTGGGTCCTCATGTGACAGCTACCATTTGTTTGTCAGTAGAAGGTGACTTTACAAAAGTCCAATAGCCCCTACTGGTTGTGAGGAGCTTTTTATTGGATCGACGCAAGAATTCAAAGATGACGATGGACATGATTATTGAACATTATGGAAGGTCCTCCAGGGTTTTTTCTGAAGAATATTTTGAAGAAGGGACGTATTTGATTAAATTTAGTACTTGTTTTTGCCATATAAGCATCAAAGCAGGGACAAATACATACAATATATATGTTAAAACAGATTGAAAATAATACATTGATACAATCTAAAAACAAATAAAAATAAACAAACCAAAAAAAACATCAGAACAAGTCATAATAACCTACATAAGGCACCCTGAAATATCTAATTTTCATAAATTGTTCACAATTTTCTTTCCGGTTTCCCAAACAAATACATTTTTAAAATGTTATGGAATGCAGGGTAATTTGATATCACGTTCATTTTGTGTAGTAAAGCATTCTAATAGAGGGGAATCCCCGCAAATGAAACACTTGTGGCTCTGAAAGCTCAAGTGTATTAACACAGAAAACAGGAACGTTACCCACTGTTAACATGCAGAAAACAAGCCCCACTGAGACAAAAACATAGGTGCAGTTTGAGCAGGACCATTAGATGCTAGAAATGCACCTTGTGCGACTTGTGAATTTGGTGCCCCCTCCTCCATCCAGCTATGAACAGAAACTCGCTCTTATCAGGCTTCCTGGAAGCCCATTGATGATATCAGCAGGGCCGACTCTAGGCATGCGCGGAAATGCTGCCCACACATGGCCCCGCTCCACCAGAGACCCCGAGCTCCACGAACTTCTCCTTTGGCCTCTCCCCAGCTGTGCTGCCACTATCATCCTCCCAGCTGCCGCTGCCACTGCTCCAATCGCCATCTTCCAACCCTCCCAGCTGCTGCCACAATCACCATCCTCCGACCCTCCCAGCTGCTGCTGCTGCCGCAGTAATTGCCACCCTCCTATTCTCCCAGCTGCCACTGCTGCTGCCGCAATCACCATCTTACTTTCCCAGCTGCCATTGCTACTGCAGCACAGCTAATTACGCAAAAAGACATGGGGACCTTTTTTCTCTGCATGCTGCTGATGTCTCCACTGGTCCCGTCCCTTTGAGACACGTCAGAGGGACAGGATTGGCAGAGCTATCGGGCAACACATGGAGAGAAGAAGGTCCACTGGATCTCTTTCAAGGTTATTGCAGCCATCCACCACCCTCCCATTATGTAAGCTTCAGCCTTGGAGGTTAGTCTGGAAGGGAGGGAAAGAGTGGGATGGGGGGGGGGGCAGACTGGATGAATGATTGAAGCTGGGGAGGGAGAGGGAGAGTAAATGAGGAAGAGAACTGATGGTGTGACCTGGGAAGAATGTGACAGGGGGTGGGGGACAGTGAGAGAAAAAGGATGAACTGGGGGGGGGGGGAATAAGAGTGGATGAGTGAGTGAGTCTGAAGGTACTGAACAGATGAGTCGGGGGGGGGGGGGGGAATGAAGAATGGTTGAACCCAGGGGAGGTAATAATGAGGGCTGAGCATGGTTGAGAGAACGAGTCTGGAGAGGTGAACCAGGGAGGTAGAGAGGAGAGATACAGAATGGACTTGGAAAGCTTGAGAATGTTGGGGGATCAACCTGGGGGGCTGTGAGAGAGGTGATAAGTCAAGGGATGAGGGCATCTGTGGATGTGTGAGCCTGTGGTAGGGTAAGAAAGAGAGGCAGTGAGCCTGGGAGAGGAGAGAGGAAGGGGATGAATCTGAGGGGACACGAGGAAAGAGAAAAGAAGATAGATAAAATGCTAGATGGAAAGGAAGGTGGCATGAGAGAAGGGAGGGGAGAAGGGTGCGAGCAGACAAAAAGGGGAGAGAATGAGGTGATTTGCATACTTCATCCGGCCCCTCACTATTCTGCAGAGACACATTCACCCAAATCAATCCACTCACTCATACACACATGCACATACGTATCCCAACTATATACTTATAGATTCCCTGCCTACCTACTGTAAGATAGCATACTTCATAACTCAACCACCCACACAGACCCCAACAAAACATTCAACAGCACACCCTCCCACTCACTCAAACATACTGTACCCATTTTCTCCCCACACAGCTGCACCCTTCCTCCTGACCCTAAATCCATTTGGTCATACACACTTGCTCACAGAAGCCTCAATTATAAACTTATAGACACCCCCCTCCTCCATTCCTTATTCTCCATCTTAAAAAGCTTAGTGACTGTGCTGCAGCAATAGTTTGAGAAGCTGAATCTATGTGTTTGCAAGTGCATGTGCCAAAGACACGATGAGTACATCAGAAAACTACTTTTAAAAAAATAAAGATTTGGGGGGATCCAAGATGGCGACTGATGTGGTGTGCTGATCGGCACAGTTTTTCTTATGGGGAAGAAGCGCAAGACCAGAGGGGCAAAACAGCCTTCAGCCCCTCTGGTTTCTACGCCTTTACCTGTAGCTTCAGTTGGACCATTGGACACTTTTTTCTTTCCGGTGCTGCGACAGTTGATCGTAGAAGGGGAGAGTGGCTCAGCTGTGCAGCAGTGGGAGGAGGTTTCCTTGCTTTACTTTCTTCCATTCCTCCCCAGGCTCAATCCAGGCCTCAAAGGTCCCTTGGCAAGACAGCAGCACTTTGGGAAACCAGGTGGAGGGCGTTGAGTCTGTGGACTCCGTCAGAAGGCAGAGCTTGGTCTTGGAACGAGACCTGGGCTCTGTGGCTCCCCACGTGCAGCGTCAGAGGGCAGAGGTCTCGGCTGGAATGACTGAGGGCGGTGATGGCTCCATGCCTAGCCTGTCGGCACCTGCCCCGTTGCCGGGCGATTTATTGGTGATTGCTGATAAGTTGGAGACTGTTCTTTCAGCGTCTATGGATGTCCCAGAGGTGGTAACGTTGGAAGTTATATGGGCTGCTATTATGCAATTTCGGGAAGAGCTGGCCCCGCGGATGATCACTCTGGCATCTCAGGTTTCTACTAATACTGCTGCTATTCAGGAAAATGTTGTTAACATATCTACTCTTCAGGCTAAAGTTTCTGGTTTTCATGCTAAAACTTTGACTGTTGCAAATGATTTGGAATTCCTGAAGAAAAGTTGTACACCCATTCGGTCAAAGTTAGAAATGTTGGAGAATGCAACACGAGTGGTGAATACTCGTGTCGTTAACTTTCCCAGAGTAGTATTGGTGTCTGCGAGGGACATGTTTCAGACTTATTTGATTGAAAATTTGGGTATTCCCCCTGAATCCCATCCCCCCAAGGCTAAAATGTATTATTTGCCATTGGAGAAAAAAGTTGAGGGGTCGGAAGTGGTTAGAGGATTATCTAATGTTGATGTATTAAATGTTACCGATATGTTAGAAACCTCGCAGGAAGAGCAGGTAATACCCTCTACTTTATTGATTACGTTGGCATTGCTATCGGATAAGGAATGGCTTATGAAGTTGTTCTTTAGGAAACAACATATGTTATTTAAAGGTTTGACTGTTCGTATGTTTCCAGACCTATCCAGGGAGACTCAGAAGAGACGGCAGGACTTTCTCCTTTTACTTCCTGGGATTCAGCAAATGGGAGGGCTTTTTTTCTTGAAATTTCCTTGTAAATGTCTGATCAAGTATCAGTCACCTTCCTTTATATTTTATAAGCCCTCCCAATTGCTGGACTTTATAAATGCTCGACATTCTGAGGGGGGGGGGGCTGATCTTCTGTCTGTTTCGGTTTGAGCGTGTTTAGGTATCGACTGTTAGCACACCTGATGTCTTTCAGAATATTGGCTGTTATATTTTTCTCCTTATAGTATCTGTCCTCTCTTGTGGGCTAGAGTGGGCTGGGTATGTTTTTTGTTTTCTTTTAATATTGGTGGGACCTTTGTTTTATGTTATATTTTCGTTACCCATCTCAATTTCTGTTTTAAGATGTATTCTTGATATTTATGTATAAATTTATAAAAATGTAATTAAAAAAATAAAGATTTACATATTTATATGTCACTGAACATTTAAAAGACACAGTGAATGTTCTGCTTATTATGTTGTTTGAGTAATAATTTGCTTTGTTCACCGTTTCGACACTGGGAAAGCGTTTGGGAAGCACTGGTCTGGCGTGCATGCTGAGGTCAGGTATCACTGCTAGCATTAAGCATCTGTGTAGGGATCCGTAGTACAGTACTCCGCCTTGTTCCATTTTCCCAGTAGGTCGTATTGATGTTATAGGACCCATTGCAGTATTTACACTGTTGCCTTTTTTAACTACGGTAGGTAGCACCTTGTTGGTGCTAGATCTGCTCCTTCCTGAGCAACTTTCGTAAGGTATTTGTATTACTCCACAATATGTCTGGTACTGAAGAGGGTTTATGTTGCCTCCACTGAGTTAAAACCAGAATTGGACTTTTTTTTGCTTGTTGAGTTTACGAAGTGTACTATTTGCTACAGCACCCATATTATCTCCTGTGGGCACGGTGGCAGATAATGCGTCCTAATGTTTAATAAGCGTGTCCCTTGATATTTTGAATAATATAGGGCGAAACACATCAGTGCTTCTATTTCTCAGGTGTCGACTTGCATGCGGAGTCTGGCTTCTTGGAGTTTCAGTTCAATTTTTGTCTACGTTTCTGTTTTTAGTTTGACCCTTATTCTGTGCTTGGCGAGAGTCTATCTATGTTGTCAGAGTGTGGCTGAGGCCAGGTGTTCTGTTAGCATGGAGTTTCTATATAGGAATCTGGCTTGCTCAGTTTACTTAGTAGGTGTGTGGATTTCCTAGGGCCCGCGTCACTATTCACCGTGCTCCTTGTTGTGGGAGTTTTGGAAGTCGGTGCTGTTTTTAAATGGTAGATTTGCTCTATAGGTCCTTTGCTGTGGTTCCTGTTTGTCTTTTTGTTTCCTATCTGGAGACAACTGCAGGGTGTTGATGGGGAGTACTAGAATAAGGATAGTATTTAAAATGTGCAGTTTTGTGTTCTTGATGCTGTCGGCCTTAAATTTAAAATATTTTTTAAGTTCACATTCAAGGAAATCTTCACTGCTGCTGATTTCAAAGCTTTTCCAGCACTGCGTCTCAAATCTGGCTTCTACACCATGATCTTAAACTCATAGATGCTGGGATTTTTTTTTCCATTTTATATTTTCCTTCCTCCTCATTAACATGGTCCTACCACTGACCAAATAAGGCCAGTATGCAAATATTTATGCAAATAAGGCCCCACAATAAGGCTCTCATTCAGGAGCCGTGCAATCCATCTGAACCTTATTCCCCCTTCAGCTCTCCCCATATGTCCTGTGCTTAAGGGCGGGAGGGGGCGGGCCAGACTGGCAGGAAGTCACGGCCCTGTATGTCCTGCCGTCCTCAAAGGTGGTATAAGCAGCAAAAATTGAACAATTTGGGCACAGAAGCCACCATCAGGGCCAGGTGCGGGGTGCGGGGTGGGGGGGGGGGTCCCACCGCTTGATCCAGGCCGCGGCAGGCCAGCTGTGGGTCAGGCGGCAGGGATTTGGAGGGCTGGGAACACAGCAGTTTGGGGCACCTGTGGGGAGGATGTCCCTGCAGGCAGAGGGGGCACACCAGGCCTCCTTGGGCTAGATTCTGGCTCCTGCAGGAACGTTTTGTTCCCGCGGACCAGAATTGGGTCCAAACATCCCCGTCTTCATCGGGGACGTCTGGACAGCCTGGACATCCCCTTCCCGGAATGGGGCTCTACGTCTCCACATCACCTTCAGGCTGCCCTTGGATATCAGCGCCTCTTCTGTACTCGCACAGCCCTTGCTACGGCCCTGAGTTTGAGGTAGGCATGGGGGGAGTCAGCGACCCCTAAGTTTTGCAATTGCTAATGCTGAATTGGTCCCTCTCCCCTGGCTGCCAATATGACTTCCTTACCCTTTGTTCTTCTCACCCCCCCCCCCCCCCAAGTAAACAGGCAAATGACACCTCAATGGAACTTCATTTACCACTTTACCACTACAAAACATAACTGACACACTTTCTATGAAAAGTGAGCCTAAAAAATCAAAATCAGAGACTTCATCTAATAACCTCAACTTAAAAAGTGTGAAAGTACTTAAAATGAGTATTTAAAATGAGTTATGCGTTCAGCAGTACTTGTTTTAATGGCTTGCTGCAGGGAACAGAAATTCTGTTCAAGTAACTAAGAGCCGTATTCATTAAGCCTCCTTCCCATTGGCACAGTTTAGACAGGCCGTAGAGGCCAGAATTGAAATGACCAACTCACCATGTTTACATATGTGCCAGTATTTTAAAAACAGCTCTGCTGAAGGGGGAGACGTTTCTAAAATCCTCTTACACGGGCCGAGGGTAGGCTGATTTTAGAAAGACACACGTGTGAAAAGCAAGGGGAAAATTCCAGCAGACTGCAAATCTCAGAATGGGGACATGTAGACATCAGCCCTAACGTGTGTGGTGGGTCATTCTACAAACGCGGACATGCAGATGCTTTTAAATAATCAAAGAGGACACACTTTTACTCCGTTTGCAATTTTGTAAAGCGATGGCCAAACTGAGCGCTTTTTCAAGACTTGTTCATACCAAGGAGCCGTTATAAATCTGAACACGGGCAATGGCGGCTACAAACACACAGTTGCTATAGGAAATGGAGGTGCTTGAGTGTTTTTGGCTCCACCCATTGCATGCTCTGAAATACCCCCGAGATCACCTCCAGCTGAAATGTTTGGAGATATGCATCCCCAATGTGGAAATTGTGTTTTTTAAAAAATTGTCTTTCAGATGTGGATGTGGTGTACATGTTTTTATATCCATGTTCAAAAATGCAAAATAGGGCTTCTGAAATAACCCCATTACCAAAAAGGCTGCTGAATGTCCAGAATTTATGCATCTCAAAAGGTTGAGCTTGGGGCGGGCTGAGGGTGTTCTTAAAAGTATTTGGGGCAATATTTAAGCGCTGTAGTCAGTGTTTTGTTTTTTTAAATGCTGAGCATGGCATTAAGATAAAATCCAGATATTCAGCACCTATATCTGGACAGTGAGTGGTGTTGAATATCTAGATTCAGCGCTGGCCGTCGGCACAATCCAGATAAACTATCGGGATAGCAGGCTGGGAAATCGCTGCTATTAGGATAGCTTAGTGCAGCTTTTTTGCTGTCCTAAGTTACGTAGAGCGACACTGAAAACAGCTCTTATCCAGAAAAATTCCTGCGCTATCCAGATAATGCCAAGGAGGTCTGTGGTGATATTCAACAACACTAGCTTTGTCACATTCAGCAACACTTGTCTGGTTGGCAGATCATGTTTTCCTGAGGTCTGTCTCATGCAAGCAATGAATGGTGAAACCTCAAACCTGACTTAACACAGTCCAGGTCTGGAAAATATGGACATCTCACCAGGATAGTACACATTATTCAATAAGCTGTTTATTATTTACATGTGATTTTGCAGATTTGCTCCAAAGTTAGCCAGGCAAACGTTTTGAATGTGGATCTTGCTGTGGTGGATGGAATATGATTTATGCTGTCGAGTTTTGGTTCAGAGCCATATAAATTTAAGGTTTAATTTCATAACAGGGTGCCAAGTGAAATGTCCAAAAATGTGCTTATGTCATACCTATTTTCTAAAGTCAACATAGGTGCTTATGTGCCTTCAGAAAATAGGCTCTCAGAACCAGCCTCAATAATGCAGAAGTGCCGACACATCTCTGAAGTCGGTGTAGACCTGTGCATGTATTCTAAGTCCATACTTGCTCATTTCATAAGGCGCACACATACCTTGCAGCTCCACCTCTGCTCCGACCAAACTATGCCATGCAGTTCTCAAGGGCCCGTGGTTTTGGAGATGCAAGTTGGCCCAAGGGGAGACAGAGGTCAACAGCTGCAGTGAATGAGAGGGAGAAGCAGACATGGTGAGGTGAAGGAAAGAGAGGAAAGATGCTAGGCAAGGTAGAGAGTAGGGAAAGGAAGGAAAAATACTGGAGAAGGGAGAAGGAAGGAAAGGAGGGGCGTTGGACTATGGAGGGGCGGGGGATTTGTTAAGGAGCTGAAGGCTTGCCTAGGGTGTCCATTACCCATGGGCTGACCCTGTTTTTTGAGCAGCTAATTAACTGTTTTACATAGTAACATAGTAAATGATGGCAGATAAAGACCAGCATGGTCCATCTAGTCTGCCCAGCACGATGGCAAGAGTAGGTGCACCTGCCGCTCCATGCAGGACACCCCTCCCCACGTCCCTGTTTAGGGGTGATCCCACAACTCCATGCAAGGACTCCTCGAGGTCTGCTGAATGCTTGCTATGAAAAGACGCTTGATTTAAGAAGTCTCATCCAGTGGAGGAGTAGCCTAATGGTTAGAGCACTGGCTAGGTAACCAGGGTCCAATTCCCACCAGCACTCCTTGTGGCCTTGGGCAAGTCACTTAACCCTCCATTGCCTCAGAAGAAAGACCTGGCAATCTACTGCCAGTCACACTCCCAAGAATACCCAGGAGCTGCAACTTCCACATGGGCACCCTTTTACCAGCTGGCTGTGCTGTAAATAGTCACCTAGTCTGCTTTGAAAGTAAACAAGGTTTCTTTTTTTTCACAGCCTGCAGCAACTTGGGTTTTTGCTTAGTTGGCATACTTGTTTTTAAAGTACGGTGAAGCCCGCAGACAGGAAGTACCCTCTGTTTAATGGTGAGCTTGGCAGTAACAGAGATCGCGCTTAGCACTTCCTCCAAACACATATAGAGCTCCTTTATAGACAGCTTTATTTTGTACTGGTTTGGAAATCAACAAACTGGAAGACTATCAATTGGTTAAAAGTTAATGCCAATGATGCTGCAACCCCTGACCTACCTCTCTTGGAGAGTTGGGGTGCGGTTTTTGTGGTTTAGCTGCTGGAGTGGGCTGGGGTTTGTGCTTGCTCTGTAGTGCCCTGGAAACTCAACCATTTACTGCAATTTCATACCTAACAATAAAAGACGACAAACAAGCGGTAGGTGAAACCTTTTCTATTGGCCTAATTTGTATATGTATGTGTAGCTTCATAGAAATAGTGCATGTGTAGACCAATTTCTGGGTCAACCACATACGCTTGAAAACATTTTCTTTTGGGAAAACGCAGGTATTTGACCCTCAGTTTGCAGCTTTTCAAGCTGCAATGACTTGTGTGATGCAGAGAGCTATGCGATCAATAGCTTAACTGCTAGCAGGGGTTTAAAATCAGCAAAGGTGTACGACAAGGCTGCATATTTTCTCTATAGCTATTTCATGTATATGCAGAACAAATTATCAGAGAAGCAGGACTGTATGAAGACAACTGAGGTGTGAAGATTGGTGGAAGACTCTCAAGAATCTATACTATACTGATGATACCACATTACTGGCTGAAAGTGACGACTATCTGAAACGTCTGCTTCTGAAGATCAAGGAGCATAGTCTTAACATGGGCCTGCACCTTAATGTAAAGAAGACAAAGATCCTGACCACTGGCAAAATCAATAATTTCATCCTCGATGGAGAAGAAATAGAAATAATGGACAACTTCAACCTGCTTGGATCAACATAGTAACATAGTAATGACGACAGATAAAGACCAGTAGGGTCCATCTAGTCTGCCCAGTAAGATGGCAGGAGTAGGTGCACCTGACACTTTGTGCCGGCCACCCCTCCCCATGTCTTTGTTTAGGGGTGAACCCGCCGCTCTGTGAAGGACTCCCCTGTTTGTTGAGAAATTAGATGGCTCAGTTTATTTTGATTTTATCCTGTTGCTGTAAAGGGATCCACTATGTCTGTCCCATGCCATTTTGAATTCCGTCACTGTGTTTGCCCCCACCACTTCCATCGGGAGGGCATTCCAAGCATCCACCACCCTTTCAGTGAAAAAGTATTTTCTGACATTGCCTTTCAATTTACCCCCTTGCAGCTTCATGTTATGCCCTCTAGCTTTACAGCTTCCCTGTCTTTGGAAGAGGCTTTTTTGGCCATTAATACTCTTAAGTATTTAAAGGTCTGAATCATATCTCCCCTGTCCCTCCTCTCCTCCAAAGTGTACATGTTTAGGTCTTCAAGTCCATTCTCATAAGGTTTCCGACGCAGGCTCTAAATCATTTTGGTCGCCTTCCTCTGAACAGTTTTCATTCTTTTTACATCCTTTGCAAGATATGGTCTCCAAAGCTCAACACAGTATTCCAAGTGAGGCCTCACCAGTGGCTTGTACAGTGGCATTAGTACCTCTTCCTTTCTGCTGGTAATTCCTCTTTGTATGCAGCCCAACATCCTGGCTTTTGCCACCGCCTTGTCGCACTGTTTTGCTACTTTGAGATCTACAGAAATAATCACACCGAGGTCTTTCTCCTGATCCGTGCACACCAACCTCTCGCCCCCTATCGCGTACATTTCCCTTGGATTTCTGCTACCCAAGTGCATGACACTGCACTTCTTTGCATTAAATCTTAATTGCCAAGCATTAGACTATTCTTCCAGCTTTTGTAGATCTTTCCTCATATTAACCACTCCCTCGGGGGAGTCCCCTCTGTTGCAAATTTTCGTGTCATCTGCAAAAGGACATATCTTTCCATTCAGTCTTTCAGCAACATCACTCACAAATACATTGAACAGTGCCGGGCCCAGGATCGAACCCTGGGGAACCCCGCTAATCACCTTCCCCTCATCTGAGTGAGCTCCATTTACCATCACCTTCTGTCGTCTGTCAGTCAACCAATTTCTGATCCAGTTTACCACCTTGGGACCCATCCCCAAACTACTAAGTTTATTGAAAAGCTTCTTGTGAGGGACAGTATCAAAGGCTTTGCTGAAATCCAGGTAGATGATATTGATCGTATGCCCCTGATCTAGTTCTCTGGTCACCCAGTCAAAGAACTCAATCAGATTTGTTTGGCAAGATTGTCCATTGGTAAAACCATGTTGCCTCGGATCTTGCAACGTGTTGGTTTTGAGAAAGTCCACTATTCGCTCTTTCAGGAGCGCCTCTGTTACTTTTCCCACCATCGAGGTAAGGCTCACAGGCCTGTAGTTTGACGCTTCTTCCCTGTCACCACTTTTGTGTAGAGGTACCACATCAGCCCTTCTCCAGTCCTGAGGAACTTCTCCTGTTTCCAAGGATCTGTTGAAAACATCCTTTAACGTCCCTGCAAGAACTTCTCTGAGCTCTTTCAGTATCCTGGGATGTATCCCATCCGGTCCCATGGCCTTGTCCACTTTCAGTTTTGCAAGTTGTTCTAACACATCATCTTCTGTGAATGGTGTGGTATCTACTTCATTCCCATTTTTATATTTGGGAGTCACAAGTGGTCCTTCTCCTGGATTTTCTTTAGTAAAAACAGAGCAGAAGTATTTGTTTAGCAATTTTGCTTTTTCAATGTCACTTTCCACGAGTCCGTTCCCAGCACTTCTGAGTCCTGCAATTCCACCTCTGATCTTCTTCCTTTCCCTAATATACCTGAAGAACGTTTTGTCACCACACTTCACATCTTTATCCATCTTTTCCTCTGCCTTTGATTTTTCTATCTTTATTTCTCTTTTTGTCTCTTTGAGTTTGATCCTGTATTCATTTCTGTGTTCCTCTGTTTGCAAGCTTTTGAGTTTTGCGAAAGCTGTGGTTTTTGCCTTTATTTGAGCAGTCACTTCTTTGGAAAACCAAATAGGTTTCCTTCTCCTCTTGTTTTTATTTACTTTTCTTACATATTTATCTGTTGCCCTTTTTATTGCCACCTTTAGTTTAACCCATTGCAATTCCACTTCCCTTATCCCCTTCCACCCTGCCAATTCCTCCTTTAGGTACTTGGCCATTTTACTGAAGTCAGTGTTTTTGAAGTTTAGGACTTTGAGCTTTCTATGATTGGACTGCACCTTGGCTTTTATCTCAAACCACACCATGTGATGACTGCTGCTGCTCACAGGGGCACCCACCCAGACATTTGACACGCTATCACCGTTGGTGAGCACTAAATCCAGTGTTGAGCTTTCCCTGGTTGGTTCCATCAAAATTTGTCTAAGTAACGCATCTTGGAGAGCATCCACAATTTTTTTGCTTCTTTCCAGATTTGCAGAAGGAGTAATCCAATCCACATCGGGTAGATTAAAGTCACCCAATATGATCGCTTCCCCCTTTGTGGCTATCTTGGCAATATCTATAATCGATTTGTTATCTATCTCTTCGATTTGAGTCAGAGGTCTGTAGGCAAACATAAATTTGTGGGCTTCCATTATCTCTTTCCATACACTCTCCCATGTGGGATCTCCATTCTTCCCTCTGTCCTCAGTTGTCCTGTTCCCATATCATATCATTGCAGTATATTTTTTAACACGCTGTACATTTGATTGTTTAAAAAAAGAAAAACAACTCAAGGAAGGCACCTGAGACCTGGAGACACCCTAAGTGACCTCCAAAACCAGCGGAGGTTGTGAGTGGGAGCTTAATACCTGGTGGTATGATATCTACCTCTTCGGATGCTATGTGGAGCAGTTCTTCTTGTCTCCTCTATTCCTTTAACTATCACTGTATCTCTTATTCTGTCCTATCTAATTAATGGCGCTCTTTTCATATTTTCTGTAACTTTTATGTAATATTGTAAGCCGCTCTGATGCTTTGGCTTGAGCGGTATATCAAATGTAATAAACATAAACAGTATGGATGACAGTGCCATCTCCTCTTTCCAACACAATCCAAAGCGCTTCTTCTTTTCCCCATGCCCCCTGCATTTCAGTAGCTTTAATATTGCTTTTGACATATAAGGCTACTCCTCCTCCTCCTCCTCCTCCTTTTCCCTTTTCTCTGTCTCTTCTGAATAGATTATAGCCAGCTATGGCTACATCCCAATCATGTGATTCATTAAACCATGTTTCTGTAATGGCCACAAAGTCCAAGTCCATTTCCACCATTAGGGCTTCCAGGTCGGGAACTTTGTTGGCTAAGCTTCGAGCATTTGTGCTCATTGCTTTCCAGCCTTTAACTGGCTTGCATGTATTTTGCATTGATTTTGTTCTGCCCACTTCTTCCCAGTTGCTTTTGATGTGTGGTTTAAAAGTGTGTTTGTTTCTGATGTTATTCTGCTTTTGCAGGAAGTGACGTCCTGAACTTGACCTTCCCCATCCATCACCCCCTTTTTCTAGTTTAAATGCATATCCACATACTGCCTGAATTTTTCACTTAGAATTCTTTTCCCTGTGACAGAGAGATGTAGTCCATCCGCACAGTATAGTCTCTTGTTGCTCCATCTGTTTCCCCAGTCGCCTATAAATCTGAATCCTTCTTGTTTGCACCAGGTCTGGAGCCATGTATTAAAGCTGTTTATGCGATGCAGTCTTTCTGCCCCCTTACCATGTACAGGTAGAACTTCTGAGAATGCTACAGTGTTAGCAATGGGCTTGAGTTTCTCTCCCAGAGTCTGGAAGTCCCTTTGAACTGCAGAGGCACTGTTTCTAGCCAGGTCATTTGTACCCAAGTGGATGACAACATCAATTTTGGAGTGCTCATTTTCTGCGCTAAGTCCATCAACAATTTGGTTTGTATTCCTGCTGGCTGAGGAGCCTGGTAGGCACATGACTCTCTTCTCTCCTTTGAACTGTGTTCCCAAGTTGGTGCCTCTGATGATGGAATCTCCATGTATTAGTAGTTTTCTGTTTGGTGAGTTTTTCTTCATATTTGGTACTTTAGCAGGAGATTGGGCATTGACTGACTCATTTAAGGGCCCTTCAGTTTCCATGGATTGGTGAGCTTCATTAACCAAAGCAGAGAAGGCATTATGCAGGGATATCTCTTGATGTATAGGGTGTCTCTGCGTTACAAGGTCGCAATCTACCTGAGCCCACTGTGATCCATTTGTTCCTGGGATGTTTGATTCTTTGTGGGAGCGGTGGTGGACATTGTTCTGTTTGTATCCTAGAGGAGGTGCGTTTCATTGCAGCTAGTTCTTCCCTTAGTAGAGTCAATTCTTTATGCTTGGCGGCTAGTTCTTCCCTTAGTAGAGTCACTTCTTTATGCATGACAGCTGACTTGAGGCACATAGGACAAGCTCTTAGGTTCCAAATGATTTGTCTTAGAATGAAAGCACCACAGTTATTACACTGAATACACAACATGCTGATTAAGCAATTCTAAAAGGAGAATAAAGAAATGACAAGCAGTCATGAGATCTGACAATGCATTGCTTTTGACAGAATGGCTATGAAGGACCTAGACAAGCTTTCTAAGTGCAGAGATGTACGCGGTGTGACAAAAAAGAAACAAGACTGTGGCAGCCACGCCCATGACTCAATGCCTATTGGCTAACCTCTTATGTCACTGTGTTGTGCAACATCTCACCACTATTCTGCTATAATATTTTTCATCTCTCTCACTGTTTTTCTTTTTCTGTTTTTTTTTGTAGCACACTGCTCCATCACTTTGTCACGCAACTGGTGGTGGCAGAAATATGAAGCAAAGAATCAACTTGAAATTTCTGATTAAGTTGGAGAAAGGCCCAACTGAGTGTCTCCAACTTCTCCAAAAGGCTTATGGAGAAGATGCAGTGTCAAGGCCGCGAGTCTTCGAGTGGCACAAATGCTTCAAGACTGGCCACGAGGAGGTGGAGGATGACCCCAGGTGAGGATGGCCTTCCACGACAAAGACGACTGAGAACATTGACAGAGTGAACCCGCTGGTGCGGCATGATCGCAGATTGATGGTGTGGATGATAGCTGAGGAGCTCAGCCTGAACAGGGAGTCAGTGCAGACCATCTTGGTGCAGGAGCTGGGGATGCAGAAGGTGTGTGCCAAGATGGTGCCCAGGCTTTTATAGGATGACCAAAAGGAGCACCGAGTCAATGTTTATTGAGACTTTCTAGAGAAGATCGGAGAAGATCCAGAGTTCGTTGGCCAAGTCATCACAGGAGACAAGACTTGGGTCTTCCAGTATGACCCTGAAAGCAAGAGACAGAGACTGCAGTGGAAGACTCAACTGTCACCCAGACCCAAGAAGGCGCTCATGTCCAAATCAAGGATCAAGGTAATGCTGATCATACAATAACATTGCCTCAGCTCACCCCCCCCCCCCGTACCCCTTCCCTATTGCTGGCCCTGTCCTGTCATTACCCACCTACTGTTTCACCTGTTCCCCACCGACCACTGTCTCTCTCCTTTCCTCTTAGAGGTTTTATTGGCATTCCTCCTTCCGTTTCTGCAGCCTCCTTTTTTTTTTCAAACGTTTGTATTTTATTCTGATTGTAAACCGCCCTGGTACTTACTGCAGTGGGCAGTATATAAAGCTTTTTAATAAACATAAAGCTATTTCCAGTGTAAGCACCTCCCCATTCATACCATTTCCAGTCCATGCTCCCCTCCACTCAGTCCATTTCCAGTCCTAGCTCCCCCCAATTTTCAGTCCAAGCCCCCCCACTTAGCCAATTTCCTGTCCAAGCCCCTCCCCCCCTCTCGAAGAGCCCCGCGGCTGTCTATAAAGCTTTAGAGGGAGCCGGAGAGGCCCCTGCTCACCTCCATCAGCTGCCGAAGTGAAGACCGTCATTTTCTTTCACTTTGGCAGCTGTACTGTAGTTTATGATGCTGCCGCACTGAGGTCAAAGGGCACTCAACGTGGCAGCACACTAAACCACAGTACAGCTGCCAAAGTGAAGAAAAAAAACGGTCTTCGCTTCGGCAGCTGTTAGAGGTGAGCCGGGGCCTCTCTGGCTCCCTCTAAAGCTGCCCTGCCTGCTAGAACTCATTGCAGGATGTTGTTGGTGCTTGGCCCCCTGAAGTGCGGTGCTCTGTGCAAATAACATTCTTGCACAATGGATGGGCCGACCCTGGATGCAAGAGACAGTGATGAGTTCTGCTAGGAGGGCTGTTTGGGGGTTCTGTATTTGCTTCCACCTCCCATTTCTTGGACATTCACAACCTTAAAAACGGGGAGGAGACAATCAAGTACTTCATTTACAGTGGCACTTAGTAGTTGACCAAAGAACACCTTGGGAAGGAAGTAGCCCCAAAAAGAGCTCTTCCCTCACTTAGGCTCTCCCACAGGACTTGCATTATACATGAATGGAGTGGAAACAGAATTGTGCCTACCTGATGACAGCCAGATAGGTGTGACCTAGTGGTTAGGGCACTAGACTGAGAATCGGGGAAGAGGGGCTCAAATTCCACCTTTCCCACTATTGCTTCTTGTGACTTTGGGCAAGTCGCTTCACCAGGTATCAACGTAGATTGTAAGCCCTCTGGGACAGGGAAGTATCTACTGTATCTGAACTGTAACTTGTCTTGAGCATGGGTTTGGAAAGACCATTACATGTCAATGAAAAAAAATATATATGTGACTTCTTGTGAATGAAATGCAATCCTCCCCAACCACCACTATTATTATTACTATCACTACTTACCTTTTGTATAGCACAGCTAAGCATACGCAGCAATATAAACATACGTGATAGTCCCTGCTCCACAGAGCTTACAGTCTATTCAAGGCAAACAAATAGGGAACAGGGGTAATTCTTAAAGGAAATGGTTAAAGCACATGTGGGTGTTAAACAGGATTAAAAAGGGAACCAAAAGCAGCCTCGAAGAGATGGGTTTCAGCCTGGATTTGAATAGGAGCAGAGATGGAGGCTGATGCATTGACTCGGGTAATTTGTTCCAGGCACACGGTGCAGCGAGGTGGAATGAATGGAGTTTTGGGTTGGCGGTTGAAGAAAAGAGCGCAGATAAAAGTTTTCCCTGCTTTGATACACAGCAACCTCCCATTTGCATGTCTTCTAAAACTGCTAGTGCATTTCTGAAGCACACTGGGCTCAAAGGCCCTATGTAAACCCAAATTATTCTCATCCTGGACTGTGACTGATAAAGGAAAGATCGGTCAATGCTTTTTGGATAGCTCTCATCTTCATCCAATAAAAGGTAGTTCAATCTATCAAGAATCCAATTGCCTCCGATCCCAGTATGGCAACTAAAACTTGGATTTGCATAAAGAGCGCATGAATGTTAGCCTGCTTGGCAAGAGACTAGTATGCATTACTCAGACATTAGTCGAAAGTTACTGTATTGTTTCTGCCCCTTCCACACTGGAGTGGGAAATAACAGATTGACGAACACTACAACTGGCATGCTGAAACAGCAGTAGGGTGGTTTTTCAGTGGAACATAAGAAAATAAGAACATAAGATATGCCATACTGGGTCAGACCAAGGTCCATCAAGCCCAGTATCCTGTTTCCAACAGTGGCCATTCTAGGTCATATGTACCTAGCAGTTTCCCCAAGGGACACAGGTTCCACAATGCTTGTATTGGTTCAAGCATTGATATCCTGTGTCCCTTCTTAATAATGGTTTATGGACCTTTCCTCCAGGAACCTGTCCAAAACGTTTTTAAACCCAGCTACACTAACAGCCTTTACTACATCCTCCGGTAACAAATTCCAGAGTTTGATTACACGTTGAGTGAAAAAAATATTTTCTTTTATTAATCTTAAATAGTTTACCCTGTAGCTTCATTGCATGTCCCCTAGTCTTTCTATATTCTGATAAGGTAAACAATCGATCTACGTTTACCCGTTCCACTCCATTCATTAATTTATAGACTTCTATCATATCTCCCCTCAGCCGTCTCTTTTCCAGGTTAAAGAGCCCCAACCTTTTTAGCCTTTCTTCATAGGAGTATCCTTCCATCCCCTTTTGGTGGCTCTTCTCTGAACCTTTTCTAAAATCGCTATATCCTTTTTAAGATACGGTGACCAGAATTGCACACAATATTCAAGGTGCGGTCTCACCATGGAACGATATAGAGGCATTATAATATATTTTGTTTTATTTTCCATTCCTTTTCTTATCATACCTAGCATTCTATTTGCTCTCTTGGCCGCTGCTGCACACTGGGCCAAGGGTTTTAACATGGTATCCACAATGACACCTAAATCTTTTTCCTGGGTGGTAGTTCCTAATGTGGAACCTTGCATCGTGTAACCATAGTTTGGGTTGTTCTTCCCTAGGTGCATAACCTTGCACTTGTCCACATTAAATTTCATCTGCCATTTTGATGCCCAGTCTTCCAATTTATCAAGATTCTCTTGCAATTTTCCACAATCCTCTTGGGTTTTAACAACTTTAAATAGTTTTGTGTCATCTGCAAATTTGATAACCTCACTCGTTATTCCACTTTCCAGGTCATTTATGAATATGTCAAAAAGCAGCGGACCCAGCACAGATCCCTGGGGTACACCACTATTCACCTTTCTCCATTGGGAAAATTGGCCATTTAGCCCTACCCTCTTCTTTCTATCTTTTAACCAGTTCCTGATCCACAATAGTACACTGCCTCCTATCGCATGACTCTTTAGTTTTGCCAAAAGTCTCTCATGAGGGACCTTGTCAAAGGCTTTCTGAAAGTCGAGATACACAATATCAACCGACTCACCTTTGTCCACCTGATTATTCACTCCTTCAAAAAAACATAACAGATTAGTAAGACAAGATGTTCCTTATTAAAAGAGGGCTGCTACACAGTACCCTGTCTTGTGCTGCTGGTAAGCTATATTCTGATTTGATTTAAATTATAGCTCTTAGCTGCTGCTAGGCTATAGCTTCTTATGAAATTTAAACTACAAGCTCTCTGCTGGGTTCTAAATTTAACCAGAAAGCTCTCTTCTGTGTTTTAAATTTAAGCTAAAAGTACTTTGCTGATGCTAGGCCCTGAGTGACTATTACATTTAAACTACAAGCTCTCTACTGGGTATGAAATGTAACCAGAAAGTTCTCCTCTGTGTTTTAAAACTAAAAGTACTTTTCTGATGCTAGGCCCTGAGTGACTATTAAATGTAAACTACAAGCTCTCTGCTGGGTTCCAAATGTAATCAGAATGCTCTCTTCTGTGTTTTAAATGTAAACTAAAAGTACTTTGCTGTTACTAGGCCCTGAGTGACTATTAAATTTAAACTACAAGCTCTCTGCTGGGTATGAAATGTAACCAGAAAGTTCTCCTCTGTGTTTTAAATTTAAACTTAAACTGCTGCTACTAGGCCCTGACTGATTTAACAAAAAATAGTGGGTTCACAGATTAATTAGCTTTAATACAAAGAATTCCTTTTAGAAAATTACCAGAAGTATATACTCACAGTTGCAGATCTCTCTCCAAAAGTAACAGTCCCTTTTTCTAGTCCTTCAAGATAGATTTAACAGCTGCCAGCTAGCAAATGTAAGGTTCTGTGTCACTTGGAATCATTTTACCTTGACTATTTGGGGGAGGAGGGGGGGAGGTCGAAAGCTGCACAAAAGAGGTGAGTCTTCAGTTGAGTTTTGAATGATTTGAGGGATGGGTCCAATCGAAGAGAAGGGGGGAGCAAGTTCCAGAATCTGGGGCCAAGAAAGTAAAAAGCTGAGGATGGGGTGGATTCTAGATGAGCCTGAGATGGAGAAGGGAGAAACATACGGTTTATGTGGATGGATCGGAGAGAATGGTGGGTAGTGTGAAGAGGGACTTGATCAGAAAGATAGAGGGGATACCGGTGTGAATGGCTCTATGGACAAAAATGAGGATTTTGAACTGTATTCGATAAGTGATGGGGAGCCAGTGCTGTTGTAGAAGAAGGGGAGTGACATGATCGAAATGAGATGCGTGAGTGAGCATGCGGACGGCGGTGTTCTGGATGAGTTGAATACAGGACAGCTGAGATTGGGGAAGACCGGCCAAAGATACATTACAGTAATCAAGACGTGAGAGTACCAGAGAGAGAAGCAAGGTAGTCATAGAAGAAGATGAGAGAAAAGGACGAACAGCACAAAGTTGTTTTAGGGTGAAAAAGGAACATTGGACAGTAGAGGAAATATGATCTTTGAAAGAAAGAGCAGAATCGAGAGTGACACCCAAATATCTGAGAGAAGAAACCATAGGGATAGGTGTGGAAGAAAGAAGGGGTATCAGGGGAGGGGAGGGATGTCCAAAGGTGAACCAGATTGCTGAGGTTTTGGTAAGATTAATGTGAAGAAAGTTAGAAGAAATCCAAGAGGCAACAGAAGAGAGACAGTCATTGAGAGGGGTGATGTCTGGGTTGGAGGAATCGGTGTGATGAAGAAGGAAAATATCGTTGGCATAGTAGTAGGCAGAAACACTGTGCTGTTGGATAAAAAGAGTGAGAGGGGCCAGAAAGACATTGAAGGGAAGAGGGGCAAGGACAGAACCATGAGGAACACCACATGGGAGAGGAGTGGAGGGAGAGGAAGCAGAACCAGATAGAACCGAGAAAGAATGAGAGGAAAGAAAAGATCGAAACCACTGCAAGACCGAACCGGAGAGGCCGGCGTCCTGAAGACGATCCAAAAGAGTGTGATGGTCCACCACATCAAAAGCAGCTGAAAGATCCAAGGAAACAGCAAAACAGCAATAGAGAGAGAACCATGATCGTGAGCAGTGTGTAATTCATTAAGGAGTGAGAGAAGAATAGATTCCGTGCTGTGACCAGGGTGAAAACCAGATTGCTGGGAGTGAATGGTAAGAGAAGCCTCGAGGTGAGAGGAAAGTTGAAGAAAGACCAGTTTTTCTAAGAGTTTAGAGAGAAAAGGAAGGTTAGAGATAGAATGCCAGTTAGAGGGGGAAGAGGGATCCAGAGAAGCTTTCTTTAAAATGGGATGAACCAAAGCATGCTTTCAAGAAGAGGGAAAAATACCGGTGACCAGACTAGTGTTGAAAATAGAGAGGATAAAAGGGGAAAGGGCAAGGGAAGATTCCAAAAGCCATAAAAAAGGAATAGGGTCGGTGGGACAAGTAGTTTTCCGAGAGGAGATGTAGACTTTGGAAAAGAAGGAAGTAGTGATTGGCTCAAAAGTAGACCAGTGGTGAGAAAGGGAAGGGGGAGCAGGAGAAAAGGAAGGGGAGGGAAAAGAAAGACGGAGAGAAACACTTTAGAGGAGAAATATGACGCTAGAGTGGAAGGATTGGGGGGGAGGGGAAGAGGAGGAAGCAGAAGAGGAATGTGGGGCGGAAAGGGACGGAAGGACAGAATATAGTGTGTGGGAAGAATTAGCAGAGGAAGAAATGAGTTTAGAATAGTAGTCCCATTTAGTAGTGTGAAGGAGAGAGCGGTAATGGCAGTGACATTGTCAGAAATGAGACAGATTGGGGGGACAGGGGTGTTTTCACCAGAGACGTTCTGCTGAACGAAGGTATCTCCGATGGAGAAGGAGGCCAGAGGGAAACCAGGGGTGATGAGAACGAGTGAGAGAAGTAGGATGGGGATGGAGAGGGGCGAGAGTGTCAAGTGCGGAGGAAAGAGATGTGTTCCAAGTATGCACTTGAGAATCAACTGAAAGAAGATGAAAATCAGGGGGAAAGAGGGAGTCTGAGGATGGAAATTGAAGAAGGGTGTTGGCATTAAGGCGGCGGGTGTGGGGGGGAGGAGCAGCACCAGAATTGGAGGAAGGAGAGAAGAGGGGATTGGGAGTGAGAAGAAGATGCAAAAATAATCAGACCATGGGAGAGATAAGGGAGAGAGAGAGGAGGGGATGAAAGAAGAGGAGGTATGGGAAATGATAAGGTCTAATGAATGTCCAGCGGAGTGAGTGGGGAAGGAAGCGAATTGATGAAGGGAAAGATCAGACAAATGAGTTTGAAAGGCTAGATCACGGGAGGTGGAGGGGGAGTCCATGTGAATATTGAAATCTCCTAGAATTAGGAGGTGAGAGTAAAGAAGAGAAGCCTCAGTAATAGTAGACAGAAGAGAATCCCAGAGTTGGGAGGATAAGGAAGGGGGAGCATAGATAAGAAGAAAATGAAGAGGGGGGAGAGGTACCTAAATGGAGAAGTAAGGACTCAGGGTAGTGTAGAGCAAAGAAGACATTTCCTGAAGAGAGAAGGAGGAACGGTAAAGAGCTGCAACACGCCCCCCCCCCCCGCCCTGCTCCTACCCCAGCAAGTAGTAGAAAGAGTGGAAAAGCCTGGGGGCAGGAAGCGGTTGAGGAGGGGTTCCTCACCGTCCCTCAACCACGTCTCTGTCAGGAAAAACATATCAAGGGAGTGATGAGAAATGAAATCGTGGACCAGGGTTGTTTTTGAGCGGATAGAGCGGCAATTTAAGAGAGCAAGCTGAAGAAGCAGAAGAGAATGAGAGGAAGAAGAGGAGGGAGAAGAATGAGTAAGACAGTGAATAAGATTAGAAGGATTACGTGCTAAATGTCCTACAGACGGAGGTGGGATGGGGAAAGAAACAGGCCACCATCCCCAGTGAACTGGTTTAGAGGCCATGGAGAGGAAAGTGGAAAACACCAGAGATAGAAAGGGTAGAGACGTAGTCCGAAAATGCAACTTACCGTTGAAGCTGAGGAGGGATGCCAGGGAACCAGAGGCACCAGGAGTGAGGGGATAGGGCTGTGTGATGGTCTGATGAAAAGGTGTTACTGGTGAAAGTCACACAGGCTCTGGGTACTCGCCCCCGGACTTGCCCCAAGGAGCTCGACCAAGGAGCAGGTTCTGCTCCTTGGGCGCGCCCCTGCTGCGCGATACGCCGCATCAGGGGAGATTTTATGCAGGTTTGGTGGCCCAAAAGGGAGGCACAGCCGCATCACTTCCGGTGCGACGGGGAGGAGGAGTCCAGAGGGAAGGCAGCACACAGATACCTGGAGGGAGGCACAAGAACACACGGGATCAGAGAGGCACAATAAGGCACAGCAGGCAGCACAGCAACACTGATTAGGCAGCAGGAAGGCAGCTGATGGGAAGGGGGTCTTGGACTGGAAATGGGCTGATGGAGGGGCTAGGATAGGACTGGAAATGGGTTGATGGGGGGCTAGGATTGGAAATGGGCTGAGTGGGGGTGGGCTTGGACTGGAAATTGGCTGAGTTGGGGGAGCTAGATCTGGAAATAGCTGATGGGGAGGGAGGCTTCGACTGGAAATTGGTGGGGGAGCTAGGACTGGAAATGGGCCGATGGTGGGGCTAGGAAAGGACTGGAAATGGGCTCATATGGGGGCTTGGCTTGGAAATGGGCTGTGTGGGGAGGAGCTAGGACTGGAAATTGGCTGAGTTGGGGGAGCTAGTACTGGAATAGCTGATGGGGAGGGGGGCTTGGACTGAAAATTGGTGGGGGGAGCTAGGACTGGAAATGGGCTGAGTGGCGGAGAGCTACGACTGGAAATGGGCTGATGGGGGGCTAGGATTGGAAATGGGCTGATGGAGGGGCTAGATTGGAAATGGTCTGATGGGGGGGGCTAGGATAGGACTGGAAATGGATGGGGAAGCTAGGACTGGAAATAGACTGATGGGGGAGCTAGGATAGGACTGGAAATGGGCTGATGGGGGGACTAGAATTGGAAATGGGCTGATGGGTGGGGCTTGGATTGGAAATGGATTGATGGAGCAGCTAGGATAGGACTGGAAAGGGCTGATGGTGGAGCTAGGACTGGAAATGGGCTGATGCGGGGCTAGAACTAGAAATGGGCTGATGCGGAGACAAGAAGGGAATGGATGCTGGATAGGGCTGGAACTAGAAGGGAGTTGATGTTGGGGGGGGGGGGGACTAGAATGGGATGGGGCTGGGAGAGTGAAATGGAGAGGGGGAAAATATTTTGTGTGGGAGGGAAGAAAAATCTACGATTGGCCGGGTACTGGGAGAGTAAGTGGGGATTGAGGATGGAGGAGTAAAATTTGAGTGGATGAAAAAAGAATAAAGAAAGATATGGAAGAAAGAGCAAAAGGAGAAAGATCAGTATGTTAAAGCAGATGTAGAGAGAGAATGGAAAAAACTAGAAGAGAGAAGAAAGGACAAATGGACAGCAAACAATGGAGAGATAGCAGAAGATAAGATAAAACCAGAAGAACGTGACTGGAGCAATTGCAACTGAAAAATAAAATGCACAAACAACAAAAGGTAAAAAAAAAAACCTTTTTTATTTTGAATTTATTAACTGGAATATGTCAGTTCTGGGAAATGTGCATCGCTAATGTCTGCAGTTTGTTCATGTAGTTTCTATTTGACAGTGCCACCTGTTCTCTTTCCCCAGTAGGCGATACATTGGTATTCTCTGAGATATATTGGTGTAATATTTGCAGTGTTGCCTTTTGATAGGTAGGGTTTGGTGCTTTGTGAGTCCTGGTAGTGCTGTTATGATATGGTGGGTTTGCTATGGGTTCTAAATGGTCAATGTTTGTAGTACTTCTTAATGTGCCTGGCAGTTGGCACTGGAGTATAGTAATGTAGAAATCTGGTAGTCTTTCTTTATCCAGACACTCATTAAGAGGCACGTTTACTAAACGTTAGTGCAGGTTAACATTATTCAAATATTTATGCAAATGAGGCTCTGCACCAAGTCTCTGCACATGGCCCCGCACCCCTCTTGGGCCGCCCCTGCTTGCATCATCAGGATGGCCAGTAGAGGTATTAGGTTTGAAAACAATGGTTAAGGGAAAAGTAAGTGGATTTAGCTCTTGCTTGTTTCAGAAGCTCATGGTGAATTACAGTCAGGTATTGTCCCATCTCTGGAAGACTTACGATCTAACAGCACAATGCAGAAAAGCTTAGTGTGGCATTTTTTCTGGTGCTTGGCTTGCTTTTCAATGCAGAAAGCAAGCTAGTGCCATAAAAACGCCCAAAAACCTAACTACACTAAATTACAGTGCACTTGGCATGCAAATTGCATGCAGACTGCTGCATAATTAATTGCAAAGGTAAAAAAAACTGCTGAAACATAGCACAATTTTTTACACTGCTTTGGGCACAAGTAAAGATCCAGCCAGGAGCAAAAATATCATCTGAGGTGAAGTTTGACACCACCTCAGATGATACAAGCACAATGAAAAGCCCCTGATACCACTGGCACACAATTTGGGGGCTGGTACCCCACCAGACACCAACTCCCCTGACAAATAAAATCTCTGGTGGCCTCTATCCCCCCACCCACACAATCAGAAAAACATCATGGCCCAGCAGCCCCAACCCCCCCCCCCAAAACAAACAAAATCCCCAATGACCTAGTAGCCTCAATTCCCCCCCCCCCCCACCACCATCACAAAAATCCCTAGTGACCCCTGAACTCCCCCACCAAAACAAACAAAATCCCTAGTGGCCCAATGGTCCTGACCCCCCCCCCCCCCAACTACTCAAACAAAAAATATCCAAAGTGGCCAAATGGCCCCCGAACACCTCCACCCCCTCCTAGTTCCTTTAATTATGGGGTGGAAGCATCGCCTATACGCTCCTGCCCCGGCACCACCATCTTGAAAAATGATGGCACCTGACCCTATGTGGTGCCCCATAATTAAACGTACTGGGAGGAGGGTGGAGGGGCTCGGGGGCCACTGGGCCACCAGGGATTTATTGACTGGATAGGTGGGGGTTTCGAGGCCATTGGGCCACTGGGGATTTTTGTAATTGGGTGGGGGGATTCAGTGCTGTTGAGCTACCGGTGATTTTTGTGATTGGATGGGGAGGATCAGGGACCATTGGGCCATCGGGCATTTTGTTGTTTTGGTAGGCGGGTTCAGGACTGCTGGGCCACCAGGGATTTTGTTTCTGTCAGGGGACTCGGTGTCCAGGGGGCATTAGCCCCCCAACAGTGTGCCAATGGCATCGGAAGCTTTCCCCGATGCCTAAGTCATCTGAAATGAAGTGTCAAACATCACCTCAGGTGACCCTGTTTCTCTGGGATGGCAGCGCCCTCTGTGCCCATGTGTGTGACTTGCTCTCTCAGTTCAATGCTGACTTTTTGTGTACTGGGTAATTTGCATTTTTCATCCTAATGCAAAGAATCAGAGTTAAACTCATGCTATGATACCCTGTGCTAAAGTCTTAAGCACTGGGCTCTAGTGCAGGTTTTCTGCATCAGCCTGTAAGTTTGCATCTGAGACAATGGGGGTTAAATGATTTACAAAAGAGCCCAAGGTGTGGCAGTGAGATTTGAATCGGACATCCCTGGCTCTCAGACCTCAGCTCTAACCATTAGGCTACTCTTCCACTGGCAAGGAAAGGAATGGAGAATAAAACTAATGATATTATAATGCCTCTGTATCGTTCCATGGTGTGACCGCACCTTGAATATTGTGTGCAATTCTGGTCATCGTATCTTAAAAAGGATATAGCAGAATTAGAAAAGGTACCTAGAAGAGTCACCAAAATCATAAAGGGGATGGAAGGATACACCTATGAAGAAAGGCTTAAAAGGTTAGGGTTCTTCAACTTGGAAAAGAGACGGCTGAGGGGAGATATCATAGAGGTCTATAAAATAATGAATGGAGTAGAACAGGCAAATGTACAGTAGATCAGTTGTTTAATCCTTCAAAAAGTAGAAAGATTAGAGGACACACATTGAAGCTACAATGTAGCCCATTTAAGACTATTTGGAGTATTTTTTCACTCAATGTGTAGTCAAACTCTGGAATTTGTTACCAGAGGAAATAATACTAGCTGTTAGTATAGCTGGGTTTAAAATGGGTTTGGACAAGTTCCTAGAGGAAAAGTCCATTACCCATTATTAAAGAGGACCAAGGAAATCCATTGCTTACCCATTGGACAAGCAGCAAGGAATCTGCATGGAGACCGCACCTTGAATATTGTGTGCAATTCTGGTTGCTGTATCTTAAAAAGGATATAGCGTTATTAGAAAAGGTTCAGAGAAGAGCCACCAAAATGGTAAAGGGGATGGAAGGATACTCCTATGAAGAAAGGCTAAAAAGGTTAGGGCTCTTTAACCTGGAAAAGAAACGGCTGAGGGGAGATATGATAGAAGTCTATAAATTAATGAACGGAGTGGAACGGGTAAACGTAGATCGATTGTTTACCTTATCAGAATATAGAAAGACTAGGGGACATGCAATGAAGCTACAGGGTAAACTATTTAAGACTAATAAAAGAAAATATTTTTTCACGCAACGTGTAATCAAACTCTGGAATTTGTTACCGGAGGATGTAGTAAAGGCTGTTAGTGTAGCTGGGTTTAAAAAAGGTTTGGACACGTTCCTGGAGGAAAGGTCCATAAACCATTATTAAGAAGGGACACAGGATATCAATGCTTGAACCAATACAAGCATTGTGGAACCTGTGTCCCTTGGGGAAACTGCTAGGTACGTATGACCTAGATTGGCCACTGTTGGGAAAGGATACTGGGCTTGATGGACCTTGGTCTGACCCAGTATGGCATATCTTATGTTCTTATGCATATCTTTAGAGAATCTGATAGGTACTTATGACCTGGATTGGCTGCTGTTGGAAACAGGATATTGGGCTTGATGGATCCTTGGTCTGACCCAGTATGACATATTTCATGTTCTAAGTTTTCTAGGAGAACATCAGTATGTTAGACAAGTATTTAAAAATATGTTCTCTTATATTCATGGAAATTCAGAATTGAAATAATGGTGTATTGCTTTTAAATGAATGGGTTGCTTATCTGCAGTCATAGCTTTAGGGTTGATGCCTGCACTTTCATTCATGTGCCACTTGATATAATCAAGGACCCAAGGTTCCCATGATTCTTCAGCTTTTGGAAGGACAACAAAATTGGCCCTTCTCATGGATTTAACCAGTCCCTATGGAATTAAGACAGGGAGACTGGTAGTTAGTTCCAAATGAAAGCAGACATGGTGACAACAGCATATTTCTTCTCACAGTGTCTCTTTTATATCCCCTTTGGTTCCTTCAGTCACTCTCCCCATCTTCGATCTGCTCAGTATTGGCTTGGGGGCTTGAAGAAGGACAGTGGTAGTACAGCACCTCTGGCCAAATCTTCCTCCTCTGTAGATAGGGGACTAAGCATAGGCAGCAGAATGGAGTGGGCCACGGCTCTACCAATATTTTGCAAAACATAGCATCAAGCAACTAGAGAGCTTGGGGGCATGACTGAGGATTGGTTTGTTTGGCTCCTCCAACCATAAAGGCGTTCCACTGTCCCTAAGCCCATGTCATACTCTGAATACAGGTGTGTTTGAAAGAATAACACTGCCCTGGGAAGCAGAGGTGACGAACTCGGTCCACGGCTCCATTCTATGGTTGTCTTTCTCCTAACCCCAAGCTGGCATGGGAGGGTAAGTTAGTAAATCAAAGAAAAGGAGCTGAATTGGAAGAGGGGTGAAAATGCTTTCAGGGATTGTAAGGAGAAGACTAATTGATGGAATCAGACAGGGAAGAGAGTGAATGGCAATTGGAGAGAGTAGGGGTAGACAGTGAATGAGGGACTGGAGTGAGGATGGAGGGTTAGTGGGAAGACTGGAGGTACAAACTTAGATTATAAGCCCTCTGGAGACAGGAAAAATACCTACTGTACCTCATTATAACGTACCCTGAATTTTGGAGAAAAGGCATGTTGTAATTGTTGTGTGCCATTGAGTCAACACTAACTCCTAATGATCCATCTCCGGGGTTTTCTTGACAAGGTATGACTGGAAGTAGATTGCCAGTCCTTTCTTCCGTGCAGTAAGCCTACAGCACCTGGTATTCCAATGTGGTCTCCCATCCAAGTACTAGCCAGGCCCTAAATCCAATTCCTAGGAATGACTTTTCAGTGACAGATTTCTGTGTCTATATTTCTTTGTCAACAGAGCTTAGGCAAATGCAGAGGCATAAGTTCTAATGAGAAGCGCAAATGGGAGTCTCCCATCCCTCCTACCTGCAATTGGCAAATTTACTTGAAAATGTTTGTCATGCTGCCTCTTGCTGTTGTTTCCTGCTAAAAGTCTTTCTGGCCCAATAATCAGCTCTTCCTGCTACCAGACCAAAGTCTCATGATAACGGAATGCATTAACTTCTATATAGACGAGATTTAAGAACCTAAATATGTATATCCTAAAGGAGAGGAGAAATAGGGGAGATACAGTAGAGAAATTCAAATACCTCAAAGGTATAAATCAAAATCAAAACACAAGGAGCAAATATTTTGCAGTGGACAAAATGCTTTAGATTAGGGCAAGGGATCATAATATGAGGATCTAACGTGGACAGACTCAGGAGCAGCACTGGAGAACATTTTTTCATTGAAAGGGTGGTGGATACTAGGAATGGACTCCTAATGGAAGTGGTCACCACCACCACCAAGACCTGGGATATACACAGAGGCCCCTTTGTGGCATGAAAGTGCAGCATCAAATTTAAAATTCTACTTCTCACCTTTAAGGCCCTTTAGTCAGGATACCCTCTCTCTTTTTGAAACATAATTATTCCTTATGCTCCAGTCTAGTGTTAAGCTTTCTTAATGACAGGCTTCTGGTGGTGCCCCTTTCTGCCAGGCTGTGTCTTACGTCTACTAAAAAGTCTGCATTTTATATCCTTGGGAGTGGTACTTTGGAATGCTGTGCCCAAGTATCAAAGGGGCATGTTTACTAAGCTGGGCTAATGGTTAACACAGGCTATTTGTAACTAGGTCCTATTGAATAACATGGGACCTAGTTACAAATAGCCCGTGCTAACCATTAGTCTAGCTTAGTAAATATGCCCCTAAGAATTGAGCCTTCCCTGTCCAAATTTAAATTAGGACTTAAACCTAAGAAAAGAAGTGGGCTTTATGGGGTTGCAGTCAATGGGGAATCCCAGTAAGTGCTGCAGATTATCTGTGCTCATGCGTGTCCTTGCCTCTATTTTATTTATTTAGTAAAATGTATATTCCGCACTATATAAAGTATTAATCTCAGGAAATGACAACAATATTTCAAATGCATCAAATATAACAAACACAATAAATGCATCTAAAGTTAAAAAACCATTAAATGCATGTAAATAAAACCAGATAAGAAGAAAAAAACATAAAATAATAAAAAGTAACAAAACAACTTGCTAGGAACCAAATGCCTGCAGAAAGAAGAAAGAAGTTGATATAACTGGATTCCACCTCAAGGACACGGGCAACGAATTCCATAATGAGGGAACAGAACAAAACCTACATTCTGTGTAATTGTCAACTGAACTGAAGGACTATAAAGAGAGTTCCTGAAGAGCATAAAGCTCTATTAGTTTGAACTACAATAAGCAATCTTGCTGAATCAAAAGTTATACCAAGTTTCAAAACTAAAAAAAAACCCAATAGAACAAACTTTAAACTAAATTCTGAAGTCCGTGGGAAACCATTGAAGTTGCTTCAGCACTGGAGAAATATGGTCTCTAGGTCCACACTGCATGATCAATCTGGCAGTGAGTTCTGACCCACTTGTAAAGCTGTTAGTGAATTTGCTGGAAGATCACAAAACAAAGTGTTACAGTAATCCAATCTCCCAAAATGAGAGATTAAACTACCGTACAAAAATAAAATAAGGCAATGAGGACGGTAATTTATAAACTCCAATGCGGTCAACGCACATTACCAGACATGTATTTGAGGACTGTTTTATAAAGTGAAGCACACACGTACTTGACTTTGGAAAATAGGAGTGTACTGATGCACCTTCACATAGTTACCTGTCCGCACCTAGATTGTGTGGAAATATGCCTAAGTCATAGTATTCTATAACTTATGCGTATAAATGTAGGCCTCACCTATGCTCCATCCCATTTCCATTCCTGGGCACACCCAACTAAAAGTATGTGCTTACAGAATAGTAACTGCCCACAACACATGCGTAAGTGCCCATTCACGCGTATAAGTCTTTTTAAAATAGTTACTTCTACATGCCCCCTTATAAAATCATCCCCACAGGGCCCGATTCCGATCCCGACGTACATCTCCTTTGTACATCTGGGCTGACAAAGGAGATTGCGTTTCTGATCCCGTGGGGCACTTCTAGCCCCACGGGATCAGAATAGCGAACAAGCCAGTATGTGCAGGCCGGGCTAACTCAGCCAGGTCTTTTAAATGGAGCCGCAGTGCCATGGCACCACAGCTCCATTTAAAAGCCACGATGCCAGCCGCTTGCTACAAAGGTTAATTACCCGCAGCCCGACCCCTGATCCGGCCTCCTACGGCCAGGGACGAGCTACGGGGAATTAACTTTGCCCCCCATCACCTTCTGCGCCCCGATGCAGACCCAACGAAACATCCAGGGAAGTTATTCCACCCCGTGGGTGGAATAATTTCTCCGGACATTTCACCAGCCTTGGATGTAAAGAGCCGATATCAGAATTGGCCCTGTACTTCCAGGGCTGGTGACCGCCCACTGCCCGCCCATTCTCAGCCCCCGTGCCACCCCTTCCCCACCCCCATATAACTTCCCCACACAACTGGCAGGGATGTTATACAGGGGGAAGAGCCAGCACGAATAGGTTATCCATCCCCGCTATTCATGCCTCGGAATGACCCCCATAATGTCTAACTCTTAATAGCTATAGCTTGTATAAACAACTACGAACAATGTCTTTATTGTATGGTTTAAAAGCTAGTTCAGAATCAAAAGACTACATTTCTTGTTCTGAACAGTAAGCACAGAGCCATCTACAATGATGATTGGCAAATCTAATGGCAAAGCAGTCCGACTTTCTCAGAGAATTTCTGTTTTTACTATGTTTAATTCTTAATCATCCAGCTCTTTACAAGATTAAAATGATCTCATACCATCACAGATACATTCGTAGAACTAATGACCAGTAAACAAGTTCGCAAACACAGAAAAGAACACAGGATAAAGCTAAAAGAGACAAAAAGAGAAATAAGGATAGCAACATCAAAGGTAGATGGCTAAAGATATGAAGTGTGGTGACAAAACTTTTTTCAGGTATATTTGGGAGAAGAGGAAGATCAGAGGTGGAATTGCAGGACTCAAAACTGCTGGGAACAGATTTGTAGAAAGTGACATTGAAAAAGCGAAAATGCTAAACAAATACGTCTGTTCTGTTTTTACTAAAGAAAATCCTGGAGAAGGATCACCTGTGATTGACATACAAATGGGAATGGAGTAGATACCACACCATTCACAGAAGATGATGTGTTAGAACAGCTTGCAAAACTGAAAGTGGACAAGGCCATGTGACCAGATGGGATACATCCCAGGATAGTGAAAGAGCTCAGCGAGGTTCTTGCAGGGCCGTTAAAGGATGTTTTTAGTAGATCCCTGGAGACAGGAGAAGTTCCACAGGACTGGAGAAGGGCTGATTTGGTACCTCTTCACAAAAGTGATAATAGGGAAGAAGTGACAAACTACAGGCCAGCAAGCCTTACCTCGGTAGTGGGAAAAGTAACTTTCTCAAAACCAACAGGTTGCATGATCCGAGGCAACATGGTTTTACCAAAGGATGATCTTGCCAAACAAATCTGATTGAGTTCTTTGACTGGGTGACCAGATAACTAGATCAAGGGCATGCGATGGATGTGATCTACTTAGATTTCAGCAAAGCCTCTGATACTGTTCCTCATAGGGGGCTTATCAATAAACTAAACAGCTTGGGAATGGGTCCCAAAATGGTGAACTGGATCAGAAATTGGTTGACTGACAGAAGGTGATGGTAAATGGAACTCACTCAGATGAAAGGAAGGTGATTAGCGGTGTGCCCCAGGGTTCGGTCCTGGGACCGGTACTGTTCAATGTATTTGTAAGTGATATTGCTGAAGGACTGAATGGAAAATCTGTCTTTTTGCAGATGACACGAACATTTTCAACAGAGTGAACTTCCCTGAGAGAGAGGATAACATGAGGAAAGATCTACAAAAGCTGGAAGAATGGTCTAATGCTTGGCAGTTAAGATTTAATGTGAAGAAGTGCAGTGTCATGCACTTGGGAAGCAGAAATCCAAGGAAATTATATATATGTGATAGTGGGCAGGAGATTGGTGTGCATGGACCAGGAGAAGGACCTCGGAGTGATTGTTTCTGAGGATCTCAAGGTGGCGAAACAGTGTGACAAGGTGGTGGCAAAAGCCAGAAGGATGCTGGGTTACATACAGATAGGAATTACCAGCAGAAAGGAAGAGGTACTAATGCCACTATACAAGTCGCTCATGAGGCCTCACTTGCAATATTGTATTTGGTTTTGGAGACCATACCTCGCATAGGATATAAAAAAGACTGGAAACGGTTCCGAGGAAGGCAACCAAAAACATTTGGAGCCTGCGTCAGAAGATGTATAAGAAGATCTAAACATGTACACTCTGGAGGAGAGGAGGGACAGGGGAGATATGATTCAGACCTTTAAATACTTAAGAGTATTAATGGACAAAAAAACCTCTTCCAAAGACTGGGAAGCTGTAAAACTAGAGGGCATAACATGAAGCTGCAAGGGGGTAAACTGAAACGCAATGTCAGGAAATACTTTTTCACTGAAAGGGTGGTGGATGCTTGGAATGCCCTCCTGAAGGAAGTGGTGGGGGCAAATACAGTGACAGAATTCAGAATGGCATGGGACAGACACAGTGGATCCCTTTATAGCAACAGGATAAAATCAAAATAAATTTAACTATTTATTTATTTATTTTATTTATTAAACAGGTTTTTTAATACTGCCTTTATGCCAAGGTGGTTTACATGGAACAATAAACACAAATGTTTGTGATTACATATAACAAGGGAAGCAAACTTGGAGCTAACAAAACGGGTATTTATAGATGTTCACAGAGCGTGATTGGGGTCATGATGTGTGTAGTTAAGTGATATCATTTGGACCAAAGTGTTCAATAAACAGATGTGTTTTTAATAGTTTCTTAAGATCTTGAGTCGACTGAGCTGATCTCATAGCTTCCAGAAGAGAGTTCCAGATTGTTGGAGCAAGCAGGGAAAAGGCTCTGTTGCTTGTTTGCTGTGTGATCCTTGTCTTGAAGGGGGGGGGGATGACTAGGAGGTTCTGATTTGCTGATCTCCTAGGTCTTGTTGAGGGTGCTCTATTGATTATGTTTTCCAGGCAGGGAGCCGATGCGTTATGGATGATTTTATAGATGGTGGTTATGACCTTGTATTTTGTCCTTTGGGCTATCGGTAGCCAGTGAAGACTCTTTAGAGCTGGTGTGATGTGTTGCCTTTTTGAAGTTCCCATCAAGATTCTGGCAGCTGTATTCTGAATTAGTTGAAGTGGGTATACTGCTTGTTTTAGCAGCCCTATGTTGTCATAGTCAAGATGGGGCATTATGATGGTCTGAACTGTTCTGAAGTCATTGTATTGGAGTAATGGTCATAAATGCTGGAGGAATTTGAGTTTCATGTAGGCTATATTGGCTGATTTCTTGATGTACGAAAGCATGTTGAGATTATGGTTCAGTGTTATGATGAGGTATCTGACTTTGCTTTTTATCGTGATCTTTGTGTTTTGGAGGATATGTTTCTCTGGTGGTTTGAAGGAGGAGTCTCTTGTGACCAGAAGTGCCTCTGTCTTCCTGTTATTTACTGTCTGTGATGACTGAGAAATCTGGGATAAGAGTGGAAGGGCATGTAGAACATGATGTTGTTGCATATAGATGAAAATACATTTTGAATTTCCTCAGTATGTTGCAAATAGGCTAAATGTAGATGTTGAATAAGAGGGCTGATAATGCTGAACCCTGTGGTATGCCCTGTTTTAACCTAAAGTAATTGGATTTGCCATGACTGACTTTTACCTGTAGCATTCTATTAGTGAGGTAAGAGGTGAAGCAATTTATTGTGTTCTTATGGAGACCTATTAAGTAGTGTGTTGTGTGATAGTGAATCAAATGCGGCACTGATGTCCAGAAAAATCATAATAAATCCTTGATGTGGCTTGTTTAGACCCCTGATTAATGTGTGGAAGAGAGCTGTGAATAGGGTGTCTATACCATGCTGAGGGCGGAAAGCGTGTTGTTGTGGATTGAGGGGAGCATGGATATCGATGTGTTCTTGAAGTTGAAGTTGTACAGTCTTTTCAATAATCTTGGAGAGGAATGGAATACTGGCAATTGGTCGATATAAGCTAGGGTCAGTTTGATCCATTGATAGTTTCTTTAGGATGGATCGTATCGATGCCTATTTCAGGGCAGAAGGTAAGTGTCCCTGTGATAGGGAGGAGTGGACTATCTTCAGAATAATTGGTGTGAATTCAACCTGGAGGGATTTTATGCAGGAGATTGGACAGGGGTCCAGTGGGGAGGTAGTGGTATTAATGCTTCGAATGTTGGTGAGCCCTCTTTGATTAATAAATCTAAAGGAGTCCCAGATGTGAATTTGCAGTTGTTTATCCTGCTTATGTAGAACATTTGGGGTTTGAGGAGGCATTGAGGTTTGCTTGTTGTAAAAGTAGTTGGCCATAGTCTGGGGGTGTAGTTTGTCTTTTGAGTTTGAAGGAAGAGTTGCTGTGGGGTTCTTGGTGAGGGTAGATACAATGGAGGACAATTCTCTTGGATGGTAGAAGGATTTCATGATTATATTAGTATAGTATTCTTTTCTGCTGCTGTTAAGCATATTGATGTATTCTCGCTGTTTGATGTATTCTTGTTTTGTGAATGTTTCTTGAGTGTGTTTCCATCTTCTCTCAATCTGTGAGTTCTTATCTAGTGGTTCTGAGTTTAGGAGAGAACCAAGGTAGGTGAACTGTATTGGATGGGGTCATGTGGTGCCTTGTGGTGAAGGAGGCAGCTTTGTTGATCGAGTTCCAGGAGTGGATGAGGCTGTCTAAGTTGGCAAGGTCAGATACTAGGATTGGAGAGAAGTCCTCTAGGAAGGGTTTCGTATTGAATGCTTTGAAATGGCATGTTTGTGGCTGTAGACCCAATCTAGGTTACTGGTTGGGAGAATAAGTGATATTATTGAGTGGACTGACCATGGCACTGGGTCTATCTGAGTGTGGAAGTCAGTTGTGGGAGATGACTAGCTGCAAAAATGAGGTCTAGTGTTGATTCTCTAGAGTGAGTGGGTTCATTGTAATTATCTGTTATAGTTGGAGAGCTTCTATTGCATTGATGAATGCACTTGCTTGTTTTGTAGAAGTGGATGGAAGGTTTAGGTCACCCAGTTTGTTAGATTATATATGAGTGCAGGCTTCTTCAAACAAATCTGATAGGTCTTCTGTGTTAGAGGAGGGTGCACGATATGCTAAGCAGATGGCGTGTTTGCTGTTGGCGATAGTGAGGAAGTTTATCGTTTGCCAAGATTGTGAATTAATTGTGGTGATGTTTAGGTGCTCTTTGACTAATATTAGGACTCTTCCACCTCTTTTCGTGTTCTGGGGTAGTTGAAAAGTTTGTAGTGTAGGGATACTAGCTGATTGAGTAGAACATTGTCCGAGTTTGAGATCCAGCTTTCAGTGCTGCACATAAAGTCAGTGTTGTTGAGATGTATGCATATTGAGCATGCGTTGATGAGGGAACATTTGATTGTATCTGGTGGATGCTTCTGCTTGATGTCAGGTTTCTGTTGCTTACTGAGATTGATTTCATGTAATCTGTGTGGTGATTTTGCATGTGGGCTTTGAGGCAGGGATTTGGAATGGGAAGTTGAGGTCGGTGATGGATTGGAATGTTATTATTTTGAGAGGCAAGCACATGGGTTGTTGTTAGGTGGAATGGTAGCAGTAGTAACATGATAAAGTAAGGTAGGAGATTGTGTGGCAACATGTTGAGCTGTGAAGTTGGTGGCTTACCTGGGAGGGCATGCTGCTTTTGCTGGATTGGTGTCTGCAGTCCTTGAGGAACACCAGATTGCAAAGAAAACCAAGCAAAATGAGAATCATGAAAAACAACCTACTGAAAACAACTAAATAGAAAGAAAACTAATTTTTCAGTTTCTACTTTTCTGCTGTAGTAATAACTAATTATAAACCACCATGATATATTATGAATGGCAGCATATTAGAGTTCATAATAAACAAACACGCAAAGCCAGAGATCAATTGGGGTCTGTGGCATTGCATCAGGAAAGAAGATGGGCAGACTAGATGGGTTTAGTGGTTTTTATCTTTTGCCATATTCTATAACTGTGGAGGGAGCAACAGTGTTGGGAGGTTGTAGTACTGCGAGCAGCCCACTGTTCATGCACTCATGAGTAGAGGTTATAAGACGAAAACAAAGGTGGACAACAGAAGCAGGATCTAGCAATATTGTAGGCCATGGGGTAGCTGGGCTGGTACCAGCTGGTTCAATGCCAGCAGGTTGGGGGTGGTCGTATGCTCTCCACTAAAGCCATAGAATCCAGTGGGGCTAGATGTTGGGATAAGAGCCTCACTAATTTTGGTAACTAATTTGGATTGTTGCACAGCTCGGTAGTGGAACATGAGCCGGGTGTCGGATTAAGTATGGGTATGTGTATGGTCCTCTATCCAGAATGGCACAGAACTAATGAGAAAGCAAAAAGAATAAAAAAAAACCCTCTGATCTACAAGTGGTCAGGCTTCTACACTGGCAGCTGAGATATATCTTTGCAGTTTAAACAGAAATCACTAATTGGGCTGAGCTCACCTACTACATTACAGTGCATGCTGTTAAGACAATGGAACCATACTGCACAAATTTTCCACTGTGCCTCGGTCATTTGCCATGCAAAACATGAGGCTTGAAAATATTGTGGTGAACAACAATAACTGCATGCTGAAGCTAAAAAAAAAAAAAAAAGAAACATCCATCTTGTACCTAAAGCACAATACTGCTGCATAAGGAGCAAGCTGAAGGCGAGCACCCCTTGGAGAGCCATGGAGAGCTGGATAACATAACCTCGGGCATACTGTGCTTCACTTGTGGTCCTGCTACCCCCTCCCCTTTCCACCACTCATGACAGAACACAGGCTTCCATTCTCAGTACAACCAACTTTATTTGTAGAAATAGCAGGACACAGCTTACATAACAGCGCCTCCAAATGTTCTGTCATCTCATGTCATGCAGTAACAAACAATAATTTTAATATCTGCCAACTGCGCACAGGGGCCCCCCACCAAGAGGAGTACCATACCGCCGCTGCCTGCCTCCGTCTAGGCATATCCCTCCCTGCCACCAACCGCCCCATATTGGTGCCCAAGGCAACCCCCTGTTCTTAATCTTCCTTAAAACCGAGCCAGGCACCCCAATCCGTGGTACCTGAGCTCCCGATATCAGGCCCAGACACCCCATTCTGGTACCTGATCCCCCCCTCATTGTGTGTTGCTCCCCTTTTCCATCAGTGAGGTCCTGCCACCAGGAGGGCTGCCTCATAACTCACCCCATCGTGAGAACCGAGCTGACCACCCTCTGCAAATCAGCATTGAATATGTCGAACCCCACCTCATTAAGGTGTATGCCATCTCTTTGAAATACTGCCTGGACCCCTGCCAAGATGCTCTCATGCTTGACCACAGTCCCCCCCCAGGGCCCTCATGAAATTGCCCACCTCTGTGTTCAATTTCTTCCTACTCTTCTTGACTCCCCCATGCCAAATCGCCCCAATTCACTTCTTCTGGGGGAGGATATGGGACCAGACCACCCCCACCCCCAACTCATTACAGATCCAAGCCAGGTCTTTTTTGATCTTGATGATCAGGTCAATGCCCTTGGTGGTGAAAAGATCATTGCCACCCAGGTGTAGCACCACAAAGTCCGGTGGTTGGCTTGCCCTTAGCTTGACCATGAGAGAGGGCCTCAACTGGTCCCAAAGCATTCCCCGCTTGCCCAACCAATGTACGCACAAGAGTTCCATAGGAAAACCAAGTTATGTACTATAGTGGCTGACAGCAGCTCTTCTCTCGGCCCAGAAGATGTAGGAATGGCCCACGATCCACATTGTGGTTGCTCTGCTACTTGCTGATATAAGATAAATGACGCATGTCAGACCCGGTGTTATGGCCTAACCTAGAGCTGACCTGGTGTTGTGGCCTAA
The DNA here is from genome assembly GCA_033557465.1 of Ichthyophis bannanicus. Lineage (NCBI taxonomy): Eukaryota > Metazoa > Chordata > Amphibia > Gymnophiona > Ichthyophiidae > Ichthyophis > Ichthyophis bannanicus. The sequence goes on from CM066045.1 coordinate 57,083,667, forward strand.
CATAGAGCCTGAACCTATTAGATGCCCACCGCCCAATGTTCTGGATCTGAGTCTCCCCAAAACTCAACCTACGTGCTGTGGTGGCTGCCCCGATCCTAAAGGAATGCAGAGTGAGGTGCAATGTATCAAGCCCGGCGCTAACCAGGGCCCAGTGCCACATTGCCTTAAGCTAACATTGCGACAGGCATGACCCGTCCTGGTGCTGCAGCACTCCGCCTCCCGCTGATACTCATTGGGCACAGATTGCTGATGCACATGGCATACAGACACACCACTCTGCCTTTTCCACTCTGGTCTGTCTTAGAGCACCCCAGTGACAGCCCAACTCTGTCCTCTGCTAGTTGTTACATTGGACACCCTTAGGGCCGGGCCCCCTGCATCTGCCCTGGATTTAGGAATAACCTCACTCATCCTGAAGGTGCCAAAGAACATGACCAGCAAGGCCACCTTAAATAGGTGCTCCTAAAATCTGTCTTTGTCACTTCTGGTGCCCTCCCGATGGCTTCCCTCATCATCTGTAATGTGACCGGCCTGCTTTGGTCTAGCCGGGGGTGGAGTCTCTGTACCAAACCTCCATGGTTTTCTTAACCACAAATTCTTTTGTGGTATCCTGCTGCCTCCTGAGTTTCAGTAAAAAGGCCACACCGGCCAAAATTAGGCGTGAATGGAGGACCAATGTCCCTTCCCCCTTCAGCCATGCTATGAATTTGAGTAGGTGGCCCAGTGATACTCCCTGTAAAGGTTTGAAGCCTTGTATGTCTGCAAAGGTCTGGAGCCTGGCCCAGGCTCGCCAGTAGGTTCTCCATGTGTTGTCGGACAAGGACGCCCTCAATATCCTGCCAGTGCTCTAAGTCCAACACTCCACAGGTCTGCTGGCATATAGCTCGCTGTGGGTGATGCCAATGGGGCCAGGTGCTAGAAGCATGGTAGCTGAAAGCGAGAAAGAGAGCATCAGCAATCTCATTACTTTTCCCGGGCACTTGCCTGGCTGTTATGTATTGTACGTATTAAGCTCTAGGCTTAGCCCCACCAACTTCCTAAGCAGGCCCACTACCCTCCCAGCCCTGGCTGACTGCTTATTGATTATGTAAAACCACAGTGGCGTTGTCGGAGCGGAACACGATCCTCTTATTTGCCAGCAGGGGCCACCAAATCACTAGCGCTGCCACTATGGGGAACAGTTCCAGGAAAGTGACGACCCTGGTTATTCTCTGTGCCATTGCTCTGGTCACCTTTCCTGGCACCACTGCCCCTTAAAGTAAATCCCAAAACCCATACCACCCAAGGCATCAGTGAAGAGCTTTAAGTCCTCGTTGCTTACTGGGGGTTTCCTCCATATATTCCACCCATTATACTTCGCCAGGAACTCATGCCAAACTGCCAAGTCCTGGCAAGCGCCCGCCCCGACCCTAAGGAAGTGGTCTTCTTTGCAGATACCATTTGTGATGTCCGCCAGTCGCCGACTGAATGCCCTCCCCATCGGCATGATTATACACATGAAATTCAGAGCACTATCAGGGATTGCATTTGCCTCAGTGTGACCTTCTTGGCAGAGTAGGTCATCTGGATTTCGCCTTTCAGGTCTGCCAGTTTCTTGTCCTGCAGCTGGGTCACCACTGCTACAGTGTCGATCTTGATCCCCAAAAAGGACAAGCACTGTGTTGGGCCTTCCGTCTTGGCTACTGCTAGCGGCACCCCAAGTTCCACTGCTGTATCCTGGAAGGAGCGGAGATTGTGGTCACAGGACTGCTCATCGTGGGCAATCAGCAGGAAATAGTCTAAATAATGTATAATCTTTCCTTTACTGGTTCTTTCTTCCATTATCCACTGCAGTGCCGAGCTGAATTCCTTGAAGCATGCACACAACACCGAGCATCCCATTGGGAAGTATTTATCAAAATAGTATAGGCCCTCAAAATGGAAGCACAGCAAATAGAATCCCACTGGGTGGATCGGCAGCAGTCGGAAGGCTGCCTCCACATCCATTTTGGCCAGCCAGGCCCCGCAGCCATGCGCCCTTAGCAGGTCTAAGGCCTGATCCAAGGAAGCATGCTGTATCAAGAAAACTGCCTGTTCTAAGCAATCGTTGATTGAGTGCCCCTCTGGACATGATAGGTGATGGATGAGCCGGAACTCTCCCAGTTCCTTCTTAGGTACCAGTCCCAGCGATGATATGATCATGTTGGGGAAAGGCCTGTCTAAGAATGGGCCCGCCACTCTCCCCAGGGCCCGCTCCTTGTCGAGCTTCTGCTGTACTTCCGCTATATTATCCAAGGCCGATTTAAGATTACCTGCCGCCCGAGGGCCCTGGGGGGGGGGGTATTATATGGGATAATGAAACCATGTACAAGCCCATAAACCAGTCACTCTGCCTTAACGCTGTCGTATCCCACCAGGTACCGCCGCAACGTGTCTGCATTAATGAGCGTGGGAGCCCTGCAGAGAGCTGCCAGCTCAGTAATCCCTCTGGGGTTCCCTTCCCAGCCTTTTGGTGCATCTAGTCTGAGGGTGGCCTTCCCCACAAGTTGCACACACCTGCTGGTTTTTGCATGTGATGCTGAATCTACAAGAGCCCCCCATTGAACAGCCTGCAGACTCCCTTGCGGGCACCATGTGCTGGGAAAGGGGGCCTGCTTGCTCCTTGCCCCCAAACTTGTGCTCCCCCTGAAAAGGCTGCTGCTGTCCAACACCCCACTGCTGTCCATCTCCCCTGGCTGCCCATTGTGTTGTCACTGTTCACACCCTGGCTGATCTTTGTCCTTATGTCATCAGCCAAAGCCACAGGTCTATATCCTTCATCTCCCAGCTGAGCCCCTTGTTCCCTACCATATTTCTGTGAAATTGTTAGTCATATTCTAACCAGGCACTACTGCTGTACACTCTGTATGCCTCACAAATGCAGTCCTGGTATTTAAACAAGCCCTGGCACTGGTTGGGGTATTTTTCTCCTATCATGCTGGCCAGGACGCGGAAAGCGGCGCACTAATTTGCTATTGTTCGCAGGACGCTGTCCGCCTTCTGACTAGCCAGCTTGCATTTTCCCTTACAATCCATGCAATTGCAGATAATGTCCCTGTGCCACAGTAGCAAGGTGAAAATATCTATATACTCGCCCTTCCAGATTTTCTCTTTCTGGGCTGGGAAGATGTGGCTATCTAGGGCATTGGTGATACAGGTATACTCTGCGGGTCTTGCCTCGGACAAGAGTGCCCCTTCACTGACCACCCCACCACCCACCCCCTTATTCTCCCCTTGCGGCACGTGCGGGGGCACCACCAATGTGGTCAAGCTTGAGGAGGCACCACCACCATGGTACCCTGCTCCTGTTGCCGGGCACCCAGCCTCAGTGACCGTGGCTGCTCCTCCTGTTGTAGTTGTCGCAGCTTCAGGAGCCGAGCCTGGTTTCGGGCCGGTCTTTGCCACCATGGCGACCAGTTGCTGTAGCAGGTCCATGATGCTTGCTTGCCCCACATTGGCCTGAAGCCAATCTGCCCACCCCCCACCCAACATCTGTGTCGTGGCCATAGCTTCATCCCTCCCCCCTTCTTCTCCCCCCTCCCCCCACTGCTGGCCTGGAGCCTCTGGCCATCCTCCCCTTCGTTGCCCCTTAGTTCCCCTGCATCCCCTTGCAGGCCCCATGCATGTCCCCCCACCTCTTTCTGTAAACCCCCTGCTGTCCCTACTTGCCCCACATTGTGTAAGTCTGATAAATGACAGTACTCACCCCTCTGTCCAGACCTCCCCACAGTTCGTAGACTCTTTGGTCCCTGCATCTATCACTGCCATGCCAGGTGCTTTGCCTATCCCCCAGTGAATACAGCAGCGCCTGCATCTGTCACACCATGGACAGCAGCCATGGCCCGTATCATTTTCACTAGGTCACCCACCCCAGACTCATCATGGCTCGGTCCTGCTATGTGTTCCTCGCCTTTTGCTGCCTCCTCCAGAGTCTGCTTTCTCCAGCTGGCTCTGTCCTGCTCCGTGCTGGTTTTGCTCGGCCCCTTTGTCTTAGCTACCTTCTGTTTCTTCAATGTTTGGCCAGTGCAATCCGATTCATGAGTGTTCAGTGCGTGATAAAGAGCAGCTTTTATATGATCTGGGTAGGGATCATGCTTTGGATATTTTATTCTTATCTGAAACATGACGCAGGAGGCAGAGGTTAGTTTGCATTGGATATGCTACCTTTTCTCAGCCTCGTATTTCTTCTGGGGGTGGGAGGGGGTGGCGGCTGTAGTGTTGTGCAGGTGTTTGTGGATTCTGTGCAGCCAGACGCTATGGAATGTTTGCTGTTTAGGTCGGAGATGGTAAAGAGCTTGGAGTTTTTTCTGTTTTTTTAGGGCTCTGCATTCACCCTGGAAGTTTTGCTGTATTTGATTGCGGACCTTCTGGCACAATGTTCTCGTTTGGTGATATTAAGAAATTGTAATTTTGCTAATGTTTTGGAGGGTGGGTGGGGGACGAAGGGTGTCTTATTTTTTATGTTCAGTGGCTAAGATGGGATTTGACAAATTGTAACTGTCTCCACTCATGCCAAGGGTAATATTCTAGATTTAGTGTTTGTTATTGAGGGGGATTGAGAAAGGGGACAATGAGCAGAACATTGTGTTGTGGAGACAGTGCCCTGGTCCAATCATTCATGATGTCATTTAATTTGGAATTGGAAGATTGTGGCATGTTAGCTATGCCAAGTTTTAGTGTTAAGGAAGTACATTATGTGGCGAATCTTGTTTCACAGTTGGGGCTGGCTGTGCAGGGCCTCCAGGAGTGGTTCATTAGTTGTCGAGGATCAGGTTTTGATGTGGAACCAGGAGTTGTGTGAATTTTATGGGGAGGTGGCTCCAAAGAAATTGGTTAGGACTTGGTTGGATAGGAATGCACCATGGTATACTGTGGTGTGTTGGGAGTTGAAACATAGTCTTCGGAGGCTTGAGAGGTGTTGGAGTAAATCTCAGGATGTTGTGGCTAAGCAGCTGTGGATATAAGGTGGTTGGTGAATATAAGGCTTTGATAGTGGTGGCTTACTATTTAAAGTGTTTGAGTAATCCTGCACAGCGAAATAGGGAAGTTTTTAGACTCTCTGGTGAGTTGTTAGGTAAAGGTCAGGGACAGCAATGTCCCATGGCCCCGCCCCGCTGATGGATTTGGATAGTCTTGCGTGTTATTTCTGTGATAGGTTCTGTTGCTGAGAAGCCTGATAGATGGGCAGCTAGGTCAGCTGGGACCAGATATTCCCCATAGTTGCTGGAGAGGAGGGTGGGTATTTGAGGAATTTCATTTGCTAACTTTGGAAGAAGTGCATTCGATGTTTAAGTCAATACATTTCATCTGCTCTCCACTTGATCCTTTTCCATCGAGTGTATTGTGTTTTATTCCAGATGAGACCTGTGTTCTGCTTCAGTCTGTGATTTTTAATTCCCTGAGTCAGGGTGTGACACCGCATGCATTGAAGGTGGCAATTATTCGTCCTCTGTTGAAAAAACCTTTGTCGGATTCCCTGAAGTTTGAGAATACCAGTCTCAAATTTATCGTTCTTGTCAAAGATAATAGAGAAGGCAGTTTTGCTCCAACTGTCAGCTGTGGTTGATGAAAGGGGTTGGTTTCATGATCACCAATCAGGCTTTCGCTCTTCCCATAGTACAGAGATGGTTTGATGATAGTGCATGAGGATTTGCTTTAGTATTTAGATAGGGGGGGGGGATGATGTGTTGCTTTTTCTACTGGATCTTTTGACAGCATTTGATACCTTGGACCATGGCACTTTGTTGCGGCGGTTGTCGTTGTTTGGAGTTGGAAGTGTGCCTTTGCGGAGGTTAGAGTCTTTTCTGGGACTCAGTATGTAGCAGTAGGGCACGTGGTTATCTGCATTGCTTCCAGTGCTTTTTGAAGTCCCCCAGGGGGTGTTATTGTCCTCACTGTTGTATGTGCAACCTTTAGTCTATCTTATTCAGGAGCATGCTACCCAATTCTAGATGTTTGCTGATGATATTCAGCTGTACCTTCCATTGGGCAAGGATCGGGCTGCACAACTGCGGAAGTTGGTGGCCTGCTTAATGGCTATTGATGGGTGGATGAGCGAGAATAAATTGGTATTGAACAGCCAGAAGATTGAGGTCCTTTTGGTTCAATCTCCACTCCCTTGTTACAATCCACCTAATCTGTTATGGCGGGGGTTTCAGTTGGAAGTAAAGGATCAAGTATGAGTTTGATAGTGCCCTAACTTTGGAGCTGCAGGTCTCCAAGGTTGTAAAAGTATGTTTCCTTTATCTTCCCCAGCTGTGGAGGGCGTGGCAGTTATTTGATCATTGGGATGTGATTACACTTGTCCAGTCATCAATTTTTTTGAGCCTGGATTATTTTAATGGGCTGTATTCTGGATTCTCTGCAAAGATTTTAGGGAGCTTGCAGAGGGTCCAGAATACAGCTGCCAAGTTAGTGGTCGGGGTTAGGGTTAGGGATCATGTGACGCCACTATTGGAGGCCCTGCATTGGTATTGTTCTATGTGTTAAATTTAAGCCCTCAGTTACTGCTTTAGAATACTTCACTCATAGAGTTTTGGTTATTTGCTGGCCTGTTTTCAGGTGTATAATCTTTCCCGGGTCTCAGGGTACCTGTTTATTGGTTTTTCCCAGTTTAAGATTGTTCCTCTCGGTTTGGTTGCGGGTCAGGGCACTGGTATGCTCATTGCCTGTTTTATGGAATGGGTTGTCAGTTGACATCCGATTCCTGAATGATCTTATGGGGTTTAGGAAGGCGGTGAGGTTTCTATTCCCTTGGGATGGCTGAGCAATTGGTGGCTGGTTTCAGGGTGCTTCTGCTGCTGTGATGTTATTAATATATTGATCTGTTTGTATTTTTTTTATTATTATTGTACGTTTTTTTTGTATGTATATATATATATATCTCTCACTTGGTTTGCAGCTTGTCGTGCTGTGAGGGCTTGTGTGCATCAGTGATGATGAGAGCTAAACTATCGGTAGTTTAACTACTGGCAGGGTCTCCCAAGATGGACAGGTCTCAGCTGAGGTGCCAGACGAAGACAAACCACCCATCTGGGCAGCAGCAGAATGGGATAGTGTTGACGGCGGAGGATCACATTTCTGTGACAACGGCAACAACACCAAACTTAAACTGCGCGGAAGGAAGGCCCGGCAATCTACTTCTGTATCTTGCCATGAAAACCCAATGGATAGTTACAACAAAACAAATTGTGCTATGGTGCTGGAAGATGAGACTCCCAGGTCGGAAGGCACTCAACTAGCTACTGGGGAAGAGCTGAAGACTTTTCAGAGTAAAGCCAGCATTTATGATGTGGTTGGATCAAAGCCTTCGGGAAGTCTGACTGCTGATGTAGCTGCGCATGAAATGAGAGTCAGAAGCTGTAAAGATGTCTTACACATTGGAACATGGAACGTACGAAGCATGAACCAAGGGAAGTTGGAAGTGGTCAAGAATGAAATGGAACGTGTACAACTTGATCTGTTGGGTGTCAGCGAACTGAAATGGACTGGCATCGGGCACTTTGCATCAGATGATCACATGGTCTACTATGCTGGAAATGAAAGACAAAGAAGAAATGGTGTTGCATTTATAATAAAGAAGAAACTTGCAAGAACTGTAATGAAATACAATGCAGTCAGCGAACGCTTAATCTCTATTCGTCTACGAGGATTGCCTATCAACACAACTATAATTCAAGTATATGCCCCAACAACAGCTGCAGAAGAGAATGAAATTGAAGAGTTCTATGAACAAGTACAAGCTGAAATTGACAGAACATGCAAACAGGATATCCTGATAATCATGGGTGACTGGAAGGCAAAAGTTGGCAACAAAGAAGAAGGCAAAGTAGTTGGAAAATATGGACTTGGCAACAGAAATGAAGCTGGAGAAAGATTGATAGAATTCTGCAAGACCAATGATCTATTCATCTCAAACACCTTCTTTCAGCAACACAAGCGACGACTGTACACATGGACTTCACCCAATGGATTGTATAAAAATCAAATTGACTACATCTGTGGAAGTCAACGATGGAAAAGCTCTGTAACATCAACAAAGACAAAACCTGGAGCTGACTGTGGTACAGATCATCAACTACTAGTATGCAAACTCAAGCTAAAGTTGAAAAAGAGCAAACCACTCATGAATGCACCAAAATATGACCTTGAGAATATACCACTGGAATTTAAAGACTGCCTGCAAAATCGATTTGCTGCCTTAGATACAAATGACAGAGCTCCGGAAGAGTTATGGAATGACATCAAGAAGGTTGTGCTGGAAGAAAGCGAGAAGTCTCTACAAAAGGTGAAAAAGCAAAAACGGCCAAAATGGATGACGGAAGAAACTCTGAAAATTGCCCAGAAATGCAGAGAAGCTAAAGCCAAAGGAGAAAGAAAGACAATCGCAGAACTCAACAGAGATTTCCAACGTGCAGCAAGACAGGACAAGGAAAAGTACTACAATGACACTTGCAAGGAAATAGAAGCAGAAACTATTAGAGGAAGAACAAGATCGGCTTTCCTAAAGCTGCGAGAGTTAAAGAAAAAGTTCCAGCCTCGAATTGGAATGTTACAAGATGCTCAAGGTTCTATGTTGAATGATGCTGAGAAGATCAAGAAAAGGTGGAAGGAATATACAGAGTTTTTATATGATAAAGATCAAGTGGACCAACAGCCGTTTCAACCTATACCTTATGATCAGGAACCATTGGTGATGAAAGAAGAAGTTGAAGCAGCATTGAAAGCCTTATCAAAGAACAAAGCACCAGGCATTGATAGCATTCCCATAGAAGTATTGCAGCAATCTGATGCAGCTGTTACCGTACTTACAAGGCTCTGCCAAGAAATATGGAAGACAACATCATGGCCAACTGACTGGAAAAGATCTGTGTTTATACCAATACTAAAGAAAGGTGATCCAACTGACTGTGGAAATTATCGCACAATCGCTCTGATCCCACATGCCAGCAAGATTCTACTGAAGATTATTCAAAAGAGACTACAGCCATACCTAGAACAAGAACTACCTGAAGTGCAAGCAGGGTTCAGGAAAGGGCGAGGAACGAGAGACATCATTGCGGATGTGAGATGGATCCTTGAAAAGACTAAAGAATACCAAAAGGATATCTATTTGTGCTTTATCGACTATAGCAAGGCTTTTGACTGTGTAAACCATGAGAAACTCTGGGCCACATTAAGAAGCATGGGTATACCAGAACACCTGATCGTTCTCTTGCGTAATCTGTACATTGATCAAGAAGCAACAGTTCGAACGGAACAAGGAGAAACAGAATGGTTTAAAATAAGCAAAGGTGTAAGACAAAGCTGCATACTTTCCCCCTACCTGTTTAATTTATATGCAGAACAAATCATCAGAGAAGCAGGACTGTATGAAGACAACAGAGGTGTGAAGATTGGTGGAAGACTCATCAACAACCTTCGCTATGCTGATGATACCACATTACTGGCAGAAAGTGAAGATGATCTGAAACATTTGCTTCTCACAATCAAAGAACATAGTCTCAAAATGGGCCTGCACCTTAATGTAAAGAAGACAAAGATCATGACAACTGGCATAATCAACAGGTTCATCGTTGAAGGAGAAGAAATTGAAATCGTGAACAACTTTAACCTACTTGGATCAACTATCAATAAAGAAGCAACAAGCAGTCAAGAAATCAGACGATGCATTGCTCTTGGCAGAATGGCTATGAAAGACCTAGATAAGATTCTCAAGAGCAGAGATGTCTCTCTCCATACAAAGATTCGACTTGTTCAAGCCATGGTATTTTCAATAACATCATATGGATGTGAAAGCTGGACAGTGAAAAAGACAGACAGGAAGAAAATTGATGCCTTTGAATTATGGTGCTGGCGGCGAATACTGTGTATACCATGGACTGCCCGAAGAACAAACCAGTCGGTACTAGAAGAGATCAAACCTAAGCTTTCTTTAGAAGCTCAGATGACAAGACTTCGACTTTCATACTTCGGACACATCATGCAAAGAGAGAGATCATTAGAGAAAGACATCATGCTTGGCAAGATAGAAGGTCAACGCAAAAGAGGAAGGCCAGCAATGAGATGGCTTGCTACAATAACAGCAGCTACGGGTACCAGTCTGTCAACAATGAGCCGCCTGACTGAAGACCGAACACAATTTAGGATAGCTATCCAGAGGGTCGCCATGAGTCGACTCCGACTCGACGGCACTTAACAACAACAACATATATATATGTTTTTTTATATCCTGCTTTGGGCTTATTGTAAGAGCAGGTAAAATATCCAATAAGATGAAATGATCATGGAGTGTCTTTGTTTTTGAGGCTTAGGTTGCAGACCAATTTTGTAGTCTGCACTGAAAAGAATAACCTTTGCAGCAGCAGCTCACATCACGAGCTCCTTAGCACCTGAGCAAACTTTCAAAGCGCCCTGAAACTTGGCAGCACCGCAGCTGCTGTGGCTACTCAGATGTGCTGATGTTGTTGTTGGGACAGCCTATCCTCATGGTGGTTCGAGGCATTGCAACAAAATCATAGGGATATTAATGAAAGGAGTCCATTGGATTGAGCATCTTAAAACATAAACCTGTGATTATATAAGCTGCCCAGCAATGCATTGTTCAAAGCGACTTACAATTAAAACATCAATAATAAAAACAATGATCAAAACACTTAATTGAACGCAAACACACACAGATCTTGCAACCAAATTAAAATACAACTAAACAAAAGCGCAAAAAAATAAATGCACAGTAGTTACTTTTCCACCCTCCTACCCCAAAGGTTTCAATAAACAAATGAGATTTCAATGCTTTCTGAAACTTAATCAGCCTCCAGCCATACAGAATCTGGCAGTTTCACAATCTAGGCCCAGAAACTGACCACATCCTTGCTTGTGCAGCTGCTGACCTTGCCACCTGCATTTCAGGTGCAGTTCGGGCACACATAGTACCATTGCTTATTACTGTCATAATACCATCATTGCACACATCCTTGGACGAGATCATCTGCATGGCTGAACTGTCACTATCCCAAAGAGCTTAAATTTCAAGGTTGACCACAGTAAAGTTGGCTGTCTTGCTCAAGGTCACACAGTGAATGTGACATAGTAACATAGTAAATGACGGCAGATAAAGACCAGTATGGTGGTGGGGGACTTCAACCCCTGAAAGCCAGATTCCTAAGAGCAACTGATTTTTGTTGTTGCTGTATCTGATCCACAACAAACCTTTAGCACATGATAGAGAGAAGTCACAAGAATCATGATAGGAGAATTTGGGGGAGGATCCATATATTCCATAAATACATGCAATTATGTTATCTAATAAGTTTTGTGGTAATTACACCTTCAAATAACCTTTTGTTTTCCATTCGATCTACACCTGACATGAATATTTTTGGATCCATGTATTCCACGTATATATGTATGTAATTATGCCACGTGAAAACTTATTTTTCCTTTTGCATCTGATGCACAACAAAATGTTATCCATCAGGTGGTCCATGAGGGCCATATAAGGGTTTGGGGGGGGGGGGTTATTTATTTCACAATTATCCCTGCGCAACAATGTCACCAAATAACTTTATGGCAACTATGCTGACTACTAACTTTGGGTTTTTCCATCTGATCCACGTCAATTTTTCAGAAAATACTGGGGGGAGGGGGCAAAATGAGAATTCTAGCAAGAGTAGCTTTTAGGTTTTGCAGGTGTGAGTGGCCTGAGAGAATTTTCAGGGGACCGTGTATTCCACAAAGATGCCCGTGCAAGTATGACCTGGACTAACTTATTGATTTTGCATCTGTTTGTCATCAAATTTTCAGGACATGCCAGGAGGCCTGTGAGGGCAAGGGTATTTGGGGGAAGACCTAGGGAATCCACAAAGTGATACCACTTAAATTCGTTTTGGTTTTGCATCTCTTCCATATCAATATTTCAGACAATTTCTGGAAGGGGGGGGGGGGGGAGGAGTTGGACAAGGACATTTTCCCCCCTGGATTGATATAACTGCATACACATGAGTGTATAAGCATCCTGGAAAGCAGGCTCCATTAGTTCTCATTATAAGCAGGACATGTCCATAGTAGAAAATGTCAGAACCCGCTAGGAATTGACCGCTGTTCCTCTTGGTTGCAGGTAGCACCTTTATATACTGGGTTGTAGTGAGTATATGCCTGGGCATGAGGTACAGTATTTTTACGTAGGGCTTACACAACCTTCCTGATGATTGCCAGCTGCTTCCACTAATGAGACTATTTGGCTTCTCATGGGGGAAGTGCTGGCTGCTGGTTCATGATGGTTTCCTGCTCCTTCTTTCCGCCTTGCCTTGTTCTTGGATTCATAGTTCTTGACTTTTGTTCCTGGGAATCCTGTATCCCAGTTTTGCACTTGGCTCCTGTTGCTTTTCCTGTTAGCTGGTCTTGGATCAGCAAAGACCTGGTGGCCACCTAAACCTAACCTGTGAGAGATAGCTGCTATGGACAGCTCCTGGGGTGTCCCTGCAAGGAGGCTCTCAGGTACCAAGCTAGGAAATTGTCACATTAACAGACAGAACTTAATTCAGTGCCGAGGTTCACGTATTCTTTTGTATTGAGGAAATGTAACAGAATGACAGGACCCAGTAAAAAAACAGAATAGATTCAAAATTAAAACCTATATCTGTGGAAAAGTATCAGATTTAGCCCTGTACTGTATATCTATAATAAGAACTGCTGTCCTAAGATAATAGTAATAACATTGTCCCTTTTCTCCTCTGCAGGCCTCATCACCCATTGCCCAGTGCTGAGAAGTAGCCTGAATTGTAAAGAGCACCAGCTGAAACACTTTGGATTATATATTTATAGGTAAATAAAACAGTCGGGCTTGCTTTCTTTCTCTCTCTGATTAAGCTTCTACTTTGCACCATCCTTTTGGTAGACGTCTCTGTTTCAGCAAGGTGAAGATAGTGGAAATCTGAGCCTGTTCCAGCGGTTTATAACAGCAAAACCCACTCCCATGCTCCTCAGGATTCTTTCCTTGTCAGAAGAATATTGTATAATCCTTTTCCCTAAGGGAGTCATACTGAGCAGCAGCGGCTCGCTGCTCTAAAGCAGCTAGCCGTCACCACTGAAACTGAGATCTGGGGCCACATCTGGCCACCAGCATTGAAAATCCAGGTCGGCCGGAGAGCGGCAAAGCTAAAGACAGCACTGATGTTCAGCCACTGCCCAATTAGCTTTGATGGCGAAGGTTAGGCCACCCTTTGTTGGGGGCGCGCACAGCATTCCTCAGATACCGCAGTGAAAATGCAGAAAGTGTGGTTGGACAGCAACCTGGATGCAGCTAATGCCACCCACTGAGGTGGTATTGCATCTGTGCTATCTGCAAATCCAACAGCTACCACATGCTAAGCATGCAGACAGTAACCGCACGATACATACCTGCCCGCTCTGCCCTCACCCCACCCACTCGTGCAGCTAACATGCGTTCTGCAGATAAAAACAGAAGATAGCACAGGAAATTGCTGCGCTATCTGCTTTGCCCCATGTTGGCTGTTAATGTGGCACACTTGGCAAGCGCTATCTGCCACATTAAAAGCTAATGCGGATTATTAAACAGACCCCTTAGTGTCACTAGTGTATTTTTAAAGGGAGACAAGAATCTACACACCACTGCACAAGTTGCTGCAGAAATGTCAGGACTCTTGAGTTTCTCCCTCTGAGATATGCCCACTGTCTTACAGTCAAAGATCATAGGGCCCGATATTCAATGGCACTTATGCGGTTTAAAACCCTGTAAACCGTGTAAATGCCGTTGTACTGCAATGTTCATCAGCACTAACATGGATATCCCACGGTTCCACCCCTACATGCCCCAATGCAATCCGCATTAAATCGGGGTGTATTGTGGCGCTCCGGGGAGAGTGGAGGTGGCACTGTTGCTAACCAGGCTGCGGTGATATTGAGCCTCTGCCTGGTTAGTGACCCATGGGAAAACCTTGCCTATCTTTCCCACAGGAGCTAACCAGGCAGCAGCGATATTGAGCTTCGCAGCTTGCGGGATGTTTTGACATGTGGCAGAAGACCCAACTATCCAATTCCATATGGCCCCGGATTGAATATCCAGTGTAAAGGTTCAGCAGCGACGGCTATGCACCTTAGAGACGCATAGCTGGTGCAACTGAATATCGGGCCCATAGTTTACTTCTCCTAGATAAGTTGCCATCCGAGGCTGAGTGTCAGCTCAGGACCAGTGCAGGGGTATTGTGCGTCCTAGGTGAACCCTCAGACTTGCACACCCCTCCCCCCCCCCAAGATTTTGATAATTCCTCCCAACACCACGTCTCCCCAACAAACCTATAAAAATGCATAATTTAGCATCATATTTTCACATATTAAACTTCGCCTTGTATGTGTGTCTTCTTCACCTGCAGATAACAGAATGCGCTGCTGGCCATCAAGATTGTTTTGTTTTTGAATGCTGCTATTCTTTGCTGCCCCTTAGAAGTGCTGCTCTAGGCAGCTGCCTGGTCTTACCTAGTGGGATGGGCTGGTCCAGCATTAGCTGCCCAAAGTTACCGGTTTAAAGGTGCTTTTCATTCCTACATCAGTGATTAGCCCCCCCCCAACACATTTTTTTATACCGCTCTATCTTACATTCAACGCAGTTTACATTACAACTTTAACATTTTTTTACAATGAACAGGTGAATTAACTTGGATAGGAATACATATAACCTATGAATTTAGGTAAATTGATTTTATTTATTTATTTATTTGGTGTTTCTTTTACACCGCCCCTTCCTGCGATCAAGGGCGGTTTACAATAAAACAACAGTAATATATAGAACACATCTTAACAGCCTGTGACTCCAACGGAAGTCAGAACAATGTACATAGAACTAAGAACAATAACTATTTACAAACAGAGAGAATCTGTAAGTTTCTACATAATGGGTGATTCTTCTGGGGAAGGTTAGTTTTGTGATGGCTCATTGGAGGAGTCATTCACTCCAGTATTGTCTCCAAAATGCTGAATGAATAGGTAGGTTTTTAAGCCTTTTCTAAATGTTTGCAAGCCTTTGGTGGAGCATAGGGAGTCTGGGAGGGCATTCCATGATATGGGAGCAGTGAATGAAGAGGCATGGTTGTTAGTGACTTGCTTTGATTTTCGAAAGGTGGGTGGAATTGCTAGTGTCTTCTGTGAATGTTCTCTCCTAGATCTGGTATTTGTGGCGTGGAAGATTAATGTCGAGAGGTAAGATGGAGCAATTTTATTTGCAGTCTTAAATGTAGACATAAGCATTTTATATTTGATTCTGCTTGAAATTGGTAACTAGCGTAGGTCATACAATATTGGTGTTATGTGTTCAGACAGATGCACTTTATATATAATCCTGGCAGTGACATTTTGTGCAGTTTGGCGTTGGTTCAGATACTTTTTTGGAATACCGTATAGGAGGCTATTGCAAAAATATAAGTGGGGAGTGATGAGTGCATATACTACAGATCTGAAGTCGGGCATATCAAGAAGGGGCCTGAGGTGCTGTAGTGTTCTTAGTTTGAAGTATATAATTTTAGTAAATTATTTTATGTGGGATGCTAGGGATAAGGTTTGATCTAATAAGACACCGAGATACCTAACTTCTTTTTTAACTGGGAGGATAGTATTATTTATTTTGATTGTTTGAGGGGTGGGGTGTAAAATTAAAATTTTGTGAGATGAATAGCACTTCAGCTTTTCTGAAATTAATGGACAGATTATTTGAAGTTAGCCAGGTTTGCGCTTCAGTGATACAGGATTCAATTACGTGTTGGGCTGTGACTAGGTTATCCATGGGGAGATATAACATAATATCATCCACATATATTATTATACATTAGCATTATATAGTGGAACAGTAAATCTTATCAGCCTAGTATAATTTATAAGGGTCAAAAAAGCCTTCATCAAGCCCCAGTCCTGTGTGCTTAATTCCTCCTGACAACCTTGTTCTATGTAAACCGCGCTGATTATAAATAGTGCAGTATATAAAAGATGTTAAATAAATAAATAAATAAATAAATAACCTGGCAGAACACTTTACCTGAAACATGACCATTACTTGACAAGATCTGCCTATGGCCTCAACCCCAATACTAAAGCATCTACATTGTCTTCCAATATCCAGCAGAATCAAAAACAAGTACTACTACTAAAATTCAAATTAATGAACAACTTAACATCCATATACCTGACATTCCTAACCACACCACACAAAATAACAGAGCCAGAAGACAAGTCACAGAAAATATGTTAAGCATACTAACAGAAAAAGTAAAAAAAGCAGTCAATATGCTTGCACCCATTCATTCTCTCTATAAGCCCCAGGACTATGGAACGCACTACCAGAAAGCAAGGTTACTTACCTGTAACTGAGGTTCTCCATGGACAGCAGAATAAGTCAGCCACACCTGGTGATGTCATCCAATGGCGCCAAAGATGGAAGTGTTACCAAAAGCGTTGTCCGTGAGCACCCAATGGTCCAAGCAGTAGTGTCTCTGGAAGGTGTGCATCGAGGACCAGGTTGCAGCCTTGCAGATGTTGACCACAAGCACGGAGCACAGGTTGGCGATAGTGGTAGCCAGTGCACGGAGCTGATGAGCTTCGACTGTCAAGGCAGGCTGGACACCCACCTGGGTGTAGCAGAAGGTGATGCAGTTTGAAATCCACTGCGAGAGGGTTCTCTTTGTGACGGGACCATCCAGCCTGTTAGGGTCAAATGAGATGAACAGCTGTGCCCTGTGCTATAAGGATGCTGTCTTATGGAGATACCTGCATAAGGCATGCACACCATCGAGGGTGTGCAGTCTCTGTTCCTCCAGTGAGGCATGGGGATCAGAGTAGAAGGTGGGTAGCTCGATAGATTGGCTGATGTGGAACAGAGAGCCGACCTTGGGAGGAATCGAGGATGAGTCTTGAGGATGGCTTAGTCCTGGTAGAGTTTTGTGTACGGTGGGTGAGCCACTAGAGATTGCAGTTTGCTGACTTGCCTGGCAGATGTGATGGCTATTAAGAAGAGGGTCTTCCAGGTAGTGTACTTTAGTGGTGCTACACCAGCGGTTCGACCGGGTCCTGTGTGAGCTTCAGGAGGACGATGTTGAGGTCCCAGGGAGGAACTGGTGGCTGCACTGTGGGACACTGGTTGACCAGGCCCTTCATGAAGTGGGCAATCAGCGGGTGCATAGAGATGGGGGTGTCACTGTGTTGGTCATGGAAGACGGTGATGGCTGAAAGATAGACCCAGATTGACTGTGTGTCTTGAGGCCAAGATCAAAGAGGGTGGTGAGGTACTGCAGGACTTGAGGGATTGGGCAGGGGTCCGGCTCTAGTGCTCATGAGTCACACCAGATATGGAAGTGCTTCCATTTCAGGTTGTATAATTTTCGCATGGATGAGCATCTGGCTGCCAGGATGACATGTTGTTCCTCTGTTGACAGACTGAGAGATGACAAGGTCAGCCTTTCAATTACCATGATGTCAGGGCTAATGTCAGCAGGTTGGGGTGTAGTGTGGTCCTGCAGTCCTGTGTGACAAGTCCTTGCCTCAGCAGCAGCCATATGGGAGGTTCCAGAACCAAGCAGTGCAGGTAAGGGAACCACACCTGTCGTGACCAGTTGAGAATGATGAGGATGACCACAGCCTTGCCCTGCCTGATTTTCTGGAGGGTCTTGGATATTAGAGGTATGGGGAGGAAAGGCATGCACTGGTAACAGCTCCCCTAATGCAGGTCAAAGACATCAGCAGTGAAGCTGCATGAGGAGGGACATTTCGAACAGAAGTGCAGGC
The DNA here is from genome assembly GCA_033557465.1 of Ichthyophis bannanicus. Classification (NCBI taxonomy): domain Eukaryota; kingdom Metazoa; phylum Chordata; class Amphibia; order Gymnophiona; family Ichthyophiidae; genus Ichthyophis; species Ichthyophis bannanicus. Next base: position 57,101,472 of record CM066045.1, read on the forward strand.
ACTTTGTGGTGTTCTTGCTAGCAAACAGGTCCATGTGTGGGTACCCCCACTGCTAGAAGAGTGATGCTGTCACTTGGGATTTGGGGGTACAGCTGGCAGCTCAGTCTGTCCGCAAGGTTGTTCTGTGTTCCCAGGAGGTAGGAGACCTGTAGTATGCAGCATCTGGAGAGGACAAAGTGCCAGAGTCTGAGCGCTTCCCTGCAGAGTGCACATGATCCCATGCTCCCCTGCTTGTTAATGTAGAACATGGCTACTTGGTTTTCCGTCTGGATCAGTATGGTCTTGCCTGCAATGCGGTGGTCAAAGGCTTTCAGTGTGTACTTGATAGCTCAGGGTTCCAGCAGGTTGATGTGGTACATTTGTTCCTTCGCTGTCCAGGAGCCCTGGGTGTGGCGTTGTAGCAGGTGAGCACCCCAGGAGGCATCCATGGTGATGGTGATCTGTTGCTGTAGCTGCTGGAGGGGCCTGCCCTTTGACAGGTTCTCACAGCGGGCCCACCAGGTGAGTGATCTCTTCATCCCCACATCCAGCAGGATGTGACTGGCCAGCAATTGCGAGTGCTGCTTCCAGCGGGTGCACAGGTGCCACTGGAGGTGATGCATGTGGAGTCTTGCAAGGGGAAGGACCTGAGTAATGGCTGCCATGTTTCCCATGAGGTGCAGCAGTATCCAGGTTGTGGCTTGGTTGGATGAAGAGACTCTATGTACTAGCATGGTGATGGTATGCACCTGCTATGGTGGAAGGAATGCCTTCGACAGGGTGGCATTGATCTCCACGCCAATGAACTCCAGACATTACGAGGGGCATAGTGGTGACTTCTGGAAGATCACAAGGAATCTGAGGGCTGGCAACAGAGTGATGGTGTGTCCAATGGCTATCTGTGCAGAATGGACCCCAGGGAATACATCCGGAATTTTTTCTTGAGGATGAATTTGTTCAATTTCCTGAGGTTGAGGATCAGGCGAACCCCTCCAGATTTCTTGGGTATCAGAAAGTATCTGGAGTAGAAGCTACTCTTGTAGTCATCCGGTGGAACACGCTCTTTCACCCTGGTCATCAGGAGGGACAGCAGTGCTGCGGTCGTGGTTGGGAGAAAATGTTGAGGTGTTTTGCTGCTCATTGGGGATCGCTGGTGTGGAGGGGAGACGAATCAAATACAGTATCCCTCAACTATGATTGTGAGGACCAACCAGTCCATTGTGATGTTTCTCCAGGCATCTAGGAAGGCCAAAAGGCATCCTTCCACTGAAAGGTTGGCCTGGCGTGCGCCGTCAAAAGGAGGGCTACTTTTCTCAGATGAGGGAGCGTGCTCATTCTGGTACTGGCGGTGTTTCTGCTGGTAGAATGGCTGTTGCTTGTACCGCTGGGGCTGACACCTTGGGTAGGAGTAGTGGTGTCTGGAAGGGGAATAGGGTTTATGGTGAGAGCTCCCTTTGCAGTAGCTGGAGGCGTGTTCAAGGCTATCCACGGCGAAAGTGTGCAGAATGGTGCAGTGCTCTTTCAAGTCATTCACCGCATCCTTGACTTTGTCCCCAACAGGGAATCTCCTGAGCAGGGGGCATCTGCAATGCAGTCATGTGTGTCCTCCCACAGGCCTGAAGCCCGGAGCCATGCCGGGCGCCTGGTGGCAATGGCTGTCCTGGCCATGCGGGTGGCGGTGTCAAAGACGTTGAATGCGGAGCGGATGAGGTGTATGCTGCATTCTGCCAGATCTGCTGTGGCTATTGAGGTGGTCAGTCTGGATTCCGAGGGCAGGGCTTCTACCGTGCTCTTGAAGTTCTCCAGGAACATGATGTGGTGAAACTGATGAGCTGCAGTTTTTGCATTCAGCATCATGCCTTGGAACACCTTTTTTCCTATGTCATCCAGGAGCTCAAGGTCCTACCCCAGGAGTGCATTGGCGTGACTTTGAGACAGTTTGACCCATTTCAACATGGATTCCACCACTATAGACTGGTGTGGGAGCTGTGATTTTACGAAGCCAGGGGCAGCTTGCATTTGATACTTTATTTTGAGTTTTCAAGAGCAGGTAGGTCCAGATAGCGGCGTGAGCCAGATCTTGGCTAGGTTGTCCTGGAGGAGTTTGTGGACCAATAGGGAGATCAGTGTCCTTGGAAAGTCCAGGTACTTGAGGACCTCTAGTGCTTCATTCCTGGGTCTGGTGCATCCACCAGCACAAGAGATAGCTGGGTTGTGATCTTTTGTAGAAACTTAGGATATGTAAGGATCTCAGGTGGTGAAGGTGGCTGAGGTGGCGGCGTTGAGGGCTCCGATTGCGATCCAAGCAACGCTTGAAATGGCTCTGCTCCATCCAAGAAGCCCAGCATGACAGCCTCTTTCTCCCCACTGGCCTCTGTCAGGAGGTCCGGGAAATGATATGGTGATGGGCTGTAAGATGGTCTGGCTGGCCTTGGTGGGATCCTGGTCAGTGGCCGCATGGCCTAGGTAGAGGTGGTAGGCATCACTGGTGTCTGCTGTGGGGCCTGCTGCTGGATGAGGTGAGTGAGAAGCACCAGAATCGCTACCTGTGACCCTTCCCCATTGCCCTTATTGTTGCCCTGGTGAGATTTGGCACTTGTGGGTTTTCTGTGGGGGATAATGGGAGCTGGAAGGACTGTTGGAGCTGGCAGAGGTTTCTGCATCTGTGGTTGCATTTATGTTGGTGGTAGAGACTGTCCCAGCTGGTGCTGTTGCTGCCACAGTTGTGCTTGGTGTGATGGCACATCTGGCACTGGCACTTGCTCTGGCTTTCCCTCCTTCTGCCGCAGCTGGCCCAAGTATCCTGAGGTTCACTTGGTGCCAAGGAAGCTTGGTGGAGTTATTCTCTATGCGGTGGGGGGTGGGGATTTCCCTGTCGGCATGAAGACATCAGGCCAGGCTGCATGGGACATCATGACACTAGTCAATTGACACACAGGAGCTGGAGTTACGTTCAGAAGTGTGGTCGGCACCATGGCGATGCAGGACACATGGCCAGGAAAGCCTGTGCTGTCGGCATTCAGAGCTGCAGTGTTTGGGCCGGTCCCTGGGGCCTGAGGATGGTCAACATCAGCTGTGGAGGTCCCAGGGAGCACACATTGAGGATGGAGGCCTTGGCCAGCACATCCCATGTCACGGCTGAGGCCTTCTTGCTCTGACAGTGTGCCACGTGGTCTGTGGCTGAGTCATCCTCTGAAGAGACTGCAGGGGTAAGTGAGGCCGAGAATTCTGTGAGCACATGGCTATGCAATTTCCTAGCCTGGGGGGACATCCTCACACAGTAGGGGCAGTCCTCAACCCTGTGGCTTACCCCAAGGCAACACATGCACTGACCATGTGCGTCAGTGCTGTTCATCTTCCGGCCGCACTTTGGGCATCCTTGCGATTTCTTGCTCTTGTTAATTGTTGTTCAGGTCTGATCTTCTTTTCCTCCTCTTCCTGGATATTTTTTTTTTTTGAGAGCAGAGAGATCTGTCTTGCTGGCAAGGCGGAAGAAGTGAAACTGGCTAGGTAGGGGCGAGTCAGGGGGTAGGGCTACCTAGGCATTTGTTCAGAAAGGCTCTGGAGAGCACTTCCATCTATGGCGCTGTCAGATGACATCACCAGATGTGGCTGACTTATCCTGCTGTCCAAGGACAAAGAATACAAACCATCCCCGATCTAATAATTATGTTCCGCAAAGAGCTAAAGACACACCTATTTATTGAACACTTTAGAGACACAACATAATCAATCCAAGAATCATTAAAGATAAACTATAATGCATACCTAACATGTTCCTCTGCTATTAACCTGTTATCAGTTAAGGGTAATGCTATTAATGTTTATTGTAAACCACCTTGATTATTGAAAAGTGATATAGAAAAATAGCCAAATAAATAAATAAATAAATAAAATAAATAACCTTTTGCCCCCCTCCTTTACAAGATTTTCCAACTCCTAATCTAGGGCATACCTAGATCAACTTTGCTCCCGTCACTGAACACTCTTTGCAGAAAACACTTGGTAGTCTAACCTGCATTCTTGACCCAGTTCTATCCAGCTGGCTTCCTGAAAGTGCCGAGTTTAATCCCAATTGTAAACACAATTATAAACACTAGTCTCACCTCTGCTTCCTTTCCCCATGCATGGAAAGAAGCAATAGTATGTCCTATTCTAAAAGGACCTAAACTAGATCCATAGGCTTCAGCAAATTATCACCCTATTTCAAATCTCCCCTTCTTATCTAAACTAATCGAACATTTTGTCCTGTCCTGGTTAGAGGCCCATGTGGAATACACTCAAATTCTGCACCCCACCAGTCAGTTTTTTGCCGGTACCATAGTATTGAGACAATTATTGCCATGGTTCTTAGCAAATCTCATTCTGCTTTAGAGAGAGACTAGTTCACACTGGCCATCTCACTTGATCTCACAGCGGCTTTCGACCTAGTGGACCACAGTCGTCTCCTCCATTGTCTGTACGACATCGGCCTTTGTGGACTAGTCTTATTCTAGTTTGTCTCTTATCTGTCAGTTAGATCTTTTCAAGTAACATCAAATCATGCATTCGCCACTCCCCAATTTCTTAAATGTGGGCTCCCCCCAGGGTCAGTCCCCCCTGCTCTTCAAATCTTCCTCTCTCCCCTGGCCACTCTTATTCAGTCCCTCAGTTTTTCTGTCTTTATGCAGATGATATCCTACTTCTTGCCCAGACTGATAGTCTTTCCCCAGATCTGTTAGCAATAACAACTGCCTGTCCAAAGTAAATGGCTGGCTACAAGAGAACAACTGAATCTGGCAAAATCATCAGCTATATGGATAACAGACGCCACTGAAGCCCCCTCCCTAGCCCCATCAATGGCCAATATGCTTCTGTCCCTTGTTCTGTCCTTCAACTACTTAGAAATTATCATCGACAGTGAAATGACTTTTTCAAACCACATCAGTAAATTGGCTCAATCTGCCTTTGTAGCCCTTCGGTGGTTCCGGGCTAGACGTCCCTTTCTTGATCCTACTGCCCAAACCTCCATTATTTTGAACACTGTTATCACTAGGCTTGACTATTGCAACATCATGTTTGCAGGACTGCCCTCATACCAACTAGAGAGACTCCAATCCATTCAAAGCCCAGACATCTGTTTATTTGCCCAGGCTAAGAAATATTACCAGGTAACTCTGTTACTAATACATTACCACTGGCTTCCTGCTTCTCACTGTATTCAGTATAAGATACTCTATTTTACCCTTAAAGCACTTCATAATTCAGCCCCAGATTATCTATCAGCCTTCACTATTCCCTATGCCCCCCCCCTCTGTTGCCTGTGGTCATTCCATGGAAATCAACTAGTCATTCCTCCGCTTACCAGAGCTAAACTCAACTCCATTTGGAAGTCAGCCTTCTTTTTTATCTCCCCCACCCTGTGGAATAGTCTTCCTCAAGCTATTCATCTAGAGCATAACTTCAAAAACTTCAAGACCCTTTTAAAAACGTATCTATTCCAACAGGCTATTGGGTCCTGTAGCAACTTAACTCAGATCTAGAAATGCCACTCAGTTCCTCCCCTCCCTCTTTCATCCCCCCCTCCCTTGAGCCTCCTTTTTATGTTATAAATGTTCCATGTCCTGTCAACTTGTTCTTATCTTTCTTGTATTAATCTGGAGCTCTTTTCAGTTTCTTCTCTCAAAACTTATTTTAATCGTAAACTGCACTGAATGTAATTTTCAATAGGGCAGTATATCAAATTTAATAAATGATATAAATATTTAAGTGTAAAAGAGCACATTTCCACAGCAGTGGAGTGAACCTAGCTCTGTAGGCTTCTAGCTTGGGTGAGGAGTCTGGGGGGGGGGGGAGATTTGGTTTATGCCGGTCTTGATCTTTCCAAGGTTCTCATGGTTATGCCCATACCTGTACTTTGCCTAAAGAACAACTCTCATTGCCAGGATCAACCACCCATACCCCCCCCCCCCATAAAATCATCCTCATATGAATAGGCCAAACAAGAACACAGTGTATTGAATGGGTGTGTTTAACAGGTACAAAAATACACATGCTTTCTTCTCCAAGAGGTATGGCTATGTACACGGGATGGGTACTGTACCATTAGACGTAGGCAAAGATTAACCATTGCACAAGACTATGTGGAAAAGAACATAAAAAATGCCATACTGGGTCAGACCAAGGTCCATCAAGCCCAGTATCCTGTTTCTAACAACGGCCAGTCGAGGACACAAGTACCTGTCAGGTTCCCAAAAAGGTCCACAGATCCCACAGTGCATATCCCGGGGTAAGCAGTGGATTTCTCTGGTCCTCTTTAATAATCATTTATGGACTTTTCCTCCAGGAACTTGCCCAGTCCTTTTTTAAACACACCTACACTAACAGCTTTTACTACATCCTCCAGTAACGAATTCCGGAATTTGATTACTCGTTGAGTGAAAAGATAAGTTCTCTTATTAATCCTAAATGGACTACATTGTAGCTTTATTGAGTGTCCCCTAGTCTTTCTACTTTTTGAAGGAGTAAACAACCAATATACATTTACCCGTTCCTCTCCATTCATTAATTTATAGACCTCTATCATATTTCCCCTCAACCATCTCTCTTCCAGGTTGAAGAGCCCTAACCTTTTTAAACCTCTCCTCATAGGGCTATCCTTCCATCCCATTTACCATTTTAGTGGCTCTTCTCTGTACCTATTCTGATTTTGCTATATCCTTTTTAAGATATGTTGACCAGAATTGCAAACAATATTCAAGTTATGGTCGCACCACGGAATAATACAGAGGCATTATAATATCCTTGGTTTTATTCTTCATTCCTTTCCTTATGATTCCTAACATTCTATTTGCTTTCCTGGCTGCCGCTGCCGCTGCAGTTTCAATGTATTATCCATGATGATGCCTAAATACTTTCCCTGGGTGGTGGTTCCTAATGTGGAATCTTACATTGTCTAACCGTAGTTGTTCTTTCCTAAGGGGCCGAATCAGACCTGGACTTCCCGGCCCTCTGTGCGCCCGGTCGGAACCAGACACACAGAGTTAGCCAGGATTCTGATCCCACGGGGCACGTCTAGCCCCGTGGGATCAGAATCACGTCAAGGCCTGTATGTGCAGGCCAGGATCCCGATTCAGGTTGGCCTGCACGTACAGAATTTGCCTAGATAGCTCCATTGAAAAGCTGTGAGCCCTGGCCGCTGGACCAAAAAGTGCATTCCCCGCAGCCCAATCCCTGATCTGGCTTCTCAAGGCCAGGGTCGGGCTGCAGGGAATGTCCTCTACCCCCTCCCGCTGCTTTCCAGCCACGAGCTTGCCTGATCCTCCTGACTAGGGGAACTTATTCCACCACAGAGATGGAATAAGTTCCCTGTTCAGGCCGCCAGCCCCTGACGTATAGGGCCGACATTGGAATCGGCGCTGTATGTCCGGGGCCACCGACCGCCCACTGTCCAACCTAACGCCGCCCCCGATCTGCCCCTTTCCCGCCCCCATCTAATTTCCTCATACAATGAGCAGGGAAGTTAGTCGGGGTCAGAAGGGGGCCTGAATGACCCTGTAAGTGCATAACTACACCTCACCACATTAAATGTCATTCACCATTTGGATGTCCAGTCTTCCAATTTATAAAGATCCTCTTGCAATTTTCACAATCCTCTTGTATTTTAATAATTTTGAATAATTTTGTGTCATCACAAATTTGATCACCTCACTCGTTATTCCCATTTCCAGGTCATTTACAAATATGTTAAAAATCAGCAGACCCAGCGCAGATCCCTGGGATACTCCACTATTTACCTTTCTCCATTGGGAAAATTGGCCATTTAACCCATATTTTCTGCTTTCTATCTTTTAACTAGTTCCCGATCCACAATAGTACACTGCCTCCTATCCCATGACTTTTTAATTTCATCAAGAGTCTCTCATGAGGAACCTTGTAAAAGACTTTCTGAAAATCCAGATACACTATATCAACTGGCTAATCTTTGTCTACCTATTTATTCACACCTTCAAAAAATATAACAGATTAGTAAGACAAGACTTTCTTTGGATAAATCCATGTTGGTTTTCTCCCATTAAACCATGACAATGTACATGTTCAATCATTTTTTTGTTTATAATGATTTCTACCATTTTGCCTGGTACTGACATCAGGCTCACCAGTCGTTAGTTTCCCAGATCACACCTGGAACCCTTTTTAAAAATTGGGTTTATATTGGCCATTCTCCAATCTTCCGGTACTATAGATGATTTTAATGATAATTCACAGATTATTAATAGTAGGTCTGCAATCTCATATTTCAGTTCTTTCAACACCCTTGGATATATACTATCCAGTCCAGGTGATTTACTACTCTTTAGTTTATCAAATAGTTGTAATACATCTTCCCGGTTTATTTCTTTCAATTCTTTTGATACATTACCTTTAAATATCATTTCAGGCATGGGTAACCTCCCTACATCTTCTTCAGTAAAGACTGAAGCAGAGAATTCATTCAGTCTCTCTGCTATGGCCTTGTCCTCCTTTTATCCCTGTGTCATCTTGATGGTCCAACTGACTCTATCAGAGGTTTTTTGCTACGAGTGTACTTGAAAAAGTTTTTATTATGCCATGGCAAGCTTTTTTTCCAAATTCTCTCTTTGCTTGCCTTATCCATACCTTGCATTTAACTTGCCATTGCTTATGTTGTTTCCCACTTTTGTTATATGGCTCCTTTTTCCATTTCCAGAAAGATGCTTTCTTGGCTACAGCAGCCTCTCTAACCTCACCTTTAAACCATGCTGGCAGTTTTATTTTGGCTTTCCTTAAACCTTTCTTAAAGCGTGGAATACATCTGGTCTGGGGTTCCAAGACAGTATTTTTAAACACCCATGCTTGATGCAAATCTTTAACCTTTGCAGCTGCTTTTTTTAGTTTTTCCTAGTCATTTTCCTAATTTTATCATAGTCTCCCTTTTGAAAGTTAAAAGGTAGTACTGTGGATTTCCTTGCCATTTATGAAGGGAGGAGTGGCTCAGTGGTTGGGACAGGTTACCTCAGGCCGGAAGGTTGGGGGTTCAATTCCCACATGGGGACAAGCAACCTCAGGCCGGAGGGACTGGGGTCTCTAGTCCCATGGCCACTCCTTGTGGCCTTGGGCAAGCCACTTAACCCTCCATTACCTCAGGTACACTTAGATTGTGAGCCCTTCGGGGACAAGGGAATAAAAAGTACCTGTTAGTATACATGTAAACCTCACTGATTCTAAAGAGCGCAGTATAAAAAAGAAAGAAAGAAAGAAAATGCGATCATGCTATGATCACTATTGCCAAGTGGCTCCAACACCGTCACCTCTTGCACCAGATCTTGTGTACCACTAAGGACTAGGTCCAAAATAGCTTTCTCGTTCATTGGTTCATGAACCAGCTGCTCCAAGAAGCAGTCATTTATTTCATCTAGAAACTTTAACTTCCTAGCATGTCCTGCTATGACATTGACTCAGTCGATACTGGGGTAATTGAAATCACCCATTATTATTGTATTGTAACTTTTGTTAGCTTCCCTGGTTTCTTTTAGCATTTCATCATCCATCTGTTCATTCTGGACAGGCGGACGGTAGTACACCCCCACTGCCATCGCCTTCCCCTTTTTACATGGAATTTCTATCCACAGAGATTCTAGTGTATTTTGTTTCCTGCAAAACTTTAATCCTGTGTGACTCAATGCCCGCTCTAACATAGAGCGCAACCTCTCAACCGATTTGATCTACTCTATCATTGCAATATAGTTTGTACCCAGGTATCAGTGTCCCATTTGTTGTCCTCCTTCCACCAGATCTCTGAGATGCCAATCATATTTAACCTTTCATTCAGTACTATATATTCTAGTTTGTCACTCGGTTCCCGGTGACACAAAGATTATACGCCACTAGGTAGCGCTGTTAAAGAACAAAGAGTCCAAGTGTAGGGTAATAAAGGCTTTTATTCCCCGTTTAAAGCAAGGTTCAACTAAGAGATATTTTAGATAACAGAAACAATCCTTTGTTTTAAAAGGTACCAATATTCACTGGCTAGTTAACTGTTACTTCACAGTTTAAAGCAGGTTTTCTTCAAAGTAATATTCAGTATAATAAACATCAAATTATATTTCATTTATTCTTCTGTGGAGCATACATACTTTGAAGCATAGGCAGTGCACCAATCACATTCCATTTCATCAGGCAAAGGTAAGGGAACAGTGCTGGGAGAATCCACTTCCATCAATTCCTCTCCCCGGTACTGATTCAAAGGGCTTTCACTGTCCCTGTCTATTTCAGCATGGTAATCTACAACTTGGGAGTTTGGCTTCACATAACCAGGGACTCTTAAGGCTGGCGGTAGTTTAGTGAACCAGTCTTGACTCTTGTTTCTCCTAGGAGGAATACTTCTTTTAGCATAACTTTTAGCAGTACAATCATTACAAGTAATCTTCAATGCCTCATACCTTGGCTCACTGAGTAAAAACTTCCGTTGCTTATAAAACTGCTTTTCCCTCTGAATAGGTGAAACTGGGCAATGATCCTCTAGAGATAAGCTTCTGTCAGAACCTCCCTCTCTGGTTCTTAGCTTTCTTCTCTCTATGTTACAAACAGGCAGAGTATAGGAACTAGGCGTGGCAGAGCCTCTCACCTTGGAGCAACTTCCACCAAACTCCCCTTGCACAACAGGTCCAGTTTGGGCTTTCTGGCTTCCCACCTTGTGAGGTCTGTTTCTCCTCCAGCTCTCAGCTTGGCTTCTTCCACAGCAATCAGGCTTATGTCCTTGATAGCCTCCAGGCTCCTTTGCTGTTTTTCCTTCTAATCCAGCTCCAGTTCCTTCTTCCTCTTTCTCCTCCTTCCTCAGCTCCTGCTGCTGTTTCCACTGCTTATTCTTCCACTGCCTCCTCTGCTTATGCCACTGCCATCCAGAAGCATTCTGCTCTGGCTTATAAAGTGAACCGTTACTGCTGACTTCCTGGTTCCCTTTCAGCTGCAGGTGATCAGTGAGGTTAGGTTCATTAAGACCAGTATGTCTGTTCCTGCTCCCTCTAGCTGTGCCTGGAGGTAACTGCACATCTAGTTCTTCTAAAGAAACAGGATTTCTTTTCTTAAAACCAACTTTATTAGTGCCCGCATCATGACAAGTTCTCCCATCTTATTTTTTAGATTTCTAGTATTTGCATACAGAAATTATAGAGGTTGTATTTTATTTATATTAATCTGGTTAACAGTTGACAAGGGTAATTTGGAATATTTTCACTCTGTCTGCTTTGTACTTAGGACATCTGGGTTACTTTTATCTTTATTAGAAACTCCCTAGCCTAACTTCCCTCTTTTGCTAGTATCCTTTGAGGGTACATCCTTCTGAACCATGCGCTCTTGGATGACTGTCTACTTTCCCCTGGTGGTTGCTTAAGGCAGCAGTTTCAAGAGAAGCAGCTAAGGGCAGCTGCTATCAAAGCAAAACAATAGGTCCTGACCATCATACAAACTCACACAAAGCATTGCGTATACAGGGAGAGTGGGCAATTCTCAAACAGCACATTCAACCATGTAAATAGCTTTGAAAATTGCTCTCATTAAGTATATATATTGTCGTGCGTTGCATCCCCTAGTGGCCAATGGTGGTAAGGGCATGCTGTACAACATATTTATTTTCAAGGAGCGTGGGGATTTTAAGGCCAAAGAGGAGATTGGTCTTAGGTATTTCAGCTCCATGTGAGAACTCAATAATTAAGCCACGAGTGTAGGGAAATAAGGCTTTTATTTCCCCTCTGTGCAAGGGTTCATTAACACACTAGAAATTAAAGAATGTCCTTTGTTCATAAAGGCTCCAGTAATAAGCAGGTAAAACCAATTGTTAATATCTTCACAATTAGTTGAAAGGTTAAAGGGAGGAATTCAATTCATTCCAGGACAAAGCAATTAAACAAGACTTCTTCTTATTTACAAGGTGGCTATGGATTCTAGGCTAGAAGCCATACACAAACTGCAATCCATAACTTCTTCCTGAGGAATGGGAATAGTGTTTGCATTTTCTATTTCCATAAATTCTGCTTCACTACTTTCCCCCTCAGAGCACACACTGTCCCTGGCAGTTACAGGTTTATATGGAATGTCTCTGGTATCCTGCCTCCAATAAGACTGTGCTTTAAAGTCTTTTGGTAGTTCTTCAAACCACTCTGGTTTCTTTCCTCTTCTTATAAAGTGAGTTTTAGTTTTAGCAGTGCTTTTAGGAGTTAAGCTTTCATTAGCAGGAATAAAACTTCCATACCTTGAGTTTCTGTAGCTTGAAACTCTGGAGCCTTCTCTCTCATGAACGTCTCTGTGACAACAGGTTTTCTGTCGGTAGCTTCTGAGCAGTGCTGGACTTCCTGAGAGCTTAGTAAAACCTGGTGCGGATTCTCCAGCTCTATGCTTCAGTGACACAGTAGCTTTGTTAGAAACTCTTTTTCCTCGGGTACCTGGTAAAGCTTGTTCAGCATACTCCAATGCCTGCAGCCTTTCCTCCGAGCCTGGCTCTCTGGCTCTCTGTATATGTCTTTCAGCTTTGGACTCAGGAACGTTGCTTAAACAGGGAGTGGCATACCCTCCAGCCTGACTGCTTTCCTTAGCAGACTCCCTCTGAACAGCGGCTCTCGTAGCTTGGCCCCTCTGAACTCTACCTCTGTGGATTCTGTCTTTTTGGACTTGCTCAAGGAGGATTCCTTCTTTCAGGTCTCTCCTTCCTTCTTCAGCCGTAATCCTTGTTCCTTCTGCGTCTGCGTCTGCTTCTGCATCTGCTTTGCTAGCATTAAGCTTCCGTTTATAAAGGGATCTTCCCTTTGAATCTCCCGGGCTCATTTCCAGGTGCAACTGGTTAGATCTCCTAGCCTCATTAACCTCTGTAGAATCACTCCTGCCCCCTCTAGCTGTGCTTTGAGGTAATTGCACACCTAGAGCTCTGTGAAAAACAGAGTTTCTTTTCAACTCTGCATCTTTAATGGCACCAGCCTCATGACACATCCCCCCCCTTAAAATATTACGGGCTGAATGTTTATCATTACTACAGCACGTAATTCTAGACATCGCGTTGGCGTTATAATGCAGCTTTCCTGCTGTGTGCTCTATTTTGAATTCATATGGCTGCAACGCCATATACTATCTAGTCAAGTGGCTATTATTGTTTCGCATCTGACTTAACCACTTGAGTGGGGCATGATCGGTGATGAGAATAAATCTTCTTCCTATTAGGTAGAACTTTAAAGATTCTACTGCCATTCTATTGCTAAGCACTCCCTCTCAATTGTTGAGTACTTTTTTTCAGCCTGAGACAGCTTTCTGCTCAGGAACATGATGGGGTGTTGAGCGCCCTCCTGCATTTGGGAAAGGACGGCACCTAGGCCGACTTCTGAAGCGTCTGTCTGAAGCAAAAATTGTTGGTGAAAATCTACCCCTCGCAGTATTGGAGCTTTGCAAAGCTTCTCTTTCAACTTCTTGAAGGCATCCTCTGCATCTGATGTCCACGGTAGCGTATTCGGGGCGTTTTTTCGCAACATTTCAGTGAACAGGGTGCTTTCTTCTGCGAAGTGTGGAATGAAGCGACTATAGTACCCAATGAGCCCTAAAAAGCTTCGTAGTTGCTTTCTATTTTATCCACCAGAGGACGGACCGTACCCCAGCCTACAACATGTCCTAAGTACTTGACTTCGCAGGCAGCAAATAGGCATTTTCCTGGGTTTAAAGTTAAACCAGCTTGTCGCATTGCGGTTAACACTGCTCTTACTTGGAGCAGGTGTTGGTTCCAAGTGGCGCTATGAATGACTATGTCGTCCATGTAAGCCGTAGCATAATTTTGGTGAGGACGTAAAACTATGTCCATTAATCTTAATTAGCTGCTCCGTGTAAACCAAAAGGCATGCGCCTAAACTGAAACAGCCCGACTGGTGTGCTGAAGGCTGTTTTAGGTCGCGCTTCTCTGGTCAGGGGCACCTGCCAATATCCTTTGGTCATGTCTAAGGTTGTATGATATTTGGCTTGACCTAACCGGTCTAGCAACTCTTCTATTCGCGGCATAGAATATGCGTCGAAAGTGGATATGTCATAGACCTGGCGAAAGTTGATACAAAATCGCATGGTACCGTCCGGCCTGGGCACTAGCACGAACGGACTGGACCATGGACTTCGCAACTCTTCAATCACTCCCATGTGCATCATCTCCTGTACTTGTGTTATGACTTCCTGTCTTTTTGCCTCCGGCAAACGATATGGTCTTTGCCTGATAATTCTCCCAGGAGGTGTAATGATTTTGTGCGCAACCAAATTTGTTTCGCCTGGAATAGGTGTCAATACATCCTTAAATTTTTCCAGCATGCTGATCAATTGTTGCCTCTGCACTACAGAAAGTTCCTCGCCAACACGTAGCTCAGGATTGGCTTTGCAGTCGGACAACAGTGGGCCCAGATCTTCATCCACTTACGTTTCTCCTACGGCTACGAAACTTTTCATCTCCCTCTGTCCAGTGGAGCCAAATCCTCCGCTCCCTCGGCTTGTGGGGCTTTCATAGGTACTTCCTCCAGGGGTGGGAAGCCAACCCGCTCGCATATCAGCTGGGCTATGCGATCCCCAGCCTTCACTTCAAAATCCTCCTCCGCGAAATTGAACAGCAGGGCTTTGATGACACCCCTGTAGTCGGGGTCCACTACCCCAGCGCCCACATCAATAAAGTGTTTGAAAGCTAATCCGGAGCAGGGCGCAATCCGACCGTAACACCCCGGTGGTAGCTCCACTTGAATGTCGGTGCTGATCAAAGCTCTGCCGCGTTTAGGGACAGTATGACTTTCAGCACTATACAAGTCATACCCTGCGGCCTGGGCCATGGCTCGACAAGGACTTCGAGCTTGCCATGAGGTTTTACAATATTTTAAGACAAACCTCTTTACCGGCTCTTCCTGCACCTTGTGTTTGGGTTCTTTAACTTTCCCTAAAAGGGGACTAGGGACTACCCTTCCCTTGGAAGGGGCAAGACTGGATATGAGAACTTCTCGGGGGTTTAAACCCTCCTCTAGGCCTCTTTCAAATCGTGGCCAGTCTCTACCTAAGACTAACTCTTTAGGTAATCTGGGCACTACGGCTATCAACATTCTTTTTTCTATTCCCAAACCTCTTACAAGTAAGTTATATACAGGATAAAAGGTGGCAGCGCCATGCACACATTTTATCTTGACTTTGCCCTCTGGTTGATCTGGGATGGACTCAGCTCGCTCTTTGATTAGAGACCAGAGCTTGCGTGAAATCATCGTCTGGTCCGCGCCAGAGTCAAGAAGAGCTTTGGCAGCAACCCCTTGTACAGTTACATCAAGTACAAATCCTTCAGATAACATTTCTCTGTTCTCCCCCATGAGAGCAGTACGTGCTCGGCACTCACTCATAATATGTCCCATTTTCCCACAGCCAAAATATCTTTTAGAATAACTCTTCTCTACATTCTTAGCATTTTTCACATTTTGAGTTTTTAACTGGGAGAGACTTCCTGATGCCTGCTTGAATGTCGCTACCGCCATCTTTGAACCTTCCCCAGTTCGCTGGGTGGCTAATTCGGCCTCTAGATATCTTTCAGTCAAGGCAATAGCCTCTACAGTAGTGCGACAATTCTGTAGGATAAGGAAGCTCTGTATACTACTGGGTACTGCAGTCACGAACTGCTCAAGGATTATCATATCCATCAGCGTTTCAATTGTTTTTTCACAGGCCTCAACCACTTCTCGGCTAAGCTCTTCAGCCTGTGACCTAACGCTTTAGGCGTTTCACCTACTTCAAGGTGTGCCTCGCGTAGCTTACGGTTATAGACGAGAGGAGTCAGACCCAGGCGATCCCTGATGGCCTTCGTTACCTCGCTATAATTGTTCGCTAACGAAGCGGGCATTGCCCTATAGGCTGACAGTGCCTCTCCTGTGAGGGAAACTGCCAATCTAATGGACCACTGTTTTTCCGGCCAACCTACGGAAAGAGCTATTCTCTCAAAAGAGTCCAGGAAGTCATCCACATCAGTTACCTCTAACTTCCCCAAAGTCAGAGAGTCGTAGGACCCTAGTCCTACCGGACAGTTGCCCAGTCCTGAGCTCTGCTCTGGATGTCTGGCGGCTGCTTCCTGTGTCTTTTGTTGCTGCTGTAGCCATGCTTCCAGCATCTGCAAGACTGGCTTTTGCTGTTCCTGCATGGCCAGGATTGCATGCTGTTGTGTTTGCGCAGCCAGTTCCCCCTGCTTGCTGAACTCCGTAGCCATCCAGTTGAAGATCTCTCGCTGATCCATGGCGACGAGATTTTCCTAGGAAACAAAGACAAAAAGGAGAAACTCAAGTGCGGCTGTACCACTACCAGGCCTACACTCTTTTCTTTTATTTTCAATTTCCTCTCTAAACTTCAAACTTGCATCCAAATCAAGTCATGCCCTTCTACCTTTTACCTGGTAGAAACGTTGACTCCAACTTTCAGAAAGGATGGTGCTGTTCTGCGTTGTAGCACTCTGCCACCGTTGTCAGCAACCTTGCCTTCCCTTCCGGATTTTCTTCCAGTCCGGTCTGCATTTTCTCCTCCGATCCGGGTTTTCTTCTCCTCCTGTCCTGTTTTTTTTTTTTTTTCAGCTTAATACTGGTAATTTCTTCTTTTTTCCAGTATGTCTTAGGGTGATATCCACATCCTGCCAACTACGCCATTCTGTCGTGCGTTGCATCCCCTAGTGGCCAATGGTGGTAAGGGCATGCTGTACAACATATTTATTTTCAAGGAGCGTGGGGATTTTAAGGCCAAAGAGGAGATTGGTCTTAGGTATTTCAGCTCCTTGTGAGAACTCAATAATTAAGCCATGAGTGTAGGGAAACAAGGCTTTTATTTCCCCTCTGTTCAAGGGTTCATTAAGACACTAGAAATTAAAGAATGTCCTTTGTTCATAAAGGCTCCAGTAATAAGCAGGTAAAACCATTTGTTAATATCTTCACAATTAGTTGAAAGGTTAAAGGGAGGAATTCAATTCATTCCAGGACAAAGCAATTAAACAAGACTTCTTCTTATTTACAAGGTGGCTATGGATTCTAGGCTAGACGCCATACACAAACTACAATCCATAGCTTCTTCCTGAGGAATGGGAATAGTGTTTGCATTTTCTATTTCCATAAATTCTGCTTCACTACTTTCCCCCTCAGAGCACACACTGTCCCTGGCAGTTACAGGTTTATATGGAATGTCTCTGGTATCCTGCCTCCAATAAGACTGTGCTTTAAAGTCTTTTGGTAGTTCTTCAAACCACTCTGGTTTCTTTCCTCTTCTTATAAAGTGAGTTTTAGTTTTAGCAGTGCTTTTAGGAGTTAAGCTTTCATTAGCAGGAATAAAACTTCCATACCTTGAGTTTCTGTAGCTTGAAACTCTGGAGCCTTCTCTCTCATGAACGTCTCTGTGACAACAGGTTTTCTGTCGGTAGCTTCTGGGCAGTGCTGGACTTCCTGAGAGCTTAGTAAAACCTGGTGCGGATTCTCCAGCTCTATGCTTCAGTGACACAGTAGCTTTGTTAGAAACTCTTTTTCCTCGGGTACCTGGTAAAGCTTGTTCAGCATACTCCAATGCCTGCAGCCTTTCCTCCGAGCCTGGCTCTCTGTATATGTCTTTCAGCTTTGGACTCAGGAACGTTGTTTAAACAGGGAGTGGCATACCCTCCAGCCTGACTGCTTTCCTTAGCAGACTCCCTCTGAACAGCGACTCTCGTAGCTTGGCCCCTCTGAACTCTACCTCTGTGGATTCTGTCTTTTTGGGCTTGCTCAAGGAGGATTCCTTCTTTCAGGTCTCTCCTTCCTTCTTCAGCCGTAATCCTTGTTCCTTCTCCTTTTGCATCTGTGGCTGCTGCTTCTGCTTCTGCATCTGCTTCTGCTTTGCTAGCATTAAGCTTCCGTTTATAAAGGGATCTTCCCTTTGAATCTCCCGGGCTCATTTCCAGGTGCAACTGGTTAGATCTCCTAGCCTCATTAACCTCTGCAGAATCACTCCTGCCCCCTCTAGCTGTGCTTTGAGATAATTGCACACCTAGAGCTCTGTGAAAAACAGAGTTTCTTTTCAACTCTGCATCTTTATTGGCACCAGCCTCATGACAATATACATATATTCACAAAACAAAGTTTAATATTTAAATGTACGATGTCCAATTACGCATTTTTACAGTGTCTGTGCTGTTGAGGTGATCATGATTGTTGAGTTTAGTTATCAAAACCTCAGGAGGGCCTAGGAGCATGAAGGTTCATCTAGGGAACCTAACACCTTTGCACTGGCCCTGGACTCAAGATCATTATCTTGTTTGCTTTCAGTGGTTAAACAGTGTCCATGCTCCCCTCCATTTGGGCCTTATAAGCTGATTCAATATCCACTACATGTAGACAGTGGAAAAAGACTTCTTCTCTCTTTACCTTAACGTGTATCTAGCTGTGAAGGACAGGCTATGAAGCCTCCTTGGCAGAGTCAGTGTTAGATATCCTAGGGTCAGGGAGAAATTTGGGAGTGGGTCCCAAAGTCAGTTGGTAGGCTGTATCTATTCCAGTTTCAAGCAGGCTTGCAGTTCTTTCAATGACATGGAGGCCCAAGGCAATTGCCCTGGTTACACCCCTTAAGGTCAGCACTGTTTCTTGAAATATGATACCGCCCAATACATCTCCCTCCATCAGGTGTTAGAAAATGCATTCATTATTTTTTTTATCATCAAAAGCAATTCCTAGCCTCCCCCCCATCACCTAGAGTGGGCACTTCTCCATACTGCCGGCACCTCCCCAACCAGCTCCATGAAGGCAGAACAAAAACTTATGATTACACTGGATTACCGTAGTGCCTCTCACTGAAGGGGCCAGTTGCTTTGCTCTTCCGGCCAGTCTCGTGAATCGTAAGACTTCAGCCAGGAGAGAAGAGTGACCGGCCCCTTGAGTGCGAGGCACCGTGACAAACCAGCGTAATCGTAAGCTTATCGTGTTGCCTCCTTGGGGCTGGTGGGATTGTACCACACAAGGTGCACCCACACCCACCACCCCACCCTTCGTACACCACTTATCAAATATCAAAGATGTTGTTATATCCCTGATCCATTCACTTTCCCAACAAACCCATGGCCGATGCAAAGGTGTCCTAGATGAACCTTCAATTGAGCCTCTTCTTTATTTCAGGCCCTTAGTTCACATTTCACTTTTATTTGATATGTTGTTGTTAAGTGCCATCGAGTTGATGTTGATTCATGGTGACCCTCTGGATAGTTGCCTAAACTGTGTTCGGTTTTCATTCAGGCTGCTCATTGTTGATAGAGTTTGGACAAATTCCTAGAGGAAAGGTCCATAACCCATTACTAAAGGGGACCCAGGAAATCCACTGCTTGCCCCAATACAAGTACTGTGGAACCTGTGTTTTTTGGAGAAACTGCTAGGTACTTGTGACCTAGATTGGCCACTGTTGGAAACAGGATACTGGGCTTGATGGACCTTGGATGGACCCAGTATGGCATTTCTTATGTTCTTATCCATAACTGCTGTTATTGTATCAATCTATCGCATTGCTGGCCTTCCTCTTTTGTGTTGACCTTCAACCTTGCCAAGCATGATGTCTTTCTCTAATGATATCTCTCTTCACATGATGTGTCCAAAGTATGAAAATCTAAGTCTTGTCATATAAGCTTCTAAAAAAGCTTAGGATTGATCTCCTCTAGTACTGACTGATTTGTTCTTCGGGCAGTTCAAAATGAAACAGAATGGTTTAAAATCAACAAAGGATATGACAAGACTACATACTCTCCTCCTACCTATTTAATTTATAATGCAGAACAAATCATCAGAGAAGCGGGACTGTATAAGACAATCAAGGTGTGAAAATTGGTAGAAGATTCATCAATAACCTTCACTATGCTGATGATACCACATTACTGCCTGAAAGTGAAGATGATCTGAAACATTTTCTTCTTAAGATCAAGGAACATAGTCTAAAAATGGGCCTGCACTTAACATGAAGAAGACAAAGATCCTGACAACTGGTAAAATCAATAAGTTCATCATCGATGGAGAAGAAATAGAAATAGTGGACAACTTCAACCTGCTTGGATCAATAAAGAAACAACAAGCAGTCAAGAAATCTGACGATGCATTGCTCTTAGCAGAATAGCTAAAAAGGACCTAGATGAGATTCTCAAGAGCAGAGATGTCTCTCTCCTTACAAAGATTACTGTTTAATTAAACCATTAGTAAGAAGGGACCCGGGATATCAATGCTTGACCCAGTACAAGCATTGTGGAACCTGTGTCTTTTGGGGAAACTGCTACGTACGTTTGACCTAGATTGGCCGCTGTTGGAAACAGGATACTGGGCTTGATGGACTTTGGTCTGACCCAGTATGGCATATCTTATGTTCTTATATAAACAATCTACGTAGTTTACAAGCAAAATTAAGGGAGAAAAAATGGGAACTGTTGATGACATTAAGGGAAGCCCAGTAGAGTACAGTATAAATGAGTAGGAACAAAAGGGCATTGGGAACCTGATAGGTACTTGTTACCTGGATTGGCCACTGTTGGAAAGAGGATACTGGTCTTGATGGACCTTGGTCTGACCCAGTATGGCTTTTCTTAATAGACAAGGCTCACGTGGGCTGTAACATCAGTGAGGCGACACTCTTACAGTATCAAGGGACTCCTATGGATTAGGCTGAAGTAGTATGAATTCAATAGGATTTTGAACTTTCTACAGGATGATTTGAGTTTAATGTCCAGAAGCAAAGCATTTTAAAGTGTGGGGGCCACTATGAAAAAGCAGGATTTTCTGGTACCATTAAACCAAATCTTTGAGGGGGGGGGGGATGGAAAGTAAATTATCTTCAAAGGAATGGAGTATATGTTAAGGGTCATAAGGAATTATGAAATGAGACAAGAAAAGTGATAGGCCAACATAGTAAAACTGGTGGTGAGGCTAGAAGAGAACCCTAAAGGCTAGTGGGAGCCAGTGCTCTTCAAGGAGGGGGCGGGGGGTTAAAGGCTAAAATATTTTAGAACCAGAAAGTACTTTAATTGATGTATTCTGAATTATCTGTAGCCTTTTTTGTTGAACCTGCTTTAAGCAATTACAGTAGTCTAGCCTGGGGACAATGATGTGTCGATAAAAATGAACAATCATAATCACCCCTCTACCTCCAGAACAATCCTGTAAATCCGGACATGTAAATTTATGGATATTTTCTGTGTGTGTACCCATGCAACTGCATCCCACTATGTCCAGACTATACCCCTTGGTATGCCTATATCACATGTGATCTTGTCGGTGGGCATACACGCACATGCATAGCCAGCTGTGCAGCGCTTCTCTGCTTTAACATGGAAAATGCTTTAGAAAATTAACCAGAGTGTAATTTCCAAACTCCATTTACCTGGATTGGATTTAGCGTATGCCTTTCTCAATAATAGCTCAAGGCAAGTTACAGTACAGAAGGTATTTTCCTGTCCCGGGAGAGCTTGAAACTGACGTTTGTAGCTGAGAGAGTGGGAAGCTAACCAGCAGCACTGGATTTGAACCCTGGCTCTCAGCTCACCGCCCTTTAAATGGACCATCTGAAAAACTGCCTCCCTGTGTGCACACATAAAGTTCTTGAGATGTGTGGCTGTAAGGCGCTATTCTTTTGTTTTAACTACATCTGCTTTTTGCCCCCCCCCATCCCCTCCACCCCCCCCCCCCCCATGCAATCCTATCAGCTCAGAATAGACCGGGGAGGTGTATGAAAGTTAGTTATGTGAAATATCGCAGATCAGCTATTCTGCAGAACTTCTTAACCTAAACCAGATATAGACCACGTGTGCTAAGTATTTTCCCCAATGGGAGAAATAAGCTGCATCCTCGTGTAGCTGCCGGAGAGGAATGGAAGTGTAAAGCAGTGCAAAGGATCCTTGCTGCACCGTCAGAGCCGGCCGGAGGAGGGGGCGGGGCTTTCCTGCTAAGTTGGAGCTGGAAGGGAGGGGGGAAGCCTCGCCGAATGCTCCCGCTCCCCTGCGGGACTCCCGGATTTCAGAGCTCCTGGCTGTCATCCCAAAGACGGGCGCCAATCCCTGGAGGTCATAGTGCGTCAGCAGACCCGCCCATTCCAGCAGCTGCTCCGGGAGAAAGGTGCTGCAGCCCTGCCGGCATAGAAAAGTCCGGGAGCATCTGCACCGGGGAGGGGCTGGTGTTGCCGCCGCCCAGGTGTGGACTCGTTCCCGGAAAGCTCCCCTCTGTCTGCAGGAGCGCGTGGAGCAGCCGGCGCGAGCTCCCTCCCAGCTGCAGGAGCGCGTGGAGCAGCCGGCGCGAGCCCCCTCCCAGCTGCAGGAGCGCGTGGAGCAGCCGGCGCGAGCCCCCTCCCAGCTGCAGGAGCGCGTGGAGCAGCCGGCGCGAGCTCCCCGCTCCGGCTCGGAGTCAGCGGAAAATCGTGCGCGGAGAAGGACACCATGTCCTGGAAAGTGCTGTGAAGAACCGGGGGGCGGGTCACAGAAAACAGCCCTTTGAAACAAAACTATGGGACGAAACCTGCTTTACTTCGTCTTGACAGCCTGGGTTGGGGTCCTGCTGCCTGCAAACTTCGGCGTGGCGGGTAAGTTATGCGGGCGCTTTTTGGGGAGGGACCGCTAGGGTGGGGAGAGGGAAGCCTGACGCGGGCCGGGGGCTTGCACATCTGCATTGCGGCTCCGAGTGCACCTTCCAAGCATGAGGGGGGCAAACGAAATGCATTCTGGTGGGCTCAGGACCCCGAGCGTTTCTTTGCACCGTTGCGGCAAGTGCGCTGCAATGCAGTACTGAGCATCCCTGCGACTAGCCCATCTCCTCCTATATGATCCAATTTAAGCTCTGCGATGTTATGCAGCCAGCCCACTGTTTTGTAAAATTCTAGGTGATGTTGGAGATCAGTTAAAGGAACTGCAAAAATAATACTCTAAAAGCTTAAATGTGAATAAAGGCATGCTTATGGTGGGGAAATTTTGGTACCCTGCTCTTTTTTTTTGGTGATGCAATATGGCTTGTTTAGTAGAGGGGGGTAAAAGAATATTGGTGTCGGATCAGCCTAGGACCCAGCCCACTGCAGTATCTCCAGTGCAAAGAGCTGCAGTCCCGAGGCCAGTCTGGTTAGGTAACTGGATTTACGGCGATGATTCCTGCACAAATCTAGAACGTTTTTGAGAGCATTTGCAAGATTCCTCTGTTCACATATGGCAAACGCATGACCTTGCCAAGACTTGTTTCAGTAAAAGACATTAGCTCTTGCTACAAGAGATATTATATTTGCCATATTAATAGATTTCAACAATGGACATAAAGATGAACACAATGTTTTTTATTAGTCTGTCACCTAGAATTTAACATTATCTGACTGGGATTGGAAAATTAGGCTCCCTTCATCTCAAGGAAAAATACTCGGTTGGTTAAGACTCCCTCACAAGTGTTTTTCAAAAGTTGCTGCTTCCATGAGCTGGGATTATATTGCAGTACAGCACTAAGGATGATCTCTTGATAACCTGCTTGATTCTAGTTCTGCTGCATCTTGCCACTCAGACCCTTTTGGACAGGGATATTAAAACAGGATAGATGCTAGGGCGTCAAAGCTTGTTCCTCTCCTGACTCTTGTATTTCATATAATTCTTCTAAATTTATTGAAGTTGTCTCCAGTTTTATTTTTGCAGGAACTAATGCACTTGTCTGAGATTAAGGACAAGCTGCTTTTTCACTTAAACACATTTTGAAAAAAAAAGTATCTTTCATGCTGTAATACCACTGTTTAACCCTGTTTATGGTATAGCAGATGTTTCTCAGCCAGGCTTTTTCTGCTGCAACAGTCTATTGCTGCTGATCTGGGACCCTCTTTTATATCAAACATCAGCTAGCAGGGACTGTGGAGTGCAGAATGTTTGCATGGACACCTGGAAGTTTATTTTCTATTGCCATCAAATTTGAATATGCTCCCATTGCTGGCATGAGGAAGAGCGTTTCATCAGTACTTCAGCTAGTGGGGTCTGAGGATCTCTCCCCCAGCCTCACCACCACACTGCTTCACTCCACAGCTCTGCTTTCCCTTCATCTTTTGGGGGGGGCAAGGCAAATTTGTATCCCCACCTGTCTAGATGATTGCCTAATTCATCTTATTTTATTTAGTATGTTTATATTTTAACTTTAATTTCAGGATTTCTGGTTTGTGGAAGATTACAAAAGTGTTTCTTAACCACCCTGTAATTTTATTATTGTTTAACCAATCTAAGATATATAATAATACATTGAAGCAAGTTACTCAGAAATGAAACATTTACTATTAGGAAATTTGTTCCAATGAATTATCACCTGATAATTAGCTTAACCAGTGTGCTTTCTAAATTCACGTTCTTCATAGAAGGACAACTTAGGAAGCTGGGGAGGTGGGGATGGGAGATGGCTCTAGCTGACACCTGTACAGATGAATTTGAGAGCCAACTCTTCCATCCTCTCACCAAGCGACTCTTCACAGAAATATATCAGCTTACTCCAAATGTCTCACTGCAAGAGATGCAATATAAGATCCTTCATAGGGCATATATATCCAGAGACGGGGGCAAGACTGAAACTGAATGTTTGAGGTGCAAGACACGTAAGGATATTTTGACCCAAATGTTTCTGGAATGCCACGCTGTGTGTGTGTGTGTGTGTGTGTGTGTGTATATACACTAGAATCCATCTGCAGAGTGATAAAGGCTCGCATTGAATAGACTTATGTGCCCTGCTGTTGGGAGACGCCCTTGAAGGAGGGGGGAGTTGGGCCCATGGAATGGAAGTTTGCGCGGGTGGTGCTCATGCTTGCCTAGAAAGTAATTTTAGCCAAGTGGATAGATACACAGGCACCTGCCTGCGCACAGTCGGTGACTAATGTGTGAGGTGGCTAAGAGGCTGTTGAAACTGAATGATGGTAAAAGAGTTTTGGCTAGAATGTGATATGGGACGCTCCGGAACAGTTTTGTTGCTGATCTACCAGGGTAGAAGGCTTTTGGAAGGGAGGGAGTGACTCGGGGGTGGGGGAGGGAGGGGGAGTAAAATAGAGGCCAGTACATTCCTAGCAGAGGGAATGCTTGTATATGGGACATTTGCTTGGGTTGCATTGTGTAACTTTTTTTTTTTTTTGCTGGTCTCAATAAAAATATTTTACCAAAAAAAAAACCAGGCCCAGTGAATGTGCATCCTTGGACAGAAACAGTCCAAGTTTCTAGCACACTGTACATTCTTTTCAGCTCCTGAATTCACGAAAGGAAAAAACTCTTCAAGGGCAGTTGTAAACACTCATGTTTCATGTTTTCCCTTTTTTGTTTGAAATCCTACCATATAGTTCAATGCTGTGAATTTTCCAGTTTGGATAAATTGCACTCTTGTATGAGCATGCAAGTACAATTCCCTTGCACAATAATTGTCTTTAAATAATTAAAAAGACACATGTTTATGTAGATTTTTGATCTGTTCCATCTTGGAGTGGAAAAAGGAAAGGGTCTGAAATATAAATGATACTATAAAATGTAATAGTTTCTGGAGTTCATCTGTTGATTTAGTAATGTAAGGTCATGCATTTGGGCTGCAGCAATCCAAGTGAGCAATATAGTATAGGGGGTGAAGTACTTTTGTCCACTAAAGAAGAGCGGGACCTAGGCGTGGTTGTGTCTGATGATCTTAAAGTAGCTAAACAGGTAGAAAAGGTGACGGTGAAAGTTAGAAGGATGCTTGGGTGCATACGGAGAGGAATGGCTAGCAGAAGCAAGGAGGTGATAGTGCCTCTGTATAAGTCTTTGGTGCGACCTCATTTGGAGTAGAGTGTGCAATTCTGGAGACCGCACCTTCAAAAGGATGTGAACAGGATGGAGTCGGTGCAGAGGGTGGCTACTAAAATGGTTAGTGGTCTTCATTATAAAGTATATGAGGACAGACTTAAGGATCTTAATATGTACACCTAAGAGGAAAAGTGGGATAGAGGTGATATGATTGAGATGTTTAAATACCTCCGTGGCATAAATGTACAGGGGGGAGAGCCTCTTTCAATTTGAAAGCAAGTTCTGCTAAGAGGGGACATGGGATAGATTCAGGAGTGATATGCGGAAATATTTCTTTACGGAAAGAGTGGTGGATCCGTGGAATAGTCTCCCAGTGGAGGTGGTAGAGATGAGGACAGTAACTGAATTCAAAAAAGCATGGGACAAACACAGGATCTCTAAAGGAAAAAAGGGGACTGTTGTAGTTGTTGATATGGAAGGACAGACTAGATAGGCCATGTGGTCTTTTTCTGTCGTCATATTGCTATGTTTCTATGTTAATAGGAATAGTACCTCTGAATAACACTCTATCAATCACAACGGGGTGTACATTTTCACCAAACATCTCCTCTTTCTGTGGGAATTTATAAAAACGGATTAACATCCGAAATGCCATACTGGGTTAGTCCATCAAGCCCAGTATTCTGTTTCCAGCAGTGGCTAATCCAGGTCACAGATACCTGGTAGGTTCCCAAAAGACACACAGGTTCCATAATGCTTGTCCTAGGGCAAGTAGAGGATTTCCTGGGTCCTCTTTAATAATGGTTTATGGACCTTTCCTCCAGGAACTTGTCCAAGCCTTTTTAAAACCCATCTACACTGACATCTTTTACTACATCCTCCAGTAACTAATTCCAGAGTTTGATTACTCACTGAGTGAAAAAATATTTTTTCTTAAATGGTTACATTGTAGCTTCATTGCGTCCCCTAGTCTTTCTACATTTTGATGGCATAAACAATTGATCTACGTTTACCTGTTCCACTCTATTCATTAATTTATAGACCTTTACAATATTTCCCTTCAGCTGTCTCTTTTCCAAGTTGAAGAGCCCCAACCTTTTAAGCCTTTCTTCATAGGTGTATGCTTTTACCATTTTGGTGGCTCTTTGTATTTTTTCTAATTCTGCCATATCCTTTTTAAGATATAGTGACCAGAATTGCACACAATATTCGAGGTGCGGTCGCACCATAGAACGATATAGAGGCATTATAATATCCTTTTGGGGTTTTTTTATTTTCTATTTATAAAGTTTACAATAAATCAAGCAACAACGCTTGAGCAGAAAAGATACAAACTTGCAAAACAGTTCATAAGAAATATTTTCAAATATCAAAATACAGCAAGAGCATCAATAGTCCTCAAATGGTGGAAGACGGCTTACATAAATCCACTGAGGGCAGGATATCCCACAGTGATATCAAGGAAAACATTATCCACATAATAGAAGCTGGCCAGGGGCTGGGAACATCCTAATCAATAGGCGAGAACCCGCTTAAGAAGGTGAAGATGTTACAGTATGAGTACTAATAAAGGAGGACAACTCTTCAGGCTGAAAGAAAACATATTTCTGTGAATTGAAAACAACAATGCATTTACAAGGAAATCTCAATACAAACGAAGCCCCCATCTGAATCACTCCTGGTCTCAACAAAAGAAAAGATTTACGTCGTTTCTGGGTTTCTCTAGCGACATCTAGGAAAATAGATATTTTCTTACCCATAAATAAATTGGCTCTCTTTTTATAAAACAATTTAAGGAGCCAATCTCTGTCAGAAGACAGAGCAAAGGTTATTAACAAAGTGGAAACTAATATCTCATCCTCCTTGGGAGACTGAAGCAATGCGGGGACATTAAGAAACCCCATCTCCATAGATCCCACAGCTGTCTTACCCTCTTTCCTTCCCACAGGTAAATAGTAAGCTTTTGATACTGGAGGAATCAAATTTAGAGGGTACCAACAATGAGTCATGTAGATATTTCTTAGATAAGTCCAAAGGCGCCACCCCAGGAACCACTGGGAAATTAAGCTACCAAATATTTGAAGCTCTGGCAGCGTTTTCCAATGACTCCAACTTCATTCTTAATGCCGTGTTATCTTTCATCAAGGAAAAAGTCAGATCAGAAACCTAAGAAAGTTTCTGATCAGAAACTTAAATTTTACCTTTTATTTCCACCATATCTTTAGACAAAATGTCAACATTCTCCTCCACTTTAGAAATGTTTGAAGAAGAGAGAGCCAACTGCTGGTTCACTACCTGTGAAAGTTGGTTAATCACTTTCCAGATGCTTTCAAGAGTCACCACAGCGGGACGAGAAATTGAAAAGGAAAATGGTGATCCAGACTTTGCTGCTCCAGACGAGTCCTTCACTGTACCAATACTTTTCACCAGACAAGCGGTGTCGTCAACTTCCGCAGATTGTGGCCATTGTTCCTGGAGTTCTACAATCACAGGAGGCAAATCTCTGGGACTGCCTTCCAGCGCACCCCGCACCAGGTCCATAGCCCCAACCTGCTCATGGAGAGCTGCAGAGCCGCGTGTCGGAGGGGTCACCGAGGAGCCCGGAACAGCTGGAGGCACACGCTCATCAGGGGAGAGAGACAATTCCAGGATGGAAGACGCCGAACACTCCTCTGCTGACGCTACCAAGCCTGCTCGTATCTCCCCAATCTGATCCATGGTGAGCCGAACAAATCTATCCATAGGTCCCACACTGGCTAGCACCGGCTCCGCAAGAGGAGCCCTTGGCTTGCCTTTGCGCTTAGGCATTTGGCTCAAACCCACACTGTCGCCTTCTTGGAATTAGTCACTCCCCCTAATATCCTTTGTTTTATTTTCCATTCCTTTCCTTATAATACCCAGCATTCTCCGTGTTGCTTGTCTTATTATATTCTAGCCTATAATGCACAGGTTCTGCTGGAAAAACATCTTCTGGATGTTTTGGCCCTGTTGTTCTAGGGGTCTTGTGTTTGTGAGTGGCTTGTTTTGTTTTCAATAACAAGATGATTATAAAAACAAGACCCCCTAAGTGGATCACGCTAAACCCCTTTTAATAGAACTACACTGGTTACCTTTTTGTTTAAGGATCATATTCACGTTATTATGTTTTGCATTTAAAAATCATGAAGGGGGTTGGTGTACAGTGAAAGCCTAATCTCTTGTTAAGCACCATGGGGTCAGGAGGACTGAGTGAATTCTTTGCTTCAGTCTTTACTGAGGAAGATGTAGGGATGTTACCCATGACTGAAGTGGTATTTAAAGGTGATACTATGGAAGAATTGAAAGAAATATTGATACACCGGGAAGATGTATAACAACTATTTGATAAACTGAAGAGTAGCAAATCACCTGGACCGGATGGTATACATCCAAAGGTGTTGAAAGAACTGAAATATGAGAGAGTTCACAGATTACTAATAGCAGGTCTACAATCATTAAAATCATCTGTAATACCTGAAGATTGGAGGATCGCCAATGTAACGCCAATTTTTAAAAAGGGTTCCAGGGGTGATCCGGGAAACTACAGACCAGCGAGCCTGACGTCTACCGGGAAAAATGGTAGAAACCATCATAAAGAACAAAATTACTCATCATGCAGATAGTCATGACCTAATGGGAGACAGCCAACATGGCTTTAGACAAGGAAGACCTTGTCTTACTAATCTGTTATCTTTTTTTGAAGGTGTGAATAAACAGGTAGACAAAAGTGAGTTGGTTGATATAGTGTATCTGGACTTTCAGAAAGTCTTTGACAAGGTCCCTCATCAGAGACTTGGCAAAACTAAAAAGTCATGGGATAGGACGGAGTGGACTATTGTGGATCAGGAACTGGTTAAAAGAAAGCAGAGGGTAGGGCTAAATGGCCAATTTTCCCAATGGAAAAAGGTAAATAGTGGAGTACCCCAGGGATCTGTGCTGGGTCCGCTGCTTTTTGACATATTCATAAATGACCTGGAAAAAGGAATAATGAGTGAAGTTATCAAATTTGCAGATGAGACAAAACTATTTAAAGTTGTTAAAACCCAAGAGGATTGTGGAAAATTGCAAGAGTATCTTGATAAATTGGAATACTGGTCATCCAAATGGCAGATGAAATTTCATGTGGAATTCCGGAAGGCAATTAAACACCACATCTTCTTCCTCCACTTCTCACAAGCACCCACCCCGCACCGTTTAACTCCCCCAACCCCCACAAACTCCTCATACACTAAATAGACAAATGGGACAGAATTACTAATAACACTGCCCATTAATATGTCACGACTTAACCAGCCAAGCTCTTATATTATGTTCTATGTCAATTGTATATAGTTACCCTGTATTGCTCTATGTCATCATGTATATAGTTACCATGTATTTGCTCCAAGTTTTATCCCCTGTTACAATGTAAGCGCAAAACAGTTTCAACTGAATTGAGCAACCTCTGTTGAATGTAAACCGCGCTGATAACAAATAGCGCGGTATATAAAAGATGTTAAATAAATAAAATGTGGACAAATGCAAAGTTATGCACCTAGGAAAGAACAACCCAAACTATGGTTACACAATGCAAGGTTCCACATTGGGAACCACCACCCCGGAAAAAGATTTAGGCGTCATTGTGGATAACATGTTAAAACCCTCTGCCCAGTGTGCAGTGGTGGTCAAGAGAGCAAATAGAATGCTAGGTATCATAAGGAAAGGAATGGAGAATAAAACAAAGGATATTATAATGCCTCTGTATCATTCCATGGTGCAACCGCACCTTGAATATTGTGTGCAGTTCTGGTCGCCATATCTTAAAAAGGATATAGCGTTATTAGAAAAGGTACAGAGAAGAGCTATCAAAATGGTAAAGGAGATGGAAGGATACTTCTATGGTTAGGGCTCTTTAACCTGAAAAAGAGATGGCTGAGGGGAGCTATGATAGAGGTCTATAAATTAATGAATGGAGTGGAACGGGTAAACATAGATCGATTGTTTATGTCATCAGAATATAAAAAGACTAGGGGACATGCAATGAAGCTACAGGGTAACTTATTTAAGACTAATAAGAGAAAATATTTTTTCACTCAACGTGTAATCGAACTCTGGAATTTGTTACCGGAGGATGTATTAAAAGCACTCCTCAAACAACAAGAGCGGTACCTAACCAGCCTCTCATCCAGGAACACAGGGATCCCCCCCCCCCCCCAGCTTAGAACCCCCCTCAACCACCTCCAACCAAAACCAAGCAACCTCCCTCACTACCACCCCTGATTACTTGCCGGTGCAATCACCCCCCTTCCCCTCCCCCACCACCTCCCCCACCTAAACACGCTCACCATATCACCAGTCACGTCTATGATGTGACAGGGCTTCCCCCCCCCTCCCCAGTGTATCAGACGCTCACCCCTCCAGCCCCTCTTACACTCATGTACTTTCCCTGTCCCAGCACCCCTGTGAATCCCACCACCCTACATCCAAGACCCCCACAGGCTATCCTCAACACATACATCCTGCCGCCCCCTGCTCCCACCAGTCCAAACCCTATACCACAAACCTACACAATTCACAAACACTCCCTGCATCCATCCCAACACAGTCGCACAATAGTACAGCAGATCTGCTCATCTGAACCACTAGGCTATTTTAGCATCATACCTACCCGCCAACAAGCAGTGTACGATTACTCACCCCATCGCCCAAGGTCTCAACGCCCCATAATGTCCCAGCAAGAAGGTTGGGCCACAGGGACTGTCTTCCTCAGCACACCTTCAACACACAAGGTACTGGCTCCATATCCCCAATATGCCTGAAACCATCCACAAACAGGCTTCAGCCCACCCCCACATCCAAGCACATCTTCCCTCTCCCACCAACACACACAGCGCCAAACAACCTCACACTTTCAACAAATGCAGTTAATAATAAACAGGTAAAACAAAACTGTGCAAAAACCACAAGAGAAAAAAACCCCAAAGGCAATAAGTCCAGCACTTGCCCCAGTATCAGATGGCTAAGTGAAGTTGCATGGCCCCACTGAGTGACGACTGCTCATCAGCACCCTGCAAAGTGCACCCTAGCAATGTTCAACATATGTTGGTTTCCTGAGTCCAGGGCACTCCACCATAGTCAGTACATCATCCAAGGCAGAGGTGGAAGTGGGCTCTGTCCAACGAGCTCTGCCAAATCCCAAACATGGAGGGCTTTCATTGGCTCCTAGTTCTCTCTGCATCCTCCCGTGAGGAACCGATCAGAGTCGGCAGATAAGGCCGGGCCAAGTCTGCTGACTCGAACACTCTGGATGCCCCATTAACAAAGATCTGGAGGCAGGGAGGGTACTGCACCGTGAAGCAGATTTTAGCATCCACAAGCTGTTGGCCCACTCCTGCATATGCTCGCCTCTTCTGGCTGAGCAGTAGGGAATAATCCTGTGAGACCCGTATCCAGACATCCCGATGCATGAGTTGCCCTCAGCACCCTCTCCTTCTGGCCGTTGTTGAGGAAATGTGGCAGAACTATACAGGGCCTCTGCTCCTGTGCCTGGATTGGGCCCGCTGTATGCGCTCATTCGATGAGAGGGTTCCACCAGATTCTCTGAGGGACAGAGTCTGAGGAGGGTTTCCAAATACCCCCGGAGCTCCAGTTCTTTAACCGACTCCGGAATGCCAACAAACCGCAAATTATTGTGGTGACCATCATTCTCTAAATCTTCCAATTTTTCAGCATGGCGGGTCGCAAGGTCAGACAGCCATTGTAACTCCTTTTCCGCTGCAGATGATGTGTCCTTTTGCTGGGATATGTGGTGGTCAGCCTGCTGTAGCCAGCTTCCGAAAACCTCAAAAAGATTTAGCCATATTGTCCAGTTTACCATTCATCTCCTCGAACTTGGTGCTTAACGCCCCCACCAGTGCAGTAGTTCCATCTTCCACAATGGCTGTCTGTGCTAGAGAGCTGGGCAAAGCCGGGACCTCCACCATCTTAGAAGACCCCGGGGTGAGCTTGTCGCAGTCTCTCTGTGCTGATTTTTCATTTGCTCAAATGGGCACTGGAGGATCAGGGGACTAGCAGGAGGCACTACTCACAATCACCTATTGCCAGGAGATAGCTGTAGGGGCGGTCACAAAGGAGGAAAATCCCGAGAAGAGCTGCGAACATGTCTGCTCTCTCCCAGCACATCACATGACCTCTGGGGGCCTTCTACTAAAGGGCAGTAGCTGTCATCACGTGTTCTGGCGCATGCTGAAGGTGCATTGGGACGTGTCATGGCAGCGTGGGTTGACCTCTATACTGTGAATTGGGTGGGGGAGGGTAAGGAAGTGGGTTAGGGTAGGGATGGAGAGTGGGCATGGTGAGCACTGCGCAGTTAATGTGGGGGAGAGGGGGAAATGCCTAATGCCACCTTAATAGGTGGAATTAAGCGCATCCATGCTATTTGTATGCCACCTTAGGGCACAGAGCTCTGCAGTAACTGGTGGGAACATACTTTCCATACCCTTGACAATTAATGCAGCGGTAGTGTGTCTAACATGCCATGGTTTGAGCGCTGTTGGTGTGTTTGGTGCCACACCTTAGCACCCTTTAATAAAAGGGCCCCTTTGTTCCCCTTAAGATTACCATGGTCACTGTATTTTGTCCATTATGAAGTCCTGATTATATTTTTTGTGGTAGTCCTAGGTACAGAGGTTTGCTATACAAAGTGGTTTACAACAACTGAATTAGAAATATTATCATACACAATAATAGTAAAAGTTTTTGATACTCAAAGTGCAGTAAAAATCAACCTCAAATAACCATGCCATTACAGAAAGGGGCTTTCAACCCATAGGTACCCTGATTTCAGAGGGACCTCCTACAGGAAAAAGTCCTGTGACTGGTGGTCATCAATATAATATCCCCTGGAATCTATAGCAAAGCCTGACTAGCAGAGCCTAAATTTTCTTGTAGGAACATAGTGGTCAATACCAGAATAAACATAAAGAGTTCCATTTTTACAAGCACTCTTGTACATCATAAATATTATTTTATACCAATTTTACCATTTCCAGCCCTGTTCCTTCCTTGCACCTAAGTGGATTTAGTTTCTGTCTTTTTTTTTTTTTAATTCAGACACTGTCTGCTATTCTTGTCAGGCATCTCTTCAGCTTTCATTTTAGGATATCTTCTCTCTCTGGGCCTAGGAATGTATAAGGGGATATCATCTGTCTAGGAAAAACACTGAAATGCAGTATCATGCCCTTGAATCAAGGATACCAATGGTCTCAAATATTAATCAGCTAAGAGCAGTGATCCTTATAGTACACCACATACCGACCAATGTGGGTGTCGTAGCTCGCCCTCTGTGTTCCACCAAACCAAAAGGAACTCGGCCAATTCAGTGCTCCTGTCCTGTCAATCAAATGTGAAATCAAGCTTTTATACTCGGTCCTAAGGTGTAAAAGGATCAAGAAACTTAACTCCCTTCTTCAAATGCAATCGCAGATAATCCAGTATTATAATCGGAACAATCTTTGTGCTCATTATCGGAGTCCAGCAAGTTAATCTTTAATCTTGTATTTGAACAAGGGCTGCTTTCTCCACAATCTTTGACAATTAAGGGATATCTGAATCGCGGATCGCTTTCTTCAAAAGCAGTGGAAGTCTTTCTCGAAGTCATTAACCACATTAGCCTCACAAAAGGAGGACGATAAAGATTTTATTTGGGATGTTAACCAAACAGCTCGTAACAAGTTTTCAGTCTCATCCAAGGAAGAATAGTATCCTTATTCTTGCTCTCCACCCGGGACGATTCCGTCCTCTCTGCCTTACCCATATCCCCCAAGCAGATACATCGTCGGAATTTTATTTTCAAAATCAATTACAATTTAGACCCACCGTTTCCCTTAAACCAAAGGTAGATTTAGTTGTATAAACACTGTGTGTCAAATGTGATACTTCACCTAAGAGCGCTCAAAGCAAAATATCCATAAACTGAACAGAAAGCAGAATGAAACGGAATAGAACAGCGACTATAATATCAGCTAAGGATAAACCTGGGAAAAGAAGCATGCTTTTCACCTCTTTATCTGAAATTCAAGAAGCTAGCCTTCAAGCAGGGGGATCCAAAGGAATTTCCTACCAGTTTCGGGTTAGAGAACTCGGCGAGCCTCCTGGGCAGACCTGCCAAATACTTGGTCATATTTGAAACAATATTTTAAAAATAGTTTCTTGCTAAACTCCTGGAAACCAAATAACCAAGAGGATATCTTTTAAGTTGCAAAATACAGAATCCACTTGTTGTTGACATCAGAGGAGGGTTCACTTAAATTAAATGTGCCATATGACTGGAACACTTTAAATGCTCATTAAAAGGGTCCTCGGAGGTGGAACTACATATTTCGGCTGGTTTTTTTTTCTTTTCTTTTGCCATTAGTGTTCCTGTTTCGTAACGAAGATTCAGACTGGCGCTATAGTGAACTGCAAATCGAGATTGCATTACGTTCCATCTCGTTATTCCAGAATTCCGTGTGGTTTAGTAATGAAACGTCATCTCCCCCTCTCCAGGGTGCCCTAACTAAGGCAATCAATGATAACCCCCCCCCCCCCCTCAGACCAGAAAATTAATGATTTGCGGCTCTGCGGTGTTGGACTGTTTAAGAGCGCTGCACATGCCCCTAGAGAATCCCTATTGGGGTCTACTGGCATCTTTTCTGTTTTGGGACCTCCCTTAGCTCAGCAGAGCAGGTCATTCCGTTCCTGCAGAGTATGACTACATGGGGGCTACCGACGACGAACAGTCCACCGGCTTCTCAATGGGCCGATGAGCAGAACTGGGCCAAGCGAGTCATCTTCAGACGTCAACCTCGCTTATATTACGATCGTATATAATAATTCTATCATTTCTTGCAAAAGTCTAGTAGAGCCAAAGAGCAGAGAAACAAACCCAGTTCGCTTTGAAGATTTCAAGCTCTCGCAAAGCTATAAAAAGATGACGTGCCCTAGAGCTAGAGATTGTCTGTTGCAGGAGCTGTCCAGACCGTGGTGCTGAACAGCAGCGAACTACGCTTTGACTCGCGAGGTTTATTGGCCGTTCTTGTTTTAATGGGACTAGTCAATGGCTCCGTTCTAGCCCGCAGTAACTTGATATATTGCTCGAATTTAGGGGTGTTCCACTTGAATAACAAAACCTGGTCTTCTGATTTAAAACTATGACACTGTATAATTAGTGTCTTCTTGTTTAATGTGGGCATTAAGAATAATGTGATAAAGCAAAAGAGAAGTGTTGAACCAATTAGATTTCTCAGTTGATCAACATCTTGCTTCTCTGTGTGGAATAGACGAGCGACACATTGCATGTAGTTGGTGTAATGAAAACAGTTTCAAAGCATCAAATAATGTGAAATTTGCAAGTTCTTTATAATTAAACATTGCAAAATGCTATGAGTTGCCGTCATCTCGATGAACACTGGATTTTTTTTTTGTAGAATATATTGTTGAACGTCATTTGCTAAATTATTACCACAGATCATTTTTAGGCTGTACTGATTTTCTTGCTTTTGTCATTTTAAGAGTGGTGCAGCGAAGGGGTTTAAACTGATGGCACCTTTTGCTGTGATACTCATAAACAGTAAGAGGTGGTGGTCACAGCTTCTACTGTGATTACTTACAATTGGCTAAGTACAAGAGAATGGCAACTATTAATCTCATAGGTGTACTGAGTCTCTCAACATGGATTGTGTTGTAAAACTCTTGAGTGTGGTCAATGTCTGCAGGCAAACTAATTCTCATAGTTATGTTTACAGAGCGCATTCTGCTGATTTTTATACAATGAGAGCTGGAGAGTGTCTCAAAATATAAACCTGGGAATTTATTGGATATTTAACAAAGGGCAGGATAGTCAAAGAAATCTACACATTTTGCAGACCCGCAAACTGTGTAAATGTCGTTAGCGGGATATTCGGTGGCACTAACCGAGTTAGTGCTGCTGGATATCCGCTGGTGCCCCCACTACATGCCGCAATGCTACACAGAGAGCACTGGGGCAATTTGGGGGTGTTCTGAGCTGCAGCAGAGGCAACACCTGTTGCTAACCAGGCAGTGGCAATATTGAGCCGTTGTCTGGTTAGCGATCCATAGGTAAAGTGAGGCGCAGCAAAGGCTGGCTTAACTTTACCAGCGGAAGCTAAACAGGCAGTGGCCCGGTTAGCTTCCGGCTTCTATAGTCACCTGGATATTCAGTGCCGGTGGCTGGATATGGCCCTGGCATTCAGTGTCCATGGTTACAGGCTGATGCAGAAAGCCGGCGCTGAAGTTGCATGTTATCAACCTTTCACGCTGATTTGCAGTGCACTGAGAGAGCATCACTTCAGCGCCCGCATACAGAAAGTGGCTCATAAGCAAATTAGCCACACGTTAGCCATTCATTAAACTAAACTGTGCTCAAATGGCAGTGATAAACTTGGAGAGCAAGCCAAACACATGCACACAGAAGTCAGCGCTAATTTGGCATGCTCTTCCAGAGAAACAGGGGCACCGCATGGCTAATTTGCATATGAGCCCCGACAGTATTTTGATGGCATTGGGGGCTTTCTCTGATGCCAGGATCATCTGAGGGGAAATGTCAAACTCCCCTCAGATGATCCAGGCATTGAAGAAAGCCCCTGATGCCATCAAAATACTGTTGGGGGCCGGTGCCCCAAACAGAAAATGAATCCCTGATGGCCCAGTGGCCTCGATCTCCCAACCCCCCTCCCAACTAAAAATAAAAATTAAACCTGGTGGCCCCAAGCCCCCCATTCCCCTTTCCAGTACCTTTGACAAAGAAGTGGGAGCACTGCCGACATGCTTCTGCTCTTGCGCCACCATCTTGAACAATGGCAGCACCAGGCCCTGCACCGTGCATCCTAGGATGCACTGGGTGGGGTCAGATTTCCATATAAGATAGAATATGCCATATAAAATGTTACTGTTAATAGGAGAGTGGTAGCCAAATTTAGCATCCCAGTCAAGCCTAGTAACCATGGGAGATGACTTGGGTTGAGGCCCTGTAAGGAGGAGCAAGCCCAGTGAAAGGGTCAGACTGATCAAGTTGGGTGGAGTTTCTGCAGCTTACTAATTCCTTCTGTCTGTTGGGCCAAGTCTTCCTATTCCGTGATCAGAGGGAAGGACAGGCAGTGGCGAGGTCTTTGATTGATTGCCCATTGGATTAAGGAGGCTATTAGTTCAACCTACTTTCTATGTGAGGAAACGTGTGCTGGAGGGCATCCAAACTCATTCCACTAAGACACAAGCCTTCTCCTGGATATGGTAATGGCATCTGTGGCCTGCGAGGAGGGGTGTAGCTTGGCTGTTGCTCCATGGTAACACCTGTTGGCTGGCATTGAAATCAGAAGGCCCATATAGAATAGTAAAGAATTGCTGTGGGAGAATGGATGACTCCCCACATAAAATGACCGACCACAAAAAAAGGCCTAGATTAAGGAAATGTATTGCTCTAAAGAACAAACAAGAAAGGGTTCTTTGATTTTCTTATACCAGTTTAACCATCTGGGTCATGGTTCTGATGGATGGAAGCAGACTCTCTCTTATATAACACAAATACTGAGGGGGCAGGGAGACAGCTGGTAGGAACAGCAGCTTTGCCAAGGATTATGCTACAGAAAAAAATATTGTAATTAGGGCTTCTATTCTTAGGCGTTTATAAAATTCTGCCTCGGTGTCTCTGAAGAACATCTGTAAGGTTGGTCATCTGTGAGCATCTTTGATGAAGCACCACAGGTTGCATGTGGGAACTGGAGGGCAGTTTTGACCAGTGTGTCATCTTTCTTCCACTCTGGGTCCTGACTGCTTGGCTACATCCACTCATCTAGACTGGTCTAGCAGGATGATTAGCAAGCATGGACATTTTCTCCTTCTTTATTTCATTTCATTGAATCTTGGTAAACCAGTCCAGGACTTGCCCTGGAAAATTACTACTACAGGTTTGGGAGCCCTGCTGCCTTCTATATGCATCTTTAATATTAGTGCCTGTTGCAGAGTCAAGTATAGTAAGAGAGCCAAATGTTTGTATAAAGTTGTTATTTCTAGATTTAATTTTTTCTGTGTTTTTTTTTTTTCTTCTGAGTTTTTCAGTCTTTTTTTTTTTTTTTTTTTTTTTGCTTTCTACTTGAAATATACTGGTTTCTCTGTGTTGCAGCAGCATATGCAAGTGATGACATCACTGACAGTTGCTCTGGTCTGCCTCTGCTTGCTGGTTGGAGAGTATAACCCCATTGGATTCATCTGGAAAAGATACACAGTGATAGTACCTGTGCTTCAGACTTGCTGATAAACGCCGATTTCTTGTACCCACAAAGAACCTATTGATGCCAACTGCTTTACTGTTCCTTATGAAAGGTGGTTAAGCAAGTTTTATTAAATATTAAACCATAATTAACTGGAAAATTGAAGATGTAAATTTTGCAGTTTATAAACGCCTAAGAATAGAAGCCCTAATTACAATATTTTTTTTTGTAGCGTAATCCTTGGCAAAGCTGCTGTTCCTACCAGCTGTCTCCCTGCCCCCTCAGTATTTGTGTTATATAAGAGAGAGTCTGCTTCCATCCATCAGAACCATGATCCAGATGGTTAAACTAGTATAAGAAAATCCTGTTTGTTCTTTAGAGCAATACATTTCCTTTAATCTAGGCCTTTTTTTGTGGTCGGTCATTTTATGTGGGGAGTTATCCATTCTCCCACAGCAATTCTTTACTATTCTATGTGGGGCTTCTGACTTCAATGTCAGTCAACAGGTGTTACCATGGAGCAACAGCCAAGCTACACCCCTCCTCGCAGGCCACAGATGCTGTTAGCGCATCCTCGCCCCGGGCAGTCCAAGGAAAAAAAGTCCAGAACTAGAACCTGCCCTTGATCCTTTCCAAAGCAGCATATACTATATTTACAACAATGTGATACACTGCTATTCAACAGTTTACATTATTGGTTAGTGTAGCTGGGTTTAAAAAAGGTTTGGACAAGTTCCTGGAGGAAAGGTCCATAAACCATTATTAAGAAGGGACCCAGGATATCAATGCTTGAACCAATACAAGCATTGTGGAACCTATGTCCCTTGGGGAAACTGCTAGGTACATATGACCTAGATTGGCCACTGTTGGAAACAGAATACTGGGCTTGATGGACCTTGGTCTGACCCAGTATGGCATATCTTATGTTCTTATGTTCTTACTGCGCTGCACAAAAGAAGGGTTGTGGAGAATATGAAATATAAAAAAACAAATTCAATCACATACAGTAGGGAGGGAGAGCCGCGGCACAGGCATCTATATCATAAACGGCCTTCATTGTAAAGAAAGGGGAGGAAGAAAAGAAAAGAAACTCACCAGTCCTGCCATTATTCCGGGGTGACCGCCTGACAGATTAGGGGTGGCTTAACAGAAGAGCCATGTTTTGACTCCACTTCAAATTTATAAGAAGCTTCCTTCCAACCTGAGTTCCAGTGCTGAGTTCCATAATGTAGGTGCTAGATAGCCAAAGTATGTTATGTGAGAAACTTCTAATCTTAGCATTGATTGGGATGGGACTACTAAGAAATTGGCTTGAGAAGATCTAGGAGTGATTTGGACCATACAGAATATAACTGCATAAAATGTACAAATGGGCTATGCTCAAATTATTAAACAGGAGGGGAGTGACGTGATCAACACAGTGAGCATAATGCAACAGTTTCACATCTATGGTCTGTACGAGCTGGTCAGGAGGGAATTACAGTAATCCAGGTGAGTCAAAATAAGTGCATGAATTGGGGTACATAAGGCCCTATATCCAAAAAAGGATTGAAGGGATTTGATGTGTCTCAGTGCACAAAAAGAATTGTGGACTACAGCTAAAATATGAGAAGAGAAGGATAGAGATGCTCATTAGGGCAATCCTGTTTTTAATTGCTTCATATAATTATAGTTCCCTGTTTTTGTGTGTGTGTGTGTGTGGTTTTATAAATATGCATTGCACCAGAGTTTCGTTTTCTTCTAATTCACTTCTCGGTTTCTGAAAAAATGGATAAAAATGGATATACATAAGCACAACTGAAAAAGTGACTAAAGCCAAGGAAGTTAAAACCAGAACATTTTAAATAAAAACTGGTAAAGGCAAGGCATTCAGCCAATGGAAGAGAACATGAAAGCGAAAGTGTTCATGGCATTGCATGCAGTAAAGGTAAACTGTTTTGGCTCCAGAATTTTTAAACTGCTCCAGCTTTGGCAGTTTGTCTTGGAAGGGGAACGAGTGCCAGACCCCCTTTGTCACAAGATAAGTAGGAGGGTTTCAAAATCTAACAAAATAATGGCTCTCTCTCCCTGTAAAGCAGCATCTAGGTTTAAGTGATATTTGAAAAATTCAAGTGCTGGTTGTTGTAAGATGGTTGATGAATTATGGGGAAGGGTCTTGGATTTGGACAAGTGTTTTGAACTGGAGAAATGGACTCCACATCCGAGTTATTGCTTAACCACCTTTGCACAAATGTTTTGTTTTATAGCTCGCTGGCAGCATGGATTCCAGTAAAATATCTATAGCCTGATATTAAACATGATTAGTGCCGCTGAATATTCCAGTCACCACCTTGAACATGGTTAGCACTAAACGGTGGATATCCGTGAGTGCTACCACTCAACGCTCTGATGATAACTGGCTAGCATCATGGTGTTCTGGTGGCCTTAAAGGGGGCCTGACTTTGCCACAGAAGCTAACTGGCATTGAATAGTTGGGTCTTAGCTTCAGCGGCAATGGCTAGCCACTGCTGCTGAATTTCGGGTTC
Source organism: Ichthyophis bannanicus (assembly GCA_033557465.1). Taxonomy (NCBI): domain Eukaryota; kingdom Metazoa; phylum Chordata; class Amphibia; order Gymnophiona; family Ichthyophiidae; genus Ichthyophis; species Ichthyophis bannanicus. The sequence goes on from CM066045.1 coordinate 57,142,991, forward strand.
CTAAAATTTAGAGACCAGTCTGAGAGGTTTTTTTAAGACTAGGACACTTACTTTATCACATGTTGTTGGTTGTTTTATACTATAATTAAAAAAAATGTTTTGGGGCTGCTTATTGAAGTGTAGTTTATTTTTTTGCACTTATCACACCTTGGTGCATTTTCTCTAAGTCCCTTGCTGGTAACATGTGGGGGCCACATTCAGCATGGGGTTTCTAGCTAGCTGGAAGGGGGCATGTACATCCATTAGCGCCAAGAAGCTGCACTGTAACGTGACGAACAGGCTGTGGGTGCAGCTAATGTTGCCCGTTGAGGTGGCGTTAGTGCACCCATGTTATCTGGGTGACGTGCAGTTAGTGTGGGCGACTAACACCTGTGCTGAGAATGCCCCTCTCCTGCCCGGTCCCCTCCTGATGCATGTTATCAGGGTAGCACAGGGCTTTTAGCATGGCAGCAAAGGTGCATGCTAACCCTACACTATCCTGGTAGCACACTTTAATGAACGTGCCCCCTTAAGCACAAAAATTTAAGGTGCAGTAAGCACAAAGCCTGTGCACTCACTAACTGCAGGGCATTTTCTGACTATGTCCTGCAGTTAGTACGCAGGACTCATACTTAATGCACAGGCCCATGTTAAATGCATCGGCAGACAGTATAGAGGCACCCATGCTTTCTGCCAGTGCATTAAATGCAGGCCCCAGAACTTAAAAAAGACAAAAACCTCCATCACTGACAAACTCCCAATCTTCCCTCCCGGCACATACTGTGCTCTCCCTGTTAGTCAAGTGGAAAGGACAGGAGCAATCCTCCAGCACCCCTGCTCCATTGCTGTGAGCCCTAGCAGTAGTCTTGCGGTACTATCACTAGGTGGCCAAGCTGTCAAATATGGGTAATTGTTCCTTGATTGACAGTTTGACCCCTCTTGGTGGTACCATGAGACCACTGCTAAGGATCAGAGGCACCATTTTCAGCCTAGATGGCAACAGGGCAGGAGTGCTGGGGGGAGGAAGATTGCTCCTGACTATCTACTAAACTGAAAGGGATACCTTGATAAGTGCCGGGAGCTGGTTGGGGGGATGGACAGACATGGGAAGGGTTGGCTGCCTCTTCGGGGGGGGGGGGGGGGGGGGGGGTTAAGGGAGGGGGTGATGCTGCCACTTGAGTGAGGATCAGAGAGGGGGGAATGTTGCATTCTGTAATTCTGGTGCTGGAGAGATTGGGAGGGTTGGTATGTGTCATCGGAAGTGTGTGGGGTGTCATGGAGGAGATTGGGAGTGTGATCAGGGTGGAGGGTTAGGGTGGTTTGCAGCGTGTGGTGTGGTGTGTGGATATATATATATTTTTTTATTTTATTTTATTTTTTTTTACATCTTTGTGCACCTCTCAAGGTGGCATTAAGGTGGCTGTTGGCAGCTGAGACAGCATGCAGTAACGTACCTTGCGCTCTGTGCTATGCACACCCATTCTCTGCCCGTACCCCATCTACATTCTACCCTTCCTAAGCAGTTAGCATGGGGATATAAACAGTAGTAACCCAATTCTCTTTGTCTTAGGCAGGGCTTCCTTTCTAGGGGAATGACCTGCAAATGCATTTCAGATTCCAGTGCCAGAGTGGCAGGGGAGATCTGCTCCAGCCTTCCCCTTTCCAGGAAGCTTGCAAGAGAGACGAAGACCAGGAGAGCCTGGAGCAGAGAGATTTTACTCTGCATCTTAATGAAGCCCCCTCTTTGCCTCCTGCTGTTCCCTCTCCCTTCTGTCCTCCAGGAGAGGAGGGGATTATCCTGAAACATACACTGCAGACTAAAGAAGAGACATAAAATGTGGGTGAATTAGCATAAGTTTGGCAATGTTGCTCAGATGTTTCAATCTTCAAGGCTTCAGCCCTAGCTTTACCGACTGAAACTTTTGAGCAAAGGTGCCAAACTTGTGCCATTTCCAACTTCTTTCTGTGTCTGTCGCCCAGAGCTTGATATCTGTCGGAAAAAATTGGAATGGAATTGCACCACTTTTTCTTTCCGGGACCCAAGAAAGTGGAACAGAGCTGTCAGTCTAAAACAAGGGTCTTCAATTCAAGTCCTGGAGGGCCACAAACCAGTCAAGTTTTCAGGATGTCCCTAATGAATATGCATGCGATAAATTTGAATAAATGGGGGACGTGCATGCAAACATCTGATGCATATTCATTAGGGACCTCCTGAAAATCTGACTAGTTTGTGGCCCTCCAGGACCAGAATTGGAGAGCCCTGGTTTAGAGGGTTCTGACTGTCTGAGGTAAATGGATTGGAGTTGCTGGTGCATGCAGATTATTTCTGGCCACATAACTTCCAAAGAAAGGAGAGCAGAGCCAGACGTCTAGGAATTTCTTATCCTGAGACAGAAGCAGCCGTGATTTGATTTGCATGTACAACTGAGGGAGAATGAAGTCGGTCCAAAAGAAGATAGAGTGAATGTCTGTCATGCCCACTGCTGCCACCAGTCTGTTCATGCCCTAAGGTCAGTGCTTCTCAAACTTTTATCCCATATGACCTCATTTTAACAACTGAAAGGTCACATGACCCCAGATGATGAAGAACTCAAAATAGCAGGTCTCCAGGCACCTGCCCCTTCTTCCACTCATCTAAATCAGAAAAGAGCAGCAATAGTGGTGACTGGGGAACTCCACTGCTTACCTCTGGAACAAGTAGCATAGACTATGTGTACCTTTGGGAAGCCGTCTAGGAAAAGAGCAAATACAGCCGCAAAGAGAGATGCTGGATGCAGAGAGCAGAGTAATGAGAATGCACCGTGGAAGTATATTAAAACCTTTATTAGACTGTCCTAGGATCTCTCTCCACACTTATTTATTTATTTATTTTATTTATTTATTTATTACAGTTTCTTATATACCGCGCTATTTAGAATCAGCGCGGTTTACATCATAACAACAACGACCATAACGACAAACTGTCAGGTTTTACATTGAACAGGAGTACAAACTTGGATAACTGGGTTAACTATATACATAATCTATCTACACTGCAGTGTGAGGGCATTTCTAGATTGGGTCATTTCTTGGAGGAGATATCTAGTTCAGTTGCTGTCTGGGAAGTATTGGCAGAAAAGGTATGTTTTGAGAGCCTTCCTGAACTTATATAGATTGGTAATGGTTCTAATGTTGGGGGGTAGGGTGTTCCAGCATTTTGGGACATAAAAACTGAATGCCCTGTTTGTGGTGTTCGTGTTGTACTTTGTCGAAGCCTTTGGTATAGCTAGCAAGTTTACAGCTGATGTTCTTCTTGATCTGTTGGGGGGGACCATGTGGATTAGATTCGTGAGTGAGAGGGATGAGGTGCCTTTGATTGCCTTAAATGCTAATAAAAGGGATTTGAAGGTGATTCTCCCGTGAATTGGTAGCCAGTGCAGTTGTTTGAGGAGTCACGTGGTAGTTTCTGGATGCACCGTAGAGGACCCTAGCTGCGGCATTCATGGCCAACTGTAAGGGGGTTAGTGTGGATTGGGGGAGACCTTGTAAGATGGCATTTGCAAAGTCAAAATGCGGCAGGATCAGCGCTTGATATATGGTACGGAAATCGTCTGGGTCCAGCAGGGAGCGTAGGTGTTTGAGGGAGCGGATTTTGAAGTAGATGGCTTTGACTACGCTGCTTATGTGGCGTTTCATGTCTAGATGTTGGTCCAGGGTAACTCCCAAATATTTTATTGCATCTTTAGTTTGCAAATCGGCTTCCTTGACACTGACGTGGGACGGGGGCGTAAAGTTGGAGTCTCTGGAGATGAAAAGGACCTCTGTTTTTTTATGCTGGATACGTAGGTTCTGTGTCTGGAGCCATGTTGAAACTGCATTGAAACAATCTGTGAGTGGGGTCAGGTCCATGTGGGTTGTGGAGAAAGGCATGTATAACAGAATGTCATCTGCATATATCATGCAGTTTACGTTGAATGACCTTATGATATTGCATATGGGCTGCATGTAGATATTGAAGAGTAAGGAGGATAGTGAGGATCCTTGAGGTACCCCTTGCTTTTGATGGAAGTGGCTAGACTCTTCTGATCCAGACTTCACATATTGCCATCTATCGTCCAGATAAGACTTACACCATTTTAGTGCATTGTTGCAGACACCCTTTTCTTTTAGTCTTCCAAGGAGGATTTCGTGACTCACGGAGTCAAATGCCGCGGCGATGTCTAGGAAAATGAGGACAAAACCTTGATGGATGTTGTCAATTCCTGTGATGATATTGTTGAATAGACCAGTAAGTAGTGTCTCAACCCCATGATGTTCTCTGAACCCATGTTGGCAGTTATCTAAGGGAGCAACAGAGTCTATGTGATCTTGAATTTGCCGTTGTGCTTCTTTCTCAATTATTTTGGCTAAGATGGGGATGCTAGCTATTGGTCGATAGGAGTCAACCCTTTGGGGGTCCAGTTTGGGGTTTTTCAGTAATGGCCTAATGGAAGTCTGCTTGAGTGAAGTGGGAAAATAGCCTGTTGTAAAGGAGAGTTTCATTATATTTGCGATGACAGGACTGAGCACATCACGTAGCTCCTTGATCCAAAAAGCTGGACATGGGTCGGTCTGTGCAGTGGAGGTGTTGAGTGATGCTATGGTGTTCTCAATACATTTATTGGATGGTGTGGAAAAAAAGTTAAGTGGAGAGAGGTCCGCCGGTTCTTGATATTGGACTGATGAGACCTTGTTAGTTTGTACAATCTTGGATTGCAGATAATCAGCGAATTCTTGTGGGTGTATGTTGATGTGTTGCTCGGGTGATGGTTCCTTTGAGAGGGATTTGACCAAATTGAAGAGGTCACGAGGTTTATTCAATGATCTCTTTAGGGTGTCAGTGTGATATTGTCTCATTCTGGTAGAGATTGTTTCTCGATGTATTGCAAGGTGGGTTAGGTATGCGGTCTGATCTTCCGGTGAGCGTGATCGGCGCCATCGGCGTTCGAGTCTACGTAGTTGCATGAGGGAAGCGCGTAGCTCAGGAGAGAACCAGGGGGAGGATCTTCTTTTCGCTCTTGCTGTATTTTTAGGGTTTGGGTGTTGTGAGATGGCAAGCAGGCTGGAATTCCAGCAACAGATTAGTTCATCAAGGTCAGGTGTTGTTTTGTTGATGAGTGATGGGGTCTCCGAAAGGATGAGTTCTCTATCGAAGGGGCGGAAGCATCTAGTGGAAGTTCGAGAGGTGATGTTCATGGGTTGGCTTCTGTTCAGCTCGTCATTGTTGCTGGGAATCTGGATAATGATCAATTTGTGGTCGGACCAGGGTACATCCACGACTGATGTTGGCAGATTGTGGCTTTTGTCCTTGACTGGATGTGGCACAAAAACCATGTCCAGAATGTTCCCTTTTGTATGTGTGGGTTCATTTATGATTTGTTTGAGACCCAGGTTTTCCATTGCATCAAGGAACGCATTTGCGTGGTTTTGGTGTAGCGATGGGAGATTGAAATCACCCATTATCCAATTTGGTTTATTGCAAGGTCAATGATGGTTGGAAGGTCAACTGGAGAAGTAGATGGTGTTCTATATAACAGGGTAAGGGAGCATTGTTGGTTAGCAACAGAGAGGGTGTCCAGGCTGTTTGTGCTAGAAGAGTCCACAATCTGGAAGTTGAGGTCTGATTTGGAGATTATGAGCACCCCTCCTCCTTTTTTGTTTTCCCTATGTCTCGTGTGTATGGAAAAATTAGGGGGAAGTAGTTGATTGAGGAGGACGTTGTCTTCTGGTGATAGCCATGTATCGGCAGAAAAAAAGCTTTCTTCAGGGGTTTGGGAATTAGGCAGGGGAATTAGGCAGGGGTTTGGGAATTAGGCAGGAGACACTCAACGATGTAAACTTGGTAGGGCCAGTGACTGCAACCGACAGGTACTTGAGACCTAGAATGGCCACTATTTGAAATAGGATACCAGGCTTGATGGATGCCTGGTCTGGCCTCTTATGTTCTAAGAGTAACAGCAGCAGCACAGGGTCCCTTGTGTCTGTGCAATGTGTGCTTACAAGCCCCAGCATGCCGCATGGGTTTCCAGTCTAACAGAACGCTTACCCAGGAGGGGACAAAGGCCTATGAATTCCACTAGCTTACAGGCCACATGCCAACTTATGATTGCCACTACTTGACATAGATCACAGTGAAAGTCCAGAGAGAAGAGGAAATGGGCCATGCTTCTGTGACCCCATCCATTGATGATGTGACCCCCATTTGGGGTCCTGACCTGATGTTTGGGAACCACTGCCTAAGGCAGAGCATAGCCAACTGATTTCAGCTTAAAGAAGAGGTACCTTAGCCAAGGAGGGAGCTGAGGAGAATAACTGAGGGTTTTTTCCAAAGAGGGGGAATTGGTGATCATTATGGGTGGGAAGAGAGAATGAGTCTCTCTCTCTCTCAGTCTCTCTCTCTCTCTCTCTCTCTCTCTCTCTCCTCTTTACTCCAATGGTCGTCTTTCATCAATCTGCACGAGTGCTCAACCTCTGGCTGTCTTTCACCCACCAGTGCTGCATGAGGAGGCGTTATTGCATAATGTGGGGTGATTTGTTTACATGTTGAGATTCACACCCAGCCGTGGCCGGGTCCCATCTCCTCTTCTTGCTCCCCCTTCCCACGGCACACTTGTATTTCTTCTTTTATCTACAAAGTAAACCCTGGTTTTGAGTCAGGACATTTCTGTTAACAAAACATCTAATAAGTTTTTTTTTTATTTTGTCATCACTGTCATTACAATTGATTTCTACTACTGTAATTAGGAAGATAATGCCCCCATATGTAGTAGGAAATTATATGTCTGCCTCATACATGTGAAGTGATAGCCATTGACAAAATCTAATTCTAATTCTATTAGGCAATTTTGATCCTGTTTACATCAATATCAAAAATACAACTAGATCAAATTCTCTCCACAATGAACACCATCACTTCACCACTGGATCCATGTCCAACTGCATGGATTAAAACAGCCAGGGAAGAGCTAACCTCACCACTGCTCAAAATAATAAACTGATGCCAACTAACCTGAAGGCCTCCTCAATTAGGCCCATTTTGAAGAATGCTACAGATGACCCTGCTCTATCCACATCTTAGAACCCATTTCTAATATTTCTCTCCTAGTGAAAATAATAGAGAAAGCCGTTCAATTCCAGCTCCAGGAATTTGTTGAATCCAATGCACCTCTCGATGATCAACAACACAGGTTCTGACAACATTATGGTACTGAAACGCTTCTGACTTCCTCCTTGATACCTTGCTTAAAGGAACTGAAAGATCCAAAAAGGCATTCATCCTTATTTTCATAGACATCTCAGCGGCCTTTGACTCCGTAAATCACTGAAGACTCCTTGCTCGCCTTGTAGAAATCAGAGAAAATGGGACACCCTTAAGATGGTTCCACTCATACTTATCTATATGTACTATATGTAAAAACTACTATTAAAGCTTTGGAATTACAGAGCTTAAAAGGGAGAGAGGAGGCATTGTGGGTTAAACTAGAAAGAGGGAAAGAGAAATCTATTTGCATTGGTGTGATTATACAGACCTCCCTCACAAGAGGAAGAGGTGGACAGAGAGTTAATTGAAGACATACGCAGCATTGCTAGGAAAGGGGAAGTGCTACTGATATGAGATTTCAATATGCCAGATGTTGTTTGGCACATTCCTGCTGCAGTATCATCTAGAAGTAAGGAGATCCTGGATTCTCTACAGCGAGAACTATTCAGGCAATTGGTAACAGGCCCCACACGTGAAGGGGCCATACTGGACTTGGTGCTTACCAATGGTGAAAGTGTTTCTGATGTTGTAGTGGGAGATCATTTTACATCCGGTGATCACCAGATGGTGTGGTTCAGTATTAGGACTAGGGCTGATAGAATCCATTCCAAGGTGAGGATCTTAGACTTTAGGAAGACTAACTTTGCGAAGATGGGCCAATACCTCAGGGAGTCGTTAGTTGGATGGGAACAGCTGGGGGATGTAGAAAAACAGTGGGCAAAACTGAAAGGGGGTATTTTAAGGGCAACCAACCTTTTTGTTAAAATGGTAAATAAAGCCAAAAGGAAAAGGAGACCGCTATGGTTTTCGAAGGAAGTAGCTGAAAAAGTGAAGAAAAAGAGGGAGGCCTTCATGAAATACAAGAGATCACAGAGAGAGGAAGACAGGCATCTGTATTTAGAACAACTTAGAGAAGCTAGCAAAGTAGTCAAGAAGGCAAAGATTCAAAAGGAGGAGGAAATAGCCAATGCAATAAAATGGGGGGATAAGACATTTTTCAGATATATTAGTGAGAAGAGGAAGGGCAAAAGTGGTATTGTCAGACTCAAGGGTGTAGGGGGGGGGAATATGTAGAAGCAGATAAGGATAAAGCGGAATTGCATAACAAATATTTTTGTTCTCTGTTCACAGATGAAGAACCAGGAGCAGGACCTCGGAAAACACCCACAAATAGGAACAGAAGCGAGGGACATCTTGAACAATTTTCAGAAGACTGTGTTCGTGAGAAACTAGCTCAACTTAAAGTAGACAAAGCGATGGGACCGGATGGGATACATCCTAGAATACTGAGGGAACTTGGGGATGTTCTAGCAACTCCACTGACTGACCTTTTCAATGCCTCGTTGGAGTCGGGAGTGGTGCTAAAGGACTGCAGAGAGGCTCATGGTGGTGCCTCTACACAAAAGCGGAAGTAAGGATGTGGTTGAAAACTACAGGCCGGTTAGTTTAACTTCGGTGGTGAGTAAATTATTGGAAACGCTGCTGAAAGAGAAAATAGTGAGGTTTCTGGAGTCCAGCGGATTACAGGATCCGAGACAGCATGGATTCACCAGAGGTAGGTCTTGTCAGACAAATCTGATTGATTTCTTTGACTGGGTGACCAGGGAGTTGGACCGAGGGAGAGCTCTAGATGTGGTGTATTTAGATTTCAGTAAAGCCTTTGACACTGTTCCTCACAGGCGACTTATAAACAAACTGAGCACCCTAGGGATGGACCCTAAATTTACTGCTTGAGTTAGAAATTGGTTGGGTGGGAGGTGACAAAGAGTACAAGTAAATGGAACTCACTCTGAGGAGAAGGATGTTACCAGTGGTGTGCCCCAGGGATCTGTCCTTGGTCCGATTCTTTTTAACATCTTTGTTAGTGATATAGCGGAAGGGCTGTCGGGTAAGGTTTGCCTCTTTGCAGATGATTCCAAAATCTGCAATAGAGTAGACACCCAGGAAGGTGTAGATAACTTGAGGAGGGATCTAGCTAAGCTTGAATGGTCTAGAATTTGGCAGCTGGGATTTAATGTTAAAAAATGTAAGGTCATGCATTTGGGCTGCAGCAATCCAAGGGAGCAATACAGTATAGGAGGTGAAGTACTTTTGTCCACTAAAGAAGAGCGGGACCTAGGCGTGGTTGTGTCTGATGATCTTAAAGTAGCTAAACAGGTAGAAAAGGTGACGGCAAAAGCTAGAAGGATGCTTGGGTGCATACGGAGAGGAATGGCTAGCAGAAAAAAGGAGGTGATAATGCCTCTGTATAAGTCTTTGGTGCGACTTCATTTGGAGTATAGTGTGCAATTCTGGAGACCGCACCTTCAAAAGGATGTGAACAGGATGGAGTCGGTGCAGAGGGTGGCTACTAAAATGATTAGTGGGCTTCATTATAAAGCATATGAGGACAGACTTAAGGATCTTAATATGTACACCTTAGAGGAAAGGCGGGATAGAGGTGATATGATTGAGATGTTTAAATACCTCCGTGGCATAAATGTTCAGGGAGAGAGCCTCTTTTAATTGAAAGCAAGTTCTGCTACGAGGGGACATGGGATGAGGGTGAAGGGGGATAGATTCAGGAGTGATATGCGGAAATATTTCTTTACGGAAAGAGTAGTGGATCCATGGAATAGTCTCCCAGTGGAAGTGGTAGAGATGAGGACAGTAACTGAATTCAAAAAAGCATGGGACCAACACAGAGGATCTCTAAAGGTAAAAAGTGGACTGTTGTAGTTGTTGTTATGGAAGGACAGACTAGATAGGCCATGTGGTCTTTTTCTGTCATCATGTTTCTATGTTTCTATGGTTCCACTCATACTTATCTAACCACACGCAACAGGTTAAACTGCTAAATAAGATCTCAAAGCCATTTCAAATACACCAAAGACTGCCTCAAGGATCAGCTCTATAAGCCCTCTTATTTAACCTATACATTCAGCCCATCTGCCATATCTTCTGGAAACACAAGATAAAATGTCACATGTATTTATTTATTTAAAGTTTTTTTTATATACTCTCCTTCTACAATTCAGGACTGTTTACAGAGAACTTAACATAACAGTGCAGATGCATCTGTTTTACATAGGACTTTTGATTTATATAGAACATTTAAACATATTTGAAATAAATTTAACAGGAGACTATTAAGTCGAGAACGAACTATGTACATTAGGTTGAGGAGGATTGAGCACGGGTAGAATATTGGCAGGTCTAGGTGGGATTATGTTGGTTGGAGGCATGGGGGGTGATACCAAAGTATTCCTGGAAAAGGAATGTTTGTTTGTTTTTATTTTTTTGCGAAAGTCTGTATGATCAGGGCAGTTCCTAAGGTTTGGTGGGAGGGCATTCCAATCCTTTGGGGCATAGAGGGAGAATGTTTGGTTGCATGTGGTTTGTGTGCTTTTTAATTTTTGGTCTGGGATGTGTAGGAAGTTAGTTGAGTTAGATCTCTGGGATCTAAGGCTGGTAGGCTTGGTTAGGAGAGAGTGGAGGAGGAAGGGAGTGGATTCTTGATAGATAACCTTATGAATGAGGGTGAAGGTTTTGAATTTTATTCTAGAGGATAGGGAGCCAATGCAGGAGATGGAGTATGGGGGCGATGTGGGTTCTTCTGGGGGTTTGGGAAATTAGGCGTGCTATCATGTTTTGTGCTAATTGGAGGGGATAGAGGGTGTGTTTTGGGAGACCATGGTATATGTGGTTACAGTAGCTGAGGGTGGGGGTAGTGAGGGCTTGGCAAACAGTACGGAAGGAGTCGGAGCTTAGTAAGGGTCGGAGGTTTTTCAGGGTTCGTATTTTGGAGTATATGGAATGGGTTGGTTTTTGTATATGTTTTTGGAAGGTGAGGTTCTGATCTAGTGTTGTTCCGAGATATTTAACTTCGGTTTTTAAAGTGATCGTGTAGTCATCAATGACCAGCGAGGAGGAGGGGTGTGTAAGAAGGGTCAGTGAATAGGTGGAGAGCTTCAGTTTTGTTTAGGTTTATGATTAGACACTGGCTGCATCAACATAATCTTATTTCCTTGAAGCAATTATAGAAATTGGTGAAGACTGGCTTTGTGACGTTAAATGGGGTGAGGAACATTATATTGTCCGCATAGATTTGGTAGTGGATTTTGTGATGTTGGAAGATTTTGCATATTGGTTGGAGAAAAATGTTAAGTGCAGAAAGGCTGGAACCTTGGGGAACACCTTGCAATTGAGGGAATGGCTGGGAGGTCTTTTCACCAATTCTTATCTGCTGTGTTCTCTGGTCTAGGTATGAACGGAACCAGTTGAAGGTGGTACTCCTGAGGCCGATGTTAGTCTGTTGAGTAGTTGGTTGTGAGAGAGGGAGTCGAAGGCTGCAGATATATCTAGGAAAATTAGGAGACATCCCTGGTTAGGTGTTTGGAGGTATGGGATCACTGTGTTTAGTAGGGAGGTGAATAAGGTTTCCACGCCATGGTTTCTTTTGAAGCCATGTTGGAAAGGGTCGAGGGGAGTGTGATCTTCAATGAAGTTCTGTTGTTGGGTTTGGATGGTCTTTTCTGTTATCTTTGGGATGCTTGATATTGGTCTGTATGATGTAGGGGTGGTAGGGTCAAGTTTGGGACCTTTTATTGTAGGTCTGATTGAGGTTTTCTTCAAAGGGGTTGGCATAGACCCAGTTCTGAGGGAGGCTTGCACTATGTTGTGTACGTAAGGTGCAAGAGTTTCTTTGGTGGCTTTTACCCATGAAACGGCAGGGGTCTAGTGCAGAAGAAGAGGTGTTCAGGTTTGTTGTGGTTGTTATTATGTTTAGGGAAGGGATGTTGAACTCTTCCCAGTTTAGTTTAGGCGTAGCACTGGTAAATAGATGATTACTGTAATGTGGTGATATCGACTGGGTTGTTTGGTATTTGGAGTAAAGGTGGTCGGCTATAGTCGGTGGTGAGATTTTATCTACAGGTTCCTGTTTATCTGGATCGTTTAGGAGGGATTTGCTATTGAGAATAGTTCCCTAGGCATGATGATATTTTCATTGTAGTTCCTTTTATGTTTTATGCAGATGACCTTGTTATACACCCCATTTGCAACAAGGAATCCAGACTTCACCATATTCTCATGTCTCAATGAAGTGTCGTGCTGGTTACATGAACACTCACCTTTGCTAAACTTGAGCAAAACTGAGGCACTGGTGATTAACAGAGACCCCACCTACATTCCACCAGAGAAACTTACATTCAACAACCATGATATCCCCATCAATCCTGAAATCAAATACCTTGGCGTGACACTAAATCCAGAAACTGAATTTCCAAAACATATGTCACTGCAGTTGCTTTCTTAATATCAAAGAATAAAGACTCTACACAACCTCCACTCATTACTAGACCATAATCTATTCCGCATTGTCTGCCAAGCAATCATCACCCCTATCTGGAATTACTGTAACTCCATACTCCAAGGACTACCAAAATGTACACTCCTCCCACTCCAAATAGCCCAAAACTCTGCAGCTCGCATGATATCACGGACACCTAGACAAGAAGATATCACCCCAGTATTAAAGGAGCTACATTGGCTGCCCATCCAAGCACAAATACAGTACAAATAAATCATGAGCACCTTCAAGAGTATGCACGATTTAACTGCTGGCTGCTTACGGTCCCTCATACACACTTCTGCAGAGAACAGATCAAGAAAGAACCAAACCACAAACCTCCTTAAAGTCCCAAGTATAAAACATCCAGCACACAGGAAACATGCCAACACACCTTTTCCATTTATGGACCTAATTTATGGAATACTCTTCAAATCAACTGAGAGCAACAATTGATCTGAAGGACTTCAGGAAGAAACTCAAGACACACATTTTACAAGAAATGTTACGGGACAAACAGTTAATCTTTTCTTACAGCTAAATGTCCTAAATACGCCCAGAACTGGACCGTATGTCATTCAAACTGTAAATAGTTAACTGTCTGAGGATTAAGCCTATCCCCTGTCCCTGTCCCTCCTATTCCTCAGACAGTAATATGATTCCTTATTAGCATGTAAGTTATTGTTAGTTGTAACCATGTTCTATGTAGTTTATGTTCAGTTGTGTTCTATGTAAACCACCTTGATACCCCCGAAAGGCGGTATATAAGAAATGCTAAAAAAAATAAATAAATAAATAAAATTATGCAGGTACAGAATAGACTTTGGGTTAGAGCAATGAGTTGAGGACCAGGGAAGTCGGGGTTCTGATGCTGCTTGTGACTTTGGGCAAGGCGCTTCTCCCTACGTTGCTTCAGCTACAAACTTGTATTTCCTTGTCCCAAGGTGTTTCCATTCAGGTACAGTAGGTAACCTCCCGAGCTACTACTATAAAGGTGTGAGCTAAGCATAAACACAGCAGGGGGGAGGGGGGATTTCAGTGGTGGTGGCTCAGCTAGTTGAAGTGCCTAGCTACCACTGGATATTCAGTGGTGGAAAATATCTGTTTTCTGTCGCAGAATATCTGGTCTCACCAGATAGCAGTGATATTCAGCCACTGACCGGATAGAGAAAACTGCTTAAAGTTAGGACAGCTAATTAGGTGATCTAACTTCAACTGGTTTGGCTATCCAGTTGGCGACTTGAATATCTCTGCTAACCGAATAGCATCTATCACTGCCCCCAAACCACCCTGGTTTTAACTGGGCGTTTTTTTTTTCCATGGTCTGTGGGGGTATTCAGTGGCACTAACTGTATTTGAGTACATTTTAACCAGTTAACAGGCCTCCTAACTGGCTAAAACACTTTGTGAATATTGGCTGCAGTGTATCTAGGGGATAATACATACATTTAATAGATTGTGAGCCCTTTGGGGACGAGGGAATGTATCCAGTACCTGCTTATAGTGATTGTAAACCGCTCTGATGCCCTTCAGCCTGGGCGGTATATCAAGAAATTGCATAAACATAAACATTAGTTAAATTTACTAGTTGACTAAGAGCCTGACCCAATAAGGCTTAAAAAAACCTTTAGAACATTTAGACCCTAGATGTTTCATTGTGGAATTTTGTTTATATTCAAATCTTTTAATTAAATTTTAAAAAGTTCCTGTCAAATTAAAAGTGAAACTTTTATTTTGTTTTCAGATTTAGAAAAAGACGTTTTGGGTACGGCAGGGGACTCTTCAGATGATGGACAGACCAGGCTTAGAAGAGAAAATAAAAATGACCCAGATACCCAGAGAGTGCATGTGATTTACAGTATAAATTTATAATACCTTCAGCAAGTTTCAGCCCCTTCTTCCACCTCAAATCCCACTCATGCTCTTCATTTTGAGCCTACTGCATTCATATCTTTATCCCTTTTCACTGTTGCTGGAGGATGTGGTAAAGTCAACTAATGGCAGGATTCAAAGGAAGATTGGACAAAATCCTGGAGGAAATATCCATAAACTAATTATTAGCCAGGAAGATTTCCAGGGATGAGCAATGCCTCTCCCAAATGGAACTATGGGAAATAGATCTTCTTTTTGTTATCTGCTTGGTACTTGTGATCCAGATTGACCACTGTTGGAGACAGGATGCTGGGCTCAATGGACCTTGGTCTGACTCAGCATGTTTTTCCTATGTTACATATAGCTGTCATCTATCATTCCCCTCTCCCTTTTCTTTCCTTGTGATTTTGATTCATAGAAACATGACTGCAGAAAAAGGGCAGACTAGATAGACCTTGTGGCTTTTCGTATCAACTACTGTAGTCCCCTTTTTTCCTTTAGAGATCTTCTGTGTTTGTCCCATGCTTTTTTGAATTCAGGTCTTGTCTTTATCTCTACCACCTCCACTGGGAGACTATATTCCATGCATCTACCACTCTTTCCGTAAAGAAATATTTCCGCATATTACTTCTGAGTCTATCCCCTATCATTCTCATCCTATGTCCCCTCATAGCAGAGCTTGCTTTCAGTCGAAAGAGACTCTCCTCTTGTGCATTTATGCCACGGAGGTATTTAAACATCTCTATCATATCTCCTCTGCATTTTTTAGTATTAAATCACAGCTGCCAAATTCTTGACCATTCTTCAAGCTTAGCTAGATCCCTCCTCATGTTATCTACTCCTTCCTGGGTGTCTACTCTATTGCAGATTTTGGTATTATCTGCAAGAAGGCAAAACCTTACCCAACAGCCGTTCCACAATATCACTAACAAAGATGTTAAAAAGAATTGGACCAAGGAAAGATCCCTGTGGCACACCACTGGTAACCACCTCCTCAGAGTGAGCTCCATTGACCTGTACCCTTTGTTGCCTCTCACTCAGCCAGTTTCTAACCCAGTCAGTCACTTTAGGGTCCATCCCTAGGATGCTCAGTTTGTTTATAAGTCGCCTATGCAGAACGGTGTCAAAAAGGCATTACTGAAATCTAAGTACATCACCTCTAGGGCTCTCCCTCTGTCCAATTCCATGGTCATCCAGTCAAAGAAATCAATCAGATTTGTCTGACAAGACCTGCTTCTGGTAAACCTATGCTCCCTCAGATCCTACAATCCATTGGACTTCAGAAACCTCACTATTCTCTCTTTTACCAGTGTTTCCAATCATTTGCTCACCACAGAGGTTAGACTGACCGGCCTGTAGTTTTCAACCTCATCCTTACTTCCACTTTTGTGGAAAGGGAGCACATGTGCCTTTCCCCAGTCCTCTGGCACCACTCCTGACTCCAAAGATATCAGTCAGGTCAGTCAGTGGAGCTACCTAGAACGTCCCCAAGTTCCTTCATTATTCTCAGATGTATCCCATCCAGTCACATTGCTTTGTCTACTTTTAGTTTAGCTAGTTCCTCATGAACACAATCTTCTGAAAATTGTTCAAGGTGTCCCTCGCTTCTGTTCCTCTTTGTGGGTGTTTTCTGAGGTCCTGCTCCTGGCTCTTCATCTGTGAACACAGAACAGAAATATTTGTTAAGCAATTCCACTTTATCCTCATCAGCTTCTACATATTCCTCCCCTTCACCCTTGAGTCTGACAATACCACCTTTGCCCTTCCACTTCTCACTAACATATCTGAAAAATGTCTTATCCCCCCCCCCATTTTAATGCATTGGCTATTTCTTCTTTTTGTATCTTTGCTTTCCTGACTACCTCGTTAACGTCTCTAAGTTTTTTTCCAAATACAGATGCCTGTCTTCCTCTCTCTGTAATCTCTTGTATTTTATGAAAGCCACCCTTTTTTTCTTCACTTTTTCAGCTACTTCTTTTGAGATCCATAGTGGCCTCCAAAAAGGTCTGTTGCCTTTAAAATATCCCCTTTCAGTTTTGCCCATTGCTTTTCTACATTCCCCAACTGTTCCCATCTCACTAATGACTCCTTGAGGTATTGTCCCATCTTGGCAAAGTTGGCTTTCCTAAAGTCTAACTCTCGCTTTTGAATGGATTTTATCAGCCCTAGTCCTAATACTGAACCACACCATTTGGTGATCACTGGATGTGAAATGTTCTCCCACTCTAACATCAGAAACACTTTCCCCATTGGTGCCAAGTCCAGTATGGCCCCTTCAGGTGTGGACTCTGTTACCAGTTGCTGGATTAGTGCTCCCTGTAGAGAATCTAGGATCTCCTCACTTGTAGATGACACCGCAGCAGGGATGTGCCAATCAACATCTGGCGCATTGAACTCACCTATCAGTAACACTTCTACTTTCATGGCAATACTGCACACAAAATCCCCATCCACTACTTATCCCTGTGAGAAAGATCGGTATAGCACACCAATGCAAATGGATTCCCCTTTCCTCTTTCTAGTTTAACCCACAGTGCCTCTTCGCTCCCTTGTAAGCCCTGTAACTCTATAGCTTTAATATTTTTCTACATATAATGTTACTCCTCCTCCCCTTCTTCCTACCATGTCCTTCCTGAATGAAATATAGCCTGGTATAATTACATCCCAGTTATGGTTGTCTGTTAACCATGTCTCTGTAACCACCAAAACTTCAAGTCAGCCTCTTCCATTAAAGCCTCAACATCTGGGATCTTATTTCCCATTTTACAGGCATTTATACACACCACTTTCCAAATGTTGCCCCTTTTACCCATTTCTACAGAGATATTTAATGTTTCTTCACCCATCCTTAATAAATCTAGTTTAAAGCCCTCTTCAGTAGGTTAGCCAGTCTGCTGTGGAAGACACTTCGACCCTTCTTGGACAGATGGATGCCATCTCCACTCTGCAGCCCTTTGGTAAATCATTCCATGTTCCAGGAAACCAAAACACTCTGACATCATCCACGCAGCCATGCATTCATCTCCAGGATGCAAGCTTCTCTGCCTCTGCTTTTATCATCAACAGGGAGGATTTGAAGAGAACACCACCTGCACAACTATCTGCTTCGCTTTCTGTCCCAGAGCCATGAAGTCACTTTTGATATGCTCAGAAGAATACCTAGCAGTATCATTTGTACCAACATGGATGAGCAACATCGGAAAATAGTCAATAGGTTTGATGGCACCTGGCAGATAGCAGACCTCTCTAGACATCAAGTCTGGTTGATGGATGGATGCCTCTGTACCCCTCAAAAGATAGTCATCAACCACCACTACCCTTTGCTTCCTTGTGGTCATTGATTCCGCCACTTTGGGGTGCTTGAGCTCTGGTTCTTCCCCTTCCTGACCTTCCTTCCTTCCTTGAATGGTTTCCTCTTCCCTTATTCTTGGAGACTTTAACCTTCCCATTGATGACCCTTGTAATTCTCTTGCTTCAAAATTCCTTGTCTTAACCTCCATGTTTAATCTACAGCTATGCTATATTGTTCCCACTCATCAACATGGCCACCACCTTGACTTAGCCCTTTTCTCCAGTTGCCCTCTCTCATCAAGTGTGCCAAAACCCAACCTTGGCTTGCCTCCAGACTTATTTTCTGCATTTCTGCTCCCATTTTGAAGAGCATCTCTGGCTGAAATTCTTCTCCCATGCTAATTGTATACATTTGTAATTCATGCTTGCCTCCTTTTTGATCTGCTATTACACTTGCCAAGCAAGATCTTATGTCACTCTGACAGACTCTTACCCCCCCCCCTCCAACCCACACCAACTCTTTACCACACTTGCCTTCCTCATCAAAATCATTCTGCTCCCCCCCCCCCTTTACTTTCTACTCAGAATTTGGCTGTTTAATAGACAGGTCTCAACCAGGCTGCCACCACCTTTTCCACTTCATTCACCTCTCCTCCTTTTGCCTCCTAGCACACTTTGTTCCTTTTCTGAAATTTAAAGAAGACTACTCATCTTCTAAATGCATTCCTTGTTCCTCTGATCCCCTTCTCACCCAGATCCTCAATTCTATCTCTTCTTAAGCCTTACCTGCGTGCAAGACCTTATATTGCAAGAATCTTTGGATAGTCTCCTTCTCTCAGAAATTTGGCTCAAGGAAGGAGAGGACCCCCTTTTTAGCCCGCTGCCTCCCATTAGGCTTCTCAGCTTTTTCCATCCCCTGTATTGGTCACTTGGAGGTGGGGTAGCTGCCATTTATCGCTCGTCACTCCTATTGACCCAAATTTCCATTCCTTCTCTGCATTATCCTGAATCGCTTCTCCTTCTTTTGAATACGTTTCCTGCAATTCACCTCCTGGTGATTTACTCTCCTCCTTCCCTCTGTCCTCACCTCTGGAATGCCCTTCTCTTAACAATCTTGGACCTCTATTTGCAAGTTCTTCACCTATTACTCTTAGGTGATTTCAATTTACATTATGATTCACCTTCATCTCTTAAGGAACATTCATTTGTCACCTTGCTGCGTGATCTCTCTCTCTCTCTCTCTCTCTCTCTCACAGCATATACTGTAGGCCTACCCACTCATGTGGTGGGATACACTCTCGACCTTGTTATTTCCTCCTCCAGCTCCAACTTTCAACCATCTCAGCTGAGCACCAGGCCCTTACGTTGGACTGATCATTTCTGCATCACGTTTTTCTTACAGCTCCTCGTACCCTTTGCTGACTCCTTAGGGCTTCAAGCTAATTACACTTCATCCTCAGCGTGTCTCTCTCGCCACATTACCCCTTTCACTCTTCAGCTTTTCCCTGCTGCTGATCAGATTCTTTTCTCCAATCTCTCCTCTCTCTAGCCCACTTTGCAAGTCTCCTTGTGGAATGCTAATCTCTCCACTGCCTTGGACCAGATAGCTCCACTACATCCTTGCCTTCCTCCATCATGCTCCTCGCTAGCCATGGTATCACCCCGAGCTTCATCAGCTGGGCTCTTATCTTCGCAAGTCGGAGCGGTTGTGGAGGAAATCGCCACACCTGCCGCTCTCCAGCAGTTCAAGGCTAGTTATCGCCAATATTGCTCCAGTCTGCACCAGGCTAAATGCACTGCTCTTGAGAAGTAAATCACCTCTGCTCCAAACTCGACCCACCAACTGTACTCTGTGCTCAGATCTCTCTCCAGTCTGCATCTCAATTCCTCCTCTACTAGTCATCATCCTGTCCCCAGCCCATCTCATCTGGCTTCTTTCCTCTCCTCCAAGATTCATGATCTTCGATCTGCTCTGCCCACTTGTCCCCTCCCCTATCCTCTCCACCCCCTCTCTCACCCCTCTCCCCAACCTCTCCTTTCTCTCATGTATGGTCTACCTTTCACTCTCTTACTGCAGCAGAACTCATGAAATTCATATCCACAACCCATAAGACTACTTGCCCCCTCGACCCACTGCTGGCTTCCTGGCTGTTAGAACCATCTCTTGCTTTTCTGCCTTCAATTCTCACAATAATCAACACAAGTCTTGCCTCTGGGATTTTCCCTGAACCCTGGAAGCATGCCTTGGTCCACCCTCTCCTGAAGAAACCATCCCTCGACCCTCACGATCTTGCACATTACTGCCCTGTCTCTAACCTTCCTTTTTTTATCAAAGATTCTTATAAAAACAGTCTTTGCCCAACTGTCCTACCATCTGGACTCGGTGCACTTCCTTCACCCTCGCCAATCTGGATTTCGCCCAGGTCACAGTGTAGAAAAGATCATGGCGGCTTTCCTTAATGAGATTCACTTTTCACCCGACCATGATGATATCTCGGTGGCAGTGTCCTTGGATATCTCTGCAGCATTTAACCTTGTAGACCACTCACTCCTGTCTAGACTGCAGGACACTGGTCTGCAGGGTCTGGTGTTTCCTTGGTTTCATTCTTTCCTTTTTGACACGTCTTTCTTAGTCACTTCTGGCACCACCTTCTCCAATCCTCTTCCTCTTCACTGTGGTGTCCCTCAAGGTTCGGTTTTGGTGCCTCTCCTATTCAACATTTTCCTTGCACCTCTGGCTCTACTCATCCAGCAATCGGGAATGTCAGCACATTATTATGCCGATGATATCATTCTCCACCATACCAGCCCATCTCAACCTGATTTTTCCCCTCTCAATGCCTCCCTCTCTCGGGTATCAGACTGGCTTATTACTAACTGCTTACACCTTAATCTCTCGAAAATGTCAGCCATTTGGTTTGCCCATGGTAGCACTTGTACTTCCATAGCTCCAGTCCTGTCCCACATTCCTGTGGTCTCTTTCCTCTGATTCCTAGGAGTAATTCTCGACACAGATCTTACTTTCCATAACTACATCTCTCAGTTAACGTGATGCTCATTCTATTATCTTCGCATATCCGTGCCATCCATCCATTCCTTTCTCCCCAAGCGCTGACCATCCTTCTCCAATCACTAGTTATATCCCGGCTCAACCTTTGTAACCTCGCACTCGCCAGTGTTCCACAAAATCAGCTCCATTGTTTGCAACTGATCCAGAATACAGCAACCAGGTTCATTATGCACACCACCTACCACAACCACATCACTCCCCTTCTCTGTCAACTTCACTGGCTCCCAGTAGAATATCACTTGTACATCAAGCCATCTCCCATATATCCCACAATACTTAGCGGACCTTCCCTAATTTCATACTCCCTCCCGTAGCCTTCGATCAATACATATTAACCGTCTGCATCTTCCATCTCCTTCACGAGCACATCTCCAATCCACATGTCTTTCAGCCTTTTTCTTCATTGGTCCATCTCTGTGGAACACACTCCCCACTGCCCTCTGTCTAGAATAGACTTATTCAAAATTCAGGTCCCTCCTAAAAACTCACCTCTTCTTCTCTGCGTTTGATCTCAGTTTCCTCTTCCTGACCTTTTATCATTGTTGTTTCTGTCGTCTGATCTGTATGTTCTGAATGACTGAGCCTTATTCTTTCCTGTCTGACAATTGTAATTCCTTTCCTCTTTCCCAGGCTGTGGCCTACTTTCCTTGTTTAGAAAATGTACACCGCCTTGATGTTTGAAAGGCAGTATATCAAGTAGTATAATAAACATAAACAAACCTTCCATCTTTTACATCTGGATCGATTGCTTGCCATGACTGTTCCGTCTTCCTTCAAATATGCTGTGATTACCTCACTCCTTGAATAATGCTCCTTGGACCCTACCAGTTCTGCTAATTATTGTCCCAGCTTCCTCCTCCCTTTCATATTCAAATTGTCCTCACTTTCTTCTCAAATTGTTCTAGATCCTTTCCAGTCAGAAGTTATCTCTTTGGTCCCCAGAAACTGCTGTTGCCAAAGTCTTCAGTGACCTCCTTGTGGCCAAGGCTAAAGATATTTTCTTTATTTGACCTGTCTGCTGCTTTTAACGCTGTTGCTCGCCATATAACTCCTTGAGATTCTGTGATCCTTTATCTTGGTTTTCATTTTATGTCTCTCATCATACTTTCATTGTTTCCTAGTGGTTCTTCCTCTACTGCTGTTCCAATATTGGTCAGTAGACCTCAGAGCTCGATCCTAGACCCTCTTCTTTTTTCTGTCCACACCTTTTTTCCTCTTGGTGCTCTTTTATCTCATTTCATGACACTTTTTGTTTTTCTTTTTTTTATGCTGATGGCGCACATGTTTATCGCTCTACCAGAAATTTCACTAAAAATGCAGTCCGAAATATCAGGCTGGCTAACATCTCTGTCACCTTAAACTTAACATGACCAAGATGGAACGCCTCTTTTCCTCCCCCCACCCCCGAAAACCACTTTCCTTCTTTTCTGTCTCTGTCTTGTAACGTTGGGGTGATCTTTGATGCCCCACTCTCCATCTCTGCTAAAGTGTGCTGTTTCTTCTTTTTCAGTGTGACTAAAACCCATTCCTTTCTTTCTGAGCATGCTACCAAAATGCTCGTCCACTCCCTTGTTACCTCATGCATGGACTACTGCAACCTACTCCTCAGTCACCTGTGGAACCATCTCCCCTCCCCCCCCCCCCCCCCATTGCCATCTGTTCAAAATGCAGCTGCTCAGCTTCTCTTCCTTCAGCATCACTAAGACCATGTAAGCCCTCTCCTCAAGTCACCACATGGGCTCCCCGATCCACTTCCTCATACAGTTCAAATGTCTATTGTTCACCTACAAATGCATTCATTCCGTAGCTCCTCATTGCCTGTCTTCTCTTCCTCGGTAACTCAAATCTTCCAGCAAGTCGCTCTTAAATTTGCCCTTTTCCTCCATTGCTAATTCCTGACTCGGCTCTTTCAATCGTGCTGTGTCATATATGTTTTTGGAACAAATTTCCCAAGTCTCTGCATCATGCTCCCTCTAGCCATTTTCAAATCCAGACTGAAAACTCACCTTTTTGAGGTTGCGTTTATATCTTGACCACTTCTCTATAATAGATTCTCCTGGAATCTCTTGTCTTGTCTTGAATAGGTTATAAGGTCTGTGAAGAAGGAAATCTCTTTAACGTGTCTATATAGTGCCGTGTAGATCTGGTAGTGCTTTAGAAAAGTGTAGTAGAACTAGAGCATGCAGTTTTAAATAATTTAGTAATCCAATATTTGAAAGTTACAATTTTGCACTGTGGCTCCATGAATTGAAAATGCTGGAGAGCGTCAAGACACAGGCCTGTGCAGTAATGTGTCAGCAACTTCAGGTTTGTTGATTTGCAGAACTCATGTGGTTAAATGTGTGAAATGCTACTAAGCACTTCTAATGTTTTTCTAAAGTAACCAGGTTCATGACTCTGTTTTAAAGACATAGTGATAATGTTTTCAATTTGCATAAAAACGGAGTAACTTATCTGTAACAGGAGTTCTCCGTGGACAGCAGGATAAGTCAGCCACACTTGGTGACGTCATCCGACGGCGCCGAGACGGAAGTACTCTCCATAGCTCAGAAGGCTTTCGCCCTTCTGAGCATGGGCCTACTGTCCCCACCCTCCTGCCTGCCCCTAGCTAGCCAGTACGTCACTAGCTGAGCCTTTTGCCGCTAGGAGGCGGGCACCAGGATGGAGGCCGACCTTTTCCCAGGGGAGGTGGGTGTGTATGTGTGGCTGACTTATCGTGCTGTCCACGGAGAACTCCTGTTACAGGTAAGTAACTCCGTTTTCTCCTAGGACAAGCAGGATGAGTCAGCAACACTTGGTGACTCCCAAGCTGCCATGTGCTGTGGTGGAAGGGGGAGGCTGAGACACTTATTCAGGCTGGTGCAGCATGTTGCCACAAGAACATGTAGGCCCGTAGTGGCAATGAACACCGAACGTGCGGTGGCAGCGTTGAGAAGGGTGCAGCTATAAGGCACTGTATGTCAGCTTGTAGTCACGATGCACGCATGTGCGGAGGGTGTCCGGTACAAGGCACACTTGAGAGGTAATAGAGGATTGTAGGCCCGTCAGGCAGTAATGGAGCAGAACAGCGGCAACAGCCACGAGAATGGTGCAATGGGGCATGAATGGTGCAACGGTGCAAATGGAGCTTGAATGCCTCACTAATAAGAGAGGCGGCTCCCTCTTCTTTTTTTTTTTTTTCCGTGTAGTCCACTTCTGGGACTTGTCGAGAATCGTTAGCGTAGCAGTGTAAGCGGGGTCGGGAAGTCACTGTTTGGCCCAGCATAGGGAACCTGTGTCTCTGGGGAAACATGACCTGCATTGGCCACTGTGTTGTACGTGACCTGCATTGGCCACTGTTGGAAACAGAACCCTGTGCACCGCAATGCTACAGGTTTGGCAATCCAGTCATACCCTGCCTTCAGGGTGTGTGTCCTCACTTCTGCATGCTTGCGAATCGCTGCTGGCATCTGTACTGAGGGCAGAACTGCTCGCACATCAAGGCTGAGGCAGCGGTGTTATCAGGAACCAGGTGGCGGTCTCACCGATGTCGGTCACTGGCGTGGTATGCGTTAAACGAAGGTGGTGGACTGCATCTGTAGCTGGTGCATTCTTTCTCGTGCCCGGCTGAGGCTCCTGTCAGCCTAGGCGGAAGGTGCTGCTGTTAGCAACGGGTTTAGAGTGTGAGTTCTGTTTCTCCAAGGAAGCGTGGTGCACTACTGATTTGGGAGGTGACTCAGTCCTGGAAGGACTGTGCGTAAGACAGGAGCACCATTGTAGTTCCCCGATCCTCTTGGAGGGGAGCATCCTTTGGAGGATATCATTAGAGAATGGGCCTCCTGCTTGTTGAGATAAGAGGTCGGCAATGAGATGGATCAATACAATCGTGGCGGCTATGGGTCCATCTGCCAATGAGGAGCCGCCTGAGGGGAGACCGAAGATCATTTTGGGGAACTATCCAGAGGGTCGCCAGAGCCGACAGTGACTCCGACAACCACTTCATTTCAGCAGTTTACATGAGGTGTTGGTTGATTGAGGAGGTCGTTGAGCTGGTAGAGACTGGATAGCCAGTGCTAGGTCCCTTCCGAGCGGTTTTTAGAGTGTGATCTACAGTAGAGGTGACTGGGAGATTCATGGAAGAATGGAAACCAGTTGGTGCAACCTGACAGTCGAAGACATCCCTTCGCTGCCCTGGGTACTGGGAGCTGAAGCATTACTATGTCAAGCATTGGGCCTTCTGTCGATGGCCCTTGTTGTCCATATTGGGATCATTTGTCGGAGGGAGGGAAGGCAGGGATGGCTTCTTAATGCGAGTGCTGGTTGAAGACAGGGATGACTTCTTAGTGTGAGTACTGGTGATAGGGCAAGTTCTAAGACTTGCCCAACCTTAGGGAGTGCAAGCGGGATTGAACCTCTGACCTTATATGGGCACTAACCCTTGATCTTTTACGGGCACTAGTGCACGTTGTGAAGGGACTTGCCCAACCTTAAGGAGCGCGAGCGGGGATTGCACTTGAGTGGGATAGAACCCTTGATCTTTTATGGGCCCTAGGCAGTGATCATAACCACTAGGCTATGCTTCCCTTGAGAATGGTCCAAGCTCTGTACAGAGTGATATTGGTATAGGCAATACAGGGGCAACAGGGATGCTTTGCGTTCACCTCGGTGGCAGATGTTGACCTAGGGCATCGCTACCACAGAGACTGGGAGGATGCCGTAAGTGCCAACCTGTGTAGGTAGGAAGGTGGGCGAGTCCACTATCAGTCAGTCACCGCTGGATGGGTGGCATTAGCCCACCCTCAGTTGGAAGGCTGTTGGTGCA
Source organism: Ichthyophis bannanicus (assembly GCA_033557465.1). Lineage (NCBI taxonomy): Eukaryota > Metazoa > Chordata > Amphibia > Gymnophiona > Ichthyophiidae > Ichthyophis > Ichthyophis bannanicus. The sequence continues at coordinate 57,168,612 of CM066045.1, forward strand.
CCAGGGTGCAGAACCGCAGCAGGGTGCCCCTCCCACCCCGCCGCATGAGGTCCGAAGGAGAACTTGCGAATAAAACCGACCCATGGCCTGTGGGTTAGTGCCTGAACACCGTCATGATAGAGTCTGTTTGGTGGGGAGGACACAATGAGGCATTGATCCCAGCGGTGTCGGTGTCTAGACCAGCGAATTCCTGGATTTGGGAGGACAGACCTAGTGTGTGACTTCTGAAGGGTGATGGTTTGCCGACTGTAGTTCAGAGATCCAGGATACCTTGCAGGCGACCTGAACCTGCGACACGCCCTACATATCTACCCTAGGTGCGTGGATTGGACCACAGTGCTGTCTTGCTGAACCGCAGCTCGAGAGAGTAGCTGGCGGACATCATGCAGCCAAGGGAGGAAGTCTGTATCGATAAGGTAGCCCTGCACCTGGAGGCACCAGTGTCCCTTGTGCCCGGTGGACTGGGATGTAAGTGTCAGAGATGCTGTCTCCAGAGCAGTCATGCAGGCGAGCACTTTAGGCGGCATTCTTCCAGAACGATGTGAATGGCCATTTTCCTTAGTGATGGAAATATGGACATGAAGGAAGGCCGTTGGGCTGCCCTCCTCCTGCAGGGCAAGGAGGGCACTTGCTCATTGTAATAGAATTTTCGGGATCAAGGAGAAGCCATCTGTTTGCCTCCCACCTGATGATCATATGGGGCTCGAAGGGGCTTGCCATGCCTTGGTGGCAATGGCCAACCTTTGGAGGCGATGGGGCTTTGGAGCCAAGAGGTCGAACAGCCAGCACAAAATTTATCACTGCTGGGAGTTGAGAGCAATGCTCCCCTGTGAGAGGACAGATTGCTCACCACGAGGCTGCCTTCCATTTCTGGTGACCACTCAGCCTTTGGGTATACGTGCCTGTGTGGGTAAAGGCAGGTGTCACAGATCCCATGATACAGGGTTTGCCGAATCCCTGATCTGATGGATCGAGGTGCTTCCCTGGCTCCCGGTGTGGTACGTATCAGGGAAGGCAGCGATGCACTTCATATCCCTCAGCATCGATCTGATACAGGCCTAAGAGCACAGAAATAAGGTATGCCATACTGGGTCAGCACAAGGTCCAACAAGTATTATGGGCGGTTGTCCAATCTAGGAGAGGAGAGCTCGGGTGCGGTTGAGATGATAGGCCGTATGGTCTTTCCCAGGCATCAGGTGAAGTGCATGACTTGTCCAAGGTCTCTTGGTTCCCAAGTCTGTGCTCTAACCATAGGGCTGCTTCCTTGTGAGTAAGCTTGATCACTTTCTGGCACAACTGTCGATTGCTTAGATGTCCGAGGGCTAGATGTCAGAGAGCTAGTTGCTGTCAGAGAGCTAGTTGCATGGAGGCACATAGGTTACTCCTCCGTCAGATGGAGTCTACTATGCTAGGTCACTCCCTTAATGTTGTCTGAGGTCCGGATGCCAGTATGGGCACACTGCCATCCTTTCAGCACTGGATTAAGGTTTGGTGTTGCTGGGCTAGTGACATGCCAGGTCAGCAATTAAGGATGAACCTTATGTCCTGTTAGCATTGCAATCCTGGTGGTATTTCAAATTTCTGCCTCCCTTATCCCTACTTGAGAGGGGATCCAGAAAGGAACTGTGATGCAGGTTGACCCTGCCCAATACGTATCTTTTTCCTGTGAAGCCAGGAGTGGGCTGATGAGCTTGTGCTTCGGAAGCCCCTTCACCATGCTGCTTCTATAATTACCTTCAGGTACCGCAGTGTTCCCTGGCCTCCGAGGCAATGGCGGTTAAGTGACTTTGCTACGACCATAGGAGCATCAGCAGAGTTTGAACCCTGACTTCCCAGTCTGCAGCTCTAACCACACGGCCTGTAGGAGCATCAGCTGGATTTGAACCCTGACTTCCCAGATTCAAAGTCGGCAGCTCAGTTTTGAGGCCTTGCTGTGTGCACCGGGAGGAGCTGAGCTGGCAGCATGTTGTGGCAGTGATAAGTTACCCAATCGATTGCTTGATTAAGACCAGATAGTTCCATTGTATTTAAATGAAACATCCAAGCACGCTCAGCTGCTGAAGTCTATTGCCACTTCGCCATGTGGCAGGTATGTTGTGGACTGGAAGATATTCCCTCCATTGGCGCCGAAGGAACTGAGAGACAGTGCGGCACTGTGTGCGCTGAGGTGCCGAAGGAGCTGAGTGGCAGTAGCGGCAGCATGTTGCGATTCAGCAGGGCTGCGGCAACTCGGTTTGCGCGAAGGGGCTAGTCTGCAGACTGCATTGGTCAGCTCCGATCAGCGCAGAGACAAGACAGTGTTCAACGCTGATCGCCCCGTACCAATTGTGGCTTTTCCCTCAAGGGGTCGGCGCTGATTAGTGCTGGGACAAGCGTTCGGTGGTCAGCGATCCACTGAGTAAAGCGGCAGTCTGCTGCTGCCGTTTATGCCGCTGCTGTTGCTGTGAGTTCTGCACCGGTGCCCAGAGCATCAGTGCGGTCCTTGCTGACGCCTCCGCACAGAGTTCTGTGCTGGCGCCCAGAGCATCAGTTGGCCCGGCGCTGTGAGGAGGAGTTCCAGTGTCGGCATCGCGGGTGCAGGACAGGTCAGTTTCATCCAAGAAGCTTCAACCAATGGCGGAGGGCTACGTTTGGCATCAGCCAATGGCGCGGTGGGGCGGGGTTAGGCTCGGCCCAGCCAATGGCGCTGAGGGGCAGAGTTTCGGAATTGCTGACCTCACCTCTGGAATATGGGCAGCACGGCTGGACAAGATGGCCGCCCCCATGGTCCACATGTGTGAGGGGGATCCCGGCGCGACAGCAGAGCAGAGGAAGGCTGGCCAGGGATGGAGGCCTTCTTAGGCACGTCCCGGGCTGCCACGAGGGCTACCTTCTGTGAGCTTCCTTTTCCAAGCCCTTTTCTCTGGGATCCTTCTGCCATTGGGGACGGAGGCCTATTGGGCACATCCTGGGCTACTGCTGCCTGGGAGCTTCTTGCTTCTTTTCCCAGCCCCATTTCTTTTGGAATCCTCTGCTTCTGCTCTCATATCATTGCTGTTCCTGGAGCAGGAGGAGTTCTTCTTGAATTCTGGGTTTCTGATGAGATTATATATATTTTGTAGAAATCTAGAAAAGAAGCATCAGAGACAGCATTATAATTTCAGAACGAAGAGTAAATAAGGAGGAAGATTTCCTCTTTCTTCAGATGGTAATGTTTGTTGGAGAGTAGAGAGGTCCATCTTGCTGGCAAGGCGGAAGAAGTGAAAACTGGCTAGCTAGGGGCGGGCAGGAGGGTGGGGCCAGTTGGCCCATGCTCAGAAGGGCAAAAAACCCTTCTGAGCTATGGAGAGTACTTCTGTCTCGGCGCCGTTGTATGACATCACCATGTGTGGCTGACTCATCCTGCTTGTCCTAGGAGAAACGCACAATCAAGTCAATCTAGAGGGAAGCTGTGAATCGGTTATAAGGTCCAATATTCACTTTATAGTTGGATTCAAAAGTGGTTTCTGTAAAACGGAGACAATGTATCATAAAATCATAATGGAAACAATGAACATGCTCCTTCTGTCCGTTCCCCCTCCCCCTCTTCCCAATAACCTCATGAAATTCAGTAGTCTATGACACATTGCTGAGCCTAGGGCTTGGACTGATCCGTTGAGATAGGCCCTGGTTCCTGTTTGCTCTCGCAGTTTGTTTCTCAACTCCTTTTTTTTTTTTTTAATTTAATATTTATTGAGACTTTTACAACTTACAAAGCAAGCATAAAGAAACTTTCAGATGATAATGATGATTCATAGACAAAGAAATACATAAAAGAAAAAGAAAATATATAAATTAACAATATATAAATTAACAATACATCTGAACCTAGCCCACAATAAGGGGAGAGATTAATAAACATAATAACAAAAAAGAGGAAACAACCAGGAGACTAAACTCCTAAATACCTAAGCAGCTACTAACAATACCACCTATCCCAGTCCCTTCTTGCCAGACCCCTCTTTATCAGAAAGAAACAATTCAAGTTGAGTAGGGTCAAGGAAAACAAACCTAGAACCCTGGAAAGTTAATAAACATTTACAGGGATACCGAAGAAAAAAAAGTAGCCGGTAGGGCGATCACCCTAGGTTTAAGGGCCAAAAACCCCTGTCTCCTAGTCTGAGTCGCCCTGCAGACATCAGGAAATATTTGCACTTTCGCTCCACAAAAAAGAGCAGACATATTCTTAAAATAACTACGAAATACAAGAGCTCTGTCTTGATCAGACACAAAGGAAACCACCAATGTGGCTCTAGAAGAAATATTATCTCAACTCCTTTTTAAAGTGTGTGTTGCTTAAGTGACAGCATCTATTGGGGAGACTCCATCTATCTCTGTGTATTTGCGCGTATGCATCTGTTTGCTCATGTGCAAACAGATGCCTGTAGCTTCACTCTGCCCTGTAGAGCAGGAGTGCAAAGAACCATCAAGAGTCCCAAGTCCCACCAGCAAGAAGCAGTGCCAGAAGAGCTGATGGGAATCTCAGCTCTGGCTGGAATGACGAGGAAGAGCACAGGCAGGAGTCCCCCAGGTCCCATCAGCAGGAATAGTTCTGATGTGCTGGTGGGAGTTCCTGGGTCTCGTTAGCATGAAAACAGGAATGGCTCTGAAGTGCCAGTGGGAATTCCTAGCCCGACCAGCATGAAGAGAGAAGGAGCTGCCTGAAGAAGGAAGGGGCAGGTGAAGAGGTGGAGCATAAGGACAGGGATAGAATAAGAAAAAAAGGAGGGTGGAGCAAAATGGGAGGGGTGAAGATAGGAAGAAAGAAAGTGGGTGGGGCCATTAGCACCCTCTTTAAGAGGCTTGGTGAGGCTCCACCCCCAACCCCAACCCCAACCCCAATCTCCCTCTGAAGGTGGCATCCACCACTGAAGTCCTCAGCAGGATTGGCCAGGCAACAGTAGCATTCACCTCACTCAAATGGTGCCTCTGGAAGAAGGCCAATATCTCTACCAAGATCAAAATTTGCCTCTTCTGAATGCTGATCCTGCCAATTCTCAGGTACAGATTGGAAACATGGACTCTGCTCAAACCTGACTTTAACAAACTCGAAGTCTTTCAAATGCGATGCCTGAGGCAGATTTTGGATGTCTGTCTTCATGATTGCCATCGAAATGAGACAATTTGGACAAGGTGTGACCATCAATCCTCAGTCAAATAACAAATCCAAAAACGTAGACTATGCTGGTTTGGCCACATTTGCAGAATGAACATCAGTTAGCTGCCATACAAACTCCTCTGGCAAGAGTGACCTATCCACTGGAGGGTTCAACGGGCAGCACCAAAGAAAAGATGTCTCAAACACATCAGGAAAGACCTAAGGAACCAATGACTGACCATCAGTGAGGCCAGAAATGTTGCCACTGATTGCCAAGGTTGGAAGCATATTGTGAGCAACACAAGGAATCCAGCAACACCTACAGCAGTGTATTAGTTGAGAGGACTGTCTTCTCTCCAAATGCCAGCTAGGGATTAAAGAAGACAATCTTTCCTCAACCAGTCAAATAAATGATGGCAGGACATTGGCTGTACCTGTGCTACTGTTAGCTCTGCTGGTCCTGTCCTCTTTCTGTTACTGAGGGTGTGGGACCGAAAGAGCCAGCAGTGGTGGCTCAGATGGCGTCAACACACCTACACCCGTTTTTATGTTTTTTGTTGCTGCCCCAAGTGATAGGTCCTGGTGGGAATTGGTTGTGAGGAGGAAGGTGTTGAAGGAACATGCTGGACTGGGGATGGGGGGGGGGGGAGAGGAGATGCTGGATTGTGGAAGGAGGCAAGAAAGAGGGCATGGTGGCTTGGGATGGGGTGGACACAAGGGGGGTGTAGGGTGATCAGAGGGGGGATATGTTAGCTCAGGGATGGGGATAGGAAGGCCAGGAACACAACGAGTGGATGCTGGGGGAAGAGGGTGTGAATAGGGTTATGATGAGATGCTTGATGCAGTGAGAGTAGGGAGTGCAAAGGGAGATGCTGGACAACCGGAGAGCAGAGGAACACGGAAGATGCTGGACATGGGAGTGGGGTAGGGAGACATTGCAATGCTGTACCAAGGTGAGGTGGAACAGAGAACAGATACTGGATGGAAAGGTAGTGGAGAGAGAGGTGATACTTGTTGGGGGGTATAGAGCAAAGGGAGGGCTAGTGAAAGACAGAATGGGGAATAAAAGAAAGGGAAATGGGAGGGCCAAAGTGAGGGAAGGAGATGGAAAGCTGCAGGTAGATAAATGTAAAAGAGGCAGATTGAGAACTGGATAGTTTGGTGCAATTTGAATGGATAGAATAGCAGAAAAATAAATGGATGAAAGCTGAAAGTAAAGTTCAATGTCCGAGATGGATGTAGTGGAGGAACTGAAGAAGACAAGAGGAGAGAGAAAAATGACAAATAGATGTTCCTGGAAAAAGAGTTGAGAGGAACTAGAGAAGAGTCTGGCTTCTTGGGGTTTCACTTTAATTATGGTCTGCATGTTTCTGTTTTTAGTTTCTGGTTATTTTTTCTATAGTTGGTGAGGGTCTGTCTGTGATCTAAGTGTGTGAAGGAGGCCAGATATTCTATTAGCACTGAACGTCTGTGTAGGATCAATCTGCATTAATCCTGGCTTTTTTAGTTTTCCCACGTGGTGTACTGATGTTCTAGTAGCCACTGCAGTGTTTACAGTACTCCCTTTCCAACGCAGGGCCCTTACTGTGTGTCTTCTAGGAATGTAATGCTTATCTCCAGGAACAAGCAGGAATGAGTCTTCACATATGGGTACGTCGGTACTGACGGAGTCCGCGCGGGAACGCTTCCCAGCGTCCAATCAGAGAGCCTGTGGAAGCATCCCAACACGCCTGCGTGCTGCCTTCCCGCCTTCCCAACTGCCTCTCCTCAGTTTTCGTTTTTCCGCGGAGCCGGCAGGACATCCTCCTGTCACCGCAGAAAATTCTTCTTTTATTTTTTATTTTTCTTGTGGTCGCGGCTGCCTCCCCGATGCCACCGGTACCGCCGGTGTTTCTTTTTTCTTTCTTGTAAAATTTTTCCTTTTTAAGGAATATATTTTTCTTCCTTAGTGTCTCACGGTTCTCAGCCTTCAGGCCTCTCCATTTTCCTTCATGGAACCGCCAGCCATTTTCCCCAAGAAATGTACGAACTGTGGCGGTACAACTTTATTTTTAGACACTCACAATCGGTGTCTAACCTGCTTGGGTCCTGACCATTTTTCTCCGGAGCCCTCGGGCAATAGTATTGTGAGAAGAAGTTTTCAACATCGAGTTCCCCTCGACACACGGTCCCCCTCCAACTTTAGGGCACCGACCATATCTTCTTCTACACAGGATCAGGTAACCCAAAAACAGTCTGTTAAGACTAGCCAGTCCTCGAGCGGCACTTTCATGCACAGCATAGAGATGCCTATGGCCTTGTCCTCGAGAATCCACTGGTTTCAAAACCCCAGTGGGAGTCTTCGGCCTCCAAAGCCTGTGTGGGGTTTCAGGTTGTTCCTGAGGTTCACCCCTCACAGAACACACCTGAGCCATGCCCGGTGGTGGCATCCGCTCCGAGCGGTACCGATACCCTGGCATCGGCACTGGTGTTGGATGAAACATTCCTCACCAAGGATCGTCTGGCATCCTTGGTACCTGCGGGGCTGCTGGATACGCTCCAGATCGACCTTCCAGTATCGGTACCGACACCGATACTAGTACCGACGTCAGTACCCTCCAGATGTGCATCGATAGACTCGCTTCCTTCGATGCCGAGTCTGGAATCGATCTCCAGTCTGGAGGACTGGGTACCGACTCGCCTTGGTACCGACGGCTCGGTTCCGATAATTCGGATCTGCAACTTTTGGTTCCTCCGATACGTTAGAGTTGCCACCGGTTGGTCTTCATCCACCGGTATCAGATACGGTACCGAGATCGGTACCGATATCCACAGTACCATTGCTGTCGGTACCTTCCATGCTTCTCTCGTCAGGCTCGCTTCCCTCGATGCCGAGTTTGGAATCGATCACTAGCATGGACGATCTGTTACCGACTGTCGCTGGTTCTGACCTGCAGTACCAGCGACCACCATCTAAGGATCCCATACTGCACCATTCAGGATCTTCTATTCCTATATACTTGAATAGATCCTTCCGGTGCCAACTGTGGTGAGGAAACCACTGCTGAACCTAGAAATACACAGGAAAATGAGTCCTGTCACTTTAAGGCAGAATGTATCAAGGGTTTCCCTAGTAACCAAGAGTCTGTGACTCAGAGAATAGTCATCCCTAAGCCCCGCCCACAGCAGCACGTCAGGGAGAAGCTTGACCCTAGTCACATGTGCTGGGAGCAAGATGTGGCTCAGGAGGAAGGAAAGTTTAAAAAGCTGATATGCAGTAACACAGATAGAAGAATGAGAAGTGGTAAGAAGGTGCCACTCTTGAGACGGAGAAGCAGCAGCAAGGGAAGAGAAGGACAAGGAGAAAGACAAGGAGCATGGAGAGCAAGTGAGAGAGTGCTTGCAGAGCATGAAAGGCAGAGTGTAAGAAACACTGGAAGCCGAAGAGAGAAGCTTGATGAGAGATTGCCAAGCACAGCTGAGGAAGCAAGGAACGAGAGGCTGGTGCAAGCAAACGAAGGTGCTGCAGCTGAGAGACAGCATGACTGGCTTGCAGAGCAGAGAGAGTTTCTAAATACCTCAGAATCAAGGCGTGTGTCCTTCTCAATTCCTAGACAGGAAATGCCCACGAGAATTAGCTCTAGAAGGGAAAGCTAATTCTAATTATAGACAAAGTACCAGGATAAAGGGAGAAAACTTATCCAAGCACCAAGTAGCTCACTTAACAGAAGAGCTACTGCAAAAGCAGGCTCTACTTAAGAAGTTAAATGAACTAATAGAGAGAGAAAATAGCCAGCTCTCTGTTCAGATACCTTTTGATGTAAGTGAGAGAGATAGTGTAGAGGAAATGGACATAACAAGTGTGGAGAACAGTACCATGGATTTACAATGTGCTATATGTCAGGTCTCTGATGTGGAAGAGTCCTAGAGAGCAATTGTATGTGTGCCGTGCTTAGGAAGCAGCCTAATTCTGAAGACGTCACAACTGAAAGAAACAGCTGAGTTCAACTGATAAGGTTGAGAGCTGGATGTAAATGTTCAAGGGACATTTAAAAGTTTATTTTGCTGCCAGAAGTTTGTTCCTGCAAAGGAGAAAACATTTAAGAGTTTAAAAGTTTTGGAAAGTGACAATTTTGATTTACAAGCAAGATTGTGCCTGTTTCTTTGAAGTTTGGAATAGAAAGCAAAGTTGTTCCTGGTTTCTTTTTGAAGCTGTACTGTGGATTAAAAACCTCCTTTATATAATTTACCCCTCGCGTCCTGTGTATGAAGGAACCCCTGAATACATTGAATAAATTTCTCTGTCTTACGCCTGAACCCTTGAGTCACAACTCCTTGCTTTAATATTGGACTACAATTCCCAGCAGCCCTCCTGGCAGCCATTTTGAGGGAATCTTATTTTAAAGCCAAAAGGCGACCTCACCTGCTACCAGTTACCTACCTGGCCAGGCGGGGGCGACAGAGTGGCGTAGTTGTTTGGATGCCGAGTGGGCCACACCACAGAGGAGTAGTTGTTTGGATGCCGAGTGGGCCACACCACAGAGGAGTAGTTGTTTGGATGCCGAGTGGGCCACACCACAGAGGAGTAGTTGTTTGGATGCCGAGTGGGCCACACCACAGAGGAGTAGTTGTTTGGATGCCGAGCGGGCCACGCCACAGAAGAGAGCGTAATAGTGTGGATGCGGAGCAGGCCACGCCACAGAGGAACACAGTTCGCTGGATTGCAGCTGGAGCACGACTGCGCACCAGGAGAACGCATACGACGGATTCCAGAGTCTGACAGAAGGACGCCGGAGACTTGCAAGCGGCTGAGACTGAGAGTCCAGAGTTCCTGCAAAGCCGGAGGGTCCGGAGACCTGTCGAGGTCCTACGCTGTTTGCTGAGCGAGACGCACCACTAGTACCAGGTACACCGTATTTAACTAGGGAAAGTTAAGGATACTGGTACTGGGTGGGGGCGATAGCAGCAGGTAGAAGGGAACGCATACCTAGTGTTGGGAATCGCACTTGGGTGTTCTGTGTTTGTTTCATTCTACAGGAAACAGAGACAACGATGGAGACACAAGATATCCTTGCATGGGCAGCAGCGGAGCTCAAGAGGCAAAGAGACTTATCGTTGGAGCTTCAAGCACAAGCGGCTAGTCAACTGCAGGCCCAGCAGAAACCGCTGGTGGAGCTTATGGAGGCCTGGGTGAAGGAACATAAGAAACCACCAGAGCCTGATCCAGTTACCACAGGTTTTTCATTGGGATTAGCCCATACCTTTGGACTCGGGTCCAAAGAGACCCTTAGTTTTGGACAATTAAGAGATGGTGAAAGTGTAGACGCTTTCTTGGAGGCATTTGAAAAAGTGGCACAAATAGCCAGATGGCCACCCGAACAGTGGGCGGTAAGGTTAGCTGTCTCACTTACTGGTGAGGCATTGGCAGCCTACCAAACCGTTCCCGCTGAGTTGGCCAATGACTATTTGGAGGTCAAGAGGGCTATAAAAGATAGGCTCGGCCTAACTCCTATAGTCTACAGACGCCAGCTTAGAAATGCAAGATTGCGCGTGGATGAGACACCACGAGCGCTTTACCACAGATTGAAAATGCTGATAGTTAAATGGCTAGAACCAGAACATAAGTCGGTGGAAACACTGATTGATGAGCTCGTTCTGGAGCAGTATTTTGCAGCAGTACCTGAAAGGATGCAAAATTTCTTGATGTTACAAGGATGTAAGAACACAAGAGAGGCTATAACTATGTCAGAGCGATTCCTAGAAGCTGAAGTGATAGCTAAGGATAAGTCTGCAGCCTGTACTAAAATGTCTGTAGCTAGGTTGAATGTGGATAGCAAGAATGTACAAAATGTTGGTGTTCCCACTAATAGAAGGATGCAAGTGAAGCGTGCATGTTACCGGTGTGGAAGTGAACAACATTTAATGCGTGAGTGCAAGATGAAAACAGCCCTAGTGTTGAGTGACCCTAGTAAGAAAGGGGAAGGCTTTTTACTGGAGGTGACAGTACAAGGCATACCAGTTAAAGCACTGCTTGATTCCGGATCGGATCAATCAATGCTTTCCAAAAGATTGTGGAGAAGGTTAACAGCCCCAGGTTTAAAAACACCTCAGACACCCACGGGCAATGTAAACATTCGGTGCGTTCACGGAACGGCGTGTACCTATCCTGTTTACTCTGTCCGCATAAAAGGGTTGGGCATAGAGAGGGAGGTCCAGGTCGCTATTGTTCCCAGGTTACCCCAGGAGGTAGTCCTCGGGCGAGACTGGCCCCAGTTTCAACGAGGTGTGCAACAAGGGTTGGGGGTGAAGAAAGGCTTAGTGTCCACGAGAGCCCAGTTCCAAGCCCAACAGGCCCTAGAGGAGGAGCCCCTAGAGGGGGAGGCGAAGGTTCTACCCTCTCAGGAAGGTGTAGGGACAGCTCCTATAAATAGAACAAGTAAGCCCAAGGCAGGTGCCACAATGGCATTTTTAAGGCCTTTGTTTCCGAAAGATGGAAAGGGGGTGAAGCACCCTGAGAAGCGAGTAAGGTCTCAAAATAGGGAGGAGATCCAACCAGATATAGGTTTATCTTGGGTTCCTGAAGAGTTAGCGGCAAAATTCCCTTCTTTTGCGAAAGCTCAAGAGGCAGATCCTGCTCTGAATTATGCTTTCAAGTTTGCTAGAGAGGGACGGGAGATATTGCCCAGATTCCTAACGTACCAAGGCATTCTGTATCGGGAAAGTCGAGATCCCTTTACAGGAGACACACAGAGACAATTAGTGGTCCCAAATACCTTTAGGACTGTGGTCCTAAGGTTCGCCCACGATCCTCTAGTAGGGGCACACGAAGACATTCAGGGTACTTTAAAGCAGGTTTTATCCCGGTTTTATTGGCCTGGAGTTCATAGAGAAGTGACCAGGTTCTGCAAGGCCTGTCCGGCTTGTCAGAAGGTCCTTACAATTAGACCCCTAGAAGTTCCCCAATTTCTTAGGGATAGGCGAGGACGCTTAACGCGGGCCTCACAGTTGGCAGAAACCAATTTGAAGGAAAGCCAACAAAAACAAAACGTGTATTACGACCGTAATACAAAACCACGCCAGCTAGAGCTGGGAGAAAAGGTCCTAGTGATGGTAGCTGGAACCGCTCCAAAGTTTGAGAGCCAGTGGAAGGGTCCCTTCCGGGTGGTTAAGCAAGTAGGCCCGGCGACCTATCTGGTACAGACCAGACGAGGGCGCCAGCAGTTGTTTCACATAAACTTGCTCAAGCCTTGGCATGAACGAATGGCACAAGTACAGCTGGTCACCAGTACCCAGGGTAGGCAAATGGGGCAAAACAACAGAAAAGCTTATAGGAGAATTACGTGCTGTGATTCTGGGAGAACCCCAGCCCGTAATATCTTAAGAAGGGGAATATGTGGTGAGGAAACCACTGCTGAACCTAGAAATACACAGGAAAATGAGTCCTGTCACTTTAAGGCAGAATGTATCAAGGGTTTCCCTAGTAACCAAGAGTCTGTGACTCAGAGAATAGTCATCCCTAAGCCCCGCCCACAGCAGCACATCAGGGAGAAGCTTGACCCTAGTCACATGTGCTGGGAGCAAGGTGTGGCTCAGGAGGAAGGAAAGTTTAAAAAGCTGATATGCAGTAACACAGATAGAAGAATGAGAAGTGGTAAGAAGGTGTCACTCTTGAGACGGAGAAGCAGCAAGGGAAGAGAAGGACAAGGAGAAAGACAAGGAGCATGGAGAGCAAGTGAGAGAGTGCTTGCAGAGCATGAAAGGCAGAGTGTAAGAAACACTGGAAGCCGAAGAGAGAAGCTTGATGAGAGATTGCCAAGCACAGCTGAGGAAGCAAGGAACGAGAGGCTGGTGCAAGCAAACGAAGGTGCTGCAGCTGAGAGACAGCATGACTGGCTTGCAGAGCAGAGAGAGTTTCTAAATACCTCAGAATCAAGGCAAGTGTGTCCTTCTCAATTCCTAGACAGGAAATGCCCACGAGAATTAGCTCTAGAAGGGAAAGCTAATTCTAATTATAGACAAAGTACCAGGATAAAGGGAGAAAGCTTATCCAAGCACCAAGTAGCTCACTTAACAGAAGAGCTACTGCAAAAGCAGGCTCTACTTAAGAAGTTAAATGAACTAATAGAGAAAGAAAATAGCCAGCTCTCTGTTCAGATACCTTTTGATGTAAGTCAGAGAGATAGTGTAGAGGAAATGGACATAACAAGTGTGGAGAACAGTACCATGGATTTACAGGTCTCTGATGTGGAAGAGTCCTAGAGAGCAATTGTATGTGTGCCGTGCTTAGGAAGCAGCCTAATTCTGAAGACGTCACAACTGAAAGAAACAGCTGAGTTCAACTGATAAGGTTGAGAGCTGGATGTAAATGTTCAAGGGACATTTAAAAGTTTATTTTGCTGCCAGAAGTTTGTTCCTGCAAAGGAGAAAACATTTAAGAGTTTAAAAGTTTTGGAAAGTGACAATTTTGATTTACAAGCAAGATTGTGCCTGTTTCTTTGAAGTTTGGAATAGAAAGCAAAGTTGTTCCTGGTTTCTTTTTGAAGCTGTACTGTGGATTAAAAACCTCCTTTATATAATTTACCCCTCGCGTCCTGTGTATGAAGGAACCCCTGAATACATTGAATAAATTTCTCTGTCTTACGCCTGAACCCTTGAGTCACAACTCCTTGCTTTAATATAGGACTACAATTCCCAGCAGCTCTCCTGGCAGCCATTTTGAGGGAATCTTATTTTAAAGCCAAAAGGCGACCTCACCTGCTACCAGTTACCTACCTGGCCAGGCGGGGGCGACACAACGCTAGTTCTTTATCAGATCTAGCCTATCCAAGGGAAGTTCCCTCTGGGGATCCTTCTTTCCAGACTTTCTTCCTGGATATGGCAAAATCATTGCCATTCCTATTCCTGGACAAGATCCTACACAAGGGAATACAGAATACCTCTCTCTTCCTAGCAAAGCAAAGGAGAACATAATGCTTCCTTTGCATCATTCTTTGCAGGATCTCCTTCTACGAATGTGGGAAGCTCCTTTAAAGGTACCCCCACCTTCCAGAGCAACTGATCTCCTATATCAGGTGCCCCCCTCTCCAGGGTTTCAAAAGACTCAACTGCCTCATCATTCCATTGTGGTAGAATCAGCAATGAGGCGAGTGAAGAGTAATAAAAAGCACTCTTCTTGTCCGCCAGGTCGTAAGTCTAGGACACTAGATGCCTTTGGACGTCAAACCTTCCAGACATCCATGCTTTCAGCAAGAATTCTCTCATATATTTTTATATGGGTCTATCTCTTGAGGAGGTCACAAAGAAATTATATATTTTGACTCCTTTTCTTCAAGAGCCCAAGAGTAAAGACTATTCCTCACTGGTTAGTCATACTCAAAATATCTCTAGGTTTCTTACTCGTGCTACCCTAGACTCCTTTGAGTCTGTTAGCAGGACTTCTGCTCTGGCTATAGGGGCACGACATAAAGCCTGGCTTCAAGCTTCAGACTTGGACAAATGGGCACAAGAAAGACTGGGAAATACTCCTTGCACTGGAGAAAATCTCTTCAACAGGGAGTCTTTACTCCAGGTTACTCAGTTAACCACTGACTTTCCTTTTTCCAGAGGCTGTTCTACGCCTTCTTCTTTCCCAGTAGGTAGGAAATGTCCAACCAAACTTTCTTCCCCTAGAGGGAGAAGGTTTTACCCATCATCTGCCCATCCTACAGATGTTCCCAAACAGGGGAAACATCGCCCTAGTCTGAAGAATCCACAACATCAACAGGGTCAACAAACCCAGCAGTCGCAGGGTTTCAAATAGTTCATTGTCCCTCTTGGTTGGTGGTTAGGGTGTCAGTCTGCCTTTTTTCACTGGCAGTATCTGCACTAAATTTATCCTAACCTACCTAGATATCTCTTTATGAGACATCTTTTTTCTAAGAGTCTTATGATGATCATGCCCATACTTACCTCTCTTTCCTTCAAGAGGAAGAGGAAACTGATAACAACTATCAATAGACAGTTGTTTCCCTCTACTGGCATGTATCATCTCACCTGTCAGAGACTTCCTCCATAGTCGGTCTCTTGCAACTCTGTCTTACCTCCCTCCTTTTACAACATTGGGTTGTAAGAGTGGTTCTTTTACACCGGTAAGCTCCTATAGCCCTATACCTGTTCTACTGGGGGATTCTCCCTTCTGGAGTTCTTTTCCCCTTGTTACCTTAGGGCAGCTCATCAAACAATAGGAAGTCCTATCAGGACTGTTTCTTTTTCCCATTCTAAAGAAGGGAAAAGGGAAAGGAAAATTTTCTATGCTGCCCGGGTAGTTGCTGTAGATGCAGCAATTCCTAGTGGTTAGGCCACTGTTTGTGTTCTCTACGCAACCAGGGCTTCTCCTCCACTAGCAATCCTCCTAGCCTCAGTGCTAAGTCCCAAACAGGTTATTCACCTTCTTTGAGAAACCCTGTTGTCACAGTCTAGTTGGTTAACTTCTATTCTTTGCCTTGGTAGAATAGCTGGTCACCTGCTGGCTTTCCACTGCCAGTTCTTTTCTTCTACCAACCTGCAGCATGCTCTCTGCATTTCTACAGAGTAGCTTTGCACTATGGGCCCTTGCTAGAGAGCATCAGTATCTTGCCTAGCAGATAACCCCAGATAGTTAGGGAGAGGGGGTTCCCCCAGTCATATCTGGCGGGTATTCCCTGCCCTTTACATCTCTTTTGAGGCATAAGCCTCAGGCTTTTCATTACGTGAAAGCCTAAAGGAGGGCCAATTCCCTGGCTTGGCCCATATCTCCTTGAGTCTTCTCGTCAGAGATACCTTTCTACAATGGCAGCTAGAGGATGCCTAATACCCATCTTGCTGCCCTCATGGGCGGATCACTAGAGTATCTTCCTCCAGAGGCCTCCTCTATTCAATCTCCATACTGCAATTCTGGAGATATCTGGACCTCCTGTCTACAGACTGATGTTATCCTCTGCCATTTTCACATAGGCCATCCTGGTTATTCAAGAGTCAAATTCTGCAAAGAATTCAGCCTTCTACTTGTCAGGGAGACTTTCCCTCTGACTCTGCCAGTCATAACCAGGAAAAGAGGATTCTCTATTTACCTATTCAAGTAGGTATCCACCTTCTTGCTGTCAGATGAATCTTCCTCTCTCCCTCTATACCTAGAGGGGATGGGGTTCTCTGGACATCTCTCCATCCATATGCCTGGAGACATGTGTCTATATGCCCACCTATTTTGTCTAGGTATATTTATATATGTGTCTATATGCCCACCTATTTTGTCTAGGTATATTTATATATGTGTCTATATGCCCACCTATTTTGTATATATATACTTATCTATATCTATCTGAGTGACTTCTGCCCATACATATCTCTTTCTAGATGTATGCATATATACCCTATATGTGTATATATTTCTATATATATATATATATATATACATATATTTTTAGAT
The DNA here is from genome assembly GCA_033557465.1 of Ichthyophis bannanicus. Classification (NCBI taxonomy): domain Eukaryota; kingdom Metazoa; phylum Chordata; class Amphibia; order Gymnophiona; family Ichthyophiidae; genus Ichthyophis; species Ichthyophis bannanicus. Next base: position 57,185,150 of record CM066045.1, read on the forward strand.
AGATCTGTATCCATCTACTTATCTATCTGTCATGTTCAGATATCCTTACATTCCTATCTGATCCTGACAGATGGGCACTACCCCCATGAATGCTGTGCCAGCGTACTTAGGGGGCTACACCTATAACCACTCCCTGTGGTAATTTAACAAAATTTTCCTTACCATAACCTTTTCAGGTTAGGTACTCCTGAAGCTCTCAATGTACCCCTTTTTCTTTCCTAATTGACCCCATTTAGGAAAGACATTGCGGAGCTTCAGTTACTATAAAGCTTAGCGCTCCTGAGTCTGTCCTTATTTTCTTAGCAGATGCAAGGGTCTCCATACCCTTTCTCCCCTACATGGACTAATTCCAACCCCAGTCCAGTCGGGTCAGACTCATTTTTTCTCTTGGTCCTACATTTATACTATTTTTGGACCACAATAGCTTAAGCTTTCTTTAATAGTACCTTCTGCGTCTCCGCTGAAGCTCTACCTCTCATACTACCCCAGTTTTTTTCCCTGGGGCTATTTCTCACCCTGACGGGTTCTGACCTCCACTTGTTTTTATTCTACTTTATTACCTCTACTTCTCAGTGAGGTACCCCTTGAGCACATTCACTGGCTCTTCCATCAGATCCATATGTAGCTCAGTGCACTTGTGCAATGCCAACAAGAGAGGCCCAAATTATAATATTTCACTACTAAATGCCCTTGATACAGGGTCTTGCCCTGTTCTAGCCAGCTGTTCCACAGCTCCTTTTCTGTATTCAACTCCTACCCTCCATCCCCAGGATGCCTGAGGTCCTGAGGAATAGTATGGCTCGTTCTAGACTTGCAACATGCTAGGACTTCCTCCGGGCATCTGAGCTTGGGAGTCCCCATATGTGAAGACTCATTCCTGCTTGTTCCTGGAGATAGCACAGTTACTTACCTGTAACAGGTGATCTCTGGGAACAGCAGGAATAAGTCTTCACAACCCACCCACCTCCCCTAGGAGTTGTTTTTTTCTCTATTTCTATCTTTCCCTTCCTTGCTCTTTCTCTCTCTCTTTGTCTCAGCTTTCAAACTTAACTGAGGAGAGGCAGTTGGGAAGGCGGGAAGGCAGCACGCAGGCATGTTGGGATGCTTCCAAAGGCTTTCTGATTGGACGCTGGGACGTACCCATATGTGAAGACTTATTCCTGCTGTTCCCAGAGATCACCTGTTACAGGTAAGTAATTGTGCTTTATGGTGTGGCAGAATTGCTCTTTAAATCCTGAATGACCGTTAAAGGGTATTGTATTACAGTACTTCACAATATGCCTGATACTGGATTTAGATCTGGATTTAGCTCGCATCTTTCTCAGTAGTAGTTTAAGGCAAATTACATTCAGGTTCAATAGTGTATTTTGCTGTCCCCAGAGAGCTTACAATCTAAATGACTGATGCAGAAAGCCGGTGCTGAAGTCGTGCACTATTAGCTATGTACGCGTTTTCATAGCTCACCGATTGCTGCATATTGGCACTGAGGTTTCGCGCTAAGGGCATGTATGCAAATGAGCTGTGCACAAAACTTTATTGTTTGTACATGAGGTGAGGAGTGGTCTAGTGGTTAGGACAAGGTACTTAGGGCCGGGGGTTCAAGTCCCACCTGGGGACAGCAATCTCAGGCCGGAGGGGCTGGGATTTCTAGTCCTATAGGCACTCCTTGTGGTTTTGGGCAAGCCACTTAACCCTCCATTGCCCATGTTCCCTGTAAGTATGAATGTGTGTGTCTCTCATCCCCTTGTGTTAAATGTATCCCCCAATTGACCGCTTTGACCCGGTGAAAAGCGGGATATAAATACAGCTAAATAAATAAAATAAATAAACATGCGTTGGCTCCCCCCTTTCAACTTTACACCAAACACGCTACAAGTGGCCATGTGTAAATTTCAGACACTCATGTTGTGAGCGCATAGGACATGCAGGCTCTTTGATTATTAGCAAAGCCAGTAACAGCCTGATGGCACCCATCGCATAATAATCACTATTTCACCCAAAAACATTTTTTTTTAATTAAATCACAATGAACAGACATAAGGAGTCCAAAGAACACAGAAGGATAAGAAGGAAAAGACATTTCTTCTTAAAACGCCAAACTTTCAATTATACGCTGAAAAAGTCACACAGAAGATTTTCATACCAAAGGTAACTTCATCGGTACACACGCTGAAACAGTCGTTTCCTGCACATGCAAGATTTTTAAATCGCCTTAGACCAGGTGTAGAGATCATGGCGCACCTGAGCTATGTGCCTGGTTATGTAATCCCCTCGGGTTTCTCTTCTTGGACGCAGACCTTATTAGGGTTTCATGTTAATATTCACAGCTCAATTACATGTGATTTAAATACTCTTGGCATTGCTATGTGCACATACTTTATTTTTTGGCTATTTATGTGTGCATCAATCTTTGCATTTGGCGTAGCGGTACTTATGTGTACATGTTGCGTTAACTGTGCACAAAGGGGGCATGCTTGTCTCTCTGCATCAGCCTGTAAGTTTGTACTTGAGGCAGTGGAGGGTTAAATACCTTTCTTTAAACTCACAAGGAGTGTCGGTGGAATTTGAATCCAAAGCTTCCCTGGTTCTCGGTGTACTGCTCTAACCATTTGTGACAGCTCGTAGAGGTAATACATATTCCAAACATGTTTAGTTTATTGTTGAATTAACAAAAGCCAGCAGATCTGAAGCCTAGTGGCCATTTGGCAACTTATAGGCACATCATTTTATGGTTGCCAGTAAACACAGGATTTCTGTTACAATGCTGCCGAGCACCGGTGTTCACACTGCCACCAAGAAGATGCTGGGCGGGAGGGCTAGGGCTGACTGGTAGTCAAATGTTAAAGTACCTGCATATATTTCTGAATACTGCGAGTACTGTTCTGTTTAATATGTTGTATGATTTTGGTGCATTGCTTTATTTCTTTTGCCACATAATTACCTAGAGTGTGTTTGGTGTGCATATTGCCATCAGTAAGAGAGGTACTAGGGAGGAAGCAGATGGTGCAGTTGCACTAGAGCCATGCAGTGAAGAGATCTCCTTCCCTGCTGTATTTAGAAGTGCCCCCACTGTCTTTCCTGCTGACACAGGTGTTACCCTACCCCCGACCGAGCTCTGCCCTAGCCCCACTTTAGCACATGCGCAAACATGAGGCTTCCTCGCACACACACACACACGCGCACACACACACACACACACTCTGCATGCACCCTTGCAGCCTCCCCTTGATGTGTGCACACATGTACTCAGGCAGCTCCCCTGACACATGTACACACATGCTCTCTCGAGCATCCACACAGCCCCCCAACACCCCACCCTCATACCTTCACAGATAGTCAAACTCTCTCCCTGTGGAAAGAGAGAGATATGCACCTTGTAACCACATTTTCACAGACACGCACCTCATGTACATCATCAGCCACTATGCACACTATACCCAGATACCCACTTAGATGTCTTCTGCTTCTCAACCAGTGTGCCGTGGCATACTGGTGTGCCTTGGGATGCCTGATAGGGCATGGTTATGTATGAGTTCAGGGGGTGTTGCCCCATTTCTATTGGACAGTGCCCCAGAGAAAAGCCCTCTGATTTCTAAACTGAACTACCTGCTAACACAAGAATTCAGGTAGCCTTACTCCCCCCTTTGCCTCCCCAAGTAGGAGAAGGACCGGGACTGGTGCTACCATTAGGTGAACTAGGCAATTACCTAGAGTGATGGCCCACCAGGGGCTCCTATTGCTGCCGCTGTTGCCCCTCTCGGGGCCTTCCACTAGCAGAAGGGGAGCAGCACTTTTATCCTGTGTAGGTTTCAGTCTGGTTTATGGTTTATTAAAAAGCTTGATGTACTGCCTCTCACATCGTCGAAGCGATTTACAATAAAAACATTAAAAAAAAAAAAAAGGAACGCCATAAAAATTGATAGAAAAGGAGAAGTAGGAAAGAGACTGAGGAAAAAACCAAGGAGGGGAGCAGGAATCCAAGTCAGTCATGGGTGGAAGGATCATAGGCCATTTGAAATAAATAAGTCTTCAGTGCGCCCTTAAACCATGGAAAAGAAGATTCTAAAGTATGCCGAAGGGAAGGGAATTCCAGAGGCGTGGGGCAAGAAAGAAAAATGCCGAATGACGAATTTATCCAGATATACCTGTGATGGAGGAGGTAAGTGCAAATGATTAGCGTGAACCAAACATAAAATGCGGGAGGAGACACATGCAATAATGTAGGAAGAAATGCTGGACTTCCTGAATGGAGTATTTTATGCATGAGTGTAAGTAACTTTTATATTGAGAGCAATGAGAGGTGTGAAGCCAATATGAATTGATGAGCAGTGGGGTTATGTGATCCCATCTAGTGGTGGCATGATGTAAAAGCCAAACTGCAGTATTCTGAACGGACTGTAAACATTTCAGTTCGTATTTGGGGAGATCGGAATAAATGATATTACAGTAACCTACCTTTGATATTACCGAGGACAAGAGTAGAGTAACAATTGAAGTAGTGGGGAGAATGGACTGTACTGAGTGAATTTGACATAGGGTAAGAAAACATTGTTCGACATTGGCACCAATAAGTGCATGAAAAGTGCATAAAGGATCCAAGATGACACCGAGATGTCTCATGGAAGAGACAAGTGGAATGGGAAAATCACTGATAGAGGGGGATAAACCAGGGGAAAAGGAAAAGCCAGACAGCCACATCGCAGAAGTCTCTTTGCAAGGTCACGTCATTGACAATTTGACTGAAGCCAAGAAACAATTAAGGATAGACAAAAGTTAATAGTGCTGAGATTAGGAGAGACCGGAGAGGTATGGAACAGCGGCAGGATGTCATCCGCGTAAAAATACATGGAGTCACTCTGCTGCTGGATCAAAGAGGCTAAAGGAGCAAGGAAAATGTTGAACAGAAGAGATGCTAGAATGGAACCTTGGGGAACCCCACAAGACAACGGAAAAAGAGGACGTGGAGCCCTGGAGGGAAACGGAATAAGTACAACCAGAAAGAAAAGAAATAAAAAAGAGTGAAACCATTGGAGAATGGTGGAGCCCAAACCAGCAGAGGAGAGGCAAGGCAGAAGAAGAGGAGAATGGCTAACTAAATCAAAAAGCACTAGATGGATCAAGGGAGACAACCAGGGAACTATCGCCCCCAAGAGATCCATGTTTCACTCAGAACAGAGAGGGTAGAATTGTTTCAGTACTATGGCCTGGAAGGGACCGAGAGTGAGGATCATGCAGAACTGGGTTTGGTATACCACGAGGATTGAACAAACTAAGTGTGCCATAAAATAAAAAAGGCTGAGGACCACTGCCACCCTACTGAGACACCTTTTACCCTGGTCTTTTCAATCAAGTTCCCCTACACAGACATGCCTGAATATGCAAATGGAGGAAAAGGAAAATGCACCATTATGTCATGCTCTAAGGAGTAATTTTGTAACCCCCCTCCTGCACAGGTAATGTACATCACCATGCATGTATCCATCCTATTTTATAAAGTGATGAATGCACGTGCCTCAATTTTGTATTTTAAACGTTTTATTGCAAATAACAAAGGGACATACAGCTCACATAGGGTACGTTCACTAGTAGCAAAAAGCTGCCAACAAGATATCTCAACAATCTTATTGTGCACATAAGTGTTAACAAACAATGGGCCTGTACCACCTCTTGGAGGACCAGGCCACCAAACCAGTCAGTGCAAACTGTATCAATGGCACAGCAGTGCTTTATAATTATTTTATATTTTTTCCCCTCTCCCCTCTTCTCCCCCCCCCCCCCCGCATCCTCCTCCCATAATTCCTACCCCCATTCTTTTTCCCAAATTACTCCAACAGCCATGGAGCCAGTATAATAAACATATAAAGATGAAATTGAAAATCACAACAAAAATACAGAATAACACTCGTAGCCCATGTAATTCCCCTCTGGGCGAATTGACTCATCACCACCAAGAGAGACCTAATCTGTGATCAACAAACCCCCTCCCTTTCTTCACCACCCTCCAAGAGCTACCATTCAACAAGCAGGTACAAGAGGGGGATGTGGAGACCCCCTCCTTCCAGCCTAAGAGTAATCACATTGTTACGTGCCCACGTGATGAGTTGGGAGAGGTAGGGCTCCCATAGCACTAGAAAGGCCTCCCACTGACTACCTCCTTCCATGAAGCCAGACCCTCCATAACCACCAATTGATACAGAGCATTGCTCCATTCCCAAATGCCAGGTCCTCTGAGTCCCTCCAGTGCCACAAAATGCACTGTTTGGCAGTTATACAGCCCTTACACACCAGGATCTGAGTCCCCGCCACCCGCTCACCTTACTATCATCCAAAATAGCAAACTCTGCTGACAGGACAAATTATTGGCTTAAATTATCAATATAGACCTGCTGGACTGCTACCCAAAAAGTATGCACTTGGGGGCAGCCCCAAAACATGTGACCCAGATGAACATTCCACTGTGCACACCAGGGGCAGTCCCCAGAGTGTGTGAATCCCACCTTTCAGGTGCGTTGGGGAGAAAAATAAGCACACTTCAAGATTTTATACTGCAACTCATGGAGATGTGCTCCTTGAATTAGCCAAAGAATATGAATCACCACCACTCCACATGGAACTGGGGATAACACTTAATGACTTTGCATCTCCCATTTTAATGCAAGATATGCATAGGAGCATCACTGTCCCAGGTCTCCCAGTCCTTTATAGTGCATGGCAATGGACACCCACTCTGTCTTCAATTGTAAGCAAGCCTTCCAAAACACCTTTTATCCAAGCCTGCAACATCCAAAGAGCTCCCATAGTGCCATAACTGCAAGTAGGCAAAGTAACGTCCCAATGGCACTGCAAATCTGTCCCTTGGCTCCTGGAAGGGCAGCAACCGGCCTCCCCATCCAAGACCTGCCACATCTGGGTCAAGCCCCGGGACCCCCACACCCAAAACGGTTGAGAGCCCAAGCTAGGTTCCAGGGCCACATTACTCTGAAGTGGTAAATATCCTGTCACACACAAGTTGATCCCCCAGTCTGCATAACATCTTCCAACTCCCTCGAACCATCTTAACAAGTGTACTATCCCTTACTTAGGATGGCAGCAACCTCCCATCAGAATGTAGGACAGAGAAGGCTATAGGGGGCCACAAAAGCAGACGCCACATCCAATGTTCCCTCTAATTTTTTGTAGGCTGTGTGCGCATAAAATATCAGCTGTGCAGCTTTTGAAGGAAGGTTAAATTTTTGTGCGTCACATAATGACACTCAGAGTTCTATACTTTAAAATTTGACTACACGTCAGAATACAGTATGTACACCACATTGATTGCACTAGATAATATTGTAGAACTTGTGAAAACCGTAAATACACAACTTTTAAATTTTAAGATGTCTGTGTTGTTTTCTATCAGAATCAGAACCGTAATTTTTGTGCGCTCTGCTGTAAAGTATGTGCACTCGCTCGACACACATTCAAAAACTGACTAAACAAACTCCATTATTAAAAAAACATCTGAGCCGTAGGCAACAGTAAAACCGCGGACACGGTTGTGGTCACTCTAAAATCAAAGTCTCCTTGATCACACATAAAATGTGACTTTAGTGAATGTGTGTCACTAAATCATTATCAGGGTCCATTTTTTCCTCTGTAGTAGAGATAATGCTATGTTTATTTATAGGACGTTAGAAGTTTTTAACTTGATTGCCCACTCAATGCAACATTTTAACTCTTTTTCTGTTACAATGGATCGTTTTGTTGCAATGGATATTCTGCCTGATATTGACCATGTTGTTTTTCTCCCCTTTTTAAACCCCGTTTCTAAACTTTTACATTTATTTTTCAGAAGTGTATTACTCTTTGTATTAGTGGCTTCAGTCACATTTTATGTGTCTGTGAAGTTTTACGCTGCCACACACCGATCAGGTATAGTCCTCTTCTCTTTAGTACTCACTCCTGCTTCCAATTGTCCTCCTCATTCCCTTGGTCTCTCTTTTATTATGTATAATTTAATAATTTATTCATATCCTTATGTTTTCTTCTATATGTACTTTTTTGTACTTTTTTATGCTTAATATTTGATTTCATGTGTATGTATTCCTTTCAGTGCATTTTTAAAAGTTCTATTTAACTTATGATTTTCTTTGATACATTATGTTCATGGTATAGTGTAATTTAAGTATTTATTGATGTGGTGATTCTTAACCTTTCTAATGTTGACAACATGGTATCATGTTTTAGCCTTTTTCATACATTCTTGTGTTAATTTTTTATTATCATATTTATTTATATTATTATGTTTTTAAATGTTTTTTAGTGTGCCCCGACAACCCCTGACGAAGTATAATACGAAACACGGTCCTGTGTTGGGTTTAGGCCACTTGTTAAATATGCAATAAAGGTGTTGTGTGTGAACCTGCCACTCTTTTGTTCTTTTGGTTTACCACCCTGGACCAGGCCACTTCTGCCCTCCGCACTCCCAGGCGATGGGCCCTTTCAATCACCACAGGGTCACAGCTCCAGCGTAGGCGACAGCCAGGTCTCCAGAAACCCCCGGAGCTCCACCTCTTTCACTCCTCCCAAGATGCCCATGAATCTGAGGTGGTTCTGCCAGCTCCTGTTCTCCAGCTCAGCAGTTTTATCCTGCTTTTGCATGACACAGTGCTTCAGCTCTTGCAAGACTCCTCTTCCATAGCACCCAAACGTTTCTCTGCCTCCACCAGCCGCTTGTTATATCCTTCCATGACTTGGGAAACCCTCCTCCAGCTTAACAAATACCTGGTCAAGCTTTCAAGAGAACGCAGTCGCCACCGAATCCATCACCACCTCCATCAGCGCATCTCAGAGAGGGAATCCTGGCCCAGCCACGAGGCCGTCTGCAGAGTGCAGATTTTCCTGTTCCTTTTTTAAAGTTCTGGCCACCATGGAACAAGTGCAGCCGCAGCACAAACCCCTTTGGTAACAGTTTCCCACTGATTCCAGCAATGGTGGGGGGGGGGGGGGGAAGTTCAGCAGGAAGGCCTGGAGAGCAGAGGTTCTGCTTCCGGCTGCTTTCGCTGAGTCACATGACTTCTCGGATGCCTCAGTTTATAAAATAGCAGCGCACTGATGCGCCATTCTCTAGGCATAGCAGTTATGCTTTCCCTAGAGAAGGCATCGTTAGCAGTGCCTAGATTGGCTCAGGGATTTATGTATATCATGGTATTCTATAAGGTCTGTATGTCCTTCAAGGCTGTGTCTATGCTCACTCATGCCCTGCCCTCATGCATGCCCCTACTGGAGAGGGGCACAATGGGCACTTCCTCATGCTCTTATGGAATCTCAACCAGCCAGTGCACATGCAGAAGTGCCCATACACGTGGGTAAGTCTTGGAAAATACGGACTTGCGCACGTGGGAGGCATGGATCTTTCTGTGGCCCTCATTAACTTTCTCCCTAAGCATACACTTTTCAACTTGTCTTATATCATTAATGTAAATCCCCTCTTCTTTCTCTCCTTCCCACTGCGAGTTCTCGCTGTTTCTTTCAGGTACAAGCACTGCAGGCTCCTCTGTCCTTGACCCTTAACTGGTTGTTGGAATCCTATTTGTATTTTTCCGCTTTCCCTTTGAGAGAGTCGGGAAGCCCATGACTAGTCTCCTTTGGCGTCTGTAAGTGGGCCCTGGGACCTCTCTTTGAAGTTCCATCTTGTATTTCTTGGGAAACACTTTTTTTGCTAGACACTTTGTTGTCTGCTTCTGAGAGGTGATGCCGGAGATGCACAGCGTTTTTTGTGTGGGGTTTCCGATTCTGCTGCCTTGGCATTTCCTTACCCCTTTGCCCTACGCTCTCTCATGGTGGTAGAAGTTCTAGGACAGTTGCAGATGTGACAGTCTCCCAATAGGCTGTGTCTCTTCATCTTGTCCCTTCTGTCACCCATAGGGACTCAATCCTATTCCTCCATCTTCAGCCTCTGAGGTAGGGTGTAGGCTTGCCACCTGGATCCATATCATTTCAGTAGGCTGAGCCAGTCCTGTTTTTATCTCCCTTGAATTCATGGATTATTAATTCCAATGTTTCTTAGATGCAGTAGGAGCAAGCCCAAGTCTGATGCCAGTTGGTGCTGTTCCTTGTGAGAAGATACAAGGCCTTAGATTAGAGAAGAGAGCTAAAGAAGTTTAAAATGGTTAAAACAACAAAAAATGGTCTAAATTGTCAGCTGTAAGGTAAAACTTACTTCCCATAAAAGGAGCCTGTTACTCAAAAAGCAGAGCTATAATTAGTCTCTTTATATGATGTGCAACGCAATTCTAAGTAGATCCAAAGGATCACTTCAAATTTGTTTGCAAATTTGTGAATGAACACAGATTTGCAAACAAATATTGGAATGAGTCTGGCTATCCTGCAGAGTAGAGAGAAATGAAATTAATCCATTTACAAAATGTCTTTGATTGCTACAACATTAAAACGCCTCTTTCTTTTTCTTTTTTTTTTTAAACCACAATATTATATTCCTGTCTACCAGTGGGCTGAACTGATACCGAAACAGCTGCTTACTGGAAAATTTCTGCTTGTGCTCTAAAAATAAGAAATCATATTTTATTGGGGTTGAGGGGATAGTTGGTTTTAGTCATGCATCCAGGAAAGTGACTAGTTACATTAACCAGTTAGTAATATTTCAATATAGTAAGCATAGACAGTCTGAGAAATATAGACTTTAGGGATCAGTATTCAAAAGCATTTATCTGGGTAACGGCACCTGCTATCCGGATAAATGTTGCTGTAACGGACATGACATGATTTATCTGGATAGCAACGATTTTCAGTGCCGCTATCGAGGTAACTTAGGGCAGCACAAAAGCTGGATAGCAGCAGCTGCACTTTCAGCGCTATCTGGATAGTGGCTGCACAGTCCAGCAACTCTCCAGGAAATTCCTCTGAATAGCTGGATTTCTTTGTGCATTGTGGCTGGTGTTTCAAAAATACCCTGACTGAATATTACCTCATTACCCTGCAAGACTACTGTTAGGAGTTCAAGCTGCCATTTTGAACGTGGGATATTGATGGGGCAGAAACATCTGGGAGTTGCTCCTACCTCACCACTAACCCATCAGGGAAACCCCTAGTAAGGGCCAGGGGTAGAATCTGGGGGTGGGGAGAGGGTTGGGTGATGTTCGTGGGGGGTGAGGCTAATCAGGGGGGAGATCAGGAGCATAGAGAGGTGTTGCTAATGCAGAGTGGGGGAGTTGGGATGTTTATAGACTGATCGTAGTTTGTATTTTTTTGGGAGCAGGCCATGTAACTGCCTGTTGGTGGCATGGATGCACTGAACACCTCTTCCTAAAGGAGCATTAAGTGCACCCGCGCTGTCAGCACATGGATTTTTAGCGCACTGACTGTTTTTATTGCAAGGTAGCCATTATCGCAGGCCCGAGCAAACAGTTGTTGTTGTTGCCACTAAGTGCCGTCGAGTCGATGTTGATTCGTGGAGCCTCTTTGGGTAGCTGTCCTAAGTTGTCTATTTGGTCTTCAGTCAGGTGGCTAATTGCTGATTGGCATCCATAGCTGCTGTTGTATTGTTGCATCACATTGCTGGCTTTCCTCTTTTGCGTTTGACTTTCAACCTTGCCAAGCATGATGTCTTTCTCTAATGATCTTTTATACTTTGGATACAAGGGCCTTCATTCAGTTGCTTCTTACTACCTTTCCTCTTACCTCTCTCTTTCTACGCCTCTCCTCGGGAACTCTGCTTTTTTGGCAGATCCCTTCTGTCTGTGCCCTTCTCTTCCACTGCCAACTCCAGGCTTTGATCTTTCTACCGTGCTGCTCCTCATGCCTGGAACAAACTACCTGAGTCGGTGCGTCAGGATCCATCTCTGGTCCTGTTCAAATCCAGGCTAAAACTCACCTCTTTGAGACTTTTGAGTCCTCATCCCCTCAGCCTCCTGTTCACCTGCTATGTGTTTCATCACCTTTTCCTCCTTCATATATCCTAGTCCCCAGTTGTTGTCTGTCTTTGACTAGACTGTAAGTTCTGAAGAGCAGAGACTGTCTCCAGCATGTCTGTACAGCGCTGCATATGACTTGTAGCACTATACAAATGATTAGTAATGATCAAACTAAGTTCGATCTCCTCTAGTACCAGTTGGTTTGTTCTTTGGACAGTCCATGGTATTCACAGTATTCTTTGCCAGAACTCGCTAACTGCTTAGCACATTTTAGAAAAGATGCCCCTAAATTTGTACATGCTCAATACTAGCAATTTTTGCAGCGGTGTTGGTTTTTTTTGTTGTAACTTTTTTGTAGGAGCTGCTGGGTCACTAGGAGTCAGCACTGACTCAAAAGGCACAAATTGCATTTTTGCATCAGTCTGGTTTCAGAGTGATTTACTCAGATTCTTGCAAATTCAGTGGCAGAAGACAAGGGGGAGAAACAGCTTGGTGTGGTTGATGTAATAGCCGTGGAACCAGAAAACATGAAATAGTTCTGCTTCTCTGCCTCCATTACTTAACACATGCTGTGACCCTAGGTTAAATCATTTTATAGTCCGGCATTGGGGAGGGAGCAATGAGACCCCTGCCCCAAGCATCACGCTATAAAGGGCATCATAATGTTTCCTGCAGGGCTTCAGAGAAACAACATCATCAAGAGAAAATTGGTCTGGGCAAAATAGCCGGCATAGACTATGAAAAGCTCTGACATCTCAATAGTATAATACTCATCTCATCCCTCACAAGTTTCCTTGGTAAGAGGAGACTTATGCTGGGGAGGGGGTGAGGTTGAAGAAGAGAGTAGAGCTGCAACAGTGACTGTGAGAGTGCACCAGCTAACAGACTCTACACTGATTTCATTTGCTTTGCTGCTACTGAGTCTACAGCCTGAAGATCTTATCCATGCTGGGTCAGAAGGTACTGGATCAGCCTGTGGGGAAGGGGAGAAAAAGAGCGAAATAAAGATATTGGAAGGAGAAAGGAGGGTTATTTCTCTGTGAACAAGCAGGAAGTAAGTCCTCACGTATGGGTGATGTCACCGACAGAGCCCCACATGGGACGTTCCCCAGCTTCCGGAAGAAGCCTTTGGGAGGTATACAGCGCATGCACGCCTGCCTTTCACCTGCCACAGCGCCATCTTCCTTTTTTCATGGAGCCCATAGGACAGTGATGGCTAACCTTTTTGAGCCCGAGTGCCCAAACTGCCGCACAAAACCAAAGAATTTCCTCAAAGTGCCAGCACGTCAATTAAACCTTAACAACAAGATTTTAGTATCTAAAAACTCTTTATAAAGTTGCCTGAACTATGTAACATCATTTGTAAAGGTTGGAATCTTTGTATTGTCAGAGAATCAATTTGATTCACAATCCTTTGGTTTTCATTTCAATTTATTGGCAATTTATAATGTTTTAATGATTTCATTCAATTTAATGAATTTAGGAAGAATTTGATTCAGTTACACAATATATTTTAAATGTATTATTCACATAACATGTCAAATGTATTCTGAGTAAAAAAAAGATAAACTTCTTAAAACTGTTAACTGTGTCAGGACTCGGTGTGTATTCCCAAAGAATCTATACATGAAAAAAATTAATGTGATGTTTGTTGTTGCATGCATGCTGATAACTTGTCAAAGAGATATCTTTCTACCTTTTGTGCTTTTTTTTTCAGTTGCAATTGCTCCAGCCACTTTCTTCTGGTTTCTTCATGTTTTCTGCTAACTCTCCATCATCTGCTGTCCATTTGTCCTTTCTTCTCTCTTCTAGTTTTTTTTTTCCATTCTCTCTCTCTACATCCGCTTTAACATACTAATCTTTCTCCTTTTGCTCTTTCCTCATTCCTATTTCATCCACTCAAATTTTACCCCTCCATCCTCAATCCCCACTTACTCTCCCAATACCCGGCCAATTGTAGATTTTTTATCCCTCCCACACAAAATATTTTTTCCCTCTCCATTTTACTCTCCCAGCCCCATCCCATTCTAATCCTCCCCCAACATCAGCTCCCTTCTAGTTCCAGCCTCACCCAGCATCCATTCCCTTCTAGTCCCTGCATCAGCCCATTTCCAGTCCTAGCAACCCCCCAACCCAATAACAGTCCTAGCCCCCCCCATCAACCCACTTCCAGTCCTAACCCCATCAACCCATTTCCAGTCAGCCCCCCATAGCCCATTGCCAGTCCTAACCCCCCCATCAGCCCACAGCCCATTACCAGTCCTAACCCCATCAGCCCACCTCAAGTCCTAACCCCTCCCCATCAGCCCATTTCCTGTCCTAGCCCCCCCATAGCCCATCAGCACTCCTAACCCCCCCCAGCCCCCCCATAGCCCATCAGAACTCCTAACCCCCCCCATAGCCCATCAGCACTCCTAACCCCCCCAGCCCCCCATAGCCCATCAGCACTCCTAACCCCCCCACCCCATCAGCACTCCTTTAGCCCATCAGCACTCCTAACCCCCCCCAGCCCTTCAGCACTCCTAACCCCCCAGCCCCCACAGCCCATCAGCAATCCTAACCCCCCCAGCCCATCAGCAATCCTAACCCCCCCCCCCCAGCCCAGCCCAGCCGAGGGAATTTTTTTTTTTAAAAGCTGTCTTCTCCCGCTGCCGGGGCCGCCGCGGCAGAATCGAGTGTGCCGCGGGGCCCCCCCTGCCCAGCACAGCCTGCCCTCCCCCTCTATCCGCTCTCTCGTCGCAGCTCACAGTGACACGCGCCGGCTTTCAGAGCGCGAAGGGATTAGTTTCCCTTTCGCGGCTCTGTTAAGCCCGCGGGGGCTGATGGGAACTTCCCATCAGCCCCCGCGGGCTTAACAGAGCAGCGAGGGAGAAACTCTTCCCTCGCTCTCTGAAAGCCGGCGCGTGTCACTGTGAGCTGCGACGAGAGAGCGGATAGAGGGGGAGGGCAGGCTGTGCTGGGCAGGGGGGGCCCCGTGGCAGCGGGAGAAGACAGCCTTTTTTTTTTTTTTTTATTTTACTTGTGGACCTTCCCGTGTGCCAGCTGCAAGGCCTTCGCGTGCCACAGCTGGCACGCGTGCCATAGGTTCGCCATCGCTGCCATAGGATGTGTTCTTACATTCTGAAAAAGTTTGTTTTTCTGGCACTCATTGGCCGTTTTTCCTTGCCTCCTGTTGTCTGCTTAGTTAGTCTGGAAGATTTCCTTTTATGTTTTCTTTTCTTGCTTTTAGCGACTTTTACCCCTTTGGGGTTGTTTTCCCGTCCATAGCAGCTCTCCAGTTTAACTTGGCCGCAGCAGTATTTTTTGTCATGTCTAAGCCAGCTAGTGGCTTTAAAAAAAATGCACAAAGTGTGGCAAGACCATCTCAGCTACTGACTGCCACAACTGGTGCTTACAATGCCTTGGACCCAATCATCAGCCAACATCCTGTGAGCTTTGCTTGCAGATGATGCACCGAGGAGTGAAGGGTCAGAAAAAAACAGGAGTCCCTCTGGCTCATCAGATTCAGCATTCTCAGCCCTAGCCCCATCATCAATGCCTTCCAAGGTTCCTTCCAGGGCATCCAAAGGAAAGAAGATCCATGCCCAATTGGAACCGAGAGGTCTAAAAAGCGAGAGGAGACTCTGAGATCCCATCATCGTTGAAGGGCAAGCATTGGGAGAAAGTCTGGGTGCACCATGATCGCAGCATTCCTCAACACAATGCAGAGAGCAATGGCCGGGAGCAACTGGCCAGGCTTGCCCAGTGGGAGGAATTGATCCAGGTAATGGAGTCAACCCCCATTGCCCAGGAGGGCAGCTGGATGTCTCGCATGCACCAATCATTGTGGAATCCCCACCCAAGGTGTCGACACCGGTGATCGCGGCTGTGGCATCAGCCCCCTTGCAGGCAGTGGTTCTGAAGGAATGCCTTTGAGCTCTCGAAGCTCACTTGGCGGCGGTTGTAGCCTTGCAAAATGCAGGTCTTATGGTGCCAAGAGCGTCATTGCCACACTCTGTCCAGCCCTTTCAGGAGACCATGCCCTGCTCACATCAAGTGAGAAATCAGAATAGACACCGGTTCCCAGGGCAATCTCCCTGTCCAGTGTGTCAGAATCTGATGCCAGCACACTGGGTGACAAGGGGGCCACTGGCATCCATCTTTTCCCGAGCCAAAGAGCAGGTGGGAGGAGGAGACCCAATGCTACTTTTGACTTTCTCTCATCGGAATGGGAGTCCGAGGAGGAATAGACAACTTTTGGACCTCTGGTCCCTGGATCTCCCATCCAATCTGTCACTCCCCCCCCCCCCACCCCGAGTGACACAAGTTGCCCCAGAGGACATGTCCTTCCAGGACTTCATCAGGGCCATTCCCTTCTCTCTGGAATCGGAGGAGGAACTGATGGCAGAGGAGCTGGAGCTGCTCTAGTACCCCTTGGCCCCTAGAGAAGCAGTGACAGTTCCCATGCACCATATCCTGCAAAGATTGCTGCTGCAGTTGTGTGGAAACCCCTCTCATGGTTCCTGTCATCAGCCGGAGACTCGACACCCTAAATGGGTCTGGAAGGCCTCAGGCTTCAAAAAGGCTCAGTTCCACACAACTCCATTGTGGTCGAGTCAGCCTTGAAGTGGGCTAAAGGACCAAGACTCACTCTTCGGTGCTCCTGAACTGTGAGGCTCGAACCCTGAACTCCTTCGGGAGAAAATGCTATCAGTGTTCCATGCTGGTTGCCAGGGTCCTGGCCTTCCAGACCTTTATGAGCATGTTCCTCAAAGATATATCATGCTGGACCTGGCGGACTTTGCCGCCCTCATCCCCGAGTACTGTTGTGAGTCTTTTCGGGCCCTGGTGGCCCACTGCAAAGACAGCTCCAAATTCATGGTGCATGGTGCCTGTGATGCCTTAGAGTCCACTGGTAGGGTAGTGGCACTAGGCATCGCTGCCCGTTGGCTGGCGTGCTGCAATCCTCAGACCTGGAACAGTGAGTCCAGAACAAGATCACCAATGTCCCCTGCCAAGGGGAGAACCTCTTCTGGAAGCCGGTAGAGGAGAAAGCAGAGAAGCTCGAGAAGGAGCCTGTGACTCTTGCAAGGCTCTCCAGGAAAACCTCAAATCCCGCATGGAAGAAACCTCAGGCTAAGAAGGCCTTCTACCTGTGCCAGTATTACCTGGCACAGCCCCAAGGCACAGACCCCCACTAGCAGTAAAGGGAAAGACCTACAGTCCAAGCCAGGAGCAGGTTTTTGATGAGTTCCTCGGGAGCATAGCCAGACAGCTGCTCTCTGCCAGGGTACCCCTGCAGTTAGGGGGGGCGGCTCATCTATTTCACCCACCGGTGGCGTCTTGTCACTTCTGATGCCTGAGTGTTGCCAGTTGTCCATCCAAAGCATATATCGGCTGTACTTTACCTAGCTGCCACCCCTGTATGTCCCCAGGGAATACCTTATTTACCCTGTGTATCGGAGCCTGCTACAGAAAGAAGTCTCTGCGCTATTAGCCGACTTAGCCATCAAGCCGGTTGCCCCAGCTCAGGTCGGTTGGGGGTTCTATTCCAGATACTTCCTGGTTCCTGATAAGGCTGGCAGGTTTTGGCCCATCCTAATCCTCAAAAGCTGAACCGGTTCCTCATGTGCAAGAAGTTCAAGATAGTCTCGCTAGAGACCCTGCTCCCATACCTTCTGCAGGGTGATTGACTATGCTTCTTGTTTCTAAAGCAGTGGTTCTCAATCCAGTCCTCTGGGATCCCTAGGCCAGTCAGATTTTCAGAATATCCACAATGAATATGCATGAGAGAGATCTGCATGCACTGCTTCCATAGTATGCAGATCTATTTCATGCATATTCATTGTGGATATCCTGAAAACCTGACTGGCCTGGGGGGTCCCAGAGGACTGGGTTGGGAACCACTGATCTAAAGGATGCATATACACACATCCTGACCCATCCATCTCACAGACAGTATCTACAGTTCATGCTGGGCGGCCGTGTGCTTCCCTTTGGGCTGGCCTCAGCCCCACAAGTCTTCAAAAAGTGCCTAGTGGTTGTGGCGGCCTACCTTCGGACCATAGGGGTCTTTGTCTTTTCATACCTGGATGACTGGCTCATCAAAGGTTCCAGGCCGGACCGCGTCCAGCAGTCTGCCGAGCACACCATTCAGGTGCTCGAGCAGCTGGGCTTTGTGATCAACTACCCAAACACCTATCTCCAGCCTATGCAAAGCTGGAGTTAATTGGGGCCCTCCTCAACACCACGCAGGCGAGGACATTTCTACTGGCAGACTGCATGCAGCGGCTTGTCAAAGTGGTGGGCAATGTGCAGCACCAGCACCACGGTGTATGTCACCCCTTAGGCCCATCTCTTTATGTGGCAGGCCAGTGGACCCTGAGCATGCAATGGAAGCAAGCGATAGGCCATCTCTGGGACAGGGTTGTGGTCACCGCTCTCCTGTGGTGGTCTCTCGACTGGTGGCTAGAGCCGGGGAAACTTCTGAAAGGCCTTCTGATCCAAGTGACAGTTCCTCACAAGATGCTCATGACTGATGCATCCAAGCTCAGTTGGGGTGCACACCTGGATGGTCTGTGCACCCAGGGCCTGTGGTATGAGCAGGAGAGCCTGCTTCAGATTAACTTTCTCGAGCTCTGGGCGATAGCGAATGCCCTCCACACATTCTAAGTGCACTTAGACAATCAGGTGGTCCTGATCCAAATGGACAACCAGGTAGCGATGTTCTACGTGAACAAGTAAGGGGACACAGGCTCATACCTGCTATTGGGAGGCTATTCTGGGTTATAAGTTAGTATAAGTAGTACATGATCCATGTTTTTTTCTTTTCTTGTATTGCAGTAGCTTTTCTCTGGGTGTTTTGAGAGAGAATGCAATTATTTTGGAGATGATTTTGGGGTGATAGTCCTTTTTGTTTAAGATGTTTAATCCTATCTTGGAGGTCAGAGAAAATGGGATAGCATCTTGTAACCTGATTGTATATAATGCAATTTTTTATATGTGGAGAATGGAAGCTGGAACTGGAAAAGTAGTTGCATCGGTCAGTTGGTTTCCTGTATATTGCTATTTCTAAGTGGCTATTGCAGATTCAGATTGCATTGTATAAAAAGTGAATGCTTTCCATGGAGTAGTTAATTTCATTAACGCGTGTTAACCTTTAGTAAATATGCCCTCTGCTGGTTTATGCTACTCCCAGTATAGTCCACTGATACCGCGAGCATTGTGTTCTTGTTGCTTGTGGTCCTGCACATTGTTCTTTTTGTTTAGGACTCCTCCAGCCTGGCCAAATGCTTTCAGAGCAGTGGTGGGCTTCTTCAGGAAACAATGAATGGTCTTGCAACGATCATGAAAAGGTTAGGGCTCTTCAACTTGGAAAAAGATGGCTAAGGGCAGATATGATAGAGGTCTAAGATAATGAATGGAGTGGAATGGGTAAACAGATCGGTTGTTTACATCTTCAAAAAGTAGAAAGAATAGGGGACACATAATAAAGCTACAATGTGGCACATTTAGGAGTAGTAGGAGAAAATATTTTATCACTCAACGCATAATCAAGCTCTGGAATTCGTTACCGGAGGATGTAGTAAAAGCTGTTAGTGTAACTGGGTTTAAAAGGTTTGGACAAGTTCCTGGAGGAAAAGTCCATAAACCATTATTAAAGAGGACCAGAGAAATGCACTGCTTATCCCAGGATAAGTATCGTGGAATCTGTATCTTTTTGGGAACCTGCCAAGTTCTTGTGACCTGGATTGGCCACTTTTGAAAACGAGCTACTGGGCTTTGATGACCCTTGTTGTGATCCAATATTGCATATCTTTATGTTCTTATATAAGTCCACCCTGCTTCATGGCATGGACTTCTGGGCAACTTACCTGCCCAATGAGCTCAATTTGCTAGCAGACCAGCTCAGCCAGAAACTTCAGCTGAATGAATGGACCCTCAAAAGGGTGGTGGTGAACCAAATCTTTCAGGAATGGGGCACTTCAGTGGTGGACCTCTTTGCCACGGCACACAATGTCCAGGTGGCTCTGTTCTGCTCTTGGAGGCTGGCCAGCAACCACCTGGCCTCTGATGCCTTCCTCCTCTACTGGGGGCAGGGCTTGCTGTATGAATACCCCTAATACCACTTGTGGCACAAACACTCCTGAAGCTCCAGGCTGATGAGGACTTCATAATCCTCATCATCCCCTACTGGCCTCGGCAGCCATGGCTCCTACTGCTGCTGCAGCTCTCGCAGAGGGTACCTCTCCACCTGGGCTCTGCCCCAGACCTCATCTCACAGGAGAGCGGAACCTTGCTGCCCCCCCCCCCCCAGTGTTCACTTGTTGACCCTCATGGAATGGATGCTGAGCGAGTAGTCCTCTTCTAGCTCAATCTTCCAGAGCGGGTGTTACCAACATCCTTCTGGTGTCTATGCAAGGCCTATGCGCTAAAGTGGTGGGGGTTTGCTCCCTGGTGTGCAGGCAGGGCGCTGGACCTCTTCTCCTGCGCCATGGACCAGCTGCTGGAGTACCTTCTGCACCTCTCTGACTCCAGCCTGAAGTTCAATTCAATGTGAGTTCACTTCAGCATGACGGGGGCATACCATCATGGCTCTGAGGGGAAGCCCATCTCGGCCCAGTCTCTTGTGGCTCAGTTCATGAGAGGTCTGCTTCTCTTGAAGCCCCCTATGGTGGCTTGGGATCTCAACGTGGTACTCACCCAGCTGATGCAGGCCCAATTCGAGCCTCTGGACTCGTGCCCTCTGAAGTTCCTAACCTAGAAGGTCCTCTTTCTGGTGGTGGTAACATCAGCGCAACACATCGGCAAGCTGCAGGCTCTGGTCGCTCACCCTCCATACACCAGGCTTCACCAGAACAAGATGCTGCTCCACACACACCTTTGCTTTCTGCCAAAGGTCGTCTGTGTTCCACCTCCAGCAGTTGATAGTCTTACTGACTTTCTTCCCCTGGTCTCATGCTAACCGGGGAGAGGTGGCATTGCATACTTTGGACTGCAAGTGACTGCTGGTCTTCTACCTGGAGCGCATGAAGGTGCACCGCCAGTCCACCCAGCTGTTCATTTCTTTTGATCCCAGTAAGCTGGGTGCCGCTGTCTCAAAGCACAAGCTATCCCTTTGGCTAGCGGACTACATCACTCACGTGTATTCCCAGGCTGGATTGAGCCTTGAGGTTCATGTCACGGCTCATAATGTTTGCTGTGTCAGTGGCTAACCTCAGCTGTATTTCCACAGAGGAAATCTGCAGGGCTGCGATGTGGTCTCCGATCAATACCTTTGCAGCCCATTAACATCTGGATGGGGATTTCTGATGGGACGACAGTTCTGGCCAGGCCATCTTCTGGCATCTGAGTTTGAGTCAACCCCTGCTCACTGACCCTTCTATCTGTTTAGGCTACTGCTAAAACCCCTCAGGTTGATGTTTGCTGAGGATGCTGAATCAGATGAGTCCCTTGGTGAGACTGTTATTTCTGGCTTCTCCAGTTTCAGTGCTTCTGTTGGGCTGTTGATCTCCTTGGGTTCTGGTAATCTGTAGCTTGGGAGCCTCATATGTGAGGACATATTTCCTGCTTGTTTATGGAGAAAGTGTAGTTAATGACCTATAGCAGGTGTTCTCCGTGAACAGCAGGTTAAGTCCTTGCAACCTTCCCATCTCCCCAAGGGGCTGCCTTGTATGGCTCCTGCTATGTTATTAGACTGAAGAAGATGGCGTCATGGCAGGCAGGAAGAACATAAGATATGCCATACTGGGTCAGACCAAGGTCCATCAAGCCCAGTATTCTGTTTCCAACAGTGGCCAATCTACGTCATATGTACCTAGCAGTTTCCCCAAGGGACACAGGTTCCACAATGCTTGTATTGGTTCAAGCATTGATATCCTGGGTCCCTTCTCAATAATGGTTTATGGACCTTTCCTCCAGGAACTTGTCCAAACCTTTTTTAAACCCAGCTACACTAACAGCCTTTACTACATCCTCCGGTAACAAATTCCAGAGTTTGATTACACGTTGAGTGAAAAAATATTTTCTTTTATTAGTCTTAAATAGTTTACCCTGTAGCTTCATTGCATGTCCCCTAGTCTTTCTATATTCTGATAAGGTAAACAATCGATCTACGTTTACCCGTTCCACTCCGTTCATTAATTTATAGACTTCTATCATATCTCCCCTCAGCCATCTCTTTTCCAGGTTAAAGAGCCCTAACCTTTTTAGCCTTTCTTCATTGGAGTATCCTTCCATCCCCTTTACCATTTTAGTTGCTCTTCTCTGAACCTTTTCTAAAATCGCTATATCCTTTTTAAGATACGGCGACCAGAATTGCACACAATATTCAAGGTGCGGTCTCACCATGGAACGATATAGAGGCATTATAATATCTTTTGTTTTATTTTCCATTCCTTTCCTTATCATACCTAACATTCTATTTGCTCTCTTGGCCGCTGCTGCACACTGGGCCGAGGGTTTTAACATGGTATCCACAATGACGCCTAAATCTTTTTCCTGGGTGGTGGTTCCTAATGTGGAACCTTGCATCATGTAACCATAGTTTGGGTTGTTCTTCCCTAGGTGCATAACCTTGCACTTGTCCACATTAAATTTCATCTGCCATTTTGATGTCCAGTCTTCCAATTTATCAAGATCCTCTTGCAATTTTTCACAATCCTCTTGGGTTTTAACAACTTTAAATAGTTTTGTGTCATCTGCAAATTTGATAACCTCACTCGTTATTCCACTTTCCAGGTCATTTATGAATATGTCAAAAAGCAGCGGACCCAGCACAGATCCCTGGGGTACACCACTATTCACCTTTCTCCATCGGGAAAATTGGCCATTTAGCCCTATCCTCTGCTTTCTATTTTTTAACCAGTTCCTGATCCACAATGGTACTCTGCCTCCTATCCCATGACTCTTTAGTTTTGCCAAAAGTCTCTCATGAGGGACCTTGTCAAAGGCTTTCAGAAAGTCCAGATACACAATATCAACTGACTCGCCTTTGTCCACCTGATTATTCACTCCTTCAAAAAAACATAACAGATTAGTAAGACAAGATCTTCCTTGTCTAAAGTCATGTTGGCTGTCTCCCATTAGGTCATGACTATCTACATGCTGAGTAATTTTATTCTTTATGATGGTTTCTACCATTTTTCCTGGTACTTATGTCAGGCTCACCGGTCTGTAGTTTCCAGGATCACCCCTGGAACCCTTTTTAAAAATTGGTGTTAAATTGGCGATCCTCCAATCTTCAGGTATTAGAGATGATTTTAATGATAGTTCACAGATTACTAATAGCAGGTCTGCAATCTCGTATTTCAGTTCTTTCCACACCTTTGTATGTATACCATCCGGCCCAGGTGATTTGCTACTCTTCAGCTTATCTAATAGTTGTAATACATCTTCCCGATGTATCGATATTTCCTTCAATTCTTCCACACCTTTAAATACCACTTCAGTCATGGGTAACATCCCTACATCTTCCTCACTAAAGACTGAAGCAAAGAATTCATTCAGTCTCTCCGCTATCGCCTTGTCACCTCTTAGTGCTCCTTTAACCCCTTTATCCTCTAATGGACCAACTGACTCTCTCACAGGTTTTTTGCTACGAATGTACTTGAAAAAGTCTTTACTTTGCGTTTTTGCTTCCGCAGCAAGCTTCTTCTCAAATTCTCCCTTTGTCTGCCTTATCAATGCCTTGCATTTGACTTGCCAGTGCTTGTGCTGTTTCCAGGTTTCGTTGTTTGGCTCTTTTTTCCATTTCCTGAAAGATGCTTTTTTGGCAACAGCCTCTCTGACCTCACCTTTAAACCATGCTGGCAGTTTTTTGGACTTCCTTCCACTTTTATTAAAGCGTGGAATACAGCTGGTCTGGGCTTCCAAGATAGTATTTTTCAACAACAGCCAAGCCTGATGTACGTCTTTAACCTTTGCAACTGCTCCTTTTAGTTTTTTCTTAACTGTTTTCCTCATTTTATCATAGTCTCCCTTTCGAAAGTTAAAATGTAGTACTGTGGATTTCCTTACTATCCCTCCTCCACTAATTAAATCAAAGGCAATCATGCTATGATCACTATTGCCAAGTGGCCCCAACAACCTTATCTCTTGCACTAGATCTGGTGTTCCACTAAGGATTAGGTCTAATATGGCTTCCCCTCTGGTCGGTTCATGAACCAGCTGCTCCAAGAAGCAGTCATTTATTTCATCTAGGAACTTTATTTCCCTAGCATGTCCTGACGTGACACTGACCCAGTCGATACCGGGGTAGTTGAAATCACCCATTATTATTACTGCGCTGTAACTTTTGTTAGCTTCCTTGATTTCTTTGAGCATTTCATCATCCATTTGGTCATTCTGGCCAGGCGGTCGATAGTACACCCCCACTGCCATTGCCTTCCCCCTTTTACATGGAATTTCAATCCATATAGATTCTACAGCAGATTTTGTTTCCTGGAAAACTTTAATCCTTTCTGACTCAATGCCCTCTCTAACATAGAGAGCAACCCCTCCACCAATTTGATCAGCTCTATCATTACGATATAGTTTGTACCCAGGTATCACAGTGTCCCACTGGTTGTCCTCCTTCCACCATGTCTCTGATATTCCAATCATATCTAACCTCTCATTTAGTGCTATATATTCTAACTCTCCCATCTTATTTTTTAGACTTCTAGCATTTGCATACAAGCATTTTCGAGAATGTATTTTATTCATATTAATTTGGCTATAGTTAGACATGGGTAATTTGGGATCTTTAAGCTCTTTCTGCTCCATACTTGAGGGCATTTGGGCTACTTTACTCTTTTGTGGAACCTCTCTGCTTTTGGTAGTATCCTTCAAAGATACATTCTTCCGAACCATCTGCTCTTGGGCGACTGTCGGCTTTCCCCTAATATCTAGTTGAAAAGCTGCTCTATCTCCTTTTTAAAGGTTAATGCCAGCAGCCTGGTTCCATCCCGGTTAAGGTGAAGCCCATCTCTTCAGAAGAGCCCCTCCTTTCCCCAGAATGTTCCCCCGTTCCTAACAAATCCAAAACCCTCATCTCTGCACCATTGTCTCATCCACGCATTGAGACTCCGGAGCTCTGCCTGTCTTTTGGGTCCTGCGTGTGGAACAGGAAGCATTTCGGAGAATGCTACCCTGGAAGTTCTGGATTTCAACTTCCTACCTAAAAGCCTAAATTTAGCCTCCAGAACCTCCCTACCACATTTTCCTATGTCATTGGTACCGACATGTACCAAGACAGCAGACTCCTCCCCAGCACTATCTAAGACCTTATCTAGGTGGCGCGTGAGGTCCGCTACCTTCGCAGCAGGCAGGCATGTTACCAGGCGATCCTCACGTCCACCAGCCACCCAGCTATCTACATGCCTAATGATCGAATCACCAACTATAACGGCTGTCCTAACCCTTCCCTCATGGGCACATGGCCCTGGAGAAACTTCCTCGGTGCAAGAGGGTTTTACATCACTTGGAGTACAGGTCCTAGTTACAGGATCACTTCCTGCCACACCAGGGTGATGCTCTCCTGTCACGTGACCTCTCTCCTCCATGGCAACAGGGGTGCTGCCAGACTGGAGGTGGGACTTCAGGACTATATCCCTGTAGGTCTTGTCTATGTACCTCTCTGTCTGTCTTATGCTTTCCAAGTCTGCTACTTTAGCCTCTAGAGAACGGACTCATTCCCTGAGAGCAAAGATCTCCTTGCACCTACTGCACATGTAAGACCTCTCACCAACTGGGAGAAAATCATACATGTGACACTCAATGCAAAAGACTGGAAAGCCCCCATCCCGCTGCTGGACTGCTGTCTGCATCTTAGTTTTAAGTTTGTGTTTAGATCTAAGTTCTTTACTTACTAAGGGTTGCTATGGATATTTATACTAATAAATCTCTACCTAATACGTGTAATATAGCTTGTTCACCTGAAGCTTAACTATTCTCAGGTCCTTAGTGTATGACTGATTTGGGTAATGAGCTTCACCTGAGAGCAGCTCCTGTCTTTTAAGATGTGTAAGTACCTATAAAGCTACGATTATCCCAGGAGAGGGAGGGAAATAACACTTATTAAAAGAGGGCTGCTACACAGTACCCTGTCTTGTGCTGCTGAGGTAAGCTAAATTCTGATTTGATTTAAATTATAGCTCTTAGCTGCTGCTAGGCTCTAACTTCTTATGAAATTTAAACTACAAGCTCTCTGCTGGGTATGAAATGTAACCAGAAAGTTCTCCTCTGTGTTTTAATTTTAAACTTAAACTGCTGCTACTAGGCCCTGACTGATTTAACAAAAATAGTGGATTCTCAGATTAATTAGCTTTAATACAAAGAATTCCTTTTAGAAAATTACCTGAAGTATATACTCACAGTTGCAGATCTCTCTCCAGAAGTAACAGTCCCTTTTTCTAGTCCTTCAAGATTAGAAGGCAGGCAGGAAGGCATGTATGCACGATGTACTTCCCAAAGGCTTCCTTTGAAAGCTGAGGAGCGTTCTGTGCAGGGCTCAGTTGGTGACATCACTCATATGTGAGGACTTATTTCTGCTGTTCACAGAGAATACCTGCTACAGGTGAGTAACTATGTATTCTGATGGGGGGGTGAGAATGGGGCTGTAACTGAGCAGGAGAGAGGAGGGCTACTGCTGGGTGTGGTTTGATGGTGGGGCAGAAGGGCTGTCATTGAGTACGAATGAGAGGGGCATGGGATGCTTCTGGACCAAGGATAGGGGAGAGAAAGGAGAGATTCCAGGTCATAGCTGCTGCTGGTAAGTCATTGGCATGGGGCGAGGGTATAAATTCCCAGAATATCTGCTCTGGTGGCAGAAAAAGCTGGTCTTGGTACTATCACTTCATTTGCCATTTACTCTGATTATTCAGATGTTTAAGCTCGGTGGGAACAGATTTATTGTACTTGTACAATGTTCGACCTCTGTCTTCAACAGAAAAGACAGAATGCAAGTCTTTATTTTTTAGTTAAATTAAATTAGAATGCCCGTTGAGCTTGATATCATGGGGTGGGGGACCAATTCTTGTTTTGTCCCACCGCATTGTGTGTGGAGATCTATTCCTATTTTTTTTAAGGGATATTGGAACTGCATCTTCCTGCATGCAGTGAGTCAAAGCCAGGACTAGCTCAACCTGTCCCCTTTGACATGGAACGTTTGGTCATGTCTGTGTCTAATGGTTGGAATAAATACTGTTGAACTCCTGGGGAATCTGGCACCTGCTCCTACACAGTTCCTTTGTGTAATCAGATACCACTCACTTTGTTTTCAGAGAGATGCCACGATGAGCTGGTAGCTCCGCTTTATGCCTCATCCTTTCTCGCATCTTCAAGATACTCCATATTTTATGCTGCTTCCCTTGGAAGACTGTACGGTAAGTCTCCCTTAAGCTGTCTTTTCAGAGAAGTCTTCAATTAAAGAAAAGATCTTAGTAATTATTGTTTGCTTTACCTGCTGCAAATTGGGGGTTTGTCTTCAGAGTTGCACATCTCACAGTGAGCTGCCCTTTCTGTTAAAAATGGGATAAACTCGGGGCTCCATGAGTGCTTCAACAAGCTGCAATTTTAAGTAATTCTTATTTCTCTGCTAGCTAGCCACTGACAGGTCTTCCTTCCATGCATCTGACCATATGATGACACCTCAAGTGGTCCATCTCTTAGCATTGTGGACTAGGTCTCAGCTTTACAGTCTCTGATATACTGAAATGAACATCCTGAATGTGAAAGAATAGGTTTAATGGCGGTTTTTATTTGAATTGTAAACTTGTTAAAAATTTGTCATCATGAAACACTTTTTTAAATTCAATTTCAACAATTATACATTCAACAATAATGAATGAACAGGCAATAATTGGGTCACCAGGAATATCCACTGAAGTGGGTCATCTGAGATGAAGTGAGGCACTTCGCTACAGATAATCCTTTGCTCCCATGCTGCATATTTACTCCAAGTCTAGGCTGGAGTGAAGATTCAGTGCTACTGAGGAAGTAAAAAATGAGCCAAAATTTAACGTGTTTTTTTTACGTCAGGAGCAAGAAATTTGGCCATTTTATATGCATTTGTATGCTTGTCAATGTATTCTTTGACACAATGGTTTTACTTTAGATTTTTTTCTGCGCTGAAATCCTTACTGCATTTGGAATAAGGTTAAGTAAAGGAAAATGAGACGTAAAACAACTGTGCTAAAGTATTTTGCAAATTATGCATCAGGCTCTTCATTATGTTTGTGAACCTATTTGCACTTAAATTAACTTATCCAGGGACCTGATTCCCTTTAACTGAATGTACACATTCTTATATCTTTGCGGATGTTTAGGAAATTTGGGGGGGGAGAGGGATTTGGTGAGGCAATAACAGGTGATTTGATCTGCAAAAGACCAGCAATATGACTTCTGGTTCTCTTGAGCTGTGGATGATGGTTGTTGGTTGTTCTCTTCTCTCAAACCCAGGTAGTAGCGGCTGGTCACCAGACCCTGCAGATCCGCAGCCCTGGCTTCAGATTGACTTGACCAGGAAATATAAAATCATAGCACTTGCCACTCAGGGAACCTATAACACCTACTATGACTGGGTGACTAAATATATTTTACTGTATGGCGACAGACCCGACATTTGGAAACCATTTTACCAACAAGGGAGCAACTGGGTAAGCTTTTAGCATCTCCTTTCTAAAAGGCAACAGAGATCTGCATGAATGGAAATTTTAGATAAATAGTAGGATGCAGGAAGGGCAATAATATCTGTGGGAATGCAAGTTCATTTCCAAAGAGGAATTTCCTGTAGTACAAAATACCTGCATACCCTGTGCCTGCTTCATTGCAGATGTTAAAATGTGATTATACAGGCTCTCTGTTTGCCTTTCGCATTAGTCCAGATGCAAATAAAACAAAAATGTTTTTGACTTGTGCCTGTGAGTCTGTGATGTTACTATGTGTAATAGCCTGACGATAAACAGAAACACTTTGAAGAAAGACTTGAGGGAAAGGTTGAGGGGGCAATGCACTAAAGGATTTCTTCTATTTTCTGTCTATAGGTAAAAAGGCTTAGTGCATGGAGCTCTTAGTTATTGAAAGTATATAAAATCCATCTTAGGAACTACGTTTACATGAGGGTCCGTTTACTGAAGCTCATTAGACTTTAGCATCTGATGTGACGAGAAAGTGCAGCTAGCATGGTGTTAGTCACAAAAGCGTTGCGTTATCTCTTGGGGCCACACACAGTATTTCCCCAGCAAATAACTCACCCAAAATGCAGAGAGCATGGTCAGACAGCAGCCTGGATGCAGCTAACGCTACCCATTGAGGTGCTGTCTGCAAGTCTGACGGTTACCACGTGCCATCGAGGCCTGCGATAACCATGTGTTGCAGACACACCCACTCTGCCCTAATCCCACCCACTCTGCCCTAATCCCGCCCACTCATGCAGATAAGTCACTTAGCACAGAAAATTGCTGCGTCTTCTTCATTTTGCATGCATTATCTGTTAGTGCACGTTATCTGGCTGTGTTATTTGTCACGTTAACAGTGCAGCTTAGTGTAGAAATACTGAACTCCTTAGCTCCCTTCTTTGCAAAGTCACATTTCTGGATGGTAACTTGTTGCGCTCGGCTTCTGAACATAAGAAATGCCATACTGGGTCAGACCAAGGCCATCAAGTCCAGTATCTTGTTTCCAACAGTAGTCAATCCAGGTTACAAGTGCCTGGCAGATTCCCAAAAAGGCACACAGGTTCCACAATGCTCATCCCAGGGAAAGCAGTGGATTTCCTGGGTGGTCTTTAACAATTGTTTATGGACCTTTCCTCTAGGAACTTGCTCAACCCTTTTTTAAACCCAGCTACACTAACAACTTTTACTATATCCACCGGTAACGAATTGAGTTTGATTACGTACTGAGTAAAAAAATATTTTCTCTTATTAGTCTTAAATGGCTGACATTGTAGCTTCATTACGTGTCCTCTAGTCTTTCTACTTTTTGATTGGGTAAACATATATCAATTGTTTACACCTTCAACTCTATTCATTAGTTTATAGACCTCTATCACCCCCCCCCCCCCCGAAGCCATCTCTTTTCCAAGATGAACAGCCCCCAACCTTTTAAGCTTCTCCTTATAGGGGTATCCTTCCATCACCTTTACCATTTTTGTTGTTCTCTGTACCTTTTCTAATTCTGCTATATACTTTTTAAGATATGGTGACCAGAATTGCACACAATATTCAAGGTGCGGTCACACCATGGAATGATACAGAGGCATTATCATATCCTTGGTTTTATTCTCTATTCCTTTCCTTATGATTCCTAGCATTCTATTTGCTTTCTTGGCCGCTGCTGCACCAGGCAGAGGGTTGCAATGTATTCTTTCTTGATGACGCCTAAATCTTTTTCCTGGGTAGTGTACCTTGCATCGTATAGCCATGGTTTGGGTTGTTCTTTCCTAGGTACATAACTTTGCACTTGACCACGTTAAATTTCATTTGCCATTTGGACATCCAGTCTTCCTGTTTATCAAGGTCCCCTTGCAATTTTTCATAATCTTCTTGTATTTTAACAACTTTGAATAATTTTGTGTATCTGCAAATTTGATTACTTCACTCATTATTCCTAATTCTAGGTCATTTATGACTGTTAAAAAGCAGTGGGCCCAGCATAGATCCCTGGAATACTCCACTATTCACGTTTCCTCATTGAGAAAATTGGCTATTTAGCCCTACTCTTTGCTTTCTATCTTTTATTTTTTACAATTCAAACATATTTGACATAAGTGTAAAGAAATAAACAGAAAATCCACTAAGAAATAATATCATAAAGGCAATCTTCATAAACAACAATTGCAGCCCACATCTAGGGGAGAATTACAAAAGAAAAATAAAGAAAGAATGAAAAACAAGAGAGAAAAAAACTTCAAACTCAGAGCCAAACTATAAGACCGCCCAATATTCCCTCATCACTCACCCGGGTTCTCCCTTTCAGACAAAAAGGTCTCCAGTTGTAAAGAATCAAGAAAAATAAACTTTGCACCCTGACATGTTCTCGGTATGCCCCTCTACAGTCGATGAGTGTCTCTTCAGTTAAAGATAGCTTACTTATTCATCATAGGATGGAGTCTTTGGAAAATTCTCTTAGGATGAAAAATACTTGTTTTTAAAATGTTCCTGTTACTCATTTGTTATCATCTGAGATATTGCTTCGTAAATATATAAAGGAAGTTTTAGAACTTCCAATTGCAGAAACCATAGCTTTTTCTAAAGTGTTTTATATTTCCTCTAGAAAAGTATCTGATGAGTCCATGGGGGAATATGATATTATGCAACCTCAATCTCCAGTTAATCTTACTCAATTCCTGGAGTACTCACAAGATACCATTCTAACTAGGGCCACGTTGGTGGCTTCATTTGTATCTGAATTGGATAAAGCTTTGGTATTTAAGAGTTACTTTAAACTTTTTTTTTTTTTTTAGTGCCATCAAGTCAGTGACTTATAGCGACCCAGCTACCTCTGGGTTTTCTTGGCAATGTATCACCGGAAGTAGATTGCCAGCCTTTTCTTCCGAGGCAATGGAGGGTAAAGTGACTTGCCCAAAGTCACAAGGAGTGCCAGTGGGAATTGAACCCTTGATCTTCTGGGTACTAGGCAGTTGCTCTAACCTCTAGGCTACTCCTCCACTCCACTTTAAACATAAAGATGCCTTTTTTGTGGTGCTAAAGTGCAGCTGTTTCAGAATGTCTCTAGGGCAACTCAGGTGTGTAGGCGGGCTTTTTTGTCCCTTAGGCCAAGGGTTTTGGCCATTGGGGCATCCTTTTTTTCCCTTCTAATCAGTTCCTGATTCACAGTACTACACTGCCTCCTATTCCATGACTCTTTAATTTCGCCAGGAGCCTCTCATGGGGGACCTTTGTCAAAGACTTTTTGAAAATCCAGAAACACTATGTCAACCGGCTCACCTTTGTCTAGCTGTTTGTTCACACCTTCAAAAAAAATGTAACAGATTATTAAAACAATACTTTTCTTGGCTAAATCCATGTTAGCTTTATCCCATTAAACTATGACTATTTATCTACATATTCAGTAATTTTATTCTTTATAATGGTTTCTACCATTTTGCCCGGTACTGGCGTCAGGCTCACCAGTCTGTAGTCTTCCAGATCACCCCTGAAACCCTTTTTAAAAATTTGTTACATTGGCCATTCTCTACTCGTCAGGTACTAGAGTTGATTTTAATGATAGTTCACAGATTACTAATAGTAGGTCTGAAATCTCATATTTCAGTTCTTTCAACACCCTTGGATGTATACCATCTGATCCAGGTGATTTGCTACTTTTCAGTTTATCAAATACTGTAGTTGTAATAAATCGATAAACCGGGAAGATGTATTTTCTTTCAATCTTTCAATACATCACCTTTATGTACCATTTCAGGCATGGGTAGCTTCTTTACATCTTATTCAGTAAAGAATGAAGTAAAGAATTCATTCAGTCTCTCTGCTATAGTCTTGTCCTCAGTTAGCACCTCTCTTACCCTTCTATCATCCAGTGGTCCAACTGACTCTCTCACAGGTATTTTGCTATGAATGTACTTGAAAAAGTTTTTGTGTTTTTGTTTCCATGGCAAACTTCTTTTCAAATTCTCTTTTTGCATGTCTTTATCAATGCCTGGCATCAAACTTGCCAATGCTTATGTTTCCCATGTTCGTCATTTAGCTGCTTATTCGATTTTTTGAAAGATGCTTTTTTGTTATTTTGTTGGCAGCAACAGCTTCTCTGACTTCATCTTTAAACCATGCTGGCAGTTTTTTGGCCACCCTTCTACTTTTCTTAAAGCATGGAATACCTCTGGCCTGGGCTTCCAAAATAGTACTTTTAAACAATGCCCATGCTTGGTGTAAATCTTTAACCATTTGCAACTGCTCCACTCCTTTCAGTTTTTGTCTTTATTTAAATCTTTTCTATGCCGCACTATTTTGCATCAGTGCAGTTTGCAAGTAACATTTTTGCGTACAATGCGGACTGAACATACATTGAAGCTTTACAATGAACAGGTATTACAACTTGGGTTTCAACAGGGGTAACTATGTACAAACTGAGCGACTAAAGTCGCAGAACTGTTTGTGTCAACATGACACGTTCTTGCAACTATTTACAGGTTTAGCTGTTGTATTGTCTTAACTATTTTCCTCATTTTATCATAGTCTCCCTTTTGAAAGTTAAAAGGTAATACTGTGGATTTTCTTGCCATTCCTCTTTCCATTTATTAAATCAAACGCGATCATGCTGTGATCACTATTGCCAAGTGGCCCCAAAATCTTATCTCTTGCACCAGATCCTGTGTTCCACTAAAGACTAGATCCAAAATGATTTCCCCTGTTGTCAGTTCATGAACTAGCTGCTCCAAGAAGCAGTCATTTATTTCATCTAGGAACTTTATCTCCCTAGCATGTCCTGCTGTGACATTGACCCAGTCGATATCGGGCCAATCACCGATTATTACTGTATTGTAACTTTTGTTAGCTTCCTTGATTTCTTTCAGCATTTCATCATCATCTATCTGTTCATTCTGGCCAGGCGGTCAGTAGTACACTCCCACTGCCATCGCCTTCCCCTTTTTACATAGAATATCTATCCATAGAGATTCTACAGTATATTTTGTTTTCTGCAAAACTTTAATCCTATGTGACTCAATGCCCTCTCTAACATAGAGTGAAACCTCTCCACCAATTTGATCTACTCTATCATTGTGATATAGTTTGTACCCAGGTATCAGTGTCCCATTGTCCTCCTTCCACCAGATCTCTGAGATGCCAATCATATCTAACCTTTCATTTAGCCCTATATATTCTAACTTTCCCATCTTATTTTTTAGACTTCTAGCATTTGCATTCAGGCATTTTAGAGATTATATTTTATTCATCTTAATCTGGTTATCAGTTGATAGGGGTAATTTTTGGAATCTTTCAGCTCTGTACTTAAGGGCATCTGATTTACTTTTATCGTTATTGAAACCTCTCTGTTGGGATGTCCTAACTTTTCTCTTTTGCTAGTACTGTATCCTTTAAGGAACCATGCGCTTCTGGGTGACTGTTGGCTTTCCCCTATTATCTAGTTTAAAAGCTGCTCTCTCTCCTTTTTAAAGGTTAGTTTGTTTGTTTATTTATTTAAATTTAGTTTTATACCGCCATTCTACAATTCAAAGCAGTTTACAGTTAAACAGCGGATTAACATAACCAAGAGGTTCGATTTTACAGAAAACTGGAATAGTGTAACAGAATAACCATAAAACTGCTTAACATTCAGTCTAATTAACTAAGAACTATTTGCAGAATTTTGTGGTTGTCTTGTTGTGTCCTTATGATGCTGTTTCTGTTGGGTTGAGAAAAAGTGTTATACAGAAGGGAATTATGGTGGGTGAGTCTCTAGATCTGTGTGTAAGTTGTATTCTTTTTTGAAGAGGTGTGGTTTTAGTTGTTTTCTGAAGTCCGACATGTCTGAGAGTCCACATAGTGATGGTGGTAGTTTATTCCATAAGAATGGGGAAAATAGTATGAATGTTCTATTGCAGGTGGTCTGCTTGCTTTTTGTCTTTTGCTGTGGAATTGCGAGCAGGTTGAGGGTGGAGTTTCTTCTGAGTCTTTCGTTCTTTGTGTTTGAGATAAGGAGTTGAGGTATGTAGTGGATTCTTTGTGAATTAATTTGAATATAGTGATGAGAATTTTGTAATGGATCTGCGTGAGTGAAGTTGTATCAATATGGGGGTGATGTGTGATCGATAGTGGGCTCCAGCAATTATTCAAGCCACTGTGTTTTGGGCCATCTATAGTGGGTAGAGGTTTTGTTTTGGTAGGTATTACAGAAATCTACTACAGGTGTAATCATTGCTTGGCATACGATTCTGAAAAGGGTCGGAGTGAGTAGTGGGCAGAGATGTTTCAGGATTCTTAGTTTGTAGTAGACTGATGTGATTATTCTTCTTATATGAGGATAGCAGGGCAGTTGTTGATCTAATGTTATGCCCAAGTATTTTGTCTCATATTTAACCTTGATGTTTTCATCACCAAGTGCTATTATTGATGAAGGGACAAAGGATGGGTTAGTAGTTATGTAGAGTGCTTCAGTCTTCTCTTGATTGATGAGGAGGTTATGTCTGCTAAGTTGGTCTTTTACGTCTGCGAAGCGCTTCTGTAGGTTCTTAAGATCTGGAGAGAGAACGTTTAATGGGTATGAAGAACATTGTCATCTACATAGATTTGGTATAAGACATTGTGTGTCTTGAAGATTTGGCATAGAGGTTGGACATAGATATTGAATAGTAGGGCTGATAGACTAGATCCTTGGGGTACACTTGTATTCTGTGAGAATGGGTTTAACATTGTCTTGCCAATCCATACTTGTTGCTTCCGGGAAGACAGGTAGGAATGGAACCAGTTGAGGGTGATGTCATGGAGTCCAATTTCAAAGAGTTGTTGTAGTAGTTGGTAGTGTGAGAGGGAGTCGAAGGTGGCCAAGATGTCAAGGAAAACTAAGACAAATCCATTTTTGGTATATTGCGGGCTGGTTGTAAGGATGTTTAGAAGGGAGGTAATGAGTGTTTCGACCCCATGGAACTGTCTGAAGCCATGTTAATGGGGGTCTAGAGGCACATGTTTTTCAAGGTGATCTTGAAGCTGTCTTAGGACGATTTTCTCTGTCACTTTAATGACTAGTGGGAGACTGGATATTGGTCTGTAGGATTTGTGGAAGGTTGGGTCAAGTATTGTGTTTTTAAGGAGAGGTCAGATTGAGGTTTGCTTCAGCACTGTAGGCATAAGGCCTAGGGAGAGTGAGGTATGATCTATGGTCTTGAGGTATGTACTCGGGTGTGATCTGGTCATCTTTATCCAGGATACCGGGCATGGGTCTAATGTGGAGATTGTGTTGAGGCTTGGTATTGTATCCTCAGTTATTAGTTGATGGCAGTTTGAATTGAGACCAAATCTTCTCTGATTTGATTTCAGGTCTGGGTGACATTGTGGCTGGATCCATTTGGGGTATTTGTAGCTGGTTGGAGAGTAGGTAGGAGGGAATCTTTTGGGGGGATATCTTTTCTTGCATGTTGTTGTGGGGTTCTTTTGTGAGTGTCTTTACTATTGCGACTAGTTCTCTTGGTTTGTTTATTGACAAGTTGACCATGTTGGTGTAGTATTCTCTTTTTCTATTTAAGGTTTCTCTGTTATATTTTTGAATAAGTTCAATGTAAATGTCCTGGATCTCTGGTGTTTCTGGGGTGTTAATGCTAGCACCCTGATTCCATCCCGGTTAAGGTGGAGCCCATCCTTTTGGAAAAACCTCTCCCTTCCCTAGAATGTTGCCCAGTTCCTAGCAAATCAAAAACCCTTTTCCTTGCACCATTGTCTCATCCATGCATTGAGACTCCAGAGCTCTGCCTGCCTTTTGGGTCCTGCATGTGGAACAGGAAGCATTTCAGAGAATACTACCTTAGAAGTTCTGGATTTCAACTGCCTACCTAAAAGCCTAAATCTGGCCTCCATCACCTCCCTCCCAAATTTTCCTATGTCATTGGTGCCAATGTGTACCAGGACAGTAGACTTCTCCCCAGTGTTATCTAAAACCTTGTCTAGATGGTGCATAAAGTCCTCTACCTTCGCGCCAGGCAGGCATGTTACCAGATGATCCTCACGTCCATCAGCCACCCAGCTATCTACATGCCTAATGATTGAATTGCCAACTATAACAGCTATCCTAACTCTTCCCTCATGGGCACATGGCCCTGTGTAAACCACCTCGGTGCGAGAGGTTTTTACATCTCCTCGTGGACAAGTCCTAGCTACAGGATCACTTCCTGTTACACCAAGGTGCTACTGTTCTTTCATGTGACCTCTCTCTTCCATGGCAACTGAGAGGCTGCCAGACTGCAGGTGGAACTTCAGTACTACGTTCCTGTAGGTCTTGTCTATGTACCGCTCTGTCTTTCTTATGTCCTCCAAGTCTGCTATTCTAGCCTTCAGAGATTGGACTTGTTTCCTGAAGGCAAAGAGCTCCTTGCACCCGGTTTTCATGTAGTTGAACACAGTCAGCCCTTATGATGAAATTAGATTGGAAGCTCTGATCTTTTTCTCCAAATTATTCTTGGAATGTACTTGCAAATAGTTTCCTTTAATGGATGCTGTATTTGCTTTATTGATGATAAATCCACACGTTTTTGACACATATGATGATGAAAAAGAATTTGCTGACTTTGTATAAAATTCCTATTAGTAATCTGAGCATTTATTGTGTGCGCTTACCTCAGGTCCAGAGTGTCTTTCTAAGGTCAGGAAGATTAGGAAGAAGTAGCTTTACATTTAATTCCTGTAGAAGCATGTTCACTAAAGGTTAACACATGTTAACAAAAGCTAAAGCTCGTTAAGTGTTTCCATGGCCCGTAGAAATCAAAGGACCATTTCAGTACTTAACGCATGTTAATATTTGGTAAACATGCCCCTTAGTAAATTCTATGTTTTATAATGTCATACGACAAAATTTAAATTTGAAGTACCTTTAAATTGTGCAGTGTTCTAATTTTTTTTTTTTTAAGACTTTTACAGGAAATGTAAATGTCTCAGGAGTAGCTTACCATGAACTCTACTATCCAATCATGGCCCGCTACATCCGCTTCATCCCAGTTGCATGGAATCCTAGAGGCAAAATCGGGCTCAGAGTTGCACTCTTTGGCTGCCCCTACAGTAAGTCCGGCTTAAAATTTTTGATAGATTACTTTAAATGTTCAGAGTGTAGAAAAGATATCAAAGTTCTCTTTTTTTTTTTCTTTTTTTTTCTTTTTTTTCCAAAAAATTTAGTACCATGGTAGATATTAGCAGCTAAGGACCAAATGGCCAATTTGGTTTGTTTGATACAATTTAGCGGTTGGCAGTTTTTCAGAAGGTGATGTTGCTGCTGTTTGTTCTATAATGGTGCTTTTTAAAAATGAATAAAAAATTTAAAAGGTTTATGAATGCAACACCTTCATGACCTTCCCTCTCACTCCATCTCCATGCTTCTCTTGTCAGCTTTCTTTTCTCAACAGCTCTGACGTGAACCTTCTTGAAAGGCAATTTAAACTAGGACAGCAAAAAAGCTGAATGCTTTCCATATGGCCAGGATGGTTGGCACTGTCTACATATATTAAGCACCACTGCTTCTACGGATACGTGAACAATTTAGACACTTGGTGTTAAAATATTTCACTTGGACAGATACTTAAATCTGAAACATGTTTAGTTTGTGAGCCAAACAACTCTAAAACCAAAGCAGCCATTATTTATAATTGACTTCCATTTTGTAGTTGCATAAGGGACCTGGAAGGAGTTTATATCAGTGACCCTAAGGGAACATGAAATACAATTAAAAATTTAAAAAACAAAACAAAAACAAACCTTAGCCATATTGATTCTGCAGAACAAAAAAACTAAAAATGGCAGAAGGCAACTGTTGTTTGAGCAGAAATTCATGTTTGATGGAGAATTGGGACATCTGTAAACAGGGCTGTGTTAAGCATGCGGGGGCCCAGGGCAGGAACTGATGAGAGAACCCCAAAGCCTATTTACAGACTATGGCTCCCTCAATATTAAGCATACTTGAGGTCCCCTGTGCATGGGAGCCCTGGGTAAACCAGTAATCTCCAGGAACAAGCAGGAATACGTCATCACATATGGGTACGTCGGCACCGACGGAGCCCGCGCGGGAAAGCTCCCCAGCTTTTCAGATTAAAAGCTTTTGGGGCCTCCCACTGCACATGCGCGCT
Source organism: Ichthyophis bannanicus (assembly GCA_033557465.1). Classification (NCBI taxonomy): domain Eukaryota; kingdom Metazoa; phylum Chordata; class Amphibia; order Gymnophiona; family Ichthyophiidae; genus Ichthyophis; species Ichthyophis bannanicus. The sequence continues at coordinate 57,223,802 of CM066045.1, forward strand.
GCCTTCCCGCCTTCCTGACCAGCTCTCGTCAGTTTCTTTTTTTCCGCGGAGCCAGCAGGTCGTGTTCCTGTCACCGCTGAAGAAATTGTTGATTTTATTGTTTTCTTTAGACCGCGTACCTGCCTTCCCCATTCTGAAACCGGTACTGCCGGTCTCTCTTTCTTTCTTTAAAAAAAAAAAAAAAAAATATTTTTCTTTTCTTCAGCACAGCTTGGTACTTTGTTAGGCCTTCAGGCCTACACAAATTCTCCTCATGGAGAAGCCAGTTCCTGGTTTTAAAAAGTGTACCAAGTGCAGTGCTGTCATTCCTCTTACAGACACCCATGAATGGTGTCTTAAATGTTTAGGACCTGACCATTCCATACCGGACTGCCCATCCTGCTCCCAGATGTCGAAACGTGGATTGCAGAACCGGGCCAACAAGTTCCATGTGCTGTTTCCTTCAGAAGCATCACAATCATCCAGGTCTTCCTCTCCGGATGGATCTCAGGTAACCAAAACTCCAGTGGGCAAATCCTCTAAAAGCAAATCTCTTTCTAAAGATCGAGAGGCTCTCAATTCTGAGTTCGAGGATTCTGCCCAGGCCAAAAAACCCCGGCGGGAGGCTCCGGCCTCCAAAGCAATCATGGGGTCACAGGTTGACATCGATGGCGCGGCCTCGACAGATCACCTGTTGTACTGCTCTGGGGTACCGGCCCATACCGGTACCGACATCCAGGCAGCAGTGGCGTCTATGGGCAATACTGTCCAAGTCATGCAGCAGGCCATTCTGGCTTTTATTAATGCTGCTACGCCCTCGGTACCGCAGCCAGCGGTACCGGGTCCGGTTCCGGTAATGGCTTCCATACCGGAACCGAGGCCATCGTCTTCCAAACGCAGATCGGTTCCGCATGCCGGATCCGGGCTTTTGCCCGGTACCGATCCCATACCTGGTACGCCCGATGTCGATACCGAACGGTATGCGTATCGTGCGTTGGAAGCACATAGAGGATACTCTGCTTCTTCAGAGGATTTTAACTCCTCTGATGATTCTGATGAGTTCTCCCTTGATCTTCCTGAGGAGCCTTCTTCTCCTAACAGGAGAATGTCTCCACCAGAGGATTTGTCCTTTCAGGACTTCATCATAGAAATGGCTAAAGGTCTTTCTATTGCTTCATCCTCTGAAAAGGAACCCAGATCAAAGAAACTGGATATTTTAGGATACTCTAAGTCTCCTAAAGAAGCAGTCACCCTGCCTATCCATGAAATCCTTCAAGAACACTTGATGGACTTATGGGAGGCTCCTCTAACATTGTCTCCTTCTTCTCGCAGGTTGGACACCATGTACCGTGTCCCCCCTTCTCCTGGTTTCCAAAAAACCCAGTTGCCTCACCATTCTATTGTGGTGAAGTCTGCAATGAAGAAGATAAAGAGTACCAAAAGGCACTCTTCTACTCCTCCAGGGCGAGAATGTAAGACTCTAGACTCTTTTGGCAGGAAAATTTTCCAGGCTACTATGCTTATAGCCAGGATTAATTCCTATAGTCTTTACATGGGCATGTTTCTCAGTGAAATCGCTCTAAAAGTTCGGCATTTTGCCCCCTTTATCCCTGAGGATAAGAGGGAGCAGTTCATTTCCTTAGTGAAACACCTTTTGGATATTTCAAAGTTCTCCAACAGGGCAGCTTTTGATTCCTTTGAGGGTGCTGGTAGGGCTTCGGGCATTGCTATAGCAGCCCGACGTCTTGCTTGGCTCCAGGCTTCTGATCTAGAACCTTGGGTCCTAGATGGCTTACGAAATCTGCCCTGTACAGGTGAGAACTTATTTGGTGAGGAGTGGCAAATTAAGGCCACTCAAATGGATGCAGAAAATGCCACCTTAGATAGACTTTCTAAGTCTACCTCCACTCCTGCCAAGAAGAAGTCTTTTAAGAGGCCTTATTACAAGAAGTCCAGATTTTCTACAAATACTGGCCAACAATCCTCTCAGCCTCGTTTTGCTGCTAAACGTCAGCAACCTAAACAGGCAAGGTCAAAGCCTGTGGCGTCTGCTACGCCTCAGCAGGCTCCACCCCCTCAGGGGTTTTGACTTGCCACTAGAGAACTTAACTTTTCTGGCTCTAGAACAACCAGAGCCCCTCACCATACCCGGAAGGTTAGCTCACTTTGCTCCCAGATGGGAGCAAATTACATCAGAGCAATGGACCCTCTCTATCATCAGAGAGGGTTACAAACTCCATTTTTCCGACCTTCCTCCTTATACTATGGTGAGGCAGTTCAATTCTCCCCCATCTCTCCTGGCCCTCTTGGGTCAGGAAGTCTCCTCCCTCCTTGCCCAGGGGGCAATAGAGGAGGTCCCTCTTCTTCAACAGGGGACGGGATTCTACTCCCCTTATTTTCTAATACCAAAGAAGACAGAGGGCTTCAGACCAATTCTGGATCTGAGAGAATTGAACAAATTTCTTTTCAAGGAGAAATTCAAAATGCTTTCTCTGGGCATTCTCCTTCCATACCTTCAGAGTCAGGATTGGCTTTGTTCTCTAGACCTAAAGGATGCGTATACACACATACTCATCCACCCATCCCACAGAAAATACCTTCGATTTCTGTTTCAGGGAAAACATTTCCAGTACAGAGTACTCCCCTTCGGTCTAGCCTCTGCTCCAAGAGTGTTCACCAAATGCATGGCAGTCGTAGCTGCCTTTCTAAGAGGCCTGGGAATTTTCATATTCCCATACCTGGACGACTGGCTCATCCGAGCTCCCTCTCAGTCCCAGGCCCAAATTTCCCTGGACCGCACAAGGCGTCTTCTGCAGTATCTGGGACTGGTAGTAAACCTTCCCAAGTCTCAACTAATCCCTACTCAGTCTCTCGAGTTCATAGGGGCCCAGTTAGACACCATCACTGCAAGGGCCTACCTGCCTCAGGTCAGGGCCCAACGCCTGCTGAGTTTGGCCTCCCAAGCTCAGTCCAGCAGTCATTTGACAGCCCGGGAAATGCTGCGACTTCTGGGCCACATGGCCTCCACGGTACATGTGGTGCCCTACGCTCGTCTGCATATGAGAGCAGCTCAATGGACCTTGGCCACCCAGTGGACTCAAGCATCTGGAGCGCTCTCCGACCAAATACTCACCTCAAGCCGTCTATTTTGGTCCCTCCAATGGTGGACATCCACCAAGAATCTGTTGTTGGGGGCCCCCTTCCAACCTTTGTTGCCCCAAGCAACCCTCACAACAGATGCCTCCCAAACAGGGTGGGGAGCTCATCTTCAGAACCTCTCCACTCAGGGCACTTGGTCTCCACAGGAGGCCACCCTTCATATCAACCTCCTGGAACTGCGAGCGATTTACCTTGCCCTCAAGGTCTTCTATACCCTCCTTGTCAACCTGACTGTCCTAGTTCAGACAGACAATCAGGTAGCCATGTTCTATATAAACAAACTAGGAGGGACAGGCTCTCTGTCGCTTTGCAACGAAGCTCTCAGAATATGGGCCTTCGCCAGAGAGCATCAAATTCACCTTCTTGCAGTGTATCTTCCAGGAGTTCAAAACTCTCGTGCAGACAGACTCAGTCGAGTTCTGCTTCCACACGAATGGTCCCTACATATGGACCAGATACGCAGAATCTTTCAGGAATGGGGGACCCCGGACATAGACCTCTTGCAAGTCCGTGGAATGCCAAACTTCCCCGGTTCTGTTCCAGAACTCAGTGTCAGGGAGCTCAGGCCCACGATGCCTTCCTCCTGCATTGGGGTCAGGAATTCCTCTATGCCTTTCCACCCATTCCTCTAATATCCAAGACTCTGTTCAAGCTCCAGAGGGATCATGGGACTATGATCCTCATAGCTCCCCGCTGGCCACGCCAGGTGTGGTTCCCTCTACTTCTGCATCTCTCCCAGGGATCCTCCCTGGACCTGGGAGCTGCGCCAGACCTTCTGTCTCAGGAGGAGGGGACTTTGTGGCACCCAAACCCCAAATCCCTACATCTCAGAGCTTGGTTACTGAAGGCCTAAGTCTTCAAGACTTTAATCTTTCTCAACCTGTGACAGATATCCTTCATGCCTCTAGGAAACCTTCCACGAGGCGTTCTTATGCTTTCAAATGGAAACGTTTTTCCATTTGGTGTGCTCAGCAGGGTCTTGACCCTCTAGCACTTCCTTTGAATTCCCTCTTGGACTATCTCCTGCATCTTTCAAATGCAGGCCTTAAGACGAATTCAGTAAGGGTCCATTTGAGTGCTATTGCAGCATCCTTAAAACCTATAAATGGACAACCTGTCTCCTCTCATCCTCTTGTTGCACGTTTCATGAGAGGCCTGACTCTAACTAAACCTCCCATCCGACCTCCTCCGGTAGCATGGGATTTGAACCTCGTTCTAGGTCAGCTTATGAAGCCACCTTTTGAGCCTTTGGACTCTACCTCCTTCAAATTTCTTTCCTGGAAGGTTGTTTTCCTTATTGCAGTCACTTCAGCTCGCCGCATCAGTGAACTGCAGGCTTTAGTGGCTCATCCACCTTATACTAGGTTTCATCATGATAAGGTGGTCCTTAGGACGAATCCCCACTTTATGCCCAAAGTGGTCTCGCCTTTTCATCTTAATCAAGAGGTATATCTACCTGTCTTTTTCCCTGCTCCTCATGCATCCAGTGCAGAGAGGAACCTTCATACTCTGGATTGTAAAAGAGCTCTTGCCTTTTACCTCAACAGGACTCAACCACATCGAAAGTCTTCCCAACTTTTCGTGGCTTTTGATCCTTCTCATTTGGGACTTCCAGTCACCAAGCATACACTTTCCAATTGGATCGCTCAGTGTATTTCTTTTGCTTACCAGAGTAAGAACATTTCTATGGAGGGCCATGTCACAGCTCACAATGTGAGGGCCATGGCCACTTCTATGGCTCATCTTCACTCTGTGTCCATAGATCAGATCTGTCGAGCAGCCACTTGGGCCTCGGTTCATACCTTCACAGCCCATTACTGCTTGGACAAGGACTCCCGCCGGGATGCCTTGTTTGGTCAGGCTGTCCTCAAACACCTGTTCCATACTTAAACAACTCCTGCCCACCTTCCCTGGATGGATGCCTGAGATCCATGCGAAGATGGTTTACCCTTGGAGGGGGATCTCCCAGGCATCTTAGCTAGGGAGTCCCCATATGTGATGACGTATTCCTGCTTGTTCCTGGAGATAGCACAGTTACTTACCTGTAACAGGTGATCTCTGGGAACAGCAGGAATTAGTCATCACAACCCACCCACCTCCCCTAGGAGTTGTATCTCTATCTATCTATCTTCCTGTCCTCTCTCTCTATTGTCTCAGCTTTAAACTCGAACTGACGAGAGCTGGTCAGGAAGGCGGGAAGGCAGCGCGCATGTGCAGTGGGAGGCCCCAAAAGCTTTTAATCTGAAAAGCTGGGGAGCTTTCCCGCGCGGGCTCCGTCGGTGCCGACGTACCCATATGTGATGACTAATTCCTGCTGTTCCCAGAGATCACCTGTTACAGGTAAGTAACTGTGCTTTTTTGCCTCATGTTTTCGGCCTTTCGGCTAAGATCCAAGTACAAGATGCATCTAAGTCACATGTAGAGTCTTAACTATGAGTAGAGATGGACCCTTTCTTGGGTTTTAGCTGAGATTGAAAACTTATATAAAATAGGGAGAAGGGAGGCTAATGCCACCTTAGTCACTGTTGCTATTCTGTACTGTAGATACTTCCAAGCGTGCATGCCCTGTTTTCACTGCCACAGGCCAGACTATAAGAGCTCCTGTAGGCCACATAATTTGCCCACCTTTGCTGTAAGGTAGTGGGGAGGCCTATATAACTGATATGTGCATGTGTTTAGGAGAGAAAAGGGGCAGCAGAAATAAATGGTGTACTTATTTTTGAAGAGGCAAAAAACATGGAACAGCCTGCCTACACTTCTGAGTCTGTAGCCTGTCTTCCAAAAATTCAAGGGGAAAAGAAAGAAGGGTATCTTCCGCAAACAAACAACCAGGGGGAACCAGCAGAGGAATGACCACAGCCTACCAGATGATAATGAAAATTCTTTATTAAGGACCCAACTAAACAAGTTTCGGCCGCAGCCTTCGTCAGGGGTCTAAAAAACAAAAGTACATTAAATCAACCACAAAATTAAAATAAAATCAAAAAAATAATAATACAAAAATAAAAACAAAGAAATATGGATATGATACTTGACAAATAAAACTATGTTATAGTTAACACATTACCAGGAAACCACACAGATAACAGCGTCTATGTGGTGCAGTAGACAAATCTTCCCAATCTGTAAAAAGTATAAATATGTCAACCATAAATGAAAGTAATACAAAATAAAGGCGTATAATATATACATATAAAACATATGCAAAGAAATAATAATGGGGGATGATAAATACAGGCGACTAAAACACAAACATACAAAGTGGGACCCCAATGTGTCCAAACAGCAGTGAACGATACATTGTCTAAAAATAGGGTAAAATTGGGCTAAAGAAATACATGAATACAAGAACACCAGATAAATAGCAGGGGACCAACTATGACATATGGCATAAAAACAAGGTTTAAGCACCGATATGTAATACATGCAGACAACTAGACCAAATCAAAAGCCCTATTGCATGCGAACAGCAGTAAACAGCTCATTGTCTAAATGAGTATAAATACAAGGGTAGCATTAGGACACAGTATAGTAAACAAATAAAAAACATAAAAAGAAAGGAAGAATAAAAAATTATACAGTGCAATTAGCTATAAATACAATCAAAAAATGCATGAGTAGACAGACACAAAGTTATCTATAACCATGCAATCATAAAAAAACTAAAGAGTATAATCCAAATAAACAGCGCATCACATAACCCATAGGTTGAGAACCAGCTGATAAAATTATGCTAATCAAAGGTCACATCAGAACAATAAATGGTAAACAGGGGCATGGATAAAAAATATATATATCACATAGATGACAACTTCAAAAAACTGATTTCAGAAAACGTGTAAAACATAGGAGATAGCAGATTGTATCACTTTTGCTTATAATGCGGCAGGACAGTCCCTCAAGGGTCACGTTCGAGCCATGGCTACTCGATGGCAAATCTACGCTCTGTAATTATTGATGAAATTTGCAAAGCAATAACTTGGTCTTTGGTCCATATCTTTGCTGCTTACTACTGTCTGGACAAGGACTTGTGCCGGGATGCCATGTTTGGCCAAGATGTTCTCCAGCATCTCTTTCAGACTTAGAGCAACTCCTACCCTCCGTCCTGGAATTTGATACCAGACATCCATGGAGGATCCATAACCTCTTTAGGCCTACTCCGAGGCAAACCACCACTGGTTCTGAGGTCATTTCTCTGGCATCTTATAGCTAGGGAGTCCCATATGTGAAGACTACATTCCTGCTTGTTCCTGGAGATAGCGTAGTTACTCACCTGTAACAGGTGATCTCCGGGAACAGCAGGAATTTAATCTTCACAACACACTCTCCTCCCCTAGGAGTTGTAGGTATTCTTTTTTTCTCTCCTTTTATCTCAGCTACAAACTCAACTGAGGAGGGAGAGCTGGAAAGGTGGGAAGGCAGCTACGCAGGTGCAGTGGGATGCTTTCAAAAGCTTTCCTATTGGACGCTGGGGAGCATTCCCACGTGGGCTCCATTGCTACAGACATCACCCATATGTGATGACTAAATTCCTGCTGTTCCCAGAAATCACCTGTTACAGGTGAGTAACTATGCTGTCTCCCACCTCCCTGCACTATCTGCCAATACTTGTTCCATCCGCACCAACAGAATAAGCCTAAACTTCAAAAATGCTCAAAAGCATTAAATTGAAGGTGACAAAAACACTTTGAGAATTGTATGGTGTGAAACTGAAGACTGTCCCTGCGGTGGTAGACCATATGTCCCGGGCTTCATCTCCAGCCTCCTCAATAGCGAGTGAACATGAAGAAAGTGGCTCAGAGCATGATTTGGATCTCTCGCTGGTACTATAAGAAATTCACGCATCCAAAAAGGAGATCATGGAGACTAGTAAATAAGATCGATGAAATATTTGGCATGCTAGGAGCATGACTGGAGGAGGTGGAGATCTGGATTGGCGGCAGATACTCAAGTGCGCATTCAGGGAGAAGTGGCTTATCTAAAAAATAATAAATGGCCTGGATGGGAGAAAAATTGGAGGATCACGAGAACAGAGACAAGAGGTCCAATCCGCATTTTTGGAAGATCTGAAGGAGCAGAGGCTCAAGAACACCCTGGAGTTCATGCAGTGGCTCTTAAAGTCTTGTTTCACAGGCTGTCCTGTTCCCAGGGACTATGAGATTGAAAGGACCCACCAGGAACTGAGACCCAAGCCGGAGGAGGGAGCCTGCCCACAAGCATTTATTATTAAAATGCTAAGATTCCAGATCGTGATTTTATTATAAAAGCAGTCAGCAAAATTGGACATGTAGACTACCGAAATTGGAAAGTGATGGTCTTTCCTGACTTAGCGGCTGAAACAGTTAGGTGCCATAAGATCTATTGCGTTGCAGATAGCAGCTGGCTCAAAGGGGTATGAAGGCGGCGATCTCGTAAGCAGTGAGACTGACCTTCACAATCAACAGCACCCGGAAAGTTTTTACAACTCTGGAGGCAGTGGTGACATGGTTAATATCAGTGGCAAGGAACCCAGCTGGACAATCCCAGGACAGCCCCAGAGGCTCAGGCGGGACTGCGTTCACCAGACGGCACCAGACTATCGGAGGAACAGCAAAAGCCAGAGAGTACACCAACTCAAATGACGAGTGAATAGGAGGTGGAAGCGGAATGTCCTGAGGAAGGCCAAGACGCCTCGCAAACGTGAAGCAGTCTTTATAACTAAAAAGACACCATGACTTGACGGTTTCACATTGTGGTACCATTTTAATCCTTTATTAATGCATGAGGCTGAGTGCTGACAGGAGAAAAGGGGAAAGGCTCTGACGAAAAGAGAGCATTGGGAGGGGGCAAACCATAAAAAGGCTGACAAGTGAGGTGTTTGGGTGATCACAATACTAAAGGGCAAGGGATATTAAGGTGGGATGGTGGGAATCACACAAAGTGTGGAAGGAAGGTGGCGCAGGGAGGAGGAGAATGGCAATAAGAGATTGCAAACCTGGAGAAGCACAAAACATATTAAAAAAATGGAAATGGTGGCAGAGAATGCATGGTTGGGATGTTGCATTAGGGAGGGGAGGGGGGAAATGTTGCTGTGCTATTATATATTTGGAAGGGAGGGAGAACCCGGGACAAGGTGGTTATGGGGCAGTGTAATTAAGAAGGATGATAGGGAAAACGGGAGGAACTGACTAGGGGACGGAGGGTATAGGATAGGATAGCCTCACTCAATGTTAAGGGAATACATGGACCCATCAGAAGGAAGTGACTAGGGGACGGAGGGTATAGGATAGGATAGCCTCACTCAATATTAAGGGAATACATGGATCCATCAGAAGGAAGTGAGTCTTGACAGCTGCATATAAGGCCCAAATAGATGTGCTTCTGCTTCAGGAGACACACCTCACAGCTGTGGAACATACCAAACTTAAGGCTTGAGGTTGTGAATACATCATCCACTGTTCGGCACAACTCCAAGAAGAGGGGGGTTCCCCTGATGGTTTACGCTTCGGGGGGTGGGGGGACTTACAGGGGGGGGGTGGTCTGGCTGACTGGAAGGGTAGAGTCCTCTGAGATGGTAGAGTCCTTGGAGATATCAATTCTCAATTTGCATCTTCCCAATGGCCTCAAAGGTTCCTTCTTTAAAGACTGGATGGGACAGTTTGCCCAGGTAACCAAGGGGAATTGGATAGTGGGAGGAAATATGAACTGTGTGATGGGAGAACTGGACAGAACAAACTATTCCACAAAAGCCCATAACAGAGAGGGGAAGGAATTAAGAGAGGTGGTCCAGGGATGGGACTTGGTGAATCTGTGGCGGTCTTGTAATCTGACCAGTAGGGTATATATGTTATGCCCCAAAGGTGGATACGTACTCCCGGCTGGATTACATTTTTACCAGAAGGGAGAACATAAGAAGATTTAGGGATACACAGATTCACCCTGTTGTGGTGCCTGACCAATGGATAGTAGAGACAAGGAGATGCCACACAGAGATGGTGGTGGCGAGTAAATGTGTCTCTATTACAAGATGTGGTCTTGGATAAAGTAAAAAGAGCATGGCAGCAGTACCTAACTTGTATTGACACGTTGTGGAACAGTCTCTGTGGGACACGGCATCTAAATACAAATTGCAACACAGAGGAAAAGGGAAAAAGATAGTAAAAGATTAATGGAGGATAAAACAAAAACCCGCACACTCATATATTGGAGAAAGAGAGGAGTCGTGGAAAAAACTAGAAATGGTCAGGGCACAGTACCAGGCTCTGGAGACAGATCGCATTACTCACTTGCTCCGATTGACAAAGTGCCAATACCAGGAGCAGGAAAATTGAGCAGGCAAACTGCTGGCTTGGCAATTACAGAAAAAGAGGGTGGCATGCATGGTGGGAGAAATTCGTGGAAGTGGGGGGCAGGTGATCAGGGATATGCAGGGTATTTGTCGGGAGTTCAGGGTTCTCTCTGGAACCCTGTATGCCTCAGAGGGAGCACAAGGAAGGGTGCCACTGGAGGATTTTTTTGAGGACATTAAGGCTGCCTAGGCTGGGAGAAGAGGAGGCAGACAGATTGGGGTGCCCTATTAGTGTTGAAGAGGTTAAGAGGGTTATTAGATCACTCTCTAAAAGGAAACCGGTGGGGGAAGACTGGTTTTCTTTCAGTTTTACCACCTACTCCAAGACAAAGTGGCTCTGTTGCTGGCTAGGGTATTCACTGCGGCATTTGTGAGGGAACATCCGCCAACATCCATGGAGAATGCCAATATTATAGTGCTTCCGAAGGAGGTAAAACCGGCCGACCAGTGTGGTAGTTATCGCCCAATAGCACTAATCAATTGCGATGCAAAGCTTTTCGCAGAGGTTCTAGCTATGAGGCTTGAGACTATCATGCCCTGCCTCATACATCCAGATCAAACTGGATTTATTAAAGGCCGTGCAATCGCTGACAATGGGCAGTGGACCTGATTCAACTTCTTATACAGAGGCGAGAATCAGCGCTGTGTGTAGCACTTGATGCTGAAAGGGCTCAGCAGAGTATTTGCTATGCTAGAAAAGTTTAATTTGGGACAAGGGTTCATAGGGGATACGAGTGTTTCTATATCTCACTGAGAGCCTGAGTGCTGGTTAGCAACACCTACTTAGAAGATTTTTAGCTGTTCTGAGGTACTAGGCAGAGCTGCCCACTGTCCCCACTCCTCTTTGCGATTACCATCAAACCTTTGCGGCCCGTGTCAGGCAAAACTATAATATCCGCCCCATAAGGAAGGCAAGGAAGAACACAAAATTCTCCTTTATGCGGATGACACTCTGGTCTTTATGGCTAATCCAGAGAAGTCTCTCCCATACCTGGTGGAGGAAATAGATTTCTTCTCGTGCATATCTGGCTTTCTGGTTAATTTGGGGAAAATGGAGGCCCTAAATTTGGGAGGTTTTTCTAAAACCGCCATATCGACTTTGCTTTCCGATGGGCCGAGGGGATGATAAGATACCTGGGGGGATTTCTCTCTGCAGAGCCAGGAGAGTTATACAGGCTGAATTATGCCCCCTCACCCCCGATGCAAAAGATAGACAAGGATTTGAAGGGTTGGGGGAGGGGCACTACATTTGAGTGGATGGGATGTATTGTGGCCCTGAAAATGAATATTTTACCAAAATTTATTTTTCTATTCGGTCATCTCCTTATAACCCTACCAAGTACCCTACTGCACCACTGGAAAAGGCAATTAGTACATATTGTATGGGGCGGACGGAGGAGTAAAATAAGGGTGAAGTGATTAACCCAGAGATGAGAACGGGGAGGGGTGAATTTTCCTGACTTAAAATGATATTACAAGGCAGCAGTGTGGGGGTCCTGAGGACCTACTATACCCATCCACAGGGGGCACAATGATTGGGACTGGAGACAGCGGAAGTGGCCCCTCAATCAATTTTTGAAGGTATAGAGGGGTGGGTTTGGACGAGGAGGGAGAATGGAGGAGGAAGCGATGAATGGTGAAATTAGGGGATACCCTTTTTTTGGAACCTCTAATACAGATAGGGAGGGCGAGTGTAAAGCAGCAGCAGATCCCCACACCACTTGCGGGCTGGTCATGATTTAGAGATTTCTGGCCTTTCTCCACAGTGCCCGTTATGAAATTTTGGTCCCTGCTAGAAAAGCATGGCATGAATCAGTTTGAGGCATGGAAGGGCCCAGGCAGTTGTATCTCATTGAGTGATCTAGAAAAGAAGTTGGTGGGCTGAGATCCCATTTTTCCAATATTTCCAGGTCCAAATTTTTTTGCTGTGGCCAGACCATAGGAGGGTAATTCAAAGGAGCCCAACAGAGCTGGAGGCTATTTTGTTCAAGGGGAGGAGTTCATGGGGCATACTCTTGAAGCTATATAAGGGACTGGAAGAGGAAGTAACGCCAATTTTTAAAAAGGGTTTCAGGGGTGATCTGGGAAACTACAAACCGGTGAGCCTGACATCACTATCTGGAAAAATGGTAGAAACCATCATAAAGAACAAAATTAGTGAACATGTAGACCTCTTTTTTTTTTTTTTTTTTTTTTTTTAGTGCCATCAAGTCAGTGTTGACTCATAGCGACCCAGCTACCTCTGGGTTTTCTTGGCAATGTATCACCAGAAGTAGATTGCCAGCCTTTTCTTCCGAGGCAATGGAGGGTAAAGTGACTTGCCCAAGGTCACAAGGAGTGCTAGTGGGACTCGAACCCTTGATTTTCTGGGTACAAGGCAGTTTCTCTAACCACTAGGCTACTCCTCCACTCATGTAGATAGTCATGGCCTAATGGGAGACAGCCAATATGGCTTAGACAAGGAAGATCTTGTCTTACTAATCTTTTAAGGTGTGAATAAACAGGTAGACAAAGGTGAGTCGGTTGTTATAATGTATCTGGACTTTCAGAAAGCCTTTGACAAGGTCCCTCATCAGAGGCTTTTAGGTAGGAAGTTGAAATCCAGAACTTCCATGGTAGCATTCTCCGAAATGCTTCCTGTTCCACGCGCAGGACCCAAAAGGCAGGCAGAGCTCCGGAGTCTCAATGCGTGGATGAGACAATGGTGCAAAGATGAGGGTTTTGGATTTGTTAGGAACTGGGGAACATTCTGGGGAAAGGAGGGGCTCTTCTGAAGGGATGGGCTTCACCTTAACAGGGATGGAAGCAGGCTGCTGGCATTAACCTTTAAAAAGGAGATAGAGCAGCTTTTAAACTAGATATTAGGGGAAAGCCGACAGTCACCCAAGAGTGGATGGTTCGGAAGAATGTATCCTTGAAGGATACTACCAAAAGCAGAGAGGTTCCACAAAAGAGTAAAGTAGCCCAAATGCCCTCAAGTATGGAGCAGACAGAGCTTAAAGATCCCAATTTACCCATGTCTAACAATAGCCAAATTAACATGAATAAAATACATTCTCTAAAATGCTTGTATGCAAATGCTAGAAGTCTAAAGAATAAGATGGGAGAGTTAGAATATATAGCACTAAATGAAAGGTTAGATATGATTGGAATATCAGAGACATGGTGGAAGGAGGACAACCAGTGGGACACTGTGATACCTGGGTACAAACTATATCGTAATGATAGAGCTGATCAAATTGGTGGAGGGGTTGCGCTCTGTTAGAGAGGGCATTGACTCAGAAAGGATTAAAGTTTTGCAGGAAACAAAATCTGCTGTAGAATCTATATGGATTGAAATTCCATATGAAAGGGGGAAGGCAATGGCAGTGGGGGTGTACTATCGAGCACCTGGCCAGAATGACCAAATGGATGATGAAATGCTCAAAGAAATCAAGGAAGCTAACAAAAGTTACAGCACAGTAATAATAATGGGTGATTTCAATTACCCCGGTATCGACTGTGTCAGTGTCACGTCAGGACATGCTAGGGAGATAAAGTTCCTAGATGAAATAAATGACTGCTTCTTGGAGCAGCTGGTTCATGAACCGACCAGAGGGGAAGCCATATTAGACCTAGTCCTTAGTGGAACACCAGATCTAGTGCAAGAGAGAAGGGTGTTGGGGCCACTTGGCAATAGTGATCATAGCATGATCGCCTTTGATTTAATTAGTGGAGGAGGGATAGTAAGGAAATCCACAGTACTGCCTTTTAACTTTCGAAAGGGAGACTATGATAAAATGAGGAAAACAGTTAAGAAAAAACTAAAAGGAGCAGTTGCAAAGGTTAAAGACGTACATCAAGCTTGGGTGTTGTTGAAAAATACTATCTTGGAAGCCCAGACCAGCTGTATTCCACGCTTTAAGAAAAGTGGAAGGAAGTCCAAAAAACTGCCAGCATGGTTTAAAGGTGAGGTCAGAGAGGCTGTTGTTGCCAAAAAAGCATCTTTCAGGAAATGGAAAAACGAGCCAAATGACGAAACCTGGAAACAGCACAAGCACTGGCAAGTCAAATGCAAGGCATTGATAAGGCAGGCAAAGAGAGAATTTGAGAAGAAGCTTGCTGCGGAAGCAAAAACGCGAAATAAAGACCTTTTCAAGTACATTTGTAGCAAAAAACCTGTGAGAGAGTCAGTTGGTCCATTAGATGATAAAGGGGTTAAAGGAGCACTAAGAGGCGACAAGGCGATAGCGGAGAGACTGAATGAATTCTTTGCTTCGGTCTTTACTGAGGAAGATGTAGGGATGTTACCCATGACTGAAGTGGTATTTAAAGGTGCGGAAGAATTGAAGGAAATATCGATACATCGGGAAGATGTCTTACAACTATTAGATAAACTGAAGAGTAGCAAATCACCTGGGCCAGATGGTATACATCCAAGGGTGTTGAAAGAACTGAAATATGAGATTGCAGACCTGCTATCAGTAATCTGTGAACTATCATTAAAATCATCTCTAATACCTGAAGATTGGAGGATCGCCAATGTAACACCAATTTTTAAAAAGGGTTCCAGGGGTGATCCGGGAAACAACAGACCGGTGAGCCTGACGTCAGTACCAGGAAAAATGGTAGAAACCATCATAAAGAATAAAATTACTCAGCATGTAGATAGTCACAACCTAATGGGAGACAGCCAACATTGCTTTAGACAAGGAAGATCTTTTCTTACTAATCTGTTATGTTTTTTTGAAGGAGTGAATAAACAGGTGGACAAAGGTGAGTCGGTTGATATTGTGTATCTGGACTTTCAGAAAGCCTTTGACAAGGTCCCTCATCAGAGACTTTTGGCAAAACTTAAGAGTCATGGGATAGGAGGCAGTGAACTATTGTGGATCAGGAACTGGTTAAAAGATAGAAAGCAGAGGGTAGGGATAAATGGCCAATTTTCCCAATGGAGAAAGGTGAATAGTGGTGTACCCCAGGGATCTGTGCTGGGTCTGCTGCTTTTTGACATATTCATAAATGACCTGGAAAGTGGAATAACGAGTGAGGTGATCAAATTTGCAGATGACACAAAACTATTTAAAGTTGTTAAAACCCAAGAGGATTGTGAAAAATTGCAAGAGGATCTTGATAAATTGGAAGACTGGGCATCAAAATGGCAGATGAAATTTAATGTGGACAAGTGCAAGGTTATGCACCTAGGGAAGAACAACCCAAACTATGGTTACACGATGCAAGGTTCCACATTAGGAACCACCACCCAGGAAAAAGATTTAGGCGTCTTTGTGGATACCATGTTAAAACCCTCGGCCCAGTGTGCAGCGGAGGCCAAGAGAGCAAATAGAATGCTAGGTATGATAAGGAAAGGAATGGAAAATAAAACAAAAGATATTATAATGACGCTATATCGTTCCATGGTGAGACCGCACCTTGAATATTGTGTGCAATTCTGGTCGCCGTAATTTAAAAAGGATATAGCTATTTTAGAAAAGGTTCAGAGAAGAGCCACCAAAATGGTAAAGGGGATGGAAGGATACTCCTATGAAGAAAGGCTAAAAAGGTTAGGGCTCTTTAACCTGGAAAAGAGACGGCTGAGGGGAGATATGATAGAAGTCTATAAATTAATGAACGGAGTGGAACGGGTAAACGTAGATCGATTGTTTACCTTATCAGAATATAGAAAGACTAGGGGACATGCAATGAAGCTACAGGGTAAACTATTTAAGACTAATAAAAGACAATATTTTTTCACTCAACGTGTAATCAAACTCTGGAATTTGTTACCGGAGGATGTAGTAAAGGCTGTTAGTGTAGCTGGGTTTAAAAAAGGTTTGGACAAGTTCCTGGAGGAAAGGTCCATAAACCATTATTAAGAAATGGCCGAAGATATCAATGCTTGACCCAGTACAAGCATTGTGGAACTTGTGTCTCTTGGGGAAACTGCTAGGTACATATGACGTAGATTGGCCACTGTTGGAAACAGAATACTGGGCTTGATGGACCTTGGTCTGACCCAGTATGGCATATCTTATGTTCTTATGTTCTTATAGAGACTTTTGCCAAATCTAAAAAGTCATGGGATAGGAGGTAATGTACTATTGTGGTTCAGGAACTGGTTAAAAGATAGACAGCAGATGGTAGGGCTAAATGGCCAATTTTCCCAATGGAGAAGGGTGAACAGTGGAGTACCCCAGGGATCTGTGCTGGGTCCGCTGCTTTTTGACATATTCATAAATGACTTGGAAAAGGGAATGAGTGAGGTTATGAAATTTGCAGATGACACAAAACTATTTAAAGTTGTTAAAACCCAAGAGGATTGTGGAAAATTGCAAGAGGATCTTGATAAATTGGAAGACTGGGCATCAAAATGGCAGATGAAATTTAATGTGGACAAGTGCAAAGTTATGCATCTAGGAAAGAACAACCCAAACTATGGTTACACAGTGCAAGGTTCCACATTGGGAACAACCACCCAGGAAAAAGATTTAGGCATCATCGTGGACAACATGTTAAAACCCTCCGCGCAGTGTGCAGTGGCGGCCAAGAGAGCAAATAGAATGCTAGGTATCATAAGGAAAGGAATGGAAAATAAAACAAACGACATTATAATGTCTATGTAAGGTTCCATGGTGCAACCGCACCTTGAATATTGCGTGCAATTCTGTTCGCCGTATCTTAAAGGATATAGCGTTATTAGAAAAGGTACAGAGAAGAGCCACCAAAATGGTAAAGGGGATGGAAGACTACTCCTATGAAGAGAGGCTAAAAAGGTTAGGGCTCTTTAACCTGATGGCTAAGGGGAGATATGATAGAGGTCTATAAATTAATGAATGGAGTGGAACGGGTAAACGTAGATCGATTGTTTGTCATCAGAATATAAAAAGACTAGGGGACATGCAATGAAGCTACAGGGTAACCTATTTAAAACTAATAAGAGAAAATATTTTTTCACTCAACGTGTAATCAAACTCTGGAATTTGTTACCAGGGGATGTAGTAAGAGCTGTAAGTGTAGCTGGGTTTAAAAATGGTTTGGACATGTTCCTGGAGGAAAGGTCCATAAACCATTATTAAAAGGGACTCAGGATATCACTGTTTGACCCCATACAAGCATTGAGGAACCTGTGTCTTTTGGGGAAACTGCTAGGTACTTGTGACCTGGATTGGCCACTGTTGGAAACAGGATACTGGGTTTGATGGACCTTGGTTTGACCCAGTATGGCATATCTTATGTTCTTAAGTAGAGGGCACCCCTCCGTTCCATGTAAAGGGTTGGAATGAATGGAGTGGGCAGATATTAGATGAGAGGGAGTGGATTGGGATCCATGAAGAGGTGACATGGTAATGTTGTGGCGGCAAACACAGCTACAGATTATACATAGAGCATATGCCACGCCACAATGGCGGGGAAGGCAGGGAAAAGTGGGGATGAGCTATGTTGGAGAGGTTGAGGGAGCAGGGGCATGTTCTTTCTTATTTATTTAACATTTTCTACACCACTTTATCATGTGGTCACAGTGGTTTACATTGTAACAGGATAATCAACTTGGAGAATACATTTGACATTAACTTTAACTTAAATTTGTATATGTAGAGATACATTGTTTACATTAGGGTTTTTTTTTCTTTTTATTTATGCAATTACCTTGGTGGCGGGAAAGGTAATGGAGATGCTCCTGAAAGAGCAGATAGTGGACTTTCGCAAAACCAACAGGTTGCATGATCCGAGGCAACATGGTTTTACCAAAGGATGCTCTTGCCAAACAAATCTGATTGATTCTTTGACTGAGTGACCAGAGAACTAGATCAAGGGCATGTGATGGATGTCATCTACCTGGATTTCAGCAAAGCCTTTGATACTGTTCCTTATAGGAGGCTTATCAATAAACTCAGCAGTGTGGGGATGGGTCCCAAGATGGTGAACTAGATCAGAAATTGGTTGACTGGCAAATGATAGAAGGTGATGGTAAACTGAATTCACTCTGATGAAAGGAAGATGATTAGCGGTGTGTCCCAGGGTTCAATGTATTTGTGAGTGATATTGCTGAAGGATTGAATGGAAAAGTCTGTCTTTTTGCAGATGAGACAAACATTTGCAATAGAGTGGACTCTCCTGAGGGCGTGGAGAACATGAGCAAAGATCTACAAAAGCTGGAAGAATGGTCTAATGCTTGGCAGTTAAGATTTAATGTGAAGAAGTGCAGTGTCATGCACTTGGGAAGCAGAAATCCAAGGAATTGTATGCGATAGTGGGTGAGAGGTTGGTGAGCATGGACCAGGAATAGGACCTCTGAGTGATTATTTCTGAGTATCTCAAGGCGTCGAAACAGTGTGACAAGGCGGTGGCAAAAGCCAGAAGTATGCTGGGTTGCATACAAAAAGGAATTAACAGCAGAAATGAAGAGTTACTAATGCTACTGTACAAGTCACTGGTGAGGCCTCACTTGGAATATTGTGTTCAGTTTTGGAGACCATATCTCGCAAAGGATATAAAAAGACTGAAAATGGTTCAGAGGAAGGCGACCAAAATGAT
Organism: Ichthyophis bannanicus; assembly: GCA_033557465.1. NCBI lineage: Eukaryota > Metazoa > Chordata > Amphibia > Gymnophiona > Ichthyophiidae > Ichthyophis > Ichthyophis bannanicus. The sequence goes on from CM066045.1 coordinate 57,242,781, forward strand.
TTGAAGCCTGTGGCAGAAGGCGTATGAGAAGAGACTTGAAGACCTAAATATGTACACTCTGGAGGAGAGGAGGGACAGGGGAGATATGATTCAGACCTTTAAATACTTGAGTATTAATGGACAAACAAACCTCTTCCAAAAATGGGGAAGCTGTAAAACCAGAGGGCATAACATGAAGCTGCAATGGGTAAAATGAAAGGCAATGTCAGGAAATACTTTTTCACTGAAAGGATGGAGAATGCTTGGAATGCCCTCCCGATGGAAGTGGTGGGGGAAAATACAGTGACAGAATTCAAAATGGCATGGGACAGACACAGTGGATCCCTTTATAGCAACAGGATAAAATCAAATTAAACATAACTATGTCTTATATGTGAACAAATAGGAGTGGCCTACATGGAGCAGTGGGTACACCCCTAAACAAAGGCATGGGGAGGGGCGACCTGCACAGAGCAGCAGGTGCGCCTATTCTTGTCGCCTTGCTGGGCAGACTAGAAGGATCATGCTGGTCTTTATCTGCCGTCATATACTATATTATTAATTTTAACAAAAAAACTACAAGCAAAACACTTGAGACAAAATGTGGGTTGTCCACTGAAGAACAAAGAAATTCTCCAGGACCAAGCAGGAAGTCTCACTTATGGGTGACGTCGGCGCCGACGGAGCCCTCGCGGATCAAATTTCCCCAGCTTTCGCAGAAAGCCTTTGGGAATTGCAGCGCACATGCGCGGTCCCCTTCCCGCCCAGGGATGCCATCTTGCTCAGTCTCCTTTTTTCCGTGGAGCCCTACAGACGTAGTTTTTTGTTGTCACCGCTGAAAAAGTTGATTTCTTAGTTTATTCTGTTATTTTCTCGGTTCGTGTGTCCTCTTCCCGCCGGGCCTCGCCTAAGGGGCCCGTTCACAGTTTTTATTTTCTTTTTTTCTCTCCAACTGGAGTTCCCGCCTGTTTCTCCTTCTTCCCTGGCAGCGCGGTCTTTCGACCTTGCAGGGGCCCTTTTTCCCCTGATGGCTGCCAGCGGGTTTAAAAAGTGTGATCGTTGTGTCAAACTCATGTCTCTTACTGACACACATGACTGCTGCCTCCGCTGCCTCGGGCCCGAACATGACCCTATGAGTTGCGGTCCGTGCAGCAAGATGTCCTCGAAGGCGTTAAGGAGTCGGCAGTCGCAAAGGGATAGAATCTTCTCTGACTCCGCGTCCGGTCGGGCCCAGACATCGTCAGAGGCCTCGACGTCTCGTGGCTCCGGCTCCGAGCATCGTCGAAGGTCTTCTGAGCGGGGGTCCCCCGGCCGGGAACACCGTCGGGAGAAGAGGCCCGTGAGGGTGGCATCTGAGGACGCTCCTGGTCCCTCGAGGGCCAGGTCGCTCAGCCCCGTCGGACGCCCCGGGTCCTCGGAGAGGGAGAGGCCTGCGAAGCTTCCTCGTCTTGGATGGAGTCGTCTGGACACGTGAGTGCTATAGTCCTCCTGGACTCTCCCCCGGGAGAACCGACGTCGGGCCCGACACCGTCAGGGCCCGAGTCGGCGGCTGCTGGGTCTTCTGAGCTTGGTCTCAGACTGACGACCTTGGAGCGCAGTATCGCTGCCTTCATGGACCAGCAGTGGGCATTGATCACCGGCCTCGCCAGTGCATCTGCCCCGACCACCGGGACGTCGACGCCCAAGTCGACCCCGGAGGCCGAGTCGATCCTCGAGTCCATACGAGCTCGAGTCGATCCTCGACCTAGGTCTCCCTCGGCTTCCCGTTCGGGACCGAGGTCCTCAATGCCGGCCTCGGCGTCGGGGCGGAGGTCTCCGGCCCCCGCCCGCACGGAGCTCGATTCCTCTTCAAAGGAATCGGGCTGGGACACGGAGGAGGACGAGTCACCCGGTTCTTTTCAGACTCTGTGCGTCCCCTCCGACTTGCCCGAGTCAGAGCCTCAGAGGCGGTCCCCCCCTCCCCCCCCCCCCGGAGGATACCCGGTTCTCAGATTTCGTGAGGGATATGGCCAAGGCTTTGGCCTTCCCCGCGGATCCGGAGGAGGAACCTCGAGCCCCTTCAATATGACTCTCCCCCGAAGGAGGCCTTTACTGTACCGGTTCCCCCGATGCTGGAGCGACTTCTCTTCCGCATGTGGGAGAGTCCGGCCTCGACGCCGGTGTTGAGCAAGTGGGTCGATTCCATGTATCGAGTCCGCAAGAGCCCCAGGTTCCAGAAGGCGCAACTACCACACCATTACATGGTGGTGAAATCGGCCATGCATCGGCTTAAGAGTCAAAAGATGCACTCCTCGGTGCCTCCGGGTAAGGAGGCCCGGAACCTGGATGCCCTCGGTAGAAAGTGCTTCCAGGGCTCTATGTTTGCTTGTCGAGTCCAGACATATCAGTTGTATATGGGCATGTATCTTCGAGACCTGGCGAAAGAAATTGCGGAGTTCTCGGCCGGTCTCTCCGAGGAACCTTTGCAGCGCTTCCAGGCCTTGTCCACAGGGATTCGAGAGTGTTCAAAGTTCATTTCTCGAGCGGCCTACGATGGCTTTGAAGCATCGGCTCGGGTGGCTGGAGCCGGCATCGGGGCTCGCCGCCAGGCGTGGCTTCAGTCATCCGACCTCGAGCCATGGGTGCAGGACAAGTTGGTCGATGTTCCTTGCAGAGGTGAAAACCTCTTCGGCAAACCCATGGCCGAAAAGGCGGCGGAGCTCGAGTCGGAGACCCTCACCAGGACTCACCTTTCCAGAAAGACCTCTGCCCCTTCACAGAAGAAGAAGGGCTCGAGGAAAAAGCCTTTTTACCCGAGGAAGGTGTTTGCTTATAAGCAACACCACCCACAATATCAGGCCTCAGCAACCCCCAGTCAGGGGCAGCAGCCTAAGGGGCAGGGTAACGGATCCCGGAGGCAGAAAGCCCCCAAGCCCGCTACGCAGGCCCCGGCCCAGCAGGGTGGGGGTTTTTGACTATGCCCGCATAGCCTCTCCCCCTCAGGGGCCTTCGCCCAGCACGGGGGGCCGGCTGACCCACTTTGCCCACAGGTGGTCAGCCGTAACATCCGATTCCTGGGTGCTGCAGGTGGTTCAAAGGGGCTACCTCTTACATTTTCACCAGGTGCCTCCGCCCTACTTTCCAGGGGAGCCTCCCAGACCCCCTCTGCACAGGGACTTACTCCTTCAGGAGCTGCAAGGTCTGCTTCAAGAATGGGCTGTGGAGCCAGTGCCCCAACACCTGTGGGGTCACGGGTTTTACTCGAGATACTTCCTGATTCCAAAGAGAACAGGAGGCCTCAGACCCATTCTGGACCTATGCAACCTCAACAAGTTCCTGCAGCGGGAAAAGTTCAAGATGCTTACCCTTGGAACCCTACTGCCCTATCTCCAGCAGGGAGATTGGCTATGCTCCTTGGATCTAAAGGATGCTTATACACACATCCTTATTCATCCGGACCACCGGCAATATCTAAGATTTGTGGTGGCAGGGAATCATTATCAGTACCGTGTACTGCCCTTTGGACTGTCCTCCGCTCCCAGGATATTCACGAAGTGCCTGGCAGTGGTGGCAGCCTTCCTGAGGCTTCAAGGCCTCTTCGTCTTTCCATACCTGGACGACTGGCTCATCCGGGCATCGTCTGCTCCAGAGGTTACTCAGGCCACTCAACGCACAGTGGCTCTGCTTCAGCACTTGGGCTTCATCATAAACTTTGAAAAGTCCGCTTTGCTCCCCTCTCAGGATCTCGAGTTCATAGGGGCACGGCTGGACACTCTGCAGGCTCGTGCCTTCTTGCCTCTGGAATGGGCCAACAGGCTCATAGCTCTAGCCGGCAGGTTCATCAGCATGTCGCCGGTCTCTGCCAGACAGTTCCTGCAGCTGCTCGGGCACATGGCCTCCACGGTCCATGTCACCCCGAATGCCCGTCTACATATGAGACCTGCTCAGTGGAGCTTTCGCACTCAAAGGCATCAGGCCACAGGGAGGCTGTCGGACCTGATACAGATTTCCGACCGTCTGGTCTCCTCCCTGCAATGGTGGCTTCACCTGCCCAACCTGGTGCTCGGCATGACCTTTCAGTCTCCCCCACCGTCCCGGATGCTCACGACAGATGCCTCTCTCCTGGGATGGGGGGCGCATTGTCAAGGGACATGCACTCAAGGCCTTTGGACACCTTGGGAAGCTGCCCAGCAGATAAACTTCCTGGAGCTCCGGGCGATCCGCCTAGCTCTGCGGGCCTTCTCTCGCCTCACGTTTTGTCAGTCCGTACTGGTGCCAGATGGACAATCAGGTTGCAATGTTCTACGTGAACAAACGGGGGCACGGGCTCCCTCCTCCTATGCCAGGAGGTTTGGAGACTGTGCTCTTGGGCAGTCGGTCACGACATCCTCCTCAAGGCGGTTTACCTGCCAGGGCAGGACAATTGCCTGGCGGACAAACTGAGCCGGATTCTGCAGCCGCACGAATGGAGGTTGAACCCCGCAGTGGTCCAGCAGCTCTTCCGCCGGTGGGGCTCTCCCACCATGGATCTCTTTGCCAGTCCCCTGAACCGGCAGCTTCCCATGTTCTGCTCCCGGCACCCGCTTCCGCTCAGAGTAGCGCCGGATGCTTTCCTCATCTCGTGGTCCACGGGTCTGCTGTATGCCTTCCCTCCCACACCACTTGTGTCCCAGACATTGTTCAAAGTTGTCCAGGACAGGGCCTCCGTGATCCTGGTAGCGCCCCAGTGGCCGAGACAACCGTGGTTCCCTCTGCTTCTACAGCTAGCAGTGGACACCCCTCTTCCTCTGGGGTTTCGGCCCGATCTCCTGACCCAGGATCAGGGTACTCTTCTGCACCCCAACCTCCGGGCCCTGCACCTGATGGCCTGGCTGCTGAAAGGGTAGTCCTAGCTCCGCTTCTGCTACCCCCGGAGGTGGAAGCCGTCGTCCTAGCGTCTCGGCGTCCTTCCACCCGGAAGTCTTACGCCTTTAAATGGCGTCGCTTCTCGGTCTGGTGTTCTCAGCGATCTGAGGACCCCTTCGCCTGTTTAGTATCGGTGGTACTGCAGTATTTGCTTCACCTCTCCGATCTAGGCCTCAAATCCAACTCTGTCAGAGTCCACCTCAGTGCTCTCTCCGCGCACCATTCACCGGTGGAAGGCCAGCCTCTTTTCTCGCACCCCTTGGTGGCGCGTTTTCTTAGAGGCCGCCTCCTGCTTAAACCTCCGTTGCGCCCTCCAGCCCCTGACTGGGACCTCAATGTGGTTCTGCAAAGGCTTACCTGTCCGCCTTTTGAACCCATGGCTACCTGCCCTCTTCGTTTCCTGTCCTGGAAAACTCTCTTCTTGGTAGCCCTTACTTCCGCGAGGCGCATAAGTGAGCTACAAGCCCTAGTGTCGGAGCCCCCGTACACTAGGTTCTACAGGAATAGGGTAGTCCTAAGGACCCACCCTAAGTTTTTCTTCCAAAGGTGGTCTCCCACTTTCACATCAACCAGGAGGTGGTTCTTCCGACCTTCTTTCCCAGGCCGCATACCAGCCGAGCTGAGTCTGTTCTGCATACCCTGGACTGTCGAAGAGCCTTGTCCTTCTACCTTGATCGTACGCGAGAGCATAGAAAAGCGGTCCAGCTTTTCATATCTTTTGACCCCAATCGGTTGGGGATACCTGTCTCTAAACGTACCCTGTCCATCTGGGTGGCTGACTGTATGGCCTGGGATTACGGGGCAGCCGGCCTCTCCTTGGAGAGTCGCGTCATGGCTCATCGTGTCTGGGCGAAGGCTGCGTCCGTGGCTCATCTTCGCTCTGTTCCATTGGCAGACATCTGCCGGGCCGCTACTTGGTCTACAAGCCAGACCTTTGTGGCTCATTACTGCCTGGAGAGGGAGTCCCGCAGGGTCAGGCAGTCCTCCACAATCTCTTTGAGGTTTAGGCAACTCCTACCCTCCGGCCCTGGTGTTGCGCTACCGGCCGGATTCGTATTCAGAGAAGATTCCTTCCCTCTGTACTGTTGAGCTTGGGGGAGCTCTTTAGGCTTGAGGTCTCCGGTAGCCTTAAGCTTGGGAGTCCCATAAGTGAGGACTGACTTCCTGCTTGGTCCTGGAGAAAGAGTAGTTACTCGCCTGTAACAGGTGTTCTCCAGGAGCAGTAGGAATCAGTCCTCCCTCCCCTCCCTCCTCCCCTTGGAGTTGCAGTCACTCTTATTGCATAGCTTTGCTAACTTTTTTGCTGTCTTTCTGCTATGTCATCAGACTGAGCAAGATGGCATCCCTGGGCGGGAAGGGGACCGCGCATGCGCGCTGCAATTCCCAAAGGCTTTCTGCGAAAGCTGGGGAAAATTGCTCCGCGAGGGCTCCGTCGGCGCCGACGTCACCCATAAGTGAGGACTGATTCCTGCTGCTCCTGGAGAACACCTGTTACAGGTGAGTAACTACTCTTTATCAACAAAAGATATTCAGGAAGAAAGAAATGTAATGATTTCTATCCACTAACCCACAACTAGAATCCAAGATGGAGAACTTAAACCAAATCCAAAATAGAAATTTAACATAAGAAACTAATCTGAAACTAACACAGCCAACCTAATCTAAGACGCAGGTAGGGGTCCAACATCCCCCGGACCAGGAGATCCCCATGCATTTAAAAATGAAATCAATTGTGAAGGAAAAGCTTGTCCCTGAAGCTTAACGTGGCATTGCTCCCCTCCCACTAGAGGACAGCAACCTTGGGCCAGAAGGACTGGGGTTTCTAGTCCCACAGGTGCTCCTTGTGGTCTTGGGCAAGCCACTTAACCCTCCATAGCCCATGTTCCCTGTAAAATAGTTATCTCCAAGTTATAATGCCCTGTTCAATGTAATTTCAGTTTGTTCAATGTAAACCGCACTGATGCAGAATAGCGCGGTATATAAGAGAATTAAATAAATAAATAAATAAATTTACAGGGACATTCCACCCAGCTGGAGGACCTGCGGCCACAGAATGAGAAACTCATGCCTAAGGCGTTGGGTGTCTCTGGCCAGATCAGGAAATATCCTAACCAAGCTACCCTTGCAAAGAACATTCTTTTTCTGGAAAAACATATGGAATAGCCATTCTCTATCCAATATAAGAGCTAAAGTTATCAAACAAGTAGCAGGCATTATATCATCTGAACCAGACCTCTCCAATATATCAGATAAATTCAAAGTATCTGCCACTTGTGGGCCAGGAATTTCAGCAGAAGCAGAAACCCGTTGGCCCTGTGGCAGGTAATAAGCATTGACTAAAGGCGGGCAGGACCCAGAAGGTACCCCTATAATGTCCAAAAGATATTGCTTAAACATGTCTTTCACTGTAATATTAGGAGACTTTGTCAAATCTTTGCTTGATAAATTTTCCTTTTGCAAATGATTCTCCAATTGCTCCAACTTAGTGTAAAGTTTATTTGAATCCGTAATAAAAATATCTGCATGTTGTTCCAAGGAATCCACTCATACTGTCCACCTTTGATTTTAAAGTCAGAAGAGACTGAGAATTACCCAAACATTCTTTAGAAAGTTCCTGAGTCTTAGAATATAATGTTTTGAATTTGAGGAGTAAGAGCTTCTCCCAATGACTTAATCATATTCCAGATAGATATAAGAGTAAATTGCATTGGCCTTTGTAAAACAAAAGCAAAAGATGAAGTAGCCCTGTTGGCAACCACAGGCGCCGGAAACTCCATGGGGAACACAGAACCAGGAAAGGCAGAAACTTTGTCTGCCTCAGCGGTACTCCTTGCACTAGTTGATCTAACAAGGATTCTAGTGGCTTAGATATGTCACCAACAAAAAGCCCCAGTGGAGACCCAATCAAAACCTGAGCTTCCGTGGGACCAGCAGCCTCAGATTCGTCCAGGCTTCTTCCAGGGCAAACCTGCTTCAGAGGTCTCTGCGCCGCAGGGAGTGTAAGGTCACTTCCAGAGAGAGACTGTGAACCGAAAAACTCCAACAGCCTCTCAGCCTGCAAATCTGCCCCCTCCCTTACACTGCTGCACATGACTTGGGTAAGAATCTAAAGGACCGAAAGCAATCGGAGTGGAGGCTGACAGGCCGGCCTGGGGCAGCTTAGCCCGCTGCACCTTCCTCTTCTTCCCCATTGAAAAGAGCACCCGAGCTAGCGTCTCAGCATGTAGCCATCTTGGATCCCTCAGCCATTGTTTACATTAGGTAGTCATGGAAGGGTGAAGTAGGTAGGGGAGAGTCAACTTGGGAGGGAGGGAGGGGGGAGGGAATTAGAGACTGGGGATTTGGTTGATGGCCAGCTATGTGATGGTGATGTCCGAGAAGCAGTCTTTGAAGATGTGTCTTGAGGGCTTTTCTGAAAGTTAAGTCCTTTGTGGCCCAAAGTTTACCAAAGGTAGAGTTCCATAGGGATGGAGCAAATAAGGAAAAGGCTCTTTTTGATTTGGTGGAGCTGGTTTTAGTAAATAGCGTTGGTATGCTTAGCATGTTCTGTGAGCTAGTTCATCTCTTTCTGTTGTCAGCAGTAGTGAATGCAAGTGTGGCGAAGATAGGTTATTGAGGATTTTAAAGATTGTGAGGATAGATTTGTATTTTATACATTCAGTTAGAGGTAGCCAGTGTAGTTGTTTGAGTAGGGGGATTATGTGTTGTGTTCTGTGTGTGTTACAGAGGGATTGTGCTGCTGTATTGAGAGCAAGTTGGAGCAGGTGGATGGCTGTTTTTGGAAAGCCTTGGAGGATGACATTACAGTAAGTCAATGTGTGGAAAGACAATGGCTTGGAGGACTGATTGAAAGTCATGGTGGGTTAGGCGAGGTGTGAGGTGTTGGATTGTTTTGAGTTTGAAGTAGATACTCTTTGTGATGTTCCTTATCTGTCCTGCGGTGTTGATCCAGGGTGACTCCTAGGTAGTGTACTTCCTGTTTAACTTGGATTTGGGTCCTGTTAAGATTTATGGGTTTTGGTGGTTTGAAGCTACTGTCTCTGGTAATGTAAAGGGCTTCTGCTTTCTTGAAGTTTATAGACATATTGTGTTTTGTGGTGGGAGTGCATGGCAATTAAGAATTACTGGGAGAAAGTCCTTAATGAAATGGGAGAAATCTTGGGAGGGGGGGAGGAGGAGGGGTAAGGTTCCTCAAGAATCATTACAAGTGGTGTTTGGGGGTGGGTGAGAGAACCACCACAAAAAAAGAAGAGAACCTTCGGGGGCTCAGAAACAAACTGTGATTAGCAACCAGGGTAGCACTTGCCTGGAGATGGAAATCTCTAGCCAGGCCCTCACAAGAGGACTGGGGACTCAAAGTGGGGGAATCACTATGATTCGACAAGATCACCTACAGTTTGCAAGGGAAGCAATGGAGATGGCAAAAGATCGGGCCCCATCCATTCAGTGGGGGAAAGGGATCGGAGGAGCGGGTGGTATAGGAACCGTGCAGGCTGTTAGGAAGAGTGCTGAGAATGATACAGATGTGAACTGTATGATCTAACCTACTTATGACAGGAGGCACAGCACAGTCTGCAAACATGGGGGTTGGCGGGGGAGGAGGACAGTGTCTTCATGTTTATGTTGTTTGACAGCTCACTTGAGAGATGTTTGTTATGAATGTTCAAATTATTTATATGACATGGATGGTTAGGAGTACGATGCAGGGTGTGAAGAAGAAATCGAACATGGACTGATTATGGAGACGAGCTGGAGATCTCAGAAGCAACACTGGACTGCAAAAGGACTTGATTGTGAAGGAGTATTGGAGAGAGGACAGGAGTGTTTATATGTCTAGAGAAATTGTAACAAATGATAAGGTTTCTATGTTGTACCATTCTCATGTTAACAATAAATACATTATAATAAAAAAAAAAGTCCCACTTTAGAGCATTTTTTTGTTTTTTTTAAAGACCCACCTCCTTTGAGCAGGCTTTCGGAACTGTGGATTAGGAGCATTTCAGTGAGGTGCTGGTATTGGTATAGGTCATATTTATCCTCTGGTTTTCCCTCCCTACCCAACCTGCTGGGTATAACATTTCTTTCTGTGTGACTGACTGACTTTCTCTCTTTGCTATGCAAAATGGCGTCATTCTCTTAATTTTTATGTTTTATTTTTATTTTATTTAAATTGAGTGTAAAGTACTTTGATTATTAGGTTTGATATACCACCATTCTACGAAGAAACCATAAACCAAGAAGTAAAATATTCTTTTAATAAGGGGCATGTTTACTAAAGTGCGCAAAGTGGTATCTCCAGGAACAAGCAGGAATGTAGTCTTCACATATGGGTATCGTTGGTACCGACGGAGCCTGCGTGGGAACGCTCCCCAGCGTCCAATAGGAAAGCTTTTGGGAGCATCCCACAGCGCCTGCGTGCTGCCTTCCCGTCATTTCCTCTCCAGTTATTCGTTTTCCGCTGAGCCGACAGGTCGCACATCCTATCACCGCAGAAAAAAATCCCTTCTGTTATTTTAGTGGTTGCGTCTGCCTTCCCTCGACGCTACACCGGTACCGCTGGTGGTTCTTTATTTTCTTTAAAAAAACAAAAAACAAAACAACTTTCTTCTAGAGTCTTTCCAGTAATTTTCTCTCAGGAAACGTGCCATTTTGGCACTAGGCTCAACTTTTCCTTCAGAATGGAAAAACCCGCTTCGGGTTTTAAAAAGTGTTCTAAGTGTGGCGGTACCATCTCTGTCACCGACACCCATGAGTGGTGCCTCAAATGTTTAGGTCCTGACCGCTCTATTTCAGAGTATGTTGCCTGTGGGATGATGTTGAAAAGGGGCCGGCAGAACCGAGCTGCTAAGCTCAGCACCCTTTTTCCCTCCAATGCAGCCTCCATGGCATCGACGTCTTCCAGGGCTTCATCTTCCTCCCATGGATCTCAGGTAACTAAACATAAATCTAGCCGGTCCTCAAAGGGTAGATCTCCTTCTAAACAGTGAGATGCCTCTGACATTGCCCTTGAGGGACTTTCACCGGCTAAATTGCCCCGGCGGAAGACTTCGGCTAACAAAGCACTAACGGGGCTCCAGGATGTTCTCGAGGCTTCAACCTCAGCAGAACTACTGGTGCCATGCTCTGGGGTACCAGCTGCTTCTTCTGGTACCGATACCCAAGCATCGGCAGCGTCCATAGACCAGAGATTCTTGGCTATTGAATGCAGTCTGGCGGCTCTTCTCACGGCCTCGATGCCCTTGAAACTGCATCAGACAATTCAACCGGTACCAGCACCGACTCCGGTGCCGGCACCAACTGCATCAACATCGACAGGTATTCTACCGGGACCGAGTCATGCGTTTCCATCCGGTATCGAAAGGTCGGTACTGGACCACTCCGATGCCGACTTCGATCGGTACCGGTACCGTGCCTTGCACGATCACCCGGCTCGGAGATACTTCAAATCCTTGGATGAGTCTGAAGACTCTGAAAGCTCTGCCGATATCAGAGTACTTCTTCCTGAGGATTCTTCTCCTCAGCGTAAGATGTCTCCACCACAGGATATGTCCTTTCAGGATTTTATCCAAGATGTGGCTCGAGGTCTTACCATCACAGTGGCTCCTGAAAAAGAGCCTAGGGCAAAGGAATTAGAAATCCTGAAATACCCTAAAGCTCCCAAGAAGGCAGCTACCTTACCTATTCATGAGATCTTGCATGATCTCATGTTAAGGATGTGGGAAACACCTCTAACCACATCTCCTCACTCTCGAAGACGCGACACCATGTATCAAGACTCAATTACCACACCATTCCATGGTGGTGGAATCAGCAATGAGAAGGATAAAGAGTGCAAAAAGGCATGCATCTAATCCTCCAGGACGTGAGTGTAGGACTCTTGACGCCTTTGGACGTCAAACCTTCCAGGCTTCCATGCTTTCTGCTAGGATCAGTTCCTATATCTTATATATGGGAATGTTCCTTAAGGAGGTGACAGGAGATTTAGAGCTTATGAGCCCTCTCCTTCCTGATGATAAGAGGCAAGATTACCTCGCCTTTGTCAAACATGCTCAGGATGTTTCCAAGTTTGTGAATCGTGCAGCTTTTGACTGCTTTGAGTGCATAAGCAGAACTTCTGCGATTGCCATAGGTGCATGTAGAATTGCCTGGCTCCAGGCATCTGACTTGGAAATTTGGGTACAGGATAAACTAGGGAATATTCCTTGCACAGGAGAGAATCTCTTTGGCAAGAACTGGCAGGAAAAAGCTAATGAGATAGATGCTGACAATATCACTTTGGATAGATTGTCTAAATCTACAGCTGATCCTGCGAGGAAAATATCCTCTAAGAAACCATTCTTCAGTAAGAAGAAGACGTTTTATCCCTCCTATACCCAGCAGGGGCCTCGTTTAGGTCAGTCGGCCCAAAAGGGACAGCAGCAACAACCTAGACAAAGAAAGATAAAAGCAGCTAAGCCTCAACCGGCTCAGCAGACTCAGCCTCCACAGGGGCTTTGACTCCTTTCCTTTCTAGAGAACTTTGCCTTCCTGGCCCTGAACGGTCCAGAACCCTTCATCATCCCAGGAAGGTTATGTCATTTTGCCCCAGATGGGGTCAGATAACAGCAGAAAATTGGACTGTCTATTGTAAGAGAGGGGTACAAGCTTCATTTCCTCAGCATGCCCCCTCCTACAATGGTAAGACGGTTCAATTCTCAGACCTCTCTCCACGACCAGTTAGGTCAAGAGGTCACTGCTTCTTGCCCAAGGGGCAATAGAAGAGGTACCCATTCCCCAACGGGGTACAGGGTTTTAATCCCCCCTATTTCCTTATTCCAAAGAAAACAGGAGGACACGACCCATTTTAGACCTCAGAGATTTGAACAAATTCCTGTTCAAAGAGAAGTTCAAAATGATTTCTCTAGGAACTCTGCTGCCATACCTTCAGAGTCAGGATTGGCTTTGTTCTCTAGATCTCAAGGATGCGTACACTCATGTTCTCATCCATCCAACTCATCGAAAGTTCCTTCGCTTTCTGTTTCAAGGGAAGTACTACCAATATAGGGTTCTTCCTTTTGGCCTGGCCTCTGCACCTAGGGTGTTCACAAAATGCATGGCTGTGGTGGCAGCATTTCTCCGCACCCTAGGAATATTCATCTTCCCTTGCTTAGATGACTGGCTCATTCGAGCCCCTTCAGAGCCAGAGGCCAGGGTTCCTCTCTCTCGCACAATGCGCATCCTTCAGTATTTGGGACTTGTCATAAACTTCACAAAATCCAACCTTGCTCCCACTCAGTCCCTGGAGTTTATAGGAGCTCTGCTGGATACAGACAAGGGCCTACCATCCACAGCCCTGCTGCCTTCGCATTGTTCATTTAGCTTCCCAAGCAGTGCTAAAACCTCACCTCACTGCTCGGGAAATGTTACAGTTGCTAGGCCACATGGCATCCGCCGTGCATGTGGTTCCTTATGCTCGCCTCCATATGAGGGCAGCCCAGTGGACTCAGGTGTCAGGTTGCCTGTCAGACAAAATAGCAAACTCAGATCGCCTTATTTTGTCCCTCCAATGGTGGCAGTCACCCCAAAACCTTTTGGTGGGGTCTCCTTTTCAGCAACCCCCACCACAAGCCACTCTAACAACAGATGCCTCACAGGTGGGTTGGGGAGCCCACCTGCAAGGCCTCTCTACCCAGGTTACCTGGACTCCACAGGAGGCCTATCTTCATATCAATCTCCTGGAGCTCAGAGCAATCTTCCTTGCTCTTCGGGTATTCCACACCCAGCTCAGTCCTAGTTCAAACGGACGATCAAGTAGCCATGTTCTTTGTGAACAAGCAGGGCGGAACAGGCTCTCTGTCCCTATGCAACGAAGCTTTGCGACTATGGGCCTTCGCCAGAGAGCATCAGATTCATCTCCTTGCGGTGTATCTTCAAGGCATTCAAAACTCTTGGGCAGACAGACTCAGTCGAGTTCTGCTTCCACATGAATGGTCTCTCCATGCAGGCCAGGTGGCCAAAATTTTCCAAAATTGGGGAACCCTGGACATAGATCTCTTTGCAAGTCCGCTGAATACCAAACTTCCCCGGTTCTGTTCCAGAATTCCAGCTCAGAGTTGTCAGGCCAGGGATGCTTTCCTCCTCCATTGGGGCCTGGACTTCCTTTATGCCTTTCCACCCATTCCCCTAATTCCCAAAACCCTGTTCAAGCTTCAGAGAAACAGAGGTCATATGATTCTCATAGCTCCACATTGGCCACGGCAAATGTGGTACCCTCTGCTTCTACATCCCTCTCAAGCTCCACCTCTGGAGTTAGGGTCTGCTCCAAATCTCCTTTCTCAGGAGGACGGAATGTTGTGGCATCCCAATCCCCAGTCTCTGCATCTCAGGGCTTGGTTGCTGAAAGCCTAGAACTTCACAGTCTTAACTTTCTCAGCAGGTAAAGGATGTCCTTTATGCTTCCAGGAAGCTTTCCACAAGACGCTCTTATGCATTCAAGTGGAAAAGGTTTACCATATGGTGCTCGCAGATGGGTCTTAACCCTCTTGCGATACCTCTGGAATCATTACTGGAGTATCTCCTTCATTTATCTAATGCAGGGCTTAAGACCAATTCAGTGAGTTCATTTGAGTGCTATTGCAGCTTCTTTCAAGCCTCTAAATGGACAACCTATTTCCTCTCATCCTCTCATAGCAAGATTTATGAGAGGCCTTCTTTTAACAAAGCCTCCCATTAAGCCACCACCGGTGGCATGGGACTTAAATCTGGTTCTTGGGCAGCTCATGAAGCCGCCTTTTGAACCATTAGCTACTACCTCTTTGAAATTCCTTCCTGAAAGGTCATCTTTCTTATTGCAATCACATCAGCACGTTGCATCAGTGAATTGCAAGCGTTGGTGGCTGATCCTCCTTATACAAGGTTCCATCATGATAAGGTAGTCCTTAGGACTCATCCACACTTTATGCCAAAGATGGTGTCACCTTTTCATTTAAACCAAGCGGTTTACCTTCCTGTATTCTTCCCAAGGACTCACACCTCAAATGCAGAAAGGAATCTTCATACTTTGGACTGTAAAAAGGCTTTGGCCTTTTACTTGCAAAGGATGCAGCAACATAGAAAGTCCTCTCAACTCTTTGTTGCTTTTGATCCTAGTCATTTTGGACTTCCAGTCTCCAAAAGAACACTGTCCAGCTGGATTGCACAGTATATATCTTTTGCCTATGAGAGTAAGAACCTTCCTCTTGAAGGCCATGTCACAGCTCACAATGTGAGAGCCATGGCAGCCTCAATGGCTCATCTTCACTCTCTGTCTATCAACGACATCTGTCAAGCAGCTACTTGGGATTCGGTTCATAGCTTCACAGCGCATTACTGCTTAGACGAGGACTCCCGCCGGGATGCCTTGTTTGGTCAAGCTGTTCTTCAACACCTGTTCCATACTTAATCATCTCCTACCCACCATCCCTGGTAGGATGCCAGAGATCCATGGGGGGAAGTGGAGCCCTTTCACAGGCGAACACAACTTCCTGGGCCTTCTCCCTGGCATCTGCAGCTAGGGAGTCCCCATATGTGAAGACTACATTCCTGCTTGTTCCTGGAGATAGCATAGTTACTCACCTGGTGATCTCTGGTAACAGCAGGAATTTAGTCTTCACAACCCACCCACCTCCCCTAGGAGTTGTATCTCTCCATCTCTCTCTCTTTCTCTCTCTCCCTCTCTCTTTGTCCCAGCTTTAAACTCCACTGAAGAGGGACAGTTGGGAAAGGCGGGAAGGCAGCACGCAGGCACTGTGGGATGCTCCCAAAAGCTTTCCTATTGGACGCTGGGGAGCG
The DNA here is from genome assembly GCA_033557465.1 of Ichthyophis bannanicus. NCBI lineage: Eukaryota > Metazoa > Chordata > Amphibia > Gymnophiona > Ichthyophiidae > Ichthyophis > Ichthyophis bannanicus. Next base: position 57,258,453 of record CM066045.1, read on the forward strand.
TTCCTGCGTAGGCTCCGTCGGTATTGATGATACCCATATGTGAAGACTAAATACCTGCTGTTCCCGGAGATCACCTGTTACAGGTGAGTAACTATGCTTAATGCGCATTTCACATGGTGCTTGTCTTGCCTGCATGGTACATGTTCCTCGCAGACAAGTACCTTGTGCTAGTTCTGAATAACTGCAAGTCATGTGATAAGGTGGGGAGTGGGCGGGGTAGGGGTGGAGAGCGGGCATGGAGAGCACATTGCCGTTAGTGCATAATTGGTTGCCCCCACCAACTACCAAGTTTGCAGCTAGCATGAGTGCACTTAATGCCACTTCAATAGGTGCCATTAAGTGCATCTGCGTGAATTGTGAATGTCAATGCTGCACATTAGGGTACAGTTCAGTATTTTAACTGCCAGGAATATGCAGGATCTGCCCAGGGCCAGCCTATCCACTCGGTATCCTCTGTGGGTGGTATTGTGTCTGCGATAGGCCATGTGCTTTGGCACACATGGCCTGCTGCTTCTGACCTCCGACGACAGGAAGTTGTGTCAAAGAGGGGTTAGAAGTGGCAGGCCATGTGTGCCAAAGCACACGGCTTGACCCCTCCCCAAAACAAAATTTGCAGCAGCAGGGGGCAGCGTGGCTTGGAAGGGGGGTCGGCACAGTTGGGGCTTCTGCCTGGGGTGGCAGAAACCCTTCGGCTGGCCCTGGATATGCCCTCAACAGGGGGCACATAATGCACTCTAGTTTTAGCGGTAAACGCTTCTGAAGTGCTAGAACCCAGCATACTTTAGTAAACATGCCCCTAAGGGTTTGTTTTCTCTTTCAGATTCGGATGTTCTCTCTTTTGATGGGAATGATCTCATCTCCTATCGCTTCAAGGGGAAGACAAGTCGGACGCTGACAGATGTCATATCCTTCAACTTCAGGACTCTAGAAAAAGAAGGTCTCCTCATGTACGCCGAAGGATCGCAGGGTGACTACATAATGGCGGACCTGCAGAAAGCACAGCTTGACTTCCAGATCAGCCTAGGCAAGCTTAAAACTTGATTTGACTTGGGGGGCATGGGCACATAGATGGCAACACGGAGCAAATCCCTTTTTATAACAACTTCCCCTTAAATTGGGGGAGGGAAGTGTTTCCTCCTAATGCGATCCACAAGGGCCACAAAACAGTCTCTTTCCTGGTTTTCATAATGAGTGTGCATGAGATTTATTTGAATGCATAGCCTCAACTTAATGCAGACATGACTCATTCTGGAAATCTTGAAAACCCAACAGCTGCAGCATTTAAGGGCTAGATCTGGGCACCCTTGTCCTAAATCGTATTTATTTAAAAATGTATATATATATCCCCAAAATGAAAACCCATGTGTTCTGAATGGTTTGCAAATAGCCAGTAGAACAGTAGCAAGAGAGAAACGAGAAACTGCAACATTGTTACAAAGGCGAAACTGCAACATTGTTACAAAGGCAAAACTGCAACATTGTTACAAAGGCGGCATTGATAAAGCTGCCTTGCCATTGGTCAGCACTTCATGACATTCTGAGCTCAGTTTTGCATAGGTCATTTAGAGAGGAAAAAGCATGTTTCAAAGTGGGATGTTCAGTTTGTAGTGGATTTTAAAAAAGGCATGTTGAATACAAGGGAAACGGATGTATTTAGCTGTGTGTATGGCAGGAATGGTCATCTTATGAAGAGCCAAGTGCAAAGAAAAGCAGCATCACTTGAGGCTGTAAATGAGTGGTAGTGGATTTTGCAACCTGTACATCCAAGAGGAACTAATTAGAGCCAAGAGGAGTGGAGGAGTGGCCTAGTGGTTGGGGCAGGGTACTTCAGGCCGGAAGGTCGGGGGTTCAAATCCCACTAGAGGACAGCAACCTTGGGCCGGAAGGACTGGGGTTTCTAGTCCCACAGGTGCTCCTTGTGGTCTTGGGCAAGCCACTTAACCCTCCATAGCCCATGTCCCCTGTAAAATAGTTATCTCCAAGTTATAATGCCCTGTTCAATGTAATTTCAGTTTGTTCAATGTAAACCGCACTGATGCAGAATAGCGCGGTATATAAGAGAATGTAAATAAATAAAATAAATAAATAAATAAGCTCCAAAACTCAAATATGTGGATTTGTGAGATGGTTTTTACAGTAAATGCCAGAGAGGTGAGACAATTGCCCTCACTCACTCCTCTAAACCCCAGGTGCAAATGAGTACGTAGGGAGATTGCCGTCCTGATCAGAGTGAATTGCCAGCTGTTCCAGTATCTGTGATGCCTGCTCTGGTGATGTCAAGAAGGGGGCCTGAGCCTCTCCACCTGATGGGTCGCGGGCATATGCTCTGAAGGGGCATGTCCAAAGGGCAGAGTTCTGCCTCTTTGGAGAACGGAGGAATTTTGGAGTTTTGTGATTTGGACTTTGTGCCTCGGAGTATATGGGGCCAAAGTAGAAGAGAAGAGGATTAATGGCTGGGAAGAAGTCAGCAAAAGTGGCTCGCCCCGTGAATGAACATGTCAAGCTTGTCTCGCAACGATAAGAGATGGAGTCCTCCGTGAGTACTGATTCCCCCTTGGACTCCCCTGCTTCGGGTTTGACCCTTTTTTGGGATTTCTCTTGAGTTTGGCCATGCCTTCCTGGTTGACAGGGAGTTGCTGCCAGCCTCTTCTTCCCTTCCTCGGACTGAGGGACTGTCTTCTTCTGGATTGGAAGGTTCTCTCCTTCCCCTCCCTAAAGCGGTTGTATTACCGCCTCTTGACTCTGTTGTTTCTGCCCCAGTATCTACGGATATATCTTTAAAAGATGTATGGGACGTTGTGACATGAACTGAGGTTGCCTTGAATACTTCCCTTACGCAATTCTCCACCTTTTCCTCAGATACTGTTTTTAAGCTATTAGAGTTTGACCAGGCTTCTAAATCTTGAAAAAAGGTGTGACAAGTTGGACTCACAAATTGTGACATCTCAATCTGTTTCTTCTGTAAGAGATTCTTTAACTGTTCATAGACAGTTGGAAAGTATGGAGAATCGAGCTAGAGGGAATAATCTCTGTTTAAATTTTCCAGTGACTAGGTATCCATTACCGTTCTATTTCAGAAATAACTGAAGGAAGTTTTGCTTATTGAACAGCCTGAGTTGATTCAGATATCTAATATATGTGATCTTCCAAGGGTGTCTAAGGTCCTTGAGAAAGAGGGGGAAGGGATGGATCAGCTATCACCAGTTGATAGTTTTGATCTGTCTGCATTTCTGGAGTCATCTGTTGATGATATACCAACTTGAGCCACATTGTTGGTTCGTTTTTACTTAAAAACTGAGAAGAATAAAATCATGAAACTTTATTTCCAAAAGAAAAATGTCCCGTCCTTCCTGATTATATGTAGGGCCAGCCAGTTGTGTTGTGTTCTTTTTGAAATCCCCCTGCAAATGTTTAGTGTGCTATCAGGGAGCTTGTTTTGTTTTGGGTTTTTTTTGATCCAGCTCAGTTAGAGGATTTTTTGAGAGGGGAGAAGTTCTTGATATTTTTCTTGATTGATGTATAATATTGTACAGAATGGCCTAGTTAAAGAGGGTCTTGTTTGTTATATGGGCGATTTATCTGGGATTCTTCGTTTTTGGCTTTTGTTTTTTAATTTCTTATTTTCTTTCAGGATGGTAGATATCTTCGTGATGTGGACTAAGGTGCTTACTGATGTAACATGGATTTGCTTGTATTTTGTTTTCTTGATTTCCTTGTTTTACTCTTCACTGAATGTCTAAAACATTATTAAACAAATGAGTAGTTAGCTAACATTTATGTATCACCAGGAGTGCTGTAAATACTGATGGGAAAGTTTTCTAGAGCTAAAAAGAAATAGGCATATACTTTCCAGGTCCACCCAGGATATGCCCTCATCAAAACTGCATAGTACGGTGTAAGTAGCAGCTCTCTTAAAATCGTTACTTCCATATCTAAATCGGCTTTTTACATGTGCAAATAGTGCTTACTCCTTTTAAAATGACCTCCTCTGTGTTGTATATCTCATAATCTCCAGGAACAAACAGGAATGTAGTCTTCACATATGGGTGACGTCTGTACCAACGGAGCCTGTGCGGGAACGCTCCCCAGCATCCAATAGGAAAGCTTTTGGGAGCATCCCACTGTGCCTGCATTGCTGCCTTCCCGCCTTTGTGACTCTCCTTCCTCAGGTCTTTGTTTTCTGCGGAGTTCTTTGTTTTTTGTGGTCGCGTCTGCCTTCCCGATGATGCCGGAACTGAACTATCATCTTTACTTCTTCTTTCTGTAAACCCCCCCCCAAAAAAAAAACCTTAATTCTTCAGGTGCTCAATGCCATTTCAGTCCTTAGGCCTTCCATTCAGTCTATTGACATGGTGGAAAAACCAACTAGTGGTTTCAAAAAATGTTCCAAGTGTGGTAGTACCATTTCTGCCACTGATACCCATGACAGGTTATCTCAAATGCCTCGGTCCAGATCACCAGCCATCTGAGTGTCCCTTATGCATAAAGATGACAAAGAGAGATCTACATTATTGGACCGCAAAACTCAGCTCCCTGTTGGCCTCAGATGCAATCTCGCTTCGATGTCATCGAGGACATAGTCTTCTTCACATGGATCTCAAGTATGGAAACACAAGTCGTCTTCCAAGACAGGCCATTCTCCTAAGGGTAGATCTCTATATAAAGATAGAGATGCCTCGAGCATTGCCCTAGAGGTGGATCAACTGGCCAAACTACCCCAGTGGGAGGACCTCCCCTCCAAAGCCTTACAAGGGATCCAGAATGCTCCCGAGGCCTCCACATCCAGAGAGTTCCTGGTGCCATGCTCTGGAACGGTAGCCCAAACTTCCAGTATCGATACCCAGGCATCGCCAAGCTCAATGGACCAGCGCATGCTAGCCATCGAACAGAGTCTTTTGGCTCTATTAGCGGCGTCCGCACTAGTCAAGACATTACTGCCGGTATCGTCAGCACTGATACAGTTGACAATGCCAGTACAGTCAGCATTGGGCTTCATGCCCCTTGGCATGCTCCTGCCCATGCTGGCACTTGCGTCTGTTCCCGGTTCCGAGGTACTGACACGACAGGTCTTTTGTGCCGATACCAATCTCGATCAGTACTGCATATTCACTGTAAACAATGATTATTAAGAAAATCTTCCAGTGAGGAGACTTCAGTAAAAACATTCTTAGATCCCCCAGATGTGACCAGGCATTTACAAGGAAACTTAAGGACAAAAGTGGCACCCATAGCCAAAACGTGAGGCTTCAAAGCAAGAAAAGCCTTGCGCCTAAGCTGTGTTTGCCTGGACACGTCCAGAAAGATATTAATTTTCCCCTCACAAAAGGTAGCATTCTTATTTTGAAAAAACAAGTGCATAACTATATATTTATCAATTTCAGAATTAAAAGATACAAGAAGATAGACCTAGTAGCAATCAAATCATGGGATGATTCAATAAAGTCAGATACATTCAAAGAGTCTAACTGAGGAGGAGCCTCAACTCCTCGCAAAGACCCACTAATAACTGTAGATGTCTGAGGCAAATAATACAACTTATAGAAGATTTAGACCCTTCTTGATAACCCAACACTTCAGACAAATATTTATCAAACAAAATCTGTGGTGATAACAAACAAGTGATTGGAAAATTTAAACATCTAATATTCTTAGCTCTAAAACTATTTTCAAGCAATTCCTGTTGGGTGTGCAAGGTAAGGCTGTCTTTAATAAAAGACATTAGTAACATTCTGTAAAGTAACTAATTGTGAGTCCAGTTTCTGACATTTATCATCCAATGCCACAATCTGAAGATCATGCTGAGTACATTTTGCCACTTAATCTTTAGAAAAATCAGAAAACTGAGAAATCACAGCAGTCAAGATAGCTTCAATCTGCGAAAGAACTTGCCATAAATCAGATAAGGAAATATTTTGTTTGTCCACAGTTGAAACAGATGTAGAAACCTGACGTGCTCCAGCCAGGTCTCCTGAAACTTGTAAAGTATATGGTAAAGGTACAACAGCAATATCCAAAAAATTAATAGAAGGACCTGGCACAGATAGTAAATCCTGGGATAGAGACTGATCCTCCAATAAGGGGCATGATGTCACTGGGCCCACAGAATCATCACCAGCATGAGGGGCTGAGTTAAGAATTTCCGATAAGGATGAGGAGATCTCTGAAGAAACCGAGGACCAGCAAAAGGCTGCAACAACACCTTCAAACCGCCTGATGATACAACATGCTTATCCATTGGACCAGTAACCTTCACAGATTTGAAGGGGTTTGCCATACTCACATTTGAAGATCTTTTTCCATTTGCCCACTCCAGCAACCCCACTCCTCTGCGCCTTATGCACCGAAGGGGTGCCAAAGGGGCAGATAAGCCTCTTTAAAAGCGCCCCTTCTGATGTGACCATGTAACTGCAGTGCAGACTGCAATTTAAGGCCCTCCAGATGACGACGGGGCCTGACACCGTGTAGCTGATCCGGCGGGATTCCACCAACTGCCCGCTTAGACAGCCACGGTGTACAGCTGCAGGCAAAAACGCCAACCTCACCAAGTGCTTGACTCCCAGCAACTGCTTCTCACTGCCACAATTTAAGGCCCTCCAGATGATGATGGGGCCTGACACCGCGTAGCTGATCTGGCGGGATTCCACCAACTGCCCACTTAGACAGCCACGGTGTACAGCCGCGGGCAAAAACTCTCTCACTAAGTGCTTGATTCTCCAACTGACTGTTTTTGAATGCATTAGTAGAACAATTTCTGTCTGCATAGGTGCCCATAGGATTGCTTGGCTTCAGTCATTAGACCTTGAATAGTGTGGGTGCAAGATAAGCTGGGAAATTTTCCCTCTACAGGAGAGAACCTGTTTGGAAAGGATTGGCAAGATAAGGCTTCTCGGTTAGAATCTGAGAATACCACCTTCAATAGGCTTTCAAAGGCTACTGCCTATACTACCAAGAAAAGAGCAGCTGCTAAGAAGCCTTTCTATGGTAAGAAGAAGAAATTCTACTCTTCTTACCCCACAACTTCTCAATACCAGCCCCAGGCTACCCAGAGAAATCAACAGCCACCTAAGCAGCAGAAGAAGCCATAGGCTCCTAAACTGCAACCAGCAGCGCAGACTCAATCTACACCTGGTTTTTGACTTCTTCCTAAAGAACATTGCCACCCTGCCTCTGGAGAACCCCCACCCCCTCCACATGGAGTGGAGGAGTGGCCTAGTGGTTGGGGCAAGGTACCTCGGGCCGGAAGATCGGGGGTTCAAATCCCACTAGAGGACAGCAACCTTGGGCCGGAAGGACTGGGATTTCTAGTCCCACAGGTGCTCCTTGTGGTCTTGGGCAAGCCACTTAACCCTCCATAGCTCATGTTCCCTGTAAAATAGTTATCTCCAAATTATAATGCCCTGTTCAATGTAATTTCAGTTTGTTCAATGTAAACCGCCTTGATATCATGAAAGGAGGTATATAAGAAATGTTAAATAAATAAATAAATAGCAGGCAGGCTTTGCCATTATTTAATTTTTATTTTATTTAACATTCATTTATAAACCGCATCTTCCAGAGATCAGCTGCGGTGTACAATTAACAACAAATTAACAAAGCGAGGTTTGTTTTACATAGAACATCTTAAATTTTACATAGAACATCTTAAATTAAACAAAGCTAAGTCTAGTAAACTAAACAGTATATTTAAACTGGAACAGTGTGAATAACAATTAACTAACAATGTAGTGTCTATAAAGCGTAAGACAGTACATAACAGATACAACTATATACATGTGGAGGTATTAGGGCATAAGAGATTGGGTCGTCAATTCGTTTAAGCTATGTGTGTTGTCCATTTAAGTGGGAAGGTTTGTACTTTGTGGTCAGATACCTGTTTAACCTTTATCTAAGTTGAGTGCAAGGTTTTCCATGTTATTATAGTGTTTTGTGAATAGATACGTTTTTAATTTTTTTCGGAATTCCATGATCTCTGTTAGTGATCGTAGATCCTCTGGTAGGGAATTCCAGATAGTTGGAGCTATGTGGGAAAAGGCTCTATTGTTGGTTAATTTATGTGCTTTTTTGAAGTCTTTCGGAATCTTTAGTTTATTTAATTGTCCTTTTCTGTGAGTAGGCTTAGTTGGTTCTTTGCATATTAGATTACATAGTGTAGTCGGAGCCATGTCATTTAATGCTTTGAATGAGGTTATTATTGTTTTGTATATTATCCTGCTTTGTATTGGTAACCAGTGAAGGGATGCTAGTATTGGTGTTATGTGTTGGAGTGAGTTTATTTTTAAAATAATTCTAGCTGTTGCATTTTGGGCTAGTTGAATTATTTTAATGTTCTGTTTTGAAATGCCCATTAGTATTAGGTTATTATGCCCACCTCAGAGCAGTGGACACTAACCATAGTGTGATAGGGGTACATGCTTCACTTACAAAGTATACTCCCCACAACTCTAGTGGGGGAATATCATTCAGAACCCCCACTCACTGCTCTCCTCCAGCAAGAGTTCACCTCTCTTCTGTCAGACTATGCCATATAAGAGATTCCAGCATTCCAGAGAGAAATGGGGTTCTATTCTCCGTACTTTCTCATATCAAAAAAGAACGGAGGATACAGATTCATTTTGATCTCAGAAACCTCAACAAGGTTCTAGTTTAAGATAAATTCAAGATGATTTCACTAGGAACCCTTCTTCCTTATCTTCAGAGTCAGGACTGGCTCTGTTCTTTAGATGTCAAAGCAGCGTATACCCATATCCTCATTCATCCAGAACACAGAGGGTATCTACGCTTCATCTTCCAAGGAAACCACTACCAATACAGAGTCCTTCCATTCGGGCTTGCCTCTGCCCCAAAAGTCTTCACAAAGTGTATGGCGGTCGTAGCCGCATATCTAAGGATTCTCGGAATATTCATCTTCCCTTATTTAGGCGATTGGCTAATATGGGCAGCCATTTCTCAGGAAATTCACCTATCCCTCCTTTGTACAATTCAAGTACTACAGGATCTATGATTTGTGATAAATCTTCCAAAATCCCATCTAGTTCCTACTCAAACACTGGAATTCATTGGGGCTTTCTAGATACTCGACGGTCAAGGTCATTTCTACCCCCAGGACCATTGTACCCGCTTAATACAGATAGCATCTTAAGTAAGGTTCAAAAACAATCTCTCGGCCAGAAAGATGCTACAACTGTTAGTCCATATGGCCTCTACGGTTCGTGTAGTGCCATATGCTCCTCTGCACATGTGGACAACTCATTGGACTCTTGCCTTCCAGTGGAAACAGGCAGGGGTGGCTCTATAATGAAGCGAAGTGAGGCAGCTGCCTCAAGCGGCAAAGTTTTGAGGACGGCAAAAAATGCCCCTAAAACAGCCGCCTCACTTCACCTTCAAAAGTTAAAAAAAAAACCCAAAAAAACAAGTGCACAAGTTGCTGCCGCTGCCGAGTACACTTTTCGGCAGTGGCAAACTCACTCTCTCCTCTTTCTGCAGCTCCTGCCTCTTAGAACCGCGGCTGTGCGGGTGATCTGTAGCTTAAATTAAAGTGAAGCCGGTGCGGAGCCTTCCCGGCTCTTGAAGGATTCCGTGCAGCGTCGTCCCGCCCCCAAAGGAAATAAGAGGCAGGAGCTGCGGCTGCAGGAAGAGGAGAGAGTGAGTTTGCCACTGCCAAAAAGTGTACTCGGCAGCAACTTGTGCACTTTTTTTTTTTTTTTTTTTTTTTTTTTTACTTTTGAAGGCGAAGTGAGGCGGCTGTTTTAGGGGCATTTTTTGCCATCCTCAAACTTTGCCTCTTGAGGCAGCCGCCTCACTTCACCTCATTATAGAGCCGCCCCTGATATGATGCTTTCCTTACAGTGGTACAAGTTGCACCTTGTTTTTAACTCCAGGTTCACCATCAATTGTCTACTGGTTTTAAATTTTGCTACAGTCTGATCTAGTCCTCAATTTTAGCCAATTGCAAATGTGGATTTCTAGTTTTGGTAATGGGAATGACAACCTACATCTACTAGACCAGTCTGTTGGGGGGGGGGGGGGAAAGGAAGGAAAAATGAGGAAAGCCAGCTTTCAACTCTACAACTGTGATCAAATAGCAACGTACAGCCAGCAAATACCAAATGTTAAATGCTAGATCTAATTAAGACGGAATTTACCTTCCATTTAGAAATGGATATAACTCTCAGGATGACAAATGTCATTTGAAACATGGTCGGGCTGTACTCCAGCTACCTCTTTTGGAATGCACTTCTTAAATTTGAAAATGTTGTACATGTTGCCTTGGCCTCCGTCTTGGGTGAGGGGTGGAAGTATTTCTAAATGTTTGTTTTGCACATATACCATGATGGGAATGAACCTCACTCCAAAGCCAAGGTATGGCGGATACGATCTTAAGTCTCTCGGATGTATTGCAAGTACTCACTTTAATACTTGCAATGTGCCAAAGACAGCCACCTTCTGGACTTCATAGGGTGTAATGTGTACAGAGATCCAAGGTGCTTTTGGAGATTCTTTGTTAGGCCAGTGGCACCTAATATAGTTAGGAAAACGTCTTGTCTATATGCCTTATTTTCTTGTTCTCTGTATTTGTGCATTTGCCAATTTTTTGGGGGGAACCTGACAGGTACTTATGACCTGGATTGGCCATTGTTGGAAACAGGATATTGGACCATTTGGTCTGACCCAGTATGGAATTTCTTGTTCTTAACTGATCTGATTCTTTAAAACATTTTGTCTTGTTTTGCAAATTCTGTTGCTTCTTTCTTCATGTGTGCTGGTGGATTCTCAATTATTCCTTCTGTTCTTTGGCATGCCTTCTACACTATTCAATATTTTTCTGGCACCGATGGAGAATATTTTTAGGAAACTTGGCTTGCCACTATATACGCTGATGATATTCAATTTTTTATCTCTATGAAATAGGTGAGTAACTGGATGGAAGGGAATAGATTGAAATTATCATGTAAAAGGAAGTAGCTTAGTGGTGGAGTAGCTTAGTGGTTAGAACAATAGCCTACAACCGAAGTGATCTGGGTTTGATTCCTACTAGCAGTTCTTGTGGCCTTGGGCAAGTCGCTTTACCCTCCATTGCCGCGGAAGAAAAGGCCTGGCAATCTACTTCTGGTCATACCTTGCCAAGAAAACCCAGGGTTTGCTGGGTCACCAGGAGTCAGCATTGACTTGATGGCACTTTAAAAAAAACAAAACAAAAAAACTGTGGCGTTATAGGTGTGAGGGAAAAATTCCCCTTCCTTTTGGCCCTATGGTTGGTGATGAGAATTTGCTACTTCAGAATTGAGAGTGGGATCTGGGAGTAATGATTGATTGTAGAACCTCCAAGGGATAAGACAATATCGACTATACCTGAATGAAACTCTCCTTGAGCTACTCCTGAAAAAGGCATGAGCTCAATCTAAAATTCCTTCCCTTCCCATTCTTCCTTCATTTCTGGAATGTACAGTACTGTCAGTATGGGTGATTTTTATAAATTATCTTGCAGGCATGGAAGAGTTTTCTTTTGTTTTGCAACTCTTTTTTTTTAATATCTGCATGGCATCAGTTTACAATTCCAAAGCTGTATGACTACAGAAATTGTAGACTCATTGATGGCTTGCTTTTTATTCTGTGCTGTGAGTGCTTTAGTTTCAGTCTCCAATAATATTTCTTACTGACTTTACTGTCCAAGTTCCTTTATGTCACAATCTTCATTCCAAGAGAGGTTTTCAGGTTGCCATAGCACATTTGTCCAGGCCAAAAGTCATTCTGCTGTCACCTGAGAAATGTTTCACTACTTAGAGGAGTTCTGCTCGGTCAGTTTCCCAGTCAGTATGCCACAGAAAAAGTCACCACAGCTTGATGAAAAGGTCCAGATCAGCACATAAGTCTTACTCCCTCAGCACCTCACGAGCAACAAGAGACACCATTGGTGGTTCTTTAATGTGCAGGAACTTCTTCTGAGCACATGTGTAGTCATGCATGCCTCTCTTTCCTAGATACAGCATGAGTGATGGAATCTGGGAATTTATAAGCAGCAAAGAAAGCCCTGCTTTGTGTAGCACACAGATTGTATACAGCATCTCCTCCCAGGGCCAGCCCTAGAGTTGGTTCATGGTGTTGGTGCCCTAGGCAGACCTTTAAACCTTACACCCTCCTTGGTCATCAAAATGTATTGTTTTAGCTTTGAATGTCTGGCTCTGCTGCCACAAGAAGATTTTGCCCCAGGTGACTGCTGGATTTGCCTAATGATTGGGCCAGCCCTGCCTCCTCTTCCCTCTCCTGAGTTGCCTTTTCAGCCGTTCTATTTTATGATTTCTTCAGTTATTCTTCAGTGAGATAACAACGCAGGATAAAGTGCTGATACACAAGCAAAGGTTCAGTGCTTTCAGTGCTTCTCTAGGTTTTGTTTTGGCCATATGAGTCCTGCTCCAATCCTGTTTTCCCCTTCCATGTCCGGGGGTCTGCCAGTGGCACAGCTCCCTAATGATGCTCCTCATGCTCGAGCATAGCTCTCTGGTTCAGCCTCTGCCTGCTCCATCCTTGGCAGACTAGCAATTTCTGACCCTGTTCTGGCAGGCCTGTGAGACGTGGCACGCAGGTTCCCTGTCAGAGTCTCTGCCAGCGCCCCCGACTCAGGGGAAGCAGCCAAGGGTCAGTTTGGCTTACATCCCTTCTCTCTCTCTCTCCCTTCTCCCCAACCCATGGGCCCCTCCTCTACCTCAGAGGACATGCACCCAGCTGCTGCAGAGGACGGCGAGTACCACTTGGACGACAATTCCCTGGCCTCTGGATGAGGCACAGAGGAAGGGGAACTTTTGCCGCCAGAGGATCAGCAGGAGGACTAGGAGCCTTGGGAAGAGGAACAAGATGTCTTGCTGTTCCACAAGGAGGAGCTACTGGCTCTCATTGCCCATGTTATGGAAGCTCTCCACCTTTTGCCAGTGGCCCCTGTGGATCCGGCTAAACCTCAAGCGGGACCCCATTATTGTTGGTATCAAAAAGCCCTCCATGGCGTTCCCCTTTCCAGCGGAACTTCAGCAAATGATCAACTTGGAGTGGGACAGTCTGGATGTGTCCCTGTGGTTGGCATGACACTTGAGCCGTTTTTATGTCTGGTCTCCAGAGGACCTGGATAGGTGGCTACAGTTTCCCAAGGTCGATACACTCGTGATGGCTGTCAATAAGCATATTACCATCCCAGTTGAGGGTGGAACTGCCCTCAAGGACTCCATTGACCGGAAGATGGAGGGGCTGCTGAAGGCTTTCTTCTTGTATTTGTCACTCGCCTTGAAGGCGGCAGTGTGCAGGGGGCTCGCTACATAGGCCTTGCTGCATTGGATACAGCTCCTTCCAGAGGATCCTGCACTTCCCCATCTGGAATCAGTCACAGCGTTCTTAGCGGATGCCTGGTATGATCTGCTGTGCCTATTAGCACACTCTGTAGCAGTGGGTACCATGGCATGCCACTGGCTTTGGCTCAGACAATGGAATGCAGATGTAGCCTCCAAGTCTCAGCTTGGCAAGCTTCCTTTCAAGGGTCACCTTCTTTTCGGTGAGGACCTCGAAGCTTGTTAAAGATCTTGGGGAGGTCAGGCCTCAGCGGTTGCTGAAAGATCGCCCAAAATCTACTTTTTGGTGGCCTCTGGCCGTCCCCTCCTCCTCCTTTCCTAGTTCTTACAAAGGGCGCTTTTGGGATGCCCGCCGGTACCACCCTGGACAGCCCGGGGTCTCCTCAAACAAGTTGGGTGCCAGGCCTCAGTCCTTTCAGGGTGCCTGATAAAACAGGGATATGTACTCCGCTGCCTCCAAGTTCTCTGATCCCTCCCGCCCCTCCCATTGATGGACGCCGGGTCCATTCCGGGGTGCCATGTATAGGGGGGTCGGCTGAGTCGTTTTTCCCATGAATGGACTCAAATAACGTCAAACAAGTGGGTGCTTGACATAGTCTCAAGGGGCTATGACCTGGACCTCACTACACCCATCCTGCACACTTTCCTGGTTTCCCCGTGTGGGTCTCCTGCCAAAAAGGCGGCTGTCTATCTCACCCTCCAGCACCTGCTCCAACTCCAGGCCATTTGTGCAGTCCCTCCGGCTGAGAGGGGTGCTGGCTATTATTCCATCTACTTTGTGGTGCCCAAGAAGGATGTTTCCTTCCGGTCCATCCTGGGCCTCGAGGGTGTCAATTGCTGTCTTCAGGTAGCATGCTTTCACATGGAGACACTCAGGTCCATCATAGAAACGGTGTGCCCGGGAAAGCTTCTTGCCTCTCTAGACTTTGCCAAAGTTTACTTTCATATTCCAATCCACAAGGACCACCAGCAGTAGCTGTGCTTCATGATTCTTGGCAGACATTATCAGTTCTGAGCCCTGCCCTTTGGCCTTGCCATGGCCCCTCAAACCTTCACCAAAGTCATGGTCATTGTGGCTGCAGCACCAGGGCATTTGCGTCCATCCATATCTGGACGATTGGCTTATCCGGGCCAAATCGCTCCGAGGCGCATTCCGTCATCATTCACATGATTGACTTCTTGGGTCACCTTGACTGGGTGGTCAACGAGGCCAAAAGTGAGCTCCAGCTGGCACAGGCCATAGACTTCCTGGGAGCTCATAACCGCCTCCAGAAGCTCTGCGCTCAGCTTCGCACATTTCAGCGTGTCCGTCTCCTGTGGCTTGGGACTATCTTTAGGTTCTTGGCTGCATGGTGGCCACCCTTAAGGTGGTTCCCTGGGGATGGGTGCACATGCGCCCCTTACAACGTGCGTTACTGTCCCAGTGGTCCCCAGCTGCCCAGAATTATCAGGCCCGGCTTCTGCTGCAGCCCTCAGTTCACAACAGCCTCAGGTGGTGGCTTCAACCACGGAACCTCCTGAAGGGCGCGCTCTTGGCTGTTCCACAATGGCTGCTCCACAATGGCTAATTCTGACTATGGATGCCAGCCTAGCTGGCTGGGGGGTGCACTGTCTCGGTCACACAGCGCAGGTTTCTTGGTCGGCCCGCAAGGTCACCTGGATGATCAATCGGCTCAAGGCACGAGCCATCTGCCTAGTCTTTCTCATCTTTTGCGTCCTGCTCCAACAGCAAGCGGTGCGCATATTTTCTGACAATTCCACAACAGTGGCTTACATTCACTGACAAGGTGGGACTAGATCACCGGGCTTGTCCAGAGAGATGAGCTTCATTTTTTCCCTGGGTGGAATGCCATCTCCAGGCCCTCTTGGTGCAGCATATAGCGGGTGTGGAGAACGCTCAGATGGATTTCCTCAGTCGACACACCCTGGACCCCAGCGAGTAGAGCTAGCTCCTTGGGCCTATGAGGCCATTGTGTGCCAGTGGGGACGGCCTGTGTGGGATCTCATGGCCACAGCCACCAACTCCAAGACGCCTTCCCAGGAAAGGAAATTAACGGTAGGTAAAATTTCACCCTAAGCATACTCAATGGATTTTTGCTACACAAAATTAGTGGTAACAGGGAATCTCCCTTAAATATTCTTTGTTGGATCTTGATGATAAAGATGACAAATCGTCCATAAGTTGTTGGATTTTTTTTTTTTTTTAAATTAAAAAAAATTCTTCTGTTGAAGTGTAGTTTGCCACGTGCTGTGTGTTTTTCTTTGTAATCTTTCTCTATGCAAGAAATGTTGATGATAATCAAGTAGAACAGCAGCGTGTTTTTTCCCTGTGCAGATAAATGCATCGTTCTTTGGTAAATTCTTTTTTTGTTTTATTGTCTCTTTTAGCAGCTACAAGTCAGATTCTTGGAAAGATATTTTCCCACCCTCTCCTCAGCACCCCCCCCCCCCCAACAGTTTAAAAAGTTGTGAAGTGCTGGCATGCACTAGCCAGGCTGCATGATAGATCCGGGGGTGGGGGGGGATAAGAGGTGGGTTTCCAAGTACAGCGCTCAAATTAGAAATGAAAACGAGTTTGATGAGAGGAGAGACCTCCTCTGTTGCCTCTTTGGTAGAGGAATGAGCCTTGGAGAAGTATGACTTCCCATGTCAAGAACCCCTCCCTCTAGCGTCTCATCAAATGCTTAATTCTTTGCAGGAGAGGTTGGGATCTTGTGAGTATCTTCCTCATTTGCAGTCCTGTGCATGAGCCATCAAGGATTGAGCTTCCCTATCTGGAGCTGGCAAAATAACTTAAGTGATTGCTTTTTTTTTTTCCCTCCTCCTTAGGCAGTAGCCCAGTGCATGCCATTGAAGGCCACACCACTGTGACCATCGGGAGCCTCTTGGATGACCAGCACTGGCATGCTGTAAGAATTGATCGGTATGGACAGGATGTGAATTTAACCTTAGACGGGCAAATCAAGCGCTTCCGCTGCAAAGGTGACTTTGCTCAACTGGATTTAGACAGTGAGGTACTTTGATTTCTATTTATGCAAAGTTTTCCTTTAAAGAGAAGAACTTACAGGTTTCATGTTTGCTTTTTAAATTTATCACCATGAATGTATTTCTTATTTATTCTTGCCTGGCTTTAAAAACATTCATAGTTTGCAGGAACAGGCTCCCCCCCCCCCCCCCCGCCCCCCACCTCTGTAAGAGCATGTGAGAAGGGTCTATATCATGCTTATGTTTCATTGCAATAAAAGACCCTTTGGTGCAATGATGGAGGAAGTTGGCAGTTCGGGGGCTCATTAGGGTTATGCCACTTCAATTCATGAGAGCAGCATGCACAATACTTTCATCTCCCATTCCGTTTCCATGCCAAGGCACCACGAACATCACCTGGCAGTTACCTGCTGGCACTAGTTTTTCAGGGCAGGTTAGTCCAGTCCTGGTATTATCTCCATTGTACCATGGTTGGCCTAAGTCCCGGTGGCACCTTGTGCAGACAAGGGGAAATGCTGTCTTTTGCAGCCTGGAGGTGGTTTTCCTAGAGACCCAAAGAGTACAGCAGGATTTCCTTTCACCTAGAAAACATCTATAGTCCTTTAGAGGGTGATACACCTCTTCTTACCTTTATCTTGGCTCCTTCAGTTCCTTTCAGTCTGCTCTATCTCCAGAAACAAGCAGGAATGTAGTCTTCACATATGGGTATCGTCGGTACCGACGGAGCCTGCACGGGACGCTCCCCAGCGTCCAAAAGGAAAGCTTTTGGGAGCATCCCACAGCGCCTGCTTGCTGCCTTCCCGCCTTTCCCAACTGTCCCTCTCCAGTTCTTTGTTTTCCGCGGAGCCGACAGGTCGCACATCCTATCACCGCAGAAAATTTCCCCCCTTCTTTTTTTGTGGTCGCGTCTGCCTTCCCTCGACGCTATACTGGTACCGCCGGTGGTTCTTTTCTTTTTTCTAAAAAAAAACAAAACGTTGTTTCTGGAGTCTTTCTCCAGTAATTTTCTTTTCGGGTGCCACGCGCCATTTTGGGCACTAGGTCCAATTATTTCCTTCAAAATGGAAAAACCCGCTTTGGGTTTTAAAAGGTGTTCTAAGTGTGGCGGTACCATCTCCGTCACCGACACCCATGAGTGGTGCCTCAAATGTTTAGGTCCTGACCACTCTATTTCAGAGTGTGTTGCCTGTGGGATGATGTTGAAAAGGGGCTGGCAAAACCGAGCTGCTAAACTTAGCACCTTTTTTTCCTCCGCTGCAGCCTCTGTGGCATCGACGTCTTCCAGGGCTTCATCTTCCTCCCATGGATCTCGGGTAACTAAACATAAATCTAGCCGGTCCTCAAAGGGTAGTTCTCCTTCTAAACATCGAGATGCCTCTGGCGTTGCCTTGAAGGACAATCACCGGCAAAATTGCCCCGACAGGAGGCTTCGGCTTCCAAAGCACTAATGGGGCTCCAGGATGTTCTCGAGGCTTCAACCTCGGCAGAACTACTGGTGCCATGCTCTGGGGTTCCGGCCGCTTCATCTGGCACCGATACCCAAGCATCGGCAGCGTCGATAGACCAGAGATTCTTGGCTATTGAACGCAGTCTGGCGGCTCTTCTCATGGCCTCAATGCCCCTGAAACCACTTCAGACAATTCAACCGGTACCGGCACTGACTGCATCGACATCGGCAGGTATTCTACCAGGACCGAGTCATGTGTCTCTATCCGTCATCGACAAGTCGGTACCGGACCACTCTGATGCCGACTTCGATCGGTACCGTGGCTTGCACGATCACCTGGATCAGAGATACTTCGAATCCTCGGATGAGTCCGAAGACTGAAAGCTCTGCCGATACCAGAGAATTTCTTCCTGAGGATTCCTCTTCTCCTCAGCATAGGATGTCTCCACCAGAGGATATGTTCTTTCAGGATTTTATCCAAGATATGTCCCGGGGTCTTTCCATCACAGTGGCTCCTGAAAAAGAGCCTAGGGCAAAGGAATTAGAAATCCTACAGTACCCTAAAGCTCCCAAGGAGGCAGCTACCTTACCTATTCATGAGATCTTGCATGATCTTATGTTAAGGATGTGGGAAACACCTCTAACCACATCTCCTCATGTATCGAGTTCCTCCTTGTCCTGGGTTTCAGAAAACTCAATTACCACACCATTCCATGGTGGTGGAATCAGCCATGAGATGGATAAAGAGTGCAAAAAGACATGCATCTAATCCTCCAGGACGTGAGTGTAGGACTCTTGACGCCTTTGGACGTCGATCCTTCCAGGCTTCCATGCTTTCTGCTAGGATCAGTTCCTATATCTTGTATATGGGAATGTTCCTTAAGGAGGTCACGGGAGATTTAGAGCTTATGAGCCCTCTCTTTCCTGATGATGAAAGGCAGGATTATCTTACACTCATTAAACATGCTCAGGATGTTTCCAAGTTTGTGAATCGTGCAGCTTTTGACTGCTTTGAATGCATAAGCAGAACTTCTGTCATTGCCATAGGTGCAGTAGAATTGCCTGGCTCCAGGCATCTGACTTGGAAATGTGGGTACAGGACAAACTGGGGAATATACCTTGCACAGGAGAGAATCTCTTTGGCAAGAATTGGCAGGAAAAGGCTAATGAGATAGGTGCTGACAATATCACTTTGGATAGATTGTCTAAATCTACAGCTGATCCTGCAAGGAAAAGATCCTCTTAGAAACCATTCTTCAGCAAGAAGAAAGTTTTATCCCTCCTATACCCAGCAGGGACATCGTTTAGGTCAGTCTGCCCAAAAGGGACAGAAGCAACAACCTAGGCAACAAAGGAAGCCAAAAGCAGCTAAGCCTCAACCGGCTCAGCCTCCACAGAGGCTTTGACTCCTGTCTAGAGAACTTTGCCTTCCTGGCCCAGAACCCTCCACCACCCCAGGAAGGTTGTCATTTTGCCCCCAGATGGGGTCAGATAACAGCAGAAAATTGGACTCTGTCTATTGTAAGAGAGGGGTACAGCCTTCATTTCCTCAGCATGCCCCCTCCTACAATGGTAAGACAGTTAAATTCTCAGACCTCTTCCAACGACCGGTTAGGTCAAGAAGTCACTATGCTACTTGCTCAAGGGGCAATAGAAGAGGTACCCATTCCCCAACGGCGTACAGGGTTTTAATCCCCCCTATTTCCTTATTCCAAAGAAAACAGGAGGTCACAGCCCCATTCTACACCTCAGAGAATTGAACAAATTCCTGTTCAGAGAGAAGTTCAAAATGATTTCTCTAGGAATTCTGCTGCCATACCTTCAGAGTCAGGATTGGCTTTGTTCTCTAGATCTCCAGGATGCATACACTCATGTTCTCATCCATCCAACTCACCGAAAGTTCCTTTGATTCCTGTTTCAAGGGAAGCACTACCAATACAGGGTTCTTCCTTTTGGCCTGGCCTCTGCACCAACGGTGTTCACAAAATGCATGGCTGTGGTAGCAGCATTTCTCCGCACCCTGGGAATATTCGTCTTCCCTTACTTAGACGACTGGCTCATTCGAGCCCTTTCAGAACCAGAGGCCAGGGTTACGCGCTCTCGCACAATGCGCATCCTTCAGTATTTGGGACTTGTCATAAACTTCCTAAAGTCCAACCTTGCTCCCACTCAATCCCTAGAGTTTATAGGAGCTCTTCTGGATACCAGACAGACAAGGGCCTACCTTCCACAGCCCTGCTGCCTTCGCATTGTGCAGTCAGCTTCCCAAGGAGTGCTAAAACCTCACCTCACTGCAAGGGAAATGTTACAGTTGTTAGGCCACATTGCATCCACTGTGCATGTGGTTCCTTATGCTCGCCTCCATATGAGGGTAGCCCAGTGGACTTTATCCACTCAGTGGACTCAGGTGTCAGGTTGCCTGTCAGACAATATAGCAAACTCAGATGGCCTTATTTTGTCTCTCCTATGGTGGCAGACACCCAAAAACCTTTTGGTGGGGTCTCCTGTTCAGCAACCCCTACCTCAAGCCACTCTAACAACAGATGCTTCACGGGTGGTTTAGAGATCCCACTTGCAAGGGCCTCTCGACCTAGGGTACCTGGACTCCACAGGAGACCTATTTCCATATCAATCTCCTGGAGCTCAGAGCAATCTTCCTTGCTCTTCGAGTATTTCATACCCAGCTCAACTACAAGACAGTCCTGGTTCAAATGGACAATCAAGTAGCCATGTTCTATGTGAACAAGCAGGACGGAACAGGCTCTCTGTCGCTCTGCAACGAATCTTTGCAACTATGGGCCCTCGCCAGAGTGCATCAGATTCATCTCCTTGTGGTGTATCTTCCAGGCATTCAAAACTCTTGGGCAGACAGACTCAGCCGCGTTCTGCTTCCACACAAATGGTCTCTCCATGCAGACCAGGTGGCCCAAATTTTTCAAATTTGGGGAACCCCGGACATAGACCTCTTGCAAGTCCGCTGAATGCCACACTTCCCCGGTTCTTTTCCAGAATTCCGGCTCAGGGTTGTCAGGCCAGGGATGCTTTCCTCCTCCGTTGGGGTCAGAACTTCCTGTATGCCTTTCCACCCATTCCCCTAATTCCCAAAACCCTGTTCAAGCTTCAGAGAGACAGAGGTCATATGATCCTCATAGCTCCATGTTGGCCACGGCAAATGAGGTACCCTCTGCTCCTACATCTCTCTCAAGCTCCGTCTCTGGAGTTAGGATCTGCTCCAGATCTCCTTTCTCAAGAGGACGGGATGCTGTGGCATCCCATTCCTCAGTCTCTGCATCTCAGGGCCTGGTTGCTGAAAGCCTAGAGCTTCACGGTCTTAAGCTTTCCCAGCAGGTAAAGGATTCCTTCATGCTTCCAGAAAACCTTCCACAAGACGCTCTTATGCATTTAAGTGTAAAAGGTTTCCCATATGGTGCTCGCAGAAGGGTCTTAACCCTCTTGCGATACCTCTGGAATCATTACTGGAGTATCTTCTTCATTTATCAAATGCAGGGCTTAAGACTAATTCAGTGAGAGTCCATTTGAGTGCTATTGCAGCTTCTTTCAAGCCTTTAAATGGACAACCTATTTCCTCTCATCCTCTCATAGCGAGGTTTATGAGAGACCTTCTTTTAACAAAGCCTCCCATTAAGCCACCAACGGTGGCATGGGACTTGAATCTGGTACTTGGGCAGCTCATGAAACCGCCCTTTGAACCACTAGCCACTACCTCTTTGAAATTCCTTTCCTGGAAAGTTATCTTTCTCATTGTAATCACATCAGCACGTCGCATCAGTGACTTGCAAGCCTTGGTGGTGGATCCTCCTTATGCAAGGTTCCATCATGATAAGGTAGTCCTTAGGACTCATCCACACTTTATGCCAAAGGTGGTTTCGCCCTTTCATTTGAACCAAGCGGTTTATCTTCCTGTATTCTTTCCAAGGCCTCACGCCTCAAATGTAGAAAGGAACCTTCATACTTTGGACTGTAAAAGAGCCTTGGCCTTTTTCTTGCAAAGGATACAGCAACATAGAAAATCCTCTCAACTCTTTGTTGGTTTTGATCCTAGTCATTTGGGACATCCAGTCTCCAAAAGGACACTGTCCAGCTGGATTGCACAGTGTATATCCTTTGCCTATGAGAGTAAGAACCTTCCTCTTGAAGGCCATGTCACAGCTCACAATGTGAGAGCCAAGGCAGCCTCAATGGCTCATCTTCACTCTGTGTCTATCGACGACATCTGTCGAGCAGCTACTTGGGCTTCGGTTCATATCTTCACAGCCCATTACTGCTTAGTCAAGGATTCCCGCCGGGATGCCTTGTTTGGTCAGGCTGTTCTTCAACACCTGTTCCACACTTAATCAACTCCTACCCACCATCCCTGGTAGGATGCCAGAGATCCATGGGGGGAAGTGGAGCCCTTTCACAAGGGCACACAACTTTCTGGGGCCTTCTCCCTGGCATCTGCAGCTAGGGAGTCCCCATATGTGAAGACTACATTCCTGCTTGTTCCTGGAGATAGCATAGTTACTCACCTGTAACAGGTGATCTCCGGGAACAGCAGGAATTTAGTCTTCACAACCCACCCACCTCCCCTAGGAGTTGTATCTCTCTATCTCTCTCTCTTTTGTCTCAGCTTTAAACTCAACTGGAGATGGACAGTTGGGAAAGGCAGGAAGGCAGCATGCAGGCGCTGTGGGATGCTCCCAAAAGCTTTCCTATTGGACGCTGGGGAGCGTTCCCACGCAGGCTCCGTCAGTACCGACGATACCCATATGTGAAGACTATATTCCTGCTGTTCCTGGAGATCACCTGTTACAGGTGAGTAACTATGCTTTCTTCCCCCTCCCCTCATATCTCACATCACCTAGCTGGTCCCTGTCAGGTTGTAGCACTACCAATATTAGACAAATAAATCGATGTGGAGCCTGTGAACTTGTGTACTGACCAATCCTGAACTAGCCCTCTTCCTGCATTGGTTTCCTATTTAACCAGAAGCTTTCATGAGACGAAGGGGTGGGATCAGCACAGCTGCCTAAATATCTCTGAGATTTTGTTTCCATTGGGCCTGATTTTGGATGGTACCCCTGACTGCACCAGCCCCCAAGCTATTTTTTTTCTCCTCCTAGTTGCTTCTGCTTGAATATCTCTGTTTCTGTCAGTTCTGATTTTTGCATCTGTGGGTGTAATGGTAGCCTGTGCTGGGGCCCAGCTCACCCAGCCCCTATAGCCAGTTGCTCGCATGAACCTGCAGGTTTGATGGAGATACAAGTCTGTGCATGATGTGAGGAAAAATCAGGACTAAAATAGCCTGCCCTGAAAAATCTGGAGCCAGCTGGTAACCTTATTGTGATCGGGGGCCTACCGGGAATGTTAGGACATCTGGCAAGAGAGCCCTGTAGAGAAAGGAGTGCCTGTCCAGAAACCCGCAGAAAGGACTCTGGGAGAAAATTCAGAATGGGGAGAGAGAGCTAGTAGAGGGGGGATAGAAGGTGAATAAATGTGACAAATTATGGGACTTGTTCTTTTAGAACTGAAAAGGCAGTGGTAAACTTTAATTCTAATATAGCCTCAAACTGCCAGCAACTCTGCATATTGACCATGGATTACTTGTAGCTTAATGGGCTCACGCTATATATCAAATAAAACTGACTTCCAGAGGCACAGTGCCCTGGCCTGTTGACTTTGCACATGGGTGGCCAACTTCACTCCTGGTGCAGCACGATCCAGCCTGGTTTTCAGGATATCCCCAATGAATATTCATGATATATATTTGCATCCACTGCCTCCCATTGTATGCAAATATATCTCAAGAATATTCATTAGGGACATCCTGAAAACCAGGCTGGATTGTGGTGCACCAGGACTGGAGTTGGCCACCCCTGGCTTAGCAGGTATAGAAATAATTCTTAATTGTATGTGTGTGCTGCATAGGACAATTATGTCCTTTTTAATGTTTTTGGATTCTCTCAGTTGTTCTTCGGTGGGATAGCAACGCAGGAAAAAGGGATGACACACAAGCCAAGGTTCAGAGGCTGCCTGGAGAATATTTATTTCAACGGTATCTATATCACTGACCTTGCACGGAAGAAAAGGTCATCGATACGTTTTGAGGTGAGAGCACCAGAGGTTTTCATTGCAAATTCAATAGGAGACTACGAACGGACATGAAGGTGTTTTCATCAACACTTGGTGTCTTCTCTTTTTTTTCTTTTTAAGGGCCTGGCTTCTCATCAGGCTGTAGGATGTTTTATTGAACCAATGTAGCAATTGTTTTTATTTTGGTCTGCCAGTGCTCAAGGGTGGTCTTACCTGGTGCAGAATCTTTAAGGTCTATTTTTGAGCATTGACATGTTTTCTTAAATGGAACGCACACTTTCTATGGTGAATAGACATATGACAAGGAATATCCGAAAGCAGTGTGACACGAGTCTTTGAGAAGACAGAGAGAGAGCCTTTCTTCCATTTTATGTATTTATTTATTTTTTGGACGTAGCAGTTGCTGCCTGTCCTTTGTACTTGCACCTCTGTCAGAACCAGACTGTGGTCCAGTGCTATGAGTTTTCATTCACAACTTCTGGATTTTTCCTGTATTTTATACCTCCACCCCCACCATCCTCCCCCTTTCCAAAAACACACCTAGCCTGGGGCCATGCACCAACACACCATCTACAATCCTGCAGTCGTGGTCCTTAAGTATGGTACTAGGTGTCACCCTTAAGATAGGGATCAACAAATCCAGGGTGCAAGGTCCCCATGGCAACTATAAATTGCACCTTGCTGCCTGGGATTTCGCTGCCTCCCTACTCTCTCCATCATCCGATAAGTTTACCATTCTGCTGCACCGTTTGCTGCTCCACTGCGATTGGGTCCGTGTGTAGCCTGAGCCGCGCGGTAGAGGAAGTTTGCTGATTTCGTGGTTTCAAGTCTTGCAAGATCAGCAAACTTCCTTCATCGTGCAACTCAAGCTACACACACAGCCAATTGCGGTGGAGCGGCGAACAATGCGGCAGAATGGTAAGCTATATTGGGTGATGGCTGGGGGGGGGGGGGGCAGGGGAAGTGAGAGAGCGACCAGTTTGAAGGCAGGGTGCAAAGGCTATGAGAGATTTCTTTTTTGTTTCACTTTTTACCATGCATGGTGATATATGAAGCAAAAAACAGAAGTCGCCTCGAGTGTAGCTATAAAGGGTCACCAATATGCTACTGACAAATGCACTCATTGGTGGGGGGTGGGAGGGGAACAAGTGGTTGCTTTCTGTTGACGTTGCATATTAAGGGCCTGATTTATTAGGTTTTCTTTTCCCATAGAAAATGGGAAAACAGTAAATCAAGCCCTTAAAAAGGGCATGCAGTACGTCTTTTGGGGGGTTGGGGGGCACTTTGATTTGAGGTCTTGACGGTCAGCTCTTAAATGTTTTTAAGCTGGCTCCTAAATTCCAAGAAAATTTGTCAATGCCTGCCTTAAGCAGTGACCACAACTCCTTAAGACAAAGCAAATGTATGACTCTTGGCAATGATTTTCTACACAAGTAATGAGAAGACTTAAGTTTCACTCTCTGATCTCAAGCCAGACTGTATATGAGTAATCCAACACGCACAAGGCAAGCGTGGTCATCCAAAATACTTGTGTATCTCTTTTATTTTCCTTTGTTTTTGCATTGCTGATAAATGGGAATATTTTAAGATGTCAAATTCAACCCTGCATTTTCTTAAGGTTTTGTGTAGACATAAGGTATGTCAATAGTGGCCAGCAAAATTTGTCTCTTCATGCCACGTGGCTTGGATGATGATATTTAATCTAAAATATTTAAAGAAATTCTGTGTTGATATCGGGTTGTAGTCGATGTAGTAGATATTGCAGGTGAGATAAAAGACTGTAAGATCAAGAGAGGTTTAACTTGTTGCCTTGATGGCTTTCTTATATGCCTCTTTATGGTTCCAGCTCAGATGGAGCCAGGACTGGAATCTGGCACCATGAGACCTCATTTGCAACTACCTGGGGAATTTTTTCCCTTATATATTCCCTCCCAGCTCGCCCAGCCCAATGATTGCGCCTACAGATCTAGAAGGACGTTGAAACTTCCTAGAGGTGGGAGGAGAGGAAGGTATTGTGTTGGCAGGGAAAGTGCAACACTTCTCCCACTGGCTTAATTGCAAATGGAATGCAATGAAAAAAAGGCACAGCAGTGAGAGAAAAGAAAAAGGAAATGGAAATTATTTTTCCATCCATGTGCTTCCATAGTGAAAGTTAGGGATCTTCAGCCTGGGGAAGAGAAGATTAAAAGGGGAGCCGATAGAGATTTAGAAAATTGTGAGTGATGTTGCACCAGTAAAATGGGAACAAGTGTTTATACTTTGATATAGTACAAGGACTATTTAGGGACACTCCATGAAACTGAAGAGTAGCTCATTTTTAAAACAAATTTTAAAATGTGTGTGTTGGCTGAAAAAAATGCAATCAAACTGTGGAAACTACTGTTGGAAAACGAGGTCAAAGTCAGATTTAGAAAAGGTTCAGACAAGTTTCTGGAGGAGTGAAATGCCGCCTTTCAGCACAAGTTGGTCAGTGTTGATGGCAGGAAGCTGGGCTCAATGGACCCTTGGTCTGAACTGATATGCAATTTCATATGTTCTGACAGTCCCAGTGGCTGAGTTTTACATTGATTTAGAATAGTAAAATACCCACTTCAGCTCTCCCATCTTATCACGTCTGTCCCATGCTCCTAATGTTCTAAGTACTAATATTGCTTTGGCTTGCAGGGTGATGTTGGCCTTTATTGCCTGAACCCGCCCTACCTGCCTGTGATGTTTGCTGGCATTAATAACTACCTCTGGGTTCCAGGGATCCCTGGAAAGAGTAAAGTTTCTGTCAGCTTCAAATTTCGAACCTGGGATACCACTGGCTTGCTTCTCTTCACCAAATTCATAGACAAGGTGGGGTATCTGGAAATGACCTTGAGCGAAGGTCAGATCAATGTGTCCATTGCGCATCCTGGAATGAAGAAAGTGGAGTTTGCTGCAGGTATGGACAAGCTATCACATATAAACCTTAGCAGCATTATAAGAAACATAGAAACAGGATGGCAGAATAAGACCACGTGGCTTATCTAGTCTGTCCTTCCATATCAACTGCAATAGTCCCCTTTTTACCTTTAGAGATCCTGTGTTTGTCCCATGCTGCTTTGAATTCAGATACTGTCCTCATCTCTACCACCTGCACTAGGAGACTTTAGCATGCATCTACCTCTCTTTCCATAAAGAAATATTTGCAGATATTATTCCCGAGTCTATCCCTTTTCACTCTCATGCTATGTCCCCTCGTAGCAGAGCTTGCCTTCAATTGAAAGAGACCCTCCTGAGCATTTATGCTATGGAGGTATTTAAATATCTCTATCATATCACCCCGGTCAGATTGTGTCTTATTAACTGAAGAACTACTCCATCTCATAGTGGAGTAGGGTGGGGAAAAAATCAACTCTATGGCTGAACCTTGGGCAATGACTAGAAAAAATTAAGTAACTTGTTCAAACTTTCCATGATGCCATATACATAGCACTGCGGTGGTACATTAATGGCTTGCCTTCTGATTCACTGTACCAAAGCCGATACTGAGGATAATTTTATAACAAGCCACCTAGCTTGCACAGCAGATATGCACAGAAAGATTCAGATAACTTTATTGGCATGACAGGTTTACATGTGTTGCCACAATAATACATTTAAGGTTAGTTAAGAACGAAAAGAGAACATTGATGAGGTAATAGTAGCAACAGTACAATGTTCTGGTTCTGGTCTGTATTGTCCATGGTCAGGTTGCATGTCTTGCCTGGTGGCAGGATACTACGGGTCTTATATACAGTGCTGGCGGCTAGCGCTGAACTTACAACCCGGATAGTCCATGCTGGGGCCGTATCTGGGCTTTCAAGATTGCCATGAAGCTACCTGAGCATAGGTGATATTCAGCCACTTCCTGGTTATCTTCTGCCGCGAATTTTGCTACATATCGCTAACCGGGCAGCGGCTCAATATTGCTGCTGCCCGGTTAACGATGGGGGCTGCCCCAGAACGCCCCCAGCACACTGCAACTCTGGTTAGCATCGGGGTGTGGAATGGCGCTACCCACAGATAACTGTGTTAGTGTTACTGAATATCACACAGAGTAGCATTTGCAAGGTTCCCAGGTCTCTGAATATTGGGCTCTACATATTTTGTTGCCATAGGTGCTGTTTCTGCTCTTTCCTCCAGGATTATAGAGTTTTTTCTGCTCATTCATGTTTGGGAAGTCTTTTTACACTTAGACATTGTAAAATAGTTCTCTGTGTGCTGTGCTTTCCTGTCTAATCAATGTGTTTATACCTCAAAAATTTCCTGTCATGATTTGACAATTTCCAATCTGTAATCAAACCGCTGCTGATCGTTGGAAGTAGCGGTATACAAATGTATACTAAATAAATAAATAAATAAATTTAGCTTGCTCTTTGGCACGCACAGATTTTTCCTCATAGATTTTCTACTTCATATGCTCATATTTTGTAAAGTATATGCATAAGTCACAGTCCTGCCCCCAGAAATGTCTCCACGCAGTGTTGGAGAATCTATGATCTCCAGGAACAAGCAGGAATGTAGTCTTCGCATATGGGTATCGTTGGCACCAACGGAGCCTGCGCGGGAATGCTCCCCAGCGTCCAATAGGAAAGATTTTGGGAGCATCCCACAGCACCCACGTGCTGCCTTCCCGCCTTTCCCAAATGTCCCTCTCCAGTTTTTCGTTTTCCATGGAGCCGACAGGTCGCACATCCTGCCACCGCAGAAAATTCCCTTCTTATACTTCTTTTTTGTGGTCGCGTCTGCCTTCCCTCGACGCTACACCGGTACCGCCGGTTCTTCTTTTCTTTTTTCTTAAAAAAAACCCCCAAACTTTGTTTCTGGAGTCTTTCTTCAGTAACTTTCTTCTGTGGTGCCATGCACCATTTTGGGCACTACGCACAATATTTTCCTTTAAACATGGAAAAACCCGCTTCGGGTTTTAAAAAGTGTTCCAAGTGTGGCGGTACCATCTCTGTCACCAACACCCATGAGTGGTGCCTCAAATGTTTAGGTCCTGACCACTCTATTTCAGAGTGCCTTGCCTATGGAATGATGTCAAAAAGGGCCTGGCAAAACTGGGCTGCTAAACTTAGCACCCTTTTTCCCTCCAATGCAGCGTCCGTGGCGTCGACGTCCTCCAGGGCTTCATCTTCCTCTCATGGATCTAAGGTAACTAAACATAAATGTAGCCGGTCCTCAAAGGGTAGATCTACTTCTAAGCATCGAGATACCTCTGGCGTTGCCCTTGAGGGACTTTCACCGGCAAAATTGCCCCGGTGGGAGGCTGCGGCTTCCAAAGCACTAACGGGACTCCAGGATGTTCTCGAGGCTTCAACCTTGGCAGAATTACTGGTGCCATGCTCTGGGGTTCCGGCCGCTTTAACTGGCACCGATACCCAAGCATCGGCAGCGTCGATAGAAAAGAGATTCCTGGCTATTGAACGCAGTCTGGCGGCTCTTCTCACGGCCTCGATGCCCCTGAAACCGCTTCAGACAATTCAACCAGTACCGGTACCGGCACAGACTGCATTGACATCGGCAGGTATACTACCGGTACCGAGTCATGCGTCTCTATCCAGCATCGACATGTCCGTACCGGACCACTCCGATACTGACTTTAATCGGTACCGGTACCGTGCCTTGCACGATCACCCGGATCGGAGATACTTCAAATCCTCGGATGAGTCTGAAGATTCCGAAGACTCTGCCGATACCAGAGTACTTCTTCCCGAGGATTCCTCTTATCCTCAGCGTAGGATGTCTCCGCCTGAGGATATGTCCTTTCAGGATTTTATCCGAGATGTGGCCCAAGGTCTTTCCATCACAGTGGCTCCTGAAAAAGAGCCTAGGGCAAAGGAATTAGAAATCGTACAGTACCCTAAAGCTCCCAAGGAGGCAGCTACCCTACCTATTCATGAGATCTTGCATGATCTTTTGTTAAGGATGTGGGAAACACCTCTAACCACATCTCCTCACTCTCGAAGACTCGACACCATGTATTGAGTTCCTCCCTGTCCTGGGTTTCAGAAGACTCAGTTACCACACCATTCCATGGTGGTGGAATCAGCCATGAGATGGATGAAGAGTGCAAAAAGGCATGCATCTAATCCTCCAGGATGTGAGTGTAGGATTCTTGACGCCTTTGGACATTGATCCTTCCATGCTTTCTGCTAGGATCAGTTCCTATATCTTGTATATGGGAATGTTCCTTAAGGAAGTCACAGGAGACTTAGAGCTTATGAGCCCTCTTCTTCCTGAAGATAAAAGGCAGGACTATCTTGCTCTTGTTAAACATGCTCAGGATGTTTCCAAGTTTGTGAATCGTGCAGCCTTTGACTGCTTTGAGTGCATAAGCAGAACCTCTGACATTGCCATAGGTGCACGTAGAATTGCCTGGCTCCAGGCATCTGACTTGAAAATCTGAGTACAGGACAAACTGGGGAATACACCTTGCACAGGAGAGAATCTCTTTGGCAAGAATTGGCAGGAAAAAGCTAATGAGATAGATGCTGACAATATCATTTTGGATAGATTGTCCAAATCTACAGCTGATCCTGCGAGGAAAAGATCCTCTAAGAAACCATTCTTCAGCAAGAAGAAGTTGTATCCCTCCTATACCCAGTAGGGACATCGCTTAGGTCAGTCTGCCCAAAAGGGACAGCAGCAACAACCCAGGCAACAAAGGAAGCCAAAAGCAGCTAAGCCTCAGCCGGCTCAGCAGACTCAGCCTCCACAGGGGCTTCGACTCCTGTCTAGAGAACCTTGCCTTCCTGTCCCTGAACGGCCCAGAACCCTCCACCATCCCAGGAAGGTTATGTCATTTTGCCCCCAGATGGTGTCAGCAGCAGAAAATTGGACTCTGTCCATTGTATGAGAGGGGTACAAGCTTCATTTCCTCCTACAATAGTAAGACAGTTCAATTCTTAGCTTCTCTCAACAACCGGTTAGGTCAAGAAGTCACAATGCTCCTTGCTCAAGGAGCAATAGAAGAGGTACCCATTCCCCAATGGGGTACAGGGTTCTACTACCCCTATTTCCTTATTCCAAAGAAAACAGGAGGACACAGACCCATTCTAGACCTCAGAGAATTGAACAAATTCCTGTTCAGAGAGAAGTTCAAAATGATTTCTCTAGGAACTCTGCTGCCATACCTTCAGAGTCAGGATTGGCTTTGTTCTCTAGATCTCAAGGATGCGTACACTCATGTTCTCATCCATCCAACTCACAGGAAGTTTCTTTGATTCCTGTTTCAAGGAAAGCACTACCAATACAGGGTTCTTCCTTTTGGCCTGGCTTCTGCACCAAGAGTGTTCACAAAATGCATGGCTGTGGTAGCAGCATTTCTCCGCACCTTTGGGAATATTCGTCTTCCCTTACTTAGATGACTGGCTCATTCGAGCCCCTTCAAGGCCAGAAGCCAGTATTGCTCTGTCTCGCACAATGCGCATCCTTCAGTATTTGGGACTTGTCAAACTTTCCAAAGTCCAACCTTGCTCCCACTTAATCCCTAGGAGCTCATCTGGATACCAGACAGACAAGGGCTTTCCTTCCACAGCCCCATTGCCTTTGCATTGTACAGTTAGCTACCCAAGCAGTGCTCAAACCTCATCTCACTGCTCGGGAAATGTTACAATTGCTAGGCCACATGGCATCCACCGTGCATGTGGTTCCTTATGCTCGCCTCCATATGAGGGCAGCCCAGTGGACCCTATCCACTCAGTGGACTCAGGCGTCAGGTTGCCTATCAGACAAAATAGCAAACTCAGATCGCCTCATTTTGTCCCTCCAATGGAGCCAGTCACCCAGAAACCTTCTGGTGGGGTTTCCTTTCCAGCATCCCCCACCCCAAGCCACTCTAACAACAGATGCTTCACAGGTGGGTTGGGGAGCCCACCTGCACGACCTCTCTACCCAGGTAGCTGGACTCTGCAGAGGGCCTGTCTTCATATCAACCTCCTGGAGCTCAGAGCAGTCTTCCTTGCTCTTCGAGTATTACACACCCAGCTCAGCTACAAGACAGTCCTAGTTCAGATAGAACATGGCTACTTGATTATCCAAGTGAACAAGCAGAGCGGAACAGGCTCTCTGTCACTCTGCAACGAAGCTTTGTGTCTATGGGCCCTCGCCAGAGAGCATCAGATTCATCTCCTTGCGGTGTATCTTCAAGGCATTCAAAACTCTTGGGCAGACAGACTCGGTCGAGTTCTGCTTCCAAAGAAATGGTCTCTCCATGCAGACCAGATGGCCAAAAGTTTTCAAATTTGGGGAACCCCGGACATAGACCTCTTTGCAAGTCTGCTGAATGCCAAACTTCCCCAGTTCTGTTCCTGAATTCCGGCTCGAGGTTGTCAGTTCAGGAATGCTTTCCTCCTTCATTGGGGTCAGGACTTCCTGTTTGCCTTTCCACCCATTTCCCTAATTCCCAAAACCCTGTTCAAGCTTCAGGGAGAAAGAGGTCATATGATTCTCATAGCTCCACATTGGCCACGGCAACCGTGGTATCCTCTGCTCCTACATCTCTCTCAAGCTCTGCCTCTGGAGTTAGGATCTGCTCCAGATCTTCTCTCACAAGAGGACGGGATGCTGTGGCATCCCAATCCCCAGTCTCTGCATCTCAGGGCCTGGTTGCTGAGAGCCTAGAACTTCAGGCTCTTAACCTTTCCCAGCAGGGAAAGGATATCCTTCAGGCTTCCAGGAAACCCTCCACAAGACGCTCTTATGCATTTAAGTGGAAGAAGTTTCCCATATGGTGCTCGCAGAAGGGTCTTAACCCTCTTGCGATACCTCTGGAATCATTACTGGAGTATCTCCTTCATTTATCAAATGCAGGGCTTAAGACCAATTCAGTGAGAGTCCATTTGAGTGCTATTGCAGCTCTTTCAAGCCTCTAAATGGACAACCTATTTCCTCTCATTCTCTCATAGCGAGATTTATGAGAGGCCTTCTTTTAACAAAGCCTCCCATTAAGTCACCACTGGTGGAATGGGACTTGAATCTGGTACTTGGGCAGCTCGCGAAACCGCCCTTTGAACCATTAGCCACTACCTCTTTGAAATTCCTTTCCTGGAAGATTATCTTCCTCATTGCAATCACATCAGCATGTCACATCAGTGAATTGGAAGCGTTGGTGGCTGATCCTCCTTATACAAGGTTCCACCATGATAAGGTAGTCCTTAGGACTCATCCACACTTTATGCCAAAGGTGGTTTTGCCTTTTCATTTAAACCAAGCGGTTTACCTTCCTGTATTCTTTCCAAGGCCTCACGCCTCAAATGCAGAAAGGAACCTTCATACTTTGGACTGTAAAAGAGCTTTGGTCTTTTACTTGCAAAGGACACAGCAACATAGAAAATCCTCTCAACTCTTTGTTGCTTTTGATCATAGTCATCTGGGACTTCCAGTCTCCAAAAGGACACTGTCCATCTGGATTGCACAGTGTATATCTTTTGCCTATGAGAGTAAGAACCTTCCTCTTGAAGGCCATGTCACAGCTCACAATGTGAGAGCCAAGGCAGCCTCAATGGCTCATCTTCACTCTGTGTCTATCGACGATATCTATCAAGCAGCTACTTGGGCTTCGGTACATACCTTCACAGCCCATTACTGCTTGGACAAGGACTCCCGCTGGGATGCCTTGTTTGGTCAGGCTGTGCTTCAACACCTGTTCCATACTTAATCAACTCCTACCCACCGTCCCTGGTAGGATGCCAGAGATCTATGGGGGGGAAGTGGAGCCCTTTCACAAGGACACACAACTTTCTGGGGCCATCTCCCTGGCAGCTGCAGCTAGGGAGTCCCCATATGTGAAGACTACATTCCTGCTTGTTCCTGGAGATAGCATAGTTACTCACCTGTAACAGGTGATCTTCGGGAACAGGAGGAATTTAGTCTTCACAACCCACCCACCTCCCCTAGGAGTTGTATCTCTCTGTCTCTCTTTCCCTCTCTTTTGTCTCAGCTATAAACTCATCTGGAGAGGGACAGTTGGGAAAAGTGGGAAGGCAGCACGTAGGCGCTGTGGGATGCTCCCAAAGGCTTTCCTATTGGACGCTGGGGAGCATTCCCGTGCAGGCTCCGTCGGTACCTACGATACCCATATGTGAAGACTATATTCCTGCTGTTCCCGGAGATCACCTGTTACAGGTGAGTAACTATGCTTATGGATAGAGTGTATACAAGTGCTTATACTCTGTGCATATTAAGAAAATGTTTCTCTGTGTGAAATACCTTTTAAAAGTACCCTAGTATCTCCTAAAACTAACTTCAGCTTTCTATACAACGATGGGGTCAGTTTTGGAAAGAACGTATCTGGTTAGCAGCATCAGCTAACTGGATAAGTGTCAGGGAGAGAGATGCATCAGCCCTCTGTGGAAGGTGTTGCTGAATCTTCTGTGTGGCTGCCTCAGCTGTATCCAGGTAGTACCAGGATGGTTCAGAGCAGAGCAGAAAGTTATCGGCATAGCAGCGAGTTTCAGCACTTCTGTAGGGAGAGCAGTACAGAAAGGGCAGGAAGTAGCTGTCCTAAATGACTTTCCAGATAGCTATCCTTGAAGCAACACTGAAACTCAAGCTAGTAGCCAGCGCTGACTGCAGAATTCAGATATTCCGTGCTATCCACTATCTGCATACTGCTGCGGCCGGCATTATAAAAGAATGATGACTGCCACAGCTGAATATTAAATGGATGATAGCTAATATCCACTGGTAACTGATACCCCAGCCTTCTGTTGAGACAGAAAAGGAGCGTCCTATGTTCGCCGTGCTGTGCCTGTTTCCATATTCGCTTTCCTTTTTTTCTTTTTCTCGCCTGTCTTCGCATCGGTAGGCTACCGGCTCAATGATGGTTTCTGGCATGCAGTGCTTCTGGTGGCAAGGGAGGGCTCTGCTGTGGTTATTATCGATGAGGACGAAGGAGCCGAATTCAGGGTTAATTATCCCACCGAGTTCCAACTTCTGACGGGAGATGTGTACTTTTTTGGAGGTGAGAGAATCCTTGCAGCAGGACCCTTCTCTGATGTGGGAATCGTTCATGGGTCTCTGTGCTGATTCTGCTGTAAGCATAGGAAATACATCCCCGCCCCCCTCCACCAGCAGTGGCTCCTAGGGAAATTCTTATAAATGTTTTTCCTAAACTGACTATTTCAGGATGTCCAAAGCCGGTGGGAGACTCAGGCTGCCAGTCGAACCAGACGGCGTTCCACGGCTGTATGCAGTTGCTGTACGTGGATGGGAACTTTCTGGATCTGACCCTCATGCAGTTTGGCAGGCTGGGAAGATTTTCCGAAGTCATGTTCAACGTGTGTGCAATTGCTGACAGGTACTTCTCCTTCCATTCCATTCCATTCCCATTTCCTCTTCCTCCCCCCCCCTTCAATGTAGACAGTAAGAGGGAATGTTTATAAAGCTTTTTTCACGCATACATGCCAATATTTGTGCATAGAGGGCTTCTTATAAAATTTCCCCAGGCATAAAAGTATCAGGTGATAATGAGAAGATGCACAGTTTTCCATGAGATAAGTTCAGGTGTGTTCAGGGGAGGAGTTGGGAAGTATGCATGAACATTTACCTGCTGCCAAGCACACGTAGATGTCTGTGGCTCCATTTTAAGCATAATTGCTGCAGCTTTTCTGGGGTAATTTTATAAAGACATCTAGGAGCATGTTTACTAAAATGCAGTAGCTTATGGTGTGTTCAGCCCTGAAACTTAGTATGGGAGTAGCACCAGACACGCGCTAACAAATGGAGGCATGCCTGGCAGGTCCCCATGTAGTTAGCGTGGGTCCCATGCAACCCCCATGCTAAGTCATTTGCTGTGACTTACTGCGGGTGCACTTGGCATCATCCATTGAGGTGGCGGTACGTGTACCCCCACTAAGTGCTACATTGATGGTTGGATGCCTGCAATAACTGCAATGTGCCCATCCCTCCTCTGGACTGCCTAGTCTCTGCCCCAGTCCATGCTAAGCGGTTAGCACGAGATTGTAGGTGCCGCTGCATATGTGGCATGTGGTAACGGTTACCACAGCGCACTTTGTGCATGCTGAACCCCGTGCTAGCCATTACTGGAGAACCATTAGGAAAACTAGGTGGCCGCCTAGGGTGGCAGCTTCTGGGGGGCAGTAAAGAGCAGGGTATTCAAAGCTAAACAATAGATTCTAACAGCCAAGGGGGCCATAAGACTCAAGATTTGCCTAGGACATCGACCCTTTGAATCAGCTCCCATAGACACCCCTATGCCTTCATAAAATAGGCACCAACTCGGCCTTCATACATAAGCAGCCTGTTATGAATTATCCTCTAATTGTCTTGCATTGTTCATGTAGGGGGGTCATTTTTATAAAGAATTCCCAAGTGTTAAAGTAAGTTTTACATGGGAAAAATAGCTCTTCTAGAATTGTGCAGGAGTGTGCAGGTATAAAAGCAGGCACACTTTGAGAGCGCGTATTTTCATAGGACCTCCATGAAGGACCTGCATGCACAGGAGAATTAATTTTATAAAAGTCATAAATACACGCGTTGGCATGAAGGCGTGTACTTAGCTAGTAGGTGTAGCCAGAGGTGCAGTCTGGGTGGGGCATGGGGGGAGTTCACAAGTGCATGCGTTGATTATGAAATAACATAACCTAATTGTATACTTGCCTACTCTCAAGAAGATGTAAATATGTGCATCTGTATGTTAAGGTGCAATCTCTGCTTCTTATGCTAGTATTTTATAAAGACGCACTGTTACTATAGCTCTTAGAAAAGAGAGCCTAAGTAGGCGCCTACCTGCCCTTATCAACTAGGTACCCTGTTATAAACTGACCATCCATATTCATAAAATATTTGCATGCACACATAGAAAATCATTATATAAAGTCAGTCCCATGCACACACGTAAATGACCCTTATAAAATACTGACTAGCATAAAAGTACACGCTTATGGCATGAAGGTACATACTTTGCTGGTAGGCGTAGCCATGTGCACATGGGAGGAGCATGGGCGGACTTCAGATAAAGGTGTAGATTATAAATGATGTTGTTAAGTGCTGTCGAGTCTGTCTCGGCTCATGGTGACTCTGGATAGTTCGGTCTTCAGTCAGGCGGCTCATAGTTAACAGAGTGGCATCCATAGCTGCTGCTGTTGTATCGATCCATCTCGTTGCAGGCCGCCTTCTTTTGTGTTGACCCTTAATCTTGCCAAGCATATCATTCTCTAATGATCTCTCTCTTCGCATGATGTGTCCAAAGTATGAAAGTCGAAGTCATCTGAGCTTCTAAAGAAAGCTTTGGTTTGATTTCCTCTAGTTCTGACTGGTTTGTTCTTCGGGCTGTCCATGGTATGCACAGTATTCTTCGCCAGCACCATAATTCAAAGACATCGATTTTCTTCTTGTCTATCTTTTTCATTGTCCAACTTTTGCATCCATAAGATGTTATTGACAATACCATGGTTTGGACAAGTTGAAGCTTTGTATGGAGAGAGACATCTCTGCTCTTGAGAATCTTGTCTGGGTCCTTCATATCTATTCTGCCA
Source organism: Ichthyophis bannanicus (assembly GCA_033557465.1). Lineage (NCBI taxonomy): Eukaryota > Metazoa > Chordata > Amphibia > Gymnophiona > Ichthyophiidae > Ichthyophis > Ichthyophis bannanicus. The sequence goes on from CM066045.1 coordinate 57,295,817, forward strand.
AGAGCAATACATCATCAGATTTCTTGACTACTTGTCATTTCTTTATTGATTGATCCAAGCAGGTTAAAGATGTCCACTATTTCAATTTCTTCTCCATCAGTGAAACTTATTGATTTTTTTGCCAGTTGTTAGGATCTTTGTCATCTTTACGTTAACGTACAGGCCCATTTTAAGACTATATTCCCTGATCTTATTTTATTTATTTATTTAACAATTTCTTCTATACCGCCCCTTCCAGAGATCAAGGGCGGTTTACATGGAACAGAAACAAAATTTTGTATACATTAGTATACTTTACATGGAACAGAGTTTTTAACTATATACAGGTAATATTACAAATAACATAACAGAACTAATTACAATTAACAGAACTAATTACAAGTAATTACAAGTAACTAATTACAAGTAACTTGTAACTAATTACAAGTAACATAACAGAACTAATTAGAAGTAATACAACAGTTTAGGTATGACTTTCCACGAAGGATAAGTACTGTAGGTAATGTAAGGTTTTTCTTGTGTTAGTCGTTTGTCCTGTCTTGAGTGCTGTGGATGTGTTTTTGTGATTGTTGGGGGGAGGTACTCTGTTGGTGGGGGATTTCAAAATGGTTAATGAAGAGGAAGGTTTTGAGTTCTTTTTTGAATTGGTGAAGGTCTTTTATCAAGCGAAGAGTTAGTGGGAGTTCATTCCAGAGAGTGGGGGCAGCGAAGGAGAAGGCCCTATCGCTTGTGGTTGCTTTTGCTTTTCTGAAGGTTGTTTTTATGTTGAGAGAATGTGTTGCATTTTGTCTGTGCATTCTAGTTTCTGATGGGGGGCGTATTAGGGTGGACAGGTGTGAAGGGGAGATGTTGTTAAGGAGTTTGAAGGTGGTTAGTATGATTTTATATTTTATTCGGTTACCTATAGAGAGCCAATGCAAGTCTAACAGTACTGGGGTCACGTGGTCAGTTTAGCTTTTGTGATCATCTTGGCGCATATGTTTTGGGCTCTTTGAAGTAGGTAGATGCTCTTTAGCGGGAGACCATTTAGGAGACTATTACAATAGTCAAAGTGGGGGGTGATGAGGGTATTGACTACTTATCTGAAATCATGTGTGTCGAGTAGAGGTCTTAGGTGTTGTATTGTCTTGAGTTTGTAGAATATCGTTTTTACTGTCTGTTTTATGTGGGGAAGCATGGTGAGTGAGTGGTCCAATATTATTCCTAGGTACTTTACCTCCTTTTTAACAGGTATAGTTGTTTTGTTTATTATGATTGTTGGGTAGTTGTGTTCAGCGTCTGGCTTTCTCGTTATGAACATTGCTTCTGTCTTTTTAAAGTTGATGCTGAGATGATTATCTTCAAGCCATGTGGTTGTCTCAGTCATGCATTCAAGTAGGTTGTCATATTTAGGGCTGTTAGAATTTATGGGGATGGCGAGCATAATGTCATCAGCGTATATAAAATGGTTGATTTTATGTTTTTTAAATATGTTTGTGTAGGTATAGGTTGAAGAGGAGGGCGGGCTGAGCCTTGGGAGATACCCTGACCTTGAGGGAAGGTTTCCGATATTTCTTGACCCATTTGCACCCGTATTAATCTATGTGAGATGTATGATTTGAACCATTCGAGGACTGTCCCTCCTATTCCTAAGCTTTCTAGTCTGTTGATGAGTGTGTTGTGGTTGATGCTGTCAATTGCGGCAGATAGATCTATAAAGAGGAGTAGGAAGCCTTGGTTGTGGTCTTTTGTCCCTCGGATGAGGAGATCCATCAGTACAATTAGGAGTGTTTCAACTCCATGGAAGGGGCGGAATCCGAACTGGTGTGAGTCAAGGAGTTTGTATTCATCAATGTGTTCCTGTAGTTGGAGTTGTATGGTTTTTTCTATTATTTTGGCAATGAGTGGAATGCTGGCTATGGGCCTGTATGAGTTTGGGTCCTTTGGGTCTAGTTTATTGTTTTTTATGATGGGGCTTATTGATGAGAGCTTTAAGGCATCTTAAGAAGCTTTAAGGCATCTTAAGAAGCTTTAAGGCATCTTAAGGATCTTGAGAAGCAAATGTTTCAGATCGTCTTCACTTTCAGCCAGTAAAACGGGGTTACTTACCTATAATGGGAGTTCTCCGTGGACAGCAGGATAAGTCAGCCACACCTGGTGACATCATCCGATGGCGTCACTGATACAGAAGTTCTCTCCTAGAGCTCAGAAAGGTAAGCCTTTCTGAGCACATGTGATTGTCTCCACCCTCGGGCCCGCCCCTACCTGGCTCAGTTCGTACCTAGCTTGCGGCCATTTCATTGCCTGGTAGGGACGTGGCCCACTGAGGGAAATAGTGGACCCCACATGCCTTCGACATAGGGGAGGAGGCTGGGAACATGTGGCTGACTTATCCTGCTGTCCACTGAGAACTCCCGTTACAGGTAAATAACCCCGTTTTCTCCTAGGACAAGCAGGATGAGTCAGCTACACCTGGTGACTCACCAGCGCGGCATAGCCGCTGTAGCTGTGGAAGGCGGAGGTCTGCGGTTCGTTAATTATATTCAAGGGCACTTAGGATGCCACAAGGTTTATTGTTATAGGTATGAACATTACAACAGTGCAAAGAACTACAAACAGCTCCATGGAGCGTGAGCAATCAATTGAACTTAACAATGGTGAGCAAACAATTAGTGAGCATAGGCAAACAATGATCAACAGTCAACATCAGTAAGAAGGAGTTAAGCCTTCCTCAGAGTGTGGTTGTTTGAGGGCTGGATTCCTGCAGTTAGCACGGAATGGCCAAACGAGCTGTTAGTCAGAGACAAGAGTGCCAGGCAATAGTGTCTCTGGAAGGTGTGGGATGAGGCCAAGGTCGCGGCCTTACAGATGTGGTTGAGTGGCACCACGCTGAGGTTTGCTAGCGTGGCCGCCATGGCCCATAACTGGTGGGCATGGATGTGTGCCGGGGCGGTAGCGCCGGTCTTCGAATATCAGAGGGAGATGCAGGCTGTGATCCACTGCAATAGGATTTGCTTGGTGACTGGTTGTCCTGGTTTATTGGGATTGAAGGACACAAAGAGTTGGTTGGCTCGGCGGGTAGTTGCCGTCTGGTCTAGGTATGTGCGCAATGCATGTACACAGTCCAGAGTGTGGAGGCGACGTTCTTCTGGGTTGTTATGTGGCTCCGGGTAGAAGGTAGGAAGCTCGATGGCTTGATTGATATGGAAGGCAGACGCCACTTTAGGCAGGAATTTGGGGTGGGTTCGCAGGGATGCGTAGCCCGGATGGAGCGTGGTATAAGGGGGTTGCGCCATTAGCGCTTGGAGTTCGCTCACTCTTCTGGCGGAAGTGATGGCAATGAGGAACAATGTCTTCCAAGTGACAAATTTGAGAGGGGCTTGGTCCATGGGCTCGAAGGGGTCTCTTGTGAGTTTCTCGAGCACTACGTTGAGGTCCCAGGTGGGTATAGGCTTGCTGATGGGGGGCCTTAGGTTTGCAAGGCCTTTCATGAAGCATGATACCAAGGGATATGATGAGATGGGTTGCCCGTCCAGGTGGTCGTGGAAGGCTACGATGGCCGCCAGGTGAACCCTGATGGACGAGGTCTGGAGCCCGGTCTGAGAGAGGGAGGAAAGGTATTGGAGGATCTGAGGTTTGGGGCAGGAGAGGGGGAAGGCCCCTGTCATCTTGCACCAGGCATCGAATCTGTTCCATTTGAGTGCGTAGGAGGGGCGGGTCGAGTCCCTTCGTGCGGCCAGGATGATCTGCTGGACCTCCCCTGTGAGGTTCATGTTGGTTAGGCGTTGCCGTTCAATTTGCAGGCTGTCAGTGCCAGGGCGGTAAGGTTGGGGTGCAAGGTCTTCCCCTCGTCCTGGGAGAGGCGGACCGGGGTGGGGTGGGGGGGTTCCGCGAGAGGTGCTGGAGGAAGGGGAACCACATCTGCCTCAGCCAGAATAGTGAAATGAAGATTACGGAGGCCCTGTCAGTGATGATCTTCTGCAGGGTCTTGGAGATGAGTGGCATCGGGGGGGGGGGAGGGGGGTAGACGTATAGCAGCTTGTGCCCCCCCCCCCCCCAGTGTAGGTGGAAGACGTCCGCGGCAACCCTCTGGTTCGCCGGGTGTCTGGAACAGAATCTGCACACTTTGTGTTGTTGGGGTGTGCGAAGAGGTCCAATTGTGGCTGGCCTCACTCGAGGAAGAGGGAGGCTGAGATCTCCAGATGGAGCGACCATTCATAGGGTTGCAGCTGGCGGCTGAGTTTGTCTACCAGGTTGTTGAGTTCTCCCAGGAGGTAATTGGCTAGGAGGTGGCAATCCCTGCATCGGGCAAAGTTCCATATTGCGTGTGCTTCCCTGCAGAGGGGTAGCAAGCCCATGCCTCCCCGTTTGTTGATGTAGAACATGGCGGTTGTCCGTCTGAATTAGCACCACTTTGCCGCTCAGCCAGGCTTGGAAAGCTTGCAGTGCATACCTGATGGCCCTCAACTCTAGCAGGTTGATGTGCAGTCTGCCCTCCTATGCTGTCCACATTCCTTGGGTGCGTAGATGCAAGAGGTGAGCGCCCCAGCCCCGGTTGGAGGCATCCGTGGTGAGGTCGGGCGGGGGGTCCTTGAAGGCTCTGCCAAAGGAGAGGTGTGTCTTGCACATCCACCAGGACAGGGAGGCCTGTATTTTCTGGTCTATGGCTATCTGTTGAGACAGTGGTTGTGTTCGCTGGTTCCAGCGGCGGTGGAGGTGCCATTACAGATCTCTCATGTGGTGAGTTGGATGACATGTGTAGTTGCTGCCATGTGGCCTAATAGGCGCAGGAGTGTTCTGGAGGATGTGTCTTTGGCCGTTGAGATTTGACGGGCTAGATGGGAGATGTTATCCACCCTGGCCAACGGAAGGAAGGCTGTTGCTTGGCGGGAGCATAGAGTTGCTCCAATGAAGTCCAATGTTTGTTTGGGTTGCAATTGTGACTTCTGGAAGTTGATGGGGAAGCCAAGGGTGGAGAGGAGCGAGGTGGTTTGGTGCATCGCCTTGGTCGCAGCTGGCCTGGAGGGTGCAGCGGTCAGCCAGTCGTCCAGGTAGGGAAAAACACAGGTGCCGGACTTTTGGAAGTGAGCAGCAGCCACTGCTATGCATTTGGTGAACACTCTAGAGCTGAGAAGAGGCCGAATGGAAGCACTTTGTACTGGTAATGCGTGCCCTTGATGCAGAAGCATAGAAACCTCTGGTGGGCTGGGTGAATAGGGATGTGGGCGTAGGTATCGTGGAGATCCAGTGAGGCTAGCCAGTCGTTCTGTTGGATGAGGGGTAGGATGGACCCTAGGGAATGCATCCTGAAGCATTCTTTGTGGATGAACTTGTTGAGGCGGCGTAGATCAAGGATTGGGCGCATTCCACCAGATTTCTTGGTGACCATGAAGTACTTGGAGTAGAAGCCTCTTCCAGTTTCTTCCTTGGGTACCCGCTCTATCGCCCGGGCGTTCAGGAGTGCCTCGATTTCCTGGTACATTGCCTTGGCAAGATGAAGTGGTATGCGGGAGTGGGGGAGGGCCCTCTGCAGAGGGGTCACCGTGAAGCGGATGCAGTAGCCTCTGTGTATGATTTTTAGGACCCAGTTGTCTGTGGTGATTCTCCCCCATGCCTCTTTGAAGAAGGTCACGCATCCTTCCACCGGCAGGCGTGTGGGAGTTGTCTCGTCAAAAGGATGGCATGCTTTTCCCCGAGGAGGTCGCCGTCTGTTTTTGCGGTCTGCGCTCCTTGTTGTGGTTTTTGGTTGTAGGGTTGGTAGGCTGGCTGGTAGGAGTGGTAGTTTGTCCGCTTCGCCTGCCACCTTTGCTGAGGCTGGTACAGTCTGGGTTGTTGAGGCTTTCGGTAATAGGAGCCCTGCATCTTTCTGGAGCTGGAGCTTTTATCCAGACCATCGGAAGCCAGAGACTGGAGAGTATTGAAGTGTTCCTTCATATTGCTAACAGTCTCCTTTACTTTGGCTCCGAAGAAGTTGTCTCCAGTGCAAGGGGCATCTACCAGGCATTCGTGTGTGTCCGCTCTCAGGCCTGATGCTCTGATCCAGGCTATGCGTCTCGCTGCGATGGCCATGGCAGATCCTCTGGAGGCAGCATCAAATGCGTCAAAGGTGGAGCGGATGAGGTGTTTGCCGCATTCGGTCAGGTCCCCCAGAAGGGGCGAAAAGGTGGCTTTGCTATCATTGAGTAGCCCATCCAAAGCTTTCTTGAGGCTGTCGAGGATGGTGTCAAGATAGAGGACCTGCTGGAATTGATGTGCTGCCTCTTTGCACTCAGCATGGTAGCTTGGAAGACCTTCTTCCCATGGTCATCCAGTGTCTTGTGGTCTTTGCCTGGTGGTGCATTGGTATGCATGCGGGGGCTCTTTGCCTGTTTCAGGGCAGACTCCGCGACGATTGACTGGTGAGGTAATTGAGTCCTGTTGAAGCCAGGTGAGGGCTGGACTTGGTATTTCACATGTAGTCTGCATGATGTGGGTGGAATAGAGGCGGGGGTCAGCCAGTTGCGGTTGAAGGTGTCCAGAAGGAGGTGGTAGATCTGTACAGAAATCACCAATCTAGGAGCATTCAGGTACTTTAGAAGGCTCAGGACCTCATTCCTAGGGTCCAGAGTGTCCGAGGGGTTCAGGTTGAGCCTTGAGGCGAGTTTCTGGAGATACTTGGGGTAGGTAAGGTCCTCCGGTGGCTAAGGCAGGAGAGGTGGTGCTGAGGGAGGTTCTGAAGGAGAATCTCTGCTGCTGTTCGTTGGTGAGGGGCTGTGTGAAGAGATGCGCTCGGCCGCTTTCTCTGCTTCACTGCCCAAGGAGAAAGGATCCGGGGAGAACCCGATTGGCTGAGGGAGATCTCCATGGGGTTGGTGTCCTGGGTGCTTGATAGGTGAGGTTGTGTTGGCTGTGCTGCTTGTGGAAAGTTCTGAGCCAGGAAGGTTTTCCACAGGTCCACCATGGCTGCTGGGAGGTGCTCCGGGTCGAGGGGGGCTGGAACTGATGGTTGGTGGTGGGAGCGTCGCTTGTGCCCCCTGGAGTCATGTCTGTGCCTTTTCTGTGGAGAGTCAGGTGCAGGGGATGGTGAGATGCTGTACCTCCTGTGGTGTCTGTGTCTCCTGCGTGTCTCCCTGCTGCTGCTCCTGTAGTAGTCTGTGCTGGCACGGCTGACTGAATTCTGGGGCCAGTGTGGGGAGAGATCACGCCACTGGAGCGGCTGTCCGAGCGACCTTGGAGTCGGCGCCGTTTGGGAGAGTTGCTGCAACAGGTTTCAGGACCATCGCTGGGTTTCCTGGCGTTATGGGAGGATTCCCCGTGGTGACGGCCAATAGTAGGCACCGTGGGCGGGTCTTTATGTGCTGTGGGCGTGTATCTCGAGGGTAAGCCAATCGTGGGCTTGGTGGGTGGATCCTTCCTCGTGGTGCGGGAAATAGTGCCGGTGAGGGAGGGCTGCTTTCTGCTGCTCGCGGCTGCGAGGAGTGTGTAGGAGCTGCCGGCACATGCTGTAGGGAGGCACTAGAGGCATCGGGGTCGCAGGAGGGAGCAGGCAGACTGAGGATGGAGGCCCTGAGAGGCATATCCCGGGTTGCAGCAGAGGAGCTGTGTGCGGCGGCCATGTTGGGGTTAGCCATGCGGTCGTTTTTCTCCTGACCCAGTCGGCCGCTGCTTCTTCTTTCCAATGGAGATCGGGGCCGCAGAGAGAGAATCGGAGGGAGAGTCCTTGAGTGCATGGCTGCGGGATTGGCGTGCCCTGGGGGACATGCGTGCACAGTGAAGACAGTCTTCCATGCGGTGGTCCTTGCCCAGACAGCGTAAGCATCGGTCGTGTGCATCTGTAGAGTTCATCTTCTTAGAGCAGTGTGGGCATTTCTTGAAGCCAGGTTTGCTGCCCTTATCCTGTTTTTCTTTGTTTCTTTTTGAGGTTTTTTCTTTATCCATGTTAATGTTAGGATGGAGAGCTGAGATTTCCGTCCGAGTGGTAGGGCGTAAGAACAAGAACTGAGCCAGGTAGGGGCGGGCCCGAGGGTGGAAACAATCATGTGCTCAGAAAGGCTTACCTTTCTGAGCTCTAGGAGAGCACTTCCGTATCAGTGGCACCATCAGATGACATCACCAGGTGTGGCTGACTCATCCTGATTGTCCTAGGAGAATGTGGTATCAGCATAGCGAAGGTTGTTGAGTCTTCCACCAATCTTCACACCTCGATTGTCGCCATACAGTCCTGCTTCTCTGATGATTTGTTCTGCATATAAGTTAAACAGGTAGGGGGAAAATATGTAGCCTTGTCGTACACCGTTGCTGATTTTAAACCATTCTGTTTCTCCTTGTTCCGTTAGAATTGTTGCTTCTTGATCAATGTAAAGGTCATGCAAGAGGAACTATTAGGTTTTCTGGTATACCCATGCTTCTTATTGTGGTCCAGAGTGTCTCATAGTTTACACAGTCAAGTCATGCTGTAGTCGATGAAACACATATAGATATCCTTTTGGTATTCTTTTATCTTTTCAAGGATACATTTCACATTTACATAGAAACAGAGAAATATGACGACAGAAAAAGACCACATGGCCTATCTAGTCTGTCCTTCCATAACAACTACAACAGTCCCCTTTTTTCCTTTAGAGATCCTCTGTGTTTGTCCCATGCTTTTTTGAATTCAGATACTGTCCTCATCTCTACCACCTCCACTGGGAGACTATTCCATGGATCCACCACTCTTTCCACAAAGAAAGATTTCTGCATATCACTCCTGAATCTATCCCCCTTCACCCTCATCCCATGTCCCCTTGTAGCAGAACTTGATTTCAATTGAAAGAGGCTCTCCCCCTGTACATTTATGCCACGGAGGTATTTAAACATCTCAATCATATCACCTCTATCCCGCCTTTCCTCTAAGGTGTACATATTAAGATCCTTACTGTAAGTCTGTTCTCATATGCTTTATAATGAAGACCACTAACCATTTTAGTAGCCACCCTCTGTATTGACTCCAACCTGTTTATATCCTTTTGAAGGTGTGGTCTCCAGAATTGCACACTATACTCCAAATGAGGTCTCACCAAAGACTTATACAGAGGCACTATCACCTCCTTTTTTCTGCTAGCTATTCCTCTCCATATGCACCCAAGCATCCTTCTAGCTTTTGCCGTCGCCTTTTCTACCTGTTTAGCTACTTTAAGATCATCAGACACAACCACACCTAGGTCCCGCTCTTCTTTAGTGGACAAAAGTACTTCACCCCCTATACTATATTGCTCCCTTGGATTTCTGCAGCCCAAATTGATGACCTTACATTTTTTAACATTAAATCCCAGCTGCCAAATTCTAGACTATTCTTCAAGTTTAGCTAGATCTATCCTCATGTTATTTAAGAACATTAGATATGCCATACTGGGTCAGACCAAGGTCCATCAAGCCCAGTATCCTGTTTCCAACAGTGGCCAATCTAGGTCATACGTACCTAGCCGTTTCCCCAAAAGACACAGGTTCCATAATGCTTGTATTGGGTCAAGCATTGATATCCTGGGTCCCTTCTTAATAATGGTTTATGGACCTTCCTCCAGGAACTTGTTTTTAACCCAGCTACACTAACAGCCTTTACTACATCCTCCGGTAACAAATTCCAGAGTTTGATTACACGTTGAGTGAAAAAATATTTTCTTTTATTAGTCTTAAATAGTTTACCCTGTAGCTTCATTGCATGTCTCCTAGTCTTTCTGTATTCTGATAACGTAAACAATTGATCTATGTTTACCCTTTCCACTCTGTTCATTAATTTATAGACTTCTATCATATCTCCCCTCAGCCGTCTCTTTTCCAGGTTAAAGAGCCCTAACCTTTTTAGCCTTTCTTCATAGGGGTATCCTTCCATCCCCTTTACCATTTTGGTGGCTCTTCTCTGAACCTTTTCTAATAACGCTATATCCTTTTTAAGTTACGGCAACCAGAATTGCACACAATATTCAAGGTGCGGTCTCACTGTGGAACGATATAGAGGCATTATAATATCTTTTGTTTTATTTTCCATTCCTTTCCTTATGATACCTAGCATTCTATTTGCTCTCTTGGCCGCCGCTGCACACTGGGCGGAGGGTTTTAACATGTTATCCACAATGACGCCTAAATGTTTTTCCTGGGTGATGGTTCCTAATGTGGGACCTTGCATCGTGTAACCATAGTTTGGGTTGTTCTTCCCTAGGTGCATAACGTTTGATGCCCAGTCTTCCAATTTATCAAGATCCTTTTGCAATTTTCCACAATCCTCTTGGGTTTTTAACAGCTTTAAATAGTTTTGTGTCACCTGCAAATTTAATAACCTCATTCGTTATTCCCTTTTCCAGGTCATTTATGAATACGTCAAAAAGCAGCAGACCCAGCACAGATCCCTGGGGTACTCCACTATTCAACTTTCTCCATTGGGAAAATTGGCCATTTAGCCCTACCCTCTGCTTTCTATCTTTTAACCAGTTCCTGATCCACAATAGTACACTGCCTCCTATCCCATGACTCTAGTTTTGCCAAAAGTCTCTGATGAGGGACCTTGTCAAAGGCTTTCTGAAAGTCCAAATACACTATATCAACTGACTCACCTTTGTCTACCTGTTTATTCACACCTTCAAAAAAACATAACAAATTAGTAAGACAAGATCTTCCTTGTCTAAAGCCATGTTGGCTATCTCCCACTAAGCCATGACTATCTACATGTTCAGCAATTTTGTTCTTTAAGATGGTTTCTACCATTTTTCCCAGTACTGACATCAGACTCAGCGGTCTGTAGTTTCCCAGATCACCCTTGGAACCCTTTTTAAAAATTGGTGTTACGTTTGCCATCCTCCAATCTTCAGGTATTAGAGATGATTTTAATGATAGTTCACAGATTACTAATCAAATCCATTTTTTAGGGGATTTATAGAGCAATAAGACTAGAATCTATAGAAAAAATTGCTCCAAATATTGCAAAATGCTGATGTATATTATTCTTATAGGCTTACATAGGGTCTAAAAAATGTGACCCAATTTTCATCTCCTTATATAAGGAAGTTATTTGTATGTGATTCCCAACTAAGTAATTTTTTTCTTTTGGATGTGGGTCTCAGAATGAATGGAGGAGGATAGCTACAGGCCACAGTAACTGAAAGGCCTGAGAAAGTCCTCACTCCTTCTTTACATCAAAGACTCCACTTTCCAATTTTTATATGTATAGTTAAAATGTCCTTTCTAAAGCAGATTTTATCTTAATTGAGCTCTGCAAACTCTATTCAATCTATGACCACCAATAGTTATTAATTGCTGGTTACTTATGTACTCCAAAAACCGTCGAAGAAGAGGGATATGATCAAAAATTAAGTCCCAGTTATAAACAACCTTGCTACACAGGTGACTCAAACGGGTATAAAGACTCCCTGAATCTAATTACTAATCCAGATTACTAATAGCAGGTCTGCAATCTCATATTTCAGTTCTTTCAACACCCTTGGATGTATACCATCCGGCCCAGGTGATTTGCTACTCTTCAGTTTATCTAATAGTTGTAATACCTCTTCCCGATGTATCGATATTTCCTTCAATTGTTCCGCACCTTCAAATACCATTTCAGTCATGGGTAACATCTCTACATCTTCCTCAGTAAAGGCCGAAGCAAAGAACTCATTCAGTCTCTCCGCTATCGCCTTGTCGCCTCTTAGTGCCCCTTTAACCCTTCTATCATCTAATGGACCAACTGACTCTCTCACAGGTTTTTTGCTACGAATGTACTTGAAAAAGTCTTTATTAAGCGTTTTTGCTTCCGCTGCAAGATTCTTCTCAAATTCTCCCTTTGCCTGCCTTATCAATGCCTTGCATTTAACTTGCCAGTGCTTGTGCTGTTTCCAGGTTTCGTCATTTGGCTCTTTTTTCCATTTCCTGAAATATGCTCTTTCGGCAACAGCCTCTCTGACCTCACCTTTAAACCATGCTGGCAGTTTTTTGGACTTCCTTCTACTTTTCTTAAAGCGTGGAAGACAGCTGGTCTGGGCTTCCAAGATAGTATTTTTCAGCAACACCCTTCCTGGGTGTCTACTCTATTGCAGATTTTGGTATCATCCACAAAGAGGCAAACCTTACCCGACAGCCCTTCTGCTATATCACTAACAAAGATGTTAAAAAGAATTGGACTAAGGACAGATCCCTGGGGAACACCACTGGTAACATCCTTCTCCTCAGAGTGAGCTCCATTTACTTGTACTCTTTGTCGCCTCCCACCCAACCAATTTCTAACCCAAGCAGTAACTTTAGGGTCCATCTCTAGGGTGCTCAGTTTGTTTATAAGTCACCTGTGAGGAACAGTGTCAAAGGCTTTACTGAAATCTAAATATACCACATCTAGGGCTCTCCCTCAGTCCAACTCCCTGGTCACCCAGTCAAAGAAATCAATCAGATTTGTCTGACAAGACCTGCCTCTGGTGAATATGCCATCAATACCCAGTGCTTTGTTCTTTGATAAAGCTTTCAATGCTGCTTCAACTTCTTTCATTATCAATGGTTCCAGATCATAAGGTACAGGTTGTGGGTCCACTTGATTTTTATGGTATAATGATTCTGTATATTCTTTCCACCTTTTTTTGATCTTCTCAGCATCATTCAACGTGGATCTTTGAGCACCTGCAGCATTCCAGTTTGAGAGTGGAATTTTCTCTTTAACTCTTGTAGCTTTAGGAAAGCAGATCTTTTTCTTCCTTTAATAGTTTCTGATCCTGTTTCCTTGCATGTGTCATTGTAGTACTTCCCTTGTCTCATCTTGCTGCATGTTGGAAATCTCCGAGATCTGTAATTGCCTTTCTTTCTCCTCTGACTTTAGCTTCTCTTTGTTTCTGGGCAATTTTCAGAGTTTCTTCGGTCATCTATTTTGGCCTTTTTTTCTTTTTCACTTTTTGTAGACTTCTCATTTTTTTTCAACACAACCTTCTTGATGTCATCCCATAACTCTTCTGGTGCTCTGTTATTTGTATTCAAAGCAGCAAATCAATTCTGCAGGCAGTCTTTAAATCCTGGTGGTATATTATCAAAGTCATATTTTGCTACATTCATGAGTGATTTGCTCTTCTTCAGCTTTAGTTTGAGTTTGCATACTAGTAGTTGGTGACCTGCACCATAATTGGCTCCAGGTTTCATCTTTGTTGATGTTGTTTCCATCGTTAACTTCCACAGATATAGTCAATTTGATTTTTGTACAGTCCATTGGGTGACGTTCATGTGTACGGTTGCTGTTTGTGTTGCTGGAAGAAGGTGTTTGAGATTGTTGGTCTTTCAGAATTCTATGCGTCTTTCTCCAGCTTCATTTCTGTTACCAAGTCCATATTTTCCTAGCATTTTGCCTTCTTCTTTGTTGCCAACATTTGCATTCCAGTCACCCATGATTATCTGGATATTCTGTTTTCATGTTCTGTCAGTTTCAGCTTGTATTTCGTCATAGAACTCATCCACTTTTTCTTCTTCTGCAGCTGTTGTTGGGGCTTATACCTGAATAATAGTCATGTTGATGGGTATTCCCCATAGACGAATAGAAATTAAGCATTCACTGATTGCATTGTATTTCACTACAGTTTTTGCAAGTTTCTTCTTAATTATAAATGCAACACTATTTTTTCTTTGTCTTTAATTTCCAGCATAGTAGACCATATGATCATTGTATGCGAAGTGCACAATGCCAGTCCATTTTAGTTCACTGATACCCAACAGATTGGGTTGTACATGTTCTATTTCATTCTTGACCACCTCCAGCTTCCCTTGGTTCATGCTTCATACGTTCCATGTCCCAATATGTAAGACATCTTTGCAGCTCCTGACTCTCATTTCATGTGCAGCTACATCAACAGTCAGACATCCTGAGGTCTTTGATCTAGCCATATCATAAATGCTGGCTTTACTCTGAAAGGTTTTCAGCTCCTCCCTAGTAGCCAGCTGAATGTCTTCTGACCTGGGGGGTCTCATCTTCCAGCACTATAGTGCAATTTTTTTTGTTGTGACTGTCTATTAGGTTTTCATGGCAAGATAAAGAAGTAGATTACCAGGCCCTTCTTCTACACAGGTAATGCTAGTGTTGTTGCATTGTCACAGGAATGTGATTCTCCGCCACCAACATGGTCTCATTCTGCTGCTGTCCAGATGGGTGGTTTGTCTTAGTCAGGCAAGTCTCAGTTGAGGTGCCAATCTTGGAAGACATGGCCAGTAGTTAAGCTATCGATAACTCAGTTCTCTGAATCCACTGATGCACACGAGCTCTCATAGCATGACAAGGTGTAAACCAACGGGCTGATGCAGAAAGCTGGTGCTGAAGTCGCATGTTACTAGCTATGTATGCTTCTATGAGCACACCAATACCATGCCACTTCTGTGCTGGCATGCAGAAAGGGGTGCATATGCAAACTAGCTACATGTTAAACTGTAGCGCAAATGTGAGCATTAAACTAGGAGAGCAAGCCAAACACATGTGCACAGAAGTTGATGCAAGTTTGGCATGCTCTCCCAGAGAAACAGGGTCACCTGAGGGAAGGTTTGACACTTTACCTCAGATGATCCAGTCATTGGGGAAAGCCCCCAATGCCATCAAAATACTGTTGAGGGTCCCCTGACATTGACCCCCCTCCCCCGACAGAAACCAAATCCCTGGTGGCCCAGCGGCCCTGATTCCCTCCCACAATTTAAATTTTAAAAAAAAAAAAAAAAAAAAAAGCCCTGTGGCCCAGTGGACCTGAACACCACCCCACCCCTCTCCCAGTACCTTTAAGATGGAGCGGGGAGCGTTGCCCATGCTCTCCCACCCCTGCGCTGCCATCTTGAAAAATGACGGTGCCTGGCCCCACACGGTGCATCCTAGGCGGGATCAGACTGCCATATAAGGCCTACATTCAAGGCACATTCTCTGCCACATAGACTAGCATTTTCTAAAGACAAGTAGACGCCAACTTGTCTCTATAAAATAGCACAGACCCACAGTGCCCAGTTATAATACCCTCAGAGTATTTTTATGACTTTGCAGCAGGGGTAAATCTGTGCATTATTAGGGCTAGTTCTGTGAACCTATTTTACACAGGCAGGTTCCTATAATTCATTTTTTGGAAATTTTACAGAGGCACTCTGTTTCAAAATTAGTTGTGTGTTAGAAAGAAGAAGCTGAAATAGGAAATAGCAAAACAAAGTTCTGAGGGTTGGTTCAACAGTAGCCCATAAGAAGGCAGGAGGAGAAGCGATGGCTACTAGTTCAGGAAAAGAAGGTGAGAGACAGAGGTAGAGAGCGCAAATAGAGAGGGAAAAAAACTTGCTAAGAGTAGAGGGTTGTTGGTTTTGTTTGAATGTGGAACCCAAGCAGAGAATGAAAATGGAAGTGCACAGTTGGCATATAAAGATGAATCTGTAAAATGATAGTTACATTCTAGACCATCCTACTAGACCAGTCCAGTCTAGTGGGTTATCTCCCCCTGTCAGCAGATTATGGAGACAGAAAAAACCTAGAAGCTTGCAATGACATCATCATTGGCATTTATGCTGGTGCAGCTAGCAGAGTTGCCAAGTTGCCCAATTCCATGAGTGAGATTTTAAGCCAGTCCTGGATTTCTGTCAAGCTCATACTGATGCATTATGGGACCTGCAGCACTGACTTCCAGTGGGTAAATTCAGGGACTACAAATACATTGCATTGCAATGCAAATTTGAAACCAGAACTGACAAAAAACTCACTCCTGGAACTGGGTATCTCGGTAACTCTGAGGTAGATGTCGCCTCCAATATTTTCTGTGTCTCCAGCAGATGGTAGTTCTGAGCTCTGCTCATTCTCCTGGAAGCCAGTTGATAGATCACCTACCAGTGTAGGCTGGACTGTGAAAGGTCTCCAAGACATGTTTGAGGTGCTCTGCTGAAGTTGCCCATGCACGGTAGAGAGGGTGGGCTCCTGTTCAAGAGGATCAGTGTAGCCCAGGGATTGTGGCCTGAGATGACGTCTCTCTCTTAGGGTGTCTGCAGCCAATCCTGTGATTTAATCTTTTTTGTTTTTCATCTTAATCAGATAATTTCACTATCATCCTCCTCAGACTAGCAATGTTCTGGGAAGGACAAGGATCTTCGTTTAGTAGATGTCTTTAGAATGCTCCGGTATTACTTGAAGGTGACTAATTCCTTCCAGCTCTCTGACCAATTGTTTATCCTTTTTGCCAGGCCTTGCAAGGGTCGAGCAGCCTTTAAGGTTATGCTTACACACTGGATTAGGGAAGCCATTGAGTCTGCATGCCTACTGCATGGTTAATCTGCTCCGGTAGGACTTAAGGCCCACTCTACCTGGGCACAGGCTCCATCCTGGGCAGAAAGCTCTCATGTTACCCGACTGGACATTTGTCATGTGGTGACTTGGTCATCCTTCCCTACTTTTGTGCTTCATTTGGATGTGCAGACTCAATTGGTTGCTCATTTTGGTGCTAGCCCCAGGATAGAGTAGCTTTGGTACTTCCCACTAGTCTGGGCTGATCTAGCAGGATGTATGGAAGGTGAAATTTTACTTACCATTAATGTCCTTTCCTGGCATCCTGCTAGACCAGTCCAGGACCCTCCTGCTCATTCTGCATCTGTTGTCTTGAAGACAGTTTCCAATTGCAGATTTGTGGTCTCTATTCAGCTGTTCTTCTTTGGTCTTCTGTACATAATTGCATGCTCGTACCCCTTCATTAACTGTATTTTTTGCGGAAAGGGCTATTTTCACAGTTTATTGGTTCATTGCATTCTTGCTAGGTGTTGCCAAGGGGTTCCATCTGCTTTGTCAGGAATATACTGGAAGTGGCACCTGGCTACACTGGTATAAGTGCCAGTGGTGATGTCACTACAAGCTTCTGGTATTTTCTCTGTCTCTCCATCATCTGCTGGCAGGAAGAGAGAACTAACTAATCTAGACTGGTCTAGCAGGATTCCAGGATGGGAAATTAACAGCAAGTACAATTTCACCATGACTAGAGCTGCAGGAATTACATTTACATAGTTGACTCAATTTGGCTACATTGGCAAACTATATACTGTTCTTATTTTACAGTTTCTAAAAGAGGGAAATACATGACTATTAAACACATATGATATAGAGAAATCCATTTGATTTATTGGCATACCTTGAACTTAGCCCACACAACTGATTTAACATGATTTAACCTATGAATTAACACGGGTAAAGTTGATTTGCACAGTGTAAGTTCTGAAGCTCGTTAAAAAAATATTAACACTAACATGTGACACAAACAAAAAAAAATCCAAAAATCATGATAAAAAGCCTAATGAACCGAAAATGAACGGAATTTTTTTCCCTATGCACATCTCTATAAGGTACCCAAGCAAATCTCCTTATCAGCTCTGTATGCCCTTAGATGCACGCCAAACCCCTGTGAGCATGGTGGAAGGTGCCAGCAGTCCTGGGATGATTTTGTCTGTTACTGCGATCTGACCGGTTACAAAGGAGAAACCTGCCACAAGTGTAAGTTGCATTTTCTTCCTTATAGAAGTGATAGAAACGTAATCTTGTTTTTGTGAATAAAAGTGGCAGCCCAGATGCATTTCTGCAGATTTCAAGTGTTTGTGGCTGTGGTGGTGGTGGGGAGGGGTGTCTTCGGGGAAGAGTCGCCACACTCTTGTTTTCCTTTGGTCTGATTTGCATAGCCAGGACGAGCTGCTTTTTATAAATATGTTTTGCTTCTGGCATGTCAGATGGACCCATTAGTGGAGGACATAAAGCCCAACTGTGAAAGTCTGATTAAATAAAATGATCTCTGGACAAGAGCAATGCTTCCCTTTCAGGCTCTGGGAGGGAAGCAGAGTTAATATCTTTATGAATGATGATTAAGTTGCTGGATTACTTTGGCTTAATTGTTACTACACGTGTCTGCTGCTTGATTTGATGATTTTTATTGTAACAATGATATCTCCAGGAACAAGCAGGAATGAGTCTTCACAAATGGGTACGTCGGTACCGACGGAGCCTGCGCGGGAACGCTCCCCAGCGTCCAATCAGAAAGCTTTTGGGAGCATCCCTCAGCGCCTTCGTGCTGCCTTCCCGCCTTTCCAACTGTCTCTCCTCAGTTTTCGTTTTTCCGCGGAGCCGGCAGGACGTCCTCCTGTCACAGCAGAAACTTTTTTCTTTAATTCTTTAATTTTTTGTTTTCTTGTGGTCGCGGCTGTTCCCCCGTCTCCACCGGTACCGCTGGTGTTTTTTCTTTTCTTTTTCTTAAACTCAGGGAATTTTTTTCCCTCAGTTTCTGTCTTAAACTTTTTGGGCCTTTAAGGCCTCTCCATTATGGAGCCTTCTTCTCCTAAGAAGTGCCTTAACTGTGGAAGTACAGTTTTCTTTTTAGACTCCAATAACTGGTGTCTAACCTGTTTGGGTCCTGACCCTTTTCCTCCGGAGCCATTAGGCTACAATATTATGAGAAGAGATTTTCCATTTCGAGTTTCCCTCGATACCGAGTTCCCTTCCAGTGTCAGGGCACCGACCATTTCTTCTCTACAGGATCAGGTAACCCACAAACAGTCTGTTAAGACTAGCCAATCCTTGAGTGGTAGGTCTCATGCTTAAGCCCTCAAGAGTCTATTGGCTTCAAAGCCCCGGCGGGAGTCTTCGGTCTCCAAAGCCTTTCAGGGGTTTCAGGTTGTTCCTGGGGCTCACCCCTCACAGAACATACCTGAGCCATGCTCGGTGGTGGCATCCGCTTCGAGCGGTACCGATACCCCAGCATTGGCACTGGTGTTGAGCGATTCACTCCTCACCAGGGATCGTCATCTGGCATTCTCAGTACCTTCGGGACCGATCGATACATCCCAGTTTGACTTTCCAGTATCGGCAGCACCGCCGATATGACCACCGATGTCGGTACCCTCTAGACATGCATCGATAGACTCGCTTCCTTCGATGCCGAGTCTCGAATCGATATCTAGTCTGGAAGACTGGGTACCGACGCGTCTCGGAACCGACGCTTACCGATTCCGGATGCGTGGTACCGAGGGTAATCACCAAGGGTTTTCGGTTACCTCGGTACCGCTTGAGCAGCCTCCGATGACTGCTTCGATGTCGGTATCGCCTTCGATTCTGGCACAGCTACCGGTATCGGTGCCGGTAACTGCAGTAACATCGGGACCAGCTCCTTCCATGCTCTTTTCACCAGGGTCGCTCCTTTCTATACCTAGTTTGGAGTCGATACCTGGCATGGACGATGCAGTACTGACAGATTCAGGTCATAACCGCCGGTACCAGTATTCATCCATAAAGTATCCTTTTCTGCACCGGACAAGTACATCCTCCGGTGCCCAGGCTAGTTCTTCAAATCTAGCCTGTCCAGGGATGGTTTCCATTGGAGATCCTTCTTTTCAGAATTTTCTCCTTGACATGGCAACATTCCTTGCTATTCCTATCCCTGGCTATGATCCTACACAAGGCTCTTCTGGAGAAAAGGAAAATATAATGCTTCCTTTACATCATTCTTTGCAGGATCTTCTTTTGAGAATATGGGAAACACCTTTAACGGTTTCCTCACCTTCTACAGCAACTGATCTTCTGTATCAGGTGCCCCCCTCTCCAGGGTTTCAAAAGACTCAACTTCCCCATCATTCTATTGTGGTGGAATCAGCAATGAGGAAGGTGAAAAGTAAGAAGAAGCACTCTTCTTACCCACCAGGTCGTGAGTCTAGAACACTAGATGCCTTTGGACGTCAAACCTTCCAAACATCTATGCTGTCAACAAGGATTCTCTCATATATTTTTTATATGAGTCTATCCCTTCAGGAGGTCACAAAGAAATTGTCTCTTCTAACTCCCTTTCTTTCAGAGCCCAAGACTGCAGACTATTCCCTACTACTTAGTCATAGTCAAAATATCTCTTGGTTTCTTACTTGTGCTTCCCTAGACTCTTTTGAGTCTGTTAGCAGAACCTCTGCTATAGCCATAGGAGCACGACGTAGAGCCTGGCTCCAAGCTTCAGACTTGAACAGATGGGCACAACAAAGACTGGGTAATACTCCTTGTACTGGAGAAAATCTCTTCAATAAGGAGTCTTTACGTCAGATTGCTCAGTGCTCCACTGACTTCCCTGTTTCTGAGGGCTATCCTAAGCCTTCTCCTTCCCCAGTAAGTAGGAAATACCCTACCAAACCTTCTTTCCCTAAAAGAAGAAGGTTTTATTCTTCTCCTGCCCATCATACAGATGTTCCCAAGCAGGGGAAACCTCGCCCTGGTCTGAAGAATCCAAACTCAAGCCAGGAAAATTAACCCTGCAATAGGGTTCTAATTAATCTCCTTATAACCTGCAGTTCACTTCTTCTCAGCAGAAGTTTTTTCACTGTTTTTTCATTTAAAACTCTACACATGGATTCCTGTTTCCAGGACATCCACTTGCTCTTAGGTATGCTGAGCTGTCAGGATATTCATGTCTATGGGTCACAGGGTTTTCCTCCTCTTCCTGCCATGAAGAGAGGTTTACCAACTATCCTATGATAGTTTTTCTGTACCAACATGAATTTTTTCCTTCTACAGACTTACCATATGGCAAGTCACCCTTCAGCTCCTATTTTTTCTTTACCCTCTTTTCCAGGGTTTCCCCTGTAAGAGTGGTTCCATACCACTGGAAGGCTTTCTTAGCCTTTCTAGTCTTCCTTTCCTTTCCAGTGTAGAGTTTTTTTCTCTGGAGTAACCTCCCTTCTTTCATTTGGGCAGCTCATCAGACAGGAACAGGATTTTCTCCTCTTGTTCTGTCTTTTCTCTCTGTTAAAAACAGAAAGATTCTCTCTGCTGTTCTATTCAGCAGCTGCCCATGCAGGAGTTCCAGTGATTGGACTACTGGTACTTTTCTTCAAGTTCCAGTCTTGTCTTCCACTACTTTTTGTCTAGCCTTAGTAGTGCTTCCAAAATAGTGCTTCATCTGTCTTGGATAATCCTTATCGCTTCTTTTCTGCCATCTCCAAATCCCTGGAGTTGGCAGCACAGTTGAAGTGGCAGCTGGTTTTCTCCAACAGCCAGTTTTATTTTCCAATTCTCCTGCATAATGCTCTCTGCAATCCTACAGAGAAGCTTTCCACTATGGGCCCTTGCTAGAGAGCATGGGGATTTTTTCTCTAATTACTATCCTATATGATTGAAAAAGGCTTCCTCAGTCATTCCTCGTGACTGTGAGGGTTCTTTACACCCTTCTATTTCCTTTTAATAAAGGACATAAACCTTCCCTACGTGTCAGTCTAAAGAGTTACCCAATTCCTACAGGAAATATACTCTTTTTTTCCTTGCAGCTTGTCCTCATGGTATCCTAATCCTTCATGGACAGCACATATTTAACTAAACAACGCATGATACCCCACCCCTTGTCCCTCAAGTGGGTCAACCTGGTATCTCATCCTATGCGTTTTCTGTCCATTCACCATGTTAGAGTTCTACCAGACTCAGGACTTGCTGTTTACAGACTGATATTATCCTCTGTTTTTTCACGCAACCATCCTGGTTATTTCACTGGATAGCATTCCTGCTCCATCTTAACCATAAGGAACAGTTTCTCTATATCTTCTCAAGTAGGTTCCACCTTCTTGTTATTAGATGAATCGTTCCTCTTCACATCTCCCATGTGAAGGTTTGTATAGACATATCTCTGTCTGCTTAATTGCAGACATTTATCTTTAAACCTATATATTCATATATGTACATATGTCTATATACATTCTTTAGATACATATGTCTGTCAGCCATGTGTGCATATGTTCTGCCCCCTGGATCTCGCCATAAACATATGTATATATATATACCCATATATATATATACACATACACACATATATTTATGTATATGTATATATATATATATATATCTGTCGAGATACTTCCTTATAGGTATATATGTATTTACCTACTTATCTCTCTAACTGTCTGTGCTCATAAAGGTTTTTTCCTTCCTGTATGTTCCAGACAGTGGGCTTGCACATGTTCATTCTATTCCACAGTATGTTTAGACTATTATGCACACAACCACTGCTGTGGTACTGGCAGCTCTTACCATAACCCTAGGTTCAGGTATCCCTGAAGCTCCATACTCCAATATCTTCCTACCTCCCATCAGTTAGCGAAGACATGGTGGATCTTCAGTAGATCTGAGGTTTCAACTCCTCAGACATCTGTCCTTTCTTGGGAATATGGGGTTTCTCCCATACCCCTTCTTCCCTCAAGGACTAGGCCAGTTGTCCAAATCGGTCAGTCTTCCTCTTTTGCTCCTAACTATGATTAACTCTGTAGCCAAAAGAGTTTTCAGCTTTTTCCATAAAGCTTCCCACTAAAGACCTACCGTTTTTGTACTACCCCAGTTGAATCCTGGGGTCACCTGTTACTTCCAGATTTTGACCTTCACTTTCACTTCAGTGAGGTCACCTTGAAGATTCCTCTACTGGATCCCCAGTAGATTCCGTCAGGCTCTCTACTTCCTGCAATCCAGTAGGTGAGGTCCATATTGTGATTGTTCATTTCAATATATTTCATGATGATTATCATACATACAAGGATTCCTTGCCTGTAGTCCTATCTTAGGTCAGCTGTTTCCTACAGCTCCTCTCTTTTCAACTCCTACCCTCCATCCTCAGGATGCCTGGCCATATGAGGTGTAACATGTTTCAATCTCCAACATGCTAGGGCTCCAGGCATCTTAGCTTGGGAGTCCCCATATGTGAAGACTCATTCCTGCTTGTTCCTGGAGATAGCACAGTTACTTACCTGTAACAGGTGATCTCTGGGAACAGCAGGAATAAGTCTTCACAACCCACCCAGCTCCCCTAGGAGTTGTATCTCCCTATCTATCTTTCCTTTCCTCTCTCTCTCTCTTTGTCTCAGCTATAAAACTCAACTGAGGAGAGACAGTTGGAAAGGCGGGAAGGCAGCACGCAGGCGCTGAGGGATGCTCCCAAAAGCTTTCTGATTGGACGCTGGGGAGCATTCCCGCGCAGGCTCCGTCGGTACCGACGTACCCATATGTGAAGACTTATTCCTGCTGGTCCCAGAGATCATCTGTTACAGGTAAGTAACTGTGCTTTCAAAGAAAGATATTGTTAGAGATGGTATAAGTTATACTAATTATTTTGGAAGAGAAAATTTGATCTAAAAGATTTGATAGATTCTGCAGTGAATTATAAGATAATAAAATAAACTGAATTTTTTTTATCATCCTTGATGCATGTGACTACAATGTTTATTTGAGTGCAGTTTTGCACTGATGGTTTAAGATTTGATATACCACCCTTCATACTGGCAGAGTGGTGTACAATAAAATAAAAAATTAAAACAAATCAAGAAAAGGAAAAGAATGCCATTAAAATGACAGGACAGTTGAGGGAAGAGAGGAAGGAGGGGTGTGAAGAAGGGCGGCAGAGCTGGGGTGCAGAATCCAATGTGACCTGTGGAAAGAGACCATAGACAGGCTGAAACAGGTGGGTTTTCAAGGCAGATTTAAATTTGGGGTAAGAGGACTCAAGGCATAGGTCAGCGGGGATGGAATTCCAGAGAATGGGACCTAAGAAATAAAATGCAGAGTGCCAGGTGGATTCAAGGTGCGCCTGTGACGGTGAGGGGAGATGAAGACAGTTTGCATGGATTGACCGGAGGACTCGGGGAGGAGGATATGGGATACGGTGAGAGGAATAGGTAAGCAGTAGTGGCAGAGTGCATGATCTTGTAGGTGAGCGTGAGAAGCTTAAAGTGGATATGTTGAGTGAGAGGGAGCCAGTGGGATTTGATGAGTAGAGGGAATACGTGATTGTATTTGGTGCACGATGAAGTGAATGAATAGTGGTGTTTTGTACAGATTGAAGACATTTCAATTGGTAATGGGGAAAACCTGAATAGATAATATTATACTCGTAATAGTTTAACCATGAGATAACCAGGGCCGAGAGAAGAGTAATAACTGAAGAATCAGGAAGAAGTGACCAGATAGGATGTATTAGATGAAGTGTAAAGAAGGACTGCTTCATGACAGCGCTAATGTGCTCGTGGAAAGTAAGGGAAGTATCCAAGATAACCCTGAGATATTTAAGAGAGGCGGCGATGGGGATAGAGTAGCCATTTAGTGAAGGGTGATAAGGAAGGAGGAGTGGAGGAACCCACAGGCACTCAGCTCTGCAGAGCTGGCGGTAAGAGAAGACGACTGGGATGGTGCCAAGGATGATGACAGATGATGTGTGAATGAGACTGGGAGGTGAAAGGGGCAAGTGAGTCTAGAGTCATGTGAAGGACAGTATGCCAGGTGAGGGCTTGCTCATCAACTGGGAGGGAGTTGAAATCCAATGGGAACAAGGAGTCTGAGGGGGGGAAACGTTTGGAGGGTTGGATCAGTGATAAGATGCCACAGAGGGGGAGGAGGATCAGAGGGAGTTGAGGCACAGGGGGAGGGGAATACAGAATGAGCTGGAAGAGCACTCCATAGTGATCCATCCAGGGGAGAGAAAGTCCCTGGAGAGCAGAGACTTGTAAACAGGAAGCAGAGGAAGTGAGAAGGTCTCCAGATGCAGGTATGGGAAAGGAAACATATTGACACAGGGAGAGGTCAGATTTTGAGAGAGGAAAAGTTTAGCACAGGATCTATTAGGCATGTCCACATGAATGTTAGTCTCCCAATATAAGCAGGTCAGAGAAAGTCAGAGAGATTTCAGTCAGTTGTCAGAAGAGAGTCCCGGGGGAGGGGGGGGAGACATAGACCAGTAAGACATGAAAGCATGGGGAGGAGGAATCCTCAGGGTAGTAAAGAGAGAGGGAATAAACTTCAGTGATTCTGAGAAACCAAGTGGAAGATGACGGAAAGAAACCAGTTTCCTCTCCCTCCCTGAGCCAAGTTTCAGATAGTGCAGATGCAGGGAATAGTGTGAAATAAAATCATGAACAAGAGCAGCTTTGGAACGGTTGGACCGGCACTTAAGAAGGGCACAAGACGCAGTCAGCAGAGGGAGGAGGGTGAGTACAGATGAATTAGATGCAGGCAATTGCGATCCATGCAAGACACAAGCACTCAGGGTCTGTAGTGGGGGACGACTATGGGCAGAGCAGGAGGACGAGTTCCCCAGAGAACAGCAATTGAAAGAGACATGGCTAAAAGGCTTAACAGATACAGTACCTGGAGTGAAGGAAATGTATTGCAAGGATGGTGACGAAACCCATGGAGCATAGACGAGGAAATAGAGCCTTGAGAATGGGTAGAACGCATGGAGCCACCCCAAGGAGCAGGACCAGCTCCTCAGGTGCACTCCTCCGGCACACACTCACACAGCGCAGGAGGCCGCGCTTGCACAATATTTGCTGGAATCCAGGTCACTTGTGCTGATTGCATGATCGGACATTGTACAGCAAAACCAGAAGTGTGGCAGTGGGAAACACGGGATTCTGTAGGGGAAAAACACAATAGTACAATGATAATAAACATACAGTACAGTAGCAAGACTGGTGAAAGCATTCACTGCTGAGGTCCCTTTCCGTTTAGTGACCAGTTCAGGCAAGTGTAAGTGACTAGGCAATAGCTGATTTGAGGGGCTTTTATTTGGTTTTATTTTATTATTGGCTCTCTATGAATTTCTGAGATATCTACATTTTAAGCTACTTTCCTTGGGTGGACAGAGGAGCCAGGGGCCAGGAATCAAGCCCAGATTCCCCTGCACAGTGCTCTTACTGGATCATTGGAACTGACCCCTGGATTTAC
Organism: Ichthyophis bannanicus; assembly: GCA_033557465.1. Taxonomy (NCBI): domain Eukaryota; kingdom Metazoa; phylum Chordata; class Amphibia; order Gymnophiona; family Ichthyophiidae; genus Ichthyophis; species Ichthyophis bannanicus. Next base: position 57,321,480 of record CM066045.1, read on the forward strand.
CTTTTTGTAAAAGCATCAGTCTTCTTACCTTTCTGGCTCATTTCTGTGTTTCAAAGCTCTTTATAAGGAGTCGTGTGAGGCCTACAGACTTAGTGGCAAGAGGTCAGGAAACTACACTATTGATGCAGATGGGAGTGGTCCACTGAAGCCGTTCTGGGTGTACTGCGATATAACAGGTATTTGACCCTGCATAACCTTTCACAGTTACATTTTATTTATTCAATGTATTGCATTGTGTTTTAAAGTGATGTACGGTGTTCACATAAAGAAACAAAAAAAATAAAATAATTTCTTCATGCAAAATTTAAAACTCATCAAAATAAAATATCCATAAAACTTAATATGTAGCCAGAACCTCTGCAGAAAATGAGTTTGCCCACAGCTGGAGGATATGACCTTTATTTAAACATTTTTGTATTTTAAAAAGTGATGCTTTCACAGTGAGTGAGGAAGGGGAATGGTTAAATGAAGAATAAAGTGAAAGCCCTGTAAGGATGTTTTTAGTGCTTGTCAAGGTTAATCTATTGAAAATGACCTGCATTTCATCCCATCATGTTCTATAGCATAACATTTACAATCGCTGTGGACCTCTTCCTGTACTCCCTCTACCCTCAAAGTTTGGACTTGATCGATGTGGCTTGGTGAAAGTTATCATACCTCTGAACAGTTGGATTCAGTTGTTGCATGAGTGCTTTTGACATGTCTTGAAACATGCCAAATAGGTTTTTACAATGTAAAAGTGATCTCCAGGAACAAGCAAGAATGTAGTCTTCACATATGGGTATCGTCAGTACCGACGGAGCCTGCGCGGGAACGCTCCCCAGCGTCCAATAGGAAAGCTTTTGGGAGCATCCCACAGCGCCTGCCAGCTGCCTTTCCGCCTTTCCAACTCTCTTTCATCAGTTCTTAGTTTTCCACGGAGCCGACAGGACGTATACCCTGTCACTGCAGAAAAATGTATTCTTCTTTTGTTTTTTTGTGGTCGCGTCTGCCTTCACTCGACGCCTACCGGTACCGCCGGTTCTCTTTACTTCTTTAAAAAAAAACAAAAAAAAAACCTAGCTTCTAAAAATCTTTTCTTTCAGAGCCTTTCCCCTCTCAGGGTTAGGTGCCATTTTGGGCACTAGTCTCATTTTTTCTCCAAACATGGAAAAAACAGCTAGTGGTTTTAAAAAATGTTCTAAATGTGGCGGCACCATATCCGTCACTGACACCCATGAATGGTGTCTTAAATGTTTAGGTCCTGACCATTCTCCATTGGAGTATCTCTCCTGCAGAAAGATGACCAAGAGGGACCTGCAGAATAGAGCTGCAAAACTCGGTACCCTTTTTGCCGCTGATATGATGTCCTTTGCATCGACGTCTTCCAGGGTTTCATCTTCCTCCCATGGATCTCAGGTAACTAAACCTAAGTCTTCTAAGACTGGCTGGTCCTCAAAGGGAAGATCTCCTAAGTATCGAGATGCCACTGGCGTTACCCTTGAGGAAAGTTCACTGGCAAAACAGCCCCGGCGGGAGGCCTCAGTCTCCAAAGCATTAACGGGACTCCAGAATATTCCAGAGGCTTCAACCTCTGCAGAACTACTGGTGCCATGTTCTGGGGTCATGGCTGCTTCCACCGGTACCGACACCCAGGCATCGGCAGGAGCGATGGATAAGAGAATCCTCGCTATCGAACGCAGTCTAGTGACTCTCTTAGCAGCTTCAGTACGGCTAAGACCGCTACAGACGGTTCCACAGGTATCAGTACCGACATCGGTACCGGTACCGAGTGCACCTGCCTCGGCAGGTATGCTGCCCCCCATGCCGAGCCTTGAGTCTATCTCAGGTATCGAGGGGCCGGTACCGAGACACCCCGATACCGACTTCGAGTGGTACCGGTACCGAGCATTGCAGGAACACCCGGCACAGAGATATTTTGAATCCTCCGATTACGATGACTCTGACTCTGCTGGTACTAGAGCAATCCTTCCGGAGGATCCATCATCTTCTCCTCAATGCAGAATGTCTCCCCCAGAGGACATGTCCTTCCAGGATTTCATACGTGATGTAGCTCGAGGTCTTGCAATCATGGTGACTCCAGAAAAGGAACCCAGAGCAGAAGAATTAGAAATTCTTCAATACCCTAAGGCTCCTAAAGAGGCAGCTACCCTGCCCATTCATAGGATCTTGCAGGATCTTATGCTGAGAATGTGGGAAACCCCTTTAACGGTGTCTCCACACTCCCGACAACTCGATACCATGTACCGAGTTCCAAGCTATCCTGGGTTTCAAAAGATTCAGTTACCACACCATTCAATGGTAGTGGAATTGGCAGTGCGTAGGATTAAGAGTGCTAAAATGCATTCTTCCAATCCTCCAGGCCGTGAGTCAAGGACGCTCGATGCCTTTGGGCGTCGATGCTTCCAATCCTCCATGTTCGCAGCCAGGATCAGCTCTTACATCCTCTATATGGGAATGTTCCTCAAAGAAGTCGCAGGAGACTTGGAGCTCATGAGCCCTCTTCTTCCTGAGGACAAAAGAGGGGATTTTCTTCCTCTGGTCAAACATGCCCGGGATGTCTCTAAGTTTGTGAACCGTGCAACCTTTGATTGCTTTGAATGTATTAGCAGAACCTCTGCTATTTCCATCGGTGCACATTGTATTGCCTGGCTCCAGGCATCAGACTTAGGACAATGGGTGCAAGAGAAACTGGGAAATATTCCTTGCGCAGGAGAAAATCTCTTTGGCAAGGATTGGCAAGATAAGGCAAATCAGCTTGAATCTGAAAATACTACCTTGAACAGACTATCAAAGTCTACAGCCAACCCAGCAAAGAAAAAGTCAGCCAAGAAACCCTTTTTCAATAAGAAAAAGTGGTTTTACCCATCTTACACCCATCATGCTCACTGTCCAGTTCCCCAAAAGGGGAATCAACAGAACAGACAGCAGCGGAAGCCACAAGTTCCAAGAACTCAATTGGCTCCACAAGCTCAGCCTCCTCAGGGGCTTTGACTCTTTCCTAGAGAACTTAGTCTTTCTGCCCCTGAAAGATCCAGAACCCCTCACCATTCCAGGAAGGTTATGCCATTTTGCCAGCAGATGGCAAAAAATAGCATCAGAAAACTGGACTCTGTCCATTGTTTGAGAGGGGTACAGACTTCACTTCCACAGCAATGCCTCCTCCTACAATCATAAAGCAGTTCAATTCTCAGGTTCTTGTCACCAATCTCTTGGGTCAGGAGGTTGCATCACTTCTTGCTCAAGGAGCATTAGAAGAAGTACCCATACCCTGACAGGGGACGGGATTCTACTCCCCCTATGTTCTCATTCCCAAGAAAACAGGGGGACACAAGCCTATTCTGGACCTCAGAGAATTGAACAAATATCTGTTCCGGGAAAATTTCAAAATGATCTCCCTCGGAACACTCCTGCCATACCTTCAGAGTCAGGACTGGCTATGTTCTGTAGATCTAAAGGATGCATATACTCATATTCTCATCCATACAGATCACAGAAGATTCCTTCGATTCCTTTTCCAGGGAAGACACTTCCAATACAAGGTTCTTCCTTTTGGTCTGGCTTCTGCCCCAAGAGTCTTCACAAAATGCATGGCAGTAGTAGCAACATTTCTGAGAACTCTAGGAATATTTGTCTTCCCCTACTTAGAAGACTGGCTCATTCGAGCATCCACTGCTCCAGAAGCCAGCTTCGCTCTTTCTCGCACGATGCGAATTCTTCGCTACTTGGGACTGGTCATAAACCTCCCAAAATCTCAGCTCACCCCTTCTCAGTCCCTGGAGTTCATAGGGGCTCGACTAGATACCAGACGGTCGGCTTTCCTACCACAGCCCGCTGTCTTCGTATAATGCAGCTGGCATCCCAAGCAGCTATGAAAGTCTTCCTAACTGCTCGGGAAATGCTTCAGCTTCGGGGGCATATGGCATCCACTGTCCATGTGGTTCCCTTTGCTCGCCTTCACATGTGAGCAGCCCAGTGGACCCTCTCCTCTCAGTGGACACAGGCCTCGGGTCGCCTATCGGACAAAATCAAACTCCACACGTCTCATTTCGTCCCTTCAATGGTGGCAATAGCTGGAAAACCACCTAGTAGGCTCTCCTTTCCAGCAGCCTTTATTCCAGGCCACCCTAACAACGGATGCATCCAAGTTGGATTGGGGGGCTCACTTGCATGATCTCTCGACTCAGGGTCTTTGGACCCCGCAGGAGGCTTGTCTTCACATAAACCTCCTAAAACTCAGAGCCATTTTCTATGCTCTTCGAGTATTCCAGGCCCAGCTCAGCTACAAGACAGTTCTGGTCCAGACCAACAATCAGGTAGCCATGTTCTACGTGAACAAGCAGGGGGGAACAGGCTCTCTGTCGTTATGCAATGAAGCTTTGCGACTGTGGGCCCTCACCAGAGAGCATCAAATCCACCCCCTAGTGGTATATCTTCTGGCCATTCAAAATCTTTGGGCAGACAAACTCAGTCGAATATTGCTGCCACACGAATGGTCTCTTCACTCAGACCAGATTGCTCGAGTGTTTCGAATCTGGGGGACCCCAGATATAGACCTCTTTGCAAGTCCACAGAATGCCAAACTTCCCCGATTCTGTTCCAGAGTTCCGGCTCAAAACTGTCAGGCAAGAGATGCTTTCCTCCTCCACTGGGGGCAAGACTTCCTCTATGCCTTCCTACCCATTCCCCTCATTCCCAAAACACTGTTCAAACTTCAGAGAGACAGAGGACGTATGATACTCATAGCTCCACGTTGGCCATGGCAAACGTGGTATCCTCCTGCTTCTATGTCTCTCTCAAGCCACGCCACTGGAACTGGGACATGCTCCAGATCTTCTGTCCCAGGAGGACGGGACGCTATTGCACCCGAATCCCCAGTCCCTGCATCTCAGGGCCTGGTTGCTGAGGGCATAGAGCTTCCAGATATCAACCTTTCTCAACAGGTAAGGGATATCCTGCTGGCCTCCAGAAAACCTTCCACAAGACGATCCTACGCCTTTAAGTGGAAAAGGTTCTCTGTATGGTGTTCTCAAAGGAGACTTACCCCCTTTTCAGTGCCTGTGGAATCGCTACCGGAGTATCTCCTCCACTTATCAAATTCTGGTCTTAAAACCAATTCAATAAGGGTTCATCTTAGTGCCATTGCTGCTTCCCACAGACCACTAGATAGGCGACCTATCTCCTCTCATCCACTCGTAGCAAGATTTATGAGAGGTCTTCTCTTAACAAAACCTCCCATTAAGCCGCCGCCGGTGGCATGGGATCTTAATCTTGTTCTCGGGCAGCTTATGAAACCGCCCTTTGAGCCCTTAGCCACTACGGACCTGAAGTTTCTTTCCTGGAAAGTCATCTTCCTAGTTGCTCTCACTTCTGCAAGATGCATCAGTGAGTTGCAGGCCTTAGTGGCTGATCCTCCTTATACAAGATTTCACCATGATAAGGTAGTTCTTAGGACTCATCCTCACTTCATGCCAAAGGTGGTTTCGCCTTTTCATTTAAACCAAGCAGTTTACCTTCCTGTATTCTTTCCTAGGCCTCATGCCTTTAATGCAGAAAGGAACCTTCATACCTTGGATTGTAAAAGCCTTGGCTTTTTACCTTCAAAGAACTAAGCAACATAGAAAATCTTCTCAGCTTTTCGTTGCTTTTGATTCTAATCATTTGGGACTTTCAGTTTCCAAAAGAACTCTCTCTAGATGGATTGCAAATTGAATATCCTTTGCATATGAGAGTAAGGGACTTTCTCTCGAAGGCCACATCACAGCTCACAGTATGAGAGCAATAGCAACCTCTATGGCTAATCTTCGTTCTGTGTCCATTGACGACATCTGTAGAGCAGCCACCTGGGCTTCAGTACACACCGTTACAGCCCATTATTGTTTAGACAAGGACTCCCGTCAGGATGCTTCGTTTACAGCATCTCTTTCAGACTTAGTATAACTCCTACCCACCGTCCCGGGTTTTCGATGCCAGAGATCCATGGGAGGAAGAATGACCCATCTCACCAGAGGTTCACAGCTTGCTAGGGTGATCCACCTGGCATCTCTCAGCTTGGGAGTTCCCCATATGTGAAGACTACAATCTCCAGGAACAAGCAGGAATGAGTCTTCACATATGGGTATCGTCGGTACTGATGGAGCCTGCACAGGAACGCTCCCCAGCGTCCAATAAGAAAGCTTTTGGGAGCATCCCACAGCGCCTGCGTGCTGCCTTCCCGCCTTTCCCAACCGCCTCTCTCCAGTTCTTCTTTTCCGCGGAGCCAGCAGGTCGTGTTCCTGTCACCGCAGAAGAAGTTCTTTATTTTTTCTTTATTCTTTTGTGTCGTGTCTGCCTTCTTCGACGTCGGACCGGTACGGCCGGTCTTTCTTTCAAAAAAACAAAAAAAAACCCCGCTTTATTTCTTCTGTGCATTTTCAGTTTTTGGGCCCTAGGCCTAAAAATTTTTTCCTCATGGAGAAGCCCGCTTCTGGGTTTAAAAAATGCACAAAATGTGGCGGTACTATTTCTGTCACCGACACCCATGACTGGTGTCTAAAGTGTTTGGGACCTGACCATTCCATCACGGATTGTGTGTCCTGTACCATGATGTCTAAGAGAGGTCGGCAGAACCGAGCAGCCAAGCTCAGTACCCTGTTTCCCTCTGATGCAGCTTCAGTAGCATCGACGTCTTCCAGGGCCTCCTCTTCCTCCCATGGATCTCAGGTAACCAAGCATAAATCTGGCTGGTCCTCGAAGGGTAGATCTCCCTCCAAGCATCGAGATGCCTCCGGGCTTGCCCTCGAGGATTCCGCACCGGCAAAATTACCCCGGCGGGAAGCTCCGGCTTCCAAAGCATTATCTATGGGGTCACAGGTTGACATCGATGGCTCGGCCTCGACAGATCACCTGTTGCCGTGTTCTGGGGTACCGGTGGCTCCCACTGGTGCCGACATCCAGACTCTGGTGGCGTCGATGGATCAGAAAATTCTGACCATACAGCGCACCTTAATGGCTTTCATACAGGCTGCGACGCCTCCGATACCGCAACAATTCCCGTTGCTGGTACCAGCTCCGGTACCGGCATCGCTCCCAGTACTGGTACCGATTGCATCGACATCGGCTTTGGTGTCGACTGCAACGGTACCCTGTCCTATGATGCCCATCGGTACCGAAATGGTACCGATTACTCCCGATGTCGATCCCATTCGATACGGTTATCGGGCCTTACAGGAGCATCCAGACAGGCGATACTTCGATTCCTCTGAGGACTCTGATGAGTCTGAGGGTTCTGTAGAAGCATCGATACTTCTTCACCTAAACGAAGAATGTCTCCTCCAGAAGACTTGTCTTTTCAAGACTTTGTTAGGGAAGTGGCTAGGGGCCTCTCTATCACAGTGGTCCCTGAGTCAGAACCCAGAGCCAAGGAGTTGGATATTTTACAATATCCTAAAGCTCCTAAAGAGGCAGCTACTTTACCTGTTCATGAGATTCTTTATGATCTCATGTTGAGGATGTGGGAGACACCTCTCACCACCTATCCTCATTCTCGCAGGTTAGACACCATGTATCGTGTCCCTCCTTGTCCTGGCTTCCAAAAGACTCAGCTTTCTCACCACTCTATTGTGGTAGAGTCTGCCATGAAGAAGATAAAGAGTGCAAAAAGACACTCATCTAATCCTCCAGGGCGTGAATGCAGGACCCTGGATGCTTTTGGCCGAAGGATTTTCCAAGCTGCTATGCTAGCTGCTAGGATCAATTCCTATAGTCTCTATATAGGAATGTTTCTAAAAGAAGTCACAGATCATCTGCAGACTTTAACCCCTTTCATTTCAGAGGATAAAAGAGAGGAGTTTCTCACTTGGTTCAAACATGCCCAAGATGTCTCCAAATTTTCCAACCGTGCAGCCTTTGACTCTTTTGAGTGTGTAAGCAGAGCTTCGGCTATTGCCATAGGGGCACGCAGAATTGCTTGGCTACAAGCTTCTGATTTGGAGCTCTGGGTCCAAGATCAATTGGAAAATCTCCCTTGTACAGGTGAAAACCTTTTTGGTAAGGATTGGCAAGCAAAGGCCACTCAGATGGATGCTGAAAACTCTGATTTGGATCGACTTTCAAAGTCTACCTCTACTCCTGTTAAGAAAAGGTTGTTTAAAAAGACATCTTTTTCCAAAAAGGGAAGATACTATCCTGATTATGGTCAGCAGGCATCTTCTGCAGGTCGTTTTGCTGCAAAGCGTTAGCAACCACCTAAACAGGTCAAGTCAAAGGCAGCTAGACCTTCCACAGCCCAGCAGCCTCAGCCTCCTCAGGGCCTTTGACTCGCTACTAGAGAACTTAGCCTTTCTAGCTCTGGAAGGACCAGAGCCCCTTACCATCCCAGGAAGGTTGACGTACTTTGCTCCCAGATGGGAGCAAATCACAGCAGAGCAATGGACACTCTCCATCATAAGGGAAGGGTACAAGCTTCATTTCTTAAGCCTTCCCCCCCACACCATGGTGAAACAGTTCAATTCTCCAACATCTCTCCTCAACCTTCTAGGTCAGGAGATTGCCATCCTTCTTGCCCAAGGGGCAATAGAAGAAGTACCTCTTCTTCAACAAGGCACAGGGTTCTACTCCCCTTATTTTCTTATTCCAAAGAAAACAGGGGGCTACAGACCCATCTTAGATCTCAGAGAATTGAACAAATTTCTTTTCAAGGAGAAATTCAAGATGATTTCTCTCGGTGCTCTGCTTCCATACCTTCAGAGTCAGGACTGGCTTTGTTCTCTAGATCTCAAGGATGCGTACACCCATGTCCTCATTCATCCAACTCACAGAAGGTTCCTTCGGTTCCTTTTTCAAGGAAAGCACTACCAATACAGGGTGCTTCCTTTTGGTCTGGCTTCTGCACCAAGAGTGTTCACGAAATGCATGGCAGTAGTAGCTGCATTTCTACACACTCTAGGAATATTCGTCTTCCCATATCTGGACGACTGGCTTATTCGAGCTCCATCTCAAGCAGAGGCAAGACTTGTCTAACCTGCACAATGCGTGTTCTTCAGTATTTGGGACTAGTAATAAACATCCCAAAATCCAGTCTCACCCCTACTCAGTCTCTCGAGTTTATAGGGGCTTGGTTGGATACCATAACTGCAAGGGCCTATCTTCCTCAGGCCCGTTGCCTACACTTGGTGCAGTTAGCCTCCCAAATACAGTTAAAGCCCCTTTTAACTGCTCGAGAAATGCTACAACTTTTAGGCCACATGGCATCCACTGTGCATGTGGTTCCATATGCTCGCCTTCACATGAGGGCAGCTCAATGGACTTTGTCCACCCAATGGACTCAGGCAGAAAAAATAACAAACTCCAGTCGCCTTTTTTGGTCTCTCCAGTGGTGGAAGTCCTCTCAAAACCTATTGCTGGGGTCCCCTTTTCAACAGTCATTTCCCCAAGCAACCCTTACAACAGATGCCTCTCCAAGGGGTTGGGGAGCTCATCTGCAAGATCTCTCCACCCAGGGCATCTGGTCTCCACAGGAGACTTCACTACACATAAATCTCTTGGAACTCAGAGCAATTTTCCTAGCTCTCAGAGTGTTCCACTCCCTGCTTAGCTACAGGACAGTCCTCATCCACACGGACAATAAAGTAGCCATGTTCTATGTAAACAAGCAGGGAGGGACTGGCTCTCTGTCGCTTTGCAATGAAGCTTTGTGACTGTGGGCCTTCGCCAGAGAGCATCAGATTCATCTTATGGCAGTATATCTTCCAGGCGTTCAAAACTCTTGGGCAGACAGACTCAGTCGAGTTCTGCTTCCACACGAATGGTCCCTCCACAGGGACCAGGTAGCCAGGATTTTTTGAATTTGGGGAACCCCGGACATAGACCTATTTGCAAGTCCGTGGAATGCCAAACTTCCCCGGTTCTGTTCCAGGATTCCGTGTCAGGGAGTTCAGGTCAAGGATGCCTTCCTCCTTCACTGGGGTCAAGACTTCCTTTATGCCTTTCCACCCATTCCCCTAATTCCCAAAACACTGCTCAAGCTTCAGAGAGACCGAGGTTCTATGATCCTCATAGCACCACATTGGCCACGCCAAGTGTGGTACCCTCTACTTCTGCATCTCTCTCAAGCTCCGTCCCTGGAGTTGGGCTCTGCTCCAGATCTTCTCTCCCAGGAAGACGGAACGTTGTGGCACCCAAACCCCCAGTCTCTCCATCTGAGGGCCTGGTTGCTGAAGGCCTAGACCTTCAAGTTTTCCATCTCTCTCAGCAAGTCAGAGATATTATTCATGCTTCTAGAAAGCCTTCCACTAGACGTTCCTATGCTTTCAAATGGAAAAGATTTACCATTTGGTGTTCAGAGAAGGGTCTTAACCCTCTTGCAATACCTTTGAATTTTTTACTAGAGTATCTTCTGCATCTTTCCCATGCAGGCCTCAAAACGAATTCGGTAAGAGTCCATTTGAGTGCTATTGCAGCGTCCCTCAAGCCTCTCAATGGACAGCCTGTTTCCTCTCATCCTCTTATAGCAAGATTCATGAGAGGCCTTCTTTTAACTAAACCTCCCATTAAACCACCTCCAGTGGCATGGGACTTAAATCTTGTTCTTGGCCAGCTTATGAAGCCACCCTTTGAACCGTTAGCCACCACCTCCCTGAAATTTCTTTCTTGGAAGGTTATCTTTCTCATTGCACCTCAGCACGTCGCATCAGTGAGTTGCAAGCCTTGGTGGCTAATCCTCCTTATACAAGGTTCCATCATGATAAGGTAGTCCTCAGGACCAATCCACACTTTATGCCCAAAGTGGTCTCATCTTTTCATCTGAACCAGGAGGTATACTTACCTGTCTTTTTTTCCAGGACTTCATGCATCAAGTGCAGAGAGGAATCTTCATACTTTGGATTGTAAAAGAGCTCTTGCCTTTTACTTACAAAGAACACAGCAACATAGAAAGTCTTCTCAACTCTTTGTTGCTTTTGATCCTTCCCATTTAGGACTTCCAGTTTCTAAGAGAACACTGTCCAACTGGATTGCTCAGTGTATTTCTTTTGCCTACCAGAGTAGGAACCTTTCTCTGGAAGGCCATGTCACAGCTCACAATGTGAGGGCCATGGCAGCCTCAATGGCTCACCTAAACTCTGTGTCCATCGACCAAATCTGTCGAGCGGCCACCTGGGCCTCAGTTCATACCTTCACAGCCCATTACTGTTTGGACAAGGACTCCCGCCGGGATGCCTCGTTTGGTCAGGCTGTTCTCAAACACCTGTTCCATTCCTATCAACTCCTACCCACCTACCAGAGATCCATGGGGGGAGGTGGAGCCCTTTTCAAGGACACACAACTCTGGGGTCTCTCCCTGGCATCTGCAGCTAGGGAGTCCCCATATGTGAAGACTCATTCCTGCTTGTTCCTGGAGATAGCACAGTTACTTACCTGTAACAGGTGATCTCTGGGAACAGCAGGAATAAGTCTTCACAACCCACCCACCTCCCCTAGGAGTTGTATCTCTCTATCTATCTTTCCTTCCCTCTCTCTCTCTTTGTCTCAGCTTTAAAACTCGAACTGGAGAGAGGTGGTTGGGAAAGGCGGGAAGGCAGCACGCAGGCACTGTGGGATGCTCCCAAAAGCTTTCTTATTGGACGCTGGGGAGCGTTCCCGCGCAGGCTCCGTCGGTACCGACAATACCCATATGTGAAGACTTAATTCCTGCTGTTCCCGGAGATCACCTGTTACAGGTGAGTAACTACGCTTTCTCTGTGGACAAGCAGGGGAGATGCAGGCACACTTTTTGGTGTAGTCTGATGGACTGATCCAGTGTGCGGAAGCTCTCGCCTAGCTTTTAGAACATGTTTTTCCTTTTTCACCCAGCACTGAGCATGTGCAGGTTTCCTGCCTTTTGACACCGAGTTCCAATCGGTCCTTTTTTCTCTGCGGCAGTTACCAGATGTGGATTCTGCTCTCTCCTCTCTGACACTCAGTTTTTCTTTTTGGCAATTTAAGTCTGTGGTTCAGTTCCTGAAGGTCACTACAGTTTGGCTCAGTCCATTCTGCATTTACAGAAGCTCATTGGGCAGAAGCTCACCAAAGACGCCACTCAGCACTGCACCCATCACCTGGACCCACAAAAATTTGCAAACTACCTAAAAGCAAAGAACTCCAAATCAAACGAGCACCCCTCTCCCCTAGGCATGCAACCTGAAAGTGACGAAGCCTCAGCAAACCTGGGGGAACTTTAGCATACCCTCAATATAGCAAATAGAGGACATAGTGAATGCCCTTAACACAACGACCTCACCATCTGACCCATGCCCAGTGGCATGGATCAAAGCTACTAGTAGAAGCCAACTAGCCCATTACCTCCACAAAATCATTAAGGAATTCCTCCAGCAAGGACATATGCCGCAATCCCTCAAGCAAGCCACGATACGCCCGATCCTCAAGAGCACCACGCTAAGCCCCTCTGATCCAAAATCCTACCGCCCCATCTCTAGCCTTCCATTCCTCACAAAAATCATTGAAAAGACCGTGCAGAGACAATTACAGGATCACATAGATTTGAACGCTCCACTTGACGTCCACCAGCATGGCTTTAAACCACAGCACAATGTGGAAACTCTGCTTACCTCTCTCTTCGACAATCACCTAAAAGGCATGGACAACATAAAGAACGGATTCCTGCTAGTGTTCATGGATATCTCAGTGGCTTTTGACACTGTGTCCCACACCATATTGCTACAGCGCCTGCAGCAGATCGGAATAAGTGAGAACACCCTAAAATAGTTTACCTCCTACCTGAAGGATCAGACGCAGCAAGTCAAATGTGCTCAAAAGAAATCACTTCAGTTCCCCGTTATGCAAGGAATACCATAAGGTTCAGCTCTTTCATCTATACTCTTTAATATATACATCCAACCCATATGTAACATCAAACGCCACAAGCTACATTACCACCTGTACGCTGACGATATCATTGTATATGCCCCAATCAACCTGCAATCACCTGACATGACATGGATGACAAGCTGCCTTGAGGACATGGACACCTGGCTCACCTCTAACAACCTGATAGTCAACTTTGATAAAACAGAGGCTATGTTCATCACCGGAGACTCCACATTCAAGCCGCCCCAAACAATCAGCATTCTAAACAAAACTATAGCAATCAAGGACAAAGTGAGGTACCTGGGCATCACCCTGGACAGATCTCTGAACCTACAATCTCACATTACTAAAACTGCAGCAAAGGCCTACCACTGATTGAGAATCATCAGAAAACTCAAACCAATCCTTGACCAAGACCACTTCTGAACAGTTTGCCAAGCAGTCATCACCCCACTGCTAGACTATGGAAACTCACTATACCAAGGCCTCCCCCAGCAGTCTATTCACCCACTCCAAATGGTGAAGAATACTACAGCACGCATCATCATGGACACTGCAAGATCTGAACACATCACCCCCATCCTGCGACATCTGCACTGGCTCCCAATAATTGCAAGGGCAAAATTCAAATCAATCCTGAACATTTTCAAAATCTTCCACCACCGCTCTGCAGATACGCTCCAAGACGTAATAACCAAGGATGTCAGTAACATGCCTAGAAGAACCAACAATGACAACAGGATCACCTTACCCACAGGTTATCACAAGACTAAGCAAGTAACATCTAAGAGAGCTCCCTTGCTACTGCCGCCTGCATTATGGAACTCCCTCCCCATGGACTTAAGGACCCTAAATGATACCAAGGACTTCTGCAAAGCTCTCAAGACCCGAGACTCTTCACCGAGGCTTATGAGCAACCATCTTAAGTTGCCAAGCACTAGATACAACCCAAGTGGCCTACTAGCTACCCTCACCACTTAGCCCCAACCGCCCATCCCCATTTAGACCTATAAGTAGATAGCCTTTTACGTATGTGAATCGTATCCCCTCCTGTTGAATGTATGCCTCCCAAAGTCTTGTTGGCCACTTTGATTGAAGGATAAGGTGGTATACAAAACTGTCTAAATAAATAAATACATAAAATAAATTTACACGACTAACATAGTAGGAAAAACAGGAGGTCTGCAATTTGCTTTACAGCTTCTTGTCATGCTAGAGTCTAGTCTGTGTTTTGCTGCTGTGCATGACAATGCCAGTGTTGTACTTCCTCCCCACTCTCTGGGTCCATTAAGCACATCACTGGGGAAGAGAGGTCTTAAGAAGGATAAGAAACTGAGCCATGCGGGTGAGCAGAAGACGCCGCTGATTGCAAAGGCTTCTGGAGGCACCAGTCATGCAATTACAAACCATGTTTCCACTCCAAATACCTCCCCCCCCCCCACCAATTCCTCATGAGCACCACTGCCAGCAGAGGCTAATCAGAAGTCGGCTAAAAAGCACACTGCACTCTGGGGTGATAATTTTTCAAAAGAGGCTTACAAGTGCCTTTCTTTACTGGTACAGCTACCGATAAGTGCAACAAAAAGCCAGTTTGTTTTTCCTAGAGTTCCTTCTACTTCCTCCTTCTGGTACCTCTGGTCCGGCCAATGCCAGCAACTCCCTCTCAGGTTCCCTCTCAGCACGGGTCTCTCCTCTTTTCAATGCAAAGCTTTCTAGCATTTTACAAAAGTCCATGGCTGCTTCTGCTCCTGTGCCCCTCAGTCTTCACAGGGAATTTACCCTCATGGATCTCGATGGCTATATGCACCTCTACATTTAGAAGGCTGTCCTCTCAGAGAATCTGCTGGCCACCCAGCATCCCCTGGGACCACTCAGATCTAAGCTTGATTGGAGAGCCTTCTCTGCTACATGACTCTGATGAGGAGACAGAGAGACATGAGAGGTCTTCTACTTCTCCTCAGATATAGCAGTCAAAACCTTAAGAGGACCACTCCTACCCCAAGTTCCTCCTAAAGCTTACTAAAGCTGTAGTCCTCACCCCCAGTGAAATTCAATCCATCCTAAAATCTCTGCCTTTTCATGAGGGCTCCTGCATGATTTATGACTTGCTGCTTGGTCAAAGCCTCTCACAGCTAGACACTAAATATAAATTGATAGGGGACCCTGTCCATTAACATCCAGCGTTGGCCCATCTGTCAGTTATAACTGAAGCAGCACTCAAGTGCTCAAAATCCTCAAGAGCATCTTCTCATACCTCTCTGGTTAAGGACCAGTGCATTTTAGACACTGTCGGTCATAAAATGTATTAAAGTTCTATGCTAGCACTAACAAATCTTGACATACCATCTGTAGATGCTCTACTACCGTCATTCTTTAATGGAACAGGTTACTGACCCAACTATCACCAAAGATAACTTTGTCTTGGACCCACCTTGCTATACAGGAATGTGTCTATCACCTTTTGAGGGCTAGCTATGATGTGTATGATATCACGTCATGCTTGACAGCAGAGCCATTGTACTGGAGACTCCCTGTTTGGTGACAATGTCAAAAATACTGTCACTTGGATGAAAAATAATTTTTACACAGTCCATGAGAGGTCAGTTCCCACTCCTGAAAATTTTCTCATCACTCCTGGGTAGCCAGATTCATGACCACCACTTCAAAAACCGACACCAGCTTGGGACCTCGACATTGTCCTCTCAGCATTGGTCAGACCACCATTTGAGCCCTTGGCCCAAGCATCCCTCAAACATCTCTCATAGAAAACTATTTTCCTCATTGCCGTCATGTCTGCAGGTTGCATCAGCGTGCGTGAAGCACTTGTGTGTTACCTGCCTTATACAATTTTTGTCAACCAAAGTTGTTGTTCATAGTTATCCCAAGTTTCTAGCTATTTATTTATTTATTTAGCATTTTTTATATGTACTAAATAATACTGTCAGATTTTTTTAGATTTATTTTGAGTTGATGTTGCGCTAACTAGTCGGACTTTACATTGAAACAATTGATTTATGGGAGTGTAGCAAGCTTTTGCTGTGGAGAATGGGAGTAAATCATGATGTCTTCTGTGTAGATGTGGTACAGAATGTTGTGAGATTGATTGTAGGTTAAATTTGAATAAGAGGGAGGATAGTGCTGAACCTTGTGGTACTCTCTGTGTTACTTTAAGTTTAAATGGTGCTAATTTGGTGGATCCTATTTTGACATGCTGCTGTCACCCAGTTAAATATGATTGGAACCAATGTAAAGCAGAGCCTTGCATTCCTATTTCTTGTAATTGTTGGAGTAATATTATATGTGAAACTGAAACAAAGGCAGCTTTGATGTCAAGAATATCAATAGGAATCCCTGTTGGTTTTGAATGTCCTTTGATTTTATCAAAGAGAGATGTGATTAGCATTTCAATGCCATGAAATTGTCTGAACCCATGTTGTATGTCTAATGGGCTGTATTTTGTTGATGTATTCTTGTAATTGTGTTAATACTACTTTTTCAAGTATTTTAGCCAGAAATGGTAGACTGGTTATTGGTCGGTATGAAGCTGGGTCTTTAGAGTCTAGGTAAGGGCTTTTTAAGATGGGTCGGATTGAGCCTTCCTTGAGGCATGCAGGTATGTAGGCTTGTATGAATTGATTGTTGTATTATTTTCTTAAGAAATGGTGCTGTGTCAGTGCGAGTGAGCTTAATCCAACTTACTGGGCAAGGGTCCATTGGTGGTGATGTTGTGTTGAGTTTCTTTTATGATGTAATCCAAGATTTCCAATGAGGGTGGGGCGAGTTCCTTTAGGGAGTTACTGGATAGTTGGTTGAATTGAGGTAATGTTGGGAAAGAGCATGTTGTATCACCTGTAGATTAGAAGTGTTTAGCAAAGTCTTGTTGGGATAGTTGTGCATTTTGTTGTTATGATGTTTCACTAGAAACTTTATAATGTCCAATAACGCTTTAGGTCTGTTTATAGTGCTAAGAAGCAATTTGGTGTGATACTACTTTTTATGTTCATTGCCTTTGTCAGTATGTGTTGAGGTGGTGCATGTATATATGTTTGTTTTTGAAAATTTGGAGAGTGGCCCCAGCTACGTTCCAGTCTTCTTAGTTCCTTTTTCAGTTGTTTTAGTTCAGGATTGTATCAAGTGATTTTAGCTGCTTTTTTATTTTGTGTAGAACGTGGTATCATGGCATGTTGACTGATGGTGTTATTCCAGCTTTTGGTGAGGTCATCTAGATTGTTTGCTTCTGTGTTTAGTATTGGAGAGGGTTCATATAGGAATGATTCCTTATTGAAGTTTCTGAAGTGATGTCTTGTAATTGTGTTTGAATTATTGAAGTGGTTTGGAGCATTGTAGGGTAGCTGGAAGGAGATCAGGTAGTGGTCTGACCATTGTACTTGGGTGATTTTTGTCTGGTAATTTGTTGTTGCGTCATGTAGTTGCTTGGGTGAAAAGATGAAGTATAGGATGCTTCCTCCTCTGTGTGTTGTCCTGTTGATAATCTGTACGAAGTCTAAGGCTTCCATAACTTCAAGGAATGCTGTTGATTAAGGTTGAAGTCACCTAACGTGGTGAGCTGTTTTGTTTGGGCTGGGTTGAGCATACTATCTCTAGGATCTTCGCTAGTACCATCATTTGCTTTGGGTGGTCTGCATGCTAGGCATAAAGCTAGGTATTTATTTTCAATGAGGATTAGGTCAAGGTCATTAGTGCTGTCATGCTTATAGAAAAATGGAGATTGTTTTTTGACATGATGAGTACGCAGCCTCCTCTGTTACTTTTTCTGTTGCTATAAAATAAATCATAGTTTGGTACTTTGAGGAGATTTATGAGTATGCTGTCTTCCTTATCGAGCCATGTTTTCTGCTAGACATATAATATCTGGACATTGATTTCTGATGTAGTCTGTGATGACCGGAATCTTATTTCTGACTGATTAAGTGTTGATTTTTTTTTTAATATTTCTTTTTATTCAATTTGGAACAAACATCATGAAACGTACATGTTGACACCAACTTATCCAAAGTCCATAATTACAAACTTTCTTTTATACATGCTAATGCAAGAGATCCCCCCTTCCCCTCCCCCTCCCTTAAGGCATTTCAACTTTTGAGGTGCTCCAATAATGGTAGCCATAATTTATTAAATTTCTCCTGCTTCTGACGATGCAAAGCAGTTAACTGTTCCATCAAAACAATTCTTCGCAGACGACTCACCACTGATCTAATTCCGGGAGCAGAATTTGCTTCCATGCCCAAGCTATTTCACTGCGGGCTGCCTGGATACAGGCACGCATGGGCCGTTCGTTCTTTCTAGGACTCTCATCAGGCCAAATTCCCAACAGACAAAACCCCAAGTCCAACCCCATTCCTTCTCCAAAGATCTCAGATATCCGCTTTCCCACTTCCCTCCAATATATAGCAACCATGGGACACCCCCACCAAACATGCAAAAACATCCCCTCTCCCCCACATTGCCTCCAACAATGATCAGACACCCCTGGGAACATCTTATGCAACCTAACTGGCGTGTAATACCACCGGTAAAGTAACTTGATTAAGTGTTGATTAATGTGCACTTTAAGTTCTGTGGCTTTAGTATGGTGAATACTTGTAGTTTGCTCTTGAACAGTTATTTGTTTTACATAGTTATTGGGCTTGTTTTCAATTTTTTGCGTTATAGTCCTTATTTCATGGTCTCTGGGTGTGTGAATGATGGGAATTCTGTTTGATCCTGTTGGAAATGATTCAAATTGCAAGCTTGAATATATTATGCATGCAATAGTGAGGATGGTGATTATTTTGCTATGCATGTTGTTGAGATTCTTTGATGGGTTTTTATGAAGGTCTATTGGCTGTTAGAGAGTTTGTGTATGAGGGTATAATTATAGTAAGCCCGAGTACCTTTGCTTATCTTAGTCTTTAGTCGTGAGGCTAGGCGCTTCTGCCTACCTTTGATGTGGGTCCATCAAAGGGCCACGTCCAAGGGCCCTTTGGCATGGTCCGTTAGGTGCAGGCCTTTCTAAAGGGACTGTACATGTAAATCTGCCATCCGGTGGATGATTGGCTGTTTGGGGGAGCAGGGAGAGGCTCACCTCCTTGCTCTCTGCCGCTTGGTGCTTAAGTGTCCCTGCGACGATCCTCCGCTCTACCTAAAGTGTTTTTCCTTTTTCATTTAAATTGATCAATTGTCCTGCCTGTGTTTTATCTCAAATCTCTTGCTTCTGAAGCTGAAATGACTCTGCATTCCCTCAACTGCGGAAGGACTCTGCAGTACTACCTTCATGCTAATCCTCTCAACTTTTCACCACTTTAATCCAAACAATCAAGGCCTTTCAGTGTCCAAACAGACTCTCTCCACCTGGATCTCCAATTGTATTACTTTTGCCTATTAAGCTGATGGTTACTTTAATTCTGACAGTCACCCATACCATATTGGGGCAAAAGTTCCTACCATAGCTAATCTCTGCTCCGTTTCAATATCTGAGATATGCAAAGCTGCCACATGGTCAACTGTCCACATTGTCATTCTTGTCAGATGCTGTCTTCGGACAGTCTGTTCTCCAAAACCTTTTTGCGCTTTAATCATCCAGTCCTCCTCCCAGAGGTTTCTCTCAGGTCACCTATTCACCAGTAATCGTACCTTACTTGGCAGTGCTCTGCTCTTAACTCACCAACATGTATGTCTCTGCATCTCCTCTGCTTGTCCACGGAGAAAGCGCAGTTGCTTACCTGTAACAGGAGTTCTCTGTAGAGAGCAGGGGCATGCAGCCACACTTTTCCTACCTTCCAATTCCTCATTATTTCTGTGGACCTATTGAAACTTTTTAAAAGCTTTGAAATGGCTGATTGGAACTGAGTGGCAGGAAGTGTGAGAGCTCCTGCACATGCTCAGTGCTGAGGGAAACATGCTCCAAAGCTAGGAGAGAGCTTCCACACACCGGATCAGTTTGCTGGACTTCCCAATAGATGTGGCAGCATTCCCCTGGTGTCTGTAGAGAACCCTGTTACAGGTACATTTAACTATGCTATCTGACTGTTCCTACCACTACACTCCTTAGCCGTCCCAAACATATTCAAAACATGGTACTGTAGTGGCCCCTGCTGATAAACCATTTCACACTTTCCCATGTTTAACATAGCTTAAGTATTTATTCTGTAAGAAGCAAATAACCAGGCCCTCTTCTCTTTCTGATTAACAAGCTTTGTAATAACTTCTACACAGGGCTGGCCCCAGAGTTTGTTCAAGGTGTTGACACCCTAGGCAAACCATAAGCCTTATGCCCCCTTGTCTGTCAGAATCTGTTCTTAAGTTTTGAATGCCCTGCTCTTTGCTGCCCGCCTTCCCCCTCTCCCCAAAAAGAAGCTGTCCCCTTGGATGACTGCCTAATGTGCCTATGATTGGCCTAGCCCTGCCCCCACAATCATCAAAGTTAGTAAGGTTACAATTAAAAAAAAAAACCTGCTTCTCTCTGCTCACTGAAGTTTGGGTTTTAATGATGGTCCCTCTAAGCAAGACAACCCAACCTTCTTGGAAGTCTGAATCTGTTGTACCACTGTTTAGGGTTGTAATCGCTACACTGCAGGTTAATCTAATGCTTTCTTGGAGTCATGCCAGTAGTGGTTAGGCGTGTAACCTGGACGTATTTTATGCAAAAGAGATCACTATGCTGTTCCTAAAATGCATACATCAATGCATTCCCCAACAGCTAGATAAACCAATCCAATAGCCAAAGAGAAGACCGTGTCTCTTAATTTCCAACCACGGAACATGATGCTGTGATACTTGAAACATGGATGCAGCTTTGTTTCTAGTTAAGTTTGTGGGACGGGCCTGTCTGTCAACGGCTTCAGTTCACAATAGCTGACCGGATGGGCTGTTGAACTCGTTGAAGGACAGTAGCAGCAAAGGCTAAATTGATGAAAAGATTAATGGTTTATGGACTTTTCCTTTAGGAACTTGTTCAAACTTCTTTTAAACCCACCTGCACTAATGGCTTTTACTTACAACATCATTTGGCAACAAATTCCTAAGTTTGATTACGTGTTGAGTGAAAAATATTTTCTCCAATTACTCTTACATGTGCTATATTGTAGCTTCATTGCATGTTGCACTTAGTCTTTCTTCTTCTGAAGTAGTAAGCAACCAGTCTACGTTCCACTCCACTCATTATTTTATAGACCTCTATCATATCTCCCTTCAGCCATCTCTTTTCCAAGCTGAAGAGCCCTAGCCTTTTAAGCCTTTCCGAGTAAGGGTATCCTTAGATCTCCTTTATCATTCTGGTCACTCTTTCTTTTCGTTGATTCCTAGCCTTCTATTTGCTTTCTTGGCCACCGTTGCACATTAGGCACGATGATGCCTAGATCCTTTTCCTGGATGGCGATTCCTAATGTGGACCCTTGCATCGTGTAACTGTAGTTTGCGTTGTTCTGTAAGTGGATACTCTGTACTAGTCCACATTAAGTTTCATCTGACATCTGGATGCCCAGTCCCCCAATTTCTCAAGGTCCTATTGCAGTTTTTCACAATCCTCTTGTGATTTAACAATTTTTATTAATTTTGTCATCTGCAGATTTGATTACCTCACTCATTCCTAATTCCAGGTCAATTATGAATATGTTAAAAAGCAACGAGCCTAGCATAGATCCCTGGGGTATGCCACTATTCAGCTTTCTCCATTGAGAAAATTGGCCATTTAACCCTGATCTCTGTTTTCTATCGTTTAACCAGTTCCCAATCCATAACAGTACACTGCCTCCTATCCCATGACTTTTTTAATTTTGCCAAGAATCTGTCATGAGGGACCTTGCCAAAAAAGACTTTCTTAAAATCCAGATACACAATATAAACTAGCTCATCTTTTTCTACCTGTTGATTCACACCTTCAAAAAAATATAGCATATTGGTGAGACAAGACTTTCTTTGGCTAAATCCAAGTTTGCTTTATCTCAATAAACCATGATGTTGACCACTTTCGAATTCTTTGAGTACTATAGAGAATTTTAATAATAGTTTACAAATTACTAATATTAGGTCTGCAACTTCATTTTTGAGTTCTTTCAGCACCTAGGGATGTATGCCATCTGGTCCAGGTGATTTAGAAACCTAGGCCATATGGTCTTTTTCTGCTGTCATGTTTCTATCTAGTCTGCCCTTCCATATCAACTACAGTAGTCCCCTTTTTTCCTTTAGAGATCTTCTTTGTTTGTCCCATGCTTTTTTGAATTCAGATACTGTCCTTGACTCTACTACCTCTACTGGTAGACTGTTCCATTCATCTACCACTCTTTCCATAAAGAAATATTTCTGCATATTATTCCTGAGTCTATCCCCTTTCACCCTCATCCCATGCCTCCTCGTAGCAGAGCTTGCTTTCAATCGAAAGAGGCTTTCTTCCTGAGCATTTATGCCACAGAGATATTTAAACATCTCTATCATTTCTCCGGGAACAAGCACAAAATCAGTCCTCACATATGGGTGACCTCTGAACCGATGGGGCCCGCACGGAACGTCTCCCCAGCTTTCAAAGAAAACCTTTGGGAGATGCACCACACATGCCCAAGGATGCCATCTTGCCTCAGTCTCCTTTTTTCCATGGAGCCCACTGGACGTATGTCTGATTTCCCTGGAAAAAGTGGTGTTTTCTCTTTTATTTTTTTCTTTCTCCGGTCATGTACCGGTTCCCTTTCCCACCCCGATCTCGCTTGCCTCGGCACCTAGTCTTGAGTTCGTTCTTTTTTCCCTTTTTTCACTTGAGAGCTATTGACCTGCTTCATGCCCTTTTTTGGCCCTGGCCAGGCCTGAAGCTTTCGACCTCACAGGGGCTGTTTTCCCCACCATGGCTAGTGGCTTTTAAAATTGTGAAAGATGCATTAAAACCATGTCACGCACTGACTCACACGACTGCTGCCTCCGATGCCTGGGGCTTGACCATGACCCCTTGGACTGTAGTTTCTGTAAAAGGATGATCTCCAAGGCCATCAAGAGCTGTCAGCAGCAGTGGGAATCCTCTGCATCACAGCACTCCAGGACCCCCTCTGGAACCTCGAGGCCACAGATTTTCCAGCTGGACCCCAGAGGAAGAGCCCAAGAAGAGCCAGAAACCCTTGAAGACAGAATCTGAGGAAGCTTCTGGGAAAGTGGGCAAGTCCCACTGACCCTGGTCCCACAGTCCTCACCACGAGTCTGAGGGGAAGGAACAGGAGTGGCCAACCAAAATACTCCAACGAGAATCATCTGCATCTGGCAGCCAGCATCAGATCCCTGAGGCCATCCTGGTCTAAGACTCTCCTTCAGTGGAGCCAGCATCTGGCCTGTCCCTCAGTGCCCACACCGAAGACTGTGGAGCCATCTGGCCTCAAGACCAGGATGGCAGACTTGGAGCACAGTCTATTTGCCTTCATGGCCCAGCAGCGGGCTCTGATGCCTGGTTCCACTGGGTCATCAATCCCCACAACCAGGCCTTTGACCTAGAGGAACTCCCCAGATGTCGAGCTGATCCTTGAGCACCACCAGCCTTGAGAGATCCCTTGGCATCTGTCCCAATCCCAGTCCCATTCCTCTGGACTGAGGTCATGCCTGATGAGCATCAGCGGCTCCGACTGCAGTGCCTCCTGGGCCCTGGGACCTTCAGGCTTGAGGTATGACCCCAGAGCCTGAGCCACCCTCAGTACCTCCACCGAGGATAAAGAGTCCCCCAGACACCCACTGGCATCAGGACATGCCCTCCGACCCATCTCCCCCCGAGACCCAGCATCTGTTCCTGCCCAAGGACACAGCCTACCTCAACTTAGTGTGAGATATGGCCAAGGCACTGTCCTTCAAGACTGACTCGGAAGAGGATCCTCAGACCAAGGAACTCGAGATCCTCCAGTATGAGGTTCCACCGAAGGAGGCACTTACGATGCCCTCGATCCTGGAACAGCTGCTCCTCTGCATGTGGGAGACCCCTGCATCAGTTCCTATAGTGAGCAGACAGCTAGACTCGATGTGCTGGGTCTGCCAGAGCCCTGGCTTCCAGAAAGCGCAGCTGCTGCACAACTCCATGGTGGTGGAGTCAGCCATGCGTCGCCTTAAGAGCCAAAAGATGCACTTCTTTGTGCGCCCAGTAGGGAGGCTGGCACCTTGGATGCCCTTGGCAGAAAGTGCTATCAGGACTCGATGTCCATCAGCCGGATCCAGGCTTACCAGCTGTATATGGGCATGTACCTGAGAGACCTAGCAAAGGAACTCACTGGGTTCTTGGCTGGTCTCTCCGAGGAACCTCTCCTGCAGTTCCAGACCCTGGCCTCGGTGTCAGAGAGTGCTCCCAATTCATGACTCAGGCAGCCTATGATGTTGGCAGCTAGAGTAGCTGCAGCAGGCATCAGGGCCCAACTCCAGGCATAGCTACAGTCCTCCAACCTGGAACAATGTGTTCAGGACAAGTTGGTTGATGTCCCTTGCTAAAGAGAGAAGCTCTTCGGCAAACTCATGATGGATAAGGTCGCAGAGTTGAAGTCAGAGTTCCTGACGGGGACCAGGCTCTCCAACAAAACTGTTACCCTTTCCTGACGGAAGGTCTCTGGTAAAAAGCCCCCTTAGTCGAGGAAGGGCAAAGCTTATGGAAAGCTACCCTCAGTATAAGGCCTTCCCAGCTCCCCAACTGGGTCAGCAGGCCAAGGGACAAGGTCATAGCCCTAGTAAGCCCAAGACTCTCAAAAACTAGACACTGGCTCTGGCCAGCTTGTTGGGAACTTTTGACTCCTTGGGCATATCCTCTCCCCCCCTTCCCACCCCCTCCCCCCCCGCCTCCAGGAGGCCCACCTCAGCAGCCCACAGAGGGACGTCTAGTCTTGTTTGCCCACTGAAAACTGCTGCAGATGCCCCCTCCATTCTTCTCAGTAGAGTCCCCCAGGTCTCCCCTCCACCAGACCTTGCTACTGCAGGAACTCACGGGTCTTCTGAAAGACAGGGCAGTGGAACCACTGCCTCCACACCTGTGGGGTAGAGGGTTCTACTCTAGGTACTTCCTCATACCCAAAAGGACAGGGGGCCTAAGGTCCATCCTAGACCTGCGGGACCTAAACAGGCTCCTGGTGAGGGAGAAGTTCAAGATGCTCTCTCTTGGAACACTGCTGACATACCTGCAGTAGGGAGACTGGCTATGTTCCTTGGACTTATAGGATGCATACACTCACATCGTCATCCACCCAAGCCACAAGCAGTACCTCAGGTTCATGATGGGGGGCGGCCACTATCAGTACAGGGTACTACCCTTTGCCCTAGCCTCCACCCCCAGAATTTTCACCAAGTGCCTAGCAGTGATCGTGGCCCACCTTCACCACCAAGGGGCCTTCATCTTCCCCCTACTTGGACGATGGCTCATAAGAAGGGGCTGGGCCGCCGAGGTGCAACAGACCACATCCCGCAACATCCACATCCTTCAGTATCTGGGGTTCATCATAAACCACTCCAAATCCCATCTTATCCCAATACAGTGTCTGGAGTTCATAGGGGCATGGCTGGACACCGTCCAGGCCAGAGCCTTCCTGCCTCTAGACAGAGCTGATCACCTCAGGGCATTGGCCGCAGACATGCAGCACAAACATTTGATGTCTGCTCGCCTTCTGCTCAGACTGCTGGGCTACATGACATCCATGGTTCACATTACCCTGGATGCCTGCTTCCACATGAGGGTGGCACAGTGGTGCCTCCACTCCCAGTGACCCAGGCTGCTGTGAGATAGGGTTATGGGGACCCAAAGGCTGGCAGACTCCCTCGGCTGGTGGCAAGTGATCAGCATCTTCAGGTTGGGATGTCTTTTCAGGCCCCTGCCCTCAAGAGAGTCCTCACCTTGGACACCTCTCTTCTGGGCTGGGGGGGCTCATTGTGAGGACCTCTGCACTCAAGGCAGCTGGTCACAAGCAGAAAGCCAACAGCAGATCAACCTCCTAGAGCTTCGAGCCATATCCCTGGCTCTCCGAGCCTTCTGCCACTATCTTCAACACCACTTGGTGCTGATCCAAATGGACAACCAGGTCGCAATGTTCTATATCAACAAGCAGGGGGGCATAGGGTCATACACCCTCTGCTGGGTGGCAATGGCCCTCTGCTTGTATGTGAACCACAATGGGATGTGCCTGCTGGATCAGGACAATACCCTGGCGGACAGGCTGAGCAGGTTCCTCCAACCGCATGAGTGGCAGCTGGACTCCAGAGTGGCCTCTCGGCTCTTCCAACTCTGGGGAACTCCACGGCTAGACCTTTTTTGCCAGCCCGGCCAACTCTGTTGCCCCGCTTTTGCTCCCGCCAGCCAAACTTGTCCCTGGTGGCAGCGGATGCCTTCTGTACATCTTCCTGCCCATGCCACTGATAGCCAAGACTCTCTTCAAGGCTCAGTAGGATGGGGTGTCACTGATTTTGGTGGGCCCCTAGTGCTTCTTCACATGTCCATAGCACTCCCGGTTCCCCTGGGAGTGACCCGGGACTACTGTTACAGGAGGAGGGCTCCCTCCAGCACCCTGACCTGGGTTCTCTAGTGTTAACAGCTTGGCTGCTAAAAGGGTAACCTTGGCCCCTTTCAGCCTTTCAGGGGAGGTTGAGTAGGTCCTCCTGGCCTCCCGCAAGACTTCCCATGAGATGGGCTTAATCCTTCAAATGGCACAGATTCTCTGTGGTGCGCGGAGCGACGGGTAAATCTATTCTCTTGCTCCATGCAGCTTGTGCTGCAATATTTGCTTCACTTCAGCGGCAGAGTGGAACTTCACTGTAGTGTTTTCACCTCTCAAGGGCCCACCATTCAAGCCCCTGGCTACCTGCCATTTGTGCTACCTCTCATGGAAGGCTGTCTTCCTAATAAAGCTCATGACTGTTCAGAGTCAGCAAGATTCAGGCCTTGGTGGCAGATCTGCCTTATAGAAGGTTCTATAAGAACAGGGTCATGCTTCACACTCACCCAAAATTTCTTACCAAGGCAGTGTCCCCATTCTACCTCAATCAAGAGGCGGTGCTCCTCACTTTCTTTCTGCGGCCTCATGCCAGCAGGGTGGAGACCATTCTTCATACCCTGGACTGTAGGAGAGTCCTGTCCTTCTACCTCCAACGTACCCAGGGCCATCGCCAAGCCTCTCAGCTTTTCATCCCTTATGACACCAGTTGGCTGGGGGAGGCGGTGACCAAGCGTACTCTGTCCACTTGGGTGGCAGACTGCATTGCCCTCATCTTCAAGCAGGCTGAGCTCTTGCTGGTGTGCCGGGTCAAGGCGCATAGTGTCAGGGCCATAGCTGCATCTATAGCAAACTTGCTTTCTGTCGCTCTGTTGTAAATCTGCTGGACCGTCACCTGGTCCT
This sequence comes from Ichthyophis bannanicus, assembly GCA_033557465.1. Lineage (NCBI taxonomy): Eukaryota > Metazoa > Chordata > Amphibia > Gymnophiona > Ichthyophiidae > Ichthyophis > Ichthyophis bannanicus. Next base: position 57,348,647 of record CM066045.1, read on the forward strand.
TGGTCCATACCTTTGTATCTCATTACTGCCTGGAGAAGGAGTCCCACAGGGACAGTGCCTTCAGCCAGGCAGTATTCCATCATTTGTTTGGGGTGTAGGCAACTCCTGCCCTCCGACCCTTCTGTGTTCAGGCTATTGGAGTGCTGATTCCTCACTGGACACTTGGTCCCTTGAGAGTCTTTTAACTTAGGACTCCATTGCTGCTGCTCATGGCTCACCTTTTCCTAGTATCCCGTGGCGTTTTTACAGGTTTTCAGAAGCCTGTAGCTAGGGAGTCCCATATGTAAGGACTGACTTCTGCTTATTCCCGGAGAAAGCATAGTTACTCACCTGTAACAGGTGTTCTCTGGGACAGCAGGAATTGGTCATCACAACCCTGCCTCCTCCCAGTGGAGTTGCTTTTTGTGTCTTTTTGCCATCTTTAGCTATGCCATTTGACTGAGGCAGGGTGGCACCCTTGGATGGGAAGGGGATGATGCATGCGTAGAGCATCTCCCAAAGGCTTTCTTTGAAAGCTGGAGAAAAGCTTTCACGTGGGTTCTGTTGGTGCTGACGTAACCCATATGTGAGGACTGATTCCTGCTGTCCCTGGAGAACATCCGTTATAGGTGAGTAACTACGCTATCTCCTCTATCCTGTCTTTCCTCTAACTTATACATACTAAGATCTTTAAGTCTGTCCCCATATGCGTTATAAGAAAGACCGCTAACCATTTTATAGCCACCCTCTGCATAGACTTCATTCTGTTTATATCTTTTTGAAGGTGTGGTCTCCAGAATTGCATACAATATTCCAAATGAGGTTGCACCAGAGATTTAAACGGAGGCATTATCACCTCCTTTTTCTTCCTGCTGGCCATTCCTATCCCTATGCAACCAAGCTACTTAGTTTATCAAATTGTTATATTACATCTTCAAGGTTTATTGAGCTTTGTTTTAATTGCTCCGATACCCATACCAGAAATGATATTTAAAGATGATGTAACTTCCCTAGATCTTCTTCAGTAAAAACCGAAGCAATAAATTATTCCCAAGCCTCTGGAATGCGCTCCCCACAAAGCTGAGAATAATAACAGAACTCACAGATTTCTGCAAAAAGCTAAAAACTCATTTATTCAAAGACTATTTTAAGGACTAACCCTACAACCCCCCCTTAACAGCAATAAAATACTATCATCACAGCCATATACAAGTTTAAAAAATGTAAATTGATGTAATAGTGTTTTTGATGTTATATGAAGCTCTTGTTCTATGTAAAGTTCAAGTTCTCAGTTCTATGTAAAACGCTTTGATTCCCTGACAAAGTCATATAAAAACACAGTTAAATAAAATAAATAAACATTCAGTGTGTCTGCTATGGCCTCTCATCCCTTAGTGCCTCCTTTAGCCTTCTATCATCTGTTGGTCCAAGTGACACTCTCACAGGTTGTTGTTTTTTTTTTGGGGGGGGGGGGGTTGCTATGAATGTACTTGAAAAGTTTTTATTATGCACTTTTTTTCTTCCATGGCAAGCTTCTTTTCAAATTCTCTCTTTGCCTGCCCTCATCAATACCTTGCATTTATCTTGCCAGTGCTTATGTTTCCTGTTTTCATCATTTGGCTCCTTTTTTCCATTTACTGAAAGATGTGTTTTTAGCTATAACAGCCTTTCTGACCTCACCTTTAAAACATGTCAGTAGTCATTTGGCTTTCCATCAATCTTTCTTAAAGCATGGAATACATCTGGTCTGGGTTTTCAGGATAGTATTTTTAAACAACACCCAGGCTTGATGTAAACACTTAAGATGGGGAAGCTGTAAAACTAGAGGGCATAATATGAAGCTGCAAATTGAAAGGCAATGTCAGGAAATACTTTTTCACTGAAAGGGTGGTGGATGCTTGGAATGCCCTCCCGATGGAAGTGGTGGGGGCAAATACAGAATTCAAAATGGCATGAGACAGACACAGTGGATCCCTTTACAGCAACAGGATAAAATAAAAATAAACTTAAACTATCTAATTTCTCAACAAACAGGGGTGCCCTACACGGAGTAGTGGGTTCACCCCTAAACATGGGGAGGGGTGACCAGGTGCATCTACTCTTGCCACCTTGCTGGGCAGACTAGTTAGACCATACTGGTATTTATCTGCCATCATTTACTATGTTACTATGCTTAACCTTTGAGGTTGCTCCTTTTAGATTTTTCTTAACTATTTTCCTCATTTAATCTATTTTGAAAATAAAATGCAAATGCAGTGTATTTCTTTACTGTTCTCCTTCCATTTATCAAATCAAATGTGATTGTGTTATGATCAGTATTGACAAGTGACCCCAACACCATTACCACTTGCACCAGATCTTGTGTTCCACTAAGGACTAGACCTAATAGCTTCCCTTTATGTCAGTTTTTGAAACAGCTGCTCCATGAAGCAGTCATTTATTTCATCTAGAAACTTCTATCTCCCTTGCATATCCTGATGTGACATTGACTCAGTTGATACATTGCCATTGCCTTCCACTTTTTACATGGAATTTCTATTCGTAGAGATTCTACAGTGTATTTTGTTTTCTGCAAAACCTTTATCCTGTTTGACTCGATGCCCTCTTTAACATATAGCGCCACCCCTCTACTAGTTTGATCTGCCTTATCATTGTGCTATAATTTGTACCCAGGTATCAATGTCCCATTGGTTATTCTCCATCCACCAAGTCTCTGAGATGCCAAGCATATCTAACTTTTCATTCAGTGCTATAAATTCTAACTCTCCCATCTTATGTTTTAGACTGCTATCATGTGCACATAGGCATTTCAAAGTTTGGTTTTTGTTCATGTTAACAATCTGGTTAATATTTGACAGGACTCTTTACTGGATTACTTTTATCTTTATTGGCACCTCTTTATTGGGATGCCCTAACTTTCCTTTTTTGCTGCTATTCTTCAAGGATACATCATTCCATACCATGTGCTCTTGGACAACTGTTGGCTTTTCCCCCATTATCTAGTTTAAAAACGGCTTTATCTCCTTTTCAAAGATTAGTGCCAGCAGCCTGGTTCTGCCCTGGTTAAGGTGGAGCCCATCCTTTCAGAAAAGTCCCTCCTTCCCCAGAATGTCGCCCAGTTCTAACAAATCCAGATATTGATACTGGAGCTCTGCCTGCCTCCGGAGTCCTGCTTGTGCAATGGGAAGCAATTCTGAGAATGCCACCTTAGAAGTTCTGGTTTTCAACTTTCTACCTAAAAGCCTAAATTTGGCTTCCAGAACTTGCCTCTCACCCTTTTCTATGTCATTGGTATCAACATGTACTAAGACAGCAGGCTTCTCCCCAGCACGATCTATAACCTAATCCAAGTGGCACGTGAGGTCAGCCACCTTTGCACCAGGCAAACAGGTTTACCAGGTGATCCTCTTGCCCACCAGCCACCCAGCTATCTACATGCTAAATGATTGAATCACCAACTGTAATAGCCATCCTAAACCTTCCCTCATGGGCATATGGCCCTGGAAACGCTCCCTCTATGTGAGAGGATATTATATCACCTGTAGGACAGGTCCTAGCTACAGGAACAATTTGAGTCACATCAAAGTGATGCTGTCCTTTCAGGGTGACCTCCATGGCAGCAGAGATGCTGTCAGACTAGAGGTGGGATTTCTGTACTGTGTCCCTAAAGGTCTCTTCTATGTACCTCTCTGTTTGCCTCAGCTCCTCCAAGTCTGCTACTCTAGCCTCCAGAAATTGAACTCGTTCCCTGAGAGCAAGGAGCTCTGTGCACCTAGTGCACACATAAGACCTCTCTTCAACTGGGAGATAATCATAATATGACACTTGGTGCAAAAGACTGGATAGCTTCCATCTTGATGCTGGACTACTGTCTGCATTTTTGTTATGATTTGTTTAAACAACTGAACTACTTTAAGTAGCTAAAGTTGCTAGAGGAATAGAAATACATGAACCAATACAAATATACCTAATAAGTTTAAGGGATTTTGTTTAATGTTCACCTCAAGATTAATTCTAAGTCCTTGCAGTACATCTATTCCTAAGGCCTAATAACTTGCTGATGAAGATAACCGCTAGTTAAAGGAGGGACATTTTTCACTTTCAGGTTGAAGAGCCTATAAATCAAAGATTATGCCTGGGTTAGGTAGGAGATGGGTTAGGCGGAAAGGGCAAGTGGGAAATTTAATTTAACAAGCAAACTTTCGATTAGTGTTTGTTAGTTAGGGTATAGCTTAACTTGGTTTGCCTGTTAAGCTATCCTAACTGACTTAATAAGCTGATAAAATCTGTGCCTATTTAAAATTCTGTGTTAACACAGAGAATTTTGAGAATTTCTCAGCAGATAAATACTTACAAGTGCAGATTCCGTCTCAGCTGTCCTTCAAGACTGAAAGAAGTTTAATCTTTTAACTGCTCAATAACCACTTTATGATCTGGAGAAAGGTAAAAAGCTAAGCACAGCAAATCCTTGTCCCCACTCCATACTTTGCAACCTACTAATTCTTTAATAAGAGCATTTCAAAGAATATTTTAGACAAAGATGAAATATTGTAGTTGTCATAAACTAACTCATTTAGGGGCATTTTTACTAAGCCTCATGCCAATAATTTGTGTATGGGCCGTGTTACTTATGTGGGGTTTCAGGCTAACTGCAAGGGAGACATGCACATCCATCCCCCTGCCATTACCGCTTTGTAGTGCAGCCAAAGTGCATCAATGCCACTGAGGTGGAGTTAGATACACCCATGCTTCCTGCGTAGGTAGCGGGGACCACAAATGTCCATGCTAGGTGTGCCATGCTGGGAACGCCTCTATCCTGCCCAGTTGCTGCCCTGATGTGTGCTACTAGATTAGCTCAGGGTTTATGGCATGGGTCCCACGCTACTTTTTGGATGGTGCAGAAACCGTCCGTTAACCATGAGCTACCCTGGTAGTGCACATTAATAAACATACCTCTTAATGAGAGCTATGTCATTGAAGTTGAGGGATTCAAAAAATGCAGGGATGCTGCATTGGTGTGAGATGAAAGTGGCAGTGGTCGATTCCCTGGAATGGAAGTAGAGATCCTCATGCACTTCCTGACCTCTCTTGGAAGGATGGTGCACCCCTCTTTGAAAACTGTTAGTGATAGTGCTTGTTATATGGCCATTGGACAGTTACCGTTAACAGTTAAATTTCTTTTTCTTTCCCTTCCACCAGAGGAGAGGGCGTGGTCCATCATACACCATAACCGATATTATACCACTAAGGTGGTGGGCTCCAGCTTGGATCGGCCATACCTCGGGGAACTACAGTACTGGAACGCCTCCTGGGCCGAAGTCTCATCGCTAGCCAATGGCTCGGAATACTGTGAACAAAGGATAGAATTCGCTTGCTACATGTCGCGACTTCTCAACACACCCTGTAAGTTCCATAGCCCTTTGCAGCAAAGCTTCTGTGTTTAGGGAGGTGGGGGCTCGATTTAGTATTTTGTATGCCTGTTTGATTGAATGCTTCCTAGCATACAGCTCAATGCAGAAATCTTACACTAGAGCCCCGATGTTAAAGCTCTAACGCAGGGTTTCATAACACAAGTTTAACCGATTGCCCAATCGTTCTTCCCCCCCTCCCCCCCCTCCCCCCTCTCCCCCCTCCCCCCTCTCCCCCCTCCCCCCTCTCTTCAACCCTGACACTACAAGTCATTGGTGGCCACTCTCTCCACTGCCTGAAATATCTTTCCTGGTGGCCCCTATCCCCACCCCCCCGAACCCCGGGTAGCAGTCCATCCCCCCCACACCCCACTGTACCTAAACTGTTCGGGGTTAGGAGCAATTCAGGAGCAATACACACATGCTCCTGCTCCCATCTTGAAAAATGGCAGCACTTTTAGCCTCATGTGGTGCATCTGGGATGCACCAGGCGGGGTTGGTCTGCCATATAAGGCAAAATTTTCCTTGTATGGCAGAGTGACCCCCAGGGTGGATCCCAGGATGCACCCTGGGGCCATCACTATGCCATAAAAGGCAATTTTTGCCTTTTATGGCAGACTGACACTGCCCTCTGTGCTATCAGCCCAGCCCCTTCATAACTACTAAACACTACAAAATAACTCCTTTCGCATTGTTTCTTCAGAGACTTTCATGCTGGGAAAATTTCAAATTGTTTTAAAGCTAAGCGCCAGTTACCATGTCAAATGTATTTTGTATTTCATTGCCTTGTTTTGATGTATTGTATGGTGCTATACTGTGTTCCTTTAAAAATACAAGGTGTGATCAAAATGTATCGAGACTTGTGTATAACAATATTTATTTATTTTATTTATTTAGCAACATTTTTATACCGGTCTCTACCAGTCACAGCGGTGTACAGGGAACAATTAGAACAAGTGACGTTACATAGAACATAGGTAAAATAATGGTAGCTAATGGAAATAAAAGTATGCATAGTAAATTGTATGATAACCGGTACATGAGATCACATGTATATTAGGGAAAAATGAGCTAATGAGAGAGACCTCTGATAAAATGTTTTATTTATTTATTTGAAAGGTTTTTTTTAAATACCGCTTGATCCTTCAATCAAAGTGGTTTACATTGTAACTTAAACTTGGCAATGTACATTAAACAGGGACATTGATAACTTGGATTGAGGCAATGGAGAGTTAAGTGACTTGCCCAAGGCCACAAGGAGTGCTTGAGGGAATCGAACCCTGGTCTCTTGGTTCCCAAGCCAGTGCTCTATTAGGTTATTCTTCCACTCCTATAGTGATACAATGTTCAGATCCGTGGGTGAGCTGCGGATGAAGCAGGGGAAAAGGTTGTATGAGCTTGGGGCGATGTTGGGAATGGGTGGGCTACTAAGTGTTTGATCCAAAATGTTCCAGGAAGAGGAGGGATTTTAGCCGACAACAAAATCTTCAAGGTCTGTAAGTGATTGTATCTCTGGGGTGAAGGAGTTCCAGATGGCGGATGCATAGAAGGAGAAGGCTCTGATGGAGGTGGGGATGTTGGAGCGAGTGAAAAGAGGCTGGTACTGAAAGGAGGTTGTGGTTGGCTGTTCTTCTTGCTCTCTTATTGAGAGGTTCTTGAAGTAGAGGACAAAGAATGTCCGCTGAGAGGTGGTGGATGGTCTCAAAGTTGACCAGAGCGACTTTGTATTTAGCCAACATGTGGACGGGAAGCCAGTGTAACTGCTTCAGTGTGGGGGCGACGTGTGCTCACGGACGGGTGCCTGTGATTATTCTGGCTGCTGCGTTCTGCGCAAGCTGCAAGGGGAGTAATGTAGATTTGGGGAGCCTCTGGTATATTATGTTTGCAAAGTCAAGAATGGGAGTGATGACAGACATTGTGGTCCAGTAGGGGTCAGAGGTGTTGGACTGTCCTCATCTGGAAGTACGCTTTGGTAACTCAGGTGTTGGTCCAGAATTATGCCAAGGTATTTTACTTGTTCCTTTACTTATAACATTAATTTGGCCAAGTTGACTGTGGATGGGGGGGGAGGGGTAGAAGGCGGGATGCTTGGTTATATGAAGGACTTCTCTTTTATTGGGGTTAATGTGCATATTGTGGTTGTTGAGCCATTGGATGACAGCATCAAGGCATTGGCTGATTATGGAGTAGTCTGTGTTGCTGGTGGTGAATCATGTGTAAATTAAAATGTCGTCGGCACACAGGTGATAAAGTATCTTGTGACTTTGGATGATTTTGCATAGGGGGTGGATAAAAATATTAAACAGCAAGGAGGATAAAGGAGCCTTGAAGTAAACCTTGGAGTAGTTTGAATGGGATAGAGGTTGGTTAGGTAGGACTGAAACCATTGTGGTGATGTATCTCTAAGGCCAACCACATGGAGATGTGAGATGAGGTGGGCATGGATGACTGAGTCAAAGGCTGCGGAGATGTCAAGAAAAATAAGGATGAAGCCTTGTGTGGTTTCATTTGAAAAATATAGACCTTCTAAACTGAGCTTACACTGATAATAAAGTAACCAAACACTCAGAAAAAGAAACCGATAGAAATTATTTTTTTGTCGGAGTGGCCAGCACAGTAAAACAGGAAAAAATACCTGCTACCACCGTGGCCCGTCCTTTTTAATCAATATTGAAAGTCCATTTAAAACAGCTATAATCAAGACTAGCTGGTACTTAGCTTTGTAGAACAACGACAGGCTGTGTAGACGGTATGGAAATCTGTAAAGCAATTTCGTGTCAGTAGGTCATTTCAACGACGTGTCACGTTTCGGGGGTATACACCTCTGCCCCCTGCTTCAGGTAAGACCTCTGAAAAAATAAACCGTCAGCCCTAAATCCAAGCTGAAAAGTGGTGGCTTTTCAGCTTGGATTTAGGGCTGACGGTTTATTTTTTCAGAGGTCTTACCTGAAGCAGGGGGCAGAGGTGTATACCCCCGAAACGTGACACGTCGTTGAAATGACCTACTGACACGAAATTGCTTTACAGATTTCCATACCGTCTACACAGCCTGTCGTCGTTCTACAAAGCTAAGTACCAGCTAGTCTTGATTATAGCTGTTTTAAATGGACTTTCAATATTGATTAAAAAGGACGGGCCACGGTGGTAGCAGGTATTTTTTCCTGTTTTACTGTGCTGGCCACTCCGACAAAAAAATAATTTCTATCGGTTTCTTTTTCTGAGTGTTTGGTTACTTTATTGTGTGGTTTCATAGCATAACGAAAGAGGCATTTCAAAATAGTTTCCAGCAGTGGCAGGAATGTTGGAGGAAGTGTGTTTTTATTGGAAGGGGACTACTTTGAAGGAGACAGAGTGTCAGGTTTATACTACTTGTGTTATTGTACAAGTCTCAATACATTTTGATCACACCTTGTATCATGTACCTATTATATTATTTTTGCTGTAAACCACTTTGGTTTGAACTTTTAAGGAAAGTGGTTTATAAATGTGATATAAAATAGCGAAGTACCTTTGTATGTTTTCTTAATTAGCAAAAACACACATGCAAAGAAAAGTTGTTTTTTCCCTGTACAGACCCAGTTCCCTGCCACAGTGCAGCTTCTTTTTCACGCAGTTGCTCCTTCTTCCAGCTCATCGTAATCAGTACTGGGATCTTGATGGGGCGAGCGTTCATTCACAACTATCCAGAGATTTCCCCTATTCTCTGTTTAAAAATGCATTAATCATCTTATTTCCAGGATAATCCAAATTTCATACAATATATATAGAAAAAGCATACAGAAAAGGAATTTGAAAAAAGAAAACTCATCAAACATTGACACTACTTGTTGGGATTCAAGTCATTTGTTGCTCAGAAACTCGCTGTTAATAAGCAAAGTCGTAATAAATTAGTATAAAAGATAAAAGAATATTAAATATCAACCCCGCAATCTTCCAGATTAATTGAGAAGGAACCATAACAGTTTGTATCAGGCACATCCACCAAACTACAGCCAGAAAGAATCATTTTTTCTACTGATACTATATCCTTATGGCCCCTGAATTAATTCAGTAAAGAAGCAACTCTGAAAGAAGGGAACCTAAAATCCCAGAAACTTGCCCGTTTGCTTTTTAATTCCCAGGTGGATTCCTCCATCCCTACTATATCCTATACTTTTTAAAAACTTTATGAACCAATCACTACACAGAACCAAATTATCAAAATGATAAAGGCGGTAAGCAATACATGAACATAAGCACATCTATAAAGCAACAAAGAAAAAAACCCTATTTGTCCTATGTTAATAGACCTTCCCACTGCTCCTGATTTGGTCATTGGAATGATGGTCCTAGGTCAGAGAGCTAGGCCCCTGGATCCTTGTATCTTAAGGGTGACCCCTCCTTGCTGGATTTATAAACCTTTAACAATGACAATCCCTTTCTCCCCCCCCCCCCCCAGCAGTGGCTTTGCAGCACCTCCAGCCACCTGGGGTGTGGAAGACCTGACTTGGGGATTGAACTAGGAAGTGCCACATTAGAGCACTGCAGCTGGGCACCTGACAGAGAGCTGCGGTGTTTGACGTCAATGGCACTTATCTGATTGGCAGCAGCTGCTGTCTGGATCAGCACCACTATATGGGTCGTCTGCTGAATACCCTTACAGATTACCAGGGCAGCCTGGGGGCGGAGCTAGAGATTATTTGTATAGCAGCGGTATTTAGCACTCCTATAGAGATTACTATCTGGACAATTTAGGCCAATAAAAAGGTTGTCCTGAGGCCAGATAGGTTATCGATATAAGGATGCTAAAAAGCTAAAATAATTTTAGCTCTAGCTGTGCTAAAAAAAAAAACAACAAAAAAACAAAACCACAGACTGCTCTGGCTCAGTATTGACAGATTTCAATGTCTCACTTTTTAATTTTTTTTATCCCCAGCTGAGAGACTCCCCCATCAGCTTCCTCAGATCTAAGCTCTATAAAATGTACTTGTCTTTTTTCTTTTCAGCTGGGCTTCCCTTCAGTTTCTGGATGGGTCGGAATAACGAGAGGTATTTTTATTGGGGAGGTGCCAACCCAGGCATGCAGCGGTGTGCATGCGGACTGGAGAAAAATTGTGTGGATCCCCAATTCTTCTGTAACTGTGACGCAGACCATTCACAGTGGTGAGCGGTGCTCTCGACATGCATTCTCTTTTTGTTCCCTTCACTTCATCCAGGCCTCATTTTACATCGTGCGCTGTATGGCACATATATCACTCTTCCTGTCTTAGGACATCATATTTACAATGCTCTGGTTTCATATGGCAAAACCAACTTGGATGTTGCCAACACAGACCGTTTGGCTCTTTTTGGAGATGCAAACAAAATGGTTATCTCCAGGAACAAGCAGGAATGTAGTCTTCACATATGGGTATCGTCGATACCGACGGAGCCTGTGCGGGAACGCTCCCCAGCGTCCAATAGGAAAGCTTTTGGGAGCATCCCACAGCGCCTGCGTGCTGCCTTCTCGCCTTTCCCAACTGTCCCTCTCCAGTTCTTTGTTTTCCACGGAGCCGACAGGTCGCACATCCTGTCACCACAGAAAAAAATCCCTTCTATTCTTCTTTTTTGTGGTCACGTCTGCCTTCCCTCGACGCTACACCGGTACCGCCGGTTCTTCTTTCTTTTCTTCTTAAAAAAAAAACAAAAACCTTTCCTCTGGAGTCTTTCCAGTAATTTTCTCTTCAGGTGCCACGTGCCATTTTGGGCACTAGGCCCAACTTTTTCCTTCAAAATGGAAAAACCCGCTTCGGGTTTTAAAAAGTGTTCTAAGTGTGGCGGTACCATCTCCGTCACCGACACCCATGAGTGGTGCCTCAAATGCTTAGGTCCTGACCACTCTATTTCAGAGTGTGTTGCCTGTGGGATGATGTCGAAAAGGGGCCGGCGAAACCGAGCTGCTAAACTTAGCACCCTTTTTCCCTCCGATGCAGCCTTCGTGGCATCAACGTCTTCCAGGGCTTCGTCTTCCTCCCATGGATCTCAGGTAACTAAACATAAATCTAGCCGGTCCTCAAAGGGTAGATCTCCTTCTAGACATAGAGATGTCTTTGGCATTGCCCTTGAGGGACTTTCACCGGCAAAATTGCCCCGGTTGGAGGCTTCAGCTTCCAAAGCACTAATGGGGCTCCAGGATGTTCTCGAGGCTTCATTCTCGGCAGAACTACTGGTGCCATGCTCTGGGGTACCGGCCGCTTCATCCGGTACCGATACCCAAGCATTGGCAGCATCAATAGACCAGAGATTCTTGGCTAGTGAATGCAGTCTGGCGGCTCTTCTCACGGCCTCGATGCCCCTGAAACCGCTTCCGACAATACAACCGGTACCGGCACCGACTGCATCGACATCGGCAGGTATTCTACCGGGACCGAGTCATGTGTGTCTATCCGGCATCGACAAGTCGGTACCGGACCACTCCAATGCCGACTTCGATCGGTATTGGTACCGTGCCTTGCACGATCACCCGGATCGGAGATACTTTGAATCCTCGGATGAGTCTGAAGACTCTGAAAGCTCTGCCAATGCCAGAGTACTTCTTCCTGAGGATTCCTCTTCTCATCAGCGTAGGATGTCTCCACCAGAGGATATGTCCTTTCAGGATTTTATCCAAGATGTGGCCCAAGTTCTTTCCATCACAGTGGCTTCTGAAAAAGAGCCTAGGGCAAAGGAATTAGAAATCCTGCAGTACCCTAAAGCTCCCAAGGAGGCAGCTACTTTACCTATTCATGAGATCTTGCATGATCTCATGTTAAGGATGTGGGAAACACCTATAACCATATCTCCTCACTCTCGAAGACTCGACACCATGTATCGAGTTTCTCCTTGTCCTGGGTTTCAGAAGACTCAATTACCACACCATTCCATGGTGGTGGAATCAGCTATGAGAAGGATAAAGAGTGCAAAAAGGCATGCATCTAATCCTCCAGGATGTGAGTGTAGGACTCTTGATGCCTTTGGACGTCGGACCTTCCATGCTTTCTGCTAGGATCAGTTCCTGTATCTTATATATGGGAATGTTCCTTAAGGAGGTCACAGGAGATTTAGAGCTTATGAGCCCTCTCCTTCCTGATGATAAGAGGCAAGATTACCTCGCCCTTGTCAAACATGCCCAGGATGTTTCCAAGTTTGTGAATCGTGCAGCCTTTGACTGCTTTGAGTGCATAAGCAGAACATCTGCCATTGCCATAGGTGCACGTAGGATTGCCTGGCTCCAGGCATATGACTTGGAAATTTGGGTACAGGATAAACTAGGGAATATTCCTTGCACAGGAGAGAATCTCTTTGGCAAGAATTGGCAGGAAAAAGCTAATGAGATAGATGCTGACAATATCACTTTGGATAGATTGTCTAAATCTACAGCTGATCCTACGAGGAAGAAATCCTCTAAGAAACCATTCTTCAGTAAGAAGAAGAGGTTTTATCCCTCCTATACCCAGCAGGGGCATCGTTTAGGTCAGTCTGCCCAAAAGGGACAGCAGCAACAACCTAGACAAAGAAAGACAAAAGCAGCTAAGCCTCAGCAGACTCAGCCTCCACAGGGGATTTGACTCTTATCTAGAGAACTTTGCCTTCCTGGCCCTGAGCGGCCCAGAACCCTCCACCATCCCAGGAAGGTTATGTCATTTTGCCCCCAGATGGGGTCAGATAACAGCAGAAAATTGGACTCTGTCTATTGTAAGAGAGGGGTACAAGCTTCTTTTCCTCAGCATGCCCCCTCCTACAATGGTAAGACAGTTCAATTCTCAGACCTCTCTCAACGATCAGTTAGGTCAAGAGGTCACTGTGCTCCTTGCTCAAGGGGCAATAGAAGAGGTACCCATTCCCCAATGGGGTATAGGGTTTTACTCCCCCTATTTTCATATTCCAAAGAAAACAGGAGGACACAGACCCATTTTAGACCTCAGAGAATTGAACAAATTCCTGTTCAAAGAGAAGTTCAAAATTTCTCTAGGAACTCTGCTGCCATACCTTCAGAGTCAGGATTGGCTTTGTTCTCTAGATCTCAAGGATGCGTACACTCATGTTCTCATCCATCCAACTCACCGAAAGTTCCTTCGCTTTCTGTTTCAAGGGAAGCACTACAAATACAGGGTTCTTCCCTTTGGCCTGGCCTCTGCACCAAGGGTCTTCATGAAATGCATGGCTGTGGTGGCAGCATTTCTCTGCATCCTGTGAATATTCGTCTTCCTTTACTTAGACGACTGGTTCATTCGAGCCCCTTCAGAGCCAGAGGCCAGGGTTGCCCTCTCTCACACAATGCGCATCCTTCAGTATTTGGGACTAATCATAAACTTTCCAAAATCCAACCTTGCTCCCACTCTGTCCCTAGAGTTTATAGGAAACATAGAAACATGATGACAGAAAAAGACCACATGGCCTATCTAGTCTGTCCTTCCATAACAACAACTACAACAGTCCACTTTTTACCTTTAGAGATCCTCTGTGTTGGTCCCATGCTTTTTTGAATTCAGTTACTGTCCTCATCTCTACCATCTCCACTGGGAGACTATTCCATGGATCCACTACTCTTTCTGTAAAGAAATATTTCCGCATATCACTCCTGAATCTATCTCCCTTCATCCTCATCCCATGTCCCCTCGTAGCAGAACTTGCTTTCAATTGAAAGAGGCTCTCCCCCTGAACATTTATGCCAAGGAGGTATTTAAACATCTCAATCATATCACCTCTATCCCGCCTTTCCTCTAAGGTGTACATATTAAGATCCTGAAGTCTGTCCTCATATGCTTTATAATGAAGCCCATTAATCATTTTAGTAGCAACCCTCTGCACCGACTCCATCCTGTTCACATCCTTTTGAAGGTGCGGTCTCCAGAATTGCACACCATACTCCAAATGAGGTCGCACCAAAGACTTATACAGAGGCATTATCACCTCCTTTTTTCTGCTAGCCATTCCTCTCCGTATGCACCCAAGCATCCTTCTAGCTTTTGCCGTCGCCTTTTCTACCTGTTTAGCTACTTTAAGATCATCAGACACAACCACGCCTAGGTCCCGCTCTTCTTTAGTGGACAAAAGTACTTCACCTCCTATACTGTATTGCTCCCTTGGATTGCTGCAGCCCAAATGCATGACCTTACATTTTTTAACATTAAATCCCAGCTGCCAAATTCTAGACCATTCTTCAAGCTTAGCTAGATCCCTCCTCATGTTATCTACACCTTCCTGTGTGTCTACTCTATTGCAGATTTTGGTATCATCTGCAAAGAGGCAAACCTTACCCGACAGCCCTTCCGCTACATCACTAACAAAGATGTTAAAAAGAATCGGACCAAGGACAGATCCCTGGGGCACACCACTGGTAACATCCTTCTCCTCAGAGTGAGCTCCATTTACTTGTACTCTTTGTCGCCTCCCACCCAACCAATTTCTAACCCAAGCAGTAACTTTAGGGTCCATCCCTAGGGTGCTCAGTTTCTTTATAAGTCGCCTGTGAGGAACAGTGTCAAAGGCTTTACTGAAATCTAAATACACCACATCTAGAGCTCTCCCTCGGTCCAACTCCCTGGTCACCCAGTCAAAGAAATCAATCAGATTTGTCTGACAAGACCTACCTCTGGTGAATCCATGCTGCCTCGGATCCTGTAATCCGCTGGACTCCAGAAACCTCACTATTTTCTCTTTCAGCAGAGTTTCCAGTAATTTACTTACCACTGAAGTTAAACTAACCGGCCTGTAGTTTTCAACCACATCCTTACTTCCGCTTTTGTGTAAAGGCACCACATGAGCCTCTCTCCAGTCCTTTGGCGCCACTCCCGACTCCAACGAGGCATTGAAAAGGTCAGTCAGTGGAGTTGCTAGAACGTCCCCAAGTTCCCTCAGTATTCTAGGGTGTATCCCATCCGGTCCCATCGCTTTGTCTACTTTAAGGAGCTCTGCTGGATACCAGACAGACAAGGGCCTACCTTCCACAGCCCCGCTGCCTTCGCATTGTGCAGTTAGCTTCCCAAGCAGTGCTAAAACCTCACCTCACTGCTCGGGAAATGTTAGTTGTTAGGCCACATGGCATCCACCGTGTATGTGGTTCCTTATGCTCGTCTCCATATGAGGGCAGTCCAGTGGACCTTATCCACTCAGTGGACTCGGGTGTCAGGTTGCCTGTCAGACAAAATAGCAAACTCAGATCGCCTTATTTTGTCCCTCCAATGGTGTCAATCACCCCAAAACCTTTTGGTGGGGTCTCCTTTTCAGCAACCCCCACCCCAGGCCACTCTAACAACAGATGCTTCACAGGTGGGTTGGAGAGCCCACCTGCAAGGCCTCTCTACCCAGGATACCTGGACTACACAGGAGGCCTATTTACACATCAATCTCCTAGAAACTCAGAGCAATTTTACTTGCTCTTTGAGTATTCCACAGCCAGCTCAGCTACAAGACAGTCCTAGTTCAAACGGACAATCAAGTAGCCATGTTCTATGTGAACAAGCAGGGCGGAACAGGCTCTCTGTCGCTTTGCAATGAAGCTTTGTGACTATGGGCCCTCGCCAGAGAGCATCAGATTCATCTCCTTGCGGTGTATCTTCCAGGCATTCAAAACTCTTGGGCAGACAGACTCAGTTGAGTTCTGCTTCCACACGAATAGTCTCTCCATGCAGTCCAGGTGGCCAAAGGTTTTCAAATTTGGGGAACCCCGGACATAGACCTCTTTGCAAGTCCGCTGAATGCCAAACTTCCCCTGTTCTGTTCCAGAATTCCGGCTCGAGGTTGTCAGGCCAGGAATGTTTTCCTCCTCCATTGGGGTCACGACTTCTTGTATGCCTTTCCACCCATTCCCCTAATTCCCAAAACCCTTCAGAGAGACAGAGGTCATATGATTCTCATAGCTCCACGTTGGCCACGGCAAATGTGGTACCCTCTGCTCCTACATCTCTCTCAAGCTCCGCCTCTGGAGTTAGGATCTGCTCCAGATCTCCTTTTTCAGGAGGACGGGATGCTGTGGCATCCCAATCCCCAGTCTCTGCATCTCAGGGCCTGGTTGCTGAAAGCCTAGAACTTCACGGTCTTAACCTTTCCCAGCAGGTAAAGGATATCCTTTATGCTTCCAGGAAGCCTTCCACAAGACGCTCTTATGCATTTAAGTGGAAAAGGTTTACCATATGGTGCTCGCAGAAGGGTCTTAACCCTCTTGCGATAACTTTGGAATCATTACTGGGTTATCTCCTTCATTTATCAAATTGCTTAAGACCAATTCAGTGAGAGTTCATTTAAGTGCTATTGCAGCTTCTTTCAAGCCTCTAAATGGACAACCTATTTCCTCTCATAGCGAGATTTATGAGAGGCCTTCTTTTAACTAAGCCTTGCATTAAGCAACCACCTGTGGTATGGGACTTAAATCTGGTTCTTGGGCAGCTCATGAAACCGCCTTTTGAACCATTAGCCACTACCTCTTTGAAATTCCTTTCCTGGAAGGTCATATTTCTTATTGCAATCACATCAGCACGTCGCATCAGTGAATTGCAAGCATTGGTGGCTGATCCTCCTTATACAAGGTTTCATCATGATAAGGTAGTCCTTAGGACTCATCCACACTTTATACCAAAGGTGTTGTCACCTTTTCATTTAAACCAAGCAGTTTACCTTCCTGTATTCTTCCCAAGGCCTCACGCCTCAAATGCAGAAATGAATCTTCATACATTGGACTGCAAAAGGGCTTTGGCCTTTTACTTTCAAAGGACACAGCAACATAGAAAGTCCTCTCAACTCTTTGTTGCTTTTGATCCTAGTCATTTGGGACATCAGTCTCCAAAAGTACACTGTCCAGCTGGATTGCACAGTGTATATCTTTTGCCTATGAGAGTAAAAACCTTCCTCTTGAAGGCCATGTCACAGCTCACAGTGTGAGAGCCATGGTATCCTCAATGGCTCATCTTCACTCTGTGTCTATCGACGACATCTGTCGAGCAGCTACTTTGGCTTCGGTTCATACCTTCACAGCCGATTACTGCTTAGACGAGGACTCCCACCGGGATGCCTTGTTTGGTCAGGCTGTTCTTCAACACCTTTTTCCATACTTAATCAACTCCTACCCACCATCCCTAGTAGGATGCCAGAGATCCATGGGGGGAAGTGGAGCCCTTTCACAAGGGCACACAACTTCTGGGGCCTTCTTCCTGGCATCTGCAGCTAGGGAGTCCCCATATGTGAAGACTACATTCCTGCTTGTTCCTGGAGATAGCATAGCTACTCACCTGTAACAGGTGATCTCCAGGAACAGCAGGAATTTAGTCTTCACAACCCACCCACCTCCCCAGGAGTTGTATCTATCTCTCTCTCTTTGTCTCAGCTTTAAACTCAACTGGAGAGGGACAGTTGGGAAAGGCGGGAAGGCAGCACACAGTTGCTGTGGGATGCTCCCAAAAGCTTTCCTATCGGACGCTGGGGAGCGTTCCCGCACAGGCTCCGTCGGTACCGACGATACCCATATGTGAAGAGGGAGGAGTAGCCTAGTGGTTGGGGCAAGGTACTTCAGGCCGGAAGGTCGGGGGTTCAAATCCCACTAGAGGACAGCAACCTTGGGCCGGAAGGACTGGGGTTTCTAGTCCCACAGATGCTCCTTGTGGTCTTGGGCAAGCCACTTAACCCTCCATTGCCCATGTTCCCTGTAAGTATTAGTGTATGTGTCTCATATCCCTGTGTGTTAAATGTATCCCCCAATTGTGTTGTGACCGCTTTGATTGAAGGATAAGGTGGTATACAAAACTGTCTAAATAAAATAAATAAATAAATAAATTCCTGCTTTTCCCGGAGATCACCTGTTACAGGTGAGTAACTATGCTTTATTGTCGGAAAATTCTAAAACCATTTTACAGTTTCTCTCAGCTGTGCAGAAGAAAATTCATCCTGTTAGAAATTTGCAGGATGAAATGTGAAGGCTCTTGAAAGAGAGAAGTTTTAGAGGAGGAGGGAAGGAAAAATTCTCCTCCTTGCATCTGGAGGAAGGGAAGTATTAGGTGAGAGTTGAAAAGCATCAACTTTTTAAAGAGAAGGGGGAGTTGGCAATTTAGAGTATGCTGTTAATGCTATCCTGGCATTTATGCAATTGGCAGTGATAAGACATGTTTGGTCTTTTGTATGTAGGAGGTATGATAAAGGAATTCTGAACTTCGTAGACCATCTGCCAGTCACCCAAGTAGTGGTTGGAGACACAAATCGCACAAATTCAGAAGCTTGGTTTTCAGTAGGGCCTCTGCGCTGCTATGGAGATAGTAAGTACAAATATGCTCTGTGTGTGCCCTCCTCATCCCTCTCCACCACAGAACACACACATTTTAAAAAGCTGTGGCATGTATGGCACAAAAACACCATACACATGCTTTTCTTAAAAGCTCCTGAAATAACTTTTACAAAATAAAAATATAAAAATAGCCTTCTTAATTCTTAAAGTGGGAGCAGAAGGCTATCGTGTGTACATCCAGCAATGCTATAGACATGATTAGTAGTGAGTTTCCTGGCTGCTTTCCCTCCCTTTTTTGTGAGACAAGTAGTGTGGTCACTCTGTTGGTACTCTCTAGGTAGCTAGATGTATGAATACACAAGCTCAGCGCTGCTTACACCTTGTAGTGCTTTATAAATGATTAGTAGTAGTAGTAGTGATAACGAGACCTTTCTACATACTTTTTGAGCCTGATACTTAAAGCCCTGAGCTGGCTGAATAGCTCTACAGCCTGTCCTGGCACTAATTGGTTAGTTTGGGGCGGTCTGTAGGTGGAGAGAAGGCATGTTGGTGTCAGCACTTATCCAGTTAATCTGATTTCCAGCCTGTCTAAAAGACTGTCCTAAGTGCTATCTGCAGAAGCCCATATGAATATCGGGCTCGCTGGCCAAGCGCTGTCACTTATCTGGTTAGCGCTGCACAGTAGGACACTCCATGGCAGCTGCTATCCAAATATTGCCACGGAATACCCTGCTGATACTTAAGTGCCACGGCATTTAAATATCAGCCACTCTGAATATTGGCCCATTTATAATTCAATTTTTTGAGAGCCATGCTGTCTTCCTCAGGTCTCAAAAGCTAGGCTCAAATGTATTGAGTTAAAAAGGTCTTGCCTACTATTTGTTTGACATTTTTATTTCCATATGTCCTTGATAAGCTAAACCGGATTGCTATTAAACATCTCCCCTAATTTATTTATTTTAAAATGTTTAACAGATGGGTTCAACAAAGATAGTTTGAAATAAATGGATTCCAGTCCTGCACTAATTGCTCTAAACATATTGTACAGAAACCTTTTGGTGTTTTTGTTTACAGTCTTGGCTGGGATGCGTTAAACCATATAGTCTAACTCTCAATTCATATTTCTTCTAGGAAACAACACTGTCACGTTTACTAAAGCGACAGGTTTACTTTTCCCAACATTCAATCCTGGTATCAGTGCTGACTTCTCCTTCTACTTTAAGACTACATCGCCTTCTGGAGTCTTCTTGGAGAACTCGGGATACAAGTTTAGGAACTATATCCGAATTGAGCTGAACAGTGAGTTCTTTATTGAAGCTAAGTTGTCCGTACAGCAACTTCAGAATCGTGTTGCCAAGTTTGGTTTTTTTGGGGGGTAAAGGAATGGAATATGAGATGGAATTCCTGTACTGAAATCCATCCATCGTGCTTTATCTGGTAAAGAGTGCTTGCAAATTCAACACCAAGATACACTGTTGAACTGAAATAGCGCTTTATGATCCTAAGGTACTATTTTCTCAAACTGGTCCTGGAATACTCTTTAGCCAGTCTGGTTTTCAATATATACACAATGAATGTGCATGAGACATTTCCTTGCAGTGCCTCCACTGCACAAGGAACGTTCTCATACATATTCAGTAGACTAAGAAAGGGTATTCCAGGCCCAACTTGAGAAACGCTGTCCTAAAGGAGAAGAGTCAAAGGATGACAGCAGAAAGGCCAACTGGTTGGTACTGCAGGGCAGTTTCTGCCCGGCCTAGTTGATGCAGCAAGATGTGGCATCGGATCAGGTGAAGGTGCAATTTGAGGCACGACAGTACTCCTCCTCTAGCATGCAAAGTATGGAGGGTTCTGGGAAAATCCTGTGGCAATGGAGCCTATGCAGCGGAAGCAGGTTTAAGGAGCTGGAGCTCTGCACATGGTCATTCTAAGCTTGAAGGTCTTGAGACAATTGATCTTAAGGGTTAAATGCAGGGAGCTCTTTGCTCTCAGGGAACGAGTCCGTTCTCTAGAGGCTAGAGTAGCAGACCTGGAAGACATAAGAAAGACAGAGAAGTACATGGACGAGACCTACAGGGATATAGTCCTGAAGTCCCACCTCCAGTCTGGCAGCATCCCTGTTGCCATGGAGGAGAGAGGTCACGTGACAGGAGAGCATCACCCTGGTGTGGCAGGAAGTGATCCTGTAACTAGGACCTGTCCTCCAGGTGATGTAAAACCCTCTCGCACCGAGGACGTTTCTCCAGGGCCATGTCCCCATGAGGGGAGGGTTAGGACAGCAGTTATAGTTGGTGATTCAATCATTAGGAATGTAGATAGCTGGGTAGCTGGTGGACGTGAGGATCGCCTGGTAACATGCCTGCCTGGTGCGAAGGTAGCAGATCTCACGCACCGCCTAGATAGGATCATAGATAGTGCTGGGGGGGAGTCTGCTGTCTTGGTACATGTTGGTACCAATGACATAGGAAAATGTGGTAGGGAAGTTCTGGAGGCTAAATTTAAGCTTTTAGGTAGGAAGTTGACATCCAGAACTTCCAGGATAGCGTTCTCCGAAATGCTTCCTGTTCCACGTGCAGGACCCAAAAGACAGGCAGAGCTCCGGAGTCTCAATGCGTGGATGAGACAATGGTGCAAGGATGAGGGTTTTGGATTTGTTAGGAACTGGGGAACATTCTGGGGAAAGGGGGGGCTCTTCCGAAGGGATGGGCTTCACCTTAATCAGGATGGGACCAGACTGCTGGCATTAACCTTTAAAAAAGAGATAGAGAAGCTTTTAAACTAGAAAATAGGGGAAAGCCGACAGTCACCCAGGAGCGCATGGTTCGGACAAAGGTATCCTTGAAGGATACTACCAAAAGCAGTGAGGTTCCAAAAGGGAGTATAGTAGCCCAAATGCCCTTGAGTAAGGAGCAGACAGAGCATAAGGATTCCCAATTACCCATGCCTACCAATAGCCAGATTAATATTAATAAAATACAGTCTCTAAAATGCTTGTATGCCAATGCTAGAAGTCTAAACAATAAGATGGGAGAATTAGAATATATAGCACTAAATGAGAGATTAGATATGATTGCACTCTCAGAGACATGGTGGAAGGAGGATAACCAGTGGGACACTGTGATACCTGGATACAAACTATATCGTAATGATAGAGCTGAACAAATTGGTGGAGGGGTTGCGCTCTATGTTAGAGAGGGCATTGAGTCAGAAAGGATTAAAGTTTTGCAGGGAACAAAATTTGCTGTAGAATCTCTATGGATTGAAATTCCATTTATGAAGGGGAAGGTGATGGCAGTGGGAGTATACTATCGACCACCTGGCCAGAATAAACAAATGGATGATGAAATGCTCAAAGAAATCAAGGAAGCTAACAAAAGCCACAACAGAGTAGTAATAATGGGTGATTTCAATTACCCCGGTATCGACTGGGACAGTCTCACAGCAGGACAAGCTAAAGAGATAAAGTTTCTAGATGAAATAAATGACTGCTTCTTGGAGCAGCTGATTCATGAACCGACCAGAGGGGAAGCCATACTGGACCTAGTCCTTAGTGGAACGCCAGATCTGGTGCAAGAAATAAGGGTGTTGGGACCACTTGGCAATAGTGATCATAGTATGATCATGTTTGATTTAATCAGTGGAGGACAGATAGTAAAGGAATCCACAGTACTACCTTTTAACTTTCAAAAGGGAGACTATGTTAGAATGAAGAATATAGTTCGGAAAAAACTAAAAGGAGCGGTTCCAAAGGTTAAAGACTTACAGCAAGCTTGGGTGTTATTTAAAAATAATATCCTCGAAGCCCAGACCAGCTGTATTCCACGCATTAAGAAAAGTGGAAGAAAGTCCAAAAAACTGCCAGCATGGTTTAAAGGTGAGGTCAGAGAGGCTGTTGCTGCCAAAGAGCAACCTTCAGGAAATGGAAAAAAGAGCCAAATGATGAAAACTGGAAACAGCACAAGCACTGGCAAGTTAAATGCAAAGCATTGATAAGGCAGGCAAAGCGGGAATTTGAGAAGAAACTTGCTATGGAAGCAAAAACACGAAATAAAGACTTTTTCAAGTACATTTGTAGCAAAAGGCCTGTGAGAGAGTCAATTGGACCATTAGATGATAGAGGGGTAAAAGGGGCAGTAAGAGGAGACAAGGCTATAGCAGAGAGACTGAATGAATTCTTTGCTTCGGTCTTTACTGAGGAAGAAGTAGGGATGTTACCCAAGACTGAAGTGGTATTTAAAGGTGATACTGCAGAGGAATTGAGAGAAATATCGCTACACCGAGAAGATATATTACAACTATTTGATAAACTGAATAGTAGCAAATCACCTGGACCGGATGGTATACATCCCAGAGTGTTGAAAGAACTGAAATATGAGATTGCAGACCTGTTATTGGTAATCTGTGAACTTTCATTTAAATCATCTGTAATACCTGAAGATTGGAGGGTCGCCAACGTAACACCAATTTTTAAAAAGGGTTCCAGGGGTGACCCGGGAAATTACAGACCGGTGAGCCTGACGTCAGTACCAGGGAAAATGGTAGAAACCATCATAAAGAACAAAATTACACAGCATGTAGATAGTCATGGCCTAATGGGAGACAGCCAACATGGCTTTAGACAAGGAAGATCTTGTCTTACTAATCTGATCTGTTTTTTTGAAGGTGTGCATAAACAGGTAGACAAAGGTGAGTCGGTTGATATAGTGTATCTGGACTTTCAGAAAGCTTTTGACAAGGTCCCCCATCAGAGACTTTTGGCGAAGCTAAAAAGTCATGGGATAGGAGGCAGTGTACTATTGTGGATCGGGAACTGGTTAAAAGATAGAAAGCAGAGGGTAGGGCTAAATGGCCAATATTCCCAATGGAAAAAGGTGAATAGTGGAGTACCCCAGGGATCTGTACTGGGTCCGCTACTTTTTGACATATTCATAAATGACCTGGAAAAGGGAATAACTAGTGAGGTTATCAAATTTGCAGATGACACAAAACTGTTTAAAGTTGTTAAAAACCCAAGAGGATTGTGGAAAACTGCAGGAGGATCTGGATAAATTGGAAGACTGGGCATCCAAATGGCAGATGAAATTTAATGTGGACAAGTGCAAAGTTATGCACCTAGGAAAGAACAACCCACACTATAGTTACACGATGCAAGGCTCCACATTAGAAACCACCACCCAGGAAAAAGATTTAGGAGTCATCGTGGATAACATGTTAAAACCCTCCGCCCAGTGTGCAGCGGCGGCCAAGAAAGCAAATAGAATGCTAGGTATCATAAGGAAAGGGATGGAGAATAAAACAAAGGATATTATAATGCCTCTGTATCGCTCCATGGTACGACCGCACCTTGAATATTGTGTGCAATTCTGGTCACCGTATCTTAAAAAGGACATAGAGTTATTAGAAAAAGTACAGAGAAGAGCCACCAAATTGGTGAAGGGGATGGAAGGCTACTCCTATGAAGAGAGGCTAAAAAGGTTAGGGCTCTTTAACCTAGAAAAGAGACGGCTGAGGGGAGATATGATAGAGGTGTATAAATTAATGAATGGAGTGGAACGGATAAACGTGGATCAATTGTTTACGCTATCAGAATATAGAAGGACTAGGGGACATGTAATGAAGCTACAGGGTAAACTATTTAAGACAAATAGGAGAAAATATTTCTTCACTCAACGTGTAATCAAACTCTGGAATCTGTTACCGGAGGATGTAGTAAGGGCTGTTAGTATAGCTGGGTTTAAAAAAGGTTTGGACAAGTTCCTGGAGGAAAGGTCCATAAACCACTATTAAAAAGGGACCCAGGATATCAATGCTTGGCCTAGTACAAGCACTGCAGAACCTGTGTCTTTTGGGGAAACTGTTAGGTACGTATGACCTAGATTGGCCACTGTTGGAAACAGGATACTGGGCTTGATGGACCTCGGTCTGACCCAGTATGGCATTTCTTATGTTCTTATGTTCTTATGTTCTTAAATTGCCATCCTCCGCAGTTGTTATCATATAAAATGGCTACGGCTAATGCTAGTTATCACTTGTAAAGCCCTGCAAAGCACTGTACGTATACCTGTAAGAGACCAGTCCCTGCTCAGTAGAGCTTACAATCTAATCAAGATGACGGCACAACAAACTGGGGACTAGGGGAAATCTAGGGGAATGGTAACGATACAGATTGGAGGTGAAAAGGAGAAGAAGGGGGTCAGGATCCACCACGTCTCCTGGGAAGAAACTATACCCCCTTGAAGCCCATTGATTCGCCAAATTATCTGAGCAAAGTATGTATTGTTTGTGCAATATTATGTATGTTGTACACTGCGCAGAATGATTTTAATCAGTTGTTGCATAAAAATACTTTTTAAATAAATCTCTTATTCTGGCGTTTCCTTAACACTGGAGGGGGAACATGCTGGAGACATTGAAATACATATGAAGTATTTGTATGATGCACAAAGCGAAATCTTTTTCACAGAAAAGAGAAGTAGCCGCCTAGTGGTTAGTTAGAGCAATGGGCTGAGAACCGAGGAAGATGAGGGTTCAAATCCTTGTTCTGTCGGTAACGTTCCGTGCTATCTTGGGCAAGTCATTGTCTCCCGTTACCTCAGGTGCCCACTTAAACTGTAAGTTCTCTTGGGAAGGAACATAGTCTACCTGAGTACTTCTCCCAGAAAAAGCGGTGTTATTACTGCAGAACATGAGATCGCTGTCACTAGATGGTATGTACATACCTGTGGTGCATTCACTTATTTTATCACTTCATGCCGGCCGTAGCAAAATGGTTTACTGCAAAAATACAAACGGATTTATTTCATCACATTTCTATACCATCCATCCAAAAATGCTCATAGTGGTGTACAATAAAACAGCAAAATACATCAAACATCTCACTCCCTCCCCCCTCCAAAAAGAAAAAAAGCCTGTATAAACAAATATGTTTTCAACTGAACCTTAAACAATTTAAAATCTCTCCTTATGCAACTGTTGAGGGAGTGAATTCCAAATTACAGGAGCCTGTAGTTGGAATACCCGAAGGCGATGTCTGATTTTCCAAATGTCCCTTAAACCTGGAACCATTAATAACCCCATATGCTCGGATCTCAAAGCTCGATCATGTTCATACCACTGCAAAAGGGGCCGCACATCATGTAAAGATTTAAACATCAATGTCATAAGCTTATACCAAATCCTAAACAGCACCACTAACCAATGCAATTCAATCAGAGTAGGAGTGATATGATCATGTTTATGCAGCCCTTTCATTTTAACCGCTGTATTTTGTACTTGCTGCAACCGTGTCACTTCCTTCACAGGAAAGCTCAGCAACACGGAGTTACAATAATCAAGTCGCAGAAAAAACAATGCCAACTTCCCCTCTGAGAAGAAAAGGCTGCAGGTGTGGAGCATCCTTAAAACCCCAACTAAAGACAGAAATCAACTTTGAGATAAGGTCATACAAGATCAAAGAACTGTCCAGTCACACCCCCAAGCTTTGACAAAAAACCCCAGATAGCCCACAAATCGCCCCCCCCCTAGTCCCTCAGCAGACAAAACTTCAGTACTCCTGCTAGATGACAACCACTGTCTTCTGCATATTCAAATTTAAAAACATCTGAGCAAATCCTCCCTGAAATATACTAATACACTGCTGTTTTTCTGGAACATCTTGCCCATTCTGAGGTAAAGGAAGCACATTTGAATGTCATCTGCACACAGATTAAACTGCCACCCCATATTCCTCGTCAAAAAGCACAATGGCAACTTATAAATATTAAATACAATGATAGAATGGAACCCTGAGGGACCCCACTCAATAACTCCCAACTATCCAACAACCGCTGCCCAAATTTTACACTTCCTTCCAAGAAGGATGAGAACCACTGAAGGACCTTCCCTCCCACTCCTAGCCCCTTAAGACAATCTAGTAAAAGCCTATGTTGAACCATATCAAAAGCCACCTCAGTCGAGGGAGGACCCAGGGCAGGCGCAAGGATTGGCGTCCATCCTGCTTCCCCTCGTGGTCCTTTCCCGTCCACATTGCCCCTGCTACTGCCCCTCTCTGGGGCCTGCAGCAGCAGCAAAAACCTCCCAAACCATGACACAACACTTACTAACACTTTGGTGCTGTGTCATGTTTCCTCCTATCCACGATATGCTATTTCCACCCCCCTCTGATGCTGCTTCCAGTTTGAGGGGGACAGAAACGGCACCTAGTTAACAAGAAGAAACCATGACACATCGCCAGAAAGTTAGTAAGTGCTGTGTCATCGTTTGAGGGCTATTGTCGCCACCGCTGCTCTAGGCTCCAGAGAGGGGCAGCAGCGGTCTGTTGCAGAGGGCTGGTGCCCTAGGTAACTGCTTAGTTCACCTAGTGGTAGCCCCGGGCCTGGGAGGACCTCTTCATTATCACCATCAAACACAACATGAATGTCATCCACAAGGGCTGTCTTAGCAAGCTTTCAGTGCTATAAAACTGGCAAAATCCAGAGTGATACTCATCCAAAATCTTATTACTCACCAAATCAGACAGCTGTAAGACCACATATCATTCCACAAGTTTGGCCAGAAAAGGTAAGTTAAAAATAGGCCTATAACTCTCATATTTGGAAACATCACCTACATTTTTGGGTTCAGGTGTCACTATACACCTCTTCAAAACCACTGGGAGCACCGCAGTTGCCAAAGAAACATTCACTATCCGCACCAGTCACTACCTAACCGGACCTAAGATACAGTGCAGGGGTCTAGCAAACGCCCGACAGAGCACATCTGACCCACCAGTCTCTCGATCTCCCCTGATGTTACCTCAACAAACTGTCCATCCCAGTCCAGAGATCCACTGATCCCCAAAAACACTTTCCCCAACCCTCAACCAATTATACTGTAACCCTACTACTTCTTGCCTTAATGCTTGTCTCTGTCGAATCCCTTTATTCTGAAAATACCCTGCAATTACCTCTCGAGACAGTTCGTTATACTCATTTAACACCTGCTTACAAGATAAAGCCTTGACCACATAAAACAACTTTGATTGATTCCGTGCCCTTTGAAGTTTCAAAGTAAGCAGACTTTGCTTCTGCAACTCTCTTCTATATAATGTAACATCAACCTTCCATGCTACACAATCCCTCAACAGCCGAGGATGTCGGCATTTTCTCTCTGTCTACATTCCTGTGTCAATGATCTCAGTTCCACCGTAAACCAAGCGGACACGTGATTCTGTCCAGGGGACACAATGAGAGGGGCAGAAACCCCATTTATTCAAAGAACTGAGACGGAAAGTAAGAGAGAGGTAGAAATTAGGTGAAGGTGTATCAGGTCAGTCCCAGCCCAGTTTTGTCCCTGCAGCTGGAGAAGTTGGTTATAAACCAAGAAACTGCCAGAAGCCCCTAATGTTTGCCACTGGTCCGATCATGAAGAGCAAGTCTAATTCCATGTCCTGACTTCTGGTGGCTGTTCTGTCGCAGGTCCCTTCTCAAAAGAGGACCTCAAATCGGACCATCTTAATGCAGCTGAAATGGCTGCTCAAAGAGCCATATTTCCATGCCTGATCTGAATGAGGGAAAAGTGAGGCTGGACCTCTGATCAAAAGGCATCGAGTCCTAAAAGAAAGAGGCGACAAAACTGAATTTGGTGGATTTTGAGTCTGACTCTTGATTGACTGATTTATTTTAAATATTTCTTTACCGCCATAAACAAATACATTTCAATAAACATACCGCTTAACAAAGACATCAACAATCACTAATAGATTATTATGTACTGGGGTGGGGGGAATCATTGAGAGAGATTTGAAATGATCTTTAGAGCACGTGATCGAAAATAATGATTAAGAATAATGCTAGGTATTTAGGAGATTCTGTCAGCAAAGCTTTAAATGAAATTGTTATTATTTTGAATATAATTATGCAGGTGACCAGGAGCCAATGATATTCTGCTGTGGAGTTACATATTCATTAATTTTGTTTATTAGCCTTCTTTATAGTAAGGTGTGGTTTGTTTGGTAGGATGAGAGGGAGCAAAGTTTGTACCAGGAAAACATTATGATAGATTGATGAGTGAGGAAATATCTTAGTTTGTTTCTCCTCATTTTTAGCAACCACCGATCTGGTTTTCGCCTATGATATTGGGAACGGACACGAAAACTTGACAGTGAGGTCTCGTATCCCCTTCAACGATGACGAGTGGCACCAGGTCAAAGCAGAAATCAACGTCAAGCTAGCCAGGTTGAAGGTTGACAAGATGCCCTGGGTGATCAGACGTTCCCCTCATCAGAACTACATCAACCTAGTATATGACAGACCTCTCTATGTAGGTAGGTCAGTTTTGATAGTTGCATGCATTGTAACTCAAAACAAAGCTTTAATTAGGAGTGTGCAGGCAGAACAGTTTGTTTTATATTTGTTTTTTTTTTCATTTGTATAATTTTGTTTAGTAATAGTGTGCGCTATCACTGAGCAGCACATGCTATTTAATAATAATACAACTATTATTTTGTTTAGCGCACACTATTACAAATAAAGCAATACAAAATATGTACATCCCTGCAAGTTAGAAGTATTAGTCCTGGGGAAAATGGCCACATCAACTCATGTACATCATCTTTTTTGGACTATGCTTAAACTGCTTTAACAAAAGTCTGCATCGGTGGCATGTTTACCTGAGGATAATATTTACAGAGGGAAATTTCTAAAATGGTTTACAAAGGTAAAAAGTGTTTTATCTGCATGAACTCGCTATATAAAAATTGTTCTTCCTCAGTGCAATTCATAGCTGCATTGAACAAGGCTTTGCTAGGGGGATATTTAGACTATGGGAGAAAAAAGTACATCATAGATGCCATTTTCAAATTTTTGTGCAGCAAAATTCTTTCAGAGAAAGCAGGTGCAAGTGACTTTGTTGCTTGCGCCCCTGACAAGTCTCAAAGCCTAATGCATGTGCGCTTTCGTTTTTCAGAATTGGTGCAAAGCTTGTGGATGAAAGTAAGTGTGATCTTTGCCCCAGTGTGGACAGTTTCAAAGTTGCCCCGCAGTGAATAGTGCTCACTATTGATCACAGCTAAATATTTAAATTGTGCAATGTTTTCAAGGGACGCTGTGCTGAGAGCTAATCATTCTGGGGACTATTTAGTTGGAGCCTCTTGTAGAAGGAGCGCATTGGAATGGGATTCAGGGGAGGTCCTGGGCATGCGTTCCAAACTCACCTTCAACATTGACTCTCTTGAAAGCGATCAGCTAATGTTATGTGCTTGTTGAGACCCATTTAAAACTGTTATGCAGGTTCTGCAGAGTACAAGCTGAGGCCGTTTCTCGGCTGCCTTCGAGCGCTAAGAATGAATGGAGCAACCCTGGATCTGGAAGGCCGGGTCAATGAGACAGAGGGAATATTGCGGAACTGCACAGGCCACTGCTACAATCCACGGCTTCCGTGTCTTAACGGGGGTCGATGTGTGGAGAGGTACAGCCATTACACCTGCGACTGCAACCTTACCGCCTTCGAAGGCCCTTTCTGCACCAGAGGTAAAGCCATAGTTCTTGCCATGGCAATGATTACACACAGAACATGAGGGCCAGGTGTATAATTCTGTGGTTTATGTATATGTCTGAGGTGGTATTCTCAGACTAGCTGAACTATTATTGTTCTAAATATTTTAACTTGATCAAAAGATAATTTGGGCCCGATATTAAAAAATAAATGAGCTCGTAAATTTAAACATCTAAGTTTTATATGCCTAAATTTGTCTATTTTCAGCCAAACCTAAATCTAACAGGTGGCTACTCAGCCTGCAGCAGTGGCTAAAGTGGGAAGAATGAAAACGGACATTCAGTGGCCTTATCCGGGTAGCGGCTTCTACTGACTATCCAGTTTCAGCGGTGACTGCCGCAAGCTATCCAGATAGCAAAGCCGTATAAAGCTAGACCTGCTGCTCTTGGCCTAGATTTATGCAGTTTCTTATTCATGTGCAGGCACATCCTGCGTTGTACATCTCCGAGCCGTCTGGAGCAGAATTGCAGCACAGTGGCTGGACGTCCCAAACGAGCCCCTATTCAGGCACCCCCGACATCCAGCAACTTACCTGGCTAACTCAGGCTCCTGAATGGCGTCCCATCGCCATGGCACTGTGGCTCCATTCAGGAGCTGCAGTCTCCTATGGCCATGGTCCAGCTGGGGAGAACCTATTCCCCCCCCCTCACCTGTTTCTGCTGTCCGCCGCCTAAAGCCTGCATTCAGGGGACTTACGCCATCTCTACCTGGCCGACCCCGGTCGTACAGGGCCGACCTCAGAATAGGTCCTGTATGTTTGGGGAGATGACCCGCCCTCCTCCCGACTCCATTTAAGGCTCCCCGTACAACTCAGATGTATGTACGGGGAGCCTTTTTCCAGCAGCTACATTTGGGCGAATATTGGGGATGTACGTCCCCGTTATTCATGGTTCAGAATAACCCCAATAGTGGACTGAAAATTGTCGCTAATCACATAACCTCTTGGACTGCCCTGGCACTAACTGGACAGTGCCAAGGGATCAGGGGAGATGTTCAGTGGCACTATCATAACTGGACAGTGACGAGGGATCGGGGGAGATGTTCAGTGGCACTATCATAACTGGACAGTGACGAGGGATCGGGGGAGATGTTCAGTGGCACTATCTGGCCACTGTCGCTGAATGTTGCACTGGCTGGTACTTATCTAGTTAGTAGGTAGTGCTAACCGCATAAGTGCTTTTGAATATTGGCTCTCAGATTTTCAGCTGAATAGACACTTAAATCTGAGATCCTAAAAGTTATGTTCTAATATTTAGGCCTGCCATTCATTTGCATAGATTTAGGAGCCCAACTTAAGTGCCTAATACTGAAAATCAGTTTAAGCTCTTTATATTTTTCCCTAGCCTAAATCCATTTCTGTTACCACCCATTTTTTAGGTTACTGAATTTAGGTGTTTTAGTGAAACTACATATATAAATTTAGGAGCTATCCCTAGTAAATTTTCTAAAAGGCTTATTTAGGAACCTAGCTCAAAGTTAAGAGCTTTGAAAACTGACCCCATTAAGTCTTTTTTTTTCTGCAACAAACCTGTGGGCCTAATTTCTAGAAGGTTTTCCTCCATAACCACCAGTAGGGCAAAATCTATTATAATCAAGACCCTTTTGAACTTGGAGAACACAGTTATCTTCTAGCAAATTTTCTCCTCTAATCTTGACTTTTCACTATTTAACAAATTTCTGCCTTACACTTCATGGCACATTAACCCTATTGTCAAGATTTATTATATCTCCAGGAACAAGCAGGAATGTAGTCTTCACATATGGGTATCGTTGGCACCGACGGAACCCGTGCGGGAACGCTCCCCAGAGTCCTATAGGAAAGCTTTTGGGAGCATCCCACTGCGCCTGTGCTGCTGCCTTCCCGCCTTTCGAACTCTCCCTCTTCGATTTTTCGTCTTCCGCAGAGCCAACAGGCAGCAACTCCTGTCACCGCAGAAAATTTTCTTTTTTGTGTTCACGTCTGCCTTCCTGTCGACACCCATACCGGTTCCACCGGTGTCTTCTTTATTTTCTTCTTCTTTTTTAAAAAAAACAAAAAAACCCCAAACAAACCTTTTCTTGAGGGTCTGTCCCCTCTTGCTGCTTTGACACCATTTTGGGCACACAGCCCTGTTTTTTCTCAAAATGGAGAAACTATCTAGTGGTTTCAAAAAATGTTCGAAATGTGACAGTACCATTTCTGCTACCAACACCCATGACTGGTGTCTTAAATGTTTGGGCCCAGACCATTCGCCATCAGAGTGTCTCCTCTGCAGAAAGATGACCAAGAGGGGCCTGCAAAATAGAGCTGCCAAGCTCGGCACCCTTTTTGCCTCAGATGCAATGTCCATTGTATCGACATCGTCCAGGGCTTCATCTTCCTCCCATGGATCTCAGGTAACCAAACACAGGTCTTCAAAGACTGGTCGGTCCTCAAAGGGTAGATCTCCTTCTAAGCATAGAGATGCTTCAAACATTGCCCTTGAGGAGAATACACCGGCCAAACAACCCTGGTGGGAGGTCCTTGCCTCCAAAGTATTAACGGGGTCCCAAGATGTTCCCGAGACATCCACCTCCGGAGAGCTCTTGGTGCCATGTTCTGGGGTCGTAGCCTGCTCCGCCAGTGACGACACCCAGACATCGGTAGGCTCCATGGATCAATGCATCCTAGCCATTGAGCGTAGCCTAGCAGCCTTCTTAGCAGTCTCCATACTGCTAAAGCCGCTACAATTGGTTCCGCAGCCATCGGTACTGATACCGGTATTGGCAATTACTGTTCCGCCGCTATCCATGCTACCACCCATGCCAGCCCTAGAATTGGTGTCTGGCATGGAGGGTCTGGTATCAAGGCATTCCAATGCTGACTTTGATCGGTACCGACGACAGGCAGTACATTAGTACCCGGCCCGTCAATACTTTGAGTTATCCAATTCCGAGAATTCTGATGAATCCATCGATACCGGAGCGGTTCTTTTGGAGGATCCCTCTCCTTCGCCGCAATGGCGGATGTCTCCTCCGGAGGACATGTCGTTTCAAGACTTTATACGGGATGTGGCTCGGGGCCTCTCGATCACAGTGACCCCCACAAAGGAACCGAGAGCTGAAGAACTTGAAATTCTTCAGTATTCGACAGCCCCCAAGGAGGCTGCAACCCTTCCCATACACCAGATTCTGCATAATCTCATGCTTCGAATGTGGGAAACACCCTAAACGGTATCTCCACATTCCCGAAGACTCGATACAATGTACCAGGTACCACAGTGTCCCGGGTTCCGAAAACGCAGTTACCACATCATTCTATGGTCGTGGAATCAGCAATGCGCCGGATCAAAAGTGCTAAGACACATTCCTCTAATCCTCCGGGCCCTGAGGCGAGGACTCTCGATGCCTTTGGGCATCAATGTTTTCAAGCCTCTGTGCTGTTGGCCAGAATACGTTCTTACATACTCTACATGGGTATGTTTCTCCAAGAGGTTACTAAAGATTTGGAACTCATGGCCCTTCTTCTCCCTGATGACAAGAAGGCTGATTTTCTTACTCTTGTTAAGCATGCCCAAAATGTCTCTAAGTTCATGAACAGGGCAACCTTTGATTGTTTCTAATGCATTAGCAGAACCTCTGCTATTTCTATCGGTGCACGTCGGATTGCTTGGCTACAGGCATCCGATTTGGAGCAGTGTTTGCAAGATAAGCTTGGAAATATTCCTTGCACAGGAGAAAACCTTTTTGGCAAGGACTGGAAGGATAAAGCTTCTCAGCTTGAATCCAAAAATACTACTTTAAATAGATTATCCAGGACCACTGCCAACCCAGCTAAGAAAAAGACAGTTAAGAAACCCTTTTTCAACAAGAAAAATAAATTCTATCAGTCTTACACCCAAACTGTCCACTGTCCAGTCCATGCTCCACAGAAGAGACAGCAGCAGCCAAAACAACAAAGGAAGGCTCAGGTCCCAAGAGCTCAACCAGCCCAGCAGTCACAGCCTCCGCAAGGTCTTTGACTCCTTCCTAGAGAACCTAGTCATCCTTCCTCTAGAAATACCAGAGCCTCTCAACATTCCAGGCAGACTGTGCTACTTTGCCAAGAGGTGGCAGCAGATAACATCAGAGCAGTGGACTCTCTCCATAGTGACAGAGGAGTACAAACTCCACTTCCACAGTATGCCCCCTCTCTCTACTCCAAGAGAGTTCAGTTCTCGGCCCCCCCCTCCCTCACCACTCTCTTGTATCAAGAGGTCACCTCACTCCTTGCTCAGGGAGCGATAGAGGAGGTACCTTTTTCTCAACAAGGCCTGAGTTTCTACTCCCCCTACTTCCTCATTCCAAAGAAAACAGGAGGGTACAGGCCCATACTAGACCTCAGGGACTTAAACAAGTACCTCTTCTGAGAAAAATTCAAAATGATCTCTCTCAGAACACTCCTCCCTTACATTCAGAGTCAGGATCGGCTATGTTCTCTAGACCTAAAGGACGCCTATACACATATCCTTATTCATGCAGAGCACAGGAGGTTTCTTCAATTCCTCTTTCAGGGAAGACATTACCAGTACAGAGTTCTACCCTTTGGCCTGGCTTAAGCCTCAAGAGTCTTCACGAAATGCATGGCAGTGGAATCAGCATTTTTAAGGACTCAAGGGATATTTGTCTTCCCCTACTTAGATGACTGGCTGATCCGAGCATCAACAGCTCCAGAAGCCAGCTCACCTCAGCTCTTTCCTGCACGATGCAAATCCTGCAATATCTGGGATTGGTCATAAATCTCCCAAAATCCCATCTCACCCCTTCTCAGTCTCTAGAGTTTATAGGGGCTCTTCTAGACACAAGGCAGTCAAAGGCTTTCCTGCCACAACCCCACTGCGCTTGCATAGTTCAACTGGCTTCTCAAGCAGCTATGAAAACTTTCCTGACTGCTCAAGAAATGTTTCAGTTGCTGGGACATATGGCGTCCACTGTACATGTGGTCCCCTATGCTCGCCTATACAAGCGAGCAGCTCAGTGGTCCCTATCCTCTCAGTGGACACAGGCGTCAGGTTGTCTGAGGGACATAATCAGAACCTCTGCACACCTAATCTCATCCCTTCAGTGGTGGCAAACACTGGAAAACCTTCTCTTAGGGTCACCTTTTCAACAGCCACTGCACCAAGCTATCTTGATGACAGATGCATCCAAGTCAGGTTGGGGGGCTCATATGGACAATCTCTCCACTCAAGGACTCTGGACCAAACAAGAGACTTGTCTTCACATAAATCTACTGGAACTCAGAGCCATCTTCTACGCACTTCGAGTTTTTCAGGACCATCTACGCTACAAGACAGTCCTTGTCCAGACGGACAATCAGGTAGCCATGTTCTACGTAAACAAACAGAGTGGAACAGTCTCTCAGACATTGTGCAACGAAGCTCTACACCTCTGGTCCTTCGCAAGAGGCCTTCAGATTCACCTACTGGCGGTGTATTTCCCAGGCACACAGAATCTCCTGGCAGACAAACTCAGTTGAGTGCTGCTGCTACACAAGTGGTCTCTTCATTCAGAACAGATTGCTCAAATCTTTCGAATCTGAAGAACCCCAGATATAGACCTATTTGCAAGTCCTCAGAATGCCAAACTTCCCCGATTGTGTTCCAGAATTCCGGCTCGGAACAGTCAGATAAGGGATGCATTCCACCACCATTGGGGTCAGGACTTCCTGTATGCCTACTCACCCATTCCCCTCATTCCCAAGACTCTGTTCAAACTCCAGAGAGACAGAGGCCATATGATCCTCATAGCCCCACGCTGGCCACAACAGATGTGGTATCCACTGCTTCTACGTCTCTCTCAAGCCACGCCTCTGGACTTGGGATGTGCTCCAGATCTTCTATCCCAGGAGGACGGGACACTTTTGCACCTGAATCCTCAGTCTTTGTACCTGATGGCATAGTTGCTGAGAGCTTAGAATTCCAGGATGTCAACCTCTCTCAACAGGTTAAGGATATCCTTTTGGCCTCAAGGAAACCTTCCACAAGGCAGGCTTATGCCTTTAAGTGGAAAAGGTTCTCTATCTGGTGTTCAAAGAAGGAACGTTATCCTTTTTCAGTTCCTGTAGGGGCATTATTGGAGTATCTCCTCCATCTTTCATCCTCTGGTCTCAAGACAAATTCAGTAAGAGTCCACCTTAGTGCCATTGCGGCTTTCCACAAGACCTTTGATGGACAACCTGTCTCCTCTCAAAAGCTTGTAGCGCGATTCATGAGAGGTCTACTCTTAACTAAGCCTCCCATTAAGCCACCACCCATGGCATGGGACTTAAATCTCGTCCTCGGACAGCTCAGGAAGCTGCCATTCGAGCCCTTAGCCACTACATCCCTAAAGCTTCTTTCCTGGAAGGTAATCTTCCTAATTGCCGTCACTTCTGCAAGACGCATCAGTGAGCTACAAGCTTTGGTGGCTGATCTTCCTTACATGAATCAGTTTATCTTTCCATCTTCTTCCCTAGGCCTCATGCCTCGAATGCAGAAAGGAATCTTCATACTCTAGATTGTAAAAGAGTTTTAGTCTTTTACCTTCAGAGAACTAGGCAGCATAGAAAGGCTTCTCAGCTTTTTGTTGCCTTTGATTCTAGCCACCTGGGATTACCAGTCTCTAAGAGAACACTCTCCAGGTAGATTGCAGACTGCATATCCTTTACCCATGAAAGTAAGGGACTTTCTCTTGAAAGTCATGTCACAGCTCACAATGTTAGAGCAATGGCTGCTTCTATGGCCAACCTTCGTTTGGTGTCCATCCATGACATTTGCAAAGCAGCCACTTGATCCTCGATTCACACTTTTGCGGCCCATTACTGCTTAGACAAGGACTCCCGTCGGGATGCCTCGTTTGGTCAAGCTGTTTTCCAGCATTTCTTTCACACTTAGAACAACTCCTGCCCCCTGTCCCGGGTTTGGATACCAGAGATCCTTGGGAGGAATCATGATCCACTTCAGCCTGGGTGTAGCTGCTCTATGGTGTCATCTCCCTGGCATCTCTAAGTTTGGGAGTCCCTATATGTGAAGACTACATTCCTGCTTGTTCCTGGAGATAGCATAGTTACTCACCTGTAACAGGTGATCTCCAGGAACAGCAGGAATAGAGTCTTCACAACCCACCCACCTCCCCTAGGAGTTGTATCTATCTCTCTCTCTCTCTCTCTTTCCTTCTCTCCTTTTGTCTCAGCTACAAACCCAACTGAAGAGGGAGAGTTGGGAAGGCAGCAGTGCAGGCGCAGTGGGATGCACCCAAAAGCTTTCCTATAGGACGCTGGGGAGCGTTTCCGCACAGGCTCCGTCGGTGCTGATGATACCCATATGTGAAGGCTCAATTCCTGCTGTTCCCAGAAATCACCTGTTACAGGTGAGTAACTACGCTTAATCAGACGTCATTAATTCCTTCTTTTATGGAACTTATAACTCACTTATTCATCAATGGATTATTCCAAATGAAGAACAGCTGTATGAAATATAATACAATTCATCTCCCGCCTTTACAAGCTATATATCAAAATCTCATATCTGTTAACATCATATATTGCTCACAGTTCTTCAAATGTCATTAAATTGAACTTAGGGAGATTTTCTGAAGTGAGAGTGGGAGCTGATTGGAGGTAACTTTAGGAGTTAGTAGGCTAGACCTGGCCATAGTGGCTGCAATGCAATGTGTGCCTTTGAGTCAGTGCTGACTCCTGGCAACCCAGCAGCTCTGGGGTTTTCTTGGCAGCATGACTGGAAGTAGATTGACAGGCCTTTCTTCCGAGGCAAGAAGGAGTGCTATTGTGAATTGAACCCTGGTCTCTTGGTTAGCAAGCCAGTGCTCTAACCACTAGGCTACACCTCCACTCCATAGTGGTTATGGGTGTCCTTTCTGGAACATAAAAAAATGTTGTTTGGTGTTGATAAAATTGGGGGAGATACATTCTAATACAATTTTTCGTGTAGGTCACTGTGCAGAAAAATGTGTAAGTGTATTATATGGCTACTTTTTCCCTGTTATCTTAATGGACAAGACATTTTGCCAAGCAAATGCTGGCGTGTTTCCATGTCTGTCTTGTTTAGTGTGTCACTGCACAGCCCCCATGTTCCTCCACTCACCGGATTCAGGATTTTTTTTTTGTGCCTTTGAGTCAATGCTGACTCCTGATGACCCAGCAACTCCTGGGTTTTCTTGGTAGTGTGACCGGAAGTAAGAACATAAGATATGCCATACTGGGTCAGACCAAGGTCCATCAAGCCCAGTATCCTGTTTCCAACAGTTGCCAATCCAGGTCACAAGTACCTAGCAGGTTCCCAAAAAGACACACAGGTTCCACAGTGCTTATATTTGGGCAAGCAGTGGATTTCCCAGGTCCTCTTTC
Organism: Ichthyophis bannanicus; assembly: GCA_033557465.1. Lineage (NCBI taxonomy): Eukaryota > Metazoa > Chordata > Amphibia > Gymnophiona > Ichthyophiidae > Ichthyophis > Ichthyophis bannanicus. The sequence continues at coordinate 57,387,120 of CM066045.1, forward strand.
ATATTGGTATCTCCAGGAACAAGCAGGAATGTAGTCTTCACATGTGGGTATCGTCGTTACCGATGGAGCCCGTGCAGGAACGCTCCCCAGCATCCAATAGGAAAGCCTTTGGGAGCATCCCACAGTGCCTGCGTGCTGCCTTCCCACCTTTCCAACTGTCCCTCTCCAGTTCTTTGTTTTCCGCGGAGCCGACAGGTCGCATACCCTGTCACCGCAGAAAATTTCATCTTTAATCTTTGTTTTTGTGGTCGCATCTGCCTTCCCTCGACGCTATACCGGTACCGCCGTTTTTTTCTTTTTCTTAAAAAACAAACAAACTATAGTTTCTGAAGTGGTTTACTTCAGAAACTTTTTTTCCTTGATGCTAGGCGCCATTTTGGGCACTAGGCCCAATTTTTCCTTAAAAATGGAATGAGTAGTTACTCACCTGTAACAGGTGTTCTCCAGGAGCAGCAGGAATCAGTCCTCACATATGGGTGACATCGACGTCGATGGAGCCCCCATGCGGAGCATTTCCCCAGCTTTCTAAGAAAGCCTTTGGGAATACACCCACGCATGCGCGGTCCCCTTCCCGCCCAAAGGTGCGATCTTGCTCAGTCAGATGACATAGCTAAAAGACAGCACAAAAAAAACAAAATGAACTATATACAACTGCAACTCCAAGGGGAGGGTTGTGAGCAATGTTCCCTCTAATTTTCTGTAGGCTGTGTGCGCATAAAATATCAGCTGTGTGCAGCTTTTGAAGGAAGGTTAAATTTTTGTGCGCCACATAACGACACTCCTCTCAATTAGTCCCGCCTCCTTCAGTGACGCGACCGCGGGAACGCGGTCACGCTTGCAGAGAGCCTGCCCGTCCAGCTCCTGCAGCCTGGCTTCCTCCTCTCAATTAGTCCCGCCTCCTTCAGTGACGCGACCGCGGGAACGCGGTCGCGCTTGCAGAGGTACCCTGACCGGCTCCTATAAATTTAGAGCGCCTGAGTGTGTTGTACTGTTTCAACTGTCTGATGCTGCTACTGCACCTACTATTGTGTTTATTTCCCCTGTGTTTGACTCCTAGAGCCTGCCCGTCCAGCTCCTGCAGCCTGGTTTCCTCCTCTCAATTAGTCCCGCCTCCTTCAGTGACGCGACCGCGGGAACGCGGTCGCGCTTGCAGAGGTACCCTGACCGGCTCCTATAAATTTAGAGCGCCTGCGGCGCGCGCCGAAGGAGCGCACCTAAGGAGCACGACGTGCTCCTTAGGTGCGCTCCTTGGGGCCGCTCCGGTAGCGAATACCATCACTTTACTCTTGCTCTTTCGGTTTGTTTCCTTCCAGCTGTTATCCTCTCCACCACCACCGGACTCAGGAGCACGGTGTTTTCATCGGCGTCTGCTCCCTGCATACCTCCTGGGCCCTCTCAGGTACTTAACATTTCTCACCCTATTACGCCTTCTGTCCCTTTCCCCACCTGCTCTATGCCCCACATACCTGTTCACTGGGGCCGCCGCCCAGCCGCGAATTTTAAACGCCGTTCTCGTTGCCTCGCCCACCTTCTCTCTTGTTCTTCCTCTCATTCCACTCTTCAGCCACCTCCCCCTGCTTCTGCTCTTCCCCCAGCCACCTTAAAGATTGGTCTTGTTAACTGTCGCTCCCTCAGGTCCAAGTCCTTACTCGTCCAAGATCTTATCTCCCAGTCCTCATTCGCCCTCACCCTTCTCACCGAGACGTGGTTAAGAGAAGGGGAGGATGCCCTCTTTAACCGTTGCCTTCCTCCGGGTTTCTCTGCAGTCTCTGTCCCCCGTACCGGCCGCACAGGTGGTGGTGTAGCTGCCATCCTTGCACCCTCCCTTTTTTTCACTCAACTCTTTTCACCGTCTCTCTCCTACCCTGAGGCCCTTCTCCTTCATCTATACACCACTCCACCGACCCACATTCTCCTCATCTACGCACCTCCTGCCCTCCGCACTGACCTTTGGGACTCCCTCCTTCGCTCCATTTCTGACCTCTCCCTTCTCTTTCCTCATCTCCTCATCGCTGGAGATTTTAATCTTCACCTCAACTCCCCCTCTTCCCCTAGAGAACTTGCTTTTCTCACTCTTCTTCATGATCTCTCTCTCCTTCAGCATGTCTCTTTTCCTACCCATTCTGCCGGCCATACCCTAGATCTTTTTCTGACCCCCTCGTCCTCCACACTCACTCTCTCCAATCTGTCCTCTCTTCCTCTTCCCTGGTCAGACCACTTCTGCCTTTCAGTCTCCTGCTGCCACTCTGGAATCCCGACACCCCTCCCTACATCCCCCTCTGTCTGTCATCTCTCTCGCTCAATCACTCCCTCCCTAGCCCAGCACCTTCCTTCAGCCTCAGCCATACTCCCCCCTGACTTCCCCTCCTTGCCTCTCGACTCCCAAGCGTCCGCTTGGTTCTCCTCTCTCTCCACTGCTCTTGATCACATAGCCCCTCTTCGACCACGTCCAGTCACTCGTCGGCCCTCACACCCCTGGTACCATCCTGGTCTTCTCCTGCTCCGATCCCAACTTCGTAGAGCTGAGAGACACTGGCGCAAGACCCCATCGCCAGCCTCCCTCTCCCTCTTCAAATCCCAACACTCCTTCTATCGCTCCCAGGTTCACCTAGCTAAAGCCACTTTCTTTTCTGCCACTATCGCCGCTGCTCCCAATCAGACACGCCATCTCTATTCCACACTTACCTTTCTTACATCTCTTCATCCTTTTGCTCCCACCAAGCCCACTCATCCTCTCCCCGCCCCTTCCCTCCTAGCCTCCACCTTCCACAACAAGGTTTCCACCCTGAGGGCCTCTCTGCCCTCTCATCCCCCACCTCTCCCTTCTCCCCCTCCTGTTGCCTCGCCCCCTCCTACCTCCCCACTCTCCCATACCTGGTCTTCCTTCTCTTTAACCACTACTGCCGAATTACATCACCTCATTGCTTCTTCTAATAAAACCTTCTGCCCTCTTGATCCTATTCCATCCTCCTGGCTACTCTTCCCATCTCTGTCTCTCCTCCCCCCCATTCAAACCATGCTAAACTCTAGTCTTTCCACTGGTTCTTTTCCCTCCCCCTGGAAACACGCCCTCATCCGCCCTCTTCTTAAGAAACCCTCCCTTGACCCTCTTGACCCCAACAACTACCGTCCAGTCTCCAACCTTCCTTTCCTTTCCAAACTACTCGAAAAAATCGTCTTTGCCCAGCTGTCTCACCATCTTGACTCTGCCAATTTCCTTCACCCCCGTCAATCCGGCTTTCGCCCTGGTCACAGCGTGGAAACCACCCTCCTTGCTTTCACTGATTCCCTGCACACTGCCCACGATCGAGGTGACATCTCGGTGGCGGTAGCACTTGACCTCTCCGCTGCTTTTGACCTGGTTGATCACTCCCTTCTCCTGTCCCGCTTGCATGACGCTGGTCTCCGTAGCACTGTCTTGCGGTGGTTTCACTCTTTTCTATTCTCCCGTTCTGGTGCCGTTCTCCCATCCTCTCCCTCTCTCCCACCTTCTGACTCTTTCCCTTTGACCTGTGGGGTTCCCCAGGGTTCTGTACTGGCTCCCCTTCTTTTCAATCTATTTCTCACCCCCCTCACATTACTCATACAGCAATTTGGAATCTCTGCCTTTTACTATGCCGACGACATTCTTCTCCTTCATCACACTTCCCCTACTTCTCCTGATTTGACTCCTTTAAACAACTGCCTCACTGCTGTTTCCCACTGGCTGACGCAAAACTGTTTACATCTTAATCTTTCCAAAACCATAGCTATCTGGTTCTCACATGGTCGCCCACCCCCTTCCTTAGCCCCATCTTTTCACAATGCACCTATCTCGCTGGTTTCTACTTTCCGCTACCTCGGGGTTCTTTTTGATTCTGATCTCTCCTTCTCGTCTCACATTTCCCACATTTCTAAACTCTCTTTCTTTCACCTCCGCCAAATTCGTGCCATTCGTCCCTTCCTCTCTCCCTCTGCCTTAACTACCCTGTTACTGGCCCTCGTTATTTCCCGCATTGACTTTTCCAATTCTATTCTTTCCGGCATCTCCAAACAGCAACTCGCACGGTTACAGCGAATTCAAAATACCGCCGCCCGACTCATTTCCCACGCTTCCCCTAGAGATCATGTCACCCCCCTCCTCCTCCGTCTCCACTGGCTCCCTATACCTTTCCGCATACAATTCAAACTCCTCACCCTAACCCACAAGGCACTGCACACTTCCACCCCTCAATATCTTGCAGATCTGCTCCGTTTCCACCCCCCCCGCCACACTCCACGCTTTCACCTCAACCGCCTCACACTGCCTTCCCCTTCACGTGCTCATTTACAGTCTACTCGCTCTTCAGCCTTCTTCTTCGCTGGTCCCTTACTATGGAACTCTCTCCCCCCTACCCTTCGGCTCGAATCCCACTTCCCTACCTTTAAACGTTCCCTCAAGACTTACCTCTTTTCCCTAGCCTTTGACCTCCCCCTCTCCCAGCCCTGACCCTTCTCCCTCATCCTTTGTCCCACCTCACTCTTGTCTTCTTCCTTTACTGTCACATTGTAACTTCCTTTCACTTTCTGGCCTCGCGCCACTCTGTCTTTGGAATTTTGTTACCATTGTAAACCGCCCTGCTTACCACTGAAGGGCGGTCAAGCAAATAAATAAAGATAAAGATAAAGTTATATACTTTAAAATTTGACTACACGTCAGAATACAGTATGTACACCACATTGATTTTAATCAAATTAAATGAAAATAGATGATTACTAAATGAAGCAGGAAATTTCTAGTAATTACAATCATAACTTTTAAATTTTAAGACGTCTGTGGTGTTTTCTATCAGAATCAGAGCTGCAATTTTTGTGCGCTCTGTTGTAAAGTATGTGCGCTCGCTCGGCGAGGTGTGTGCGCACGCACACGCGCACAGCTTAGAGGGAACAGTGGTTGTGAGGACTGATTCCTGCTGCTCCTGGAGAACACCTGTTACAGGTGAGTAACTACTCTTTCTCCAGGACCAAGCAGGAAGTCAGTCCTCACATATGGGTGACTCCCTAGATCTGGGATACCAGGAACCCAGGCTGAAAAATACAGCTCCCTCTGTGAAGCCCCAGCATCAGGGAAATAATTTTACTGAGACTAGATCCCACCGGTAGCCCAACAAGAGGGCTGGAGGGCAGGAGTTGCCTAAACCTTAAAGAGATTCCGGAGTACTGCCTGACCAAAAGCACTGTCCCTACGGGACTCCCTCTCCAGGCAGTAATGGGCTGCAAAAGTCTGGCTTGAGGACCAAGTTGCAGCCCTACAGATGTCTGCCAATGGTACAGAACGGAGATGAGCTACTGATGCAGCCATTGCCCGGACACGGTGGGCTGTGACTCGACCCTGCAAGGGAAGGTCTGCTGCCCTGTAAGCCAGGTGATACAGTCCGCCACCCATATGGACAAGGTACACTTGGAGACAGGCGACCCCAAGTTGTTTGGGTCAAAGGAGACGAAGAGCTGAGTAGCCCTCCTATGACCCTTAGTACGATCAATGTAGAAAGACAAGGCCCTTCTACAGTCCAGGGTATGCAGGACTTCCTCAGCCCGGCTGGCATGGGGCCTAGGGAAGAATGTTGGAAGAACCACTTCCTGATTGAGGTGGAAAGAGGAGACTACCTTCGGGAGGAACTTAGGATGAGTCCTAAGGACTACTCTGTTCCTATAGAAACGAGTGTATGGCCTGTCACAGACCAGGGCTTGAAGTTCACTCACTCGTCTGGCTGAGGTCAGTGCCACTAGGAAAAGAGCCTTCCAAGAAAGGAAGCGGAGAGGACACGTAGCCATCGGCTCAAAGGGAGGGCGAGTAAGCTGCTGCAAGACCACATTCAACTCCCACTCAGGGGCTGGTGGACGGAGAGGAGGCTTTAGCAAGAGCAAGCCTCTGAGGAACCGGGACACCAAGGGGTGAACCGATAAAGAGTGCCCTTCCACCAGTGAGTGGTGGGCTGCCAGAGCAGAAAGGTGTACCCGAACAGAATTGGATTTAAGACCCTGATTAGACAAGTGCAGCAGGTACTGAAGCACCACTGGCACAGGGCAGGAGAAAGGATTCTCCTGGCTTTGGTCACACCACAAGGAGAACCATCTCCACTTCAGGGCATAGGTCTTTCTGGTGGATTGCTTCCTAGAGGCCAAGACCACCTCTTCAACTTCCTGAGGCAGGCCCCAGGGAGCCAGCACTACCCTTGCAGCCTCCAGGCCATCAAATTGAGAGTTTTGAGATTGGGGTGCAGAAGGGAACCCTGATCCTGAGAAAGAAGATCGGGTTGCAACCCCAGAGGGAGTGGGGTGTCCACCGCCAGCTGTAACAGAAGCGGGAACCAGGGCTGCCTCGGCCATCTGGGGGCTACCAATATGACCGAGGCCCTGTCCCTTAGAATCTTGAACAAGGTTCGGGCCACCAGGGGCATGGGAGGAAACGCATACAGAAGGCCCTTGGACCATGAGATCAGGAAGGCATCCACTGCGAATCTCGTGGGATGCGGTTGCCGGGAGCAGAACCGGGGCAGCTGCCAGTTCAGGGGACTGGCAAAGAGGTCTATGGATGGAAGTCCCCATTTCAGGAAAATGTTCTGAACCACTAAAGGGTGCAGTTGCCATTCGTAAGGTTGTAGAACCCTGCTCAATCTGTTCGCCAGGAAATTTTCCTGGCCAGGAAGATAGACTGCCCTGAGCAACATATTGTGTCGAAGTGCAAAAGAGCATAGGGCCTATGCCTCCTGACAGGAGCCTGGACCCCGTGCCCCCTTGTTTGTTCACATAGAACATCGCTACCTGGTTGTCTGTCTGCACCAAGACAGACTGGTGGGCCAGGGTGTGAGAGAAGGCTTTGAGGACTAAGCGTATCGCCTGGAGCTCCAACAGGTTGATTTGTTGCGTGGCCTCCCATGGAGACCACAGGCCTTGTGTGCACTTGTCCAGACAATGTGCACCCCAGCCCTGCAAGGAGGCATCGGTTGTGAGTACCACAGTGGAAGCAGGTACCTGAAAAGGAATTCCCTGTAGAAGGTTGGGGGGGTGTAGCCACCACTGCAGGGAGTTCAGGAATGGTTTGGACACCCTTACTTTGTCTCTGAGGCTTCCTGTGGCCTGCCTCCACTGAGTTCGGAGACACCACTGTGCAGGCTTCATATTCAGGTGGGCATTGGGGGTCACATGCACTGTCGATGCCATGTGGCCCAGGAGCCTTAGAGTCTGGCGGAAACCAGTGGGTTGTTTAGAAACTGGCTGGCCAAGTCCATCAGCCTTCCCGCTCTGTCTTCTGGCAAGTAAGCCCTTGCTTGCAGGGAGTCTAACCGTGCTCCTATGAACTCTAGGTTCTGGGAGGGGAGCAAAGTGGACTTTGCGAAGTTTATGACAAAGCCTAGTTGCTGAAGGAGAGAGACAGTACGGAGGGTGGCTTGCCTGGCCTCCTGGAGAGTCTGACCCCTGATGAGCCAGTCATCCAGGGAGGGAAAGACAAATACCCTAGTTTCTCAAGTAGGCCGCCACCACCGCCAGGCACTTTGTGAAGGCCCATGGGGCGGAGGTTAGGCCAAAGGGCAGCACCCTGTACTGAAAGTGGTTTCTTCCCACCACGAACCTTAGGTATTTTCTGTGGTCTGGATGAATGAGGATGTGAGTGTACGCATCCTTCAGATCTAAGGAGCATAGCCAATCTCCCTGCTGGAGGTAGGGCAGCAGTGTTCCAAGAGTAAGCATCTTGAACTTTTCCTTTTCCAAGAACTTGTTGAGATTTCTCAAGTCCAGAATGGGCCGGAGACTTCCAGTTCTCTTTGGCACAAGAAAGTACCTGGAGTAGAAGCCCTGACCCTGCAGGTGGGGAGGTACAGGCTCCACCGCCCTGTCTAGAAGGAGACTTTGCAGTTCCTGGAGAAGGAGTTCTCGATGCAGAGTAGGCCTTGGAGGCTCCCCTGGAAAGTAGGAGAGGGGTACCTGATGGAAATGGAGCAGGTAGCCCTTCTGGACTATGCTCAGTATCCAAGCATCTCTTGTGATGAGCGGCCACTGGTGGGCAAACAGGACCAACCAACCTCCCGTGCTGAGATGGGCCAGCAGAGGTGGAGAGGCTATGCATTGGGAGTCAAAAACCCCCTCCCTGCTGAGTAGGAGCAGGAGCTGGAGGCTTGGGGGCTTTCTGCCTACGGGGCCCATGTCCCTGCCCCTGGGCCTGCTGACCCTGCTGGGGAGGCCTGATATTGAGGGAAAGGTTTGTAGGCAGATGACTTCCTCGAGTAAAAGGCCTTTTTCCCTGAGCCCTTCTTCTTAAGAGAAGGGGCAGAAGTTTTTCTGGACAACCTTGTCCTTCTCAGAGTCTCGGTCTCGAGCTCAGCAGCCTTTTCGATCATGGGCTTGCCGAAGAGGTTTTCACCTCGGCATGGGACATCGACCAACTTGTCCTGCACCCATGGCTCGAGGTCCGATGACTGTAGCTATGCCTGGCGTCAAGCACCGATGCCGGCCGCCGCTACTCGGGCCGAAGCCTCGAAGCCATCGTAGGCCGCCCGGGAGATGAATTTGGAGCACTCCCGGATCCCCGAGGACAAGGTCTTGAACCTCTGCAAAGGTTCCCCGGAGAGGCCAGCAGAGAACCCTGCTATTTCCTTAGCCAGGTCCCGTAAGTACATGCCCATGTACAGCTGGTAGGACTGGACACGGCAAGCAAGCATTGAGCCCTGGAAGTACTTTCTGCCGATGGCATCCAGGTTCCGGGGGGGCACCACAGAGTGCATCTTCTGGCTCTTCAGACGATGCATGGCCGATTCCACAACCATAGAATGGTGCGGCAGCTGCGCCTTCTGGAATCCAGGGCTCTTTCAGACTCGATACATGGAATTGACCCGCTTGCTCAAAACCGGCGCCGAGGCCAGTGCCTCCCACATTCGGAAGAGGAGCCGTTCCAGCATCGGAGGAACCGGCACAGTAAAGGCCTCCCTGGGGGGAGAGTCATACTGCAGGGCATCGAGCTCCTCGGCTCGAGGCTCCTCCTCGGGATCCGCAGGAACGGCCAAAGCCTTGGCCATGTCCCTCACGAACTCCGGGGCTCGAACTGCGGTGAGCCCAAAGGGACACACCGAGTCCAAAAGGTATCGGGGGACTCCTCATCCTCCGTCTCCCACGCAGACTTAGCCGAGGAAGAGCTGAGGGGCTCCGACTGTGCGGGCTCCGGTAGCATCCGCCCCGATGCTGGGGGCATCAGCGTCGACGCCCTCGGTCCCGAACGGGAGGTCGAGGGAGACCGTGACTGAGTCCGGACTTGGGTCTTCATGGCTTCGAGAACCGGCTCGATCTCCGGGGTCTACTTGGACGTCGACGTCCCAGTGGTCGGGGCAGATGCACCAGTCAAGCTGGCCATCAGCACCCGCTGCTGATCCATGAAGGCAGACAGTCTGCACTCCAAGGCTGTTAGCCTGAGTTCAAGCTCAGGAGACTCAGCAGCCACCGACTCGGGCCCCGGAGGCGGCTCCCTGGGAGGAGAGTCCTTGAGGACAACAGGACTTACGTGCTCGACGGACTCCGGCTCTATACGAGGCACCTTAGGCGGCTTCTCCAGCTCCAAAGGCCCGGGTCAGGGGTCCGGGACCTGGCCCTCGAGGAACCAGGGGTATTCTCCAACGCCGCCCTCACGAGCTTCTTCTTCCTCTTATGCTCCCGACTGGGGGACCCCCTCTCAGAGGAACCCCAACAAAACTCAGGGTCAGACTCCCGAGACGTCGAAGCCTCTGACGAAGTCTGCGCTCGGCCGGAGGCAGAGTCAGAAAAAATTCTCTCCTTCTGATGCTGCCGGCTTCTGAGTGCCTTGGTGGACATATTTCCACACGGGACACAGACCTTGGGATCATGGTCTGGCCCGAGGCAACGCAGGCAGCAGTCGTGTGTGTCGGTAAGAGACATGAGCTTCTTACAACGATCACACTTTTTAAAACCACTGGAGGCCATTGGGGAAAAAAGGGCCCCCACGAGGTCAAAAGACCAGCCTTCCAAGGAAAAAGAAAAAGAGCGCGAACGCATGCCACGAAGGGCAAAAAACTGAAAAATAGGGATCGGGTCGATACCGGTGTACCGAACCCAGGCGGGAAGGGGAACCGGCGTCGAACCGGACAAAAGAGAGCGAAAATCGCAGAATAAAATCAAACTTTTCCAGGTGACATGGACTCACGTCCGTTGGGCTCCACGGAAAAAGAAAGACTGAGCAAGATGGCACCTTTGGGCGGGAAGGGACCGCGCATGCGTGGGTGTATTCCCAAAGGCTTTCTTAGAAAGCTGGGGAAATGCTCCGCATGGGGGCTCCATCGACGTCGGTTTTAAGAAATGTTCTTAATGTGGTGGTACCATTTCCGTCACCGACACCCATGATTGGTGTCTCAAATGTTTAGGTCCTGACCACTCTATTTCAGAGTGCCTCTCCTGTGCAATGATGCCAAAAAGGGGCAGGCAGAACCGAGCTGCTAAACTTAGCACCCTTTTTTCCTCAGACGTGGCGTCTGTTGCATCAACGTCCTCCAGGGCTTCATCTTCCTCCCATGGATCTCAGGTAACTGAACATAAATCTAGCCGGTCCTCAAAGGGTAGATCTCCTTCTAAGAATCGAGATGCCCCTGGCGTTGCACTTAAGGAATTTTCACCGGCAAACTGCCCCGGCAGGAGGCTTCGGCTTCCAAAGCATTAACGGGGCTCCAGGATGTTTTCGAGGCCTCAACCTCGGCAGAACTACTGGCGCCATGCTCTGGGGTTCCGGCCACTTCTACTGGTACCGACACCCAAGCATCGGCAGCATCGATAGACCAGAGATTCCTTGCTATCGAATGCAGTCTAGCGGCTCTTCTCACGGCTTCGGTACCGTTGAAACCGCTTCAGACACCTCAACCGATACCGACTGCATCGACATCAACGGGTATGCCACCCATACCGACTCTCCGGCATTGACAGATCATACCGGAACAACTCGATACCTACTTCGATCGATACCAGTACCGTGCTTTGCATGATCACCGGGATCAGAGATATTTTGAATCCTTGGATGAGTCTGAAGACTCCGAAGACTCTGCCGATACCAGAGTGCTTCTTCCCAAGGATTCCTCTTTTCCTCAGCACAGAATGTCTCCGCCAGAGGATATGTCCTTTCAGGACTTTATCCGTGATGTGGCCCGAGGCCTTTCCATCACAGTAGCTCCTGAAAAAGATCCTAGGGCAAAGGAGTTGGAAATCCTACAATACCCTAAGGCTTCCAAAGAGGCAGCTACTCTGCCTATTCATGAGATCTTACATGATCTTATGCTAAGGATGTGGGAAACACCTTTAACCATATCTCCTCATTCTCGAAGACTCGATACCATGTATCGAGTTCCACCTTGTCCTGGCTTTCAAAAATTAAAACACCATTCAATGGTGGTGGAATCAGTCATGAGAAGGATGAAAAGTGCAAAGAGACATGCATCCAATCCTCCAGGTCGTGAAAGTAGGACTCTTGATGCCTTTGGGTGTCGATGCTTCCACGCTTCCATGCTCTAAGCTAGGATCAGTTCCTATATCTTGTATATGGGAATGTTCCTTAAAGAGGTCACAGGAGACTTGGAGCTTATGAGCCCCCTTCTTCCTGATGACAAAAGACAAGACTATCTCACTCTTGTCATACATGCTCAGGATGTTTCCAAGTTTGTTAATCGTGCAGCCTTTGACTGTTTTGAGTGCATAAGCAGAACCTCCGCTATTGCCATTGCTGCACATCGGATCGCCTGGCTTCAGGCATCTGACTTGGAAATTTGGGTACAGGATAAACTAGGAAACATTCCTTGCAGAAAATCTCTTTGGCAAGAATTGGCAGGAGACGGCTAATGAAATAGATGCTGACAATATCACACTGGATAGATTGTCCAAATCTACAGCTGATCCCGCAAAGAAAAGATCCTCCAAGAAACCATTTTTTCAATAAGAAAAAGAGGTTTTATCCTTCCTATACCCAACAGGGACACCGTCCAGGTCAGACTGCCCAAAAGGGACAGCAGCAACAACCTAGACAACAAAAGAAGCCAAAAGCTGCAAAACCTCAGCCAGCTCAGCAGGCTCGGCCTCCTCAGGGGCTTTGACACCTTTCTAGAGAACTTCGCCTTCCTGCTCCTGAAGGGTCCAGAACCCTCAACCATCCCAGGCAGGTTATGTCATTTTGCCCACAGATGGTACGAAATAACAGCAGAAAATTGGACTCTGTCCATTATACGAGAGGGGTACAAGCTTCATTTTCACAGCCTGCCCCTCCTACAATTATAAGACCTCTGTTGACAATCTCTTAGGTCAAGAACTCACAACGCTCCTTGCTCAAGGAGCAATAGAGGAAGTACCCATTCCCCATCAGGGTACAGGGTTCTACTCCCCCTATTTCCTTATTCAAAAGAAAACAGGAGGACACAGACCAATGTTAGACCTCAGAGAATTGAACAAATATCTGTTCTGAGAGAAGTTCAAAATGGTCTCTCTAGGAACTCTGCTGCCATACCTTCAAAGTCAGGATTGGCTTTGTTCTCTAGATCTCAAGGATGCATATACTCATATTCTCATCCATCCAAATCACAGGAGATTCCTCTGATTCCTGTTTCAAGGAATGCACTACCAGTACAAGGTTCTTCCCTTTGGCCTGGCATCTGCGCCAAGAGTGTTCACAAAATGCATGGCTGTGGTAGCAGCATTTCTCCGCACTCTGGGAATATTCATCTTCCCTTACTTAGACGACTGGCTCATTCGAGTCCCTAGAGTGCCAGAAGCCAGCTCTGCTCTGTCTCGCACAATGCGAATCCTTCAGTATTTGGGACTGGTCATAAACCTTCCAAAATCCAATCTTGCTCCCACTCAGTCCCTAGAGTTCATAGGAGCTCATCTGGATACCAGACAGACAAGGGCTTTCCTTCCGCAGCCCCGCTGTCTTTGCATAGTACAACTAGCTTCCCAAGCAGTGCTCAAACCTTGTCTCACTGCTCTGGAAATGCTGCAATTGCTAGGCCACATGGCATCACCGTGCATGTGGTTCCTTATGCTCGCCTCCATATGCTCGCAGCCCAGTGGACTTTATCCACTCAGTGGACACAGGCCTCAGGTTGCCTGTCGGACAAAACAACATACTCAGACCATCTTATTTCGTCCCTCCAATGGTGGCAATCATCCAGAAACCTTCTGGTGGGGTCTCCTTTCCAGCAACCCCCATCCCAAGCCACCCTAACAACAGATGCTTCACAGGTGGGATGGGGAGCCCATCTGCACGATCTCTCTACCCAGGGTACCTGGACTCCACAGGAGGCCTGTCTTCACATCAACCTCCTGGAGCTCAGAGCAACTTTCCTTGCTCTTCGAGTATTTCACGCCCAGCTCAGCTACAAGACCATCCTAGTTCAAACGGACAATCAGGTAGCCATGTTCTATGTGAACAAGCAGGGCGGAACAGGCTTTCTGTCGCTATGCAACAAAGCTTTGCGACTATGGGCCCTCGCCAGAGAGCATCAGATTCATCTCCTTGCGGTGTATCTTCCAGGCATTCAAAACTCTTGGGCTGACAAACTCAGTCGAGTTCTGCTATATGCCGGACATAGACCTCTTTGCAAGTCCACTGAATGCCAGACTTCCCCGGTTGTGTTCCAGAATTCCGGCTCGATGTTGTCAGGCAAGGGACGCCTTCCTCCTTCACTGGGGTCAGGACTTCCTATGTGCCTTCCCACCCATTCCCCTCATCCCCAAAACCCTATTCTAGCTTCAGAGAGACAGACGTCATATGATCCTCATAGCTCCATGTTGGCCACAGCAAACGAGGTACCCTCTGCTCCTACATCTCTCTCAAGCTCTGCCTCTGGAGTTGGGATCCGCTCCAGATCTTCTCTCCCAAGAGGACGGGGTGCTGTGGCATCCCAATCCCCAGTCTCTACATCTCAGGGCCTGGTTGCTGAAAGCCTAGAACTTCAGGATCTTAACCTTTCCCAACAGGTAAAGGATATCCTTTATGCTTCTAGGAAACCCTCCACAAGATGCTCGTATGCCTTTAAGTAGAAAAGGTTTACCATATGGTGCTTGCAGAATGGTCTTAACTCTCTTGCGATACCTCTGGAATTGATACTGGAGTATCTCCTTCATTTGTCAAATGCGGGTCTCAAGACAAATTCAGTAAGAGTCCATCTTAGTGCTATTGCAGCTTCTTACAAGCCACTAAGTGGACAACCTATTTCCTCTCATAGCGAGATTTATGAGAGGCCTTCTTTTAACAAAGCCTCCCGTTAAGCCACCACCAGTGGCATGGGACTTAAATCTGGTGCTCGGGCAGCTCATGAAACCACCCTTTGAACCATTAGCCACTACATCTTTGAAATTCCTTTCCTGGAAAGTCATCTTCCTCATTGCAAGCACATCAGCACATCTCATCAGTGAATTGCAAGCGTTAGTGGCTGATCCTCCTTATACAAGGTTCCACCATAATAAGGTAGTTCTTAGGACTCATCCACACTTTATGCCAAAGGTGGTTTCGCCTTTCCATTTAAACCAAGCGGTTTACCTTCCTGTATTCTTTCCGAGGCCTCATGCCTCCAGTGCAGAAAGGAACCTTCATTTCTTGGACTGTAAAAGAGCTTTGGCCTTTTATTTGCAAAGGACACAGCAACATAGAAAATCTTCTCAACTCTTTGTTGCTTTTGATCCTAGTCATTTGGGACTTCCAGTTTCCAAAAGAACACTGTCCAACTGGATCACACAGTGTATATCTTTTGCCTATGAGAGTAAGAACCTTCCTCTTGAAGGCCATGTCACCCCTCACAATGTGAGAGCCATGGCAGCCTCAATGGCTTATCTTCACTCTGTGTCTATCGATGACATTTGTCGAGCAGCTACTTGGGCTTCAGTACATACCTTCACAGCCCACTACTGCTTAGACAAGGACTCTCGCCGGGATGCCTTGTTTGGCCAAGCTGTTCTTCAACACCTTTTTCAGACTTAATCAACTCCTACCCACCGTCCCTGGTAGGATGCCAGAGATCCATGGGGAGAAATGGGGCCCTTTCACAAGGGCTGACAACTTCCTGGGGCCATCTCCCTGGCATCTGCAGCTAGGGAGTCCCCATATTTGAAAACTACATTCCTGCTTGTTCCTGGAGATAGCATAGTTACTCACCTGTAACAGGTGATCTCTGGGAACAGCAGGAATTTAGTCTTCACAACCCGCCCACCTCCCTTAGGAGTTGTCTCTCTCTCTCTCTTTTGTCTCAGCTATAAACTCAACTGGAGAGGGACAGTTGGAAAGGCAGGAAGGTAGCACGCAGGCACTGTGAGATGCTCCCAAAGGCTTTTCTATTGGACGCTGGGGAGCGTTCCCACGTGGGCTCCATTGGTACCGACAATACCTATATGTGAAGACTAAATTCCTGCTGTTCCCGGAGATCACCTGTTACAGGTGAGTAACTACGCTTTATGGACCTTTCCTCCAGAAATTTGTCCAAACCTGGAGGAAAGGTTCTTTGTTCATTTTTGTTCTAGTTACTGAAACTGTTCTGAGCTTTTTGGCATGGGCAGGATAAAAAAGGTTTAATTAAATTGCCCCAGTGCAATTTTATAACAGCCTTTTTCATGTGCAAAATATGTTTTACACAGAGAAAAGGTTTTATAAAATTAGCCCATAGTGGCAACAGTGGAATCCCGAACCTATATTTGCCAACTGACTCCAGATTCGTCTGACAGGCATGATCCAGTCCTAGGTTTACCCACTGCATGCAAGGACATGTAGTCTTACTTTCTTATCGCGTGCTATGGAGAAATCAGAACTACATGTCCCTGCATGCAATGGGGTAAACCCAGGACAGGATCAAGCCTGTCGCACATCTGGAGCCTATTGGCAACCCTTCCCAAACCTGACCCCGATTGGGAGTTATCAGTAAAGCTGCTCTCTCTAAAGTAGGAGAATCCGTAACAGAGTAGACCAGCGACTCTCAACCCAATCCTCGTGACACACTTAGCAAGTCAGGTTTTCAGGATAGCTACAATGAATATGCATATGAGAGTTGCATTCACTGCCCCCATTGTATGCAACTCTCTCATATGCATACTGATTGTGTTATCCTGAAAACCTGACTGGCTAGGTGTGTCCTGAGGTCTGGGTTGAGAACCACCGTACTAAGGTATATAGGGATTTCCTACCCGTTCAGCAAGGTGAGCTGCTCCTTTATCCTGGCAGTAGACTCACTGGATTGAAACTAGAAAGTTGCATTATCATATCTTGAAATCTTTAGCTGGAAAATCGTTTGCAGCACTGTAGAGTGCAGAGGGCTTGCTGTAAAGTTTACACATGGAATTTTATTTTGATGATGGTGGGTAGAAGTGTTTTCGATTTGACAATTCTACTTTTGACTCCCCTTTTTACTTTTTATTTTCTCACAGATGTGGGTGGGTATTTTGAGGCCGGCACGTGGCTGCGCTTTAACATTCTGTCCACCGCCATGCAAGCTGTCAAAGAGATGGCCAGCATTCAGATCATGCCGGTACCCGGGTACAATCTGACCAATGAGGAACTCCAGTTCAGTTTCAGCACCACCATAGCCCCTGCTGTGCTGCTCTACGTCAGCTCCTTTGTTAAGGATTACCTGGCAGTCCTCCTCAAAGAAGATGGTGAGATGCAAATATTAAAAGTACAGAATTCACCTGGGCAGATGGTCCCTGAGTTTTTACTGCAGCAATATTTCTCAGAAGTTGTTAGATCCAAGCAGTATAACAAAGCTCCCTTCCCAGATATTGGAGTCAACAAGGGAGGCCACCGTCTATAGAAAACTAAGATCTCTGTAAAAGGGATACTACAAGTGTTTTTGGTATGTGACCCCCAAAATGTTGTAAACTCGTGCTGTCAGCAGTTTGGCATAATAAATTGTTGACCCAGGTCTGGCTTGCAGTTAAATCATGGTTCATATAACTCAGTGTATTTATGTGGTCACTGTAGCAACACCCCTCATGCACACAGGGCCGGCCACAGAATTGGTTCGAGGTATTCATTGTAGCTATCCTAGGCAAACCTTAAGAATCCCCTAGCTGACAGAATCTATTCTTTAACTTTGAATGCTGTGCTCTGCGCCGCCCCCCACAGAAGCTGCTTTCCTAGATGACCACCCAGTTTGCTTGATGATTGGGCCAGCCCTGCATGCACAGTGTCTGGGGGTCTCGTATACCATTTTGTGTACAGAACAAGCTGGAGAGTTGTTGCCCTCTGCACGGGATAGCAGAGATCCTTATCTTAATATGTGTCAGGATATGCTTCTCTGACCCTGTTTAATGCTGTTTCTCCAAAATTTAGTTTGTTTTGTTTTCCAGGTAGCTTGCAACTACGGTACCAGCTTGGCACCAGTCCTTATATCTTCACATTAACTGACAAAAATCTGACGGACGGGAAGCCACACAGTGTGAATATTACTCGGGTCTACAGAAGCCTGTACATGCAGGTGGGGCTGCACTAGGAAGTACTGTGTAACACTTTAGAGCCTGAAATGTGATTCTTTGGTGCATTTCTCACCCACAGACGGTAGCAAAAAGACATTGGGTCATAGAGTTGATGGATAGATTACTCCAGGGCCTGATTTAAGGGTCAGGCCAGAAAGGTCAAAGTGCTGGCTACACAAGGTTTTACTTCATTTTGTTTTCCATTTAGAGGTTATAGTGCAGAAGCAAATGCACAATTTCAAAATTGTACATGTAAACTGACTTGCAGTTTTATTTTGGGACCCTTTTACTAAAGTGTGGTAAAGGTTTGCACTTACCACACCCTAACTGCAAAGGTTAGGGTGCAGTAAATGCAAAGCTTGTGAGGTGAATGCAGGGGTTGTGTTCAGCATTTAGCACACATGGCAGATAGTGCACGGGCTTATGTGTTATGCTTCAGCAGATATGGAACCACACAAAATATCACTTGTCACAGCTTCTTAAACCTCATAGTTACATCAGACTCATGTCCCTCTTGGCTGATTTTTCAATAGCAACTGGGCCTCAGACTTAGAACCAGGCTTTTTTTGAGCCACCTTAACAATGTGGATTCAGTGCCTTACCATACATCAATGACCCATTGTGTTGCTATTTTCAATCATAAGCCAGTAGTTGGATTGAAAATTAATAACATTTCTCTGAAAACGTGGAGATTTTTAATTGAAAGGTAATGCTTATCTTAAAAAGACTTGAGAAGTTTCAAGTCTTTTTAAGATAATTTTTAATTGAAAGGTAATGCTTAACTACTGGCAGAGTTTCCCAAGATGGACAGGTCTCAGCTGAGGTGCCAGACCAAGGCAAACCACCCATCTGGGCAGCAGCAGAATGGGAGGGTGTTGGCAGTGGCAACAACACTAAACTTAAACTGCGCGAGAGAAAGGCCTGACAATCTACTTCCGTATCTTGCCATGAAAACCCAATGGATAGTCACAACAAAACAAATTGCACTATAGTGCTGGAAGATGAGACCCCCCCGAGTCGGAAGGCACTCATCTGGCTACTGGGGAGGAGCTGAAGACTTTTCAGAGTAAAGCCAGCATTTATGATGTGGTTGGATCAAAGCCCTCAGGACGTCTGACTGCTGATGTAGGTGTGCATGAAATGAGAGTCAGAAGCTGCAAAGATGTCTTACATATTGGGATATGGAACGTATGAAGCATGAACCAAGGGAAGTTGGAGGTGGTCAAGAATGAAATGGAATGTATACAACTTGATCTATTGAGTGTCAGCGAACTGAAATGGACTGGCATCGGGCACTTTGCATCAAAATGATCACATGGTCTATTATGCTGAAAATGAAAGACAAAGAAGAAATGGTGTTGCATTTATAATTAAGAAGAAACTTGCAAGAACTGTAATGAAATACAATGCAGTCAGTGAACGCTTAATCTCTATTCGTCTGAGAGGAATGCCTATCAAGACAACTATAATTCAAGTATATGCCCCAACAACAGCTGCAGATGAAATTGATGAGTTCTATGAACAAGTACAAGCTGAAATTGACAGAACATGCAAACTGGACATACTGATAGCCATGGGTGACTGGAACGCAGAAGCTAGCAACGGAGTCAAAATGGTTGGAAAATATGGACTTGGCAACAGAAATGAAGCTGGAGAAAGACTGATAGAATTCTGCAAGGCCAACAATCTATTCATCTCAAACACCTTCTTCCAGCAACACAAGCGGCGACTGTACACATAGACTTCAGCCAATGGATTGTACAAAAATCAAATTGACTATATCTGTGGATGTCAACAATGGAAAAGTTCTATAACGTCAACAAAGACAAAACCTGGCGTTGACTGTTGTACAGATCACCAACTACTAGCATGCAAACTCAAGCTAAAGTTGAAAAAGAGCAAGCCACTCATGAATGTAGCAATATATGACTTTGAGAATATACCACTGGAATTTAAAGACTGCCTGCAAAATTGATTTGCTGCTTTAGATACAAATGACAGAGCTCCAGAAGAGTTATGGAATGACATCAAGAAGGTTGTGTTGGAAGAAAGCAAGAAGTCTCTACAAAAAGTGAAAAAGCAAAAATGGCCAAAATGGATGACGGAAGAAACTCTGAAAATTGCCCAGAAACGCAGAGAAGCTAAAGCCAGAGGAGAAAGAGAGGCAATCACAGAACTCAAAAGAGATTTCCAATGTGCAGCAAGACAGGACAAGAAAAAGTACTACAATGATGCATGCAAGGAAATAGAAGCAGAAACTATTAAAGGAAGAACAAGATCGGCTTTCCTAAAGCTACGAGAGTTAAAGAAAAAATTTCAGCCTCAAATTGAAATGTTACAAGATGCTCAAGGATCTATGTTGAATGATGCTGAGAAGCTCAAGAAAAGATGGAAAGAATATACAACGTTTTTATACAATAAAGATCAAGTGGACCAACACTCGTTTCAACTTGTACCTTATGATCCGGAACCATTGGTGATGAAAGAAGTCGAAGCAGCATTGAAAGCAATATCAAAGAACAAAGCACCAGGCATTGATGGCATTCTCATAGAAGTATTACAGCAATCTGATGCAGCTGTTATCATACTTACAAGGCTCTGCCAGGAAATTCGGAACATCATGGCCAACTGACTGGAAAAGATCTGTATTTATACCAGTACTAAAGAAAGGTAATCCAACTGACTGGAAATTATCACACAATTACTCTGATCCCACATGCCAGCAAGATTCTACTGAAGATTATTCAACAGAGACTACAACCATACCTGGAACAGGAACTACCTGAAGTGCAAGCAGGGTTCAGGAAAGGGCGAGGAATGAGACATCATTGCGGATGTGAGATGGATCCTTGAAAAGACTAAAGAATACCAAAAGGATATCTATTTGTGCTTTATTGACTACAGCAAGGTATTTGTGTAACCCATGAGAAACTCTGGGCCACATTAAAAAGCATGGGTATACCAGAACACCTGATCATTCTCTTGCACAATCTGTGCATTGATCAAGAAGCAACAGTTTGAACGGAACAAGAAGAAACAGAATGGTTTAAAATCAGCAAAGGTATATGACAAGGCTGCATACTTTCCCCCTATTGTTTAATTTATATGCAGAACAAATCATCAGAGAAGCAGGATTATATGAAGACAACAGAGGTATGAAGATTGGTGGAAGACTCATCAACAACCTTCGCTATGCTGATGATACCACATTACTGGCTGAAAGTGAAGATGATCTGAAACATTTGCTTCTCAAGATCAAGGAACATAGTCTTAAAATGGGCCTGCACCTTAATATAAAGAAGACAAAGATCATGACAACTGGCAAAATCAATAAGTTCATTGTTGATGGAGAAGACATTAAAATCATGGACAACTTTAACCTACTTGGATCAACTATCAATAAAGAAGCAACAAGCAGTCAAGAAATCCGACAACACATTGCTCTTGGCAGAATGGCTATGAAGGACCTAGACAAGATTCTCAAGAGCAGAAATGTCTCTCTCCATACAAAGATTTGACTCGTTCAAGCCATGGTATTTTCAATAACATCATATGGATGCGAAAGTTGGACAGTGAAAAAGATAGACGGGAAGAAAATTGATGCCTTTGAATTATGATGCTGGCAGCAAATACTGCATATACCATGGACTGCCCGAAGAACAAACCAGTCAGTACTAGAGGAGATCAAACCTAAGCTTTCCTTAGAAGCTTAAATGACAAGGCTTTGACTTTCATACTTTGGACACATCATGCAAAGAGAGAGATCCATTAGAGAAAGACATCATGCTTGGCAAGGTAGAAGATCAATGCAAAAGAGGAAGGCCAGCAATGAGATGGATCAATACAATAATAGCAGCTATGGGTGCCAGACTGTCGTCAATGAGCCGCCTGACTGAAAACCGAACATAGTTCAGATCAACTATCCAGAGAGTCGCCATGAGTCGACACTGACTCAACTGCACTTAACATACTTTCCACAGCTGTGACAGCATGCAGTAACATCTTGCACACTGTCCACTCTCCTGACCAAACCCACATTAAGCACTTAACTTTTTTTTTTTTTTTAAATTACTGTGGCGATGTTTAGCATGCAGTAAAACCCACCCTAATTGTTTAGCATATTTTAGTAAGAGGGCCCCTTTGTGGTGTTTATGCTTTATTTTGATTGTGCTTGATCTTGAAATTGAACCCAAAGGGCCCCATTCCGATCAGGACATCCAGGCCCCTTTGCACCCGATCAGAATCAGACGCACAGGGGCAGATGCAATTTTGATCCCTTGGGGCACTTTTAGCCCCACGGGGATCAGAATCATGACTAGGCCTGTATGTGCAGGCCTGGGACCCGATTTCAGTTGGCCTGCACGTACAGGCCTCTACCTCGCTTACTCAGTCAAGGCTCCTGAATGGAGCCGCGGCACCATGGCGTCTGGTTCCCATGGCACCACGGCTCCATTCAGGAGCCGCAATCTTCAGCTGCCGACCTGTGCTTTCATTCCCCGCAGCCTGACCCCTTCTGCTGCCTGGGCCTGCTGTCCTCCCGCCATCTAGGGGAACTTATTCCACCTCAAGAGGTGGAATAAGTTCCCCATTCAGTCTGCTGGCCCCAGACATACATGGCTGACAGCAGAATTGGCTCTGTACCTTGTTTGTACGGGGAGGTTAGCCGGAGACGCAGAGGGGGCCGAATAGCAGGGGGATGTCCATCCCTGCTATTTGGGGCTTGGAATGACCCCCAAAGTCTTTTTTTTTTTTTTTTTTTAAATCTCGTTTAAGAGCTACATTTTTGGGCCCAGTAGTTCTCCTCCACCTACTAAACAGTAGGTATCATTAGCCCAGTAGCGTTTGGTTCTTATATCAGAAGATCTCTAAAAGGATAATTCAGCCTTTTATCCTTCTGTGAACGCATCAGTTGTAACTAGAAAATAATAATTCAGTCTCTACAAAACCACTACCAGCACTATAGAAAAGCACTAAGGGGTCATTTTAAAGGTCATGTTCACACTTATAAAATACCAACTGGTGTAAAAGTAGAGACGTTGGAATGAAAGCGTGTACTTTGCCAGTAGGTGTACTGGGGGCCATGGTATGCGTAGAGCATCGGTGGCATTCGCAAGCGTGCATGTTAATTATGAAATGTCTTCATTTATGTGCGTCCTTGCAAACCTTGTGCAGGTGATTTCTGCTGCTTACGCTAGTATTTTGTAAAACACTAGGCACCTATATGTCTTTATAAACTTAGATGCTCTGTTACAAAATTACCCTTTCATAGTAGAGTTGTTAATACATATTTTGAGTGACCCACGTGTCCTTAGGTTTAATTATTCCATTATGTAGCCACTACTGTAGAAGATTCTATGACTCTTTAAAGATGGCAAAAGAAGTGTATTAAGGGAGGACTTTTGTGTTTCAGGTGGACTATTTTCCAGTTGTAGAAGAGCAGTTTTCCTTGTGGGTTGATCGTAAACTTGACTCTCCAAAGGCTCTTTACCTGGGCCGAGTGATGGGTATGTTTGTCTGAAGCTGCATATAATGTTCAGTGGTAGAGGTTGGTCAGTAGTTACCTAGAAGCAGTTTATATAGTTTGCTTTGTGCAATGCTGAGCTGGCATAAATGGGACCTTGGTGGGTCTGTTGTGTTTGCCAAAGCTTCAGTTTCAGCTGTAGACCACTGACAGTCAACCACATTTTGAGCTTTCTCTGGATGGTCTTGGGAGAAGTTTATCCCCCTGGGAATTTCATGATTGGCAAGTTCTCCTCTTACTCCTCTGGAAAGAGGCTTTGGTAACTTTGTGTTCATGCTCTTTTAGAGGGGGCAGCAGGTTTTTCCTCTTGCAACGTTTTGAACAAACTGAATCAGGGCTGGGATCCAGAGCCATGAGTCTTTATTTCCAACAACCTTGCAACTTCCCCCCTATTTTGTATCCGCTCCCAGCTTTACTCTATTGTAGTAAGAGCTGTTGGTTGCGGCCATGCACCAGGTCTCCTCTTGGAAATCTGCAATTATGGGCCCTAATTTCAGCCTCTCTGTGCCACCATTAGGTGACAAACAACTTCCTGTCCCCACAGAGGCTGTTAATGCTGAGCCCCAGCTGTCCCAGAGAAAGGAAAACCTGATCTAAGACCCTCGCTTTTGAATGGATTTTAACAGCTCTAGTCCTAATACAGAACCACACCATCTGGTGATCACTGGATGCAAAATGATCTCCCACTATAACATCCGAAACACTTTCACCATTGGTAAGCACCAAGTCCAGTTTGGCCCCTTCACGTGTGGGGTCTGTTACCAATTGCCTGAATAGTTCTCCCTGTAGAGAATCCAGGATCTCCTTATTTCTAGATGATACTGCAGCAGGAATGTGCCAATCAACATCTGGCATATTCAAAACTCCTATCAGTAGCACTTCCCCTTTCCTAGCAATGCAGCGTATGTCTTCAATTAATTCTCCATCCACCTCTTCTTCCTGTGAGGGAGGTCTGTATATCACACCAATGCAAATATATTTCTCTTTCCCTCTTTCTAGTTTAACCCCCCTGCACCCCCCCTCCATCCCCACCCCACTCTCCTTTACACAGCAAACGTAACGCCTCACCACATAGGCTCCAGGCCATCTGTAAATAGTTACTTTTGTTCATTGTAACACTGTATTATTTATACCAAAGTTACCTGTACATAGTTCAAACTGTTCCATGTAAACTTTCCTTCTTGTTCAATGTAAACCATTTTGCCTTGCGGAAAACCGGTATATAAAACCGGTTAAATAAAATAATCCAAAGTGCCTCCTCTCTCTTTTTAAGCTCTGTAGTTCCAAAGCTTTAATATTATTTTTTACATATAGCACCACTCCTCCTCCCCTTCTTCCTACCCTGTCCTTTCTGAATAAAATATAGCCTGGTATAGTTACATCCCAGTCATGGTTTTCTGTGAACCATGTTTCTGTAACTGCCACTAAATCCAAGTCAGCCTCTCCCATTAAAGCTTCATCTGGGATCTTATTTCCCATGCTATGGGCATTTATACATACGGCTTTCCATATGTTACCCCCATTACCCATAAAGGTATTTTATGTTTCACTTACCTGGGGGCTTTCTTCACCCATCCCCAATGAATCTAGTTTAAAGCCTTCTTCAGTAGATTAGCCAGTCTGCTATTGAAGACACGTTGACCCTTCTTGGACAGATGAACGCCATCTCTGCTCTGCAACCCTTGGAACAACATCCCATGGTCCAGGAAACCAAAACGCTCTTGATGACACCATCCACGCAGCCATGCATTCATCTTCAGGATGCGAGCCTCTCTGCCTTGGCCTTTACCCTCAACAGGGAGGATCGAAGAGAACACCACCTGTGCCCCTATCTGCTTCACCCTCTGTCCCAGGGCCATGAAATCACTTTTGATATGCTCAGAGGGATACCTGGCAGTATCATTTGTGCAGACATGGATTAGCAACATTGGGTAATATTATTCTGGCTACTATTCCTGCTACTGATCAAACACAGCAGAAACAACAAACTGTGCCCTTGTGTTAATGATAGATTTTGGAGCACCCCTTATCTTCTGATGGTTTACTGTTTGTTTTATTTTTGTTCCAGAGACTGGTGTAATAGATCCCGAGATCCGGAAATACAACACCCCGGGCTTCACAGGCTGCTTGGCGGGAGTTAGATTTAATAACATCGCTCCGTTAAAAGCTATGTTCAGGCCCACTAATTTATCCAGTTCTATCAAAGTGAAAGGAGCACTGGTGGAATCGAACTGTGGCGCAATGCCTGTGATTGGTTTAACTAATCTCCCTCCAGACATGGACCCTTGGTACATGGGAACAGGTAAGCAGAATTGTTCTAAAGCGATACTGTTAATATGAGTAGAGCTTCCTGCAGTAAATGGTTATAGGGTTCATTTACGGTAATGTTTTTAACAAAATACTTGGCGGTCACCTATTAATATATTGAGTATGTACTTAGTAAAAGGAGTCCTTAATATATGCCTTTACATTAACACTTAGCGCGTGGTAGGTGTATTAGGGCACACTAAATGCTGCCACAACTCATTTTATTCCTTTGGGTATGATGGCACATAGTGTATACCAATGGGAATTAATTTGTATTAAGTTGTTAGTAAAAGGGCCCTAAGTTTCAATTTTGTGATTACAACCATCCCAGTATGTACTAACTATTTTAAGAAGCATGGTAACTTGGCTTTAAAAAAAAGTCAGATCCCAACAGAGAATCCAATGTCTTTAAAACATGTTGGAATGTGATAACATTTTGATAACTCTTTCTCACAATTACTTGTTTTGTGGGTTGTCTGAAAGAGTTGGAACAACACGAGGCAGCTTTGGAGTCAACACATGCATTTCTGAATTCTCTGTTTGTCCATGGAGGTTCTTGGTGGTTGGCCGAACAAGTCTGAGACATACACTCTCCCACGTCCCATTGGCGTTCCATATTACTCTTTAGCAGCTATTATATATGACTGTGGGGTCCTTACATGGCCACCGGGTATGGGCAACACATTGCACATGCTCAGTGGACCTTCACTTCCATCCTTGGCACCACTGGATGACATCACCCACAAGTTTAACTTATGCTGCTGCCCATAGTTACAATTAAGCAACATAAATGTATTGCCATTTTACTGGGAAATAAATGTCTTTAGCACTTATAAACACAAAGTGGTTTCTACTATACTTTGTTAGCCAAAAGCATTGATAATGTATACAGTATATAACTTGTATATGGCCTGAGTCATTCCAAAACCTAGCGCTGGAGAAAGGGTGCATTAATTTTATCCTCAAAGATTAAATAATAGAGGCATAAGATGAATGCATTCTACCCACCTTTTCAAGACAGACTCTGATAACTGAACAGCGAGAATGGTTCCCCACTCTAAGGTGACTATGACTTTTTGTGTCTTCCCTTCCGGCTGGTTCAGCATTTACTAGTAGTACTGTTATTAAATGTCATATTATACCCAATAACCAGTGGCAGGCTTGCCAGGTATCATTAATGCCCACAGCTTTTCTGACTTACCATCAGCCTGCTCGGGCTCTTCTCACAACTCTTCTGTCTCTTTCTGTTGCAGTTTTCCCTCATTGGCATGACGATGGCCTGATGGGTCTTCTTATTGCATGTAAGTGAAATGTACCTGGACAGGAAGCATGTTGCATTCTCCTTTGTGTGATACACTGTTTTTATTAGTTTTCTCTCTCTCATCCTACAGTTATCGTTATATTACTTCTGATTTTGCTGAGCCTCCTGGTCTTCCTGTATCTCCATTTTCATCGGTACAAGGGTTCATATCACACCAATGAACCCAAAGCTGTAGACTATGCGAGCACCGTCAAGCCTGTCTCCTTAAGGAAGGACCAAAACCTCCCTCAGATCTTGGAAGAAGAGAAGCCAGAATAGCCCAGCTCACCGCTCTCCCTCTTCACTAAGAGACTGGATGCTTACACCTTAATCAGACGTTCACATCAAAGGGAACAAGATACTTGAAAGATTTTATTTATGTATTTATTTATTTTTAGCTTTGGTATTAAGGAACATAGAACTCTATTAGCTGTGTAAAATCAGCAGTTCCATTTACAGTTTAAGGGTGCGCTTTCTGGAACAGCCAAAGGTGGTACAGGACCAAAGGGAAAAGCAAACCTGAACCACTGAGGCTGGGGTTGGGAGGAAGCAGCCAGAAGTTGATTTGTAAACTCTTTATTTTCAAAGTTGCAACCCCTTTTCTTACTGCCATATTTGTATACCTGTAAACATGTTTGTATATTCTAAAGCAGGAAGCAGTATATTGCAACGCTACTACGCAAGGCTATTTTTTGCAACTATAGTATATAAAATCATGGACTCGCATTAATGACAGGCTTGGAATAGAGCCTCCGCTCTTCAAGGAACTGGTGGGAACTATATCTCTGAATGTTCAAGAAGTATTAGCTCTGGAGATCACTGTGACAGCTGACAAACGACGGGTCCCTGTGGAGGTAAGACAAAAATGGCAGTCTCTTTGCTTTATGAAATGGTCTAGCTACACCTTGTAAAAGGATGTTTGACATGGTGCTGAGTAAAATGTTGCCAAATTATTTTCCAACCCAACCACAGAAGTTGAATTTTTCTGTCGTGGTACCTGTCAAAAAATTTGAAATGTGCTAGTGGAGGAGTTGCTTAATGGTCAGCCCAGCGGGCCGAGCAGCAGAGAAACCAGGGTTCATATGCCACTAGTGCTCTTCCTAGTGGTCTTGGGAAGTCAGTTGACCCTTCACTACCTCAGGCACAAACTTAGATTGTAAGCCCTCCGGGGACAGGAAAATACCTACTGTACCTGAATGTCACTCGCTTTGAGCTACTACTGAAAAAGCATGAACCAAGTTTAAATCTTTTATTGAAAGGGCAGAGCCAACTCCAAAATCTCTTCCCTTCCCGCTATTACTTTTGATGTAGTCACCTGTAGGAGGAGCTGTCCAGCCCATGGTGCAATGCTTTAATAATAAACCCCTAGATTTATTTGCCTTGCCTTTGTTTTGGGTTTGTTTTTTTTCTCTGTTTAGATTCAAAAGCTGCTACTTTATGGTTTGTTCGAATAGACTCAAGATGTATTCATTTTTTCTTTAAGAAGATTGGGCTGAATTTGGGGGAGGGTCTTGTAAAAATAGTGATCCTTTATTAATGGTTTCATGTCTGCTAAACTGTAACCTATTTTTCTCAGTTGACAAGCAGGAGAGATGCAGGCCCACTTAATGATGACATCTTCCAGACAGATCCCGTGTGGTACTCTCCTCCAGCTCAGGGACTGCTTTTGCATTTCCTGAGCATACGCAGATATTCCGGCACCCACTATTGCTTCTCCTTCCAAACCTCAGTTTTTTCTTCTCTCCAATGGACCATGTGTCTTCACCAGCGATCAGGCTAGCCTTCGAAAAAACTTAACCGAAACAGAAGTTTCACTGCTTCCCTCCACTCATCTCCATAGATGATGCAACCGCAGCTCCACGATGGGGAAGACAATACATTAAAAAATCCAACATTTCTGCCAGACCAGATGCTAGCAGCGGCTCATGACCATGCAAGCCTGGACTGGACCGCACCTCCATTCCCGACACTCCCATGCCAGTCAGAAGGTATGACAAATTGAAGCTGTGCTTGCTCCCCAGTGTGCTGCAGACTGTGAAGACATAACGGAATACCATGGAGGCTCATGGCAGCACAATAAACATCAGCCTTCAAGTAAGAGGCCACACCCTCCCATCTACTTTACTCTGACAGAACCATGCAAGCACTTCTGCTTGAGCTTTGTCCTTCAGGGTCTTCCACCTTATTTAGTACCCATTACGTGCACCTGTTAAACCTCCTGCAGAAAACCACCACTCTCCTGCAGGCTTCCTCAGTCAGTTCTCTGCCTCCACCCTTGCCACTTCCACATAGCCACTGGCAGCATGAGGATGCAAATCTTTGCACTCAAGCGTTGCAGAACCAATAGCCAGCTGCTCTGCACAGGCATGATGATGCCAGCTGGTCAGTGACCTGTCCTATGCCTATGAGTCATACAGGTCCACTGCCCAAGGCCATACTTCTACTACCCCTCAGGAGCAGCCCAAGGATTCAAGTCTAGAGCAGCTGGAAGACAGTTCATACCTAAGTTTGTGCTCAAGTTGACTCTGTCCCTCAGATATACTGAAAATTGGAGATTTCCAGTCCATTCTACAGTCCATGAGTGCACCTAAGGAGGTCTTAGCCTTCCCTGTGCATCAGGTGCTCTAGGCCCTTTAACCTGGCATATGCCACTCACTGTGAAGACTACCTCCAGGTATCTCAAAACCAAATATAAAGTCATCTCATGACCTGAACACAGCCAACTTCAACATCCACAGCATTGGGTTATCGCCAAAACTGTCATAAAATGATCTAAGATGGCAAAGCCAAATACCTATGCTCCGCCGGGCAAGGACCAAAGAACCCTAGACAAAGTGAGCTGCCAGGTTTATCAGAGAACCATGTTGACCCTGAACATCCTGGCACATCAGCTACAGATGTTATATTATCATCATTCCCTTAAACAGAGAAACTTCTGATCTCTCCATGTTTCCTGGGGATTGCTCTCAGCAGTAGTTGGGCCAAATCCACTTTTTTATTCAGGAGTACATCTGTCATCTCCTCAAGGCCACTTATGATCCTTGATATCATCTCCCTAGCAGTAGCTATTAGGGCATGTAGGATGGCTTGATTTAGGGCTTCAGAGAGGATCTCCATAACTGGTTAACAATGCTCCGTGCTCCAGAAACAGTCTGTTCTGGGACACAATGCAAGACACTGTCTCACAGATAAAGGATAATAGTGCCGTGGTGTGAAAGTTTTCAGCTGCAACATAAGATCAGTCATCACAATACTGCAAGTGTTAACTTAATTTTTCAGCAGATAGTGTCGTTGCGGATAAAACTGTTGGAAGAATTGTTGAGCTACCATCAGCTGTATGCCAGGCTACTTCCCCAGTGTTAACCAGCTCAGATGTACCCACAGCACCAGAGGCCAAGAGAAAGGAAGTAACAGCCAGTGGCCCCTGCACTGCTGATTTAAAGAAATCCCACTTTTTGACTACACATCAGTAGGAGGTAGAACTTGCTTTTTCAGAGAGACCTGGTGGGATCATCACTTCAGACCGTTGAGGCCTCAGGATTGTGCACTAGGGATGCAGACTGGATTTCCATTAGTCACTTCTAGCCTCTGGTCGACTTCTATCAGTCAACCTACTGTACCACCACCTCCAGCTGCTGATGGTCAAGCTTCTGGAAAACCATACTGTAGAGCAGGGGTCTCAAACTCAAATTGCTTTGAGGGCCGAATGAGGACTTGTAAAGTAACCCGGGGGCCGCATAAGACACGGGGGGCTCATTTGCATAAGGGGCCTCATTTGCATAAATATTTGCATAATGTTGCATAATGAGTGCATGGATAAAGAAAGACTAGAAAATTACTATAATCCAGTGCCAACCGCCAGGCACATTAGGAACTACTACTAACACTGCCCATTTAGAACCCATAGCAAACCCCCCGTATCATAACAGCACTACCAGGACTCACAAAGCACCAGACCCTACCTATCAAAAGGCAACACTGCAAATATTAAATCAATACATTTCAGAGAACAATACATGACCTACCCCCCAGCCCACAGCACACTGGTAATGTGCTGGGGGGTTTAGAACTGGTCATGTGCTGTGGGGCTGGGGTTTTAATAAATGGTTATGGTTCTGACCACCAGCCAACAGCACATTACCATTTCTTACCCCCCCCCCCCCATCCATCATCATCATCAGCAGCAGCAGCAGCAAAAATCACAGCCCCCCCCCATCCATCCATCCATCCTCCCTCAGCAAAAATCCCAGCCCCCCCATCCATCCCTCCATCCACCCTCCCTCCCTCACCAAGAATCCCCGGCCCCCCCCCCCCCGCAGAGCCATCCCTCCCTCCCTCCCTGCCTCAGTCCCTCTCCTCTTCGACTTAGAACCGCGAAGGGAGAGTTCCTCCCTCGGGACTCTGTTAAGCCGGCTGAAATTTCCTCCCTTCGCAGTTCTAAGCCGAAGAGGAGAGGGACTGAGGGAGGCAGGGCTGGCTTAATTCTGGGCAGACTGCTTCCTTACCTGCCGAGAGCTGTGCAAGCAGGCGATCCTTCCTCCAAGCAGGCGATG
The DNA here is from genome assembly GCA_033557465.1 of Ichthyophis bannanicus. Taxonomy (NCBI): domain Eukaryota; kingdom Metazoa; phylum Chordata; class Amphibia; order Gymnophiona; family Ichthyophiidae; genus Ichthyophis; species Ichthyophis bannanicus. Next base: position 57,418,255 of record CM066045.1, read on the forward strand.
CTTCATAAACCGCTGATACCTCGTGGCTGCTCAGACTGCTTCTGGGCCGGGCCCCCCCTCCTCCTCCTCCTTTTTCTCCTCTTTCTGCCTGTCCCTGATTGGTGGAGGGCAGGCGCGTGACGCGGTCATGCAACCCAACTTTGTATGCAGCCCCGGGAATCGCGCTAAGCCGGAAAACAGTGAGTGAAAGTAGCAAAAATTGCAGAAAGGATACTCGCGGGTCGCGGGCCGCACAAAATGCTCTCGCGGGCCGCGTGTTTGAGACCCCTGCTGTAGAGACTGTTCTGGTTCCACAACAGGGTCAGGAGTTCTACTCAAAGTTCTTCCTCTTCCTAAAAACGTCAGGAGAGATGTGGCCCATTCTTGACCTACGGCATTTCAATCTGTTCATAAGGAAACAGAAGTTCAGGATGAACACTCTGGCCACAATCCTGTCTCTCCTTGGATAGTGTGAATGGCTTGCCTCTCTGGAACTCAAGTATGCTTACAAGAACATACCTATTTACCATTATTAGTGGTTCCTGTTTTTCACTTTTCCTGAGGCACTGTTACCAGTATCAGGTACTTCCCTTCCCTTCTGTCTCTCGTCTGCTCCCGGAATCTTCACAAAGCGCCTAACGATCATGGCAGCACATCGTTGTAGAGCAGGTCACTTTGTGTACCGCTATCTAGATGACTGGCTACTGTCAGGCTGTGACTGTGTGGCAGTTGAAAAACACCCAGCAAAACCATACATCTATTGCAAAGCCTAGGATTCCTGGTCCATGAAGCAAAATCTTATATGTTGCTGACCCAGAGGCTGACCTCAACACTTCCATAGCCATGGCCTATCTGCCCGCAGGCAGAAGGCCGTTCATCATTGCCCTAGTCACCTTCATCAGTGAAGCTCGCAGAGCACAGGCATACACCTTCCTCCAGCTTTCAGGGTCACATGGTGGTGGTCCATGTGCCATTTGCAACTCTTCATATGAGGCTTGTTCAGTGGCACCTCAAGAGGCACTGGCATCAATGCTTATAGCCTCTTTTTGAAAAAGGTGCCCATTATGCCTGCAATCAGAGTCTCCAAGGGTAGCAACAGCCTCAAAACCTTATGGTGGGATGCCTGTTCTAATGTCCACATCTGGTCCTCATCACCTTATGGCTTGGCTTGAATAGACTTGAGATTTATTAATTTTTCTTTAAGGAGATTGGGTTGAATTTGTGAGAGAGTCTTGGGGGTGGGGAGCACATATGCTCCATCCCACAAGGAGTTTGGTAACAGCAGGAATGCTGTCTACGCATGTTTTCCCCCAGGGCCTGCACCCTGTTTATTGTACACCACATTGCCTTCCCTTGTCAATTGTACACAGTTTGGTAGAAAAAATGGTATATCAAAACCAGTTAACTAAATAAATTTACATCAATCAGCTGGAGCTCAGGTCAATATACTGTGTTACACCTTTGCCACTTGAATTCAACCAAGTGGTCATGCTTTATGTTAACAATTAGAGGGGGGGGCTCAGGCTCAGGCTCAGGCTCAAAATATCTCTGTCAGGAGGTTCTCAGATTATGGATGGTAGCACCTCAGCTGCAATTGACCCTGCAGGCAACATATCTCCCTGGAGCTCACAACCAGTTAGCTATTTTCACATGAGTGGTCCCTCGATGGGACAATAACTCAGCAACTGTTCAAAAAGTGGGGACAGCTGGAGATAGATCTTTTTGCTTCCCAGGAGAAAAAGTGACCCCACTATTGCTCTCTGAGACCGGAGTATTTCAGGCTCTCCCATGATGCCTTCGCAATATCCTGGGAACATGGGCTCCTCTATGCTTTTCACCCCATCTCCAGTATTCTGCAGAAGATTGCAGAGGACAGAGCCATGGTGATATTGGTGGCCCCCTGCTGGTCCTGGAAGATATGGTTATTGCTCCTTCTTTCACTACTGCAAGATCTTCAGTTCCACTGGGGACTTGCTCATCACTTCTGATGAAGCAAGAAGGTCAGATGCTTCATCTCAATCTCCACATCCTTGCCCTGAGGTATGGATGTTGAAGGCTAACTAGTTGTGTATCTTCCCCTGTTGGTGGAAGTCAAGGATATCTTTCAAGTATCCAAGAAAGAGTACACAAAGAAGCATAAATAGACCACTTAAAATGGTGTGCAAAAAACACTTCAACCCTTTCACCTGTTCTTTCCTATCTGCTGTTCCTTAACAGAAGTGAACTCAAGACTATCTTGGTTTGGCTTCACCTCTCATCCATTGCAGCCTACCATGACCATATGGATGGATATGCTCCTTACTTGGTTCTCTTGATTCATGAGTGACCACTTAAACCTGAAGCTGCCTCCACATATTGTCTCTGTTGGCCTGGAACCTCAATTGGGTGCTTTCTCAAATGGTTGGCCTGCCTTCTGAGCAACAGGGAACAGCAACACTCAGGCACTTCACCTGGAAGACTATATTTCTTGTGGCAATCCACCTGCCCAGAGATTCAGCAACTTCAGGTGCTAGTATAGTATTCCTCCTATGCTAAATTCCTGTCAGACCAGGTGGTTCTCCATACCCACCCTAAATTTTAACCTGAATCAGTTCATCATGTTTCTGGTTTTCTTCCTGCAGCAACACACCAGCAACGTGGAGGCAAGTGTTCATTCCCTCAACTACAGAAGAGCACCGTTTATTATCTTGAAGCCAACAAAGACCTCTGCAAAACCTCTTAGCTATTTGTTATTATCATCAACCACATTACTCTGGTATGCTTGCAGCCAAGCGGACCCTATCACATTGGGTCTCTGATTGTATCTCTTTTTGTTACACAGCATCAGAATAGCCCTCTCTCAGGGAAAATCACAGTACATCATGTTAGAGCAGGGGTTCTCAACCCTGTCCTTGGAACCTAGCCAGTCAGATTTTCAGGATAACCACAATGAATATTCATGAGAGAGATTTGTATGCATTGCCTCCATTATATGCTTAGAACAAAGTGTGTTACCATTACAGATCTTTGTTCTGTGTCCATTTGATATCTGCGGGGCTGCAACCTGGAGTTCGGTATATACCTTCACCAAACACAATTGCCTGGATACCTCCTCTTCCAGGGGCAGTACTATTAGTCTGTTCACAACCCGCTTGCCACTTTACAACCATCTCCCTGTTTTCAGCCCTGGGTTGCCTATCTATATCTTTGGACTACTGTCCTGTGACTTCAGCTACGGAGTCACCAGTAAGTGTGCCTGCATCTCTCCTGCAGTGAAAACAGTGTAGCTTACCTGTAACATAGGTTCTCCCTAAACAGCAGGGGAATGCAGCCACACTTTTTTTCACCTTTCACCTTTTCTCCCTGCTTCTGACTTTAGTCACTTGGACTACCAAATCTCTATTCTAACTGAGGGGTGGGAGGAGGAATTCCTACACAAAGCATTCTCTGAGCTAGAGGAGAATACTGCACACAGGATCTTTCCGGAGGACATCACCAGTAAGTGTGGCTGCATTCTTTGCTGTCTATGGAGAACACATGTTACAGGTAAGCAACGCTGCTTTAGCAGTTTTTATTTTAAAAATGGGGGATGGGAATGTTTTTCCTATACACAGTAGATTTGAAGTCACTTGTTTTGTTACTATAGTGTATCTGCCAGATTTTTCTTTAAAAAAAACAACAATGCAATCAGTATGATAATATCCGATAGAGCCTCTTAAATTGCTTGTTAGCACTGCTATCACTTAGATGCTTATCAAAAAGACGAAGTAATATGCAAAAAAAAAAAAAAAATATATATATATATAGTGAATATAAGGAACAAAAATATGTGTTCCTAACAATATTATGTGCAATATTCCAGCTCTGGCTGGCCAGTATGCAGTTTGCAATGGCTGTAGTGCATGAAACTTACCTGCACTTTGCAAGAAATCGCTGCTTAGATACATTCAGGTAAAGAACATAGTTGGGTTTTTTTACCTTTTTGGTTGCAAAAAATTACACTAATTTTTTAAATGTTATCAATTTATATAAAGAAAAAAAGTTGGATGTTAACATTTAAACTGACATGAGTGTCATGGTAAATATATAGTTTGCTGCTTCTGTGTAAGAAGGCATAGTAATGTGGAACATCTTCTGACCATACAGATTAAGGAAGCTCCAATATTAATGTCATGACTTGTCTAGTCTTATTTATTTGATGGCCTGTTGCAAAATATATTTTTAAAACCTGCTCAGCTAAAAGTATGAAGATACGCAAATAAAGTTAGTATGAGAGATTTCCAAGGTTTTTGTATGAAATTGGAGAAATGGATTTGGGGTTTTCCCATTTTTCATCTTTGCTGAAGAATATTCAGGAGGTTTCTGTTTACAGGTATGACAGCATTCAGGTCATGGCCTCTAGTATCTGCTGAAAAATCAGTGGAGAAGTCCCAGCAAATGCTCGGTGTCCCCATATCAAGGCCTCTCAACCACCCCTTCTCCTTGGCATTTACCAACAAGGCCCCTTTCTGGATTGTCCATTCTGCAGTGATTTCGTCTCTTTCTAAGGCAAGTTTTCTTTAAAGGACAGATATCCTGAGACCTACTTTTGATAACTGGGGATACAAGGAAGCAGGTTCAAAGCCGTAGATATAAATTCTAAGGGGCTGATATTCAGAAGCCCTTATCGAGACAAGGATGCTAAGAGAGATTCAACAATACTATCCGGATACTGCGCTGAGTATCTGAACAGTGCCGGTGACTTTCCAGATAGCAGCGATATCCAGCTGCTATCCAAATAATTTTCTCCATTATGCAGATAGTCTATCCACCTAATTTAGAATAGGCGAAATAAAATGCCTTAAGTGCTATCCAAATAGTGGCCAGCGCTATACTGGACACCAGCCTGATACCGCCATTGAATATCAAGATGAGATATAAATGCTATGGTTGACCACTGCAGCATTTAAATATCTGATGTTCTGAATATTGGACCCTAATTTTTTATTTGAACCTAGCTGTGCCTTGTACCTCTGGGCTGCTGGCTCGATCGGAACTTGAACTGGGATCCATGCAAGTACTTGTGGGTTTTTCTCTGTTTCATAGTTTCTGCCAACTCATCTAGCCCACTATTGCAGTGACAGTCCTGGCCCAGGGCTATGCACCATCTCTTTGAACCCTCCAATCATGGGCCCTGAATATGGCCACTAGGTGTTGCTACTGCAACATTGGGAAGTCTCCCATCCAAGGCCATGCTTGCTGCCTCTGTGACACTGTCACCTCTGACTAGAAGACCCAGCTCACAGACTGGACCCAGGTTCTCTGTCAGAATTATGTAGCAGAGGGTATAAAGGAATAAAGACATAGGTTACATGGTGGGTAAAATCTTATCTCCAGGAACAAGCAGGAATGTAGTCTTCACATATGGGTATCGTCAGTACCGACGGAGCCTGCGCGAGAACGCTCCCTAGCATCCAATAGGTAAGCTTTTGGGAGCATCCCACAGCGCCTGCGTGCTGCCTTCCCGCCTTTCCCAACTGTCCCTCTCCAGTTCTTCGTTTTCCACGGAGCCGACAGGTCACACATCCTATCACCGCAAAATAATTCCCTTCTTATACTTCTTTTTTGTGGTCGCGTCTGCCTTCCCTCGACGCTATACCGGTACCGCCAGTTCTTCTTTTCTTTTTTCTAAAAAAAAAAACAAAAAAAACCTTTGTTTCTGGAGTCTTTCTCCAGTAATTTTCTTCTCGAATGCCATGCGCCATTTTGGGCACTAGGCCCAACGTTTTCCCTCAGAATGGAAAAAACAGCTTCGGGTTTTAAAAAGTGTTCTAAGTGTAGAGGTACCATGTCCGTCACTGACACCCATGAGTGGTGCTTCAAATGTTTAGGTCCTGACCACTCTATTTCAGAGTGTGTTGCCTGTGGAATGATGTTAAAAAGGGGCTGGCAAAACTGAGCTGCTAAGCTCAGCACCTTTTTTCCCTCCGCTGCAGCCTCCGTGGCATCAACGTCCTCCAGGGCTTCATCCTCCTCCCATAGATCTCAGGTAACTAAACATAAATCTAGCTGGTCCTCAAAGGGTAGATCTCCTTCTAAACATCGAGATGCCTCTGGCGTTGCCCTTGAGGGACCTTCACCGGCAAAATTTCCCCGGCAGGAGGCTTCGGCTTCCAAAGCACTAACGGGGTTCCAGGATGTTCTCGAGGCTTCAACCTTGGCAGAACTACTGGTGCCATGCTCTGGGGTTCCAGCCGCTTTAACCGGCACCGATACCCAAGCATCAGCAGACCAGAGATTCTTGGCTATTGAACGCAGTCTGTCAGCTCGTCTCACGGCCTCGATGCCTCTGAAACCGCTTTAGACAATTCAACCGGTACCGACTCCGGTACTGGCACCGACTACATCGACATTGGCAGGTATTCTACCGGGACTGAGTCATGTGTCTCTATCCAGCATCGACAAGTCAGTACTGGACCACTCCAATGCCGACTTCGATCAGTACTGGTACCGTGCTTTGCACAATCACCCGGATCGGAGATACTTCGAATCCTCGGATGAGTCTGAAGACTCCAAAGGCTCTGCCGATACCAGAGTATTTCTTCCCGGAGATTCCTCTTCTCCACAGCGTAGGATGTCTCCACCAGAGGATATGTCCTTTCAGGATTTTATCCGAGATGTGGCCTGAGGTCTTTCCATCACAGTGGCTCCTGAAAAAGAGCCTAGGGCAAAGGAATTAGAAATCCTACAATACCCTAAAGCTCCCAAGGACGCAGCTACCTTATCTATTCATGAGATCTTGCATGATCTTATGTTACGGATGTGGGAAACACCTCTAACCACGTCTCCTCATTCTCGAAGACTCGACACCATGTATCGAGTTCCTCCTTGTCCTGGGTTTCAGAAAACTCAATTACCACACCATTCCATGGTGGTGGAATCAGCCATGAGACGGATGAAGAGTGCAAAAAGGCATGCATCTAATCCTCAAGGACGTGAGTGTAGGACTCTTGACGCCTTTGGACGTGGATCCTTCCAGGCTTCCATGCTTTTTGCTAGGATTAGTTCCTATATCTTGTATATGGGAATGTTCCTTAAGGAAGTCACAGGAAACTTAGAGCTTATGAGCCCTCTCCTTCCTGATGATAAAAGGCAAGATTATCTTACTCTTGTTAAACATGCTCAGGATGTTTCCAAGTTTGTGAATCGTGCAGCCTTTGACTGCTTTGAATGCATAAGCAGAACCTCTGCTATTGCCATAGGTGCACGTAGAATTGCCTGGTTCCAGGCATCTGACTTAGAAATGTGGGTACAGGACAAACTGGGGAATATACCTTGCACAGGAGAGAATCTCTTTGGCAAGACTTGGCAGGAAAAAGCTATTGAGATAGATGCTGACAATATAACTTTGGATAGATTGTCCAAATCTACAGCTGATCCTGCGAGGAAAAGATCCTCTAAGAAACCATTCTTCAGTAAGAAGAAGAAGTTTTATCCCTCCTATACCCAGCAGGGATATTGTTCAGGTCAGTCTGCCCGAAAGGAGGGGCTCTTCCGAAGGGATAGGCTTCACCTTAACCGGGATGGAACCAGGCTGCTGGCATTAATCTTTAAAAAGGGGATAAAGCAGCTTTTAAACTAGATAATAGGGGAAAGCCGACAGTCGCCCAAGAGCGCAAGGTTTGTAAGAATGTATCCTTGAAGGATACTACCAAAAGCAGAGAGGTTCAAAAAAAGAGTAAAGTAGCCCAAATGCCCTTGAGTATGAAGCAGACAGAGCTTAAAGATCCCAAATTACCCATGTCTACCAATAGCCAAATTAATATGAATAAAATACAGTCTCTAAAAAGTTTGTATGCAAATGCTAGAAGTCTAAAAAATAAGATGGGAGAGTTAGAATATATAGCACTAAATGAGAGGTTAAATATGATTGGAATATCAGAGACATGGTGGAATGACGACAATCAGTGAGACACTGTGATACCTGGGTACAAACTATATCGTAATGATAGAGCTGAACAAATTGGTGGAGGGGTTGCGCTCTATGTTAGAGAGGGCATTGACTCAGAAAGGATTAAAGTTTTGCAGGAAACAAAATTTGCTGTAGAATCTCTATGGATTGAAATTCCATGTAAAAAGGGGAAGGCGATGGCAGTGGTGGTGTACTATCGACCGCCTGGCCAGAATGAACAAATGGATGATGAAATGCTCAAAGAAATCAAGGAAGCTAACAAAGGTTACAGCGCAGTAATAATAATGGGTGATTTCAATTACCCCGGTATCGACTGGGTCAGTGTCACGGCAGGACATGCTAGGGAGATATAGTTCCTAGATGAAATAAATGACTGCCTCTTGGAGCAGCTGGTTCATGAACCGACCAGAGTAGAAGCCATATTACACCTAGTCCTTAGTGGAACACCAGATCTAGTGCAAGAGATAAGGGTGTTGGGGCCACTTGGCAATAGTGATCATAGCATGATCACCTTTGTTTTAATTAGTGGAGGAGGGATAGTAAGGAAATCCACAGTACTACCTTTTAACTTTCAAAAGGGAGACTGTGATAAAATGAGGAAAATAGTTAAGAAAAAACTAAAAGGAGCAGTTGCAAGGTTAAAGACTTACATCAAGCTTGGGTGTTGTTGAAAAATACTATCTTGGAAGCCCAGACCAGTTGTATTCCACGCTTTAAGAAAAGTGGAAGGAAGTCCAAAAAACTGCCAGCATGGTTTAAAGGTGAGGTCAGAGAGGCTGTTGTTGCCAAAAAAGCATCTTTCAGGAAATGGAAAAAAGGGCCAAACGACGAAACCTGGAAACAGCACAAGCACTGGCAACTCAAATGCAAGGCATTGATAAGGCAGGCAAAGGGAGACTTTGAGAAGAAGCTTGCTGCGGAAGCAAAAACGCGAAGTAAAGACCTTTTCAAGTACATTCGTAGCAAAAAACCTGTGAGAGAATCAACTGGTCCATTAGATGATAGAGAGGTTAAAGGGGCACTAAGTGGCGACAAGGCGATAGCGGAGAGACTGAATGAATTCTTTGCTTCGGTCTTTACTGAGGAAGATGTAGGGATATTACCCATGACTGAAGTGGTATTTAAAGGTGCGGAAGAATTAAAGGAAATATCGATACATCGGGAAGATGTATTATAATTATTAGATAAACTGAAGAGTAGCAAATCACCTGGGCAGGATGGTATACATCCAAGGGTGTTGAAAGAACTGAAATATGAGATTGCAGACCTGCTATTAGTAATCTGTGAACTATCATTAAAATCATCTCTAATACCTGAAGATTGGAGGATCGCCAATGTAATGCCAATTTTTAAAAAGGGTTCCAGGGGTGATCCGGGAAACTACAGACCGGTGAGCCTGATGTCAGTACTGGGAAAAATGGTAGAAACCATCATAAAGAATAAAATTACTCAGCATGTAGTCATTGCCTAATGGGAGACAGCCAACATGGCTTTAGACAAGGAAGATCTTGTCTTACTAATCTGTTATGTTTTTTTGAAGGTGTGAATAAACAGGTGGACAAAAGTGAGTCGGCTGATATAGTGTATCTGGACTTTCAGAAAGCCTCTGACAAGGTCCCTCATCAGAGACCTTTGGCAAAACTAAAGAGTCATGGATTAAGAGGCAGTGTACTACTGTGGATCAGGAACTGGTTAAAATATAGAAAGCAGAGGGTAGGGCTAAATGGCCAATTTTCCCAATGGAGAAAGGTGAATAGTGGAGTACCCCAGGGATCTGTGCTGGGTCCGCTGCTTTTTGACATATTCATAAATGACCTGGAAAGTGGAATAACGAGTGAGGTTATCAAATTTGCAGATGACACAAAACTATTAAAACCCAAGAGGATTGTGGAAAATTGTACGAGGATCTTGATAAATTGGAAGATTGGGCATCAAAATGGCAGATAAAATTTAAGATGGACAAGTGCAAAGTTATGCACCTAGGGAAGAACAATCCAAACTATGGTTACACGATGCAAGGTTCCACATTAGGAACCACCACCCAGGAAAAAGATTTAGGCGTCATTGTGGATAACATATTAAAACCCTCGGCCCAGTGTGAAGCGGAGGCCAAGAGAGCAAATAGAATGCTAGGTATCATAAGGAAAGGAATGGAAAATACAACAAAAGATATTATAATGCCTCTATATCATTCCATGGTGAGACCACACCTTGAATATTGTGTGCAATTCTGGTCGCCGTATCTTAAAAAGGATATAGCGATATTAGAAAAGGTTCAGAAAAGAGCCACCGAAATGGTAAAGGGGATGGAAGGATACTCCTATGAAGAAAGGCTAAAAAGGTTAGGGCTCTTTAACCTGGAAAAGAGATGGCTGAGGGGAGATATGATAGAAGTCTATAAATTAATGAACGGAGTGGAACGGGTAAACGTAGATCGATTGTTTACGTTATCAGAATATAGAAAGACTAGGGGACATGCAAAATGAAGTTACAGGGTAAACTATTTAAGACTAATAAAAGAAAATATTTTTTCACTCAATGTGTAATCAAACCCTGGAATTTGTTACCGGAGAATGTAGTAAAGGCTGTTAGTGTATCTGGGTTTAAAAAAAGGTTTGGACAAGTTCCTGGAGGAAAGGTCCATAAACCATTATTAAGAAGGGACCCAGGATATCAATGCTTGACTCAGTACAAGCATTGTGGAACCTGTGTCTTTTGGGGAAACTTCTAGGTACGTATGACCTAGATTGGCCACTGTGGGAAACAGGATACTGGGCTTAATGGACCTTGGTCTGACCCAGTATTGCATATCTTATGTTCTTATCTTAACGGACAGCAGCAACAATTTAGGCAACAAAGGAAGTCAAAAGCAGCTAAGCCTCAATTGGCTCAGCAGACTCGGCCTTCACAGAGGCTTTGACTCCTATCTAGAGGATTTTGCCTTCCTGGCTCTGAACGGCCCAGATCCCTCCACCATCCCAGGAAGGTTTGTCATTTTGCCCCCAGATGGTGTCAGATAACAGCAGAAAATTGGACTCTGTCTATATTGTATGAGAGGGGTACAAGCTTCATTTCCTCAGCATGCCCCCTCCTACAATAGTAAGACAGTTCAATTCTCAGACCTCTCCCAACGACCTGTTAGGTCAAGAAGTCACAATGCTCCTTGCTCAAGGAGCAATAGAAGAGGTGCCCATTCCCCAACGGGGTACAGGGTTTTACGCCCCCTATTTCCTTATTCCAAAGAAAACAGGAGGAAACAGACCCATTCTAGACCTCAGAGAATTGAACAAATTCCTGTTCAGAGAGAAGTTCAAAATGATTTCTCTAGGAACTCTGCTGCCATACTACTCCATGTTCTCATCCATCCAACTCACCAAACGTTCCTTCCATTCCTGTTTCAAGGGAAGCACTACCAATACAGGGTTCTTCCTTTTGGCCTGGCTTCTGCACCAAGGGTGTTCACAAAATGCATGGCTGTGGTAGCAGCATTTCTCCGCACCCTGGGAATATTGTCTTGCCTTACTTAGACAACTGGCTCATTCGAGCCCCTTCAGAGCCAGAGGACAGGGTTGCTCTGTCTTGCACAATGCACATCATTCAATATTTGGGACTTGTCATAAACTTCCCAAAGTCCAGCCTTGCTCTCACTCAATCTCTAGAGTTTATAGGAGCTCTTCTGGATACCAGACAGACAAGGGCCTTCCTTCCACAGCCCTGCTGCCTTCGCATTGTGCAGTTATTTCCCGAGCAGGGAGATGAGGTTTTAGCACTGCTTGGGAAGCTGTTACAGTTGCTAGGCCACATGGCATCCACCGTGCATGTGGTTCCTTATGTTCGTCTCCATAGGAGGGCAGCCCAGTGGACCTTATCCACTCAGTGGACTCAGACGTCAGGTTGTCTGTCAGACAAAATAGCAAGCTCAGATCGCCTTATTTTGTCCTTCCAATGGTGGCAGTCACCCAAAAACCTTCTGGTGGTGTCTCCTTTTCAGCAACCCCCACCCCAAGCCACTGTAACAACAGATGCTTCACAGGTGGGTTGGGAAGCCCACCTGCAAAGCCTCTCTACCCAGGGTACCTGGACTCCACAGGAGGCCTATCTCCATATCAACCTCCTGGAGCTCTTCGAGTATTTCACACCCAGCTCAGCTACAAGACAGTCCTAGTTCAAACAGACAATCAGGTAGCCATGTTCTATGTGAACAAGCAGGCGGGAACAGGCTCTCTGTCGCTGTGCAACGAAGCTTTGCGACTATGGGCCCTCGCCAGAGAGCATCAGATTCCTCTCCTTGCGATGTATCTTCCAGGCATTCAAAACTCTTGGGCAGAGAGACTCAGTCGAGTTCTGCTTCCACATGAATGGTCTCCCCATGCAGACCAGGTGGCCCAAATATTTCAAATTTGGGGAACCCCGGACATAGACCTCTTTGCAAGTCCGCTGAATGCCAAACTTCCCGGGTTCTGTTCCAGAATTCTGGCTCGAGATTGTCAGGCCAGGGATGCTTTCCTCCTTCATTGGGGTCAGGACTTCCTGTATGCCTTTCTACCCATTCCTCTAATTCCCAAAACCCTGTTCAAGCTTCAGAGAGACAGAGGTCATATGATCCTCATAGCTCCATGTTGGCCACGGCAAATGTGGTACCCTCTGCTCCTACATCTCTCTCAAGCTCCGCCTCTGGAGTTAGGATCTGCTCCAGATCTTCTTTCTCAAGAGGACGGGATGCTATGGCATACCAATCCCCAGTCTCTGCATCTCAGGGCCTGGTTGCTGAAAACCTAGAACTTCACAGTCTTAACCTTTCCCAGCAGGTAAAGGATATCCTTCATGCTTCCAGGAAACCTTCCACAAGACACTCTTATGCATTTAAGTGGAAAAGGTTTACCATATGGTGCTCGCAGAAGGGTCTTAACCCTCTTGTGATACCTCTGGAATCATTACTGGAGTACCTCCTTCATTTATCAAATTCAGGGCTTAAGACCAATTCAGTGAGAATCCATTTGAGTGCTATTGCAGCTTCTTTCAAGCCTCTAAATGGACAACCTAGTTCCTCTTATTCTCTGATAGCGAGATTTATGAGAGGCTTCTTTTAACGAAGCCTCCCATTAAGCCACCACCGGTGGCATGGGACTTAAATCTGCTACTTGGGCAGCTCATGAAACTGCCCTTTGAACCATTAGCCACTACCTCTTTCAAATTCCTTTCCTGGAAGGTTATCTTTCTCATTGCAATCACATTAGCACGTCGCATCAGTGAATTGCAAGCGTTGGTGGCTGATCCTCCTTATACAAGGTTCCATCATGATGAGATAGTCCTTAGGACTCATCCACACTTTATGCCAAAGGTGGTTTTGTCCTTTCATTTAAACCAAGTGGTTTACCTTCCTGTATTCTTTCCAAGGCCTCACGCCTCAAATGCAGAAATGAACCTTCATACTTTGGACTGTGAAAGAGCTTTGGCCTTTTAGTTGTAAAAGTACACAGCAACGTAAAAAATCCTCTCAACTCTTTGTTGCTTTTGATCCTAGTCATTTGGGGCTTGCAGTCTCCAAAAGGACACTGTCCAGCTGGATTGCACAGTGTATATCTTTTGTCTATGAGAGTAAGATCCTTCCTCTTGAAGGTCATGTCACAGCTCACAATGAGTAAGAACCTTCCTCTTGAAGGTCATGTCACAGCTCACAATGTGAGAGCCATGGCAGCCTCAATGGCTCATCTTCACTCTGTGTCTATCGACGACATCTGTCGAGCAGCTACTTGGGCTTCGGTACATACCTTCACAGCCCATTACTGCTTAGACAAGGACTCCCGCCGGGATGCCTTGTTTGTTCAACACCTGTTCCAGACTTAATCAACTCCTACCCACCATCCCTGGTAGGATGCCAGAGATCCATGGGGGGAAGAGGAGCCCTTTCACAAGGGCACACAACTTTCTGGGGCCATCTCCCTGGGATCTGCAGCTAGGGAGTCCCCATATATGAAGACTACATTCCTGCTTGTTCCTGGAGATAGCATAGTTACTCACCTGTAACAGGTGATCTTCGGGAACAGCAGGAATTTAGTCTTCACAACCCACCCACCTCCCCTAGGAGTTGTATCTTTCAAACCTCTCTCTCTCTTTCCCTCTCTCTTTTGTCTCAGCTTTAAACTCAAATGGAGAGGGACAGTTGGGAAAGGCGAGAAGGCAGCATGCAGGTGCTGTGGGATGCTCCCAAAAGCTTTCCTAATGGATGCTGGGGAGCGTTTCCACGCAGGTTCTGTCGGTACCGACGATAGCCATATGTGAAGACTAAATTCCTGCTGTTCCCGGAGATCACCTGTTACAGGTGAGTAACTATGCTTTATTCCAAAACAGGCTAAATAACATGAGAAATAAAATCTATTGTTGTTAAAAAGAGGACTTGTGAATAAGAGCCTGAGAGCAAGCAAGAACCAGGTAAGTTTGATGTTTCAGCAATCTGCTAGTTTTGCTTTAAAATACAGCTGTATAAGACCATGGGAATGTGAGAGATAACACCCTTTTGTCACTGCCATTTACCAGAATTTTGTGTATATAAACATCCATTTTCACATTTTGTTTAAATTTTCATTGGTCAGACTTGTTTTAGTATGATGGCACATGTAATAAATACACTGGAAGGTGAACCTGCTTAAGTGTGGTTCTTAAACAGTCAGCAGGATGTGGCTGTGAACTCAGCTAGCAAGAATGTGAAGAGAAACTCTGGCATGTGTGGCAGCTGGTTTCTTCAATTAGATCCTATAGATGCATATTTCTTCACCATTTTACTACTGTTCTCTAGGTTTTTGTTTTTTTTCATGTGGTCATTGGCAGAGATAAAGATAAAAATAAAAAGCCAGGATTCAAAAGATACTTGCGGTGTTCCAAGAACACACTTCTGACTCACACCATGTACGTGTTTGCAGCTTGGGACCTAAACTTGATGTTATGGCCTGTAATAAGTGCACCATAAGCCCAAAAAAACAGTCATATTCTGAAGGAGCTTGGGCATGCCTCCACTGCTAGTAATTTAATACAAAATGTATATCCCATTGTATACTTAATTGGATCCAGGCAGCTACCAAACAAAAGCAAAAATATTGATATTTTATTTGGATCTATTCATATATACCATATTAATATGCAAACAAAATTCCATACATATTACATCTTCTTTTACTTAAAAAAAAATCTCCTTTTCCCCATTCCTTGATCTCCCAACTACCAACCATTCAAGCAATTGCTTAATAAGCCACTTTTCCAATTGTTTCCTAAATTAGAGAAGATTTAGTTCCAGTTCTAAATCTCGATGGAAGACTGTTCGAAGGTAGAGGGGTTACACCCCATGAAAGGGCACGTCTACTAAAACCACGTTTACTGTTAATGTGGCACATAGCGCTTCCCAAGCACACCACATGAACAGCTAACATGGCGCAAATGTTCCCTTACCTGCAAAAGGATGATTGGCTATGCTCCCTGGATTTCAAAGTCCCCAATTAGACCATCTTGAATTTCTCACGTACAGGTAGGTGTTAAAGTCTCAGAGGTCCAGGATGGGCTGAAAACCCCCATCTTGGGAACCAGGAAGTACCTGGAGTAGAAGCTTTGCCCCACCTGAGCCGGGGGCTCTGGCTTTATGGCGAGATCGGTTAGCAGAGCAGAGATCTCTCCCTGTAGCAGGTTGAAATGCAGGGGTCTAGGGAATACTCTCTCGGGGGGAAAGGGGGCGTCAGCTCGATGAAGTGTAGCATGTAGCCGCTTTGGACTATCTGCAGCACCCATGCATCCGAGGTGTGAGAGGCCATCCATGGCCAAACAGGACGAGCCACCCCCCCCCTACTGGAGTGTTGGCACCTATGGGCACTGGTAGATTGACTGGTTCCTGCGGAACGTAGCCAAAATCCTGCCCCAGGCTTGGGCTGTGGAGCTGGCTAGGTCTTCTGAGGCTTCTCTCAGTGTTGCTGGCAAGGAGCCTGAGCCTTTGGCTGAGAGCTCTGGGTGCTCGGGAGATAATGAGCTTATGCTGGTGTAGAAAGTCTTTTTGCCTTGGTACTTCTTACAAGAAGGTTCAGCAGTCTTCCTCGAGAGCCTGGTTAGGGTGACATGCTGCATTTCAATCTCGCCAGCCTTAGCCTTCACCTGTTTTCCAAGAGGTTGTCCTCCCTCAGCAAGGCATGTTTGTCAGTTTATCCTGCAACCTTGCTTCAGGTCAGAGGACTTGAGTCAGGTGGGCCCCAATGCCCACTGCTGCAGCCCTACAGGTTGACTCAAAGGTGTCATAAGCCGCCTGAACCATGTATTTGGAACAGTCCTTCCTGTGGCCCACCAGGGCATGGAAGGAGCCTGGGGGGGCAGAGCAGGCCAAACTCGACAAGTTCCAGCATGATGTCCTTCAGGAGCATGCCCATGTACAGCTGGTATGAAAGGACCCTGGCCACCAGCATGGTACTCTGAAAGCACTGCCTGCCAAAGGAGGCCAAGGTCCTCGCCTTCCTGACTGGGGGCAATGAGGCATGAGTTTTACTGCTCTTGATCCTCCTCATGGCTGATTCCAGCACCAGAGAGTAATGTGGGAGTTGTGGCTTCTCAAAACCTGGTGCCTTTTGGACCTGGTAAATAGACTCCAGCTTTCTGTTGAATGACGGCACCATGAGGGAGTTCTCCCACATCCTCATCTGCAGCCTCTGTGGGATCTGATGCACTGGCACCATCACAGCCTCCTTGGGGGCCAAAGGGTACTGGAGAATCTCCAGTTCTCCACCCTAGACGCGTCCTCTGACTCCAGGGGGAAGAGGATGGCCTTGGCCATATCCCTCATGAAGTCCTGGAAGGACATGTCCTCCAGAGGCAACTTCTGCTGTCAAACAGAGGAGAGGGTACAAAGGGAGCTTGGGGGACCTGATCTCGGGCTCCTCCAATTCCACCTCGGCCTCCCAGCCATCAGAGTCCAACTCCGAAAGGAAGTCGAAGTAGCGTCGGGCCTCTTCCCAGTGCTGTCTCTGGACATGCGGAGAGGCACAACATTGACAGGACTTATGGTGCACCAAATGCTTCTGCGCTCTCACCGAGGCTTCAGACCCCAATACACTCGAGAGGGAAATGGCTGTGGGAAATGGCACTAATTCTGATCACCGGTCTTATGCACCTGCCTCGGCGGGCAGTGCATGGGTCTTGAGAATCAGCTGCATGAATTGCCATGGCGATGCCCTGGGCACTGAATGAAAGTCAAAAAAACGGCACCAAAGCCCACAAACAAACCAATGTCTAACTGGAGCAAGGCAAAGCTGAGACACCTCTTAAAAACTCCAAAGCAGCTTTATTGAAAACCCCTACACTTGCAGTGTTTCAGCAAGAATGCCTTCTTCAGGGAGTAGAATAACCTCCAACAGAAAGAGAGAGCTAAAAAGACATTACAAATCATAAAAACATGATAAAACTCATATATAAATCATACATATTAAATTAAATGTTGTATAAAACAATAAATATATAGAAATCGGAAATAAAACCACTGGAAAATTGACTTAGTAGACTTAATATTGTGCTGTAATGAATTCTGATAATAAAAGTACCAAAACATATTATAAATACAGCACAAACAAAATGATAGATATGTAGAGATGAGGCAGAGTATGGACAAACATCTATACCCACAGTCGGGAGTGGTGTGATGAATAATAAATAATACATAACATGTGCAAAGATAGAAACCTACTTGGCTGCACCTGGAAAAGTGTAAAAGTCAAACACTTTATCTAAAAGAATGAGCAAAAACAAAACGGTAAGACATCGTACTACCTATTCTGTTTTTTCTTTCTTTCTAAAAAACGCGTTTCTAGGGATAACTGTCCCCGTATTCTATCCTCACCCACACCCTACCAAATACTTTAGTGCTACCTTCACCCAACATATCCCATTATGGCTCTACCTAACTCCTACCCATTCTCCACATGGCTTATCCTATCCATTTTATGTTCCTCCTTATTTTCCTTCCCATACGTGCTAACTCTGACTCATAACACCCTCATTCCGATAATCCACTCTCCTAGACATCTATACATCCCACCTCACCTCTCCTATACTTATCATAACCCCCACTACCGTTCTTGTAAACTCAAACCTATCACTATAAATCCCAACCTTACTCTCAGCTCTCCCTCGAACCCTCCCCATCCCCCCCTCAAATGTGCTCTACTCAATGTCCGCTCAGCTAGAAATAAAATCCCCCCTACTTGCAGACCTTATTTCCGATTATGACCTGGATATATTTTGCCTTACTGAAACTTTTGGTTCCAGGACACTGACATAGTCCTAATAAACCAATTATGCCCCAAATCATACTCAATTAACATATGCAACAGAGCACATGGCAGAGGAGGAGGTGTTGCAATCATATCTAAATCCACTCTACAGCTATCCACTATTGAAGCTATTTCTTCCATAGGTATGGACTCTATTACAGTCTCCAACTCCACACTTTCCCTGCATCTCCTATATCGAGCACCTCAGGCTGACTCTGCTGACCTCTCCTCAATCCTAGACACAGCCTGCACCCCCAACCTTCCTCACGCCCCCTCATAATTCTAGGTGATTTAAACCTATCCTCCACATCCACCTTACAATCCTCCACCTTCCTCCAAGCAATGAGACAACACCACTCAGACACCCTGAAACGGTCTTTGAATAAGTCACACGGCCTCTTCAACTTGGTCAAATCCCTTGCTAAAGAACCCACCCCTGAGCACCTTGGAGGTATACACCCGCAGGACTATACCATCTTTATGCAATCTAAAATGTGCAAGAATGACAAAATGATGATACCTGACCCCCCCCCCCCCCCCCGACGAACAAGAGTACCCTGCATCTCTAACTGCCTTTGTTACACCCTCAAAGAGAATTATTGAAGACACCATCTCAGCCCTAAATACCTCCACTGCACACTCAGACCCCTGTCCAGCATTCTGGATAAAAGATTTGAGATGTGACCTCGCCCCGATAATAGCTAATATGATAAACCTATCTTTTACCACTGGGTCTTTCCCCTCTACTCTTAAACAGACCTCCGTTAGACCCCTGTTGAAGAACGCCAAACTAGACCCACAAAAGGTGGAGTCATGCAGGCCCATATCCAGCATCCCGATGCTTGCTAAAATCATTGAAAAGATAGTATACAAGCAGTTACAAGATCATATCGACACCAATGCCCCTCTGGATTCATCCCAACATGGATTCAGAAAGTATCATGGAGTTGAAACACTACTTACAACTCTTTTCGACAACATAATTTCAGGCATTGACAACATACGACATGGTTTTGCACTCATCTTCTTGGACATAGCAGCGGCTTTCGACTCGGTATGCCACGAGATTCTCCTATGCCGGCTAAGAGAAAAAGGCATTAGTGGAACAGCTCTCGAGTGGTGCAGATCTTACCTGTCTGGAAGATGGCAATATGTTCGAGCAGACGGGTCCACATCCGAACCATTCCTACAAAGTCAAGGAGTGCCTCAAGGATCCTCCTTATCATCACTGATGTTTAACATCTATATCCAACCCATCTGTAACATCATTAGATCGTTCAATGTGAGTTGCATGATATACGCGGATGATGTGCTGTTATACATGCCAATATCCCTGGATTGCCCAGACCTTACCCCTCTGACCAATTGCTTCAACACCATATCCGAATGGCTCCTATCACAAAATCTACGCATCCAACACAAGAAAATGGAGGTCATGTTCATCTCGAGAAATCCCAAGTTCACACCACCCAGCTATTTGAAAGTAAATAATGCCGAGTTACAAGTAAAATCAGCTATACGTTACCTCGGAGTGACATTGGACCAGAACCTTGACATGAAGCAACACATAGCCAATAGTGTAAGAGCGATCTACTTTAAAATCAGATCCCTCAGACACTTACGTCCGTTACTCGAACCAGGTGATTTCCGCACCATTTACCAAGCCCTCATTATTCCTCATCTCGATTATTCAAACGCCATCCTACAAGGACTCCCCTGGGCCACCTTAAACCCCCTGCAACTTGCTATGAACAGTGCAGCGCGGGTACTCTTTGGAGCCTCCAGAAGAGAGCACATCACACCCCTCCTGAGGCAGCTGCATTGGCTCCCCGTTCAAGCCAGGATCAGTTTTAAGACCTTGGTGATAACCTTCAAGGCCACCAAGGGTCTCTCCTCCTCTTCATTATCCGAACTCATCCAACCTCTCGCTCCCAACAGGATAAGGAGAACCGCAGAGTCCAATATGCTATCGATACCTAAAGATACGACAAACTGCACCAAAACAACTTCCAACAGAGCTTTCAGACTCTGCGCACCAAGTCTCTGGAACTCCCTACCACCACATATCAGAGCAATCCCCAACTTGAGCCAGTTCAGGAAGGCCCTGAAACATTTTCTCTTTATCAAATATCTCACTGACTGCCCTGAACCCCAGCCATCCTAGAATAGCACGTCCCCAAGGATGTACAACACCCAACAATACCCGTGCTCATTTCATTTGCATATGTATATAGTTTACCCTGTTCAATTCATCTGCATATGTATATATTTTACCCTGTTCTCCAAGTTACTTTTCCTGTTCAATGTAATGACCAGACATTTGTTTTTTGTCGGATACTGTTTGTTCTATGTAAACCGTGCTGATCTCAAATAGTGCGGTATATAAGAAATGTAAATAAATAAATAAATTCCCTTCACGTCTCCCAAATATTGGAGCACCCTACACACTCTAAAGGAAACATACTGGACCTTATATTTATCCCACAATGCTTCCTAATCACTGATCAGGTTATACACTCCATTCAACCTATACCCTGGTCCGATCATGCTCTCATCCTCTTCTCCTTCCCTTACTCCGCCTACAGAAATCAACTTCCCCCTCAGTCTCAACATACCCGCAGATTTAAGCAATTCAATGCCGCCACCTTTCTAGAACATACAGTCCCTTCTCTTGACTCTATATTCGATAAAACTTTGAGCCAAGTCTCATGTTTCTAAATGGAATGAGATCTTATCTGCAGCTTCTAGACTCCCACCTAATCATCATCTGCAAAAACACCACAGAAGAGCCCCCTGGTTCTCCTCAGATCTTAGAACTCTCAAAAGAGAGCTTAGACGTCTTGAACGCAAATGGAGGTGAACTCAAGACCCCAATGCTCTCATAGCCTATACAGCTAAGCTCCAAACCTACTGCTCTGTAACCCTCAACCATAAGAAAGAGTATAATGAAAACCTCATTCAGCGCTCTCTCAATAAACTGAGAGTTGTTCTGCATTACCAAATCTCTAATTAATGAACCCCTACAGCAAAATCAACCTCCAAAAATAACAGCACAAGCCATAGCCAACCACCTTATTTCCAAATTCCTCTCGCAACCATCTTCTAATCTCCCCCAACCTTCTACTGACTCCAGTTCCCCACCTTTTCCTGACCTTATCACCCAACCACATGATTCCTCCCCCTCAAACGTTTGGAGTGATTTTGATCCTCTTACTTTAGAAAATGTATCTAATGTCATAACAAATTTAAATGCCTCTACCTCTGCCCTTGACGCTTGCCCTGTCCCCTGGATTAAATCTACTAGAAGTGCTCTCAGTCCTTATATTCTGAATATTGTACAAGCATCCCTCCAGACTGGCTCTGTACCACCACTATTGAAGAGTGCCACTATCCGCCCTATCTTAAAAGGTGCAAAAGTGGACCCATCCTCTCCTACCTCTTATAGACCCATCTCCAGTATCCCATTCCTGGCTAAGATAACTGAAAAGCTTGTCCAAACTCAACTTCAGAATTATATTGATGAACACTCCCCCCTCGACATATTCCAACATGGTTTCAGAAAGAACCATGGTGTAGAAACCCTTCTTACCTCCCTTCTTGATTCCTTATACCTCCATACCCAGAACCCCTCTCAAGGTTGCCTTCTCATATTCCTTGACTTATCTGCTGCCTTTGACTCCCTCCCTCACCATCAACTCATAAACAGACTCCACGAAATAGGACTGAGAGGCACAACCCTAAACTGGTTCCGTTCCTACCTAGATAACAGAACCCAACAAGTTCGCATTGGATACGATACCTCATTACCATTTACATTAAAACAAGGTGTCCCATAAGGTTCGAGTCTTTCCTCACTGCTATTCAATATCTTCCTCCAACCAGTCGGTAAGATCTTTCAAAACTATGGTATCCAGTATCAACTATATGCAGATGATATGATGTGCTTCACCCCTTTTAACCTTTCTAAACTTAGTGAATGCCTAATGAGCCTACAAACTTGGCTTTCCCAGCACAACCTCTTAATCAATCAATCCAAAACTGAGGTCCTCCAGATATTTTCCAATCCTGCACACACCGTTACTGTTGGCAATCTCACTCTAACCATAAAAAACCAAGTGAAATATCTTGGAATCATCTTGGATCAGAACCTTTCCTTTACTGACCAAATACAGAAAACTACTAATATAATATACTTTAAGCTTCGTATCCTCCGAAACCTTAAACCCCTCTTAAGCCCAAACTCCTTTCGTACTGTCTGCCAGGCCCTCACTATCCCTATTTTTGACTACTGTAATCATATCTACCATAGCCTTCCTAAGAACACTATTCAACCTCTTCAATTAGCTCAGAACATGATAGCTCGACTCGTAACTAATAACCCTAGACGTTCCCATATCACACCTGTCCTCTACGATCTCCACTGGCTCCCCATCCAATACAGAATTAAATTTAAGGTTCTTACTCTTACACATAAAATTATTTCCAAAGAATCTGCCCCATGCCTCTCCCCCCTCCTTCTTTCAACCAATAACACAAGACCACACCGCTCTATTACCAAAAACTTACTGACCATCCCTATAGACAAGAGAACCTGCAAACAATCTACTAATAACAGGGCCTTCTCCCTCTATGCCCCTTCCTTATGGAATACCCTTCCTCCTGAACTTCAGAACTGTTCATCCCACTCTGAGTTCCGTAAGAAGTTAAAAATCCATCTTTTCCTGGAACATTATTCCCTCCCACCTTAGCATCTCACTTGTTACACCCCCTCCTTCTCCTCCTCCATCACTTAAACTCTATTACACTACAGATGTCCCCTCATAATTTCATATGTAAATAGTTGATCTTTGATCGTTGTACATAGCATTGGATACATATAGTAACAAGAATAACTATGTTCCATGTATATAGTTATTCTTGTTACTATATGTATCCAATGTTATGTTCCATGTAAACAGTTGAAACACACTGCTATAAATTGTTCTATGTAAACCGTCTTGACTTGTAGAAAGACGGTATATAAAAATTGTTAAATAAATAAAACAAATCTAGTTATTTAACTGCACCCACTACCTGAAGCCAATCGTAAAATCCATGCAGTCTATCATAAAAAGCATTGTACTATCCTATAGTTATAAAGGCATGAAGGATAAATAAATGAAATTTAATCATCATCATTAAAAGTCAAAGTGCTGCCTATCACAGTTTTCACAGACATTAGGTAGCGTCAGGAAAAAAATGGTAATTCCGTATATATATCGGAGCCAATCTTTAAAACTAAGACTGACCCGATGGCAATGCAATGTATACAAATCATATAATAATTCTTTTTTTGGGTTTGTATAGTCAAGAATAAGCTAATATGACTAAGATAATAAACTAAAAACTTACCACCGCAGTGTGATCAAGAAGTTTACAGACACAAAAATACAATTAAATGCTGGCCTGCTAGAGCCTCGTTTTAAAAAAGAGAGAAAGGCGTGAAATGAAGCGGAGGGGTTACTGTAGTAACCTGATGCTAAGATTTAACATAGGAAATACAAAGCCAATTTGCTGTAAACAGCAAACAGATTAAGAAACCCATTGGTGAAGCTGCATGCAAAAAGACGGATAACTCATACGGACTTGATAGCACAAACGGAAGCACAAATTCTTGCTTGCAACATAAGCGAGGCAAAAATGATGATATAAATGCCAACCACATATCTGCAGGTCATGTGATTCAAAATTTATTCAAAAACGATATATAAAAAATGAAAACCATTATTTTAGAAATTAGGGGATATAGAAAGTAGGGAAGGGAAGGAAAGGGGTGAAAGAAGAGGGGGGGGGAGGGGAAGGGAAAAGGGAGGGGGTGGGGAAAAACAGATTGTCAAACTGGAGCAATAAAGCTATACACTATCCAATCAAATGCATAAAAAAAATAAAAATAAAGTGCAAACCGATGGGTTAACTACGGACATATTGGCAATTGAACCCTAAACAAAAAGGTTGATCCAATAAAACCAAATATAAAAACCATATCAATAATACCCTCTAGACATTTGTATAAACAAAATAAAAAACAAAGCCTTATCAGTAGTGCCTGTTAAAAAATGTATAGCTAAACAAAATAAGACAACTATTAAAATAAACATTAATAAAAATATAAATACTTAAAAAGACAGTCTAGATATAAATAAATAAATTAAAAGGTTGTCATGAAGCCCAACATAAAAAAGGGGGGGGGGCATAAAACAGCTGTCTCTAAACTGAAAAAAACTACTGAGAGGGCTTTTAAAATACCAGTTAGAAGTGCATAGATAAATAATGTGCAACAAGCTTATAAAAGCAGGATATATTAACCAGTGAGACATGAAAAATGTTACTCTAAGACCCATATGCAGAACAAACCATTTAAATTAAAATGAAAATCGAAAGGTCTTGGTTAAGACCACCTGGAGAGACGGAACCCAATTTAAAAATATATTTTTGTTCTAATTTCAACAAGATCTTATCAATATCCTCTCCTCTCCATTGTGGTCGTAATAAGCGTAGTTAATCACCTGTAACAGGTGATCTCCAGGAACAAGCAGGAATGAGTCTTCACATATGGGTACGTCGGTACCGACAGAGCCTGCGCAGGAACGCTCCCC
The DNA here is from genome assembly GCA_033557465.1 of Ichthyophis bannanicus. Taxonomy (NCBI): domain Eukaryota; kingdom Metazoa; phylum Chordata; class Amphibia; order Gymnophiona; family Ichthyophiidae; genus Ichthyophis; species Ichthyophis bannanicus. The sequence continues at coordinate 57,443,094 of CM066045.1, forward strand.
AGCTTCCAAAAAGAAAGCTTTTGGGAGCATCCCACGTGCATGCGCGCTGCCTTCCCGCCCATTTACTTCCCTCTCATCAGTTTTCCATTTTCCGCGGAGCCGGCAGGACGTACTCCTGTCACCGCAGAAAATTCTTCTTTTTATTCTTAGTTTTTTGTGGTCGCGTCTGCCTTCCCTCGACGCCACCGGTACCTTTCTTTCTTTTTACTGAAGAATTTCTTTTTTTCTTAGAAATTTTTTCCTGTTTAGTGCCTGACTGTTTCTAAGCCACTAGGCCTCTATCCTTCCATTATGGAAAAGCCAGCCACTATCCTTAAGAAATGCTCAAAGTGTGGTGGTACAGAAATTTTTTCAGACACTCATACCTTTTGTCTAAAATGTTTAGGTCCTGATCATTGCCCTCTGGAGTGTCTCTCCTGCTGGAGCTCAAACAGAAGAAGTCTTCAGGATCAAGCACAACTCGATACCCAGTTCACATCGTACTTGATGTCACCAGCTAGAATATCTTCTTCTTCACAGGATCAGGTAACCAAACAAAAGTCTGTAAAGACTAGCCAGTCCTCGAGTGGTAGATCTCAGCATCGAGAAGGCTCTGGCCTTGCCCTCGAGGACATTTTGGCAATAAAGCCCCGGCGGGAGTCTTCAGGCTCCAAAGCATTAACGGTGCTCCAGGTTGTTCCCGGGGTCCTTACCTCGATGAACACACCTGGGCTATGCTCGGTGGTTGTGGCCGCTTCGAGCGGTACCGACACCCCGGCATCGGCTATGGTGATGGATGAAACACTCCTCACCGATGAACGTAGTCTAGCGCTCTCGGTTACTTCGGTACCGCTAGAGTTATTGCAGACTGTTCCTCGAGTATCGGTATCGGCTTTGGTACCGGTACCGGCGTCGGTACTGTCCATGCTTCGACAGACTCGCTTCCTTCGATGCCGAGCCTGAAATCCATCTCAAGCATGGAGGATTCGGTACCGATTCGTCTCAGTACCAACCTCAGGCGGTACCGAAGACATCGCTTTATGTTTAAATCTGTTTTATTCAACAAGCCAAGAAAAACAGCTTATACAACGTATACAAACTGTGCACCAGAAACAAAATACATGAATCCATGATACATAACTCAATAATACATGAAAGAAACTAAAGAGACATACATCATGTTCTTTCCGTCTACCGGAGACACAGGAAAACAAGATGAAGCGCCAAAACTCTGGGCTTAATAAGCCAACCCGTAAAACAAAACAACCCAGAGTAGGCATGTCCAGAGTCTCCCCCCCACATGCCTATTTGTAAGTCTCGAAAAGAGAAAAGATATAACAAAGGACAGCAATATATACACATGAGCAACATCAATCTCAAAAAAAAAAAACGCAAACTGCCCCCCTGTACCTTCCCCCCAGTCCAAAGAGGTGCAGCCCAGCATAGGAAAATAGTAATAGTATCGACAGGCCCAGGGTGAACTCTGCTCCCGAGCCCGTCGCCATCCAAGAAACGGCATCCATACAGACTCCCTCACCATCCCCCCCACCCCCTAACCTACCCCAATCCCCTCTACCCCCCCTCCATTTAACCCCCCCCAATCCCCCGGACTGAGCCATCATTCAGGGTTTGCATACTCCTGTGGATGGGCACAGCAGCCCGAAAAATCCTTCAAGGCCCACTCAAGACCCGGCTACGCTCTCTCCAGGATAAAGAATATAGATGGGGTCCCCAACTTTCCAAGAAACGCTTCCATCTCCTCTCACTCCCACTAGCACGCAGCTTTTCCATAAGTAGGACCTTATGAAGTTGTACTCTCCAAATGCCATATGTGGGCCCCTTAGCATCCAGCCACTGTTGCAACACAGTCATGCGAGCAGTCACCAACACTAACCGTAGCCAGTGCAGAACCACTGGCCCTAAATCTGCCTCCCACGGGTCCTCCCAGACATCCAACACAATATTCCCAGCATTCAAAAGTACAGGCTGCTGGAGACAGGTAGTCAGATAGGCCAGTACCTTCCCCCAAAAAACTTGAACCCACGAGCAGCTCTAGGTTCTGCACACCGAGGACAGCAATGAGTTCCACCTACCCCAGCACGCCACGCCTGGAGAGGGGCAAAGTATAGGCGACGTAATATTTTATATTGGGTATCTCTATGGAGCACCATCACACTCAGGGACGGCATACCAGCCAAACCACATAGTAGCCCATCCACACTTACCTCCTCCCCTAGCTCCGCAGCCCAAGCGACCGCCAGCACATCCACGGCAAGCGGCGGGACCGCATCCCATAACATTTTGTGCAACCAAGACCCACGCATCCCATATTCTCCCCCCAAAAGCGCCAACTCGATTTCGGAACAAATCTCCCCCCGCAGAGCTGCCTCAGGTACCGTACGGATATAACTACGAATTTGGGCATAGAGAAAAACATCCCTACCTCCTAAAGGATATTGTTGACAGAGCACGGAGAAATCTTCCACCCCCCCACCTGGGGTTAACACATGTTCCAAATTCACTATCCCCATCTGTTCCCAGTGTGCGAAATGCGTCCCTGGTAAGGGGGACTGGTAAGGGGGACTGTTGCTTCTGGAGGTAGATCTGCAACTGTGAGTATTTACTTCTGGTAATTTTCTAAAAGGAATTCTTTGTATTAAAGCTAATTAATCTGTGATCCACTATTTTTGTTAAATCAGTCAGGGCCTAGTAGCAGCAGTTTAAGTTTACATTTAAAACACAGAGGAGAACTCTCTGGTTACATTTCATACCCAGCAGAGAGCTTGTACTTTAAATTTAATAGTCACTCAGGGCCTAGTAACAGCAAAGTACTTTTAGTTTAAATTTAAAACACAGAAGAGAGCTTTCTGGTTACATTTGGAACCCAGCAGAGAGCTTGTAGTTTACATTTAATAGTCACTCAGGGCCTAGCATCAGCAAAGTTCTTTTAGCTTAAATTTACAACACAGAAAAGAGCTTTCTGGTTAAATTTAGAACCCAGCAGAGAGCTTGTACTTTAAATTCCATAAGAAGCTAGAGCCTAGCAGCAGCTAAGAGCTATAATTTAAATCAAATCAGAATATAGCTTACCTCAGCAGCACAAGACAGGGTACTGTGTAGCAGCCCTCTTTTAATAAGTGTTAATTCCCACCCACCCCTGGGATAATCGTAGCTTTATAGGTACTTACACATCTTAAAAGACAGGAGGTGCTCTCAGGTGAAGCTCATTACCCAAATCAGTCATACACTAAGGACCTGAGATTAGTTAAGCTTCAGGTGAACAAGGTATATTACACGTATTAGGTTCAGTTTTATTAGTATAAATATCCATAGCAACCCTTAGTAAGTAAAGAACTTAGATCTAAACACAAACTTAAAACTAAGATGCAGACAGCAGTCCAGCAGCGGGATGGGGGCTTTCCAGTCTTTGGAATTGAGTGTCACATGTATGATTTTCTCCCAGTTGGTGAGAGGTCTTACGTGTGCACTAGGTGCAAGGAGCTCTTTGCTCTCAGGGAACGAGTCCGTTCTCTAGAGGCTAAAGTAGCAGACTTGGAAAGCATAAGACAGACAGAGAGGTACATAGACGAGACCTACAGGGATATAGTCCTGAAGTCCCACCTCCAGTCTGGCAGCATCCTTGTTGCCATGGAGGAGAGAGGTCACGTGACAGGAGAGCATCACCCTGGTGTGGCAGGAAGTGATCCGGTAACTAGGACCTGTCCTCCAGGTGATGTAAAACCCTCTCGCACCGAGGAAGTTTCTCCAGGGCCATGTGCCCATGAGGGAAGGGTTAGGACAGCCGTTATAGTTGGTGATTCGATCATTAGGCATGTAGATAGCTGGGTGGCTGGTGGACGTGAGGATCGCCTGGTAACATGCCTGCCTGGTGCGAAGGTAGCGGACCTCACGCGCCACCTAGATAAGGTCTTAGATAGTGCTGGGGAGGAGTCTGCTGTCTTGGTACATGTTGGTACCAATGACATAGGAAAATGTGGTAGGGAGGTTCTGGAGGCTAAATTTAGGCTTTTAGGTAGGAAGTTGAAATCCAGAACTTCCAGGGTAGCATTCTCCGAAATGCTTCCTGTTCCACGCGCAGGACCCAAAAGGCAGACAGAGCTCCGGAGTCTCAATGCGTGGATGAGACAATGGTGCAGAGATGAGGGGTTTGTATTTGTTAGGAACTGGGGAACATTCTGGGGAAAGGAGGGGCTCTTCCGAAGGGATGGGCTTCACCTTAACCGGGATGGAACCAAGCTGCTGGCATTAACCTTTAAAAAGGAGATAGAGCAGCTTTTAAACTAGATATTAGGGGAAAGCCAACAGTCGCCCAAGAGCAGATGGTTCGGAAGAATGTATCTTTGAAGGATACTACCAAAAGCAGAGAGGTTCCACAAAAGAGTAAAAGTAGCCCAAATGCCCTCAAGTATGGAGCAGACAGAGCTTAAAGATCCCAAATTACTCATGTCTAACAGACAAATTAATATGGATAAAATACATTCTCTAAAATGCTTGTATGCAAATGCTAGAAGTCTAAAAAATAAGATGGGAGAGTTAGAATATATAGCACTAAATGAAAGGTTAGATATGATTGGAATATCAGAGACATGGTGGAAGGACGACAACCAGTGGGACACTGTGATACCTGGGTACAAACTATATCGTAATGATAGAGCTGATCAAATTGGTGGAGGGGTTGCTCTCTATGTTAGAGAGGGCATTGAGTCAGAAAGGATTAAAGTTTTGCAGGAAACAAAATCTGCTGTAGAATCTATATGGATTGAAATTCCATGTAAAAGGGGGAAGGCAATGGCAGTGGGGGTGTACTATCCAGCGCCTGGCCAGAATGACCAAATGGATGATGAAATGCTCAAAGAAATCAAGGAAGCTAACAAAAGTTACAGCACAGTAATAATAATGGGTGATTTCAACTACCCCGGTATCGACTGGGTCAGTGTCACGTCAGGACATGCTAGGGAGATAAAGTTCCTAGATGAAATAAATGACTGCTTCTTGGAGCAGCTGGTTCATGAACCGACCAGAGGGGAAGCCATATTAGACCTAATCCTTAGTGGAACACAAGATCTAGTGCAAGAGATAAGGTTGTTGGGGCCACTTGGCAATAGTGATCATAGCATGATCGCCTTTGATTTAATTAGTGGAGGAGGGATAGTAAGGAAATCCACAGTACTACCTTTTAACTTTCGAAAGGGAGACTATGATAAAATGAGGAAAACAGTCAAGAAAAAACTAAAAGGAGCAGTTGCAAAGGTTAAAGACGTACATCAGGCTTGGCTGTTGTTGAAAAATACTATCTTGGAAGCCCAGACCAGCTGTATTCCACGCTTTAAGAAAAGTGGAAAGAAGTCCAAAAAACTGCCAGCATGGTTTAAAGTTGAGGTCAGAGAGGCTGCTGTTGCCAAAAAAGCATCTTTCAGGAAATGGAAAAAAGAGCCAAACGACGAAACCTGGAAACAGCACAAGCACTGGCAAGTCAAATGCAAGGCATTGATAAGGCAGGCAAAGGGAGAATTTGAGAAGAAGCTTGCTGCAGAAGCAAAAACGCGAAGTAAAGACCTTTTCAAGTACATTCGTAGCAAAAAACCTGTGAGAGAGTCAGTTGGTCCATTAGATGATAAAGGGGTTAAAGGAGCACTAAGAGGCGACAAGGCGATAGCGGAGAGACTGAACGAATTCTTTGCTTCAGTCTTTACTGAGGAAGATGTAGGGATGTTTCCCATGACTGAAGTGGTATTTAAAGGTGCAGAAGAATTGAAGGAAATATCGATACATCGAGAAGATGTATTACAACTATTAGATAAGCTGAAGAGTAGCAAATCACCTGGGCCGGATGGTATACATCCAAGGGTATTGAAAGAACTGAAATATGAGATTGCAGACCTGCTATTAGTAATCTGTGAACTATCATTAAAATCATCTAAAGTTGTTACAACCCAAGAAGATTGTGGAAAATTGCAAGAGGATCTTGATAAATTAGAAGACTGGGCATCAAAATGGCAGATGAAATTTAATGTGGACAAGTGCAAAGTTATGCACCTAGGGAAGAACAACCCAAACTATGGTTTTACGATGCAAGGTTCCACATTAGGAACCACCACCGAGGAAAAAGATTTAGGCATCATTGTGGATAACATGTTAAAACCCTCGGCCCAGTGTGCATCGGCAGCCAAGAGAGCAAATAGAATGCTAGGTATCATAAGGAAAGGAATGGAAAATAAAACAAAAGATATTATAATGCCTCTATATTGTTCCATGGTGAGACCGCACCTTGAATATTGTGTGCAATTCTGGTCGCCGTATCTTAAAAAGGACATAGCGTTATTAGAAAAGGTATAGAGAAGAGCCACCAAAATGGTAAAGGGGATGGAAGGATACTCCTATGAAGAAAGGCTAAAAAGGTTAGGGCTCTTTAACCTGGAAAAGAGACGGCTGAGGGGAGATATGATAGAAGTCTATAAATTAATGAACGGAGTGGAACGGGTAAACGTAGATCGATTGTTTACGTTATCAGAATATAGAAAGACTAGGGGACATGCAATGAAGCTACAGGGTAAGCTATTTAAGACTAATAAAAGAAAATATTTTTTCACTCAACGTGTAATCAAACTCTGGAATTTGTTACCGGAGGATGTAGTAAAGGCTGTTAGTATAGCTGGGTTTAAAAAAGGTTTGGACAAGTTCCTGGAGGAAAGGTCCATAAACCATTATTAAGAAGGGACCCAGGATATCAATGCTTGACCCAGTACAAGCATTGCGGAACCTGTGTCTTTTGGGGAAACTGCTAGGTACTGTGATGAAGAAGCCCCATTCTCTACCTTAAAAGCACAAGATTCACGGCATTTTAGTCCTGAAGCTGACAGAGAAACAGACCATGTGAGCAGCTGTTGTCAGGGACAACAGAAACAAAGGCAGCCACGAGGTCTGAAAAAACACTCAGCTGAGAGAAACTCCCTAGTTCCTGATAGCGTGCACCTGAGAAGGGGAAGAGCTTACAGCCCTTATAAGGACAGTGCAGGGAACACAGGGTTAGAAGGAGAACAGGAAGAGGAAGGAGAACTGGCAGAACAGCGTGAGCAGCGTAAGCAGAGAGAACAGGCTGTCTTACCTGAAGCAGCTGGCCAAGAGGAAGCAGGAGGAGTTTCTTACTTTGACCTAGGAAGTGAGTCAGAGACAGGAAGGATTCACCCAAGTAACTACCCAGAGTCCTACAGGAGGAAGCAGCTAGCAAGAGCCCAGCACAGGTGTGAATGTTCTGCTGATTGCAAACACTTTGGAGCACGGAGGCTACGTTCCAGCCGGAGTGAGTGGAAACCAAAGACAAAACTGTATGTATCAGGAAGCTGTGACCTGAGGAATGATTATAATGGGAAGTTAAGAGTTGTGAATGATAGAAATTCCTACAGTGTGAATGCAGAGCAGCCTCATGCAGGAAGTCTAAGGTGGGAGCAGGGCTGTAACTCCCAACCGAGAGATTTAAGCAGAGAGCTGAGCAAGGAGCTAGTGAAACCTCCAGAGAAGGAGAGATATTATCCCGAAGATGTATGTATGTCAGAAGATGACCTTGTAGAAATCCCTAAGCCTCAGAGAAAACCCCGCAGGCTAAAACCTGAGAGCAAGAGGGGAAAAGGATATTATCTATCCCAAGCTGAGGATAGAAGTAAAGAGAGACACTGTGATGGCACGGCACAGGGGAATTTACAAGCCTACTTTAATAAGGAGGGTTTTGAATGCGTGCAAGAACCAATGATAACTGATACACTCAGTGAGTGTTCGTCCAGCTGTGACCCAATGGACTGTACATTGATTTTGTCGCATAAGATAATGTCTTTTTGCTAGTCAGAGCTGAACATAGTGTTGAGGGAAAACACTACAACTGATAAATGCTGATTTCCACACAGTGAGACTGTGCACTGCAGTTGAATGCATAACGTTATTACTTACTTTGAAGCAAGAAGAAATGGTTCTAATATTCTTTGTTTTTGCCAGAGTACATGGCTTATTTCCTTTGAGTACTTGTGTTTTGTTTGTTATTTGAATAATCCGACCCCGGGAGGGGAATACATCCTAATTTACCTTCAACCACTCGAGTCTTACAACTACTTTCATTGCCATCAGGCGCCGGCCTGCTAGCCTAGAAGCAGTCTGCCCACCTGGTGGTGACAGTACGTATGACCTAGATTGGCCACTGTTGGAAACAGGATACTGGGCTTGATGGACCTTGGTCTGACCTAGTATGGCATATCTTATGTTCTTAAAAAGATGAACTGCAAAGGGGAAGAAAACTCTGTATGGAAACTAGTTACTTGAGCAGGTACTGAATCCTTTGGGCTTAGAGAATTAGCCCTCCAGTTGATTAGTAGTACTCTTAGAGACTGAATGTCTCGACTAAGAGGGATAGAAGTAATACAGAGTTGAGAAGACTTACAATTTGGTATGTCTTTGAAGAGGTAGGGTCCCCTTGCAGTTAAAAGTATGAGATATCCTCGTAGAGGAAACTGTCAAGGTGAAGGGCATAGCTCACCTTGTTGTTGCTAGTTCTCCTTTTTTTTTAAAGGAGAAAACCTGTTATCTTTAGGGTATGATGGTCCTCAATAGCTCTTGGAGCTAAAGGGAGGGATTTCTCTTGTAGCAAGAGATTCATGCCCAGAGACGAGGATTGAGTCAATGTATGACTGATATCTCAACATGGATGAGAGGAACCTTAGACGCTTCTTTTGAAAAGTAGGTTCAGAGGTTCTAAAAACCTCACACAGGAAAAATGAATAAAATATCAGAAACCCTGCGACTGCTGGGTTTGCTGAGCCTGTTGAGGTTTTGATTTGCTTAGCCTGGTTTGATGTTCCCTGTTTTTGGAAACATCTGCATTATGGGTAGCAGACGGATAAAACTTTTTTCCCCTAGGGGGATAAAGTTTTTTAGGAGATTTTTTATTAGCTGGGATAGAGGAACGTTTTGACAATCCTCTGAAAGCAACAGCATCAGTGCTTAACTGATTAGCTTGAAATAAAGCCTCCTTGTTGAAGAGATTTTCACCAGTACAAGGAGTATTTCCCAGCCTTTCCTGTATCCATATGTCCAAGTCTGCAGCTTGGAGCCAGGCTATGCGTCGTGCTCCTATGGCTATAGCAGAAGTTCTGCTAATAGACTCAAAACACTCCAGGGAAGCACGATTAAGGAACCTAGAGATATTTTGAGCATGATTGACTAATAAGAAATAGTCTGCTCTTTTCTACTCTGGAAGAAAAGGGTTCAAAAACTTTAAGTTCTTTGTGACCTCTTCAAGAGATAAATCCATATAGAAAATATGAGATAATCCTTGCTGAAAGCATGGATGCCTGGAAGCATCGACATCCAAAGGCATCTAAAGTCCTAGACTCACGACCTGGCGGATAAGAAGAGTGCTTCTTTGCACTCTTAATACGCCTCATTGCTGATTCTACAACAATAGAATGATGAAGAAGTTGAGTCTTTTGAAAACCTGGAGAAGGTGGCACCTTGTACATGGTGTCAAGTGTCTTAGAATGTGGGGATACCGTTAAAGGAGTTTCCCACATTCTTAATAGTAGATCTTGTAAGATCTGATGCAAAGGAAGCATGATCACCTCCTTTGAAATCCAGGGGAATTGCAGTGTCTCTGAATCCCCCGGTAGGGATTCTTTACCAGGTATAGAAATGGCAAGTAACTTTGCTATATCAAGCAGAAAAGCTTGAAAAGAAATCTCCCCTGAGGAGGACCCTCTAAAATGAGGGGTAAAGGCTAGACTTGTTGAAAAATCAGCCTTGGTACCGATGGATTCATCCCAGTCATCGGGATCAGAAGACTTGAAAGGATGAAGCATCGGATTTTCTTTAAAGCGATGTCTTCGGTACCGCCCAAGGTCGGTACCGAATCCTCCATGCTAGAGATCGATTCCAGGCTCGGCATCGAAGGAAGCGAGTCTATCGAAGCAAGCATGGACGGTACTGATACCGGTACCGAAGCTGATGCCGATACTCTAGGAATGGTCTGCAGCAACTCTAGCGGTACTGAAGAAGCTGAGAGCGCTAGACTACGTTCATCGGTGAGGAGTGTTTCATCCATCACCATAGCCGATGCTGGGGTGTCGGCACCGCTCGAAGCGGCCACAACCACCGAGCATGGCCCAGGTATGTTCATGAGAAGGAGATCTACCACTCGAGGACTGGCTAGTCTTTACAGACTTTTGTTTGGTTACCTGATCCTGTGAAGAAGAAGATATTCTAGCTGGTGACATCGAGTGCGATGTGAACCGGGTATCGAGTTGTGCTCGATCATGAAGACTTCTTCTGTTTGAGCTCCAGCAGGAGAGACACTCCAGAGGGCAATGGTCAGGACCTAAACATTTTAGACACCAAGTATGAGTGTCTGAAAATATATTTGTACCGCCACACTTTGAGCATTTCTTAAGATTAGTGGCTGGCTTTTCCATAATGGAAGGATAGAGGCCTAGTGGCCTAGAAACCGTCAGGCACTAAACAGGAAAAAATTTCTAAGAAAAGAAGAAATTCTTTAGTAAAAAGAAAGAAAAGCACCGGCGGTACTGGTGGCATCGAGGGAAGGCAGACGCGACCACAAAAACTAAGAATAAAAAGAAGAATTTTCTGCGGTGACAGGAGTACGTCCTGCCGGCTCCGCGGAAAATGGAAAACTGATGAGAGGGAAGTGTTTAGGCGGGAAGGCAGCACGCATGCGTGTGGGATGCTCCCAAAGGCTTTCTTTTTGGACGCTGGGGAGCGTTCCCGCGCAGGCTCCATCGGTACCGACGTACCCATATGTGAAGACTCATTCCTGCTTGTTCCTGGAGATCAGGTTTTCCCCTATGCCAGGGACAACTATCAATATGTCCTACACCCATTGTTCCAGGTCAGATGACTGCAGCCATGCCTGGTGTCATGCCTCAATGCCTGCAGCAGCCACCCTGGCCAATGACTCAAAGCCATCGTAGGATGGCCGGGACAAAAACCTTGAGTATTCTTTTACTGCTGAGGTCAGGGTCTCGAACCTCTGTAAGGGTTTTATTTATTTATAGTCTCTTCTATACTGCACTATTCGGCATCAGCGCGGTTTACAGTGAACAAAGAATTTACACATTTCCCCATTGAGGCCTGCTAAGAATCCACCAAGCTCCTTCGATAGTTCCTTCAGGTACATGCTGATGTAGAGCTTGAAGGACTAGATCCAGCATGTTAGCATTGAGCCCTGAAAAGTCTTCTGGCTGAGGGTGTCGAGGGTTCAGGCCTCCCTGCCAGTGGCACCGACGTATGCGTTTTGTCTTTTGAAACCCAGGGTACCCGGTACATGGCACCTGCTAATGACTGGTACTGACGCTGGTGTTTCCCACATTTGTCAGAGGAGGTGGTCGAGGATCGGGGGCACTGGGACCATAAGGGCTTGCTTTGGAGGTGCCTCATATTAGATTATCTCCAATTCCTCGGTGCGTGGGTCCTCCTTGGCCTCAGTAGCGACAGCCTTGGCCATGTCACGCACAAAATCAAGGAACGCAACATCCTCAGGCAGGGAACGGCATTGGATCATCAGGGGAGATGGATCTAAGAGTACATCACAGTGTCACCTTGTGTCCGAGAACTCTTTGTCCTCGGTCTCCCATTCTGACTCAAAGTGCTACAGCGGTCCGTGATCTCCGGAGGATCATTGGTCCAAGCCACGGAGACTTGCCGGGGAGGACTGGTGTCCCGAGGAAGGGGACTGGGACCTTGTCTGGAGCCGGGGGCTCTCTCAAGGCCAATGGCACTTGAGGACTGGCTCGACGTCTGGGGAAACCTTCGATTGAGGGTCCCATCGTCTGGGCAGATGAACCAGACGAGCCTGACATGAATGCCTGCTGCATGGCCACTAGGGCAGCTATACTGCTTTCTAGGGCTGCCATTCTGGTCTCCATACCAGTTGGCTCCACAGCCTTCGATGAGGGCTGAGGGTTTCAGGACCAGTGTCAGTACTGTTGAGGGGGAAGTCCTCAATGAGGATGGCCTCAGAGGCCCGAGGCCAGTCGGCGGGTGCCGGTGACTCCTTATGGGACAGCTTGGCAGGCTTCTCCTGCCCCAACTCCTCAGACTCACGCCTGGGACTGCAGGTCCTGGGGTGGATATCTTCTTTTTCCTGGATCCATCCTCCAAGGCGGCCTTTGAGGGTTCTTCTTCTTGTGCTCCATCTCCGGGGATTTCTGCTCGGAGGAACTGTGGCTGCAGGACTTCGAGGAGACTCTGGCTTTGTGGGGTACCGAGATATAGGAGGGGGACCCTTGAGTGTGATATCACTGGAGACTCTGGCGCTGTCAGACTTCTGAAAAAAAATCTTTCTGCTGCTGATGGCAACTCTTCAAGGCTTTTGAGGTCATGGTTCTGCAGAGCTCGCAGTCGGAGTCGTCATGCTCTGGGCCAAGACATCAGAGGCAGCAGTTCTGAGGCAGCAGTCTTGTGGATCGGTGAGTGCCATCATTTTGCCATACCGGTCACACTTTTTGAAGCCACTAGAGGCCATCGGAAAAAGGGGTCCGCGCCTCCCAGCAGGGGTCTAAGACCTTCGGCTAAAAGAGGTGTGAACTCCGGTCAAGGAGCACCTTGATGAAAAATGAAAAACGAACAGGCAAACCAGAGGAGCAATGCTGATACAAGCTGGCTCGGGGATGGGAAGGAACCGGCCAAAACAATAAAAATCAGACTTTTTCTGGGGAAAACTGGACAATGTCCAATGGGCTCCGCGGGGGAAAAAAGGAGACTGAGGCAAGATGGCACCCTTGGGTGGGAAGTGGACTACATGTACATGGTGCATCTCACAAAAGCTTTCTTTGAAAGCTGGGGAGATGCTTCCACACGGGCTCTGTCGGCACCACATCACTCATATGCAAGGACTGACTTCCTGCTTGTTCCTGGAGAACGTTTAGTACTAAACATTTTAAATCATATATTGAATGTTGGGCCTGAAGCCAATGAGTCACAAAAGATTTTTCTATAAGTTTTCTTCTAACACAACTTTTATATTCTACAAATCCGTACATGTTAGTTACGTTTAATTTTTCCAACATATATTAGTTTACAGCAGTGGTTCTCAACCTTTTTTTGTACCGTGACCCCTTTTACCATTGGTCAACTTGTGGTGACCCCCAATGATAAAATCAAATACGTCTCTCTTCCTTTACTGTTAACGCATTGTCGCTGTAATAATTTGTTGAATTATTAATATATTATAGGCCTTTGCAATATGTTTTTATTTATAAAATTTACTTATTTAAACCACAAATTAATCACAATAACAAGTAACAATATTTGATTTCAAAATTATGATGATTTTGTAGTCAAATCACTAATATGAAATAAAATTATTTTTTCTACCTTTGTTGTCTGACCAGTTTATTCTCTGATCATGCTGGTCCTGATCTGAGGCTTCTCTTAGCTCTCTTTCTGTGGTCTATGGTCCATCTGCCATTTCTTATCTCTTCTTTTGTTTTCTTCACTTCTTTCCATCAGCCTATTTCCAGTCACAGTAACCATCCCCAGTATCAGCCTCTTTCCAATCTTCACTCTCAGTACCTTCCAATGTCAACTTGCATTCCCATGACTGCCACTGGTGTCCATTCCCTTCCAGTCCCCCTTCTTCCCTACTGACCAGTCCCTTCTAGTACAAATACCATGGCAGCCCCTCTCAGATCCACTCTCTTCCAGTTCCATTCTCCCATACCCTCGTATCAGCCCATTTGTAGCCTTAGCCCCCAGTTTTCTTCCAGGGCCAGCAGCTCTATCCTCCCCTCCCCTCCCCACAATCAGCCCATTCCCAGTCGAAGCCCCCCAATCAGCTCGCTTCCAGTGCTAGTCCCACTTCAACCCCATTACCAATGCTAGCCTCCCCTAATCAGCCCAATACCAGTCCTACCCCCCCCCATCAGCTCATTACCAGTGCTAGCCTCCCCTAATCAGCTCATTTCCAGTGCTAGTCCCTCCTCAACCCCATTACCAGTGCTAGGCTCCCCTAATCAGCCCATTACCAGTCCTACCCTCCCCCCATCAGCTCATTTCCAGTGCTAGCCCCCCATCAGTCCTACCCCCCTATCAGCACATTACCAGTCCCAATCCCCCCTTGATCAGTCCATTCCCAGTCCTAGCCTTCCCTAATCAACCCATTACCAGTCCTAGCCCCCCCATCTTCCCATTATAATCCTAACCCGCATTGTCTCTTCCCTCTGTCCAGCATTTATTGCCCTCTGTACAGTATGTCCCTGTCTCTTCCCTTTGTCCATGTCAGCCCCCCTCCCTCTATCCATGTCAGCCCCTCTCCCTCCCTCCATGTCAGCCCCCTGTCCATGTCAGCCCGCCCTCCCTCCCTGTCAGCCCTCCCTCCATCAATGTCAGCCCCCCTGTCCATGTCAGCCCGGTTGCAGGTTCCCTGCCCCCTCCTCCCCTCTCCCTGCTACTGCCCTGCTGTTCTTCTACATCCGCAGCTCCCTGTCTCTTAGGGAACCGTGGCTATACCTGTAAAACCGTTGCGGAGCCTTCCCGTCTCTCGACGGGCTCCGTGCAGCATTGTCCTGCCTCCAAAGGAAGTGGTAAACAACTTCCTTTGGAGGCGGGACAATGCTGCACGGAGCCCGGCAAAAGACAGGAAGGCTCCGCAATGGTTTTACTGGCATAGCCATGGTTCCCTAAGAGGCAGGGAGCCGCGGCTTGTGATACTGCAGGCCCTCTGACACAAAGAAAAAAAGTTTTAAATCTTGAAAAAAACAAGATTTACCCGCAATTACATGAAGGTACACATAGAGGGAGCAGGAGAGCAAGCCTGGAAGCAGAGGAACCACGCCTCTATGGGCAGGACCCAGAAGCAGCTGGTCTCGATTTAAGCAGGGACAGAGCATTACAAGAAGGGAGGCAAGGAGCTTGGCAGAGAGCTTCACAGAGAGCATTACAGGAAGCAGTGCCAAGAGCAGCTCCAGAAGCCGGAGTCAGAGACCGGGGTGAAGTCACTGACAGACCCAGAATAACTCAAGGAGTGAAAGCTACTGGGAGAGCAGGCCGAGGTGAAGGCCCAAGAGCAGGCCTAGAGGAAGGCCATACACAACTGCAAGGGGCAGTATTACAGAGTGCAGCCAAGGAAGGAGGTGCTTACCCTTCCAGCTGGAGAGGAAGCCTTGTCCAAGGAGAAGGACGGGGATACAAGCAGAGGAAGATATATCCACTGGAAAGGAACCTTCAAGGAGGAAAAGGTACTTTTAAAAGTTTTTATAAAGGTGACCTGAAAGATGAAAGAAAGATTCAGAGGCATGGGGAAGAGGACATAGCTGAGAGGACGCGGCCAGTAGCCAACTGCCACAGGGGTGGAGGTGGAAGACAGGCGCCTCAGCAGCAGCCCTGCCTAGGGTTGCCAACTGGCTCCAGATGCACCCGACAGGCTTGATCCAGTTCTGTGTTTACCCCTTTGCATGCAGGGACTTGTAGTCTTGCTTTCCTTATGGAGTGCAATGAAGAAATCAGAACTACATGTCCCTGCATGCAATGGGGTAAATCCAGGGCTGGATCAAGCCTGTCGGGCGCATCTGGAGCCAGTTGGCAACCCTAGCCCTGCCTCAAAAGAATTATACCCTATTCTAAAGCAGGAAAGATATCCTGGGATCACTGGAAACTGCCTGAAGCGGAAGACATTCAGACTAGGCCTCAAGCCTTACACAAAAGGGATTGCAGGAGGTTTAAAGGGGAAACAGTTGGTGCCTGTAATTGTCTACCAAGGCCTAGACCAAGAGAGAAACCAAGGACTAACTTTTATCTGGATGATAAGGACAGTTTTAAACCAGAAATACCAGATAATCTTTATAGGAAAAAGGTTAGTGCTGCCAAAGACTGGAATAAGCAAACTTTTAATCCTGTAACAGCAGAAAATCCAGGTGTTACAACATACCTAAAAGCCGACGCCCCAAACTGTCAAGCCAACACTGGGATACGGTATGGCATGCTTTTAGAAAGTCAGATTTTAACATCCCTGAGACATCAGATTCGGACCCCTCAGAAATGGAATGGCTGCCAGGGGAATCTGAGGTTATGGAAGCCATCGAACCGATGGACTGTAATTATTGCACAATGAGACGTGTTTAAGTTAAGGGAAGCCAACCCAATGTATGAAAAGAATACAGGAGTCCTTATGCTTTGAGTTTGTAAAGGTTGACAATGTTACTTTGAATGTTTTGCTGATTTACATTTTGATACAAGGAGTTATCGCTCTGTTACTCATAACCGCCTATTTTGAACTTCTTTTTGCGCAAAGGTGAAATAAATGCCTTTTCTTTACCCTACACTTGGCTAAGAGTTGCTTTTTGGGAAGTTGACCATGAGGCTGACACAGAGGGCTGCTACCTCATTGACCCTCACAACAGGTCAACCCTAAAACCCCTATTTCTTATGCGCTCCCCAGCCCCGGTGGTACCACTACGCCGCCACCAGAAGGGGCTGAGGGGGACAGGCTGCATTAGAAGGGACTGGGAGGCAGTGAGTTTTCCGCTGCTGAGAAGCGGACTCAGCAGCGGCAGCAACTTGGGTACTTTTTTTTTTTTTTTTTAACGGTGGAGTGAGGTGAGGCGAGGCGACCCCCGCTAAATCCTGTGGCGACCACCGTGGGGGTCACGAACCACAGGTTGAGAACCGCTGGTTTACAGGGAAAAAATAATATACACACATGATTTGTTTTGCAATTGGAAAAGTCATTTAAAAAGAATTTCTCATTGGTAATAGGATGTATAAAAACTTGTCAGATTGAAGGATGCTCACATATTGAACAATGGCCACATTTAAAAAAGACCACAGTCTTTTGGTTCAACCCTTGGCATAGAAAATGCAGATAGTACTAGCATATTGGAAAGATTAGTATTACTTCTATGTGCTACAGTAGCTTGAGATGTGCTGAAAGGAGGGAGGACAGATAAAATATGCCAGTTTTTTCAGAATTCTAGTAATCTTATGGGTTAAGTTTGAAAAAGAATGTGCTAACAAACTGATTTTGATTTGTCCGACTGGACCCTCGTAAACGTTGTTGTCTATCTGATGACTTTGGCCCACTGATAGGCATGTTCCACACGTTCTTTTGGATACCTGTGTTCTTTAAATCATTCCTTCATATATGTGGCATGATTTTCAAAATCCTGAGTGCCTGTGCACTATCCAATAGTTGTAAAGACATGAAGGATAAATTAATAAAATTGAATAATCATGTTAAAAGCTGAAGCACTGCCTGACACAGTTTTCACAGACATTAGGTAGCGTCAGGTATTATGAAGATTCCCGGGTCCAACCAATAGCGCTTGGGTTAGCTGTCGGTTAGACCCACGAATCTTCAAAATACCTGATTCAGGGCCGCTTGTATTTGGTCCGAAATGTGACACATCATGAGGAGATTCTCTTTTTACCTTTGGTCCTAAGCGCTTTTATCAAGATAAACATTTCCTTTTTGAACTTGAGTAATAAAAATGATTTAAAGGAGAAACCTGTTTTGAGAGGGCGATTTTTCGCTCCCTATCCAGTCTCTCCGACATTTATAAAAGAAAAAATATAATACTCCATTCTTATTTGGAGGGCTTTTTTGAATAGTTCTACTGTTTGGTTCATCAAGTTTATTGTGGGGTTCTTTATTTTTGGTTTAAGATATAAAGCCAAACTGATCATCTTCAAAATTTCCCACAACCAGTCATCAGTCTGCCTGTGATAGCTATTACACAGAAAAGAGCAATTAGACTTACCTGCTAATTGTTGTTCCCTGAGGAACTCTAGTCCAGTCCTGCACCTTTGGGTAGTGTACCTCTTCCAGCAGCTTGGAGACTGAGCATGTCATCTTTGTGATGACACCAGTGTCCTTTTTCACTGCCTACCAGCCCCCAGTACCTATTGACAAAGCAGACTCACAGGAGCAACAAGTAAACATGCCACAAACACCTCTACACCCAAACAAACTAGTACCCCCTCAATCCCCTGGGAAGGATATCCCCCCCCCCAGGATGAGGAGATTTACCTGTTGAGCGTCCAAGCGACTGCAACTGGCGGGGAGCATGCAACCAACAACTCTTCCAGTCTGTCCCCCAAAACGCCGAGTACATCCCACTCCTCGGCACTTCCTCCTTCGAAGGAACCAGCTTCAGGACCGGGATGTGCACAGATTATTACAGAAAACACTTGAGGAACTCCAGTCCAGTCCCGGAACCCTCCCTAAGGAATAACAATTAGCAAATAAGTCTAATTTTTCTTTCCTTATCGTCCCTCTAGTCCAGTCCTGCACCTCTGGGATATATCAGAGCAGTTAACCTAACAGGAGGGACTCACATAACCAGCCTGAAGCCCTGCCGATCCGAAACGAGCATCCCCTGCTGCCTGGACAACCAGGCGATAAAGCTTAGAGAAAGTACGCAGTGACGAGCACATTGCCACCATACCGATCCTCCCTGGTGGAACCAAACTATACTCTGCCCACGAGGCTGCCTGAGCCCTTGTGAAATGCACCTGCAACTCTGCTGGCACTGCTTTACCTTTCCAGATGTATGCCAACAAAATTACCTCCCTGATCCATCTGTAAATGGAGGTCTTAGCTGCCGCATTGCTTCTGCATGGCCCGCCAAACATAACAGAACAGATGGTCCGACCTCCCAAAGGATGATGCCTAATTCACATACTTTCGCAAGGCTCTCATAACATCCAGGCGGTGCAGCTGCAGAGAGGCAGGGCCCGCATCCACACTTGCTAAAGCCGGCAAGGAAACGGCCTGAAGCACATGAAATGCTGACACCACCTTGGACAAAAAATGAAGGTACAGCGCACCGGACAACTTCCTCCTTGGAGAAGGAAAGAAATGGCTCCTGGCACAACAGGACCTGAAGCTCCGAAAACTTGCTTGCCGAGCAGAGCTTGTCTTACTAATTTGTTATATATTTTTTTTAAGGTGTGAATAAACAGGTAGACAAAGGTGAATCGGTTGATATAGTGTATCTGGACTTTCAGAAAGCCTTTGACAAGGTCCCTCATCAGAGACTTTTGGCAAAACTAAAGTCATGGGATAGGAGGCAGTATACTATTATGGTCAGGAACTGGTTTAAAAGATAGAAAGCAGAGGGTAGGGCTAAATGGCCAATTTTCCTAATGGAAAAAGGTGAATAGTAGAGTACCGCGGGGATCTGTGCTGGGTACGCTGCTTTTTGACATTCATAAATAACCTGGAAAAGAGAATAACGAGTGAGTTTATCAAATTTGCAGATGACACAAAACTATTCAAAGTTGTTAAAAACCCAAGAGGATTGTGGAAAATTGCAAGAGGATCTTGATAAATTGGAAGACTGGGCATCCAAATGGCAGATGAAATTTAATGTGGACAAGTGCAAAGTTATGCACCTAGGAAAGAACAACCCAAGCTATGGTTCCACGATGCACGGTTCCACATTGAGAACCACCACCCAGGAAAAAGATTTAGGCATCATTGTGGATAATATGTTAAAACCCTTCTGCCCAGTGTGCAGCGGCGGCCAAGAGAGCAAGGAATGGAAAATAAAATAAAGTATAATGCCTCTGTATCGTTCCATGGTGTGACCGCACCTTGAATATTGTGTGCAATTCTGGTCGCCGTATCTTAAAAAGGACATAGCGTTATTAGAAAAGGTATAGAGAAGAGCCACCAAAATGGTAAAGGGGATGGAAGGATACTCCTATGAAGAGAGGCTAAAAAGGTTAGGGCTCTTCAACCTGGAAAAGAGACGGCTGAGGGGAGATATGATAGAAGTCTATAAATTAATGAATGGAGTGGAACGGGTAAATAAAGATCGATTGTTTACGCCATCAGAATATAAAAAGACATGCAATGAAGCTACAGGGTAACCTATTTAAGACTAAGAAGAGAAAATATTTTTTCACTCAATGTGTAATCAAACTCTGGAATTTGTTACTGGAAGATGCAGTAAAAGCTGTTAATGTAATTGGGTTTAAAATGGTTTGGGCAAGTTCCTGAAGGAAAGGTCCATAAACCATTATTAAAAGGGTCCCAGGATATCAATGCTTGACCCAATACAAGCATTGAGGAACCTGTGTCTTTTGGGGAGACTGCTGGATACCTATGACCTAGATTGGCCACTGTTGGAAACAGGATACTGGGCTTGATGGACCTTGGCCTGACCCAGTATGGCATATCTTATGTTATGTTCTGATGTGCAAAAACGGCACCAGGAACACCGTTCTAAGAGTCCAATCCTTCCTGGAAGCGCGACTCAATGGCTGAAAGGATACTCCAGACAGAGCCGTCGGCCAAGGATTGAGATCCCAAGGCGGTACCACCGCCCTCCTCAGCGGACAGTAGTGGGACACCGCCCTTACAAATCTCAGCATGTCCGGGTGTGCACTCAACGCCTACCATGGCCTTCCTGGCGATAACAGGAAATTGCTGCCAGTTTCACCCTCCAGGAACTGGCGCATAGGCCCTTATCAAAACCGGACTGCAAGACCATCAAGATGTCCGGGACCGAGGCAGTGGAAGGGCTCGCCTGCCTTTCTCTGCACCACGCTCCAAAGATGCACCACCTGTGGATATACAAAAGGCTCGTTGATCTCTTCTGGGCCTGTAGCAATGTCTCTCTCACCGAGCCCGAATATCTTTTCTACTTCAACCTTGCTCTTTCCACAGCCATGCCCTAGTCTCAGATGGATCCACCTGGGGAATGCAAAGCAACCCGTGTGTCCAGAGGCCCTTCTGAACCGGAAAACACCATGGTTGTTCTGCCATAATCCAAATCCGGTCGGCCTAACACAGGCACCTCGGCCAGTCTGTTGTCACCACAAGTAGTAATCCCCGGTGTGCCTCTATCTGTTGTACTACCTGGCCTATGAGTGCCCATGGGGAAAACAAAGAGCAAACCCCCTTGAATGCACTGCTGAATAGAGCATCTAGGCCCTCGGACATCTTCTCTCCACTTCTGCGGAAAAACCCAGCAGGCCTTGGCAGACTCAAACGTTGCCATTAGTTCCATGCCCAGAGTGCTCCATCAGTGAACCACCTGCTCGAACATCCCCTGGTTGAGCTGCCACTCTCCAGGGCCTACGGGCAGTCGGCTGAGTTAGTCTACTGTCACACAGTCGACTCCCGCTATGGGTGCCGCTGATAACATTCCGAGACGAGTCTCCGGCCAGCCTTTCAGCCTCCTCCTCCAGGGATGCACCATGGTTGCATTGTCCGAGAGGACTCAGACCGCTTTCCCCTGCAACCAAGGCTCGGAACTCCTTAGTGCCAAGGACTCCACTTGATATGGAGTCTTGTTGATTGACCATAGGGGGAGGGGGTGCTGTAGACTCTACAGTCCCTAAGCCAAGCGGATGTCACAAACTTGACAGACTGGCAGCAGTCATCCGTGGAGCCCATACCAGGGGACTCTAGTGGCATGACCCTCTTCCAGGCTCCCTAGATGCATCAACCACCAGAGGGCTCCCGCAGGCAGGGGAGTACTCAGGATAGGGGTTGACCCTGATGGGACCACCGCCAGTGCAGAGCCGTCTGCAGCGGTCACATGTGTGTCCAAGGGACTAGCTCAAGTGGCCACCATGGTCCACCGAACCTGCAGCTAATGCGACGCCAACAGTCTCACCAACTTCATGGACAGCCATATCAACTATCATAACTCCTACACCTGGTGATCCGGCAGGAAAACCCTGCCCACGCAGACTCCGGGATGCTGCTGCCACCAAATACCCCCCCTCCCCGTGCTGCGGGGGTGGGAGGGAATATTCAGCAGACCTGAAAGCACGCTCCCAACTACTCCAGCTCTGGGTCCGGCCATACCTGACTCTTGGCCAGGATGACCACACCACTGAGACTAAGGAACTCCAGCCCTCGCGCTGTTGCTCTTTCACCATTGTCCCTTGACTTCGCCTGGATCAGCCAATCATCTAGGTACGGGTGGGCGAAAACACTTTCCTTGAGGAGGGCTGCCACCACCATCCCCACCAAGACCTTAGAGAAGGTACGGGGACGGCTGACAGACCGAAGGACAACTTTCAAAAATGGAAATGGAAAAGACCCTTTGTTCCCGCCAAAACAGAGAAACTGCTGATGTTCTGATGGATGGGAATGTGCAAATACACCCCAGTGATGGTCGAGAGACAACAAGAACTCTCCACTCCTTACTGCCACTATTACTGATCTCAGCGTTTCCATGTGGAAATGCGGTACCCGGCAGCAGTGGTGCATGTCCTCAAGGTTGAGAATCGGGTGAAAGGAACCTTCCATTTTTGGGGATCAGCAACAACTGAAGTCATACCAGTCTCGCAAAACTGGAACGACAGCTCTTAGCTACATGAGACAAGACTGGTCTCCCTCTACTGCTGCCAACACAGTCACTGCCACTGCCACTGCCACTGCCACATCCACTCTGGGCGATCGAAGGAGCTCTCATTCTTGCTCCAGTAGCAGGTACAGGCATATCATGGATCGCAGCCCTTTAAGACAGACTTCATCCTGGATCACCAGCCATATTACTCAATGCACCAGGAAGAGATTCTGCGATTCCCATACTGTCTGGAGCAGCAGATCCCTCCAAGTCTGTTCCTCTGCCGGGAGATTAGCGGGCATATTCAGAGCACTGAAGGACTCTACAGTGAACGCCGGCAGTTCCTTCCGGCAGAGCACCTGAACAATCCCGGCCTGATTTAAAAACTCTGCTGGCTTCCCCCCCCGCCCCCCCCCCATAGACATGCTGGTCTCAAACCACTGTCCTTTGGATTGGAAGGCAGGCATCTTGCAGATAAGTCACACTTCTGCATCTCTCTTCCAACTCCTCCTGCAGACCTGGTCCCATGTTGAGGTCCTCCCCATCCAGCCCCTCCAACAATGGCAATTGTTGCCACTCCTCTGGACCTCTAGCCCGCTTGGTTGCCACTGCTCCTGACAAGGGCTCTTTTGCGTCTGACGCCCTCCTAGCCCCACATTCCGGGGCTGAGGAGCTACTTGTCAAGCCTGCTGACTTAGCCAAACACCTTATGCAAAGGTTAAGATAAAGTCCAGTGAGAACTCCCCTGGGAATCTTGCTCCCTGGACTTGAGGGGTGGATGGTCCGGGCCTCACGAAGGGACTGGAGGCTGGATCCGCTAAAGGTACCTGGTGCCCCATCCCTGCCTCTTTTGCAATTGGGAGGGACTCTCCTGCCTCGTTGCGTCCTGCCGGCCTCGCTCTCTTGTGTGCAGTCTAGGCTGACACCTATCTCCGAGATCGCTCCCCAACGAGACCCATAAATCTTGAGGATTTCTAGATCTCTAAGATATACAATGGACCCTGCACTGAACCAATCAGAATGATCCCTTCTCCAAGAAAGGTTTAAGTTTTTATTATAAGAAATACCTATGGCCATTAGCCCCGACAAGCTATATCATAACATTTATTTTATTTATTTAACAAACATTTTTATACCGCACTTTCCACATGATCAAGCGCAGTTTACAAGTAACAATAGTTCTGAAAAGTACACTAAAACATGGTCTTATTCAGTTACATGGAAGACAATAACTATATACATTGATGAGATACAAACTTTAAGGGTAGTTGTACCCTTTAACTATATAAATCATTGAGCATAGTTGATGTTTTATTTGCTCTAACATGCTGCTGCACATAAATTTCTTTCTTAAGTTTGACTTGCTAGTTGACTTGTTGTTTGACTTGCTGTGACGTCGGCTTGAGTGTCAGCGCTTGGTTGTGAGCCATAGTGTGCGGTAATGCATCATCACAGACACCCCAAGAACCGAGCACATCACTCCCATCCTACAACTACTACACTGGCTTCCAATGATGGCAAGAGCTAAATACAAAACAATCATGATAATCTTCAAAGTCATTCACCATCTCTCAGCAGACGTACTCCAAAACATTATAACAAGAGACATCAGCAATAGACCAAGAAGAACCAACAACAACATGATCGGCACACCTGCAGGCTACCACAAAACCAAACAACCTCAAAAAGAGCACCATCACTATTTGCATCCTCAATAAGGAACTCCCTACCATTGAGCCTGAGAGCTTTAGAAGACCTCACAGAATTCCACAAAGACCTCAAAACATGGTTATTTATAGAAACCTATGAGCATTCAAGCAACATGTTTATGTTTATTAGGCTTGATATACCGCAGTTCCAAATAGAGCACTGCGGTTTACAAAAGAAAAATCAAATAATACACAGGGAGGCCAACCGGCCTGGAAAAGAAAAGAAATTACAATGGATGATAGGAGAGCACTCAAGACATCAAACTAGACATGGACAAAGAGAGAGAGAGACAAGGGAAGGAAGGGGAGAGGAGTCACACAAAGGGGGAGGGGAGGTCGAAGGCGGTGGAGAAGAGATGTGTCTTAAGGTCTTTCTTGAAGGTGGGATAGTGTTGCTCAAGTCTGAGGGAGAGGGGAAGGGAGTTCCAATAAGCAGGGCCAATAAAGAAAAAGGCAGAGGAGTGTGTGGACTGTAGATGGGCACGTGATGGAGATGGAAGGTGGAGCCGGTTAATGTGAACAGAGCGAAGTGAGCGAGTGGGGGTGTGGAATTGAAGCAGGTCTGCCAAATATAAAGGAGTGTGGTTATGTAAGACTTGGTGGACCAGTGTGAGGATTTTATAACGGATGCGAAATTGCAAGGGGAGCCAATGTAGGCAAAGGAAAAGAGGAGTGACATGATCGCGGAGGGAGGCGTGCAGCGGTATTCTGAATACGTTGAAGGCGGTGAAGGTGGGAGAGAGGAAGCCCGGCTAGAACGGAGTTGCAAAAATCAATACGTGACATTACTAGAGAGAGAAGAAGGGTGGAGAGGGCTTCAGGGGTGAGAAAAGGGCGAATAGATCGTATCTGTCGGAGAAAGAAGAACGAAGTCTTTGTAATGTGGGAAATGTGGGCATGGAAGGAAAGGTCGGAATCAAAAATTACACCTAGGTAACGGAAGCTTGTAACAAGGGGGATTGGTGAACCTGAAAAAGAGGGAGTAATCAGAGGAGAAGGGCTGCCATGAGTGAACCAGATAGCTACTGTTTTCGCAAGACACAGGTGCAAGCAGTTTAGAGTGAGCCAGTTAGCAATAGCTGATAGACAGGAGTTCAGTGGGCTAAGATCCGGGTGAAGGGGAGAGGTGTGATGTAGAAGTAGCAGATCATCAGCATAATAGAATGCTGAGATCGTAAACTGCTGAACTAGAAGTGCCAGTGGGGCTAGGAATAAGTTGAAAAGAAGAGGTGCTAAAACAGATCCTTGAGGGACACCACAGGGCAGAGGGAAAGAGTCAGAAGGAGTGGGTGGGGCAGATGAGACTACTGTGCATGAACGGGAGGAGAGGAAGGAGTGGAACCAGTGGTAGACCGTACCATGGAGACCAGCTTCGCGTAAACAAGACAGAAGGAGGGAGTGATCCACTAAATCAAAGGCTGCCGAGAGGTCTAGGGACACCGCCACCGAGAGGTCACCACGATCGTGAGCTACGTGGAGTTCGTTAAGGAAATCCAAAAGGACAGTCTCTACACTGTGACCCTGTCTGAAACCGGATTGGCGGGGGTGAAGGAAGTGGATTGAGTCAAGGTGTTGTGAGAGTTGCGTGAAAACTGTTTTCTCTAGTATCTTGGAAAGGAAGGGAAGGTTGGAAACGGGACGATAGTGAGCGGGAGTCTGAGGATCAAGAGAGGGCTTTTTTAGGATAGGACGGATAAGAGCATGTTTCCAGGGTTGGGGAAAGACACCCGTGGAAAGACTAGTGTTGACCATGGTGAGAATGGGAGGAACAAGGGCGAGGGAAGGAGCAAGAAGCCAGGTGGAAGGAATTGGGTCAAGGGAGCAGAATGTTTTGTTGGAGGAGGATATTAGTCCTAGAAGTTCGGATGTAGAGATGGGATGAAAAGATGTCCAGGTATGAGAGAGTTGGGATATTGAGGGGGGGAAATAGGAGGAGGAGAAGAAATGGGCGGGGGACAATGAGGCAAAGATTTTCGTAAGTCCAGGACTTTATTACTAAAGAAGGATGCAAGTTGAGAAGGAGGAGGAAGCGGCGGGGGTAAAGTGGGGACAGAGCGGGATTGCAAGGACGTGAGAGACCGAAGGACGGTGTATAAGTGATGAGTCTGATTAGGTGCGGAGGAAATAGCAGTGGAGAAATAGGATTGTTTGGCTGCATGGACTTGTGCACAGTAGTGGGCATAGTGGGTTTTGAAATTAAGCAAGGTAGGAGGGGAGGGTGTTTTCCGCCAAAGGCACTCTGAGTAACGAAGGTGAGTTCGGAGGAGACGGAGACCAGCATGGAACCATGGTTGAGAGGGGCGATGGGATGGGGGATGTGGCTGAAGAGGAGCTAGGCGATCGAGAGCAGTAGAGAGGCAAGAGAACCAAGTGGAAGCCTGTGAGGTTGGAGAGAGGGATGGGAAGTCTGAGGGCAGGAGATCTGAAGCGGTTGGAAAGCTCTGAAGGGTGAGGGGGGGGGTAATACGGCGAGACAAGCGCTGTGTGGAAGGACAGGGTGAGAGAAGAGCCTGGGAAGGTGCAGTGGGTGAGGGCAAGGAACAATTGAAAGTCAGACAAAAGTGATCGGTCCAGGGTAAGGGGATAGCCTGCAAAGACTGTATGTGTGAGGAGAGAGGAAGTGAAGAAAGAACAAGGTCTAAGGTATGACCTGCTGTGTGGGTGGGGAAAGAGACGTGCTGATGAAGAGACAGATCGTTCATGAGTGAGACAAAGGAGAGGGCCCTAGAAGAAGCTGGAGAGTCTAAATGGAGATTAAAATCTCCTGTAATGAGTAGGTGGGGGAAAAGCAATGATAAGTCAGAGATGGATAAGAGAAGAGAGTCCCAAAGATCCGAATGGAGGCTGGGAGGGGAGTAAACAAGAAGTATGTGAAGAGGAGATGGAGTCTGGAGATGAATGAGCAGGGCCTCAGGATAGTGGAGGGCAGAAGAGGAGATCTGTGAAAGAGAAATAGAGGTGCGATAAATGAGAGCCACTCCGCCGCCTGTGCGACCTATGCGGGGAGTAGAGATAGCAGAGAAGTCAGGAGGAAGACAACGAGCCAAGAGAGAATCTTCCCCTTCCTTTAGCCAAGTTTCTGTAAGGAGAAGAAGGTCCAGGGATTCGCGGGTAATGAGGTCCGAGACCAGAAGGGTTTTGGTACGCAAAGAGCGGCAGTTAAGGAGGCCAAATTTTAGGGGGGGGGGGGGTGTTGGTAGCAACCTGCAATTGAGATGAGAGGGAAAGGTAAGGAGACGCACACTGAATGAGATTTGCAGGACAGCGGTAGAAGGATCGCGGAAGTAGAGAGCAAGAGGCTGTAGAAAGAGAACGGTTACCCCAAATAACCCCATCTCTTACCCAAACAGCAACACTACTACCTCCGCCAACTAAACACACACCCATCCCATCCACCCACACAAATTCAACACACCTCATTAGTAAATACCTTTGTTAAATGTTACTTCAATTGTACTGTCTAAATGTCTAGATACTGTTACGTAACTGTGCTGTCTAAATGATTATACATACCCTAATGTTAAATGTAACCCTCCAATTGTGATGTGACGTGACCACCTTGATTGAAGGAAAAGGTGGCATACAAATCTGTCTAAATCAATCAATAAATAAATAAATAAATGTCAGGTTACTTACTGACCATAGACAGATGGAAGGATTTCATTTGTCTCCTAACCACTGACTCTCTAGTCAAATACATTTCTTGTATGCAAGTGCTTTCTGCTTTACAGAACCAAACTGCAGCTATTCTGCACTTTTTTAATCCTTACCAGGAAAAAGCCACAATGTCTCAACCAACTGTCACTTACTTCTCCAGCACCACCTAACCAGGCACAACGGCCCTGTGAAATCTGCCCAACAACAAGACAATGGCCCATGTCCCCCCATGCCTGTGAGTGGGGGTGGGGAGGGGTCATGGGATGTTTAAAGGCCCAGCAGCCAGTCCCACAGATTCTTGCGTGGACCGCTCTGTGGCACGTACTTCCCGCAACAGCGAGGGACTTTCCAGGCTTGGCTCCACAGCTGCAGTTCCATGTGGGCAGTCCAGGCAAATACCTGCTGCCGAGACTGCCACCCCCTCTCCCCCCCCCCCCCCCCGGGTTGGGCATAGCAAACACCACAGGGTTTGGCTGGCATGGTGTTAAGGGCTGTAGATTGCTTGTTATGCACCCTGTCTGAGCCCTGCATCCTCAAAGACTTAATAAAAGGAAACTAAATTAAAGAAACTGAAAAGAAATTGAAAATGAAAAGGAACTGAAAGCCCTTCCACTTAAATAATGCAGGCAGCCTTAATCTCCCCCAGGAAAGAAAAACCTCGGCGGGGAATGCTAAGCCGCAGCCTCTGAGGGGAGCTCGAGAGAAGAAAAGGCGCACCTCTACCTTTCCTGCACTGCTGCTGTAGGCCCTGCCACGTGACTACAGGCAGCGCTCCCAATCAGTGTGTTCTTCCTGCTCCCGCTGCAAGTTTCTGATATCCGGCCTTGCTTAGCGCTGCTCGTCCCTATTCCGATGCTCTAGACTGCAGACAATCGCAGCTATCTTCCCCCTCGTGCTCAGCCGCTAGTTGCTGGCTTCGGTGCTGAGGGGGGGGGGGGCCTGTTGGGAAGCTGCTGCACAGTGCCGTTCTCTGACTGCTCAGCAGCTCTTCACCCGGTGCTGGGTTCGAGCGCCGCCTCAAGACCCTGGAATGCTGCTGCCGCCACCAAACCCCCCCCCCCCCCCCCCCCCCCCCCCCGTACTGCAAGGGGGGAGGGGGGATATTCGTCGTTGCTGCCTCTCTTGCATCCTCAAGGCTCACTTTCATTTCTTTTTTTTTTTGTTACTAAAGCTAGCCAAAAAGCAAAAATAACCAAGGACAAAAGAAATGACCCTGCAACAACAGGAAAAAGTTAACGCAGCCTAAACCTATGTCTCCTCAGTGAATCCAGCACCTTGGCTCACTACCTCCTCCAGCTGCTTGGAGACTGAGCTTACTGGGGCTGGTAGGCAGTGCCAGCTGCATAAGTACTGGTGTCATCAAAAGGATGACATGCTCAGTCTCCAAGCTGCTGGAAGAGGTACACTACCCAGAGGTGCAGGACTGAACTGGAGTAACAATAAGGAATACCAGACAACAGAACCGGTCAAGCCAACACATGAAATACACTTGCCATCCCTAGTTAAATAGCGAAAAGCAGCCAGGCCGCCTCAAATCCAGCATTTTCCTTCTATTCACCAATATGGCATGCACTCCCTGAGAACCCACTGACCTCACAGAATTTTGTAAGAAGCTCAAGACCCATCTCTTCCTTCAGCAATCTGATAGCATAGACTAGAACGCTGCGCCATTCCCAGATTTTCCCCTTCTAGCAAAGTTCTTTGTAGCAGTTTAATTCTTTCCCTATCCTTGATCATACCTTTACGTACAGTGTTAGAATTTTTGTAGTTCTCTGTAGCCTTGTTCTATGTCAAATATTAAGTTAAGTTACTCTGTAAACCATGTTGACGCTCAGATAAAGTGGTATATAAAAATAGCTAAATAAATGATGGCAGATAGACTAGTATAGTCCATCTTGTCTGCTTAGTAAGGTGGCTAGAGTGATTGTACCAGCTGCTCCATTTAGATCACCCCCTCTATTTGTACAAAAGATATTTAAGTTTGTTTTGCTATAAAGGGATCCACTGTGTCTGTTCCATGCCATTTTGAATTCCATCACTGTTTTTGCACCTATCACCTCCATCGAAGGACATTCCAAGCATCGACCACCCACTACCCTTTCAGTGAAAAAGTATTTCCTGATGTTGCTTTTAAGTTTACCTCCTTGCAGCTTCATTTTATGCCCTCTAGTTTTGCAGCTTCCCCTTCTTTGAAAAAGGTTTGTTTGTTCATTAATACCCTTTAAGTATTTAAATGTTTGTAACATATCTCCCCTGTCCCTCCTCTCCTCTAGAGTTATACATATTTAGGTCTTTAAGTGTCTTCTCATACATCTTCTGGTGCAGGCTGCAAATCATTTTGGTTGCCTTCCTCTGAACTATTTCAAGTCTTTTTATATCCTTTGTGAGATATGGTTTTCAAATCTGAACACTAAATGCAAAATCAAATGCACTTTAGTAAAACAGCCCCTAAGTGTTTCTTCCTAGGGCTGGCTTAACCATTATGCAAACTAGGACATCACTTGCGGCAGCAAAGAGCAGCTTCAGTGAGAGCAAAACATTAAGGGCCATGTTTATTAAATGTTAGTGCATGTTGTCATCATGTGCATAGGAATAACATGGGTGCTGCAGCAGATAGCATGCACTAACATTTAATGAACATGGCCCCAAGTCTGGACCATCACACTAACTGAAAGAACCATCTGGCCATACTTTTACTCAAGGGAAGGTGGGCAGTTTTCAAATAGCCTGTTTACATGAATAAGGGAAATGACTTTTGGCAACTGCTTTTATTGAAGGTAATGTTTTAACAGGGCTTCTATTTTATAAATGCACTTACAGTAATCACTTATTGCAACTACAATAAAGCTGTGTACATCAGTTGGGATCAGGTGTAGATGTATGTGTATATATAGTATACATGCATTTTATAAAGTGACTCCACCTACATCCTGCCCAAGTCACACCAAACATGCCTACACCTGAGTTGCAAGCAAATACCATATGTATTTGTCACTGCACATGTTTACAGATGTGTTCACTTTAAGTTATCTATGTAAACGTCTTGCTAACTTACACTATTTGGCAGATCGCTGCTCTGTTGAGATATTTTTACTCAGACTGATTCCATTTTCCTCTCCTTGGTTGAAAAAAGGTGCGTGCGGTGTACTGATCATGTTCATCTGTGATGTGCACTGTGTTGCCCAGAAGTAGATCACAACTTTTAATGTATTCTGACATGTCTGCTAAGCCCATGTGGTTACAAAGACGCAGGTTTCAGGATATCGTCCAAACCTCAGTTTAACATTGTGGTTTCTCTGCAGTGTTTGCTGCTCTTCTCAGTACATGGAGCTGTTCGAGGGGGCATTAATTTCCTTGTCCTGCCAGAGATGAACTGGGTGTGTATTGCCAGAGCCTTTAATTCATAGTAACTTTTTTAAAAATTAATTATTATTATTATTATTAATACATAGTAACATAGTAAATGATGGCAGATAAAGACCAGTATGGTCCATCTAGTCTGCCCAGTAAGATGGCAAAATACAACTGCATGATTGTCTTTGCAAGTGAAATCCTGTTCTGGCTAAAAAAAAAAAAAAAAAGGCGGCCAATATTACCAGCACTACTTGTGCTGACTTCTATATTCCTGCAGAACTGCCAACCCACCAGCCTCAGGCTGCATTTTAGGTTCATTTTGGTTACTTCTGATAACACAGAGAGGAAATCAAACAAAGAACACTGTTATCCATACATGATTTACAATAACTTTATTTCAACCAAATGTTACAAGCCACAGTATGGATAAAGTGCATGGTACTCACTGGTACTAAAACCACAATAGATACATTTCCAAAGTCTGCAGCAGAGGAACCAGCAGCATAAGGTTTATTTTACAGGAGAAAATTAGACTGGAAAGAAGTAGGATGGTACTTCAGCTGTGGGTAATTTGTTACAATAATACAAAAGGCAGCTTTACTGTGACAATCCCAATCACTCACTCAGTTCGGCACTTGACTAATACTCAAATGAACCTAAAGCTAAAAATGGCTACAGTCAGATGCTGTGGTCAGAAGACAGGCCTGTGTGGGAATATTCAGTCAAACTGTTGCACTATACAAGAGTGCAACCTTTCCCAGCAGCGTCAGAAATGGAAGCCTACAGGCAGTCGCCTGCTTGTGCTACAGGAACTGTACAGAAGTGGTGTCCTGGCTGGTGGATTTACTCAACACTGATGACAGTGGGTGGGAAGCAAAGCAATCAACCAGGTGTTTACTCCAAATCCTGGAGCGAGCCAGCTTGCAAGAACTATATTTTTTCAACTGTCCTTTATTTTGTTCTCCTTACAATTACCATTGGTATAGATGCACAGTATTTTGAAACGTATACCTGCCTCCCTCATCCCAGCTCTGCAGAGTTAAATAATTTACTTTAATTACATTGCACAGCTTGGTGTTTTATTTGTCCAAAATGGTTATGGTTCTCACTGGAAACAGGCAACTCATTAGAACACCCTTAGATACATTAAAAAAAAAAACTCTTTCAAAGTAGAACTTAACAATAAGGTACAATCGTACAAGTATTTGCATCAGCCTCTTAAAATACTGCAGTGTGTGACTCTAGGCTTTTTTTCATACATATCTAAAACATGTATAAATCCATCCTCTAAGTTTTGAGGTCTTTTCAAGATAGTAACAGCATATGCAATAACCAGGGCTGGTGCTAGGGGTTTTGGCACTCCCCCCCCCCCCCCTTACAACCTATAGATCGGCACCCGCCTCCCTCATTATTATTATTAATGCTGGCTACACTCCACCCCCTCCATAAGGAGCCTGCCCAAAAAAAAGCAACACGGTAAATAGTGCAGCAGGCCCTGGAACATCCAAACACCTATTTGAAAAGCTGAACAATTCAGATTACTACAGTACAGACTCCGTGTTAACAGAACGCCTGGCCTTGGTCACAACTCAGAACCTCACCAAAGTGCAGAATAAGTGATCATAACCTAAAAATAAAAATTTGGAGATAAAATAAAACTGCAACCCCAAGAAGCCAGATTCTGCATACGGTGCAAGACCAGAGAAATAGAAAGAGGCATTTCCCTGTCCTGCATAAAATATAAAGCTTGAATTTTTTTTTTTACCTTTGTTGTCTGACCATTTTATTCTCTGATCATGCTGGTCCCAGTCTGAGGTTTCTGTTTTCCTCTGTCTTCTCTTAGCTCTCTTTCTCTAGTCCATCGTCCATTTCTTGTCTCCTCTCTGTTTTCTTCACTTTGTTCCATCTTGGATACTGATTTTTTACCTTCAGCTTTTTTCCATTTCTTTTTCTTTCTGTCCACTCCAACTTCACTACTCTTTCTTACTATCCAGTCCTCAATCCCCCTCTTTTTTACTCCATTTACCTACCACTTTTCAACCCTCACCCCAGTCCTCCCATTCCCCACCTCTTTTTTTCCTGGTCCATTATTCCCCACCCTCATTCATATCCCCCACCCCATCCAGCATATCCCATCTCTCTTTTTCTCCCTCTCTCTGTCCTCACCCTGGGAAAAAAATATCATGCGACCTCATCCCCGGAGTCTTTCTTTTTTCGAGTCAGCGAAAGAAAAATCTCATAGCGCCATCCCCAGCTTTATGTTTACTTCCCTGAGTCAGCACGTAGCAGCCAGTGCTGACTGTAGCATTCACTTCTGCCCTTAGTATTCACTCCCCGGGCACTGGAAGTGAATATTAAGGGCAGCATTGGCTAACGTTGCTGACTCAGAGGAAGAAAGATGAAGCTGGGGATGGTACTGCATGACGCTGGGCTTGCATGCACAATGAGTTATGTCAGCTCCTGGGCCCACTGTCTGAGTCCCCACTTATTCTCCCCATACCCTGCCAATCTTAGATTCTGTCGTCTTCTTTTCTCCCACCTCATTTTAAAGTCTCCACCCTAAGTCCTAATCCCTGCTTTCCTCCCATTTCCCTAGTACTGCCTCCTATATCCATTCTGCACACTCATCCAGCTACTTCCTTCTCCAATATTCATTAACCTGCAGCTCCTCCTCGTTAACCCAGTATTTTCTTGTGCCCTCCCTCCCAACTGTTCCCGTTGTATGACCTTTTTTCTTCCCTCCCACACAAAATATCCGTCCACCTCTCCATCCTCACTCCCCGGCTTCTTTTTGTCTCCCCTCAGCCCCTTCCAATCCTCCCCAAGCATCAGCTCCCTTCTAGTTCCAGCCCTTCCCAACATCATCTCGATTCCAGTCCCAGACCTATCATCTCCTAGCATCAGCCCATTTCCAGTCCTAGCCCCCCCCTGCTGCATCAGTCCTTTCCAGCATCATCTCCCTTCTACTCTCCCCATCCCCCAGCATCAACCTATTCCAGTCCCAGCGCTCCCCCCCCAACCCCCTCCACTCCCAGTCCCTCCCATCATCTCCCTTCCAATCTCAGGCTGCCCATTACCCAGCATCATCCCATTTCTAGTACTAGCCCCCCAGTATCAGTCTTCCTCCAGTTCCCATCCTTCCCAGCATCAGCCCTTTTTCAGTCCCGGCACCCCCAGTATCAGTCCCCTTTCAGTCCCAGCCTCTTCCAGCATTTCTTTCAATAGCAGCCTCCCCATCCCCCAACCCCTATCCCATTTTAGCCCTCAGTCCTTTTACAGTGCCAGTGTCCCCCCCCCCCCCCATATGGCCCCACATCGCCCGACTGGCTTCAGAGGAAGCCGGCGAAGCCCAAAGACCAGTGCCCCAGTTCACCTCTGCACAGCTGCGGGAGTAAACAGTGGCATTTTCCTTTACTCCCACGGCTGTGATAAGTTGCAGATACCAGCGCCACTGTTCCTGGAGGTTAAACAGGGGCACTTCCTATCTCTTACATGAGGCAGGAAGAGCCCCTGTTTAACCTCCAGGGACTCAGTTACTATACTAAACATAGAATTTCCTTAAAATTATGTTTTAATGAATAAAAAGATTAAATACTAAAATTATGCCTGTATTAGGGTACTGTGCAAAACTGATTCAAAAGTGCTCTTCTGCCCTAAAACAAAACATAAAATCTGCTTTAAAGGAACTATATAGGACTTTTGTCTGGTTCTTAGTTGCAGCCCAGACTCCTTCTTGTTTTATGCATTATGGAGGTAATTTTATAAGTATGTTCCTAAATGGGGTTATTTTAGTCATCTAGGTGTGTAAATGGCCTCCTACAGAACAGCGTGCAGCATACGAGTACACAGCGCCATAGCTAGCCCTGCGCAAGCAATGCAGCCGCACAGAGCGCAAGAAAATAGGGGCACATTTAGAGCCAACCGCCAGCCTCTGCTCCCCCCCCCCCCCCCCACCGCCGCTTTTCCTGGTTCCCTGGTTGCAACAGAGCAGATTTCAAAATTAAAAAAAAAACAACCCACTGGTCTTTCAGACTCTGCACTTGCAGGGCTGGTCTGATCCCTCCCGCCTCTGATACGAGCATATGTCAGAGGGAGGGAGGGGGGGGGGGAAATCAGACCAGCCCTGCGAGTGCAAGGCACAAAGACCCACGTGTTTTTTTTAATTGGAGGTCTGCTCCGCTCCCACCGAGGGAATAGGAAAAGCAGAAGCAGGGCAAAGACAGGCAGCCCGGGGGGGGGGGGGGGGGGGGAAATCCATCTAGAGATTATGACATGTGGGATAAGATGAGGTAATGCTGGGCATGGTGGGATAGGAGAGATGACAAACATGTGATGGGGGGGGGCGCCAGGTTTGCAAGTCACACAGAGCGTTTATGGCAAGTACATGTGTTAATTTGATAGTGTGTACTTTGCCGATGAGTGTGCACATTGGCAGAGCGTGAGCAGAGTGAACAAGAACATGCACAGACTATAAAAATACTATCGTTTACATGCATATTTGCAAAATACAGACATGCGCATTTACACCAGCTCTCAAGGCTGGTATACTGTAAATGTCAGCCTTGTAACTGAAGGTGAAATTAGACCTTACCTACTATTTGTCTTTCCTTGATTCCCGCCAGTCCAGTACTTGTGGGTTATCTCTCTTCATCAGCAGCTAGGAACTGAACATGTCAGATTTCTGATGTCACGTAGAAGTGCTCCCTCCTTAGGCACCAGAAACCAATATCCTGTCGACAAAGCAGACCCCTAAAGAGCATTGCTAGTCACGCATGTGAAGCAAAACCTCCAGAGTACTCCAGGAGTAATGAACTGTGTCACTGAATAAACATTAAGAAAATATATACACTATGAGAAGAAAAACAGGAATCCAGGCTCATACTTGCCCATCCACCAAGCCCCTTCAAAGAGGACCCCAGTGAAAGAAATGATGGCGTTCTTAATGGAGCCCTACAGTGCGATCAGCCGGACATGCCCACTCTGCTAGACCCTAAAAATGCACAGAAAGGAGTCACTGCCAAACAAGGGAGGGTCCTGGACGTGACTGGAGGGACTCAAGGAAAGACAATTAGCAGGTAAAGTCTAATTTTGTCTTCCTAATCATCCCTACAGTCTAGTCCAGAACTTGTAGGATGTATCAGAGCACGGACTAAGAATGGGAGGGACTTGCGAGTCTGGCTTGGAGCACAGAGGCCCCAAATCACGCATCCTGAAACGCTTGAAAATCTAGGCGGTAATGTCGCGTAAAGGTGTGCAGAGATTACCATGTGGCCACCCTACAGATGTCCACTGGCGTGACCAGCCCGTGCTCTGCCTAGGAGGTCACCTGTGACCTCATGGAATATTTGTGAGTGATATTGCTGAAGGGCTGAATGGAAATGTCTGTCTTTTTGCAGATGACACAAAAATTTGCAACAGAGTGGACTCCCCCGAGGGAGTGGATAGCATGAGGAAAGATCTACAAAAGCTGGAAGAATGGTCTAATGCTTGGCAATTACAATTTAATGCGAAAAAGTGCAGTGTCATGCACTTAGGTAGCAGAAATCCAAGAGAAATGTACGCGATAGGGGGCAAGAGGTTGGTGTGCACGGTACAGGAGAAAGACCTTGGTGTGATTATCTCTGATGATCTCGAGGTGGCAAACTTTCAGTGCGACAAGGCGGTGGCAAAAGCCAGGAGGATGTTGGGCTGCATACAAAGAGGGATTACCAGCAGAAAGGAAGAGGTACTTATGCCACTGTACAGGTCGCTGGTGAGGCCTCACTTGGACTACTGTGTTCAGTTTTGGAGACCATATCTTGCAAAAGATGTAAAAAGACTGGAAACTGTTCAAAGGAAGGCGACCAAAATGATTTGAAACCTGCATCAGAAGCCTTATGAGAAAAGACTTGAAGACCTAAATATGTACACTTTGGAGGAGAGGAGGGACAGGGGAGATATGATTCAGACCTTTAAATACTTAGAGAAACGATGAACAAACAAACCTCTTCCAAAGACGGGGAAGCTGTAAAACTAGAGGGCATAACATGAAGTAGCAAGGTGGAAAATTGAAAGGCAATGTCAGGAAAGCACAGTTACTTACCTGTAACAGGTGATCTCTGGGAACAGCAGGAATAAGTCTTCACATATGGGTACGTCGGTACCGACGGAGTCCGCGCGGGAACGCTTCCCAGCATCCAATCAGAAAGCTTTTGGAAGCATCCCAACACGCCTGCGTGCTGCCTTCCCGCCTTCCCAACTGCCTCTCCTCAGTTAAGTTTTAAAGCTGAGACAAAGAAAGAGAGAGAGCAAGGAAGGGAAAGATAGAGATAGAGAAATGCAACTCCTAGGGGAGGTGGGTGGGTCGTGAAGACTTATTCCTGCTGTTCCCAGAGATCACCTGTTACAGGTAAGTAACTGTGCTATCTCCAGGAAGAAGCAGGAATGAGTCTTCACATATGGGGACTCCCAAGCTCAGATGCCCGGAGGGAGTCCTAGCATGTTGCAAGTCTAGAACGAGCCATGCTATTCCTCAGGACCTCAGGCATCCTGGGGATGGAGGGTAGGAGTTGAATACAGAAAAGAGCTGTGGAACAGCTGGCTAGAACAGGGCTTCAAAGGGGAAGACCCTGTATCAAGGGCATTTAGTAATAAAATATTGTAATCTGGGCCTCCCTTGTTGGCTTTGCACAAGTGCACTGAGCTACATATGGATCTGATAGAAGAACCAGTGAATGTGCTCAAGAGGTACCTCACTGAGAAGTAGAGGTAATAAAGTAGAACAAAAAATAAGTGGAGGTCAGAACCCTTTAGGGTGAGAAAAATAGCCCCAGGGGAAAACTGGGGTAGTATGAGAGGTAGAGCTTCAGCGGAGACGCAGAAGGTACTATTAAGGAATGCTTAAGCTGCTTTGGTCCAAAAACAGTACAAA
Source organism: Ichthyophis bannanicus (assembly GCA_033557465.1). Lineage (NCBI taxonomy): Eukaryota > Metazoa > Chordata > Amphibia > Gymnophiona > Ichthyophiidae > Ichthyophis > Ichthyophis bannanicus. Next base: position 57,481,022 of record CM066045.1, read on the forward strand.
TTTAGGGCCAAGAGAAAAATTTAGTCTGAGCCAACTGGACTGGGGTTGGAATCAGTCCATGTAGGGAAGAAAGGGTATGGAAACCCTTGTATCTGATAAAAAGGTAAGGACAGACTCAGGAGCGCTAAGCTTTAGAGCAACGGAAGCTCCGCAATGTCTTTCCTAAATGGGGTCAATTAGGAAAGAAAGGTACATGGAGAGCTTCAGGAGTACCTACCCTGAAAAGGTTAATTACCACAGGAGTGGTTCTAGGTGTAGTCCCCTAGGTATGCTGGTACAGCATTGATAGGGTTAGTGCCCATCTGTCAGGATCATAAAGGAATGTCAGGATATCTGATCCTAACAGATAGATAAGGAGATAGATACAGATCTATCTAAAAATATATCTCATTATATGTATTAATATATATGTTTTAATATATATATATATATATATATATATATATATATATATATATATATATACGTAGATTTAAATATATACACATATAGGTTATATATGCATATATCTATAAAGAGATATGTATGGGCAGAAGATACACAGCTAGATATAAATCAGCATATATATATATATATATATATGTATATATATACCTAGATGAATAGGCAGGCATATAGAGACATGTCTCCAGGTATATGGATGGAGAGATGTCCAGAGAACTCCATCCTCCCTTATAGGGAGAGAGAAAGATTTATCTAATAGCAAGAAGGTTGATACCTGCTTGAATAGATAAAATAGAAAAAATCCTCTTCTCCTGGTTATGACTGGCATAGTCAGAGGAAAGGTGTCCCTGACAAAAAGGCGGCTTAATTCTTTGCAGAATTTGAGCTCTTGAGTAACCAGGATGGCCTACAAGAAAATGGCAGAGGATAACGGCAGTCTGCAGACAGGAAGTCCAGTTATCTCCAGAATTGTAGTATGGAGATTGGATAGAGGAGGCCTCTGGAGGAAGATACCCTAGTGATCCTCCTATGAGGGCAAGATGGGTATTAGGTATCCTCTAGCTGCCAGTGAAGAATTTATCTCTGACAGGAGACCCCAGGAGATATGGGCCCAGCCAGGGAATTGGCCCTTCTTTAGGCTTTCACGTATTGAAAGGCCTGAGGCTTATGCCTCAAAAGATTTTTAAGATAAGATGGAAAGGGTAGAGAATACCTGCCAGGCATGAAACATGACTGGGGAAACCCCTTTTAACCATCTGGGGTTATCTGCTAGGCAAGATACTAATGCTCTCTAGCAAGGGCCCATAGTGCAAAGCTACTCTGTAGAGTTGCAGAGAGCATGCTGCCGGTTGGTCAGAAGAAAAACTGGCTGTGGAAAGCCAGCAGGTAACCAGCTATTCTGCCACGGGCAAGGGGCGAAGAATAGAAGTTAACCAACCAAACTGTGATAATAGGGTTTCCCAAACGAGATTGATACCCTGTTTGGGACTTAGCACTGAGGCTAGGAGGATTGCTATTGGAGGGGAAACCCTGGTTGTGTAGTGAACAAAACCAATGGTTTAACCACTAAGAATTGCTGCATTTGCAGCAACTATCAGGGCAGCATGGAGAATTTCTTTTCCCTCTAGAGGACCATAAGGGCTTACCCGTGTAAAAAAGTCACTCTTACAAACTAAATGTTGTAGTAAGAGGGAGGTAAGACAGAGTTGCAAGAGACCAATTATGGAGGAAGTCTCCGACAGATGAGATGATACATGCCAGTACAGGGAAACAACTGTCTATTGATAGTTGTTACCTCTCTTTCCTCCAAGAGGAAGAGGAAATCTGTTAAGTATGGGCATGATCATCATAAAGACTCTTAGAGAAAAGATGTCTCATGAAGAGATATCTAGGTAGGTTAGGATAAATTAGTGCAGATACTGCAAGTGAAAAGAAGCAGACTGCTACCCTAACCAGCAACCAAGAGAGACAATGATCTATTTGAAACCCTGCGACTGTTGGGTTTGTTGATCCTGTTGAGTTTGTAGATTCTTCAGACCAGGGCGATGTTTCCCCTGTTTGGGAACATCTGTATGATGGGCAGATGATGGACAAAACCTTCTCCCCCTAGGGGAAGAAAGTTTGGTAGGACATTTCCTACCTACTGGGAAAGAAGGCGGCGTAGAATAGCCTCTGGAAACAGGAAAATCAGTGGATAACTGAGTAACCTGGAGTAAAGACTCCTTGTTGAAGAGATTTTCTCCAGTGCAAGGAGTATTTCCCAGTCTTTCTTGTGCCCATTTGTCCAAGTCTGAAGCTTGGAGCCAGGCTCTACGCCGTGCCCCTACAGCTATAGCAGAAGTCCTGCTAACAGACTCAAAGGAGTCTAGGGAAGCACGAGTAAGAAACCTAGAGATATTATGAGCATGACTAACCAGTAAGGAATAGTCTGCTTGTTTGGGCTCTTGAAGAAAAGGAGTCAAAAGATGTAATTTTCTTGTGACCTCCTCAAGAGATAGACCCATATACAAAATATATGAGAGAATTCTTGCTGAAAGCATGGATGTCTGGAAGGTTTGACGTCCAAAGGCATCTAGTGTCTTAGACTCACGACCTGGCAGACAAGAAGAGTGCTTTTTATTACTCTTCACTCGCCTCAATGCTGATTCCACTACAATGGAATGATAAGGAAGTTGAGTCCTTTGAAACCCTGGAGAGGGGGGCACCTGATATAGGAGATCAGTTGCTCTGGAAAGTGGGGGTACCTTTAAAGGAGCTTCCCACATTCGTAGAAGGAGATCCTGCAAAGAATGATGCAAAGGAAGCATTATATTCTCCTTTGCTTCGCTAGGAACAGAGAGGTATTCTGTATTCCCTTGTGTAGGATCTTGTCCAGGAATAGGGATGGCAAGTGATTTTGCCATATCCAGGAGGAAAGTCTGGAAAGAAGGATCCCCAGAGGGAACTTCCCTTGGATAGGCTAGATCTGATGAAGAACTAGCGTTGGCACCGAGGGATCTATTCCAGTATATAGGAATAGAAGATCCTGAATGGTGCAGTATGGGATCCTTAGATGGTGGTCGCTGGTACTGCAGGTCAGAACCAGCGACAGTCAGGAACAGATCGTCCATGCTAGGGATCGATTCCAGACTCGGCATCGAGGGAAGCGAGCCTGACGAAAGAAGCATGGAAGGTACCGACCGTAATGGTACTGTGGATATCGGTACCGATCTCGGTACCGTATCTGATACCGGTGGAAGAAGACCAGCCGGTGGCAACTCTAACGGTATCGGAGGAACCGAGAGTTGCGGATCCAAAGTATCGGAACTGAGCCTTCGGTACCGACGGGAGTCGGTACCAAGGCGAGTTGGTACCCAGTCCTCCAGACTGGAGATCGATTCCAGACTCGGCCTCGAAGGAAGCGAGTCTATCGATGCACGTCTGGAGGGTACCGACGTCGGTACTAGTATCGGTGTCGATACCAATACTGTAAAGTCGGTCTGAAGTGTATCCACCGGGCCCGTAGGTACCGAGGACGCCAGACGACGATCCTTGGTGAGGAATATTTCATCCAACACCAGTGCCGATGCCGGGGTATCGGTACCGCTTGAAGCGGATGCCACCACCGGACATGGCTCAGGTATGTTCTGTGAGGGGTGAACCTCAGAAACAACCTGAAACCCCACACAGGCTTTGGAGGCCGAGGACTTCCACCGGGGTTTTGGAGCCAGTGGATTCTTGAGGGCAAGGCCGGAGGCATCTCTATGCTGTGCATAGAACTGCCGCTCGAGGACTGGCTAGTCTTAACAGACTGTTTCTGGGTTACCTGATCCTGTGTAGAAGAAGATATGGTCGGTGCCCTGAAGTTAGAGGGGGACCGTGTGTCGAGGGGAACTCGATGTTGAAAACGTCCTCTCACCATACTGGCGCCCGAGGGCTCCGGAGGAAAATGGTCAGGACCCAAGCAGGTTAGACACCAATTGTGAGTGTCTAAAAATAAAGTTGTACCGCCACAGTTTGTACATTTCCTGGGGAAAGTGGCTGGCAGTTCCATGAGGAAAAATGGAGAGGCCTAGAAGGCCTGAGAACCGTGAGACACTAAAAAAAATATATATATTCCTTAAAGGGAAAATATTTTATAAGAAAAGAAAAAAGAAACACCGACGGTACCAGTGGCTTCGGGTAAGGCAGCCGCGACCACAAGAAAACTAAAAAATAAAAGAAGAATTTTCTGAGGTGACAGGAGAACGTCCTGCCGGCTTCACGGAAAAACGAAAACTGAGGAGAGGCAGTTGGGAAGGTGGGAAGGCAGCATGCAGGCGTGTTGGGATGCTTCCAAAAGCTTTCTGACTGGACACTGGGAAGCGTTCCCGCGTGGACTCTGTCGGTACCGATGTACCCATATGTGAAGACTCATTCCTGCTTGTTCCTAGAGATATATTTTTTCACTGAAAGGGTGGTGGATCCTTGGAATGCCCTCCCGATGGAAGTGGTGGGGGCAAACACGGTGACGGAATTCAAAACGGCATGGGACAAACACAGCGGATCCCTTTACAGAAACAGGATAAAAACAAAATAAACTGAACCATCTAACTTCTCAACAAACAGGGGTGTCCTACATGGAGTGGTGGGCTCACCCCTAAACAAAGGCATGGGGAGGGGTGGCCTGCACAGAGCGACAGGTGCACCTACTCTTGCCATATTGCTGGGCAGACTGGATGGACCATGCTGGTCTTTATCTGCCGTCATTTACTATGTTACTAAGGAATGGACTTCAAGGTTGTTCAGAGCTGCTTTCCCCTTGAGAATATAGGCTGAGGCGATAGTTTCCTTTATCAAGTGCAACACAGAGGCCTTAGAGGCTGCCTCTCTCTTGCGGGGGAACAAGACGAATAAACAATCTGACCTGTGGATGGATTCCGTCTTCTTCAGGTAATGTTGCAGGATCCTACACATTTACAGACGGTGAAGCTGACAACCCTTCTCAGTCTCCGCGACAGGCAAACAACCCGGCAGGGTCACCGTTTGATTCAAATGAAAACTCGATACCACTTTAGGCAGAAAGGACGGCACAGGCCATAGAACCACCTTTTCCTTGGAAAGGAGCAAAAAAGGGGCTCGGCAAGACAGGGTTTGCAACTCGGAGACGCAACACACTGAGCAAAGGGCAATCAAGAAAACAATCTTCAGAGTGAGGTCCTTCAGGAAGGACCGAGCCAGCAGCTCAAATGGCACATCTGCTAAGGCTGCTGTTATCGGGTTGAGGTCCCACAGCAATATTGTGGTCCACAAGGGCGGGCGGGCGGCCCTGCTTCACCACTAGGAGGAAATGGACCACATCTGGTTGAGCCGCCAAGGAATAACCCTGTACCCGTTCCTGGTAACAAGAGAGAACCGCCACCTAGACATGCAAGGAGTTCAAGGCCAAAACCTTGTCCAGCCTCGCCCTCAAGAAAGCCAGGCTGTCCAGAAGTGAGGTGGCAAAAAGACTGGAGCTCCCCATCCTTGCACCAGCTTTCAAACACACGCCAGACTCTAATATAAGCCGGTGAGGTACAGCACTTGCAATATTTTAGCATGGTGGCTCTGTCACTGAATATCCTTTACGCCTTATTCAGCCCTTTTAAGAGCCAGGTGGTAAGCAAGAACTGATAGCCTGTGGTAAGAGGACTGGGCCCTAGGAGAGCAGGTTGACTCTTGAGGAGTCACCACAGGAGCAGCACAACCAGTCGGAGCAGATCTGCATACCACAGCCGACAAGGCCAATCTGGAGCAATCAGAATCACCTATCCCCAATGAGCTTCTATGCACTGCAGCAGATGTCCCATGAGGAGCCACAGAGGAAAAACATACAGCAGACCCTCCATCGGCCACGGCATCTAATCCTTTGGACATGGGTTCCCTGCACCTGCTGAAGAACTGAGCTGCCTTGGCGATGGCCGCTGAGGCCATGAGATCCATGAATGGCATGCACCAGCAGACTGTTAGGTTATGAAACACGGCCATGTTTAACTCCCTTTATCCCGGGTCCAACCAGTGCACACCAAGATAATCGGCCTGAACATTCTCCTTTCCTACCACATGAGCCACAGAAAGAGACGTCAGATGCTCCACCGCCCATAGCAGCAAAGGGAGCATCTCCTTTGCCAGCATCGCACTGCCCATGCCCCCTGTCGTCGTGCTGTCGGATCAGACGCACACTGCCCTTCTGGAAATCACAGGAAGGAAAATCTGGAGTGCAAAGAAGACCGCTCTCATTTCCAGCAAGTTGATGGACCAAGCACTCTCCTCCAGAGACCATAATCCTTGTGTCACCTGTGACTCGCAATGCATGTCCCAGCTCATGAGACTGGCATCAGTCATCACCAGCACCCAGTCCGGAGGCTCCAGCAGCATGCCTGTTGCCAGGTAATCCGGCTGCAGCCACCAAGATAGTTGCGTTTTCGTGGTTAGAGAGCAAATCAACCATTGCGACTTCAGGTGTTGCTGTGGCAACCAATGAGAGGGTTGCCCCTTCAAAGCATAACGTCGCCACTAGAACATACTATAGTCTTTGGACTGATCCCTGGTAGCAACGGCTTGCTTAGGAGCCTTTGGACAATCCTCTGGCAACCGTGAGTCCTTATAATCCCCCAGATCTTTGACCAGCTTATCCAGAGCCTCCTCGAACAACAGCTTGTCCTTGTAAGGAAGCTTGCTTAGTTGAGTTTTGGAAGAAACATCTGCCGCCCAATTTCTCAACCAAAGAAAACAGCAAGTGTCTACAAATAGAGGCCATAGTCTTAGCTGAGACTTTTACGAAGTCATAAAAGGCGTCCACCAAAAAGCAGAGACTGACTCCAACTTAGCCGCTTCTGGGACCGCACTTTGAGGTTCCATGTTCGCTGTCGCCAAGCCTTGGCTCCAGTAAATGGAGGCCCTGGTGACACAGGCCCCACATACAGAGGCTTGGAGAGCAAGAGCACTGTATCAAATGCTTGCTTCAAGAGGGGCTTGAGCTTGCGGCCCTGCACATTCTTTAATGCCGCAGATCCCTCCCTGGGGACTTCTTGGTAACTACTGAAACCAGGGCATCCACCTTGGGCATTTTGAGCAGCTCCTTCTCCTGTGGGATGGGATAAAGCCACCCCATGGCTCTCCAACCCTTCAAACTTGCCTCGGGGACTTCCCAATCTGCCTCTATTATTTGTTTAATCACGCAGTGGACTGGGAAGGAGGCGTGGGAGGACTTACAGTTCTGAAGCAAAGGATCTTCCAAAGGTTCCTCAGCCAGCAGAGGTGCCAGCACAATATTAAGCGCTACCAGAGAGTGACTAATTAATGCTGGTAATTCCTCCCGGTGAAAGACCCACACCATATTGGGACCTCCCCCTGGGGGATCTCTCCCTCTTCCAGCTCAGGTCAAGCTACCTGCCCCCCAGAGGTCTGATGGACCTTCCATAGCATACTCAGAAGCTGGAGAGTGTGGGGGGCTCTACTAAGCCTAGGAAGCGTCGTGCACTTGTTTCTTTTTAGGAGAGGGAGCCCTATAGCAGGGGGACCCTCTGGCAGGGCCAACGGTTCATGCCTGCTGCTGTGAGCTGGAGTAGGAGAAGCGCTACCCAGCCTCTGAGATAAACAGTAGGCTTGGTGAAGCTTTAGAATAAAATCAGGTGAAAAGGAAAAAGATGACAACTCAGGAACCCCCGAATCCACGATCTCCGATGCTGAAGGAAACTGAGGAGGCCTGAAGCCCTGTTTATCTGTCCGGATTCAAAATGGAAAGAGTGGATAAACTAGCCATGCTTCCTGTCAAACTCATGGGCCCTGATGATTGTGGAAATTCCCCCTCGGAAGTCCCAGACTCTCCCTCCATGTTTCCTGACTAGAAAAATCAGAACCGTGGCTCCCTGAGCTTAAAAATCTCTTTTACCGGCAAAAGTCGTGGCCCTTCCCCCCCCCCCCCCCCACCATGCAGAAAAACAGCCCAATAATGACCACTGCTGACCATGCTGAAAAAAACACAGCGATCGATGGCCCGAAGAGAAAAGAGGCAGAGGATCAAGAAAGGGAACTAAACAATGCCAAAACTGCCCAGAACTTACCGAGAAACCTCAGCCAAAGAAAAGAAAAAATTGGGACCAGTGCAGAGTGAAGCTGCAATGTTGGCTCTCCTTCATTTTTTGGGGGGCAGAGGGGTTGTTTCTGCATTTAAAATTTAAAGGTGCAGAGCACCAGAAAGGATCTGTTAAGAACAGTCAGTTACAAAGACAGCTAGGTACTCTTTCAAGAGTACTGTGCCATCTGGCAGAGGTGGAGGGGGGGGAGGGGGAGAAGGGACCTGACCACAGGTTTTTAACCCCTGCCCTGTACCCTACCCATTGAAGGGCCTGGTGTCAGGCAAGCAGGCCCAGCCTCCTGCTCTTCACTGTAAAACTACAGAAGTGACCCAGCCAAAAACCAAAGTATGCCTTAGGGAAGCTTCACCTGTATGCTTCATTCGGCTCTCCTGCTATAATTTTATTTTTATTTTTATTTGTTGCGTAGGTTATTCTGCTAACAGCGAGCCAATGTTCATCCAGTGGAGTGATGACCAGGTGGTTGCCTGACAAATGTCAGCTGACAGAACCAGACAGACATTCGCCCAGGACGCAGCCCGAGCTCACATGAAATGCGCTCAAACCAGCTGGCAAAGATGTCCAGTGCAACAAGTAAGCAGATGCAATCACCTCCTTGAGCCAGTGAGAAATGGAAGCCTTCGAGATGGCTTCCCCCATCACGGCCCACCAAAGAGGACAACCAACCAGTCTAATTTCCAGAAAGACCCTGTGCATTTGAGATAGCGTTTGAGGGCCCTGCACACTTTGAGTGATCACAAGTGCGGATCCTCCAAATCAGTAAAGGAGGAAGTACAACTGCCTGATTCACATGGAACATCGATACCACCTTGGGAAGAAAGGATGGCACCACCGCAAAGTGACTTTTTCCCACGAAAGAAGCAAAAAGGGCTCTCTGCATGACAACGCCTGCAACTCCAAAATACATCATGCAGATGAGATAGCCATCAGGAACATGACTTTTAGGGTCAGATCTTTGAGGGTTGCCTCTGCCAATGGCAAAAGAGGGAGCCTCTGTCAAGACTGAAAGAACCAGGTTTAGCTCCTACGCCGGCATTACCAAACAGGAGGCTGAAACTGCTTCACAGCACGTAAGAACCTGACCACATTGGGATGTGCCACCAGGGAGACCCCCTGAACATGTCCCCTGTAACACGCCAGCGCTGCCACTTGAACGCACGAGGGTTTAAGGCCAGGTCCTTCTCCAATCCAGTCTGAAAAAATGCCAAGATGTCCAGCATGGTTGCCGCCATGGCACTAATGTGATGGACTGCATGCCAGTCCTCAAATATCCGCCATACACAGATATAGGAAAGGGAAGTGAAACGCTTACGTGTCTTCAACAACAAGGTAGAAATCACCTGTGAAGAGCAGCCTTTCTTTCTTAATCCAGCCCTTTCAAGAGCCAAGCCGTAAGCGAGACTTGATCCACTTGAGGCATGAGAATGGGTTCCTGAGAGAGGAGGGTGTTGAGCGCCGAACTCTTTCACCAACTTTTCCAAGGCCTCACTGAAAAGCAGCTTCCCCTTAAAGGGGAGCTTGCTAAGCTGAGCTTTGGAAGCCACATCCACGGACCAATTCTGCAGCCAAAGAAATCTGCAAACTGCCACCACCAAGGCCATACTCTTAGCGGATGTGTGGAGCAGACTGTAGAAGGCGTCCACCAAGTAAGCATGGCCGACTCTAGCTTAGCTTTTGTGTGCCACCCTCAGGCAGACCTTGTGTCCAACGCAGACATACGCAAGCTACGTATGCCCCACAAATAGATGCCTGGAGCGCTAAGGGATTGACCTCAAAGGCCTGCTTAAGCAGAGTCTCCATCCTTTTATCCTGTGTGTCCTTGAGGGCAACTTTGCCCTTGACCAGTATCGTGGTCTTTCTAGTGACTGCTGATACCATGGCGTCCACCTTTGGTATCTTCAGGAAATCTTTCTTCACCGCAGGAATAGGGTACAAGCGAGCCTAGGCCCTGCCACCCCTCAGCCCTGTCTCGGGCAGCTGCCACTCCAGCTCCATCATCTGTTTGAGGGCACGGTGCACTGGGAAAGCTGTTTCCTCAGTCCCAATGCCCTGGAGCAATGGATCCTCGAGGGGAAACTCCTGCTCCTGCATCGGCTGTGACATGTGCAGTACTGCCAAGGAATGAGAAATGAAAGCAGTCAGGTCTGCACTATAATGGGATCTTCACCTTGAGGTAGCTCTCCTTCCTCCAATTCTGCCATCACCTCCTGCTGTTCCTGTCTAGAGGTCCCCTCCAGAGGCTCCTTGGAGTCCTCTGAAGTTTCTGAGGCCATCTCGAGAGCCAGAAATCCCAGCTCCTGGTTCCCCACAGCTTCCACAGGTGAAGGGGAACCCAACACCAGCTGCCCTTCTCTGACCAACCTCGGAGGCACAGACCAGCCTGCTCCTCCAGCCTTGTTTTAAACAGTAGGCCTGGTAGAGGGGCAATACAAAATCAGGAGTAAAGGGAGAGTCTCCTGATTGCAGTTGTCATTTGTTCTGCCGCCCGTGGAACTGCTCTGCCCACCTACGAGAAGGCACAGGAAGGGAATCTTGGCTGTCTGCAGCATCCAATAATGGTGGTGTGGTAACACTCAAGATGGCCATGGCTCACGCCAAAACAGCGGGGGTCACAGCCCACAGAGGAGCCTCCTGCATCTCCCCAACTGGCCAATATCACATTGTCATATGCTGGCTCGTCGACCCAGGCATAGTCTTCTGAGGCGTGATCTACAGACTTGCAGCTGCAGCAGAACCCTGATGCAGAGAGACAAGTCTTCTTCAGTCCACAGGCTATGCAGACTGCCTTAGACATGCTTCTGCTCCACCCTACCAAAAGAAAACATGCAGCTTATAAAACACCGAGCTGGCAAAAAACACATGCTTGTATCCTTGACGACCAGCCTGGGCCCCTTCCATCTAGCACTTACTTTGTGGCAATCCCTTTTCAGTCTCGTCACCTTGTGCCTCCACTGCCCGCAGAGACTGAATCCAGCAGGTCAGGTGAAGGGAGCAAACGCCGCACTGCTCAGACTCGACCCGCAGGAGATACTGAGAGATGGCAGGACTGCAAGGCCCAATTGTATGGTGCCCCTCCAAGCCGCTACACACTGTCTTCCTCCTAAGGAGAAACCCCAGGCCAACTGAACGACTGTGGGTTTTCCAGTGACAGCCAAGGCCAAGTTTAAAGGTAAGAACCCTCTACACTAACCAAAGTGCACCTCGAAGAAAAGACAAGCTACTCCTGAACTCTATTCAATCTTTTTTTTTTTTTTACCAATGCCCTACAGTGCAGCCCAGACTGCACTGGTGTTGTCCCACCTGCTAGAGACAGACTACTGACTTCTGGAAGAGGATTCAGTCCCTTATGTAGTGACATCACAGAAGTTAGAATGCTCAGTCTCCATCTGCTGGAGGTGGGACAAAACCCTGGAGTCTGGACTGGAGGGATGCTATGGAAATGCACAGTAAATTCATATCCATTAGGTGTGGCACAGATAGCGGGACCTTGTTTGTTTCAGAAATTACTGGAAATTGTACATTTCTCTTCAAAGAAAATTGTGGTTCTTAATACACTGAAGAAAGCATTGTTTAAAGCCATTACTGAAAATATTTACTTTAGATCCTAAGGTCTAAACTATATAGACCAGTGTCTAATATTCCACTTTAGGGGAAGTTGATTGAGAAATGTGTGGGACAGTAACTGGATGAATTTCAGGAGTATATGGTAGTTTTCAGTGTGTGTCAAGATGGATTTAGAAAATACTGAAGTACAGAGACTTTGCTAACAGTAGTTATGGATGAGGTCTACTACTTGATAAATTGTAGCTTCAATGCTGTGATGATTTTCTTAGATCTATCAGTGTCTGATATAATTCAGCATTCCCTTTTGAAAGATCAGGTGAAAAAATCGGGTATTGCGAGCTTGGTACTCAGATGGTTCGGTTCACTTTTGGATGGGAGCGTGTAGAAGGTAGTTGGCAATGAGGTCAAAGAAAAAACTGACTTCTGGAGGCAAGCAGTTGGGAAGCGGGCGCACATGCTCAGGGAGGCTCAACAAAGCTTCTCTGAGCTGAGAAAGATCCGTGCACACAAGGCTCAGTCGGGACTTCACTTTAGTGTGCCTGCATCCCTCTGCTTGTCTCCGGACAACCTACCAATCTGTGGTGACTCGGGCCACTTCCTGGTAAAAGAGACCGAGACGTCCACTAACTGAAGGCACCATGGAATGGGCCCTGTGCCTGTCACTGGGTGAGGTGGGAGCACTGGCTCCAGAGGAGTCCTTGTCCTTGGACCTCTGGCCCTCCAAAAGGGCTAAGATTTCCCACAAGACTTGCTGAATGGTGCTGTCTGCTTATGCGGATGGTAACGCCAAGAGTCTCTAATTCGGGACTGAGATGTCAAATGCCTTGGAAGAACCCTTTGGCCTATGATCAAGCTGTCCTATAAGAGCCTCTCTGCCATCTCCCTTTCCTTTTTTTTATGCAAGGGAAGGGGCAGGAAAGCTCCCTTTCCTCTCCTTCTTTTCTGTCTTCTAATTCCATTTTTTTTAAATAAGGGGGAGCAAGAGAAAGAACAAAGGAGGGGGGAGAAAGGGATAGAGCACATGAACACTAGCCCTTCTAGGAACCTGCACCTTACCGAACTCCGCTCCAGGCTCACTGGCTAGACTAGGCTGATGAACCCCTTCCAAGTGAGTTCCATCACAGGGGTACCCATAGATATGCCCTTGAGATCGTCAAACCCTGGCACAACCAAGGAGGCATTCTGCAGGGCAGCAGCCCAAGAGCTCAAAGATCAATGAAGCTGTACCAATACTGCAAACACCTCTGCTGGAGAAAGAGAAATACTGGAGTGCCTCTAGCTGCACCAGCCCTAGCACCAGTGAGGAGGTCACTGGAAACTTCTAGTTTTCCTCTATATCTGTCATCTGCTGGCATAGGGACACTACCCACTTGTATGGAGTGGTCTAGTAGGATGATCAGGAAGTAGTTAATGGCCCAATATTTGATTTTATCTATGGCAATGTACTTTTGATGGATGTGCCTAAGAAATTGTTAATTCAAGTACAGTTACTGCACAACATGGCAGCATGGTTGCTGGGGATTAGAGAATGCTTCCCTAGTATGCAGCAATTATGCTGGCTAGCAGTGGCTTACCATGGGATTTTTAAATCTTTAATGCTAGTTTCTAGTGTGCGCCATGCTTTGGGGCCCCAATCTTTGAGTTGTCATGCCATACCGATCAGGAAGTAACCAGTGTTCATCATCAAACAAGTTGTTGCAGATGCCTTCTAGAGAGAGATTGCATTTACAGTGGGTTAGGAAGAAGCCTTTTCTGTTCTGGGACTAATCTGGTGAAATAAGTTGACAGATAATGTCCACCAGAAATGGAATTGCCTTCATTTTCATGGTTGTGGTGGATGGCATTTGAGGATACTAAGGGGCACGTTTACCAAAGGTTAACATGCATTAATAAAGTTAACGCGCATTAAGTGCCACTGCACCCATAGAGATAAAACTGTTCTGGCACTTAACAAATGTGAACTTTATTAATGCGCATTAACTCTCTTTAGTAGGCATGTCCCTAATTTGTAGCAGTGGTATGATGTAGATAGTCTGAAAGGTGGACTGGGGTTGTACGGTTTTAGGGTGTATATTCTGGCATTTTATTTAAATGCTGTAATTCGCTTCACACATTTTGTTAATGGTGATTAATAAATCACAGTAAATAAATAAAATGTAAAAAGGGAAAAGTCTGTCTTTGGCTATTCTGTCAATGAGAAATATCAAGCTGAAGGTTAAATTAGACTTACCTGCTAATTGTTGTTCCTTTAGGAACTCCAGGCTAGTCCTGAACCTTTGGGGTCTTGCTCCTCCTCCAGCAGCTTGGAGACTGAGAAACGTCACACCTCTTTGGCGTCACCAGTATAAGTAGCCAGGATCCGCCTCCTGATGCCAGTAACCTATTGACAAAGCAAAACTCACCAGAGCAACAATTAAGTAGCAACAGTAGTAATAACTTTACCTACAAACTATCAATAAGACCACAAAGAAGGGCCGAACTTTAATTAAAAATGTTCAATTACCCCCCAAATTAGAAGTAACTGTGGCACACACTGAGATCCATACTTTCTGAAAGGAAAAAAACCCAAAATTCCCTGTGAAGGATGCCCTCCCCAAAATGGACTACCACCGCTCTCGCCACCCCAGAAGTACTCACCTGTCAGGCTTATGGAGCTTCAGGCTAGAGTCCATGCACAATAACGGAAGGGATACAGGACTAGCCTGGAGTTCCTAAAGGAACAACAATTAGCAGGTAAGTCTAATTTAACCTTCCTTAGCGTCTCTCCAGGCTAGTCCTGAACCTTTGGGGATGTACCAGAGCAGTGCAAAAAGAATCAACGGGAGGGACCTGCCAGACCAGCCTGAAGCACCGCCAATCCAAAACAGGTATCCCTCTGCGCCTGCACATCCAAACGGTAATGTTTGACAAAAGAATGTAAGGACGACCACGTAGCCGCCCTACAAATCTCCACAGGCGGAACCAGGGTGCATTCCGCCCAAGACGACGCTTGCACCCTAGTGGAATTTATTTATTTATTTAACAGCTTTTATATACCGCGCTATTTGTCATCAGTGCGGTTTACAGTGAACAAAATTGTACTCAGACATAGAGATCTAGTCAAGTTTACAAGTAACAGGGAGTAAAAACAGGTGTTAACTGGGGAATAGTATACAGTAGTAAAACATTCAACAAGGCAACTATTTACAACGCTTTAGCAAAGGTTGAAAAGACATTTCTATTGAAAGGAACTCTAATTTGGTATAGCCTGAGATATGCGCTAAAAAGAACTACTTGCTTAACCATGGTCATTTGTTTGGGTTGAGGGGGGCGGAGAGGGGTGCGCATTGCAGTGGGAGAAGTGTTGAAAGAAAAGGTGGGTTTTTAGGGCTTTTCTGTATTGTGATATATCTTTCAGCAGTCTGATGTCGGTAGGCAGCTTGTTCCAGCATCTGGGGGCGAAGGATGCAAATGCTCTGTTGGTAGTTGTCTGGTTGCATTTTACTAGTTCTTTTGGAACCGAGAGTATATTTTCGTCTATAGGTCTTCTAGACCTCTTGTTTTGAGTGTGGATAATGAGGTTCGATATGGACGATGGTGAGATTTTATGGAATGCTTTGAAGGTCATGAGGAGGACTTTGTAAGATATCCTACAGATTATCGGGAGCCAGTGAAGTTCCATCAGGATGGGGGTTATGTGTTGTCTCCTTGTAGAACCACATAGTACTCTGGCTGCTGAGTTCATAGCCAGCTGTAACGGGTTCAGAGTGCTCTTAGGTAAGCCATGTAGTATAATGTTCGCGTAGTCAAAATGTGGGGTTGACTAGAGCTTGAAATGTTGTGCGGAAGTCATTAGGTTCAAGCATGGGTTTGAGGTGTCGGAGAATCTTGATCTTGTGATAGATGGACTTTGCTGTGCATTTTATATGCTCTTTGAATTCTAGACGTTGGTCCAGTATGACACCTAGATAACGAATCGTAGATTTGACTGGTAAATCAGCGTCTCTTACTCTAAGTGTCAGTGGAGGAGAGAAGTCTTTATTCCTTGTGACAATAAGGACTTCTGTTTTTTTATGAGCTCTCAACCCCATCGGGAATGAGCTCTCAACCCCATCGGGACCGCCCTACCTTTCAACATATATGCGGACGCAATAGCTTCCTTAATCCATCTCGCAATGGAGGCCTTCGACGCTGCTTGACCCTTCCTAGGACCTCCAAACAGCACAAACAACCTATCTGAGCCACGGAAAGAATGGGTAGCCCTCAAATAACGACGCAGAGCTCTCCAAACATCCAACTTATGCAAGTGCCGCGGAGCTGCGCCCTCACTGTCCTCCGCAAAAGCCGGAGGGGAAACCACCTGATTTACATGAAACAGAGAAACTACCTTGGGCAAAAAGGACGGCACAGTCCTCAACACCACCTTGGAATCGCTAAACACTAGAAACGGCTCCCGACAGGACAAGGCCTGCAGTTCGGAAATCCTCCTGGCCGAGGAGATAGCCACCAGAAATACCACTTTCAGAGTAAGATCCTTCAACGACGCCCTCGCCAAAGGCTCAAAGGCGCTCGCATCAAAGCATCTAGAACTAAAGGTAAATCCCAAGACGGGACAACCGGTCTACAAGGAGGCCACAAGAGCAACACTGCTCTCAAAAATCACTTAACGTCTGGGTGACCTCCGAGACACACACCTCCGATCTTACCCCTGTAACAGGAGAGAGCCGCCAACTGCACTTTGAGAGAAGCAGCCGCTAAACCCTTCTCGTACCCATCCTGTAAAAACGCCAAGACTTGAGGGATCGAAGCTCGTAAGGCCGAAACACCTTTACCAGCATACCAAGCCTCGAAAACCCGCCAAACGCGAATATACACCAATGAAGTAGACCGCTTCCGAGCCCTCAACAAAGTGGCCACCACTGCATCCAAGTAACCTCTCGCCGCTAGCCTCGCCCTTTCAATAGCCAAGCTGTAAGCGAGAACCGATCCACCTGAGGCATTCGCAGAGGCCCCTGAATCAAGAGGTCCCTTCGAACTGGAAGCCACCACGGTTTGTCCGCTAGCATCCTGATGAGATCCGCATACCATGGCTGCCTTAGCCAATCTGGCGCGATCAACACTACTCTTCCCCTGTGAAGCTCCATGCGCTGCAGCACCTGACCTATTAACACCCATGGCGGAAAAACGTACAGCAACTGGCCTTCCGGCCAAGGCTGGATCAACACATCCAGGCCCTCCGGTCCTCTGCTGAAGAACCGGCTGGCCTTTGCGGACTGAAAAGTTGCCATGAGATCCATTACCGGCGGACCCCAGTGCCGTACTACCATCTCAAACACTGTCGGATGTAGAACCCACTCCCCCGGGTCTACCCGCACTCGACTCAAAAAATCGGCCTCATTTTCTACGCCTGCTACGTGCGCCGCTGACAGCGCCTGAAGATGTACCTCGGCCCACTCGAATAACTGATCGGCCTCGGCTTCCAATGTCACACTGCTGGTGCCCCCCTGCCGATTGATATAGGTGACTGTCATCGCATTGTCGGAAAACACACGCACGGCCTTTCCTCGAAGTAACTCCTGAAACACTCGGAGCGCCAGGACGACTGCCCTCAATTCTAACCTGTTGATCGACCAGGCCTGCTCCTGGCTCGACCATTCCCCTTGCGCGTACTGTCCCAGGACATGAGTCCCCCAACCTGCAAGGCTGGCGGCCGTCGTCAGGGGAACCCAATCCGGCGCCTCCAAGGGCATGCCCTCCTCGAGATGTCCTCTTCTCAACCACCAAAGGAGGGCGCGCCACGTCTCCTACTGCCAGGGCAGTACTTGTGTCACACGGTCGTTCTGGTGTGACCAACGCCTCAGCAAGGATCTTTGCAAAAGTCTCATATGTGCTCTCGCCCACGGCACCACTTCGAGAGACTCTGCCATGGTCCCCAACACCTGCAGGTAGTCCCAAGCCGTGGGGCGCTTGGTGCCCAGAAACCTGCGGATCAAATCCCGCAGCCCCTGCGCCCTTTTCTGTGGCAGAAAAACCTTTCCAACCTTCGTATCGAATCGCGCCCCCAAGTACTCGAGGTCCTGCGCGGGAAACAATCTGCTCTTGGCCATATTGACTACCCAACCGAGACTTTCTAAGAAGGATACCACCTTGGCTGTAGCCCCCATGCTCTCCGCCTCGGATTTCGCTCGAATCAACCAATCGTCCAGGTAAGGATGAACCAGAATCCCATCCTTTCTGAGCGCCGCCACCACCACAACCATTACCTTGGTGAAAACTCTGGGCGCTGTCGCCAGCCCGAAAGGTAATGCCTGGAACTGAAAGTGACCCATCGGCACTGTGAACCTCAAAAACGTTTGATGCTCCTGATGGATGGGAATATGGAGATAAGCTTCGGACAAGTCGAGGGATGTAAGAAACTCTCCTTGATGCACCGCCACTATGACCGACCTTAATGTCTCAATCCGAAAATGAGACACCTTTAAACAGCGATTTACCCGCTTGAGATCGAGAATTGGCCGAAAACTGCCTTCCTTCTTTGGCACCACAAAGTAGATGGAGTACCGACCGCATTGGTCTGGGGGCACCGGGACCACCGCTTCCAGGGCCAGCAACCGACCCAAGGTTTCCTGTACCGCCGCATACTTTCCCGGAGCTTTGCAGGGGGATTGTACGAAAGGCTCGGTCACTGGCTGCTGCAGCTCTAAGGCATATCCCTCTCGGATGACCTCCAGCACCCAGTGATCGGTCGTTATCTGGGTCCAGGCAGGATAAAATCTCTGCAGGCACCCCCCTATGGGCACCTGCCCCGCCTGGACCACCCTGGCTTCATTGTGTCTTACGCAGGGCGGAGGAAGAAGAGGCTGCAAAACTTCTACTCGCTCCCCGGAAGCCTCGAAACCACGGACTTCGGTAGGGAAAATGCCCCCTCTGCACTTGTCCAAACCGCGGGGAATGAAAATGACGAAAATCTCTCTGCTGACCTCTTGTTGCAGGACCCGAGCGACCCTGCTTCTGCTTATCCTCAAGCAACCGGCCGCCTTTGGATTCCCCTAAATCCTTCACTAGCTTCTCCAGATCCTCCCCAAACAGAAGCTTTCCTCTGAACGGGAGCTTACTCAGCCTAGACTTGCAAATGGACGCCTGAAGAGACAATGCATTCACCTCAAACACCTGCTTTAACAAGGTATCCAACCGTCTGTCCTGAGCATCCTTCAGGGCAGCACTACCTTCTACCGGGATAGTGGTTTTCTTAGTAACTGCTGAAACTGCAGCATCCACCTTAGGAGATTTAAACAACTCTCGATCCTGTTCCACTAACGGGTAGAGGCGAGACATCACCCGAGACCCCTTAAGGCCTGCCTCAGGCGTATCCCATTTGGCCTGAATCATCTCTCTGATCACTCTATGGACAGCCTGCAACAAAGGATCCTCCAACTGTGCCTCCTCAGACGGACCCTCTGCGGGCATATTCAGCGCCTTCAGCGACTTGGAAATCAACTCCGGCAACTCTTCTCTCCTAAAAATCCGAACCACTCGGGCCTGGTCCTCCTGTTCAACAATCTCTCCTTCCTCCACATCATCACTCAAATCGAAATCCTGCTCCAGGTCCTCCGAAGCCACCCCTTCTGACCCTACTGAGTGACATGACCGCTCTCTCTCGGCCCGCAGCCGCTTAGCTGGGATGCCCGACTCGCCTATGCTCAAGGGGGTCCCCGGCCTCTTTTCCCCGAAGTCCCCGTCCGACGGACTCGCAGAGGCCTTCGCCTGCACCCTCCCGAAAGCCTGCTGCATGAGGGTGAGGAACTGAGGAGAAAAAATGGTGGCGAGACCTCCGGGGATCTGCGGTTGCGGCGTCTGAACCCCCTGCAGAGCTAAGGGTCCCACAACTGGCTCCTGATTGAGATCCCGGGTGGCCCCGCCCTCTGCGAGGGCAGCCGAGCCATCCTTTTGGCTGTCTCCGTCCTGCGCAAGCCCCTGCTCCATGGACAGAGATTCTTTGAAGCAACCTTTGCAGAGCCCAGTCTCAGCCACTAAAGTCTTACGTGAACCACACAACAAGCAGAGTGGCTTAGAAGGCATAATGCGTGGGCCTGACCTGCGCAGCTGTTCCAACCCCCCCAAGTCCACTGAGGCTCCTTAGCTGACCAAGGTTGTTCTTTTTTTTTTTTTTTTTTTTCGTGAGGCAAAGAACTGGTCTCCCCACCTAAAAATAGGCCCCCGCACTGAAAAACGAAGCTCCCCCGCTTCAAACGAGGCCTTTAAAGATAAGGAATTCTCCGGCCCGTTGTTTTCCTGCGCATGAGCGCGCCTACCACGAGGCGAGGCCCAGCGCTGTCTCCACACGCCGCCGCTCACCCCTTAAACTGGCGCTGCCTCACCGACCCTGGCCCTTCTTACCCGAGATCCCGAGGCTCTGGAGGCCCAGACACCGCTGCTGAGCCTTTTCTGCAATCGCAGCCCCTGCGCACAGCCGACAGCAGAAGGGAACTGCAGCCACGCTGAAACGTGCTCCGCCGGAATGGAACCTCGGCGTCCGAGCAGCCAGCGATGCTCAGGCAACTGCCCAGCTATCCAAGAGCCGGCTCCT
Organism: Ichthyophis bannanicus; assembly: GCA_033557465.1. NCBI lineage: Eukaryota > Metazoa > Chordata > Amphibia > Gymnophiona > Ichthyophiidae > Ichthyophis > Ichthyophis bannanicus. Next base: position 57,501,191 of record CM066045.1, read on the forward strand.
CACCCATCAAGGTGGGATCGGGAACCAGGCTCTATCTTTCCCCCCATGCCGGTTTATCTCTGCTGCCAAAGGCCCCCCAAAAGCCCGGTAAGCCCAAGAAGGAAAAAGATAGGGGGGGGGGGGGGGAGACAGGCGCAGCCCAGAAAATAAGGAGTTCAGTCTGACCCACTGCTCCTGTAAGAAAAACAGAAGAATGCAATTAGCCCCAACAATCACTCTAAGTCTAAACTTAAACTACACTGAAACTACACTTAATTGCTCCTCAAAGCGAGCCCATGCCCTGGGCTCACCAGCCCTCCAGCTGCTTGGAGACTGAGATAACTGGCATCAGGAGGCGGATCCTGGCTACTTATACTGGTGACGCCAAAGAGGTGTGATGTTTCCCAGTCTCCAAGCTGCTGGAGGAGGAGCAAGACCCCAAAGGTTCAGGACTAGCCTGGAGAGACGCTAAGGAAGAGGTCACTAGATAAATTGTTTGCTTATGCTGCTGCCGTGGATTGGAATGGATTGTCTGCACAGATCAGAAAACTTTCACATTATATGGGGTTTCAATAATCACTGAAAACAAATTAATTCAGAAGATTTTTTATTACTTAGGAATCTCAGTTGGGAATAAAATGAAACTGTAAGGGTTGTACTGTATTTTAAATACCCTCTTAACTAATACAACCAGTCTAGAACCTGGAGGTATATAGGCGGGATATAAATGGATGTATTCAATTTAAATTAAATTTAAAAATGGCCTGCAAAGGTAATCCACCATGCCTAGATTTGGAACCTTACAAAATCCATTCAACTGGTATGAAGTTGGCACAAAACCAAGTGAAGGGGGGCAACTGTTCAACAGCCCACATTACATGCAATGCATCTACGCCTCTTCTCTTTGAAAGCTGCAGCCAGGAGGTGCACATGGTAGAAGAATCCTTGTACTTAAAAAGAAGAATGGGCAGCTGAGATGGGGCAAAAGGAGAAATTAGACCTTACCTGCTAATTGTCTTTCCTTGAGATCTCTCCGGGCCAGTCCAGGAAAGTAGGGTAGTCAACCTCCTCCAGCAGCTGAGGGCTGAAAGAACTGAAAATCTTTGCTGACAGGTGCAGTAGCTCCCCCTAGTGTCAGAGAGAGTCAGTCAGTCTCATAGTATCAAAGCAGCGGACCTAAACACGTACTGAACCGGAACAAAACAACAAAAGAACTAACATCAAAAACTCTGTGGAGAGAAGGATAAAGGATAAAGAGTGTACTTTAACAGTTTCTCGACTGCAACTACACAGTCTACGCTGTTGATCTGCGTTATAATCGTTTGTTTTCTTTTTCTTGCTTGTTCTCTTTTTTTTTTTTTTTTTTTTTTATGAAAACATTTCTGTCCACAATGTCCACCAATGTCCCCAGCTCCGGCCACCCGCTAGGCAACCTGTTATATGTAGAAATCTTTAGCCGAGGACAGTAACCGAATGAATTCTCGCAGACAAAGAATGGGAGGGTCCTGGACTGGCCCGGAGAGATCTCAAGGAAAGACAATTAGCAGGTAAGGTCTAATTTCTCCTTCCTATTCGTCTCTCCGGGCCAGTCCAGGAAAGCAGGGCAGTACCAAAGCAGTATTTACAACCGGGAGGATCCTGCGAGCCCCGCTAATACCGCTGAGGCCCCCACTGCAGCATCATCCCGTGCCTGAACATCCAACTGATAGTGTCGAGCAAACGTATGCAAGGAAGACCACATTGCCGCTCTACAAATATCCACTGGCGGAACCAAGGCATACTCTGCCCACGAAGTCGCCTGACCCCTAGTGGAATGTGCTCTGATCCCCACCGGAGCCGTCACGCCCATGGACAGATAAGCTGTCCGAATGGCATGCTTTACCCAATGAGCAATAGAAGCCGGACCCCCAAACAGGACGAATAACCTGTCCGACTTTCGAAACGGTTCCGTCTCCTTAAGATATCTACGCAACACGCGCCCTAAATCTAAGCGCTTCAGCGACCGATCCCACCTTTCCCCCTCAGGAGGACGAAAGGTAGGAAGGAACACGGCCTGATTCAGGTGAAAACTAGAGATTATCTTAGGCAGAAAAGACGGCACCGGCCACAATACTACCTTCTCCGCCGAAACTGAAGGTACGGCTCCCTGCAGGAGAGCGCCTGCAGATCCGACACTCTGCAAGCGGAACACAAAGCCACTAAAAAGGCCGTCTTCCAGGAAAGCTCCCGGAGACTACCCGGCGTCTTGGACTCAAACGGCGGCTTTGTCAGAGCTTCCAACACCAAATTCAAATCCCAAGGAGGTACTACTTGCCGAACTGGAGGACGAATGATTCTAGCCGCCCTAAGAAACCTCCGCACATCCGGATGCGAGGAAATTGAACGACCTTGCACCTTCCCTCTATAACAGGACAGCGCCGCCAGCTGCACCTTAAGAGTGTTGAGGGCTAGTCCTTTCTCCAGACCCTCCTGAAGGAAGGCTAAGATATCCAGTAGCAGCACACGAGAAGGGCGAACCCACCGTTCCTCACACCACGCCTCAAAAATGCGCCACACCCGAATGTACGCTAACGAAGTAGAGGTCTTTCTGGACCTTAACAGAGTGGCTATCATGGACGGAGAGTATCCGTTATGTCTCAACCGTTCCCTCTCAAGAGCCAAGCCATAAGCAAGAATCGATCCACCTGCGGCATTAAGAGAGGACCTTGGCACAACAGATTCACCCAAGCGGGCAACCTCCAAGGAGGAGCGACCAACAGATGTACCAAATCGGCATACCACGGATGCCTGGGCCAATCTGGAGCCACTAGGATCACCGTCCCCCTGTAGCGTGCTATCTTCTGAATCGTGCGACCGATTAGTGGCCATGGAGGAAAGACAAAGTAGCTGATCCGACGGCCAAGGCTGAACCAGAGCATCAAGACCTTCCGACATGTGCTCCCTGCACCTGCTGTAAAACCGCGCCGCTTTGGCATTTGCTTGAGTGGCCATGAGATCCAGAACTGGTTGAACCCACCGCACCGTGATGTCGTGAAAGATCGCCCAGTTCAGTTCCCATTCTCCGGGATCTATTGCATGCCGACTGAGATAGTCCGCCTGAATATTGTCCTTTCCTGCCACATGAGCTGCCGAAATCGCTACGAGATGCGCTTCCGCCCACTGAAACAGCCGTTGACACTCCTCTAGAAGCCACACGCTGCCCGTGCCGCCTTGCTTGTTGATGTATGAAACTGTCACCAAGTTGTCGGAAAATACCCGAACTGCTCGCCCCTCGAGCAGATCGGCAAACTCCACTAGTGCCAACCGAACCGCCCGCAGCGCCAACCGATTGATGGACCAAACTCTTTCCTCCATTGACCAGAGGCCCTGCACTATGCGGGTCAGGCATTGCGCCCCCCAACCGGAAAGGCTGGCATCGGTTGTGATTAACACCCAATCCGGCAGGGCCAAAGGCACTCCCGCTTGCAGGTGTGCCGGAACCAACCACCACTGTAGACTGCACTGCACCTCCGCCGGACACGGCAACCGCCGAGAGAGAGGATGATCTTGCGGGGACCACCTTGTTAGTAAGGCTTGCTGAAGAGGCTGCATATGCGTTCAAGCCCACGGCACCAGGTCTAAGGCCGCCGCCATTGACCCCAACACCTGTAAATATCTCCAAGCCATTGGAGCCTGAATGCGCAGAAACGCCATCACTTGCGAGAAAATCTTCCGAATTCGTTCCGCGGGGAGAAAAACGGAGCCGACCGCTGTGTCGAAGAAAGCTCCCAGATAAGTTAATTGCCTTCCCGGCTGCAAATGGCTCTTCGCTCGATTGATGACCCAACCGAGCTGCTCGAGAAACTCCACCACCCGAGCAGTTGCTGAGAGAGACTCCGCAAGAGACGGAGCTCGTATCAACCAATCGTCGAGATACGGATGGACCTGAATCCCTTCTTTCCATAGCGCTGCTGCCGCCACCTCCATGACCTTGGTGAAGGTACGAGGAGCAGTAGCTAGCCCGAACGGCAAGGCCCGGAACTGAAAATGACCCATGGGGACTGCAAACCGAAGACATTTTTGGTGTTCTGGTCTGATGGGAATATGCAAATATGCTTCCGTTAAATCTATGTACGAAAGAAATTCCCCCGGCTTCACCGACCGGATTACTGACCTTAAGGTTTCCATCCGAAAATGCGGAACTTGCAAGCAACGATTCACACATTTGAGATCGAGAATGGGACGAAAAGAACCTTCCTTTTTGGGAACCACGAAATATATCGAGTATCGACTTAAGCCGCACTGGTCTGCGGGAACAGGTACGACTGCCTGAAGATGCAACAACCGCAACAAAGTGTCGTTGACTGCAGCTCTTTTTGTCAGAGGACCGCATGGGGAAGCCACAAAGGCATCTAACAGTGGGTGAGCGAACTCCAGAGCATAACCTTCTCTGATAATTTCAAGAACCCACTGGTCCGTAGTGATGCTGGTTCACGTGGAGAGAAACTACTGCAACCGACCTCCCACAGGAATCTCCGCCTGGACCAGCGTCCCTTCATTGCGGCTTTTTGGCGGAGGAGAGTTGGGTGTTAAAATAGCCACTATTGAACCCCCTGGCTCCTCGAAAGGACTGGCCTCTAGCTACAAAACGGCCAAGCTAAGGCGAAAACCGGGACCCCCGGAAGCGGCGAGAATCGCGCCCCTGACCTCTCTGCAAGGAAGGTAGCTCAGCCGCTCTCGGCCGGTCTTCGGGAAGGCGACCTCCCTTGGAATCGCCTAAATCTTTCACAATCTTTTCCAACGCCTCCCCAAAAAGCAGCTTTCCCTTGTAAGGAAGCTTACTGAGACGGGCCTTAGATGACGCATCTGCTGCCCAGTTCCGTAACCAGAGAAAGCGCTGAGCTGCTATCACGGACACCATTGACTTCGCAGAGATCCTCACCAAATCATAGAAGGCATCCGCTAGATAAGCCGCTGCCAACTCCAGCTTTGCGCCTTCTGCCGAAGATTCTTCCTCCTTATCCTGACCACGGTCACCCTGAAGCCAGCGGATCGACGCTCTGGACACATATGCCCCACAAACTGAAGCCTGCAAGGCCAAGGCACTGGAATCAAAGGCTTGCTTTAGGAGCGCTTCTAACCGACGGTCCTGAAAATCTTTCAGAGCCGCACCACCTTCCATCGGAATTGTTGCCTTTTTCGTAACCGCCGACACGAGGGCATCCACCTTAGGCATACGCAATAACTCCCTTTCATCTTGGGGAATGGGGTACAGGCGAGCCATCGCACGACTTCCCCTTAGGGAGGCTTCAGGGCACTCCCATTCCGATTTAATCATCTGCTTAATGACTCTGTGAAGGGGGAAACAGCGCTGCTCCAATTTAAACCCTTGTAATAAGGGATCTTCTAACGGCTCTTGCTGAAGCTTAGGGAGCACAAGATTTAACGCCCCCAGAGACTGAGCAATTAACGCTCCTAACTCCTCCTTCCTGAAAACTCGAAAAACATTAGGATCCTCTCCTGGTCCTAACTCACCCTCCTCCAATTCCCCAGGCCAAACGTCAAGTCCTGCCTCTGACAGAATTTCGCCGTCTTCTGGCAGCTGAGACCCTGACACCAGAGGTCCCGAGTCCACCAAAGCTGCTTCCACGCCTTGCACCAACTCCAGCCCTTTAACTGCTGACACGCAAGCTGCAGTAGGAGAACAAGAGGACTGCGACTTCTTTATTAAATAAGCACTATGAAGCGCCAAAATAAACTCTGCCGACAGAAGAGAGTCCACCGATGCTGGCCCCACTGACAGAGATTGCTGTCAGCTGAAGGAGCTTTATGCGACTTAGATTTCCTCTTCCCCGACTTTACCGGCAGCGCGGGAGAATCGGACGGCTGAGATAAAATCGCCGCTGTTCCCGCTCTTTCTGCCACGCTCTGGGGCCTGACTGCCCCTCCATCTCCTGATTCCTTGCTTTTTAGGGTCTCCATGAGAGAAATAAAATTAAGAATCAAAATTAAGAAATAAAAGAGAACCGCACCGCTGCGATCTCCACAGCCGGCTCCCAAACCGCGGAAGACAAAGCACGTCTTTGCAAGCTAACTAGCCAGGAAACGAGACCCCAGAACCCGATATGTAACACCGCGCGACGGCGCTACTAAAGCCCGGTACCCTATGAACGCCCGGGAACTAGCTCCTACCTGAAAGCTATAGCAAGGTTAAGGCTGCCAGGATCCGCTCCCCCGCTGCCAGCGGGTAGCCGGAATCGCAGACATCAGAGACAGAGACATGCTTCCTGGGGCTCCCAGAGCTTTTTCAATTGCCTCTCACTGAATAAATCTCCAAGAAGCAGGCTCTGCTTTTTAAATTGCACCGACTTAGTGGTGCCGGAGAAACGGAGGATTCTTTTTGTGTCTTTTTTTTTTTTTTTTAAGAAAGACAAAAAACAAACGGAAGGCTGCTCCGCTGATGAGCCCTGCTAGAGCCCATCAGTCAGCGTATATAACTCCGAATCCTCCGATGAGATTTGAAATATATAGAAATATAGCCTTTTTGTTAAAGTACAATCCGGTTCCTATTAGTCCCTCCGGAGCCTGTCAGCTACACAACTCGCTCAGCTGCTGAGGACTGAAAGACTGACTGACTCTCTCTGAAACCAGGGGGAGCTACTGCGCCTGTCAGCAAAGATTTTCAGTTCTTTCAGCCCTCAGCTGCTGGAGGAGGTTGACTACCCTACTTTCCTGGACTGGCCCGGAGAGACGAATAGGAATGCCTTTTTACTTCCCCAACCTAGGGATGCATTTTTTTTACCACTGCTAAAAGAATATGCACTTTGAAAGCAGGCACGTATGTTCAGACACATTTCAAGAGCAGCAATTTTCAGTCAGGTCATTTTGCCCACATCAACAGGGAGGGCTCACAGAAACCGAGGGGAGTAATATTCAACGTACAGCAACTGGCTGCCACAGGTAAAGCAATCCAGATCTTCAGCTGCGATACCTGAATGATGGCTGCTACTGAATATCCCGACACTATCCAGCAAGTCACCGCTATTATCTGCATAGCAGTGACAGGACGACGACACAGCTGTTCTAAATTAGCTGGATAGCAGCACTGAAAAACTGATGCTATCTGGATAAACTCTGTCTCTGTCCTGGCACTGTCTGGATACTACAGGTAGTGTGTAAAGATATTCTGCAGCGTCATCAAGAGGGTGCTGCTCCATCTCTGTCTCAGCGGCATGGATATGGGCTGCTGCTACCTGAATAAATGCTGTTTGGATATCGGCTCCATAGGAAATGATAGCAGATAGAGCATATGGCCCATCCAGTCTGCAGAGAACCAACCAAACAGAGCAACAAAGTACCTGCAGCGTGTAACTAGACACCAAAGGAAGCTGGTACAAAGACTGGTGGACTTCAGGTTTAATCAAAACACCTTTTATTGACCCCTATGCGTTTCAGCCAATAGGCCTTCTTCAGGGGGATTTTTAGGAGACAAACCTCAAAAACATACAATTAAAATGACATGTTTAAATATCAATTAAAATAATATTTAAAAGAAATAGCAATATATCATGTATATAGTTAACCCCTGTTATCCAAGTTTGCACTCCCGTTCGATGTAAAACCAGACAGATTGTTGTTATGGTCGTTGTGTTATGATGTAAACCGCGCTGATACCGAATAGCGCGGTATATAAGAAATTGTAATAAAATAATAAATAAATAAATTATTATATTGCTATTTCTTTTAAATATTTTATTATTTTAATTGATATTTAAACATGTCATTTTAATTGTACTTTTTCAAAGTTTGTCTCCTAAAATTCCCCCTGAAGGCAGCCTATTGGCCGAAACGCATAGGGTCAATAAAAGGGGTTTTGATTAAACCTGAAATCCGCCAGTCTTTGTACCAGCTTCCTTTGGTCTCCATCCAGTCTGCAGCCATACGAATTAGTAAACTCTAAAATCCCTTCCTCCCCCTTAGAGATCCTGCACTTGACCCAATCTTTCTTGAATTCAGATACAGTCCTGGTCTCCACCATCTCAGCTGGGAAGCTGTTCTATGCATCCACCATCCTTTTCAATAAGGGAATATTTCCTTATACTCCTTTCATCTTCATCCTATGCCCTTTGTTTCAGCCATTCCAGGAAATCGCTCTTAAGCTACATCCTTTCATGGGCAACACGGGAAGCCTCCTGCCTTTTTATAATACTGTCATTAGCAGTGGCAAGAGAGTAGAGTCAACTGCACTTCTATCGGGTGAAAATTACTAGTTAAAATATTAGCAGCCATTAGAGACAAAAAGGGGGTTATTTTGGAAGCTCTATTCATGCTTTGGATGGCTGAAAATGGGCCTAGAGATGTCTCCAGAGACATTTTAGAAGTCGGCTCTGTGGACTTCCCCAGAATGAGGATGTCCAAGTCTGAACGGAGGGGGGGTGTGGGGTGTGGTGGAGGTGTGGCTTGGATATTCCTAGGAACATAGATGTTACTGTCTGATCTCAGAAACGTCCTGGATGTCCAGAGTCGCATCTAAGTTCAGACCTGTTCCAGACGCGAACAAGCATGGGGAATGCGCTCGTTTTGGTTGAAAAACATCCAGAGGGTGTAGAAAACATAGCACTGTATCATTCCCGTACTCAGCATAATCACATGATGGCAGCAGTGGGATCTGAAAGAGTAGTTACTCACCTGTAGCAGGTGCTCTCCAGGAGCAGCAGGAATCAGTCCTCACTTATGGGTGACATTGACATCGATGGAGCCCCCGTGCAAAGCAATTCCCCAGCTTTCTAAGAAAGTCTTTGGAAATACTGCGCATGTGCGGTCCCCTTCCCGCCTAAAGGTGCCATCTTGCTCAGTCCAATGACATAACACAAATATATGGTCAATTTTTTGCTGGAGCAAAATTACTGTTGAGCGATATATGTAACACTTTATTGCTCCAATCCCCAGAACTGTAAGCTACTGCTCATTCCCAATATTTGAACATAAATGCATTTCTTTAAAGCAACAGGTCTCAGACTTCAAAGAGCTCCGGTCTTTATCTTATGTCGACCTAATGCTCTGCTTTGCATCAATGACCCGTACGTTGCTTTATCATCTGTATTAAACTTGTACAATGTTACCAACCTTTGACCTCTATGACAATTTCAAAATCGGAACTTATATCAAAAATGAGTGCTTATCTTCAAAAGCTGCCCAATGCCAGTTTCAGCGCTGCTGCGTTTCACTGCCAAGCTGTTTCATCAGGGGCTGAGATTTTTCAACTCGTCCTCACTTCTTCGGTTCCAAAAAATATTCTTTCCATTCTTGTACACTAATCATGCGTTCGTCGCGCTCTAAAGAGGGAATCATAAGTTAGTGCTCCGTCCTCTAAACATCAATTATGTGCCATTGTTCCCACATCGATCTATGCAATAATACGACAGGAGTACATACCGTGGGCGTCTTAACTGATCTCATATCTCTTTCCATGCCGTTTGTTTCTAACAACGCCGTGCATGCGGGCCTCTCTCTGGGCGGGTTATATAGCTGATTACATCCTACCTGTCCTGATTTAAACACATAGGTTCCAATCAATTTGTGAATTCAGCCCTCCTGGTTGCACCGACTGCAACTTGAAAATCCATCTCTGTTCGATCACTATTAATGCTTGATCCCGAGATTTACCTCCTGATCCTATTACATTCCTATCAATACAAAAGCATTGTAATTCTTCAAATTTATGATGTTTCTGAAGGCAGTGTTCAACTATTGGTGCAGCCAGCGTCTTACATTTGATCCTACTGCGATGTTCCGCTAGTCTGATTTTAAATGGTCGAGATGTCTTCCCAATGTATAGTTGTTTACACGGACATTCTATGGCATATACTACATATGTTGTATTGCACGTTGTATGTTGCCGTAGCTTATATGTTTTTCCATGATATTCAAACAAAGTAGTTTCCTTAGTTACTGCATACATTGGACATGACCCACAACGGAAATGGCCCGCCGGTTGACTCAATGTGCTGTCATTCATAATTCGTAACCTAGTGGGACTTAAAACTTCTTTGAGATTGCGATGCCTCTGCCAGACGCATCTTATTCTCGCATCCTTAAACGTTGAAACGCTTCGGAGCACGTTCATATGTTTATTTAATATTTTTTGTATGCTGCTGTTAAACGGAGAGTGCTTCGTCACTAGATTCACTACTGTCGTATCCAAGCAGGGTGCACGTCGTGTTAATAAATAGTCTCGGTTGTTAAACAAAGCTCTTTTATAAGCTCGTTCCACTACATGGTGGGGATATCCCCTATCATAAAATTTAGACTTCAATGACCTGGCTTGATGTTTAAAATCCTGTATACTCGAGCAGTTGCGCCTATATCGGAGAAACTGCGAGAATGGAAGTCCATCCTTTAACCCTTTCGGGTGAATGCTAGAATAGTGGAGTAATGCATTTCTATCAGTGGGTTTATGATGGCAGAGGCATCTCAATCTCAAAGAAGTTTTAAGTCCCACTAGGTTACGAATTATGAATGACAGCACATTGAGTCAACCGGCGGGCCATTTCCGTTATGGGTCATGTCCAATGTGTGCAATAACTAAGGAAACTACTTCGTTTGAATATCATGGAAAAACATATAAGCTACGGCACCATACAACGTGCAATACAACATATGTAGTATATGCCATAGAATGTCCATGTAAACAACTATACATTGGGAAGACATCTCGACCATTTAAAATCAGACTAGCGGAACATCGCAGTAGGATCAAATGTAAGACGCTGGCTGCACCAATAGTTGAACACTGCCTTCAGGAACATCATAAATTTGAAGAATTACAATGCTTTTGTATTGATAGGAATGTAATAGGATCAGGAGGTAAATCTCGGGATCAAGCATTAATAGTGATCGAACAGAGATGGATTTTCAAGTTGCAGTTGGTGCAACCAGGAGGGCTGAATTCACAAATTGATTGGAACCTATGTGTTTAAATCAGGACAGGTAGGATGTAATCAGCTATATAACCCGCCCAGAGAGAGGCCCGCATGCGCGGCGTTGTTAGAAACAAACGGCTTGGAAAGAGATATGAGATCAGTTAAGACGCCCACGGTATGTACTCCTGTCGTATTATTGCATAGATCGATGTGGGAACAATGGCACATAATTGATGTTTAGAGGACGGAGCACTAACTTATGATTCCCTCTTTAGAGCGCGACGAACGCATGATTAGTGTACAAGAATGGAAAGAATCTATTTTTTGGAACCGAAGAAGTGAGGACGAGTTGAAAAATCTCAGCCCCTGATGAAACAGCTTGGCAGTGAAACGCAGCAGCGCTGAAACTGGCGTTGGGCAGCTTTTGAAGATAAGCACTCATTTTTGATATAAGTTTCGATTTTGAAATTGTCGTAGAGGTCAAAGGTTGATAACATTGTACAAGTTTAATACAGATGATAAAGCAACGTACGGGTCATTGATGCAAAGCAGAGCATTAGGTCGACATAAGATAAAGACCGGAGCTCTTTGAAGTCTGAGACCTGTTGCTTTAAAGAAATGCATTTATGTTCAAATATTGGGAATGAGCAGTAGCTTACAGTTCTGGGGATTGGAGCAATAAAGTGTTATATATATCGCTCAACAGTCCAATGACATAGCTAAGAGACAGCACACAAAAATGTCAAAATAAACTATGTACAACTGCAACTCCCAGGGGAGGAGGGAGGGTTGTGAGTACTGATTCCTGCTGCTCCTGCAGAACACCTGTTACAGGTGAGTAACTACTCTTTCTCCAGGACCAAGCAGGAAGTCAGTCCTCACTTATGGGACTCCCCAGCTTCAGACTACCGGGGACCCAGAGCTGAAAGAATGAGCTCCCTCTAGCCGCAGCATCAGAGAAAGGATTTCACTGAAAACATACCCCCACCGGTAGCCCAACCAGGGGGCTGGAGGGTAGGAGTTGCCTAAACCTCAAATAGATTCCGGAGCACTGCCTGACCGAAAGCACTGTCCCTACGGGACTCCTCTAGGCAGTAATGGGCCACAAAAGTCTGGTTTGAGGACCAAGTTGCAGCCCTACAGATGTCTGTCAACGGTACAGAGCGGAGATGAGCTACTGAGGCAGCCATTGCCCTGACACGGTGGGCCGTGACCCGACCCTGCAAGGAAAGGTCAGCTGTCCTGTAAGACCAGGTGATACAGTCAGCCACCCAGATGGACAAGGTACGCTTGGAGACATGTAATCCCAAGTTATTAGGGTCAAAAGATACGAAGAGCTGAGTAGCCCTCCTATGCCCCTGCGTATGTTCAATGTAGAAGGATAAGGCCCTCCTACAGTCCAGGGTATGCAGGACTGTCTCAGCCCGGCTGGCATGGGGCCTAGGGAAGAACGTTGCAAGAACCACCTCCTGGTTGAGATGGAAAGAGGAGACAACCTTAGGGAGGAACTTAGGATGAGTCCTAAGGGCTACCCTGTTCCTATAGAAGAGAGTGTAAGGCCTGTCACAGACCAGGGCTTGAAGCTCACTCACTCGCCTGGCCGAGGTTAGGGCCACAAGGAATAGAGCCTTCCAAGAAAGGAAGCGGAGAGGACAGGTAGCCATTGGCTCAAAAGGTGGGCGAGTCAGTTGCTGTAAGACCACATTCAACTCCCACTCAGGGGCCGGTGGACGGAGAGGAGGCTTCAGCAAGAGCAAGCCTCTGAGGAAGCGGGACACAAAGGGGTGAACCGACAGAGAGTGTCCTTCCACCAGTGAGTGGTGAGCTGCTAGAGCAGAGAGGTAGACCTGAACCGAATTGGACTTAAAGCCTTGATTGGACAAGTGCAGTAGATACTGAAGCACTACTGGTACAGTGCAGGTGAAAGGATCCTCCTTGCGCTGCTGACACCACATGGAGAACCTTCTCCACTTCAGGGCATAGGCTTTCCTGGTGGATTGCTTTCTAGAGACCAAGACCACCTCTTCCACTTCCCGGGGTAGGCCCCAGGGAACCAACACTACCCTTGCAGCCTCCAATCCATCAAATTGAGAGATTTGAGATTGGGGTGCAGAAGGGAACCCTGATCCTGAGAGAGAAGATCGGGTTGCAACGAGGTAGTGGTGGTTCCACGGCTAGCTGAAGCAGAAGTGGAAACCAGGGCTGCCTCGGCCACCTGGGAGCTATCAGAAGTACCGAGGCCTTGTCCCTTAGGATCTTGAACAAGATTCGAGCCACCAGAGGCTTGGGAGGAAACGCATACAGGAGGCCCGGGGAGGAAACGCATACAGGAGGCCCGGGGACCAAGAAATCAGGAAGGCATCCGCTGCTAACCTCAGGGGGTGCGGTTGCCTGGAACAGAACCTGGGCAGCTGCCGGTTCAGAGGACTGGCAAAGAGATCTATGGATGGGAGTCACCATCTCAGGAAACTTTTCTGAACCACCAAGGGGTGTGGTTGCCACTCGTGGGGTTGCAGAATCCTGCTCAACCTGTCTGCCAGGAACTTTCCTGGCCAGGAAGATAAACAGCCTTGAGAAACATGTTGTGTTTGAGAGCAAAAGAGCAAAGGGCCTGTGCCTCTCGACACAGAAGCCTGGACCCCCTGCCTCCCTGTTTGTTCACTTAGAACATGGCCACTTGATTGTCCGTCTGTACCAGAACAAACTGGTGAGCCAAGGTGTGAGAGAAGGTTTTGAGGGCTAAGCGAATAGCCCGGAGTTCCAGAAGGTTGCACCACAGGCCCTGGATGCACCTGTCCAGGCAATGTGCGCCCCAGCCCTGCAAGGAGGCATTGGTCGTCAACACCACTGTGGAAACAGGCACCTGAAAAGGCACCCCCTGTAATAAGTTGGGGGGGGGGGGTGTAGCCACCACTGTAGGGAGTCCAGGAATGGTTTGGATACCTGCACTTTGTCTGTGAGGCTTCCTGTGGCTTGTTTCCACTGAGTTCGGAGACACCATTGTGCAGGCTTCATGTGGAGGCGGGCATTGGGGGTCACGTGCACTTTCGATGCCATGTGGCCCAGGAGCTTTAGACAGAGTCTGGCGGAGACCTGTGGCCTGCTCAGAAACTGGTTTGCTATGTCTATGAGTCTTTGAGCCCTGTCTCTTGGCAAGTAAGCCTTTGCTTGCAGGGAGTCCAACCTTGCCCCTATGAACTATAGGTTCTGGGAGAGGAGCAAAGTGGACTTTGCAAAGTTTATGACAAAACCTAGGTGTTGAAGGAGGGAGACAGTTCTGAGGGTGGCTTGCCGGGCCTCCTGGGAAGTCTGACCCCTGATGAGCCAGTCATCCAGGTAGGGGAAGACAAAAACACCCTGATTCCTTAAGTAGGCCGCCACCACCGCCAGGCACTTTGTAAAGACCCTTGGGGCGGAGGTCAGGCCAAAGGGCAGTACTCTGTACTGGTAATGGTTTCCTCCCACAATGAACCTGAGGTACTTTCTGTGGTCTGGATGAATGAAGATGTGAGTGTACACATCCTTTAGATCTAAGGAGCATAGCCAATCTCCCTGCTGGAGGTAGGGCAGAAGTGTTCTAAGAGTAAGCATCTTGAACCTTTCTTTCTCCAAGAACTTGTTGAGATTCCTGAGGTCGAGAATAGGCCTGAGGCCCCTGGTTCTCTTTGGTACGAGGAAGTACCTGGAGTAGAACCCGTGACCTTGCAGGTGGGGAGGTACTGGCTCCACCGCCTGGTCCAGAAGCAGACCTTGAAGTTCTTGAAGGAGGAGGTCTGTGTGCAGAGAAGGTCTTGAAGGCTCTCCTGGGAAGTAAGTAGGAGGCAACTGCTGGAAATGGAGCATATAGCCCTTGTGGACTATGCTTAATACCCAAGCATCTCCTGTAATGGTTGACCACCTGTGTGCAAACAGGACTAGACGACCTCCTGTGCAGAGATGGGGACAGCAGAGGTGGAAAGGCTATGCTGTGGGAGTCAAAAACCCCCTTCCTGCTGAGTGGGAGCAGGAGCCGGAGGCTTGGGGGTCTTCTGCCTACGGGGCCCATGTCCCTGCCCCTTGGCCTGCTGACCCTGCTGGGGAGCTGGGGAGGCCTGGTAATGAGGGAAAGGTTTTAGGCAGCCGCCTTCCTCGGGTAAAAGGACTTCTTACCCGAGTCCTTCTTCCTCTGAGAAGGGGCAGAAGATTTTCTGGACAGCCTTGTCCTAGTCAGGTGCTCGGTTTCGAGCTCAGCTGCCTTCTCGGCCATGGGCTTGCCAAAAAGGTTTTCACCTCGGCAAGGGACATCGACCAACTTGTCCTGCACCCAGGGCTCGAGGTCCGATGACTGCAACCATGCCTGGCGTCGGGCCCCGATGCCGGCTGCCGCTACACGGGCCGAAGCCTTGAAGCCATCGTAGGCTGCTCGGGACATGAACTTTGAGCATTCCCGGATTCCCGAGGACAAGGTCTTGAACCTCTGCAAAGGTTCCCCGGAGAGGCCAGCAGAGAACCCGGCAAGTTCCTTCGCCAGGTCCCGTAGGTACATGCCCATGTACAGCTGGGTAAGACTGGACACGGCAAGCAAGCATCGAGCCCTGGAAGCACTTTCTGCCGAAAGCATCCAGGTTCCGGGCCTCCCTGCCAAGAGGCACCGCGAAGTGCATCTTCTGGCTTTTCAGACGATGCATGGCCGATTCCACCACCATGGAATGGTGCGGCAGCTGTGCCTTCTGGAAACCAGGGCTCTTACGGCATCGATAAATGGAATCAACCTGCTTGCTCAAAACCTGCGCTGAAGCCGGTGCCTCCCACATCCGGAAGAGGAGCTGTTCCAGCATCGGAGGAACAGGCACAGTAAAGGACTCCTTCGGAGGAGAGTCATACTGGAGGGCCTTGAGCTCTTCGGCTCGAGGCTCCTCCTTAGGGTCCGCGGGAATCTCCAAAGCCTAGGCCATGTCCCTGACGAACTCCGAGAACCTGGTGTCCTCCGGAGGGGACCTACTCCGGGGCTCAGACTGCGGTGAGTACGAAGGGACGCACCGAGTCCGAAAAGTATCGGGGGACTCCTCGTCCTCCGTCTCCCACGTGGACTCATCCGAAGAGGAGTCGGGGGGCTCTGACCGCGCGGGCCTCGGTGGCACCCGCCCCGACACCGAAGGCACCGGCGTCGACGCCCTCGGTTCCGAGCGGGAGGTCGAGGGTGACCATGACCGAGGACGACCTCGAACCTTCATGGTCTCGAGTATCGGCTCAGTCTCCAGGGTCGACTTAGACGTCGACATCCCGGTGGTCGGGGCAGATGCACCAGCGAGGCTGGCCATCAGTACCCGCTGCTGATCCATGAAGGCAGACAATCTGCACTCCAAGGCTGTCAGCCTGAGTCCAAGCTCAGGAGACTCAGCAGCCACTGACTCGGGCCCCGGTGGCGCCGGGCCCGACGTCAGCTCCCTAGGAGGCGAGTCCATGAAGACAACAGGACTTACGTGTCCGACGGGCTCCGTCACCACACGAGGCATTTTGGACGGCTTCTCCTGCTCCAAGGGCCCGGGACAGCGGTCGGAGGTCCAAGACCTGGCCCTCGAGGAACCAGGGACCTCCTCCGAAGCCACCCTCATGAGCCATTTCTTCCTCTTACATTCCCGATCGAGGGACCCACTGTCCGAGGAACCCCGGCGATGCTCGGGGTCAGACTCCCGAGACGTTGAGGCCTCGGACGAGGTCTGGGCCCAGCCGGGGGCAGAGTCAGAAAAAATCCATTCTTTCTGATGCTGGCGGCTTCGTAGTGCCTTGGTGGACATTTTGCCACACGGGACACAGACCTTAGGATCATGATCCGGTCCGAGGCAACGAAGGCAGCAGTCGTGTGTGTCGGTGAGAGACATCAGTTTCTTGCACCGATCACACTTTTTGAAACCACTGGAAGCCATCGGGGAAAAAAGAACCCCCGCGAGGTCAAAGGAGCAGCCTTCCAGGGACAAAACAAAAAGGGCGCGAACGCCAGCCACGAAGGGCAAAAAACAAAAAATCGAAGACGGGCTCGATACCGGTGTATCGAACCCAGCGGGAAGGGGAACCGGCGTCGTACCGGAGAAAAAACACAATGAAATCACAAGAAAAAACGTCAATTTTTCCGGGTGACACGGACAGACGTCCGGTGGGCTCCACGGAAAAAGAAAGACTGAGCAAGATGGCACCTTTAGGTGGGAAGGGGACTGCACATGCGCGCAGTATTCCCAAAGGCTTTCTTAGAAAGCTGGGGAATTGTTCCGCACGGGGGCTCCATCGACGTCGATGTCACCCATAAGTGAGGACTGACTTCCTGCTTGGTCCTGGAGAATCCTGGCTTCTCTGGTATTAGCCCACTACTCCTAGACGTCCGGGTTCTAAAATGCTATTCTGGGGATGTAAATGTAGACAACCCCACAAATATCCGTATTGGGCATGCACACGTTTGTGAAATCATGTCTGCAACTGGATGCGCTTGCTTCCGCCCCCCCCCCCCCCGACATTGCACTTGGACATGTCCCTCACCGAGTACAGAACACCCCTCTCTATTTTAGGTTCTGACAATCAGAACAGGGGATGCACTGTACACATTTTCCAACATCTACACACTATAATCTAGATAAAAAATGTTACTAATAAGACATGGACAGTGTACATCCCAAGTCTCTCTCCATCTCCTGACTTATTGCCCGTCTCTGACCACTTTAGCTTTGAATAACTACATAACAAGGTCACGTTTATAATGCACAATAAGATCTTATTAAAAAGAACTTTAAACTTCCAAAGGCACTACAGAGAAAATATTCACTTCTACTGTTTTACCATCCCAATGCATGAAGATGCATAGCAGAACCTGTCTACACATCTTGCTTAGGTTTAACAAACAGATGCCATACTCCAGACTGCAAAGCCTGGCATGACACAGCCTGCTCTCCATGAACTAGCTAAGCATATGGGTAGCTGCTGCAATACAATGCCAATGTCTGCTGTTTACAAAGGGGATTTTAATGGGGAATAAGCATTTTAAAGTGAACTCTGAGAAGCGCATAGATGAGGAAGCCTTTTGTGTGACAGTCGTACATATTTGAAAACATATATCCCCCCTACTGCTTTTGCATGTTCTTCATTAATGTTACATAAACATTTACATGAAATCCTTTAAGAAACTGTGCTCAGGCTGACAAAATACAGTAGTTTGCGTAGTGCTGTTCACACTTGACATCTTCCACCTTCACGGGTACCAGCCATGGAGCCAGGACAAAAGCGATGCTCTCTGAGAACAGCAGGGGAAATACTGCACACACTGGCATTTTTCACTGTATTACATCTGGCCATTAGTTACAGCTGCATTTATTTTGGAGATTATTATACAGGTCTCAAGAAAACACTACAGCAAGGTAAAGTGTTTAAAGAGAGGTAGTATGGCAAAAAAGATCGAGTAGAGGTATTACTGTACACGCAGAAGAGACTCTAGCAAAGCATATCTTAGCTGAAGCCACAGAAGCTACATTGGGGCACATTTTCTTCCCAAAACTAGTGCACAGGGCATGGATTTCCCCACACAAGAGAAGTCCAGCATTTTCAAACTTTTGTTTCATTAGTTAAAAACATTAACAAGGTCAGTTTGCTTTCTTCACCATCTGCTGACCTTTCAATGGATGGCCAAGCACAGATTTCACCCCTCCTTGAATTGTGCACCAGTTAGGAGACCTTCCACTGTTTTACCACAGTTGATGATGGTCTCAGTCTCGCGTATACACACACTCTTAGTCCAAGCGTTTAAAAAAAAAGGTAATTCGTTTTCTGAGTGTCACATACTAGCAACCTGTAATAAGCTGCAGAGGCCTAGCAGAACACCTCCCCCCTCCCCCTCTTACTCTCTGATAAATGTTCTGGCTAATTCCCTGGCACGGCCTAACTTGATTTAACAACTTTTACCTCCAAAAGGTTGCAGCTGACCATAGTCCACTAAAGTGCAAGAACTGCCTGCTTTTATTCTGTTTGGGCCTCAAGTGCTGGTGTTTAATATTTATGTAAAAAAATATCTAAAATAAAGAGCCGCCAGGCTTTCCTCTTTTTTTTTTAAGATACTTAAACTATTTCTTTTAGATAGCCATTCATGCTTTGAACTGTGCTCCTTCTCAAAGAAAGCAACTCTCTCGTACAGCTAGACAAACCTCCTCCTTCAATACATTCAAAACTTCCTCACGGTCCAACGTTACAATATGATGCACCCACAGCGCATGCAGAGTATGTGTGTGTAATGCATTTATCACACACACACACATCACCCATACACAAATACACATAAATAAACACTCACAATGTGAAAGACATTTTAGCAGCAATGAATAAGCATTAAAGCAAATGCAGCAAAGTGCATGGAAATCTACCACAGAACGGGGCGATTACATAAAATCCGTTTCTCTTTCTATTCCGACATATTTAAGGGCATCAGCTTGGCTGTACCTGTAAAAGAAAAGATTTTTTTCTGAAAAGTGGAGATAAAAAACGATTTCAAAATTTCAACAATATATAGCATTAGCAAATTAAATCCTCTCTCCTTGGGAATCTGTGTTAGCCCAGCACTACCTTTGAACTGGTCCACATTAATCCATATCACGTGCAAGCTATTTAACACAATTCAACTCTTTGTCAGAGAGCTTGTTAAATTGTGTACAGGTACTAAAACTTACAGGACGATGCAGAAACCTTGTGTCAAAGCTCAGCACAGGGTTTCCTAATGTAAGTTTAATGTCTTTTTGCACAGCCATGGTGTAAGCAAACAGTATGCAAATCAGCTGTGCACAAAAAGATGGTGTTAAACAAGGGAAGCATGCCAGACATATGTGCACAGGGGCCTGGTTTGAGTCTGGCTTCTGTGCACATGGACTAAACTGTCAAAGTAAATGCAACAAAGTCATTTGAGGTAACGTCACTTCGGATGACCAGACTCCATTTCCCCCCCCCCCCCAGATTGCGGTGCCCTGTTCCTCTCCCTCCAAAACAACACTCCCTGGTGGCCTAGTGGCTCCACACCCCACCTCATCAAACTCTCTTGGTACCTCAAAAGTTGGGAGGTGGGAGCAATGTCCACACACTCCCATCTCCGAGCAACCATCTTGAAAATTGGCAGCATCCAGCCCCACATGGTGCATCCTGGGAGGGGCCAGCTGCCAAATAAGGCAAACATTTCTTATATAGCAATGACATCTTTTCCCTCGGGGTACATCCTGAGATGGATGACACAGGATCATCTGTCCCAGGATGCACCCTGATGGGGGGGTTACTGCCATATAAGGCAATTTTTGCCTTATATGGCAGTCTGACCCCGCCTGGTGCATCATGTAGCATGAGGAAAGGTCACTATTTTTCAAAATAGTGGTGTGGGGGCAGGACTCTAGGCATCACTTCCGCTTCCCAACTTTAAGGTACCAGGAGGATTCAGGGAGGTGGGGCTTTGGGGCCACTAGGCCATTTTCTAGACTGGGATGGATGGGGCGACTGGGTCACCAGGCCATTTTGCGGGTTGGGGTTGGGGCCACAAGGTAATTTTCTGGTTCGGGGAGGGGGGTGGGGCCACCAGGTAATTTTGTTGGATGGGGGCCACGATCGGATCGGGGCAGGTGCTGTGAGTCGGGGGATCTTCTGCCTCAGCTATATCTTTGCATCTGCTTGAAAACAAGTAAAAAACTGTGCTAAGTTTCCGTGCAGTTTTTCATATCAGGCACGATTTAAAATGCGTTATTTTACATGCGATTAGACTGCCCTCTGCGCTATACTTTGGCGCACTGGTTTTGTGTCATTTTTCCCACACTAGCTTGCTTTCTGCATTAAAGAGCAAGACTAGCGCAGGAAAAGCGCCAGCAAAATGCTGCGCTAAAGCCCCTTAGACTGTAAGACCAAATGTAACTTGCCTTGAAATCTGAGAAAAGGCAAAAGCCAAATCCATTTCCCTTTCTTGAAGTAACAAACTACCCAAAGCTAGGAAAACTAAGAACAATTCAAGAAAGATCTACAACCACTTGTACTGGAGGATAAAATCAGTGGAAAAAATTGTCCCTGCTCCCTCAATACTAGCTTTCTGGCAGCCGCCTAGTTTGAAACTGGTGAGAAATCATCTTCAAGATGAAATTTTACTTACCTGATAATTTCCTTTCCCGGAATCCTGCTAGACCAGTCCAGACAAGTGGATAGTGTCTCCCCCCCCTCCCACAGCAGATGATAAAGACAAAGAAAAACTTGAAGATTCCAGTGAGCACTGGTGCAGCTAGGGGCACCCTTTAATATTTATCTAATCAAGCATATGATACAAACTATGAACAGAGGGCAATCCTGGGATAACTAAACATACTCTCAAAAGGAGAACAAAACCATCTCAAACATGTATATGAATTCTGTTGAACCATATACATGAACACTGCAAAAGCACAGTTACTTACCTGTAACAGGTGATCTCTGGGAACAGCAGGAATTAGTCCTCACATATGGGTACGTCGGTACCGACGGAGCCTGCGCGGGAAAGCTCCCCAGCTTCCCAGAAGGAAGCTTTTGGGGCCTCCCACTGCACATGCGCGCTGCCTTCCCGCCTTCCTGACCAACTCTCCTCAGTTCGAGTTTATAGCTGAGACAATAGAGAGAGGAAAGGAAGATAGATAGAAGATACAACTCCTAGGGGAGGTGGGTGGGTTGTGAGGACTAATTCCTGCTGTTCCCAGAGATCACCTGTTACAGGTAAGTAACTGTGCTATCTCCAGGAACAAGCAGGAATAAGTCCTCACATATGGGGACTCCCTAGCTAAGATGCCTGGGGGATCCCCTTCCAAGGGTTCGCCATCTTCGTATGGATCTCAGGCATCCATCCTGGGAAGGTGGGCAGGAGTTGTTCAAGTATGGAACAGGTGTTTGAGGACAGCCTGACCAAACAAGGCATCCCGGCGGGAGTCCTTGTCCAAAGAGTAATGGGCTGTGAAGGTATGAACCGAGGCCCATGTGGCGGCTCGACAGATCTGATCTATGGAGACAGAGTGAAGATGAGCCATAGAAGTGGCCATGGCTCTCACATTGTGAGCTGTGACATGGCCTTCCAGAGAAATATTTTTACTCTGGTAAGCAAAGGAAATACACTGAGCAATCCAATTGGAAAGTGTACGTTTGGAGACTGGAAGTCCCAAATGAGAAGGATCAAAAGCCACGAAAAGCTGGGAAGACTTTCGATGTGGCTGAGTCCTGTTGAGGTAAAAGGCAAGAGCTCTTTTACAATCTAAAGTATGAAGGTTCCTCTCTGCACTGGATGCATGAGGAGCTGGAAAAAAGACAGGTAGATATACCTCTTGATTAAGATGAAAAGGCGAGACCACTTTGGGCATAAAGTGGGGATTCGTCCTTAGGACCACCTTATCATGATGAAACCTGGTATAATGTGGATGAGCCACTAAGGCCTGTAGTTCACTGATGCGGCGAGCCGAAGTGACTGCAATAAGGAAAAGGACCTTCCAGGAAAGAAATTTCAAGGAGGTAGAAACCAACGGTTCAAAAGGTGGCTTCATAAGCTGACCTAGAACTAGGTTCAAGTCCCATGCTACCGGAGGAGGTCGGATGGGAGGCTTAGTTAGAGTCAGGCCTCTCATGAACCTTGCAACAAGCGGATGAGAGGAGACAGGTTGTCCATTTATAGGTTTTAAGGATGCTGCAATAGCACTCAAATGGACTCTTACTGAATTCGTCTTAAGGCCTGCATTAGAAAGATGCAGGAGATAGTCTAGTAGAGAATTCAAAGGAAGTGCTAGAGGGTCAAGACCCTGTTGAGCACACCAAATGGAAAAGCGTTTCCATTTGAAAGCATAGGAACGCCTCGTGGAGGGTTTCCTAGAGGCATGAAGGATATCTTTCACTGGTTGAGAAAGATTGAAGTCATGAAGGCTTAGGCCTTCAGTAACCAAGCTCTGAGGTGTAGGGACTTGGGGTTTGGGTGCCACAAAGTCCCTTTCTCCTGAGACAGAAGGTCTGGCGCAGCTCCCAGGTCCAGGGAGGGTCCCTGGGAGAGATGCAGAAGTAGAGGGAACCACACTTGGCGTGGCCAGCGTGGAGCTATGAGGATCATCGATCCGTGATCCCTCTGGAGTTTGAACAGAGTCTTGGGAATCAAAGGAATGGGTGGAAAGGCATATAGGAATTCCTGACCCCAATGCAGGAGAAAGGCGTCGTTGGCCTGAGCTCCCTGACACGGAGTCCTGGAACAGAACCGGGGAAGTTTGGCATTCCACGGACTTGCAAAGAGGTCTATGTCCGGGGTTCCCCATTCCTGAAAGATTCTGCGTATCTGGTCCATATGTAGGGACCATTCGTGTGGAAGCAGAACTCGACTGAGTCTGTCTGCCCGAGAGTTTTGAACCCCTGGAAGATATACTGCCAGAAGATGAATTTGATGCTCTCTGGCGAAGGCCCATAATCTGAGAGCTTCGTTGCAAAGCGACAGAGAGCCTGTCCCTCCTTGTTTGTTTACGTAGAACATGGCCACCTGATTGTCTGTCTGAACTAGGACGGTCAGGTTGACAAGGAGGGTATGGAAGACTTTGAGGGCAAAGAAGATTGCTCGCAGTTCCAGGAGGTTGATGTGAAGGGTGGTCTCCTGCGGAGACCAAGTACCCTGAGTGGAGAGGGATTGTAGATGGGCTCCCCACCCTGTTTGGGAGGCATCTGTTGTGAGGGTTGCTTGGGGCAACAAAGGTTGGAAGGGAGCCCCCAACAACAGATTCTTGGTGGACATCCACCATTGGAGGGACCAAAACAGACGCTTTGAGGTGAGTATTTGGTCGGAGAGCGCTCCTGATGCCTGAGTCCACTGGGTGGCCAAGGTCCATTGAGCTGCTCTCATATGAAGACGAGCGTAGGGCACCACGTGTACCGTGGAGGCCATGTGGCCCAGAAGTCGCAGCATTTCTCTGGCTGTCAAGTGACTGCTGGACTGAGCTTGGGAGGCCAAGCACACCAGACGTTGGCCCCGGACTTGAGGTAGGTAGGCCCTTGCAGTGGTGGTGTCCAACTGGGCCCCTATGAATTCCAGAGACTGAGTAGGGATAAGTTGAGACTTGGGAAGGTTTATCACCAGTCCCAGATACTGCAGAATGTGCCTTGTGCGGTCCAGGGAAATCTGGGCCTCTAACTGAGATGGAGCTCGGATGAGCCAGTCGTCCAGATATGGGAATACAAAAATTCCCAGACCTCTTAGAAATGCGGCAACAACTGCCATGCATTTGGTGAACACTCTTGGAGCAGAGGCTAGACCGAAGGGAAGTACTCTGTACTGGAAATGTTTTCCCTGAAACAGAAATCTTAGATATTTTCTGTGGGATGGGTGGATGAGTATATGTGTGTACGCATCCTTGAGATCTAGAGAACAAAGCCAATCCTGACTCTGAAGGTATGGAAGGAGAATGCCTAGAGAAAGCATTTTGAATTTCTCCTTGTACAGAAATTTGTTCAATTCTCTCAGATCTAGGATAGGTCTGAATCCCCCTGTCTTCTTTGTTATGAGAAAATAAGGGGAGTAGAATCCTGTCCCTTGTTGAAGAAGAGGAACCTCTTCTATTGCCCTTTGGGCAAGGAGAGAAGAGACTTCCAGATCCAACAGGTCCAGGAGAGATGGGGGAGAATTGAAGTGCCTCACCATGGTATATGGAGGAAGGTTGGAAAAATGAAGTTTGTAGCCCTCTCTGATGATAGAGAGGGTCCATTGCTCTGATGTAATTTGCTCCCATCTGGGAGCAAAGTGAGCTAACCTTCCGGGAATGGTGAGGGGCTCTGGTTGTTCTAGAGCCAGAAATGTTAAGTTCTCTAGGGGCAAGTCAAAACCCCTGAGGGGGTTGAGCCTGCTGAGGAGTGGCAGACGCTGCAGGCTTTGACCTTGCCTGTTTAGGTTGCTGACGTTTAGCAGCAAAGCGAGGCTGAGAAGATTGTTGGCCAGTATTTGTGGAAAATCTGGCCTTCTTGTAGTAAGGCCTCTTGAAAGACTTTTTCTTGGCAGGAGTAGAGGTAGACTTAGAAAGTCTATCCAATGTAGCATTTTCTGCGTCCATTTGAGTGGCTTTAATTTGCCAGTCCTTACCAAATAAGTTCTCACCTGTACAGGGCAGATTCCGTAAGCCATCCAGGACCCAGGGTTCTAGGTCAGAGGCCTGGAGCCAAGCAAGTCGTCGGGCTGCAATAGCAATGCCCGAAGCTCTACCGGCACCCTCAAAGGAATCAAAAGCTGCTCTGTTGGAGAACTTAGAAACATCTAGAAGCTGTTTCACCAGAGAAATGAACTCCTCCTTTCTATCCTCAGGGATAAAGGAGGCAAAATGCCGTATCTTTAGGGCAAGTTCCCTGAGAAACATGCCCATATACAGACTGTAAGAATTAATCCTGGCTATAAGCATACTAGCCTGGAAAATTTTCCTGCCAAAAGAGTCTAGGGTCTTACATTCTCGTCCTGGAGGGGTGGAAGAGTGCCTTTTGGTGCTCTTAATCTTTTTCAGCGCAGACTTCACCACAATAGAATGGTGAGGCAGCTGAGTCTTTTGAAACCCAGGAGAAGGAGGGACCTGGTACATGGTGTCCAACCTACGAGAGTAAGGAGACAACGTTAGAGGAGCCTCCCATAAGTCCATCAAGTGTTCTTGAAGGATTTCATGGATAGGCAGGGTGACTGCCTCTTTGGGAACCTTAGGGTATCCTAAAATATCCAATTTCTTTGACCTAGGTTCTTTTTCAGAGGATGTGGTAATAGAAAGTCCTTTAGCTAGTTCAATAATGAAGTCTTGAAAGGACAAATCCTCTGGTGGAGACATTCTCCTCTTTGGGGAAGAAGGGTCTTCAGGAAGAACTAGAGACAGCTCATCAGAGTCCTCAGAGGAGTCAAAATCCTCAGAAGAATCAGAGTATTCTCTATTTGCTTCCAACGCACGATACGCATACCGATCGGTATCGACATCGGGCGTACCGGGTATGGGATCGGTATCGGGTGAAAACCCGGATCCGGCATGCGGAACCGATCTGCGTTTGGAAGTCGATGGTCTCGGTTCCGGTATGGGAGACGATGCCGGAACTGGACCCGGTACCGCTGAACGCGGTACCGAGGGCGTCGCAGCATTAATAAAAGCCAGCATGGCCTGCTGCATGGTCTGAACAGTATTGCTCATAGACGCCACTGCTGCCTGGATGTCGGTACCGGTATGGGCCGGTACCCCAGAGCAGTCTAACAGGTGATCAGTCGAGGCCGTGCCATCGATGTCAACCTGTAACCCCATAGATGGTGCTTTGGAAGCCAGAGCTTCCCGCCGGGGTTGTTTGGCTGGGGCAGGATCCTCAGATTCAAAAGTGAGAGCCTCTCGATGCTTTGAAGGAGATTTGCTCTTTGAGGACCTGCCCGAAGAAGGTTTGGTTACCTGAGATCCATCCGGAGAGGAAGACCTGGATGACTGTGATGCTGGATTATCTGAAGCAAACAGCACATGGAATTTGTTGGCCCGGTTCTGCAAACCACGTTTAGACATCTGGGAGCAGGATGGGCAGTCCGGAATGGAGTGGTCAGGTCCCAAACATTTAAGACACCATTCATGAGTGTCTGTGACAGAAATAACAGCACTACACTTGGTACACTTCTTAAAACCAGGGGCTGGTATCTCCATGAGGAGAATTTGTGTAGGCCTGAGGCCTAACCGAAGTCACCAAGTTGTGCAAGATAAATATATATATATTTTTTTTTTTAAAGAAAAGAAAAGAGAGACCGGCGGTACCAGTTTCGGTATGGGGAAGGCAGGTACGCGGTCTAAAGAAACAAACTAAAACAATAATTTCTTCAGCGGTGACAGGAACACGACCTGCTGGCTCCGCGGAAAAAGAGAAACTGAGGAGAGCTGGTCAGGAAGGCGGGAAGGCAGCGCGCATGTGCAGTGGGAGGCCCCAAAAGCTTCCTTCTGGGAAGCTGGGGAGCTTTCCCGCGCAGGCTCTGTCGGTACCGACGTACCCATATGTGAGGACTTATTCCTGCTTGTTCCTGGAGATTACATATAACAATTTGGCAACCACTCCTACCACAGAGGGTATGTTGAATTCAATGAGCCACGGCTTTAATACCGCACGGCAGCCGCTACTGCTGCTTAGTAAATATAGCCCTAAATCCCGCTGAGGGCAGTTTCTCCAAATGGGTGAGTTTTGCGCATACCATCACAGTCACGAACCTCACTTAAGCGTAGACAAATTCAACAGCTCGAAATGAGGCTTCATCAAAACCTGATGAATCAGAGTTTTCTGTTAGGGCCCCAATCCTCTGGAATGCCTTGCTGATAACACTATATAGGAAGACTGATTTGCTGACATTTCGGAAGTAGTTGAAGACCTTTCTTTTTCCTACCAGCTTGCTGACTCTCACCCTCCTGGGGTCTGAAATCCTTCACATAAAACCTGGATTCTTTTTAATATTTCTATACCTCTTAATAGGAAAGAAAAGACGAGACACAATTAACCAATTAAATACCACAGAGCTCTGTACGGAGGAAACACATGGAGACTAAACCAGACATATCCATTAGTTTCTTCAAAGATGGCTTCACAGGGCTCCCACTTTTATGGTAAAATATCAGCTGACTCAGTTAATCTTTAATTAACATCTGGTGCTTTCCAAATTACATAAGTGCACATAAAATTTGCTAACATATGCAACACTTCATATAGAAAGAAGAAGTTACACCTCATAACTATATTCACTAGATTCAATAGGTGTCGCTGTGTTTCCACTATACAACCGAAGCTAATTAGTTACTTATAATATTTGCTGATTTTCTACTATTTACGCAAGCTATGTTTGCTTGTTGACTTAAAGCCCAATTTCTAAAAGCAGATCATCCTGATCCAGCAACCTCTTTAGCCTATCAGATTGCAGAATAAAGCAGATGTACTCTCTGTTCTATTTATTTAGAGAAGTTTAGCCTGACCCAATACTGTGTCCACATAAGCACTATTTGCTAACCACATAAGCACTATTTGCTAACCACATAAGCCCTATTTGCTAACCAATGTCCTAGAGAAAAGCAGAAGTTCACGTAGAGACAGTTTTACTGCAGTTCAGACCTGTAAATTTCTATGGCCTATAGTTAAGTTAAGTTAGGTTCTATAATCCAGTTTCATGTATAGAGCAGCTGCTGCTTTCTATCCCTATGGATATTATGGATCCAGATCCACTGTCTGTCCCTGAATCCATTAAATCTAGATCCCCATATACTGGATGAACCATGGTGACATAGGTTTGTGTATTAGAAGCTGATTCATCCAATTCCCCAATCGTATCCAATTTGGTTTTCATGCCTGGTCTAGCTGGCCCTTTTCTACAGTCCTCCCTTTGGTTCTGCTCAGAACCACATTCTTCATAAAAGGGCATTTCACGAAGTAAGTCTCCAGTACTAGGAACACTTCGCAATTTAAGGACTGCAATAGTATTCGTAGTTTTGGACAGGTATGAAGTACAACACTTCATAATACAGGCAAGACATATTCCTAAGAGTAGGAGGGCTACTAAGAAGCCAAACAGGCCTATCAGTAGAGCTTTTACTGGACCTGACAAGCCACTCCACATGTTATCAAACCAGGGCCATACAGAATCAGAGGTTCCTTCTATATTATCTTTGGAGAAGTGAGTTTCTTTTCTCACCTGTTCTAGGATACCAGAGACCACCTTACTTTGTGAATTAATGAGCGTGCAGCAGTGCTCATGCACTATATTACATACTCCTCCTTCCTTGGCTAGCAAATAATCTAAGGCCATTCTATTTTGAGCAGAGTAAGCAGCCAGTTTGTCTACAGTACCTTGCATGACTGTAAGAGCATCAGTCAAATCTTGTGCTGTTACTTCTATTAAAGCATAAATTCGCAGTAATTGCTCACCATAACGTTGTGTAGGACGTATGGCGCCAAAGGTTCTTAGCCAAACTGTTACCGTGAAGGTGCTTACTTCTTGTTGAGTTAACATAGTGGTATCATCTAATAATATCCTTGCTGCATGTATATCAGCACTAGAGTCATCTGCAGCTCTGCGATGACGGCTAGAAGGCATTCCTAGTAAAGTTTTATAAGGGACCTGTTTCCATGGCAAGTCATGAGTAGCTATGTAGCAATTGCCAGATCAATCAGCAGGCAATCGAACATAAGCTAAAGTTCCACACACAAAATAGTGACCCACCAAGGCAAGTAGTCCATCAGGCCAAATTTTAAAATCTTTAGGTTCTGTAACTAGAACTTCAGTTCCGGGCCAAATGTTTCTTAACCATGGGTGATAATATCCTAGATAGGGATACACATAATTGTCAACATACCCAGATGATAAACCATCTTTGCTGTTCTGCAATCTATACTTCCCATATGCTGGGAACCCATCCTGATCATAATATTGTAATTCATACTGATCAAGACGAGTCTTGGGGTCAGGGAGGACATTAACTACCCTTAAATTTGAATGGGCTTGTACAGGACTCACTGTAGGAGACTCCATCACTAAATGCACATGATTATTAGTCATGACAGTCTGACATTTAGACAGAGGGGTTTCTCCCACAGGATATGCTCCTTTTCTTTGGAAACAAATAAGAGGATCAGTCACTGTTGGTGTTGGGTGGTGGGTAGCATGGTGTAAGGTAGGATGGTGATCCGGTAGGGTAGCAGTTGGCAGCAATTGATTTTAACTTTGTTTATTTTATTCTGGGGTGGTGTGAATGTCTTGCTGGGTGGGGCTGCTGGGGTTTGTTTTTATGATGTTTTATTTGTTGTAGACCGCCTTGAATGCTATATGCATATGGCGGTTGATAAATGTTTTTAAATAAATAACGCATAGTTACTCACCTGTAACAGGTGTTCTCCGGGGACAGCAGGAATCAGTCCTCACATATGGGTGACGTCGGCGCCGACGGAGCCCTCATGCGGAGCAAATCCCCAGCTTTCAAGCATGCACGGTCCCCTTCCTGCCCAAGGGTGCCATCTTGCTCAGTCAAATGACATAGCTAAAAAGACAGCAAAAAGAACAAAATATAATAATAATAGGACTGCAACTTCAAGGGGAGGAGGAAGGGTCGTGAGGACTGATTCCTGCTGTCCCTGGAGAACACCTGTTACAGATGAGTAACTACGCTTTTTCCGGGAACAAGCAGGAAGTCAGTCCTCACATATTGGACTCCCCAGCTATAAGCTACCGGGAACCCATAGCTAAAAAAGGCTCCCTCTACGGGAGCTGAAAGCAGCCACAATAGAATTTCAGCTAAGAGACTAGCACTCCGGTAGCCTGACACAGAAGGGTTGGAGGGCAGGAGTTGCCTAGACCTCGTAAAGGTTATGGAGTACAGCCTAGCCGAAAGCACTGTCCCGTCGGGACTCCCGATCCAGGCAATAATGGGTTGCGAAAGTCTGACCCGAAGACCAGGTGGCGGCCCGGCAGATGTCTGCCAGTGGAAGAGAGCGGAAATGAGCCACTGATACCGCCATGGCCTGACCCGATGGGACGTAACACGACCCTCCATCGGAAGCTCGGCTGCCCTGTATGCCCAGGCAATATAGTGTGCAACTCAGGTGGACAGCGTACGCTTGGAAACAGCCACCCCCAGCCTACTGGGGTCATAGAATATGAAAAGCTGAGAAGCCTTCCGATGGCCCTGCGTACACTGGCGATAGAAGGCCAACGCCCTCTTACAAGTCCAGGGTATGCAGTACTGTCTCTGCCCGACTGGCATGCAGCCTGGGGAAGAAGGTAGGCAGCACCACCTCCTGGTTGAGGTGGAACGAGGAGACCACTTTCGGAAGGAACATAGGGTGTGTGCGAAGCACCACCCGGTTCCTATAGAATCTGGTGCAAGACCTTTCGGACCAGGGCCTGAAGCTCACTCACCCGCTGGGTTGACGTGAGTGCCACTAGGAAAACCACTTTCCAGGAGAGGTAGTGTAGATGGCAGGTCGCCATCGGCTCAAAAGACAGCCGAGTAAGCCGCTCTAAAACCACATTCTGATCCCACTCGGTCACCAAAGGGCGACCTGGAGGTTTCAGCAAAAGCAGGCCTCTCTAAAACTGAGAAACCAAGGGATGAGCAGAGATAGGCTTCCCCTCCACCGGAAGGGCACTGAGGTGCACTCTGACGGAGTTGGATTTGAGGCCCAAATTCGAGAGGTGGAGAAGGTACTGTAAAACCACTCCCACCTGACAGAAGAAGGGATCCACACCGTGCCCCTCGGACCAAACCGCAAACCTGCGCCACATTAAGGCATAGGCCCGTCTAGTAGACAGCCTCCTTGAGGCCAGCAAGACCTCTTCAATCTCCCTTGGAAGGAGGAGTGGAGCGAGCATCACCCTTTCAGCAGCCACACCATCAGGTTGAGGGAGGTGAGGTTGGGGGGCAGGAGAAGACCCCTCTCCTGGGACAGGAGATTTGGGGAGGACCCCAGGGGAATTGGGGCCTCCACCTTTAGCTGAAGTAGAAGCGGAAACCAGGGCTGCCTCGGCTACCGCGGTGCTACCAGGATGACCGAGGCCTTGTCCTGAAGAACCTTGAACAGAGTCTTGGCCACCAGAGGTGTTGGAGGAAGCGCATACAGGAGATCTACAGACCATGATATCAGAAAAGCATCGGCGGCCACCCTGTGCGGATGTGGCTGCCTGGAGCAGTATCGGGGCAACTGGTGATTGTCCGAACTCGCAAACAAGTTCATCACCGGTCATCCCCAGGTTTGGAAAAGCCAATTGGCTACCCCACGGTCTAACTGCCACTCATGAGGCTGGAGAACCCTGCTTAGCCTGTCAGCTAACCAGTTGTCCTGGCCCGGCAGGTAGACGACCCGAAGATGAATACCATGCAAGGCCGCAAACGAGTACAGATCCAGGGTTTCCTGACATAGGAGATGGGACCCCATGTCGCCTTGCTTATTCACATAGAACATGGCCACCTGGTTGTCCATCTGTACCAAGACTGGTTCGTGGGCCAGGATCTGTCTGAAAACCCCCAGGGCCAGGCGGATGGCACGGAGCTCCAAGAAATTGATCTGTTGTGCCCTCTCTCTCGGGGACCACGCGCCCTGGCAATGGGCCTCCCAGCACAGCAGGGATGCATCCGTGGTCAGGATCCTCGTGTGTAGAGGGGCTGAAAAGGCATGCCTGCCTCCCAGCGAAGTGGCTGAAGTCACCAGTCCAGGGACCGTACCAGCTGCCTCGACACCACTGTTCCCTCTAAGCTGTGCGCGTGTGCGTGCGCACACACCTCGCCGAGCGAGCGCACATACTTTACAACAGAGCGCACAAAAATTATGGTTCTTATTCTGATAGAAAACACCACAGATGTCTTAAAATTTAAAAGTTGTGATTGTAATTACTAGAAATTTTCCGCTTCATTTAGTAATTCTCTATTTTCATTTAATTTGATAAAATCAGTGTGGTATACATACTGTATTCTGACATGTAGTCAAATTTTAAAGTATATAACTCCGAGTGTCATCATGTGGCGCACAAAAATTTAACCTTCCTTCAAAAGCTGCACAGCTGATATTTTATGCGCACACAGTCTACAGAAAATTAGAGGGAACATTGCTCGACACTGAGATTCTGTACCTGAGGCACCCCGTGGCCTGTGACCACTGGTCCCTGAGACACCACTGAGCAGTCCGCATGTGGAGGCGGCCATTTGGGGTCACATGGACTGTGGAAGTCATGTGCCCGAGGAGTCGCAGGAATTGCCTTGTTGATACTATGGACCTGCAGCTCACCTGACCTGCCAGAGCCTGTTTGCCCTGTCTGCAGGCAGATAGGTCCTTGCCTGAAGGGTGTTGAGCCTGGCTCCAATGAACTCTAGCTGCTGAGCTGGGGTGAGGCTGGACTTGGGATAGTTGATCACAAACCTTAGATGTTGCAGTACCTGGATGGTGCGAGACATGGCCTGGTTGTCTTCGCTGGCTGAAGTGCCTCTGATGAGCCAGTCATCCAAGTAGGGGAAGACAAAGACCCCTTGGAGCCTGAAAAAGGCGACCACCACTGCCAGGCACTTTGTGAAGATCCTGGGGGCTGAGGCCAGGCCAAAGGGAAGTACCCTGTACTGGTAGTGATCCCCCCCACCACAAAGCGCAGGTACTACCTGTGGTTTGGGTGTATGAGGATGTGGGTATATGCATCTTTTAGGTCTAAGGAGCATAGCCAATCTCCCTGGTGGAGGTAAGGCAGCAACATTCCAAGGGAGAGCATCTTGAACTTCTCCCTCACCAAGAACTTGTTTAGGTTGCGCAGGTCGAGGATGAGCCTGAGGCCTCCTGTTCTCTTTGGTACCAGAAAGTACCTGGAGTAGCAGCCCTTGCCTTGCAAGTGGTAGGGCACCGGTTCCACCGCCTGATCCTCGAGAAGACCCGCCAACTCCTTCAGAAGGTGGTCTTGGTGAAGGGGAGACCTGAGGAACTCTCCCAGGAAATAAGGAGGAGGTACCTGGGCTAGGTGAAGAAGGTAGCCCTCCCGGACTACCTGTAAGGCCCGGGCATCGGTGGTACAGTAATTGCTGTCCACCTGTGGGCATACCAGGCAAGCCTGCCTCCTGTAATCTGCCTGGCTCCTGAAGGAAGAGGGGCCATAATGTGGGAGTCAAAAGCCACTGCTAGGCTGGGCCGGAGCCGGTGCCTGGGGTTTGGGGGCTTTCTGCTTATGAGGACCATGCCCCTGTCCCTTGGCCTGCTGCCCCTGTTGGGGAGCCGGGGAAGCCTGATAAGGGGGGTAATTTCAGTAAGCAGCATCCTTCCTCAGGTAAAAGGGCTTTTTACCCGAGCCCTTCTTGCGAGAAGGGGCAGAGGTCTTCTTGGAGGGCCGTGTCCTCATGTACTCAGTCTCCAGTTCTGTGTCCTTGTAGGTCATGGGTTTGTCAAAGAGGTTCCTTGGTTGCTGCATGTTCTCTTTGTGGGACCCCGCAAGGGACAAACAGATGGTTCAACAGCCAAAAGGTGTTCATGATCTCTAAATAATGCATGAGGATTTTGAGGACATCCAACTTCTGCAGGGCCTTGTCCTTCCTTGAGCAAAGCTCTGGGGAAAGAGCAGGCAAGGAAATTTCCTGATTAACATGGAAAGGTGTCAAGACCTTGGGCAAGAAGGAAGGCCGTAAAGAGATATGAAAGAACCTGGAGCTCTGAGGTGCATGAGAAAGACAGCTCTGAGGTGCGATGAGAAAGACAGCCTTTAAGGTGACGTCCTTTAGAGAAGCTAGTCGCAAGGGCTCGAAGGGGGCCCCTGCTAGCGCCTACAAAACGATGGAGAGACCCCAGAGTGGAACCACCGGCTGTAGCAGAGGGCGCAGGGCAGACTCCCTTTGGAAAGTGACTCACATCCCTATGAGCAACAATGGAATGACCCTGGATAGGCCCTCGAAAAGCAGCCAAGGCTGCCAGTTGCACTCGCAGGGAACTATACACTAGACCTTTCTGAAATCCGGCGACAAACCCATGAGGGAATATCCCCGGTGCATCAATTGCCACCTTTCAAGAGCCCAACTGCAAGTGAGAAGGGACCAGAGTCATCCATCAGGACAGGGCCCTGACGCAAAGCCCCCTCCATGCTCCCAAGGGAAGCAGGTGCATGACCTGCAGATGTAAGAGGTCCACAGACCAGGAATGATGGGCCCAATCGGGAGCCATAAGAATGACCAGATGGATCACTCCATGCGCCAGAGTACCCTGGGAATCATTGGCCACAGTGGAAAGATATAAAAGGAGCTGATCTACTGGCCAAGGTTGGACCAATGCATCCATGCCCTAAGATTCCGGAGATCTCCGTCTGGAGAAGAATGGAACCTTTGAATTTGCCGGGGTTGCCATGAGATCCAGAAAAGGCAGGCCCCAGCAATGCATTATGCGGTCGAAGGCCCATGAGACTAACTCCCACTCGCTCAGGTCGAGGTGATGATGGCTGAGATGGTCAGTCTGAACATTGTCCTCTCCCACAATGTGCTCAGCAGATAGAACTTGAAGATGGTGCTTGGCCCAGGGGAAAAGAAATTGCATCTCCCATGCCACGCTCGCACACTTTGTGCAGCCCTGGAGATTCACATAGGTCACTGCGGTAGCATCACCCGCACTGCTCTGTCCTGGAGTAGAGTCTGGAAGTGGCAGAGGGCTAGGCATATAGCCCACATCTCCAGCCAGATGATGACCATCCTGCCTCTAATCGTGACCACGTGCCTTGTATGGAACGATGGAGGCAGTGGGCTCCCCAGCCAGAGAGACTGGCATTGGTGGTGACTACTAGCCAATCCAGTTGTTCCAGCGGAATCCCCATAACATATTTCTGCATGAGGCCCACCAGTAGAGGCTGGCATGCACCCTTGCAGGTAAGGGAAGGTCTCATCTCAAAATCCTCAGGGGGGGGGGAAACCAGCTACTCAGAAGGGCATACTGAAGAGGGCGGCATATGTGCCAGGGCCCACTGCACCCCTCTAAAGTTGCTACCATCGCCCCCAAGAGCTGCAGGTAGTCCCAAACCCGAGTGACGGGAAACTTCTAAAACCGACATAGCTGATGCCAAAATTTGTGCCTGCGCTCCTCCGTAAGGGCTACTCTGCCCATGCTGGTATCAAAGTGCGCTCCGAGAAAGTCCAGTCATTGGGAAGGGATGAGGCAACTATTGTTGAAGCCGATCACCCAGCCGAGATGCTCCAGAAACTGAGTCACACACCGGTTGGAGCGCTTCGCATCAGCATACATTCTGGCATGAATGAGCCAATCATCCAGAAATGGATGGACACAGATGCCTTCGTGCTGGAGCACCACCACTATCCCGACCATGACTCTGGAGGAGATCTGTGGAGCGGTCTCCAAGCCAAAGGGAAATGCTGACCCAGCAGGGCAAACCGGAGAAAACGTTGATGATCCTTGCAAATCAGGATGTGGCGATATGCTTCCCATTAGATCCAATGTCGTCAGGAATTCTCGGTCAAACAGCCTGAATAATAACCCGCAGCATTCTATACAAAAGCGGGAAACGCACAAGCTCTGGTTCACTCCTTGGAGGTTGAGAATCGGGCAGAAGGTCCCATCCTTCTTTGGGACCACAAAATAGATGAAGAAGAATGTGGGCTGAGGTGCAACTTCCGGGACAGGAATTAACTCCCACAGGAGGAGCAGGTGCAGGATCATGTCACGAAGCACTCAGCACTTGAAGTTGGAGCCATAAGGAGATATCATGAAAGCATCGCAAATAGGTCAAGCAAGCTCAAGGGCGTAGCCATGACGGAAACCTCCAAACCCAGGTGTCCAAAGTGATGTGAGCCCATTCCTGGGGAAAAAGGCAGAGGTGCCCTCCAATCCGCAGCACCTCGGAATGGGCCCCTGACCCGTCAGCAAGAAGAGCGGCAAGAGGGGCCAGTGGACTTCTTGGAACCTCTAATGGAGCCCTGGAACTGTCAGCCCCCATGAAAGGACTGCATGCGACCCCTGGACTGGTACGATGAAAATGGTCAACTTGAATGATAGTGACGTGAGTCACGCTACCCGGAGTGCGACGAGCCAGACAAAGAGGATGCCGAATGCTGGGCTGAAGCCTTAGGCTTGTCCTCTGGTAGGCGTTGTGGCATGACCTCACCCAGGTCCTTCACCAGCTTTTCCAGATCCTCCCCAAAGAGGAGACCACCATTAAAGGGCAAGCAGGCCAGGCATGCCTTGGAGGCCGCATCCGCCAACCAGTTCTAGAACCAAAGCCATCGGCGAGCCACATTAGCTGCCGCCACTGCATGGGCAGTCAACCACAGCAGATCGTACAAGCGGCAACAGATTCAAGAAAGCGGCAACAGACTCAAGGCGTGCCAAATTGGAGTCCTCCAGCAAGAGCTGTATCCACCAGACCAGGGCACGGACTGCCAAGTCTCCACATGCAGACATCTGTACCGCTAGGGAAGACGCAGAAAAAAATAATCTTTAACAGGTTCTCCCTTTGCAATCCTGGGGTTCCGTAGAGCTGCACCCCCTTCCACTGGAACTGTAGTCTTCTTGGTCACTGCTGTGACCAGAAATTCTACCTTCGGATAATGCAACCACCACTGCAGATCGTCCTGGGACCAGGCGTAAATCCTACAGAGGCAGTGGGCCATTTGCAAGGAGGCATCAGGCACTTCCCACTCATCCTTAACAAGCTGTTGCTGCTCAGGAGGGAACGGGAAGGCCTTAGCTGGCACCCTAACTACTCGTAAAATAGGGTCAGAGGCAGACTGGGCCAGAGGTCTGGTAGCCTCAGGAATCCAAAGCTCAGACATAACTTGGCTGATAAGCACAGGCAACTTCTCCCTGCGGAATAGCCGAATCACCCGAGAGGAAGTACCGTCCTTTTCCAACGGTGAATATTTGCCTTTCTCAAGGATAGAGTTGGCCAAGGAGGAAACCTCGGGGTCAGTACCCAGGTCCTCCTGGTCAGGAGAGTCTAAATCTCTGAGTGACCAGTTGAGTGTCTTACGCTGGTGCTTAGCCACCACTGGCACTTCCGAGGGCTCGAGTCAGGGCTGTCAACACTTGTCCATGGAAGCGGTGAACCTCTTAGGGTGGGGGTCTTGCTCCCCTTCCAGAGCTCCCAGGTGTGTCTGAAGAGCACGGCAAATTCCGTCGCATCACCCGATGCCCCCACAGGTGAAGCAGAGCTGGCATTGAGGCCTTCCCACCCCCTGTGGGAGGAGGTCTGGTGGTGCCCAATCCTCATCTCCAGAAGGGGGCACAGATTCCGGCTGTTGGGCCTCTGAGGAGCCAGGTGGAAAAAAACTCAGGCACATTGCTGCTTCTGCTGCCATAGCAGTCCTGGCACACAAAGGATCCCCAGATCCCACTTTTAAGGACTATCCAGGATATGCAGCACAAGCTGCACACATTTGTTCCACTAAGCCCCGCTGCTGCCACTTCCCACAGCTTAAGCAGTGTGGAGCTTTGCCAGACATGCTGCAATCAAGCGTGCACGCTGTAGTAGTAGGGAGAAAAGTGGGAAGAAGATCCGGCCACCTTGCGTGGTCTGTAGCAGCAGCAGTGGGGCAGGAAAGAATGGTAGGAAGCAGACCGGACTGCCCCTCATGGGCTCCGAAATCAGGGGCGGTGGATTAACTGTGACAGGGGAGGGCCAAGGCTCCAAGATCGGGGGCAGCACCCCAACGGCGGAAGAAGAGGTGCCTGTCCCTCGAGCTCAGATATAGCAAAGGCAGAAAATGGTCTTACTCACTGTTGTGGAGGCTGCTGGCAATACTTGCTACAACGCCTCCCTCCCCGACCTCGAGCCTTGGGGGGGTTGGGTAGCATGAACAAGGGGAAAGGAATGCCAAAGTGGAAGCTGTGAGGCCTGCCTGAGTCAGTCTCACTGCTAAGACTCAACCGCACTTAAGGCAAGGCTGTGTCAGAAGCTGTAAGTGAATCTACAGATCTCAGCTGTCTATGTATGTTCCTTATTTGTTTTATATTAGAAAATAAAAAAGCAATAAAGCAGGAGCAACCGAGGTTAGATACGTCTCTGGCAAACCATTGGCAAATGGACTGACCCTCATGGTCAGAAGCTGCCCCCCCCCCCCCATTTGAAGAGTAGTCCAGACCATGGGAAGTCTTCTATGTGACCACAGGACTGCTGGCATAGCTGAACTGCTACTGTCCTCGAGCCCGGAGCAGCAGCTAAGTCAGGATCTGTACAAAAATCAATCGCCATCTGCTGAGACAGAGAGCTGTATCAGCTAAGATGCCAGTGATGATGTCACGGCACTGTCCTGGTGTTTTCTCTGTCTCCCATCTGCTGGTTGGGGGGGTTAACCCTTTACCCTTTAGTGGTCTAGCAGAGGCGCTCTGGAATGGGCTTTTAGAAGGCTGTGCACTTTGGGTCATGTTTACTGAAGTGTGCTAATTTTAAGCAGATTAGCACACACTAAGTGCTGGAAATTAGCGCAGGAAGCATGGCATATCAGCATTAACTGTTGGGGGCATTCACAGCATGTCTCCATGCAGCTAAGTGCAGTTGCTGGTTTAGCATGACATGGTCTTCTAAGCTGCACTAACACCACCCACTGAGGTTCGGTAAGTGCACCTGCGTTAACCGTAGCATGCATGTTTAATGCACGCCAAGCATGCTGTGTTAATCACGATATGCACCCAATGCCCACTCATTGCCCTAATCCCACCTAGTCCCTGTCTCATCCTCCCAGGCCCCCTGCTTTTCATTGTGCTTCTTTGCCACGGCCAATGAGGCGGCCTAAAACCCTCGGTTGGTTCCTCTGAATCCACGAAAGGCCTGTCCACGTGAGGAAAACCGCCTCCTTTCGTACAGCGTGAAACCGGCAAAAATTTCATGCTGGGCCCCACACAGGAGCAGAGGTCCTAACCGACTTAGTTTATCCTCAGGAAGTCAACCACCTTTGGACTCCCCACCAAAGCTTCCCCGAACAAAAGCTTACCCTTGAACGGGAACTTACTCAATTGGGCCTTGGAGGAGACATCTGCTGACCAGTCTTGCAGTCACAAATAGTGCCAAGCCACCACTACTAAGGCCATGCTTTTGGACAGACCTTTAATAAGATCATAAAAGGCATCTGCCAAGTAGGCCGCTCCTGACTCCAATTTGGCGGCCTCAGACTGTGGAGACTGCAACTCCCCCAACGACTTCAAGATCCCTTGCGCGCCACAAAGGCCCCACAAATGGATACCTGCAAAGACTGCATGCTGATATCAAAAGCCTGCTTTAGCAAGGTTTCAAGCTTTCGGTCCTGCACATCCTTGAGGGCCAAACTGCCATCCACGGGATCATAGTCTTTTTTGCACCGCCACATCCACCTTGGGCAAGCGAAGAAGCTCCCCTTCTGGGTCTGGTAGGGGATAAAGTCTCGCCATTGCCCTTGTGCCCTTTAGAGCCACATCCGGGATGTTCCACTCAACCGGTATCAACTGTTTGATCACCTGATGAAGGGGAAAGAGTAGTTACTCACCTGTAACAGGTGTTCTCCAGGAGCAGCAGGAATCAGTCCTCACATATGGGTGACGTCGGCGCCGACGGAGCCCTCGTGCGGAGCATTTCCCCAGCTTTCAAAGAAAGTCTTTGGGAATTGCAGCGCGCATGCGCGGTCCCCTTCCCGCCCAAGGGTGCCATCTTGCTCAGTTTGATGACATAGCTAAAAGACAGCAAAAAATTAGCAAAAACAAATCATATGACTGCATCTCCAAGGGGAGGAGGGAGGGTTGTGAGGACTGATTCCTGCTACTCCTGGAGAACACCTGTTACAGGTGAGTAACTACTCTTTCTCCAGGACCAAGCAGGAAGTCAGTCCTCACTTATGGGACTCCCCAGCTTAAGGCTACCGGAGACCTCAAGCGGAAAAAATGAACTCCCTCTAGCTCGTCAGCACGCAAGGAAGGAATCTTCTCTGAGAACGCCCCCGACTGGTAGCCCAACACCAGGGCCGGAGGGTAGGAGTTGCCTAAACCCCAAAGAGATTATGGAGTACTGCCTGTCCAAAAGCACTGTCCCTGCGGGACTCCCTCTCAAGGCAGTAATGGGCCGCAAAGGTCTGGCTTGAAGACCAAGTAGCGGTCCGGCAGACGTCTGCCAACGGAACAGAGCGGAGATGAGCCACTGACGCAGCCTTCGCCCTGACACGATGAGCCGTGACTCGACCCTCCAACGAGAGGCCGGCTGCCCCATAAGCCCAGGCGATACAGTCAGCGACCCACATGGACAAAGTACGCTTGGAGACAGGTAGTCCCAACTTATTGGGGTCAAAATAAACGAAGAGCTGAACAGCACTCCGATGCTCCCGCGTACGGTCAAGGTAGAAGGACAACGCCCTCCTACAGTCCAGGGTTTGCAAAACCATCTCAGCCCGGTTGGCATGCGGCCTGGGAAAGAAGGTCGGAAGAACCACCTCCTGATTGAGGTGAAAAGGTGAGACAACCTTAGGAAGAAACTTAGGGTGAGTCCGTAAGACTACCCTATTCCTGTAGAACCTAGTGTAAGGAGGATCAGACACTAGTGCCTGAAGTTCACTCACTCTCCTAGCAGAGGTAAGAGCTACCAAAAACAAGGTTTTCCAGGAGAGAAAACGGAAAGGGCAGGTAGTCATAGGTTCAAATGGCAGACAAGTAATCTGCTGCAAGACCACATTCAGATCCCACTCAGGGGCTGGTGGACGCAAAGGAGGCTTGAGCAGGAGGAGGCCTCTGAGAAAACGAGCCACCAAAGGGTGGCTAGAAAGAGGCCTCCCGTCCACTGGCGCGTGGTGCGCTGAGAGAGCACTAAGGTGAACTCTGACAGAGTTAGACTTAAGGCCCAGATAGGAGAGGTAAAGCAAATATTGCAACACTACCGCTACCAAGCACGAGAAGGGATTCTCGCTGTGCTGAGCACACCAAGCGGAGAATCTACGCCACTTAAGAGCGTAGGATTTCCTGGTGGATTTCCGCCTAGAGGCAAAGACCACATCTTCCACCTCTCGAGACAGTAGTAGGGGAGCCAGGACTACCCTTTCAGCAGCCAGGCCATCAGATGAAGGGACTGGAGGTTGGGGTGCAAGAGAGTCCCCTGATCCTGAGACAGGAGATCGTGTTGAAACCCCAGAGGAAGAGGGGTGTCCACCGCTAGCTGCAGCAGAAGCGGGAACCACGGTCGCCTCGGCCACCTGGGGGCTATCAGGATCAATGAAGCCCCGTCCTTGAGGACTTTGAACAGCATTCTGGACACTAGTGGCATGGGAGGAAACGCATAGAGTAGGCCTGTGGACCACGAGATCAGAAACGCATCCGCTGCTACTCTGAGAGGATGCGGTTGTCTGGAGCAGAATCTCGGGAGTTGCCGGTTCAGAGGACTGGCGAAAAGATCCATGGTGGGGAGGCCCCACCTGAGAAAGATCTGCTGAACTACCAACGGGTTCAACCTCCATTCGTGTGGTTGCAGGATCCTGCTCAGTCTGTCCGCCAGGTAATTTTCTTGACCTGGGAGGTAGACAGCCCTGAGGAGGATTCCGTGAGTGACGGCCCAAGAGCACAGCCGTTGTGCCTCCTGACATAGAAGGAAGGAGCCTGTGCCTCCTTGTTTGTTCACGTAGAACATGGCAACTTGATTGTCCGTCTGGACTAGTACAGACTGGTGAGAGGCGAGTTGGGAGAAGGCTCTCAGAGCTAGGCGTATCGCCTGTAGCTCCAGGAAGTTTATCTGTTGAGCAGCCTCCCAAGGGGTCCAGAGACCCTGAAGACATGTCCCTTGGCAATGTGCTCCCCAACCTAGAAGAGAAGCATCTGTCGTCAGCACTTGAGAATGCGGAGGGGATTGAAAAACCACTCCGAGTACCAGATTCGGAAGATGAAGCCACCATTGCAGAGAGGAGACTAGCAGGTCGGATATTCTTACTGAGTCTGCTAGGCTCCCTGTGGCCTGATGCCACTGAGTGCGAAGGCTCCACTGAGCAGGCCGCATGTGCAGGCAGGCATTGGGGGTGACATGAACCGTGGAAGCCATATGGCCGAGTAGTCTCAGGAATTGCTGCGAAACTGCCTGGCCAGATCCATCAGCCTGTGGGCTCTGTCCATAGGTAGAAAAGCCTTCGCTTGAAGAGTGTCTGGTCTGGCCCCTATGAATTCTAAGTTCTGGGATGGGAGCAAAGTGGACTTTGCAAAGTTTATGACAAACCCCAAGTGCTGAAGTAGAGCCACAGTGTGAAGGGTGGCTTGATTGGCCTCCTGGGAAGATTGGCCCCTTATGAGCCAGTCGTCCAGGTACGGAAACACAAAAAGACCTTGAAGCCACAGGTAGGCCGCCACCACTGCCAGGCACTTGGTGAACACCCTGGGAGCGGAGGACAGGCCAAAGGGTAGTACTCTGTACTGATAGTGGTTTCCCCCCCACAACAAATCTGAGATATTGTCTGTGGTTTGGATGAATAAGGATGTGAGTATATGCATCCTTTAGATCTAAGGAGCATA
The DNA here is from genome assembly GCA_033557465.1 of Ichthyophis bannanicus. Taxonomy (NCBI): domain Eukaryota; kingdom Metazoa; phylum Chordata; class Amphibia; order Gymnophiona; family Ichthyophiidae; genus Ichthyophis; species Ichthyophis bannanicus. The sequence goes on from CM066045.1 coordinate 57,544,009, forward strand.
GCCAGTCTCCCTGCTGGAGGTAGGGCAGCAGGATTCCAAGGGTAAGCATCTTGAACTTTTCCCTCTCCAGGAACTTGTTGAGGTTGCACAAGTCTAGGATGGGTCTGAGGCCTCCTGTTCTTTTTGGTACCAGAAAGTACCTTGAATAAAAGCCGTGACCTCTCAGGTGGTGGGGCACCGGTTCCACAGCCTGATCCTTTAGCAGACTTGCTAACTCCTGAAGGAGTAGGTCCCTGTGCAGAGGGAGTCTTGGAGGCTCCCCTGGAAAATAGGAGGGAGGTACCTGGTGAAAATGGAGAAGATAACCCTTTTGGACTATATGAAGAACCCAGGTATCTGATGTGACGGCTGACCACCTGTGGGCAAAGTGGGCCAGCCGGCCTCCTGTGCTGAGAGAAGCCAGCTGAGGAGAAGAGGCTATGCTTTCTGAGTCAAAAACCCCCACCCTGCTGAGCAGGGGCCGGTGTAGGTGGCTTGGGGGCCTTCTGCCTACGGGGCCCTTGACCCTGCCCCTTGGCCTGCTGACCCTGTTGGGGAGCTGCAGAGGCCTGATAATGAGGGTACTGTTTATAGGCAGATGACTTCCTCGGGTAAAAGGTCTTTTTTCCCAAGCCCTTCTTTTTCTGAGAAGGGGCAGAGGTTGTTCTGGACAGCCTAGTCCTGGTGAGAGTCTCTGTCTCGAGCTCAGCAGCCTTTTCAGCCATGGGTTTGCCGAAAAGGTTTTCACCCCGGCAGGGGACATCGACCAACTTGTCCTGTACCCATGGCTCGAGGTCGGATGACTGCAGCCAAGCCTGTCGGCGGGCACCGATGCCGGCCGCGGCTACTCGGGCCGAAGCCTCGAAGCCATCGTAGGCTGCTCGAGAGATAGACTTCGAGCACTCCCGAATACCAGTGGACAAGGCCTGGAACCTCTGCAAAGGTTCCTCGGAGAGACCAGCAGAGAACCCGGCAATCTCCTTTGCCAGGTCTCGGAGGTACATGCCCATGTAGAGCTGGTATGTCTGGACACGGCAAGCAAGCATAGAACCCTGGAAGCACTTCTTACCGAGGGCATCCAGGTTCCGGGCCTCCCGGCCAGGTGGCACCGAGGAGTGCATCTTCTGACTTTTCAGTCGATGCATGGCCGATTCCACAACCATGGAGTGGTGCGGTAATTGCGCCTTTTGGAACCCGGGGCTCTTGCGGACTCGATAGATTGAATCGACCCGCTTGCTTAACACCGGCGTCGAGGCCGGGGTCTCCCACATGCGGAAGAGCAGCCGCTCCAGCATCGGAGGAACCGGAACAGTAAAGGCCACCTTCGGGGGAGAGTCATACTGGAGGGCCTCGAGCTCCTCGGCTCCAGGCTCCTCCTCGGGATCCGCGGGGAAGGCCAAGGCCTTGGCCATATCCCGCACGAAGTCCGAGAACTGGGTATCCTCCGGTGGGGATCGTCTCTGAGGTTCGGACTCGGGCGAGTCCGATGGGAAATACCGAGTCCGATGAGTGCCGGGTGACTCTTCGTCCTCCGTCTCCCAGCTCGACTCCTCGGAGGAGGAATCGAGCGGCTCCGGTCGGGCAGGCACCGATGCCCTCCGCCCCAACGCCGAGGGTATCAGCGTCGACGACCTCGGCCCCGAACGGGAGGTCGAGGGAGACCGTGGCCGAGGATTGACTCGAGCCCGCATGGACTCGAGGATTGGCTCGGCCTCCGGGGTCGACTTGGACGTCAAGGTCCCGGTGGTCGGGGAAGATGCACCAGTGAGACCGGCGATCAATGCCCGCTGCTGTTCCATGAAGGCAGCGAAGCTGCTCTCCAAGGCCGTCAACCTGAGTCCGAGCTCAGGAGACCCAGCAGTCCCCGACTCGGGCCCCGACGCCGGCTCCCTCGGAGGAGAGTCCACGAGGACAACAGCACTTACGTGTCCAGGAGACTCCATCTCGACACGAGGATGTTTGGCAGGCCTCTCCGACTCCGAAGACCTGGGATGGCTATCGGGGCTATGCGACCCGGCCCTCGAGGAACCAGGAGCGTCCACCGACGCCGCCCTCGCGGGTTTCTTCTTCCTGCAATGTTCCCGCGAAGGAGACCCCTGCTCAGAGGAACCCCGACACTGCTCGGGGCCGGAGTCCCGAGACGTCGAGGCCTCTGACGAGGTCCGGGCCCGGCCGGACGCGGAGTCAGAAAAAATCCTATCCTTTTGGTGCTGCCGACTCCTCAACGCCTTCAAGGACATTTTGCCACACGGACCACAGATCATTGGGTCATGATCGGGTCCGAGGCAGTGGAGGCAGCAGTCATGTGTGTCGGTAAGAGACATAAGTTTCTTACACCGATCACATTTCTTAAATCCGCTGGTAGCCATCGGGGGAAAAAGGGCCCCTGCTAGGTCAAAAGACCAGGCTGCCAGGGAAAAAAGAAAAAAGGCGCAAACGCCAGTCACAAAGGACAAAAAACGAAAAAGAGAAAAAGGACGCGATACCGGCGTATCGGTCCGAGCGGGAAAAGGATCCGGTGTCGAACTGGAGAAAAAAGAGAAAAAACAGGGAAAATCAACTTTTTCCTCGGGGAAAAACGAACTACGTCCGTCGGGCTCCGCGGAAAAAAGAAGACTGAGCAAGATGGCACCCTTGGGCGGGAAGGGGACCGCGCATGCGCGCTGCAGTTCCCAAAGGCTTTCTTTGAAAGCTGGGGAAATGCTCCACACGAGGGCTCCGTCGGCGCCGACGTCACCCATATGTGAGGACTGACTTCCTGCTTGGTCCTGGAGAAACACCTTCTGAGGCTTCCGGACGGCTTGGAACAAGGGGTCTTCCAAGGGGTCGTCCTCCAGCAGAACCTCCGCTGACATATTAAGAGCCCTCAGGGAATGGGCGATGAGAGCCGCCAGCTCCTCTCTGTGGAAAACGCGTATGATCCGCGCCTCATCCTGCGGGATCTCACCCTCTTCGAGCTGTCTTTAAAGTACTGGTGGCCAACTCTCTTGCACATGCTCTCAGCACTTCTGTAGCGGAGTCAGCGGCAGCAGGAATTTCTGTGTGGGGAGAAGAGTCGGGCCCAGCAGCCGCAAGCGGCTCCTCACTCACAGCAGGTTCGGGAGCTGCTACCAACCAAAACAGACCAGGTACTTACTGCCAGCTGAAATGAAACAGCGCTGGACCATGGGGGGCAGGTATTTCCACCACCCGGGGAGTTTCTCCTGCTTGCTGCCTGGCCTGCTGCTTATGCATTCTCTCTTGTGCTTTAGTTTTTTCCAGTTATGGATTCACCCCTCTCCAGCTGCTTGGAGACTGAGTATACTGAGGGTGGTAGGTGACACCAGCTGCCTATGTATCGTGATGTCATCAACTTTGACACACTCAGTCTCCAAGCTGCTAGTGAAGGGTGAGAACCCACTGGTCGGGGCTGGACTGGAGGCATGATAAGGAATTTGCCTTTGAAATGTACCTAAAGAATTTAGCAGGTGCAAATGTGTGCAGGTATTTTTACCAAAGTACAGGTGTACTTCTACTATGTAAAACAGTGCAAAGTCCATGGGTAAAAAGGACCTGTGGACTTTTCACCTGACCATTTTTAAAGCAATCCCCTAAAAGACTCAAACACTTTAAAACAAACATGAAGGACCTAACAGGGGCACTGGCCATCTTGCTCATTCCTAGTCTTCCTGTTACTGCTGATGGGAATGGGAAAATTTAAAATATCCCACAGGGTGGGACAGTTGAGTGGAAAGGGTTGACTTTACAACTTTGAAAACACAAACTGATCTTGTAATCAGATTTACTTCCTTCTTCAGGCAACATCCTCTTTAGCTCACTCTGTACTCATCCGATAAAGGGAGCAACTATGGAAAGCCAATCACAACTGTACAAAGGTCTCAACCTACAACTTATTCCTTGATAAAGACTCATGGAAATTTTTTGTGATTTAGTTCATGCCTTTTTTCAGGTGTAGATAAGGCAAGTCACATTCAGGTACAGTAGATACTTCCCTGGTCCCCAGGAAGCTCACAATCAAAGTTTGAACATCATACTTCATGAATACGAGGGAAGCAGGGGGGGGTGGGGGAGGAGGAAAGGTGCAAAATACATTTCTGGGGTATAATCATTTTGAACATTCTCCCCTTTCTCTAACCCCAAGCCCTGAAATGGAGAAATTGTTTCCTCACCTGTAGTCAAAGAAGAGCTCTTCACCCGCCTGAATTGCCCGTTTGGCAAAGATTCCTATTCGATGATCTCCATTTACCATTACAACTGCGAAAAGAACACAGTCCACTGATTATACCAGTTTTCCAGCGAACATATCCGCACCTGCACCCATCACAAGCATCACTCTCTTCAAAACTCCTAGAGGGATTAGGACTCTGTTCCTTCCTCTTTAGGGAGCACTTTTCATACTACCTGCATAGCTGCAAAGTGCCCATGGACACCAATTTTCAGAGATTGACAAATCTTTTTGGTGAGGAGCTAATGCTTCTGATTCCAACAGCTCTTTAGGTATCATTATAGTGACTGCATGTGAAGTCTGTTCAGAGGAAAAACATACACTGCATCGGATATTAAATAAATAAATGTGTGTCCTAGGAGCTGGAGGACAAAATGAGCTGTTGCAGTTCATGCTTGGATAAGATGAGGAGAGGTGTATGAGCGCTGAAGCCCTGTCCCTGGGAAGGAATACTTTTATCTGCTCTGTGTTGATCTGTGTGCCAATAAATAGCAACGTCTGAATTGGCATGAATGGAATTTTCGAAGTTGATCAGAGAAGTCCAGACCTCTGAGGTGGTGCATGGTCTCTCTGATGGAGAGACACACCTTCTTTAGTGGCAACAGTCAGACGCTAATCATCCAGTTAGGGGAAAAACAATGTCCTATTTTGCCACAACCACCGCTAGACATTTTGTGAACACATTGCATGCTGATGAAAGCCCGAAGGGCAGAACTTTGTAGTGAAAGTGCAGATTCCGATAAGTGTAGAAATTCTGAGTGTTTGAGGTAGATAGGTAGGCGAGCATAAACATCCTTCAGGTCCAAGGAGACGACTGATCATTCTGGTCCATGAGAGACAGTATCATAGCAAATGTGTTCATTTTGAACTTCTCCATTTTTATGAACAAGTTGGAGTCAAACAGTTCCAGGATTGGTGTTCGATCCCCTGAATTTTTGGGGATAAGGAAGAATTTGAAGTAGAAATATTGACCTTTCTGAAAGTATGGGACTTTGATTGCTCTGTTGCACACAAAAGTAGCACAATTTCTTCTGCCAAAATTGCTAGATGTTCCTTTGGGGTGTTAGTTGGACTGGGGACACCACTTGTTAGAGGGAGGACCTCAAAATTTATTCTGTAGCCCCAACTGACTATTGACAGAACCATTGTCGTCCCATGCCTTCCTGATATGAAGAATCCTGCTTCCCAATGGAGGGTAGTCAAAATAATATTCTGAGGAAGTCAAAGTGGTTGTTGTTTTCGTCCTTGCAGTTGCTGATGTTGGCTGTATACCTGAGACACTGCACTCTGTGCTGGTGGTCTGAAATAGGATTGGTGTTTTCTTCTTGGGTAGAATTACTGCAAGTACCGGTAAGGCCTCCTGTATGAATGTTGCTGATTTTTCCCGCACTGTGTTGTAGATTCAGAGGTGGCTTCAAGTTTCTTTACTAGGAAACTATCGTCCTTAATTTGGGAAACTGCTTCTTTAATCTAGTTTCTGAAGAGGTTGTCACCAAAGCATGCAGCATTTACTAATTTATCATGTAGGCCCTTTCTTAGGTCTGAAGGTCAAAGCCAGGATGTTTGTTGCACTGTGATGGCAGCAGCTGCTGAATGAGTCACTGTGTCATAAGTGTTAAGAGTAGTTACTCACCTGTAACAGGTGTTCTCCAGGAGCAGCAGGAATCAGTCCTCACATATGGGTGACATCGACGCCGATGGAGCCCCTTGCGGAGCATTTCCCCAGCTTTCCAAGAAAGCCTTTGGGAATGCAGGCACACATGCGCGGTCCCCTTCCCGCCTAAAGGTGCCATCTTTGCCAGTCAAACAACATAGTTAACAACAGCACTTAAAAAGCAAAATAAACTATGTACAACTGCAACTCCAAGGGGAGGAGGGAGGGTTGTGAGGACTGATTCCTGCTGCTCCTGGAGAACACCTGTTACAGGTGAGTAACTACTCTTTCTCCAGGACCAAGCAGGAAGTCAGTCCTCACATATGGGACTCCCCAGCTTCAGGATATCGGGGATCCCAGAGCTGAAAAATGAGCTCCCTCTAGCCACAGCATCAGAGAAAAGGATTTCACTGGACTACACCTCCACCGGTAGCCCAACCAGAGGGCTGGAGGGTAGGAGTTGCCTAAACCTCGAAGAGATTCCGGAGCACTGCCTGACCGAAAGCACTGTCCCTACGGGAATCCCTCTCCAGGCAGTAATGAGCTGCAAAAGTCTGGGTTGAGGACCAAGTTGCAGCCCTGCAGATGTCTGCCAACGGTACAGAGCGGAGATGAGCTACTGAGGCAGCCATAGCCCTGACACGGTGGGCCGTAACCCGACCCTGCAAGGGAAGGTCTGCTGCCCTGTAAGCCCAGGTGATACAGTCAGCCACCCTGATGGACGCTTGGCAACAGGCAACCCTAAGTTATTAGGGTCAAAAGACACGAAGAGCTGAGTAGCCCTTCTATGCCCCTGCGTACGCTCAAGGTAGAAGGACAAGGCCCTTCTACAGTCCAGGGTATGCAGGACTATCTCAGCCCGGCTAGCATGGGGCCTAGGGAAGAATGTTGGAAGAACCACCTCCTGGTTGAGATGGAAGGAGGAGACAACCTTAGGGAGGAACTTAGGATAAGTCCTAAGGACTACCCTGTTCCTACAGAAGCAAGTGTAAGGCCTATCACAGACTAAGGCCTGAAGTTCACTTACTCGCCTGGCCGAGGTTAAGGCCACTAGAAAGAGAGTCTTCCAAGAAAGGAAGCGAAGATGGCATGTAGTCATTGGTTCAAAAGGTGGACGAGTTAATTGCTGCAAGACCACATTCAACTCCCACTCAGGGGCTGGTGAACGGATAGGCGGCTTGAGCAGAAGCAAGCCTCTGAGGAACCTGGACACCAATGGGTGAACCGACAAGGAGTGTCCCTCCACCAGTGAGTGGTGAGCTGCTAGAGCAGAGAGGTGTACCCGAACAGAATTAGACTTAAGGCCCTGATTGAACAAATGCAAGAGATATTGAAGCACCACTGGTACAGTGCAGGAGAAGGGATCTGCCTGGTGTTCTTGACACCACAAGGAGAATCTTCTCCATTTCAGGGCGTAGGTTTTCCTGGTGGATTGCTTTCTAGAGGCTAATACCACCTCTTCCACTTCCTGAGGCAGGCCCTAGGGAGCTAACACTACCCTTGCAGCCTCCAGGCCATCAAATTGAGAGATTTGAGATTGGGGTGTAGAAGGAAACCCTGATCCTGAGATAGGAGATCGGGCTGTAACCCCAGAGGCAGTGGGGTGTCCACTGCCAGTTGAAGCAGAAGTGGGAACAAGGGTTGCCTCGGCCATCTGGGAGCTACCAGAAGCACCGAGGCCTTGTCCCTTACAATCTTGAACAAAGTTTGGGCCACCAAAGGCGTGGGAGGAAACGCATAGAGAAGGCCCTGGTTCCAGGAAATGAGAAAGGCATCCGCTGCTACTCTTAGGGGATGCGGTTGCCTGGAGCAGAACCTGGGCAGCTGGTGGTTCAGGGGCACTGTTCCCTCTAAGCTGTGCGCGTGTGCGCGCGCACACACCTCGCCAAGCGAGCGCACATACTTTATAACAGAGCGCACAAAAATTACGGTTCTGATTCTGATAGAAAACAACACAGACGTCTTAAAATTTAAAAGTTGTTGTGTATTTACGGTTTTCACAAGCTCTACAATATTTTCTAGTGCAATCAATGTGGTGTACATACTGTATTCTGACGTGTAGTCAAATTTTAAAGTATATAACTCCGAGTGTCGTTATGTGGCGCACAAAAATTTAACCTTCCTTCAAAAGCTGCACAGCTGATATTTTATGCGCACACAGCCTACAGAAAATTAGAGGGAACATTGTTCAGGGGACTGGCAAAGAGATCTATGGATGGAAGTCCCCATTTCAGAAAATTTTGTTGAACCACTAATGGGTGCAGCTGCCACTCGTGGGCCTACAGAATCCTGATCAACCTGTCTGCTAGGAAGTTCTCTTGACCTGGCAGGTAGACCGCCTTGAGCAGCATGCTGTGTTGTAGCGCAAAAGAGCAAAGGGCCTGTGCCTCCTGACACAGGAGTCTGGACCCAGTGCCCCCTTGTTTGTTCACATAAAACATGGCCACCTGATTGTCCGTCTGTACCAGAACAGACTGGTGAGCCAAGGTGTGAGAGAAGGCCTTGAGGGCTAAGCAAATGGCTCGAAGCTCTAATAGGTTGATCTGCTGAGTGGCCTCCGCTGGAGACCACAGGCCCTGGGTGCACTTGTCTGCACAATGAGCACCCCAGCCCTGCAGAGAGGCACCCGTGGTCAACATCACAGTGGGGACAGGAACTTGAAAGGACACCCCCTGTAGTAAGTTGGGGGGGGGGGTGTAGCCACCACTGAAGGGAGTCCAGGAATGGCTTAGACACCCGCACTCTGTCCGTGAGGTGGCCTGTGGCCTGCTGCCACTGAGTCCTGAGGCACCACTGGGCCAGCCGCATATAAAGACGAGCATTGGGGGTCACATGCACTTTTGATGCCATGTGGCCCAGAAGCTGTAGGCAAAGCTTGGCAGACACCCTTGGTACAGTGAGAAATTGGTGTGCCAAGGCGATGAGCCTCTGTGCTCTGTCCTCTGGCAAGAAGGCCTTCGCCTCCTTGGAGTCCAGCCTTGCTCCTATGAACTCTAGGTTCTGGGAGGGGAGCAAAGTGGACTTTGCGAAGTTTATGACAAAGCTGAGGTGTTGCAGGAGGGACACCCCTCTGGCGGTGGCCTGTCTGGCTTCCTGGTAAGTCTGACCCCTGATAAGTCAGTCGTCCTGGTAGGGGAAGACAAATACCCCCTGATTCCTGAGGTAGGCCGCTACTACAGCCAGGCACTTTGTGAAGACTCTTTGTGCGGAGGTGAGGCCAAAGGGCAGTACCCTGTACTGGCAATGGTTTCCTCCCACAATGAACCTGAGATACTTTCTGTGGTCTGGATGAATGAGGATGTGAGTGTACGCATCCTTTAGATCCAAAGAGCATAGCCAATCTCCCTGCTGGAGGTAGGGTAGAAGTGGTCCAAGAGTAAGCATCTTGAACTTTTCTTTCACTAAGAATTTGTTGAGGTTCCTGAGGTCGAGAATGGGCCGGAGGCCCCCTGTTCTCTTTGGTACCAGGAAGTACCTGGAGTAGAACCCTTGCAGGTGTGGAGGGACAGGCTCCACCGCCTTGTCCAGAAGCAGACCTTGAAGCTCCTGAAGGAGAAGGTCTGTGTGCAAGGGAGGCCTTGGAGGCTCTCCTGGGAAGTAAGCAGGAGGGAACTGTTGGAAATGGAGCATATAGCCCTTGTGGACTATGCTCAGCACCCATGCATCTCCTGTTACTGGTGGCCACCTGTGGGCAAACAGGGCCAGACGACCTCCTGTGCAGAGAGGGGACAGCAAAGGAGGAAAGGCTATGCTTAGGGAGTCAAAAACCCCCTCCCTGCTGTGTAGGAGCAGGAGCCGGAGGCTTGGGGGTTGGCTGCCTACGGGGCCCACGTTCCTGCCCCTTGGCCTGCTACCCCTGGTTGGGGAGCTGGGGAGGCCTGGTAATGAGGGAAAGGTTTGTAGGCAGCCGCCTTCCTCGGGTAAAAGGACTTCTTACCCGAGCCCTTCTTTTTCTGAGAAGGGGCAGAGGTCTTTCTGGACAGTCTGGTCCGAGTAAGGTGCTCGGTCTCGAGCTCAGCGGCCTTCTCGGCCATGGGTTTGCCAAAAAGGTTCTCACCTCGGCAAGGGACATCGACCAACTTGTCCTGAACCCAAGGCTCGAGGTCCGATGACTGCAGCCACGCCTGGCGTCGGGCGGCGATGCCAGCTGCCGCTGCTCAGGCCGAAGTCTCGAAGCCATCGTAGGCCGCTCGGGACATGAACTTAGAGCAGTCCCGGATACCTGTAGACAAGGACTGGAACCTCTGCAAAGGTTCCCCGGAGAGGCCAGCCGCGAACCCGGACATTTCCTTGGCCAGGTCCCGAAGGTACATGCCCATGTACAGCTGGTAAGACTGGACATGGCAAGCAAGCATCAAGCCCTGGAAGCACTTTCTGCTGAAAGCATCCAGGTTCCGGGCCTCCCTGCCGGGAGGCACCGCAGAGTACATCTTCTGGCTTTTCAGACGATGCATGGCCGATTCCACCACCATGGAATGGTGCGACAGCTGCGCCTTCTGGAATCCAGGGCTCTTCCTGAGTCGATAGATGGAATCGACTCTCTTGCTTAAAACCGGCGCTGAGGCCGGTGCCTCCCACATCCTGAAGAGGAGCTGTTCCAGCATCGGAGGAACCGGCACAGTAAAAGCCTCCTTCGGAGGAGAGTCATACTGGAGGGCCTCGAGCTCTTCGGCTCGAAGCTCCTCCTCGGGGTCCACGGGAATGGCCAAGGCCTTAGCCATATCCCTGACGAACTCCGAGAACCGGGTATCCTCCAGAGGGGACCTACTCCGGGGCTCGGACTGCGGTGAGTCCGATGGGACGCACCAAGTCCGGAAGGTATCGGGGGACTCCTTGTCCTCCGTCTTCCAAGCAGACTCATCCGAGGAGGAGTCGGGGGACTCCGACCGCGTGGGTGTAGGTGGCACCCGCCCCGTCGCCAAAGGCACTGGCGTCGACGCCCTCAGTTCCGAACGGGAGGTCGAGGGTGACCGCGATTGAGGACGAACTCGAGCCTTCATGGTCTCGAGTATCGGCTCGGTCTCCGGGGTCAACTTCGACGTCGATGTCCCGGTGGTCGGGGCAGATGCACCAGTGAGGCTGGTCATCAGTACCCGCTGCTGCTCCATGAAGGCAGACAATCTGCACTCCAAGGCTGTCAGCCTGAGTCCCAGCTCAGGAGACGCAGCAGCCCCCAACTCGGGCCCCGGCAGCGCCGGGTCCGACGTCGGCTCCCTCGGAGGAGAGTCCACGAGGACTACAGGACTTACGTGTCCGACGGACTCCGACTCCACACGAGGCATTTTGGTCGGCTTCTCCGGCTCCAAAGGCCCGGGGCAGTGATCAGGGGTCTGAGACCTGGCCCTCGAGGAGCCAGGGACCTCTTCCAACGACGTCCTCGCGAGCCGCTTCTTCCTCTTGCATTCCCGGTCGGGGGACCCCCTGTCCGAGGAACCCCGGCGATGCTCGGGATCCGACTCTCGAGACGTCGAGGCCTCAGACGAGGTCCGGGCCCGGCCGGAGGCAGAGTCCGAAAAAATCCTTTCCTTTTGATGCTGTCGGCTGCATAGTGCCTTGGTAGACATTTTACCACATGGGCCACAGGACTGAGGATCGTGGTCCAGGCCCAGGCACCGAAGGCAGCAGTCGTGTGTGTCGGTGAGAGACATGAGTTTCTTACACCGATCACACTTTTTGAAACCACTGGAAGCCATCGGGGAAAAAGGGCCCCCCGTGAGGTCAAAGGACCGGCTATCCAGGAAAAACAGAGAAAAAAGGCGCGAATGCCAGCCACAAAGGGCAAAAACCGAAACATAGAAAACGGGCTCGATACCGGTATACCGAACCCGGCGGGAAGGGGAACCGGCGTCGAACCAGGGAAAAAACGAAGAATCGCTGAAGAAAAAAGTCAACTTTTCCGGGCGACTAGGACAAGCGTCCGATGGGCTCCACGGAAAAAGAGAGACTGGCAAAGATGGCACCTTTAGGCGGGAAGGGGACCGCGCATTCGTGCCTGCATTCCCAAAGGCTTTCTTGGAAAGCTGGGGAAATGCTCCGCAGGGGGCTCCATCGGCGTCGATGTCACCCATATGTGAGGACTGACTTCCAGCTTGGTACTGGAGAATGCATTTATCAAATGAGATGTTAAGTGAACTCTTGAAGATTCAAGTGTAACTGGTCCAACTGATTTTTAAGCTGATTCAGGAAGGTGAAATTTTCCTTACCATTAATTTCCTTTCCTGGAGTTCTGCTAGACCAGTCCAGACAAGTGGGTTAAGTCCCCCTACTCAAGACCGTCTTGAGCGTGATGTCAACAACAGCTCGCTTGAGTGGCTCAAAGGTAGTGTGCGTGAGTGCACGGAGCACGAGGCCCAGATTCCATGCTGGAAAGACAGGTCGGACAGGATGGCGCAAGGCCCTTGCCCCCCACAAGATGTCCCGGTATGAGGCCAGGGGATGGCCCTCTACCAGCCCACAGAAAGCCGCCAGGGCTGCTACCTACACCCATAAGGAGTTCCAGGTGAGACCCTTGTCAAGGTCTTCCTTCAGAAAGGCGAGGATGGAAGGAACAAGAACCCGCCGGAAGGGTGGTAGTTCCCAATGTGGAACCTTGCATCGTGTAACCATAGTTTGGGTTGTTCTTCCCTAGGTGCATAACTTTGTACTTGTCCACATTAAATTTCATCTGCCATTTTGATGCCCAGTCTTCCAATTTATCAAGATCCTCTTGCAATTTTCCACAATCCTCTTGGGTTTTAACAACTTTAAATAGTTTTGTATCATCTGCAAATTTGATAACCTCACTCGTCATTCCCCTTTCCAGGTCATTTATGAATATGTCAAAAAGTAGCAGACCCAGAACAGATCCCTGGGGTACACCACTATTCACCTTTCTCCATTGGGAAAATTGGCCATTTAGTCCTACCCTCAGCTTTCTATCTTTTAACCAGTTTCTGATCCACAATAGTACACTGCCTCCTATCCCATGACTCTTTAGTTTTGCCAAACGTCTCTGATGAGGGACCTTGTCAAAGGCTTTCTGAAAGTCCAGATACACTATATCAACCGACTCACCTTTGTCCACCTGTTTATTCACACCTTCAAAAAAACATAACAGATTAGTAAGACAAGATCTTCCTTGTCTAAAGCCATGTTGGCTGTCTCCCATTAGGCCATGACTATCTACATGCTGAGTAATTTTGTTCTTTATGATGGTTTCTACCATTTTTCCCAGTACTGACGTCAGGCTCACCAGTCTGTAGTTTCCCGGATCACCCCTGGAACACTTTTTAAAAATTGGCATTAAATTAGCGATCCTCTAATCTTCAGGTATTACAGATGATTTTAATGAAAATTCACAGATTACTAATAGCAGGTCTGCAATCTCAAATTTCAGTTCTTTCAACACCCTTGAATGTATACCATCTGGCCCAGGTGATTTGCTACTCTTCAGTTTATCTAATAGTTGTAAGACATCTTCCCGATGTATCGATATTTCCTTCAATTCTTCCGCACCTTTAAATACCACTTCAGTCATGGGTAACATCCCTACATCTTCCTCAGTAAAGACCGAAGCAAAGAATTCATTCAGGCTCTCCGCTATCGCCTTGTCGCCTCTTAGTGCCCCTTTAACCCCTCTATCATCTAATGGACCAACTGACTCTCTCACAGGTTTTTTGCTACGAATGTACTTGAAAAAGTCTTTATTTCGTGTTTTTGCTTCCGCAGCAAGCTTCTTCTCAAATTCTCCCTTTGCCTGTCTTATCAATGCCTTGCATTTGACTTGCCAGTGCTTGTGCTGTTTTCCAGGTTTCGTCGTTTGGCTCTTTTTTCCATTTCCTGAAAGATGCTTTTTTGGCAACAACAGCCTCTCTGACCTCACCTTTAAACCATTCTGGCAGTTTTTTTGGACTACCTTCCACCTAGTGTTAACAACGTTTTTCAATGGGTGTTAACACCAGGTGCATGAAGATTATGCCAGGAGTGATGTCACAGCTTTGGCTCTTTTTTACTTTCTCTGTCTCGACATCTGCTTGCACGGGGACTTAACCTACATGTCTGGACTGGTCTAGCTGGACGATCTGGAATTCATGATAATAATATAAAATCTTAAGCTGATCACTGGTCAACACAGAAATCGTTACTGACTTTAAAAGGCCCTAATCTGTAGTATCTTGGTGAGCTGAACACGAATATAACATTTAAAAAAAATTATTGGCTCTCGTTTTGAAGATATTGCATGTAGTTCATTTTTGACGTTTCACCGTGTAAATTTATCCAGTAGGACATCAACAACATCCCAAATAAGCCTTGAATGATGTAATATTGCATTACATTGCATAATACCAGCATGCACACATCATCCAGAGTTGATTGCATCATTTTCTGATGCAATGCAATACTACTGCCAGACGGCTGCTGAAGCCATCTGACGTCAGCAGTGTACTATATGCAGTCGGAAAGGTTGAGCATTTAAAATATTTCAGACTGTGTGTGAGACAGTTTAAGCTACTGTTACATGTAACTTTTATTAATCATATAATTTTAGCCATTTAGGTACAATACAGAACAGTAATGCCGCGAAAGTGCGTTAATACCGTTGACAATTTCTGCTACATTTGTGGGGAAGTGACATTTGCCAACCAGAAGAAAAGTATCACTTCTCAACTGAAGAAGGCATATCATCTTTACTTCGGATGCAAGATTGGTGACCAAGACAAGCCTTGGGCCCCGCATATATGCTGCGCTACATGTACAACACAGCTTTCACAGTGGTTGAATTGCAAAAGACCATCAATGCTATTTGCAGTCCCCATGGTGTGGAGAGAGCCAAGCAACCACATAAATGACTGTTACTTCTGCTCGGTTCCTCCTCTTTCCAGCGCAATAACGAAGCAAAAGAAGTCAAGCATAGTCAAACATTCCATCTGCATTGAGACCAGTTCCACATGGTGAGGGACTTCCTATTCCAGAACCTCCATCAGAATATTCTCTTGATTCATCTGATGAAGACAAGGGTGAGCCGACCTGTTCTTCTCCTGGTCCATCAGCATGCAGTGACCCAGATTTTCACTGGGATGCATTATCAACTCCACACAGAATAACACAGGAAGAACTAAATGACCTGATTTGGACTTATCCAAGAACAAGGCAGAATTGCTAGGATCAAGACTCCAACAATGAAATCTTCTAGAAGAAGATGTCAACATTACTCCATATCGAAAGCGCCACCAGCAGTTGGAGCCTTTCTTCAGAAAGGAAAGTAATCTGGTATTCTGTTACGATATTGAAAGCCTCATGAATGCCTTAAAAATCACTCATGACCCACAAGACTGGAGACTATTTATAGACTCTTCGAAACTGAGTCTGAAGGCTGTGCTTTTGAACAATGGAAATCGTCTTCCATCTATTCCAGTAGCGCATGCCATCCACATGAAAGAGACATATGATAACTTAAAGCATCTACTGACTTCCATTAACTATAACAAGTATAGCTGGCACCTCTGTGATGACTTGAAGGTAGTTGCCCTTTTAATGGGACTGCAGCAGGTATATACAAAATACATGTGTTTCTTATGTGAGTGGGATAGCCGAGCAAGGGATTGGCACTACTTGCGGAAGGAATGGAATCACAGACAAAATGTAACAGATGGAGAGAAGAATATCCAGCACCCAGCTCTGGTTGAGGCTCACAAAATCCTGCTACCAACCCTTCACATCAAGCTAGGTTTGATGAAAAACTTCATGAAAGCCATGGACCGCACTTCGCCACCTTTCCGATACCTGCATGAAAAATTCCCTCGACTCAACGAAGCAAAGATTAAAGAGGGAGTTTTTGTGGGTCCTCAGATTCGAGAGCTCTTCAAAGATGACCGGTTCAACAACTTGCTGCAGGGTGATGCGAAACAAGCATGGAATGCTTTTCGCCTAGTGTCAACAAACTTTCTCGGGAATGTTAGAGCAGAAAACTACAAGGAACTAGTAGAAGACATGCTGATGCAGTATCAGAAACTTGGCTGCAATATGTCTCTAAAGATCCATTTCCTTGATTCCCATCTCGATTTCTTTCCTGACAACTGTGGTATGGTTAGTGATGAACAGGGCGTACGTTTTCACCAGGATATCACAACGATGGAGTAAAGATACCAGGGAAAATGGTCCACTACAATGCTGGCTGACTACTCCCCAGAGAAGCTCCCGAACAGCTGTACTAGAGACAGGTGAAAAAATCTAAGTAGTCGTCTATGACTTTTTTTTTTCAGGTATTAACCAAAGGCCTATTATATTTACTATTGACATGCATTTCGTGATGTAAACATTAATTCTTGTAGATTACAAAAAAACTAGAGCCAACTTTGCAATTTCACTGTCATATTCGTGCTCAGCATATGAAAATTGATAAGAAATTACTATTTTTATTTCAGTAACATGACTTTTGTAAAAGTTTGTTGACCATAGGCCGCTACTTTTTAAGGTGAGCATGGCACTTTGGTACACCCTCTTTCCTATCACATTTAGGATTCTGTGGTCCTTACCTGGCAGTGCATAGATTTGGAGTCTGGCGGTCTTTTTATGCTTGCACACTGCTTCCAATACCAATGATTGATGAGGTAATAGAGGTCATGTCCTGGCACCTTGTATTTGAGCTCAAGGCATCTGGAAACTGGAGGGATGGAAGCAGAGGTTTCCATATGTGGAGTTGAAGTTCTTGCAAAACTTGATGGACTTGGAGCACTAAAACCTCCTTAGGAGCGCTGCAGGAGTATAAGATAGACTGGAAATCCATGGAGTGGAGGAGTGGCCTAGTGGTTGGGGCAAGGTACTTCAGGCCAGAAGGTCGGGGGTTCAAATCCCACTAGAGGACAGCAACCTTGGGCTGGAAGGACTGGGGTTTCTAGTCCCACAGGTGCTCCTTGTGGTCTTGGGCAAGCCACTTAACCCTCCATAGCCCATGTTCCCTGTAAAATAGTTATCTCCAAGTTATAATACCCTGTTCAATGTAATTTCAGTTTGTTCAATGTAAACCGCACTGATGCAGAATAGCGCGGTATATAAGAGAATGTAAATAAATAAATAAATCTTGTTAGGAAGTATCTGGGCTGATCTGAGGGAGAGTGCTTTAGATATCTTTTGAAGAAATTTAAGGTAGGATTGTTCCTGAGTGGTTGATACTGGTGATCCCAGAAAAGTGCTCCTGGCCGAATCCAAGGGCCTTTACTCAATCCTCGTCTTTCTTGACTTATCTATTGCTTTTGACGCCACTGATCACCACCTTCTCCTTGATACCCTGTTGTTGCTTGGATTCAAGGGCTCTATTCTGTCTTTGTTTTCTTCTCATCTCCCCACCACAGCTTTAGTGTATGTTCTGGTGATCCTCCTCTACTTTTATCCCGCTTTCAGTCAGTGTACCTCAGGGCTCTGTCTTGAGACCTCCTCTTTCCTCTCTATACTCATTCCCTTGGTGACCTGATCTCCTCTCATGTGTTTCAATACTACCTTTATCAGATTTACATATCTGCACCCGAAATTGTTCCAGGAATCCAGGCCCGTATCTCAGCCAGCTTGTCTGACATTGTTGCCTGAATGTCGCACTGCCATCTGAAATTGATCATGGACAAAATATGTAACATAGTATATGACCAGTATGGTCCATCTAGTCTGAACTCCTTATCTTTCTCCCTAAAACCATTCCCCCCTTCCTCCTTTCTCTCTTTCTGTGGATAACACTACCATTCTCCTCATTTCCTCAGCTCACAATCTTGGGGTCATCTTTAACTATTTTCTCTCTCTGCACACATCCAAAAGATAGCTAAATCCTGTCATTTTTTTCTCTGTATCAGCAGCAAACTTTACCCTTTCCTTTCTCAACCCACTACCATGAACCTTATCCACTCTTTAGTCATCCCCGTTTAGACTACTGCAATCTGTTCCTTGCTGGTCTCCCCCTGATTCATCTCTCCCCCCTTCAATCCATTCAAAATTCAGCTGCAGGGCTAATCTTCCATCAGCGTCGCTATGCTCATATAACCCTCTTCTCAAGCCACCTCACTAGCTTCCTATTTGTTTCTGCATCCAAACCTCTCCTGCTGACTTACAGATGCATTCATTCTGCAGTTCTTCATTATCTTTCCTCTCTTATCTCTCCCTAAACCCCTCCAAGGAAACTGTGCTCATCAGGTAAATTCCTTTTATCTGTGCCCTTCTCTTCCAGACTTCGTTCATTCCACTCTGCTGCACCGTACGCCTGGGAAAGACTACCCGAGTCGGTATGTCACGCTCCATCTCTGGTTCTCTTCAAATGCAGGCTAAAAGCCCAGCTCTTCGAGGCTGCTTTTGGATAGTGACACCCCCCTCCCTTACTCTTCTGTTTACCAACCATGTGCGTTAAAACCATTTCCCCCTTACCTTCTGCCCTAATCCTCATTTGTTTCATTTGTCAGTCTTGCACAAATTGTTAGCTCTAGAAAACATGAGATTTCCAATAATACATACATGCGGCTGAGCATGTGTCTCCCAAACATATCTGGGATATTCGGTGAATGCACAAAGCACAGCACATACCCTCTTTACACGTTACATGTGCCCACTTTCTCATTAAGCAGAAGTGCAGGGTTATGATAGGATCCCATTAGACTCAGATAAAGAGAGGAAAAATCGGAAGAAATAAAGCAAACAGGAAAAAAATACTGTTAACTTTTAGCAGTAAATATTTTGGAGGAAACCACTGACCTTTGGCGTAGCAGTTTGGGTTCACAGAGTGGTTTGCAAAACGAATTTTGTTTCCTTTCCGAGTTGCATCCACAACAAAGTCTATTAGAAACCAAACAAACAAAATTACCAAACTTGTATCCAGGGTTTGGATCTACCCAGTTTACAAAAACAGGCATAACTACTCCTAAATGCAACACTGCCATGCTGGAAATGAGGCGGCCTTCTTACTCTAAGTGCAGAGGTCTCTATTCTGGGAAATTATAGGAACAGCAGCAATCTGCGGTTAGAACAGTGAAGTGAGAACCAGAGAAAATAGGGTTCGAATTCCACTTCTCTGACTGACACACCATTTGATCCTGGGCAAATCATTTTATCTACTGTTACTGAGAGCAGAAGCAGCCTAATGGACTGAGAAGCAGGTAAGCCAGAGTTCAAATCCAACGACACTCCTTGTGACTCTCATTGCCTCAGATACAAAATTAAGATTATAAGTCCTCTGGGGACATGGAAATACCTAATGTACCCGAATGTAACTCTCCTTGAGCTACCACTGAAAAGGCATATGCTAAAGCCATATCTCCTTACCCCACCCATTTAGATTGTAAGCTCTTTGGGAGCAGGGACTTAGTGCACCTGAATACTAAAAAAGCTGGCTAAACATTATTCAGGGGTTCAATGGACACTACGCACCGAAGACTCGCACACTTAATGCCTGCTTGGGACTAGAGGTCCAGGAGAGAACTATCACATTTCCAACAGCATCCCCCCGCCCCTACCTCCCCAACGTGTGCTTTTGGAACAGAGAAAGCGGCACGTGTATGTACCATTGTTCAGATTGAAGAGGAAGCTGGACATGTACTTGTCGTACACCTTCCCCCGCCGATCTGCCTCGTCCTGCGAGATGAGCTGCAAAATGGACAGATTTCAAAATTAAGGTCAGAAGACTGCTTTCATCGGGAAACAGCACTACCTAATCCCCCTCATACTTGACTATCAAAAGATAAGTATGCAGTGGGCTTTAAATTGATTCAGGGATTCACTGAGGAGGTAAGTTAATGCCCAACTCACAAGTACTAGAAGGAAGTCATCCTTTAGCTATATAGCAAGCATGGGAGTTGTTTCATGACCTACGATGGCCTTGCCTGGCCTAACCTTCTTTATACGAGTCTGGCATCCTTACATTAAGGCTGCTGGTGGTGAAGGCGATCTAAGAAGAAAACCATTTCAGTAGCATGACATCTGAAGAACGGGTTCTGAAAATTCATGTATAAACTACAAGGGTCAACAACGATTTACTTCTAAGATACTGGCATGCTGGCCCGAGAAACGGGGCGGTAAGAAGCAAGCCAGGATTATAGTCTCTCTCCTACAGACCTTCTTCTTTCAGCACCTTTGTCCCCTCTTTAATATAGTGGAGGAGTGGCCTAGTGGTTGGGGCAAGGTACTACAGGCCGGAAGGTCGGGGGTTCAAATCCCACTAGAGGACAGCAATCTTGGGCCGGAAGGACTGGGGTTTCTAGTCCCACAGATGCTCCCTGTGGTCTTGGGCAAGCCACTTAACCCTCCATAGCCCATGTTCCCTGTAAAATAAATATCTCCAAGTTATAATACCCTGTTCAATGTAATTTCAGTTTGTTCAATGTAAACCGCACTGATGCAGAATAGCACGGTATATAAGAGAATGTAAATAAATAAATAAATAAAATAAATAAATAATACAAATAAAGATCACCTGGCCCATCAATATAGGGGGGTTACTAAGCGGCAGTGGCTAGCCGCTGCTACTGAACTCTAAACCTGGCTTTTTAATGGTGGGGCCACATCCATCCACTGGCCCTGAACATCCGGCTCGGCCATATAACGCAGAAGCTAACCAAGCAGCAGCAATATTCAGCCGCTGGCCAGTTAGCTTAAGTGGCCAAAGTCAGGCAAGCCTTTCAGGCGCCTAACGTTTACCATTGAGAGATAAGCAGCTAGTGGCTGAATATCGCCGCAACTGGCTATCTCTAGGTGCCGCCTCTGATCTGTCCTGACACTAGTCTATTAGCGTCAGGGAATTCCGTGGCCCTAACCACATTACTGCCACTCCCACGATTAACACAGGTAACAGGTCTGCTAACCATGTTGACTGCTTTCAGAAAATGCCCCCCCCCCCCAAATATTCTTGTACTTAAATAAGATCTGCTCCCCTCCCCACCTTTCTTTTATCTGACCTCTCAAGCACATTTAAATCCCTTTATAGTGCTGGTCTTCAGCAAGTCCATTCAGTATGCTACTCCAGATCTTGTCATTTTCTTCTTCGGTTCCTACAAGTACCGTATTTAATCCAGCAGCCTCACTCTCCCTGCCCGTCTCTCTCAGGCTGGGGGAAGAGGGGTCAAATAGTTTCTCTCTATCCCTCTCATTTCACCTTCTTTTTCAATTCATGAAGCACTAAATCCCTTTTTTAAAGGAGGTAGCTTCATTTCAGGCTGGCCCTTGAAGCACTGTTTTCCCCCAGTTGCTGAAGTAGGAACAGCCTTGTGAAGAGCAGGGCCAGGATCAGGCTGGCTCATCCCTTGCTCTGAACAGCAACAGGTAGTCCACTCAGCCAAATATTTTCACCAAGGTCTCACAATGTACAAAGACTCATAAGACCAACTGTGTACATAGTATTTATCTGAATATTAAAATAATCCTCACCTCCTATTAAAAAGAAAATTCTGTTTATATGAGTAGAGAAAAACCAAAACAGATAGAACTGAAAAAAAACCCTAATCATATATTGCCAATATAATCTGAGAATGCACCCAATTACTCAAAGTAA
Source organism: Ichthyophis bannanicus (assembly GCA_033557465.1). NCBI lineage: Eukaryota > Metazoa > Chordata > Amphibia > Gymnophiona > Ichthyophiidae > Ichthyophis > Ichthyophis bannanicus. Next base: position 57,565,363 of record CM066045.1, read on the forward strand.
GTAAACAAACTGACCTCACCACAGTACTCAGAAATAAATTCATTCTTCTGCACGGATTCCTTAATGAAGGTTCCCCAACCAGCAACATCGGAAGGAGCCAGCAGCAAATGCTAAAGAGGGAAAGAACTTTAAACTGCTTTGGTAATAAACACAGTGTAACATGAATCTGCCAGAAAGGGTGTGGAAAAAGAGTAGTTACTCACCTGTAACAGGTGTTCTCCGGGGACAGCAGGAATCAGTCCTCACATATGGGTGACGTCGGCACTGACGGAGCCCATGCGGAAGCATCTCCCCAGCTTTCAAAGAAAGCCTTTGGGAGATGCACCACGCATGTGTGGTCCCCTTCCCGCCCAAGGGTCCCATCTTGCCTCAGTCAAGCAACATAGCTAAGATGGCCAAGGAAAAAAATAAAATACAGTAAAGAAGCAATTCCAAAGAGAGGAGGGAGGGATGTGAGGACTGATTCCTGCTATCCCCGGAGAACACCCCGTTATAGGTGAATAACTACGCTTTCTCCAGAAACAAGCAGGAAGTCAGTCCTCACATATGGGACTCCCTAGCTACAAGCTCCCAAGAACCTGTAAAGAAAAAAATGCCATGGTGGCCTGCAACGAGTGAGCCGTGATCAGTAGCAGCTGAGTCCCTACTAAGAGACTCTGAGCAGGCCCCAAGTGCCGGCAGAGAACCAGCACTCCGGTACCCTGAACACAGAAGGGTCGGAGGGCAGAATTTGCCTACACACCAAAGAGATTAAGGAGTCCTGTCAGGACTCCCTCTCCAGGCAGTAGTGAGCTGTGAAGGTATGGACCGAAGACCAGGTGGAGGCCTGACAGATCTTCGTCACAGAGACAGAGTGCAGATTTGCCCAGAAGAAGCCACGGCCCTGACTTGGTGCACCGTGACCTTCTGGTCCAGTGAAATTTCCACCTGTTCATAGGCAAGGGTAATGCTGCAGCCGTGGCAGCAGCGGAATCAGCTGTCCCGCGGCCCCTTCCCTTCTGTCCGGAAGAGCCCTGAGTCTGCTCCATCAGCGGCGGGCTTTTCAAGCCGCGAAGAGATTATTTCCCTCTCGCGCGGCTTAAGCCTCTTCACTTTTCAAGCCACGCGAGAGGGAAATACTCTCTTCGTGGCTTGAAAAGCCCCCCGCTAAAGGAGCAGACTCAGGGCTCTTCCGGACAGAGGGGAAGGGGCCGCGGGACAGCTGACTCTGCTGCTGCCACGGCTGCAGCAGCAGCAGAAGCCAGTTTGTTTGTTTTTTTAAATTGACAGTTGATTCTGCTGCTGCCACGGCGGCAGCAGCAGAAGCCAGGTTTTTTTTTTATTTCCCTCCGTCGCGGGCCGCACAAAGCTCTCTGGCGGGCCGCATGCGGCCCGTGGGCCGTGTGTTTGAGACACCGGCTCTAGGGGGTGGGTGCCTGGAAGGGCATTTCTGCCTGAAGGTGACATAGGATCTGCCACCATCCGAGGGAATCTGACAGCTGACAGGTTACTTTCACTCTGTCCCTGAGCCTGTCTGAGGCTTCTGTCCACTGACAGCAGAGGCACAACTGGGCTGTCCTCATGTGCAGGAGGGCATTTGGGGTCACGTGAACCGTGGAGGCCATCTGTCCCAAGAGGTAGAGTAGCAGCTGGGCGGGTAGTGAACGGCACCAGTATACCTCTGCAGTCAACTCCCTGAGGCATGCTGACCTCTCCTGAGGGAGAAAGGCATTTCGCCTGGAGGGTATCTAGTTACGCCCCTATGAAGTCTAGACACTGGGTCGGAGTGAGGTGGGACTTGGGGTAGTTTATAATGAACCCCAGGTGCTGCAGGGTGTTTGTAGTGTGCTCAGTGGTGCATTGTGCCTCTCTAGCCGTGTCCCATTTTATGAGCCAGTCATCCAGGTAAGGAAAGATGAACACTCCTTGAAGATGGAGATGGGCTGCAACCACTGCGAGGCATTTTGTGAAGACCCTTCGTGACGAGGCCAGACCAAAGGGCTGTATTGGTAGTGCTGTCCTCCCACCACGAACCGGAGATATTTTCTGTGGCTGGGATGAATTAGGATGCGAGTGTAAGCATCCTTTATGTCTAAGGAGCAGAGCCAATCTCCCTGTTGGAGAAATGGCAGCAGTGCCCCAAGGGAGAGCATCTTGAACTTCTTCCGGACCAGAAACCTGTTGAGCTCTCGCAGGTCCAGGATGGGCCTGAGGCCCCCTGTCCTCTTGGAGACGAGGAAATACCTGGAGTAGAAGCCTGTGCCCCAGAGATGTTTCGGGACTGCCTCCACTGCCTTGTCCTGGATTAGGCCTGCTAGTTCGGTGAGAAGCAAGGTCCGGTGGAGAGGTCTGGTGGGCTCTCCTGGGAAATATGAGGGTGGTGCCCACTGTAGGTGGAGGTGGTAGCCCTTCCTGACCACTTGTAGCACCCAGGTGTCAGTGTTGATGGCTGTCCACCTGTGGGCAAACAGATCTAGGCGCCCCCCTGTGGGCAGCAAGGGATCCCCTGGGGGTGGGGAGGTCACGCCCAGGCAGTCAAAAGCTCTCCCCAGGTTGGACTGGAGCAGGCACCTGGGACTTCGGGATCTTTTGTTTTCTGGGACTACGTTCCTGACCTTTTTGTTGTTGCTGGTGCTGTTGAGAGGCCGGGAAGGCCTGGAAGTGCAGTATACCGCTAAAGCCCCCTTTTTCCCTCGTGAAGAGCAGCTTTTTCCTGGGGGCTTTCTTCCAAGGCTGCACAGAGGTCTTGAGAGCCTGGTTCTCGTCATGAACTCAGTCTCTATCTCTGCAGCCCTATCCACCATGGGTTTTCTGAATAGGTTCTCACATATGCAGAGGACATCAATCAGTTTGTCCTGCACCCACTATTCCAGGTCAGACGATTGCAGCCTTGCTTGGCGTCATGCCCCGATGCCTGTGGCGGCCACCCTGGCCGATGACTCGAAGCCATCGCAGGCTGCTCAGGACAAAAACTTCAAGCATTCTTTTACCACTGAGGTCAGGGTCTTAAACCTCTATAGGGATTCCAATCAAGGCATGCCGAGAATCCACCAATCTCCTTCGACAGTTCTTTCAGGTACAAGCCGATATAGAGCTGGCAGGATTGGATCCAGCATGTTAGTATCAAGCCCTGAAAATCCTTGTGGTCGAGGGTTTGGGTCTCCCTGCCGAGTTGGACCGACGAATGAGTTTTTTGACTTTTAAGTCGGCGCATGGCCGACTCTACAACCATGAAGTTGTGGGAAAGCTGGGTCTTTTGGAACCCAGGGCTTCAGTGTACCCGACACATTGCATCGAGGTGCCTACTAATGATTGGTACCGAGCTGGTGTTTCCGACATTCGGAGGAGGTGGCGGTCGAGGATTGGGGGCACCGGGACCGTAAGGGTTTCCTTCGGAGGTGCCTCATATTGGAGTATTTCCAATTCCTTGGTGTGTCGGTCCTCCTCGGCTTCACTTAATAGTGAGAGCCTTGGCCATGTCCCACCTGAAATCGAGGAAAGAGATGTCCTTGGGCAGGGAATGGCGCTGGGTCATCAGGGGAGATCAGTCCGAGGGCATGTCTCAGTATTGCCTTGTGTCCAGGGACTCTTTGTCCTCTGTCTCCCATTCGGACTCGAAGTCCGAGTATGAGTCCGATGCCATGTGATCACCTCGGTCAAGACACGCTCCAGGTGATCCATGATCTTTGGAGGATCTGCGGTCCGAGCAGCAGGCGCTCTCAGGGGAGGACTGGTGTCCAGAGGAATGGGACTGTGACCTTGTCTGGTGGTGGGGGCTCTTTCGGGGCTGGTGATGCTCAAGGACTGGCTTGACATCTGGGGAAGCCCTCGATGTCGAGGGTCCTGTCATCAGGTCTGATGAACTGGACGAGCCGGACATGAACGCCCACTGCATGGCACTAGGGCAGATATACTGCTTTCTAGGGCGGCCATTCTGGTTTCCATATCAGTTGGCTCCACAGCCTTTGACACGAGCACTGAAGATTTCGGGCCTGGCATCAATACTGTTGAGGGGAGTCCTTGGAGGTCCGAAGCCAGTCGGTGGGTGCCGACGACTCCTTCTGGGGCAGCATGAAAGCCGCTCCTGCCCCAACTCCTCAGACTCACACCTGGGAGTGTGGGTCCTGGGGTGGGATTTCTCCTCTTCCCGGATCTGTCCTCCGAGGCAGTCTTTGAGGATTTTTTCTTCTTGTGCTCCACCTCCAGGAATTTCCACTTGGAGGAACCGTGGCTGTGGGATTCTGAAGCAGCTCTGGCTTCGCAGGGCACCGAGATATCAGAGGGGGCTCTAGCGCGGATACTCCGTCACGGAGTCGGACTTCTGAAAACATTTTTCCTAATGCTGATGGCATCTCTTTAAGGCCTTTGAGGTCATGGTTCTGCAGAGTTCGCAAGTCTGAGTTGTTGTGCTCTGAGCCGAGGTATCAGAGGCAGTAGTCGTGTGGGTCAGTGAGCAACATCATTTTGCCACACCAGTCACATTTTTTGAAGCCACTGGAGGCCATCGGGCAAAGGGGGTCCCCACCTCCTGGCAGGGGTCCAAGGCCTTCTGCTGAAAAAGGGCACGAATGCCAGTTGAGGAACACCTCGAAAAAGGTGAGAAAAACGAATGAACGAACCCGAGAAGCAGCACCAAGGCGAGCTGGCTTGGGGGCGGGAAGAAACCGGTAAGCAAACTGGACAAAACCTAACAACAAAAATCAGACTTTTCTGGAGAAAACTGGACAACGTCTGATGGGCTCCGCAGAAAAAAGGAGACTGAGGCAAGATGGCACCCTTGGGCAGGAAGTGGACCATGTATGAGTGGTGCATCTCCCAAAGGCTTTCTTTGAAAGCTGGGGAGAAGCTTTCGTGCATGCTCCGTCAGCGCCGACGTCACCCATATGTGAGGACTAACTTCCTGCTTGTTCCTGGAGAACACTTTGATTAAAACAAATTATGGCTTAAAAGGAGAAATTTTACTTGCTTTATAATTTCCTTTCCTGGAATACTGCTAAATCATTCCAGACATATGGGTTATGTTCCCCTACCAGCAGATGTTGGAGAAAGAAAAGATCTAGAACTTTCTGGTGGCGACATAATTGGAATAAGGAGAGGCGCTGCTAGAGGCTCTCCTCAGTATTTGTAACAAGTCAACAAAAAACAAATACAACATGAACCGCCCAGGGTAATTAGTTCGACCCCAAAAGGAACAGACCAAGAAGTCCCAACAAGACCCTCCCAGTAGAACAAAAGTGACAACTCCAATGATTTGGCAGCCCTCACCCATAAAGAAAAACAGCTGTGGTCTTCCTAGGGAGGGTTCTAGACAGCTCTGGCAGGATTCCAGGAAAGGAAATTATTAGGTAAGTAACAATTCTCCTTTCTCATCATCCTGCTAGACCAGTCCAGACAAATGGGAAGTACCCAAGCTTTCCCTGAACAGGGTGGGAGGAAGACACTACTTTCTTTAAGCACACCACCACACCAAAGGCCAAATCATTCCTGGGCAGTAAATAGAGACTGTAATCCTTAGCAAAAGATGTCCAAGTGGCTGCCCTTTAGACATCCTCCCATGTGTGTGATAAAACAATAGATTATGGTCTTTCTCTGGCCGTTTACTGACTAGTAATAAAAAAACCTCCCCAGACGCTCACTAAGGGATTTGAAAGCAGAGAGAGCATGAAGAATTAATTTATTATAAGAAGCTAAGTATTCCCTGAATAGTTGAACCTCGAATCGTCAGAGATAACATTTGAATTGTAGTACAGACAATGCTACATATACGTGTTTAGAAAAATGAGAACCGAGGGGATTGGGGAATAGTTCTATTTCGCTTTCTTAGTCCCTGGGCATTTTTCGCGAAAAGGTCGTTGATGCTATGAGGCACTGATATTGAACGTATTGTAAGTCCGGAAATGTGTGCCATATAAATCTGAGACCTTTAGCGAATTTCAATTTCAATTTGGAAATTTGTAAAAGCCAGTAAAGGTAGCAAAAGGAAGCTCTAGGTTCTGGAGTGGAGGAGTGGCCTGGTGGTTAGGGCAAGGTACTTCAGGCCGGAAGGTCGTGGGTTCAAATCCCACTAGAGAACAGCTACCTTGGGCCGGAAGGACTGGGGTTTCTAGTCCCACAGGTGCTCCTTGTGGTCTTAGGCAAGCCACTTAACCCTCCATAGCCCATGTTCCCTGTAAAATACTTATCTTCAAGTTTTAATGCCCTTTTCAATGTAATTTCAGTTTGTTCAATGTAAACCGCACTGATGCAGAATAGCGCGGTATATAAGAGAATGTAAATAAAATAAATAAACACTGATAATAGTGAGCGTCTGGGGAGGTTTTTTTATTACTTTAGACATCCTCAGCAGACACCAACCTGGACTCCATCCAAGAAGGGGCCTGACCTCTGGTCAAATGTGCAGGCTATATGGTTGCCCAGGGTGGTGGCATGGTCAATCAGCTGGCCGGAGGCCAGGGCCATTCATTTGGCATTGTGGCACTTCTGTCCTTTGGTACAGAGAAAGACTATGCAGGTGCTCTTGGAAACACGACAGCTGTTACCATATGTCAAATAGGCAGGAGAGTACCAACTGTGTGGGAGCTGAGGTTTCTCAAACCCAGGGCATTTCTGGACTCGGTACATGGAGTCCAGTCTGCGGCTTACAGGGGGTACCATAAGAGAGTTCTCCCACTTACAGAAGAGCAACCTCTCAAAGATCCGGTGTACTGGCAAAGTGACAGCCTCCTTCGTTGGAGAAGGATATTGGAGGATCTCCAGCTCCTCCTCTCTCGGCTCCTCTTCTGCCTCAAGAGTGAAGGGTAAAGCTTTCACCATGTCTCTGATAAATTCATGGAAGAAAATGCGTTTGTAAAGTGGGGAGGGATCCAATGTAATGTCCCCATGACGCTCAGAACTGGGGACTCTTCCGGGGTCTCCCAGCCATCCAAGTCGAAGTCCTGAGGAAATCAAAGTATTGACAGGCTTTCTCACGACGTAGACTGAACTCGAAGGTGAGCCTCTGGGCATCAAAAGGGAGTTCATCTTTCTCCTGCAGGGGAGGGCATGGGCCTTGAGGATAGGCTGCACATCCATCAGTGAGGCCAATGCCACATGTGGGGCCATCACCGGCATCAAGGTACTCTACGGCTTTGGGTCCCTCGCAGTCTACGCAGCTAGGAGTGCCGTGTCCAATGCGGCAGGAGCCAGGGCAGCAGCTGCGGCCTCCGATGCTAGCTCTCTCATCAGGGACTCCATGATAGTGACCGAATTGGGAGACTTTCGACAGCCCTGTGGGGCTTTGGGAGGCAACTCCTTACACCAGGGCAGCTTTGGTGGCTGCTCCCGGCCCTTGCCCTCGGAGTCACACTGAGGGGGAGCACGATGCTGATGCCCATGGGTTTCCCCTCAGCTGTCGGCATTGCCTCTCGACACTGATGGGGGCAGAAGACCAATCCTTCTGCTGGCAACCTTCAAAGGACAACCTCCGGTCCAGACTACCGCAGCCCCTTGGCTCCGAATGAGCTCAAGTGCCATGTTGAGCCATTGACTTGACAAAGGCCCTCGACACTGAGGTCTATGCCACTGATTCCGAGGAACCAAACACCGATTCCCCCAGTTTCTCTTGATTCTTCAGCCCTTTTCAAGTCATCTGCATACGCAAGAGGCAGGTGGAGGGCTTGTGGTCAAGCCCAAAGCACTGAATGCACCAATTATGGCGGTTTATCACAGAGACAGTGTGGGCACACCTGGTGCATTTTTTTAACCCGCTGGCCGGTTTATTCATATTGGGGAAGACAGCTTCTGCCAAATTAAAGGACGCGAGAGAAAAAAGACCACATGCTGAAATAACAAAAAGAAAAATGGTACAAAGAAAAATGTGGCGCCGACGAACCAATGCTCCCAGAAACAGGCAGGAAGGCAAAAAAAAGCACGTGACTGAAAAAATCAAATAAGAAAAAAAAAACGGAACCGCAAGGGTACTTTGACTTTCCGGGATCAGATGCAGTGGAGAGAGATAGGTTGAGAATATGAGAGATGGAAGAGACAAAAGTGGAGGAGATGGGGGCTTAGGAGACAGGTGATTTATGTTTGGACTTTGAAGATACTGAGAACCAAGGGAAAAGGCAGACATCCTCAACGATGCCGAAGCTACTCAAATCGAGTCTAGGGCAAACAGGGACCTATATACTGTCTGGCCTTGTTCTTTAGGCCTCGCTTGGTCATTTGTTAACACAAAGGACAATCCTTTGGTAAATGGTCTGGGCTCAAACATTTTAAACACCAGTCATGTTTGTCGGTGACCAAAATTGTACCAGAGCTCTTGGTACATTTTTTAAAGCCACTGACATGCTTTTCCATCGTGATAGAAAAAAGTAGGCAGAAGCCTAAGTTGGCGGTGAAACCACCAAAAAACAGAAAAAATCAGAAGAAAGTATTGAGGCTGGTATCAGGGAAGGTATTAGCATCGACGGAAAGACAGAGCACATATTTTAACAAAAAAAAACCAATAACATTTTTCGGCTGTGACAGGAAGGAAACAACCTGCTGGCAGATGCGCAGGCCGCAGTAGAGTGCTCCCAAAGACTTTACTATTGGATGCTGGGGAGCTTTCCCACATGGGCTCTGTCGGTGCCGACAATATCTATATGTGAAGACTGCATTACTGTTTGTTCCTGGTGATAGAAATATACCAAAGAGGGCTTTAACTGCTTCTCTCCTTATCCCAGTGATGTTGTCACTGCAAAATTCTGGGCCTTTTTCTATTTCCAACATCTGCTGGTAGGGGAACATAACCTGTTTGTCTGGACTGGTCTAGCAGGATGAAGAGGAATGGTAACATTTTTTATGAAGTCAGAGAACCACTGGAAGTGGCTAGATGAAAAGCATTGCTTCTGTAAGTTGGTCATTCATGGGTTTCATGAACAAACATTAAACTTTCAAGGCCAAACTGGGAAAGTACTGCGGACAATGTCATGTATCATGCTTGCATCCCCACATTGTTATATATTTCTACCACATTTTGAAGATATTTCCTGCTCACGATGGATACCTTCTTGAGGCCCCGCTGAATGCTGCAATTCTTACAGGAGACAACCTTGCTTTCCCAGTGCTCAGAAGCCCCACATGTCAAACAAAGATCAGGGTCACACTCTCGTACTGCCAGATAGCATGGACACTGCTTAGTATTGCACTGTGTCTTACAACGGCAACCAGGGAAACGATTCTGGCCTGGAGAAAAAGTAAACAGACTGAGAAAGCTGCAGCTCTGAAGGTACCTTTGATGGCCAATTAATAAGGCCACTAAAGTGAACAATGTCTGCCATACTGTCCTATTCCCCCACAATTGAACACTCCAAAAATAGATACTCAAATATGTAGGCTATTTTCATCTTTTAATGCAGAATTCCTCCAGGAGAACTATAAGAGTATACCATCAAGCTGGTCCTCCTCCAATCTCAGCTCTCTCCCTCCCCACCAAGTGCTTGAATTGACCGTGCTCCATTCCCCACAATTCTTTAAGCCCACCAAAGTGGTTAAGGTGACATTTTACTTACCAGATGTCCTTTCCTTGAGTCCTGCTAGACCAGTCCAGACAAGTGGGTTGTGTTCTCCTACCAGCAAATTGGTAGAGACAAAGAACCAATGAAAAGCTCAGGTTTCAATGACATCACTCCCTTGCCCCTATCCGTCTCAGACACCAGAGGTCTCCTCAGAATTCGTCCCAAAGCATATGGGAGAACATAGCAAACCTCACACAACCTGAACACAGGCAACAACGAGTAATGAAACAGCAGAGAACTATGCACAAGAAAGCATAAACAGAAGGCTGTCCGTAGATTAGCCTGTGGAGCCAAGTATATAAATCACAATGGACCCAAGGGTACCACCACAGAAGGAGAGCGCAAACACAGTTCTAGGGGGCGGAACCTGGAGTGGTCTAGCAGGACTCAAGGAAAGGACATTATCTGGTAAGTAAAATATCATCTTCCATATCGTCCTGCTAGACCAGTCCAGACAAGTAGGATCTACCAAAGCTACGATTCCACTGGACGGGAAGATGTCATAGCAGCTCGCAAAACCTTAGAGCTGAAGCCCGTGTCTGCCCAAGCGTGGACATCAAAGTGGAAATGCTTGACAAAAATAGAAAATGATGCCCACATTGCTAGCCAACAAATGTCTGCAGGGCTACTAAGCTCCGCTCTACCCATGGGGACACTAGTGCTCGAGTAGAATGGGCATGTGAACCCTCCAGAACCAGCTGGTTCCACAACAGATCCACCGAGGCAACGGCCTCCTTAACCCAGCACGCCAATGCAGACTTAGCTGCCATGTCACTTTGCACAGACCAGCAAACAGCACAAAATGATGATCGGATTTACGAAAAGAATTTATAACCTCAAAAAACCGGAGAGGCAGTCTCCAGATATCCACAAGGTGAAGATCCTAACCATTCCCCCTACCCTGCTCCTTAGAAAAGGAGGACAGGCCTGTTCACATGAAAGGGAGAAATCACTTCAGGGAAGAAGGAAGGTACAGGCTGAAAGGAAATAGCTTCCTAAGAAAAGATAGAGACAGAGACAGCAGCTCAGAATTCACCTTGCAGAACAAACTACAACCAAGAAGACTATCTAGAGCATCAAATCTGTCAAAATAACGTGCTTCAATGGCTCAAAGGGCTCAGATATTAGGGCCCCGAGCACCAGTCACAATCCCATAAGGAGACCACAGATCGAAGGGGAGGACGCAGACGCCAGTCCCCCTGAAGAAGGTACAAAACATCCAGGTGTAAAGCTAGAGACGTATCAGCCAATAGACCTCTGAAACAGGCCAATGCTGCCACCTGAACCTTTGGGGGCTAACAGAAAAAGGTCCTTCTCCAGAACATCCTTCAGAAAAGGCCAACAGAGATGGCACCTTGACCGCCTCAGGGGCCAGCAGTCATGTGCCTCACCAGCATTCAAGGCACCACCAGATCTGCACTTAAGCCAGATTGTAGGCCTCCGAGCTATGAGCAGAGTGGAAAATCACCCCTGGAGAGTAGCCTGTAAGCACTAACAGTCTCTTACTGGAGCCAAGCTGTAAGCAAGGAGGAAACAAAGTTCTTTAGGACAAGCAGCCCCCAATACAATAGACTTCAAGATGGAGGCAAATGAAGAAGTGGTGCCTGCAGGAGCTGAATCATGCTCTCCTTGGCCAATCCAATACCACCAGAATAGTACTTCCCGGGTGGTGCTCCATATGTCAAATCAAATCCCCCATCAGGCTCCATGGAGGGAACACATACAGCAGGTGTTGACTCGGTCAAGGTTGAGCTAGGGCATCGACGCCCTCAGACCCCACGACTGAAGCAGCATCATACTATGGCATTAGAATTGGTCACTATCAGATCTCTCTTGAGGCAACTCCAGCAGCACAGAAACAACTGAAACACCTCCTGACTCATCTCCCACTCTCTTGGAACCAGAGAATGCTGGCTGAGAAAATCCATTTCCATGGTGTCCACCCCGACAACATGCAGAGTAGGAGGTTCTTCACCATCCAGGCAAACAGGGCTATCCTGGCACTCTTCGTGCTGCCCTGCCAACTGATATAAGCCACCACTATGGCTTTGTCAGAGAACACTTGAACCGCCCAGCCCTTGATTGGCAGTTGGAAACACAGAACAGCCAATCTAATGGCCCTCGCCTCAAGACAGTTGATGAACCACATTGCCTCCCTGTGGTTCCAAGGGTCCTGGGCTGTTCAGCTTGGCAACTGGCTCTCCAGCTCAAGATAGGCATCTGGCATCAGAAGGATCCATGAGCAATCTTCCAGCAGCATGCTCTTCTTCAGAAGACTGAGCTGCTGCCACCACTGCAGGCTGGCAATCACATTCATTGGGAGCGGAAGCCTGAGCTCGAACCACTGCAAACTCTGGGACCACAGAGTCAGTACAGACCACTGGAGCAGCCACATATGAGCACATGCCCATGGCACCATCTCAACTGTCACCACCATCACTCTGGAAGCCTGCTGTGAACAGATCAGTGCTAGGTAATCACAGAAATATAGAAACATGACATCTGTCCTTCCATATCAACTACAAGAGTCCAATTTTTTCGATTAGAGATGTTCTGTGTTTGTCCCATGCTTTCTTGTCCTCATCTCTACCACCGCCATTGGGAGACTACCACTCTTTCTGTAAAGAAATATTTCCACATATTACTCCTGAGTCTATCCCCTTTCACCCCTCAACCTATATCCCCTCTAGCAGAGCTTGTTTTCAATCAAAAGAGGCTCTCCTTCAGTGCATTTATGCCACAGAAGTATTTAAACGTCTCTGTCATATCTCCTCTATCCTGCCTTTCTTTAATACGTATAGCTAGAGATCTTTAGGTCTGTCCCCATATGCTTTATAATGAAGACCACTAACCATTTTAATAGCCACCGTCTGCACTGACTCCAGCCTGCTTGTATCCTTTTGAAAAGTTGTGGTTCCCAGAATTGCACACAATACTCCAAATGAGGTCGCACTAGAAACTTATAAAGAGGCACTACTGCCTCCTTTTTTAAGAACATAAGAACATAAGATATGCCATACTGGGTCAGACCAAGGTCCATCAAGCCCAGTATTCTGTTTCCAACAGTGGCCAATCTAGGTCATACGTACCTAGCAGTTTCCCCAAGGGACACAGGTTCCACAATGCTTGTATTGGTTCAAGCATTGATATCCTGGGTCCCTTCTTAATAATGGTTTATGGACCTTTCCTCCAGGAACTTGTCCAAACCTTTTTTAAACCCAGCTACACTAACAGCCTTTACTACATCCTCCGGTAACAAATTCCAGAGTTTGATTACACGTTGAGTGAAAAAATATTTTCTTTTATTAGTCTTAAATAGTTTACCCTGTAGCTTCATTGCATGTCCCCTAGTCTTTCTATATTCTGATAAGGTAAACAATCGATCTACGTTTACCCGTTCCACTCCGTTCATTAATTTATAGACTTCTATCATATCTCCCCTCAGCCGTCTCTTTTCCAGGTTAAAGAGCCCCAACCTTTTTAGCCTTTCTTCATAGGAGTAGCCTTCCATCCCCTTTACCATTTTGGTGGCTCTTCTCTGAACCTTTTCTAAAATCGCTATATCCTTTTTAAGATACGGCGACCAGAATTGCACACAATATTCAAGGTGCGGTCTCACCATGGAACGATATAGAGGCATTATAATATCTTTTGTTTTATTTTCCATTCCTTTCCTTATCATACCTAGCATTCTATTTGCTCTCTTGGCCGCCGCTGCACACTGGGCCGAGGGTTTTAACATGGTATCCACAAGGACGCCTAAATCTTTTTCTTGGGTGGTGGTTCCTAATGTGGAACCTTGCATCGTGTAACCATAGTTTGGGTTGTTCTTCCCTAGGTGCATAACCTTGCACTTCTCCACATTAAATTTCATCTGCCATTTTGATGCCCAGTCTTCCAATTTATCAAGATCCTCTTGCAATTTTCCACAATCCTCCTGGGTTTTAACAACTTTAAATAGTTTTGTGTCATCAGCAAATTTGATAACCTCACTCGTTATTCCACTTTCCAGGTCATTTATGAATATGTCAAAAAGCAGCGGACCCAGCACAGATCCCTGGGGTACACCACTATTCACCTTTCTCCATTGGGAAAATTGGCCATTTAGCCCTAACCTCTGCTTTCTATCTTTTAACCAGTTCCTGATCCACAGTAGTTCACTGCCTCCTATCCCATGACTCTTTAGTTTTGCCAAAAGTCTCTCATGAGGGACCTTGTCAAAGGCTTTCTGAAAGTCCAGATACACAATATCAACCGACTCACCTTTGTCCACCTGTTTATTCACTCCTTCAAAAAAACATAACAGATTAGTAAGACAAGATCTTCCTTGTCTAAAGCCATGTTGGCTGTCTCCCATTAGGTCATGACTATCTATATGCTGAGTAATTTTATTCTTTATGATGGTTTCTACCATTTTTCCCGGTACTGATGTCAGGCTCACCGGTCTGTAGTTTCCCGGATCACCCCTCGAACCCTTTTTAAAAATTGGTGTTACATTGGCGATCCTCCAATCCTCAGGTATTAGAGATGATTTTAATGATAGTTCACAGATTACTGATAGCAGGTCTGCAATCTCAAATTTCAGTTCTTTCAACACCCTTGGATGTATACCATCCGGCCCAGGTGATTTGCTACTCTTCAGTTTATCTAATAGTTGTAAGACATCTTCCCGATGTATCGATATTTCCTTCAATTCTTCCACACCTTTAAATACCACTTCAGTCGTGGGTAACATCCCTACATCTTCCTCAGTAAAGACCGAAGCAAAGAATTAATTCAGTCTCTCCGCTATCGCCTTGTCGCCTCTTAGTGCTCCTTTAACCCCTTTATCATCTAATGGACCAACTGACTCTCTCACGGGTTTTTTGCTACGAATGTACTTGAAAAGGTCTTTATTTCGCGTTTTTGCTTCCGCAGCAAGCTTCTTCTCAAATTCTCTCTTTGCCTGCCTTATCAATGCCTTGCATTTGACTTGCCAGTGCTTGTGCTGTTTCCAGGTTTCATCATTTGGCTCTTTTTTCCATTTCTTGAAAGATGCTTTTTTGGCAACAACAGCCTCTCTGACCTCAGCTTTAAACCATGCTGGCAATTTTTTAGACTTCCTTCCACTTTTCTTAAAGCGTGGAATACAGCTGGTCTGGGCTTCCAAGATAGTATTTTTCAACAACACCCAAGCTTGATGTACGTCTTTAACCTTTGCAACTGCTCCTTTTAGTTTTTTCTTAACTGTTTTCCTCATTCTATCATAGTCTCCCTTTCGAAAGTTAAAGGGTAGTACTGTGGATTTCCTTACTATCCCTCCTCCACTAATTAAATCAAAGGCGATCATGCTATGATCACTATTGCCAAGTGGCCCCAACACCCTTATCTCTTGCACTACATCTGGTGTTCCACTAAGGACTAGGTCTAATATTGCTTCCCCTCTGGTCGGTTCATGAACCAGCTGCTCCAAGAAGCAGTCATTTATTTCATCTAGGAACTTTATCTCCCTAGCATGTCCTGTTGTGACACTGACCCAGTCGATGCCGGGGTAATTGAAATCACCCATTATTATTACTGCACTGTAACTTTTGCTAGCTTCCTTGATTTCTTTGAGCATTTCATCATCCATTTGTTCATTCTGGCCAGGCGGACGATAGTACACCCCCACTGCCATCGCCTTCCCCTTTTTACATGGAATTTCAATCCATAGAGATTCTACAGCAAATTTTGTTTCTTGCAAAACTTTAATCCTTTCTGATTCAATGCCCTCTCTAACATAGAGCGCAACCCCTCCACCAATTTGATCAGCTCTATCATTTCGATATAGTTTGTACCCAGGTATCACAGTGTCCCACTGGTTGTCCTCCTTCCACCATGTCTCTGATATTCCAATCATATCTAACCTCTCGTTTAGTGCTATATATTCTAACTCTCCCATCTTGTTTTGTAGACTTCTAGCATTTGCATACAAGCATTTTAGAGACTGTATTTTATTCATATTAATTTGGCTATTGGTAGACATGGGTAATTTGGGATCTTTAAGTTCTGTCTGCTCCATACTCGAGGGCATTTGGGCTACTTTACTCTTTTTTGGAACCTCTCTGCTTTTTGTAGTATCCTTCAAGGATACATTCTTCCGAACCATGCGCTCTTGGGCGACTGTCGGCTTTCCCCTATTATCTAGTTTAAAAGCTGCTCTATCTCCTTTTTAAAGGTTAATGCCAGCAGCCTGGTTCCATCCCGGTTAAGGTGAAGCCCATCCCTTCGGAAGAGCCCCTCCTTTCCCCAGAATGTTCCCCAGTTCCTAACAAATCCGAACCCCTCATCTCTGCACCATTGTCTCATCCACGCATTGAGACTCCGGAGCTCTGCCTGCCTATTGGGTCCTGCGCGTGGAACGGGAAGCATTTCGGAGAACGCTACCCTGGAAGTTCTGGATTTCAACTTCCTACCTAAAAGCCTAAATTTAGCTTCCAGAACCTCCCTACCACATTTTCCTATGTCATTGGTACCAACATGTACCAAGACAGCAGACTCCTCCCCAGCACTATCTAAGACCTTATCTAGGTGGCGTGTGAGGTCCGCTACCTTCGCACCAGGCAGGCATGCTACCAGGCGATCCTCACGTCCACCAGCCACCCAGCTATCTACATGCCTAATGATCGAATCACCAACTATAACTGCTGTCCTAACCCTTCCCGCATGGGCACTTGGCCCTGGAGAAACCTCCTCGGTGCGAGAGGGGTTTACATCACCTGGAGGACAGGTCCTAGTTACAGGATCACTTCCTGCCACACCAGGGTGATGCTCTCCTGTCACGTGACCTCTCTCCTCCATGGCAACAGGGATGCTGCCAGACTGGATTTGGGACTTCAGGACTATATCCCTGTAGGTCTCGTCTATGTACCTCTCTGTCTGTCTTATGGTTTCCAAGTCTGCTACTCTAGCCTCTAGAGAACGGACTCGTTCCCTGAGAGCAGAGAGCTCCTTGCACCTAGTGCACACGTAAGACCTCTCACCAGCTGGGAGAAAATCATACATGTGACACTCAATGCAAAAGACTGGAAAGCCCACATCCCGCTGCTGGACTGCTGTCTGCATCTTAGTTTTAAGTTTGTGTTTAGATCTTTAAGTTCTATATGTACTAAAGGGTGCAATGGATATTTATACCACTAAAACTGTACCTAAGAAGTTTAATATACCTTGTTCACCTGAAGCTTAATTAATCTCAGGTCCTTGGTGTATGACTGATTTGGGTAATGAGCTTCACTTGAGAGCACCTCCTGTCTTTTAAGTTGTGCAAGTACCTATAAAGCTGTGATTTTCCCAGGGGAGGGTGGGTGTGGGGAGGGAGGGAGGGATATAACACTTATTAAAAAAGGGCTGCTACACAGTACCTTGTCCTGTGCTGCTGAGGAAAACTATATTCTGATTTGATTTAAATTATAGCTCTTTGCTGCTACTAGGCTCTAACCTTTTATGAAATTTAAACTACAAGCTCTCTGCTGGATTCTAAATTTAACCAGAAAGCTCTCTTCTGTGTTTTAATTTGAAACTAAAAGTACTTTGCTGATGCTAGGCCCTGAGTGACTATGAAATTTAAACTACAGCTGTCTACTGGGTATGAAAGGTAACCAGAAAGTTCTCTTCTGTGTTTTTAAATTGAATCTTAAACTGTTGCTACTAGGCCCTGACTGATTTAACAAAAAAAAAATAGTGGGTTCACAGATTAATTAGCTTTAAAAGAAAAAAAATTCCTTTCAGAAAAATTCCCAGAAGTATATACTCACAATTTCAGATTTCTCTCCAGAAGTAACAGCCCCCCTTTCCAGTCCTTTTCTGCTGGCCAGTCCTTTCCCTATGCACCCAAGCATCCTTCTGGCTTTCAACGTCACTTTTTCTACTTGTTTAGCCATTTTAAGATCATCAGAAACAATCACGCCCAGGTCCCACTCTTCTTTCGTGGAAAGAAGTACTTTGCCCCCTACACTGTACTGCTCCATTGGATTTTTGCAGCCCAAATGCATGACCCTGCATTTTTTAGCGTTAAATCTCAGCTGCCAAATTCTTGACCATTCTTCAAGCTTCATGTTATCTATTCCTTCCTGGGTGTCTACTCTAGTGAAGATTTTGGTATCATCCGCAAAGGGTCAAACCTTACCTGACAAACCTTCTGCAATATCACTAATAAAGATGTAAAAAAGGACAGATTCCTGTGGCACACCACTGATAGCCTCCTTCTCCTCACAGTGAGCTCCATTTACCTGTACTCTCTGTCGCCTCCCACTCAACCAATTTCTAATCCAGTCACTTACTTTAGGGTTGATTCCTAGGATGCGGAATGGTGTCAAAGACTTTACTGACTTCACCACATTTAGGGGTCTCCCTCGATCCAACTCCCTGGTCACCGAGTCGAAGAAATCAAATCTGATTTGTTCAATAAGACCTGCCTCTGGTAAACCCATGCTGCCTCAGATCCTGCAATCCATTGGACTCCAGAACTCTCACTATCCTCTGTTTTATCAGTGTTTCCAATAATTTACTCAACAGAGGTTAGATTAACTGACATATAGTTCAACCTCATCTTATGATTTTCTCCTCTGGCAGGAAGACGCCGTACACTCGAGAATCAAAACGTGCTCCCAGGAACTCCAGGGACTGGGAATACAACAACTGGCTCTTTCTCCAACTAATCACCCACCTGAGGCTCATCAGAAAGGACAACACTCAGGGAGCTGCCCGAGATGAGCGAGTAGAGCAGATATGGGTGCACATAAATCCCTCAGTGCCATACACCATCACCAGGACCTTGGAGAACGTCCTTGGGGCAGTGGATAGTCCAAATGGGAGGGCTGCAAATTGAAGTGGAGAGCCAAGCACAGCAAAACACAGATATCTTGCTAATCCTCTGGATGGGGAAATGAAAATATGCCTCTACCAAACCCAGAGATGCCAGGAATTCCCCTCGTCACACCGCCTGAATCATGGATCAGAAAGTTTCCATCCAGAAGTGCAGGATGCACAACAGCTCGTTGACGCACTTGAGGTCCAAAATGAGCCGGAATGCTCCTTCAGTACTGGCACCACGAAACAGATGGAATTCCTGCCCTTACCCCGAATGGACACAATTGCCTTCAGTGATCCATACAGTGGCCCTGCTCATAGACCCACAAGTGGAGAAGATGAAAGCGGCCAGGATCAGCTCTTTGCATTCCAGGACATAACAACATAAGAACCTAAGATATGCCATACTGGGTCAGACCCAGGTCCATCAAGCCCAGTATCCTGTTTCTAACAGTGACCAATCTAGGTCATAAGTACCTAGCAGTTTCCCCAAAAGACACAGGTTCCTCAATGCTTGTATTGGGACAAGCAGTGATATTCCGGGTCCCTTTTAATAATGGTTTATGCACCTTTCCTCCAGGAACTTGTCCAAACCTTTTTAAACCCAGCTACACTAACAGCTCTTACTACATCCTCTGGTAACAAACTCTAGAGTTTGATTACATGTTGAGTGAAAAATATTTTCTCTTATTAGTCTTAAATTGGTTACCCTGTAGCTTTATTGCATGTCCCCTAGTCCTTTTATAGTCTGATGATGTAAACAATCGATTTACGTTTATCCATTCCACTCCATTCATTAATTTATAGACCTCTATCATATCTCCCCTCAGCCATCTCTTTTCCAGGTTGAAGAGCCCTAACCTTTTTAGCCTCTCTTCATAGGAGTAGCCTTCCATCCCCTTTACCATTTTGGTGGCTCTTCTCTGTACCTTTTCTAATAATGCTATATCCTTTTTAAGATACGGCGACCAGAATTGCACACAATATTCAAGGTGCGGTCGCACTATGGAACGATACAGAGGCATTATAATATCCTTTGTTTTATTTTCCATTCCTTTCCCTATGATACCTAGCATTCTATTTGCTCTCTTGGCTGCCGCTGCACAATGGGCAGAGGGTTTTAACATGTTATCCACGATGGCGTCTAAATCCTTTTTCCTGGGTGGTGGTTCCTAATGTGGAACCTTGCATCGTGTAACCATAGTTTGGGTTGTTCTTTCCTACATTAAATTTCATCTGCCATTTGGATGCTCAGTCTTCCAATTTACAGTATCAAGATCCTCTTGCAATTTTCCACAATCCTCTTGGGTTTTAACAATTTTAAAAAGTTTTGTGTCATCTGCAAATTTGATAACCTCACTCGTTATTCCCTTTTCCAGGTCATTTATGAATATGTCAAAAAGCAGCGGACCCAGCACAGATCCCTGGTGTACTCCACTATTCACCTTTTTCCATTGGGAAAATTGGCCATTTAGCTGTACTGAATGGGGACTAGCACCCAGCGATCCTTGGTAAACCGCGCCCATTCCTGAAAGAAGAGGTGAATCCTGCCCTTAATCAGAGGAATTAGGGAATGGGGCCTCAAAACATCATTGCGCAGCCCGGAAGGGTCTTCATCTGGATGGGACCAGGTCCCTGGGCTCAAGCGATCCATGAAGGGGCTAAGAACAAATCCAAAGTCCACAAGCAGAGGGGAAGAAAGGCTTTCCAGGCTGGTAGCGATGGGAGTCCGACTAGCATGCCCATGAGGAGCAGACAGAGGCTGACTGAAAAGGGGCTTCTGCCCACTTCACAGTCCCCTTGGACCTGTCCTCCAGAAGGCAGAAAACATTTGTCTTACCAAGGTCCTTTACCAGCTTCTCCAAATTGGACTCAATATAAGCATTCCTCTAAGGCCAGATGGGCAACCAGGCTTTAGAAGATGAGACCACTGCCCCATGTCAAAGCCAAGCCAACGCCATGTCAGCATCGAAAGGGCACAATCCCTGACCTCTAGACATACCAGGCAGTACATGGGATCAGAAAATATGGCTGTAACAAACTCCAAAAGAGGGGTAGAATCATCCGGTGGAAAAGACTGAATTCACTGGAACAAGGCTTAAGATGTCAGGCCTGCACATACTGCAAAATGAAGAACAGCAGATGCCACAGCAAACTGGTACTTCCAACACAAATATACCTGTCGGTCCAGAGTATCTTTTAAGGCTGATCTGCCTTCCATCGGAATGGTGGTCCATCTGGTAACCGCCTTGACCTGTGCATTCCCCTTGGGAATATCAAACACACAGTGCATTCTTTCTCAAAGAAAGCATGTCTCTTCTTATACACTCTTTAGGCAAGGAATCGGGTGAATCCCACTCTGACTGGAACAGGCCCTTGAGCACCTCTGAGAAAGGAAGACAGTAGTGGATTTCCATAACCCTTGCAGAAGTGGATGCACATTTGTCTCCTGCTTCATGTCTGCCAGGAAGCATCCAATGAGCTCAAGGTGGATCACATCGGCCTCTTCATAATCCTCTGAAGGTGAGTGTACTTCTTCATCCACATCAGAGGCCAGTTCAAATCTCAAACAGATCCCAATTGATCCCCATCTCCTGAGGGAGCACCTCGCCGGAAGCGCTTAGCCAAAGACGGTCAAAACAGGGGTTCCAATTTCAGCCTGCCCCTCACGAGACTGCACCTGGGGGCACACAGAGGCCATAACGTCTGAATTTCCAAACCAGAAGGACCAGGACTACTGCAAAAAGGAAAAGAATTCTGGGGAGAATAATCTGGTGTCCAGAAGTTCTCCTCTCAAAAATGACCCCCAAAACCAGGGTGCACAGCCACCTCAGACCCCCTAGAGGACGAGGAGCAGTTCACAGCATGGTCGCTGGACCCTTCATCTGGCTGGATATCATTACCCATAGTGCCATCAGTCACCTCTTGCCCTAAAGCAGGCAAGGCCGAACTAACTGCATCCCCCGGCTGAGAAAGAGGGAGAAGCCCTCCAGGGAGGACTCAGAAGCTGCTATGCTATAAAGCCACTTGCTTACCACAGGCCAAACAGCGTTTCCTGGAAGAAAACAGAGAGAGTTAAGGCAAGTTTCATAACAGCGTGCGCTAAGGCTACGGTGGCCTGAAAGGCACATGTTAACTATGCTTTTACTGGAACATGAGTTACGGGTGCTAGGTAGAATAGGTACACACATTGGAGCTGCTCGGGCAGAATGCGCATTTGGACCGCTTGACCGCCAGAGACGCTCAATAGGTAAAAATGCTACTAACGCGTGCAGAAAAGGCGGGAAACCTCCACACGGCGCCAATGGTCACCAGCAGTCCACCCCAAATTGTGTCCCAGGCAGATGGAATCAGGAGTCCCCAACATGGACAATGATGAGGTCAAGCCTTGGTACTCATCCCTCAAGACCCCCAAGTAGAGAATCTGTGCTGGGCCTACTCCCCTGAAACTGTTTCACTGGTTTTACAGCACTGTATTTAAGGTGGCTGGCAGGCAGATCACTTTGAGAACCTTCTGCAATATTCGGGAGACAGCAGTGGGGGAACAAAAGAGGAGGGAGGGGGTGTTGATGTTGGGTGAGGCTGCTGCACACTTCCAGATCTTTCCAAATCCTTCCAATTTCTGGCTGCTCAACAGGCTCTTATCATAAGCACGTGGATCTGAACCAATTCTCCCTCCTCCTGTGGCTATCGAAAAGACCGCAATCTAGTGGTGCCTCCCATATCACGCTCAAGTGAAAGAGTCACCCTCAAGGTGGTCGTTCACAATTGTTTAATCAATCTTTTCCTCTCAAATCTTCATAGCAACATAGTATATGACAGCAGATAAAGACCAGTATGGTCCATCTAGTCTGCCCAGCAAGGCAGCAAGAGTAGGCGCGCTTGATGCTCCGTTCAGGTCACCCCTCCCCATACCTTTGTTTAAGGGTGTACCCACCGCTCCGTGTAGGTCACCTCTATTTGTTCAGACATAAGAGATTTTATCCTGTTGCTATAAAGGGATCCACTGTGTCTGTCCCATGCCATTTTGAATTCTGTCACTGTGTTTGCCCCCACCACTTCCATTGGGAGGGCATTCCAAGCATCCACCATCCTTTCAGTGAAAAAATATTTCCTGACATTGTCTTTCAGTTTACCCCCTTGCGGCTTCATGTTATGTCCTCTAGTTTTACAGCTTCCCCGTCTTTGGGTTGGTTTGTTCATTAATACTCTAAGTATTTAAAGGTCTGAATCATATCTCCCCTGTCCCTCTTCTCCTCCAGTGCACATATTTAGGTCTTCAAGTCTCTTCTCATAAGTCTTCTGGCACAGGCTCCAAATCATTTTTGT
This sequence comes from Ichthyophis bannanicus, assembly GCA_033557465.1. Lineage (NCBI taxonomy): Eukaryota > Metazoa > Chordata > Amphibia > Gymnophiona > Ichthyophiidae > Ichthyophis > Ichthyophis bannanicus. Next base: position 57,588,036 of record CM066045.1, read on the forward strand.
CGCCCTCCTCTGAATCGCTTCCAGCCTTTTTATATCCTTTGCGAGATATGGTCTCCAAAACTGAACACAGTATTCCAAGTGAGGCCTCACAAGCGACTTGTACAGTGGCATAGTACCTCTTCCTTTCTGCTAGTAATTCCTCTCTGTATGCAACCCAGCATTCTTCTGGCTTTTGCCATCACCTTGTCACACTGTTTCGCCACCTTGAGATCATCAGAAACAATCACACTGAGGTCCTTCTCCTGGTCCATGCACATCAATCTCTCGCCTCCTATCACATACAATTCCCTTGGATTTCTGCACCTCTTCACATTAAATCTTAACTGCCAAGCATTAAACCATTCTTCCAGCTTTTGTAGATCTTTCTTCATGTTCCTCACTCCCTCAGGGGAGTCCGCTCTGTTGCAAATTTTGGTGTCATCTGCAAAAAGACAGACTTTTCCATTCAGCCCTTTGGCAATATCACTCACAAATACATTGAACAGTACCGGTCCCAAGACCGAACCCTGGGAACACCTCTAATCACCTTCCTTTCATCCAAGTGAATTCCGTTTACCGTCACCTTTTGTTGTCTGTCAGTCAACCAATTTCTGATCCAGTTCACCATCTTGGGTCTTGGGACCCATCCCCAAGCTGTTAGGTTTACTGATAAGCTTCCTATGAGGAACAGTATCAAAGGCTTTGCTGAAATATAGGTAGATCACATCCATCGCATGCCCTTGATCTAGTTCTCTGGTCACCCAGTCAAAGAATTCAATCAGATTTGTTTGGTAAGATCGTCCTTTGGTAAAACCATGTTGCCTCGGATCATGCAACCTGTTGGTTTTGAGGAAGCCCACTATTCGCTCTTTCAGGAGAGCCTCCATTACTTTTCCCGCCACAGAGGTAAGGCTTACTGGCCTGTAGTTTGTCACTTCTTCCCTATTACCACTTTTGTGGAGAGGTACCACATCAACCCTTCTCCAGTCTTGTGGAATGTCTCCTGTCTCCAAGGATCTATTAAAAACATCCTTTAAAGGCCCTGCAAAAACCTCTCTGAGCTCTTTCAGTATCCTGGGGTGTATCCCATCTGGTCCTATAGACTTGTCCACTTTCAGTTTTGAAAGCTGTTCTAACACATCATCTTTTGTGAATGGTGTGGTATCTACTCCATTCCCATTTGTATATTTGTCAATCACAGGTGGTCCTTCTCCAGGATTTTCTCTAGTGAAAACATTGTAGAAGTTTTTGTTTAGCACTGTCGCTTTTTTGATGTAATTTTCCACGAATCCGTTCCCAGCACTTTTGAGTCCTGCAAATTCACCTCTGATTTTCCTCCTCCCGAATATACCTGAAAAAAGTCTTGTCGCCACATTTCACATCTTTAGCCATCTTTTCTTCTGCCTTTGATTTTGCTATCCTTATTTCTCTTTTTGTCTCTTTTAGTTTGATCTTGTATTTTCTGTGTTCCTCTGTTTGTGAGCTTCTGAATTTTGTGAAAGCTGTGTTTTTTGCCTTTATTTGTGCAGCCACTTCTTTGGAGAACCAAATAGGTTTCCTTTTCTTCTTGTTTTTATTTACTTTCCTTACATATGTATCTGTTGCACCTTTTATTGCTTTCTTTAGTTTAGCCCATTGCAATTCCACTTCCCTTAACCTCTCCCACCCTACCAACTCCTCCTTCAGGTACTTGACCATTTTACTGAAGGTTAAATTAGACTTACCTGCTAATTGTTGTTCCTTGCGGAACTCTAATCCAGTCCCGGAACCATAGAGTTGTCAACCTCCTCCAGCAGCTTTGGAGACTGAAATACTTCAGCGCTTTGCTGGCACCAGTATAAGTAGGCAAGGACCACCCTCTCTCACCAGTACCTATTGACAAAGCACACTGAGCAGAACAACAAATAAGTAGATTTAACCAGAATACATTCAACAAGAATGGGAAACAAGTGCCCCCAGATATACATATATACAAATATCGATAAGCCAGATTAAGCTGTTTTTAATATGATGTCTTTTTTTTTTTTTTTGTACACGTTTGTTTCTATATGTGCAAATTTTCACACTACACTGAAACGCCAGGCACTACCGCCTCAGGAGAGGATGGGCAGCCAATAGCGCAACGCAAGAGGGACTTCCAATGGCTTCATCCCACGCCTCCACGAAGATAGGAAACGAAGATCACCCGCGGGATCCGAAACAGTCAGGCTGGTGACCCCCGAAAAATCGCAGGGTGGGATCCGGGACTGGACTAGAGTTCCGCAAGGAACAACAATTAGCAGATAAGTCTAATTTAACCTTCCTTTGCGTCCCTCTAGTCCAGTCCCGGAACCATAGAGGATGTAACAGAGCAGTGAACATCAACGGGAGGGACAAGCAAGGCCAGCCTGAAGCACCGCTGAACCAAAACGGCCCTCCTCAGCCGATAAAACATCTAAGTGGTAATGCTTAGCAAAGGAATGCAAGGACGACCAAGTTGCCGCCCTACAAATGTCGCCGACCGGAACCAAACTGAACTCCGCCCAAGACGCCACCTGCGCACGAGTGGAATGAGCCCGAAGACCCTGTGGAACCAACTTGCCCTTCAAGATGTAGGCTGACGCAATCGCGGCCTTCAACCAGCACGAAATAGAGGACTTCGCCGCCGCCTCCCCTTTCCGCGGTCCTCCAAACGCCACAAAAAGCCGATCCGACCGCCGAAAGGACGCCGTCCGAGAGAGATACTTTTTCAGAACCCTGCGAGCGTCCAACAGATGCAATTTCCCCAGCGATCCGGCCTGCTGCCGATCCGAGAACACCGGAAGAGAGACCACCTGGTTAACATGAAACGCGGAGACCACCTTGGGTAAGAACGCCGGAACTGTACGGAGAACCACCTTTTGGTCGGAAAACGAGAGATAAGGCTCCCTACAAGACAAGGTCTGCAGCTCTGAGATCCGCCTAGCCGAACAAATAGCCACCAGGAAAACAGTCTTCAACGTGAGATCCTTTAGCGAAGCTGCGGACAACGGCTCAAACGGAGGAGCAAGCAAGGCCTCTAACACCAAATTCAAGTCCCACGGGGGAACCGCACAGTGCCTCGGCGGTCGCATGAGCAACACCGCCCTCAAAAACCTCCGGATATCCGCATGAGCCCCTAGAGGCCGCCCATGCACCTTTCCACGGTAACAGGAAATGGCAGCCAACTGCACGCGCAACGAACTAGCCGCCAAACCCTTGTCCACGCCATCCTGCAAGAAAGAAAGGATTTGCGCCACCGAAGCACCTAACGGACGCACGGTACGCTCCTCACACCAAGCCTCAAAGATGCGCCAGACTCGAACGTACGCAAGAGACGTGGAACATCTATGTGCTTTTTAGTAAGGTGGAAACGACCGCCGCCGAATATCCCTTAGCAGTCATTTATTTTATTTATTTATTTTATTTAACGTTCTTATATACCGCACTTTTATCATCAGCGCGGTTTACAGTAAACATAAAATACTCACCGATAGCAACAGGCTGTCGTGAGTTTACATATAACAGGAAATCTAATTGGATACAACATAGGGGAGAACTTTGTACATATAAGTTATATAACTATATACAATTCTATTCTTCTTGTTGTACAGGGAGTGATAGCTCGTTACATTGGATTGTAATGTGGTGTTGGCTATGTTGGAGTGGGGTATTGAGAGAAGTATGCAAGGAATAGGTGGTGTTTTATGGCTTTTCTAAATTGTTTTAGGTCTTTGATATCTCTTATGGTGGGTGGAAGATCATTCCAACATTTGGGAGCGAAGTAAACGAATGCTCTTGCAGTTGTTGAGTGTGAACATTTTGTAAAGTCCGACGGGATGATTAGAGTATTAGCTGCGACTGATCTTCTAGATCTGGTGTGGGGGGTGTGAGTGATGAGAGTGGAGATTGCTAGGGGAGCTAAGCTGTTAATGGCTTTGAATGTGATGAGTAGTGCTTTATATGTAGTCCTACAGGATATTGGGAGCCAGTGTAATTCCTTTAAGATGGGAGTTATGTGATCGTTCCTTGATGCACCGTTGAGGATGCGGGCAGCAGCGTTCATTGCTAATTGTAGCGTGTTTAGAGTGCTTTTTGGGAGGCCATGTAGAACTATGTTTGCATAGTCAAAGTGTGGAATGACTATGGCTTGGAAGATGGTTCGGAAGTTGTCAGGGTCGAGCATGTTTTTGAGGTTTCGGAGGGTTCTGATCTTGAAGTAGATGGATTTCACTGTTCGGTTTATGTGTTCTTTGAAGTCTAGTCGGTGATCAAGGGTTACGCCTAGGTATTTTACTGTGGATTTGATTGGAAGCTCTGCGTCCCGTACTTTTAGAGCAGTCGGGGGTGAGAATTCTTTATTCTTCGTGATGATTAGGGCTTCTGTTTTTTTGAAATTTATTCTCATATTCTGTGTGCGGAGCCAGTCTGTAATTGCATCAAAACACTCTATTAGTACTGTGTAATCAGGCCGAGTAATGTTGATTGGTATGAAAATCAGGACGTCATCTGCATAGATTAGGGAGGATACTCCAAATGAGCGAGTGATCTCACATATCGGTTGCATGTAGATATTAAAGAGTAATGCCGAGAGGGAGGATCCTTGAGGGACGCCTTGTTTCAACTGGAAAGGTTTTGAGGTGTTTGATTCTGTTCGAACATGTTGCCAGCGCTCTTCAAGATAAGATTTGCACCAGTCCCATGCTAAACCCTGGATGCCCTTGCATTGGAGTCGGGTTAGGAGTTTGTTATGGTCAACAGAATCAAACGCTGCAGAGATGTCAAGGAATATTAGTGCAAAGCCCTTTTTGATATTGTCAGTACCACAGATGAGGGTGTTGATTAAAGAAGTCAGCAAAGATTCCACACCATGGGCTTCTCTGAATCCATGTTGACTGGGGTCCAGAGGTGATGTGGTGTCTATATGCTCATCCGAGCCCTTTCAAGAGCCATGCCGTAAGCGAGAACCGAGCCACCTGAGGCATGTGCAACGGACCCTGGCATAAGAGATCGCTCTGCTGAGGAAGTTTCCACGGCTGATCCGCTAACAGCCGCACCAAATCCGCATACCACGGCCGTCTGGGCCAATCGGGCGCCACCAGCACCACAAGGCCCCGATGACGCTCTATGCGCTTCACTACCCGGCCTATCAGAGCCCAAGGCGGGAAGACATAGAGAAGCCCTCCGTCCGGCCAGTGCTGCGCCAGCGCGTCGAGCCCCTCCGACATCCATTCTTGCCGCCTGCTGAAAAAGCGCTCCACCTGTGCTGATTCGAAGGTCGCCATGAGATCCATTACGGGAACTCCCCAGCGCCTCACTAGGAGCGCAAAGACTTCGGGGTGCAGGACCCACTCTCCCGGGTCCACCCTTCGGCGACTCAGAAAATCCGACGCGACATTCTCCACGCCCGCGACATGCTGCACCGACAAACCCTTCAGATTCGATTCGGCCCAGGCGAGTAATTGACCGGCCTCCAGCTCTAGCCCAACGCTGCCCGTGCCGCCCTGCCGATTTATGTAGGCGACTTTAGCCGCATTGTCTGAGAGAACCCGAACTGCCTGCCGAGCAAGATTCCCCCGAAACGCTTGTAGAGCCAGAAACACCGCTCTCATTTCGAACCGATTGATGGACCATTCTCTCTCCACCAACGACCACTGGCCCTGGGCAAACGCGCCCTCGCAACACGCTCCCCACCCTAGAAGACTGGCATCCGTGGTCAACAGTTTCCAGGATGGAGGTTCCAAGGGCATGCCCGCGACTAGACTCTCCGGCCGCAACCACCACTGCAGATCCAGGCGTACCTCCAGAGGACAGATCAGCCGTCGAGACAACGCATCTCGCTGATGGGACCAACGCCGGAGAAGCGCGCTCTGCAACTTCCGCATATGCGCTCTGGCCCAGGGCACCACTTCGATCGTCGCTGCCATCGTTCCGAGCAACTGGAGATACTGCCACGCCGTGGGCACCGTCCGCAAGAGAAAACGCCGCACCAGCCTCCTCAAGGCGTGCGCTCGCTGATCCGGCAGGAATACCCTTGCTTGCCGCGTCTCGAACCACGCCCCCAAGTACTCCAAAGATTGCGAGGGAGTCAACCTGCTCTTAGCAAAGTTGACCACCCAGCCTAGACTCTGCAGCAACTGCACCACCCGGGCGGTGGCCTCCGCACTTTCCGCCTGAGACTTCGCCCGAATCAACCAATCGTCTAAATAAGGATGCACAAGCACCCCCTCCTTGCGAAGAGCCGCCGCCACGATGACCATGATTTTGGTGAAAGTGCGGGGCGCCGTCGCCAGGCCGAAGGGCAACGCCTGAAACTGAAAATGCCCCATGGGAACCGCAAACCGCAGATAGCGCTGGTGCTCTTGCCGAACCGGGATATGTAGGTAAGCCTCCGTGAGGTCCAGAGAAGTCAGAAACTCCCCCTGTCTGACCGCCGCGATGACGGATCGAAGTGTCTCCATGCGAAAGTGAGTGACCCGGAGACACCGATTGAGATTTTTTAAATCGAGGATAGGATGAAAAGATCCCTCCTTCTTCGGAACCATGAAATAGATGGAGTATCGACCGGAACCGCACTGGTCCCCCGGCACGGGAACTACCACCCGGAGCTGCAACAATCTCTGCAACGTGTCGAAGATGGCTTGCCGCTTGAGCGGAGCTCGGCAAGGCGACAGAACAAAGGAATCGAACACGGGACAACGGAGTTCGAGAGCATAACCCTCTCGAATGACCTCCAGAACCCACTGATCCGACATAAAATTCCCGCAAACGCCCTCCCACGGGAACTACGTCTACCTGAGCCCGCCTCATCTCATTGTGGTTTCTTAAAGGAGGGGGATTGGAAAGTGGAGAAACCTCTGCCGGCCCCTTTGAAGCCACGAAACCCCTGGCTTCTAGCAGGAAACCTACCGCGCTGAGGCTGACCAAAGCGAGATGCCCGAAAACGGCGAAACTCCCTAGGAGTCCCTCGAGACCCCGCAGCAGACCGGACCTGCTTCGGTTTATCCTCCGGAAGACGCCCCCCTTTAGATTCACCGAGATCCTTGACCAACTTTTCCAAATCCTCCCCAAACAACAACTTCCCACGAAAGGGGAGCTTGCTGAGATGAGCCTTAGAGAAGCTGTCGGCCGCCCAATTGCGCAGCCACAAATATCGCCTCACCGCAACCACCGAGGCCATAGACTTAGCTCCACCACGGATGAGATCATAATGAATGTCCGACAAATAGGCGGCCCCAGACTCCAAACGCGCCGCATCTTCCACCTGCGCCGTCCCCACATCCCCTTGTAATCTTTGGGACCAGCGCAAACAACCTCTCGCAACCCAAGCCCCCGCCACGGCAGCCTGCATCGAGAGGGCGCACACATCAAAAACCTGCTTCAACAGCTTATCCAATTTCCTGTCCTGCACGTCTTTCAACGCCGCAGCGCCTTCAACCAGGATCGTAGTCTTCTTAGTCACTGCCGTTACCGCCGCGTCCACCTTTGGAGACCGAAAAAGCTCTCTGTCCTGATCGGACAACGGATAAAGCCGCTACAAGGCACGGGACCCCTTTAGCGCCGATTCTGGCGAGTCCCACTCCTCCTGAATCATACCCCAAAACACTCTATGCAAGGGGAAGACCCGCTGGGACGTACGCACCGCCTGGAGCAGAGGATCCTCCAGAGCATCATCCGGCGCCGCCACCTCCACAGGCATATTCAGCATTTTGAGAGTCTCGGCAATCAAGGCCGGAAGCTCCTCCCTACGATACACCCTGATGAGCCTACTGTGCTGCTCTGCGTCAGGTAACTCTCCCTCCTCCAACTCCTCACCCGAGGTGTTATCAAGGTCCACGTCCTCCGCCCCCAGGTCCTCCCCCAGACGAGACACTGGACCGTCATCCGCTGTCCCCTTGGCAACCTTCGCCGCAGGAACGCCGTCTTCAGGCTGAACCAGGGACCCCGGACGCTTCTGCCCCTCCGAAACTCGCGCCGAAGAGACCATCCCGGGTTGCAGGAGCGCAAATGCCTGCTGCATGAGAGAAAAGAAATCTGGCGGAATCCCCGGAGCCAAGCCTACTGGATTTGGTCCCTGCGAACCCGAGGACCCCTCCCCAGGGGATGACTCCGGTCCCTGAAAATCCAGAGACGGAGGTAATACGGCCACTGCCCCCAGTGGAAGCGCCTCACAGGCCACGGCCGGAGATGGAGCCGTACTCTCCATAACACAGAGTACAGGCCCCACACACACTAGAACCTGCCAATAAACCCCGCTTAGCTCCACAAACAACACAACGAGCCTTAGCAGGCATACTCAGAAAATGGCTCTAAAGCTCAGAAGAAGAGCCTTCAGGCAGGCTCAGCAAACCCGCGGGTTTTTTTTTTTTTCAGTTTTTTAACCACACTAGCACTACAGACCTCCCCCAAGTCGATCCCTGATGGTCTGTAGCCAAAACGAGGGCTAGAAAGCTTAAACGAAGCTAACGTAATCCAGAAAATAAAAACGGGATTTCTCTCTCAAAATGGCCGCTGCTGCCGATTCCCACCGAAAATACCACGCGGCAGACCACCCCGATGTGTCAAAAAAACCTTAAATCTGGCCCCTATCAGCCAAATCGTAATGAGCCCCTGCACAAAAGATAATGAGCCAAATCGTAATGAGCCCCTCACTCACCACTCAGAAGATCGGGTGAAGAACCGAGGGAGAGATGCAGCAGCCCCGCTGGAGCTCAGCCTGACTTCGGCTTCAGCTCCACACCGGCAACACTTAGTTAAGCTGCCCTGCAAACTCCGGGCCACTGCTGTAAGCCTGCAACCTGCTCCTCACCCTTCAAAGCAGGTTCGGGAGCAGGGAGGCACAGAAACTCCTTTGTGCTGCTTGTAACTGCAATGCTCGTTTAAGCAGTGGGGCTTTAAAAGGAAAAGAGGAGGGAAGGGGAGGGGAGGGAGGGGGGCAAATGGAGCCAGAGGAAGAAATCTCCTGCAACAGCACAGCCCCTGCAATCAAAACAAAGAAAGGCAAAGTAACTAAAACTAAATTAAACTTGAAATTGAAAAATCAGAAAGGAATGTATTCTATTTAGCTCTGCCTATTTCTCTAACTAAGCCCAGAACCTGGCTCAGGATCTCCTTCAGCTGCTTGGAGACTGAAAGTACTGGTGAGAGAGGGCGGTCCTTGACTACTTATACTGGTGCCAGCAAAGCGCTGAAGTATTTCAGTCTCCAAAGCTGCTGGAGTAGGTTGACAACTCTATGGTTCCGGGACTGGACTAGAGGGACGCAAAGGAAGTCAGCATTTTTGAAGTCTAAGACTTTGAGTTTGCTGGGACTGGATTCTACCTTGGCCTTTATCTCAAACCACACTGTGTGATGATCGCTGCTGCTCACATGGGCACCCACCTGGATATTCGACACGCTATCTCTGTTGGTGAGAACTAAATCCAGCACGGAGCTCTCCCTGGTCGGTTCCATCACCATTTGTTTAAATAACGCATCTTGGAAGGCATCCACAATTTTTTTACTTCTTTCCAGATTTGCAGAAGCAACACTCCAATCCACATTGGGTAGATTAAAGTCACCCAATAAAATCCATCCATCATCTGCTGGAGACAAAATATACTGAGGAGACCTCTGGTGGCTGAGGCGAATAGAGGCAAAGGAGTGATGTCATTGAAACCTGGGCTTTTCATTGGTTCTTTGTCTCCACCAATCTGTTGGCAGGGGACACAACCCATTTGCGTGGGCTGGTCTAGCAGAACGATGTGGAAATTTTCTTTAAATGTAGGAGAAACGCCTAGTGTGAACTAAATAAGGAAAATTCCTCTTTAAATCATTTTATATTCAAATGTTCTTATTGGTTTACAAGAGACATCCTTCCAACTAAGGCCCTTTAAAATAAAAAAATAAAAAAAACCCGGTGACTATTAGTGCATGTGGAGGTGTCTTGGCCTAATCATTAATGCAAGCAACAGAGACAAAACTTCAATGTGTGCCTTTGAGTCAGTGCTGACTCCTGGCGACCCAGCAGTTCCTGGGTTTTCTTCGCAGTGTGACTGGAAGTAGATTGCCAGGCCTTTCTTCTAAGGCAATGGAGGGTTAAGTGACTTGCCCAAGGCCAGAAAGAGTGCTACTAGCAAATGAACCATGGTCTCCTGGTTACCAAGCCAGTGCTCTAACCACTAGGCTACTCCTCCACTCCAACAGAGCTATGAGAGCATATAACGATCAAGTGGTTAAAAGCAGGGCTCTGAGAACTAAGGAAGCCAGGGTTCAGATCCTATTTCTCCCACTGACACCACTTATGATCCTGAGCAAGTCACTTTACGTTCCATTGCCTCAGGTAGAACCCATATCCTTGGTCTTCACTCTCAGACCTTGAGGACTGCCATGCCTAATGAATATGTATAACCCATTTGCATATAATGGAGGTAATGAGTATGCAGATCTCTCTCATGCATATTCATTAGGGATATCCTGAAAACCTGACTTGTTAGTAGCCGACTAGGAAGAAAGACCAAGGGCCTAGATTGTAAGCCAACTTGCACAGGCAAATAACACATCTACTTGATTGTAACTCGGCTTGAGTTCAGATTTGGAAGAGGCGAGTAATTAAAATCTAAATCCAAATCTAGTGTGCCCACTTGGGAAAAGAACCAGGTTTGCTGCTTACAGTCTGGGTTGCATTGGCAGAACTTTTCACAGAAATTCTGGGTCATGATGCAGGGACACGTGCTGTCACATGGGTGATCAGGATGATCACATGGTTGGTAGTTGTACACTTGATTGGCTGAATTATCTGAAAAATAATGGCAGGAAAAAAGATCCATGGAGGTTACTTAAACTTTGCCAATATAAATATTAAAACAATACGCCTGTATGTACACATATTCTGAAGCAATACGTAACAACGGTCATGGTACATACATGATGATACAGTATTAAAGCAGAAACATGCAAAATCATAACCTGCGTTTCAAGTATCTAATAATTTAAATATACAAAATCAGGCCCACTGCTCTTGAATACAAATACATCCCCTCATGGGCCGGTTCAATCTTTTTACATAGTCAGTGTGTGTAAATGCACAAGGAAAAGACGTAATGATGGATTTGGTCTGCATTGTTTAGCCTGGATAAAACATCTGAACTGGCCTCTGGCTACAGTCTTACCTTTCTTTAGTTGAATTTTTCGGCAGTGAGCAGCCCATAGTCTGAAACAAGCACAAAAAAGATAAGCTCTGAGGAACACTATTTTAATTGCTGTTCTCTTGTTTGATGCAATACGAGGCATATGTATTCCCAGGCACACTTTGTGTTATAAGCCGATGTGATCTGCAACTGTATAAAGTCATTACAACAGAAAACTGTGAGGCCACAGTAGTAGTGCCTCAGTCAACTTCACAAATGTACTCAGGGGGCGAGAGAGACTGAAGAAACAGGGCCTTGCAAAGTAGCAATAGCCGACATAATTTCACGAAGGAAAGAATAGTAGACCTCCATGTGTGCACCAAAAACTATGACTCTGTTCACACTAGCACTACAATAATCACACGCAGAATCCCTCGTACTTCCAGGGGCATTCATACGCACAAGAGTTCAAGCACCACCAGCAGCAGTGAGAAACAGTGCCGTGCTCATGTGCATCACCACAAACTGACTGAAGAAACTATCCCAAGGTAAAAGATTTTCTTCCATTTCAGTGATCCCCAATAAAATGCACTGCACAGATTATAAGACTCAATGAACAGCAAATTGGCTTCACTGCCTCCCCTCCCTCCCATCTAAGCAGGATAGCGAAACTGAGATAAAAACAAGATGAAATCAGGCCTTACCTGCTAATTTCTTTCCTTAAATCTCTCAAGTCCAGTCCAGATGCATAGGCTTATGCCATCCTACCAGCAGATGGAGGCGGAGAACTACTGGCTTGATGATGTCACCCTATAAGGGTCCTGTGCAGTCACCTACTCGCCAGTATTTCTGTAACATAGTAGTAACCATAAAATCTTTGTTTCCCCCAAACTCTTGCTCCAAAGATGGTTTGGCTTAGAAAATGCAGAAAACTTCAGCAAAATCAAAGCAGCCCAAAAGAGACTACCCGCAAGTGTGGTCTACTCAGATTTCAGCAAAGTCTTTGATGCTGTTCCTAATAGAAGGCTTGTGAATAAACTGAGCAGCCTGGGACATTTTCCAAGGTGATGAAATGGATCAAGAACTGGTTTGACTACAGAGGGTAGTGGTGAATGGAACTCACTCTGAAGAAAAGAGGGTGAGTAGTCAAGTGCCTCTGAATTGGTCCTGGGACCGCTACTGTTCGATATCTTTGCAGGTGAGATTGCCGAAGAGTTAAAAGGAAATATTTGCCTCTTTGCAGATGATAGATTTGCAATAGAGTGGACACTTCGGAGGGAGTAGACAATATGAGAAAAGATCAACAAAAATTAGAAGAATGGTCTAATACTTGGAGCTATACATGATAAGGGACGAGAGGCTGGTATGTACAGACCAAGAGAGGGACCTCAGAGTGATAATGTCTGAAGATCTTAAGGTGGCGAAGCAGTGTGAGAAGGCAATGGCCAAAGACAGAAGGATGTTAGGCTGCATACAGAAAGGAATGACCAGCAGGAAGGAGGAGGTATTAGTGCCCCTGTACAGCTCACTTGTGAGGCTTCACTTGCAGTACTGTGTTCAGTTTTGGAGACCCTACCTCACAAAGAATATAAAAGACTTGAAATAGTTCAGAGGAAGGCAACCAAAATGAAATGGGGCCTGTGCCAGAAGATTTGAAGACCTAAATATGTATACCCTAGAGCAGAGGAGGGACGAGGAGATATGATGGTGAAATTAAGACTTAACTGCTATTTTTTTTCCTCGAGTCCCTCCAGTCCAGTCCAGACTCCTGGGTTTTGTCCCACCGCCAGCAGATGGAGACTGAGAATTCTAGGCTTTGATGATGTCACAGTAGAAGGAGCCTGAGTCCCTTCTCATTAGCCAGTATTCTAGCAAAAAAGCAGACATGAGAAGAGCGCTATGAAATATTAGACAAATACCAAGTAACAACAACATGCAAATAAGCCTGAAAGTTGGAACAGAGGGAGCTATCAACTTGAGAGATAGAAGACTCTGTCGACGGTTTAACTCAAAACTGCGCTCCCACTATGAACCCGGATCACCCCAGCAATGGGCAATAACACATTTTCCTTCTTCTTCATTCGGACTTGCCAAAAACAGACAGAAAATGGGCAGGTTCTGGACTGGACTTGAGGAACTGGAGATATGATAGAGGTCTATAAATTAATGAACGGAATGGAACAGGTAAACATAGATCGATGGTTTACATCATCAAAAAATAGAAAGACTAGGGGACATGCAATGAAGCTACAGTGTAACCCGTTTAAGACTAACAGAAAATATTTTTTCACTCAACGCATAATCAAATTCTGAATTCCTTACTGGAGGATGTAGTAAAAGCTGTTAGTGTAGCTGGGTTTAAAAAAAAAGGTTTGGACAAGTTTCTGGAGGAAAGATCCATAAATCATTATTAAAGAGGACCCAAGAAATCCACTGCTAGCCCCAACACAAGCATTGTGGAACCTGTGTGTCTTTTTAGGAAACTGCTAGGTACTTCTGATCTGGATTGGCCACTGTTAGAAACAGGATACTGGGCTTGATGGACCTTGGTCTGACCCAGTATGGCATATCTTATGTTCTTATTATTAAAGAGGACCGGGGAAATCCACTGTTTACCCCAATACAAGCAATGTGGAACCTGTGTGCCTTTTTGGGAAACTGCTAGGTACTTATGACCTGGATTGGCCACTGTTGGAAAATGCTGGCCTTGATGGACCTTGATCTGACCCAGTAAGGCATATCTTTATGTTCTTATGTAACTCAAGGAAACAAGATTAGCAGGTTAAGTCCTAATTTCACCTTCCTTATCATCCCTCCAGTCCTGTCCAGACTCCTAGGATGTACCATAGAAGTACCTAAGATTGGGCGGGACCGGCAAGCCCAGCCTGCATCACCCGAGCCTCAAACTGCGCATCCGCCCGGGCTTGAACACCAAGCCGATAGTGGCTGCACAGAAGTGTGAAGCGACGACCAAGTGGCCACCTTGCAGATATTTGCAGGCGGGACCAGACCATACTCGTAGAATGCACACACAACCCAACCGAAAAAGATTTATGCTTGACGAGATAGGCAGAGGCAATAGCCTCCTTCAGCCAGCAGGCAATAAAAGATTTTGAAGCCATTTCTCCTTTGTGCACACCTCCAAACAGGACAAACAGATGCTCTGACTTACGAAAGGGCTCTGTACGCCTGAGATGGCAACGCAGAAGCCTGTGAAAATCCAAAAGATGAAGCTGTCAATCTGTAGACTCTGAAAAACTCAGAAAGGTCACAACCTGATTTACCTGTAACGGGGAAACCACCACTGGTAAGAAATAAGGAATCGGCTGCAGGACTACCTTCTCCTTTGCAATGAGAAGGAAAGGCACTCTATGGGACAACGCCAGGAGTTTCGAGATCCTGCAAGCTGAGCAGATTGCCACCAATGTTCCCTCTAATTTTCTGTAGGCTGTGTGCACATAAAATATCAGCTGTGCAGCTTTTGAAGGAAGGTTAAATTTTTGTGCACCACATAACGACACTCTGAGTTATATACTTTAAAATTTGACTACACGTCAGAATAAAGTATGTATATCACATTGATTTTAATCAAATTAAACAGACTATTACTAAATGAAGCAGAAAATTTCTAGTAATTACAATCACAACGTTTAAATTTTAAGAAGTCTGTGTTTTCTTCTATCAGAATCAGAACCGTAATTTTTGTGCGCTCTGTTGTAAAGTATGTGCGCTCGCTCGGCGAGGTGTGTGCGCGCGCACATGCGCACAGCTTAGAGGGAACAGTGATTGCCACCAAAAAAAGGGTGAGATCCTTTATAGTAACCACTCACAGGGGTTCAAAACGTGTATTGGTCAACGCTGAGAGAACCAGGTTAAAATCCCACACCAGGACCACAGAATACTCAGACAGCCGCAGATGTTTGATCACTCGAAGAAAACAACCCGCATCAGGATGAGAGGGTCAGGGAGACACGCTGTACTCGGCCACGATAACCAGCAAGAGCAGCTACTGGGTCATGATCTTCAAGGAATTAAACGCTAATCCCTTATCCACTCCAGCCTGCAGGAAGGCCAGTTCCTCTGGAATTGAGGCCCTGAGCGCTCGCTGACCTCAGTCCTTACACCAAAACTCAAAAAGGCACCAGACATGAATACAAGATAAGGAATGTGGAGCGCTTGTGAGCCCTCAGCAAGGTAGAAATAACCAAGCTGAATACTTCTGCTTCCTCAGCTGAGCCCTCAAGAGCCAGGCCGTAAGCAAGAATTAATCCACTTGCAGCATGAGAATCAGGCCTTGCGACAGAAGATTGGGTATCACCGGCAACTGCCATGAACTGCTACTGATAGATGGACAAGGTCCGCATACCACGGCCTGCAGAGCCAATCTGGAGCCACTAAAACCACCAGACCACGGTGAGCTTCTATTCTCTGCAGCAACTGACCTTTCAGAGGCCACAGGGAAAAACATACAGGAGACCCTCCCCACTGGCCACGGCTGTGCTAGAGCATCCAGCCCTTCCGATATTCTCTCTTGAAAGTGGACGGAGAAGCAGTTCACCTTGGCATTCGCCATAGTAGCCATGAGATCCAATATCAGAGTTCCCCATCAGTGAGATAGGCTGCAAAACATCGAGTCCTCCAGGGACACTCCCAGAGATCCGAGGGTGACTGAGAAAATGCACCTCCATGTTTTCGATTCCAGCTACATGCATCGCCAACAACGCTTTTAGATTCGCCTCTGCCCATCGAAGTGAGGTGCCAGCTCAACCAGCTTCCTGTTCCTCCTTGGTGATTGAGATACACCACTGTGTGGAGTTGTCTGAGAAAATCCTGATAGCTTTGTCTCTGAATAGAGGAAGGAAGGTCTGGAGGGCCAGAAACACTGCTCTAATCTCCAAACGGTTGATGGACCATGAACTTTCCACTTGAAACCACCGTCTTTGCGCAACCTACATCGGACAATGCATTCCCCAAACCAGTCATGCTGCCGCATAGAAACATAATGACAGAAAAAGACCACATGGCCTATCTAGTCTGTCCTTCCATAACAACAACTACAACAGTCCACTTTTTACCTTTAGAGATCCTCTGTGTTGGTCCCATGCTTTTTTGAATTCAGTTACTGTCCTCATCTCTACCACCTCCGCTGGGAGACTATTCCATGGATCCACTACTCTTTCCGTAAAGAAATATTTCCGCATATCACTCCTGAATCTATCTCCCTTCACCCTCATCCCATGTCCCCTCGTAGCAGAACTTGCTGTCAATTGAAAGAGGCTCTCTCCCTGAACATTTATGCCACGGAGGTATTTAAACATCTCAATCATATCACCTCTATCCCGCCTTTCCTCTAAGGTGTACATATTAAGATCCTTAAGTCTGTCCTCATATGCTTTATAATGAAGCCCATTAATCATTTTAGTAGCAACCCTCTGCACCGACTCCATCCTGTACACATCCTTTTGAAGGTGCGGTCTCCAGAATTGCACACCATACTCCAAATGAGGTCGCACCAAAGACTTATACAGAGGCATTATCACCTCCTTTTTTCTGCTAGCCATTCCTCTCCGTATGCACCCAAACATGTCATCACTACTATCCATTCTGGAGGCTCCAACCATCAATCCAGACTGTTCCTGACAGTGTATCCAGTGGATACACCAGTTTCCTCACCAGAAGATGGGTTTGATGCGACCACAGAGAAAATAGAGACCTCTCCAATGGTTGCATATGTGTTCTGGCCTAAGGTACCAGGTCCAATGTCTCCGCCATGGACCCCAGAATCTGTAGGTAGGATCATTCTGACGGAGCCAGCAGGAGCACGAACTGGTGGATGTGAAACACAGAAAAAGACCGTATTGCCATCTAGTCTGCCCTTCCATATCAATTACTATAGTCCTTTTTTTCCTTTAGGGATCTTCTTTGTTTGTCCCATGATTTCTTGAATTCAGATACTGTCCTTGTCTCTATTACCTCCACTGAGAGACTATTCAATGCATCTACGACTTTTTCCATAAAGAAATATTTCCGCATATTACTCCCGAGTCTATTCCCTTTCACCCTCATCCTATATACCTCCTCAGTGCAGAGCTTACTTTCAATCAAAATAGGCTTTCCTCGTGTATTTATGCCATGGAAGTATTTAAACATTTCTATCATATCTCCTCTATCCCGCCTTTCCTCCAACATATAGATATTACAATTTTTAAGTCTGTCCTCATATGCTTTATAACGAAGACTACTAACAATTTTAGCAGTCACCCTCTGCAGCAACTCCATCCTGTTTATATCCTTTTGAAGGTGCGGTCTCCAGAATTGCACACAATACTCCAAATGAGGTTGCACCAGAGACTTATACAGAGGCACTATCACCTCCTTTTTTCTGCTGCCCATTCCTCTCCCTAAGCACTCAAGCATTCTTCTGGCTTTTGCGGTTGCCTTTTCTACCTGTTTAGATCATCAGAAACAATCTCGCCCAGGCCCTGCTCTTCTTTCATGGACAGAAGTACTTTGCCACTGCAGAAGCTAACCAGGCAGTGGTGATACTGAGCAGCTGCATGGTTGGCTTCTATGGGCAAAAGATAGGCCAGATTTTGCTGCGCTTATCTTTTACCCACAGGTCGCTAACCGGATAGCAGTGCAAAACCACTGCTACCAAGTTAGTGACTGTCGCCGCCCTGGAAAGCCCATGACACACCCCGATGCTATGCGGTTAACATCAGGGCATGTAGCAGAGATGATTGGGGACATTCAGCGGCACTAACCATGTTAGTTTACAGGTGTGTAAACCATATAAATGCCTTTTAATATTGGGCCCTTATGTATATATGTTTATCCAGCTACCCGAAGCCCATATTCAGCTCATATTCATCCTGATAATATTCTGAGTTGTATTGCATAATGTTCCATGTGCGTTAGCATTTGTTCAACTTGTTAACACTTTTATAAGGTGGTATATAAAACCAACTAAATAAATAAATAAGTGGCTCTTTGGGAGATTGACCACCCAACCGAGCCCTTGCAAGACTTCAAGGACTCGAAATGGAGCGGTGCAACTCTTCCCCAACGACTTTGCTCTGATCATTCAGTCATCGAGATAGGGCTGTAAAAGTACTCCTTTGCATGGAAACACAGTCGCCACATTCATCATAATCTTTGTGAATGTCCGGGGAGCCATGACCAACCGAAAAGGCAGAACTAGAAACTGAAAATGGCCCACTGGCACCGGGACTCGCAAAAGGCGCTGATGCCCTAGCCGAATGGGTACATGCAAATGCCTTCATCATGTCTCTCTCAGATTTAAACTCTCCCTGACCTCCTCCACAACCCACAGCAATAC
Source organism: Ichthyophis bannanicus (assembly GCA_033557465.1). Classification (NCBI taxonomy): domain Eukaryota; kingdom Metazoa; phylum Chordata; class Amphibia; order Gymnophiona; family Ichthyophiidae; genus Ichthyophis; species Ichthyophis bannanicus. The sequence goes on from CM066045.1 coordinate 57,606,459, forward strand.
CACTATCATAGAAAACAAGCATATCACCATATGCCTCACCTACAGAGCTCCAAACGCCACCTCCGATGAACTCTCTGCTACCCTTGAAGCAGTTTGTGCAGCCATCTCCCCCCACAAACCTCTGATGGTTCTTGGTGATTTTAATCTCAAATCAACAAACCTCAAAGAAGCAGAATCCTTCCTTGATGCGATGGACTCACTAAACTACACTCAAATTATCACTGAGCCCACTCACTGCCTGGAATCCTCTCCAGACCTCATATTCATACCCAAAAGACTCCTCGACTGTAACAATGTATCAACCCCAATAATAACCCCAGTGCCATGGTCTGATTACTACTTGATACAGCTGTATATACAGATCCCACACACAACCCAAGAGGAGGAACAGACCCACCTGGGCAGAAGATTCAAGAGATACAATAAGGACCACTTCCTTCATGAAGTCCTCCCAAGCTTGAACCAAGACCTCAATGACCTAGACAAACAAGTCAACTACTGGAACTCAACCATCTCCATAGCAGCAAAAGCACCAGACACTCAATACTACAAAACAGTAAGAAAAAATCCCAGATCAGCCCCATGGTACACAGGTGAAATACGAAAGGCAAAGAGAACCCTACGAAAGATAGAAAGGCAATGGAGAAAAAACAAGAATCAAACAACCCTGCAGCTCTACCACACGAAACAAAAGGAATACAACAACCTCATCTAACAACATAAAAAAAGAATACAATACCAACCTCATACTTAAATCCGCCAATAAACCCAGAGAACTATTTGGAATAGTTACAACACTCACTAAAGAACACACCCTCAAAGTTGGCAAAATTATACATCCACAAAGTTTCGCCGACTTCCTCCAGTCCAAATACACCTCCCCACCTGAGGGCACCGTGAATACCTCGACCAGCTCAACACAACACAGACAAATCTGGGCTGAGTTCAGCATCCCATCGGCTGACCAGATCATCTCAGAGCTAAACACCAGCACTGCGCCATCTGATCCATGCCCAGTAACGTGGATTAAATCAGCCAAAGTGGAACTAAGCCAAATCATCCACAACATCGTACGCCAATCTTATCCGAAGGCTACATGCAACATACCCTCAAGCTTTCTACAGTCCAGCCTATACCCAAGAACTCAGCCTTAAATAAAAGTGAACCAGCAGCATACTGCCCCATTTCCAGCCTCCTATTCCTCACAAAGATTATAGAGAAAATCGTCCAATGACAGCTACAGGATCACATCGACTCACATGCACACTGGACCCACACCAACATGGATTTCGACCTTACCACAGTGTCGAAACTCTTCTCATATACCTACTCGACAACTTGATCAGAGAGGACTGGACAATATCAAGATGGGCTTTCTCCTAACATTCATTGATATCTCCTCAGCCTTTGACACAGTGTCCCAAAGCATCCTACTAGACAGACTGAAATATATTGGCCTCTATAAAACCACCATTAATTGGTTCTCTTCCTACCTCAATGACCAACAAATTCAGGTGAAATAAGGAACAAGCATCTCAACCCCGTTCCAATCAGTACAAGGTGTGCCACAAGGATCCTCCCTGTCTGCGCTGTTATTTAACTTATACATTCAGCCCATCTGCGCAATCTTGAAAAGACCCAAGATCCACTACACACTATATGCAGACGACATAATGATTTACTCTACAATCAACCTTGACAACCCGGATTACTCAACATTAACAGTCTGCCTAGAAGAAATGACAAGTTGGCTAACTCAAAACAACTTAAACATAAACTACAACAAGACGGAAGCCCTCCTGATCACACGAAACCCCGGATTTACTCCACCACATTCAATCCAGCTCAAAAACAACACGATACCCATCAAACAAGAAGTGAAGTACCTTGGAGTCATCCTGGACTACGAGTTGAATATGCATTCCCACATAAACAAGACAACCAGGTGCGCCTATCACATACTGAGCATCATCAGACGGCTCAAACCGCTACTCAGTACAAACCACTTCCGCACCGTACTCCAAGCCATAATCACACCCATCTTGGACTATTGCAACCCCGTACTCCTAAGCCTATCCAAACAGGCACTCCAACCCCTACAGATGGTACAGAATACCGCAACTCGTATTCTAACTGGTTCATCTAAATACGACCACATCACCCCCTTCCTGAATCACCTTCATTGGCTCCCCATTACCTCCCACATCAAATATAAAACCGCACTAAACACCTTTAAAATCAAGCAAGCCATCTCAGCAGACATACTGAGTAACCTCATTACGACGAAGAACTGCTCGAGACCCAGAAGGCGCACCACCACGGACACCATTGCTACCCCCAGCGCATACACCAAATCAAATCAATCCATATCCGGACGAGCCTTCTCCCTGGCTGCCCCAGCTCTATGGAACGCCCTCCCAGACTCTCTAAGGGCCACTTCAGACTATAAGGACTTCTGGAAGAAGCTGAAAACAACTCTCTATGTGGAACATTTTGGAGACGTTACATAGCAAGTCCCCATAACACAGCCCCACCCAATTAATTAACAAGCATTGCACTATAATGTAAATAGCTCATTCTGTAAATAGTTGAAACCAATCCCATGCATGCCACCTTTCCCAATGTTTTATGTAAAAGTTGAAATGTTGATCTGTAAACCGCTTTGATTATAGAGAAGACGGTATAGAAAACCTACTAAATAAATAAAATAATAATAAAATGTCTAAGGCTGTCAGAAACATGCCCTTCCTTACCGCCACAGACCATAATGTTTCCATGTGAAAATGAGGAACCTGCAATGCCCTGTTGACATACTTGAGGTTGAGAATAGGTTGAAAAGTACCCTCATTTTTGAGCACCACAAAATAAATTCAGTATTGCCCTTGAATGCACTGGTCTGCTGGAACAGGAAACATGGCTTCCAACTGAAGGAGCCTGTAAAGGGTAACCTCCATGGCTTGCCACTTGGATGGTCAAACGAACTCCAAAGCATACTCTTCATGGATAATTTCCAACATCCACTGATCAGAAGTTATAAGAACATAATAAATGTCATACTGGGTCATACCAAGGTCCATCAAGCCCAATATTCTATTTCCAACAGTGGCTAATCCAGGTCACAAGTACCTGGCAGTTTCCCAAAAAGACATACAGACCAATACAATGCTTGTATTGGGGCAAGCAATGCATTTCCCGGATCCTCTTTAAGGTGAAATTAGGCCTTACCTGCTAATCGGCATTCCTTGAGTAACTCCAGTCCAGTCCCACACCTCTGAGCAACGGCGCCACGCATCTTCACCAAGGTGATGGTGATCGGAACAGCAGTGCTCCATCAGGAGGGTGTCCTGGTGAATCCGTATCTCGACAATTGGCTCATTCACGCAAAGTCCGAACAGGAGGGTGAACAGGCGACGGAACGAGTCGTTGAGTTTTTGCAGAGTCTCGGATGGGCTATCAGCGCAGCCAGGAGTTGGCTAGCACCATAGCTAGCTCTGGAGTACTGGGGTTCCCGCTTTGATATGAACAGAAGAAAAGTGTTCCTACCGCACCTGCGGAAGTTGATACAACAGTTTCTCCAGATGCGGGCACTGATGGCATGACATTATCACCAACTCTTAGGGACCATGGCAGCAACCATCGAGTTGGTTCCATGGGTGCGGGCCCATAGGAGACCACTGAAGAGGGCGCTCCTTCGCAGGTGGTCACATCAACAACACTCTCTTTCTCAACCGTTGCCCTGTCGGGCAGAGACCCGGAAAGTGCTCTGGTGGTGGTTGTGTGCTGAACACCTCTCAGCAGGGATGCCCCTGGAGTTGCTGTTCTGGGTTCCAGTGACAAGGGATGCCAGCCTAACGGGGTTGGGGATGTTCACTGAGGACCGGATAGTCCAGGGACGATGGACACTAGAGGAGAGCAGTTGGCCTAAAACCTGGATGGAGATGAGGGCAATCTTCCTGGTGTTGCAGACCGTCCACTCCTTCCTTCAGGAAGGCCACCTGGGCACTGTTCCCTCTAAGCTGTGCGCGTGTACACACCTCATGGAGCGAGCGCACATACTTTAAAACAGAGCGCACAAAAATTACGGCTCTGATTCTGATAGAAAACAACACAGATGTCTTAAAATTTAAAAGTTATGATTGTAATTACTAGAAATTTCCTGCTTCATTTAGTAATCGTCTATTTTCATTTAATTTGATTAAAATCAATGTGGTGTGCATACTGTATTCTGATGTGTAGTCAAATTTTAAAGTATATAACTCCGAGTGCCGTTTTGTGGCGCACAAAAATTTAACCTTCCTTCAAAAGCTGCACACAGCTGATATTTTATGCGCACACAGCCTACAGAAAATTAGAGGGAACATTGCACCTGGGTCTTTTTGGACAATGCAACGACTGTGGCACAGGCAGGGTGTGCCTGTAAAACGAGGCCGCCAAGTGTTGCAATTGGTGGAAGATCACCTACAAGCCTTTTCAGCAGCGCAGGTCGCAGGGACAGAGAATGTGACCACCAATTACCTAAGTCAGTTTTGTATGGACTTGGGAGAATGGGTACTCAGCAACAAAGTATTATTGCAGATAGTGGGAAGATGGGGCACACCGATCATGGATCTATGTATACCTGTTCCACTCAATTCATTAATTTATAGATCTCTATCATATCTCCCCTCAGTCGTTTCTTTTCCAGGTTGAAGAATCCTAACCTTTTAAGCCTCTCCTCATAGGAGTACCCTTCCATCCTCTTTACCATTGTGGTGGCTCTTCTCTGTACCTTTTCTAATAATGCTATATCCTTTTTAAGATATGGCGACCAGCACTGCACAAAATATTCAAGGTGCGGTCGCACCATAGAACGATACAGAGGCATTATAATATCCTTGGCTTTATTCTCCATTCCTTTCTTTATGATTCCTAGCATTCTATTTGCCTTCTTGGCCGCCACTACACACTGGGTGGAGGGTTTCATCATGTCATCCATAATGACGCCAAAATATTTTTCCTGGGTGGTGGTTCCTAATGTGTAAACTTGTATTGTGTAACCATAGTTTGGGTTGTTCTTTCTTAGGTGCATAACTTTGCACTTGCCCACATTAAATTTCTTCTACAATTTGAACGTCCAGTCTTCCAGTTTCTCAAGGTCCTCTTGCAATTTTTCACAATCCTCTTGGTTTTTAAAAACGTTTAATAATTTTGTGTCGCAGACTGGTGAGTAGGTGACTACACAGGATCCTTATAGAGTGACATTATCAAACTAGTGGTTCTCAGTCTCCATCTGTTGGTAGGATGGCATAAACCTATGTCTCTTGACTGGACTGGAGAAACAAGGAGGAAAACAAATCTAAAAAGACAGAGAGATCTCTGGAAACTGCACTATCAAAGGGGTGCAAGAGTCTATGTTTTTAAGCGCTTGTGAGACACTTGCCTGTGTTTCCTTTTCTTCTTTTGAGAAGTATTCATGAACTCCTTTACTGGCACTTTCAGTATCAGAGAGTCTTTCACTGCAAACTGAAAAACCTGCACAAGAAAAAGAGATAAAAGGGAAACAGCTTCATCCTCTGATCTTTAAAATGACGGACAGAATAAAATTGTTACCAGAAGCTCTTCTAACCTTGGTGCCCCTTCACCATGGATCCATACCTGCTTGCAGGTTTTAGTCCCCATCAGCCTGGCAATCGAACAGAAGTTGTTGAAGTAGGTCCCATGGAAGACTCGGAAGAGAGATTCCTCAGCTCCTGACCACTCTATGGGCTCAGCAGGCTCTTCCACCACCGAGAGCTCAGAGGTTACACTGCTGAGTCTTTGCTTTGTGGGGGTCTGGCAGCGCGAGTTCGCTTCTGTAAAAGATGATGACAACCGAGGAAAAAGATGGTAGTGTAAAACAAAGAAACCATGTTGCATAGAATATAGGAGCACGGACTGTTACAGAAAGAAAGCGTAGTTACTCACCTGTAACAGGTGTTCTCCAGGAGCAGCAGGAATCAGTCCTCACTTATGGGTGACGTCGGCGCCGACGGAGCCCTCGCGGAGCAATTTTCCCCAGCTTTCAAAGAAAGCCTTTGGGAATTGCAGCGCGCATGCGCGGTCGTCTTCCCGCCCGAGGGTGCCATCTTAGCCAGTCAGATGACATAGCTAAAAAAGACAGCATAAAAATTTGCAAAAAGAACATAAGCAGACGATTGCAACTCCAAGGGGAGGAGGGAGGGTAGTGAGGACTGATTCCTGCTGCTCCTGGAGAACACCTGTTACAGGTGAGTAACTACGCTTTCTCCAGGACCAAGCAGGAAGTCAGTCCTCACTTATGGGACTCCCAAGCTCAAGGCTACCGGAGACCCTAAGCACAAAAATGAGCTCCCTCTAGCTCAGCAGCACAGAAGGATAGAATCTTCGCTGAATTATCACCCACCGGTAGCCCACATCCGGGATGGAGGGTAGGAGTTGCTCAGACCTCAAAGAGATTACGGAGGACTGCCTGTCCGAAAGCACTGTCCCTACGGGACTCCCTCTCGAGACAGTAATGGACCGCAAAAGTCTGGCTCGAAGACCAAGTAGCGGCCCGGCAGATGTCTGCCAGCGGAACAGAGCGGAGGTAAGCCACTGACGTAGCCTTTGCCCGAACGCAATGAGCCGTGACTCGACTTTCTAAGGAGAGTCCGGCTGCCCCATAAGCCCAAGAGATACAGTCCGCAACCCAGATGGACAGAGTACGCTTGGAGACCGGGAGCCCCAATTTATTGGGGTCAAAAGACACAAAAAGCTGAGCAGCTTTACGGTGCTCCCGCGTACGGTCAAGGTAGAAGTTCAATGCCCTTCTACAGTCCAGGGTATGGAGGACCGTTTCAGCTCGGCTGGAGTGTGGTCTGGGAAAGAAGGTTGGAAGTACCACCTCCTGATTGATGTGAAAAGGGGAGACCACTTTAGGCAGAAATTTTGGGTGAGTCCGTAGGACTACCCTATTCTTGTAGAACCTAGTGTAAGGGGGATCAGACACGAGGGCCTGCAATTCACTTACGCGTCTAGCGGAAGTGAGGGCTATCAAGAACAGTGTTTTCCAAGACAGAAAACGGAGAGAACAGGTAGCCATAGGTTCAAAAGGCGGACAGGTGATCCGCTGCAAAACCACATTCAGGTCCCAGTCAGGCGCTGGCGGGCGCAGAGGTGGTTTAAGTAGAAGGAGACCTCGGAGAAACCTCGCTACGAGAGGGTCGCTTGAGAGAGGTCTACCGTCCACCGGCACATGATGTGCCGAAAGAGCACTGAGGTGAACTTTGACGGAGTTGGACTTAAGTCCCAGATTAGAGAGGTGTAGCAAGTACTGCAAGATCACCGACACCGGGCAGGAGAAGGGATCCTGAGACTGTTGGGTACACCAGACTGCAAAGCGACGCCATTTAAGGGCATAGCATTTGCGGGTAGAAGGCCGTCGCGAAGCCAAGACGACCTCCTCCACCTCCGCCGGCAGGAGAAGGGGAGCAAGGACTACCCTCTCAGCAGCCAGGCCATGAGGTTGAGAGACCTGAGGTTGGGGTGCAGTAGGGACCCCTGATCCTGAGTGAGGAGATCCGGTTGTACCCCCAGAGGGATTGGATCCTCCACCGCCAGTTGCAGTAGGAGCGGAAACCACGGCTGCCTGGGCCAGCGAGGGGCCACCAGGATCATGAAGGCTTTGTCTCGGAGAACCTTGAAAAGAGTCCGAGAGACTAGCGGGATGGGAGGGAAAGTGTACAGAAGGCTCCCCGACCATGAGATCAGAAAAGCGTCCGCCGCAACCTGAAGGGGGTGTGGCTGACGAGAGCAGAAGCGAGGAAGCTGCCGGTTGTGAGGAATGGCAAAGAGATCCACCGTGGGGAGGCCCCACTTGAGGAAGAGCTTCTGAACTACCAAGGGATCCAGACGCCACTCGTGCGGCTGGAGGACCCTGCTGAGTTTGTCCGCAAGGCAATTTTCTTGGCCCGGGAGATAAACTGCCTTGAGGAGAATGCCGTGACTGACGGCCCAAGAGCAGAGCTTCTGTGCCTCCCGGCAGAGGAGGAAAGAGCCCGTGCCCCCCTGCTTGTTCACGTAGAACATGGCAACTTGATTGTCCGTCTGGACAAGGACGGACTGGTGGGAAGTCAGTTGGGAGAAGGCCTTGAGAGCCAGGCGGATCGCCCTGAGCTCCAGGAAGTTGATCTGCTGAGCAGACTCCCACGTGGTCCAGAGGCCCTGAGTACGAGCCTCTTGGCAATGTGCTCCCCAGCCCAGAAGGGATGCATCGGTGGTCAGCACCCGGGTCGGCTGAGGTGACTGGAAAGGCATTCCGAATAGGAGGTTCGGCTGCCGGAGCCACCACCGGAGAGACGAGATCAGCAGCTCGGAGACGCGCACTAGGTCTGCTAGGCCGCCTGTGGCTTGACGCCACTGCTGGCGGAGACACCATTGAGCAGACCGCATATTCAGGCGGGCATTGGGGGTCACATGGACGGTGGAAGCCATATGGCCGAGTAGTCTCAGGAAGCGCCTGGCGGAGACCAGGGGCTGGCTGCGAAAGCGGTCGGCTAGGTCCATGAGCCGCTGAGCCCTGTCGAGCGGTAGGTATGCTCGCGCCTGAGGAGTGTGCAGCCTTGCGCCGATGAACTCGAGATCCTGTGAGGGGAGCAAAGTGGACTTTGCGAAGTTTATAACAAAGCCCAAGTGCTGCAGAAGAGTCACCGTGCGGCGTGTGGCGTTGGTGACCTCCCGAGCGGACGCTGCTCTGATGAGCCAGTCGTCGAGGTACGGAAAGACATAGAGGCCGTGAAGCCGGAGATGGGCCGCCACGACCGCGAGACATTTGTGAAGACTCGCGGTGCGGAGGACAGGCCAAAGGGCAGTACTCTGTACTGGTAATGATTTCCCGCCACCACAAACCTTAGGTATTGGCGGTGGCTTGGGTGGATGAGGATGTGCATGTAGGCATCCTTTAGATCCAAGGAGCATAGCCAATCTCCCTGCTGGAGGTAGGGCAGAAGGATTCCAAGGGTAAGCATTTTGAACTTCTCCCGCACAAGGAACTTGTTGAGGTTGCGCAAGTCCAGGATGGGTCTGAGGCCCCCTGTTCTCTTTGGTATCAGAAAATACCTGGAATAAAAGCCTTGACCTCTCAGGTGGTGTGGCACCGGTTCCACCGCCTGATCCTGCAGAAGACCTGCTAACTCCTGAAGGAGTAATTCCCTGTGCAGAGGGGGTCGAGGAGGTTCTCCCGGAAAATAGGAGGGAGGGACCTGGTGGAAGTGGAGAAGATAGCCTTCTCGCACGACTTGAAGCACCCAGGCATCTGCGGTGATGCTGGACCACCTGTGGGCGAAGTGAACCAGCCGGCCTCCGGTGCTGGGAGGAACCAGCGGGGGGGGAGAGGCTATGCTTTGCGAGTCAAAAACCCCCACCCTGCTGAGCAGGGGCTGGTGGTGCAGGCTTGGGAGCTTGCTGCCTACGGGACCCGTTACCCCGTCCCTTGGCCTGCTGGCCCTGTTGGGGAGCTGCAGGGGCCTGATAATGGGGGTATTGTTTGTAGGCAGCCGCCTTCCTCGGGTAAAAGGACTTCTTCCCCGAGCCCTTCTTTTTCTGGGAAGGGGCGGAGGTCTTCCTAGAAAGCCTGGTCCTGGTGAGAGTCTCAGTCTCAATTTGTGCAGCCTTTTCCGCCATGGGCTTGCCAAAGAGGTTCTCGCCTCGGCAGGGGACATCGACCAACTTGTCCTGCACCCAGGGCTCAAGGTCTGACGACTGAAGCCAAGCCTGTCGGCGGGCACCGATGCCGGCTGCGGCCACTCGAGCCGATGCTTCAAAGCCATCATAGGCTGCCCGGGACATGAACTTTGAGCATTCCCGAATGCCAGTGGACAAGGCCAGGAACCTCCGCAAGGGTTCCTCGGACAGACCAGCGGAGAATCCGGCTAGCTCTTTAGCCAGATCCCGGAGATACATGCCCATGTACAGCTGGTAAGTCTGGACACGACATGCGAGCATAGAGCCCTGGAAACACTTCTTACCAAGGCCATCCAGGTTACGGGCCTCCCTGCCAGGGGGCACCGAGGAGTGCATCTTCTGGCTCTTAAGACGATGCATGGCCGATTCCACTACCATGGAATGGTGTGGTAGCTGTGCCTTTTGGAAGCCAGGGCTCTTGCGGACCCGATAGATAGAATCGACCCGCTTGCTCAGGACCGGCGAGGAGGCCGGACTCTCCCACATGCGGAAGAGTAGTCGTTCCAGCATAGGAGGAACCGGTACAGTAAAGTGTTCCCTCGCGGGAGAGTCATACTGGAGGGCGTCGAGCTCTTCGGCTCTTCGGCTCCTCCTCGGGATCCGCAGGGAAGGCCAAAGCCTTGGCCATATCCCTAACGAAGTCCGAGAACCGGGCATCCTCCGGGGGGGACTGCTTCCGAGGTTCGGACTCAGGTGAGTCCGAGGGGACACACCGAGTCCGAAAAGAATCAGGTGACTCTTCCTCTTCGGACTCCCAGACCGACTCCGACGAGGAATCGGTGGGGTCGGCCCGGGCAGGGCGCGGCGCCTGCCGCCCCGACGCCGAGGGAGTCGGCGTCGGCGACCTCGGTCCCGAACGGGAGGCCGAGGGTGACCTCGACCGAGGATCGACTCGAGTTCTCATCGACTCGAGGATCGGCTCGGTCTCCGGGGTCGACTTGGACGTCGACGTCCCGGCGGTCGGGGCAGCGGCGCCAGCGAGGCCAGCGAGCAGTGCCCGCTGCTGGTCCATGAAGGCAGACAGTCTGCTCTCCAAGGCCGTCAACCTGAGTCCGAGCTCAGGTGACCCAGCAGCCCCCGACTCGGGCCCCGACGGCGTCGGGCCCGACGTCGGCTGTCGCGGAGGCGAGTCCAGAAGGACCACAGGACTTACCCGAGCAGGCATCTCCGACTCCAGGCGAGGTCGCTTCGGGAGGTGTTCCTTCTCCAAGGACCCGGGGCGGCTATCGGGGCTATGCGACCTGGCCCTCGCGGAACCAGGAGCGTCCACCGACGCCGCCCTCGCGGGTTTCACCGTCCGACGATGGTCCCCGGAGGGAGAACCCCGGTCGGAGGAACTCCGGCGACGGTCCGAGCTGGAGCCTTTTGACGCGGAGGCCTCCAACGAGGTCCGGGTACGGCTGGGGTCAGCGAAGATTCGATCACGCTGATGCCGCCGACTCCTCAACGCTTTTGAGGACATTTTGCTGCAGGGCCCACAGATCAGTTCCTCATGATCCGGGCCCAGGCAGCGGAGGCAAAAGTCGTGTGTGTCAGTGAGTGACATATTTCGGTCACACTGACCACACCGCTTAAAGCCACTGGCAGCCATCGGGGGAAAAAGGGCCCCTGCGAGGTCAAAGGACCGGGCTGCCAGGGAAAACCGAAAACGAAAGCTGACAAAGTCAGAAAAACCGAAAAAAGTGAGAGGACTCGTGACCGGCGTCGCGAGTCCGGGCGGGAAAAAGATCGGCGTCGAACCGAAGGAAAAAGGATAAAATAATGAAGAAAAATCGACTTTTTCGCGGGGACAAGACGGGGACGTCTGTAGGGCTCCGCGGAAAAAAGAAGACTGGCTAAGATGGCACCCTCGGGCGGGAAGACGACCGCGCATGCGCGCTGCAATTCCCAAAGGCTTTCTTTGAAAGCTGGGGAAAATTGCTCCGCGAGGGCTCCGTTGGCGCCGACGTCACCCATAAGTGAGGACTGACTTCCTGCTTGGTCCTGGAGAAACTGGGTATATTTTTAATGCAAACACTAGGCTAAAGAATCTGGACTGGCTCAATTTAAAACTGACAGGAATTAAGCACAGATTTGTGATACCTGTAGATCTAGATTCCATTCTCACCACTATTCACTACATACTGAGATGTTAGTTCCCACCATGCTCATAATCAGGTAAGAAATTTATCTCTGTAATGCCGTGCAAATCAACAGAGACTGCCCCAGCTTGCCACCCAACCAATGGCTCTTTAAAAAACACCCTACCCTCTATGCAGGTTAAATTATGCATGTGGTTCCAGAACATGTCATTTTATCTATATTGTTTGGAGCACCCTTGAGGACCCAAAAACTCCCAGAGTTTTACATTTTCTAAACTACATGCAGTGTTTTTGCTGAAAAACAACCATAAGTGAAAATCTCTATGGATACTTTCTCCTGGGACTGTAATCACAGAAAAACCTACTCAGTTTTGCTTCGGTGCAAACCCAAAAGGCATAAAACACCCCTGGATTAACACTGATACAAGCAGTTTGCCCCTTATATGATGCACATATATGAAATCTGGCTTCATTAGACTCTGTCCTGCCACGTAAACATGATGATAGCTTCAAGCAAAATGTGTGCTTCGCTGTTTTCTCTTAACGACATAAGTGGAAATTAGACCTTACCTGCTAATTTACTTTCCTTGAGTCAGTCCCTCCAGACCGGACGTGTGGGTGGTCAACCTCCTCCAGCAGCTGGGAATTGAGCATGTCAGATTTTGGCGATGTCATGCTAAAAGGGCACTGTGCACCAATGCCAAGATCAGTATTCTATTGTCAAAAGAGAATCTCAACAGAGCAAGGTTAAGCAATGAACATCATCCAACCAGGTCTAACTTTTGAACCCATATCAGCTATCTAAACTATCAATATGAGCCAAACGGCTCTCTATTTCCACTCCTATATCTCAAATGAGGTGAGCTCCAACTTTCTCTCCTCTTCCTTTTGTCCTTTTTGCCCTCACCCCCAACCAGAGCAGACATCAGCAGCCCTCGAGTTCAGGAAAACCACTTCCTGCCAAATGGATGGGCCTTCAGCACTGACTCACTCCTCTGGAGAACCTTACCACCAAACAGCGTAGTTACTCATCACATACGGGTAACACTGACACCGATGGAGTCCGCATGATAATCACTCCCCAGCTTTCAAAGAAAGCCTTTGGGAGTTACACCACGCATGTGTGGTCACCTTCTTGCCCAAGGGTGCAATCTTACCTCAGTATGATGATATAGCTTAATCAAGCATAAAAAAAGAAAAAAACAACTCCACAAGGAGGAGGGAGGGTTGTGAGGACCGATTCCTGCTGTCCCCAGAGAAAGCGTAGTTACTCACCTGTAACAGGTGATCTTCAGGAACAGCAGGAATTTAGTCTTCACATATGGGTATCGTCGGTACCAACGGAGCCTGCGCGGGAACGCTCCCCCAGCGTCCAATAGGAACGCTTTTGGGAGCATCCCACAACGCATGCGTGCTGCCTTCCCACCTCTGTACCTTTCTCACTTCAGTTGAGTTTATAGCTGAGACCAAAGGAGAGAAGTAGAGAAAGAGATAAAGACAGCTCCTAGGGGAGGTGGGTGGGTTGTGAAGACTAAATTCCTGCTGTTCCCAGAGATCACTTGTTACAGGTGAGTAACTACGCTATCTCCAGGAACAAGCAGGAATGTAGTCTTCACATATGGGGACTCCCCAGCTGAAAGATGCCAAGGGGTGACCCCAGCAAGCTGCGAACCCAGGTGAGATGGGTCATGCTTCCTCCCATGGACCTCTGGCATCCAAACCGTGGACAGTGGCTAGGAGTTGTATTAAGTATGGAAGAGATGCTGGAGAACAGCCTGGCCAAACGAGGCATCCCGACGGGAGTCCTTGTCTAAGCAGTAGTGGGCTGTGAAGGTGTGTACCGAAGCCCAAGTGGCTGCTTTGCAGATGTCATCAACAGACACAGAACGAAGGTTAGCCGTTGAGGCTGCCATTGCTCTCACATTGTGAGCTGTGACATGGCCCTCAAGAGAAAGTATGATACACAAAGACCGAGATAAAATATCTAGGGGTAATGCTTAATAGCAACCTAAAGATGGACAAACACCTCAGGATAACCAACCGAGCCATATTCCATAAATTAAAAGTCCTTCAACCACTACGTAATATCATTGAACAATCCGACTTCAGAACAGTGGCGCAAGCTCTCATCACTCCCCACCTGGACTACTGCATTCTACAAGGCTTACCAAAGAAAACCCTAAACATCTTGCAAATGGCGCAAAACGTTGCTGCTAGAATCATCATGAAAAAAGGCTTCGCCGAGCACATCACACCAGTACTAATTGAACTGCATTGGCTCCCCATTACTGCCCACATCAAATACAAAACACTAGTAACCACATTCAAACTCATACACAACATAGCACCTTCATACCTCACCAACCTTATCACCACACAACCACCCAACAGAAGCAGAAGAACCACAAACCTCAACACCCTCTGCGTCCCAAATAGCATAAGAACTGTCAAAGCATATACAAGTAACAGAACATTCTCATACGCAGCACCACTACTCTGGAACCAGCTGCCTTACGAGCTACGGTCAACAAGCGACTTGAAAGACTTTAGGAAAAAGCTCAAGACTCACCTATTCCAGACTCATTACAACCTGTCCTAGGCAGCGAGCCCTCTTCCTACTCGCTCACTGCGCCAAAGTGGATTCACTCTACCCCCGTCCATAGGACAAGAGAAATTGCAATCGTGGACCTGTAATAATGTATATATGTACATATGTAAAGGCACCCCCCATCAATCGAGTGTAAATTTAGTGACCTAGCTGCTGTGTTGTGTGCCAAGCCTCATAATGGAGTGGAGTGGAGGAGTGGCCTAGTGGTTGGGGCAAGGTACTTCAGGCCGGAAGGTCGGGGGTTCAAATCCCACTAGAGGACAGCAACCTTGGGGCAGAAGGACTGGGGTTTCTAGTCCCACAGGTGCTCCTTGTGTCTTGGGCAAGCCACTTAACCCTCCATAGCCCATGTTCCCTTTAAAATAGTTATCTCCAAGTTATAATGCCCTGTTCAATGTAATTTCAGTTTGTTCAATGTAAACCGCACTGATGCAGAATAGCGCGGTATATAAGAGAATGTAAATAAATAAATAAATAAATAAAATAATCAAAATGTATATTTTGCTAATTCCTGTCCTGTACAGTCAACCCTGATATGTAAAGTAAACCGCTGCTGATCGTTGGAAGTAGCGGTATACAAATGTATACTAAATAAATAAAATAAATAAATAAAATAAAGTCCCTTACTCTGATATGTATAGGATATGCAACCTGCAATCCAATTTGACAGAGTTCTTTTGGAAACTGAAAGTCCCAAATGACTAGAGTCAAAAGCCACAAAATCTGAGAAGATTTTCTACGTGGCTTAGTTCTTTGGAGATAAAAGGCTAAGGCCCTTTTACAATCCAATGTGTGAAGATTCCTTTCGCACTGAAGGCATGAGGCCTAGGGAAGAATATAGGAAGATAAACGGACTGGTTTAAATGGACAGGCAAAACCACCTTTGGCATAAAGTGAGGATGAGTCCTGAGGACTACATTATCATGGTGGAACCTTGTATAAGGAGGGTCAGCTACTAACACCTGTAGTTCACTAATGCGTCTTGCAGAAGTGATGGCAATTAGGAAAATAACTTTCCATGAAAGAAACTTTAGATCTGAAGTGGCTAAAGGTTCAAAGGGCGGTTTCATAAGCTGACCAAGAAGAAGATTCAGATCCCATGCCACCGGTGGTGGTTTAATGGGAGGTTTTGTTAAGGGTAGGCCTCTCATAAATCTTGATACAAGTAGATGAGAGGAAATAGGTTGTCCATCGAAAGGTTTATGAAAAGCAGCAACAGCACTAAGATGGACTCTCACTGAATTGGTCTTTAGACCAGAAGTTGATAATTGGAGGAGATACTCTAGTAGCGACTCTACAGGTACCAAAAGGGAGTTAAGTCCCTTTTGTGAACACCAGACAGAACCTTTTCCACTTAAAAGCGTAGGAACGTCTTGTGGAAGGTTTTCTGGAAGCCAGAAGGATATCCTTTACTTGTTGAGAAAGGTTAATATCCTGGAATTCTAGACTTTCAGTAACCAGGCCCTGAGATGTAGGGACTGGGGATTGGAATGCAGTAAGCATCCATCCTCCTGAGACAGAAGATCTGGAGCATTCCCCAACTCCAGAGGAGTGGTTTGAGAGAGACGCAGAAGAAGAGGATACCACGTTTGTTGTGGCCAACGTGGAGTTATGAGTATCATACGACCTCTGTCTCTCTGAAGTTTGAATAAAGTTTTGGGAATGAGGGGAATGGGTGGGAAAGCATAGAGGAAGTCCTGACCCCAGTGGAGTAGGAAAGCATCTCTTGACTGACAATTATGAACCGGGATTCTGGAACAGAATCGGGGAAGTTTGGCATTCTGTGGACTTGCAAAGAAGTCTATATCTGGTGTTCCCCAGATCTGAAATACTCGAGCAAGCTATGAGTGGAAATTTTGTTTATTGTGACAAGCAACAGAAAAACAGACAAAAAGCAAAAACAATCACCCCAACCAAGTCCCACACCCCCCCAAAACCCCCACCCCCCCGACATATCACAGAACAAATATCATCACAACCCCTCCCCCGTGACCCACCTCCCCAAACCCCCCACCAGACCCAGCACCCAACACACGTGCCCCTCCCCCCAACAACAATCCGCAACAGTCCATGACAATGTCCATGTCCCCCCCCCCCCTTCAGTCCAATGTCCATGCCGGACCCGACCCCCCCCCCCTGCAGCAACACCCCAGAATAGTCCAAACAGTGTTCCATGTTGCATCGCAAAAGCCCCTCCCTCGCACAACAACCCCCACCAGTCCAAATTGTCCGCACTGTCCGTTGGTGGGGATTGCCGGAACCCCCCCCCAAACCCACCAAATACAACATCCCCTGTCCCCATCCCCTCCCCTGCAGAGGGAGCAGCAGCTCCCCCCTCCCCCTCCCCCGATCCCTGCCTCCTCCCCATCCACCCCACAAAACAAGAACAGCCATAGCAAAAATTCCCCGCCCCCACCCCCCCAAACAAAAACATAAGGGCACCTTGAGCCCGTCCCCAACAAAATCCCTCCAAACAAAACCAATTATACAAAAACAAAAGAGAAAAGAGAAACACGCCCCAGCCCTGCCCTGCAACCAAGACAGCGGAACGGGTTGCACAGAACACGAAAAAAAAGACAAGGACATGTACAAAAACAAAAACAAAAACCAGGGGGGACGTCCAACCCCCAAGGAGAAAGGGAGAGCGGACAAGTGGTCAAACCCAGCACCCACCCCCCTCCCCATCCCCCCCCCCCCGAGAGAGAAACACAACCCCAAACTCCTCCCCATGAACAACCCCCAGGGAAGGACCCCCTCCCTCGCCTGTCCCACCCCCTCCCCAGGGAAACAACACAACCCCAAAGCTCTACAGGGACGAGAACCCCAGGGAACCCCTCCCCCTCACGGGGGGCGGAGGGTGAGGTGACGCCACAGACGCTCCCAACGATGGGCCTCCACCACCCGCCTTTCGCGTTGCGCCATGCTGGACACTTCCTCCAGAATGTCCCGCACCACCTCGTCGAGGGGCAGGACCAACCCCCGGGTCGAGACATGACAGCGCGCTTGCCACAGGTGGTAGCGCACTACTGCCGTGACGAGGTAGAGGGTCCCGGAGTCCTGCCTTAGAGGAAAGGACCAGGCCCCGTACACCCACTCCGCATACGTGAGAAGGGAAAGGTCACGCAGGTGAAGAGCAGCGGACACCAACCGGCAGGCATCCACATTGAAGGGGCACTGCCGGAGGAAATGAACCATGGTCTCCGTCTGCCCCTCACACCCGGCCCTCGGACAGACCCGCTCGGCCTGTGACCTGTACTTGAAGTTGTCCCTCACGTACAAACGCCCGTGGAAAGACAACCAGGCCACATCCCGAACCTTCTTCGGTAGCCGAGGGGAGTTCAACAACCGAAGGCCTCGCTGCATCACATCCGCTGGACAGTCCCGCAGGGCCCACCGTGGTTGAAAGTGAGAGGTGAGTACCATCCGGTATAATCCTTTCCGCCCCAAGGACTGGGCGAGCGGTCGGTCACCCCCCACCGCCGAATTAGCCCCACCATCGCAAATACATACGATGGGGCCTGTTCCCCGCTCCGACGCACACGTGGGACCGAGGACGCCCCCTCCCACTGCTCCCAGAAGCGGGAGAACCATTCCCGATAGGAGGCCACCCACCAAACCCCACCCCCTTCCCGCATCCTACCCAAGTGGAACGCCATAGACAAGACTGACAGGAAGACAAGGGGGTGCAACATACCCAAACCGCCCTCTGCCCGATACAGGCAAACGATGTTGCGCTGGACGGGGTTCAGGCGATTACCCCACAGAAAATAGAAAAAGACAGCACAGACAGACGCCTGACGGGACGACGGAAGGACGAAGACCGTGGCCACGTGCAGAAAGAGAGGAAGCAGAAACGTCCCGAGGAGTTTGATCTTCTCCTCGTACGTACACCTCCACCCCCTCCACCGCAGCACCCGACACCGTGCAGTCTCAAGACAACGGTCCCAATTGGACTCCGCACAGTCCTCCGACCCAAAGACGAGGCCCAAAACGCAGACCTCCCCCACGGGAGGAGGAAAGGGGGCGCAGGAAGGCGGGGAGGCCTCCGAGGGGCCCAACCACAGCGTCTGGCACTTGCTGTGGTTAACAACAGAATGGGCTACCTCCGAGTACTCCTCCACGGCCTCCTGCAGGGCCTCTACCCCCTCAGTGCCGTCCACGTAAACTGAGATGTCATCAGCGTAGGCAACAACGGACACCGGGGGCGCACCCGGCGCCTCCAGGCCCCGCAACCCACCTGAGGACAATCTCCGGAGGAAGGGGTCGAGGGAGAAGACATACAGCAAGGGGCTCAAAGGGCACCCCTGCCGCACCCCCGAGGCGACACCAAACGGCCGTCCGAGCCACCCGTTAATAAACGGGAAGCTCACCCCCCCTCGGTACAGCGCCTGCACGATGAAGAGGAAACCTGCGGGGAGGCCGAAGTGCTGGAGCACCACCCACAGGTACCGGTGACTGACTCAATCGAAGGTTTTGGACTGGTCCAAGGAGACCAACCAATGGTCCCGTTGGAGCGACCGGCCTCTCTCCACCACCTCCCAGACTGTGGCGACAGCGTCCAGAACCCCTCTCCCCCGAACGGAACAATACTGGGAAGGTGACAGCAAAGCGCCCGACACCGCCACCAGTCGGTTGGCCAAACACTTGGCCAGGATCTTCCGGTCTGCATTCAGAAGAGAGAGCGGCCGCCAAAAGTCCAAGGAGCTATCGTCCTTCCCCTTGGAGAGCAACAGCAGGACAGACTCGCGAAATGACCGCGGGAGAAACCCCGTATCCATGATCTCCTGAAACAGAGAGGTCAGGAAGGGGGCCAGCTGGGTGATGAAAGTGCGATGGAACTCCACAGGGAGCCCATCGCGCCCAGGCACCTTCCCCAACGGCATGGCACGAATCGCCCTCTCCACCTCCACCTGCTGAATCGGAGCAGCAAGTGCATCAACCTGTGCCTGAACCACAGCCGAATACACCGGGGGAAGGCCCAAGTACTCTCGGATATGGGTGAGGTCCACGGGGCGATCCCCAAACAGGTCCGAGAAGTATTCCCCCACCATCCGCAAAAGGTCCTCCTGGGAGGTATGAATGGTACCGTCCTCGCCCCGCAGGGCCATGACCTCCCGACGCCGAACCCTCTCCTTGCAAGTCAAGAAAGGGTCTGGAGTGCCGACCCCACCGGCCGCCCCCTCAAAGCAGAGGGAAGCATGGCGATCATAAAGCAGGCCACGGAGCTGGACGCGTACCTCTTCCACCTCCTCCCGCGCTGCCCCTCGGGATACCAAACGATCCAGCGACCTCCGGAGGACAGTGTAGGTGAGGTAGCGGGATCGAGCCATGGAGGTACCCCGGGAACGGAAGAGTTGGCGGGCACGCGTTTTCACCTCATCCCACCAGGCGCCACGGGAAGGAAAAACGCCCAACAGGGTCTCCTGGTCTGCGAGAAAGGCCAAGAACTCCTGGACCACCTCTGATGTTGCCAACAACTGCACATTCAGTCGCCACAGACCAGGACCCCTGCTGAGCTCCTCGTGGTTAGCCAGGAAGGACACGGAGAGGACGCGGTGGTCCGAGAAGTCAACCGCCTGCAACTGCGGAGGGGAACACTCCACCCGGGCACTCACATATATCCGATCGATACGACTCCTGCAGGTCCCATGGTAATAGGTGAAACCCGGCGACCGTGGAAAGGCCCGGTGGAAGACATCCACTAGGTCAGCCGTCCGGGTCATCTCGGCCAAAAAGAGGCCCTCGTAACTGGGTGGACAACGATCCCCCCCTCGGTCCTGCAAAAAGGTGGTGGTGTTGAAATCCCCGGCGAGGACCACCAAACGGGAGGTGTGTAGGTA
This sequence comes from Ichthyophis bannanicus, assembly GCA_033557465.1. Classification (NCBI taxonomy): domain Eukaryota; kingdom Metazoa; phylum Chordata; class Amphibia; order Gymnophiona; family Ichthyophiidae; genus Ichthyophis; species Ichthyophis bannanicus. The sequence goes on from CM066045.1 coordinate 57,626,705, forward strand.
GGGGCGGATGACCCCAAACAGGGTCTTCCGCGCCAACTTAGACTGGGGGCCGTAGACCACCACGAAACGAAACCGATGGGGCCCACAGTAGCCGTCTAAGAGCAGACACCGGCCCTGCTCCAGTTCCCACACGTACTGCACCTGAAATCGGTTAGACGTGAACAAAACCGCCACTCCTGCGTAGGGCTGTGCCGCAAGGGACCAGTACGAAGGGCCCCACCTCCACTCCCGCTTCGCCCGATGAAGGCTAGCGAGCGAGGTGAGCCTGGTCTCCTGCAAGAAGATGACATCCAGCCCACTCGTGGAAAGAAAATCATAGGCCGTAGCCCGCGCCTGGTCTGAGAAAATGCTGGCCACGTTGATGGTGGCGCACGAGAACGCAGGAGTGCACGCCATGCCTATTTCGAGTGCAGTGACCCTTTCCTCCTCTTCTCACCAACCCCAGGATCCCCAGAATCCCGCTTGCAGGACAAGTCCGCAAGCTGGAGCAATTCCTCCTGGTCCACGTCGACCACCTCGAGGATCTCCTCCTCCTCCCGCTCAACCCTATCGCCCCAGGAGGTGCTGGCGCCCCCCCGGGACCACCAGGCAAAGCTGTCGCGAGGGCAGACCCAGTCCCCACGGGATGAGGAGGCACAAACGGGTCAGGGGTCGGAGGAATGACCTCCTCCGTGGGGTCCACCCCCTGTGCTGCCCCCCCCTCCCTGGACAAAGACTGCGACAATACGACAGTGCCCACCCCCGCGGGGGAGGCCAGGGCGGCCGGGTCAGCAGGGGGCTCCTGCGAAGGCCCCGAACCCAACTGCGGGGGGACAAACCCATCCTCCCTCACCCGTCGGGCGCCAGTATCCCCCTTGATTGGAGGACCCTGACCGCGGCGCGCCTTCGTTATTTTGGAAGGCCGCCGCTGAGGAAGAGGGGCCGCCCCCGCCGCTAACCGCTCTGAGCGCCGCACAGGAAGCCCTGCCTCCACAGGCAAGCCCTCATCCGCCTCAGCCGCATCAGCAGCCAAAAAGACGAAATGGTTGATGTCCAACACGGGTTCTGCATCCGGCAACGGGGATGTCTCCCGTTTCTTCCTTTTGGACTTGCCACCCTTGGAAGGGACCATGGGGTCCATTCCTCAGGTGGCACCACCCGCAACCCGCTATCCTGTCGTGATACATTAACCTCCACCACATCAACCCTCTCCTCCTTCCTACCCGAATCCCCTCCCCCTGGTGGCTCCCTCGGCTCGATGGACTCCTCCACCCTAGGGCCCTCGGACTCCTCCTGAGGGAGAGGGGCCTCCACAACCTCCTCCCGCACAGGAGCCCGAGGTGGAGTGACGGCATCCCCCCCCGGTCCATTGTGTGATGCGGAGGGGCAGCGGGCGAAGGGGTGGCCCAACTCCCCGCAAAGGTTACACCGAATAAGCAAACACCCGGCCGAGGCGTGACCCCGTCCACCACAATGGGTGCAGACCTGCTCGGGACAGTTCATGCTCAAATGGCGGAATGAGCCACAGCGGTGACACTCGCGGGGTTGCCCGGGGTAATAGCACAAGATGCGATCCCGACCGAGGAAACCGGCCGAGGGCACGTGCTGCACCACGTTTCCCACCTCACGCAAACGGATCCTGCCCTTCCACGACCCGTCCCACACCCCTAGGGGCCCAGCGCCCTTAATCAGGGGTGCGAGGAGCACCGCATGGCGCGACAACCAAAACTGGATGTCCTGCCCTGGGAGCGACTCATTCCGGGATAGGATGGTCACAGGTACCGTCCCCTGGCGAGAGATAGGCACAACACGAAAGTCAGCCCACCCTCCCTGCCCCCTCTGCTGCTGGTATCGGTCCCAGAAAATCTCCAGCCCCCGTCTCAGCATGAAACTAACATCATATTCAATGGTGTTGTTCATGTGGATGAAGGCGTAGAGATCTCCCGGGAGAAATCCCAACCCAAGGACCATCCTCAAGACCTGTTCCCTGGCTGGAGGGGGCCCCTCCCCAGCCCACCGGATCTGCGCCACGTTGCGCCGTCTGACCTCACCCCCTACCCCTCGGAAACCTCCCCCACCTCCTCCCCCTCCTGTGGGACCATTCCCTTGGGAACCCCCCCTCCCCCCACCTGACGTCCCCGGAGTGGTGCCGGCCCCCCTCAGAGCCTCTGCAAATGTACGGGGGGGAGCTGACCCCCCAGTTCCCACCCCCTGCTCTCCTCGTTCTTCTCCTGCAGCCACCTGCGGTGGACCCTGTTGCTGGTCTGCGGGGTCCGCAGCCACCGCACAGGAGGCGGCCCGGGGGCTGGGCAGGACCAACTCTGCAAAGATGGCATCAGGTATACTATCCCTTCCGGATCCCTGGGTGCCACCGAGAACCTCCTGAGCACCCCCTTCCATCGACTCTTGCTGCTGCCGAAAGGCAGCAAAGGCCCCTTGTGGGCCGTCCGGGGTCTCCAATGCCAATTTGATGGCTTCACTGACCTGGTTCTCGGTAACACCCAGAGGACCAGGGTACCGCCCCCCCCCCCCGTACCCCTATCCTGTGCTCCTAACCCCTCGCAGGGCTCTTGGGTTTCAGCTACCACTACCGGGGACAAACACTTCTCCCCCCCAATCCCAGGATCCATGGGGACCACCCCCTCCCCCAGCCCCCCCAATAAAAGGCCCTTCCCCCCATCCAAACCAACTATTCCCTCCTCCCCTACCGGCAGACCAGTCGTCCTCTCCCCCTTTCCCTCCCTACCAGCAACCACAGTATTCTGCTCCTCCCCATCCACTACCCCCTTCAAGGCTACCGGCACTAAAGCAGGACCGTCCCGAGACATCAGGGCAGATCCCCCCAACATGCCTCCCCCCAAACCTCCGCCCCCCTGCCCTCCGTCTCCCCCAGGTCCTACCTTATTGCCGGTGCCAGACGTGGCACAGGGGGCCGGAACAGCTCGGCCAGTAGCCAGGGCTCCAACAGCAAGGGCGGACGCCCCCCTGCGAGCCAGGCTTCCCTCGGCCACAGCAACAGACAAAACAGGCAGCTGTACAGCCCGCTCCGCGGTCCCAGACTGCAGAGACAGCAGGCCAACACTCTTCCCTCCCTGGCCCCCCCCTTGATCCCCTCCGGGGGCCGCAGAAAAGAAAGAGCAGCCCCCATCCTGCTTCTTCCCCCTTCCAGCACCCCTCCGACCCCAGCCAGCCACCTCAGAACACCCTGGGCGAGTACCCTGTTGCTTGCTAGGGGCCGGAAGGGCAGCCAAAACAGGGGAATCTGGCCTGCCAGCCATCCCCCTATCAAAACCCTGCACCGGGATTTGAACTGCTGCCGGGATAGATGGAGCCACCGATACCGCGGCCATGTGGCCCGCAGACCCCCGACGTTGAACTCCCGGTAAGAATCCAGAAGAGCCAGCCCCCCGAGGACCATCAGACACCAAACCTCGCTGGGACAGCAGCAAGAAATCCTCCACAGCATCACTGCAAAGAGCCGGCATCAGAAGAGCAGCAGACTCATAGTGACTTGCAGACTTCCTGGAAGACCCGGAAATGATGCAATCATCCCGACGGCGGCCATCTTGGGGTTCCAAAGGAGCCGAAGTAAGCCCTGCCAACCGCACTTCCTGTAAAGGAACTCCATCAGCTGCACCAAGACACCTGTGGGGACTCCGGTGGCCATCTTGGAAACTCTGTTCAGCTGCCACAGACCCAGGGAGTGCCGGAATGGACAGAGACGGAGCCCCGGGAACCGGTTTCTGGCTTCGGTTTTCATCCACCAGCCCTTCCTCCTGATACAGGGGTGCAACATCGGTTGTGGGATCCTGTGCAGTACGCTGGGCCAGTGCCCCTCCCCCAACCGCCCCGGGGGCATCGGACCTCAGAGAACACACTGAAGGAACAGCAGGACATGCCACCATAGCCACTGATGCCTCATCCGTCGATCCAGCTTCCACAGTAGCCGACAGGTAAGGAAATCTGGGGTCTGGAACATTATGCACTACTGCCAATGATGATAACCCTTTCTCCACTGTACCCAGGACAGGCAAGGGTGGGTAACAAAACCTTCTGGGATCCACCGGCCGTCCCACCCCCGGGGGCCCCCCCTGAACTGCACCTAGGGCTGCCCAACGATCATACTGTTGATAAATTTCTGTGAGGGACCCACAACCCTGGGTTTTTAAAGACATAATCTGTATATACCTGTCTCTCAGGGCCCGCTTCACCCCCTTTCTATAGGTTTTATATGCCACCCATTCCTCACCGGGAACGGTGGCCTGCAGGCTCTCCAGGTGGGAGAGCTGGGCTTGCAGCTGGGCCGCCTCCTCCTGGAGACCCCGGAGCCACCGCACCGCCGCCACGATCTCGTCTGGGGCCCTAGCTGGCTGCTGGAAGGATGGCAGGCCCGACCCTCCGTCCTCATCCTCACTGGAGGAGGTAGAGGCCTCCTCCAGGACCCGAGGCGGAGGGGGGAACCCGCCTCCTCCAGTGCTATACTGCACGGTCCTCCAGGGTCTCCCCAGGGCCTCTCCCTGCTGCCACGGAGCCTCCTCCCTGGGGTAGCGGGCCCAAACCTCCATACCTGTGGGTCCCTCCTCCCTGGCCAGGCACAGTCCTACCTGGGGGGTCCCCCACCCGGGGCGCCGGCTGTTCCAGGCTGCTGGTTCCTCCATCCGGGTTCAGAGAAGGAGGCCCACCAGACTTGGTAGGCCTCTGGGCCTGGGCCTCTCCTGCTGGAGGTGGCCCAGGACCCGACATCCAGTCTCAGGTAGTTGCTAAGCCCCGCCCCCTAGCAGGAGCTCTCTGGGAGAGGTCTGCACTCTAGCTCTGCTGAACAGGAACTGAGTGGAGGGACCACTCGTGTGGCAGCAGTATTCGATTGAGTCTGTCTGCCCATAAGTTTTGAATGCTCAGAAGGTATACCACAAACAGGTGAATTTGCAACTCTCTGGCGAGGGCCCATAGTCGCAAAGCTTTGTTGCATAGCGACAGAAAGCCTGTTCCGCCTTGCTTGTTCACATAGAACATAGCTACCCGATTGTCGGTTTGGACCAGAACTGTTTTGTTGCTGAGATGGGTCTGAAAGACTTGAATAGCACTGAAAATGGCTCAGCTCTAGGAGATTTATGTGAAGGGAAACCTCCTGTGAGGTCCAAAAACCCTGAGTGGAGAGATCGTGCAAGTGGGCCCCCAACCCCATCTTGGACGCATCTGATGTTAAGGTGGCCTGATATAGAGGCTGCTGGAAAGGAGAGTCTACGAGGAGGTTTTCTAGAGATTGCCACCATTGCAGGGATGAAATCAGACATGTGGTGTTTCTGATCTTGTCCATTAACTGACCCGAGGCCTGTGACCATTGAGAGGATAGGGTCCACTGGGCTGCTCGCATGTGGAGGCAAACATAGGGAACCACATGGACAGTGGATGCCATGTGTCCTAGAAGTTGAAGCATCTCTCGAGCAGTAAGGAACACCTTCATAGATGTTTGAGATGCCAGTTGTATTATTCGTAGACAGCATGGCTGTGGCAGGAAAGCCCTTGACTGCCGTGTGTCTAGACGAGGCCCTATGAATTCGAGAGATCGAGAAGGGGATGAGATGAGATTTTGGGAGGTTTATGACCATTCCCAAGTATTGAAGAATTCTCATTGCTCGAGAAAGAGCGAAGCTGGCCTCTGGAGCTGTCGATGCTCGAATGAGCCAATCGTCTAAGTAAGGGAAGACGAATATTCCCAGCGTCCTTATAAATGCTGCTACCACTGCCATGCATTTTGTGAAGACTCTTGGAGCAGAGGCCAGTCTGAAAGGAAGATCTCTGTACTGGAAGTGTCTTCCTTGGACCAGGAATCAAAGGAACTTCCTGTGATCTGAGTGGATGAGAATATGCATGTACGCATCTCTTAGATCTAGAGAACATAGCCAGTCCTGACTTTGAAGGTATGATAGGAGTGTCCCGAGGGAGATCATTTTGAACTTTTCTCGGAACAAATATTTGTTTAATTCTCTGAGGTCTAGTATAGGCCTATGTCCCCCTGTCTTCTTTGGAATAAGAAAATAGGGGGAGTAAAACCCCGAACCCTGTTGGGGTATGGGTACTTCTTTGATTGCTCCTTGAGCAAGAATTGATGTGACCTCCTGCCACAAGAGGTTGGTGGCAGGGGCCTGAGAATTGAACTGTTTTATTATTGTAGGTGGGAGCAAGTTGAGAAAATGAAGCTTGTACGCCAGTTGTACAATGGACAGTTTTCTGATGTTATTTGTTGCCATCTTTTGGCAAAATAGCATAGTCTTCCTGGAATGGTTAAGGGTTCTGGACCTTTCAGGGGCAGAATAACTAAGTTCTCTAGGTAGAAGTCAAAGACCCTGAGGAGGGGGCTGGGTCTGTGGGGCCGGTTGAGCTCTTTGAGCTTGCAGCTTTCTTTGCTGTCTGTTCTGTTGTTACCCCTTCTGGGGAACATGAAGCGGACAGTGGCTTTGATGGGTGTAAGATGGGTAAAACTTCTTTTTCTTACTGAAAAAGGTTTTTTTGAATGTTTTCTTCTTTGCTGGGTTGGCTGTGGACTTTGACAATCTGTTCAAAGTAGTATTATCAGATTCAATCTGATTAGCTTTGTTTTGCCAGTCCTTGCCAAAGAGATTTTCTCCTGTACAAGGAATGTTTCCCAGCTTTTCTTGCACCCACTGTTCTAAGTCTGATGCTTGAAGCCAAGCAGTACGACGTGCTCCTATGGATATAGCAGAGGTTCTGCTAATACATTCAAAGCAATCAAAGGTAGCACGGTTCATGAATTTAGAGACATTCTGGGCGTGCTTGACCAGAATAAGGTAGTCTGCTCTTTTTTCCTCAGAGACACAAGGGCTAATGAGCTCTAAGTCTTTTGTGACTTCTTCCAGGAACATTCCCATGTAAAGAATGTAGGAATTGATCCTGGCTGATAGCATGGAGGATTGAAAGCATCGATGCCCAAAGGCATCGAGTGTCCTGGATTCACGGCCTGGAGGATTAGAAGAATGTGTTTTAGCACTCTTGATTCTTCGCATGGGCGATTCCACTACCATTGAATGGTGTGGTAACTGAGGATTTTGAAAACCAGGACAACTTGGCACTCGGTACATAGTGTCAAGGCGTCGGGAATGTGAAGATACCGTTAAAGGAGTTTCCCACATTCTCAACATCAGATCATGTAAGATCTTGTGAATGGGAAGCATAGCTGCCTTCTTGGGAGCCATAGGGTATTGTAGACTTCTTAATTCTTCTGCCCTAGGTTCCTTGCAGTGATTGCAAGACCCTTTGCCAAATCACGTATGAAATCCTGGAGGAGACATCCTGTGTTGAGGAGAAGGAGTTGAATCCTCTAGTAGGTTCGCTCTGGTACCAGTAGAATCATCAGAGTCATCGGAATCGGAAGACTCAAGGGCACTCTGTACCGGGTGCTCCTGTAACACATGGTACCAGTACCGCTCGAAGTCGATACCGAAATGTCTCGGTTCCTGATCCCCAATACCCGAGATAGACTCAAGGCTCGCATGGGGGGAAGAAGTCCTGTCGAAGCAGGTACTATCGGTGTCGGTACCGATATCTGTTGAACCGTCTGTGGCGGTCTTAGCGGTACCGAAGCTGTTAAGAGGGACGCTAGACTCCATTCAATAGAAAGGATTCTCTTATCCATCGCTCCTGCCGATGCCTGGGTGTCGGTAACGGTGGAAGCGGTTACGATCCCAGAACATGGCACCAGTAGTTCTGCAGAGGTGGAAGCCTATGGAACATCCTGGAGCCCTGTTAATGCTTTGGAGCCCGAAGACTCCCGCCGGGGCTCTTTTGCCGATGAACTATCCTCGAGGGCAACGCCAGAGGCATCTCGATACGTTGAAGGAGATCTACCCTTCGAGGACCGGCCAGTCTTAAGACGACTTAAGTTTAGTTACCCAAGATCCATGGGAGGAAGATGAAGCCCTGAAAGACGTCAATGCAACTGACATCGTATCCGCGGCAAAAAGGGTACCGAGTTTTGCAGCTCTATTCTGCAGGCCCCTTTTGATCATCCTCATGCAGGAGAGACACTCCGTTGGACAATGTTCAGGACCTAAACGTTTTAGACACCAATCATGGGTGTCTGTGACGGAAATGGTACCGCCACACTTTGAGCATTTTTTGAAACCACTAGCTGGTTTCTCCATGCCTGAAGAAAAGTAGGCCTAGTGCCCAAAATGGCGCCTAGCACCAGAAACAGGGGAAAGACCCCTGAAGAAATACAAGGGTTTTTTTTTTTTAAAAGAAAGAAGAAGAAGAAGAAGAACCAACGGTACCGGTAGGCATTGAATGAAGCCAGATGCGACCACAAAAAAACAAAGAATAAAAGGAAATTTTCTGCGGTGATAGGGTACATGTCCTGTCGGCTCCGCGGAAAATGAAGAACTGAAGTGAGAGAGGTACAGAGGTGGGAAGGCAGCACGCATGCGCCGTGGGATGTTCCCAAAAGAGTTCCTATTGGACGCTGGGGAGCATTCCCGCGTGGGCTCCGTCTGTACCGACGATACCCATATGTGAAGACTACATTCCTGCTTGTTCCTGGAGATCACCCATTACAAGTGAGTAACTATGCTTTCTCCGGGAACAAGCAAGAAATCAGACCTCACATATTTTTTATTTTATTTTTTTATTTAACTGTATTTATATCCCGCTTTTCACCGGGTCAAAGCGGTGTAACACATAACAGGGGGGGGGGGGAGTCAATGGTTATAGGGTGGGGCCATCACAATGGGGCAACATTAATGATTTAGGATGGACATAGACATTTACAATCCTACAGTTTCTAATCATGGGTTCTTGAAGAGGGGGTGGTGTTTCTGTTCAGAGATGTTCACGGAATAGGACCGTTTTAAGCTGTTTTTTGAAAGATGTGAGATCACCGTTGTTTCTGATGTGGTTCGGCAGAGAGTTCCAGAGGGATGGAGCATAAAGTTCAAAGGCTCTGTTGCAGGTCCGTTGTGTGGACTTGGTTCTTTTGTGGGGGACGGTGATGGAGTTATTGGAGGATTGTCTGGTTGTTCTGCCGTGGATCGGGCGAGGCAGTAAGGTGTGAAGCGGGGTGTTCTGTGTTTGGTGGATGGTTTTGTGGGTGAGTAGGATGGCTTTGTACTTGATTCTTGCTTCGATGGGAAGAATGTGTAGGTCTCTTAGGACTGGAGTGATGTGGTCCCGTTTTTTCGCATTCTGAATAATCCTTGCTGTAGTATTTAAGGCAGTTCGGAGGGGGTTGGTTTGTGTGGCGGGTAGTCCATGGTAGATTATGTTACAGAAGTCCACATGTGGGAGTGTCACAGCCTGCATTACTGTCCTGAAGTCCTGAGGTTCGAGGAGGGGTCGGAGACGTTGTACAGTTTTAGCTTTGTGGAATATAGTTCCGGTGGTCTTGTTGATTTGATGCTTAAGGGTTAGAGCTTGGTCAATGATAATGCCTAGATATCTTATTTGTGGCTGTACTTGAATTTGCGTGGTTCCCATGCTGAGGTGGGTAGGTGGCTTGAAGTCTGGATCTTTTGTTACTATAAGAGCTTCGATTTTTTTAATGTTAATGGATAGGTTGTTCTCTTGTAGCCAGTTGGATACGTTAGTGAAGCAGGCTGATAGCTGGTCATTTGCTGGGTTTGTGGTTGTAATTGGTGCGTAGAGCATTATGTCGTCTGCGTATATGTGGAAGTTGATGTTGTGGGTGCGTATGACTGAGCAGAATGGACGGAGGTAGATATTGAAGAGCATGGCTGATAATGTGGATCCTTGAGGTACTCCTTGATGTTGCCAGTAGGGAGGCGAAGTTGAGGTGCTGGTACGGATCAATTGCTGTCGGTTGGTTAGATAGGACCTGAACCATTGGAGTACAGTATCTTTGATTCCAATTGTTTGGAGTCTGTGTATGAGGATGTCGTGGGAGATGGTGTCAAAGGCCACTGATATATCTAGGAAGATCAGGATGTATCCGGAGTGTTTTTCTTGGGTTCCTATGATGAGGGTGTTCATCAGTGTGGTCATGAGGGTCTCGACTCCATGTAGTGGTCGGAAGCAGTGTTGCTGGGGGTCTAGTATATTGCTGATGTCCAGATGTTCTTGGAGTTGACGTTGGACTACCTTCTCTATTATCTGCTTCCCAGCTACAGGCCACCAAAAAATGCTGTAAAAAGCCATGGGCAACCAAAAATAGGTGAGCCATGAATGACAGCAGGGAGCAATGAACGACCTCAGGTCCTGAGATAAAACCCCAGTATCACCTCTCCAGTAGCCTGGACGTAAGGGATGGAGGGAAGAAGTGGCACTAATCCTCAAAGAAATGGAGTACTGCCTAGCCAAAGGCGCTGTTATGCCGTGAGCTCTCCTTCAGGCAGTAATGAGCTCCGAAGGTATGGATAGATGGCTGCCCGGCATATGTCTTGCAGAGGAACACAATGCAGATGTTCCACAGAGGCCTCCATGGCACGTACATTGTGGGCGATGACATGACACTCCAGGGAGAGTCCAGCCTGCTCGTAGGCAAAGGAGATGCAGTCTGCCACCCAGGTGGACCGGGTGTGCTTAGAGATGGTAATGCTGAGCCTGTTCAGGTCACAGGAGATGAACAATTGAGATGAGCAGTCCGTTCGAGGTAGAAGGTCAACACCCTCTTACAGTAGAGGGTATGGAGGGAGGCCTACGCCAGAGACGCATGAGGTCTAAGAAAACAGATGGGGAGAACCACCTCCTAGTTGAGATGAAACAGAAATACCACCTTTGCCAGAAATTTGGAATGAGTGCATAGAACCACCCTATTCTAGTGTATGGGGCATGAGCCACCAAAGTCTGGAGCTTACTGACTCATCAAGCAAAAGTAAGTGCAATGAGAAAGACAACTTTCCAGGAAAGGAATTTGAGGTGAGCCGAAGCAAACGGTTCAAAGGGAAGAGACATGAGTTTCCCAAGAACCACATTCAGGCCCCATGCCACCGGGGGTGGCCGGACCGGGGGTGACGCGAGAAGGAGACCTGTCCACCAGATGGTGATGTGCAGCCAGGGCACTGAGGTGCACCCTGACAAGAGCTGGACTTTAAGAAAGCATGAGAAAGGTGCAACAGGTACTGGAATTTCAACTGCATTGGGCAAGAAAATGGGCTAAGGCCCTTGTCGGTGCACCAAAGTGAAAATTGGCGCCTGGTGGAATCCTTGTGGGAAGCCAACAGAACATCCTCAACTTCCGTGGAAATATGGAAGGGAGCCAGAGCTACCCTTTCAGCAGCCAGAGAGTGGAGGTTGGGGTACAGGATCCATCCTCCTGCGATATCAAGTCGGGAGCGTAGCCCAGGGGAACCAGGGCTGCTTGAGAAAGCTGCAGCAGCGGGGGCCAGCGAGTAGCAATGAGGATTACCATGGCTCTGTCCAACTGAATCTTGAGCAAGGTTTGTGGAACCAGCAGAGTAGGAGAATATGAATACAGCAGACTCCCCCATCCAGGGGAAGAGAGAAAGGCATCGGCCGCCTCTCAGTCCCGGATCGGTATCTGGGAGCAAAAGCAAGGCCCCCGAGCATTGCTGGGGCTGGTGAAGAGGTCTATCATTGGAGTCCCCCAGCACTGGAAGAGACAGTGGACCATGGCCGATTTCAGATGCCACTCGTGCAGCTGAAGGACCCTGCTGAATCTGTCCGTCAGAACATTCTCATGTCCTGGGAGGTAGGCTGCCTGAAGTAGCATGCCCCTCGCCGCGACAAAGGTCCAGATGCAGACCACCTCCCAGCATAGGAGGTATGAGCGCATGCCTCCCTGCTGGTTAGGTAGAACACTGCTACCTGGTTATCTGTTTGGATGAGGACCATCAGGTTCAACAGTTGGTTCTGGAACACTTGAAGGGCATTTGCCACTGCCCGGAGCTCGAGGAAGTTGATCTGATGCAGACTTTCCTCCTCTGTCCAGACTCCCTGGGATCAGAGACAGTCATAGTAGGCTCCCCACCCAAGCTTGGAGGCATATGTGGTGAGGACACTCTGGACTGGCAGGGCCTGGAAGGGTAGATCTGCCAAGAGATTCAGGCAGATGCTTCCACAAGGCGAGGGAATTAGCAAGGGGCCTGGTGACCCGCACACAATCATCTAGGCAACCCATGGCCTGAGCCCATTGAGCGCTGAGGGACCATTGTGCCTGCCACATTCACAGGCGGGCATCTGAGGTCACGTGAACTGTCGAGGCCATGTACCCCAAGAGGTGCAGCATGAGATGGGCTAATGTCATCATCCGACCCTGCACTTCGGTCACCAGGGACACAGGCTGTTGAGTCCTGTCTAGAGGGAGGAAGGCCCTGGCCTGGGTAGTATCGAGGAGAGCTCCTATGAACTCCAGGCATTGCGTGGGCTGCAGATGGGACTTGGCATAGTTGATAACAAACCCCAGACTTTGCAGCAGTGAAAGAGTGTGGCAGCCTGCCTGACAGACCTCCTCTGGCGATCCTCCCTTTATGAGCCAATTGTCCAGATAAGGGAACATGAAGATGCCTCATAGCTGGAGATAGGCGGCGACCACCGCCAGACACTTGGTGAACACCCTTGGGGTGGCCAAAAGGCCGAAGGGCAGAACCCTGTACTGACAGTACCTGGGATGAATCAGGATGTGGGTATAGGTGTCTTTTAGATCCAAGGAACATAGCCAATTTCCTTGCTGGAGGTAGGGCAGCAATGTTCCAAGGGATAGCATTTTAACTACTCTCTGACCAGAAAGCAGTTAAGGTCCCACAGACTGAGGATGGGACTAAACCCACTTGTCTTTTTGGGGATAAGGAAGTAGCGGGAATAGAATCCCTTGCGCCAAAAATGTTGGGGAATGGGGTCCACCGTCCAGTCTGCAAAGAGAGTTCCAAGCTCCTTCTGCAGGAGGTCTCAATGAAGAGAAGTCATGGGGGGTTCCCCTGAAAAGAACGGAGGGGCATCTCTTCGAAGTGGAGCAGGTAACCCTCCCACACCACCTGCAGAACGCAGGCATCGGTGGTGATGCCTGGCCAGAAGTGGCCAAAGCAGACTAAACACCCCCTCCCCCCCCCCCCCCCGTGTACCCTGGTCTTGACCCTTGAGAGGGATAGGGGCTATGCACAGGGAGTCAAACCACCCCGCCCCCTCCAAGTTGTGGTGGGGCACTGTCTGGGGCTTGGGGGCTTGGACTTACGAGGACCATGACCCTGGCCCTTGGCCTGCTGACCCTGTTGGGGAGCTTGGTAGGCCGGAAACCGCGGGTAAATTCCGTAAGTCTTTTTCTTCTTCGGGTAGAAGGACCTTTTCCCTAAAGCCTTTGCGGTCTTCCGAGAGAGCCTGATTCTGGTTATATATTCAGACTCCAACTCTGCAACCTTGTCCATCATGGGCTTGCGAAAGAGGATGTCCCCTTGGCATGGTACATCGACCAACTCGTCCTGAACTCATTGCCCTAGATCCGAGGACTATAGCCAGGCTAGGCAGTGGGCACCAATGCCCACAGCAGCTGCGCGAGCCATGGACTCAAGAACTCATTGCCCTAGATCCGAGGACTATAGCCAGGCTAGGCAGTGGGCACCAATGCCCACAGCAGCTGCGCGAGCCATGGACTCAAAGCAGTCATAGGCCACCAGAGTCATAAACTTGGAGAAGTCCTTTACCGAGAAGACCGGGTCTGGAACCACACCAGAGGTTCATCAGTCAGGCCAGTTGAGAACCCAGCAAGCTCCTTTGCCAGGTCCCTCAGGTACATGCCCATGTACAACTGATAAACCTGGATGCGGGTGATGAGCATCAAGCCCTGGTAGCACTTCCTATCAAACCCATTGTGACAAGGCAGAGCTGTCAGAGCGCAAGAAAAAGGGTTTTAAACACACTTTTTACTCTGAACCTACCATAGATACAGGGCAAGAGAGGGTTAAAACCTCAGCACACAAAGTTGCAGGGCAGGAGAGACGTGAAAGGGAGCCACACCCTAGCTCTAGGCTGACAAAGAGAGCTAGCCTATCAGGGAAAGGGGTGGACTCTCGCCTGATTGGACAAACTAGTCCTCATAACCAGGAAGTGGTAGTTTCAATGGAAGAAGAGGAACAGGGAGAACAAAAGGAAAGAGAGGAGGAGAACGAGGAGCTACACAGGCAACAGAAGCTGCAGGAACGGAGAAAGCAAAGCAGACACTCACCTTTGGCACAGCCAGGAGAAAGGGACTCCAAGGAAGCAGATACAGCTTTGGAGTCAGGCATTCTTTTCAGAGAGACAGAGAGAGCCTTGAATTCCCAAAGAGGCAGAGCTTGAAGCAAGAGGGACCAGGTGGGAACCAATTACTTGGACGGTTGCCAGCCACCTTGCATAGAGGAAGCCACGTCTCGGGGAAAACAGCTGAAAGTCCTCCCAGGAAGGAATAGCCCTCAAGCAAAGCCAAAGCAGGTCAGAAAATCCTATAACTCTTTTAAACAAAGTATAGAGTCTTTGTCTGAAAGGGACAGAAGCATTTCTGCTGATAGTTTCCCTGGGAATAGACAGACAAGAGAGAAACTGGGTGGAAGGGAAATCCCAGTGTATGAAAGACAAACGTTGCCTCACAGCAGAGAACGTGTCAGAACCTGCAAGCTAGAGGCTAGCACAGGTGCACCTCAGCATGCTCTTAATTGGCAGCAGCGTGACACAAGCCTAGATACAGATTCTGATGAACAGGAGATATTAAGAGTGCCTGTAAAGCCTAGTCAGAAGAGATACGTACCTCCTCACCAGAGAATAAGACCCGGGCAAGACAAGGAGGAAAGAAATCCTTATGCTCAGCTCTTTAAGAAGGTTAATAAACAGATATCCCTGCAAGAGCGCAGGACAGTTAGAGAGAAGGGAGAGAAGCAGTTACAAAGTCTCCTCAAACACCTAAGAGCACTAGACTCGAGTAAGCCTTATATTCAAGAAGCTCCAGTTAGTGAAGAGGAACCAATGCAAACTGATATCCCATTATCTTATAGTAGTGGCTCTGAAATGGAATGCGGTATCTGCCAAAGAGACTTTTAATGTACAGCTTAAACATATGCAATATTTTAAGGCTGTTATAAAAGTGTTTTAGAGATTGGAGTTTAATTGCAGACAGGAAGCTTGTCTCACTGCCAATCCTATTTAATTGCCTAATTCCAAGAGATAGCTTCAGGAAACCTAGATTTCTTCTGGGAGAAGTTTTATACAGAAGAAAGGTTAAGCTCATGGAAGAAGCTTCAGTTTTACTTGGAGGCTAGAAGAGAATTACTCATGTAGATGTGGACCAAAAAAAACACAACTTGGGAAGTTCATTATTGAATGTCTTAGGTGAGAAAAAGTATCGCTGTTAAGAAGAATACAGATGTTTTGGAAAGTGGAATGCACTAAGAGAACCTGACCTTTGATTTACCTGTTATACCCTGAGAAGTATCAGGAAGGCTGTTATACCGGACTTTATCTGTTATGTTTTGATATCCTTTGACCTCTGTTTTGGGGGGAAGAAAACCTGGTGCGAACAATAAACATATTGTTTACCCTTAACCTACTTTGGCTGTGATCACTGGCTACAACTACACAAGCACATCCAGGGAACAGCGATAACAGAGTAACTTATGCTGTGCCCCCTCTCTTTACTGCCACCATACTGGGGTAGACGAGGGAGGGGTGTCACAGATTGGCGTAGTTTTGCGGATTTTTCAACACCCTGTCCAGAAAAGAGGATATACCAACTCCAACAGTAAAGTCCTGAGGAGAGAAACCTTGTGCAAGCTTGAAAAAAA
Source organism: Ichthyophis bannanicus (assembly GCA_033557465.1). Taxonomy (NCBI): domain Eukaryota; kingdom Metazoa; phylum Chordata; class Amphibia; order Gymnophiona; family Ichthyophiidae; genus Ichthyophis; species Ichthyophis bannanicus. The sequence goes on from CM066045.1 coordinate 57,642,418, forward strand.
AAAAAAAAAAAAACCCAAATACAAAAGGAAGGTGCCTGAGGAAGAGCTGACCGGATCTGCAAGAGCATTTGGGAGCGCAAGAGTGGTGAAGGTGGACCAGAGTTCCTGTGCCAGCACCAGCGTATTCCTGATGAGCACGACTCTCCACTTGTAGCAGGTAACCAGTAGCTGGGAAGGCTTGTCTCCGGATACTGCTAACAAGGGAGGGGGGTAAAGCGCAGAGATAAGCCGGGAGCTAAGGCAGGTGCGAGTGTATTTGTGCCGCACTTGGTGTTGTTTTCTTTTGTTTCATTTCAGCTACAGCAAGATGGATCCCGCACACCTGATGAAGTGGGTAGCAGAGGCGTTCCAGCAGCAGGACGCGAGAGCAGCGCAGACGCAGGAACGGATGGCGGAGATGTTCCAGGCGCAGCAAAAGCCGGTGATAGATCTGCTGACTTCATGGATCGGAGAGCACAAAGAGACAACTGAAGTACTGAGAACTGTTTCTAGTTCATTAGGAACTAATACAGGACTTGGACCTTTAGGTCAAGGAATGTGGTCATTAGGGCCAATGTCTAATGAAGTGGATATAGATGACCATATTGAAGTTTTCGAACGCATTGCTATCATAAGCGGATGGCCAAAAGAACATTGGGTCATCAGATTCGCTACTTCCTTAACGGGAGAGGCTTTAACAACTTATAGAGAGATGCCCAATGATCTGGCTACTGATTATGACGCTGTGGTCAAAGCCATAAGAGAAAGGCTGGGCCTAACTCCGGTGGTGTACCGCCGCCTTTTAAGAGGGTGCAAATTAAACCCGGGCGAGACACCACAGGCATTATGCCATAGGATTAGAGCTTTAGTGCACAAATGGCTTTCACCAAATAACAGGAGCATTGATACCATTATAGATGATATTGTGCTAGAGCAATTTCTTGAGGCAGTCCCCAAAGAAGTGCAGTCCTTCTTAGTTCTGCAGGATTGTAGAAGCACTAAGGATGCCATCACGCTGGCCGACCGTTTCTTTGCGGCGGAAGCTATAAGACAGCGGGGGATGGGTGTTTCAGAGAAGTCAGTCCTGAGAATGCCAGGAGCGAAGGGTAGAGTAATGGTGGGAGAGTGTCCATCTAAGAAGCCCTTGTTCAAGCCTGGGTGGGAGGAGCCTAAGTGTTTTGCTTGCGGTCAGCAGGGACACCTGAAAAAGAATTGCAGGGCTAAGCTAGCACTGGTGACTACTACTTCCAAGAAGGTGGGGGAGGGATTTTTGTCAACAGTCACTGTTAATAATGTCCAGATTGAAGCGCTATTAGATTCTGGCGCTGACCAGTCAATGGTCTCAGAGAAATTCTGGGAAAGAATAGGAACCCCTAATGAATGCCCTAAAGTACACCCTGAAGGAAAGATTAAAATTCGCTGTGTACATGGTGCTGCCACGTCTTACCCGTTGCACACTGTAACAGTGGAGGGACTAGGGGTAAAGAAAGATATTCCAGTAGCAGTAGTGCCCAACCTACCACACTCAATAGTCTTAGGGAGAGATTGGCCGCAGTTTAGGAAGAGCCTAGTCCAGGGGCTAGCCGCTACAGCTGAGGCCATAGTCCCAAAGCGTCAAAAGGTAGATAAAGAGCTTAGAGAGAGGGAGGCAAAGGAAAAACATACAACATCCTCTCAATGGGGAAAATCCAGGCTTGGGATAGTACCAGCCCCGCTTTTTGCAAAGCCCCAAGAGAAGCCAGCTAGGAAGAAAGCTCCTATCTTGGATCCTCCCCCTAAGAAAAATGCCTTTATCCTAAAATGTTGTAGGGTCACCCCTAACGCTAGGATCCCCAAGAGAGCCACGGAGAATGCTGCCGGATTCGACATATATAGTGCAGAGGACACTATTGTCCCAAGGCAGGGAAGGGCTCTGGTAGAAACCGGTATACAAATAGAAATACCACCCGGTTGCTACGGCCGGATCGCACCACGATCTGGGCTGGCGGTAAAAGATAGCATCGATGTAGGTGCCGGGGTGATAGACCCTGATTTTAGAGGGGTAGTTAAGGTCCTACTTCTAAATTTCTCTAGAAAAGATTTCAGAGTATCCATAGGGGATAGGATAGCTCAACTCATTATGGAAAGAGTTGGCTTTCCCGCAAAAGAAGAAGCCATGGAGTTAAGCACCACTATAAGGGGCTCAGGAGCGTTTGGGTCCACTGGCCGCGCTGTTTTAATGGGGGTGGCGGATGTTACCGAGGGCGAGAAGACAGAAATGGATCTCGGACCCCAGCTAGCACAGTGTAGGGAAAAACTTGTTCCCAAGATAGGAGCAGAGCTCTCCTGGGATCAACAGCAGGCCCTGCGGAAACTATTAGGAAAATTTACTGACGTACTTACTCCCATGCCAGGAGAAACCCAACTGGTAGCCCACGAGGTAGTGACCCCTCCTGGAGATGTAGTCCGACAACGACCATATAGGTTGCCGGAGGCTAAACGTCAGGAGGTGATAAAGCAGGTGCAAGAGATGCTCCAAATGGGAATAATTGAGGAGTCAGTTAGTCCCTGGAACAGTCCAGTAGTCATGGTGCCAAAACCAGATGGCACGATAAGATTTTGTATAGATTACAGGAAAGTAAACGCCATATCCAGATTTGATAGTTACCCTCTACCTCGCATAGAGGAGCTATTGGACCAGCTAGGGCAGGCCAAGTATCTTACCACGCTGGATATGACCAAGGGGTATTGGCAGAATCCCCTTACCAGGGAATCTAAGCCAAAAACAGCCTTCAGCACGCCCCTTGGTCTTTATCAGTTCCGACGTATGCCTTTCGGGCTACACGGGGCAGCCGCGACGTGCCAGCGATTAATAGATATAGTCCTGCGCCCGCATCGCTCTTATGCCTTGGCATATATGGACGATGTGATCATCCACAGCGATAGTTGGGACCTTCATCTAGCTCAGGTACAGGCCGTACTAAGGGGGATGAGGAAGGCTGGCCTTACCTTGAATCCTGCCAAATGTCTGTTTGGAGGTAAGGAAGTCAAATATCTGGGACATTTAGTGGGTAGAGGAATAGTGAAGCCGCTTATGGATAAGGTAGTGAGCGTAAAGAATTTCCCACTACCAAGGACCAAAAAGCAGCTTCGAAGCTTTTTGGGCCTAATAGGTTATTATAGGCGATTCCTACCCCAGTTTGCTAGCGAAAGTGCGCCCCTTACCGATATGCTTCGGAAAAATGCCCCTAATCAAGTTCAGTGGACCTTAACTGCAGAAAGAGCCTTCGCGCAACTAAAGGAGCGCTTATGCGCAGCCCCAGTTTTAAGAGGGGTAGATTTTACGAAGGACTTCATTTTGCAGACCGATGCCTCGGATGTAGGGCTAGGGGCTGTCCTGTCCCAAAAACAGGGGGGGGGTGGAGCACCCTCTAATGTTCCTAAGCAGGAAGTTAGCACCCGCGGAGCAGAAATATTCAACAGTAGAAAGGGAGTGCCTGGCAATCCGATGGGCTATAGAAGCCCTCAGATTTTACCTGACAGGCCGTCGCTTTACGTTGGTGACAGACCATGCTCCTTTAAAATGGCTGTCATCTATGAAGGACCACAATCCCCGCCTTACCAGATGGTATATGGCTCTACAGGCTTATGAGTTCCGCATAGAGCACCGGCCGGGTAAGCTGCACCTCAACGCAGATGCCCTTTCAAGGATTCCGGGCTGTTCTGAAAGTTTTCAGCCAGCTCGGAATATCTTAAATGGGGGGTTGTGTGACAAGGCAGAGCTGTCAGAGCGCAAGAAAAAGGGTTTTAAACACACTTTTTACTCTGAACCTGCCATAGATACAGGGCAAGAGAGAGTTAAAACCTCAGCACACAAAGTTGCAGGGCAGGAGAGACGTGAAAGGGAGCCACACCCTAGCTCTAGGCTGACAAAGAGAGCTAGCCTATCAGGGAAAGGGGTGGACTCTCGCCTGATTGGACAAACTAGTCCTCATAACCAGGAAGTGGTAGTTTCAATGGAAGAAGAGGAACAGGGAGAACAAAAGGAAAGAGAGGAGGAGAACGAGGAGCTACACAGGCAACAGAAGCTGCAGGAACGGAGAAAGCAAAGCAGACACTCACCTTTGGCACAGCCAGGAGAAAGGGACTCCAAGGAAGCAGATACAGCTTTGGAGTCAGGCATTCTTTTCAGAGAGACAGAGAGAGCCTTGAATTCCCAAAGAGGCAGAGCTCGAAACAAGAGGGACCCGGTGGGAACCAATTACTTGGACGGTTGCCAGCCACCTTGCATAGAGGAAGCCACGTCTCGGGGAAAACAGCTGAAAGTCCTCCCAGGAAGGAATAGCCCTCAAGCAAAGCCAAAGCAGGTCAGAAAATCCTATAACTCTTTTAAACAAAGTATAGAGTCTTTGTCTGAAAGGGACAGAAGCATTTCTGCTGATAGTTTCCCTGGGAATAGACAGACAAGAGAGAAACTGGGTGGAAGGGAAATCCCAGTGTATGAAAGACAAACGTTGCCTCACAGCAGAGAACGTGTCAGAACCTGCAAGCTAGAGGCTAGCACAGGTGCACCTCAGCATGCTCTTAATTGGCAGCAGCGTGACACAAGCCTAGATACAGATTCTGATGAACAGGAGATATTAAGAGTGCCTGTAAAGCCTAGTCAGAAGAGATATGTACCTCCTCACCAGAGAATAAGACCCGGGCAAGACAAGGAGGAAAGAAATCCTTATGCTCAGCTCTTTAAGAAGGTTAATAAACAGATATCCCTGCAAGAGCGCAGGACAGTTAGAGAGAAGGGAGAGAAGCAGTTACAAAGTCTCCTCAAACACCTAAGAGCACTAGACTCGAGTAAGCCTTATATTCAAGAAGCTCCAGTTAGTGAAGAGGAACCAATGCAAACTGATATCCCATTATCTTATAGTAGTGGCTCTGAAATGGAATGCGGTATCTGCCAAAGAGACTTTTAATGTACAGCTTAAACATATGCAATATTTTAAGGCTGTTATAAAAGTGTTTTAGAGATTGGAGTTTAATTGCAGACAGGAAGCTTGTCTCACTGCCAATCCTATTTAATTGCCTAATTCCAAGAGATAGCTTCAGGAAACCTAGATTTCTTCTGGGAGAAGTTTTATACAGAAGAAAGGTTAAGCTCATGGAAGAAGCTTCAGTTTTACTTGGAGGCTAGAAGAGAATTACTCATGTAGATGTGGACCAAAAAAAACACAACTTGGAAGTTCATTATTGAATGTCTTAGGTGAGAAAAAGTATCGCTGTTAAGAAGAATACAGATGTTTTGGAAAGTGGAATGCACTAAGAGAACCTGACCTTTGATTTACCTGTTATACCCTGAGAAGTATCAGGAAGGCTGTTATACCGGACTTTATCTGTTATGTTTTGATATCCTTTGACCTCTGTTTTGGGGGAAAGAAAACCTGGTGCGAACAATAAACATATTGTTTACCCTTAACCTACTTTGGCTGTGATCACTGGCTACAACTACACAAGCACATCCAGGGAACAGCGATAACAGAGTAACTTATGCTGTGCCCCCTCTCTTTACTGCCACCATACTGGGGTAGACGAGGGAGGGGTGTTACACCATCCATGGTGTAGGCCTCCCTGCCCAGGAGCATCGACGAGTGTCTCTTCTGGCTTTTGATCTGATGCATGGCCATGGAGTAGTGTGGCAGCTGTGGCTTCTCAAACCCAGGGCCCTTGTGGACTCCATACTAGGAATTGGGTCACTTGCTTACAGCAGGCTCCATCACCGGGGCTTCCCACATCCTGAAGAGCAAATGCTCTAGAACAGGCAGGACAGGCACAGTCAGTGCCCTCCCTTGGAGTGGCGTCGTACTGGAGAATTTCAAGATTCTCGGCACAAGGCTTGTCACAAATGACAGGGCCTTAGACATCTCCCGTACAGTCAAGGAATACAAGGTCCTCAGGTGGGGGCCACCTCTGCTCTTACGGCGGGGAGGGAACTGACGGGACATCCCTATGCAGCCGTGTATCAGGCAACTCGTCCTCTGTCTCCAATCCAAGTCTGAGAGCACCTCGAGGGCTCGACAGGCATTGACCCAATGCCCCATTGGAAACGTCAAGAAAGACAGAGGAGCCTGAGGCCCTGATGCAGAGGCACTCGGGGGCGAGACCCAAGGCCTCACGGGTGAAAAGGAACATCGTGGTTCAGCTCGGAATGCATGCTTCTCAAGCACCGGCTGGACATCCTCTGGGAAAGCCCTCGAAGAGGGTAGTTCTGACATCAGTACCAACGACCCGGGCATCAGACCACACTGCGAGTCCACTACCGTGGCCTGAAGACCAGGTGGCATCGCAGCCACTGGCTCAGGCAACAATGGAATTGGGACTGTAACTGGCTCCCCAGATGGGGAATCACCAGCTTCAGGGACTGCTTCTGGTCATTACCCTCAGCCTCACGCAGAGGGTTTCACTGCCAGTGGCTGGAGATCTCACCCCTGGCATCGGACCTCGACACCGACTCAGGCAGAGCCCATACCTTATGGGGGAGGTCCTCGGAGGATGATCCCCAATCTGAGGCTACACAACCCCGGGGTTTGGAATGAGCTCAGCTGCACAAAATGAGTCATCGGATGTGGACCCCAAGGTCAGCATTTCCACACTCAATGCTGGGGCAGAAACCGAGGACTTCTGGTCAAAGATTGATTCCCACTTCATCTCATAGCTCTTCCAACTCTTGCTTGACATCTGCAGGCACAGCAGACAGTTGGAATTGTCGTGATCAGCATTGAGGCATCAAAGACAGCAGCTATGGTAGTCCATGATGGACATGGTACAGGTTCACTTGCCACACTGCTTGAAGCCACTGACCGACAACATAGGGGGAAGATGGCTCCCATGAGATCAAACTTGAATTTCCCGGTCAGTGTGGGTGTGAGGAAAAATCCATGCACTGAGAAAAATAAGAAAGAAAAAAATGGACCCAAGAAAAAACACTACGCCAAGGCGACGAAAATCCCAGGTGAAGGGAAGGTGATCACAACACAAATCAGTTAAAGAGGGCATAGAAACACCAAGAAAAAAAGATAGAAAGAAATCAACTTTTTGCCAAGTGAATGGCGAGGACCTTTGCTGGGCTCCGTGGAAAAAATAAGACTGAGGTAAGATGGCACCCTTCGGCGGGAAGGTGACCACGCATGCATGGTGCAACTCCCAAAGGCTTTCTTTGAAAGCTGGGAAGTGATTTCCGTACAGGCTCCATTAGTGCTGATGTCACTCATATGTGAAGACTGACTTCCTGCTTGTTCTTGGGGAATACCAAGCTCCTGTGCCTTAAAGGATTCATGTCTCCGCTGAGACAGGCTCGCTCTTTGCTAACTGAAAAATGGGAGGGGTCCTGGACTGGACTGGACGGGAGGGACCCCGGGAAAGTAAATAACAGTTAAGGTCTAATTTCCCCTTTCATATCGTCCCTCCAGTCCAGTCAAGGTGTGTGCAGAACCCCGGCACCAAAACGGGCACTCTCTCTTGCCTGCACATCCAGGTGGTAGTGCCATGCAAAGGTATGCAGAGACGACCAAGTCACCACCCAACAGATACCACAGGTGGAACCAGGCTAAATTCCGTCCAAGAGGCTGCCTGCGCTCTGGTAGAGGGCGGCGCTTCACCAAGTATACCGAAGAAACTGTCTTCTTCAACCATCGAACAATCAAAGCCTTGGAGGCCGCCTCCACTTTGCGCGGCCCTCCATACAGCATGATCAGACTTGCGAAAGGCCTGCGTACACTTCAAATACCGACGTAGCACTTTCCGAACATCCAACAGATGTAACTTTTGTTCTTCCAGTGAATTGCCATGGACCGGAAAGACCGGCAAAGAGAAAGGCTGATTAATGTGGAAGGCCGAAAGAACTTTTGGCAGAAAAGAAGGCACTGGCCAGAGCACTATCTTCTTAGAAATCAGCAAGAATGACTCCCTGCAAGACAAGACCTGCAGTTCTGAAATCCTACACGCCAAACAGATCACCACCAGGAACACTGCCTTTAGACTGAGATCCTTCAAAATGGTCTCACCTTGAGGCTCAAAGGGTGGTCCTTTCAAGACTAAAGAGACCAAGAAGAGGTCTCATGGTGGCACCAACTGCTGCAATGGCAGGTGAACCCGTTGACTGCCCAGAGGAACCTGGCCACATCCAGATGAGCTTCCAGGGAAACCCCCTGCACCTTGCCATGCTAACAGGTGAGAGCCGCTACTTGAACTCATAAAGAATTTCAAGGCAAGACCCTTCTCTAAATCTGCCTGCAAAAAGACGAGCACCTTCAGTATAGATGCCTCCAGGGCCTGATGGGCCTGATAGCCCTGGCTGGCCCACCAATCCTCGAAAATCTGCTACATCCGAACGTAGGACAGCGAGGTAGACCTCTTTTGTGCTTTCAGCGAAGTAGCAATGACTGGCGCCAAATAACCTTTCTTGCTTAGCCATGACCTTTCAAGAGCCAAACCATAAGCGAGAATTAATCCACCTCAGGCTTAGGATGGGTCCTTGCATTAGCAGAGTGGCCCTCGCCCAAAGCCGCCAGCTGTCTAAGATCCGCATATCAAGGACGCCACGGCCAATGTGGGGCAATCAGAATAACTAGCCCCCTGCGACTCTACCCTCTGGATCAGGCGACCAATGAGAGCCCACAGCAGAAACACGTACAGGAGGCCCTCCATTGGCCAAGGCCATGCCAAGATATCGAGCACTGCTGAAAAACCGTACAGCCCCAAATTGACATTGTCGGCCATTGCCATCAAATCCATGATTAGCGCCCCCCCAGCACCAAACCACACTGCGGAATACTGTCTCCTCCAGCAACCACTTGCCTCGTTCTAGCCAATGACGACTGAGATAGTTGGCTTGCACGATGTCTCTGCCAACCATGTGAGCTGCCGACAGAGCTACCAGGTTTGCCTCCGCCCAGATCAATAGCTGTTCGACCTCTGTTGCTAGCTGCACACTTTCGGTTCCACCCTCACGACTGAGGGAGGCCACAGCAGATGCACTGTCTGAGAACACTCGCACTGTCTTGTGCTTCAGTAGGGGCAGAAAGACTTGCAGTGCCAAGAATACCTCTCTGAGTTCCAGGCTGTTGATGGACAACGAGGATTCCTCCTCCGTCCACACCCCGTGGGGTAACCTGTGACTCTCAATGCACCCCCCCCCCCCCAACCAGCAAGACTGGCATCAGTTGTCACCACGGTCCATACCGGGGGTTCCAGCGGTATCCCCACCAATAGGTTTGGAATACACAACTACCAGTAAAGGGATACTCTTGTTTCCACCGGGCAGGGCATCCTCCTCACCAGTGCATGGTGCTGAGGTGACAGCGAGAGTAAGGCCGACTGCAGCTGTCCCATATGGGCTGCAGTGAAGGAGAGGCCTGGAGGGCTCTCCTGGAAAGAACAGGGGCGCTTCTGATGGACCACCTGTAACACCCAGGCATCGATGGTGATGGCTGTCCACCGGTGGGCAAACAGGGCTAGGTGCCCCCCTGTGGGCAGCAAAGGACCCTCTGGGGGTGTGGGAGTCACACTCAGGCAGTTAAAAGCCTCCCCCGGCCTGGGCCTGAGCCGGTGCCTGAGGCTTTGGGGCTTTATGCTTTCTGGGACCATATCTCTGGCCTTATCTCTGCTGAGGGCCCAAGAAGGCTTGGAAGTGTGAAGAAGTACTGAAGCCACTGTTCCCTCTAAGCTGTGCACGTGTGCGCGCGCACACACCTCGACAAGCGAGCGCACATACTTTACAACAGAGCGCACAAAAATTAAGGCTCTGATTCTGATAGAAAACAACACAGACGTCTTAAAATTTAAAAGTTATGTTGTAATTACTAGAAATTTCCTGCTTCATTTAGTAATCGTCTATTTTCATTTAATTTGATTAAAATCAGTGTGGTGTACATACTGTATTCTGATGTGTAGTCAAATTTTAAAGTATATAACTCCGAGTGTCGTTATGTGGCGCACAAAAATTTAACCTTCTTTCAAAAGCTGCACACAGCTGATATTTTATGCGCACACAGCCTACAGAAAATTAGAGGGAACATTGACTGAAGCCCCCCCTTTCTTCCTCGGGAAGGGCTTTTTCCCTGGGGTTTTCTTTCGGGGTTACACCAAGGTCTTTTATGAGAGCCTGGTTCTCGTCACATACTCGGTCTCTATGTCCGCCACTTTGTCCGCCATGGGTTTCCCAAACAGGTTTTCACCTGTGCAGGGGACATCGATCAGTTTGTCCTGTACCCATTGTTCCAGGTCAGACGACTGCAGCCATGCTTGGCATAGTGCCCCGATGCCTGCTGCAGCCATCCTAGCCGATGACTCAAAGCCATCATAAGCTGCCCAGGACAGGAACTTTGAACATGCCTTTACCGCCAAGGCTAGGGTCTTGAACCTCTGTAGGGGTTCTCTATCGAGGCCTGCTGAGAATCCCCTGAGCTCCCTCAACAGTTCCTTCAAGTACATGCCAATGTAGAGCTGGTATGAGTGGATTCGACATGTTAGCATTGAGACCTGAAAAGCCTTTCAGCCGAGGGCATCAAGGGGTCGGGCCTCCCTGCCAGGTGGTACCAATGAGTGTGTATTTTGGCTCTTAAGCCGGCGCATGACTGACTCCACGACCATCGAGTTGTGGAGGAGCTGGGCCTTCTGGAACCCAGGGCTCTGGCATCGAGGCGCCTACTGACAAATGGTACCGATGCCAGTGTTTCCCACATCTGGAGGAAGCAGCGGTTGAGGATCGGGGGCACCGCGACCATAAGGGTTTCTTTCAGGGATGCCTCATACTGGAGTATCTCCAATTCCTCAGTTCATGGGTCCTCCTCGGCCTCGGCCTCGATCTCGATCATGAGAGCCTTGGCCATATCCCTCACAAAATCGAGGAACACAATGTCCTCGGGTGGGGAGCAGTGTCAGGTCATCAGGGAAGACGGGTCCAAGGACAGGTCACAATATCACCTCAACTTCGGGGACTCTTCATCCCATTCGGACTCTAAGTTGGAGTACGAGTTCAATGCTGCATGATCACCTTGGTCAAAGACCGCTCTCCGCGATGCAGGACCTCCAGAGGATCATCGGTCCGAGCCGCAGGCACTTGCCAGGGAGGACTGGTGTCCCGAAGAATGGGACAAGGACCTTGGCTGGGGCTGGAGGCTCTCTCGAGGCCGATGGCACTCGAGGACTCGCTCGATGTCCGGGAAAGCCTTCGATGTCAAAGCAGATGAATCAGATGAGCCAGACAAACGCCTGCTGCATATACTGCTCTCTAGAGCTGCCATTCTAGTCTCCATGCCAGTTGACACTGCAGCCTTTGATGTGGACACTGAGGACTTTGGGCCCAGCATCGTTACTGTCAAGGGGGAATCCTCGATGAGGATGGCTTCAAAGGCCCGATGCCTTACACAATCTCCATCCTTCCCCCTTCCCTGTCCCTTCCATCCTCTCCAGCTGTCAGTTTTATTCATGTGCCTAATTTATAGACCTCTATCATATCTTCTCTCAGCAGTCTCTTTTCCAGATTGAAAAGTCCTAACCTTTTTGGCCTCTCTTCATAGGAGTATCCTTCCATCCCCTTTACCATTTTGGTGGCTCTTCTCTGTACCTTTTCTAATAAGGCTATATCCTTTTTAAGATACGGCAACCAGAAATGCTCACAATATTCAAGGTGCAGTCGCACCATGGAATGATACAGAGGGATTATAACATCCTTTGTTTTATTCTCCATTCCTTTCCTTATGCTATCTAGCATTCTATTTGCTCTCTTGGCTGCCGCTGCACACTGGGCAGAGGGTTTCAAAATGTTATCCATGACGATGCCTAAATCTTTTTCCTGGGTGGTGGTTCCTAATGTGGAACGTTGCGTAAAAATACATGGAGATACCATGCTGCTGAATCTAAGTTATAAGGGGGGCCAAGCAACAATAAAAAGAAGGGGTGCAAGAACAGATCCCAGGGGGACACCATAGGGGAGAGGGAAATGAGAAGAAGAGTCTTGTTAAGAAACGTGGTAGGAGTGTGAGGAGAGAAGCAAGTAAAACCACTGAAGAACAGTGGACCCTAGACCAGCGGAAGAAAGACGTGAAAGGAGAATACAGCGGTCCACAAAATCAAAAGCTGATGATAGATGTAAAGGAACAGCCAATGTGATATCACCTTTGTTTAATGAAATGCAGGCCTCATTGAGAATAAAGAGAATTGTTTCTTGCTATGGCCGGCTCTAAAGCTTGATTGGCGAGGATGCAAAAAGTTGATTTGTGTAAGGTGGGAGGACAACTGGGAGAATTCTAATTTTTCAATAAGTTTTGAAAGAAATGGAAGGTTTGATACAGGGTGAAAACTGGAAGGAGGGGTCAAGTGAAGGAGCCTTCAATAACGGACGAATAATAGCATGTTTCCAGCACTGGGGAAATACCCCAGAGGAGAAACTGTTATTGAAAAGTGACAAAATTAGTGGTAAAATGGCTAAGGAGCTCTGTGAACCAAGTAGAGGGTATAGAGTCCAGGAGGCAAGTAGTCTTAGCAGATGTGATGGTTCTAGTAAGTGATGAAAGGGTAACCATGTTAAACTGTGACCATATATGAAGGTGAGTAACTATTGTTAGAGAACCTGGGTTCGAAGAAGGTGGAGAAATCAGCTGTGGAAGCATAATTCAAGGCTACTGGTGAGACAAATTCAGCTCGGAGACTGAGAACCTTATCGGAAAAATAGCAAGCAAGATCATCAGCTGTAAGTGCAGTTGGAAGAGAAATAGACAAAGGGGGAATGAAGCAAATGTGGCACCAAGGAGAATAATTTTTTTGGTTGATTGCTAGCTTGGGTAATGAGGTTGTGGTAACAGTTGTATTTGGCAGCGACGATGGCTTGTCCATAAGCAGAATGGGCCTGCTTGAATGAATACGAAGAGGAAGAACAACAATGGCGGCGCCAGAGACGTTCCGACCTCCACAACTGACACCAAAGGATGTACAGACCAGAGTGGATCCATGGATGCCTGTGGGATTTCTGGGAGTGCGGTTTGGAGATTAAAGGTGCGAAAGAGTCAAGTGTCGCTGCCAGAATGGGGTTCCAGAAGGATGACTGCTCATCCACAGAAAGAGAATCAAAGTGTAAGGGGAAAAGCCTGTAAAGTGGCAACAGTAATGTATCCCCGGTGTTGAGGGCGGGGGTGGAGAGACTCGAGGCGGTAGATAGAGGACAGGACAATTGAAAGTGAATAGCATAGTGATCTGTCCAGGGGAGGGGCAGACTCCAAAGACCAGAGACACATAATTGTGAAGCGGGAGTGGTTAGGAGAAGATCCAACATATGTCCCGCACAGTGTGTAGGGAAGGAGACATGCTGTGTTAGGGACAGATTGGTGATCTGAGCGAGAAATGCTCTATGTCAGAAACGAGTGGGTGTATCTACGTGTACGCTGAAATCTCCTAATATAAGCAGCTCAGGGAAGGCAGTAGGTCTCGATCAAAGTGGTGAGCAAGGAGTCCCAAAGCGAGGGGGATAAAGCAGGAGGAGCTTAGACTAACAAGACATGGAAGGGTTGTGGTGACACTGTAAAAGGAGGCATTCTGAGAAAGAAATGGAAGGGGAGGAGATTTCTGTAATCTCTAGAGAATCTCTAAAGATAATGGCTGCTCTGCCACTGGATCTGGAGGAACACGAGTTATACAGGGCTGTAAAACCAGGGGAGAGGCACCGAAAGAGAAATGCCTCCACTCCGTCGCAAAGTCACATCTTGGAAAGGAATAATAAGTCAAGTGAATGTTGCAATAGGAAATCGTAGTCAAGAATTGACTTAGACCTAAGGGATTGGCAGTTAAAAAGAGCGTGGGTAACAGTGGAGCGTAAAACAAGAGGAATAGGGCCTTTCATGAACACAGGGGTGAGGCCAAGTGGAGAGAGTGTGGTAAGAAGAGGGATGGCGATTACGCCAAATAACAAGGATAGATAGAGTCATGAGCAGTACAACAGAGACAGATAGTACCTTAGTTAGAGAATGAGGAGTGCTGCGAGAAGGGCGCAAGTCAAAATCCAAATATGCAGGAGAAGACATTGAGCTACCAGGACCTGCTCCTTCGGCACGTGCTCCCGAAGTATGGGAAGCTCTCAGCATACTTTTATTTGAAGGACCCAGGGCTGATGAAGTCATGTGGGTTTCGTCAGTGATTACATCACACCAGGAAGTGGCAGTGGGTTGGTCAGGATTTTGCAGGGGAAAAACAGAGAAAATACAAGAGAAAATAACAGCAGGTAATCCATGCGAAAGTGTGGGACCACAGGACGTGGTTTACAAGTTTGAGATCTAGGATGGGCCAATAATTGCCCTCCTTTTTGGGGAACCACAAAGTAAATGGAGTATTGACCACACCTTAAATGGTCAGCAGGCACCTACACCACTGCCTCTAACTGCAGAAAATGCTGCAGTATGCCTCTGACCACTTGTTGTTTGTGGGGCGCCCTGCACAGTGACTGCAGAAAAGCTTCTGAAAGAGGATGCACTAGCTCCAACACCCACTGGCCGGAGGTTGTTTGGGCCTAGATGGAGTAAAACCTTTGAAGTCGACCACCTAAAGGAAGCACATCCACCAGAGCCCCCCTCGCTTTACTACAACTTCTTGGCCATGGAGCTGGCCCTGGTAAAAGAGCCACGGCCGGTTCCTTTGTGCCACAAAAGGATTGACTCCGAGCTGGGAAGCGGCCTCTCTGATAAGGGGCATATGGTACCACTCAAAACCAGCATAAATCCTGGGCCTGTCCCGGACCAAATCTGGAAGGCTTGCTTCAGGATGTTTCCTGTAGCAGAAGTCGCGTTTCCTTTGAATCACTAAGGTCTTTCACCAACTTCTCCAGGGCCTCCCCGAACAGTAATTTTCCCTTAAACAGCAACTTACCAAGGTATGACTTGGAAGACGCATCTGCTGCCCAATTGCTAAGCCAAAGAGCACACTGACCTGCTTTCACCAATGCCATGCTCTTAGCCGAGGTCTGAATCACATCATAAAAGGTGTTGACGAGATAAGCAGAACCAGATTCCAGCTTTGCCACCTCAGCCATGGGCTGCTGGGTACTGCCCTCTGGCAGCCCCTGTGCTCATCCCAAACACACTCACACTACATAGGCTCCACAAATTGCCACCTGCAGCATGAGAGTATTGATCTCAAAGGACTGCTTCAAAATGGCCTCCAGCTTTCATCCTGTGAGTCCTTCAGGGCTGCTTCCCCCTCAATCGGAAGAGTCACCGTCTTGATGACCGCTGTTACCAACGCATCCCCCTCAGGGAGCTTCAAGATCTCTTTTTCTCTGGCTGTTGGGGATACAGACAAGACATTGTCCTTCCACCCCGCAAGCTAGCCTCTGGAGCCTCCCACTCGGCTTCAATCATCCTCTTAATGACCTGATGAAGCGGAAATGCCGCGCTGGCCTCTCAGACATCCTGAAGCAATGGGTCCTCCAGTGCTATTCGTAAGGCAGAGCTCAGAGAGGGATATTGAGGGCTGAGAGGGAGTGTGATATAAACGTGGCCAGCTCTTCCCACCGGAAGATACGAACCACATTGGGGTCTTCACCTGGAGGGATCTCCCCTTCTTCCAATTCCTGTGACCCTGGATCCTCTCCAAAACCTGACAGGTCCACCAACGGGTCCTCAGATCCAATGGATCGAACCTGAGCCTTGGTCTGTCAAAATATCCACCTCCATGATACCACTTTATTGACTGAAAGTGAAGACGATCTGAAACATTTGCTTCTCAAGATCAAGGAACATAGTTTTAAAATGGGCTTGTACCTTAATGTAAAGAAGACAAAGATCCAGACAACTGTCAAAATCAATAAGTTCATTGTTGATGGAGAAGAAATCAAAATAGTGTACAAATTTAACCTACTTGGATCAACTATCAATAAAGAAACAACAAACAGTCAAGAAATCCGACGATGCATTGCTCCTTGGCAGAATGGCTATGAAGGACCTACACAAGACGCTCAAGAGCAGAGGAATCTTTCTCCATACTAAGATTTGACTTGTTCAAGCCATGGTATTTTCAATAACGTCATATGGATGCAAAAGTTGGACAGTGAAAAAGATAGACAGGAAGAAAATTGATGCCTTTGAATTATGGTGCTGGTGACAAATACTATGTAATACCATGGACTGCCCGAAGAACAAACCAATCAGTACTAGAGGAGATCAAACCTAAGCTTTCTTTAGAAGCTCAGATGACAAGACTTTGACTTTCATACTTTGGACACATCATGCGAAGAGAGATCATTAGAGAAAGACATCGTGCTTGGCAAGGTAGAAGGTCAACACAAAAGAGGAAGGCCAGCAATGATATGGATTCATACAATAACAGCGGCTATGGATGCCACTCTGTCAACAATGAGCTGCCTGACTGAAGACCGAACATAGTTTTGGACAACTATCCAAAGGGTCACCATGAGTCAACACCGACTTAATGGCATTTAACAACAACGATGCTGCTTTTTGGCAGCCAGCTCTTCCAATGTCGCCAGCACCCTCTGGAGAGTCAAGGTCTAGGGCTCCTCCTTTCTTGGGCGACTCTCCATAGCCCTATCACTGTCTCCTCTCTCCTGATGCAGGCAAAACGCTTGGTGCATGAGCAATATGACATCGGGGGGAAAGGGCCACGTAGAGGACCCAAGTCCCTGTGCTGCTGCAGGTGTCCTAGGCCTTGATGGTGAAGAAGGTAAAATTAGGCTTACTTGCTAATTGGCTTTCCTTGAGGAACTCCAGTGCATTCCTGACATCTGGGTTGTCAGCTCTCACCAGCAGCTTGGAGATGAGCATGTCATCTCTGATGACATCAGTGTTCTTAGACAGCTAGCACCACCCACCAGCCCCAGTAAACTATTGACAAAGCAGACTCACAGAAGCAACAAATAAGATGTTAACCTTCAAAATTAAAAAAAAAACACCTCATAACCTTGACAAGAGGAAAAACACCGTTTCCCACAACTGAGAAAAGGACGCTATTCACCGACTTCCCGATTTATAGAGCAACCGTCTCCTCAGCTATGCCCTTGAACACAACAAACTATATTCCCCTCGAGCTCCCATGTCAGCCTGAAGGGTATCAGTAGTTGCCATACCATCACATGTGACCCATGAACTTCGGGAAACCGATGACTCTCTTTGTTTGGGGTCACCATCCCTGAAAGCAATTGGGCGGGTCTGAGACTGCATTGAAGGTCCTCAAGGAAAACCAATTAGCAGGTAAGGTCTAATTTCATCTTCCTTATCATCCCTCCAGTGCAGTCCCGACATCTGCGATGCAGCAGAGCAGTACTACTCTTGGGAGGAACCAGCAAGTCCAGCCTGAATTACAGCTGCACCGAATCTCGCATCCCCCACTGCTTGCACATCCAGCCAATAATGCTTCACAAAAGGTATGCAAGGACACCCAGGTGGCCGTCCTGCAGATGTCCACTGGCAGAATCAGGCTAAATTCGGCCCATAAAACCGCCTGTGCTATGGCAGAATGTGCTTGTAAGACACTCGGCACTGTCTATGCCGTAATAGATAGGCAGAAGAAATGGTTTCTTGAATCCAGTGCGAGATCGAGGCTTTGGAGGCTGCCTCCCCCTTGCGCAGCCCTCCAAACAAAATGAACAAGCAGTCCGACTTATGAAAAACATCCGTTCTCTTCAGACAGTACCGCAATGTCCGATGCACATCCAAAAGTTGCAAACCTGGCTCCCACCGAGCCGCCTCCGTGCCTGCGAACACCGGTAGGGTGACTGGCTGATTCAAATGAAATGCCGAGAGGACCTCGGGTAGGAAGGACGGAACCACCCTCAATTCCACTTTCTCCTTTGAAAAGGTGAGGTAAGGTTCACAACATGACAGCGCTTGCAACTCCGAAATCCTTTGTGTGGAACATATCGCCACTGGAAACACAGTCTTCAACGCTAGATCCTTCAATTTACAAGTCCAGAGGGGCTCAAATGGTTCCTTCGTCAACACTGACAGTACTAGGCTAAGATCCCATGGGGGGAACTACTGCCTGAACTGGAGGGCATACTTGCTTAACCGCCCGAAGAAAACAGATGACATCAGGATGAGCCCCCTGGCAGGTAATCGCCGCTACCTGCATTCACAGGGTACTACAGGACAGCCCCTTTTCTAAGCCGGCTTGCAGGAGCACCAGGATCTGTGGTATTGATACCGAGAGAGACCAGCAGCCGTTGCCCTCGCACCACACCTCAAAAATCCTCCAAACTCTAACATTTGAGAGCGATGTAGAGCATTTAAGGGCTTTTAGCAAGGTGGAGACTGCAGTCGAATAGCCCCTCTTGCTCAACCTTGCCCTTTCAAGAACCAAGCCGTAAGTGAGAATCCATCCACCTGAGGCATTCGCACCAGCTCTTAGCAAAGAATATCCTGTCTGTGGGGGAGTTGCCACAGACGATCTACCATCAACCGCAGCAAGTCCACATACAATGGCCTGTGGGGCCAGTCTGGGGCAACGAGAATGACCAGCCCTTGATGTGCCTCTATTCTTTGAATCAAACAGCCGATTAATGTGCACAGCAGAAACACATACAGGAGTCCGTCCTTTGGCAAGCCAGTACCAGGGCATCCAGTCCTTCAGACATCCGCTCCCTCCGCTGCTGTAGAAACAGCTCACTTTGGCGGAGGTGAAGGTAACCATTAGATTCATGATCGGCGTCCCCCATCTGTTCACTATTTGCGTGAAGACGTTCTCTCTTGGGTCCAACCAAACCCGACTGAGAGAATCTGCCATCACATTGTCAGTTCCTGTGACGTGAGCTGCAGTGATTGCTTGCAGATTCTCCTCTGCCCAATCCAACAACGGGGCTATCGCAGCCTCGAGCTGCACATTGCTCGCACTGCCCTGCCGATTGATATAAGCCACCGAGGTGGCATTGTCCGAGAACATTTGTACCGCCTTGCCCTGTACGGTGGGATGAAACTTCTGTAATGCTAAAAAAATAAACTGCTCGCATTTCCAGACAATTGATGGACCACTCCTTCTGATCTTTGGTCCAAAATCTCTGCGTTATGAGGTCTTGACGATGGGCACCCCAGCCTTCGAGACTGGCATTCGTCATCAACGGTATCCAGAGGGGTGACTCCAGGGGCATGCTGACTAATAGCTGTCTCGGCCTGAGTTACCACTGAAGCGTTGCTCAGATGTCCTTGGGGCAGGGTAACAGATGTGTCAATGAGTGGCGCTGTGATGACCACAGTCTGAGTACGGCTCTCTGCACTGGCCGCATGTGAACCCGTGCCCATGGCACCAATTCGATCGTTGCTGCCATGGACCCCAGGAGTTGTACATAATGCCATGCCATCGTATCCGCATACTGAGGAACTGCCAGATCTGCTTGTGCAACATCAGCATCCTGTCTCCTGGCAGGGCTACTCTGCCCTTGTCTATTTGAAACCAAGCTCTGAGATTAATGAGATCCTGGAGATTGACCACCCAGCCACGTTTCTGCAGAAACTCTACAACTTGTGCCGTGGCATGCTCGCTCTCCTTTGTGGACTTTGTTCTGATGAGCCAGTTGTTCATGTATGGGTGTAGCAAAATGCTCTCCTGTCGGAGGGCCGCTGCGACCACCATTATCTTTGTAAATGTGCAAGGAGCAGTCGTGAGACTGAAGGGTAAGGCGCAGAACTGGAAATGCCCCATTGTAACCGCAAAACGGAAGTACTTCTGATGCTCCAGTCGAATCGAGATATGCAGGTAGGCTTCTGTGAGATCCAGGAAGGTAAGTTACTCACCTGCCCTTACAGCTACGATCACCGACCACAGCGTTTCCATGAACAAGCAGGACACAAGCAGACACCAATTTACGCACTTGAGATCCAGGACTGGCCGAAAAGTTCCTTCCTTTTTGGGAACCATGAAATAAATTGAGTATTGACCATAGCCTCACTGGTCTCGTGGTACTTCTACTACCGCCTTTAACTGTAGCAGCTGTGCGAGAGTATCCTTTACAGCTTGCAGCTTGCCTGCTGCCTTACAAGGGGACAGCATGAAAATGTCCAGGATAGGCTTTGCCAATTCCAATGCGTAACCTTCCCTGATGATCTCCAGATGCAGACCCAAGCCAGGTAAAAATCCCATAGCTGACCTCTGGCTGGGTCTCCCTCATCTTATTGTGTCTTCATGAGAGCTGCTGAGGTGGAGGAGTAAAAACCTCTCCCTGATTCTCGGAACCCCCGAAAAGCTTGTTACCGGGCTGGATAGCGCCCTCTCAGATATGATGCAAACCGTACTGCCCGAAAACACTGGAAGTCCCGTGACTGACCCTCACCAGGCCTGCCAGCCATCCCGGCTTCTGATTATTCTCTGGAAGCCTGACGCCCTTGGTCTCCCCTAAGTCCTTGACCAATTTATCCAGGGCCTCACCAAAGAGCAGCTTGCCCTTCGAGGAGCCATCTGCCAACCAATTTCATAACCAGAGGTAACATCTGGCTGCCACCACGGAGGCCATACCCTTAGACAACCCCCTGATCAGATCATAAAAGGCATCCGCCAAGTATGCCGCTCTAGACTCCAGCTTTGCTGCTTCCAGGGACAGAGACTGCCCTTGCCTCACAGTCTCTACTATTCAGCACTTATAAAGCGCCACGCACGCAGCGCTGCACATATAAAGCACAGTTACTTACCTGTAACAGGTGATCTCTGGGAACAGCAGGAATTAGTCTTCACATATGGGTACGTCGGTACCGACGGAGCCTGCACGGGAATGCTCCCCAGCATCCAATCAGAAAGCTTTTGGGAGCATCCCTCGCGCCTGCGCGCTGACTTCCCGCCTTTCCCACTGCCTCTCCTCAGTTGAGTTTCATAGCTGAGACAGAAGGAGAGAAAGAGGAAAGGAGATAGATAGATACAACTCCTAGGGGAGGCGGGTGGGTTGTGAAGACTAATTCCTGCTGTTCCCAGAGATCACCTGTTACAGGTAAGTAACTGTGCTATCTCCAGGAACAAGCAGGAATGAGTCTTCACATATGGGGGACTCCCTAGCTGTGGGTGCCAGGGGAGATCCCATAAAATGCGTATCCCTGGAACAGGACGGCATTTCCCAAACTTGGATCCCCGGCATCCCCTGAGGGATGGGGGGTAGGAGTTGAATAGAGAAGAGCTGTAGAGGAACAGCGAATCTAAAGACTACAGGGAAAAATGAGTCTTTAGAAGGTATGTCAAGTATCATTAAAATATTTAATGAACTAGTACAATATAGAGCTTACCTACTGGATTGTAGGAAGTAGAACTGTGATGAAGTGTACTGTAGATGCAGTAGCGAAATCCTCAAGGTAACTTCACAGCAGTGAGGATGAAGTTCCAAACCTGGAATGGGCAGGTGACCCAGGTGTCAACTGGGGTAGGAGAAGAACGGCAGGTCTTCAATGGAAAGCTTTATGGGTAAAAACTTAAACTCTTTTAGGTACAGAGTTATTAACATTGAGGACTAAAAGAAGAAGACTGACCGATCTGGAGAATTAGCCCAGTCCTGAAGGGAAGAGGGGGTATGGAAAAAAGCCCCTATTCCCAAGGAGAACAGAAGTGTACTCAGAAGTACTGAAGATGTACACTGTCTTTCCTAGCTGGTAAGAGATAGGAAGACATTGAAGTTTGATACTTCATAGACAGGGAGATTTATAACAAAACTAGAAGCTGTTGACATCACAGCAGTAATTGTGTGTATAACCGCTCCCACTTACTGAGCCGTATGAGAATAGGCAAGTTGACTGTCTGGACCTCTTAAGAAGGTAAAAGCTTTATAGCACAGACGTTAGGGAGATAGTAGGTAATACATAGCGTCCTATGGACATCTACCAATGGGCACATATATATATATGGAGATACATACATATCTATATATATGTGTATATATGTCTAGATATGTGATATATATATATATATATATATATATATATAGATATAGATATATAGATATATATATATAGATATATATATATATAGATATATATATATATATAGATAGATAGATATAGATATAGATATATATAGATATATATATAGATATAGATGGGCATGACTTATGCCCACACAGTTTACAGAAAATATGTATGTATAGGACATATACATACATGAATATATGTCTGAGGATACATGCCTGCAACTGAGTCCCACAAAACATTCACATGGGGAATGTGATGGGAAGAGATTCATCTAATAATGAGGGGGTGAAAACCACCTGAAGATATATAATCTATTTCTACGGTGCAGGAATGTAGTTCATTGGAATAACCAGTATGGTTGCGTGAAAAAACAGAGGATAATAGCAGTCTGGCAAGAGCACGTCAGGAGTACCTTAGGACTCTGACATGTCCAAAGGACAAAAAAACGCATAGACTAAGACACCAGGATGCCCCAGCCAAGGGACACAGGGGTATCATGTACACTAAAAGAGTATGCGTAGTCCAAGTGGAGCAGAAAAGCATAATGCCAAGCTGTAAGGAAAAAAGGGGTAGATTCCTGCAAGATTGGGAACTCCTTGGACATTCACGCAGAAAAAGCTTGTCTTCTGTATCACAACAGGAGACAAGAGGGTATAAAGAACCCATATAGTCATGGAATGATTATATAAGCTTTTTCTACTATATGGAAAAAACCCTCAGAGACAAAGTTCAATGCTCTGTAGCAAGGGCCCATAGTAGAAAGCTTCTCTGAAGATTGCAGAGAGCATTGTGCAGGAGAATTATAAGATAATACTGACAGAAGTCAGGTGTGTTGCCACATCCTAGGAAAGGATATGGCTAGAAGAAGATAACCTGCAGTGAGTAGTATTATGCAAGATAGTTGAAAGTAGCTTGCAATGAGTATTAAAGTAATCACTGAAACTCCTGCATACACAGCAGCTGAACAAAACAGCAGAGGGGATTCTCCTGTATAAAACAGAGAGAAAACAGGCAAAGGGAGCGGAGATATTCCCGTCCCTGTCTGATGAGTTGTTCAGAGCATGCATTGATGGATAACAAAAAATCTACACTGGAAGAAAGAGAAGTATTTCAGTATGGTACCAACCCAAGCAGGGGAAACCCTGGAAGAGAGGGGGTTGGAAAGTGACTTACCATATGGCAAGTCAGCTGAAGGAAAAATTGTCCATGTGGGGACAGAAACTATCATGGGATAGTTGTAACCTCCCTTCGTAGTAGTAAGAAGGGGAGAATTCTGTAACCCATGGACAAAAGTATCCTAACAGCTTAGCATACTGAAAAGGAAAAAACCAGTGTAGGGTTTGAGAATAAACTTCTGCTAAGAAGAAGTTAACTGTAGATTGCAACATACAGGAACCTATGGTTGCTGGTTATGATTAGACTGGCTAGAGTCTGGAGACTTCAGACTAGGATGAGATGTCCCTTGCTTGGGTACATCTGGAGGATGGGCAGGAGAAGGGTGAAACCTTCTTTTCTTAGGGAAAGAAGGTTTGGCAGGACATTTCCTACGTCCTGGGTTAAAAGAAGGCTTAGGATGGTTTCCAGAACCAGGGAAGTCAGTGGAGCAATGAGCAACCTGACGTAAAGCCTCTTTATTGAAGAGATTTTCTCCAGTACAGGGAGAATTACCCAGTGTATGTTGTGCCCATCTGCTCAAGTCTGAAGCTTGCGGCCAGGCTGTACAACGTGCTCCAATGGCAATAGCAGAGGATCTGCTAACAGACTCAAAAGAGTCTAGAGA
The DNA here is from genome assembly GCA_033557465.1 of Ichthyophis bannanicus. NCBI lineage: Eukaryota > Metazoa > Chordata > Amphibia > Gymnophiona > Ichthyophiidae > Ichthyophis > Ichthyophis bannanicus. Next base: position 57,666,082 of record CM066045.1, read on the forward strand.
AGCACGAGAAAGAAACCAAGAGATATTCCTGCTATGATTAAGAAGCAAGGAATAGTCAGTGGCCTTAGGTTCTGACAAAAAAGGGGACAAAAGAGATAATTTCTCTGTGACCTCCTGAAGTGTCAGATTCATATAAAAAATATATGAAATAATTCTTGAAGCCAGCATAGAAGTTTGGAAGGTTTGACATCCAAAGGCATCAAGTGCTTTAGATGCACGACCTGGCGGATAAGAAGAATGCTTCTTCTTGCTTCTTACCTTCCTCATTGCTGATTCCATTACAATGGAATGATGTGGAAGTTGGTTTTTATGAAATCCCGGAGAGGGAGGCACCTGATACAGAACATTAATGGCTGTAGAAGGCGAAGGAACCTTTAAAGGTGATTCCCACATCCTCAGAAGAAGATCCTGCAAAGAATGATGTAAAGGAAGCATTATATTTTCCTTTTCTGCAGGATCTTGGCCAAGAGTAGAGCCAGGAATAGGAATGGCAAGAAAGGTTGCCATGTCAAGGAGAAATTTCTGAAAAGAAGGATCTCCAATGGGAACTATTCCTGGGTAAGCTGAGGTTGAAGGAGCAGCTTGAGCACCAGAAGACATACTAGACTGGTGCAGAAAAAGAATCCTGCTAGATGGACAGTGATACTGACAGTTCTGATTCGAGGCAGCTAGTACTGCATCGTCAGTGCCCGGTATCGATTCCAAGCTAGGCATAGAAAGGATCGATGGCACCGATGGAACTGCAGGAATCGACATCGATACCGGTACCGGTACCGGTATCGGTATCGGAGACGGTAATGTCATCGAAGCAGTAATCGGGGGCTGCTGAAGCGGTACCGAGGTAGCCAGATAGCCTTGGTGAATATCCTCGGTACTGCGTAGTCGGAAACGATATGGATCGGTTCCGAAACGCGTCGGTACCAAGTCATCTAGACTGGATATCGATTCTAGACTTGGCATCGAAGGAAGCGAGTCTATCGATGCATGTCTAGAAGGTACCGACGTTGGTGGTGGTATCGGCGATGCCGATACAGGAGAGTCAATCGGAGTCGTATCGATCGGTTCCGAAGGTACCGAGGACGTCCGAAGACGATGCCTGGTGAAGAGAGGAACACTCGACACTGGCGCCGATGTCGGGGTATTGGTACCGCTTGAAGCCGGTACCAACCCTGAGCATGGCGAAGATACAGGAAAGTCAATCTGAGTCGTATCGATCGGCCCTGAAGGTACCGAGGATACCAGATGATGATCCCAGGTGAAGTGTGAAACACTCGACACCGGGGTATCGGTACCGCTTGAAGCCGGTACCAACCCTGAGCATGGCGAAGATACAGGAAAGTCAATCTGAGTCGTATCGATCGGCCCTGAAGGTACCGAGGACACCAGATGACGATCCCTGGTGAAGAGTGGAACACTCGACACCGGTGCCGGGTTATTGGTACCGCTCGAAGCGGATACCACCCCCGAGCATTGCTCAGGTATGTTCTGTGAGGGGTGAGCCCTAGGAACAACCTGAAACCCCGTAAATGCTTTGGAGCCCGAAGACTCCCGCCGGGGTTTTATTGCCAATGGGGTCTTGAGGGCAAGGCCGGAGCCGTCATCATGCTGGGCATGAGACTTACCCTTCAAGAATTGGCTAGTCTTAACAGACTGTTTGTGGGTTACCTGATCCTGGAGAGAAGAATAAACCGGTGTCCTCACCTCAGGAGGAAAAACGGCATCGAGGGAAACTCGAAAAAGGGAAGGTCTTCTCCCAATAATACAGACTGATGAATCAGGGAAAAAAGGGTCAGGACCCAAACAGGTTAGACAACAAGCATTGGAGTCTAAAAAGAAAACGTTGTTTCCACAGTGAAGGCACTTCTTAGGGGAAGAAGGCTCCATGTTGGAGAGGCCTGGTAGGCCCAAAAAAGTTAAGACAAAAACTGAGGAGAAAAAATATCTCTAAGTTTAGAAAAGAAAAGAATAAAGCACCGGCGGTACCGGTATCGGCGGGAAAGACAGCCGCGACCACAAGAAAACAAGAAATAAGAATTTTAAAGAAAAAAGTTTCTGCGGTGACAGGAGGACGTCCTGTCGGCTCTGTGGAAAAACAAAAACTGAGGAGAGGCAGTGGGAAAGGCGGGAAGTCAGTGCGCAGGCGCGAGGGATGCTCCGAAAAGCTTTCTGATTGGATGCTGGGGAGCATTCCCGTGCAGGCTCCGTCGGTACCGACGATACCCATATGTGAAGACTCATTCCTGCTTGTTCCTGGAGATCCTACAAGAGGTAGCAATATAAAAGAGACAGTCCCTGCCCATCAGAGTCATGCTCTTCGGAGCTTACAATCTAGTTAGAACAGTACAGAACATTATTTAGTTCTGCAAAAGGTACGGTGTGGTATAGTTTGGTCTGTAGTTTGGTCATAAACGATAACGGGGGTTAGGGTGAGATGAGGACGGAGTCAGGATCTGAAAGCAACAGTGAAGAGGTGTGTCTTCAGCCTCGATTTGAAGAGGACCAAGGAGGATGCCTGGCACACAGACGCAGGTAGGTTGTTCCAGGCATAAGGTGCAGCAAGGTTAAAGGAGCGCAGTCGTGAGTTTGCGGTACAGGTGAAAGGAATTGATAGAAGCACTTTGTTAGCAGAGCGCAGATTTCGAGAGGGGACGTGGGGAGAGATAGCACAGTTACTTACTTGTAACAGGTGATCTCTGGGAACAGCAGGAATAAATCTTCATATATGGGTATCGTCGGTACCGACGGAGCCTGCGCGGGAACGCTCCCCAGCGTCCAATAAGAAAGCTTTTGGGAGCATCCCACAGCGCCTGCGCGCTGCCTTCCCGCCTTTCCCAACTGCCTCTCTCCAGTTCGAGTTTTAAAGCTGAGACAAAGAGAGAGAGAGGAAAGAAAAGATAAATAGAGAGATACAACTCCTAGGGGAGGTGGGTGGGTTGTGAAGACTTATTCCTGCTGTTCCCAGAGATCACCTGTTACAGGTAAGTAACTGTGCTATCTCCAGGAACAAGCAGGAATGAGTCTTCACATATGGGGACTCCCTAGCTGCAGATGCCAGGGGAAGACCCCAGGTTGTGTGTCCTTGAAAAGGACTCTACCTCCCCCCATGGATCTCTGGCATCCAACCAGGGTAGGTGGGTAGGAGTTGATTAGGAATGGAACAGGTGTTTGAGAACAGCCTGACCAAACAAGGCATCCTGGCGGGAGTCCTTGTCCAAGCAGTAATGGGCTGTGAAGGTATGAACCGAGGCCCAGGTGGCCGCTCGACAGATTTGGTCGATGGACACAGAGTTTAGATGAGCCATTGAGGCTGCCATGGCTCTCACATTGTGAGCTGTGACATGGCCCTCCAGAGAAAGGTTTCTACTCTGGTAGGCGAAAGAAATACACTGAGCAATCCAGTTGGACAGTGTTCTTTTAGAGACTGGAAGTCCTAAATGAGAAGGATCAAAAGCAACAAAGAGTTGAGAAGACTTTCTATGTTGCTGTGTTCTTTGTAAGTAAAAAGCGAGAGCTCTCTTACAATCCAAGGTATGAAGATTCCTCTCTGCACTTGATGCATGAGGTCCTGGAAAAAAGACAGGTAAATACACCTCTTGGTTCAGATGAAAAGGTGAGACCACTTTAGGCATAAAGTGTGAATTGATCCTGAGGACTACCTTATCATGATGAAACCTTGTATAAGGTGGATTGGGCCACCAAAGCTTGCAACTCACTGATGCGGCGTGCTGAGGTGACTGCAATGAGAAAAATAACCTTCCAAGAAAGAAATTTCAAGGAGGTGGAGGCTAAAGGTTCAAAGGGTGGCTTCATAAGCTGGCCAAGAACCAGGTTTAAGTCCCATGCCACTGGAGGTGGTCTAATGGGAGGTTTAGTTAAAAGAAGGCCTCTCATGAATCTTGCTATAAGAGGATGAGAGGAAATAGGTTGTCCATTGAGAGGCTTGAGGGACGCTGCAATAGCACTCAACTGGACTCTTACTGAATTCGTTTTCAGACCTGCATGGGATAGATGCAGAAGATACTCTAGTAGAGAATTCAGAGGTATTGCAAGAGGGTTTAGACCCTTCCCTGAATACCAAATGGTAAATCTTTTCCATTTGAAAGCATAGGAACGTCTAGTAGAAGGCTTTCTAGAGGCATGAATAACATCTCTGACTTGCTGGGAGAGATGAAAATCTTGAAGGTCTAGGCCCTCAGCAACCAAGCCCTGAGATGGAGAGACTGGGGGTTTGGGTGCCACAATGTTCCTTCTTCCTGGGATAGAAGGTCTGGAGCAGAGCCCAAGTCCAGGGAGGGAGCTTGAGAGAGATGCAGAAGTAGAGGGTACCACACTTGGCGTGGCCAATGTGGTGCTATGAGGATCATGGTCCTTTGATCTCTCTGAAGCTTGAATAGTGTCTTGGGAATTAAGGGAATTGGTGGAAAGGCATAAAGGAAGTCTTGACACCAGTGAAGGAGGAAGGCATCCTTGGCCTGAACTCCCTGACACGGAATTCTGGAACAGAACCGGGGAAGTTTGGCATTCCACGGACTTGCAAAGAGGTCTATGTCCGGGGTTCCCCAAATTCGAAAGATCCTGGCTACCTGGTCCATGTGGAGGGACCACTCGTGTGGAAGCAAAACTCGACTGAGTCTGTCCGCCCAAGAGTTTTGAACGCCTGGAAGATATACTGCCAGAAGATGGATGTGATGCTCTCTGGCGAAGGCCCACAGTCGCAAAGCTTCGTTGCAAAGCGACAGAGAGCCAGTCCCTCCCTGCTTGTTTACATAGAACATGGCTACTTGGTTGTCCGTATGGATGAGGACTGTCCTGTAGCTGAGCAGGGAATGGAACACTCTGAGAGCTAAGAAAATTGCTCTGAGTTCCAAGAGATTGATATGCAGAGAAGTCTCCTGTGGAGACCAGATGCCCTGGGTGGAGAGATCCCGCAGATGAGCTCCTCAACCCCTTGGAGAAGCATCTGTTGTGAGAGTTGCTTGGGGTAGCGGTTGCTGAAAAGGGGACCCCAGCAACAGGTTTTGAGAGGACTTCCACCACTGGAGAGACCAAAAAAGACGACTGGAGTTTGCTATTTTGTCTGACAGGCAACCTGATGCCTGAGTCCATTGGGTGGACAAAGTCCATTGAGCTGCCCTCATGTGAAGGCGAGCATATGGAACCACATGCACGGTGGATGCCATGTGGCCTAATAGTTGTAACATCTCTCGAGCAGTTAATTGGCACTTTAACTGAATCTGGGAGGCTAACTGCACCAGACGTAGGCAACGGGCTGAGGAAGATAGGCCCTTGCAGTTGTGGTATCCAGCAAGGCCCCTATGAACTCTAGAGACTGAGTAGGGGTGAGATTGGATTTTGGGATGTTTATTACTAGTCCCAAATACTGAAGGATACGCATTGTGCAGGTTAGACAAGTCTGGGCCTCTGACTGGGATGGGGCTCGATTGAGCCAGTCGTCCAGATATGGGAATACGAATATTCCTAGAGTGCGGAGAAATGCAGCTACTACTGCCATGCATTTCGTGAACACCCTTGGTGCAGAGGCCAGACCGAAAGGAAGCACCCTGTATTGGTAGTGCTTTCCTTGAAAAAGGAACCGAAGGAACCTTAAGTGTGTTGGATGGATGAGGACATGGGTGTACGCATCCTTGAGATCTAGAGAACAAAGCCAATCCTGACTCTGAAGGTATGGAAGCAGAGCCCCTAGAGAAATCATTTTGAATTTCTCCTTGAATAGAAACTTGTTCAATTCTCTGAGATCTAATATGGGTCTGTAGCCCCCTGTTTTCTTTGGGATAAGAAAATAAGGGGAGTAGAACCCTGAGCCCTGTTCAAGAAGAGGTACTTCTTCTATTGCCCCTTGGGCAAGAAGGGTAGCAATCTTCTGACCTAGAAGGTTGAGGAGAGATGTTGGAGAATTGAACTGTTTCACCATGGTGTGAGGAGGAAGACTCAAGAAATGAAGCTTGTACCCTTCCTTTATGATGAAGAGGGTCCATTGCTCTGCTGTGATTTGCTCCCATCTGGGAGCAAAGTAAGTCAACCTTCCTGGAATGGTGAGGGGCTCTGGTTTTTCCAGAGCTAGAAAGGCTAAGTTCTCTAGTTGCAAGTCAAAGGCCCTGAGGAGGTTGAGGCTGCTGGGCTGTGGTAGGCCTGGCAGCCTTTGACTTAGCCTGTTTAGGTGGTTGCTGACGCTTTGCAGCAAAACGACCTGCAGAAGATGTCTGCCCATGAGCAGGATAATATCTTCCCTTTTTAGAAAAAGATGTCTTTTTAAACAATCTTTTCTTAACAGGGGCAGAGGTAGACTTTGAAAGTCGATACAAAGCAGAGTTCTCAGCATCCATCTGACTGGCCTTTGCTTGCCAATCCCTGCCAAACAGGTTTTCACCTGTACAAGGAAGGTTTCCCAACTCATCTTGGACCCAGAGTTCACAAATCAGAGGCTTGTAACCAAGCAATTCTGCGTGCACCTATGGCAATAGCCATGGCTCTACTTACACACTCAAAAGAGTCAAAGGCTGCACGGTTGGAGAATTTGGAAACATCTTGGGCATGTTTGAGCCAAGTGAGAAATTCCTGCCTTTTATCTTCTGAAATAAAAGGAGCTAAAGTCTGCAGATGATCTGTGACTTCTTTTAGGAACATCCCCATATAGAGACTATAGGAGTTGATTCTGGCAGCAAGCATATTGGCCTGGAAAATCCTTCGGCCAAAAGCATCTAGAGTCCTACATTCACGTCCTGGAGGGTTAGATGAGTGTCTCTTTGCACTCTTTATTTTCTTCATAGCAGACTCAACCACAATAGAGTGGTGAGGAAGCTGAGTCTTATGAAAACCAGGACAGGGAGGGACACGGTACATGGTGTCCAACCTACGAGAATGAGGAGAGATAGTGAGAGGAGTCTCCCACATGCCCAACATGAGATCATAAAGAATCTCATGAATAGGTAAGGTAGCTGCTTCCTTAGGAGCCTTAGGATATTGCAGAATATCTAATTGCTTGGATCAAGGTTCTGACTCAGAGGCCACTGTAATAGAGAGGCCTCTAGCCACTTCCCTAATGAAGTCTTGAAAAGACAAGTCCTCTGGAGGAGACATTCTTCGTTTTGGAGAATCAGACTCCTGAGGAAGTAGTACCGGTGCATCGACAGAAGCCTCCGACTCATCAGAGTCTTCGGAGGAATCGAAGTATCGCCTGTCTGGATGCTCCTGTAAACCCCGATACGCGTACCGTGTGGGATCGACATCGGGAGTAAGCGGTACCGGTTCGGTACCGATGGGCATCATAGGACAGGGTACCGTTGCAGTCGACACCGAAGCCGATGTCGATGCAATCGGTACCGGCACCGGGAACGGTGCCGATGCCGGAGTCGGTACCGGCAACGGGGATTGTTGCGGTACCGAAGGCGTCGAAGCCTGCATGAACGCCGTAAGGGTGCGCTGCATGAATAGAATTTTCTGATCCATCGACGCCACCAAAGTCTGGATGTCGGTACCAGTGGAGGCCACCGGTACCCCAGAACACGGCAACAGGTGATCGGTCGAGGCCAAGCCATCATTGTCAACCTGTGACCCCATAGATAATGCTTTGGAAGCCGGAACTTCCCGCCGGGGTAATTTTGCCGGAGCGGAATCCTCGAGGACAGGCCCGGAGGCATCTCGATGCTTAGAGGGAGATTTGCCCTTCGAGGACCGGCTAGATTTATGTTTGGTTACCTGAGATTCATGGGAGGAAGAAGCAGCCCTGGAAGACGTCGATGCCACCGAGGCTGCATCAGAGGGAAACAGGGTACTGAGCTTGGCTGCTCGGTTGTGCCGACCTCTTTTAGACATCATGGTGCAGGACACACAATCCGTGATGGAATGGTCAGTACCCAAACATTTTAGACACCAATCATGGGTGTCGGTGACAGAAATAGTACCGCCACATTTTGTGCACTTTTTAAACCCAGAAGCGGGCTTCTCCATGAGGAGAAAATATTTAGGCCTAAGGCCCAAACTGAAAATGCACAGTTGAAGAAATAAAAGTTTTTTTGTTTTTTTTTTTAAGAAAGAAAGAAAAGAAAAGACCGGCAGTACCGGTCTGACGTCGAAGGCAGACGCGACACAGAAAAATAAAGAAAAAAAATAAAGAAGTTCTTGTGCTGTGACAGGAACACGACCTGCTGGCTCAGCGGAAAAGAAGAACTGGAGAGAGGCGGTTGGGAAAGGCGGGAAGGCAGTGCGCAGGCACTGTGGGATGCTCCCAAAAGCTTTCTTAATTGACGCTGGGGAGCGTTCCCACGCAGGCTCCGTCGGTACCCATATGTGAAGACTCATTCCTGCTTGTTCCTGGAGATAAGAGATAAGAGGTATTGAGGGGCCATAGAGTGAATGCATTTATAGGTTAGCAGGAGAAGCTTGAATTGGATGCGGAATTGGACAGGGAGCCAATGAAGCGACTTGAGTAATATGGGCATGGCGAGGTTGGCAGAAGATTAGTCGAGCAGCGTGGTTTTGTATAGATTGGAGGGGAAGGAGGTGGCTTACGGGAAGACCAGCGAGGAGTATGTTGCAGTAATCGAGGCGAGAGGAGATTAGGGAGTGGATAAGCGTTTTGGTAGTGTGTTCAGAAAGGAAGGGGCGGATTTTGCTGATGTTGTAGAGAAAGAAGCGGCAGGTCTTAGCTACAAGCTGGATATGAGTGGAGAAGGAGAGAGAGGTGTCAAAGATAACCCCTAGATTGCGGGCCGAGGGAACAGGAAGGATAATGGATCCATCCACATGGATTGAGAGAGGGGGAAGTGGGGGGGGAGGAGTTAGGTGGAAAGACAAGGAGTTCAGTTTTGGCCATGTTCAATTTTAATCGGCGATGAGACATCCAGGCAGCGATGTCCGAAAGACAGGCAGAGATCTTGGACTGGGTTGCCGGAGAAATATTAGGTGTAGAGAGGTAGATTTGGGAGTCATCGGCATAGAGGTGGTACTGAAAGCCATGAGAGGAGATAAGCACGCCAAGGCCTTGGGTATAGAGAGAGAAGGGGGCCCAAGACAGATCCCTGGGGTACACCTACATGGAGCGGGGTAGGGAAGGAGGAGGAGCCACCAGAGCATACACTGAATGAGCAATGGGAGAGGTAGGAGGAGAACCAGGATAGTGCAGAATCTTTGAAACCAAGCGAGGAGAGGGTGATGAGGAGAAGGTCATGATCAACGGTGTCAAAGGCAGCAGAAAGGTCAAGAAGGAAGAGGACAGATTAGAGGACCTTGGATTTAGCCAGGAACAGGTCATTTGTGACTTTTGTGAGTGCCGTTTCAGTGGAGTGTAGGGGACGGAAGCCGGATTGTAGTGGGTCCAAGAGGGCCTGGGAGGTGAGGAAGTCGAGGCAGTGACGGTGGACTGCTCATTCTAATAGTTTGGATATGAAGGGAAGGAGGGAGATGGGTCGATAGTTAGAAGGGAATGTGGGATCAAGTGAGGGTTTCTTGAGGAGGGGTGTGACAACAGCATGTTTGAAGTCAGCGGGGACAGTTGCAGTGGAGAGTGAAAGGTTGAGGATATGAGTGATGGAGGGGACAATGATGAGGGAGATGGGACATAGGAGATGGGTGGGGATAGGGTCTGAAGAACAGGTGGTGGGTTTGGAGAAGAAGAGAAGGAGTGTGGTTTCTTCAGAGATCGGAGGGAAGGAGGAGAGGGTGGCAGGGGGAGTATGGATGGGGGGAGGAGAGCTGGGGAGGAGGAGAGGTAGATGAGGGGGTAGGGAATTGGAGGGTAATTTTGAGGATTTTGTCGTGGAAGTAGTCGGCTAGGGATTGGGCAGAAAGGGAGGGCGGGATCGGGGCAGGGGGACCTTGAGGAGAGAATTGAGGGTGTTAAAGAGACAGCGAGGATCAGAGGCAAGGGAATTAGTCAGATGGATGTAGTAGTTTTGTTTGGCAAGTGCTAAGGCTGACTGGAAGGAGCCAAGCATGAATTTGAAGTGTAGAAGGTCTTCTGAGGAGCGGGATTTGCACCAGGCTCGTTCGGCAGAACGGGCGCAGATGCATAAGTAACGGATTGTGGGTGAAAGCCAGGGTTGGGGAGTAGATCGTTTAACAGGATGTGGGGTGGGAGGGGCATGAGTGTCAAGGGCTGAGGATAGTGTAGTATTGTATGAGGATAATGCCTCGATGACGGACTCGGAGGAAGAAATGGAGGAAAGAGATGGAGAGATGGTGGAGGAGAGAGTCAGGGGATCAATATTATGAAGATTTCTAAATAGGTCAGAGGAGACAGGACGAGGTTGGGATGGGGGAGCTGAAGAGTAAATGTTAAGAGGTGATGGTCAGATAAGGGAAGGATAGATTTGCAGAAGTTTGAGGGAGAGGAATTGGAGAAGAGTATTAAGTCAAGGCAGTGGCCATGTAGGTGTGTGGGGGCAGTGGAGCAAAGTTGGAGGTCAAACGAGGAGGTAAGAGCGAGGAACTTTGAGGCATGGGGATCAGAGGGGTTGTCGATGTGAATGTTGAAATTGCCAAGAATAAGAGTGGGGGAGGAGGGATCCATAAAGGCAGAAAGCCAGGAGTCGAAGTCGGTGAGGAAGGTTGATTTGGAATTATCGGGTGGGTGGTAAATAACAGCTACTCGGAGGGGAAGTGGTGTGAGAAGGCGAATGGAGTGGACTTCGAAGGAGGGGGGGGGAGTGTGATTGGGGTGGCAGGAGGGGTTGGAATTGGCAAGAGGGAGAGAGTAGGAGGCCAGTAGATCGAGGTGTATGGGAGAAATGGTAGCCCCCAAAGCAGAGAGAGGCAATGGATGCGATGTCGTCTGGGGGGAGCCAGGTTTCAGTCAGGGCAAGAAGGTGTAGGGCATTAGAGATGAAAAGATCGTGAATAAAAGAGTTTTTTTAATAACTGAGCATGCGTTCCATAGGGCGCAAGTAAACGGGAGAGCGGGGGGGGGGGGAGAGGGATATGGATAAGGTTGGATAAGTTACGTGTGGATTTCTTAACAGAATAATGTGGGGGTCTATTTCTAGGGTAGTACTGAGATTTAGAGGGAGTAGGGTGTGGGTGTGTGTGTTTAGGTGTATGTGCTCCCCAAGAGAGATATGAGGGGGGGAAATGAGGGATAAATTGATGGTATTAGGTAGGTTATGTGAGGGATTATTTCTAGGGGTAGGGTTGGAGTTGATATCTATGGGTGAGTGATTGTGGGATGACTGGGAGAGGGCGGAAGGAGGGAGGAGCGGGATGTGGATGAGATAAGATAGGGTACGTGAAGAACTTTCTTTAGAGTGGGAGAGAAATCGGGGGGGGGGGGCAGGGTTGGGGTTGATATTACCTGATGAGAGAAGGAGAATGAGTATTAGAGAGCGGGGTAAAGTGGAGATAGTACGGCGGAAGCGAGGGTGGAGTTGCCTTAAAGAGAGGGGGGCAGGTTGAATGCGGGGGATGGTGTGAAGAAGCTCAAGAGCAGGTGCTAGGCTAGGGGGCAGAATGGAGGGAGAAGTGAGGAAGGTAGAGAGGGGGGCTGGATGAGTGCGGGGGATGGTGTGGAGAGGCTCAAGAGCAGATGCTAGGCTAGGGGGGAAAGTGGAGGGGGAAGCGAGGAAGGAGGGTGTTGCTAGGAGGGGAGGCAGTTGGGGAGGATGAGGAAGAGAAGGACAATGAGATTTAGGGCCATGGTAGTGGGCAGCAAGGTCTGAGCAAACAATGGGTAACAGTTCTATGCAGGCAGTGGGTAGCAATTCTATGCAAGAATGGGTAGCAGTTCTACGCAACAATGGATAGCAGTTCTAAGCAACAATGGATAGCAGTTCTAAGCAACAATGGATAGCAGCTCTAAGCAACAGTGGATAGCAGTTCTATGCAGCAATGGATAGCAGTTCTATGCAGCAATGGATACGCAACAATGGATAGCAGTTCTACGCAACAATGGGTAGCAGTTCTACGCAACAATGGGTAGCAGTTCTAAGCAACAGTGGATAGCAGTTCTAAGCAACAATGGATAGTAGTTCTAAGCAACAATGGATGGCAGTTCTATGCAACAATGGATAGCAGTTCTAAGCAACAATGGGTAGCAGTTCTAAGTAGATCGGAGGAGACAGGACGAGGTTGGGATGCAGGCAGTGAGCAGCAGTTCTGTGCAAATACTGGGTAGCAGTTCTATGCAGGCAGTGGATAAGAGTACTAGGCAGACGGGTGGCAGTTCAATGCAAACAATGGTTAGCAGCACTATGCAGACAGTAGGTAACAGTACTAAGCAGACAATGGGTAGCAAGTTCTAGGCGGGTGATGGAAGGGAAGATCAATGTCAGCAGTGGGCAGCAAGTCAAGGAAAGTTACTTGGGTGTAAGGTGGTGTTGGCGAGATGGTCGGGGTCAGGAGGCGAAGTGTGGAGGAGCAATCGTGCCTGTTTGGTTCCAGGGCTGGCTCCAGGCAGCTGCGGTGATTAGGAGGAGCAGGGTTCACGGCTCACTTCAGAACGCTCCCAGGCCCGCGCCTAGGGTCACGCCAAAGGGCCCTCTGGCGAGACCCTCAGGCGCGGGCATGCCCAATGGAGCACGCCGCTTTTAAAGGGCTGCTTGCCCTATGATCGTGCTGCTGGCGGCGTGCTCTGGTCTCTGATGGAGCACGCCGCTTTTAAAGGGCCGATTGCCCTATGATCGTGCTGTTGGCGGCGTGCTCTGGTCTCCGATGGAGCATGCCGCTAAGATGCCCTGCACCCAGCGGAGACAGGCCCTGGCCACAAACAATCCACAGACCAAAGCTTGAAGAGACAGGGCATTAATATCGAAAGCCTGCTTCAGCAAGGCTTCCAACTTCCGGTCTTGAACATCCTTGAACGCAGTGCTCCCTTCTACTGGAATGGTAGTCTTCTTCATAACTGCAGACACCGCTGCGTCCACTTTAGGAGAGAAGAGGATCTCTTTCTCTTGTTCTGGCAAGGGATAGAGGCGTGCCATGGTCCTTGTTCCCTTCAGAGTGGCTTCTGGAACGTCCCACTCATTTTGAATCATTTGTTTGATCACGCTATGCATAAGAAAAACTGCCTGCAGCTTTTGGACCGCCTAAAAAAGGGGATCTTCTAAGGGATCTTCCTCCTGGGATGCCCCCTCCATGTTCAGAGTCTGCAAGGAATATGATATGAGGGCTGGCGGCTCCTCCCTGTGGAACACTCGTACAATTTGCGAATCCTCCTGCGGTTTTTCGCCTTCTTCCAACTCTCCTGGCTCACCCATGTCAGGATCCCCCATGAGATCCTCCTGGTCGCCCGAGTCGAAGGTAGCCGTGTCCTCCCAGGGGACCTGATCCAGATGCCATTTTGCCACTGTAGAGTCGTCCTCCGCCTCCAGCACCCTTGTTCATTTTCTTTGCTCAGGCGGTCCCCCTGGCTCTTGTCCTTGCTGCTACACGCAGAAAGCCTTATGTATGAACAAGACAAACTTTGGAGTAAAACACAGACACTGGAGGCATGTCCACAGGAAATTCCTTAGACATTAAGGGCCATGGTGATGGAAGTTCCATGCCCTTGCATGCCAAAAACGTCGAGGCCCTGCCTGTCCACCTCCTCCAGGACTGGTGGGACCCCTGGATCTCCCATGGGCAATTCCCCGAGGTCTGCGCACTGTCCTCAGCCACACAGGGAGTGCCCCATCGAAGAGCTGACCTTCCAGGGAACTTGACTCCGCCTCACAACTGCAGCAATACCCTGCCGTGGAAATGGCACTGCACTTGGCACCACATGACAGACACGTGGCCAGGGAGGGCATCATAGTCTACAGGAGGAAGGTGCCAGTATCCAGAAAAAAATATGCTAAATAGATTTTCCCTGGGGATCTGAGAGACCTAGTACAAGCCCTCCAGTGTTGCTTGACTGCCCTCTTTTTTTTTTTTTTACTTTTGGTTTAAACCATCAGTTCTGTGGGGAACACCCTTTAAAAATAAGAAAACGCAATGGACCAGTTCCCCCTGTATCCGTGACCGCTCCCCTGTGCAGTACAAAAACTAATTTGGTCCCCTGAGAAAATGTCACGGTTTCCCGCTTCTGCAAAATGACCTCTGGGCAGTCATGCAGTTCCCCGCATCAGCCTGCCAATACCTGGCCCGACGTTCCCTGTCAGCAATACTGCCCTGCACTCCCTGAACAGAACAAGTACCCCTGGTCTTACCTTGCCCCACTCAATTATGCCCGGGGGCTCAAAGAAGGCTTGCTGTGCTATCGCATGCAGCCGCTTCCTTCCGCTGCTGGCAAAAGGACACCTGAGTGCTTTTCAAGATCCAAAACTCTAAGTGAACGTTTCCTGCGTTTGAAAGCAGCTCCACACACAGTCAGGGTTCAGAAGTTGATGAGTCTGCCAGCCAGTCCGAAAAGCCCTTCCCCGTGCTGCCTGGAGGGTCGAGTGTTTCCATGTTTTTTTAATTAATCCAATTTTTTTATTTTTTTTTCGGTGCTTAGCTCTGTAAGGGCAGACAAACTTTCAGCTCTATGGACAAAATCCCATTCCAAATTCAAAATAATAAACTGGTCTTATTTGTCTCTGCAGTGAGCACAGCATCTGGAATCAGCTCTCTCCAGCTGCTTGGAGACTGAGTTTACTGGGGTTGATGGGTGGTGCCAGCTGCCTAAGAACACTGATGTCATCAGAGATGATATGCTCAGTCTCCAAGCTGCTAGTGAGAGCCGACAACCCAGATGTCAGGACTGCACTGGAGGGATAATAAGGAAACCGTATTTAAATCCTTCTGTAGAAGCTGTCCGGGAGGTGGAGGCCCGACCTAAAATAGCCAGTTCCTGCCAAAACTATGGTTGTCTTCTCTGTCACAAAATGGCGTTCAGTTTCAACCATCCCCTGACCCCAAGGACGTTTCTCTCGCAGTTTCCGTGTCTTGCGACAGGACGTCCTCTGCTTCTCTGTGCTCCCTCTCACAGCCGTGGCAAAAATCGCCAGCTGAGGAGGAGGTGTGGCGGCTGCCACATGCAGCACTGACCGACTTATGCACAGGCATGCTTTCCCCCAGAGTCCTGCTGGTGTGAATACCCCCAAACTAAAAGAAAAATAGACAGAAAGCAAAACAAAAGTAAACTGCAACAGCCGAGAGCAGAAGCAAAACTGACCTACGGCCAAGCAACCGAGTCATCGATCACCTCGCCGGGACCTTGGAGCTTAAGAGATGGTGGAGGATATTCTGGAGGGGGGAGGAGGGAGAGACCTGGACCACCAGGTACTGCACCCCCACTTACTGGACAAACTCAACTGCCCCGGACCTGACCAAAGGTTAAGCCTTTCTCCTGAACCCAGAGCTGACGTCAGGGGGGGGGAGGGTGTTTCTCTTGAGTCCCTCTCTTCTTTTTTTGTTTGGCTTGCTTAACACCTTGCTCCTCAATTGCTCCCTTAAGCGGACAGTCGTTTGTTATAATTAAAGGTATTTTTCTTTCCAATCTCTCTTCAGTTCAGTCACAGAGTACACAGAAACAACTTCTCCAGCTGCTGGGAACTGAGGATACTGATCTTGGGACTGGTGCACAGTGCCCTTCTAGCATGACAACACCAAAATCTGACAGGCTCAGTTAGCAGCTGCTAGAGGGAGGCTGGCAACCCATATATCTGGACTGGACTGGAGGGGTGATATGGAACTACAATTCTAATGATGCATGGAGCTGGAGGCCACAATGCAACGCCTAGGCCTGCATCAGGAACCTTAAGTACTGGGAGTTCTGTTAATTCTTAATCTTCTGCTACAACCCTTGCACCACCTTCCCCACAAAAATACAGTTACCTGATGAACTTGAAGCCCATTCATTGCCCGTGTCTCTGTCACTGTCCCCTTCCTTAGTTTCAGCAGCGGCAGAGGCTGATGTGCTTGAACTAGGAGTAACAAGGCCCTGTTTCCTCTTGCGCCGCCGGCCAGAACATTTGGATCTTGGATTGTTGAGCATTGCATATTCCTTGGCTCCTTCCTGGGATTTAAACGTTTTAGGGAGAGAGAAGAGATGAAAATTCTTCGATGGATGTAAAGTTAATAAAGAGAAAAATCCAGTGATGCACTACTAGACTTTATTAGCCCCTTGCTAATACATTTTCTTCCGTTTTTTTCATGGGAAGGGAGAGAAGAATGGAGTTTGCCAATCCCCAATCTGATTTTGGAAGCCGTTATCAGAAGTTTTTATAGAAATAAACATTTCACTGCGTAAAAACAGGGTTTGAAAATTGCCCTCTGCCCCCCTTCCCCTTCTTGTGATGTGCATGCAAGCTGAAATACATTCAGGGACAGTGATGAAGCAGGGCATAGAAAGTCCCGACACACTCCTCTGGATGCATACCTTCTACCTATGGTATGAGTGCCAGCCTAAAATATTCCAAAGAGAAATTTTGTGGGCTATTTCCTTTTGAAAATTAGCTTATGAGCCACTGGATAAATATCCCCTGCAGGATTTCTTTAATATACTCTTTACCGACTCACACAAACCAGGGGCCCTTTATCCGAAAGATGTATCCTGGAGAGCCATTGGCAGAGAAACACACGTCAGAGCCCTGTCGTACAGAGAAAACTATTTTAAATTACGGATTACTTGTCTCTCTCTTTGGTTGCATAGTATTCAATTTTAGTATCATATACCCCTTCAGGACATAAGAATATATTTCAGCCTTCCGTTTCCCATGGATTGCATTTATCCCAAGAATCTCCATCTACTTGTTTGAAAAAAAAAAAAGAGTGTTAGGAAATCCCCAATTAAATTAAAAGCAGTGGTGCAAGCAAAACCACTTTTTAGATAATGTACTTAAAACAAAATTATTAAGGCCCTCTCACTCTTCTCTTTTATGTTTTGTTTCATTTTGGAGGAATAAATAGGTATATTTTATGAATATTCCTCATAGCAAGTCACCACTAGGAATCTAATTAAGTCAGTGTGGGGAGGAGGGCAAGGAGGGTGTTTCCAAGTTCATCTTTATCAAAACCCCATGCAAGTCACAAGGTGAAATTTTACTTACCTGATAAATTCCTTTCCTGGAATCCTGCTAGACCAGTCCAAACAAATGGGTTATGGCCCCCTGCCAGAAAATGGGGAGACAGAAAAACTAGAAGCTTCCAGTGATATCACTACTGGCATAAGGATTGGTGCAACTAGGGACATTCTTCAGTATTTATATGACAAGCCCCAAGATGATAAAAATAGAACAAACAGAAATCCCCCAAGAGAACACCTCGGAAGGGCTAAACTCATGAAACTGACAAAAGGGCAATAGTCCTACAAATTCAAGCGATGGAAGTATCCAATTGAAGATCTAATGCACATAGGAAGCAACAACAAAACTCCCACAAGGTGGATCCTGAACTGGTTCAGCAGGATTCCAGGAAAGGATATTATCAGGTAAGTAAAATTTCACCTTCCATATCATCCTGCTAGACCAGTCCAGACAAGTGGGAAGTACCAAAGTTATGACTTAATTGGGCAGGAAGATGACATAGCTGCTTGGAGAACTTTCAAAACCAAAGACAACATCCAACCAAACATACAGATGCAAGTGATAATGCTTGACAAAGGTACTCAGCAAAGACCAAAGTAGCTGCCTGACAAATGTAACAAAGTAACATAGTACATGGCAGCAGATAAAGACTAGTATGACCCATCTAGTCTGCTCAGTAAGTGGCTAGAGTGGTTGTACCCGCCACTTCGTGCAAGTCACCCATCTCTATGCCTTTGTTTAGGGTTGTATCAGTTGCTCCGTGCAGGTCACCCCGTCTATTTAATGAGGTATAAATGATATTTAAGTTTGTTTTGATTTTATCCTGTTGCTATAAAGGGATCCACTCTGTCTGTCCTGTGCCATTTTAAATTCTGTCACTGAATTTGCCCCCACCACCTCCATCGGGAGGGCATTCCAAGCATCCACCACCCTTTCAGTGAAAAAGTATTCCCTGATGTTGCTTTCAGGTTTACCCCCTTGCAGCTTCATCGCATGTCGTTTAGTTTTACAGCTTCTCCTTCTTTGAAAAAGGTTTGTTTGTTCATTAGTACCCTTTAAGCATTTAAAGATCTGTATCATATCTCCTCTGTCCCTCCTCTCTTTTAGGGTACACATATTAGGTCTAATTCTCATACATCTTCTGGCGCAGGCTCCAAATCATTTTGGTCGCCTTCCTCTGAACAGTTTCAAGTCTTTTTATATCCTTTGTGAGATATGGTCTCCAAAACTGAACACAATACTCCAAGTGAGGGCTCATGAACGACTTGCAGAGGCATTAATACCGCCTCCTTTCTGCTAGTTATTCACAGTAACACAGTATATGATGACAGATAAAGACCAGTATGGTCCATCTAGTCTGTCCAGCAAGGTGGCAAGAGTAGGTGCACCTGCCACTCCGTGCAGGTCATCCCTCCCCATGCCTTTGTTTAGGGGAGTACCCACTGCTCCGTGTAGGTCACCCCTATTTGTTGAGATATAAGAGAAAGTTAAATTTATCTTGATTTTATTGTGATCCTATAAAGGGATCCACTATGTCTATCCCATTCTATTTTGAATTTTGTCACTGTATTTATTCCCAACGCTTCCTCTGACTTGCCCTCTAATCTTGTGGTTCTTTTTTTCCTTCTACTGTTCTTTTGGGATTTTTTGCGATCACTGATCCTGTGAGCAAGAAAATAGCAAAACATGAAGGAGAGCTGCCCAAGCATCCCGAGCCCCCCTACCAAATTTTGCCACTGAAACTAACCAGACAGCAGCTGACTATCACCTGGATATTCAACACCGGTATCCGGAATGGCTCTGGCACTGAATAGCCGGGTTTAGTGTTCAGCGGTGACGGCTAGGCACTGTAATTGCACTGGTCGCCTCCGCTGAATATCTGGCTCCATAACTTCTGCACTAGATCCATGTCCTGTTAGCTGGCTGAAGCTGGCTGAAGCTGGTATGAACAGAAGTCTCTGGCAAATTATTGAGGATTGTATAGCTATCCTTAGATGAGGGTATTATACTCCTTGACCTTTAAAATTCAAGAGGTTGCCCAGTGTTAAATCTCTGCTTTAGATATACAAGATCCATTGTCCTACTGCCCAATATCTAGTTTGCCATTTTTTGGTAAAAGTTATTGAGAGACTTGTTTTGATAGAGTTGCAGTATCATGTGCAATTCTGGAGACCGCACCTTCAAAAGGATATAAACAGGATGGAGTCAGTACAGAGGGTGGCTACTAAAATAGTTAGTGGTCTTCATTATAAAGCATATGAGGACAGACTTAAGGACCTTAATATGTGCACCTTAGAGGAAAGGTGGGATAGAGGAGATATGATCGAGATGTTTAAATACCTCCATGGCATAAATGCACAGGGGGAAAGCCTCTTTCGATTGAAAGCAAGTTCTGCTACAAGGGGACATGGGATGAGGGTGAAAGGGGATAGATTCAGGAGTGATATGCGGAAATATTTCTTTACGGAAAGAGTAGTGGATCTGTGGAATAGTCTCCCAGTGGAGGTGGTAGAGATGAGGACAGTATCTGAATTCAAAAAAGCATGGGACAAACACTGAGGATCTCTAAAGGAAAAAGGGGACTGTTATAGTTGTTGATATGGAAGGACAGACTAGATAGGCCATGTGGTCTTTTTCAGTCGTCATATTTCTATGTTTCTATGTAGAAGGGAGCTGATGCTGGGGGAGGACTAGAATGGGATGGGGCTGAGGATGGAGAGGGGAAAAAATATTTTGTGTGGGAGGGAAGAAAATCTATGATTGGCCAGGTATTAAGAGAGTAAGTGGAGATTGAGGATGGAGGGATGAAATTTGAGTGAACGAAAAAGGAAAAAAGAAAGAAATGGAAGAAAGAGCTAAAGGGGAAGATGTATGTTAAAGCAGATGTAGAGAGAGAATGGGAAAAACTAGGAGAGAAGAAAGGACAAGTGGATGGCAAACAATGGAGAGTTAGCAGAAGACACGAAGAAACCAGAAGAAAGTGACTGGAGCAATTGCAACTGAAAAATAGAATGCACAAAACAACAAAAGGTAGAAAAATACTTTTTTATTTTGAATTTATTAAATGGAATACATCAGCTCTGGGAAATGTGCATCGTTAACGTCTGCATTTTGTTTAGTACAAGAGGAAATTAATTTATAGTTTTATTTCTACAGTGTTGTTGTACATTCAAAGTTTGGATTTTGGGGTCCCCAGTTTAATTATTGTCTTCCTATTTCTAAATTGCGATCCGTTGTTCTTTGCTTGGTGACAGTCTATGTTCTGCATGTGTAACCGAGCTGAGGTATTCTGTTCATGTAGTTTCTATCTGACAGTGCCACTTGTTCTTTTTCCCCAGTAGGAGATGTACTGGTATTATCCGAGATGTATTGGTTTAATATTTGCAGTGTTTAATAGGTAGGGTTTCGTACTTTGTGAGTCCTGGTAGTGCTGTTATGACACGGCGGGTTTGCTATGGGTTCTAAATGGGCAGTGTTTATAGTACTTCCTAATGTGCCTGGCAGTTGGCACTGGAGTATAGTAATGTAGAAATCTAGTAGTATTTCTTTATCCAGACACTCATTAAGAGGCATGTTTACTAAACGTTAGTGCACGTTAACGTTATACAAATAAGGTCCCTTATGCAAATGAGGCCCCACAATGAGTCTTCGCACATGGCCCCGCACCTCCCTTCGGCCGCCCCTAGGATGAGTCAAACTATGGGCTTCCCAAGGTGCACAGGCCCCCAAATTGGTAGTGTTTCCTGCCACCTTTAATGCCACCATGAGGACTGTATGCTCCTCTACTGGCCACCACTCCAGCAATGGTGGGCAAACCCTGCCATGCCCCCCCACTGAAGGCTTGCCCGGCTCTGATTCGCACTCCACACACAAGCCTTCTGTCAATGCACCAATCCAAAGCACCCCACACAAGAGGCAGCTGTGGCTACAGTCGAGGGAGGCGTGGCCTAGTGGTTGGGGCAAGTTACCACGAGCCAGAAGGCCAGAGGTTCAAATCCCAGCAACCTTGGGCAGGAAGGATTGGGGTTTCTAGTCCTACAAGTGCTTGTTGGGGCCTTGGGCAAGCCACTTGACCCTCCTTTGTCCCCAGGTACTGTAGATATATATATATATATACACATACATATACATACATACACACAGTACCTGAATGTACACCACTTTGACTTGTAAAAAAGTGGTATATAAGCTTAGTTAAATAAATAAATAAATAATATGCTCCGACATTTATTTATTTATTTATTTAACAAGATTTTTATACCGCCTTTTCCTTCAATCAAAGCGGTTACAAAGACATACAAAGGTTATACAAAGGCAAGGGAAACATGCACTGCTTAATCAATATATCAAAGCAGTAAGGTGGAATACATAACATAGGGAAACCATTACACAATCACACTACATAGAGTTTACAATAAACTATGCATACCGGCAAATAGAAACACCACAGAGCAGCCGCTGCCCGCGTCCCGCACGGTCCATCGCCTAAGGGCCACGCCAAAGGGCCCTCTTGCGAGGCCCTCAGGCGCGGGCCCGCAAGGCGCGGGCGCACCCCCGCAGTGGCGGTTAAATAGGTCTCTGCTCGCGATCGTGCTGGGCAGGGGAAGAAGCACTTCCAATCAGCTGTTCTGTGTCCTCTGGTCTCCCGGCATTATGCGCGCCCCCGCAGTGGCGGTTAAATAGGTCTCTGCTCGCGATCATGCTGGGCAGGGGAAGGAGCACTTCCAATCAGCTGTTCTGTGTCCTCTGGTCTCCCGGCATGGCCCTCTTTTTGTATATGAGTAGGCAAAAAACTATGCTGGGAGTGCAGAGTTAAACAGGCTGAAAGCGTAGTTACTCACCAGGTGTTCTCCAAGGACAGCAGGAATCAGTCTTCATATATGGGGTGACATCGGCACCAACGGAACCTGGGATGAGCATTTCCCCAGCTTTCAAAGAAAACCTTTGGGAATGCCATCACGCATGCGTGGTCCCCCTTCCTGCCCAAGGGTGCCATTTTGATCAGTCAGATGACATAGCTCAGGCAAATGATAAAAAATAAATAAATGCTGGGTGGGGAACTCCTAGGTGGGTGGGTTGTAAGGACTGATTCCTGCTGTCCCTGAAGAACACCTGTTACAGGTAACTACGCAGGAAGTCAGTCCTCACATATGGAATCCCCAGCTACAGGCTACCGAGGACCTGTAAAAAACGTGCCACAGCGAGCCGTGAGCAAACACTGGTAACCGAAAACAGTCCGAGGACCCTGGATCCCCGGAAGACTACACTCTCGGTAGCCTCAGAAGAGTCGGAGGGCTGGAGTTGCCTAAACCCCAAACAGATTATGGAATACGGCCTGGTCGAAGGCACTGTCCCGATGGGACTCACTCTCCAAGCAGTAATGCGTCGCGAGGATATTAGCCGAGGAACAGGTTGCAGCTCAGCAGATGTCCGTCAATGGCACAGAGTGCAGATGTGCCACAGATGCTGCCCTCGCATGAACACTGTGCAGGTGTGCCTTGGCGGTCCAGCGGTAGCCCAGCCTGAGCATGGGCGATGGCAATGCAGTCTGCCACCCAGATGGAAAGGGTTCGCTTGGTGACCGCGAGCCCCAAACGGGCAGGGTCATAGGAGATGAAGAGCTGCTGGGACCTGCGTTCGCTGCAGGAAGAAAGAGAGAGAGCCCTCCTACAGTCAAGAGTATGGAAGATCTCTGATGCCTGGTTGGCGTGGAGCTTTGAAAAGAAGGTTGGCAGCACTATCTCCTGGTTGGGGTGGAAATCCGAAACAACCTTTGGGAGAAACTTGGGGTGCATTCGGAGAACCACCCAGTTCCCGTAGAATCTCGTGTAGGGTGCGTCGGCCATCAGGGCCTGAAGCTCACTGACCCTCCGGGCCGAAGTGAGGATCACCAGAAAAACCACCTTCCAGGAAAGGTGTCAGAGCGAGCAGGACGCCAATGGCTCAAAGGGCAGCTTGGTGAACTGCATGAGGACGACACTGAAATCCCACTCCACCGGAGATGGCCTGATGGGGGGCTTAGAAAGAAGCAGCCTGCGCATAAAGCAGGAAACCAGCAGTTGACCCAAGAGGGATACACCCCTGACTGGGTGGTGGTTGGCTGAGATTCCGCTTAGGTAGACCCTGAGGGAGTTGGACTTCAGGCCCGCCTGCAAGAGATGGAACAGATTCTGCAGGACCAAGTGGGTGTGGCAAGAGAACGGGTCAGCCCGTATCCCTGAGCACCACACTGAGAACCAATGCCATTTAAAGGCATAAGCCCTTCTAGTCGAGTCCTTGCGCAAGGCCAGCAATGTGTCCTCAATCTCCATCGGGAGATGAAGAGGGTCTAGAGCGACCCGCTCAGCTGCCAAGCTGTGAGGGATAAGGACTTCAAGTTCGGGTGCAGTAGCAGACCCTCCTCCTGTGTCAACAAGCCCAGTATGCTGCCGAGGGGAACTGGAGGTTCCGATGAGAGGCGGAGCAGCAGTGGAAACCAGGGCTGCTGAGGCCACCACGGGCCACGAAAATCACCGCGGCCCTGTCCCGTTGTATCTTGAGGAGGCTGAAGTCTACCTGGAGCCAGTGGCACTGGCTCGAGAAGATCTCGCACCCGAGGAACGGGATGGAAACTGAGACCTCTGCTGGGATCACTCACATGGCCCTTGGCTCTCGGGGGTTGTCACGGCGGTCTGGGGAGCCATCACAGGCATTCCCCTCGAGGTCTCAAGATGCATGTCAGCAGGGCCTGGCACCAGCGCTTACTGGGCAGCAAGCAAAGCTGAAACGCTGCGCTCCAGTGCCAGTATTCGGGCCTTCCACTCGGGAGTGAGGCCTTGCGACACTGACGCTGGGGTGACCGGGTCGGGAGTCGAGGAAGAGAGGGCGTCCTCGCTGGGACGACCCTCAGGCGCCATCGCCGAAGGCCTCTGTATGGGGTAGCTTTCGCGGTCGCTCCTTCTCCAGCTTTTGAGGCTGCCGAGGGGGGGCTGAGGGACCGAGCGCAAGAATGCTCACGCTTGTCCAGAGCCCCTGACAAGGTCCTTGAGCCTTCTTTTTCCGCTCCCTTTCGGGGGACCCTTGCTCAGAGTGATGCTGGGACCACGGAGTGGCCGCAGGGGACCCCAGGAGCTGAAGGTCGATAGAGCAGGAAGCTACCGGGGAGGGCCGCCTTGTGGAAAATATTGTCCGTTTCTGCTTACGGCTCTGGATGGTCTTGGAGGACATCTTTTTACAAACGGAGCAGAGCTCCGGGTTATGGTCAGCTCCTATGCGCCTAAGACAACAGTCATTGGTGTCTGTGAGCAACATGTTTTTGGAGCATCTGTCACACCTTTTGAAACCGGAGGCCATGGGGGCAAAAAGAATCCCCACAAGGTCGAAGACCTTCAGCTCGGCCAGCGGTTGAAAAGGGCACGAAACACGCTAGAGATGAAAAAAAAGAAAAAATGAAAAAACTGCAAAGTCCCGGGGCCCGCTGCTGAGGCAGGGACAGTGGGAAGAAGACCGGGAAACCAGAATTAGAGTGACAATTATGAGACTTTTTCCGAGGTACAGGGATATGCGTCCGAAGGACTCCGTGGAAAAAGGGAGACTGATCAAGATGGCACCCTTGGGCAGGAAGGGAACCACGCATGCGTGGTGGCATTCCCAAAGGTTTTCTTTGAAAGCTGGGGAAATGCTCCGCGTGGACTCCGTCAGTGCCGACGTCACCCCATATATCAGGACTTCCTGCTTGTTCCTGGAGAAAAATCAGTCACATGAGCATAGATATGAGGCCCTCCCGTCCGATGGCATCACAGCTGGGCCCAGCCCACAGTGAAGAAAGCCAGTTTAATTCCCGCAATTGGGCAGAAACATTGTCCCTGGCCCCAAAGAAAGATACTGCTGCTTCCCTGGTGTTCATGGTGCTTTTCCTTTTTTTTTCCTAAAACCTCACGGGGTGGAGGAAGCAAGTCCGTAGGATGGATTGGGGGGGGGGGACAGAGAGCCTGAGTCTTAGTCCCCCTGCAAAAGATCTCTCCTGGACTGATGGGGAGCCTGCATCCCATGAGCATGCTCAACCAGTGGGGCAACTGTAGCTATGCTCTGGAAGCTGCTACCAAAAACTGGGCTCATCTGGAAAGGCGCCCTCAGGATGGCACCCAGGAAGCTCAGACCGCTATGAGCTGGCTCAACTGGGCAACAACTGTCCACAGGATGTAGACCCAGGAGCCTTAAAAAAACCCAACACTGCTGCCACCAGTCCAGCAACCACCATCTGAGGGAGACAGAGAAATATCAAAGGCTGATCCTAGCTTTACCAATCCTTGTAACAGTGGAAGCTTCTAGTTTTCTCTTTCTCCATCATCTGCTGGCAGGGGGGCATAACCCACGTGTCTGGACTGGTCTAGCAGGATGACATGGAAAGCTATGGATACATAGCAAATAGGAATAGGACACAAACAGGTGAGGAAGGAGAATTTTTTTCATAGGGAGTGTCCATAATAAATTGGCCATGCCTTTTATTAGACACCCAAAAACAAACCAAAGAAACCTATATAATTTAGGTCAAAAATTGACCTAGAACGGGTATTGGTAAAAGAAGCAAAATAAGATACAGACATGGATATTTTTCCACTGCATTTGATTGATATATGTTACTGAAAATGAATGCACTTTTACGATTAGATTTTTCTATGAAGGTTATGACAGAAAGACACTGTTTACTGAAGGCTACTTGCCATTTCCATATACTCTCATTAAATGGAACGTTAACTGGTGCTGCACCAAGGACTAAACCCTTCCTAAACATGCTTAAGTTCCACACAGACCTACCAGCCACAAGAAGCACTGTGTCCCACAAGGCTCAGCCTCAATCTTTATTTCCCTGTTGCTCCGTCTGTATACATTAGGACTGGCATGAAAGGCTGAAAAAATATAAACGAGGCTCGTGTTGGAAACTGATGAAATAAACAGGTCATCATGGGCATGAATTCATATTTTTGGTTAATTGGCATGTTCAGGCAGTCAGCATGCAATCATCCAGGGATCTGTTATGACAGGGAGAATGTCTCGTCATCCAAACTCATCCACAAAACAGGCCAATTAACTGGGTTCTTGTCTCTATAGATATCGAGGACTGGCCCAAGGGTTTCTGCTGCGCTAAAGCCACCCTCCCTGCGTGTACCGAACCGTGTCGCCCTGTCCCCTCTCCGTGCTGCCCTGTCCCCTCTCCGTGCTGACGCCGCCGATTCTGGCAGCGGAGTTGGGGGGGGCGGCTCAGCAGCAGCAGCAGGCCATGTACTTCGGCACACATGGCCTGCCGCTTCTGAGCCCCCCGAAGTTGTGTCAAAGGGGTCAGAAGCGGCAGGCCATGTGTGCCAAAGCAGATGGCCTGTCATAGGTCGCTGCCACCAAGCCAACCCCACCGCCAGAATTGGTGGCAGCGGGGGGTGGTGGCACAGTGAGGCATACAGGGTGGAGAAAAGGGGGCAACAGACCATGTATGTCGTGCTGCCCACAGAGGTCTGCTGCCCTAACTGCCTAGTGGACGGGCCAGCCCTATACATATCACTCAGGATGCCCTGGATGTCATTACATATGCTTGTTTTAAGGATTTTCAGTGGTTTTAGTCCATTTTTAGATTTGTTATTCAAATTCGTTCTGATTATGTGAAGATGTCAGGCATTCATCTTGTTCTTGCTGTTCAGCTTCATTCATCATTTGATGCATCCCAAGAAACGTTCCCGTTTGGTTGCCACTGACCCAAAAGGAGAGCTAATATTCAGTCTTAAAAAACAAAGTCTCTTTTCCCCTGTAACCCTCCCCAAGTCATCATTCTGAAAGGGAGCTTCCACCCTATCTTAATACAACAAAATATTGCATGGTCAACACTAACAAGTTGAATTTTAAGCCAGTAAAAAGACAGGCCAGTGCAGGTTAGTCTAAACTGTTCTTCATATCCAGGGCAGATCACTAAAGGAAGGAGATGTATTCTTTATCCAGGCTTAGTTTTGTCTTGATTAATATATTTAAAATGTTAATCTTATTGGTTAAGTTGAATTTGTACTTATCTGATAATTTCCTTTCTTGGAGTCCTGCTAGATCACTAAAGACAAGTCTGTGGTGTCCCCCCTGCTGGCAGATGATAGAAACTGAGAAAAAAGAAAGTTTCAAAAGACATCACTGGTACAAGGCCTGGGGCAGCTAGGAGCACTCTCCAGTATTTACCTAGCAAAGCTCCTTGACAGAAAAATAGGAACAATCTCAGGAAAACCAAAGCTCAACATTTAGAATGAAGGGCTAACTGGCCCAACTACATACATCAATTCTGCGAATATGAACAGCATTTCTGTGTAGTCTAACATAGTAGAGGCAACAGTGAACCCCCTAGTGTGGGCCCTGGACTGGTCTAACAGGACTCCAGGAAAGAAAATTATCAGGTAAGTAAAATATCATCTCACAGATCGTCTACACAAGTGGGAAGTACCAAAGCTACTATTCAACTATGTGGGAAGAGGACCTCAGCTACCTTGAGAACCTCTGCCCTGAAGGCCACATCCATCATGGCCTGGCCTATAGATCCAAACAGTAAATTTTGACAAAAGTAGACAGGGAGGACCATATAGCTGCCCAACAGATATCTACTGGATTTATAGAGTTTGCCTCTGCCCAGGACGCCTGCGCTCAGGTGGTGAGCTCGCAAGCCCAACAAGGGCTTGCCCTTCAGAATATAGGCAAAGGCCACCAGGGTGGCTTTGGAGGCTCCTTTACCTTTATGTGAGCTCCCAAACAAGACAAGACAAGACAAACAGCCTGTCAGACCTACAAAAAGGATTAGTTACCTTCAAATAATGGGAGCAACATCCTGCAGACATCTACTAGCAGTCCCTATCTATTATCCAGACATTGATCAAAGGAAAAAGCCGGCAGAGACACCACCTGGTTGATATAAAAGGCTGAAACCACCTTGGTCAAAAAGGAAGGGACAGGATAAAGTATAATTGCTTCTGCTGAGAAGATCAAGTAAGGATCTCTACATGATAAGATTCGCAACTCCGAAATGTGTCAGGCCATGCAAATGGTCACCAAAAATGCAGCCTTGAGAGACAAATCCTTGAGCATGGCTCACTTCAACAGCTCAAAGGGAGCACCCATCAAGGCCTGAAGCACCAGACCAAGATCCCAAGGTGGGACTACGGGTCACAAGGGGGCATGAAAATTGTACACGCCCCCCTAGAACAAATAAGACACAACAGAGTGTTAAAGCCATGGGACACTCTACTACCAGCTCCTGGAAGAATGCCAGTGCTGTGACCTGAACTTGCAGGGAGCTTAATAAGAGCCTTTTGTCAAAACCATCTTGAAGGAACGCCAATGTGAAAACCTGTGCTCCTTACACCTCGCTTCAATGAGACACCAAACCTGGATGTAGGCCAGACAGGTAGATTCTGTGCCTCCTTTTCAAGAGAGTGGAAATCACCACTGAAGAGTAACCCTTCTACCTTAGGTGGCAGCTTTCAAGCGCTAAGCCATGGGAATGAACCCAGGTCATCCAGAGATATGGACCCTTGAGACACATTTGACCCCTCCCCTGGTGAAAAGGAAGGAGCTGTCCTGCCAGCAGCCTCACCAGTTCTGCATGCCAGGGCTTCTGGAGACCAGTCCAGAGCCATCAGGCTTACCAATCCTGGATGATCCTCTACTCAGCGAAGCGCACAAATGATCAGAGGCCATGTAGAAAGCCCTATAGGAAGAAACTTCGCAGTCCCGGCTGCACCAGCATGTCCATGCCTTTAGAACTGACCTCCCTACATTGGCTGAAAAAGATCTCCACCTTGGCATTTGCTTGCGTTGCCATCAAATCCAGAGACAGACAGTCCCTGCAATCTACTATCTGCTGGAAAGCCTTCAGTCTGAGTTCCCATGCTCCAAGATTGAGAGTGTGATGGCTAAGGAAGTCATCTCGATATTTCAGTGCCCACAATTGGCTGCACAGAGAGTGCTAACAACTAGTGCTCCTTCCAAGGGAACAATAACTGCACCTTGAGAGCAGCAATCACGACAGATGCAACCAGTTTGCATTGTCCAAGAATACCTAGACCGCTCACCCCTGAACCAAGTGATGAAACTGCAGCAAGACTAGGTGAATGGTCGCACTGCCAGCCAACTGATTGGCCAGGTCACCTCATGGGCTGTCCCTGAGCCGTCCGACCCAATCAGTGAGCCCTTGAACCTGAGAAACTGGCATCAGATGTCACCATTAACCATTGTGGACTCTTCAGGGGCTTACCCTTCATCAAATTCAAGGGCCAGGACCACCACAGCAGACTCTTTGTTACCATGGAAGTAAGATAATCCAGATATCATAATCCTGTAATAGAGGGCACCACCACACCAGCAACACTTTCTGGAGTGGGCGTATGTGGTCTCTGTCCAGGGAGCCAGATATATTGTGGCTGCCATCATGCCCAACATCTGCAAATAGTCCCAAGCCTCTGGTTACCAGTTGGCTTTGGAATGTTGCAAGCTGGCCTGAGCTTGGCCTGCCACTCACTGGTCAGGAACACCCTTCAAAAGCAGGTTTGGAACCACGCCCTGAGTTACTCCAGAGACTGCAAGGTCACTTAGGTTCCCACCCACCCTACCCCTCGCCCCACCCACCCCAGGGGCTGCACTGCCTATACAGTACTCACATACGTTGCCATCTATCCTTTTAACTTAGGTTAGAGCCCACATCTTCTTCCTCCTTCCTTCTTCTTCTAGGACTGCTTATTCAGCATGTCGTGTATTCGGTGCAATAACTGCAGTACTTTCATTCCAAGACGAATCATATGGAACCTCAGAGCTTGTTCTACGTGCCTCAGGTCAGCTACCATGCATAAAGAACTGACTCTACTAAGGGAAAACCTAGCTGCCATGCATAAAGAGGTGACCCTATTCAGGGAAGAACTGGCTGCAATGAAGCGCACCTCTTCTAGGATACAAACTGAACAATGTCCACCACCACTCCCACAAAGCATCAAACATCCCAGGGACAAGGGGATCACAGTGGGTTCTGGGTAGATTGCGACCTGTAACGCACAGACATCCTATGCATCAAAAGATATCCCTGCATAATGCCTTCTCTGCCTTGGCTAATGAGGATGAGGAACTGAGGGAGGAACTGGCTGCAATGAAGCGCACCTTTCCTAAGATACAAACCGAACAAAGTCCACCACCACTCCCACAAAGAATGAAACACCCCAGGAACAAATGGATCACAGTGGGTTCTGGTAGACTGCAACCTGTGACACAGAGGCATCCTATGCATCAGGAGATATCCCTGCATAATGCCTTCTCTGCCTTGGCGAATGAGGATGCCCAATCCAAAGAAACCAAAGGGCCCTTAAATGAGACAGACAATGCCCAATCTCATGCTAAAGGACCAAATATGAAGAAAACCTCACCAAATAGCAAACTACTACTACTTGGTGATTCCATCATCAGTGGCACC
This sequence comes from Ichthyophis bannanicus, assembly GCA_033557465.1. Taxonomy (NCBI): domain Eukaryota; kingdom Metazoa; phylum Chordata; class Amphibia; order Gymnophiona; family Ichthyophiidae; genus Ichthyophis; species Ichthyophis bannanicus. The sequence continues at coordinate 57,696,472 of CM066045.1, forward strand.
AACTTGGGAACACAGTTCAAAGGAGAGAAGATAGTCAAGTGCCTCCCAGGCTCTTCCACCAGCAGGAACACTCCAAACTTGATGTGGTTATCCACTTGGGCACAAATGACCTGGCTAGAAACAGTACCTCTACAGTCCAAAAGAACTTCCAATCTCTGGGAGAGAAACTCAAGCCCATTGTTAACACTGTTGCATTGTTGCCCTAATGGTGGAAATGGATTTGGACATTGTGGCCATTACAGAAACATGGCTAAACGAATTGCATGATTGGGATATAGCCATACCTGGCTATAATCTATTCAGAAGAGACAGAGAAAATGGAAGAGGAGGAGGAGTAGCCTTGTATGTCAAAAGCAATATTAGAGCTACTGAAATGCAGGGGGCATGGGGAAAAGAAGAACCGCTCTGGATTGTGTTGGAAAGAGGAGATGGCACTGTCATCCATACTGCTGTAGTCTACAGACCTCCGACTCAAATTGAAGAGATACATAACGAATTGATTATAGATATTGCCAAGATAGCCACAAAGGGGGAAGCGATCATATTGGGTGACGTTAATCTACCTGATGTGGCTTGGATTACTCCTTCTGCAAATCTGGAAAGAAGCAAAAAAATCGTGGATGCTCTCCAAGATGTATTACTTAGACAAATGGTGATGGAACCAACCAGGGAAAGCTCAACACTGGATTTAGTGCTCACCAATGGCAATAGCGTGTCAAATGTCTGTGTGAGTGCCCCTGTGAGCAGCAGCGATCATCACACGGTGTGGTTTGAGATAAAAGCCATGGTACAGGCCAAACATAGCAAGCTCGAAGTCCTAAACTTCAAAAACACCAACTTCAATAAAATGGCCAAGTACCTAAAGGAGGAGCTGACAGGGTGGAAGGAGATAAGGGAAGTGGAATTGCAATGGGCTAAACTAAAGGTGGCAATAAAAGGGGCAACAGATAAATATGTAACAAAAGTAAACAAAAACATGAGGAAAAGAAAACCTATTTGGTTTTCCAAAGAAGTGGCTGCTCAAATAAAGGCAAAAAACACAGCTTTCGCAAAATTCAAAAGCTTGCAAACAGAGGAACACAGAAATGAATACAGGATCAAACTCAAAGAGACAAAGAGAGAAATAAGGATAGCAAAATCAAAGGCAGAGGAAAAAATGGCTAAAGATGTGAAGTGTGGTGACAAAACCTTCTTCAGGTATATTCAGGAAAGGAAGAAGATCAGAGATGGAATTTCAGGACTTAGAAGTGCTGTGAACGGACTCATGGAAAGTGACATTGAAAAAGCGAAATTGCTAAACAAATACTTCTGCTCTGTTTTTACTAAAGAAGTCCTGGAGAAGGACCACCTGTGACTCCCAAATATAAAAATGGGAATGAAGTAGTTACCACACCATTCACAGAAGATGAGGTGTTAGAACAACTTGCAAAACTGAAAGTGGACAAAGCCATGGGACTGGATGGGATACATCCCAGGATACTGAAAGAGCTCAGAGATGTTCTTGCAGGGCCGTTAAAGGATGTTTTCAACAGATCCTTGGAAACAGGAGAGGTTCCTCAGGACTGGAGAATGGCTGATGTTGTACCTCTACACAAAAGTGGTGACAGGGTAGAGGTGTCAAACTACAGGCCTGTGAGCCTTACCTCAGTGGCGGGAAAAGTCATGGAGGTGCTCCTGAAAAAGCGAATAGTGAACTTTCTCAAAACGAACAGGTTGCAAGACCCGAGGCAACATGGTTTTACCAAAGGACGATCTTGCCAAACAAATCTGATTGAGTTCTTTGACTGGGTGACCAGGGAGCTAGATCAGGGGCATGCGATAGATGTCATCTACCTGGATTTCAGCACAGCCTTTGATACTGATAGGAGGCTTACCAATAAACTCGGTAGCTTAGGGATGGATCCTAAGATGGTAAATTGGATCAGAAATTGGTTGACTGACAGATGACAGAGGGTGATGGTAAGTGGAGCTCACTCGAATGAAGGGAAGGTGATTAGCGGGGTGCCCCAGGGGTCAGTCCTGGGCCCGGCACTGTTCAATGTATTTGTGAGTGATATTGCCGAAGGACTAATTGGAAAAGTCTGTCTTTTTGCAGATGACACGAAAATTTTCAACAGAGTGGACTCCCCAGAGGGAGTGGTTAACATGAGGAAAGATCTACAAAAGCTGGAAGAATGGTCTAATGCTTGGCAATTAAGATTTAATGCGAAGAAGTGCAGAGTCATGCACTTGGGTAGCAGAAATCTAAGGGAAATGTACGCAATAGGGGGTGAGAGGTTGGTGTGCAAGGACCAGGAGAAAGACATTGGTATGATTATTTCTGAAGATCTCAAGGTGGCAAAACAGTGCAACAAGGCGGTGGAAAAAGCCAGGAGGATGTTGGGCTGCATACAAAGAGGAATCACCAGCAGAAAGGAAGAGGTACTTATGCCACTGTACAAGTCACTGGTGAGGCCTCACTTGGAATACTGTGTTCAGTTTTGGAGACCGTATCTTGCAAATGATGTAAAAAGACTGGAAACTGTTCAGAGGAAGGCGACCAAAATGATTTGGAGCCTGCGTCAGAAGCCTTATGAGAAGAGACTTGAAGACCTAAACATGTACACTTTGGAGGAGAGCAGGGACAGGGGAGATATGATTCAGACCTTTAAATACTTAAAGGGAAATAATGAACAAACCAACCTCTTCCAAAGACGGGGAAGCTGTAAAACTAGAGGGCATAACAGGAAGCTGCAAGGTGGTAAACTGAAAGGCAATGTCAGGAAATATTTTTTCACAGAAAGGGTGGTGGATGCTTGGAATGCCCTCCCGATGGAAGTGGTGGGGGCAAACATGGTGACGGAATTCAAAATGGCATGGGACAGACACAGTGGATCCCTTTACAGCAGAAGGATAAAATCAAAATAAACTGAACCATCTAATTTCTCATCAAATAGGGGTGTCCTGCATGGAGTGGCAGGTCCACCTACTCTTGCCATCGTGCTGGGCAGACTAGATGGACCATGCTGGTCTTTATCTGCCGTCATTAACTATGTTACTATCACTTCATAAAAAAAGAGAAAATGGGACTTTAATGCTAGAAGTAGCTTATTAATGGCAACTCTGAATGAAAAAGTTCAACATAGATGGCATTTTTATATATGAGCAATTATATTGTGGTGAGTTGATGACTGTCACTTATGAGCCAACGGTAAAGCTGGAAGTCCAATATCTAGGAATCGCCCTCAACCATCACTTAACCAAGCAGCCCCATATCAGCAAAACCACAAAATTAGAACACTTTGACACCTCCGTCCACTCCTCGACATGCTGGACTTCCGCACTGTGTTCCAGGCCCTCATCTTTCCCCATTTTGACCACTGCAACCTCATATACCAAGGCCTCCCGAAACACACTCTACAACAGTGCTTCCCAAACTTTTTTCCGGTGTGACCCCATTTTAGCACAGAAAAATTCATGTGATTACTCAAACAAACAACATATAAACATATAAATATGTAAATTATGCTTTTTAAAGTGATTATTCAATGTACTCAACATGCCTGACACATATGGGCTTTGAAGTTGTAACACAGCTTCTTGAATATTTGTAGTGTGAGCAGGGCTGGTGTTAGACATGCAGGGGACCAAGGCAAAAGCTAAGTCCCCTTCAGCCTGAGGCAGACTTGGGGCAGTGTGTGGGTGTTTATGTACAGGGGCTGAGTGTCTGGGAGAGGTGCATTTGTATGTGTACAAACTTCAGGGATAAGTGACCAAGGGCAGTGTGTGTATGTCAAGCTGAAGAAAGAACAGCTTCCTAGTGGGCTTTGAGGTCCCCTACCAAAGTTGTACCCTGAGTTGGTCCCCAGCCATTTCTATCCCCAGTTCTGGCAGATGCACATTCCAAAAGTTCATATATTCCAATCGCTAAATAGAAAATAAAATTCTTATTTCTACCTATTTTTTCAGACCATTTTATTTTTATTATTGTTTGGCTCTGGTTTCTGCTTTTCTCTGTCTTCTCTTGGCTCTTTTCAAAAAGGTCACCCGTCTATCTGCCATTTCTTTTTTCTCCTGTCTTCAGCATCATCACCTCTCTCATCCTTTCCTCATCCAGGGTCTCTCTCTCTCCCCCCCCTCCCATGTTCATTCGTTCCTTTCTACCTCCCTAGTCCTCCTAAAACATGTCTAGCATCTCTTCCGTTTCCCTAGTTCCCACCACCCCTTACCAGTATCTTTTCTGTCTCCCTAGCCCTACCCCTAATGTTCAGCGTCTCCAGTTGTTGCACCCTCCATGTCCAGCATCTCTTCTCTCTCACATCCCCTATAATCCCCCCCAATGTCAAACATCTCCTGTCTGTCTCCCCATTCCAGCATCTCCTCTAGTTCCATAGTTTCCTCCATGACTTATCTCCTGCATTTCCCTAGTCTTCCCCCTCCTATATCCAGTATTTCATGTTTCCCATGTTCCTCTACAAAGGCCATCATTTCCTCCGTCTCACCAGTCATCTTCCTACCCATATCTAGCATCTCCTGTCTCCCTGCCCATTAACTCCCCCCATGTCAAGCATCTCTTATCTTTCTCCCTGCCCTGTCCAGCACTTATACACAAAATATCCATGGACTCTCTCTCATCACTCATACGAATAACACCAACAACAGGAGGAGAAGGCAAAACATGCAAAATAACCTCAAAATTCCCACCGAAAAAGTAAAAAATAGCCAAGCAACCTGCAGCCGATCTCCATCCTTATATGCTCCCACACTCTGGAACACACTCTGAGAATCCATCAGAATTAATCTGGAACTCACAAGCTTCCGAAGAGCATTAAAGACCCACTTATTCAAACACTACTATGAAAACATACCATAGAAGCCATGACCCCCAACAACCCAACTCCAACATCTACCTACACAACAAACCTATCCCACATCACCAAAGGATGCCGCTACAAATCATACTGGTCAAGCACCATACCACCAATCAACTGATTTTCCAAGCACCGTCATAACCTCCCAAGTTAACCCTATTAAACATGGAATGGCCTGATTATGTAATTACTACACACTGTAAATACTGTAAATATTGAATGTTTTCTGTAAGCATTTTAAATATTTTGTAAACTCATCCAAGTTAACATTCCTGTTCAATGTAAAATGTTCTGTTATACGTTTCTTGTAAACCGCTCTGCCTAAAAAAAATAGAACAATATATTAAAAAAACTAAACAAACAAATAGCAAGCCAGCCAGTCACTTACAAAGGCAATGCAGAATGGGCCCTCTGCCCATCACTGGGCAGGGTGGAAAGATGAGGTTCCCGTAGGATCCATAGCTTCTGCAGAAAGGGCCGAGATGTTCCCTGAAATTTACTATGCGGAGCTGATGGCTTGTCTAGTTGGAAACGCCATGAATCTTTGAACATAGCACAAGATGATGAGTGCTTAATCAAAGCCTTGGGCTTATCCTAGAGGAAATGCTGTAGTTTTGTCTCGCCCAAGTCCTTAACAAGTTTCTCCAGGTCCTCTTCTAACAGAACTCTGCCCTTAAAGGGAAACTTAGTCAAGCAGGCCTTAGAAGCATTATTTGCCACCCAGTGCCAGAGCCCAGGCCTCTGTAATCACTGCTCTCTCTCTAGCTGAGAGCTGAATGAGGACATACAAGATGTCAGCTAGAAAATATCGCAACCGATTCCAGCCGAGCGGAGGAGTCATCCTTTGGTAAAAGCTGAACCCAGAGTAGCAGCATGCAGGCTGCCAATCCTCCACAGATGGAAGCGTGCAAATGAGGAAGCTGAGAAGACCATTTTAAAGAGGGCCTCCACCTTTTGATCTTGCTGATCCCAGAGAGCAGCATCATCCTCCTCCACTGAAATACTGGTGCGCTTAGTGAGAGCTGCAACGAGCGCATCCACCTTGCTAAAGCAAAACCAGTTATCCAGATCCACCTGAGGCAGGGCAAAAAAGCTTGCCTGGCAGTTTACTGCCTAATAGAGTGGCATTCAGAGAGCCCCACTCCACTTGGACTATATGTTGGAGAGCTTGCAGAAACAGGAAGGCCCATGGAAGCTCTCCATAATGGGATCCACATTCAACTTGTCCTCTTCCTCTGCTGGCTCCTCAGAGATCCTTAGAGATGATGGAAGCTAAGCAATCAAAGTCAGCAACTCCTCCTATCAAAACAGGTGCACTACCAAGGAGCCATCATCTTCTTCCATGGAAGATAACTCCCCTTCCTCCAGAGTCTCCATGCTTCCACAGCTGTCCAGAACAGAGTCTTCTTCTCAGTTGTCGGAGAGCTCCCAATCCAGGTGCCCCAAAGGGTCCTCTGGGGCCAACAGCATGCCCCTGAGATCTGAAGAGAACTCCTCCAGCTCCCCAAGACGGGAACACTTCCAAAACAGAGCCACGTTCCATGAGGGGACTCCAGTGGTTAATATGCCTACCTCAGAAGACTTTGTGGGCCCCTGAGAGGAACCTGATATGTTTCAAGTGTCCTCTGCCAAAAACACCATGCTTGTTGAAAAAGAGGAATTGACCCCATGGCCCCCAGGGCAGCTCCTGTCAGATGCAGCCTTTTCCCCTCCAGCAGGGCACAAAGGTGGCAGGGGGGAGGGAGGCTTGAGTGGAGGCTGGAATAGCTCAAGTCTGAGCCATGGCATCTGTTGTCACCTTTAAAACTCCTGCAGCATGCTGAGAAGCTAGAGAGACCTGTCGCAGCTGCTCTGACACCGCAGGTCACTTCCACGACTCCTCCCCTAGGATCATCAGCACAGTCTACACAGCCCATCCATTACCTGGAACCAGTGCTTTCTGTAGGTGAAACAGCATTATCCATGACATTACCTGGACACACGCCAGCCAAACACTCCAAGCTGCGTGCAGCCACTACTGCTCCAGAGGCTTTGCGCAGAAGTGGCAGAAGCCATGGAAAGAACCGCAACAAGCTCCGCAACCCTGACCGTGCTTTGACACAATCCTTATGGCCCCCTCCCCAAGCACCAACTAGGTCATAGCATAGAGTGCAGTGGTAGCCTAATCCAACCTATGGGATCGACCACGTGGACGTCTGAGCGGCGAGGTGCCCCCCCCCCCTTACTGTAGAGATCCAGAGCACCTTCAGGCAAAGTAGCAGCCCATAGAACAGACTTTTCCTCCAGGAACAGTAGCTATTGGAATAGTCTCTCTTACCCTCTGTCTTCTTTTTTTTTATTTTAAAAGAGCTGCACCCAATTACAGAAAGGGGGGAAGAGGAGGGCAAGGAGGGCAAAGAGGGCGTAACGAGCTGGGGAGAAAAATAAAACAAGGCTTCAGAGAGAGAAGTTATCTGAGGGAGGGGAACCCCACCAGACAGCCCTCTAAACAAGGCTAAGGCCTATCTGGGCTCAACCGGTCAGGTTACTGATAGGACTCCCATCCTCCAAGCAGGAAAATCAAACAGGGTATTCACCAATATGCCCTGGAGACATCTGTTCCTTATGTTCCTGTCACTGTTCCCTCTAAGCTGTGCGCGTGTGCTGTCGCACCGCCGCCCTAGAGGCCAAGGTTGGTATGGGCAGGTCGAGTGGACATGAGAGTTTTTTTTAACTTTGAATTTTGGTCTTTATGTAAGGGTCAGGGTACTGTTCCCAGGACCTACCGGGGACCAAACTTCAAGAGAACACAACAGTCCAAATGTAGGGAAAGTAAGGCTTTATTTCCCTTTACGCACAATGGTTCAAACAGTGGAGACTACTTCAACAAAATAAAGAAACCTTGCTTCAGGCAAAAAGAAGAAATATATTCAAAACTTGCTTTGTCTACTGTTACTTCACAGGACTTTGTATAAACCAATTACACAGGCTTTGCTATTGAGGACTGCTTACATTTCATGCAAAGATATTAGGCTTCCTGCCTGACAGTAGCTACAATCCATAGCGGTCTCAGGAGGGTCCTCGTTGAATTCCACCTGCATAGGCTGAGGGTCAGATAACTGTGAATCTGTGTCAATATACTCTTGTGGAGTGTATTGAGGCTTCTCATACAGCACATTCACTAGCTTCCAGTGTTCTGAGTCTAGGTTTTGGCCGCGCCCATGTGAAGGCTTGTTAGGGCAATAACTTCCTTTGGCTTGCTGCCTTATGTTACACAGTCTTTCTTTTACCAAAGGCTTGTGTCCTATCTCACGGACAGTTTGATAAGGAGGGCACACTTCTGTATCTTGTGCTTCCTGTTTCAGTAAGTTTATTTATTTATTTATTTATTTAACATCTCTTCTATACCGCGCTATTAAAATCAGCGCGGTGTACATCGAACAAAACATACTGCAATGCATACAGTTAACATTGAGTTTACAGAGAACAAGGGAATATATAACAAGGAGTAACAGGGATAACTATGTACAATCAACATTATACTATATATAAGCTTTTATTAAATACCATATTTAAACTAGAGTGGATATTGTACGTGTATTCATGTGGTTGCACGGGTCAACAGTAGTAATGTGGATTATTGTGAGGTCTAACCCTTTTCTGGTTGGATTAAGGTGCTAAGGTATTTGGTGTAAGTGGGAGGCCTGTTGGTTGTGTGAGCGTCCATGGTTACTTCTGGGTAGTATTTTGTGAATAAGTGATGCTTCACAGCTTTGCGGAATTGTAATAGGCTTTTGATGCCTATTATAGTTGCCATTACAGTTATAATGCTTAGCAGAATAAAAAGGTGGTTTACCTTGTTTCTTAGGATTGTCCCAGTTAGTTGAGTCACAAGGCCCAGCCTTGCTGTAGTTCAGCCTTACTCGAGCAGTAGGCTTCTCAGACTTCAGCTGGCCTTCCTGTAGAATCAGCACTCTTTCACACCCACACCTTTTGTTATTTGAATAAGGAGTGTTACCTCTTACAGCAATGATTTCATCATTTCCCTGGTAACAGCCACAGTGTCCTGCATTTATTGCTGCCGGTTCCTCATATAAAACTCTGGGGTTTATTTCTCCCCTTGTGCCTATCTTTCCAGTATCTCTCAGCCAAGAACTCCTGGAATTCTGCTGCACCGGACTTACTGTGCCTTCCTGCCAGGAACTCCTTCCTCTCTGGTATCTTTGCCAAGACTTCTTTTCTCTTTCAGCTTCTACCACAGCCTCTGCTTTCCGTTGCTGCTGCTGGTACCACCGCTGATACTCTTCCTGGTGCGCTCTCTGGTGCTCTTCCTCCTGGTGCGTTTCCTGGTGTGTTTCCTGGTGTGTCGCCTGGTGTATCTCCTGGTGTGTCTTCTTTACTTGTCCTACTTCCTCCTTTTCAACTTCCCAGCCTTTCCTAAGAGGAACTCCCCCTTTCCTGGATTGGCTGTTAGGTTGCATTACATCATCAGTTCTAGGGTGCAGTTCTCTAGGCCTTGGAAGGTCACTCCTGCTCCCCCTATCAGGCTCCTCATAGCATTGCAACTGATGTTGAAATCTTTTTTCAGGATTTAAAACCTTTTTCTCTGTATGAATAGGCTCTGCAGTGCCACATATCCCCCCTCTTAAAATATGACGGGCTGGTGAAGCCCCCTTCACACAGCACGGAATACGTGACATGGCGTCGGCGTTGAAATGTAGTTTGCCCGCTCGATGTTCCACCCGAAAATTGTAGGGTTGCAGAGCCATATACCATCTGGTTAATCGGTTATTGTCATTTTTCATAGTATGCAACCATTTTAATGGGGCGTGATCCGTTATGAGAACGAATTTCCTTCCTGTCAGATAAAATCGTAACGCCTCAATGGCCCATTTAATGGCGAGACATTCTCGCTCTATTGTGGCATATTTTTGTTAGGCCACCGTAAGTTTCCGGCTAAGGAACATAATGGGGTGTTCTGCTCCTTCTTGTATTTGAGACAGAACAGCACCCAAGCCCATCTCGGAGGCATCTGTTTGCAATAGGAAGGGTTGCTGGAAGTCTACTCCTCGTAATATGGGGGCCCTACACAGCCTCCCCTTCAGGCGTTGAAACGCCGTTTCCGCTTCAGGTGACCATTGTAGCAGGTTCGGGGCATTTTTCCGCAGCATTTCCGTGAAGATACTGCTTTCCTCTGCAAAATGGGGTATAAAACGTCGGTAATACCCGATGAGACCCAGGAAGCTTCGTAATTGTTTTTTGTTCTGGGGAGCGGGAAACTGTCTCACACTTTCTACTTTATCCCGCAGAGGTTGCACTGTTCCCCGGCCCACGAGGTGACCCAAATATTTGACCTCTTTCGCCGCAAAAGTACATTTTTTTGGATTCAATGTGAGGCCCGCTCTTCTCATTGCTTCTAATATGGTGCGTATGTGGTGGAGATGATCCGTCCAGGTGGCGCTGTGGATCACTACATCGTCCATATAAGCAGTTGCGAACGTTTGGTATGGCCTTAAGATGATATCCATTAAACGTTGACAGGTGGCTGCTGCCCCGTGCAGACCGAATGGCATTCTGCGGAATTGAAACAGCCCCAAGGGCGTACTGAAGGCAGTTTTTGGTCTGGCATCCCGTGTTAAAGGGATCTGCCAATACCCTTTTGTCATGTCCAACGTTGTCAAAAATTTCGCTTGCCCAAGCCGGTCTAGTAGCTCCTCTATACGAGGCATGGGGTAGGCATCGAACGTAGACACGGCGTTTAACTGGCGAAAGTCGATACAGAAACGCATCGAGCCATCTGGCTTAGGCACCAGAACGACAGGGCTACACCAGGGGCTATGCGATTCCTCGATAACCTCCATTTTCAGCATTTCGTCCACTTGCTTAATAATTTCCTGTCTTTTCGCCTCCGGCAGTCAGTAGGACCATTGCCGGATGATTTTGCCTGGGGGTGTGAGTATCTCGTGAGCCACCAGTGACGTTTCTCCCGGTATAGAGGTTAATACATCTTTGTAAGCTCCCAACAATTGGGCTAAGTCGTGCTGTTGGCTCAATGAGAGTTCCTCCCCGATCTTCGGCTCGGAGTCCTCCTTGTGGTCTTCCACATGGGGGCCTAGGTCTTCTTTGGGAAAATCACCCCCTATGGCCATGAGTCCTTCTAGCTCTGCCTTCCCCGTAGAGCCGAAACCATCTGCACCTCGGCTAGTGGGAGTGAGCAGGGTGACTTCTTCCAAGCTGGGGAACCCGACTCGCTCGCAAATCAATTGCGCTATTCTGTCCCCAACCTGAACCTCGAAGTCTTCTTTAGAAAAATTACACAGGAGAACTTTTACTATTCCCCTATAGTCGGGGTCGATTACCCCTGCGGCTACATCTAGGCTGTATTTGGCAGCCAGTCCTGACCGGGATGCTATCCTCCCATAGCATCCTGGAGGGAGTTCCACTTGTATTCCAGTACTGACCAACTTCCGCCCCTGCTTCGGGATGACCTGGTCTTCCACACTATGGAGATCGTAGCCTGCGGCTTGTGTTGATGCTCTTTGGGGACTACGGGCCTTTTCTGAGGTCTTACAGAACTTCAACACGAATTTCTTAGGTGCCTCCTGTGCTTCCTTTATCGGGACTTTCTTTGGTTTTCCCCAGAGCGGACTAGGGACCATGGAGCTAGTGGTTGCCGCTAGGCTGCTTCGCTGGGTGCCCAGGGGATCAGTAGGCTCAGGCTTACCTCTGTGCTCATGCCTACTACATGTGGAATTCGGGACTTTCTGAGGAGATAAACCCTCTCTCAGACTCCTTTTAAATTGCGGCCCGTCGCAACCCAATACCAGCTCTTGTGGTAGTCTTGGGACCACGGCCACCAACATTTGCTTTCTCATTCCCAATGCATTAACCCACAGTTTGTACACGGGGTAGCTCGTAGCTGATCCGTGAACACATTTTATTTTAACTTGCGCTTCTGGACGTTCAGGGACAGACCATCCTTGGCCTTGGATCACAGACCATAGCTGTTTGGACATCATGGATTGGTCCGCTCCTGAATCCAGAAGTGCTTTAGCGTTAACTCCATGTATTTTCACTTTCAAGACAAAACCTTCTCTCGTTGTCTTTGGGACTTCTCCCACTAGGGCAATGCGTGAATAACATTCCTTTTTTACATGGCCTTTCTTACCACACGAAAAACATCGTTTCACATTTTCAAAATCCTTAGGGTCATTACTACTCCTAGGGCTATACATAGGTCTAGAGGAACTACCTACTCTCCTAGCTTCCATCCCTAAGTTCATTTTAGGAACGCCTACCTTTGGCTGAGTCACTTTCTCTGCCTCTAGATACCTTTCTGTTAGGCTTATGGCCTCCGTAGTGGTGCAACAATTCTGGAGGATTAGAAAATTTTGCACCCTACTTGGTACTGCATCTAGAAATTGTTCTAATATTATGGCGTCCATCAGAGTTTCAATATTCTTTCTCTCAGGCTGTAGCCATTTGTACGCCAAGCTCTTTATTTTATGCCCTAAAGCTTTTGGAGTTTCATTTGGGCTAAGCATAGTGGCTCTAAACAATTTTTTATAAGCTAATGGGGTGAGACCTAGGCGATCTCTGATTGCCATTACCACTTCATCATAGTTATCTGCTAAAGCTGGAGGCATCGATCGATAGGCGGCTAGAGCCTCCCCCGTCAGAGACGCAGCTAGTCTGACTGCCCACTGTGCGGTCGGCCACCGAGCTGACTTCGCTATTCTACTGAAAGAATCCAAGAAATCATCGAGATTATCACTCGAGCTTAACTTTCCCATCGATAGGTCACTGCACGACCACTGTCCAAACTCCGTGTTATGCAGTCCAGTTTCTTGCAACTGCTCAGTTTTCCTCTGTCATCTCTTCCCTCTGCTGGGCTAACCACTTGTCCATTGCGTGCAGAAGAGGTGACTGCTGGTCTTGCATGGCTCTCAGCGCTTGCGCTTGGTTCTGCAGCGCCAGTTCTGCCTGCTTATCAAATTGATTAGCCATCCACGCACATAATTCTTTAGGATCCATGGTGAATCTATAGTAAGGAAACACAACAACAAAACACAACCAAGTGTGGCTCTTTCACAAAGAAAATTTCCTTTCCTTAAACTTTTTTTCTTTTTTTTTTTTTTTCTATACTTTCCTTGGTATCCTACACTTTTCAGGTATATCTACGTTTTACCTGATGGCAGGGTAGAATCAGCTCTGGAACAGTATACGTTGCTGTCGTACTCCGTGATTCTCCGCCGACAGTTGGACACAGGATTTCTCCTTCTCAGGATTTTCCTTCCACTCCGCTCCGGATTTGACTGCTCCACTCTGGGTTTTGTATTCCAACTTGGGTTGTATCTTTTTCCTCTGGAAACCTGTAGCTCAAGCTTCTTCTCTTTAGGCTGGACGTAGGCTCCCACAAAACATCCTGTCAACTACGCCATTTCCATGTCGCACCGCCGCCCTAGAGGCCAAGGTTGGTATGGGCAGGTCGAGTGGACATGAGAGGTTTTTTTAACTTTGAATTTTGGTCTTTATGTAAGGGTCAGGGTACTGTTCCCAGGACCTACCGGGGACCAAACTTCAAGAGAACACAACAGTCCAAATGTAGGGAAAGTAAGGCTTTATTTCCCTTTACACACAATGGTTCAAACAGTGGAGACTACTTCAACAAAATAAAGAAACCTTGCTTCAGGCAAAAAGAAGAAATATATTCAAAACTTGCTTTGTCTACTGTTACTTCACAGGACTTTGTATAAACCAATTACACAGGCTTTGCTATTGAGGACTGCTTACATTTCATGCAAAGATATTAGGCTTCCTGCCTGACAGTAGCTACAATCCATAGCGGTCTCAGGAGGGTCCTCGTTGAATTCCACCTGCATAGGCTGAGGGTCAGATAACTGTGAATCTGTGTCAATATACTCTTGTGGAGTGTATTGAGGCTTCTCATACAGCACATTCACTAGCTTCCAGTGTTCTGAGTCTAGGTTTTGGCCGTGCCCATGTGAAGGCTTGTTAGGGCAGTAACTTCCTTTGGCTTGCTGCCTTATGTTACACAGTCTTTCTTTTACCAAAGGCTTGTGTCCTATCTCACGGACAGTTTGATAAGGAGGGCACACTTCTGTATCTTGTGCTTCCTGTTTCAGTAAGTTATAATGCTTAGCAGAATAAAAAGGTGGTTTACCTTGTTTCTTAGGATTGTCCCAGTTAGTTGAGTCACGAGGCCCAGCCTTGCTGTAGTTCAGCCTTACTCGAGCAGTAGGCTTCTCAGACTTCAGCTGGCCTTCCTGTAGAATCAGCACTCTTTCACACCCACACCTTTTGTTATTTGAATAAGGAGTGTTACCTCTTACAGCAATGATTTCATCATTTCCCTGGTAACAGCCACAGTGTCCTGCATTTATTGCTGCCGGTTCCTCATATAAAACTCTGGGGTTTATTTCTCCCCTTGTGCCTATCTTTCCAGTATCTCTCAGCCAAGAACTCCTGGAATTCTGTTGCACCGGACTTACTGTGCCTTCCTGCCAGGAACTCCTTCCTCTCTGGTATCTTTGCCAAGACTTCTTTTCTCTTTCAGCTTCTACCACAGCCTCTGCTTTCCGTTGCTGCTGCTGGTACCACCGCTGATGCTCTTCCTGGTGCGCTCTCTGGTGCTCTTCCTCCTGGTGCGTTTCCTGGTGTGTCGCCTGGTGTGTGTCCTGGTGTGTCTCCTGGTGTGTCTTCTTTACTTGTCCTACTTCCTCCTTTTCAACTTCCCAGCCTTTCCTAAGAGGAACTCCCCCTTTCCTGGATTGGCTGTTAGGTTGCATTACATCATCAGTTCTAGGGTGCAGTTCTCTAGGCCTTGGAAGGTCACTCCTGCTCCCCCTATCAGGCTCCTCATAGCATTGCAACTGATGTTGAAATCTTTTTTCAGGATTTAAAACCTTTTTCTCTGTATGAATAGGCTCTGCAGTGCCACAGTGCGCACGCACACACCTCGCTGAACTAGCGCACATACTTTACAACAGAGCGCACAGAAATTATGGTTCTGATTCTGATAGAAAACAACCCAGACGTCTTAAAATTTAAAAGATTTTCCGCTTCATTTAGTAATTGTCTATTTTCCTATGATTAAAATTAATGTGGTGTACATACTGTATTCTGACGAGTAGTCACATTTTAAAGTATATAACTCCGAGTGTCGTTATATGGCGCACAAAAATTTAACCTTCCTTCAAAAGCTGCACAGCTGATTTTTTTATGCGCACACAGCCTACAGAAAATTAGAGGGAACATTGGTTCCTGTATCACCTATGTGTGTCAAGCCTATCTCTAGTCCCCTCTCTTTTGTGTGTGTATCTTGCTTAGACTGTAATCTCTATTGAGAAGGGACCGTCTCCCATGTCTACACATACAGTGTTGCAACGCTGCGTGTGCCTTGTAGCGCTATACAAATGATAAGCAGTAGTACTGGTAGTAGAGTCCCCGCAGGACACCTGCCCCAAAAGCTGCACCATTTGCTGGAGAAAGATAAACACTGAAGGGCGCTCCTAGCTGCACCAGCCTTAGTACCAGTGGTAATGTCATTAGAAGCTTCTAGTTTGTCTCCATCATCTGCTGGTGGGGGGGGGGGGGGGGGCCATAGCCCACGTGTCTGGACTGCTCTAGCAGGACAATCTTGAAACGTGATTATAAACAATGAGCCCGACATTCAAAGGCATTTACACGGTTTCCAGGCCTGCAAACTGTGTAACTGCCACTCGGCGAGATATTCAACAGCGGTAACGTGATCAGTGCTGCTACTACATGCCCCAATGCTAACTGGTTTGCATCGGGGCATGGCGGGGGCCTACTGGGGCAGCACCCATCACTAACTGGGCCGAGGCGAGATTGAACCGCTGCCCGGTTAGCAACATATGGCAAACGTCAGGCGCAATAAACACCGGCCTAACTTTCGCTGTAGGAGCTACCCAGGCAGCGGCTATCGCTGCTGCTCAGTTAGCTTCATGGCAATCTGGGCAGCCCAGAAATGGCCCCAGCACTGAAGATCCAGGTTTAAAGCTCAGCACCGGCAGCTAGCAGTTGTAGGAGTGCTAGTCGCCAGCACTGACTATCGGGCCCAATGGGGATCTAACAAAAAAACAGCTCATCTGTAATGGGAGTTCTTCATGATCGGTGAGCGAATGGACCCACTGGTCTGGGTGATGTCATCCTTTGTCGGCCACGTAACATAGGATGACATCACCCAGTCTTGGGCGCCATCCCAACTTTTGCACAGAGAAAAAGGGATCTGAAGACAAGATAAATGTAAATGAGAACAATGGATGCACATAACCATACAAAGCAAGGGCTGGGAGGAGCCTCCAGCAGAATCAACTCCATTTCCTGTGCTTCCAGGCCTGATCCAATGGTGTCTTTGTGTTTTGCAACTTACGGTGCAAAAAGCAGTCATATTTAAAACAACGCCGGCAGAAGAGCGTGTGGAAGGAATGCAGGGACTGTTCTCGCTGCACGGATTTTGCACATGGTCCATCAATGTTTGGAGTGCACTGTAGGGGCAGTACGTTAGGGTCGGACGCTTCCGTCAGGTCTCTGTACCTGTCAAAATAAGATCATATTCCAACAAACTTCACAAGAAAAGCCCTAAAGTTATATATATTTTGGCACAGCATATGTACATAAAAATCTGTATTATTAATTTAGGGATATTACTGGAGGAAGGAAATCACAACTTTCTTCTTTTTAGGTATCTGATGCCCTAATTAAAAAGTGGTAGCCTAAATTTTAACTCAAGTCAGGCCGAAAGACAATTGCAAGCACTACTATTCTTAAGAAATGGAAAGCTTATACTGTATACACACACACACTTCTTACAAATCCATGCTACAAGCACTGAGGCCAATATACAAAGCTCCGGATATTTAAACACCGTGGCACTAGCAAAGAATATTTGGAGAGAGCAGCTGGCAGGGCTGCTGTGCAGATAGAACAGAGCTTTTTTGCTGTCCTAAGGTATGTGGCCAGCCTAGCCACATCTAAGGGCAAAATCTATCCAGAGAGCAGCACTATTCAGCTGCTATCTGGAGAGTGGCTGGCACCACTGTGAGGTGGTCTTTGGAGATATTCATCTATCCAGCCAGCACCAACGAATGTCTCTCCCACCACCCTTATCCAGATAACCTCCAAGGCAATCCGGATAAGAGCTTTCGAGTACTGGCTCCATTGTTTCTCTATACATGGCACATGAATTCCTGATCATCCTTTGGCCTATATTAAACTTCCCTCTCATTCTAATCGCAAATCAGAAAGGATGCTTACAGCCGGATTTACAGAAAGTGAGGCTGCTTATCTGTAGCAGAGGTTCCCTGTAGACAGCAGGGGAAAGAGGTTTGCCTGCATCTCTCCTACTTTTTTATTTATTAGGCCCATTTTGCAAAATTGATGGCACCTATTGTTGAGTATCAAGTTGTCTGTCTGTAAGCAAGAGCACCACATACATGTCTATGCTTATTCCCCGCAAGGAAGGACAGAGCAGATGTCTGCCCATAAGGATCCCATCTCCCGCAGGCAGAAGAGAAGGGGAAGGCCACGATTGCAGCCAGGAAAGAAGCTGTTTGCCTGCAAGTAGATAAAGTAAGAAGAGTTCCCTGGGCTCTGGACCTACCTGAAGCTTCAAAAAAATGTTAGACAGGAGGTTGGGGCGGGGCGGGGCGGGGTGGGGTGAGCGATCTGGAGAAAGCAGGAAAAATTTGAAGGTACAGTAGGCTTGTAAAAAATGACTGATAGGGGTATGGGGGCAGGGGGAGGGAAGAGTGCAAGGTGTTGGAGGCTGAAGGGATGAATGCCTCAGGACAAAAGACACAATGGACCCGATATTGAGTCAGCTGCCCTCTAACCCAGACATTCAATGCTGCGGCGACAGCACTGAATATCTGGGGATCGCCACACATGCCGGAAGCCACCAAAGCTAACAGGGCAGGAGGGATATTGCATGCTGCCCAGTTAGCTCCTGCGCATTAAAGATAGGCAAGGGTTTTCCTGGCAATATCACTCCTGCCCTGTTAGCGACAGTCTCTGCCTCCACTCCGCCGCAGAATGCCCCCATGCTAAACCGATAGCATCGGGGCACATAGGGGAGTTAGAAGGGGATAATCAACAGCACTAACCGTGTATGTGCCGTTGAATAGCCCCATTTAAGGCATTTACATGGCTTACTGGGTAGTAAACAGTGTAAATGCCTTTCAAAAATCAGGCCCAATGTGTATGTTTGTTTATTTAAAACCTTGATATACTGCTTTGGACATGGGTCAGTATCAAAGTGGTTTACAATAAGCACCGTAACCTTCCCAAAGCACACTCTGGTAGCCCACACCTCCAGACCACACACATGCCCAGGCACACCACAGACATGCATTGCCACCCTACCTCCAGACCACATTCACACACACACACAGAGGCACCCCACCTTCGGACCACACACACACACTCGCTCCCATACACACTGGCAGCCCACCTCCAGACCACACACACGCGCCTCATCTCTGCACAACACACACACACACGTACTGCATCCCACCCACAGTCTGTCGCATCATACACACACATACACACTTACTATCTAAAGATATAACTGATGTTATCTATATATTTCTGTCTAAAGATGCCTCATACATCCCCTGCCAGCATAACAAGGCTCACCTTATCATCTCTCTTTGAATTCCCCCCACCCCCCCGAAGACCTCTATGAGTTAGGAAGGGAAAATGCACCATTTTATACACTATAAGCCTGCACTTTTCAACTTATTTATATGAACATGTGTTATATCACATGTGACACAGTCTGACTGACATCGAGGAGGTTTACAATAAGATATCATAAAGCTGCTAACAAGACAATAGGCAAAATTTTAAAAAAATGGCAAAGACTAGCTAAAATGCAAATGCAATGTGTGTCTTTGAATCAATGCTGACTCCTGGTGACCCAGCAGCTCCTGGGCTTTCTTGGCAGGCCTTTCTTCCAGGGAAATGGAGGGTTAAGTGACTTGCACAAGGTCACAAGGAGTGCTACTGGGAATCGAACCCTGGTTTCTTGGTTAGCAAGTTAGTGCTCTAAACACTAGGCTACTCCTCCACAAATACACATGGGTCTGAAGAGATCAATATCCTCAAAACTATGTAACAGGATGTGGGTAAAGCATAGTTACTCACCTGTAACAAGTGTTCTCCGACGACAACAGGAATCAGTCCTCACATATGGGTGACATCAGCGCCAATGGAGCCCACGCGGAAGCATCTCCCCAGCTTTCAAAGAAAGTCTTTGGGAGATACAACATGCATGTACGGTCCCCTTTCCGCCCAAGGGTGCCATCTTGCCTGTCTAATTGAATGATACACATGTTTTCATCCATACAGTACACAGTTTATTGTATATAGTTATAGCAAGTTACCTGTACATAGTTTCAAAGTTCAATGTAAAGTTTGCTGTGACATTTCATGTAAACTGCCCTGATCTCAGGAAGGGGCGGTATACAAAAGCTGGTTAAATAACTAGATAGATAGACAGATGGCTAAGACAGCAAAAATAAAATACAGTAAAGCAGCAACCCTAAGGGGAGGAGGGAGGGTTGCGAGGACTGGTTCATGCTGTCCTCAGAGAACACCTGTTACAGGTGAGTAACTACGCTTTCTACGGGAACAAACAGGAAGTCAGTCCTCACATATGGGACTCCCCAGCTACAGGCTACCGAGAACCTTTACAAAACGATATGGGTGACCAGAGAAAGTGAGCCATGAACTGCAGCAGTTCAGTCCCAACTGAGAAACTCTTGTGAGACCCAAGTGTCCAGCGGGGAACCAGCACTCCGGTAGCCTGAACACAGAAGGGTCAGAGGACAGGAGTTGCCTACACCCCAAAGAGATTACAAAGCATGGCCTGGACGTCCTGTCGGAACTCCCTCTCCAGGCAGTAGTGAGTTTTGAAGGTTTGGACTGAAGACCAGGTGGTGGCCTGGCAAATTTCTGTCGCAGGTATGCAACACAGATTTGCTACAGAGGCAGCCATGGCTCTGACCCGGTGCACCATGACCCGATGGTCTAGTGAGATCCCAGCCTGCTCATAGGTGAAGGCAATGCAGTCCACCATCCAAGTGGACAGAATTTGCTTGGTTACTGGAAGCCCCAGTCAACTGGGGTCATAGGAGACAAAGAGTTGAGGCGCTTTGCGGTGGCCCCGAGTCTGTTGCAAATAGGACACTCCAGTCCCACCTGGGACAGGTGCAGTAGGTACTGGAGCACCAGCTGCACCAAGCAGGAGAACGAGTTTGCCTTCCTCTCGGCACACCACACCGAAAACAAACACCATTTAAAGGTGTACGCTCTTCTTGTGGAGGCCTTGCAGGAGGCCAGAAGGACCTCCTTCAGTTCATGTGGGAGGTTGAAGGGAGCTAGAGCTACTCTTTCAGCAGTCAAGTTGTGAGTAACAGAGACCCCAGATTGAGATGCAGAAGAGAACCCCCCTACTGTGAAAGTAGTCCTGGGCCACAGCCTAGGGGAATCGGAGGTGCCGCCGACAGACAGAGAAGCAGCAGGAACCAAGCCAGTGGGGAGCTACCAGAATCAGTGATGCCCTATCATGCTGGACCTTGAAGAGAATCTTGGTGACTAGCAGTGTCAGCAGGAAGGTGTAAAGGAGGCTTTCTGTCTATGGGATGAGAAACGCATCCGCCGCCACCCGGAATGGATGCAGTTGGCGGGAGCAGAAGCAGGGCAACTGTGTTTTGTCCAGGCCAGCAAATAGGTCCACTAGGGGGACGCCAAAGAGTCAGAAAAGTCGGAAGGCCACTTTTGGGTCCAGGCACCACTTGTGCGGCTGGAGGACTCTGCTCAGCCTGCCTGCCAGGACGTTGTCCAGGCCCAGGAGTTAGACCGCCTGCAGGAGCATCCCAATGTGTGCTGCATATGAGAGGGCTACTGCATCCTGGCAGAGGGAGTACGACCCTATGCCTCCTTGTTTGTTGACACAGAACATTGCAACTTGGTTGTTCGTATGGACCTACATTGACTGGTGCTGCAACCAGTGGCGAAAGGCTCGGAGGGCCAGAAATTTTGCCCGGAGCTCAAGAAGGTTGATCTGCAACTGGCACTCTATCTAGGACCACATGCCAGGTGCGGAGGTCCTCGCAATGAGCTCCCTATCTTCGCAGGAAGGCGTCTGTAGTAAGGACCCTCTGGGGGGTGGGTATTTGGAAGGGCATCCCGGCCTGAAGGTGGCAGGGGATCCACCACTAGTCAAGGGAATCCGCCAGTTGGCAGGCCACTTTTACCCATCTTGAAACCTCCCTGTGGCTTGTGTCCACTGGGAGCAGAGGCACCACTGAGCCGCCCTCATATGCAAGCAGGCGGGCGTTCAGGGTTACGTGGACCATGGAGGCCATGTGGCCCAGCAGGCGGAGGAGAAGGCAATGTTACACTTCTGCAGCTAGCGCCCTGAGGCGTTTTGTCCTCTCCGGAGGGAGAAAGGCCTTGGCCTGGAGGGTGTCAAGCTGAGCCCTTATGAACTCTAGGCACTACGCCAGAGAGAGGTGGGACTTGGGGTAGTTGATGATGAATCCCAGATGCTGCAGGATGTGTATGGTGCACACTCGGTGGCGTTGTGCACCTCTGCAGCTGTGCCTCCCCTTATGAGCCAGTCATCCAGGTGCTGGAAGACTAAGGCCCCCTGGAGACGGAGGTGGGCTGTGACCACTACTAGGAACTTGGTAAAGACCCTTGGCAATGATGCCAGCCCGAAGGAGGAAGGTACTGGTAGTGACCTCCTCCCACCACGAACTGGAGGTATTGTTGATGGATGGAATGGATCAGAATGTGTGTATAAGCATCCTTCAGGTCTAAGGAGCATAGCCAGTCTCCCTGCTGGAGGTAAGGCAGCAGTGTTCCAAGGGAGAGGATCTTGAACTTCTACCTCACCAGAAATTTGTTCAAGTCCTGTAGGTCCAGTATGGGCCCGAGGCCCCCTGTTGGCTTAGGAACAAGGAAATATCTGGAGTAGAAGCCTTTGCCCCAGAGATGTTTGGGTACTGGCTTCACTGCCTTGTCCATGAGGAGGAGTGCGAGCTTGGTGAGGAGCAGAGTCTGGTGAAGGAGAGGCCTTATAGGTTCTCCTGGGAAGAATGATGGTGGTGGCTGTTGATGGAGGAGATATCCTTCCTTGACTACTTGCAGCACCCAAGAATCGGTGTGATGGAGGACCACCTATGGGCAAACAGGGCCAGACGCCTCCTTGTGGACTGTAGAGGGCCTCCTGGAGAAGGAGGCCAAACCCAAGGAGTCAAAAACTCCCTCCAGGCTGGGCCTGGGCCGGTGCCTGGGTCTTAGGCTTGCAGGGGCCATGCCCTTGCAGAGAAGGCCTGGTACTGTGGGGCACTGCTGAACACCCCCCTTCTTTCTCGGAAAGAAAGGCTTCTTCCCCAGGGCCTTCTTACGAGGGTGCACCAAGGTCTTCTTCGAGAGTCTGGTCCTGGTCCTCTATCTCAGTAGCCTTGTCTGAAAGGTTTTCTGAAGAGTTCTCTCTGGTAAAAGGGACATTGATGAGTTTGTCCTGGACCCACTGCTCAAGGTCAGACATCTGCAGCCACACCTGGCACTGGGCCCCAATGCCTGCAGCGACCACTCTGGCTGAGAATTTGAAGCCATTGTATACTGCTCGAGATAGGAATTTCGAGCACTCCTTGACTGCCAAGGCCAGCTACTTGAACCACTAAAGGGGTTCCCCATTGAGGCCTGCAGAGAAGCCAATGAGCTCCCTCACCAGTTCCTTTAGGTACATGCCGATGTACAACTGATAGGACTGGACTCGGCAAACCAGTATCAAGCCCTGGTAGCATTTTCGGCCAAGGGCGTCCAAGGTCCGAGCCTCCTTACCTGGAGCCACCGGGGAATGAGTCTTTTGTCTTTTGAGTGGCCACAAGACTGACTTGACAACCATAGAACTGTGAGGGAGCTGGGTCTTTTGGAACCCCAGGCTTCGGCGGACTCAGTACATGGAGTCAAGCCGCCTGCTCACAATGGGCACAGATGCCGGTGTTTCCCCACATATGGAGGAGGCGGTGCTCAAAGATCGGAGGGATGGACACCGTGAGGGCCTCCTTCAGCAGGGCCTCATACTAGAGGATTTCAAGTTCCTACATGCAGGGGTCCTCCTCCGCCTCAGTGTCAAACGTGAGTGCCTTTCCATATCCCAAACAAAGTTGAGGAAGGCAACGTCCTGTGACAGGGACACTGGTGCAGACAGGTCAGTTTTGCCGGTTGTCTGGGAACTCCTGGTCCTCAGTCTCCCAGTCTAACTCGGTCAGAAGAAGAATCCAAGGCTCTACGGCTCACGTGGTCAGGTCCTGAACCTGAAGGCCCGCGAACCCCGAGGGACCTGCAGTCCTAGCTGTGAGCACTTGCCGGAAAGGACCGGGACCTCGTCTGATGCTGATGGGTCTCTCGAGGCGGGTGGCACTCAAGGATCAGCTTGAGGACTGGGAAAGCCCTCAAGGTCGAGTGTTCGGTTGTCAGGGCGGATGAACCAGAAGACTGGACATCCACGCCTGCTGCTGTGCCAGGAGGGCAGTGATACTGCACTCCAAGTCCGCCATTTTGGTTTGAATGTTAGATGGCTCTGCAGCCTTCGATGCAGACACTGATGGCTTTGGGCCCAGCGTATGTTCCATCAAGGGGGAGTCTGAGGCTGGTTGCCCGACACTGAAGTCTCATTCCAGGGTAGCTTGTGAGACTGTTCCTGCTCCGACCCCTCAAACTCTCGTTAGGGACTGCAGGACCTGGTGTGAGATTTACCCACTTTTCCAGATCCATCCTCCAAGGCAGCCTTCGAGGTTTTCAAGCTCTTCTTGCATTCCAACTCTAGAGAGTTCCTTTTGGAGAAGCCACGGCCATGGGACTCAGAGGCTGCCTGGGCCTTGCAGGGCACTGAGGTACCAGAGGGGCTCTGGAGCATGGTGTCGCCGGGGACTCTGGCGCAGAAACAGATTTATGGAACAACTTCTCCTACTGCAGCTGACAGCTCTTGATGTCCTTTGCAGACATAGACTTGCAAAGGTTGCAGCCAGAGTTGTCATGGTCTGGCTCGAGGAAGCAGTCATGTGGGTCAGTGAGGGACATTATTTTACTGCACCAATCACATTTTTTTGAAGCCACTGGAGGCCATGGGTAAAAAAAACGGGTCCTTGAACCTGAGTGAGGATCCGAGGCCTGCTGACCAAAAAGGGCATGAAGTGTCGGTGGAGAGACACCTTGAGAAAAAAAACCAAGAAAACAAACCGAGGAGTGATGGCAAGGTGAGCTGGCTCGGGGGCGGGAAAGGAACTGGAACGCGTAATGGAAAGGATAATTTTCAGATATAAAACGAACCACTTTTTCCACAGAAATGGGAAAGACGTCTGGTGAGCTCCATGGAAAGAAGGAGACTGAGGCAAGATGGCACCCTTGGGCAGGAAGGGGCCCATGCATGCGTAGCGCATCTCCCAAAGGTTTTCTTTGAAAGCTGGGGGAGATGCTTCCGCGTGGGCTCCATCGGCACTGACGTCACCCATATGTGAGGGCTTACTTCCTGCTTGTTCCCGGAGAAAAACCAGTACACAATAGGATATAAAAACTTCAATTTAAAAGGTAGTGTCTTCTACAGGCACATCTGAAAAACCATGGACCTGCTATTCAAAGGAGTAACTCAGTTAGCAGATCTACTGTGTTAATCTCCCTAGCTGGGATATTCAGCGGCACTTACATGGTTAGTGCCGCTGAACACCTACGGGCGCTGCCACTGCTAATCGGTTAGCATTGGAGCATTCTGGGGCAGCACACGGCAATAACTGGGAAGCAGCAATATTGAACTGCCACCTGGTTACCGCTAAGCAATGAAAATCAGGTGCAGTAAAGTGCTGGCTTAACCTCTGCTACTGAAGCTAACCGGGCAGCGGACACTGACCAAAAACAACTGTGGGCTCACAATATAAGCTAAAGTACTACTACTGATCATTTGTATAGCGCTACAAGCAAACACAGTGCTGTACATACAACTATAAAAGATAGCAAAGTTACTCACCTGTAACAGGTGATCTCTGGGAACAGCAGGAATAAGTCTTCACATATGGGTACATCGGTACCGACGGAGTCTGCGCGGGAACGCTTCCCAGCGTCCAATCAGAAAGCTTTTGGAAGTATCCCAACATGCCTGCGTGCTGCCTTCCCACCTTCCCAACTGCCTCTCCTCAGTTAAGTTTTAAAGCTAAGACAAAGAGAGAGAGAGAGAGAGCAAGGAAGGGAAAGATAGAGATAGAGAAATGCAACTCCTAGGGGAGGTGGGAGGGTTGTGAAGACTTATTCCTGCTATTCCCAGAGATCACCTGTTACAGGTAAGTAACTGTGCTATCTCCAGGAACAAGCAGGAATGAGTCTTCACATATGGGGACTCCCAAGCTCAGATGCCCTGAGGGAGTCCTAGCATGTTGCAAGTCTAGAACGAGCCATGCTATTCCTCAGGACCTCAGGCATCCTGGGGATGGAGGGTAGGAGTTGAATACAGAAAAGGAGTTGTGGAACAGCTGGCTGGAACAGGGCTTCAAAAAGGGGAAGACCCTGTATCGTGGGCATTTAGTAATCTGGGCCTCCCTTGTTGGCATTGCACAAGTGCACTGAGCTAAATATGGATCTGATAGAAGAGCCAGTGAATGTGCTCAAGGGGTACCTCACTGAGAAGTAGAGGTAATAAAGTAGAACAAAAAAACAAGTGGAGGTCAGAACCCTTCAGGGTGAGAAATAGCCCCAGGGGAAAACTGGGGTAGTATAAGAGGGAGAGCTTCAGTGGAGACGCAGAAGGTACTATTAAAGAAAGCTTAAGCTGCTTTGGTCCAAAAAAGTACAAATTTAGGACCAAGCGAAAAAAATTTAGTCTGACCCAACTGGACTGGGGTTGGAATCAGTCCATGTAGGGGAGAAAGGGTATGGAAACCCTTGTATCTGATAAAAAGGTAAGGACAGACTCAGGAGCGCTAAGCTTCAGAGTAACGGAAGCTCCGCAATGTCTTTCCTAAATGGGGTCAATTAGGATAGAAGGTACATGGAGAGCTTCAGGAGTACCTAACCTGAAAAGGTTAATTACCATAGGAGTGGTTCTAGGTGTAGTCCCCTAGATATGCTGGTACAGCATTGATAGGGTTAGAGCCTATCTGACAGGATCATAAAGGAATGTCAGGATATCTGATCCTAACAGACAGATAGATAAGTAGATGGATACAGATCTATCTAAAAATATATATGTATATATATACGAGGGTCATTTTTAAAGTAAGAACCGATTGCGCATCGTGTCCGCCCGATCTGTCAAGTGACATCCGTTCAAGGTCAGCCACTCTTGGCCAGTCTCTCACTATGCTGCCTTTACGTTTCACGTCTCTGCCAGTGTTGGTTGTATGGTTATACTGCTTCGTTTGTCGCCATGTCAATCAGTAATCCCTCTGATTGTGAAGTCCGCTCGGTTATCTGTTTTTTAAATGCAAAACAAGTTCGTCCAGCTGAAATTCACCGGCAGCTTGTTGAAGTGTATGGGGAAGGTGTAATGAATGATGTTTAAGGAAGGAATGACAAATGTTCATGATGAAGAACGATCTGGACGGCCTACGTGAAAATGGCAGAGGATAATGGCAGTCTGCAGACAGGAAGTCCAGATATCTCCAGAACTGTAGTATGGAGATTGGATGGAGGAGGCCTCTGGAGGAAGATACCCTAGTGATCCGCCTATGAGGGCAAGATGGGTATTAGGTATCCTCTAGCTGCCAGTGAAGAATTTATCTCTGACGGGAGACCCCAGGAGATATGGGCCAAGCCAGGGAATTGGCCCTTCTTTAGGCTTTCACGTAATGAAAGGCCTGAGGCTTATGCCTCAAAAGATTTTTAAGATAAGATGGAAAGGGTAGAAAATACCTGCCAGGCATGAAACATGACTGGGGGAACCCCTTTTAACCATCTGGGGTTATCTGCTAGCAAGATACTAATGCTCTCTAGCAAGGGCCCATAGTGCAAAGCTACTCTGTAGAGTTGCAAAGAGCAAGCTGCAGGTTGGTTAGAAGAAAAAACTGGCTGTGGACAATCCTTGGTGAAGAATGTCGAAAGCCAGCAGGTAACCAACTATTCTGGCAAGAGCAAGGAGGCAAGAATAGAAGTTAACCAACCAAACTGTGATAATAGGGTTTCCCAAACGAGGTTGATAATCTGTTTGGGGCTTAGCACTGAGGCTAGGAGGATTGCTAGTGGAGGGGAAGCCCTGGTTGTGTAGTGAACAAAACCAGTGGCTTAACAACTAGGAATTTTTGCATCTGCAGCAACTATCAGGGCAGCATGGAGAATTTCTTTTCCCTCCTCTTTTTTTAGATTGGGAAAAAGAAACAACAGACATGGTAGGACTTCCTATTGTCTGAGGAGCTGCCCTAAGGTAACAAGGGGGAAGACAACTCCAGAAGGGAGAATCCCCCGGTAGAACAGGTAGAGGACCATAGGGGCTTACCCGTGTACAAAGTCACTCTTACAAACTAAATGTTGCAGTAAGAGGGAGGTAAGACAGAGTTGCAAGAGACCAACTATGGAGGAAGTCTCCGACAGGTGAGATGATACATGCCAATACAGGGAAACAACTGTCTATTGATAGCTGTTACCTCTCTTTCCTCCAAGAGGAAGAGGAAATCTGTTAAGTATGGGCATGATCATCATAAAGACTCTTAGAGAAAAAATATCTCATGAAGAGATATCTAGCTGGTTAGGATAAATTTAGTGCAGATACTGCAAGTGAAAAGAAGCAGACTGCTACCCTAACCAGCAACCAAGAGGGACAATGATCTATTTGAAACCCTGCGACTGCTGGGTTTGTTGACCCTCTTGAGTTTGTAGATTCTTCAGACCAGGGCGATGTTTCCCCTGTTTGGGAACATCTGTATGATGGGCAGATGATGGACAAAACCTTCTCCCCCTAGGGGAAGAAAGTTTGGTAGGACATTTCCTACCTACTGGGAAAGAAGGCGGCGTAGAATAGCCCCTGGAAACAGGAAAGTCAGTGGATAACTGAGTAACCTGGAGTAAAGACTCCTTGTTGAAGAGATTTTCTCCAGTGCAAGGAGCATTTCCCAGTATTTATTGTGCCCATTTGTCTAAGTCTGAAGCTTGGAGCCAGGCTCTACGTCGTGCCCCTATAGCTATAGCAGAAGTCCTGCTAACAGACTCAAAGGAGTCTAGGGAAGCACGAGTAAGAAACCTAGAGATATTATGAGCATGACTAACCAGTAAGGAATAGTCTGCTTGTGTGGGCTCTTGAAGAAAAGGAGTCAAAAGATGTAATTTCCTTGTGACCTCCTCAAGAGATAGACACATATAAAAAATATATGAGAGAATTCTTGCTGAAAGCATGGATGTCTGGAAGGTTTGACGTCCAAAGGCATCTAGTGTCTTAGACTCACGACCTGGCGGACAAGAAGAGTGCTTTTTATTACTCTTCACTCGCCTCAATGCTGATTCCACTACAATGGAATGATGAGGAAGTTGAGTCCTTTGAAACCCTGGAGAGGGGGGCACCTGATATAGGAGATCAGTTGCTCTGGAAAGAAAGAGAGCTTCCCTTAAAGGAGCTTCCCACATTCGTAGAAGGAGATCCTGCAAAAAATGATGCAAAGGAAGCATTATATTCTCCTTTGCTTTGCTAGGAACAGAGAGGTATTCTGTATTCCCTTGTGTAAGATCTTGTCCAGGAATAGGAATGGCAACCATATCCAGGAGGAAAGTCTGGAAAGAAGGATCCCCAGAGGGAACTTCCCTTGGATAGGCTAGATCTGATGAAGAACTAGCATTGGCACCGAGGGATCTATTCCAGTATATAGGAATAGAAGATCCTGGATGGTGCAGTATGGGATCCTTAGATGGTGGTCGCTGGTACTGCAGGTCAGAACAAGTGACAGTCGGTAAAGATCGTCCATGCTAGGGATCGATTCCAGACTCGGCATCGAGGGAAGCGAGCCTGACGAGAGAAGCATGGATGGTACCGACAGTAATGGTGCTGTGGATATCGGTACCGATCTCGGTACCGTATCTGATAACGGTGGAAGAATACCAGCCAGTGGCAACTCTAACGGTATCGGAGGAACCGAGAGTTGCGGATCCGAAGTATCGGAACCGAGCCTTTGGTACCGACGGAAGTTGGTACCAAGGCGAGTCGGTACCCAGTCCTCCAGACTGGAGATCGATTCCAGACTCGGCATAGAAGGAAGCGAGTCTATCGATGCACGTCTGGAGGGTACCGACGTCGGTACTATTATCGGTGTCTGTACCGATACTGGAAAGTCGGTCTGAAGTGTATCCATTGGGCCCGTAGGTACCGAGGACGCCAGACGACGATCCTTGGTGAGGAATGTTTCATCCAACACCAGTGCCGATGCCGGGGTATCGGTACCGCTCGAAGCGGATGCCACCACCGGGCATGGCTCAGGTATGTTCTGTGAGGGGTGAACCTCAGGAACAACCTGAAACCCCACACAGGCTTTGGAGGCCGAAAACTCCCACCGGGGTTTTGAAGCCAGTGGATTCTCGAGGACAAGGCCATAGGCATCTCTATGCTGTGCATGAGAAGTGCCGCTCGAGGACTGGCTAGTCTTAACAGACTGTTTTTGGGTTACCTGATCCTGTGTAGAAGAAGATATGGTCGGTGCCCTGAAGTTGGAGGGGAATCACGTGTCGAGGGGAACTCGATGTTGAAAGCTTCTTCTCACCATACTGGTGCCTGAGGGCTCTGGAGGAAAATGGTCAGGACCCAAGCAGGCTAGACACCAATTGTGAGTGTCTAAAAATAAAGTTGTACCGCCACAGTTTGTACATTTCTTGGGGAAAGTGGCTGGCAGTTCCATGAGGAAAAATGGAGAGGCCTAGAAGGCCTGAGAACCGTGAGACACTAAAAAGAAAAATATATTCCTTAAGGGAAAATATTTTACAAGAAAAGAAAAAAGAAACACCGGCGGTACCGGTGGCGTCGGGGAAGGCAGCCGCGACCACAAGAAAACTAAAATAATAAAAGAAGAATTTTCTGCGGTGACAGGAGGATGTCCTGCCGGCTCCGCGGAAAAACGAAAACTGAGGAGAGGCAGTTGGGAAGGCGGGAAGGCAGCGCGCAGGCGTGTTGGGATGCTTCCAAAAGCTTTCTGATTGGACGCTGGGAAGCGTTCCCGCGCGGACTCTGTCGGTACCGACGTACCCATATGTGAAGACTCATTCCTGCTTGTTCCTGGAGATAGTCCCTTCCCATCAGAGCTTACAATATAATCAAGACGAACATCACCACAAAACTGGAGACTAGAATATGGTAAGATACACATTAAGTGGTGAACAAGAGAGTGAGGGGCATCAGGATCCAAAAGCAGCCTCGAAGAGGTGGGTTTTTTAGCTTGGATTTGAATAGGGGTAGAGGAGGATTCTGATGTACAGATTCAGGCTCTTTGTTCCAGGCATATGGAACAGCAAAGGTGGCATGAACAAAGTCTGGAGTTGGCAGTGGCAGAGAAAGGCACAGATAAGAACATAAGATGTGCCATACTAGGTCAGACCAAGGTCTATGAAGCCCAGTATCCTGTTTCCAACAGTGGCCAATCCAGGTCACAAGTAGCTGGCAGGTTCCCAAAAAGGCACAGATTCCACAATGCTTATCCCAGGGTAAAGCAGTGGATTTCCCTGGTCCTCTTTAAAATGGTTTATGGACTTTTCCTCCAGGAACTTGTCCAAAAATTTGTTAAACTCGGCTACACTAACAGCTTTTACTACATCCTCGGGTAAGCAATTCCACAGTTTGATTACACATTGACTGAAAGGTTTTTTTCCTTTTATTAGTCCTAAATGGCCTATATAGTGTCACCTAGTCTTTCTACTTTTTGATGGCATAAACAACCGATCTATATTTAGCCGTTCCATTCATTACTTTATAGACCTCTATCATATTTATTTATTTAGCTATTCTTCTATACCTTTGTAACGACAAGTCAAAACTGTTTACATTTAACAACATTGCTAAATAAGGTTTTACAACGAACAGAGAATGTAACATGAAACAAAATAGCTCAAAAAGTGTAATATAATAAAGGGACATATCATATCTCCCCTCATCCATCTCTTTTCCAAGTTGAAAAGTCCTAATCTTTAAGTCTTTTCTCATAGGGGTAGTCCTTCCACCCTCTTTACCATTCTAGTGGCTCTTCTCTGTACCTTTTCTAATTCCGCTATATCCTTTTTAAGATATGGCGACAAGAATTGCACATAATATTCAAGGTGCGGTCGCACCATGGAACGATACAGAGGCATTATGGAGAAATTTCTCTTACCGTTAATTTCCTTTCCTGGAATCCTGCTAGACCACTCCAGACAAGTGGGTTGTGTTCCCCTGTCAGCAGATGCTGGAGACAGAGAAAAAAAACTGTACCAGAATCTGATTGGCTGAGACCCGGTACCCATATAGGCACACCCCAAGGGGTCACCCTCAGTAAACTCTGGCAAGCAAGAAGAACAAAGAAACAGTAAGAAACTATGTACAAGTGAAGAAAGTCTGAAAAGCAGTGGAGAACCCCTGCTCGAGATATAATGCTGCTAGAGACTTTCACAACAATACTGACTGTATGCGTCAAGGGAGGGTCCTGGACTGGTCTAGCAGGATTCCAGGAAAGGAAATTAACGGTAAGAGAAATTTCTCCTTCCAAGTCATCCTGCTAGACCAGTCCAGACAAGTGGGTAGTACCCAAGCTAACTGCCCTCCAGGTGGGAAGACAGTGCCGCAGTTACCACCTTGGCCCCAAATGCGGCGTCCTCCCGCGCCTGAAAATCGAGCCAGTAGTGATGGCTAAAAGTGGATAGAGAGGACCAAGTGGAGCTCTACAAATATCAAGGGGAGTAGCCTGAGAACGCGCTGACCACGACGCCGCTTGAGCACGCGTAGAATGCGCCCGGAGCCCGGAAGGTACCGGTTTTCCGTGGAAGATGTACGCAGACTCAATCTCCTTCCGTACCCATCTAGAGATGGTGGACTTAGAAGCTGCTAGGCCCGTCCGAGACCCCGAAAAAAGCAGAAAGAGGTGATCGGACTTACTGAAAGAATTGGTAGCCTTTAAATACTGGTAAAGGACTCTTTTGAGATCCAAGGTCCAAAACGACTTTTGCTTCCCGGAGGACTGCTCCTGGGGGAAGGAAGGCAAGAAAATAGGTTGGTTCACGTGAAAAGGCATCAGAACCTTTGGCAAAAAGGAAGGGACGGTACATAGCATGACACCCGCCTCCAAAAAAGAGAGATAAGGATCCCGGCAAGACAAAGCCTGCAATTCCGAAACTCGCCGAGCCAATGTTATTGCTACTAGAAAGGCTGTCTTAACGGAGAGATCGCAGAGCGATGCCTTGTGAAGTGGCTCAAAAGGAGCTCCTTGGCTAGCAGCCGAAGCGTCCGGATGACTAAAGCCATGTTGGCTTTCTCTCATTAAATCATGACTATCTACATGTTGAGTAATTTTATTCTCCATATGGTTTCTACCATTTTGCCTGATACCGGCGTCAAATAAAAGGGATCTGCCAGAGGACTTCCCGAGGAAGAGAGTGTAGAGTGAGATGAGAGGAAAGGTAGTGAGGAGCTGCAGAATGAGTGCACTTGTAGGTCAGTAGGAGAAGTTTGAACTGGATGTAGTAACAGATAAGGAGCCAGTGAAGTGACCTGAGAAGGTGGAATTTTCCTTTCCGTTAATTTCCTTTCCTGGAGTCCTGCTAGATCAGTCCAGACAAGTGGGTTTTGTCTCCCTGCCAGCATATGTCGAGACAGAGAAAGTAGCAAGACCAATCGGAGCTGTGACACGAGTTACATGAGCATAATGCCACAGCGGAAGAGAAGCCGTGCAGCGGAGATTTGAACAGACTGAAGGATAGAGATGATTCAGAGGGAGACCAATGAGGCGCAGGTTAGAACAGTCAAGATGGGAGGTTTATAGAGAGTTGATAAGGGTCTTGTAGTGGGATCAGGAAGTAGGGACAAATATTGCTGATGTTATAGAGAAAGAAGAGACAGGTTTTAGTTATCTGGAGGATATGTGCAGAGAAAGCATAGTTACTCACCTGTAACAGGTGATCTCCGGGAACAGCAGGAATTTAGTCTTCACATATGGGCATCGTCAGTACCGACGGAGCCTGCGCGGGAACGCTCCCCAGCGTCCAATTAGAAAGCTTTTGGGAGCATCCCACAGCGCCTGCGTGCTGCCTTCCCGCCTTTCCCAACTGCCTCTCTCCAGTTGAGTTTAAAGCTGAGACAAAGAGAGAGA
This sequence comes from Ichthyophis bannanicus, assembly GCA_033557465.1. Lineage (NCBI taxonomy): Eukaryota > Metazoa > Chordata > Amphibia > Gymnophiona > Ichthyophiidae > Ichthyophis > Ichthyophis bannanicus. Next base: position 57,729,650 of record CM066045.1, read on the forward strand.
GAGGGAAAGAGAAAGAGATAGATAGAGAGATACAACTCCTAGGGGAGGTGGGTGGGTTGTGAAGACTAAATTACTGCTGTTCCCAGAGATAGCACAGTTACTTACCTGTAATAGGTGATCTCTGGGAACAGCAGGAATAAGTCTTCACATATGGGTACGTCGGTACCGACGGAGCCTGCGCGGGAACGCTCCCCAGCGTCCAATCAGAAAGCTTTTGGGAGCATCCCACAGCGCCTGCGTGCTGCCTTCCCGCCTTTCCAACTGTCTCTCCTCAGTTGAGTTTTATGGCTGAGACAAAGAGGGGGAGAGAGGGAAAGGAAGAGAGATAGAGAGAGACAGACAACTCCTAGGGGAGGTGGGTGGGCTGTGAAGACTTATTCCTGCTGTTCCCAGAGATCACCTGTTACAGGTAAGTAACTGTGCTATCTCCAGGAACAAGCAGGAATGAGTCATCACATATGGGGACTCCCTAGCTGCAGATGCTAGGGAGAGAGCCCAGAAGTTGTGTGTCCCTGGGACAGGGCTGCACTTCCCCACCTGGATCTCTGGCATCCCATGAGGGATGGTGGGTAGGAGTTGATTAAGCATGGAACAGGTGTTTGAGAACAGCCTGACCAGACAAGGCATCCCGGCGGGAGTCCTTGTCCAAGCAGTAATGGGCTGTGAAGGTATGAACCGAGGCCCAAGTGGCTGCTCGACAGATGTCGTCGATAGACACAGAGTTCAGATGAGCCATTGAGGCTGCCATGGCCCTCACATTGTGAGCTGTGACATGGCCCTCCAGAGAAATGTTCTTGGTCTGATAGGCGAAAGAAATACATTGGGCAATCCAGTTGGAAAGAGTTCTCTTGGAGACTGGTTGTCCCAAATGAGAAGGATCAAAAGCAATAAAGAGTTGGGAAGACTTTCTATGTTGCTGTGTCCTCTGTAAGTAAAAAGCCAGAGCTCTTTTACAGTCCAGGGTATGAAGATTCCTCTCTGCACTTGATGCATGAGGCCCTGGAAAAAAACAAGTAGGTAGACCTCTTGGTTGAGGTGAAAAGGCGAGACCAACTTAGGCATAAAATGTGGATTAGTCCTAAGGACCACCTTGTCATGATGGAACCTTGTATAAGGTGGATTAGCTACTAGTGCTTGCAATTCACTGATGCGGCGTGCTGATGTGATTGCAATGAGAAAAATAATCTTCTAAGAAAGGTATTTCAAGGAGGTAGTAGCTAAAGGTTCAAAAGGCGGCTTCATAAGCTGACCAAGAACCAAATTTAAGTCCCATGCCACCGGTGGTGGTCTAATGGGAGGCTTTGTTAAAAGGAGGCCTCTCATGAATCTTGCTACAAGGGGATGAGAGGAAACAGGTTGTCTATTTAGAGGCTTGAGTGAAGCTGCAATAGCACTCAGATGGACTCTTACTGAATTTGTCTTAAGGCCTGCATTAGACATATGCAGGAGATACTCCAGCAATGACTCCAGAGGTATGGCACGGGGGTTAAGACCCTTTTCAGAATACCAGATGGTAAACCTTTTCCATTTGAAGGCGTAAGAACGTCTAGTGGAAGGTTTTCTGGAAGCTTGAAGAACATCTTTCACTTGCTGAGAAAGAGGAAGATGCTGGAGATCTAGGCCTTCAGCAACCAAGCCCTGAGATGCAGAGACTGGGGATTGGGATGCCCCAATTTTCCGTCCTCCTGAGAGAGGAGGTCTGGAGCAGACCCTAATTCTAGGGAGGGAGCTTGAGAGAGATGTAGAAGCAGAGGGTACCACACTTGCCGTGGCCAATGTGGAGCTATGAGAATCATGTGGCCTCTGTCTCTCTGAAGCTTGAACAGGGTTTTGGGAATTAGGGGAATGGGTGGAAAGGCATACAGGAAGTCTTGACCCCAGTGAAGGAGGAAAGCATCCATTGCCTGAGCCCCCTGAGCCGGAGTTCTGGAACAGAACCGGGGAAGTTTGGCATTCCACGGACTTGCAAAGAGGTCTATGTCCGGGGTTCCCCAAATTTGAAAACTTTTTGACACCTGGTCCATATGTAGGGACCACTTGTGTGGAAGCAGAACTCGACTGAGTCTGTCTGCCCAAGAGTTTTGAACCCCTGGAAGATAGACTGCCAGAAGATGAATGTGATGCTCTCTGGCGAGGGTTCACAGTCGCAGAGCTTCGTTGCAAAGCGACAGAGAGCCAGTTCGCCCCTGCTTGTTTAGGTAGAGCATGGCTACCTGATTGTCCGTGTGGTCAAGGACTGTCTTGTGGCTGAGCAGGGTGTGGAAAACTCATAGAGCAAGGAAGATTGCTCTGAGTTCCAAGAGATTGATGTGGAGACAAGTCTCCTGTGGGGACCAGATGCCCTGGGTGGAGAGGTCCTGAAGATGAGCTCCCCAGCCCATTGGAGAAGCATCTGTTGTAAGAGTTGCCTGGGGTAGAGGTTGTTGAAAAGGACACCCCAGCAAGAGGTTTTGAGGGGACTTCCACCATTGGAGGGACAAAATGAGGCGACTTGTGTTTGCTATTTTGTCTGACAGGCAGCCTAATGCCTGGGTCCATTGGGTGGATAAAGTCCACTGAGCTGCTCTCATGTGAAGGCGAGCATATGGTACCACATGAACGGTGGAAGCCATGTGGCCTAGCAACTGTAACATCTCTCGAGCAGTTAGTAGGAGTTTCAACTCTGCTTGAGAAGCTAACTGCATCAAGCGAAGGCAGCGGGCCTGGGGAAGAAAGGCCCTTGCCTTTGTGGTATCCAGTAATGCCCCTATAAACTCCAGGGACTGAGTAGGGATCAAATTGGATTTTGGGAGGTTTATTACCAGCCCTAAATATTGAAGGATACGCATTGTGCAGGTTAGAGCAGTCTTGGCCTCTGATTGAGTGGGAGCTCGAATGAGCCAGTCGTCCAGATAGGGGAAGACAAATATTCCCAGGGTGCGCAGAAAAGCAGCAACCACTGCCATGCATTTCGTGAACACCCTTGGTGCAGAGGCCAGGCCAAAGGGGAGCACTCTGTATTGATAGTGCTTCTCCTGGAAAAGGAACCGAAGGAACCTTCTGTGAGTTGGATGGATGAGAACATGGGTGTACGCATCCTTGAGATCTAGAGAACAAAGCCAATCCTGACTCTGAAGGTATGGCAGCAGAGCTCCTAGAGAAACCATCTTGAATTTTTCCTTGACTAGGAATCTGTTCAACTCTGAGATCTAAAATGGGTCTGAAGCCCCCTGTTTTCTTTGGGATAAGAAGATAGGGGGAGTAGAACTCTGTGCCTTGTTGTTGAGAAGGCACTTCCTCTATTGCCCCTTGGGCTAGAAGAGTGGCAACCTCCTGCTCTAACAGGCTGAGGAGGGAGGTTGGAGAATTGAACTGGTGCACTCTTGTGAGAGGGGGCAAGCTGGAAAAATGAAGTTTGTACCCCTCTCTTATGATGGAGCGTGTCCAATGCTCTGCTGTGATTTGCCCCCATCTGGGAGCAAAGTGACATAACCTTCCTGGAATGGTGGAGGGCTCTGGTCCTTCTACAGCCAGGAAGGCTAAGTTCTCTAGCAGAAAGTCAAAGGCCCTGAGGGGGCTGAGACTGCTGGGCTGGAGCAGGCCTCGCAGCCTTTGCCTTGGTCTGTTTGGAGATTTGCTGACGTTTGAAAGGGAACTGAGCTGCAGAAGATGCTCTCTGACAATAAGCAGGATAGGATCTTCCCCTTTTAGAAAAAGGTGTTTTCTTGAACAACCTTTTCTTAGCAGGAGCAGCTGTAGATTTGGATAGTCTATCCAAAGCAGAATTTTCAGCATCCATCTGATTAGCTTTTGCTTGCCAATCCTTACCAAACAGATTTTCACCTGTACAAGGGATATTTCCCAATTCATCTTGGACCCAGGTCTCCAAATCAGATGCTTGAAGCCAAGCAATCCTACGTGCACCTATATGAGGCTCTGCTTATGCATTCAAAGGAGTCGAAAGCTGCACGGTTGGAATATTTGGAGATATCCTGGGCATGTTTGAGCCCAGAGAGAAATTCTTGCCTTTTATTGTCAGACATAAAAGGACTTAAAGTCTGCAAATGGTCAGTGACTTCTTTTAAAAACATTCCCATGTAGAGACTATAAGAATTAATTCTCGCAGCAAGCATGGAAGCTTGGAAGACCGATCTACCAAAAGCATCCAGGGTTCTACATTCACGTCCTGAAGGATTAGAGGCATGTCTTTTGGCACTTCTAATCTTTCTCATTGCAGACTCAACCACAATAGAGTGGTGAGGAAGCTGAGTTTTATGGAAACCAGGACAAGGAGGGACACGATACATGGTGTCCAACCTGCGAGAATGAGGAGAGGTGGTTAGAGGTGCTTCCCACATCCTTAACATGAGATCATACAGAATCTCATGAATAGGCAAGGTAGCTGCCTCTTTAGGAGTTTTAGGATACTGTAGAATATCTAACTCCTTAACTCTAGGCTCTGACTCTGGGGCTACTGTAATAGAGAGACCCCGAGCCACCTCTCTGATAAAGTCCTGAAAAGACAAGTCCTCTCGAGGAGACATCCTTCGGTTTAGGACAGGACTCCTCCTGTGGAAGAAGCATCGCTGCATCGACAGACTCTTCAGAATCCTCAGAGTCATCAGAGGAATCAAAGTATCGTCTGTCGGGATGCTCTTGCAAAGCCCGATACCCGTTCCGACCGGGGTCGGTATCGGGAATCATCGGTACCGGAAGGCTGCAGAGGGCAGGGTACTGGCATGGCTGACACCGATGCCGATGTCGATGCCACTGGTACCGGAATCAGTACCGATGGTGATACCGGAGCCGGTACCTGCGGAGTAGTCTGTTGCGGTACCACGGGCGTCGATGCCACAAGGAAAGCCGCCAGACTGCATTCCATGGACAGAATCCTCTGATCCATCGATGCTGCCAATGCCTAGAAGTCGGTATCGGTGGAGGCCACCGGTACCCCAGAGCATGGCACCAGGAGATCTGTTGAGGCCACGCCATCTAGATCGTCCTGGAACCCCGATGATGATGCTTTAGAAGCCGAAGCCTCCCGCCGGGGTAATTTTGCCGGTGCAGAATCCTCGAGGGCAAGGCCAGAGGCATCTCGATGCTTAGAAGGAGATTTGCCCTTCGAGGACCGGCTGGATTTATGCTTAGTTACCTGAGATCCATGTGAGGAAGAAGCAGCCCTGGAAGACGTCGATGCCACCGAAGTCGCATCAGAGGGAAACAGGGTACTGAGCTTGGCAGCTTGGTTCTGTCGACCTCTCTTAGACATCATGGAACAGGACACACAATCTTTAATGGAATGGTCAGGGCCTAAACATTTGAGACACCAGTCATGGGTGTCGGTGACGGATATAGTACCGCCACATTTTGTGCACTTCTTAAAACCTGAGGCAGGTTTTTCCATATTTAAAGGAAAAGGTTTTGGGCCTACGGCCCAAAACTGAAGTACACCTGAAGAAAAAAAAGAAGGGTTTGGTTTTTTTTTTTTAAGAAAAGAATAAGAACCGGCGGAACCGGTATAGCGTCGAGGAAGGCAGACACGTACAGAAAAGAAATAAAGAAAAAATAAGGAAATTCTTCTGCGGTGACAGGAACACGACCTGCTGGCTCCGCGGAAAAAGAACAACTGAGGAGAGACAGTTGGAAAGGCGGGAAGGCAGCACGCAGGCGCTGTGGGATGCTCCCAAAAGCTTTCTGATTGGACGCTGGGGAGCGTTCCTGCGCAGGCTCCGTCGGTACCGATGTACCCATATGTGAAGATTCATTCCTGCTTGTTCCTGGAGATCACCTGTTACAGGTGAGTAACTATGCTATCTCCAGGAACAAGCAGGAATGTAGTCTTCACATATGGGGACTCCCTAGCTTTAGATGCCAGGGAGAGACCCCAGAAGTTGTGTGTCCCTGTGAAAGGGCTCCACTTCCCCCCATGGATCTCTGGCATCCAACCAGGGATGGTGGGTAGGAGTTGATTAGGTATGGAACAGGTGTTGGAGAACAGTCTGACCAAACAAGGCATCCCGGCGGGAGTCCTTGTCCAAGCAGTAATGGGCTGTGAAGGTATGAACTGAGGCCCAAGTGGCTGCTCGACAGATGTCGTCGATAGACACAGAGTGCAGATGAGCCATTGAAGCTGCCATGGCTCTCACATTGTGAGCTGTGACATGGCCCTCCAAAGGAAGATTCTTACTCTGATAGGCAAATGAAATACACTGTGCAATCCAGTTGGACAGTGTTCTTTTGGAGACTGGAAGTCCCAAATGAGAAGGATCAAAAGCAACAAAGAGTTGGGAGGACTTTCTATGTTGCTGTGTTCTTTGTAAGTAAAAGGCTAAAGCTCTTTTACAGTCCAAAGTATGAAGATTCCTTTCTGCATTTGATGCATGAGGCCTTGGAAAAAACACAGGCAGGTAGACCGTTTGGTTTAAATGAAAAGGCGAGACCACCTTTGGCATGAAGTGTGGATGAGTCCTAAGGACTACCTTATCATGATGGAACCTTGTATAAGGTGGATCAGCCACTAGTGCCTGCAATTCACTGATGCGACGTGCTGATGTGATTGCAATGAGAAAGATAACTTTCCAAGAAAGGAATTTCAATGAGGTAGTAGCTAAGGATTCGAAAGGTGGCTTCATGAGCTGACCAAGAACCAGGTTTAGGTCCCATGCCACTGGTGGTGGCTTAATGGGAGGCTTGGTTAGAAGAAGGCCTCTCATAAATCTTGCTATAAGAGGATGGGAGGAAATAGGTTGTCCATTTAGAGGCTTGAAAGAAGCTGCAATAGCACTCAAATGGACTCTTACTGAGTTAGTCTTAAGTCCTGCATTGGATAAATGAAGGAGATACTCCAGTAATGATTCCAGAGGTATCGCAAGGGGGTTGAGACCCTTCTGCGAGCACCATATGGTAAACCTTTTCCACCTGAAAGCATAAGAGCGTCTTGTGGAAGGTTTTCTGGAAGCATAAAGGATATCCTTTACCTGCTGGGAAAGGTTAAGATCATGAAGATCTAGGCCTTCAGCAACCAAGCCCCGAGATGCAGAGACTGGGGATTGGGATGCCATAACATTCCGTCCTCTTGAGACAGGAGATATGGAGCAGACCCTAACTCCAGAGAGGGGAGCTTGAGAGAGATGTAGAAGCAAAGGGTACCACACTTGCCGAGGCCAATGTGGAGCTATGAGAATCATATGGCCTTTGTCTCTCTGAAGCTTGAACAGGGTTTTGGGAATTAGGGGAATGGGTGGAAAGGCATAAAGGAAGTCTTGACCCCAATGAAGGAGGAAAGCATCCCTGGCCTGAGAGCCCCGAGCCGGAATTCTGGAACAGAACCGGGAAAGTTTGGCATTCAATGGACTTGCAAAGAGGTCTATGTCCGGGGTTCCCCAAATTTGAAAAATCTTGGCCACCTGGTTTGCATGTAGAGACCATTCGTGTGGAAGCAGAACTCGACTGAGTCTGTCTGCCCAAGAGTTTTGTATGCCCGGAAGATACACTGTCAGGAGATGAATCTGATGCTCTCTGGCGAGGGCCCATAGTCGCAAAGCTTCGTTGCAAAGTGACAGAGTGCCTGTTCCCCCCTGCTTGTTCACGTAGAACATGGCTACTTAATTGTCCATATGAATGAGGACTGTCTTGTAGCTGAGCAGGGTGTGGAACACTCAAAGAGCAAGGAATATTGCTCTGAGCTCTAAGATACTGATGTGTAGATGAGTCTCCTGAGGAGTCCAGATGCCTTGGGTGGAGAGGTCTTGTAGATGAGCTCCGCAACCCATTGGTGAAGCATCTGTTGTGAGAGTTGCCTGGGGTAAAGGTTGTTGAAAAGGGGACCCCACCAACAGGTTTTGAATGGACTGCCACCATTGGAGGGACAAAATAAGGCGATTTGTGTTTGCTATTTTGTCTGACAGGCACCCTGATGCCTGGATCCACTGAGTGGATAAAGTCCACTGGGCTGCTCTCATATGGAGGCGAGCATAAGGAACCACATGCACGGTAGATGCCATGTGGCCTAGTAGTTGTAACATTTCTCGGGCAGTGAGATGAAGCTTTACCACTGCTTGAGAAGCTAACTGCACCATGCAAAGGCAACGGGCCTGGGGAAGATAGGCCCTTGCTTTTCTGGTATCCAGCAAAGCTCCTATGAACTCTAGAGACTGAGTGGGAGTTAGACTGGATTTTGGGATGTTTATGACCAGACCCAAATACTGAAGGATACGCATTGTGCAAGATAGAGAAAACCTGGCCTCTGACGGAGCTCGAATGAGCCAGTCGTCTAAGTAGGGGAAGACGAATATTCCGAGTGCGAAGAAATGCTTCTACCACAGCCATGCATGAACACCCTTAGTGCTGAGGCCAGGCCAAAAGGAAGCACCCTGCATTGGTAGTGCTTTCCTTGAAAAAGGAACCGAAGGAACTTTCTGTGAGTTGGATGGATGAGAACATGAGTGTATGCATCCTTGAGATCTAGAGAACAAAGCCAATCCTGACTCTGAAGGTATGGCAGCAGAGTTCACAGAGAAATCATCTTGAATTTCTCCTTGAACAGGAATTTGTTCAATTCTCTGAGGTCTAAAATAGGTCAGAGTCCCCCTGTTTTCTTTGGGATAAGGAAATAGGGGGAGTAAAACCCTGTACCCTGTTGATGAATGGGTACCTCTTCTATTGCCCCTTGGGCAAGAAGCATATTGACCTCTTGATCTAACAAGTTGATGAAAGAGGTCTGAGAATTGAACTGTCTTACCATTGTGGGAGGGGGCATGCAGAGAAAATGAAGCTTGTACCCCTCTTTTATAATGGAGAGAGTCCAATGTTCTGCTGTTATCTGCCCCCATCTGGGGGCAAAGTGACACAACCTTCCTGGAATGGTGGAAGGCTCTGGTCCATTGAGGGCCAGGAAGGCTAAGTTCTCTAGATGAAAGTCAAAGGCCTTGTGGAGGCTGAGACTGCTGAGACGGTTGAGGCTTAGCAGTCTTTGCTTTCCTTTTTTTAGGTGGTTGCTGACTCTTTACATAAGAACATAAGATCATAAGATATGCCATACTGGGTCAGACCAAGGTCCATCAAGCCCAGTATTCTGTTTCCAACAATGGCCAATCTAGGTCATATGTACCTAGCAGTTTCCCCAAGAGACACAAGTTCCACAATGCTTGTACTGGGTCAAGCATTGATATCTTCGGTCACTTCTTATTAATGGTTTATGGACCTTTCCTCCAGGAACTTGTCCAAATCTTTTTTAAACCCAGCTACACTAACAGCCTTTACTACATCCTCCGGTAACAAATTCCAGAGTTTGATTACACGTTGAGTGAAAAAATATTTTCTTTTATTAGTCTTAAATAGTTTACCCTGTAGCTTCATTGCATGTCCCCTAGTTTTTCTATATTCTGATAACGTAAACAATCGATTTACGTTTACCCATTCCACTCCGTTCATTAATTTATAGACTTCTATCATATCTCCCCTCAGCCGTCTCTTTTCCAGGTTAAAGAGCCCTAACCTTTTTAGCCTTTCTTCATAGGAGTATCCTTCCATCCCCTTTACCATTTTGGTGGCTCTTCTCTGAACCTTTTCTAAAATCGCTATATCCTTTTTAAGATACGGCGACCAGAATTGCACACAATATTCAAGGTGCGGTCTTTAGGGCAGGCTGACCTGCAGAACGTCCCTGCTGGGAATAAGAGGGATAAAACCTCTTCTTTTTGGAGAAGAATGGTTTCTTGAAAGATTTCTTCCTTGCAGGATCAGCTGTGGCTTTGGATAACCTATCCAAAGTGGAGTTGTCAGCATCCAACTCATTGGCTTTTTCTTTCCAATTTTTGCCTTACAGATTCTCACCTGTACAAGGGATATTGCCCAGTTTGTCCTGAACCCAGAACTCCAAATCGGATGCCTGGAGCCAGGCAATTCTATGTGCACCTATGGCAATGGCAGAGGTTCTGTTTATGCACTCAAAACAGTCAAAAGCTGCACGATTGACAAACTTTGAAACATCCTGGGCATGTTTAACCAGCGTGAGAAAATCCTGCCTCTTATCATCAGGAAGGAGAGGGCTTAAAATCTCCAAATCTCCTGTGACTTCTTTAAGGAACATTCCCATATATAAAATATAGGAACTGATCCTGGCAGAAAGCATGGAAGCCTGGAAAGTACAATGTCCAAAGGCATCCAAAGTTCTACACTCATGTCCTGGAGGATTAGAAGCATGCCTCTTTGCACTCCTGATCCTTCTCATAGCTGATTCCACTACAATAGAGTGGTGAGGAAGCAGAGTCTTCTGGAAACCAGGACAAGGAGGGACTCGATACATGGTATCCAGTCTACGAGAGTGAGGAGAGGTGGTAAGAGGTGTTTCCCACATTCGTAGCATGAGATCATGTAAGATCTCATGGACAGGCAAAGTGGCTGCCTCCTTAGGAGCCTTGGGATATTGTAGAATCTCCAACTCCTTTGCCCTGGGCTCTGTTTCGGGAGCCACAGTAATGGAAAGACCTCGAGCTACCTCCCTGATAAAATCCTGAAAGGAGATATCTTCTGGAGGAGACATCCTACGTTTAGGAGAGGAAGGCTCCTCCGGGAGAAGTATTCCGGTACCTACAGAGTTGTCAGAATCCTCAGACTCCTCCGAGGATTCAAAGTACCTTCTGTCCGGATGCTCCTGAAGAGCACGATACCCGTACTGACCGAAGTCGGAACCGGGGGGAATCGGTACCGGTGTGTTGGTACCAGAAGGCATAGCATGACTGGGTGCCGCCAAAGCAGACACCGATGTCGATGCCGATACTATCGGTACTGGTACCGATACCGGTGCCGAAACCGGTTGAACTGTCTGATGCGGTTCCGAGGTTGTCGATGCCGCAAGGAGAGCCACCAGATTGCGTTCAATAGCCAGGAACCTCTGGTCTATCGACGCTGCCGATGCCTGGGTATCAGTACCGGAGAAAGCAGCCGGTACCCCAGAGCATGGCACCAGTAGTTCTGCCGAGGTTGAGGCCTCGAGAACATCCTGGAGCCCCGATAATGCTTTGGAAGCCGAAGCCTCACACCGGGGCAATTCTGCCGGTACAGAACCCTCTCGATGCTTGGAAGGAGATCTACACTTTAAGGACCGGCTAGACTTATGTTTAGTTACCTGAGATCCATGGGAGGAAGACAAAGCCCTGGAAGACGTAGATGCCACAGAAGCTGGAGGGAAAAAGGGTGCTGAGCTTAGCAGCTCGGTTTTGTCGACCCCTCTTGGACATCATGGCACAAGCCATACACTCCAAGATGGAGTGGTCAGGACCTAAACATTTAAGACACCACTCGTGGGTGTCTGAGATGGTATCGCCACACTTCTTGAAACCCGAAGCGGGTTTTTCCATAGTGGAGGAAATTGTGGGCCTAAGGCCCAAAATGGCACGTGCACCCGGGAAAGAAAAATTTGGAAAAAAAATTATTATTTTTTTTTTTAAAAGAAAGAAAGAAGAACAGGCGGTACCAGTATAGCGTCGAGGAAGGCAGACGCGACCACAAAAAAGGAGAATAAGGAAAAATTTTCTGCGGTGACAGGAACGACGACCTGCTGGCTCCGCGGAAAACAAAGAACTGGAGAGAGGCAGTTGGGAAAGGCGGGAAGGCAGCATGCAGGCGCTGTGGGATGCTCCCAAAAGCTTTCTAATTGGGCGCTGGGGAGCGTTCCCACGCAGGCTCCGTCGGTACCGACGATACCCATATGTGAAGACTACATTCCTGCTTGTTCCTGGAGATAGAGATGATCCCAAGGTTGAGAGCTAAAGAAGCAGAGAGGAATATTGTGTTAGCCACAGAAACAGAGAAGGAAGGGGGGTGAGGTGGGTTTAGGAGCTCAGTTTTGGCATGTTCAGTTTTAGATAGCAGTGAGACATCCAGGCAAAAATGTCGGATAGGCAGGCAGAGATCCGGGCCTGGCTTCCTGTAGAGGTAGATCTGAGAGTCATCAGCGTAAAGATGGTACTGAAAACCATGGGAAGAGATAAGTGCACCAAGGGAATGCGTGCAGAGAGAGAAAAGTAGAGGTCCTAAGACAGAACCCTGAGATACATCAACTGAAAAAGGATGGCAGCAGAGGAGAATCCACCAGAACATACACTAAAAGTGCAATGGGAGAGAGAAGAAGAAAATCAAGACAGAACAGAGACCCAAAATCCAAACAAGGACAGGGTATCAAGGAGATGGTGGTAATTAACAGTGTTAAAAACAGCAGAAAGGTCAATAAGGATAAGGATTGAGTAAAGGCCCTTGGATCTGGTGAGAAACAAGTCGCTGTAGACTTTGCCAAGAAAGGTGAAATTAGGTCTTACCCACTGTTCCCTCTAAGCTGTGCGCGTGTGCGCGCGCACACACCTCGTCGAGCGAGCGCACATGCTTTACAACAGAGCGCACAAAAATTACAGTTCTGATTCTGATAGAAAACAACACAGATGTCTTAAAATTTAAAAGTTGTTATGTATTTACGGTTTTCACAAGTTCTACAATATTTTCTAGTGCAATCAATGTGGTGTACATACTGTATTCTGACGTGTAGTCAAATTTTAAAGTATATAACTCCGAGTGTCCTTATGTGGCGCACAAAAATTTAACCTTCCTTCAAAAGCTGCACAGCTGATATTTTATGCGCACACAGCCTACAGAAAATTAGAGGGAACATTGGTCTTACCTGCTAATTGGCTTTCCTTGAGTCCCTCAAGTCCAGTTCAGATATGTGCGTTATCACGCCTCACCAGCAGCTTGGAGATTGAGCATGCCAACTCTTGATGACATCACGCTACATAGGCAGCTGGCAACACCTACCAGCCTCAGTATTCTATTGGCAAAGCAGACTCCGACAAGCAACAAATAAGAATCAACATTAAAAACTGTAGTTTTTCCCCAAACATGAATCTCCCCCAAAAAATGGGAAATGAATGATGTGTTTTCCCCCTTTTGTTTTTTGCTTGCAAACAGAGTAGTCCACAGCACCCCTAAAGGAGTCCTACCCCACCAGATAGCTCATCCCTCTAACCTGGTCCACTGATCAATCTCATGTACGCTTCAGAACCAGAATCGCCATCACACACTGTTCCCGCATCTGCAGAATATAGGGAGGATCCTGAACTGGACTGGAGGGACAGACATGCAACAGAGCTTTTACTCTTCGCCCCATCAATCTGGAATTCCCCATCTGAATCCCTATGATCCTCAGAAACATTACAAGACTTCTGAAAAAGACCGGAGACTCACTTATTCATGGAATACTATGGATCTGATACCAATGATTAGCCTATAAAAAGTATACTGTTATTCTAAAGGCAATGCACTTTTAAATCTATCTAGTTCTTAGCCGCACATACTATCTCACCTCACCGCAAGCTAATTCACATTGTTATCCTGTTATCCAAGTTGAATGCACCTTATAGGTCATTGTAAATCTGAACTTAACCGCTGTTCCATATAAACCGCTTTGACAATCTAGAAAAGCGTTGTACAAAAAGTGAAATAAATAAAATAAAATCTGACTTCTGAAATGCTCCATCCACTTCAAATAACATCTTAGCACCCAGCAAACATCCAATAAGCGTAGCTGGGGCTCCTCTGCTTCAGCCCCTGCTCCTGAGAACATCAGGAGAGTCATCAGTTGATTGAGGTGAAACGATAAGACCACCTTGGGCAGAAAGGAGGGCACCAGCCACAACACCATCTTCTCCTTTGACATGGAGAGAAACTGTTCACAGCACAATAATGTCTGCAGCTCCGAGATCCATCTGGCCAAACAGATTGCCAACAAGAACATAGTCTTCAAAGTCAAATCCTTCAAGATGGAAGCACCCACCAGTTCAAAGGACGCCTCTGTCAAAACTGACAAAACCAGATTGAGGTCCCATGGAGGGATCAGAGATCTCGCTGGTGGCTGAACATGCTTCACTGCCCTATGGAAACGCATGCCAACTGGGTGGGCCCCCAGGGACAGACCCTGGACCTTTCCGTGATAGCAGGTTAGTGCCGCCACTTACACTGAAAGCAATTACATACCAAGCCTTTCTCCAACTCCACCTGCAGAAAGGCCAGAATATCTGGCATGGACGCCGACAATGGCCTACAGTCATGCTTCGAGCACCATTCCTCGAACACGCTCCACACTCTAAAGTACAACAGCAAAGTGGATCGCTTGCGCACCTTCAACAAAGTTGCAATTACTGAGATCAAGTACCCTCTCTTCCTCAGACGAGCCCTCTGTACAGCCAGGCCGTAAGCAAAAATTGATCCACCTGAGGCACTGCAAAAGAAAGTTAGACCGTGCCAGCAGACACCATGGCGGTCCACCATCAACTGTACCAAACTGGAGTACCATGGTCTATGAGGCCAATCAGGAACCACCAGGATCACCAGACCCTGATGTGCCTCGATCCTTTGCACCATGCGCCCTATCAGAGCCCACAGGGCAAACACATACAGCAGCCCATCCATGGGCCATCATTGCACCAAAACATCCAGCCCTTCTGACATTCGCTCTCATCACCTGCTGAAGAAGTGGGCCACTTTCACTGTCTCGAAGATCACCATCAGATCCATGTTTGGCTGACCCCAGTGCCAGACCAACTGAACAAAGACTGCTACATTGAGGGACCACTTGCTGGGTCTAGGTGAAAACGACTGAGATAGTCGGTTGCCATGTTCTCCCTGCTGGCCATGTGCACAGCCGAGATTGGTGGAAGGACGACAACCAGTGGGACACTGTGATACCTGGGTACAAACTATATTGTAATGATAGAGTTGATCAAATTGGTGGAAGGATTGTGCACTATGTTAGAGAGGGCATGGAGTCAGAAAGGATTAAAGTTTTGCAGGAAACAAAATTTACTGTAGAATCTCTATGGATTGAAATTCCATGTAAAAAGGGGAAGGCGATGGCAGTGGGGGTGTACTATCGACCGCCTGGCCAGAATGAACAAATGGATGATGAAATGCTCAAAGAAATCAAGGAAGCTAACAAAAGTTACAGCACAGTAATAATAATGGGTGATTTCAATTACCCCGGTATCGACTGGGTCAGTGTCACGGCAGGACATACTAGGGAGATAAAGTTCCTAGATGAAATAAATGACTGCTTCTTGGAGCAGCTGGTTCATGAACGGACCAGAGGGGAAGCCATATTGGACCTAGTCCTTAGTGGAACACCAGATCTGGTGCAAGAGATAAGGGTGTTGGGGCCACTTGGCAATAGTGATCATAGCATGATCGCATTTGATTTAATTAGTGGAGGAGGGATGGTAAGGAAATCCACAGTACTACCTTTTAACTTTTGAAAGGGAGATTCTGATAAAATGAGGAAAATAGTTAAGAAAAAACTAAAAGGAGCAGTTGCAAAGGTTAAAGACTTACATCAAGCTTGGGTGTTGTTGAAAAATGCTATCTTGGAAGCCCAGACCAGCTGTCTTCCACGCTTTAAGAAAAGTGGAAGAAAGTCCAAAAAACTGCCAGCATAGTTTAAAGGTGAGGTCAGAGAGGCTGTTGTTGCCAAAAAAGCATCTTTCAGGAAATGGAAAAAAGAGCCAAACGACGAAACCTGGAAACAGCACAAGCACTGGCAAGTTAAATGCAAGGCATTGATAAGGCAGGCAAAGGGAGAATTTGAGAAGAAGCTTGCTGCGGAAGCAAAAACGTGTAATAAAGACTTTTTCAAGTACATTCGTAGCAAAACACCTGTGAGAGAGTCAGTTGGTCCATTATATGATAGAGGGGTTAAAAGTGCACTAAGAGGCAACAAGGCGATAGCGGAGAGACTGAATGAATTCTTTGCTTCGGTCTTTACTGAGGAAGATGTAGGGATGTTACCCATGACTGAAGTGGTATTTAAAGGTGTGGAAGAATTGAAGGAAATATCGATACATCGTGAATATGTATTACAACTATTAGATAAACTGAAGAGTAGCAAATCACCTGGGCTGGATGATATACATCCAAGGGTGTTGAAAGAACTAAAATATGAGATTGCAGACCTGCTATTAGTAATCTGTGAACTATCATTAAAATCATGTTATACCTGAAGATTGGAGGATGGCGAACGGAAGGCCAATTTTAAAAAAAGGTTCCAGGGGTGATCCAGGAAACTACAGACCGGTGAGCCTGACGTCAATACTGGGAAAAATGGTAGAAACCGTCATAAAGAACAAAATTGCTGAGCATGTAGAGAGTCATGGCTTAATGGGAGACAGCCAACATGTCTTTAGACAAGGAAGATCTTGTCTTTCTAATCTGTTATGTTTTTTTGAAGGTGTGAATAAGGTCCCTCATCAGAGACTTTTGGCAAAACTAAAGAGTCATGGGATAGGAGGCAGTGTACTATTGTGGATCAGGAACTGGTTAAAAGACAGAAAGCAGAGAGCTAAATGGCCAATTTTCCCAATGGAGAAAGGTGAATAGTGGTGTACCCCAGGGATCCGTGCTGGGTCCGCTGCTTTTTGACATATTCATAAATGACCTGGAAAAGGGAAGAACAAGTGAGGTTATCAAATTCGCAGATGACACAAAACTATTTAAAGTTGTTAAAACCCAAGGGGATTGTGGAAAATTGCAAGAGGATCTTGATAAATTGGAAGACTGGGCATCAAAATGGCAGATGAAATTTAATGTGGACAAGTGCAAAATTATGCACCTAGGGAAGAACAACCCAAACTATGGTTACACGATGCATGGTTCCACATTAGGAACCACCACCAAGGAAAAAGATTTAGGTGTCATTGTGGATACCATGTTAAAACCCTCGGCCCAGTGTGCAGCGGCGGCCAAGAGAGCAAATAGGATGTTAGGTATCATAAGGAAAGGAATGGAAAATAAAACAAAAGATATTATAATGCCTTTATGTCGTGCCATTGTGAGACAGCACCTTGAATATTGTGTGCAATTCTGGTCGCCGTATCTTAAAAAGGATATAGCGTTATTAGAAAAGGTTCAGAGAAGAGCCACCAAAATGGTAAAGGGGATGGAAGGATACCCCTATGAAGAAAGGTTAAAAAGGTTAGGGCTCTTTAACCTGGAAAAGAGACAGATGAGGGGAGATATGATAGAAGTCTATAAATTAATGAACGGAGTGGAACGGGTAAAAGTAGATCGACTGTTTACATTATCAGAATATAGAAAGACTAGGGGACATGCAATGAAGCTACAGGGTAAACTATTTAATACTAATAAAAGAAAACATTTTTTCATTCAACGTGTAATCAAACTCTGGAATTTGTTACCGGAGGATGTAGTAAAAGCTGTTAGTGTAGCTGGGTTTAAAAAAGGTTTGGACAAGTTCCTGGAGGAAAGGTCCATAAACCATTATTAAGAAGAGACCCAGGATATCAATGCTTGACCCAATACAAGCATTGTGGAACCTGTGTCTTTTGGGGATACTGCTAGGTACATATGACCTAGATTGGCCACTGTTAGAAACAGGATACTGGGCTTGATGGACCTTGGTCTGACCCAGTATGGCATATCTTATGTTCTTATGTTCGCAAGTTTACCTCTGCCACAACAAAATGGGGCCACTTCGTTCTCCAGCTGCACGCTTCTTGTGCCTCCCTGCTGAATGATGTAGGCCACCATGGCGACATTGTCAGAGAACACTCTTGCCACCTTTCCGTGAAGGAAAGGCCGAAACCCCTGTAAGGCCAAGAAAACCACTTTCATCTCCAAATGAGTGATGGACCACGAGCTCTCCTCCGTTGTCCAGCAGCCTTGCACTATCTGAGCTTCGCAATGCTCTCCCCCACCTGTGAGACTGGCATCCGTAGTCAGTGGAACCCACAGCGACAGCTCCAAGGGCATCCACTAACAGCTTTTCCAATCTCAGCCACCATTGGAGGACTACCTGGGTGGACAAGGGGCAAGTCAACTTTCTTGAGAGTAGGTGCCATTGCAGTGACCATCTCCATAGCAGAGCTCTCTGTAATGGCCACATGTGGGCTTATGCTCAGGGAACTAACTCGATTGACGCTGCCATTGACCCTAATAACTGAAGATTGCGCCAGGTCGTTGGAGCTATCATCCTGAGAAAATGTCAGACCTGATTCTGCAGGGTTTGTATCCTGCCTTCAAGAAAGGACATCAGCCCCTTGTCCATCTGGAATTGGGCTCCCAAGTACACCAAATCTTGGGATGGCTGCAGACGGCTTTTGGCAAAATTGATGACCCAGCCAAGCTACTGCAGTCAATGATATGATCCATGACCTTTTTGCTCTCCTCCTGGGACTTTGCTCTCACCAGCCAATCGTCCAGGTAGGGATGTACCAAAATCCCTTCTCGATGTAGTGCGGCTGTGACCACTACCATGACCTTGGTGAAAGTTTGTGGCGCGGTAGCCAAGCCGAACGGCAACACCTGGAACTGGAAGTGACCCACTGGCACCGTAAACCACAGGAACTGCTGAAGCTCAGGTAGAACTGGGATGTGTAGGTACGCTTTAGTGAGATCGAGGGCAGTCAGGAATTTGCCCTCTCTTACGGCCACGATGACAGGCTGAAGTGTTTCCATGTGAAATCGAGGCACCTCGCGCTTGAGATCCAAGATGGGCAAAATGAGCCTTCCTTTTTGAGAACTATGAAGTATCAACCACAGCCGCACTTGACCTCCACCACTGCGATCAACTGATGAAGCCACAGCAGGGTGTCTTGCACTGCCCGTACCTTGTGGGGTGCTTTGCAGGGTGACCTCATGAAGGCATCTGTGAGAGGTCAGGCCAATGTGAGCGCATACCCCTCCCAAATGACCTTGAGCACCAACTGATTGGATGTGATCTGGACCAAAGCGGAGTAAAATTCCCACAGGTGACCTCCATGGGAACTACCTTGTCCCGGGCCCTCCTCGTTTCATTGCAGCGTTTTAGCTGTGGTGGAGGAAGTGGCGTAAAAACCTCTACCTGTTCCTCTGAAACTTTGAAAAACCTGTCATTGAGAGGCGAAGCAGCCTCTCTGGTGAGGCGCAAACCAAACTGCCCTGAAGTGACTAAAATGCACGACTGACCCCTGACTGGAGCCGCTGATCTAACCAGCTTCTGCTTGTCTTCAGGAAGCCTTCCTCCCTTCGACTCCCCCAAATCCTTCACCAACTTATCCAGTGCTTCCCCAAACAAGAGCTTACCTGTGAAGGGGAGTTTACTCAAGCAGGTCTTTAATGATACATCCGCTGACCAATTTTGCAACCAGAGATATCGCTGAGCAACTACCAATAAGGCCATGCTCTTAGACAAGCCCCATATAAGGTCATAAAATGCATCTGCCAGGTAAGCCGCCCCAGACTCTAGCTTAGCTGCCTCTGGAGACAGATGCTGTGATTCCCCAGCACCTTCTAGGACCCCTTGTGCCCATCGCAAACATGCCCAGGCCACATAGGCTCCGCAGACGGATGCCTGCAAGGACAGGGCATTAATATCAAATGCTTCCTTGAACAAGGTCTCCAGCTTTTGGTCCTCCTTGAGAGCCATACTGCCCTCCACTGGGACAGCCATTTTCTTTGTAACTGCTGACAAAGTCATCTACTTTGGGTGACTGAAGCAGATCCTTTTCTTGCTCTGGCAGTGGGTATAACTGTGTCATAGCCGGGACCTCCCATTCATTCTGAATCATCTGCTTAATCACTTGATGAAGTGAAAGCACCATCTGTGTCATCCTAACGGCCTGGAACAGGGGATCTTCCAGGACTTCTTCCTCTAGTGGAGTTCCCTGAGACACATTAAAGTGGCCCTAGAGAATGGGAGACCAATGCTGCCAACTCCTCCTGGCAGAACATGTGCACTATCCATGGGTCCTCCTCTTACGGGATCTCTCTCACCCCCCCCCCCCCTCCAGCTCTGCCACTGCCGATTCTACCTTCAGGTCCACCTCTCTTCCTGGGTCCTCCAAATCCTCTGAATGTATGGAGCAAGTGTCTTCCCATGGCTATCTAAATATCTCCGGGTAGGCAGGTGTTCACCCTCTGCATGACATCCTTGTAGGGAGTTGGGTAACCTCCTCTTCTTGGCCCTCTCATGCAATCCTGATGTGCCCTCCTCTGAGCCCTGTCTCAGGTAGAAAGCTTTATGCATAAGAAGCACAAATTCTGGTGAGAAGCCCCCAAGTTAGCCTCTGAGGGCAACTCCTTGGTCATAGAAGACCTAGGTGACAACACACACCTTCCCAGATCTCAGCTATGTGGGGTGAAGAGCTTTCTCATTTTCCTAAAATGGCTGCTACTCCCACCAAAAACACGGGAGATCAGAGCATCCTCAACGGCTGAGCCGAGGTATCTAAACCTCCAGAGGCCACCTCCACATCTGTTCTGTTGTTGCTGGTCCCAACCAAGCCTTCCTCTGCCAAACTGAGACTCCTGTTTCACAACTGCAACCAAATCCCATGGCTGAAATTAAGTCCTGCCAGAACCAATAAGCTAAACACGTGGCCTTGGCCAGCATCTGCACGCCCAATCTGAAGCACTTGGTAAAGAAAGAAAATAACAAATCACAAGTGCAGGACCCCTGAGTCTGATCGCACTGCCTGGAGAACCCCCCACACAGCACCAAAGTGCTTGACAACTCACAAAATGGTGTCGACTCAGGCACTCTTCATTCCAGCGGCTAACAGCTCCTAAGACGCATGTCGGCTGACTGGTGCCTAAATCTGTATCTCTGGCCCAGTACTGTTCCCCACACCAGAAGAACTCTACTGGTGCCACATTAGTGAAAAAGAAACAAAAATAAGGAGTAGGGGGGGTCTCATCCCAGTGGATGCTAAAAGGTACTGCTCACTTCCCTGGACTGACCTGCATGGGCCCAGCAGTGGCAGACCTTGTCAAAATGCTGAGGACTACCGTTCGCAGCTCTGCAAGAGGACTCCTTATCCATCTAAGGGATCGGGAGCCACAGCAAGTCAATCAGGCCTTTGCTCTTCCACGGTCCTTCATTTCAATTGGGGGTTTTTGTGTGAAGAAATTTAAAGAGCTACCGCCCCCAAGTATAGAGCCCCTCCTACAGTGCTCTCAAATTCTTTTTTTTTTTTTTTAAATATCTATCTGTTTCCCAGTTGCGGCTCATCAGTGGAGTCCAGGAACACAGAATCACGCCTCAGAAAGTGTTTGGAGACTGAGAATACTGAAGCTGGTAGGTGATGCTATCTGCCTATGTAGCGTAATGTCATCAAGAGTTGGCATGCTCATTCTCCAAGATGCTGGTGAGTTGTGATAACTCACATGTCTGGACTGGACTGGAGGGACGATAAAGAAAGGCATGCTTGGTCTGAGCGCTGCACTGTCAACCTTTGCTGAACTATTCTGCAGAATTAGCTATGGTACACATTAAGACTATACATTAGAAAAGTGATTTGATGAAGGACATACATGGATTTGCTCATAGGTGCTTAGTGCAGATAGACTCAGTCAGATCTGCATCTACTGCTGGCTTTGCCAGATCTATGAAGGTCATTTTATAACAGAGTACTTAGTTTAAAGCAGCCAAAACACACTAGTTTTATAAAGAAAAGTAGGCAGCTAGATTTCTTTATAAAATACTAACCTAAGTGGCTGAAAACATGCCTTAATTTAAGGTGAAATCATTTACACCAGCCCCATTTTGCAAGTATGTGCATAAATTCTATAATTAAACACATGTACTTTCATGCTCCGCCTACACCCTGCCCAGACTCTGCCCCTAAACATGCCCATAGTGAAAGAACATGCCATGAAATATGCTGGGCGTGATTCTGTAAGAGGCTATTTACTGTATATGCATGGAGTAGAGAAGTAGCCTATTGGTTAGAGCACTGACTTGGTAACCAAGAGACCAGGATTCAATTCCCATTAGCACGCCATGTGGCCTTGGGTAAGTCACGTAACCTTCCATTGCTTCAGAAGAAAAGAACTGGCAAATTACTTCCAGTCACACTGCCAAGAAAACCCAGGAGCTGCTGTGTCACCAGGAATCAGCATTGACTCAAAGGCACATTTATTTTACATGCATAAATGATGGAAGTGCCCTTTTAGATACCCACTTTCAGGTGTAAAAGTAAGTGCCTCTTTATAAAATTACTGCCATGAACTTGGTTTCAAAATCTCTCTAAAAAGCAAAGGAAAGGTTGTGTACACTATTTGAAGAGAATAGAATCTTCTGAAAATATTTAGAATTTTCTAGTAAAAAAGGAAAGCTGTCTGTAAGTGCAGAAATCACAGGAAAACAGGTAAGACAGGGTGGAGGGAGGGAACACCCCAATCCATAATCAACATGCCTTGAAGAGCTTGTGTACTGGGAAGTTAGTTCTAGAATCAGATTCGTACCTTTCTTTCAACTCCTCAGGGAAGCCGCTACCAGGAAAGAGGGAAGAAATTGCTTTGAAGATCATGTCATTTGGGAAATGGCTCTTTGAAGCATTTTTGCTACCTAAAAGAAAAGCCAAAGAGCTAAAATGTTATGCAGAAAGGGAAAATGGTAACTGTTTTCTCCAGGTGCAGACTCCCAACTTTACTGCATCTGTACGTCACACAGGCTTACCAGTTTCTACTGCTCCTATATAATTTACAAAAAGCAAAACAAATGCACAAACATGATAAGGATCAGATCCATCTTACTGACAGTTAAATGGGTGACTTTCAAATATTGGGAAAATAGGCAGGAAGCATTCCAAAAGGAGAAAAGGGCAGGTTCCCCCTTCCTCCGGTCCTCTTTCCTCACCTCCACTTTGGTTGCAAACAGGCACCTTCTCTCTCCCCTCTGGAAGCCCTTTTGGGGAATGCAAGTCAGTTCCAGGGTTCGTGTGGGTATCTCCAGCTGACAAGAAACCATAAGCACAATTTGTTTACCACACTTGAGAAGTCTCTTAGCTTATTTCATGAATTGAAATCTTTAAAGCTTATGGGCCCGATATTCAATTAGAACGGCTATGACACTATGGGACATAGCCATTGCCACCAACCTCTAACACTGGATATTCAATGCTGGGATCAAATGTGGCCCTGGCATTGAATAACCAGGGTCGCCCACATGCCCCAGAGCCGCCAAATCTAACCAGGTAGCAGCGATAATGCACCACTGCCCAGTTAGCTCCAGAAGATAAAAGATAGGCCAGCTTTTGCTACACCTATCTTTAACCTGCAGAACTACTACTACTGAATATTTGTATAGCACTACAAAACGTACGGTGCGCTGCACAGGCACATGTAAAAGACAGTCTCTGCTCAAGCGTAGTTACTCGCCTGTAACAGGTGTTCTCCAGGGACAGCAGGAATCAGTTCTCACATATGGGTGATATCAGTGCTGATGGAGCCTCACAGAAGCATCTCCCCAGCTTTCAAAGAAAGCCTTTGGGAGATGCCACCACACATGCGTGGTCCCCTTCCCACCTAAGGGTGCCATCTTACTCAGTCAGATGACATAATTAGAGCAGACAAAAGAAGATGGCAAAAATTGTACAGCAACTCCAATGGGAGGAGGGAGGGTTGTGAGCACTAATTCCTGCTGATCCTGGAGAATACCTGTTACAGGTGAGTAACTACGCTTTCTCCAGGAACAAGCAGGAAGTCAGATCTCACATATGGGACTCCCTAACTACAGGCTACCGAGAACCTGTAGAAACACGGCCCAGCCATGAGCTGCTGCAAGCAAATCTGAGGGAAGACTCTGAAGACCCCACTGTCAAGGGTGAACCATTGTTCCAGTAACCTGAACAAGAAGGGTCAGGAGAGCAGGAGTTGCCTAAACCCGAACAGATTACTGTCAGGACTCCCTCTCCAGGCAGTTGTGAGCAGCAAAGGTGTGAACTGAGGACCAGGTGGAGGCCCAGCAGATGTCTGCCATAGGGACAGAGCATAGGCTTCCAACCGATGTCGCCATAGCCCTGATGCTGTGCACCATGACCCGACGCTCCAACAAGAGCCCAGCCTGATTGTGGGCAAAGGCAATGCAGTCCACCACCCAGGTGGACAGGGTCCGCTTAGTAACAACCTCCCACAGTTAACAGGGGTCGTATGAAATGAAAAGCTGCAAGGCTTTGTGGTGGCCCTGAGTACGTTGCAGGTAGAAGGGACAGGGCCCTCTTACAGTCCAGAGTATGGAGAATGGCCACCGCCCTGTCGGCATGGAGCCATGGAAAGAAGGTGGGGAGCACCACCTCTTGGTGAAGGTGGAAGGCAAATACCATCTTCGGAAGGAATTTAAGGTGGGTGGGAAGCACACCCTATTCTTGTAGAACTTGATGTAAAGTGGCTCGGCCACTAAGGCCTGAAGCTCGCTGACTCTGTGGGCAGAAGTGAGCATCACTAGGAAGACGACCTTCCAGGATAGATAACGAGAGGCCAGGACGACTTCCTCCACCTCCCTTGGGAGGTTGAAGGGTGCAAAGGCAACCTGCTCAACAGCCAGGCTGTTAATGATGGGGACCCCAGGTTGTGGTGAAGATGCGAGCCCTCCTCCTGGGTCAGTAGCCTCAAGGCATTCCTCAGAGGGATCGGGAGCTCCGTCGAGAGGTAGAGCAACAGGGAGAACCAAGGCTGCCTGGGCCACCGCAGGGCCACCAGGATCATGGAGGCCTTGTCCTGCAGGACCTTGAAGAGGGTTCGGGCAATTAGTGGCATGGGGGTCAAGGCAAACAAAAGGCCTTCCGACCACGAGATGAGGAACGTGTCTGCCACTATCCGGGACAGCAGAAGTGGGGCAGCTGAGCACTGGCTGGGCTAGCAAAGAGGTCGAGACTTGGGGTTCCCTGAAGTCGAACAGCTTCTGCGCCACCCTGGGGTCTAGATGCCATTCGTGTGGCTGGAGGACCCTGCTCAGTCTGTCTGCTAGGGCATTGTCTTGACCTGGAAAGTATACTGCCCTGAGAAGCATTCCCTGACTGATCGCAAACAAGCAGAGGGCTACTGCCTCCTGGCAGAGGCGCTGAGACCCTGTGCCTCCCACTTATTCAGGTAGAACATCACGACCTGGTTGTCCGTTTGGACTAGCACCAACTGGTTCCATAGGCGATAGTGGAAGGCTTTGATTGCCAGAAAAATGGCCTTGAGCTCCAGCAGGTTGACCTGCTGCTGGCTCTCTGCTAGGGACCAGATGCCCTGCGTGCACAGTTCCTCATAGTGGCGCCGCAGCCCAGTAGGGACACGTCTGTGGTGACTCTCTGGGGGTTTGGGGGCTGGAAGGACATGCCCTTCTGCAGGTGCTGTGTGCCTTGCCACCAGTTAAGCGACTCTGCTAATTGACGGGACACAGACACTGTTCCGGAGACTGCCCGTGGCTTGTGTCCACTGTGAGTGGAGGCACACTAAGCTGCCCGTATGTGGATGCAGGCGTTGGGGACCACATAGACTGTGGATGCCATGTGGCTTAGTAAGCGGAGAATGGACCGCCGCCAACACTGTGTGATGGCACTGCGCCTCGGTGGCCAGGG
This sequence comes from Ichthyophis bannanicus, assembly GCA_033557465.1. Taxonomy (NCBI): domain Eukaryota; kingdom Metazoa; phylum Chordata; class Amphibia; order Gymnophiona; family Ichthyophiidae; genus Ichthyophis; species Ichthyophis bannanicus. Next base: position 57,755,011 of record CM066045.1, read on the forward strand.
CCCTGAGGCGATCCACCCTGTCCAGGGGGAGGAAGGCCCTGGCCTGGAGAGTGTCCAGACGAGCTCCTATGAACTCCAGATCTTGTGTTAAAGTGAGGTGAGATTTGGGGTGGTTTATCATGAACCCCAAATGCTGCAGGACCTTGATGGTGCGGGCCATGGCCTATTGCACGGGCCATGGCCTATTGCACCACGGTGGCTATGTCCCCTTTCATGAGCCAGTCGTCCAGGTATATGAAGATAAAATCCCCTTGGAGCCGGAGGTAGGCAGCCACCACTGCCAAGCATTTGGTGAAGACTCTTGGTGTGGAGGAGGCCGAAGGGTAGTACCCTATACTGGTAGTGGTCATCCCCAACCATGAACCTCAGGTACTGCCTGTGTCTGGGAAGAATAAGGATATGGGTATAAGCACAGCCAATATCCCTGCTGGAGGTAGGGCAGCAATGTTCCAAGGGAGAGCATTTTGAATTCTCCCACACCAGGAACTTGCTCAGGTTTCACAAGTCCAGAATGGGCCTTAGGCCTCCTGTTCCTTTTGGGACCAGAAAGTAAAACCCCTTCCCTCTTAGGTGGTGGGGTATTGACTTCACAGCCCTGTCCCTGAGAAGGCTTGTGAGTTCCTGCAGTAGCAAGGCCTGGTGCAGGAAAGTCAGAGGGTACTCTCCTGGAAAGAAAGGAAGAAGAGTCTGGTCCAGATGAAGGAGGTAGCCTTCTCTGACCACTTTTAGTGCCCAGGTGTCGGTGGTAACAGCAGGCCACCGATGGGCAAAATGAATCAGACGTCCCCCTGTTGGCAGCTTCGCCCCCATGGGTGGAAAGGCTATGTGCAGGGAGTCAAATCCTGACCCAGCCTGGGCAGGAGCCGGTGTTTGGGGCTAAGAGCCCTTAGGTTTGAGTTGGTCCTGGTCCACTCCTTTGCCCTGGTGACCCTGTTGCGGGGTCTGTGGGGCCTGGTATTGGGGATAGCCTCAGTAAGGTTGGCCTTTCCTGTGGAAAGGAGGCCTTTTCCCCAGCATTTTTTTCCTGGGAAGGGTGGAGAGTCAAATACTGGCAACGAACTCGGTCTCGATCTCCACCGCCTTATCCTCCATCGGTTTGCCGAAGAGGTTTTCACCAAGGGATGTCAAGGAGTTTTTCCTGGACCCATTGCTCGAGGTCCGATGCCTGGAGCTAGGCCTGACCTCGGGCACCAATGCCTGCGGTGGTCACCCTCACGTTAGACTCGAAGCTGTCGTAGGCAGCTCAAGACATGCACTTTAAGCACTTCATGATGCACTTTGTGAGGTTTGGAATCGCTGGAGGTGATCTCCACTGAGACACGCCGAGAAAACTGCGAGTTATTTTGCTAGGTCTCAGAGATACATGCTGATATACAGCTGATATGCTTGTATTCGGCAACCCAGCATCGAGCCCTGGTAGTATTTGCATCCAAGGGCATCAAGGGCATGGGACTCCCTGCCTGGGGGCATAGAACAGTGAGTCTTCAGGCATTTCTGCCAGCGTATGGTCAACTCCACCACCATAGAGGTGTGAGGAAGTTGCGCCTTCCAGAAGCCAGGACCCTGCTGGACCCGGTACATGGTATCCAGGCGTCGGCTAACTATCAGCACAGAAGGAGTCACTGCCTGAGGATGGCAAGGGCAGAGACCATCAGGGACTCCTTAGGTGGAGCCTCATACTGGAGGATTTTGAGCTCCTCCATGCGAGGGTCCTCCTCCGGCTCCATGGTAAGAGACAAGGCTTTCGCCATGTCCTGGACAAACTCGAGGAACGAGGTGTCCTCGGGAGGGAACCGTCATCTCAATGCCAAGTGAGACTGATCCGAGAGGAGATCGTGGTATTTATGCATCTCTGGGGAAGCCTCGTCCTCTTGACTCCCAGTCTGAGTAGTCCATTGAGGACTCGAGGCCTGATGGTTCCTGAGGCGTTGGGCTCAAATCAGGTCTTCAGTGACCCACAGTTGTTGCTTGGCCAGAGCCACAAGTGTTTGCCAGAGAGGATCTTGCTCTAGAAGACCAGGAGTAGTATCGAAACCCTCGCCGAGTATCAGCTTGAGGCCTGGGGATCTTGAGGATCTTATCGGCAGCCCGGGTAGTCCTTGACATCAAGGTCCCTGTTGTCTCTGCGCAAGCACCAGCAGAGTCGGGCATAGACCCTTGCTATGCGGTAAGGAAGGCAGTGACACTGCATTCCAAAGTCATCATCCTGGCTTCCCACTCAGGAATTGCAGCCTTCAATGCAGACACAGGGGTGACTGCATCCGGTGTCGGTGAGGAGAGGGAGTCTTCGATGGGACAGGCTTCGGGGGTCCGTGATCCATCACTGGAGCCCTCGGAGTCTGTACTGGGCACCTTCGTCGGCTACTCCCGCTCCAACTCCTCTGATACCCTCCAGGAACTGTGGGACTTGCATGGGACTTGCAGTGTGTGTCCAATTCCCAGGATGAGGTCCTCAAGGATTTCTTCTTCTTCTTCTTGCGCTCCCACTCCGGAGAACCCTTGTCGGAGCATCCACAGACCCGATCGGGTGCCGCGGGGGCTTTATGCGACTCTGAGGATCTGTGCGGGGCCTTAAAGCATGAGGTTACCGGGGACACCCTGGCTGAATCTGACCTGTGGAAGATGTCGTCCTCCTGCCGACGACTTTGGATGGCCATAGCAGACATCTTTTTGCACAGGGTGCAAACCTCCGGGTCATGGTCGGCACCTAGGCACCAGAGACAGCAGTAGCGTGTATCAGTTAGTGACATGTTCTTTGCGCACCGATCATACTTTTTGAACCTACTGGCAATTGGGGCAAAAAGGACCCCTGCGAGGTCAAAGAAACCTTGACACGGCCAGCAGTTAGAAAAGGTGCGAAACCGCGCTGGAGAAAAAAAAACTAAAAACGGTTCCCAGACTCGAAGCCGAGGTGATGGGGCTCGGAGGCAGGAAAGGGACCAGTACTAACCGGAGAAAGAAAGGCATTTTAATGCACATGAAAATCAACTTTTTTCCGGGGATCCGCAGAAAAAGGGAGACTGAATAAAATGGCATCCTTAGGTGGGAAGGGAACCACGTATGCCATGGTGGCATCTCCCAAACGCTTTCTTTGAAAGCTGGGGAGATGCTTCCGCAGGGCTCCGTTGGTGCCGACGTGACCCATATGTAAGGACTGGCTTCCTGCTTGTTCCTGGAGAATCAGACCTTATAATCTAGTCAAGACAGACGACACAGCAGCTGTAGACAGAGGATACATCTAGGGGGAATGGTAAGGAAACACAAAGGATATCAGGTGAGTCAAGATCCAAAAGCGGCTATGAAGAGGTAAGTTTTCAGCCTGGATTTGAAAAGGGTCAGAGAAAGCGCCTGATGTAAAGACTCATGTAGTTTGTTCCAGGCATAAGGAGCAGCAAGGTGAAAAGAGCGAAGTCTGGAGTTAGCAATAGAAGAGAAGGGCACAGCAGAAGTGATTTGCCAGAAGAGCAGAGTTCCCAAGGAGGGGTGTAGGGAGAGATAAGAGGAAAGGTAGTGAGGAGCTGCAGAGTGAATGCACTTATAGGTCAGCAGGAGAAGTTTGAACTGGATGCGGAAATGGATAGGGAGGCAATGAAGTGACGAGAAGAGGGGTAATATGAGCATGATGAACCTAGCAGAAGATTAGCCAAGCAGCAGAGTGTTGAACAGATTGAAAGGAGAGAGATGATTCAGATGGAGGCCAGCAAGGAGTAGGTTACAATAGTCTAGGCATGAGGTGACTAAGGAGTGGATAAGTGTCTTAGTGGCATGTTCAGAAAGAAATGGGCAAATGTTAATATTGTAGAGAAAGAAAATGGAAATTACACTTACCTGGTAATTGTTGTTCCTTTAGGGACTCCAGTTTAGTCCTCCACCTCTGGGTAGTGCACCTCCTCCTGCAGCATGGAGACTGGACCAATCAGAATCTTGTCCTCACTGGATGTATCCTGCTGGAGATCCCATCAGCCCCAGTGAACTATTGACAAAGCAGACTTAAAGGAGCAACAAACAAGTAGCTAAGAAAACTGTCTAACATCAACTGTAAAACTAATAAGGAGAAACTTTAACCCCCCCCCCCCCCTGAGAAGATAACAAGGGAGCCAATATTCCACACTTGGCCTCTGCCCCATCACCCCAGAACAAGTGACAGAAACAGAAGGCGGCTAAGCGAGAAAGAGAAAGAGATAGAGAGATGAAAGAAAGACAGGCACGAGCCAGAGGCTCCTGGCATGAACCATACTATATTCTGAAGCCCGGAAGTCATCTCTTCTCCAAATCACAGCGTACTTCTGAAAGAAACTCTCTCCCAGGTGGGAATGAGGACTAAACTGGGGTCCCTAAAGGAACAACAATTACCAGGTAAGTGTAATTTCCATTTCCTTATCGGTCCTCCAGTTTAGTCCTCCACCTCTGGGATGTATCAGAGCAGTCATCATTGGGAGGGACCTTTCCAACCAGCACGTCACACCGCCGATCCGAAGCTGGCATCACTCGCTGCCAAAACGTCCAGACGGTAGTGCTTGCTGAAAAGCATGAAGGGAAGACTACGTAGCCGCCCTGCAAATTTCCGCTGGCGGTACCAAGCTGTGCTCCGCTCAAGACGTCACCTGCGCTCTAGTAGAGTGCGCCCACAACCCCACCGGCACCAGATGCTCTTGCAATATATATGCCGACGCAATCGCCTCTTTAACCCACCTGGCAATGGAAGCTTTTGCCACCGCTTCCCCCTTGCGAGGTCCTTCAAACAACACAAAGAGACGGTCCGACTTACGGAAGGTTTCTGAAACCTTCAGATATCGGCGCAACACTCTTCGGACGTCCAGACGATGCAAGCAACGGTCTGTGGTGTGCTCTGCTACCGAGTTGAACACTGGTTCAAATGAAATGGGGAGACCACCTTAGGCAGAAAGGATGGAACCGGTCTTAACACCATTTTGTCTCTAGAGAAAGACAAGAACGGCTCCCTGCATGACAACGCCTACAACTTCGAAATTCGCCTCGCTGAACAGATGGCAACCAGAAAGACTGTCTTCAAAGTTAAGTACTTAACAGACACCTGGTTCAGGGGCTCAAAGGTTTTCCTGGCTAAAGCATCCAAAACCAGATTCAAATCCCATGGCGGCACTATTACCCTGCGCGAGGGCCAAGGTCTGAACAATGCTTTAGGGAAACGCTGCACATCTGCGTGCGAACCCAGGGCTATTCCCTGAACCTTGCCCCTATAACAAGAGAGAGCTGCCAATTGGACCTTCAAGGAACTTGCGGCCAGCCCTTTCTCAAAACCGTCTTGCAAAAAACTGAGTACCACTGGAACGGAAGCAGTCGCCGCCCAGATCTGCCACCGGGAACACCAGTCCTCAAAAATACGCCACACGTGCACATATGCGAGAGATGTGGATTTCTTTCTTGCTCGAAGCAGAGTGGCGATGACCGCCGCCGTATAACCTTTCCTTTTTAACCGTGCCCTTTCAATGGCAATACCGTAAGCGAAAATCGATCCACCTGGGGCATTCGCAGAGGACCCTGAATCAGTAGATCCACCGATATCGATAGTCTCCAAGGCTTCCCGTTGAGCAGACGAACTAGATCTGCATACCACAGGCGTCTTGGCCAGTCCAGGGCCACCAACAGTACCCTGCCGTGGTGCGCCTCGATGCGCTGAACCACTTGGTCTATAAGCGCCCACGGAGGAAAGACATACAGGAGACCCGACGCCGGCCAGGGTTGAATGAGGGCGTCGATGCCTTCGGACATCCTTTCCCTCCGCCTGCTGAAAAAACGACCTGTTTTTGCTGATTGAAAGGTCACCATGAGATCCATTATCAGCGGACCCCATCTGTGGACAATTTGCGTGAACAGCTGCGGATGAAGCTCCCACTCTCCGGCGTCCACCTGCACCCTGCTGAGGAAATCTGCCATCACATTGTCCTTTCCTGCGATATGCGCTGCTGAAATGGCCTGCAGGCAAGGTTCTATCCATAGGAACAATGCCTCTGCCTCTTCCTCCATGGCCATAATTCCCGTTCCGCCTTGCCGATTGATGTAGGCCACCGTTGCCGAATTGTCCGAGAGAACTCTTACAGCTTGACCCTTCACTGAACTCTCGAATGCCTGTAGCGCCAGGAACACTGCCCGCAGCTTGAGGCGGTTGATCGACCAAGCAGCTTCCTGGCGAGTCCAGATCCCTTGTGCGACCTGACCTCCACAATGGGCTCCCCAACCCGCCAGACTCACATCCGACATCAGTGGGAGCCAAACTGGTTGTTCCAAAAGCATTCCCGCCTGCAGGGAACCCGGGGACAGCCACCAGCGTAGGGCCCGTCTGACCCACATCGGGCAGGGAAGGCGTTTGTTCAGCGAGTCCGTCTGGTTCGACCAGCGGCGCAGTAATGCCCTTTGTAACGGTCACATATGAAACCTGGCCCATGGCACCACCTCCAGGGTTGCCGCCACGGTCCCCAGCAACCACAGATACCACCATGCTGACGGTGCCAGGGTCCCCAAGAACCTACACACGAGCTTGCGTAGGACTTGCGCCGGCGATCTGGCAAAAATACCAAACCTCTTGAAGTATCAAAACGAACTCCTAGATATTCGAGAGTCTGTGACAGATCTAAGTGACTCTTTTTCGCATTGACCACCCAGCCAAGACTCTGTAGAACCTTCACCACTGTCCGTGGCCTGCAAGCTCTCGATCTTGGACTTTGCCCGAATTAACCAATCGTCGAGATAAGGGTGGACTAGAATGCCCTCTTTTCGTAACGCTGCCGCTACCACCACCACCACCACCATAATCTTGGTGAATGTGCGCGGAGCCGTAGCCAATCCGAACGGCAACGCCTGGAACTGATAATGGCCCCACGGGAGCGCGAACCTTAGGCACTTCTGATGAGCTTCCCTGATCGGAATGTGCAAGTAGGCCTCCGTGAGATCGAGTGAAGTCAAAAACTCTCCTTGACTCACCGCCACTATGACGGACTTCAGAGTTTCCATGCGGAAATGAGGTACCCAAAGGCAACAATTCACTCATTTGAGATCAAGAATAGGCCGGAGAGATCCGTCTTTCTTTGGCACCACGAAATAAATGGAGTAGCAACCTACCCCTAGGTCTGAAATCGGAACGGGGATGACCGCACCCAACTGTAACAGACGATCTAATGTCAGACGGATCGCCAGAGCTTTTTGCCGCCCTTTGCTGGGTGACAGTACAAAGGAGTCCCGAAGCGGGCAAGACAACTCCAGCGCATAACCTTCTCAAACTATCTCCAACACCCACTGATCTGACGTTATTTGGACCCAGGCAGGAAGAAACTCCCGAAGCCGGCCACCTATCGGTTGGCTTCCTACCGGGGTCCGCCTCATTTCATTGAGGTTTTCAGTTAAAGGTGGAGGAGGAGGAGGCCGCCGCGAAACCTCTGCCTGCCCCGTGAAATCCACGAAACCCTTGTGCTCTAGAGGCAAACCTGCCGCGCTGGAAGCCTCCCAAACATGAAGACCGAAATCTTCTGAAATCTCTAAACTGGCCACGAGCAGACGGAAAGGGCCTCCCCTGCTTAGGTTTATCCTCCAGCAGTCTGCCTCCCTTGGATTCTCTCAAGTCCTTCACTAATTTATCCAAATCCTCTCCAAACAACAGCTTGCCCTTGAAGGGGAGCTTGCTGAGACGGGACTTAGATGACCCGTCAGCCGCCCAATTCCTCAGCCAAATGGACCTCCGGGCAACCACCAGGGAAGTCATACTATTCGCTAACGCTCTGATCAAATCATAGTGTACATCTGCCAAATATGCTGAACCAGATTCAAGCCGAGTCACCTCGAGCAAACTCTGCTGATCCAGGCGAGTGTCCTGCCTTAAGTGCTGGGACCACCGAAGACAGACCCTTGCCACCCAGGCGCCACAGATAGAGGCTTGTAAGGATAATGCATTGGCCTCAAATGCCTGTTTCAATAAACAATCCACCTTTCTGTCCTGCGCATCCTTTAAGGCCGCACTACCTTCCACTGGAATAGTTGTCTTCTTAGTCACTGCCGACACAGCCGCGTCAACCCGCGGGGAACAAAACTTTTCCTTGTCCTTGTCTGCCAAAGGGTAAAGCCGGTTCATTGTTCGGATCCCTTTCAATCCCGCTTCAGGATGATCCCACTCACTCTGGATCATCCGATCTACTACCCTGTGGACCGGGAACATCATCTGAGACTCTCTCACAACTTGAGTGAGAGGATCTTCGAGCCCCTCTTCCTCCGCAGGCTGAGCTGTAGCTAGATTAAGCGTTTGTAATCAGCGCCATAAGTTCATCCCTGCGAAAAACCCGTATGATTCTTGCCTGATCCTCTGGCTCTGGAATATCCCCTTCTTCCAATTCCTCTACACCGTACTCGGGATCAACTTCAACGTCGTCTGCCTCCTGCCATTCCAGATCCATCTGTTCCATGTCAGTGCACCGAGGCCTCTTTGCAGGCTTGGGGGTCTCTCCACTCGCGTCCTCCCCCTTGGGTGACTGCAGCGGCGTCCCAAGTGAAAGGGTCTCTGGCAACTTTCCCAGCCTTCCTAAGCGATAAGGACAAAGTCTGGGGAAAAATCCCCCAAAGACGCCTCGGCAGCCCTCGCTGGCTGAGCGTGCGAAGGCCCCACCGGTGTAGCCGGGGGAGACCCTGTCGGGACCCCCAGAGACGGTTCACCTTCAGCACTTGCCACGGATCCTAGGGACTCCTGGGCCGCTCTACCCTCCATTTTCTGTTCCACGTTGGAGAAAACGGTAGCACAGCCCCTGAAAATACCGGTATCCGACACCGTACCTCTGCGCGAACCGCAGACCATGCACTGCGGTCGAGCAGACATGAAACAATCAACTGCAAACCAGTGCAAATGAGTGGAACGGGGTTGGCAGATGCTAGGTGTGGAAACACTAAGCAGATCTCCTTTAAATACAAGAACACTTTTTTTTTTTCTTCAGGAAATAAAAAAACTAGAACAAATCAAAACACTCAGCAAACGATGGATCCTAACTGTGCCTCACACCCGTGCCATCAGCAACCCGGGCGCAACGCCATTCTGTGGCCCGCCACGCGGCCTCCGCAGCGTGGGAAGAGAAACACAAAATGGCCGCCGCTAAACTAAAACGGGGCGAAACACACCGGATCTATTGCAATTCAGAAAAGCTTTGAAACACCACCTCTTCCTCTTGTATTACCCAGTAACCAATGCAGTTATTTCAACCACCTCACAGACCTCCCAAAACCAATAACGCTGAAACCAAGAAATGTTCATGATTCTGTCTTAATTTGTAAATAGTTACCTGTCTTAATTTGTAAATAGTTACCCCTGTTATCCAAGTTATTTCTTCCTGTTCAAATGTAAACACAAAGTACCATCGGAAATGTGTAAATTCTTTGTTCAATGTAAACCGCGCTGATGCTGAATAGTGCAGTATAGAAGAGACTTTAAATAAATAAAATAAAAATAAAATAAATAAATAAATAAAGAACCGTAGCGTCCCACGTTCGATTGCTCTGCAGCCCTTCATAAACTGGCTGACTTACCCCAGGGAGGCAGCTCTACAAGCCGCGACGTCGCTCAGTTCCTCTGCAAGCGACGTCCGCGGCGAGAGCTGTTCAGCCGGTTTCTGTGAGCTGCTCTCTGCTCTAAGCCGCTCGGCACCAGTAATCAAGGAGCCACGTGCCAGAGTGTGCTACTGATAGATCTCTCCCCCATACAGCCTAGGAGGAGAGATCTGATGCTGCCTGCCTGCCTTGCCTGCCTGTGAAAATGAAAAATAGCAGAGTGGGAGAGGGACAGAAGTGCAGAAGCAATACCGGCTCCTCTGCATATGCTTCCTTTTTTTTTTTAAAGGAACATCACCCTAAAAAAAGAAAGAAACTAATGTAAGTTAAAGGGAGAAAATAACTTGTCAAAAACTAAGTACAGTGCTGCCTATTTAGTCCTTAAGTGAGCCCAGCCATAGGCTCACAACGTCCTCCTGCTGCATGGAGACTGGACACACTGGGGCTGATGGGATCTCCAGCAGGAAACATCCAGTGAGGACAAGATTCTGAATGGTCCAGTCTCCATGCTGCAGGAGGAGGTGCACTACCCAGAGGTGGAGGACTAAACTGGAGGACCGATAAGGAACAGCAGGTTTTAGCTATCAGTTGGATGTGTGTGGAGAAGGACAGAGAGGTCAAAGACGACCCCAAGGTTACGAGCTGAGGAGACAGGGAGGAGTAGAGAGTTATCCACAGAGAATGAGAAAGGGGAGAGGAGGATATAGGGGGAAAAATAAGAAGTCAGTTTTGACCATGTTCATTTTCAAGTGGTGGTGTGACATCCAAGCAGCAAATGTCAGAAAGGCAGGCAGAGATCCTGGCCTGGATTGCCGGAGAGATTTCAGGAGTAGAGAGGCAGATCTGGGAGTCACCAGAAGCTGTGTAGTAGTGCAATATCGCCGCTACCGGAACATCCACGACATTCCCCAATGCTACAAGAGCAATACTGGGACATATAGCGGCTGTATATGGGGATACTCCAAGGTACTACCAATGTTAATGCCACTGAATATCTCGCATAGAGACAGTTACACAGTTTGCAAGTCTGTAAACCATGTTAACTGTCTTTGAATATCGGGCCCTATGTGTTTTACAGACATCACACAATATTTTAAAAAATCTTCTATATCAATCTGAACAATTAAAAGTACTTATTCCCACTTAGCAGCTGACATTATGCCAGGGCTTCCCAAATCTGTCCACCCCAGAGCTAGTCAGGCTTTCGGGACATCCATAGCGAATATACATGAGATAAATTGGCATGGACCAAGCTTCCAGTGTACACAAAGGGAAATTTAGTTTTACCTGCTAATTTTCTTTCTTTAAGTCGTACCAGATCTGTCCAGATGTAGGGGTTATGCTCCTTTGAACACAAAAAGCGAGAGACAAGATGATTATGGATGATCGACAGACGTTTATTCTCAAAGGACCCCAAAATTTACTATACTGCTTAAAGGTCCCAATCCAGATGCCTCTTGGCAGTTGAGTCTCGTGTGTGACAAGAATGCGTTAGAATACAGAAAGACAATTAAAAACACGAAAATTAAGAAATACAAGAGAGATGAGGAAGACTATAAATTACACATGGTTTATTATTGGACATATAACAAATCTGAAAACAAGGATAGACGTAGAAGCACATCAAATAAACGACCTTTTAGATCTCCAAGACAACACTCCTCTAACGTTTTTAATTATAAGGGTAACCGACATGAGCGCATTAGATCTCCATCCCCTCTAGGAGAGGAAGGTAGAACTAATAAAAGATCACGACATCACTCCAATAACCAAATAGATCCGTCTGGCTCCCTATTTTCGTCAGCACCCCTTCCAGTTTCACGTCAGCAGCGTAGTCCTAAGAAGGATTTTCGCAAGGAGACATTATGGAAAGGAGGTGGGAGAGGCACATCTCACAAATCACCGACCAATTGGCATGCCAAGTCCATAGACCCCACAACAGCACAACATCCAGCCCAAGGAAGGGGTCACACACGAGACTCAACTGCCAAGAGGCATCTGGATTGGGACCTTTAAGCAGTATAGTAAATTTTGGGGTCCTTTGAGAATAAACGTCTGTCGATCATCCATAATCATCTTGTCTCTCGCTTTTTGTGTTCCTTGGATGGTGCTGTGAGAGCACTGCTCCTAGCTGTGTTCTTCCGGGGTTATGCTCCTTTACCAGCAAATAGAGACAGGCACTGTGCAACCTGCCACTCTAATATTTCTCTAACAAAGCAAAGGAACCCTCCTAGTTTCCCTCAACAATCAGGGAGGCAGAAATGCTATCAAAGATACACCAACAATTATTTAATCAAATAAGATTTCTACAGGGTTTGTTTATCATAAAAACACACCAGGACAGGTCTTTGGACTAGTCTAGTAGGACTCAAGGAAAGAAAATTAGCAGCAATACCAAATTCCTCCTTTCTTATCGTTTGCCAGACGTCCAGATGCATGGGATGCTTGGCCCTGCACTTCCGCTGCATGCAGAAATCATGAATTAAATTGCTGCAAATATCCAAACCAGGACCTCCTATGTCCCCCCTGAAAGCCATTGAAGAATTGTTTCTTTCAGTCACCACTCTTCGTATTTATATACAAGGACATAACTGAATGAAATGCGGTCCTTGACAAGCTAAGGAACACCATAACATTTAGATGTTACTATTTTGCCTAGATACGACATCCATGAGTACAATAGATTTCCAAATCACAATTTCATATATCACCTCCCGAGAAAACCTGGAAACCTTTATAATATGCCAGGCCTGCTACTAGAAAGCGTGCACAGATGGATAGTGAAATAGTAAAGGGCCCAAAATCCCCAAATCATTATTGCAATGCCAGCGTACATATTCGACAGAGATAAATTAATTATATGTAGCTAACGTGGAGTCTAAAAAGCCCTGTGAGCTAAAGAAAAGATGATTATGGCAAGGACACTAAAAGCAAATATCTACACACCAGCTCCCAGAGCTCTGCCTACAACTTCCCAGTGAGAGAATCCCAACTCCCACTCCCAGACCTTCTCTATTGCTAGGATGAGTGGGAGGGTGAAGGACGAGCGACAGGCTGCTGCTTCTGGTGGGTGAGCAGGTAGAAAGTTGGAAAGATGATGAAGTTGCAAGAGGAGCATAGGTAGCAGAGTGACTGGAGAAAGCACAGTTACTTACCTGTAACAGGTGATCTCTGGGAACAGCAGGAATAAGTCTTCACATATGGGTATCGTCGGTACCGACGGAGCCTGCACGGGAACGCTCCCCAGCGTCCAGTAAGAAAGTTTTTAGGAGCATTCCACAGCGCCTGCGCGCTGCCTTCCCGCCTTTCCCAACCGCCTCTCTCCAGTTCGAGTTTTAAAGCTGAGACAAAGAGAGAGAGGAAAGGAAAGATAGATAGAGAGATACAACTCCTAGGGGAGGTGGGTGGGTTGTGAAGACTTATTCCTGCTGTTCCCAGAGATCACCTGTTACAGGTAAGTAACTGTGCTATCTCCAGGAACAAGCAGGAATGAGTCTTCACATATGGGGACTCCCTAGCTGCAGATGCCAGGGAGAGACCCCATGGTTGTGTGCCCTTGCAGAGGGCTCCACTTCCCCCCCATGGATCTCTGGCATCCAACCAGGGTAGGTGGGTAGGAGTTGATTAGGAATGGAACAGGTGTTTGAGGACAGCCTGACCAAACGAGGCATCCCGGCGGGAGTCCTTGTGCAAACAGTTATGGGCTGTGAAGGTATGAACCGAGGCCCGGGTGGCCGCTCGACAGATTTGGTCGATGGACACAGAGTTTAGATGAGCCATCGAGGCTGCCATGGCTCTCACATTGTGAGTTGTGACATGGCCCTCCAGAGAAATGTTCCTACTCTGGAAGGCGAAAGAAATACACTGAGCAATCCAGTTGGACAGTGTTCTTTTAGAGACTGGAAGTCCTAAATGAGAAGGATCAAAAGCAACAAAGAGTTGAGAAGACTTTCTATGTTGCTGTGTTCTTTGTAAGTAGAAAGCGAGAGCTCTCTTACAATCCAAGGTATGAAGATTCCTCTCTGCATTTGATGCATAAGGTCCTGGAAAAAAAGACAGGTAAATATACCTCCTGGTTTAGATGAAAAGGCGAGATCACTTTAGGCATAAAGTGTGGATTGGTCCTGAGGACTACCTTATCATGATGAAACCTTGTATAAGGTGGATTAGCCACCAAAGCTTGCAACTCACTGATGCGGCGTGCTGAGGTGACTGCAATGAGAAAAACAACTTTCCAAGAAAGAAGTTTCAAGGAGGTGGTGGCTAAAGGTTCAAAGGCTGGCTTCATAAGCTGGCCAAGAACCAGGTTTAAGTCCTATGCCACTGGAGGTGGTCTAATGGGAGGTTTAGTTAAAAGAAGGCCTCTCATGAATCTTGCTATAAGAGGGTGAGAGAAAATAGGTTGTCCATTGAGAGGCTTGAGGGACGCTGCAATGGCACTCAAATGGACTCTTACTGAATTCGTTTTCAGGCCTGCATGGGATAGATGCAGGAGATACTCTAGTAGAGAATTCAGAGGTATTGCAAGAGGGTTTAGACCCTTCTCTGAACACCAAATGGTAAATCTTTTCCATTTGAAAGCATAGGAACGCCTAATAGAAGGCTTTCTAAAGGCATGAATAACATCTCTGACTTGCTGAGAGAGATGAAAATCTTGAAGATCTAGGCCCTCAGCAACCAAGCCCTGAGATGGAGCGACTGGGGGTTTGGGTGCCACAATGTTCCCCCTTCCTGGGTCAGAAGGTCTGGTGCAGAGCTCAAGTCCAGGGAAGGAGCTTGAGAGAGATGCAGAAGTAGAGGGTACCACACTTGGCGTGGCCAATGTGGAGCTATGAGGATCATGGTCCCTCGATCTCTCTGAGGCTTGAATAGTGTTTTGGGAATTAGGGGAATTGGTGAAAAGGCATAAAGGAAGTCTTGACCCCAGTGAAGGAGGAAGGCATCCTTGGCCTGAACTCCCTGACACGGAATTCTGAACAGAACCGGGGAAGTTTGGCATTCCACGGACTTGCAAAGAGGTCTTTGTCCGGGGTTCCCCAAATTCAAAAAATCCTGGCTACCTGGTCCATGTGGAGGGACCACTCGTGTGGGAGCAGAACTCGACTGAGTCTGTCCGCCCAAGAGTTTTGAATGCCTGGAAGATATACTGCCAGAAGATGGATGTGATGCTTTCTGGCGAAGGCCCACAGTCGCAAAGCTTCGTTGCAAAGCGACAGACAGCCAGTCCCGCCCTGCTTGTTTACATAGAACATGGCTACTTGGTTGTCCGTATGGATGAGGACTGTCCTGTAGCTGAGCAGGGAATGGAATACTCTGAGAGCTAAGAATATTGCTTTGAGTTCCAAGAGATTGATATGCAGAGAAGTCTCCTGTGGAGACCAGATGCCCTGGGTGGAGAGATCCTGCAGATGAGCTCCCCAACCCATTGGAGAAGCATCTGTTGTCAGAGTTGCTTGGGGTAGCGACTGCTGAAACGGGGACCCCAGCAACAGATTTGGAGGGGACTTCCACCACTGGAGAGACCAAAATAGGCGATTGGAGTTTGCTATGTTGTCTGACAGGCAACCTGATGCCTGAGTCCATTGGTTGGACAAAGTCCATTGAGCTGCCCTCATGTGAAGGCGAGCATATGGAACCACATGCACGGTGGATGCCATGTGGCCTAATAGTTGTAAGATCTCTCGAGCAGTTAAATGGGAGGCTAACTGCACCAAGCGTAGGCAACGGGCCTGAGGAAGATAGGCCCTTGCAGTTGTGGTATCCAGCAAGACCCCTATAAACTCCAGAGACTGAGTAGGGGTGAGATGGGATTTTGGGATGTTTATTACCAGTCCCAAATACTGAAGGACATGCAGTGTGCAGGTTAGAGAAATCTGGGCCTCTGACTGGGATGAAGCTCGAATGAGCCAGTCGTCCCGATATGGGAAAACGAATATTCCTAGAGTGCGTAGAAATGCAGCTACTACAGCCATGCATTTCGTGAACACCCTTGGTGCAGAGGCCAGACCGAAAGGAAGTGGTAGTGCTTTCCTTGAAAAAGGAACCGAAGGAACCGTCTGTGTGTTGCATGGATGAGGACATGGGTGTATGCATCCTTGATCTAGAGAACAAAGCCAGTCCTGACTCTGAAGGTATGGCAGCAGAGTACCGAGAGAAATCATTTTGAATTTCTCTTTGAATAGAAACTTGTTCAATTCTCTGAGATCTAAAATGGGTCTGTAGCCCCCTGTTTTCTTTGGAATAAGAAAATAAGGGGAGTAGAACCCTGAGCCATGTTGAAGAAGGGGTACTTCTTCTATTGCCCCTTGGGCAAGAAAGGTAGCAATCTCCTGACCCAGAAGGTTGAGGAGAGATGTTGGAGAATTGAACTGTTTCACCATGGTGTGGGGAGGAAGGTTTAAGAAACAAAGCTTGTACCCTTTCCTTAATAATGGAGAGGGTCCATTGCTCTGCTGTGATTTGCTCCCATCTGGGAGCAAAGTAAGCTAACCTTCCTGGAATGGTGAGGGGCTCTGGTTCTTCCAGAGCCAGAAAGGCTAAGTTCTCTAATTGCAAGTCAAAGGTCTTGAGGAGGCTGAGGCTGCTGGGCCGTGGGAGGCCTGGCAGCCTTTGACTTGGCCTGTTTAGGTGGTTGCTGACGCTTTGCAGCAAAACGACCTGCAGAAGATGCCTGCTGACCATAAGCAGGATAGTATCTTCCCTTTTTAGAAAAAGGTGTCTTTTTGAACAATCTTTTCTTAGCAGAAGAGGTAGACTTTGAAATTCGATCCAAAGCAGAGTTCTCAGCATCCATCTGAGTGGCCTTTGCTTTCCAATCCCTGCCAAAAAGGTTTTCACCTGTACAAGGAAGATTTCCCAATTCATCTTGGACCCAGAGTTCCAAATCAGATGCTTGTCACCAAGCAATTCTGCGTGCACCTATGGCAATAGCCGAGGCTCTACTTACACATTCAAAAGAGTCAAAGGCTGCACGGTTGGAAAATTTGGAAACATCTTGGGCATGTTTAAGCCAAGTGAGAAATTCCTGCCTTTTATCTTCTGAAATAAAAGGGGCTAAAGTCTGCAGATGATCTGTGACTTCTTTTAGAAACATCCCCATATAGAGACTATAGGAGTTGATTCTGGCAGCAAGCATATTAGCTTGGAAAACCCTTCTGCCAAAAGCATCAAGGGTAATGCATTCACGTCCTGGAGGATTAGATGAGTGTCTCTTTGCACTCTTTATTTTCCTCATGGCAGACTCTACCACAATAGAGTGGTGAGGCAGCTGAGACTTATGAAAGCCAGGACAAGGAGGGACACGGTACATGGTGTCTAACCTACGAGAATGAGGAGAGGTAGTAAGAGGAGTCTCCCACATGCTCAACATGAGATCATAGAGAATCTCATGAATAGGTAAGGTGGCTGCTTCTTTAGGAGCCTTAGGGTATTGCAAAATATCTAATTGCTTGGCTTTAGGCTCTGACTCAGGGGCCACTTCCCTAATGAAGTCTTGAAAAGACAAGTCTTCTGGAGGAGACATTCTTCGTTTTGGAGAATCAGACTCCTGAGGAAGAAGTACCGGTGCCTCGACAGAAGCCTCCGACTCATCAGAGTCTTCGGAGGAATCGAAGTATCGCCTGTCTGGATGCTCCTGTAAAGCCCGATACGCGTACCAAGTGGGATCGACATCGGGAGTAAGCGGTACCGGTTCGGTACCGATGGGCATCATAGGACAGGGTACCGTTGCAGTCGACACCGAAGCCGATGCAATCGGTACCGGCACCGGAAACGATGCCGGTGCCGGAGTCAGTACCGGCAACGGAGATTGTTGCGGTACCGAAGGCGTCGAAGCCTGCATAAACGCCGTTAGGGTGCGTTGCATGGAAACAATCTTCTGATCCATCGACGCCACCAGAGTCTGGATGTCGGTAGTACCCCAGAACACGGCAACAGGTGATCAGTCGAGGCCGAGCCATCGATGTCAACCTGTGACCCCATAGATAATGCTTTGGAAGCTGGAACTTCCCGCCGGGGTAATTTTGCCGGTGCGGATTCCTCGAGGACAAGCCCGGAGGCATCTCGATGCTTAGAGGGAGATTTGGCCTTCGAGGACCGGCTAGATTTATGTTTGGTTACCTGAGATTCATGGGAGGAATAAGAAGCCCTGGAAGACGTCAATGCCACCGAGGCTGCATCAGAGGGAAACAGGGTACTGAGCTTGGCTGCTCGGTTCTGCCGACCTCTTTTAGACATCATGGTACAGGACACACAATCCGTGATGGAATGGTCAGGACCCAAACATTTTAGACACCAATCATGGGTGTCGGTGACAGAAATAGTACCACCACACTTTGTGCACTTTTTAAACCCGGAAGCAGGCTTCTCCATGAGGAGAAAAATGTTCAGGCCTAAGGCCCAAACCGCAAATGCACAGTTGAAGAAAGAAAAAAGTTTTTTGGGTTTTTTTTGTATAGAAAGAAAAGAAAAGACCGGCGGTACCGGTCTGACGTCGAAGAAGGCAGACGCGACACAGAAAAATAAAGAAAAAAATAAAGAATTCTTCTGCAGAGGGCTATAAGATAAATTGGACCAAATCGGTAGCCTTTCCACTAAATCCTCTGATCCATCAGGCAGATATGCAATCCTTTCCCTTTTTATGGCAACCTCGCATGGTCAAATACCTTGGGGTGCACTACTGCTCTCCTTTGGAAGACACCATCACCTTTAATGCCAAAGACTTAACCTCTAAGGTCCGGGCGCTTACTCAACGCTGGACTCCTTTAACACTTACTTGGTGGGGCCGCCTAGAAACCATTAAAATGATGATTGTTCCCAAAGTGAACTACATTTTAGAAATGCTGCCATGTCTCCTACCTCGACGTACATATAAAGATTTAGAGGGTCTTCTGACTAGATACTTATGGCAAAACAAGACACCTAGGATAGCGAAACATAAGTTACAAGCAGATAAAGAAAATGGTGGTGTCAGATTCCCTGATTTCCTGAAATACCACCATTCTTTTCTTCTCAAACAAGGCGCTCGTTGGCTGGAAGACCTAACACCGAGTAGACCAGTGTGGCTAGATATAGAGGAGGACCTTTGCAAACCAATTCCTCTTACTTATCTCCCTGGTATGACTTTCCCATCAGACTCCCACTATCCACCAATGCTCTTAGACACTTTAGGTGCCTTTAATACCCTTGAGCAATCTCTAGACTCCCGACTTTGTCCGCTAGATAGACTCCCGCTTTGGCACAATGCTCGATTTCAAATACAAAATAAACCGATGGCGTGGAGCCCCTGGTACACTAGGGGCATTTGGATCCCTAACCAGCTGTTCTATGATGGTCGCTGGAAAACTTTTAGCGAATTACAAATTGAATTTGGTCTCCCAGCGAAACACTACTTTCAGTTGGTGCAACTTCAGCATTGTCTTCGGAGTGCTAAGGTGCTCCCGCCATCGGAAACCCATACCCAAGGATTGTCGGAGATTATCCGATCTATCGGGAGCTTATCGGGTGTGGCATCTAACTTTTACAAAACTTTATGTAATACTGTAAATAGAGGCACTCCTACAGCACAGAAATCCTGGGAGCGGGAAATGCATGTAACTTTGACCCCGGAGCAATGGAGCCTAGTCTGGAGCAAGGTGACACGGGTCTCTCGATCCGCCTCACTCACTCAGACACTTTTCTTTCTAGCCCACCGATGTTTCTATACTCCTGACAGGTTAGCCAAATGGAACGCCACCCAGAGCAATAGATGCTGGACATGCCATGCGGCCATTGGTTCACTAACTCATGTTATGTATGAATGCCCCGCATTACAGTATTACTGGAGTCGGGTCTGGGGTCGTATTCAATCTATTTTGCACTTTCAAGAGCCCCTCTCTTGGAAGATAGTGGGACTCCGCTCAGCTGCGGGGATCCCCTCTCTTCCCAAATCGGCTTACTTCCTTTTAGACTTTATGCTGGGCATAGCTATTTCCCTAATTACGAAATACTGGAAAAATAGCTCCCATCTGAGCCCCAATGAATGGTGGAATCATGTCTGTCTCTACAGTAAATATGAGCAAATACCTCGTATGTTAGCTTCTTCCGCTCAGACCCCCCACCACTTGTCTAAATGGAAGATGCTCAACGACTATGTTCAAACTGCTAAATGCTCTCATCTGACTGTTTAAATCTGTGTAAATCTCTGTCACATGATCATTCTGTATCGCAGATACTATTTCTGTTTGTTTTGATGTACAATTACTGTTGTTTGTAAGCGCTTATATGATGATACTTATCAGCTTAGAGAAGAAGCATAGGGGTGGGGGGTAATTGGGGTTGCTTTTTCCTTATTGTATGCTTGTATTTGTTTCCTTTGGTGTGTTGTTTCTTTTTGCTTGTTGTAAAATGAAAATAAAAGTTTAAAAAAAAAAAAGAATTCTTCTGCAGTGACAGGAACACGACCTGCTGGCTCTGCGGAAAAGAAGAACTGGAGAGAGGCGGTTGGGAAAGGCAGGAAGGCAGCACGCAGGCGCTGTGGGATGCTCCCAAAAGCTTTCTTACTGGACGCTGGGGAGCGTTCCCGCGCAGGCTCCGTCGGTACCGACGATACCCATATGTGAATTTATTTATTTTATTTTTATTTTTTATTTAGACAGTTTTTGTATACCGCCTTATCCTTCAATCAAAGCGGTCACAACACAATTGGGGGATACATTTAACATGCGGGGATATGAGACACATACACTAATACTTACAGGGAACATGGGCTATGGAGGGTTAAGTGGCTTGCCCAAGACCACAAGGAGCATCTGTGGGACTAGAAACCCCAGTCCTTCCAGCCCAAGGTTGCGGTCCTCTAGTGGGATTTGAACCCCCGACCTTCCGGCCTGAAGTACCTTGCCCCAACCACTAGGCTACTCCTCCCTTGAAGACTCATTCCTGCTTGTTCCTGGAGATAGGGTCAGTCCTGGTGACTGGGAGAAGGTAAATAGGCGATGGAAACAGGCTGAAGCTGCTGGGTGGGTGATGGAGAGAAACTGAGGCTGGGTGATGTAGAAGGGCTATAATTGCTACAGTGGGTGGATGGAAACAAAATCTGTCCCTTTCTGGACACACTACCAAAAGACTTATCCACCTCCTCATTATCTACTGTAGTCTGCTCAACTCAGGTCTCCAATGAACTATCAACTATTGCTGTTCACTAAAATCTGTTCAAAACATTATTTTGTGACTTCTATTACACCTGCATTTGTTAACGTGTTTGGGTTTAAACCGCAGTTGTAATAATTAGCCTGCTGTACGTCACCTGATATCCCTTCGTCCTCAGTCACATTGATTCATACCTGGCATTCTTTTCAACTGCCTTCTTTGACTTCTCTTATCAAACTCCTCAGTGCCACTCGTAAGACTATTTCCCGTTAGATCCTCCCTTTCTCATGGCTCGCTGTCCCTTCTCTAGCTCTCTTCCCCATTATTCATGGAAATATGCTCTAGTCCATCCACTCCTTAAAAAGCATTCTCTCAATAAAATCAGTCCAGAAAACTATAGACTGGACTCAAATCTTCCCTATTCTCTCTAAAATATAGTGAGGTTAGTTTTTTCCCAGCTCAGCGATCACCTAGGTCATATTAATGTTCTTCATCCTCTCCAATCTAGCTTCCATCCTGGTCACTACATAGAAACCATCCTAACCTTTCTCCTTGGCGAAATTCACAGTTCCCTTGATTGAAGGATTGGTGAAATTAGGTTTTACCTGCTAATTACCTTTCCTTGAATCCCTCCAGTCCAGTCACATGGATTGTGTCCCCCAGCCAGCGGATGGAGACTGAGCATGCCCAATTCTTCTGATGTCCTCCTATAGGGTTCTGTTGCTCCTCAGGTTGGCCAGTATTGCCTGACAAAGCAATGTACAGTCTCTCAGATAACTCCTGAACCCTGCTCTTGTACCTAAAGACACCTTAGACTGCGGTGTTAAGACCGCACTTTTTTGTTATGCTTTCTTTCTCTATTATATATATAGGGCCCAATAGTCGAAGGGCAGTTACACGGTTTATGGTCCTATAAACCGTGTAAATGCTGCTGAGAGGGATATTATGTGGCACTAACATGGTTAGCCGCTGAATATCCAGTATTATCTTCCTTACATGCCCCAATGAACCACTTAGCACTGGGGTGTGTTGGGGGTGTTCTGGGGAGAAGCAAAGGTGGCGATAAGCAATAACCAGACAGCAGCAATATCGCATGCTGCCTAGTTAGCAAACTGCACTAAAAAGATGGGCGAGGAAAACCCCGGCATTGAATATCCAGGGTTAGGGGTCCGCAGGCATGGCTATGCACCGTAGCGGCGCATAGCCTGCCTATTGAATATCAGACCCATTATTTTTTTTTCCTCTTCCTGAACTGAAAGATCATGTCACTCACCTAATGAATCGGCCCGAGGGCCCTAACAGAGATCCTTGCCACTTCCAAACTGCCACCATGCCGATGGACCATGACACCCCTCCAAACAAGAAATCCCCAGGGCAGGTTCTGAACTGGACTGGAGGGATTCAAGGAAAGATAATTAGCAGGTATGACCTAATTTCACCTTCCTTTTCATCCCTCCAGTCCAGTCTAGTCCAGATGCATGGGACATACCACAGCAGTACATCCTGTTGGGCAGTGCCCGTGAGGCCATCTTGCAGCACCCTGGCCTCAAACGGGCTTCCTCCCAGGCTCCCACGTCGAGCCAATCGTGTTTCACAAACAGATACAATGACAGCCAGGTCACTGCCCTACAGATTTCCCCCGGCGGGACCAGGCTCACCTCCGCCCATGAGGCCGCCTGCACCCTAGTCGAGTGGGCACGAAGTCCCCGGGGTACAGGCCTGCATCTGAGCAGGTACACTGTTGCAATGGCTTCCTTCAATCAGCGTACAATGGAAGCTTTCGCCACCACTTCCCCACAGTACGCTTCTCCAAACAACATGAGCAGATACTCAGAGCGGCAGAAGGTTTCCGTCTGCCTCAAGTAGATGCACAGTTTCCTCTTAAGGTCCAGGGAACGCAGACTGCGACTCATCTTGTCCTCGTCCTCCCCCTGGTCCCACATAATCAGGAGGGACACTGACTGGTTAACATGAAAAGCCAACACAACCTTCGGCAGGAAGGACGGCACAGGACATAACACCACTTTTTCCGGGTGGAAAACTAAATACGACTCCCGACAAGACAAGGCCTGCAGTTCAGAGATCCGTCGTGCTGAGCATATCACCACCAAAAACACCATCTTCAGCATAAGATCTTTCAACAACTCCTCCCTTTGAGGGCTCAAAGGGAGGCTCCACCAAAGCAGTTAACACCAAAGTCAAATCCCCCAGTGGTACCACCGGCAGCTGTGGTGGACGCACCTATTTGACTGCCCTCAAAAACCGCACCACATCCGGGTGCACTGTCACAGACATGCCGTGGACCCTCCCCCAGTAAAGTGCCAAGGCCACCACCTAGACCTTCAGAGAGCCAAACCCCACCTGCAGAAAGGCCAAGATGTGGGTTATCAACGCCATGAGCACCCTGGCGCCATTAGCCTCGCACCAGTTCTCGAACACTTGCCACACTCAAATATATGACAAAGAGGTCGACCGCTTCCTAGCCTTCAAGAGGGTGGACACCACAGCCAGGGAGTACCCCCCTTTGTCTCAAAATCGACCTTTCAAGCGCCAAGCTGTAAGTGAGAACCGATCCACCTGAGGCAGGGGTGGGCAATTCCGGCCCTCGTGCACTACAATCCAGCCTAGTTTTCGTAATGTCCCTAATGAATATTCATGAGATCTATTTGCACCCACTGCCTTCCATTGTATGGAAATAGGTCCACGAATATTCATTAGGGACATCATGAAAACCAGGCTGGATTGTGGTGCACGAGGGCCGGAATTGCTCACCCCTGACCTAAGGCATTCTCAGAGGTCCCTAAGTCAACAAGTCGTCCCTCGCTGGAAGGCGCCAGGAGCAGGCCACCTACAGGTGTATTATGTCCATGTACCAGGGTTTCCATTGCCAATCTGGCACGATGAAGATCACCAGACTCCGGTGCATCTCTATCTTATGCAATACCTGCTCGATCAAAGGCTAGGGCAGGAACACATACAGCAGCCCTTCCATTGGCCATGGTTGTGCCAGTGCGTTCAGGCTTTCCAACATGCACCCGTGTTGTCTGTTGAAGAACTGGTACACCTTGGCATTTGATGCCAAGTCCATCACCAGCTGTCTCCACCATCACGTGAGGCTCAAGATCATGGACTCCTCTAGTGACCACTCCACTGGGTCCACTTGATGTCAGCTGCGGAAAACCATCTGCACATTGTCCTTGTCCGCCACATGCCCCGCGGACAGTGTGCTAAGGTGTCACTCCATCCACTACAGCAAGGGCACTGCTTCCTCCCTCAAGGCCTCGCTGACCATGCCCCCTTGATGACTGATGTATGCTACCGCAGTGGCATTGTCTGAAAAAACATGCATCGCCTGGTTCTGAAGTAGCGTCAGAAAACGATGGAGTGCTAGAAAGATAGCCCTCAGCTCCAGCCAATTGCTGGACCACATTCTCTCTTGTCCAGAGGCCCTGTGCCCACCGAGACAGGCAGGGCACTCCCCAGCCCGCTAGACTGGCATCTAGGCGGGTGGATCCAATAAGACTTCTGCTGTCCGGGGATGTCTGCCACCATTGCAGGCTGAATTGGATCTCCTCTGGGCACAGCAACAATTGGGATATGGGTCCCGCTGTGGAAACCACCATGACAGGAGAGTGTGTGGCAGTGGCATCATGTGGGCCCATGCCCACAGCACAAGATCGATGGTTGCCACCATGGTCCCAAGAAGCTGCAGGTACTGCCAGCCATGGGCCTGGCTTCTCCTGAGAAAATTCCTGACCAGTTCATGAACCTTCGTTGCCCATTCCGGCGGTAGCACTATCCGGGTCTCTCAGGTATCAATCGGCACTCCCAAGTAGGTCAGTCACTGTGAGGGGCAAAGATGACTTTTCTCAAAATTCACCACCCACTCTGTACTCTGCAGGAACTCTACCACCTTGCTGGTCACCACTTCGCTCTCCTCCCTGATCAACCAATTGTCCAGGTATGGGTGCACTAAGATCCCCTAGTGCCTCAGAGTGGCTGCTGCCACCACCACCACCATGACCTTTGTAAACATCCTCGGGGCCATGGCGAGTCCAAATGGGAGCACCCTGAACTGAAAATGACCCATGGGTACCGCGAACCGCAGATACCACTGATGTTCCTCCCAAATCAGGATGTGAAGGTATGCTTCCGTGAGATCTAAGGACATCAGAAACTCACCCTCGCATATGGCCACAATGATGGACCGCAGGGTCTCCATATGAAATCGGGGAACCCACAGCACCCTGTTGACCTGTTTGAGGTCTTGGACTGGATGGAAGGAGCCTTCCTTCTTTGGAACCACAAAGTAAATTAATATTGACCGGAGCCACACTGATCTGCGGGCACTGGTCCTACCACCAGGAACCTCTCCTCCTCCAGATGGCCAACAAATATGTTTAGCGCTCCCAGGGACTGCAAGATCAGGGCCACTAATTCCTCCCTGCCGAAAACCCTGACCACCATGTGTTCGGAGGAAGGCGTTTCTCTTTCCTCCACCTCTGCCTCTTGGAGTCCTCCCCAATCCACCGACATCCCCTCTAGAGTATCCCCAGAGATCTCAGAGCCTGAGGAAATTCTTTCCTCTTCCTGTTCCAGATGCTCCCACGGCCTCTTGGCTAGCGGAGCTTTCTCTGATTCTGAATGGGGCAACTTCTTGCCCTTACTTGCTGGTGTTGACTTTTCTGCCCTAGAGCTGTCTGATGATTCTCGGCTCTGCTCCAAGCAGCAAGCTCTATGAAGCAATAAAACAAATTCCAGTGAGAAGGGAAGCCTTGCTGGCTTATTCTGCTCAGCATGCTTCTGCTTTTTCTTTTCTTTGGATGGGGTTCCGGAGGATTTGTTCCCTCCGGTTTTCCCCCTTGCAAGGCCACTGCCGGAAGCAGAGGCCTTTCCGCTTGACACTGCACTACTCAAAATGGCTGCCTTTCCTACCCCCTGTGGGCCATGCAACCGGGCAGCCTGTCCTGCGCTCGCTCCCGCTGCCAGCGCTGCTGTGTTTGCCAAATCAGCTCCTGCTTCTAGCATGACCTCCACTGATCTGCCTTCTTCGCAGATCTGGCAGAGGCCTGCTCCCGATAAGGTGCCCCGGTGCGCTCCACAAGCTGCACAGGGGAGTTTCTCCGGTTTCCCCGGTATCGCTACATGAGACTTACCTGAGCGGCCCTCGCTCCATACACTGCAGCCGCCCGATGGCAACCACACTGCCATATAATGAAACAGGGGAAAAGAACTCTTCAACTGTTCTTTTCTGGGTCCCAAGGATCGCCTCCTTCCCTGGCTCTAGACAAACTCAGCAGGTGGCAGGTTAGAGGGAAAGGACCCAGGGCACCGAGGTATACACCCTGGAAGTAAGTGAGGCTGTTACTGACTTGGGCAGTTTGCAGCACTCACCACGGTAGAAGCAGGCAGGCAAAGCAATCCTTCAGCCCTTAAAAGAAAAAAAAAAAAACACCCAATCAGTCCAGGGCTGTTTTCTCTTAATCCAATTTCCAGGGCGGGGGGGGGGGGGGGGGGGGGGGAGTTGCCTCTGCTCACCTTTTTACCAAAACTCTCCTTTTATTAAATTTTTTGTCCATCCAACAGGCTGACAACTCCTCAAATTCCAATCATCCTGAAGTGCAGTTCAGACACACAGAAGCCCAATCATCTGCTTGGAGGCTGAGCAAATACTGGCCGACCTGAGGAGCAAAGGCATCAGAAGAAGAGGGCATGCTCAGTTTCCATCTGCTGGTTGGGGGTCACACCCCATGTGTCTGGACTGGGCCGGAGGGATGATGTGGATCTTTCTTTAGTGGTTTCTCTGGACGTTTCTTCTGCTCTGATCTAGTAAACCACTCTATCTTCCTTTTTCGTCCTGCCCATGTGGGTCTGCATGGCACTGTTCTACAGTGGTTTTGGTCATTTTTTGTCTCTGGTTGTTTCTTTTCAGTATTAATGGGCTCGGTTTCTTCATCCCCATGCCCCCTTACTTGAGGTGTTCCTCGGGGCTCTTTTTTTCTTTTAAAGATGTCTTTATTGAAACCACAGTGAACCCTTTTACAAGTGCTTTTTGACATATTCATAAATGACCTGGAAAGTGGAATAACGAGTGAGGTTATCAAATTTGCTGATGACACAAAACTATTTAAAGTTGTTAAAACCCAGGAGGATTGTGGAAAATTGCAAGAGGATCTTGATAAATTGGAAGACTGGGCATCAAAATGGCAGATGAAATTTAATGTGGAGAAGTGCAAGGTTATGCACCTAGGGAAGAACAACCCAAACTATGGTTACACGATGCAAGGTTCCACATTAGGAACCACCACCCAAGAAAAAGATTTAGGCGTCCTTGTGGATACCATGTTAAAACCCTCGGCCCAGTGTGCAGCGGCGGCCAAGAGAGCAAATAGAATGCTAGGTATGATAAGGAAAGGAATGGAAAATAAAACAAAAGATATTATAATGCCTCTATATCGTTCCATGGTGAGACCGCACCTTGAATATTGTGTGCAATTCTGGTCGCCGTATCTTAAAAAGGATATAGCGATTTTAGAAAAGGTTCAGAGAAGAGCCACCAAAATGGTAAAGGGGATGGAAGGCTACTCCTATGAAGAAAGGCTAACAAGGTTGGGGCTCTTTAACCTGGAAAAGAGACGGCTGAGGGGAGATATGATAGAAGTCTATAAATTAATGAACGGAGTGGAACGGGTAAACGTAGATCGATTGTTTACCTTATCAGAATATAGAAAGACTAGGGGACATGCAATGAAGCTACAGGGTAAACTATTTAAGACTAATAAAAGAAAATATTTTTTCACTCAACGTGTAATCAAACTCTGGAATTTGTTACCGGAGGATGTAGTAAAGGCTGTTAGTGTAGCTGGGTTTAAAAAAGGTTTGGACAAGTTCCTGGAGGAAAGGTCCATAAACCATTATTAAGAAGGGACCCAGGATATCAATGCTTGAACCAATACAAGCATTGTGGAACCTGTGTCCCTTGGGGAAACTGCTAGGTACGTATGACCTAGACTGGCCACTGTTGGAAACAGAATACTGGGCTTGATGGACCTTGGTCTGACCCAGTATGGCATATCTTATGTTCTTATGTTCTTATATATCGAAGCCGGTACATTACCATTAACAAACATTATACACCTTCTGAAAACAGAGAAAGAAACTTCCCACTCACAAGTATACTAAACCTTGGCCTACATACCTTGATTACAGATTTCCAGATGTCCCACATCTGCAAATGTATCACTGGGTCAGTTTGTCTTTCCTCCGTTCCCTTTGCTCTGTCACCTATCACAGAATAACCGCAGGCCAGGTGCCACTCAACCATTACATGTCCCTATAAAGAGGTCCCGCAATTCCCCATACTGCTTCTTCACCCCTCCCCCCCCCCCTTTCTTGGGTGCTGCATGGTCTTATCCTCCCACTCTGCCATTTCTTTCATGTAGTTAACCCATTGCACTTCCCCTGGGGCCACCTCCTCTGTCCACCTGGACAATATGCTTCTATTGTATGCAGATCTATCTCATGCATATTCATTGTGGATATCCTGAAAACCTGACTAGCCTGAAGGTCCCATTGGACTGGGTTGAGAACCACTGGTCTATCCATAGGGCACTCAATTTATTTTTAAGTTGCCTGTGCAGAACAGTTTCAAAAGCTTTACTGAAATCTATATTACATGTAGTGATCGCCCTAGGTCCAACTCTGGTCACCCAGTCAAAGAAATCTATTAGATTTGTTCGACAAGACCTGCCTCTAGTAAAACCATGCTGCCTTGGATCCTGCAAACTATTGGATTCCAGAAACCTCACTATCCTCTGTTGCAGCAGCATTTCCATTAATTTACTCCCACAGAGGTCAGACTAACCGAACTGGAGTTCCCAATCTTGTCTTTACTTCTGTCTTTGAGTAGCGGGACCACACTGAAAAGGTCAGACAATGGCATCTCCAGAACTTCCCTAAGTTCCTTCAATGCTCTTGGATATATCCCATTAGGCCTTATCGCTTTGTCTACTTTTAGTTTAGCTAGCTCTTCATAAACACAGTCTGAAAATTGCTCAAGATTCACCTCATTTCTCTTCCTATTTGTGTGTGTTTTCTGAGGTTCTACGCCAAGGCCCTTCATCAGTCTACATAGATCAGAAATCTCTTTTAAATAATTCCATTTTATCCTCATCAGTTTCTACATATTCCTCCTTCTCACCCTTGAGTCTGATAATAGCTCTTTCGCACTTCCTCCTCTCACTAACATATTTGAAAAATGTTTTGCCCCCCTCCCCCATTTTAGAACTGGCTGTTTTGTCTTCCATTTGTATCTTTGCTTTCCTGATTACTTTCCTAGCTTCTCTTAGCTTCCTAAATATTAATGCTCATCTTCCTTTTTTTCTGGGATCTTTGGTTTATTAAGAAGGCCACCTTCTTTTTCCTCACCTTTTCAGCTAATTCTTTCAAAAACCATCTTAATGAAAACGATTATTTCCCTTAAAATATCCCCTTTCAGTTTTGCCCACTGCTTTTCTACATCCCCCAGCTGTTCCCATCCAGCTAAGGACATTTTGACAAAGTTAGTTTTCCTGCAGTCCAGGAAATGAACTCTCTCAGCCCTTGTGCTAATACTGAACCGCACCATCCAGTGATCACTGGATGTGAGATGATCACCTCTAAAACATCAGAAACACCCTTCTCATTTTTAAGCACCAGGTTCAGTAAGGCCTCCACACATTTGAGTTCTATTACCAGTTGCTGCAATAGTTCTCCCTGTAAAAAATACAGAATTTCCTTATTTCTAAACGATACTGGAGCAGGGATGTTCCAGTCATCAACCAGCATATTGAAATCACCTATAAGTAGCACTTCTCCTTTCACAGCAATACTGTGAAAGTTTTCATTTAAATCAGTCTACTAATGCCTGTGAAGAAAGTCTTTATATCACACCATTTGCATATGGATGTTCCAATCCCTCTTTCAATTAAACCCACAGTGTCTCCTTCTTCCCTCAGGAGCCCTGCAATTCTGTTGCTTTCATATTTTTTACAAATAATGCCAGTCTTCCTCCATTTCTTCCTACCACGAGTGCAGAATTTCATTAAACTGAAAATATTCAACAATGTTATTTCATTAGTCCTATAAATTGCTCATCTTCTAATAGAGCATTATTAAACCTCTATACAGGAGACTTTGAAGACCCCAGTGAACAAAAGCACAAGGCCCTCTCAACCAAAGTCTGCAGACCAAGATTCTGGAAGCCTTTCCAAAGGTCCACCAGTTCAGCATGCAATCCCATATGCTCAATTTTAGATGGAATACTTGCAAGATCCAGGGTTTCACTATTTTTTTTTAGTAACAGTGATGTTAGTGGAAGAATTGTACTCTCTCTTCATCTGCTGGCAAGGTATCATAAACCCATGCATCTGGACTGGTCTAGCAGGATAAGAAAAAGTGGAAAAATCATGTACTGTCTTTGAATATTGACCCCACTATGTCTAGTACAGCCCAAAACACACATTCACTTAAGTTTACCCTTATACAAAAGGGCTATATTTTCTGTCTTGCATCTCAAGCTATCCTACCTGCATAAACCTCCCACCTACACCCCATGGTCATAAACCCCACCTTCTGCAGCAGTTCGTTTCCTCTTCCGGGTGACAGGTCCTTCTTTCACCTCTTCCTCTTTACTGTCTCTTGAATCATGATGGTCATCCTGGTCATCATCAGAGTACTGGTTCAGAGAATCCACCAGCTCCAAGAATATGGCATCATCAAGCAGAAAAGTGCCTGTAATAAAGTCCAAAAAACATTTGAGGAAGGCTAATTTCCCCTGATGTCTCGAGAGCTCACTTGCAACTGAAGATCTGGCAGTCTGCTAAAGGCTTGGAGAAGTTAAAAGTACTATCAAAGTAGTCAATGTGGAGAAAGCAGAAGCTGGAGATGCCTTAGACATGGGATTATTCCCCTTAGAAACTCTAGATCAAAAGAGAAATTTGATCCTGCTCTCAGGTAGATCCTGCTCTCAGACTCTAGTGGTCAGACAAACATGAAAAAAACCCAGCATACCCTGATACAGCCGTAACCTGCTCTCCAGGTACAACACTTGATTTTTATGTAGGGGAAAAACGGGAGAAAATGGACATAATGCATGTAGGCCCCACTAGTTACAGCCGGATGCGATGCAATAAAGCAAGAAACCTTCTAGAAGCCCAACTCTGTTTGGAACAAAAAATGTTACCTAATTTCAAGTCACTGTTTCTCCCGATAGCAAATGATTGTCCAAATTTGAGGACCCGCTCCTGGTCGTGTACTCGAGCACCTGGTGACACAGGAAGCGGAGGATCCAGTTCTGTGAAGAGAGGCCAAAGGTGAGATCATAGTGAAATAGCCACCAGCTATTTATCTCTCCTCCTGATTTCAAAGTCAGAGAGCAAATTAAAGCCCTTGTACAATAAAGATTTACACAGAAGTGTGATCTACAGCTCACACCACTTAACTATTTAGGGAGGAAAGTCACCCAATCCCTTACACTTCTATGCATGCAAACATTATTATTTTTTTATTGATAACAAATTATATTCCAAAATAGTAATATGAAAAAATGCACATATTAAATACAAAGAAAAAAATAAAACAATCTAATGAAATAAAGCAGTAGTACGCATCAAGGAGGGATTACATGAATAATTAAAGGAAAAGCCAATAAGGAAATTAAAGGGGTAAAACACCACAACTATATATCGGTCAAAATCCTAAATTTGCCCAAACTAAACACCTGACATTATTGGGAAACATCCATGTTCTCACAGCTTCCCCATCAGAAAGAAATTACTCCAAGTCAGCAGGGATCTACAAAAACAAATCAATTCTTCATAGACAGCAGGGGAATGCAGCCACACCTAATAGTGAGGTCCTCTGCGCATCCTGACACTCCCCTTTTCACTGCATTCCCCCTACTGTCTACAGAGAACCCCCGTTAGAGGTAAGTACTTTCACTTTCTCCTCTGCTTACTTGCCAGCAGGAGAGATGCAGGTACATTTCATAGTGAATCCAGAGCTTTGAGTCATCTCAAGGAGAGAAAGTTGAACTGGTGGTGGTAACCCAGAGATATCGCAGATGGTGGAATAAGTTTTGAAGGACAGATTGTCTGATCGATCAGTGTCTGGATGAATAACAATCCAAGCAGTAATGTTTTGTGAAGTTATGAACCATTCACCCAGTGGCCTTTACGGAAATGGAATGTAAGTGGGCCCAGGGCTGCGCCGTCCACTAGGCGGTGGCCTAGGGCAACAGGCCCTGGGTGGGTGGCATGGCTACCCCTTCCCCCCATGAAGCGGCAGCTGAACTGCCACTTCAGCACCATGGTAGGCTTCAAAACACCTGCACGCATGCATGCTGTTATGGCCTACCACTCTTGCCCCCTTCAACAGGAAGTAGCATTGGAGGGGGGCAGGAGCAGCAGGCCATAAGCATACATGCTTATGAACACTAAGATCAGACACGGCATTGAAGCGGCAGTTCAGCCACCACTTCAGCGCAAGAAGGGATCACCATGCCACCCCCCCTCAGACGAGAAGATGGATACTGGAGGGAAGGTTGCATGGTCAGACAGCGCTGCAGTTGATGGGAGGGGGGAGGTGTCAGCACAGAGGCCCTGCCTGGGGTGGTAGAAATCCTTGGGCTGACCCTGAGTGGGCCACTATGGTGGCATGGCTTTAAGTTCTTCGTGGCCTTACAGCAATGCTCTTCTGTAACCAAGGGAGTGCAAACTAGTTTCTGCAGGATTGGAATGCAACTTTGGAAAGAAGGTGGGAAGGGTGATGGACTGGTTCATGTAGAAGGCTATCGTGTGTCAGAGAAAACGGGACGAGGAAGCCTGGCAGGGTCTTAGAGGC
Organism: Ichthyophis bannanicus; assembly: GCA_033557465.1. Lineage (NCBI taxonomy): Eukaryota > Metazoa > Chordata > Amphibia > Gymnophiona > Ichthyophiidae > Ichthyophis > Ichthyophis bannanicus. Next base: position 57,787,576 of record CM066045.1, read on the forward strand.
ACACATATGCCCCTAAGACTCTGCCGATTCTCCCGGTCCCGACCCCTCTGATGCATACTTGCCGGTCAAAGGAGGCGGGACAAGGAGGGCCAGCAGGGACTTAGAGGCAGGTGCGTGCTTGTATCAGAAAGGCCATGCGCTTATATTATTTTTGTTACTGGCAGTGGACGACGGGCTCGATTTGCCCTGTCCCGAAACCAACATGTGGCCGCAACAAGTATGCATCATAGAGGTGGGACAGGGAGGGCCAGCAGGGAGGCACAAGCGCGCTTCTATCAGAAAGTGCTGAAGGGGGTGGAATAAGGAAATAAAGGGATGATGCCGGACATGGGGGGAGGCGGAGTCATAGGGAGAAAGAGGTGATGCTGGACATAGAGAGTGCAACGACTGGTGACACTGAACACTAAGGGTAGGGCAAGGGAGACAGAAAAAAATACTGATGAGCGACAGTGGGAACCAGGGAAACAGAAGAAATGTTGGACATGTGATGGGGGGAATAGGGAGGTACAAAGAAGCTAATGAACATGGGAGAGAAACAGAGAGACCCTGGATGGGGAAGGATGAGCGAGGAAAGAAGTGATGATGATGGAGAAGACAGGATAGAGAAGAAATGGCAGACAGGTGACCCTGGAAAAAAGATCTAAGAGAAGACAGAGAAAAGCAGAAACCAGAGCCAAAATGATAAAAATAAAATGGCCAGAAAACAAGATAGAAAAAAAAGAATTTTATTTTCTATTTAGTGATTGGAATATATGAACTTTTGGAATGTACATCTGCCAGGACTGGTGACAGGTATGGCTGGGGACCAACTCAGGGTAAAACTTTGGGAGGGGACCTTAAAACCCAGTAGGAAGCTGTGCTTTTTTCAGCTTCAGACATACATACACTGTCCATGGTCACTTATCCCTCACATCTATACACAGATACACACCCACTGCTCCCACTCAGCCCCTGCACATAAACATCCACACACTGCCCCCCCCCCCAGATGCTTAGCCCCCGACATTTGCAAGTTTTGTTTTCTACGTTTCACGGGTCTATGCTTATCCTGATGAAGAGAATTTGTCTGCTAATTTCATTACATGTGTAAAAATGCAAATGCTGAGATGTTCATTGTAAATAGTACCTTCCAGAGCTTCTTATAACTGTAGATAAGATCCTCTGGAGAATGTTTAAGCACATATTCTCTTGCTTTATCTATGATTGATTTGTAGTTGTGCATGAGTGAATGGGAAGATCTTCCATGTATGGTAGCTTTTTTGTGTACTTAGATATCTGATGAGTGATGTGAATTTGCATTATAAAACTAAGGGGTATGTTTACTAAACTGCGGTAACATTATATAACGCGCGTTATGTAACATTAACGATCATTAAGTAACGTTAATGCGCGTCTACAATCGTTAACGTCTCATAACGCGTGTTATCGTTACTTAACGATCGTAGACGTTCCGCGGTGCGGTAAAACACCGCAGAAGATGGGCGGAGAGAAGGGGTCAATGGGCGGAGTGTGGGCGGGGAGAGGCTCCATTCACACTAATGCGTTGATCTGAAAAGCTGAATCCTAACACGATTGAAAACCTGCCGTTAGATGCACATTTGCAGGGGAGAGAAACCATTTAAGTGTCAGCAATGTACAGCATATGCAGGGAAACCTACAAAAAGTGATAAGTGTGATACATGTGCACAGAACAAAAGGGCACATAAACATTGAAAATGACCTCAACAAACTGGAAAAAAACCTAACCAAGCAGGCCAATAGTGATAATATTGGGAAACAGCAAAAAACACTACCGAGAAAGCTCCCAAAAAAAGATATTAAGCGTGGAAGGGTCTATGCTCTGTCCCCCAACAAGGTGAATGATCCCACAGTGAAATAGCGCTGATCAGGGCTGTCCCTTGTTATTGGACATGTGTCCTATGGCGTGCACATGTCCCGCAACAGCAGGGTGGGCATGTCGGAACGGGCAACTGGACAGATGCCTGAAAGCACAGTTACTTACCTGTAACAGGTGATCTCTGGGAACAGCAGGAATAAGTCTTCACAAATGGGTATCGTCGGTACCGACGGAGCCTGCGCGGGAACGCTCCCCAGCGTCCAGTAAGAAAGCTTTTGGGAGCATCCCACAGCGCCTGCGCGCTGCCTTCCCGCCTTTTCCAACCGCCTCTCTCCAGTTCGAGTTTTAAAGCTGAGACAAAGAAAGAGAGAGGAAAGGAAAGATAGATAGAGAGATACAACTCCTAGGGGAGGTGGGTGGGTTGTGAAGACTTATTCCTGCTGTTCCCAGAGATCACCTGTTACAGGTAAGTAACTGTGCTTTCTCCAGGAACAAGCAGGAATGAGTCTTCATATATGGGGACTCCCTAGCTGCAGATGCCAGGGAGAGACCCCATGGTTGTGTGCCCTTGCAGAGGGCTCCACCTCCCCCCATTGATCTCTGGCATCCAACCAGGGTAGGTGGGTAGGAGTTGATTAGGAATGGAACAGGTGTTTGAGGACAGCCTGACCAAACGAGGCATCCCGGCGGGAGTCCTTGTCCAAACAGTAATGGGCTGTGAAGGTATGAACCGAGGCCCAGGTGACCGCTCGACAGATTTGGTCGATGGACACAGAGTTTAGATGAGCCATTGAGGCTGCCATGGCTCTCACATTGTGAGCTGTGACATGGCCCTCCAGAGAAATGTTCCTACTCTGGTAGGCGAAAGAAATACACTGAGCAATCCAGTTGGACAGTGTTCTTTTAGAGACTGGAAGTCCTAAATGAGAAGGATCAAAAGCAACAAAGAGTTGAGAAGACTTTCTATGTTGCTCTGTTCTTTGTAAGTAGAAAGCGAGAGCTCTCTTACAATCCAAGGTATGAAGATTCCTCTCTGCATTTGAAAAAAGACAAGTAAATATACCTCCTGGTTTAGATGAAAAGGCGAGACCACTTTAGGCATAAAGTGTGGATTGGTCCTGAGGACTACCTTATCATGATGGAACCTTGTATAAGGTGGATTAGCCACCAAAGCTTGCAACTCACTGATGCGGCATGCTGAGGTGACTGCAATGAGAAAAACAACTTTCCAAGAAAGAAGTTTCAAGGAGGTAGTGGCTAAAGGTTCAAAGGGTGGCTTCATAAGCTGGCCAAGAACCAGGTTTAAGTCCCATGCCACTGGAGGTGGTCTAATGGGAGGTTTAGTTAAAAGAAGGCCTCTCATGGATCTTGCTATAAGTGGGTGAGAGGAAATAGGTTGTCCATTGAGAGGCTTGAGGGACGCTGCAATAGCATTCAAATGGACTCTTACTGAATTCGTTTTCAGGCCTGCATGGGATAGATGCAGGAGATACTCTAGTAGAGAATTCAGAGGTATTGCAAGAGGGTTTAGACCCTTCTCTGAACACCAAATGGTAAATCTTTTCCATTTGAAAGCATAGGAACGCCTAGTAGAAGGCTTTCTAGAGGCATGAATAACATCTCTGACTTGCTGAGAGAGATGAAAATCTTGAAGGTCTAGGCCCTCAGCAACCAAGCCCTGAGATGAAGCGACTGGGGGTTTGGGTGCCACAATGTTCCCCCTTCCTGGGACAGAAGGTCTGGTGCAGAGCCCAAGTCCAGGGAAGGAGCTTGAGAGAGATGCAGAAGTAGAGGGTACCACACTTGGCGTGGCCAATGTGGAGCTATGAGGATCATGGTCCCTCGATCTCTCTGAAGCTTGAATAGTGTTTTGGGAATTAGGGGAATTGGTGGAAAGGCATAAAGGAAGTCTTGACCCCAGTGAAGGAGGAAGGCATCCCTGGCCTGAACTCCCTGACACGGAATTCTGGAACAGAACCGGGGAAGTTTGGCATTCCACGGACTTGCAAAGAGGTCTATGTCCGGGGTTCCCCAAATTCAAAAAATCCTGGCTACCTGGTCCATGTGGAGGGACCACTCGTGTGGGAGCAGAACTCGACTGAGTCTGTCCGCCCAAGAGTTTTGAATGCCTGGAAGATATACTGCCAGAAGATGGATGTGATGCTCTCTGGCGAAGGCCCACAGTCGCAAAGCTTTGTTGCAAAGCGACAGAGAGCCAGTCCCGCCCTGCTTGTTTACATAGAACATGGCTACTTGGTTGTCCGTATGGATGAGGACTGTCCTGTAGCTGAGCAGGGAATGGAATACTCTGAAAGCTAAGAATATTGCTCTGAGTTCCAAGAGATTAATATGCAGAGAAGTCTCCTGTGGAGACCAGATGCCCTGGGTGGAGAGATCCTGCAGATGAGCTCCCGAACTCATTGGAGAAGCATCTGTTGTCAGAGTTGCTTGGGGTAGCGACTACTGAAACGGGGACCCCAGCAACAGATTTGGAGGGGACTTCCACCACTGGAGAGACCAAAATAGGCGACTGGAGTTTGCTATGTTGTCTGACAGGCAATCTGATGACTGAGTCCATTGGGTGGATAAAGTCCATTGAGCTGCCCTCATGTGAAGGCGAGCATATGGAACCACATGCACGGTGGATGCCATGTGGCCTAATAGTTGTAAGATCTCTCGAGCAGTTAAATGGGACTTTAACTGTATCTGGGAGGCTAACTGCACCAAGTGTAGGCAACGGGCCTGAGGAAGATAGGCCCTTGCAGTTGTGGTATCCAGCAAGGCCCCTATAAACTCCAGAGACTGAGTAGGGGTGAGATGGGATTTTGGGATGTTTCTTACCAGTCCCAAATACTGAAGGACACGCATTGTGCAGGTTAGAGAAATCTGGGCCTCTGACTGGGATGAAGCTCGAATGAGCCAGTCGTCCAGATATGGGAAAACGAATATTCCTAGAGTGCGTAGAAATGCAGCTACTACAGCCATGCATTTCGTGAACACCCTTGGTGCAGAGGCCAGACCGAAAGGAAGCACCCTGTATTGGTAGTGCTTTCCTTGAAAAAGGAACCGAAGGAACCTTCTGTGTGTTGGATGAATGAGGACATGGGTGTACGCATCGTTGAGATCTAGAGAACAAAGCCAGTCCTCACTCTGAAGGTATGGCAGCAGAGTACCGAGAGAAATCATCTTGAATTTCTCTTTGAATAGAAACTTGTTCAATTCTCTGAGATCTAAAATGGGTCTGTAGCCCCCTGTTTTCTTTGGAATAAGAAAATAAGGAGAGCAGAACCCTGTGCCCTGTTGAAGAAGGGGTACTTCTTCTATTGCCCCTTGGGCAAGAAAGGTAGCAATCTCCTGACCCAGAAGGTTGAAGAGAGATGTTGGAGAATTGAACTGTTTCACCATGGTGTGGGGAGGAAGGTTTAAGAAACGAAGCTTGTACCCTTCCTTTATAATGGAGAGGGTCCATTGCTCTGCTGTGATTTGCTCCCATCTGGGAGCAAAGTAAGCTAACCTTCCTGGGATGGTGAGGGGCTCTGGTTCTTCCAGAGCCAGAAAGGCTAAGTTCTCTAGTTGCAAGTCAAAGGCCTTGAGGAGGCTGAGGCTGCTGGGCCGTGGGAGGCCTGGCAGCCTTTGACTTGGCCTGTTTAGGTGGTTGCTGACGCTTTGCAGCAAAACGACGTGCAGAAGATGCCTGCTGACCATAAGCAGGATAGTATCGTCCCTTTTTAGAAAAAGGTGTCTTTTTAAATAATCTTTTCTCAGCAGGAGTAGAGGTAGACTTTGAAAGTCGATCCAAAGCAGAGTTCTCAGCATCCATCTGAGTGGCCTTTGCTTTCCAATCCCTGCCAAAAAGGTTTTCACCTGTACAAGGAAGATTTCCCAATTAATCTTGGACCCAAAGTTCCAAATCAGATGCTTGTCACCAAGCAATTCTGCGTGCACCTATGGCAATAGCCGAGGCTCTACTTACACATTCAAAAGAGTCAAAGGCTGCATGGTTGTAAAATTTGGAAACAGGCCTGGGCATGTTTAAGCCAAGTGAGAAATTCCTGCCTTTTATCTTCTGAAATAAAAGGGGCTAAAGTCTGCAGATGATCTGTGACTTCTTTTAGAAACATCCCCATATAGAGACTATAGGAGTTGATTCTGGCAGCAAGCATATTAGCTTGGAAAACCCTTCTGCCAAAAGCATCAAGGGTTCTGCATTCACGTCCTGGAGGATTAGATGAGTGTCTCTTTGCACTCTTTATTTTCCTCATGGCAGACTCTACCACAATAGAGTGGTGAGGAAGCTGAGACTTATGAAGGCCAGGACAAGGAGGGACACGGTACATGGTGTCTAACCTACGAGAATGAGGAGAGGTAGTAAGAGGAGTCTTCCACATGCTCAACATGAGATCATAGAGAATCTCATGAATAGGTAAGGTGGCTGCTTCTTTAGGAGCCTTAGGGTATTGCAAAATATCTAATTGCTTGGCTCTAGGCTCTGACTCAGGGGCCACTGTAATGGAGAGGCCCCTAGCCACTTCCCTAATGAAGTCTTGAAAAGACAAATCTTCTGGAGGAGACATTCTTCGTTTTGGAGAATCAGACTCCTGAGGAAGAAGTACCGGTGCCTCGACAGAAGCCTCCGACTCATCAGAGTCTTCGGAGGAATCGAAGTATCGCCTGTCTGGATGCTCCTGTAAAGCCCGATACGCGTACCGAGTGGGATCAACATCCGGAGTAAGCGGTACCGGTTCGGTACCGATGGGCATCATAGGACAGGGTACCGTTGCAGTCGACACCGAAGCCGATGTAATCGGTACCGGCACCAGAAACGATGCTGGTGCCGGTACCGGCAATGGAGATTGTTGCGGTACCGAAGGTGTCGAAGCCTGCATAAACGCCGTTAGGGTGCGTTGCATGGACAGAATCTTCTGATCCATCGATGCCACCAGAGTCTGGATGTCGGTACCGGTGGAGGCCACCGGTACCCCAGAACACGGCAAAAGGTGATCAGTCGAGGCCGAGCCATCGATGTCAACCTGTGACCCCATAGATAATGCTTTGGAAGCCGTAACTTTCCACCGGGGTAATTTTGCCGGTGCGGATTCCTCGAGAACAAGCCCGGAGGCATCTCGATGCTTAAAGGGAGATTTGCCCTTCGAGGACCGGCTAGATTTATGTTTGGTTACCTGAGATCCATGGGAGGAAGAAGAAGCCCTGGAAGACGTCGATGCCACCGAGGCTGCATCAGAGGGAAACAGGCTACTGAGCTTGGCTGCTCGGTTCTGCCGACCTCTTTTAGACATCATGGTACAGGACACACAATACGTGATGGAATGGTCAGGACCCAAACATTTTAGACACCAATCATGGGTATCGGTGACAGAAATAGTACCGCCACACTTTGTGCACTTTTTAAACCCAGAAGCGGGCTTCTCCATGAGGAGAAAGCACAGTTACTTACCTGTAACAGGTGATCTCTGGGAACAGCAGGAATAAGTCTTCACATATGGGTACGTCGGTACCGACGCAGTCTGCACGGGAACGCTTCCCAGCGTCCAATCAAGAGCTTTTGGAAGCATCCCAGCAAGCCTGCGTGCTGCCTTCCCGCCTTTCCCAACTGCCTCTCCTCAGTTAAGTTTTAAAGCTGAGACAAAGAGAGAGAGAGAGGAAAGGAAAGATAGATTGAGATACAACTCCTGGAGAGGTTGGAGGGTTGTGAAGACTTATTCCTGCTGTTCCCAGAGATCACCTGTTACAGGTAAGTAACTGTGCTATCTCCAGGAACAAGCAGGAATGAGTCTTCACATATGAGGACTCCCAAGCTGAGATGCCTGGAGTCCCAGCATGTCATAGGCTGGACATGCTATATCCCAGAACACCAGGCATCCTGAGAATGGAGGGTAGGAGTTGAAGAAAGAAGGATGCTGTGGAACAGCTAACCTAGCATAGGACTGCAGAGAAGGAGTCCATGTGTGGATGATGATGGTCATCAATAATATTGCAAAGGATATTGCAATATGGACCTCCCCTGACAGGATTTCACAGAAGCATGGAGGTTCATGGATCTACTGGGAAACCTAGTAGAGGAACCTTGAAGAGGACCTAATTGTAAGTGGAGGTAATAATCCTGTAGGAAAACCAGTGGAGGTCAGAATCTTGAAAGGTAATAGGTAACCCCAGTAGCGAAACTGGGGTAGTCCAAAAACAGTGGGCCTTCAGCGGAAGGCTTTATGACAAAAACCCTAGCTCTTTTGGTGGCAGAGTGAGTCACTCTTAGGAGCAAAAGAGAAGGCTAACTGATTTGGACAAACAGGCACAGTCCTTGTGGGGAGAAAGGGTGTGGGAACTCCTTGTATCCCAAAAAGAGAGGACAAATGCCTGAGGCGTTAAAGCCTGTGATTAACTGAAGATCCACAATGTCTCTCCTAACTGAGGTAAGCTAGGAGAGATATTGGGCACAGAGAGCTTCAGAGGTACCTAAGCCGTTAGGTTATGGCATAAAAATTGTTGACTACCACAGGAGTGGTTGTGTGTGTAGAACCCCAAACCTGCTAGATAGCATAGGTATGGGTAGAGCCCCTCTGTCAGAATCATATAGCTATATGAGGATAGACAGTGAGATAGATAAGTATGTGGATACATATCTATCTATAATAAAATATCTCAACAGATATATATATATATATATATATATAAATATATAGATAGATAGACAGACATATAAGGATATATCTATAGTGAGATATGGCAGGGCATAAAATACACACAAAAAATAAATATGGAAATGTAGGCGTACATATTGGTGTCTGCAATTAAACAGACAGAGATATGCCTACAGTACAGTGATCACATAGGATATGTGGAGAGGAAAGATTCATCTAATAATAAGGAGATGGATCCTACTTGAGAAGACATATAGAGAATCTATTCCTCCTGGTCATGATCTGCAAGGATGCTAGTTAGTGAAAAATAACCAGGACTGTTACGTGAAAAACAAAGGACAATGTCAATGTGCAGCTAGCAAGTCCCGAGTCTTCCAGGACTCTAGCATGGTAAGTAGACAGAAGACGCCTAGAGATGAGATACCATGTTGACCTGCTTAAGGGCAAAGGTATCATGTGCTCTTACCATGAGGACGAGCATATCCCCGATTGGGAAAACTATGGACCGAAGCAGGGAACTGGCAAGTCCTTGAGCTTTCACGTAAGAGAAGGCCTATGTCCTTTATATCAAAAAAGGAGATAGTAAAAGAAGGGAGAACCTTCTAGTCATGGGAGACATGACTGAAAAGCCTTTTCTAAGCAGCTAGGATAGCTGTTGGAGAAAAAAAAAACCCATGCTCTCTAGCAAGGGCCCATAGTGGAAAGCTTCTCTGTAGATTGCAGAGAGCATGATGCAGGAGAATGAGGAGATAGAACTGGCTGTTAGAGAGCCAGTATCTCTGCCAACTATGCTGCCAAAGTCAGGAAAAAGAAGATGGCAGAATAGAAGACAATCTAGAAAGCTTGTAGTGAGATGATCTCCAAGAGAGGTGAAACACTGACTTGGAGCCACTACTAAGACTAGACAGAATGTTAGTGGAGGACAATCTGGTTGTTTGTGGACAAGAACCAGTGGTCCAAACATTGAAGCTCCTGCATAGGCAGCTGTTAGCAAGACAGCAGAAAGAATCTTACTGTTCAAAAACAGAAAGAACAGACAGAACAGGAGTAGGAAACTCTTGACATGTCTGATAAGCTGCCCCAAAGCAAGATTGAGCAGAGGAGGTAAACTCCGCACTGGAAAGTGAGAAAAGTAGAGAGGCTGAAGAAAAAGCCTCCCAGTAAGTAATTCCCTCTTACAGGGGAAAAACCTGGTAAGAGGGTGAAGAGAATGGAGCTGAAGAAGACTTACGAAGTAGGAAGTCTATAGAAAGGAAAGATACATGCTGGCACAGGAACTATCATTTGATAGTGGTTAGACCTCTTTTCTTAGTAGGAAAAAGAGGAGAAACCTATGACCTATAGGCATGAATATCCTGACAGCTCATAGAAATATAGAAAAAATGGATATCTTTTGGAAAGGGATCCATGTGTAGGGGTTAGAATGAAGCGGTGGATTGCTTCCATTGAGAAGAAGCAACTGTAGATGCTAACCCCAAGAGTCACAAGCATCTGATGATGATTGATCAGAAACCATGCAGATGCTGGGTTTGCTGAGCCTGGTGAAAGATTGGAATCTTCAGACCAGGACGATGCCTCCCCTGTTGGGGAACATTTGTATGATGGGCAAGTGATGAATAAAACCTTCTTCTCCTGTGGGAAGAAGGTTTGGTAGGAGATTTCCTACCTAGTGGGACAGAAGTAGGTGTAGAACAAACCTTAGGAATAGGTAAATCAGTGGATAACTGAGTAACCTGACGTAAAGACTCCTTGTTAAAAAGATTTTCTCCAGTGCAAGGAGTATGTCCCAGACGTTGTTGTGCCCATTTGTCCAAGTCTGAAGACTGGAGCCAGGCTCTACGTCGTGCCCCTATAGCAATAGCAGAAGTTCTGCTAACAGACTCAAAAGAGTCTAGGGAAGCACGAGAAAGAAACCAAGAAATATTCTGGATATGCTTAAGCAGTGAAGAATAGTCTTTACTCCTAGAATCTGGAAGGAAAGGAGTCAAAAGATGTAACTGCTTGGTAACCTCCTCAAGAGAAAGACTCATATAAAAAATATATGAGAGAATTCTTGCAGAAAGCATAGATGTCTGGAAGGTCTGACGTCCAAAGGCATCTAGTGTCTTAGACTCACGACCTGGCGGATAAGAAGAGTGCTTTTTCTTACTCTTTACCCGCCTCATTGCTGATTCCACTACTATGGAATGATGAGGAAGTTGAGTCTTTTGAAACCCTGGAGAGGGGGGCACCTGATATAAAAGAGCAGTTGCCCTGGGGGGTACCCTTAAAGGTGTTTCCCACATTCCTAGAAGGAGATCCTGCAAGGAATGATGCAAAGGAAGCATTATGTTGTCCTTTGCTTTGGCAGAAACAGAGCCTTGTGCAGGATCATGTCCTGGAATAGGAATGGCAAGAGATCTTGCTATATCCAGGAGGAAACTCTGAAAAGAGAGATCCCAAACAGGAATTTCCCCTGGACAGGGTAGATCTAAAGAGCTAGCCTGAGCATCCACAGAGTTATCCAAATATATAGGAATAGAAGATCCTGCAGAGTGCAGTGTGGAGTGCTTAAAAGATGGTTGCTGGTACTGGCTGTCAGGAGCAGCCCCCATCCTTACCACATTGTCCATGCCAGGTATCGACTCCAAGCTTGGTATAGAATGGAGTGATCCTGTTGAAAAAAGCATGGCAGGAATTGGCGACGATGCTACTGTGGGTACCGGTACCGATGCTGATACCGGTACCAATGTCGGAGTCGAAATCGACAAAGACATCGGAGCAGTCATCGGTGACAGTTCAATCGGTACCGAGGTAACCGAAAACGTCCGGCCGCTATCCTCGGTACCTAAGCACCGGTATCGATCGGTGTCGGTACCAAAATCTATTGGTACCCAGTCTTCTAGACTAGAGATCGATTCCAAACTCGGTATCGAGGGCAAAGAGCCTGATAAGCGAAGCATGGAAGGCACCGACCGTGAAGGTAATGAGTACATCGGTACCAACTTCAGTACCGTGTCTGATACCGGTGAAGGAAGGGGAACCGGTGGCAACTCAATCGGCGTCGGGGGAACCGAGAGTTGCGGATCCGAATCATCGGAACCGAGCCTTCAGTACCGTCCAGAGCCGGTACCAAGGCGAGTCGGTACCCAGTCCTCCAGACTGGAGATAGATTCCAGACTCGGCATCGAAGGAAACGAGGCTATCGATGCACATCTGGAGGGTACCGACATCGGTTGGAGTATCGGTGTTGGTACCGATAATGGAAAGTCAATCTGGAGGGTATCCACCGGTCCCGAAGGTACCGAGGACGCCAGATGACGATCCCTGGTGAGGAGTGTTTCATCCAACACCAGTGCCGATGCCGGGGTATCGGTACCGCTCGAAGCGGATGCCACCACCGTACACGGCTTAGGTATGTTCTGTGGGGGGTGAACCCCAGGAACAACCTGAAACCCCTTATAGGCTTTGGAGACCGAAGACTCCCGCCGGGGTTTTGAAGCCAGTGGGCCCTCGAGGGCAAGGCCAGAGCCATCTACATGCTGCGCATGAGACCTACCACTCGAGGACTGGCTAGTCTTAACAGACTGTTTGTGGGTTACCTGATCCTGTGTGGATGAAGAAGGGGACGGTGCCCCGAAGTTGGAGGGCAACCGTGTATCGAGGGAGCCTCGATGTTGAAAACTTCTTCTTACCAAATTGTTGTCAGGACCCAAGCAGGTTAGACACCGACTTAGAGGGTCTAAAAATAAAGCTGTACCGCCACAGTCTGAACATTTCTTGGAGAAAGTGTCTGGCGGTTCCATGAAGGAAAAAAGAGAAGGCCTAAAAGGCCTAAGAGACCGTGGGACACTATGAAGAAAAAATATCCCGTGGAAAAGGAAAAGTTTTTCAAGGCAAGAAAAGAAAACACCGGCGGTACCGGTGGCATCGGGAAGACAGCCGCGACCACAAGAAAAATAAAAACTAAAAACAAGAATTTTCTGCAGTGACAGGAGGACGTCCTGCCGGCTCCGTGGAAAAACGAAAACAGAGGAGAGGCAGTTGGGAAAGGCGGGAAGGCAGCACGCAGGCGTGCTGGGATGCTTCCAAAAGCTCTTGATTGGGCGCTGGGAAGCGTTCCCGCGCAGACTCCGTCGTACCGACGTACCCATATGTGAAGACTCATTCCTGCTTGTTCCTGGAGATAAATGTTCAGGCCTAAGGCCCAAACCGCAAATGCACAGTTGAAGAAAGAAAAGTTGTTGTTTTTTGTTTTTTTTTTATAGAAAGAAAAGAAAAGACCGGCGGTACCGGTCTGACGTCGAAGGCGGCAGACGTAACACAGAAAAATAAAGAAAAAAATAAAGAATTCTTCTGCGGTGACAGGAACACGACCTGCTGGCTCCGCGGAAAAGAAGAACTGGAGAGAGGCGGTTGGGAAAGGTGGGAAGGCAGCGCGCAGGCGCTGTGGGATGCTCCCAAAAGCTTTCTTACTGGACGCTGGGGAGTGTTCCCGCGCAGGCTCCGTCGGTACCGACGATACCCATATGTGAAGACTCATTCCTGCTTGTTCCTGGAGATAAGGGGATACAGAGGGCCGCAGGCGGCACATGCTGTGGTGCAGCTGGGCCAAACTAAGGTGATGCCTAGGTGGCCCATACGAATGCTGAAACAGCAGAGCAGCCAGACAGCAAATGATGAAGACCCAACATGGGCACGACTGTGTTTCCCACAGTGTCACAGGGGATAGTACCCAGCCGCTACCCCCAAGGGCACAGAACAGTGGCAGGCGGTGCTGGGGGGAAGCGTGGACGTAAATGCAGGCACCCCTACCCCAGAACCCGCACCATAGGCAGCCGCCTACCCGCACACTGGATGGCCTGAGACAGCGCACCACCAGCAGAACGGCATGGCAGCATGGTGGCGGAGGGGTGCTGGTGGCGGAGGGGGCAGCGGCATCTGGCCGCAGGAGACCATGGCCTAGCCCCGTTTAGGTGGGTGCCGTGCACTGCAACAGACAGGCTCTGTCTGACAAACAGTCATGGTATCTCCAGGGAATGAACTGTCCCTGTGGCAACAGTGTGGTGCAGTACGCACAGCCAGTGTGCTCAGGAGCAGAAGGTCACAGGTTCAAGTCCCAGCTGTGGTTCCTGCCAACCCTGTCCCCATATTTTACCCAGTAATAAACCGTCGTAAGAAAGACTGAACCTTTATTGCAGATAGAATAAACATGCCTGGGACACCTACATTTCACCCCACTGAGCACAGACACCATAAACATGTGCAATACCTCGAGTAGAGTTTCCCAAATGCAGTCCTGGAGGGTCAAACACCATTCAGGTTCCATGCTGTCGCTAATAAAGATGCCTGTGCTGCATTTCTATGCGCCGCCCCCATGGTATGCAGATATCGTCCATGCATATTCATCAGGGACAGCATGAAAACCCGAAAAGTGTGTGGCCCACCAGGACCGGAGTTGGGAACCCCTGCCCTAGAGCAGCGGCCAACAGGGGCAGAAACACCCGCACCCACAGGCTCCATTATCCACAGCCTCCTGAACAGGTAGGATGTTGGGCCCTGCGTGCATCTCCCAATACTAGCACTTGCATACCTTAGCAATGCCGCCCTAAACCCGGGAATACAATACACAGATATCAAAAGGTTGCTATGATTACTGGCACATAGCAATTCCTAAGTTTAGCACAATCTGCTCAGTGAGCTGTATCATACCAACCTCTCTGGTGTCTGTGGAGTGTGTGTCAGGTCTGGTATCTGACAGTGTCCACCACACTGGGGAGTGACCCCAACAGTACTGCATACCATAGCCATGCCTGCACTGTGCCCAGGACTGGTGCAGTGGCCAGGGCTGCCAAAAGCCTCTATAGTTGCACAATGCTGGCATAGGTGTGGGAGTGTGTGTCTGTCTATCCAGTGTGTGGTGGCTGCTAACACCTTCCTCAGCCCACACTGCTTGCACTGGTGCCAGTGTTAGCCTGCCAATGTGCATAATGAGGAGCACAGTACTGTGGCTATAGCCTAGACAGGGTGGCCTGGCCTGGATGCATCTGCACAGGGCATAGGGCAATGGCTGGGACATTGTAGTGCCCAGCCACCACCTGCACGGACAGGGTGGCCACAGCATGTCCTTTTGGGAGGTCACTCTCACCCTGACTGTGCAGTGACCACAACATGGCTGGATTCCCCCATAGTGCTATACAGTGTTTCTCTTAAGTGATATATATGGGTTCTGTTTTCTGGGGCCCAATCACTGACTTATCTGCTTGGTGATGTGCTCACATCCCAGGTTTGGGTGCACACATCTCCTCCAGGAACATGCACTATGGTCTAGCTAGCAGACTGTCTGCAGTTCGTATGTGTGTGGCTGGAACAACTTGCAGGGTGCAGCGGCTGGTGACTCACTGTGCTTGCTGCTGGAGAATGTCAGATTGTGGTGGGGGGCAGTTGTGCATTTCCAGGCCTACTGTCTGTCTGCCATTGCCTTATTTATGGATGTGTACAGATCTGCATTGACTGCCTTGTAGGGTGTCTATTCCCCAGCAGGACTGGGGTTGATGGTCCCCTCTACTGTCACCATTGCAGGGGGGTAGAATGTGGATCTGTTGGTGGGAGATCCTGTCCCCCACCCTGAGCCACAGAGGGTGGGTTGGGCGGCGGTACGTAATCTGCCTGTGGGTCCAAACACCCCCTTCACTTAAATCATGTGACCATGGCACCCACACAGGGTATGCACTTTTCTGGGTGCATCATAGTCCACAAGGGCTAGATGTGAAATACAGATGGACACAGGCATATCCTAGGGGTGTTTGCAAGGACTACCTATCACACATTGGCACCAATGGGGACCTGCAGCATAGCCTATCTCAGCAAAGCCAGGTGCTGCGAAAATGGTGCTGGGCACCCCGTCTCACCCTCAGGGTGAGCACAGGACCCGCACACTGTGACGGTCTGTAGCTACTCTGTGCCACTAATGCACACCGTCGGCACCCCCTACCAGACTGAGGTGCTGTGGGGTGAATACCCCATCTTGTGATCATCTGTAGACTGCTGATTTGCATGTGCTGTGCATCCTGGGTACTGGTGGGTTGACCCTATCCTGGTAACCACAGCAGAATGTTTGTGTGGTGCCGTGCAGTCATCCTGTAGCCAGCCAGGGGTTTGTTAGCAGCTGTAGCCCACTGGTTACTTCACTGCCCGTGGAGCCAGAGGTCATGGGTTCAAAACCCACAGTGGGGTTCATTGATAGGGCTGTCTGAGGCATTGTCTATTTAATGTACATTAGTGCTGCCAGCAGAAACACCCTCAGAGTACTGTCACCTTAGGGTGCCTCATAAGGCGCCCTATAAAGCGCCTTATGAAGCGCCCTATAAGGTGCCTTATAAGGTGTCCTATAGGGGACATTATAGGGTGCCTTGGCAGACAGCGCACTTTATAATGTGCCCTATGGAGTGCCTTCTAGGGTGCCTTATGCGGCACCTTAGGTTACGCCACTGTGAGGGTGTGTTTGTTGGCAGCACTAATTAAAGTAAAACTAAAATTCCTCACAACCCAATACTTAAACATAATGCCTCAGCCAGCCTTATTCATTAGGCACACTGGGGAATCAAACCCATGACCCCTGTACCATCAGTCAGTGTAGTAACCATTGTGCTACAGCTCTGTTTCTGTGTTTGCATGTCTGCGCGCCTTCTTAAGATGAACGCGCGGTAACGTGCCACGGCTCTATCATGTAACGCTCGTTAATTTATGGCGCCTTGTAACGCGCGTTATCGGTAACGATGTACTGCCCATATCCTTATTTGGGTATTTCTGCCTCTACCGCGGATCCTAACGCGAATGGCATTACCGCAGTTTAGTAAACATACCCCTTAGACTAAATAAAAATTATGAAGGTGTTTAAAAGGGAGAACATATAAGTCAGCAGCTTTGCTGAAAATTGAATAGCTTTTCAAAGTCAAAACAAGTTTATTTGATTAAAGGGAATTGTAAAAAAAAGCATAAAAAGAAAAAAAAGGATGTATTTAGCTAACATGTTTTGTAAGTCACAAATAATTAATGATACAACTTCATTCTAAAAGTAACTTCATTCTAAAAGTAAATTAAGTAATTCAACAAAGGTGGTAAATGTGTGTTATAAGGTGAAATAAGGCCTTACTGTTTTGCCCCCAAACCAGCAGGTGGAGACTGAGCATGACAGTTTTGTGATGACATCCTATTAGAGCTCTGTGCATCAGCAGAGCTGTCAATACTGCCTAACAAAATAGAGTGGCAGCAAAACATTGTCCTTTTCCCTCCTGACGCCACTTCCATACATACAAATGCCTTCATGGCTTCCCATGGACTAGGCTTGATTAAACGCAAACCAAAATGCATCTGAAAGAGATTGACTCTGTCAACCCTCATCATGCTATCGCCCATAGTAAAAGTTGGCTTTTGCACTTTCTGATTCTTCTCTAAAGTGCCAAGGCCAGTTCACCTGCCAAGGCAAGAAGTCAACGATCAGGACAAGGATTCGGGCTTCCTATCCCAGGACAGCAAGACCCCAATGCATGTCAGAACCACAGACACCTGCATGCCAGACCCCCGACAGCACAGTACCCCAGCCGGTTTCTGCGCTTTCCAGCCAAGTGGAGAAGAACTGGGTGGGTTCTGGACTGGACTAGAGGGATTCAAGGAAAGGTAATTAGCAGGTAAGGCTTAATTTCACCTTACAAATCATCCCTCCAGTCCAGTCCACACAGAAGGGACATACCACAGCAGTGCTCTCCCAAGGGAGGTGACCCGCAAGGCCCCCTTGTAAAATCGTGGACCCAAACCAGACCTTCTCTCAAGCCCTGAGGTCCAGCCAGTAGTGTCATGCAAAGGGATGCAAGGACACCCAAGTGGCTGCTCTACAGATCTCTCCTGTCGGGACCCATCACGCCTCATCCAGGAGATTGCCTGTGCCCTTGTAAAGTGTGCCAGCAGGCCTGCCAGCACTGTCCGGTGCTGCATGACACAGGCCGACGTGATGGCCTCTCAAAACCACCTGGCAATGGAGATCTTTGCCATGGCTTCCCCCTGGCAGGGCCCTTCCAAAAAGGACAAACAACCTATCTGAACAGTGCAAGGGCTCCATACATTGCAAGTACAGCCACATGGCTCGTCTCGCATCGAGCCGGCACAGTTCTGCCCCCTGGTGCGCCCCCTGACTGGGCTGCAAGTCTGGGAGAGTCACTAGCTAATTAAGGTGAAAATCATCTACCACTTTCGGGAGGGAAGGGGGGACAGGGCACAAAATCACCTTTTCCAAATGGAACACCAGGTATGGTTCACACTAGGATAAGGTCTGAAATTCTGAAATCTTCCATGCGGAGCAGACCACCATCAGAAATGCCATCTTCAACATCAACTCCTTGAAGGACGCTTGCTTCAAGGGCTCACAAGGAGCGTCCTTCAGAGCCTGAAACACGATATCTGTTCCATGGTGGCACCATCAGCCTCTGCGGGAGGTCCACCTGCTCAGGAAACAGATTACATCCGGGAGAGCCAACAATTAAATGCTTCAGATCCTCCCTCAAAAACATGCCAAGGCCACCACCTGCACCTTAAGTGAACCCAACGCCAATCCTTTGTCCAAAGCCGCTTGCAAAAAAGGACAACAACAGCGGGATCGTGGCCAAGACTGCCGTCACCCCACAGTCACTACACCAACTCTCAAATACTCTCCACACCCAAATGTAGGCCACTGAAGTGGAGTACTTCCTCGCACCAAGGAGGGTAGTGACCTCCTTCAGCAAATATCCCTCAGCCATTCCCTTTGAAGAGCCAAGCCATAAGTGAGAATTGATCCACCTGGAACATCCACAGATAGCCCTGCTGCAACAGATCCAGGCACCCTCACCCTCATCCTCATCCATAGAAGGTCTGCATACCAGGGGCATCTCGGCCAATCGGGTGTTATCAGAATTACCAGACCCCGATGCTGCTCTATCTGATGGAGCACCCGGCCAATAAGGACCAATGGAGGAAACACATATAGGAGGCCCTCCTGTATCCACGGCTGCACTAGTGCATTGAGGCCGACATGTGCTCGTGGCATCTGCTCTAAAAACGACCCGCCTTGGCATTGGACATATTCACCATCAAGTCCATCACTGGTGTCCCCCCCCCAATATCATGTGACATCCCGGAACACCAAGTCTTCCAGGGACAATTCCCATGGATCCACTCGATGCCTGCTAAGAAAGTTGCCCATACATTCCCCCTGCCGGCCACATGAGCCAACAGGGCACCAAGATGGAGTTCCGCCCACTACAGCAGTGGAGCATCCTCGTCCAAACTCCTGCTGCTGTGTCCCCTTTCCAGTAGATGCAAGCTACTGCCGTGACGTTGTCTGAGAACACTTTCACTGCCTGACCCTGGAGTAGAGACAGAAACCACTGTAGAGTCAGAAACATCGCCGGAGCTCCAAGCAATTTATCGGCCCTGAGGACTTGTCTGTAGACCATTACCCCTGCACCAATTGGGAGAGACAGTGTGCTCCCCAGCTGGAGAGGTTCATGTCAGTCATGACCATTATCCATGCTGGCTGGTCTAGCAGCACCTCTTCTGTCAACCTCGGGGATGTACGCCACCAACGCAGACTGAACCTCTTCTCCACTGGGCACGTCAAGCGTTTCGCCAAGGGATCCCTCTGTGGGGACCATCTTGCCAGAAGGGACTGTTGGAGGGGCCGCATGTCCACCTGCACCCACGGCACCAGGTCAATGGTTGACACCAAGGTGCTCAGGAGTTGCAGGTAGTGCCAGGCGGAGGGCAGAAGCATCCAAAGGAACCCACAAACTTGTTGCCCCAGTTTCTCCACCCTTTCCGGTGACAAAGCCAAATGCCATGTCTGTGTGTTGAACAGCACCCCCAAATAGGTGAGCGGCTGTGAGGGGTAGAGACGACTCTTCTCAAAATTCGCCACCCAACTCAGACCTTGCAGAAACTCGACCATGCACGCCATGGCAGTTTCACTCTCCTGTCAAGACTTTGCCCTGATCAACTAATCATCTAGATATGGGTGGACTAAGATCCCCTCGCGCCTCAAGGCAGCCACTACCACCACGACTTTTGTGAAAGTCCTGGGTGCCGCCACAAGTCTGAACGGAAGGGCGCAAAACTGGAAATGCCCCTTGGGAACCACAAACCTCAGGTATTGAAGATGCTCCCTGCTGATCGGGATATACAGATATACCACCGTCAGATTCAGCAAAGTCAGGAACTTGACCTTGCGAACGGTAAGGACCACTGAACATAGGGTCTCCATGTAGAAATGTGGGACCCACAGTATCTGTTGACCAACTTGAGATCTAGGATCGCATCTGTCTGGACTGGACTGGATGGATGATTTGGAATGTTTTCTTTTTTATGTTAGAAGATTAACTAAAAATCCTGGTACACACCACATCTATGAAATTGTAAAAGACTATTTAAGCTACCTGCAAGTGTCTATTGGAGGAGTAATCTTAAATTCTCATGTTGGGTTTTTCAGTTGTTATTATGGAAGGACCCCTGCAGAACTGGTGTTATTAACTGGAAGTATGAAGCAAATGTCTTGTAGGTAGTGGAATAGGTAAAGCAAAGGTACTGCCTCCTAACACCAAGGTTGATTATCTACGTAAATTAGTATCACTGATCGAGGTAGATTCAAGATGTAAATAAATTTACCCTGTACATAGTTAAAGGATTTGTAAGCCATGTTCAACTGTTCAAATGTACATTGTTATGCATTCCTTCAACTCTATATAGTTAATCACTTTATGTAAACCAGTTTCAAATTGTTCAATGTAAATTGCTTTGACCTGGTGAAAAGTGGTAGGTATCAAAATCCTGCTAAATAAATAAATAAATAGGCCCTTTACTACTATGCCGGTTTTTATTATTTATTTATTAAAAAAAATTATTATTAATTTATTTGACCTGATTTTTATACTGCCTTATCCTGCAATCAAAGCAGTTTACATAGCACTTCAAACTCAAACGGGATACAGTGAACTGAGCTCAAGGTTGGCATACAGAGTTCTTAACAGGGTAATAACCTATTTACAAATTGCTTAACTTATTTACAGTTGTTTCACAGTTGGTTCAGGCTATTTACAGCTGGGCAGAGTTATCAGGGGCTATTCTAATGGTCTAAAGGGTCTTTGGTTGGGGCCGGTGTGGTTGCCAGACTACGTGATATTTCTGTAATGTTCCATGAACAGAAGGGTCTTGAGCTTTTTCCTGAAGTCCTTGATATCTTCAGAGGCTCGCATTTCTTCGGGGAGGAAGTTCCACAGTTGGGGTGCAGCTAGTGAGAAGGCTCTTTTGGAAGTGGATTGTTTGCTTTTCTTGTAGTCTGTTGGCACACTGATCATGTGTCTGTTATTGTTTTGTCTAGGGCGGGTGCTCACTTCTCTTGTGACTAGGGTCTTTAGGATGTCTGATGAGGAGTGGTGGATGATTTTGAAGATATTCAATATTATTTTGAACTTGGCGCGGGCTTGAATTGGGAGCCAGTACAGTTGGTGTAATACCAGTGTAATATGGACTGTCTTGCTAGTTCCATTGATGATTCGTACTGTTGTGTTCAGTACCATCTGTAGTGGATGCATGGCTTGCTTTGGGAATCCTTGATAGAGTGAATTGTTGTAGTCCAGTATTGGTGTAATGATAGCTTGGCATACCATCCGGAAATGGTCCTGGTTTAAAAGTGGCTTTAGTCTTCTTATGAGATTTAGTTTGCAATATGCTTTCACTGCGGTTTTATTTATATGCGATTAGAAGTTGATGTTTTTGTCCAGGATGATGCCTAGGTAGCACACTTCACTTTTCACAGGTATAGTTTGGTCCAATAGTTGGGTTGCTTGTGGCAGGTTGAAAGTCGTGCTTCTGCTGATGTAGAGTGCTTCTGTTTTGCTATACTTTAACATGAGGTTGTTGTTGCAGAACCAGAGGGTTACATCTTCCAGGCATTGGGTGATAGCCATTAGGTTTGGTGCTTCCAGGTCGATTGGAGTGTATACCATGAGGTCATCAGCATATTGGTGGAATAGATTTTTATGCTTCTTGATGATATCGCAGATGGGGTGTATATATAGTCTAATAGTATTGAGGAGAGTGCAGAGCCTTGCGGAATGCCTTGTGGTACAGTGAAAGGTGCTGAGTAATTAGCCTCGCATTTGACTTGTTGAAGCCTACCGTCTAGGTATGAGGTGAACCATTTTAGTGTGTTATTGCAGATGCCAATGTCCGGGAGGTGTTGTATCAGGATGGGATGCGAGACTGAATCAAAGGCAGATGAAATTCTGCTGAAAACAGTGTAACAAAGAGAAAACTATGTTCTTATCATGATGTTGTATATTTAAATTCATTTCAGTTCTGTCACGTTACACTTTAATCACATTCTAAGTATAATTTAAGGTACCGTATATACTCGAGTATAAGCCGACCCGAATATAAGCCGAGGTACCTAATTTTACCACAAAAAACTGGGCAAAACTATTGACTCGAGTATAAGCCGAGGGGGGAAATGAGGCACCTACTAGTCCATGTAAAAAATAAAGATAGAGACCAATAAAATTACATGAATATTTATTTAAACGAAAAACAGTAAAATAGCTCTGTAAGTGGAAAATGGGGTCAACAAAAACAATATGGTATCAAAAATACCGTATCTTTAAAAGTACATCAACCTTAGCTTAATCAGCAACCAAGCTAACACACAAGAGCTAAAATCCTTCAAAACTGGAGTTCTCCTCCTCATCATCTGTATGTCCAAACAGAGCTTCAGCTGCTTCAGCTCCTGTGATGTTTTCAGCATAAACATTGTCATCATCACTGACTTCACAGTCATCACCATCACTGCTGTCGTTCTCATACAATGCGCTGTCTTCACTGCCATCCATAGCATTACTAATGCCACATTTCTTAAAGGCGCGTTGCACCAGGTCCTCTGGAATATCTTCCCATGCATCACGAACCCACTGTGCTATCAATTCTATGTCTGGCTTTCTCAGATTTCCAACTTTTGTCAGTTGAGCTTGACCAGATGTGCTGCTGCGGGCTCGAGGGGGGGCCAACTCTGCTCAACTACAGGTACCTCTGCGGGGGGAGTCGGGGAGGGGGAGGGAGGGTCCGCTCCGTGCTTACTACAACTACTTCTGCGGGCGGCAGGTGACAACTTAGCACCCGCCGCTCGCACAGGCACAGCACACACTGTAGGAATGCCCAGCACATCACTGCAAAGGTTTCCATATCTGCAGCCGCGGTTATGGAAACCTTAGCTTTAGAAGCAGCGCCCCGTGCTAGACATCTGCAGACGTTGACTCGAGTATAAGCCGAGGGGGCCGTTTTTCAGCACAAAAAATGTGCTGAAAAACTAGGCTTATACTCGAGTATATATGGTAGTTCCTTGTAAACCACTTTGGCTTCTAGATTTGGCAGTATATATACCACCTACATAAATAAAATAAATATTAAGCTGTTACCAATGTCAACTGATGTTCAAAGTAGTTTAAATTTTAAATTTTTAAAAATGTCTTGTGGTTATGAACGTATTACCTTTTCTTGAGTACAATTCTTGGTATTATGTAATGACTCTTAAGTATCTGTTCCTTTTGTTTTGTATCCTGATTTCCTTCTTTTGTGAGCTGAGATGTCTATGTTAATCAAAGTAATATGAGTCAAAACATTTCCTAAGATAAGACAGCCTTCCTAAGAATTTTTGGCAAACAAATGAGTTTAATTTATTCACCAAAAACTGCCAGTTATGTTTTAATGTTAGCTACCACTTAAGTAATAAGATTAACTATACCTTATAAATTGTCATAGGTGGAGAGTAAATCACAAACCCATTAGTGATATGTACAATTATGCACCTGATAAGAGAGGTGTCTCTATTAGCATGTGGCCTAACATTTAATTTGGCAAAGAGAGAATTTTATTTGTTTATTTATTTGTATCATTACTTGATATACCGCCTGGGCCGGAGCATGAGGCAGTTTACAATCGCATAAAACAGCTGCAAAATAAATTAAGGAATGTAGATGCAAGATAGAAGTATGCTACAAGGACCAATGCTAGCTGGGGATAATTTAGTGTTAGCAGTAGATTTATTGTAATTAATTAGCATTTAGATAAGATAATCTGGTCCAACAATTCTATATTGCCATTAGGTATTAGTAGTCCTGCTTGTTTACAATCGTGTAGAATCAGAGGGGTGTTGTGGCGAGTTTTGGTTCTGCAAATTATATATTGCATGCACCAAATCTAATGGGTGAAAGACAACAACTACTGTGAATGAAAAGAAGTCTACGATGCTACTGAATGTGTGGCCTCTGAGCAAGAGCAAATATCAGTGATCCAGCAGGACTACTCATATATATGCAGCCATGAAGCCTGGGTGTACAGTCACTGAAACTCTGTCCAAGATGTGCTAAACACAGCCCATAGTGAAAAGAGAGTTATTACCAGTGTCAAGATGTCAATGTGGATGCAAACCTCTGAACTACTGAAAGATCTATGAAGAGCACTGGCCACTGCCAGCAAATAGGGCCTGCAAGAATAATCGGTAGTCAAACTCTGGAATTTGTTACCGGAGGATGTAGTTAAAGCTGTTGGTGTAGCTGGGTTTAAAAAAGGTTTGGACAAGTTCCTGGAGGAAAGGTCCATAAACCATTATTAAGAAGGGACCCAGGATATCAATGCTTGACCCAGTACAAGCATTGCGGAACCTGTGTTTTTTGGGGAAACTGCTAGGTACGTATGACCTAGATTGGCCACTGTTGGAAACAGGAAACTGGGCTTGATGGACCTTGGTCCGACCCAGTATGGCATATCTTATGTTCTTATGTCTTACTCTCTGTACACATTCTTCTTGAGACCTAGCAATGGCAAACAGTGTCACATTGCTTGGGTTAATTTGTAATCCTTTTTCTATACTGTCAAATAAGACATATACATAAAGAACAAAGAAAACCTTTTAAATTTACTGCCCATTTTGGGGACATATTGTTTGATTTCAGTGCAGCTATTTTTCCAAATGGCTTGATCTTGAAAAAGAGCAAGACCACAGCCGGAACACCAGCACTTAAGGGGACAGAGGTGCTGCTGAAAAGAAAGGAAACTTAACACAAACAAAAACTAACTAAAAGGAAAAAAGAAGACAGACTATGAAGGCAGGTGGAAAGGTTTATGGGGAAAAAAAAACAGAAAAGGAGCTAGGGTCCCCAGGAAGGGGAAACTATTACCCGAATGGCGGAGAAGACGTTGAATGCATCCACTGAGTTCCGCAGAAAAATGAAGACTGTCCTAAAATGGCACCACGGTGGCAGGTAGACAATCGCGTGCATGCACAGAGTCGAATCTCCCTAAAGCTTCCACTAGTAGCCGGGGAGCGTTCCCACACGAGCTCTGTCGGATGATATCATCCATACATGAGGACTTCATTCCTGCTCTTCAATAGAGAAAAAGAGGGAAAGGCATAAAGGAAGCCTGAGCCCCATGACAGGGAAAAGGCATCCCAGTGATGCTGGATGGAAGCTGGTCTGAGAGAGCAGAACAGAGGGTATTTGGCTTTCTCTGTGGATGTGAAGAGATCTAAATCCGGCATTCCCAAGTGGTCAAAGACACAGAGTGCCATGAGATCACCCAGGCAGATTGAGCTGGCGGCTTAGAGAGTTGCTGGCTTCTGGTAGATATGCCACTCGGAGAGAACACTGCAGTTACTGGGCAAGAGTCCATATTTATTTATTTTTATTTATTTATTTACATTCTCTTATATACCGTGCTATTCTGCATCAGTGCGGTTTACATTGAACAAACTGAAATTACATTGAACAGGGCATTATAACTTGGAGAGAACTATTTTACAGGGAACATGGGCTATGGGGGGGTTAAGTGGCTTGCCCAAGACCACAAGGAGCACCTGTGGGACTAGAAACCCCAGTCCTTCCGGCCCAAGGTTGCTGTCCTCTAGTGGGATTTGAACCCCCGAACTTCCGGCCTGAAGTACCTTGCCCCAACCACTAGGCCAATCCTCCATATGCGGAGAGCTTCTCAACAGATGCAGAGAACCTGAACCACTCTGTTGGTTGATATAGAAAACCGCCACCTAGATATTTCTACAAATGAGGAGCGACAATCCCAGGCTGCAAAAGTATGCTCTAAGTGCCAACTAGTTGGTGTGAAGATGGCATTCCTTGTAATTCCATGCCCTCTGCATGCGAAGGTGTTTGATATATGCTCCCTAGACTCAGGGGGATGCATCAGTGGTGAGAGAGCGAGCTGCAACCATTGAAGAGTGAGCAAGGACAATCATTGGAGAGGTTCTGAGGCTGAGTATACCAAATGAGGGTGCTTATTTTCAGAATCTGCTTGGAGAGTGACCGATACTTCAGATTCCAATGTTTTTTGAGGTACTATTGGAGAGACCTCATGTGCGATCTGGTGTACAGAAACTATTTATTTATTTGAAAATTTTATATACCGCATTTCCAAAGATAAAGCATAGTTACTCACCTGAAACAGGTGATCTCCGGGAACAGCAGGAATTTAGTCCTCACATATGGGAATCGTCGGTACCAACGGAGCCTACGCGGGACCGCTCCCCAGCATCCAATTAGAACGCTTTTGGGAGCATCCCACAGCGCCTGCGTGCTGCCTTCCCGCCTTTCCCAACTGCCTCTCTCCAGTTGAGTTTCAGAGCTGAGACAAAGAGAGAGAGCGAGGGAAAGGAAAATAGAGATATAGATACAACTCCTAGGGGAGGTGGGTGGGTTGTGAGGACTAAATTCCTGCTGTTCCCGGAGATCACCTGTTACAGGTGAGTAACTATACTATCTCCAGGAACAAGCAGGAATGTAGTCATCACATACGGGGACTCCCTAGCTTTAGGTGCCAGGGAGAGACCCCAGAAGTTGTGTGTCCCTGAGAAGGGCTCCACTTCCCCCCATGGATCTCTGGCATCCTACCAGGGATGGTGGGTAGGAGTTGATTAGGAATGGAACAGGTGTTTGAGAACAGCCTGACCAAACAAGGCATCCCGGCGGGAGTCCTTGTCCAAGCAGTAATGGGTTGTGAAGGTATGAACCGAGGCCCAAGTGGCTGCTCGACAGATGTCGTCAATAGACACAGAGTTCAGAGGAGCCATTGAGGCTGCCATGGCTCTCACATTGTGACCTGTGACATGGCCCTCCAGAGAAAGGTTCTTACTCTTATAGGCGAAAGAAATACACTGAGCAATCCAGTTAGATGGTGTTCTCTTGGAGACTGGAAGTCCCAAATGAGAAGGATCAAAAGCAACTAAGAGTTGAGAGGACTTCCTATGTTGCTGTGTTCTTTGTAAGTAAAAAGCTAAAGCTCTTCTACAGTCCAAGGTATGAAGATTCCTCTCTGCATTTGATGCATGAGGTCCTGGAAAAAAAAGACAGGTAGGTAGACCTCTTGGTTAAGATGAAAAGGCGAGATCACCTTAGGCGTAAAGTGTGGATGAGTCCTAAGGACTACCTTGTCATGATGGAACCTTGTATAAGGTGGATTAGCTACTAGTGCTTGCAATTCACTAATGCGGTGTGCTGATGTGATTGCAATGAGAACGATAACCTTCCAAGAAAGAAATTTCAAGGAGGTGATAGTGTCACGCTTCCCCTGCCTAGGGCCGATGGCTTTATAGCAGGGGTGACCGCAGTTTTGCTTTCAAGTGTCCTTATTACTAGCTAGCAGCAAGGGTTGCTGGGACATGTAGTTTCAGGCACACTCTTTCACAAAATGTGTTGTGGCACAAGGGTCTTTTGAAACAGATAAATTTATTTTTGTGGGTTTTCCCTTTCACATGGGTTCTTTAGGCATAAGACAAAACATAGAATTCTTCTCCAAATTAACAGGAAAATATGAGCAAATCAAAAGCAGAAATAAAGTGGAAAAACTGTTTCTTCACAGTAACACAAAACAGCTTAAACAACTTTGTACTTCTTCTCACACAAAGCTTGTTTAACGTAAATCCAATTCTTCTATATTACACAGAGAACAATCCATCTCATAGGCATCGGGTGACTCAGGAACATCAGCTACATCAATAATCATATCTTCACATTCATCCTCACGGCTCTGCTGAGGAGAACATCTGCACTGCAATCTTGGAATAACTTCCTGCAGCTGCTCTAGCAAGTTTCCTCTCTCTATAGCCGTGACAGCTTCTAATTCAGGGAAATGGTTATCACGTAAGCTCTTCTTAATGTTCCTTATATCAGCATTAAACCATTTATCCCAAGTGCTTCTGCTAGGAGATTTTACAGCCGTGCTATCATGGCATTTGTTAGCACTTGCTTTCAATTGCTTCACAATGTCCTTTACAAGACCCTGGCTAGGAAGTAAACCCGACGTACCTTCTCTGCTGGCACTGCCCTGTCTGTGCTTGGAGCTTTCTTCCCTTCTACAGGCAACTGGCTTGACCTTGTCTTCAGGAAGCTTCCACAACGGCTTTGGCTTAGCTTTAAGGTAACAAGGAAAGGACCCACCAGAATCTCCCTTGGCTGGAGCTGGATTCCAAGACTTTCCTGTCTGCTGCCTTCCTGTTTGCCTTCGTTGCTGAAGTGGCTTAGACCCTTGCAGAGGTTCCTCTCTGCCTTCTTGTCTGTCCAGTTTCTCTTGTCTCTGAGTGCTGTTCTCCTTTTGGCTGTTCTCCTCTCGGCTGTTCCGCTCTCGGCTGTTCTGAAAGACTAGCTCTGAAGCTGGTTTAAAACGGCTTCCTTGTGCAGGCACGCCCTTCTGGTTAGTCAGGTGCACCTCGTTAGAGCTGCTTTCAGCTCTTACGTCATGACTATGCTTGAGCTGCATTCTGTCTGAAAGCTTCCTGCTGCCATGGAAACCTGGCTTGCTCTGACTTTTAAAGGTGCAGTGCTCACTATTCTGCCATTCCATTTGCTCAGGAATGCTTTCGGTATCACAGTAGCTAATGGTTCAAAAGGTGGCTTCATGAGCTGCCCAAGAACCAGGTTTAAGTCCCATGCCACCGGAGGTGGTCTAATGGGAGGCTTAGTTAGAAGGAGGCCTCTCATGAATCTTGCTATAAGAGGATGAGAGGAAATAGGTTGTCCATTTAGACGTTTAAGAGAAGCTGCAATAGCACTCAAATGGACTCTTACTGAATTTGTCTTAAGGCCTGCATTAGACAAATGGAGGAGATACTCCAGCAAAGATTCCAGAGGTATCGCAAGGGGGTTAAGACCCTTTTCCGAACACCAAATAGTAAACCTTTTCCACTTGAAAGCATAAGAACGTCTAGTGGAAGGTTTTCTGGAAGCATAAAGAACATCTTTCACTTGCTGAGAAAGATGAAGAGCTTGGAGATCTAGGCCTTCAGCAACCAAGCCCTGAGATGCAGAGACTGGGGATTGGGATGCCATAACATTCCGTTCTCCTGAGATAGGAGATCTGGAGCAGACCCTAACTCCAGGGAGGGAGCTTGAGACAGATGTAGAAGCAGAGGGTACCACACTTGCCGTGGCCAATGTGGGGCTATGAAAATCATGTGGCCTCTGTCTCTCTGAAGCTTGAACAGGGTTTTGGGAATTAGGGGAATGGGTGGAAAGGCATACAGGAAGTCTTGACCCCAGTAAAGGAGGAAAGCATCCCTGGCCTGAGCCCCCTGAGCCGGAATTCTGGAACAGAATCGGGGAAGTTTGGCATTCCACGGACTTGAAAAGAGGTCTATGTCCAGGGTTCCCCAAAGTTGAAATATCCTGGTCACCTGGTCTGCATGCAGAGACCACTCATGTGGAAGCAGAACTCGACTGAGTCTGTCCGCCCAAGAGTTTTGAATGCCTGGAAGATATACTGCCAGCAGATGAAAGAGTGGTTACTCACCTGTAACAGGTGTTCTCCAGGAGCAGCAGGAATCAGTCCTCACTTATGGGTGACGTCGGCGCCGACGGAGTCCTCGCGGAACAATTTCCCCAGCTTTCGAAGAAAGCCTTTGGGATTGCAGCGCGCATGCGCGGTCCTCTTCCCGCCCAAGGATGCCATCTTCCTCAGTCGAATGACATAGCGGAAGACAGCAACCATAAGAATGACTGCAACTCCAGGGGAGGAGGGAGGGTAGTGAGGACTGATTCCTGCTGCTCCTGGAGAACACCTGTTACAGGTGAGTAACCACTCTTTCTCCAGGACCAAGCAGGAAGTCAGTCCTCACTTATGGGACTCCCTAGCTTAAGGCTACCGGAGACCTCAAGCTGGAAAAAGAGAGCTCCCTCCAGCTCAACCGCACAGAAGGAAGGAATATTCTCTGAATACGAATCCGGCCGGTAGCCCACATCGGGGCCAGCGGGTAGGAGTTGCCTAAACCTCAAAGAGATTGTGGAGGACTGCCTGTCCGAAAGCACTATCCCTGCGGGACTCCCTCTCCAGGCAGTAATGAGCCGCAAAAGTCTGGCTAGAAGACCAAGTAGCGGCCCGGCAGATGTCTGCCAACGGAACAGAGCGGAGGTGTGCGACAGACGCCGCCTTCGCCCTGACACGGTGCGCCGTGACTCGACTCTCCAAAGAGAGGCCGGCTGCCCCATACGCCCAGGCGATGCAGTCAGCTACCCAGATGGACCGAGTACGCTTCGATACAGATAACCCCAACCGATTGGGGTCAAAGGAGACGAAAAGCTGGGCAGCTTTCCTATGCTCACGCGTACGGTCAAGGTAGAAGGACAAGGCTCTTTGACAGTCCAGGGTATGCAGAACAGTCTCAGCTCTGCTGGTTTGTGGCCTGGGAAAGAAGGTCGGAAGAACCACCTCTTGAATGATGTGGAAAGAGGAAACCACCTTAGGAAGAAACTTAGGGTGAGTAAGACAACCCTATTCCTGTAGAACCTAGTGTAAGGGGGTTCCGACACTAGGGTCTGTAGTTCACTAACGCGCCTAGCGGAGGTGAGGGCTACCAAGAAGAGAGCTTTCCATGAGAGGAAGCGGAGGGGGCAGGTAGCCATGGGTTCGAAAGGCGGGCAAGTAAGCCTTTGTAAAACCACATTGAGGTCCCAGTCAGGAGCCGGAGGGCGCAACGGGGGCTTAAGCAGAAGCAGGCCCCTGAGGAAACGCGCCACCAAGGGATGCGAGGAAAGGGGCTGGCCCTCCACCGGCGAATGATGTGCAGAGAGAGCACTGAGGTGGACTCTGACAGAGTTAGACTTGAGGCCTAGATCGGAGAGGTGCAGCAAGTATTGCAGTACCACCGACACTAGGCAGGCGAATGGGTCCTCAGAACGCTGAGAACACCAGATGGAGAAGCGACGCCATTTGAGTGCGTAAGACTTCCGGGTAGAAGGTCGCCGAGACGCCAGGACGACAGCTTCCACCTCCGGGGGGAGCGAGAGCGGGGCCAGGACTACCCTCTCAGCAGCCAGGCCATCAGGTGAAGGGCCCGGAGGTTGGGGTGCAGAAGAGTACCCTGATCTTGGGTCAGAAGATCGGGCTGAAACCTGTGACGCAGCGGGCCCTCTTCTAGAGAGAAAAAAAGTTTTAAATTCTGAGAAAAAAAGAAATGACCTGCAATTTCCAAAGGATCCATCTAGGGGGAGCAGGAGAGGCAGGAGAGAGACTCCAGAACCACGCCTCAGGGGGCAGGAGTCATACTCCAACTCCACACATTTAAGGAGAGGCAGGCAAGAGTCAGCAGTCTCGCAAGGGAGCTCAGAAGGTTCACCAGGAAGTGTGCCACCTGGAAGAGAACAAGTTAGAAGCAGCTCCAGAGAAGGACCAAGAACAGGCTATGCAGAGGAGAGACCAAAGCCAAGGTCTAGGCCCAAGCCAAGCCTGAGCAGAAAGACAGGCTGGGGAAGGAGAAGCAGTCCTATAGCCCAGAGGATAGGCCGAGAAGGCCGAAGCCTGACCGGATTAGGCTCTGAAGCCGGAAAGAAAACCAGCCATAAAAGCCAAAGGAGAGAAGAGTGGGAGAGCCGAAGGAACGCACCAGAGAGCACTGACACGGAAGGCAGTAGCCAAGAGAGGCCTCCAGCTTGGTCCCAAAGAACCAGGAGAAAAGCAAGAGGTAAAGCTTTTAAAGATTGTTATAGTTTGCCTAGAGAAGAATCCTGGAAAGGTGACCCTCCTTATCATAAACAAGGACAGAAATACAAGCTAAAAGACAGCTGTTATAAGCAAAGAAATGGTAGAGGAAAACATTACCAAGAAAATGTTTTTAAACATTTAGAAAAAGAACTGCCACTGTGGTATTCCACCTTGCAGAAACCTAGGCCCAAACATTTGACTAAGCCTTGGGAAGCACCAGAACATACTCCAGGGAAGGACACTTATTTGGTTTCCCCAGAGCAGTCAGAGGAGGAGGCCATGCAAGTGGAATCTATATCCGAGGACTTGGATAGCCCAATGGAATGTACCTACTGTGTTGTGGATGAGATTGAATCATTCCATAGATCTGGCAGTGAATGAAGCATTACTGTTTGAACAATTTTTATACTGTGAAGTTAACAGCCCTTTTTGGTTAATTCATACCCTGTTTGGAGAATCCGTTGCAAAGACTTTTTCTGTTACGTTTACCAGTGTGTTGTGCGTATGATTTGAACCCTTAGTGCAAAAAGGGGAATAAAAGCCTTTTTTTATTTCTCCTCCACTTTGTGCAAGAGTATAATTTTTCTCTTTGGGAGTTTGGTAACGAGGCCGGCACAAGGCGGATACCCTTGACCCTCGCACCTGGCCAACCCCAATCCAACCTTCTTGGTGACAGCGGACCAGCGAGCGGCGGCGCCCCGTGGAACCAACCCTTTGGTGGAACTACTACGCCGCCACCAGGGGGTGCTGGCACACGCGCGCACACACTCCGCCCGGCGGCTCCCGCGTCACAAACCCCAGAGGGAGAGGGGTGTCCACCGCTAACTGCAGGAGCAGAGGAAACCAGGGTTGCCTCGGCCATCGGGGCGCTATCAGGATCACGTAGGCCCCGTCCCGGGCAACCTTGAAGAGCGTCCGGGACACCAGCGGCATGGGAGGAAAGGCATACAGTAGGCCTGTGGACCACGAAATGAGGAAAGCATCCAGGGTCACTCTGAGGGGATGCGGATGCCGAAAGAGGAACCGGGGGAACTGCCGGTTCAGGGGACTGGCAAAGAGGTCCACGGTGGGGGAGCCCCACCGGCGGAAGATTTGCTGGGCAACGCCGGGGTTCAACCTCCACTCGTGGGGCTGCAAGACCCGGCTCAGCCTGTCGGCCAGGCAATTCTCCTGCCCGGGCAGGTAAACAGCCTTGAGGAGGATGTTGTGGTCGACTGCCCAGGAGCACAGTCGCAGGGAGCCCGTGCCCCCCTGTTTGTTCACGTAGAACATGGCCACCTGATTGTCCGTCTGCACCAGTACGGACTGGCGAGAGGTGAGGTGAGAGAAGGTCCGCAGAGCTAGGCGGATCGCCCGCAGCTCCAGGAAGTTGATTTGTTGAGCCGCCTCCCAAGGAGTCCAAAGGCCTTGAGTGCGCGCTCCCTGGCAATGTGCTCCCCATCCCAAGAGAGAGGCATCGGTCGTCAGCACCTGGGAAGGTGCGGGAGACTGAAAGGGCATACCCCGTACCAGGTTGGCCACGTGGAGCCACCACTGCAGTGAGGAGACCAGGCGGTCAGAGATCTGTAGAAGGTCCGCCAGACCTCCTGTGGCCTGATGCCATTGAGTGCGGAGACACCACTGGACAGGCCTCATATGCAGTCAGGCGTTCGGCGTGACATGGACCGTGGAGGCCATATGACCGAGCAGCTGCAGGAACCTCAGGGCCGGAACCGGAGACGCACTGTGGAACCTGCCGGCCAAAGCCATGAGCCTGTCGGCTCACTCTCGAGGCAAGAAGGCACGAGCTCGCAGAGTGTCGAGCCGAGCTCCTATGAACTCGAGATCCTGAGAGGGGCGCAACGTGGACTTCCCGACGTTTATGACGAAGCCCAAGTGCTGAAGCAGAGCCACCGTACGCTGCGTGGCCTGAGCGACCTCTGGGGCCGACTGCGCCCGTACGAGCCAGTCGTCCAGGTAAGGAAAAATGAACAGGCCCTGAAGCCTCAGGAAGGCCGCGACCACCGCCAGGCATTTTGTGAACACCCTGGGGGCGGAGCACAAGCAAAGGGCAGCACGCGGTACTGATAGTGTTTCCCGGCCACTACAAATCTGAGATATTGTCGGTGGTCCGGATGAATCAGGATGTGAGTATAGGCATCCTTTAGATCCAAGGAGCATAGCCAATCTCCCTGCTGGAGGTAGGGCAGCAAGATTCCAAGGGTAAGCATTCTGAACTTTTCCCGCTGCAGGAACATGTTGAGGTTGCGCAAGTCCAGAATGGGTCTGAGGCCTCCCGTCCTCTTTGGGACCAGGAAGTATCTGAAGTAGAACCCCTGACCCCACTGAGGTTGGGGCACTGGTTCCACAGCCTGCTCCTCCAGTAGACCCTGCAGCTCCTGAAGGAGTAAGTCTCTGTGCAGAGGAGGCCTCGGAGGCTTCCCCGGGAAGTAGGGGGGAGGCACCTGGTGAAAATGTAAGAGGTAGCCCCTTTGAACCACCTGCAGCACCCAGGAATCGGATGTTATGGCTGACCACCTGTGAGCAAAGTGGATCAGCCTGCCCCCCGTGCTGAGCGACGGGCGCGGAGGGGAAGAGGCTATGCTGGCATAGTCAAAAACCCCCACCCTGCGTGGCAGGGGGCTGTGTAGCGGGCTTGGGGGCCCGCGGCCTACGGGGGCCATTCCCCTGACCCTTAGTCTGTGGGCCCTGAGTGGAAGCCGCCGGTACTTGGTATTGAAGGTGGGATTGCTTATAGGCAAGCACCTTCCTCAGGTAAAAAGGCTTCTTCCCCGGACCCTTCCTCTTCTGCGGGGGAGCGGAGGTCTTTCGGGACAGTCGAGTCCGAGTGAGAGTCTCGGACTCGAGTTCCGCAGCCTTATCGGACATGGGCTTGCCGAAAAGGTTGTCACCTCGGCAGGGGACATCGACTAACTTGTCCTGTACCCATGGCTCAAGGTCGGATGACTGGAGCCAGGCCTGTCGGCGGGCACCGATGCCAGCTCCGGCTACTCGGGCCGACGCCTCGAAGCCGTCGTAGGCCGCCCGAGAAAGGAACTTCGAGCACTCTCGAATTCTATCGGACAAGGCCAGGAACCTCTGCAAAGGTTCGTCGGAGAGACCAGCCGAGAACCCGGCGAGCTCTTTCGCCAGGTCTCAGAGGAACATGCCCATATACAGCTGGTATGTCTGGACTCTGCAGGCAAGCATGGAACCCTGGAAGCACTTCCTACCGAGGGCATCGAGGAGTGCATCTTTTGACTCTTAAGCCGATGCATTGCCGATTCCACAACCATGGAGTGGTGTGGCAGTTGCGCCTTCTGGAACCCGGGGCTCTTGCGGACTCGATAAATCGAATCGATCCGCTTGCTTAACACTGGTGTCGAGGCCGGGCTTTCCCACATGCGGAAGAGCAGCCGCTCCAGCATCGGAGGGACCGGCACAGTAAAGGCCTCCTTCGGGGGAGAGTCGTACTGGAGTGCCTCGAGCTCTTCCGCGCGAGGCTCCTCCTCGGAATCCGCGGGGAAAGCCAAAGCCTTGGCCATATCCCGCACAAAATCAGAGAAGCGCGTATCCTCCGGAGGGGATCGCCTTCGAGGCTCCGACTCGGGCGAGTCGGAGGGGACGCACCGGGTCTGAAAAGAGCCCGGCGACTCGTCCCCTTCCGTGTCCCAGTCCGACGCCTCCGTGGAGGAATCTAGGGGCTCCATGCGGGCAAGGGTTCGTCCCGACGCCGACGTTGACGACCTCGGTCCCAAACGGGAGGCCGAAGGAGACCTCGACCGAGGATCGACTCGAGCATGCATCGACTCGAGGATCGACTCGGCCGCCGGGGTCGACTTGGGCGTCGACGTCCCGGTGGTCTGGGCAGATGCACTGGCGATGCCGGTCATCCAAACCCGCTGCTGGTCCAAGAAGGCAGAGATACTGTGCTCCAAGGATGTCAATCTGAGGTCAAGCCCAGAAGACCCGGCAGCCACCGACTCGGGCCCCCACGGCGTCGGGCCCGACGACGGTTCCGTAGGGGAGTCCAGGAGGACAATAGTACTCACGTACGGCTCCACCTCGAGTCGAGGAAGTTTAGAAGGTCTCTCCGCCTCCGAGGACTCGGGGCGGCTGGCGGGGCTATGCGACCCAGCCCGCGAGGGACCAGGTGCATCCTCCAACGCCGCCCGCGCGGGTTTCCTCTGCCGACGATGCTCCCGGCCAGAGGACCCCCGCTCAGAGGAACTCCGACGGAGCTCGTGCGGGGTCAGAGAAGATTCGGTCCTTTTGCGATTGCCGACTCCTCAGCGACTTGGAGGACATCTTGCCACACGGACCACAGCTCCCAGAGTCATGGTTGGGTCCGAGGCAGCGGAGGCAGAAATTATGCGTGTCTGTAAGAGACATTAATTTAGAACAATGATCACATTTTTTGAACCCGCTGGCAGCCATCGGGGGAAAAAGGGGCCCCCACGAGGTCGAAAGACTGAGCCGCCAGGGGTGGAAAATAAGTGGCGGGAACGCCAGTTAAAAATTGAAAACAACAAAAAAAAAGAAATGTGAACGAACTCGATAAGGAAAAATTGAGACCGGGCAGGAAAAGGACACGCGAACCGAGAAAACAACAAAGAATTAATCAACTTTTTCAGCGGTGGTAACAAACTACGTCTGTAGGGCTCCGCGGAAAAAAGAAGACTGAGCAAGATGGCATCCTTGGGCGGGAAGAGGACCGCGCATGCGCGCTGCAATCCCAAAGGCTTTCTTCGAAAGCTGGGGAAATTGCTCCGCGAGGGCTCCGTCGGCGCCGACGTCACCCATAAGTGAGGACTGACTTCCTGCTTGGTCCTGGAGAATCTGATGCTCTCTGGCGAGGGCCCATAGTCGCAAAGCTTCGTTGCAAAGCGACAGAGAGCCTGTTCCCCCCTGCTTGTTCACATAGAACATGGCTATTTGATTGTCCGTATGAATGAGGACTGTCTTGTAGCTGAGCAGGGAGTGGAACACTCGCAGAGCCAGGAAAATTGCTCTGCGTTCCAAGAGACTGATATGCAGACAACTCTCTTGAGGAGACCAGGTGCCCTGGGTAGAGTAGTCTTGCAGATGAGCTCCCCAACCCTTTGGAGAAGCATCTGTTGTAAGAGTTGTTTGGGGTAAGGGCTGTTGAAAGGGGGACCCCAACAACAGGTTTTGAGTGGACTTCCACCATTGGAGAGACAAAATGAGGCGACTTGTGTTTGCTATTTTGTCTGACAGACACCCTGATGCCTGGGTTCATTGGGTGGATAAAGTCCACTGAGCTGCCCTCTTGTGGAGGCGAACATATGGAACCACATGCACGGTGGATGCCATGTGGCCCAGCAACTGCAACATTTCTCAAGCAGTTAGATGAGGCTTTAGCACTGCTTGAGAAGCTAACTGCACCAAGCGAAGGCAATGGGCCTGGGGAAGATAGGCCCTTGCCCTTGTATCATCCAGAAGAGCTCCTATGAACTCTAAAGACTGAGTGGGAATCAGACTTGATTCTGAAGGTATGGAAGCAGAGCTCCGAGAGAAATCATCTTGAATTTTATCTTGACAAGGAATTTGTTCAATTCTCTGAGATCTAAGATAGGTCTGTATCCCCCTGTTTTCTTTGGGATAAGAAAGTAAGGGGAATAGAACCCTGTGCCCTGTTGATAAAGAGGCACTTCTTCTATTGCCCCTTGGGCAAGAAGGATGGCAACCTCTTGACCTAACAGGTTGATGAGAGAGGTCGGAGAATTGAACTGCTTCACTATTGTGTGAGGGGGCATGCTTGAAAAATGAAGTGTGTACCCCTCCTTTATGATGGAGAGTGTCCAATGCTCTGCTGTTATTTGCCCCCCATCTGGGGGCAAAATGACATAACCTTCCTGGAATAGTGGACGGTTCTGGTCCTTCCAGAACCAGAAAGGCTAAGTTCTCTAGCTGAAAGTCAAAGGCCCTGAGGAGGCTGAGGCTGCTGAGCCGGTGGAGGCCTAGGAGCCTTTGCTTTCTTCTGTTTGGGTGGTTGCTGACATTTGGTTGAAAACTGAACTGCAGAAGATGCCTGCTGACCATAAGCAGGATAAAATCTGTTCTTTTTAGAAAAAAGATGTTTTCTTGAACAACTTCTGTCTAACAGGATCAGCAGTGGACTTGGATAGTCTATCCAAGGTGGATTTTTCAGCATCCATTTCATTGGCTTTTTCTTGCCAATCTTTACCAAACAGGTTCTCACCAGTACAAGGGATATTTCCCAATTTATCTTGTACCCAGAGCTCTAAATCAGATGCCTGGAGTCAAGCAATTCTACGTGCACCTATGGCAATAGCCAAGGTTCTGCTTATACACTCGAAGCAGTCAAAGGCTGCACGGTTGGAGAATTTAGAGACATCTTGGGCATGTTTGACCCAAGTGAGAAAATCCTGTCTTTTATCCTCAGAAATGAAAGGACAAAGTCTGTAAATTATCTGTGACCTCCTTTAGGAACATTCCCATGTAGAGACTATAGGAACTGATTCTTGCAGCAAGCATGGAAGCTTGAAAGACTCTTCGTCCAAAAGCATCCAGGGTTCTGCATTCACGTCCTGGAGGATTAGAGGCATGTCTTTTTGCACTTCTAATCCTTCTCATAGCTGACTCCACCACAATAGAGTGGTGAGGAAGCTGAGTCTTGTGGAACCCAGGACAAGGAGGGACACGATACATAGTATCTAAAATACGAGAATGAGGAGAGGTGGTAAAAGGTGTTTCCCACATCTTCAGCATGAGATCATATAGAATCTCATGAATGGGTAAGGTAGCTGCCTCCTTAGGAGTTTTGGGATATTGTAAAATTTCCAACTCCTTGGCTCTTGGCTCTGTTTCAGGGGCCACAGTAATGGACAGGCCCCAAGCCACCTTTCTGATGAAGTCTTGGAAAGACATGTCCTCTGGAGGAGACATCCTGCTTTTAGGGAGGAGGACTCCTCTGGAAGAAGCATCGCTGCATCGACAGAACTTTCAGAATCCTCAGATTCTTCTGAGGACTCGAAGTATCGTCTGTCCGGATGCTCCTGCAGAGCCTGATACCCGTACCGACCAAGGTCGGTACCGGGAATAACCGGTACCGGAGAATCGGTACCGGCGGGCATCGGAGGACAGAGTACTGGCATAGCAGACACCGATGCCAATGTCGATGCTATCGGTACCGGTGCCGATACCGATGCCGATGCCGGTGCCGGTGCCGGTGGAATTGTCTGTCGTGGTACCAAGGGCGTCGATGCCGCAAGGAAAGCCGCCAGACTGCGTTCCATGGTCAGAATTCTCTGGTCATTGGACGCCGCCAATGCCTGGATGTCGGTACCGGTGGAAGCCACCGGTACCCCAGAGCATGGCACCAGGAGATCTGTCGAGGCCGAGCCATCTAGAACATCCTGGAACCCCGATAATGCTTTGGAAGCCGAAGCCTCCCGCCGGAGTAATTTTGACGGTGCAGAATCCTCGAGGGCAACGCCAGAGGCATCTCGATGCTTAGAAGGAGATCTACCCTTCGAGGACCGGCTGAATTTATGTTTAGTTACCTGAGATCCACAGGAGGAAGAAGAAGCCCTGGAAGACGTCGATGTCACCGAAGCCGCATCAGAGGGAAACAGGGTACTGAGCTTGGCAGCTCGGTTCTGCCGACCTCTTTTAGACATCATGGCACAGGACACACAATCCGTGATGGAGTGGTCAGGACCTAAACATTTTAAACACCATTCATGGGTGTCGGTGACGGAAATGGTACCGCCACGCTTGGTGCACTTTTTAAAACCTGAGGCAGGTTTTTCCATGTTAAGGAAGTTTTTGGGTGCACCTGAAGAAAATGGAAAAAAACAGATTTTTTTTTTTTGAAATAGGAAAAGAAAGACCAGCGGTACCGGTAGAGCATCGAAGAAGGCAGACGCGACCACAAAAAGAAATAAAGAAAAAGAAAATTCTTCTGCGGTGACAGGAACACGACCTGCTGGCTTCGCGGAAAAAGAAGAACTGGAGAGAGGCAGTTGGGAAAGGCGGGAAGGCAGCATGCAGGCACTGTGGGATGCTCCCAAAAGCATTCTAATTGGACGCTGGGGAGCGTTCCTGCGCAGGCTCCGTCGGTTCTGACGATACCCATATGTGATGACTACATTCCTGCTTGTTCCTGGAGATACACGGTTTACAAGTAACAGTAACATAACATTACAAGGAACAAGATAACATTACAAGGAACAGCAAGCAATTCAAGTAACCCATTAACATTAAAATACAAAAACAAGTATAACAATTCAAATGATTCTTGGTGTATAGTGAACTAGTAGAAGATTATAGGGGAACCAGTAATGCTAGGAATGCAATTACCATTACTTAGGCCCATTAGGATCTAGCAGTCGCATAAGGGTGTGAAGGGAGGGGTCAGGTGGATCTGAGTCTTCTGGCATGATGGTCATGTTTATAACAGGGGTTAATAGTGCACCAATCACTCTGTATTTATGCGACATCCTCAAAGTGCATTCGGAACAGGTACATTTTTAACAGCTTCCTGAAGTCCTTCAACTCTGCAGTAGACCTTATTTTTACTGGTAATGAGTTCCATAATGTTGGAGCATAAAGGAGAATGCTCATCCACATACTGATTGGCTGAATTTAACGAAGCCTTGGTGGGATGCAAGGAGGTGGGGTCTGCAGTGCTTCTTCTCTGGCGATTGTTGGGAATTCGTCTTATTATCGTTTGCAGGTAGTCAGAGGATTGCTCATGAAGGATTTTAAATATTGTCATTATGTTTTTGTATTTAACTCTATATAGTAGTGGTAGCCAGTGGAGCTCCTTCATGATGGGGGTGATGTGGGAGCTCCTTGATATTCCAGTTAGGACTCTAGCCGCAGTGTGCTGAGCGAGCTGTAGTGGGAGCAGCTGTGATTTTGGAAGGCCTTGGAGGACTGATTTGCTGAAGTCCAAGTGGGGAAGCATCATCACTTGAAATACAGTCCTGTAGTCGGGAGTTCAAGAAGTGGACGGAGCCGTTGGAGCGTCCTTATTTTACTGTACACCCTCTTTATCACGCTGTTAATGTGGGACTGTAGTGTCAGATGTTGATCTGGAGTCACCCCAAGGTAGCGTACTTCTGATTTGACTACTAGTTCAGCGTGTCTGACTTTGATTTTAATGGGTAGAAGGACTGATCTTTGAATATGAAAAGCACTTTCGTTTTACTGTACAGTAGTTAATGGAAAGGCCTTGCTGTGAGAGCCAGTGGGCAATGGAGTTGAAGCACTGTACTATAGGGGTGAGATGTGGTTGAGAATGGTGCATATACTGTAGATGGAATAATATATCATGTGAATGGATTATCTCACAGATTGAATGGATATAGATGATAAATAATAAGGCTGATAGAGATGAGCCCTGGTGTACACCTCGTGTTTGCAGGTAAGGGTCTGAACTTTTGTCTTTGGTTTTCACAATTTGTTGGCAATCGGTCAAATAGTGCGTTGTCGGTGATGCCAAGACAATGTAGTCTCTGCAGGAGAATTTCATGACATATTGTGTTGAAAGCTGCGGTGAAATCAAGAAAAATTAGTATGAAGGCTTGTTTTGGGTTTTCTATTCCCTTAATGAGTCAGTCAATGAGTGAAATTAGCAATGTTTCCACACTGTTGCTGGGGCGGAAGCCATGCTGATGTGGGTCAAATAGAGCATTTAGCTAATGTAGTTGTGGAGTTGGAGCTGCAACACTTTTTCTATTATTTTTGTAAGGAAAGGTAAACTTGAGATAGGTCTGTATGAGTTGGGTTCTGCGGGGTTCAGCTTAAGAGGTTTTTTTTAGCAA
Source organism: Ichthyophis bannanicus (assembly GCA_033557465.1). Lineage (NCBI taxonomy): Eukaryota > Metazoa > Chordata > Amphibia > Gymnophiona > Ichthyophiidae > Ichthyophis > Ichthyophis bannanicus. The sequence continues at coordinate 57,828,900 of CM066045.1, forward strand.
AAGGCATATGGAAGCAGTCTTTATGATAGTTGGCATATATCCCTGGGTGAAGAAGAGCTGTATCATTTTACAAATGGTAGGTACAAGCTCGGATCTTGTCTTTTTTAACCAGCTTGCAGGACAGGGGTCTAGTGGAGATGTGGCTGTGTTGAGATTTACAATTATGTTATCCAGATGGTCAGGTGAAACTGGACTGAATGAAGGCTGCTGGACTTGCAGGGTTTCTGGGTGTAATCTATTAATGCGGGTGGTGGGAGAAGTTGGAGTTTGGATTGAAAGTGTAGGGTGAGTGTTTGAGGGCTGGGGGCGGTCTGTGCAGTTGAGGTGTTGTTCTCTCTTAGCATGGACTTGGCAATTTCAAATAGTTCTCTGAGTTTGTTTAAAGACTTTAGGATTGTTTTGATGTGGTAATTTTCACTGCTTTATTGGTGTGGGTTCTATATGAATGGAGGATTTGATGGAGACATACGTCAGATGAGCAAACCAAGAAAATCTACCAAGTGCATTCGGCTTTTCTGAGTTCTTGTTTGATCTTCCTCAAGTCTGTTGTGTACCATGGTGTGTGATTTCTGCTATATGGGCAGAGGTTGCCATGTGGCCGAGAAGGCACAACAATGTCTGTGCAGCGACTCTACAAGTGCTTGCTAAGATATATTCTAGAAGATGATCAGTAACCCCAAAGATCTGAGTTCTATGGTGCTGTTTAGCATGTAGAGCACTGTAAAAGGATTCTTGCCCGTCAAGGTATGGAAAGACAAAGTGGCCTGCTTCTGAAGGAGAGCTGCCAGTGCCGCAAGATATTTAATGAATACCCTGGGTTCCAAGGACAAGCCAAAAGTAAAACTCTGTACTGATAATGATCTTCCCAGAAAACAAATTTCAGAAATTGCCAGTGGGTGAGGTGTATGCGAATATGGGTGTAAGCATCCTTGCAATTCAGGGAGGCCAGCCAATCGATTGGCCCGAGGAGGGGCAGAACTGTAGCCAGGGAGATCATCTGTAACTGCTGCCTCTTAGTCGCGAGCACAAAGTTCAAGGATTGGCCACATACCATCAGTCTTCTTGGGGATGAGAAAAAACCTCTAATTAAACCTCTTCCCTCTCATGAGGTAGGAAAATGTTCCACTGCTCCTGCATCTAGAAGAGACTGCAGCTCTGACTGAAGAGGAAGATGGTGAAGGGGAAAGTGAAATTTCACTTACCGTTAATTTCCTTTCCTGGAATCCTGCTAGACCAGTCCAGACAAGTGGGATGTCACCCCCTGCCAGCAATTAATGGAGACAGAGATAAAACTCAGAGCTGTAGCCACACATCCTTGGTGACACCCCTAAGACCCTAGGGGCCGGCTTCAGTTTTGCTCTGTCTCCAGTAGATGGTGGACTTCAATTCTGCAGCTCCTGGCTGGCACTAAAAGTGCCTTGTCAATGCAGTTTTTTCGTTTTGGATATCTGCAGGGCACACAGGAGGTGCTCCACTGCAGTTTCCCAAATTCCACTTAGGTTGCTCCTGATCATGAGGATCAGTATAGCCTTCAGTGAGGGAAGGGGGGCCCTTTACTCAGGAGGAACATTGCTTATTGCACGTGGAGGCATAGCAGTAGAAGGTGTAGAAAGTCGAGATGATAGCCCTGACTCACAGTCCTGAAGTTTGCAGTGATGGAACTGTCAGGCCTCCCTGAAGAACCTCAGTCTGCTTCCAATGGCAGGGAGTCAAAAAGACAGGTTAGGTTTGAGCGCGACTATGGTGGTTGCTTTCTGCTTCCTTCCTCAAGGCCACTGGTCCTGCGGGGGTAGGCTTGCAAAGGTTGATGAAGGGGAGCCGGCCACACATAGGGTTGATAATGCTGCCTCGAAGGGCCATGGGAAGGACCAGCATAAAGCACAATCTGCCTCTAGTGCTCCCCACAGGAGGGGTGGGGGGCCAAATTGCAGGCAGAATGTTACTTTGACAGAAAAGCTAATCTTGGACTCACCGGCTGCTCCGCAGACAGGCAGTTTTACTTCCAAGCTGTTTAAGCGCCGCAGTCTCATGCTTGATTTTGGCATATCACATTGAGCAGGAGCTCTGCACGGGATGGGGGGGGGGTGATTTAGTCCAGCGTTTTATGGCTGCTAGCTCCTTCATCTGCTGCCAATATGAACTGTGCATCTGGTCAAGCAGGTCTCTCTTGTGCCTCATGGTTACTCCTCCCCACTGCATCACGATCTCTACTCCAGGAGAGGGGTGGCATGGAAGACCAGGAAAGCTCAATTGCACAGGATCGTGAGAGCCTGGATTAGCCGAGGAGTCAGAGGAAGGTACTTCAGCAAGAAATAAGACGAGCAGCAGCTTCTCAAAAGGCAAACTCCACTCAAATCTGTTTTTTTTATTATATAAAGAATATTGAAAAGGAGAGCGAGACAACCTGCATCTGAAGGGAGCAATAGAGAAAAAGACAGAGTGTGAGGGGGCAGTGTCAGGACGCTGTTTATGCTGAGCTAGAGGAGGAGAGCCACACACACACACAGCGATCCATCCGGAGGACACTGCCCTCAAGTGTGCCTGCACCTCTCCTGTTTGTCCACAGAAAAATATCAATATAACCACAAAATAAGAAATCATGCAAATGGTATTTTAAACATTTTTTTTAATTCAAGTGAATCCTCTACATTCTACTAACAGGTCACTGCATTCTATAAAGTCATGATAACCAAATGTAATATTGGCAACCTTTTGAAAAGCTCACACAGAATGAGGTGGTGGAACAGGGTGACCAAAGAAAAGAAAATTTACCTTCTTCTCCATGAACCTTCCCATCATAGTTATTAATAAGTTCCTCGATGAAGGTTTCATCTTCCTCTCGGACTTCATCTCCCATGTATGGGATGTTGCATAAAACAGTTTCATCGTCCACCTTAAAAGGAGACAATTCAAAATTGTAAACAGCACAAAAATACTGACCGACACTCTGATGCTTCAGCTTCTGTTGCCCTAACAGATGACCTGGTAGACAGAGCAATTGGCTGAAAACCAGGATTCAAATTCCACTTCCCCATCAACACTCCTTGTGACACTGAACAAAATCACTTGCTCCCATGCTAGCTCTGGTACCCAACTTTAGAATGTAAACTCTCTGGGGCAGGGGCTTCTTGTACGTAAATTTTAGTAATGCTGAAAATCCCCTTGAGCATCATTTAGAAAAGTAATTTTGTATCTTACCTGGTTCAGGAAGCAGCAGAAGGGAGGTATGGGTCACAGAAATTCTGCACTTCAAAAACATTGCTATCACAACTAAATACCTTCATTCTCCAAACCAACAGAAAAAGAAGGTTTCTTTACTTTCTCAACCTAAAACATCCTCTCCTCTTCCTCCTTTCTCAGTCTCTGTGGATAATTCTCTACTCCTCCCTGTTTCCTCAGCTCGCAACCTTGGGGTCATCTTTGACTCCTCTCTCTCCTTCTCCATACGCATCCATCTGATAGCTGAAATCTGCCGTTTCTTTCTCTATAATATCAACAAAATCCACCCGTTCCTTTCTAAACACACTACTAAGACACTTATCCACTCCTTAATCACCTACTGTCTTGACTATTGTAACCTCCTCCTTGCTGGTCTCCTGCTAAAATCATCTCTCTCCCCTTCAATCTGTTCAACACTCTGCTGTGCGGCTAATCTTCCGCCAGCCTCGTCATGCTCATATTACCCCTCTTCTTAAGTCACTTCATTGGCTCCCTATCCATTTCCGCATCCAATTCAAACTTCTCCTGCTGACTTATAAATACATTCACTCTGCGGCTCCTCACTAGCTTTCCTCTCTTATCTCTCCCTACATCCCTCCTCGGGAACTCTGCTCTTCTGGCAAATTGCTTCTATCTGTGCCCTTCTCTTCTTCTATTGCTAACTCCAGACTTCACTCCTTTCACGCCTAGAACAAACTACCTGAGTCTGTACGTCAGGCGCCTTCTCTGGCCCTTTTCAAATCCAGGCTGAAAACTCACCTCTTCGCTGCTGCTTTTGGATCTTGACTCACCTGATCTCCTTTGTGGTCCCTTACCATTCCCCCTAGATGTATTTCTGTCTACACCTCCTGTGTTGTCTGTCTTGACTAGATTGTAAGCTCCGATGAGCAGGGACTGTCTCTTACATGTCTGTGCAGTGCTGCGTACATCTTGTAGCGCTATACAAATGCTCAGTAGTAGTAGCAATGGTTTTCTCTACTTTCCTACGCCCAGAGAGTTTGGATTTAATTGGCATGAACAGCAGAGGAGAGGCTGGCTGCTGTGTGATATTCCATCGCCTCAAAGTACACTCAAGCCATTACCTTTTTATACAATCACAGGGAGTCACTTGTAAAAGTGAATAAATAAAAACCTATTCAATAGCCTAACTGAAAAAAAATTAGTGAATTGTTTGTCGCTGTTCTAAATATATCATCATTTGCTAGGGATTGGGTTCCTGTCGCTTCTCTTTTATTTTGGGGTCCTTTTACTAAGTGCCACTAAGCAGTTAACATGCACTGTAGGGTACAGTAACCGGCCACGCTGAACACCAACATGTGAACCAATATTCCAAAAATAACCTTTACTCTATGTATATTTCACAAAAACAAACATAGAGCAGAATCAAAAAAAGTTGTGAGCATAAATATGTATGCATGTGTAAATGTTGGAAGATTAACCGTGAGGAAAAACTACCTCTCGTGGCAGTAGTTCCGTTTTACTCAATTTAAATAGCTCTCTAACAGGAGCCTAAAAGTAGGTAATCCCACAGTGAGCTTGCAACAGGAAATTCGGCTTATTATGCAAGAAGCATTATCTAAAAATTGGATTACTAAACGAGAATTCAAATTTCTGACTTTACTACATCCGTTAACTCCAATTATATACACAGTACCAAAGATTCATAAATCTCTAGATATGCCTCCAGGTAGACCTATTGTCTCCTGTCGGGAATCAGTGTTAGAACTGCTTTCCAAATTCTGCGACGTGTTCTTACAACCAGGTGCTCAACAAGAATCTTCTTTTTTAAAGGATACTACTCATTTCATCACTAAACTTGGTGCAGTCACAGATCCAGTGGATAATTTATGGCTTGTTTCGCTCAATGTAACAGCATTATATACTAACATTGACCAAGATCAAGCCTTAGCTGTAATTTCTCAGTTACAACTTCCTTTACCAAATAGAATTCCTCGGGCATCTTTTCAGCAGCAACTTGATCTAGTGCTCACCAGGAACTATTTCCAATTTGAACAGCAATATTACCATCAAGTCCATAGGATTACTATGGGGGCAACGGTGGCCCCATCTATAGCCACATTATATCTGGCTGATTTTGAGTCTTCTCTGATTTATCCATCCCCATGGTTTATGGACATAGTTCTTTGGGTCAGATTCCTTGATGATATATTTTTTTCTCTGGAAAGGATCTGAGATGAGTTTACATTCATTTTTGGATTGGTTGAATTCTTTGCGACCTAATCTGTCCTTCATCATGCATTATCATTTTTCTAAATTGGAATTTTTGGATGTTCTTATCATGAAACGGGATAATATGCTTCATACCACTCTGTTTAGAAAATCAGTACAGAGAAAGACATTGTTAAATTATTCTAGTTTTCATCCTTTGTCCTTAAAAAAGGGGCTTCCATTTGGACAATTTTTATGTTTACGACGTATTTGTTCAAAGTTTGATGATTTTTTAGATCATGCACAGGAACTATCGCAACGTCTGACACAGAGAGGATATCCAAGTAAGGTCATTAGACGAGCGTTCTTACAAGCCAAATTTACCCATCGAAAATGGTTATTTCCTTCTGCAGATTTCCTTGAATCTAATAATCAATTATCGTCAACTCAATCTGATACAATAGTGGGCGTATTACCATATATGTCATACACTATACAAATTTAAAAGATCCTCTTAAAACAGTGGCATATTCTGCAGTTGCATTCTTGTTTTCAGAAGAGATTACAGATAGCTCACACAAGAGGTTCAAACCTCCATGATCTAGTGGGCATTACTTCTTCTCCTTTCGATAGACAATCCTTTGAACAACATACTGATTTGGGCCATTTTTCTTGTACCACTTGTGATTGTTGCCAATATTCTATTGAAGGTAAAGAATGGCAGGTTCCTAACTCTGATTTTCTACATGTTGCCAGATGGTATACCACATGTTCTACATCTTGTGTGGTATATGTTCTTGTTTGCCCATGTAAGCTTTTGTACATTGGGCAAACAATTCGTCCTGTGCGTGTTCGTTTACATGAACATGCATCTAGAATAAAAACAAAAACTGTGTCTGACCCTATAGTCCAACACTGTTTGGACTATCAACATCAGTTTACTGATATGTCCTGGAGAATCCTTGATTATGTGCCTGTTAATCCGCGAGGAGGCAATCGAGAAAAGCGTTTACAATTGCTTGAACAAACTTGGATATTTCGTTTGGCTACTGTGGAACCACAGGGTCTTAATAAAGAACTTGATTGGACCAGCCTTCTTTGAGGTAATAGGATCGAGTAGGTAAATTAAATACATCTGCTTTACCTTGTGTAGATAGGGCGAGTCTTTTTATGATGCAAGCAGCTATGATTGTCTCAAACTGTTTTTTAACTATGGATTCCTTCCATGTGGTATTAGAGCGTATATGAGCATGTGCTAGGGTCCTGAAGAAATTGGGGAGCTAAGCTTTTTGTTTGCAGTAAAGGAGAGCATTGATACAGGGCATTAATATTGATTTGCTCGAAACGCAGTACTGTGTTCTTTTTCAAAACTGCAGTTATTCAAGAAACAGAAATCTGACCGAGTCTGGTGAAATGCTACGGCTTGGTTTTTCCATGGACATCAGATAAGCAATTTTCATTACTCATTACTCTTGATAGTCCTATTGGATTGGTTTCAGTAGTTTATGATTGTTGGAAAGAAAAAAATTTTTGATTACGTTTTGACCCGGTGAAAAGCGGGATATAAATACAGCAAAATAAATACAGCTAAATAAATACGTTTTGGTGTAGGGAACACTATTATATGGTGGATTTACCAACTTTTAGGCTCCTGTTAGAGCTATTTAAATTGAGTAAAATGGAAGTACTGCCACGAGAGGTAGTTTTTCCTCACGGTTAATCTTCCAACATTTACACATACATACATATTTATGCTCACGACTTTTTTTGATTCTACTCTATTTTTGTTTTTGGGGACCACCAACGTGTGGGCATGTGTTGGCGGAGGGCACAATAGTACACAAGCCCAGTTGACATGGCAATTAGTGTGGGTGCACCTAACAAAGCCTCTACGCTATGAGAGTCATTGCGTCACACATTAAGGTACTCTAGTTACATATTAGCTGCTGGGAACATGCTGGTCATGCCCCCGACATCTAACATGAAGGCTCTGCACTTAATGTGCATTTGTAACACGCGTTAAGTGCAAAACTTTAGTAGCCTTTAGTAAAAGGGCCCCTTTATCTGCTGGTTCTTCACACCTCCTCAGGTTCACCTTATGCTGGAATAAAAAAGTCCCAACAAAACTTATGAGCTTTCTCACGAGCTCTCACATACGCACCCATATGCACAGAATCGACTGCCCATACACATGGAAATCAAGAGGCAGCTGGCAAATGGCCGAGATACCCCATGCATGACAAACCAGAAACAGCTCGGATGCACACAACACGGGATGGCACCAACATTCAACGTCCCAAAGAGCAGAGAAGCAACTGTATTGCCTGGAGACGCAAAGCGCCATCAGCAGCATCACAAACCCTCGCACTAACGCCAGAAATCTACACTGCACATGTCAAAAGAGGCATACAATCACTGCACTAACGCAGACTGGATCGGTACATCACTATTACACAGGAAGGAGGTGGGGACAGAGCGCTTGGGGATCAGGCTGGGGAGGGGAGGGGAGCGTGCTGGAGCTGGACTGGATGTGGGAGGAAGGGGGGGCAGGAAGAGAGCTAGAAGAGGCTTCTTTTACTTGTCATCTCTAATGGGCAAGTCTACTAGTCTGATTAATATTACATTTATATTACCTACTAGGGATGTTCACAGGTGAGACAAATATGGTTTATTTTCCTCCCCCTCCCCCATAAATGTTTCCAGATTTTTGGGTGTCTTTCTGGTTAGTTTCAATAAGAGAATTTTATTGTGCACTAAACTGATTTAATACACACTAACTGACAAATTAAGGCGCATTAAGGCAATTTAACGCACGTTTAAAAAATATAGTGCGCACTGAGTATGTTCACTACGCAGGCCTAACAGCTAACTCGCGCTATTTGCAACTAGGTCCACTGAACAGCATGGGGCCTAGTTGTAAATAGCATGGATTAGTAAACATACCCCTAAATTGATTTAAGGCAACTTAACGAACTAAAGGTATATTAATGAATGTACACCCCTATTACTTACGCATATAACAAGTGTTTTTTGAAACCCCTGCACTAATGTTCATAAATCAGATTCCACTTCAAAGCCTATAATGCCCATCATTCCTGCCTATTCAGTTTTAAAAAGAAACAGTATCAAGATTAAGCTTATTCCATTTGTCCCTTCCTACCTGAAGACACCCACAAATTAGAAAAAAAAACAAACTTGTGATGCATTTGTGCCATTACCATGAAGTTCTGCTGAAGAGGGGACCAGGAGTACATAATGGGCACCAATGCAACAGTGTTCAGCGAGCGCATAACTGCAGACTGACTTGCAAATCCTGGGAAGATGCTCTCCACGGCGCACTGGGAGCACAATCAAGAGAACACAAGTGTCAAACAATAATACTACAGTCTGCCTGGCTTTCTACACACACACACACACATCTATAAGGGATACTTTCCCTCCTATTGATTTAGTTTACATAGCTCAAAATATTTCTTCCTTCTTTCAGCATTATCAGGGTGCAGGTAGGTGCCAGTCAAACAACAAGGCAGTTACCAAAATGGTCAACAGTCTTCCTTATAAAGCACATGGGGGCTGCATTAAACATCTAAACACGCACAGCCTGAAGCAAAGGCAAGATATAGGAGATATGAAGTGGAAGAGTAGCCTAATGGTTAGAGCACTGGTTTGGGAAGCAAGAGACCAGGGCTCAATTCCCACTTAACTCTCCAGTGCCTCAAAAGAATCCAAGCTAACAATGTCCCTGTTTAATGTACATTACCAAGTTTAAGTTACAATGTAAACCGCTTTGACTGAAATGATAAAGCGGTACAAAAAAAAAACCTGTTAAAAAAAAAAATAGGACAGATACATTTAAATATCTCCCATGTTTAAATACACAAGAGGCAGGCCTTTTCAACAAAAGGAAGTTCTAAAACAAGGGATCACAGGACAAGGGCGAAAGGGATATATTCAGCAGCAATCTAAGGAAATATTTATTTACAGAAAATGTAATGGATGCATACTTTATAATGGCAATTCTCCACTGACAGCAGGGTCAGTCAGTCACACAAGTAGTGATGAAACAGCGTGGTTAGTCACCTGTAAAAGGTATTCTCCGGGAACAGCAGGAATCAGTCCTCACATATGGGCGACGTTGGCATCGATGGAGCCCACATGGTAACCTCTCCCCAGCTTTCAGAGAAATCTTTGGGAGATCCATCGCACATGCGAGGCTGCCTTCCCGCCCAAGGGTGCCATTTTGCCTCTGTATGACGACATAACTCAAGACAGTAAAAAAGAAAAGCAACTCCATGAGGAGGGAGGATTGAGAGGACTGATACCTGTAACAGTTCTCCAGGAACAGCAGGAAAGTAACTACACTTTCTCCAGAAACAAGCAGGAAGTCAGTCCTCACAAACAGGACTCCCTAGCTACAGGCTACTGAAAAAAACACGAGCGACCCAAAAAGTGAACCGCCATGTATGGTTCGGTCACAAGACCTCAGCAGTGACCCCAGTGTAAACCAGGGAAACTAGCTCTCCAATAGCCTGGATACACAGAAGGGCTGAAGGGCAGGAGTTGCCTTAAACCCCAAACAAATGATGGAGTATCGCCTGGCTGGAGGCGATGTCCCTCCGGGACTTCTCCTTTAGGAAGTAATGCCCTGGTAAGGTGTGAACTGAGAATCCGGCAGCGGCCTATCAAATCTCCAGAACTGAGTGGAGGTTCACCAAAGAAGCCGCCATGGCCCGGATGCTGTGCGCCATGATGTGACGCTCCAGCGAAAGCCCGGTCTGTCCACAGGTGAAAGCAATGCAGTCCACCACACAGGAGGACAAAGTACGCTTGGAGACCACTATGCCCAAACAATTAGGGTCATAGGAAATGAAGAGTTGCGAGGAGTGGTGATGGGGCTTGGTCCTCTCCAAATAATAGGCCAAGGCCCGCTTACAGTCCTGTGTATGGAGAGCGGCCTCTGCCCTACTGGCATTAGGTCGCAGGAAAAAAAAATAAAAAGGTGAGAAGCACCAACTCCTGGTTGAGGTGGAATGGGGAAACCACTATAGAAAGGAACTTAGGGTATGTTCAGAGCACCACCCTGTTCCTGTGAAACCTGGTGTAGGGAGCATGAGCCACCAGAGCCTGGAGCTCACTGACCCTGCGTGCAGACGTGAGCGCCACGAGGAAGACACCTTCTAGGTCAGATACTTGAGGTGGCAAGAAGCCAGCAGCTCAAAGGATGGAGCGATGAGCTTCGAGAGGAGCACACTGAGATTCCACGCTGCCAATGGCAGTTGAGTGGGTGGTCGGGACAGCAGGAGGCCCCTCTGGAAACGAGCCACAATAGGTTGGGCAAAGAAGGGCTTCCCCTTGATAAGGTGATAGTGTACCAATAGCGCACTGAGGTGATCCCTGATGGAGTTAGACTTCAGACCAGCATTAGACAGGTGCAGCAGATACTGCAGCACAAGCTGGACAGAAAACGAGAAGGAGTTGGCACTCATCTCTGCACACCAAACTGAGAATCAATGTCACTTGAAGGCCTACACCCACCAGATGGAATCCTTGCAGGATGTCAATAGGACCTCTTCCACCTCCCTAGGCAAGTCAAATTGGATCAGGGCTACCCTTTCAGCAGCCAGGCCGTCAGGGCCAGGGACCCCAGGTTGGGGTGCAGGCGTCATCCTGCGAGAGCAGATCCGGGGCACTCCCCAGGGGAACGGGGGGCTTCAAGACAGGCTGAGGGCAGCAGAAACCATGGCTGCCAGGGCTACCGGGAGGCTATGAGGATCAGGATGGCCCAATCGAGCTGGACCTTGAAAAAGGTCCTAGCAATGAGCTCTCGCTGGAGCAGGTCTCTGTGGAGTCATCAAGAGTTCCCCTGGAAAGAACGGGGGAAGGCGTCTGATCGAAATGGAGGAGGTAGCCCTTCCCCACCACCTGGTGGGCTCAGGTGTCTGTGATGATGCTGGACCACCGGCTGGCATTGAACACCAGATGCCCCTCCCCAATGGGCTGCAGGGAGAGGTTACTCCATTGATACCGACATCACCCATATGTGAGGACTGACTTCCTGCTTGTTCCCAGAGAACAGATGATGCCAGGATGGGTTACTCTCTCAAAACTATATCTTACCATACTCTAGCCCCTAGTTTTGTGATGTTGTTCGTCTTGATTAGATCGTCAGCTCTGATGAGCAGGCAATGTCTCACATCTATATGTACAGTGCTACATATGCCTTACAGCGCTATACAAATGATAAATAATAGTAGTAGTAGTAGTAGTCGGTAAACAAAGCTTTCTAAGTATGTGCAACAGTTAAGCTCATCTGCATGTTGTTTTTTTATAGGACATATGGAATGCTTCAACCATTGGGCTAGATGGCAGGCTTGAATGGCTGATTTATCCTGCTGTCCATGGAGCACCCTCATTTCAAGGTAGGCAACTTTGCTTTATCTATGGACAAGATGGATATAATCAGCCCAAAACAGGTGACTCCCAAGCTAAGGGCTGCATGAGATAGATGTTTTATACTTGAACGTTTGCGTAACCGAGTTAGTGGTGGTGTAGGTTTAAGATGCTGAGTGAACAGGTTCTGGTGGACTGCTCAACTGAGGCATTGTCTTTTCTGGAGGGACTGGTCAAGGCAGTAATGTCTCGTGGGCATATGAGCTCCGGACCATGTGGATGCTCTGCTTATTTCAGGCACCAAGGTGGATCACACATGGGCTACTGTAGTTTTGCATAGTCTTACAAAACTTTCTACCACAAATTCAGTATGTTGGAATAAGTCTTTGGGAGAGAAGCGACTGTGAATGAGGCTGGATGGGGCAGGAGAGATACAGGGGCTGTGTTCTGGCGCCCGGCTGCCTGCTCTTTAGAAAGAGGCTGCCTTCTCACCATAATGTGTCACTTGGCACCAGGAGCTGCTTTTCACAGCTGTCATTCATGGTTTTAGCACCGTGGTGTGCCATCATTTAACATAGTGGGTCTGCTGGTGTAGTGTGTTTCATTGCATCACGCATAGCGCTGCAGTGCTATCCTTCTGTGCCACTGTACATCTCATGGCACTTGTGCAGCCAGTAGGGGCATGAGGGTTTCTGCCACCCTAGGCAGTCCCTCTGGGCCACCGCCTCCCCAAAGGATTGTGCCTCCGTTCAGCCCATGCCAGCTCCACCTTTTGTGCCGAAGTAGTGGCGGCTGAACTGCCACTTCAGCACCGCGTCTGGCCTTAAAGTGTCCAGCGCATGTGACCTCACGGCTAGTCGCTACTGCCTCCCACTCCGATGCAACTTCCTTGGAGGGCGAGCAGGAGCAACAGGCCAGAACCACGTGCATATGCACAGGCGTTTTAAAGCCCGCCACGGCACTGAAGCAGCAGCTGCTACCCCAGGCGGACGCCTATGTTCACCTAATGGCGGGGCTGGCCCTGTGTGCAACTGGTCTCACTGTACTGGCGTGGACATGGAACCATAGCTTTGTGGTAGAGTATCAGTGCTCTAATGGCATTTATGTTTATGATTCTGCGCTGGGCTGGGCTGTCTATCAGCTCTGGTTCTGCCTCCACCGCTACTTCCATGTCAGGTGAAGATCATGATGCATTTTTTTTAGATGGGCTGTGGGATCTCTCAGTCTGTATTTCAAAGGCCCTTGAGAGTGTTCCTCACCAGGGTTGTGCTTTATCTCCAGCTTGGATTTCTGTCCCTCGGGATATGGCCCTTGCTTCTCCTGGCTCTGGGACTCATGCTAGCACATTTAGGGTAGTTTGGAACATCATGTGATGCACTTAAACACTGTACACACAACTTGAGGGGGGGGGGCATCCAGCGATTACTTTTTTTTTTTTTAATCATGTTTTGGGCATTTTTTAGAGCCGTTCAGGCAGTCTGAAAATTACTGGGGCAAATTCGTTACTTTCTCTTTTCTTCTTTTCGCATCCGCCTTTTGATCTGATCTGCTTGCTTTTCTTTTTGTTTATATTCGGAATTAAGAGAAATCAAGTAAAGCCTTTGTGTTCACGACGTGGCCAAAAAAAGACCAACACACAGAGGAGATCAATCAATTGCGGCATGGGAATTCCCACCCAATCTCAGTAAATGTTACACTTCCTGAGCTCTGAGAAAACAGCCCATCCCGAAACATTCTGATGAGGTCATTTGTTGAGGCTGACTGAATCTGGCTTGTCCATGGAGAAAACGTAGTACGTATCTAACGTCAAGAAAGCAGGAGACAGGGAGAGGAAGGGATTGTACAGCTGAGCAGTTGGTGTGGATGGGCAGACCAGACAGGCCACATGGTCTTTCTGCCATCATGTTCTCTGCTTCTATAATATGTATTTTAAAATTGTGTATGCTAGATTGCCTTGACAGCTTAACTTGAGCTGCCCAGTCTATAAAAATGATAATTGCACACACAAAAATATGCAGCATATGGATACCTTAATAACCAAATCTGTTTGCAGTACTTGAACAATGGAGTTTACTATCTCTCAAAATACAGAGCAAGCAGCTGAAGACTGACCATAGAAGGCATTAAAAACCCGAAGTAGAATGCAGTCTCACATGTAGCCAAGTCAGCCTATAGGGGACCCAGAAGACCAGATGTTTGTATAATGGCCACAGTAGTATTGCTGGCTCTGCAGATTATTTCAGAGCTTTGCAGACAGGCATGCCGGACATAAGTAAGAGACCCTTTTATCAATGTGCGCTAAGTGATTAGTGCATGAATTAGCATGTGGCCATGGTAACCATTACTGCACTGGCATGCCTGTGCACATTAATTTACAGACTAACTGGAGTGAGAAAGGACTATGCCGTTACCTTAAGAACATCAGACTTGCCATACTAGGGTCAGACCAAAGTCAATCAAGCCCAGTATCCTGTTTCCAACAGTGGCCAAACCAGGTCACAAGTACCTGGCAAGTTCCCAAAAAGGTACACAGGTTCCACAGTGCTTGTCCCAGGGTAAGCAGTAGATTTCCCGGGTCCTCTTTAATAATGGTTTATGGACCTTTCCTCCAGGAACTTGTCCAAACCTTTTTTAAACCCGACTACACTAACTGCTTACCAAGTGCTGTCACTGATGCAGATAGGATGGATGTACTTACTACTGCCTGCCATTTAGGAGGCAGTAAGAATATCCATGCTATTTGCAACTGCACTTACGGAGAGGCAAAACGTGGTAACTCTATAGGAACAAGCTGGGAAAGCGTAGTTGCTTACCTGTAACAGGAGTTCTCTGTAGCCAGCAGGGGTATGCAGCCACACTCCCACAATCCATTGGTGATGTCTGAGACAGAACCATAGTGCCGGGCTCTCCCCTAGCTCAGAGAAGTCATTTTGGACTTCTCTGAGCATGCAAGCATCTTCCCGCTCTGAGATCCCACGCAGCACCAATCAGTTTGTACCAGAGTAGCCAGCTGTGCAGTGTTATGTAGGCCGTTACAGTGCGTTGGAGGATGCCACGTGAAGGCAAGCGTGCTCCGCTCTCCTTACCGACTACTGTGCTTCCATTTGATGATTTTTGTTTTATTTGCTTGTTGTGTTTTGGTGCACTTTCTTTTTTTTTTTTTGAAGAGGGTAATGTGGGCGGGTGAGTGTGGCTGCATACCCTTGCTGTCTATGGAGAGCCCCCGTTACAGGTCAGCAACTACATTTTCTCCGGAGAAAAGCAAAGGGGTGCAGCCACACTCCATTGACGAGTCCTGAACTGAGGGCCGCCTTGTGATGACTGTGCTGATGCAGCCCAGGTCTGAGCATAGGAGGTGGATAAAGGCCATGAAAGAGATTCCCAGAGGACAGCTTGGCCGAAGGCAAAGTCGTGAGCTGAGGAGCGATCCAAGCTGTAGTGTTTTGCAAGAGTGTGCAAGGATGACCAAGTGGTGGCTTTGCAGATGTCCTGAGCAGAGAAAGGCCAAGCTAGCAATAGTCGTTACTGTAGCCCAAAGACAATGGGTGCCAATATGGTCAGATAGATGTTGGTCAGTGTGAGTGCAGCAGAAAGTGATGCAATTTGCAATCCAGGAGAAAACTGCCTTATTGAAGGCTGATCGGCAGGGATTGTTGGGATTGAAGGTCACAAAGAGTTGTGAGGATTTGTGAATATGCTGTGTTGCACGAAGGTAATACAGTAGAGCTTGGCAACAGTCTAAAGAATAAAGGGCTTGTTCTGGAGAACCACCATGAGAATCCGGGAAGAAAGTCAGGAGCACGATGGACTGATTGAGATGAAAATCAAATGATCTTGGGATGAATCTGCAGGAGGACTTTGACATGGAGGAATTGGGCATAAGGACGGTAGTCAATGAGGGCTTGGAGTTTTCACCAACTCTTCATGTTGACATTATGGTTATGAGGAAGGTCATTTTCCAGGTAAGGTGTATTAAAGAAGCTGATCTTAAGGGTTCGAAAGTGGATTTATGAGTACAGACAATATTGAGTTCCCACAGTGAGGTGGGTGGTTCAAGCAGGGGTTTGGTATTCTCTCATAAACCATCCTACCAGAGGGTGCACAGAAATGGGTTTGCCATCCGACTATTGATGAGAAGCTGCAATGGTCGAGAGGTGGTATCTGAAAGAAGAAGGCTGTAGATCTGAGTTTGAGAGATGAAGAAGATAGGTCAGAATCTGATAGAGGGGGCAAGAAATGGGGTTGAGTCCCCGCCATCTAGCTCAGTGAGAAAATAAATTCCATTTCCTCTGGTAGGAACATAGAGTTGATGGTTTTCCGGGATGCTGTAATGATGGCCTGGACGTCATCCAGGAGACTTCAGCTGAATTAGCAGCTGTGCAGCTTCCATGCAGTCAGGGAGAGGGGCTGGAGATTGGGGTGAAGCAGGCAACTGTTGTGCTGCATAAGCAGAAAGGGATGAGGGTCTAGCAATAGGGGTCTTTTCCTTGCCATAGCTTGCCAAAACAACTTCTCCGAGCTAGGGGAGAGCCCCGCACTATGGTTCTGTCTCAGACATCACCAATGGAGTATCCCTGCATCCCCCCCGCTTGTCTCTGGAGAATGCGTTCAGCATTTACTGGACAGGTTCTGCACGTCCGGCACACTTTACCACACTTTAGTAAAAGCACCCTTAATGGCTATTTTGCATGCTCTTCTCCTCAAGACGGAGAAGTAGAAAGGAAAAGGAAAAGCTGGACAACGACAATCCTTGCAGGTAGCCACACACTGTAATTAGTAGCTGGGGTATGTCTCTGCAGCGAGGGCACAGTGGCTAGGCCAGCTGCTCTTTCTGCCATCATCTATGTCACTAAGACCTGAATTCTACAAAAGAAAATGTACAAACATATAGTAACTATGCCCTTTAGAGAAAATGGCAAAGAAACCTAGAGATAAGAGGAGGCAGGGCCAAGAGCTAATTAGTGAACAAGCCGATACTGTGAGAATCACAAGCAGCGTTGCGCAACTTACCTCAGTCTGCAGAGAACACTGTCAAAGGTGCTAAAACGTACCTGTTTAATGAAGTGATGTCCATTGCTTGGTTTCATGAGCGGAACCGGCTGAATTCGGAGTTTCTGCCAGTCCTCATTTAAAATTTTGGTTCTTTCCTGGACTTTAGCGAAACTGACCATGTACACAGTCTAGGAAAAAAAGGAATAAACAACTTCAAAAACAGTCTTGAACTGAGGAGGCTATCCTGTTAGCTACCCATAAAATTAAACATGCCTGCCTGCATGTTGCTTATAACTCAAGAACAGCCAGCCCTATCTATTCTAAACTTGCCAAAATTAATAAATGTCACATGAAGAAAATCATAAGCAGGTCATTTTTGACTTGACCCTTCTTTGGGGCTTCCATCTTTGGGATTACTTTGCTTTTCATCAAAATACTGGTGCTGTTTTCTGAAAATAAGCAATATTTTGACCTAAATATGTTGCAATTCAGTTCTTTGAAAATAAAACGCCAAAAAATAAGCTTTCCAGGGCAAAACAGGTACAATTGCTATGAGGTGTTTTCGGAAGCTATGTAACTGGGTCACAGGGGTCTTAAGACTGCCCAACTTTAAACCAGCTAAACAGGCGTAGGATTCAACAGCATGTGTATTTCCAGCATTTATATTTCAAGAAAGGTGTTCCCAGTGGCGAGTTAGGACCTGGATTAGGAAAAAGCACTTGAACACTACATTTCCAGATATACTAGATCACAGCCAAATTCAGCCTGCACAGAAAGGAGATGCAAAACCAGTAACTGGCTGGGTTCTGGGCCAAGCACGGAGGCGGTTGCTTCTGGCGGCCGCAAATACGGGACACCAAGAACATAGTTATAAAATGAATTGCAAGCTGTCCTTATCTAATCACATTACTTACACTTCGAATGATTTAACTCTGGGAATTCTGCACTGTCCTCTAACCAGAGCAAAGAATGGGTATTTCTGCTACTTCAACCATGAAGCAGTGACTGCCAATAAGAAAACCGTACCTAAAGCGCGCTGAATAATTTCTGACCAGTGCCCGCTGCAGCTTTTTTTCTTTAGCAATACAGAAACTGCACTTTTAAGTTGTTTTGTATTACTTAAAGTCCTCAGGGCTGGTGCAAGGATATTGGGTACCTTAGGTGAACTTTCCAGCTTCCGCTCTCCCTTCCCCCTAGATTAAGAACATAAGAACATAAGATATGCCATACTGGGTCAGACCAAAGTCCATCAAGCCCAGTATTCTGTTTCCAACAGTGGCCAATCTAGGTCATATGTACCTAGCAGTTTCCCCAAGAGACACAAGTTCCACAATGCTTGTACTGGGTCAAGCATTGATATCTTCGGTCACTTCTTAATAATAGTTTATTGACCTTTCCTCCAGGAACTTGTCCAAACCTTTTTTAAACCCAGCTACACTAACAGCCTTTACTACATCCTCCGGTAACAAATTCCAGAGTTTGATTACACGTTGAGTGAAAAAATATTTTCTTTTATTAGTCTTAAATAGTTTACCCTGTAGCTTATTGCATGTCCCCTAGTCTTTCTATATTCTGATAAGGTAAACAATCGATCTACGTTTACCCGTTCCACTCCGTTCATTAATTTATAGACTTCTATCATATCTCCCCTCAGTCGTCTCTTTTCCAGGTTAAAGAGCCCTAACCTTTTTAGCCTTTCTTCATAAGAGTGGAGGAGTGGCCTAGTGGTTGGGGCAAGGTACTTCAGGCCGGAAGGTCGGGGGTTCAAATCCCACTAGAGGACAGCAACCTTGGGCCGGAAGGACTGGGGTTTCTAGTCCCACAGGTGCTCCTTGTGGTCTTGGGCAAGCCACTTAACCCTCCATAGCCCATGTTCCCTGTAAAATAGTTCTCTGTGTGCTGTGCTTTCCTGTCTAATCAATGTGTTTATACCTCAAAAATTTCCTGTCATGATTTGACAATTTCCAGTCTGTAATCAAACCGCTGCTGATCACTGGAAGTAGCGGTATACAAATGTATGCTAAATAAATAAATAAATAAATAAATAAGAGTATCCTTCCATCCCCTTTACTATTTTGGAGGCTCTTCTCTGAACCTTTTCTAATAACGCTATATCATTTTTAAGATACGGCGACCAGAATTGCACACAATATTCAAGGTGCGGTCTCACCATAGAACGATATAGAGGCATTATAATATCTTTTGTTTTATTTTCCATTCCTTTCCTTATCATACCTAGCATTCTATTTGCTCTCTTGGCTGCCGCTGCACACTGGGCTGACGGTTTTAACATGTTATCCACAATGACGCCTAAATCTTTTTTCTGGGTGGTGGTTCCTAATGTGGAACCTTGCATCGTGTAACAATAGTCTGAATTGTTCTTCCCTAGGTGCATAACCTTGCACTTGTCCACATTAAATTTCATCTGCCATTTTGATGCCCAGTCTTCTAATTTATCAAGATCCTCTTGCAATTTTTCACAATCCTCTTGGGTTTGATAATTAAACTCAGTCATAATCATCCCAACAATAATTCTGTAAAAATGTATAACTGGACATCATGCTTTTCAATATTAAAAACTTTGCTTGTCAGAGGGAAATGAGGCACATGAACGCCATTTTCAGATCTACGTGTGTTTTCCAGCTGTAGAAGAGCAGGGGCAGGTTTCAAAGCGAGACTATGCTTGTAAGGAGAAATTGGGTTTTACTTGCTAATTTTCTTTCCTTGAATTTAACCAACCAGTTCAGTAACACACTTGGTATCACTAGTAGCACTGTGGGGAAAAAAAAACTCCAACTGGGCTCGAATCCACAAAAGGACATGACAAAAGTATCCTGTATGGCTCTCACCTCCAGATGACCCAGCCAATGAGCTCCCCAACCAGAAAGACAAGCATTGACGTTCGGCCCCAGCCATTGTGGAGCTTCTAGATCAAATCCTTACACAAATACTGCGCAACCAGTCACCAGCAGAGACTGGACGATCTCCTGTGCCCATAGAATATGCTTCCTGTAACTCTTGATGATGCACTAACCAGAGCAGTAGCAGTGCCACTGGGAGGGGCACGAGTCCACTATGCCAAGTCAAGAGTACCCATCACGGAACCTAGAACTGCACATCTGTGCAATGCAGAATTTGCACAGAATTCCCCACCTGTGCAGAATTCTGCATTTGCTGCGCACTCGATCTTGCCTCACTATTGGCAGCAACACTGCCATAGGAACATTTCTATTTGCTCACATGGCTGTGCTAGTCCGATGCCAACACATTTTCAAAGGTACACAGAAGTGCTTCCTGTTTATACCATCACAGGACTGCCCAATGAAAAATGGAGCAGGACAAGCCATCATAGCTGTTACTGACACACTCGCCCAAAGCTGATTAGTTTTCAGTGCAGTATCAAAACACCGTGTCTTTCGGCTTGTTACCATGGTGACCCCAGGCCGTAAACCTTGTCCGCCAGTAGCATTCATCTCTGCAACGGCCTTCTCCCCACCTAAGGGGACATCAACCACAAAAATGAAATTAGGCCTTACCTGCTAATTAGCTTTCCTTGAGGACCTCCAGTGCCGTCCCAATATCTGGGTTGTGAGTTCTCACCAGCAGCTTGGAGACTGAGCATGTCATCTCTGATGACATCAGTGTTCTTAGGCAGCTGGAACCACCCATCAGCCCCAGTAAACTATTGGCAAAGCAGGCTCACAGGAGCAACAAATAAGATGTCAGCCTTCAAAAACTTTTCTTTTAAATCACGAAAAACACATAACCTTGACAACTTTGAGGAAAAACACCGTTCCCCACAACTGCAAAAAAGGAAGACATTCACAGACTTCCTGAGTCAGACCTTCTTTAAGAACATAAGAACACAAGATATGCCATACTGGGTCAGACCAAGGTCCATCAAAAGCCCAGTATCCTGTTTCCAACTGGGTCAAGCATTGATATCCTGGGTTCCTTCTTAATAATGGTTTATGGACCTTTCCTCCAGGAACTTGTCCAAACCTTTTTTAAACCCAGCTACACTAACAGCCTTTACTACATCCTCTGGTAACAAATTCCAGAGTTTGATTACACGTTGAGTGAAAAAATATTTTCTTTTATTAGTCTTAAATAGTTTACCCTGTAGCTTCATTGCATGTCCCCTAATCTTTCTATATTCTGATAACGTAAACAATCGATCTACGTTTATCCGTTCCACTCCATTCATTAATTTATAGATTACTATCATATCTCCCATCAGCCGTCTCTTTTCCAGGTTAAAGAGCCCTAACCTTTTTAGCCTTTCTTCATAGGAGTATCCTTCCATCCCCTTTACCATTTTCGGGCCTATTCTCTGAATCTTTTCTAATAACTCTATATCCTTTTTAAGATACGGCGACCAGAATTGCACACAATATTCAAGGTGCGGTCTCACCAAGGAACGATATAGAGGCATTATAATATCTTATGTTTTATTTTCCATTCCTTTCCTTATGATACCTAGCATTCTATTTGCTCTCTTGGCTGCCACTGCACACTGGGCCGAGGGTTTTAACATGCTATCCACAATGACGCCTAAATCTTTTTCCTGGGTGGTGGTTCCTAATGTGGAACCTTGCATTGTGTAACCATAGCTTGGGTTGTTCTTCCCTAGGTGCATAACTTTGCACTTCTCCACATTAAATTTCATCTGCCATTTTGATGCCCAGTCTAATTTATCAAGATCCTCTTCCAATTTTCCACAATCCTCTTGTGTTTTAACAACTTTAAATAGTTTTGTGTCATCTGCAAATTTGATAACCTCACACTTTATTCCACTTTCCAGGTCATTTATGAATATGTCAAAAAGCAGCGGACCCAGCACAGATCCCTGGGGTACACCACTATTCACCTTTCTCCATTGGGAAAATTGGCCATTTAGCCCAACCCTCTGTTTTCTATATTTTAACCAGTTCTTGATACACAGTAGTACACTGCCTCCTATCCCATGACTCTTTAGTTTTGCCAAAAGTCTCTGATGAGGGACCTTGTCAAAGGCTTTCTGAAAGTCCAGATACACTATATCAACCGACTCACCTTTGTCCAACTGTATATTCACACTTTCAAAAAAACACAACAGATTAGTAAGACAAGATCTACCTTGTCTAAAGCCATATTGGCTGTCTCCCATTAGGCCATGACTATCTACATGCTGAATAATTTTATTCTTTATGATGGTTTCTACCATTTTTCCTGGTAGTGACGTGAGGCTCACCGGTCTGTAGTTTCCCGCATCACCCCTCAAACCCTTTTTAAAAATTGGTGTTACATTGGCAATCCTCCAATCTTCAGGTATTAGAGATGATTTTAATGATAGTTCACAGATTACTAATAGCAGGTCTGCAATCTCATATTTCAGTTCTTTCAACACCCTTGGAGGTATACCATCCGGCCCAGGTGATTTGCTACTCTTCAGTTTATCTAATAATAGTTGTAATACATCTTCTCGATGTATCGATATTTCCTTCAATTCTTCCGCACCTTTAAATACCACTTAAGTCATGGGTAACATTCCTACATCTTCCTCAGTAAAGACCGAAGCAAAGAATTCATTCAATCTCTCCACTGTTGCCTTGTCGCCTCTTAGTGCCCCTGACCAACTGACTAACACGGACCAACTGACTAACACGTTTTTTGCTATGAATGTACTTGAAAAAAATTTTTATTTCGCGTTTTTGCTTCCACAGCAAGCTTCTTCTCAAATTCTCCCTTTGCCTGCTTTATCAATGCCTTGCATTTGACTTGCCAGTGCTTGTGCTGTTTCCAGGTTTCGTCGTTTGGCTCTTTTTTCCATTTCCTGAAAGATGCTTTTTTGGCAACAGCCTCTCTGACCTCACCTTTAAACCATGCTGGCAGTTTTTTGGACTTCCTTCCACTTTTCTTAAAGCGTGGAATACAGCTGGTCTGGGCTGCCAAGATAGCATTTTTCAACAACACCCAAGCTTGATGTAAGTCTTTAATCTTTGCAACTGCTCCGTTTAGTTTTTTCTTAACTATTTTCCTCATTTTATCATAGTCTCCCTTTCGAAAGTTAAAAGGTAGTACTGTGGATTTCCGTACTATCCCTCCTCCACTAATTAAATCAAAGGCGATCATGCTATGATCACTATTGCCAAGTGGCCCCAATACCCTTATCTCTTGCACTAGATCTGGTGTTCCACTAAAGACTAGGTCTAATATGGCTTCCCCTCTGGTCGGTTCTTGAACCAGCTGCTCCAAGAAGCAGTCATTTATGTCATCTAGGAACTTTATCTCCCTAGCATGTCCTGCCATGACACTGACCCAGTCGATACTGGGGTAATTGAAATCACCCATTATTATTACTGCGCTGTAACTTTTGTTAGCTTCCTTGATTTCTTTGAGCATTTCATCATCCATTTTGTTCATTCTGGCCCGGTGGTCGATAGTACACCCCCACTGCCATCGCCTTCCCCTTTTTACATGGAATTTCAATCCATAGAGATTCTACAGCAAATTTTGTTTCCTGCAATACTTTAATCCTTTCTGACTCAATGCCCTCTCTAACATAGAGCGCAACCCCTCCACCAATTTGATCAGCTCTATCATTACGATATAGTTTGTATCCAGGTATCACAGTGTCCCAATTGTTGTCCTCCTTCCACCATGTCTCTGATATTCCAATCATATCTAACCTCTCATTTAGTGCTATATATTCTAACTCTCCCATCTTATTTTTTAGACTTCTAGCATTTGCATACAAGCATTTTAGAGACTGTATTTTATTCATATTAATTTGGCTATTGGCAGACATGGGTAATTTGGGATCTTTAAGCTCTGTCTGCTCCATACTCGAGGGCATTTGGGCTACTTTACTCTTTTTTGGAACATCTCTGATTTTGGTAGTATCCTTCAAGGATACATTCTTCCGAACCATCCACTCTTGGGCGACTGTCGGCTTTCCCCTATTATCTAGTTTAAAAGCAGCTCTATCTCCTTTTTAAAGGTTAATGCCAGCAGCCTGGTTCCATCCCAGTTAAGGTGAAGCCCATCCCTTCAGAAGAGCCCCTCCTTTCCCCAGAATGTTCCCCAGTTCCTAACAAATCCAAAACCCTCATCTCTGCACCATTGTCTCAACCACGCATTGAGACTCCGGAGCTCTGCCTGCCTTTAGGGTCCTGCACGTGGAATGGGAAGCATTTCGGAGAACGCTACCCTGGAAGTTCTGGATTTCAACTTCCTAACTAAAAGCCTAAATTTAGCCTCCAGAACCTCCCTACCACATTTTCCTATGTCATTGGTACCAACATGTACCAAGACAGCAGGCTCCTCCCCAGCACTATCTAAGACCTTATCTAGGTGACGCATGAGGTCCACTACCTTCGCACCAGTCAGGCATGTTACAAAGCGATCCTCACGTCCACCAGCCACCCAGCTATCTACATGCCTAATGATCGAATCACCAACTATAATGGCTGTCCTAACCCTTCCCTCATGGGCACATGGCCCTGGAGAAACTTCC
The DNA here is from genome assembly GCA_033557465.1 of Ichthyophis bannanicus. Classification (NCBI taxonomy): domain Eukaryota; kingdom Metazoa; phylum Chordata; class Amphibia; order Gymnophiona; family Ichthyophiidae; genus Ichthyophis; species Ichthyophis bannanicus. The sequence continues at coordinate 57,853,168 of CM066045.1, forward strand.
TCGGTGCGAGAGGGTTTTACATTACCTGGAGGACAGGTCCTAGTTACAGGATCACTTCCTGCCACACCAGGGTGATGTTCTCCTGTCACGTGACCTCTCTCCTCCATGGCAACAGGGATGCTGCCAGACTGGAGGTGGGACTTCAGGACTATATCCCTGTAGGTCTCGTCTATGTACCTCTCTGTATGTCTTATGTTTTCCAAGTCTGCTATTCTAGCCTCTAGAGAACGGACTCGTTCCCTGAGAGCAAAGAGCTCCTTGCACCTAGTGCATACGTAAGACCTCTCACCAACTGGGAGAAAATCATACATGTGACACTCAATGCAAAAGACTGGAAAGCCCCCATCTCGCTTCTGTACTGCTGTCTACATCTTAGTTTTAAGTTTTTGTTTAGATCTTTAAGTTCTTTACTTATTGAGGGTTGCCAATAAAACTGTACCCAATACGTTTAATATACCTTGTTCACCTGAAGCTTAATTAATCTCAGGTCCTTAGTGTATGACTGATTTGGGTAACGAGCTTCCCCTGAGAGCACCTCCTGTCTTTTAAAATGTGTAAGTACCTATAAAGCTACGATTTTCCCAGGGGTGGGTGGGTGTGGGGAGGGAGGGAGGGAAATAACACTTATTAAAAGAGGGCTGCTACACAGTACCCTGTCCTGTGCTGCTGAGGTAAGCTATATTCTTATTTGATTTAAATTATAGCTCTTTGCTGCTGCTAGGCTCTAACTTATTATGAAATTTAAACTACAAGCTCTCTGCTGGGTATGAGATTTGGAGACCAACCATCTCCTTCGCTACGCCTCTGAACGCAATACTCTGGTGTCTTTTCTCAGAATATATACCCCTCTGCCAGTCTGGCAGGGATTAGTATCTGCTATGCGCCACACATCACCCCCGAACTATGGTAAACCAATGACTCTCTCTTTGTCCAAGGTCACCATCCCTGAAAACACTCGGGTGGGTCTGGGACTGCACTGGAAGTCCTCAAGGAAAGCCAGTTAGCAGGTAAGGCCTAATTTCACCTTCCTAATCAGCCCTCCAGTGCAGTCACAACATCTAGGATCTAGCAGAGCAATACTAGTCTCAGGAGGGACCAGCCAGCCTGGACTGATTACAGCCGCACTGAATCTCGCATCCCCCATTGCCTGTACATCCAGCCAATAATGCCTCACAAAGATATGCAAGGACGCATAGGTGGCCACCCTGCAGATGTCCACTGGCGGGATCTGACTAAATTCAGCCCACAATGATGTCTGTGCTCTAGTGGAATGTGCCCGTAAGCCACTTGGCACATTTTGTGCTGTAGCAGATAGGCAGAAGAAATGTTTTCTCAAATCCAGTGTGAGATAGAGGCCTTGGAGGCCACCTCTCTTTTGCACGGCCCCCCAAATAAAATGATCAAGCGTTCTGACTTACAAAAAGCACCTGTTCTCTTCAGATAGCGCCACAAAGTCCGATGCACATCCAAGAGCTGAAAACCTGGCTCCCGCCAAGCCGTCTTCGTGCCCACAAACACCAGTAGAGTGACTGGCTGATTCAAATGAAATGCTGAGAGGACTTTGGGTAGGAAGGACGGAACCACCCTCAATTTCACTTTCTCCTTTGAGAAGGCAAGATAAGGTGCGTGACACGAGAGCGCTTGCAACTCCAAAATCCATCATGCGGAACATATCGCCACTAGAAACACTGTCTTCAACATGAGATCTTGCAATGTACAAGTCCCGAAGAGCTCAAATGGCTCCTCCGTTAACACTGACAGTATTAGGTTAAGGTCCCAGGGGAAACCTCTGCCCGAACCAGAGGGCATACTTGCTTGACTGCCCAAAGAAATCAGACATCAGGATGGGCCCCTAAGGAAACCCCCTGGACTCTACCCCAATAACAGGCAATGGCCGCCACCTGGACTCGCAGGGAACTACAGGTCAGTCCTTTTTCCAGTCCAGCTTGCAGGAACCACCAGGATCTGCAGTATCAACACAGAAAGAGACAGGCAACCATTGCTCTCACACCATGCCTCGAAAATCCTCCAGACCCTGATGTACAAGAGTGATGTAGAGCATTTACGGACCTTGAGAAAGGTGGAAATGACTGCAGTCGAATAGCCACTCTTGCTCAACCTTGTCCTTTTAAGAGTCAAGCCGTAAGCAAGAATCAATCCACCTGCGACATTCACACCAGCCCCTGGCAAAGAAGATCCCATTTGTGATGGGATCTACCATCAACCATAGCAGGTCTGCATACCATGGCCTGCGGGGCAAATCTGGGACAAAGAGGATGACCAGTTCCTAATGTGCCTCTATTCTTTGAACCAAACAGCCAATTAACGCCCATGGTTGAAACACGTACAAGAGTCCGTCCATTAGTCAAGGATGTACCAGGGCATCCAAATCCCTCGGACATCCGCTCCCTCCGCCAGCAGTAGAAACAGTTCACTTTGGTGGAGGTGAAGGTCGCCATTAGATCCATGATCGGTGTCCCCTATCTGCTCATTATTTGTGTGAAGATCTCCTCGCAAAGCAACCACTCTCCTGGGTCCAACCAAACTCAACTGAGATAGTCTGCAGTTATGTTGTTGGTTCCTGCAACGTGAGCTGCAAAGATTGCCTGCAGATTCTCCTCTGCCAGTCCAACAATGGGGTTCTCGGCCTCGAGTTGCACACTGCTCGTACTGCCCTGCCGATTGATATAAGTCACCATGGTGACATTGTCCAAGAACACTTGTACCGCTTTGCCCTGTACTGTGGGGTGAAACTTCTGCAGTGCTAAAAAGATTGCTCGCATTTCTAGACAATCGATGAACACTCCTTCTGGTCTTTGGTCCAAAACCCCTGCGCTATGAGGTCTTGACAATGGGCGCCACAGCCCTCAAGACTGGCATCCGTTGTCAACAGTATCCAGACAGGTGACCCTAGGGGCATGCCAATCAATAACTGTGCCGGCCATACCCACCATCAAAGCATCACTCGCACGTCTTTGAGGGAGGGTAATGGGTGGTGCTGCGCCAAACACCGTCTGAGCACGGCTCTCTGCAGAGGACACATGTGAGCCTGTGCCCATGGCACCAATTTGATCATCGCTGCCATGGACCCCCGGAGTTGTAGTTAATGCAACACCATGGGTATTTGCATGCTGAGGAACTGCCAGATCTGCTTGTGCAATGTCAGCATCCTGTCTCGTGGCAGGGCTACTCCTCTGCCCTTATCTGTTTGAAACCTGGCTCCGAGATAAGTCCTGGGAAGGTGCCAGCCAGCTCTTCGTGAGATTGACCACCCATCTGTGTTCCTGCAGAAACTCTACCGCTCGTACCGTTGGGTGCTCACTCTCCTCTACAGATTTTACTCTGATGAGCCAGCCATCCAGGTATGGGTGCAGCAAAATGCCCTCCTCTCGGTGGGCCACTGCAACCACCCCAATACATTGGTAAAAATGTGAGGAGCAGTCACTAGCCCAAAGGGTAAAGCCTGGAAGTGGAAATGTCCCACTGGCACCACAAAACAGAGGTACTTCTGATGCTCCAGTCGAATCGGGATATGCAGGTAGACTTCCATGTGGTCCAGGGAGATAAGGTGCTCGCCTGCTCTTACGGCTACAATCACCGACCGCAGCAGTTCCATGCAGAAGCAGAGTACGCGGAGACACCAATTTACACGTTTTAGATCCAGCATTGGCCGAAAAGTTCCTTCCTTTTTGGGAACCATGAAATAAAAGGAATATTGGCCATAGTCGCACTGGTCTCGTGGTACTTCTACTTCCGCCTTTAATTGCAGCAGCCGCACGAGAGTGTCCTCTATGATTTGCCAGTTGCTTGCCACCTTGCAAGGCGACAGCATGAAGGCATCCAGGGTGGGCTTTGCCAACTCCAGAGCATAGCCCCCCCTGATGATCTCCAGAACCCACTGGTCAGATGTAATGTGGACCCAAGCCAGGTATAACTCACTTAGCCGACCTCCCATGGGAATGACCTCCGGCTGGGTCTCCCTCATCTCATTGTGTCTTCTTGAGAGCTGCCGAGGTGGAGGAGTAAAAACCTCTCCCTGATCCTTGAAACCAACGAAAAGCTTGTCCCTGGGCCGGATAGCATCCTCTCAGATAAGACGCAAATCGTACTGCCCAAAAGCGCCAGAAGTCTCGCGGCTGATCCCTCACCAGGCCCGCCAGAAGTCCCAGCTTCTGCAATAGAGTAGACACCCAGGAAAGTGTAGATAACATGAGGAGGGATCTAGCTAAACTTGAAGAATGGTCTAGAATTTGGCAGCTGGGATTTAATGTTAACCCTTTCACGTCCACATAATTGTTTTGTACCACATTTTTTTGGTTTTTTTTATTAAGATTTTAGCTAAATGATGCAGAATATAAAGTTTTTTTTGAAAAAAATGTATTTCTAAGAAACAATATTTACTGTTGCCATATGGCAACTACGATCCTGAATGGCTGAAAATTAAAAACAGTCTTGGCATCAGTTTCGGTGTGATAGTTTAAATAACAGTTTTTTTCAGATGTCAAGCACAGATACACATCACATTTCGCACACAGTGTGAGGATTTTTTGGAAATATAGAATCCGGTGAAAAATTTTGGGGAAAATTTGAAGGTTGCCATATGGCAACAACAGCCATGAAAGGGTTAAAAAAGGTAAGGTCATGCATTTTGGCTGCAGCAATCCAAGGCAGCAAAACAGTTTAGGGGGTGAAGTACTTTTGTCCACTAAAGAAGAGCTGGACCTAGGCGTGGTTGTGTCTGATGATCTTAAAAGTAGCTAAACAGGTAGAAAAGGCGACGGCAAAAGCTAGAAGGATGCTTGGGTGCATATGGAGAGGAATGGCTAGCAGAAAAAAGGAGGTGATAGTGCCTCTGTATAAGTCTTTGGTGCAACCTCATTTGGAGTATAGTGTGCAATTCTGGAGACCGCACCTTCAAAAGGATGTGAACAGGATGGAGTCAGTGCAGAGGGTGGCTACTAAAATGGTTAGTGGTCTTCATTATAAAGCATATGAGGACAGACTTAAGGATCTTAATATGTACACCTTAGAGGAAAGGCGGGATAGAGGTGATATGATTGAGATGTTTAAATACCTCCGTGGCATAAATGTTCGGGGGGAGAGCCTCTTTCAATTGAAAGCAAGTTCTGCTACGAGGGGACATGGGATGAGGGTGAAGGGGGATAGATTCAGGAGTGATATGTGGAAATATTTCTTTACGGAAAGAGTGGTGGATCCATGGAATAGTCTCCCAGCGGAGGTGGTGGAGATGAGGACAGTGACTGAATTCAAAAAAGCATGGGACAAACACAGAGGATCTCTAAAGGAAAAAAGGGGACTGTTGTAGTTGTTGGAAGCACAGACTAGATAGGCCATGTGGTCTTTTTTTGTCGTCATATTTCTATGTTTCTATGTTTCTCTTCTGGAAGCCTACCGCCCCTGGTCTCCCCCAAGTCCTTGACCAATTTATTCAAGGCTTCCCCAAAGACCAGCTTGCCCTTAAACAGCAATTTGCTCAACTGAGACTTTGAGGAGACATCCGCCAACCAATTTTACAACCGGAGGTAACATCTGGCTGCCACCACTGAGGCTATACCCTTAGACAGCCCCCTGATCAGGTCATAAAAGGCATCCGCCAAGTTTGCCACTCCAGACTTCAGCTTTGCTGCTTCTGGGGGCAGACTGCCTTTGCCCCGCAGTCTCTAAGATGCCCTGCACCCAGCATAGACAGGCTTTGGCCACAAACGCTCCACAGACTGAAGCTTGAAGTGACAGGGCATTAATGTTGAAAGCCTGCTTCAGCAAAGCTTTCAATTTCTAGCCTTGCACGTCCTTAAGCGTAGTACTTCCTTCTACTGGAACAGTGGTCTTTTTCGTGACCGCCGACACCGCTGCATCTGCCTTAGGGGAGAATAGGATCTCTCTCTCTTGCTCCAGCAGGGGATAGAGGAGTGCCATGGTCCTCATCCCCTTCAGGGTGGCTTCCAGAATGTTCCACTCATCCTGAATCATTTGTTTGATCACCCTGTGCTTAGGAAAAACTACCTGCGGCTTTCGCACCTCCTGAAACAGGGAATCTTCTAAGGAATCTTCTTCCTGGAACATCCCCGTTCCCATGTTCAGAGTTCATAAGGATTGGGATATGAGTGCCAGCAGCTCCTCCCTGCGGAACACTCATACAATTCACGAATCCTCCTGCGGTATTTCGCCTTCCTTCAACTCTTCTGGCTCGACACCATCAGGATCCCCTTTGAGATCCTCCTGGTTGCCCGAATAGAGGGGGTACCCTTGTCTTCCCAGGGGTCCTGCTCCAGATGCCGTTTCACCCCTGTGGAGTCATCATCTGACTCCGTCACCCTTTTATGTTTTCTTTGCTTGGACAGCCCCCTTGGCACTTGTTCTTGCTGCTTCAAGCAGAACGCCTTTTGCATGAGCAACACAAATTTGAGTAAACCCAGTCACTGGAAGCACGTCCACTGGAAATTCCGTAGACGGTGAGGGCCATGGGGAAGGAAGTTCCACATCGCTGCCTTCTAGATTTAGAGTTAGATTTATTAAAACTTGTTATATCGCTCAATACCGTAGGCATCTGAGCGGTTTACAATAAATAAAATCGGGCAAGTTAATTAAAACAAGCACTTGGCTGCAGAAAGAGAAAAGAATGCCATCAATTATAAGAAAAGGAGAGGAGAGAAAGAAAAGAGGAGCTGAGAACGGGAAATAAAATTAAAACAGAAAATAGTAATGCCCTGTCTGTCCACTTCATCCAGGACTGGTGGGGACCTTGGATCTCCTATGGGCAATCCTCCTGAGGTCTGCGCAGTCTCCTCAGCACCACTGGGAGTACCTGCCCCATTGAAGGGATGGTCTTCCAGGGATCTGGACTCCGCCTCCCAGCCACGGCAAAACCCCACTGTGGAAATGGAACTGCGCTTGGTGCCACATGCTAGACACGTGGCCTTAGGGGAGAGCATCGTCATCCTCAGGAGGGAGCAGCCATTCTCCAGCAAGGGATACCAAATAAATTTTCCCTGGGGATCTGAGAAACTAGTACAAACTCTCCAGTATTGCTTGACTGCTTTTTTTTTTTACTTTCAGTGAAGGGAACCGCTTTAAAAATAAGAAAACGTGATGGACCAGCTTCCCCCACGTCCATGACCACTTCCCCGTGCAGTACAAAACTAAACCAGTCCTCTGAGAAAATGGCGTTATTTCCCATGTCTGTAAAATTGCCTCTGGGCAGCCATGCAGTTTCCCGCATTGATCTGCCTGTACCTGACCCGACGTTCCCACTGACAATACTGCTCAGTACTTCCTGTCCAGAACTAGCACCACACTTAATTATGCTCGGGCTTAAAGAGGATTGCTTGCTCTCGCATGTAGCTGCTTCCCCCAGCTGCCGGCAAAAGGACACCAGAGTGCTTTTCAAGGTCCAAAACTTTGCACAGGAAAGTTTCTTACTTTTGACAGCAGCTCCTCATCTGGCCTGGATTACGGAGCTGCTGAGTCTGCCAGACAGTCTGGAAATCATTTCCCTGTGCTGCCTGAAGGGTCGGATGTTTCCCTAGTCTTTTAATTACTTCAAAATCTTTTCCCCACAATCCTTAACTTAATAAGGGCAGACAATCATTCTCTTTTTGGAGAAAAGCCCATAAAAAATCCAAAATAACAAACTGCTCCTTATTTGCTCTGCAGTGACCCCAGCATTTGGGATCAGCTCTCTCCAGCTGCTTGAAGACTGAGTTTACTGAGGTTGGTGGGTGGTGCCAGTTGCCTAAGAACCCTGATGTCATCAGAGATGACATACTCAGTCTCCAAGCTGCTGGTGAGAGCTCACAACCCAGAAGTCGGGACTGCACTGGAGGGATGATAATGAAGCCCCAATTTAATCCAGCTGTGCCCAGGAGGCTTTCAAGTCTACCCCACCATTTGTACTCACATATCTTGAGGAGAAGCTGCTTTGGAAGGCCAGAACTTTATTTCCACCTTCCCTTACTGTATGTTGAAAACAAGCCTTCAACTGCCGGCCCCATCCCACAAGTAAGGGAGGAAAAGGCATGACACCACACCCCACAGATTTGCCTGTGCCCCCTTCCAAAGGAGGAAAACTTAAATGGGGGGGGGGGGATCACCTCCATTTAGAGTACCCCAGTCCTGTTCCCCAAGTTTTAAAGGTAAGATAAGGGAGTGGGGGGGAGGGAGAGAGACCTGGTACCGGCAGCTTTCTGCACCCCAGGGCTTCGCTGACAGCAATGGCTGACCTAGGCCTAAAGTTCCACGTCATCCTCCTCTCCAATACAATTAAGATTCTGCACAGGCTTAAACAACTTCTATCTGCTGGAGAGTGAGAAATACTGATGAGCGGAGGGTTGCACAGGACCTGTATGCCATGACATCATCAAAACCAGTGGTTCTCAGTCTCTATCTGCTGGAAGGAGTGCATAAACCCACATGTTTGGACTGCACTGGAGGGACGATGAGGAAAGCCCTGTTTCACCATATCCCGGGCCACTGGTCAGAAGTGATCAGGATCCATTCCTCAACCTAAACAGAAAGCTGACCTCTTATCTGCTCTCCTGAGAGGGGAATCCAAATTTCCCACTGGGTTCCTCGGGAGGTCTCCAGTGACTCCAAACCTATGGGCATGCCATCTTATGTGCTGACAAAAGGAGGACGATATATTGGCATATCAGGAACACTGGGAGGTGAGAGGATAACAGCTGAACCTGGGAGTTGGCGCGGTCTTACAGCTTGCCGCGGAGCAGTGCAGCAGGTGGGAGCTGATAGCCTGCTAGGTCAGCTGCAGGCGCAGGGTGGATGGCCCAGGCATGGAGGACCCCCCCCCCCCCCGAACCCTACAAAGCCCAGCCGGAGTCGAGCTTTGGTGGAGGATAACAGCTGAACCTGGGAGCCGGCGCGGTCTTACAGCTTGCCGCGGAGCAGTGCAGCAGGTGGGAGCCGATAGCCTGCTGGGTCAGCTGCAGGCGCGGGGTGGACGGCCCAGGCGTGGAGGACCCCCCCACCCCGAACCCTACAAAGCCCAGCCGGTCTACATGCGGCCGCGTGGTCGTGTCCTAAGGGGCGTGTCACAAGGGGCAGGATACGCCCCTTCGATGCCCCTTCGATGGCACTGAGCTCGCTGGAAGTTGGTTTGCTTGCTCATGGGGAAGCGGAAAGCAAAATCTGCTGCTTCAATGACAACTCAAGGTGTACATGGAGGTAAGGTCGGTCCCATGGACAAACATGTAACTTCTCTGCAGCCTGCTAATCAATCACCGGATGGGGCTTCTTTGAGCCCCGAGGTCCAGTTACCGCCTCCTCTCCATCATTTTCCATTATCGTCTACTTTATTGGATACTCCTGTGGTTGAAGCCCCCGATCTTTGTCCAGTGGATCCGATCACGTCTGAGGACTTGGTTGCTCCTCCCTCTCGGGAGGTAACCCTCACAGACATTTGGACTGCAATTTAAAAAATTGATGTCCGTTTATCTGGTACTATTTCATCATTATGTGAATTTTCCCATGCTGTTGTTGGCAAAAGGAAACTTGTTGATCAACAGTTTAATGTTATAATGAGTTCAACAGCCCGCACTGATTCTCAGCTCCGGGCGTGTTCTGATAATAATGGTGCTTTAGTTAAAGAGCTTTCTGCAGTTTCTTACCATCTTGAGCTTGTTGAGAGTCAGTCTCGGGCCCGGAACGTACGGTTTCTTAATTTTCCTTCTACTCATCTGTTATCGTTTGATTTGTTACTTAAAAAATATTTTGCCGAGATATTACAGTTGAAAGAAATTTTAGAAATTGCCCAGATGTATTCTTTTTCAACTGCCCTTCGAGTGGCGCCCAATGCGGAAGGGGATTTGCCTCCCCACGAGGATTCGGTTGCCCAGAATTTAACTGCATTTTTGGAAGACTCCTTAGATGTTATCCCCAAGCGTTGCACCTTGGTGGTAACATTCTGTTCTGAGTCTGATAAATTAAGGGTACTCCGTGCTTATTTTAAGCACAAGGATGTGGTGTTTTGTGGGTTTAAGCTCCGCGTCTTTCCAGATGTTGGTAGGATCACTCAGTTGCGTCGCAAACAGTTTCTGGATTTGAAATCTAGGGTTACAGCGTTGGGGGCTTCCTTTTTCCTCAAGTTCCCTTGTCGATGTCTAATAGTGCTCGAGGAGCAGAGCTATTCCTTTACGGATGTGTCTCAGCTTCAAAAGTTTTTGAATTCTAAGGAGAATGTTGGGAGTTAAGTGGTGGGATGTTTTATAGTGCTCCCTTATGTGGAGATTGGGTCTTTTCCCGTTTCCTTTTTTCCTGTAAATTTGTTTTGGTCTATGGGGTTATTTTCCTCTCTAGATGTGGTTTTGAATTATGTGATTGATTTATTCTTGATGTTTTCAACTGATTTGTAACTTTAGTGTTTCCTGTTATTGATTATTGTACTCAAGAAAATGCAAAATAAAATATTTTAAAAAAAAAGGAACACTGGGAGGCCAAATTTTGTCTGGGTGATTTTGGCCTGCTCCCCAAAATCTGGGCATCCCCATAGAGGTATGAGCAGTATTCTAAGGCTTAATACCTAGCAATGAATGCTGTTTAGCCTCCCCCAAATTCTTCACAAACTTTTCTACATCTTCTCCAAACAGCAACTGTCCTGAAAAGGGCAAGCCACTCAACAGAGGCTTCAATGCTGTGGCCGCCAAGAGTTGGTCAGTGACAACAGATGCCTGACCAAAAGGAGACCGCCATGTTTCTGACCAAAATATGGACAAGGTCAAACAAGGCATCAGCCACATAGGCTAAATCAGCCTCCATGCAAGCGGTGTCTTGTGGATTTCATCCAAGACCTGGATACACCCTGAACATTTCTGCACTCAACTCAAAATATGCCCTAGACATGAATGAAGTACAGATAGAAGCTTATAGTGTGAAAAAGAAATATCTGAAAAGGTCAAGGGGAAGGGGACATTTTAACTTACTAATAATTTCCTTTCCTGGAGCACAGCTAGACCAGTCCAGACCAGAGGGTTATCCCCCCCAACCAGCAGATGCGAGAGAGAAAAAATTAGTAGTGCTGTGACATCACCATTAGCACCTTACCCGGTACAGCTAGGGGCGCTCTTCATTATTTATGTAACAAGCAATGAGACCCACAGAAGGTCCGCTAAAGGGGCCCCTATCCCCAGAAGTGAAACAATAGGGGAACTAAATACAAAATTGCAGAGAGGCGAAGGACACAGTCGGGCTCCTCTTAAACAAGTCCCAGTCCAGAAGTCGTTACTAGGGTGAGTTCCAGACTGGTCAAGCTGTGCTCCAGGAAAGGAAATTATCAGTAAGTAAAACCTCCCCTTCCAGAGCACTCAGCTAGACCAGTCCAGACCACAGGTCAGTACCAAAGCTACTCCGCGTTCGGGTGGATCGACAATGCAGTGGATAGCAGCTAGGTGCCAAAAAGGGCTGCTGCATGTGCTTTTACATCCAAACGATAATGCCGTACGAACCTGGACAAGGAAGACCACATCACCACCTTGCAAATGTCCACTGGTGTCACTGCGGAAAGTTCCACCCAGGAAGCAGCCTGAGCTCGAGTAGAATGCACCTTCAAGCCAGAAGGCACTGCTTTACCTGCCAACAAGTAGGCAGACGCAATAACATCCTTGATCCAGTGGTCCAAGGTGGCATTGGATGCTGCATGACCTTTGCAGAGTCTCATAAAAAAGGCAAAGAGCCAATCCGACATTCGGAAAGGATTCATGACCTTCAGATAGTGCAGGAAAATCCATCACACATCCAACTTGCACAAATCCTTGCCTTTCCCGGTAGGCTGCACTGGAGAAAATACCGGCAAAGAAATCTCCTGGTTGACGTGGAAGGAAAACAATACCTTAGGTAGAAAGGAAGGCACCAGACATAAGAACATAAGATATGCCATACTGGATCAGACCAAGGTCCATATAGCTCAGTATCTTTTTTTCCCCCAACAGTGGCCAATCCAGGTCACAAGTACTTAGCAGGCTCCCAAAAGGCACACATGTTCCAAAATGCTTGTTCCGGGGAAAGCAGTGGATTTCTTGGGTCCTCTTTAATAATGTCCAAACCTTTTTTTAAACACAGCTACACTAACAGCTTTTATTACATCCTCCATTAACAAATTCTAGAATTTAATTATGCATTGAGTGAAAAAATATTTCTCTTATTAATATTAAATGGGTTACACTGTAGCTTCATTACATGTCCCCTAGTCTTTCTAATTTTGATGGCATAAATCAATCTACGTTTACCAGTTCCACTCCATTCATTAATTTATAGATCTCTATCATATCTCCCCTCAGCCGTCTCTTTTCCAAGTGGAAGAGACCTAATCGTTAAAGCCTCTCCTCATAGGGGTTTCTTCCATACTCATAACCATTTTGGTGGCTCTTTTCTTTACCTTTTCTAATTACGCTATATCCATTTCAAGATACGGCGAACAGAATTGCACACAATATTCAAGATGCGGTCTGACCATGGAACAATACAGAGGCATTATAATATCCTTTGTTTTATTCTCCATTCCTTTCTTTATGATTCCTAGCATTCTATTTGCTTTCTTGGCCGCCGCTGCACACTGGGCAGAGGGTTTCAATGTGTTATCCACGATGACGCCTAAAACCTTTTTCCTTGATGGTAGTTCCTAATGTGGAACCTTGCATCATGTAACCATAATTTGGGTTGTTCTTTCCTATGTACATAACTTTGCACTTGTCCACATTAAATTTTACCTGCCATTTGAACGTCCAGTCTTCCAATTTATTAAGGTCCTCTTGCAATTTTTCACAATTTTCTTGTATTTTAACAGTTTGGAATAATTTTGTGTCATCTGCAAATCTGATCACCTCACTCATTATTCCCATTTCCAGGTCATTTATGAATATGTTAAAAAGCAGCGGACCCAGCACAGATCCCTGCGGTACTCCACTATTCACCTTTCTCCTTTGGGAAAATTGACCATTTAGCCCTATCCTCTGCTTTAAATCTTTTAACCAGTTCCTGAAGAGAAGGAAAGAAAGGGATCCAGACACAAAAGCGCCTGAAGTTTGGAGATCTGTCAAGCTGAGGTCATGGCCATGAGAAAAATATTTTTTAAAGGTCAAATCCTTGATTGTAGTTTGACGCAGTGGCTCAAAGGGTCTATGGATGGGAGCTCTCAGAACCACTGAGAGGTGCCAAGGGGAAACAACAGGTTACACCAGGGGAGAAGGGGGGGGCGTAGAACCCGTATTTCTTTCAGGAACCTACTCGCATCCCAGTGCGAGACCAGAGACTTGTGCTGAACGAGTCCCTGCAAGGCCGACAAGATCAGCACATGAACATGCAGGGAGCTGCAAGCCAGGCCCTTCTGCAACCTGTCCTGTAGTAAGGCCAGGATCTCCAGGATGCACGACTGCCAGAGAGAAAACGCATGATGAGATGCCAGGACCGAACGTAGGCCAGAGAAGTGGACTGGCGCCGCGCGTGCATGAGTGTTGTCACCACCATCAGGGTGCATCCCTTGTGACTTAAGCGGCATCATTCAAGAATCAAGCAGTAAGTGAGAAGGGACCTGGGTTGTCTATGAAAACGGAGACTTGCCACAACAGTCCCCTCAGTATCCCTAGGGGAAGAGGTCGTTCTACCTGGAGACGAACCAGGTCCACAAACCAAGACTGACACAGCTAATCGGGAGCCATGAGGATGACCAGATGAGGGTGTCTCTCTATGCGCTGAAGGACCCTGGGTAGAAGTGGACACTGGTGAGAGTTAAGCATGACAAAATGCAGATACTTTTTTTGATGCAGATATGAAATTGAAATAAGAAAATACACCTCGACCAGATCCAGAGATGCCAAGAATTCCCCTCGGCACTCTGTTTGAATCAGAGTGCAAGGTTTCCATCTGGAAGCGCTAGGGCTTGTTGACCCCATCGAGGTCCAGAATGGGCCAGAAGAACAGTCCTTTTGGGGAACCACGAAATAGATGGAGTATCTGGAGGGATGGACACCACTGCTTTAGACGCAGCAACTTGTCCAAGAGGGTCTGCACCACAGCACTTTTGATCGCAGATCTACAAGGGGAAATGACGAAGGCATCCGGAATTGGCTCTTTGCATTCCAGGATATAGTCAAACTGAATGGTGTCTAGCGCTCAGTGATTCTTGGTAACCCAGGCCCATTCCCGAAAAGAAAACAGCAAAGCCTGCCTACAACTGGAGGAACCAGGGAATGGGCCCCTAACCATTGCGCAGCCTGAGAGGTTCCTCCTCTGAAGGGGACCGAGTCTCTGGCCCACACACTCCATAAAAGGACTAAAAATAAACCCAAAACAGAAGGAAAGAAACATTTACCAGGATGGTAGCGACGAGAGCATGAGACCCCCGGGGATCCGGCCAGCGTGTCCTTGGTGGACAAGCAGATGCTGACGAGAAAGGAGCACCAGCACACTTCACAGGCTTCCAGAAGGCAATAAGATTTTGCCTTGTCCAAGTCCTTCACCAGCTTCTCCAAATCATCTCCAAAGAGAAGCTTCCCCTTAAAAGCCAGCTGGGCCAACCAGGCCTTGAAGGATGTATCTACTGCCCAGTGCCAGAGCCAAATTCAACACCGTGACACAGTCATCAAGGCAACATCCCTGGCTGTCAAACATACCAGGTCATACATGACATCAGCATGGAAGGCAGTAGCAGACTCCAAAAGAGGAGTAGTATCATCTGGTGGAAGAGACTGAATCCACTGGAGCAGGGCCCAAGTCAAGCTGGTACATACCACCAGCTGCAGAATAACAAACAATCAACTTTTCAGTAAAAAAAAAAAAAAGAAAAACCCTTTAAGGCTAATCCGCCTCCCACAGGATTGGTGATCCGTCTAGTAACTGCCGTAGTGCGCATCCACTGTGGTAATGCCAAACCACTCAACGCACTCCTCTGGGAGAATGTAGATATTCTTACACGCCCTTAACGCTTTAGGTATGGAGTTTGGAGCGTCCCAATCTGACTGGATCATATCCTTGATCACATCCGGGAACGGGAAGATAGCAGATTTTCACACCCCTTGAAGGAATGGGTGTACCTTCAACTCTTGCTCTGTGCTGAAAGCATCAGTCAAGTTCAAGGCAGATAAGACCCTGGCAATCAACATCACCAGCTCCTCCTTTAGGTATAGGCGGATCACTCGGATGTCTTCTCAATCTTCTAAACATGAGAGTACTTCTCCATCCACACCAAAGTCCAGTACCGAGCCATCTGAATCCCAGCCATAGTTAAAATCTCGGACAGCTCCTAGCTGTTCCCCCATCTCCAGGGAGCACCTCTCACCAGGGGTGCTTAGCCAAAGGTAATCCAATAGGGCTTCCTCACTCAGTCTGCCCGCACAAGACTGCACCTCGGGGTACCCAGAGACCGCAGGGTCTGAATTTCCACACCAAAAAGACCAGGCCTGCTGCAAAAAAAGAAAATCAATTCCAGGGAGGACAATCTGGAGTCCGGAAGCTCTCCTCTTGGAAACCAGCCCCCCCCTTCAACACCAGGGGCACAGCCACCACAGAACCCCTAGAGAACGATCAGCGGCTCACAGCACGGTTGCTGGCTCCTCCATCCAGCTGGATATCCTTACCCATAGCACCATCCTTCACCTCCTGCCCTGAGACTGGCAAGGTCGGACTAACTACACCCCCTTCTGGGAGAGGGGAAGCAAGCCCTGAAGGAATGACTCAGAAGTTATCATGCAAGAAGAGCAGAGTCCAGAATATGGAGATGAGGTACCTCACTTGACACAAGTCAAACGTTTCCTGGAAGAAGACAGACTTAAGGCAAATATCAAAACAGCATGCGCTTTGGCTGCAGTGGCCCAAAGGTGCGCATAACTGCGCTTTTATTGTGATGCACGTTACAGGCGCTAGGAAATGAGCACACGTTGGAGCCACTTGGGAAGAATGTGCACTAGGACCGCATGATCACCAGGCACACAATAGGTAAAAATGCTATTAATGCATGCGGAAAACCCCCACACTGTGCCATGCTCACCAGCAGTCCACCCCGAATTCTGTCCTCGGCAGACTGAATCAGGAGCCCCCAACAAGGACAATGATGAGGTCAAGCCTCAGTACTCACCCCCTGGGAGCCCTGGGCAGAGAATGCATGCCGGGCTCAGCTCTACTCCCCTGGAACTATTTTACTGACTCTGCAGCACTGCATTTAAGGTAGCTGGCAGACAGATCCCTCCGAGAGCCTTCTGTGATCTTCGAGAATGAGCAGGGGTGGGGTGGGACAGAGAAAGAGGAAGGGGGCACTGAGATTGTGTGAGGCTGCTGCACTCTTCCAGGTACTTCCAAATCTTTCCAATTTCTGTCTACTCAGACTCTTATCATAAAAGCGTGGAGCTGAACCAATTTTCCCTCCTCCTACGGCACCAAAAAGACTGCCGTCTGGTGCAGCCTCCCACATCTCGCTCAAGTGAGAGAGTCACCCTCAAGATGGTCATTCACTAGCGTTTAACCAATCTTTTCCTCTCAATCTTCAGATTTTCTTCAGAGAGGAGAAAATCCATCGACCATCTGCTGGAGACAAAGAAAATACTGAAGGGACTGAGGCAAATAGAGGTATAGCAGTGATGTCATTAAACCCTGTACTTTTCATTGGTTCTCTCTCTTCACTACTCTGCTGGTAGGGGAATATAACCCACTTGTCTGGACTAGTCTAGCAGGACAATATGGAAAAGAACTTTAAGCCAAAAAAAAAAAAAACCAGACGAGATAAAAGAAGCTACAGGCACACCTCAAAAGATCTTTCTGATCCCAGCAAGGAAAGTGTTACACTGATTCTCATAGCCAGGAACCCTCCCCCAAAGGACGACAGGGAAAACCAGCCAGAGAGGTATCTCATATATATCCTGGGATTGCCAGAAGCCGAAGCTCAACTGGCCAGATGGTCCTAGAACCCGCCAGGAGCTACAGGCCTCAGCTGCTGAAAAACCAGCACCCACCATCTGCTGGAGATGGGGGCAGCCTCCGGTATTTTCTCTATCTGCACTGGGTTTTATGCCAGTGGTGATGCCATGGCATAGTTTAGGGTTTTTTCTATGTCTCCATCATCTGCTGGCAGGGGGAGATAACCCATTAGTCTGGGCTGGCCTAGCAGGAAGATCTGAAATATGCACATGTTTTGCAAAATACAAGCTTATGTGCCCAAGTGATGATTCCACCCTCCCCCTCCCCAGGAGTATGCATGTGTGAATATATTGTGTGAAAGTATTCATTAAGATGTCCTAGTGCCTACTTTTATATACGCATATAACCGGACAAAGTTATAAGTGGCTACCTGGGCATGTAAATGCCGGCGTACATGTTCAAGTCACTTAGAAAATTAACACACCCCCCCGGCCCCCTTTCAAAAGCTTAGCTTCAACAACTGCCTCACTCTTCCAGGAACCCATGGCTCTACTTGCAGGGATTCAGCTACCAGGTGTTGCCAAAAGGTGAAATTAGGTCTTGTCTACTAAATGGCTTTCCTTGAATACCTCCAGTCCAGTCCCAGGACTCCCAACCAGTGGGTTTTCACCCTTCACCAGCAGTTTGGAGACTGAGCATGTCAAAGTTGATGACATCATGATATATATATAGGCAGCTGGCATCACCTGCCAGTCTCAATATTCTATTGACAAACAGACTCACAGAAACAACAAATAATAAAATGCCTATACTTGCTTAAAAACAGCACTGAACAACTATTTAAACACTACTTCCCCAACAGGCAGGAACCAAAACACCCCATAAGACGTAGAAATACCTTACTGGTCACAGACTTCTCCATCGTGGATTAGCTTCTGTCTGCTTGTAGCAAAAACAGCTGACCCTAAGCAGACACAGAACCCACCCCCCCCCCCCCCAACAACGGACTCCCCCACAGGAGCCCCACACAACCAAAGGCAGAACTAACAACCCGAAGTCCCGCGATTAGATGAAATTCTTCAAGCCCAGGATCACCACTGCCAATACCACATGCAAAGACAGGGAGGGTCCAGGACTGGACTGGAGGTATTCAAGGAAACCTAATTAGCAGGTAAGACCTAATTTCACCTTCTTTATCATACCTTCAGTCCAGTCCCGACCAGTGGAATGTACCACAGCAGTACTAATGTCGGGAGGGATCTGAGAGCCCGGCCTGAAGTACCGCAAAACCGAAGCACGCATCCCTTGCCGCTTGGACATCCAGACGATAATGCCACACAAACGTATGCAAAGATGACCACGTAGCTGCCTTGCAGATGCTGACCGGCAGAACAAGGCTAGCTTCCGCCCACGATGCTGCCTGTGCCCGGGTTGAATGCGCCCACAGCCCAGTTAGCAAACTTCTACATCTCAACAGATAATTTATCTTGTCAGTCTCCTTTACCCACCGAGCGATGGATGCTTTGGAAGCTGCCTGTCCCTTCCTTGGTCCACTGAACATAACTGGTCAGACTTCCGAAAGGATTCAGTCCTTTCCAAATATTGCTTGAGCAATCGACGGACATCGATGAGGTGCAACTGCAACTACTCCTCCACAGTAGCCACTCCCGAGAATGTTGGGAGAGTGACTGGCTGACTAAGGTGGAACTCAGAGACCAGCTTAGGTAGAAATGAGGGAGCCGGCTGTAACACAACCTTCTTCTTGAAAATGGAGAGAAAAGGCTCTTGATACAACAGCATTTGTAACTCCAAAATTTGTCTGGCCGAGCAAATGGTCACCAGAAAGACTGCCTTCAGTGTTAGTCTTTCAGGGAGCAAGTGCCCAGCAGTTCAAAAGGCTCCCCTGCCAACACGGACAGCACCAGAATATGGTCCCATGGAGGAACTGTCAAGCACACCAGGGACCTGATTTGTTTGGCCGCCCGAAGAAAACAGACTACGTTCAGATGCAATGCCAGACACACCCCTTGGACACTACCATAGTAACAGATCAGCGCTGCCACTTGCACACAGAACAAACTGCAAGCCAGGCCCTTTTCCAAACTGGCCTGCAGGAAGGCCAAGATATCAGACACGGAAAATACCAAAGGTCGGCAGTTATGCTCCTCACACCCATCCTTGAAGATGCACCAAATGAAAGCATATAACAGAGAGGTGGAACGCTTCCTGGCCCTCAACAAGGTAGTGATCACGGATGGCGAATACCCACGGCTCATCAACCTTGCCCACTCAAGAGCCAAGCCGTAAGCAAGAATCGATCCACCCGAGGCATCAACACGGGCCCCTGCATGAGGTGGTCGAACTGGCTCGGGAGACGCCAAGAACAATCCATCAGCCATTCCAGATCCACGTACCACGTCCCCCATGGTCAGTCGAGCACTATGAGGATGACCTGCCCCGATGTGTTGCATTACTTGACCAATGAGGGTCCACGGGGGAAATATATAAAGGCAGCCCTCCTAGGGCCACCTCTGCACCAACCCATCTGACATTCATTCCCTCTTCCTGCTGTAAAACCTTGCTGCCTTCACAGAGTTGAATGTTGCCATCAGATCCATGATGGGTTAGCCCCAGCACCGAACCAGTTGAGCAAAAACGGCCGGATGAAGCATCCACTCCCCGGGGTCTAGGTGGAATCTGTTGAGGTAATATGCCACCGTGTTTTTCCTGCTGGCCACATGAGCTGTCAAGAGCACCTGTAAGTTCTCTTCTGCCCAGGGCATCAGCGGAGCTCTCTCGTCCTCTAGCTGGACGCTACCGGTACCGCCTTGACGACTGATGTAGGCAACCGTGGCGGCGTTATCCGAAAAAAATCACACTGCCTTCCCCTGGAGATAAACGCGAAAGGTCTGCAAAGCCAAGAACACCGCTCGCATCTCCAGCCAGTTGATGAGCTATGTGCTCTCCATCGTTGACCAGCAGCCCTGAGCTATCTGGGACTCGCAATGCGCTCCCCAGCCTGTTAGACCAGCATCTGTTAGTGGTACCCAACTGGGCAGCTCCAGGGATATGCCTACCAAGAGCTTGTCCAATTGTAGCCACCATTGCAGCTACCGAAGAGTGACATGAGGACAGGGAGTGGCTCTGCCAGCACCTGATTTTGCACCGAGCATCAGCGCCATCTGCAACAGCCTCATGTGCGCCCTAGCCCATGGCACCAACTCGATTGATGCCGCCATCAAGCCTAAGAGCTGAAGGTAATGCCACACTGTTGTTGTCGTCATCCTGAGAAACTGCCGGACCTGCTCATGCAGGGTCCGCCTTCGGTCTACCGGTAAAAACACCCGACCCGTGTCAGTGCGAAAATGGGCTCCAAGGTACTCCATATCTTGTGATGGTTGGAGAAGACTCTTTGCGAAGTTGATGACCCATCCGAGCTCTTGCAGCTGGGCGATGACTCTCTCTGTGGCCGGTATGCTCTCTTCCCGGGATTTTGTCCGGATAAGCCAGTCGTCCAGATAGAGATTTACGAGAACTCCCTCCTGTGGTAGGGCAGCCATGACCTTGGTGAAAGTATGCGGGGTGGTTGTGAGACTGACTAGCAAGGCCCTGAACTGGAAGTGTCCCATTGGCACTGTGAACCAGAGAAACTGCTGATGCTCGGGCCGGATAGGAATGTGCAAGTAGGCCTCTGTAAGATTGTGTGAAGTTAAAAACTCTCCTGCTCTGACTGCCACAATGACAGACTGAAGTGTTTCCATGTCGAACCAAGGCACCTTGAGGCAATGATTGATGCTTTTGAAGTCCAGGATGGGACCATGAAGTAGATGGAGTATCAACCTGAGTAGCATTGGTCTGATGGAACTTCCACAACTGCCCATAACTCCTGGAGTCAAAGCAAGGTGTCCCGCACAGTGCTGACCTTGGGGGGCACCTTGCAGGGAGACTGGACAAAAGCTTCTATTAGAGGATAAGCAAACTCGAGCGTGTATCCCTCCAATGACCTCCAGCACCCACTGGTCGGTCGTAATCCAGGCCCAGGCAGGACAGAAGTTCCTTAAGCGCCCTTCTACAGGGACCAACCCTCCTGGGCCCCCTGCGTTTCATTGTGACTTCTTTGCCCTGGCAGAGGAAGAGGCATAAAAACCTTGTTTGGTTCTTCTGAATCCACAAAAGACCTATCCCAGAGAGGGAAACTGCCCCCATTGGTACGAAGCAAAATGGTCCGTGTAGAATCAGCGAAAATCACAAGCTGTGATCCTGCACTGGAGCAGAGGCCCTAACCGGCTTAAGCTTATCCTCGGGAAGTCGATCACCTTTGGACTCCCCCAAATCCTTAACCAATTTGTCTAAAGTTTTCCCAAACAAGAGTTTATCCTTGAACAGGAGCTTACTCAATCGGGCTTTGGAGGAGACATCCGCCGACCAATTTTGTAGCCACAAATAGCACCACACCAACATGCTCTTTGACAGATCCCTAATAAGATCAAAAAAGGCATCTGCCAAATAGGCCACTCCTGACTCCAATTTGGCAGCTTCAGGTGGTGGAGGATGAGATTTCCCCAACGATTCCAAGATCCCTTTTGCCCAGTGCAAGCAAGCACATGCCACAAAAGCTCCACAGACTGATGCCTGCAACGACTGCGCATTGATATTAAAAGCCTGCTTCAGCAGAGTCTCACACTTTCGGTCCTGCACATCCTTGAGGGCTGAACTGCCCTCCACGGGGATTGTAGTCTTTTTTGTGTAACCACGCTCATTACCGTGTCCACCTTGGGACGAGCGAAGGAGCTCCTTCTCAGAGTCTGGTAGGGGACAGAGCCTCGCCATTGCCCTTGTGTCCTTCAGAGCCACCTCCGGGACATCCCACTGATCCTGCATCATTTGTTTGATCACCCGATAGAGGGGAAACACCATCTGGGGCTTCCAGATGGCCTGAAACAAGGGATCTTCCAAGGGCTTGTCCTCCACTGGAACCTCCAATGACATATTAAGAGTCCTCGTGGAATGGGCAATGAGAGCCGCCAGCTCTTATCTGCAGATAAAAAATAATACAATCCCCGCCTTATCCTGTGAGATCTCACCCTCTTCAAGCTCAGCGGACTCTGGTCCCATATCCACATCTGGGTCAACTGCATCCTGTAAGTGTATGAAGGCTGTATCTTCCCAAACACTCCCTGTCGGCTATGCTCCGGTTCCCCCAGTCGCCTGCGTGCACTCTCGGGTAGGCTGCAAACTTACTAAGCTGCCGCCCCCCCCCTTTTTTTTTTGCAGGCTATGCAGACACCAGCTTTCCAGGGACACCAGACTCTTTTCACTTCTGCCTGCGAAGGGACTGGGATCCCCGTGGGCAGTCACCGGCTTTCCTGCCCATGTGCTCTGAGCCCCAGTTGCCAGGTCTGTTTTTTTGGTCACCATGGTGACCCGGCACCTGGGGTTTGTCGAGCCCTAGATATGTCACATGATCATGCATATGAGAACTGCTGTGACTCTTCCACGCGTGATGATTTTCAAAGACTGACAAGGAATACACAAGACAACTTTTTAGGGTTGGCTCCACCATCAGGCAAGACTAGGTGGTCACCCAGTGTAGCAGCTACTAAGGGGTGGCAATGAACAGCAGCAGCAGTCAAAGAAAAACAACAGACAGCCACAGAGGATACGTTTATAAAAGGTCACCTAGGAGCAGAGAGCACCTAGGTGTCTTTATAAAAAAGCCCCAGAAAGGCACAGAAATTTCCACTAAGATCAAACTGCAGACATTGACACCTGCTCAGGAGCAGGTAAGTATGGGCGACATTTTCGAAGGCATTTACACAGTTTACAGCCTTGAAAACCGTGTAAATGCCACTCAGCGGGATATTAAACGGATACGGCTGTGTAGCATCACGGCATGTCGTGGACGGTGACGGAGGCTAACTGCGCAGTGGTGATATTTCATGCTGCCCACTTACCGTATATACTCGAGTATAAGCCGAGTTTTTCAGCACATTTTTTGTGCTGATAAACGGCCCCCTCGGCTTATACTCGAGTCAACGTCTGCAGATGTCTAGCAGGGGGCAAAAATGTTTTTTGCACAGGGCCCCGCGTTTCAGGGGGCCCCGCGCAAAAAACATTCTTCATCCCAAGTTAAAAAAAAAAAACCAACCCAGCTGCTTCTGCCGTGGCAGCATCAAGAGTGCCGCCGCTGCCACGGGGCCCCCCCGGCAGAGCCTCCCTGGATCGCCTCCCTGCATCGCAGCCTATCCCCAAACGCGGGCTTCTTCCAGAGCCGTGAGAGTTTCCTTTCTCGCGGCTCTGTTAATCCCGCCGGGGCTGATGGGAAATAGGCCTGGAAATAGGGTGATGGGGGGGTTAGGACGTAATGGGCTGATGGGAGGGGTTAGGACTAGTAATGGGCTATGGGGGGGCTAGGACTGGAAATGGGCTGATGGGGGGTTAGGACTGGTAATGGGCTGGGGGGCTAAGACTGTTAATGGGCTGGGGGGGTTGCTAGGACTGGAAATGGGCCGAGTGGAAGGAGGGCTTGAACTGCAAATAGCTGATGGGGACGGGGGCTTGGAATGGAAATGGGTTGTGAGGGGGAGGGAACTAGGACTGGAAATGGGTGAGTTGGGGGGCTAGGACAGGAAATGGGCTGATGGAGGGGCTAGAATAGGACTGGAAATTGGCTGTTGTTGGGGTGCTAAGATTGGAAATGGGCTGTGGTGGGGGTTTGGATTGAAATGGACTCATGAAGGGGCTAGAACTGGAAGTAGGCTCATGGGGGGCTTGGATTGGAAATGGGCTGAGTGGAGGGGAGCTAGGATTTGACATGGGCTGATGGGCTCATGGGGGGCTGGGATTGGAAATTAGCTGATGGAGGGACTCGGATTGGACTGGAAATAGATGGGGGAGCTAGGACTGGAAATAGGCTGATGGTGGGTCTAGGATAGGACTGGAAATGGGCTTATGGGGGGCTAGGACTGGAAATGGGCTGATGCGGGAACTAGAAGGGAGCGGATGCTGGGTGGGACTGGAACTAGAATGGAGCTGATGTTGGGGGAGGATTAGAATGGGATGGAGCTGGGAGAGTGAAATGGAGAGGGGAAAAATATTTTGTGTGGGAGGGAAGACAAATCTACTGTCCACTGCCTAATGTACTGACCTCTGCCTAATGTACTGACTACGGTACCTAAGTAATATAGGGGCTGATTTATAAAGCCAAATGCAAGTTAAACTTTTCAAGTGGAGAAAAAGGAGGGACGGGGCATGACGCCCCCCTCCCCATCCTAAAAATTCTTTTTTTTATCCTGTTAGAAATGGATCCCAATATCGGTGCCAGTACTTCTAATCCTGGACCAAAACAAAAATGCAGGTCATACGAAGCTGCTTTCAAACTTAAGGTTGTGTCAAGAGCAGAAGAAAGCAATAACAGTATTGCAAGTAGGGAATTTTGTGTTGACGAAAAACAAGTAAGGGAGTGGCGGAAAATGAAAGCTGACTTGGAAAAGATTCCAAAGGCAAAAAAAGCTCGACGTGGTTTAACGACTTCATATGGGGCTCTAGAGACTGAATTGCATAAATGGGTTATGGAGTGTCGTCAAAATGGTTACTGTGTAACACGCATGGGAATTCGCTTACATGCCCTTCAAATGGCTAAAGATGAAAAATTTAAAGTACCAGGCACTAAAAAATTTGTTGCATCAGCAGGATGGTGTACCCGCTTCATGAATAGGTTTGGCCTATGTTTGCGGCAAAGAACAAAGATTGCACAGAAGCTGCCAAAAGACCTTGATGAAAAAGTGATGTCATTCCATTCATTCATCATAAAACAAAGAAGGATCCATAACTACGACCTTCAAAATATTGGGAATATGGATGAAACGCCTATGACCTTTGATCTTCCAAGCAACAGAACTGTGGCAAGTTTGGGAGACAAAACTATTTTACTAAGAACCACAGGAAATGAAAAAAATCATTTCACAGTCGTTCTGTCATGTTTGGCTAATGGAACCAAGCTGCGGCCTGTTATTATTTTCAAAAGAAAGACCTTGCCTAAAAAGGTCAAATTCCCACCACGAATTACAGTGCGTGCACATATTAAAGGCTGGATGGATGAAGACGGAACAAAAAAATGGATGGAAGAAATTTGGAACGGACGACCAGGAGCAGCCTTAAAGAAAAAACCATCATTGCTAGTTTGGGATATGTTCAGAGCCCACACATCTGATGACATAAAAAAATTGGCAAAGTCTTCTCAAGTTACTTTGGCCGTTATTCCAGGTGGGCTTACATCTGTATTGCAGCCCCTAGATGTGTGTTTAAATAAACCTTTCAAAGACCGTGTGCGAAAGATGTGGCATGAATGGATGTCATCTGGTCAAGCTCAACTGACAAAAGTTGGAAATCTGAGAAAGCCAGACATAGAATTGATAGCACAGTGGGTTCGTGATGCATGGGAAGATATTCCATAGGACCTGGTGCAACGCGCCTTTAAGAAATGTGGCATTAGTAATGCTATGGATGGCAGTGAAGACAGCGCATTGTATGAGAACGACAGCAGTGATGGTGATGACTGTGAAGTCAGTGATGATGACAATGTTTATGCTGATAACATCACAGGAGCTGAAGCAGCTGAAGCTCTGTTTGGACATACAGATGATGAGGAGGAGAACTCCAGTTTTGAAGGATTTTAGCTCTTGTGTGTTAGCTTGGTTGCTGATTAAGCTAAGGTTGATGTACTTTTAAAGATACGGTATTTTTGATACCATATTGTTTTTGTTGACCCCATTTTCCACTTACAGAGCTATTTTACTGTTTTTCGTTTAAATAAATATTCATGTAATTTTATTGGTCTCTATCTTTATTTTTTACATTGACTAGTAGGTGCCTCATTTCCCACCCTCGGCTTATACTCGAGTCAATAGTTTTGCCCAGTTTTTTGTGGTAAAATTAGGTACCTCGGCTTATATTCGGGTCGGCTTATACTCGAGTATATACGGTAGCTTCTATGGGTAAAAGATGGGCCAGCTTTTACTGCAACTATCTTTCACCCATAGAAGCTAATCGGGCGGCATGAAATATCACCACTGCGCAGTTAGCCTCTGCAGCTTTGAAGGCTGTGCGGCGACCCCGGATATTCACTGCTGGGGCCGCATATGACCCGGCATTGAATACCTGGAGTTAGAAGCGACACACAGTCATCGTAAAACAATATCAGGCCCTATGTGTGCAAATCATGACCCAATCTGCGTGCCACCCAAAATCTGCCCCTGAACATGTTTACACCAAAGTCATGCACTAGTAAGCACATTCCTGTATGTATGGAATACTTTTAAAAGCAACATTGTACACTGACAGACGCACATAAAAATGCCTTTATCAAGTTACCCTCCACATGTATCAATGTTTGTGACATACTGCAAATCAACTAGGCATGCCCACGCTTAAGTCAGGCCCCTAAGCCAACACTTTTGTAGACGCCCACCTTCGTGTCTCCGGGATGAAAAGCTTAGTTTGTGTCTTTCAAAGTCTATTAAACATCTTATTAGTTTCTTTATACACTTGCATTCCTATTTTAAAACTTCTTGCTGCCATAAAACCCTTTTAAAACATATTCCTCTCTCTTAGCTTTCCAGTTTATAAAGGAATGAATGTAAAAGCTAACTAGTGTTGTGCTCCAAATTCCAGACCAGGGGCATTAAAGGCCCAAGGCATCAGAAATAGAAACTAGGCTGAAAAAAAGAAAACATTCAGGACAATGTTCCCTCTAATTTTCTGTAGGCTGTGTGCGCATAAAATATCAGCTGTGCAGCTTTTGAAAGAAGGTTAAATTTTTGTGCGCCACATAACGACACTCAGAGTTATATACTTTAAAATTTGACTACACATCAGAATACAGTATGTACACCACACTGATTTTAATCAAATTAAATGAAAATAGACGATTACTAAATGAAGCAGGAAATTTCTAGTAATTACAATCATAACTTTTAAATTTTAAGACGTCTGTGTTGTTTTCTATCAGAATCAGAGCCGTAATTTTTGTGTGCTCTGTTGTAAAGTATGTGCGCTCGCTCAGCGAGGTGTGTGCGTGCGCACACGCGCAGAGCTTAGAGGGAACAGTGATTCAGGTGACACTGAACCAGAGATGTAACTGCAGTAAGTGGAAACTCAACTCTTCCTTATCATAGCTTTCTACATAAGTGTGATTGAGCCCTTGCTGTATTCACGGCATGCTTTGAATAATACCGTTAAGCTTGAGCTGTGGTTATTAAATCCCCAGTTCATGCTGAGCCATTTTTATCATTCTGTTTACATAACAAGAGCTAAAAACTGACCCATCTGTATTAGTCTCTGTACAATGCAATAGAAACTCTAGCAACTTACACTAGACCTTTTGTACAATAAGCTGAACTGTGTCTTGGGAGAGCCTTTGTACAATCCATTCACTGCAGATCAGTTAGCTTTAACATTACTAAGGAAACTGCACAGACTGCTTCTTACTCACTCTAATGAAGTTTGCAGCAAAAAAAGGAGCCGAGGAGGGAGAAAATAGTTTCTGGTGCGATTTTAAAAACCACTGAGGACCTACCTAGGCAAACTGTCCCAATGACTATTTTTAAGATGGCTTGCCAGTACGTTCCAAGAGTAATTTCACTTGTCCTATCAAAACGGATTTGTTGAAAGTTTCCTTTTCGAGCTTTTGGAGTCCAAAATTGTAAAACAGAACTGGAGGATCTTATTTTTGCACTCATGTGCCACATAATTATGGCCACTATGAGAGTAATTTTGTTACAGGTTGCCTAACCTGTACAGCAGATTTGCAGATAAACCATGCCTTTTATATCAAGGGAATATATGCACTTATGTGCCATTATAAAAATTATCCCACTCTTTCAAAAGCTCCCATATAAAGCTGTATCTACTCTAAGGCATATACATTGTCCCATTTTATTCTGCACACTTATCAGTATCTCTTATAAAATATGAGACCGATACTGAACCCCCAGCAGTCAGCATTGTTAAAGCACCTGACCACTGCAAACAAAAGTGAAACTGGACCATCGGGCACTGACTATCTGGTTTCGCCACAGGGTTTGCTATCCAGTCTGTGGCAATATTCAACTGCTAATCAGATAAAAAAAAAACAGCATAAAGTATAAAAGTAATTTTGAAACAGTCCACCTAGGTGCAAAGCCTTTCCTTTTCAAAACTACCAACGAGTACAAAAACAGACAGACTTTGCACACAACTTTTCTGTGCATGTTTTTTTGCTACAAAACTGCACTCCTTTGCTGTGCGAGCAGCTTGTTTTACATCATTAGCTACAACATCGCATTGTCTTGTGATGAGGCAGAGGATATAAAATCTGCCACTGGTCTCTGGGAACAACTCTCCCCAATCTGGGTTAAGCGCACATGGAGGGTAATTTATGAATGCATTTGTGAGCATATAGCAGTATGCACGTGTAAAATGTAGCTTATAAAATTACCGTGTGTGTAGGAATACATGCAATGAAAAGAAAGCAAACACACACTTGTATGCAACAATAGCGGAGGTCTGGTCAGGAATGGATTTCGGAGAGAGCATGGGCACAGTCACAATTTATGCATATACTTCCTAAAACGCATGCAATCACACACATTTTATTGTACACAGGTTCATTATAAGCATAATTTTCGCAGGATTTGTGGTAGTATTTTATAAAGATGTATAGGCATCTATATGTCTTCACAAAATAGGTGCCCACTTAACCTCTCTACCTAGGTGACTTTTTTGAAAATTACCCTTAAGCTGTAGAACCCTATTTTTAGCTAGACTGAGGGTAGAGTTTTCACACAGCCAATCCACCCTGGTAAATAAATGGCTTTGAAAACTGTACTCTACAATATGGGCAATGAGTGCTTCGGGAATTTCACCCAATAATTTCAAAGCTCTCTACGTGAATAAACAGTTATTTACTTGTGGAAACAACTTCCCTCTCCTCCAACAATCAGGAGCAGCATGGAAACGTCTGAGGAGGGAGAGCCTGCATACAGCTATCATTTTGAATGCCCTGCATAAACCGTTATGGGGTATATTTGCACCTGCAAATGCAGGTGCTGAAAAATCAGTCCCATTCCTGTAAGCTAGGTAGAGGGAGGAGTAGCCTAGTGGTTGGGGCAAGGTACTTCAGGCCGGAAGGTCGGGGGTTCAAATCCCACTAGAGGACAGCAACCTTGGGCCGGAAGGACTGGGGTTTCTAGTCCCACAGATGCTTCCTTGTGGTCTTGGGCAAGCCACTTAACCCTCCATTGCCCATGTTCCCTGTAAGTATTAGTGTATGTGTCTCATATCCCTGCTTGTTAAATGTATCCCCCAATTGTGTTGTGACTGCTTTGATTGAAGGATAAGGCGGGATACAAAACTGTCTAAATAAATAAATAAATTTTCAAAGGGAAAGGCAGCGTAGGATTTTCCTTTCAAATTGAGCTTGCAATCTCACAGGACATTTCAAAACAGCCCCATCTGCCTTTGAGATTTTTGTTTGGTTTCTCTACAACTTTCCTGAACTAGCTGCTCAGATTACTGATAACTATAACTATTTTTTCACATTAAATAATGTGCATGAAATGTCCATTCTCCTTGTGGAACATAGCAAGGGTAGCAAGGCATCTATCAGAGAGCAACTAAATCAGTTCAGACTGCATCCACTATTTAGGTACTAAGCAGGTGCGAAAACACATATTTAACAAAAAAAAAAAAGCTGAATTTGCTTATAACCAGAAAATTAAACAAAGATCAAACACGTGATTCAATGGTTCGATTTAGACTGATACTTCTGTCACTAGGAGGTACCTTCGATTTGTTATGATTTCAAACTTTGAAGACAATACATTATGATGCCTTTAGCTAGGAGAGCGGAGGTACATTGAAGATTTCTGCTGTTACAAAAATCGACGGAGGAACTCTTCTACCTTTGCTCCAAGGCTGGCCTGATATCGCCTCAGCTGCCGAACACGCATGTATTCCGATTTGACTCTCTTTTTCCAGCAGATCATGCTCCGTGTAGTCGGAGGAGTTGGCAAGTCCATTGTACTGCTATTAAACAAATAAGCAAGAAATATTAAGAGGAAGATCCCACTTTGAACAGGGCTCTGAAATTCATGTACTATTACTCATCCACGACAACTTCTAGAGACACCGAGCAATATTCAACATCATGGCTGCCATTGAACTTTAACATTTTTGATGTAAACATTTCAAGTGAGACGTATTTTTAGCAGAACTTTTCAGCTTCGAAACAGCACGTATAACTTAATGTTTATGCTGGGTATTTAGAAGGCCATCTATAGACGTCTTCCAGCCTAAAGCCCCAATTTAAGCATTTAAATGGCCTTTTATGAAAGCAATGCATTGCGCATACTTTTTGGCATGACTTAAGGAGCGTACTTGTAGAGGAGGCGTGCTCAGAGAAGGCATTTGAGAAGAGCAACAATTTACGTAAGTACTTTACAGTCTAGGCCAGCGTTTCCCAAAGTGGGGGTCGCGACCCCAAAAATCTGCATTGGGGGTCGCGGCCGCATGCTGGATTCCGGATGGGGTAAATCGTGTTTTCAGGAGGCCATCTCCTGTCAGATTCAGCCCGCCGTCAACAAAAGAAACACAGGCACAAGGCCTTCGTGATACAATCGGACGCCTGCCTCTAAGACCCTGCCGGCCCTCCTCTGTGCGTCAGAGGAGGCGGGACAAGGAACAGCGCCAGGGTCTTACCGGAACACCTAAGACTCTACCGGCCTTCTCTATCCCTCCTCTGTGACGTACGTCAGAGGTGGCGGGACAAGGAAAAGCGGCAGTGTCTTACAGGCAAGCGTTTGTCTCCAATACCCTGCCGGCCCTCCCAGTCCTCTTCTGTGACGCGCATCAGAGGAGGCGGGACAAGGAAAAGCGGCAGAATCTTTCAGTCACCGTATGTCTCTAAGACCCTGCCGACCCTCCCTGTCCTCTTCTGTGACGCGTATCAGAGGAGGCGGGACAAGGAAAAGCGGCAGAATCTTTCAGTCACGCGTATGTCTCTAAGACCCTGACGGCCCTCCCTGTCCTCTTCTGTGACGCGCATCAGAGGAGGCGGGACAAGGAAAAGCGGCAGAATCTTTCAGTCACGCGTATGTCTCTAAGACCCTGACGGCCCTCCCAGTCCTCTTCTGTGACGCGCGTCAGAGGAGGCGGGACAAGGAAAAGCGGGAGGGTCTGACAGTCACGCGTTTGTCTCTAAGACCCCGCCGGCCCTTTCTGACGCATATTTGTCGGTCAGAGGAGGCGGGGCAAGGAGGGCCGGCACGGAGACACACGCGCTCTTCTATCAGAAAAGAGCGAAGGGGCGGGAATAAGGAGATAAAGATGATGCTGGACATGGGGGGTGGGAGACATCGGATGACAGAAGTGATGCTGGACATAATGGGGTGTAAGGAGAGAAATTGGGTAACACGTGATGCTGGACATAGGGAGGCATAAGGAGACAAAGAGGTGATGCTAGACTGGGGGGGGGGGGGCATAGGGAGACAGGTGATGCTGGACAAGGGAGGGAGATAGGCGATGCTTGATACGGGGGGAGGTGGGGGGTACTGAGCAAGGAGATAGAAGATGCTAGATATAGGTAGGAAGATGACCTGTGAGACAGAAAATGATGAGCCTTGTAGAGGAATTTGGGAAACAGATGAGATATTGGATATGGGAGGCGATGACTAGGGAAATACAGGCAATATCGGTCATAGGGGAAACTATGGAACTAGAGGAGATGCTGGAATGGGAAGGAGGGAGACAGACAGAAGATGTTTGACATTTGGAGCCTTACAGAGGATGTGAAACAGAAGAGATGTTGGAGAGGGAGGGCAGCAAATGGTGACACAATATTAAGGGTAAGGCTAGGGAGACAGAAAAGATAGTGATAAGGAGCGGTGGAAACCAGGGAAACAGAAGAGATGCTGGACATGTGTTGGGGGGACTAGGGAGACAAAAAGGAGCAAATGAACATGGGAGAGGAAGAGAGAGACCCTGGATGGAGAAGGATAAGAAAGAAAAGAGGTGATGACTGTGAAGACAGGAGAAAGACAAAATGGCAGATAAACTGGTGCCCCTGGGAAAAAAAGAGCTAAGAGAAGAAAGAGAAAAGCAGAAACCAGAGCCAAACGATAATAAAATGGCCAGAAAACAAGATAGAAAAAAATAATTTTTTATTTATTTTCTCTTATATACTGCGCTATTCTGCATCAGTGCGGTTTACATTGAACAAACTGAAATTACATTGAACAGGGCATTATAACTTGGAGATAACTATTTTACAGGGAACATGGGCTATGGAGGGTTAAGTGGCTTGCCCAAGACCACAAGGAGCACCTGTGGGACTAGAAACCCCAGTCTTTCCGGCCCAAGGTTGCTGTCCTCTAGTGGGATTTGAACCCCCGACCTTCCGGCCTGAAGTACCTTGCCCCAACCACTAGGCCACTCCTCCACTCCTATTTTATTTTCTAGTTAGTGATTGGAATATACGTAAACAAGGGGCTGCAAGCACATTTTCTACTGGAAACTGACACACTGCTTGTTGTCAGAGCCGGTCCAAGGGTTTCTCCTTAATCACCTCCCGTCTTGACTACTGTAACCTCCTCCTTGCTGGTCTCCCTTTGAATCATCTCTCTCCCTTTCAATCTGTTCAACACTCTGCTGCACGGCTAATCTTCCGGCAGCCTCGTCATGCCCATATTACTCCTCAAGTCACTTCATTGGCTCCCTATCCGTTTCCGCATCCAATTCAAGCTTCTTCTGCTGACCTATAAATGCATTCACTCTGCAGCTCCTCATCACTACCTTTCTTATCTCTCCTTACATCCCCCCTTGGGAACTCCGCTCTTCTAGCCAACTGCTTCTGTCTGTGCCCTTCTCTTCTACTGCTAACTCCAGACTTCGCTCCTTTCACCTTGCTGCACTGTACACCTGGAACAAACTACCTGTGTCTGTACGCCAGGCACCTTCCCTAACCCTCTTCAAATCCGGGCTGAAAACTCACCTTCTTCGCTGCTGCTTTTGGATCTTGACTCACCTGACCTCCTTTTCTTTTCCTTTCCCCCTTGTTTTATCCCTGCTTACACCTTCTGTGTTGTCTGTCTTGACTAGATTGTAAGCTCTTGTGTCTTTGCAGCACTGCGTACGACTTGTAGCACTATACAAATGCTCAGTAGTAGTAGTAGTTTTTGCCGCACCTAGCAGCCCACCACCCCTACACCAAGCCACCACTACTGCCAATTCTGTCTTGGGGGGAGGTGGGTAGTGGCAGCATTTTAAAAGTGGAGGTTTTGTGCCACCACTTTGTTGTCCATGGCCTACCACTTCTAACCTCCCTCTGACAGTAAGTTACATCAGAGGAGGATCAGAAGTGTCAGGGTATGTGCTGAAGCACTTGCCTTGCTGCAGGCAACAAAGCGGCGGTACAAAGCCGCCCACCCACCCTAATGGATGGGATGACCCTGCTTCTTGTTTTTAGGTGCTGTTGAGTCCATGTTGATTCCTGGTGGAACCTGGGACAATTCTGCACAAAAAAACTAAGAATTATGCACAAAAGTTTATAAAATTCTTCATGTTTTTTTTCAGTAAACATTTGTACTGAATTTCCCCATCATAAAGCCCAACTCTTCCTCTAGGGCTGAAATTTCCCCTGCCTTTTCCATCCTTAGCTCTCTCACTCTGATCTCAGCTCTCCCCAACCCCCAAGCCTTTCCTGGGCCTCTCTCCCACCTCCCACCTCTCTTCCTCTAACTTCTAGCAAGATCCCTACTGCTGTTTGTGCCTAAGGTCTACCCTCATCTGCATATACCCCCACCTCACCTCCCTTCTCCGTGCGCCAAACCTTATTTCTCCCTTACCTCTCCTTTCTTCCCAGGCACATATCTCCACCTTTTTTTCTCTCCATCCCCCAGGTATACACCCATCTCCAGCCCCCAGCCACTCCCCTCCCCAACTCACTAGCACCCATTCTCCAGCCCCCAGCCAATCCCCGACTCAACAACAGCCCTTCTCTTCTGCCTGCCCCACAGCGGCTTTTTAACACAGTCACGGGAGCCTTTTCCTTTGCTCCTGCGGCTGTGTTATACTTGCAATGCCAACACTGCATGCTTTCAAAAGGTAAACAGAAGTGCTTCCTTTTTTAAAGCGCTGTGTGCCAGCATCTGAATCTAGCATGTCTGTGGAAACAAATGGAAATGTTCCTGTGGCTGTTCCTGTGGCTATCAGCGAGACAGGCTCGAGCGCCCATCAAGCTTGTATACTCGAGCCCGCCAAACTGGCTTGTCAGTGTCAGTGCCTGTGCAGAATTCCTCAAGAAGTAAGCTGTCCATGTTATGACTACGAGTATCCCCTGAGTTTTCTTGGCAAGGTACGACCTGAAGTAGATTGCCAGGTCTTCCTTCCACAAAGTAAGCCTACAGCAGCTGGTATTCCAAGTACTAACCAGGCGCGATCCCGCTTAGCTTCCGAGATCAGACAAGATCGGACACATAGACTGGTCTGGCTGAATGGCACAGAGATTTATTTAATCATGTAATTTTTGTCCATACAAGGTGCAATCAAAAAGCATTGAGACTTGTACAATAGCACAAGTATAACACTGACAGTTATTGCACGCAATCTTCAAAGTAGTTCTCTTCCAATAAAACATACTTCCTCCAGCGTTCCTGCCGCTGCTGGAAACAATTTTGAAATGCCTCTTTTGTTGTTATGCTGTGAAGCTGTTGTGTCAGATTTTGCTTACTAGTCTCCAAGTCATCAAATCTCCTTCCTTTCAGTGGTAATTTCACTTTTGGAAACAAGAAAAAGTCATAAGGTGTGAGGTCAGGTGAATACGGAGGCTGACAGACTTGCTCAGTTTGGTCTTTGGCCAAGAACTACTAGACAAGATGCGATGCATGAGCTGGGGTGTTATCGGGATGAAGCAACCATTCACCATTCTTGTACAACTCTGGCATCTTACAACGAACTGCATCTCTCAAACGAGTCAGAACTTGGTCATAGTACTCCTTATTGATGGTTTGGCCTTTTGAAGCATACTCATGATGAACAATATCCTGTTAATCAAAGAAAACTGAGCATGACTGACATTGCTTCTCACCTGACAGGCTTCCTTGAGTCGGGAGAGTTTGGAGTCTTCCATTGTGAAGAATGAACCTCAGTTTCCGGGTCATAACCATAAACTCATGATTCATCACCAGTAATATTCTTTTTAATGAAATTGGAGTAATTTTCAACGCATTCCAATAACTCCCTGGCTGCAGACAGTTGATCTTTTTGGTCAGGGGGCAGGAATTTCAGTATGAATTTTGCAGACACACGTCTTATCCCTAAATCAATAGTAAAAATGTAGTGACCCAAAACTGATGTTCATGTCCTCAGCAATCTCTCTGATAGTCAATCGATGATTTGAGCGTATTGCGGTATGCACTGCTTCAATTTTGTCTATATTCCTGCTCGTGGATGGCCTTCCAGAACATTCGTCACTGTCAAAACTTTGGCAGTCCTCTTGGAAATGTTTGTACCAGTCAAACTCAAGCATGACTCGTGCATTCATTGCCATACACTTGATGTAACTTGTCATAAGTCTCTGCATGAATCTCCAAGTTTCTGGCAGAATTTAATGCAAATTCGCTATTCAATTTTTTCACTCATCGTAAATCTGACAAACTGCTTTTACATGATGCAAAATGCAGAGTGGAGGAGTAGCCTAGTGGTTAGAGCACTGGCTTGGTAACCAAGCAACCAGGGTTCGATTCCCGCTAGCACTCCTTGTGGCCTTGGGCAAGTCACTTAACCCTCCATTGCCTCGGAAGAAAGGCCTGGCAATCTACTTCCGGTGACACTGCCAAGAAAACCCAGGAGCTTCTGGGTCGCCAGGAGTCAGGGCTGACTCAAAGGCACACATTACATTGCATTGCAAATCTGACAAACTGCTTTTACATGATACCAGACATCATACATATGATTTAAAAAATGCAGGTGTGCTGCAGCCATGCTACACTCCGAACATGCAGAGCACAAAGCTAGGTCACTGCATGCTTAATGGCATCCTAGTGTGACGTATTGTTATATAGCTACACAACGAGTCTTAATACTTTTTGATCACACCTCGTATATTCCTCTGAACTACCCTCTTTTTGTCATGGATAAAAAGTACCCAAACTGTGGATGGGGCAGGGAGGTTGCAAAAAGGCACTTTCCACATCGGTAAAGGGGTATGCAGCAACTGTTGAATTGATGTGTATCTCTTAGGAAGAGAGAATAAAGTTCCCTCCTAAAGTCTTGCTGAATACCTTCACGAGGTGATCCTGTTGTATAACATCTATACCAAATCTCAGCAAGGCAACAATTGAAGTATGGTAGGAACGAAGAAGAAAAATACATACTGGCCGCACATCATCCAGGATGAAAAGGTGCCCACCCGTAGCTTATGCACTAGAGCTAACGATGGTGGTTGCGATAGTGCAAGTGTTGCTGATGTAGATATCATCCCTGCCACAGATAAAGGCCATGGTGAGCCTGTTCATGGACCCTCTGTGGCAGGAGAAAAAACACAGAAATTAATGAAAAAGTTAAAGAGGATTAACTACAATAAAGTGGAATTCTGAAGATAAAGAGGAGATGGATCGATGCAATAACAGCAGCTACGGGTACCAGTCTTGTCAACAATGAGCCGCCTGACTCAAGACCGAACAAAATTTAGGATAGCTATCCAGAGGGTCGCCATGAGTTGACTCCAACTCGACGGCACTTAACAACAACAACAATGTACTGCTATTTTTATGCTACAAACCATATATATTTAAATCAAGAGGGTATACAAAGAGAATCCACAAAAAGCTGGAAGAAAGAGGAAATCTTGGCAAACTACCCATACTTGTTACATTTTACGAACTCCAGAAGGAAGCTCTCTGTGGAACGATGCAAGTACTACGCTGAGCATTAGCAGTAAATTTGAGAGACTGAGATCATACTCCACATACCCTGGCTTAGAAGTGAGGTTCATGACTGTCATGGTATCTGCAAAATTAACCCATTGGAAGAAAATGCCCGAGTAAAAAGTTTTGAAAAAGTTTCCTTGGGTAATTTATAATAGGGTACCTCTCAAAAATACACCTCTTCTATTTTATAAAGGCAACATAGCTATGTATGTGCGCTCAGAACTATTCCCAGTAACATATTAAGGCTCCCACACACATTTATAACCATTCGGAGGTACAAGCAATTGTGTATGTGCACTCAGTGCATGCATGTATGCATTTTATAAATACAGGTGCACATCACAACTGTACTCCAGTTCTGCTGAAACACCTTCCTTCCTCCCTGGGAACGCCTGCATGAAGACCACATAAAAATATGCATGATCTTGTTAGAACACATGCTAGTACATGTGTATTGTGGTGGCGAAGACAGCCAGGTCCCTATGGAGATAGAAAAAGTACAAGCAGTTTCCCCTAGTCAGAGGGAAAGTGAAAGAAATGGTCATTTTAAAAGTGCAGCTAACGCTGAAAAAAACCTGTCAAAAGTTGTTGTCCAAAAGCCACGCCCCAGCTCCATGGTAACTGAGGGTGGTAATGCAGGACAGCTGGGGGCGGGGTGGAAAGATACAGGCCAGTCCCACTCATATAAACCCCAGAGAACAGGGAGAGAGAGACAGGCAAGGAGATTGCCGGGAGTGCCAAGACAGCCAAGATTGCCAGGACTGACAAGGCAGGCAAGACTGGAAAGGCAGGCAAGTTTGCCAAGGCACGAGAGGAGGAGAGCTGACTCTGATTCAGAGGTGGAGTCTGAGAGGGAACCTCATTCTGAGCAAGAGTTTCACTCTTGCAGGAGGAAGAGAGACGAGAGGGCTAACTTAACCAGGAAACAGCATGGCCAGGGAAGTGGCAGTGAAGCATTGCTGAAGAAACTCCCAAAAGGTATTGCTGCTAAGGTTACTAGCCAAAGGTCTCAGGAAAAGTTCCCAGACAGCAAGTGGAGGGAAGGATATCCCCAAAGCCAGCTCCAGTAGTTTAACCAGCACCAGGGTTATAGGAAGCCTGCAGGTGGTTCAAGAACCCAGGAAGGGCTGGTAAGGAAGCCTCTCAGTAAAGAAAGTTTGAATGTTTTAAAACTGGTAAAACGTATGCTAAAAGACCAGGAAGTAACCTGGGGAGAGAACAGTTCTGTGTACCGAGGGAAGGCTCGAGGGGAACAGCTGTTTTCTAACGACGTCACAGAACAATTGTGTTCAAAATGTGAGTCAATGGACATTGGGGAAAATGATCTTTTGAGTGAGCCTGAACAGGCTATGGAATGTGAGTTGTCCCTGGTAGTGAAGTAAGAATGTTTGGAAATATAAGTTTGAAGAAAATTCCATTTCTGTGATATGCATGTTGTTTCAAAGAGCAAAGAAGTTTTAATTAGTATGGCTGCTGCTTTAAATGAGACCTGCTAAGGAAGACGGCTTGAAGTCTCTGGATAACTGATTAAAACCCTTAAAGCTTTGAAACAAAGAAGAAAAGTTTGTTTGCTAAAATTTTGCTGCATTGAAGTTTCAATGGACATTTTGAGTTCAGTTAAAGCACTGTGAAGTAAAGCTTTATTTTTGGAGAAATAACATTTGTTTGCTGAAGTAAGCAAGAGCAATTCTTACCTTTATTTTTTTGTGGATGTTTGTACACATGATATACCAAGCTTCATTTGAAGTTCCCGCTATTAAGGGAGGCGAATAAAAATATTCCTGCGTTTGCTTTCAACTCTCGGCTCAGCATTTTATTACAACTACATTTGCTCAAAGTACTACAACTCCCAGAGGCCTTTGCCCTGGAGTTTATTGAAAGGAACATTCGCACCCCCTTTCCTCGTCAGGCAGCCGCCTAGGCGGGGGAAGGGCGCGACAGTATTCACCTGCACAATTTTATCATAGCCATTTTCCACGCTGGAAAACACATTTTACACCTGTAAAATGATTTATAAATTTATTCCCATAATATCCACTTTCTTCTTCTTGCCCCCATCTAAAAAAACTTCAGAAAGTTCATTTTATCTTATAGCACACTATAAAATATATTCTCCAGGAACAAGCAGGAAGTCAGTCCTCACATATGGGTGTATTGCCAAATTTTACGCTTTTCCTTTAATCCTGTCACTCACTAGCTCACTGACTAGGCACAGACACTTTGGCAAATACAATATGAGTTAACCCTGTCACTCACTA
The DNA here is from genome assembly GCA_033557465.1 of Ichthyophis bannanicus. NCBI lineage: Eukaryota > Metazoa > Chordata > Amphibia > Gymnophiona > Ichthyophiidae > Ichthyophis > Ichthyophis bannanicus. Next base: position 57,892,262 of record CM066045.1, read on the forward strand.
GCTCACAGACTAGGCACAAACACTCTGGTAAATACAATATGCTTTTATTAGATTAAGTCCTTTTAGAATAATAAGTAAAAGTTAAGCATTAATACTTCACCGGATATTATAGCTCACTCCAGGTCGGGGGACTTTTCAGCGATCACTTAGAGGGAATCCGGGAGGTCACAAGAACTACGTCTGTCTCGTATATCAGTTGAAGTCCCAAAGTCTTGCTGAAAAATCCCCCTCCTAAGTACTCTTAATCAGACTCGTGCCTGCTGCATGCTCTGGTAATTCATAGGTTAACATGCTGCATGCTCAAATCAGGATTGGCTAGGGTTAATGCTGTACCCGTGGTCTTGTATAATAGGGTGTCAGCTATCTATGAGTCATTCATTCAGTTCTGACCAGCCAAAACCACCTGCCTGCTCAGAGATTTTGACCTAAAGTAACCCCAAGCTTTGGTCTCTGGGCTAGCAGGCCGATTCAGCATGATTTCTCACATACAGAATGGCTCAAGAGTTCAATTTCTTTGCAAAGTACAATATTCTTTGCTGATCCAAAAATCCAAATAAATCTTTAATTAGTAATACATTCCACCCGTGGATCAACAAGGATATTGTACGTAAGCAATGGCTGAATCGCCTTTGTAATTCATTTAGAAATACAGTAATAATAACATGGGCTAAAACATAGTGGATAGCATTAAGGTAAATGCTTGAGGGGACAAGAAGTCTCAGTGTAAATTAGGTGATATTTTCCCATTTCCACCGGCATTACAATTGCCAAAGCCAAATGGCTTGTAGGTCTCAGCTACCTTTATCAGTTCCCCATGCAGTGGGGGACTCATTTCACCTGCACATTCAGAACTTTTTTGCCACTGTACATCTGCCCCATGGACTTCAATCTGACCACCCGTGGGTTCAAAAAGCAGTATGAGCAGGAGAAAGAGAAACCACAGTAATAATTAAGATCTGGGGAACAAGTGACATAAGCAATTGGGCACATGATGTTCAGCAGAAAAAAAATCTGAGATACTAGAATTACAGTTACTTTCCAAGGAAACAATAACAATACATAAGACAAAAAAAATCATTCACAAAAGTTCACAAAAGTCCACTTTCAGATCATTTGGGCCTGCTTCTCAGCAGTTCTTCAGGACTTCGTAGTGTATTTCACCTTTCTCTGAAGTTCAAGCTTGGCCTCTCTCAAAGGTTGAACCTCTCATTCTCATAGGTGGACATCTTGGCCCTTCTTTCAATGTGACACACTGAAGCAGATAGGGACTCCCTCACACATTTCTGCGGTGTGTAGTTCGGATTTCTCGGGATGATCTGCTCCATCTGGACTCTGGCCAATTTCCTCTGCTGGACTCTCTGGATTGCAATTGGTGACATGGCTCCAGGCCTCATTCAGAAGAGCAGCACCAATATTAAATGAAAAGAGTAAATATTCTAGATTAGATTTCACAATAAGATAAACTTAATTTCATCTATATTTACTAAGATCATATCCTATAAATAATAAGTATTGCTTTATAAACTTTCAGCGGTCTACCAGTAACTATCTCGTATGGTGTCAATCTTATCTCGCAGTTTGATTAACTCCTTGTCTTTCTATCACTGGAAATTCATTTGCTTGTAGGAAATATTCCATTATGCCCTTGACTGACCTTTACATGTTTACAGATCAGACAAGTTGCACACACGTGTTCTGCAATTTTGGCAAGTTTTAGAATTATACCCAATTGTGTGAGAATTTGTCATCAAATCATCCCCCTTTGCCTCTGAATGCCTGGCCAGGACATACAGAGGAAAAGTGAGGCAAAAAGCATCCGGAAGTACCACATGGCCAGTGTGGGTTTTCCAAAGCTCATCAGGGTGCAAGGTGCACCTAGCCTGTCTCCAAGTATCTATTTCCAATTGTTGAGTATGACTTCCTAAATTGAAGCTTCTGGAGACGGCATAGTTGAATAAAGTGCTCATAATCTTTTGTTTACATATTCATTGGGCAGATATGTCACTTCAAATTACCTTCATCAGTTTATTGTCTATCACAGTTTCTCCTTTAATATTCCACTTCATCCCTCACAACACTTTTTCACTACCTGCATCATTCCACCAACTACGTACATAGGTCCTTTGCATGTTTTTTATTCCATACTTATTGTCATGGTGCAAGGCAGATAATGCCTATGGAAGTAGATGAAAACACACAGGGCAGTTTTAAAACCGGCAGTGCAAAGCACATGGCTAGAGGTTGCTATGAGCAACCAAGCAAAACAAGAGCACAGGCTGTAGGTAAATGCCCAGATAGAGAATTACGTCATAGCTCATCAGAGAAGCAAAAACAGCTGCAGCAGTTTGAGCTAACAAGAGTCTCAGAGAATGACGCACTTAAAAAGTCAGTCTTGAGCAAAGCAGGGCAGAATCGAGAGAGGAGCAGACTCATTCTCAAGAACCGAGAAAGGAACAGAGACAGGAGCAGGGAGTCAGACTCATTCTCTGATGCCGAGGGAGAAAGAGACCCTGAGAGGATTCACTGGAGAAGAAAGAGCAGAGCTCAGGAGAGCCAGGAGTCATACCTGCAAGTTTCTGATGGGGAGTCCATCTGTACCTCAGAGGGGTTTGCTCAGGAGGAATTCTCAGAGGTTAGTGCTGGAAAGTTGGGCTGCACTAAGCCAAAGTCCGGTTGGGGACAGAGAGAGCTTCCAAGCCGCAAACCACGAGGAGCTGGGAGAGGGAATACCCACGAGAGCAGGTACCTGGGGAGCAAAAGCTATTATCCAGAAGTGAGTTCCTACCCGAGAGAAAGACGTCCCTTGAGGGGAAGTGAAAGGGAGAAAACGTTCAACTTCCCGGTTGCAAAACGGAGAGTCAGAGCTCAGCCTGAAGAAAGGCATAGTACCTTGAATAGAGGGGCACTGGATTTTAACTACTATGGTCCTGAAGGATATGGCCCTCTAAGGAGAGAATCCATAGTGCACGGTAACCAGCCTTTCTGCAGGGGGAGAGGGGAGAGAAGCTCTAGCCAAGAAGAGAGGGAACTTTTAAACACTGATACACATTACAGCCCGGACAAATATAATTCCCAAGAAGCACACGAGGACATGGAATGTGACTTCTGTGAAGAGAGCTCAGATATTTGTAAAATGGACTGTACAATGGTGTTTTCAGACAGCGTGACCTCTTTTTGTTAAAGCCCGAGTAAATCCCTGCCTAAGAGAAATCTGTGGAGGAACACAGATTTCATTGGAAAGCTTTTGTGAGAGAAAAAGCCTGTTTTCCCTTTTTGTTTGCTTAAAGCTGTCAAGAAGCATTTTTGTTGTAATTTGTAGTTCCCACTTGTGTTGTACCAGTATCATGGTTTAATTTCTTTTGACCCTTGTTGCAAGAATTCTCCCGGGAAGGGAAATAAATACCTCTTTAAGCATAGCTACTCGACCACAGCTACCTTCTTATTAGAATAGCTATTGGGACTCAAAATCCCAGGGGGCACTACTCCGCCCTTGCTACATAAGAGGATCCTCACTGAAGCCCCAGGCCTTCCGCCTCCGGGGTAGTAGGTGAGTGACATTATGTATCCTTATTTGGCAAGGCTGCTAAGAATATCAAACAATTGTTAATAACTTAATATTGGTGTAAACAAATGGTAGGCAGAGAATATAAATTTAGATTCTTCTCAATAAGATAACAGTATGAGTAAACAGTGTCCCTTTCCCATCAACTTAATTGGTCCAGTGCTAAGTGGACATATGCTCATTCTAAATAGGAACAATTTGGGTAAAATCTTTACAATATAAAACTATTATTTTGCAGCATTTTATAACATCAATCCCAATAGAAAGAAATATGGCTCATATCTCTCATGTATAACTAGAATCTATCGTATACACTGTTCTCAGTGAGAGTGCTGTTGGACTGATTTTAAAATTGCAGTGTTCACAAGGATTTATGTAAGCTACTCATTAATTGTGGTGTCAAAAAGAGATCCTTTTGAGGTGAGAGATCTAAGAGGGTACAAGGCATTGGTGGTTGGGCCTCACAGCGATACGTCTTCAGGTTCTTCTTGGATTGCAAGGCATTTGTGGCTGGGTCTCATGACGATCCTCGGGTTCTTCTCGGCCTATTCCCCCCTGCCTATTCATGTCTCTTCAGAGGCATAAATATGCAAGGTTCCTGTTCTTCAGGCCTTGTGGGTCCTCGAGGAGTCTTAGAGCAGTCAGAATTCTGGTAGCCCAGATCGTCACATTGGAAGCAGCACATTTATTGTCTTTTCTAAGCCTAGGCCGTGGCCTCACCTTTCTGCCTCTCTCTCTCTCTCTTATTCTTTTTCTCAAACCTCTCCTGGATCATTGCCGTTAAGCAAGATTTGGTTTTATCCAATCAACTCAAGTTCTCATTATTTTCTGGGAACTCAGTTCCATCTTTAATCTATATTTGCTCTGTATGCATGGGAACAAAGCAATTTCATATCAGCCTCTGTCCAAAATTTCAGCAAACTTATTAATATTTTACTCATCTTGTAATTGCTGTGTGTGTACTGGACCTCTGCATAATGTACTACTACAACAAGTGTATTTGGTAACATAAGTACAAGTATATAAACTAAAGAAAATTAATATCTCACAGTGCTGCCACATATATCTGTTTTCTCTGCAACATATATCTATTTTCTCAGGAACTGTACTGAAACTGAAATAAAAACTTTTAAAACAAAGTACACTTTTTCTCTGGACACCAACACATAAAATTCAAATACAGGAAAACAGGTGAATTTATCCTAAAATCCAATATTGTAACAAATAAAACTGTGATGTTACTGTCCTGTTCCTCAGTCATCGGCACAAAGCTTAACAAGGCAAAGTAATTATCTTGAATCTTACAGTTCAGGAAACAGGCATTCTCAAATGACATGAAACAGCAAAGAGGTGAATTCAAAATTGTGCTTTGTCACATTTAAATTAACCTGAAACTGGTATCAAACTGATCTGAGATGTTATCTTCAACACAGACAGTAGAACAAACAATAGGTCTTGTGTCCTTCAGGCAAATGCAGATTACTATGTAGCTGAACAATTAACCTATAGTTATAGCTGTTTATGGTTCTGTAGAATATAAACAATAACTATGCCCTCTGAGGTGCTTGCATAATATCCCCCTTTAACTTTTAAGTTTGCTTGATAGCATATACAGTCAAAGACAAAGAATAGATGCATAACATATTAATGATAAAGATTACCTTCTTATTTATTCAAGATTTAAATCATTTGCAAACTGGCTCAGGATGCCCCATTGTCCTGTCAGGGCTCTCAACCTCTACTTTGGAGGTCAGAGAAAAACAAAAACAGTTTCCTTAGTTTCATGCCTTGTTTGTTTGATCCTAGACCTAATAATCCCCAAACTATCTAACACTCCGCAGGACCTCGACACGGCAGTAACAAACTGGCACGAAATCATTCACAATGCAGCTGCTAATAAACAGGTGACCAAGAAAAACACTCGTACTAAAGCTGCACAAGCTCCTTGGTATAATAACACATTACACCTACTAAAAAGAAAGCTAAGGAAAGCTGAATGCAAATGGAGAAAAAATAAAAACACCATTAATAAGGACTCATACTTCACTCTCCTTAATTCATACAAACAAGCAACTAACAATGCCAAGAAAAACTACCATACCTCTATAATAAACAATGCAATAAATAAACCTAGGGAACTATTCTCAATAGCCCAAAAACTAACAAACACCAACCACAACTCCAGCAACGATACTGTAGAAATCTCACCACAGGAAATGGCAAACTATTACATGAATAAAATCACGTCCAACCCCCAGTTACCAAGTCCTAAACAACCACCTCAAATCCAACATACTGACGAATGGACGGACTTCCAACCCCTAACTACTGTCTCACTCAAGAACATTATAACAAATATTAATATCACAACCTCACTCCTGGACCCATGCCCAGTGAATTGGCTAAAAAACTCAATATCTATACTATCCCAATTCATACTCCCCATAATAAATCTTTCACTAAAAAATGGGTACTTACCCCCATCACTAAAGCATGCTCAAATCCGACCTATCTTAAAAAACTCCACTCTTGATAAATCATCACCTAAGTCCTACAGACCCATATCAAGTATTCCATTTCTGGCTAAATTGATCGAAAAAGCAGTTCAAATCCAGACACAGGAATACATCGACAGCTCAGCCCCCCTTGACAATCAGCAGTATGGGTTCCGCCCTCGACATGGGGTGGAGACACTGCTAACAGTCCTAATTGATACACTCGTAAGAGGCATTGATAGCTCAAAACAGGCATTCCTACTCATTTTCATTGACATATCTGCAGCTTTTGACAGTGTTCACCATACAACGATGATAAGTAAATTGCAACAAATAGGAATAAAATCCACTGTTCTAAAATGGTTTTCCTCATACTTAAGCAACAGAACCCAAACGGTCCGCATCGGTGACCTTGCATCAAAAACATACAATCAGGAACTAGGACTCCCCCAAGGCTCTGCCCTGTCAGCGCTTCTATTTAATATATACATAAAACACATTTGCCAAATATTCAAAAAACACAATGTATTATATCACATCTACGCAGACGATATAATGTTGTATGTACCCTTCACTATACCAAACATCCCTACATTACTTATCAATACTTGCCTCAGCGAAATAAACAATTGGCTAAACGTAAATAACTTATATATTAACCACGCAAAAACGGAAGCCCTAATAGTAACCAAAAACACTTCATTCACCCCTCCACCACATATCTCACTGCAAAACAATGATATCAAAATAAAAACTGAAATACGGTACCTAGGAGTAATACTGGACAAACACCTTAGTATGGACTCACATATAAGAAATATAACAAAGAAAGTTTATTTCAAACTTAAAATATTAAAGCAACTCCGCCCCCTATTGCACCTACAGGATTTTCAACGCATAATACAAGCTATCATAACCCCCCACTTTGACTTTGCAAACCTAACCTTATTAGGCGTAACAAATCAAAACTTAAAAAAACTACAACTAGCACAAAATGCAGCAGCCAAGACCATCATAAAAACAGTTCCCTTCCAACATATTACGCCTATCTTAGAATCCCTACACTGGCTCCCAATCCAATGCCGCATACAGTACAAAACCCTGTTAACCACATACAAAGCCCTAAATAATACGGCACCCTGTACTGTAAATAACCTAATCACCAAGGAACTCAGTCACAACCTTCAAAGACGAGACCAATTAAATAAGTTAATAACACCAAAGGAATTTATAAAAGCCAAAAAATCAACGGACAAGAAAGCTTTCTCCCATGCCGCCCCCATACTGTGGAACAACACCCCAGCTGAACTAAGATCATTACCCCAAATCATAGAGTTTAGGAAAAAACTCAAAACATACCTTTTCTCAACACATTATGCTTCCGTATCAAACTCACCAACACAACATGAAAAGGGATAGCCGCACCAGCAATGATAATTGACCCTCGACCTGGAATGTGTACTAATACCTTGTAAAATAACCAGAGATTCTATTTAAAACTGTATTTTAGTTCTAAACATGTTCAATGTATATAGTTCTCAACTATCAACCTGTTCTGATAGATTGAACCCATTATTGTTATTACCGAAATTGTTATTACTGTTAACACTGTTATATGTAAAAACAGCATGATGTTTACTGCCGTTCCTTGTAAAACAGTCTTGCTTGTTCATTGTTGTTCTTTGTAAACCGCAGCTGATCTATGGAAGTTGCGGTATATAAAAACCTGCTAATTAAATTAAATTAAATTAGTCACTTCAGCATTCAGGGACCATAAAATCTACTGGAGTAGCCAGTAATGAAAGAAAAACAGTTTTTACTACAAACAAACATTTGTTTATCTGTCAAACGGGTCTGGCATTGTAACATTGTAATCTAATTTGCTGGATTTTGTCTGATGCATCTTACAATATGCAGGCAACAAAAGCATTTCAACAGGTATTTTTTGCAAGCATGTAAGGACATTCACTTTTAAAACAAACACCCAGTTCTCACTTAATCCTGACCCGCAGGAACACCTGATGCCAACCTTGAATATTTACAATATTCACATTTTTTACACTATTTGCATTCTTCACTCTTCTTCTCAACATTATCTTTTCTCGAACCTCACTCCTGGTACCAAATGTCTTACTACATCAAAGGCTACCACACCTTGTTAATGAAGACGTGCAGTTTATCCACAAACAAAGCAAGGATACGTATCCAGAAAAGCAAGCAACTCTCCCAGTCACACATGAGTAGTCAGAAAAGATAATTAGAAAGCAATTAGAATAATAACTAAACACACTTAATTACAGAAGAATACCGGTAATACTTCACTGAAAGAGTTATGAGATAGTGCAGCTATTTACAAAGAATATTTCACCAAACTGACATCATGCAGTCCCTCAACATCAGCTGGGAGAACTCAGCGGAGGCTGCAGAAGTCTGTGATTCTTCATGCCTGGCCAAGCAGATCTACTCTCTCTCTGTCCTGGATTTGCTTCACCAAACTTGTCATCATACAGCTCCGAAAGCTGCAGAAGTCTGGGATTCTTCATGCCTGGCCAAGCAGATCTACTCTCTCTTTGTCCTGGATTTTCTCTATCCAGTACTTGATTCCTGTATGCTATTAACAACACCCAGGTCTGTCGTCCTAGGGTCCCTGCTTCCTTAAGCTTATTATCCCAGGACTCTGCTAACCCATTATGTAATGATTTAGGCCATCCCACCCTCGTCGCCATTTATGTATTGCCAAATTTTACGCTTTTCCTTTAATCCTTTCACTCACTAGCTCACTGACTAGGCACAGACACTTTGGCAAATACAATATGAGTTAACCCTGTCACTCACTAGCTCACAGAATAGGCACAGACACTCTGGTAAATACAATATGCTTTTATTAGATTAAGTCCTTTTAGAATAATAAGTTAAGCATTAATACTTCACCGGATATTATAGCTCACTCCAGGTCGGGGGACTTTTCAGCGATCACTTAGAGCAGTGGTTCTCAACCTTTTTTGTACTATGACCCCTTTTACCATTGGTCAGCTTGTGATGACCCCCAATGATAAAATCAAATGCGTCTCTCTTCCTTTACCGTTAACGCATTGTCGCTGTATCATTTGTTGAATTATTAATATATATAGGCCTTTGCAATATGTTTTTATTTATAAAATTACTTACTTATTTAAACACAATAATTAATCACAATAACACGTACAATATTTGATTTTCAAAATTATTATTGATTTGTAGTCAAATCACTAATATGAAATAAAATTTTTCTACCTTTGCTGTCTGACCAAGTATTCTCTGATCATGCTGGTCCCGATCTGAGGCTTCTGCTTTCCTGTCTTCTCTTAGCTCTCTTTCTGTGGTCTATGGTCATCTGCCATTTCTTATCTCTTCTTTCGTTTTCTTCACTTCTTTCCATCAGCCTATTTCCAGTCCCAGTAACCCTCCCCATTATTAACCCCTTTCCAGTCCTCACTCTCAGTACCTTCCAATGTCAAGTTGCATTCCCATGACTGCCACTGGTGTCCATTCCCTTCCAGTCCCCCTCCTTCCCCACTGACCAGCCCCTTCTAGTACAAATACCATGGCAGCCCATCTCAGATCCACTCCCTTCCAGTTCCATTCTCCCATCCCCTCATATCAGCCCATTTGTAGCCTTAGCCCCCAGTTTTCTTCCAGGGCCAGCAGCTCTATCCGCCCCTCCCACCATCAGCCCATTCCCAGTCAAAGCCCCCAATCAGCTCACTCCCAGTGCTAGTCCCCCCTCAACCCCATTACCAGTGCTAGCCTCCCCTAATCAGCCCAATACCAGTCCTACCCGCCCATCAGCTCATTACCAGTCCTAGCCTCCACTAATCAGCCCATTTCTAGTCATAGCTCCCCTGATCAGCTCATTTCCAATGCTAGCCTCCCATCAGTCCATTACCAGTCCTACCCCACCCCTTCAGCCCATTGCCAGCCCTATCCTCTCCTAATCAGCTCATTTCCAGTGCTAGTCCCCCCCTCAACCCCATTACCAGTGCTAGGTTCCCCTAATCAGCCCATTACCAGTCCTACCCCGCCATCAGCCCATTACCAGTCCTACCCCCCCCCCATCAGCCCATTACCAGTCATAGCCTCCTCTAATCAGCCCATTTCCAGTCCTAACCTCCCCGATCAGCTCATTTCCAATGCTAGCCCCCCAATCAGCCCCATTACCCAACCTACCCCCCTATCAGCCCATTACCAGTCCCAACCCCCCCTATCAGCCCATTACCAGTCCCAACCCCCCCGATCACTCCATTCCCAGTCCTAGCCTTCCCTAATCAATCCATTACCAGTCCTATCCCCCCGATCTGCCCATTACCAGTGCTAGCCCATTATAATCCTAACCCACACTATCTCTCCCCTCTGTCCAGCATTTATCCCCTGTCTGTCTAGTATGTCCCCGTCTCTCCCCTTTCTCCATGTCAGCCCCCCTCCCTCCATGTCAGACCCCTCCCTCCCTCCCTCCATCCCTCCATGTCAGCCCCCTTCCCTCCATGTCAGCCCCCCCTCTGTCCATGTCAGCCCCCCTCCCTCCCTCCATCCATCCCTCCATGTCAGCTCCCTCCCTCCCTCCCCCCATGTCAGCCCCATTGCAGGTTCCCTGCCCCCTCCTCCCCTATCCCTATGTCTGCCTGCTACTGCCCTGTTCTTCTGCAGCCACGGCTCCCTGTCTCTTAGGGAACCACGGCTGTGCCTGTGAAGCCGTTGTGGAGCCTTTCTCTCTCTCAACGGGCTCCATGCAGCATTGTCCCGCCTCCAAAAGAAGTGGTAAACAACTTCCTTTGGAGGTGGGTTAATGCTGCACAGAGCCCGTCGAGAGACAGGGAGGCTCTGCAACATTTTCACAGGCACAGCCGCAGTTCCCTTAGAGGCAGGGAGCCGTGGCTGCAGAAGTTTGGAGGCGGTGAGTTTGCTGCTGCCGAGAAGCGGACTCGGCAACAGCAGCAACTTGTGCGCTTTTTTATTTATTTATTTTTTTAACTTGGAGTGAGGCACAGGCGACCCCTGCTAAATCCTGTGGCGACCCCCATGGGGGTCGCGACCCACAGGTTGAGAACTGCTGACTTAGAGGGAATCCGGGAGGTCACAAGAACTACGTCTGTCTCGTATATCAGTTGAAGTCCCAAAGTCTTGTTGAAAAATCCCCCTCCTAAGTACTCTTAATCAGAATCGTGCCTGCTGCATGCTCTGGTAATTCATAGGTTAACATGCTGCATGCTGTGATAAAGAAGCTTATCATAGCTCAGGAAGGAGCTATAGAAAAGGTGAAGTGACTCTGAACAAGCAACCTGTCAGTTCTGGTAGAAATATGAAAACAGAATTTTGCCATAAAAGACTACCAGTCCCAGAATGCACCAGGTTTCCAACAGCCATTAGAGGAGCTGAAGTCAGATTAATATTAATAAAATTAATAAAATACAGTCACTAAAATGCTTGTATGCCAATGCTAGAAGTCTAAACAATAAGATGGGAGAATTAGAATATATAGCACTAAATGAGAGGTTAGATATGATTGCACTCTCAGAGACATGGTGGAAGGAGGATAACCAGTGGGACACTGTGATACCTGGATACAAACTATATCGTAATGATAGAGCTGAACAAATTGGTGGAGGGGTTGCGCTCTATGTTAAAGAGGGCAATGAGTCAGAAAGGATTAAAGTTTTGCAGGGAACACAATTTGCTGTAGAATCTCTATGGATTGAAATTCCATTTATGAAAGGGAAGGTGATGGCAGTGGGAGTATACTATCGACCGCCTGGCCAGAATGAACAAATGGATGATGAAATGCTCAAAGAAATCAAGGAAGCTAACAAAAGCCACAACAGAGTAGTAATAATGGGTGATTTCAATTACCCCGGTATCGACTGGGACAGTCTCACAGCAGGACAAGCTAAAGAGATAAAGTTTCTAGATGAAATAAATGACTGCTTCTTGGAGCAGCTGATTCATGAACCGACCAGAGGGGAAGCCATACTGGACCTAGTCCTTAGTGGAACGCCAGATCTGGTGCAAGAAATAAGGGTGTTGGGACCACTTGGCAATAGTGATCATAGTATGATCATGTTTGATTTAATCAGTGGAGGACAGATAGTAAAGGAATCCACAGTACTACCTTTTAACTTTCAAAAGGGAGACTATGATAGAATGAGGAATATAGTTCGGAAAAAACTAAAAGGAGCGGTTCCAAAGGTTAAAGACTTACAGCAAGCTTGGGTGTTATTTAAAAATACTATCCTCGAAGCCCAGACCAGCTGTATTCCACGCATTAAGAAAAGTGGAAGAAAGTCCAAAAAACTGCCAGCATGGTTTAAAGGTGAGGTCAGAGAGGCTGTTGCTGCCAAAAGAGCAACCTTCAGGACATGGAAAAAAGAGCCAAATGATGAAAACTGGAAACAACACAAGCACTGGCAAGTTAAATGCAAAGCATTGATAAGGCAGGCAAAGCGGGAATTTGAGAAGAAACTTGCTACGGAAGCAAAAACACGAAATAAAGACTTTTTCAAGTACATTCGTAGCAAAAGGCCTGTGAGAGAGTCAATTGGACCATTAGATGATAGAGGGGTAAAAGGGGCAGTAAGAGGGGACAAGGCTATAGCAGAGAGACTGAATGAATTCTTTGCTTCGGTCTTTACTGAGGAAGATGTAGGGATGTTACCCAAGACTGAAGTGGTATTTAAAGGTGATACTGCAGAGGAATTGAGAGAAATATCGCTACACCGGGAAGATATATTACAACTATTTGATAAACTGAATAGTAACAAATCACCTGGACCGGATGGTATACATCCCAGAGTGTTGAAAGAACTGAAATATGAGATTGCAGACCTGCTATTGGTAATCTGTGAACTTTCATTAAAATCATCTGTAATACCTGAAGATTGGAGGGTCGCCAACGTAACACCAATTTTTAAAAAGGGTTCCAGGGGTGACCCGGGAAATTACAGACCGGTGAGCCTGACGTCAGTACCAGGGAAAATGGTAGAAACCATCATAAAGAACAAAATTACACAGCATGTAGATAGCCATGGCCTAATGGGAGACAGCCAACATGGCTTTAGACAAGGAAGATCTTGTCTTACTAATCTGATCTGTTTTTTTGAAGGTGTGCATAAACAGGTAGACAAAGGTGAGTCGGTTGATATAGTGTATCTGGACTTTCAGAAAGCTTTTGACAAGGTCCCCCATCAGAGACTTTTGGCAAAGCTAAAAAGTCATGGGATAGGAGGCAGTGTACTATTGTGGATCGGGAACTGGTTAAAAGATAGAAAGCAGAGGGTAGGGCTAAATGGCCAATATTCCCAATGGAAAAAGGTGAATAGTGGAGTACCCCAGGGATCTGTACTGGGTCCCCTACTTTTTGACATATTCATAAATGACCTGGAAAAGGGAATAACTAGTGAGGTTATCAAATTTGCAGATGACACAAAACTGTTTAAAGTTGTTAAAACCCAAGAGGATTGTGGAAAACTGCAGGAGGATCTGGATAAATTGGAAGACTGGGCATCCAAATGGCAGATGAAATTTAATGTGGACAAGTGCAAAGTTATGCACCTAGGAAAGAACAACCCACACTATAGTTACACGATGCAAGGCTCCACATTAGAAACCACCACCCAGGAAAAAGATTTAGGAGTCATCGTGGATAACATGTTAAAACCCTCCGCCCAGTGTGCAGCGGCGGCCAAGAAAGCAAATAGAATGCTAGGTATCATAAGGAAAGGGATGGAGAATAAAACAAAGGATATTATAATGCCTCTGTATCGCTCCATGGTACGACCGCACCTTGAATATTGTGTGCAATTCTGGTCACCGTATCTTAAAAAGGACATAGAGTTATTAGAAAAAGTACAGAGAAGAGCCACCAAATTGGTGAAGGGGATGGAAGGCTACTCCTATGAAGAGAGGCTAAAAAGGTTAGGGCTCTTTAACCTGGAAAAGAGACGGCTGAGGGGAGATATGATAGAGGTCTATAAATTAATGAATGGAGTGGAACGGATAAACGTGGATCAATTGTTTACGCTATCAGAATATAGAAGGACTAGGGGACATGTAATGAAGCTACAGGGTAAACTATTTAAGACAAATAAGAGAAAATATTTCTTCACTCAACGTGTAATCAAACTCTGGAATCTGTTACCGGAGGATGTAGTAAGGGCTGTTAGTATAGCTGGGTTTAAAAAAGGTTTGGACAAGTTCCTGGAGGAAAGGTCCATAAACCACTATTAAAAAGGGACCCAGGATATCAATGCTTGACCTAGTACAAGCACTGCAGAACCTGTGTCTTTTGGGGAAACTGCTAGGTACGTATGACCTAGACCTAGACCTAGATTATCCGAAAGATGGCAACATGTTCGTGCTGGGGGAGTGATGTCTGATCCATTCCAACAATGGCAAGGGGTCCCACAAGGCTCCTCTCTCTCTGCTTTGTTGTTCAATATTTATATGCAACCTATTTGCAAGATCATCCGGTCTTTCAATGTTGGTTGCATGATATATGCGGACGACGTCCTGCTTTATATGCCTTTCAACATTGACAATTTGGACCTGTCCCCTCTGAGCAACTGCTTTGACGCCATATCGGAATGGCTCCTATCACAAAACCTCCGGATTCAACATAAGAAGACAGAGGTGCTTTTCATGTCAAAGAACCCGAACTTCAGCCCTCCACAATTCCTTAAGGTGAAAGATGCTGAGCTACAATCAATACAGCAAATACGTTACCTGGGTGTTACACTCGATCAGAACCTGGACATGAAGGCGCATATAGCTAACACGGTAAGATCCATATACTACAAAATCCGATCACTAAGACACCTTCGCCCACTGCTTGAACCTGAGGATTTCCGTACCATCTACCAGGCTCTGATCATGCCCCACTTTGACTATGCTAATGTCATTTTGCTAGGCCTCCCTCAATCCACCTTGAACCCTTTACAGCTTGCAATGAATAGCGCTGCGAGGATTCTCTATGGGGCATCTAGGAGTGAGCATGTGTCGCCCCTTCTGAAGCAGTTACACTGGCTTCCTGTACAGGCCAGGATCATTTTCAAGACATTACTACTTACCTTCAAAGCGGTAAATAGTCTCTCATCCACATCATTAACTGATCTCATCAAACCCATTTCTTCTAATAGATCAAGAAGATCAATGGCATTAAATACGCTATTGGTTCCCCGTGAACTTACAAAAAGCACCTCATCAACAGCAAACAGAGCTTTCAGTCTCCGTGCCCCGAAGCTTTGGAATATGCTGCCACCTGATATTAGAGCAATTACCAGCATACTCCAATTCAGAAAGGCCCTCAAACATTACCTATTCCTTATATACTTCCCAGTGAGTGCAGAATCACGACCCATCACTGTTAGTTATAGAAACTCTGAATCACCCATTGACCCTGAATTCCCCACTTAGTAAGTTCAACGCTCAACTGACCATTACGTCTCAACGGTGCCCTAACTTATTGATGTAAATAGTTTACACTACAATCAAAGTTTATTTACCTGAGTTGTAAAATTACCCTGTTGTCCAAGTTGTTAACCCTGTTTAATGTAACTCAGACATTTTTGTGTACTGAAATGTTTTGTTTGATGTAAACCGCGCTGATGTCAAATAGTGCGGTATATAAGAAATGTAAATAAATTGGCCACTGTTGGAAACAGGATACTGGGCTTGATGGACCTCGGTCTGACCCAGTATGGCATTTCTTATGTTCTTAAGTGAGGAAACGTGTGTTCAATCAGGAGGGCTATGAGGTAATCCCTAAGCACTCATCTCAAAGGGCAGGGCCTGATTCAGCACAGCTGCGCTGTATTAGGGAGGAGCACTCATCCAAGCAGAATAAGAGTAGAGTTTATTCTACAGATGACCATCTTCATGATCACCTTGGATATCCAGAGGATTGTCCTCAGTATCCTGAGAATCAGCTTGAGCTTGATCATCAGTTTCATCTGAAGGATTATCAGAAGCAGAAGCCAAACCGGACGGACAGAGAGGGAAAGAGACCCTCTGGAAGCAAGAGGAGAAAAGCCTTTGAGAGGTCTAGAAGAGTCCAAAGCAGTACGTATACTGGGAGGTATTCCAAGGGCCAGCATACACCATTGGACTGGGGAAAGCCAGAGGAATGGTGCTGCAGAGCTAGGAATCACCAGAGGCTACCTGTGAGGGAGACGGCTGCACGTGGAAGGGACTCTAAGACCTGTGCCAGAAGGTATGTGAAGAGAGATCCAGTGTCCAGGGATCTGGATTGGAAGGCTGGACATAAGAACTGGACTACATACTGGTCAGGCTATATAGAGAGGAACTCTAGCAGCAATGGAAGCTCAGGTATGAACACTGATCTATGCCCTAGCTATAACCTTGAAAGACAGCAGGGAAACAAGTATTCTCCTGAAAATGCTCCATTGAGAGATTCATCTGTGCCAATTCATGATATTGAACCCATGCTTGTTGAACAAGGGGGAATAATAGCAGATGAGGATCCTATTTATATGGACTGTTCTCTGTCTAAACTCCGTTGGTAACTTTCTGTTATAAAGTACAGCAACCATCACAAAGAAATACAAATTTGTTCTTTAATCTACTCAGAAAAGCTCCTGAAGCAGGATTTGACCCACACAGTGGAAGGCAAGCCAGCTAAGGGGTTTCAGCTGGTAACTGCTAGCAATTAAGCCTTACCCAATTGCTTGTGAGCTAGGAGAGAATCACTTCTGTATCTGTGTGGGAAGTAATCAGAAGTTAATCTGAAAAAGAACAGTTTGTTTCTTGCTTTGTGGCTTTTCATTTGTTGTTTTCCTGATTTTGACTTTGTTTTTCCAAGTTAACACTGAAAGCAAGTAACCTAATTTATGTGCTACCAAGCATATCTGTGTTGGGAGAAATAACCCCATAAATAAAAATCTTATTGGCTTTACCCAAGAGCACAACTAAATTATTGTCAGCAGCTGTGTCTGGTGTGAATGAACTACATTGCCCACAATATCTTGCAAATCATAGAGATATATGCACTTGTCAAGACTGTGAAGATTTTCACCCAGGCAGCCGTCTGACAAATGGCGTAGTTTTTCGGATTGCTTTTGCACAAAGGGGATTTACTTGCTGAGGATTACAACTACAGTTCAAGTTTAAAGCTGGAAAAAAAAGATTTTCCCTCAACTACACTTTGGAGGAAAAGGGGTTGTTCCAGGAAGCTGTCCCAGGAGGAAAAGACCCTGTGCAGAGCTGGATTCATCACTAGCACAAGGTAATAAGTACCTGGGCATGTCTAGTGGTGGATGGGAGTAAGCACAGGGGTAATTAAAAAAAAAAGTGTAGAAAAAAAACACCTGTTTGGAAGGTGGTGCACTGTGTTTTTTTTCTTTGTATTTTCTTACAGGGTTCAAGATGGATTCAAAGGAACTAGCTCAGTGGATGGCAGCCCAGTTCAGCAGGCAGCAGGAGCTAGCACAGCAGGCTCAGGACACTGCTATGAGAGCCTTAATGGACCAGCAGAAGCCAGTGTTTGATCTGGTGCAAGCCCTAGTTCAGCTGCAGAGCCAAAGTGGAACAGATGCAAGACCAGCAGTAAATACTGGTACACCACATGTGGACAGTGTGGGACTCAATCAAGGGATTGGGGCATTTAGTTTTGGGAAGCTAACTCCAGATGATAATGTTGATGATTTTCTAGTCTTTTGAAAGAGTGGCACAAGCATTAGCATGGCCAGAGACCCAGTGGGCAGTAAGGCTGGCAGCCTCATTAACTGGAGAGGCGCTTGCAGCTTACAGAGCAATGCCAGCAGCCCAGGCTTTGAATTATAAGGATGTAAAGGCTGCTATTAGAGATCGCTTAGGGTTGTCTATTTCAGAGTATAGGCGAATGTTTAGAGCTGTTACATTGAGAGTGGGTGAAACACCCAGGGCTCTGAGTCAGAGAATCAGAGGTTTAGCTGTAAAATGGTTGGAGCCTGAGCAAAAGACGGTAGAAATGTTAGTAGATATTATAATGCTTGAACAATTTATGTCTGGGGTGCCTAAAGATTTGCACACTTTCCTTATACAGCAAAATTGCCAAAATCTTGGAGAGGCAACCATGCTAGCAGAGAGATTCTTGGAAGCCACGCAGGCTTGCCATAGAATGGGTGGCCCTCTGAAGATTGGTGCTGAGGCTAGATGTGCTGTATCAGAAAAGAGAATAATTAAAAATGTTTCTGAAAATGAATGTACTGTATCAAACCCAATGACACAGTGGAATAGAAAGAAATGTTTCAAGTGTGGAAAATGGGGACATTTAGAAAAGAGATGCCAGACACACACTAGCTTAGTGGGTGTGGATTTAAAACAGCCCAAAGAAGGATTTCTTTTGATGGTTGATGTGCAAGGCATTACCACAAATGCTTTGTTAGACTCTGGGGCAGACCAGAGTATGATGTCAAAAAGGCTTTGGAAGAGGATAGAGGCCCAAGAAGGATTTGTGCCTAGAACCCCTGAAAGCCAAGTTCACATCAGATGCATTCATGGTGCTGCAACATCATATCCCACCTATAGGCTAAAGGTTAAGTACCTGGGGGAACAAGAGGAAGTCCTGTTAGCAGTGGCGCCTAGGCTATCCTTTGATTTGGTTCTAGGAAGAGACTGGCCAAGATTTAAGCAGGGTCTAGTGCAGGGGTCTCAAACTCAAATTGCTTTGAGGGCCAAATGAGGACTTGTAGAGTAACCCGGGGGCCGCACAAGACGCAGGCCTCATTTGCATAATGGCATCATTTGCATAAGGGCATCATTTGCATAAATATTTGCATATACACTAACTTTTAGTAAACATGCAGAACATACACCATCACCAAACAAGGAATCACAATTTAGAAACAGGAAGACAATTAAACTGGGAACCCCAAAAGCCAAACTTAGAATGTACAACACTGTAGAAATAAAACTATAAATTGATTTCCTCTTGTATGTAAGGGAACAATCATGGAGAATGGGCCCCTAGGCCTGTGTCCACTCCCATATCTTTTCTGGTCACATGGAGGGGGATGCTCTCACCTTTGTGGCTCGAATCTCTGGCCCTGTGTTCATTCTCTGCTTGAAAACCCTAAGGAGGGGATTTCCTAGCTCTCTGTTCTCTCTGTTCCTGATGTCTGGAGAGAGAAATCTTTTGGTTCTGTGCAGTTTCTCTCCTTCAAGGTCCTGGGGGGAGGATTCTTCTGCCCCATGTTCCTTCTCTGCTTATGTTGATCCTATACTCACGATCTTCCTTTTATGCTGTTCAAAGGGTGGCATCCAGCTTTATGCTCGCTTTATTCTTCTGTGAGGAGAGGATCTCTGGTTCCTTCATTCATCCTGTCTCTTTTTGGGTCCCAGGGAAGGGATCCCTGGCCCTGTGTTACTACATTCTCTGTTTCTGGGATTTGGGAATGACATCTCTGGCTAGTTGCTTGCTTTTTCTCTACTTCAGGAGCAATGGGAGAGGATCCCCAAGTCTTGCACTGATGATATGACCAAAGAGCTCATGTGCACTCTGGCCATTTTTACACCAGCTGTTGCACAAGCCTTTTATTTTGATGTTTATAGACTCTCCTACCCTTTTTCTTAAAACTGTGTTTTTCTTTTATTTTCCAAAATGATGAGCTCACTATTAGTTGCATGAACAGACAGATGGGTCTATGAACCAATGGCAAACTCACACAGACAACATAGTCAGCCACAGAGAAATTTGAGTAGTGTCAGTTTTTCACCCGGGACTATTATTTTTTTAAAACATAGCCACTATTGGCAGCAGTCAGTCCCTGATCCCAATGCCAACAGTATTAAGCGTCCCGCGGCCCCTCTGCCTGCTCTGAGTCCTCTCCTCCCTGCAGCATCAGCTCAAAAAGTGGCGGCTTTCAGAGCCGCGAAGAGAGAGAGTTTCTCTCGCGCGGTTCTGAAGAGCAGCGAGTCTTCAGAACCGCGCGAGAGAAACTCTCTCTCTTCGCGGCTCTGAAAGCCGCCACTTTTTGAGCTGATGCTGCAGGGAGGAGAGGACTCAGAGCAGGCAGAGGGGCCGCGGGACGCCTAATACTGCGGCGGCAAGTTTGGATTTATTTTTTTTTTTTAGACACCGGTAAGTGCTTCGCGGGCCGCACAAGATGCTCTCGCGGGCCGCATGCGGCCCGCGGGCCGCGTGTTTGAGACCCCTGGTCTAGTGGAAGGACTAGGAAAGAAGGAGGGAGAAGGTTTAATGGTAATAGCTCCCGGGCCTTTATTTGGAAGTCCTCAGACCCCAGCTAAAAAGATGGTTAAGCGTCCAGAAGACCAAGCTATCCCAAAGCAGACATTCGTCCTAAAGTACCATAGGGTCACAGAGAAGGCCCAAGCTCCTAAGCGGGCAACCCCTCAAGCTGCTGGGTTTGACCTGTGCAGCATAGAAAATGTGACTGTACCTAGCCAAGGGAGAGCCCTGGTGGACACTGGTCTCCAAGTGGAAATACCTATTGGATGCTATGGGAGAGTAGCCCCAAGGTCCGGATTAGCCCTTAAATATTTCATCGATGTGGGTGCGGGAGTAATTGATCCCGATTACAGGGGCAATATTAAAGTTCTGTTGTTTAATTTTGGACAGAATGATTATCACGTGAAGACAGGAGACAGAATTGCCCAATTGATCTGTGAGAGGCTGGGTTTTCCACCTGTGGAGGAGGTCACATCCCTGGAGAATTCTGAACGTGGAACCAAAGGCTTTGGTTCTACTGATGTCAAAGGGGTTAAAAGCCTAGCTGCCACCTGTGCCCGAGAGAGGGAGGTGAATGAAGAGGAAGATTTGGGACCCCAGGTATCTGATTGTAAAGAAAAATCAGAGCCCCAAATAGGTGAGGACCTGACAGTGGTACAACAGGAAGAAATTAGGAAATTGCTTAAAGAATTCCCAGATGTGTTGACACCCATACCTGGGGAGACACATTTGGTTGCCCATGAAATAATAACTCCACCTGGGAAATTAGTTCATCAAAGGCCATATCGCTTGCCTGAAGCCAAGAGACAGGAAGTAGTGGCACAAGTCCAGGAGATGTTGGACATGGGAGTAATAGAGGAGTCAAAGAGTCCCTGGAATAGCCCCATAGTCCTGGTGCCGAAGCCTGATGGATCTTTAAGATTTTGTATTGACTTCCGGCAGGTAAACGCCATATCAGTTTTTGATGCATATCCAATGCCAAGAATTGAAGAGCTGTTGGACCAGCTGGGACAGGCTCAATACTTAACCACCCTTGATATGACAAAAGGATATTGGCAAATCCCTCTCACCAGGGAGTCGAAGCCGAAGACTGCGTTCAGCACCCCCGTTGGCCTTTTCCAGTTCAAGAGGATGCCTTTCGGACTGCATGGAGCAGCGGCTACCTGCCAAAGGTTAGTGGATCAGGTACTTCAACCCCACCAAAATTATGCTTTTGCATATATGGATGATGTCATAATCCATAGTAACACCTGGGCGGAGCATCTAAAGAGGATCAGGGCAGTCTTGTGCTCCATGAAGCAAGCGGGAATCACTTTAAATCCGAAGAAGTGTGCCTTTGCAAATAGGGAGGTAAAATACCTGGGCCACCTAGTGGAAAGAGGAAAAATTAAACCTCTAATGAGTAAAATAGATAGCATCAGGAATTTTCCTCCTCCAACAACAAAGAAACAACTAAGAAGTTTCTTAGGACTTATTGGATACTACCGCAGGTTTATACCGCAATTCGCAGAGAAAAGTGCAATTTTCACGGATATGCTGCGGAAGAATTGTCCAAACCAGCTAAAGTGGACACCTGAAGCTGAAAAAGCGTTTTCAGTCTTAAAAGGAAAATTGTGTACAGGACCGGTACTGAAAGGGGTGGACTTCAAGAAACCCTTTCTGGTTCAAACCGATGCATCGGATGTAGGGCTAGGAGCGGTTCTATCCCAGTGTCATGATGGGGAGGAGCATCCTGTGATGTACCTGAGCAGGAAGTTGTCACCGGCTGAACAAAAGTATTCCACAATAGAAAAAGAATGTTTAGCTATCAAGTGGTCAGTGGAGGCGTTAAGGTTTTACCTTACAGGGAGAAAGTTCCAGTTGGTCACGGACCATGCCCCACTTAAGTGGTTGCAGCAAATGAAGAACCACAATGCCAGGTTAACACGCTGGTACATGGCCTTACAGGCATTTGATTTTCAAGTTGAACATCGTGCTGGGAAGTTACACAAGAATGCGGATGCCCTTTCCCGTATTACGGACTGTAGAGAAGAAGTTTCACCAGTGACACCAGTCCGTAATAACTTAAGCAGGGGGGTATGTGATAAAGAAGCTTATCATAGCTCAGGAAGGAGCTATAGAAAAGGTGAAGTGACTCTGAACAAGCAACCTGTCAGTTCTGGTAGAAATATGAAAACAGAATTTTGCCATAAAAGACTACCAGTCCCAGAATGCACCAGGTTTCCAACAGCCATTAGAGGAGCTGAAGTGAGGAAACGTGTGTTCAATCAGGAGGGCTATGAGGTAATCCCTAAGCACTCATCTCAAAGGGCAGGGCCTGATTCAGCACAGCTGCGCTGTAATAGGGAGGAGCACTCATCCAAGCAGAATAAGAGTAGAGTTTATTCTACAGATGACCATCTTCATGATCACCTTGGATATCCAGAGGATTGTCCTCATTGTCCTCAGTATCCTGAGAATCAGCTTGAGCTTGATCATCAGTTTCATCTGAAGGATTATCAGAAGCAGAAGCCAAACCGGACGGACAGAGAGGGAAAGAGACCCTCTGGAAGCAAGAGGAGAAAAGCCTTTGAGAGGTCTAGAAGAGTCCAAAGCAGTACGTATACTGGGAGGTATTCCAAGGGCCAGCATACACCATTGGACTGGGGAAAGCCAGAGGAATGGTGCTGCAGAGCTAGGAATCACCAGAGGCTACCTGTGAGGGAGACGGCTGCATGTGGAAGGGACTCTAAGACCTGTGCCAGAAGGTATGTGAAGAGAGATCCAGTGTCCAGGGATCTGGATTGGAAGGCTGGACATAAGAACTGGACTACATACTGGCCAGGCTATATAGAGAGGAACTCTAGCAGCAATGGAAGCTCAGGTATGAACACTGATCTATGCCCTAGCTATAACCTTGAAAGACAGCAGGGAAACAAGTATTCTCCTGAAAATGCTCCATTGAGAGATTCATCTGTGCCAATCCATGATATTGAACCCATGCTTGTTGAACAAGGGGGAATAATAGCAGATGAGGATCCTATTTATATGGACTGTTCTCTGTCTAAAGTACAGCAACCATCACAAAGAAATACAAATTTGTTCTTTAATCTACTCAGAAAAGCTCCTGAAGCAGGATTTGACCCACACAGTGGAAGGCAAGCCAGCTAAGGGGTTTCAGCTGGTAACTGCTAGCAATTAAGCCTTACCTAATTGCTTGTGAGCTAGGAGAGAATCACTTCTGTATCTGTGTGGGAAGTAATCAGAAGTTAATCTGAAAAAGAACAGTTTGTTTCTTGCTTTGTGGCTTTTCATTTGTCTGTGTTGGGAGAAATAACCCCATAAATAAAAATCTTATTGGCTTTACCCAAGAGCACAACTAAATTATTGTCAGCAGCTGTGTCTGGTGTGAATGAACTACATTGCCCACAATATCTTGCAAATCATAGAGATATATGCACTTGTCAAGACTGTGAAGAATTTCACCCAGGCAGCCGTCTGACAATGCTCAAATCAGGATTGGCTAGGGTTAATGCTGTACCAGTGGTCTTGTATAATAGGGTGTCAGCTATCTATGAGTCATTCATTCAGTTCTGACCAGCCAAAACCGCCTGCCTGCTCAGAGATTTTGACCTAAACACTCACTTAAGCCTCTTCAGATGGCTCAGAATACAGCAGCCAGAATAATTGCTGGCTCAACATCTCAAGATCACATCACCCCTACTCTCAAAGAGCTCCACTGGCTTCCAATAAGCCAGCGCGTCAAATATAAGATGGTAATTAATATATTCAAGATCAGACACAAGTGCTCTGCTTTTAGCCTTCATAATCTCTTACTCCAGAATAACAACAGGCCAAGAAGAAAAACTACATCAAACACTCTCAGCACCCCAAGTAGCTTCAGAAAAGCGTGTAAATGTACTACACAAAGGGCAATTTCCTTATCGGACCCACTTATCTGGAACTCTCTCCCTCCCGATGTGCGATCCATAGATGATTTAAAGGAGTTCAGAAAACAACTGAAGTTTGTACTCTTCATTGAGCACTATGGCACAGACACCTAACAAGTCTTTATTATTATAGCCTGCATGTAACGTGTTTATCTGTAACAGTTCCTTGATGTTGTGTATCCCAGTTTTACCTTCACTGTATAGTTTAGTCAGTGTATGCCTCCCTGCCTCTGTTCTCCCTTCTTGTGTCTTGGTAACCGCTTTGATTTAAGGAAAAGGCGGTATAGAAAACCTGTTAAATAAATAAATAAATAAATAAATAAATAAAGTAACCCCAAGCTTTGGTCTCTGGGCTAGCAGGCCGATTCAGCATGATTTCTCACATACAGAATGGCTCAAGAGTTCAATTTCTTTGCAATTTCTTTGCAAAGTACAATATTCTTTGCTGATCCAAAAATCCAAATAAATCTTTAATTAGCAATACAATGGGTGATGTCAGCACCGACAGAGCCTGCATGGAAGCATCTCCCCAGAAAGCCTTTGGGAAATGCCACCACACATGCGTGGTCCCCTCCCCACCCAAGGGTGCCATCTTGCTCAGTCTCCTTTTTTCCGTGGAGTCCAACGGATGTAGGTCCTATTCCCCTTGAAAAATCTTTAAAAAACTGTTGCTAAAAATTAATTTTCCGGTAGGCTTACCGGTTCCTCTTCACTGAGGTTCTCTCCTTCACTGGTGTTCGTGCCTTTTTTACCCAGGGGTCGTCAACCACGTCTGAGTGTTTTCCCATCATGTCCCCTGGTAGGTTCAAAAAGTGTGACCGCTGCAGTCAGACCATGTCCATCACTGACACCCATGACTGCTGCTTGCTCTGTCTGGGCCCAGATCATGACAGCATCTCCTGCAACCTGTGCCAGGGTCGGCCAAAACCAACAAAAAAAGGTTGGAGTTGTAGGAGAAGTTGTTCACTAGGTCAGATTCGGCATCCACCTCCCCGGCACCGAGTTCAAAGCTCAGCACATCCCGCAATGCCCGGGTGTCCTCAGAGTCCTGTGGTCACAGTGCCTCCGAGAGGACCCCAGAGCCAGAAAAGAAAAATTCATCAAAGTCTGCCAAGGTTGCACCGGAGAAACCCAGTAAAACTCCACAGAGGGACACGGGTGACTCTGAGAAGCACCCCACGAAGCTCCTCAAGAAGGATTTCTCGGCTGGCGGAGACCATGCAAGCTTCCTCGAGGCTGTAGTCCTCATCAAGGATGAGCTCCCTAGAGCCGGTGCTGGTCCCGAAATCCTCGGTGCCCATGCTGAAGGCTGCGGAGCCTTCTGGCTTGGAAACCAGAATGGAGGCCCTGGAGCAGAACATCACTGCTATCCTGACCCTGCAGATGACCAGCTCCCCTGCCTCATCTGCCCCAACAACTGGGCCCTCAACTGCGAGGGAGTCCCTGGTTGTCGAGCCAAGCATCGAGTGCCCTTGGCCTCAAGAAAGTCCTCGGCGCCAGTCTAAGTCCTGTCCAGCTCGTCGGGTATCCGGTCCTTGCTGGCCAGTGTCCATGACTCAGACCCCAGGTCCTCCACAGGCTGTCAGTTCTTCATCACCAACCTCGACACAAGGAGTAGCAGGGCCTCGGATTCTTCGTCACCACTCGATTACAAGTGGGAGACGGAGGATGAGGCATGTCCAGACACCAGAAGGCACCAAGACATTCCCTCAGACCTGTCTCCCCCAGCACCTCGACGCCATTCTCCTTCCAAGGACGTAGCCTTCCACGACTTCGTCAGTGATATGGCCAGGGCCCTCTCAGTGCAAACCAAAGTGGAAGAAGACCCGTGCACCAAGGAGTTGGAGATTCTCTAGTATGAGACCCCACCTAGAGAAACCCTCACGGTGCCCATACAGCCATTCCTCAAAAGGCTGCTCCTCCGAATGTGGGAGACACCAGCATCGGTGCCTATAATCAGCTGTTGGCTCGATTCCCTGTACTGCATCCGGAAAGGGCCGAAGTTTCACAAACCTCAGCTCCCGCACTGCCCCATGGTCATCGAGTCGACCATGCAGAAGCTCAAAAGCCAGAAGACCCACTTCTCCGCCCCTACCGGTATGGCCCTCGATGCCCTTGTGCGCAAATGCTACCAGGGCTCGATGCTGGGTTGCCGGATCCAAGTCTATGAACTCTACATAGGCATGTACCTAAAGGCACTGGCCAAAGAGCTGTCGGGGTTTGCAGCAGGCCTCGTCAGGGAGTCCCTCCAATGGTTCCAAGCTCTATCCTTGGGAGTGAGGGATGGCTCCAAGTTCCTCTCCAGGGCTGCCTACGATGGCTTCAAGTCAGCGGCTCGATTTGTGGCAGCCAGCATCGGGGCCTGGTGCCATATCTGCCTGCAATCCTCCAATGTTGAGCAATGCTTGATGTCCCCTATAGTGAGGAGAACCTCTTCGGCAAACCTATGACCGACAAATTTGCTGAGATCGAGGCAGAGTTTGTGACCCGTCAGAGGCTCTCCAAGAAGACCTCATCCCATCCCTGCAAAAGACCATCGGGGAAAAGGGTGCCTTTACACAGGGTCACCAGTACCAGCCTTACTCTGGCCATCATCAGGGTTCTCACTCCAAGAGACAGGGGCAAGAGGCTCAGAAGGCAAAAACACCTAAGCCCCAAGCTCCAGTTCCCACCCAGACTGGGGGAAACGTTTGACTCCCAGGGCAGGATCTCCCCTCCCCCAGGAGACCTTCACCAGTCCACAGGTGGTGCCTGGTGCTTTTTGCTCACAGATGGGCCTCAATCATCTCGGACCTTTGGGTACTACAAGTGGTCAGGGAGAGATACCTCCTCCACCTGCAGCAGATGTCACCCAGGTTCTTCCCCAGAGAGCCGTTATGACCTCCCTTCACCAGACCCTGCTGCTTACAGAGCTTGAGGGTCTTCTCAGGGACAAAACAGTATAATCTGTACCCAGACACCTAGGAGACAAAGGCTTCTACTCCAGGTACTTCCTTGTCCCAAAGAGGACTGGGGGCCTCAGGCCCATCCTAGACCTGAGAAACCTAAATAGATTCCTGGTGAGGGAGAAGTTCAAGATGCTCTCCTTTGGAACACTGCTGCCCTACCTCCACCAGGGAGACTGGCTTGCTTCATGGATCTAAAGGATGCTTACACACATCTTAATCCACCCTTCCCACAAACAGTACCTAAGGTTTGTGGTAGAAGGAAGGCACTCCATTACAGGGTGCTACCCTTCAGTCTGGCCTCCTCGCCAAGGAATTTCACAAAGTGTCTAGCAATGGTCGCTGCCCACCTACGGCTGCAAGGGGCCTTTGTCTCCCCATACCTAGACGACTGGCTTATCAGGGACAGCAAGGCCGCAGAGGCCTATCAGGCCACAGGGCATGCAACACTACTGCTGTATCACCTGGGGTTTATGATCAATTACCCCGAATCTCATCTCACTCCAGCCCTGGAATTCATAGGCGCTCAGCTGGACACCTTGCAGGCCAAGGCCTTCTTTCCCAGGGAAAGGGCAGACCTCCTCAGGGGGCTCTAGCTGTGGAGGTGCAGAGCCGTCACTCGATGCCAGCCTGCCTCCTGGGCCACACGGCCTCCATGGTTCATGTGACCCCACTAGCCTGCCTACACATGCAGACAGCTCAGAGGTGCCTCCGCTCACAATGGACGCAAGCCAAGGGCAGGCTGCGGGACAGGATCAAGGTAACCTGCCAGCTGGCAGATTTATTTTATTTTATTTATTTATTTGGTTCTTCTATACCACCCCCTCCAGCGATCAGGGGCAGTTTACAATTAATACAACAAAGTTACAATAAACAGGATTTGAACCATGTAGTAGATACATGTTACATTACATTTAGCTGTAGCCTTAACAGGGGGCTACTAACTATATACAAATTTCCCTTGACTTGAAACACCCCAGCCCCAGAGGGTCCTGATCACAGACGCCTCCCTCCTAGGTTGGGGTGGCACCTTGCAAGGACTGTCGCACAGAAGGCAGCTGGTCCCAGGCGGAATCCCTGCTACAGATCAGTCTTCTGGAACTCCGGGCAATCTTCCTGGCCCTATGGGCGTTCCACCACCACCTGTGACACCAGCTGGTGCTGATACAGATGGACAACCAAGTCACCATGTTTTATATCAACAAGCAGGGGGGCATGGGGTCATACTCCCTCTGCCAGGAGGTGGTGGCCCTCCTTTCCTTTGCAGCTCGCAACAGCATGCTCCTGCAGGCAATCTACCTCCCGGGCTAGGACAGCCTCCTGGCGGACAGATTGAGCAGGGTGTTCCAACCACACAAGTGCACCTGAACCCCAGAGTGGCCTCACGGCTCTTCTGCCTCTGGGGCACACCCATGATGGACCTCTTTGCTACCCTGGACAATGCACAGCTGCCCCACCTCTGCTTGTAGAAACCACACCCGGCGAGGGTAGCGGCAGATGCCTTCCTGATCCCGTGAACGGAAGGCCTCCTTTATGCTTTTCTCCTGACCCCCACTGGTCGCCAAGGTCCGGCACGAGCGGGCATCATTGATACTAATTGCCCCCAGGTGGCCCAGACAGCCTTGGTTTCCACTCCTACTCTCCCTGTCAGTGACACTCCCGGTTCCACTGGGCTGTGCCCTGGACCTCCTGCCCAAGAAGAGAGCTACCTCATGCACCCAAGTCTGGGGTCTCTAACGCTAACAGCGTGACTGTAGAAAGGGTAACTTTGATCCATGTCAACCTCCCAAGAGAAGTCGAGGCGGTCCTGTTGGCCTCCCTTAAGCCCTCCACCAGGCAAGCTTATGCCTTTAAGTGGCAAAGATTCTCAGTATTGTGTGCAGAGCGGCAGGAGAACCTGTTTTCTTGCCAGGTGCAACTAGTGTTTCAGTACCTACTGAATCTATCGCACATAGGGCTAAAGTCAAACTCGGTGAGAGTGCACCTGAGTGCGATCGCTGCATACCATCATTCTATCAAGGGGAAGCCCCTCTTTGGTCAGCCCCTAGTCTCTCGGTTCCTCCGGGGCCTCCTGTTGTCTAAGCCCCCCCCCCCCTCTGTCCCCCGGCAGTGGAAAGGACCTCTCACAGTTCACCAGGCTGCCATTCGAGTCTCTAGCCACTTGCCATCTGCTGTATTTTTTCATGGAAGGTTGCCTTCCTGGTGGCTCTCACGTCCGCTCACAGAGTAAGTGAACTGCAAGCCCTGGTGGCGGAACTACCATATACAAGATTCTCCAAAAATAGAGTGGTGCTCCACACTCATCCCAAATTTCTCCCCAAGGTGGTATCTCCTTTTCTCCTCAACCAGGAGGTGGTCCTCCCCACCTTTTTCCCAAGGCCTCAAGTCAGTCGGGAGGAAACTATATACACCATACAATGGATTGCAAACAGGCTCTGTCCTTCTACCTACAGCAGACTTAGGGCCATTGCAAAGCTCCTCAGCTTTTTGTTTCCTCTGACCCCCGTAGGCTATGGTTTCCTGTGACTAAGCAAACTCTGTCCGCTTGGGTAGTAGACTGTATTACCCTTGCCTATGAGCAAGCTGGAACACCAGATCACGGCCACATTGGTAGCAATGCGCTCAGTGCCGGTGACGGAGATCTGCAAGGCTGCTATATGGTTTTCAGTTCATACATTCGCAGCTCACTATTTCCTAGAGAACAAGTCCCATCGGGACAGTACCTTTGGCCAGGTGGTACTCCGTACTCTTTTCAGAGTTTAGGCAACTCCTGCCCTCCAACCCTTCTGTGTTCAGGCTACCAGAGTGATAGTGCCGCTGGACGCTTGGATCTTGTAGAGTCTCTCAGTTGGGAACTCATCTTCTGCAACTCACGGTTTACTGACTCGGTCGCCATTGGTGCTGTCGTGGTTCTGTCCTCAGCAGCCTGGAGCTAGGGAGTCCCATAGTGAGGACTGACGTCCTGCTTGTTCCTGGAAAAAGTGTAGTTACTCATCTGTAACAGGTGTTCTCTAGGGACAGCAGGAATCAGTCCTCACAACTGTCTCTCTTCCCCTGGGAGTTTCCTCCCTACCTTGTTTGATTTTTTTACTACTGTCCTAGCTATGTCATCTGACTGAGCAAGATGGCACCCTTGGGTGGGAAGGGGACCATGCATGCATGGTGGCATCTCCCAAAGGCTTTCTTTGAAAGCTGGGGAGATGCTTCTGTGTGGGCTCCGTCTGCTCCAACGTCACCCATATGTGAGGACTAATTCCTGCTGTCCCTGGAGAACACCTGTTACAGGTGAGTAGCTACGCTATTTAGCACATCAACCCATGTCATTTTAACACTACATATGCCAACCTTTGTTCACATTTTTTTTTCATATTTATGAACTAGATACTATAAATCAGTCTTGTCATAAATATTTATTTCTGCAGCTATTACTGAAACATGCCTTAATTCTTGCAAAGGTTGTATGTAAGAGACCCATTTATTAATGGAAAACTGATCGATGAATCATACTTTAACTGAAACCATTCATACTGACTCTTGCTGCACTTTCACCATGGCAGACAAGCATACATTTGTCTTTAATTTGGCTGGGTTCAACCAGAGTTGAAAGCTCTTCTTGAGATTTGTTTCCGTGGAAGGTGAATTTAGAACTAGCCAGATTTTAAAATATCACCTTGTGGAAGGTAAATCATTTCTCAAGCAGTTCACAGACACTTTCTAAACCATCCAGCTGCAGAACTGCAGCCACTCAATATTCAGATTTTCCTATTATCTGACTCATTCTGTCAAACAGGAAAATCTGATGCTAAATTCTTCTGCCTCCCCATACACCTATTGCTAAAAATCTGACGTGCTTGAAAGCATAGGCCTCCTTCCCTGGGAAAGTGAGGTTACTTACCTGTAACAGGGGTTCTCTGTGGTCAGAAGGATAAGTCAGCCACATATGGGTGACATCATCTGATGGTGCCATGGATGGAATTGATCTCCAATAGCTCAGAAGACTCTTTTATTTATTTAGACAGTTTTATATACCACCTTATCCTTCAATCAAAGTGGTCACAACACAATTGGGGATATGAGACACACACTAATACTTACAGGGAACATGGGCTATGGAGGGTTAAGTGGCTTGCCCAAGACCACAAGGAGCACCTGTGGGACTAGAAACCACAGTCCTTTCAGCCCAAGGTTGCTGTCCTCTAGTGGGATTTGAACCCCTGACCTTCTGGCCTGAGGTAACTTGCCCCAACCACTAGGCCACTCCTCCACTCACTTTTGAGCATATGCCACCACCCCACCACAGTGCCCGCTCCCTTTCCACCTCAGTCTGTTCTCCAGCTGTAGACAGGTCCATTCTAGAGGATAGGATCGTCCTAGAAGGGAGGCAGGTGGGTTTGTGTGGCTGACTTATCCTGCTGTCCACAGAGAATCTCTGTTACAGGTAAGTAACCTCCCTTTCTCCATGGACAAGCAGGATGAGTCAGCCACACATAGGTGACTCCCTAGCCAAGGGCTTTGAAGTTATGCTTCTCATAGGAGTTTTGATTCCCCTTTACAGCCTGTGAGGTGTGCTGTGGTAGTATGAAGTTGTCGTATTAGATCAGATGAACGAGAGAGATCTCCATGTGGCACAATGATGTTGACCTATGTTTGGTACACATGAAGGTTCGCTATCTAGGTATGACTGCCCCAAAATGTCCCACTAACACCTCCCTGGTGGAGTCTTGGAGGAAGGGTGCATGATCTTGTGGTATTTGACTCCTGCGGGATGGTAACGCTTGCTTCCTTACAGTCTGGCACATGGAGGCTTACTGGTGGGCACGAGAAGGAGGGAAGAGGTTTTGGTTGTGCCCGTCCTTCCCGCACTGAGAGGGCCGTTGAGGAAAACCTTGTGTCAGGCCGAGAGGGATGTCTCCTTGGGTTAGAGACACTTGTACTGGATGCAAACCAGAGATATGGAAAGTTCTGTGGAAGGTTTGTGGTGGTTCGACTTTGGTTAATGGCAAGTGGCCCTCGTCCTGGAGGGCGACACCTGGGGGATTCTGGAAACCTTCAGTGAGAGAAGGGACTGCCTAGTCCTCAACTGTCCCATACCCCTGAGACTAAGGAGCATGTAGCTGTAGTTGTTGGGGTGGGGTGTTGTGGTGGTCCCCGTTGCAGCCACAGGGGTCGTATACCAGTGGAGGGCATGTTTATGTCCTAGGTCTATTGGTCTGTGGGCACAGTGAGGGGCACCTTTAAGTTATGAGTGCTGGATTAGTAGGCATTAGGAAGAGCAGGAAACCAATCCTCCAATGGGTTGGAGGATGGCAGTAAGTAATTCTCCGTGTTTTTGCCAGGTCTTGGAGCTATGCAGAACTCAAGGGGCCCTTCAATAATGTCCCGGCCGGTGGTAGCTCTGGTCTTCCCAGTTAGGTAGTGCAATGTGTGCCTATGATTCAAGACTGACTCCTGGTGGTCCCACACCACCTGGGAGTTCTTTGCAATGTGAATGGAAGCAGAATGCCAGGTCTTTCTTTCAAAGCAAGGGGGAAAGGGTTAAGTGACTTGCTCAAGGCCCGTGCTACTGGGCATCAATCCCTGATCTCTTAGTTACTGGGACAGTGCTCTGACCCTTGGGCTACTTCTCCTGTCTGGAGGTGGTTGGTAGGGGCCTACTCGCCATCCCGCGCATGTGACCCTTTCCTTTGACCCCATCTGGAATTATAACCCTTTCACATGGGATGGCGTTCACCCCATTTATTAGGGACTGTTGTGGCCTTCGAAGTGGGTCATGGCTGTCTAACCTCCTGTTCGGGGTATGACTGATGCTCTGCCCTACATGTGGTAGAAAGGAGCAGGTAAGCTATTCCCTGCTGATGGAAGGAGTTGCAGGGCAGGGTGCCTGTGCATCCAATGTTCAAGTTCTGAGGCAGCAGTACAGGCTGGGGAATGTCCTGGTAGCCAGCATGTGTTCCCCAACCTGCACCCTGTATCTGCGTCAACCAACTCTGTGCTGCATAACAGACCCTGGCTCTGCTGGTGCGGGCCTCCTGGGAAGCTGTGGCAAGAGCAGTAACATCAGCTCTATAATCTCTATTGCGAGGGCATGGGCCTGCCCAGAGATCAGCGAGGGGACTGGACAGCTTGTTAATGGAAGGAGGCGTACCCTGGTGGGGGTAGTCCACCACCAGCCGTTTATCCCCTTCGTGGCGCCATGGAGTGGGAGTACTATGAGGGTCTTCCCAACCACACATAATCTTTGCCAG
The DNA here is from genome assembly GCA_033557465.1 of Ichthyophis bannanicus. NCBI lineage: Eukaryota > Metazoa > Chordata > Amphibia > Gymnophiona > Ichthyophiidae > Ichthyophis > Ichthyophis bannanicus. The sequence continues at coordinate 57,925,650 of CM066045.1, forward strand.
GGCACCATGGGATCCACCACTGGGGGACATGTTGGCAGAACCCTGCCCGAGGCAGTAAGTATTGTCTGTTATCCTGTTTGACGAGGGTGAGGCTAGTACAAAATATACCACACCAGGGTGTGATGGTTATGCCACCGTAGGTAAGGAATGGCAGGGTTGGGGTTTTTTTTGTTGTTGTGGGAGTCAGACCCCAGAGACATACCCTTTTTGTACCAGCAGAAGACCCTGCTGGCAGAGCAGTAGTGGGAGCCATCTGGGAGGGAATTGCACAAACTTCTCTGATCTTTGTGGATGTCCCAATAGGGGTCAAGGATCTACTCAGGGCCAAGTCCCTAACATCAGGTCGGTGAGTGCCTGATCCAATCAGTCCCACTGCTGTTCTTTTTTTTCCCTTTTTGTCTGAGGTGGTCTTTGCCACCATTCACGTACCGGAGTTGGCAATGGACCTCCCTATGCGGCTGAGAGGGCCGTTCTTCTTGAGGAGCCAAGCAAGAATCCTGTTATGTTGAGGACCTGAGGCAGAGTAACTGCTGCAGAGGGAGGAAGCTTGGCATAGCATCCTGTGAAGCACAGCGGAACCATTTCACTTCTGTGGGAGGCTTAACAGATAGAGATCTTCTCATGATAATCATGGTGAACAGGGTTAAGGATCTACACTGATGCTGCCAGGACACGATCCTCCACCAGAAAGTCTCGGGACTTGGGAATGGAGCTACGATGTAACCCATTTAAAACCCAATGAGAGAATTATATATTTCTTGGGATTTGTTTTTTTTTTTAGCACTCAAACTCAGGAGCCACTACTGGAGGATGTAGTAAAGCTGCTAACATGGCTGAATTTAAAAGGGTTTTGGACCAGTTCCTGGTGGAAGGTTCATAAACCATTATTCAGTGAAATCCATGGCTTACCCTGGGACAAGCATTGTGGAACTTGTCTTCTGGGAGTCTGACTGGCACTTGTGACCTGGTTTGGCCACCACTGCAAGCAGGATCCTTGGTCTGACTAGGTGTGGTCTTTCTTATATTCTTATTTTCTCCCTTGGCTGTGAACCTATGGAGCAGGACAGCAGTATTGTCCTCTATGTATACCAGACAAGACCCTCACTTGAGTAGGGCTCCTCGGGGGCTTCACAACCCTCAGCAGGGAGAGAGTGCATTAGAGCAACCAAGGTGGGTGTTTGACTCTTTTTCCCATAAGGGGGATCAGTCACATCTGAGGAGCAGACGAACCTGGGGCAGAGGCGCAGGTCCAAGGCCTAGGTCCCGCATAAGAGAGTGGCTGTGTCCCATGGTGGCCAAGGCAGCACTATTGTGCCAGTTTCAGAAGAAGACATTGAGCGTCTGCTTTTTTTTTGTTTGTTTTGGGGGTTTTTTCATAGTTGTTGCACACCTCTGTGTTTGGGAAGGTTGGCAGCATCAAGGAGATGTTCTACCTTACTTCTTCCTCTCACTCAACTCAGCGATCATGACTCATGTAGCAGAGGCTAGGTTTCTGCTAATGTAACTGCATGGGGATCTTGTCAGCCGAGGGGGGTTTCCCTTCCATAGTACACTATGTACCAGGTGGAGCTTTCTTTATATTAGAGCTCTAGGCACAGGAGCTTTTGAAGGGGACCCTGCCTGCAGAGGGACCACTTCTGTTGGGTGGTGGCTGAGGCCCCTTTGTTTTGCACCCTAGGAGCTGTGAATGCTGCTTCCCCAATATTCATAGAGCTGATGAGCCAGGGAGCAGGTCCCTGGCCTGGGGGTTTGGGCCCATGTCCAGAACTGCACTTGCTACTGAGCTGTTCAGCCCAGCACCCATGAGGCACCTGCCAGGCAGCAAATAACCTGTTGGCTCAGAGGGGTCCTACATTGGGTCAATGGGACCTGGTGAAGGTGCTGCTATTCCACACAGCTGTCACTCCATGCAGGTCACCACCATCTATGCCTTTGTTTAGGGTTTTACATATGGGTGACATCAGTACCGACAGAGCCCATGCAGGAACGCTCCCCAGCATCCAATAGGAAAGCTTTTGGGAGCACTCCACTGCACCTACATGACTGCCTTCCCACCTTCCCAGTTCTCTCCCCTCAGTTCTTTGTTTTCTGCGGAGCCAGCAGGAAACAAATCCTGTCACTGCAGAAAAGCTCTCTTTTTGTGGATAGCGCTTCTGCCTTCTCGTCATCTTCAGCACCATCGAAGACATTGACGGTTCCCTTATTCTTTTCTTTTCTTTTCTTTTCTTCTTTTCTTTTATTTTCTAACCCCCCCCCCCCCCCCAAAAAAAGAAAACAGACATATCGACACCTTTTAGGCCTTAAGTCTACCATAGCCTTCTCACCAGTTGAAGGCATGGAGAAACCAGCTAGTGGTTTCAAAAAACGTTCCAAGTGTGCCAGCACCATCTCAGCAACTGACACACATGACTGGTGTCTAAAATGTCTTGGCCCAGTACACCAGCCAACAGACTGTCCCCTCTGTCAGAAGATGACTAAAAGAGGCCTATAGAACTGGGCCTCTAAATTTGGGACACTCTTCGCCTCGGACATGGTATCGTTAGTGTCCACTTCGTCGAGGACTTCATCCTCCTTTCATGGATCCCAGGTATCCTCAAAGTCAAAGCTCAAGTCTGCATCGAAGCAAGACAAAACATCCAGAGGTAGATCTCGCTCAAGGCATTGAAATCCCTCAGGCATTGCATCTGAGGTGGATCAGCCTGCCAAACGCCCTGGTGGAAGATCTTGTCCTCCAAAACCACAGAGGGGCTGCAGAATGCTCCTGATGCCTCGACTTTTGGAGAGCGACTGCTGCCATGCTCCAGAATGGTAGCACTAACCCCCGCAACTGATGCCCAGGCATTGGCAACCTTGATGGACCAGCACATACTGGCCATCAAGTGGAGCTTAGCAGCTCTCCTAGTAGCCTTGATACCTATCAAGCCATTGGCTCCAGTGACCAGCCCATCAGTACCGGCATCGGTACTGACATCGACACCAGTTGCAGCCACAACATCAGGGCTTATGCACATGGTGTCGACATCGCTGCCACCCATTCCCTCCCTAGAAACCATCACTGATATTGGTTCCCAATCCAAACACCTCCCCGTGGCCAATACCTGGGAACACCAGTACAGACATCGAGCTTCGGGTAAACATCGTATGCGTCGGTACTTCGAGTCCTCCGATTCCTATTCCAGCATTTCCGATGTGGAATCAAACGATTCCTGTGGGCCCCAGGACCTTCCTTCGGAACTGTCTCCACCACAACAGTGACACATGTCGCCTCCGGAGGACATGTCCTTCCAGGAATTCATTCGAGACCTAGCCAAAGGTCTCTCCATCACAGTAATATCAGAGAAGAGCCAAGGGCGGAGGAGTTGGAGATCCTCCAATACCCAACAGCACTGAAGGAGGCAGCCACTTTACTGGTGCACCACATCCTTCATGATCTTATGCTCTGTATGTGGGAGACTCCTCTCAAGGTCTCCCCTCATAGTCGACGCCTCAATACCATGTATTTGTACCGGAGTGCCCAGGCTTCCAAAAACCACTGCTCCCCCATCATTTCATGGTGGTCGAATCGGCAATGCGCAGAATCAGAAGCTCGAAGACCCACTCTTCTAACCCTCCAGATAGAGACTCGAGAACCTTCGATGCCTTTGGGCATTGATATTTCCAGGCTCCCATTCTCTCTGCTAGGATTAATTCCTGTATCCTTTACATGGGGATGTTACTCAAGGAGATATCCAGGGATCTCAAAGCCTTTGCCCCTCTTCCAGATTTTCAAGATCTGAGGCTTGAAGCCATGCAATTCTGCGTGTATCCATACATATTGCTGAGGCCCTGCTTGTGCATTTGAAAGAATCGAAGGTGGTCCATTTAACAAACTTTGATACATTCTGACTACCTTGCCCTAGTCAAGCATAGCCAGAATGTATCAAAGTTTGTTAATTGGACCATCTTCGATTCTTTCAAATGCACAAGCAGGGCCTCAGCAATATTCATCGATGCACGCAGAATTGCATGGCTTCAAGCCTCAGATCTTGAACAGTGGGTTCAAGATAAGCTGGGCAACATATCTTGCACAGGTGAAAATCTTTTTGGCAAAGACTGTCAAAATAAGGCCTCTCAATTAGAATCAGAAAGCACTACTCTAAAGAGACTGTCAGAAAAAAGGCAACTGCATGGAAGTCTTTCTATAATAATAATAAAAAATTATATTTTTCTTATCCTCCTGCCTCTCAGTTCCAGACTCAAGCACCACAGAAGAGGCGACAAACTCCTAAACAACAGAATAAGCCAAAGGGGACTAAACCTCAGTCAACTGCACAGCCACCGTCTGCACCTGTTTTTTGACCCTTTTCTAGAGAACATTGGCACTCTGCCTCTGGAGGTCCCCCACCCCCTCCACATAGCAGGCAGACTGTGTCACTATGCCCACAGATGGCACCTCATAACCTTAGAGCAGTGGATACTAAACATAGTCAAGGAGGCGTACAGACTTCCTCTGCAAAACTCGGACCCCTTCCACTTTCATGGGGGAATTTCAAACACAACCCCCTCTCACTGCCTCCTACAGGACGAGGTATCTTCTCTTCTGACCCAAGGCGCCATAGAGAAAGTTCCACCATCGCAACAGAGAATGGGCTTCTACTCTCCGTACTTTCTCACTCCAAAAAGAAACCAGAGGATTCAGGCCCATTCTGGACCTCAGAAACGTCAACATAAGAACATAAGATATGCCATACTGGGTCAGACCAAGGTCCATCAAGCCCAGTATCCTGTTTCCAACAGTGGCCAATCTAGGTCATACGTACCTAGCAGTTTCCCCAAAAGACACAGGTTCCACAATGCTTGTACTGGGTCAAACATTGATATCCTGGGTCCCTTCCTAATAATGGTTTATGGACCTTTCCTCCAGGAACTTGTCCAAACCTTTTTTAAACCCAGCTACACTAACAGCCTTTACTACATCCTCCGATAACAAATTCCAGAGTTTGATTACACGTTGAGTGAAAAAATATTTTCTTTTATTAGTCTTAAATACCCTGTAGCTTCTTTGCATGTCCCCCTAGCTTTCTATATTCTGATAACATAAACAATCGATCTACATTTATCCATTCCACTCCATTAATTTATAGACTTATATCATATCTCCCCTCAGCCGTCTCTTTTCCAGGTTAAAGAGCCCTAACCTTTTTAGCCTTTCTTCATAGGAGTATCCTTCCATCCCCTTTACCATTTTCGTGGCTCTTCTCTGAACCTTTTCTAATAATGCTATATCCTTTTTAAGATACGGCGACCAGAATTGCGCACAATATTCAAGGTGCGGTCTCACCATGGAACGATATAGAGGCATTATAAAATCTTTTGTTTTATTTTCCATTCCTTTCCTTATGATACCTAGCATTCTATTTGCTCTCTTGGCCGCTGCTGCACACTGGGCCAAGGGTTTTAACATGGTATCCACAATGACGCCTAAATCTTTTTCCTGGGTGGTGGTTCCTAATGTGGAACCTTGCATCGCGTAACCATAGTTTGGGTTGTTCTTCCCTAGGTGCATAACTTTGCACTTGTCCACATTAAATTTCATCTGCCATTTTGATGCCCAGTCTTCCAATTTATCAAGATCCTCTTGCAATTTTCCACAATCCTCTTGGGTTTTAACAACTTTAAATAGTTTTGTGTCATCTGCAAATTTGATAACCTCACTCGTTATTCCACTTTCCAGGTCATTTATGAATATGTCAAAAAGCAGCGGACCCAGCACAGATTCCTGGGGTACACCACTATTCACCTTTCTCCATTGGGAAGATTGGCCATTTAGCCCTACCCTCTGCTTTCTATCTTTTAACCAGTTCCTGATCCACAATAGTACACTGCCTCCTATCCCATGACTCTTTAGTTTTGCCAAAAGTCTCTGATGATGGACCTTGTCAAAGGCTTTCTGAAAGTCCAGATACACTATATCAACCGACTCACCTTTGTCCACCTGTTTATTCACACCTTCAAAATACATGACAGATTAGTAAGACAAGATCTTCCTTGTCTAAAGCCATGTTGGCTGTCTCCCATTAGGCCAGGGGTAGGGAACCCTGGTCCTGGAGAGCCGCAGACCAGTCAGGTTTTCGGGATATCCCTAATGAATATGCATGAGATATATATGGAGTGGAGGAGTAGCCTAGTGGTTGGGGCAAGGTACTTCAGGCTGGAAGGTCGGGGGTTCAAATCCCACTAGAGGACAGCAACCTTGGGCTGGTAGGACTGGGGTTTCCAGTCCCACAGGTGCTCCTTGTGGTCTTGGGCAAGCCACTTAACCCTCCATAGCCCATATTCCCTGTAAAATAGTTATCTCCAAGTTATAATACCCTGTTCAATGTAATTTCAGTTTGTTCAATGTAAACCGCACTGATGCAGAATAGCGCGGTATATAAGAGAATGTAAATAAAATAAATAAATAAAATATATGCATTAGAGATATCCTGCCAACCTGACTAGTTTGTGGCCCTCCAGGGCTGGATTTGGAGACCCCTGCCTTACACCTCTGTCATTTAAGATTGTGAGTGGGCAAGGTGCAGATGTCCTAGATATCGAAAGGGTATATAGAATGTGTCACATTCCTCCTCGATTCTCACCACCACAAAAATGTTGTCTAATAGACAATATTTTGGTGGTGGTGAGAAGTGAGGAGGAATGTGACACATTCTATCTAACCGTTTTGATGTCTTGGACATCTGCACCTTGCCCACTCACAATCTTAAATGACAGAGGTGTAAGGCAGGGGTCTCCAAATCCAGCCCTGGAGGGCCGCAAACCAGTCAGGTTGGCAGGATATCTCTAATGCATATATATCTCATGCATATTCATTAGGGATATCCCGAAAACCTGACTGGTCTGCGGCTCTCCAGGACCAGGGTTCCCTACCCCTGCATTAGTCCATGACTATCTACATGCTGAGTAATTTTGTTCTTTATGATGGTTTCTACCATTTTTCCCGGTACTGACATCAGGCTCACCGGTCTGTAGTTTCCCGGATCACCCCTGGAACCCTTTTTAAAAATTGGCGATCCTCCAGTCTTCATGTATTACAGATGATTTTAATGAAAATTCATAGATTACTAATAGCAGGTCTGCAATCTCATATTTCAGTTCTTTCAGCACCCTTGGATGTATACCATCCGGCCCAGGTGATTTGCTACTCTTTAAGTTTCTAGTCCGAGAAAAGTTCAAGATGATCTCCCTCGGGACTCTTCTTCCCTACCTCCAAAGACAGGACTGGCTCTGTTCTCTAGATCTAAAAGTAGCATATACATATATCCATCTAGGATACAGGCAATATCTACGCTTCACTTTTCAGGGAACTCATTATCAATACACAGTACTTCCCTTTGGACTCACCTCTGCCCCAAGAGTTTTCATAAAGTGCATGGTGGTTGTAGCCACATACCTAAGGTCTCTGGGGGTATTCATCTTCCCTTACTTAGACGACTGGCTCATAAAAGCAGACACCTCTCTAGAGGTGCAACTTTCCTTGCATCATACTATCACGGTATTACAACACTTGGAATTTGTCATAAGCTTCCGAAAATCCCAGCTCGCTCCAACTCAAAGGCAAGAGTTCATCGGAGCTCTGCTGGACACTCAACAGTCCAGGGAATTCCTGCCCCAGCTCTGCTGTGCCCGTCTAATTGAACAAGCATCTCAGATGCTCCAACTGGACCATCTGACTTCCCGCGAAATGCTGCAGCTCCTGGGGCACATGGCCTCTACAATACATGTCGTTCCCTATGCCCGCTTACATATTTATTTATTTATTATTTATTTATTACAGTTTCTTATATACCGCGCTATTTAGAATCAGCGCGGTTTACATCATAACAAAACGACCATAACGACAAACTGTCAGGTTTTACATTGAACAGGAGTACAAACTTGGATAACTGGGTTAACTATATACATAAACTATCTACACTGCAGTGTGAGGGCATTTCTAGATTGGGTCATTTCTTGGAGGGGATATCTAGTTCAGTTGCTGTCTGGGAAATATTGGCAGAAAAGGTATGTTTTGAGAGCCTTCCTGAACTGATATAGATTGGTAATGGCTCTAATGTCAGGGGGTAGGGTGTTCCAGCATTTTGGTACATAAAAATATTGGCAGAAAAGGTATGTTTTGAGAGCCTTCCTGAACTGATATAGATTGGTAATGGCTCTAATGTCAGGGGGTAGGGTGTTCCAGCATTTTGGTACATAAAAACTGAATGCCCTGTTTGTGGTGTTCGTGTTGGACTTTGTTGAAGCCTTTGGTATTGCTAGCAAGTTTACAGCTGATGTTCTTCTTGCTCTGTTGGGGGGGACCATGTGGATTAGATTCGTGAGTGAGAGGGATGAGGTGCCTTTGATTGCCTTAAATGCTAATACAAGGGATTTGAAGGTGATTCTCCCGTGAATTGGTAGCCAGTGTAGCTGTTTGAGAATAGGAGTCACGTGGTCGTTTCTGGATGCACCGTAGAGGACCCTAGCTGCGGCATTCATGGCCAACTGTAAGGGGGTTAGTGTGGATTGGGGGAGACCTTGTAGGATGGCATTTGCAAAGTCAAAATGCGGCAGGATCAGCGCTTGATATATGGTACGGAAATCGTCTGGGTCCAGCAGGGAGCGTAGGTGTTTGAGGGAACGGATTTTGAAGTAGATGGCTTTGACTACGCTGCTTATGTGGCGTCTCATGTCTAGATGTTGGTCCAGGGTCACTCCCAAATATTTTATTGCATCTTTAGTTTGCAAATCAGCTTCCTTGACACTGACGTGGGATGGGGGCGTAAAGCTGGAGTCTCTGGAGATGAAAAGGACCTCTGTTTTTTTATGCTGGATACGTAGGTTCTGTGTCTGGAGCCATGTTGAAACTGCATTGAAACAATCTGTGAGTGGGGTCAGGTCCATGTGGGTTGTGGAGAAAGGCATGTATAAAAGAATGTCATCTGCATATATCATGCAGTTTACGTTGAATGATCTTATGATATTGCATATGGGCTGCATGTAGATATTGAAGAGTAAGGAGGATAGTGAGGATCCTTGAGGTACCCCTTGTTTTTGATGGAAGTGGCTAGACTCTTCTGATCCAGACTTCACATATTGCCATCTATCGTCCAGATAAGACTTGCACCATTTTAGTGCCTTGTTGCAGACACCCTTTTCTTTTAGTCTTCCCAGGAGGATTTCGTGACTGACGGAGTCAAAAGCCGCGGCGATGTCTAGGAAAATGAGGACAAAACCTTGATGGATGTTGTCAATTCCTGTGATGATATTGTTGATTATGCGCACAGTCCAATTGACTCTTGCCTACCAATGGAGGCAGGCCTCAGACTGTATAAGGGACAGAATCAAAGTCACTGCCGCTCTATCAACATCCATTCAGTGGTGGTGTTTTCCAGAAAATCTGTTCGTAGAGTCACCTTTTCAGATGCCTCCACTTCTATGCACCCTGACAACGGATGCCTCCAAGTTGAGTTGGGGAGCACACCTAGGCAACCTGTCTACACAGGGGCTCTAGACAACACACAAGTCACACCTCCAAATAAATCTGTTGGAACTTCATGCCATCTTGAATGCCCTCGGAGTATTTCAACACCACCTCAGGGCACAACAAGTCCTAGTCAGAACAGACAATCAGGTAGCCATATTCTATGTGAACAAACTGGGAAGAACGGGTTTATGGCCCCTCTGCAAGGAAACTCTTCACCTGTGGCCCTTTGCCATCTCTCCTCAAATGCACCTCTGAGTGGTGTATCTCCCAGGGGAGCTCAATGTCTTGGCAGACAAGCCGAGTCACATCTTTCTTCCCTACGAAAGATCTCTCCATCTGAACTCAGTGTCCTACATCTTCCAGACCTGATGAACTCCAGACATTGATCTGTTTGCTATTCCTCAGAATGCCAAGCTTCCTTGCTTCTGCACAAGGACTCCAACATCCAACAAGTGGATGCCTTTCACCTACACTGGGGTTAGGGTCTGCTCTATGCTTTCCCTCACATACCCCTCATTCCCAAGACGCTTTTCAAGCTTCAGCCCAACAAGGGCTCCATGATTCTCATAGCCCCTCAATGGTCGTGGCAACCGTGGTTTCCACTGCTATTATGTCTGACTCAAACTCAGCCTCTCCGATTGGGATTTGCACCCAATCTCCTCTCCCAGGATAACGGCTCACTGCTCCATCCCAATCCACAGTCTCTCTGTCCCACAGCTTGGCTGATGAAAGCATAGCATTGCAGGGCATTGACTTTCCATAAGAGATTAAGGAAGTCCTACTTGCTTCCAGAAAGCCCTCCACCAGATTTTCATATGCTTTAAAGTGGCATAGATACTCCATCTAGTGTTTCCACAAAGATCTCAATCTTTTTTCCACTCCAGTGGAGTCACTCCTCCAGTATCTCCTCCACCTGTCCTCGATAGGTCTAAAAGCCAACTCGGTGAGAGTCCATCTCAGTGCCATTGGGCCTCTCATCACCTACTAGATGGACAGCCCATCTCCTCACATCCACTAGTGGCACATTTCATGAGACGTCTCCTGCCATCCAAGCCGCCCATCAAACCATCTCCAGTGGCTTGTGACCTCAATGTCATTCTAGTGCAGCTTCTCAAACTACCCTTTGAACCATTGGCCTCGACCTCCCTGAAGTTCCTGTCTTGGAAGGTACTCTTCCTCATTGTCCTCACTGTAGCTAGACGCATTAGTGAGCTTCAGGTTCTGGTGGCAGACCTCCCCTATATGCAGTTCCACCATAATAAGGTCATCCTTTGGACTCACCCACACTTTATGCCAAAGGTCTCCTTTTCATCTAAACCAATTGATTTACTTTCCAGTCTTCTTTCCTAGACCACATGCGTCTCAAATAGAAGCAAATCTGCACACTCTTGACTGCAAGCATGCATTGGCTTTTTATCTCCAAAGGACTCAAGGTCATCATAAAGCTTCACAATTGTTCATCTCCTTTGACTGTAGTCACCTGGGTCTACCTGTATTCAAATGTACACTCTCTAGGTGGATAGTGGACTGCATTTCATTTGCCTATGACAAAGCAGGACTCACTCTGGAAGGGCATATCACTGCTCTCAATGCCCGCACCATGGCCACCTCGATGGCAAACCTATGCTTGGTAGCCATTGATGAAATTTGCAAGGCAGCAACTTGGTCTTCCGTCCATACCTTTGCTGCCCATTATTATCTGGACAAGGATTCCCGTCAGGATGCCATGTTTGGTCAAGCCATACTCCAGCACCTGTTTCAGACTTACATGCAACTCCTACCCTCTGTTCCGGACTTTGACGATACCAGACATCCATGTAGGATCCATGACCACTCAAGCCTATTCCGAGACATATCTCCACTGGTTCTGAGGTCACTTCATCTGGCATCTTGAAGCTAGGGAGTCCCATATGTGAAGACTACATTCCTGTTTGTTCCTGGAGATAGCGTAGTTACTCACCTGTAACAGGTGATCTCCAGGAACAGCAGGAATTTAGTCTTCACAACCCACCCTCCTCCCCTAGGAGTTGAAGGGTTTCATTTACTTTCCTTTCTCAACTACAAACTCAACTGAGGAGAGGGATCTGGGAAGGTGGGAAGGCAGTCGCGCAGGCATAGTGGAGTGCTCCCAAAAGCTTTCCTATTGGATGCTGGGGAGCGTTCCAGCACGGGTTCCATTGGTACCAACATCACCCATATGTGAAGACTAAATTCCTGCTGTTCTCGGAGATCACCTGTTACAGGTGAGTAACTATACTTTCTTTAATGGAACACTCAGGAATGATCCCCATCTGTATTGGGAAACTAGTAAGGCGGTGATGAGGGGTGGTATTCTGGTTTGTTAGCACCAAGTGTAAAAGATTGAATGAGAAACTGGTGAATTTAGGTGCTGATTTGTGGTGGGTTCAGTGGAAGTTAGTTCAACGGCCTATGGCAGAGCTACAGAAGCATTTCTTCAAGATTCAAACTGCTTTGTAGACTGTCATATATCATCGTATGGAGCGAGCCTTCTTAGTTTATTGTCATAAGCTCTTCCGATATGGAAACAGGATGGGTTGCTGCTTAGCACATTTGATTCCTTCTGCTGCTGGCCTCTGTTGGGTTCCAGTATCAAAAGATGATAAGGGTAAATCATATTAAACTAGAAAAGACATTGGTGCTATATTTTTCAAGTTGCATGAAGAGCTGTATAAGGATGAGGGAATATATGAGATTAAGTTGGATGGCTTCTTAAATGGGCTGTGTTGCCTCAGCTTATGAATGTGCAGCAGGAATGGGTTCATGCCCCCCATCAAAGATGCTGAGATTCTTTGTGTGATATGAGAATTGAAAATGTGTACAGCCCCAGGTCCTGATGAACTATGGGCTAAAAATAATCACTCGGGTGGGTTGATATTCCTATCCCTTAATGCTATGTTCGCTCATGCGTTGTGTACTGGATAATTTCCAGGGTTGGTTAATAGGGCGCTTATCACTGTGATTCCTAAGGAAGGTAGGAATTCAGCGGATTCAGGATCATATCATTATTGAATGTTGATATTAAGATTTATACGAAAGTCGTGGCAGATTGTCTTGAGATTTTTTTGTTGGAATTGGTTGCTAAACAACAAGTTGGTTTTGTCTAGGATGTTATGGGGTCACCAATATCCACCAGAGTTTGGTGGGGATAGAAGCAGTGCAGCAGCATTGAAGGGATGTGATCGTAGTAAGTCTTGATGTTGAGAAAGCCTTTGATAAGGTTAGTTGGCAGTATCAGGTAATGTTGAAGAGATTTGACTTTGATGATTCATCATTCTGCCTTTTTCAAGGATTGTACTCTTGGCTGGCAGTGCTGAATGAAGAACTGTCCTCAGAACTTTTGTTACAGAAAGGCATTTGCCAGGGCTGTCCACTATCACCAGATCTTTTTGCTCTATGTATTGAACTCCTAGCTAGATGAATTGTTCAAGACTGTTATATTCATAGCATGCATGTGGGGGAGCAGGGACTCAAGATGGCATTATTTTCAGATGATTTGATGTTACTTCTAGGCCAACCAAGGCAATTGGTACAACTGGTGCAAGAGTTATTGATTTGGTATGAAACGGTTTTGGGCCTTCAGATCAATATGATTAAAAATTTGTTCTAGATTTTTCTGGTTAGGTGAAAGATTGATGGGAAAGTTCATTCCCATGCAGGTACATCCGGTCTGAGTCGGACATACAGAGGGGATCGCGATTCTGATCCCGCGGGGCATGTCTAGCCCCACGGGATCAGAATCGCAAACAGTCCTGTCCATGCAGGCTGGGACTGCGATTTAGCCCAGCCTGCACGTACAGGACTGTCCCCAGCTAACTCAAGGCCATTGAAGAGCAGTGATGCCGGCCACCAGACTTCAGAGATTCATTCCCTGCAGCCTGACCCCCAATCTGGTCTCCTAAGGCCAGGGTTGGGCTGCAGGGAATGCCTTCAGGCCCCCTCCCCCCCCACCCAATCCAAGCCCTGGGCCGCCGATCCTTTACGTAGAGGGATGTTATTCCATCTCGGAGGTGGAATTACTTCCCCGTACAAGTCGCTGGTCCTGGACGTACAGGGCCGACATTAGAATCGGCGCTGGACGTCCAGGGCCGGCAACCGCCCACTGTCTGCCCTGCCTCCGCCTCCGCCTCTGATCCTCCCCGCCCCTGTCTATTTTCCCCGTACAACCAGTGGGGAAGTTAGATGTGGGCAGAGAAGGCACGAATAGCGCGGATGGATGTCCCTTTGGGACATCCATCCCTGCTATTCATGGCACAGAATCGGGCCCATGGTGTTATGATGATGGCTCTTTAAAGTACTTAGGCATGCAATTGCCTAATTGTCTTGATGAAATTTATATGTTGAATGTTTTTATATTGCTTTGCGCAACAGAGAGCTTGTTAGCTCGCTAGCAGGAATTGCATCTTTCACTCTGGAGGAGGGTTCATCTTATTAAAAGGCTTATTCTACCTTGCTGGCTGTATATACGTCACAGTCTGCCATTGACACTTCTTTAAACTCAAGTCCGTAATGTCGCGCTCAAGTACAACACATCAATAAACTGGAGTACATCACACACTTATAGCCCCACAGCATAGCCAGGTCTCAGACTGATATTGCACTCATAACCAGACTTATGTCCAGTAAATCGGTGCTATAATTTGCATCAACGACCTCAATATTTTCTACGGCTATAGTGTGTGATTAATAATTAAAGTGAATAAACTTATCTTAAAAATGCACCATCAATGCTCTATTCAGCAAGGAAAACGGATCCCGACGCTCTAATCAGGCGCCACTACAGCGTTTCAAAAGGATTTTCATCAGGAGATCCTCCCCGTGCATTAAAATGTGCCCTACAAAAAACAAACACATGCCTTAAAAACCCATCGAATAAAAACTACAGATGGTACATATCACCTATAAACCATTAAAAACCTCCAACTTACTTTAGGTGATGCTGCCCGCATCCTAATGCTCATTTCTCTCATTCATTAAACTTCTCATGGCTTCTCAAGACACCGCGCATGCGAGATGGAACTGACTCACCCTATTTCAACTCCTCCATACTATTACCTACTCAAACTCAGCTGTGCTGAGTCCTATTGAACTGCCCCTCACAATCACATGACGGATTAAGTCAAAACAACCCTGCTTACTCCAGCCATAACAGGCCATTACATCTAATAATCCTATCGACAAGTGAAACACAAACTAATTAAAAAAACTGTTTTGAAGGACCCTACCATCCTAAAAAACTAGATTGAACGAACTAGAAAATAAGAGGAAAACCCCTCCCAACCCTGTAGGGTCCCTCCATAAAACTCTCCACCCGAACCATTATTCAGTTCCGACTAAGGGAACTTGTTTATCAGCAAGCACCGAATTAAACTACTGTAGTATTTCCGATGTTATCCAGTTACACATTCAATGAATGTGTAATCACTCCGAATCTGCCACACACATTTATATAACAAGTCTCAAATACACACTTGCCAGTCAATAGCAGCATTTAATCCTCCAGGAGAAACCGTGCCTAACCGATATATCCAACGCTGTTCCCGTATCAGCAGGGTCTCATCTAGAGTTCTACCCCCCTCCGATCTCAATATCTGTTCTATGGCAAAAAACCTCAATTGTGCAAAATCATGGCCCTGCGAAATGCAGTGTGCCACAATCGGGGCCTCGAGTTTACGGCATTTCAAACGGCTTCTATGCATTTCGCAGGCCGTCTGGAGAGTAGAGACTGTGTGTTTGGACTTCCTTCAGCCATTCGATTGTACCCTAAGGTTGTATACAATTTGTTTCTTATATTATATGGTGCCAGCTTATGTTTGTTGCTAGTGTTACAGCATGGGTAAGTGGAAGGCTAAGGCAGTTGTCAAGTCTCAGGCGGCCGGTGCCGGGATTGCTAAACCGGTCGGCCCCCTGGACAGACACGTGGTGCCTCTACCTCTGGCGCAATCCTCTCCCGACGGGGTTTCTCTAAGCCCCGGGGGGAGATCTCCTCCTTCCTGTCCTCGTCCTGCTGCTTCTTTGGTTTCTCAAGTTTCCTTTGATGAATTATGTGCAGTGAGATCTTCTATCGTACTGCCTATTCCAGTCCCTGGTATAGATCTAAATGCCCCTTCGGAGGCACCTGATCTATCCCCTGAGGCAGATGTTACCCTTAAGGATGTATTGAGGGCTGTTAAAATTATTGATCAGAAGGTATCCCTTCAGTTAAATTCTTTATCTACCTTTACCCAGGAGACTGCAATAGCGTTGCAGCAACTGGATAATAAGGTAATGTCGTTGGATACTGCTGTTACCAAAATGGAGTCCCAGGTTCCTGTCCTGCAATCAGTGAATGTCTCCGCTATTAAAGATTCCTTAGTGTTACACGCTAAGGTAGAAGCTTTGGAGAACTCCTTACGCCGTTGTAATTTAAGATTTTTAAATTTCCCACAATCCTCTTTGCTTTCTCCCACTATTTTGTTGGAAAAATATCTAAAGGAAGTTTTGGCAATATCTGAATCTATAGAAATCTCTCAAATTTATTATGTACCCTCTACATCTAAAAAGGAGAACATCGCTGAAGGTGGGTTGGATGAGATTATTCCCACGATTGCAAATCTCACTGCATTTATCGAAGATTCTTCTGATACAATTACATTGCGGTCCACTTTGCTGGTCACCTTTTCAACTGTATTAATTAAGCAATGCATTCTTAAAGCGTATTTTAAAGCAAAGGCGGTCAGAGGTCACGTGATGCGTGAGTAAGCGTGGACGCTTCCCGCTTGCTCCGGGGCAGCCACACTGATAAATCGGCATTAATAACCGGCTAAAAGCCTCCCATTTACCCCCCGTATTTGTGAGAGGGTGTCTGAACCTTACAGCTACCTGTGCTTGGAAGCGGGAGTTGCGACTATGCCGTTGGCACCGAAGCGGGAGCGAGAGAAGCCTCACAAAGCTGGGCCTACCGCGTCGCTGTCGTCGCAGCCGGCGTCCCCGGGGGGAGAGAGTGTTGACTCGGCCCCAGCAGAGCTCGCTAAGGAAGTGGTCAAATTGTTAGACCCCAAATTTGATATGCTTATGAAGAAGCTAGACGGTATGGAGGATTCGATGACCGAATTTGGGAAGCGTGTGGACGAGCTGGAACAGCGGGTTGCAAGCTTGGAAAGCGAGGAGGGGCGCCATGAGAGAGCAATGGCCAAGCATGTGCAACTCCTGCAGGAGATTCAATTAAAGATTGATGACCTTGAAAATCGATCGAGGAGAAATAATCTTCGTATCTTGGGCATCGGAGAGGACAAACCGGAGAGAGAACTACTAACTTTCTTGGAGTCCTGGCTTCCGGAGGCATTGGGACTGGAGGGCCTACGGGGCTGCTTTCGCATTGAACGCGCCCACCGCTTGGGAGCGCATAAAGAGGACGAGGCCAGGCCACGGGTGGTCATACTCCGCGTTCTCAACTTTCAGCATAAGGCTGCCATTCTTCAGGCTTACAGGAGGATGCCTGAACTACTGTTGAACAACCGGAAGATCTTGATCTTTCAAGACTATTCCGCAGTGGTAGCGGCCAAGCGGAAAGAATTTACACCAATCTGTGCTGAATTGTTTCGCCGGAAAGCACGCTTTACCCTAGCCTTCCCCGCTACTTTGCGGGTTACTCTACATGGGAAGGCCTATTCGTTTGAACAGGCTGGGAAGGCAAAACAATTTCTGGCAACGCTGCCGGCGGCACAAGAACCTTGCTGATGGATGGCCTCATGGGATCTGCGAGGGATGCGGATTTGGTGGACTTCGATGGGGCCTATCCAACATCCAACATCCAGCTGACGGTGGGCCGGTACACCTAGATCGGGTGCCTTGGAGAAAGTGCCCTGCCTTTGGGGGCTTGGACAGGCAATTTGGCTCAATGTGTAATGTTATGCATGTCTTTTGTCACTTTCTTCTTTCTCGGTTTGTATGTAGCTTTTAGTTTAACTACTGAATTGACTTCCGATGACCGGCTGTATGGGGGAGGGGAGGAGGGTCGTAACGGAGTGGCTGCCCTGTGGCATTACTAAGACCACAGCCTCAGCCGAGGATGCTGAGGGGAGTTAGTGCTGTTGGTGTTCTTGGGGTTAGGGGGAGGGTCCGGGGAGTAGTAGGGAATCCGGGGTGGGGGAGGGTTGGTAAGGTTAAGGGGGGAGGGGGGAGGGTAGTAGGGGGACAGGGGGACAGGGGAAGCTTAGCTGCACCATGGGGTGTACCCTGGGGAGAGTTTTGGCCCTTTTCTGGGTGGGTTTATTTACTATTTAGTGGTTTGCTGAGATGGACTGGGGTGGAGGCTGGGCTGCCCTATGTCCGACCACAGTTATTTTCAGATGAGAGTATGAGTCTTCCCTGCTTGTGCTACCCACCCTGATTTACATATTGTGACCTGGAATGTGGGGGGGATCACCACCCCGGTGAAGCGCACTAAAATTCTACAGGCCTTAAAGCGGCAGAAAGCTCAGGTGGCCATGCTACAGGAAACGCACTTGACAGCCCAAGAACACTCCAAACTTCAGCAGGACTGGGTAGGAAAGGTTTTCTCTGCCCCTTCGGATACCCGTCGGAAAGGGGTGGCAATTTTAGTCCATAAGGGTCTGGTCTGTGAAACCCTTAAGGTGGATGCCGACCCTAGTGGCCGATTTCTCTTTGTCCATCTTAAAATTCAAGGGGAAGAACTCTTTCTGGGGAATGTATATGCACCCAACAACTATGAGCATGCTTTCTTTAAAGTCCTCCTGCAAAAGGTCCTGGAGGCCCCGAAGGTTCCAGTGATCTTGGCGGGAGATTATAATTGTCCGCATGACCCTTTACTGGATCGCTCCCACACAGCTACAGCTACGGGGGGTGGCTGGAAGAAAAAGGGTGTCAGCTATCTTTGTGACTTTGGGGATCTGATCGATGCCTGGAGGGTACTACACCTTGACAGCAGAGACTACACACATCTTTCTCGCGCCCATCAGACATGGTCAAGAATTGATTATATTTTGGTATCGCAACCCTGGTTTGGGAAAGTGGTACGGGTAGAGATAGGGCCCATTCTAGTATCCGATCATGCTATGGTGAGCTTGACTTGGCGAGGGGAGCGCCAGGGTGCTGTCAGATGGTCTTTTCCCAGCCATCTTGCCAACAGCCCAGGCTTTCGGGATTTTGTGGGGAAACACTGGGATGAATATGTCCAGTATAATGAGGGAACAGTAGATTCGGTGGCTACTTTTTGGGAGGCAGGCAAAGCCGTGCTCCGTGGACATATAATGGCGTATGTTGGAGCCGAGAGGAAGCGAGTTAATGCGGAGGTGATACGTTTATCCAAGGAACTCCAGCGAGCCAAATCGGAGGCTCTCCGCCGCCGCAGTGTTTTGGCGGGGTATCTTGAACTTCAGAAGCGTTTGAACGGTTTGCTGCAGGAGAGAGCCGTTCAGTCTCAACAGTACTATCGTCATCAATTTTTTCGTTATGGCGATAGGTCGGGGAAGCTGTTGGCTCGATTGGTGCGAGGCCCGGACGGGACCCGAGGGGTGTTGGCCATTCGCGACGAGGACGGGGGTCGCCATACAAGGGCGGAGGACATTGCACGGGTGTTTCGCTCTTTCTATGAAAAGTTGTACTCCTCGGAAGAGGCGTCTGAGACCGTCATGAGAGACTTCCTGGCGCAGGTCTCCCTGCCGCAACTTGGGGCGGAGGCACTGGCAGTGTTGAATCAGGAAATTCAAGGGAAGGAAATCCAGAGGGCGATCAGGGCTGGGAAAGCGCACAAAACTCCTGGTCCGGATGGCTTCACCTACGAGGCGTACAAAATGTTAGAGCGGGCGATAGTTCCCACCTTGGGGGCCGTGTATGCCGAGGCGACGGAGTCTGGCGAGTTTCCGAGAGATATGGGGACAGCTCGCATAACTTTAATACCGAAACAGGGCAAAGATCCTCAAGATCCTGCCTCATATCGCCCTATTTCTTTGATTAATGTGGACCAAAAAATCTTCGCGGCAGTGCTAGCTGCCCGCCTTCAGCTGTTCCTACCGGACTTGGTGGGCCCACATCAGGCCGGTTTTGTTAAAGGTAGGGAGGCCTCGATTAATATCACTAAAGTGTTGCTGGGGATGGAGCAGACTTTATTGACTCAAGATCCTTTGGTGTTGGTCAGCCTTGACTCCGAGAAAGCTTTTGACAGAGTATCGTGGTCCTATATGTTTGCGGCTCTGCGGTCTTTCGGTTTGCAGGGGCATTTTCTGCATGGGATACAAGCGTTGTATGCAGCTCCGCGAGCAATGGTGGATGTAGGGGGGATTTGCTCTCAACCGTTTCTTTTACAGCGCGGCACTCGGCAGGGTTGTCCGCTCTCCCCGCTCCTCTATGTGCTCCAATTGGAACCTCTTCTTCTTTCTTTACTAGCTTCTCCGCAGATCGCGGGTGTGGGGTGGAAGGGTGGGGGCATCAAAGTAAGTGCATTCGCAGATGACCTTCTATTGTGTTTGACCGAACCCCTGACATCCCTGCCAGCGGCTCTTGAGCTGATTGAGCATTTTGGTGAATTTTCCGGACTGCGTATTAATCGTACTAAGTCCATGGTACTAGATGTGGATGACCAGACCCGGGGTGTGTGGCAGGGCGTCTTTCCCCTCAGCTGGGCGACTGAACATATTCGCTATCTGGGAATTCAGATCCCGGCCCGCCTGCAGTCCCTTTATGTGGTCAATGTTCGGCCGCTTCTTAAGTCGACTATTGCACGATTGCGGAAGTGGGAAGACCTACCCTTATCTCTGATGGGCCGGGTGGCGCTGGTACGGATGGTAGAGTGGCCGCGCTGGCTGTACATGTTGCGGAATCTTCTGCTCTGGTTAGCGCGTCGTGATCTTCATGACCTTCATAGACATCTGGGTCGCTTTCTGTGGCGCTCTAGACGGGCTCGTATAGCGTTGGACCGGCTAATGCGGCCGATAGCTGAAGGGGGACTGGCGTTGACTCCTCTGCGGTCTTATAATTTAGCCTATGGGGCACGCCGCCTGAGTGACGTGGTTGTGGGGAACTCCGCACGGCTTCCGCTTGACTTAATAGATCAATTCTCAGGCAAGTGGCATAGGACCTATTTGCTCCATTGTGGGAGTATGGCCCTTCCAGTGGCATGGCGGCGGTCACCCTATTTACGCATGATCCGAATCGTCTGGCAATACCTTTGTCGTAGCAGGGGCTGTCGCTGGAGAGCAACGGACTGCCTCCCTCTGAGGGGCAATGGGATGTTTGCTCCGGGGACCACTGGTGGGGGGAGTCAAAGTTGGGCGAGGGCTGGTATTGAATACCTGGGACAGCTGCGAATGGCGGATATGGATGGTCTGGACTCCTTCCAGACTTTATCGCGGAAATACTGCTTGCACAAAGGAACCTTCTATTATTACTTACAGGTCCGACATTATCTGAGTAGGGTTCCCGGAGGTGCGGCGTTGCTCTCCCGCGAGCGTAGTCTTTGGCTTGTGCTGGAGCAATGTCAGGAGAGGCTTGCTGCGCGGCAGCTAAGGGAACTTTTGATAGCCCCTGGCAACTTGAGCAGTTTTACTCAGTTAGTAGAGCGATGGAAACGTGATGGATTGGTGGACTTCACTGTTGAGTTGGCGGAGCGGGCTTTTACTGGTATCCGAGAGCTCTCTGAAGCGGTTAGCTACCGTGAACTACAATTCAAGCTGCTGTGGCGCGCCTACGTCGCGGAGGCTGGGGCGCGACGGATGGGGCTTTTACCCTCTGATGTGTGTGGCCTATGTGAGAACAATGTGGGTACCTTAGCCCATCGCTTTTGGTTCTGTCCAGTCATCCAAATTTTTTGGGAAGCCATTCGATCCAAATTGGCCAACTGGGTGGGTGGGGAAGTCGATCTGAACCCCCTTTGGTGTCTTTTCCATCTATCGGGTGGGGGGTTTCAGGGAACAATCGCCCAGAGAACGTTCTGTGAACGGGGTTTTTTAGTGGCTAAACGTTGTGTGTTGCGCCACTGGCTCACAGAAGGGGGTCCGGGGATTATAGAATGGGAACGAATGATGTGTGACCTCCGCCTCATGGAGGGTTGGACGGCCCGACTTCTTGGGGAGAATAGGTGGACCCTTTTTCGAAACATCTGGGCGCCCCTGCAGACTGACTCGAACCCTGATGCTGCTGTGGGGCCGGAGTAGGGGAAAGGATCTTTAAGAGGACCCCTTTCAGTGTGAGGTGATTGGATGTTGGGTCTTCTGTACTCCCGGGGTGGTGCTGTTGGTGTGAGCTAAGCGGGGAGGGGATGGGGGTAAGGGTGGAGAGGGGGAGGGTTGGTGTTGGGGTTGGGGGTGGGGTGCTGGGGTTTAGGGATTTAGGGATTTGGGGTTTGTTGGTCCTTATTCGGAGGTAGGTTAGATGATCCAGCGGCCTTTAGTCGATGCCTACATTTCTGAGGTTGGACCATGGGTTTTGGCTGCAGTTGGCTTTTGGGGGCCGGACACTTGGATCTGGGGCTGGGTTCTGTAGGTAGGAAGAGCGGCATTGTCCTGGATTTCGGCTTTCTGTTATTTATACTTTGTAATATCTATTTTATTATTCTGTTCCTTACTTTGGACGATTGCATTGCCTGCTCTGTGTTAGACATGTGTCGGCTTGCCGGAGATTCTGTTACTGTTACTATTACTGTTAATGTTATTGTTGCTGTTATTTTTCAAATTTTGTAATGCCAATAAAAATGATATTACCTAAAGCAAAGGCGGTCAAATTTTGTGGACAAGTAATCTTTGTCTTCCCAGATGTGGCACGTGTTACTCAGCTGCGTAGGCGGCAATTTCTTGCTTTAAAGCCTCGAGTTTTAGCTTTAGGGGCCACTTTCTTTTTGAGATTCCCATGCGAGTGTGCCATTGGCCTTGATGGTAATTCTTATAGTTTCACTGATGTTTCACATCTGGAAAAATGTTTGCAGGACAGGCAGGATTTGGTCGGAGACGGTTCTGGTAATTGAATCACCTTTATTTTGTGGCCCTCTTAAGGGTCTTGTTTTCTTGTATTCTTGCATTTGTTAGCCCATGTTCCCTGTAAAATAGTTATCTCCAAGTTATAATGCCCTGTTCAGTGTAATTTCAGTTTGTTCAATGTAAACCGCACTGATGCAGAATAGCGCGGTATATAAGAGAATGTAAATAAAATAAATAAATAAATAAATTTGTTGCCTATTCTAGATTTGATCTGCTCTCTCTTGATGTGGGCTTTATCGTTTGTTTGATTTCTTACGTATTTGTAAATGGCTTGTGCCATATTGTTTTGCCTAGATTGACCTGTATAAGTTTATTTGATCATGTATTATGATTAAAACTAATACAAAAAAAAATTTAAATAAAATTTGTATCACATGTAAGACCGGTGCAAGAGTATTGGGCGTCCTAGGCAAACCTTCAGCCTTATTCTCCTGCTTCTCCCCCCCCCCCCCCCACACCTTGAGATTTCAATAATTATACTTAACAGTCATGATCATTGAAAAATCAGCCCTCCTACAACAAGCCCAAGAAAATGCATAATTGGACATCTTACTTTTAAATACTACGTTTTGCTTTGTCTGTATATGCGTCTGATCTCCCTGCAGATAAAATGTGCTGACGGCTCTCTGAGTTTCTCTGTCTGTCAGGATCTATTGATTTGCTTTGACTGCTGCTGTTTGTGGCCACTCAGAAGCTGCTTCCCTAGGCAACCGCTTAGTCTTGTCTGATGGTTCAGCTGGCTCTTATCACAGATAGGAAAGGGCTTGGTGACCCACAACCCACACTTCTGAGGTACTCTTGTCTCCTCGTAGCATTCATAGCAGGCCTTGACAAATTTTCTTTGGATTTAAGAGTCAGCTAAAAAGGATCTAGCAGCTTATGCTCCCCCTTTCCTTCCCCCCACCTTCACTAAAGTTGAAGAGTGGTGGGGGAAATGTTTCTTCTGAGGTCTGCTGCAACTCCTTTATGCTGATTTACTAAGGCTGTTTTCCCATTCTGTGTTTAAGAGAAAAGAAAGCTTAGCAAATTAGCCACTTAATATATTCATGCAGGCCACCAGCAGAAATACACAGGCAGCAGCCCCTACCCCACAGCCAGTCTCGGTCTCTCCCTACCATCCTGTTATCACCCATTCCCACTCTCTCCTCCCACTCCATTTTCACCCAGTCTTGCTCTCTCCCCCTCACCCTGCCTTCACTCAATCTCTCTCTTTTATCCCACTCTAGTCCTACTATCTGCCTCCTCTAGCTCACCATCTTCCCCCTTAAATCACCCATCCCCCCATCCCTATCAGAGTATTCCTCCACCCTCATCCCTATCCCAGCGCATCCTCACCACCCAACAAACCATTCAGCCCCTGCCTTTGCTCCAGCAAACCAGTTAGCCACCACCAGCCCCTACCTCACAGCTAGCTGTCACCATCCAGGGAGCCCATCAGACACTCCAGCCCCTACTCTGCCCCAGCCTAGTCTTCATCACTTAGGAAGTCTGTTAGCCGCGCCCCCCCCCCCCCCAGCTCCTACCCCAGCAAGTCAGTCCACTCCCCTCCCCACCTAGTCATCACAGTCCACCTACTGACAGAGCACGGATCATCACCTTTCTGTCCATGGCCATGATTAGAGCAGGAACTTCCTCCTGTCTGCACGCATGGCTCTGTGTGAGTTTGAGCTATGCGGTGCAGGAACACTTGCAGTGGTCTTGGAGTCTCAAGTCTCTCAAAACCAACCTGAGAATTCCTGCACAGTGCAGCTCAAACTCACACAGAGCCACATGATCCAGAGAGAAGGGAGTTTCTATAATGAAGGTTGCTGCAATGGCTGCCACAAAAACAACAGTAAAAAAAAAGGACAAGAGAATCCTTGGCACCAGATGGAAATGTCTAGTCACCATGTCAACCTGGCACCTGGGATGTCATACTCTGACTTAGAATCCTGCTCAGGGAAGTCAGCACATACTGGTTGACACTGAATATTTTTAAAACCATCTTGTCATTGGTTAGTGCCTATGTTCGTTGTTGACACCATTTCTTGCCTAGTTCCTTATAAGAGAAAACCATCTGTAATGTTTAACTCTGTTCTTATTAAACAGAAATTGAGATAGCAAACTTTATCATAACCAGTTATAAATTTCTGTATTGAAGAAAACACACAAAAAAGGTTGAATTAGCATAAATTTGAAACTTGCAGGCATTAGTGACAGTCTTCAAAGCTTCCACTTTGGCTACAGTCCATTCATGCATATTTGTTCATATTTCATATACATTCATAATTTTTCAATCATTTAAAAAATAATGCATCTAAAGTGGGGGTATATATCATGATCCTTCTCCTCATCAATGGAGGTAAAGGTTTATAGCAGGATGCAATTGTCCTGGGAGGGAACAAGGGGTAAATGTTTTTGAAGTACCTGCAGACCTGGAGACATAGGATGCAGACCTGGAGATTACAACTAGGACTGATAAAATCCTTTCAAAAGCTATGGGCTTTAGACTATAGGAAAACTAACTTTGCCAATACCTCAAGGAGTCATTAGCAGGATGGGAACAGATGGGGGATGTAGAAAAACAGTGGGGAAAACTGAAGGGATATTTTAAGGGCAACAAGCCTTTTTGTTAGAAAGTTAAATAAATGTACAAGGAAAAGAAAACCGCTATGGTTCTCAAAAGAAGTAGCTGAAAAGATGACGAGAAAGAGGGAGGTCTTCAGGAACTACAAGAGATCATAGAGAGAGGAAGACAGGCATCTATATTTGGAAAAACTTAGAGAAGCTAGCAAAGTAGTCAGGAAAGCAACATTACAAAAAGAAGAAGAAATAGCCATTGCAATAAAATGCGGGGATAAGATATTTTTCAGATATGTTAGTGAGAGGAGGAAGGGCAAACCGTGGTATTGTCAGACTCAAGGGTGAAGGGGAGGAATATGTAAAAGTTGATGAGGATAAAGCGGAATTGCTTAAAGAATATTTCTGTTCTGTGTCCACAGATGAAGGGCCAGGAACAGGACCTCAGAAAACTCCCACATATATGAACAGAAGTGATAGGGATTTCAAACGATTTTCAGAAGACTTTGTTTGTGAGAAGCTAGCTAAACTAAAAGTAGATAAAGCGATGGCACCAGATGGGATACATCCGAGAATAATGAAGGAACTTTGGGACATTCTAGCGACTCCATTGATGGACTTTTTCAATGCTTGTTTGGAGTTGGGAGTGGTCCCAGAGGACTGGAGAAAGGCACATGTTGTCCCTTTACACAAAAGTGGAAGTAAGGATGAGGTTGAAAACTACAGACTGGTTAGTCTAACCTCTGTGGTGAGTAAATTATTGGAAATGCTGCTAAAAGAGAAAATAGTGAGGTTTCTGGAGTCTAATGGATTGCAGAATTTGTGGCAGCATGGGTTTACCAGAGGCAGGTCTTGTCAGACAAATCTGATTGATTTCTTTCACTGGGTGACCAGGGAATTGGATCGAGAGAGAGCCTTAGATGTGGTGTACTTAGATTTCAGTATAGCTGTTGACACCATTCCACACAGGCAACTTATAAACAAACTGAGCACCCTAGGAATGGACCCTAAAGTTACTGATTGGGTTAGAAATTGGTTGAGTGAGAGGCGGCAAAATGTACAGGTAAATGGAGCTAACTCTGAGAAAAAGGAGTTTACTAATGGTGTGCTGCAGGGATCTGTCCTTGGTCTGATTCTTTTTAACATCTTTGTTAGTGATATTGTGGAAAGACTGTTGGGTAAGGTTTGCCTGTTTGCAAATGATACCAAAATCTTCAATAGACACCCAGGAAGGAGTAGATAACATGAAGAGGGATCTAGCTAAGCTTGAAGAATGGTCTAGAATTTGGCAGCTCAGATTTTTTATTTTTTTATTTTATTTATTTATTTATTTTTCTATACCGCGCTCTTTGGTATCAGCTCAGTTTACAAATAACATCAGTTTTGTTCCGACACGGTAAACGCCCGTGCTGGACTTACAGAAAACAAGGTTATTCAACTTGGATTAACTGGGGAAACTATATACATGCTCTGGGTTAAAGATTTAATGCTAGGAGACTTTGCCTGCTATTTCCTGCGTCTGTTGGATCCGTGCGGTGTTTGGTGGAGGAGGAGATTGGGAGACCCCGCCCCCTTCGGGCCGCTTCTTCAGCATCGGCCCGCCGCTGTTCCGGTGAGACTTTGCCTGCTATTTCCTGCATCTGTTGGATCCGTGCGGCGTTTGGTGGAGGAGGAGATTGGGAGACCCCGCCCCCTTCGGGCCGCTACTTCAGCGTCGGCCCGCCGCTGTTCCGGTGAGACTTTGCCTGCTATTTCCTGCATCTGTTGGATCCGTGCGGCGTTTGGTGGAGGAGGAGATTGGGAGACCCCGCCCCCTTTGGGCCGCTACTTCAGCGTCCGCCCGCCGTGGAACGCGACCCGCGGGTGCGTACCCATGGGTGCGTACCCAAAGTGGCGTGACCAAAGGGCAGGTCCCGCCCCTTTGGAGCCCCTTCGGAGCCTGAGGAGCTTATGCCACGGTCTCATGGGGAGACGGAGGAAAAAGTTGGTAAAACTGTTTGTCCCATGGATCGTCATCTTGTGGGTGCTGGATCCTCTCCCTCTCAGGAAGATCTTGTGAGAGAGTCTGTGAGTACTGTGTCTGAGTCCTCTATTGCGCTTGGGGAAGTCCAACCCGGAAAGGAAGAGGTGTTGGAGGTTTTTTCTGTCCGAGAGGGCTCTCTCGGCAGAACTCCTCCCTGTGTTCAGGAGGCTTCATCTTTACTGACACTGGGGGAACAGAAAGTTAGGATGCCTTCTCCGGTTGTTTTCTCATCTGGGGTATTGGATGTGATGGTACCTGCTGAAGTTTCCTTAAAAGACATTTGGGAGTTGGTAGCACGTATGGAAGGGTCCTTTCGTGCCTCCTTCTCCCAAGTAGAACGTTTTTCAGTTGATGTGGTACAAAAGTTCTCAGATCATGATGTTTTGTTTTCCAATTCTAAAAAGTTGTTGACTAAATTGGACGGTCGCTTTTCTGTGTTGGAGGCTGCTGCGTCTTCCTCTATAAAAGATAGTGCTTTGGTTCATCATCAGTTAGAGGCTTTGGAGAATAGCAATCGTTTAAAAAATTTGCGTTTCTTAAATTTTCCTTATACCCATTACCTTTCTCTGTTAATTTTGTTACAAAAATATTTTAAGGAAGTCTTGCTAATTGATAATGTAGATTCTATCAAGTTGTCCTCTTTATATTATATTCCTACTCCTTCTGCAGTGAAGGCTTCCTCTCCTGATGATGTACGAGAAGGGAACCCCAATGGTGTAGAGTCCTTAGATATTTCTCAATTTTTGGAATCCTCTACTGATTTAATTCCACAGCGTGCGACTTTGATTGTGTCTTTTGTGTCATTACAAGATAAAAATATGATCTTGAATTTATACTTCAAAAAGAAAAATCAGGTTTTTTGTGGGGAACCTATACAAATTTTTCCCGACGTGAGTAGGAGTACTCAGGTTCGTCAGAAAGCGTTTTTGGCTTTGAAAGAACGGACTATTGCCATTGGGGCTTCCTTCTTTTTGAAATATCCTTGCAAATGCATAGTGGTCCTGGAGGGCATTAAGTATGTTTTTCTTGATGTCGGTCAATTTGAGGCTTTCTTGGCTAGTAAAGAATCCTCATGACTTTTTTTCTTTTCTTTCTTTCCATGTAAAATGGGCCTTGTAATATTTGATCCTTGTTACCTAGTTATTTCTGTTTATTTAATCAGGTGATTGTCTCCTAGATGTGGACTTTACTTTGTATTCCTACTTTATTTTTTGAATAAAAATTGTTTGAAATTAAAAAAAAAAAAATTAATGCTAAAAAATGCAGGGTCATGCATTCGGGCTGCAAAAATCCAAGGGAGAGGTACAGTGTATGGGGTGAAGTACTTCTGTCCACAAAAGAAGAGCAGGACCTGAGCGTGCTTGTGTCTGATGATGTTAAGTAATGTAATAAACAATAATCATTTCATCACAATAACAGACACTTCAGTGAAACCAAAGTTTCTTTTATTTATTTATTTTTCAATCTTGCAAGATGGGGGGTCACAATTCTTTTATCCGTGACCACACTTTGCCATATGAACAGTTCCATATTTATTATATTCATTTCTTCTACAAATTCCTCCCCTATTATTGTATTGGTGTAAGTATTTCTAATTTCCTACCTATTAGAGATTGTTATTTGGGTCATGTGAATCTCTGCCTCCATTTACTTCTCTTAACCCCTGCCCCTTTTACCCCCTCCCCCTTTTTTTTACCTTATTCCTTTTATGGTTATGTTACCGGTCTACTCTTATGGTTTCTCAGAAATCCCCCCCCTTCCCTTATGTCCATGGCCTGTTTTTTCCTGTTTTTCAGAGTTCCTTTCTTTCTCTGTATCTAGCATTTTTTGTATCACCATGTTTCAGTGTTCTTGTCCTTGAGTTTCTAAGTTTTATGTGCAATAGCCTGGAAGCTAAGGGAGGGGTGTATGGGGGAAACCTAAGTTTTGCAAGGCCAAGAAAAATATCTTTATTTTGTACAGCATAAGAAAATGGAATATGTGAACCAATGTGTTAGTGCAAGCAAGCAACAACTTATAGATTTCTAATTCTATTCTATGTTCTGCATATATTTTGTAAAAACAACAATTTAAAAACCTTTAAAACATTTCTAACAAGAGGATATAGGATGAGGGTGAAAGGGGATAGACTCAGGAGTAATATGCAGAAATATTTCTTTACGGAAAGAGTGGTGGATCCGTGGAATAGTCTCCCAGTGGAGGTGGTAGAGATGAGGACAGTATCTGAATTCAAAGAAGCATGGGGCAAACACAGAGGATCTCTAAAGGAAAAAATGGGACTGTTGTAGTGGTTGATATGGAAGGGCAGACTAGAGATGCCATGTGGTATTTTTCTGCCATCATGTTTCTATGACTATGGTGATGCAAGTGTAATCCTGCATATCTTATTTGCATATGGTGCAATTCCCATATTTGACACTAGAGGGCAGCAGAATATAAGAATTTCTAGCAGCCTTTACCTGATGTACTAAAACGTTTCTCCTATTCCATATCTATGGGAAGAAAACAATAAACCAGATGCCTAGGCATCTCTGCATAACATAATTAGTTGTATGCAGTACTTTATATACATTAATAGGCAGTCTCTGCCCCTTGCAATTTAGCCAAGATAGACTAAAGAGGCATGCAAAGAACAAATCAGATGCTCAAGAATTAAGACTGGAAAATTGTTTAAGAAGAACTAAATTGGGTGGGTTGTAGGTAGAATTAATCAAGGTAGAGGCAATTTCAGCTGAATGACATTGCAAGGAATATGACATCTTAAGATGCTATATAAAAGTGACACTAGTGTATGTGGGGGAGAGGGGCACTCAAGAAACGATTGATTAGGTGGGATTCACTTGAAGGCAGAAACCACTTAGTTTAACTGGGGAAAATTGCAAGGAATTAAAACTCTCCCAGAGCTAATCTGTAAGAGAACCAGAGACGGGTGAGTGGGTGAGGAGTAGGGTGGATGTCACTTGACAATTTAGTTTATTATAAATTTAATATACCACCTTTCATAAAATACAGCAACATGGTTTACAATTATTAAAATTAATACATAAAATATACAACACATAAAAGGACTAAGAAAACAAAGACCAACAGAGTCCAGAGAAGCTAAGGCAGAGACAACAGTGGCCTTTCAAAGCTGGTAACTTCTAGAGCAAGCAGGGACTGTCTCTTACATGTCTGTGCAGCGCTGCGTATGTCTTGTAGTGCTATAAAATGCTCAGTAGTAGTAGTAGAGCAGGCTTGTCCAAATTTAGTCCTCGAGGCCCACAAACAGGCCACATTTTCAGGATATCCTTCATGAATATGCATAAGATAACTGCTTGCATAAGATATTTGCATGCATACAGCCTCCACTAAATGCAAATCTATCTCATGCATGTAGAAAAGCAATGGGCAAAACTGAAAAAGGGGGTATTTTAAGGGCAACAAACCTTTTTGTTAGAAAGGTAAATAAATGTAAACGGAAAAGGAGGCCACTATGGTTCTCAAATGAAGTAGCTGAAAAGGTGAAGGAAAAAAGGCTGGCCTTCATAAACTATAAGAGAACACAGAGAGAGGAAGACAAGCATCTATATTTGGAAAAACTTAGAGAAGCTAGGAAAGTAGTCGGGAAAGAAAAGATACAAAAAGAAGAAGAAATAGCCAATGCAATAGAATGGGGGGGGGGGGAGATAAGACATTTTTCAGATATGTTAGTGAGAGGAGGAAGTTCAAAAGTGGTATTGTAAGATTCAAGGGTGAAGGGGAGGAATTGGTTAACAGATATTTTTGTTCTGTGCTCACAGATGAAGGACCAGGAGCAGGACCTCAGAAAATACTTGAGTGAAGGGCATCTTGAACAATTTTCAGAAGATTGTGTTCTTAAGGAACTAGCTAAACTAAAAGTAGACAAAGCAATGGTACTGGATGGGATACATACAAGAATATTGAAGGTGATGTTCTAGTAGTTCCACTGACTGACCTTTTCAATGCTTCTTTAGACAGGTGTGGTTACAGAGGACTGGAGAAAGATACATGTAGCCTATTTACACAAAAGCAGAAGTAAGGATGAGGTTGAAAACTACAGGCTGGTTAGTCTAATCTCTGTGGTGGGTAAATTATTGGAAACCCTACTAAACAGAGGATAATAAAGTTTCTGGAGTCCAGTGGATTGCAAGAACCGAGGCAGCATGGATTCACCAGAGGCAGGTCTTGTCAGACAAATCTGATTGATTTCTTTGACTGGATGACTAGGGAGTTGGATTGAGGGAGAGCCCTAGATGTGATGTATTTAGATTTCAATAAAGCCTTTGATACCATTCTCACAGGTGACTTATAAACAGACTGTGCACCCTAAGAATGGACCCTAAAGTTACTGATTGGGTTAGAAATTGGTTGAGTGGGAGGCGACAAAGGACACAGGTAAATGGA
Organism: Ichthyophis bannanicus; assembly: GCA_033557465.1. Classification (NCBI taxonomy): domain Eukaryota; kingdom Metazoa; phylum Chordata; class Amphibia; order Gymnophiona; family Ichthyophiidae; genus Ichthyophis; species Ichthyophis bannanicus. The sequence goes on from CM066045.1 coordinate 57,957,130, forward strand.
ACTCTCTCTGAGGAGAAGGAGGTTACCAGTGGTGTGTCACAAGGATCTGTCCTTGGTCCAATTCTTTTTAACATCTTTGTTAGTGATATTGCGGAAGAGCTGATCGGGTAAGGTTTGCCTCTTTGCAGGTGATACCAAAATCTGCAATAGAGTAGACACCCTGGAAGGAGTAGATTACATGAGGAGGGGTCTAGCTAAGCTTGAAGAATGGTCAAGAATTTGGTAGCTGAGATTTAACGCTAAAAAATGCAGGGTCATGCATTTGGGCTGCAAAAATCCAAGGCAGCGGTACAGTATAGAGGGCGAAGTAAAGGAGAGCGGGACCTAAGTGTGATTGTGTCTGATGATGTTAAAGTAGCTAAACAGGTAGAAAAGGTGACGGCAAAAGCTAGAAGGATGCTTGGGTGCACAGGGAGAGGAATGGCCAGCAGAAAAAAGGTGGTGATAATGCCTCTCTATAAGTCTTTGGTGCGACCTCATTTGGAGTATAGTGTGCAATTCTGGAGACCGCACCTTCAAAGGGATATAAACAGGATGGAGTCGGTGCAGAGGGTGGCTACTAAAATGGTTAGTGGTCTTTGTCATAAAGCATATGGGGACAGACTTATGGATCTTAATATATATACATTAGAGGAAAGGCGGGATAGAGGTGATATGATTGAGATGTTTAAATACCTCCATGGCATAAATGCAAAGGGGGAGAGCCTCTTTTGATTGAAAGCAAGCTCTGCTACAAGGGGACATAGGATGAGAGTGAAAGGGGTTAGACTCAGGAGTAATATGAGGAAATATTTCTTTATGGAAAGAGTGGTAGATGCATGGAATAATTTCCCAGTGGAGGTAGTAGAGACCAGGACAGTATGGGACAAACACAGAAGATCTCTAAAGAAAAAAAGGGGACTACTGTAGTTGATATGGAAGGGTAGACTAGACAGGCCATGTGGTCTTTTTCTGCCATCATGTTTCTATGTTTCTATGATATCCTAAAAATCTGACCAGTTTGTGGCCATCAAGATCTGAGCTTGGACAAGACTATTCTAAAGCTTTTGTTTCTTCCAATATCATTTACCCCACCTACATTTGTAGGTCAGAAAGGCCTTTAACTTCTGGAAACTAGAGACAGGGATAGGGGATTCTCAGAAATTCAGTGTGAGCTGCATTCGGGTACAGTAGGTATTTTCTTGTCCTGCCAGGCTTATAATCCAAGGTTGTACTGGAGGCAATATAGGATTAAGTGACTTGCCCAAGATTACGAGGAGAAGAAGTTTGATTCAAATCTTGGCTTCCTTGGCTCTAGCCCATTTCTCTCACCATAGGCTATTCCTCCACTGGCCAACTTTGCCCTAAAAACTTCATCTGAAACATGTCGGAATTGCACGTCATTTTGCCCTTTTCTTTTACTGTGAGCTGTGGTTCCCTTTTAAGTCATGATGTGACACTTCACTTAACGCATTCAGAGATTTTCAGTTCTTGGATCATTTTCCTTCCATAGATATTTTGGCATGCTACGTCTGAACCACTTATTATGGCGGTCACCCTTCTTTTTAACAAAGCTTTTTATCCAAGTCCGCTCTTCAGTCTGTGCAGTTAGCACATGTCCAAAATGCCCACACTAACTGTGATACAATAGCACCCATATTACACCCTTAACCCAACCAGCCCCACACAATTGTGCACTAACCAGTTATTAAATGGTTAGTGGTCTTCATTATAAAGCATATGAGGACAGACTTATGGATCTTAATATGTACACCTTAGAGGAAAGGCGGGATAGAGGTGATATGATTGAGACGTTTAAATACCTCTGTGGCATAAATGCACAGGGGGAGAGCCTCCTTCGATTGAAAGCAAGTTCTGCTATGAGGGGACATGGGATGAGGGTGAAGGGAGATAGATTCAGGAGTGATATGCGGAAATATTTCTTTACAGAAAGAGTGGTGGATCCGCGGAATAGTCTCCCAGTGGAGGTGGTAGAGATGAGGACAGTAACTAAATTCAAAGAAGCATGGGACAAACACAGAGGATCTCTAAAGGAAAAAAGGGGACTGTTGTAGTTATTGATATGGAAAGACAGACTAGATAGGCCATGTGGTCTTTTTCTGCCATCATGTTTCTATGTTTCTATTATGGGATATTTAGCGCAGGACCATGCATTAGCCGTTAGCGTGGCGCCCTTAGCATGCATCAAACCCTGTGCTAACGGTTAGCACACTTTAGCAAACATGCCCCTTAGTAAAAAAAAAAAACCGTGGAAACCTTTTTCAAGAACAGGAGAGAGAAATCTCCCTCCTACAGTGTGAGAGCTTGCAAAACCTCTCAGTCTCGCTGCCACCCTCAGCCAAAGGCTGCTACATCAGCCATAGCGCATAGCAGAGATGGAGCTGCTCTCAGCAGTGAGAACTACCAGGGAAAGACTTAGAATGGTTTCCAAAAATCCTGAAACAAGCAATTACTTCTGTTTATAGGAAGCAAGTTGTGCAGGGCTTCCAGTAGTCCCCTGGGGTCTTTGATTACCTCACGATTTTTTGTTGTGTAATCCTGAGAACAGATAATAATAAACACATGGCACATGGACAAACTACTGCCGATAACCTGCTTGTTACAGGCACAGAACAGGCAACACCATTGTGTATATTAAGAGGTGCTTCCGCCTTGCTTACTCAGAATGTTTGTTGTGTCGAAACCATAGAAATGGAGTCCTTGCATAGGGGGAGGGATGTTGATGTCACCTGTAATTCTTGAGACCCTTCTCCACCCCCAAAGAAACCAGTTAACTCTGTGGTGTCTAGGCTACGATCACAGCTGGGTCATGATAATAAGATGCCAGATACGGTGGTACTAATGTCAGTTGTGCCCAATCTGATTATTGCGTCTTAGGGATTGTTCCATGTGTCCTGCGAGTTCCATCTATCTGGCAACCCCCATGGTAGCAAGAGAAGACACTCTGCCCCTTTGGTCTCCCTAATCTCTCTAGCAGGTCATATTTCTCTGGTTTGCACAGCCTTGCTTACAGTGTAAGAACAGCGGGAAATCCTGTCTCCTTCCTGTGCATGGAAGACTTTGGGAACTGCTGGTGTTGCTGGAGCCGAAGGAAAGGGGCTGCCCTACATGTCTGAAGATAAATCTGAGCATGTTTTCTTTGCCAAGGGGAGAGAATGCACCGAAACCCATCGGCATTACATACCTGCTTTTTTAAAACCCACGTTAAAATGATGTTACAGAGGCAGGAAAAGCCTATTCTTAGTTCTGCTGGACCTGTACAAACACATTTAGATGTTCCAGCTGCAGGCCGTGCCCATGTTCTTGGAATCAGTTGCCATGAGCTTCGACTTTCAGAGTGATGTCTGTATGTCTCTCACACAGAGCTTCCCATAATTGTCCTGGGGACCCCACAGCCAATTGGGTTGGATCAACCAGGGCTGGCTCAGTCATTAGGCAAGACTAGGCAGGGGCCTAGGGCAGCAACTTCTGAGGAGCAGCAAACAGCAGCAGCAGTCAAAGCAAAACAATGGATCCTGACAGCCCCACAAAGTGAAAGAGCCATCGGCATACTCTTTTGCCTCCAGGGAGAGTAGGTACACACAAAGCTTTATATTTCAAGGTTTGGTGTCCAGTTATGCATTTAAACAAGATGGAGGAGAGGAGTGGTGTTAGGATAACAAGACTGATGAGTTTTGTTATCAAAATCTCGGGGGAAAGAGGAGGTAAGATTGGAGGTTCACCTAGGACCACTCAATGAGACACACTACGCTCAGCCCATTCCACCTCCTGTGCAGCGGATTAGAAGCGGGACACACAGAGATAGACCCAAGTCTGATCCCGTGGGGGCTAGACGTGCCCACGGGATCAGAATCAAGTCTACGGCCTGGACGTGCAAGCCAGGCCCTGATTCTGATCGGCCTGCACGCCCAGCCACATGCCTGGCTACCTCAATTAGGCTCCTGAATGGAGCCGCGTATGCTGGCCATTGCTGAAATCCTCCTTTCCCCACAGTCAGACCCTCGATCCGGCCTCCCATGGCCAGGGACCAGCTGTGGGGAACTTACTGCACCCCCCCTACCTGTTTTTGAAGGCCCGGCAGCATCATCCTCCAATGTACAGGAGGACTTATTCCACCTCTGCAGTGGAATAAGTCCCCCATCTAAGTTCACGGCCCGGATGTGCAGGGTCGACTTCTGAATCGGCCCTGTAGTTCTGGGGTCACAGCCTGTCCATGCCCCACTCTTGCTCTGCCTCTGAAATGATCCCTCCCGCCCCCGTCTAGACCTCCCTGTACAAACACGCTTTTCATATTGGGAGGCTTTAGCTGAGGCTGGCAGTGAAGCAGATGGACATCACGTCCATCCCCGCTATTTGCTGTTCAGAATGACCCCTTATGGGCACAATGTAATAAGCTGTTCTATCCTTTAGTGTGGTGATTTATTGTTTGAGAGTCCCTCATCAGGATGTATGGACCATTCCGAGGTTTCGGAGAGATGATCCTCAGACTCATCAGGTAGTCTGGGCTGCTTGACCGGGATTGATAGGGCTGATAGCCCTGTCCCTCGCTTGGAACATAAGGGCCTGGCTTTTGTCCCGGACAGAGCTTTCAAACCACAAAGAGTGAGATGTAATAAGGTATTCACAAATACTTTATTCAAACCAAGCCCCTATGTGTTTCAGCCTCAAGAATTAAAAAGCTAAATGTTAAAAATATAATAATATGGGAGGAAGCAGCCTTACCTGGGAGCCGGAGCGGTTTTTACAACTTGCCGCGGAGCAGTGCAGCAGGTGGGAGCTGGTAGCCTGCTCGGTCAGCTGCAGGCGCGGGGTGGACGGCCCAGACGTGGAGGACCCCCCCCCCCCCCGAACCCTACAAAGCCCAGCGGGTTTACACGCGGCCGCGTGTTCGCGGCCGGCGTGGTCGTGTCCTAAGGGGCGTGTCACAAGGGGCAAGACTCGCCCCTTTGATGCTCCTTCGACACTTCTGAGCCTGTTGAAGTTAGTTTTGTTTGCTCATGGGGAAGCGGAAAGCGAAATCTACTGCTTCGACGACAACTTGAGTTGGTGTACATGGAGGTAAGGTGGGTCCCATGGACAGACATGTAACTTCTCTGCAGCCTGTTAATCAGTCACCGGACGGGGCTTCTTTAAGCCCCGAGATCCGGTCACCACCTCCTCTTCCCCAATTTCCACTTTTGTCTACATTTTTGGACACTTCTGTGGTTAATGAAGTCCCCATCCTCTGTCCAGTGGATCCGATAGCGTCTGAGGACCTGGCTGCTCCTCCCTCTCGGGAGGTGACCCTTACAGACATTTGGACTGCAATACAAAAAATTGATGTTCGTTTATCTGGTACTGTTTCTTCTTTGTGCAAATTTTCTTCTGATGTTGTTGGTCAAATGAAAAATGTTGATCAGCATCTTAATTCTTTAATTGATTTAACGGCCCGTACTGATTCCCAGCTTCGGACGTGCTCTGACAGTAATGTCAGGTTAGTTAAAGAGCTTTCTGCTGTTTCCTATCGTCTTAAGCTTATGGAGAATCAGTTTAGAGCCCGAAACCTACGTTTCCTTAATTTCCCTTCCACTCATTTATTATCCTCTGATTTGTTCCTTAAAAAATATTTTGCCGAGACACTTCAATTGAAAGAAACCTTAGAAATTGTCCAAATGTTTTCTTTTTCAACTACCCTTCGGATGGCACCAAACACGGAAGGAGATACACCTCCCCCCGAAGATTCGGTTGCCCAGAATTTAACTGCGTTTTGGAAGACTCATTAGATGTTATCCCTAAGCGTTGCACCCTGGTGGTATCATTCTGCTCTGAGTCTGATAAATTAAGGGTATTGCGTGCTTATTTTAAGCATAAGGATGTGGTGTTTTGTGGGTTTAAGTTTCATGTGTTCCCAGAGGTGGGTCGGACCACTCAGTTGCGTCGTAAACAATTTTTGGATTTGAAAGGTAGGGTCATAGCGTTGGGGGCCTCATTTTTCCTTAAATTTCCCTGTCGATGTCTTATAACGTTTGAGGAGCAGAATTATGTCTTTACAGATGTAACTCAGCTTCAGACGTTTTTGTCTAGTAAGGAAAATGAGGGGAATTAATTAGGTGGGATGTTTATTGGCTCCCTTATGTGGAGACTGGGTGTTATCCAGACTCCTTTTTTCCTGTAACTTTGTTTTTTGTTTTTTTTTTATTATGGGGCTTTTTTCCTCCCTTGATGTGGTCTCGAGTTATGTGTTTCATTTAATTCTTGAATTGTCAATTTTTTATGGGATGTTGTAATTTCAGTTTTTTCCTGTTATTGATTATTGTATTCAAGAAAATGCAAAATAAAAGATTTAAAAATATATATATAATAATATAATAAATTATGATAATATAGGCCAAATCAACATAAACATAGTAGAACTAACATAAAATGCATTAAAAGGCTGAGTAGAATTCATAAATAAGCATGATACATATAAAAGAGAGGACCAACCCTGATTTTCCATCTATGAATTTATTCAGGGTTGGTCCCCTCTTCTTATATGTATCACGCATGCTTATTTATTTATTTTATGTTGGTTCTACTATGTTTATGTTAATTTGGCCTATATTATCATAATTTATTATATTATTTATGTTTTTAACTTTTATCTTTTTAATTCTTGAGGCTTCCCCCCCTGAGGAAGGCATTTGCCGAAACGCATAGGGGGCTTGGTTTGAATAAAGCATTTATGACCACCTTATTACATCTCGCTCTTTTTGGTTTGTTCTGCCTCTGTGAGTGTGTCTGCTCTACTTGGGATGTTTCCTGACAGAGCCTTCTCCATACCTTGACCTCTTTAAAGGCGGTAGACCATGTTCAGCAGGAGAATAAATTCCGGGGAGAAGAGAGAGCTCCCTTCTGAGGTCTCCCCTGCTTTCCCCTCACCAGGGGCCTTCCCCCGTACAGCCAGCACTGACCATTGCTTCTCTGAACTGGCCGAAGCAGCTACGGAGATAGGAACCAAGATGGCCACTGTCAAGGAAGTGCAAGAATTCTCCTGCTATTGAGAAGGGCCTGCTGATGGATCACTCCGTGTGCCCCGTGAATCCACCTCCCGCGTACTCATTGGCCACCATTTCTCCTCTAAGTCACGGCTCTCCAGGTCAAAGCAGTGTACATGAAACAAAATAGATAGTAGTATAGTGTAACAATTATACTATATACAACATGCATTGGATAACTACAGGGGTTCAAATTATATACACATGTAAACTATATACAATGACTATCGTACGGGGGTGTCTTTTATATTTATTGATTTATTTATTTAGTTTGTTTATTGTTTATCCACAAGCTTGCTATACCACCCTTTAATGAGGCATCAGGGCGGTTTACAATGCAAGGCATTGATAAGGCAGGCAAAGGGAGAATTTGAGAAGAAGCTTGCTGCGGAAGCAAAAACACGAAATAAAGACCTTTTCAAGTACATTCGTAGCAAAAAACCTGTGAGAGAGTCAGTTGGTCCATTAGATGATAAAGGGGTTAAAGGAGCACTAAGAGACGACAAGGCGATAGCGGAGAGACTGAATGGATTCTTTGCTTCGGTCTTTACTGAGGAAGATGTAGGGATGTTACCCATGACTGAAGTGGTATTTAAAGGTGCGGAAGAATTGAAGGAAATATCGATACATCGGGAAGATGTATTACAACTATTAGATAAACTGAAGAGTAGCAAATCACCTGGGCCGGATGGTATACATCCAAGGGTGTTGAAAGAATTGAAATATGAGATTGCAGACCTGCTATTAGTAATCTGTGAACTATCATTAAAATCATCTCTAATACCTGAAGATTGGAGGATCGCCAATGTAACACCAATTTTTAAAAAGGGTTCCAGGGGTGATCCGGGAAACTACAGACCGGTGAGCCTGACATCAGTACCGGGAATAATGGTAGAAACCATCATAAAGAATAAAATTACTCAGCATGTAGATAGTCATGATCTAATGGGAGACAGCCAACATGGCTTTAGACAAGGAAGATCTTGTCTTACTAATCTGTTATGTTTTTTTGAAGGAGTGAATAAACAGGTGGACAAAGGTGAGTCGGTTGATATTGTGTATCTGGACTTTCAGAAAGCCTTTGACAAGGTCCCTCATCAGAGACTTTTGGCAAAACTAAAGAGTCATGGGATAGGAGGCAGTGTACTATTGTGGATCAGGAACTGGTTAAAAGATAGAAAGCAGAGGGTAGGGCTAAATGGCCAATTTTCCCAATGGAGAAAGGTGAATAGTGGTGTACCCCAGGGATCTGTACTGGGTCCGCTGCTTTTTGACATATTCATAAATGACCTGGAAAGTGGAATAACGAGTGAGGTTATCAAATTTGCAGATGACACAAAACTATTTAAAGTTGTTAAAACCCAAGAGGATTGTGGAAAATTGCAAGAGGGTCTTGGTAAATTGGAAGACTGGGCATCAAAATGGCAGATGAAATTTAATGTGGACAAGTTCAAGGTTATGCACCTAGGGAAGAACAACCCAAACTATGGTTAAACGATGCAAGGTTCCACATTAGGAACCACCACCCAGGAAAAAGATTTAGGTGTCATTGTGGATACCATGTTAAAACCCTCGGCCCAGTGTGCAGCGGCGGCCAAGAGAGCAAATAGAATGCTAGGTATGATAAGGAAAGGAATGGAAAATAAAACAAAAGATATTATAATGCCTCTATATCGTTCCATGGTGAGACCGCACCTTGGATATTGTGTGCAATTCTGGTCGCCATATCTTAAAAAGGATATAGCGATTTTAGAAAAGGTTCAGAGAAGAGCCACCAAAATGGTAAAGGGGATGGAAGGATACTCCTATGAAGAAAGGCTAAAAAGGATAGGGCTCTTTAACCTGGAAAAGAGACGGCTGAGGGGAGATATGATAGAAGTCTATAAATTAATGAACGGAGTGGAACGGGTAAACGTAGATCGATTGTTTACCTTATCAGAATATAGAAAGACTAGGGGACATGCAATGAAGCTACAGGGTAAAGTATTTAAGACTAATAAAATAAAATATTTTTTCACTCAACGTGTAATCAAACTCTGGAATTTGTTACCGGAGGATGTAGTAAAGGCTGTTAGTGTAGCTGGGTTTAAAAAAGGTTTGGACAAGTTCCTGGAGGAAAGGTCCATAAACCATTATTAAGAAGGGACCCAGGATATCAATGCTTGAACCAATACAAGCATTGTGGAACCTGTGTCTCTTGGGGAAACTGCTAGGTACATATGACCTAGACTGGCCACTGTTGGAAACAGAATACTGGGCTTGATGGACCTTGGTCTGACCCAGTGTGGCATATCTTATGTTCTTATGTACAATACTACTACTGAGTAAAAGGATAAGGAAGAGAGATTACATTGAGGAAGGACAGAGGTTAATGTAGGAGGAAGGAGAGAGGCACTAATATATATTTTCAAACTTACCCGGAGAAAGAAAAGAGAAGAAAGATAGTGCAGCTAGCATAGTGTTTCCCAGGTCTGACCCCTAAGATCTAATTTATGTGGAAAGGCTTGGGGGCATGACCCTCACGCTGGTGGCAATACGTTCTACATTGCCCACACTCCATCTATTCCCCATCCCCACCGCAACACGGCCAATTACTATGTGCTTTAACACGGAGTCGCTGGCATGTCCCTCATGTTAACACTTCTGTCTTAAAAACGCACATTAACCAACCAGTCACTGGGCTTTAGTAAAAAGGCTCCAAAATGTTTAAATAAGGAAGAAAAAGAAGATTTCAAAGTCAAACAAGGCTCAAATATAGAATCCAAATAGACTTTTTGAGATTGACTAGCAGAGAGGGTGCCTTCAAGATCAGAGACCTCAGAATGATGAAATACTAATCCGTCACCAGCTTGGGCAGCACTACAAAACACATTTCTATAAAAAGGAAAGAATCAAAGCTATCCAAGCACTATCCTTATTCCCGAAGTGGTAAGAGGTTTAGTGTGGCAAAATGCATGGTAAACCCATTGCGCTAAAGGGTAGAGTGTTCAGCGTGTAAATTGCATGCAAACCTGTACTGCTGATCTGGGGAGGCGCCCAATGGCATCTCTCTCTTACTGCCGCCATCTTGTAAAATGTCAATGCCTAACCCCTTGCAGTGTGACAGTCTGTAAGACGCCTCAGAGCCTAAACTGAAGTCAAAACAACAAGACAAGCTACAAAATGCAAAAGGACAAGAACATCTTGATCCCTCCAAAATAAAGTATATGCAATCTTTACAAAAATAGCTGATTATTGTAAATCCTTGGAGTTAAAGTCTCTTTTCCACTCTTCCTTCTCCATGTCCTCTTTGGTGAGCCGGGGCGGGTACTGTTCTCTTCTCCCTCTCTCTTTATCCTCCTCACCCTCTCTTTTCCCCTTTTCCTCTGCTTGTCCTTCTGCCGGTGCCCTCCTGGGAGACTCCCTTCAGATTTTGCCCCAATGCTTATATTATTAAGTGCCAACACTGGATACCAAATACCCACTCTCCAGGCCCAGCTATCGAAGAGTCGTACGCTTCCTAGAGGAGGTAACGTCTTGGGAACCTGCTCTCGTCCCCTCCAGTGCAAGTGCTAAGAGTAATACAGTATATTAAGATTAAAGGAGAGAAGGTGATGATCAGATAAAGGAAGAACAGTATTACTGAAGTTAGAGGGAGAGGAGCAAGAAAAGAAAACCAGATCCAGACAATGGCCACGAAGGTGAGTGGGAGCAGAGGAACAAAGTTGAAGGCCAAATGAGGAGGTAAGAGAGAGGAGCTTCAGAGTAAGAGGATCAGAGGGGTTATCAACATGGATATTAAAATCACCAAGAATAAGAGTAGGGGAGGTAGGGATAAGAAAGAGGGAAAGCCAAGAGTCAAAGTCAGAGAGAAAAGAAGAAATAGCCTTGTCAGGAGGACGATAGACAACAGCATCCTGGAGAGGAAGAGGGGCAAAGAGGTGAATAGAGTGGACCTCAAAAGAGAGGAAGGAATGAGACTGAGGCAGAGGAAGAGGTTGGAAATGACAGGAGGGGGAGAGAAGGCCAACCCCACCACCACGTCCTGTGGGACGAGGAGTATGGGAGAACTGGAGGCCACCAAAGCAGAGGGCAGCAACAAAGGTGGTATTGTCAGGGAGGAGCCAGGTCTCGGTTAAGGCAAGAAGATGAAAAGCGTTGGAGAGGAAAAGATCATGTGTAAAAGAGAGTTTATTAGAGACAGAATATGCATTCCAAAGGGCACAAGAAAAAAGGAGAGGGGAAAGGGAAAGAAGGGGGATATGAATAAGATTGGACAAGTTGCATGAGGAACTCAGTACAGAATGAGACAAATGTCTAGGAGGGGAAGGAATAGGGGTGAAATCACCAGAGGAGGGAGGTGGAGGAGAGGGAGAAGGAGAAGCTAAAGGGATATGGATGAGATTAGCCAGGTTGCGCATCACAAAGGAGGGCAGAAGTCAAGGGAGCAGCAATAGGGAAGGAGGAACACAAACCAAAAGTGGAGCCAATGTAAGGACAAGAAAGGAGGAGCAATGGGGGTAGGAGAAGAGAGTAGATTAATAAAAGGTAAGAGGAATCAAAGGATACAATAAGTACAACAGGCAGTAAAATACTAAACAATGAAGAGGCAAAGGGAGCAGACAGTCAATGATGCAGCGGAGGATCCCAGGAGAGGATGACAATAGCAGAGGGAACAGACATTGATGCAGCAGGAGGAGGCCAAGGTGCAGAAAGCCACAGATCCAGAGCAGAAAGACCCCCTAAGGGCCCGCGCCTAAGGGCCATGCCCAAGGGCCCTCTGGCAAGGCCCTCAGGCATGGGCTCGCAAGGTGCGGGTGCACCTGACGGCAACAGCTGTTTAACGGCACGAGAGGCTCATCCCCCAGCTCCGATTGGAGCAGGGAAGCTTAGCTTGCGATCGGGCAAGGGAGCTGCTTAAATCAAAAGAAATCAGCTGGGCAGATGATGTCAGGCAGTTCAGTCCTCCAGCAGCAGCTGTACGTGTAAGAGACAGTCCCTGCTCAAAAGAGCTCGTCTATCCAAGAGAGACAAATACAACAAACAGAGGGATAGGGTGGAATTAAGCGAAAATGGTGATCGCACTCATGGGTGGTCAACAGGAGAATAAGGGGGTAAGGATCCCAAAGCAGCCTTGAAGAGCTGGGATTTTTTCTCTTGTGATTAGCGGCCAGGCAGGACCCTGGCTGTGCTAGACCCCAGCTACTGGGCACAGTCAACTTCTCCTTACTCCATGGACTCTCATGAAGAAAGACGCTGTGTGCTGGCCGTTCAGGCCCTTCATACTTCTCTCCAAAAGTGGAGGTAGCTTCTCCTTTCCTTTGACTAACAAGGGGGGGGGGCATCTCCCATTACAGAGGCCATTCAAAATTCAGCCACAAGGCTTCTCTTCCACCAGTCTCACTATGTTCACGTAACCCCTCTTCTCAAGTCACTTCACTGACTCCCTATCCATTTCCGCATCCCATTTAAACTTCTCCTGCTGACCTGTAAGTACTTTCATTCTGTGGATCCTCATTACCTCTCCTCTCTTATCTCACTCTACCCACCTCCTTGGGAACTCCGCTCTGGGCAGATCCCTGTCATCTGTGCCCGTCTCTTCCACTGCCTACTCCAGACCTGCTCGTTCTTCCTTGCTGCACCCTGTACCTGAAACAAACTATCTACATACCTGATACCTTTTTGGTCTGAGCGGTATATCAAATTCGAATAAACATAAACATACATTAGGCTCTACTCAAATCCAAGCTAAAAACCCTCCTCTTCGAGTCTGCTTTTTGGATCCTAACCACTTAGTCTCCTGTTGACAATCCTAGTGTGTCATAACCATTTCCCTTTGTTCTTCCCTAGTCCTCTGTGAGTTGTAGGCGTCTGTCCTGATAAATTGTGAGCTCCTGTGATCAGGGAACTGTCTCTAACATGTTATGTACAGTGCTACGTACGCCTTGTATCACTATGCAAATGTTAAGTAGTAGTAGTATGCCTTCTGAAGCTTGACCAACTCATCGTTATCCTTTATTAGCACCTTCAAAACAATCTAATAGGTTGGTAAGGCAAGACTTTCCTTTGATAAATCCATGTTGGCTCATCCCCATTAACACATGTCGATCTTTATGGCCAGTAATTTTGTTTTTCAATATAACTTCTACCATTTTGCTTGGCATCATAGTCAAGCTCGCTGGTCTGTTGTTTCCCAGATTACCCTGGAGCCCTTTTTAAAAGTTGACATCGCATTGTGCATCCTCCGGTTCTCATGTATTTAAAATATTTGTAATCGGATGCGCAGCAAGAATAGATGGCAGACATACCTTAGAGTGCTTTTTCCTGCTGGTCTGTTTTTCCTATTAAATCATTTTATTGGAAGATGATTTATTTATTTTATTTATTTATTTAATTCTCTTATATACTGCGCTATTCTGCATCAGTGTGGTTTACATTGAACAGGGCATTATAACTTGGAGATAACTATTTTACAGGGAACATGGGCTATGGAGGGTTAAGTGGCTTGCCCAAGACCACAAGGAGCACCTGTGGGACTAGAAAGTCCAGTCCTTCCGGCCCAAGGTTGCTGTCCTCTAGTGGGATTTGAACCCCCAACCTTCTGGCCTGAAGTACCTTGCCCCAACCACTAGGCCACTCCTCCACTCCAAATGATAAACAGGAAGGGCAAAATTAGGATCTTTCCATCTGGCCCAGAGCCTGATCCCTCATTAGGCCCAATGTAAGCTCGGATTTAGTCATAGGCAACATAGGCATTTGCTTAGGGCACCAAATTTTGACAATAACAAATATCCAGGCCAAAGAGAAGCTTGCTTCCGGGACATGTATGTGCTGATTCAAAGGGGTACCACTGTGGCACTATAACCTTCCTCTGCTCCTCCTCTGTCTCTCCAGTCTTTTTAGGATTTCTCAAACTTCCTCTCTCACCCACCACTATCTGGGATGTGTTGCCTGGTCTTGCCTATGGGTGCCGAATCTTAAAGCAGGCCCCGACCCAGTGGTCCAGTTTGTGACCCACTGTGTGAAGGCATCAGGTTCAGTGGGTTAAAGGTGTTGGAAGCTACCACTAGGGAAGGCTCCCTGGTGTCCTTTCTGGATCTTGAGATTACTCTCAGTCCTGAGGGTGCAAAGATCCTGCCTTGGGTTTGTTGCATGGAGAGATATGAAGCTGTTGGAACAGCTGCAGTTCATGTATATGTTTATGAAGGCGAGAAGGCCGCACTGGACTCGGCCTCTTGATACTGCAGCAGCAACCAGTGAAGGGTCAAGAGCTCCTTCTAGGGTTGTTGGAGTGGAAGATTTCCGCAAGCCACACCACAGTTCCATCTGGATCAGTCACCCATTGGAGTCCATATCTATTTTCTGTTTCTTCACACACCCTCTTTCCTTCCCTACATCTCTCTCGGACATTGATCCTTTTGTTTCTTTTTTCTCTATTTCTCTCAGCTGTCTTTTTATTCAGCTATAGCTCTATGCTATTCCTCCTCCTCCCTCCTTTAGTCTTTAGTCTCCCTCTTTTCACCTTTCACCTACTTACCAGTTTTCCATTTCCTAATCTTTCCTAGTCCTTCCACTGTCCACCCGCTTCATTTCATTGCCAGCCTCCTATCCCCCCATCTGTCACTTGTTTTCTAGCCCTCCATTTCCTCTCCTGTGTTCATGCCTTCTCTAGGCTCATCTACCACCTTCTGCCTCTCATTACCTAATCAGTCCCAGTTCTATTCCTTATCACTCATCATCTCTCCACTTCCAGGCCCTTTCTTATGTCTTACCTCCTATCTAGGCTTCCATTTCCCTTTTCACGTCCCCCATTTCTACCCTCTTTCTCCTACTTCCTGTGTTTCTCGCCCACTCCAATGTCCTTTTCAACTGACTCCCAACCCCTCTAGATCCTTCAAATCTCCCCTCCCCATATTTTTGCACTTGGTCTCACAACCCTACTTATACCCCTTCCCTAATCACTTAGTCCTCACTGTCATCCAAATTGGTGGTCAATTTCTTAGTCCCCACTATTCCCTCCAGTTCAAGTCCCCACTCTTCTACCCACCCCAGTCCTGAGTCCTCACTTACAATCCAAAAGCTGAGCCCTGGGTCCCCACTTACCCAGGGCTATCTTAGAGTCTGTCTTCTCCTGTTTTCTTACCCAATCTTAAAGTCTCCAGTATATTCTCTCCTACTATCATTTCCCATCACCCAGTCATTTAGTTCCTTCTCCAATATTCATTAACCCTGCCTTAAGAAAGGTGGAAGGAAGGCCAAACAACTGCCAGCATGGTTCAAAGGTGAGGTCAGAGATGCTGTTGTAGCCCAAAAAGCATCTTTCAGGAAATGGAAAAAGGAGCCAAAAGATGAAAATGGGAAACAATATAAGCACAGGCTTATGAACAGATGGATGATGAAATAATGAACGAAATCAGGGAAGCTAACAAAAGTTACAACACAGTAATAATGGGTGATTTCAATTATCTGGGTATCAACTGGGTCAGTGTCACAGCAGGACATGCTAGGGAGATAAAATTTCTAGATGAAATAAATGACTGCTTCTTGGAGCAGCTGCTTCATGAATCGACAAGAGGGGAAGCCATTTTGGACCTAGTCCTTAGTGGCACACAGGATCAGGTGCAAAAGGGTGTTGGGGTCACTTGGCAAAAAAGTGATCATAGCATGATTGCATTTGATTTAATAAATGAAAGAAGGATGGCAAGGAAATCCACAGTGATACCGCTTAACTTTCAAAAGGGAGACTATGATAAAATGAGGAAAATAGTTAAGAAAAGACTAAAAGAAGCAGCTGCAAAGGTTAAAGATTTACATAAAGCCATGGGCATTGTTTAAAAGTACTACCTTGGAAGCCCAGAACAGATGTATTCCACGCTTTAAGAAAAATGGAAGGCAGGCCAAAGAACTGTCAGCATCGTTTAAAGACGAGGTCTGAAAGGCTGTTACTGCCAAAAAAGCATCTTTCAGGAAATGGAAAAAGGAATCAAATGATGAAAATGAGAAACAACATAAGCACTGGCAAGTTAGATGCAAGGCATTGATGAGGCAGGCAAAGAGAGAATTTGAAAAAAAGCTAGCCATGGAAGCAAAAATGCATAATAAAATCTTTTTTCAAGTACAATCATAGCAAAACACCTGTTTGAGAGTCAGTTGGACCATTAAATGATAGAGGAGTAAAAGGAGCACTAAGACAGGACAAGGCCATAGCCGAGAGGCTGAATGAATTCTTTGCTTTGGTCTTTACTGAAGAAGATGTGTCCAAAATGGCATATAAAGGTGATGTATCAGAAGAATTGAAAGAAATATCAATAAACTGGGAAGATGTATTACAACTATTTGATAAATTGAAGAGCAGCAAATCACCTGGACCGGCTGCTATACATCCAAGGGTGTTGAAAGAACTGAAATATGAGATTGCAGACCTACTATTAGTAATCTGTGAACTATCATTAAAATCATCTGTAATACCTGAAGAATGCAGAATGGCCAATGTTACACCAATATTTAAAAAGGGTTCCAGGGGTGACCCGGGAAACTACAGAACAGTGAGTCTGACTTCAATACCGGGCAGAATGGTAGAAACCATTATGTATATAGTCATGGTTTAATGGGAGAAAGCCAACATGGCTTTAGCCAAGGAAGGTCTTATCTTACTAATCTGTTATATTTTTTTGAAGGTGTGAATAAACAGGTAGACAAAGGTGATACAGTTGATATAGTGTATCTGGATTTTCAGAAAGCCTTTGACAAGGTCCCTCATGAGAGACTCTTGGCGAAATTAAAAAGTCATGGGATTGGAGGCAGTGTATATTGTGGATCAGGAACTGGTTAAAAGATGGAAAGCAGAGAGTAGAGTTAAATGGCCAATTTTTTCAATGGAGAAAAGTAAATAGTGGAGTACCCCAGGGGTCTATGCTGGGCCCGCTACTTTTTAATATAGTCATAAATGATTTGGAAATGGAAATAACATGTGAGGTGATCAAATTTGCAAATGACACAAACTTAGTCAGTTAAAACACAAGAGGATTATGAAAAATTTGAAGATTGGATGTACAAATGGCTGATGGAATTTAATGCGGACAAATGCAAAGTTATGCACTTAGGTGGTCATCCAGACAGGAAATAGTGGGGTTGGACATCCAACCCATGCTCAGCCCCGGAACACGATTCTAGTCCCAACGCTCCCTTCACGTGCACAGCGTTTGTGTGGTGACTGCTGGATGTGGGCAGCAGGGGGTGGAGCCGGGGTGGGGCAAGGCACCAGGACATACAGAAACTATTCAGGACAGGCCTCTGTATGTCCATCGGCAGCAAGATGGATGCCCGGCTTATGCCCTGACGGTGTCCCGTGTTGATTTTTGTAACTCTGTTCTAGCCGGTCTCCCCGCCACTCAACTTCACTGCCTTCAACGCATCCAAAACACCGCTGCCCGTCTCATTTTCCACTCCTCCCCCCGTGACCATGTTACACCTTTGCTCATCCACCTCCATTGGCTTCCTGTCAAGTCTCGCATCCATTTCAAAGTTCTGACAATCCTGCATCGTGTCCTCTACTCCCATTCCCCTCAGTATCTCGCTGACCTTGTCCATTTTCATACCTCATCTCGTTCCCTGCGGTCCTTCCACCTCAACCGCCTTCATCTCCCTTCACCTGCTCACGCTCACCTTCAGTCCACTCGTTCCTCTGCTTTCTTTTTCCTTGGCCCCGCCCTATGGAACTCTCTCACCTCCTCCATCCGACTCAAACAGACACATACTACCTTCAAAAACAAACTCAAAACCCATCTCTTTGCCCTTGCTTTCGATCTCCCTAACCCCTCTGTGTAGCCCTCACCCCTTCTCTTCCCGCTTCCCCTCTTTTCTCCTCTTGTCCTGTCGATTGGTTCTGCCTGGTTTGCTTTCCTATTAATATTGTAATTTCCTTTCCTCTTTTCACCTTATGATTTCTTTGTGGGTTTTTTTGTACCATGTAAACCGCTCTGATATTTATTTGTAGAGCAGTATATTAAATCAATAAACATGAACATAAACATAATAGGCACTGTGGATCCCCACTGCACGGCACCATGCCACCAGCTGCACTGTACCCCTGCAGCTGCGATGCAACCTATTAGGCACGCCGCTGCCAGCAGATCGCAGTCTGCAGGGGCGGACATGGGAAATGGCTCTTTGCCATGGTGCCACAACGCTACAGCTCCCATGCTCTAGCCGTGGCGTTCTGGCCTCTGGACAGGTAGCTCCCTGTATGCCGATCTTGTCGGCATATAGGGAGCCCCAGATGTCCAAGTCCCTGACTCAGCCGTTGCAGGTATGTCCGGGTCCCTCAGAGGCAGAATTGGGTCCATTTCCCACATGATCGTTTTTTGCCCGGCCAATGCGGCCGAATGTACGGGAACCAGAATGTGCCTACACAGGAAGAACAACCCAAACTATAATTACACAATGCAAGGTTCCACCTTAGAAACCACCACCCAGGAAAAGGATTTAGGTGTCATTGTGGATAATACGTTGAAACCCACCATCCAGTGTGCAGCAGCGACCAAGAAAGCAAATAGAATACTAGAAATCAGAAGGGAAGGAATGGAGAATAAAACAAAGGATATTATAATGCCTCTGTATCGTTCCATGATGCTATTGTGTGCAATTCTGGTCACCGTATCTTAAAAAGGATATAGCAGAATTAGAAAAGGTATAGAAAAGAGCCACCAAAATGGTAAAGGGGATGGAAGGATACCCCTATGAGGGGAGGCTTAAAAGATTAGGACTCTTCAACTTGGAAAAAATACAGCTCAGGGGAGATGTGACAGTTGTCTATAAAATAATGAATGGAGTAGAACAAGTAAATGTAGAACGGTTGTTTACTCCTTCAAAAAGTAGAAAGGCTAGGGGACATGCAATGAAGCTACAATGTTGCCCATTTAAGACTACCAGAAGAAAATATTTTTCCACTCAACGCATAATCAAACTCTGGAATTCATTAGTGGTGGATTTAGTGAAGACTGTTAGTGTAGCTGAGTTTAAAAAAGGTTTAAGTTCCTGGAGGAAAAGTCCATAAACCATTATTAAAGAGGACCAAAAAATCCACTGCTTACCCCTGGGATAAGCAGCATGGAATCTGTGAATCTTTTTAGGAATCTGCCAGGTACTTGTGACATGAACATAAACATAAACATGGATTGGAGTGGAGGAGTAGCCTAGTGGTTGGGGCAAGGTACTTCAGGCCGGAAGGTCGGTGGTTCAAATCCCACTAGAGGACAGCAACCTTGGGCCGGAAGGACTGGGGTTTCTAGTCCCATAGGTGCTCCTTGTGGTCTTGGGCAAGCCACTTAACCCTCCATAGCCCATGTTCCCTGTAAAATAGTTATCTCCAAGTTATAATACCCTGTTCAATGTAATTTCAGTTTGTTCAATGTAAACCGCACTGATGCAGAATAGCGCGGTATATAAGAGAATGTAAATAAATAAAATAAATAAATAAAATTGGCCACTGTTGGAAACAGGATACTGAGCTTGAAGGATCTTGGTTTGACTCAGTATGGCATCTCTTGTGTTCTTATGATGGTTCTGGAGAGACTAAGACCCTTTCAGGGCAACTGCTTCAACTCTCTCATCCGATTCAATCTATTTCTGGAGCTGCTATGTCTCATGATGCAGAGTTTTTGCAAATTACGATGAGGGTCAACAGGGTGGAGACTCAGATTGAGAAGGTAATAGTAGATGAAGCTGTTCTCGTTATGGATATTAGACTTCATAGAAAATTGGAAAATTTAGAGAACTTAGCTAAAAATAAACGGAATGGAAGGATAAAATGTTTGCTGAGGAGGGTTTTTTCAAATATCTTTAAAAGATCCTTAAAATTCCAGTGGGATCTATAGTGTTAGTCTTTTAAGTGCCTCCACCAAAGAAGGAACCAAAGTAGGACAGTCACAGATATCATCTGACAGCTTCTCTAGCGAAATCTATAGAATTTCAGGAGTCCTCAGCCACAGTGATTGAGACATTTGTTTTGGAAACGGATTGTGATTGGGTCTTAAGATTATTTTTCGACAAAGAGGCTTTGTTGTGAAATTCCAAATTCTGAAATGTTCTTCTTGTAGCTAGAGATGCCCAGAAGGCATAAACAATTCTTTCTTATGAGACTGAGGGTTTTACAAACTAGTGTATCTTCCTAATGATCCCTCTCATATAAGATTGCCAACTTATTCTTTCTTTTTTCAAGACAAACTGACACAGTCCAGATTTCGCTTTACCCGTTTTGCATGCAGGGCCTTGCAGTTCTGCTCACAGGATGACAAATTCATGCATAGGATGGAGTAAAACAGAGACTAGATCATAATAAATGGGGGGGTGGGGGGACAGCTTAAAATGTTGTAGGAGATGTACATTGGACAGCAGCTATTTCAACCAAGAATAAAATTCACCGTAGGAGTTTCAGATTCATTTCCAAAGAAAACTGTAACTGCTATAGCCACAAGCGCTTGGTAGCAGCTATAGGAATCCCTCTGGATATTCACTGTGCTCTGCATACATAGGCTCAGATCCTATCTACCTTGTCATTAGGGAGGAGGAGTGGTCTAGTGGTTAGGACAAGGTACTTCAGGCCAGAGGGCCGAGGGTTCAAGTCCCACCTGGGGACAGCAATCTCAGGCTGGAGGGACTGGGATTTCTAGTCCTATAGGTGCTCCTTGTGGTCTTGGGCAAGCCACTTAACCCTCCATTGCCCATGTTTCCTGTAAGTATTAGTGTCTGTGTCTCATATCCCCTTGTGTTAAATGTATCCCCCAATTGACCACTTTGACCCAGTGAAAAGCAAGATATAAATACAGCTAAATAAATAAAATTTGCTGCAGGATACTTCCCTAAAAATGACTGTAGTAGGATAATTATCTCTGGGAAGAACTGGAACTCAGAGAGTAGTGCAGGAGTCATGGAGACAGGCCCAACTGTAGTTATAAATAGCCAGGTCAAAGAAGAGGCTTCTCCCACTTACGTCTGGGCTATGTGCATGTGTTGCTTCAAAGGGGCGCTACAGTGGTGCTCTGACTTTCCTCTGCTCTTCTTCTGGCTCTCCAATGATCTCTGACAGCACTTCTCCCCCACTCTCTGAGATCTGCTATCTGGTCTTGCCTATGGCGACCAAAATCAAAAATCAGGCCCAAGTGCACTGTACCAGCCTCTCCTAATGTATCCTACCATTCCATCTCTGTCATTTTTCATATCATTCCTATTAACCCTCTCAACTTCGCAGAGGAATTCCTACAGCAACAAACCCTCACCCTCTGCCAATGGGAATCGTTACTTCTCACAGCTCTTCTGTGCACAGCAAAGCATGGTGATTACATCCATCTTCCCTGCTATGTAATGGTACTGGGGCTGGATTTAAGAATCATCAATATGGACACCAGATTCTGAATGTATCTAAAAACTGGGATCCCCACCACTCTTCATTGTTTGAGGGAGCCGCTCCCCTCCTTTTCTGATTCTGCCTCTAGATGCCATAATAATAAATCCAACCCCAAATGGTGGTGAGAGGGCATATTGCATATTATCTGCTATGATGGTTCCCCAACCAATGCTCTAAGCCTTAGGCTGCTGTTCCACTTCAATTGCCTCATGCTTGACATCAGGCGATTGAAGATAATTTGTGATTATCATGTAGAAGTTGAAATGTTGATTTGATTATGTAGGTTGGGGGGTGAGAAAAAGATGGGAGATGGCTTTGTCTAGGTAGATTGGCTGTCATCAAGAGCTAGGTTCAGTGATGGCATCAAAGTATTCCAGGAAGAGCTGGGGTTTACATTTTCTGCGGAATTTGAGTATTTCATTAATTGTCGGGGAGTGTGTTCCATATTGATGGTGTATATAGTGTAAAGGTTCTGTTGCAAGTAGTTTGTGTGCTTTTTCACTTTTAGGGAATAGCAAGTTTTTGATTGGGTTGTCTCCTTGATCTGTTGGCAGAAATCTTTTGAATTATGGTGTGTAGATGATCAGTTGATTAATTGTGCTATGTCTTGCAAATGCAAAGTATTGCTTTGTATCTAATTCGGAGCTTTATTGGTAGTCAATGTAGTTGCTTCAGTATTGTGGAAATATGGTTATGCCTTGATGTACCTGTGATTATATGAGCTGCTGTGTTTTGGGTCATTTGGAGAGGGTGTAATATGGGTTTTGGTAATCCTTGATAAATTGAGTTGCAGTAGTCTAGGTGTGGAGTTATTATAGCCTGGCAAACAAGCTCAATGGATAGAGCAGTTGGCTCAGAATCAGGGAAGCCAGGCTTCAAATCCCACTGTTGCTTCTTGTGATTTTGGACAAGTCACTTAACCCTCCATTGCCTCAGGTACTAACTTAGATTGTAAGCCCTCGGAGAACAAGAAAGTATCTCCTATACCCGAATGTAACTTGCCTTGAGATACTCCTGAAAAGATGTGAGCTGAATCCATAATCTTGACGCTGTTCTGTATGTGCTCTTGTGTTGCACAGGGCTGAATTTACAATGTTGGCATCCATAGGCTAGAGCAGATCCAACAGAGAAGGGTTGGGTGGGGGAGGTGTCAAAGATTGGAGAGGCAATAGAGGAGGACCATAATGAAACACTTTGAAGCAATACATGCACATAACCCTAACTAAGTGGGAACAGGCTCCTCTTTCATATGGGTATTTGGCACCTTCAAAATGTGGCACCCTGGGCAATTGCCTATGTCATGTATGCCTAAATCTGGACCTGGTTCAGCAGAACATTATGGAGTCTGCTTTTAACTCAGGAATAATTTCAATGAATACCAAAAGTCTATTTGGTGCAAGGAAGAAGCCTTTCAAAGACGTTTCCTGTTCCTTAAAATAAAAATGAGAAATAAATTGTGCATTTGACCACAATCGGAATTGAAGAAAGCTAAAATTACCTACAGTAATTAGATATTTTTCCTTAATAGCTCTTTTGGCGTTTGATGAGACGAAGGCGGGGGTGGAGAAGAAGGAATGGAAACCAGAACTGTTGAAAGATACTTCCTAATCTGTCTAATCTATCTTTTTCCGATGCATAGTCTGTAACAAGATGACGTGCTGACTTTCCCGAGTAAATAGATGTTAGTACTGCTGTAGTTTTAGCATCCAGGCATGTTTTTTGAGGTCCATCTGTTGGCTTCTCCTCTTCCTTCAAAGGAGGTATTATGGTAATTCTGGAAGTCAACATTCTTAAAGAATTCAAGAAGAATGCCGTTCCTTTTCAACAAAAACATCTACTGCTTCTTGCTCTCTCTTCTCTCCTGGGGTAAGTCTTTGGTGTATTTCATCTCCTTTCCAGGACAGTCAGGACTTTCTTGATCTCTCAGATACATGTGTCAATAGGTGAGAACCTTACAACAAAGCTGGTACAACCACATCCCGCATTTGGCACGTTTTGCCCACCCAGTTATTGGGGATTTGTGGCAAACTTTGGAGAATTCCAGCAGCTGTATGTTTTTCCTTCTTTGTAGGTTGTCATTTTTTATGGATCCAATGTAAGAACAAATAAGGGTGACCTACATGGAACGGTGGGTACACCCCTAAATAAAGGCATGGGGAGGGGCACCCTGCATGGAGCGGCAGGTTCACCTACTCTTGCCACCTTGCTGGGCAGACTAGCTGGACCATGCTGGCCTTTATCTGCTGTCATATACTATGTTACTATGTAACGGCTTACCAGATCACGCAAGTCCTCTTTTCAGAGAGGACTCAAGAATCCAAATGTTCTTGGGGAAATGTGTGCCTATTTGTGAACAGGTTAGATACTTCCCAAATTTGCCACATTCATTTTAT
The DNA here is from genome assembly GCA_033557465.1 of Ichthyophis bannanicus. Classification (NCBI taxonomy): domain Eukaryota; kingdom Metazoa; phylum Chordata; class Amphibia; order Gymnophiona; family Ichthyophiidae; genus Ichthyophis; species Ichthyophis bannanicus. Next base: position 57,980,922 of record CM066045.1, read on the forward strand.
AAAATAAGATTGCAACTTGTACACTGAGCTGAGTAGTGTGATCGGATGCATCCTTAATTCAGAGATACCAGTAATTGTAAAAAAATTATCAAAATAATGAAGTTGTCTTCTGAGTTAAAGAGTTGCATGTCATAGAGAGGATAGGGATGGAGAAGTTATTGGGTAGTAATAGCCATGGATTTAGAACAAAAGTTCTCAACCCAGTCCTCATGACACACTTAGCCAATCGGGTTTTCAGGATAACCACGATGAATATGCCTGGAGAGATTTGCACGAACTGCCTCCATTGGATAACAATCTCTCTCATGTATGTTCGTTATGGTTATTCTGAAAACCCAACTGACTGAATGTGCTCCGAGGACTGGGTGGAGAACCTCTGATTTACCGCCTATGATATAGACTTCTGAAAGGAGCGCCACTGCATGGATTCAGGCCTCAGAGTTGTTGCTGCAATGACAGATCTAGGAACACAGGAAAAGAGGGTCTCTTAAAACAGGAGGCAACTCCTTGGACAAAAGTAAGGCTCATGGCACCAAGATCCCAGCCCTGTTTCTGAGCTAGGATTAAAAGGAGACAGGAGGAATTATTAGATCCAAAAGAATCCCCAATTACCAAGCCTTTGATTTGTGATAGTAAGTTGAGAGGAGGGAACTAAAATGATAGTTACTATATGAAATCTCTTCACAGGCTGTTTAGCCATTCCAGCGCTTTGGACTCTGGCTGTTTCCTCTGGGTTTTTCCCTATTTTGTTTCTCCAAATCATAATTGATTTATTTTTGTTGCAAAAGTATCTCTGCTCTGCTAGTGCACCCAGGTGACAACTTCTTTTGAACAACAAAAGTGTTGCAACAATTTAGTTATTTGTATTTATTGACTGTGCATATGAACCGCTCTGTGCAGTTTACAACCATACAGCATATAAATTACGAAAGAACATAAGACATAAGATATGCCATACTGGGTCAGACCGAGGTCCATCAAGTCCAGTATTCTGTTTCCAACAGTGGCCAATCTAGGTCATACGTACCTAGCAGTTTCCCCAAAAGACACAGGTTCTGCAGTGCTTGTACTAGGCCAAGCATTGATATCCTGGGTCCCTTTTTAATAGCGGTTTATGGACCTTTCCCTCCAGGAACTTGTCCAAACCTTTTTTAAACCCAGCTACACTAACAGCCTTTACTACATCCTCCGGTAACAGATTCCAGAGTTTGATTACACGTTGAGTGAAGAAATATTTTCTCTTATTTGTCTTAAATAGTTTACCCCGTAGCTTCATTACATGTCCCCTAGTCCTTCTATATTCTGATAGCGTAAACAATCGATCCACGTTTATCCGTTCCACTCCATTCATTAATTTATAGACCTCTATCATATCTCCCCTCAGCCGTCTCTTTTCCAGGTTAAAGAGCCCTAACCTTTTTAGCCTCTCTTCATAGGAGTAGCCTTCCATCCCCTTCACCAATTTGGTGGCTCTTCTCTGTACTTTTTCTAATAACTCTATGTCCTTTTTAAGATACGGTGACCAGAATTGCACACAATATTCAAGGTGCGGTCGTACCATGGAGCGATACAGAGGCATTATAATATCCTTTGTTTTATTCTCCATCCCTTTCCTTATGATACCTAGCATTCTATTTGCTTTCTTGGCCGCCGCTGCACACTGGGCGGAGGGTTTTAACATGTTATCCACGATGACTCCTAAATCTTTTTCCTGGGTGGTGGTTTCTAATGTGGAGCCTTGCATCGTGTAACTATAGTGTGGGTTGTTCTTTCCTAGGTGCATAACTTTGCACTTGTCCACATTAAATTTCATCTGCCATTTGGATGCCCAGTCTTCCAATTTATCCAGATCCTCCTGCAGTTTTCCACAATCCTCTTGGGTTTTAACAACTTTAAACAGTTTTGTGTCATCTGCAAATTTGATAACCTCACTAGTTATTCCCTTTTCCAGGTCATTTATGAATATGTCAAAAAGTAGCAGACCCAGTACAGATCCCTGGGGTACTCCACTATTCACCTTTTTCCATTGGGAATATTGGCCATTTAGCCCTACCCTCTGCTTTCTATCTTTTAACCAGTTCCCGATCCACAATAGTACACTGCCTCCTATCCCATGACTTTTTAGCTTTGCCAAAAGTCTCTGATGGGGGACCTTGTCAAAAGCTTTCTGACCAAAAACTGACCTCCCCTCTTACCATTGTCAGCAAAAGCCTGCTCGAATAGATGTCTTCAAACCCTTCCAGATTGCCTTCAACTCCTCGACCACCCTCAACTCCCTGGGGAGCGCATTCCACAGAAGAGGAGCTTTAACAGAAAAACCCTATCGGCATGACGTGATTTCCTGACAGATTTAATGGTCAGAACAAATAACAACTGCTCCCCCTGTGAACGTACCTCCAAAGCCCCTTTACAAGCTGAGCTGCAGTATTTTGTCCTAACTGCACCCGCTGGAGGTCTCTATGTGGGAGACCTGGCAGCAGGACGTTACTGTTGTCCGCTTGTAGTAAATGAGTGTCTGAGTTATGGCCTCCAGATTAGTTGTGGTTGAGTATGGGCACAGCTGCCAGGTCTGTTGCAATCTGGCAAATGAACCTTGCATTAAACTTGGTGACCTTGGCATTCATTTTCAGATTATTCAAATGGGCCACCAAGCAGCTCCATCTCATCTGAGACAGTCCAGGTTTTACTCCCTCCCCTGCATTTATGAACTTGCAGCTCCCATTTTCCTAAAGCACTACAAGCCCATAGGTTTGATACTAGAAAGACTTAGCTTTAGATCACACCTTTTCATTGGTAGCTCAAAGTGCAGGTGCAGTAGGTATTTTCCTGTTCCAAGAGGGCTTACACACTAAGGCCCCTTTTATTAAAGCCCCCTACGCAGTTAACGTGCATTCTAATGACCTGCGGTAACTGCTACCATATGGACGTGACAGCTACCGGCTGCTAAAATACGTGTTATTTGCCCATAGTGCAAAGAGGTAGGAAATGGGCAGGGTATGTGCATGGAGACCTCATTTGCTGCTAGTGCAGGGATACATGACATGTGCTGTCTGTGTGGGTTCACGTAATGATACCTCTATGGGTGGAGTTAGCTGTCCACTGGGATGCAGGTCTGTGCAGTAACTTCTGGTGATGCCCCTGATGCTTACCTTACATTTGTTTTCATGCTAAATACAATGTATGTGAAGTGCAATACTTTAATGGGCTTTATTAAAGGGACCCCTCCATGAATACATGAGGGTCAAGTGGCTTACCCAGGTCACAAGGAGTATTAGTGGGATTTGAACCTTGGCTTCCTAGGTTTTTGGCCTGATGTGCTAACCACTAAACCAACCCTGTAAGCTCCTTGGGAGCACTAGTGAAAAACCATGCTGGGCACGGGCTGGCTGCAAGGCGTGCACACTCAATACAGGGTTTGCCAATTGGCTTTGTTTTTTTCAAGCTAGGTTGTGCCAGTCCTGGTTTTGCCCCACTACACCCAAGGAACTGTAATGTTTAACTTTCTAAGTGTGGAGGAATAGCCTAGTGGTTAGAGCACTGGCTTGATAACCAAGGGACTAGGGTTTGATTCTTTGTGACCTTGGGCAAGTCACTTTACCCTCCATTGCCTTTGAAGAAAGGCCTGGCAATCTACTTCTGGTCCCACTGCCAAGAAAACCCAGGAGTCAGCATTGACTCAAAGGTATGCATTGCACGGTTTACTGATTTTCCTAAGAAAAGCAGAAACTACAAGTTCATAGAATATATGCAGTTTGGTTGGGGGAAGGAGAGTAGAACTAGGACTGAATCATCCTGTCCTGAAAATAATGGAACCGGTTAAAAGCAACTTGTCTTCCATGCCTTTGCTTTGAATCTCATGGATTTTCCTGTTAAACTATGGAGAGACTCAGACCAAGTCGGCAGCAGTATTATGGGTGAGTTCAGGTAACACGTACTCATATGGAGTCATTCCTCTTTCAAGCAGTATGAAGCAGGCTCTCCACGATCATTGTTGCAAAGCCCAACTGGTAGGGATCGGTGCAATATCATTTTGCCTCTACAAGAACCAGTCCACAAAAAGATCATGAGATTCTCGAGATTTAGGTCTTCTTTCACATTTAAAGCAGAGGATTACAAACTTCAAACAAGACCACAGTCATTGAATGCCCTGTTGCAATCTTCAGTACAAATTACTTCTTAAATCTATTGTATTCCCGAGGGGCCGATTGGCACCCAGGGTATTCAGGGAAGAGGATCCCCCTTTGACGTGGCCAGATAGATCTGGCAAGCAGAAGAGAGATTTCTCTTTATTACACAGCGGCAGCTGGTTGGTGTCCTTCTGGTAACGCAGTGCAAAGATGTACCAGAGCTTGCTTACTTCCACAACCTAACGCAAATGTGCCTGGGTTTCTTTTACCTATGGCACAGTGGCTAGCAGTCTGATGCCTTGAGCAAATGTTCACATCGCCCACTCTTTCTAGCAGCCCTGTTGTTGCCAGGCTCAGCCTTTTTAGTCTGGTAGGGCTATTCTAATTCAAAGCAAACACAAAGAATTCTTCTACTGGCACTGCACAGTCTCCGTCTCTTTTCAGTCCCAGATCTCGGTTCCTTGATCACACATAGATTAGCATAACTTTTAGCTTGTGTCTGAATATAGGAAAGAGCAACCTCTTCTTTTTGTTGCAGACATGGCTTGGTCCGGTGTTGCCTGCTATAGCTTTTGACGGGGTGTCAGTTCCTGTGTCTTTTCTGTGTGAGACCGCACCTTGAATATTGTGTGCAATTCTGGTCGCGGTATCTTAAAAAGGATATAGCGATTTTAGAAAAGGTTCAGAGAAGAGCCACCAAAATGGTAAAGGGGATGGAAGGCTACTCCTATGAAGAAAGGCTAAAAAGGTTGGGGCTCTTTAACCTGGAAAAGAGACGGCTGAGGGGAGATATGATAGAAGTCTATAAATTAATGAACGGAGTGGAACGGGTAAACGTAGATCGATTGTTTACCTTATCAGAATATAGAAAGACTAGGGGACATGCAATGAAGCTACAGGGTAAACTATTTAAGACTAATAAAAGAAAATATTTTTTCACTCAACGTGTAATCAAACTCTGGAATTTGTTACCGGAGGATGTAGTAAAGGCTGTTAGTGTAGCTGGGTTTAAAAAAGGTTTGGACAAGTTCCTGGAGGAAAGGTCCATAAACCATTATTAAGAAGGGACCCAGGATATCAATGCTTGAACCAATACAAGCATTGTGGAACCTGTGTCCCTTGGGGAAACTGCTAGGTACGTATGACCTAGATTGGCCACTGTTGGAAACAGAATACTGGGCTTGATGGACCTTGGTCTGACCCAGTATGGCATATCTTATGTTCTTATGTTCTTATGTTCTGGCCTGTAGCTTAGGAGTCTTTTTGGACTTCAAATTGACTTTGAAACCTCTGGTTGATGTAGTGATTAAAACTGCTTTTGAAAGCTTCTGATGCTCCACCCTTTTGTGCCTTTTTTGGGATGAGGCGGCTTTTCGTACTGTACTTCAGTCTTTGCTGCTAATGCACCCAGGTTATCGTAATGGGTTGTATTTGGGCTTGCCTTCTTCGAGCTTTGCAAGTAGCATTGAATACTGTTGAGAGACGGCTCTCAGGCGCAAGTCGCTTTGATTAGATTTCTCTGGTTTTAGCTTCCCTGCACTGACCTCCGGTGTTGTGGAGGGTGAAATTTAAGGTTTTGACACTGGTCTTTCAGGCACTTTCTGGAGAAGCACCTTGTTATTTTTCTTCTATATTGAAACATTTTGCTCCTGGTCATCTTCTGTGCTCAGCAGACTCTGTGGGCAGCGTTTTCGAAGGTATTTACGCAGATAACTGCTCTAGTTACCCATGTAAATGCCTTATCCAGGATTTTCCAAAGGCACCTACATGGATAGTACCTTTGGAAAATCCCGGATAAGCCCCTAACATGCCTAGATGCTATCTTTATCTTTATTGTCAGCAAATCTAAATGCGGTTAGCATCAGGGATGTTCCGGGAGCGGAGGAAAGGGCTAACCGGGTAGCAGCAATTTTCGATGCTACCCGCTTAGCCCTCTGCACCATAAAGATAGGCAAGGTTTTTTCTCGCCTATCTTTCCGGCACATCGAAAATCGGTGCTACCCAGCTAGCTGCTGCGGCTTCCGGGTTGTGCAGCAAGAATTGGATTTTCAATGCCGGAGCTGCATAAGACCCGGCATTGAAAATCCAGGTTTGACAGACGGCAGGCAGGCCATATGCCAACACGGCACATGACACCACCCAAATAAAAATCGGGCCCTGTATGTTTAAATGCCCCTTCTTTATGTGCCGCGCCCTATTGTGAGACTCTGAAGTGCCCCTTTCATGTGCTGCTCCCCAGTTGTGCAATCCTCTCCCCCTTGAGCAGAACGTCTTGTCTGATGGGTGTGTATTTCGGAAACAGCTCAAGGCCTATTTTTTTCTCTCAAGCATTTGCAGGATGAGTTGAAGTGGTTGTAATGTGGCCGTGATGTCGTTGCCGGTTAGAATAGCCCTACCAGACTAAACAGGCTGAGCCTGGCAACATGCATTCTTTTGCTTTATGCTTAGGTGGTTTTATGTATGAATGATTGTAATCCGTCTATGGTTTTAGATAGAGCGGAATATAAACATTTTAAATAAATAAATAAAACTGAGTTAAATAGTCTTTCCACTGAGATAAGCTTTTGCAGCTCCTTGCTGTCCCAGCTCTTCCTGAGGACCCTCTTGGATACAACCCCCCACCCCCCACACACATTTCTTCCATTTTAGAGGTGCATTTCATATCCCCCTAGAAGTCCTCATTCCCTTGACTGAAACATACCATGAATGCGCTGGAACAGGGGTGCATGGAACTAGGGAAATACCATCTCTGATTTACAGCATGGATTTAAACATATGTTTCATAAGAGAGCACAAGGCTCTTGACTTTCACCCATCCAAAGACATGCCTTCTGTTTTGGGGTATATGTTTAATTGGGCATCTTACAGGCAATGTATAGATGTTCTTTTCAGCCCACACAAACCCAACTGATTTTGAACGCAAGCGACCATGATTGTTAACTTGTTGTGGAGTTGTAAGTATGTTGTGTTGTGGAGTTGTAAGTGTGCATTGACATTTACATAGTGTTAAAAGCTGATGTAAAAGCCCACAACAGTTCAGAAACGGAAATTTATGCAACTGGAGGATAATTTTGCAACAGGCAGCCTAATCTCAGTGGCACGTATACATAGTTTATACTACTGTTCATAGCCCTGTCCTTGCACGAGCAGAGCAGATATGGATTGGAACACATGATGGAGTCACGTGCTTCAGAAATCAATTGGTAAACCCCCCTTTGCATATAGAGAAAAGGGTTTGGATGGAATTAGGGTGATACTGTATTGGGATTATGCTCTGTTTCCTTCATCTGGAACCAAGTGGGTGGTGTCTAAGAATTGTAAATAAATCAATAAATCTGAAAGCAGATAAGGTCATGGGTTCCAGATGTGATACACCCCAGAATATAAACGAGGTCCTGCTGGCTACACTGGCGCTCTTTAGAGAATGGAGAGGTTCCAGAAGATGAGACCTCATCCTTCATTGCAAATATGGGAATAGGGAGCAGACTGATACCTACAGCCAGGTAGACTGACCTCAGAATAGGGGCATTACTAAAGGGAAAAACAGCAGCGTTATCTGGAATCCTGTACACAGCATGGTGTCGCCAAAGAGAAACCATGTCAAACAAATCTGTTGATATTTATTGAATTTTATAAACCACCTTTCAAACATAGCGTAACAAAGCAGAGCACAACTTTAGATAGTGCTACAGCACAATACACCAAAATAAAAAATCAGCTTTGTTGAACTCTGGGAAGAAGGAACTTGAGTAGGGGAAGGAACTTGAGTAGGGGAAGGTCTTCATGTGGAGTTTAATAAGACCTTTGACACCATTTCATCCAGAAGGCTAATAAGATGAAAACTTTAAGGCTAGGTCCAAAATTGGTTGTTGTTAAGTGTCTTCAAGTCGATGTTGACTCCTGGTGACCCTGTGGATAGTGTTGCATGTTGTGACTATCCCCTGGGTTTTCTTGGCAAGGTGTATCCGAAAGTAGATTTCAGAATTGGCAACTGGGTTAAAAATTAGTTGCGTGTCAGGCAACAGAGGGCAGCAGTAGGGAGTTCACATCAAAGAATAGGTAGCTATCAGCAGAGTGCCACAAGGGATCAATCTTAGGTTAGGTTATATTGGGCCTGATTTTCGAAGGCCTTTACAGGGTAACTTATCTGGGATTTTCAAAGGGCACCTACATGGGTAGTAGTGCCCTTCAAAAATCCCTAACATGCCTGGATGCTATGCGGGTATCATCGAAAATCGCTGCTAACCATGTAGCCTGTGGAAGTGAAAATCTGGGTTAAGGGGGGTCGGTGGGCAGGCTATGTGCCAACATGGCACATAGCTTGCCTAACTCAAAATCGGGCCCATTGAGTATTTTAATGAATGATACTGTAGAGTGGCTAATAGGGACGTATTTATTTTGATCCTAAGAGTTCTACTAATGTAGATCTAAAAGCTTCAGCAATGGTTTGGCAATTAAGATTTAATGCCAAAAAGTAGTGTTATGCACTTTGGGTGCAGAAATCCAGGACAGTGGTACATTTTCATTCATTTCTACACCACGCTCCCAATACAGAAGTTCTGTCCAATATGGTTTACAACAAATTGGATATGGGGAGTGAGATACGCATATGCAGCAAACAGGAAAGGGACTTTGGGGCGGCCTCATTGTTGCAAAATAGTGAGACAGCAATGGTAAGAGGTGGAGAAATGCTCGTTTGTATAGGGAGAGGAGATAATGCCTCTGGGTAAATTATTGGCAAGGCTTTATCTGGAACATCACTGAATTTTGGAGGCCATGCACCCCTAAAGGATCTGGATAGAGTGGAGGCGGAGGAGAATGACTACTAAAATGATTCAGGGTTTGCCCCATAAGCGCTATGAGGTGAGATGCAAAGGCATTAATATGTGGAACAAACATGGATCCCTAAAGGCAAGAGGATGGGGTAACCTGCACCCAACCCTACAAAGCAGAGGTTCTCCTTTGAGAGGTTGGGTGAGAGACGTGGCGGGGGAGGGGCCTTGGCTGTTCTGTTGCACATAAGAATTTGTGTGCACATTAACCCACAGTGCACAAAGAGCTGCTGGGCAGAAGCGATGGGCCATTTTGGTCTTCATCTGCTGTCATTTACTATGTTAAAAATATAGGCAGGTTAACTCTGTTTTTACCTTTGTGAAACGAGCTTAAATCTTTGGAGCTTTACTCCATGTTTATTTTACAGGTTTTGGTTATATGACCCACGGATACATAGAGGATGAAGGTTTGTGCTCTTTACTATGTTTGAAATGAGAAAATCGTTGAAATGCCCCTTTGGGAGTCTTCAGCTCTCTTCTCCTCCATTGCACCCTCCACCACCTCACACAGCCTCCCTTTTTCCAATATTCCAACACGTTTCACTGTGGAGGACACATCTATCTCCTCTTTTCTTAATCCAAACTGGCCATCTACCTCCCTCCCTGCCAGAGAGTCTTCTGTTGGCACAAACCTTATTCCTCTAAACCATATCTGCAAGCTTTGGGCTGAGCCACCACACTTCACTGCTCCCTCCCCCCACCCCAAACACTTACGCTATCTGCATTCTTTCAATCCCTGTATTGTGCATTTTTGACTGGTATCTAAGCCCCCTCACACTGTATTCTGACATTTTACTGGTGCTTCTCCTTATTTCTCTTTCTTCAAGGAAAGGATTCTTCTGGAGGAACAAGACTCCTTAAGATTGAAACTCTGCACATGTGTCCTGTTCCAAATGCTTGTCTTTGCTTTAATAAATTGCACACTAGGGTACCAATTTGCTAACCTGTGGGATTTCCGTGGGTTAGTAGCCTCGGCCTGACAACATGTAATCAAATTCAGGAATTCATTGCCGGAGGATATAGTGAAAGCTGTTAGTGTAGTTGGGTTTAAAAGAGGTTTGGGCAAGTTCCTGGAGGAAATGTCCATTCATCATTATTAAAGTAGGCTGGGGCATTGTGGGAGCAAGATGGCATCTGGCTGTTGGCTGTAGCGCTCACCTCTCAGCGAGCTGCTGTTTCCCATTGGTTCCTGGCCTCAGATGGTGGGGGGGGGGGGGGAGAAGCGGAAACTGAAGAGCCAACCCTCCAGTTCGGATGTTCCCACCTCGGGTAGTCAGAGGATGCTTGCTGAATGTGATGTCAGCTTCGGAGCCAGGAGCAGCACTTCAGCGGGTCCGGCAATGTTATCTGTGTCGGCTTTGAATGGGGCATCTTTGAGTCCCGACAAGAGGACTGCACCTCTGTGACCCAGATGTACTTCCAGTCAAGCCATATGGCTATCGCCGGCTGCATGCTCAGGAGAGGGAGCCGGCGAGGGCCTTGTGGGGACCCCAGTGTCAGTGTCTTCCCGTATTGATAGGGGGGAGGAAACAGCGAAAGCAGCCACCTTGAAGGGATATGTGGCTGCTGAGGGAAGATGTCCTTCATTACCGGGTCCTGGAGGGTTGAAGAAACTGGCACGTGTAATAATGGAAGTACTGTGGGAGGCAATAACCTCGGTGAACTCCTCTTTACTAACACTTGCAGGTACTTTTTCCAGTGGACTCTCTGTGATGAAAGAATCTTTGGGCTTTCTCAGGAACGAATTCAGCAAGCAGCGAGATTGGTCTGGAGGCAAGATTTGGAGATGTGCAGGAGGCCCCATGTGCACAGGTCAAGGACTCCTCTGTGCTATCTCATAAGATGGAGTATCTAGAGAACTTTTCTCGAAGAAATAATTTACATTTTATTAATTTTCCTGTCTCCTTTGATGTCTCCTGTCGAGATGGCCAGAAAATATCTTCAAGAGATCCTGAAGCTACCGTTGGACAATTTGCCACTGCATGCTCGGGTGCAATATTTGTCCTTGGGGGGTCCAAGGCGATGCCCATTGGAGTGGAACAAACCTGAAGCCAGCAGAGTTCTTTTGATCTCACTGGTTTTTGGAAACTTCCTTAGATGTCGTAACTGAATGGACAACTTTGTTTGCTTTGCTCTTGAAATAGATCGCAATACTGTGTTGAAGTTGTATTTTCAACATATGCAGGAGTTGTTTTGGGTGCCAGGATTCAAATTTTTCCTGATTTCTTGAGGGCAACCCAATTGCAGTGTAAGGATTTCTTGGTGTTAAAACCAAGAGTTCTGGCCTCGGGAGCCACTTTTTTCCTTGAAATTTCCCTGTAGTTTTATTTTATTTATTTATTTACATTCTCTTATATACCGTGCTATTCTGCATCAGTGCGGTTTACATTGAACAAACTGAAATTACATTGAACAGGGCATTATAACTTGGAGATAACTATTTTACAGAGAACATGGGCTATGGAGGGTTAAGTGGCTTGCCCAAGACCACAAGGAGCACCTGTGGGACTAGAAACCCCAGTCCTTCCGGCCCAAGGTTGCTGTCCTCTAGTGGGATTTGAACCCCTGACCTTCCGGCCTGAAGTACCTTGCCCCAACCACTAGGCCACTCCTCCACTCCACTCCATTTTCTGGATGGCAAGAGATTGCTGTTTTTTGATCCCAAACAACTTCTTAGTTTCCTGGTGGGTAGGGAGGATGCCTCTGTTGGCTAAATATTTTCCCAAAAACGTTGGCTGTGCTGTTTTCAGACTCCAATGTTTTTTCCTTGTTTGAAATGTCCTATAACTTGTTCCCTTATAGGGATGGTCTAATGTTGGATTATATTAATTGTGTAGCAAGGGATGTTTTTCCTGTTGTATATTTGGTTTCTCTTTTTCATGTATTTTCTACTTTGGGGAATTATAACATTGCAAATTGTATAAACATAAAATTAAATTTAAAAAAATAAAGTGGGCTGTGGAAATCTAGTACTTACCCTTGGGGTAAACGGCATGGAATTTGTCTACGTTTTGGGAGCCTGACAGGCACTTGTGACCTGGATTGGCCACTGTTGGAAACAGGATACTGGACCCGATGTCCTCTAGTCTGACCCAGTGTGGCATCTCTTATGTTCTTATGATTGCTGCCCATGTAAAGGAATTTGGAGACAAACCTTTGTGCAGAATGCTGTTACTGTGGCAACCAAAAACAACATCTAAAATCTTATTATGGTGGGTATCGTTTTAGTGATAAACAGCCCATAAAGCTGCTCTTGTTGAATGTAAAATAAATACACTGTTTTGCATGAATTTGCATCTCAGCTGCTCATTCATTTGGAATTTAAATACAATTTTAGGCGTAGCACACTACATGCAAAGTTTTACTATCGGAAAGATGAAATTCTGAGCAAACTTGCACAAATATGCAAAATCCTGCAAATTTCACAGGAGGTGTTTACATGTTTATGCGCGTGAAGTCTCATTTCTAGACGTTTATGCACTTCATTACATATGCCTCTAGGACAGGGGTGGGCAAACTTTTTGACTCGAGGGCCGCAATGGGTTCATATATTGGACCCGGGGGCCGGACCAAGAGTAGATGGACGGTGTGTATGTGTGAATTAATATAAATTAAATTTAAATTTGTAACATTAAATGTTTAGATTAATTTAAAGTAGAAAAGTATAAAAAGAGTTATTTTACAAAACGTTTATGCGATGTATTTCTTTCATAAAATAGTACCTTCAATTTTAGTGGGAACAGTGTTGTTGGTCTCCTTTTTTTGTTAAAGCATCAAAGTCAGGAGATAGCTTTGTTGTTGCAATTCGCAGAATAGATCTGAGGTGTTGGTCAGTTAACTGGGATCTGTGTCGGGATTTATTGATGTTCATGACGCTGAACGTCTGCTCACACACGTAGGTCGAGCCAAACAAGGCCAGAATCTTCTGTGCCATTTTCATCACAAATAAACACTTTTTTTTTCATTATAATTGCAGGTCTACAGTGCATGAAAATTGCTTGTTTACAATAATACCTCCAAATTTATGCACACATAGTCTCAAATGCACAAGCTTACAAAATATGTTTGCCTGAATGCTTAAAATATCAAGACATTCTGTAAGACTTAATAAATTCTGTGTACTTACAGTATAACAGTATTTGATGTCATTCACAAAAATGACAATAATGCTGTTTGTTCATCACAGCCCCCGGATTCCTGTGGCAATGATTTTTGAAGTTCTGCTGCAAATATGTGGCACATTTGCATAAACTAAATTTGTTTGTGTATAAACGCAATTTATTTTTTATAATAAAAATGGACTGATTTTTAAAAGGAGGTTTGCGATGGTTGCTAGGTGGCCAACACATAAATCCATTATCCATATATTTTCAAAAAATTATATGGATAATATTGGGCTGGTTAAGAGATATAGTTACTAAACTGCAGTTACAATAACAAACTTTGGGGTCCAGTTACTAAGATGCCTTAATGTGTGTTCATTTACCTTTAATATGCATTACTTTAGCACAGATTCCATGTTCTTCGATGAGACTTAGTTATGAATAATGCGCTTTAATGGTGAATTAACAGATGATAATGTTAGTGCACCTTAGTAAATAGACCCCTTTATTGCGGTATTATTTAGCACGGAAGTCACTGACCTGCAGTAACTCAGTAATGCAGGTTAGTAACTCCTATCGCAGATATGCCAAATCACACAGTTTTGAGAACACTCTCACACTCACAGCAAAAAGCCCTTTCATCCTTACCTTTCAATTCCCCTCCCCTCTGGACTCTTTACTCTCACACGTTCCTCCCGAACATGCCTGGACATCCATGACAAACCCTTTCTGGAGAATCTTGGGATTGTAGTTTGTTGCCCTGCACTTTGTATTCTGTATACAGACCCAAAAACTATAAACCCTACAATTCTGGGCGGTCTTGCTTGAAGTCTTTCAAAGTAGACTACGCAGAATTGTGGGATTTGTAGTATGTAGGTCTGCATATATTATGTATAGCGCACAGCTATAAACTACAATCCCAAGATTCTCTAGGAAGGGTTTGCCATTCAATCATTTCTATTTGTTCAGCAGGCAGGTGGGTGTGCCGGAAAGGAGAGTTTTTATTGATGTGCTCTGCAATGTGTGTGGAACTTGTAGGTACTATTTTTATTTCAGTATTTGGAGATTTTTAAAATAACCGATTTGAATTTATTTGTGAGCGTTTGTGTCAGTGCTAGCGCTCCGCGGGCCGGATTAAAAGGTCCGCTGGGCCGTATACGGCCCGCGGGCCGTAGTTTGCCCATTCCTGCTCTAGGATATATAAAATAGTATTGCAGCCCAGGAAATAAAATTAGTCCCCCTTTACTCTGTGCTCCCACAGGGCAGGTGGCCGTAACCATCTAATATTATATGATGTGGTTAAAAGTAACCCCCGTTGATCTGTTTATAAATTGTTCACTCTGAAATTATTAAAGTTAAATGTAAACCGCTTTGATCATAGGAAAAGCAGTCTAAAAAACTGTTAAATAAATAAATATCAAGTGCTTTTTGTTTGGTCCAGAGTCTTTCTTCTATTCCTTTGGACATACGGCTGAATCAGAACCAGCCTTTATTGTGCTACAAGGCCGTGAGCTGACCTGCCAAATCGTTTCCTATTTATAATCCTAAATAAGCCAAAGTTCTCCTGAGAAACATCAGCATTTCCTTCTTCCTGGTTGTGGTCATGATTCAAGAAACCCTGCCCAGTATAAAGACCCAGTACCTGTGGATGGCTTAAAGAAACAGGATAAGAAACATTAAGCTAATAAAATCTAATCGGATTTCTATAGTGCCCTAGTGCAATACCAGAAATACCATTTGATCTCTGGCTTTACCATCACTTCTTCATGACCCGGGATTGCCCAAGCTTATCCCAGGCTTTCCTGGATTCTCTTCTCTTTGTAAATCTCTGTCACTATCCCGGGAGGCTATTTCATGAATCCACCACACAATGTGAAAGAAATAATTTCTGATGTTAGCATCATGATGTTTTTGTAACGTCTCTCTGCTACAGTTATCAACTGGCTCCAGATGCGCCCGACAAACTTGATGCAGTCTTGGGATTACCCCATTGCATGCAGGGATATGTAGTTCTGATTTCTCTATTGCACTCTAAGAAAAGTAAGACTACAAGTTCCCACGTACTATGTGGTAAACCCAAGACTGGATCAAGCCTTTCGGGGGAATCTGGAGTCAGTTGGTGGCTCTACTCTCTACTCTTCACTGGAGATTGCTAGAATTTCTCAAGCAGCTTCTGTGTTCAGAAAATACAAACAAGTGACATCACATCTACCAGAAGCTGACTGACTCATGGTGGTTTTGTGGCAGGTGTAGGCCTGTGATCCACAGTTTGTGATGTCATCTCTGACCAACCAGCTCTATGAGGCTGATGCTCTAAGGGGCAGAATTTTTTCACACGTGGAGCTTTGCAAAAACACCCCTAAAGATCCACATTATGGGGTTAGTGTGCGGTTTTCCATGCAAAAACCCACTTGTGATGACATTTCAAATTTTCAGTTCTTGTTGGAGTAACCTTTTATGTTTCAATAACATCATAACATCATATGGATGAGAAAGTTGGACAGTGAAAAAGATAGACAGGAAGAAAATTGATGTCTTTGAATTAGGGTGCTGGCGACGAATACTGTGTATCCCGTGGGCTGCCCAAAGAACAAAGCAGTCAGTATTAGAGGAGATCAAACCTAAGCTTTCTTTAGAAGCTCAGATGACAAGACTTTGACTTTTGTACTTTGGACACATCATGTGAAGAGAGAGATCATTAGAGAAAGACATCATGCTTGGCAAGGTAGAAGGTCAACGCAAAAGAGGAAGGCCGGCAATGAGATGGATCAATACAATAACAGCAGCTATGGATGCCAGTCTATCAACAATGAGTCACCTGACTGACAACCAAACACAGTTTAGATCAACTATCCAGAGGGTGCGATGAGTCGACTCCGACTCGACGGCACTTAACAACAACCTTTTATGTGTAGCTGGCAACACGTGAAAGTTTACTTAAATCCTACATTAATGAATTGCTGCAAAGCAATAGCATGCAAAGTGGCTCATTGATGAGAAATCAAGCAAAACCCAGTTCATAAAGATGTGTTTTTCAGGGCTGCCGTTTTGTAAAAAAGGTAACTACAGCTCAATGAGGTGTACTTATATTTTTTTGCCAGGCCCCATGGAACTCATTTACCTCTCTAGTCAACTTGCATAGGAAAGAGGCTACTAACCCATGGGAGATCCCGCAGCTTAGTAAATGTTTAATGTCCAAGGGAGTTAAAAGACCACTGCACTACTAATCACAGCTTAAAGCAATCACTTTATCTGCACAGCATGCGTTTTATGATTTGCTATAACACTTTATATATAGAAGGTACCTTTTTTATAAGTTGAGTTTTCTCACTTTTTTTCCATTTTTTTCCACTTTTTTTTTCTTACTTGCTCTGGCAGAGCACTTGGCTGAATTAATGTTTGGAGATCATGAGGACGCAGGTGAGTGAACTTGGCAAAAGGCTTGAAAAGATTCTGAGATATTGGGGCTATATACACAAGGCTTGGGCACATCGCAGAGGTGATGTGTTCAGGGAGGGGGGAGGCTGCCGCCACTGCCTAAGGGACCACTGCTGAGTGCTGAGTATTTTGGAAACAACAGAAAGGGGAGGTGGGAAAGGAACAACTTCCCTCGTCTATTACTCAGCCAGTGTGAGGACTTCTGATCGCACTGTCATGAAGGATAATCGCTGACAGGAATCCAAAGGCTAAGATTTGCACCAGGTTGGTAGACTTAAATTACCATTTTAATCTTGCTTTCTGGGATGCCAACAGTAGAGGCAGGGGAGCTGACATTTTAAAAGGCTAATATTCAAATGCCAGGGCAGGCAGCCGCGGCGCTTAAATATCGGCAGGATATTCAAAGGCAGTATCTAGATAGGAGCAGCCACTAAATAAGAACCGGCTCAAAATCGTGCTAACCGTGCCAGCACTTACCTGGCTAGCACTGACATACCCACGGACCACTCTTGCACGAAGTGGAGGGTACCAGAGAGGTCTGTGGAGATATTCACTGACACTGTCTGAATAGTGTCAGTAAATATTGTGGTCTGCCCCAATGATCAGCCAACCAAGGGCTTTGAACATTGGTCTGAGGGTCCTCAGGGATGTGAAGGCTAAACATTTTCATTTCCTGTGTTTTCAGGATTTTTTATTTTATTTGGTTTTTTTGTTTTTATTTTTGTGTCTGGAGCAATGTCATCAATAGTGTGTCCTATGATTAATAATGTGCCGTTCTTCAGTAGTGTGCCTGTTGATGCTCATTGCTGAGCAATAGTGCACACTGTTGTGGAAAAGTGTGCATCATTGCACAACAGCGTGCACAATTGACAGCACTAGAAAAAATGAAATGTTATGGTTTTTCTAGTCATTTTTGGGTTAAAAATGATATGAAATGGCATGGGAAATGTTGTTTGAAACAACTACGATCAGCTACAATATAAAATTACTTCATTAAACATAAACGTAGCCAATCCTAAATCTCAGTTTCATTAAAAATAGAACCCCACTGGAAGAAAAATGCAATGGAAATATCTTGCAAAAACCCTCCTCAATTTAATCACCGGTTCCAGCACCTCTTGGTCATACAATTATTCTTTTTTTATGTAGACACATAGAGCCTGTAAATGCTTCTGAGTGTGATATTCTGTGGCATTAACGTGGTCACTGCCACCACTATAAGCTCCGATGCTAAGCGGTTAGCATTGTTCCAGGGCAGGGCAGAGACGCCCCCATCGCGCTAACCTGGCCGTGGTGATATTGAGCGGCTGCTGGGTTAGTTATAGACAGCGAAAGTGAGGTGCAGAAAATCCTGGCCCAGGCAGCGGCTCAGTATCGCTACTGCCCGATGAGCCTTGCAGCAATGCAGCGAACTCAGATATTCAATGCTGGGTTTACCTTTCAGCACCGGCGGCTAGCCACCAGTCCATAAAATCCAATAGCGACGAATGCTTTTCTTGCTAATCCCTAGCACTACTTAGCCAAGGGATTGTAAATTCCACGTATATTCCGTGCCGCTGCCTAGCCATATCTCCACTGCTGAAGATGTGCCTGCAAGTATTTATGAAGCAGTACCATCCAGGAAGCTTATCCACCGACTCTACATACTCCTTTTCAGATACTTATGGTGAAGATGTGTGCAAAGAAACCTACACTGACTTGATCTCGCTGTACTGCTGGACGACCTTTCACGCTGTAATGATGGCGGCTAAAGAGAAGAACTGGTGTCAGTGGCCTCTGATCAACAGGTTGGTGCCATGCACGTCATCAGCGCTCCTCCGCATATTCACAGAGCTGAGCCCACATACGATATTTTATTTATTTTATTTATTTAACAATTATTTCTATACCGCTCTTTCACAAGTATCAAGTGCGGTTTACAATGAACAGTATGTTATATGGTATGGATAGTATCATACCAAGTCATTTTACATAGAACAGATGAACTAGGTACAGATAACAGTATAAAGTTTAAACAGTAAATTATTAAACTATTATAACATATATACATAGTAAATATATACAAATTGTATCATATGTCGCGTGTGGTTGTATACTTTATATAAGCTTCAGGCACGTGGGTATATGTTGTTTGAATTGTAGTAGTTAACCTGTGTCTCTTTGTGTCGTCTGGCCAGTCTCTGATCCTTGGTTGTAATGCAATGAGAATAAATGGGTTTTCAGTTTTTTTCTAAATTCCTTTATGTCTGATAGTGAGCGAATGTTGTCAGGAAGGTTATTCCAGAGGGTAGGAGCTGAGTGTGAGAATGCTCTCATGTTGGTTTGTTTTTTTGCTTTTGTGTAGTCTTTTGGTACTGCTATAGTGTTAGTGTTTCTACTTCTTTGTGATCTTTTATCTATTTCTATCTTGATGAGTGTATTGAGTATAGTTGGCGCTAAGTTATTTATTAGTTTAAATGTTGTAAGTAATATCTTATATTTTATTCTGCTGTGTATAGGTAGCCAATGGAGTTCGGCTAATGTCGGTGTGATATGTTCAATTGAGCTTATATTCATTATTATCCTTGCTGCGATGTTCTGAGTTAGTTCTGAGTTAGATATAGATTGCCTGAAGCCTTCTCTTTCACCGGCTTATGCATCTTGACTTGACTGTAAGCTGCACAGAACAGGGACTCTCTCTTATGTGTTTCTGTACAACTCCGGGCAACGGCTGACTCAACCATTAGGCAAACTAGGCAGTTGCCTAGGGCAGAAGCTTCTTGAGGGGGGGGAGGTGGAAAACATCAGGGCATTCAAAGCTAAACAATAGATTCTGATTGGTGGGGAGCATGGAGCATAAGGCTTACCAAGGGCACCACACCTTGGGAGTCGGCCCCGCACTGGGCACATAGAAATGAATTGCAACACACACACACATTAAAAAAAACAAATATACTGCAAAAGGGCTGCATCTGAAGCGAAGCCGCCCATTCCTCCTTCTGATTTCTAGGCATGCCTAAGAGGAAATTTCATATAACTTGTATTCTGGTTTTCCCTATTTTGGTTATTTTTGTTTAATTTTGGTGTGCATTAACACACAACAGCACACGCTAACACGAAACAGCATGTGCTATTTCATGCATCCTCCATGCATGTAATAAAATGAAGCAGACCTGCCTGAAACAAAAATGCACACCCCAATTCATTTCATCGCCTTGCTTCGATTTGCTTTGTTATTTGAACAGCAGTCGCCTTTTTTCATTACTGCAGATAAACAGCAGTGTGCCACTCATTATGGGATCCTGGAAATCACAAAGCCGCAGGGACTGACAAGGCGCATGCCCTGGCGTGCATTATCACTTCATTCACAGGGGTTGGCATTGAGGCACGCGGAGTACTGTCATCTGACTGAACACCAAGTAGCCAGATATTGTGCATGTTGATGTAAAATTGAATTTTTGAAAGAGATGTTTCTACGGAGCTTTTATTATTGTCTTTGGATATTAATTAACAATGTCTAAAATCTTTTTTTTGGGAGTCCCTCCAGGCAGAAAGGAAAGGGAAGAGCAGGGGGCACATCCTCCCTATGTTGTTGTTTTAACAATTCATCTGCGTCTGAACTCATTAGGACCACCAAACACTGAAATGGCATCACTGCTTAAAAGTGGTATTCACATGAAAGCAGCAATAATCAAACTACTCGCATCTCTGCATCTATGTGGGATATTTGCTTTCATTGTTGCTCACCAAAAAGTAACACAGAAAACAGAAAATGACGGTAGATAAAGACCATGGGCCCGATATTCAAAAGGCATTTACACGGTTTCCAGACCTGTAAACCGTGTAAATGCCGCTGAATGTCCCTGATTACCTCCCCTACAGGCCCCGATGCTAACTGCTTAGCAACGGGGCATGTTGTGGGCGGTGACAATCTCTAACCAGGAAACGTGCAATATTGCCGCTACCACTTAGCTTCTACGGCATCAGAGGCTGTGCGGTGACCCAGATATTCAAAGCCAGGGCTGCATATGACCCCGGCATTGAATATCCAAGAGGTCGGCGGCGATGCTATGTGCTGCTACGGTGCATAGCCATCTCAATGCAGTATCGGGCCCTATTTGGCTTATCCAGTCTGCTCATTGATATCAAATACTAAACTCTACATTCACTGGGAACAAGCAGGAAGTCAGTCCTCACCTATGGGTGATGTCGGCACCGACGGAGCCCACGCAGTGAACACTCCCCAGCTTTCACAGAAAGCCTTTGGGAGTTAGGCAATACGTGCGCAGTCACCTTCCCGCCCAATGGTGCCATCTTACCTCAGTCTTCTTTTTTCCACGGAGCCCATCGGACGTCTTCGTCTGCACCCTGGAAAAAGCTGCGGTTTTTGCCATTGGTTTTCTTTTCTTCCAGTCGCGTACCGTCACCTTCTCGGTTCCCGGATCCGCTGCTGCTTCAGTGAAAAGAATAGCGCTCTGGATTGCGTTGGAAAGAGGAGATGGCTCTGTCATCCATACTGCTGTAGTCTATAGACTTCCGACTCAAATCGAAGAGATAGATAACAAAATGATTATAGATATTGCCAAGATAGCCACAAAGGGGGAAGTGATCATATTGGGTGACTTTAACCTACCTCATGTGGATTGGATTACTCCTTCTGCAAATCTGGAAAGAAGCAAAAAAATTGTGGATGCTCTCCAAGATGTGTTACTTAGACAAATGGTGATGGAACCAACCAGGTAAAGCATGATGCTGGATTTAGTGCTCACCAACGGTGATAGCGTGTCGAATGTCTGCGTGAGTGCTCCTGTGAGCAGCAGCGATCATCACACGGTGTGGTTTGAGATAAAAGCCATGGTACAGTCCAAATATAGCAAGCTCAAAGTCCTCAACTTCAAAAACACTGACTTCAGTAAAATGGCCGAGTACCTAAAGGAGGAGTTGGCAGGGTGGGAGGGGTTAAGGGAAGTGGAATTGCAGAGGTGGCAATAAAAGGGGCAACAGATAAATATGTAAGGAAAGTAAATAAAAACAAGAGGAGAAGGAAACCTATTTGGTTCTCCAAAGAAGTGTTGCTCAAATAAAGGCAAAAAACACAGCTTTCGCAAAATTCAAAAGCTTGCAAACAGAAGAACACGGTAAGGAATACAGGAGCAAACTAAAAGAGACAAAAAGAGAAAGAAGGAAAGAAAAATCGAAGGCAGAGGAAAAGATGGCTAAAGATGTGAAGTCTAGCAACAAAACTTTCTTCAGGTATATTCAGGAGAGGAGGAAAATCAGAGATTGAATTGCAGGAATCCGAAGTGCTGGGAAAGGATTTGTGGAAAGTGACATTGAAAAAGCGAAAATGCTAAACAAATACTTCTGCTCTGTTTTTACTAAAGAAAATCCTGGAGAAGGACCATCTGTGACTCCCAAATATAAAAATGGGAATGAAGTAGATACCACACCATTCACTGAAGATGGTGCGTTAGAACAACTTGCAAAACTTAAAGTGAACAAGGCCATGGGACCGGATGGGATACATCCCAGGATACTGAAAGAGCTCAGAGAGGTTCTTGCAGGGCCGTTAAAGGATGTTTTCAACAGATCCTTGGAGACGGGAGTAGTTCCCCAGGACTGGAGAAGGGCTGATGTGGTACCTCTTCACAAAAGTGGTGACAGGGAAGAAGCAACAAACTACAGGCCCATGAGCCTTACCTCGGTGGCGGGAAAAGTAATGGAGGTGCTTCTGAAAGAACAAATAGTGGACTTTCTCAAAACCAACAGGTTGCATGATCTGAGGCAACATGGTTTTACCAAAGGACAATCTTGCCAAACAAATCTGATTGACTTCTTTGACTGGGTGACCAGAGAACTAGATCAGGGGCAAGCGATGGATGTCATCTACCTGGATTTCAGCAAAGCCTTTAATACTGTACCTCATAGGAGGCTTATCAATAAACTCAGTAGTTTGGGGATGGGTCTCAAGGTGGTGAACTGGATCAGAAATTGGTTGACTGACAGATGACAGAAGGTGATGGTAAATGGAGCTCACTCGGATGAAAGGAGGGTGATTAGCGGGGTGCCCCAGGGTTTGGTCCTGGGCCCGGCACTGTTCAATGTATTTGTGAGTGATATTGCTGAAGGATTGCATGGAAAAGTCTGTCTTTTTGCAGATGACATGAAAATTTGCAACAGAGTGGACTCCCCTGAGAGAGTGGATAACATGAGGAAAGATCTACAAAAGTTGAAAGTATGGTCTAATGCTTGGCAGTTAAGATTTAATGCAAAGAAGTGCAGTGTCATGCACTTGGGAAGCAGATATCCAGCGGAAATGTACACAATAGGGGGCGAAAGGTTGGTGTGCACGGACCAGGAGAAGGCCCTTGGTGTGATTATTTCTGATGATCTCAAGGTGGCAAAACAGTGCGACAAGGCAGTGGCAAAAGCCAGGAGGATGTTGGGTTGCATACGGAGAAGAATTACCAGCAGAAAGGAAGAGGTATAAGTCACTGTATAAGTCACTGGTGAGGCCTCACTTGGAATACTGTGTTCAGTTTTGGAGACCATATCTTGCAAAGGATATAAAAAGACTGGAAACCATTCAGAGGAAGGCGACCAAAATGATTTGGAGCCTGCGTCAGAAGCCTTATGAGGAGAGACTTGAAGACCTAAATATGTACTCTCTGGAGGAGAGGAGGGATAGGGGAGATATGATTCAGACCTTTAAATACTTAAAGAGAAATAATGAACAAACAAACCTCTCCCAAAGACGGGGAAACTGTAAAACTAGAGGGCATAACATGAAGCTGCAAGGGGGTAAACTGAAAGGCAATGTCAGGAAATACTTTTTCGCTGAAAGAGTGGTGGATACTTGGAATGCCCTCCTGATGGAAGTGGTGGGGGCCAACAGAATTTAAAATGGCATTGGACAGACACAGTGGATTCCTTTACAGCAACAGGATAAAATCAAAATAAACTTAACTAACTAATTTCTCAACATACAGGGGTGTCCTACATGGAGCGGTGGGTACACCCTTAAAACAAAGACATGGGGAGGGGTGGCCTGCACGGAGCAGCAGGTGCTCCTACTCTTGCCATCTTACTGGGCAGACTAGATGGACAATACTGGTCTTTATCTGCCGTCATTTACTATGTTACTATGTTACAACCCCTGTCCACCCATGGTCTGCTTCATGAGAGGTCTCTTGCTCTGTCGGCTCCCATTCACTCCCCGGCAGTGGCATGGGATCTGAATGTGGTTCTTGGGAAGCTCATGACTCTGCCCTTCGAACCGCTTGCATTTTGCCACCTCAAGTACCTTTCTTGGAAAGTGATCATCCTTGTGGTACTCACATTGGCGCGCCGCATCAGTGAGCTACAGGCATTGGTGGCTCATGTCCCTATACCAGGTTTCATAAGAACAGGTTGGTCCTCCGTACCCACCCCAGGTTTCTCACTAAGGTGAATACCGCCTTTCATCTCAACCAATAGGTGGTTCTCCCCACCTTCTTTTCTTGGCCTCATGCGAGAGGGCAGAGGCCGCTCTTCATACCTTGGATTGCAAGAGGGCACTGGCCTTCTACCTAGAGTGGACTAAGGCCATTGCCACTCCTCGGAGCTCTTCATTTCCTATGTCCAGAACCGGCTCGGTGTTGCAGTCTCTAAGCACACCCTGTCTACCTGGGTGACAGACTGCATATCCTTTGCCTATGCACAGGCTGGCCTCTCTCTCGAGCGCCATGTTATGGACTATAAGGTGCAGAATATGGCAGCCTCAGTGGCAAACCTGCATTCCATCTCCATGCTGGACATCTGCCAGGTTGTTACCTGGCCCTCGGTTCACACTTTCGCAGTTTATTATTGCCTGAAGGAGGACTCATCCAGGTAGTACTCCGTCATCTGTTTGGGGAATAATGCAACTCCTACCCTCTAGCCCTTCTGTATGTCCAGGCTACCAGAGAATTGATTCTCTGGTCAAAGCTGTGGTCGTCCCTGAGTTCTTGTGGTCACTCAGTGATCTCTGCTATCAATCATGGTTACATTTTTCAGTCGCCCGTGGCTTTTTACAGGTTTTTTTGGTAGCCTGTTGTCTGGGGAGTCTCATATATGAGGACTGACTTCCTGCTTGTTCCCAGAGAAAGCGTAGTTACTCACCTTGTAACAGGTGTTCTCCAGGGACAACAGGAATCGGTCTTCACAACCCTCCCTCTTCCCCGTGGAGTTGTTTTCTTTTTTGGCTTGATTCAGCTCTGTCATCATACCAAGGTAAGATGGCACTCTTGGATGAGAAGGTGACCGCGCATGCATGGTCTAACTCCTAAAGGCTTTCTGTGAAAGCTGTGGTGTGTTCACCATGTGGGCTCTGTTGGTACCAACATCACCCATATGTGAGGACTGATTCCTGCTGTCCTCGGAGAACACCTGTTACAGGTGAGTAACTACATTATCCCTTCCTCTCCCTTAGTAATCCTCTGTGCTATGTTTTCTTGAATCCAGATACAGTCCTCATTTCTGCTACCTCTACTGGGTACTGTTCCATGCATTCACCACTCTTTCTGCAAAGAAATATTTCCTCAGAAAAATTTATTTATTTAACATTTCCTTATATACCGCCTTTCATGATATCAAGGCGGTTTACATTGAACAGGGCATTATAACTTGGAGATAACTATTTTACAGGGAACATGGGCAATGGAGGGTTAAGTGGCTTGCCCAAGACCACAAGGGGCACCTGTGGGACTAGAAACCCCAGTCCTTCAGGCCCAAGGTTGTTGTCCTCTAGTGGATTTGAACCCCTGACTTTCCGGCCTGAGGGAACTTGCCCCATCCACTAGGCCACTCCTCCTCATCATGAGTCTATCCCCTTTCACCTTCATCTTATGTCCCCTTGTTCCAGTGTTTCATTTCGGTTCAAGGAGTCTCTCCTCCTGTATGTTTGTGCCACAGATGTGTGTGTCCCCTCTCCCACCTTTCTTCCAAACTTTGCATAATGAGATCTTTAAGTCTGTCCCCATATGTTCTATGATGGAGGCCACTGGCCATTTTAGTAGCTCCCTCTGCACTGATTCCATCCTGTTTATATCCTTTTGAAGGTGCGGTCTCCAGAATTGTACACAGTATTCCAAAAGAAGTCTCACCGAAGACATACAGAAGCATTGTCACCTCCTTCTTTCTGCTGGCCATTCCTCTCCCTATGCACCCAAGCATCTTTTTGGCAAATAAGGTCTATATATGGGATCTTCTATTCTGCACCCTCAATGGTACGATCCACCATGTACAACAACCACACCATTAATGAATCAGACTGTTAGGCATCTCAAAACGCTTCTTCAAGATTAATTCTTGTGGCTATGTTTATAAGCCACTGTAGGGTCATTAGCTAAACAAGAATGCAACCTCAAGATATGCCAAGGTTTATGAATCAGCTTTGTCAATTTTCTTGCTCAACTGGAATAAAACAATACGTATGTAAGTTGATCTTCCCTTTCTGATTGTTTACACTGCAGCAACAATTCTCTATTAGTGTATCAAGCCCTTTTATAGGTTCTGGATCGCTTGAATGGGATAACCTCTCTATATTAATCTCAACTTTAAGTCTTGCAATTTAATTTTCAAATCATCCAATGTGGAACAAATCCTTCGCAATTTCCCCACCAGAAGATTCATTTTTAACAGAAGAGGACGATGACCGTCAAACTGCAACGACATATTACGTTCCACTGGCTTCGTATATAGAGTGCTCTGTGAACAACCATCTTGAACCAATCTCGTATTAGCACATCCAAAAATTCAATTTGTGTGGCATGATACTTCATGGTAAATTTCAAATTGCCATTAAATTAATTAAGATTTTGCACAAAATCCTGAAAAGCCTCCACCGAGCCAGACCAAATGAAAAATACATCATCCAGAAATCTCTTCCAGAATGGAAAAAACGTATTAGGTGGTCGTGTAGACAAACCGCTCCTCAAATTGTGCCACATATAAAGTAGCCACCGAAGAGGCCAATGATGCCCTCATCGCAATACCATGTTTTTGCAAAAAAGAATTGTTAATCATATTGAAAATAATTTTGTGTTAAGATGATTTCTGCTAGTTGATTCAGAAACACCACAGGTACATAATGATTTTGCAAAGATAAAGAGAGTTGCTGATTAATCCTTTCCAAGGCTTCACGTTGGGGAATTGGAGTGTATAACGATACAGCATCCATGGTAACTAGGAAAAAAGGATATTTTGGGATCTGAACATCTTGGAGTACTCTTAGAAAAATGAGACATAGGAGGAAGTGATGTCACCGGGTAAGATGGCAACTTAGAGCTGGAGCTCTGCAGCCCTGTTGAGCAATTTGAGCAATAGCCCTGTGTTAGCAGCAATGTTCCTGCTAAGCTGTGCTGAGTCCTCCGCTGGCATTCCTGCTGGTGAGGGGAGGTGCAAAGAGATCGTGAAAGCGATCACGCTTAGGATTGCTGGCATAGGCAAGTCCCAAGGGCTTTGCATCTCAACCTCACCAACAGGAATGCCGGCGGACGACTCAGCGCAGCTTAGCGGGAACATTGGTTAACAGTGGTCTCAAGTAAGAACTTTGCAGGGCCACTTCTGGTCAGTGTTAAGAAGATGGATGGTGCAAAAGAAGTGAACTATGGATCTGAAAGATTTCTCATATTCTGGTGCAAGCAAATCTCGGAAAGAGGAAAGCAAAATGGCAGCTGGGGATTCCTTAGAGGTGCACAAAGCCAGCGGAGACTAGCGGGAGAGAGATAGCGAGTCCAATTCTGGGGACGAGGAGCAGATATCTCTGAGAAAATTCTGAGATTTAAAACAAGACCTGGGCACAATGCGCGATAACATTGCAAGTCTAGGAATAGACTTACAGGCAGAATTGGCTGATCTTGGTCGACAGATGGAAGAGATGGAAATGAGGCCGCATTTGGATCCTAATCTCTTGTTCTCCTTGTGTCTCCTTCCCTATTTGAACCCCCTAGTTTGTCTTGTATTGTTCTGTCTGTCTTGATTAGATTGTAAGCTCTACGAGCAGGAACTGTCTTCTTTATATGTTTGTACAGCGCTGCGTATATAAATGATTGATAGCAGTAGTAGTAATTTGATGAGCAGCTTTCCCATTTGGAAAGAGTCAATATAGACTTAATGGACAAGTTGGAAGACCTCAAAAATCGCTCAAGGAGAAGCAACTTAACGGTTTCAGGGTATACCCAAAGAGTCGGGGCACGAGAATTGTGTGGAAGTGGTGACCAATATTGTGAAAGTGCTGCTTGCACCCGAATTGGAGAAAACCTTGAAGGTTGTAGTGGAGCTGGATCGGGCGCATCGGGCCACGGGCGAACTTGCCTAGAGATATCGTTGTTTGTTTCCATAAATATAGACTTAAGGAAAAAGTGACAGCACGAGCTCGTGTGATAAAACACTTTGTGGAATTTTCACTCTGTTGAGACCTTTGAGGACTTGTTGGGAGAGGCACTTCGAAAGTAGTGAGGACTGATGACATTACCAGGAAGCTAGGTAAGGAGCAAGTGAAGTATCGCTGTTTTTTTTTTCCATTCGCATTGGCAATCACCAAAAAAGGGAAGACACTACGGGCCAGAAACTGTTCGGAAGCAGTAAAGGCACTACAGAAGCTGGCCAGCCCTGCAGAAAAGTCCTTGTGGAAGAAAGAGGTTTGCTGGCAATGGGTAGAGCGTGGACGCAGCCAATTGAAACGCAGCTCTGACGGCGACCTGCCTCAACATAACTTGGACTTGAATGACTGATTGGGCTGTTAAGCTATTTATAGGACTGAACACTGTATTTGAGGAGCTCAGGCTCTACCTTTTATCCCTCTCTGCATGGAGTATAAACTTGTATGGGGAGGCATGTATGTGGCTTAGGTTTGTGTGTTGCAGGGGGTGGTGTGGATGTTTTAGATGTTAGCTGATGGTACTTGAATATGGGAAGTGGGGGTATGAGCTGTGTATGGTAACAAATTCATACCATATGGGATTGATGATTGGTAGTCGATGGGGGAGGGAGGCTGGTGATGTATAAGTGTGTTTCTTCTGTGGTATCTGGGAGTGAGTTTAGGGGTGAAGCATAGATAAGGGTTATGGTGTGATGGAGGAGTGAGGACGAGAGTGGTAGATGATGGGGGATGCATGGTGAGGTTGGGGGACATAAGCGTAAGTGTAGTTGTGCACAGGATAAGTGTGGTTGACTGCAGGAGTGGGTTACTGGTTGGGAGGCCTTGATGGGGAGAGGGATATCTATTATTGAAGGCTATTTTGGGGCACATGCGGGACTAGGTTCTGTGGGTCATCACTTCCTCATATGGAATGGGTGCCTCATGGATGGAGGTACCAAGTAGATATGGGTTCTGAGCAAGTGGGTGGATTCTGGGCAAGAGAAGGAAGATACTGGGGATTGGCATCCTTATGGACTCTAGTCAGTTTGGATTGTGCTCAGATGGCAACTAATTAAATAATGGTAAGCTATAATGTTAAGGGTTTAAATGCACCAGCAAAGTACGCTTCTTTATTGAAAGAACTGGACCGCCTCCAAGCTCATATAGATTTGCTTCAGGAGACACACCTGCTTAAGAAGGATGAGTTTAATACTTGTATCAAAAACCTCCCGGCTGGGTCTGCCACTTTTTCACATATCTCTGGAGAAAAAAATAGTCACGCCCACCTTTATCTTTTCTCGCATATTTGAAGTCGCCACCACACAAGGGTAGTTGGGCGAGCGCAACAACCTGACAACTGGCAAAATCAATAAGTTCATCATTGATGGAGAAGAAATTAAAAAAGTGAACAACATGAACTTACTTGGATCAACTATCTTTATCTTTATTTAGATTCTTGATATACCACCCAGGCTGAGGGGCTTTAGAGCAGTTTACAAAACAAAACTGGCTGTGAAAAAAAGGAAAATGGAAAAGAACACCATGGTCAGAAAGGACAGTGGAGAGAGGCTAAAATGGAGTGAAGGAAGAGAAAGGAAAAAGAGGGAGGGTAGGGAGGAGGAAATCTCAGGTTATGGGCGGAGGAAGAGAGGGGTCAAGTGAGGAGGGACAGGATACATCAGAGTGAAACTGAGGGAGAGGGAGATCAAATTCTGTATAGAAGAGGTGGGTTTTCAGCATATTCTTAAACCTGGGGAATGAAAGTTCCGTCCGTAGGGAGGTAGGCTAGGAGTTCCAAAGTGCAGGTCCCAAGAAGAAAAAGGTGGAATTATGGGTCAGTTCCAGATGTCCTACATTGACCCCTACTATTGCTCACTCCCCCATCCCCCTTATCTCAATAAAGAAACAACAAGTAGTCAGGAAATCAGACGGCGCATTGCTCTTTGCAGAATGGCTATGAAGGACCTAGATAAGATTGTCAAGAGCAAAGATGTCTCTCTCCATACAAAGATTTGACTTGTTCAAGCCATGGTATTTTCAATAACGTCATATGGATGCAAAATTAGATCAAGAGAGGATATCCATGGGATTCAAATTGGGAAGGGTAAATATAAATTGGCACTATTTGCTGACAATATTTTATTCACGGTGGGGGACCCTGTTCAATCACTCTCTATGATAGTGGATGAGTTGCGAGAGTATGGGGCTCTCTCAGGGCTTAAAATGAACATGACTAAGTCAGAGTTGTTGACGTTTCATTGTCTGAGCAAGAGCTGATGTTGATTAGGAGGAGCTTTACCTTTAGGGAAGTCAAGAAGGGAATAAAATATTTGGGGATGCAGCTGGGGAATGATCTGGGCAAGCTCTATGACCTTAATTACCTGCCATTGATTAAACGGGTTCTGGGTGATTTAGATAGGTGGGGGAGGAATGAGTATTCCTGGTTTGGGATGGATGGCCATGCTGTCCTGCTTCTTGTATTTATTTATGGCTCTACTGGTGGAGATCCCAAGGGTAAAGCTACACAAGCTTAACAGGAAACTGTGTGCTTTCATATGGCAACATAGACCACCTCGAATCACGCAAAGGTATTTAATACTTCCCAGGAGAGAGGGAGGGATGGAGGTAATAGATATTCATAGATATTTCTTTGTGGCACAGCTGGCAGCGGCGGTGGAGTGAGGGATGCCCACAAAAGACGCAGAGGCTGATCATTTTAGAAGCACTACATGGGGAACCAGCTGTTGTGGAATGGGGGAGGGAAATCAAGGCAACGGATCCCCTTTCTTAAGTATATTCTGGGGTCTAGGAACAGGAATGAAGGGTGTTATTGGGGGGAGGGCCTTTCATGGGCCATGGATCCCAGCCATGTCCAGCAGTTGCCCCAGGACCTGAGACGGTGGAGAGAAAGGGTAAATTAGACTTACCTGCTAATTGTTGTTCCTTGCGGAACTCTAGTCCAGTCCTGGAACCATAGAGTTGTCAACCTCCTCCAGCAGCCTTGGAGACTGAAATACATCATCGCTTTGCTGGCACCAGTATAAGTAGGCAAGGACCGCCCCCTCTCACCAGTACCTATTGACAAAGCACACTAAGCAGAACAACAAATAAGGAGAACTAACCAGAATACATTCAACATAGCAATATATATATACGGAACAGAATATTTCATGTTCCACTTCAAGTAACTATTATTATTTTTTATTTTATTTATTTATTTATTTATTTTTTATTTGTTTCTTTTTTAACAAATTAATTGCATTCATCGACTGTGTCTGAATAAGAATATCGTCTGACAACACAGAAGCGCCGTACCACACCACCTCCTAAGAGGATGGACAGGCAAGAGCGCTACGCAAGAGGGTCCTCCAATGGCTTCATCCCGCGCCACCCGGGAGCAAAGACAACGCAGAGCACCCGTGGGAGCCGAAACAATCAGGCTGGCAACTCTTCAAACCAAGGGAGGGATCCGGGACTGGACTAGAGTTCTGCAAGGAACAACAATTAGCAGGTAAGTCTAATTTACCCTTCCTTAGCGTCCCTCTAGTCCAGTCCCGGAACCATAGAGGATGTAACAGAACAGTGAATATCAACGGGAGGGACAAGCATGCCCAGCCTGAAGCACTGCTGAGCCGAAACGCCCATCCTCCGCGGACAAAACATCCAAGCGGTATTGCTTGGCAAAGGAATGCAAGGATGACCAAGTCGCCGCCCTACAGATGTCGCCCACTGGGACCAGACTGAACTCTGCCCAAGACGCCGCCTGCGCCCGAGTGGAATGAGCCCGAAGACCCTGCGGAACCACCTTGCCTTTCAAGATGTAGGCCAATGCAATAGCTTCCTTCAACCAGCGGGAAATAGACGACTTCGCCGCCGCTTCTCCCTTACGCGGTCCCCCGAACACCACAAAAAGTCGATCCGACCGCCTAACGGACGCCGTCCGGGAGAGATACTTCCTGAGAACCCTGCGGGTGTCCAACAGCCGCAACTGACCCCCAGATCCGACCCCATCTCGATCGGAGAACACCGGAAGAGAGACCACTTGGTTAACATGAAAAGCGGACACCAC
Source organism: Ichthyophis bannanicus (assembly GCA_033557465.1). Classification (NCBI taxonomy): domain Eukaryota; kingdom Metazoa; phylum Chordata; class Amphibia; order Gymnophiona; family Ichthyophiidae; genus Ichthyophis; species Ichthyophis bannanicus. The sequence continues at coordinate 58,012,850 of CM066045.1, forward strand.
CATGCGTGAGAATGCCGGAACGGGACGGAGAACCACCTTGTGGTCGGTAAAAGAGAGATAGGGCTCCCTACAAGACAAGGCCTGTAGCTCCGAGATCCTCCTAGCCGAACAAATCGCCACCAAGAAAACCGTCTTCAATGTGAGATCTTTTAGCGAAGCAGTGGACAACGGCTCAAACGGAGGAGCCAGCAAGGCTTCCAACACCAAATACAAATCCCACGGAGGAACAGCACAGCGCCGAGGCGGCCGCATAAGCAACACCGCCCTCAAAAACCGCCGGACATCCGCGTGGGCTCCGAGAGACTGACCCTGCACTTCCGCCAGCACTCGAATCACACCATAATGCACCTTTGCCACATAAGGCAAATCAGACTCTAGTCACTTCAACTCCCTGATCCTTTCCTGTTCCAGGCGAGTAGACTGCCGTAAATACTGCGACGACCGGAAGCATGCTCTCGTCTCCCCAGACTCCCCCAATGGGAGCCTGCAAGGACAGAGCAGTGCCCCCAACGATCGATTCAGTGAACCACCTACTCTCCTATCGCGCGCTAAAGAAGATCGCTAGGGCTCTCTTCCAGACAGTGAGTCCACACCTCCTGGAAGTGCAAGGTGTGCACCCGCAAACGTAGTACCGAGGCCTGCGCCTGCCTAGTCTCAAAATGTCAATCGAGAACAGGCCAATTCAGGACAGCTGAATACGCTGTGGTTTTTTTTTTGTTTTTTTTGTACAAAGACATCTCTTAACCAAAAATTCCTTCAGCCGATGTGGAGAAGCTATTTCCGCGCCAACACAATGCAGCAGAAAGAACTCCCTATGACAGGCATAGAAATCCACAGCCTTCCCGCTAGACGAATGCCCCATTCCGTCTGCCTGCACCAAGCTGGACATTCCCTTTTTTTTTCTTTTTTCTTTTTTTTTTTCTTTTTAAGGTCATCTAGCCCCTGGTGTTAGAAAAGATAGCTTTCCCATTCCACAGTGGCAATTGAGTCAGCAAAGAAGAAGCCGAGAACCCGCAGCGAAGTTCCCATTATACCACCTGGTAAAGACTACACTTCTAGACCCATGAAGCAAAAAAAAAAAGCATGCAAGCGTGCATTGTGTCCTGCCAGTAGCTGACCGAACTTATCATGTGTGTCACTACGGTTTCTTTCGGGATTGAAGGAATGCTCCAGGAGAATTTTTTGGGCAGACACCGATTCACCCTTTGAAAATTCAGAATCGGGCGAAACGAGCCTTCCTTCTTTGGAACCACAAAGTAGAGGGAGTAGCAACCGTATTGGGCTGCCGGCACCGGCACCTCCGCTTTAAGTTGAAGCAGCCGCTGGAGCGTTCCTGCGACCGCCTGAAACTTTTGCGGAGCTCTGCAGAAGGATTGGACAAAGGAAGCTAATATGAGCCAATGGAGCTCCCAAGCTGACGCCAAGCAGCGTGCAAGCCATCCCGCAAACACAGCATATGATGTATGCCTTCCAGAATCTGAGCTGCTGCTAGTGCTGCGAGAGAACTAGCCGGGCTGCGCGCTTCTGTCCCCCAGTAAGACAGGCACTGAACACTAGCAGATACTCTCCGTACTGGAGCCAAAATAGCCGCAAAGGCCAGAGTCCTATTCAGCGACCTCTCTCCGCTGAGCCGCCTTTTACAGAAGGAAAAGAAACCACATATAGCCAAAATGAAGACATTACAAATCTACCACCAAACCTTAGAAATCGGACAAAGCCAAACTAAACGGGAATACTGTCCCTCAAGAAACCACAGAACTATAAAACCCCTCTCATAACATAATGCGTATGGCAGAGCATTCCACACCTGGGGCCTGGCCAAGGCACTCACCCAAGCACCATTTAGAACTGTCCAAGAGAGCTACCACCATAATTCCTTTTGACTTGAATATGTGTACAGCGGATCATAGCGCTATATCACAACAGCTAACCTCAAATATTACCCTGCCATAGCAACCGACTAACGCCTTATAGGACCTGCTATGGACAGCGGAAGGAAATTCTTGTAAACCAACATAGCTAGGCCCCTCTTTTTTTTTTAACAACCTTTGAAGGCCTACTGAAAAAGTGTAATCCATACTCTGCAGCTGGGTTAATTTATTTATGTATTTTATTTTATTTTTGCACATTTCAGGAAATTGCACCCATCCTATGCACTCTGTTCTAATAGTGATTTTCCATCTGCCATGTTCCCTTACTAACTACCATTTGAGAGGAATATGTAGTCAGAAGTTGGGATCCCGAGAGTTTTGGGCACAGCCAGGAAAGGATGTATAGGACTCCAAAAATCAAGCTCCGGCCACATCCAATGAAATCAAAGCAGATCAGCTAAAATTACCCGAACTGCTGTTATAGCCTTGCAAAAGCTCCCAGGTCCCACTGCACCTCGCTTTCCTTCCCCCCTTATCCTGAGGGATTCACCGTTGCAGGAGGCGTTACTCACCCCCTGCCAGCCTGCTACGACTGCCAGGGAGCTGAAGAGCGAAATAGAGAGCAGAACTCCTGGAAGTAAACAAATAGCGTCCAGCTTGTGGGGTTCAGGGCACCAAAAGCCCCCGAATAAATCAACCGTGGTCGCTCAAAATGAACAAGGCTCTCTCTCACTAGAGAGTTTCTTGTTCCTTTTGAAATCCTGCTCTAGAAATAGATGAGAACTGCCGGGGAAGGGCACGATAAGTGATCCCCCCTTAAGCTAGGAAACACCCAGGCACCTTGCAAAGAGGTGGCTGCCTGTGTGAATCTAAGGAGTAACACAATTTCTTATTTTACCACCCCCCACCCCCAGGGATGGGGGCCCTGAATACTACATGTGAGAAATGAGCAGCTGTGGCTGTTAGGACAACAGAGCCCAACAAACCATACAGAATTTAAGAGCTGCAATCTTGGTTATATAAACAGGAGCTGCAGCATTACAGAGAATAAGCAATCAACTGCTGCATACACAGACAGAGAAAGGCCCCATTGAGTGCATCCGCTGCCCTCTGGTGGCCATAGACCTTAGCCCAGGCACCCCTTGATTGACAGGTAACTGCCATATACTTCTTTATATCCTAAGGATTCCTAAACCTGTCCCTGTGAAACACAGGCCTTTGGGCAACTGTCAGTATAGAATACACAAAGGCCCATTTCCAGCCTGTCCCTTACAAATACCTGCTCTGGAACCTAAAACTGGCAATTTGCCTAACATCCTGGGACTTAACAGATGCTCCTCAAAGACATGATTAGAAGGGAAAGACCATGTGGAATCAATGCCACAACTGCTGTCCTATAAACTAAGAACAAACTCAAAAATAAAGAGGTCTGAAAGAAACACTAGGCCCAAAAAACTAGCTATTCAGCTTGTTGTCTTCCTCACACAGGCCTCTCACTGCAACTCCCGCCATGTGGTCCAAACACCCAGAGAGAAAAGGGCCCCAAAAAAGGAGGCCTCAGCAGACCGACAGAGCCCGAAGGCCTTACCTGCAGGGCAGAAAGCCACACTGCCTGCTCCTACCACCTCCTTAAAGTGCTCCGATCCTCAAACCGCGCTGATGCGCCTGGCAGCTGCGGCAAGGATCACGCAGCCGGTTCCACCATGTAAATCAAATCCCGCAGCAACGGAGAGGCTCCGTCTCACACAGCTGCAGTGTGGATGTACAGGTCCCGGAGCTTTCTCCCGTAGTCAAGGGAGAGAGATCCGCACCAGCAAAGGCCTGCATCAAGCAAAAAATAATTGAGGAGGGAAGGTGAGAGCTGCTACAAACTTAAAGAGGCCGGCTCAAATTTAAAACCACTGTAAATAAGGATATGTGCTCCTAACCAAAGGAACTAATCCCCGGTTGCCAATTAATCAAAGGCAACTGAATCAAAAATAAAGTTAAAGTAAATTAAAGGCAAAAATCAAACTCAGACTAGAATTTGCACACTAAATGCTCCTTATCTGCTCCCCCCAAGTGAGCCCAGGAGCAAGGCTGTCTACCAAAACAAATAAATCCAGCCGTTGAAAACGCGGCCCTCAAAATGGCCACTGCCAGCATTCCCGCTCAAAAAAGCACACTCTCTCTCACCCCCCCCCCCCGCGGCAAGGTCCCGAGCACCCTACAACTCCGGGAGCCGCCACGAAGCCTCCCCTCCCAGTTTAAACCAGCTCCCCAAAGCAGATCTGCGTGGGTACTTACCACCGCCGCCGATCCCGGAGGGGAAGGGGAGGGGGAGGGGAGTGAGGGAAAGGAGCCAACAGGGCACCGGAGCACAGCCTTTTTAACGGCTTCAGCTCCGATTGATCTGGGCACAACCTTCTCAGGCTTTTCAGCCCCTGCATCGCTGCTGCTGCAACTGCCCGCCTTCCACCTGCTCCTCACCCCTTCAACGCGGGTTCGGGAGCAGGGAGGCCACGGATCAGCACTGTCTCCCCTGTGCTCGTTTAGACGCTGGGGCAATGCAGAGAGGGAGGGGGAAGAACTCCCTGATCCTTTAGAAACAAAAAATAAAGGTCCCCAGACACAGGAACCCTTACAGCAGCAGCAGATCTGACATAAAAGAAAACGAAGTAACCAAATCAAACAGGGAAATAAACCAAAAGGAGTTAAATTCAAAAACCCAAGCTCTGCTTATTTGTTCTCATTGAGCCCAGCCCTGGGCTCAGAACCTCCAAGCTGCTTGGAGACTGAAAGTACTGGTGAGAGGGGGCGGTCCTTGCCTACTTATACTGGTGCCAGCAAAGCGATGATGTATTTCAGTCTCCAAGGCTGCTGGAGGAGGTTGACAACTCTATGGTTCCGGGACTGGACTAGAGGGACGCTAAGGAAAAGGGGTTACCCACTTGATAAACCTGTATGAAGAAGGGATTTTGCAATCGTTTCAACAGTTGAGATGGAAACAAGAGTTGAGCAGCACTGATCATATTCACAGATCCGCCACCCTGAAGGACCGGAGTCCCACAGAAGCTCTGACTGTTTTTGAGCGACTCCTTATGGGCAAGCTGGGCTATAAAAACGCATTCGCCCGGGTTTATATGGCGCCGGAGGGAGGTACCAGAAGTAAATTTCCCTTTATGTTCCCAGGAGCTTGAGGATTGGTTTAAAGTATGTGTAAATATATCTAATGTCTCCATTTCAGCAAATATTATTGAAAATGGATACAAAGTACTGCAGCATTGCTACCTCACCCCTGATAGATTATGTAAACTTTATACGCAATGCTCAGATAAGTGTTGGTGAAGTTATGGGGAAGTGAGGGACATGTTCCTGTGTGGTGGGGGGGATGTCCATGAATTCAGGAGAGCAGTACAGACTTTCATGGAGAGGGTATTGGGCTTAACACTTCCAGCTGCGGATACTCTCTTGTATCTGCTATTGCATACGTTAGAGGACTGGTGCCCTGAAAGGAAGGGGTGGATTATATGTTGTATAATGGCTGCAAAGATGTGAGATAGCTCGGACCTGGAGAAAACCTTCTTTTCCGAGCCTGATGGATTTTTTAATCGGGTTACAGGCTGAGAGCCCTCTGAAAAGATAGAATGGGGAACTTTGAGAAAATGTAGAAACCTGGGGGCGACTATATTGTTCAAAGATTTGCTGGCTGTAAAGTGTTCGCTTGCTCTAACTAAATTTAAATATAAAAAAATAATGAGACGTACCCTGTAGATAAGATTTTGCCAATCTAACCAAAGGATTCAAAAACAGATCTACAGATTTTGCTAAAGGTTTCAAAATAGAACTTTTTAACGACATTATGGGTCGTTAGCATATAGATATATGAAATCTTAGGACTTGAACTTTAAAAAAAAAACCAGCTTCACATTTGGTAATAAAACTATTAGTGTAAGCTTGATCCACATATGAGCTGATGGTCAATTGTAACTTACATGTAGGATCCATCTCCAATTTAGAAAAATAGCGTTCGTCTGCCAACTCACGAATGACCTCCATATAATATTGACAGTAAGATAAAACTACTATGCTCCCACCTTTATCTGCTCTTCTAATAACTCTCGAGAGATCCTTTTGAAGCTCTCTAATAGCAAGGCGCTCTACTCGAAATAAATTTTGAACACGATTGATACACTGCCCATCTTGATCTAATCTAGCCAAATCATGCAACACCAGAACCCAAAATGTACAAATTGAAGGATCCATATTACCAGGGAGAACCCAATTAGATTTGCCCTTGACTAGAGAACTGTCTGATCCAAAAGAAGAAGGTTGAAAAAATACTCGCCGTTGCAACTTTCTAATAACTCAATGAAAATATATCGGAGTTTTGAAAGCATCATAATTCGGAGTAGGTACAAAACGTAATCCTTTATTAAGCACATCCATTTGTGCTGTTCTTAGAGGCTGTGAGGAGACTTTAATCACATTAGACCTCTCGTTTGCAACTGCCAAGAAGATTTGTAATTCATCCTTTTCCTCTCTTGCCCTCTGTCTGGTCTGGGTTTGCGTTGATCTTCCAAAAACTGATATCTATAATCGATCATATCTTTTTCCACTACTGTGAGCCTCTTCACTATTAAGAACGATTGAGACAAATGAAGGTGAGCCATAATGATCCTTAATGCAAAATACTGTGCCAGTCTTGTTTAACACTGCCCGTAGAAACTACGGCCCTCATTCACGAATGTGGGTGGCAGGGCTGAACATTCCTCCAGGACATGCAGGCCCTGTAATCTGCCTAAACCCTATTTCCCCACCGGCTCTCCCTATATGTCCTGTGCTTCAGGATGGGGAGAGCCAGTGGGGGGCAGGATGGGGCTGGATCAGAGGCAGAGCGGGGACGGGCCACCCAGCAACATGTACAGGGCCAATTCCGGTCACGGCCCTGTACGTGCTCCCGGGCCTGGTAGGCCGTACTGCTCAAACCACCTCGGTGGTGGTATAAGCAGTATTTTCCACAGTATCGGGACACGGCAGCAGGGGTGCCCATGGGTCAGGCGGTGGGGATATTGGAGGCCAGAGCCGCAGTTGTCTGGAGTGCCTGTGGGGAGGACGTCTCTGCAGGCAGAGGGGGCATGCCAGGCCATCCTCGGGCCCGATTCTGGCTCCAGCAAGAACGTTTTGTTCCCACAGACCAGAATCAGGTCATAGCGGCCCCATCTTCAGCGGGGAGGTCTGGATGGCCCGGACGTCCTGCTTCAAGTAGTAGGCTCTACGGGAGGGGGGATATTCAGTGGCGGCAGCTAATGCTGATACAGCGGTTAGCCATCACCACTGTAAAGTGAGCCCACCGGCAGAGAATATCCAAGTTGCCCGGATTGTGATTTTGCAATACATTCAGCAGTAATATTGCTGCTAGCCAGTTATCTTCGGATGCCAACTCTACTCCGCCCCCAGCTGGCATCGGGGTACTTAGTGGCTGCAACCAGAAATATTGAACAGCAGTAAACCACATTAATGCCGTTAAATATCCCAGCAAGCAGCATTTAGGACGTTTATAGGTCTGTAAACCGCCTAATTGCCTTTGCATCTTCCCCCCCCCCCCCATGTCTATCTATCTTTCCCAGACATTTGTTGGAGGGGCAGTGGGCAGAGGGTGCTTTTGGCACATGTAGATTCATACAAGCTGGGGAAGAATACTGAATAGACAAGTGCATTTTCTTGGAGCTGCCGCCTTAATGTGCCTCTCTCTCTCTCTCTCTCTCTCTCTGCAGTGTCTATAGCGACCTCACAAACTGCACCGAGTACATTGCTGAGGCGATGGCCTGTCCCTGGCCCAGCTCGGAAGTGGAGACCTTCTTCCTTCATATCCACATGGAATACTTTGCAAAATGCCCTCCCATGCTCGAGTTGCACAGTGACCCGCCTGCAGGGCACATCATAGCGATGACCCTCATTCCCATCTGTTTGTTGCCCCTGGTGGTTTCTCTCATAATATGTAAGAATGGGGACCAAGTGCATCGACCTTGATGCCTGCTTACAGCGCCATGTCCGTTTGCCTTTCTCGCTTTCAAGCTTGGATTCTGCTTTGGTGCTTAAAGTCCTCAGTGGTTCCGGGGCCAGCCCATCCCCTAGGTAGTCGCCTAATGTGCCAGCTTCTGGGGGGTGGCAAATAGCAAGTCATTCAAAACTAAAAATATATCCCGACAGCCAGGGTGGGCATAAGGCTTAAGATATGCCTAGGGCACCAACACCTTGAACCAACTCTAGGGCCGGCCCTGCATGGTTCTTTGGAGAGGTTACAGCAAGATCAGGTGTACAACAGGCAGCAAAATGTTGGACTGACTCAGCACCTCTATCAATAGGATACTGATTCTGGTACCCAGCACAGTCATCCAAGAGGATAAAGCATTGTGAAAAAAAACCCTTGTTTGCTGAAGCTCCCTTGGGAAGCATATGCCAAAATAGTTGACTTGCCAACTGCTGAGGTTGGTGTCACTTCTTGATGTAATACACAACACAATCTTGGCAGATATACAAAGACGTCCTTTGAGGTCATAATACTTTTAGAAATACAACATAAGCCTTGTCCAATGTTGCTGCTGTTTGCAAGCTGTTAGAGATCCCACTAGTCCAGTCTGTAGAATTATAAATAGAGAAGAAAAAAGTTTAAAAGGTCCTCAAGAAATCCCACCAGTAATAATAGTGATAAATACAATTTACTTCACCACTCCTCGAATAATGAGCCCAGTGAGATGGCTTAAAATTAAAATTATTATTTAAAAAAACAAAGAGGCCAATATTCAATGAGTTTATGCTCCTAAATTTGAGATTTAAGCTCCAAAATTAACTTCTTTGAAAATGTATTAGGTCTGAGTGCCTAAACGTATGCTCAAAATTTCACTAGACTCGTGAATTTAGCATCCTAAAAAAGTGGGTGGCAGTGGGGGTGGGGTTTAGGCCGGGGATAAAAAGTTTGGAGCTAAGCACCAATTTTCAGCATCGGGCATCGAAAATTAGGCTCATAAATCTTGACAAATGAATGTCAGGTCTCAATTTAGAAGCACAGGAGCCGATATTCAAAGGCCTTATCTAATGATAGCCCATGGCAAATGTAAAGCGGTATACAGTGGCAGGGCTGTACCGAGCGTGAATCGTGCCTTGTGTGACTTGCACATAGGGCACGCCCCCCCCCCCCCCGCACCTCCATCCAGCCACTTTCTGAAGGGCGGCAGGAGAGAAGAGGCACACCCGATGTGCAAGTCGCCGGCGCACTAAGCAGATCTGTCCCTCCCTGCTCTGATGCCGTGTCAGAGCAGGGAGGGACCAGACCTGCTTAGAGTGCCACAAGAAGGCTTAAGGGGCACATTTCAGCTGTCTGCCATTGCCTGCCAGCGTTGAGAGAAGGTGGCGGCGGCAGACAGCTGAAATGCGCCCCTTAAGCCTCTGTGCCCTGTGTGGCCGCAGCACTCGCACAGGGCTAGGTACAGTCCTGTACAGCGGTATACACCACGCTCTGCTTACCTTAAGACAACCTCTAAGCCATCCTGCTTCCCAGGGTGTCTGAAAAGTATGCTTTTCCTTTCATAAAACATTGCTTCCGTCTGCCTTATCACCGCCCCAATGGGTGAAGCCTGCAATAATCAACACCAAATATTCTAAAGAGGCCAAGACCGACTGCTCATTCAAAATCTCTCAGAAATATGCAAATATTTATAAAGCCTTCGCCTGGCTAATAATTCACACTTTTTTCCCCACATGCTTCCATGCTATCTTCCCCACTAATTTTGGAAGTTTTGCTCGTTATGGGATATGTTTGTGTGCGTTTGACCCCAAGAATTAGAACAGAGGCCCGTACTAACCTTTGGGCGCATGTTCACTTGACCCTCTGCAAACGACATGTGGGTGGGCTTACCATCACCCCTTGAAGAGGCAGTAAGTGCACCTGTGCTAACCGCATGGTGTGCTTAGTGCACCGTAAGCACTGTACGTGCCCCTATGTCACGCTGAAGGTCAGAGAATCTGCCCATGTTTTTCTTGGTTGACTTTAGTAACCAGGTGACCCGCCTGTCTGCTTGCTGACTCCTGGTTCTCTCTTCATACTCCGTGCTGGTCTCATTTCCTTGATTCATCTCCATCTTTCAGTCCTTTTGAGAGCTGCAGTCCTGCTTCTTTGGTAAAAAAAACCAAGGGCTACAATTCCTACAACATCACCCACTAAAGAAAAATCAGGACTAGATCAAAACCATGGCCGTGACCTGATGCATGCGCTTGGCGGACTCCTTAATTTGTAACAGAGTTCTGAGTCAGATAAAACACAAGGGAACAATTAGGAAGCATAATATTATTTCTTACTGCAAAAATCATTGTGTGTTCCTTCTGAAATCTAGAACTGGGACAAGTCTCCTTTGAGGCCACCAATGAAACTGCATATATCATCTGGTCCCTCACACAGCAAGATATCAAGTTACTACCCATCGTGTTGGGTGCCACAGGCTTGATAAAGAAGAATTTCCAAGCACATCTTGACAAACTACCCATACATGTTACATCTTACGAACTGCAGCAGGAGGCTCTCTTTGACACGATGCAAGTACTACGCCGAGCCTTAGCAGTAAATTTGGGAGACTGAAATCATACTCCCCATGCCCTGGCTTAGAATTGAGGTTCATGACTGTCGTGGTATGTGCCAAAGTAACCCATTTGGGGAAATTGCCCTGAGATGTGACAGGGCCAAATGTGCTGCTACTACCACTGGCCCTAGCTGTGCTCCCTCCCCCCCTCCCGTGACTCACTCTTTGGTTTCACCAAATAAGTTAACACGGAGCAGCCCAGTGCCCCTTCCAGCAAATCACTGGACAGTACTGAGCAAACTAAAGTTTAGAGCTTTATGTCAAAATTATGACATCATTTAAAAAATAGCTGCTTCCCTTTCCAGTGACCTTGGCTCGGATCTGAATGGCTGAAAAACTTGTACAAGGGTTTCTGGCTGTCTTGCGAGTGACATTTAATAATTTTTTTCTGGCACTGTCAAGACTAGGTCCTCCACCCTTCAGCACACCCTGACCCAATTCCGTCGATGATCACAGACTGTGAATTTTGCTGAAACAAACTAATTTAAAAGCAAACAAACAAAAAAAGAAAGCTAATGCCCTGGCTGGAGATCCATGATTCTTTTAACATCGGGAAGTTAAGTTTGAGGAGCCCCAGGGGCTCGAGAGAAGACAGTAAAACAACTCCTTGAAACTAAGCCCAAGAAATGGCAAATCTCTCCTGTAAAAGCTAATATGAAAAACGTGAATAGCCTAATAAGTATTATATGGATGTATAAACATAAACTGAAAATAATAATTGTGTTAGAAAGAGCGTTCATGTAAACAAGGCTACCACCAATTACACAACGTACTACGGTGGATCTTAATTAAAATCATTGCTCCACAACCAGTTATGCAGTGAAATTGTGCATGAGTGAAAATCAAATCCACATGGTTTTTAGTCCAATCATTTAAAAAAAATAGAAATAAAGCTTCCAAAATTATTATAGAAGAGTCCATATAGCCCATTGCATATGATGGCGCAAGAAAAATACCGTTTCATCTTTTGAAGCGTACCTACTGAACACTGCAATCATTCAAAACAAATCTCTCCTTTAGCCACTGGTACTGGCAAGAGGGACCTAATCCAGATCAGCCCAGAAAGGCTGAGCCAGTCCTGGTTTTACCTGCTGCATAGCACACGTAGTGATAGTGTGTGTATGATGCTATTCTTTGCTTTTTATTAATTGTATCGAAGAGCTTGTCTTATTGGCATCTGTTATCTGCCATTGTTCCATACACTATGGAAGGGCAGACTAGATAGGCCATGTGGTCTTTTTCTGCTGTCATGTTTCTATGTAAACCATTTTAAGGAGATTGCTATTAGTGGTATATGACATTTAATAAAATGTAATTTAAAAATGTAGTTCCTGCTTTCCTTGTTGAAAATCAGAACTTCAGCTCCATGCATCCAATGGGCTCAAACCGGCCTCTCCACATTGACCCGAAGCAGGTTTCCACACTTCTTCACGAAATATGGTGCCCGTGATGTACCGGTGACCTCATTCTTATGAGAACAGCTCTGATCAGGAGATCCTATGCTCTTTCCCCCTCCACTCCTCATGTGTTATGGTACCCTGAGCACTCACAGCTGTTGTATGTACAGTGTGCTCAGATCCAGCTTTGTTCCGATGACAGAGAGGGAAACCAGAGCCCCTCACCAGGAGATATCCCGCCCCCCAGCCTTGACTGTGGGAAACAGGAAGGCTCATGTCCATGCGTCTGGCTGACCCGTAGCAAGACTGCTGCACTAGCCAGGTGGGACATGGTTGGTGTTCCTGCTTCCTGTTTTCCAATTCCTCCCACTCTGCTGCTCACAGCCTTGAAATTCACATCCGTGCTTGGGTCTTGCAGATAATGCTGGACTGGGGAGTAAGGACTAGTTTCTCGATCCATTTATAAATATTCTGTTACCACTAGGACGTGCAGTTGGTCTGAAAAAAATAAACCAACAGATTCTTCACACATTGTGATACATACAATTAGACCAGGGTTTCTCAACCCAGTCCTCGGGACATACCCCAGCCAGTCAGGTTTTCAGAATAACCACAGCGAATAGGCATGAGATAGATCTGCACGCACTTCCTCCACTGTATACAGAGTTCTCTCACGCATATTTATTGTGGTTACCCTGAAAACCTGAGTGGCTGGTATGTCCTGAGGACTGAGTTGAGAACCTCTAAATTAGACGGATGTAAGAATTGGTCAGAGATGCTGTAGTGTATGAACTCTTGAGACCACACAGGTCTTGCATTTTGATGTGATCAGTTCTGGTGTCTGAGCAACAATGCTGATGCAAAGTCCTTGGCTCCTATTTGTCAACAGGTGTTTCTCATAGACACAGAACAGGAAAAATTCAGGCCTTTTTGTCTTTTTCTTGGAGGGGGGGGGGGAATACCTAGCAGTTTCCAACTGTTCTTTTAGGCTTCCAGGTTACTTGGAACCATGGCTAGGATCTGGTGCCATGAGCCTTAATTTGCAACAACCCAGGGACTTTCCTAACCCCCTCTTTTTTTAACATATTCCCTGTCAACTCAGCTAAGGTATCATTGCAATGGCATCCCTCCACCAGGCGCCGCATACCAGAGCCCCTTCCAGAACCTTGTAATCAGGGGCCTTAAATCCAGCCACCAGGTGTCACCATTCTGCAATAATTGACACTCCCTCCTCTCAGAGACTCTCTACTGCCTTTTCAGCCTCAACTATGGTCATTCTAGGGAGTGGAAGACACAACCCAGGAATGCAGCCTTTGCATGGCCAGTGTTACTGGGTGGACCTCATCCCATTATCCCTTGAATACGTTTTGCATGCATGTGGAGCAGAGAGCATAAATCTGAATATGAAGATTTTCCACCACTTTTAAAATACTGTCATTGCTGCCGCCACCATCCACCCCCAAGATGGAATTGGTGGCAGCCGGGGGCAGCGGCACGGCTTAACGGGGGTGACTTGGTGCGGGGAGGGGGGTGCAGCTGGGGTTTCTGCCTAGGATGGCAGAAACCCTTAGGCTGGCCCTGCCCCCAGGAAAGTTGCAGGATCTGGTCCCAAATATGGCAGGAGGTTGAGAGTGAGTGTCATAACCTAATCACTGTGCACTCACAGGCTGCACAATAACCCTCCCTGAGTTCTTTGGGGGAGGCAAAGCCTCAGTGCATGCTATTGATCAGTCCCCGTGCTCATTCGCATCCTGCTACTGTCCCCAAACCCAGAACCAGCCCCTATAGTTGCCTCCAAGCCACTTAAGAGACTCACGACTGGAGGAGGTCTCGTGCATACACGCAAAGATTCCCTCCTCTCATGCATTCTTGAAGCCCGTGCCTCCAGAGAGATTTCTGTGGCTCAAGGCTGGCGGGAATCTCCCCAAGACCCACCAACCAAAAGGTTAGCGCCTGCTAATCTGCTTCCCTGTCTGCTGCTGCTAAGTGCATGAAATATGGTAAATGGAACATGCCGTTGATCTCATGAGGCCATCAGCGGGACATGCCCCTACAAGGTTTGAAGGAACACAAGGTTAATGACACCACTGGAGTTAATGGAGCAGTGGGGAATGACAAAGGAGCTTGCCATGCCTTCAGCCACTTTAAGAAGGTCTAATTGGATGCTAGGGATGAGTGAGACTGACTGGGAGACTCAAGGGAGGAAGACATATACTGGGGAGAAGAAGAAGGAAAGGCGGGGATTCAGCACTGCTGAAAGAAGGGAAAAGGGAATGGAGTAGATGGTAGTGGTGGAGAAAGGGGAGATGTGACAGATGAAGGGATGGAAAGGGAGAGGCTGGAGACTTTAAGGGGAGAGAATGGATGCTGGGGAAATAGCAGAGGAAAGGTTTGCTGGGGTGGTAGAGGAAAACTCTTAAATAAATAAATAGAAGGGACATTGTAGGTCAAGAAAGGTTTGCTGAAGAGGCATTGGGGTAATTGAGGTCAAGGGGAGATGCTGGAGGAGAGAAATTGATAAACTGAGGTCAATGAGAAGGGACTGCTTGGGAGGAGGGATGTGTAAGTAAATGTATACTTCTGAAACTCCGCTGGAAATTTTTCTCAATGGAGCATTAAATCTTACTCTTTGAAATGGGCCGTTCTTGGCATCTCTGTGATCTTGGGGGAAGGACAACATGGGGAGGGAGAGGAGGCGTGAAAAGCAAATGGGAGCCCACAAGTGTCTGCCTGCATTTAGTGTGTTATTTATTGTAAACCACTTACAGGCCAATGCAGAAAGTCTAATGCACCCTTTGCGTGCAGATAACGCAACTTATACACACAAGTTCCACCACGCCAAATGCACATAAACAGCAAAGGAAAAGTATGCACACACAGTAACGCCAAGTGTATTTAAATAATATGCAAATGAGTTGCACATATATAGTGGCATGCTAATAAGGTCTGTGCCCAATGCAGAGAAACACGTAGAGGATTACATAACCAGCAGGAGCGCCAATATCTCTACATCTGGTCTGAGGTGGCTTAAACATCTTGTGTGTGTAGGAAAAGACCTTTTCAGGGTGTGTTCTGATGAACAGTTGCCTTCAATGTGAACATTTTCTGTGTGTATCTTTTCAGCGTATAAGCAAAAGTTCGGCGTTCAAAAAGAAATGTTTTTTGCTTCCTATCCTTATGTATTTTTTGCACTCATTTATATTATTCATCTTTTATTTTAGGTCTCTTTGTTGTGATTTCATAAAAAAATGTTTTTGGGCAAAATACTATTGGTTATTATCTGGTGAGTGACAAAAGAACCCTCATGTCCTGTGCGCATAATGCGAGCACTTGACCTTTACACGCATGCGTACATGGCCACTTGCGGTGCATCTGTTGTTTGCTCATGCATTGGCTCCCCTCCTTTCGACTTTATGGTTTATGGTTTATTTAGATTTGAGATACCGCCTTTCGCTAGACAGACAGAGCGATTTACAATTAAAATAAATGCTTCTCATATGTAGGAAAAAGGAAAGGAACTCCAAATATTAACAGGATAGAGGAGAAAAGGAAAGAGAATGATCATAAAGACTAACTAGAAGAGTAGTAATGCCAGAATCCTACGCAGAGCGGAGAAAATGGATCATAAGTGAGAAATGTGAATGGAAAAAGAGAGTACCGAGTCAATGTGAACGCCGAGGTATTTAAAGAACAGAGTACCGCAATGGGGGAGGAACCTAGGGAGGGGCCAGAACCAGTAATCAAACTTTATGCCTATGTTTTGCGCACAGCTCATTTGCATAATGCCCTTTGCTGCATACCGGCGCTATCGGCATGCTACAGAAATGCGCGCACGGCTAATAGTGCGCAACCTCTGCGCTAACTTTCTGCATTAGCCTGTTAGAGGTTTTGTGTGGAAGAAATACTCGTATATCAAGTTAAATAGAAACAAAATTTGGTCCAGAGTCTGATATTCAGCAATCCTGCAGTAAATAGTCAGGGGATTTGTTATCCTACTTTAGATCTAAGAACCAACTTGGCTTGCAAACTTTGGTTAAGCTGAAAAGAAGAGGTGAGGAAGGCAAGGGGAGAAGAGGGAACTAGGACTGAGCTGGGGATCACTGGCTTCCTAAACACAGTGCTGCAATGCTATGGCCTGCCTTAGATCTTATGCTACCCCGTGGGCTACCTCAGTGGGTGTTCCTCTGAAAGGAAACGTCAGCTGCTGAACCTGAGGCTCGGCTCCAGCTGTCTAATGTAACAAAAAGCTGATCCAAAGAGCTCTAACATAGTATAACGTACCCGGAGACTCTGCCTTTTCACTGGCTCCGTCAGTACAGTATACACACAATCCCTGGCCTCCTTCCAGTCTACTGCAGGGGCTGTACAAACAAGATCAGCAAAATTTTGTTTCATATTCAACCCAATTCCCCAGGAAGTTATATCTAATGTAATAGCTTTTTTTTCTCTTTTTTTAAATGAATTTAGCACTCTCGAAAGATGCAGCATTGACTACTGGAAACTAAAGTTCTCTGTCCACAGAGCGGACCCAGCGGGAACAGCAGCAGTGTAAATCCCCCCCCCCCCCTCTTCTATCTATCTATCCATCCATATATACATTATTTATTGACTGATTGATTGATTTAACATGATTTGATATATCGCCATTCCAGTGGCGTTACAGTGAGGGGCCCCCAAGCTAAATTTTGCTGAGGGCCCCCATTATCATGACAGTGGTGGCCCCCCTCCTGTGGGCCCCCCTGCGGCGGCAGCAGCAGCATTGCATCAAACTTACTTTTTATCATGTTTGCCACAGGGAACGCAGGCCCAGCGGCTGTTCCCCGAAGTCTTGTGGCATCGATGTTATCGTGAGACTTTGGTCAGCGGGTAAAATACAGGACTGGAGCAGCGTGGCAAACATGTTAAAGTAAGTTTACCCCACTGCTGCTGCCATGGCTGTGTGCACCCACTTTCTGCTCGGGCCCCTCGCCCCCCCCCCCCCACACATTGCAGGGGCTGCTTGGGCAGAATTTACGCCAGTGTGCCATTCAAATTGTTCATCATGGCAATTTACAATCATAAGAAAGACCAAGGATAATGGTAGTAAAAACATATAATAAAAACAATTTTTAAAAAACTACAAGAGTTTTTAAAAAAACGTTAAAAACATACACAAGAGGAAGGGATGAGTACAGACCAACAATAAAACCCAAGACATATTTATTAATGGAGTAAGGTAAGGGAGAAGGTAAGTTGGTAAAGGAGAGGAAAAAACAAAATAGGTATAGGGCCCCATGACAGGCCATCTTGGGGCCCTAAAGCCAGTAGACTTTCAGGGGCCTCTTCCGACACCAATGAGATGGAGGAGTGAGGGTGGAGAGAGCAGCAAAGAGATAGCCTTTGCCCTGTGGCACCCTGTGCGGAGGGAGGATTCTCCCCTTCCCCTACACATGCAAACAGAAGTGTAATCGGAAGGGGAAGGGACCAGAGGCACCACAACGACGGACCTGCAGGTAACTCTGGCACTTTGTGGCCCTTTTAAAAGCATTGCTGCCATTGCACATTCTGGAGAGGGGTGACAGCGGTGGCAATCAAAGCAGGGGGGTCACCTAGAGTGTCTCCTACCCTTGTATTGGCCCAAGCTTTGGCTTCTGCTGCTCTTTACCGTAGGCGACAGCCTAGTCTTGCCTAATAATTGAGCTGGCCCTGATGAAAACCAAATTATACCTCTAGTCCTCATTCCCCCACTCCTTCCGATCCTAGGTTCTCACTTTGCTTTCCCTACAAGGGACCTCTCTTACCCACTTACTCACCCAGTCCCTGCTTGCACTTTCTTACCTGATCCCTGTGTCCCTGCTCTCCTCTCCTCTCCCCCCCCCCCCAGCTCTCGAGTTTCTAGATCTTTATTCAAACTCTGAATCCACACGACCCTCCCCAAGCTTCTCTTTTCCTCCACGCCCCCACTTAGTACACACTCTTCCCTTCTCCCCTCCTCGTTCCCAGCACTCAGGAGCTTTCTTTCTCCTCCCCCCCCCCCCTCAAGCTTCCTGTCCTCACTCTACCCCTTCCCCCCTTCCCCTGCTCTCACTCTACCCCTTCCCCCCTTCCCCTGCTCTCACTCTACCCCTTCTCCCCTTCCCCTGCTCTCCACTCAATCTCACGGTCCTCCTCTCCTCATCCAGGGCCTTTCTCCCACCCAGTTCCTGCCTGGTAACTCCGGCCCAATCTCAACCCTCCCCCATCAATGATTCCTCTTTCATCATCCTCAGCACCCCCATCAATGACTTCTCTTCTTGTAGCCCAGCAGTGATCCAGGTCATAGATTAGCTTAGTTTAGTTTAATTTCAGACTTGTTCTATTGCTCTTAATAACCATATCAGAAGGCTTTATAATTAAAGCACTATAAAAGATAAAAGAAGGTTAACAACATAAAATAGATAATCAGAGAATACAAGAAAGACAAGGGGCACTGCTGCACTCACCCATCATGCTCACTCCCCAGGGCCGGCCCATGGGTTTGTGCCGCCACAGGCAAAAGCCCTGGCCACGCTGCCCCCTTTTCGCCATTTCTGTCGGTGGGTTCAGTGGAACGGCTTGGCATGGTGGTGGCAGCGGCCCGCAGCAGGACACGTGCTTTGGCATACATGGCCTACAGAAATCTTCTGCCCTAGGCAGCTGCCTAGCTTGCCTTGTGACTCGGCCAGCCCTGCCACTCCCAGAGGCTTGTTCAGAAAAAAACGTTTTTAGGCCAGTCTGTTTCTATCTATGGAATTAACATGTCATAAAAGAAAGGCCAAACAATTAAAGGTACTGTACTGTCCCATCCTTTCTAGTCAAGCACGGGAAAGGACAGATACCACCAATAGAGTCTCATATTGAGAAGGAAGCAATCTGGTAGGAACGTAGGGGAGTGTGGAGTTAGACAACTATCGGGGTGAACCCATTATGTTGAATATGGGAAAGCATGAATGTATCTTAAACGTCATTCTATCGGAAACAGGTTACCTATGTTTCTCAGCGAGAAGAGATGTGATGTGACCAAATATGCTTGCATTAGCAACGATGTTCTGAACAGCCCAAAGTCTTTTCACAGAAGTACTATATGTGGTGACCCAACAGCCCGTGGGCTTTCTTGGCAAGGTATGACACCCTCACCTGGATATGGGATGAGGGTGAAGGGAGATAGATTCAGGAGTGATATGTGGAAATATTTCTTTATGGAAAGAGTGGTGGATCCGTGGAATAGTTTCCCAGTGGAGGTAGTAGAGATGAGGACAGTATCTGAATTCAAGGAAGCATGGGACCAACACAGAGGATCTCTAAAGGTAAAAGTGGACTGTTGTAGTTGTTATATGGAAGGACAGACTAGATAGGCCATGTGGTCTTTTTCAGCTGTCATATTTCTATGTTTCTAAGTAGATTGCCAGGTGTTTTCTTCCAAGTCAATGGAGGGTAAAGTTACTTGCCCAAGGTCACATGGTATGCCAGTGGGCATCAAACACAGATCTCTTGGGTGCTAGGCTGCTGTGCTAACCATTAGGCTACTCCTGCACATCCAGAGTCAGCTTTGACTTGATGGAAGTTTAAAAAATAATTTAAAAAAAACACCTGTATGTGGTAGCCCAATGTAGACAACATTGCCGTTATCAAGCTTATTCAAGATTAGATTTTAATTCAGTCACTAAAGAGCAAAGTCATCTGGCAGAGGTCTAATTGCTCGTAAACGATGTATTTAACCACAGATGTAATTTGACTCTTAAAACGTCAAGTGGGAATCAAATAAGCAGCCTGGTATAAGCCATGAGTACTACAGCCCTGCCACGGGGAATGAGGTCAGTCTCAGAAGCTAAGCAGCGCAGGACCCAGTTAGCACTTGGAGAGGAGACCACCTACGCTCGCTATGTGGAAGAAAGTCTGGCAAAGTGCCAAGAAAACCCAGGGCATGAGTTGGTATTGACTCACCAGCAAACAACATTGAGTAGAATAGACCTGTCTGTCTCTCCACTGGGCCAGAAAGACAGCTAATGGTTTCCACTAGTTTCCTGTCATTGATCATCTCTCACATAATAAGAGCCAAAGGGTGCTCAATCTGTCTTACAAGAACACTGGAGTTGACATTGTGGGCTTGTGGGCTCTGAGAGCCACAAAATGCCAGCTAGGAAACAGAACACACCAGAAGTCGGCAGTTCTTCTGTTTTTGGGCCAGTTGTTGTGGTAAGATGAGGTTGTGGAATCCAGAAAGATGCAACCTCCCCAAGAGTTCTTCCAGCTTGCATCCTGCCTCCAACAGTGGCCAATTCAGATCACTAGGAAGTGCTGGGCAGGTCCCAAAGACTAGAAGATCATTCCTGGTTGTTTAGTCTTAAGGATAAGAAGTGACTTTCCCCAAGTCTAATGTTTTATGAACTTTTCCTTCCAGGAATTTTTCCAACCCCCTTTTAAAACCAACTCTACTAGATGCCTTGACCACATTCTCCAGCTCCCCCTACACAAGCACACCGTCTCTCTCCCTGCACCATCGCAGAAGAGGGCGATCTCAGACAACAGCAGTGCACGTTTCCCTGCACACACACCAGTATGAAACAGGATCTGCTCTCACACAGAAGTGGTACACTGGAAGAGGTTATCTTTTAGGAATCAGCTCTTAAGTCAAGAAAGATGCGAATAACAGGAATTCTAGCAAAGCTGTAAGAGAAGCGTCTCCAGCACAGAGGCGCACACCTAAGCAGCCCCGTGACCAGGCACTGGTGGGTCTCGGCTGTCTCGGTGGGAGGTCTCATTGTTCACACGTCTCCCGCAGTCTCTGCCACCCGGAGCAGAGGGAAAGAGCCGCTTCCTGTTATTCATCTCCACTGCAAGCCCCCGATCGGTGCAGGGACGAGCCCCCGGGATGGCGCTGGGCTGCACAACGAGCCGCCCAGCCCTGCAGCTCCTCGGCTTGCTCTGCTGGTGGGGTAAGTGCTTTGCCGCTAGGGGTATTGACACTTTTCCCCCGGGGGGGGGGGGGGAGCAGGGGAATCTCCCCCATGCTTTCCAGCCGATGGAGGCAGAGATCCCGCTGGCCTGCAAGCCTCGACTCGTGCTTAAAGCGAGCCAAATACCAAATCTAATGACCTGATCATTCAGGAGGAGCTTTCGGGAAGGTGATTGCACGGGGTCGGGGCTTGATCGTTGTCTTTTCGGGGAAGGAGGAATTAAACTTTTCTTGCTGTATTGCAGGTGGGGGGGGGGGGGGGGAGGGGGGAGGATTGAACTAGGTAAAGGCATTGGCTTGCATTTGCTAATAGGATGGGATGCGAGCCGGGCAGGGCGACGGTGGCTGTAACGGAGTGCGGCACATCTGGAAGAAGACTTGCGGGTGGAACTGGCGATTTCTCCCACCGCTGCACCTTCTAACCTTGGGGTCATCCCAGGGTCAGTGGAAGGATAGTGGGCGCCCAAGACAAACCTTCAGACTCACCTCCCCCCCCACCCCCCACACAACATTTTGATAATTAAACTCAATATTCATCTCACTACCGCCCCTCCCACAACAATCCAGTGGAAATGCACAATCTGACATCGTGCTAAACTTCGCTTTCTATGCCTGCCTGTGCCCCGTTTGCCCTGCGCCCACGGCTCGCTCCGTTTGGCGGGTTTTGCTTTGGCTACTGCTGTTCATTGTTGCCCCAGCTAGGCGACCACTTACTCTTGCCTAATAGTTGGGCTGGACCTGGGTAATCCAGGACAGCGGTCTTGATTTCCGTGCTCATATATCACCAATAGTGAAGAAAAAAAGTCATGATTGTTTTATTTTTTTTCTATGCTATATTCACCCCGTCTTCGAGATGATCTTTCAACACTTCTGCAAGGCTGGTGTCGGGCTCCCTGGGCAACGTGCGGCTTGTGCCCACTTCAATTAATCACGCCACCAGCCCCTCCTCCGAGAGAATTTGCTAGTTAAACCGAGCAAACATGATCACCCCCGTGCTATTTCTCCCATAACAATCTTGCAAAAGTGCAGTATTGGACATAAGCTTTTAAATCTTAAACCGTGTTTTAATATGCACAGTATATACATAACCGGGTCAATTCCCAAAAGCCATTTACCCAAGTAAAGGGGCTATTTGAAAATTCCCCACCCTCCCTGCAGATAAAAGGACAAGCTGATGGTGCATCAGAATCTAATGTTCTGCAATGATTGCAGCCCCTCTTTACTGCCCCTAGAAGCTCCCGCCCTAGGCCATCGCCTGGTCCGTGCGATGTCTATGCCGGCTCTGGTCTTCTGCATGTCTTATTTAAACAGCCTTGACTGCGCTAACAGGCTGCTTGCT
This sequence comes from Ichthyophis bannanicus, assembly GCA_033557465.1. NCBI lineage: Eukaryota > Metazoa > Chordata > Amphibia > Gymnophiona > Ichthyophiidae > Ichthyophis > Ichthyophis bannanicus. Next base: position 58,035,025 of record CM066045.1, read on the forward strand.
AGTGTCCCTGGACCCTCAGAACAGAGCAGCTCAAATAGGACCATGCGGCACCTTTACTAAAGGAATGTCATTGGCTTCCCATCAGCAACAGGTTCAAATTTAAAATCCCTGAGTCTGAGCTTGGAAGCTCTGCTTACTGACCGACCCAGGTACTGAGCTGAGCTTTTGGTATCCAACTCCCTCGGTGCCTTGAGGTCTTCCCCACTTCATTTTCTGCTCATTCCTCTTCCAGCTCGCTGGACATGAGAGTTAATCTCACCTATTTTGCTTTCAAATCTGGCTTAAAAACGTAGCTGTTTGAACAGGCTTCTGATCTGACAGCTGGAAGCACCAGGCATAGACTCAACCAAGCTGAGTGATACCTAAAAGCTTCTCCCTGGGGGTGCTGGAGCAGCTGAGCCCACTCTTCTCTGCCTAAACGTTTTGATCCTTACCCTAGTTTGTCTTTTTCTTTTGTAACTCTTTCTTCTTCGCCTTGGCTTCTGATGTTCTTGTTTTATGCAAACTGCTTTGTTGTATGGGTCTTAAAGCTGCGTTAAACTAAACCAGCCCCTGGTGTGTTCCACAAATGTCCTGGAAGTCTGTACATAATCTATGGTGCCTGTGTGTTCCCCATTACACAGCTTGCTATAAGGAAATGAAGGACAGAAGTCCCTGATTTTGTTTGTATTCCACTGTTGCCTTAAATTTTGTTACCTTGCAAAATGCAATGCAATGTGTGCCTTAGAGTCAATGCTGACTCCTGGCGACCCAGCAGCTCTGGGGTTTTCTTGGCAGCGTTAATGGAAGTAGATTGCCGAGACAATGGAGGGTTAAGTGATTTGCCCAAGGCCACAACGAGTGCTAGTGGGAATTGAACCCTACCTTAACGTTTTATTTTTTATATTTTTACACTTATTTTAAATTGATGTGTACCGCTTATAGCCACACCTTCCTCTTTAAAGAAAAAATATTCCCCAAGTCTACGCTTCAGTGGTGCATGCTCAATTCATGCTTTATGTGTGTCAATCCGAGGCTTGCACGGGGTTCGAATGAATATTCACTTTATGTGTATCTCTGATTAGTGATGAGTGAACCATTCACTGCTGAACTGAAGCCAGGTCATTTTAGTCTGCTTCGAGATTGATGGAAAATGCAGATATCTCCAGGAACAAGCAGGAATGAGTCTTCACGTATGGGTATCGTCGGTACCGACGGAGCCTGCGCGGGAACGCTCCCCAGCGTCCAGAAAGCTTTTGGGAGCATCCCACAGCGCCTGCGCGCTGCCTTCCCGCCTTTCCTAACCGCCTCTCTCCAGTTCTTCTTTTCTGCGGAGCCAGCAGGTCGTGTTCCTGTCACCGCTGAAGAAGTTCTTTATTTTTCTTTATTTCTTTGGTCGCGCTTCTGCCTTCTTCGACGTCGGACTGGTACTGCCGGTCTTTTCTTCTTTCTTCTATGAAAAAAAAAACAAAAAACCTACCGTTTCCCACTTCTGTGCAATTTTTTCTTTTGGGCCTTGGGCCTAGAAGATTTTTCCTCATGGAAAAGCCCGCTTCCGGGTTTAAAAAGTGCACGAAGTGCAGCGGTACTCTTTCTATCACCGACACCCATGACTGGTGTCTAAAATGTTTGGGTCCTGACCACTCCATCACCGATTGTGAGTCCTGTTCCATGATGTCGAAAAGAGGTCGACAGAATCGAGCGGCAAAGCTCAGTACCCTGTTTCCCTCTGATGCAGCTTCGGTGGCATCGACATCTTCCAGGGCTTCGTCTTCCTCCCATGGATCTCAGGTAACCAAACATAAGTCCAGCCGGTCCTCGAAGGGTAGATCTCCCTCTAAGTATCGAGATGCCTCCAGGCTTGCCCTCGAGGATCCTGCACCGGCAAAATTACCCCAGGGGGAGGCTCCGGCTTCCAAAGCTTCATCTATGGGGTCACAGGTTGACATCGATGGCGTGGCCTCGACCGATCACATGTTGCCATGTTCTGGGGTACCGGTGGTCTCCACTGGTACCGACATCCAGACATTGGTTGCGTCGATGGATCAGAATATTCTGAGCATGCAGCGTGCCATCACGGCATTCATACAAGCTGCGACGCCTACGGTACCGCAACAAACTCCGTTGGCGGTACCGGTTCCGGCACGGGCACCGATATCGGTTCCGGTGCCGGTACTGATTGCATCAACATCGGCTTCGGTGTCGACTGCAGCGGTACCCTGTCCTGTGATGCCCATCGGTACCGAATCGGTACCGATCACTCCCGATGTCGATACCGCTCGGTACGCATATCGGGCTCTGCAAGAGCATCCAGACAGGTAATACTTCGATTCCTCCGAGGACTCTGATGAATCAGAGGCTTCTGTCGAAGCATCGGTACTCCTTCCTCAGGAGCCCTCTTCTCCAAAAAGAAGAATGTCTCCTCCAGAAGACTTGTCTTTTCAAGACTTCATTAGGGAAGTGGCCAGGGGCCTCTCTATTTCAGTGGCCCCTGAACCAGAGCCTAAAGCCAAGAAATTAGATATTTTACAATATCCTAAGGCTCCTAAAGAGGCAGCTACTTTACCAATTCATGAGATCCTTTATGATCACATGTTGGGCATATGGGAAACACCTCTCACTACCTCCCCTCATTCTCGCAGGTTGGACACCATGTACCGTGTTCCTCCTTGCCCTGGCTTTCATAAGACTCAGCTTCCTCACCACTCTATTGTGGTGGAGTCTGCTATGAAAAAGATAGAGTGCAAAAAGACACTCTTCTACTCCTCCAGGAAGAGAATGCAGAACCTTAGATGCTTTTGGCAGGAGAATTTTCCATCCCAATATGCTTGCTGCCAGAATCAACTCCTATAGTCTCTATATGGGGATGTTTCTAAAAGAAGTTACAGATCATCTGTTAACTTTATCTCCTTTTATATCAGAAGATAAAAGGGAGGAGTTTCTCACCTGGCTTAAACATGCCCAGGATGTTTCCAAATTTTCCAACCATGCAGCCTTTGACTCTTTTGAATGTGCCAGCAGAGCCTCAGCTATTGCCATAGGTGCACGCAGACTTGCTTGGTTGCAAGCTTCTGATTTGGAACCCTGGGTCCAGGATGGATTAGGGAATCTTCCTTGTACAGGTGAAAACCTTTTTGGTAAGGATTGGTAAGCAAAGGCCACTCAGAAGGATGCTGAAAATTCTGCCTTAGATAGACTTTCAAAATCTACTTCTGCTCCTGCTAGAAAAAGGTTATTCAAAAAGACTTTCTTTCCCAAAAAAGGGAAATATTATCCTGGTTATGGTCTCCAGGCATCTTCTACAGGTTGTTTTGCTGCAAAGCGTCAGCAACAACCTAAACAAGCCAAGCCTAAGGCTACAAGGACTGCTATGGCCCAACAGCCTCAGCCTCCTCAGGGCCTTTGACTTACAACTAGAGAACTTAGCCTTTCTGGCTCTAGAAGAACCAGAGCCTCTCACCATTCCAGGAAGGTTAGCTCATTTTGCTCCCAGATGGGAACAAATCACAGCAGAGCAATGGACCCTCTCCATCATAAGGGAGGGGTACAAGCTTCATTTCTTAAACCTTCCTCCTCACACTATGGTGAGACAGTTCAATTCTCCAACATCTCTCCTCGACCTTCTGGGTCAGGAGATTGCTACCCTTCTTGCCCAAAGGGCAATAGAAGAAGTACCCCTTCTTCAACAGGGTTCAGGGTTCTACTCCCCCTATTTTCTTATTCCAAAGAAAACAGGGGGCTACAGACCCATATTAGATCTCAGAGAATTGAACAAGTTTCTATGCAAGGAGAAATTCAAGGTGATTTATCTCGGTGCTCTCCTTCCATACCTTCAGAGTCAGGATTGGCTTTGTTCTCTAGATCTCAAGGATGCGTACACCCATGTCCTCATTCATCCAACTCACAGAAGGTTCCTTCGGTTCCTTTATAAGGGGAAGCACTACCAATACAGAATGCTTCCTTTCGGTCTGGCCTCTGCTCCAAGAGTGTTCACAAAATGCATGGCAGTAGTAGCTGCATTTCTACGCACTCTAGGAATATTTGTATTCCCATATCTGGACGACTGGCTCATCCGAGCACCATCCCAGTCAGAGGCCCAGACTTCCCTAGCCTGCACAAGGCGTGTTCTTCAGTATCTGGGACTTGTAATAAACATCCCACAATCACAACTCACCCCTACTCAGTCATTGGAGTTCATAGGGGCCTTGCTAGATACCACAACTGCAAGGGCCTATCTGCCCCAGGCCCGTTGCCTACGCTTGGTGCAGTTAGCCTCTCAGATTCAGTTAAAATCCCATTTAACTGCTCGAGAGATGTTACAACTGTTAGGCCACATGGCATCCACCGTGCATGTGGTTCCTTACGCTCGCCGTCACATGAGGGCAGCTCAGTGGACTCTGTCCACCCAATGGTCCCAGGCATCAGGTTGCCTGTCAGACAAAATAGCAACCTCCAGTCGCCTCTTTTGGTCCCTCCAGTGGTGGAAGTCCACTCAAAATCTGTTGCTGGGGTCCCCCTTTCAACAGTTGCTACCCCAAGCAACCCTCACAACAGATGCCTCCCCAAAGGGTTGGGGAGCTCATCTACAAGATCTCTCCACCCAGGGCATCTGGTCTCCACAGGAGACATCTCTACATATCAACCTCTTAGAGCTCAGAGCAATTCTTCTAGCTCTCAGAGTCTTCCACACCCTGCTCAGCTACAAGACAGTCCTCATCCATACGGACAACCAAGTAGCCATGTTCTACGTGAACAAGCAGGGCGGGACTGGCTCTCTGTCGCTTTTCAACGAAGCTTTGAGATTGTGGGCCTTCGCCAGAGAGCATCAGATTCATCTCATGGCAGTGTATCTTCCAGGGGTTCAAAACTCTTGGGCAGACAGACTCAGTCGAGTTCTGCTTCCACACGAATGGTCCCTCCATGGGGACCAGATAGCCAGGATCTTTCGAATTTGGGGAACCCCAGACATAGACCTGTTTGCAAGTCCGTGGAATGCCAAACTTCCCCGGTTCTGTTCCAGGATTCCGTGTCAGGGAGTTCAGGCCAGGGATGCCTTCCTCCTCCACTGGGGGCAAGACTTCCTCTATGCCTTTCCACCCATTCCCCTAATTTCCAACACACTGTTCAAGCTTCAGAGAGACAAGGGGTCTATGATCCTCATAGCTCCACGTTGGCCACGCCAAGTGTGGTACCCTCTACTTCTTCATCTCTCTCAAGCTCCCTCCCTGGACTTGGGATCTGCTCCAGACCTCCTGTCCCAGGAGGAGGGAACGTTATGGCACCTAAATCCCCAGTCTCTTCATCTCAGAGCCTGGTTGCTGAAGGCCTAGACCTTCAAGATTGGCATCTGTCTCAGCAAGTGAAGGATATCCTTCATGCTTCCAGAAAGCCTTCCACTAGATGTTCCTATGCTTTTAAATGGAAAAGGTTTACCATTTGGTGTGCAGAGAAGGGTCTTAACCCTCTTGCAATACCTCTGCAGGAATAAGTCTTCACAACCCACCCACCTCCCCTAGGAGTTGTATCTCTCTATCTATCTTTCCTTTCCTCTCTGTCTCTCTTTGTCTCAGCTTTAAAACTCGAACTGGAGAGAGGCGGTTAGGAAAGGCGGGAAGGCAGTGCGCAGGCGCTGTGGGATGCTCCCAAAAGCTTTCTTTCTGGACGCTGGGGAGCGTTCCCGCGCAGGCTCCGTCGGTACCGACGATACCCATATGTGAAGACTTATTCCTGCTGTTCCCAGAGATCACCTGTTACAGGTAAGTAACTGTGCTTTCTCTGACAATCACTGGGAATATCCACTGAATTACCCCAGACAGGGCCGGGCCAACCGTTAGGTAAGACTAGGCAGCTGCCTAGGGCAGAAACTTCTGAGGGGCGGCAAACAGAAGCAGCAGTCAAAGCAAAACAATAGATCCTGAGAGCCAGACCAACTCTAAGAGCCATCAGGCTTCAAATCTCACTGACGCTCCTTGTGGCTTTGGGCACGTCACTTAACCCTCCATTGCCTCAGGTACAAGCTTAGATTGTGAGCTCTCAGGGGACAGAGAAATACCTACAGTACCTGAATGTAAGGTGCCTGAAACTACTACTGGAAAGGCATGAACTAAATACTAATAAAGGAATACATTCAAAGCAGAGTTGAACATTTAAAAGAATGATGTCCAGTAATGCATTTTTACAGGATTCTTGTTGGAAGGGTAGTACTGAGATGATCATGTATCTCTGGGTGAGGAGGCATAAGGCTGAAGATTTGCCTAGGATGCCCAGTACCTTGCATCTGCTCTTGCCCATGCTGATCCAGTTGGGGAAGAGTTTGGTACAAATCGGTCACTGAGAAGCCATTTACAAAACTCCATGATGGATTTTCTTCGGATCCATGCCTGGTCTTCCATAGAGTCACCTGTAGCCTTCAAAGATCATTTTCTGTAAGGAATTAATCAAGCCAATGTGATACTCCTTTGAAAATGCTCTTCTGTGAAACTGTTTTCAAGGTGTTTGCCTGCCCCCGAGTTCGATCATGATCAGCCCAGCAGAATGTAAATAGAAGGGAGAGTAATTACAATCAAGACAGGAGGTGAGGGGGTTAAGGGGCTGATCAGCACTGAGCAGCAGAGAGACTTTGGGGAAAGTGCCAGAGGCTGATACAAAAACAAGATCTTTAATTGTATTAATCTTCTATGTTACCGTTGCTTTAGTCACTGATCTACTTGGCTTCCTAACGATGGAATCAGTTAAAAAGAAAGGTCTTTCAAATACTTTAAATAAAGAGGATAGGCTTATAACAGGGCGTCTAGGTTTGGAAGTCGAGAAAGTGCCTATTTTATAAAGACACATAGGCGTCCATGTATCTTTACCAGCCCCAGGGCCAGAGTGACCATTAGGCAAACTAGACGGTTATCTCAAGTGCTAATGGTCGGAGGGATGCCCCCTAGCCGCAGCCTCCCTCCTCCTCCAAGACCTGCAGCAGCAGCGATTACTGTTAAACAGCGATGCAGCGCTTACCATAACCTCTTATTGCTTCTGCCCCATGCAAACAGGAAGTCTGCGCTGGATGGGGTGGAAACAGGAACAGCAGACAGTGCCGGAGTTTATGACAAGCAATACATTGCTGTTTCTTTAATAGTATTTAGCTCCCACCTTTCCGATAGTAGTTTAAGGCAAGTTACGTTCAGGTACAATAAGCATTTCCCTGTCGCTAGATCACTTATAATTTAACTTTGTACTTGATGCAATGGAGGGTCAAGAGACTTGCCCAAGATTACAAGGAGCAGAGTGGGATTTAAACCTGGCTTCTCAGCCCACTCTCTAACCATTAGGCTATTCCTTCACTCCAGATTTCTAAAATTATCCCTATTATGTCTCTTCAAGACTTAAATCCATAGCAACATAGAAACATAATGGCTGAAAAAGTCCACATGGCCTATCCAGTCTGCCCTTCCATATCAAATACTACAGTCCACTTTTTTCCTTTAGAGATCCTCTGTGTTGGTCCCATGCTTTCTTGAATTCAGATATTGTTCTCGTCTCTAATACCTCCACTGGGAGACTATTCCACGCACCTACCACTTTTTCCATAAAGAAATATTTCCACATATTACTCTTGAATCTATCCCCTTTCTCCCTCATCCTATGCCCCCTCGTTGCAGTCCTTACTTTCAATCAAAACAGGCTCTCCTCGTGCGCATTTATGCCACAGAGGTATTTAAATGTCTCTATCATATCTCCTCTATCCCATCTCTTCTTTAACATATATACATTTTAAGATTTTTAAGTCCATCTTCATATTTATTTATTTATTTAATGGTATTTCTATACCGCCTTATCATACAATCAAGGCGGTGTCACAGCAATACAATCAATAGTAGTGGAAGGGAAGTTCATGCAGTGAAAAAATGTCATGATTTGCGTGTAAGTGGTTAGTGTAACAGATTAGGTTGAACTATGTACATTGTGAGCTATAGTACAGCATGAGCTATAATACATATATGCTATATAACAAAGACCACTAACCATTTTAGTAGCCACCCTCTGTACTGACTCCAACATGTTTATATCCTTTTGAAGGTGTGATCTCCAGAATTGCACACAATACTGCAAATGAGGTCGCACCAAATACAGAGACACTGTCCCCTCCTTTCTTCTGCTGGCTGTTCCTCTCCCTTTGCACCCAAGCATCCTTCCGACTTTCACCATCACCTTTTATACCTGTTTAACCACTTTAAGATGATCAGAAACAATCATGCTCAAGTCCTGCTCTTTTTTCGTGGACAGAAGTACACTGTACCGCTCCCTTAGATTTTTGCAGGCCAAATGCATGACCCTGCATTTTTTAGCATTAAATCTCAGTTGCCAAATTTCTGACCATTCTTCAAACTTAGCTAGATCCCTCCTCATGTTATCTACTCCTTCCTGGGTGTCTGCTCTATTGCAGGTTTTGGTATCATCTGCAAAGAGGCAAACCTTACCCGACAGCCCTTCAGCTATATCACTAACAAAGATGTTAAAAAGAATTAGATCAAGGATATATCCCTGCGGCACACCACTGGTAACATCCTTTTCAGAGTGAGCTCCATTGATCTGTATACTTTTATCACCTCCCACTCAACCAATTTCTTACCCAGTCAGTCAATTTTAGGTCCATCCCTAGCATGCTCAGTTTATTAATACGTCGTCTGTGTGGAACGGTGTCAAAGGCGTTACTGAAATCCAACTAGACCACATCTAAGGCTCTCCCTCTGTCCATCTCTCTGTTCACCCAATCAAAGAAATCAATCAAATTTGTCCGACAAGACCTGCCTCTGGTAAATCCACGCTGCCTCTGATCCTGTAATCCGCTGAACTCCAGAACCCTCACTATCCTTTGTTTTAGCAGCATTTCCATTAATTTACTCACCACAGAGGTCAGACTAACTGGCCTGTAGTTTTCAACCTCATCCTTACCTCTGCTTTTAGAAACATAGAAACATGATGGCAGAAAAAGACCACATGGCCTATCTAGTCTGTCCTTCCGTATCAACAACTACAACAGTCCCCTTTTTATCTTTAGAGATCCTCTGTGTTTGTCCCATGCTTTTTTGAATTCAGTTACTGTCCTCATCTCTACCACCTCCACTGGGAGACCATTCCACGGATCCACCACTCTTTCCGTAAAGAAATATTTCCACATATCACTCCTGAATCTATCTTCCTTCACCCTCATCCCATGTCCCCTCATAGCAGAACTTGCTTTCAATTGAAAGAGGATCTCTCCCTGAACATTTATGCCACGGAGGTATTTAAACATCTCAATCATATCACCTCTATCCCGCCTTTCCTCTAAGGTGTACATATTAAGATCCTTCAGTCTGTCCTCATATGCTTTATAATGAAGACCACTAATCATTTTAGTAGCCACCCTCTGCACCGACTCCATCCTGTTCACATCCTTTTGAAGGTGCAGTCTCCAGAATTGCACATTATACTATATTGCTCCCTTGAATTGCTGCAGCCCAAATGCATGACCTTACATTTTTTAACATTAAATCCCAGCTGCCAGATTCTAGACCATTCTTCAAGCTTAGTTAGATCCCTCCTCATGTTATCTACACCTTCCTAGGTGTCTACTTTATTGCAGATTTTGGTATCATCCGCAAAGAAGCAAACCTTACCCGACAGCCCTTCCGCTATATCACTAACAAAGATGTTAAAAAGAATTGGACCAAGGACAGATCCCTGGGGCACACCACTGGTAACATCCTTCTCCTCAGAGTGAGCTCCATTTACTTATACTCTTTGTTGCCTCCCACCCAACCAATTTCTAGCCCAAGCAGTAACTTTAGGGTCCATCCCTAGGGTGCTCAGTTTTTTTGTAAGTTGCCTGTGAGGAACAGTGTCAAAGGCTTTACTGAAATCTAAATACACCACATCTAGGGCTTTCCCTCGGTCCAGCTCCCTGGTCACCTAGTCAAAGAAATCAATCAGATTTGTCTGACAAGACCTGCCTCTGGTGAATCCATGCTGCCTCGGATCCTGTAATCCGCTGGACTCCAGAAACCTCACTATTTTCTCTTTCAGCAGCGTTTCCAATAATTTACTCACCACCAAAGTTAAACTAACCGGCCTCTAGTTTTCAACCACATTCTTACTTCCGCTTTTGTGTAAAGGCACCACATGAGCCTCTCTCCAGTCCTTTGGCACCACTCCCGACTCCAATGAGGCATTGAAAAGGTCAGTCAGTGGAGCTGCTAGATCGTCCCCAAGTTCCCTCAGTATTCTAGGGTGTATCCCATCCGGTCCCATCGCTTTGTCTACTTTAAGTTGAGCTAGTGTCTCACAAATACAGTCTTCTGAAAATTGTTCAAGATGTCCCTCGCTTCTGTTCCTGTTTGTGGGTGTTTTCTGAGGTCCTGCTCCAGGTTCTTCATCTGTGAACACAGAACAGAAATATTTGTTAAGCAATTCCACTTTATCCTTATCAGCTTCTACATATTCCTCCCCTGCACCCTTGAGTCTGACAATACCACTTTTGCCCTTCCTCTTCTCACTAATATATCTGAAAAATGTCTTATCCCCCATTTTATTGCATTGCCTATTTCCTCCTCCTTTTGAATCTTTGCCTTCCTGACTACTTTGCTAGCTTCTCTAAGTTTTTCCAAATACAGATGCCTGTCTTCCTCCATCTGTGATCTCTTGTATTTCATGAAGGCCTCCCTCTTTTTCTTCACTTTTTCAGCTACTTCTTTCGAAAACCATAGTGGTCTCCTTTTACTTTTACCTTTATTTACCATTTTAACAAAAAGGTATCAAGCTCTGGTCTTACCACAAATCGACTATGCCAACGCAATACTCCATGGTCTACCACAATCCACTTTGCTTCCATTGCAGCTGGCAATGAACTCAGCAGCACGAGTTCTCCAGGGCGCTGCCATGAGGGAACACATGACACCCATCCTGAAACAATTACACTGGCTCCCTATAAAAGGCAGGATCACATTCAAGACCATACTAATGACCTTCAAGATCATAAAAGGACTTGCCCCATCTTCCTTATCCGATCTCATACTGATAACCCCCCCTAATAGATCTAGAAGATCTCATGCCGCCAATAAACTAGTAGTCCCAAAAGAAACGACCAAGTGTTGCCAAAGCACAACGAACAGGGCTTTTAAGCTCGCCGCACCTAAATGCTGGAACACCCTTCCACACAATATCCGTGATATCACCAATCTAACCCAGTTCAGAAAAGCCGTGAAACATTACCTCTTCCTCTTACATTACCCGGATGACAGCACCACTGATCACTCAGCATCCAGCTAGGCAAATCTATGCAAATGTCCAATCAATTTGCATTGTACAGATGTAAATAGTTACCCCTGTTTCTTTCCAAGTTCCTATTCCTGTTATTTGTAAACACAAATCAAGTCATTTGAAATGTGTATGTAAAATGTTCCATGTAAACCGCACTGATGGAAAATAGCGCGGTATATAAGAAAATGTAAATAAATAAATAAATAAAATAAAAGGGTTGGTTGCCCTTAAAATATCCCCTTTCAGTTTTTCCCACTGTTTTTCTACATCCCCCAGCTGTTCCCATCCCACTAACGACTCCCTGAGGTATTGACCCATCTTGGCAAACTTAGTCTTCCTAAAGTCTAAGATCCTCACCTTTGAATGGATTCTAACAGCCCTAGTCCTAATACTGAACCACAACATCTGGTGATCACTGGATGCAAAATGATCTCCCACTACAACATCAGAAACACTTTCACCATTGGTAAGCAGTGTAAAAGGACCACATATGCCTTTCTCCTGTCCTCTGGGACCATTCCCGACTCTAAGGAAGCATTGAAAAGGTCATTAAATGGAGCCGCTAGAACAACCCCAAGTTCTTTCAGTATTCTTGGATATATCCCATCCAGCCCCATCGCTTGTCTACTTTTAATATAGCTAGATCCTTATGAACACAAACTTTTGAAAATCCCCTTCTCTTATGCTCCTATTTGTGGGTGTTTGAGGTCCTGCTCCTAGCCCTTCATCTGTGAACACAAGACAGAAATATTTGTTAAGCAATTCTGTTTTATCCTCATCAGTTTCTATATATTCCTCCCCTTCACCCTTGAGTCTGACAATACCACTTTTGCACTTCCTCCTCTCGCTAACATATCTGAAAAATGTCTTGTTCCCCCCCATTTTATTGCATTGGCTATTTCATCTTCTTTTTGTATCTTTGCTTTCCTGATTACTTTCATAGCTTCTCTAAGTTTTTCCAAATATTGATGCTTGTCTTTCTCTCTCTGTAATCTCTTGTATTTTATAAAGGCCACCTTTTCAGCTACTTCTTTTGAGAAATATAGTAGCCTCCTTTTCCTTTTATATTTATTTATCTTTCTAACAAAAAGATTTGTGGCCTTTAAAATATTCCCTTTCAGCTTTGCCCACGTTGCTTTTCTACATTCCCCAGCTGTTCCCATCCCACTAATGACTCCTTGAGGTATTGTCCCACCTCGTCAAAGTTAGTTTTCCTGAAGTCTAAGACCCTCACTTTTGAATGCATTTTGTCAGCCCTAGTCCTAATACTGAACCACACCATCTGGTGAACACTGGATGCGAGATGATATCCCACTATAACATCAGAAACACATTCCCCATTGGTAAGCAACAAGTCCAGTATGGCCTCTTCACGTGTGGAGTCTGTTACCAATAGTTCTCTCTGTAGAGAATCCAGGATCTCCTTACTTCTAGATAACACCACAGCAGGGACGTGCCAATCCACATCTGGCATAGTGAAATCCCCTGTCAGTAGCACTTCTCTCATAGCAATACTGTGTATGTCTTCTATTAAATCTCCATCCACTTCTTCTCCCTGTGAGGGAGATCTGTATATCAGACCAATACAAATGGATTTCCCTTTCCCTCTTTCTAGTTTAACCCACAGTGCCTCCTTGCTCCCTTTTAAGCCCTGTAATTCCAAAGCTTTAATATTATTTTTTAAATATAGTGCCACTCCTCCTCCCCTTCTTCCCACCCTGTCCTTCCTGAATAAAGCATAGTCCGGTATTATTACATCTCAGTCATGGTTGTCCATGAACCATGTCTCCGTAACCGCCACTAAATCCAAGTCACCCTCTTCCATTAAATCCTCAACTCTGGGATCTTATTTCCCATGCTATGTGCATTTATACACACCGCTTTCCAGATGTTCTCCCTTTTAACCATTTTATAGATCTTTAATGTTTCACTTATCTGAGTGCTTTCACTTATCTGGGGGCTTTCTTCACCCATCCCTAACAAACCTAGTTTAAAGCCCTCTTCAGTAGGTTAGCCAGTCTGCTGCGGAAGACACCTTTGGCCCTTCTTGGATAGATGGACATCATCTCTGTTCTGCAGCCCTTAGAAGATCATCCCATGGTCCAGGATGAGTCTCGGCAAACTCTCCATAACATCTTGGATTTTGGCACCTGGCAGATAGCATACCTCTCTGGACATCAAATCTGGTCGGCAGCTAGACCCTCAGAAGAGAGTCACCAACCACCACTACCCTTGCTTCCTTGTGGTCATTGATTCTGCTACTTTGGGGTGCTTGAGCTCTGGTTCTTCCCTTTCCTGGGATGCTTTCACCACCTCCACTTCCAGGGCTGCATACTGATTCTTCAATTCACGAGCTGGAGGAGTTGGATTGTCAATTCTTCAGGCTCTGATGGCTCATGTCCAATTCTCTTTATTCTTTAGCCTCCCATTTTCACCTCTGTCGGAGAGCTTGGATGTTTCAAGAAGCATCTCATCAATGTACTTCTCCTATCTTGAATGCTTCTCAGCCTCGCCACCTCTTCTCTGAGCTCCTCCACTTGTTTCATGAGAGCTTCAGCTTGCAGGCATCCTGCACATGGAACCAGTCCTTCAAATGGCATCAGGCTGTCTGTATGGACAGTGGCAGAAGCTGTAATGGGGGCAACAGCTTTGGCAATAATATATTTCCTAGCAATTGTTCAGTTGGTGGAGCTTTGGTACCTATTGAAGTAAATGAGAGAGACCTACCAAAGTCCCTAACTTTTCCTCAGTTGTCCTTTAAGAGAAGAAGCAGCTAACCTCTTTTATGTGTGTTCTAACAGCACTGTTCTATGTCCCTGTGTGTATCCCTGCTTCCTTGCTAGACAAGTATTACCTTACATTAGTAAATCTTGATATTATGTGTCTGAGGAATACAGATTAATATGTTCCTTTTGTAAAATTACCTAATCAAAGAACCTTGCAGAATGGCAATTGGGGAGTTGCCCTATACAGTATAGCAAGAACTTTCACATGGGATAGGTAGGGAGGGATCTAACAGCTGATGAGGTCAGTGACTTCAAAGAACTTGCTTTGAAAAAGAACAATGAACTCTAACAGCAGAGCTTTACCCCAAAACACAAAAAAATCAACAACTAAGAGAGTTTATGCTGCTGGAAAATATGGTCACGGCGACCAACATAGTGGAATTGAGCAAGTTCCTGGCGGAAAAGTCCATAAAATATTATTAGCCAGGCAAACCTGAAAGTCCCATGGTTTATCCCTGGAAATGAACTATATAGGAAATAGATCTACTTTTTGGGATCTGCAAGGTATTTGTGACCTAGTTTGGCCACTGTCGGAGAAAGGATGCTGGGCTCAATAGAGCTTGTTGCGAGTCAGCATGGCTTTTCTTATGTTACGTTCTTTGGTGGTAGTGGGAAGGAGAGGTGGATAATGTATTAACTGTCCTGCACGTTCTCATATAATTCTACACTGGTATCAGTCCTGTAAGTTTAAACGAGAACTATTTTCACATCTTAAATGCCTTCCTAGTTTCCTCCTCTTCATGGTAGAATGTCCTGCTGTTTAGTAAACTCCTCCCCATCCCCTTTCACCATTAAAACAGCTATGGCACTTGTTTAAAACCCCCTAATTATACTTTGAACAGCCACCAGTGTTCATGGGGGTGAATTAAATATCTAAACTGTCCCAGCAATCATAACAGCAAGAGCAGGGACTTCTGGCCAGGGAGCATGGACTACAGAAGGTCAAAGCAAGGGCATTTGCCAGACATGACATCGGACCTCAAGGCACGCCTAGGAGAAAGGAAATAGGGCAGGGCTTCCCAGGCCTGTCCCTGTGACCTGACAGTCTGGTTTTCAAGATATCCACACTGAATATGCAGGAGAGAAACTGTGTACATTTGGGGACCCACCATATACAATCCTATCTTTTGCGTATGCATTCCAGATATTCTGAAAAATGGATTAGACGTGGAGGAGAACCATAGAGTAGGTTTGAGAAGGCCTGGTATCAGAGGAAACTTCTTTTCCCATGTCTCTTGCAAGAATACATCAATGGTTCTGGTTAGGCTTTCAGGCAGTTTAATCTTCCTTTAACTGCCTTCTAGCTCTCTCTCCCTGTGGCAGGCCAGAGGAAGATGGGGGAGGGAGGAACCTCTCACTGTGTGTCTGTAAATGATTCTGCCACAGTGAAAATAATCCATTCCAATCCTCCACCACCATCTAGGGTTGCCAACTGGCTCCAGATGCGCCTGACAGGCTTGATCCAGTCCTGGGTTTACCTCATGCATGCATTCTGATTTCTCTATTGCACTCCATAAGAAAAGCAAGACTACAAGTCCCTGCATGCAATGGGGTAAACCCAGGGCTGGATCAAACCTTTTGGGCGCATCTGGTTAGCAGCCCTACCACCACCACCAAATATTACAAACTTAGATAATAGTCCCTGAACCAGCACTTTTCTAGGGACATGATGTGACAACTTTTTATTTTTTGGGCAAGATATTTTTGACTATTTCCAGAGTTGCCAAGTTTCCCAGTTCCAGGAGTGAGATTTTAAGCCAGTTCTGGATTTCTGACAATCTCATCCTGATGAATTATGAGATCTGCAGCACTGATTGCAATGGGTAAAATACTATAGTGCATTACAATGAAAATGTAAAACCAGAACTGGCAAAAAATCTCACTCCTGGAACTGGGTAACTTGGCAATTCTATTTCTGGCTTTCTAACCTGGCCTCTCCTGTTGCATTTTTGGTACTTGCAAAAAATGGGAGAAGGAGGATCTATGAATACTGGAATGTATTGGGAGGGAAATTCAAACCCCAGGCCAGACTAAAAGCCTCCTTTCAGATAGTGGACTTTCCCCTAGACTAGGTCCACTTCTTCACAGCACACCATCGCCTTCCTCCCTTAAGACATTCATCTTACTTCCCTCTCCATCTCTTCCTCCCCTCACACCACCCCTCCATCAATCATCTGCGCCTTCTTACGTATTTATGTATTTAAGTAAAAACACATTTATTTGCCATTCTATGCAGTTCATAATTAAACATATGTAACTACAAAACATAACAATAAAGCATGGGAATGCTTCCTCAGACTGCATGAAGCACTTTATTGCACAATTTGCACAGCTTTAGTCATGGGGGTAGTGAGCTCCATTCCCATTACATCATTTAGTCTGCACGCAAGGAGTCCTGAAAAGGTGACCTTGCTGTGATGTCCTCCAGCAGGTATTGGTGGACAGGGCTGGCTTAACCACTAGGTGAACTAAGCAATTGCCTAGTGCGGCAGCTTCAGAAGGCTGCAAAGAGCAGCTGCAGTCAATGTAAAACAATGGTCCTGACATCACCCAAACACCAAGAACCATCAGCATTTACTTTTTATTATAGGGAGGGTGGACAATTTTCAAATAGCCAATGTACCTGGATAAAACAGCTTTTGGAAATTGTCCTTATTCTGTAAATATATACAAAAAAAATGTAAGATGTTTGTTTGGCACAGCATTGTTCTGGAAAGGGTGATGTTGGGATAATTGTGATTGCTGGGTTTAATTATCAGAATTTAGGGGGGAGGAGAGGGGCTAGGAACGTACAGTTACTTTGGCACTTTGTGGATACCTGCCTCCTCTTTTGTTGGCTTCCTCTGTAGTCAGAACCACATAGGGCTGTTGGGTGCCTTGAAGCTGGAGCCCTGTGTGGTTGACTGCAGAGGAAAGTTGTCAGAGGAGGAAGAACATGCTGCTCTCCAGTTCCCCCTGCTGGCTGGATGACATCTGCAAGCTTGGGAGTGGGGGGTAAGGAAAAACCCAAACTTTGCAACTGCCAGCTCCAGTTCTGTTCTGTACTGCTGGTTCCGACTGGCCAGTGGAAAAAATCCTTGGCACACCTGTGCTTCTGCTGCAGCACGCCTTTGGGAAAATCTGTGCTGAACCAGGCGTTTCCACTGCAGATGCGCTTTTCAGGATACCTTAGAGAGACTTCCTTCACTGTATGCAAATCTGTCTTATGCAGATTCATTGTGCATATCCTGAAAACAAGACTGGTCAGGTCAGGGGCAGTGGAACACCTATTTGTTTGGGGGGGGGGGATAAGCCCTGCCTTAACTCCGCCCTAACTCTGCCCAACTCTGCCCCTAATGCAGGGGTTCTCGACCCATTTCTTGAGACACACCCAGCCAGTCAAGTTTTCAGAATAAACAGAATAAATATACATGAGGGAGATTTGCATGCACTACTTCAATTGTATGCAGATCTCTCTCATGCATATTCATCGTGGTTAACCTGAAAACCTGATGAGCTAAGTGTTTCCCAACCCTTGCCTTGATCCCATCTACTGATGTTGTTTATCCACTGCAGATGTGTTGAGTTACCCGCTTAGCCAGTCCCATGAGGGAGACGTTTTGGCCAGTCCTGCTTTTAAACTTGCAAGTGTGGCGCTTGTGGTCTCTGATTGTACCTATTGAACTTGGTGTTGCAGGTCCCAGGCACCAGAATGGTGTTGCCAGAAATACAGGAACCAAAATTTCCTTCCTGGAACTGGGCAGCTTGGATGTGCAATCAGTCTTATAACAAAATGCAATATATAATAGTATATGGTGACCCTCCTACCAACCAAACTTAAAACTTTGCAGATGTTGAGAAACTGACTGCAAAGCATTGCTAATACAGAGCATCAACACATCTTGGCTTGGGCTGTGGGCTTTACTGAAATGGAAACTCTGTTTATTTTTCTACTTAAATTTCAAAAGGGTTTGCATGAAGGACAGGGAGCTCCACCACTGTCATCAATTTCGTTAAGGATATGTGTGTGCTTCCTTCTCATATCTACACCCCTCTCTTAATCCAACACAGATAGATAAGCCCCATTGGGGCGGGTTTAACAGGAACTCCACTTACGAAATACAACCTCCAATATGGAAGTAATTACAGTAGTTCAGAGGATATATTATAATGTGGTAGTTATTAAATGGCAGCCAAAGGACTTTATGGAAATTAGACTCCAGGGTCACCCTATCACCTGAGAGTTTACCAATGTAGGAGGGGGCGGTCGCATTTAACCTTTTATTTCCCCTTCTAGACACACTTAGAAGACAGGGAGGGGCACATCTCTAGAGGTCATCAAATTCAGTTCCCTCCCTCCTCCCATTCTGTGCCTCAAAGCAGGAGCCCCTAGATCTAAAACAGAGGTGTCAGACTGCAGTCTTGGAGAGCCTCAGATCGGTGAGGTTTTCAGGATCTCCCTCTGCAATCTTCATGAGATCTGTTCGTATGCTCTACCTCCATTCTATGCACATACATCTCATGCATATTCATTAAGGATATCTTGAAAACCTGACTGGTTTGCAGCTCTCCAGGACTGCACTTTGACACTCCTGATCTTAACCATCCTGAAGAAGTCTCGTGCAATCCATTCACAGGAACCTTCCATTGATGGTATCCAACTGCTTGGATACACTCATAATTATCAGAACGTTCTTCCTCACGCCTACCCAAAGGGACTTATTCCACATGGAAATATCAGCTTTAGAAAAGACTCCGTTTACATATGGATGGTTAGGGAGTGACCTGGGTGGGACAAAGATTTGCATGTGTATTCCGTGTTTCATATAAGGAATACACGTGTATGAACAGAATTGTCCATGTCAGGATTTACACTTGCTCCCAGGCATGTTTTTGGTTTGGAAAAAGCTTTTTATTACTGGGAAATAAATTTAATTAAAAAAAAGTCCTTCCAAAAGCCAAGTCAGAGTTTTGCTAAGTCAGCAAAATTTGTGCTTGGCCAGCTCTGGTTCCCAGCCCTGTTCTGGAGGACTCAAAGCAAGGAGAGTGAAAAAAAATATCAAACTGTGCTCAGGGACATAAGGAAGGCTTCAGAGTGACAAGGTTATGTCGCCCAGGGAGGGGGGAGGGGACCGTCTAACAATAAATATCGTTCAGAAGCCACCCAAGATCTGCCCAGCCACACCATAACTGTAAATGCAATATTGCAGTAAACTGATGACTGCACAGTATGAAATGCAGACTGTTCCAAGAAAAAGAAATAATCTATACTAAATATTTTTGGAGGGAGGTTTTCATAGGTTTTTTTATTGGGTTTTTTTTTCAAGCTATGCTGTACTTTATCACCTCCACATAAACTCTAAATTCTTTAGAAGTGCAAATTTTTAAGATGATTCCCCCCCCCCCCCATTCTGATAGTTCTCTCACTTTAACCCCTCCACTCCTGCCCTACCACAGAGGGTTACTGGGGTAGCTGAGGTCTGAAGGGGAAGCTTCCTCCGAGACCAAAACTATCAATTCTGCTAGACTGCCAGCAGGGGTCGCCTCAGTAGAAACAGTCACCTTCCCTCTCTTCTCCAGAGCTCAAGTGAATTGCCCCTGCCATGCCTCCAAATCTGGTTAGCCCTACCAGACTACTGCCTGAACCAGGTTAATCCAAATAGGCTGATCCAGTCCTGGTTTTTCTCCTTGAGCATGCATGTATGCTGCTTAGGGCAAAATCTGAGCCACAACTGGTATGTCATTGGGCAAAATCAGAACTGGATCTGTGGACTGAACTTGATGCAGTGGCGATCCTGAGGGCTTGCTTGGAAGATATTTAAGAAATGAAGGGACTAGAGTTTTTCCTCCGTATCCCCTCCTAAGAATGTCCCATGAATAAAAATATAAAAATTGAGCTAGCAGTTCACCCTATTCTGAAAGACTGACAAAATGGCTAGAAGGTTAGAGGGAAGACTGCTGAAATCTGAGAAAGGATTTGCTCCTGTAATTATGTTACAATGCTGGCTAGATTCCAACAAGTTAATGATAGTTGCTAAACACCAGATTGGCTCAGCTAATTGGCTAGTTGAGACTCTCTGGGTAGCTGAACCTATGAATTGCCTATATGCAACCCAAAGCCAATACCACCCTCCATCTTATGATCAGGGCTGGCCCCAGAGTTGGTTCAAGATGTTGGTACCCTAGGCAAACTTTAAGCTTTACACCCCTCCATGGCTGTCAAAATCTAACTCTGAATACCCTGCTATTTGCTGCTCACCCGCCCCCCCTTCCCCCTCAAAGTTGCCACCCTAGGTGACTGCCTCATTTGCCTAATGGTTGGGCCAGCCCTGCTTATAATATTGTATTACCTATTCCAGGTGTTGTTACCCCACTTGGGCATCTTTTGGGAAAGCAGTCATAAATCGAATGAATGAATACATAAGATCTCATGTCCAGTGTCCAAGCCAACCTTTTTGCCGAAATAATTGATCATAAAGTTAACTGTTTCTTGTCTCTCCCCCCCCCCCCCCCCCCCCGAGATAATATTTCTGGGTAAATTCCATGCCAAGACCAACATTTTCCACATCCGAGTAAGGTATCCTGAATTCTAGCTCTGGCACAGATCCTCTCTTCCTCTCTAACTCTTTCCCACAAACATCCTATACCTCTTCCAAACCCTTCTATGACTCCCAACCAGCAGCCGCCGGAGGAGAGATACTCACCCCCTTGCTTAGCACCAGCCCCCTCTTTCCTTTTCTCTCTCTCCTGTGGAACATTGTTTAAGAAAGACTAGCTTCATGATCATCTTTCTAATGTTTCTGTAATATAATTTATTTATTTATTTAGCTGTATTTATATCCTGCTTTTCACCGGGTCAAAGCAGTCAATTGGGGGATACATTTAACACGAGGGGATATGACACACATATGCTAATATGTACAGGGAACATGGGCAATGGAGGGTTAAGTGGCTTGCCCAAGACCACAAGGAGTGCCTATAGGACTAGAAATCCCAGACCCTCCGGCCTGAGATTGCTGTCCCCAGGTGGGACTTGAACCCCCGGCCCTCCGGCCTGAAGTACCTTGTCCTAACCACTAGACCACTCCTTCCTCCTTAAGTGAATTCCTTAAGTGTTAATTGGGTGAGGCAGATTAGGACTATTAGTCTCACTTTACTGAAACAGTGAATACATCAATCTCTTTGGCATCTTAGGTTTGAAAGGATATACAAGCTACAGTGATTGTAGCAGTTGTTGATGCTTCTGGAAGCTTTACCATATATTAGCATAGAAAAGGAAGAGGCCTGTGTGCATGGGAGACGGGGTAATACACGTGATAGAAAGTGTTAGGAAAGGTGGGATGGGACAGTATAATGGAAAAGACCACATAATGAACGATAAGGACCGTTGATGGACAGTAAACCTGGTTCTGGATGGTGTCAGGCTGGAAAGAGGAGATAACCAGACATAACCCGAATGCATGAAGTGGCATTTCAGTCGCTACTGTGCATGAGGCGAACGCCATCATGAGCAGATTTGCACTTGCCTAAAGACTGTGAGCATGCCTGGCACAGCCACGAGAAGAAAGGAACCCAAGCGGTGAAATTTCAGTGGACTTACATAGACTAATCCGGCGGCGTGGGATTCAGACTGTGACGAGATTGTCTAATGCATGCCCTAAAAGCTTGTAACCCACAGCGTAAAGCTATGAATGCTTGCTGCGTGGTTGGTCAGAGCTCCCTTGTTCTGTCCTCTCGGTGCTGTTGCAATAGGCAGGTTTTCTTTGCTCTCACTGATTGTGGTTGTTTGACATTTCCATCCACCAAGAACTCTCCCGTTTTCTCTCTCTTTTGTCTTCCCACCATTTTATCCTCCCTTCGCAATATCTTCCTCTCTCTCCCCCTCCCCTATCTTCTCAGCTGATCCAGTATCTTCTGACCCGGGACTAACAAGATCTCCAGGTTGTGGCTTCAGCAGCAGCAAAGCAGATAAAATCAGCAATCTCGCAGTCCCTGCGGTGGTCCCCATTCCTCCTCAGGCACAGACCTCCTCTTAGTATATGCCCTACACATGTCTTTTCCTCTGCAAGAATATTGGAAACAGGCAGTGCTGGAGTTTAACAAACAGAGCTTCCCATTCCTGTCCAGAATAACGTGCACAAGATAAGCTTCATGCATTAGAGATTCTGTATTGTATATGCAAATTCATGATCATAACCTGGAAACCCAGCTGGCTTTGGGGTCCCCAGAAGAGGTTTGGGAAGCTGGGCTGTAGCCTTCCTGTATTTTCCTAGCACTCTCATGAAATGTCATGGACGCAGGCTGGATAAGGTTATCAGAAGTCCCCAGTTTTGAAACAGTGTCCCGACTCCATGGACTACAAGCACCTCCTGTCCCCGATTTCAGTGGGGACTGAGGCAAAGGACATTCCTTCTCCTGCACCCCCCTCTGAGGCAGTCTTGTCAATCAGGGTAGGTGAAGATGTAAACTTAACTTCTTATCTGAAAAGAGGAGAAATTGCTGAATGCTATCTAGACAGGTCATTTTGAAATTATGGGGAAAAGGGGCTTGAGGAGGGAGGACTCCCGCTCAGCCCTCCCAGGTATCTCAGGTCTGCTCTCCAAAAGTCTGGTAACCCTAAGTCTGGAGGAATGAAGGTTTCTATCTGTGCTCCCAAAACTAGATTTCTCCAGGAGTAAAAGAACCATGCACTCGCCGCTTCAGACTCCCAGCATGTGCAACAGATTCTCCAGGAGTGAAAAGAGCTATTACGCAATGGATAGAACCTAGGATAGGACTGAAGACTCCACCTCCCTATAAATGAAGGGGCAGCTATGTGCATGGGACAAAACCCTCCAACCCCCCTCCTCCCCCAAATAAGATGCAAAAGGATGCCAAGGCCATTTGCTCGCACATTTAATTTCCTGCAGCTTCTGAAGGCACGGGCAGTGGATGCCCTTTTGGTTAGAAGGGCCAAATAAGCCAATCTCTCGTCCTGCCCTTAATTTCTCTAATTGCTGATGCTGTGTTGGGTAGTATAGTGGTTGGGCCCTGGCCCCAGTGGTTCACCCTGTTCCCCTATGTCTGGAAAGGTAAGACAAATATGCCACCGTAAAAAACACTGCATAACCTTTTGCCTGATTGTGAAATTGAACATGGCCAAAACTGAGCTCCTTCTCTTTCCTCCCTTCTCTACTTCTGTGCATAACAGCACAACCCTCCCTGTTTCCTCTTTGATTCTACTCGCTCTTTCTCTCCACATATCCAACTGATAGCTAAAATGTGTCATTTCTTCCTCTATAACTTTAGCAAAGTTCGTCCCTTCCTTTCTGAACATAATACTAAAACTTGTATCCAGTCTAGTTATTTTCCGTTTTGACTATTGTAACCTGTTCCTCACTGGTGTCTCTCTGAACCATCCCTCTCCCCTTCAGTCTGTTCAAAACTCAGCTGCGAGTCTAATCTTTCACCAGTGCCGCTATACTCATGTAACCCCTCTTCAAGTCACTTCACTGGCTCCCTATCAGTTTCCGCATCCAGTTCAAACTTCTCCTACAAGTGCCTTCATTCTGCAGCTCCTCACTGCCTTTCCTCTCTTATCTCACTCTGCACCCCTCCTCGGGAACTCCGCTCCTCTGGCAAATCCTTTATCCGTGCCCTTCTCTGCCACTGCCAGCTCCAGACTTTGTTCATTTCATCTTACTGCTCCATACGCCTGGAATAAACTACCTGAGTCAGCGCGTCGGGCCCCTTCTCTAGCCTTATTCAAATCCAGGCTAAAACCCACCTCTTTGAAGCCGCTTTTGGATCCTGATGCTCCTCACTCCTGTCCACGTCTTATGTGTATCTTACCATACTCTAGTCCCCAGTTTCACCGTGTGTTTTGTCTTGATTAGATTGTCAGCTCTGATGAGCAGGGACTGTGTCTGACATCTATATGTGCGGCGCTGCGTAAGCCTTGTAGTGCTATATAGATGATAAGTAGTAGTATGGGACCCATCCGAAAACCTTTACTTAGCGCTGTTTGTATTCTCTCTGCAGTGGTTCTTTATGGTGTGAAAGGTGAGCTGACGAATCTGGTAAATGGCTCTGAAGAGGAAAGACATCCTCACACCTCCACATTCCAAGCTACCCATCTACCCGGCCTTACCGAAGAGGACATTGGTAAGCAGACGTAACGAAGAACTCAATTCTATTCAGCAACACGCATGAGATCTTGTTATGTGGGCTTGTGGCCAATGTTGCCGCAAAGCTGCTGTGGGAGTCCCGTGGCTGGGGGGGGGGGGGGGTGGAAGTGCTGTGATAGCACATTTTCAGTTGACTGCCTGCTCCTTGCGATTGAAAGCACAAATTGGCAGCACCTCCCCTCACCGGCAGCAACTCGATTGGCAGAGTCCCACGCAGTTTTGCAGTAATGGCGCTTGTGACCCTTCTGTGTCTCCCTGCTCCCACGGGATTCTAGCTCAGTCACAAGCAGCTCTGGATTTGGAGCTATAAATCTTCATTTGCAATCACCTGGAGAGTATTTCCCCTATGTCCCATCCTGTTCCCAACCCGTTCACTGCAACGACAGTGCTTTGCGTTGGGCCATGCACCAGGGTTACTTCCAGAACCCTCCAATTGTGGGCCTTAAGTCTGGCCACTAGGTGTCACTATTGCATGATGACTGGGACTCCCTCCTCCTCAGGGACTGTGAACCCAGCCTCCGCGGCATATCCCTCCATGACCAGGAAATCAAAAGCCATGTCTTCCACATAGCAGTACACAGCACTGCCACTAAGCCATGGGGGTCCCCATTACTTGTCACTGTTACTCACCCCTTAATGTCAACCTGACACTTGTCAATTTCCAGCTATGTCTAAGGTAACCATATGGCTCTGTGTGAAGCTGGGCCAGTCCTGATTTCACTGGACTTGCACGTTCTGCTTGCTAAAAGAAACCGGATGTATAGAGCCAGAATACAGGTGACTCTTGGACAACATTAACTTCGTCTCTCTCACCCATTGCCCAGGTTCTCAAAGCAAACTTGGTCTCTGGCTGGTGGGTTTTATGCACCAGATCTGAGTATTTGGTTATTCTATGCCAAAGATTGGAGTGAAGTTTTAAAAATTTGCTGAATAGTTTGGCAAGTCCTAAAACACGACCCACAGCTTAAAACAAATTTGATAGAGGAGGATAAATACTAGCAGTTATTTTAACCTTTCCACGGCTGCTATTTTTCTCTCTCCTCAGAAAAATTGTACAGCATTGAAGTAGAAAACTGCTGGGATGACTTCAGTCACCTGATGAACCGTCTAGCAAGCCGAAACTGGTGTAACTGGACAGTGATCAGCAGGTACGATTGGTTTGACAGTATTACGTTAATTTAGCCATTTCTATTTAGAAGGTTTGTCAGTGGCTCCCCCACAAAGACCAAAGTTTCATCAGACAACTAGACCCTTGCCAAAGTGGGTTAGACAGAACTGCCAATTTACGCAGCTCCAGGAGGAAATTTTGGCCAGTCCTGGATTTCTGACAGCCTCATCCTGATGCATTATGGGACCTACAGCATTGATTTCAAAGGATAGAATCAGGAACTACAACTACCACACTACACTGGGATGTAAGGTCCAAAACAGGACTAGCCTAAAAGTCTTCCTCCTGGAACTGGGTAACTTGGCAGTTCTGGGTTAGATCATGGGTTCAACTCGACCATCATCCTGTCTCTGACAGCAGCGAGCAATAGGGGATTAGTCCTTTTCGTGAACTAGTGGCAGAGTGTGCAATAGTGTTTCTCAGATTTTACAGCGGGCTGTGAGATGGACCCTGAAACTGAACTGAGGTTCAAAATAGTAGCCCAAAAGAATATACATAAGAACATAATATCTGACATACTGGATCAGACCAAAGGTCCATCAAGGCCAGTATCGTGTTTCCAACAGTGGCCAATCCAGGTCACAAATACCTGGAAGGTACCCAAAAAGGTACACAGATTCCACATTGCTTATCCCGGGGTAAGTAATGGGTTTCTCTGGTCCTCTTTAATAATGATTTATGAACTTTTCCTCCAGGAACTTGTTCAAAACTTTTTTAAACCCAGCTATACTAAAAGCTTTAAACTCATGAATCCTTCTAATTAGCATATTGCATGACTTCTTCACATACATAATATACACAATGGTGTCTGGTCTCTTGGGAGCTGATCTCTGCAGTCTAACGTATTTAGTTTCCAAAGAGTGCATCATGGCCCCCCTTCCATCGGATAGAGCCTGATGGAAAGGGGACATGGTAATCCCAGAAAACACAGTCATGAGACCCAGCTGAGGAATGGAGCTTCCTGGTTCTGCAAGGATGGAAGCAATGAAGAGAAAAGGGAGATAGTTAAAATATACTCTAGGGCAGGGATGGCAAACCCCTGTCCTGGAGTGCCGCAATCCAGCCTGGTCTTCAGGATGCCCCTAATGAATATTCATAAACAAGAAAATCCACACTTAGATTATTAATTACATAAAACAACAAGATCTCTCAGACCAAAACAATCAAAATAATACCAGTCGAACTAAACCTATTTTAGTAGCTCAAAAAGAGTCACAACTAAGGGTTTCCCGGCTCCAATCTCTTGCGCCTGATGAAGCCCACGAGGATGAAACAAAGATTTTTATCAGGCTGAAGGGTAGTAAGAGGTCTTGTCGCCATTAGGCAGCAGACTTTAGGTGGCTGCTTCAGAAGCGAAGTTTGTTGAGAGTGGGTCTCAGAAGCCGTGCAGCTTGTCTGACCAGCGATTCCTGAGAGCCGTTGTGAAGTTCTTTAGTGACGGCATTAAAGATAAGTAGATCCGCTGTGCTTTTATCAAGGTTTCCTGAATTTTACTTTATTGGTTTATTTTCTGTTTGCAGGGTTAAGCCCCAAGGTTGAGGTGCTTTTTTCTTTAAAATTGAGCTCCTATTGCAAGCAAGCACTGCTGTGTAATTGGTTTATGCTACATTGGATATTAAGCGAACTATGAGGTGCCGTGTAAGTGCTTTCTCTGTCCTATCTCCCTCTATTGGTGTTTTGAGTTGTGTGTTATAAGTGTGAGACATAAGTTGTGGGATGTAAGTGTGTTGGTGTATATGAAGTCTGTTACTAAGTAAAGGGTTCAAGTGCTGGATACTGTTGTCTGGTAATGGTTTATAGTTTTGAAAACTTGGTTTTGTGGGACTTATTGTACAATGTTTTGATGTGAGTGGTGGGTTTAGGGAGAGTATCTTCTTGGTACCTTTATGTTTATTGAATTATTAAAATATAAAAATTAAAATAAAAGAAGGGGGAGTTGTTTAATGCCTGTGATGCTGAGCTTGATCGTTCCTACAGCTCTCTGTTGCCGAATAATGGGAAGCGATAAGGTTCTGAGGCTTTTTCTCCCCTAAACTGTTGCTGCCATTGTGGTTGAACATATTCTTCTCCTTCTGGGTGGTTTAGTAGTTGTGACTCTTTTTGAGCTACTGAAGTAGATTTAGTTTGGCTGGTATTATTTTGATTGTTTTGGTCTGAGAGTTCTGTTGTTTTATGTAATGAATATTCATGAGATATAGTTGCAAACAACGGGAGGCAGTGGATGCAAATATATCTCATGAATATTCATTAGGGACATCCTGAAAACCAGGCTGGATTGTGGCACTCCAGGACTGGAGTTCGCCATCCCTGCTCTAGCGAATTTCATTTTTGCTATATTACCTTGTTATGGTCCTAACCTGTTTCTATCCTGAGGCCATTAGCTTGTTTCCCAGTTAAACAATCCATTTTTGCTATATTACCTTGTTATGGTCATAGCCTGTTTCTATCCTGAGATCATTAGCTTGTTTCCCAGTTAAACAATCCTGATGTGTGCTGGACTCAAACCTGTGACTTGGAAATGAGAGGCTTTGTTTTGTTGTGGCAGGTCACATGGACCGTTCCCAGTCTCCACTGCAGTAACTGGAACCTAGCTTCTGATGTTACCTGTTCTCTGCTGAGACGGCTGAGAGGTCTGTGTGATCTCTGGTGGTAGTCTTAGCAGTGTAACATCTAGACGCCTGCTTTGAAATTTTAACTTAAATATTCATCAATTCATTTTATTTTTTTTCCCTAGCCCCTATAACAGTTTACAGATATGCCTTGAAGACATGGCCGAGAGACGGGGATACTATTACCCCAACATCTATGCTGAATTTTATATCATGAAGGGCCATAAAACCTACTTCTCGAACTGCACGTCTCGATATCTGATTGACCCCCCCGAAGATATTTTGCTGCCCATCATCTTTGCTCCCATCTGTATCATTCCTTTCATGGTGACGCTGGTGGTGTGGAAAAGCAAAAATGGGAAACCGCAGGTATAAACGATTCGCCCATATTGTGCTCTTTGGGGGCTGCGATACCTTTGCTATTGGTCTGCCACGCATGCTGCCCTGAGATGGCAATGGGCATGGGTCTTCAAGACGACACAGGTCCAATAAAAGCTGTCACAGCCTGCAAAGACTATGGGTTTCTCAAGGACCGACGTGGCTACTGGAACTCTTCTTTACTGAGCAACATTAAAGGGCAGGCCCACTGTGTTACTGTCAGTTGGGCCCAGATCATGAATGACAGAGGTGATTCGGTGGCAGTACTGGGAGCTCCATCTTTCCTTCCTGAACCCAGCTTCTACTCCCAAGCCTCCGGGGATAGTAGATGCTCAGAAGGCTTTGTTCACAGCCACTGCAAGGGGAGGTGAGAGAGGGAGTTCAACTGGGGATAGACTCAGGAGTAATATGCAAAAATACTTCTTTACGGAAACAGTGGTAAATGGGTGGAATAGTCTCCCAGTTGAGGTAGTAGAGACCAGGACAGTATCTGATTTCAAGAAAGCATGGGACCAACACAGAAGATCTCTAAAGGGGACTATAGTAGTTGGCATGGAAGGGCAGACTGGATAGGCGTATGGTCTTTTCCTGCCATCATGTTTCTAGGATTAATTTCTTGATAGTGATAGGATTCGGGGTGCACATGTTTCAGAGGGAGTCCTGTGGGCTGTGGACAGTGGCTGAAGATTATTTCTGTGCTGGCTGGACTGAACGTGGAGGATATGGTGGAAGTTCTCCAGAGTTCTCGGGTAGAGGAATGGTCAGCAGCCAGGATTTCCTTCCATGCTGTGCGCGAATGTGTCTGTTACAGCTGCAACAATAAACTGGATAGGGGAGACGTCGGGGGTTATTGCTTTATAAACCCCTAGAACGGTTTAAAAATAATTCTTTTGTAAGTTTCTTAAAACATTTCAGGACAGATGGATTTAGCATTGTTCCCACAGATGCAAAGCGGCACAGATTCCGTAGCACATCTGGCCCTTTAAGCTTTGAGAACGTTTCCCAGAAAAGTAGATTTTTTTTTTTATTCCTGAGATACTATGTAAAAACACATTGGAAATGTCTGCATGGCAAATTAAATGGAACAAATTTGCTATCAATCCAATTTCCTCTAGGTGCTAACTATAAGCCAGCCTCAAAGCCAACCATCCTGTCTGTCGGGCTTGGACTTGACAGTGGATGTATCAGGGGAGCCATCGGTCAAGCAGACATGAATGGGATTTGCTGACACAGCTCTTCTGTTCGTTAAACCCACAACTTTGGCCATATGATCTGGGGGGAGGAAACTGAAACTCAGCCAAAGTTAAACATCAAACTATTTGGTTGTTTTGGGTCAGCGTGTAAATCCATAGTGTTCAACGGGGTCCTTAATGTTGCATACCAAGTTCTTCCACCCCTGCCTGGATTTCTGAAGGTTTCCGTGAACAGCTAGTCCTCTTCTCCGGAGAGCGCACTGGGGCGTGGTTTCTAATGAAAATCACTTCTCTTACCAGGGCAATCTATGTGATTTTATTCTTTCCAACTCAACGAATGTTGGAAGGATATTATATATAAGGGGTTGAGAATGTCTGGCTATGAGCTAGAATAAGTCTCTTAAAATGTAACTGAATGCAACCAAATTGGGGGAAAAGCCGATGAAAAGATACGCACACACACAGCTTGGAAATAATTCCATGAGGATGCTCTACATTCTTTCTTCACCACGCACCCTCTACCCTCCTAGTGCTGCCACACCTCTATCCCTAATGGACTGCCTCTTAATGATTCAGATGTGTATTTCATTTGCTTTTTAGTAAATTCTACTGTGAAACCTACTGACTCAACTATATAGCTTACTTAATGGCTGCTATGTGTAGTACCATGAACCAGTAATATCTTGTGGTTAAACTGTAAAATCCATGCTTTGAAATTTGTTCATAGTAACATCTAATAGTCTGATATATTATGATACTCTATTTCATGTTATTAATCTTTCAACACCACTGCAAGTGTTATCCACACCACACAAACACACTGCCCTACCACTGTACCTCTGGAAGAACCATTTTTATCTATCAACAGATGAGTCAGTCTCTCCTACCTGTGTAGTCATTGTCTAATATCTCTCTACCAAGATCGCTAACAGTGGGGCCAATTATTGCCAAACCCTGCTGATGGATTTGATTGACTGCACCTCACCACTGGGAACTTTCACCTTAACCAGATGTGAACTGGTGAGCTAGAAAAAAAAAGGCTCCAGTCCTTCTGAAGCTAACTCATTTAATTAAGGTGTTCCTGTCCAACCTATCCCACCAGTAATTTCTAAATCAGATGGACTGGGATAATCTGTAAAGGAGCTGGAACGGATGCGGTAGCCTAATTCTTGACAGATTATCATTATTATTAATCATTTGCATTCAGCACTGTGCAGAGATGCATAATGGACCGTCCCTGTTCCTTGGAGCTTACTACTATTACTACTACTACTATTAATCATTTATATAGCTGACGTCAAGACAAACTAACACGAGATACAGAGATAAACAAAATGAGATGCTTTAAATATGAGGATAATGGTAATCAATAAAAATAACATCGGTCAGTGTGTTGGTTATTTTGTTTATATTAGTTTATTTATTTTCTATAGATTGTTTGTTTGATGTCAGGTGCCTGGAGAATCTCATTTTAGGAAACTGAACCTCCCAGTTCATTGTGAGAAATTTCCAGACTCCTTTCTCTTTGTCAGTCAAACGTTATAGCCATGCTAACATTGGTCATTGTGAAAATCTATGTATGAAAGCTGCTTTGCCATTGGTTTGCCATCCTAAAGTCTATGGGAAAGCTGTCTTTTCATTGGTTACTGCAAGTGATTAGGGTAAGTGCGAAAATGTTCAGATAAATGTCATTAATACAAGTCCATATTTGAGTCGCTTTGGAGAATGACGCTACTGTAATTTTGTGGTAAAGTCTACATCTCATTGAAACATTAAAAAAATGCTTTGGCTGTGAAATTGTATTCAATATATTTATAAAATTTGTTACAACTTCATGTGTAATTTCATGAAAAGAAATAGAGTGGTATAAAAGTCAGCTAACAAGGAGGTTTGCTTGTGCCTCTTCCACACACGCCAACACAATGATGCGCTCTGGCCCTCTCTTTTCCGCCTCAGCCTAGTGGCTGCTAGGAGTGGCATCTCATTTACCATACATCAATGAAACAGTCTAATCAAGACCTGATTTTGCCCCGCTGCACACAGAGAGTTGTAATTCAAATTTTTCTTGGGGAAATCAGTGGGCAAAAAAATTAGAACCCCCAAGCAGCATGAAAATTACAGGTCCATAGATGCAGTGGGAGGATAAGCCCTCATTGGCTCAGCTGTCCATTATGGAACTTAATTCCAGGGACCCTAAGGCTAATTGTGTTTTTTTTCAGGATGTCCACCGTGAATATGCATACGCTAAGTTACATGCATGAGAGACCCAGCATATGCAGATTTACTTCATACATATTCATTGTAGATATCCTGAAACCTGACTGGCTGTGCAACCCACAGGGCAGGTTTGGGAAGCTAGCTAAGAGACCACCCGTTTGTTGCTAAAGAAATGCATATAGTTAGATGTTGCATTCCCAGAATTCTTTTGTAGAAGACTTAACCTTCCTGGTTTTGACCAAGATCAGAGTGGTATTCTGTCCACAGTAGGGGGGGACTAGAAAAAGGGACTGCTACTTCTGGAGAGAGATCTGTAATTGTGAGTATATACTTCTGGGAATTTTCTGAAAGGACTTCTTTGTATTAAAGCTAATTAATCTGTGAACCAGTGTTTTTGTTAAATCAGTCAGGGCCTAGTAGCAGCAGTTTAAGTTTAAGTTTAAAACACAGAAGAGAACTTTCTGGTTACATTTCATACACAGCAGAGAGCTTGTAGTTTAAATTTAATAGTCACACAGGGCCTAGTATCAGCAAAGTACTTTTAGTTTAAATTTAAAACACAGAAGAGAGCTTTCTGGTTAAATTTAGAACCCAGCAGAGAGCTTCTAGTTTAAATTTCATAATAAGGCAGAGTCTAACAGCAGCAAAGAGCTGTAATTTAAATCAAATCAGAATATAACTTAGCATAAAAGGCAAATCAGGGTCAGTACTCTTTGAGCAACAAATAAAGTCTTCTAGAGACCTTTACAAAGAGGCCTTCTACCTAGGGGGCAAGAGACCTGTGAAACCTTTTCAATAGGTGTTAACACCAGGTGGCAGGTCAAAAGGCCATTTTGAAAGACTCCTATTCAAACAAGGACTGTTAATCACCCAGGAAGTTGGTCACAGTTTACCTCATGAGCACAGGACAGGGTACTGTGCAGCTGCCCTCTTTTAATAAGTGTTATTTCCCTCCCCAACACCCACCCACCCACCCACCCCTGGGATAATCGTAGCTTTATAGGTACTTACACATCTTAAAGGAAAGGAGGTGCTCTCAGGTGAAGCTCGTTATCCAAATCAATCATACACTAAGGACCTGAGAATAATTAAGCTTCAGGTGAACAAGGTATATTAAATGTATTAGGTACAGTTTTATTAGTATAAATATCCATAGCAACCCTTAGTAAGTAAAGAACTTCAAGATCTAAACACAAGCTTAAAACTAAGATGCAGACAGCAGTCCAGCAGCAAGATGGGGGCTTTCCAGTCTTTTGCATTGAGTGTCACATGTATGATTTTCTCCCAGTTGGTGAAAGGTCTTACGTGTGCACTAGTTGCAAGGAGCTCTTTGCTCTCAGGGAACGAGTCCGTTCTCTAGAGGCTAGAGTAGCAGACTTGGAAGACATAAGAAAGACAGAGAGGTACATAGACGAGACCTACAGGAATATAGTCCTGAAGTCCCACCTATAGTCTACCATGGAGGAGAGAGGTCACGTGACAGGAGAGCATCACCCTGGTGTGGCAGGAAGTGATCCTGTAACTAGGACCTGTCCTCCAGCTGATGTAAAACCCTCTCGCACCGAGGAAGTTTCTCCAGGGCCATGTGCCCATAAGTGAAGGGTTAGGACAGCCGTTATAGATGGTGATTCGATCATGAGGCATGTAGATAGCTGGGTGGTTGGTTGCCGTGAGGATCGCCTGGTAACATGCCTGCCTGGTGCGAAGGTAGCAGACCTCCCGTGCCACCTAGATAAGGTCTTAGATAGTGCTGGGGAGAAGTCTTCTGTCTTGGTTCATGTCGGTACCAAGACATAGGAAAATGTGGTAGGGAGGGTCTGGAGGCTAAATTTAGGCTTTTAGGTAGGAAGTTGAAATCCAGAAATTCCAGGGTAGCGTTCTCCGAAATGCTTCCCATTCCACGCGCAGGACCCAAAAGGCAGGCAGAGCTCCAGAGTCTCAATGCATGGATCAGACAATGGTGCAAGGATGAGGGTTTTGGCTTTGCTGGGAACTGGGAAACATTCTGGGGAAAGGAGGGACTCTTCCTAAGGGATGGGCTTCACCTTAACCGGGATGGAACCCGGCTGCTGGCATTAACCTTTAAAAAGGAGATAGAGCAGCTTTTAAACTAGATAATAGGGGAAAGCCGACAGTCGCCCAAGAGCGCATGGTTCGGAAGAATGTATCCTTGAAGGAATACTACCAAAAGCAGAGAGGTTCCAAAAAAGAGTAAAGTAGCCCAAATGCCCTTGAGTATGGAGCAGACAGAGCTTAAAGATCCTAAATTACCCATGCCTACCAATAGCCAGATTAATATGAATAAAATACAGTCTCTAAAATGCTTGTATGCAAATGCTAGAAGTCTAAAAAATAAGATGGGAGAGTTAGAATATATAGCACTAAATGAAAGGTTAGATATGATTGGAAAATCAGAGACATGGTGGAAGGAGGACAACCAGTGGGACACTGTGATACCTGGGTACAAACTATATCGTAATGATAGAGCTGATCAAATTGGTGGAAGGATTGCGCTCTGTGTTAGAGAGGGCATTGAGTCAGAAAGGATTAAAGTTTTGCAGAAAACAAAATTTGCTGTAGAATCTCTATGAATTGAAATTCCATGTAAAAAGGGGAAGGTGATGGCAGTGGGGGTGTACTATCGACCACCTGGCCAGAATGAACAAATGGACGATGAAATGCTCAAAGAAATCCAGGAAGCTAAAGACTTCGACTTTCATACTTTGGACACATCATGCGGAGAGAGAGATCATTAGAGAAAGACATCATGCTTGGCAAGATAGAAGGTCAACGCAAAAGAGGAAGGCCAGCAATGAGATGGATCGATACAATAGCAGCAGCTACGGGTACCAGTCTGTCAACAATAAGCCGCCTGACTGAAGACTGAACACAATTTAGGATAGCTATCCAGAGGGTCGCCATGAGTCGACTCCAACTCGACAGCACTTAACAACAACAACAAAAGTTACAGTGCAGTAATAATAATGGGTGATTTCAATTACCCCGGTATCGACTGTGTCAGTGTCATGGCAGGACATGCTAGGGAGATAAAGTTCCTAGATGAAATAAATGACTGCTTCTTGGAGCAGCTGGTTTATGAACCGACCAGAGGGGAAGCCATATTGGACCTAGTCCTTAGTGGAACACCAGATCTAGTGCAAGAGATAAGGGTGTTGGGGCCACTTGGCAATAGTGATTATAGCATGATCGCATTTGATTTAATTAGTGGAGGAGGGATAGTAAGGAAATCCACAGTACTACCTTTTAACTTTCGAAAGGGAGACTATGATAAAATTAAGAAAATAGTTAAGAAAAAACTAAAAGAAGCAGTTGCAAAGGTTAAAGACTTACATCAAGCTTGGGTGTTGTTGAAAAATACTATCTTGGAAGCCCAGACCAGCTGTATTCCACGCTTTAAGAAAAGTGGAAGGAAGGTCCAAAAAACTGCCAGCATGTTTTAAAAATGAGATCAGAGAGGCTGTTACCAAAAAAGCATCTTTCAGGAAATGGAAAAAAGAGCCAAACGACGAAACCTAGAAACAGCACAAGCACTGGGAAGTCAAATGCAAGGCATTGATAAGGCAGGCAAAGGGAGAATTTGAGAAGAAGCTTGCTGCGGAACCAAAAACGCAAAATAAAGACTTTTTCAAGTACATTCGTAGCAATAAATCTGTGAGAGAGTCAGCTGGTCCATTAGATGATAGAGGGGTTAAAGGGGCAGTAAGAGGCGACAAGGCGATAGTGGAGAATGAATGAATTCTTTGCTTCAGTCTTTACTGAGGAAGATGTAGGGATGTTACCCATGACTGAAGTGGTATTTAAAGGTGCGGAAGAATTGAAGGAAATATCGATACATCGGGAAGATGTATTACAACTATTAGATAAACTGAAGAGTAGCAAATCACCTGGGCCGGATGGTATACATCCAAGGGTGTTGAAAGAACTGAAATATGAGATTGCAGACCTGCTATTAGTAATCTGTGAACTTTCATTAAAATCATCTGTAATACCTGAAGATTGGAGGATCGCCAATGTAACGGCAATTTTTAAAAAGGGTTCCAGGGGTGATCCGGGAAATTACAGACTGGTGAGCCTGACATCAGTACCGGGAAAAATGGTAGAAACCATCATAAAGAACAAAATTACTCAGCATGTAGATAGTCATGGCCTAATGGGAGACAGCCAACATGGCTTTAGACAAGGAAGATCTTGTCTTACTAATCTGTTATGTTTTTTTGAAAATATGAATAAACAGGTAGACAAAGGTGAGTCGGTTGATATAGTGTAACTGGACTTTCAGAAAGCCTTTGACAAGGTCCCTCATCAGAGACCTTTGGCAAAACTAAAGAGTCATGGGATAGGAGGTAGTGTACTATTGTGGATCAGGAACTGGTTAAAAGATAGAAAGCAGAGGGTTGGGCTAAATGGCCAATTTTCCCAATGGAGAAAGGTGAATAGTGGTGTACCCCAGGGATCTGTGCTGGGTCCGCTGCTTTTTGACATATTCATAAATGACCTGGAAAAGGGAATAATGAGTGAGGTTATCAAATTTGCATATGACACAAAACTATTTAGTTGTTAAAACCCAAGAGGATTGTGGAAAATTGCAAGAGGATCTTGATAAATTGGAAGACTGGGCATCAAAATGGCAGATGAAATTTAATGTGGACAAGTGCAAAGTTATGCACCTAGGGAAGAACAACCCAAACTATGGTTACACGATGCAAGGTTCCACATTAGGAACCACCACCCCGGAAAAAGATTTAGGCGTCATTGTGGATAACATGTTAAAACCCTCGGCCCAGTGTGCAGTGGCGGCCAAGAGAGTAAATAGAATGCTAGGTATGATAAGGAAAGGAATGGAAAATAAAACAAAAGATATTATAATGCCTCTATATCATTCCATGGTGAGACCGCACCTTGAATATTGTGTGCAATTCTGGTCGCCGTATCTTAAAAAGGATATAGCGTTATTAGAAAAGGTTCAGAGAAGAGCCACCAAAATGGTAAAGGGGATGGAAGGCTACTCCTATGAAGAAAGGCTAAAAAGGTTAGGGCTCTTTAACTTGGAAAAGAGATGGCTGAGGGAGATATGATAGAAGTCTATAAATTAATGAACAGAGTGGAACAGGTAAATGTAGATCGATTATTTACGTTATCAGAATATAGAAAGGCTAGGGGACATGCAATGAAGCTACAGGGTAAACTATTTAAGACTAATAAAAGAAAATATTTTTTCACTCAACGTGTAATCAAACTCTGGAATTTGTTACCGGAGGATGTAGTAAAGGCTGTTAGTGTAGCTAGGTTTAAAAAAGGTTTGGACAAGTTCCTGGAGGAAAAGTCCATAAACCATTATTAAGAAGGGACCCAAGATATCAATGCTTTGCCCATTACAAGCATTGTGGAACCTGTGTCTTTTGGGGAAACTGCTAGGTACGTATGACCTAGATTGGCCACTGTTGGAAACAGGATACTGGGCTTGATGTTCTTATGTAGGGGTTGATGGCAACATGGAAACCCTGTTTTTCCACCAACTCCCCGATAGTACAGGTTCTCTCAGATAAATGGCTAAGAAGGGAGTGTTCTCAGCTCATAGTTCGGATCTTAATTATGATAGTTGCCAAAATGAATGAGAAGCAACTTCAGAATATCTCCAAGAAGCACCTTCCAGACAGTGGACTGCTATCGTCCTTCGGTGTGACTACGTTTCTAAAGAATCTGTTTCCTGAATAAATTGTGTTTGGTGACCTTTCTAATCCACATTTTCTGACCGTGATACTGAAGAGCCCCACTGATATACGAGGCTCTGCTCCGAAACATCTGAACACACCCTGCAGAGAGAAAGGAGGGCCCGAGGTGATCTGTGTCCCTAACAAAGGAAAGGTTAGTGCCTGCAATACAATGAGGTAAAATCAGAACGCTGCCCATAGGCTGCAGGAATTCAAAGTCAACTTCCCAGACACCATAGCTGCCAAGTTACCCAGTTCCAGGAGGGAAACATTTTGGCCAGTCCAAGTTTTGAATTTACATCTCAAAGCAGTGTGGGATTTGTAGTCCCTGAAACTATCCATTGACATTGGGGCCACAGATCCCATAATGCATCAGATTGGGGATGTTGGAAATGCAGAACAGGCCCATTATGTCATCCCACCCCCTTCCTGGAATCTGGATAACTCCGTAGCTCTGGGCTACTGCTGCAGACCACCATGGAGAAAACTCATGGACAGGGTTTCCACCCCACCCAGGTTAACCCGGACAGGCTGATTCAGGTCTGGTTTTGCTTCCTTTGCAGGCAAGGTGGGTGCAGCTAGCATGTGTTCAGAGGCAGGTGATAGCTGCACCCATGCTGGTGGCATCTTTGGGGCTCGAACTCACCACTAGCGTAGAGGCTCCCAGCCACTCTGTCCTGAGCCTGTCTGAGCATAGTGCTCAGGTAGCACAGTGTTTTAAACACAGGAGCACCCCTGGCTACCACCAGGCCAAGTCATACGCTACTCCTGCGCTAAACCCCATGATCCTGACTACCGCTCGTTAGTAAATATGCCTCACTAAATGATGAATCAGACTGCTTTCCTTAGCAGTTCCCATGAGCTTCATATACTCCCAGAGAAAGCACAACAGGCGAGTTGCCCAGATCCAGGAAGGAGACATGGGGCTTATCCTAGATTTCTAACCTCCCCATCCTGCTGCATTATGGGACCTGTGGCACTGATTGCAATGGGTAGATCAGAACCTACAAATCTCACGCTGCTTTGGGATATAAGTTCAAAATCAGGACAGGCCAAAAAGTCTCCCTCCTGGCACTGGGTAACTTGGCAGCTCGGAGAAAGGAAAACTGAAGGTCATCTAGTCTGCCCAGTTTCAGTGGATTTGAATTTTAGCTTAAATCTTCATCTTTATTGCTTAGCTTGATTGACCGCTCAGGCAATAGCTTCAGAGCGGTTTACAAAATTACAAGGGCTGCAGAATGAAAAATGAAAACAGAAAGGAACGCCATGAATTAGCAGGACAGCAAGAGACGTAGAAGGGAAACATTCAGAGTAGAAGGGAGGGAGATTGGAAATAGGAACATAGAGTGGCGGCAGAGGCAGGAGGGGAGGGGGCAGCAGGAATACCTGGGAGAATGTGGTCCTGCGGAGACCAAAGGCCGGCCAAAAAAGGTTGGTTTTTAAAGCAGCTTTGAAACTGGTGAAGGAGGATTCAGCATGGAGAGTAGTGGGGAGGAATTTCCATAAGGTGGGACCCAAACAGAAAAAAGCTGATGTCCGAGTGCACTCAAGGTGGGCACAAGATACGGAGGGAAGCACTAAGCAATGGTTATGGATAGGGCGTAAGAGGCGATGGGGAATGTGAAAGTGAAGCAAATTGGCGAGGTATTGGGGCGTGCCCGTGTGAATACTTCTATGGACAGAAACAAGAATTTTGCACTGTATTCTAAAGCAGACAGGGAGCCAGTGGAGATGGATCAATATTGGGGAGATGTGATCCAATCTGGAGGAGCGTGTGAGAAGAGGTGCAGCCGGGTTTTCTAAATGTTGGAGCCTCTGTAACTAATACTGAGGAATACCTGCAGGGCTACGTTACAAGGAGAGAAAAAGCACGGTCAAGGAGGGAGTGGAAAGAAAGGGATGGACTGCGGGGATTTGGCGTAGGGAATAAAATGCTCGACGTGTAAGAATGGAGATGGGCTCTGCAAATGAGAGGGAGGAGTCTAGAGTGACCCCCTTTTATGAATCCGAGCTCCAGGGGCTCAGACAGTCAATTACAGAAGAACCAACTTCAGTAAGGTAAATACAGTTACATCTGCTTTAAAAAGGAAGTAATGATGCTGGTATAATGGAATTAAAATACACACATGGCTAACTCAACCACTGGGAACAACTAAGCTGTCACCTAGGGCACCTTCTTCGGGAGGTGGGGGGGGGGCAGCAAAGAGCAGGGCATTCAAAGCTAAACAGTAGATCCTGACAGCCGGACAAACTCAAAGAACCATCAGCAGATTCCTTTATCTGTAGGGACAGAAGGCACACAGACACCTACAAAGAAAAGTTTCTTCTTTAAAGTCTGCTGTCCAGTTGTGCATTTTTTATAGGATTGTTGTGAGGAAGGTGGTGCTGGGATGATCATGAATGTTGAGTTTAAGGCCGTACCGAGCTAGAATCGTGCCCTGTGCAACTTGCATATTGGGTGCGTGCCCCCCCCCCCTCCTCCCCATACCTCTGTCCAGCCGCTGCCTGTTCTTGCCCTGTTGCTACCACATTCTGTTTTCTCCATGGCGGTGCCGGCAGCAGGGAAAGAGCAGAAAGCGGCTGGATGGAGGTGGGGGGAAGAGGGTGTGCACCCGATGTGCAAGTCGCCAGCACATTAAGCGGATCGACCTGCTTAAATTGCTGTGAAAAGGCTTATAGGATGCATTTCAGCTGTCTGCTGTTGCCCTGCCGCCGCTGAGAGAAGAAAAAGTGGCGGTGGGAGGACAACAGCAGGCAGCTGAAATGCGCCCCCTAAGCCTTTGTGCCTTGTGCGGCTGTGCTGCTTGCACAGGGCTGCTGAAATGTGCCCCCTAAGCCTTTGTGCCTTGTGCGGCTGTGCTGCTCGCACAGGGCTGCTGAAATGTGCCCCCTAAGCCTTTGTGCCTTGTGCGGCTGTGCTGCTCGCACAGGGCTGCTGAAATGTGCCCCCTAAGCCTTTGTGCCTTGTGCGGCTGTGCTGCTCGCACAGGGCTGCTGAAATGCGCCTCCTAAGCCTTTGTGCCTTGTGCGGCTGTGCTGCTCGCACAGGGCTGCTGAAATGCGTCCCCTAAGCCTTTGTGCCTTGTGCGGCTGTGCTGCTCGCACAGGGCTGCTGAAATGCGTCCCCTAAGCCTTTGTGCCTTGTGCGGCTGTGCTGCTCACACAGGGCTGCTGAAATGCGTCCCCTAAGCCTTTGCGGCCTGTGCGGCTGCACTACTCGCACAAGGCTAGGTACAGCATGGGTTGAGTATATCAAAATCTCAGGGAGGGGGGCACAAGGCTGAAGATTTGCTTAGAGCATCCAATATTCTTCCACCAGCCCTAAACACACAACTACCCATTCCTTCCATCCCCTATTTAAACATGCCTCTTAAAAGTAAAGCATACCCCAATCAGCTCTCGAAAAGGAGGAAGTGGCCTACTGGTTTGATCAATGACCTAAGAGCATGGAAAGCAAGCTCTCAACTCCTGCTTCTGCCCCTAAAATTCCTTGTGAGGTGGGCAAGTCACATTCTCTTGCTAGTTCAGGTTCCCACAGATTATAAACTCCTCATGGCAGGAATATATTGTAGCTGAATGCTTATTACCACCGCACAGAGTCCTGCAGTGTTATAAAAATGATCAGTAACATTATTTCACTACTGCTTTCTCTACGTAACATGCTGGAGCTTTGTGTGTATGAGCCTGGCACATCCACCATGCTTTCCGGTGCTCCAGTGACTATACCGCCATCTCCATAACCCAAAGCCCTGTCCTTGAACTGTCTTACCAGTGATGAACCACCAAGAACAGATTTAACCAGAGCTCGCAACCTTAAGCCCAGGCCTCAGACCATCTTAATAAGTCAGGGGGCAAGTGTATCACATCAAAGAAACACTTTAGCTGTTTGGACACTGGAGACAGCGAGAGCTGCCTTGTCTTTGTTCTTTAAATACAGAATCGATTTGTCTGCAGTTCTCCATATTCAACTTCAAAGCGTCCCTCTTCTGTTAAAGGGTCCGTACAAGACAGAGTACCAGATTTAAGTTTTGAGGCGTTGCCTATGACCGCATGACCTTTTAATTTCCCCAAGGGAGTATTTCACTAGTGAGTTTATCAAATGCCTTCTAAAAATCTAGTTACACACATCAACTGGCTTATCCTTGTGTTTATTTACATGTTTAAAGATCTCTTGTAGATTAGTAAGGCATGGCTTTCTTTTGCTAAATCTATGTTATCTCTTTCCGTTCAAGCCCATTTTGAGATCTTGTTGATCTTGCCACTTTGAAAAGTATGTACATTAGTAAAGGCTGTGAGGGATAAAAGTTGACTTTGAAAGATAACCTGTGACTAACCGGGAGTCAGTCAGTGTTCATGGGGTTGACATGATCATATTTGTTTGCTGAGTGTAGAAGTTTAACTGCTGTATTTTGGATGTTTTGCAGTCTTTTGAGGGCTCTTTATTCCATTCATTTCCATAATCCCAACAAGATAGAATCAGTGAGTGTGTCAGTAGCCCAAGCGCCATCTCGTCTAGGCTCAGTCATATGGCATGGAGCTGACACAGTGCAAATAAACAGATTCTAACTACTAAAGAGATCTGAGCCTCAAAATTTAACTTGGAGTCAAAATGGAAGTCAAAAATCTTTGTAATTCCCAGAAGAATAGTGGTTCTCAACCCAGTCCTCAGAGATCGCTTGGCCAGTCGGGGTTTTAGGATATCCACAATGAATATGCATGAGAGAGCCCTGCATACAATGGAGGCAGCACATGCAGATCTATTTCTTGCATATTCACTGTGGATATCCTGAAAACCCGACTGGCCAAGTGGACCCTGAGGACTGGGCTGAGAACCACTGCCCTAGAGAAACTGGTGTGCCCATTGGTAATGGAGAGCGAGTTGGGCTGTCTAGGTCAGGGGTGGGCAGTTCCGGTCCTGGAGGGCCGCAGACCAGTCAGGTTTTCATGATGTCCCTAATGAATATTCATGAGATCTATTTGCATCCACTGCCTTCCATTGTATGGAAATAGGTCCATAAATATTCATTAGGGACATTAAGAAAACCTGACTGGTCTGCGGCCCTCCAGGACCAGAATTGCCCACCCCTGGTCTAGGTGATCTGTTATTAGGGGACCAGATTTTCGGAGACCAAATCTGGGACACTTGGGCAGGGCTGAACTGGGCAAGGATCCTCCCTCCTCAGGTATCTTTTTCTCATATACTGTATTTCAAAATGACCAGTCTAGGTAGCATTCAGTTATTTTCAAACGTTTCAAAACGACCGTAGCAGCCCTTTTCGAGTTATAAGGGCATATACCCAGGGCCGTACCAAGGACTGATCAAGCAGTGCAGCCGCATAGGGCGCAGGCACAGAAGGGGGCAATGACATCATCACTGGGCTTCCAGGAAGTTCAGACAGAGTGAGTTTCTGAACATGGCTGGGTGGAGTGGGGCACCAGATTTGTTAGTCACGCAGGACGCATTTCTATCTTGGTACAATCCTGCATACATATAAGCTTAAACTTTATATTATAATATACTACTACTACTATTATTAATCATTTATATAGCACTACAAGGCATACACCGCGCTGTACAAACACATAAGAAGACAGTCCCTGCTTGTAGGCCTTGCAATCTAATCAAGACAGACAGAATAATACAAGAGAAACAAGGGGGTTCAAATAGGGAAGAAAACAAGGAGAACAAAGGATTAGGATCCAAATGCAGCCTCAAAGAGGTAAGCCTTTAGCATGGATTTGAAGAGGGGGAGAGAAGAGACTTGACGTAAAGACAGAGGAAGTTTGTTCCAATCATAAGGAGCAGCAAGGTGAAAAGATCGAAGTCTGGAGTTTGTAGAAGAAGAAAAGGACATAGAGAGAAGAAAGCTAGAGGAGGAACGGAGTTCACGAGGAGAGGTGTAGGGAGAGAGAAGAGAGGAAAGGTAATGAGGGGCAGTGGAGTGAATGCATTTATATGTTAGAAGAAGAAGTTTGAATTGGATACAGAAATGGAAGGGGAGTCAGTGAAGTGATTTTTTTTATTTTATATTTATGCAATTTTACACCAAAATCAAGCAAAAGCTCGTACAGAAAAACACTACCGTATATAAGGTAAATATTAAACATAAAGCATTAAACAAGAAGAAAAAAAAACAATATACACAGGGTTAATTTAGCCCACAATACGGGGGAAGTGTAAAGAAAATAGATAACTGAGGCTAGGTAAAGCCTCAGCCTATAAATAGGAAAAATTATTACAAACACCAAGAGGG
The DNA here is from genome assembly GCA_033557465.1 of Ichthyophis bannanicus. Lineage (NCBI taxonomy): Eukaryota > Metazoa > Chordata > Amphibia > Gymnophiona > Ichthyophiidae > Ichthyophis > Ichthyophis bannanicus. The sequence continues at coordinate 58,078,772 of CM066045.1, forward strand.
AGGCGCGACTCGGAACATAATTCCATATAACGATGAATTATCCTATAGGTGATGAAGTCAGCAGGTGAGATGAAACAAAGAGAGATAAATCCTCAGGCTGAGAAAATACATACTTATTATCACGATAATAAACAAGGCATTTACAAGGAAACTGAAGTATCATAGTAGCCTCAATTGATAGAACACCAGGTCTTAAAAGCAAAAAAGCCTTCCGTCTCTTTTGGGTCTCTCTAGCTACATCTGGGAAAATAGCAATTTTTTGTCCCATAAACAATACATTCCGCTTCTTAAAGTATAACTTCAAAACCCAATCCCGATCAGAAGAAATAGCAAAAGTGACCAACAGAGTAGAAACCTTGATATCAGTGTCTTTGGGAGACTGCAACAAAGCAGACACATCAAGAGTGTCCGCCTTGAAAGCCCACAAATTCAACTGATCCCCACATTTAGCTACAGGGAGAAAATAAGCTTTAACTACTGGTGGCAATATATTCTCAGGCACATCTAGAGACTCATGTAAATATCTTTTAAACAAATCCAAAGGGGAAATACCACCAATCACGGGGAAATTTAACAGGCGTATATTGGACGCCCGAACAACGTTTTCCAAAGTTTCTAATTTCCCCCGAATTGCTACATTATCTTTGATGATTGACTCATTTAGTAACGAAATTTGGGAAACTTTCTGTTCACCAGTAGCTATCTTCTCACCACACAGTCAAGTTCTCCTTAATAGCCTCTGTTGCTGACTCCAACTTCTCAAGACGCTGGGAGGATATAGCCATCTGTTGAGACACCACCGCAGAAAGTTGTGAAATCGCGTCCCAAATGGATTCCAGAGAGAACACCTTAGGACGTTGCAAAGGGGCAATCAAAGGAAAATTTACAAACGCCGAGGAACTCCCCACCACTGAAGCTCCATGAAGCTGTAACTGCACCTCTGTCTCCAACAACTGCCGACCAGACCCATCCACATCCTCCGATGCCTGGGAGGACTCTCTGGAACTCAAATCAATCGGGGCCCGCTCCAGCAAGGCAACTCCCACTCCATCCGGGTAAGCTGACTCACCACTCGATAGACGAGGTTCCAGAAGGGCCGAGTGCAGAGGAGGTGGTCGTTCATCAGGGGAGAGAGATATTTCAAGGGCAGGTGAGACCGGGTCTACCTCCACCGGTGCCACAGCGCCCGCTCTAATCTCCCCCTTCTGCTGCTCCGAAATTGAGACAAAACGGTCCATTAGGGCCTGAGGTAACGGGAAGCAAGGGCTCCGCGGGCAAAGCCTTATGCTTACCCTTGCGTTTAGGCATAATGCAAGGAATCACTCACGCCGCCATCTTAGAGGTAACCACACCCCCCGGCACTGCTTTTGCAGTGAAGTGATTTTAGAAGAGAAATTATATTAATTAGATTAGCTATGCAGCAGAATTCTGGATAGATTGAAGAGAAGCGAGATGACACAGAGGGAGACCATAAGGAGGACGTTGCAATAGTCAAGACGGGAGGTGACCAAAGAGTGGACAAGAGTCTTAGTAGTGTGTTCAGAAAAGAAGAAACAAATTTTGTTAATGTTGTAGAGAAAGAAATGACAGGTTTTAGCTATATGTTGAATATGTGTGGAGAAGGAAAGGGAGGAGTCAAAGATGACCCCAAGGTTGTGGGCTGAGGTAACACGAAGAAGAAGAGTGTTATCAACTGTGACAGAGAAAGGAGGAAGGGGGGAGGAGGTTTAGGGGGAAAATAAGATGTTCAGTATTAGCCATATTCAATTTTCTGCAGCAGTGAGACATCCAGGTGGTGATCACTGGAGACTTTGGCAAGAGCCATTTCAGTAGAATGAAAGGGATGAAAACCAGATTGAAGTGGATCAAGAAGGGCTTGAGAGGAGAGAAATTCCAGACAGTTGTGGAGAACTGCACGTTCAAGAATTTTGGAAATGAATAGGAGAAGGGAGATGGGTCGATAATTAGAAGGACAAGTAGGGTCAAGTGAGAGTTTTTTGAGGAGAGGAGTGATTACAGCATGCTTGAAGGCTGCAGGGAAGGTTGCAGTGGAACGGGAAAGGTTTGAGAATATGTGAGATGAAAGAGATGGCGGAGGAGGAGATGGAGATGAGGAGATGGGTGGGGACAGGATCAGAAGAACAGGGAATGAGTTTAAAGGAGGAAAGAAGAAGAGAGGCTTTCTCAACATACATTTTAGAAAAGGATGAAAGGGTGATAGAGTTTGAGGAGAAAAGTTGGTAATGGAGAGGGGGTGAAGAAGATTTACTGGGGAATTGAAATCTTATGCACGCTGTCATGGAAAGAGCTTACTAGAGTTTGAGCAGAGGGAGAAGGAGGGATTGGAGGTGGAGGTGCCTTAAGAAGAGAATTGAGAGTAGAAAAGAGACAGAGAGGGCTAGAGGCACGACGGTTAGTCAGATGGAGAAAATAGTTCTGCTTAGTGAGTGCATGGCGGACTGGAAAGCAGGAAGTATGAATTTGAAGTGAAGAAAATCAGAGAGAGAACGGGATTTGAGCCAAGTGCGCTCAGCTGAGCGGGCACAGGAACGTAAGTAGCGGGTAGCTGAAGACAAGGGCTGAGGTGAGGTGCTCCTCACAGGACGTGGAATGGGCAGAACAAGGGTATCCAGAGTAGAGGAGTGTTATAGGAAGCTATAGACAGACTTAGAGGACAAAGTGGAAGAGAGGAGAGATGAGACAGTAGAGGATAGAGTCAGTGGATCGATAGCATGGAGATTCCTAAAAAGACAGGAGGAGACTGGGCGAGATTGAGGGGGGAGTAATGAAGAGTGAAACTTAACAGGTGATGGTCAGATAAGAGAAGAGCGGAGATATGGAAATTAGAAGGTAAATAAATAGAGTAGAAAATGAGGTCAAGGCAGTGACCAAGCCAATGAGTGGGGGGAAGAAGAGCAAAGCTGGATGTTGAAAGAGGAGGTAAGGGAAAGGAACTTGGACTCATAGGGGTCAGAGGGGTTATCAATATTAAAATTAGTCACCAAGAATAAGGGAGGGGGGAGAAGAATCTGGAAATAAGGAGTCAAGAGTCAAAATCAAAGAGGAAGATAGAAGAGGACTTGTCAGGGGGTCTATAGATGACAGCGATCCGGAGAGGTAGAAGATGAAAAAGACGTATGGAACGGACTTCAAAGGAGAGAAAGGAATGAGAATGAGGGAAAAGGAGGAGTTGAAATTGGCAAGAAGGAGAAAGTAGAAACCCAACACCACCACCATAGACAGTGGTACGAGGCGAGTGGGAGAACTGATAGTTGCTGTGGCAGAGGGCAGCAACCGAAGCAGTGTCTTCGGGGAAGAGCCAGGTTTCAGTAAGAGCAAGAAGATGGAAAGCATGAGAGATAAAGAGACCACGGGTAAAGGGAAGTTTATTAGAAATGGTATGAGTATTCCATAAGGCACATGAGGAGGGGGATGTGGATGAGATTAGGGTGGTGGAGAGAGACACTAATATAGGAGTGAGAGAGAAAAGAGGGGGGACCAGGGTTGGGATTAACATCACCAGAGGACAGAAGGAGAAGAAGGGTGTGAGGGAGAGAGGAGACAGCACGTTGGAAATGGGGATGAGGTTGTTTTAGAGAGGAAGGAGAGGGATGAAGGACACGAAGGAGAAGGTGAAGCTCAAGAGCTGAGGAAAGGGTGGAGGATAAGATGGGGGAGGAAATAGGGAGGGGGAGAAAGAGGGTGGGGTGTTAGGTTGGTGGAGTGAGAGAAGAAGGTTAGGGAGGCTCAGAAAAAGGAGCAAAGAATGATGTGGAGCCATAAGAAATGGCAGAGAGGGCAAGTAAAGTTAGGAGAAGACGAGGGATAGTAGGTAGAAAGGGAATAAAGGTAAAATAAATGAAATAAAGTAGAATAAATAAAATAGAATAACAGATAAGTAAAAGTCTTGAAAGACACTGAGATTATATTTTTTTTTTCAGAAAAGAAGTTAATTTTACATCTTCTTCTACCAGGATTGAGAAGATTGCAGGAGAAGCAATGTCTTCTGCCTCTATCCCCACTAAAATCACAGATAGGAAGTGATTATAGTTCCTCGAATCAGGGACACTACCTCAAAATCGGGGACAAACCCCAAAAATTGGAAACATCTGGTAAAGCTTATTTGTTATCCACACAGTCAGGCATTTGGCAGGGTTTAATTGTAATCTAGTTTCTTCTAACCAATGAGTGACGGCAACTAGAGAGGAGTTCAAAGGGGACAAATCAGGGTTGTTAGGGCCAGCTGCTAGCATAAGGAAGTGATTGCATGTCATCATGGAGGAGTGGCCTAGTGGTTGGGGCAAGGTACTTCAGGCCAGAAGGTCGGAGGTTCAAATCCCACTAGAGGACAGCAACCTTGGGCCGGAAGGACTGGGGTTTCTAGTCCCGCAGGTGCTCCTTGTGGTCTTGGGCAAGCCACTTAACCCTCCATAGCCCATGTTCCCTGTAAAATAGTTAACTCCAAGTTATAATGCCCTATTCAATGTAATTTCAGTTTGTTCAATGTAAACCGCACTGATGCAGAATAGCGCAGTATATAAGAGAATGAAATAAATAAATAAATCAGCAAAGCCGTTTTTAAACATTTTTAATTGTTTTTTTAATTTAAAGCAGTTACATTCTGTGATATACAATGATCTAGGCTATAAACACTCCTAAAATCAGATATAACAACAAAATATATAATCAAATAAAAGTATTAAGTAATAATTAGCTCAGAAAATCAAATGAACAAGAAGAACATTCCAAACATAAAATCAAAGTAAAAAAACCCAGGTTTACAGGGAATTAGGAAACACACATACACACAGACACACAATAGCAAATTCAAAGACTTGGATTTGCCTACCAGGTCATAATTATAATACATCTGCATAATTCAATCAAACGACGAAGTACACAAAAATGTGTCACTAGCCTAAAAATCTCATTTAAGCCCTGCATAGTTTAATTATCCCTTAGTAACTCAGAAATGCCTGGGAGAATTGATATACTTTGAGGTTTTTTTATGAAACACCGCAATGTGAGATATTTCAAGTTCAGTAGGTAATAAGTTCCAAAGTTTAAATTACCGAAAACACTTGATTCCTTAACTCATTAAAGTGAATAAGCCGAAAGAACGGGACATCTAAAGGCATGAAGCGGCTTTTAGAAGGGATGTCTAGGAAGAATGCGAGACATCCAGGTCACAACGTACAAAATGCCGGCAGAGAGGCAACAGTGAAGAGAAGCACGTTTGAAATGATTCCGTTTCCGTCCTGAAAGATGCAGGTCCCTGCAACCAGTTCTGGAGATGGGCCCGTACAGAGGGCATGGCCAGGTATGTGCGTGAGTGCAGGTCGATTTAGAAAGGTGGACGTCCCCGAAATGCACGACTGCCTAAACCAGTACATAGACATGTCAGCCGAGATATTTCAGAACGGGGGCGTCTCTGCTGTGATATATGCCTGTCCCACTCTGCCACTTTAGATCTGCGGACATGGGGCAGTGAAAATAAAAGGACCGTTAACTAACAGTCGCGTTTTGTTGACCCGGCAAAAAGTACAGTGGCGGCAAAGGCACATTTTGCTCTTCCCCCTGTAAGTGTTGCTGCTATGTAACGAGTACTTCTCTGCAACCTATTCGTGGTCTGAAGCAGGGATAGGCATGGACACAGCAGCAGCGGGGGTCAGAGGTGCGCGGTCCTTTCTGAAACCATCACCGTAGGACCGCCCAGGCCATTCCTTCACATGACATGGACGTGATTGTTCTGGAGACGTCTACATATCCAGACGGGCTGTCTTTGTGATTTGCATGTCTGAATACCCATTTTCAGACAAATGAATCACAAATACAGCTTCTAAAATACCCCCATAGCGTCCTGAGAATACAGAGGCGAGGGGGTCGATATATTTTTATCACAGTTGAAATGCTCAATGGCTCTTTGTAATTCAATGCCTTGAAGATGAACACTAATACTTTGAAGATAATTTGCCACTTAATGGGCAACCAACGTAATCCATGTAATGTAGATGAAACGTGATCCCTGTGATTCGAACCGGTAGCAATCCCGGCAGTGGAATTTTAAACTATTTGAAGTGTCTGAATGGCAGACTAATACCATAATCTAACTGTGATATTACCAAAGCCTGGATTATTATCTGACATAAAAGACTGATCGCCTTATTATCCCCAGTCTGTATAATGCAGTTTTAACCACATTTCAGGAATGTTTCACTCTAACATCGCACCTAATGTCAAGGGTCCCATCGGTTGGATAGATTTTGTCTGTCCATATACGTCTGTTTGTGCATACATGAGCTTCTTTCCGCCTGTCCAAACCAGCAGCATGAAAAACCAGCATGAAGAGCCGGGGCTGCAGTCTCCAAAGGCCGGCAGGAGTCCCTGGATCTGTGCTTTTCAAACATTTATCCCGTACGACCCCATTTTAACAACTAAAACTTCCTGTGTCCTCAGATGATGATGATGATGAAATCGAAAGGTAGATCGCCAGCCTCCTTCCCCTTGTGAGTTTGTGTTTGAGTGTAATTTTGTGTATGTAAGGCTGAAATCCACCTAGGATTTTAGAAAGTGCGGGCTAGAAGGGTTATAAAAAAAAAGAAGAAAAAAAGCAGCCAGAGTAATGGCAACAGCGCAGCAGTCAGTGTGTGCTTACAGACCCCAGTACTCAGGCTGGGGTTCCAGCCTAACAGGAAGCTTAACCAGGAGGCGGCAAATGCCTATGAATGTTCACTGGCTCACAGGCCACATGCTGACTGGTGACTTGGCACAGGTCACAGTAAAAATCCAGACACATGGGGAAATTACCATGTTTCTGTGACCCCATCAGGTGATGATGTGACCTCATTTAGGATCCCAAACTCAAGTTTGAGAACCACTGCCCTGGATCCTACTGGCCAGAAGAGGGGTTTGAAGCCTGAAAAGGCAAGTGGGCATCCCCAGGGTCGGCTGCCAGAAGAGCAGGACTGCGGCTTGAAAATGCAAGTGCGTATCTCCCTGATATTCTCGAAAGCAAAGACCAAAGCACAAAATTAATTTGCTTTTTCTGCTGTAGCATTATCCTTTCTCACTGCCCCATACTGCATCAAGCCCATTATCCTGTTTCCAAAAGTGGCCAACCCAGGTCATCAGCACCTGTCAGCAGGGCCGGTGCAAGGATTGGAGGCATCCTTACTGGGGCCCCCCCCCCTCCACCGTGTCTCTCTGTCCCCATTGCCATCACTGCCGCCCTTCTCCGGAGGGACGGCAATGCCAAAGGAACCACAGCCCATGCTTACCAAAGGCTCCAGAGCTACATCACAACTTCTGCCTACCATCTTTGGGTGCTTCCAACCCGACCCCCCCCCCCTCCTCCCCAATGTAGACTTCCGTTTTGGCATAATCTGGAAGTTGGCGTCGGATGAAGATTGAAGCAACCCAAGATAGCAGGCAGGAACCGCAATACAGCACAGGTTCCTTTGCTATTGTCGCCATTACTGGCCCCAGAGAGAGGTGACAGCAATGCAACAGACACCCCCAAAAGGCCGGCGGCCACCTGGTTCCAAGGATAAGCAGTGGATTCATATCCATCTAATTTCCAGTTGACTCCCCTTGCAGAACCACTTTGGATTTTTATATACTTGAAGATATTTGTATTAATATTCTTGTGCCTTTTTGGCAAGTTTCCTCCTCAGATTTACTCATAACATCCTTTATCAATAGATTATACAGTTATGGTCAACATTATTGGGATCCTTGCAGTTCAACCCCTTAATGTCCAATATCTCCTAAAAAAAAGTGGCCAGTGAAATAGCTTTGGACTATATATGCACACGTATTTGACACATAAATGAATCAAATAAAACAAGACCAATTAAAAGAGGGAATAGTAGGAAATAGTATAAAAACTGGGATATTGCCAGGACATGATTTTTGGTACCCTTATAAACTATTCAAATCAATTTGAACAGAAGAACCACATTCCCATTGCAGTAAAATTAGACGCATCTTTGAGCAATTGTCAGTACTCACATGACTTGAATCAACCAATGAATGATGGCTCTAAAGTTTAAAATGGCCGCATTCACTCCCTGTTCCATTTTCACAATGATGAAGTTAAAAAAGGTGTCTGAGACCGTCAGAAAACCATTATCACCAGACATCAAACTTCAAAGGGGTAAAAAGCCAGCTCCAAAGACCTTGGGATTCCTGTGTCTACAATTCACAATGTTATTAAGACGTTTTATGCTCATGGAACTGTCAAGAACCTCCCAGGATGTGGTGGGAAGAGGAAAATTAATCCAAGAAGTATTTTATTGTTAGTGTGAACTGTTGGAAAAACACCACGTACAACATCCAAAGAACGTAAGGCTGACCTGGAGCAATCTGGAGTGGTGGTTTCAACCTGCACCATGCGCCGCGCATTAAACAAAGAAGAACTGCATGGACAAAGGCTAAGGAGGACCCTACTGCTCAAAGACAGACATAAAAAGGCAAGCCTGATCTTTGCCCAAATCCACCTTGAGAAACCACAATCCTCCATGGACAGATGAAACCAAACTTGAGCTCTTTGGCAATGCAGACCAGCGATACATTTACAGGCAAAGAAATAAAGCTTATAAGGAGAAAAACACCCTTCCTATGGGAACTGGAGGTCTGGAATGTACTAAAGGAATCATGAAGTCAAAGGAGTACCAAGGTATTTTGGAGCAAAATGTGCTATCTAGTGTCAGAAAGCTAGGTCTGGGCTGAAGATCATGGGTCCTCCAGCAGGACAATGACTCAAAAGTATGGTTAAAAAGGAAAGAATTGACTGTTTTAAACTGGCCAGCAATGAGTCCTGATCTCAGTCCAATCAAGAACCTTTGGAAAGAGCTAAAATCTGCCATTGGTAGAATTCTGGAAACATTCGTGAGCTGGACCAGATCACAGTTGACGAGTGGGAGAAACTACTAGCAGAAAGATGCAAGAAACGTATATTTTGGTACAAGAAACGTTTGGAGGTTATCATCACTGCCAAGAATTGTGCAATCAAATATTAGTGAAGGGTGCCATTAATCCTGTGTAGGTGATATTTTGTTTGTTTCTCAGAAATTACTATGTCTAAGTTGCACAGACATCTTATTTGGTTCTATACCTTTGAACATACTATTAAAATATTATGATGGCATACATTTGGAATATTTCCAATTATTTCTCAAGATATTGTATACAACATACCTAAAATGCAAGGGTGCTAATAATGCTGACCAGAACTGTACCTAAGTTGTTAGTGCTTATATGCCTTCCTAGTTTTCTCATGCAAACCTGCTTTCCATTTTTTTTAAATAGCCACAACGTCTGCTCAATACAGCTTGGTCAGCTCTGAGCATCTCCATTCACTACCAAGGAGAAGTAGGGACTATCACCACACATTAGTAGTGTACTTCCTCCCATTAGACTGGTCCAGTGCCAGTCTTAAGTCCATTGCTAAGTAGAACTAAAAAAAAAAAATATGGAAACAAAACCAGCCAGCTCTAGCAGCCAGTGTTTGGCTTCCAGAGCCAAAAGAACATAAAGTCACAGAAAAATGTTTTACTAAGAAAAACATTAGCTCCATTGTTCTGTACAATGGACGTGTCAGATAACAGCGTTTACTTTTACGCCCATTCTTCAGTCCACTAATCACTGGCTATAGTACTAATCACGCTGAGGTTTACCTTGGATCTCAATCATGTTCCAGGCCACCAGGAACTTATTCAAGCAGAGAAATAATAGTCAGCAATAGTAATTGATTCCATACTGGCACCCAACCCTCTCTGCTAAAGGGCTCTCCCTTTTATAACATCACCAATGTCTCCCTGATTAAGGTGGCCCCCTGGGAGTTTTCTTGGCTATGAGATCCTTACTGGGTCACTAGTGAAGGAAACTGAAGAAGGCACCATGTGGGATCAGACCATTGGCCCATTGAATCTGCCATTTGTCTTGAAAGTGGCTGGTGCAGGTCACTTGGAAGTACCCAGCACCTTTTCAGTGTTATTAGTCAAGTGTGAGCTCCAAACTCCTTGGGTAAACTATCCCATGCTTAGTATTATCAGTACAGTGTGTGGTCCTTTGGTAAATCAGCGCATATACTTCAAACTTCTCCTACTGACGTACAAGTGCCTTCATCCTGCTGCTCCTCACTGCCTTTCCTCTCTTATCTCACTCTACGCTCCTCCTTGGGAACTCCGCTCCTCTGGCAGATCCCATTTATCTGTGCCCTTCTCTGCTATTGCCAACTTCACCTTTCTGCCCCAATGCCTAGAAGTACCTCAGTCTGTGCGTCGGGCTCCTTCTCTGGCCCTATTCAAGTCCAGGCTGAAGACCCACCTCTTTGAAGCCACTTTTGGATCCTGATGTTCCTCACTCTCTTGTCCACTACTTATGTGTATCTTACCATATTCTAGTCCCCAGTTTTGTGATGTTCGTCATCTGAATTAGATTGTAAGCTCTGATAAGCAGGGGCTGTGTCTTACATTTATATGTAGAGCGCTGCGTATGCCTTGTAGCGCTATACAAATGAGTAGTATTATCAGTGCAATGTTTGAGTAAGGAGACAAGTTCAAATCAGTGATTAGATAAACAAAGAGCATCGTCGTCAGATCAAATATTCTTTAGTGCATTGTATGTAGAGGTTAATTTTGGCTCCTAGACCCCCCCCCCCCTCCTCTTAGATTTTGACAATTAATTTAAACAATCATGATCGCCCCAAGCACTACCCCTCCCAGAGCGATCCTGCAAAAATGCATCATTGGGCATCCTATTTTTCAATCATAAACTTTATTACATAAAATAATAGTAACTTTATAACAGGACTGGAAGGTGCCCTCTTTTTTTTTTTTAGAAAAGATTAGGATAAATGCTGCAGACTTTGTGGGCATCACCTCTGCTCAAGAGGAAGTGTAAATGTCTAAGCCTAGGCGCATGAATGAACATCTCGCATAAGCTACAAGTGCACTTTGTGATTCTGCCTATGCTTTGCCCGCATCTCCGGCAGCTGTGCAGCAAAAGTACGAGCATGCATGCTAGCACGCGGGCCTCAATGTCTTTACAAGTGTATATTGCCCTGCATTAAAATGGCTTTATAAAATTATCTCCAATGAGGGCAATGTCCCAAAGCCATTTAGCTTGATAACTGGGCTCTTTGAAAACACACTGACATCCCAATGCAGAAACGGGCACTGGTGTTAGCACGACACCCGGGCAGTATTTACGACAATTTAGTGTGGGCACAGAATGCAAAGACCCTGCGCCGATGCCACACCAACAGCAGGGCACCATGGATATGGATGGCAATGAAGTAATTAGCTATACAGCACAGATGTCATGAAAGGCTGAACTTAATGCGAGGCCTGAGGAGGCGTTAAAGGTGAGCTCAGGGTCTGCGGTCAGCGCTGGTGAAGAATTGATACCTGTTTCTTCAGCGTACAGTATTCACAACTTTTTTCTAGTTTTGCTGAAGAGACATGCTGGAACAGTGCTGTGCGCATGCGTTGGGCTGCTATCAGGCGCATGAACACCGATATTATTCTCACCGGTCTCATGACCCCTAGTAATAGTACTGCGAGATTACCACTAGGGGTTACAAGCGCCATTTGAGCAGTGCTGGAACCAAGGTAGGAGCAGAGGGGGACTGCTCCTGCCTCAACCCACTGAGACCAGCAGGGAGCCCCACCTCCCCCACCGGGTAAGACCTATGGAGGGGCTCAATGGGGTGGGGGCAGGGTCTGGGTTACGGCCTTGAAGAAGGGGGGGCCTGATTGGGCTGGGAGGTCTTGGGAGAGGGCTGCCATAGCTGGGTTTCTTTCCATTGGGGATGCTCACCGGGAAGAGGGGGGGTGCTAACCAGGAGTACTCAGATCGGTGGGGCCTTCATCCATGGAGGGTGGGATAAGGACGTGGGGAGGGAAGGAGGGCATGGATATGGCACAATGGTTCTTTTTTTCTATTTTGCATGGGCAGTGGCTGCGTTACCAGGCTGCTGATAGCATGGTTGTATTAATGCCACCTCAAGTGCAGCTGCGGTATTGGCCGTCCAACAGCTAGTGCACAGTGTGTCCCACATGTGAGCCGTCACTGGCCACCATCCCCACTCGCCCCGATCCTGCCCAAAGTTGTGCGTGCTAGTTGTCATGCCAGCGTGGTAACAGTTACCGTGGAAGTGCGCTAACAGCGCATATTAAACACTATGGAACCATTACTGTGGCCTCCTGAGTGTCATGTTAATGCGTTAACTGTTCGCACAATCCAAGTCCCTTGTTAACGCTTAAAGCACTTTAACAAAAGGGGCCCTAACAACCCTGTATATTAATGAGCGTTAATTAGTTAGTGTGTGTTAATGCAGATTAATGCATGCTAATTCAAGTTAAGCACCTCGTTAGTAAATAGGCCCCTTTGAGAATAGTGTAGCATCATTTAAGATGTGTTAAATTGCATCAATGTCTGTTAGTATGTAGAGCCTTCGGTGCTGGTTGATCCAATACTTTGCTTGCCTCATGCACAGTAGAAGGACAATAGATGGTGGAAAAATGTGAGCATAATCTTTCAATTTCTGTTTGGAACAGTAACCCCGAGCCCCGCTCTCCTCCCTTCTTTACCAAGTGGGTCCCTCCCTTCCTTCCTCCTTCCACTGATCACTTTCATCTGCACAGGATGCCAGGGCCTGTCAGCATTTTAAGAACAATGGGAGCAGTACGTGAAAGGCAGTGGAACCATTTTAAACCAGGGCATGGATTCAACCTCCCTTTTCCTCTTTCACTGAATGTGTGAGTTGTGTTGCTGAACTGATTTCCGCCTGCTGTGGTTTTCTCTGAGTCTTGGTGGAAAACTCCCCATACAAGCAGATGCCATTTTCTTGCACTACCCAAAAATAGTGGCAGCGCCTCAAGAAAAAGAATGTTCTCCTATTGACTTGTTTTGGACTAGCAGTTTCTCCCTCCGATTCTTTTGGTTTTCCAGTTGCATTGAAATCAGCTTCTCCCAGACCTGCAACAACATGAACCTTCCTTTGCAGCTACCCAGATAAACCTCTCTCCCAACCCCCCACTTTTTAGCACACACCCTTCCTGTCTAGCCCAGATACAGCTGTGGTCAACATTATTGGCACCCTTGCCTTTTAGGTATATTATGTACAATAACTTGAGAAATAATTGGAAATATTCCAACTGTATGTCATCATCATATTTTAATAGTACGTTCAAAGGTATACAACAAAATAAGATGTCTGTGTAACTTAGACATAGAAATTTATGAGAAAGAAACAAAATATGACCTGGGCAGGATTAATGGCACCCTTCACAAATATTTGGTTGGAGTGGAGGAGTGGCCTAGTGGTTGGGGCAAGGTACTTCAGGCTGGAAGGTCAGGGGTTCAAATCCCACTAGAGGACAGCAACCTTGGGCCGGAAGGACTGGGGTTTCTAGTCCCACAGGTGCTCCTTGTGGTCTTGGGCAAGCCACTTAACCCTCCATAGCCCATGTTCCCTGTAAAATAGTTATCTCCAAGTTATAATGCCCTGTTCAATGTAATTTCAGTTTGTTCAATGTAAACCGCACTGATGCAGAATAGCGCGGTATATAAGAGAACGTAAATAAATAAATAAATAAAACCCTTGACAGGAATGACAGCCTACAAACGTTTCTTGTAGCCATCTATAAGTTTCTTACATCTGTCTGCTGGTAGTTTCTCCCACTCTTCAACTGCAATTTGTTCCAGCTCATGAATGTTTTCAGGATCCTTTTTATCAATGGCAGATTTCAGCTCTTTCCAAAGGTTCTCGATTGGATTGAGATCAGGACTCATTGCCTCAGGCCAGAGAGGCTGGCGTTCAAATCCTGCTGAAGGACAGCAACCTTGGACAGGAGGGACTGGGGTTTCTAGTGCCACAGGTGCTCCTTGTGGCCATGGGAAGCCACTTAACCCTCAGGATTCTGAGTCCTTTAGGGACAAGGGAAAATATATACTGTACCTGAATGTACACTGCTTTGACCTGGTGAAAAGTGCTAGACAAGCATTGCTAAATAAAAATAAATTGCTGGCCAGTTTAAAACAGTCCATTTGTTCCTTTCTAACCTTTCTTTTGTACTTTTGGATGCATGTTTTGGGTCATTGTCCTGCTGGAGGACCCATGACTTTCAACCCAGACCTAGCTTTCTGACACTAGATAGCACATTTCACTCCAAAATACCTTAGTGACTTCATGATTCCTTTCATACGTTCCAGGCCTCCAGTTCCTGAGGCAACAAAACAGCCCCATAACATTATGGAACCTCCACCATATTTAACTGTAGGAAAGGTGTTTTTTTTCCTTATAAGCTTCATTTCTTTGCCAGTAAATGTATTGCCAAAGAGCTCATGTTTGGTTTCATCTGTCCACAGAACATTTCCCCAGAAGGCTTATGTTTTCTCAAGGTGGGTTTGGGCAAAGATCAGGCGTGTCTTTTAATTTCAGTCTTTGAGCAGTGGGGTCCTCCTTGACCTTCACCCATGAAGTCCTTCCTTTTTTAGTGTATGGCATATGGTGCAGGTTGAAACCACCACTCCAGATTGCTCCAGGTCAGCCTTAAGCTCTTTGGATGTTGTATGCGGTGTTTTTCCAACAGTTCGCACTAACCTTCGAAGACATCTTGGATTAATTTTCCCACCATGTCCTGGGAGGTTCTTGATAGTTCCATGAGCAGAATACTTCTTAATAACATTGCAAATTGTAGACACAGGAATCCCAAGGTCTTTGGAGATGTCCTTGTACCCCTTTAGAGTTTGATGATAATGGCTTTTTTGATGGTCTCAGGCAGCTCTCTTGCCTTCACCATTGTGAAAATGGAATAGGGAGTGAATATGGCCATTTTAAACTTTCGAGCCATTGTTCATTGGTTAACTCAAGTTTTGTGAATACTAACAATTCATTACAAGTATGTCTAATCTTACTGCAATGGGAATGTGGTTTTCTGTTGAAACTGTTATGCAAGAGGGAGGTACTAAGAATGAGGATCGTGCAAAACTGGGTGTGGTGTGCGGTGAGGATTGAACAAACTCAAAAACTGCCATAAAAAAAGGTTGAGGAGCACTACTCTAGAGCACTGCATCCCCAGCCCTCATTGAAGGACCCAGCTTCAGGAATGGAAACCAGTTCCCCTGCATAGCAGCTTGCAGCTATTGGACCGGGGTCAAAGAGCATAATTTGTATTGAGCCAACCCAATGGTCTGTTGATAGCAATGGTGCTGATCTGAAAAACCCATATGAGGGTCCCCTACACACGTGAAGGCACATTTTCGACAGGCTATTTAGGTGCAGTCTGGGACGTCCAAATGAAAATGTCCAAAATTCCGCGGGAGGGGCAGCAGGGAAAGTGGGCACTTGCAAGTATCTTCAAAAATCGGCCCATCTCAAAGCCAAAAGAGAAACATCTCCAGCAGATCAAAAGACATGCACATCCCAGCCTACCATTTTGCAAGTTAAGACGTTAGGTGGCGCTATAGCCATGAAACAGGTCTGTTTATCTACTTGTATGCTTTTTTGGGGTGGTGAAAATTACTGGGAGAGTGAGAGGACTTTCTCTTCTTCTCTGTTCAGGTCTTTGGTTGCTGAAATGAGCACTTTGCAGATGCCTATTCATGGCCAGGAGCAGGTACAGACATGGATGTTTCCGCCGTTCTTAAATTGGACGCACACATATACTATTCTGGGCACGTCCCCATGCAACATAGTCATGATTGTGCTGGACATGTGTAAACTAGAGGTGTTGAAAATGACTTCTGGGACATCGCTCTGATTCCCACATCTACTTGAGCGTTTTCAGACATGAGAATCGCAAATAGTGCTTCTAAAATAATCCCCTTTGGCAACAGATTCGAGTATACTGCAGAGGTCAGTGTTCTGACCCCAGAGGGCAGAACTTTGTAAAACATGCAATAGCTTAATAAATGTCTGCGGTGAATAGGAGGCAGTCTTGCTGTAAAGCCACAATACTCTTGCAAACTTTATTTCTACAAATATTTCATTTAGCATGGCCAGACCTGTAATTATGGCATTCATAGGCAAGAGTGGAGGGGGCCTCCCTTGGAGATTGAAGAGCACTTGGGGATCACAATTTTTGGGTGCACTTTCCTATGTTTCAAACTAACAGCAATTCACAAACTCTGTCACGAGTAGTTTTTACCCACAGCATTTGCTGCGGTAATCACAGATATTTTTGCTTTGATTATCGCCTAAGGTAAAAGTACACAAATTTGTGCCTGTTTTTAATGGGGTGTACTTTTATCGGCATAACTATGCATGTGCTTCCTTCTCCCGATCCAACCCTACCCTGGGAATAGCTTCTGATTCTTAGCAGGTAAAAAACACATTTTATCCGCAGAAAGGAATTTGTTTTATTATTTCCCTCTTAATAGCCTAATAAAGATAGCATTCCAACCCACCAGCTTAATTGACTATTTTCTTTAAGCCTTGTTTTCCCCAGTTGTGTAAGCACGGCTGAACCCAGCACCTGTGATTGTGTATAAAGTGCATAGGTTTGTTAGAGCTCTACTGCTCTCTGCTGTTGAATATGCACCAAAGCAACCTTGAGATTCTATAAACCGGTGTCAAAAAGAAGCATAGAAGCTTTGAATTTAAAGCAGCGGCCTGAGAAAAACATGGGCCAGATATTCCAAAAACGCCGAGTTCATAAATTTAGGCATGGAAGTTAGGCTCCTAAATTTCTGCTCTATTATGTGCTAAATTTAGGATCCTAGGGGGCCTATTCAAAGGCACAAACTGCATCAACCTGACACTATCTGGGATACTCAGCGGTAGTAACATGGTGGTAATGCTGAATATCCCCTCCTAGGCCGTCTAAATGCCCCAAAGCTAACTGGCTAGCATTGGGATGTTCCAGGGGTGGAGTGGCAGCAGCTGTATTAAGTAGCTTGTTAGCTAAAACACCAAAAGTTAGGACAGAAAAAAATGTCCCTAACTTTAGGTGTTTTAGCTATCTGGCCAGTGGCTGAATATCGCCAAACCACATAATCAGTGCTGATGCTGGGATATGGCGTGTTACTGAATATCCAGTTTTAAGATAAAGCGATGACATCTAGCTGAATTAACTATCTGGCCGCTGTGGCTGACTATGCCCCCCCCCCCCTTAATTTTCAGCTGAAAATTCATCTTCATTTAGGATCTTTAAAATTTTGAGGCCAATTTTCAAAAAGCATGATATTCAACGGGCTGTCTGGTGACACCCGTATTATCCAGATATTTACTGGCAGTATGACTGCCGCCGAATATCTGAACCTGTGGTAGGCTCAGGCCTATGATCCATGCTGATTGAACTAAGCAGGCAGGCCCGAGTAGCTTGACCTGTAAATGAAGCTTATGGTTAGGTCTAGAGGAATGGAAAAACCCCCAATATTGCCTCCATAGAATTGAAACTTAATTCAGCTTAACTGAACATAGCTAAGCAGAAACTAAACTTAGAAAGGACAGAAAAACAGCTTTAATTGATACTGACAAGACTGTGTGAAGCTTCTATGGAATTAATTAACTCTGTTGAGAGAAAGGTTACAGTACCCTGCTTTCCCACATATTCCAGCTGGTTAGCGACCTTGGAGGAGAAAAGTATCAAAGTTGAAGAACTGACCATTGTAATTGGGACTATAAGGGGGGGAAACAGGTGTTGAGCCCAGTCAAGGGTCCTCATTGGACAGCTACGTAACGGTACCGGGACCAATAGATGGTGAAAGAAGGGTTACCGGAACCAATGAAAAGTTTGCCTATGTCCAGAATGGGAAAGAACAGTATAAAAGTTGTTGTTTTACTAACAGCCATTGCTCAGCCATTTTGAATGTGATTCTGCTTGAGTCTTGTGCACAAATAAATGATTTGGACCTTCTGAACAGACTCCTGGTATTATTGGATTGTTTGCGCTCTGCCGCTACATATTCTTGGTGCATTGGCCGGGAAGGTGTGGTTAGTAGAGGGTATACAGGACAATATACCACGACTTTCCGCCTCTACAGGTTTGGTCCTGCCGGGATCGTGCCCTCCCGACGTGGGCTCGGCTCCCAGGCACCACCGGTCCAGTTGCATCGGAGGGAGTTGGGCCAGCCCTCGGCGGGTGCCGGACCCGGACGGAGCCAACACCTCGAACCCGTGAGGGGAGTCCGAGGTCCAACTCATGCGCTTGCTTGGGAACGGGAACCGGATCTGGTGAGTATAGTTTTTGATATGTCTAGACAGATGAGTCAGAGCAGAACTGCTGTTTGAATCTTGGAACTTGTAACTTGTAACTTGGTATTTGGTAAGAGAGCTTGATCACCTCTCAAGACGGTCCGATTAACCCTGCATAGTGCATTCGCGGGGTGAAACTATCGTCTTTTTGATTTTGACTTTGATTTTGAAATTTGATATAGCCTAGTCAGAAGAGACAGGATTGGGCTGTTTTTGGGATACATTGCTAGCATGATTGTGTGAATGAAGTGTGAGTGAAAGGTCTGGCAGCACGGACCAAGTGAAGGCGGACTCCTGAGTAACGCAGTTCCTGACCGGGCGACCGCGTTCAGGTCGTAAAAAGGAGGAAGCGACCGTCGTCTTGTCTTGTTATTTGTTTCCCTTAAATGTTTCTAGGGCCGTGAGGACCCCTTACCCACGGTCCGCCCTCCTTTTCCCTTCTGTTTGTTGTTGCGCGCACACATCGATATGGGTGGGGCGGGGTCTACCAGGCACACTCCGCTAGAATGTATGATTAAGCATTTTAATAAAGGATATTCAGGAGATTATGAAGTCAAAATGACTGCGACACGATTGCAAGTTTTGTGTACTAGGGAGTGGCCTGCATTAGATCCTATGTGGCCCCAAGAGGGAACCTTTACCATAGGAATTATTCAGTCAGTTCACCAGAAGGTGCGAGTAGCGCACCCCGACCAGTATCCGTATATAGATTCCTGGTTAAGTATTTGTGAGAGCCCGCCCCCTTGGGCACAGCGCTGTTATGAAGAACAGTGCAGAATAATGTTAGCATTAACAGACCAGACCCAGAAGACAGGGACAGTTGAGAAACCTAGTCAGAAACCTGTTCTTGTAGATCCTGAGTCCCCGGGAGTTGTAACTAGACAGCCCCGAGCCCAGTGCCCAGTGAAAGTACCTCCGCGTCCTGCGCCAGCACCGCGGAGACAGCGAGACCCATCCCCGGACCCACCACCAGAAGGGCAGATAGATGATCCCCCTCTTGATGAGGATGTTGATTCGCCTGAGACTGAGGAGAAGGCTGAGTCAGAGCAAGAAGAAGAGGAAGTGTCCTCTCAGGGCGAGGCTGATAGCGTAAAATCAACTGTCAGTGCAAGCTCATCTGTAACAAGCGAAGCGCCTCAGACTAAGCGCACTGTGAGACAGAAAGCCCCTGTCAAGAAAGTCTCTATTAAGCTACAGAAAGCTCCTGTCAAGAAAATGATGCCACTACGGCAGGTCCCGGGAATGCCCGTAAGAAATGAGGAGGACCAGATAGTGGCGGGACCCCTAAGTTTAGTATATGTGCCTTTCTCCACTACTGATTTGCTGAACTGGAAATTGCATTATGCTTCCTACACTGACAAGCCCCAAGAGTTAACAGAATTAATGCATACTATTATGGAGACCCACCAACCCACTTGGTCAGATTGCCGTCAGCTCCTGTCTACTTTATTTACTATTGAGGAGCGGACACAAATTAAGCGAGCAGCTATTGATTGGCTAGCAGACAATCCCCTGGCAGAGGGAGGGGACGGAGCAGGAATAGACAATCGCGAAGCAGCTAAGAGAGAATTCCCTAATGAAGACCCCCAGTGGGATCCGAATACCGATAGAGGATCCAGAGCTTTATCACGGTTTCGCCAAGGCCTTATGCAAGGTCTGCGAAAGGGGGTCAGAAAGCCATGAATCTCTCTAAAGTGACCGAAGTCATTCAGGGCATAGATGAAAGCCCAGCAGTATTCTATGAAAGATTATCTGAAGCATACAGGATGTATACTCCCTATGACCCAGATGCACCAGGAAGCTTATGCATGGTGAATGCTGCTTTTGTAAACCAGTCACAACCAGACATTAGACGTAAACTACAGAAATTAGAAGGGTTTGCGGGCATGAATGCAACTCAATTACTTGAAGTCGCTCATAAAGTGTTTGTGAATCGTGATAATGAAAGACAGAAAGAAAGTGATCGAAAGATGAAGAAGAAAGCTGATTTTTTGGCTGCGGCCATAGTTGAACAGAGAAGGGGAGGTGTCCCTAGTCGAAGGAGCAGAGGAAGAGGGCGGGGCCGAGGAGATAGCCGGTCCCCATTAGGCGTGAACCAATGCGCTTACTGCAAGGAAGAAGGACATTGGAGAAATGCATGCCCGCGACTCGAAGATGCCTCTCAGGATGAAGGGGAGAACGCCCCTTGGAGAGAAAGAGAGAGAGGCCGACCCCAGAACCGCAGAGGAACCAATCGAGAACATTTTCAACGAGAACGAGCGGAGGCCATACAGGGAGTCACAGCCGCAACGGCCTCTGATTTAGATGAAGCAGATTAGGACAGACCGGGCTCCGAATTCGCTTTAGGTCTCCAGGAGCCTATGGTCAGTATACAAATAGGAGACCAATTCATGGACTTTATGGTTGATACTGGAGCAGAACATTCTGTCGTAGATAAGCAAATAGCCCCTTTTTTTACAAGAGTAGTCACCATTGTGGGAGCAACTGGTACCAAAGCCACTAAGCCTTTCCTTCAAAACTGCATATGTAATTTAGGAGGACAGCAAATAACGCACCAATTCCTTTACATGCCCGAGTGCCCAGTGCCACTACTGGGACGAGATATGCTAGCCAAACTGCAGGCCCAAATATCCTTTACTGAGAAAGGAGAAATGCAAATGACAGTAAATTCAAAACCTGCGGGACTGATGGTGCTTACTGTTCCCCAAGAAGAAGAGTGGAGATATTATGGTACAGAGCCAATCCTTGACACCAATGTCGAACATACTCTAAAAGGTATTGTAGCCCCTCCTGGAGTATGGGCAGAGGGCAACCCACCAGGCCTAGCCAAACATATAGCTCCAATAATTGTGAACCTCAAGCCTAGTGCAGAACCAGTACATGTCAAACAATACCCACTTCCAAGAGCAGCAATTGAAGGCATCCACCACCACTTGTTGAGACTACTGGAGTATGGCCTACTTAAAGTATGTCAGTCACCATGGAACACTCCTCTCTTGCCAGTAAAGAAGCCTGGGACAGGTGACTACCGCCCAGTGCAAGACCTAAGGAGAGTGAATGAAGCAGTTGAAACCATACATCCAGTTGTGCCAAATCCTTATACACTCTTAGGATTGATTCCTGCTGAAGCTACCCACTTTACTGTTTTGGATTTGAAGGATGCATTCTTTTGCATAAGATTAGCCCCAATTAGCCAATTGCTGTTTGCCTTTGAATGGCAGGACCCTGTCTCAGGAAGACGGGGCCAACTTACTTGGACACGATTGCCTCAAGGATTCAAGAACTCGCCCACCATTTTTAGTGCTGCACTAAACCAAGATCTTTCAAGCTACCCTGTGGCCTCTGGAAAAAGAGTACTTCTCCAATATGTGGATGATCTACTGGTAGCTGCCATATCGGAAAGTGAATGTATACAAGCCACTAATGACCTCTTGCAACTATTGGATGAAGCTGGATACAAAGTTTCCAGAGCAAAAGCACAGCTATGCCAAAAAGAAGTAAAATATTTGGACTTCCGCCTGACCAAAGGAAGCCGACAATTGGGACGAGAGAGGAAAGAAGCCGTATGCAGTATCCCAACCCCAACTACCAGAAAGCAAGTCAGAGCCTTTCTGGGAGCAGCAGGGTACTGCCGAATATGGATACTTAACTTTGCTCAGATTGCTAAACCACTATATGAAGCCACCAAAGGAGAAGAGAAGTCGCCACTAGAGTGGGGACCTGAGCAAGACGCAGCTTTCAAAACCCTGAAGGAAGAATTGATGTCGTCACCAGCACTTGGATTACCAGATGTCCACAAGCCTTTCCATCTATTTGTACATGAAATGCAAGGGAACGCTCTAGGCATGTTAACTCAGAAATTAGGACATTGGGAGCGACCCGTAGCATACCTATCGAAACAATTGGACACTGTAGCCAAAGGATGGCCACCATGTTTGAGAGCTGTTGCAGCTACAGCATTATTAGTGAGTGAAGCAGACAAACTCACCTTAGGACAGAATCTACGCATCAAAGTACCACATGCAGTACTTGCCCTCATGGAACAAAAAGCAAATCATTGGCTCACCAATTCTCGAATGCTGAAATACCAAAGAATGCTATGTGAAAATCCGCAAATACAATTGGAAGTGAGCCATGCCTTGAACCCAGCCACATTGATACCAATCAGCAGAGGCCCTCCAGAGCATGACTGTATAGAAGTCATGGATACTGTGTTTTCAAGTCGACCTGATCTGACTGATGTGCCCCTAGAGAATCCTGACCAGACCTATTTTGTGGATGGAAGCAGCCTCATCATCAATGGACGACGCTGTGCCGGGTACGCAGTGGTCACCCGAAAGAAAGTCGTTGAATCATCAGCTCTTGCATCAGGCACATCAGCCCAGAAAGCAGAATTGATAGCACTCACCAGAGCACTAGTATTGGGTGCAGGACTTCAGTTGAACGTATACACGGACTCAAAATATGCCTTCACCACTTTGCATGCACATGGAGCTCTCTACAAAGAACGAGGGCTCATCACCTCGGGAGGCAAATCAATCAAATACGGCCCAGAAATATTGATGCTACTAGATGCAGTATGGGCCCCTATACGTGTTGCTGTCATGCACTGTCGAGGACACCAAGCAGGAAAAGGAGAAGTTGCCCAAGGAAACAGATTTGCTGATGCCTCAGCACACAAAGCAGCCATGACAGGCCAAATTTCATCGCAAGCCATACCAGTACAAGCAGCATTATTTCCTGTACCCCTTAATTTATGGACACCACGATATACCACCAAAGAATTGGACTACTACTGTGATAAAGAAAAGGGAGTACTGAAAGATGGGTGGATTGAGCTGCCACCACCAGAGGGCAGTCAACCCCCAGGACGGATAGTGATCCCTGAATCATTGGGACCAGCCTTCGTCAAGGCCTTTCATCAAGCCACACATTACGGGAAAAGTGCTATGGAAAAAGCACTCAAACCACACTTTTGTATCGCTCTGTTGGGAGCCTTGTCAGCCTCAGTAGCCCGCCAGTGTCTAATTTGTGCCAAGAATAATGCCAAACAGGGTCCCACGCCACCACCCCGAGTTCAGTCAGGAGGTGTTACCCCCATGCACCACCTGCAAGTAGACTTTACCGAAATGCCAAAAGCCAGCGGATACCGTTACATGTTAGTTCTGGTTTGTACCTTCTCTGGGTGGGTGGAGGCCTTCCCCACCAGGACTGAAAAAGCTCGAGAAGTTACCAAGGTTTTGTTAAGAGAAATTATCCCCAGATTTGGAATCCCAGCAGTAATAGGGTCAGACAATGGACCCTCATTTGTATCTCAAATTACCCAGCAGTTAGCAAGTGCCTTACAGATACAATGGAAGTTACACACTGCATACAGACCCCAAAGTTCAGGGAAAGTTGAGCGGATGAATAGAACTTTGAAATCTCAGATGTCCAAGCTATGTCAGGAGACCCACCTGAAGTGGCCCCAGGTTCTCCCAATAGCTTTACTCAGAATACGCTCAGCTCCTATGAAATCATCAGGATTTTCCCCTTTTGAAGTTATGTATGGCAAACCCCCACCGATAGTGCAGGGTGTAAAAGGTAGTTTGCCACAGATTGGTTCAGAAATAACCAGACAAGAACTTCTAGCTCTTAGTTCTGTTCTGCAGACTCTCCATGCGTGGATACAGGACCAGTTGCCTATCAACTTGACGGAACCCCTGCATCCCTACAAGCCTGGTACCTCGGTGTGGATCAAAGATTGGAAGAAGACACCGCTGGAACCGCATTGGAAGGGACCATACACCGTCATCCTGTCTACACCAACTGCAGTAAAGGTAGCAGAAATCGATTCCTGGATTCATCATAGCAGAGTCAAGCCGGCAGCAGTCCCAGATCCAGACTAGTGGACAGCAGAGCCGCATCCTGACATTCCTTTGCGTCTTACCCTGCGGCGGCAGCCAGCAACCTAGAACTCCTTTGGGACACTCATGAACTACAGTGTTCTACAGTTGACAAGTCTTTCGAAGAGGATTGCTGTTTCCAACACAGCAAGACTGCTTGTTTCTTCATTGCATAACTTTGTACTTACAGACTTTCTTCAGGCCAGCTACGATTGGTAAGTTGGCTACAACGGACAGCTTGAGGATCTTCAATCAACATTGACACCAATGTTCCCTCTAATTTTCTGTAGGCTGCGTGCGCATAAAATATCAGCTGTGTGCAGTTTTTGAAGGAAGGTTAAATTTTTGTGCGCCACATAACGACACTCGGAGTTATATACTTTAAAATTTGACTACACGTCAGAATACAGTATGTACACCACATTGATTTTAATCAAATTAAACGAAAATAGACGATTACTAAATGAAGCGGGAAATTTCTAGTAATTACAATCATAACTTTTAAATTTTAAGACGTCTGTGCTGTTTTCTATCAGAATCAGAGCTGTAATTTTTGTGCGCTCTGTTGTAAAGTATGTGCGCTCGCTCGACGAGGTGTGTGTGCGCGCACACGCGCACAGCTTAGAGGGAACAGTGATTGACACCCGTTGAATTGCTTCATTAGCAGATGGGTCAGCTTTGTGTTGAGAACCAGTGGACGTCGAGGTCAAGATTTTCCAGCAGAGATTCAGAAGGACTACAATCAACATGCATCTTTGTTTCTATTTTATTCTGGTTGCCTACATGGGGAACTTTGAACTTATCTTTGCTTTACCCCCGTGCACTGCCTGCATCACTTCTACTCGGACTGGGATGAAAGTGACTCAGACTTTGCTTTATCATTCTTACTATACCTGTACTGGTACAGTAAGCCGGTGTATTTATAACACCACTGAACTGAATGTTTGTACCAAAGGTAACACTAAAGTTTGTTTTAACCCACATCAGAACCCATCCTATTATACTTTAGAAATACGATGGAATGATGCAGATGGAGATTTACTCAATGCTACATCCCCACTTACTGATCCCACAAAAGGTGCTACTTTGTATTTTGATGCTTGTGATGCCATCAATAGAGATAGTCGTTCTAAATGTGCCAATTGGGAGAAAGCTTATTCTCATGATGACAAGTATATGTGTCCAGAAGGAACCACTGGATGGGGGGCATGCACAGGTAAACGAGTTTTAGCAAAAGAATATAGTACAGCCCCAATCGAGGATTACTATTGCCCAAAGTGGGAATGTGTGTTCTATGCCACATGGAAAACTGGTATGGTAGAGAATACCAGAGACAATCGAATGGCTGCCTTAACTAAGCCATATGTAAAGAATTTAGAAAATTGCAAGAAAGGTGCCTGTAATCCATTAGAGTTACACATAATCAATCCCAGTGCATGGAAACAAGGGTATAAGTTTGGCCTCCGTATTGCAGGCTCTGGATCAGATCCGGGGACCATTGTATATATTAGACTAAATACCCAAGCCCATCGATCATCAAGGTACCATATACATAATACTTTCTATGAAACCATGCACGTAAATAAGTTCGATATCCCTCACCCTTCTCAGAATTTGTTCTTAGAGTTGGCTGGAGCCGTGGTCTCCAGTCTCCACATTTCAGATTGTTACTTCTGTGGTGGAACTAGAATGGGTGATCAGTGGCCTTGGGAGGCCCAAGAATTGAATTACTCCGTAGCCTATAACCACACTGAATTGCATAAAACCACAAGTGAATGGGTATTGGCACACCCAATAGTTGGACGTCTGTGCTATGCTCGAACTGGACCTCAGTTCAATTTGCAGGTGGGACAGTTAGTCTGTCTCAGCCAGAAGTTTTATAATGACACCACAAAACAGACGTCCTGGTGGTCAGGAGTTAATGAATCTGAACCCACCAATCCATTAGCGAAATTTCCCGAGCTTGCCCCTTTATGGACTGACCTTGCCCAACCTTATGTCTGGCAAGCCCCACCTGGCCTATATTGGATTTGTGGAACCCGAGCATATGCTCGACTCCCTATTCATTGGGGAGGTGCGTGTGTCTTAGGGACTATCCGACCCTCTTTCTTTCTATTGCCCACAGAACATGGAGAACAATTAGGCTACCCAGTCTACTCAAAGAGGCAGAAGAGAGCAGCTTTACAGATAGGCAAATGGGAGAAATGGGATGGTGACGATTGGCCACCCGAGCGAATCATTGCCTATTATGGACCTGCCACTTGGGAGCAAGATGGCATGTGGGGGTATCGTACCCCAGTTTATATGTTGAATAGAATTATATGCTTGCAGGCAGTAGTTGAACTCATCACTAATGAAACTAGTCAAGCACTTACACTTCTAGCCAGACAAAGCACACAAATGCGCACTGCAATATATCAAAATCGCTTGGCACTAGATTACTTGTTAGCAGCTGAAGGAGGAGTATGTGGCAAACTAAATCTCACAAATTGTTGCTTGAAGATAGATGATAAGGGTCAGGTGGTTGAAGAGATTGCTGAAAACATGCGAAAGCAAGCTTATGTGCCAGTACAAACCTGGCATGGTCTTAAGATACCCAATTGGTTTGCATCCATCTTCTCTGGTTTAGGAGGACTTACCACTTTCGCTATGCTGATATTGCTATTTCTAGCTTTGTTTTTACTCTTACCATGTATAATCCCATGTTGTATGCGCTCTATTAATAGTGTTATTGAAAATACCGTAGAACGTAAAACTGCTACTAAGATTTTAGCCTTATGGCACCCTACTCCTGGTACCATTGGTAAAAACCCAACTCCAGTGTAATTAAGTGATTTAGATCTCACACCTTATTAGCATTAGGGTGAGATTAATCAAAGGGGGGAATGTGGTAGGCTCAGGCCTATGATCCATGCTGATTGAACTAAGCAGGCAGGCCCGAGTAGCTTGACCTGTAAATGAAGCTTATGGTTAGGTCTAGAGGAATGGAAACCCCCCCCCCAATATTGCCTCCATAGAATTGAAACTTAATTCAGCTTAACTGAACATAGCTAAGCAGAAACGAAACTTAGAAAGGACAGAAAAACAGCTTTAATTGATACTGATAAGACTGTGTGAAGCTTCTATGGAATTAATTAACTCTGTTGAGAGAAAGGTTACAGTACCCTGCTTTCCCACATATTCCAGCTGGTTAGCGACCTTGGAGGAGAAAAGTATCAAAGTTGAAGAACTGACCATTGTAATTGGGACTGTAAGGGGGGGAAACAGGTGTTGAGCCCAGTCAAGGGTCCTCATTGGACAGCTACGTAACGGTACCGGGACCAATAGATGGTGAAAGAAGGGTTACCGGAACCAATGAAAAGTTTGCCTATGTCCAGAATGGGAAAGAACAGTATAAAAGTTGTTGTTTTACTAACAGCCATTGCTCAGCCATTTTGAATGTGATTCTGCTTGAGTCTTGTGCACAAATAAATGATTTGGACCTTCTGAATAGACTCCTGGTATTATTGGATTGTTTGCGCTCTGCCGCTACAAACCGAGTATCACTGTGGCAGGCTATAGCCTAGAATAGCCTGTAAATGTATGAGAGGCCTGTAAGCTAGGCCTGAGTCCCAGCCCCCACCTGAGAATAGTAATGCTGAGAAAAAACCAAAGTCAGTAAAAGTTAGAGAAACTGCTTCAGTAAAAGTTATAGAAACTGCTTCAAACTGCTTTTTGATAAGGTTGTATAAATCCTTTGTTGAATTCTTCCATGCTGATGACAGACATGTTCCAGTGTTCTGTACTCACACATTTTCTAAGCTAGCAGTGACCTTGTAGGAGAAATGTATCGAAGTCTATGAACTGTGCCTTTGTTAGAGAGTTCTGAGCAGGGGGAACAGAGCACTGGGCCCACAAAAAGATCCCAATTGGATGGGTACAAGGGTCAGTAGGACCAATAGAAAGTTTGCCTGTATTAAACTGAAGAAGAAAGGTATAAAATGTGTTGTTTACTGGACTCCATTGCTCAGACCTTTTCGAATGTGACATTGCCTGAGACTTGTGCACAATAAATTGGCTTGGATCTTCGAACTGACTCCTGGTTTTATTCATTGCGTGCACTTAGCTGCAACATCACTATCTGGATAACAACTTAGACCTGCTTGGCATCCAGCCAAAGTTATCCAGATAAGTTCCAACTGCATAGCAGTTGTACCTCCTTCGTTCCACCCATGGACCGCCCCGGGACTTTCTGATCCTGCTTGAGTGATCTGTGCAGATAGTCAGTCGAACTATCCAGATATCACCACTCAATATTGTGGTCAGCAACCTTATCCTGACAGTTGCCCATTGGCCGTCCGGCTAAGGGTTCTGAGTATCGGGCCCTATGCTTATAAATGTAGGTCTGCCATTCAACTGCCTAGATTTATGAGCCTAATTTAGGTACCAAGTACTGAAAATCAGTGCTAAGCTCCAAACTTGTTTCCTGCCCTAAATCTGCATCGTCGCTATCCACATTTTATGCTCCTAAATTTAAGAGTTTAGTGAAATTCTGAGTATAAATTTAAACACTCAGCCCTAGTAAATTTTCAAAGAGGAAAATTTAGGAGCATAACTCTCAAAGTTAGGAGCATAAATCCTTTGAATATCGGGCTTTATGCTTTTAGTTGACTCATTTAAACGTCAACATTCCTAAGTGTCCTTTTTTGTTCTGATTTCTTTTTTAAACTTCTGACAAAACGTTCCCATTATTATCAATCGAAATAAATCTGGAGCATAGCCTCGTGTAGTCATCTCACTGATACATGTAAAGTATGAATACAACTAAAGAGGGGACCATCATAAAAGCCTCTCATACAGGCATCACAAATGATACATTAAGGAATGAATACAGCACAGAGAGCTGAAGACTGGATCTTCATGACAGCCTCATGCAGACATCCCACTGATACATGAAAGCATGGTTACAGCATGAGCAGCCGAACAGCGGATTTTCATAAGCACCTCAGGCGGGCATCTCATTGATACACATAAAGCATGAATACAGCATGGACAGCTGACAAGTAGATTTCATGAGTTTTGCAGATGTCACACTGATACACATAAAGCCCAAACATATTATAACAGCGGCAAAACCACATAACAAAATAAAGACAAAAAAATAAGAAGACGGCCTAGGACTAAGACCAAAAGAGGACGCACTGGAAGCAGAAAACAGACAAAGTTGTTGAAAGAACTGAAATATGAGATTGCAGACCTGCTATTAGTAATCTGTGAACTTTCATTAAAATCATCTGTAATACCTGAAGATTGGAGGGTCGCCAACGTAACGCCAATTTTTAAAAAGGGTTCCAGGGGTGACCCGGGAAATTACAGACCGGAGAGCCTGACGTCAGTACCGGGAAAAATGGTAGAAACCATCATAAAGAACAAAATTACTCAGCATATAGATAGTCAC
The DNA here is from genome assembly GCA_033557465.1 of Ichthyophis bannanicus. NCBI lineage: Eukaryota > Metazoa > Chordata > Amphibia > Gymnophiona > Ichthyophiidae > Ichthyophis > Ichthyophis bannanicus. The sequence goes on from CM066045.1 coordinate 58,108,299, forward strand.
AACCTAATGGGAGACAGCCAACATGGCTTTAGACAAGGAAGATCTTGTCTTACTAATCTGTTATGTTTTTTTGAAGGTGTGAATAAACAGGTGGACAAAGGTGAGTTGGTTGATATAGTATATCTGGACTTTCAGAAAGCCTTTGACAAGGTCCCTCATCAGAGACTTTTGGCAAAACTAAAGAGTCATGGGATAGGAGGCAGTGTACTATTGTGGATCGGGAAATGGTTAAAAGATAGAAAGCAGAGGGTAGGGCTAAATGGCCAATTTTCCCAATGGAGAAAGGTGAATAGTGGTGTACCCCAGGGATCTGTGCTGGGTCCGCTGCTTTTTGACATATTCATAAATGACCTGGAAAAGGGAATAACTAGTGAGGTTATCAAATTTGCAACTGACACAAAACTGTTTAAAGTTGTTAAAACCCAAGAGGACTGTGGAAATCTGCAGGAGAATCTGGATAAATTGGAAGACTGGGCATCCAAATGGCAGATGAAATTTAATGTGGACAAATGCAAAGTTATGCACCTAGGAAAGGACACCCCCACTATGGTTACATGATGCAAGGCTCCACATTAGGAACCACCACCCAGGAAAGAGATTTAAGCGTCATTGTGGGTAACATGTTAAAACCCTCGGCCCAGTGTGCAGCGGCGGCCAAGAAAGCAAATAGAATGCTAGGTATCATAAGGAAAGGAATGGAAAATAAAACAAAGGATATTATATTCTTTATTTGACAAATTTGATATACCGCCCATTACTAGAGTATTAAGGCGGTGTACAATATAAACTATCTTGGCTGTGGAAAAGAAAGATAGAAAGGAACGCCATTTGGTGGATAGGAAAGTAGTCAAAGGAACAGAGAGAAAGGGACAGCAAAAGGTAGTGGAAATCAAACAAAAATAAACAAAGTGACAGGCGAAACGAAACGTAACAAACGGACCAGCATAACAAACAATAGACCGGGTGACAAAGGACAGATAACAGAGTAAACGGCGAGTGACACAGCAAGTGACAGGCGACGCAGCAGGCATACAACAGACAACATAAGGGAGCATCAGGGATGAGAGACAAACAGGGATAGACAGCTCAGGGGCCCAGGGGCGCGACCCAGGTGAATGTAGGGATGTTATAAGCCTTAAATGAGTTGTTAAAGGGTAGGCGTGCTTGACTGATTGGCGGTGGACGGAGGGAGAGGAAGGTCAAAGGCCTGGCAAAAGAGAGAAGTTTTGAGCATGGCTTTGAAGTGAGGAAAGGATAGCTCGGTACGGATAGCATGTGGGAGAGAGTTCCATAAAGCGGGACTAGCGAAGAAGAAGGCAGCATGGCGAGTGGATTCAAGGTGAGCCTGGGTTGGGGAAGGGAGGAAAAGGTGGTTACCGTGGGCGGAACGTAACAGGTAAGTTGAAGATAAATAAGATTGGCTAGGTACTGGGGGGTGTTAGTGTAAAGAACTTTGTGAGTGATGGTGAGAAGTTTGTAGACATAGCGGGCTTTGACAGGAAGCCAGTGAAGGGAGAGCAGGCGAGGGGTGACATGATCATGATGAGAGGAAAAGGTGAGAAGACGGGCAGCTGTGTTTTGAATTAACTGCAACCTACGAAGTTGGTACTGAGGAATGCCGGCAAGTAGGGAGTTACAATAGTCGAGGCGGCTGATCACCAAGGAGAGAATCAAAGTGGTAAGAGATGCAGAGGGGAGGAAAGAGTGGACGGCCCTAATCTTCCGGAGTTCAAAGAGGGAGCTACGCACCACTCCAGAGATGTGCTGGTGAAAGGACAGTGAGGAATCCAGGGTCACACCAAGATAGCGGAGGGTAGGTGCCAGGGGAATGGGTGAATTAGACATAAGTGGCGCCAGGGTGGGGGAAGGAGCACCAAAAGTGAACCAGATGGCTGCTGATTTAGAAGGGTTGACAATGAGATAGTTGTCACGGAACCATTTGGCAACAGAGGCGAGGCAATTGTTTAAAGGGGAGAGATCGGGAGCAAGTGATGACGTATGGTGGACCAAAAGGATGTCGCCGGCAAAGAAGTAAGCGGATAGACCAGTTTGTTGTATGAGTAAGGCAAGTGATGCAAGGAAAACATTGAAGAGGAGCGGTGCAAGAATGGACCCCTGTGGTACACCTCCGTGAAGAGGAAGGGAGGTAGAAGAGGAGGAACCGGAGCGCACTGTAAAAGATCGGGAGGAAAGAAAAGAATGAAACCATTGATAAACCGTGCCCTGGACACCGAGTTCCGACAATCGTGAAAGAAGAATGCGGTGGTCAATGACATCGAAAGCTGCGGAGAGATCCAATGAGACAGCGATTGAGAGATTGCCCTTATCGTGAGACCGGTGTATTTCGTATGCTCTGTATCGTTCCATGGTACGACCGCACCTTGAATATTGTGTGCAATTCTGGTCGCCGTATCTTAAAAAGGATATAGCGTTATTAGAAAAGGTACAGAGAAGAGCCACCAAAATGGTAAAGGGGATGGAAGGATACCCCTATGAAGAAAGGCTACAAAGGTTAGGGCTCTTCAACCTGGAAAAGAGACGGCTGAGGGGAGATATGATAGAGGTCTATAAGTTAATGAATGGAGTGGAACGGGTAAACATAGATCAATTGTTTACGCTATCAGAATATAGAAAGACTAGGGGACATGTAATGAAGCTACAGGGTAAACTATTTAAGATAAATAAGAGAAAATATTTTTTCACTCAACGTGTAATCAAACTCTGGAATTTGTTACCGGAGGATGTAGTAAAGACTGTTAGTGTAGCTGGGTTTAAAAAAGGTTTGGACAAGTTCCTGGAGGAAAGGTTCATATACCATTATTAAAAAGGAACCCAGGATATCAATGCTTGACCCAATACAAGCATTGTGGAACCTGTGACTTTTGGGGATACTGCTAGGTACGTATGACCTAGATTGGCCACTGTTGGAAACAGGATACTGGGCTTGATGGACCTTGGTCTGACCCAGTATGGCATATCTTACGTTCTTAAGGTGATAAAGATTCCACTCAACACCATTTTCTTAATTATTGTGTCTCTAGGCTAAATCCTGTCCTGGAGATCTTCACAGCTAGATTTTCGGGATCTCCACAATGAATATGCTTGAAATAAATCTCCATGCACTGGAGACCAAGCATAAACAAACGTCTTTCATGGATATTCGTTATAGAGATCCTGTAAATCGAACTGGCTGTGTGGTTGCAGGACAGGTCTGGGAAGGTATAAATGCGTCAGCAGTGCCTTTCCCCTTTTCATGCGTTTCTTACATCCTGTCCCAGTTATGGAAATTAGCTGACATTGATTCAGCAGGCATGCTTAGTGGTAAGTTGAACAACTGCTCATAGGTATAAGCAATGCATTATGCCAAATAAATAAATAAAATAAGTGTAAAATTCTATCCCTGGGAAGAAAGGTAATGGCTATTCACAACGAGCTGCTACCAAGGCACTTGGTGACTTCAGATGACCCTTTGTATTTGGGTGGTTTGTAATCGAAATTATGCTTGGGGGGGGAAGGAAAGAAGCATGGTCATTTAGTGCATATTATGTTTCATTTCCTCCAATAGTAAATGCATAGAAGTGCGCTGCCTAACTCTATGCTGTCCACTCAAAAAGAGACACCATCAACACACATACCTTCTCGGATCATACCCTACCCCAATGTCATAAAACAAACCATTCAAAAATTGATGGTAAATGGAGGACCTCAGTTGAAGTGACCCCGTCAATTTCAGCAATTTTGCATAGGCTGTGGGCATTATATAACCATACCGTTCTCATTCATCAGTCCCCATCCAAAACAGTTTCATAAATGCTTTCAAGAGCTTTTATGCATATAAAAATGTACTGAGCTGAATACAATTAACCACAATCTCTGAAGACCCCGCTGCAGAACCAAAACTCTCGATCTCTCGACTCGAGTTTCACCGAATCAGTTTGTAACAGCTGCTTCAGGAGAGATAACACAGCAAGGGGACAGAGTAATGTCATCCAACTTTATGCTGTGACATTGAGTGATTGCTTCACTTAACACTGTGTTGTCACTGACGACTCAGAGGAACGAGTGTTCACTAACACCATACTGGGGCACTGAGTTAGAGGGAAAGTGTTCACTAAGACCATGCTGGGACATTGAGCTCGTACTGGTGCAGTAGGAAGAGTGACCCCCCAACACCATGCTAGGATAGTGGGTCAGTGCAGACTCAGAGGGGAGAGTGTCCACTAACCTACCAGGACAATGGGTCAGTACTGGCTCAGAGGGGAAAGTGTAAGCTAAGACCATAAAGGGACACTCAGCCAGTACTGATTCAGTAGGAAGACTGCCCCTTGGGAGCTAGATTTCCCTGCAGAACTTGCTGGTTGCTGTCGGCGGTCTTAGAACATAAGATATGCCATACTGGCTCAGATCAAGGTCCATCAAGCCCAGAATCCTGTTTCCAACAGTGGCCAATCTAGATCATACGTACCTAGCAGTTTCCCCAAAAGTCACAGGTTCCACAATGCTTGTATTGGGTCAAGCAGTGATATCCTGGGTCCCTTCTTAATAATGGTTTATGGACCTTTCCTCCAGGAACTTGTCCAAACCTTTTTTAAACCCAGCTACACTAACAGCCTTTACTACATCCTCCGGTAACAAATTCCAGAGTTTGATTACACGTTGAGTGAAAAAATATTTTCTCTTATTAGTCTTAGAAATAGTTTACCCTGTAGTTTCATTGCATGTCCCCTAGTCTTTATATATTCTGATAACGTAAACAATCGATCTACGTTTACCCGTTCCACTCCGTTCATTAATTTATAGACTTCTATCATATCTCCCCTCAGCCGTCTCTTTTCCAGGTTAAAGAGCCCTAAACCTTTTAGCCTTTCTTCATAGGGGTATCCTTCCATCCCCTTTACCATCTTGATGGCTCTTCTCTGAATCTTTTTTAATAACGCTATATCCTTTTTAAGATACGGCGACCAGAATTGCACACAATATTCAAGGTGTGGTCGCACCATGGAACAATACAGAGGCATTATAATATCCTTTGTTTTATTTTCCATTCCTTTCCTTATCATACCTAGCATTCTATTTGCTCTCTTGGCTGCTGCTGCACACTGGGCCAGGGTTTTAACATGTTATCCACAATGAAGCCTAAATCTTTTTCCAGGGTGGTGGTTCCTAATGTGGAACCTTACATCGTGTAACCATAGTTTGGGTTGTTCTTTCATAGGTGCATAACTTTGCACTTGTCCACATTAAATTTCATCTGCCATTTTGATGCCCAGTCTTCCAATTTATCAAGATCCTCTTGCATTTTTCCACAATCCTCATGGGTTTTAACAACTTTAAATTGTTTTGTGTCATCTGCAAATCTGATAACCTCACTCATTATTCCCTTTTCCAGGTCATTTATGAATATGTCAAAAAGCAGCGGACCCAGCACAGATCCCTGGGGTACACCACTATTCACCTTCCTCCACAGGGAAAATTGGCCATTTAGCCCTACCCTCTGCTTTCTGTCTTTTAACCAGTTCCTGATCCACAATAGTACACTACCTCCTATCCCATGACTCTTTAGTTTTGCCAAGGTATCTGATGAGGGACCTCGTCAAAGGCTTTCTGAAAGTCCAAATACACTATATCAACTGACTCACCTTTATTTATTTTATTTATTTATTTATTTACATTCTCTTATATACTGCACTATTCTGCATCAGTGTGGTTTACATTGAACAAACTGAAATTACATTGAACAGGGCATTATAACTTGGAGATAACTATTTTGCAGGGAACATGGGCTATGGAGGGTTAAGTGGCTTGCCCAAGACCACAAGGAGCACCTGTGGGACTAGAAACCCCAGTCCTTCCGGCCCAAGGTTGCTGTCCTCTAGTGAGATTTGAACCCCCGACCTTCCAGCCTGAAGTACTTTGCCCCAACCACTAGGCCTCTCTTCCACTCCACGATTTGTCTAACTGTTTATTCACACCTTCAAAAAAACATAACAGATTAGTAAGACAAGATCTTCCTTGTCTAAAGCCATGTTGGCTTTCTCCCATTAAGCCATGACTATCTACATGTTCAGCAATTAGGTTCTTTATGTTGGTTTCTACCATTTTTCCCAGTACTGATGTCAGGCTCACCGGTCTGTAGTTTCCCGGATCACCCCTGGAACCCTTTTTAAAAATTGGCCTTACATTCGCCATCCTCCAATCTTCAGGTATTACAGATGATTTTAATGATAGTTCACAGATTACTAATAGCAGGTCTGCAATCTCATATTTCAGTTCTTTCAACACCCTTGGATGTATATCATCCGGTCCAGGTGATTTGCTACTCTTCAGTTTATCAAATAGTTGTAATACCTCTTCCCGATGTATTAATATTTCCTTCAATTCTTCCGCACCTTTAAATACCACTTCAGTCATGGGTAACATCCCTACATCTTCCTCAGTAAAGACCAAAGCAAAGAATTCATTCAGTCTCTCCGCTATCGCCTTGTCACCTCTTAGTGCCCCTTTAACCCCTCAATCATCTAATGGACCAACTGACTCTCTCACAGGTTTTTTGCTACGAATGTACTTGAAAACGTCTTTATTAAGCGTTTTTGCTTCCGCAGCAAGCTTCTTCTCAAATTTTCCCTTTTCCTGTCTTATCAATGCCTTGCATTTAACTTGCCAGTGCTTGTGCTGTTACCAGTTTTCTTTGTTTGGCTCTTTTTTCCATTTCCTGAAAGATGCTTTTTGGCAACAACAGCCTCTCTGACCTCACCTTTAAACCATGCTGGCAGTTTTTTGGACTTCCTTCCACTTTTCTTAAAGCGTGGAATACAGCTGGTCTGGGCTTCCAAGATAGTATTTTTCAACACCCAAGCTTGATGTAAGTCTTTAACCTTTGCAACTGCTCCTTTTAGTTTTTTCTTAACTATTTTCCTCATTTTATCATAGTCTCCCTTTCGAAAGTTAAAAGGTAGTACTGTGGATTTCCTTACCATCCGTCCTCCACTAATTAAATCAAACGAGATCATGCTATGATCACTATTGCCAAGTGGCCCCAACACCCTTATCTCTTGCACCAGATCTGGTGTTCCACTAAGGACTAGGTCCAATATGGCTTCCCCTCTCGTCGGTTCATGAACCAGCTGCTCCAAGAAGCAGTCATTTATTTCATCTAAGATCTTTATCTCCCTAGCATGTCCTGCCGTGACACTGACTGAGTCGATAACAGGGTAATTGAAATCACCCATTATTATTACTGTGCTGTAACGTTTGTTAGCTTCCGTGATTTCTTTGAGCATTTCATCATCCATTTGTTCATTCTGGCCAGGCGGTCGATAGTACACCCTCACTGCCATCGCCTTCCCCTTTTTACATGGTATTTCAATCCATAGAGATTCTACAGCAAATTTTGTTTCCTGAAAAACTTTAATCCTTTCTGACTCAATGCCCTCTCTAACATAGAGAGCAACCCCTCCACCAATTTGGTCAGCTCTATCATTACGATATAGTTTGTACCCAGGTATCACAGTGTCCCACTGGTTGTCCTCCTTCCACCATGTCTCTGAGATTCCAATCATATCTAACCTCTCATTTAGTGCTACATATTCTAACTCTCTCATCTTATTTTTTAGACTTCTAGCATTTGCATACAAGCATTTTAGAGACTTATTTTATTCATATTAATTTGGCTATTGGTAGGCATGGGTAATTTGGAATCTTTAAGCTCTGTCTGCTCCATACTCAAGGGCATTTGGGCTACTTTACTCGTTTTTGGAACCTCTCTGCTTTTGGTCAAAGTGGAGGAGTAGCCTAGTGGTTAGAACACTGGCTTGGTAACCAAGCAACCAGGGTTCAATTCCCACTAGCACTCCTTGTGGCCTTGGGCAAGTCACTTAACCCTCCATTGCCTCAGAAGAAAGGCCTGGCAATCTACTTCCGGTGACACTGCCAAGAAAACCCAGGAGCTTCTGGGTCACCAGGAGTCAGGACTGACTCGAAGGCACACATTGCATTTTGCTGCTTTTGGTAGTATCCTTCAAGGATACATTCTTCCGAACCATGCGCTCTTGTGCAACTGTCGGCTTTCCCCTATTATCTAGTTTAAAAGCTGCTCTATCTCCTTTTTAAAGGTTAATGCCAGCAGCCTGGTTCCATCCCAGTTAAGGTGAAGCCCATCCCTTCAGAAGAGCCCCTCCTTTCCCCAGAATGTTCCCCAGTTCCTAACAAATCCAAAACCCTCATCCTTGCACCATCGTCTCATCCACACATTGAGACTCCGAAGTTCTGCCTGCCTTTTGGGTCCTGCGCGTGGAATGGGAAGCATTTCGGAGAACGCTACCCTGGAATTTCTGGATTTCAACTTCCTACTTAAAGCCTAAATTTAGCCTCCAGAACCTCCCTACCACATTTTCCTATGTCATTGGTACCGACATGTACCAAGACAGCAGTCTCCTCCCCAACACTATCTAAGACATTAACTAGGTGGCGCGTGAGGTCCGCTACCTTCACACCAGGCAGGCATGTTACCGGGCAATCCTCATGTCCACCAGCCACCCAGCTATCTACATGCCTCTTGATTGAATCACCAACTATAACGGCTGTCCTAACACTTCCCTCATGGGCACATGGCCCTGGAGAAACTTCCTCGGTGCGAGAGGGTTTTACATCACCTGGAGGACAGGACCTAGTTACAGGATCACTTCCTGCCACACCAGGGTGATGCTCTCCTGTCACGTGACCTCTCTCCTCCATGGCAACAGGGATGCTGCCAGACTGGAGGTGGACTTCAGGACTATATCCCTGTAGGTCTCGTCTATGTACCTGTCTGTCTTTCTTATGTCTTCCAAGTCTGCTACTCTAGCCTCTAGAGAATGGACTCTTTCCCTGAGAGCAAAAAGCTCCTTGCACCTAGTGCACACATAAGACCTCTCACCAACTGGGAGAAAATCATACATGTGACACTCAATGCAAAAGACTGGAAATCCCCCATCCCACTGCTGGACTGCTGCCTGCATCTTAGTTTTAAGCTTGTGTTTAGATCTTTAAGTTCTTTACTTACTGAGGGTTGCTGTGGATACTTATACTAATAAAAGTGTACGGGCAGCTCTTACCCAACCAATCAACAGAGCAAAGGGCCTATCGTGGAACGTAGTCACATGTCCACAGGAGCATTTCCGAAGGAGCGTTCCAAAGGGGTAGGTACTACTGATATATTTTATTTAATGTGTTATCTTTGCCCTACTTCGGTTGGGTTTGGATTAATATTGTTTGCTTTCTTATGTTATTAATGAGCATTGTAAAATGATGTTTCAAATAGAATAAAAAATAAAAAAAGAATGCCCCTTGACACCCTGCTGGGATATTGGGTTACTGCTTACTGAGAGGGGAAACTGTCCACTAACCCCACACTGGGACATTGGGTCTGAGGTGAAAGTGTTCCCTCGGATCATGCTGGGATATTGAGCTAGTACTGCCACTGTGCTGGTATATTGGGTCACTCCTAACTTAGAAGGAAATGGCTCACTAACCGCATATTGGGACAATGGGTCAGTACTGGCTCAGAGGAAAGAATGCCCACAAAACATGCCAGGATGCACTGGTTTAGTACTGCCCCCTCTCCCTTCTCCTTCTCTCCATCGCAAATACTATGGAAACCTTGATGGGAATAACAGCCCTGACCCAAACGAACTCCATACACACTGCACCTATTCATCTTTACCTATATCGTATCAATTAAGAATCATAACCCGCTCATCGCCCATTCAATAAAAATGAAAAATTACAAGTCTGGTTTATGTGAACCATGTACATAGTTCATTTGTAAATAGTTATTGTATTGTTATATTTTTGACACTGTTTCATGTAAACAGTTTGTTTTATTGTAAACCGCCCCGATCTTTGGAAGGGGCAGTATAGAAAAACATGGTAAATAAATTAAAAAATCAGTGGCTCGGCCTACATGTCCATGAACAACACTCCCAGGTATCTATGGTGATTTTTTTTGATTGCTGTATAATTAGGACTAACTGCTTCTCTTCAGGAACCATAGCCTGCAGTTCTAGGAGTTAAGATGAAGGCTTAACGTGGGAAAAGCAGGAATATTCCCCTCATTACGAGAGCCAGACTATGGCTTTGCTGCCCTGGAACGAGCCTGATCTTGGCTGATCTCAGAAGCTAAAGTCAGGCCTGGCTAGTACTTGGAGGGGTGACCACCTTGGACTACCAGGTGCTGCAGACATACTGGCAATCTACTTCTGGTCTCACCTTGCCAAAAAAAGGAAAACCCACAGGCTGACTTGCCGTTACAGCACACACTCAAGAGCCAAGCATTTTGGTATTAGCTGAACCATCCACAAGGTGTCCCCACTGAACCACCAATGACTGATTCTTGAGGCACGAGAGACTAGTGTTCTACATTAAATACATTTCTGTTTATTCCATACTAAAAAGCAGACACACAAAAACAGAGTTTTCCTTGAACATTAGTAATATACAAAGAGATTTCTTGAAGTACATTTGAAACCAACAACAGAAGAGCAAAAGTAACTGAAAACAGAGACCGCAGGTAGAATCAAAAAATGTAATCAAAGACTGTAACAGTGTGTTGGGATTATATTACTCTGAAACAGTTCAGCAGTCAGGAAAAGTCTGTTTGAATTATCCAAGCAGCTTCTTATCTCTTTCTTTGGTCACGTCGTCTCTTCTGCTTAGTGACTCCATTCTTTTCCCCAGTCCAGGTTCCTCAGTCCTTTGCATCCTTGTCAATGGGGATGCTTTGCTCCTTTTCAGAAGGCAGGGCCAGGCTTGGAGCCTCTATGTGCAGCTTCCCGTCCTTCGACCACCTGCAGCTCACTGCATCAGAGTTGATATTGCTCGGGAGGTCAAACACTTTCCTGAACTCCATGTACTCGTAGGAGCGTATTCCGTCCTCATCCTTGCCTTGCACTTCCTGCCGCCTCCCTGCCACGGACACTGTCTTGCCGAGCACCTTCACCGTCAGCTCTTCGGGGGTGAAGCGGCTGACGTCCAGGGACACAGCAAATCCGTCCTTGCCATCGCTCGGGCTCTCGGCCTCGGGTTCTCTGGCATCCTGGGTGCTGCCAAGCTTCCCACCGGTCAATCCAGCCAGACTTTCTCCGCGCAGGTGGCTGTGGGCTTCCTCCATCTGGAGCACGGTCCTCTTCATGTCCTCCATGTGCCGCTGCAGATCATCCTCCACCTGCTTCATCACGCTACCTGCTAGAGGCCAGAAGGTGCGAGCTGGCTGCAGCCTGTAGACATATGTGGAGCATGGCTTCAGCACACGGCGGCACAGCATGGTCTCTGCTCCTGGGGCTCTCACCCGTTCACCGCTTCTCTTTCAGCTACTAAGCACTCGCCGCTTTGTTTTTATAGTCTGCTGCTCCTGGCTTCCAGGCACTTCCTGAAAGTTCCTCCCGCTTTTTCCATATATGGAGCAGGGAGGCGGGGATTTCTTACGTCCTATGCATCATGCAACAGCAATGTAAGTCACAGACCTCCTTCCAGACGCTTCTGGTATACAGAAAGCAAGCTGATGAAATCAGAGGGAAACTCTGGAGTTCCTAGAGTTTCACAATAGCTAGTTGCTTGAAATTGGTTAAAAGGGTACCAGCAAAACAGATGGATGAAGAGAATAACCTGACCAGACCAGAAGGCTTAATAAGAAGCCATCTAAATCCCATACATGGCTCTGTGGATTTTTATCTTACAATTCAAAAGAAAGGAAGCAGTGGGGGAGAAGTGATAAACTATAATCCAATGAAACAGAAATGTTTTCTGGTGATTTGCAGTCACCCATTCTGTACTGTGCCTACACAACTTTCCCCACTGCCATGCTAGTATGCAATTATTACTCTGTGCTGAAAATTATTTTAAATATAATAAATGTTATTTTAGATGCTACTACAGATAGGTTGAGTGGAGGAGTAGCCTAGTAGTTAGAGCAACAGCCTAACACTCAAGCAATTGGGGCTTGATTCCCACTGGCATGCCTTGTGATCTTGGAAAGGTCACTGTCCCCTCCCTTGCCTCGGAAGAAAAGGCTTGGCAATTTACTTCTGGATCTTGCCAAGAAAACCCAGGGGCTGCTGGTCACCAGGAGTCAGCATTGACTTGATGGCACTTTAAAAAAAAAAACAGATATGTCACCACTAGTGCATAAGCTTTCAGCACATGTGTCAGGCACCCACTGCACACTTTCTTTGCACATGTTTTACTTATAGTATAACATTGCACATAGACAACTATGTGCATGGCTTTTAGCACATGAGTGTCAGTTAACGTGCATTTTGGCAGCGGGTAACTAGCATCCTGTGTGTTAGCATTCACCGTGGCCAGCTAGCAATGAAGCTACAGTGTAACCCTTTTTTTTGTATTGCTAGGTTTTTTTTTGTTTCACTCAACATGTAATCAAACTCTGGAATTTGTTACCAGAGGATGTAGTAAAGGCTGTAAGTGTAGCTGGGTTTAAAAAAGGTTTGGACAAGTTCCTGGAGGAAAGGTCCATAAACCATTATTACAAGGGACCCAGAATATCACTGCTTGACCCAATACAAGCATTGAGGAACCTGTGTCTCTTGGGGAAACTGCTAGGTACTTATGACCTAGATTGGCCACTGTTGGAAACAGGACTTGATGGACCTGGGACTGACCCAGTATAGCATATCTTATGTTCTTATGCTTATGTGTCTTTATAAAACAAGCTGAAAATAGGCACGTCTTTCTTTCTTAACCTAGGCAACCTGTTATAAAATGGCCCCCTATGTACTTTATTTGGGGATCACCAATAAAGATGTTTTATTTAAAGATACCCTTGGTTCCCACTGACTTATCTTAAGGTTTTTGTCTTTTATTTTACTTTAGTTTAAGCCCTGAGGCTTTGCCTCCCCCTGCTCATCAAGACCCTTACTTTAATTGCCTTACTGGGATGGTGTTGCTGTGTTGTCCTCTCTCTGTTTTTAAATCTTGTGACCTTTTTCTATTTTTATATAGGACTTCTAGGAGTGCCCTCACCCTCTTGTGAGATGTCCACTACAAAACAACTGAAAGATTCAGACAATAGTGTTATTCCTGCAAGCCAGGATCGTCTGATTTGTTATCAACCTAAGGAGGGTAATGCAGAAACAAAACTGGCATGAAAGAGAGGTTTAAAACAGGCAAATTGAGAATTACCTAAACTTGTTTAGGGAAAAGAGCAGAGATCCAGATGCAGCTTACGATGACAAAATTAAGCTAGCAGCTGGGCTGGATCAATCTGGTAGAAGGCAAGTACAGTAACTGGAAGCCTTGTGAAAACACAGGAGCTCACGTGGCTAGGTGTCTCTGGGAAGCTAGGCAGGAGACCAAGAGAGAACTAATGGTCAGATGAAGAGCTTTGTGGTTTGAGAGGAAAAGAAGGGCTACTGGGTGTGAACTAAACTGGTGATCTGGTAGGCTCATCTTCTCGATAAAAGATGAAGGCAATAAAAATTGTCCTGGTTGTGCTCTTAGACTGGCCACTGAGGTATGTTTATTTATTTACATTCTCTTATATACCATGCGCATGAAATGAGAGTCAGAAGCTGTAAAGATGTCTTACGCATTGGAACATGGAATGTACGAAGTATGAACCAAGGGAAGTTGGAAGTGGTCAAGAATGAAATGGAACGTGTACAACTTGATCTGTTGGGTGTCAGCGAACTGAAATGGACTGGCATCGGGCACTTTGCATCAGATGATCACATGGTCTACTATGCTGGAAATGAAAGACAAAGAAGAAATGGTGTTGCATTTATAATAAAGAAGAAACTTGCAAGAACTGTAATGAAATACAATGCAGTCAGCGAACGCTTAATCTGTATTCGTCTACGAGGATTGCCTATCAACACAACTATAATTCAAGTATATGCCCCAACAACAGCTGCAGAAGAGAATGAAATTGAAGAGTTCTATGAACAAGTACAAGCTGAAATTGACAGAACATGCAAACAGGATATCCTGATAGTCATGGGTGACTGGAAGGCAAAAGTTGGCAACAAAGAAGAAGGCAAAGTAGTTGGAAAATATGGACTTGGCAACAGAAATGAAGCTGGAGAAAGACTGATAGAATTCTGCAAGACCAATGATCTATTCATCTCAAACACCTTCTTCCAGCAACACAAGCAGCGACTGTACACATGGACTTCACCCAATGGATTGTATAAAAATCAAATTGACTGCATCTGTGGAAGTCAACGATGGAAACGTCCTATAACATCAATAAAGACAAAACCTGGAGCTGACTGTGGTACAGATCATCAACTAATAGTATGCAAACTCAAGCTAAAGTTGAAAAAGAACAAACCACTCATGAATGCAGCAAAATATGACCTTGAGAATATACCACTGGAATTTAAAGACTGCCTGCAAAATCAATTTGCTGCTTTAGATACAAATGACAGAGCTCCGGAAGAGTTATGGAATGACATCAAGAAGGTTGTGTTGGAAGAAAGCGAGAAGTCTCTACAAAAGGTGAAAAAGCAAAAGCGGCCAAAATGGATGACGGAAGAAACTCTGAAAATTGCCCAGAAATGCCGAGAAGCTAAAGCCAGAGGAGAAAGAAAGACAATCGCAGAACTCAACAGAGATTTCCAATGTGCAGCAAGACAGGACAGGGAAAAGTACTACAATGACACTTGCAAGGAAATAGAAGCAGAAACTATTAGAGGAAGAACAAGGTCGGCTTTCCTAAAGCTACGAGAGTTAAAGAAAAAGTTCCAGCCTCGAATTGGAATGTTACAAGATGCTCAAGGTTCTATGTTGAATGATGCTGAGAAGATCAAGAAAAGGTGGAAAGAATATACAGAGTTTTTATATGATAAAGATCAAGTGGACCAACAGCCGTTTCAACCTGTACCTTATGATCGGGAACCATTGGTGATGAAAGAAGAAGTTGAAGCAGCATTGAAAGCCTTATCAAAGAACAAAGCACCAGGCATTGATAGCATTCCTATAGAAGTATTGCAGCAATCTGATGCAGCTGTTACCATACTTACAAGGCTCTGCCAAGAAATATGGAAGACAACATCATGGCCAACTGACTGGAAAAGATCTGTGTTTATACCAATACTAAAAAAAGGTGATCCAATTGACTGTGGAAATTATCGAACAATTGCTCTGATCCCACATGCCAGCAAGATTCTACTGAAGATTATTCAAAAGAGACTACACCATACCTGGAACAAGAACTACCTGAAGTGCAAGCAGGGTTCAGGAAAGGGCGAGGAACGAGAGACATCATTGCGGATGTGAGATGGATCCTTGAAAAGACTAAAGAATACCAAAAGGATATCTATTTGTGCTTTATAGACTATAGCAAGGCTTTTGACTGTGTAAACCATGAGAAACTCTGGGCCACATTAAGAAGCATGGGTATACCAGAACACCTGATCGTTCTCTTGCGCAATCTGTACATTGATCAAGAAGCAACAGTTCGACGGAACAAGGAGAAACAGAATGGTTTAAAATAAGCAAAGGTGTAAGACAAGGCTGCATACTTTCACCCTACCTGTTTAATTTATATGCAGAACAAATCATCAGAGAAGCAGGATTGTATGAAGACAACAGAGGTGTGAAGATTGGTGGAAGACTCATCAACAATCTTCGCTATGCTGATGATACCACATTACTGGCTGAAAGTGAAAATGATCTGAAACATTTGCTTCTTACAATCAAAGAACATAGTCTCAAAATGGGCCTGCACCTTAATGTAGAGAAGACAAAGATCATGACAATTAATCAACAGGTTCATCGTTGAAGAAATTGAAAATTGTGAACAACTTTAACCTACTTGGATCAACTATCAATAAAGAAGCAACAAGCAGTCAAGAAATCAAACGACGCATTGCTCTTGGCAGAATGGCTATGAAAGACCTAGATAAGATTCTCAAGAGCAGAGATGTCTCTCTCCATACAGATTCGACTTGTTCAAGCCATGATATTTTCAATAACATCATATGGCTGTGAAAGCTGGATAGTGAAAAAGACAGACAGGAAGAAAATTGATGCCTTTGAATTATGGTGCTGGCGGCGAATACTGTGTATACCATGGACTGCCCGAAGAACAAACCAGTCGGTACTAGAGGAGATCAAACCTAAGCTTTCTTTAGAAGCTCAGATGACAAGACTTCGACTTTCATACTTTGGACACATCACGTGAAGAGAGAGATCATTAGAGAAAAACATCATGCTTGGCAAGATAGAAGGTCAACGCAAAAGAGGAAGGCCAGCAATGAGATGGATCGATACAATAACAGCAGCTACAGGTACCAGTCTGTCAACAATGAGCCGCCTGACTGAAGACCGAACACAATTTAGGATAGCTATCCAGAGGGTCGCTATGAGTCGACTCCGACTTGACGGCACTTAACAACAACAAATATACCATGCTATTCTGCATCAGTGTGGTTTACATTTAACAAACTGAAATTACATTGAACAGGGCATTATAACTTGGAGATAACTATTTTACAGGGAACATGGGCTATGGAGGGTTAAGTGGCTTGCCCAAGACCACAAGGAGCACCTGTGGGACTAGAAACCCCAGTCCTTCCGGCCCAAGGTTGCTGTCCTCTAGTGGGTTTTGAACCCCTGACCTTCCATCCTGAAGTACCTTGCCCCAACCACTAGGCCACTCCTCCACTCCTTAGCCCTCTGGACAGGAATACTCTTGGGCAGTCTGAATGGGTCAGTTGATCTTTTTCTGCTGTCGTTTGCTATGCTGCTATGCCTCAGCTGGACAAAGGTTACCTATTCTCTATCCAGATACCTCTCTAATCTTCCACCCTATCTAGTTTCCCTTGGTGACCTTGCAGAACCGGCTGAGAAAAGTACTCACATCTTTTCCAGGGATTAAAAGGCTCTGCAGATTGATGTCAAGTCTCCTTTCTTAGTTTAATCAAATTCACAATTGGCATTCAGCAGTTCAGCATTCAACGCAGAATACAAAAACAGATCTAAAATATAGTAAAATGCAAAAACAAGGCAGAGAAGACCACCCTGAATGAGGAAGATGGACTCCCTCGCCGGCTAGCTTTTTCTGGCTTCCTCGGTCCCCTACTATTTCTTTCCCTTCCCATCTGGTGCTATTGTTGTGGAGGCCCTTTTTGTTTTATGTTTGCTGTCTTAGGCCAGCACCTCTGACAGATGTCTGATGAAGTAAAGGTAATATGCCACAGTCCGATCACAGGAAGCTGTCTGAGAGCAGTGGTGTACCAAAGACAGGGCGGTGGGGGCTGGCCAGAAGGGAGATGCTGAAATTCCAGGCCCACATGGCAGCGCCGCGCATGGCAAACATAGCTTAACTTCTTTGCTGGGTTGCCCTGCTGCCTCCACTCCAGGCTTGGCAGCTGTTCCCTCCCAGGCCAAAGTCTTGTGATAACAGCTGCACTGCAAGACTTCCACCCAGGAGAAAACAGCTGCCGGGCCTGAAGTAGAACTACATCCACATACTTCTTTCTACTGACAACATGATAGAGGAATCAATTGAAAATCATATTTAAAAGGGAGAAAAGGATCTCAGCACCTCTGGGCTAGAACGCCCAGGCTAATCAATCTAGGCCATGGACAGGCACCATAACATCAGGAATCTTGAAAAACTCCTTAAAACACCTTTGTGCGTAAGCAAACACATACACTGAGAATACACACCACACAAAATCCTAACACATATCACTGAACTCAGCGTTCCTCTAATAGGAAAACACAGCATTTATCACAGCACATCTGCATCAGCCCAGCCCCAACACTCCTTTAGTACTCGAGCACGGCACTTATCTATGCACAACTGGCTTGACCTAATGCCACAATGGACGCCCCATGGCGTTTCGCAATTGCTTTGTCAGGGGAAGGCAGAATCTACAGCAGACATTACTGCGCCACATATCCATGCCGCTCACATTTACGGCTAAACCTGCCATTCACACAGGAGAGGAGCATCTACTCTGGGTGCCAAATAGGCTCAGAACGCCACTGTCTCAAAGCACTATACTCCCTCACAGCATAGCACTACATTTTAGCTTGCACTGCACTCCTTGTAGCAGTATATTTCCATTGCTCTGTAGCCCTGCAGTGTACTACTGTGGCAGGCTATGGCCTATAATAGTCTGCAAATGTGAAAGGCCTGTAAGTTAGGCCCTGATTCCAACCCCCATCTCAGTAAAGAACCAAAGTCTGTAAAAGTTTGAGAAAACTGTTTTAAACTGCTTAATAAGACGTTTTCATGAATGCATAAATCTTTCATTATTCTCTTGTGCTGTGAAAATAGAAATGTTTCAATACTTGCATTCCTAGAGCCAGAAACGACCTTGCAGTAGAGAAGTATCCAAACCTACAAACTGCACCATTGTTAGAACAGTCCTAGAGGAGGGAGCTGGGTGCTAGGCCTAGGAGGGATCTCTGATTGGACAGGTGCAGGGGGCGTTGGGACCAATAGAAAGTTTGCATGTATCAAACTGAAAAGAAATGTATAAATGAATATGTCTCTGTAAGAACTTTGCTCAGTCCTTTTTGAAGGTTTGACTAACTGGGCCTTGTGCACAATAAATTGGCTTGGACCCTGTAAATTGACTCCAGGATTTATTTGTTGTCTGCACTTCGCTGCTACATATTCTTGGTGCATTGGCCGGGAATGTGCGGATAGTGAATGGTAGTCAAGCGAATACTCCACACAATTCGCCTCCAGGTTTGGCCCGGTCGGGACCGTGTCCGTCCGACCGCAAGGGAAACCTCAGGCGCCACCAGTCCCTTTGTATTGGAGAGGGTTCCGCCTTGCCTCAGCGGGCCACTGGGTCCAGCCGGCCAACACCTCCGAACCCGAGGGGAGTCCAGGATCCAACCCAAGAACTGGTTTGGTATCGGGAACCGGATCCGGTGAGTAGACATTTTCTTGTTTAAAAGTCAGTGAAGCCTGGGGAAAAGTCTTGCATGAGTGTGCAAGACTGAATTGGTATAGACTAACAGGGAAAATCTCGCATGAGTGCGCGAGACAAGAGAGCCTGATCACCTCTCATAAGGGCGGTCCTAGTACGCTCCGCAGAAATGTTAGCGGAAGCCGAAGCCACTGACCCTTTGGTTGGGAATAGTCAGTTAGTCAGAAAACCTTGGGCATTTTGAAAAATGATTTCTTGTGATGGTATGATTGTTTGTGTGATTGAGAGGACTTGAGACACAGACCGAGCGAGAGCGGACTCCTGATTAGCGCAGTTCCTGGCCGGGCGACCGCACCCAGGTCGCGAAAAGGAGGAAGCTTGTGGTGTTTGTTCCCCTCAGTGTTTTGTGGGCTGTACGGACCCCTTACCTACAGCCATACTACCTACCCTTACTGTTTGTCGTCTTGTACGTCATTACGTGTACGCCATTACGATTATGGGAGGGACGGAGTCCATGCAAACTCCGCTGGAATGTATGATCACGAATTTCCGTAAAGGATTTTCAGGAGACTACGGCATAAAAATGTCTCCGTCTAGATTAAGAATGCTATGTGATAGGGAGTGGCATGTGTTAGCTACTTCATGGCCCCGTGGGGGCACCTTTGATGTAGAAATAGTTTCTCGTGTTCATCAGCTTGTACAAACAGTGCACCCTGACCAGTTCCCCTACATAGATTCCTGGTTGGATGTTTGCGAAAGGCAGCCCTCTTGGGTAAAGTGCTGCTATGAGGAACAGTGTAGAATATTAGTAGCAACCACTAGGGGGACCCGGAAGGTTGAGGAGAGGAAGCCGCCTGTGTATTCCGCCTCAGAGTCCCCAGAAATCCTGGCCCATTTATCCCAGTACCCACATAGG
Source organism: Ichthyophis bannanicus (assembly GCA_033557465.1). Classification (NCBI taxonomy): domain Eukaryota; kingdom Metazoa; phylum Chordata; class Amphibia; order Gymnophiona; family Ichthyophiidae; genus Ichthyophis; species Ichthyophis bannanicus. The sequence goes on from CM066045.1 coordinate 58,128,102, forward strand.
TTAGTTCCCCCAGCTCCGCTACCTGAAGCGGAACCTGATGAGGTACTTCAGCAATTACCGCTGCAGCAGCAAAAGAAGCCCACTTCCCCGAGCGATAGCCCCGAGTCCTGTCGAAGTACGTCGGGGAAACCAGGGTTCTCCGACGATATAGAAAGCGGAGGCTCTCCTGCCAGTTCAGGGTCACCAACCAAGGAAGCTTATACCTGGGAGCCGTATGATTTAAGAAGTATAACCCCGAAGAAGAAGGAGAAAGCAGGGCGCCTAATGCCATTGCGTCAAGTGCCTGGTGTACCTATCCTAAATGAACAGGGCCAGATGGCACCAGGACCAACCAGTCTAGTCTACGTACCTTTTTCCACTACTGATTTATTAAACTGGAAAACGCATTATGCATCCTATACAGCAAAACCCCAGGAATTGACAGAGTTAATGTCTAGTATAATGCAAACTCATCAGCCTACCTGGGCCGATTGTCGCCAGCTCCTGTCCACTCTCTGGTTAGAAGAGAATCCCGTAAAAGGGGGGGATCTGAATCTCCCACAAGCAGCCGCCGCAGCTTTCCCGAATGAAGATCCTAGATGGGACCCGAATAATGACAGGGGGGCAGCGGCCCTAACGCGATTTCGCCAGGCCTTGCTGCAGGGCCTGAGGAAGGTAGGCCAGAGGGCCATGAATATCGGGAAGGTATCTGAAGTTATCCAGGGTCCAGATGAGAGCCCAGCGGCCTTTTATGAGCGGTTGTCTGAAGCCTATAGACTCTATACCCCATACGATCCCGCCACTCAGGAGAATTTGCTCATGGTAAATGCAGCCTTTGTCAGTCAGTCCCAGAGAGACATTAAACAAAAATTGCAGAAACTGGATGGATTTGTGGGTATGAATACAGCACAGTTAATGGAAGTCGCTCAGAAAGTATTTGTGAATCGTGAAAATGAACGTGACAGAGAAAGTGAACGATAGATGAAGAAGAAAGCAGATCTTCTTGCTGCCGCTTTAGTTGAACAACATGGAGGAGGTTTTCCTAACCAAAGGACCAGAGAACGTGGAAGAGGCCGCGGAAATAGCAGGCCTCCATTGGGTGCAAATCAGTGCGCCCATTGCAGAGAAGAAGGACATTGGAGAAATGAATGCCCGCATCTTGACTCCACCCCCAGGAGGGGAGGAGGGAGTCACTGGAGAACAGGAGGCCGATTTCAGAATCGTGGAAGAATGAACCGAGCACAGTTCCAGCGAGAGAGAGAAGAAGCCATTGAGGGAGTGGCAGTAGCAACGGGCTATGACATGGATGAAATGGCTGAGGACTAGGCCAGACCGGGCTCCAAGTTCACCCTGGGTCCCCAGGAGCCTATGGTCAGTTTGAAAGTAGGGGACCAATATATGGACTTTATGGTAGATACAGGAGCAGAACATTCCATGGTGGCAAAGCCAGTGGCTCCTCTTTCCTCTCGATCTGTCACCATTGTTGGGGCCACTGGGAACAGGGCCACCAAGCCATTCCTGCAGAACCGTATGTGTGAACTAGGGGGACAGAAGATAACGCACCAGTTCTTGTATATGCCTGAGTGCCCTATTCCACTTCTGGGCCGAGATATGCTTGCAAAGCTACAGGCACAAATATCCTTTGCTGAAGGGGAAGAAATGCAAATGACTGTGAACCCAAAGCCTGCTGGATTGATGGTGCTAACTGTTCCCCGAGAAGAAGAATGGCGGTTCTATAGTACACCTCCAATTAAGTCAACTAGTTCCTGTATACTCACCAACCTTATAGCCCCGCCTGAAGTATGGGCAGAAGATAACCCACCTGGCCTAGCGAAGAACATAGCCTCTATCATTGTCACCCTCAAGCCAGGAGCGGAACCAGTGCATGTGAAGCAGTATCCTCTTCCCCGACCAGCCATTGAAGGAATCCACTGCCATCTGATGAAACTGTTGAAGTATGGACTTCTCAAGGAATGCCAGTCACCTTGGAACACCCCTCTTCTCCCAGTCAAGAAACCTGGGACAGGGGATTACCGCCCAGTACAAGATCTGAGGCGGGTAAATGATGCAGTTGAAACTATACACCCAGTAGTACCAAATCCTTATACTCTCTTGGGACTGATCCCCGCTGAGGCTACTCATTTCACCGACCTGGACCTGAAAGATGCCTTTTTCTGCATATGCCTAGCCCCCACCAGTCAACTTTTGTTTGCTTTTGAATGGCAAGACCCCACAACAGGAAGGCGGGGCCAACTCACCTGGACTCGATTACCTCAAGGATTCAAGAATTCACCCACTCTCTTCAGTGCTGCCCTGAATCAAGATCTTTCAAGTTACTCAGTGAACCCAGAACAAAGGGTTCTCCTTCAGTATGTGGATGACCTGCTCATAGCCAACAATTCAGAAAGTGAATGTCTACAAGCCACCAGTGAACTTCTGTATCTTTTGAACGAGGCTGGATACAAAGTCTCATGAGCTAAGGCACAACTATGTCAAACTGAAGTTAAATACCTAGGGTTCCAGTTGTCCAGTGGAATTCGACGTTTGGGACCTGAACGCAAAGTAGCTGTATGCAGTATTCCCACTCCAACCACCAGGAGGCAAGTAAGAGCCTTCCTGGGGGCCGCAGGATACTGTCGCATATGGATCCCCAATTTTGCGCTGCTAGCAAAACCATCGTATCAAGTTACCAAAGGAATGGAAAAGTCTCCACTGGAGTGGGGACCTGAACAGGATGCAGCATTCCGATCTCTGAAAAGCGCTCTGATGTCATCACCAGCTCTGGGTCTCCAAGATGTCCAGAAGCCTTTCCATCTTTACGTCCATGAGTCACAAGGAAATACGTTGGGAGTACTGACGCAATCTCTTGGATCTTGGCAACGGCCAGTAGCCTACTTGTCAAAACAGTTGAATGTGGTAGCAAGAGGTTTGCCCCCTTGTTTGAGAGCTGTTGCAGCAACAGCCCTTTTAGTGAGCAAAGCAGATAAGCTCACTCTGGGACAGAATCTTCAAGTGACTGTGCCCCATTCTGTCCTCACCCTCATGGAACACAAAGGAAGTTTCTGGCTAACGAATTCACAAATGTTAAAATATCAGAGCATGCTGTGCGAAAACTCCCAAATACAGTTAAAAGTCAGTCAAGCTCTGAATCCTGCTACGTTGTTCCCGATTGGTCCTGGGCCCCCTGATCACGACTGTTTAGAAACTATGGACAATGTATTTTCAAGTCGCCCAGATTTAACTGATGTTCCTTTGGAGAATCCTGAACGGACTTTCTTTGTAGATGGAAGCAGTCTTGTCATTAATGGACATCGTTGTGCTGGATATGCAGTGGTGACCCTTGATCTGGTAGTTGAGTCCTCAGTTTTGGCTCCAGGAACTTCAACACAGAAGGCTGAACTGATAGCTCTCACTAGAGCACTGACATTAGGAGAAGGACTCCGTTTAAACCCTTGATCTGGTAGTTGAGTCCTCAGTTTTGGCTCCAGGAACTTCAACACAGAAGGCTGAACTGATAACTCTCACTAGAGCACTGACATTAGGAGAAGGACTCCGTTTAAATGTGTACACAGATTCCAAGTATGCCTTTACCACTTTACACGCACATGGAGCCTTGTATAAAGAGCGAGGGTTGATCACCTCAGGAGGCAAGTCCATTAGGTATGGGCCCGAGATATTGATATTATTAGATGCTGTATGGGCCCCTAAGCAAGTTGCAGTCATGCACTGTCGAGGTCATCAGACAGGAGCAGGAGAAGTTACCCGAGGGAATAGATTTGCTGATGCCACTGCCCGAAAAGCAGCCACAACTGGACGAGTTGTGACCCAAGACGCTTCAATGCAGGCAGCCTTATTCCCTGTGCCCCTTAGCTCATGGGCTCCCCGATACACTACAAAAGAGTTGGATTATTTCTGTGAAAAGGAGGGAGGGGTCCTAACAGAAAAAGGTTGGATAGTGCTGCCACCTCCAGAGGGTAGCTCACCTCCAGGTCCTACAGTCATTCCTGAAGCATTAGGGCCAGCTTTTGTTCATGCTTTTCATCAGGCCACACATTATGGGAAAACGGCCATAGAAAGAGCCCTAAGACCCCATTTTTGCATCTCACTACTAGGACCCCTGTCTACTTCAGTGGCACAGCAATGTTTGACATGTGCCAAGAATAATGCTAAACAAGGTCCCGTTCCACCCCAAGAGTTCAGTCAGTAGGGGTGACCCCTATGAGTGATATTCAAGTAGATTTTACTGAAATGCCACGAGCAAACGGATATCACTACCTGTTAGTTCTAGTTTGCACATTTTCTGGGTGGGTAGAAGCCCGTCCCACATGAACTGAGAAAGCTCGAGAAGTCACTAAAATACTGCTCCATGAGATTATTCCTCGATTTGGAATACCATTGACTATAGGGTCAGACAATGGACCTTCATTTGTGTCCCAAGTGACTCAACAGTTAGCTCGAGCGCTACAGATACAATGGAAGCTGCACACTGCCTATAGACCCCAGAGTTCAGGGAAGGTAGAACGCATGAATAGAACCCTGAAATCTCAGTTGACCAAGCTTTGTTAAGAAACACACCTAAAGTGGCTCCAGGTTCTCCCTATAGCCCTTCTTAGGATACGTTCTGCTCCAACCAAGTCTTTGGGAGTTTCCCCTTTTGAAATTTTGTATGGGCGACCTCCACCCATTGTACAGGGAATTAAAGGAGATATGAAACAAATAGGATCTGAAATAACTAGACAAGAACTATTGGCTTTAGGTTCTGTTTTGCAGAGTCTTCATGCCTGGGTGCAAGATCGATTGCCCATCAATCTGACAGAACCTCTGCATCCCTTCAAGCCAGGAGTGTCAGTGTGGATTAAAGAGTGGAGAAAGACCCCACTGGCGCCGCATTGGAAGGGACCTTATGTTGTCATCTTGTCAACCCCAACTGCAGTAAAAGTCGCAGAACTCGAACCCTGGATCCATCACAGTCGAGTGAAGCCGGCAGCTGCTCCTGAACCTGGTCAATGGACTTCAGTAAATGATCCTGAGACTCCATTGCGACTCACATTGCGGAGACAACCAGCGTTGTAAGAGTCCTTAGATTCTATCATCCTACCCCTGTCACGCAAGGGTAGCAGCCGAAGCAGAAAAGAAGAAAAGACTCTACAAGCTCAATGTACCCAATATTCCAGTTGACCTCCAAAGACTGTAATCACAATGTTCTTCCACTATTGCCTTGTGGGAGTGGTGGTCCTGGGATTCCTGGAAAAGACTTTTGCCTTACCCCCTTGTGCAGCTTGCATAACTACCACCCGAACTAGACAGAAGGTCACTCAGACTTTACTTTATCATTCCTACTATACTTGCACTGGTATAGTCAGCCGGTGTATCTATAATGGCACAGAGTTAAATTTATTTATTTATTTATTATTTATTTAACATTTTTATATACCGCGCTATTTATTATCAGCGCGGTTTACATAGAACTACAAAACATCAGATAAGATACATATATCTGTTTTTACATGGAACAGGAAGAAAAACTTGGAAAACCGAAGGGGAAGGGGAAGGGGAAGAGTAAGACTTGTTACAACCCCCGGCAGAACCCCTCTTATTATGTACTTGAGATACAATGGAATGATGAGGATGGAGCCCTCATAAATGCCACACGACAGCTTCCTGATCCCACGAAGCATGTTACCCTGAGTTTTGATGCTTGTGAGGTGATCAACAGAAATGTCTATCACAAGTGTGGATATTGGGAGCATGCCTACTACTATGATGATAAATATATGTGTCCTGAAGGAGCATACGGATGGGGAAAGTGTACTCGGAAATCTTCCCCAACCGTCTACAGTACATCATCCAAAGATGCTTACTATTGTCCCAAGTGGGAATGCGTGTATTATGCTACCTGGTCTGGTGCGCCTACTGGACGAGAGGGAGATAAACGCGTAGCCAGCCTGGAAAAATTGTCCTTACCAGAACCTCGAAAGTGCAAGAAAGGTGCCTGTAATCCGGTGCGGCTCATGATACTTAACCCCAGCCAGTAGAAGCAGGGGTACAGATTTGGGTTACGAATAGCAGGAGGAGGCATAGATCCTGGAACTTTTATACATATACAGCTGAATACTAAGACTCATGCATCTGCACCTTATCGAATACATCACTCTTTCTATGAAGCCATGAAAACAGAGTTTGAGATTCCTCATGCCTCCCAAAACTTGTTCATTGAGCTCGCCGGGGCAGTAGCATCTAGTCTCCACGTTTCGGACTGCCTCTTCTGTGCAGGGACTAAGATGGGAGACCAATGGCCCTGGGAGGCACAAGAAGTGAACTATTCTATGCCTTATAATCAGACTGATTTACATCAGACTACTAGTGAGTGGGTACTGGCCCACCCCATTGTTGGTAATTTGTGTTTTGCTCGCTTTGGACCACAGTTTGCCATGGAAGTTGGACAGCTGGTCTGTCCCAATCAGAAGTTCTACAACGGCACTACTAAGAAGACGTCCTGGTGGTCAGGAATCAACGCTTCAGAGCCCTCCAACCCTTTAGTTCGTTTCCATAATCTTGCCAGCATCTGGACTAATCTAGCATCTTATAATACCTGGCAAGCACCACCTGGACTGTACTGGATTTGTGGAACCTGAGCATATGCTAGGCTTCCTCACCACTGGGGAGGAGCATGTGCATTGGGAACCATACGACCTTCCTTCTTCCTGTTGCCTACGTCCCATGGATAACAACTGGGTTTTCCCGTGTACAGGAGTCGACAGAAATGAGAAGTCTTGAAAATAGGCCAATGGGACAAATGGAAGGATGAGGAGTGGCCACCTGAGAGAATCATTTCATACTATGTACCTGCTACTTGGGAGCAAGATGGTACATGGGGATATCGTACTCCTGTGTATATGATAAATCGTATTATACGCTTACAAGCTGTTGTTGAAATAATAACCAATGAAACCAGTAAAGCACTAACTCTTTTAGCTAAGCAGAGTACACAAATGCGTACAGCTATTTATCAGAATCGTTTAGCTCTAGATTATTTGTTAGCAGCTGAAGGTGGAGTGTGTAGAAAGTTGAATTTACGTAACTGTTGTTTGCAGATTGATAATAATGGACATGTTGTTGAAGATATAGCTACTCAAATGTGCACACAAGCATATGTGCCTGTTCAGACCTGGCATGGCCTGAAGCTTGATGGGTGGTTTGGTTCAGCATTTTCATGGTTAGGGCGTATGAAGACCCTTGTGTTTATTGTATTACTCATATTGGTTGTATGCTTGTTTCTCCCATGTCTCCTACCCCTTTGCTTACGCATGATAACCTCAGTTATTGATAACACTGTAGAATGGAAGGCAGCTACAAAAATATTAGCTATGTGGCAATATTCCCCAATATCCCAAGATGATGCTATTACGCAAGTTTAATATGTGATTTAATTCTCACCCTTTCTCACTAGCGGGTGAGAATAATCAAAGGGGGGAATGTGGCAGGCTATGGCCTATAATAGTCTGCAAATGTGAAAGGCCTGTAAGTTAGGCCCTGATTCCAACCCCCATCTAGGGTTACCAACTTTTTCACCGAGAAAAACCCGACACCTGTGACTCGCCATGCTCCACCCATTCTCCGCCCCTAGTCCCACCCCTGCCCCGCCCCCAGCCCCACCCACAAAAATTACCGAGGATACGTGTAGGCTAACTTCCTTGGTCAGATAATAATTAAACTGGGAACCCCAAAATCCAAACATGAAATGTACAACACTGGAGAAATAAAACTATAAAGTCATTTCCTCTTGCACCAACAAAAACGCAAAGATGTTAGCAATACACACTTCCCAGACCAGACATATTCCAGTTAATAAATTCAAAATAAAAAGTATTTTTCTACCTTCTGTTTGGGCGTTTTATTTTTCAGTTGCAATTGCTCCAGTCACTTTCTTCTGGTTTCTTTGTGTCTTCTGCGAGCTGTCCATTTGTCCTTTCTTCTCTTTTAGATGTTTTCCATTCTCTCTCTATTTCTGCTTTAACATACTGATTGTTTCCCTTTTGCTCTTCCCCCAATTCTTTCCTTATTCCTTTATCATCCATTTAAATTTCACCCTTCCATTCTCAAGCCCCTCTTACTCTCCCAATACCCGGCCCATCATAGACTTTTCTTCCACACAAAATATTTTTCCCCTCTCCATTCTCATTCCCCATCCATTCTAGTCCTCCCCCAAAATCAGTTCCCTTATAGTTCTAGACCCACCCAGCATCCACTCCCTTCTAGTCCCATTCTCCCATGCCCCACATCAGCCCATTTGCAGTCCTATTCTAGCTCTTCATCAGCCCATTTCCAGTGCTAGCTCTCACATCACAGCCTATTTCCAGTCCTAGCCCACCCCCATCACAGCCCATTTCCAGTCCTAGCCCCCCCCATTACAGCCCATTTCCAGTCCAAGTCCCCCATCACAGCCTATTTCCAGTCCTAGGCCCCCCCACCATCACATCCCATTTGCAGTCCGAGTCCCCCCGCACCATCACAGCCCATTTCCAGTCCTAGCCCCCCCCCCACCATCACAGTCCATTTGCAGTCCTAGCCCCCCTAATCACAGCCTATTTCCAGTCCAAGTTCCCCCTCCCTCCACCATAGCCCATTTCCAGTCCAAGTTCCCCCCCCCCCATAGCCCTTTTCCAGTCCAGGTCCCCCTCCCTATCACAACCCATTTCCAGTCCATGTCCCCCCCCCATAGCCCTTTTCCAGTCCAGGTCCCACTCCCCATCAAAACCCATTTCCAGTCCATGTCCCCCCCCCCCCACATAGCCCTTTTACAGTCCAGGTCCCCCTTGCCATCACAGCCCATTTCTTTCCAGTCCAATGCCCCCCCATAGCCCTTTTCCAGTCCAGGTCCCCCCCCCCTTCACAGCCCTTTTCCAGTCCAAGTCCCCCTAATCACAGCCTATTTCCAGTCCAAGTTCCCCCTCCCTCCACCATAGCCTATTTCCATTCCAAGTTCCCCCCCCCCCCAGCTCTTTTCCAGTCCAGGTCCCCCTCCCCATCACAACCAATTTACAGTCCAAGTCCCCCCCCCCATAGCCCTTTTCCGGTCCAGGTCCCCCCCCATCACAACCCATTTCCAGTCCAAGTCCCCCCCCTAGCCCTTTTCCAGTCCAGGTCCCCCCCATGACAGCCCATGCAGTCCTTGGCCTCCCCCCCCCCAAACCGCGGCTGTCTGAGGCTTTAGAGGGAGCCGGGGAAGCCCGCGCGAGGCCCCGGCTCCCTCTGTACAGGCGCCAGCGTGAAGAGCCTTTTCCTTCACGCTGGCGGCTGTTTCTGCGAAGCCGCGAATGCTGGAGAAGGTTAAAGGGCATTGCCTTTAACATTTCCCACCAATCGCGGCTTTACAGAAACAGCCGCCAGCGTGAAGGAAAAGGCTCTTCACGCTGGCGGCTGTACAGAGGGAGCCGGTGCCTCGCGCGGGCTTCCCCGGCTCCCTCTGAAGCCCTCCGGTGTGTGGGCCGCCCCGGGGAAGGTTTTTTTTTTTTTGGACGGGTTGGGAGAAAAGCCGGTTTTTTGCTCTGGCCGCTCCCGATCTTGCGGCCAGAGCAAAAAAACGGCTTTTCAAGGGCCGGTTTTACCTCTGCGCCGGCAGTCGGCCTGGCCATGGAAAAACCGGCCAGGCCGGCTGAAAACCGGCCAGTTGGCAACCCTACCCCCATCTCAGTAAAGAACCAAAGTCTGTAAAAGTTTGAGAAAACTGTTTTAAACTGCTTAATAAGACGTTTTCATGAATGCATAAATCTTTCATTATTCTCTTGTGCTGTGAAAATAGAAATGTTTCAATACTTGCATTCCTAGAGCCAGAAACGACCTTGCAGTAGAGAAGTATCCAAACCTACAAACTGCACCATTGTTAGAACAGTCCTAGAGGAGGGAGCTGGGTGCTAGGCCCAGGAGGGATCTCTGATTGGACAGGTGCAGGGGGTGTTGGGACCAATAGAATGTTTGCATGTATCAAACTGAAAAGAAATGTATAAATGAATATGTCTCTGTAAGAACTTTGCTCAGTCCTTTTTGAAGCTTTGACTAACTGGGCCATGTGCACAATAAATTGGCTTGGACCCTGTAAATTGACTCCTGGATTTATTCGTTGTCTGCACTTCGCTGCTACATATTCTCATTAGACTCACATTCTAACCCTGCATCACTAAATTTACCCACTCCCACACTGGTCCTATACAGAGCTGGCTTAGCCATTAAGCAAACTAGGCAGTTGCCTAGGGCAGAAACTTCTGCAGTGAGGGGGGAGGGGAAGAAAGAGAAGGGCATTCAAAGCTAAAGAATAGATTTTTGACAGCCAAATGGTAAGTATAAGGCTCAAGGGCTGCCTAGAGCCCAACAACCTTGAACCAACTCTGGAGTTTGCCCTGGGCCTATAGCATTACATTTCCTCATTTTAACTTTTCAGCTATAAATTCTCTCTCTCTCTCTCTCTCTCTCTCTCTCTCTATATATATATATATATATATATAATAATTAGCCAATACTTTTGACTCTTAATATTTGCTTCCTTTTTGGTTCTTTCTTTTAGAAAGTGGATTTTTCTTTATTTTAGCTCTGTCCCTAGTTATGTGGATTTTGTTGTTATCTTGCTTTACAGATTTGATAGTTTAAATACATTTTTCCTTTTTGTTGCATTGTTTGGGCATAGATGACTGGTTTTCTTGTGTATTTCTTTCTGAATCAATTGAAAATGCTAAATAAATAACAACAATGATTACCCCTGGTAATACAATGGGTCTGCAGCACATTTTCTTCATGTTGTAGCTCTGGCTTGGGACTGGGAGTGAGGTTCACGACTGTCGTGATTTGCACAAAATTAACCCATTAGGAGAAATTGTCCACTTTGTAAACCTGCAGTACCATGTTTCCCTCAAACACCAAGTAGCACTACACTTTTCTCAGTCTATAGCACTATATTCTCCTCACACTATCCTTCCCAGCCTCCCTCACACACACACACACACCCTAGCCTGATTACCACAAGTAGCGTCATTCCCGCCCCTGCTCTTCAATTGGTCGAACTCGTCTTCGCCTCCGCCAATCCACGGCCCCTCTGGGGATGTGCAGGCAGGGGACCTCTGGCCGGAAGTGACCTTGCGTAAGGCGGGTCGGAGGGAAGCGCTTCCGGTGCGGCTGGCTGTACGCGGTGGTGATGAGTTTTACGTGGCCCTGGCAATACAACTTTCCGCCTTTCTTCACGTGAGTAGCATAGCGGGGTTGGAGCTTCTCAGGGGTGCGGTGGCACCGAGGAGAGTTGTGGTGCTACTGGTGACTGATGAGATACAGCGGCTCTAGGTGCGTCGGCTTCTCTCCATACCCGGAAGTGTCGGTGCCTGAGTGGAGGTGGGCGGCTAAACCCTCCCGGGAGTCACCGAGGTCACTGCTTGTGCGTTTGGGCGAGTGGGATGTCAGAAGCTAAGGACTCTTTCGTGTGCTACACGTGTCCTGTGTATGGAGAGTCTGATCTCTTATGATATGCATTAGAAAAACAAGCGAGAAGGAGCAACCGTGGAAGTGCCTGCATTTGGAGTGTTTATTATAATATTAGTAATAATAATAATACTTACTTTTTGTCGTGTTAGCGGACGTAGGCAACGCTGTATAATAAGTATTGAGGTGCAATACGTCCCCTCCAGCTGAGAGCATATAGTGTCTTTCTCAACATCGCAGAAATTGTTCCCTTGTTCTCAACCTATTGCTGTAACTACGAGGTCGCTTTATTGAAACTGACCCCTCCCCTCATGTTGAATAGAGGTCATTTTCAGTAGCATAGATCTCAAAGCCAGGGACTATACATCCCCCTTCAGTTTATAACTCAGTCATTCCCTTCCAGTTGGTTACTTTTAATTGTCCCATTTGTACTTTCTAGCTTCAATTAAAAAGCACTAACAAACAAAACGTGGCGAAGTGCAACACACCGACATCGGGATATCACAAGCTTGTCTTTGCTTCGAACTGAGGCTAACAGATATACAATTACAAATAAATGATCACTTGAACATAAGAGAGAAAAAAGTTCAGGCATGGCTAGCTTAACAATAGGACAGAGTAGGTGGTGGATTCTGGAGAGGTGGAAAAAATTGCAATCAAAGCAAGCCTGATAGTTGCACAAACTCATCCAACAGCACATGCTTTTGCCTGAGAGTGAGCAGTTTTCAAAGAGCTAATTTGGAAATTCTAATCGGGGATAACTTTATAACAAGGTGTCTAGGTGAACAGTTCAAAAAGGCACCTATTTTATAAAGGCAATATCAATATCTGTGCCTTTTATAAAACAGGCATTCAGAACGAGCTCCAATAGCATGTAAAATCTCACACACACACATGAAGATGATGTAAATTTGTGTTGATTCTATTTGTGTACTTGCATATTTTGTAAAATGTATATATCGCAACCCTGCCTCTGCTTTGCTCAAACCACGCCCATGGTAACACTTGTATGTGAACTGTATAAAAATGTGATCTTTTAGCACATGCACCACACAGTTTTATAAAAGACCTTTTCTGTGTGTAAGATAGACTTTAAACATGTAAAAACATTTATTAAATGACCTCTATTGTGAATATACACATTACAAAACAAAGTCTAATACTTAAAAAGCCTGAGGTCCGGTTATGTATTTTTACTGGATTGTTCTAGGAGGGGAAAAACAATGTTTTTATGTTGTGTTAGAAGGGAAATAAGTCAATGTTCTGGTGCACCAGCAGAATCTGCTCTTTTGAGGTTTGGACAAGTAACGTCTATTTTTTTTTTTTTTTTTTTTTTTTTCTTAAGGTTACAGCCCAATGTAGACACCAGGCAGAAACAGCTGACGGCATGGTGCTCCCTAGTGCTCACCTTCTGCCGTCATAACAAGCTCTACATTTTGAATGTGATGGAAAGCCAGGAGAGCCCGCTCTTCAACAACAAGAAAATACAGCGTATCTTTTTTGTTCCGCATCCCTGCATTGAAAATTCTCATCTCCATTTTTCAATGCTTGTTCCCTGGCACTGTTAAAATGGTTGTCAGCAGTCACATTTAAATCCTTCAGTGGAGCCTCATGTAAATGATGGCGATGCATATAAGGAGTGATCTTGTAAAATCAGCATTTACATATATAAATGCCCATGTAATCCTTCTAAAATGTGATCGCCTTAGGTGTTTCTCTTTTAAGAAGCATATAGAGGAAAGGGTGGGGGGAGGTTTGAATGGTATGACGTGTGTTAATGTCAAATGGATTTCTCTAAGTTGTTTTCCCTAATGTTTGCTATTATGGTTCTGAGCAAGGCCCTCTTACTAAGGAATGGCATTACTCTATAACACTGCTGCCTCTCTTTTCTGAATGAGGCTGTGTGGTCTGTCCGTGCTTTAGGTAAATCCATCTTATATTTATTTAGGAAATCTTTGTGGATTTTTCAACCAATGAAGTAAACTCTCATGCCGACTGGAACAGAAAGGTTGGGACACGTTACGGCTTTAAGGTATCCATGAGTGCCCTTAGAGTATGACTGCCTATGCAGTATCAGGTTTTATCTAGGACAGTGTTAGAGCACAAAAAAAGAAAGTGACAATCATATTCACCAGAGCTCTGCTTACTTCACACCTAACATTGCTTTTTTCACATCCATAAAGATCTGTAATGATCTAAATATCTATCATAGAAACAGGTTGGCAGGAAAAGACCAAATGGCCTGTCCAGTCTGCCCTTCCATACCAACTGCTATAGTTCCTTTTTTCCTTTAGAGATCTTCTGTGTTTGTCCCTTGCTTTCTTGAATTCAGATACTGTCCTCATCTCTACTAACTCTACTGGGAGACTATTCCATGCATCTACCACGCTTTCTGGAAAGAAATATTTCCACATATTACTCCTGAGTCTTCCTGCTTTCATCTTCATTCTATACCCCTTGTTGCAGAGCTGTCTTTCAATTGAAAGAGGATCTCCTCTTGTGCATTTATGCCATGGGGGTATTTAAACGTCTCTATCATATCTCCTCTCCAGCCTTTCCTCCTAAGGATACAGGTTGAGATCTTTAAATCTATCGCCATATGCCTTTTGACAAAGCCCACTGACTATTATGGTACCCACCCTCTGTACTGACTCCATCCTGTTTATATCCTTTTGAAGGTCTCCAGAATTGCACACAATACTCCAAGTGAGGTCTTACCAAAGACTTTATACAAAGTCACTATCACCTCCATCTTCCTGCTGGCCATTCCTCTCCCTGTGCACCCAAACATCCCTCTGGCTTTCGCTGTCATCTTTTCTGCCTTTTTAGCCACCTTTTTAAGATCATCAGAAACCATCACATCCAGGTCCCGCTCTTCTTTCATAGACAGAAGTACTTCACCTCCTATACTGTACCACTCACTTGGATTTTTGCAGTCCAAATGCATGACACTGCAATTTTTTAACGTGAAATCTCAGCTGCCAAATTCTTGACTATTCATCAAGCCTACTGTACCTAAATCCCTCCTCATATTATCTATACCTTTCTGGGTGTCTCCCCTATCTAAAGATTTCAGTAACATCCGCAGAGGCAAACCTTACGCAGTAGCCCTGTTAAAGAGAATCGGACGAAGTACAGATTGCTGCGGCACATCACTGGTAGCAATCTGTCTCCTCAGAGTGAGCTCCATTTATCTGTAGCCTTTGTTGCCTCCCCCTATACCAATTTTTAACTCAGCTATTCACTTTGTGGTCCATATCCAGGGTGTTCAATTTATGTATAAGTTGATGTGCAAAATTGTCAAAGGCTTTACTGAAATTTGAGTACACCACATCGCCAGCTCTCCCTCGGTCCATCTCTGGTTGTCCAGTCAAGGAAATTTAGATTTGTCTGACAAGATCTGCCTCTAGTAAAACCATACTGCTTCAGATCCTGCAGTCCATTGGACTCCAGAAACTTCACTTTCCTCTGTTTTAGCAGCGTTTCCATTAATTTTCTCGCCACAGAGACCCGACTAACTGACCTGTAGTTCCCAACCTCATCCTTCTGCTTTTGTGTAAAGGGAACATAAGTCCTCACCAGTCTTCTGGGACTACTCCCAACTCTAAAGCATGGAAAAGGGCAGACAGTGGAGTCGCTAGAGCTTCCCAAGTTTCTTCAGTATTCTTGGATATATCCCATCCAGCCCCATCGCTTTGTCTGCGTTATTTAGCTAGTTCCTCTTTATCGGTACTAAATGTGGCTGCCATTCAGACAGGCAGCTTATTTGGTCCCCAGAGTAGCCTGCCAGACAGACCTGGCTATATGAGTGTTGGTTATTAGTAGCATAGTAAATGGACCCAATAGCTGGAAACCAACCTATATTTGGTTATGGTATCATAAACCTCATTTGTACAAACGTTTTTTTAGGTTTTTCAGGTTTCTTACAATTCAAAAGGAAAGGAAATTCTCAGTACACAACGGGGGAGGGGGGGAGCGATGTATAACCAGTAAGGCAAAATATATAATACAAGTGATTTAAGAAAAAGCCCAAGTTAAGGGGAGAGGATTCACACATGACAGGAAAGGTTAAAGGAAACCAAAACCATATCTGTCAGTCCGAGACGGTACTAAGGCCCTAATACCTCCTGATGTTCAAACAACCAAGCAGAAACTGTGACTCGTATTTAGCTACCTGCTTCTCAAAAGAGAGACATTTTGCATCAGTAGCTTGAAATGTTTGTACTGCGTCCTGGGGTAAAAGAACATAACTGAGAACTAGTTCCAGTAAGCAAGGATTCAGTATGGGACACCACAGATTAAGTATCCTCTAATGATCCAGTTGCAGAGGAAGAGGCAGCCAGAGCTGGAGCTTGAGAAGGGCCTGAACTAGATGCTTGTCCATCGGACCAAATATCTTAGGGTTCCCCTTGGCTATCACCTACTCAGTTACTGAAGAAAAAACAGAATCTTGCAAAGCTGCTCTGAAGGAGCATAACCTACCTCTTAGGTCACACCCCCGGCCTCACACCACTGAAGGCGCTGATTTTATGCCGGTAGGGCGCCCCACTGACATCACTGGGAAGTGTTTTTTGTTTTTTTTATGACTTTATCTTTGAAAATTTTTAACCACTGGTCCAATAACATTATACAGCAAATTATAACTCAACCACATATGACCATTGCAACAGCACACTCCAGAACTTGTAAAAACTTTAATTTTTTCATTCCCTCTGTAATTTGTGCTATCTGGTCATGATTCATCGTGTTTGTTTATTTATTAAGTTGTTTTTTATACCGCTTTATCCTTCAGTCAAAGCAATTTACACTGCAACTTAAATTTGGTAATGTACATTAAACAGGAAGATTGATATCTTGAATTTTTCTGAGGTGATGGAGGGTTAAGTGACTTGCCCAATGCCACATGGAGTGCTAGTGGGGATTGAACCCTGGTCTCTTGGTTCTGAAGCCAGTGCTCTATCCATTAGGCTACTCCTCCACTCCAGGCTCTGCCAGTTCCTCTCACCTGGCCTGATCACTGCCTCACATCCTCCACTCCCATTACTTGGCTGAAGACCTACTGCTTTTATGTCAGTAGGACGTCCCACTGACATCACTGGGAAGTGTCTGCAGCTGTGGTAAGCAGGCTCTGCAGGTTCACAAGCTGGTTCTTTTCACCTAGTCTGATCGCTGCCTCACACCGTCTCCACTCCCCTTCATTTGTACAAACTTAATGTTTTTTTTCTCTTATCTTTTTTTTGTTATAACCCCCCCCCCCCTCCATTTAGCCCAACCATAGCAAGGATGAGCTTTGTCAGAGGTGGACCGCCATTCTTGTGTGAGGGGGCAATGGGGGTTATAAACTCATTGCCAGT
This sequence comes from Ichthyophis bannanicus, assembly GCA_033557465.1. Taxonomy (NCBI): domain Eukaryota; kingdom Metazoa; phylum Chordata; class Amphibia; order Gymnophiona; family Ichthyophiidae; genus Ichthyophis; species Ichthyophis bannanicus. The sequence continues at coordinate 58,144,898 of CM066045.1, forward strand.
GCTTAGCCAGGGTCCACAGAGCAGTTTCCTCCGAAACCAAGCATGCTTGAACCCCACTAAATTTAGCCAGTAGATGTCATTAGGTGATGGCTGAGACCGACCCTTCCTTGTCACCCTTGGTGAATCAGAACTTGAAACTGACCCCATGCCTCGGACCAGCGGCATGAAGTTCCACTGCAGCATTTTCCTTGTTCTGCTTTCGTTTTGCTGTGAACGTGATGCATACGGTGCATAGAATTAATGTCCGATCACATTGTTAAGATTGTCCTTAACTATGAGCAGGAAAGCTGTCTTTGGAAGCCATTCAGGTTATTTTGGAAGAACTCAGGAAAAAAGGTTAGTAAATCTGTCTACCAGATTTCTTCACTTCTGGTAGTCGACTCTTTGATCCTGAAACCGATTTAGCTGAAATTCTTTGAGGGGGGTCTCTCTTAAGGTTGCCAACTGTCTACAGATGCGCCTGACAGGCTTGATCCAGTCCTGTGTTTACCCCATTGCATGCAGGGACTTGTAGTCTTGCTTTTCTTATGGAGTGCAATGGGGAAATCAGAACTGTGTCCCTGCATGCAATGGAGTGAACCCAGGACTGGATCAAGTCTGTCGGGCGCATTTGGAGCTAGTTGGCAACCCTAGCTCTCGTTTTTACATTGAGTAAGAGTTTTCTTCCTAGCCTCTGCTATCACTACCTATTGTTAATTACATCTGTATGCAGCTATGACATTTCCTTTACTTTTCTTTTAATAGCATCTAAAATTCAGGGATTGGCACAAATAAACTAAGGATTTTTTTTTAAGTTCTTTGGTTGAAAACAACACTGGAAAGGAATGGAATTAGGAGCTCAGTTTGTCATGAGCTGGGAGAGTGGAGTTAATGTTGTGTTGTTAATCCTTACTTTTTAAAATTTGATATATGCTGATATTAAAGGTTGTATTTCACTGAAGTTGAAGTGTGGGTCAGAAATATGTATTCATAGAAACTTGATGGCAGATAAAGACTATGGCCTATCCATTTTTCCCTTCCATACCAACTACTACAGTCCCGCCCCCCTGTAGTACACTCATTCCTAGTGTGATAAGGCAGGGTCTACCCTTTCTCGGGCTCTCCTCTCGCATCCTTGCATGTAAGGGTCTCTTGTGTACCTCACAGGCTTTCTTGACCTCTGTTACTGATTCAGCCTCTATGCACATAACTAGGAGACCGTTCCATGGGGTCTTTTGCCTTTTTTATGGAGAAATACTTTCTCTCCTGAATCTTATTGCTTCTATTTTCATAGCATGGCCTCTTGCTTTCTTTGTTTAATTTTGATACATTCTGTAAATCTAGCCATGGCTTATCTCTGTGGATAACAATCGAGAAACAAAGCCAATATATGAAATGACATCCACCCATTCTTAATAGCATGCCACTCCTTAAAACTCCTCTTATACCTCTACAAACAAATGTTCCTTCAGCTTCTGCTTAATGTAATACCATTCTGAAATACTTCTCCATATGTCTGTGCAACCAAGTGCACTTTTTAACTTTTTCTAAATTTATTTATTTTATTTTGCCAGTTTTTGTATACCACCTTTTTCCTTCAGTCAAGGTGTGTTTAGGGACAAGACAAAAGGGTCTACATTGAACAGAGGTGAACAGACAAACATTTAATTCTGGGGGGTGAGCTCAGATTTGGTGGTTGGTGTCTGTATCGGTGGTGATTTGAGTTATGGGGGTTGTTCAAATGAGTCCATGAACAGGTGGGTTTTAAGGGATTTGTGGAAGTCCTTGAGGTCTTTTTGTGCTTGTAGATCATCAGGGAGGGAGTTCCATAGATCCGGTGCCGAGAGTGTTAACGCCCTCCTGGAAGTTGCCTGTGGTATCCGGCAGGGGTGCAGTGTCTATTGCTGCCTTGGATTCGCCTGGGTCTGCTGCTTGTGTCTTTAGTTATCAAGGTCTGTAGAACCTCTGCTGAGCAGTGGCGTATGATTTTGAAGATGGTTAGTGTAGCCTTGAATTTTGTCTGTGCACTTATAGGTAGCCAGTGCAACTGTCGGAGAACCGGTGTTCATACTTGGCTGTGCCTGTGATTATGCGAGTTCCAGTGTTTTGGACCATTTGAAGTGGGTGCAGAGTTTTGCTTTGGTAGCCCCTGGTATAAAGAATTTCTGTAGTCCAGTAAGGGAGTGATGACTGCCTGGCAAATGGTGCGGAAGTGGTCTTAGCTGAAGAGTGGCTTGAGTCGCCTGATGATTTTCAAGCAGTGGTATGCTTTCGCTGCGGTTTTGTTTATGTGGGATTGGAGACTGAGGCTCTTGTCCAGAGTGACACCTAGATATTTTACTTTGTCCTTAGTAGTTGTTGTGCTGTGTAGTAGTTTGATTTCTTGAGGTGGCTTGAATGTTGTGTTTCTGGAGAGGAACATTGCTTCAGTTTTGTCAAAGTTCACCTTGAGGTTGTGGTCGGCGAGCCAGTTGTTCATGTGTTTGATGCATTTGGTCATTGGGGTTGTCAGGGGCGCTCAGGTCAAATGGGGTGTACACCATGATGTCATCTGCGTATAGGTGATATTGTATGCTGTGTTATCTGATGATACTGCATATAGGCTGTATATACATGTTGAAAAGAATTGATGATAAATAGCCCTGCTTGTCTCGTATTTTCAACGGTAGGTTATTCAATAATCTTAGCCCTGCTACAGAAAACACAACGTTGTCACTGTTAATGAGTGGTGATCTTGAAGAAGGCACTACCAATTGTGATCCCTTAAAAATGACCGTAAAACTCTTTAAGGTCATATGGCATAAGATCTCTGCCAATAGCATGGTCCTTCACCTCTGAGAGCTTTAAAAATTAAGGAACATATTTAGAATTTTACCCCGTATTACACTGGTAACCGCCATTGATCTGAGAGTAATAGCTTCAAAGTGTTGTGAGCCCGTTACTAAACAGGCTGAGGCATTCTGCAGTGACTGTAGGACTTGTTTAAATTTCTCATTGTAAATTTTATTTGGCAGCCAGATACTGCAAAGGCAACTTCACAGCATCAAGCAAATGGTACCAAAATTAAAATTGCCATAGATCTCGCAAACGATCCTTCTTGCCAAGCAAATATTATATATCAATATTACCCACCACTTCTGTATAACATCACCAATAGTACCATGGAGAATAACCCCTCATCCCCCCCATACAAAGCATTTAAAAGCTAGTTACAGGCCCTCTCTAGAACTTTAACTGTCAAGGCCATGCATTAATCTAGTTCCTGAAGTTCACCAGACTGACCAAGCATCCGGAAATCTTCTATCTTTTTATACATACTTCAATCGTCAGTTTCATCTTAAAGAAAGCCAAAGATGTACATTTCTTTACCTTAGGCTTAAATGTCCTTTTGAATAAAAATGATCCTGAAAAGATAGTGTCAGCGGTTCCCTACAGTGTAAAAGTGACAAAGTTCCATCGTTGGTGCCTACAGATCATCGATGCTACTTGGTCATCTTCAGATTCAGTGTTCATCTATTAACATTCATTCAACTCTGTGTTTATCCATCTCTCTCTCTCTCTCTCTCCTACTATTGTTGCTGCCATGAAAGAATTATTCCATGAATACAACTCTAAATCATCTTTGGTCTGAATTCAGGCAAGCAACTTCTGGGACCTTTCCCCTAGAAAAAAATATTTAATTACTTCTATTTGTTGGGCATTTTATATGACCCCTTCTGAGTTTCCATACTTCTGTGTTAATGTCTCAGGGCTTTCGGTGTGGGCACTGCGCTATTTTGGTTGTCCTTCTCTGGTCTGCCTATGGATAAGGCAGAAACTTGACAACTCGGTAAACTTTCTCTCCCTTTCCACCAGCACAACAAATATTTTTTCTAAAACAAATGCTTTTTAGAGTCCTATAATGAAATCTTCATTTTTTTTCTCTTCTGTTTTTAGGGAATTTGGAGTGGTTGGATAAAAATAAATCCAGTTTCCTAGTTATGTGGCGAAGACCTGCAGAATGGGGCAAAATCATTTATCAATGGGTAAGATTCCAGATCAATTTTGCTGATCAGCAAAGGTATATTCATCTTGGTGTCATTATCAGAGGTGCAGTGTGGATTTATAATTCACTTTTGAAAAGGGAAATCAAAGGTTCAATACTTTGTTACTGTTTGGTATAAAGAGGAAGAAATATTTGGATATCTGTCAAGCATCCATAAAGTTCAAGGAGGAGACATTCTGGTAAGAAATTGTCAGGAAGTTTGTAGGAAATGTCAGGGAACGCTTCTTTACTGAGTGGGCAGTGGATGCTTTGAATTGCTGTTGCAGAAATAAAAGCCACAATAGACTTCAAGCTTACCTGGGGCAGATACAGATAGCGGTCAGAGCAAGGGAAGGAGATGACCAGAGATCGAGGAGGGTCTGCAGAGAGGCTGTAGACAAGGGAGCACCTGGGCAGTCCGTGTGGCCCCAAGATTTCTGTATTGTCGACTCGCTATGTTAACATTGTGTGTGCTGTCCTTTCTGTACAGGCATGACAGCGTGAGGTGTCATGCTTCAGAGAGTGGAAGATTTTAATGTGCTCATTGAAAGTTCATATGAGATTTACCTCTGCAGGTTACAAAGAATGGGATGACAAACTCGGTTTTCACACTCTATGAACTGATCAATGGCAGTGACACTGAAAAAGAAGGTACAGTAGAATGTAAATCCAATTCCATTAGGAGTGGTGCAGTTTCTACACCGGGCTTTAGAAACACAAAAACGCATGCTGCATGAAATAAGAAATAAAAATGACCAATCTCTGAACATCTTTTAGGCCTGAATTATATGGTTTTTGCATATTGCTCCACGTTACAAGCCATGAAAAATTATTTTAAGAGTGGTAATCTCTGCTCCAGGTTTGGTTTTCAGGCCACAGTGAATATGCGCTGGCAATAGTTATGTAAATCAAACCTATTTAGGTATCCCAAAAACCAGTTCTCTTAATGCAGGGCTGACAAATTCTTAACCTGTGTGTGAAACTCAAGCATAGGATTTCCACTATGTATATCCATGAGATATAGTTGCGTAATTTGATTTAAGAAGCTGGTCAGTTTTGCATTATTTTGGTTTTCCTGAAAAGCAGACCGCCTGGTGCAGATCTTATCCATCTTGGTGCCACTTCAGGATGAGAAACTGCATCTAATGATGTATGGGGGATTTTTGTCCACTGACATGCTCTGTATAGAATTAGAACAAACTTTCCCTGAATCATTATCTTGTGTATCAGAATGAAAGTCACTGTAACAGTTAATGCTGGATCATCCTGCTAGACAAGTCCAGACCAGCAGGTTGTGTCTCCCTGCCAGCAAACGATGGAGACGGAGAAATCCAGAAACTTCCAGTGATGACATCACTGGTACAAGTGCTAGTGCAGCTAGGGGCACTCTTCAGTATTTCTCTGTCTCTAGCAGATGTTGGTTGCTGGATTGGTACAGCTCAGTGTCTGGATTTTGGATAGCTCCTAGGGAGCTGTCCAGTAGAGTTAAGAAGCTGACGTCTCCAGGATGTATCTATAGATACCCCACTGGAGTTTTCTGACTGGTTGAGTATCTCAGCCTGGCCTGTGCCTTTTTAGGCAGGGGTTCTCCTGATATAGCCTTATTTTATTTTAGTATTTTTTTTCAGTATTTTATTTTCCTTATTTGATTGCCCCCACCCACTGACCCTTCAAGCCATTGAAATGAGCCATATTTTTGGTTATCTGCTTGACCTGTTGCATTTCTGAATTACAAGCCCTGTCTTGTAGAGACAGTTATCTGTCGCTCTCAAAAGAGGTGATATCCCTCCAGCCAGTGCCATTCTTTCTGCCTAAAGTGGTTTCTGCCTTTCATGGGAACCAAGTAGTCTCTCCTGCTGTCTTTCTCCTCCAAATCTTGCAAGAGGAAGGACAGCAACCTGTGTTTGGCAGATATGTAGAGTCCTCAGATACCTCAAACTCACCAACTCCTTTCACAAATCCAACAGAATGTTTGTACTTTAGGCGGGCCTGCGTAAATGAGAAGCAACTCTAAAGGCCACTCTAGGCCGCTGGATAAAACAAACGATGGCCTCTACCTACCCTTCGAGGAACACAGCTGTTTCTGAGGGATTATGCATTCGCGCCACCTGGACAGAAAGGAGCTTTGTCACCCCAAATCACATTTGTCAGGCAGCGGCTTGATCTTCCTCTCTACCTTGGTTAAACATCATAGATTGGATGTACACGCCAGGGTGGATGTGGCATATGGGACTAAGGTTTTAAAGGCTGCTGTGTCTTCTTCCTGCCCAGTGTACTCAGCTTTGGTACTTTCCATTGAAATTTTACTTACCAATAATTTCCTTTCCCGGAGTCCTGCTAGACCAGTCCAGAACCCACCCCAGTGTTTCTGCAGTCTCAATTTTCTGAAGAGGTGAGGGGGAGTTGTAGTCTTCAAGCTTCACAGAGCAATGCTCGCTCTTAGAGATACTTTGTGTATAGTTGGGCTCCTGGCCTTTACTTGGATCTGGGACAGATGGTTTTCCCGGAAGGGAGGGGGATATCTTTATTTCCTCAAGGAGATTGTGTTTGGCCATTGGGAGGTTTGTGTTCTGTGTTCCCCATATGCTTGCTTACTGAATAATCAAGGTCACCCCTAGCTGCACCAGCACTTGTACCAATGATGTGTCTGGAAGCTTCTGGATCCCTCTGCTGAAAGATGGGCACAATCCACTGGTCTGGATTGGCCTAGTAGAATTTCAGGAAAGGAAATTATCAGTAAGTAAAATTTTACCTTTTTTTTTATTTTTGGCTTGGCAGTGTTTTAACCCTCCAACTCCTCCTCCTTTTGGGTTTTCAGACAAACCAGAACTGTCCTGTTATAGATTTATGAGCTTAAATTTGTAACGCACTGTCCCCGTCCCCCCCCCCTTACCCCCATTCATATCCCCTTCCAATTTAGCACGGTTGTTAGTTACAGTCCTCGACCAGAGGCCAAAAGCTGTGGCTCCCTCACAAACCATTTACTTATTTGTGGGGTTTTTATACCACTTTATCAGCATAATAGTGAGCCCTGAGTTTAGCCACTAGATGTCACTGTTGAGTGTGTCTGCAATATTCCAATTGCCTTGAACAGAAGCCTGCTAGGGAATGGAACCCGGGTCTGATGCGTAACCATGTGTAGCGCTTCCCCTGACCCATTGGACTGGCCATAATAACTTTCTTTTAAAGGAGGGTTACTGCAGAACGTAAGAAGGTAATGTGAATTGAAAGAGAAAATAAAAAATTAAACAAACAAAAAAAAACCCCTCCCCCCTGATTAGTTATGGCACCAAAACCCAGTAGAGGCCAGCTCTGAGTGAGCTGGAAGGAAGGTCGTATCTGCTGCAGTTTATATTTCATGCCTGCAGGATTTGGAGAGGGATCTTGGAGAGATCCACATACAGACAGTTCAGACCTAAAACAAAGCACTGTAAGATGAGCTTGCCACTGGTGTAAGATTTATAGACACCCTCAGCACAGATCTGCAGTGCTCATATAGCAAAATTCCAAGGGCCTGAAAATAAACTCAGGGTTGTGTCCTTTCGGATTCTTAATTCCAGGCTGTATTTTATTTTAAGGTCCTGGAAATCCACATGGGAGCATAATGTGTGCTGACCTACAGTGTGTCATAATGAGAGGTTCAAAGGGGGTAGACTTGGAAGTAACATGAGAAAATAATTTTTCATGGAGAGAGCAGTGGGGAACTACCTCCTAGGGAAGTGTGTGAAGATGAAAGCGTGATCTGGAGATAAGCACAGACGTGAAGAAGTGAGGGAAAGCAGGGGGGGGGGGGGGTGCTGGCTGGATTCCAGAAAGTCTTGGGTCTATCATCATTACCGGCCTGGTTTCAGGGCCTCAGGCTCATATCTGTCCTTTCATGGAGCGTGTGGACCCAGAGATGTGACCCCCTCCAGAAGAAGGCATTCCTGGGCTGCGCAATGAAGATTTAGTGGCCTGTCCCTCCAGTGGGCGGCAGGCTTTGCCTTTTCTGTCAGGAATGGGCCCAGGTTACCAAGGATCGCTGGGTGCTAGACAAGATTCAATTTGGCTATGTCCTGGAATGCAAGGAACCGATTCCTGATGCCTTTATCATCTCCCCCTATGGAACTGCGATCAAAGGTGCCTCAGTACAAACCACCTTGGACAAGTTGCTTCACCTGAAGGCAGTAGTGGCCATCCCCCCAGATGATGGCCCAGGGCTCTTGGAACCACAGTGAAGTGGTGTGGTCCATCAACCACTTTGAAGCAAGGGCCATCAGGTTGGCTCGTCTGCATTTCTGGCCCCAGGTCGTGGGCTTAGCGGTTTGAGAGTTTTCAGACAGTGCCACAGCAGTGGCTTACATCAGTTGGCAGGGAAGCACAAGAAGCACCGGAGTGGCCCTGGAGATGGATCTCCTGTTTGCTTGGGCACAGAAAAACTTCCTAGCCTTCTCAGCTCAGCACATTGCCAGAACAGACAATGTGGATGTGGACTTCCTCAGCCGGCACTCTCTGAAGCCCGGCGAGTGGGAGCTGCTATTACTACTACTAATCATTTTATGTAGTACTGCAAGGCGTTCACAGCACTGTACAAGAAGATGTAAAAGATGGTCCCCGCTCATAAGCGTTTACAATCTAGTCAGGACAGACAGCACAACAGCTGAGGACAAGGGTACATCTAGGGAACAGTAAGGAAATAGAGAGGAGACTAAGGAGCAGAATCCAAAAGCAGCCTCAAAGAGATGTTTTTAGCATGGATTTGAAAAGGGTCACAGATGAGGTTGAGTCAAGAAGCGTTTCAGTCGATTCTGTGCAGTTGGGGTTGCACTGAAATGGATCTGATGGCGACCCACTCCAATGCTAAAGTGTGCTGCTTTTTCAGTCGCCACATGGAGATAAGGTCCAAGAGCATCGATGCCCTGACCAAGCCTTGGTCTAGTCAATGGATGTTGTATGCGTTTTCTCCATGGCCTTTGGGGCATGTGATTTGGCATATAAATTGCCACCTGGGCAGGATTGTTCTGGTGGTGCCAGATAGGTCTCCGAACCATGCTCTCTGTGACCAGATGAGGCTCCTTCAAGCGCGTCCTCTTCAGCTACCTCTCTCGGGGACTATTGCAGCAGGAACTGATCATCCTGGAGGACCTGGCTCCCTTCTCGCTTATGGCATGGCTCTCGAAAGGAGACGGCTAGTGTATGAGGGCTACTCTCTAGCTGTAATATCTACTATACTTGGTGTCCAGAAGCGGTCTACCAAGCTAGGATATGTACAGAAATGGTGCCTTTTCAAGTGCTGGTGTGGCACTTGGCTCCTGATGTAGCCAAAGTGTCTTCCCTGTTGGCCTTTCTGCAGGATGGCCTAGACAAGGGCCTCTCACAGCTACCTGAAGATTCAGGTGGTGGGCAAGCCCTTGACCTTGCACCCAAATGTCTCCTGTTTTCTCCAAGGGGTTCAACATCTGCGCCCCCCCTTTTCAGTCTGTGATCCCTTCTTGGGATCTGTCTCTGGTGCTCAGGGTCCTGACAGCAGCCCCTTTAGAGCTACTGAAGCATGCTACCTTGAAGGATTTGACACTCAAGACTGTCTTGGTCGTAATTTTTTCTGCAAGACAGATCTCTGAGCTGCAGGCTCTCTGTTTTTTTTTTTCAGCTGAGATGGTTTCCATTTGGCCTGCGCCTTCATTTTTGCCTAAAGTGCTATCTTCCTTTTACATGAACCAGGTAGTTTGCCTGCGCTCCTTCTCTAAGTAGCAGTGCAAGGGGAAGGAAAAGGATCTTTGCCTTGTGGGTGACCAGAGAGTGGCTCTCCAGTACTTACAGGTTACAAATTCCTTTCATCAGACCATCTTTTTTTTGTGCTATTTGCTGGCCCACGCAAGGATATGGTGGCTGGATTGAGGAGGCTATTGCTCAGCGTATCTTGTCACAGAACCGGCCAGTTCTGGAGGGATTGCGCACCCATTTTACCTGAGCACAAGCATCCTTGTGGGTGGAACAGAGCTCAATGGCTCTTGCCAACATTTGTCGGGCAGCGATATGGACGTCTTTCCCCACTTTTATCAAGCATTACCGCTTTGATGTCCACACATGGGCAGACGTGCCCTTTGGCTTGAAAGATTTGCGAGCTGCTGTGTCTTCCCACCCAATGGTAGTGTAGCTTTGGTACATCCCACTTGTCTGGACTGGACTAGCAGGACGATATGGAAGGTGACATTTTACTTACCAAATAATGTCCTTTCTTTGAGTCCTGTTAGACCAGTCCAGGGCCTACCCCTAAAACTGTATTGCTCTGTTTCTTTCTGCTATGGTACCCTTGGGTCTGTCATGATTTTATACTTGGCTCTGCAGGCTCATTTTCTACTGAGCCTTTTTCCTGCACATAGTTCGTTACTATTTGATTACTCATTGTTGCCCACATTTGCGTTGTGTGAGCTTACTCTGTATCTCTCATATGCTTTGGGATGAATACTGAAGGGACTTCTGAGTCGGATAGAGGCATGGGCTTTTTATTGGTTCTTTGTCTTTACCAGCCTGCTGGTAGGGGAACACAACTCGCTTGTCTGGACTGGTCTAGCAGGACTCAAGGAAAGGACGTTATCTGGTAAGTAAAATGTCACCTTATATCTTTGAGCGCAATTGCCTCCTCAATCACTGGTCCAATCAAGAAGGTTGCTGATGCCTACCTAGGAGCAGTGTAAATGCCAGTGAAGCAATTTTTTAAAATATACATGTATTTTTATTGTAAAATGGAAAATTCACACATTTTCTTGGACTGCACAAAACTTACACCCCTTTAAATCTACGCGTCCCAAGGCATTGACATATAAATACTGGCTTGTAAAATCTGCATTTACATATATAAATGCCCGTGCAACTCTCTAAAAGGATCTTCTTAATGTTTCTCGTGTAAAAAGCATAGGGGAAGGGAATGAGTACTGATAGGGCCACTGGTGGAGGTGGCAGATGCTGGTGCTGTAACAGATTCCTGAACTGATACGAAAGGTAATGGTGAGAAAGGTGGGGAAGTCATAGGAAAGAGAAGATGGTTGGGATAGTTGTGGTTGGTTTTCATCTACTTCAGGTAGAAGAAGCTCACCTGGACAGAGTGGGGCCTATCTGGTCTCTGCAGTCATTCATTGTATTACTGTGTTGGGTTTCTCCTTTTTTATATTCAGTTATCCTATAAGGAGGAGTTACTTTGAACACTGGTGGGGCTGGGACTCTTTCTATTGGACAAAATAAAGTCAATGATCCAGAAAATAGGCAATTTCTTTTTTAATACTAAATTGACTAGTTTTGAGCTCTAACACTCCCTTCCTCAGGTTAGAGCAGAGTAATGCTCAAATGAGCTGATCCTAAAGGCACTCAAGCTTCAGAAATTGATACCAAACAACAAAGGGTTTCAAATCTGGTTCTTTAGAACGTCTCTCTCAAACCTGCAAAACCAGGCCTCATTACTAGCGTATTCAAACTACATGAGCCTGCCTGATTCTCAGAAAAACATTTCTAAATAAAGCTTGTGTGTGTATTTGCTGTGAGTGTCTCAAATTTGAGAATGGCTCTGGGGAAGGGAGGAGGTGCAGTTTCTCAAAGACCCAGTGGTCTAGCAATGTTAACAGTGGGAACTGCAGTAGGGTGGGGTGAGCTGGGTAACCACAGGATCAATGTACAGTGAAAGTTAAAAGCAAATGAGAAGGCACAGAAAAGGCCATACTGTTTCAGCCTTTCTTACATCTTTTTTTTTTTCCTCATTGATTTTTGTTTTGTGTGCCAAAAATCCTTTCAGGTTGTATTCGAGACATTTCAGTGTCTGGTTTCTGAGGAACATCTAAGGGCTGCTGTGTACTAATTATTTTTCCTTTCCCAGAATTCCATGGTTTGGACGAGTCTCTGTTACTGCGCTCCCTCCAGGCCCTCCAGCTGGAGCACCGAGCAGAGATAATCTCGCTGAATGACAGTAAAGGAGTCAAATTCTTTTAATGGACATCTCTCCGAGAAAAGACTCTTATAGCCCTGGTGATTTATCTAGACCCAACAGCAACCCGGTGCAAGGGGGTATCTCGGTGCTTCTTTTGGGGGAAAGGGAAAGGCACAAAGCCCGTCTGGGGAATATTAATGCATCATGTACAGAGGTAGTGATGGGCTGGCTGTGCCTTTTCACTTTTGGATTCATCCTGTTCGTCTGGATCAACTATGATGGACCGGGTCTTAAGTGGAGAAGCAGACGGGAAGGTGGTTGGGAACGTTCCAGTGACTGAGCTCTGTTTATGAAGAAGACCATTAATTGCACACTTTTTGTTTTTCCATTTATTCTCTCTAGCCATGCTTCTCTCTTTTCTTCCACACCTGTTTCCTGGTGGTGCCCTCATGCACAGGTACATCTGCTTTACCCATTCCCCTCCTTCAAGAATCAATCCATGCAGCCTGTGTTTTCATTCTGAGTAAGTGCTGCTGCTTGCTCTGAGCTATTTGAACACTTTATTGCCTACCACTAGGTGGCACTGTACGAAAAGCACATGATTTCTTTCTTGGTGATGCAACTCCCAGGTTGGAGTGCAAGGTCTTGACCCAGGAATTGGAGCTCACTATTTTTTTGTGTGTAGAAATAAAGGTCAATGAACAAAACATACGCTGTGATTGTTTTATTGAACTAACTTTTTTTTTTTTAATTGCAATTTCTAAATTTTGTACAGAAACAAAATTTGAAAAATCAGATCATGAATAAACAGAAAAGAAACTACACAAAAAAAATGATGATGATGAAGAGACTCGAGCCCACATCACGGGGGACCCTATCTGAAAATTAGGAAATCCATTAAGAATAATCCCAGACTTCAGCAGAAAACATAAATTTAGACTCACATTATCCTAAGCCATTTAAACAAGGCAGTAAAGAGAAACTAGTATAACTACCCTTCTTTTCCAAGGAGAAAACGCTGTAATAATGCAGGGTCAAGGAAAGTAGAATGAATACCCTGGAATACAAATCAGACACTTACATGGAAACTAAGAAAAACATAGCTCCCAAGGCTAACACCCTTGCCCTAAAGCGTAAAAAAGCCTTATGGCCAAATTGTGTAGGCCTGGAGACATCTGGGAAAATGTTAATTGGCTGACCACAAAAAGAAACATTCTTAAATTGAAAATAATGTTTGAGAATATTGGACGTATCCAGCAAAGACACAAAGTTTACCAAAAGCATAGCATGAGAAGGGATTACATCATTAGATGATTCTAAGAAAACAGAATTATTCAAAGACTCAACTCGTGAAAGCTGGTCTAATCCTTCTGAATCTTTATCCCCACTCTGCATCGATTTAGGTAAATAAATATTAGAGGAACTGATCCAGGATCTGAGTATGATAGAACTTCTTTTAAATACTTATGAAACAATTGCAATGGAGATAAGAACCAAGTACATGGAAAGTTCAAAAAATGAAGATTGGCAAACCTCATAGAGTTCTCCAGTGCTTCCAGATGCTGATGGATGAACAAGGAATTGCTAACAGAAGAGGCAGACACCGCTTGCAAGGTGGCAATCTGCAGCCTGCTTAATTTGGACATCCGTCTGCTCTAAGATCTTATCCTGCTCATCCAACTTTACAACGGTCTCAGTAGAGAACTTGGAGATCTGTTCAAAAGCATTGAACACGGATAAATCAATACAAGAAACAACTTGCCAGATGTCCTTCAATGATACATCAGCCTGCAGTGAAACTGAGGCTAACAGAAAAACAAAAGAAACCAATTTAGGCAACGGAGTCATTGCCCTGATTCATTTTCAAATTCCAAATTGGCCAATTGATTAAGGGGGGAAAAAGAAACCGCCATAGACCCGCTAGACTCTGGACGGTGGATGGAAGTTAAACAGCTGGGCGGAGTCACTATATCCTTAATGGGATCCTGAGATAGTTGCCACTTTTTGACTATAATAAATTATCAGGGTCAGCCAGAGGAATCAAGATCGTTACATGTTGGTCCATTGGACTGAGTACTTCACCGCTTTATGACCTTTCAGTGAATGATTCCTCTTCTTTCTCTTTGGCCCCATAGAACAATGAATACTTTCTCATGCACCAAAGGGGTGCCCAAGGGGCCAATTCAGCCCCTTTGGATCGCCCCCCAAGGATGTGCCCATGGAGGGGCCTTGTTCTTTATGGGCCTTGTTCTTTATAGGCCTCCTGCCCTGATGTCACAGGGTGACTCCTCCTATGCTGGGAACATCTGCAGCAGTCTAGGTAGGCAAGAGCGGTAATTCCCCTTACTGGATTAAGTTAATACATGGTAATGTTTTATTGGACTAACTTGATACACTTCAGTATATTTTGGGGGGTTAAGTGTCTCATCCTGAAGGTAAAAGAAAAGGTGATGTTGCCTGAACATGTTAAGTGCTGTCGAGTCTGTGTCTGCTTATGGCTACCCTTTGGATAGTTGTCCTAAACTCTGTTTGGCCTTTTAGTAAGGTGGCTCATTGATAGTGTGACAGCCATAGCTGCTGTCATTGTATCGATCCATCTCATTGCTGGCCTTTCTCTTTTGCATTAACCTTTTACCTTGACAAGCATTTTGTTTTTCTGTAATGATCTCTCTTGGCATGATGTGTCCAAGGTATGAAAGCTGACGTCTTGTCATCTGAGCTTCTAAAGAAAGCTTAGGTTTGATCTCCAGGCAGTCCATGGTATACAATGTATTTGTCAACAGCACCATAATTTTAAAGGCATCAATTTTCTTCCTGTCTATCTTTTTCATGTCCAACTTTCATTTGAACATACAAGTCAGTTATAGATTATGGTGACATTAGTCACTTGCTAACTTTTTTTTATGGAGTCCCTCCAATCCAGACCAGACATGGGTTATGTCCAACCACCAGCAGATGGAGACTGATGATGTTATAGTATAAGAGCTCTGTGCACTTCTCATCAGACCAGTATCCTACTGACAAAGCAAACTAGAAAAAAAAGCATCACTAAAGTGTAAACTCAACTAGACCAAATAATGTTGAACCATTCATTGCCATTTTTCTTTTGTATGGACTAGAGAAAAAGAAATTGATCTTGTCAAGAGCACTTCTCCTGGAAGTAGAAAGGCTAACTAGGCAAACCAACACCGATCTCCTATGAATCACACAAACACTCCACTGGAATCCCAACTTTTCTGTTCCGGGCTCGCCAACAGTGACTGAAAGACATGGGCGGGGACTGGACTGGACTGGAGGGACTCCATGAAAGAAAATTAGCAGGTAAGGTCTAATTTCACCTTCATTTTAATCCCTCCAGTCCAGTCCAGGTATATGGGATGTACTACAGGAGTACTTATACTTGGGCAGGACCCGCAAGCCCAGCAAACCCGTGCTCCAAAATGTGTGTCCTGTCTAGCCTGGACATCCTGATGGTAGTGCCTCATTAAAGTATGCAGAGATGACCACATTGCTGCCTTATAGGTTTCCAATGGTGGCATGATACTGAACTTGGCCCATGTCATTGCTTGCGCTCTTGTGGAATATGCACATAAGCCCAGAGGCATGGGCCTGTGTTTAAGCAGGTATGCCAATGCGATGGTTTCTTTCACCCACTGGGCTATAGATGTTTTTGAAAGCTGCTTCATGCTTATGTGGACTCCCAAAAAGCACAAAAAGATGATCTGATCTTTCGAAGGAATGCATGCATTTCAAGTACCTGTGCAGAGTCCTGCAAACATCCAACTGCTGTAGCTGCCGATTATCAAAGCCACCACTGTCTCCACCTCCTTAGAAATCAAGAGTTCTCCAGGAACAAGCAGGAAGTCAGTCCTCACATATGGGTGACGTCAGTGCCGACAGAGCCCTCATGCGGAGCAATTCCCCAGCTTTCAAAGAAAGCCTTTGGGATTGCCTGCACATGCGCAGTCCCCTTCCTGCCCAAGGGTGCCATCTTGCTCAATCTCCCTTTTTCCGCGGAGCCTAACGGACGTTGTTTCGCTGTCCTCAGAAAAAGTGCGTCAAAACTTTTGAAGAATCATTTCTTCAACCCGGTTCGACACCAGTTCCCCTTCCCGCCTTCGGCTCGGTACACCAGTATCGAGTCCGGTCTAATTTTCGCTTTTGTCCTTAGTGACTAGCGTTCGCCCTTTTTTTTTCTTAAATTTTCACTGGCAGCCCAATCATTTGACCTTGCAAGGGCCCTTTATCCCCTAATGGCTGCCAGCAGGTTCAAGAAGTTTGATCAGTGTAAGAAGTTGATGTCCCTTACTGACACACATGACTGCTGCCCCCAGTGCCTTGGGCCCGACCATGACCTGGTGGTCTGTGGCCCATGTGGCAAGATGTCTTTCAAGGCATTGAGGAGCAGGCAGCATCAACGTGTGAGGATTTTCTCAGAGTCTGCAACCGTCCGAGCCCAGACCTCGTCAGAGGCCTCGACATCTTGGGAGCTCTGAGTGGGGGTCTCCCTCCAGGAAACACCGGAGGAGGAAGAAGAAGCTCGTGAGGGCGACATTATTGGAGGCATCTGATCGGCCTGGGCCCTTGGGTTCCAGGATGCGGAGCCCCGACCGTCGCCCTGCGTCCTCAGTCGGAGCGGCCTGCCAAACTACCTCATAAGGAGCCGGAGACACCGAGTCAGGTAACACCTGTTGTCCTCATTGACTCTCCTCCGGGAGAGCCGGCGTCGGCTGTGGAGACTTCTGAGCTCGGTCTCAGGATGGCGGCCCTGGAGAGCAGCATGGCTGCCTTCATGGAGCAGCAGCAGCGGGCGCTGATAGCCGGTCTCACCAGTCCATCCGCCCCGACCACCGGGACCTCAACGTCCAAGTCGACCCCGGAGACCAAGCCGATCCTCAAGTCAATCAGGTCTCGAGTCTATCCTCGGCCAAGGTCTCCCTCGACCTCCCGTTTGGGGCTGAGGTTGTTGACACCGGTGCCTTTGGCGTCATGGCGGTTGGGCTCAAAGCCCTCACGGCCAGAGCTGCTCGATTCCTCCTCGGAAGAATCGGCATGGGAGACAGAAGATGAGCCTCCAGACACCCACCATACCCGGTGTATCCCATTGGACTCACTGGGTTTGGAACCTCAGAGAAGGTCCCCCCTCCCCCCCCCCGGAGGACACCCAGTTCTCGGACTTCATTAGGGTCATGGCCAAGGCTTTGGCATTCCCAGCGGAGTTCGAGGAGGAGCCTCGACCCGAGGAGCTCAAGGCCCTCCAGTATGTCTTTCCCCGAGGGAAGCCCTTACTGTGCCGGTGCCTCCGATGCTGGAACGGCTAATGCTCCGTATGTGGGAGTCCCCGGCCTCAGTGCCGGTTCTCAGCAAGCGGGTCGATTCCATTTATTGAGTCTGCAAGAGCCCTGGGTTCCAGAAAGCACAGCTGCCGCACAACTCCATGTGCAAAGGCTCAAGAGCCAAAAGACGCACTCTTTGGTGCCTCCCAGCTGGGAGGCCCAGAACCTGGATGCCCTTGGCAGAAAGTGCTTCCAGGGCTCGATGCTGTCATGCCGTGTCCAGACCTACCATCTGTACATGGGCATGTACTTACGGGACCTGGCAAAGGAGATTGCTGGGTTCTCGGCTGTCCTCTCCGAGGAACCCTTGCAGCGCTTGAAAGCCTTGTCAACAGGGATTCAAGAGTGCTCGAAGTTTGTCTCGAGTAGCCGTGGCCGGCATCGGTGCACGCCGTCAGGCCTGGCTAATGTTGTCGGACCTGGAGTCCGGGTTCAGGACAAGTTGGTCGATTTGTCCCTTGCCAAGGTAACAACCTATTTGGCAAATCCATGACTGAGAAGGCTGTGGAGATAGAGTCCGAGTACTTAACCCGGACAAGGCTCTCCAAGAAGACTTCTGCCCCTTCTCACAAAAAGAAGGGCTTGAGTAAAAAGCCCTTTTTCCCGAGGAAGGGTAATGCCTACCGCAACTACCCCACCTACCAGGCCACCCAAGCTTCCCAACGGGGCAGCAGGCCAAGGGACACTGGCACGGCCCGCGTAGGCAGAAAAGCCCCAAGCCTCCAGCTCCGGCTTCTACCCAGCCAGATGGGAGTTTTTGACTCCCACACCATGGCTTCTCTCCCATCTCTGGTATGGCCCTGCACAGGAGGAAGGCTGACCCTGTACGCCCACAGGTGGCCAGCTGTTACCACCGATACCTGGCTCCTGCAGATAGTGCAAAAGGGGTATCTACTCCATTTCGACCAGGTACCACCCTCCTCCTTTCCAGGAGAGCCTCTAAGGCTCCCTTTTCACAAGACCCTTTTTTCACAAGACCCTCTTACAGGAGTTGGCAGGTCTTTTGAAGGACCAGGCGGTGGAACCGGTGCCCCACCCTGGAAGGGTGAGGCTTCTACTCCAGGTATTTCCTCATACCAAAAAGGGCAGGAGGCCTCGGGCCCATCCTCGACTTGCAGAATCTGAACAAGTTCCTGGTAAGGGAAAAGTTCAAGATGTTCTCTTGGAATATTGCTGCCATACCTCCAGCAGGGAGACTGGCTATGCTTTTAAACCTGAAGGATGCTTATACACACACATCCTCATACATCCAGACCACAGACAATATCTCAGATTTGTGGTGGGAGGAAACCACTTCCAGTACAGGGTACTTCCCTTTGGCCTAGCATCCGCTCCCAGGGTATTCACCAAATGCCTGGCTGTGGTAGCAGCCTTCCTCAGGAACCAAGGGATTTTTGTTTTCCCATATCTGGACGACTGGCTAATCAGAGGCCAGTCGACCCAGGAGGCCCAACAGGCCACTTCTCGTACAGTAAACCTTCTACAGCATCTGGGTTTTGTCATAAATCACGCAGAGTCTACTTTGCTCCTCACTCAGAACTTAGAGTTCATAGGGACAAGACTGGACACCCTCCGGGCAAGGGCTCACTTGCTAGAGGACAGGGCTAACCGGCTGCTGGTGATAGTTTGCCAGGTCAGTCAACAATCTCAGATTTCTGCGAGAAGCTTCCTCTGCCTACTAGGCCACATGGCCTCCACGGTGCATGTAACCCCGAATGTTCGTTTGCACATAAGAACAGCTCAGTGGTGTCTCTGGGACCAGTGGACACAGTCCACAGGCCACCGCAGAGACAGAATAGATGTCCAAGCGACTCCTGAAGTCATTGTAGTGGTGGCTTCAGCCATCCAACCTGCTCGGGTGAGTGCCTTTTCAGCCTCCCTCGCACACAAGAGTACTAACGACAGATGCATCCTTGCTTGGCTGGGGAGCCCATTGCCAGGGTTCATGCACTTGGGGGCTGTGGTCTCTTCAGGAGGCTACGCACCAAATCAATCTCTTAGAGCTGTGAGTGATTTGCCTAGCTCTTCAAACCTTCTGTTAGGGTCTCTCAGGTCAGTCTGTCTTAGAACATTGTTACCTGGTTGTCTGTCTGCACTATGTGAATAAACAGGGGGGCACAGGGTCTCGACTCCTATGCCAGGAGACCCTGGACCTCTGCTCATTTGCAGTCAGGCAGAGTATGTCGCTTGAAGCAGTTTACCTGCCTGGTCAGGAGAACGTTCTAGCAGACAAGCTAAGCAGGATTCTCCAACCTCACGAATGGCAACTGAATCCGGCCGTGGCACAGCTGATTTTCCACTGCTGGGGGTATCCGTCCATAGATCTCTTTGCCAATCTGCAGAATCATCAGTTGCCCAGGTTTTGCTCCAGACAACCACATACTCCGAGGGTGGCTGCAGCTGCTTTTCTCCTCTCTTGGTCAGTGGGCCTCCTGTATGCATTTCCTCTTATGCTTCTGGTGGCCCAAACATTGTTCAAGATCCTTTGGGACAGGGACTCGGTCATCCTGGTAGCCCCCAGCTGGCCAAGACAGCCTTGGTTTCCGCTCCTCCTCCAGTTGGCAGTGGAGACCCCACTCCCTCTGGGGATGCAGCCCGACCTGCTGTCTCAGGAGCAGGGTTCTCTCTTGCACCCCAACCTCAGGTCCCTCAACCTGATGGCAGGGCTGCTGAAAGGGTAATGCTGGCTCCTCTACTCTTTCCTAAAAATGTGGAAGAAGTGTTATTGGCCTCTAGGAGGCAATCCACTAGGAGGTCCTATGCCTTCAAGTGGTGTAGGTTTGCAGAGTGGTGTACAAAATGCAAGTTAAACCCTTTCTCCTGCCTTGTACCTGTGGTGTTGCAGTACTTGCTTCATCTCTCAGAATTAGGTCTTAAGTCTAACTCTCTGTCAGGGTCCACCTGAGTGCTTTGTCAGCAAACCACTATCCAGTGGAAGGGCAACCTCTGTCGGCTCACCCCTTGGTGTCCAGATTCCTCAGAGGTCTGCTTCTTCTAAAGCCCCCAGTTTGTCCTCCGGCAACTGAGTGGGACTTAAATGTGGTCTTGCAGCGCTTACTCGCCCACCTTTTGAGCCAATGTCTACTTGTCATCTGTGCTTTCTCTCCTGGAAAGTGCTGTTCCTGGTGGCACTCATATCTGCCAGACGTGTGAGTGAGCTGCAAACTCTGGTATCTGATAGACCGTACATACGGTTTTATGGAAACAGGGTGGTCCTTCGCACTCACCCCAAGTTCCTTCCGAAAGTGGTCTCCTCATTCCACCTCAACCAGGAGGTGGTGCTTCCAACCTTCTTTCCCAGGCCCCATGCCAGCTGGGCAGAGGTGATACGGCATACCCTGGACTGTAAGAGGGTGTTCGCTTTCTACCTGGAGCGTATATGGGGACATAGGAGGGCTTCTCAGTTTTTCCTTTCTTATGACCCCAGTAGGCTGGGTCTACCTGTCTCCAAGCGCACGTTATCCACTTGGGTGGCAGACTGCATTGCCTGGGCGTATAGGGCAGCTGACCTCCAGCTGCAGGGTCGAGTCACGGCCCACCGTGTCAGGGCTAATGCTGCATCAGGGGCTAACCACTGCTCTGTTCTGTTGGCAGACATCTGCCGGGCTGCAACTTGGTCTTCAAGCCAGACTGTTGCAGCCCATTACTGCCTGGAGAGAGTCCCACCAGGACAGTGTTTTCGGCCAGGTGGTACAGTTTGCTTCTTCCCATTACAAGCATCTACATCGATTCCATCCTAAAATTTACACATGTCTCTCTTAGAGACATCCTGACTATTAGCTCAAAGAGCTTCTTAAGATGATTATGCTTTACAGGTAGTAAGGTTACTCCTCGTCCTCTGAAGTACACAGAGGAGTAACAGCTGTCAATAAGGTTGCCATGCCTTAACCTTTGACTTTTTCTCCTGTATCAGCATCTCTCATATTACTTTTTCAAAGATTTACTCCACTGTAAGTTTTTCTTTTCAACTCTGTCCCTCTTACTAAGACATTTGGTCTGTAAGAGTGATACCACTCTACTGAGGGCTTTTTCTTAAGCCCCTAAGTTTTCTTTCAGAGTTGTCTCCCCCTTGCATTCTTAGTTTTCCTGGCAGCTTCTCAGACAATAACGGAGTCTTACCACTCCTACTTATGTCTGGATGTCTTTCCCAATCTTGGGACCTAGGATTTCTTCTGCTGCCCTATCAATAGTTGGAACTGCAGGGGCTCTTACTGGTTAGACCACTGACTTGCTGACCAAGCAACCAGGGCTTGTTCCCCAATTTCAATTATTTCTGGCCTTACTGCTACGTCCCAGACGGGTTAAGAACCTTTTCTGGCTATTGTTGCAGACACATAACCTTACCTTCTATCCTTAGCCTTCCCCAATCCTTGGGCTTGGCGGAGTAGTTGATGATACCTACTGGCTCTTAAACACCAGTTTTTTCTTCTAATTAACCTGCAACATGCTCTCTGCAGCTCTACACTGTGGGGACTTGTTAGAGAGCACATAATGGGTCCCAACACACTATCACATCATTTTCTACTCCATCTGACAGAGTCATTCAAGACACTATCCTAAACATAAACACTACAACAGCACCCTCCGATCCGTGTCCAGCTCCCTGGATAAAGGCCCTGCGTGCCGAGCTCAGCCCATTCCTATCCAAATTGATTGATGTATCGTTCTCTACTGGAAAATTTCCTCGAAGCCTGAAACAGACGGCTATCAGACCACTCCTAAAAAACAGTAAGTTGGACCCTTCGATGATGGAATCCTACAGGCCTATCTCCAGCATACCTCTCCTATTGTAAAGATTACCCAACGCCAATTACAAGATCACATAGATACTAATGCACCCCTGCATCCCTGCCAGCATGGATTTCGCGAAGCACATGGTGTTGAAACATTACTCACAACCTTATTCAACATCATAACCTTAGGTCTCGATAACATCAGACAAGGCTTTGTACTGATCTTCATGGACATTGCTGCCGCATTCGACACCGTAGACCACAAAGTTCTCCTGCTACGCCTCAGAGAGAAGGGAGTTCAAGCTTCAGCTTTGTCATGGTGCGCTTCATACCTCACTGATCGCTGGCAACATGTCCGTTCTGGCCCCTCCAACTCAGATTCCTTCCCCCAAACTAAAGGTGTTCCACAGGGCTCATCTCTATCCGCCTTGCTATTCAATGTCTATATGCAACCCATTTGTGATCTCATCCAATCATTTAATATCAACTGCCTGGTCTATGCTGACGACGTCTTGATGTACATGCCAATTTCGACAGAACATCTTGAACTATCCCCACTTATCAGGTGCTTTGACGCTGTCACAGACTGGCTAAATGCACAAATGCTTAAGTTAAATTTCAAAAAGACAGAAGCCCTCTTCGTAACCAGGAATCCGGCTTTTACTCCACCCCTGTCTATCAAGGTTCGCGATGCAGAGATCATATGCAAGACTACAGTAAGATACCTAGGTGTAATGCTTGATCAGCAACTTAATATGAAGGCTCATATCAAAAACATAACAGTCGGTGTACCATAAAATCCGGACCCTCTGCAATTTGCGTCAACTGTTCGAACCTAATGACTTCCAAACTGTCTTTCAGGCCCTAATAATGCCTCACTTTGACTATGCCAATGCGATCTTGTATGGTCTACCTAAGTGCACGACTAACCCCTTACAACTTGCAATGAATTCAGCTGCAAGAATCCTTCATGGAGCCTCAAGAAGTTCTCATATTACCCCAATACTAAAACAATTGCACTGGCTACCCATACAAGCCAGGATCTCATTCAAGATCCTAATTATGACCCATAAAGCCATCAAGAAATACCCTGCTACTGCCATTACTGACCTAAGTTCAATCACACCTCCCAATCGAGCAAGGAGATCGAATGCTGCAAATACTCTCATATTACCTAAGGCTAGCACGAAGTGTTCTCAATTCACTAGATCCAGAGCCTTCTCCTTCTTTGCTCCATCCTGCTGGAACGCACTACCAGCAACTATCAGAACCATCAGTGAACTCTCCCAATTTAGGAAGGCACTGAAACGGCACCTCTTTCTTCATCACTACGATGATGCAGTCTTCTCCCCACACTCACCCACTCTCACATCTCAATGCAGCACCTCAAACTCATGCACGTCACATTCCCAGACTGATCACTCGCAATCACACCTTCCCCTCCAACCACCATGAGAAACTTATGCAGTGCCGCATAACTCATTATATTGTTGCATAAAGTAGACTGTATTTATTCATCGTGTCTCCTTGTTAAGGGACTGGTTATTTATACCCTATTTTACCTGTTATACCTGCTTAATGCATACCCAAGTTTAATTTTCCTGTTTAATGTATACCCAAGTTATTATACCTGTTTCACTGTAAGCACAAATCACGAAATTGAGATGTGCAACTCTTATGTTCATTGTAAACCGCACTGATGTCGAATAGCGCGGTATAAAAGAGACTGCAAATAAATAAATAAATAAATAAAATAATTCCAGATGGTTAGGAAGGGCTTTACCTAGTCATGCCTACTGGGTTCTCCCTGCCCTTACCATCTTCTTAAATAAAGGACACAGGCCTTTAATAAACTGAAGACCTAAAGAATTATCCAATTCCCTGGATTGCTTCACATCTTTAGGGGACCCCTTCACCAGGGATGGTTTTTCTTTCAGTATAGACAGTCCTTGTCTTGTCTTTTCCTTTCATCCTCAATTCTTCAGGGCATAATCCATATTGAGCACAAGAATGCACCATACCCATTTTACCCTCATGTTTTACCCTCATGTTTTATCCAAGTTCTCTGACCTTGTTCTCTGTAAAACCTAACAGTTTGTTGTTATGGTATGTTGTTATATTGTGAACCGCGCTGATTCTGAATAGAGCGGTATATAAGAGCCTGTAATAAATAAATAAATAAAGGGTAAATATGGGATTTTTATTTCATTGCATCTTTTTCTCCAGCTACCTGCTGGAGTTATGGAAGGATTCAGACTTAATGTCTGCAGATTAAAAACATCCTCTGCATTTTTCAGGTAGGTCGCCATTCCTAGTTATTCAGGGGCTAGAGTTCTTAGAGGACTCTAGACATCTCCTTGCCAGTGAGAGAACTCCCTTGGCTTTCCTACTCATAACCAGGGAGTAGGGATTCTCTAAACATCTTCTCAAGCAGGTACCTCCCTTCTTGTTATTAGATGAATCTTTCTCTCTCCACATACCCTATGTGTGGACATGGGTATGTATACATACATGTATATGGACATCTGCATGTCTGTGCCCATATATATCCATTGTGTATGTATATATATATATATATATATATATATCTGTATTTACCTATCTATATATATGTATTGCAATATATGATATATGTGGGTAGATATATGTCTATATACTGTTTCTGTCTGTCTGCCTAGAGATATATATATATTCCCCTATGGACCCGACAGATAGTCTCTATCCCTTTCCATGCTGTTCCAGCATACTTAGGGTTCTCCATAATCAACCACTTCCTGTGGTAGTTGAGGGGTTTTTGCACCATGACCTTCAGTTTAGGTACACCTGTAGCCCTCCATATACTTTCTTTTTCCTTCGTGATTTCAATTAGGAAGGACTTTCTGAATCTTCAGAAAATGTGAGGCTACAATGCCTCATGCTCCTATCCTTCTTTGTTATCGGATATAGGGATCTTCGAAGCTCCCTTCTCCTATAAGAACTATGTCTCTTTAAAGTCAAAAGAGCTTCAGTCTTATCTAATAGGGACTTCTGCGTTTCCTGCAAAGTCTTGCTTCATTGAACTACCCCAGTTCCACTGGGATTGTTTCTTCTCACCGTAAGGATTCTAACCTCAGCCTGTTTTTTGCACAGTTATTTACCTCTCCTTACATTGAGGTACTCCCTGGGGATATTCTGTTGGTTCATATTAACAAATCCACATGAACCTCCATATACCTTTTTACAATACCACCAGGTGAGGTCCATATTGATTTATTGCTTTTCAATATTACCACTAAATATCACCTGCACAGAGACTCCTATCTAGGTGTCCTGTTTGGTCCAGCTGTTCCACAGCACATCTTTTTAGTTCAACGCCTACCCTCCATCCCTAGGATGCCTGGGGTTCGGTACGATAGCATGGCTCTCAGATTTGCAATATGCTGGGACTCCTCCAGGCATCTTAGCTTGGGAGTCCCCATATGTGAAGACTCATTCCTGCTTGTTCCTGGAGCTAGCACAGTTACTTACCTGTAACAGGTGATCTCTGGGAACAGCAGGAATAAGTCTTCACAAACCACCCACCTCCCCTAGGAGTTGCGTTTCTCTATCTCTATCTTTCCCTTTCTCTCAGCTTTAAAACTTAACTGAGGAGAGGCAGTTGGGAAAGGCGGGAAGGCAGCACGTAGGTGTGCTGGGATGCTTCCAAAAGCGTTCTGATTGGATGCTGCGCAGACTCCGTCGGTACCGATGTACCCATATGTGAAGACTTATTCCTGCTGTTCCCAGAGATCACCTGTTACAGGTAAGTAACTGTGCATTACTCAATGTGTAATCAAACTCTGGAATTTGTTACCAGAGGATGTAGTAAAAGCTGTTAATGTAGCTAGGTTTAAAAAAGGTTTGGACAAGTTCCTGGAGGAAAAGTCCACAAACCATTATTAAAAGGGACCTGGGATATCACTGCTTGACCCAATACAAGCATTGAGGAGCCTGTGTCTTTTGGGGAAACTGCTAGGTACTTATGACCTAGATTGGCCACTGTTGGAAGCAGGATACTGGGCTTGATGGACCTTGGCCTGACCCAGTATGGCATATCTTATGTTCTGCTTCAGATCTTTTAAGGTTGCACTACTAATCTTCTCAAAGGGAACTTCCTTTAGAGCTGATGCCAGTTTCAGATCCTAAGAGGGAACTAAAGGCTGTACCTGAGGATGAACCTGCTTGACCACTCTAAGAAAATGTATCCCATCCACATGAGATGCTATTGATGCACTGTGCACTCTACCACAGTAACAAGACAAGGCCTCCACCTGTATCTGTAATGAGTTTAAGGTTAAGCCTTTGTCCAGTTATGCTTGCAAAATGTCCTCTATCTATGCCAACAATGTCTTCAGACCAGCTTTCAAACACACGCCAGACTTGAATATATAATAAAGAAGTTGAATGCTTTTGGGAGTGCAGTAGTGTGGTTATAACTTCACCTCTGCTTTTCAACTAAGCCCTTTCAAGAGCCAAGTTGTAAGAGAGAATTGATCCACTTGAGGCATGAGTATTGGGCCCTGAGTCAAGAGATCATGCCTCGTCGGAAGACACCACAGTCTGCTTACCACCAGATGCACGAGATCTGCATACCATGAGATCCAGAGCCACCAGTATCACTCAACCTCTGTGCTGTGCTATTCTTTGGAGAAGTTGAACGATGAGAGGCCAAGGCAGGAACACATACAGCAGTCCTGCGTTTGGCTATGGCTAAGCTTAGGCATCTAGGCCCTCAGCTATCCATTTCCAATGACTCAAGAAGCAATTGGCTTTAGCTTTGTAAGCCAATGTCATCAAGTCCTTCACCGGCTAACCCCATTGTCGGACAATGCTGTGAAATACTGAGTCCTCCAGGGACCACTCCCCAGGATCCAATTGATATCTGCTGAGAAAATTGGCTTGCATGTTTTCTTTGCCTGCCACTTGAACTGCTGAGAGTGCCAGGAGGTTCACCTCCACCCACTGAAGGATTGGAGCTACTTCCGATGCTAGCACAGGGATTCCTGTGCCGCCTTGGCTATTGATATACACAACCATGGAGGCATTGTCTAAGAACACCCTGACTGCCGTCTATTGCAGTAGCAAAGCATAGCCATGCTAGCACCTCTAGGCGATTGATGGACCAGGTACTCTCTTCTTGGGACTACTGTCCCTGTGCTTCGCAGTGAGCTTCCACACCTGAGAGGCTGGCATCGGTTGTTACGATCACCCAGTCTGACATCTCAGACATCCCCTTTACAAGATTCTGCCAATCCAATCACCATTTTAAATTCACTGTTGCCTCCTTTGGCCATTACAACTGCCTGGAGAAAGGGTGATTCTGGAGCAACCATCTCAACAGCAGTGCCTTCTGAAATGGATGCATGTGTGCTCTGGCCCACAGAATCAGATCCAGCACCACTGCCATGAATCCAAGCAGCTGCAGATAGTGCCACACCAGCAGTGCCTTCATCCACAAGAACCTGTGAAGCTGCTCCTGCAGCTTGACTATCCTCTTTAGGGGCAATGATACTATTCCATTTTCTGTGTCGAACCAGACACCCAGATATACCAGTTGTTGAGACAGGACCAACTTGCTCTTGGCCACGTTGATCACCCAGCCAAGATTTTGTAGGAAGGTCATGACTCTTTGTGTCACCATGCTACTTGCGACTTTGCCCTGATTAGCCCATTGTCCAAGTAAGGATGCACTAAGACACCCTCCTTTCGCAGTGCACCTGCCACTACTACCATCACCTTCGTGAAGGTTTGCGATGCTGTTGCCAAGCTGAAGGGCATTGCTTGAAACTGAAAATGCCCTGATGGGATTGCAAACTGAAGGAACCATTTGTGTTCTGACTGAATTGGGGATATGTAAGTATGCCTCCGTGAGGTCTAGAGCAGTCAGAAACTCCAATTTTTGTATAGCTATAATCACAGATCTCATCGCTTCCATGTGAAAGTGGCAGAACCCTCAAGGCCCTGTTAACGTGCTTGAGATCTAGAACTGGATGGCATGAACCCTCCTTTTTTTTGGGACCACAAAATAGATAGAGCATTGACCTGAGTCGCATTGGTCTTCCAGTACCTTGACCACCACAGCTACCTGCAGAAGCCTCTGTAGGGTTTCCTCCACTGCCCATGGTTTGATGGGAGACTTGCCCGGGGATAACATGAATGCATCGAAGATAGGATGAGCAAACTCCAGTGCGTAACCTTCCCATATCACCTCCCAAGACAACTGGTCGGATGTAATTTGGACCCAACCGGAATAAAAAGGTTGGAGGCAGCCACCTACCAATATGCATGACACTTGAGCACCCTTTGTTTCATTCTGACTTCTTGGAAGCTGCTGCGGATCCCGCATAATAGCCTCTACCTGTTCCTCTGCCATGAAAGGACTGTCCCCAAAAAGGGTATCTGCCCTGCTACACGGAAAGTGGTGAAAATCTCTAATGTGATCTCTGGCTGGAGCCAGCGACTTCCCTCCTCGAGGCTTATCTTCTGGGAGCCTGGCTGCTTTGGTCTTGCCTAAATCCTTTACCAAATTTTCCAATGCGTCACCAAAAGCCAACTTGCCCTTGAAGGGCAGTTTGCTAGCCTAATCTTGGACAACATGTCTGCTGACTGTTGTGAAGCCACAAAAAATGCCTGGCAGCGACTACCAAAGACATGCTCTTAGCCAAGGCACATATCAAGTCGTAGAAGGCATCCTCCAGGTATGCTGAAGCTGACTTCAACTTTGTGACCTCTATGACTCTGGATTCAAGCTCTGCCCCTGTTCAGGCAATGTATCGGCACACCTAAGGCAAGTCTGTGCCACGTATGCTCCATAAACGGATGCCTGTAACATGAGGACATTAACTTTGAATGTGTGCTT
This sequence comes from Ichthyophis bannanicus, assembly GCA_033557465.1. Lineage (NCBI taxonomy): Eukaryota > Metazoa > Chordata > Amphibia > Gymnophiona > Ichthyophiidae > Ichthyophis > Ichthyophis bannanicus. Next base: position 58,173,744 of record CM066045.1, read on the forward strand.
CAAACTCTAACCTCCTATTTTGAGCATCTTTCAAGATGGTTCCACTGTCAACCCGGATAGTCTCCTTAGTCACTGCCGACATGAAGGAATCAACCTTTGGATAGAAATGGGCCATTGCTTGACCACCTTGCAACCCTGCCTCCAGTAAGTCCTATTGTGTCTCTATGGATTGGGAAAGAATTCTGAGGGGAGCAAATTCCCTGCAACATTGGTTCCTCCAACGCAGTCTCCTCCTCAGTGGTTCAGAACTGAATATTCAAAGCTACCAAGGACTGAGAAATGGGAGTAAGCAGCTCCCCTTTGCGAAAAATCCAGACAGTAGTCGGATCCTCTCCTGGAGGGATTTCTGCCTCCTCAAGCACCACTGTTGTGGATTCTCTATGGAGGCCGGAAGGCCCCTCCAACCCTTCTGAATGGCCTGAGGCATACTGTATACTTCCCCTGTCTCTTTCTCAATTCTGCAGTGCTTATTGGGAGACTCAGATGAGCTCCTTAGGGACCCCAAACTACCTGCTACTATAGCTGAATGAGACCCCTCTGCCCTAAGCTTCTCTCCTCAGACTCTGCTTCATGCAGTAGAAGCAATCGAAATTCCAGGGAAAAAGGTATCGACCCTGCCACCTGAGCACTGCCACCTGCCAAAGGGCCTTCCAGTCCCAAATATTTAGTTTCACTGTGGAAAGCATCTGCTGTCTTCCCAAGGTAGCTGCAGCATTTACATGCTGGTCCTTTAAAATGTCCGCCATCCCCGAAGCATGGGAAAACTCCTGAGGTGAAGTTGTAGGCACTTGAACCAAAGTGTCCGTCGGGCCCTGCAAGCTCTCCAGCCTCTAACTAGTGGCCTTTAACTTTTTCTCCACCGCCTGACCCTTGACATAGTCCAGCTGAGGAGAGAGACATGGTGGCTGCTGCATTCCGCACAAATGGGCTTGCCCTGCGGCATGAGCGCCTTCCCACTGCAGCCCCAAAGCACGAAATCCCTCTGGGCTGAAACAGACCACACTATTCGTTGATGAAATGCCAAACTGAATAATGCCTCTAGCCTTATGGTTTTGCTGAGCTGCCATGGGTTCTTGTACTCTCTTATTGAAAAAAAAAATGCTGCAAATCTCCAACAACCCTGAATGTAAGAGAACGAACAAAACTTACAGCTTAGGTGCAGGCAAGAATCAGATCGTGGGAGACAGGGACCCGATCTCTGGGTTATGCTGTCCTGTTGAATTACCGTCAGCCGACTCAACAGCTCCCAGTGCTCACAAAGAGGCCTTTGCTACTCACTCAAGAGCCCTTGACAAGAACACTTCGTCAAACCGTTTTTTTTTTTCTTTTTCAGACCAAAGTTAGACACTCTAGCCTCTGCCTTATTTCTCCTGTTTTTAGCTCCTTTTTTTTTTTAAATGCCTCTTAGAAAAGTCTAGTCTGCTGGAGACTGAGAATATTGGTCTGACAAGAGGTGCACAGAGCTCCTTATACTATGACCATCAGAATTGGGCATGCTCAGTCTCCATCTGCTGGTGGTAGGACACAACTCATATGACATGACTGAACTGGAGGGACAATAATGAAATTATAGATTGCAGAGGCTTCTTACTGTTTCATTTCCAGCTCATTCAGAACCACTGTTGGTCTTTTGGCACCATGAGCCTTTATCTGCAACTAATGCAAGCTTTTCCCTTTGTTTTAGTAGACCCATCCTCCCACTCTTCCTCATCCGGTCATTACAACACTGGTTCTAAGCCTGGGAGATGAGCACCAGGACACCTTCCAGAATGCCGTGTTGTGGGCTGTAAATCCACCTGCCGTGTTGCCTTGAACAATGATCATGCACCCGAGGCTGTGCGTGCTACTTCCATAGTACTTCTAGCCCTCGCTGATCAAGGTGCGGCAGGTCCAGGAATGGACTTGGGAATCCTCTGCATGGCAGTGCATAGGCCGGCCCTGTAATTTTAGTTTTATTGGTTTATAGACATACAAGTCAATTAAATCTTCCATTTTTACTAAAGAATCAGCAATACTGGATATTATGTGTGGCGCTCGCGCCCCTACCAGGCGGCTGCCTAGTAGGGACTGGTGACTACCTCTTATATTTCCTAGGGTTGTAGTTGTGTGAGGAATAATGAGCCGAGTGGTTTTATAAAAGCGCACAGGAATTTATTCAGCTTCCTTTCAGGTAAGTGGATACAAATTCTTCAAGCACATACTGTATATTCTCCAGACAAAAGAAAAATAATGGATAACTTCTCCAGTAACAAATGTCCAAAACAAAACAACAGCGAATTCAAACTATCAAGTGTTTCTGGCTCACACTAATTTACCTTAGTGCACGCATCACATTCCATCTCTGATACATTGGAATTTACATCACCCTCTTTGGCTTCAAGCTCCATACTCTCAGGTGAGCTGTAGCAGGGTTCTGCTTGGTAGCGCTCAGGGACTTTCTGCTTTAGAGTTTTTAACAGGTCAAACAACCTCTCCCACTTTCTTGCCTTCCCTTCTCTGGGCAGGTCTCCTATGGGGTGCTCTTGCTTAACCTTTCTGGTGAAACATTCCTTTCTGCGCTGTGTTATCTGGGGTATAACAGTTTCCTCAGAGTCAGAAGAGGAAATACACTTTGAAGGCCTTATTGCCTCCCTTCTCCTACCTTGGGCTTTTGGTGCAGTATTCTCCTGGTTGGAGCTTTGGCCAGTCAGGACTGCCTCAGCGTAGGGCAGAGACTTGTGGTAGAGCTTTCCCACTCTCTTGCTAGGGTAGGTGGTTCTCCCCCTGGAACCTTCCCTATGTCCTCTGTGGCTACTGTGTTGAGTATGGTGGCTTCCTTTGTACCTTCTCTGGTTGTCTTTATAGCGGTTCCTTTCTCTGCTGCTCCTTTTGGCTACCGGGCTGTTCCCTCTGTACCTTCTGGAACCTGGACTGGAACCTGAGCTGCAACTCCCACTTAGGCCTGGACTGCAACTCCGACAGCAACTGCAACTGCAACTCCAATCATGCTTCCAACCGTGCTTCCAACCAGCTCTCGAACCCACTCTATCTCTAGTGTTTGTTTGCTCCCTTTCAAACACTGAGCAGGGCAACTCCCTTCCTGGCTCCGCCCTTCTGTACCTCCCACTCCTATCTGTGGCTGACCTGGAGTGTGGGCGTGGCTTATAGCTAGGTCTGCCCTCTAGGTTTCTCTCCAGGCTTCTGCTGTGGACTATGTGATCCTGTGTACCCATCCCCCGCAAAGAGGAAAAATCCTTCTTCTCTTCACTTTTTCCTGGCTGGGCTGCACTCTCCTTACCACATATGCTTATACACATAATGGTGTATTTATTAAAGTCTGCTAGATTTTTGCATGTATTGTGCATTTAGGCTAGATATCAATGTGCAAAAATCTTGTTGGAGTATTGTATAGCATGACCCAGCAGATACCGCACTGATTCGGACCCTAATACATGCCAGCAGCAGTGCAGATGCACTTAACACCACCCACACTACCTGCAACATTGTCATAGAAGCACGAGGCAGATAAAGACCATTTGGCTCATCCAGTCTGCCCTTCCCTACAAACTACAACAGGGCCTTGTTTTCCTTTACAGATGACCTGTGTCTGTCCCATGCTTTCTGGAATTCAGATATTGTTCTGATCTCTACTACCTCCACTGGGAAACTATTCCATGTATCTGCCTTCTTTGCGTAAAAAGTTCTTTCTGCATATTACTCCTGAGTCTATGTCCTTTCACCTTCATCCTCTGCCCCCTCATTGCAGACCTCTCTTTCAATTGAAAAAAGCTCTCCTCTGTGCATTTATGCCATAGAGGTATTTAATCGTCTCTATCATATCGCTCCTCTCCTTAGAAGTATACATATTGAGATCTTTAAGTCCACTGACCATTTTGATAGCCACCCTCTGCACTAACTCCATCCTTTTTATATCCTTTTGAAGGTGTGGTCTCCAAAACTGAACACAATATTCTAAATTAGGTCTCACCAAAGGCTTACAGAGGCACTATCACATTCTTTCTGCTAGCCATTCCTCTTCCTATGCACCCAAGCATCATTCTGTTTTTTGCCGTCGCCTTCTATACCTGTTTAGCCACCTTAAGATCATCAGAAACAGTCACGCCCAGGTCCTGCTCTTCTTCCGTGGAAAAAAGTACTTCACCTCCCCATACTCTACCACTCCCTTGGATTTTTGCAGCCCAAATGCATGACCCTGAAATTTTTAGCATTAAATCTCAGCTGTCAAATTCGTGACCATTCTTCAAGCTTAGCTAGATCCCTCATGTTATCTAGTCTTTCCTGGATGTCTATTGCAAGTTTTTGTATCATCCGCAGAGAGTCAAACTTTACCCGACCGCCTGTCCAGAATATCACTAACAAAAATGTTAAAAAGAATCAAACCAAGGACAGACCCTTATGCACACCGTTGGTAACATCCTTCTCAGAGAGAGTTCCATTTGCCTGTATCCTCTGTTGCCTCCCATTCAACCAATTTCTAACCCAGTCAGTAACTTTAGGTTCCATCACTAGGGTGCTCCATTATAAGTTGCCTGTGTGGAAAAGTGTCAAAGACTATCTCCAGGAACAAGCAGGAATGTAGTCTTCATATATGGGTATCGTCAGTACCGACGGAGCCTGCGCGGGAACGCTCCCCAGTGTCCAATAGGAATGCTTTTGGGAGCAACCCTCAGCACATGTGTGCTGCCTTCCCGCCTTTCCAACTATCCCGCTTCAGTTCTTTGTTTTCCACTGAGCCAACAGGACACATACCTTGTCACCGCAGAAAATTTCTCCTTTAAACTTCTTTCTTGTGGTCGCGTCTGCCTCCGCACGACACCTACCGGTTCTTTTTTCTTCTTTTCAAAAAAATAAATAAATAAATAAATTAAATATATATATATATACTTCTGAACTGTTTCTCTTCAGAAACTTTTCTTTTTGGTGCTAGGCGCCATTTTGGGCATTATGCCCCATTTTTCCTAAAACATGGAAAAACCAGCTAGTGGTTTTAAGAAATGTACTAAGTGTGGCAGTACCATTTCTGTCACAGACACCCATGACTGGTGTCTCAAATGTTTAGGCCCTGACCATTCTCCATCTAAGTATCTCTCTTGCATGGAGGTGACTAAAAGAGGAAGACAGAACTGGGCTGCAAAGCTGGGTACCCTCTTTTCTTTGGATGCCGGGTCCATTGCATCGACATCTTCAAGAGCCTCGTCTTCCTCCCATGGATCTCAGGTAACTAAACATAAGAGCCGGTCCTCAAAGGGTAGCTCTCCTTCAAAGCATCGAGAGGCCATTGGCATTACCCTTGAGGGAACTACACCGGCAAAACAGCCCCGGCAGGAGGCTTTGGCCTCCTAAAGCATCAACGGGGTTCCAGGATGTTCTCGAGGCCTTGACCTCAACAGAACTACTGGTGCCATGCTCAGGGGTTCCGGCCGCTTTTACCGGTACCGATACCCAGGCATCGGCATCGGCAGCGTTGATAGACCGGAGATTCCTCGCTATCGAACGCAGTCTTGCAGCTCTCCTTACAGCTGCAGTACCAATGACACCGACAGTTCAACGGGCACCGATACCAGCACCGGTATAGATACCGGTACCGGCCCTGGTGGGAATTTCTCCCATGCTGACTTTTGCTGGCATCGATAGATCGGTACCGGACCAACTCGGTACCGTCTTCGATCGATACCGAGACCGTGCTTTGCATGAACATCGGGATCAGAGATACTTCAAATCCTCCGATTCCGATGACTCTGATAATTCGGCCGGTTCCAGAGTGTTTTTCCTGGAAGACTCCTCTTCTCCCCAACGCAGAATGTCTCCTCCGGAAGACATGTCCTTTCAGGGTTTTATTTGTGATGTGGCCCGAGGCCTTTCAATCACGGTAGCTCCTGAAAAAGAGCCTAGAGCAAAGTAATTGGAAATTCTCCAATATCCTAAGGCTCCCAAGGAGGCAGCCACTCTGTCCATTCATGAAATTCTTCATGATTTGATGCTCAGAATGTGGGAAACACCTTTGACTACATCTCCTCATTCTAGGAGACTCGATACCATGTATCGAGTTCCACCTTGTCCTGGTTTTCAAAAGACTCAGCTGCCACACCATTCAGTGGTAGTGGAATCAGACATGCGTAGGATGAAAAGTGCAAAGAGACATGCATCCACTCCTCCAGGTCATGAATGCAGGACTCTTGATGCTTTTGGGCGTCGGACATTTCAGGCTTCCATGCTTTCAGCTAGGATCAGCTCATATATTTTATACATGGGAATGTTCCTCAAAGAGGTCACAGGAGATTTGGAGCTTTTGAGCTTCCTTCTCCCAGATGACAAACGACAAGACTTCCTTACTCTTGTCAAGCATGCCCAAGATGTCTCCAAGTTTGTAAATTGTGCAGCCTTTGAATGCATCAGCAGAACCTCTGCCATTGCCATTGGTGCACGTCGGATTACCTGGCTTCAGGCATCGGAGATTTGGATACAGGATAAATTAGGGAACATCCCTTGCACAGGAGAAAACCTCTTTGGCAAGAATTGGCAGGAAAAGGCTAATGAGACAGATACTGACAATATCACGGTAGATAGATTGTCAAAATCTACAGCCACTCCAGCCAAAAAGAAACCCTATAAAAAAAACCTCTTTCAGCAAAAAGAGGAAGTTTTATCTGTCCTGTACCCAGAAAGGGCAAGGTCAGGGTCAAGCTGCCCAAAGGGGACAGCAACAGCAATCCAGACAACAAAAGAAGCCAAAAGGCCCAAGAGCTCAACCAGCTCCACAAGCTCAGCCCCCTCAAGGGCTTTGACTCCTTCCTAGAGAGCTTGGCCTTCCTGCCTCTGAAGGGTCCAGAACCTCTGAACTTTCCAGGCAGGTTGTGTCATTTTGTCAACAGAGGGCACCAAATAACAGCAGAAAATTGGACTATGTCCATTGTAGGATAGGGGTACAAGTTTCATTTTCACAGCATGCCCTCTCCTACAATCTTAAGACAATTCAATTCCCGAACCTCTGCAGACAATCTATTGGATCAAGAGGTCTCATCACTCCTTGCCCAAGAAGCAATAGAGGACGTACCCATTCTCCAACAGGGTACAAGGTTCTACTCCCCCTATTTTCTTATTCCAAAGAAAACAGGGGGACACAGACCCATTCTAGACCTTAGAAAATGGAACAAATATCTGTTCCGAGAAAAGTTCAAAATGATTTCTCTGGGAACTCTTCTGTCATACCTTCAAAGTCAGGATTGACTTTGCTCTCTAGATCTAAAGGACGCATATACTCACATTCTGATCCATCCAGATCACAGAAAACGTTTACAATTCCTTTTCAAGGGAAAACACTTCCAATACAGGGTTCTTCCCTTTGGTCTGGCTTTGGCACCAAGAGTATTCACAAAATGCATGCCAGTAGTAGCTGCATTCATCCAAACCCTGGGGATATTCGTTTTCCCTTACTTGGACGACTGGCTCATTCGAGCCCCCACGGTTGCAGAAGCCAGCTCTGCACTGTCTCACACAATGCAAATCCTCCAATACTTGGGATTGGTAATAAACGTCTCAAAATCCCAACTTGTTCCTTCTCAGTCCCTGGAGTTCATAGGAGCCTGTTTAGATACCAGACAGTCAAGGGCTTTCCTCCTATAGGCCCGATGTCTTCGCATAGTGCAATTGGCTTCTCAAGCAGCGGGAAAATCCTCCCTAACTGCTCGAGAACTGCTACAATTACTGGGACATATGACATCCACAGTTCAAACAAAAGCGCTGGACTGTTTGTGCTATCTGTCACTTGTTGCAAGGAAACACCAAGATGTTATTGGAGAGAGATGCTAAACTAGGGTGCTTGTCCTAGTCCTCAGGACACATCTAGCCAGTCAGGTTTTCAGGATAACCACAATGAAATTAATGAGATAGAGATCTGCATACAGTGGAGGCAGTGCATGTAAATCTCTTATGTATATTGTCGTGACCTGCCTGGGCCAGTGGCTCACAGGCAAAGGGCTGCCATATTTGTCCTTAAATAAAGCTATTTTTGTCTCCAGCAAGGAATCTTGGGACTTGTAGTTCTTTTCATTAAAGACAAAGTAGTGTGTGACCACTGGGGGTTGTTTAAGGCAAAAACAAGAAATTTGTTTTTGGGTTCTTTCCACGCATTAAATTCAACGACAATGCAGGCAAAACGATTATTCTCCAAAACAGAAAAACTTACAGGAACAAAAGTACACGTGAAGTTAAAGAACTGAAATACTTCCTTAAACACGGCAGCTGTTTTCAGTATACATCTCAGCATAGGTAAATTCTGGTCATTTTCCAATAATGCTGCTTTAATTCAAACTCTGTTCTTAGCAAAGTTCTTTAGCTTAAAGAAGCTCTTAGCACTTTCCTGGCTAAGGAAAAACTGCTCTTCAAAAGTTCTCTTTACAGCCCTTTCTAGCAGCTTTCAATTTCCCTCATGCATAAAGAACAATCCATCGGTGATTCGTCATACACTGAATCTGACTCAAGAGTGTCAATTTGCATGCCTTCCTGTTCTGCAAATTGCTTATCTCTTTCAGGATTTTCAATAATGTTTTCCAACTTACTATTCTGTAGAAACTTCAAAAGTCATTTCCAGAACTGCTCTCCCTGGTAAGCATTGGCTGTATCAGGAGCGTGGGGCTTCTTTCCCTGGAACAAAAGCTTAACTGCTTCACCTGTGTTCAGCATTACGTCTCTGCCTTTGGCTGGGTCTTGGTTACGTTCATTTGTAACAGCTTTCATCCCCCTTCTGGCAGCTTGGGTTTTCTGAACTGTCTCTTGCACACACTGCACTGCACTATGTTCCAGCTCTTCAGCAGTCTCCCCAGCTATACATCGGCTGGTCTCTGGCTCAAGTGTACCTTTCACACAAGGGTTGCTTCCTTTGCTGCTGGAACTGCTTCTCCCACGTGGAGTTAAACTTCCCCCATCTTCTTGCTCCTTCCTGTTGCTGCTCCTTTCTCCTTCCTTTGTCCTTCCTCTTGCTGTCTCTCTCTGCACTGAAACAGGTTTAAAAAGCTGCTTCCTAGCTACCACACCCCTATCTCTGCACAGGTGGTTGTCATTAAAGTCTAAGCCTGCACCTACGTTAGGGCGTGGGTGTGTCTTAGCCTCAGCAAGTACGTGATTCTTTTGTTTGGCTGTAGCTTTAGCCCTGTGAAAACTTTGCCTGTCTCTTGTTTTAAAGGCATATTCACTATTATCCTGTGTTTCCCTTGAGTCAGCACAGCTCTCATTGTGGTTATCCTGACAACCTGACTGGGTTGAGAACCCCTGTGCTAAACCCATCAGCTTGATTCAGGCTAAATTTGATCCTCTGAGCCTTTCATTAAAGCAGAGATATACAGCATGCTGGATTCAGGGTAGGGCAAGCACTGCATTTGTTAAGAGTCCTGAGCCAGCGAAGGTGTAGATAGTGACTATTCATGTAAACTGGAAGAGGAACCCGCCTCTTGCCACCCCACACCAGTTTCCTGCCTGCCATCATAAGGTGAGTTCTAGCCTCAGACAAGCTTGCAGTCTCTCTCCTGCCTTGCCATTGATCTTCCCATCTTGTCAGAGCATACCCTACTTCCATCACAAAACAAAAGCAGAGATGCCAAGTCTCACTCATTAGGAGTGTCTCACACTCATTTCAAGGCTTTCTCACTCTCACACTCAATGAGCCCCTTCTCTCACTCATTAGAGCTTGAGTGGGAATGGTAATTTATTTACTCTATTCTGCATCAGTGCGGTTTACATTGTACAAACTGAAATTACATTGAACAGGGCATTATAACTTGGAGATAACTATTTTACAGGGAACATGGGCTATGGAGGGTTAAGTGGCTTGCCCAAGACCACAAGGAGCACCTGTGGGACTAGAAACCCCAGTCCTTCCGGCCCAAGGTTGCTGTCCTCTAGTGGGATTTGAACTCCTGACCTTCCGGCCTGAAGTACCTTGCCCCAACCACTAGGCCACTAATTGAGTAGATACCGTACCATACCATACCATTCACAGAAAAGGATGTGTTTGAACAGCTTGAAAAACTGAAAGTGGACAAGGCCATGGGACCAGATGGGATACATCCCAGGATACTGAAAGCTCAGAGAGGTTCTGGTAGGGCCTTTAAAGGATGTTTTTAATAGATCCTTGGAAACAGGAGAGGTTCCATAGGACTGGAGAAGGGCTGATGTGGTATCTCTTCACAAAAGTGGTAATAGGGAAGAGATGACAAACTATGGAATCACTCTTGAAAGAGAATAATGGACTTTCTAGAAACCAATAGGTTACATGATCCGAGGCAACCATGTTCCCTGTAAAATAGTTATCTCCAAGTTATAATGCCCTGTTCAATGTAATATCAGTTTGTTCAATGTAAACTGCACTGATGCAGAATAGCGCGGTATATAAGAGAATATAATAAATAAATAAATAATAAGGGCATACAATGGATGTGATCTACCTAGATTTCAGCAAAGCCTTTGATACTGTTCCTCATAGGAGGCTTATCAATAAACTGAGATCAGAGGTGGTGAACTGAATCAGAAATAGGTTGACAGATGACAGAAGGTAGTGGCAAATGGAATTCACTCAGAAGAAAGGAAGCTGCTCTGGCATTAACCTTTAAAAAGAAGATAGAGCAGCTTTTAAACTAGATAATAGGGGAAAGCCGACAGTCGCCCAAGAGCGCATGGTTCGGAACAATGTATCCTTGACGGATACTACCAAAAAAATGAAGTTAGGGCACATCAGCAGAGAGGTTCCAATAAAGACAAAAGGTAGCCCAAATGCCCTTGAGTACAGAGCAGACAGAGCTTAAAGATTCCAAATTGCCCCTGCCTACCGATAACCAGATTAATATAAATAAAATATAGTCTCTAAAATGCTTGTATGCAAATGCTAGAAGTCTAAAATATAAGATGGGAGAGTTAGAATATGTAGCACTAAATGAGACGTTAGATATGATTAGTATCTCAGAGACATGGTGGAAGGAGGACAACCAGTGGGACACTGTGATACCTGGGTACAAACTATATCGTAATGATAGAGCTGATCAAATTAGTGGAGGGGTTGTGCTCTATGTCAGAGAGGGCATTGAGCCACAAAGGATTAAAGTTTTGCGGAAAACAAAATTTTCTGTAGAATCTCTATGGATTGAAATTCCATGTAAAAAGGGGAAGGCGATGGCAGTGAGGGTGTACTATCGACCGCCTGGCCAGAATGAACAAATGGATGATGAAATGCTCAAAGAAATCAGGGAAGCTAACAAAAGTTACAGAACAGTAATAATAATGGGTGATTTCAATTATCCCGGTATTGACTGGGTCAGTGTCATGGCAGGACATGCTAGGGAGATAAAGTTTCTAAATGAAATAAATGACTGCTTCTTGGAGCAGCTGGTTCATGAACCAACCAGAGGGGAAGCCATTTTGGACTTAGCCCTTAGTGAAACACCAGATCTGGTGCAAGAGATAAGGGTGTTGGGGCCACTTGGCAATAGTGATAATAGCATGATCGCGTTTGATTTTATTAATGGAGGAGGGATGGTAAGGAAATCCACAGTACTACCTTTTAACTTTCAAAAGGGAGACTATGATAAAATGAGGAAAATAGTTAAGAAAAAACTAAAAGGAGCAGTTGCAAAGGTCAAAGACTTACATCAAGTTTGGGTGTTGTTTAAAAATACTTTCTTGGAAGCCCAGATCACCTATATTCCACGCTTTAAGAAAAGTGGAAGGAAGTCCAAAAAACTGACAACATGGTTTAAAGGTGAGGTCAGAGAGGCTGTTTCCCAAAAAAGCATCTCTCAGGAAATGGAAAAAAGATCCAAATGATGAAAACTGGAAACAGCACAAGTACTGGCAAGTTAAATGCAAGGCATTGATAAAGCAGGCAAAGAGAGAATTTGAGAAGAAATTTGCTGTGGAAGCAAAAACGTGTAATAAAGACTTTTTCAAGTACATTCGTAGCAAAAAAAACTGAGAGAGTCAGTTGGACCATTAGAAGATAGAAGGGACAAGGTTGTAGTGGAGAGACTGAATGAATTCTTTGCTTCGGTCTTTACTGAGGAAATGTAGGGATGTTATCCATGACTGAAGTGGTATTTAAAGATGATACTACAGAGGAATTGAAAGAAATATCAATACACCAGGAAGATGTATTACAACTATTTGATAAACTGAAGAATAGCAAATCACCTGGACCAGGTGGTATACATCCATGGGTGTTGAAAGAACTGAAATATGAGATTGCAGAACTGCTATTAGTAATCTGCGAACTATCATTAAAATCATCTGTAATACCTGAAGATTGGAGGATCGCCAATGAAACACCAATTTTTTAAAAGGGTTCCAGGGGTGATCCAGGAAACTACAGACTGGTGAGCCTGATGTCAGTACTGGGAAAAATGGTAGCAACCATTATAAAGAGCAAAGTTACTCATCATGTAGTTAGTCATGGCTTAATGGGAGACAGCCAACATGGCTTTAGACAAGGAAGATCTTGTCATACTAATCTGTTATGTTTTTTTGAAGGTGTGAATAAACAGGTAGACAAAGGTAAGTCGGTTGATATAGTGTATCTGGACTTTCAGAAAGCCTTTGACAAGGTCCCTCATCAGAGACTTTTGGCAAAACTAAAAAGTCATGGGATAGGAGGCAGTGTAAACATAGAAATGTGATGACAGAAAAAGACCACATGGCCTATCTAGTCTGTCCTTCCATATCAACAACTACAACAGTCCCCTTTTTTTTACCTTTAGAGATCCTCTGTGTTTGTCCCATGCTTTTTTGAATTCAATTACTGTCCTCATCTCTACCACCTCCACCGGGAGACTATTCCACGGATCCACTACTCTTTCCGTAAAGAAATATTTCCGCATATCACTCCTGAATCTATCTCCCTTCACCCTCATCCCTTGTCCCCTCGTAGCAGATCTTGCTTTCAATTGAAAGAGGCTCTCTCCCTGAACATTTATATCACAGAGGTATTTAAACATCTCAATCATATCACCTCTATCCCGCCTTTCCTCTAAGGTGTACATATTAAGATCCTTCAGTCTGTCCTCATATGCTTTATAATGAAGACCACTTATCATTTTAGTAGCCACCCTCTGCACCAACTCCATCCTGTTCACATCCTTTTGAAGGTACGGTCTCCAGAATTGCACACTATACTCCAAATGAGGTCGCCCCAAAGACTTATATTACTATTACGGATCAGGAAATGGTTTAAAGATAGATAGCAGAGGGTAGGGCTAAATGGCCAATTTTCCCAATGGAAAAAGGTGAATAGTGGAGTAGCCCAGGGATCTGTGCTGGGTCTACTGCTTTTTGACATATTCATAAATGACCTGGAAAAGGGAATAATGAGTGAGGTTATCAAATTTGCAGATGACACAAAACTATTTAAAGTTGTTAAAACCCAAGAGGATTGTGGAAAATTGCAAGAAGATCTTGATAGATTGGAAGACTGGGCATCCAAATGGCAGATTAAATTTAATGTAGAGAGGTGCAAAGTTATGCACCTAGGAAAGAACTACCCAAACTATGGTTACACGATGCAAGGTTCCACATTGGGAACCACTACCCAGGAAAAAGATTTAGGCATCATCGTGGATAACATGTTGAAACCCTCCACCCAGTGTGCAGCGGCGGCAAAGAGAGCAAATAAAATGCTAGGTATCATAAGGAAAGGAATGGAAAATAAAATAAAGGATATTATAATGCCTCTGTATCGTTCCATGATACGACCGCACCTTGAATATTGTGTGCAATTCTGTTCGCCGTATCTTAAAAAGGATATAGCGTTATTAGAAAAGGTGCAGAGAAGAGCCACCAAAATGGTAAAGGGGATGGAAGGATACCCCTGTGAAGAGAGACTAAAAAGGTTGGGGTTCTTCAACCTGGAAAAGAGATGGCTGAGGGGAAATATGATAGAGGTCTATAAATTAATGAATGGAGTGGAACGGGTAAAAGTAGATCGATTGTTTACGTCAGAATATAAAAAGACTAGGGGACATGCAATGAAGCTACAGGGTAACCCATTTAAGACTAATAAGAGAAAATATTTTTTCACTCAACGTGCAATCAAACTCTGGAATTTGTTACCGGATGATGTAGTAAAAGCTGCTAGTGTAGCTGGGTTTAAAAAAGGTTTGTACAAGTTCCTGGAGGAAAGGTCCATAAACCATTATTAAAAGGGGCCCAGGATATCACTGCTTGACAACAATACAAGCATTGAGGAACCTGTGTCTTTTTGGGAGACTACTAGGTATTTATGACCTAGATTGGCCACTTTTGGAAACAGGATACTGGGCTTGATGGACCTTGGTCTGACCCAGTGTGGCATATCTTATGTTCTTATGGTGTGCCCCAGGAATCGGTACTGTTCAATGTAATTGTGAGTGATATTGCTGAAGGATTGAAGGGAAACGTCTGCCTTATTGTAGATGACACAAAAATTTGCAACAGAGTGGACTCCTCCGAGGGAGTGAACAACATGAGGAAAGATCTACAAAAGCAGGAAGAATGGTCTAATGCTTGGCAGTTAAGTTTTAATGTGAAGAAGTGCAGAGTCATGCACTTGGGATGCAGAAATCCAAGGGAACTGTATGCAATAGGAGGTAAGAGGTTGGTGTGCATGGACCAGGAGAAGGACCTTGGAGTAATTGTTTCTGAGGATCTCAGGTTTGCGAAACAATATGACAAGGTGGTGACCATAGACAGATGGAAGCCTGGTTGCATACAGAGAGGGATAACCAGCAGAAAGGAGGCGGTATTAATGCCCCTGTACAAGTTGTGGGTGAGGCCTCACTTGGAGTATTGTGTTCAGTTTTGGAGACCATATCTTACAAAGGATATAAAAAGACTTGAAAATGGTTCAGGGGAAGGTGACCAAAATGATTTTGAGCCTGCAACAGAAGATGTATAAGAAACTTGAAGATCTAAATATGTCTTCCCTAGAGGAGAGGAGGGACGGGAGATATGATACAGATGTTTAAATACTTAAAGGGTATTTATAAACAAACAAACCTTTTTCAAATAAGGGGTAGCTGTAAAACTAGAGGAGGTAAACTTAAAAGCAACTTCAGGAAATACTCTTTCACTGAAAGGCTGGTGGATGCTTGGAATGCCCTCTCAGTGGAGGTGGTGGGGGCAAATACAGTGACAGAATTCAAAATGGTATGGGATAGACACAGTTGATCCCTTTATAGCAAGAGGATAAAATCAAAATAAACTTAACTATTTGATATATCTCAACAAACAGAGAGGGGTGACCTGCTTGGAGTGGTGGGTACAACCCTAAACAAAGGCATAGAGGGGAGGTGACCTGTACGGAGCGGCAGATACACCTACTTAGTCACCTTTTTGGACAAAGATGGACCTTACTAGTCTTTATCTGCCATCATATACTATGCTCCTGTAGTGCCCCCTTGGGTGCGCTTCTGGGACTGGCCTGGCTGGAGTCCCCTCGAGGGTGGGCTCTGTCAGTCCTTGTCAGTTTGACACCTGGTGCCTCCACCTGGGGAAGAAAGATGTTAGCGGGCAGAATTTCCCTCCTTTCACCCCAGGAAACCTCTCCATAAAACACTGCAGTGAACAAGGCTGGCTTAAATAGTATTGTGATAAAATAATGCAGTATGTACAACCCATATTGTGTTAAGTGGTTCAATCAGGTAAGGTGAAATAGCAATACAGGATAAGTGATAAGGTTGTTCAAATAACTAACCAACTAATGTAATGACTTAAAGTTAAATCCATAATCTTTAAAGGTTTACTTAATAACTTGTCTCCTAACTCCTTTCCCTTTGCCCACCAGCCCCAAGCCTCACCCACTGCTGTAGCTCTGGACCGGTAGCTTCTTGTGAAAGGAGAGGTTCTCTAGTTCTGTCCAATCGCCGAGACTGTAGCCTTGACTCCGCCTCCGCCAATCCAAAGAGGGGTTTGCACTCCTGTCCAATCAGGAACAACTGTTGCAGCTATCCCTTGAACTGATCTGCCGCTGGACCCCCTTGGATCTTGTGGCTCCCAGTCTAGAATGGACTCTCTGTTATGATCTGCTTGGTTTTTATTAAAGAAACTCCTGGAGAAGGACCACCTGTGACTCCCAAATATAAAAATGGGAATGAAGTAGATACCACACCATTCGCAGAAGATGATGTGTTAGAACAACTTGCAAAACTGAAAGTGGACAAGGCCATCGGACCGGGACATACATCCCAGGATACTGAAAGAGCTCAGAGAGGTTCTTGCAGGGTCATTAAAGGATGTTTTTAACAGATCCTTGGAAACAGGAGAAGTTCCTCAGGACTGGAGAAGGGCTGATGTGGTACCTCTTCAGAAAAGTGGTGACAGGGAAGTGACAAACTACAGGCCGGTGAGCCTTACCTCAGTAGCGGAAAAAGTAATGGAGGCGCTCCTGAAAGAGTGAATAGTGGACTTTCTCAAAACCAACAGGTTGCATGATCCGAGGCAACATGGTTTTACCAAAGGTTGATCTTGCCAAACAAATCTGATTGAGTTCTTTGGGTGACCAGAGAACTATATCAGGGGCATGCAATGGATGTCATCTACCTGGATTTCAGCAAAGCCTTTGATACTGTTCCTCATAGGAGGCTTATCAATAAACTCAATAGTTTGGGGATAAGTCCCAAGGTGATGAACTGGATCAGAAATTGGTTGACTGACAGACATCAGAAGGTGATGGTAAATGGAGCTCACTCGGATGAAAGGAGGATGATTAGCGGGGTGCCCCAGGGTTCGGTCCTGGGACCGGCACTGTTCAATGTATTTGTGAGTGATATTGCTGAAGGACTGAATGGAAAAGTCTGTCTTTTTGCAGATGACACGAAAATTTGCAAGAGTGGACTCCCCCGAGGGAGTGGATAACATGAGGAAAGATCTACAAAAGCTGGAAGAATGGTATAATGCTAGGCAGTTAAGATTTAATGTGAAGAAGTGCAGTGTCATGCACTTGGGTAGCAGAAATCCAAGGGCAATGTACGCGATAGGGGGCGAGAGGTTGGTTTGCGAGAACCAGGAGAAGGACCTTGGTGTGATTATTTCTGACGATCTCAAGGTGGCAAAACAGTGCAACAAGGCAGTGGCAAAAGCAAGAAGGATGATGGGTTGCATACAGAGAGGAATTACCAGCAGAAAGGAAGAGGTACTAATGCCACTGTACAAGTCGCTGGTGAGGCCTCACTTGGAATATTGTATTCAGTTTTGGAGATCATATCTCGCAAAGGATGTAAAAAGACTAGAAACAGTTCAGAGGAAGGTGACCAAAATTATTTGGAGCCTGCGTCAGAAGCCTTATGAGAAGAGACTTGAAGACCTAAATATGTACACTCTGGAGGAGGGGAGGGACAGGGGAGATATGATTCAGACCTTTAAATACTTAAAGAGTATTAATGAACAAATAAACCTCTTCCAAAGACGGGGAAGCTGTAAAACTAGAGGGCATAACATGAAGCTGCAAGGGGGTAAATTGAAAGGCAATTTCAGGAAATACTTTTTCACTGAAAGGGGTGGTGGATGCTTGGAATGCCCTCCTGATGGAAGTGGTGGGGGCAAACACAGTGACAGAATTCAAAATGGCATGGGACAGACACAGTGGATCTCTTTATAGCAATAGGATAAAATCAAAATAAACTTAACTATCTAATTTCTCAACAAACAGGGGTACCCTACATGGAGCGGTGGGTTCACCCCTAAACAAAGAAATGGGGAGGGGTGGCCTACACGGAACGGCAGGTGCACCTACTCTTGCCATCTTGCTGGACAGACTAGATGGACCATACTGGTCTTTATCTAATGCCATTTACTATGTTACTATGATCCCTGGAACTGATTTTGCTGCCGTAGCTTCCTCTAGAGCTGATTCTCCTTTGCAGCTCCCCAATGATCCGATCTACCTCTGGATCCTTCTGGGCCTTTTGGCCCCTAGTCTGGAAAGGACTTCACCACTGCAGCTCTCCCTGGAGTTGATTCTGCCACCACAGCTCCTTCTGGAGCTGAGTCTCTGCTGCAGCAACCCCTGGAGCTGATCTGCCTGCTGTTGGCATCTCCTACCTAGGCTCTCACTAGCCCCATCTTCAAGAAAAGAAGCTTTTTTAGATTAAGAAGCTTAACAGCCTCTAAATCCTAAACTCCATCTCTCCTCAAGCTCTTCAACCCTTTTGTGTTTTAGTTCCTGCCCCTGTTTATCTGATACCATTTCTTTTAGGGTGAGCAATTTCTACCAGCCCCAGTATTTACTTCTCCACCTTCTGTCTAGTGTGTGCACTTTATTCCACTTCACTATTCCCTATAGATTCAAAGTTAAATGTGAGCAAATATTACCCTTGCTCCTTCAGCACGTGCAGTGCTTTTCATATTCCCCCTAAAGGTTTACTTTCTAACTCTGCTAGCACAGCAGGCTGTTCCCTTAGTGTTGTCCCTCATCAGACCTCCCCAGCAGCATACAGTGACCATTTACCTTTGATTCTACATTATTCAACACACTCTTTGTGGGAGGTCATTACTATTTAGTGCTAATACACTGATCCTGATCACTGCTTTCATGAGAGGCAAACATAAGAGGAGAAAAGTTCAGCCAGTAGGAATAATCGTAGCACACTTTTCTGTGTACTGCCTTCTCTGGTACCATCCCTTTCCCTGTACCTACAAGTACAGGTGCTGACTGGAGAGCATTTTTCAGCCCTGAGAATTTACGCATATTGCTTCCATTATATATGTATTCTTTCAAAGGCTCCAAAGAAACGCAAATTTCATTTGATGCTGCTTTTTTCATTTGCAAAGCAATACCCCAGTTCAGTCTTTCTAGATTTATACCTAGATGCACTATCTGGAAAAAATCTCACTCTATGGAGCAGTAAATCTCATTCTTTGGGATGGTTCACCCTTGGCATCTCTGCAAAAATGGCAAATGTGATTGCAAGAAGGCCCTCTACCTCTTGGGAGGGGGTGGGGAACCAGCTCGGTAGAAGGTACCACCATTCTTGCAGAGACTGGAGGGGAGATACCAACATTTTTGTCCAGGGTGCCATCTGTGCCAGAGTTGACTATAGTGTAGCAGAATAAAATATAATTATCTTTTTAGCTTAGCAGAGCTGTTTTCCTGGCTGTTTATTGTTCTTAATATGGATTCCTTGAAAAAAAAAAGGAATTGAGAAGTGATTTTATGCAGCAGTGATCTGAAGTGTTTAGGTGGATTTGGGACACTGTCTCGTTGGCGGACTGGGAGCTGGTCGCATGACCTGTCATCTGACTTGGTCACCTAAATGTAAAGACGCATCTTTTTTTTCTCTTCTGCTATCAAAAAATGTCCAGAAAGTAATTTCTCTTCCATGAAGAGCTGTCAATAAATCACAGGACAGAAAGTCTAAGTGCCAGCTTTGTTGCTTGACCTATGTCACTGATGTTAGTGCCCAAAAATTGGGTATACAAAGCCCAGGAAAGAAGCCACAAAGTCAGTGGCAGAGAAGTAGATTTGGATTTAGATTAAATGACTTGCCTTTTCTAAAACCAAACTCAAGACAGCTTATTTATACATTTCTATATTCCACAAGACCTCCCACAGGCCCCCAAGGTGGATTACAGTAATAGCTCATTAAAATAAAATACAATTACAGTGGGTTTGTCCCTGCTCCCGAGAGCTTCCAACCTAAGGTGTGGCAGAGGCAATGGAAGCTGAAGGGACTTGTCAAGGTCTCTTGAATCACTGCACTAGACAGCTAGATTCTGTGATTCAGAGATGTAGTTTGCGTGGTGGGTATCAGAGCCCTTGAATGCATCCCAGAATGAAAACTGTTTTGAAACCCAAGAATAGGGTTACCAGATAACCGTGATGTCAGGGCTATGTCCCTGACTCCTATGGTGTGGCAACCTCCTGTCCCCCCATTGCAGTAGTGGGGACAGAGGTGCCGCGACAGGTCTGTGGCCGCACTGCCACCTCCCCTTTCATCGCTGCTGCCACCACTGTCGCTTCTCCCGAAACCTGCAGTGGTGGCGGCAACATGAAACAAAAGTTCATGAAAGTACACGAAAGTACAAAGTCTTTCAGAGACACATGCGCTTCCAAGACTCTGCCAGTCCCCTCTGACGCACACTTTTTGCATCAGAGGGAGGCGAGACCTATAAGGTCTTGAAAGCATGAGAGTCTCTGAAAGACCCAGCGCTTCAGATTTAGTTTCAGGCTGTGACTGTTGCTGCCGCCGCAGACCTTGGAACAAGCAGCAGTGGTGGGAGGGAGGGGTATAATGGGGGCCACTGTGGAGGGAGGGGAGAAGCTAGACACAGGGAGAAAGGGGAAGAATGGGTAGGGGGAGATGCTGACCGCTGAAGGCAGCCATAGGTGATAGAGGGAGTCATAGGGAGATGGGGGGGGGGGTGTCTGGCAGAGGAGGGGGTCAGAGGGAGATGGGGTTGTTGGACGTGGAAGGGGCCATAGGGAGATACTGGACATGGGAGGGGGCCATAGGGAGATGGAGAAAGGATGATGGACACGGAAAGGCCTTGGGAAGTTGGAGGGAGGATGCTGGACACAGAAGGAGGCCATAGGGACCTGGAGGGGGATGCTGGACAAAGGGATGAGAGGGGGGGCAGATAGAGGAGGATGTCGGACATGGGCCACAGGGTAGGGTCTATAGGGAGACGGGGGATGCTGGGCATCACAGCAATAGGGGAGGAAATTGAGGAGATACTGGACATGTGGGGATGAGGTCAGAAAAAAGGAGGAGACACTGAATGGGGAGAAAGATGCTGTACACTGAAAGGAGAACATTACTTAAAGGCTGGGGAAGGAGAGAGATGGGGAATGGGAAGACTGGGTTAAGGGTTGAAAAGTGTTAGAAGCAGTACAAAGGGGGAAATTGAGTACTGGATAGTAACAAGGAGCCGTGTCATTGAGTTGATAGAGAATAAAGTACATGAAAGAAAGCAGAAAGGAAAAAAATCAGTCAGATTTAAGGAAGTAAAGAAGACAGGAGAGAAGTAGCAGATGGACTGAAGACCCTAGAAAGCAAAAGTGAGTTAATAGAAAACAGAGGAAAGCAAACATCAGACATTGGGACCAGACAACAAAGGTAGGGAAAAGCATTTTATTTTCATTTTCAGTTTTGTGCTTGGAATATGTCAAGCTTTGGAATTTGCATATTTAGTTTTTATATTTTGCACAGTACGTGTCTTTATATATTTATGGTGTTTTACTGCATGCAGAGTCTGGTTTCTTGGGGGTTCAGTTTAATTTTTGTTTCCATATTTCTATTTTTAGTTTATGTTCCGTTGTACTTGATAAGGTTCCTTCTGTGTTCTGCTTATGTGATGGAGACTACCTGTTCTGTTAGCTTGTCCGGTTTTCTGAATAGATGTATGAATGATCCAGGGCTCTCAGCAATATTTATGTTGTTGCTCTTTTCTGGATAGACTCCTTTTGTGACTTTTGCAGGTTAATGCTGAAAGTGTGATAACGTTTTCCAGAGTCCCTGAGTGATTTTTGTAGGGTTTTGTATTGCTAATACTGAGATAACACCAGAATTAGAAATTATTTTTGATATGTTAAGTTCTATTCTGCTCTGCACCCATTGGTGGGAGAGGGATTTCTTTGGTTATAAGTTATATGCTAAAAAAAAAGCAAGCAGTATAGCACAGTTTATAATACCAAAATAAAATTAGTGATAATAATTATATTTTGGGGTTTTAAACTGTGCTGTGGCTCTCACTTTTCCATTCTGTTCATTGGTGTATGAGAGCCCTTCTTCTCCTCTGTTGTTTGCAAAATATACATTTACATTTCATATCAGGCCAGTGTCAGGTGCCGGTATGTTTTTTAGGAGAGTTCCAGCTATTTAATTAAACTCCTCCAATTTTTGTTGCATATAAACAGCATTACAAAGTTTTTCTTTTTAATTCTGTAATTTGGGATTATGCTGCTTTCTTTTCTCTTGGAGTGTTCTGAGTGAGGGGGACTTGCTGCTCCCTGACTATAAGTCCGAGGAGGCTCCTGCATTTTGGGTGATGGGAGGGGTGCCAGCTCATCTCTCGCCTCAGGCAGCAGTATGCTTTGAGCTGCCCCTGACTGTTAGCATTGAAAGCGCAGGAGTTTTGCAAATCCTTTGCACTTAGAAGGCCCTGTCCACCACGCTCCCTTCTGATGCATGCTTTATACATCAAGGCCTCTTAGGCATGCAGGAGTCACAACAGACACTGTGTTTTTGTTTTAAAATCGCCTCCTCTGACAGACATTGAGAGAGGCAACGGTAGGCCAAGGGGAAGTGGTGGGAAGGGAGAGACGTGATAACAGACATTAGGAGGGAGGCATAAAGGCAGAAGCAGATGTTGGACACGGGATGGGGCAGAGGGCAGATGCTGGACATGGGAGGGCAGATGCTGGACCCAGGGGGGGGGAAGGGCAGATGCTGGCATGAGGAAGAGACAGGGGATGCTGGACCCAGGGGGAGGGAGGGAGCAACAGGAGAGATGCTGATCACCTGGGTGAGGAGATGCTGGATACCTGGGGGATGGAGAGTGATGGGAAAGGGAGATATTAGACACCTGGGGTGGGAAGGAAGGGAAGATGCTGGACACCTGGGAGGGAGGGTAAGGAAAGATGCTGGACTGGGAGGGTGGGAAGGGAAGTACTGGGTACGAAGCAGAGAGAAGGGACGAGAGTGGTCATGGGGTAGGGAGATGGGAGAAGAGGGAATTAGTGAGAGGTGGGGAAGCAGGGAGAGAGACGTGGGCGGGCTGGGATGAGGGAGATGAAAGCGATAGATAGATGCGGTGAAAAAGGTGGGTGGAGGACTGATTGAGGAGGAGGGGCAAAATCAGAATGAACAGAGAAGCAGAAAAATAAATAGAAGAAAGCGGAAAGATCAATATCAGAGAAGATGTGGGAGAAGTGAAAACAGGAAGTAAGTAAAGAAATGACAAATGGAAAGGACACCCTGGGAACAGCATTAAGAGAAGACAGACAGATGAAAGCAGAAACCAGAGACGGAGCGAGATGATGAGGTAAAAAGTGCCAGACAGGTAGACAAAACAATTTTATTTTCAATTTAATGATTGAAATATGTCAGTTTTTGACATTTACATCTACAATATTTATATTTTGCATAGTGGGGAAATGCATCACTGTTTTTATTTCTAATTCTAGTGATTCTGTTGCTGTCAGAGAATGGGGAGGAGAAGAGAATGATTCCTTATCTCTTTCCCAGCCCCAGTTGTGCAAGCCTGAAACTAAGGAGACTCCCTCCTCCTCTCCCTGAACCTCCTCCCCGCCCCCTGCCCTGTAATTGGATGAGGGTCCCAGATTTGCCTGCAAAAAATCTGCTAACCTTACCCAAGAAGGTAAAAATAGTAAGCAAATAAATCCTACTGAGTTCCATGCCACGGCCTTCTTGAGGCTTCAGCTGCAGGCAGATGGACTAAGCTTGGTCAGTGGCTCTCAACCTGTGGTCCATAGACCTCCGGGGATCTGTGAGTCCATTCTAGGGGTTCCATAGAAAGACATTAAGTCTTTTCATGGTGCTAAAATACACGCTAGCAGAATACAGAGGCTGGATAAGGAGAGCGAGATGGAGACATAGCTGGGAGAGAAGGGGAAGAGAGTAAGATTACCAGATGTCCTAAATGTTTTATGAATTTTCCCTGATTTTAGAGCTATGTTCTCAAGTCCCACCTTTTTGGCAGCCTCCTGTCCTGATTCCAGCAGTGGGAACAGAGGGGGTAGACAAAACGATTATTCTCAATTTAAGGATCTAACTATCCATCCATCCATTATCTTTATATTTTGCATAGTATGGGGAAAATTCACGACTGTTTCTAGTCTCTGTTCATTTGTCTGCTTGGAAATGATATTGCTGCTGCCATTAGAAGGATGGGTGGGGGGGAGGGCAGGATAATAACTCCTCTTCCCTCCACCACACCTTGTTGCTCAAACCTGGAACTAAAGTGTACTCCCCCCCCCCCAATGCCACTCACGCACTGTATATAAGTGTCCCAGATTTGCCTGAAAAAAAAATCTGGTAACCTTGGGAAGAGAGGGATTGGCTAGAGGGAATGGTGAGAGGCCAGGGCCCTGGGCAAACCTTTGAGGATGAACCCCCTTCTCTCACCCTTGTCCAGTACATTCCCATGCTTTTCCCCCATAGTCCAGCATCTCTTCCTTCCCATGTATTTCCCCCTTAGTCCAGCATCTCGCCCCAATCCCATGTATCTCCCCTCTGCCTCCCTATGACCCCCTGTGTCTAATATCTTCACTCCCTCTCCCTATCCAGATTTTTTTCAGCTGGCAGGGCATGGGGCTTGTAGAGAAGCAGAGCTGTAAGGGGCCAACATGCCTGAAGATGTCTAGGGCCCGTACTGTGCTGAGCATAAGAGATGCCATACTGGGTCAGACCAAGGTCCATCAAGCCCAGTATCCTGTTTCCAACAGTGGCCAATCCAGGTCACAAGTATCTGGCAGCTTCTCAAAAAGACACACAGGTTCCATAATGCTTGTATTGGAGAAGCAGTGGATTACCCGGGTCCTCTTTAATAATGGTTTATGGACTTTTCCTCCAAGAACTTGTCCAAACCTTTTTTAAACCCAGTTACACTAATAACTTTTACTAAATCCTCCAGCAATGAATTCCAGAGTTTCATTACGCGTTGAGTGAAAAAATATTTTCTCATATTAGAAACATAGGTCATGTACACTTTTTCTGCCGTCATGTTTCTATCTAGTTTGCCCTTCCATATATCAACTACAATAGTCCTCTTTTTACCTTTAGAGATCCTCTGTGTTTCTCCCATGCTTTTTTGTCTTAAACGGGTTATATTACAGCTTCATTGCATGTTTCCTAATCTTTCTACTTTTTGATGGCATAAAGAATCAAATCTACGTTTACCCGTTCCACTCTATTCATTAATTTATAGACCTCTATCATATCTCCCCTCAGCCGTTTCTTTTCCAGGTTGAACAGCCCTAACCTTTTAAGCCTCTCTTCATAGGAGTAGTCTTCCATACCCTTTACCATTTTGATAGCTCTTCTCTGTACCTTTTCTAATAACGCTATATCCTTTTTAAGATACAATTGCACACAATATTCAAGGTGCGGTCTGTCAGACGGCTGCCTGGGTGAGAATCTTCACACTCTTGGCAAGTGCATATTTCTATATGATTTGCAAGGTATTGTGGGCAATGTAGTTCATTCACACCAGACACAGCTGCTGACAATAATTTAGTTGTGCTCTTGGGTAAAGCCAATAAGATATTTATTTATGGGGTTATTTCTCCCAACACAGATATGCTTGGTAGCACATAAATTAGGTTACTTGCTTTCAGTGTTAACTTGGAAAAACAAAGTCAAAATCAGGAAAACAACAAATGAAAAGCCACAAAGCAAGAAACAAACTGTTCTTTTCAGGTTAACTTCTGATTACTTCCCACTTAGATACAGAAGTGATTCTCTCCTAGCTCACAAGCAATTAGGTAAGGCTTAATTGCTAGCAGTTATCCAGCTGAAACCCCTTAGCTGGCTTGCTTTCTACTGTGTGGGTCAAATCCTGCTTCAGGAGCTTTTCTGGGTAGATTAAAGAACAAATTTGTATTTCTTTGTGATGGTTGCTGTACTTTATAACAGAAAGTTACCAACGGAGTTTAGATAGAGAGCAGTCCATATAAACAGGATCCTCATCTGCTATTATTCCCCCTTGTTCAACAAGCATGGGATCAATATCATGGATTGGCACAGA
Source organism: Ichthyophis bannanicus (assembly GCA_033557465.1). Taxonomy (NCBI): domain Eukaryota; kingdom Metazoa; phylum Chordata; class Amphibia; order Gymnophiona; family Ichthyophiidae; genus Ichthyophis; species Ichthyophis bannanicus. The sequence goes on from CM066045.1 coordinate 58,199,460, forward strand.
TGAATCTCTCAATGGAGCATTTTCAGGAGAATACTTGTTTCCCTGCTGTCTTTCAAGGTTATAGCTAGGGCATAGATCAGTGTTCATACCTGAGCTTCCATTGCTGCTAGAGTTCCTCTCTATATAGCCGGCCAGTATGTAGTCCAGTTCTTATGTCCAGCCTTCCAATCCAGATCCCTGGACACTGGATCTCTCTTCACATACCTTCTGGCACAGGTCTTAGGGTCCCTTCCACGTGCAGCCGTCTCCCTCACAGGTAGCCTCTGGTGATTCCTAGCTCTGCAGCACCATTCCTCTGGTTTTCCCCAGTCCAATGTGGTATGCTGGCCCTTGGAATACCTCCCAGTATACGTACTGCTTTGGACTCTTCTAGACCTCTCAAAGGCTTTTCTCTTCCTTCTTCCAAAGGGTCTCTTTCCCTCTCTGTCCGTCCGGTTTGGCTTTTGCTTCTGATAATCCTTCAGATGAAACTGATGATCCTTCTCTGTATATCCAAGGTAATCATGAAGATGGTCATCTGTAGAATAAACTCTACTCTTATTCTGCCTTGATGAGTGCTCCTCCCTAACACAGCGCAGCTGTGCTGAATCAGGCCCTGCCCTTTGAGATGAGTGCTTAGGGATTACCTCATAGCCCTTTTGATTGAACACACGTTTTCTCACTTCAGCTCCTCTCATGGCTGTTGGAAACCTGGTGCATTCTGGGACTGGTAGTCTTTTATGGCAAAATTCTGTTTTCTCATTTCTACCAGCACTGACAGGTTGCTTGTTCAGAGACACTTCACCTTTTCTATAGCCCCTTCCTGAGCTATGATAAGCTTCCTTATCACAGGTCTCACCAAGGAACGATACAGAGGTATTATAATATCCTTTGTTTTATTCTCCATTCCTTTCCTTATGATTCCTAGCATTCTATTTGCCTTCTTGGCCGCCGCTGCATGCTGGATGGACGGCTTTAATGTATTATCCATGATGACACCTAAATCTTTTTCCTGGGTGGTGGTTCCTAATGTGGAACCTTGCATCATGTAACCATAGTTTGGGTGGTTCTTTTCTAGGTGCATAACTTTGTACTTGTCCACATTAAATTTCATCTGCCATTTGGACATCCAGTCTTTCAATTTATCAAAGTCCTCTTGCGATTTTTAACAATCCTCTTGGTTTTTAACAACTTTGAATAATTTTGTGTCATCTGCAAATTTGACTACCTGACTCATTATTCCCATTTCCAGGTCATTTATGAATATGTTAAAAAGCAGCATATTGAGAAAATTTGCCATTCAGCCCTACCCTCTGCTTTCTATCTTTTAACCAGTTCCTGATCCACAATAGTACACCATCTCCTATCCCATGAATTTTTAACTTTGCCAAAAATCTGTCATCAGGGGCCTTGTCAAAGGCTTTCTTTATCGACCAGCTCACCTTTGTCTACCTGTTTATTCACACCTTCAAAAAATATAATAGATGAATAAGTCAAGACCTTTCTTGGCTAAAGCCATGGTAGCTTTTTCCCATTAAACCAAGACTATCTACACATTCAATAATTTTGGTTTTAGAATGGTTTCTACCATTTTGCCTGGTACTGACTCACCGGCCTGTAGTTTCCCAGATCACCCCTGGAACCCCTTTTAAAAACTAGTGTTAAATTGGCCATTCGCCAAACTTCACGTATTACAGATGATTCTAATGATAGTTCACAAATTACTAACAGTAGATCTGCAATCTCATATTTCAGTTCTTTTGATACCCTCAGATGTATACCATCCGGTCTAGGTGATTTGCTATTCTTCAGTTTATCAAACAGTTGTTATATATCTTCCTTTTAACGATATTTCTTTCAATTCTTCCAATGCATCACCTTTAAATACCATTTTAGTCGTGGGTAGCTTCCCTACATCTTCTTCAGTAAAGATCGAACCAAAGAATTCATTCAGTCTCTCCTCTGTGGCCTTGTTCCCTCTTAGTGCCCCTTTTACCCCTCTAGCATCTAATGGTCCAACTGACTCTCACAGTTTTTTTGCTACAAATGTACTTGAAAAAGTCTTTATTATGCGTTTTTGCTTCCAGAGCAAGCTTCTTCTCATATTCTCTCTTTGCCTGCTTTATCAATGTCTTGCATCTTACTTGCCAGTGCTTATGTTGTTTGCAGTTTTTGTCATTTGGCTCCTTTTTCCATTTCCTGAAAGATGCTTGGCTACAACAGCCTCTCTGACCTCACCTTTAAACCACTTTTCTTAAAGCTGGTCTGGGCTTCCAAGATAGTATATTTAAACAACGCCCATGCTTGATGTAAATCTTTAACCTTTGCAGCAGCTCCTTTTGGTTTTTCTTAACTATTTCCCTCATTTTATCATAGTCTCCCTTTTGAAAGTTAAAAGATAGTATTGTGGATTTTCTTGCCATCCTTCCTCCATTTATGAAATCAAACGAGATCATGCTATGATCACTATTGCCAAGTGGCTCCAACACCCTTATCTCTTGCACCAGATCTTGTGTTCCACTAAGGACTAGGTCCAAAATGGCTTCCCCTCTGGTCGGTTCATGAACCAGCTGCTCCAAGAAGCAGTCATTTATTTCATCTAGAAACTTTATCTCCCTAGCATGTCCTGCCGAGACACTGACCCAATCAATTGAAATTACCCATTATTATTACTGTATTGTAACTTTTGTTAGCTTCCCTGATTTCTTTGAGTATTTCATCATCCATTTGTTCATTCTGGCCAGGCGGTTAGTAATACACCCCCTCTGCCATTGCCTTCCCCTTTTTGCATGGAATTTCAATACATAGAGATTCTACGTTGTATTATATTTCCTGCAAAACCTTAATCCTGTTTGACTCCATGCCCTCTCTAACATAGAGCACAACCCTTCCATCAATTTGATGTACTCTATCCTTGCGATATAATTTGTATCCAGGTTTCACAAGCGTTGCCAACTAGCTCCAGATGCGCCCGACAAGCTTAATACAGTCCTAGGTTCACTCCATTGCATGCAGGGATAGGTAATTCTGATTTTTCTATTGTACTCCATAAGAAAAGCAAAACTACAAGTCCCTGAATGAAATGGGGTAAACACAGGACTGGATCAAGCCTGTCGGGCGCATCTGGAGCCAGTTGGCAACCCTAAGTATCACAGTGTCCCACCGGTTGTCCTCCTTCCACCAGGTCTATGAGATACCAATCATATCTAACCTCTCATTTAGTGCTATATATTCTAACTCTCCCATTTTATTTTTTAGACTTCTAGCATTTGCATACAAGCATTTTAGAGGTCATATTTTATTCATATTAATCTGGTTATCAATAGGCAGGGTTAATTTGGAGTCTTTAAGCTCTGACTGCTCTGTACTTAAAGGCATTTGGGTTACTTTTGTCTTTACTGGAACCTCTGTGTCGATATGCCCTAACTTCAATCTTTTGCTAGTATCCTTCACAGATACATAGTTCCAAATCATGCGCTCTTGGGCGACTATTGGCTTTCCCCTATTATCTAGTTTAAAAACGGCTCTGTCTCCTTTTTTAAAGGTTAATGCCAGCAGCCTAGTTCCATCCCGGTTAAGATGCAGCCCCACCATTTGGAAGAGCCCCTCCTTTCCCCAGATTGTTCCACAGTTCCTAACAAATTCAAAACCCTCTTCTTTGCACCATGGTCTCATCCACGCATTGAGACTCCAGAGCTGCCTTTTGGGTCCTGCATGTGGAACGGGAAGCATTTCTGAGAATGCTACCCTGGGAGTTCTGGATTTCAACTTCCCACCTAAAAGCCTAAATGTGACCTCCAGAATCTCCCTACCACACTTTCCTATGTCATTGGTATCAACATGTACCAAGACAGCAGACTCCTCCCCTGCGCTATCTAATACCTTGTCTAGGTGGTGTGAGGTCCACTATTTTCACACCAAGTAGGCATGTTACCAGTTGATCCTCATGTCCACCAGCCACCCAGCTATCTATATGTCTAATGATCGAATTGCCAAGTATAACAGTCATCCTAACCCTTCCCTCATGGGCATATGGCCCTGGAGAAACCTCCTTGGTGCAGGTGGGTTTTACATTACCTGAAGGACTGGTCCTAGCTACAGGATCACTTCCTGCTACACCAGGGTGATGCTCTCCTGTCACATGACCTCTCTCCTCCATGGCAACAGGGATGCTGCCAGACTGAAGGTGGGACTTCAGTACTTCGTCCCTATAGGTCTCGTCTATATACCTCTCTGTCTTCCTTATGTCCTCTAAGTCTGCTACTCTAGCCTCCAGAGATCAAATTTATTCCCTGAGAGCAAAGAGCTCCTTGCATCTAGTGCATATGTAAGATTTCTCACCAACTGGGAGAAAATCATACAGGTGACACTCAATACAAAAGACTGGAAAGCCCCCATCTCACTGCTGGACTGCTATCTGCATCTTAGTTTTAAGGTTTTGTTCAGATATTAAAGTTGTTTACTTACTTAGGTTTGCTGGGAATACCTATTTATTTATTTAACTTTTTTTTATACAGCCTTCTCCTAAAATCAAAGAGGTTTACATCAAACTTCAAACAAACTTGAACATGATACATTCAATATTTAACTTAATTTAGGGTATTTAATAGGGTAGTAAACTATTTACAATATGCTAACCTTATTTACATTGGTTCCATTTGGGTTGTTCTGGTGTTTCAAAGAGTCTTTACTTGGGGTCAGTGTGGTTGTCAGATTACATGATATTTCCATTGTGTTCTATGAACAGAAAGATCTTGAGTCTTTTTCAGAAGTCCTTATTATTTATTTATTTATTTATTTATTATTACAGTTTCTTATATACCGCGCTATTTAGAATCAGCGCGGTTTACATCATAACAACAACGACCATAATGACAAACTGTCAGGTTTTACATTGAACAGGAGTACAAACTTGGATAACTGGGTTAACTATATACATAATCTATCTACACTGCAGTGTGAGGGCATTTCTAGATTGGGTCATTTCTTGGAGGGGATATCTTAATGTCTTAATACCTTAATGTCTTCAGTTGAACTAATTACCTTAGGGAGGATATTCCACAGTTGTGATGCAGTTAGGAAGAGGGCTCGTTTGGAGGTTGATTGTTTGCTCTTTCGGTAGTCCGTTGGTACTTTGATCATGTGTTTGTTATTGCTCCTAATAGGGCGAGTGCTGGTTTCTCTTGTGATTAGGGTTTCTAGGATGTCCACTGAGGAGTGGTGGATGATTTTAAAGATGTTTAGTATTGTTTGTATTTGGTGCATGCTTGAATTGAGAGCCAGTGTAGTTTGTGTATATTTATCTTTATCTTTATTTGCGATGTTTGATAGACCACCCAGGCCAAGGCGTCAGGGCGGTGTACAATACAAAAAATAGTAAAGGCCACTGAAAAAATAAAGACAGACAAGAACGCCAATAATAATAGGACAGAGAGAGACAGTCAAAAAGATAGAAGACAGAAAAGATCTAGAGAGGGGGTGGGGCAGTGGTGGACGGAGAGAGGAAGCAGGAGGAATGGCGGATGCGAAGTGATTGAGGGGAGATTATGTGGGGTGGGGGGTGCAGCTGGGGGACAAGGCACCACCGGCAGGGGAAGGGAGATCAAAAGCTTGACAGAAGAGATGGGATTTGAGAAGGGCTTTAAAGCAGGAGTGGGATAGTTCAGTGCGGAGCGGGAGCAAATTCCATAAAATGGGGCCTAGAAAGAAGAATGCGGAGTGACGAGTAAGTTCCAAATGGGCCTGAGAAGGGGAGGGGAGAAAGAGACGATTACCGAAAGCTGAACGAAGAAGGCGTGGAGAAGGTTGGAGATGAATGGTGTCGGCCAAGTACTGAGGGGTGCTGGTGTGAAGAGCCCTGTGTGCGATAAGTAGTTTGAAGATAAATCTGAACTTAACCGGAAGCCAATGGAGAGAGAGGAGGCAAGGAGTGATATGTGAACGGGCGGGGGAACAGGTGACAAGACGGGCAGCGGCATTTTGGACAAGTTGAAGACGGCGTAGCTGAGAGGAGGGAAGGCCTGCATAGATAGCGTTGCAGTAATCCAATCTGGTGATCACAAGCGATAAGACAAGAGTGACCACCGAGGGGAGGGGAAGAAACGACCGAACAGCCCTTATCTGACGAAGATGGAAAAAGGAAGTTCGAACAACAGAGGAAATGTGCTGGTGAAAAGATAGAGAAGAATCCAGAGTGACCCTCAGGTAGCGGAGAGTAGTACTGGTATAATGTGGTCTTTTTTACTGGTTCCACTGATGATTCTTGCAGTGGTGTTTTTACCATTTGTAGCGGGTCTGTGTCTTATTTTGGGAGTCCTTGATATAGTGAGTTTCCGTAGTCTAGTAATGGTGTGATGATGGCTTGGCATACTATAGCTTATATGTTAAATTGACTTTGTTCACCTCAAGAATAATTAATCTCAGGTCCTTAATAAATGTATTCCTGATGAGGGTAACGAGTCGCATCTGAAGGTGCTTATGGACACCTCTCCCCTTTAATAGGTTTAAGAGCCTATAAAGCTAAGAATATTCCTGGGGTAGGTGGGAGGGAGGGAAAGTAGACTTAAAAGCTGGCTTGTTACCTAGTATCCTGACCTGTGCTTCTAAAGTTGTCTTATCAATTTCTTGGGTGATTCACACAGCCCTTGGTTTGATAGAGGGGGGCCTTTCAAATTGCTTTTTTGATCTGTTACTTGCCTTTAACACCTATTTAAGACAACTTCACAGATATTTGCCTCCTAACTGGAAGGCCTCTTTGTAAAGGTCACAAGAAACAAATTTCTTCTACTTGTATGCTAAGCTATACTCTGATTTGATTTAAATGAAAAGCTCTCTGGTGGTACTAAGACCTGACAGACTCAGCAAAACACACTGAATTCTAAAATACACAGATTTATCTGCTTTACCCAAAGATTACCTTTTTTCCCCAAGATTTAGAATATATTGCAGAAGATAAATACTTACAAGTCTAGATCTAGTTCCAGTTGTCAAGAGATTTTGAGTTTAGCTCGTGCCTTTTTAGTATTTGTTAATGGGAGTTAACATTTAGGTAGAGTGGCTAGTTCCCTGTTCCCAGAGGCTTACAATCTAATTTTGTACTTAGGGCAGCAGAGGATTAACCCTCCATAGCCCATGTTCCCTGTAAAATAGTTATCTCCAAGTTATAATGCCCTGTTCAATGTAATTTCAGTTTGTTCAGTGTAAACCGCACTGATACAGAATAGCGTGGTGGTATATAAGAGAATGTAAATAAAATAAATAAATAAATAAAAATAATTAAGTGACTTGCCCAAAGTCACAAGGAATATCCCTGGTTCCCTGGCTCTCAGCCTGCTGCTCTAACCACTGGGCTATATGGCTTTATTCCTCCAGGAACTTATCCAAACCTTTTTTAAACTCAGCTACACTAACAGATTTTACTACATCCTAAGGTAACGAATTCCAGAGTTTGACTATGCGTTGAGTGAAAAAAATATTTCTTTCCTTATGATTTCTAGCATTCTATTTGCTTTCTTAGCTGCCACTGCACACTGGGCAGAGGGTTTCAATGTATTATCCACAGAGACACCTAAATCTTTTTCCTGGGTGGTTGTTCCTAATGTGGAACCTTGCATCGTATAACCGTAGTTTAGGTTGTTCTTTCTTAGGTGCATAACTTTGCGCTTGTACATATTAAATTTCATCTGCCATTTGGATGTCTAGTCTTCCAGTTTATCAAGGCCCTCTTGCAATTTTTCACAATTCTTTTGTATTTTAATAACTTTGAATAATTTTGTGTCATCTGCAAATTTGATCACCTCACTCATTATTCCCATTTCCATGTCATTTATGAATATATTAAAAAGCAGCAGGCCCAGCACAGATCCCTGGGGTACTCGATTATTCACTTTTCTCCATTGAGAAAATTAACCATTTAGCCCTGCTCTCTCCTTTCTATCTTTTAACCAGTTCCTGATCCACAATAGTATACTGCCTCCTATCCCATGACTTTTTAATTTCGCCAAGAGTCTCTCATGGGTGACCTTGTCAAAGGCTTTCTGAAAATACAAATACACTATATCAACCAGCTCACCTTTGTCTACCTGTTTATTCATTCCTTCAAAAAAATATAGCAAATTAGTAAGACGAGACTTTCCTTGGCTAAATCCATGTTGGGTTTCTTCCATTAAACCATGACTATCTACATGTTCAGTAATTTTATTCTTTATAATGGTTTCTACCATTTTTCCCAGTACTGACATCAGGGTCACCAGTCTGCAGTTTCCTGGATCACCCCAGAACCCTTTTTAAAAATTAGCATTACATTGGCCATTTTCCATTCTTCAGGTACTACAGATGGTTTTAATGATAGTTCACAGATTACTAACAGTAGGTATACAGTCTTTCAACACCCTTAGATGTTTATCATCCGGTCCAGGTGATTTGCTACTCTTCAGTTTATCACATAATTGTAATACATCTTCCCAGTTTATCAATATTTCTTTCAATTCTTCTGTTACATCACCTTTAAATATCATTTCAGGCATGGGTACATCTTCAGTAAAGACTGAAGCAAAGAATTCATTCAGTCGCTCTGCTTTGGCCTTGTCCTTCCGTAACGCCCCTTTTACCCCTCTATCATCTAAAAGTCCAACTGACTGTCTCACAGTTTTTTTGCTATGAATATACTTGAAAAAAGTTGTGCTTCCATGGTGAGCTTTTCTTTTTTTTTCAAATTCTCTCTTTTCCTGCCTTATCAATGCCTTGCATCTAGCTTGCCAGTGCTTATATTGTTCCCGTTTTCATCATTTGCCTCCTTTTCCCATTTCCTGTAAGATGCTTTTTGGCTACAACAGCCTATCTGACCTCACATTTAAACCATGCTGGCAGTTTTTTGGCCTTCCTCCACTCACCATTTGAACAGTCATCTTTCTTTAATGCTGATACTGGACTAACACTATGTTTGTGGTCCTCTATCTTCTCTTCTGCAGTATCCCTTTGTCTACTTGCCATATTCATCCTTAGCATTCCTCTTAGCCCCCATCTGCCCCCTTGTAGGCATAAAATAGTAATACAGAGGATGGTGGTGGGCTGGGGTGGGCAGGAAAGTGGTGCCATGTTGTGCCAGCTAAGTCAGTGGGGTGGAGGAGTAGCCTAATGGTTAGAGTACTGGCTTGGAAACTGAGAGATTAGGATTCAGTTCCCTCTAGCGCTCCTTCTGGCCTTGTGCAAGTCACTTATCCCTCCTGTGCCTCAGAAAAATCCAAGTTATCAATGTCCCTGTTTAATGTACATTACCAAGTTTAAGTTAGAATGCAAACCGCTTTGACTGAAATGATAAAGCGGTATAAAAAAAACCTGTTAAATAAATCAGAATGCTGTACCAGTCCTTAGAGAACCCAGCTGGCACTATGTGGCACAGCTTTCCTGCTCACTCAGACCCCCTACTATCCTCTGTATGTGCTATTTTATGCTTTCAAGTCCAAAAGTGTTAGAATCATACCCAAAGCAGAAAGATGAAACCTGTTTAAAAAAATATACTGTTCAGTCACCAGGCCAGCTGCTACTAATTATCTAGGTACAGTTTTCTCCATGATTTCAAAAAATGAAAGAATCTGTTAAAGTTAGGTAAATGTAAGCAGCTCCTGTTTTGCAATGAAAAGGATTGTTTAAAGGGCATGCTTATTCATCCACCGGCCTGTGAGCGGTGCTGCTGGTTACGATCAGTTCCAGAGCTGCAAATCCGCATGTTCCACACAGCTACTAGCTGCGCCTTCAGCACCAGGTCAGCACCATCAGAGACTTTTATCTGGCCCTTGTATCTAGTAGAAAACAGATCTTATCCTTAATGCCAGAGGGAGCCTAATAAACGGTGTTCTGCTGTGTACCGGAGCTCAACCAGACTGGTTTTCAGGCTGTCCATTTTCTATATTTATAGTAACGGGGTGTAGTGCATGTAAGCATCTTATGCATTTGCATTGTAGATAGCTTGAAAACCAGACTGAACTCGGGATCACTGCCCCAGGCCAAAAGAAGATTCATGGACCAACCAGATTTATTTTTGTTTTTTAACATTGTGTACCTGTGCTGCTGCCCACTGACAAATAGTTTACAGATTCTGGGAGGGCAAATGCCCTGAGATCTGAAGCAGCCTGTGAGGTAGAAGTGTCTGGATCTCAAGAGCTGAAAGCAGCACCTAGTTTTCCAGGTAGCTCAGCTATGCAAATGAACCTGGTTCTAGGGCCAAATGCATGCAAATATGCCTTCATGAATATTTATGATAAGCATCCTGAAAACCAGGCCTATGTTGTGACCCTTAAGGATCGGAATCATGCATCTCTGCTGTATGGGAATTGTCCCACAATGTCCTGGGCAGGACAATGTCCCATCTGGGGAAAGACAGTGAGTGGATGTCTCAGAACAAGCTGGTAAGCTGATGCCATCCGTCTCCCACTGTACCCTTTCATGCCACACAGAAGTGGACGGTGGTCATTCCTTGCAGCTTTGTGATGTCCCATGAAATTAAGTTCTGATATTTGTGTGTTCTCTCTGCTGTCCTTCCTCAGATTGAGGCGGTATCATTCTGGTGGCATAAAAGGGCTACTTTAGTGACTCGGGTGGCAAGTGCTCTGTGCTGCCATGTGGAAGATCCCAGGTCTGCTTCTTGGGTAGCTGAGAGGGAGCATTCACAGCCCCAGTGGGGAAAGGAGGACCTGGTAATTGCTTAAGGGTGACACCTAGTGGTTGGATTCAGGGCCCATGATTGCAGGATTCTGGAAGGGGCCCTGGTCCCTGGCTTCTGAAAAGAATCAGGCCAAGAATTGATCCCTGCAGCACACACCTGATAACGCCATTTCCTCAGAGCGAGCTCTACCACTACTTTTGTCTCCTCTCATAACCAGTTTCTAATCCAATCAGTTGTTTTAGAGCCCATACCAAGGTGCTTTGTTTAGTTATTTATTCTAGAGACTTTCTGTACTGCCTTTTAAGGATACAGGATCCACCTATACCAAAAAATATCAAAGGTCTTGCTGTCTTCCAAGCATACCCATTTAGTGCTTTCTCCTGATCCAATCTCTGATATTCATCCGAGAAGACCCACTTCTAGTAAAACCTGGCTGCCTTGGATCCTGCAATCACTGCATTCCAGAAATTGCACCATCATCTCTTTTTAGCAGCAATGCTTTTAATTTACCACCAAGATCAGACTTTTAACTGTCCCATACTTCCACGCCTCCTTCTTACATCCACTTTTGTGAAGCGGAACCATGTTTAGCGGTTTCACTCCTGGGTCTAAAGAAGTATGAAAGGATCAGACAGCAGTCACCAAAACCTTCTCAAGTTCTATTTAATGACCTCAGATGTGTTCCATCTGGTCCCATGGCTTTATCTACTCTTAGTTTAGCTCGTTACTCATGAACATACATCCACATGATAATAGTGGCACTTGATTTCTTAGTCCTAATCTGTGGTTGTTTTGGTTATATAGAATTGGCCCCTTTGTAATCTCTTTAATTACTGCATGGTGAGAAGAGACTGTACAATGTAGATTATGTATTTGTGACATCATTAGGCAATATGAGACTGATGATATCATAAGGGTGAACATAGCCTGGGCAGAGCAGTAACTGAGAAGGCAGAAACTGGTGATTTTCTACAGGAAGCAAATTGATCTCCATTTCCCTTGCCCGGGGCAATGTTCATGCATTCGCCCTATATAAAACTTTGGCTGTGGTCATTTACTGATCAGATTGGGGCAAATGTTGGATCGACATCATGTGCCTAGTGTGATTTCAGTGCTGTAAACTCAGGACTGGGGTAATAGGGTGTGTCAATTTTGGAGATGTCATAATTTTAAAAAGCACTAGTGAAAAAATGGTACAATTTCATGTGGCAAATCAACAACTAGTTTTAAATTTTGTGTAATATGTTATTTACCTACCTGAGTGCAAATTACACAAAAATACACAAATTACTGTCGGAAAGCAGATGGTTTACAACAGCTCTGCGGTTCATGAGAATATAGATTTCCAAGCATTATCTGAAAGGAAAGAATCTGAAAAATGTAAGAATGATTGTAGAGTTCTGTGTTGGGGTTTACATGGTGAACTGGTTCAATATAAAAATAAATAGCAATTTGACAAAGGGTCCCAGGCATCTCCTTTTCCAGCTGCAGCTGTTGAAAGAACAGTGTGAAAGAGATAAGGAAGATAGTCAAGCCTACGGTGAGGTCAGCTTGATAATGGTTACAGCAAGTCTGTTCTGCAAGCTATGTTGTACTGAGAAGAGGAACGGGAGAGAGGAGATGCAGTGGAGAAGATATCGAAGATCAGAGGTAAAAGGGATGAGAAGACTCGGCTTGGAGACAGCAGTGTGAGACCCATCAACACTGAGGCAACTACACTCACCCAATTACTTGGCTGGAGCTCCAGAGTCTCTGAGCCTCCTCTTACTTGTACCATGACAACAGCAGAGATCAAGGTATTTCTGAGCAAGCCCATGGTGGCTCCAGACTGACCATCACACACCCAGTCCATAGAAAGGTGTGTAAAAATGACAACTGAGGCTGCTGGTCATGTGTACAATCAGGAGAGGAGGGAACATTATATTAGGGGTCAGATGGTCAGCAGAGCCGAAACAGAGGCAAACAAGATATGGTTTCTTTGCTGGATTTTGCTAAATAATTTGAAATTAATTGCATAAATGGCATTTTAAAGACAATTATGTGGCTACAGGTGGTGTTCAATTTGTACGTTCAAATAAATATTACTTAATTTCCACATATTTCACTGTGATTTGATGTAGGTAAGACTCACTTTAAGCAGTTTCTGAAGACAGTTTTAGATTTAGCATGCAAAACTGCATAATTTTGTCACTAGTAGTTTGGAAAGTTTGGAAAAATAAAAATCTACCCCTAAAATTGACACGCCCTACTGGGCTATTTCAGTCATGCCGGTCACTGTGGACTGTGTTGAAACATATCCTTTTGAGCATACATATTCTAGAAAAAGGATCAGAACCCTGGATCACCACCTTGCCTGGAGCACACAAAATCTACGTTTCCCCTAGGTCAGAAGTTGGTACTGCTCTAGGGGATGGGCTGCAGTATACTCTACGTCTTCTCTGAATTCCCACCTTGTTTACGAGTGGCATTCCAAGTGATTGGCCAAGATCTTATGAAGTTGCAATGTTTATTTTATAAATATGTCCTAGGTATAGTAACAAGTATATTATTTGTAACTTGAACATTCACAGATAAGGGTGTATCTTGAAATAAAACTTGTGTGAAATAAATGTTATTTGTAAACCTGTGAAGTGTGATTATTTCTTATTAAAGGGGTCCCTTTGTATACTTAAAAACCTGTATTGAGCCCAGTTTGTAACCAGTTCATGGGGACTAGTGCTTATCGTCCTGAAGTCTTCTTGTTGGGACCCAGGATCTCCCCGGCAACATTCAGGTGACAGGAGCAGTAGAGAAGGCTTCTCTCTTCTTCAGGCTTCTTTTCTCTTTTTCTTCTTTGACTTTTGAGAATACCTTAGGTAAACCCCAAACTAAAGCTCCTCCCACTCCTCTATGTTGAAAGGAGTTCCTAGACCAAAAGAAATGGGCTTGCAAGCTCCTCCAAGGCCGGCAAGTCTGGAACCAAATACTTTAATATCCCCATTATGTCAAAAGTGACAACAACCTCATATTTGTACATTCACACTTCACTAAACAGCACTCTCACTCACCCCAATATCCCCTTGCTTCACTTACATACCGCACTACTCTCTGCACCACTCTCTAGATCCCTCTCACATCCTTTCCCCCACCAGCCTGTATAGGGATATTTCCAGGGCCGTACCGAGGCTGAATCGCGCCCTGTGCGACTTGCACATCGGGCGTTCCCTTCCCCCCCCTCCCCCCCGGCACCTCCATCCAGCCACTTTGTGGACGGCGGAGGGAGAAAAGAGGCTTGCCCGATGTGCAAGTTGCCGGCGTGCTAAGCAGATCTGTCCCTCCCTTCTCTGACGTCGCATCAGAGAAGTGAGAAACCAGATCTGCTTAACGTGCCACAAGAAGGCTTAAAGGGCGCATTTCAGCCATCTGCCGTTGCCTGCCGCCACTGAGTGAAGAAAAAGTGACAGACAACGGCAGACAGCTGAAATGTGCCCCTTAAGCCTTTGTGCCCTGTGCGGCCGCACCGCTCGCACAGGGCTAGGTACAGTCCTGGATATTTCCTTTAGACATGTCTGTCTCCCTATTCACTAAACTCTCCTCCCACTAATCCCCCAATTGTAAACACTAAAACTACCTACCTGAAGAATAAACCTCCTATAACCTAATTTCTTCTGATCTCCTATCTTCTTTTCCTCTTTGCAGGGAGTAACCACTGCTCCTATTCCACCTCTCAGAAAGGGATGTACCTATGCTTCTAAATTCAACAAACCAGAGTTTGAAATCCTCCCCACTTAGGTAATGGGAGAATTCCAAGAGACCTCTGTCAAATTTAACTCTCTTCGCCCTCTCCCAGCACTTTTTCACTTAATCCCACCCTTTTTTACCAAACTTTCCATCCTCCACACTCAGCTTCAATCACTCTTCATTTATCCTCTCAGCATCCCCAACAAAACACCCAAATTCCACTCATTCAGGCTCAAACAAAGGCCTAGGCCACCAGACACCCGAACACACTTCCACACTCATCTAACCACAGTCACCTGCTGACGTTTTCCAGGCAACTTCACCAATATTCCTTCTTCCCATAATCGTCTCCTTGCACTCAGTGACATCACAAAATACAGTCGTCCCTCGTTTATCACGGTTAATCCGTTCCAGACTCTACCGCGATAAGTGAATTTCTGCGAAGTAGGATTCTTTATTTATATCCAAGAGTTTTACCTTCTCCTGGATGGTAAGCATCTTTCTCCGGCGCTTAGTTTCATCGTCAGAAGGCTTAGAAGAAGCAGCACGTTTACGAGACATCGTGGGGCTTAGATAAAGGCCTACAGTCCATACGTACAGTAATTTTAATTGTAATACAGGGGTGTATAATTGACTCAGACAACCGAGCGTGCGCTGTATCATATTCACTGTCTCGATCAACTTTTTAATGAATATACATGTATTTGAAAAAACCGCAATAGAGTGAAGCCGCGAAAGTCGAAGCACGAAGTGGTGAGGGACGACTGTACTCCCTTGAGATACCTGCTCTATATTCTAAACCCCTCTCTTTTGAACATCCCGTCATTTTCTCTTCCTTACTAGCCCAAACAAAAATTTTCCCACTTATCAAATTTACTAAACTATGACATAAAAAGAAACCAGCGTAACTGCATCATCATCAATGTTAGTCCTTACAGCGGAAACTCTTCACAACAGAGTAACTGACAAGGATTCTTCCACTACAGTTATAGATTCTTCAGTCTTACCCATAAATATACAACCAAACCTATTCATTTGCATATGGATCATAATATTTTAAAATAGAACATATATTTTATACTTTTAAAACTGAAGTTAATTATTTTAATTTATCCGGACACAACTTTCCCAAATAAGGACTATACAATAAACTTAACTTAAAACTACCTTTTACCACTGAATAGATCCCTTTCACCGCCCCCCCCCCCCCGAATCCAATTTTACCCTTAAAACTTTTATTTTACTCACATTTTGGTAGCTCCTCCAAATATTAATGGCTCTCCATTGAAAATACCTTCAACAGCTCAATGGAGCTGTCTCTCCTTTTCCCAGTAGCTCCTCCCACTCTCTCCTCCGCCATCTCTTAAATTGAACTTTATGAAATTAAGCCATTTGGCTGTCAAAAGGTAGGCATGGCCCCTTTAAGGATGGCCCCACCATTTCAATCCGTGGTCTATCAGAGACTTCAAGCCTTCTCTTCTGCCCAGCCATCCCTCTAGGGAATTCTGGCCCAATCCCCTGGATCCTTCATGCCTCTTTGCCTCCTCCGAACCTTTCCCATGGGCTCTGGAGGAATTCACCCTTCCCCCTTTCAGGGCCTGTCCTATTCTCCGGGCCTTGCCTAAGGACTCCGGGATGTTTTGCGGCCATCCGCTGCCCCCCATCCCATACACTCATTGGGGGAAACCCTAACTCTCCCTCTCACTCCGGGCCTTGCCTAAGGTCTCCAGAGTGATTTGCAGGCCAAAACACACACCCCCCCCGCCCTCATTGGGAGAGCTGCGTTTTAGCGTGGCCCTCTCCGATGCCTCAGGCCTCTCTTCAGTGATCGGGGACAGCCGTGGCAACACGTGGCTCTCCGATCAGAGGCCTGATCATGCTCCGGCCTCCACTCAGACTGCAGATCAGGCTCCTATGTCAGCTGCGGCTGAACGGAGACCCAATCAGCAATCTGCCACAGCCTCTCCTCACCTTTATTTTGTTTTGCTTATTGGCGTCTGCACTTCTCCTCCCCACCCTTGAGCCCAGACACTTTTATTTTCATTTTTAAAACTCCGGCTTTACTGCCAGAGTTCTCCTGCTCTCTGGGACAATTATTTTTTATTTTAAATCTAAAACAGTGCTCCTTTTCCCCCACTGTCCCCCCACGACTGCAAGGAGAAGGACAAGGAACCTCCGGAGGAAAATAAAATCACTGCAGCCCCCTGATTTCACCTGGAGCCTTCACCAGGTAAATTTATTAATTTTTTTTTTAAACAATTTTTCCTTCTGTTTACATAACTTTCCTAGTTCCAGGAGGGAGACTTATTGACCAGTCCTAGTTTTGAACTTACTTCCCAAACCAGTGTGGGATTTGTAGTCCCTAATTCTATCCATTAAAATCCCAAAATACACCATGATGTGGTTGTCAAGAATCCACGACTGGTCTAAAGTCTCCCCCCTGGAACTGGGTAACTTGGAAGCTCTGTTAGCTCCAAAGAGACATATCTTGTTTGTGATTGCCATGGGTGGATGGGGAGATGCTTTTTATCTGCTCAGATCCTGGAAAGCTTAGGATGAAATAGGATCCCTCACAGGAAAGATGGTTGCTGGCAGCCTCTGTAGGGAAAGTCCTGGGTCTCCTGGCAGTGGGGACGCTCTGTGTTTTAACTTAACTTAGCTAATGGAGGAAAGGTCTGAAACTTTGCTTCATAAGCGTAAGTAATAGGTCCACACAGATTAAATGCAAATAGTATCTTGGGTAAGATGCTGGCTTACGGTTGTAGGAGTGGTGCAAGCTTATATTATACAGACATGTGCCTTAAAGCTACGACACGTGTTAGCTCAGCCCTGAAGTTCTGCTAAATAGGTCTAAGCCAAATAATGGTGATAGCTTGCATTTCTGCCAAATGGAAATCTCTCACTACTAGCGATGTGTGCAGCCACCTCTGGGGTGGTGCATGACCAGGAAGCATGAGCCCCCCCCATGAGCTTTCACATGCGTGAATAAGTGGCGAGACAGAATATATTAGGTGACTTAGACATCCACAGGGAAAGAAAGCCTGGGCTACTCAGCCGGTATCTCATGTCGGTATCCCACAAAGAGAGAAATTGCACTAATAAGCAGGTGTGGGTGAGGTGTTTCCCATAAGTATAGGGCTTTGGCCAATAATCCAGACTCTTGCTCCTCTATCTGGCATCGTGTCAGGCACCTGGTAATCCCACTGAACGAACACCTGTCTCTTGTTATTATTCATCCTGCTTCTGGAAGCTGTACCCAGAAAGGAAAGTCAAATCCCTGCTTCACAGATGAAACTGGAGGAGGGGGAGGTAAAGGTCTCTTGGATTCTGGCAGCTGAGAGGGAGGATCAGTAGACACAAAGCCAAGCCAATGCGGAAGGTCATGAGCCCAGAAGATACTTTCACGGAGGTGGTGTAGCGCTATTTTAAACTTTAATCTCACCAATAGCATCTATTCACTGTTTGTTCTCAGAAGAGAGTTCTCCTCTTTGTGTGCAGACCTCACAGAGCGCCACCAGCTTCCACTCCACTCCACTCCCTGTATAAGTGCAGGCCAAGGCAATGCTGACTCCTGGCAGGAAGTACATTGTCAGGCCTTTCTTCCATGCAGTGCCTGCAGCAGCTGGTATTGCAAGGTACTCACCCTTCCAACTACTAGCCAGACCTGACCCTGCTTTGCTTCTGAGATCAGGTTTCTTCAGCAGCCATAAATATGGAGAGAGAACCTTGTTGCCCAAGCTGCTGGAACCAAGTCAGTGTGGCAGAAGCAACACCTTGGACTTACCTGCTGGAACATTTTGTGAGGTATGGGAAGGCCACATTGATTTATTAGAATTCTTTGGGGTTAAAATCATGCCTATGATGCTGACTGGGTGACCTTAATTCACTTAGCTTCCCTATGCTCTTTGCTTGACCCTGAGTCACGTCACCACCTCGTGTGCAAGCCAAGGTTAGCAGATTTTTTGCAGGCAAATTTGGGAGAGTTATCTGGGGGAGGGGGAGAGGGAGAGGAAGGGGGATGGGAGAGGGGGGAGGAGAGGGGAGGGGGGGGTGGAAGGAACACCTTAGTTCCAGGTTTCAGCATCAAGGCATGATGGAGGGAAAAGGAGTCATTACCCTGCGTCCACCTCCCCCCCCCCCCATATCCATCCCAATGCAGCAACAATATCACTTCCAAGCAGAGAAATTGACAGAGAAATAGAAACAGTGATGTGAAAATATAAAGATAATGGGTGTAAATTCTAAAAAGTGACATATTCAAATAACTAAATTGAAAATATTTTTGTTCTACCGCCTTTGATCCCATTGCTGGATTTGGGGACATCTGGCAACCTTAACCTAGATTGTAAATTCTTTTGGTTAAGCCCTCATTTTAAAAGGGCCCCCCATATACTGCCAGTACTCTGTGAATAGTGAATCTTATTATTGGATGAATGTACTCTTTGGTAAGAGCTGCAAATTGCAGAGCTGGAGAAGTCTGGTAGCACTGTAGAAATGATGTAACTCACTGTTCTTAAATACTGCAATAATAATACAGTCTGTCTTGTACAAACACTGGGGTGATTTCATAAATCTTTAAACTCCTCTTTCCACTCTGATCTCTTTTCGGGTAGAATCATACATTATGTGACTGTTACAGCATGTCTCATTGTGTCTGAGTCACAGCACCTTTGACCTGAGAGTGTACTGAAATGTGCTGTAATGACCACCTTACTGTTGCATCGCTGAAATGTCTCTGACCAAGCACGGAAATAATTAAGGGTATGTTAATTTAATAATCTTCTAATCATTCAGATCACATGCTGTGTATATTGAATTAAAGGTACTTGTCTTCCCCCCCCCCCCCCGTGCAGTTCTTTTCAGGAATGAAAGGGCTTCTCCATTTCACCACTGGGATAAAGGTTCTGAAGGTTTTAGGAAAAAGAAACAGACAACTTTATATTTTTGGTGTCTCAAGGATCCAGGGATGATTTCATAGCGAGGTTTTACTATCTATAAAGACTTTAATAGCCTTTGACCTTTAGAAGTGAGGACTCCCTTTCCGTCACCCCAAGTACTAGTGGCAAAATAAATAAATATATAGATAGATTGTACCAGGAGCAGTGAAGTGATTTCTAATAAGCCAAAAGGGAGCCAGCAATGAAGGGGGGGGGGGGGTATAAATAGATTGCATAGAAGCCAGAGACTGAGACCCAGAGCTAGCAGGATAGAGAAGTGTTTTAATGTTTAATAGATTTCATTGACTACCTTTTTCCGACTTTTGCTGCATTGGGTTAACCAGTAGTGTAGGAGTATTCAGTGCCTTGGGGAGCAAAGAACAGCTTTAAAAATACGGTATATGGAAATGCCTCCTATTGTGTGAAAGATGCACTAGTCAGGTTGAATTATTCAGCAATTTCTTTTGATTTCTTCTTGTTTATTAACATCTCCAGTAACAAGTACTGTATGAGATAAAGCGTTGCGTAATTGAGAGGGCCTTTAGGTCGTTATAGACAAATCCACAAATTCTCACTCGGGTGTAATTGGTATTTGTTTACAGTATCTGCTTTGGACACATGAGTTAGGAAGACCCTTCCACCCTCGGATGCTTCTTTTCTGTTACTTTTCCTCCTAGTTTTCACTTTGAGCGTATTTTATATAAATAATCTCCCACCCCTACTTTCTCCTGTGCTCAACCCGATGGCTGTAAAGGAGGAGCCAAGCTGAGTGTAAGTGTTCACTGACAACTTGAACCCTTCAATACTGTTTCCACTGCTTCTGCCACCAGGGGTTACTTGCCCTTGCAAAGTGTGGCTATTTCCCTCTTTAACCCTTCTGAGTAGCCACAAAAAGCAACCTGGGTAGTTATTCAGTAGAGTGGTGGCATGACGGGTAATTCTATTTGTTTTCTATAACCCCCTCTTGCCTGTCTCTCTAGACAACTTCAGTTTCCCTCCCTGGTCTTGAGCTGGAAGAAGTGGCTACTCCAAGACTTCGGTTCAATGCCATGCTTCTACCAGCAGGGGTCACCATAATGGCAGCAGCTGTTTTCCCAGGGGACCCGTGTTTCACTTCCAGGAAGCAACTGAGTCGTTCCAGGTTCATCAGATAGGAAAGCCTGCACCAGAGCACAAAGCTGGTGTCTTGAACTATGGACATGGGATTGCCACATCCCCAAGGTCAACCCAAAACAGGCTGATCCATTCCTGGTTTTCCCCCTTTGCATCCATGGAGATACATTTCCTACTTTTCTGAGAGGAATCTGAACTACAGCTCTTTGCATGTAACAGGGTAAAACCAGGACTGGATCATCCTCTACAAGCTGACTTGGGGTAAAGTGGCAACCATAGGCTAGTCA
Organism: Ichthyophis bannanicus; assembly: GCA_033557465.1. NCBI lineage: Eukaryota > Metazoa > Chordata > Amphibia > Gymnophiona > Ichthyophiidae > Ichthyophis > Ichthyophis bannanicus. Next base: position 58,220,159 of record CM066045.1, read on the forward strand.
GTGGTCAGTCATTTTATGACTTAAAAGTGAGGGTCATTGTCAGACCACTCAAGCAGAACTACAAAACCATACTTTGTGGCTGAGACCAATCATCCATTCCTTTGAACATGAAAAAATCCCATAATTTCTCCAGCAGATGCTTTGAGGCACTGGGGAGACGTGCTGGGGCACTTCAGGATGTGTTTGCTGTCTTCTTGTCAGATGTCACTGGAGAGAGGTGCAGGGCTGTTTACAGTGATAGCCCAGTAACTGGAAACTGAAAGGTGGTGCGGAGGAATGCTGTGATAACCACTTTTATCTTCCTTTGCAGGCGAAGAGAGGTCAGATCTGAACCTCATATGATGCTTTGAAAACATGAAAAGGGAAAAGATACATGTCATTCAAAGGTTTTTCTTCAGTTTCTTCCTGGAATATACATGAAAACAGCCTGAATTGAACAGCAGATACTGTAAAATCATGCTTCCTAGAGGACTACTTGTTATATGGAAGCTGTGAGACATTTATCAGTCAATATACTTTCATTACTACTCCCAACCCCAAATGTTTTTTTCATTGCTGCCTTCAGTTCAATTGGAGCCAGGGCTAGAATCTTACACCATGAGTCTTCAACATAACCAGATGAAGATTTTTCCCATATCCCTTTGCTTTTTAGTCTCTTGTTACAATAAAAAGATACTCGGACAGGGCTCCTTCAATTATCATGGGCCCTAATTGTGGCCACTAGACAAGCCATTTTACAATGAGAAATCCCCCCCCCCCCCCACATATCTGGGGAGTACCAGGAATTGAACTTAGGTCCCTCTGCATAGCAGTGTACAGACTTACCACTGAACCACCAGACTGGCCAGGAAGTGATACAGTAGTTTAACTTTGCAAATTATAGCATAGTAGTGACTATAGCTAGGCGGGGTACGGGTAAGGGTAAAGGTGAATGGGCGATCACCTTGGAAAGCCAGGTGCTGCAGACTTAGGGGCTTGTTTACAAAGCCGCGGTAGCGGTTCGCGATCGTTATCGGAGCCGCGGCTCCGATAACGATCGCGAATCGCTACCGCAGCTTTGTAAACAAGCCCCTTACTATGTGGAAGAAAGGTCTGGCAATCTACTTCCGGTCACACCTTGCTAAGAAACCCAAGGGCTGGGTCGCCAGGAGTCAGCATTGACTTGACAGCACACATTACTGCTGCTACTACTACTAACATAGTAGTACTCAAAAGGAGACACACCCCTACCATATATAAAAAGTCCAAACAAAGTAGGAAGTCCTAACAGCAAAGGTACATGGCTTAATTGTACAAAAGCCCATATTATTCAAACAATCAACAACCCATAAAAATCGTCCCCACAACCCAGCATGTTTCAGCTTTCACCGGCATCAGACGTATATATACATCAGTCGAACATTTATAAAGTGTAATAAAGATATAAAGAAATCCAACATATATAGCCAAACCTTTAGATCCATCAGAGGTATTACTTAAAAGAGAAAGAACAAAACCACATAATACAAATACAAAACAAAAAGGGGAAAGAAAAAAGTAAAAAACATCAAACATAGTCTAATCAAACAGGAAATAATAAATACAACCAGAAAAATAATAAATACAAATATAAAAGGAAAAAACAATCCATGATGACCCCAGGAGCAGAGTTTTCATCTGAACCGAAGTCTTAGGGGGTTTGTCTACTAAACCTCGCTAGCAGAAATACCACCTGGTGGTAGCGGCTAACGCAGTCGAATGTAGATATCAAAGGCATTCTTCTGCAGTGAAGTCGGAGGCAGAATCGGGGGGGAGGGGGGTGGAGTAGGCATGCCGCTTTTCAGCAGCCGCCGCACAAACACCTTAAGAAGTGACGTTACCTGCGGCCGATGCTGCCTGTCCAGATCATGGCCACTGCCGATCGACAGCAGCCATCTCCTTCAGACCCAATCCCCCCAAAACCCACATTGAACCACCCCCGAGCTTTCACTATGGCTGCTGGTTTGGATGTACCAATCCATGGCACCAACAACGTAACCCCCCTCCCCCCCCCCCTCCGAATCCTTCCCTGGACAGCTCCTAATCTTCATAAGGAACTGTTTGGGGGGGGTCAGAGAATCCCCAGCACATCACTAAGAGTCAGCTGGCCAGTTGGATCCCCTCCCTCACTGCCATCCCCCCCCCCAACCGGATCTACTTTGAAAATCCCAGCTAGTCAGTCAGGCCGCTTCCCTCCTTCTCGCCTCCCTAATCTACAAGCCCATCTAGCAGTTGGTCCTCCTCCCTCTCCACTTCAAAAACTCTAGCACAGCTAGCCAATTGCCCCTGCCCCCCTCCCCCCACCTCCCTGATGCCCCTAAGCCCTTACCTTCAAAGCCCTGGTAGTTTAATGGGCATGGGGCAGGAGCAGTCCTCCCTGCTGCTGCCTCCATCATCATCGCTTTCCAAAGTGGTGCTGTTCTCGCAGTGTCTTCTCAGCTCCTGACCTCTTTGTTTGTACTAAGGAAAATAGCGCTGTCCCCTAGCATCAGCGGAGAGATAGGGAGGGAGAGGGCCCAACTGGCTAGGCGGCTATTAGTGATGTGTTGGGGCTGCCCCATTCCTCTCCCCCCCCCCCCCCGGAAAGTTCCCTACAGGGATTAGGAGCTCTAGGGAGGGTTGAAGGGGGGCAGTGTAGCCGGGTTAGGTTGTTGGTGCCATGGATTGTTACATATGTGGCAACAGGTTGGGGGGGAGGTCCGATTGGGGCATAGGGTGAATGGCAGCGATCAGAGGGGACAGCGCTATTACTTACTCTGTCCTCCCTTTGCATTTGCCATGGACTCCGCAATCCCTACATCAGCAAGCACCGCAGGACTTCCCATGCTATCTACCGATGCAGGAATCCCAGGTCTCCATGGTAAGAGCAAGTTGTCCATGGTATCTGCATGGGATAGGCTGAAAATGCCCCCTGCAGATACCGCAGGCCTTTTGCAGCTGCCGTGGGGCTTTTGCATTTACCATCCCACAATAGTTGCAAAGCAGAAGGAAGAGAGAGGTGAAAAATGCATATAAATCCATAAACAAACATCTTAAAATGTAAACTTGAAAAGAGAATACATCAATGAGGGCTGCACTTAGAGTATAGAAGCCTTTAAACCTAGCAAGAGCGGGCAAGCCCTTGCAAAATGGAGCCACTCTTAGCAGACCAAGGAAATGGCTGCCCCCCAGTAAAACAATGGTATTCCAAAACATGCATACGCAATTCAATGGACTCTTTTTTTTTTTTGCTTCCCTTCCCTACCCCCACCTTCCCCCCTTTTTTTCTTTTGCCTTCCCTTCTTCATTCCTCCCCCTCGCTTTTGGTTGTCTCCCTTCCTCTTCTCTTTCCCTTCCCTTCCCTAACCCCATCACCCATCCCACTTTCCCCTTCCTTTTTTTCCCTTTTCTTGCCATGCTTATGTATTTATTAATTTACATTAGTAGATCACAATTTATTTATTTAATAACATTTGATATATTGCCATTTGAACAAAATTTGGCATCATAAGAACATATAAGAACATAAGATATGCCATACTGGGTCAGCCCAAGGTCCATCAAGCACAGTATCCTAGGTCATATGTACCTAGCAGTTTCCCCAAAAGACACAGGTTCCATAATGCTTGTATTGGGTCAAGCATTGATATCCTGGGTCCCTTTTTAATAATGGTTTATGGACCTTTCCTCCAGGAACTTGTCCAAACCTTTTTTAAAACCAGCTACACTAACAGCCTTTACTACATTCTCCAGTAACAAATTCCAGAGTTTGATTACATGTTGAGTGAAAAAATATTATCTCCAGGAACAAGCAGGAATGAGTCTTCACATATGGGTACGTCGGTACCGACGGAGTCTGCGCGGGAACGCTTCCCAGCGTCCAATCAGAAAGCCTTTGGAAGCATCCCACCACGCCTGCGTGCTGCCTTCCCGCCTTCCCAACTGTCTCTCCTCAGTTTTCGTTTTTCCGCAGAGCCGGCAGGACGTCCTCCTGTCACCGCAGAAAATTCTTCTTTTATTTTTTAGTTTTCTTGTGGTCGCGGCTGCCTTACCCGATGCCACCGGTACCGCCGGTGTTTCTTTTTCCTTTTCTTGTAAAATTTTTCCCTTCTAAGGAATATTTTTTCTCTGTAGTGTCTCACGGTTTTTCAGGCCTCTTAGGCCTCTCCATTTTCCTTCATGGAACCGCCAGTCACTCTCCTCAAGAAATGTAAAAACTGTGGCGGTACAACCTTATTTTTAGACACTCACAATTGGTGTCTAACCTGCTTGGGTCCTGACCATTTTCCTCCGGAGCCCTCGGGCAATACTGTTGTGGGAAGAAGTTCTCAACATCGAGTTCCCCTCGACATGAGTTCCCCTCGACATGCGGTCCCCATCCAACTTCAGGGTACCGACCATATCTTCTTCTACACAGGATCAGGTAACCCAAAAACAGTCTGTTAAGACTAGCCAGTCCTCGAGCGGCAGTTCTCATGCAGGGCATGGAGCTGCCTATGGCCTTGCCCTCGGGAATCCACTGGCTTCAAAACCCCGGTGGGAGTCTTCGGCCTCCAAAACCTGTGTGGGGTTTCAGGTTGTTCCTGAGGTTCACCCCTCACAGAACATACCTGAGCCACGCCCAGTGGTGGCATCCGCTTCGAGCGGTACCGATACCCCGGCATCGGCAATGGTGTTGGATGAAACACTCCTCGCCAAGGATCATCGTCTAGCGTTCTCAGTACCTACGGGGCCGGTGGATACGCTCCAGACCGACCTTCCAGTATCGGTACAGGCACCGATACTACTACCGACGTCGGTACCCTCCAGACGTGCATCGATAGACTCGCTTCCTTCGATGCCGAGTCTGGAATCGATCTCCAGTCTGGAGGACTGGGTACCGACTCGCCTTGGTACCGACACCCGTCGGTACCGAGGGCTCGGTTCCGATGATTCGGTGCAGCAACTTTCAGTTCCTACGATACCGTTAGAGTTGCCACTGGCTGGCCTTCATCCACCGGTATCGGATACGGTACCGAAGCCGGTACCGAGGTCCACTTTACCATTGCAGTCAGTGCCTTCCATGCTTCTCTCGTCAGGATCGCCTCCCTCGATACCGACTCTGGAATCGATCCATAGCATGGTCGATCTGCTACCGACTAGCGCTGGTCCCGTCATTCCACAGTACCAGCGATCATCCTATAAGGATTCCATACTGCACCATCCAGGATCTTCTATTCCTAAAAGCTGGGATAGATCCCTTGGTGCCAATGCTAGTTCTGCATCAGCTCTAGCCTATCCAAGGGAAGTTCCCTCTGTGGATCCTTCTTTTCAGGTTTTCATCCTGGATATGGCAAAATCTCTTGCCATTTCTGTTCCTGGACAGGGTCCTACACAAGGCAATACAGGATCCCTTTATAGTCCTGAAAGAGCAAAGGAAAACATCATGCTACCTTTGCATCATTCCTTGCAGGACCTCCTTCTACGAATGTGGGAAGCTCCTTTGAAGGTACCCCCACTTTCCAGAGCAACTGATCTTCTATATCAGGTGCCCCCTTCTCCAGGATTCCAAAAGACTCAACTTCTTCATCATTCCATTGTTGTAGAATCAGCAATGAGGCGTGTTAAGAGTACTAAAAAGCACTCTTCTTATCCGCCAGGTCGTGAGTCGAAAGCTTTAGATGCCTTTGGACGTCAAACCTTCCAGGCATCCATGCTTTCAGCAAGAATTCTCTCATATATTTTTTATATGGGTTTATCTCTTGAGGAGGTCACAAAGAAGTTACATCTTTTGACTCCTTTTCTTCAAGAGCCCAAGAGTGCAGACTATTCCTCACTGGTTAGTCATGCTCAGAATATCTCTAGGTTTCTTACTCGTGCTTCCCTAGACTCCTTTGAGTCTGTTAGCAGGACTTCTGCTATAGCTATAGGAGCACGACGTAAAGCCTGGCTTCAAGCTTCAGACTTGGACAAATTGGCACAAGTTAGACTGGGAAATACTCCTTGCACTGGAGAAAATCTCTTTAACAAGGAGTCTTTATTCCAGGTTGCTCAGTTAACAACTGACTATCCTGTTTCCAGGGGCTGTTCAACGCCTTCTCCTTTCCCAGTTGGTAGGAAAGGTCCTGTCAAAATTTCTTCCCCTAGGAGAAGAAAATTGTATTCATCTTCTGCCCATCATACAGATGTTCCCAAACAGGGGAAACATCATCCTGGGTTGATGAATCCGCAACTTCAGCAGGGTCAGCAAACCCAGCAATCGCAGGACTTCATTGTAATTCTTGATTGGGGGTTAGAGTAGCAGTCTGCTTCTTTTTATTTGCAGTGTCTGCACTAACTTTATTCTAACCTTCTTTCATATCTCTTATGTGAGATATTTTCTCTTCAACCTTTAAAGGTCTTTATGATGATCATGCCCATACTTAGCAGGGTTTTCCTCTTCCTCTTGGAGGAAAGAGAACTAACAACTATTAATAGACAGTTGTTTTCCCTGTACTGGCATGTATCATCTCACCTGTCAGAGACTTCCTCCATAGTTAGTCTTTTTCAACATTGGCTTACCCCCTCTTACTATACCAGTAGGTCTGTAAAAGGGACCCCTTTTACACTGGTAAGCTCCTATAGTCCTTTACTTCTTCTACAGGGGGATCCTCCCTTCTGGAGTTGTCTCCCCCCCCCCCTTGTTACCTTAGGGCAGCCCATCAGACAATAGGAAATCCTACTAGGTCTGTTGTTTCTTTTTCCACATCCAAAAGAGGGAGAGGAAAGAGAGATGTTCTCCGCTGCCCTGGTACGTTGCTACAGATACAGCAATTCCTAGTGTTAAGCCACTGGTTATGTCCACCACACAACCAGGGATTCTCCTCCACTAGCAATCCTTCTAGCCTCACTGCTAGGTCCCAAACAGGTTATCAACTTCGTTTGGGAAACCCTCTTAGCAAGGCGTTGGTTAACTTCTATTCTTCGCCCCCTTGTCCTGGGCAGAATAGTTGGTTGCCTGCTGGTTTCCCACAGCCACTTTTCTTCTAACCAACCTGCAGCATGCTCTCTGCAATTCTACAATGTAGCTTTGCACTATGGGCCCTTGCTAGAGAGCATTACTATCTTGCCTAACAGATAACCCCAGATAACCCTACCTTTACCATCTCATCTTAAATCTCTTTTGAGACATCAGTCTCAGGCTTTTCATTACGTGAAAACCCAAAGAAGGGCCAATTCCCTAGCCACATCTCCTCTGGTCTTCTCCTCAGAGATAATTTTCTTATTTATTTATTTATTTATTACAATTTCTTATATACCGCACTATTCGATATCAGTGCGGTTTACAGTATAACAAAATTACCAGAACAACAAGCTGTTCGGTTTTACAGAGAACAGGATTACCAACTTGGGTAACATGGGTGAACTATATACATAAATTATTTACAAAGAACAAGAGTAAAAGCTAAGATAACATGAGTAAAATATGTACATAAATCTGCAGGCGGGATGCTGACACTGACAGTTAGGGAATGCCCAATACCCTTCTTGCCCTCAAGGACAAGTTGCTAGGGTATCTTCCTCCAGTGGCGTCCTTTATCCATTCTCCATATGGCAATTCTGGAGAAATCTGGCCTTCCTGCCTACAGACTGAAATTATCTTCTGCCTTTTTCACGTAGACCATCCTGGTTATTCAAAGCTTCTTCTTGTCAGGGAGACCTCTCCTCTGACTCTGCCAATCATAACCAGGAAAAGAGAATTCTCTGTATATCTATTCAAGCAGGTACAGTATTTACCTTCTTGCTGTTAGATGAATCTTCCTCCTAGAGGGGATCAGTTTCTATAGACCTCTCTCCTTCAACATACCTGGAGATATGTGTCTATAGGTATATATATATATATATATATATATATATATATATATCCACTCACCCACTCCCTGGACCTTGAGGGTTAAGGGAGGGGCTGGCCTTGGTTGCCCTTGAGGGTAAGGTTGTAGTTGTGTTGGAGCTCAAGTAGTAAGGCAAGGCAAAGAAAAATTTCTTTTGTGAGGTTTATTTCCCGCTTTCGCAGTTCAAATGCAGCAGACGTAAAGGAAACAATGTAGCATAAAACAAGGCTGAGAAACTTAACTAAACAAGGCTTTTTACTGCTTGGCTAAATGTCCATTCTGGATCACATTCAATTGTCATGTGACCTCCTTTCAGTAACGTAACAGAAAACTGGTAACAGCAATGCTCCTGAATTGCACACAATATGCTTTCACTTATTCTCTTCACATAAGCTTCTTTAGCATGGCAATCAGTGAGGTAATATTCCTTCATAAAACATTGGCAAGCATATCATTTAAATGTCCTTTTGAATCACACAAGTAGAGCAGTCCATCGGGACTTCCTGCTCTGTAGACGGCAGAGAAATTAAAGGCATTTCTTCCTCACAGCTGCTCATAGGCTTTGCTACGTTATTGGGAGAAACTGCTCTGCTCTTAAGGAACTCCCTGAATTCAGTGAGAAGTAATTCAGCCTGGGTATTTTCTGAACTAGGCTGATAATATCCTCCTTCAGGTAAATGCTTGTTTACAGTTCTTATCTCTTGGCAATTATCAGTGCTTCTACTCGGACAAGAGTTCAGCGTGTAAGCATTTCCATTCCCCACCTATCTCCATATGAAAGTGCAGGGTAAAACGCTTCAGCTGTGCTTGGAGAGTCTTTCAGAGTTTTAAAAGGAAAACAGTTAGGCTTCTCTTGGCTTAACCAATTACTATCAAACTTTCTGCCTTTGTCCTATCTTTCACAATTAAAGTTCACTCTTTCTGTCTTCCCACTGTTAAGCTTGCTAGCCGTTCTAAACCCACCAGATACCTTGTGCTGGGGCTTCTTCCAGGGTATTTCTTTCTCCCTCTGCCACCTGTTCCAAGGTTCTGCTTGGTCCTTTAAACTCCTGAGCTGCAGCCTTGGGTCTCTCAGTGCCTTTGAATTCTTCTGCTTACAGAAGTCTTTCTTTGCCCCTGAGTCTCCCAGGTCCTGTCTGCTCCTTCGTGGATCACAGCTGCTTAGTGGTTCTCTCACCAACGGTTCCTGTTCCTGGTCATCTGACCTGTCCTCATCCAGGTGCTTGTGTCCTGACGACTCCTCTCCTTGCTCCACTCCTTGCCAATCTCGCTGATCGTCTCTTTGCCCTTCTTGCTGACGTTCTAACTGTTTCTGTTTCTGGGTTCTTAACAAGCTGCTTGAGTACTGCACTGCCCGCCTCCTGCTTAGGCGTGCCCAATCAGAGACTTGGCTCCTCACCTGCCTTGAGGTGAGGTGTGGTTCCTGATTAGCTCTGTGTTTCATTATCTCAGAAGAGAAAATCCTGCATTCCCCTGCAGTACCGGTTCTCTCCACCGGATCACTATCAGTTTCCATTGCTTCATAAGAGTCTGCTACATCACAATATATATATATATATATATATATATTATCTATCTGTGTGTTTTCTGCCCATACATATCTCCTGTAGATATATGCATATACATCCTATATGTGTATATATCCAATATTTATATCTATATATACATAGATATATTTTTACATCTACTGAGATATATTTCAGATAGATATGTATCCATATACTTATCTATCTGTTCTGTCAGGTTCAAATGTCCTTCATTCCTATATGATCCTGACAGATGGGCAATACCCCTATCAATGTTATGCCAGCATACTTAGGGGTCTACACCTATAACCACTTCCTGTGGTAGTTAACACCCGCCATGTAGGTTAGGTACTCCTGAAGCTCTCCATATACCTTCTTTCCTAATTGACCCCATTTAGGAAAGACATTGTGGAGCTTCAGTCAATCTAAAGCTTAGCGCTCCTGAGTCTGTCCTTACTTCTTGTCAGATACAGGTGTCTCCATACCCTTTCCTTCCTACATGGACTGATTCCATCCCAGTCCAGTTAGGTCAGACTCAAATTTTCCTGTTGGTCCTAAATTTGTACTGTTTTTGGACCTGATCAGCTTAAGCTTTCTGTCATGCTACCTTCTGCATCTCCGCTGAAGTTCTACCTCTTATACTACCCCAGTTTTTCCCCTGGGGCTATTTCTCACCCTAAATAGTTCTGACCTCCACTGTTTTTCTCTAATCTTACTACCTCCACTTCTCAGTGAAGGTACCCCTTTACACATTCACTGGCTCTTTTAACAGATCCATATGTACCTCAGTGAACTTGTGCAAGATCAACAGGGGAGGCCCAGATTACAAAATATTCTCTATACAGGGTATTTCTCTTTAGTAACCCTGTTCTAGCAGCTGTTCCACAGCTCCTTTCTGTTTTCAACTCCTACCCTCCATCCCAGGATGCCTGAGGTTTTAAGCAATAGCATAGCTCGTTCTAGACTTGCAACATGCTAGGACTCCCCCTAGGCATCTGAGCTTGGGAGTCCCCATATGTGAAGACTCATTCCTGCTTGTTCCTGGAGATAGCACAGTTACTTACCTGTAACAGGCAATCTCTGGGAACAGCAGGAATAAGTCTTCACAACCCACCCACCTCCCCTAGAAGTTGCATTTTTCTATATCTCTATCTTTCCCTTCCTTGCTCTCTCTCTCTCTTTGTCTCAGCTTTCAAACTTAACTGAGGAGAGACAGTTGGGAAGGCGGGAAGGCAGCACACCGGCGTGGTGGGATGCTTCCAAAGGCTTTCTGATTGGACGCTGGGAAGCATTCCCGCGCAGACTCCGTCGGTACCGACGTACCCATATGTGAAGACTTATTCCTGCTGTTCCCAGAGATCACCTGTTACAGGTAAGTAACTGTGCTTTCTCTTATTTGTCTTAAATATTTTACCCTGTAGCTTCATTGCATGTCCCCTAGTCTTTCTATATTCTGATAACATAAACAATCGATCTACGTTTACCCATTCCACTCCTTTCATTAAGTTATAGACTTCTATCATATCTCCCCTCAGCCGTCTCTTTTCCAGATTAAAGAGCCCTAACCTTTTTAACCTTTCTTCATAGGGGTATCCTTCCATCCCCTTTACCATTTTGGTGGCTCTTCTCAGAAACCTTTCTAATAACGCTATATCCTTTTTAAAATACGGCGACCAGAATTGCACATAATATTCAAGATGCGGTCGCACCATGGAACAATACAGAGGCATTATAATATCCTTTGTTTTATTTTCCATTCCTTTCCTTATGATACCTAGCATTCTATTTGCTCTCTTGGCCGCTGCTGCACACTGGGCGGAGGGTTTTAACATGTTATCCACAATGACGCCTAAATCTTTTTCCTGGGTGGTGATTCCTAATGTGGAACCTTGCATCGTGTAACCATAGTTTGGGTTGTTCTTCCCTAGGTGCATAACTTTGCACTTGTCCACATTAAATTTCATCTGCCATTTTGATGCCCAATCTTCCAATTTATCAAGATTCTCTTGCAATTTTCCACAATCCTCATGGGTTTTAACAACTTTAAATAGTTTTGTGTCATCTGCAAATTTAATAGCCTCACTCATTATTCCTTTTTCAAGGTCATTTATGAATATGTCAAAAAGCAGCGGACCCAGCACAGATCCCTGGGGTACTCCACTATTCACTTTCTCCATTGGGAAAATTGGCCATTTAGCCCTACCCTCTGCTTTCTATCTTTGAACCAGTTCCTGATCCACAATAGTACACTGCCTCCCATCCCATGACTCTTTAGTTTTGCCAAATGTCTCTGATGAGGGACCTTGTCAAAGGCTTTCTGAAAATCCAAATACACTATATCAACCAACTCACCTTTGTCTACCTGTTTATTCACACCTTCAAAAAAACATAATAGATTAGTAAGACAAGATCTTCCTTGTCTAAAGCCATTTTGGCTGTCTCCCATTAAGCTATGACTATCTACATGATGAGTAATTTTGTTCTTTATAATGGTTTCTACCATTTTTCCCAGTACTAACATCAGGCTCACCAGTCTGTAGCTTCCTGGATCACCCCTGGAACCCTTTTTAAAAATTGGCGTGACATTGGCAATCCTCCAGTCTTCAGGTATTACAGATGAGTTTCATGATAGTTCACAGATTACTAATACTGTAGCAGGTCTGCAATCTCATATTTCAGTTCTTTCAACACCCTTGGACATATATCATCTGGTCCAGGTGATTTGCTACTCTTCAGTTTATCAAATAGTTGTAATACATCTTCCCGATCTATCGATATTTCCTTCAATTCTTCTGCACCTTTAAATACCACTTCAGTCATGGATAACATCACTACATCTTCCTCAGTAAAGACCGAAGCAAAGAATTCATTCAGTCTCTCTGTTATCGCCTTGATAGATGATTAAAGGGGCACTAAGAGGAAACATCTAATGAAGGCATTTCCAACTTTGAACAGGTCATGATCTACTTTTTCCGGCCAAAGGTGCCGGTGATCTACCACCATGAAAATTAAGTTCCAGATTTGTTTCAAATTAAATTTTAACCCAATAAAGTTGGAGGATTTCCACCCCCCCATTTTTAATAAACCTTCTGTTATTTACTTGGATGTGATCAGCTGTTAAGCAAATTAAGCAAAAACAAAACAGAGAGACAACAATCCAGTAAGAACTGCGAGGGGAAATGAAAAGTACATTTTTCTTAAAGTTTTATTGAGTAATAACTTTCTTTAACTGTCTTAATAACTTTCTCTAACTTTTATTGAGTAATTTGTGTCAAATTTAGGTTGAGTATTGATACAGGCTGATCTTGCACAATCTTTAATATTTCGCTCTTGCTCATTAGTGAGACATCTGAGCCTGCATTTCATCTATCAGCTTTTTGAAGTTGGGTGAATATTGCATGAAGGCCAGTCTCAGGGAATCCTGGAGATGTTCATCTGTCATGTTGGAACGTTGTGTACTCTTTGTCATTTTCAGATGGGAAAAAGCAGATTCACACAAATAAGTTGAACCGAAACAGGAGTGTACAGCTTCACTTCATCTTCTCAAGTTGGGAAATTTGTCTCTAGGCACTAGCTTCCAAAACGATTTTTGCTCAGCACGGGTCTTGAGAAAAATGTAATTTTTAAGGGTTAATATTTTGTTTTGAAGAGATGACTTGTTCAATGAGTAATTTTTACTGATAGCAGCTGCAGTTTCTTTAATGTCCACATCTACTTTGAATGGGTATGACAAGTACTCCACAACTGTTCCAATTTTTTGGAAGTCACAAATCTATTTTCAAATTCCTGGATAACAGAACAGATTTCTGTCGCATACTTCTCGTTCTGACAAACAAAATTTGGATATTGTCCCAGATGGTCCTGCATATTAGGAAAATGATCAAAAGTGTTGTTTGCAAGGTCAGTCATCATTAGCTCAAATTTGCTCTTGTAGGATGAAACTGTACTCATCATCTCACCAATGCATTTGTTTTTACCTTGTAGTTCAACGTTCATATCACTTAGTTCGTCTGTAAAGTCAGCGAGAAATGCCAGATCACATAACGACTCCTCATCTTCCAACTCGGCTTGGTCATCTCCCCTCTCCTTCAAAAAACTTCTTATTTCATTCAGCAAATCACGAAATCTTTGCAGAAATTTGTGCCTACTTAGCCACCTTACATCTGTGTGCAAAATGATTTCCATTGCCCCTTCATCAAGAGTAAGATTGAAAAGCCGTCTTTGAAGTGATCTTCCACGAACTGAATTTACAATTTTGAAAGCGATGTTCATGACAGTCTTTGTATTGAGTCTCTTGCTTGCCAAAACTTGCTGGTGAATGATGCAGTGGTAAGAAAAGAAATCTAGGAAGTCGTCATACTGTCTACAGAGGGCTATGAAACAGTTAACCTCACCTGTCATTGCTCTTGCTCCATCAGTAGTGATGGAAACAAGTCTATGCAATGGAAGATTGCACGTTGTCACAAAAGAATGGAAAGAACTGAATATTTCCTGACCAGTAGTTCTCCCTTTTAAAGAAATCATTCCAAGTAGTTCTTCTTTAACATTGAAGTCTTCAAAAACCATCCGGATAAAGACTAGTAACTGGGCTATGTCTCTTATGTCTGTAGATTCATCCAGTTGGAGTGAGCAAGCAACAAAATTTGAAACATCCTCCAACAATTGTTCAGTTGTGTCTTCACACATCTTTTCTATTCGCTGCACGACGGTGTTTCGTGACAATTGTACATCTTGAATAGCAGCTATGATCTCTTTCTTATTTTTAAATCCTTCAAAAAGATTGTCAGCTGCTTCAAGAAAACAATCTTTTACAAATTCCCCTTCACTGAAAGGTTTGCATTCTTTGCGATCAGGTTGCTGACCTTGAAGGATGCTATGGTTGCATTGATCGAATGTGACCTTGGCTTCGCCATCAACTGTTGCTGAGTAGCCAATTTCGATTTAAGTTCTTTGAGCTTCAGTTTATGAATTTCACTTTTGGGTGGAAAATCAGCATCAAACTTATTGCTATGCAGAGCCTTATAATGACGTTCCAGATTACCCTTTTTGGGCAAGGATACTGGGGCATTACAAATTAGACAACACTTGTCTTTCACCATGATGAAGAAGTAGTCCATTTCCCATTCATCATGAAAGTGGTAGGTTTTGCTCTTCTTTGGAATACTCACCTTCATTATACTGGGGTGGCTGAATGTAAGAAGGCCAAATCTGCTAAGTTAGTATAAACACTGGCTGAATCTGGTCCAAAACTGTCACTGTCCCAAAGTATTAAAGATCAACAGGAACTGAAGACCTCTGGATGATGTGCAATACAAGGACTGGAGATGCCAAAACCACACATGCAGTTCTAAAAGTAAAAATAAGAATTCATCATACTGGCACCAATAATCAAATACCACCAAACAATCATCAAAAAAAGCAAACACCTGTCCAGCAAACCAGATAAAATCAAATACCGCCAAACAAGTTCAAATACCACCACATGCGATTTAATAAATTCTGCACACAGTGTAGAATCAACGCAAAGGCAAGGTGAAATAAAATTGCAGTGTAGAATCAGCGCAAAGGCTAGGCAAAATAACATTGTAGAGGCAAGCAAACGTCACAGTGGTTTGAACCAATTTGAAGGCAAGGCATAGGCAAATTAGAACAAAATTGGAAAAGCCTGCCAAAATCACCAAATTCTTGACATTTTGTTGTGTCTGCCCGAAAACGTTCAATGAAAGGGAACTATAAAGCGACCAATGACCAGCACACGACACAACTAATATGGTAAGTGTATTCAGGTAAAGCCTGGGCGAATGGATATCGCCCGGTATATAACACACTTCTAAGGGGTGTTGGGGCGGGGGCAGGAATGGGTGATTCTGAGAGGCAGGAGACCAAGTATGACACCGGGTCTGTGGTGTCTCGTCGCAGGGTGCGGGCGGCGGCCCCCTGGGGTAAACACAAACTATTGGCACGAAAACAACAAGCGCCCCCAATATACCCGCAGGCAACATTCCCGCAGGCAGGGAAAAAAGACAGGCAAAGGATCAGCAGTGGCGGCAAGCCCTCAGCAGACGACCTGCTGGCATGAGCTCTCTCCTAGCGACGGGGCAAGCTGCTGGAGAGATGGAGCCAAGTGGGGCTGGTGATCTACCTCTGACCCCTCCGCGGTCTACAGGTAGATCGCGATCTACCTGTTGGACATGCTTGATCTAATGGACCAACTGACTCTCTTATAGTTTTTTTGCTACAAATGTACTTGAAAAAGTCTTTATTACGCATTTTTGCTTACGCAGCAAGCTTCTCAAATTCTCCCTTTGCCTGCCTTATCAATGCCTTGCATTTAACTTGCCAGTGCTTGTGCTGTTTCCAGTTTTCATCATTTGGCTGTTTTTGTCCATTTCCTGAAAGATGCTTTTTTGGCAACAACAGCCTCTCTGACCTCACCTTTAAACCATGCTGGCAGTTTTTTGGACTTCCTTCCACTTTTCTTAAAACGTGGAATACAGCTGTTCTGGGTTTCCAAGATAGTATTTTTCAACAACACCCAAGCTTGATGTAAGTCTTTAACCTTTGCAACTGCTCCTTTTAGTTTTTTCTTAACTATTTTCCTCATTTTATCATAGTCTCTCTTTCGAAAGTTAAAAGGTAGTACTGTGGATTTCCTTACCATCTCTCCTCCACTAATTAAATCAAACGCAATCATGCTATGATCACTATTGCCAAGTGGTCCCAACACCTTTATCTCTTGCACCAGATCTGGTGTTCCACTAAGGACTAGACATAATATGGCTTCCCCTCTGATCGGTTCATGAACCAGCTGCTCCAAGAAGCAGTCATTTATTTCATCTAGGAACTTTATCTCCCTAGCATGTCCTGCCGTGACATTGACCCAGTCGATACCGGGGTAATTGAAATCACCCATTATTATTACTGTATTGTAACTTTTATTAGCTTCCTTGATTTCTTTGAGCATTTCATCATCCATTTGTTCATTCTGGCCAGGTGGTCGATAGTACACCCCCACTGCCATTGCCTTCCCCTTTTTACATGAAATTTCAATCCATAGAGATTCTACAGCAAATTTTGTTTCCTGCAAAACTTTAATCCTTTCTGACTCAATGCTCTCTCTAACATAGAGTGCAACCCCTCCACCCATTTAATCAGCTCTGTCATTGCGATATAGTTTGTACCCAGGTATCACAGTGTCCCACTGGTTGTTCTCCTTCCACCATGTCTCTGAGATTCCAATCATATTTAACCTCTCATTTAGTGCTACATATTCTAACTCTCCCATCTTAGTTTTTAGACTTCTAGCATTTGCATACAAGCATTTTAGAGACTGTATTTTATTCATATTTATCTGGCTGTTGGTAGGCATGGGTAATTTGGAATCTTTAAGCTCTGTCTGCTCCATACTCAAGGGCATTTGGGCTACTTTATTCATTTTTGGAACCTCTCTGCTTTTGGTAGTATCCTTCAAAGATACATTCTTCCGAACCATGCACTCTTGGGCGACTGTCAGCTTTCCCCTATTATCTAATTTAAAAGCTGCTCTATCTCCTTTTTAAAGGTTAATGCCAGCAGCCTGGTTCCATCCCGGTTAAGGTGAAGCCCATCCCTTCGGAAGAGCCCCTCCTTTCCCCAGAATGTTCCCCAGTTCCTAACAAATCCAAAACCCTCATCCTTGCACCATCGTCTCATCCACCATTGAGACTCCGGAGCTCTGCCTGCCTTTTGGTTCCTGCGCATGGAACGGGAAGCATTTCGGAGAATGCTACCCTGGAAGTTCTGGATTTCAACTTCCTACATAAAAGCCTAAATTTAGCCTCCAGAACCTCTCTATCACATTTTCCTATGTCATTGGTACCGACATGTACCAAGACAGCAAACTCCTCCCCAACACTATCTAAGACCTTATCTAGGTGGCGCATGAGGTCCGCTACTTTCGCAGGAGGCAGGCATGCTACCAGGCGATCCTCACGTTCACCAGCCACCCAGCTTACATAATTCTAGACCAATTGGCCATCAGGTAGAGCACATAAGAGGATGGGAATGAGTAGAACAACATTATTAATCTCTTAGACCAGTGGTTCTTAACCCAGTCCTCAGGACATACCCTAGCCAGTCAGGTTTTCAGGATAACCACAATGAATATGCATGAGAGAGATTTGCATGCACTGCCTTCATCATATGCAAATCTTTCTCATGCATATTCATTGTGGCTATCCTGAAAAACTGACTGGCTAGGTGAGTCCCGAGGACTGGGTTGCAAACCCCAAACTTAGACAATTGATACATGTACAATAACAAAAAGGGGGGGGGGAGGGAGTAAACCATGCCTGATTATCAGCTCATAATATGATTAAAATGGGTAGTTATAAGTATTCTTCATAGGAACATTTAAAAAGCCATGTTTTAATCTTCTTCACATTTTTATAAGAACGTTCTATATGAATGTCTGCTGGAAGAGCTTCCAATAAGCGGGAGCTTGAAGCGCAAAAGAGCTAATTCTGGTTGGGGGCAAATACGGTGACGGAATTCAAAATGGCATGGGACAGACACAGTGGATCCCTTATAGGAAGAAGATGAAATCAAAGCAAATTTAAATATCTTTTATACTTCAATAAATTGAGGGGGGTGACCTACATGGAGTGGCGGGTACAACTCTAAACACAGGCATAGAGGGGGGGTGACCTGCATGAAGCAGCGGTTACAACCACTCTAGCCACCTTACTGGGCAGACTAGATGGACCATTCTGGTTTTTATCTGCCGTCATATTCTACGTTACTATGGTCTGGTCAGTTTTAAAGTATGAAATGAGGGAACAACTAGTAACTTTGCCTGAGAGGATCTGAGTTGTCTTTGAGGGTCATATGGAAGAAGAAAAGGGAGAAGGTAGTGAGGATAGCCCAAATAAAATGTACAATGAGCTAAGGTGAGTATTTAAATTGTATTCTGTTTAGATTTGGAAGCCAGCATTATTCAATTAGTAGTGGAGTGGGATGACCTGAACGTTTTGCATTGCATGCTGGTTTAAAGGCGGTATTTTGGATTAATTGAAGATGTCTGACAAAATATAAAGTTAATCCAACTAGTAAAGAACTGCCACAATTGAAATGGCTTAATATAAAAGCATAGATTAGAGTCCTTGAAGCTCTAGAGTTCAAGTGGGGTTTAATTGACCTAATCAATCCGAGAAAGAAAACGATTCGTTTGTCAATGCAGTAACATAAGGAGCAAATGAAGGTTCATTTTCAGCGATAATTCCAAGGGTGGTTATTGAATCTTTAACGTATATAAGGGCTTCTGCTATCTGTGGAGTAAATTTACACATTTAATGAGATCTGGAGATCCAAATACAGGGTGGCCCAAAAAAAGTGATAACATCTCATAAATTAAAAGCTTAAATAGTTTACTTATTTACCTTTATTAGCTATATAACGTCTTTATTTCGACAATTTCCGGTCGCCATCTTTTTTTTTAAATTTGTCAATCGTTTACATCTGTCTTTTTGAATTTTTAAATAACTTATATGCTACAAAATGTTCTCACTTTTTTGGGCCACCCTGTAGATGTAATGTTTTTAGGATTTAAGACTAATTGATGGAAGTAAATCCATTCTGGATCTTTTTTTGTAGTTAATTAAGGTTTATTAATCTCAAATTTGAAATACAATTGCTCAGACAAAGAAAGCAACAATTGAGCAAGAAAGAATCACTCAGGGGTCCAAGAGAAAAGAGAACCCAAAGAAATAAGAAAAGAAGTAAGTGGCTAGCAGGCTACTAGTTCGTTAAGCCAGTTTACAAATACAATAAATATCAGAAAACTAAACTTCCAAGTTAGACAGACCATCTTCTTCATCCGCTGGTAAATCTTGCAAGTGAGAATGCAAAAAATCAGACAATTGTTCAGGTTCAGTAAATAGGTACACTCACCCCTGGAAAGAAACCCTGCGTCTACAAGAATACTGAACAATAAACGTCGTCCCCAGTCTTAGAGCCTAGGACCTAACAGCAAGAAACTTTTTCCTATGATTTTGCGTTTCCCAAGCTAAGTCAGGATAGATTCTCAAAATTTGGCAAAGAAACTTACAATCACGATCTGATTCAATAAGAAAGGTAACAATTACAGTAGCAAATTTAAGGTTCTCAGATAGTAGGGCTAAGTCGTCGTCTAAGGAAAATTTGATCCCTTCCCAACATTGTGGGCCTTAACATCAGGTAACTTAAGAATTTTCTCAAGAGGGATTCTAGCCAGCAGATAGTATGCAGACTCAACAGGTGGAAAAACAGTCAGGGACCTCCAGAGTCTCCTTTAGGCAGTTACAAAGCATATCTTTAAGGGAAACAGTGGCCACCTTAGGAAAATGAGGTAACCTTACTGTCTTCCTTCAGCCAAAGTAAAGGTGGTAGGCTTTCTTAATCAAAGCGGTTATACTGCATTTTTGTGCTACAAAAGTCACTTTACCACAAACATAGCAAAAGTGATCTGCATTGTTCAATTACGAGGCATCTCTCACTTTGGCTAAATGGAAAAACAAGCAAACACTGAGAAGACTGGCTACAGTCAAAATACTACTGATGTGTCATGTTCATTTTAAAAATGTTGCACAATTTGTTCTGCAGAGTGATGTAATTAAGCAGAGTTAGAATTGCATCATCTATGACTTCTAGGAATAACATGCTGCAATTTATATCATGCATATCGTATCATGATGCAATAGCACCTTCAAATTCCATCATTCATTGTTTTGCCTGAAAAGCAAGTACTCTCCAAATAAAAACAGATTTATCACAAATCCAATTGAAGATGTGCATATATTTTAGTAATTTATGGTTTAAATTGCCATCCCTTCCCATTATAACTTACATATCCTTAGCACTTCTGAAGTTGAGATCTCATGTGCTGACCCAGTAGTGTAAATTGAAAACTAGAACCAAGAAACAATTTTAAGCATCATTTTCATTCTCAGTGACCCAGACTTAGTAAAGTGTGACTGAATTTATTTCAGAGGTATTTTGGCTGTGGAAGAGTGTTCCTGTTTTGCAAGTCTCTCCAGATGTAGTTCATGATTTACAGGATCAAAGGCTGCATTGAGGTCCAGTTGTAGAAAAAGGACTTTTTCCCATTATCTAAATGTGTTAGTATTCCTAGGTTGGGTTTTGTATTTCTTAATCATACACTGTAACATGTGTTGTTACTGGTTCACCAGCAGAAATGTGTGATCCAAGTTGAACAGCAAACCGAAACGCATTCAGCACAGGAGAGAAGTGAAAGACTATTCTCCATAAAGGCAAAATACAAAGACAAAGTTCTGTTTCCGGGAGAGGCAAAATCAATATATAATTAAAGACTCTTGACCAAGCAATGGGGAGTATGTACCATAGAACAACAAGCCAAGACTCAAAGTATATTTAATGTGAGATTTACTCGATAATTAAAGTGTGTTACTTGGTGATATTTCATGGTTTTTGGTCCTTGACCGGGATGCCTGCTTTTCCCCCAATTTGGCTTCACCTTCCTATGTAACCCAGTCTTGAAGGTTTTAGTCCTTGGGGCAGCCAAAAGCCACAAACCATGACTTCTTTCAAAGCCTAGAATGGTCATGCAGGGACATCTACTCAAACAAAACCTAAGTGGCTTTCACATTTCAAAAAAGCATAGAGGGGGCAACCTACTCAGAGAGGCAGTTACAGCCCAAAACAAAAGATCAGGTAGTCTGCATGAACTGCTGCTCCAACCCTAAAAAAGATATAGAGCGGGGTAACTTGCACCGAGTGACAGGTACAACCCTAAACAAAGGCATAGAGGGGGGTAACTTGCATGGAGTGACAGGTACTATCCAAAACAAAGGCATAGAGGGGACTAATTTACAAGGAGTGACAGGTACAATCCTAAGCAAAGTCACAGAGGGGGGTAACTTGCACAGAGTGACAGGTACAACCCTAAACAAAGGCATAGAGGGAGTAACTTGCACCGAGTGACAGGTACAATCCTAAAAAAGGCATGGGGGGGGGTAACTTGCACCGAGTAACAGGTACAACCCTAAACAAAGGCATAGAGGGGGGTAACTTGCACCAAGTGACAGGTACAACCCTAAGCAAAGGGCACAGAGGGGAGTAACTTGCACAGAGTGACAGGTACAATCCTAAGCAAAGACATAGAGGGGAGCAACTTGCACCGAGTGACAGGTACAACCCTAAGCAAAGGCATAGAGGGGGTAACTTGTACCAAGTGACAGGTACAACCCTAAACAAAGACATAGAGGGGGTAACTTTCATGGAGTGACAGGTACAATCCTAAGCAAAGGCATAGAGGGGAGCAACTTGCACGGAGTGACAGGTACAATCCTAAACAAAGACATAGAGGGGGTAACTTGCACAGAGTGACAGGTACAACCCTAAGCAAAGGCATAGAGGGGATAACTTGCACCGAGTGTCAGGTACAATCCTAAATAAAGGCATGGGGGGGGGGGGGGTAACTTGCACCAAGTGACAGGTACAATCCTAAGCAAAGACACAGAGGGGGTAACTTGCACGGAGTGACAGGTACAATCCTAAACAAAGGCATAGGGGGTAATCTGCATGTAGCGGCCTCTTTACTGGGCAGAATAGATGGGCCCGTTGTTATCTTACTTGCAAGTACGACTGGATTCTTTTTTTTTTTTTTAATGCACAGAGCCCTACCCCAGTTTCCCCTCTCACAGCATGAAAACACTCAGTAGCAAAAATATAAAAAGCAAGAACATGTAGACGGCGAATGAATCACAGTTTTGCAATGAACTTTGTAAATCCATCAGATGCTTCATGAGCAGAACTAATCCAGAGATTTACGTTGTTTCTCCTGCCCATCCTCTTAGACCTTGAAAATCAGCAGAGTCCAACCAAAGATTCTCATCTTTACTCATTAAAAAGAACAGTTAACACAACTAATAAGTCTGTAAAATGTTGGTTAGACGTCACCAAAAAGAGACTAAGACAGTGAGGTAAGAAACTCAGTTTAAGCAATAAGCTTAGTGTATTTGCTGTGTGGCTTTCTGCTGACAGTTGATTTCTTTAGGGCTCAAATTCACATTGTTTTGTATAAATTCCTGCTTATTAAAATGCATAAGAACATTTGGGAATCAGGGGGGATTGGATGATTCTATGCTGGATAGCAGGACAGGTAAATCCCGACCTGACTTTCACCCATTGTACACAGGGATATGTAGTTCTATGCATTTTTATTTTTTATACCACTTTATCTGGGAATCAAAGTGGTTTACATGCAACAATATCAGTCAACTTTGAAATCTGAACACTCACATGTCTGTGCAGGCAATGCAACAAAACCAGAACTGGATCTACCTGCCCTGCTGAAATGGAGTCAGCTAGTCACTCTACAGAAGTATAATTCCTATAGATTTTATCCTTAGTTCTTCACTCTCAGTTCTCAGGGGCTGCCAACAGGTCAAGATTTCAGGCTATCCCTAATGAATATACATGAGAGAGATTTGCATGCCCACTACCTCCATTGTATGTAAATCTCTCCCGTGCACATTCATTAAGGATAGCCTGAAAAGATGGCCCATTCGCGGCCCTCAAGGATTTGGCATGAAGATCAAAAGAGATTATGTTGTCACAATGCAGGACAAGGTATGCACAAGTAGAACTGCCACCTCATCCCCAAGTCAGCCAAACAGAGTGATCCAGTACTGGCTTTGCCCCACTGGATGCATGGATTTGTAGTTCTGATTTTCAAGTTGATTTTCCTAAGACTAAGATGCTACAAATGCTAAATTCATGGCAGTGAAGAAACATTAATCAGTAAGCAGCAGTTTACTTGCTTTCAAAAACTCAAATGAGTTCTAGCTAACCCTCCCACAACTCCTCTGCCTCCACTTGATCAAGGTTTCTTTCGTTCTATCTTCATGGGAAAAACCCAGCGTGTTTGATTTATGCCAGGATTACCAGTTTATTTATTTTTATTTATTTATTTTATTGACAATTCTTATATACCGCACTATTAGACATCAGCGCGGTTTACATTAAACAGAAAACATCCAACAGTTTACATCTGTCTGGTCATTACATTTAACAGGAGGTATAACTTGGCGAAATAGGGGAAACTAAATACAATGGTGGTTTATCTATTAAGGGATATCATGGTTAACTATATACAGAGTGTTACCAACAGTGTATGGAACTGTTTGTTATCTACAGAGTAAAGTTGGCTTGTTGCGAGGGTCTATCCCTTTGGCCACTCCTGCTATTCACCTGATGGTTAACAAAGTTAACAAAGAAGCTACCAATGCCCAGCCGGTCTCTTGTGCTGTTATGTTATTCTATGTAAACCACCATGATATCAATTCCTTTTGAGAACAGCCATACTCATAAATGAATAAATTAGTTAATTTCAGGCTGGATCACGCCTTTCGGCTGGAGAACCAGTACCAACATGTGTTACAGCGTAT
This sequence comes from Ichthyophis bannanicus, assembly GCA_033557465.1. Taxonomy (NCBI): domain Eukaryota; kingdom Metazoa; phylum Chordata; class Amphibia; order Gymnophiona; family Ichthyophiidae; genus Ichthyophis; species Ichthyophis bannanicus. The sequence goes on from CM066045.1 coordinate 58,243,976, forward strand.
GATTAATAAGCATGCCCCAGTAAATACAAAACCTGGCATATCAATAAATCATTAGTCACTACTATAAATTCATCAATGCATAACTAATGAAAAAACAAAAACAGGAAAGTATTGAAAAACACCAAGAATTATAAAAAAAAAAAAAAACCTCATTCACCCCCAAACCTAACCCCTCCCCCCACACCCTCATTAGGAAAATCAGCTGGAAAATCAGAACTATAAATCCATGGATGCAATGCAGCCAAAACAGTACTGACAGCCTGTTACGGTTGCCTTTGGTCTGGTAGCAACGTTATGCCAACTCCTGTGAACATTGTGAAGCTGATCGCCTGGAGTATATTCTCCGCAGCCATTCAGATATTCTTAACAATTTATTTATTTGTTCATTCATTTATTTATTAGAAAAAGCTGGTTTGTTTGGGGGGAAAATATGTATATTTGTGCACTTTGGGGGATGATTATTAAACTCTGCTAACTGCTAGCTCGAGGCTTGGCATGCAGAAAGCGCACTGGGGGGCCCCACACTGAAAATCCCATACTAGTAGGCTAGCACACAAGTGGATGGAAATGGTGGTTTGGGGGCACAGTGATAGTCATTCCCAGTTCTTGAGGTTTTCAGTATATCCCAAATGAATATGTGTGAGATAGATTTGCATACAATGAAGGTGGCGCTGTAAGTATGTAAGTCACTGTCTAGGGCCAATTCAACCAGGCCAGTCACTGATGGACTGTTTGAAGCACATATTCTAGAAAATGGGCCAGGACTGCGAAGCATACTTAGTTCCAGGAGGGAGACTTTTCGGCCAGTCCTACTTTTGAACTAATATCCCAAAGCAGTGTGGTATTTGTAGTTCCTAATTCAGACCAGACCTGTAGAAAAGGGGTCGCTGGAAATCCAGGATGGAAATATCTGTGCCGATATTTCAACTCTGCAGTCAGCGTTCCCTTTAAACACTGGCTGTGCGTTTAGAGATAAACCCAGATACTTAGTGCCAGTCAATATCCGGATTAGCCGAGCTGAACATTGAGTACACCAGCGACCGCCTCCATTATCCGGATAATGGAAAGCTTTAGTGCCATTATACAGCCAGCCATCCACATTACGCAGGGCAGCTCTTTACTATCCTGATTTATGCAGATAGTTATCTAGATAGTTTGCCGTTCTGCCCCAACTCCGCCTCCAGACCACCCCGGCGCTGCCTGGGCGGTCTGTGATGATTTTCAGTGCCGTTTGTCCAGCCAGATAAATGCTGTTTTAACATCAGGCCCATTGTTCCCAGACCAGTGGTATTCACTGCCAGTCCTGAAGGGTCACAAATAGATCAGGTTTTCAGGATATCTTTAATGAACATGCATGAGATCGATTTATGTAAAGCAGAGGTGGTATGCATGCCAACCTCTCTCATGCAAATTCATTATGGATAGCCTGAAAACCTGATCCGTTTGCTGCCCCTGAGGACTGGAAATGAATACCACTGAGCAACAATATCATTTCCAAGAAGTCAAAATCAGCAGTGATGCATTTCCACCATACTGTGCACAGTATGAAGGTAATGAATGTACATTCTAAAAACGGTCATATTCAAATCACTAAATTGAAAATGTTTTTCTTTTATGCCCTCTGTCCTCATCGCTGGAATCAAGGACAAGAGACTGCCAAACATTTGGGAGTCGGACGCAGATCTAAAATCAGGGGCAGTTCCCGAAAACTGGGGACATCTAGTAACTTTATACATACAGGTTTCCTTAAAACTAGTTTAGTGCCATACAAAAATATTCCAAATTGCCATTTGAATCTAGTAATCAATAGTTGCATAGACTTTCCCCATTCTCCATCCCCCCCAACACACACAAAATCTGCTTGAAAAAGTGAAGACCATTAGAGATAGCAGAAAATATATCTGTTTTAAAAACATTTAATAGTTCACGTTACCTCCAATGGCTTGGAGTTATCTCATTGCCGTAGAAAAATTGGTCAGGAACCATTTTTAATCTTTGACCTCAGTTGCTAGGTTTTGCTGTCTATGTGGGACCCATCTGCACTCGCAAAAAATCTCAACGCCTCTGAGATCGCTAGTCTACAGTCAAACCCCTTCCTTCATCAGCCCCTCACAAACAGGTGCATGAGGGAGGAGTGGCCTAGTGGTTGGGGCAAGTTACCTCAGGCTGGAAGGTCAGGGGCTCAAATCCCACTAGAGGACAGCAACCTTGGGCCAGAAGGACTGGGGCTTCTAGTCCCACAGGTGCTCCTTGTGGTCTTCGGCAAGCCACTTAACCCTCCATTGCCCATGTTCCCTGTAAGTATTAGTGTATGTGTCTCATATCCCCGCGCGTTAAATGTATCCCTCAATTGTGTTGTGACCACTTTGATTGAAGGATAAGGCGGTATACAAAACTGTCTACATAAATAAATTTCAGGACATAACATACTAGTAAATTCAAACCAACCAAAAAATACCTGTTTATTAGAATCCTCTCATAGCCATCTGTTAAGGAGACATAAATTAATATTAATTCTCTGTGCCCACTTCTGCTTCAATTAAGGCTAACTTAAATTATTTGCCATTGTAAATATAGCTCCTGGTTTTGTGCTATTAAAATTCTCCATCTGTATTTTTCCACATTTGTTTTTTTTTTAACACAAATATTTCTCTACTTCCCACACTGATCTAATTTATTCAGAACAACAGGATCAGAGCCTACATATTTCCCCATATGTTTGCTCTCCTTCTATGCTTTTTGGGCTTGGATATTTGTGCTGAAGAATTTATGTTTATGAGATGCCTTTGGGTTGGACCGAAGGCATGATAACATGGTCGAAGACCCCTCCTCCTCCATAGTAAAGGGTAGGAGGAAAAGGGAAGGTGGGGGAGGGGAGACCTGGTTAGTCAGGGGTGAGATTGATGAGGGGGGAGAGGCTAGAGCTAGGGGCATCAGTGAGGAAGTGGGCATAGCAGGTGATGTTGTTGCCCACCCATCCACCACAATGGAAGGGGATATTAAGGGGGGGGTTGCATGGAGAAAGATTCTCATGTGCAGATGGGGATGGAGCTAAAAGGGGAGGGGGGGGGGGTTGCAGTCACAGCCACAGCAGTGAGGGAGGCCTTGTGGGAGTTTGGCACCAGCATATAGGGGGAACGAGCTGGAGGGGACTTGGTGAGGAAATAAGGGGGGTGTCTAGCATGCAACACCGCTGTGAGCAACGAGACATAGTCTGGCAATGGAGCAAGCTATGTGCAGGGCCTGCCCAACCATTAGACAAACTAGGCAGTTGGGGTGGCATTTTTTTGGGGGGGTGGGGGGGAAAAGAGTATGGCATTCAAAGTTAAATGATAGATTCTGACAGCCAAAGGGAAAGGCATAAGGTTTAAGGACTGTCTAGGGTGCCAACACCTTGAACCATCTCTGGGGCCAGCCCTGGATATGCTGAGGGACTGGACATGACTAGATTGCCACTGAGAGAACAGCAGGGAAGCCGACCTGATGGAGCTGTGACAAGATATGGTTCAAGCTGAAATGGTTGTGTGAATAAAGACTGTGGTCATATGTTTTGCCGTATGTTGTGGTTATTGTGTAATTCTTTGAGGCTGGAACGTGGGAAGTATGTGCCTGTGTTATCTGTTAAACGTGGAGAAAGGGGCGTGCTTCTTTCTTGACTTAGGGGTCTGTTTACTAAAGCACATTAGCTGGCAAAGCCTAATGTGGTGTTTTTCTGCAAATACTACGCCGTTAGCTGCAAAAGCCGTGCGGTATATGCTGGCGGCACGCACAGTATTTCCCCAGCAGATAGTGCACTGAAAATGAGAGAGCGGCATGGCAGCGCCGTGGATGCAGCCATTATGGTTTATTCCTACTTGATGTACCGCTCTTAATATCAAGGAGAACGGTTTACAATGATGAGATGTTATCTGCATCCACGCGGTCTGTGACTTTGACAGTTACCGCAGCCTGTCTCCTTAAATCAGGGGACAAAGTATTCCAAATACAAGGCCCAGTGATCAAAATAGCAGGATTCCACATTAGCTAACTTAGGGGCATGTTTACTAAGCGGCGCTAGCTATTAACGTGTCCTTGAGTGTGCACTAATGGACTACGCTTACAGCGTGCACATTAAACAGACAGCGTGGGGTGCGACAGGGAGGAAATTGGGTAGGATAGAGGCAGAGCACATTGCAGTTAGCAGGGATGTGCATGATTGACAATGCCACCTGTTAGGGTCCAAACTAGTGTGGTACCTACTGGGACCATACTATACACGCCCCCAACAAATAGCACACCACTGTTGCATGTACTGTGCATTGATTTGTACTTTCATTGTGTGATACTTGCAAAACCTTAATAAACATGCCTCTTCATATAAGAAACCGGGGAGAGAGCTAGCTGTAGTGTCCTGGTGGACCTCGAGGAGTACGCAGAGTTATAGACCTGAAATAATTCTATTAAAGGTCCAGGCAATTTATCACATAATATTTGATTCAGAATGCAATTTAAAATTGATACTCTATATTTGGCTGGTTTTAGTAAATAAAATAAATAAAGGACCAATACTAATTTATCACCTTACCCTCCAATTACGTATGAGCATTATACACACATGTATCCATGCTTGCGGATAAATACACAACAGATAAACATACAAAACAGAAATATGCACACACACACACACATGCAAACAAAACATAGACAAGACACACACACATAGGCAATGCAGATTCAAACAGATGAGCGTGCATATACATACTTGCGTTTTCTTTGACTCTATCACTGTGATGACTGGGCTGAGTTGAGAGGGATATAAAAGAAGGGGGAAATGTCTGGGGGAGTTGTCCATGAAAGCCTGTAGCACCATAGTCCAGTGAAAATTAGTTCTGACAGCTGGAAGCCCAAAGGACTGCAAGACCAAAACAATATACAGTCAAACCTCGGTTTTCGTTTGCCCTGGTTTTCGTACGTTTCGGTTTTCGACTTCTTTTCTGACTGAGATTTTGTCTCGGTTATCGCCTCGGTTTTCGTAAAGAATGGCGCTGGTCTGTATACACTGCCCGCCCAGTCCCGGCAGCACTACCCCCCGGAAGTCCCGGCAGCACTACCCCCCGGACTCACCGATCGCGTGTTGAGAAGCGAAAGTCAGCTGAGCAACATCCTCGAGCCAGAGTCAGAGATGCAAGGATTGCACAGAGAGGAAGGCCCCAATCTCTCCACTGCCTGCCTGTTCTCTGGAGCGCCCCCTCAGGCTCGGAGGTAGCAGGGTAGCTGTCAATGTAAGCAGGAGATGTTGCATGAATGTGGGAGGCAGTTCTTTCTCTTGCAGGGTACGCTTGCAAATTGCTGTTGAGACGGAGTCAGCGATCAGATTACAGTGCCGTACAGTACAATATCTCTGTGTTTGCTGTCCTGTGGACGATCGGGCAGGTGAGAGAAGTGACAGGAACTGGGTGTCTGGAACGGATTAATTGAATTTACATTATTTCCTATGGGAAATATTGCTTCGGTTTTCGTACGTTTCGGTTTTAGTCAGACTTCTTAGAATGGATTAATCATGAAAACCGAGGTTTGACTGTACTGTATATATATATTTACATGTTTACAATGCTTGAACATATTTTGTGGTGAGGGCCATTAACAGTCATAGCAGGGTTTAGGCCAGGGGAGTTACTCAGATCATGCAGTTGAAGTCCTGGACAGGTCATCATGCATCAATTTGCTTTGCCATTGGAAATTTTCAATTTAATTCTGACAGGTCATTAGAGACCAAAGGCCTCCATGCCCCTATCCTGCTGTCTGGGAAACAGGTCATTCTGTCTTAAGTGCACCTACTGTTCCAAAAGTACATTTTGAGATATTTCCTGTTTGTTCAGCCGTTATACGGTAACAGAATTTTAACACATTAGCCTTGAGGATAATGAAAAATGTGAGGTAGGGTTGGTTCTCTTTTATCATGCTTCTATGGAACAGTAGCTCCCTTCGTTTTTCATGGTGTCATAGCATGATGCAAAAATTAGGGATGGAATGAAAGCTGCACAAATATTCCCACACATTGGCTAGATATGGACTTTTTTTCTGCTTGAAATGTGCTGAACTTGTTTATCCTGTATGTTTGTCTTAACTAGATGGTAATCTCTATGGAGCAGGACTGTCTCTTATATGTGTCGGTACAATGCTGAGTACACCTAATAGCACTTTAGAAATAAGTTGTAGTGATGCTAGGACTGGAATAATAACATTTGTGTGTTGTCTTTTAAGACTGACGATAGATAGCTGGATGGGTCAACAATTTTAAATCTAAACTTCCTGGTTGTGGATGGCAAATACAATCATCGTTCACACAAAGGAAGATTGCCTTTTCGTCAGACTATAAGCGGCATCTTTCAGAGGTTTTATAGAGAGCCGCTTCACCGAGCTCCCACCTCATTCAGTATCCACACGCTGCTTTTGAAGGCTCATTACAAAGGTATCAAATTAGGCCTATAAAAAGGTCTCACCTAGAACATGTTCACTGACCTTTATTTCTAAATATCAACCAACTGAAATAAATGCTTTCCTTACTTTTATGGTATAATAAACACGTGCTATGAGGAAAAGCTATTCCTGGAGCACAGAACTTGCTGTTCGGTTCCTTTTGTTTTTCCTTCCATCCCGTAGTTTCTCTTTTGCCACCAGCTCGCTCAGAACCAGTGCTGAGATCCTGGCACAATAAGCCTTCGTTTACAGGTACCCGTGGATCTTTTACCCCATGGTATAACTGAGCACCAACTTCTCCTCAGCCTGGTTATTGCAGTGACAGCCTTTTGATCAGTAGCCATGCACCGGTGGTCCCTTAAGAACCTTGCAATCCTCAGCCAACAGGGGTCGCCCTTGAGCAATGGCCATGACTCCGTCCTCCCCAGGGTTTATGAACACAGCCTCTGCAGCATCCGCAGTCAATCCACGGCGCAGAAGATCCATCTGGAGGATCTAACCGGGGATCTTACGCCAGGGTCTACATTAGAAGGAGGTGCAAACAGGGTAATTGCCCAGGGCCACAGGGAGCCACAGTCTTGCCCAAAGATGAAGAAGGCACAGCCTACTAGCAGACTTTGGGGCCCCCTTCTAAATTTTTGCCCTGGGCCCCAGCGTGTTTAACAGCAGCCCTGCCTTCTGCTTGGCAGTACACAGTACTGTCCCTAAGCCGGTTCTCCATCCCGTTCAGTTCTTTCTATCTACTTTATGTTTGCGGCCTGTCCTCGCACTTTGTCCCTTAGAATCAGGTATTCAGAAGTGCCGTGTGCTCTACGCTGAGGAGGAGCAGAAGAGAGGCACCCGGGTACGAGAGAGAATGCAGTGCCAGTCGCCGTATTTACTAGTCTCTCTTTAAGTCCCATTAGCCTCCCTGTGCCAAGGGTTGGCCCCCGAGTTGGTAAAAGATGCTGGTGCCCTAGGCAGACCTTAAGCTTTCTACCCCTCCCCTCCCAAGCTATTAAAACCTCTTTTTTAGCTTTGAATGCCCTGCTCTTTTCCATCCCCCTAACATCGCTGCCCTAGGCCACTGCCTAGTTTGCCTAATGGTTGTGCCAGCCCTGCCTATGCTTCAGTTTACCAAGTGAACCTGCGTGATAACAGCCTTATTACTGGATATCTGGCCCTGGAGGTGGCTGCCCTCATGCTTCTGAAATGTTGTATTACTACTGTATAGCGCTACAAGTCATATGCAGCATTATACGTATAAATGTAAGACACAGTCCCTGCTCATCAGAGCTCACAATCTAATCAAGACAAAACACATATATAGAGTATGGCAAGATACACATAAGAAGTGGACAGGAGTGAGGAGCATCAGGATCCAAAAGCGGCTTCAAAGAGGTGGGTTTCAGCTTGGATTTGAATAGGGCGAGAGAAGGAGCCCGACGCGCTGACTCAGGTAGTTAGTTCCAGGTATATGGAGCAGCGAGATGGATTGAACAAAGTCTCGAGGTGGCAGTGGCAGAGAAGGGCACAGATAGAAGGGATCTGCCAGAGGAGAGAGTGAGATAAGAGAGGAAAGACAGTGAGCAGCTGCAGAATGAAGGCACTTGTAGGTCAGGAGAAGTTTGAACTGGATGAGGAGGTTTTGTGTGACATGAGAGCGCCAACTAAATCCAAGTTGTTGTGGTCTTAGTCTTAGCACCAGCCCTCAGTATTGCTCATCACTTTGGTCCCTCCTGACCTTATTCTTATTTTGATCAATTATCTGAAACATTCTTGCTGGTTCAAAAGAGCACATCAGGAGAGAAGGTTTTTAGCCACTAAATATATTCATGTAAATCGTAGGATAGGGCTCTAAAAAAAATCATATCGTTTTACAAAGTCAGGGGAACAGAAATCCTCAGGCATATAAACAAAAGCAGATTTATTGCTGTGATGTGTGTATACTTTCCTTTGGATGGCACAGAAAAAGTAGCAAAGTCAGAGTTGCCAAGGTACCCAGTTCCATGAGTGAGAAGGAAAGCCAGTCCTGGATTTCTAACAAGCTTATCCAATTGCATTATGGGACCTGCAGCACTGATTCCAATGATAAAATCAGGGACTACAAATATCATACTGCATTGCAATGCAAATTTAAAACCAGAACTGGGAAAAATATCTCACTCCTGGAACTGGGTAACTTGGCAACTCTGCAATTGAAAACTGATCTTTAAAAACCCAGACAGATAAGTAAAATGATCGAAACTCTCAGTCCGTTTGGATTATCACCCACAAAAATGTATATATATATATTTTTATTATTATTTTATTGGAACAAACATGGTAAATGGCTCACCACCTCTCCTTGAATACTGTAATAGTTGGCAAGTGGGGTTACAAAACCTTGGACCAGTAGTAAAGAGCAGGCAGAGGTCATGCCATAGGAAGGCAGAGCTTGGTGTCTGTTTTACAGTAGTAAAACAGATACCATGTTTCATGGGCACTGTCAGCTCGATGCCGATTTACATGGGGATGGGCACAGCTTCATGCAACCAGCCTGCCTAATGGGAAGGGCTTTGTGTTCAATTTGCATAAATGGGTGGGGATTTCAGTCTGCTTAAGATATAACAGGGAGGCATGGTAGATTCAAGAGGCTGCGCAGTTTACACATTTTTTTAAAGGAGAGGTGTAATCTTTGTGTTCTCCTTGGACAAGCAGGATGTGTCAGCCACAACTGGTGATGTTATCCCACGGCGCCAAGGACAGAAGTGCTCTCCAGAGCCCAGAAAGGAGCCCTACTTCCTGGCCTAGCCCGGAATCTGCCAGCAAGACAGATCCAGAAGGACGGGTGCCCTAAGACACCTGGATGCCCATCCACCAATGGCTCATGGACAACCTGGCCCAACTGTGGCTCACCCCGGCATCAGGAACCACCTGCACTCGCAAGCTGGAGGCCAAGTACCAGGTGCAACCAGCACTGGGATTCTCCAAGACGCAGCTGCCTCTTCAATCCATCATGGTGAAATCTGCCCTGAAGAGAACCAGATCCTCCTGCAACCACCCCAATGCTCCACCCAGCCAGGAACACAAGCTCCTGGACAATGTGGGCAGAAAGGAGCCATACTAGGTGGATGGATCGTGGCACATCAATTCCAACCTGCCATGTTCCAGGACATCCTCCTTGACAACCTTAAGGGAGCTGTGGCGGCATTGCTAGTGAAGGCACAAGCGTCCACCTCCTGGGGCACATGGCAGTGATGTCGTAGGTGCTGCAACTTGTGAGGCTACACATACGACACCTACAATGGCGCCTCTGCTCCCAGTGGGACCAGTGCTCCCAGCCACTGTCCATACACGTCCCCCTGAACAAGGAGATCCACAATTTGCTCCACTGGTGGACCCGCTCTGAGAACCTCAAGGAGGGCAGGCCCTCCAACAGCTACCACATCAGATGGTCATCACCACCAACACTTCAACCACAGCCTGGGGGGCCCATATGTGACAACTCTGCACCCAAGGAGCGGACATATCAACCTCCTGGAACTCCAAGCAATCTCATTCGCATTGAAGGCTTTCCAGCAGCACATCACCGGACAGACCATCTTGATACAGACGGACAATCAGGTCGTCATGTTCTACATCAACAAGCAAGGAAGCACAGGCTCCCGATCCCTCTGCACAGAGGCCCTCAGGCTCTGGACCTTTGCCCTCTCCAAATGCTGCCTCCTGCAGGCCACCTACCTTCTGAGCACACAGAACGACTTGGTGGACAAGCTGAGCCGCCAGCTGAACCCTCACGAATGGACTCTGAACCCGCAAAAGACAGAATCGCTCTTTGGGTGCTGGGGCCAGCCACAGATCAACCTCTTTGCCACTGATGACAATGCAAAACGTCCCTAGTTCTGCTCCAAATGCCCATCCAGCAGGAGCCTAGCTATGGATGCCTTTGATGTGTTGTGGGGGAATGGTCACTAGTATATGCCTTTCCCCTCCCACTCGCCTCATCTCAAAGACCTTCCAGAGGATAATGCGAGACAGGACGCATGCCATCCTCATTGCACCACACTGGCTGAGACAGATGTGGTTTCTGTAACTATTCCATCTTGTGCTGGAACCGCCGGTGTGCCTCCCCCTCAAGTCAACACTCCTCACCCAGGACACGGGTGATACGCTACACTCAAACCTGCCAGCCCTCAGCCTGATGGCCTGGAGATCGAGAGGCTCTCCCTAGCCTCACTCTGCCTGTCATCAGAGGTGCAATGTGTTATCCTCGCGGCCAGATGCCAGTGCATGAGAAAATCCTATAATATGAAGTGGAAACGCTACAGCACATGGTGCGCCATGCACGGCCTGGACTCAGTCTCCTGCCTGGTTCTCCAGATCCTCCAATACCCGAGTACCCTCTTTGCCAGTGGCCTCAAGGCACAGTCCATCAAGATTCACCTCTCTGCCATCGCTGCTTTTCATGAGCACAATGACAACTGCTCTGTTGCCATGCACCCCCTCGCCGCCCACTTCATGAAAGGTCTGAACCACCTATGCCCCTCAGTGTGGGCCCCAGTCCCTTCCTGGGACCTGAATGTGGTCCTACATCAGCTGACACAAGATCCCTTCAAACCCCTGCAAACAACATCACTATGATATGCCTCCTGGAAGACACTCATCCTAGTAGCGATCACCTCAGCCAGGAGGATCAGTGAACTGCAGGCCCTTGTGGTAGGGCCCCCATACATACAGCTGCACCACGACCTGGCAACACTTTCTACCCACCCAAGGTTCATTCCGAAGGTTGTCTCGGCATTCCACATCAACCAGGCAATAGATCTGCCCACCTTCTACTCCGAGCCACATGCCTCAGAAGAGGAGCAGAGGTTGCAACTCTAGACTGCATCAAGGCCCTGCACATCTACCTCACAGGACCAAGTCCCTGCGCCAGGGATCACAGCTCATCACCTTTGACCCCAACAGGCCAGGGCGTCTGGTCATGAAGAGGACTTTGTTGCAATGGATAGATGACTGCATTGCCTTCTGCCACGACTGGGCAGGGGTGCAAACTGCAGCCAAAGCCAGAGCACACCAGCTCCGGGCGATGGCCACCAACATCACCAACTTGCCAGTACCTGACATCTGGTCCTCAGTGCACATCTTCCAGAAACACTACTGCCTGGACCCCCAGGCATAAGCAGACAGTGCCTTCAGCTGTGCAGTCCTGGCCTCAGCGGCACCTCTGCAGGCTACAAGCAAAGGAATGCTGGACTAGAAAGACCGATCATGGGACACTGTTCGAACTCCTGTCCATTATGGCAATGCCAGCTGTTCTCGCAACAGCTGCTTTTATAGTTGCTATGCTCACAATTGTTGTACCTGTGGTCACTGTACCTCCCTTGTTCTGTTCCAGAGTTACACTGTGCCTTCCTCACCCACTGCAGCAGGCACAACACACACAGCTAGGGAAGCACCAGGTGTGGCTGACAGATCCTGATTGTCTATAAAGAAAGCAAAGTTACTTACCTGAAATGGGAGTTTTCCTGGACAGTAAGATAAGTCAGCCACACATACCCACCCACCCACCTCCCCAAGATGAGGTCGGCCTCATGACTAATGCCTGTCTACCTAGCAGCAATGTCACAGCTAGGCTAGGTAGGGGCAGGCCAGGAATTAGGACAGGAGAGCATGTCCATCCTTGGCGCTGTTGGATGACATCACCAGGTGTGGCTGATATCCTGCTATGCAAGGAGAGCTCCCCTTACAGGTAAGTAACCTGGCTGTTTTACAATCGTCCCTAATGTATACTTGCTGTGTTAGGCTTTTAAAATTAAGTAGCATTAAAAGTCAAGGCAAAGGTTTGTATTGCTGGATTGACTCACTGTTGTACGTATGATCGGGACTGAAGAGCTCTTTATAGCTGTTCAGCGAGCCAGTGCATAAAGAGAATCGGTCTGCGAATCATCCCGTTCGCGCTGCAGCAGATACGTGCGACTCGCAGAGAAGGCGTGGCACTGGGGCGGGGTTTGCCGCTGCTTTGGAGGCGGATAGGCGGAGCTCCTCGTGGCTGGTTTGCATAGGAGGCGGGGTCGTCTGGAGCGTGTATACACGCGGCACGCGCCCTGTCACCTCGGCTCTCCGACCCTTTCTCCTGGACGCGTTGCACGGGAGCTGCGAGGCGGCTTCTTGCCTCGGCTACGGCAGGCGTTGCTTTGATTTTATTGCAACAGGGTGCGCAGACCAGCTGGGAAACTATGTGACTCCCGAACCTCCAGGTACAGCTCCCCTTTCTCCGCTCCTCCCCATGCAATACCAAAAAATCCAGTTGTCGTTTTTCACGGGCTTCCTTAAAACCATATATACGTATTTTCCATCTGACGGTGCAAACTGAAAATGGAAGGTGCAGCAAGCTTTTAAATCGAGGTTTGCCGTCGGCGTGCCCACCGCTGCTCCGACCATGTCCCAGACCGAGGTGGATCTGGCAGGATGCGGCTTTCGCTTTAACTCCGTTCTGCCCGAGGATCCGGGGGAGATGCCCCCCAGCCTGTCAGCCCTGCGGAGGCGCCGCTTTTCGGGCAAAGACTCCCGCATAAACGCCTATAAGTTCAACCGGAGGAGCTCGGCCCAGCTGGAGCTCCTGGGCTACGATCCGCCCGGCTCCGCGCCCTGCTGGCCCCCGGACCCCGCCACCTTTTTGGAAGAGAAGGAGCCGGAGCCGGTGAGCCCCTCGCCCTCCCGGGCTCCCGATCCGGCGCCCCCTGCCCCCCTGCCTCTCGCCCGCATTGCCGATGTCAGCTCTTCAGAGGAGGAGGAGGAGGGCGGCGGCGGCCTCCAGCGGCCGGTAGGGGTCGCACCCCGGCCCCCAGCGGAGAACCTGCGGGAGCAAGACGAGTCCGAGGAGATCGAAACGAAAGCCGTGGCCACCTCTCCGGATGGGAGATACCTAAAATTCAACATCGAGATCGGCCGAGGCTCCTTTAAAACCGTGTACAAGGGACTGGACACCGAGACCACGGTGGAGGTAGCCTGGTGCGAGCTGCAGGTGAGCAGATCTCCTCTCATTCTTTTGTTATTTTTGTATACGATTTGTGTTTTCTCCGCTGATATCTCCGTGCATGGCGTCCGTCCCACATCATGGACCTGGAGGTGCCTCCAAATTCATTGGGTGGCGATCGGGGCAGCAGAAGTTGGTATTAGTCGCAACCTGCTGCTTATTTTGAATCCTGATCCTGACTTCCCCACGCGTGATCCTATTACTCCCTCTGTTACGGTAGGAAACGGATTTCCGCCGGAATTCTGCAAACAAGCTTAAGACTTCTGGGTCAGAAGGTCGGGATTACGCTTTGTCAAAATTAAAAAGCGTATTGTTTTTGAGTGATAACTTAAAATACCATAGAGAGGAAAAAACACAAAAATAGTGCAAAACGTTGACTTTTTGTGTGCGGACTTCCAGCAGGAGGCCGGTGCTACTGTTTTTGATTAGAAGGGGCGATGGCAGGTCGTCATTACATTCTACTGAACTCTACCCTATGATCGCTCATTGAGAGAGTTCAGCCTAAGTACCAGTTTGTTGCTGGGTGCTAAAAATACCTCCTAGGCCGAGGTGCAAATTGGGAAGACAGCTTGGACTCGGTCATCTTTCTGCTGACATCTTTTGTGCTGTGTAGGTTTTAGAAAACCCTTTTTGCCTTGTCCAGTTCTAAGGTGAATTCCCAGCCAAGGACATGAGAAGGGCAAAGTAATAACTGATAATTATACATAATAATATAGCCTGTTGCTATATTTCTGAAGTTTTCACTTTTTCCTGCAAGAAAACTTCTGTGGACAATACAGCTACTGTCGTTTTCAACACCAGTGTCCCAGTAGGAATGCAGACCAGACAGGATTTTTGTCATATAGGGTCATATGCTTTTGTCATCTACAGTTAAATCTGCTAAAATAAAAATCTTTCTTTTCAAGGGGTGTTCATAGGTGCGGTAGAAATCAATTTGTTAAATGGAGAAAAAGTATACTGAAGGGAAGAGGCAGGGCTGGTCCAACCATTAGTTAAAATAGGCAGTTGCATGAGGCATCAACTTGGGAGGGAGGGAGGGAGGGAGGGGGGGGGGGGGCAAGAGCCGGAATTCAAAGGTAAATAGATTCTGACAGTCACGGGGAACGTATGGTTCAAGGTTTAACTTGGTGCCAACACCTTGAACCAGCCCTGGGGCTTGCTCTGGGAAGCAGTTAATCTTTTGGGATTCATTTATAAAAATAATTTGAAGTTTAATTTGAAGAAGCAGCACATCCGTTTTATAGGTTGGATGCTGTCGTCCTCTGGGTTTTGGTGGTTTATACAAATCTATTTTTCAGAAGTAAAATATCTCTGGCTGAAGAGTGCTCAAAGCCCTCCTGGATTAGTGCTTGTCAGATGAGGGAACAGGGCTGGATTTAAGATGTCGGCGCCCATAGGCACAACCAGAGAGCAGTGGGGTGTAAAAGTTTCTCCCCCCAGAAATCACAGAGCACATTCCTAAAGCAAGAGGAAACAGCTGCTTAGCCCAAGATATTTGGTGCCTTCAACAATTGGCACTCCAGGCCCATGAGCGGTATGAGTTTGAAGCTGCACTAGATCCTATCTCTGATAATAAACTTTTATATGCTGCTGTGCTCTTGTTTACTGTACAAGTTACCCATCCTTTCGATCGCTGCACCAGATACACGCATACCACCAAAGCATCTGTTCTACACATAGTTGGACATAGTTTTATGAGATGCAGAGTGCCTCAGGATCCTGTTTGGATGACAGGCACACTAGCATTCCAAACAGTTTTTTACTGTCATCGTTGTTGTGGGGTTTTTTTTCCCTTTGCAGTCTCCTACACCGAAATATGCTGAACAAATTTAGTATTTATTTCAGAGGGGGAGGGATGGGCTTCCCCTGAAAACTGAGCTGCATCTTTCTCCGATGTAGTTGTGAATTGTGTCCGGGGGGGGGGGGGGGGGAAGGTGTTTCACTGATTCCTGGCTCCATCTTCCTCTTTAAAGTGGAGGACTAGAAGGTGCTAGGTTTCCTTATTTGTTTGTCCTTCTTTTTCCTCTGTGTGTAGAACAGATTTGTGAGTCAGGAGAGAGAACGTTTGTGTTCTTAATCTGTACAAAGCCCCAGTCTTTGAGAGTTTTACCCTGGCAAGCGTCTGGTTATTTGTTGCCAGCGAGTACACATGAGAATTCCGCTACTCGTCTTCGGAGGGAGGGTGGGGGGATATTGAATGTGCCCCCTGTAGCGTCTTCCAAAGTCGGCTTGTTCTCTGTTCTGCTGGAGGAATAGATAAATTGGCATCGTTTCTTTAGCTGCTGGAAATACCCAATAGCTGACTAGATACTGAAGTTCTCCCCCTTTAATATTATATTATAGTATACCTTCACCTGGATATCAATTTGAATCCACCCTTGGGGCTAAATTTAAGTTCCAGGTAGTTTTAACCCCCCCCCCTGCCCTTTCCCCCTCTTCCCCCCCCCCCCCCATAATACCTTCAGGTCAGTTTGCTGTCTTTGGTCCAAGCACTTACGCTCCTGCAACATCTGGAAGGGAAAACATTGCACAGAAGAACACAAATCACCCAAGCAAAGCCGTCTACAAAAAGAGCAGTGGGATTTCTGTCAAGAGTGGTAAATCTAAGAATCAGACAGAGATGTTATTCAGTTGGGGAACGAGCACAAACCTGTCAGAATCTCGGAATCCCTGCCCCCTTCCCCCACAAAAATAACATTTATCAGATGCTTACTGTATGCATTACAGATCCTAGGGAAATGTTTATTTCATTTGTGAGAGATGGTGTTTTTCTGATCTGCAATTAAATTGTGTGCAGCTTATTTGCTGTTTTTACAAGCCAGCCGTGGAGCACACTGACATATTCTGCCGAGGCGATCTCGCCCTCGCAGTACCCCATGTGCTTTCTCATTGCTCTCTAATAAACTTAGCGTCGCTGAAATGCCCTGAAAGGAAGCAGAACTTCCAGAAAATTAGACTGCACCCAAAAACGCAGTAGAAGAGGGCTCAGCAGGTGGTCCGTCACGGTCCTGCTTAATCTTCCATTGGTGGCCTTTCAGCGAACATTGGCTGTTGGCGAGCTCAGTGGCCACTGGCGCTGTGGTTTGAGCTACTGTAATTACGGTATTTTCTGGTTTGGTTACTGTAAAGTGTTCTTTTTCCAAAGAACAAAACCCATCACTGTTGTAATATATGGGCAGCTGGGGGTCTACAGCTGGCAGTCATTAGCTGGAAAACATTACGTCCATCTGACTGCCTCATTTTTTATTCTGGTAAGTTTGGTTTTTTTTTTTTTTTTTTTTTTTTGAAAGTGGTCAGACAGCAAGATGTGATTGCAGAGACGGACAAAAAGTAATGTTGTGTAGCTGGAGCAGGGAAGACTTAAGATGAGCCTTAAGGGGTCCTTGCAAGGTAGGCAAGCCTAGGAAGTCGGAAAGATGGTGGGATCGTTTGAAGTTTTTCAAGAGTAGACTAGACACACGAGGGGAAAGTCTCTAAACTCCTGTGGCGTTAACGTGTGTTGCAGCATGCGCTTTTCATGCTTAGCTTATAAAGCAAAGCACATGACCGCTTAGGCCTGCTCTAGAGCGCTATAAATATCCATGCCTAAATTATAGAATTTTAAAACTTTGCGCTCCCCTACCCTTCGCCCCCTGTACGCCTACATCAAAAGTATACACCATCAACCACAGGCGAATAAGATTGTCTGCCTAAAAGCAGGCATGTACAGTCCCATCCCTGCACACGTCATGGAAAACACATGACTTCTGCTCGGCAATGACACATAGCTTCACGCAGCTCCTTATAAATTATCTCCTATGTGGCTAGATTTATAACAGGGAACATAAGTGAAATCCCCAAAAAGAAGTCTAGGTTGCCATTATTATATAGACTTGTACAGTTATCTTCTATAGCACGCAATTGCTGCCACATATATTAACACCTGCTCTGAAGCAGGTAACTCAAATGTGTGCATGTACTGTGCGCATATGTGTTATAAAATGTGCACATAGGTTGTAAGGCGGCTCTAGCTCTACCAGAACTATGCCTTGGAAATACTTAGTGCCCTAGCTGTATGCAATCTGTGCATATCTTGTGAAAGGCTTTATACAGTTACCCCTGATGTGTCCAAAAATGGATTAGGTAGAGTGAATCCTTCCTGCAATCATCGATGGCCTAGATTTGAGATTTATAACTTGTCTGTCTAAATAACACACAAGGCATGCATCTACATGAACATAAATACATTTAGCACAAAAACAAATGAATCTCTCCACAGTCGATGTCAACGCATCCAAAAATAAACCCCCTGCAGATGCAAACTCAGCATAGCACAGCATTAGAACTTAAGGTCATTCAGTAATATTAGAAACATACAATTAATATCAATTCAAATCTAACCAAAACAAACAACTATAAAACTATCCATTAAAAATTTTCCCATATTAAATGCAAGTATAAAATGTCCAGGGCCGTCCCTCTTTCTCGACTAAACCTAGTTAGAACTAAATAGCCATATCTTGAAAGTATGGCCGAATGACCTTGTGGCCTTCAAGCCTTCCTAGTTGTATAGATCTAAAGTCAAAGCTTTGCTTTAGTTGTTAATTTTTGTCAACCCTAAACTGAGTTCGAGCCGCCTGACTGAAGACCGAGCACAGTTTAGGACAACTATCCAGAGGGTTGTTATGAGTCGACGCTGATTCAACGGCACTAAACAACAAATAATAATTTAGAAGCTCTTGAAATTCCCCTAGTTCTGAATTCTGTTTCTTTTCTCTCTCTCTCTCTCTTGCCTTTATTTATGTACTTTGTTAATTATTTCTGCTTTCCCAGCGCTCCTTCTTTTTATCTTTCCATTCAGCCTTAAGTTGTGTGCTGGGACATGCCTTAGTCCCACGGTAGTAACTGAGGATGGCAGGCTGCTGCTTGGGGGCCTTTTTTAGTTAAGTGGTTGACTTGCTCCATCATGCCAGGCTTGAGTGAAGAGTTCCAGATGTCCCTACGACTAATAAGTGCAGGTCGAAAAGCAGATCTGAAAGTCCTGGGCGCACTGATGTTTCAAACAAGATATCTATTGACAGCTATGAGATCAAGACCTGGCATGTCACTCTGTGCGACCATAGATCAGCGATGCCAATACTCACTCTGTGCTCTGTCAGTGCACATTAATTTCCTGGGTAAATGTCTATCCATTTTGACCCTCACTATGCTGATTCTTTTACAATAGCAGAAAAATGCCTTTTTAAGACTAGGGAGGATCCTGTTCAAATATGGCTGCCAGCTCATGTCTAAATTTCTCAGATTGGTAGCCATGTGTGGTAGCCATGATTGGTATGAGGAAGAAGACCCAGAACAGAGGAAGAAACAGGAGCTCAGCTGTATCTATTGTAAATAACAACAAGTTTTAGTTTTATCATTTTTCTTCAACAATAGAGGACACATGATGATGTTGCGAGACTGATAGCAACCCCTTCCTACTGAACTCGGCTAAGTTGATCCTTTCTAGAGATGTGGCAAAAGTATTCGATGATGATCAAACCAGCACCGGCGCAAGGATATTGCACACCCTAGGCAAACCTTCAGCCTTGCACGCCCCATCAACTAATTTTCAGGTTTCTAGCACCTGCTTTTCCCTCTCATCCTCCAAGAGTTTGATAATCTCAACAATCATTGCCATAGGCAAAGGGATAGGGTGGGCTACAGAGGCCAGGGCCTAATCAACTTGTGCTCGGAGATGGAGGCAGAAATTTGATTTGTTTGGTCCCCCAACCAAAAAGAGGTTTTGCTGCCCCTTCCCCAGTGCTACCCTCCCTAGAACGATCCTGTATAACCCATCAGGACCTATTGTTTCACCTTGACTGCATCTGCAGCTGCTAGGTCTGCCTAGTGATTACACCAGCCCCGAGTCAAACAGTACCAGAGCTTCAGGTCACTGGTGAAGAACTGGGCCTTGGATGAAGCATGGCAGACAGACTCGTTATCATTTGTGAAATTACGGAAGAGCTGATGGGGGAAGATATATCTAGAAAATTGGATCCTCAGGACCAGTGTCTACAAGTGGATTAATTTTGCACATACCTTGACAGTAATGAGCCTCGCTCCTAAGCCAGGCTGTGCTGGGTATTCTCCATCTCTGTTCCACTTGGCACTTGTTAAAGGTACCTGGTTGCCATGGTTTAGGATAAAGTGACTAGAGGAAGTGAAGAACAGAGTGGGTGATTCTCAGTGGGCTCTCTTCCTGTGGCAAACATCGACACTGATAAGCTGGAGCAGCACCAGGAATTTCCATTTGGAAGTCAGCAAGACATAAAAAAGCAATTGATACAACATAATAGACTGATGGAGGAGACGGGAGAAACCCAGTGCACATTTTTTTTTTCAAAATAGTTTCCATACTTGTTGCAGACAGAAGTAAATATTTTGTAGAGTGCAGACATGAAGGCACATTTTAGGAATTACATCCAGTTACAGGCTGGGACGTGCAGTCATTGAGGCCAGAACATAAGAAACACCAGCAATGTGCACGTTTTGGCCCAATTTCAGAAATTTGCACGTGACTGAAATGGATGTCTTCGGTCAGGGTCATACAGACGACCCCATGACAGACGTTTAGAATGGGGATGTGTATCTCCTACTGCATGAACATTCCTGTACATTGCAAGTGGAGTGCATTGAGGAAACGTGTCTGCATCTCCCTTCTGTTTTCTCTTTTTGGTTGTGAAAAGTGTCGTGGACATCAGAGTACCACCAACGTCACTACTCCTTCCAGGTGTTTTGGCGGCAGAACTAGAGTTTCACCTAAGGTGTCCAATACTCTTGCACTGGCCCTGTGTGAGTTACCTTCCAATAACAAGTATCTATTTAGAACACCGAAGGCAGCGTAAATATTCCTAGCAACTTCCAGCCTGGAAGGTCTTGATGGTAGAAGACTAGACGAACAATGATGGGGATCTTTGAGCTTGAAATCATGCCCACAGACCAAGTGCTGTTTCAACTGCTCTTCAGAGTTCTTTATTTTCTAATTTTGAGGGTTTTTTCTTTTTTTTTAAATATCTATTCCAGGAGAATACTGCTCTATTTTGCAGTCAGAGCGGTTTATGTATAACAAGGAACATTAACAGAATAAAATGTTTTACATACAACAGGAATGTCAACTCGGATAACTTAACAGGAAAAAGCTGGGTTGAGATTTCAGTGGGGGGGGGGGGAACATGGGGCGAAGTGTTCAAAGTGTTAACAATGAAGATAGACCTTTATTATCAAAGTTCTCTCAACGGAACGTTCGCCTACCACGGAATGTGCTTTAAAGACTTGTAAAAGGTTGAAAGTTCCGAAGTGGCTCGGATTGGGTTCTGTAGCATGTTCCAAAGGGATGGTGCATACGGTGACAACGCCTGGCTGCAGGATGTTTGGCTGCTTCTTGTTCTCACTGCAGGGGTGATGAGAATATTGCACGTGCTTTGCCGTCTCTCTTCTTATTGTCAGGTGACTGATGGATGTGAGCAGGGCTGTTTTTTATTTTATGCACATCACAATCTGTAACCAATGTAAGCGTTTAAATGTCGGAGTGATATGCTCCAGTTTGGACGAGCGGCCGTATGCTGAGCCATCTGAAGTGGGTGTAGGATGTATTTCAGTAGGCGTTGATAGATGCTATTGCAATAGTCAAACTGAGGGAAAATAAGGGCTTGGAATATGGTGCGGTAGTCGTGTGGCACGTGGAGTGGTCGTAGGTGGTGGCGCGTTCTTATTTTATGATAAATTGCTTTTGTGGTATTGTGGATGTGGGACTGCCTGCCCAGATGTTGATCAAAGGTGATTCAAGGTAGCAAATCTCTGGTTTTACTTCCAGTTCTGCATTCAGAACATTTAAGGTTGGTGGTATGAATGATCGGACTTTAGTTAAGAATAACACTTTGATCTTTTTGAAATTAACTGCAAGGTTGTGCCTGGACAGCCAGTGGACGACTATATTAAGGCAATCTATCAATTTAGGGGTATGTTTACTAAACCATCCTAATGTGCGCCCGGCGCTAGTGTGCAGGATGCCATATAAGGAGTGGGCATTTCAGTCTTAACCTAGCAAGCCGGGATTATCGCGCACTAATGTGCGCCGCGCACATTAGCGCACCAGAAACACGCGCGGGAAGCATAAGCGAGCGCGCTGATGTGCAAACAGAGGAACAGGGCTGCAGTACAATGGTGAAGACACTGACAGATGGTGCAGGGGTCATGGGTTCAATCCCCCACTGTGCCCAATAAATTATGCTGGCTGAGGCACTACCTGTTATGTGTAATATTGCATTATGAGGCATTTTAATTTTATTTTAATTACTGCTGCTAGCAAACGCACCCTCAAAGCGCTGTAACATAAGGTGCTGCATACGGCACCCCATAAGGTACCCAGAGGGCACATTTTAAAGTGCACTGGCCGCCACGGCACCCTACAATGTTGCTGAAAAGGTGGCCTATAGGGCGCCATATAGGGTGCCCTTTGAGGCACGGCAAGGTCATACACTGTTTTTGATGGCAGCACTGTGCATGTTAATGCATGGATATGTTAAGTAGGTGCGCTGACATGCAAGGAGAAACAGCAGTGTAGCACAATGGTTAAGACACTGACTGATGGTGCAGGGGTCATGGGTTCAATCCCCCACTGTGCCCAATGAATAAGGCTGGCTGAGGCACTACCTGTTTTGTGTAATATTGCATTATGAGGCAATTTAATATTGTTTTAATTAGTGCTGCTAGCAAACACACTCTCAAAGTGCTGTAACATAAGGTGCCGCATCAGCCGCCCTATAAGGCACTCCAGAGGGCATACTATAAAGTGCACTGTCTGCCCAGGCACCCTATAATGTCCCCTATAGGGCACCCTATAAGGCGCTCCATAAGGCACCTTATACGGACTGTAACCATAAGGTGCCTCAGAAGGCGCTTTATAGGGTGCCTTATAGGGTGCCCTCTGAGACACCTTATGGTTACAGTACCCCGAGGGTGTTATGCTGGCAGCACTAATGTACATTTAAAAATAGACAATGCTTCAGACAGCCCCATCAAATAACCCCACTGTGGGTTTGAACCCATGACCTCTGGCTCCACAAGCAGTGAAGTAACCAGTGGGCTACAGCTCCATAGCTGCTAGCAAACTCCTGGCTGGCTGCAGAAGGATTGCACGTCACCACACAAACAGTCTGCTGTGGTCACCAGGATAGGGTTAACCCACCCATACCCATGATGCACTGCACATGCAAATCAGCAGTCTACAGATGATCACAAGATGGGGTATGCACCCCGGCCTAGTAGGGGGAACTGACCGTGTGTGGCACTGGCACAGAGTAGCTACACACCGTCACATTGTGCAGGTACGGTACTCACCCTGAGGGTGAGGTAGGGCGCCCAGCACCAGGTCCACAGCAGAAATAGGACATGCTGCAGGACCCCAGCAGTGCTAATGTCTGAGATAGGTAGGTAGTGTCTGCAGACACACCTTGGATACATCTGTATTTCTCAGTCAAGGTTTAGCCCTTATGGACCCATAGGTGTATTATGTACCACCATCCCCCCCTCCCTCTGGGGCTGAGGGTGGGAAACAGGGTCTCCCACCAACAGATCCACATTCTACCTCCCTGCAATGGTGTCAGTAGAGGGGACTATCACCCCCAGTCCTGCTGGGGAACAGACACCCTACAGGGCAGTCAATGCAGCTCTGTACACATCCATAAAGCAATAGCAGACAGACATTAGGCCTGGATATGCTAAACTGCACCTCACCACTATCTGATATTCTCCTGCAGCAAGCTTTCAGCCGCTGCACCCTGCAAGGTGTTCCAGCAAGACACATACCAGCTGCAGACAGTCTACTAGCTAGTCCATAGTGCATGTTCCTGGTGGAAATGCGTGCATCCAGAACTGGGATGTCAGCATACACACCAAGCAGATAAGTCAGTGACTAGGCCCCAAAAGGGAACCCATAAATATCACATGAAAGAAATACTACATAGCACTATGGGGGCACCTAGCCATGCCGTGGTCACTGCTCAGTCAGGGTGAGAGTGATCTCCCAGCAGAACATGGTGTGGCTACCCTGTCTGTGCAGGTGGTGGCTGGGCACTACAATGTCCCAGCCATTGCCCTATGCCCTGTGCAGATGCATCCTGGCCAGGCCACCCTGTCCGGGCTATACCCATGGTACCTTGCTCCTCATTATGCACATTTGGAGGCCAATACTGGCAACAGTGCTGGCAGTGTGGGCTGTGGAGGGTGTTTGCAGCCACCACACACTGGATAGACAGACACACACTCCCCACACCTATGCCAGCATTGTGCAACTATAGAGGTGTTTGGCAGCCCTGGCACCTGCACCAGTCCTGGGCACAGTGCAGGCATGGCTATGGTGCACATTACTGTAGGAGACACTCCCCAGGGTGGTAAACACTGTCAGACACCAGACCTGAAGCACATTCCACAGACATCAGAAACGTTGCTATGATGCAGCTCACTCAGCAAATTGTGATTACTGGCAGATAGCAATTCCTAAGTTAATCATGGCAACCTTTTGATAGATGTGTACCGTATTCCCAGGTTTAGGGTGGCATTGCTAAGGTATGCAAGTGCTAGTATTGGGAGATGCATGCAGGGCCCAATGTCCTGCCTCTCCAGGAGGCATTGGCTAACAGAGCCTGTGGGTGCGGGTGTGTCTGCCCCTGTTGGCTGCTGCTTTACGGCAGAGGTTCCCAACTCCAGTCCTGGTGGGCCAAACACTGTTCGGGTTTTCATGCTGTCCCTACTGAATATGCATGAGACACATCTGCATACCATGGGGGCGGTGCATAGAGATGCAGCACAGCCATATTTAGTGGAGACAGCATGGAACCTGAATGGTGTTGGCCCTCCAGGACTGCTTTTGGGAGACTCTGCTCTAAGTAATGCGCATGTTTATGGTGTCTGTGCTCTGTAGGGTAAAATGTAGGCGTTTTGGGCATGTTTATGTTATCTGCACTAACAGTTTTGTCTGTAATACTACGTTTTAGTAGTGGGTAAAATATGGGGACTGGGTTGGCAGGAACCACAGCTGGGACTTGAACCTGTGACCTTCTGCTCCTGAACTCACTGGCTGTGTGCACTGCACCACTGTGTTGCCACAGAAATGATGCATTCCCTGGGGATTCCATGACTGTACATCAGACAGGGCCTGTCTGTTGCAGTGCACGGCACCCACCTACACAAGGCTAGGCCATGGTCTGCTGTGGGCAGCTGTCACTGCCCCCTCCACCACCAGTACCCCTCTGCCACCATGCTGACATGCCCTTCTGCTGGTGATGTGCCATCTCAGGCCATCCAGTGTGCGGGTAGGCGGCTGCCTATGGTGTGGGTTCTGGGGTAGGAGTGCCTGCATAGACGTCCACGCTTCCCCCCCCCAACACCGCCTGCCAATGTTCTGTGCCCTTGGAGGTACCTGCTGGGTACTATCCCCTGTGACACTGTGATAAACACACTCGTGCCCATGTTGGGCCCTCATCAGTTGCTGTCTGGCTGCTGTACGGTTTTCAGCATTCCTAGGTGCCACCTAGGCATCTGCCTAGTCCGCACTGTGCCCAAGCTGCACCACAGCATGTGCCGCCTGCAGCCCTCTGTATCCCATTTCCAAGCATCTGTCCAGTTGGCCGTTCCGACATGCCCGCCTGCTGTTGCCGCACATGTGCACGCCATAGGAAACCTGTCTGATGGTAAGGGAAACCCTGCACAGCGCAATTTCACTGTGGGCTCATTCACCTTGTATGGGGACGGAGCATGGACCCTTCCAAAATTAATATCCTTTTTTTGGTGCCTTCATGGCAGTGTTTTTTGATGTATCCCATTGAGATCACTATTGCCCAGCTTGGTTATTTTATTTTTCCATTTTCTGCTGGTCCTTTTCACTGTTTATTTGCCCTTTTGTTCCGTGCACATGTATCACACTTATCACTTTTTTTGTAGGTTTCCCTGATTTTGCTGTTCATTGCTGACAGAAATGGTTTCTCTTCCCTTTAAATCAGCTCTAACGCCAGGGTTTCACTGGCGGGTTAGTTTTGAGCCTTGGATTTCACAACGTTAGTGTACAGGGAGCCTCTCCCCTCCCACTCTCCACCCATTGACCCCTTCTCTCCGCCCCTGGGGAGCCTTCCTCCGCCCTCCAGGAGCCTTTGCCCGCCTTCATCGCTCGTTTTCGCCGCGGCGCTCATTATCGCGCGATAAGGTACCTGTGCGCCACGAGATGCGACATTATCGCGCGATAAGGTACCTTATCACGCGATAACGTCGCAGAGCGCACTTTGACTGTTTAGTAAACATACCCCATAGTGTAGTTAGGTTTGCCCGTGGAGAATGGAGCATACAACATAATGTCATCTGCGTTAATATGATGATGTATGCCAAAGGACTGCGTTAGGGGGCATATAGACTGAATATAGAGATTAAATAGCAGAACAAACAGTGCTGTGTGGGACACCTTGTGATGAGTGCGACCCTACTGTTACTTGTTGCAGACATCCTGTCGGGTAAGATTGGAACCGGTCCAATGCTGCGCCATCTATCCCTATCTCCTGCAAGTGACCTGTCATGATATTATGATAGACTGAATCAAAAGCTGCAGCGATGTCCATGGATATTAAGATAAATCCTTGCTTTGATTCCAGGAGGGAGGTCAAGAGTTTCAATACCATTGTGTTCTCTGAAACCATGCTTTCCAGGGTCCAGTGGCATGTGGGTGTCTGTGGTCTTGGAGTTGCAGTGGGACCGTTTCATAAAAAAGGAGCGGAAGACTGAATATTGGCCTGTATGAGATTATGCAGCCAGAGTTCAACTTTTTGTTTTTCAGTAGTGGTCTTATGGATGTAGTCTTGAGAGGTGTTGGCATGATGCCCAGATTCAAGGAAAGTCATATGACGCTGACAGTGAATGCACTCAACTCTGATCGTGCTATCTTGATCCACTTGGTGGGGCTTGGGCCAATCATTGAGGTGGAGGTATTGAGGCCCTGAATGATGATGATGAGTTCTAATTGTTCCATTGTGACCGAGTTGAAGTGTGCTAGCTTAGGGATGGAGATGTTGCCATTCTGAGTTTATCTTGTGTTATGAGTTTATGGCATATTTATTCTGGAAATGAGCTGCAAAGCTTTGAGGGTGCAGGGCAATGATGTCTGGATGCTCGGAAGGTTCTTTTAACAAGGATTTAACTATCTAAATCAACTCTCTGGGCCGATTTTAGTGAAGGCAGTAGGAGATTTTTGTGGTAATCCTTCCGGTTTTGGTCAATCATGCTGCGATATTTCTGAAGACTAGTCATGCAGGAATCTCGATTGCGTCGTTTGGTATAGCGCCACTTGTGTTCAAGCTTCCTGAGCTCTTCTTTAAATCTGTGGGGTACGATTTAGCTGTAGGTTCCATTTTGGCGTGCCTTGCAGATTGGGGAACATTTGATGCTTCAGATATGGTTTTGTTCCATAAGCTAATCAGTGTGTCTAGGCTGGTGGAATTGGAAGTGAGTTTTGGAAGAATGCTTGCTTATCAAAGCAGCGGAAGTGACAAGTTAATTGGAAGGTTTTGAATGACATTTTCATTACTAGCGTCCCGAGGAACATAGAATAGAATGGCATTGTGGTCAGACTAAAGAACTGGAAAGATTGATGGTGGGACTTGTTTGGTTCATCTGAGACGATATGGGAGCAAAGATGAGATCCAGGATGTTTCCTTTTCTCATGGGTAGGCATTGGCCATATTCTAGTGCCGTCATTGCTTTGAGGAAGGCTTTGGATGAAGTGATGGGAGGTTAAAATCACCTAGGACCCAAAGCTGTTTGTTCAATGCTGTGTGGCTGCAAATTAGATTAGAACTGTGGGTTGGTCGGTGGAAGAAGAGTGTGATCTATATATGAGGCATAAGTGCTTGTTTGTAATCATGATGGTGTCTAAACCGTTTGTACTTTCAGAATTGATGGTGTTGAATTTTGAGTCACTTCTGGCTATGATGACGATGCCACCACCCCTGTGGTTAGTTCTGGGATAGTTAGAGATTGTATCCGGGTTGGTTTAACTGGTTCATTAGTATTGTGTCTGTGTCTCTTAGCCATGACTCCGTTTACAAATAGTATATCTAGATTTTGATGCTCAATGTAATCTGTGATGACTGGTAACTTATGGTGAGCTGATCATGCGTTTATGAGCATGCCTTTCAGGTTCCGTGTTTCAGAGAGATGTCATGATAGGCGCTTTTGTTGATGGCTGTATCCTGTATGACTGGTATGAGATCTGGATGAGGTGAAAATGCTTCAGTTTGAATGACGGTTAGGACGAAGCATATCGGGAGAATCTGCTGGTTAAGAGGTGTGACATGATGCCATATGGTTGTGGTAGAAGTGTACTGCACTGTGTGGGTTAATAAGCTCCAACCGGTGTGACGGAGAGACTATTGGCTAGCTCTTAAAATGCAAATCTTAATGCTGGGAAGAACGTACACCACCCTTTAGAGCTTTGTTTCTGGGTGTCAAGAGGGCACACCTCCAAAGGAGGTTTTCGTGACTAAATGTGCTCCTTACTTCAGCTGCAGGCTAATTAGTTAGGTTCTGCTTGTTAGGTGTATTCGGTGCCCTGGTTTAAGGTGGTCAGGGTGGCTCGGTCTGTCCAGGTGGCTAGTGGAGTCGCAATAGGAATGTTCAGGTACTGTAAAGCAGAGGGGCCATCCTTAAGGGCCACGCCTAAGGGCTCTTTATGGCCCGCCAGGTGCAAGTGCACCTGGGGTCAGGATTAAATTGTGTGGCGTCGGGTAGTGATGCAGAGCAGCAGGGAGGAGCTTACCTCCACGTGCTCTCTTCTGATGGTGGCATTTCTGGCTGTAGGGAGGCCCTGGCATAGCTGCTGTAATGAGGGAGGAGGTAAGGGAGAGCCGCGCTGATTCCCCCCCCCCCCCCTTCAATGTTCTCCTCGACGGTTGCAGGTGTGCCTGGAGTCAGGATTTGCAGCTTTTGGATATGCTCTTGTTTTGAAGGTTCTAATTAAGATTTTTTCTGATGGCACTGGACAATAAATTTGTTAAAGCATTGCTTCCTGAGAAATGTTTGGTGATTATGATAGACATCTTCAAGCTGAACACATATAATGTCACGTAGGAATTTGGAGAAACATGAAATGAAATTTTGATTGAATGTAGCATGTTTAATCACACAGTGATGCTGACATACTGCACTAGTTCACCTGAGCTAATAAAAAATGTTTTGCTCCTGATTTTCATTTGTACTCGGCATCTGATGCTTCTCGTCTCAGTGTCCAGCAGTAGTTGGCTGGCATTGATGGGTTCCAGTTGCCCCAATACCGCTTTTCCATCGTCGCAATGTCCTGGTGAAACCTTTCACCATGTTTGTCACTGACTGCACCAAGCTAGCAGGGAAGAAGTCCAAGTGTGAATGCAGAAAATGAATCTTCAGCGACATGTTGCACGTCATGGTTCTGTATGCTTGAAGCATGTTCTCAACCAACTGGACGTAGTTTGGTGCCCTATAATTGCCAAAAAAAATTCTCAACAACATCCCTGAATGCCTTCCATGCAATTTTTCTCAGGCCTCACTAGCAGATCTGCGAACCACTTGTCATTGATGACGTGTCTGACTTATGGGCCCACAAAAATGCCTTCTATAATCTTGGCATCAGTTACTCTTGGAATCCTCTATCTCAAATATCAAAATCCTTCATCTTCCTTGTTCATCACTTTCACAACGTTTTTTTTTCATCAGTCCGAGTTTTATATGAAGAGGAGGCAAAAATATCTTGTGTCGACAAGTAGTTCATGTGCCACGTTTTTCTGTCCTGGAACAAAACACTTACGGAGCAGCCAGTCCTTTTTAATGTACTCTCTAGCATGGGAGTCCCATTTGCAAATGAAACAATACTTGGTATACCCGAGCTGCATTCCTAGTAGCGGTGCCACTATTAGAGCACCAGAGATGTTCCAGTTACAGTTGTACTGTATATGTTTCAACAACAGTTCCATGTTTTCGTAGGTTTTTCATGTGCGCTGCTTAGGCAATAGGTATTGAAGGGTGGACCATTGCCATTGTGTAACAAGATAGCTTTCAGGCTTAACAGTGATGAATCGATAAAAAGGCGCCATTGTTGTGGATCATGCTCACAACTCAAAGCCACAGAAACGGAGGTTGTCAACCTGTGCAAAGAAATTTTTCATATCTTCTTGATGGGTCTGAAAGACAGAAATTTTCGTACCTGGCAACAGCCAAACCCCATCCTTGCAATCTTGAGCCAAGTAGTTTAGCTTTTGATTTTGACAAACTTAAGTCCCTCTCCAGGTCATTCATTTCTGACTGTGATATCAGATGAGGAACACCGGACATAAAAAGTTCAAAATCCGGATCCATGTCATTTTCCACATCTGGCCCGTGTATTGTGGCATCTTTGTCTGCCTCATCTAGGCTCCATGTCTCTGGTGGCTTTGGTATTGGCATACTGTCGTCATGAGGCACTGGTCTCATGGCTGAAGGCTGACTGGGGTATTAAATAGATTTATTTTCAGCAGAGAAGCCAGATACATTGGCCAGACTGAAGTAACAATCCATCACGTGATCCTTCTGTTCTCGCCATATCATCGGAACTGCAAACAGCATTGACTTCTGAGCAATGTTCCCGCTAACCTGCGCTGGGTCCGCCGCCAACATTCCTGCTGGCGGGGGAGGTGCAGAGCAATGGACGCTCTGCCCCTCCCCCCGCCGTCAGGAATGTTGGCGGCGGACCCAGCGCAGGTTAGCGGGAACATTGCTTCCGAGTACCCCTGAGCCAAGCTCTGAGATGGACAGCACATGTTGCATAGCAAATGTGAGGAGCCCAGGATTCGCTTTAACTGCAGTCATGGTGCGTCTTTGAGGTTTAAGCATATACTCGCCACAAATGTAACAGAATGTATCGCAGCTGTTGCGACGTTGAAGAGACATTTCTTCTGTAATGAATTATTGTTTAGAGAAAAAGCTCACATCGTCGTCATTCATAACATCTGCGTATAAAAGCTGCTTTTATAGCCTGTACTGCCAGCATCCATCCTGACCTAAGCATGCCCACACATTCCTGAGCAGTAGCATTTCCATTGCACATTGTGAGCCTGCAGCGAGTGCATGCCCAGGCATGTCTGGACTAAACTAAACAGCTTACTTTCTAGGCAACATATGAGTAGACTTAAAATATGTGAGGAAATCACAAAAATAGGTGATAGGAAAATTTCAAGGTAATTTCGTAATCAGCAATCCAAAATCTATAAGATACACCCAAAAGTGTACAGGAAGCAAAATTTTTGTTGTCCAGTGTGATCTTTTTAAGATGGACTTCTGGTTATTTGACTAATGGCCACTTAAACTTGCTTAGGCAGAAAGACTCCTACTGTTGTTGGCATGTGAATTTTTTTACACAGCTCTCTTCCTTTGGAGCAGGTGTGGTCAACTCCAGTCCTGGTTTTCATGATGTCTCTAATGAATATTCATTAATATATTTGCATACATTGGGAGGCAGTGGATG
This sequence comes from Ichthyophis bannanicus, assembly GCA_033557465.1. NCBI lineage: Eukaryota > Metazoa > Chordata > Amphibia > Gymnophiona > Ichthyophiidae > Ichthyophis > Ichthyophis bannanicus. Next base: position 58,274,965 of record CM066045.1, read on the forward strand.
CAAAGTCATCTCATGAATATTCATTAGGGGCATCATGAAAACCAGGCTGGATTGTGGTGCACAAGGACCGGAGTTGGCCACCCCTGCTTTAGAGGATGGTATTTGGACAGTATATATACTGTATGTATGTATGTGCTGTCAAGTTGGTGCTAATTCCTGGGCTTTTTTGGCAAGGTGCAACTGGAAGTAGATTGCCAGGCCTATTCCAAGATGATCTCCCATCCAAGTACTGGTGAGGCCCAACCCAGTACTAGCCATCTAACTAAACAGTTTGGCCAAGTCCATTGGTTGTTCTATTTGTCTGTCTTAGCATATTGTAAGCTCTATGGAACAGGGAATTGTCTTTTTGTGTATTTGTACAGTGCTGCATATGCCTGGTAGCGCTACATAAATTAGTAGTAGTAACATTGGGTTGAAAATTTTCCCTGCACGGACCAGCTAAATATCGCTGGGTAGTTTCACTCAGGGGTTAAATTTTAACCACCTTTAAAGGAGATGTTCCCTGGGGGGGGGGGGGGGGTGTTGGATTGCGGGAGTAAACTACACACACAGTTGAATTTCAGTATATTCATGCATAAATTTCTTGCTCACAAGTAGTTGAAGAAACAGCAGAGACTCAAATAGTGCAAATTATTTAGCTACTTTTCTGCTATATGCTTTCGTGAAACTACCCCTTTAATAACTCCAGGTATTAAAACTCTGAACAGCATGTTTGCGTTCAGATTCTTGGGTGGAAAGTCTGTTACGTGAACGTTTTGCTCTAAGAGATTCAGAATATTCAGTAGAATTGCTTTTCTTTCTTTTGTCTGCAGTTTGCCCAGGTTACAGATGTGAAGGAGGGTTTCTAGCCCTCGGGGCCCAAAGCGGTTCCCATCCAGACAGGTTTAAGTTGGCTGGTTGCATTATTCCTCGGTCTTGGTGCTTTAAAAGCGCATTAATTCACTCCTTTGGCACCTGTCACATGTTGCTCTTTGGGCTCGGAGCAAAATATTCCTCCCTAGAATCATTAGCGATTGGTGGGATATAAACAGAAAGCAAATAGCTGACTAGTGCAATATTGTTTGTGTACTCGGAGTGATTCAGAATTTGGTTGCTAGGCTGTTTCTTTCATTTTTTTTTCTTTCTATATTAAAAATATGAAGAGAGACTTTTCTATTTTTGAGTGATCTCACTACGTGTCTGCAGATTTGAAGGCTGATTGCGTAGAAGATTTATTTCTGTTTTTCTCTGGCTGATGCCATGATGGTGAGTCAGAGACTCTACCAGTCCCATGGATGTTACCTTGAACTGATGATAGGTCAAGTTCCTCCATGGAAAGGAGAATTCAGTCTGGATGAAGATCTTTGGGAGCTGAGAGTATTGAGCTCCTCGAGACTGAGGACTGCTCCAGTCGCTGATTCCCTGTTTGAGGTCCATGGCAGGAGGGGGTAAACCTATGACTCTTCCAGGCTACTCAAGGTAATTGGGGTTGGGTTTGCAGGAGCTAGACTGTCATGTTTGTTTTGAATGTTACACAAGAACATATGTGACAAAAGCAGAAGAATCACACAGGTGTCTCCTCCCAAAGTTTTATATACACAAAACACAAACAAAGCTTTAGCAATTATAATTATAAGGAGAAAAAGGATCTCGGCCATCCAGCCCACACCATTGGTAGTAGGTGAGGCTCAAAATTCCCATCGCTGATCCAGGAAAATCTCCTTGGGCTGATATTCTTTGATTATCGGGCCTTATATTTATAGGTCAAAAAAGCTTTATTATATTTCATGATTTATTTTTCTTTTTCTCCTCCTATATAAAAAAAAATTCAAATCCAAACTTCATAGATATCAAAAAGAGAGTCTGTATTAAAATTACAAAGGCTTCATATAAAACGTCACATTGCAGTACCAGATTCTAAAGATAACAGACACACATACCAATTATAAACCCTTCAGATATGAGAGAACTAAACTGCATTTATCCGATTGTACATAATCCAGGAGTTCCTCTGAACTTTCATTGTACTGCCTACGTAGAATCTGAAGGGGGGGGGGAGAATATTCAAAGGCATTTCCACAGTTTACAGACTTGCAAACTGTGTAAATGGGCAGTGCTGCATTTGCCTTGTAGCATTATATAAGTAATTAATAGTAGTAGTAAATGCAGTTCAGCGGGTACTACTGCTGAACGCCGCAATGCTAACTAGTTACATCCCATTAGGGACATCCCATCAGTAACTGGGCAGCAGCGATATTGAGCCGCTGCCCAGCTGTTGACACACGGTGCAAGTTAGGTGCAGTAAAGGCTGGCCTAACCTTTTGCCTCTGAAGCTAACCGAGCAGCAATTGAATATTTTCACTTCCCTGTTAGCTTTCTGGCAATCCAGCCAACCCGGATATTCGATGCCGAGGTCAGATAACACCCCGGTATTGAACATCTGGGCTTAGAATTCAGCAGCGACAGCTAATGATGTTAGGTCAACTAGCCTACACCTCTGAATATCGGGCCCGACGAGTTTAGAATTGGTATACATGACTGCGTTGTCGGAAGAATCCGGTACCGCATTGTGACTTATATATGGAGGTTTTGTAATTTTTAATATAGGCTACTTTTGATATCTGAAGTTTGGATATGAATTTTAATATTTTTAGTTTGGGGGAAAAATAATAAAAATGATGACATATAATGAAGCTTGTTTTATATATAAAAATAAGGAGTTTTTCCTGAATCGATGATGGAAATTTTTTCCCTCACATACTATCCGTGGTGCGGTCTGGATGACTGAGATCCTTATTCTCCTTATAATTATTATATCCAAAGCTTTGTTTTGTATTTAATGTGTATAAAACATTGGATGTGACACCTGTGTGATTGTTCCGGTTTTATCACTTTTATGTTCTTACGTAACATATCAAAACATGACATTAGTCTAGTTCCTGCAAACCCAACGCCAATGAACTTGAATAGTCTGGAAGAATGATAGGCTCTACCACCTGTGTGATTGTCCTTATTTTTATGCATAAAAAAACCCTTTATTATATTTGTATTATATGAAGTTTTTGTAATTTTGATCTGGATCCTTTTTTAATATCCACGAAGTTTGGATATGTGTGTTTTGTTATACTGTATTTAGTTGGGGAGAAAAATTAGTAAAACTTAAATACTGATATATATATAAAATTTGTTTTTCTGGATCAGTCATGGGAATTTTGAGCTTCCCCTAATATCAGTGGTGTGAACTGGATGACATAGGAACAAGATATGCCATACTGGGTCAGACCAAAAGTCCATCAAGTTCATTAGCCAGGTTCCAGCAGGCTAATTCAGGTCACTGCTAGGCTTCCAAAAGGTTTTGTGTTTGTTTGATTATTTATGTATACTTTGTGGTATATTTTTCAATATTAGATTTGTTTGTTGTATGATGATGATCCTCTATTGTTCTGTGAAAATTGATTGATTTTGGTTTTCTATGATGATATAACACACATTAGGTACAGTTTTCTGTGGAAAGCCATCAACCAACTGAGATAGAAAAGAATTATGCACAGTTCACATTAGAAACACACATATTTTTTAAATTTCTGTCTTATTTCTGTTGACATGCTGGGTGGGGTAACAGGTATTGTGTTCTAAATAATGCTTAATGAGTACGCACATTGACTGTGTCGTTACAAGTGAGAGAAGTCTCTGCTTCTGTTAAAAGAAAGGGAACGTTTCAGGGTCCCTTCCCTATTCAGATCCAAGCTAAAATCCTGTTACTACTACTAAATCATTTGTATCGTGCTACAAGGTATATGCAGCGCTGTAAAGACACGTGTAAAAGACGGTCCCTGCTCATCAGAGCTTACAGTCTAGTCAAGACAGACAACATAGCAGCTGGGGACAAGGATATGCTACGAGAATAGTAAGGAAACATGTAGTTGGAGAGCAGGAGACTACGCGGATCAGGATCTAAAAGGGGCCTTGAAGAGAGGAGTTTTCAGCCTGGATTTGAAAAGGGCCAGTGATGAAGCCTGACATATAGACTTGGGTAGTTTGCTCCAGGCATAAGGAGCAGCAAGGTGGAAGGATCGAAGTCTGGAGTTGGCAGTAGAAGAGAAGGGCACAGATAGAAGGGATCTGCTAGACGAGCGGAGTTCCCGAGGAGGGGTGTAGGGAGAGGGAAGAGAGGAAAGGTAGCGAGGAGCAGCAGAATGAGTGCACGTGTAGGTCAGTAGGAGAAGTTTGAACTGGATATGGAAAAGGATAGGGAGCCAGTGAAGTGACTTGAGGGTTATATGAGCATCCTGAGGCTGGGGGAAGATTAGCCTCACAGCTGAGTGTTGAACAGATTGAAGGAGAAAACGATGATTCAGAGAGACCAGCAAGGAGGAGGTTGCAGCAGTCTAGACAGGGGGCGACTAAAGAGGGGAGAAGTGTCTTAGTAGTGTGTTCAGAAAGGGCCGCTTTTGGATCCTGATACCCCTCACTTGCTTGTTCACCATTTTTATGTATCTTACCGTATTCTAGTCCCTAGTTTTGTGATGTTCATCTTGATTAGATTGTAAGCTCTGAGCAGGGGCTGTCTCTTAAATCTATACATATGCCGCGTAGCGCTATACAAGTGATATGTAGTAATAGTAGTAGTTCATTTTATAACTTTTTTTTTTTTTTTTAATTTTTGGGCAGATGTGAACATTAACAACAAAAATGTGGAGGAGCATTTTATAAAGGGCATCCAAGTGCAATCTGGAATGTCTAAGTCGGAGGGGAGGGAGGGGGGGGGGGGAAGCAGGCTTGTCCAAGTGCAGACACGATTTCACGAACCCGCACATGCTCAATATGGACGTCGGCGGAGGCGTCTACATAGATGTCCCCAGACTTGTATTTCAGAACCAGGACCTCAAATAATAGTCTAATGCTTAGAGTAGTGGGCTCGGAGGATGATGATCTATCTTCTCTTCACCCTCTGTTTGTTTTTCAGCCAAAATGAGCATTTCTTGATGCATCTTACTGCCTAGAGCAGGTCTATACTTAGACACAACTCCCAGACTTCAGCACCTTCCAGTGACATCCAGCTTCCTGGGACGGTCTCCACCACACCCCTGTTCAGACTTGGATGCTGGGGACATGCACAGGCTCTGCTTCTAAAATGGTTCTATAGACGTCTCTGTGCGTTGGATGTTTCTATGCCTGTTTTCAGATGTCCAAAGCATGAATAGGGCTTCCAAAATAATCCTCCATAATGAATAAAACTGATAGCTTAAAATTGGTCAAATTTCTATAGCAAAAAATGTGAATAAAGAATTAAATGACTCCTTCCAGCTAGGAGTAAAGATATAACCCCATGTGGGATACATCTTATAAAGGGACGCCTATGTTAAAGTTGTAAAAGAAACCTTCTTTCAGACCTATGTGGATAGTTCTAAAGTGCGTTTGGTCTTCAGTCAAGCAGCTAATTGTTGATAGAGTGGAAGGGCAGCCCAAGGCAATCTGTTGCCTGAGGCGAGGGATGAGATGGTTCCCCCTCTCTTCCCCCTCCCCCCCCCCCCCGAGCGGGGGAGGAGGCTTTCTCAAAACTCCAGTCAGGGACTGAACCAAACCAAAAAGCTGATTAGATACTGCAAGATGTTTGCACACCAACGAACAAAAAAGAGCAAGAACAGCAGCATGTTTATAAGTCCCTGCTGGTTCCCCCCCCCCTTCTAACGCAAAAAGCATCATCTGAGGGGGCGGGATCCATCAAGCTCTTACAAGCATGCCGGAGTCTCTGCGCTTTTCAATTACCTTTTTTTAAAATTTTTGGCCAACAGTGACAGCTTGCTTCCTCTGCCCCAGTGTCCTCGGATCTGGGGCAGCGGTGGGCGGGTGAGGGGTTAATGCTGCCAAGAAGCAGACGCAGCAGCTGCTCCGCTAAATTTTTTTAACTTTTTGAAGGCAGAGAGAGGCAGCTGCTTTGGGGGAATGTTTTGCTGCCTCCAAAACTTTGCCGCCTGAGGTAGCCGCCGCCTCACTGCCTCATTATAGAGCCACCCCTGATAGAGTGGCATCCATAGCTGCTGTTACTGGATCGCTCCATCGCATTGGTGGTCTTCCTCTTTTGCGTTTGATCTTAAACTTTGAGAGAGTGATAAGACAGGCAACTTAGGCATCTATAGATTCTTATAAAATAGGTCTGCAGAAGCAGTTCCAACAGTGTACAAATCTTCCCACACAAATCTACACCTGTTGTAAAAATAAATAAATAAAAGGTGTAAATGTTCTGTGTACGAGATTTTCTAACATATGAGCGTCCATTGCAGCACTGCCGCCACCCTGTACCCTTTTCCTCCACTCCGCCTCCCCTCAGACTATCTACCTGCATAACCGGCCATGCAATTTTCTCAAAATCTTTCTGCATGCAAAATAGGATTTTCTATGTGTAAAGGCTTTCTGAAGTTTGCTTCCATTATGCAATTGTTTGGTATTGGAAACTGATTTAATATTAATTTGATAGGTGATATAGAAATTAGAATAAACTAAGAGGGTCATTTTAGTAACACTAGTCATGATTGCACGTCTGAAAATGCCCATTCAGGTGAACAAATCACATCGACACCCCAAGAGCCATTTTTGAATGCCCCAAGTTTACATCTATCCAGTTCTATCAGGGGGATGTGCCAGAGAAAGGCCCCTGAAAAGATACACGTGTGCCCAATTGTTTGCACTCCTGGGCATAAATAGGCATCTGCAAAGAGCTCGTTTCGGCAACTGAAGACATGTACAAAGAGGTGAAAGCCCTTTCACTCCTGCAGTAATTTTCACCACTCCAAAAAACATACAGGTAAATAAACTGACCTTTTTTTTGGCTGCCCCATCACTACTTGTCTGCTCGCAAAATGGCAGGTCAGGACGTGGGTATGGCGCGAGATATAGATGCCCAGTCGAATACCATCACACAAATGACTATGTTGCAGGGCACACGACTGTGCATATCGGAGATATTCAAGTTTTTAAAATTACCTAGAAACTTGTATGTGTGTAGAGTGTAATTCCGTACCTCCCTGTGTCTTTTTCTAACTGACAAATGTTTATCTTTTGGGGTGGAGTTGGGCCGATTTTAGAAAACACTTACACGTGCCCAACTCCACTGCTGTCCCTCCTATAAAATTTCAGATGTTTTGACTTGGACGTCCCAGATTGCACCCAAACGGCCTTTCTAATATGTGCCTTTACAAAGTTTACACTAATAATTCAGTTAGTGACTCGGTGCAAAAACACAGCCTCGCCTCAGACTGCCCACATGCAGTGCACTTATAAGAACGTGTGTAACAAGCCTTTCCACTGCCTCGGAAGAAAGGCTTGCAATCTACTTCTGGTGACACTGCCAAGAAAACCCAGGAGCTTCTGGGTCGCCAGGAGTCAGGACTGACTCGAAGGCACACATTGCATTGCAACAAGCCTTGCAAATTTTTAAGAATCTTTCTGCATGCAAGATGAGCTTTACTGTGGAAAATCTCTTAGAAAATGACTCCCATAATGCAATTTGTTTTCTATTGTAAAGTGCTTTGATATTAATTTGAAAGGGGTATAGAAAGTAAAATAAAGTAAACTAATAATTCAGTTAGTGATTCATTACTGCAAAAACATCAAATTAGCTACAAAGAATACTCCTGGGGGAATTCTGCGGAACTGCGCAGCGCAGAATTTACACAGAATTCCCCACCTGTGCAGTATCCTGTACTTGGTATGCGGAATTCTGCGCAAGCACCGGCATCAGCGAGCCAGGCGAGGCACGCATGAGCTTTAAGGGCGCCAGAGCTTGTCTAACTGTTCACTGTAGCACAGCCGTGGGAGCTGTGGTACACATCCAGTGCTAGCATTGCTGTTTTAAAAAGGTCAACAGAAGTTGAACAGCTTTTATTATTGTTTGTAAACCACTCAGATGCTTTTGTTATGGGCGAGTCCAGCAACCATCTGCAAAGGCTCCCCAATCGGGGTTGAGCACAGGGCAACCAGCGCTTTCCTGCCCCTGCACTCCAACCCAATCGGGGTTGTGGGAGGTTTCAGCGCGCGATTTGAAAAAGCGCCGCCGGCAGGAAGCAGCCCTCTCCGAGTCCAGCAACCATCTGCAAAGGCTCCCCAATCGGGGTTGAGCACAGGGCAACCAGCGCTTTCCTGCCCCTGCACTCCAACCCAATCGGGGTTGTGGGAGGTTTCAGCGCGCGATTTGAAAAAGCGCCGCCGGCAGGCGCGCCCGCGCCTGAGGGCCTCGCAAGAGGGCCCTTTGGCGTGGCCCTTAGGCGTGGCACGATAGGCGAAAAACGAATAACCAGCGAACAACCATCCTCGTGCTGCAAGCTCTCCCTGAGAAAGGATATCTCCACCTCTCTGAAAACCCAACCACAGGCCCTGTGCCGTGGCCCCTTGGTGATGACACTCTGATAGATCTCAGAACTTCCGAAACAGCAAGTATTTCATCCTAATCGGAACTATACTCTGAACTGCAAGTATCACCAAAGCTATCATAAGAACTCTCACCCACCGTGCTAAAGTTGTTTTTCATAGTTACTAAGTAATCCATCCCCAATCAACTGTATCAGCGTACTACTGTTGCCAGTAACTCGCCCCTTTTCACTGTACCTCCTCTACTGTTGCCAGTAATTTCACCATGCTAAAGTTATTTTTTTCATTGGGGATAAATTACCTAGCAACAATCAACTGTATCAGCGTACTACTGTTGCCAGTAACTCTCCCCTTTTCACTGTGTCTCCTCTACTGTTGCCAGTAATTTCACCCTCATTAATTACCACCCTTCACTACTACCATATACTGCTGCCAATCCAGAATGTACAAGCCCCTGATAGCATTCATCTCCCTCCTCATCCTTGGGCTCCCCAACCTCTCAAACGCGTTCAACCAGGGCTCCAACTCCATTCCCATCCTACTCCATGGAAGGAGACGGCCTGAACTTCCACACAATACCTCAACAAGAACCAACCACTCACCCCACTCCCACCTAATCAACATACCCCTCCAACTCTTCAAAAAGACACAAACCAAGAAAGAACGTCAGCAACGCCTACTAAAATGTGCCTTGATAAACGCCAGATCAATACGCTCCAAATGGCCCGCAGCCATTGACCTAATTCCACTACACAATCTTGACATCTTGATGATCACCGAGACATGGTTGTCCGCTTGCGACAACATCCTCTTGAATCAAATGCTACCCCCAGGATTCTCCATATTTACATGCCACAGGGCTACTCAGAAAGGAGGCGGGACACTCATCCTTGCTAAAGCCGACCTTCAATTCAATTCAAGTTGCGGAACGCCTCCAGCTCAACTCACCTTGACGTTCTCACCATATCAAGTGAACTATGCGCAATCAACCTCATATACCGGGCACTCACTCCATCACCAGACGACCTATCAACAATAATTGAGCTAGCATGCACCACCTCCACCACCTCCACCCCACATTCTCCAAATTGGTTAGTCGGCGACTTTAACCTCCCATCTCTCCAAGATAGCCACTCAGTAGCATTCCTTGAGGCCCTAGAGGATCTAGGTTACAAACAATGCGTTGACTCTGCCACCCACACTAAGGGAGGCAAACTAGATCTCATATTCGCACCTCTTCCTAACGCCTCATCATCCCAAGACCTCGCACTATCCGTGTCACCAGTGCCTTGGTCCGACCACCATCTCCTTAGATTCCACATACCCATAAGCACTCCCAGTAACAATCGAACAACATCAAATACAAATAATGCCAAAACGCCAGCAGTCCGCTTCCGCCCACTCAACAAGAGCGAAGTCCTAGAGAACCTCCAACCTCTCATGACCAACACTTCCCTCAGCTTGGATGACCTCATATCTAAATGGGACGAAAACCTTAGAGCTGCGTCTTGTCCATCTTACGCCGAAAAGACCACAAAACGACGAGAACATGCACCCTGGTTCTCCATGGACCTACGAACATCTCTACACCATCTACGCAAACTCGAGAGACAGTGGCGCCGAACCCACTCCACTGAAGCACACACTGCATACAACTCATACCTGCTGATCCACCGTGCGAAGATAATGCAGAAAAGGAAACTCTATCACACTGATATATTAAAACGCTCCATCAACAAACCACATACCTTATTCAATATAGTAAAGTCCATAACAGGAGAGCCGGTCTCAGTCCACCTCCCAATGCCTCAACCACAGGACTATGCAGACTATTTACAATCGAAGATGGTCAAGACCAATAGAAACATAGACACTAACAATCCCTCCACATCATACAAAACATTTCAAGCAACCCCACTATGCAACTTCACCACAGTATCCAATAAAGAGGTTGTTGACATCATTGCCTCTGTTAACCCCAGCACAGCACCCAATGACCCCTGCCCAGCCAACTGGTTCAAAGAGCTCCGCCATGACATAAGCAACATCCTGGCCAAAATACTGAACCAATCCTTTACCACAGGATCATTCCCGCAGAGCCTTAAAAACACCTCCATCAAGCCCTTACTAAAAAACAGCAGACTAGACCCATCTAAAGTAGAATCCTTCAGGCCAATATCGAGCATCCCCAGCTAGCCAAGATCATCGAAAAAGCCGCTCAACAACAAATCCAGCAACATATCGACACCGAAGCACCATTAGATCCAGCCCAACACGGATTCAGAGAAGCACATGGGGTAGACACTGTCCTCACAACCCTGCTCAACGATCTGATCACAGGAACCAACAGCATCCAACAAGGCTTTGTCCTTATTTTCCTAGACATCTCTGCTGCCTTTGACTTGGTAAGTCATGACATACTTCTACAACGCTTGAAGGAAAAGGGGATCCAAAATACAGCTCTAAAATGGTGCGAATCCTACCTATCCAATAGGTGGCAACAAGTCAGGTCTGGCCACTCATCCTCCAAACCATTTCTGCAAACACAAGGAGTTCCCCAAGGATCGTCCTTATCATCACTGATGTTCAACATCTATATGCAGCCGATATGTGACTTAATCCGATCCTTCAATGTGAAATGCCTTGCCTACGCTGATGACATCCTCCTCTACATGCCGTTTTTGATAGACCAACCAGTGCTCTCCCCAATAATTAACTGCTTCGAAGCAGTAGCCCATTGGCTACTATCACAAAACTTACGCATCAATCACGGCAAGACAGATGTCCTATTTGTCACAAGGAACCACAAATTCACACCTCCCTCATCACTACGTGTCAACGACGTAGAGCTGAAGTCTAAATCCACAATCCGCTACCTCGGTATCACCCTGGACCAGCACTTGAACATGACAGCGCATATAAAAAACATTACAAAGGCAATATACCATAAGATCAGAACGCTACGCCACCTCCGACACCTGCTGGACTTCATAGACTACCGAACAACCTTCCAGGCACTAGTCCTTCCACATGTCGATTTCGCGAACATCATCCTCCATGGCCTCCCACAATCAACCTTAAACCCACTCCGCTTAGCCTTGAACACAGCCGCAAGAGTTCTCTCCGGATCGTCAAGATCCGATCACATAACACCCATCATGAAGGATCTGCACTGGCTACCTCTACATGCCAGACTCCAATACAAATCATTGGTCCTCACCTTCAAAGCCCTAAATAACTGCCCCCCAACGCCAATCAGCAAACTAGTCCATGGCACCCTGGAAAATAGAAGCAGAAGGTCCACTGCACTGAACACATTAGCAGTGCCCAAGCTAATGACCACATGCACAAAGGCTACCTCCAACAGAGCCTTCTCCTTATTCGCCCCTTTAAACTGGAATGCACTCCCCCATGACATCCGTGGAATAAAAAGCCTCATGTTCAGAAAAGCCTTAAAATTCCACCTGTTCACAAAATGTTACCCAGGAACTTCAAGCGATAATAGCACAACCACCAACCAGCAAAACTCCGCCAGACACCAGTCACCCCTGCACGTCAAGACCTCAGACAATAGGTAGCCCCCACTACCACTTTATATTAGAGTACTGTACATAGTTTGAGTATAATATGTATATAGTTTCCCCGGTTTTTCTTCCATGTTCAATTCCCTGTTCTCTGTAAAACTCGATGTTGTTTGTATACATTGTAGTATCTTTGTTCGATGTACACCGCGCTGATTTTAATAGCGCGGTATAGAAGAATTGTTAAATAAATAAATAAAATAAATAAGTACTTCCTGTCACTAGCAGGAAACAGGAAGCACATCTGTTAACCTTTCTAAATGTGGTGATACCAGTTCGGAAGTGTAGCACAGCTGCAGGAGCGAAGGGAAACACTCCTGTGTCTGTTTTTAAAATGCTGTGATTGGGCAGAGGAGGTGAGGGGCTGGAGGCTGAAGAGGATTGATGGTGAGTCGGGGAGGGTTACTGGGGGCTGGAGAGGGAATAATGGCGAGTTGGAAGGGAGGTGACTGAGGGCCTGGAGAGGGACCGATGATGTGTTAAGGGGGTGACTGGAGGCTGAAGAGGGACTGATGGCGAGTCGGGATCTTCCTAGAAGTTAGAGGAAGAGAGAAGGGGGGGAGGGCAAGGAAGGATTGGGGGTTGGAGAGAGACCTGTAACTTACACCTGAGGAGATTCTGTGCAAAAGATTTTTAAATTCAGTGTTGCAAAAATTTAGAAAATTCTGTGTGCATTATTTTTAAAATTTTTCAAAATTCAGTATGTTTTATTAGTACCTTTTTTGTTTCTGTGCAGAATTTTACATTTTTTTTAATAGAATCCCCTTGGGTGTAAAGGAAGATATTTTAATGCATCTTTATAACATGACAAATATTTACGCAGCATACAATTGAATTTCAGTGTTTCGCCTTTGAGAGAAAGTTAAGTCTTCCAGTGTGGGTTTCTGTACGAAACTGTGTATGCCACTTTTTAAGTTTAAGATGGTTTAATCCAGGATAAGACTGTTTGTGAAGCATGCAACTAACCAGCACTCTGTAACAAAACAAATTCCAAATTCTTCTAACTGCTTAGGAGACCAAACCAAGGACCTAAAGCCCTACATATCCATCTCGTATGTATGAAGGTTTCCACTCCAGAGTATCTTCTCCAGCAAGAAACTGAGACTTCCAAAACTCAATTCTGACAAGGAAGAAAGACATCTGTAAATTCTGTGCAGTGGCTTGCCCATCGACTCAACTCTCCTGGGGCACACTGAAAATTTATGTGCAGATTTTGCAATTTTCATTTGGTCCTCAGAATATAGCTTAGTTTCTCATTCTTCATTACATTTTTGAATCGTGAAAGACATTCTCTCCATGTTTAGCATGTTAAAGTACATTTATAATGAGGGACTCCATTCACTTTAGAACCTGGTTGACGTAAGGCCAACTCAACTTTGTTAGGTTCTCCGAGTACTCTAATTTTTGAAAACACAAAATATGCTGACCGTGTTATTATAAAAGGTGCTTCTCATGAAACTAAAGATGAAAACATCCAATGAGCAGGTGGAGCAGGCTTGCTACACATCTTTAGTTTGGTGACTGTAGCTTACTTGAAGGACACTTTCATGCCTTGACCCTAGTTAGAGATGAACTAAAGATTATGGAGACATCCTAGGTTGAGCGGTCTTTCAGGTTGTCTAAGTTATGTGTTATGATCATGGAGACAAGTTCATCCATCAGCTATCTAGAATGATAAAAAGAAACTCTATCCGTCATTGCCGATGTAAGGAAACAGACTCTTAGCTTTAGAGAGATGAATTTGTAGGCGCCTTGTCGCTAGAACCTTTGCTTCTGCTTTAGGATACATGGTCGTCTTTTGGACTGATCTTGATGTTCTGGTTGTTAGTGAAGACCAGTCAAAGTTTCATTATATGGACAGAGGGAATTTTACAAGGTCACATGCTTGTGTATTGATACGTGATTTCCTATGACTTTAGCCAAATATTTTGTGGTGCTAGGCAAGACTGCCCAGTGCCCGCGCTCTCATCTTCGTGCTTTGATTCGGCAGTGCTTAGTCTTTTTGGTTTAAGGGTGCTGCTGTCTACACACACCACATGTGGACAATGTTTTTTTTGTTTTTTGCTTCATGTTCTGACCCAGTTATGTGTTCTCCGGAGGCAGAGCATCACTTCTAGCTATCTCAAGCTGAGTGTTTCCTTTTGGGTTTACTCCCTGTTATCTTGGTATGTTTATCCCCTTGGGAGCGCTTCTGGGTCCGGGACCAGCCTGACTGGAATCCCCTTGAGGGCAGGCTCCATCGATCCTCGTCGGTTTGGTGCCTGGTGCCTCTGCGTGGGGAAGAAAGATGTTAGTAGATGCTTCACCTCCTCTTACCCCAGGAAAACTCTCAAAAAGCACTGCTTTGAACAAGGCTGGTTTAAATAGTAATAACAATTTATTTACAAGTATAAACACCGAGTATTGGTTTGATAGTAATAGCAATATAATAACCCATAGTAGGATAAGTGATTCAAGCAAGGAGTGTGAAATGGCAGGCATAGGATAAGAGGACATTCAGTACCGTTCATTGAAGCATTTCCTCCTATTTTAAAAATAACCAAGGTTAAGTGTAAAACTATAGTAGTGTTCACCAAACTATTTCAAGGCAGTTCAAATAACCAACTATAACCTTATACGTACGTAGTGCCATAAGTAGACGTTTAAAGACTGGTTAATGACATTAAGTACTCAGTCTCCCTGTCCCTTAGCCTACCAGCCCCAAGTTGCACCCACTGCTGGAGCTCTGGACCCAGTGGCTGCTTGTGAAGAGAGAGGTTTTGTATTTCTGTCCAATTGCTGAGGCTGTAGCCTTGACTCCGCCTCCTCCAAGTTCTCCTCCCGTCAGGCGAGGGATTTTGCACTCCTGTCCAATCAGGAACAACTGTTGCAGCTCTCCAGTGAGCTGATCTGCTGCTGGACCCCTCTGGGTCTTGTGGCTCCTAGTCCGAAAAGGACTTTCTGCTGCTGCAGCTCTCCTGTGAGCTGATCTGCCACTGGATCCCACTGGCTATTGCGGCTCCTAGTCTGGATTGGACTCTGCTGCTGCAGCTCACTGCTATTGGACTCCCAAGCCTGAATCAGGCTCTCTGGAGTCTCTCTGCTGCCATCTCCACTCCCTGTGTGGGATGGTTTGTTTATTTATTTAGCAATGCTTATATACCATTTTGGTGCAAGCAGGGATCCTCCTACAGACCTCCAACTGGGTGTGTAGGAGGCTTCCTGCTGACATCTCCACTTCCAGCCTGTCTGGGCTTTCAGGAGGCTTTCCAGCACCATCTTCAGGAGAAGGACCTGCGGAGTGCTCCCCTACTAGTCCCAGCCCTAGAGCAGGTAACTAGCAGATGAGCAGATGGGGGGGGGGTCCCCTTCTCCCCTTCTCCCCTTCTAGATGAGGGGGAACCCTCTCGGATAAAGAAGCTTAACAGCCTCTAAGTGCAGAGCTGTTCGATCTTCAAAGGACTAGAAAGGGGGACTGTTACTTCTGGAGAGAAATTTGCAACTGTGAGTATATACTTCTGGTAATTTTCTAAAAATAATTCTTTGTATTAAAGCTACTTAATCTGTGAACCCACTGTTTTTTGTTGGATCAGTTCGGGCCTTGTAGCAGCAATTAAAGTTTGAATTTAAAACACAGAGGAGAGCTTTCTGGTTACATTTCATACCCAGCAGAGAGCTTGTAGTTTAAATTTCATAAGAAGTTAGAGCCTAGCAGCAGTTAAGAGCTATAATTTAAATCAAATCAGAATTTAGCTTACCTCAGCAGCACAAGACGGGGTACTGTGTAGCAGCCCTCTTTTAATAAGTGTTATTACCCACCCTCCCCTGGGATAATCATAGCTTTATAGGTACTTACACATCTTAAAAGACAGGAGGTGCTTTCAGGTGAAGCTCATTACCCAAATCAGTCATACACTAAGGACCTGAGATTAATTAATTAAGCTTCAGGTGAACAAGGTATATTAAACGTATTAGGTACAGTTTTATTGGTATAAATACCCATAGCAATCCCTAGTAAGTAAGAACTTAAAGATCTAGACACAAACTTAAAACTAAGATGCAGACAGCAGTCCAGCAGCGGGATGGGGGCTTTCCAGTCTTTTGCATTGAGTGTCACATGTATGATTTTCTCCCAATTGGTGAGAGGTCTTAAGTGTGCACTAGGTGCAAGGAGCTCTTTTCTCTCAGGGAACAAGTCCGTTCTCTAGAGGCTAAAGTAGCAGACTTGGAAAACATAAGACAGACAGAGAGGTACATAGACGAGACCTACAGGGATATAGTCCTGAAGTCCCATCTCCAGTCTGGCAGCACCCCTGTTGCCATGGAGGAGAGAGGTCACGTGACAGGAGAGAATCACCCTGGTGTGGCAGGAAGTGATCCTGTAACTAGGACCTGTCCTCCAGGTGATATAAAACCCTCTCGCACCGAGGAAGTTTCTCCAGGGCCATGTGCCCATGAGGGAAGGGTTAGGACAGCCGTTATAGTTGGTGATTCGATCATTAGGCATGTAGATAGCTGGGTGGCTGGTGGACGTGAGGATCGCCTGGTAACACGCCTGCCTGGTGCGAAGGTAGCGGACCTCACGCGCCACCTAGATAAGGTCTTAGATAGTGCTGGGGAGGAGTCGGCTGTCTTGGTACATGTCGGTACCAATGACATAGGAAAATGTGGTAGGGAGGTTCTGGAGGCAAAATTTAGGCTTTTAGGTAGGAAGTTGAAATCCAGAACTTCCAGGGTAGCATTCTCCGAAATGCTTCCTGTTCCACGCACAGGACCCAAAAGGCAGGCAGAGCTCCGGAGTCTCAATGCGTGGATGAGACAATGGTGCAGAGATGAGGGTTTTGGATTTGTTAGGAACTGGGGAACATTCTGGGGAAAGGAGGGCCTCTTCTGAAGGGATGGGCTTCACCTTAACCGGGATGGAACCAGGCTGCTGGCATTAACCTTTAAAAAGGAGAGAGCAGCTTTTAAACTAGATATTAGGGGAAAGCCGACAGTCTCCCAAGAGCGGATGGTTCGGAAGAATGTATCCTTGAAGGATACTACCAAAAGCAGAGAGGTTCCACAAAGGAGTAAAGTAGCCCAAATGCCCTCAAGAATGGAGCAGACAGAGCTTAAAGATCCCAATTTACCCATGTCTAACAATAGCCAAATTAACATGAATAAAATACATTCTCTAAAATGCTTGTATACAAATGCTAGAAGTCTAAAGAATAAGATGGGAGAGTTAGAATATATAGCACTAAATGAAAGGTTAGATATGATTGGAATATCAGAGACATGGTGGAAGGAGGACAACCAGTGGGACACTGATACCTGGGTACAAACTATATCGTAATGATAGAGCTGATCAAATTGGTGGAGGGGTTGCGCTCTGTTAGAGAGGGCATTGACTCAGAAAGGATTAAAGTTTTGCAGGAAACAAAATCTGCTGTAGAATCTATATGGATTGAAATTCCATATAAAAGGGGGAAGGCGATGGCAGTGGGGGTGTACTATTGAGCACCTGGCCAGAATGACCAAATGGATGATGAAATGCTCAAAGAAATCAAGGAAGCTAACAAAAGTTACAGCGCAGTAATAATAATGGGTGATTTCAATTACCCCGGTATCGACTGGGTCAGTGTCACGTCAGGACATGCTAGGGAGATAAAGTTCCTAAATGAAATAAATGACTGCTTCTTGGAGCAGTTGGTTCATGAACCGACCAGAGGGGAAGCCATATTAGACCTAGTCCTTAGTGGAACACCAGATCTAGTGCAAGAGATAAGGGTGTTGGGGCCACTTGGCAATAGTGATCATAGCATGACCGCCTTTGATTTAATTAGTGGAGGAGGGATAGTAAGGAAATCCACAGTACTACCTTTTAACTTTTGAAAGGGAGACTATGATAAAAGGAGGAAAAAGTTAAGAAAAAAACTTAAAGGAGCAGTTGCAAAGTTTAAAGACGTACATCAAGCTTGGGTGGTGTTGAAAAATACTATCTTGGAAGCCCAGACCAGCTGTATTCCACGCTTTAAGAAAAGTGGAAGGAAGTCCAAAAAACTGCCAGCATGGTTTAAAGGTGAGGTTAGAGAGGCTGTTGCCAAAAAAGCATCTTTCAGGAAATGGAAAAAAAGAGCCAAACGATGAAACCTGGAAACAGCACAAGCACTGGCAAGTCAAATGCAAGACATTGATAAGGCAGGCAAAGAGAGAATTTGAGAAGAAGCTTGCTGCGGAAGCAAAAACGCGAAATAAAGACCTTTTCAAGTACATTCGTAGCAAAAAACCTGTGAGAGAGTCAGTTGGTCCATTAGATGATAAAGGGGTTAAAGGAGCACTAAGAGGCAACAAGGCGATAGCGGAGAGACTGAATGAATTCTTTGCTTCAGTCTTTACTGAGGAAGATGTAGGGATGTTACCCATGACTGAAGTGGTATTTAAAGGTGCGGAAGAATTGAAGGAAATATCGATACATCGGGAAGATGTCTTACAACTATTAGATAAACTGAAGAGTAGCAAATCACCTGGGCCGGATGGTATACATCCAAGGGTGTTGAAAGAACTGAAATATGAGATTGCAGAACTGCTATCAGTAATCTGTGAATTATCATTAAAATCATCTCTAATACCTGAAGATTGGAGGATCGCCAATGTAACACCAATTTTTAAAAAGGGTTCCAGCGGTGATCCGGGAAACTACAGACTGCTGAGCCTGATGTCAGTACCGGGAAAAATGGTAGAAACCATCATAAAGAATAAAATTACTCAGCATGTAGATAGTCACAACCTAATGGGAGACAGCCAACATGGCTTTAGACAAGGAAGATCTTGTCTTACTAATCTGTTATGTTTTTTTGAAGGAGTGAATAAACAGGTGGACAAAGGTGAGTCGGTTGATATTTATTTATTTAACAGTATTTCTAAACCGCCTTATAATAATCAAGGTGGTATCACAGCAAACAATCTGGTAGTGTGAGTGTGTTATACATGCAGTGAGGGTGAAAATTTAGTTGGGTGCATGTTGTATTGTGTGCTAGATTGGTTTGAGCTATGTACAAAGTGGGCTATATACAGTGGTGCTAAAAACATTTTATATACATAGTGTTAGGCGGTAACGTGTGCTGCTATACAGTCACTTAGGTTATGTGATGTGTCCATAGTGTTCTATGAACAGCATGGTTTTCAGCTGTTTTCTAAAGTCCTTGAGGTCAGTAGTTGCCCTCAAATCGTCCGGTAGTTTGTTCCATAATGTTGGAGCAGCCATGGAGAGTGCTCTGTCCGTTGTGTTCTTGCGTGTGTGATATTGTGTATCTGGACTTTCAGAAAGCCTTTGACAAGGTCCCTCATCAGAGACTTTTGGCAAAACTAAAGAGTCATGGGATAGGAGGCAGTGTACTATTGTGGATCAGGAACTGGTTAAAAGATAGAAAGCAGAGAGTAGGGCTAAATGGCCAATTTTCCCAATGGAGAAAGGTGAATAGTGGTGTACCCCAGGGATCTGTGCTGGGTGCGCTGCTTTTTGACATAGTCATAAATGACCTGGAAAATGGAATAACGAGTGAGGTTATCAAATTTGCAGATGACACAAAACTATTTAAAGTTGTTAAAACCCAAGAGGATTGTGAAAAATTGCAAGAGGATCTTGATAAATTGGAAGACTGGGCATCAAAATGGCAGATGAAATTTAATGTGGACAAGTGCAAGGTTATGCACCTAGGGAAGAACAACCCAAACTATGGTTACACGAGGCAAGGTTCCACATTAGGAACCACCACCCAGGAAAAAGATTTAGGCGTCATTGTGGATACCATGTTAAAACCCTCGGCCCAGTGTGCAGTGGCGGCCAAGAGAGCAAATAGAATGCTAGGTATGATAAGGAAAGGAATGGAAAATAAAACAAAAGATATTATAATGCCTCTATATCGTTCCATGGTGAGACCGCACCTTGAATATTGTATGCAATTCTGGTCGCCGTATCTTAAAAAGGATATAGCGATTTTAGAAAAGGTACCGAGAAGAGCCACCAAAATGGTAAAGGGGATGGAAGGATACTCCTATGAAGAAAGGCTAAAAAAGTTAGGGCTCTTAACCTGGAAAAGAGACGGCTGAGGGGAGATATGATAGAAGTCTATAAATTAATGAACGGAGTGGAACGGGTAAAGGTAGATCGATTGTTTACCTTATCAGAGTATAGAAAGACTAGAGGACATGCAATTAAGCTACAGGGTAAACTATTTAAGACTAATAAAAGAAAATATTTTTTCACTCAACCTGTAATCAAACTCTGAAATTTGTTACCGGAGGATGTAGTAAAGGCTGTTAGTGTAGCTGGGTTTAAAGAAGGTTTGGACAAGTTCCTGGAGGAAAGGTCCATAAACCATTATTAAGAAGTGACCGAAGATATCAATGCTTGACCCAGTACAAGCATTGTGGAACTTGTGTCTCTTGGGGAAACTGCTAGGTACATATGACCTAGATTGGCCACTGTTGGAAACAGAATACTGGGCTTGATGGACCTTGGTCTGATCCAGTATGGCATGTCTTATGTTCTTAAGCTTTTCTCTTTACATACACAGGGGTGCTGGTGCCAGCACCTATTTATCAGATACCATTACCTTTATGATGAGCAGTTTCTACTAGCCCCAGTATTGGCTTCTCCACCCTCTGTATAGTGCACTTTATTCCCTTACACTATTCCCTATAGATTTAAAAGGTAAATCCTTAATAATATATATAAATGTGAGCAAATATCAACTCTTGCTCCTTCCTACACTCAGCGATTTTGCATATACCCCTCCAAATGTTTACTTTCCAGTTCTGCCAGCACAATAACCGTTACAGCAGGCTACTCCCTTAATGTCAGGGCTGTACCAAGCCATAATTGTGCCCTGTACGACTTGCACATCTGATGCACCCCCCCCCCCCCAGCTCCCCATCTTACCCCACCTCCATGTCCAGTCAGCTGTCTGCCCTTGCCCTGCCGCCGCCGCCACCTTTTGTGTTTTCTCGTCAGCCTGATGCCAGCCGCAGCGGAGCAGATCTGACTTCAAATTAAAAAACAAACAAACAACAAAAGACCCACAGATCTTTCGACTCCATGCTTACATGCAGCTCTGAGTCTTTCCTGCTCTGATGTAGGCTTGCATCAGAGGAGGGAGGGGCCAAACCAGCCATTCATACGTGGGTCTTTGCAAGTCAGCACTTGAATGGCTCTTCTGGTCCCTCCCTCCTCTGACATGACGTGGGGGCAGCAGGGCAAAAGCAGGCAGCATTGGGGAAGGGAGGGGGGGAGCCAAGGCCGGCAGCCCAAAATGTACCTCTAATCTTTTGTGCCCCATGCGGCTGCACCGCTCACCCAGGGCTAGGTACGGCTAGGTATGTTGTTCCTCTTTAGCAGAATAGTGACCATTTATCTTTATTCTACATTATTCAACACACTTTCAAACACCCACCTTTGGGGGAGGGGGGGTGTCACAGATGAGCTTGAGAAGGGTTTCCATGTACGTGCTCCAATCATGCAGAATTGCAGTCCTTTTTAAGATTAAAGATAAATAAATAAGGTTCTATAGGAATGGTCAGAATTGTTTTCTTGGGCAGGTAAAATAAATTTATTAAAAAGAGATTTTCTCCTTTACTCCTTTATATCTGTTTCAACATGTCTGCTACAGCTCTATGATTATTTTGCCTGGGATGTTGCATGGATCTATTTCTGGTTTTATTTGTCCTAATAAAGTTATGAACATTGAATTAACTCCTCTGCGGCTAAGCGGCATGCTGGGAGCTAATGCATTTCCTAATCTGATGATGTATTTTTGGGCTGCCACTTTGGTGTGTCTTAGAGACGGGCTAAGTTCTGAAGTGTTTCTCTTCCTGCGTATCTTTGGAATCTGTTTGGGCTGGATATATTAACCTGTCTTCCCTGTTTACCCTTTATCCTTCATCACCACAAATGCAATTCATAAACAGAAATAACCTTAGCCTTATCTATCGCATCCTTGGGAGCTTGGTATTTTCTGGGTATATTTTTATCCAAATGCAAAGAGCACATCACTCAGGGCTTAGTTTGTAGGTAAAAAGGAACTGTGGAGCGGGGTGATAGGTTGGGTGGGCCACAGACAGGAACAGGGGGAGAGAGACTGGGTTAGGGAGATGAGAGATGGCTCACTTGGGTTTGACCCCAGGCTGTCTGATGCCCTAGGTGAACCTTCAGCCCTGTGTCCCCCAGCATCTCTCTCTTCTTGCATTTTTCTTACTGAGCCTACCCCCTCTCCTCGTTGCTGCTTTTGCCACCTCTCCTGCTGTCTGTGCCCGGGCTGCATGGACTGTCGGCAAGGCTCAGGGCCTTGAGTGCATGTACATTCAGCCGCAGCCTGCCCCCTCTGAACTTCTGTTTTGGAGGGCAAAGGACACTGCATGTCTGAGCGTGCACATGCACTCAGAGGGCCCATGCTATGCTTCTTTTCTGCTACTTTAGGGCTGGTCCCACTCCCAAGATTGTGCTGCCCTAGGGAGACACCTAGTCTGCTTAGTGGTTGGGCCAGCTCTGGGCTCGACCCCACATCTCCTCCTTCCTGCATAATCCTGGAAGAAAGGGGCTGGAGCAGAACACACCTGCTGCTCTGGAGTCTGGAACAAAGTGGCAGAGCTGCGTAACGAGCTGTTTCCCCCAGCCCTGGCGTCACTAATCGCACCTCTGACCAAAATCCCTAGTGTTCTGTATTGCTTCTGTCAGAGACATGTGCTTGGCTTGAGAAACACCTTAATTTGTCTGGCAGGTGTTACGTGATTAGACTGTGTTAAATGCTTTACTTCATTCAGATTTTAGTTTGATGCCCCATTTGCTGCTTATAGGCAGTTAAGACCTACCTTATTGCAATGAATCGACTGAGGTTTGACCTCTTAAAAGCCTAACAGAATGGATCTGGTTCACGTGTGTGTATGGGGAGGTTACCCCTTTATGATAGACTAGATGTAAAGTTTGGTGGAGACGCACCACCTAAATTGGTTCAGAAATGAAATGAGGAATTCGGTATTAACTTTGACATGTAGGAACATTTTTAAAATCCACTCATACAATTTTGTATGCTGTCGGAGAATGGACCTTGCAGGCTGATTGCTGTGCAAAGCCTACAGATATCTTGGTTATTTTGGGAAGATCTTCCCAGGAGCTGCGGACAGTCATTGGCGTGGTTTATTTAATTAATTAAATGAATTAATTAATTAGTTTTGACTTGTAAATTGCTTTGTGTATTTTTTGATAGAAGAAATTAATAACAACTTCAGGAATGCATAAAAACATAAACAATGGTAGATAAATACCATACGTCACACACAGTCTGCCCATCCATAAGATCTATACAGTTCTACAATCTCTTCATCTCCCTCAGAGATCCTCTGTGCTTGTCCCATGCTTTCCTGAATTCAGATACAGTTCTTGTCTCCACCACCTCCACTTAGAGGCTGTTCCTTGCATCCACCACTCTTTTTCCATAGAAAAATATTTCCTCAGATTACTCTCGAGTCCTTCACCCTCATCCTATAAGCCCTCGTTGCAGATCTTCCTTTCAACTGGACGAGGACCCCACCTCCTGTGCATTTATACCATGGAGGTATTTAAATGTCTCTTTCATATCTCCCCTCTCCTGTCTTTCTTCCAAAGTAGACCTACATCAACCTCTACACACAGCACAACAAAGCACTGAAAAATAAAAACCCAACCCCCCCCCCCAATAAACTACAGTATACTTATTGTGCAAGAATTTCACCTCCTAACACGCTCCTTTTGTGCTATCCTTTGCCTCCTCCAATCCTTCGACCCTACCATTCTAAAAACCAAATAATCTACAACTGTAAACTTTATCGGCAACTCATTCCAAACTTTGGAGCCATCACCGAAAACCTCTTTCCCATCAAAACTAAAGGAAACGTGACCCAGCGCTGGGAGCATTAAAAGTCTCTGACCTTCTACCCAAAGGGCTCTTCCTCGTACATTGTAGGCCTATCCTGTGATACGCGAGGGAATTTGCAACAAAAAATAGTGCACTTTGCAGGCTGGAAAGGAAGTGGCAGAAATCTCGATGCCCCCCTGGGTAGAACAAATTATCGGACTGACGTATGAATATCGGGAAATGGTTGAAGATTTGGAAAAGCAATTTACAAAGTGGTTGATTTTTCTTCTTTAAATCTGCTGCAAGAGCTTGAGAATCCTTGCCCATTGTCTCCTGATACTCTGACATCTCACAACAAATAAAATACAGGTATTTGGGTACTTTGGAGTTGCCATCTGAGTCTTTGTGCAGTTGGAGGGCTTGAAATACAGACAAAACTTCATTTGGTTACAAAGGATGTAGCCAGGGTTATTCAGCAACTGAAAACTGTAACGTCACCATGAGGTCTATGCCCCATAGGATAGTTCAGAAGTATTGTTCCATCTGCTGACTGGCTGAAGAATATTGTTACGCTTTCTTTGGAGTCTGGTGAGGTGCCAGTATCTTTGGGGAAAAAAAACTAGTATAAGGCTAATTCTGAAAAAGCATTTGGGTCCTTCAAATGTTAATTCATATCGCAAGCCTATCATTTCTGCAGGCCTGGACCCAGAGTTGGTTCAAGGTGTTGGCGCCCTATGCAAACCTTAAACCTTATGCCCCACCCTGGTTGTCAGAATCTTTGAAGGCCCACTGCTGGCCATCCTCCAGAAGCTGCCGTACTAGGCGACCACCTAACATAACATAAGAACATAAGAAATGCCATACTGGGTCAGACCAAGGTCCATCAAGCCCATTGTCCTGTTTCCAACAGTGGCCAATCCAGGTCACAAGTACCTGGCAGGTAACCAAAAAGATACCCAGGTTCCACAAAGCTTGTCCTGGGGCAAGCAGTGGATTTCCCAGGTCCTCTTTAATAATGGTTTATGGACCTTTCCTCCAGGAACTTGTCCAAACCTTTTTAAAATCCCGCTACACTAACAGCCTTCACTACATCCTCTGGTAACAAATTCCAGAGTTTGATTACGCCTTGAGTGAAAAAATATTTTCTCTTATCAGTCTTAAATGGGTTACACTGTAGCTTCATTGCATTTCCCCTAGTCTTTCTACTTTTTGATGGCGTAAACAAACAATCTAGATTTACTTGTTGTTCTCCATTCATTAATTTTTTAGACCTCTATCATATCTTCCCTCAGCCATCTCTTTTCCATGTTGAAAAGCCCTAACCTTTTAAGCCTTTCATCATAGGGGTATCCTTCCATCCCCTTTACCATTTTGGTGGCTCTTCTCTGTACCTTTTCTAATTCCACTATATACTTTTTAAGATGTGGCAACCAGAACCGCACACAATATTCATGGTGCGGTTGCACCATGGAACGATAAAGAGGCTTTATAATGTTCTTGGTTTTATTCTCTATTCCTATCCTTATGATTCCTAGAATTATCTTTTCTTTCTTGGCCGCCGCTGCATACTGGGTGGAGGGTTTCCATCCACAATGACGCCTAAATCTTTTTCCTGGGTGGTGGTTCCTAATGTGAAACCTTGCATTGTCTAACTGTAGTTTGGGTTGTTCTTTCCTAGATGCATAACTTTGCACTTGTCCACATTAAATTTCATCTGCCATTTGGACATCTGGTCTTCCAATTTATCAAGGGCCTCTTGCAGATTTTCACAATCCTCTTTTGTTTTAACAACTTGGAATAATTTTGTCATCTGCAAATTTTGATCGCCTCATTCATTGTTCCCATTTCCAGGTCATTTATGAATATGTTACAGCTGTGAGCCCAGCATACCAGTAGATCCCAGAGGTACTCCACTATTCACCTTTCTCCATTGAGAAAATTGGCCATTTAGCCCTACTCTCTGCTTTCTGTCTTTTAACCAGTTCCTGATTGACAATACTACACTGCCTCCAATCCCATGAGTTTTTTAAATTTTTCCAAGAGTCTGTCATGAGGGACCTTGTCAAAGGCTTTCTGAAAATCCAGATGGACCAAGGTGAGCTAGCTGATATAGCGTATCTGTTAATTCATACCTTCAAAAAAATATAACAGATCAGTAAAACAAGACTTTCCTAGCTAAATCCATGTTGGCTTTCTCTCATTAAACCATGACTATCTACATGGTCAGCAATTTTATTCTTTATAATGGTTTCTACCATTTTGCCCTGTACTGGCATCTGACTTGCCGGTCTGTAGTTTCCCAGATCACCCTTGAACCCTTTTTATAAATTGGCATTACACTGGCCATTTTCCAATCTTCAGGTACTACATATGATTTTAATGACAGTTCACAGATTACTAATAGTAGATCTGTAATCTCATATTTCAGTTTTTTCAACACCCTCAGATGTATACCGTCCGGTCCAGGTGATTTACTACTCCTTCAGTTTCTCCAGAGGTTGTAATACGTTTTTCCGGTTTATCGCTATTTCTTTAAAGTCTTCTTATATTTTGCCTTTAAAGACCATTTCAGGCATGGGAAATTTCCCTACATCTTTCAGTAAAGACCGAAGCAAGGAATTCATTCATTTTCTCTGCTATGAGCCTTGTCCTCCCTTAGCGCCCCCTTTACCCCTCTATCATCCAATGGTCCATCTGACTGACGGGATTTTTTGCTACGAATGTACTTGAAAAAGTTTTTATTATGCACTTTTTGCTTCCACGGCAAGCTTTTTTTTTTTTTTCAAATTCTCTCTTTGCCTTGCATCTAACTTGCTAGTGCTTTGTTTCCCATTTTCATCATTTGGCTCCTTTTTCCATTTCCTGAAAAATGCTTTTTTGGCTTCAACAGCTTCTCTGACCTCGCTTTTAAACCATGATGGTGAGACTTCCGGTGGAACAGGTCGGACGCGTACGACTTGGCTCTGGGGCTTTCTGACTTACCTATTAACACTGTGCCATGCAGAGAGCCCCCTTAAGCTCTAAATTGATCCTTCCAGTAGCCTGAGGGCCTCTGCCACCCAAACTGGCATATTTTAACGCGTGAGCTTGAATTGCGACCGAGCTGCAAAAGCAGGAGAAACGTTGTGGCGCTGACTCCAAAATGGTTGACAATACAATCGCACTGAGTCTGGAAGGAAACACTGTGGTGGTGGAAGAGGTGTCCACCGCGGTAGTTCGTGTGTAAACGATTGATACCAGGAGCTCGCTACCCAAATTACACAAGTCAATAAATTAATACAGGAGTTTTCTGGATGGATGCAGCAACTGGAATGTTGTTGTTGTTAAGTGCCGTCGAGTCGGAGTCGACTCATGGCGACCCTCTGGATAGCTATCCTAAATTGTGTTCGGTCTTCAGTCAGGCGGCTCATTGTTGACAGACTGGTACCCGTAGCTGCTGTTATTGTATCGATCCATCTCATTGCTGGTCTTCCTCTTTTGCGTTGACCTTCTATCTTGCCAAGCATGATGTCTTTCTCTAATGATCTCTGTCTTCACATGATGTGTCCAAAGTATGAAAGTCGAAGTCTTGTCATCTGAGCTTCTAAAGAAAGCTTAGGTTTGATCTCCTCTAGTACTGACTGGTTTGTTCTTCGGGCAGTCCATGGTATACACAGTATTCGCCGCCAGCACCATAATTCAAAGGCATCAATTTTCTTCCTGTCTGTCTTTTTCACTGTCCAGCTTTCACATCCATATGATGTTATTGAAAATACCATGGCTTGAACAAGTCGAATCTTTGTATGGAGAGAGACATCTCTGCTCTTGAGAATCTTATCTAGGTCTTTCATAGCCATTCTGCCAAGAGCAATGCGTCTTCTGATTTCTTGACTGCTTGTTGCTTCTTTATTGATAGTTGATCCAAGTAGGTTAAAGTTGTTCAAGATTTCAATTTCTTCTCCTTCAACGATGAACCTGTTGATTATGCCAGTTGTCATGATCTTTGTCTTCTTTACATTAAGGTACAGGCCCATTTTGAGACTATGTTCTTTGATTGTGAGAAGCAAATGTTTCAGATCATCTTCACTTTCAGCCAGTAATGTGGTATCATCAGCATAGCAAAGGTTGTTGATGAGTCTTCCACCAATCTTCACACCTCTGTTATATTCATACAGTCCTGCTTCTCTGATGATTTGTTCTGCATATAAATTAAACAGGTAGGGGGAAAGTATGCAGCCTTGTCTTACACCTTTGCTTATTTTAAACCATTCTGTTTCTCCTTGTTCCGTTCGAACTGTTGCTTCTTGATCAATGTACAGATTTTGCAAGAGAACGATCAGGTGTTCAGGTATACCCATGCTTCTTAATGTGGCCCAGAGTTTCTCATGGTTTACACAGTCAAAAGCCTTGCTATAGTCGATAAAGCACAAATAGATATCCTTTTGGTATTCTTTAGTCTTTTCAAGGATCCATCTCACATCCGCAATGATGTCTCTCGTTCCTCGCCCTTTCCTGAACCCTGCTTGCACGTCAGGTAGTTCTTGTTCCAGGTATGGTTGTAGTCTCTTTTGAATAATCTTCAGTAGAATCTTGCCTGCATGTGGGATCAGAGCGATTGTACGATAATTTCCACAGTTAGTTGGATCACCTTTCTTTAGTATTGGTATAAACACAGATCTTTTCCAGTCAGTTGGCCATGATGTTGTCTTCCATATTTCTTGGCAGAGCCTTGTAAGTACGGTAACAGCTGCATCAGATTGCTGCAATACTTCTATGGGAATGCTATCAATGCCTGGTGCTTTGTTCTTTGATAAGGCTTTCAATGCTGCTTCAACTTCTTCTTTCAATGGTTCCTGATCATAAGGTACAGGTTGAAACGGCTGTTGGTCCACTTGATCTTTATCATATAAAAACTCTGTATATTCCTTCCACCTTTTCTTGATCTTCTCAGCATCATTCAACATAGAACCTTGAGCATCTTGTAACATTCCAATCCGAGGCTGAAACTTTTTCTTTAACTCTCGTAGCTTTAGGAAAGCCGATCTTGTTCTTCCTCTAATAGTTTCTGCTTCTATTTCCTTGCAAGTGTCATTGTAGTAGTTTTCCTTGTCCTGTCTTGCTGCACATTGGAAATCTCTGAGTTCTGCGATTGTCTTTCTCCTCTGGCTTTAGCTTCTCTGCGTTTCTGGGCAATTTTCAGTTTCTTCCGTCATCCATTTTGGCCGTTTTTGCTTTTTCACCTTTTGTAGAGACTTCTCGCTTTCTTCCAACACAACTGGAATAGCATGTATTTAT
Source organism: Ichthyophis bannanicus (assembly GCA_033557465.1). NCBI lineage: Eukaryota > Metazoa > Chordata > Amphibia > Gymnophiona > Ichthyophiidae > Ichthyophis > Ichthyophis bannanicus. The sequence goes on from CM066045.1 coordinate 58,304,018, forward strand.
GCTGGAGGATGGTGGTCATGAGTAAGAGAAGCGACTGGGGGCCCTTGAGGAACGAGTCCAGCGGCAGGAACGTAGATTGGACGACTTTAAAAAGAGGGAATGTTGGAAGAATCTGTAGCTGATTGGAATACCTGAGACGGTCCTTGATTCGTAGCTCAGGGGATTTTTGGAAAGTTGGTTGCCGAGGGGCCTACACATGGAGGATCTGGCAGGAAGACTACAGATTGAAAGATTGCATAGGGTGGGATAGAAGAGAGACAGACACCTGACTGGTTGCTGTTCTGGCCCGACTTTAAGTTACCAGCAAAAAGAAAATATCTTCAGAGCGGCCAGGAACCAGAGGCAAGTGGAACATGATGGGAAATGGATATTAGTTTTTCAAGACGATTCAGTGGCAGTGGCCCAAAAGCGGAAGGCCTTTTCTGCAGTATGTGATCTGCTGGTACAAAAGGGCAGCCGGTTCTTGTTTGTTTTATCCAGTCAAACTGCATCTGACAGTCAGTGGACTTTCAGCACCCCCACAGAAGCTAAACCTTTCTGCGACACGCTCTGACAGACTCTTCCCACCTTGTGGACACTATAATAAGACATTAGAACTGGAGGGGACCCTGCTGGCAGCCTGGACATGCAAGGGGACTTGAGGCGGAAAGTGAGTGGTTGCAGGTATTTGGTCATGAGCCTCAGGTGAAAGAGCTGCGCGAGTGACCAATAAACTGCGGAGCCCTTGCCTATGAACAACCAAGGGTTGTGGGGACAGATGGAGCTGACTTTTTTTTTCTTTTTCAATAATGCTTCTGCCAGAATTAATGCAATTAGGCTAAAAGAACCTGATTTACAGATGATGCCTCCTGTGGGTCACCTGTGAACGGATATCCGCAATGGGTGACATGTTTAATGGTGTTTACTGGTCATGTTTAATGGTTAATATGTTTAATGGATAACGTGGTTAAGTTTTAATGCTTCATAGTAGCACTTACTTAAACAAACACAGTTAACATTCAATATCCATATCAATATTAATACTCGCTTCTGTAAGCCAAGTTAATATCTAACGAATAACATTTTGTGCACTTCATTGCTGTTATGTGCATGTACACTTAGGAGCTAGGAATGTTGGGGAGGTTAGGGGCAGGTGGGGAACTGTGGGCCTGGAGGGAGTAACAGCCTAGGCTATGAGACTACCCTGTTTGGTACCCCCCTATCTTTGAGGACGTCTTCTTTCTAGAATGGACCCCAGCAATTAAAAGGGACTGTGCGTGGGAAGGGGAGGGAAGTGGAAAGCATGGGAGATAAAGCATAGGTAAGGTGGTGGGTGGTTGGAAGGGGATGTGGAATGTTTCTGGAGAACTGGAATTGTGCTAAGCAATTTAAGGATGGGGGGAGGGACAGTTGGGGAAGCAAAGGTTAGTGGGGAGGGGGGTGAGAGTGGTGACATGGCAGTTTGGATCATACTATACCTAATACATTTAATGTACTTTGTTCACCTGAAGCTTAATTAATCTCCGGTCCTTAATGTATGCTGATGAGGATAAGCAGCTGCACTTGAGAGTGAATAAGGCACCTCCTTTCCTTTTAAGTGGTTTAAGCACCTATAAAGCTACGATTATCCCAGGGGTGGGTGGGTAGGTATTGGGGATTGGGGGAGGGAAAGAAGACCTATGAAAAGCTGGCAGCTGCAGAGTACCCTGTCCTGTGTTTTTAAGGTAATCTGTGACCAATTTCCAGGGGGAGACCCACAGACCTTGCTTGGATAGAGGGAGTCTTGGGGTCTAAATTTAACCAGAAAGCTCTCTTCTGTGTGTTTAAATTTAAACTGAAAGCTCTTTGCTGCTACTAGGCCCTGACTGATTTAACAAATACACTGGGTTCACAGATTATTCAGCTTTAATCTAAGAATTCCTTTTTCCGCAAGATTTAGTAAAATTCCCTGAAGTAGATACTTAAAATTGCAGATCTCTCTCCAGAAGTAGCATTCCCCTTTTGTTGTCTTTCAAGATTCAAAAACAACATGTAGGAATTGAACTGGCTCCCTAGTGTGTCCAAACACAGTGCTCTAACCCCTATGCTAACCGTTCATATCCACACTACAAACCCTCACACTCCCCCATGCAGACTTCTGTAACAACATCTACCAAGAATTACCTCAATCAACCCTTCTTCCTCTTCAGATTACCTTACACACAGCTGCATGTATCATACAAGGTGCAAATAAATACGATCATATCACCTCTATGCTAAAACAGCTACACTGGTTACCATTTGTCAACAGAATAAACTACAAATGCATCCTCCTCGCCCACAAAACACTTCACTCCCAACAAGAAACTTGTCTCAAAGCCCTTCTACAAAAAAACAGAAACATCCAGACCACAAAGACAAGCAACAATCAGTAAACTCAGCATAACGCAAACCAAATGTAAATAAACCAACATACATATCATAGAGCATTTGAACTGTACGCCCCATCCCTATGGAACTCTTTCACATACATCCAAAGAAACATCACCAACCTCCATACATTCTGCAAACACCTAAAGACCTACCTCTTCACAGAACACTTTGGATTCCCTACCTAACCCTCTAAAATACAACTCCATACAATAAACCCGTGAATGTAAGTAGTTTGTATATACCAGCTAAAATGTTAATAGTTATGTATTGTCGTGACCCCCTGCCTGGGCCGGTGGCTCACAGGCAAAGGGCTGCCATATTTGTCCTTAAATAAAACTGTTTTTGTCTCCAGCAAGGAATCCTGGGACTTGTAGTTCTTTTCATTAAAGACAAAGTAGTGTGTGACTACTGGGGTTGTTTAAGACAAAAACAAGAAATTTATTTTTGGGTTCTTTCCACGCATTAAATTCAACGATTAACGCAGGCAAAAGGATTATTCTCCAAAACAGAAAAACTTACAGGAACAAAAGTACTTGTGAAGTTAAAGAACTGAAATACTTCTCTTAAACATGGCAGCTGTTTTCATTACACATCTCAGCATAGGTAAATTCTGGTCATTTTCCAATAATGCTGCTTCAATTCAACTTCTGTCTTTAGCAAAGTTCTTTAGCTTAAAGAAGGTCTTAGCACTTTCCTGGCTAAGGAAAAATTGCTCTTCAAAGGGTTCTTTTTACAGCCCTTTCTAGCAGCTTTCAATTTCCCTCATGCATAAAAAACAATCCATCAGTGATTCGTCATACACTGAATCTGACTCAAGAGTGTCAATTTGCATGCCTTCCTGTTCTGCAAATTGTTTATCTCTTTCAGGATTTTCAATAATGCTTTCCAACTTACTATTCTGTAGAAACTTCAAAAGTCATTTCCAGAACTGCTCTCCCTGGTAAGCATTGGCTGTATCAGGAGCGTGGGGCTTCTTTCCCTGGAACAAAAGCTTAACTGCTTCACCTGTGTTCAGCACTACGTCTCTGCCTTTGGCTGGGTCTTGGTTACGTTCGTTTGTAACAGCTTTCACCCCCCTTCTGGCAGCTTGGGTTTTCTGAACTGTCTCTTGCACACACTGCACTGCACTCTGTCCCAGCTCTTAAGCAACCTCCCCAGCTATATATCTGCTGGTCTCTGGCTCAGACGTACCTTCCACCCAAGGGTTGCTTCCTTTGCTGTTGGAACTGTTTCTCCCACGTGGAGTTAAACTTCCCCCATCTCCTTGCTTCGTCCTTCCTCTTGCTCTTGCTGTCTCTCTCTGCACTGAAGCAGGTTTAAAAAGCTGCTTCCTAGCTACCACACCCTTCTCTCTGCACAGGTGGTTGTCATTAGAGTCCAAGTCTGCACTCACGTTGGGGCTTGGGCGTGGCTTAGCCTCAGCAAGTACGTGTTTCTTTTGCTTGGCTGTAGCTTTAGCCCTCTGAAAAGCTTGCCTGTCTCTTGTCTTAAAGACATAGTCACTATTATCCTCTGTTTCCATTGGGTCATCACAGCTCTCATTGTCACAGTATATTAATTAAATATTATAAAATTACATTAGAAAATGCTTGAATGTTCAAATGTTTCTTGTATAAAAAAGGTTCAATGAAAATGTTTTATTCTATGCAAACCGCTTTGACCTGGTGAAAAACGGTATATAAATACAGTTTAATAAGTTTAAATAAATAAATTTTAACCCTGGATTACCTTTTGGTGTCCGCGGACCTGTTTCCTGGGCTGGAAAAGGCCATGATAGGGGATATGGACGTCTCTGACCATGCCCCAGTGTGGATAGATAGCCAGTTGGGGGGGGGGGGGTGAGGAGAGGGCAGGTGATGTATGAACCCAACTTTGTATAATATCAGGGCCGTCCACCAGCATCTGCAAAGGCCTATTGGGATGCGAACAGTGATGCGGAGATGGATCCCAGGACGCTATGGGCAGCAGCTACGGCCACTTTGCAGGGGATGATTATCGAATATGCCATTAGAAAATGGAGACAGGCAGATGAGTGTATACTCGCCCTCTTGGGAGAACTTCAAGCATGCAGACGAAAGCATGTACGCACATTGCGTGAGGAAGATAGGGAGCACTACCTCGAGGCATGACATGAGCTGAATCAACTCCTGACTCAGTGGGCAGAAAGAGACATTAAGCTTTATAAATATCAATCGCACAGGTGGGGAAATAGATAGGCCATCAACTTTCCACACCTTATCAGCCCACAGAAGAAAAAGTCTGCTGTTAATAAGATTCAAGGGCAAGGAGGTCATTGACATGGTGCAGAGGAGGAGATTAGACAGCAGAAGTGCTCTGCTTGGGCCCCAGAGATGATGCCCAAGCAGAGCACTTCTTTCAAGGGATTGAACTGCCTAGGTTGGGAGAGCAGGAGTGTGCAGCTTTGAATGCCCCCTTCACACCAGGGGAAGTATCTTTGGTGGTCAAGATGCTTAAGTTGGCTAAAGCCCCAGAACCTGACAGGCTGAGAGCAGAGTTTATAAGATTTTGGGGATCAAATTAAATGTACCCTTCTTGGCACATTGCGAGGCGGCACTCCGGGTGGGAGATCTGGGTTTACATCAGAACTATGCCACTGTGGTAGTCCTCCTGAAACCAGGTAGAGGCCTGACATTGGTGGGCTCCTACCGACTCATATCACTTTTGAACTGGGATGTCAAATTGATTGCAGAGATTATGGTGAGGCGCCTGGGAAAAGTAATTGCAAGTTTGGTGCATCCAGATCAAGGGGGCTTTGTCTCAGGACACTTCACTTCTATGAATCTTCTGAGGACCCTGGCAATCTTATACGGAAGCGCAGAGCAGGAGGGAGATGTGCTTATAACGAGTCTGGATGCCGAGAAAATGTTTGATGGTGTGTCTTGGGAGTACATGTGGTGGGTGCTAGAAACCTATGGGATGTAGTGGCCTTTTCTACACTGGGTTAAAACTCTCTATCATGCGCCCTCTGCATGGATCCTGGTGAACAGAGGACTTTCAGAGGTTGTTCAGTTGTGTCGGGGTAGAAGGCAGTTGCCCCTTGTCGCCTATGTTGTTTCTACTTATTTTTGAGCCCTTGGCAATTAAGGTCACCAGACCGATGACTGGGATGGTATCAAGGTGGGACAAGACACCTACTGAATCATCTTATTCACAGATGACATGCTTTTGTTCGTCATCTGGGCGAGTACGTGCATTGGGAAAGTAATGGCAACCATAGCTAGTTCAGGGCTTTTTCGGGCCTCTGCATAAACTGGAGCAAATTGGAGGCTATGCTGGCCTCACAGGATTGTAAATGTCAGGCATGGCCTGGATTCCCATTTGCTTGCTTGGGAGAAACCTTTAAATATTTGGGCATCCACCTTAGTGCAGAACCTTGAAAGGTTTCTGACAAAAACATCTGAGATACACTGGGAAGGATAAAACAGATTTGTGAAAGATGGCGAGATCTGCCCCTCTCATTGATAGGACGAGTGGCCCTTGCTAAGATGGGGTGTGACTATCAACTGGTGGCCGGGAGGCACTCCTGGTGGAGATGTGGGCAAAAGAACTAGGAAACACATTGAGGAGGATCGGTTTCAACAGTACTTTAGTAACATCTATGCATCCATGTCAGATGCAGCTCTACAGGCAACACAATACAAAATACTCCATTGGGCATACATAACAAGGGAAAGGAGTGAAGCTGAAGTTTGTTTGTTTGTTTTTATTAGTTTATTTAACAGGTTTTTTTTTTATACCGTTTTATCATTTTGGTCAAAGTAGTTGACATTGCAACTTAAACTTGGTAATGTATATGAAACAGGGACATTGTTAACTTGGATAAATTGTGGCATGACCCTGAGTGCCTGTGTTGCCACGTGGTGGAGAGAATCTGGGCTCATACCTTCTTGGAATGCGAGAAGCTGCGGGCGTTTTGGAAGGCGGTATTGGGCCACGTGCAGAGGGTGATTGGAGTGCAAGGGGAGTGGACATATGCTGCCCTATTGGTAGGCGACGACGGCCCCTTGCGAGACAAAGAGGTGGGCGATATGGAAAGGCAATTTGTGCGGGTGGCCTATATGATTGCGTGTAAGGTTATTTTGGCTCATTGGATAGAGTCACAGGAACCCCTCCCCCCACGAGCTCCCATTGGGTGAGAAACATGTCTAAGATGGTGGAGTGGCTATGAAGATATAGACCTCTGGTCTGCTCAGCTGCTTGGCGAAAGTATTGGATGTTATGGGAGACGTTTGTGGCTGGTGTGCAATATAAGTGAGAGTGTAACACCGAGATGGTTCAGTTTGGGAGGGGGAGGGAGAGGGGACATGGGATAAAAAAGGAAGAAAGAGACCCGCAAGGTGTTCTGACTGATTCTGATAGCCGCAAGTGTAAGCATCGTGGACTATGCATTATTGCAACACTGCTTTGCTTGTCCTATATGTTGTGATGTTTATGGTTTGATATAGAGTTCAATATTATTCTTGTTCTGTTGCTTGTGGATCTCAAAGACGAAAAAAAAAAAAAAGCAAACAGGTTTGCATCCAGGAAATCCTTTATAAAATTCTACTTTAAGATCCATCTAGTCTGCCTGGCTTTCTGCAGTGCCAGAGACACAGGTCGATCTCTGGCTTTTCCCATGATTTCTTGATTTTATCACCTTTGCTCCATGATCGCCTCACTCCCCTGGAAGACTTTACCCTGCAATCACCTCCCTTTCCATAAAACAAATATTTCCTACTGTTATTCTGGAGTCCACGTCCTCTGAACCTCATGTCATAACCTCTCATTCTAGAACTTCCTCACCACTCAGAAAACTTTGTGCTTGTGCGTTCGTTGTATCCCCACTCTCTCTCTCCTCTTCTCTCAGGTCCTTCGGTCTTATCAGTGCAGACACTGTAGCACATTGGCAACACTTCTTTGACCTGTTTCTGCCTATGGGCCAATATTCAGAACTACCTCTGCAGCCAACATTGACTTGGAATTTACCGGCATGAACAATGCATAGCCTTTTGGCCATATAAGTATGCACACATCCAAAAGATATTTTATTTATTTAACTGTCTTCTTTTATACCACTTTTCACTGGGGCAAAGCGGTATCCATTTTAACCAACAAATCGTTAAAATAAACAGTAGGTACTTGTATAATGAACTATCAACAATGTGGAACTTATGTACAACTACATTTTACATGGTAATTATATAGGTGAGAGGTGGAGGGAATCAAGGGGAGGGGGAGGGTACAAGGATCACTGGGGAGGAGGGGTACATGAGTGAGTGAGAAGAGTTCGTGTGGTGGGTCCGACATGCTCAGTGAATAGGAAGGTCTTGATGTGTTTCCGGAAGGTAGTCGGATCATCATTGTTTCTGAGTTTTTCCGCTAGAGAGTTCCAGTGGCTTGGAGCATAGTTCAAATACTCTTGTACAGGCGTATTGGTTACTCTTGATTTTTTTTTTTTTCATGAGATATGGTTAGGATGTTCTTTGCTTTTGTCTTTTCATTCTGCTGAACTTGGTGATGCTTAGTAGAGATTGTAAATAGGGTAAGGATTGGTTGGTGATGATTTTGAAGGTTAGGAGTAGTATTTTGTATCTGATGTGGCTTAATAGTGGAAGCCAGTGGAGTTGTCTCAGTATGGGGGTTACATGGTCATATTTAGAAGCTCCTTGGATGATGCGTGCAGCTGTGTGTAATGCAGTGTGCAGTGGGAGCAGAGTGGATTTTGGTAAGCCCTGGTAGGTTGAATTGCAATAGTCAAAATGCGGCGAGATAATGGCCTGAAATGCTGAGCAGAAGTCTGAGGGGTCTAGCAGAGGGTGGAGGCGTTGAAGTATTCAGATTTTGTGGTAGATTATCCTCGTTGTAATATCTGTGTGGCTTCAGTGTTTAGTTGTTGGTCCAGGGTGATGCCTAGATACCTGACCTTTGTCTGGACTTTCAGGTCAATATCGTTTAATATCCTGGAAGTCGGGGGGTGTAATGTATCATCTTTTGCTTTTTTTCTAGTTGATTTTTAGTGAATTTGATGCTAGCCATTGGGTGATGTCTATGAAGCAGCTTATTATTCCTTCATATGAGGGTTTGTTGGTACTGAACGGTGCATAGATCACCTGCATAGATGTGAAAAATAGATATTCTGGGAACGGATGATGGGGTGCAGTGGTTGAAGGTAGGCATTGAAGAGAAATGCTGCTGCTGATGATCCTTGAGGAATGTCTTGGGTTTGTGGGAAGGGAGATGAGGAGTTCATTATCGATTTTCACTTGTTGACTTAGATAGGAGTGAAACCATTTTAAAACTTCATTTTGTATTCCGGTGGATTGTAGTCTTTGGAAGAAGAGGATGTGGTTAACTGGGTCAGAAGCGGCTGATGCGTCCAGGAATATTACTATATATCCATAGTGTGATTTTTGCATTCCTTTTATTAATCTGCTCATCAGCGAGGTAAGGAGAGTTTCGGCTCCGTGGTGAGGTCTGAATCCATGCTGCTGGGGATATAGGGGGGCATGGTGGTCAATGTGATCTTGGAATTGCTGGAGGATGAGGGTTGTTGTTTTTTTCTGTTATTTTGGTCAGGAATGGGAGGCTGGCGATGAGTCTGTAAGATGTGAAGCCATTGGAGTTGAGGTTTGTGGTTTTTTTTCTGGTGGGTCGGATGGAGGAGGTTTTGAGGTTTTTGGGCATGGAGCCTTGTGCGAGTGATAGCCCATTCCTCCTAAAAATTACCCAGCTAAGTTCAGCTTTGGCTGCTTTGATCCAGCTGACTGGGCATAGATCTACTGGGGAGGTGGTTTTATTTAAGGCAGCGATTGTAGCTTCTATGTTCTGTTTGCTGATGGAGTTGAAGGAGGTCCAAGTATTGTCTATGGTGTTAGAGGTTGGTATCTGGAAGGATTGTGGTAGTAGGGGTATGTTGGTGGTTTTGTAGTGGTTTGCAAGTGCATAGGGATTGAGGATGGTGTCCTACTTGTCCATAGGGTGCGGTCTTAATAGGTTTTTTACTATATCGAATAGTTTCCTTGGGTGGTTGATGTATTGATTTAACTTTGTATGGTATGTTCTTTTGCACTTATAGGTCATTGAGCTGTATTCTGTTAGTAGTAGCCTGTAGGTGTGTCTGTAGTCTGTGCGTTTGGTTCTTCTCCACTTGCACTCTTTTGGGGTCTCTGAGGTCTGCTGTGTACCATTTAGTCTTTTGGAGTGTCATGGTGGATTGTTGATTTGTAGTTTTTGTAGCTGCTTTGCTGATCTGTTTTCAGTTCAGTGTGAGGGTGTTGATGTCAGCTATGTCTATATCCAGTAGAGGGAGTACTTCTTCGAGGAATGCTTTCCTTGTCAAATTATTTGTAGCGTCTCATATGATGCTAATAGTCATGATTTACAGTTGGGGTGCATAGAATTTTGAAGCTTATTAATGTCTGATCAGACCAGGGGATGGGATGCAGGTGTGGTGTGGAGAGGTTTTTTCTTGACGAAGATGAGATCAAGTAATGTTGCCTGTATCATCTGTTGGCCCTTGAATGAGTTGGGAGAAGTCCATAGAGGACATAGCATATAGGAATGATGCTGCTTGAGTGGCTGAGACTGAGGGGAGGTTGAAATCGCCGAGTAGTAAGATATTCTTGTTTTGTTTTTTGTGTTTTCCAGGGCTATTCCCAGTATATTTGAAAGGTCGTTGGATGGTGTGGTGGAAGACCTATAGATAAGGTAGATGGTTAATTGTCTGTTAGAGAGTCAGTCCTTCTGTGCTGTCAGTATCAATCAGATTTGAGGATATAGAAGAGTAGATGAGATTTTGTTAGAATCGGAACTCTGCCTCTTCTGTGGGTCTGTGGGCATTTGAATAGCGAGTAGTTGGGTGGTTTGAGTTGGTTCATTAATGCGGTGTTCGTTTCCGAGAGCCACGATTCTGTGATGTATAAATATGTTGAGGTCATGGGTTGTGATGTAGTCCTTGGTATTTTGCTTCTTGCTGAATGTGTGTTTGAGTGCACATTTTAATTTGTATGTTGTATGTTGACTTTGGTTGTGTTCTGGCGGGAGTGTGTTTTCAGTGGGATGCTTATCAGATTGTTTGCGTTCTGTTGTCTCTGGAAGGTGCCCATGGTGTTACAGCCATATGGTTCAAGTGTGGGAACGTGAGTGGGTGGAAACAGGAGGGTTTCAGATGTAAGGATGAAGGCAAGCAGTGTGTCTGTGAGTGCATAGAGGGAGGGCATGGTTGGTTGGTGTAGTGTGCTTATCTTCAGTGCGTTGGATAGGGTTGTTTCTTTAGGAGCTTGTGTTTTTATTTGTTTTGTTGGGTATTTTGAATGATGAAGAGTGATTCAGAGGCATGCTAGGTTCGTGCTTTTCCTTCTTCTTTAATCCTTAGCTGCCTATTTGGGGAGCAGGTCATCCTCTCGACCAATATGCTGCTGTAGATGCCACTGGGGTTGCGCTCTATGCTAGAGAGGGCATTGAGTCAGAAAGGATTAAAGTTTTTGCAGGAAACAAAATTTGCTGTAGAATCTCTATGGATTGAAATTCCATGAAAAAAGGGGAAGGCGATGGCAGTGGGGGTGTAAGAACATAAAAGATATGCCATACTGGGTCAGACCAAGGTCCATCAAGCCCAGTATTCTGTTTCCAACAGTGGCCAATCTAGGTCATACGTACCTAGCAGTTTCCCCAAGGGACACAGGTTCCACAATGCTTGTATTGGTTCAAGCATTGATATCCTGGGTCCCTTCTTAATAATGGTTTATGGACCTTTCCTCCAGGAACTTGTCCAAACCTTTTTTAAACCCAGCTACACTAACAGCCTTTACTACATCCTCCGGTAACAAATTCCAGAGTTTGATTACACGTTGAGTGAAAAAATATTTTCTTTTATTAGTCTTAAATAGTTTACCCTGTAGCTTCATTGCATGTCCCCTAGTCTTTCTATATTCTGATAAGGTAAACAGTCGATCTACGTTTACCCGTTCCACTCCGTTCATTAATTTATAGACTTCAATCATATCCCCCCTCAGCCGTCTCTTTTCCAGGTTAAAGAGCCCCAACCTTTTTAGCCTTTCTTCATAGGAGTATCCTTCCATCCCCTTTACCATTTTGGTGGCTCTTCTCTGAACCTTTTCTAAAATCGCTATATCCTTTTTAAGATATGGCGACCAGAATTGCACACAATATTCAAGGTGCAGTCTCACCATGGAACGATATAGAGGCATTATAATATCTTTTTGTTTTATTTTCCATTCCTTTCCTTATCATACCTAGCATTCTATTTGCTCTCTTGGCCGCTGCTGCACACTGGGCCGAGGGTTTTAACATGGTATCCACAATGACACCTAAATCGTTTTCCTGGGTGGTGGTTCCTAATGTGGAACCTTGCATCGTGTAACCATAGTTTGGGTTGTTCTTCCCTAGGTGCATAACCTTGCACTTGTCCACATTAAATTTCATCTGCCATTTTGATGCCCAGTCTTCCAATTTATCAAGATCCTCTTGCAATTTTCCACAATCCTCTTGGGTTTTAACAACTTTAAATAGTTTTGTGTCATCTGCAAATTTGATAACCTCACTCGTTATTCCACTTTCCAGGTCATTTATGAATGTCAAAAAGCAGCGGACCCAGCACAGATCCCTGGGATACACCACTATTCACCTTTCTCCATTGGGAAAATTGGCCATTTAGCCCTACACTCTGCTTTCTATCTTTTAACCAGTTCCTGATCCACAATAGTACACTGCCTCCTATCCCATGACTCTTTAGTTTTGCCAAAAGTCTCTGATGAGGGACCTTGTCAAAGGCTTTCTGAAAGTCCAGATACACAATATCAACCGACTCACCTTTGTCCTTCCTTGTCTAAAGCCATGTTGGCTGTCTCCCATTAGGTCATGACTATCTACATGCTGAGTAATTTTATTCTTTATGATGGTTTCTATCATTTTTCCCGGTACTGATGTCAGGCTCACCGGTCTGTAGTTTCCCGGATCACCCCTGGAACCCTTTTTAAAAATTGGTGTTACATTGGCGATCCTCCAATCTTCAGGTATTAGAGATGATTTTAATGATAGTTCACAGATTACTAATAGCAGGTCTGCAATCTCGTATTTCAGTTCTTTCAACACCCTTGGATGTATACCATCCGGCCCAGGTGATTTGCTACTCTTCAGTTTATCTAATAGTTGTAATACATCTTCCCGATGTATCGATATTTCTTTCAATTCTTCCGCACCTTTAAATACCACTTCAGTCATGGTTAACATCCCTACATCTTCCTCAGTAAAGACTGAAGCAAAGAATTCATTCAATCTCTCCGCTATTGCCTTGTCGCCTCTTAGTGCTCTTTTAACCCCTTTATCATCTAATGGACCAACTGACTCTCTCACAGGTTTTTTGCTACGAATGTACTTGAAAAGGTCTTTACTTCGCGTTTTTTGCTTCCGCAGCAAGCTTCTTCTCAAATTCTCCCTTTGCCTGCCTTATCAATGCCTTGCATTTGACTTGCCAGTGCTTGTGCTGTTTCCAGGTTTTGTCGTTTGGCTCTTTTTTTCCATTTCCTGAAAGATGCTTTTTTGACAACAGCCTCTCTGACCTCACCTTTAAACCATGCTGGCAGTTTTTTGGACTTCCTTCCACTTTTCTTAAAGCGTGGAATACAGCTGGTCTGGGCTTCCAAGATAGTATTTTTCAACAACAGCCAAGCCTGATGTACGTCTTTAACCTTTGCAACTGCTCCTTTTAGTTTTTTCTTAACTGTTTTCCTCATTGTATCATAGTTTCCCTTTCGAAAGATAAAAGGTAGTACTGTGGATTTCCTTACTATCCCTCCTCCACTAATTAAATCAAAGGCGATCATGCTATGATCACTATTGCCAAGTGGCCCCAACAACCTTATCTCTTGCACTAGATCTGGTGTTCCACTAAGGACTAGGTCTAATATGGCTTCCCCTCTGGTCGGTTCATGAACCAGATGCTCCAAGAAGCAGTCATTTATTTCATCTATGAACTTTATCTCCCTAGCATGTCCTGACGTGACACTGACCCAGTCGATACCGGAGTAGTTGAAATCACCTATTATTATTACTGCACTGTAACTTTTGTTAGCTTCCTTGATTTCTTTGAGCATTTCATCATCCATTTGGTCATTCTGGCAAGGCGCTCGATAGTACACCCCCACTGCCATTGCCTTCCCCCTTTTACATGGAATTTCAATCTATATAGATTCTACAGCAGATTTTGTTTCCTGCAAAACTTTAATCCTTTCTGACTCAATGCCCTCTCTAACATAGAGCAACCCCTCCACCAATTTGATCAGCTCTATCATTACGATATAGTTTGTACCCAGGTATCAGTGTCCCACTGGTTGTCCTCCTTCCACCATGTCTCTGATTTTCCAATCATATCTTACCTTTCATTTAGTGCTATATATTTTAACTCTCCCATCTTATTTTTTAGACTTCTAGCATTTGCATACAAGCATTTTAGAGAATGTATTTTACTCATATTAATTTGGCTATTGTTAGACATGGGTAATTTGGGATCTTTAAGCTCAGTCTGCTCCATACTTGAGGGCATTTGGGCTACTTTACTCTTTTGTGGAACCTCTCTGCTTTTGGTAGTATCCTTCAAAGATACATTCTTCCGAACCATCCGCTCTTGGGCGACTGTCGGCTTTCCCCTAATATCTAGTTTAAAAGCTGCTTTATCTCCTTTTTAAAGGTTAATGCCAGCAGCCTGGTTCCATCCCGGTTAAGGTGAAGCCCATCCCTTCAGAAGAGCCCCTCCTTTCCCCAGAATGTTCCCCAGTTCCTAACAAATCCAAAACCCTCATCTCTGCACCATTGTCTCATCCACGCATTGAGACTCCGGAGCTCTGCCTGCCTTTTGGGTCCTGCGCGTGGAACAGGAAGCATTTCGGAGAATGCTACCCTGGAAGTTCTGGATTTCAACTTCCTACCTAAAAGCCTAAATTTAGCCTCCAGAACCTCCCTACCACATTTTCCTATGTCATTGGTACCGACATGTACCAAGACAGCAGACTCCTCCACAGCACTATCTAAGACCTTATCTAGGTGGCGCGTGAGGTCCGCCTATCGACCGCCTGGCCAGAATGAACAAATGGATGATGACATGCTCAAAGAAATCATGGAAGCTAACAAAAGTTACAGCGCAGTAATAATAATGGGTGATTTCAATTACCCTGGTATCGACTGGGTCAGTGTCACAGCAGGACATGCTAGGGAGATAAAGTTCCTAGATGAAATAAATGACTGCTTCTTGGAGCAGCTGGTTCATGAACTGACCAGAGGGGAAGCCATATTAGACCTAGTCCTTAGTGAAACACCAGAACTAGTGCAAGAGATAAGGGTGTTGGGGCCAGTTGGCAATAGTGATCATAGCATGATCGCCTTAGATTGAATTAGTGGAGGAGGGATAGTAAGGAAATCCACAGTACTACCTTTTAACTTTCGAAAGGGAGACTATGATAAAATGAGGAAAATAGTTAAGGAAAAAATAAAAGGAGCAGTTGCGAAGGTTAAAGACTTACATCAAGTTTGGGTGGTGTTGAAAAATACTATCTTGGAAGCCCAGACCAGCTGTGTTCCACACTTTAAGAAAAGTGGAAGGAAGTCCAAAAAACTGCCAGCATGGTTTAAAGGTGAGGTCAGAGAGGTGGTTGTTGCCAAAAAAGCATCTTTCAAGAAATAGAAAAAAGAGCCAAATGACAAAACCTGGAAACAACACAAGCACTGCCAAGTCAAATGCAAGGCATTGATAAGGCAGGCAAAAGGAGAATTTTGAGAAGAAGCTTGCTGTGGAAGCAAAAAAAGCGAAATAAAGACTTTCAAGTACATTCATAGCAAAAAACCTGTGAGAGAGTCAGTTGGTCCATTAGATGATAGAGGGGTTAAAGGGGCACTAAGAGGCGACAAGGCGATAGCGGAGAGACTGAATGAATTCTTAGCTTCAGTCTTTACTGAGGAAGATGTAGGGATGTTACCCATGACTGAAGTGGTATTTAAAGGTGCGGAAGAATTGAAGGAAATATCGATACATCGGGAAGATGTATTACAACTATTAGATAAACTGAAGAGTAGCAAATACCTGGGCCGGTTGGTATACATTCAAGGGTGTTGAAAGAACTGAAATATGAGATTGCAGACCTGCTATTAGTAATCTGTGAACTATCATTAAAATCATCTCTAATACCTGAAGATTGGAGGATCACCAATTTTTATAAAGGGTTCCAGGGGTGATCCGGGAAACTACAGACTGGTGAGCCTGACGTCAGTAACGGGAAAAATGGTAGGAACCATCATAAAGAATAAAATTACTCAGCATGTAGATAGTCATGGCCTAATGGGAGACAGCCAACATGGCTTTAGACAAGGAAGATCTTGTCTTACTAATCTGTTACGGTTTTTTTGAAGGTGTGAATAAACAGGTGGACAAAGCTGAGTCGGTTGATTATAGTGTATCTGGACTTTCAGAAAGCCTTTGACAAGGTGGCAAAACTAAAGAGTCATGGGATAGGTGTACTACTGTGGATCAGGAACTGGTTAAAAGATAGAAAGTAGAGGGTAGGGCTAAATGGCCAATTTTCCCAATGGAGAAAGGTGAATAATGGTGTACCCCAGGGATCTGTGCTGGGTCTGCTGTTTTTTGACATATTCATAAATGACCTGGAAAGTGGAATAACGAGTAGTGATATCAAATTTGCAGATGACACAAAACTATTTAAAGTTGTTAAAACCCAAGAGGATTGTGGAAATTTGCAAGAGGATCTTGATAAATTGGAAGACTGAGCATCGAAATGGCAGATGAAATTTAATGTGGACAAGTGCAAAGTTATGCACCTAGGGAAGAACAACCCAAACTATGGTTACACGATGCAAGGTTCCACATTAGGAACCACCACCCAGGAAAAAGATTTAGGTGTCATTGTGGATAACATGTTAAAACCCTCGGCCCAGTGTGCAGTGGCAGCCAAGAGAGCAAATAGAATGCTAGGTATCATAAGGAACGGAATGGAAAATAAAACAAAGGATATTATAATGCTTCTATCGTTCCATGGTGAGACCGCACTTCGAATATTGTGTGCAATTCTGGTCGCCGTATCTTAAAAAGGATATAGCGTTATCAGAAAAGGTTCAGAGAAGAGCCACCAAAATGGTAAAGGGGATGGAAAGATACTCCTATGAAGAAAGGCTAAAAAGGTTGTTAAGGCTTTTTAACCTGGAAAAGAGACGGCTGAGGGGAGATATGATAGAAGTCTATAAATTAATGAACAGAGTGGAACGGGTAAATGTAGATCGATTGTTAACGTTATCAGAATATAGAAAGACTAGGGGACATGCAATGAAGCTACAGGGTAAACTATTTAAGACTAATAAAAGAAAATATTTTTTCACCCAACGTGTAATCAAGCTCTGGAATTTTTACTGGAAGATGAAGTAAAGGTTGTTAGTGTAGCTGGGTTTAAAAAAGGTTTGGACAAGTTCCTGGAGGAACGGTCCATAAACCATTATTAAGAAGGGACCCAGGATATCAATGCTTGACCCAGTACAAGCATTGTGGAACCTGTGTCTTTTGGGGAAACTGCTAGGTACGTATGATCTAGATTGGCCACTGTTGGAAACAGGATACTGGGCTTGATGGACCTTGGTCTGACCCAGTATGGCATATCTTATGTTCTTATGTTCACTGGATTCTGTGTGTTGTTCACAATACTCTTCCAACCTTGGTGATTGGTGGCGATATTTTTGGCCTCGTCAGTGGTGGTCAATTGCTAGATCCTTAGGTCTTCCTTGGTGTGTTTGAGCCATATTTTCTTCGGTGCTACTCATTGAACTCTCCAGTGGACAGGTTGCTCTCACCAGTGAAGTTTGTATGGCAGTCGACTGGTGTTCATTTTACAAATGTGGCCAAACTATCGCAGTCTGTGTATTTGGATTCGTTCTTCAAATGAATGTTGATGGTCACACCTTGTCCGAATTATCTCGTTTCAATGGTGATCACAAAGAGACATAAAATCTGTCTTGGGCATCGCATTTGAAAAACCTTGAGCTTATTCATGTCAGGTTTGAGCAGAGTCCATGTTTCCGATCCATAAAGGAGAATTGGCAGGATCAGGGTTCGGAAGAGGTGAATTTTGGTCTTGGTGGAGTTTATTGCCTTCTTCCAGAGGCACCATTTGAGCGAGGCGAATGCTACTGTTGCCTGACCAATCCTGCTGAGGTCTTCTGTGGTGGATTCCACCTTCTTCTCCTGCATCAGTGATCCCAGGTATTTGAATTCTGGACCTGCTCGATTTGGATTCCATCGAGGTGAACATTGGTCTGTGATCCATCCGTGGTCATAACTTTGGCCTTAGGCCATAAGATTGGGCAATGCAGGAAATGTAGTAAAGGATGTTGATGGCCTCTGCATCCATGTCAGCAAATATGGCACACTCGTCTGCAAACATCAGATCAGTAAGGAAGTTATTCACGACGTACTTGACCCCGCATCTGTCCTCAAATGTTTCCTCATAGTGGCGTCAATCATGATATTGAAAAGCAGGGGTGAAGCAACATCTCCCTGGTGCACTCTAGTTTGGATAGGAAATTCCGTGGCTAGTTCATATCGGATCTGCACACTGCTGGTTGAGCCATTGTATGATGCTTGGAGAAGTTGGATGATCTTCAGCTGCATGTGCTCATTCTCCAATGCCGTCCACAGGGTTGTCCAATGAACACTAAGGTTCATACTAAGGACCATGCCTAAGGGTCCTTTGGCGTCAATCTTAGGCATGGGTCTGCTATGTGCGGGTGTGATTGCGGCATGCAGATTTAAATGCTGCTGGATCGGCGCATGTAGAGGACGTCTAGAAGGGGTGGAGCTTACCACACGTTGGAGGCCTTCCCTTATTCTCAGAAGGTGCCGGGTGTCACTGGTGAGCTGGAGATCGCTGCCATGCAAAGTGAGAGGTAGGAGTTAAATGGGGGCGGGAAATGGGCAGCCCGGGGGCGGAGTGTAGGCGGGCAGGGAATGGTCGCTGGCTCTGGATGTATAGGGCTGATTCTAATGTCGGCTCTGTACATCCAAGGCCAGCGAAATGTCCAGGGAAATTTATTCTGCCTCCGAGGTGGAATAACTTCCCTGGACGTGATTATTTTGAACAGCCCGCAGCGCGGGTGGGGCAGGGGGGGCCAGAGTTCATTCCCTGCAGCCCGACCCTGGCCTTAGGAGTCCAGATCAGGGGTCGGGCTGCGGGGAATAAACCCCTTTTTCAGGTGGACAGCATCGCAGCTCTTCAATGGAGCCGCGATGCCATGGCAACATGACTCCATGGTGCTGTGGCTCCATTGAGGAACCTTTACTGAGTTAGCTGGGGGCAGTCCTGCACATGCAGGCCAGACTGGGCACGTCTAGCCCCGCGGAATCAGAACCGCGATCCCCTCTGTGCGTCCGGTTCAGACCGGATGCACAGAGGGGATCTATGTGGGGGACGGAATTGGGCCCTAAAGTTTTACAGAAAGAATTTAACAATATGCAGTCACGTTATTTAATTGTGGTTAGACTGTGCAATTCTGTCCTGCATTATCAGGTTGGAAACAGAACAGTTAAATATAAACAGAGCATCTGCTGGGCTTAGAGGCAGCATAATGTTGGCAGGGTTGTGTATAGTAAATATGACACAGCATGTGCTTAGGTTAAATATGATCCAGCTCATACTACAGTAAAGTGAAAAATAGCACAGGGCACACTGAGGTTAAGACTGCAAATTATATAGTAATTGTTCTGAGGTAAGCGTTGCATAGCGGACGTTCGCAGCTGTAGTTTAGGTGTCAGAAGGGGATCTCGGGAATATTTGCAGGTGGCTCACTACTAGCTGATCAAAATGAGGAGTGAAACGGGGCAGCCAGGAAGCTGAAACACATGGCTGGATTTAGGATAGGCAACACAGAGCAGTGCCTGGGGCATCATATTCCGAAAACCATTAGAAATATCATACAGACTGAGGGAGTAACAGGCAAGTTAATATCCTGGCTATGAGAGACAAAATAAATGAAAAGCCTGATTCGGCTAAGTTTCGGCACTGAAACCTGTGTCTCTTGCCATGGAGTTACTGGGCCACACCTGATCTGCTCTTTTACCATTCTCTATGGTCAGACTAAGATTAATTTCCTGCTCCCTCCCTCCTCCCCCTCCGCCAGGTGAACTGTAATCTGATCGACTCAGCTAGGAGCCCAGAGAGAAAATTAAAAGGGAGGGAGAAAGTGATTTTTTTTTCGGTAAATACTAGACCTGTGCACAACCGTTATCTATTCCTTTTCGTTGAAAACGCACTGATTTTATTTTTTTTAGTTTTTGTCATGATTGCGTGCCTACCTCGCATGTAAGTTACTTGTGTTCATGTAAATTTTGGAGGTATACTTGCGCGCAAGCAATTTGCATGCATGCTTAATTTTTATATTTGCAAACGAATGGTCAAATGAGCCTAAAATGTACAAGCCTAATAAATACCACAGGCCGATGCAGACATGCTGTGTTAGAGCCCTGCACTATAGCCTGGCATAGAGTTTTTTTTCCTAAGGCAAGTTTAACGAAAAAGGCTCGCTCACCGATGCTGTAAGCAAACAGCATACAAAGAAGTCGTGCACAAAAGGTCTGCACTAAACAAGGAGAGCAAGCCAGACACATGCAGACAGGGGTCTGCGTTAGCCCAAAAAACGCGTTTGTGCTAGAATACTGTCTGGAGCAATATTAATTCTGCGCAGAATAATATTTATGATTATGCGTCGGAGAGCAGTCCAGCATTTGTGCATGTTCCAGCATACCTCACCTGCCTTTTTATTTTTATTTTTTTACAACTCCCTTCAGTGAAGCTAGAAAAAAGGTTTCCGGTACCGTACACTCAAGATAGAGAAAAAAACATCTATAAATACCTCACTAGTGCTGACCGCTGACCTATGAGCAATCCTTTACGTCTCCTCCGACCTCCTGTTAAAATCCCCAGCATTCAGCTTAGCCTTGAGCTTATTGACGCATTACCTTGGATTTTGATGCGCCGTGTGCTGCTGTCAGCGCGAGGCTTTGTGTCCAGTTAACTCATTTGCAAAACTCCATTTGCATATAGCACACACAATTGTGTGTATGCAAACGCTGAGCTAACCTGCGCGCAAAGCTTAGAGCTCTTTACTTGCAGCCTGATGTAGTAAACTTACCAAGTCCCATGGTCTAATTTCTTTTGTCGGTTGGCGTTGTCCTTTTTAGTTTTACCAGTGTCGCTGTTTGATTACAAATAATTTTTGATGGATCCATCATGCCACCTACATAATTGGGATATGTGCTGTATAATTAGCAGAAGTGTTGTGTGACTCATTCAGTCCAGCCCCAACTTTAACATCACATCTGGGATACGCTGTGCCTAAGCCAAATTAGCTAAAAAACTCACTTCTTTATGCTCAGTGTTTTACATAGTAACATAGTAAATGACGGCAGATAAAGAACAACTTGGTGCATCTAGTCTGCCCAGTAAGGGGCTGGAGTGGTAGAGTTGTACCTGCTGCTCCGTGCAGGTTACTCCCCTCTCTGCCTTCATTTAAGGTTGTATATGCCGCCTGTGCAGGTTACACCCCTCTATTTGTGAAGTGCAGTTATTTTCGTTAAAATGCTTGACTTTGAGGAAGACTATAAGACATTTTTGCTGAGTCGGACCAAAGGGCCATCAACCCCAGCATCCTGTCTTTGACACTGGCCAATCCGGGCCACAAATGTCTGGCAGAAATCAAGGAGTTGATCCTCCGAGAGATAAGTGGTGGCTTTCCCAAGATAACCTCGCTAATCATGGTTGTGGACTTTTCCTCCAAGAACTTACCCAACCGTTTCCTAAAAGTACTAAGATGAGGGAATACTCCATGAAGCCAATAGATGAAATATTTTATCCAATTTTGTTTTAAACCTGTTTTTTTTACTCGATGCACAGTCAGGCTGTGGATTTTGTAGCCTGGAGGATATGATCATGGCACGTAGCGTAGCTGGGTTTGAAAAGAGTTTTTTATTTTTGTTTTCAATTTATCTGTTCATTCCACTCATAATTTTCTAAACTTCTACCATATCTATCATCTCGTCCCTAAGCTGAAGAACCTTAACCCATTTAGCCTTTCCTCGCAGGGGGGGCCAGTCATCCGTTTTTATAATTTTAGTCGCCCTTCTCTGTATCTTTTCTAGTTCTGCTATACCTTTTTAAAGATGGGGGTGACCATAACTACAAACAGTGTGCAAATGTGCAGCTCCATCAGGGTCTGGACAGATAATGTTACCAGATTTTCTCAGAAAATCTGGGACAGCACGCGGCATCTGTCGGCTTTGAAGCTAGCACAGGTGCAATTAATGCCCCCCCTCAATGGGGGCATTAGATGCCTCCAGGCCGCTGTCGGACTGCGCTCTCTTCATTTTTGGGGTGGTATCTGCTGGGGGCATGTTGTGCACACCCCCAACAGATACAGCATGGCTTTTGCAACTAGCACTGTGCTATTTTGCACTAACAAGCTGCAAAAGCCTAATGCGATTTAGTAAACATGCCTCTAATATTTCTCTGCTTCATGTATTCTTTTTTATGTGTAAGTTAAAATCAGTTGGGTCAATAAGTTGAGATGTCAACAGGAAGATTGATAAACTCACCATTGTAGGTAGATAGTTCTAGGGTCAGCTGATGGGGGGTCTGTGTATGAGACATAGTGAAAATATTAGTCTAGTGGTGAGAGCACTGGCTTGGTAACCAAGCAACCAGGGTTCGATTCCCACTAGCACTCCTTGTGGCCTTGGGCAAGTCACTTAACCCTCCATTGCCTCGGAAGAAAGGCCTGGCAATCTACTTCCAGTCACACTGCCAAGAAAACCCAGGAGCTTCTGGGTCGCCAGGAGTCAGGACTGACTCGAAGGCACACATTGATTTTGAATCAAGATCTTATGCCTGGTAAACTGGAGAGAGCGTTTCGCAATAAGCATGACACCACCTCCCTTTTTTGTTTATCTTGGATTGATGAAAGTTGTCAGATTCGGGCTGGTTTAAGATGACATTATTGTTACTAGTGACCCAGGTTTCATTGGGACATAGTATGTCAGGTTTGCAATCATGTAGGCAATCTTTGACAATAGGGATTTTGTGCAATCGGTACTTGAAGTGAGGTCATGAACTGTTTTACCTACGCTATATGTAATTGGATTTCCATGTTCTTTGTGTTTATATATGGGATTAGAGATGCCATAATGACTGTAACCACAAACTACTGGGATAAGGAAGCTCTCTGTATAGGCTGGAGGGTAGCAAATAAGCAACATACTGTTTTACCTTCAGGATCCCGAAGTAATCGTATCATGCACGAACGTGTCTGCCTAGGCCCTACCCAGATCCCATCCTCAAATTTGCTAAGCAGCTGGTACGGATTTTTACTGTGCTGCCTCTTGTAGCACGTACAAGCATTATCGTGGGCCCACGTTCGTGGCTAGCATGTGCTGAAACCCATACTAACTGCTTTGCTCACTTTAGTAAATATCCCCCTTAGTCTTACCCTGTTTTCTATCTTTTAACCAGTTCCTAAGCCATAATAGAGCATTGATTGCCTCCTGTCCCAAGACATATAACATGCTAATTACCTGAGGACTGCCTCATGAACCACTTTGTGAAATGTCATCTGAAAATCCAGTCACACTATATCAACCACTTCACCCTTATCTACACGTCTAATGACACCTTCAAAATCCATCAACAGTTTGGTAAGGTAAGACTTCTTATAGTGAAATTCATGTTGGCTCTTCCCCATTAACCCTTGTCTATCCAGATTGCCCATGATTTTGCTTTTAAGAATAGCTTTCACCATTTCGTTGGCACCAAAGTCAGCTCGTGAATCTGTGGTTTCGTGGATCACACCTAGAGCATTTTTTTGAAAACTGCCATTACATTGACCACCCTCCAGTCTTCAGGTACTGTAGATATTTTTGCTAATAGATTATCAATTAATAATAATAACAGATTTATAGTCTGTTGCAATTAGCAAAAGCCATTCTGAGTGGTTTACAAGGCAAAATACATTATATAAAAGACAGTACTGAAAATACAGACTTAAAATACATCAGTAAAATCCATAACCCAGCCATAGGCTTCTGCAAACAAGAAGGCATTTAGCAAATTTCTAAAAAGCTGTCAATCGTGTGCCGCTCTAACAGCAGGCGGCAAATCATTTCAGAGCTGAGAAGCAGCTATAGGGAGAGCGAATGAGTGTGATTTTGAGATCTGTGAAGCTTTGAGAAGGCACGTGCGAAGGCTGGCATTATCGGATTGCAGGCTCCGAGGTGGCACATGCCAGGAAAGCAGATCGTGAAGGCACTTTGAAGCATTTTTGGATTGGCACGTAGTTTTGAATACCAACCACAGACCTTAAATTTTATTTGCTGCTGAACAGGAAGCCAGTGTAGGGAGTAAGATGTTCACAAGAGGGAACACGCGTCGGCAGCCCAGCGGCAGACTTTTGAACTACCTGCGTATTCTGATACTTTGAAGGAAATCTGGCCCTGTTCAAGTTCAGGCTGAAGACCCACCTCTTTGAGGCTGCTTTTGGATCCTGATACTCTCTGTCCTCTACTTATGTGTATCTTACCATACTCTAGTCCCCAGCTTTGCAATGTTTTTTCATATTAATTAGATTGTAAGCTCTGATGAGTAGAGACTCTGGCTTATATATACAGCGCTGTGTACACCTTGCTTTACGAATGATTAGTAGTTGTAGTAAGTCCCATATAAAGGGTATTGCAATAGTCCAAAGCTGTCAAAATTACTGCTTGCAATATCGTTTGGAAATGAGCAGCAGGTAATAAAAAGCATAGACGTCGGAAAAGGGACAGCTTTAAAAATGACACAGTGCACTACGTTAGCAAGGATTTTAGTCAGTCTGTACACCCATATTTCTTACAGTCGCAGAAAACTGCAACTCCATGGTGATAGTAGATGACGACAACTTCACTGAAGGTGGGATGTATGCAGGCCTTTAGCCACAGACGTTCACTTTTCTAAAGATTCAAGGCTAAACAATTAGCCTTCATCTCGGTTATTTGTCAGTTTATAGTTCGGAGTCCCACTGGCATTTTAAGGTCACAATACGAGCTGGCTGCTGAAAAAGAAAAAAAAGAGCAGAGCATCAAAGGAAGAGATGAGATTCGAGAGGAGAGGACATGGGCATGGCTGGCGTGGCAGAGACAGAGGCATCGGAAAGGGGTGGGCCACACGTGCCCTAGCCCCACCAAAACTTTGCTGCTGCAATCCTGACCAAGACCCTTCCTGTCTGCCTGCAGGAGATCAGATCCCCGTGGTCATTCAGGAGGGGAAAGCCAGCCATTGCAGCTTTGTGCACTTTGGTTGGCCTAGGAGAGGAGCTTAGCCCCCTCTTCTCCCCCTCTTCCCCCCCCCCCAAAGAAAATGGCATTCTGCTGCCTCTGGGCAGAGGTAGAGGACAGGAGATTAGGCAGAGAATAAGGGGAGGGGCAGGCTGGAGGAGAAACCGAAAAGGCAGGGTGGAGGGAAAGGAGTAAGCCGTAGAAAATGGAGAGAGATTGCAGAGTTGGGGTCGAGAGGAAGAGTGTAGGAGAGAGGAATTTTTAAGGGTTGCGGGAAATGGTGCAAGAGGGTAGGAGGATAGGGAGTAGGTACATGGAGAGAAGAACCACACCTTCAGAGACTCCTGACTCGTGTACACACATATACACACACAGACATACATGTTACCATGGCCATGAACAGAGGAAAGGGGAAATGCGTCATTTTGTCACACTGTATGTGTGCACTTTTCAACTTATGTTACTTCACTCTTCTGCTGTGAATGTGGCTGCCTTTGTTATGGATGGAAATCCATGCTGCCTCGGATCCTGTAATCCGCTGGACTCCAGAAACCTCATTATTGGAAACGCTGCTGAAAGAGAAAATAGTGAGGTTTCTGGAGTCCAGCGGAGTACAGGATCCGAGGCAGCATGGATTCACCAGAGGCAGGTCTTGTCAGACAAATCTGATTTCTTTGACTGGGTGACCAGGGAGTTGAATTGAGGGAGAGCTCTAGATGTGGTGTATTTAGATTTCAGTAAAGCCTTTGACACTGTTCCTCACAGGCGACTTATAAACAAACTGACCACCCTAGGGATGGACCCTAAAGTTACTGCTTGGGTTAGAAATTGGTTGGGTGGGAGGCGACAAAGAGTACAAGTAAATGGAGCTCACTCTAAGGAGAAGGATGTTACCAGTGGTGTGCCCCAGGGATCTGTCCTTGGTCCGATTCTTTTTAACATCTTTGTTAGTGATATAGCGGAAGGGCTGTCGGGTAAGGTTTGCCTCTTTGCAGATGAAACCAAAATCGGCAATAGAGTAGACACCGAGGAAGGTGTAGATAACATGAGGAGGGATCTAGCTAAGCTTGAAGAATGGTCTAGAATTTGGCAGCTGGGATTTAATGTTAAAAAATGTAAGGTCATGCATTTGGGCTGCAGCAATCCAAGGGAGCAATACAGTATAGGAGATGAAGTACTTTTGTCCACTAAAGAAGAGCGGGACCTAGGCGTGGTTGTGTCTGATCTTAAAGTAGCTAAACAGGTAGAAAAGGTGACGGCAAAAGCTAGAAGGATGCTTGGGTGCATACGGAGAGGAATGGCTAGCAGAAAAAAGGAGGTGATAATGCCTCTGTATAAATCTTTGGTGCAACCTCATTTGGAGTATAGTGTGCAATTCTGGAGATCGCACCTTCAAAAGGATGTGAACAGGATGGAGTCGGTGCAGAGGGTGGCTACTAAAATAATTAGTGGGCTTCATTATAAAGCATATGAGGACAGATTTAAGGATCTTAATATGTACACCTTAGAGGAAAGGCGGGATAGAGGTGATATGATTGAGATGTTTAAATACCTCCATGGCATAAATGTTCAGGGAGAGAGCCTCTTTCAATTGAAAGCAAGTTCTGTTACAAGGGGACATGGGATGAGGGTGAAGGGAGATAGATTCAGGAGTGATATGTGGAAATATTTCTTTACGGAAAGAGTAGTGGATCCATGGAATAGTCTCCCAGTGGAGGTGGTAGAGATGAGGACAGTAACTGAATTCAAAAAAGCATGGGACAAACACAGAGGATCTCTAAAGGTAAAAAGTGGACTGTTGTAGTTGTTATGGAAGGATAGACTAGATAGGCCATGTGGTCTTTTTCTGTCATCATGTTTCTATGTTTCTATTTTGGAAAAAAGGGTAAGGTTCATTTATTTGCATTTTTTTTTTAAACGTTACCCTTCACTTTTACTCATTCTCAGCGACAGGTGGGAAAGCATTTGTGTTGCCAGATGTGTGCATTTCTGTTGTCTCTGAACAAAAATGTCTGTTTAGTCTTTGGAATAGATCAGGGTTCGATTCCCACTAACACTCCTTGTGTCCTTGGGCAAGTCACTTAACCCTCCATTGCCTCAGAAAAATCCAAGTTATCAATGCCCCTATTTATACATTACCAAGTTTAATATACAATGTAAACTGCTTTGATTAAAATGATAAAGCGGTATCAAAAACCTTTTAAATAAATAAAATCAATGTCTTTATTACTCAACTCAGAAGTACCCAGAAGATTAAGGGTTCGATTCCCACTGGCACTCCTTGTGACTTTGGGCAAGTCACTTTACCCTCCATTGCCTTGGAAGAAAAGGCTGGCAATCTACTTGCGGTGATACATTGCCAAGAAAACCCAGAGGTAGCTGGGTCGCTATCAGTCAACACTGACTTGATGGCACTATAAAAAAAAAAAAAAAATTACTCAACCAATTTTGAGGAAATATGACAGTCAGTTTAATATGAGAGGGATCTAAAATAAAGTCCAAAGCTGTAGCTTCATTAATTTATACTTTGCTCTATCACCAAATGTGGGGAGAGGCCCAGATGAGAACCAGGTAGCTAGGAAGGGTCAAGGAGGCCATGATGGAATGTGAAGAATGCATAATGGTTCCCTAATGAGAGAGGATGGCCAGAGGTAGAGAAGCCAAGCTGTGAAGAGACTCGGATGGGAAGAGTCATGTCAGTTAATCCATGATAATGTGGATGTAAGTCGGAAGGAACATGACCATGTTTGATGGTTTCATGATGGACACGAGTGAACGTAGGCTCAATGGATGATGACTCCCCAGTGACAGCCAGATGGGACAGAGTAAGGGGATAGGCCACGCAAAGGAACATAAGCAGAACATAGCAATAGATTACAGTTGTGGTTAATATTATTGGCACCCTTGTAGTTCAATCCCTTAATGTCCAATATCGCTTTAAAAAAAAAAAAAAAAAAAAAAGCGGCCAGTGAAATGGCTTTGGATTATATATGCACACATATTTGACACACAAAAAAAATCAAATAAAACAAGACCAATTTAAAAAAAAAAAAAGGAAATAGTAGAAAAAATGGGACATTGCCAGGACATGATTATTACCAAAAAAGAATAAACCTTATGCCCTCTTCTAATTATCTCCAAAGCAAAAAATATTTTTGTTGGAGCTTGAAAGAAATCTCCTTCTCGTAGCACAAGGCCATTCTGCATGTAATTCTTGTGATTTTTGTTTAACAACTATAGAAGGAGCACAATGGGAGCATCCTGCTGTTACAAAACATGTGTTTCACAGTGCAACACACACTGATTGCTCCTCCTCCTTTGCAGTGTATATCCTGATTTGCCTCTGTAATAAGATTTATGTGGGCCGAACGATCAGATCCATGTGGAAACGGTTACAGGAGCACCGATCACGAATTAATATGAAGGTGGCAACAGCGCCATTAGCCCAGCATTGTGAGGAACAATAACGTTCATTTCAGGATTTACGCTGGCAGATTATGGATCAGATACTGGAGCCTGCCCGTGGTGACGATCGGGTGTCCCGCTTACAGTATCGAGAACAACAGAAAAACACCGCGCATGAAAGTACTTTGAGAGACGTGGGCAGCATTTCACAATTCTCCTGAAGAACCTCCAAGAAGGAGAGAAACGCTAACGCGGCGCCCTGGGAAGGCGTAGAGAAACAATTATTTGCCTGAGAAATGATTATTCGTTTGGCTTGGAACATGAACTTGTCCACTAAACTAAGATAAGCCTACTATATATCACTTTAAAGAAATTTCACGAGGCAGAGAAACCTTGGTGGTATATATTTATTTGCTGGCACCATTTTTATCACATAAATAATTTAAAAAAATAAGAAGAGAGGAGAGGTGGTCTCCTGGTAGTCGTTGATGTGAATGAGGCAATACTCTTTTTCCACAAAGCATGTGGTGTAGAGTGTCCTCTGGTTCTGAGACTACCGTTAGAAAATTAAGGAGAGTTTTTATGCTTTTCATTTAAAGAAGATTGACTGGCAACATAAGTTTTGTTACATCGTAGAAATTTCTTTTAGATATTGACATTAAGTTATAATAGAGTATTTATACTGAGTCTGGATTCTTCTGAGGCAATGGAGGGTTAAGTGACTTGCCCAATGAAGGCAAATACCCGCACGCACTTTCTCTGACAGGTTGCCTAGGCTGAGAATTCAAGTAAGCACTTGTTTTGAGACTGTTTTAAAAAGGCCCATAGGCTTCTCTGGATCTCTGTAAAATAGCTTCATAAAACCCCTCAGAATTGTGGTTCAAATGCAGCAGGGCACATCTACTTCGACTCAGAAGCAGAAGTAGATGTCAAGCATACAGTCTGGGTACACGCACATAGGTGTATAGTTCATCACCAACGTGCGTGCTTCATGACTCCACCCACACTATGCCCCCTAAACACACTTACATGCCGGTCATGAAAAGTACACGGCGCTGCCTTGTGACCACGCACACTTTGGCGTGCATATACCTTTGCGGTAATTTCACGCTTGTAAAATATTTTGTAAAATTCCTCCCAGTGAGGACAATTTCCAAAAGTTAGATTGCTTGGTTAAAAGAGCTAATTGAAAATTGCTCCCTTTCCCTGCAGTAAAGGGACACGTTGCTGTTCTTTGAGCTAGCTTGATATCGGGACTTAATTGTTTTTTGCTTGAGTGCAGCTGCTTTTTACCTGCCGCACTTTGCAATCACATAATCTGTCTCTGGTTAACCGGCCCTGCTTGAGCTCTTATTAATTTTACATCCAGAAACGTGAGGATAACTTCTAGCAGTGGTGCTCTGAAGCTCCTTCAGCATTGTCCCGAGCATCTCTCTTGTACGGTTTCATGGTTCTGAACGAACGGCTGTCAGATTGCTGGCATCTGTTCACACCATGGAGGAGTAGCCTAATGGTTAGAGCAGTGGACTGAGAACCAGGGCTGCTCCTTGTGTCATTGGACACCTTACCGAACCCTCCATTGCCTCAGGTGCAAGCTTAAATTGTAACTTGCTTTGCGCTACTACTGAAAACAGGCATCTGCTAAAGCCACCCAGAAACATATACCCAATAACGGAAGGACCCACGGGCACCTTCTCTCTTATCCTGGTGGCACTTCTTACAAGCACCACTTGGCTTCAGCAGCAGTGGCCCCATTGCACTGTCCCCTTCTGGATGCAAGGATTTGTGGTCTAGCAGGATTCGGTATACTGCTAGTAGCCTGCTCCTGTGCCTTTAAGAGGGTGAGTCTGATAGGGTGAGCTTTGGGTGCTTAGACTGAGCAGCACTAGTAAGAAAGTGCCGAAGGACAGAAGAGGAGGAAGACCCTCTTCCCCCACCCCACCCCGTCGCTCCTGCAGCCTTGAAGGGACCCCCCCCCCCTTTGCTCTTAACTTATTGTAGAGAGACTTTGCCCGCTCCCCCTAGGAGCACTGAAAAGGTGAATCCAGCCCTATACTGATGGCACCGTGGGAGTAATTTCTTTAAATAACTGGAATGTGTGGATTCTTTATTCTTTATTTCAACATTTGATATACCGCCCAGGCCACAGCGTCAAGGCAGTTTACGAAATCAAAGTGGCTGCAAGTATCGAAACAGAAAAGAACTCTATTGAAAGATAGAAAAGAGGGGGAGGGAGGGGGAGTAGGAGGAGAATAAAGAGTAGAAGCTTGTTACGCACTGAAAAGGAGGAAGGAACATCAGCGGGTGGTGGGGGAGAGAACTCAGGGCGGCGTGGGAGGAAGGTCAAAAGTGGGAGGGAAAAGGTGGGTTTTGAGCATGGTTTTAAATCTGGGATACGAGTTCGGCGCAGAGCGAGGGTAGTCATGAGTTCCAGAGAGCGGGGCCCAGATTGGCACTTTAGGTGCTCAAGTAGTTACTAATAAAACTGCCCAGGATACACACACATAAAAGCAGGCAGTCAAACCATAGCACCTACTTTTAGATGCAATCCACATGTCTGTGCTGCTGGGAGAGAGAATGGGTGAAGCAGGGGCGGGATCAACACTTGTCCATGTACTTTATAAGAAGCGCGCAATGTGAATCTCGCCAGCCCAAACATGCACAAAGGCAGGGCTGGTGGAAGGGTATTGGGTACCTTAGGTGAGCCTTTATTTAGTATTTTTTATATACCGCCTTTCAAATTCTCAAAGCGGTTTACATAGAACATAACTTTGTATACACAGAACGTTTGGAACTATTTACATTAACAGTTAACGTGTTTTAGCCTTACAGCTCCTCCCTCAACACCCCCCCCCCCTTGAGATTTTGATCATTAAATTCCACAATCATGATTATGGAAAGGCCAGCCTTCCCACCACAGTCCTGTAACAGTGCATTATTGGACTTCTGCTTTGTATGTCTGTGCGTGTGCTCTCCCTGCAGGGTAGAAGGATGTGCTGATGGCTCGTTGAGTTTCGGTGGCTGTCGGGCTCTATTGTTTTGCTTTGATGGCTGCTTCCTTATAGGCTGCTGCCCTAGGTGACTACTTAGTCTGGCCTAATGGTTGGGCCACCCTGCAGAGAGTTACTCTTGCCTCCGAGCAGGTATGGCATTGCGTGAGAGCTTTCAGCTAAGCATGTAGGCGCATGTGTTGCCTTCAGAAAGCATGAGCAAGATATGCATTTATGTGCTTTTCTTGTTTAAACACCCTGTTTATAGGATTGTCCTGGCTGAGATTCCACTGCCATCAGCCACATGCAAGCTGGCTTCCTTTACGACTTCAAAGCGCAAGTAACAATCACTTTGGCATCAGTGTGGCACTCTGCCATCTGCCAGTGATGTCGGTGATGCTGGGGTATGGCTATGCATCTGGTATTAGACATGGTAGTCTGCTAATTAATGTGGCCTGGCAGGTGATTTAACGAGAGTAGTACAGTGCTATGGACTTGGCAAATGCAGTCTGGTACTACGGTCGTATTTATTGCTGTGGAGGGGTGACTGGCAAAGGTTTCTGGGCAAAGTCAGTCTTAAGAATGTGAAGGTAAGGTTGTCGCTTTATTTGCACCTTGGACTTGGTTGCAACATTCAGTCTCTTGGTGATTTGATAAATCAGGAGGTGCTGAAAGTAAATTTCTCAGCTCATACGTTTTATGAGTATCCACCTTCCTCCATTCTTCATCGCCCCTCACCTCTCCTCTCCTCTCTCTTTTCCTTTCCTAAATATTATGGAAATAGCTGCCTAAGAGAGAGAAGACAAACAAAAAAATATAAATATACACACACAGCTTTATTCTGGTATTTGTAGGGTGAATATACTTTCATACATGCACAGTTTGTGAAGGGGGGTTTTGAGTGCATTAGAAAAGCTTAAGTGTATTGCTGACTTTACATCAGGAATACGTGTATGCATTAAACGAGATGGAATCTGGCATTTACAGTGAGTATGAGGCCTATGGACTTCGGTACTTATACCTTCTCCAAGGCAGTCTTAAATCTTGGTCAATTGCTCATTTGGACCAGTGATTGAGAGGGCAATTGTGCTAGCTCTCTGGTAAACCTTCTTACAAAATAAAAGGTTTTAACCTTTTCTGTTTTTACTTCAGTGCTGTCAAGCATGTGACACATGGCGAACCTCTGGATAGGTGTCCTAAACTGTGTTTGGTCTTCATTCAGGCAGCTCATTTGTTGACAGACTGGTGCACGTAGCTGCTGTTATTGCATTAGTCCATCTCATTGATGGTATTTCTCTTTTACGTTGACCTTCAACCTTGTCAAGCATGATGTCTTTCTCCAATGATATTCCTTTTCGCATGATGTGTCCAAAGTATGAAAGTCGAAGTCTTGTCATCTGAGCTTCTAAAGAAAGCTTAGGTTTGATCTCCTCTAGTACTGATTGGTTTGTTCTTCTGGCAGTCCACGGTATACACAATATTCTTTGTTTAGCACCGTAATTCAAAGGCATCTATTTTCTTCATGTCTCTTTTTTTGACTGTCCAACTTTTGCATCCATATAACGTTATTGAAAATACCATGGCTTGGATAAGTTGAATCTTTGTATGGAGAGAGACATCTCTGCTCCTGAGAATCTTGTCTAGGTCCTTCATAGCCATTCTGCCAAGAGCTGTGTGTCAATGGATTTCTTGACGGCTTGTCATTTCTTTGATTATTGATCCAAGCATGGTAAACTTGTCCATTATTTCAATTTCTTCTCCATCAATGATGAACTTTCTGATTTTGCCAGTTGTCAGGATCTTTGTCTTCTTTATATTAAGGTGCAGGCCCATTTTAAGGCTGTTTCTTGGTCTTGAGAAGCAGATGTTTCAGATAGTTTTCACTTTCAGCTAGCTTGTATTGTCATCAGCATAGTGAAGGTTGTTGATAATTCCTCCACTAATCTTCACACCTCTGTTGTCTTCATACAGTCCTGTTTCTCTGATGATTTGTTCTGCATATAAATTAAACTGTTAAGGGGGAAAGCATGCAGCCTTGTTATACATCTTTGCTAATTTTAAACCATTCTGTTTCTCCTTGTTTCATTTAAACTGTTGCTTCTTGATCAATGTAAAGGTTATGCAAGAGAACTATAGAATGTTCTGGTATACTCATATTTTTTAATGTGGCCCAGAGTTTCTCATGGATTTATTTTTATATAGCTGTATTTATTTTATTTAGCTGTATTTATATCCCGCTTTTCACCGGGTCAAAGCGGTCAATTGGGAGATACATTTTAACACGAGGGGATATGACACACATACGCTAATACTTACAGGGAACATGGGCAATGGAGGGTTAAGTGGCTTGCCCAAGACCACAAGGAGTGCCTATAGGACTAGAAATCCCTGTCCCTCCGGCCTGAGATTGCTGTCCCTCCGGCCTGAGATTGCTGTCCCCAGGTGGGACTTGAACCCCCGGCCCTCCGGCCCGAAGTACCTTGTCCTAACCACTAGGCCACTCCTCCCACCTACACAGTCAAAAGCCTTGCTGTAGTCAATAAAACACATATGGATATCCTTTTGGAATTCTTTTCTTTTCAAGGATCCATCTCACATCCACAATGTCTCTTGTTCCTTGCCTTTTCCTGAACCCTGCTTGCACCTCAGGAAGTTCTCGTTCCAGGTATGGTTGTAGTCTCTGCTGAATGATCTTGAGTAGAATATTGCTGGCATGTGGTATCAGAGCCATTGTGTGATAATTTCCACAGTCAATTGGGTTACCTTTCTTCAGTATTTCAATAGCCTGGTGCTTTGTTCTTTAATAATGCTTTCAATACTGCTTCGACTTCTTCTTTCATCACCAGTGTTCCTGATCATAAGGTACAGGTTAAAATGGCTGTTGGTCCTCTTGATCTTTATGGTATAATGACTCCACCTTTTCTTGATCTTCTGAGCATCATTCAACATGGATCCTTGAGCATCTTGTAGCATTCCAATGAGGCTGGGATTTTCTCTAACTCTTGTAGCTTTAGGAAAGTTGATCTTGTTCTTCCTCAAATAGTTTCTGATTCTATTTCCTTGCATGCGTACTTCTCCTTGTCTAGTCTTGTTGGCTTTTGGAAATCTCTGAGTTCTGTGATTGCCTGTCTTTCTCCTCTGGCTTTAGCTTCTCTTCATTTCTAGGCAATTTTCAGAGTTTCTTTGGTCATTCATTTTGGCCATTTTTACTTTTTCACCTTTTGTGGAGAATTCTCACTTTCTACAAGCACAATGTTCTTGATGTCATCCCATAACTCTTCTGGTGCTCTATCCAAAGCAACAAATCGATTTTGCAGGCAGTTTTTAAATTCCAGTGATATATTCTCAAGGTCATATTTTGCTATATTCATTAGTGGCTTGCTCTTTTCCAGCTTTAGCTTGAGTTTGCATACTAATAGTTGGTGATCTGTACCACAGTCTGCTCCAGGTTTTGTCTTTGTTGATGTTAGAGAGCTTTTCCATCGTTGACTTATACAGATGTAGTAAATTTGATTTTTGTACAATCCATTGGGTGAAGTCCATGTGTACAGCCGCCGCGTGTGTTTTTATTTAACTACCATTAAAGTGGACTAACATGACAACCACACTGCTTTATCCAAATAAAAAAAAACAATTCTGTTGCTGGATGTCTCAATTGGCCAGCCTTGGACACGCAGTTTGGTAAACTACTGCACTTACTCTTGCATGTGCCGATAACTGCATGTATAAACAGCCCTTCCAGGTTTAAAACCCCCAAATGATGCCACTTTTTTTTTTTTGTATTTAACTTTTTTTTTTTTTTTTTAAATTGAAATGGCTGCACATGATGGAAAGATGCATGTTACAAACAGCACCACATTCAACAAACTTTAATAAAATAGACAGGATACTGTGCATATCTTGCCTTGGACTTACAAATCCTGCCTAGATATCCCATGCAAAACTGGCCTCTTATACAGGTAGAATAACTTTTTTATAGTGTTTTTTTTTTTTTTTAAAAGCTAAAGTCTTGTATCATGCAGTTAAACTATCTCTTTGCTATATTTCTTCCTGGGTGCGGTGTACAAAGCATCCTAATTGAAATGTTTTAAAATCATTTGGCTTGCCTTCAAAGGCTGTAATTGCTATGTCAGTGCAGCAGTAGCTAATGGTGAGGTAACTGGCATGGAGGCAGAGCTTCCTATTAGGGGAAAATGCTTCTAAATTGCTACGAAATGGTAACGAAAAAAAAAAAAACCAAAGGGTTGGCTTGGAGCTAGTATGTCAAATAGGCAAACATGAAGAGACTTCAAAAGGCAGAATGATTAGAGGCTCCCCCCTCCCATGGCATCTTCCCAGCGTGTGAGTTGGGCAACAGTGCGGAAGGAATCGAGCACGGCTGCCACTTAATTCTTTATGCGCTCTGGTTATTTGCCAGATAGGAAGAACCCATAGTCAA
Organism: Ichthyophis bannanicus; assembly: GCA_033557465.1. Taxonomy (NCBI): domain Eukaryota; kingdom Metazoa; phylum Chordata; class Amphibia; order Gymnophiona; family Ichthyophiidae; genus Ichthyophis; species Ichthyophis bannanicus. The sequence continues at coordinate 58,339,608 of CM066045.1, forward strand.
TTAAGAATGTGTGCACCACAGCGGAAAGCACTTGCTCAGGGTTGATGTGGGCATAGTCGTCATTCAGGGTTAAAGGCAGTGGGCCCTACGGGGCAGATTCTTGTCATAGCAGCACATTCTGGGGCTCATTTGCTAAAGTGCGCTAAGGTTTGGCATCCAACGGATATTTGCGCCAAAATCTACCTGCATTAGGTGCAGCTGCTCTGCATCAAGCGTCAGGGCCATGGCCAGCCTGTGCCTGACAGTAACTACGAAAGCAGGCCTCTTAGCACGTGCTTGGGCCTCGTGTATTATATTACCGCAGGTGCCTGTAATTCCACCTATTGAGGTGGCATTAGATGTAGCCATGCCAACTGTACCATTGACAGGGTGCAATATGTGCCCAGTGCTGACTGTACAGTGGATAGTATATCCTTGCTCCATACCTAACCTGCCCACTCGCCACCCCAATGGGCAGTTGGACGTTACTGCTTGAATCAGTCTGGAAAAACTGGCATGCCCCTGTGGTAGCGATTACCGTGGGCCCTTGCACACAGTCACTTGCATGCAAAATGCACATTGACTGCCCCTCAATTTGCTAATGTGCATTTAAAATATTTATAGCATGCAAAACTGATTTAATGGAATAAACTACAAGTTAATGAGCGTGTAATTGATTTCATTCATTTAAACTTCTAATGTGTTAAGATTTTATTAAAACTAATGAAACAAACCAAAATAAATGCCCAGAAATAGGGGCATGAGTCCAAAAAAAATTCCAGAATGCATCAAAAATGTTTTACCTGTGCATATCCCTATCACCTAGGGATAATACAGGGAGCTCTGCAGGGAAAGCCCTTAGTCTGCGCTTTGCATTACTGAGGAGGACATCATAGGGTTAATGCAGTGGGCATTGCGGATAAAGTCATCATTAAGGATTAATGCAGCAGGTAGTCATGCCTATGCAGTGCGCATTGCCGGGGAGGTCATTGTTCAGGGTTAATACACTGGGAGCAGTTTCTCCAAATGGGTGAGTTTTGCGCATACCATGACCGTCATGAACCTCATGTCTAAAGCCAGGGTATGTGGAGTATTGTCTCGGTCTCTCTCTAATTTACTGTCAATGCTCGGCATTGTACTTGCATTACGCCAAAGAGCTTCCTTCTGGAGTTCGTAAGATGTAACATGTATGGGTAATTTTATCAAGGTGTACTTGGAAATTCCTCTTAATTAGGCCTGTAAACCCCACACGATGGGAAATATTTCGGTATCTTTCTAACTCATTTACTTCGTCTCTGACTGCATTTCTTGGTACTTAAAGATTTTCTCTATCTCATTGCAATTCAGAGTAGTCACTTGGAACTGATACCTCTAATGCCATTCTGGTGTTTTTCCCCTTAACTACAATATCTGGCTTCCTTGCATCTGGCTTTTTATCAGTCAGAATGGGAATATCCCAGGTGATCATACCTCTTCGTTCTCTAATCTTTTTAGGGTCATGATCCCAGTGCATTTCAGGCACAGTGATGTTGTAGTGTTTACAGAGTTTCCAATGGATGAGGTGTGCTACTTTATTGTGCCTTCTCTATAGACATTTTCTGCTATCAAAACTTCACAGCCAGCTATGAGGCAAGTCACTGTTTAAAGCTCTTTCCTAAAGAATTGACATATGTCTGTTTTTTGCCATTTTTCCAATGCTCACTGTAAACCATCTCATCCGTAATCCGCTGTCCTGGGCTGCAGCTATCAACCTCTCATCCTTCATTTTCAATTCATCTCTCTTTAATGTGTCCATTCTTGATTGACAAAGGGTTCCTGGAGTAACACACTGTATTTCCCACTATATTTATGCATTTGCCACTTGTTTTTCCTTCTTTGTTGATCTAATTCTTTTGAAGAGTTGCTTTCTCTTCTTTTGCAAATTGTTACTTCTTGTATGCTTGTAGATTATCACTCATTCCTTCTAGTCATCAAACACGTCCCATTTGATGATGGAGGCAGATTCTAGACATTTATTTTCATATTTCGGCACTTTTTGCATATTTGGTCTGACAATGCTTTTAGTTAGGCCTGCAGGCCTATGATAGTAGCTCTGTATGCAGGGCTGGCCCATCCATTGTGTGAGAATGTTGTTCGCCCAGGGCCTTGCACAAACTTCATTCTCACACAATTATGGACAGCTTCCGAGGTGAGCCAGGAAGACCTGTGCGAGGCCCCAGCTCCCTCTGCACAGCTGCCAGCATGAAGAGCGGCATTTTCCCTCATGCTGGCAGCTGTGTTACTGTGAAGTGAACGAGTGCTGGGAAATGTCCTTTGACCTTTCCCCAGCATTCAGCGCACTTCACAGTAACACAGCTGCCAACATGAGGGAAAATACCACTCTTCATGCTGGCGGCTGTGCAGAGGTGAGTCAGGGCCTCATGCGGGCTTCCCCGACTCACCTTTGAGGCAGCCTAGACAGCCGCAGGGCTCTTTGGGGGGGACAGGAAATGGTCGATGGGGGTCTAGGACTGGAAATGGGCTGATGGGAAGCTGGGCTAGGACTGGAAATGGGCTGATGGGGGGAGCTTGAACTGGAAATGGCTGATGGGGGGATAGGATAGACTGTATATGGCCGATTGGGGGGGGGGGGCTTGGATTGGAAATGGGCTGATGGGAGGCTTGGACTGGAAAAGGGCTGATGGGGAGAGCTTGGACTGGAAGTGGACTGATGGGAGTCTGGAATAGGTCTGGAAATGGCTAATGGGTGGCTAGGATTGGAAATGGGCTGATGGGGGGGTGCTAGGACTGGAAATGGGCTGATGCGGGGGGGATGGGAAAATGGGACTAGAAGGGAGCTGATGCTGGGGGAGGACTAGAAGGGGATGGGGCTGGGGGAGTAAAGATGGAGAGGGGAAAAGAGATTTTGTGTAGGAGGGAAGAAAAATCTACAATTGGCCGGGTATTGGGAGAATAAGTGGGGATTGATGATGGAAGGGTGAAATTTGAGTGGATGAAAAAGAAATAAAGAAAGAAATGGAGGAAAGAAGCAAAAGGAGAAAGATCAGTATGTTAAAGCAGATGTAGAGAGAGAATGGAAAAGAACTAGAAGAGAAAAGAAACGACAAATGGACAGCAGACGATGGAGAGTTAGCAGAAGACACTAAGAAACCAGAAGAAAGTGAATGGAGCAATTGCAACTGAAAAATAAAATGCCCAAACAACAAAAGGTAGAAAAATACTTTATTCTGAATTTATTAACTGGAATATTTCAACTCTGGGAAATGTGCATTGCTAATGTCTTTGCATTTTTATTTAGTACAAGAGGAAATTAATGTATAGTTTTATTTCTCCAGTAGTGTTGTACATTCCAACTTTGGCTTTTGGGGTTCCCAGTTTAATTATTGTCTTGTTCTTTGTTTAGTGACGGTCTATGTTCTGCATGTGTAACCAAGCTAAGGTATTTTGTTTATGTAGTTTCTGTTTGACAGTGCCACTTGCTCTCTTTCCTCAGTATTTATTTATTTAGACAGTTTTGTATACCACCTTATCCTTCAATCAAAGTGGTCAAAAACACAATTGGAGGTATACATTTAACAGGAGGGGATACAACGCACATACATAAAGGCTATCTGCTTATAGCTCTAAATGGGAATGGGTAGTTGGGGCCATGTGGTGTGGGTAGCTGGTGGGCCACTTGGGTGGTATCTGGTGCTTGGCAACTTAAGGTGGTTGCTCATAGGCCTCGGTGAAGAGAAGGGTCTTGAGAGCTTTGCGGAACTCCTTGGTATCGTTTAGGGTCCTTAAGTCCATAGGGAGGGAGTTCCATAATGCAGGCGCCAATAGCGAGGGAGCTCTCTTAGATGTTGCTTGCTTAGTCTTGTGATAACCTGTGGGTGTGCTGATCCTGTTGCCATTGTTAGTTCTTCTAGGCCTGTTACTGACATCCTTGATTATTATATCCTGGAGCACATCTGCTGAGCGGTGGTGGAAGATTTTGAAGATGTTCAGGATTGTCTTGAATTTTGCCCTTGCGATTATTGGGAGCCAGTGCAGCCGTCGCAGGATGGGGGTGATGTGTTCAGATCTTGCAGTGCCCATGATGATGCGTGCTGCAGTATTCTGCACCATTTGAAGTGAATAGTCTGCTGGGGGAGGCCTTGATATAATGAGTTTCCTTGGTCTAGAAGTGGGGTGATGACTGCTTGGCAAACTGTGCAAACAGTAGGAGTTGTATTGGTATTCTGTGAGATGTATTGGTTTAATATTTGCAGTGTTGCCTTTTGATAGGTAGGGTTTGGTGCTTTGTGAGTCCTGGTAGTGCTGTTATGTTACGGCAGGTTTGCTATGGGTTCTAAATGGGCAGTGTTTGTAGTAGTTCCTAATGTGCCTGGCGGTTGGCACTGGAGTATAGTAAGGTAGAAATCTGGTAGTTTTTCTTTTTCCAGACTCTCATTAAGAGGCATGTTTACTAAATGTTAGCACACATTAACATTATGCAAATATTTATGGAAATGAGGCCCCTTATGTAAATGAGGCCCTGCAATGAGTCTACACACATGACCCCGCACCTCCTTGGGCCGCCCCTGTCTGTATGTGTAATCAATCCTAGCCCTCCCTCATCTTTAGGGATGTACAGTCGTGGCATGCATTGATTCTGGACATGAAGGGGTTTTCCTGTTTGCACATCCCAATATACTGGGTGCTATCATTGTGTTCCTGCAGTGTGCACAACAGGGGACATCCTCCTTCACTTTTAATGCAGTGTACACCATTAGGGGTGAAAAGGGCTGGGCGTGGGTCATCATTCATTGTTAATGCAGTGCGTGCTCGTTTCTGAGGGATATTACCATTCATTTTAAGTCAGCAGTACTGCCATTTCATTTAGTTTTAGATTTTTTTTTTTTAGTTTTTGTTGTTTTTTTTCATTCCAATGTAGATGGCATTTGTAATGCTGTTAATGTTCTAAGGCGCTTTCCGCTGTTGCATATGGTCCTGACAGTGAGTTCACCTTGGCTCCGTGCTTCCAAGGCACAGAGAGGTGTGCTAAAATATTTGAATCTTTCTGGAGAAATGCAAGAGCTCTTTCCTAGTCAAGCTCATGGCACAGCCCACCGATGAGATCCATGTCGGATCTTATATTTGCATTTTGTTAGCCCGGGACTCGTTTCCCTGTCCTTTTCCATTTTATTGGGGGGATATGGTGTGCAGTTTAGACAGAGTTTAACGTAATATGTGCTGTACTGGTGACACAGCAGAGGTGTAGGATCCTCACTCCCAGGGCCTACGTTAGACACACTGGGGCCTGCCAGCACAATGTGCTCGGAAGCTTTATCCTGAGGTTTAATCCCTAAAACCAGTACAGTCATTCCTGCCACTTACCTCCCAGACCTCCCATCTTAGAGCTGACAGTTCATCAGATTTGGTCTCCATGTATTGCTTGTTACAGAAAATTCCTTTGAATGTGTTTTGATTTCATGCCAGTCTTTGACGTCCTAAATCTTCCTCCTATGGGGCTGAAATGTAGATATCTTTCCTAATTCTTCCTGTCCCTTGTTTTGAGGCATTTTTAAAATAAAACCACATGTCCACAAGCAAAAAGTGTCGGCAGCAGTCTTTAATCTTTAAAGTGATCTATACCGATCATCTGACGGGTTATCCAAGAAACTTGTCCAGACAGGCCAGGATCTAGCCCAGAAAAAGAGCCTTAGTCACCATGGCAACTAGCTGCTATGAAAAATGTATAATCATATTAAGTAAACAACTCCCCCCTTCCTCATTTAACATGAAACCAAAGGTTAGAACCAGTTTCTAATCTCCTGTCGCCCTTCCAGACAGGACGTGTCCGAGAGATGGAGAACGGCTTTAAGGAAAGCAGTGTGCCATGCTTGTGTCTGGATTTGTTGAAGTTGTCTTCAGGCACCAGATAAATTCTTGGACGTTTCTGTGAACTGACTTTGGGAAATATAAAAGAAATGCAGACCATGTATTCCAAAGCACTGTGCATGTGCGGAGGTCTGGATGGAGGGTGAGAGATTGAGCCATTGGTCGGTAATAAAAACGCTGAACTCCCGACCATCCAGCCTCCTTTTGGTACAAAACTGTTTGTGTAGTACACCCTTGTGCAAATTAATTGAAACAAACTGGATTTTTTAATCTTTTTCAGCCTACAAATTGTATATGCATTTAGTTTTGATCTTTTTTTAATCATCTGGATTAATGATGAAACATCTCATGTGATGATTTATTTGTGGGTTTATGGATTAAATGATGTAATAGATGACATGATATGACATAGGAATGATTTATTGTGTATGCGACTAATATCAGCCAACATGGCATCAGATTTTCTTTCAAGTATATTAGAAAACACACAAAGATCGTTACCCTGCACGGACACACAGGGAAGACCTACTGGGATATAGCAAGTATAGTTTGTGTCAGTCTCGCAACCATCATTCATCCGTGTGATCATATCTAAAAAGGAGATGGGATCCATCTCGTCTAAACAAAAGGGAAATTGTGGTCGTAAGAGGAAAAACACACCCAGAAACAACAACAACTGTGTTCTCAGGAAAAGTAGAAAAGACCCTCAGGAAAACAAGCGACACATTAAAAAGAGATTTAGAAGAGGACGGTATAACAGTCAGTTCTTTCACAATTCGCAGGCGACTTTTGGAAGTTGGTCAAAGCACAACGACCTCCGGAAAAAAAACAGCTTCTGACAAAGGTTATTTTAAGAGAAGTGCTATAAATGGGGACTGAAACATAAAGAGTGGACTAAAGAAGACTGGAGAAAAGTAATATTCAGTGATGAAAGTAATTTCTTCGTCCAGGGCCAAAGAAGCCAACATGTTCAGTGTTCACCTGGAGAAAAGATTTGTGATTTCTACATCAACCAGAACATGAAACACCCCCAAAAGAAGATGTTCTGGGTGTGTTTCAGTTATTATGGAGTCGGCAGCCAGCATCCAGTCAAGGGAATGATGTGTTCACAACAATACGTCGATGTTCTCCAAAGAAGAGTTGTTCCAGAACCAGAGAAGACATTTCCTGATGGATCTGGCATCTTTCAGCAGGATCTTGCCTCATGTCACACATCAAAATTCTTTTTCAAAAGAAGCAAAGGTACTGGACTGGCCAGGAAACTCTCCGGATTTAAACCTAATAGATAATCTGTGGTCCATTTGCAAACTTCACCTTCGTGGAATGGACTATACGACAAAGTAGACGCTTATTCAAGTTCTGATTCAAGTCTTGTACAGGGACCCCAAAAACGTTGCAGACTGACTGAAATTAGTGGACTCCATGCCAAAACGTGTCCAGATGCTGGTAAAAAAACAGAGGAGGTCATATGATGTACTAATATTTGGCTATTAATACGATTTTCAATGGAAACTCCAGTTTTCACTTATTTTTCAGTTTGTTTCAATTAATATGCACAAGGGTGTACCAGTATGGATGTGCCCAGATCAAAATGGATTTCTTTGGCTTTTTTTTCCCCTAGTTTGCAGGTGTGTTTTTCTTTTCAGTTCATGTCACACATTCATTTTAATAACTGTTTAGATATTTTTGACACACACACATGTCAACTACTGTATATGTACATTAATTTGTAGGCTAATGTGCATAAATTGATTTTGCGCTAACATTTTAAGGCATGTTAATGAGCCAGATTCTCACTAACAAATTTATTTTCCTCTTGTGGAGCTCTTTGTAGTTTATTTGGTCTGATCTATCACTGTTCAAATATTCGTCAGTGATTTACAATAACATTTAAAGTTAGAAAAGAAAGTGAGAGAACAATGTATAGACGACTGATTAAAACTTAGCAGGTTAACCTTTAGAAAGAGAGGAGAGGGGAGGGTTAGGCTTAGCTGTAGGTCCAGGGAAACGCCTGAATCCACTAGCGAGACACTGCAAATGATTTATAAAGGAATTTATTTATTTATAAAGTATGGATGTAACCGGTATTCTGACTATTATTCAGCCTTAGCTTCACACTGGAATTTAAATAATGGAGTGAACCATTCTGTGATAGTTTGTGACCCTCTTGTGACTTCACACAGATGTTAGGGATGAAAATCTGCCGTAGCGGAAGTTTCTCCCCAGCTTTTATCTGTGCAGAAATAGGTGTCTTCCTATCTACTGCCATACTTGCGCTTCGATTTTCTCCTCACTTCCCTATCGCGAGGATCCTCCTGAGTTGTGCTATCATTTCTGCCCCTGCCACCTCCCCTAGAAGGCCCTCTCGGGCATCCACCACCCTTCTTCTAAGGAAGTATTTCCTCTAAGATCAAAGGAAGGTACTGTAACAGAAACCAAATGAATCTACAGGTAATAAAGGTAGATGAGCTCTAAAAATGCGGATCACCAAATAGGCAATGTGAGGGTAATTTTATAACAGGGTGTCTAGTCGATCAAAGCATGTTCTAATGCATCTAAATTAAGCCTAATTTATAAAATACTAGTGTAAACTGTAGCGAATGCCCTTTAAATTAAGGTGCGATGACTTACACAGTACTACTCTTAGCGCTGGTGAAAATGACTGCACCTGCTTTTTGCAGGTATGTGTGTAAATAGTCTTATAATTATTGCACGCACTTGCTCACCCCGCCCATGCTCCGCTTAAACGTCGCCCGTGTGCATATCCACAGTGAATGCATCATGCAAACAATGCATCCAGTTTTAACGCTGGTCGGTATGAGATTATTTCCGTGGGTATGTGGCCCCTTACGCATTGTACATAACTAAAATACTGACATTTCTGTGCATTGTTAGTACCTTATGCAATTACCCTCTTCATGGATTATCAAAACAAAATTAAGTTATCAAATGGAAGCTGTCATATAAATAAAACTACCATTAATTGTTATAATCATGGCTTCGATCCAAAGAGTACCAAACTTGCACATGTGGTAAAAAATGATTAAGGAACACCAAAACCAATGTTAAGAGGATTTGAAAGAATCACTATCTGTATATTGTATGTACGACACGGTGTGAAGAGAAGTTTTGCTTATCGTTGGAAAACCTCCTGACTGAAAAATATAGTTGGTTACTCAAGACTCCAAGGTGCAGTTCTCAAAGTCCCAGTGCTAGTACTACATTTCAGCATTAAATTGCCTGCTTTTGGGGAAGATTGTTCTAATAAGGAGCCCACCTTCAAGCCAAACTCCTCTGTTCCCAAACCCAACTGAAATAGCCATAGCCAACTTCATCCAATTGCCTTTGTCCAAAAAGACAAGCAACCACATGCCAACCAAACTGGTCAGTCATTAAAAATTCAGCCAAAACCAGGCAGCAAAGCCAGACTAAACAGCCAGCCCTTGATCTTATGGAAGGACATTTATATAATTCTTCTCTTGCCACAGCTCCAGAAAGGGACCTCCAAAAGCAAATATATGCTACCTTTATACATTGGAACTTGAGCCTACCAGGGACTGGCAGCAACAACAGCTGTGAAGACCAGAGAGTTCTCCTTGACATGCAAGGATGCAACTTCTCCACCAACTATCTCGGCCTCTCCCCAAAGCTTGAAAAACCAAAAAGAGGAGGATAAATTGACTCTAAATTCCATGGTTGGTCATTGTAGGTGCTCCAACAAAGACATAAAATGGTCATAACTCTTTTTTTTCATAAAATGCAGTGGGAAAAGTTGTTTTGCAGCCCCTAAAGATGTCATAATAACTTGTTTTGGTAATCCAGAGTAATAACACATTTTCATATTTAAACCCAGCTCTCAACAAGGCTAACATATTGGTAAGACATAATAAGAACTTACAGATCATTTAACAACCTTTAAAGAACTTTCCAGAGATTAAGAGGGAATGCAGGCCCTGCTTATCGCTCTACATTCTTCTGGAGTCTGAGCTGCCTGTGCAAGGAAGCCTCTATGCTAAGGAGACAAGGGGTGGTCACTAGGAACTAAGCTACTTCCTTGAAAACCTTTAAAAACACCCCTCTCCTTTTTTCCACTGGAATATGTTTCCACTCTCCATTCTGTACACAGAAATGTCAGTTTAATCTTTGTGGTCCTGTGTGACATCTAAGCAGTCGATTATATAACAGTTAGAGGTTGATGGGATTCTCATTGTGTTTTATACTTTATATAACGTGCAGCATTTCAGCTCCTTTTCCTCCCCAGTGGTACTGGCACTAGGTATTCCCTCATGCCATTTGGTCCAGTACTGGGGAAACCACAGGCAGATATATATATATCTAGGGGCAAGGTACTTCAGGCCGGAGGGTCGGGGGTTCAAATCCCACTGGAGGACAGCAACCTTGGGCCGGAAGGACTGGGGTTTCTAGTCCCACAGGTGCTCCTTGTGGTCTTGGGCAAGCCACTTAACCCTCCATTGCCCATGTTCCCTGTAAGTATTAGTGTATGTGTCTCATATCCCCGCGTGTTAAATGTATCCCCCAATTATGTTGTGACCACTTTGATTGAAGGATAAGGTGGTATACAAAACTGTCTAAATAAATAAATAAATATAGCAAAACATTCCTGCTAAATATATGCACAGTTGCTAGTCCTATTATTACATGAGGTTTGCTAACAAGTTCCAGGTAGTCAGCAAGGTGATCCAATCCCATATTTATCTCCTTCACATCTACAGTATTTGTACAGTGCCCATTTTTAATAGAGAACAGTCCTAGCAGAGACTAAGAGGTTCACTGTTACAGGCTATAGCAAAAACTCATCCACTGCATTGTCTGGGAATGGGTTTTGTGAATGGGACCAGCAATAGCTGGGAGGCCTTAAGCCAAAGAAATCACTTAAAGTCCAGGTGTTTTGCTTCAAACCAGAGAAGTTTGATAACGTCAAAAATATATTAAACAGCAGCACATAAACATAATGATCTGCAACAGAGTGGAAACCCCAGAGGGATAGGCAAAATGAGACGTGATCTACAAGAACTTGGAGACCGGTAGATGGATTGGCAGTTACCCTGCACTTCTTTGTATTAGAGGTTGATGTATTTGGGGTGCAGAAACTGGCATTGGAGAGAAATGCCTTATTTCCTGAGAGCACGGACCCCTCGATTGCTTCCCACTGCCCATGAGTCACCAGCACCCTAAGGACTCAGCAAGCCCCATTTTTATAATCTGTGCTCATCCCAGTGAGTGGGCGTCTCCTTTCTATAAACTTCCATCATCAAAATGAACCTTCACATGCCTGGAAAGTCAAGGTCATTTTACATTGCAGGGAGGGGGGGGGGGGGCACTGCATAACTTTAAATGGATAAGAAATCTGTTGAAAAGTATGTGGATTTTCAGTGGTACAAAATGAATGTTTGCTGTGACTGAAAATCCGCACCTAACTTTAAATTGATTTCTTAACTGACTGTGTACCATCACCACTTTCTGCTGCTGTGCATATAAATTGTTGGGATATAAATTTTGGGGCTCATTTTAGAAGCTGTATTCGTGATTTGCACATCTGAAAATGCCTCTTCAGATATGCCAATTGCATCCATGCCCCAAGAACCATTTTATAAAGCACCGGATTTACATGTCTGCTGTGATTATATCTGTCACCCAGGGGTATAATGGAGGTGTGTCCAAGGCAGCAATAAAAAGATCCACATGCGTCTCCAATTTCAGAATGGCGTGCCACGTTTAAAACCACTGGTGGATCCGTTCATATCTAGACTTGCCCCTTGGCATGATTTTTTTTTTTTTTTTTTAAGTGCCATCAAGTCAATGCTGTCTCCTGGTGACCCAGCAGCTCCTGAGTTTTCTTGGCAAGGTATGACGAAGTATATTGCCAGGCCTTTTCTTCCGAGGCAGTGGAAGGTAAAGTGACTCGCCCAAGGTCACAAGAAATACCAGTGGGAATCAAACCCTAAGGGGTACTAGGCTATTGCTCTAACCATTAGTCTGCTCTTCCACTCCTTGTCATGAATAGGACATTGAAAAATGCTCGTTTCAGCCAGCTTTTAACAATAAGGATAACAAGGGCGTTCCCTCTTGTCACCAAAATAATTTTTTATTCCCCCTCATAGAAGGATAGTAGGTGAAAATCAATGGCTTTTTGAATACCGCCGCAGCACTGTACATCTGTTTCTAAAATGGCAGGCCGGGACGTGTGTATGGTAACACATACACGTGCGGGTTCTGAAATGTCATTGCAGACACATCTATGTTGCCGAACCCAGCGACATCCATATTTCACACACAGTCTAAAACGTCCATCTCCCTGCATGTGTCTGGGCCTTTATTCTATATGTCACGGTTTCTTTATATGTTTGCAGAAACATTTCTCTTTTGGGGTGGTGATGGGCCGATTTTAGAATGCATTTAAACATGTCCACCTTCTCTACTGCCCCTCTAATGGTATTTTGGACATTTTGACTTGGACATCCCAGGGGGGCCCCTAACCGGTCTTTCTAACATGCGCTTTTAAAATGTGTAGTTCTCCATTGACCATATAACTCTTTTGTAGGCCCTTTCCTGTGCCTAAAACTATGCTTTCTTTTTAAGCATGTTTAACTTTAACCACAAAATGGTCAAAATTACATTTGTCTCCCGCAAAATCTTTTTAAAAAAGGACTTATGGGTTGGTGTCCCTGCGAACTGAATAAGCATGTCTGAATATTGACCAGCTTTGTTTCACATATAAACCCCTATACATGTAGAAAATGCCTTCCTGAAGCACTAGGAGGTCTCCGCATACGGGCTTAGATTCCCGCTCTCCTTGGAGGAAACTGGAATTATAACCAGAACTGGCTGAACTGGTCTCTGATGACTTGGAGCAAACTGGTGACTTTAAGCACAAAAAAGAATTGCCTTCAAAGGAAACAGAAGGCATTTAAAACTGGTTTCAAACCAGTTTATGAGAGGTGATAGCTGTGGGAGGATGTCTGTTGGCTCTTTCATTCCAGATTCCACCCCTTTTGAACCCGCTTCCTCCCGTGACTCGAGCTTCACAGCAAAATTTTAATTTTATAATGAGAACTGCCCAGGGGTGTACCCATGACCCTTCCACTTTGTAGTCGGGCCCTCCCAGCCGGCGGCAGCGACCCAAGCAAATGAGAGGTGAGGTAGAAGCAGTGTTAACATCTGCGTTGCCTTTTGCTTGTCTGTGTTAACCTCTGGCCCCACCAAAAAATTACACAATGGAACTGCTACCCTCAGACTTTAATCATTATAGGTGAGGAAATGTGCTTGTGTTTTTTTTTTTTTTTTTTTTTTTACAAAAGCTTTTTCCTTTCACCTTCTCTATATCCTCCCATTCATCTTTAAATTATTTTTTTCTGCACTGATGGAGTGTCCCTGCTGCTGTCAAATGCAGCGTTTTAAACAAAGGAAACACGTTTCTGATTGCAGTACCATTTAAGACAGACTGTGATTGCAGGAAATTGGCTGCTCTTATACCAAAAGTAACTTAAGTGTGACCAAAAATGGCAGGAAAACTAGTAGCAGCAGTGATATGGAGAGTTATCAAGACAGAACAAAAGTCATCTGGTCTCTCAAGGACACTCAACGCTAGGTACGTAGTGACTCTAACCCACGCCTACAGGTTTTTCTATAAGCCCTAATACACCTCAGGTAATATAAACTAGGCTTGCACAGGGCTTCTGGCCCAGTCTCTTACTTTCTCATATCAGCTCCTGTTCAGGAATCACTTGTCACCTTTAAGCCGTCTTGGCTCACTGCAAAGCATGCTGTGAGTCTGTTTTTTACTGGGGTGTCTGTGATGTGTCTCTGTAGTCAGCTTGCGGCATGTTCAGCCACAGTTCATTAAATATCTGTCCTTTCATTGCACGTCCCCTCTGAAGTAACTGAATTTCCAAACTTGATGCCGACACATGTTTAGATGAATTTTATAGGTGGATAATCAAATAGAAAGTTATCTCTAAGCGACGTGCAATATAAAATATCAACAATAAAACTATAAAGCGACCTTCTATTATAATCTAAACAAAACAGTTTCTAGTGTGAAAGCCACTCATTAGCTTCATTTTGGCTAAATTAGGGATTTAAAGTTTCCCTTTTCTTTATTTACAGTCATTTATTAAAGGGGTGCTGGAGTACTCTAATAGTTAGAGCAACTGCCTGAGAGCTAGGAAAACCAAGACTCAAATTTCTTTGCTTCTCCTTGTGACCTTGGGCAAGTCACTTAACTCTCCATTGCCTCAGGTATATACTTAGATTGTGAGCCCTCCGAGGAAATGCCTACACTGCCTGACTATAATGTACGTTATTTGCCGCAGAGTCCGTTGCATAACGTGGATGTTGCAGCAAGTAACAAACATGTAATGGATTTACCATGCACTGTTAGTAAATGATATCCTTTAATGTCTTAAACATCTTGACTGCATAACCAAGTCTTCAGAATTTTTCTAAACGGAGAATATGATTCTTCAGCTACTAACTCATTTTGTAGGTCATTCCAAAATTTAGAGCCTAAGTAAGGTCGAATGACATGCAAACTCTAGTTCAATATTGGACGGTGGTGCAGCTTGAAGTGGCTTATTGAGGCTTTAATTGGCTTGTTAAAATTAATATATGGTCTTTATTACATTCATCATTTTGCTTGTTTTTTATTTAGTGAGATTTTGGTATATGTGAAGGCAAATTTTAGTATGTGGCGATCGGAATTGAGATATTGAGTCGGGACGTACACAGTTTCGGCAGTAATTTAGAAAAGATGCTGCCAAACGTGGAGCCTTTTTATAAACTACGGCTAAGGGCATACAGGCGTGCACATGTATTTACCAACACATAGAGTGGGAGGAGCCATGTTATAAATCTACGCAAGGGAGAAATCGACAGAGGCAACTCGGCAGCCTACATCTGTTAAGAGCAACACCTGCAAGTTTGCAATTTGCAACTTACAAGTAGGAAAATTCTTGGAGAAATAGCCTTGTTTTGATGGCAGATTACAACTTCAGGTAGCTCAGCTCCAGTCTCAGACCAGTTGGTTTCAAAGGGTGGGGTTGAGGTAACCCTGTCTACAGGAGAGCCCTAGGAAAACTGCTCCATTGTTTGGCAAGGCCTTTTCTGTTCCTTAAGGATAGATAAGCTGACTAGCACCGTCATCCTCTAGCTCAGGTGCTGATGAATCATGCTAGATGTCAGCCTCATTCATTTTGGCTGCTTCTGTTCGAAGGTGGTGGCCAGAGCAATTTTTATACTTGACAAATTAAGTGTGTTTTAATCCAGTGTGCTTTCTGCAAATCTTGCTTCTCTGACTCCTGAAGAGGTCAGTAAGCTTGATAAACCTTAGCACTAAGCACTGTAAATCGTCCGTGCATTCTTCAGGATTATTCTTGTATAAATACTGTATATGCTGTAGAGGGAAACCGCACTGATGCGGAACGGAGTTTTCATAGTGGAGACCTCCTGGAACCTTGCAGTGTGTGGATACAGCCGGCACTGCAGACTGCAATAGTTTGTCCAGTATAGCACCTAGAGAGCTTTGTGGTAGGGCCAGAGATTAGTTGGTTGATTTGACCCTTCCAGCCAAAAAGGTGTTCCACTGCACCTCACATCCAGAATATGTTCAACATAATTCTAGACAGGGTTTTAAAGTATTGAGAGTTATAGATTTACTTGTGAATCTCACCTTAGCAAGGCAAACCTGATTCTTTGGCAGACAAGAGTGCCATTAAATCCTGGTGCTGGTAGTTGATGAAGATGGTTCACTTTGAGCTGCTGCGTGGAAGGGTTAGAAAATGTCAGTGGCCATGCCTTTTAAAATGGTGCCCTTTACCACCAAGATTACCTTTTTTTCTTTTTTTTTCCTAGGCCCTTTAAAGTTACAAGCTGCCCAGTGCAGTATGAGGTGTGATCAAAAAGTATCGAGACTTGTTGTGTAGCTATATAATAATACATCGTTATTAAGCATGCAGTGACCTAGTTACGTGCTCTGCATATGCAGAGTGTAGTGTGGCTGCAGCAAAAATGCAATGCAATGTGTGCCTTCGAGTCAGTCCTGTCTCCTGGCGACCCAGAAGCTCCTGGGTTTTCTTGGCAGTGTCACCGGAAGTAGATTGCCTCTACTTTTTTAATCACGTGATGTTTGGTATTGTGTAAAAGCATTTTGTCAGATTTACGATGAGTGAAAAAATTAAACAATGAATTTACATTAAGTTCTGCCAGAAACTTGGAGATTCATGCAAAGAGACATATAACAAGATACAGAAAGTATATGGCAATGATTGCATGAGTTGTGTTCAAAATGTTTCCAAGCGGGCCGCCGCCAAAGTGTTGACAGTGACACACGTTCTGGAAGGCCATCCACGAGCAGGAGGGAAGACAGTTGAAGCAGTGCGTACCACAATACGCTCAAATAGTTGATGGACTATTATGAAGCTTGCTGAGGGCATGGACATCAGTTTCGGGTCTGTACAGTCCATTCTTACTGTGGATTTGGGGATGCGCTGTGTCTGCAAAATTTGTGCCAAAACTCCTGTCCCCTGATCAAAAAGATCGACTGCAACCAGGAGGCTGTTGGAATGCATTGAGAATGACTCAGATTTCATCAAAAAGATTATTATTGGTGATGAATCATGGGTTTATGATTATGACCCAGAAACTAAGGCTCAATCCTCACAATGGAAGACTCCAAACTCTCCCAGATTCAAGAAAGCCTATCAGTTAAAGAGCAATGTTAAGGTCATGCTCACAGTTTTCTTTGATTACCAGGGTATTGTTCATCATGACCAAACCATCAATAAGGAGGACCACGTCCAAGTTCTGACTCGTTTGAGAGATGCAGTTTGTCCTAAGAGGCCAGAGTTGCATAGGAATGGTGAATGGTTGCTTCATCACGATAACGCCCCCGCTCACGCATCACATCTTGTCCAACAGTTCCTGGCCAAACACCAAATCGAGCAAGTCCATCAGCCTCCGTACTCACCTGACCTCGCGCCCTGTGACCTTTTTTTTTCTCGTTTACAAAACGGAAATTACCACTGAAAGGAAGGAGATTCAACGACTTGGAGACCATTAAGCAAAATTTGACACAGCAGCTTCACAGTATAATGAAAGAGGCCTTTCAAAATTGTTTCCAGCAGTGGCAGGAACGCTGGAGGAAGGGGCTTTATCGGAAGGGGACTATTTTGAAGGAGACAGAGTGCAATAACTGTCAGTGTTATACTTCTTGTGGTGTTGTACAAGTCTCGATACTTTTAGATCGTACCTCGTATATCTCTTGATCTTTGACCTTATCTCTGGTCAGCTCATAGGAGCTCACTAACAGGAGGGGAGGCGCGGCCACAAGCTTAAATAAGCCAAGAGACACATGATCGTGATAAAGTTGGAAGATCAGATTTGTTCTTAAAGGCATTTTTTTGCTTATTGTGAGAAATGTAACCATGAAATAATCAGCTGAAGTATTTAGCCAGACGGGTGGAAAAGTACACTGATTGACAAAACTTAAACCTACTTAAAATTTCTTGGAGGGCAGGAAGTACTTTCACTAGGGAAAAGAATTTAGAGGGTAACATGTTTCTGAGAGGTGGTTTTTTTTTTTTTTTTTTAAATCTGGAAAGATGAATAATTTATCCTTGGAGATTAATTCTTTATTTCTGGTATGATATTTCATCTGCTGCAAAGTAAAGTCTGTTCATTCCTTGAGGTGAGGCCTTTCCACCTGGGAGATGAATCCTAAATCCCTGGAAAGCTCTCTAAGCTGTTCAGAGATGGGAAAATTAATTTTCTTTTCATTTGGACGTTCATCCTTTAGTTGTTCTCCATACAGATGCATCCTTTATCCCCTGCAGATATTTGAGCAATATACAAGGGCCAGTTAACCTTTTCTCCCCACCGAATACATTCTAGCAAGCAATATAGCAAAAGAATAAATGGAATGGAATAGAATCACCCGTAGAATACCGATGATCAGATTACTGCCCTCAGACTGCAATGGCCTAGGCATCACGACTCATGCAAGTAAATCGCCTTACAGAGTTCACCATTTACACGATCGGAGAATGGCTCGTACTACTTTTTTTTTTTTAAATTGCAATATAAATTATATTACATTAAGTAACAAAAAAAGCAATAAAGAAAAATACACTGGAAACAAAACATAGCAAGGCAAAAAATGTGTTAGCGCATGTCAAGGGAGAGCTATCTAGCCTGGAACGGTTTATAAAATGGAACAAAACTACTAGGATAAATCCACCCCCTACCGAAAGAAAAAAATAAAGTACAATAAATGGAAGAAACCCAAAACAAAACAAACCAAATCCCCTTTCTGCAGTAACCTCAGTCACCCACCCCACATATTCTATGCTGATTGCAAAGAATCAAAACCGATTCCCTTGAAATACTACCAGACATTTGCACAGAAAGTAAAGAAAAAAAATTTGTTCCAATAGCACCAATACCTTAGGTTTCAAGAACAAAAAGGATCTCCTTCGCATTTGTATTGAACGAGGTACATTAGGAAAAATCATTATCCTGTGACTGCAGAAGGGATCCTGTTTCATCTTGAAATACGATTTTAGTATTGATATTTTATCAATCTCCTTGACAAAAGTTGCCGTGAGATTGGCCCTACCTGAGATGACTTCAGAATGGTTCATACTTGAGATGAACAATGGTTACTACTCTACTTGGTTGTATAGCGCTAAAAAGCATAGAAAGCTGTACAGAGTCATGCAAGAGACGGTCCCTTCTCATAAGAGCTTACAATCTAATCAAGACACACAGCACAAGCGGAGACTAGGATATAGATAGGGGAATGGTAAGGAACAGGAGACTAGGTGGATCAGGATCCAAGAGCAGTCCCAAAGTGAGTTTTTAGCCTGGATTTGAACAGGGCCACAGATGGAGCTGGATGTACCGACTCGGGTAGTTTGTTCAAGCATAAGGGGCAGCACAGTAGAAAGATCAAAGTCTGGAGTCCATGAGAGCCCAGGTGCTATCTTTAATTTAAATTATCTTTGCAAATGTCTGTATATAAAGTGTGAATCCACTGTTTATGCATTCCTGCAACCAGATCTGCTTAGATCTCGTCTTCGAGCTAGAATATTTTAGCAACATATGGGCCCTGAAGACTGATGCATCCATGAACCGTCGTGCTGAGAACTACTGCCCAGTCCGAGTTTACTTGCTTTTTTTTTCCTGAATCTTTTTCTTTGGCCCTTGGATTTTTGGAATTGTATTGATGTAGTTTCTCTTTTTGTTTTCTATTTTAATATAGATGACTTGTGAAATGTAATTATAACTATAACAATAAACTATATAAAACTATTTTTAAAAAAGCCTCCTCCCATGTCTCTCTCCTTTGGCAGTTTTCATTTGGGTCGGTCTCTAGCAACCTGCTTCTTGGCTGTGTGTTGGTGAACTTCTATAACTGTAAAACCTCTGAGGATCCTTTTTAGATGAAAGGCACCATTTCAAGCAGTTTCAAATTCTAGTTCCTGCTCTTTTTAATGAGTCCTTTTAGCAAACATTAGATCGATCTGGCCAGGGATGGCCCAAGGGGGGTGCGCGGCCATGTGCGGAGACTTGGTGCAGGGCCCTCGTTTGCATAATTGCCTCATTTGCATAAATATTTGCATAATGTTACCATACACTAACTTTTAGTAAACATGCCTCTTAATGAGCGTATGGATAAAGAAAGACTAAAAGATTTCTACACTAAATCCCGTGCCAACCGCCAGGCACATTAGGAACTACTGCAAACACTGCCCATTTAGAACCCATAGCAAACCCGCCGTATCCTAACAGCACTACCAGGACTCACAAAGCACCATACCCTACCTATCAAAAGGAAACATGCAAATATTAAACCAATACATTTCAGAGAACAACAATACATGACCTACTGGGGAAAGAACAAGTGGCAATGTCAAATAGGAATTACATAAACAGAATACCTCAGCTCAGTTACACATGCAGAATATAGACCATCACCAAACAAGGAATCACAATTTAGAAACAGGAAGACAATAATTAAACTGGGAACCCCAAAAGCCAAACTTAGAATGTACAACAACACTGTAGAAATAAAACTATAAATTAATTTCCTCTTGTACTAAACAAAGCGCAGACGTTAATGATGCACATTTCCCAGAGCTGACATATTCCAATTAATAAATTCAAAATAAAGAGATATTTTTCTACCTTTTGTGCATTTTTTTTCAGTTGCAATTGCTCCAGCCACTTTCTTCTGGTTTCTTTGTGTCTTCTGCTAACTTTCCATCACCTGCTGTCCATTTGTCCTTTCTTCTCTCTTCTAGTTTTTTTCCATTCTCTGTCTGCATCTGCTTTAACATACTAATCTTTCTCCTTTTGCTCTTTCCTCTTTCCTATTTCATCCACTCAAATGTTACCCCTCCATCCTCAATCCCCACTTACTCTCCCAATGCCCGGCCAATTGTAGATTTTTCTTCCCTCCCACACAAAATATTTTTCCCCTCTCCATTTCACTCTCCCAGCCCCATCCCATTCTAATCCTCCCCCAAAATCAACTCCCTTCTAGACCCCGCATCAGCCCATTTCCAGTCCTAGCCCCCCATCAGCCCATTTCCAGTCCTAGCTCCCCCATCTATTTCCAGTCCTATCCGAGTCCCTCCATCAGCTCATTTCCAATCCCAGTCCCCCATCAGCCGATTTCTAGTCCTTTCTTATCCCCACCATCAGCCCTTGTCAAATCCTAGCTCCCCTCCACTCAGCCCATTTCCAATCCAAGCCCCCAATGAGCCTACTTCCAGTTCTAGCCCCTCCATGAGTCCATTTCATTCCAAGCCTCCACCACAGCCCATTTCCAATCTCAGCACCCCCCAACAGCCCATTTTCAGTCCTATCCTAGCACCTCCATCAGCCCATTTCCTGTCCTAGCTCCCCCCCCCACTCAGCCCATTTCCAGTCCTAGCTCCCCCCTCAGCCCATCAGCTATTTGCAGTTCAAGCCCCCCTTCCACTCAGCCCATTTCCATTCCAAGCCCCCGTCCCCATCCCCATCAGCTATTTGCAGTTCAAGTCCCCCTTCCACTCAGCCCATTACCAGTCCTAAGCCCCCCCATCAGCCCACTTCCAGTCCTAACCCCCCATCACCCCATTTCCAGTCCTAACCCCCCCATCAGCCCACCTCTAGTCCTAACTCCCCCCTAGCCCATTACCAGTCCTACCCCCCCCCCCCCATCAGCCCAGGGAAATTTTAAAAGAAAAAACAAGCTTGCTGCTGCCATCGTGGCAGCGGCAGAAACTGGGCCCCCTCCCGCCCAACAGAGCCCTCCCTCGATCACTTTCCTCGGCACGGCTTCCAGAGCCGCGAAGGGAGGGTTTCCCTCTCGCGGTTCTGTTAAGCTGGCCGGGGCTGATGGGAAACAGTAAATGCCTGTTCCCATCAGCCCCAGCGGGCTTAACAGAGCTGCGAGAGGGAAACCCTCCCTTCGTGGCTCTGAAAGCCGTGCCGAGGAGAGTGAGCGAGGGAGGACTCTGGTGGGCAGGAGGGAGGGCTCTGTTGGGTGGGCGGGGGCCCCGCAGGAGACACTTGATTCTGCCGCTGCCAGGGCGGCAGCAGCAGCAACAAGTTAGTTTTTTCTTTTAAAGTTTTCCTGGGCTGATGGGCAGAATGTTGTTTGCGCAGGGCCCCCTGAAACGCAGGGCCCTGTGCAAACAACATTCTTGCTCAATGGACGGGCCGGCCCTGGATCTGGCCACTAGGATTCTTGTGCATTATGTTACTTGGTACAGCCTTTGTATTCTGGCATAACAAACAATCTCTTAGGTCAATAGAAAGAGAAGCTGTTTTTAGCTGACTTAGGCAAGTAGCTAAAGAGGCTGTCATAACTCACAAACAGGATACGCACCGTCTGAGGAGAGCTGTTCGTGTAGAGCAGTTACTTAGGGACATGATTACTAAGCTGCACTACCTGTTAACATGGCACATAGCATCTACATTAATAGCGCAGGTAAAATGCAGATTTTCGGCACTGCATTTTCCATGGTATCTGTGAGAGTGCGTGGGATCTGGATAGAGAATGGGTGTATCTGCACTGCACGGTTACCAGGGGTGTCAACAGTATGCTGTAATCATCCAAGATGTAGACAGCACAGGTGCAACTACCATCAACTCAATGGGTGGCATTAGTTGCATCCACGCTGAGGTATCTGCTGGGGAGATGCTCCCAGCTTTTGTAGCCAACGCTGTGCTATTTGCAGTAAAATGCCATGTCAGCTACAAAAGCCTAACATGACTTAGGGGTATGTTTTTACTAAACCGCGGTAATGTTACTGTTGTCAATTTCCCTGGTAATGTTATAGATGCCCATATAAATGAGTGGGTGGTGCATCGTTAAAGCAAGCCGTGTCAGGTAACGCATGTTACAAGGTGCCTAAAGCGTGGTACCGTGTGCCCTGGATCTACCGTGCGTTAACGTCAGTCGATGGGAAGCAGCAGCGCGTCCGAAGGGGCTGCAATCAAAGGTGCGCAGACAGTAGAAGATGTGCTGAGGGATGTGCAGACATGGTGCCACATGAGAAATGGAGCCGTAGGTGTAAGGCCGTAGACCACAGGCAGCTGATATCGCAGTCTGTAATGGGGACGTGAGCCACAGGTAACACAGGCACACACACCATAAAATGGTGTGCAGTGAACACAGCATACAGAGGAGTAAACAACGGTAACGGAAAGGGCGTCAGGGGTTGGTCTGAAGGGCCAGCTGTGTGGATGGTGTGTGTATAAGGGCAAAATGGGCAAGGGATCCATAAAGGAGTAAGTGGGAATCGAACCGGTACACTGAAGAGCCCAAACACAGCTCACCGACACAATACCGAACCACTGAGCCACCTGCCCACCCAGACAACTCAAACAAAGCATATGTAACAGCTAGAATGTGACGGATAGGCTGCATGGAGGGGACACTGCAGTGTACAGTGAAGAGAATGAAGGGGGTGTGGAGAAGGGACGAAGCCGGAGCCTTTGTATGGTAAGGAGAGCAGAACAAACAGAAAGGAAAAGGAACCCTTGGGACCCAAACCCACAACCTATGTTGGCTCCACACATGTCTACAACCACTATCCCAAACAAGCACAATGCAAATATGTTCCACCAAGTGGCCATTGTGTCTGCTAGATTATCACGCAGTAGTGCGGCGTACACGCATTGCGGAGAACGCACGTAGCAGGGCATCTGATGCGCAGCACGCACAATAACGTGCGTGACGTTACAGACCTTTCTACGTG
This sequence comes from Ichthyophis bannanicus, assembly GCA_033557465.1. Lineage (NCBI taxonomy): Eukaryota > Metazoa > Chordata > Amphibia > Gymnophiona > Ichthyophiidae > Ichthyophis > Ichthyophis bannanicus. Next base: position 58,362,719 of record CM066045.1, read on the forward strand.
CCTTATGAGATACATCTAAGCACCTTTAGAATATGTGGTCACATTATGGCGCGTAACAACGCACGTCCCAAACAGACGTCACAGTCATTATTATGAGCACTACACGTCTGTGGCGCTGCAACACGCGTTGCGGTATACGGGTGTACGTGCATTCACCGCAACGTGCGTAAGACACAACATGCATATGCCGCAATACTGTGCACTACAGTAGACTACCTGTCCATTGCCCTTCCTCTGTGCTCCCACCAGTGTTAGGACTACAGCTGTTCCCCTGCCGTCCAACTCATGCCTGTCAACCTGATGCATCTTACTGTCCCTGAGATACCTTAGACCCCAGGTGCCTCAGGTTGTGGATGTCATCAGGGGGTCAGACCAGATCTGGACCTGTTGCTAGGCCACTGGCAGACCAACAGTAGTATTAGGAGCCTCCGCAGCCCCCAACCATGGTCTGACATTCACCAGCAGCAGGCACAGTCAGACTGTACCTGCTGCACCACGCCAGGTGTTCCAGCCATGCTCAAACTAACCATGGACACTCCGCTAGCCAGTCTATCCTGCATGTTCACAGTGGAACTATGCGCACCCAGACCTGGGTTGTATGGCACAGGCACCTGGCAGGTGCCCCAGTGATTGGCCCTCCAGAAAAGGGGGCACACATATATCACTTGAGACAGATACTATGTAGCACTATGTGGGAACATAGCCGTGCCATGGTCACTGTTTGGTCAGTGTGAGAATGCCCTAACAGCAAGACGTGCTGTGGCCACCTTGTCCATGCAGGTGGTGGTTGGGCACTACAATGTCCCAGCCTTTGCCCTACACCCTCTGCAGATGCATCCTGCCCAGTCCGCCCTGTCTGGGTTATACCCACAGTACTTTGCTCCTCATTATGCTTATTTGCAGGCTAACGCTGGTCACAGTGGGACATTGTGGGCCCAGTGAGGTGTAGGCAGCCAGAAAACAACGGATAGAGACGCACACAGACACACACACACACGTCCTGATCACAGTGCTGACATTGCCAAACTGTGCAGGAGGTAGTTGTAGTGCCCTGGTGATAACTGCGGCTCTGTGCTGGGGCCAACAGCCTGACTCTCCATGGAGCTTTGGATAGTGGAGCCTGTGTGAGTGGATGTTTGTACCCCTGTTCGCTGCTGCTTTGGGGATTGCACATGTTGATGTTGTATCTGCATTGTAGGGTAAAATATAGGGACATGCTCCACAGGATCCACAGCTGGGACCTGAACCTGTGACCCTTTGCTCCAGGACACACTGGCTGTGTGTACTGCACCACACTGTTGCCACAGAGGCACAGCAGTCCCTGGGGCTACCTTTACTTTTCCTCAGCCAGACCTTTTCTGTTGCATTGCACACCACGTACTGGTACAGGGCATGGCCTAGCTGCACTGCAGGCAGGTGCCACTATCCCCTCCAACACCAACACCCCCCCCCCCCCGCCATGCTGCCTGACCATATGCTGTCGGTGCTGGTAGTGCGCAGTCCCAGGCCATCCACTGTGCAGGTAGGTGGTTGCCTAGGGTATGGGGTCTGGGGTGGTGGAGGCATACATGGGCATCCTCACATCCCCCCATCCCCTCCCGCTTCACCGCCTACCAATGTTATGTCCCTTCCACATGGGAGAGAGATGGCTGGGGGGATGTCAGGTTAGTGCTCTAGCAACTATTGTCTAGGGTGGACCAGGTAGATGTAGGTAGATTGTGTTGTGACAGCCGACTGTGGACAGGCTAGGGCATGCACCTCAAGTATGGTGTACCCAGTTTGGCCTACTGGGTGTATATATGTTTCAGACAACGTGTGGTCACACCCTGCAATGCCTTACTAGGGGCTGCAGTAGAGGGTGTTCAGTTAGCTGGGTTTACAAACTGTTTGGGACGCATCCTGGGTAAGGTCTGTGGACCCTTGTTAGAGTGGTCCCCAGATGTGCACTGATTGCTCTATTACAGGCATAGTGGTACCTGTGTGACCTTTGGGGTACTTGCTGGGTTATGTCCCCTGGATGGGACACTGTGGAACACCGACTACTGGGCATGTTTGGCCTTGGGCAGCTGCTGTCTTGCTGATTTCCAGTTTCTATGTTCCTAGGGGACAGCCTAGTCCACCCTGTGCCCCAGCTGCCCCCACTACATGTCCCGCCTGCAGCCCCCTATGCCCCATTTGCACCATCGCCACAGTGGCCTTTCATACTTGGGCACTATGCTGTTGCTGCAAATGGAGCACTGCTATCACTTTTCTTGGGCTTCCTGCCTATGTTGTACACTGCTGACGCTGAAATGGTTTCACCCTCCTGCAAATGTGCATCTAACGACAGGTTTTCAGTCCCAGTAATGTTCAGCCCTTCAATTCCCCGTGTTAGTGTAGCAGGAGCCTCTCCCCGCCCACTTCCTGCCCATTGACCTCTTCTCTCCGCCCTCTCTCCACCCTCTGCGGGACTTACTGCGGACAGTGATGTTAATGTGCGTTAGGTAACGTTACCACGCGTTAACATTACTTAACGTGCATTAACGTAGCTGCTGCTACATTACCGTAGTTTAGTAAACATACCCCTTAGAAAACATGATCCCAGGCTTGGTCCTGCATGGCTCTCCATGTGTGTTTGATACCAAAACATACCAAAGAGAACAGACGAGAGGAGATCCCCGCAAACAGTCCACCAAGGAAGCGGAGAAAAACCACAGCCACACCAAGGGTGTCTTCAAAACCACAAAACTTTATTAATGGGCCTGACTTGGCCAACTTTCAGCATGAAAGCCTGCGTCAGGGGTCAGTCAATGTGTTGGTCAGCTTCGACCTGACAAGAGTACAAAGAATGTTGCAAAACAAATAAATACCAGAGCAAGGGCTGGTCAACAATGCTGTAGTGCCTTACAGGAAGACACAACAGTATTTTTGACCAGCTCTTGTTCTGGTATTTGTTTGTTTTACAATATTCTTTGTACTCTTATTTGTTTATTTGAAAGGCTTATATACTGCATGGTTTCAATGATCAAGGTGGTTTACAAATAATGTAAAATAACTTTACAGAGAGCCAGTTAGCAAGGGAACATTAACAGTAAAACATAAGTGTAACTTAGGGTAGAGGAAGGGTACATCATGTATGATGGTCATGTAATTATAACAGGTGCTGTGAGGGAACTCTGAGATCATAGCGGCTATGTCTGTATTTATGTGACTTCTTCAAAGTGCTTTTTGAACAGATGCATTTTTAGAAGCTTACTCTTGTCAAATCGAAGCTGACCAACACATTGACTGACCCCTGATGCAGGCTTTTAGGCCGAAACTTGGCCATGTCGGGTCCCTTAATAAAGTTTTTTGTGATTATGAAGACACCCTTGGTGTGGCTGTGGTTTTTCTCCACTTCCATGGTGGACCAAAACTTACCACGCAACTTAATGATCTGCTGATGAGTGTTTAGGAATTTTGCTAACAAAATCAGGCCGATGCAGAAAGCTAACGGGGCTTTATGGGTGGACCTCTTTCTCCTACACTACTCCCAACCCGGTATCACAACCACACCCACCATACACTTGGCCATGAATTAATAAACCACAGCACAATCATCCCAAGTTATTATTTGTAGATAAATGTATATAAATGTAGATAGTTTAGCCAGTTGAAACCCAAGTTGTACCTTCCCGTTTACTGTAAGTGCACAGCAGGCTTCTGCTATGCACAAATCTGTTGTATGTAAACCGCACTGATTTTAAATAGTGCGGTATATAAAAGCTATAAATAAATAAAATAATGCCATGTTTAAGCACATTTTTAGATCCTTTTACATGCAGGAAATAGATGTAAATGCAGATGGAAAAACTTGCGCCCAATTAACACCACCCTTATTTAAATCTAGTTAAATGAATCCTAATTATTCAAATGTATTTTAATCAGCTGGGCTGGTATGCAAATCATAGATAATCTTCTCCTTAGGTGATCAGGCATGGGGAAAAGCCCCTGATGCCATCAAAATACTGGTGGGGGCCATGCTGACAAAAAAGAATCCCTGGTGGCCCTGTGCCCCCCCCCCCCAAATCCCCTGACAGTATGAGACAAAGAGCTCGTCCCCTGCAGCTCTGGAAACCGGCTGGTCCTGCTCCCTGTAGCCAGCAATAGGCCCTTATGAGCATTTTTGTAGGGGAACCTCTTAAGTTTTCATATTATTATTTTGGCAGTCTTTATTAAACATAAAAAAAAGGAAATTAGCCACCGGTGCCTGGAGAGCAAGCCAAACTAGTGGAGACTTCTTGTGCGCATGTGTTTGGCTTGCTCTCCAGGCACTGGTGGCTCTCCCAGTTTAACGCTGCGGTGGCTCATTCATTCATTCACATACATACATACATAGGGTTACCATGGTGGGTATTTGCATATCCTAACCTTTCTGCATCACATGTTAAAATGTGTGCGTTGTCAGGAACGTTAAAAAAATCGATCCAGCGCAGGTCTAGCACCGGCTTTCTGCATCGGCCTGAATACGCACATTTTTTTACTCAATAAATTTTGTAATTGTTTCTTGGTAATTGAACTCTGGAGAACCTTTCATACACCCCTATCCCCCCCCCCCCCCACCACTCCCAATTTTTTTTTTAAACATTGGCATACAGCAAGATATGAAATAATTATCCCAAGATGAGACATCTAGATGAGCTTGTTAAACGCTCAAAACTGATGGCATCTGTCTATTGGTAAAAGTGGTGGTGCTGGAGATGTGGGACTGCGATTGACTTAGATGCTAATTGCCTTAGAGTGAGAGAGCAGTCCTTGGTGTGGCTCATCTGTAGGGACCAGAGAGAAGTCAGTTATAGTCTATGGTGTCAGCTTACCAGGGGGCATGGAAGCCATTATGGGAGAACCGCCTTTATGGAAAGTACGAACTTCCAACAAAAGTGCAATTCACAGAAGAATTTCCACTTTGAGTACCACAGACCAGTTAGTGAGGTTTGTGCAACAGGCACGCCATGTCCTTTTCAAGGTCATTGATCCTGGGACAGGTAGGAGCACTAGAAAAGCATGATGTCACCTCTACATGCAGCATTCCTGTAGCAATAACTTTCCAAACTTTGTTTTCCCTTGGTCTCCGCAGAGATAGGACCAAAGAGTGTGAACCCTTCTGATCTTGTGGTTTTGCCTTTATCAGCATAATTGTTGCTTAACAGGAGATGAATGACTCTTGATCCTTTCAGGGAAGCCAGTTGAACAGGTAGGCAATACTTATCAGTAACACAGAGCAGAAGCAAAGTGATCTGTAGAACTCCCAAAACAAGATTAACATTCCTAGCCAAAGCCAAGTTTGTGCATTTAATTGATTGAGGAGGCTTCTTCTCCTCTTGGCTGACCCTGCAAGGATCAGTGTGAGCTGGGCCTTGAGCAATCCTCTAAAATGTTGAATGTGTGAAAGCTTTTGCCATTCCATGTGTGAAGCCTTTTTAGATTTTGTACGCTTTCAGTCATTTTGAAAATTATCACATGACCAGTGACAGGCTGAAGGACAACTTATTTGAGATAGCCCTGAGTGCGAAGTGGCTTTACTGACTGGATGATCTTTCAGTACTAAAGCAAGTCTTCAGAAATCCTAAATTTCTTGCATTCCAGACGTTGCCGAGGGCATGCTTAACATGCCCACCGTGGCAGACTAGTTATATCAAGCACATCTGATCTTCGGTGAAAGTAAAGGGGGCAGCTGATGTCATGATGTGTTTTTCCACTGACATCTTAGAGGTACCTCCACCTGGTTCAGACCAGTGGTCCTTCAAGCCCAGTATCCAGTGGCCAATCGAGCTCACTTGGAAGAGGTACCCAACAGTTCCTAATGAGAGAGCCATTCCCTGTTCACTCCCAGCCTTCCTGGTTAACAGTTATGAATGGACCTGCCCTCCAGAAATTCGTCCAAATACTTTTTAAACCAAGCTGTACTACTGATCTTTATCATATCCCCCAGAAACAAATTTCACAGCTTAATTGTGCAATATTTGAAAAAGTACTTTCTTAAATTTTGTTTCAAATCTGCTACTAATTAGACTAAATGGCACACTGAACCGTGAAGTAGGGGAGGGAGGTCGTCTCCCACAGTTCCACGCTCTCTCCCTCTTGTCCATATGGGTCCTTCCCCCTCACCTCTCGTTTCTGCTTTTCTGTGCACACAGCTGGACCATTGAAAGGGCAGGAGAAGCACTGGCAGCTGAGGCACACTGCGCTTTTTTCTTTCAGAGCCAAACTTGCTTGCCCTTTGCAACAGCATAGCCTAGTGCTGTTTTGCAGGACAAATAACCATTCCCTATTGCATTGTTTCATACCAGTCATAATTTTATAAGCTTAATAGATAATGTCTACTGATGACTGCTGCTCTGGATGGATGTTATCCTTCTATCAACACTGCCCATTCCGCACCTGTGGGGGTTAGAAACCCCTTTGAGCTATTTAACTAACTAACTAACTAACTATAATTAGGGACTTTAAGAAGTAAAATACCAGACAATCTCTTCTAAATTCTTGAAGACCTGGAATGCAAAATGAGTCGGGCTCAAAATCTTTGTTTTATTCCCTATCAAGACTGCTCTGTCCGGGGAAAACGAAGGCACCATGTAAAATCATGTCTTGTGTTTTATTTTTAATCCCTTGCTGCTGGGATCATCCAGTTGTAATGGTGATTTAGAGAATTCTTTCATATGTGTTCTGTTTTGTTTTCGCAAACTCTCTTCTGGTTTTAAACATCTCTCTTGCTCGCTGACATGTTATCCATGGGCCCCTTGCCCTGGTTGTGGACAGTTCCAGACGAAGGTTACTATGGTGGGGGTGAGAATGGGGGAGGGCAGCATTTACAGTCTCAGGCAGCCTGTTCCTCACATTAGTTTCCCAAAGCTGCTGTCCAGGAGTAAAGGAGACAACAAAGTGTGCAGGAAACCAAAAGCATCTATTTACAGTTTTCAATACTTTTTTCCTATTATGCATGGAGAGATCGAGAACACATTGTGAGCATTGTCATCCAGTTTCTGTGCAGTAATTGACTGAACTAAACAACTGTGAGCTGGAATTCACACAGCAGTAGCGCTCTGGGTGTATAGTCACAGTACACCAGAATAAAAATTGAACAGAGCTATTCTGGTCATGTTCTGAGAGAACAAGCAGAGAACTGGGTTTGAGAAATATAAAATAAAATAGCCTTTTCACACCTACTCATTTGACATCAAATTTAAAAAGCATTTCCACTGTATATAACCACAGGGCTGTAATACTCGTCTTCTTTCCATAAGAAATTGAAAGCCCTGTCTTTTGAAAACGCTTTTAATTGTTGTTTGATTCTTACGATTTTCATTGTGATGGGTCATTGTATGGTTTTATTGTTTTATAATACATACGTTTTATTGTTTATGTATGCAAGCATTGCACACCATCTATGAGCAGTATATAGAATTTTTAAATAAATAAAAAATGAGAATTTTCAGATATTTTTGATCTCTTGTCTCTGTTAACAAAAATGTTACAGATTTAGAGTAAATCGGCACATATGTCGCCCAACTGTGTGTTGGAAAGACGCTGAAGTCTACTGGTATAAGCATCAGATTTGGTTTCCATGTGTGATACACTTTTGCCAGGAGGAGGATCCTTCCGCTGTAATATTTCCAACTGAACCTGTCAAACATAGAGCTGAGTGCAAAGGTTTAGGCACTCGGGATCAAACAGTATGGTTTAGTGAATCCCTACGTGAACAGAAACCAACACAGACTAGCCAAGGTACAGAGTTAAACATGACATCTCTCTGCAAGGTTTAATGCATAATTACGATTTACGTGCAGTTTTTTTTACAGATTTAAATTAAGAAAATGATGGATACGGTAGAGACAAAACTTTGTGCGCTCTTTCAGTCGGTAATTTGAGGTACTTCCTTTGGCAGAAATAACAGCTTCCAGAATCGCCAGCTAAGGGGCCCATTTACTGAGCCGCTTTAGGCTCCACTAGCAGCGCAGTGCATTAACTTAATGTGTGCTGTGCTTTTTGCTGTGCCGAACAGCTAAAGGGGAAAACACCAGTTTGAGATTGGGAATGGGTGGAGACTGTTTTGTTGTAAGCCACCCTGAGTCCTTTATGGAGAAGGGTAAAATATAAATCTAGGGAGGTGACCTGCTAACCGGTTAAATCGTGGTCAGTGGGATCTTCAGTGCACTAAACTGTTTAAAGCCGCTGACTGTCTCCTCAGACTTGGTTTGAATGATCCAACGCTACCCGCTTAGTATTTGGGTATTCTGGGGATGAAGTGGGTGTGGAAACTGCGAGTTGGCCAGTCGGTGGCGATATTGAGCCACTGGCCAGTTAACCTTAACTAGCTAAAATTGGTCCCAAAACAAGCTGGCCTATCTTTAGCTGATTTAGCTATCCACCCAGTAGCTGAATATTGCCAGTAACTGGATAGACTTAGACGTAAGCCCTCTGGGGATAGGGAAATTCCTACAGCGCCTAATTGTAACTCATTTTGGAAAGGTGCGAGAGAGACATACATATAAATAGCTAATTGGCAAAGTGGGCAAACCAGATATTAGGGCCTTTCCTGACATTGACTATAGCTAATCAGGCTTAATTTAAAGCGTCAATGGCCAGCTCTGAACATGCCCCCCTAAAATTTAAAAATAAAAAAAAAAGTAATGATAAAAATCCATGCTCCAACTGTCCATGCGATTAGTCCCAGAGATTGATGATTGTTAATGGGCAGATAATGGAGAAAGGTGCTGGGCATGCCCCAACCATTGACGGAGATGTTTTGCAATGACTACACATTAATTTTGGCTGTTACAGCACAGTATACGTACTGGACCTGATTGTAACTCTCCTTGATCTACTTCTGGAAAGGCAAGAACTAAATAATACTTTTATTTATTTAGTAACTGCAGAACTCTAGCAACCGATAAGAAATAGTGGCCCAAGAATCGTTTTTTTCTTGATTTTGGAATTTTTGCCACTCTTTCTTGTAGAAATCTTCTAGTTCGGAAATATTCTTAGGTCTCCTTATGTGAACTGATTTTCAATCATACCCAAGTCTGGAGACAGTCAAGACCATTCCAAAATCTTACATTTCTTTCCTGTAAATACGTCACGATTGGTTTTGCGCTATGTTTCAGATCGTCATCTTGCGGAAATATCCAACCTCTTTTCAGCTTCAGTTTCTTCTCTGACTGAGGGGAAGCCTTCTCAATCCAGTCCTCAGGACACACTTAGCCAGTCAGGTTTTCAGGGTAACCACAATGAATATACATGAGAGATTTGTATGCGCTGCCTCCATTGTATGCAAATCTCTCTCATGCATATTCATTGTGCTTATCCTGAAAACCTGACTGGCTAGGGGTGTCCCGAGTACTGGGTTGAGAAGCCTTGCTCCAAATGTATCTTTTGTGTGGTTGTACCAAACAGTTCAATTTTCATTTTCAGCCCAAAACCCTTTGTTGTAAAAAAAAAAAATAATAATAAATAATAGAAAAAGGAATTTCAGGCTTACGGAGTTTTTCTTTTGGATACTTTGAACAATGACTTTTGGGATGAGGTTGCAGAAAAGGGTTCTTTCTGACAGCTCTCTCATGCAGGTCATTTTTCCCATCTTGTTCAACGTATTCCAAAGGCTTTTTTGGAATAGCATTGAAGGATCTTGATATTTTGATCTATGTCTATGCTGATGATAATCTTAGTACTTGAAGAAAGTAATTTGTCTCAAGCTTATGAGCTGATTAACAAGGTTTTCTCCCAAGTTGCGGACTGGATACATAACATAACACAACTGTTAATATCAGATGAGTTGCTGTGGCTAGGTAATTCCGTTGATAACATTCCCAAACAATCCCCAACTCTGGCGGCTTTTAGAATTCCTGTGTGCCTCATTGAAGATCTTAGGGGTCATTTTATATTCTGCTCTTTCTATGGAACTGCGCGTATCCCATGTGGTAAAAATGCATATCGCAAACTACAGTGTCTTAGGCAGATTCAATCCTGTTTCTATAAGGAGCTTTTTAGAATTTGAGCTCAAGTTTAGTGGAGATGTATGAGCATATTCCATACAGATGTTTATGGGGTGCTAAACCAAGGATAAGCTTTGCCGAGAAGGAAGCAAAGCTTATCCTTGGTTTAGCACCATTTGTTCCTCCTAAATTACTCCCTGCCCAATGGAACAACACAACCAAGCTTACCCCCCACCAACATCAAGGACACCACTGATACACCCAGGGCATGATAACATACCCACATTCTGAATGCGACTGCCCAAACCTGTATATAAATATGTGAATAGTTTCAGTGAGTGTTCATGTGCTCCATAGAAGTAGAACAGATCAGTTGTACATAGTGTATATAGTTACCCGTTAACCCAAGTTGTAAAACCTGTTATATGTAATGTACACCGCATGCTCCGCTGCTTTGTGCAATTGGTTGTTAAATGTAAACCGTGCTGATTTTAAAGAGCGCGGTATAGAAATTTATTTATTTATTTATATTAAGTTATTCACCTTCCCTCTAATCTGTGCAAAGGTATTGGACACCCTAAGCAAACCTTCAGTCATGTGCCCCTCCCCCAGCTTTCCCACTTCCTCTCCAAAGACAAAGTATTTCCTTCATTTTTTTCACCCATTAAGGCCAACCCTCTTCCCCCCGGCCGCCCCCCCCCTCCCGCGACAGCAGCATAAATGGCTATGGGTTTATGGTCATGATTCGTTGAACTTGATATACCGCTTTTATGGATTCTATCAAAGTGGAGCAAGAAAAAGACAAGGAACTGCATAGTCTTTATAGGAAAGGAGACTGATTGTACGCTGGCCCTGCCTCCCCTTTCTGCAGTCTGAGCCCGAGATGTTTTTAGAGAGCACTTAAAGATAGGTTGCAGGCAGAGATGCTGGGGAGGGGGGAGGGAATTGTTCCAGATTGTGGGGGTTACAAAAAGGAGAGCCAAGTGATGGGTGGATTCATATTTGACTTTTGATGGAAAGGGAATGTGAAGTCAGTTGCCATGGAGAGAGCGAAGGGATAAATCCTGGACCTCCCTCGCTTCTATTGGGAAGCACACACTCGCAGGCTACGAACCCTCCCCTTACTGAGAGCTCAGGCAGGTCCGGTCCTGGCAAGGGATTGAAATGCACCTCCTACCACTCTTGTTCGGAGTTTGCCGCACATCTGCCTCACTCAGCAAGAGCTGCAGCCCAGCCAGCCAGCCTGCCGTACACATCTGACTCCTGCAATCTTATCCTGAAATCGTCTCTTACAGGACATGCTGTCAGGTTTCCAAATTGAGGGGGGTAGGTGGCAGTGACATCGGCATCAGCAGCCAGCCAATATAATTCCCAACTTCCCCCTCGTTTTCTGGCTCCCGGTCTACCAATGGTGAGGCAGGGTCAGAGAAAGTATTGCAGTAGATCTAAGCAGCTGCCTAGTTTTCGTAATAGTTTCACTGGCCCTGTCTGTGCCTAAAGCGCAACACTCAAGATCCAAAATGTGGCAGGTGTGAATAGAACGGCAAATAACAAAAAGACAAAAGTGTTTTGTGTGCACACTCACTCTAGTTTGCAGTATGGGAGTTGTGTGCAGGTCAAGGCTGGTCTGAGAGTCGATTCAGTAAAATTTCTCATATCGCTTGTGATTAGGGTGATCATATAGTTGGTAATTCCATAAAAGGTGCTGAGAAAGTTATATCCTAGAAATCCGCGTGCGTCTCATCGCACATCTTTTTGGTTTGAGTGGTCACGGGGCAGAGCATAGGCAGGGTCTAAATTTATGCACTTAAGTAATAGAATATTAGAACTTAAGCACGATGCGAGGCGGAGGCATAACTGCCACACCTAGGTGGTATAGGGGCGCCGGTGCACCCCTCTTCCAGAAAGTAAGTACGGGCCTACTTCAGGTCCCACGTACGCATATGCCAACACGTGTTAACTGTGCGGGAGTTTATAACTCTGAGTCCGGAAAGAGAAACTGGCTTTGCCCTGTTGCATGCAGGGAGATATAATTATGGTTTTCTTAGGAAATCTGGTAGGGAAACTGCGACTTTGTCTCCCTACATGCAGTGGAATAAAACCAGGACTGGATCAGCTTGTTCCTGTGGACATGGAGCTATGTGATCAGCATGGCTGCCGGTGCAGCAAATTCTGCATTAAGATTGCTCGCATGGTTTAAATGTTCCTACCCAGTAGGCTTGCATTGTAAGCTTAAGCGAAGGCTAAATGGCTTTTGTAAGGATGGAAGAGTCCAACTAGGATCCTCAAAATCACTGCTCCGTGCTGTAACATTACTCTCTTCTGTCCCTCACTAGATGACTAGTTATCCTCAGTTTTCTATTACATCTTGGTATGAAAGCTTTTGCAAAGTAACTAGTGACCTTCCCCTTGTTCAGCTTTCTTTTAAGGGCCTGTAATATCCCACTGAGGCAAATGCTTAGAAGGTCAACATTGCTGCACCCTCAAGCAAAGATAGCAGGCTATTAATAGATGATAACATTGGTAATAAGAATGAGAACCGTTTGAGTATATGCATCCAAAAGTGTAGACTAATATGCGATTGCATGTCCTAATTCTGTTTATAGACTGCGAGCATGCAGCATGCTTTAGGAAGTCTAAGCACAAGGAAATTGTATAACCTCTGGACGGTGAGCGGGGGGTGGGTCTCTGAGTGTCTGGAAGTACTCCGGGCCCCCTGGGACCAGGACTACAGAACAGTTCTTTCTATACAGCACCAAGTCAATAGATAGTGTTACTGCTGGCAGCACCCAGATCCAAGACACAGGGCACAGGACAGTGTTTTTTTGCTTTGTCCGGAAATAGATGCTGTGAATAAACGAGTCGGGTGTGAGCGGACAGCTCTTCCCATCAGTGCTCTCCACTAAGGAATTGTGCAGGCTCCATTATTGGCCAATCGACTCAGCCCACAGACTAGCCCACCTTCATCTAACTACATAAACTGTCTTTATTCATCTCTGGGAGCCCTCCAAACTCTGGCTTCATGATGATGTAAGTCTGAGACAGGGCTGATCTGCAGTCACACGCACCCAGCGCCCTCTGCGTCCTGCAGGAGCAAGGTCGACCCTTTTAACTTGATTTTATACTTGGGGAAATAATTGGAAAGCTAAATGTAATGATCTCTTATCACAGGATCCCAGAAAAGAACATTAAAACACCCTATTTTTCAACACTGAATATTAAGTTTTCCATGCAGAAGTCACTTTTAACGGACCAGGGCCACATTTGCTGCTGGAGTGTATCAGTCTTGTAAAAAAAGGAAAAAGTAAATGTCTTTGGTCTACTAATCAAATGCCCATGTGGGCCTAGAGCAGGGATTCTCAACCCAGTCCTTGGGACACACCTAGTCAGCCATGTTTTCAGGATATCCACAGTGAATATGCACAAGAGACGTTTGCTCTACTGCCTCCATTATGCAAATCTCTCTCATGCATATTCATTGTTATCCTGAAAATCAGACTGGCCGGATCTGTCCTGCTTTGAGAACCCCTGGCCTAGAGCATTGCTTCATGAGAGAAGGAAAGGTCACCTTATGCTGGGCTAGTGATTAAATCTAACCAGTAGGTATCCATTGTCCTTAGTCGTCCCTTCCCTACCGCCCAGGTCTGCCAATAGCTCTTTTGTACCTCTCTGACAATATAAGTATTGAGCCAACAGAGCAGAAAGAGTTGGTTGCATCCTACTGAATATTTATGCAGCATACATGAGAACTGCTGGGCCTGATCTTAAATAAACATTTAAGTCAAAATGATTAAGGCATTAAATATGTGACTCATGCCTGACTGAGGCTGGAGCCAACAAGTGCATGTAATTCATAAAGTAGATGAGCTGTGCGCTTTCCAAACCCTCTGAGCCCTGACTGCTTGGTGCTACACATACTAAATAAATTAGGTGGCCTTAATAAGAGGTACAAGTGAGCAAATTAAGCTGCATGAATTCTAATCCATGACAGCAGAATCCTAGCAGAGAGTTGGTAAAGTAGCAGAAGACGCAGAAAAAGGGGCTAATGCTCTTGACTTTCATGTTGGATATACAAGTTTGTCGAGACATTTTTGAGTTTTCCTCCGGCTGCAGACATTTGAAAGTAGGGGGGCTGTGTGTGCAGGGCCACCCTGTAGAGCAGAATAAACACTTCCAGGCTTCTGTACTCTCTTCAGTTCAAGAGACTTTTGTTACTGCTTGGGTTGGAAACCTAGAGGATTGAGGAGGACAGACAGACGGACAGATGTTCAGTTTAGAATAGTGCATTTATGTTGAACATAAACTGCAGCGGATATTGATAGCAGCTCTCTCGACCCTCTGGATTGGAAGTTTCTGAGACCTGCGGTGGACCCTGCGTCTGGAAATGCAAAGGCTGGATCTGAGCTTGAGAAACGTAGCTTTTAGCACATCGATTTGTTTTTCGCTGTTTGGTTTTCTGTTCATTTTCATTCAGCTGATACCTGCAGAAGACCCTCTTGCTCGTTTCTTCTTTCAGCTTCACTTGTGGGTAGCACAGATCTGAAGCTTGTGACCTCAGTCCTGACTCCTGTTCATTCCTGCATGTTTCATACACATCCATCAGTCAGCCATCTTTCACAAAATCCACATGAAGCAAGTTCTTTTCATGTTTGCTAGCCTCGTCTTTGGTACCAAAAAATTGCACATGGTTATATGTAACACTCTTTCAGGCCGATGCAGAAAGCTGGTGCTAAACCCACACACACATTTTAATGCGCGATGCAGGAAGGATAGGGTATGCAAATGACCCCTGTGTTAACCGTGCACATGCAAATGAGCCACTGCGGGATTAAACTGGGAGGGCAAGCCAAACATGCGCACAAGAAGCCTGCTCTAGTTTGGCTTGCTCTCCGGACACCATGTGGCTAATTTGCATAAGAGTATTTTGATGGCATTGGGGACGATCGAGGCATTAGTAAAGCCCCCAATGCCATCAAAATACCGTTGGGGGCTGTACCCGACAAAAAACAATCCCTGGTGACCCAGCGGCCCACTCCCCCCAACAATATTTTGATGGCACCAGGGATGATTGTGGCATCGTGAAAAGCCCCGATGCCATCAAAACACTGACGGGGCCTGTGCCCTGACAAAAAGTAATTACTTGGTGGTTTAGTGGCCCCTGGACCCCCCCCCCCCCACCACCCAACCAAAATTAAAATGAAGTAAAAGTTAAAATTTGGTGGTCTAGCGGCCCTTGAGCCCTCCTACCCCAAAGTAAATGTAAAATTACCTGGTGGTCTAGCAGCCCCTAATTCCAACACCCTCCCCTGTACTTTAAAATAGGCAGGAGCGCTACCTTCCTGTTCCCGCTCTGGTACGCCATCTTGTAAAATGGTGCGCCTGGCCCCGCGCGGTGCATCCTGGGATGCACATGGTGGGGTTAGACTGCCATATAAGGCATAGTCTACCTTTTATATGGCAATCTGACCTCACCCAGTGTATCCCAGGATGCGCCGCGCAGGGCCAGGCACATCATTTTACAAGATGGCAGACCATAGTGGGAGCGTGTAGGCAGCACTCCCGCTTATTTTAAGGTACACATGGGGGGTTGGATTTAGGGGCCGCTAGACCACTAGGTTCTAACTTTTATTCCATTTTACTTTGGGGTGGGGAGTCCAAGGGCTGCTAGACCACCAGGTACTTAATTTCTGTTGGGGCACCGGCCCCCGACAGTGTTTTGAGGGCATCGGGGGCATTTCCTGATACCGCGATCATTCCCAATGCCATCAAAATACTGTCTGGGGCTGGTGCCCAACAAAAAAGAATCCCCAGCTCCCCCAACAGTATTTTGATTGCATCAGGGGCTTTTCCTGATGCCTGATCTTCTGAGGAGCATCAAAATACTGTCGGAGGCACGTGGTAGAGGTTAATGTGTACTCAGACCCGGCAGTAAAAATTTTGGCGCTATGGCTGGTTGTGAAATCCTTTACACCTGTCTCTGCATCGGAGTAGCCATGATTTGCATACCAGACCAGTTGATTTAAATACATCTAAATAATTTTAAGTTCATTTAAATAGATTTAAATGTGCGTGGCGTTGGGTACTAGTTTTTCCATCGGTATTTACGTCTGTTTTCTGCATTTTAAAGGATCGTAAAGTGGGCTTAAACATGGCGTTAGGGGCTTGTAAAGCCCGCACTAGCTTTCTTCATCGGTCTGTATATAATAAATATTTCACTAAACCTTTGCAACAGTTTTTCTCATAAGAAATTAGGCAGGAAATTGGGTCAGCTGGTGATCACAGGCATTAATGTCAGAGCTAGCCTTGAACTTTATTCCCAGGTCAGATCTTTCGTGGATGGGAAGGCAACTTACAGCCGCAGGGAAGAGAGGAGTCCCAGTCACTCCACAACACTGATACCTAGTAGCTAGATTTAAGGCCCATGATTGCAGGGTTCCAGATGAAGTCTTAGGGCATGGCTTCTGGCCAAGGACTTACTTCAGTAACTGGACGAAAGTGAGTTGGGAGGGGATATAACATAGGGGAAAAATCTTCAGGTAGTTGGAAATAAAGGCTGATAGCACCAAATCTCAGCCCTCCTTGCAACTGAGCTGGAAGCCCAAAGGAGCGTGTGATGGGGCCTGTGGTTAGAGGCCTATTTAGCCCTATATAGGCGGTTGCCTAGGGCGTATGCACAAGTAATTGCTCTGGTCTTGTAAATAAAAAGTCTTTCAGAGCAACTTGAAATGAAAAGTGGGTTTTATTCCCCGTCCCGCTCGGACATTGTCAAAGGAAACAGAAACTTTAAATCAGATAAGCTTAGCAACAAAAGTGGTGACACACGTATTTTCTCTTGTTATATTCACAGAGTTCTCTTCATCCAGTATTTACATCATACGGTTGCATTTAACACAGACACTGCAATCCATAGGAATATCCTCTTGCAGACTAGCAGCGTCTTCCCATATCATTTCCCCAGCACTACTCACACTGCTGGTATCAGACCCTTCTTGAAAACGGTATTCAGCTATAGCGTCTTGTGACACTTCACTATAACAGTCACTGGAGGCTTTTCCCCCTTTGGGTCTATATCTCTCTCAGTAGCTGGTTCTGCCTGGGCTTGACTCCCAGAACATTAGCTCTGAAACATCTTGCTTCTTATGTCTGTAATCAGAACCCCGCCCTTTGCAGTTATAAGCTTTAAACTTCTCTTTGTTACTATAGGGAAGTTTCCTTCTCTCTGCAGGGCTTGTCTTTATGCTTGGCTCTCTATAGCCTTTGCTTCTAGCCTCCCGGGCTGGTGGAACAGGAATATATTTGTTCCTAACTTCACCTCTATTTCTTAAGCTGTAGCCATGCATGGAGTGCCCATCCCCCAACACTTCCCTCTCACCGTGACCTCTGCCTTGAGCTGGCAAATACTGGCCTCTGGGGTAGTGGGGTAATCCTGGCTTCTCTCCAAAGCTATTCTTGGTAGCAGGTCTTCCCTTAGTGCAGCTTGCCTTGAACCTTCCTTCTCGAGAGCTGGAGACAGACTCACTTCCTGACTCCTCGTGAGAAGAATTTCCTCCCAGCAATCCCCTGGGGCTTCTGTTCAGCTGACCTGGGACACACCTCCTGCTCCTCTCTCTCCTACTGCTTCCCGTGGTGATCCTGCTTCTGACTCTCCTCTAACTGACTGGAACCCTGCCCTAAATAATACCTAGCTCTACACGTGACCTGGGGACTCTCACTCAGGTGTTCCTGATGGGACTTTTGTTTGCTACGTAGCAAGAATTTCCCTTGCTGCAGTGAATCATGGTGCCTAGTGCTGCTTTCTAAAGCTGACTCTGAGGTAAGTCTCTCTTTTATCTTATTTTCCCTGGGCTGTGTGCCCCTTGCTGCATCACATATCCCCCCTCTTAAGATATTCCGTGCTGGTGCACTTTCATGCTCCCAGCCCGGAATACGCGACAAAGCGTCTGCATTAGTATGTAGCTTTCCCGCCCTATGGTGTATAGTAAAATTGAAAGCCTGCAGCGCCAGGTGCCAACGGGTGAGGCGAGGGTTGTGGTTCCTCATGGTACCTAACCATTTCAATGGTGCATGATCAGTAATCAGCACGAACTGTCTGCCGGTAAGGTAAAAACGAAGTGATTCGATGGCCCACTTGATGGCCAAACATTCCTTCTCAATGGTTGAGTAGTTGCCCTCAGCCTTGGTCAATTTCCTACTCAAGTAGATGACGGGGTGCTCAGTACCCTCAAACTCCTGGGATAGGACGGCTCCCAGCCCCGATTCCGAGGCGTCCGTCTGCAGGATAAAAGTACGGTTAAAATCCACCCCATATAAAACTGGCGCCTTGCATAACTTCCCCTTTAGAAGTGTGAAAGCGTCCTCCGCTGCCTGTGTCCATTGTAAATTATTAGGCGCGTTTTTCCTCAACATATTTGTTAACACTGTACTCTCCTCCGCGAATCTAGGTATAAAACGCCTATAATATCCGATTAAGCCTAGGAAACTTCTCAGTTGTTTCTTATTTAGGGGACGCCTAAAATTCTGTACACTTTCCACTTTATCATGTAGTGGTCGGACCGTCCCATTTCCCACTAAGTGTCCTAGCCTCATGAGTGTTCCCTCATACCTGCTGTACAATGGGTTACCCTCCTCGTAGGGCTTCTGGGGACCTAAATCCTCTTCTAGATTTGTCTTAGCAGAGGCAGTAAGACCCTGTACCTCCCTCTGTCCGGTGGATCCAAACCCTTGGCCTCCCCTGCTGGTAGGGACTAGGTGGGTTACCACCTCCACCTCTGGCGACCCAAATCGTTCACATATAAATTGTGCAACGCGGTCTCCTCTTTTGACCTCAAAGTCCTGCTCTCCAAAGTTAAACAGCAGTACTTTGACCTCTCCCCTGTAATCGGGGTCCACAACCCCCGCTCCGACATCGACAAAGTGCTTCGATGCTAAACCCGATCGGGGAGCGATCCGCCCGTAGCACCCAGGTGGCAGCTGGACTTGTAGGCCTGTATTAATTAAAGTCTTTCCTTTCTTCGGTACCACCCCTTCCACAGCACTAAAAAGATCAAAGCCAGCCGCATCGGCGGTTGCTTTCTGGGGGACCTGTGCGTCTGGGGACATCTTACAGACCTTTAATACAAAACCCTTTTTACCAGGTGTCACTACCTCTATTGGTGCTTTTTGGACAATTTCTTTCCTTGGGGTTTTAGCAAATAAAGGCTGGGGAATTACATTTACCAGGGCTTCCCCTTCATCATTGCTTTTTCCCATGACCCGGTCTTCTTCCTCTCCTTCCTTAGGTTGCCCTTGGGGTTCCTTTTCCTTAACCAGGCCTTTCTTTAGGCCTTCACCAAATGGGGGCCAGTCCCGGCCTAACACCAAATTAAAGGGTAGTTTGGGGACTACCGCTACCAAAATCTTTCTCCGAACCCCTAATCCTTGTATCCTCAGCTGGTACAGCGGATAACTAGTGGAAGATCCATGGATACACCTGATATTGGCTACTCCTTCGGCGTGACTCGGGGGAAAACCCCTCTGGGCCTGTATGGTTTCCCAAAAACGGCGAGAGACCATACTTTGGTCGGCCCCCGAGTCAAGCAAGGCCTTAGCTGGGACTCCCTGTATCTCTACATCCACTCGGAAACCTGCAGCTGTGTGGTGAACCTGGCCAGTAACAAGTGCTGTGCGAGACCTGCATTCCCTTTTAAAGTGTCCACTTTTCCCACACTTAAAACACTTTAACACCTTGTTACCTTCTGCTTTTACACACCTGGATTCCTGTGAACCCACCTTGTTCCTTAAAGACATATTAGCATTTCTTACAGAGTTGTCTAACCCTGACCTGCTGCTAGCGCTGGCTCCTTTGATTAGTTCAGCCTCAAAGAATCTTTCCGTTAGGTGCGCTGCTTCAGCAGAGGTTCTACAATTCTGTAGAGTAAGAAATGTTCTAACCTCTTCAGGTACTGCGTCAAAGAACTGCTCTAATACAATTAGATCAAGTACTTCCTCCATTCGTTTACCCTCGGGTTCAAGCCACTTTAAAACCAACCCATGCACTCTGTGATACAGTGCCTTTGGTGTTTCCTCTGGTTGAATCCGGGTAGACCTGAGCATGCGTCTGTACATGGTAGGGGTTAAGCCCAACCTATCCCGTACAGCTCTCTTAACCTCTTGATAGTCACTTGCAAGAGCTGCTGGCATGGCCCTATAGGCTGCCTGAGCCTCACCAGTTAACGCTGAGGCCAGTCTAACGGCTAACTGCTCTTGTGGCCATTTAGCATTACTAGCTATTCGTTCAAATGTTTGCACAAAGTCATCAAAATTGTCACTAGCATGCATTTGTCCTAAAGTCCAAATCCCACAGCTCTGTGGGCCTACCCCACAGATAGGAACGGCTGCTGGTGATTCGTCCTTCTTAGGCTCCTCCAGGATAGTCCGCATTAAGTCCGTCAGGGGCTTCTGTTGCTCTACCAGGGCAGCGATGGCCTGCTCCTGGTTCTGCCGAGCTAGCTCTCCCTGTTTCTCGAACTGGCTGCTCATCCACCTGAGAACCTCCCGTGCATCCATCGTCGTCGTCATCTCCTTTCCTGAAACAAATCAGAAACACACCAAACCAAGTGCGGCACAATAACAAGGATAAAAACTTCTCCTCCCAAGCCTCCTCTTCTCACCAGCGATCCTCCCCAACCTGTGCCCAAATACCCGTTACCTGAGCAAGGTGGAGGGTCTTATTTTGAGAAGGTGCTTGCTGTCGCACTCCTGGAACCTGGATCCTCCTCCGTGCGTGCCAACTCCGCTCGTCCCGCGTTGTCGCTCTGCACTGTAGCTCCTTGTTTCCTGGACTGGATCCGATAAAACTACGCCAACCTGTGATGGGGCCTGTGGTTAGAGGCCTATTTAGCCCTATATAGGCGGTTGCCTAGGGCGTATGCACAAGTAATTGCTCTGGTCTTGTAAATAAAAAGTCTTTCAGAGCAACTTGAAATGAAAAGTGGGTTTTATTCCCCGTCCCGCTCGGACATTGTCAAAGGAAACAGAAACTTTAAATCAGATAAGCTTAGCAACAAAAGTGGTGACACACGTATTTTCTCTTGTTATATTCACAGAGTTCTCTTCATCCAGTATTTACATCATACGGTTGCATTTAACACAGACACTGCAATCCATAGGAATATCCTCTTGCAGACTAGCAGCGTCTTCCCATATCATTTCCCCAGCACTACTCACACTGCTGGTATCAGACCCTTCTTGAGAACGGTATTCAGCTATAGTGTCTTGTGACACTTCACTATAACAGTCAAGGGAGGCTTTTCCCCCTTTGGGTCTATATCTCTCTCTGTAGCTGGTTCTGCCTGGGCTTGCCTCCCAGAACATTAGCTCTGAAACATCTTGCTTCTTATGTCTGTAGTCAGAACCCTGCCCTTTGCAGTTATAAGCTTTAAACTTCTCTTTGTTACTATAGGGAAGTTTCCTTCTCTCTGCAGGGCTTGTCTTTATGCTTGGCTCTCTATAGCCTTTGCTTCTAGCCTCCCGGGCTGGTGGAACAGGAATATATTTGTTCCTAACTTCACCTCTATTTCTTAAGCTGTAGCCATGCATGGAGTGCCCATCCCCCAACACTTCCCTCTCACCGTGACCTCTGCCTTGAGCTGGCAAATACTGGCCTCTGGGGTAGTGGGGTAATCCTGGCTTCTCTCCAAAGCTATTCTTGGTAGCAGGTCTTCCCTTAGTGCAGCTTGCCTTGAACCTTCCTTCTCGAGAGCTGGAGACAGACTCACTTCCTGACTCCTCGTGAGAAGAATTTCCTCCCAGCAATCCCCTGGGGCTTCTGTTCAGCTGACCTGGGACACACCTCCTGCTCCTCTCTCTCCTACTGCTTCCCGTGGTGATCCTGCTTCTGACTCTCCTCTAACTGACTGGAACCCTGCCCTAAATAATCCCTAGCTCTACACGTGACCTGGGGACTCTCACTCAGGTGTTCCTGATGGGACTTTTGTTTGCTACGTAGCAAGAATTTCCCTTGCTGCAGTGAATCATGGTGCCTAGTGCTGCTTTCTAAAGCTGACTCTGAGGTAAGTCTCTCTTTTATCTTATTTTCCCTGGGCTGTGTGCCCCTTGCTGCATCACAAGCGGAAGGAAACTGAAGCCAACCAGTGACAGGGCAGCTTTAAAAATGCTTGATGTCAGTGTGCTCTGATCTTCCTGAGATTTCAGTTGAACAGAATTGGCCCGTTCCTTCGATAGGAAATAAAAAGAAGACAAATACGTGAAAAGTGTGAGTCTGGAGTCACTAAGCACTCTACGAGAGGGGCGTCAAACCAGTCTGGTTTTCTAGATATTACTAATGAATTTTAATGACATATTTGCATAAATGCCTCCATTGTATGTAAATATGTCTCATTTATATTTACTAGAGATGGATCCTTGAAAAGAAAAAAAGAATACCAAAAGAATATCTATATGTTTTTTATTAACTGTGTAAACCATGAGATACTCTGGGCCACATTAAGAAGCATGGGTATACCAGAAATCTAATAGTTCTCTTGCACCACCTTTACATTGATCAAGAAGCAACAGTTCGATGGAACTAGAAGAAACAGAATTGTTTAAAATCAGCAAAGGTGTGCGACAAGGCTGCATACTTTCCCCCTACCTGTTTAATTTGTATGCCGAACAAATTGTCAAAGAAGCAGGACTGTACGAAGACAACATTAGAGCCTCTAGCACCAAATTCAGATCCCAAGAAGGCAAGACCTGCCTAACCGGAGGCCTAGTGTTTCTTGACACTGACAGATTGGCATCAGACGTACTGGGAGGCTATTCCACGCATCTACCACTCTTTCTGTAAAGAAATATTTCCGCATATTACTCCTAAGTCTATCCCCTTTCACCTTCATCCTATGCCCCCTTGTAGCATAGCTTGCTTTCAATTGAAAGAGTCTCTCCTCCTGTGTATTTATGCCATGGAGATATCATAACTCCTCTATCCCGCCTTTCCTCTAAAGTATACATATTAAGATCCTTAAATCTGTCCTCGTATGATTTATAACAAAGACCACCATCCATTTTAGTAGCCGCCCTCTGCACTGACTCCATCCTGTTTATATCTTTTTGAAGGTGTGGTCTCCAGAATTGCACACAATACTCCAAATGAGGTCACATCAAAGACTTATACAGAGGCACTATCACCTCCTTTTTTTCTGCTAGCCATTCCTCTCCCTATGCACCCAAGCATCCTTCTGGCTTTCACCGTCGCCTTTTCTGCCTGTTTAGCCACTTTAAGATAATCAGAAACCATCACGCCCAGGTCCTGCTCTTCTTTTGTGGACAGAAGTACTTCACCCCCTATACTGTACCGCTTCCTTGGATTTTTGCAGCCCAAATGCATGACCCTACATTTTTTAGCATTATATCTCAGCTGCAAAATTCTTGTCCATTCTTCAGCCTTAGCTAGATCCCCCCTCATGATATGTACACCTTCCTGGGTGTCTACTCTATTACAGATTTTGGTATCATCTGCAAATTGGCAAACCTTACCTGACAGCGCTTTTGCAATATCACTAACAAAGATGTTAAAAAGAATCAGACCAAGGACAGATCCCTGGGGAACACCACTGGTAATCTCCCTCTTCTCAGAGTGAGCGCCATTTACCTGTACCCTTTGTCGCCTCCCCCTCAAACAATTTCTAACCCAAGCAATAACTTTAGGGTCCATCTCTAGGGTGCTCAGCTTGTTTATAAGTCGTCTGTGCGGAGCAGTGTCAAAGGCTTTACTGAAATCTAAATACACCACATCTAGAGCTCTCCCTTGGTCCAACTCCCTGGTCACCCAGTCAAAGAAATCAATCGGATTTGTCTGACAAGACAAGTTCTGCGGTAGATAGGAGCACCATTGGACGATGGGTGAAGAGAATAAAGGCTTCAGGAAGTGGTAAAACGGAACTGGAAGATCAGCCGCGGTCTTGGCATCCTGCCTCAGCCACCAGTCCAGACAAGTTGCAGCGTGCTGATGACATTATTTGTGCAGATTGGCGCATCACGAGTCAGGAATTGTCCGTACAGCTTTCCGTCAGTACAGGTAGTGAAATGGCAAATCTCCAGGAACAAGCAGGCATGAGTCCTCACATATGGGTACGTCGGAACCGACGGAGCCTGCGCGGGAAAGCTCCCCAGCTTCCCAGAAAGGAAGCTTTTGGGGCCTCCCACAGCGCATGCGCGCTGCCTTCCCGCCTTCCTGACCAACTCTCTTCAGTTCTTCTTTTTCCGCGGAGCCAGCAGGTCGTGTTCCTGTCACCGCTGAAGAAATTGTTATTTTAATTTGTTTCTTTGACTGCGTGTCTGCCTTCCCCGATTCCGGACCGGTACCGCCGGTCGTTTTTTCGTTCATTTAAAAAAAAAAAAAAAATATATATATATATATATATATAATTACTTTTTCTTCACTTGGTGTATTTTTTCTGTGAGGCCTCTAGGCCTTCTCAGGTCTCCCTTATGGAAAAACCAGCTTCTGGTTTTAAAAAATGCACTAAGTGTACCGGTACTATTTCAGTTACAGACACCCATGAGTGGTGTCTTAAATGTTTGGGGCCTGACCATTCCATTCCGGATTGTCCATCCTGCTCTCTGATGTCCAAAAGGGGCTTACAGAACAGAGCAGCTAAATTTCATATGCTGTTTTCTACCGATACTCCAGCATCAACATCCTCCAAGTCGTCTTCTCCTGATGGATCTCAGGTAACCAAACATTCTTCGGGCAAGTCCTCAAAAGGCAAATCTCCCTCTAAGCAGCGAGAGGCCCTTGCATTGATCCTGAGGACCCTGCCCCAGCCAAACAACCCCGGCGGGAAGCTCCGTCTTCCAAAGCTCCTCCTATGGGGTTACAGGTAGACATCGATGGCACGGCCTCGACCGATCTCCTGTTAGACTGCTCTGGGGTACCGGCTAACACCGGTACCGATTTCCAGGCAGTTGTGGCGGCTATGGGTACTACGGTACAATCCATGCAGCAGGCCTTACTGACTTTCATTAATGCTGCACCGCCATCGGTACCGCGACAGTCGGTTCCAACTCCGATTCCGGTACCGCAACCGATACCGGTACCCAGAGCATCTACTTCCAGTAGCATGCCGGTTCCGGTCTCCGGTTCCGGAACTTTCTTCGATACCGCTCCGATTCCCGGTACGCCCGATGTCGGTACCGATTGGTACGCGTATCGATCTCTGGAAGCAAATAGACGATACTTTGAATCCTCTGAAGATTCTGATACATCAGATGATTCTGCTGACGTCTCTTTTACTCTTCCTGAGGAGCCCTCTTCTCCAAAAAGGAGAATGTCTCCTCCAGAGGATTTGTCCTTTCAAGACTTCATCATTAAAGTAGCTAAAGGACTCTCTATATCTGTATCCTCTGAAAAGGAACCTAGAGCAAAAAAATTGGATATTTTAGGATACTCTAAGGTTCCCAAAGAGGCAGCCATCTTTCCCATACATGAAATTCTTCAAGAACACATGATGGATTTGTGGGAGGCTCCTCTCACCCTATCTCCACATTCTTGACGTTTGGACACCATGTATCGGGTTCCTCCTTCTCCTGGTTTTCAAAAAACTCAGCTTCCTCACCACTCTATTGTGGTGAAGTCTGCTATGAAAAAGATAAAGAGTACCAAAAGACACTCTTCTACCCCTCCAGGAAGAGAATGTAGGACTCTGGATGCTTTTGGAAGAAAAATCTTCCAAGCTAGCATGCTTATTGCCAGAATCAATTCATACAGCCTCTATATGGGCATGTTTTTGAAAGAGATTGCATTAAAGATACGTCAGTTTCTCCCCTTTATCCCAGAGGATAAGCAAGAGGAATTTCTTCTTTTGCTAAAGCACACTCAAGATGTTTCAAAGTTCTCCAACAGAGCAGCCTTTGACTCTTTTGAGGGGGCAAGCAGAGCCTCTGGCATTGCCATAGCTGCTCGCAGACTGGCTTGGCTCCAGGCCTCTGATTTGGAACCCTGGTTACAAGAAGGCTTGGGCAATCTGCCCTGTAGAGGTGAAAATCTGTTTGGCAAAGAGTGGCAAATCAAAGCCACTCAAATGGATGCAGAGAATGCTGCTTTAGATAGACTTTCTAAGTCTACCTCTACCCCTGCCAAGAAAAAACCTTTTAAGAAAACTTTCTATAAAAAGACCAGATTTTCCACAAATACTGGCCAGCAAACTTCCCAAGTTCGCTTTGCTCCTAAGCGTCAGCAAACTAAACAGGCCAGAACAAAGTCTACAGGGGCTGCTACAATCCAGCAGTCCCAGCCTCCTCAGGGTTTATGACTTGATTCTAGAGAACTTAACCTTTCTGGCTCTGCAACAACCAGAACCTCTCACCATTCCAGGAAGGTTAGCTCATTTTGCTCCCAGAAGGGAACAAATCACATCAGAACCGTGGACCCTCTCTATCATCAGAGAGGGCTACAAACTACATTTCTCCAGCCTTCCTCCCCATACCATGGTGAGACAATTCAATTCTCCCCCATCTCTCCTGTACCTGTTGGGCCAGGAGGTGACCACTCTTCTCGCCCAAAAGGCAATAGAAGAGGTTCCTCTTCCTCAACAAGGGTCAGGTTTCTACTCCCCTTATTTTCTCATTCCCAAGAAAACAGGGGGGTACAGACCCATTCTGGATCTCAGAGAATTGAACAAATTCCTATACAAAGAGAAATTCAAAATGCTTTCTCTAGGTACTCTCCTTCCATACCTACAGAGTCAGGACTGGCTTTGTTCTCTAGATCTCAAGGATGCGTACACACATATACTCATCCATCCATCCCACAGAAAATTCCTACGGTTTCTGTTCCAGGGAAAACATTTCCAATACAGAGTACTCCCCTTCGGTCTAGCCTCTGCTCCAAGGGTATTTACCAAATGCATGGCAATAGTAGCTGCATTTCTATGCACTCTGGGGATCTTTGTCTTCCCATACCTGGACGACTGGCTCATCCGAGCTCCATCTCAGTCCGAGGCTCAGACTTCCCTGGACCACACCAGACGCATACTGCAGTATCTGGGACTTGTCATCAATCTGCCAAAGTCTCAACTCACCCCTACTCAGTCCCTAGAATTCATAGGGGCCTGGCTAGATACTACCACTGCAAGGGCCTATCTTCCTCAGGCCCGTTGCCACCGTCTAGTGCACTTGACCTCTCAAATTCAGTCCAGAAGCCACTTGACTGCCAGAGAGATGCTACAACTGCTAGGCCACATGGCATCCACAGTTCATGTGGTGCCTCATGCTCGCCTACATATGAGAGCAGCTCAATGGACCTTGTCCACCCAGTGGACCCAAGCATCAGGAGCTCTCTCAGACCAAATAGCAACCTCAAAACGTCTTTTTTGGTCTCTCCAATGGTGGATATCCACTCAAAATCTGTTGTTGGGGGCCCCCTTCCAACCTTTGTTACCCCAAGCAACTCTCACTACAGATGCCTCCCAAACAGGTTAGGGTGCTCATCTCCAAGACCTCTCCACTCAGGGCATTTGGTCTCCACAGGAGACCACCCTTCATATCAACCTTTTGGAGCTGCGAGCAATTTTCCTTGCTCTCAAGGTCTTTCATACCCTCCTCATCAACATGACAGTCCTTGTTCATACCGACAATCAAGTAGCCATGTTCTACATAAACAAACAAGGAGGGACTGGCTCTCTGTCGCTTTGCAACGAAGCTCTAAAACTGTGGGCCTTCGCCAGAGAGCATCGGATCCATCTCCTGGCAGTGTACCTCCCAGGAATCCAAAACTCTTGGGCAGACAGACTCAGTCGAGTTCTGCTTCCACACGAATGGTCCCTGCACATGGATCAGGTACTCAGAATCTTTCAGGAATGGGGGACCCCGGACATAGACCTCTTTGCAAGTCCATACAATGCCAAACTTCCCCGGTTCTGTTCCAGGATTCCGTGTCAGGGAGCTCAGGCCAAAGATGCCTTCCTCCTTCATTGGGGTCAGGCCTTCCTATATGCCTTTCCACCCATTCCCTTGATTCCCAAGACTCTATTCAAACTTCAGAGGGATCAAGGATCTAATGAGCCTCATAGCTCCACGCTGGCCACGCCAAGTGTGGTACCCTCTACTTCTGCATCTCTCCCAGACACCCTCCCTGGATCTGGGAGCTGCTCCAGACCTTCTGTCTCAAGAGGAGGGGACTTTGTGGCACCCAAACCCCAAGTCCCTTCACCTCAGAGCTTGGTTACTGAAGGCCTAGACCTTCAAGACTTGAATCTTTCTCAACAGGTGAAGGATGTCCTCCATGCATCGAGGAAACCTTCCACCAGGCGTTCTTATGCTTTTAAATGGAAAAGATTTTCAGTTTGGTGTGCTGACAAAGGTCTTAACCCTCTAGCACTACCTTTTGAATTCTTTACTCGAATATCTCCTGCATCTTTCCAATGCAGGACTTAAAACCAATTCTGTAAGGGTCCATTTGAGTGCTATTGCAGCATCTCTTCAGCCTATCAATGGACAATCTGTTTCCTCTCATCCTCTTATTGCAAGATTCATGAGAGGTCTAACTTTAACTAAACCTCCCATTCGGCCTCCTCCGGTGGCATGGGACTTAAACGTAGTTCTTGGTCAGCTTATGAAGCCACCCTTTGAACCCGTAGCCACTACCTCCTTAAAATTCCTTTCCTGGAAAGTAATTTTCCTTATTGCAATCACTTCTGCTCGCCGCATCAGTGAACTGCAGGCTTTAGTGGCTAATCCACCTTATACACGGTTCCATCATGATAAGGTAGTCCTTAGGACAAATCCCCACTTTATGCCTAAAGTGGTCTCACCTTTTCATCTTAATCAAGAGGTATATTTACCTGTCTTTTTTCCAGCTCCTCATGCATCGAATTCAGAGAGGAACCTTCATACTCTAGACTGTAAAAGAGCTCTTGCCTTTTACCTCCACAGGACACAGCAACATCGAAAGTCTTCTCAACTTTTTGTTGCTTTTGATCCTTCTCATTTAGGACTTCCAGTCTCAAAAGGAACACTGTCCAATTGGATTGCTCAGTGTATTTCTTTTGCTTACCAGAGCAAGAACCTTTCTCTGGAAGGCCATGTCACAGCTCACAATGTCAGAGCTATGGCCGCATCTATGGCTCATCTTCATTCTGTATCCATTGAGCAGATCTGTCGAGCAGCCACCTGGGCCTCGGTTCATACCTTCACAGCCCATTACTGCTTGGACAAGGACTCCCGCCGGGATGCCTTGTTTGGTCAGGCTGTCCTCAGACACCTGTTCCATTCTTAAACAACTCCTGCCCACCTTCCCTGAATGGATGCCTGAGATCCATAGGGAGATGAGGAATTCTTGCAGGGGGATCTCCCCGGCATCTTAGCTAGGGAGTCCCCATATGTGAGGACTCATTCCTGCTTGTTCCTGGAGATAGCACAGTTACTTACCTGTAACAGGTGATCTCTGGGAACAGCAGGAATTAATCCTCACAACCCACCTACCTCCCCTAGGAGTTGTATCTCTCTCTCTCTCTCTCTTTCCTTTCCTCTCTCTATTGTCTCAGCTTTAAACTCGAACTGAAGAGAGTTGGTCAGGAAGGCGGGAAGGCAGCGCGCATGCGCTGTGGGAGGCCCCAAAAGCTTCCTTTCTGGGAAGCTGGGGAGCTTTCCCGCGCAGGCTCCGTCGGTTCCGACGTATCCATATGTGAGGACTAATTCCTGCTGTTCCCAGAGATCACCTGTTACAGGTAAGTAACTGTGCTTTATTGACTCTTTGGGATATTCAAAGTTGTGTGTAAGGCACACCACAACAGCTTACAGTATTTTAATGCCCGCTGGCAGCTATCGCAGGGCGCTGCAACTTGTCTGGACTGATGGATAAGGCAGGATGCCCAGACCGCGGCTGATCTTCCAGTTCCGTTTTACCACTTCCTGAAGCCTTTATTCTCTTCACCCATCGTCCAATGGTGCTCCTATCTACCGCAGAACTTCCATACACAGCACACAACCATTTGTGAATGTTTCTCACACTTTCTTTCTCCTCCACCAAGAATTCAATTACAGCTCGTTGTTTGTACCGTGTGTCACTCACAGACGCCATTTGAAGGATCACTACCGCCTCACTATTTGTCAGATGACTGTAAAATTACACACGTGTCCTTTGACGTTTCAAGTTACTACCCTTTCAGTTTCACACCTCTATCTTCATTCTGTACTGAGAAAAAAATATGTGGGGCATAACTTTCTGAGCAACCCTCGTATCTTAGCTTTGTTCTCACCTGTTCTCTATTTGGCATTTCTTTTTCCTTCCAGTGTCTGGCCAGTTCTATTCTTGCTGCGACTATGCACATTAGTGCCAGGCGGGCCGCCTTCTTTTCTATTTTCTCTGGCATCTCATTTAACAAGAAGAAGCCCAGGTAGGCCCTGCTTTGTGATATCTTATAAGCTCTTTGACAATTTCCCAAAATTCCCTTACTTTGGGACAGCCCCACCATGTATGTAGAAAGTCTCCCTGTTTTCCGTACCCTCTCCAACATTCCCCAGTCCCTCCCCCTTTGTACCTAGCTAATTGGCTGGGGGTGTAGTACATCCTGTATATCCCCAGGATCTTGTATCCATTTTCTACCATGGCCGTAGACAGCGAAAATGTTATGTCAGAAATCCCTTTTCATCTATTCTCATTCCATTCTCCCCCTATTTCCTCTTCCCATTTAGCTTTCCATGGAGGGACGCAATCCTTCGTGGTTCTCAGAATTTGGTAGAGTTTCGATAATAGCCCCTTGGAGCCCCTTCGCTGTAAGTATAATCTCTCAAAGTGCCCTATTGCTTTCTATAAGTCAATCTTTGACCTGTGTTGGCTTAGGTAGTGGTGTAGTAGGAGATAGCTAAAGTACTCTTCTTCCCTTATTCCAAAGTTTTCTCTCAGGGGTTTAAAGTGTAGCATCTTACCTGTGCTGTCCACCACTTGGCCTAGTCTCTTAATTCCTTTTGCGTCCCACTCCCTAAACGCTCTGTGTTCTGTACCTGGTTGGAATTCCTTCTTGAATCTTATCGGTTGACATTTGGATATGTTTTTTTTTTTTCCCTCCAAAATTTTTCCCTCAACTTACTCCATGTCTGCAGAGTCAATGGCGTGTATTGCCCTCTTTCCTCTTTGTCCCGGGTCATTCCATGTCTCTCGCAAAGTTCCCCTTCTAGGAGCTGTGCCCCCCTCACCCCTCCCTCTAGCCTAACCCATTGTTTCATTTGGTCCATTCCCCTGCACTCGAATATCGCTCTTAGCTTGGCAACTTCATAGAACCACTTCAGCTCTGACACCCCCCAGTCCACCTTCCTCTTTGCTTTGCACCATTAAAAGTCTTGACACTCTAGAGTCTAGGCGGTTGTTTCTTTCAGATGAAGTCAAAGTTATTTTTTGGAGTGTTTGTAATACTTTGGGCAGGATCTTGATTGGTAGTAGCAGAAAGAGGAATGTAGCCTAGATAGTATGTTCATTTTAGCTATTGCTATCCTGCCAAGCCACAAAGTATGTAGCTTTCTCCACCTGCACAGGTCTCTGCCTATGTTTTCAATTAATGGGGCATAGTTTAGCTCAAACGTGTCGCTCCTCTCTTACAATACGGACTCCCAGGTACCTCAGTCCTGGTGGCTTGAGGTGCCCCTGAGTAATTGTGTCAATGAGCAGAGGAAGGCTATGGAAGAGTGGTAGGCCAGGGGTGGGTGGGTGGGCTGAGGGGTGGATAATAGTGTTGAGAAGGGAGGCACAGCACTGCAGAGGGCAGGAGCTGGATAAAGGGCAGACAGAAGATAGGACACACACACTGACCAAACAGAAATATATGCAGGACAATAAAGACAAGCTAAATTCTAAACAGGCGCTGAGGAATGCCTGAACAGGGCATACAAAGTTAGCTGAAGCTTGCAGTGAGGGTGTTCACCCAAGTAGGAACCGCTGGCAAATGGAGGGTCAGCAGCCCGTGTGCTCGCAAAGCTTCTGAACAAAGCCCCAGCAGGGGAAGGGGTGTGGCAAGCAGACATAAAACTCAGGCAAGATAAAAACAAAAAACAAGACTTTAAATACCTACAAGAGTTGCCGTGTAGAGGAATAGGGAGAAGGAGAGAAAAAAGCACTCCGAAATGTATAGATAGTACTAGTCAGAGAACAGAGGCAATAAAGTGTTGAGAAGAAAGACACAGACGCAGTACTGCAGAGGGCAAGAACCGGGTAAAGGACAGACAGAAGATAGGACACACACTGACAAAATAAATTTAGATCGATACAAAACAGAGTGGCGCCCATAGCTGCTGTTATTGTATCTACGAACAATGCGCCGCCTGATTTTAGACTGAACGCAGTTTAGGTGAACTATCCAGAGGGTTGCCATGAAAAAACAACTCCTCCTCCTCCTCCTCGGATATCCAGATGACCCCCCCCCCCCAATCCTTGCTCCAGTATTCATGGCACAAAACACAAATGGCATTGGATGAACAGTTCAAATGTTTGTAGAGGAACGGGCCGGACAAACGGGCACAAAGCCTAAGTTTGCCTAGGTCGCCTGGGTAGGAAAAGGAATGTCTAAGTCTGGCGGCTGTTCAAACCATAGCGGAGCCTTTTGTTAAATACTTCAAAGGCTACGGAAAATTCATGTGTGTTTGGCAGCACATAAAGTGGGAGCAGCTACTTCCCAAAAATGCAGCATCACGCTGGGCTTTGAACAACCAAAGGCTGACACGTGTATTTATTAATTTATTTAAAATATTTATGATCCACGCGGTCCACCATCCTGTAGGAGAACAACAAACTATCTACAATAAAATGGAACCTGAACAAATTACTACTACTACTTATTTCTCTAGCGCTACTAGGCATATGTAGCACTATATAAATACACATAAAAGAGAGTCCCTGCTCCACAGAGCTAATAATCTGCACAAACCAACAAACGGAACACAAGAGGACCAGGGAATTCTCAAGGGACATGATCAAAATACACATGGGGATAAAGGGGTTAAGATGCAAAAGTAACCTCCGAGGTGAGTTTGTAGCCTGGATTTGAATGGGACTCAGTCTATTCCAGGCAGATGGTTCAGCAAGGTGGAAAGAACAGAGTCTGGAGCTGGAAGTAGACGAGAAAGGTGAAGAGAATAAAAAGCCAGTTAGTCCCATCCACTGAGCTCGTGACTGTGTTGCCACGATCAAGCCAGAAGGTGATCTTCTCCAGCCATTGCAAATCCCTGACGGATTTTGCAACCTGCAAATGCCAGTCGGTGGTGGATTTTGCTACTTGTGTAATTGCTGAACCTCACAAAACCGGACATCCAATGGGAGTCAACTTAAGGAGCTACAAAACTCTAATTTAGAGATTTTTATTGTTAGTTTTAAATGTTAGAGAGGTAAGCACCATTGCCCCCTCAATCACTTCTCCAAAGTCTAGGTCCAAATGAGTAGCGATTTGACACAAATGACTCTGAACATCTGGGCAGATTTTTGGAAGGATACATATGTTGTGCTGCAGTGTAGGAAATAGGTGCATACTTTTCAGGTAAGCCCAAACCACATCCAGAACATGCCCCATTCAAAACTGCACTGCGAGTATATGTGTCTACGTAGTGTCTGTTCTAAACTAATATAGGTGGAGTGCAGGAGTAGCCTAATGGTTAGAGCACTGGCTTGAGAACCAAAAGACCAGGGTTCAATTCCCACTAGCACTCCCTGCGGCCTTGGGCAAGTTATTAATGTCCCTGTTTAATGTAAATACCAAGCTTGTTACTGCGTAAACCGCTTTGACTGACATGATAAAGCAGTATAAAAAAACCTGATAAAGAAAGAAAGGGTTACTTACACATGTAAACAGGGCCGGTCCAACCACTAGGCAAACAAGGCAGTCACCTAGGACATGAGCTTCTGGGGGGCCAGCAAAAAACAGCTATAGTCCAAGCAAAGCAATGGCTCCTGGTAGGCACAAAAACACAGTGATCAGTGCATTCTTTTACCTGCAGGAAGATTGAGCAATATTACAGATAGTCCATGTACCCTTGTAAGTGTTTTTTTCAAATCTCCCTCACGATATATATATTTACCAAATATTAAACAGCGTGATTTCCAAATATGCATTTTACAGGATTCTTCTGGGAGGGATGGTGTTGAGATTACATTTAAATTTTAATAATCAAAATCTTGGGGGGGGGGGAGGGCTAGGGGTGTAAATGGTAATTGTGAGGGTGTGCAAGGCTGAAGGAGGGGCGCAAGGCTGAATTTTTGCTTAGGGTGCCTAATATCTTTGCACCGGCCCTGCATGTAAACCCGCCATTTATGCTTGCAAATGCCACACAACCCCCCCAAGCTGACTGCCACAATCTTATATCCTGTAGAAAGCTGGCAAATAGACATGCACAGAAGAACCAGAATGTCCGCTCTGTCTTTTTCTAACTGTAAAAATGGAAATTTTATACATATATATTTGCCTGGTCTCCCGGGAGACCTGAAGCACGTTAAGACTTAATCATGTCTATAGCTCAGGGGAATAATAACTTAGGTAAAATCAAAACGCAGCTACTTTCCATTTTCAGGTTTTTGCCATTAGCTTTTATCATCTAGTTTTGGTAGGGGGTGAGTTTTTTATTATATTTGTTAACTTCCATAATTTTGAAAAAACCAAGAAGGTGATATATAAGAATTTGAAATCTGTAAATCGATCCATCGTTCTAGTTCCTCACATTTTGGTATGACAGTTTGGCAATATTCAACATTTTTAAACTTATGCCTGTTTTGTGCTTTTAAAATGTTTGCCTGAACAGAAAGAAGGCCCAGATACTGTGGGTACTTAGGAATCTGTGGCAATAATCAAAGTAAAATAACGGGTATAACGTTGCTCTAATTCTACTCAAACCCCGTGAATTACAAGTACCTGTAGTGTTTGTCCTATTGTGAGTGGCTGGTTCATTGCTCCTTAGTCTGTGGAATTCCTGAGCTTTGTAATAGGCAGAATATTTCCAGCCATTCAGCCAATTACCCTGTTTATCTCGTACTGCCAAAAAAGGATGCTATGCTTAGCTTTGGAGATGGGGATGTGTATGTATGCGTGTTTGGTTTCTGTCCTACTCAGAAGTGCTTCTTATATAATCTTTTGCACGCTTCTGGTGAAAGTCGCTGGAGGGAAGTGGAATGTGGGTTTGTATTCACTGTGATGGGAAGCCTGCCATTGTGGGATCGGTGGGCCCGCATGCTTCCAGCATTTGTTTGCTATGACCATTTCTGCACGTTCGCCCAGCATGATGTCCGCCCGCCGCTACAGGCAGCATAAAGCCCAATTGTACGTGCAGACTGTGGCCTGCCTGGACAACATGCTTGTGATTTGACATCAGTGACACTGCATCAAGTTACTAAGGCAAGCCTCAGGATATCTGTGGTGCTGCTCTTTCCTGCAAGCAACTTGGACCGAGCAGCGCTTGCTGTGTTTTCACTCTACACCCCGCTCATGTGATATTCTCAGGCATGATGAATGGGCTACATGTGTTTGGGGGCCGACATAAGGGAGCAGCTTCTTGCCTCTCTCTGTAGGACTAAAGCATAGAAATGACAGGTGTGTAACCAACGTGCTGTAAACCAGTTTGATCCCACCGAACCGAGCATTGCATGCTGGATCAGGTCCTAGATCTTAGAATTAGCTGACAGACCCAAATGGGAAGATCTGCAAGTCTCCTTAGCTCATAATTCTGAATAGACCCGACATCTAGAAAACCAGCCAAATCTTTTTTTAAATTCTGCCATGTTGCTAGCCTTTACTGCATTCTCTTCCAAGAAATTGCACTTTTATGTTTTCATTATTAGATATTTACTGACGACCCAATATTCAGCAAGACCAGAAGCCTGCTAACTCTGATATTCGGTGCACAATCCGGATAGTGCTGCCAAATATCACCACAGACCTTGGCGCTATCCACTTCATGCCGGGTGGGGGGGGGGGGGGAGAAGGGGGTTCAAGGACAGAGACGAGGCGGAGCAGGAACTTATCTGGATACTAGTGATTTTCAGCACCACTGTTTGGATAACTAGCCACATAATTTAGGACAATTAAAAAAACTGTCCTACTGTAGGTGCTAGGTAGGACATTATCTGGATAGCAGGCTGAACCTCACCACTGTCTTGGGTGCTTATGGTTTATTCAATTTGATTGACTGCCCTTCGATAAAAACACAGCAGGGCGGTTTACAATTTAAAAACACGATAAAAACAGTAATTGAGAAAAGAACTACAATGCTTGGAAAGGACACAGAATGGAGGTAAATATAGACGGAGGTAATAAAGGAACACTGGGGACTATATATCAAAGCAGTGGCATGTTGTATGCCTGGTTAAATAAGTGAGTCTTTAACAGGGTCTTAAAACACTGGTCAACATTGAAATCGTTACTGACTTTAAAAGGCCCTACCGGTGACACTGCCAAGAAAGCCCAGGAGCTTCTGGGTCGCCAGGAGTCAGGACTGACTCGAAGGCACACATTGCATTACTCTGTAGTATCTTGGTGAGCTGAACATGAATATAACTTTAAAAAAATTTTATTGGCTCTCGTTTTGAAGATATTGCATGAAGTTAATTTTTAACATTTCACCATGTAAATTTATCCAGTAGGACATCAACATCCCAAATAAGCCTTGAATGATGTAATATTGCATCACATTGCATATTACCAGCATGCACACATCATCCAGAGTTGATTACATCATCAATACTACTGCCAGACGGCTGCTGAAGCCATCTGATGTCAGCCATGTACTATACGCAGTCGGAAAGGTTGAGCATTTAAAATATTTCAGACTGTGTGCGAGACAGTTTAAGCTACTGTTACATGTAACTTTTATTAATCATATAATTTTAGCCATTTAGGTACAATACAGAACAGTAATGCCGCAAAAGTGCGTTAATACCGTTGACAATTTCTGCTACATTTGTGGTGAAGTGACATTTGCCAACCAGAAGAAAAGTATCACTTCTCAACTGAAGAAGGCATGTCATCTTTACTTCGGATGCAAGATTGGTGACCAAGACAAGCCTTTGGCCCCGCATATATGCTGTGCTACATGTATAACACAGCTTTTACAGTGGTTGAATTGCAAAAGACCATCAATGCCGTTTGCAGTCCCCATAGTGTGGAGAGAGCCAAGCAACCATATAAATGACTGTTACTTCTGCTTTGTTCCTCCTCTTTCCAGTAGAATAACGAAGCAAAAGAAGTTGAGCATAGTCTACCCAAACATTCCGTCTGCATTGAGACCAGTTCCACATGGTGAGGGACTTCCTATTCCAGAACCTCCATCAGAATATTCTCTTGATTCATCTGATGAGGACAAGGGTGAGCTGACCTGTTCTTTTCCTGGTCCGTCAGCTTGCAGTGACCCAGATTTTCACTGGGATGCATTATCAACTCCACACAGAATAACACAGGAAGAACTAAATGACCTGGTTCGTGATTTGGACTTATCCAAGAACAAGGCAGAATTGCTAGGATCAAGACTCCAACAATGGAATCTTCTAGAAAAGATGTCAACATTACTTCATATCGAAAGCGCCACCAGCAGTTGGAGCCTTTCTTCAGAAAGGAAAGTAATCTGGTATTCTGTTCCGATACTGAAAGCCTCATGAATGCCTTAAAAATCACTCATGACCCACAAGACTGGAGACTATTTATAAACTCTTCGAAACTGAGTCTGAAGGCTGTTCTTTTGAACAATGGAAACCGTCTTCCATCTATTCCAGTAGCGCATGCCGTCCAAATGAAAGACATACGATAACTTAAAGCATCAACTGACTTCCATTAACTATAACAAGTACAGCTGGCGCCTCTGTGGTGACTTGAAAGTAGTTGCCCTTTTAATGGGACTGCAGCAGGGATATATAAAATACATGTGTTTCTTATGTGACTGGGATAGCCGAGCAAGGGATTGGCACTACTTGCGGAAGGAATGGAATCGCAGACAAAATGTAACAGTTGGAAAGAAGAATATCCAGCACCCAGCTCTGGTTGAGGCTCACAAAATCCTGCTACCACCCCTTCACACCAAACTAGGTTTGATGAAAAACTTCGTGAAAGCCATGGACCGCACTTCGCCGGCTTTCTGATACTTGCATGAAAAATTCCCTCGACTCAGCGAAGCAAAGATTAAAGAGGGAGTTTTTGTGGGTCCTCAGATTCGAGAGCTCTTCAAAGATGACCGGTTCAACAACTTGCTGCAGGGTGATGCGAAACAAGCATGGAATGCTTTTCGCCTAGTGTCAACAAACTTTCTCGGGAATGTTAGGGCAGAAAACTACAAGGAACTAGTAGAAGACATTTTGATACAGTATCAGAAACTTGGCTGCAATATGTCTCTAAAGATCCATTTCCTTGATTCCCATCTCGATTTCTTTCCTGACAACTGTGGTATGGTTAGTGATGAACAGGGCGAACGTTTTCACCAGGATATCGTAACGATGGAGCAAAGATACCAGGGGAAATGGTCCACTACAATGCTGGCTGACTACTGCTGGACACTCCCCAGAGAAGCTCCCGAACAGCTGTACAAGAGACAGGCGTGAAAATCTAAGAAGTAGTCTATGACTTGGTTTTTTACAGGTATTAACCGAAGGCCTATTATATTTACTATTGACATGCATTTCGTGATGTAAACATTAATTCTTGTAGATTACAAAATAACTAAAGCCAACTTTGCAATTTCACTGTCATATTCATGTTCAGCATATAAAAATTTATAAGAAATGACTATTTTTATTTCAGTTACATGACTTTTGTAAAAATGTTGTTGACCAGTGAAATTAGCAAATGATGATAATTCCAGTCTTAGTGCTAAATCTGGATACTGTGCTGGTCACTGGCCTTGAATAGCTGGATTTTATTTAAATGCCATGACTAGCATTAAAAAAACCTGTGGTATTTAAGTATTGCCCTGTGAGTTTTTAAAGTAAACACCAAGTAGCTGGTATGCCAGGCTCCATCTCTGGCCCTGTTCAAGTCCAGGTTAAAAACGCACTACTTTGATCCCCTTAGTCTCCTGTTCACCTCCAATGCATTTCCTTACCATTCCCCTAGATATATCCTAATCCCCAGTTGTATTGTCTGTCTTGACTAGACTGTAAGCTCTTATGGGGAGGGACTGTCTCCTTCATGTCTCTGTATAGCGCTGCCTGCACTTTGTAGGAGACTATATAAATGATTAATGGCAGTAGCAATTTCATCTTGCAGTGAAAACAAAAGGAATTCAGAAATATCATATCAAGAAGTAGTAAAGATAGTAATGTTAAATTCAAAATTAATAGGCCCCAAACTTATGAGAGAAAGCCAATTGAAAAAAGAAAGAGAGGGGCAAACCCCCCAAAGCATTCAAGTGCAGTCTTAACAAAGAAAAAAGGCTAATTCGAGGGGGTACCCAAAAAAACCCAGGAATAACATTGCCGTGGGCGGAGCTTGTGTAGTACGCACTTCTGCCGCTAGGCGTGTATAGTGCAACTCATTGGCAGTTCAGTGCCGCCTGTGTTGTCGACCTGGCTTGTTCTGTTCATCTGCAGTGATTGTTTTTGCTAGCGCTGTTTTGTTCTTGTTTCTTTTTTTATGATGACAAGCTTTAAGTGAACAACGTGCAGCTGTGAAATTTTGTTTTCTACTCGGTAAAAATGCTGCTGAAACAGTTTTAATGTTGAAAACAGCTTATCAAGATGACGCTATGGGAAAAAGTCAAGTGTACCAGTGGTTTGCTCGGTTTAAAAATGGCGACATGTCGATTGATGACAAACCTCGTTCTGGGCGTCCAACTGCCCGAATCGACAAAAATATTGAAAAAATTAGAAAGCTTGTGCTCACAGACCGTCGACAGACAATTGATCAACTGTAAGAGATTAGTGGGTTATCTTGGAGCTCGGTTCAGTGAATTTTAACGGAAGATTTGGGAATGAAAAGGGTTGCTGCCAAGTTTGTTCCTCGGGTTCTGACTGACAATCAAAAGGAACATCGAGTTGAAACATGTCGTGTTTTGAAACAACAGCTTGAAACTGATCCAGATTTTCTGTCAAAGGTCATTACAGGTGTTGAGTCATGGTGCTAGGGTTACGACCCAGAAACAAAGCAACAGTCAAGCCAATGGAAGACGTCATCATCACCCCGTCCAAAAAAAATGTCGTCAAATCAAACATCAAAACAATGCTGATTTGCTTTTTTGATGCCAAGGGGGTAGTTCATTCAGAGTTTGTTCCCCCAGGTCAGACCGTCAATCAAACCTTTTATTTGGAAGTTTTAAGAAGATTGCGCAACAGTGTTCGTCAAAAAAGACCCGATTTGTGGCAGACAGAAGACTGGTTCTTCCACCACGACAACGCACCTGCACACACAGCCATCTCTGTTAGACAGTTTTTGGCTAAAAATGGCATGGTTCCGCTGCCCCATGCACCTTACTCGCCTGACCTGGCTCCGTGCGACTTTTTCTTATTTCCACACATGAAAAGGGGCATGAAAGGACACCGATTTGACAACATTGAAGAAGTCAAGAAAAAAAAGAGGGAGGAGCTGTCAGCCGTTTCTAAAGATGACTACAAAAAATGTTTCGAACAGTGGAAGCACCGGTGGGACAAATGTTTCAGTTGTAATGGAGAGTATTTTGAAGGGGATAAGGTTGTTTTGTAAAGAATTTGAAATAAATAGCTTTTAAAAAATAATTCCTGGGTTTTTTTTTTGGGTACCCCTTCGTATGTTACGTTTTATTAGGCAGATAAGTTGTGACTGTCTTATATTTCTTCTATTTTTATTTTTTGCTTTTATCTGTGAAATGGTCTTTAACTGAAAAGGCAGAATATAAGTTGTTTTATATTAAATTAAATTAAAGTAGCATGAGGTAGATCAGGGTCAAAACATCTAACAGCTCAAGATCATCAAATGAGGAAGGATTTTGACCTCATTCAAAGAGCTTGAAGGCACCCATTGCATTGCCAAAGAGCTCCGTCGTTTGCCAGTTCATCGGAGAATAAAATTCAAAGTAGTGATATTGGCGTTTAGGGTCATACAGGAAACGTGACCTAGGTACTTGCAGGATTGATTGAGGATTTTCTGTTGGAAGTCCCAACAGTGCAAGAGGTGAGGGGAGATATTTTCAGAAATAGGGGCCATCATTGAAAACATTCTATGTTGTGGAACAGTTTACCTAGATAAATCTGTATGGAGGAGGATGTAGAGCAAAAACATGGTTATTCTCTTGGTAGAGTTTGAATAAAAGGGATAGGGCCTGATTATTCAAAGAGATTAACACAGGAGTCCTGCTAAGCGTGTTAATTCCCTTGTCTGGGATATTCAGCGGTACTAACATGATTTAGTGCTGCTGAATATCCCTGGATTTAATTATTTTATTTATTTAACATTTCTTTTATACCGCCATTCAGTTTGTCAAGGTGGTTTGCATTGAACACAACTAAAGATTTACATAGAACACTAACTTGTGGAAGATTAGTTTAATATTACATGAGAACAGTAGTTACTTAACATTACATGCAACTAATGGAGTGGGGAATTAATTGCAATGTTATTTACAAAGACATTATCAATTGAAAGTATTATTGTGGATACTTGGTACATAGAAACAATAGGATGGGGAATCAATGGTAAAGCTTATATACAAAGGCATTATTGATTGGAGAGATCATTTTGGATACTTACTGATAAGAGACTGAAGTGGGGTAGTTGGGTGATGAAAGATGTATCATGGGAGCTTATGTATCGGATCCAAAGAATTCCTGGAAGATACGTTTTTGGGCTTTTTTGATCTTTTATTGCTCTTATGCTGTTTGGAAGGGAATTTCATAAAGATGGACCATAGATAAAGAATGTTCTCTGACATGTTGCTTGTGTGCTGCCTGCTTTATGTACTGGTATTTTGAGTAGGTTTTGATTTTGATGCCTTCTCAATCTGTTTGGTATCTGTATGAGGATATGTAGACAGTCTGCAGTCATGTTATGTATGGGCTTGTATGTATTCATGATTGATTTGTATTTTATGTGTGCTTGAATAGGTAGCCAGTGTAAGGTGGTTGTTTTTTTTTGTTGTTTTTGTTTTGTTTTTTTAAGCACTGGGGTGATGCATTCTTGTCTTAATGTCCTTGAGATCATGCGGCATTTTGGGCTAGTTGAGAAAAGACTACATATTTTTGAAGGCCTTGAAGTATTGAATTACAGTAATCAAGATGAGGGATGATGATTGCTTGACATACCATATGAAAGAGCTTAGCATCTAGTAGCGGTTGGGGGTTGTATAGCATCCTGATCTTATGATATGCTGAAGCAGAGGTTTTATTGATATGAGTTTGCAAGTTTAGTTTCTGGTCTAATGTCACACCAAGGTATTTGACTTTGGATTTTACAAGGAGGTCTAAGCCATTGATCATTGTTTTTTTTTTTTGGGGGGGGGTGGTGGTAAGTAAGCTGGTCTCTGCTAATGATTAGGACTTCAGTCTTATCGTAGTTGATCGAGAGGCTGTGCTCCTTTAGCCAGTGTGTCATTTCATTGATGCATGATTGTACAGAGGAGAAGTCTGGATTGTCAGTCATGAAAGGGGCATATAACATGAGATTGCATAAATGTGGTACTTCAGCTTGTACTTCTGAATAATGCTGCAAATAGGTTGGAGATATAGGTTGAAGAGAAGCGCTGAGAGGGCATTCCTCAGTGTAGTCTGTAGGGGTTGGATAACTTGTTCTTTATCTTGACTTTCTGGGTGCGTTACAACAAATAGGAACAACAAAACTATTTTAGAGTGATGCTGCTTATTCCAATGTTGGTGAGACATTCAATGAGTTTCTTATGGCTTATGGAGTTGAAGGCAGCCGATATATCTATCAATCGCTACTACTACGACTGCTACTACTACTACTACCAAGTATTTGTATAGTGCTACCAGTCATACGCAGCGCTGCACAGACATGTAAGAGACAATCCCTGCTCGTCAGAGCTTACAATCTAGTTAAGACAAAAACACAGAAGGTGTAAGCAGGGGCAAATCAAGGGAAAGAAAAAAGGAGATCAGGTGAGTCAAGATCCAAAAGCAGCAGCGAAGAGGTGAACTTTCAACTTGGATTTGAAGAGGGTTAGAGAAGGTGCCTGGCACAGGTAGTTTGTTCCAGGCGTAAGGTGCAGGAAGGTGAAAGCAGCGAAGTCTGGAGTTAGCAGTAGGAGAGAAGGGCACAGATAGAAGCAGTTGGTTAGAGCGGAGTTCCCGAGGGGGGTTGTAAGGAGAGATAAGAGAAGAAAGGTAGTGAGGAACCGCAGAGTGAATGCATTTATAGGTCAGCAGGAGAAGTTTGAACGGGATGCAGAAAAGCATAGGGAGCCAATGAAGTGACTTGAGAAGAAGAGTAATATGGGCATGATGAGGCTGGCGGAAGATTAGCCGTGCAGTGGAGTGCTGAACAGATTGAAGGAGAGAGAGATGATTCAGAGGGAGACCAGCAAGGATTAGGTTACAGTAGTCAAGACGGGAGGTGATTAAGGAGTGGATTAGCGTTAGTGTGCTCAGAGAGGAAGGGGCGGATTTTGCTGATGTTATAGAGAAAGAAACGGCAGGTCTTAGCTATCAGATGGATACGTGTGGAGAAAGAGAGAGAGAGAGAAAGACAGAGGAGTCAAAGGCAACCCCCAGATTGCGGGCTGAGGAAACAGGAAGGCGTACAGAGTTATCCACAGAGATTGAGAAAGGGGGAAGAGGAGGGGAGGTTTTAGGGGGAAAGATAAGTTCAGTCTTGGCCATGTTCAGTTTCAAGCGACGTGAGACATCCAGGCAGCAATGTCAGAAAGGCAGGCAGAGATCCGGGTCTGGATTGCCGGAGAGATTTCAGGCATAGAGAGGTAGATCTGGGAGTCATCAGCATACAGATGGTACTGAAAGCCATGGGAAGAGATAAGCGCACCAAGGGACTGGGTATAGAGAGAGAAAAGGAGCGGACCTAAGACAGATCCTTGGGGTACACCAACTGGGAGCGGGGTAGCGGAAGAGGAGGAGCCACCAGAACACAACTGAAGG
Source organism: Ichthyophis bannanicus (assembly GCA_033557465.1). NCBI lineage: Eukaryota > Metazoa > Chordata > Amphibia > Gymnophiona > Ichthyophiidae > Ichthyophis > Ichthyophis bannanicus. The sequence goes on from CM066045.1 coordinate 58,406,678, forward strand.
AGCGATGGGAGAGATAGGAGGAGAACCAGGATAGTACAGAGCCCCTAAAGTCAAGCGAGGAGAGGGTATCGAGGAGAAGGTTCTGGTCATCGGTGTCGAAAGCAGCAGAGAGGTCAAGAAGGATGAGGACAGAGTGCAGGCCCTTGGAGTTTGCCAGGAACAAGTCACTGGAGACTTTGACAAGAGCCATTTCAGTAGAGTGTAAAGGGCGAAAACCAGACTGTAAGGGATCGAGGGCATGAGAGGAGAGGAAGTCGAGGCAGCGGCGGTGAACTGCACGTTCAAGTAGTTTACAAATGAAGGGAAGGAGAGAGATGGGTCGATAATTAGAAGGACAGGTGGGATCAAATGAGGGCTTCTTGAGGAGAGGTGTGACCACAGCATGCTTGAAGTCAGCAGGGACAGTTGCAGTGGAGAGCGAAAGGTTGAGAATATGAGAGATGGAAGGGACAACGGTGGAGGAGATGGGGCTGAGGAGACGGGTGGGGATAGGATCAGAGGAGCAGGTTGTGAGTTTGGAGGAAGAAAGAAGGTGTTCAGTTTCCTCTTCAGAGATCACAGGAAAGGAAGAGAGTGTAGCAAGGGAAGGGGGGTGGGTGGGTGGGGAGAGTTGGGAGTGGAGAGGGGTAGTGGGGAAGTAGCTGACTTTGTGGGGAATTATAGGGTGATCTTGTGGATTTTGTCATGGAAATAGTCAGCCAGGGTTTGGGCAGAAAGGGAGAGAGGTATCAAAGGCGGAGGCACTTTGAGGAGAGAGCTGAGAGTAGTAAAGAGTCAACTAGGATCAGAGGCAAGAGAGTTAGTCAGATGGACATAGTAGTCTTGTTTGGCAAGAGGTATGGCTGACTGGAAGGAGACAAGCATGAATTTGAAGTGTAGAAAGTCTCCAGGGGAGCGGGATTTGAGCCAAGCACACTCAGCAGAACAGGCACAGGAACGTAGATAGCGGGTAGAGGGTGAAAGCCAGGGCCGGGGTGCAGAACGTCTCACAGGACGTGGGGTGGGTGGAGCTAGAGCATCCAGAGCTGAGGAGAGTGCAGCATTATAGGAAGTTACTGCATCGTCAACAGACTTGGATGACATAATGGAAGAAAGAGATGGAGAAATGGTGGAAGAGAGAGCCAAGGGATCAATAGCATGAAGGTTTCTAAATAGGTTGGAGAAGACAGGACGAGGCTGAGGCAGCGGGAGATGAAGATTAAAGTGTAAAAGGTGATGATCAGATAAGGGAAGAACTGAGCTACGGAAGTTCGAGGGTAAGGAACTAGAGAAAAATATCAGGTCCAGGCAGTGGCCATGCTGGTGAATGGGGGCAGTGGAACAAAGTTGGAGGTCAAATGAGGAGGTAAGGGAGAGGAGCTTTAAAGCATGAGGATCAGAGGGGTTATCGACATGAATATTAAAATCTCCAAGAATAAGAGTGGGGAAGGAGGAATCCAGAAAGAAGGAAAGCCACAAGTCAGTGAGAAAGGTAGAAGCAGACTTGTTAGGAGGTCGATAAATAACAGCTACCTGGAGAGGAAGTGGAGTGAAGAGGCGGATGGAGTGGACTTCAAAAGAGAGGAAGGAGTGAGACTGAGGTAGCAGGAGGGGTTGGAATTGGCAAGAGGGGGAAAGTAGAAGCCCAACACCACCACCACGGCCAATGGGACGAGGCATGTGGGAGAACTGATAGCCCCCGTGGCAGAGGGCAGCAGTAGATGCGGTATCATCTGGGAGGAGCCAGGTCTCAGTTAGAGCAAGAAGATGTAGAGCATTGGAGATAAACTCACTTTTACTCATGATCTCTTTATTAGAGACAGAGTGTGCGTTCCATAAGGCACATGAGAAAGGGACAGTGGAAGGGGAAAGGAGAGGGATATGGATGAGATTAGACATGTTGCGTGAAGATTTCTTCTCAGAGTGAGACACAAGTCTAGAAGGGCCAGGATTGAGGTTGATATCTCCGGATGAGACAGTGTGCGTTCCATAAGGCACATGAGAGAGGGAGAGTGGAAGGAGAATGAATCCTTGTTTTGACTTTTCTATTCCTTTGAGCCTGTCTGTTAGAGAAGCAAGGAGTATTTCAACAATGTGATTCTGTTTGAACTCATGATGTTGTTGAACGTCAAGGGGTGCATTTGTGTCTACAAAGTCTTAGGGATGAAGCTAAACAACTTTTTCTATTTTAGCTAGGAAGGGGATACTGGAAATTAGTCTGTAACATGAAGGGTAAGTTGATGTCTGCTGATGGGGTTAGCTCTTTTTTGATCCATGAGGTTGGCCGTGTAGAAGTGGTGGTGTTTAGCATTGATAGAATTTGTTAGAGCCGTTCACCTAAGATTGTGTTGAAGGATGTCCACTTCAGTGTGTTTCCAGCTGTGTTGACGGTCATCTGATCTATTGCTATTGCAACTTCGGTGTGAGAAAATTTGATTTGCAGATGTGAGATGAAGTCCTGTGATTGTAGTGTTTCTTTCTGGATTGTTGGGACCTGTGTATGATTTGGCCATATCAAACAGCTCTCTGGGACGGTTTAGTGATTTAAGGATGAGGTTAGTATGGTATTCTCTTTTCCTCATGTCGATCATCTTGTTTGTAACATTCCTTCTGGTATAGTGGGTCTCTAGTTCTTCTCCATTGTTGTTCGAGCTGTCTCAACTTGTTTTACTTCCTTTATTTATTTATTTATTTAGTAAACACTTGTATACCGCTGCTTCCTACGATCAGCAGCGGTTTACTTTACAGAATCATAATGTATTGTACGGTACATTGAGATTTCAGTTTTACATTTTGATTAGTCAATGATTACGTAACACGGGACAAGCATTTGGATACGATACACATTTGATTAAAGCACACAGATCAAGGTATACATTTGATTTCAGTAGATTGGGGGAGGGCCCCATATATACAATTTGTACAGAATTAGTTGCCAAGGTGTACAGACTATACATGGTTATATACAATTTGTACGGAATTAGTTGCCAAGGTGTACAAGTTATACATGACTATATACTATTAGATTATATGCTGCCGAGTGCGGCAGAGGAGATCTGGTTGAGGTAGGGTATCGCAGTTAGATCAAGTTGTAGTGGGTTTGAAACAGATAGGTTTTCAGTTTTCGTCTAAATTCGTTCAGGTTGTTTGTGAGCCTTAATTCATGCGGTAGTTGGTTCCATTGGATTGGCGCTGAGTATGTGAACGCCCTATTGCTTGTTTCGGCCTTGACAGATCTTATGCTGGTCAGGATACATAGGGTGTTGAGATTCATAGTTCTCCTGCTCCTGTTGCTAGGTTGAATAGTTATTAGGTTATTGAGGTAGGATGGTGCGATGCCATTGATGAGTTTAAATGTTGTGATGAGTAGTTTGTAGATGATGCGGGTGGCCACTGGGAGCCAGTGCAGATCCATTAGAACTGGGGTTATGTGGTCGGTGACTTTCTTTTCCATGATGACTCTTGCAGCCACGTTCTGAGCCATTTGCAGGATGCTTAGTGTGCTCTTTGGAAGCCCTTGTAGAATGGCATTGCTGTAATCCAGGTGGGGAATGATTAGTGCTTGAGCAACAGACCTAAAGTCGGATTTCTCGAGGATATTGCGGAGTGGTTGAAGGATTTTGAGTTTGTAAAAGATGGCTCGGTTAACTGTTCTGAGGTGTTTGTCCATCTTGAGGTTGCTGTCAAGTAGGACTCCTAGATACTTTATTACAGGCTTTGTATCGTATATGTTTTTGTTTAGTGTGACTGTGGTGGGCGGGATGAAATTGGCTTTCTTGGACATGAACATGACCTCTGTTTTTTTGTGATTTATGTTGACATGTTGTTTTGCTGAAGCCATGATTGGAGCATGTCAAGGCATTCTTCTAGTGGACTGAAGTTAGGCTTTATATCCTTAGAATACCAGGGTGCTTTGATGCTTCATGTGGAGGTCCTTCTCTGTGGCACTAGTGCAAATGATGATGTTGTGTCTTTCCAGTTTTCTATTAGATCACAGATCTAGCTGTGATATCAGTTGAGGGTGTGTCTAATATTGGTGTGATGTGTTTGAGTGTAGTGCCTGGTTGTTGAATTCCCTAAATCTGTGTGTTCCTTGGTGCTGGGTTTGCCTTATGCTGTTGCTGTGGATTAGTGGTAGTTCAAAGGTGATCATATGGCCAGACCAGGGTACTGCAGTGACCTGGGCGTTGTTTGCGAGCATCTTTGTGGGTATAAATATGAGATCTAATGTGTTATCCCCATTGTGCATGGGGGAGTTTATGATTTGCAATAGATCCATTGCAACCATGGCTTCAAAGAAAGAGGTGACTTGGCTTAGATTTGCTGAGTTTAAGTTAAGGTGTCCCAGTAAGATGAATGATTTATCACTCGTAGAGTACATGATATCTCTATGAGTGATGATAGATCATCAGATGTTGAGCTTAAAGATTTATATGCCAAGCATATGGAGAAGTGTTTATTTTCAATTACTAGTGCATTCAAGTTTTTATTTGCTAGATCTCTAGATACCTTAAAGTTGAGCTCTTTGCCAGTGAGTATGAGTATGAATATCCCTTCCCCTCTATTTTGTCATGGGCAGTTGTGTAGGTCCATAGCTGGTGTGATGAGTTGGTTTTGTTAGCACGTTATCAGTTTCTGTGAACCATGCTTCAGTAACGAACATGATATCCAGTTCTTTGGCATTGATATAGTCCGAGATGAGGTGAATTTTATTAGGTGCAGAACATGCATTTAATAGGCAACATTTCAGGCGCTGAGGGTGCTGTGTATGGGTCTGAGGTATTGAAGTAGTTGTGTTAGCGTTTGTTAATCTTGGCTGTTTTCTATGTGATTGTGCATTTGGGTACCATGGGATGAAGTCTCTCTGTTTTGTTTATAAACAATGTGTATCAAGCCAGCTCGCCTGGTGGTTGGGATGGATATCTTAATCAGTGTGAGGGTGAATAAGATTATTGTTCCAGTGGTTATCCACGACATGTTCACTTGTTAGGTAAAAGCTTATCACCTTGGATCTTGTTGCAGTACAATTAATTCTGGAGCATATCAGGTGTTAGTGGTGAGTAATCTGTTTAGCTCCTTCTGTTTTATTTAATTATAACACTATGGTATCGGCTATCGTGTGCTTGCATTTAGAGATCTGCTGAGAACCTTTGTGAAATGCAATTCACTTAATTTTGAAGTGCGAGTTAGTGTCCAAGTAGGGTAGCTTACCTTAGCTGTGGCTGCCTTTATTTGTTCTGGGCGATTTCTGGTCAGTGATGTGTGGTCTATAAAGTTCTTGCTTGACAGATCTTTCAGCGGTCTACACCTCGGTCCACACACAAGGGCCACACCTAAGGGCCCTTTGGTGTGGCTCTTAGGTGCGGGCCCTCCAGGCATGGGTGCATTTGAGAGGCGTGAGAATTTAAAGGCTGACACGACACTGAGAAAGCACGATGCAGCAGCGAGGTGGAGCTTACCACCTGGTTGCTGTCGCTGTTTCCTTGTGCTTTCTTGGTACTGATGAATCGAAGAGTTCATCGCTTCACTGGAGGGTTGTTCCAGTGGTCTTCCTAGTATTCTGTTGCAGCCGGTAAGAGAATGCGCCCTGAGAGGCGAGAATGGATGCCATCGCTGCATACCCCAATGCTAACTGGTTAGCATTGGGGTGGAGCAGGGGTTGCAGCTGTTGCCCAGTTATTGCAAAGCGGCGAAAGTCAGGTTCAGCAAAGGCCGTCTTATTTTTTTTGCTGCTAAAGTTCACCGGGCAGCAGCTCAATATCGTCCCTGCTCGGTTAGCTTCTTCACTACCCGCGACTCAGATATGGCCCCCAACATTGAATATCTGAGAATAATATTAAGCGGTACTGTGCTGACCACCACTGCTGAATATCAAGCCCATCGTTTTTAGCTAGAAAGGTTCCGTTGTTTGTTTTTTAGCAGAAGAGGCAACGTAGTTTTCTGCGTATTTTGTTTTCAAAATGTTTGTATTGTACATGTGTGTTTATTTTATGGCTGTTATATGAGCTCCTGCAAACAAATAGTGATACTGATGTCAGCGGTATATACATTTTTAATAAAGATGAAGGTCTAAGGATTTGGCTAGAACAATGGGATTTAACCCTGGGGCTTGTTTTACCCCTTAGGAACATAGCTGAATATGAAGATTCTTAAAAGATAAAATTAACTCCATGATATATCACAAAACATTTGCAAGGAAATATGAACAAGTACGAGCCGCCAGCTTCGTATTCAGCAAGCAGTTTGTAATAGGCGCCGCCAATTGTGAAAGTCCTGACTTGGACATCCCACTTTTCCAAACTAGACAACCTATGCAAAACTAGTGACCAGAACTGAACAGGACGCACTCATGCTTAGAGCAGTGGTCTGCTGACCAAACAGACTGAGGCTCAAATCCCACAGACACCTCCTGTGGCCATGGGCAAGTCACTTAACCCTTTATTGCTTCAGGTACAAACTTACATTTACAATAGAGCTTGCCTTGAATACTACTGAAAAGGCCTGAGTTAAATACTAAATATATAAATAAGTGTAGTATATTTGTGTTCTTATGTAGCCGCCTGCTGGCACTGGGCTGGTCAATGGTGCTTCTAATGTTAGGTTACATAGAAACAGAAAAATGACGACAGAAAAAGACCACATGGCTATCTAGTCTGTCCTTCCATATCAACAACTACAACAGTCCCCTTTTTTCCTTTAGAGATCCTCTGTGTTTGTCCCATGCTTTTTTGAATTCAGATACTGTCCTCATCTCTACCACATCCACTGGGAGATGATTCCAAGGATCCACCACTCTTTCTGTAAAGAAATATTTCCGCATATCACTCCTGAATCTATCACCTTTCACCCTCATCCCATGTCCCCTCGAAAGAGGCTCTCCTCTTGTGCATTTATGCCACGGAGGTATTTAAACATCTCAATCATATCACCTCTATCCCTCCTTTCCTCTAAGGTGCACATATTAAAATCCTTAAGTCTGTCATATGCTTTATAATGAAGACCACTAACCATTTTAGTAGCCACCCTCTTTACTGACTCTAGTTTGTTTCTATCCTTTTGAAGGTGCGGTCTCCAGAATTGCACACAATACTCCAAATGAGGTTGCACCAAAGACTTATAAAGAGGCACTATCACCTCCTTTCTTCTGCTGGCCATTCCTCTCCCTATGCACCAAGCATCCTTCTAGCTTTTGCTGTCGCCGTTTCTACCTGTTTAGCTACTTTTAAGATGATCAGACACAATCACGCTTTAGTGGACAAAAGTACTTCAGCCCCTAGACTATATTGCTCTCTTATATTGCTGCAGCCCAAATGCATGACCTTACATTTTTTAACATTAAATCCCAGCTGCCAAATTCTAGACCATTCTTCAAGCTTAGCTAGATCCCTCCTCATGTTATCTACACCTTCCTGGGTGTCTACTCTATTGCAGATTTTGGTATCATCTGCAAAGAGGCAAACCTTACCCGACAGCCCTTCCGCTATATCACTAACAAAGATGTTAAACAGAATCGGACCAAGGACAGATCCCTGGGGCACACCACTGGTAACATCCTTCTCCTCAGAGTGAGCTCCATTTACCTGTACTCTTTGTCACCTCCCACCCAACCAATTTCTAACCCAGGCAGTAACTTTAGGGTTACTTCAGGTTGAATGGGATGAGAGCTTCTCTTCTACCTTTTAGAGTTCCTTTGTTCTGTTTTAATTGCTTGCTGTTCTGGTTCTTAGTTATCATGTTTTCAGGTGTTTTTCTATTTCTCGCTTTTCTTTTTGCTTTATTGCTCACATGCGGCACCCATGATCTTAGAATCTGATATATTGACTTTTTGACAGCATCAAGCCTTGGGCAGCATAGTATTCTCGTAAAAGATTTTTTTTCCAGATCTTTTTTTTCTTGTTCTTCATCCTCCCAAGCCAAGATTGGGTGCGTGCAAACACTTGAAAAGTTTTGCGTGTGCTGTTGTTGCTGCTGTTGAACTGTACTAGAATAGGAGGTTTACATCTTAGTTTTCAAGTGGATATGCAGAGGACATTCTCCGTATAATTGATCTAAGAACCAAATGAATTTGCTTAGTTGGGTTTCCCTTAGATAAACCCGACCTCATAGGGATGATTCAATGACTGGGTGGTGAACCCTTCGCTTACAAGAAGGAAACCTTTAGCAAAATAATATGCAAAACACAAGGAATTTTGAGGTGCATGTTAAAGAAAGAACTCCTACCTCATAAATGACAGCCATTAATCTTTATCCATTTGCCTTTCATCAGGGATCTTTCTAGTGCAGCACACAGTATGTTCTCTTAGAATCCATTGGATATCTCTTTCCATTGACTTCCTGTATCGGGATGCAGGATTACAAAGGCCGGGGTGCTTCAAGTCTTTGTACTCTGTCTTCTGCTTTTAGTGAATGACATTCTAAAAGTAGAAGCTATGATTGTTTTCAGAATTCTGGACTCTGAGAATAAGATTCCGTTAAAAAAAAAGAGGTGCAGGAGCTCCAAGCACAGTAGTTGTCTTATCAGGAGGGGACACAAAGAGTAGTTACTCACCTGTAACAGGTGTTCTCCAGGAGCAGGAATCAGTCCAGGAATCAGTCCTCACATATGGGTGACATCGACGTCGATGGAGCCCTTGCGGAGCATTTCCCCAGCTTTCTATGAAAGCCTTTGGGAATGCAGGCACGCATGCGCGGTTCCCTTCCTGCCTAAAGGTGCCATCTTGCTCAGTCAAATGACATAGCTAAAAACAGCACACAAAAAAATAAAAATAAACTATGTACAACTGCAACTCCTAGGGGAGGAGGGAGGGTTGTGAAGACTGATTCCTGCTGCTCCTGGAGAACACCTGTTACAGGTGAGTAACTACTCTTTTTTCCAGGACCCAAGCAGGAAGTCAGTCCTCACATATGGGTGACTCCCTAGCTCTGGGCTACCAAGAACCCAGGCTGAACAAGAGAACTCCCTCTAGTCCCAGCATCAAAGAAAGGCTTTTCACTGACAGAACCTCCACCGGTAGCCCAACAGAGGGCAGGAGTTGCCTAAACCTCAAAGAGATTCCGGAGTACTGCCTGGCCAAAAGCACTGTCCCTACGGGACTCCCTCTCCAGACAGTAATGGGCCGCAGAAGTCTGGCTTGAAGACCAAGTAGCAGCCCTGCAGATGTCTACCAATGGTACAGAGCGGAGATGAGCCACTGAGGCAGCCATTGCCCTGACACGATGGGCCGTGACCCGACCCTGAAAAGGAAGGTCAGCCGCCCTGTAAGCCCAGGTGATAGTCAGCCACCCAGATGTCCAAGGTACACTTGGACACAGCCAACCCCAAATTATTAGGGTCAAAAGAGATGAAGAGCTGAGTAGCCCTTCTGTGCACCTGCGTACGGTCAAGGTAGAAGGATAAGGCCCTCCTACAGTCCAGGGTATGCAAAACTGCTTCAGCCTGGCTTGCATGAGGCCTAGGGAAGAATGTTGGAAGAACCACCCCTGGTTAAGGTGGAAAGAGGAGACCACTTTTGGGAGGAACTTTGGATGAGTCCTGAGGACTACCCTGTTCTTATAGAATCTGGTGTAAGGCCTGTCACAGACCAGAGCCTGAAGCTCACTCACTCGTCTAGCCGAGGTTAGGGCTATTAAGAAAAGTGTCTTCCAGGACAGGAAGCGTAGAGGACAAGTAGCCATCGGCTCAAAGGGTGGGCGAGTCAGTTGCTGCAAGACCACATTCAACTCCCACTCAGGAGCAGGAGGACGGATTGGAGGCTTGAGCAAGAGCAAGCCTCTGAGAAACCGGGACACCAAGGGGTGAACCGACAGAGAATGTTCTTCCACCAGTGAGTGGTGAGCTGCTAGAGCTGAGAGATGGACCCAAACAGAATTGGACTTAAGTCCCTGATTGGATAAGTGCAGTAAATACTGAAGCACTACTGGTACAGTACAGGAGAAAGGATCCTCTGTACGTAGCTGACACCACACGGAAAACCTTTTCCACTTCAGAGCATAGGTTTTCCTAGTGGACTGTTTCCTAGAGGCTAGAACAACCTCCTCAACGTCCTGAGGTAGGCCCCAGGGAGCCAAAACTACCCTTGCAGCCTCCAGGCCATCAAATTGAGAGCTTTGAGATTGGGGTGCAGAAGGGAACCCTGATCCTGAGAGAGAAGGTCGGGTTGCAACCCCAGAGGCAGTGGGGGATCCACTGCCAGTTGAAGCAGAAGTGGAAACCAAGGCTGTCTGGGCCACCTGGGAGCCACCAGCAAGACCGAGGCCTTGTCCTGAAGAATCTTGAACAGAGTTCGGGCCACCAAGGGCGTGGGAGGAAACGCATACAGGAGGCCCTGAGACCAGGGAATCAGAAAAGCATCTGCTGCTACCCACAGAGGATGCGGTTGCCTGGAGCAGAACTGTGGCAGCTGTTTGTTCAGTGGACTGGCAAACAGATCTATGGATGGAAGTCCCCATTTCAGGAAAATCTTCTGAACCACCAAAGGATGGAGCTGCCACTCGTGGGGCTGCAGAATCCTGCTCAACCTGTCAGCCAGGTAGTTTTCCTGGCCAGGAAGGTACACAGCCTTGAGGAGCATATTGTGCTTGAGGGCAAACAAGCAAAGGTCCTGTGCTTCCCTGCAAAGGAGCCTGGACCCAGTTCCGCCCTGTTTGTTCACATAAAACATGGCTACCTGGTTGTCCATTTGAACTAGGACAGACTGATGAGCCAGGGCTGGAGAGAGTCTTGAGGGCTAACCGACTAGCCCGGAGTTCCAGTAGATTGATTTGCTGTGCAGCTTCCCAGGGAGACCACAGGCCCTGGGTGCACTTGTCTAGACAATGAGCTCCCCAGCCCTGCAAGGAGGCATCCGTGGTCAACACCACTGTGAACCCAGGAATCTGAAAAGGCACCCCTTGCAGCAGATTGGGTGGATGCAGCCACCAGCTGAGGGATTTCAGAAATTGTCTGGACACCCTTATCCTGTCTCTGAGGCTGCCTGTGACCACTGAGTCCGAAGGCACCACTGTGCAGGCCTCATATGGAGTCTGGCATTGGGGGTCACATGTATTGTCGAAGCCATGTGGCCTAGAAGTCTCAGGCAGAGTCTGGCGGAGACCAGTGACCTGCTGAGAAACTGGCTTGCCAAGTTTATCAGTCATTGGGCTCTGTCTTCTGGCAAGAATGCCTTTGCCAGCAGAGAGTCCAACCTTGCCCCTATGAACTCCAAGTTTTGGGATGGGAGCAAAGTGGACTTTGCGAAGTTTATGACAAACCCCAGGCTTTGAAGAAGAGCAATAGTTCTGAGGGTGGCTTGTCTGACCCCTGATGAGCCAGTCGTCCAGATAAGGGAAGAGAAAGATTCCCTGATTTCTCAGGTAGGCCGCCACCATTGCCAGGCATTTGGTAAAGACTCTGGGAGCGGAGGTTAGGCCAAAAGGTAGTACTCTGTACTGATAATGGTTTCCTCCCACAATGAACCTGAGGTGTACTTTCTGTGGTCTGGATGAATGAGGATGTGAGTATACGCATCCTTTAGATCTAAGGAGCATAGCCAATCTCCCTGCTGGAGGTAGGGCAGAAGGGTTCCAAGAGTAAGCATCTTGAACTTTTCCTTCTCCAAGAACTTGTTGAGGTTTCGGAGATCTAGAATAGGTCGAAGGCCACCGGTTCTTTTAGGTACTAGGAAATACCTGGAGTAGAACCCTCGACCTTGCAAGTGGGGAGGCACAGGCTCCACCGCCCTGTCCACCAACAGACCCTTGAGCTCCTGAAGGAGAAGATCTGTGTGCAGGGGAGGCCTTGGAGGCTCCCCTGGGAAGTATGGAGGAGGCAATTGTTGGAAGTGTAGTGCATAGCCCCTGTGGACTATACTTAACACCCAACTGTCTCCAGTGATGAGTGGCCACTGGTGGGCAAACAGAGTGAGGCGACCTCCTGTGCAGGGTTGGGAGAGCAGGGACGGAGAGGCTATGCCTAAGGAGTCAAAAGCCCCCACTCTGCTGAGTGGGAGCAGGGGCCGGAGGCTTGGGGGTCCTCTGCCTAGATACGTATGACCTAGATTGGCCACTGTTGGAAACGGGATACTGGGCTTGATGGACCTTGGTCTGACCGAGTATGGCATATCTTATGTTCTTATGAGTGATTTCTAGATATTTTGAGATCCCAAGTCTGTCTTGCAGCCTAGACCTCAAGAACCTTTTTACTGCTCTTGAGAAGATTCCTTGCACATGCAGCATAGGCAGCCTTGCCATCTGACCCCACAACTAAAAATGTCTATCTCTCATCATGTTACATCCACTTGATGGAGGCCCATCTCTTTAATATTGTGCGTGTGTTTAATAAGGCACCAGCAGAGCTCACAGTCTAAAGTTACCCATAAGGTCCAGGTCATAGGGACAGACTGGGCTAGTCCCAGGTTATTGCATTTGTAGTTTTACTTTCTTGACATGAAGGATCGACGTGTCCAGATTATATTAGCTCATTCCTAATGATTGGGAGCTTGCATGCAAGCTACTTCAAATGAACCTTCTTTGGAGATGGGCTGGACCAGTATTTTAAGTAACCACACCTTTGAATTCTAGATGGCAGTACCTCATAATGGCAATTTATTTTTCCTTTTTCCACATTTAAGAAGCATCAGCTGACTGTGTTTGACCATCTTGCACCAAACCCTGGATTTTCTCCGTGCACCTTCACCTTGTAAGATTTAGGATCTGTGGAATGAGAACCACTAAATTCCTAGTTGTTTGACTGGACACAGCTACAGGGCGAACATTTTCAATTCCTCCTTGAGCAAACACTAGTTGATCTAATATGCATTAACTCATAGGTTAACGTTGTAAATCAATTTAGCAACTGAATTTGGGCTGACAAAAAGCAGATCCCATGGAGTGGAGTAGCTCCGGTCTGCCCTCGTGAGAGAGGTTGTCAGGTGAGGTTTGCCTCCTTATGGTTGATACCAAAATCTTTAATAGGGCAGACACCCAGGAAGGTGGAGATAACATCAGGAGGGATCTAGCAAAATTTGAAGAACCGTTGAGAATTCAGCAGCTGCGATTTAGAGGTATGTTTGCTAAGGTACTTTAGGCTTTTGCAGTTAATGCCAGGTGATAACTGCGAAAATCCTGTGGTATCTGCAGGGGATGCTCCCAGTATGTCCCTTGCAGATAGCATGGAAAAAAATGCAGGATGGCAGCATTGCGGACGTGCCATTAGTTGCACCCTCAGTGTCTGCAGCGTTTGGTGATTACTGTGTGCTGTTTCCATTCATGGTAATCGCACATGGTGGGATATGCCTACTCTCCACCCTAATCCTGCCCAGGCCTGACAGAAATTTGCCGCAATGTATGTATTTGACTGCATTAGATCGCTGCACGGTCATCCTGCATTATTGCTGTGGTAGCAGTTAACACGCTTTAGTAAACATACCCCTTAATGCTAAAAGAAAATACAGGGTTATGCATTTGGGCTGCAAAAATGCAAAGGGGTGGTATAAATAGGGGGTGAAGTACTTCTGTCCATGAAAGCAGAGTGGGACCTGAGGATGGTTGATTCTGATGATCTTAAGGTGGCTAAACAGGTAGAAGAGGTGATGGCAAAAGCCAGAAGGATGCTTGGGTGCAAAGGGAGAGGAATGGTTAGAGGGGGAAAAGGAGACGATAGTGTTTCAAATGAGGTCTTATACAGAGATTATGTGCAATCCGCAATCCTGGAGACTACACCTTCCAAAGAATACAGAGAGAATGAAGATGGTGCTGACACCTACTAAAATGGTTGGTGACCTTCATCCTAAGGCATATGGGGACAGACTTAAAGATCTTAATGTTGGAAGAAAGGTGGGAGACGGGAAATATGATAGAGACTTTTAAATACCTCTTGAGGCATAAATGTAAAGGAGGAGAGAGTTTGTTCAATTGAAAGATTGCTCTGCAATGAGGAATCATAAGAAGAAGATGAAAGGAGATAGACTCAGAAGTAGTTTGAGGAAATATTTCTGTATAGATGGAACAGCCTCCCACTGGGGGTATTAGAGACGAGATCTGTATCTGAATTCAAGAAAGCAGGGGATAAACCCAGAGGATCTCTAAGTGGAAAGTTTAGTAGCTGCAGTGGAAGGGCAGACTGGGATAGGCCATATGGCTGCATATTTCCAGATGCGGACAGTCCGACAAATCTGACCCTCTATTGGATCACAATGACTTCAGAAACGTCTGTCAATCCCTCATCACCCCCATTCTTGACTATGTAAACATAATATACCAGGGGCTCCCCAAATCTACATTACTCCCCTTGCAGATCGCACAGAACGCAGCAGCCAGAAAAATCACAGGCACCAGTCTGCGAGCACACGTCACCCCCACACTGAAGCAGTTCCACTGGCTTCCCGTCCCCACGCAGGCTAATACAAAGTCTCTCTGATCATCTTTAAGACCATCCACCACCTCTCAGCGGACATTCTTTGTTCTGTACTTCAACAACCCCTCATAAGAGAGCAAGAAGAACAACCAACCACAACCTCCTTTCAGTACCAGCCTCTTTCACTCACTCCAGCATCCCCACCTCCATCAGAGCCTTCTCCTTCTATGCATCCGCCATCTGGAACTCCTTCACCCCAGAGATACGATCACTTACAGACTTTGGAGAATTTTGTTGCTGGCTAAAAACCCTCCTCTTCCTGGAACATTTTAGATCCGACACTGTCATCTACCCTTTTCCTACATCCCCCCCCCCAGACTCCTAGAACCTTTTCCTCTGCTTTAAGCGCAGCACACCCATTGATCTCAACATTGTATCGGAGGTCTCTCTCATTAGCTCATTTTTCCCTAATACACATGTAATCTCATTTACCGGTTAAATAACAATTTTTTAAAAGTGCCATCAAGTCGGTGCTGACTCCTGGCCACCCAGCAGCCTCTCGGCTTTCTTGGCAACGTATGCCCGGAAGTAGATTGCAAGGCCTTTTCTTCCGAGGCAATGGTGGGTTCAGGGCCACTAGGCAGCCACCTAGGGCAGGCAGTACGGGTGGGCAACAAAGGTAGCAGTGGAACACTTGGGCAGCCATGCCACCCTCCTCCAGCTGCTACAGATTCCATTTGGGGGTGGGTGGGCAGCATCTTCATGGATGGGAGGGGGGCAGCGATGCTGGCCCTGGGAGGGTTAAGTGACTTGCCCAAAGTCAGAAGGAGCACCAGTGGGAATCAAACCCTTGATCTTTTGGGTACTAGGCAGTTGCTCTAACCACAAGGATACTCCCCCACTGCAAAATAACAATAACTAATGGAAATAAAAGTATGCATAGTAAATTGTATGTTTTAGTTCACATTTTTACTTTTTTGTTGTTGTTGTTTAATTCACATTATTACCTATGTAATGTTACTTGTTCTAATTGTTCCAGGTACACCACTGTGACCGCAGTATGAAAAAGTTGCTAAATAAATAAATATCTGCCGTCATTTTTCTCTTTCTATGTCTAATTTTTGGGATCCTGCTGGTTGCTTGTGTCTAGAATTAGTTCCTGTTTGCCGTCTCTATTCTTTGCAACCAGAGCTACTTGTCCGCTTAGCACATCAGCAATTCTAGGGTGTGCTTTCCATCCCCAAAAAGCTTATCATGCAGACATCTGTGGCTGGCGCTTCCACACTAGAATAACCTCTTTAACCAAGCTTCTCTAGACTGGATTAATCATCTCTATTCTCGGTAACTATTTTTGTTTTGTTTTTACTTTTTAGACTTAATTGCAACTTAATGCAAATAAGAAAATAAACAAAGTGGAGAAATGCGGAGCGGAGTGGAGAGTAGCCTAATGGTTAGAGAGAAGCAGGAAAACCAGGAGTCCAATCCCATTGCTGCTCCTTGGGACTTTCCCTAAATCATTTTTGACTAGGATGTAAGCTCTTACGAGCAGGGACCGTCTCTTACGTGTCTCTACAGCGCTGCATACACCTTGTAGTGCTATTCCTATTAGTAGTAGAATTGATGATAATTGTCATGATTTGACAGGTCTAGCAAGAGCTGCGTGGAACTAGCAGGGCAGATCGAACAAGGAGCTTAAGGTGTAATTAGATGGAAACTTTAAAACGAAAAGTTATTTGATAAAAGAATCCATCAATATACCATCTGTGGTTGCTTTATAATATAGCAAGTGATGCTTCTGATGTGTCTCGTAATATCCCAAGAGCGTTACCTTGCATATGCTCAGCGGACGGGAGAGGTAGACTAGAAACATCGCCTCTAACGCAGGCCTCTGGCAAGCTGCCTTGTTTTTGCAGTACCGGCTGGAGATGCATTTTGCTTCCGCACCTTTGGACCAGGAGTTTGTGTAATTGCATCCAGAGGCTTTGAAGTGCTTCTGTTTTCCAAGTGGTGAAGAGCCTTTTCTCATAGCTAGGGTGTGGTGCGATCTGCTGATAAAAGCAGGCCTGCATCTGTCACCCGTTGCTGGGGCTGCCGATTACACAAAGACGCTGCCTCCCATTCTTCCCCATCCTTTCATCTGTGCATGGCTGGCAGATGGCTGGCGTTTGGCCAGCATGCTGCAGGGTCCAGTCAGTCATTTTGTTTTTTCTTTTTTAAGACCTTATTCCTATAATAAACCAAACAGCTTTCTGATGCCTCTTTTTTTTCCAAGAATGATCCTTTGCAGTGCCTAGCGAAAACAAAAATGCTTTTTTGTATCATGTCTGAGTGAGTGTTTTTCGTGAGCCTTTGCCTGGGTTTGGTAGCCATGCCTGAAGAAAGGGTTGCCAGGGAACACAAGGTGATTGAGGGCAGGCTTTACTATTTCTGGTGTGGCTTCTGTGTACTTGTAGTCTTAACTTCCTTAGAGAAAGTGACCACAAACCGAACCAAATTTGCTGGTTTTCCAGGCAGTGGTTACCCCCTTCCCCATCTTCTTTGCCAACTCTCTTTATGCCATGCTTCAAATTCAGAAGCAATGCCAGGGGATGGGGGAATCAGAAGAAAGTTGTAGAGATGAGGACAGTATCTGAATTCAGAAAAGCATAGGACAGAGTATCTCAAAAGGAATAAAGGGGGGGGGAGGAAGTGACATCACCGTTGCTGATGACAGTGTAATGCAGCCGCTCTGGCATCAAACCCGCTTAAAATAGCACAGAGAACCTCCGGGAGAGAGAAAAACAGTGCGCTGGGAGGCAGAGACCTCCGAGGACTGGAAGAGGGGGCAAGAGACTGAGAGGCGTGCGACGGAGGAGGCGTGTTGAAATCCACGGAGCAGAGCTGGAACAGTGTGGTGAAGGCAAGATGGCGATCGGGGGAGAGCCCGGAATGCTGGCGGTGATGAGAGCAGCATGAGCAACTGAAATGGAGCTGAAGGCGCAAATACTCTAATGGTGAACGAAAGCTGAAAGTACAGGTGGAGGTAGTAAGGAGAAAGACTGATAAGCCTTTACAGAGAATGAAGAGACAAGGGCAGGGGGGACGAGGAACTCCCTATTTACCACAAGCCAAGGCAAGCTCTGCGATAGTAAACTACAACAGCGGGTGACCTTTCCAAAAGGACGATAACTTTATAAATTCACAAAACTCCCGGGGGGTTGAAATGACAACGAGGAGGAAAACAGCTGATCTCGGAGACTGTGTACACTGGGCCCCATGTGGGGAACAGTGAAAATGTTACAATTGAAAATAGCGGCAAGCCAGGGGAGAGTGCCGAAGCGGCCGAGGAGCAAGTACCAATGTGTGCGGTGGAAGAAGGAAAGGACTACAAGCAAGGTATAACAAGGGCAGAGCTCAGAGGCTGGTTTACAGAAATAAAAACGGAACTGAAATCGGTCAAAACTGAACCGAGTGAGCTTTTTGGAAACTTGAAGGAGGATATAGCAGAGCTGTCGTGCAGGGTGGGAGATCATGAAATTGCCTGCAAGAGATTGAGCAGTACCAGGAAGAAGAAACGCAATGGATTTCTAAAACACAGACATGGCAAGACATGTTATATAAGCTGGAAGACCTGGAAAACCGCTCTCGCAGAAATAATCTGAGAATCCAGGGAATACCAGAGGATAAGGAGTTCCAAGATAGTGAGAAAGTAGCGGTGTCACTGTGCATGGAAGTGCTTAAAAAGGGGGGAGATGAGGTAACCCCCGAGGGCATACAAATAGAGAGGGCACACAGAGCACTGGGCCCACCAATAACCAACAGGTCTAGAGACATCATAATGTGCTTGACATGGTACAAAATGAAAGAGAGGATTACGACTAAAATGAGGGGTTTCAGAACCTTCGCCTGCAGGGGTACCCAGTGCACATATACGAGGACTTGTCTATAGGAACTCTGCAGCATAGAAGGGCAATGCAACCGGTCACACAAATCCCGAGGAAGGCAGAAGTTAAATATCGATGGTTGCACCCCTTTAATTCAGAAGAGGAGAAGGTGGAAAGTGCATGCAGAAGAGGACACCGAGGTGGCACTTCGGGAAGCAGGGTTTGGCTAGCAAGGATCCTACAACGTGTCGGGTATAGATAATGAGAGGCAGAAGCGGCAAGGAGAATCAAAGCACGAGCTGAACAAAGCAAGAGGAGTACATCAGGACCAGAGAGAGGGAAGAAAACCAGATGGCAAAGATGGACCGAAGAGATGAAGAGCGGACAGAGATTAAAAGGCTGATAACGGTGGAGAAGTGATATTTGACTGAGGATGGAGAGGGGGAGAGAGAGAGAGAGGGATAAGGGGAGATGAAACAAAAGAGTACTTCTGGAAGGGATTGGCAATATTGGAAATGTTTTGAAATGTAAAGGCATGGTTAACTCTGTTGTAAATATTGGGAATTGATGAGGGTGGGGGATTTTGGGATGGTCTTCAGAAGGTTAAGGGGGAGGGGAGGGGATTTAGGGAGGAGGAGGTAGGAGGGATCTATGAGAAGGGGATGTCTGGGTTCCAGGTAAGGGGGGAT
The DNA here is from genome assembly GCA_033557465.1 of Ichthyophis bannanicus. NCBI lineage: Eukaryota > Metazoa > Chordata > Amphibia > Gymnophiona > Ichthyophiidae > Ichthyophis > Ichthyophis bannanicus. The sequence goes on from CM066045.1 coordinate 58,425,541, forward strand.
ATCTAGGCAGTGAATTGGGGGGATGGAGGGGAGAGAGAGAGGGAGGGGGGCTAGTAGGGAGAAGCTGGGGGAGATAGGGGACGCACTACTCCGAATAACTCCTCTGGATAAAGAGGATGATGTGGGTCGGGGGGAGGGAGCAAAGGGTGGAGAAGGGAGGGGGGATACCAGAGGGGGAGAGGAAGAGGGAAGGGGGGCTTGGAAGATAAGAGGGCTAGCAGATGGGGAGGAGGGGGAGTTAAGAGGGTGGAGCAAGCGGAATGGAGTGTGAGTAAGAAGACTACCAGGAATGGAATGAATCCTTTCTTGAACACAAGTGGGAATAAGAAAACGCTAACGATAGCTAAAATAAACATTAAAGGCCTTCGCACTTGGAGGAAAAGCCAACTGTTGGAAAAAGAGGATAGAAGGTTAAAGGCAGGGATTTTATGTGTACAAGAAACGCATTTTCTTGTTTGACTGGAATATATGTTAACATCTAAATAGTATCCAATGGTGGTCCTAGCAGGGCAGAGGGACAGTTCCCGGAAAGGGGAGTAGGGATTTTGGTGGGGTAAGCATATCAACACCTCATGAGAGAAGAATGTAGAGGTAAAGGGGGAAGATGGGTAGGAGTTTGATTACAAATAGACAAGGAAGAAGTGTGGGTGATCAGTGTGTATGGACCCAATGAGCATCAAGGGGAAGCATATGAACGAATCTTAACGGAGCTGGAGGAATTAGTGAGCACCCCTATAATCTTGGGAGGGAACTTCAACTTAACCTGTAACCTGAGACTAGATAATAGTGGGAGTCAGGCTAGTGGGAGTAGAGGAGACAGGCGAAGTTTGAAGAAATTGAAAGCGAGATTGGGGCTGGTGGATATTTGGAGAAGCTGGCATCCAGGGGAGCGTAAATATACCTTTTATTCACTGGTGCATGGAACCTATAGTAGGTTAGATATGATATGGGGTGGGGGAAAATGGGTGTCAAGAGTACAGGAGGTGGAACATGGAATAACAACCTGGACGGATCATGTTCCAGTCAGTATAAGATTTGAACTAGGTATGAAAGAGTAAGGTATAAAATTTTGGAAGCTAAATGATTCATTATTATTAGATGATGAAAACCAGGTAAAGAGACTTTGAGAAAGTATAAAAGAATACTTGGGGTTCAATATAACAGAGGATGTTACCCTGAGTACCGTGTGGGATGGACTTAAGGTGGTAATCAGAGGGCAGCAGATCAGTCTGGCAGCGCGGGTAAAGCGAGAGAAAGGGGCTGCGGAAGGTGAATGGATAAGGCTAATAGAGAAGCTAGAAAGGGAACATCAGAAGGTGCAAGGCCCTGGTACTATTGCAGAACTATTTAAGGCAAGGGCAGAGCTAAGTTGGTTGAGAGCCCGTGAGATGGCGTATAAGCTAGCAGTGCTAAAACGGGCACAATCTGAAGGAGGGAATAAGGCAGGGAAAATCCTGGCCAGCCGCATAAAAGCCCGTAGACAGGTGGCCTATATTGATGGGATTAGGAATAGTAAAGGGGAGATGGTTCATCACACTAAGGAAATTAGAAAAGTATTTCAAGAGTTTTATGGGAATTTATATAAAGTGAAATCACAAATGGGCAGGAGGAGACCCAAACATTCTTGAGTGAGTGTAAATTAAATCAAGTAGAGCCCGAGGATAGAAACCGTATAGGACAGGAAATCCAAGAGGAGGAAGTATGAAGAGCTATAAAAACTCTAAAAATAGGGAAAGCCCCAGGATTGGATGGGTAAACGGCAACATTTTACAAAGTAATGGCAGACCAAATCATGACGATTCTTACCCAGGTGTTCAATAGGGTACTACAGGGTGAGGACATCCCAAAGACCATGGCAGAAGCAGGGATTACTGTACTGCCCAAACCAGGTAAAGATAAGGGGATATGTGGTTCATATAGACCCATATCATTAATAAATCTGGATGCTATGGTTTTGGCAAAGGTCCTAGTAAATCAAATTCAGGATGTAGTGCCAAAATTGATACACAGAGATCAGACAGGAGTTGTAAAGGGGGGAGACAAGGGAGTGATAATATGAGAGAGATTTTGAACATAGCATGGCACCTAGAAGAGTCTAAGGAGCAAGCGCTTTTGGTTACGGTGGACATGGAAAAAGCATTTGGTCGGGTGGAATGGCCATACATGATGTTTCAGGTACTGGAGAGGATGGGATTTGGTGATAACTATATAAGTTGGATAAGGGCATTGCATAAAAGCCCACGAGCAAGGGTTCGGGTAAATGGAGGCTATTCTGAGAGCTTTGAGTTAACAAGAGGAACAAGACAGGGATGTCCCCTATTGCCATTACTTTTTGTACTAACAATAGAACCGCTGACAGAATATATTTGACAGGAGGCAGATATAAAGGGAGCTTAAATTAGGGGACAGGAGGAAAAAAATTGCACTGTTTGCTGATGACATTATTTTTGCTCTGAAGCAGACTATAACTACGCTGCCGATTTTGTTAGCAACCATACAGAGGTTTAGTGGATAGCAGGTTATAAAATAAATCAAAGTAAGACTGAGGCGTTGGGGTTTAACTTAATACCAAATTTAAAGGAGAGATTGAAACAGAATTTCAGCTTTAAATGGGTGGATCATCATTTCCGGTATTTGGGGATCCAATTAGGAAAACAGATAACAAACATTAAACAATGGAATTTCCAGGCAATGGTACAAAATATTAGACAAGACCTCTCCAGGTGGGGAAGAATGTACTTATCCTGGCTGGGACGGATAGAAACTTAGAAATATGACAACAGAAAAAGACCACATAGCCTATCTAGTCTGTCCTTCCATATCAACAACTACAACAGTCCCCTTTTTTCCTTTAGAGATCCTGTGTTTGTCCCATGTTTTTTGAATTCATACTGTCCTCCTCTCTACCACCTCCACTGGGAGACTATTCCACGGATCCACCACTCTTTCCGTAAAGAAATATTTCTGCATATCACTCCTGAATCTATCTCCCTTCACCCTCATCCCATGTCCCCTCGTAGCAGAACTTGCTTTCAATTGAAAGAGGCTCTCCCCCTGAACATTTATGCCATGGAGGTATTTAAACATCTCGATCATATCACCTCTATCCCGCCTTTCCTCTAAGGTGTACATATTAAGATCCTTCAGTCTGTCCTCATATGCTTTATAATGAAGACCACTAATCATTTTGGTAGCCACCCTCTGCACCGACTCCATCCTGTTCACATCCTTTTGAAGGTGCGGTCTCCAGAATTGCACACTATACTCCAAATGAGGTCGCACTAAAGACTTATACAGAGGCACCATCACCTCCTTTCTTCTGCTGGCCATTCCTCTCCCTATGCACCCAAGCATCCTTTCTAGCAGTGGTGAAGATGAATATTCTACTGAGGTGGTTGTTTTTGTTCACGTCCTTACCATGTAAGGTGCCAAAAAAGGAAACAGACAAGATGCAAAATATAATCCTGCAGTTTGTCTGGAGAGGGAAGTTTTCTGAAGGTAGCGAGGAACACAATGTACAAGCCAAGGGAGGAGGGTGGGATGGAAGTACCCTGTTTGCTCAGGTATTTCGAGACAGCACAACTTCGAGCACTGTTTGCGTGGAGAGAAGGGATAGAAACCCCAAGCTGGGTGCGCATTGAAGGAGAAGTAGTAGTAGATGTGTAAGCATGGATATGGGACCCCAGTCAAAGCAGGAAGGGAGAGGCAGATGAGAACCCATTCAAGGAACTTACAGTACTCCCCAAGTGTGGGGGGAAACAGAAAACATTATTTATTCCTATTGTACTTCTCGCAATCCAACTGCACCCCTACACCTTGCACCAACACGACTCCCCATCAGCATTCATAATGCAAAAGTGTCACTAATATTCTCTCATTTGTTTAGATGTATATAGTTCAATGTTGGGAATCCAAGTTACCATGTTCTGTTCGATGTAAGCACAAGGCATCTCCCCCTGCCCTGTACAAAATTGTTAATTGTAAACCGCACTGATGTCAAATAGCGCGGTATAGAAAGGCTATAAATAAATAAATATAAATAAAAAATATTCGAGGGAAACTTATATACAAATGGTAGCAGAGTAGGGGTCGGGCGGTGTGATGGGGTGTATCTGAGATGGGCGCATAAAGGACTATGTAGGATAGGCCAAATGATAGGGGAAGGAGGATCAATTAAATAATTTGAGGCGTTACAGCAACAATATCAGTTGGATAAGACAGATCACTATGCGTATGTTGTATGAGTGTGGTATTTCTTGCAGCAAAGAGATGTGAAACTTAACTGGACAGCTAAGCCTACCCGATTCGAGGAGATGATGGGACAACGAGATTTACAAAAAAGGAATATCATCTCAATTGTATAAACTCTTGAGCAAAAAAGATAAGGGGATAGTACAAAGTCAAAAGAAGTGGGAAGAAGAGTTACCAGGACTGTGGGATGTTACTAGGTGGGACAAAATATATGACAGAACACACTGTTTAGCGCCTGGGACCTCACTGTTGGACAATAGTTTAAAGGTCAACTTGAGAATGTATTGGACCCCAGTTAAATTAAAATCCATATACCCGGACAGCTCAGATGAACGTTGGAAAGGTTGTGGGGCAAAGAGAGAACTGCTACATATGCTTTGGAGCTGCCCGAAAGTGCAGAGTTACCGGAGAAAGGTGGAAGGCTTATATGAAGATATTACCAGGGCGCAGGTGACATTAACACCTGCCATAGCTATCTTGAATGAGGAAATGGAGGGAGGAGGCGAGGAGCTAGGAATCTTCTTGGGGCATTGTATAATAGTAGCACGGATGAGTATTAGATGGTGGAAAAACATTGAAACACCCCTGATAAAAGAAGTGGTGTGGAAAATGGAGCAATTATGGGGTTTTTGTGTGATAGAAGCGCACAGGAAACATACAGGGGCGGCCCAAGGGGGGTGCGGGGCCATGTGCGGAGACTCGGTGTGGGGCCTCATTTGCATAAGGGGCCTCATTTGCATAAATATTTGCATAATGTTACCATACACGAACTTTTAGTAAACATGCCTCTTAATGAGTGTATGAATAAAGAAAGACTAAAAGACTTCTACATTACTATAATCCAATACCAACCGCCAGGCACATTAGGAACTACTACAAACACTGCCCATTTAGAACCCATAGCAAACCCGCCGTATCCTAACAGCACTACCAGGACTCATAAAGCACCATACCCTAACTATCAAAAGGAAACGCTGCAAATATTAAACCAATACATTTCAGAGAACAACAATACATGACCTACTGGGGAAAGAGAACAAGTGGCAATGTCAAATAGGAATTACATAAACAGAATACCTCAGCTCAGTTACACATGCAGAACATAGACCATCACCAAACAAGGAATCACAATTTAGAAACAGGAAGACAATAATTAAACTGGGAATCCCAAAAGCCAAACTTGGAATGTACAACACTGTAGAAATAAAACTATACATTAATTTGCTCTTGTACTAAACAAAGCGCAGACGTTAATGATGCACATTTCCCAGAGCTGACATATTCCAATTAATAAATTCAAAATAAAGAGATATTTTTCTACCTTTTGTGCATTTTTTTTCAGCTGCAATTGCTCCAGCCACTTTCTTCTGGTTTCTTCGTGTCTTCCGCTAATTCTTCATCGTCTGCTGTCCATTTGTCTTTTCTTCTCTCTTCTAGTTTTTTTCCATTCTCTCTCTACATCTGCTTTAACATACTAATCTTTCTCCTTTTTGCTCTTTCCTCATTCCTATTTCATCCACTCAAATTTTACCCCTCCATCCTCAATCCCCACCTACTCTCCCAATATCCGGACAATTGTAGATTTGTCTTCCCTCCCACACAAAATATTTTTTCCCTCTCCATTTCACTCTCCCAGCTCCATCCCATTCTAATCCTCCCCCAACATCAGCTCCATTCTAGTTCCAGTCCCACCCAGCATCCGCTCCCTTCTAGTCCCCGCATCAGCCCATTTCCAGTCCTAGCCCCCCATAAGCCCATTTCCAGTCCTAGCTCCCCCATCTATTTGCAGTCCCATCCAAGTCCCTCCATCAGCTCATTTCCAATCCCAGCCCCCCATGAGCCCATTTCTAGTCCTTTCCTAGCCCCACCATCAGCCCATGTCAAATCCTAGCTCCCCTCCACTCCGCCCATTTCCAATCCAAGCCCCCCATGAGCCTACGTCCAGTTCTCGCCCCGTCATGAGTCCATTTCGATCCACACCCGCACCACAGCCCATTTCCAATCTTAGCACACCCCAACCGCCAATTTCCAGTCCTATTCTAGCCCATCAGCCCATTTCCTGTCCTAGCCCCCCCTCACCCATTTCCAGTCCTAGCTCCCTCCCCCTCACAACCCATTTCCATTCCAAGCCCCCGTCCCCATCAGCTATTTGCAGTTCAAGCCCTCCTTCCACTCAGCCCATTTCCAGTCCTAGCCTCCTCATAGCCCATTACTAGTCCTGACCCCCCATCAGCCCATTACGTCCTAACCCCCCATGACCCTATTTCCAGTCCTAGCCAACATCAGCCTATTTCAAGTCTTAGCCCCCCTACCATAGCCAATTACCAGTCCTACCCCCCCATCAGCCCATTTCCAGTCTTAGCCCCCCATAGCCCATTTCCAGTCCTAACCCCCCCATCACCCTTTTTCCAGTACTAGCCCCCCCATCAGCCCATTTCCAGTCTTAGCCCCCCATAGCCCATTACCAGTCCTAACCCCCCCATCACCCTATTTCCAGTCCTAGCCCCCCCATCAGCCTATTTCCAGTCTTAGCCCCCCCCATAGCCAATTACCAGTCCTACCCCCCCCCCCATCAGCCCACTTCCAGTCTTAGCCTCCCCCCCCCCCATGGCCCATTACCAGTCCTAACCCTCCCCCCCCATCAGCCCATTACCAGTCCTAGCCTCCCCCCCCATGGCCCATTACCAGTCCTAACACCCCCCCCATGGCCCATTACCAGTCCTAACACCCCCCCCCCCCATGGCCCATTAACAGTCTTATCCCCCCCCCCCCATGGCCCATTACCAGTCCTTACCCCCACCCCCGGCACATTACCAGTCCTTACCGCCCCGGCCCATTACCAGTCCTAACACCCCCCCCATCAGCCCACTTCCAGTCTTAGCCCCCCCATAGCCCATTACCAGTCCTAACCCCCCCATCAGCCCATTTCCAGTCCTACCCCCACACTTCCATCCTTAGCACCATCCCCATTGCCCTTTATAAGTCCAAACCCCCCCTTTATCTCACTTAGCCCCCCCATAGCCCATTACCAGTCCTAACCCCCCCATCAGCCCACTTTGCCCCCCCCATAGGCCATTACCAGTCCTAACCCCCCCCATCAGCCCACTTAGCCCCCCCCCATAGCCCATTACCAGTCCTAACCCCCCCATCAGCCCACTTAGCCCCCCCCTTAGCCCATTCCCATTCCTAACCCCCCCCCCCATCAGCCCACTTCGCCCCCCCCATAGCCCATTACCAGTCCTAACCCCCCCCCCCATCAGCCCACTTCCAGTCTTAGCCTCCCCCCCCCCATGGCCCATTACCAGTCCTAACCACCCCCCCCCCCCGGCCCATTACCAGTCCTAACCACCCACCCCCTGGCCCATTACCAGTCCTCACCACCCCCCCCATCAGCCTACTTCCAGTTTATCCCCCCCCTCCCAACACCCAACTTCCAGCTTAGCCTCCCCCCCTCCCATAGCCCATTACCAGTCCTAACCACCCCCCCCCCCCCTATCATTCCAAATTAAAATTAAAAAAAAACCCAAACCGGCTGCTTCTGCCGCGGCAGCTTCAAGAGCTCTGCCGCGGCAGCATCAAGAGCTCTGCCGCGGGGCCCCCCCCTGCCCGGCAGAGCCTCCGTGCATCTTCAGCTCTTCACGTCCAAAACGCGGGCTTTTTTCAGAGCCGCGAGAGTTTCTTTTCTCGCGGCTCTGTTAATCCCGCCGAGGGTGATGGGAAATCCCATCAGCCCCGCGGGATTAAGAGAGCCGCGAGAAAAGAAACTCTCGCGGCTCTGAAAAAAGCCCGCGTTTTGGACGTGAAGAGCTGAAGATGCACGGAGGCTCTGCCGGGCAGGGGGGGGCCCCGCGGCAGAGCTCTTGAAGCTGCCGCGGCAGAGCTCTTGAAGCTGCCGCGGCAGAAGCAGCCGTTTTTTTTTTTTTTTTTTTTTTTAACTTGGGATGCTTAAGAATGTTTTTTGCGCGGGGCCCCCTGAAACGCGGGGCCCTGTGCAAAAAACATTCTTGCTCAATGGACGGGCCGGCCCTGGAAACATACTACCAAAAAGTATAAAAAGGTGTGGCAAAGATATGAAGAATGGAGGGTAGCAGGAGTTAAGAACTTGTGGGGGGAGGGAGGTGGGCTTTTTGTTTAAAGCTATTAAGTTATTGAGAATGAAGAACTGAAAGGGGCATGAATGTTAGTTACAGAAGTAGTGAGGGGGGTAGAGGGGAGGACGTGAGGGGGAGGGAACTGCATATCTGTGTTGGTAAAAGTTGAAAAGTTGTACGATTGTGTTGAAAAAATGAATAAACTATAAATTTAAAAAAAAAGGAAAAAAGGGGACTATTGTAGTAGCTGATATGGAAGGGCAGACTAGATAGGCCAAGTGGTCTTTGTCTGCCGTCATGTTTCTCTATATCCTGGCTCACAGGATCCGGAAGGGTCTGGAGCCTAGGGACAGGCTTGGAGGGACTCCATAAAACAGGAGGTGTGGGCTGCAGATCTAGTGGCATTCAAGTAATGGATAGTTAGCTGTATTATGATAGGTTGCACCGTAAAGATCTGAATATGGTATACGTCATTCCACTTAGCAAGGTACCCGAGTGCTAGTGGGAGGGAGGGTTTCATGGAGGCTTGAGGAGAAAGAGGGAGGTTGGGTGCAGACCTCATCATACCCACAAGAGATGGAAGATGCTTCAGCTCAGTCACATGGCAAATGCCACCACTCAGGGGCAGGATGGTATTGGCCTAGATTGCCCTGGCATAATGGGACAACAAAAGAGAGATGATTTCCAGATATTGGCTTGGGTACATAGTGCTGAGTTTGACAGCAACTGTGGCCCTATTTATCTAATTAATAAAGAATGACATAAAGTAAAGACTTCCTCTGCTTATTTTTGTCAAATGAGGGGGCATGGAAAGGTGACCCAAAAGGGAGGGGCCCATGCAGTAAGGAGTAAAACTCGGGACTGGATCAGTCTCTGGTCTGCAATAATGAAGCCTATAGGAAAAGCTGTAGGGGATAAGTTTGGGGGTTTTCCCCCCTTTTACACTGCAGAGATTTTAGCTCTTGAATTCTAAGAGACAGGGCCACTCTCTGGTGCCGTCAATCAAGATGACTACTCTAGGTCCTGTGCTTTGGAGGGTCTCAAATGGTCTTGTTTATGATTTTTTTCAAACCTGTACTGCCCTTCACAAGCATCGAGGAGGTTTACAGTCGTTACTAAAACACATAATTAAAAAAAGGCATCAATAACATAAACATGAAAACAATAAAACAGCATACATAAAAACAAACAAAAAAAATAATGCATTCCTTCCTGGTCAGGTGAAATGCATAACAAAAAAAAGAGCAGGAAAGCAAACAACCCTGAGATCATGCTACAACCCAAGTAAAAAAACAAACCCCTAAATTTCCTGAAAAGCTGCAGTGACTGATAGGTTTTAAGAGGCATTTTGAAATTAGAAAACAAAGTTTTAAGGTGGATGTATATGGCAAGCTATTACAAAGATGAGGGGCTAAAAAGTCAAATATGCAGCATGGCAAGTAGATTTGTCTGGCCTGGAAAATTCTGATCCTGTGATCTAAATATATGGGATAGTGCATACAGAAGGAGAAAATTAAACAAGTATGGAGTCTGACCAGAGCAGAGCACCTTAAGTTACCAGTAAGATCTTGAATTTAATTCTAAAGGCGAGGGGTAACCAGTGCTCTGCTAAAAATAGGGATGTCACATGATCACAATAGTTAACTGAGGCAGCCAGCTTTACTGCAGTATTTAGAATCGGTTGTAAACGCTTCAGACATGATTGTGGAATCCCATGGTAACGTGACACCCAAACATCCTTTTCCCTGCTTCCAGGCCAGGTCTTCCTCCGAACCAGTATCAGGAAATGGGGGCTCTTTCTGACAGATTTGCTTTGGGTGCCACGCCCCTCTTGTGTCAGTCCTCTTAGGAAAGGTAGGAGCTAGATCTCTGTACATGCAATAGGGTAAAACTAAGAGTGGCTCAGTCTCTCCGGCTTGACCTGGGCAAAGAGACCACCCTTGTGGGGGGAGGATTTTCAGAATCTGTAATGATGACCTTTCCATGGTGGGAAAACCGTTGCATTGTTAACAGACTCTCATTGTACCTGAACTGCCCCAGGTGGAACAACAAAGTTATCATCAGATCGCTAATGACTATAGATCCTTATTAAAACAAATTAAGTCTACTGGGGAAAGAAAGCATCGGTCTTAGTTTTTGAAGGAGAATTCTATTTTTCTCTAAACGTGTCCTGTTTCTGTATGTATATATCGTATGGTCTTGAAATCCTGCTTTTTAAGATTCTGGATAAATGTGCTTCAACTGCTAAATGCAGGCCCTGTACTGCAGCAAAGGAAGGGTCGCAGACTGACGTCAGAGTCATTTAAAAGGAAGCTGTTTATCCTGGGCACTTTTACCAGTCACTGAAAGGCTTCTCTTCGGTTGCATCTTTCATTTCTTTTGAACCTGTGGGAACAGTTTTATTAGCAAAGAAATAGCAAATTAGCCAGTTGCTGGATGCTGAGACTGCAGCAATATGTAGAACTCGGGGGCCAAAAATGTTACAAAGCGGTTATGCAGTGGGTGGAGGTGCTTGTAAAGGGGAGAGGACGGGGCAGAAACCATGGGAGTATATTATCCATCCTGCCACTGGATATCTCGCAGCTGTGTGGTTGTGTTCACCAGCCTGAAGCGTGTCTTCTAATTGGATTGTCTTCCCACTAGATGGAGGCTTGGTAGGGCTCAGGTTTCAGTCCCAGCCTGGAGCTCTCTTGGGTCACAGATCTCATAGCATTCTAAGCCAGGGGACTTGATTTAAGTGTAATTTGTGCCACTCGCAAGCTAAGTAATCCAGAGATTTATTATTTATTTAACAGGTTTTTTTTTATACTGCTTTATCATTTCAGTCAAAGCAGTTTGCATTGTAACTTAAACTTGGTAATGTACATTAAACAGGGGCATTGGTAACTTGGATTTTTCTGAGGCAATAGAGGGTTAAGTGACTCGCCCAAGGCCACAAGGAGTGCTAGTGGGAGTCGAACCCTGGTCTTTGGGTTCCCAAGCCAGTGTTCTAACCATTAGGCTACTCCTCCACTCCATGAAGCAAGCATTGAGGTGCAAAAGAATCGGAGCAGACAGTTCAATCTGATGTTGATGAACTGCTCGCATAAGGGATTGGCATAATGCTTGTCATATGTGTAAACCGCACTGATGTCAAATAGCGCGGTATAAAAGAAACTGTAAATAAATAAATAAAATAAATAAATGCCATGAAAGAGCAGATAACATGAGGAGGGATCTAGCTAAGCTTAAGAATAGTGACGAATTTGGCAGCTGAGAGCTAATACTAAAAAATGCAGGGTCATGATTTGGGCTGCAAAACTCCAAGGGAGTGGTACAGTATAGGGAGCAAAGTACTTCTGTTCATGAAAGAAGCACAGAACCTGAGAGTGATTGTTTCTGATGATCTTAAAGTGACTAAACAGATTGAAAAGGTGACAGCAAAAGCCAGAAGGATGCTTGGGTGCATTGGCAGAGGAATGGCCAGCAGAAAAAAGGAGGTGATGGTGCCTCTGTATACGTCCCTGGTGCGACCTCATTTGGAGTATTGTGTGCAGTTCTGGAAACTATACCTTCTAAAGAATATAAACAGAATGGAGTCGGTGCAGAGGGTTGCTACTGAAATGGTTAGTGGTCTTCGTTATAAAGCATATGAGGACAGACTTAAAGATGTGATTATGTATACATTCGAAGAAAGGCAGGATAGAAGAGTTATGCCATGGAGGTATTTAGCCATCGTTTGAGAGCAAACTCTGCTATGAGGGGAGATAGGATGTGGGTGAAAGGGGATAGACTCAGGAGTAATATGCGGAAATATTTCTTTACAGAAAGAGTGGTAGATGCCTGGAATAGTCTCCCAGTGCAGGTAGTGGAGACGAGGACAGTATCTGAATTCAAGAAAGCACGGGACAAACACAGAAGATCACTAAAGGGGAAAAAAAGGGACTGTTGTTGATATGGAAGGGCAGACTAGATAGACAATGTGGTCTTTTTCTGCTGTCATGTTTCTATGTTTCTGTGGCTGACTGCCCTCACTTGGTTTGCAGCTTGTCGTGCTGTGTGCATCAGTGATGCTGAGGGCTAAGCTATTGGTAGTTTAGCTACTGGCAGAGTCTCCCAAGATGGACAGGTCTCAGCTGAGGTGCCAGCCCAAGGCATACCACCCATCTGGGCAGCAGCAGAATGGGACGGTGTTGATGGTGGAGGATCACATTTCTGTGACAACGGCAACAACACTAAACTTAAACTGCGCAGAGGAAAGGCCCGGCAGTCTATTTTTGTATTGTGCCATGAAAACCAGTGGATAGTCACAACAAAACAAATTGCACTATAGTGCTGGACGATGAGACCCTCAGGTTGGAAGGCACTCATCTAGCTACTGGGGAAGAGCTGAAGACTTTTCAGAGTAAAGCCAGCATTTATGATGTGGTTGGATCAAAGCCCTCGGGACATCTGACTGCTGATGTAGCTGCGCATGAAATGAATCGGAAGCTGTAAAGATGTCTTACATATTGGAACATGGAACGTACGAAGCATGAATCAAGAGAAGTTGGAGGTGGTCAAGAATGAAATGGAACGTGTACAACTTGATCTGTTGGGTGTCCGCAAACTGAAATGGACTTGCGTTGGGCACTTTGCATCAGATGATCACATGGTCTACTATGCTGGAAATGAAAGACAAAGAAGAAATGGTGTTGCATTTATAATCAAGAAGAAACTTGCAAGAACTGTAATGAAATACAATGCAGTCAGCGAACGCTTAATCTGTATTCGTTTATGAGGAATGCCTATCAACACAACTATAATTCAAGTATATGCCCCAACAACAGCTGCAGAAGAGGATGAAATTGAAGAGTTCTATGAACAGGTTCAAGCTGAAATTGACAGAACATGCAAACAGGATATCCTGATAGTCATGGGTGACTGGAATGCAAAGGTTGGCAACAAAGAAGAAGGCAAAGTGGTTGGAAAATATGGACTTGGCAACAGAAATGAAGTTGGAGAAAGACTGATAGAATTCTGCAAGACCAACGATCTATTCATCTCAAACACTTTCTTCCAGCAACACAAGCGGCGACTGTACACATGGACTTCACCTAATGGATTGTACAAAAATCAAATTGACTACATGTGGACGTCAAGGATGGAAAAGCTCTATAACATCAACAAAGACAAAACCTGGAGCTGACTGTGGTACAGATCATCAACTATTAGTATGCAAACTCAAGCTAAAGTTGAAAAAGAGCAAACCACTCATGAATGCAGCAAAATATGACCTTGAGAATATACCACTGCAGTTTTAAAGACTGCCTGCAAAATTGATTTGCTGCTTTAGATACAAATGGCAGAGCTCCAGAAGAGTTATGGAATGACATCAAAAAGGTTGTGTTGGAAGAAAGTGAGAAATTTCTACAAAAGGTGAAAAAGCAAAAGCGGCTAAAATGGATGACAGAAGAAACTCTGAAAATTGCCCAGAAATGCAGAGAAGCCAAAGCCAGAAGAGAAAGAAAGACTATCGCAGAACTCAACAGAGATTTCCAACGTGCAGCAAGATAGGACAAGGAAAAGTACTACAATGACACATGCAAGGAAATGGAAGCAGAAACTATTAGAGGAAGAACCAGATCGGCTTTCCTAAAGCTGCGAGAGTTAAAGAAAAAGTTCCAGCCTCGAACTGGAATGTTACAAGATGCTCAAGGTTCTATGTTGAATGATGCTGAGAAGATCAAGAAAAGGTGGAAAGAATATACAGAGTTTTTATATGATAAAGATCAAGTGGACCAACAGCCGTTTCAACCTGTACCTTATTATCAAGAACCATTGGTGATGAAAGAAGAAGTTGAAGCAGCATTGAAAGCCTTATCAAAGCACAAAGCACCAGGTATTGATGGCATTCCCATAGAAGTATTACAGCAATCTGATGAAGCTGTTACCGTACGTACAAGGCTCTGCCAAGAAATTTGGAAGACAACATCATGGCCAACTGACTGGAAAAGATCTGTGTTTACACCAGTACTAAAGAAAGGTGATCCAACTGACTGTGGAAATTATCGTACAATTGCTCTGATCCCATATGCCAGCAAGACTCTACTGAAGATTACTCAACAGAGACAACAACCATACCTGGAACAAGAACTATCTGAAGTGCAAGCAGCGTTCAGGAAAGGGCGAGGAACAAGAGACATCATCGCAGATGCGAGATGGGTCCTTGCAAAGACTAAAGAATACCAAAAGGATATCTATTTGTGCTTTATCGACTATAGCAAGGCTTTTGACTGTGTAACGCATGAGAAACTCTGGGCCACATTAAGAAGCATGGGTATACCAGAACACCTGATCATTCTCTTGCGCAATCTGTACATTGATCAAGAAGCAACAGGTCGAACAGAACAAGGAGAAACAGAATGGCTTAAAATAAGCAAAGGTGTAACACAAGGCTGCATACTTTCCCCCCTACCTGTTTAATTTATATACAGAATGAATCATCAGAGAAGCAGGATTGTATGAAGACAGCAGAGGTGTGAAGATTGGTGGAAGACTCAACAACCTTCGCTATGCTGGTGATACCACATTACTGGCTGAAAGCAAAGATGATCTGAAATATTTGCTTCTCATGATCAAAGAACGTAGTCTCAAAATAGGCCTGCACCTTAATGTAAAGAAGACAAAGATCTTGACAATTGGCAAAATCAACAAGTTCATCGTTGAAGGAGAAGAAATTGAAATTGTGGACAACTTTAACCTACTTGGATCAACTATCAATAAAGAAGCAACAAGCAGTGAAGAAATCCGACGACGCATTGCTCTTGGTAGAATGGCTGTGAAAGACCTAGACAAGATTCTCAAGAGCAGAGATGTCTCTCTCCATACAAAGATTTGACTTCTTCAAGCCATGGTATTTTCAATACCCTATCAAGAAATCCCCTGTACAACCCCCCCGTAGAATCAAATTTTTTCGTTTTGTCGGACCCCAATGAGGGAGGTTAAGATGGACTGCAAAACCACAATAGCATCATATGGATGTGAAAGCTGGACAGTGAAAAAGATAGACAGGAAGAAAATTGATGCCTCTGAATTATGGTGCTGGCGACGAATACTGTGTATACAATGGACCGCCCGAAGAACAAACCAGTCGGTACTAGAGGAGATCAAACCTAAGCTTTCTTTAGAAGCTCAGATGACAAGACTTTGACTTTCCTACTTTGGACACATCATGCGAAGAGAGAGATCGTTAGAGAAAGACATCATACTTGGCAAGATAGAAGGTCAACGCAAAAGAGGAAGGCCAGCAATGAGATGGATCGAGACAATAACAGCAGCTACGGGTACCAGTCTGTCAACAATGAGCCGCCTGACTGAAGACCGAACACAATTTAGGATAGCTATCCAGAGGGTCGCCATGAGTCGACTCCGACTCGATGGCACTTAACAACAACAACATCATATCTCCCACCTTTCTTCCAACATTAAGATCTTTAAGTCTGTCCCCATATGCCTTATGACGAAGGCCACCGACCATTTTAGTAGGTGTCAGCACCATCTTCATTCTCTTTATATCCTTTGGAAGGTGTAGTCTCCAGGATTGCGGATTGCACATAATCTCTGTATAAGACCTCATTTGAAACACTATCATCTCCTTTTCCCCCTCTAACCATTCCTCTCTGTTTGCACCCAAGCATCCTTCTGGCTTTTGCCATCACCTCTTCTACCTGTTTAGCCACCTTAAGTTCACCAGAATCAGCCACCCTCAGGTCCCACTCTGCTTTCATGGACAGAAGTACTTCACCCCCTATTTATACCACCCCTTTGCATTTTTGTAGCCCAAATGCATAACCCTGCATTTTCTTTTAGCATTAAGGAGTATGTTTACTAAAGCGTGTTAACTGCTACCACAGCAATAATGCAGGATGATCGTGCAGCGATCGCATCTAATGCAGTCAAATGCATACATTGCAGAAAATTTCTGCGATGTCTGCATTTCGTGCGGTAGCTGCAGGCCTGGGCAGGATTAGGGTGGAAAGTAGGCATACCCTACTATGTGCAATTACCATGAATGGAAACAGCACACGGTAATCGCCAAATGCTGCAGACACTGCGGGTGCAACTAATGGCAGCATTGCAATGCTGCCACCCTGCATTTTCTCCATGCTATCTGCAAGGGACATACTGGGAACATCCCCTGCAGATACCATAGGAGTTTTGCAGCTATCACCTGGCATTAACTGCAAAAGCCTATGGTAACTTAGCAAACATACCTCTAAATCGCAGCTGCTGAATTCTCAACGGTTCTTCAAGTTTTACTAGATCCCTCCTCATGTTGTCAGTAAAGAAATCAGACGACGCATTGCTCTTGGCAGAATGGCTGTGAAAGACCTAGGCAAGAATCTCAAAAGCAGAGATGTCTCTCTCCATACACAGATTTGACTTGTTCAAGCCATGGTATTTTCAATAACATCATATGGATGTGAAAGCTGGACAGTGAAAAAGATAGACAGGAAGAAAATTGATGCCTCTGAATTATGGTGCTGGCGGCAAATACTGCGTATACCATGGACTGCCCGAAGAACAAACCAGTCGGTACTAGAAGAAATCCAAACCTAAGCTTGCTTTCTTTCTTTCTTTTATTTCTTTATTTATTTAGCTACATTTATATCCCGCTTTTCACTGGGTCAAAGCGGCCTAACAAAAAAGGGGGGGGGGGAGGTGGACAGTAATCAAGTCGACAGAAAAAGGAGGGGGGAGGGTTGCCTCCAAGAGGGTCAACATTAATGATTCGAACAGAAAGTAACAGATTAGACAAAAGATGTAAATTTCATAGTTGGTGGTAGAGGGAGTAGTTTAGGGTCTGGAAATGCAGTCAGTGAGAGGAGTCTTTTTCTGGTCCAAGATAGTCATGAAATAGAATGGGTTTTAGTTGTTTCCGGAATGTGGGGAGGTCACTGTTTCTTCGGATCAGGTTCGGGAGGAAGTTCCAGAGGGAGGCTGCATATAGTTTGAATGTTCTGTTGCAGGTCTGTTGATTGAATTTAGTTCGTTCGTGGGGGATGGTGAGTGTGGTGTTGGTGTTCTGACGAGTTGGTTTGTTGAGGGTGGTCTGGGGTAGTAGAGTCCGGAGTTGAGAAGATTGTGTTTGATGGAGGGCTTTGTGGATGAGCAGGATAGATTTGTATTTAATTCTTGCTTCGAGAGGGAGGATGTGGAGTTCTCTTAGGATTGGAGTGATGTGATCGTGTTTTTTCGCTTTCTGGATGATTCTTGCTGTGGTGTTTAATGCTATTCGTATGGGGTTGATGTGGGTGGCGGGTAGTCCGTGATAAATTGTATTACAATAGTCCAGGTGGGGGAGCGTCATAGCTTGCATGACTGTTCTGAAGTCCTTTGGGTTGAGGAGTGGTCTGAGCCGTTGTACGATGATGATTCCTAGATATTTTATTTGGGGTTGAATTTGTACTTGGGTGGTTCCTAGTATGAGGTGTGGTGGTGGGGTGAAGTTAGGGTTTTTGGTCACTATGAGGGCATCTGCTTTTTTAATGTTGATGGATAGGCTGTTCTCTTATAGCCAGCTGGAGATTTCAATGAAGCAGTCTGACAGGTGACTATTTGTTGGGTTGGCGCTTGTGATGGGAGCATACAGCATTATGTCATCCATGTAGATGTGGTAGTTGATGTTATGAGCGCGTATTATTGAGCAGAGTGGCTGTAGGTAGATATTGAAGAGCATGGTGGATAGTGTGGAGCCTTGGGGTACTCCTTGGTGCTGGTGGAAGGGGGGGGGGAGGTTGCCATGCTTGTGCGGATCAGCTGGTGTCTGTTGGTCGGGTAGGAGTGGAACCATTGAAGTACAACATCTTTGATGCCAATTTCCTGGAGTCTGTGTAGGAGAGTGTTGTGGGAGATGGTGTCAAAGGCTGCGGATATGTCTAGGAAGAGCATGGCATATCCAGAGTGTTTGGTCTGTGTACTTTTGATAAGGGTGTTCATTAGTGATGTCATGAGGGTCTCGACTCCATGTAGTGGGTGGAATCCGTGTTATGGGTCCAATATGTTGTTGGTATCCAGGTGGTCTTGGAGCTGTTGGATTATCTTCTCGATGACTTTGGCAGCGAATGGGAGGCTTGCTATAGGTCTGAAGGAGGCAGGGTCAAAGGGGTCCAGGTTGCGGTTTTTTATGGTTGGGTGAATGATGGAGGTTTTGAGGACTTCTGGCATGTGTCCTTGCTTGAGAGATTCATTGACAATGTGGGTTAGTGCTGCGCTTATGTCTTCTTTAGAATTTTTTATCCACTCTACCGGGCAGGGATCCAATGGGGAGGTAGTGGTGTTTAGGCAGGTGATAGTGAATTCTATGTTTCCTTTGGTGACTGTATCGAATGTACTCCAGTCTGTGCCTTTTGTAACAGGGTAGGTTGTTGTCGTTGTGTTCAATTGTGGGTTGGGTGGTTGGAGTTGTTTGTATTGGCATGCTAGCAGTTCCGGTGGGATGTTCAGTAGCTGGTTGGAGTGGTTTGGTGTCTTTGTTAGCTTTTTGACAATCTCAAAGAGCTCCCGTGGTTTGTTTGTTGAAGTATTTATGATTTTCGAGTGGTAGGTCCTTTTTGCTTTGTCTGTTTCTGTATGGTAAGCGACTAGTTCAATCATGTATTTTGCTTTGTCGGCTTCTTTTTTGGTCTTTCTCCATTTTCGCTCGGTTCTCCTGAGTTGGGTCTTTAGTCTCCGTAGGTCGGGGGTGTGCCATCGGGCTCTTGTTGCAGTAGCTCTGGTTGTGGTGCCATTTGTTGTTTGTGCATGATGCGGAAGAGATTGTAGTATTCCAGGTGTTGATTAGGTCTTCAATTTTGTTGGAGTTTGTTTGGAGTTTAGGTAATATTTGTGCTAAAAAGTCTTCTTTGTTAAATGGCTTAAATCTTCTTGTGAGTTGTGTGTTCTCTTTGATGTTGGCTTGTTGGTAGATGTAGGTGATGTTGATGAGATGTTGGTCAGATCATGGTACGCATGTGATCTTTGCATTTTTGCATGAGTTGGCATTTTGTGAGTTCAGGAATATCACGTCAAGGGTATTCCTTTTTTCGAGTGTTGGTTTGTGTATGATCTGAGTCAGGTCCATTGCTTCCATGGCACTGATGAAGGCTCCGGCATGTTTATCTTGTAGTGAGGGGAGGTTGAAGTCTCTGAGGATTAGTTGTTCTTTGGTGGTGATGGTGCTCTCTGATATATATTTTAGTATGTCTAATAGGTCGGTGCGTGCTGTGAGCGCTCAGTAGATTAGGCATATGGAGAGGTGTTTGTTAGTGAGTGTGAGTATGTCCGCTTCGTTGGTTGTTTCTGATGCGTGGTTTCTGAGGTGGAGGTTCGATTTTGCAATGATGGCTACTCCACCTCCTCTGATGTGAGTTCAGGAGCAGTTGTGTAGACTGTAGCCATTAGGTGTTAGTTGGTTCGTGAGTACTGTCGGAGTCAGTCAACCATGTTTCAGTTATGCAGAGAATGTCAGTCTTTTGGGATATGATCAAGTCTTGGAGCATGTGATGTTTGTTTCTGACTGAGCGAGCATTGATTAGGGTGATAGAGAGAGCGTTGCTGTTTGTGGGGTTAGGGGTGAGGGTGGTTGTGGGAGGTGTGTGCGTGCTGCTCCATGTGGTGGGGGGGGGGGGGTTGGTGGTGATTGTAGGTTGGGTAGGTGTGGTGACTGGATGGGGCGATTGATGTATGTATTGGTAGTAGTGAGGTAGTAAGCCAGGTTGATCGGGGGCGGTGTTATTAGGTATATTGGAGCCAGGAAGGATGGCATGGTTGTATGCATACCTGGGGGGCCTGAAGCAGGACTATGCTGCAGTAGTGGGTGATGATGTTGTGGGCGGAGCGGCAGACCGCGTGGTAGTGATCAGGGAGCCAGATGCAGTTCCAGGCGGGTTGTCTCACCTCCGATGTGTTTTCAGGTTCTCCAGTGTTGTGGCTGCCCCTGATGAGGTCTGGGAGGGGGATCCTTCTGCAATGTGTTGTTTTTAATGTCCTTCTCCTCTGCCGGCGATGAAGCTGTGGGCGGAGCGGCAGTCCACGTGGTGGTGATTGGGGAGCAAGGAGTGGTTCCGGGCGGGTTTTCTTATCTCTGATGTCTCATCTGGCTGGGTTTTTTTAGGATTCTTTGCTCTCTTGCTTCTGGTTGGGTGATTTGTCAAGGGCAATGTTGTCCTGGGAGTTGGTGGCTTTTTCTTTGTGTTTCAGCTCCTGCTACGGGGCTCCCACCTAAGGGCCACGCCAAAGGGCCCTCTGGCATGGGCCCGCCAGGCGCGGGTGTGCCCGATGAGGAGCTGCTTCTCCTCCATCCGTTTGGGCGCTTCTACCCCAATCGGGAGAGCTGCTGGTAATGTCTGCCTGCCGTTAGAAGCTCAGATGAGAAGACTTTGACTTTCATACTTTGGACACATCATGCGAAGAGAGAGATCATTAGAGAAAGACATCATGCTTGGCAAGATAGGTCAACGCAAAAGAGGAAGGCCAGCAATGAGCTGGATCGATACAATAACAGCAACTACGGGTACCGGGTCTGTCAACAATGAGCTGCATGACTGAAGACCGAACACAATTTTAGGACAACTATCCAGAGGGTCGCCATGAGTAGACACCGACTCGATGGCACTTAACAACAACAACATGTGATGCCAAACCTGCCGTGCTTTTGTTGTCATACTGTGTGGCTATTTATTAACAAACCTCTTGGCTTATGACCATGCATGAAATCATGGGACTTTCCCCCTAAAGGGAGGGAAGCAAGAAGAATGTGAAAAAACAATTTGTATGAGACAGGAGGCGGGTATGAATGGGCTGAATGATCTTTTTCTGCTGACATCTTCCATTTTTCTGAGCTGGGTTGGCTTTGTGATTAATGTAGCATGTCTGAGCTTTCAGGGTGCCCTACCAGTTTTTTGTAAAAGCCTGGCGTTCTTTATCTCCTTGGCACAAAGTCTAAGGCAGGGGTCTCAAACTCAAATTGCTTTGAGGGCCGAATGAGGACTTGTAAAGTAACCCGGGGGCCGCATAAGACACGGGGCCTCATTTGCATAAGGGGCCTCATTTGCATAAATATTTGCATAATGTTATCATACACTAACTTTTAGTAAACATGCCTCTTAATGAGTATGGATAAAGAAAGACTAAAAGATTTAGAAATAGGAAGACAATAATTAAACTGGGAACCCCAAAAGCCAAACTTGGAATGTACAACAACACTGTAGAAATAAAACTATAAATTAATTTCCTCTTGTACTAAACAAAGTGCAAACATTAATGATGCACATTTCCCAGAGCTGACATATTCCAGTTAATAAATTCAAAATAAAGAGATATTTTTCTACCTTTTGTGCATTTTTTTTCAGTTGCAATTGCTCCAGCCACTTCTGGTTTCTTCGTGTCTTCTGCTATCTCCATCGTCTGCTGTCCATTTGTCCTTTCTTCTCTCTTCTAGTTTTTTTCCATTCTCTCTCTCTACATCTGCTTTAACATACTAATCTTTCTCCTTTTGCTCTTTCCTCATTCCTATTTCATCCACTCAAATTTTACCCCTCCATCCTCAATCCCCACTTACTCTCCCAATACCTGGCCAATTGTAGATTTGTCTTCTCTTCCAGACAAAATATTTTTCCCCTCTCCATTTCACTTTCCCAGCTCCATCCCATTCTAATCCTCCCCCAACATCAGCTCCCTTCTAGTTCCAGCCCCACCCAGCATCTGCTCCTTTCTAGTCCCTGCATCAGTCCATTTCCAGTCCTATCCTAGCCTCACCATCAGCCCATTTCCAATCCTAGCCCCCCATCAGCCCATTTCCAATCCTAGCTCCCTCCCCTCACAGCCCATTTCCATTCCAAGCCCCCCTCCCCATCAGCGATTTGCAGTTCAAGCCCCCCTTCCACTCAGCCCATTTCCAGTCCTAGCAACCCCCCCAGCCCATTACCAGTCCTAGACCCCCCATAGCCCATTACCAGTCCTAACCTCCCCATAGCGCACTTCCAGTCTTACCCCCCCCATCACCCCATTTTCAGTCTTACCCCCCCCATAGCCCATTACCAGTCCTAGTCCCCCCCATAGCCCACTTGCAGTCGTATCCCCCATCACCCCATTTTCAGTCTTACCTCCCCTCATAGGCCATTACCAGTCATAACCCCCCCTTGCCAATAGCCCACTTCCAGTCCTAACCCCCATCTGCCCATTTCCAGTCCTAGCCCCCACCATAGCCCATTACCAGTCATAACCCCCCCCTGCCAATAGCCCACTTCCACTCCTAACCCCCCTGCCCATTTCCAGTCCTAGCCCCCACCATAGCCCATTACCAGTCATAACCCCCCCCCGGCCAATAGCCCACTTCCAGTCCTAACCCCCATTACCCCATTTCAGTCAGCCCCTCCATAGCTCATTACCGGCCAGCAAAGGAGGGAAACAAAAAAAACCCAAAACCCTGGCTTCTGCCGTTGCCGCCGTGGCAGCGGCAGAATCAATTGTCAAATTAAAAAAAAAAAGACTTCTTCTGCTCAAGCAGCAAAATCAGCTGGCCTGCGGCCCCTTCCCCTGTGCCCGGAGATCCGAGTCTGCTCTATCGGCGGCGTGCTTTTCAAGCCGCGAGGAGAGTATTCCCCTCTCGCGTGGATTGAAACCGCGCGAGAGGGGAATACTCTCCTCGCGGCTTGAAAAGCACGCCGCTGATAGAGCAGACTCGGATCTCCGGCACAGGGGAAGGAGCCGCAGGACAGCTGATTTTGCTGCTTGAGCAGCAGAAGTCTTTTTTTTTAAAATTTGACAATTGATTCTGCCGCTGCCACGGCGGCAACGGCAGAAGCCAGGGTTTTGTGTTTTTTTTGTTTTCCTCTGTCGCGGGCCGCACAAAGTTGTCTCGCGGGCCGCGTGTTTGAGACCCCTGGTCTAAGGGGCAGGTGCAGCCCATCCCATATCTAGCATCTGGCATGTAGTAAATATGTTCAGAACCAGTCAGGGGTGTGTCTCAGTGCCCTGCTAAGGTGACCGTGCAGGAAAGAGTTGAATCCTTGGCGTCATCAGTTATTGGCTTGATGAAAGACTATTTCACGGTGTATATGAAAAGAAGAGTTCATTTTCTGTAGGGTTTTTTGCTTGTGAAATTTTGAAGTTTATTTTTTATCTGCAATTTTCTCATCATGATTGTAAGAAATCTGCTCCCTTTCCTTTCTGATGTTGCCTTGTAGTCTGGGATAGTAAAACCATGAAACACTTCAGCTTGCCACCTGATTGGTTGTTGGCTGCAGATAGCAGAGAGGTTTATTTTATTTTATTTATTTTTCTCTAGGTTGCCTTTTATATATTAGGGCTGGCACGTTGGATACGCTAGATGGAATTTAAATTTCCAGTGATAAATTCCTTCTACATAGAGGGCCAGACAATAGGGCTTTTCCTTCATCCAAGGCAACACTGTGCAGAAAGCAAGGTTACTTACCTGTAACGGGGTTCTCCATGGACAGCAGGATAAGTCAGCTATACCTGGTGATGTCCTCTGAGTGGCACTATAGATGGAAGTGCTCTCCAGAGCTCAGAAAGGTAAACCTTTCTGAGCCTGTGTAGATAGCCCCTCCTCACCAGCCTGCCTTTAGCCCAGCCAGTGTGTTCCCAGTTTTGCCTTTCCCAGCTAGGCGGCATGCCGATTCAGGGCCGACCTTGTCCAGGGGAGGTGGGTGGGATCATGTGGCTGACTTATCCTGCTGTTCACAGAGAACCCCGATTACAGGTAAGTAACCTGGCTTTCTCCATGGACAAGCAGGATGCTCAGCCACACCTGGTGCCTCCCTAGCTGCACCTGTGCGCACGCTGTGGTGGATGAGAGGGTGTGGACATTTATGCAAGGAACATACTTGGTCACCATGCTTGTTGCAAGTTCGTTTATTGCATCAACAGTGACCTCATCAATAACAGCTAAGCCTAGTGCAGACATAAATGTCAGTGAACACAGTGCAACTTCACCATAGTGTGCTTTTAACGAAGTGAACATAGTGCAATCATGCAACATGGTGCAAACCTGCGAACATAGTGCAAACATATCACAATACAACGCAACTGATAGTGGTAGTAGAACTAAGCACAGATATCAGTAGAGACAGACCACCAATCACCTGTCTGCATCTGGCATTTGCCGTCCAGCAGGGGAATCCTGAGGCCGCTTGTTCCCAGCTCCCTTGGTGGTGGTGGAGAGGATGGTTCGGCCGAAGGCGCTGTCTGTCTGCGCCTCGAAGTCCAGGCAGTAGTGTTTCTGGAAGGTAAGCACTGAGGACCACGTGGCGGCTTTGCAGATGTCACTCACTGGCACTGAGCGCAGGTTGTTGATGAAAGTGGCCAACGCCCGGAGCTGTTGCGCCCCCACTTTAGTACCGGTCTGCGCGCCCGCCTTGTTGTGGCAGTAGGCGATGCAGTCCGATATCCATTGAGACAGTGTCCTTTTTGTGATGGGTCTGCATGGTCTCTTGGGGTCAAAAGACGTGAAGAGTGGTGTCACTTGCCGAATGGAGACTGTCCTGTGGATGTAAGTGTGCAGGGCCCTGACGCAGTCGAGGGTATGTAGCCTTTGCTCTTCCACGGAAGAATGGGGCTCCGGGAACAACCTGGGCAGCTTGATGGACTGGTTGATGTGGAACGCTGATACCACCTTCGGCATGAACCTCTGGTTGGTGTGCAGGGAGGGCGCGGTCCTGGTGGAGTTGCATGAACAGTGGGTGAGCCACAAGGGCCTGCAGCTCACTGATTCTCCTGGCGGATGTGATTGCAACCAGGAAGAGAATTTTCCAAGATTTATACTTTAGGGCTGTTGAATGGAGTGGCTCAAAAGGTTCCTGAGTTAGCTGCTGCAGTACGACATTGAGGTCCCAGGATGGTATTGGTAGTTTGATGGGGGGCCTCAGATTAGCTAAGCCTCTCATGAACCACACAACAGTCGGAAGTGTCGCAATGGAGTTATTGCATATGTAACGTGCTGTCACTTTTCAGAGCTGTATAAAACTTCTCAGTCAAACATAAAATTAAGCTCTACTCTTAACCTACAAGATGATCTGTAGACCAAAATTCCTTATATTAAACCGTCATCCAAAGCTTTTGGTGTTATGCAACTGGGTCTCAGAAACAGAATGGGGCGACTTACTGAATGCACATATGCGTGTGAAAACAGCGCCCTAAACCTCACATCAATGACCCATTAGCATTGCTAATAACTTCTTTAAAGCTTACAAGGATGCCTTAATGATGCTCAAATAACTCGATAAGCATCCTCAGCTAAGCAGTTTATATTCATATCTGAAACGTGATGAATATTCTCCCAACGCCTGAGTAATGGCGCCGTAGCGTTTCACAGTCAAACGTTTCATCAGGGGATATTCTTCAACTCTACCAAAACTTGGCTTCAATCCTCAAATGGAATCCCGTAACAGCCGGTACGGGATTCCATTTGAGGATTGAAGCCACGTTTTGGTAGAGTTACGGGATTCCATTTGAGGATTGAAGCCAAGTTTTGGTAGAGTTGAAGAATATCCCCTGATGAAACATTTGACTGTGAAACGCTACGGCGCCATTACTCAGGTGTTGGGAGAATATTGTGACGCCTTCCACCGCTCTCACCGCACTGCCCCTAGGGGTGGCACGGCAGATTGTCTCTGTTTGATCACTTATAGTGCTATTTAGTATAGACACTTGCCTAATGAGAGACGGTGGATCACCTCCTTAATTGTAGTTGTGGTTTGCTTTTGTTAGCAGTCCGAATAGAAGGAGCACAGGACAATTTATAACATAAATTGCTTTTATTTTTATTTTCTGTAAGGAAATCATTCGTGGCAAAATTCCAGAAAGGGAAAACACATTCAACTAAAGGTATAGGATTCTTCTCCAAATGTGCAAGGTGAATTTCTTCCATAAACTTCTCAACCTTGATAGCAGTATTTTCTAGTATTTACAAACGCAGTAGAAATATCTTTGTGCATTACTCACAAGCTTAGGCACTATGAAAAGCTTCACTTTCTTTGCTGACTTCAAGTTTAAAACATCATTCAGAGTGTTACCTCTTAGCTTTTAAACCACTAGCTTTCTCAGCTGACGTTACAGCAGCAATAAAACTAGCTAGGCTTTCACATGAGGTTTCTCTTATCCACTTGTCTGCTTTCCAAGCATACCATGATATCTGAACTCCTGACATCTTCTTACTTGTTTCATACAGCATAAAGGAAAAGCTTTATACATTAGACACACAAACTGCAATCCATCGATTCAGCAGAGGACATTGATTTATCAGAGAGACAGTCCACGTCCATTTCCGTTGGGGAATTGTATGGCTCTGAACTTGGGGTAATCTCTGGTTTAACCTGTTGTATGTTCTTCAGAAGCTTACAAAGGTTTCTCCACTTTAGCTCACGGTTCCCCTCTGTAACTGGGTTTGAACCTTTTGCTTTTCTCCCCCTTAATAGTTTCTCATCAGGAAATGCAAAAGCTTCTTGACTAGCAGTAACTCTCCTCCTAACAGGCTTTCTATAATATCTGTGTGGAGGTTCAAGACTAGAACTGCTATATTCTGATTCAGAGGTAAAATCCAGGCTTCTCTGCCTGTTCTCTCTATGCCCACACCCTTTGCACTTGCCTTGTAAGTAGTGGTCAGTCCTTCTGGGCTTAGCAGAATTAACAGCTTTGAAATCCTGCTTCTTTCCCTGGTTTACTGGCCTTTTCCTCTGGCTCCTAGCCTGCAACCGGTCCTGCCTTTGAACAGACCTTCTTTGCAGTCTTTCTGGTGTAAAAGCACATACCGTTTGATCAGTACCTGATTCCTCCTCCCACTCAGCTGATTCTTCAAAGAAACTTTGCCCTCGGGGTTTTGCTAGTTTCCCTTTAGCATTGCAATTTCCTTTGCACCGTCCTGTGCCTAGTCCTCGTGTGTGTGAAGCTCTGGAATCAACTCTCAACTGATTCTCCAGCTCCTGTTCATCTCTCCCCTCACTTCCTGTGTGACGCAGCTTATATGTTCTGTGAACTGTTTGCTTCTCTGACCCCACCCTCTCTCTGCTTGCAGCTGTCCTAGAGGTTGGGTGTGGCTTCAAGCTAACCCTGCTTCTATGTGCCTTAGTTTCATTCTCTCTGTGGGAAATGTGCTTCTGTGATCCCATCCCCCGCTTGTGGGAACAAATCTCAGAGTTTTTTCTACTTTTAAAGGGCTCTGCAGCCTTCACATCATCACAATATTCATCATGTTTCAGATAAGCATCCTCAGCTAAGCAGTTTATATTCATATCGAGTTATTTGAGCATCATTATTAAGGCATCCTTGTAAGCTTTAAAGAAGTTATTAGCAACGCTAATGGGTCATTGATGTGAGGTTTAGGGCGCTGTTTTCACATGCATATGTGCATTCAGTAAGTCGCCCCATTCTGTTTCTGAGACCCAGCTGCATAACACCAAAAGCTTTGGATGACGGTTTAATATAAGGAATTTTGGTCTACAGATCATCTTGTAGGTTAAGAGTAGAGCTTAATTTTACGTTTGACTGAGCAATGGAGTTATTGACAGTCTCATCTGCTCGATTGTGGAGAGCCGCTATTGCTGAGAGGTGAACCCTAATGGATTAGGTCTTCAGGCTGATCTCATAAAGGGAAGTAAAGTACTAAAGGACGTTTGCGACTGGACACGAGGTCAGGTTCAGGCTGCGGGCTGCACCCCAGATGCTAAAACGCTTCCACTTGAGGCCATAGGATTTCCGCATGGATGGTCTCCTGGCTGCCAGAACCACGTGCTGTACCTCCGTAGGCAAGTCTAGGGTTGAGAGGTTCAGCCACTCAATCTCCAGGCTGAACGGAGTGTAACGGGTAAACGTAGATCAATTGTTTACCTTATCAGAATATAGAAAGACGAGGGGACATGCAATGAAGCTACAGGGTAAACTATTTAAGACTAATAAAAGAAAATATTTTTTCACTCAACGTGTAATCAAACTCTGGAATTTGTTACCGGAGAATGTAGTAAAGGCTGTTAGTGTAGCTGGGTTTAAAAAAGGCTTGGACAAGTTCCTGGAGGAAAGGTCCATAAACCATTATTAAGAAGGGACCCAGGATATCAATGCTTGACCCAGTACAAGCATTGCGGAACCTGTGTCTTTTGGGGAAACTGCTAGGTACGTATGACCTAGATTGACCATTGTTGGAAACAGGATACTGGGCTTGATGGACCTTGGTCTGACCCAGTATGGCATATCTTATGTTCTTATGTTCAGTGCGAGGGCTTGAAGATTTGGGTGTCGAGTGTTTCACTGTTCTGGGTGAGGAGGTCC
Organism: Ichthyophis bannanicus; assembly: GCA_033557465.1. Classification (NCBI taxonomy): domain Eukaryota; kingdom Metazoa; phylum Chordata; class Amphibia; order Gymnophiona; family Ichthyophiidae; genus Ichthyophis; species Ichthyophis bannanicus. The sequence goes on from CM066045.1 coordinate 58,454,166, forward strand.
AGTCTCGGGGAGAGCCGTATCGGTGGACCTTAGGTGAGACTGAGTAGGAGGGGAAAGCCACATTTGGCGGGGCCAGTGGGGTGTCCCTGATGACTCGCTGCAGAGTTGCAGAGATCAGAGGGATTGAGGGAAAGGCATATGCTAGTGACCACTCTCCCAACACACGTCAAATGCATCCTTGGCTATGCTCTTGGATGACAGGCGCTTTGAGCAGAAGAAGGGGGACATTTCACATTCTGCTCTGTGGCAAAGAGATCGAACTGTGGCATCCCCCACCAATAGAAGATGGAGTTGGCAACCCCTGGATGCAGGGCCTACTCATGCGGCTCCAGCTGTCTGTCAACCTTTCGGCCAAAGTGTTCTGTTCACCTGGAGATAGGATGCCCGCAGCAGGCAGACATTGGAGAGTGCAAGGGACCATTTTGTGAGTGCTTCCTTGCAAAGGGAATAGGACGCTGTCCTCCCTTGTTTGTTGATGTAGAACATGGCTACTTGATTGTCCATCTGGATCAAGATAGATTTCCCTTGTAGGTGCTGTTGGAAGGCCTTTAGTATGTACTTGATGGCCCTGAACTCGAGCAGATTGATGTGTAGATTTTTCTCCTTCATAGTCCATGACCCTTGGGTGTTGAGTTGTGGTAGGTGGGCTCCCCTCCCTGTGGTGCATGCATCCATGGTCCGCACAACATGATGCTTGCGCTGGTGGAGGTCCATGCCCATTGAGAGGTTCGCTGGTGAAGTCCACCAGCGGAGCCCTTCCCTGACCCAGGGATCTTCAGGAATGCGTGTGGTTAGGGGCTGTGAGTGCTGTCTCCAGTGCATACGCAGGTGCCACTGGAGACTGCACATGTGCATCCTTGCTAGTAGAAAGACAGATATCGCCACTGCCATATGCCCCAGGAGGCGTAGGATGGAACGTGCAGTAGCTTGTTTTGCCATGGAAAGATCCAGAGCCAAAGAGGTGATATGTTCATGCGCTGCTCTGGAAGGAAGGTCTTTGAGCCACGGGTGTCGATGATTGACTGCCCCTATGAACTCTAGGCGTTTGGATGGCTATACCTGTGACTTGGCGCGGTTGATGAGGAATCCCAACGTGGATAGCAAGGCCATAGTCCTCTGCATTGTTTCCTGGGTCTCTTGACCTGAGGGCGCCGCGAGGAGCCAGTCATGTAGGTATGGGAAGATGCTGCTGCTGCTACGGCCATGCATACTGTGAAGACCCGCGGCGCTGGTGACAGTCCAAAGGGAAGGACCCTGTACTGGTAGTGATGTCCCAGCACATGGAAACAAAGGTATTTCCTGTGAGACTTTTGGATTGAGACATGAGGTGTAGGCTTCTTGTAGGTCAAGGGAGACTTACCAGTCCCAAGTCTTTTTTGAGTGGTAAGATGGAGTTGAGGGGAGTACATTTTGAACTTCTCCTTGATTATGAATCTGTTTAATTTGCGGAGGTCCAGTATGGGGCATACTCCACCTGATTTCTTGGGAATGAGGAAGTACCTGGAATAGAACCCAGTGTTGACTTCGTCTGCGGGCACCCTCTCTTGTGATGCCAACAGATATATGAGTTCCACTGCCAGGTGGGGAGAGGTGTCTCGTTGGCAGGGTGAATCAGAGAAGGGTATATGGTATCCCTCCCAGATGATTTGAAGGACCCATTTGTTGGTCATGATAAAATTCCATGTTTCCAGAAAAGCTGACAGGCACCCCCCCTACAGGGAGGGTAGCCTGGCGATGATTGCCAGAAAAAGGCCCCGTTCTTCTCTGTGTGAGGGGTCGTCTGCTTCTTTTGTTTGCACTCCCTCTGGTTTTGCCACTGGTGCGAAGGGTCTTGGTTTGGAGTGTTTGTATCTTGAGCCCTGCTACTTACGGTTGACAGGGTATCTCTTGGAGGGGTAGTAAGGCTTGCGGTGGTAGCTGCCCTTTTGGGAGTTGGTGTGGCATTCAAGCCCATCCTCTACCAATGTTTGTAAAGTGGTGTAGTGTTCCTTCAGCGTTCACTGTGTCAGTGACTTTGTTGCTGAAGAGGGATTTGCCTGTGCAGGGTGCGTCTCTAATCCTGTCGTGTGTGTCGTCTTGCAGGCCGGAGGCCCTCAGCAAAGTGCCCATCGTCTGGTGGATATTGCTGTCCTGGCAGTCCTGATGGCTGTGTCAAAGGCGTCGAAGGCCTTGTCACCAGGTGTTTGCTGTATTTGGCGATGTCTGTTAGTGTGGCGGAAGCTGTTGCCTGGGCTCTTTTGGCAGGGCCGAGATGTTGTTCCTCAAGTTTGCCATTAGTATGTCCTGGAAGAGGATGTGCTGAAATTGATGCACCACAATCCTGATGTGAGCATTGCCCCTTGGAAAATTGTTCTTCCCAAATCGTCCAGGAGTTTATGATCCTGCCCTGATGGGTTGTTGGCATGAGTGTATGAGGATTTCACCTTTTTCAGGGTCGAGGGCATGACGATGGACTGGTGCGGTAGTTGAAATTTGATGAATCCCGGTGTGGACTGGACCTAGTACTTGGTGTCCAGTTTCCTGGAAAAGGCATGGCCTGAGGCGGGCGTCTGCCACAGTTTCACTTGGTTGTCTTGCAGCTTCTGATGGACGGGCAGGGCAAGGGTGGGTTTTGGTGCATTGAGGTACTTAAGGACCTCGGGCTCCAGCTCCCCTGATGCGTTCAGAGGTGCCAGGGCTAGGGCTGCTGCCACCTTCCTCAGAAACCTTGGGTAGGTGAAGTCCTTGGGGGGGGGGGGGGGGGGGGGACAGGCTTGGTTGGCTTTGTGTCCATAGCCGTGGGGTTTTCCCCCAAGGGAGTGTCCTTCATGGAAGTTGAGCCCAGGACAGCTGCTTCCATGTCTTCCTCTCCTCCATATGAGGGTGTGGGAATTGTGGGCTAGGGGAGGGAGACTGTGTGAAGCTTGGAGCGCTGAGGCCAGGTGGAGATGGGCGTGACGCAACTCGATGCACAAAGTCTCTGGGTGGTCTACCATGAATAGAGGAGACTGTGGCATTGCCATCTGCTCCACCAATCAAGTGAGGAGCTTCAGAATGGCTACGGAGTTGTCTGTTCTCCTCGAGTACTGGTGGTGGTACCTCTTGCACCCGCTGGAAGGGCTGAAGCTGGTGGAGGAGGAGCTGGAGCATCTCCTGCGTTTGAGCTGCTTTCTGCCCCTGCTGTCATGGTTGCTGCTTTCTCTGCAGCTGTTGTGGTGGCTCCTGCTGTTTTTGTCCCTATTTTGGTGGCTCCTGCGGCTTTTAACATACCTGCCCCGGTGTCTGCTGCCACTGCTGGCCCTGCTGCTGGTTCCACTGTGATGACGAGACTGTCCTGTCTGCTCCCCCTGTGTGCTGATTGGTGTGGGGGCTTGCTTTCACTGCTGATGCTGTGTCCACGCTGATTTGGAGCTCTCCATCGGTGCTGTCATGCCTGCTGCCTTGGTGCCAATCGGGAGTCTCTCCGTTGGCACTGTGGTGCCTGCGAGGGCTGTACGGGCTGGAGCCAGACTTCTCGCGCTGATTGGAGAGTCTCCCATCAGCGCAGTGACATTGGCGGTTGCTTCCTGGGTTGCCCTGATGACTCTCGCATTGGTCAACAGAAGGTCGGAGGGAGGAGCACAAGGTGGCCATGTTGCCAGCGCCATGATGGCGACTTCCAGGACCATGCTGCTGAGTGCTGGAAGCTTCAGGGGAGCCAGGCGAGGTGGCTTAACGTCTTGTTGGAACCTGGGCAGTTGCTCGGGCTGTGGAGGATGCCACGGCTGCTTCTACTGCTGCACAGCCGGCGATGGAGGCCCTACTGGGCACATTTTGTGCCAATTCATACAAGACTTTGAGGTCTGACCGGCAGTATGGGGAAAGGTGAGTGCTGGCTCCTGAGAAGGCAGGCTGATTTTGGCAGGCAGTTCAGTAGTGACCAGATAGTCTCTTAGCGCGTGACTCCTCAATTTCCTCTCTCTGGGAGACATGCTAGAGCAATGGGTGCAATCTTCCACCCGATGGCTGGCTCCATATTCTTCTTGCTGATGTTTTCTGCTTTGTATAGATGGATTCTTGGAGAGCTGTGCAATCCATTTTGCTGGCAAGGCAGAAGAAGAGACTAGCCGGGCTAGGGGCGAGCTGGTAAGGTGGGTCTATCTACACATGCTCAGAAAGGTTCACCTTTCTGAGCTCTAGAGAGCACTTCCATCTATGGCACCGCCCGGAAGGCATCACCAAGTGTGGCTGATGCATCTTGCTTGTCCATGGAGAGAGTATTTCTCTTAAAGGAGCAGTAGACGAGGGGCAAGTGTGTGAAATTCTAGCTTTTGTTGGTCTAAGTGCCTACCATACCCTTGAAATATGACATCTACAAGGCTGAAAGTTGAAATACAAACATGTTGCCCATGAAGGATCTGCCTTGGCTGTGATAGAGGTTTTTCAACCCTTCATTTCAAAATGATATTAGAAAAATAGGCTACACTGCAGTGCCAAGAGCACCGAGTTAGTGAAAGGGAGGGCACATACACTTGATCTGTTGTTCTCGAATGAAGGAGATTAGAGGACAATCTGATAATCCTGTAGATTTACATCAGAACATCTTATCAGTACCTGTCAAGGGATTTTATTCTAGATGAATGGATAAATCACAAGAATATTTAAAGATATACTTTAGAAAGGCCATTCATGGGACTGCAGTGACCTACAAGTGAAAATGTCTGCAATTCTAGGTGAAGGTGAGCATGTATGAGTCCAAACCAAAATCAACATATCCCTGCCCCTTCCTGCAGATGTGAGTGTTACTGCAAACCAAGAAGTGGAGGTACACACCTGGGACAATATATATACAGTTGTGGTCAACATTATTGGCACTCTTGCATTTTAGGTATGCTGTGTACAATATCTTGAGAATTAATTGGAAATATTCCAACTATATGTTATCGTGATACTTTAATAGTATGTTCAAAGGTATACAAAAAAAAAGATGTCTGTAACTTAGAGGTAGTAATTTCAGAGAAACGAAAATATGATTGGGACAGGATTAATAGCACCCTTCACTAATATTTAGTTGTACAACCCTTGGCAATGATGACAGCCTCCAAACATTTCTTGTAGCCATCTATAAGTTTCGTAGATCTGTCTGCTGGTAGTTTCTCCCATTCTTCAACTGCGATTTGTTCCAGCTTATGAATGTTCCCAGGATTCTTTTTACCAATGTCAGATTTCAGTTCTTTTCCTGGATTGAGATCAGAACTCCTTGCTGACCAATTTAAAACAGTTCATGTATTTATAACATTTATAAACTGCCTAATCACAAAAGTTCAAAGCGGTACAGAAAACATGCAACTAATATTAAACAAAAATCAAGCACAAAAGCTTGACGAAACAAATGCCACTTCAATAGCCGATGAAAAGACAACGCATTCAAACATCCACGTAACGAGACTGGCAAATGGTTCCATACAACAGGTACCGCCAAAGCAAAAACACGGAACCCCATAACCTGCAAACTAGACTGAAACAAAGATGAAACAAGAAGAGTATCACTCAAGCCCTGGCGAATCACATGGGAAGAGGAATGCCAGGACAATAACTCTGCCAAACAAGCCGCAGACAAACCCAGCCGAAGCTTCAAAACTACACAAAGAACCTTAAAACAACCTGCAGTTGAATAGGTAACCAACGCAGACAAGGAGTAAGATGATCAAAATGTGTTTTACCTAAAATGACCTTTGCAGCGGTATTCTGTGCCAGTTGGAGCATTGACAAAGTAGATGCGGGCAAACCCATTTACACCACATTGGCATAATCAAATGTTGGTGACAACACTTCCTGAAACACAGAACAAAAGTCAGAAGGTGACAACAAAGACTGAAGACTGTGTAAAAGCTGGATCAAAACGAAGGAACGGCTAACAAGCCAATGTCACACTCCGAGATAAATAATTTCCTGATGAACAGCAACTTTATGCCCATTTAACAAAACCACCTCAGCGGCAACAAAGGATCTATCATGGAAGACAAACAAGATCTGTCTTACGATACTCCAGCCTATGCTAGGCAAATCACAATGAAACAACTTCTAAACAATGCAAGAGTGGCAAAGAAGCGTACCCTGCAGAAACATCAAAAGGCTTATACACTAGAAAATCATCAGCGTAAGCACAGTAAAAAAAAACCTCCAAAACTCCTTTTCAGGCCCCCTTGGTGTCTCACAGTGATGATGTCAGCAGAGTCGCAAATGGTACAGGCACACAAACAGTCCAGTCCAGCAGAAGGAGGCACAAGGACAAGCAGGTAAAAAGGTAGCAAGAAACTCCTGCTGATGCTTGCACCACTCTCCTTCCTTTTTAATGTTCTTTTGTGCTTTTGGATGTATGTTTTGGGTCCTTGTCCTGTTGAAGGACCCATGACCTTCAACCCAGACCTAGCTTTCTGACACTACGTAGCACATTTCGCTCCAGAATACCTTGCTAGTCCTCTGACTTGGTTTGATGATGATCTTGAAACATTTGCTTCTCAAGATCAAAGAGCATAGTATTAAAATGGGTCTGTACCTTAACGTTAAGAAGATAAAGATCCTGACAACTAACAAAATCAATAAGTCCATCACTGATGGAGAAGAAATTGAAATAGTTGACAACTTTTGATCTACTTGGATCAACAATCAATAAAGGACAGGCAGTCGAGAAATCCGACAAGGCAACAGGAACCACAAGGCAGAGTGGCTATGAAGGACCTAAACAAGATTCTCAAGAGCAGAGATGTCTCTCTCCATACAAAGATTTGACTTGTTCAAGCCATGGTGTTTACAATAATGTCATATGGATGCAAAAGTTGAACAGTGAAAAAGATAGGAAGAAAATTGATGCTTTTTGAATTATATTGCTGGCAACGAATACTGTGTATATCATGGACTACTCGAAGAACAAATCAGTCAGTACTACAGGAGATCAAACCTAAGCTTTCTTTAGAAGCTCAAATGACAAGACTTCGACTTTCATATTTTTGACACATCATATGAAGAGAGATTGTTGGAGAAAGACATAATGCTTAGTAAGATAGAAGATCAACGCAAAAGAGGAAGGCTGGCAATGAGATGGATTGATACAATAACAGCAGCTATTGGATGGACTGAATAACAGCAGCTATAGGTACCACTTTATCAACAATGAGCCTTCTGACTGAAGACTGAGCATAGTTTAGGTCAACTATCCAGAGGGTCGCCATGAGTCAACACTGACTCGATGGCACTTAACAACAGTCTTCTGACTTCATGATTCCTTTAGTACATTCCAAGTCTCTAGTTTCTGAGGCAGAAAAACAGCCCCACAAAATTATGGAACCTCCACCATATTTAGCTGTAGGAAGGGTATTTTTTTTCCTTATGAGTTTCATTTCTTCGCCTGTAAATGTATGGCTGGTTTGCATGGTCAAAGAGCTCAAGTTTGGTTTCATCTGTCCACAGAACGTTTTCCCAAAAGGCTTGTGGTTTCTCAAGATGGGTTTGGGCAAAGATTAGGTGTGCTTTTTTATGTATGTCTTTGAGCAGTGGGGTCCTCCGCCCTTCTTTGTTTAGTGCACGGCATATGTTGCAGGTTGAAACCTCTATTCCAGATTGCTCCAGGTCAGCCTTAAGCTTATTGGATGTTGTACGAGGTGTTTTTCCAACAGTTCACACTAACCTTCAAAGACTTATTGGATTAATTCTTCTTCCTAGCAGATCCACTGAGGTTCTGGACAGTTCCATGGAACTAAAATCTTCAAAAAAACTGATCAGAGCCACCAGATTACCACCATAATGCCTCTTTAACTTCTAAAAGAGTTAAAACGCTGACTTGCTCCCGAACTGTCTGCAGGTTTTGTAACACTGCCTCAGAGGTTGGCATTTTTTTGCAGCCTTTGAGAGAACCTTTTCCAAGTGCGGCAGGTCGGGAGCAAGTCGGCATTCTTCCCTCCTTTGGAAGCCAAGAGGCATTATGGTGGCTTTGAGAATTGAAATCATATGGATATGAACTTTTCACCAGCTAAGTATTCTCTTTAAGAACTTTAGTTAAGTCTAGTGGAAGTGACCTTTGTCTACGAAAGTCTCCGTTACAAATGAAGAATTACTTTTGAGGGTTGATTCTAGTGGATTATGAAATGTTTTTGATAAGTGTGGCATAATTTCATGCTTTTGGTAACATTTCAGAGCACTTTCAACAACAAAAGAGTAGTAGTATTTGGAAGTATATAGGAATGTGATGACATTTTTATGAAGGACGTATTTTGTTTGAAGTCTTCGGATAAAATTTAGAAATGTCTAATACAAGTCAAGTTAAAGGTATTAGTAGAAAAAAAATATAGAAAATTTTCAAGAGTGAAATAGCACTAAGAGAGGAGCACAAGGTAAACATTGTTATAACAGTTTTCCCAAAGCTCCATTCTGATGGCTCCTTCATTCTTATATTAATTTTTTGATAGAAGATTTCTGGGAGTATTGTCCTTAACCCCCTCAAAACAAAAGAATTGTTAGGCAGCATTGGTAGTACTGTTCCTAGGTTTTTTTTATGTTACGACCTCCTTCAAATGTTGCAGGTGCTAATGCTGAATTGGTCCCCCTCCCCTGCTGCTAATATGACTTCCTTACCCTTTGCTCCCCCCAAAGTAAGCAAGCAAACTACGCCAGTAGCCACAGGGAGGGTGGCCAATTACCAGATACCCCATTTACCTATGTGAATGGCTTTTGGAAATTGCCCTCATTACATAGATACTGAACTTAAACCATGTTTTATATGTACAGTATTTAACAAGTTCATATCCACTTACGCATTTTTACAAGTTCATTCTGGCAGAGGTGGTGTTGGGAGGATCGTGAGTATTCAGTTTCATTGTCAAATTCTTTGGGAGGGGGCTATTGTGAAAGTAGTGCAAAGCTGAAAGTTTACCTAGGACACGTAATACTCCATCATGGGCCTTGGCTTTAACTAATAAACAGGCAGATGCAGAAAACCGGCACTAGATGCACGCCTAAGATGACTTCAACGCGGCCCAACAATGCATATTTTAATGCCGAATGCAGCAAAGATAGGGCATGCAAATGACTCCTGCGTTAACCGTGTGCATGCAAATGAGCCATCGCAGCATTAAACTGGGAGAGCAAGCCAGACACATGCGCACAAGAAGACTGTGCTAGTTAGGCTGGCTCTCCGGGCACGGCATGGCTAATTTGCATAGCAGCCCCAACAGTATTTTGATGGCACTTGGGGACAATCGCAGCCTCGAGAAAAGCCCGCTTAAGGTGAATTTGGGGGCCTCTAGACCATCGGGCTTTTTTTTTTTTTTAATTAATGGGAGGTGTGAGGGAAGGGGCCACTAGACCACCAGGTTTGTTTGTTTGTTTAATTTAATGAGGGGTGGGGGGGGGCAGGGCCAGCTAGATCACCAGGGGTCGTTTTATTGTGGGGCACAGCTCCCAACAGTATTTTGATGGCATCGGAGGCCTTTCCCGATGTCATCAAAATACTGTCAGGGATGGGATCGGGGCCGCTGGACCACCAGGGGTCGTTTTATTGTGGGGCACAGCTCCCAACAGTATTTTGATGGCATCGGAGGCCTTTCCCGATGTCATCAAAATACTGTCAGGGATGGGATCGGGGCCGCTGGACCACCAGGGATCATTTTATTGTGCAGCACGGCTCCCGACAGTATTTTCATGGCATCAGGGGCTTTCCCAATGCCTGATCATCTGAGGAATCTGAGGAAAAGATGATCTAGGCATCAGTGAAAGCATCCAGTGCAATCAAAATGCTGTCAGGGGCGCTTATTAGAAGTTTACTTCTATTCAGACCCTGAAGTAAATACTTTGGCGCTGTGGCTGGTTGTGAAATCCTCTACGCCTGTCTCTGCATCGGGCATAACTATGATTTGCATATCAGCCCGGCTGCTAATAGTTTTAAATAATTCAAGTTCAATTAAATACGCATTGTGTGTGTTGGGCGCTAGTTTTTCCGCCGTCGTTTGTCCGTTTCCTGCATTTGCAGGATCATTAAAAGTGCTTAAATGTGGTGTTAGGAGCTCGTAAAGCCCACTCTAGCTTTCTTCATCGGCCTGAAAGGAGCAGGGTTTAGAAGTAAAGTAGGGGGCAGGGATTTTGCTACCACCTTTTCAGGAATAGCTCAAGGTGAGTTACATTTAGGTTCAGTAGGTATTTTTCCTACATTTGCAATCTAAAGGGGGAGATATTCAAAGGCATGTACATTGTTTGCAGACCTGCCACCTGTGCAAATGCCACTCAGCAGGATACTCAGTGGTACTAACATGGCTAGTGTGCTGAACATCTGTGGGTGCCGCCACTGTATGCCAGGGAGTCACACTCTAGAGAGTGGAGACACTGAGCCACTACCCGGATACCAACATGCAGGGCAAGTCAGGCGCAATGAAGACTGGCCTACCTTTCGCCATAAGAACATAAGATATGCCACACTGGGTCAGACCAAGGTCCATCAAGCCCAGTATCCTGTTTCCAACAGTGGCCAATCTAGGTCATATGTACCTAGCAGTTTCCCCAAGGGACACAGGTTCCACGATGCTTGTACTGGGTCAAGCATTGATACCCTGGGTCCTTTCTTAATAATGGTTTATGGACATTTCCTCCAGGAACTTATCCAAACATTTTTTTAAACCCAGCTACGCTAACAGCCTTTACTACTTCCTCCGGTAACAAATTCCAGAGTTTGATTACACGTTGAGTGAAAAAATATTTTCTCTTATTAGTCTTAAATAGTTTACCCTGTAGCTTCATTGCATGTCCCCTAGTTTTTCTATATTCTGATAATGTAAATAATCGATCTACGTTTACCCGTTCCACTCCATTCATTAATTTATAGACTTCTATCATATCTCCCCTCAGCCGTCTCTTTTCCAGGTTAAAGAGCCCTAACCTTTTTAGCCTTTCTTCATAGGGGTATCCTTCCATCCCCTTTACCATTTTACTGGCTCTTCTCTGAACCTTTTCTAATAATGCTATATCCTTTTTAAGATACAGCAACCAGAATTGCACACAATATTCAAGGTGCGGTCGCACCATGGAACGATATAGAGGCATAATAATATCCTTTGTTTTATTTTCCATTCTTTTCCTTATGATACCTAGCATTCTATTTGCTCTCTTGGCCGCCGCCGCACACTGGGCCGAGGGTATTAACATGTTATCCACAATGGCGCCTAAATCTGTGGTGGTGGTTCCTAATGTGGAACCTTGCATTGTGTAACCATAGTTTGGGTTGTTCTTCCCTAGGTGCATAACTCTGCACTTGTCCACATTAAATTTCATCTGCCATTTTGATGCCTAGTCTTCCAATTTATCAAGATCATCTTGTAATTTTCCACAATCCTCTTGGGTTTTAACAACTTTAAATAGTTTTGTGTCATCTGCAAATTTGATAACCTCACTTGTTGTTCCCTTTTCCAGGTCATTTATGAATATGTCAAAAAGCAGCGGACCCAGCACAGATCCCTGGAGTACACCACTATTCACCTTTCTCCATTGGGAAAATTGGCCATTTAACCCTACCCTCTGCTTTCTATCTTTTAACCAGTTTCTGATCCACAATAGTACACTGCCTCCTATCCCATGACTCTTTAGTTTTGCCAAAAGTCTCTGATGAGGGACCTTGTCAAAGGCTTTCTGAAAGTCCAAATACACTATATCAACCGACTCACCTTTGTCTACCTGTTTATTCACACCTGAAAAAAACATAACAGTTTAGTAAGACAAGATCTTCCTTGTCTAAGGCCATGTTGGCTGTCTCCCATTAAGCCATGACTTTTCACATGTTCAGCAATTTTGTTCTTTCTGATGGTTTCTACCATTTTTCCCGGTACTGACGTCAGGCTCACGGGTCTGTAGTTTCCCAGATCACCCCTGGAACCCTTTTTAAAAATTGGCGTTACATTGGCGATCCTCCAGTCTTCAGGTATTAGAGGTGATTTTAATGATAGTTCACAGATTACTAATAGCAGGTCTGCAGTCTCACATTTCAGTTCTTTCAACACCCTTGGATGTATATCATCCGGCCCAGGTGATTTGCTACTCTTTAGTTTATCTAATAGTCATAATACATTTTCCTTACGTATCGATATTTCCTTCAATTCTTCTGCACCTTTAAATACCACTTCAGTCATGGGTAACATAGAAGCTAACGGGCAGCGACTGAATATGCCACTGCCTGGTTAGCTTCCTGGCAATCTGGCCAACCTGGATATTGAGGGCCGGGGCCCAGATATGGTCTTGGTATTGATTCTCCGGGTTTAGAGTTCAGCAGCGGCAGCTAGCCATGGTAGATTGTCTAGTCACTGCCGCCGAATATCGGGGCCCTAAGTTTATACTTCGGGCAATGAAGGGTTAAGTTACTTGCCCGAGAGCACCAGGAACAGCAGTGGGATTTGAACCCTGGCTCTCAGTCTAACCATTAGGTCACGCCTCCATTCTACGTAGACATACATGTCTCACGTAGTATAGATTGTTCATTCTGTCTTCCTATTGTTCAGTGGTATGTACGCAAATGGCATATTCTAAATAGACTATTCATTGTTCCCTGCACGCTGCATAATTACTATTAGTAAACAGATGGTGCCCTAAACTCAGGCTGGGGATTGGAACAAGATGAACATGAACACTGTGTACCTTTCAGGTGACAGATGCCCTCTCCCCCCTTGCAAAAATGTATTTTAAGTCCTGGAAAAATGTGCAAGGAAGTGTCCCATCCCCTTTAGAAATTAACAAACGTGTCTTTGGGAAATTTCAGAGGCATCCTGCAACTACAAGGCTTCTTTTTTTTTTCCTAAAATATAATTTAATCATGCTTCTAATAAGCAGGACTAATATTGAATCTTCATCAGATGTAATGAACACTGGGCATATGAACAAAGACCTCATTCACAGTAAATACAGCATTTCAAGCTTGACTTTTTGGAAAAAAGTAAACTATAATAAAAGGTGCCTTGTGTACATTTTAGAAGCCAGCAATGCCTTACATGCTGCAGTGTGGCCTTTTAAAACTTGTATTAAGTGACTGGATGTTAGGATGTTCTGAATTAATAGCTACCAGTGTGACTACAAAACAAAGAATTGGACATAACATGGGCTATATCAACAATCAAAAGTGATACACCTCTGTGAAAACAAGATTTGGGAGGAACAGGTACATGGTCCATGTGTAATGTTCTAATTGGTGTCCATGACAACCTGTGATGAATGAGGATTAGAATACTCGAACTGCGTTTCGACCATTGACGACAGCATCGAATTGTACTGCTTCAGGAATACAGAAGGTGGTAATTGCCAATGTCGGCCCATCCACTAGGCAGCTGCCTAGGGTGGCATACCTCTGTGGGTGGCATGCTGTGTGCTTCGGCACACATGGCCTGCATTACCACCCCCCCTCCCACTATTGCTGATTCCAGTGGCAGGATCGGGGGGGGGGGTGGCTAAGATCTGTGACAGTGGCCTGTGGCAGGCCATATGCTTTGGCACACATGGCCTGCTGCTTCTGAACCGGGCACACAAGGGGAGCAGAGGCTCCTGCAGGAGATAGGAGAGTCACATGACTGCATGACTATGTAGATAAAAATTAAAAACAAAACACCATGCATAGTAGATTCTACTATGCATGGTGTTTTGTTTTTAATTTTTATCTACATAGTCATGCAGATACACGTATATAATTTATATATATTTTTATTATACTTATTTTTGTGTTGATCTTGATGTTAGCCTGAATCATATTATTTATATTAATCTTTTTCAATGTAAATTTCTCTATCTCTTCATCCAGTTTGCCAAGACTTTGGCAACATTTTTACTTGTTGGTTGTTCAGCCCTGCGTTTGGTTGTTTTGTTTTTAATGTGAGGTCCAATCCAATTTTTATTTATTGTCTTATTACATGTTTATTTACAAGTTTGCATGTTCAAAGATATGCCTTACATTTGTGGCACAAGAATGTTTGTATCTCCAGCATACTACATGCCAGGTGTGTTATTTTAATTTATATTTTTAATATTGTTATTTAATATTTATCTATTTTTATTGTTGTGTATATAGAAATAGATTTGCATTCCTTCCCCCCTGAAGAAGGCGTTGCCGAAACGCGTTGGGGTCTCTATACAATAAAGAAGAATTTGTTCATCCAACGTCTCCTGCCTCTTGTGACTCTGCTGCTTCTGAACCCCAGAAGTTGTGTCCGGGTGGGGGTGTCAGAAAACAGCAAGCCATGTGTGCAGACAAGCTGCTCCCCCATGACTCCACCGCCAGAAACAGCAACAGTGGGGGACGGTGGCATGGCTCAGCATGGGTGGGGAGTCGGCCCTGCGTGGCCAGGGCTTCTGTCTAGGGCAACAGAAACTCTTGGTCCAGCTCTGGTAATCGCCACTTGGTTTCAGACCCGAATGAATTGGATTGGGAGACCATCTGGTGCCTTGCACGTCTCAACATACAGCCCTGTACTGTATTTATATCTAGTCATACAAGTTGTTTCATGTCTATTGTGGAATTTCTCCAGCTTTGATGGTTATAATGGAGAAGGTTGCACATTGAAGATCATTCCACTCATGCTCTACAGGGCTGGTCCAAAGGTATCCAACACTAGGTGAACCTTCAGCCATGCAGCCCTTGATGGCTCCCGACCCTATACTGCCCATCACCAAACTCCAGCGTCCCTCCCCTCCCCCATGTCAAGCATCTCTGCTCCCCTTCCCTAGTCTCTCTCCCATGGTGTCCAGCATCTCTCCTTTCCTTCCCTACCCCTCCACCCCGTTTCCAGCATCTCTGCTCCCCTTCCCTAGTCTCTCCCCCATGGTGTCCAGCATCTCTGCTCCCCTTCCCTAGTCTCTCCCCCATGGTGTCCAGCATCTCTCCTTTCCTTCCCTACCCCTCCACCCCATGTCCAGCATCTCTGCTCCCCTTCCCTAGTCTCTCTCCCATGGTGTCCAGCATCTCTCCTTTCCTTCCCTACCCCTCCACCCTGTGTCCAGCATCTCTGCTCCCCTTCCCTGGTCTCTCCCCCATGGTGTCCAGCATCTCTCCTTTCCTTCCCTACCCCTCCACCCCGTTTCCAGCATCTCTGCTCCCCTTCCCTAGTCTCTCTCCCATGGTGTCCAGCATCTCTCCTTTCCTTCCCTACCCCTCCACCCTGTGTCCAGCATCTCTGCTCCCCTTCCCTAGTCTCTCTCCCATGGTGTCCAGCATCTCTGCTCCCCTTCCCTAGTCTCTCCTCCATGGTGTCCAGCATCTCTCCTTTCCTTCCCTACCCCTCCACCCTGTGTCCAGCATCTCTGCTCCCCTTCCCTAGTCTCTCTCCCATGGTGTCCAGCATCTCTCTCTCTCCTTTCCTTCCCTACCCCTCCACCCCGTTTCCAGCATCTCTGCTCCCCTTCCCTAGTCTCTCCCCCATGGTGTCCAGCATCTCTGCTCCCCTTCCCTAGTCTCTCTCCCATGGTGTCCAGCATCTCTCCTTTCCTTCCCTACCCCTCCACCCCGTTTCCAGCATCTCTGCTCCCCTTCCCTAGTCTCTCCCCCATGGTGTCCAGCATCTCTGCTCCCCTTCCCTAGTCTCTCCCCCATGGTGTCCAGCATCTCTCCTTTCCTTCCCTACCCCTCCACCCCGTTTCCAGCATCTCTGCTCCCCTTCCCTAGTCTCTCCCCCATGGTGTCCAGCATCTCTCCTTTCCTTCCCTACCCCTCCACCCTGTGTCCAGCATCTCTGCTCCCCTTCCCTAGTCTCTCTCCCATGGTGTCCAGCATCTCTCCTTTCCTTCCCTACCCCTCCACCCCGTTTCCAGCATCTCTGCTCCCCTTCCCTAGTCTCTCCCCCATGGTGTCCAGCATCTCTGCTCCCCTTCCCTAGTCTCTCTCCCATGGTGTCCAGCATCTCTCCTTTCCTTCCCTACCCCTCCACCCTGTGTCCAGCATCTCTGCTCCCCTTCCCTAGTCTCTCTCCCATGGTGTCCAGCATCTCTCCTTTCCTTCCCTACCCCTCCACCCTGTGTCCAGCATCTCTGCTCCCCTTCCCTAGTCTCTTCCCCATGGTGTCCAGCATCTCCTTTTTTCTTTCTTACCCCTTCTCCAAGGTGTCTAGAATCACGTGTTACCCTTTCTCTACCCCCTGCTGCTGCTGGCACACTGCTTCCATTCTCCCCGATTCAGGGCTGCCCTGTGGGTGTTGTGTTGCCCCTTAAATTCTGCCACTCTAGGTGGACGCACAGTCCAAAGCAAACTCCTGGAATTCGTTGCTGGACGATGTAGTAAAAGCTGTCAGCATAGCTTGGTTTAAAAGCAGTTTGGCCAAGTTCCTGGAGGAAATTTCTCTAAACCATTATTAAAGCGGTTGGAATTTGTCTACTACTTGGGAACCTGGCAAGAACTTGTGACCTGGATTAGCCACTGTTGAAAATAGGACACTGAGCTTGATGGACCTTTGCTCTGACCTAGTATGGCATTTCTTATGTTCACCTCTGGTGGCAGAACCGGTCCTGATGCTGTATTTCCAGAATAATACAGGTAGCCCAGAGAAAGGCTATCAAAACCATGCAGGCTGGACCAAAAGTCTTCTGGCACTTGAGGACCTAAATATATGTACCCTAGAGGAGAGAGGAAAAATGAAGGACACATTCAGGTATTTCAAAAACATAAATAAGCCTCAGGAAAAAACCCTTTTACAGTGAAAAGAAAATTCTAGACAGAGAGGCTCGGAGCTTGGGGTTAGACGCGGTAGCAACATGAGAAAATATTTCTTCAGAGAGGGATGCAGACGCGCGGAAAGATGGTCAGAGTAGATGTTGGAGAGAGAACAGTAACTGAATTCAGAAAAAGCCTGGCTGGCATAAGCACAGAAGATCTGTATTTGTGAAGGAGGAAAGGGACAGTTTGAGATCAACTGCAGCAAAAGCAGCGTACGAGACGGCTGAGAGGAGATATGATGGAGGTCTGTAAAATCCTCAGTGCGTCGAATGAGTAAATTCATATCAATTGTTTTACTCGTTCAGAAAGTACAAACACTAGGAGACATGTCATGAGGTTATTAAGCAGTGCATTTAAAACAAATCAAAGAAAATATTGTTTGATTCGATGTACAGTTAAGCTTTGGACCTTGTTGCCAGAGGATAGAGCAGAGCTAGATTGAAAACCGGATTGGGCAAGTTCCTGGAGGAAAAGTCCACACATTGTTAGGAACCAGGCAGACTTGGGAGTAAGCAGCATGAAACCTACTTTTTTGGGATCCTGCCAAGCACTTGTGATGTGGATTGGCCACTTTTAGAAAAGGGATATTGAGCTTGAGAGACTTTGTCTGACCCAGTATGGAAGTTCTAATGTACTTCACAGGAAGGTTTAATAAGATCAGCCGAGAAGAACATTATCTGCCTTCTCTGTTTCAATAGTCCTCGTGGTGTTGGCATGGGTGATGCAGGCTCCTCTTAATTCATACCAGTATGTTTCCAGTTGGCCAGGGATTTGCCTTCCCAATTACACCAACCTGACAGTACAACACTTACAGAACAAAGAGAGTATTAAATATAGCATGAGCGCCCCTGCTCGTTCTTGTGACATACAGGATTCCTACCCCCGAATCATTCTAAAATTGTGACTTGCCCTGGCTCAGCTGCTAACATTAGCCAAATGTACTATGGCAACAAGTTTACTCTTAAAAACTCTGCTCCTACAGAAACGGTATGTCTAGTCACGGTCCGTCCCTTTCCATGGAAATAAGCCTGAAGTACATTGTGTTCCTGTTCAATGGAGAGAGCTTTCTTGATAAGAGCATTCCATTTATAAGAACAGCTTTTTTTTTTTTTTTAAGTCCTAACCTTAATACAGAAACTGCTTTATCTGGTCCCGGGGATGTTCTTGTATTAGGATTCCACTGTGACTCCCCCCCCCCCCCACCACCCCCACCCCTCCTGACAAGATAGCTAGATTTAAGCAAATCTTGTCACAACCTGGCCATTTAGGTTTGGTTGAAAATAAACTTAAACTTGGCTTGCTCTCACATAGCTAGCTAAATGTATGCTTGTTCTTTGTGCATGCAGACATAGCCAGTTACGCATAGCTGGTTAGAAATGAATTTGAGTCAGCCATCTATGTTTCTACCCCCTTCCTAAACAGGTCCTGGGAACACCCGCTTTTTTTTTTTTTCTTTTTAAGTGGGTCAATACAGCCAACTATGAAAATAGATAATTTTCATGTAGCCAATTGACTGTTGGGGGAGAGAGGGGTGGGAAGAGGTGTAGAGGAGGTGAATTTTAAGTCAGTTTAACTTTTGATCACAGCATTTTTCTGTGGGATGATTTTTTTCATTTCTCACAACTTGCTGGAACTTGAATCTCCTCCTGGAGGGTTGTGAAGACGCACGAACCACAATACAGTATGTTTTGCTGTTGGTTCAATAAACGCTAACACGGTCTGCAGATTCTTTTTTATTTTATTTATTGGTTTGTTAAACACACAATGAGGATTACAACATTTCTGATACAATGAATTCAAACAAAAGCTATCTTTCTTCTCATCACAGTGAACGCTTAAGCACTTCTCATAGTGCTGAAAACTCAAGAACCCAGAAGTGGAACAGTATGGGAGGAAAAAATAGAAGTTTAACCATATCTGCCTTTTAAGTCTTGGGGTGCATAGCTGCAAAACCGAGCCATTGATGCTTATATAATAGCCATTCTCGTTTAGAATTCTTTAAATTCATGTCTCTCACTTGGTTTGCAGCTTGTCGTGCTGTGAGGGCTTGCGTGCATCAGTGATGCTGAGAGCTAAACTAACGGTAGTTTAACTACTGGCAGGGTCTCCCAAGATGGACAGGTCTCAGCTGAGGTGCCAAACCAAGACAAACCACCCATCCTATATGTCCTCGTAAGATTATTCATAATTTGTATATAGTTCCCCTGGTTTCTTCCATGTTTTATTACCCCTGTTCAATGTTAACTCAGTGTGGCCGTTACATTGTAGTATGTTCTGTTTTAACTGTAAACCGCACTGATTATAATAGCGTGGTATATAAGAAATATAAATAAATCAATCAATCTGGGCAGCAGCAGAATGGTATAGTGTTGACGGCGGAGGATCACACTTTTGTGACAATGGCAACTACACCGAACTTAAACTGTGCGGAAGAAAGGCCCGGCAATCTACTTCTGTATCTTGCCATGAAAACCCAATGGATAGTTACAACAAAACAAATTGTGCTATGGTGCTGGAAGATGAGACCCCAAGGTTGGAAGGCACTCAGCTACTGGGGAAGAGCTGAAGACTTTTTAGAGTAAAGCCAGCATTTATGATGTGGTTGGATCAAAGCCCTCGGGAAGTCTGACTGCTGATGTAGCTGCGCATGAAATGAGAGTCAGAAGCTGTAAATATGTCTTACACATTGGAACATGGAACGTACGAAACATGAACCAAGGGAAGTTGGAGGTGGTCAAGAATGAAATGGAATGTGTACAACTTGATCTGTTGGATGTCAGCGAACTGAAATGGACTGGCATCGGGCACTTTGCATCAGATGATCACATGATCTACTATGCTGGAAATGAAAGACAAAGAAGAAATGGTGTTGCATTTATAATAAAGAAGAAACTTGCAAGAACTGTAATAAAATACAATGCAGTCAGCGAACGCTTAATCTCTATTTGTTACGAGGATTGCCTATCAACACAACTATAATTCAAGTATATGCCCCAAAAACAGCTGCAGAAGAGAATGAAATTGAAGAGTTCTATGAACAAGTACAAGCTGAAATTGACAGAACATGCAAACAGGATATCCTGATAGTCATGGGTGACTGGAACGCAAAAGTTGGCAACAAAGAAGAAGGCAAAGTAGTTTGAAAATATGGACTTGGCAACAGAAATGAAGCTGGAGAAAGACTGATAGAATTCTGCAAGACCAATGATCTGTTCATCTCAAACACCTTCTTCCAGCAACACAAGTGGCGACTGTACACATGGACTTCACCCAATGGATTGTATAAAAATCAAATTGACTACATCTGTGGAAGTCAACGATGGAAAAGTTCTATAACATCAATAAAGACCAAACCTGGAGCTGACTGTGGTACAGATCATCAACTACTAGTATGCAAACTCAAGCTAAAGTTGAAAAAGAGCAAACCACTCATGAATGCAGCAAAATATGACCTTGAGAATATACCACTGGAATTTAAAGACTGCCTGCAAAATCGATTTGCTGCTTTAGATACAAATGACAGAGCTCCGGAAGAGTTATGGAATGACATCAAGAAGGTTGTGTTGGAAGAAAGCGAGAAGTCTCTACAAAAGGTGAAAAAGCAAAAACGGCCAAAATGGATGACGAAAAAACTCTGAAAATTGCCCAGAAACGCAGAGAAGCTAAAGCCAGAGGAGAAAGACAATCGCAGAACTCAACAGAGATTTCCAAAGTGCAGCAAGACAGGACAAGGAAAAGTACTACAATGACACTTGTAAGGAAATAGAAGCAGAAACTATTAGAGGAAGAACAAGATCGGCTTTCCTAAAGCTACGGGAGTTAAAGAAAAAGTTCCAGCCGCAAATTGGAATGTTACAAGATGCTCAAGGTTCCATGTTGAATGATGCTGAGAAGATCAAGAAAAGGTGGAAGGAATATACAGAGTTTTTATATGATAAAGATCAAGTGGACCAACAGCCGTTTCAACCTGTACCTTATGATCGGGAACCATTGGTGATGAAAGAAGAAGTTGAAGCAGCATTAAAAGCCTTATCAAAGAACAAAGCACCAGACATTGATAGCATTCCCATAGAAGTATTACAGCAATCTGATGCAGCTGTTACCATACTTACAAGGCTCTGCCAAGAAATATGGAAGACAACAGCATGGCCAACTGACTGGAAAAGATCTGTGTTTATACCAATACTAAAGAAAGGTGATCCAACTGACTCTGGAAATTATCGAACAATCGCTCTGATCCCACATGCCAGCAAGATTCTACTGAAGATTATTCAAAAGAGACTACAACCATACCTGGAACAAGAACTACCTGAAGTGCAAGCAGGGTTCAGGAAAGGGCGAGGAACGAGAGACATCATTGCGGATGTGAGATGGATCCTTGAAAAGACTGAAGAATACCAAAAGGATATCTATTTGTGTTTTATCGACTATAGCAAGGCTTTTGACTGTGTAAACCATGAGAAACTCTGGGCCACATTAAGAAGCATGGGTATACCAGAACACCTGATCGTTCTCTTGCGCAATCTGTACATTGATCAAGAAGCAACAGTTCGAACGGAACAAGGAGAAACAGAATGGTTTAAAAAAAGCAAAGGTGTAAGACAAGGCTGCATACTTTCCCCCTACCAAGATAGGTCAACGCAAAAGAGGAAGGCCAGCAATGAGATGGATCGATACAATAACAGCAGCTACAGGTACCAGTCTGTCAACAATGAGCCGCCTGACTGAAGACTGAACACAATTTAGGATAACTATCCAGAGGGTTGCCATGAGTCGACTCCAACTCGACGGCACTTAACAACAACAACAAATTCATGTCCCTTAAAAGACACATTTTATTGTTCCAGTGCTGAAGTAAGGCTTCTATATCCATTATGCAATGGCACAAAACAGTTTTTTTTATGACCAAGAGACCAAGCAGTATGCCTTTTTGCTTTGGGCATCTTACATTCCTCCAACGGGTCTTCATCCCCCATCAATAGCAGACTATAGGTCCAGTAAATCTGCATTTCTACTATCTCTGTACCGACTTCAATCTGTTTATATCCTTTTGAAGGTGCGGTCTCCAGAATTGCACACAATACTGCAAATGAGGTCGCACCAAAGACTTACACAGAGGCACTATCACCTCCTTTCATAGGGAGAGGAATGGCCAGCAGAAGAAAGGAAGTGATAGATGCCTCTTTATAAGTCTTTGGTGCAATCTCATTTGGAGTATTGTGTGCAATTCTGGAGACCGCACCTTCAAAAGGATATAAACAGGTTGGAGGAACTTGGCCGGGAAGTGTGTCGGAGGCACTCGGGGTCATTTGTTTGGCCCCTGAGACTGCTGCCTTGTGCAGCGTTAATCTCTGATGCTTGTGGCTTCCCCGGAACACCGGACAGGCATCGGGGAGAGAGCCCACAGCTGTGAGAGGACCCCCTGAGTGGATAAAATCTGTCAGTTTACTGCTACCAACTGAACTTGGCCGGGAAGTGCGTCGGAGGCACTCGGGGTCATTTGTTTGGCCCCTGGGACTGCTGTCTTGTGCAGCGTTAATCTTGGACGCTTGTGGCTTCCCCGGAACACCGGACAGGTATCGGGGAGAGAGCCTGCAGCTGTGAGAGGACCCCCTGACTGGTTTTCTGTTTTTTTTGGTCCTATTATCTTTGTCCTCCTTTGCCACGGAGCGTGGTTCGAAGGGGCATGTTCAAAGGGGCAGATTCTGCCCCTTTGACGCCCCTTCGACGCCACAGCAATGTCACAGTGGTACATTCTAGTGACTGCACATTCCTGCTCGGCGGCAAGAGAGGGAAGTTTGTAATTTTGGTGGGTTTGTTTGGGTTGCTTTTTACTATTTTCTGCATTCTGTCTTGATTAGTATGGGGAAACAGAAAGCAAAGGGCGGGGGTGCTTCTGGGGGAGGTCCCGCCGGTGCTGTGAAGCCGGCGGGCCCCCTTGATAAGCACTTCTCTCCCTTGCCGATTGCTCAATCATCTCCTGAGGGCGCCTCCCTAAGTTCAGGGGGAAGATCTCCCCCACTGTGTCCTCTTCCGTTGCTGCTCCCTGCTTCTACTGGGGAGTCCTCTGATAAGGTAAGGGGATTAAATGTTTCCTTTTCTTTACCTCAGCCGGTTGTTTCAGGTGTGTCAAGTAGTGTTGCTGCGCTCTCGACTTTATCTCCCGATACTGAGATTACACTGAAAGATGTCTGGGGAGCCTTGAAATCTATTGACGATAAGATTTCTAGTACTTTGGGTTCCTTGTCTATATTTTCTCAAGAGACTGTAGTTTCTTTACAGCAATTAGATGGTAAAACGGTTTTGCTTGATACTGCTGTTTCTAAATTGGAGAGCCAGATTGTGTCTATACGCGCAGCTCAGGCTGCGAGTATTAAAGACTCACTGGTTCTTCATAATAAAATTGAAGCGATGGAGAATTCAGCACGTTCTTGCAATCTTCGTTTCTTGAATTTTCCTAATTCTAATCTCCTTGCTCCAAAAATCTTATTAGACAAGTACCTTAAGGAAGTGCTTTTATTTACTGATTCAATAGACGTTTCTCAGCTTTATTATATTTCTCCCAGCTCTAAGAGGGTTAATCCTATTGAGGGGGAGTTTGATGCAATTGAGCCCACTATTTCAAACCTAACTGCCTTCTTAGAGGACTCCCTGGATATAATCAATACTCGATCTACTCTGTTAGTGACTTTTTTGTCTAGGGATGTCAAACAACGGGTACTTCGTGCGTTTTTCAAGCATAAGACTACTAAGTTTTGTGGTCATTTTGTTAATGTTTTTCCTGATGTATCACGTAATACCCAGCTTAGGCGAAAACGTTTTTTGGCCTTAAAGCTTCAGGTTTTGCCTCTAGGTGAGGCTTCCTTTTTTCTTTGTTTTCTGTGTAAATGTATTGTTACTTTAAAGGGTGTCTCTTATGTTTTTACTGATGTTACTCATTTTGGAAAGTTTTTTGATAGAGAAGCGGAGAGCGGTGGTAGAACTCCAGGGCGTCCAGGGGTAATTTAGCCTTCTATCTATGGGCCATGAGTCTTATTTTCTATAATATTTAATTGTTTGGGGTTTTTTGTTAATGCTCGGCCAAGTTTCTTAATGTGGGCTATATCTGAGTCATTTTTTCCTTTTGATGTTTGCACATCTAACGTGGTAGTCTGTTCTGGATTGACCTTGTTTGTATTGTTAAATGCATTTTGGAAATCAATAAAAAAAAAAAAAAAAAAAACAAGTTGGAGTTGGTCCAGAGGATGGCACTATAATGGTTAATGGTCTTTGTTATAAAGCATATGAGGACAGACTTAAGGACCTACTTTAGAAGAAAGGCGGGATAGAGGTGA
Source organism: Ichthyophis bannanicus (assembly GCA_033557465.1). Classification (NCBI taxonomy): domain Eukaryota; kingdom Metazoa; phylum Chordata; class Amphibia; order Gymnophiona; family Ichthyophiidae; genus Ichthyophis; species Ichthyophis bannanicus. Next base: position 58,478,178 of record CM066045.1, read on the forward strand.
TATGATTGAGACGTTTAAATACCTCCGTGGAATAAATGCACAGGAAGAGAGCCTCTTTTGATTGAAAGCAAGCTCTGCTACGAGGGGACATAGGATGAGGGTGAAAAGGGATAGACTCGGGAAAAAATATGGGAAATATTTCTTTATGGAAAGAGTTGTAGATGCGTGGAATAGTCTCCCAGTGGAGGTGATAGAGATGAGGACAGTATCTAAATTTAAAAAAGCATGGGACCAACACAGAGGCTCTCTAAAGGAAAAAAGTAGCTGTTATGGAAGGACAGACTAGATAGGCCATGTGATCTTTCTCTGCCGTCATGTTTCTGTGATTCTATGTTAAGAGCAGGGCCATACCCAAGGGCTTGTGTGAGCCGTGCGGCTGCGAAAGGGCTCAAGTACCCGAAAGGGCGCTGATGATATCACCGAGCTTCCAGAAGTTCAAAAAGAATGAGTTATTGCATGTGGTTGGGGCGGAAGGGGGCACCAGATTCATTAGTCGCACAGGGTGCTGGTCTAGCTTGGTATGGACCTGTTAAGAGCACCTTCTCATAAGCCCCAGAGCTTTCGACATTCTAAGAAGGAATAGAGGAAAGTCCCTGTCAACCTTTTGTATTTTAGACAAGAGGCACCATCCCAAATTCCCATCTTGGCACCTCTCTCTCTCTGGACAGGTACACCCTATGGACGATTTGAAACTACATATCCTGCAAGTCTGCACTTTTTTTTTACTGTGTCCAGCTTAGCTAACCACTCTACATCTCGCTCCATCCCCATCTCTGCGGACCAAGGCATTCCAGTTGCCTTCTCTTCCCTGTCCATCCAGTGACTTGCAAATACTCTGATGGGAGCTTTGAAAGACAGGACTGGACCCACATGGGGGATGCCTGTTTTAACCCAGATTTATGGGTAGGGTTGCCACCTGACTCCATGTTAAGAGGAACAGGCTAAACTAGTCCTGGTTTTACCCTATTACATGCATGGATTTGTAGTTCTGATTTTTTTTTGGGGCAACTCAATGCGACAATGAGAAAAATCTGTGCATGCAATAGGGGGAAAAATCAGGCCTTAATTAGCTTGATCATTATGACACAGAATGAGCTGAAAACTCTATTTTCCAGCTAGGGTTTGTGATAAGGAAGCTTATCATAGCTCAGGTAGGAGCTATAGAAAAGATGATGTGACTCTGAACAAGCAACCTGTCAGTTCTGGTAGAAGCAAGAAAACTGAGTTTTCACATAAAAGACTACCAGTCCCAGAATGCACCAGGTTTCCAGCAGCCATGAGAGGGGCTGAAGTGAGAGAATGTGTGTGCAATCAAGAGAGCTATGAGGTAATCCCTAAGCACTCATCTCAAAGGGCAGGGCCTGATTCAACACAGCTGCGCTGTGTTAGGGAGCAGCACACATTAGAACAGGATAAGAATAGAGCTTATTCTTCAGATAACAGCTTCAGGAAACAGTTTCAGCAACAGTTGGAAGAACAGCTTCAGCAAAAGCCACGCAGATAGAGAGAGAAGGAAACTCTCTGGAAGGAAGAGAAGAAAGGCCATTGGAAGGTCTGGGAGATTCCAAGGCAGTACTCATACTGGGAGGTATTCCAAAAGCCAGCAGAGTCCATTGGACTGGATTCAGCCAGAGGAATGGAGTGGCAGAGATAGGAATCACCAGTGGCTACCTGGAAGAGAGAAGACTGCATGTGGAAGGGACTTTCAGACCAAGGCCAGAAGGTATGTGAGAGAAGATCCAGTGTCCAGGGATCAAGATTGGAAGGCTGGACATCAGAATTGGGTTACATATTGGCCAGGCTATACAGAGAGGAATAATGATAGCAGGAGAGGCTCAGGTATGAACACTGATCCAGACCCTATCTATAATAGAGAATGGCAGCAAGGGAATAAGCATTCTCATGATAGTGCCTTAATGAAAGACTCGTCTGTGCCAATGTATGATAGTGACCATATGCTGATTGATACAGCAGATGAAAATACAGTTTACATGGACTGTTCTCTATCTAAATGCTATTGCTAGCTTTCTATGAGCAAACACATCAGCCATCACAAAGAAACCTAACTTTGTTCTTTATTTCCACTGCAAACAGCTCTTAAAGCAGGATTTGGGTTCACACAGTAGCAGCCAGCCAGCTAAAGGCTTACAGCTGGTCAATTGATAGTAATTAAAGCTGCACCTGATTGTGTGTGTGAGCAAGGGAGAATCACTGCTGAGATCTGCATGGAAAATAAGCAGAAGTTAACCTAACCAGCAAAGTTTATTCTTTTCTTTGTGCCTTTGTATTTGGTAATTATTTGCTAAGAAAACATTAGCTAATTGCCTGACAAGCTGAAGGTTGTTTTCTGGTTTACTTTGTGACTTTTTGTTATCCATTTTAAACACTGCAAGCAAGTAACCTCATTTATAGTGCTATCAAGCATACATGTGCTGGGTGAATTAAACCCCATCAATAAAAGAAGTATTTTATTGATCTTACCACTTGGTTTCACAACTCAAATTATTGTCATCAGCTGTGTTTGGGAGTGAATGAACTACAATACCCACAATACCTTGCAAGAATCATATGAATATATGCATCGTCAAGATTGTGTAAGTTCTCACCCTAGGCAGCCGTCTGACAGGTTGTTGACCCAACCAGCTCTTCTGTGTTCATTCCCTAGCAGGCTGGTCCTGGATTTTGCCTTTTTGTATGCGGGGAGATGCTGTTCCTCTCTCCTTGGGGAGAAAATATGAACTGCCACTCCCTAAATGCAGAGGGGTAAAACCAGGACTCGCTCAACCGTCGGGAACATGCCTGTGGCCAGCTGGTAGTGAAGCCAGTCCTCATCATTCTGGAACAGAATCAGATGCATCAATGTATTAAAGGTTCGTTTGGCAATATGCTGTTTTTAGCAAGAAACCTTAGGCTAAGCACACACTGTTTTCCTTGTGTAGTATGGATTGAAACTTGTAACACGGAGCCCATAACATCATGCCTCAGGCAGAGAACTTTTTTTTTTTTGTTACCCTGTTTTAGGGCATGACACAAAGAGGTCCTGTGCTCATAAGGCAAATGCCATCTGGCTTTGGATTTAGAAGAAACCAGCACTGAGCTGGGTCTCGCTCAAGTGGAATAAAAATTGTTTCTCAGGCACCGGCGTGCTCGATGTCCTGAATTTTTCGAACGGGGAAAGGGCAGGAAGAAAAAGCTATAACCTGACAGCGGTTAAAGAGTCCGCGTTCAGAATGCTGCAAGGTCCCATTGTTACAAAGTGGGATGGTTACATTGTTACATCACTGGTTAGGCTGAAAGTAGAACAATAGAAAAACCCCAACAGAAAATCGTAGGTTCAGCCACTGAGTGAAGGATAACAAAGACCAGTGACGCCGGCGTGTCCTTTCCTAAAATGTTTTGAAAGGTGCATTCATTCGCATTTGACAGAGGTCCAGAAACTTGAAGACCTGTTTAGAATCTTTTCTCTTTTTTTGGCCGTGGAGATTTCTCCTCTTCCTTGACACGTCCAGCTCCATTGGATCCTGGTCCCATGAGCTTTCATCGTCTCTACCTGAGGATTTTCCCTCTAATTGATATCAACCCCCTCCCCCATCATACCTAATATAGTCATTGCATGGTTAAGGACTTGGGAGCCATGTACTAGGACTCCTCCCGGAACCCTTTATCATGTCCTGGTATCAAGGGTATTAGGCACCGTAGGTGAACCTATAGCCTTGTGGGACATCCTTTCCCCCTCAATTATCTCTCTGCTCTGCCCTGAGATTTTGATGATTAAACTCCATCATAATCAACCCTCCCAGAATGGGCCTGTAAAATCACATAACTCAACATAACATATTTACATATTAAACATTGTTTCATGTATGCATTTAGGATGAAAATTTAGAGCGTTATCCCTATGCATATATGGCCACACACAGGTGTAAATGACCTCTTATAAAATACCAGCTGGCGTAAAAGTGCACATTTTGGCATGAAGACAGTGGGGCAGTGATCTGGGTAGAGCATGGGGGACATTTTTATGTATGGTTGTAGCTGATAAAGACCTTAATCTACATACGTAAAGTACTTCTGAACATTTACAACTGCTGGGAACTCACCTTGGAATGACTACTGGAAACGTGTGGGCTCAATACTAAAAAATAAATAAAATGACCCCTAATGAGGATAAAGGTTATTAGACAATTTTCAATCTTCCTTGCAGGCGAGATGGTGATTCTTTGTTTGTAGCTCAAGAAATACGATTTAACTGCAGTCCCTCTTTGTCACCCCCTCCCCAGATGGCGCTGTCCCAGGCAACTGCCTGGTCTCCCTGGTGGTTATGCAGCCTCTGCTATCCATTAAGTATCGACCTTGAACAACAAGCATGACTCCCTCATCCAAGGGGCAGCAAACACAGCCCAGCCCAGCCCAGCCCAGCCCCGGATGACTCAAGTTGGAGACTTTACTGATGGCAGTGTCCAGCACTTGCCATCTGGGTCACCGGACCAGCCCAGGAGCTGCTATCATTATAAGTCTTTGCACAATATTATAGTGAAACCACTTTTAGTGCATAGGCTCTTCTATAATACACAAAAATAGCCAAGAAAAAAGGTCTAGAGAGTTCTGGGCGCAAAACACTTCTGTGAAAAAGAGAAAAACAGTTTGTTCCTTTCACAAACTGTATTTCAGCTTGGAAACTGCCCACTTTGCGGGATAATCCAAATATTTTCACAGCATCCTAACCCCAGCTGACTTAGAGAAAGGAGAAAGTGGTCTGGGAACGGAGCCCAGCTCCTCTGCCTGGCAGCACCCAGTTGGCCTCTTATGTTATTTATTTATCCACCTCTTTATTACACCCTTCTAACAATAGCTCAAAGCTTGGACATGCTTTCACTTTGGTTTATTTATTCTTCTCTCCGACCGCTCTGCTGCTCCTTCTTAATCTGTCGCAAATAATTTGAAATGTTTCCTTTCTGTATTTCAGACTCAGAATCTCTCTGTCTTGATCCCTGTTCTCTCTGCTGCTGTTTTGAGCTGGTTTAGTTTCTGGATCATCCTGTCCTGTGTCTTGTGCTAAATCTTTCAGGCTTAGCACCTCAGACCAAGGTGCCAGACAGCAGAGCTTGTACATGGCGGCTTACAGATGCAGGAGGAGACGTCTTTTATAGTCTAAAGAGGAGAGATCAGAAACCCATAAAGTGAGGCTGGGATTTAGGATAGTTCAGAGCTGCCAAGTTCTCCAGTTCCAGGCGTGAGATTTTGTGCCGGTTCTGGTTTGAAATGTGCAATGCAATGCAGTATGGAATTTGTAGTCCCTGGTTTTACTCATTGGAATCGGTGCTGCAGGTCCCATAATAGCAGAGTTCCCCAGTTCCAAGAGCGAGATTTTAAGCCCCTTCTAGATTTCTGACAGTCTCATTCTGATGCAATCTCCAGGAACAAGCAGGAATGAGTCTTCACATATGGGTACGTCAGTACCGACGGAGTCTGTGGGGGAACGCTTCCCAGCGTCCAGTCAGAAAGCTTTTGGAAGCATCTCAACACGCCTGCGTGCTGCTTTCCCGCCTTCCCAACTGCCTCTCCTCAGTTTTCGTTTTTCTGCGGAGCCGGCAGGTCGTCCTCCTGTTACCGCAGAAAATTCTTCTTTTATTTTTTAGTTTTCTTGTGGTCGCGGCTGCCTTCCCCGACGCCACCGGTACCGCCGGTGTTTCTTTTTTCTTTTCTTGTAAAATTTTTTCTTTTCAAGGAATATTTTTCTTCCTTAGTGTCTCACGGTTTCTCAGGCCTTCTAGGCCTCTCCATTTTCCTCCATGGAACCGCCAGCCCCTTTCCCCAAGAAATGTACAAACTGTGGCGGTACAACTTTATTTTTAGACACTCACAATTGGTGTCTAACCTGTTTGGGTCCTGACCATTTTCCTCCGGAGCCCTCGGTCAATAGTATTGTGAGAAGAAGTTTTCAACATTGAGTTCTCCTCGACACGCGGTCCCCCTCCAACTTCAGGGCACCGACCATATCTTCTACACAGGATCAGGTAACCCAAAAACAGTCTGTTAAGACTAGCCAGTCCTCGAGCGGCAGTTCTCATGCACAGCATAGAGATGCCTATGGCCTTGTTCTCGAGAATTCACTGGCTTCAAAACCCCGGTGGGAGTCTTCGGCCTCCAAAGCCTGTGTGGGGTTTCAGGTTGTTCCTGAGGTTCACCCCTCACAGAACATACCTGAGCCATGCCCGGTGGTGGCATCCGCTTCGAGCGGTACTGATACCACGGCATCGGCACTGGTGTTGGATGAAACATTCCTCACCAAGGATCATCGTCTGGCGTCCTTGGTACCTGCGGGGCCGGTGGATACGCTCCAGACCGACCTTCCAGTATCGGTACCAGCACCGATACTAGTACTGACATCGGTACCCTCCAGACATGCATCGATAGACTCGCTTCCTTCGATGCCATCTGGAATCGATCTCCAGTCTGGAGGACTGGGTACCGACTCGCCTTGGTACCGACTCGCCTTGGTACCGACTCCTCCCATCGGTACCGAAGGCTCGGTTCCGATAATTCGGATCCGCAACTCTCGGTTCCTCCGATACCGTTAGAGTTGCCACCGGCTGGCCCTCATCCACCGTTATCAGATACGGTACCGAAGTCGGTACCGATATCCACATTACCATTGCTGTCGGTGCCTTCCATGCTTCTCTCGTCAGGCTCGCTTCCCTCGATGCCGAGTTTGGAATCGATCCCTAGCATGGATGATGTGTCACTGACTGTCGCTGGTCCTGACCTGCAGTACCAGCGACCACCCTCTAAGGATCCCATACTGCACCATTCAGGATCTTCTATTCCTATATACTTGGATAGATCCCTCGGTGCCAACTCTAGTTCTTCATCAGATCTAGCCTATCCAAAAGAAGTTCCCTCTGGGGATCTTTATTTTCGGGCTTTCCTTCTGGATATGGCAAAATCACTTGCCATTCCTATTCCTGGACAGGATCCTACACAAGGGAATACAGAATCCCTCTCTGTTCCTAGCAAAGCAAAGGAGAACATAATGCTTCCTTTGCATCATTCTTTGCAGGATCTCCTTCTACGAATGTGGGAAGCTCCTTTAAAGGTACCCCCATCTTCCAGAGCAACTGATCTTCTATATTAGGTGCCCCCCTCTCCAGGGTTTCGAAAGACTCAACTTCCTCATCATTCCATTGTGGTAGAATCAGCAATGAGGCGAGTGAAGAGTAATAAAAAGCACTCTTCTTGTCCGCCAGGTCGTGAGTCTAAGACACAAGATGCCTTTGGACGTCAAACTTTCCAGACATCCATGCTTTCAGCAAGAATTCTCTCATATATTTTTTATATGGGTCTATCTCTTGAGGAGGTCACAAAGAAATTACATATTTTGACTCCTTTTCTTCAAGAGCCCATTACTCACTGGTTAGTCATACTCAAAATATCTCTAGGTTTCTTACTTGTGCTTCCCTAGATTCCTTTGAGTCTGTTAGCAGGACTTCTGCTATAGCTATAGGGGCACAACGTAGAGCCTGGCTCCAAGCTTCAGACTTGGACAAATGGGCACAAGAAAGACTGGGAAATACTCCTTGCACTGGAGAAAATCTCTTCAACAAGGAGTCTTTACTCCAGGTTACTCAGTTATCCACTGACTTTCCTGTTTCCAGAGGCTGTTCTACGCCTTCTTCTTTCCCAGTAGGTAGGAAATGTCCTACCAGACTTTCTTCCCCTAGGAGGAGAAGGTTTTATCCATCATCTGCCCATCATACAGATGTTCCCAAACAGGGGAAACATCGCCCTGGTCTGAAGAATCCACAAACTCAACAGGGTCAACAAACCCAGCAGTCGCAGGGTTTCAAATAGATCATTGTCCCTCTTGGTTTGTGGTTAGGGTGGCAGTCTGCTTCTTTTCACTTGCAGTATCTGCACTAAATTTATTCTAATCTACCTAGATATCTCTTCATGAGACATCTTTTCTCTAAGAGTCTTTATGATGATCATGCCCATAACAGTTTTTCCTCTTCCTCTTGGAGGAAAGAGAGGTAACAACTATCAATAGACAGTTGTTTCCCTGTACTGGCATGTATCATCTCACCTGTCAGAGACTTCCTCCATAGTCGGTCTCTTGCAACTCGGTCTTACCTCCCTCTTACTACAACATTTGGTTTGTAAGAGTGGCTCTTTTACACGGGTAAGCCCTTATAGTCCTCTACCTATTCTACCGGGGGATTCTCCCTTCTGGAGTTGTCTTCCCCCTTGTTACCTTAGGGCAGCTCATCAGACAATAGGAAGTCCTACCATGTCTGTTGTTTCTCCCAATCTAAAAAAGGAAGAGGGAAAATAAATTTTCCATGCTGTCCTGGTAGTTGCTGCAGATACAGCAATTCCTAGTGGTTAAGCCACTGGTTTTGTTCACTACACAACCAGGGATTCCCCTCCACTATCAATCCTCCTAGCCTCAGTGCTAAGTCCCAAACAGGTTATCAACCTTGTTTGGGAAACCCTATTATCACAGTCTGGTCTGGTTGGTTAACTTCTATTCTTCGCCCCCTTGTCCTTGGCAGAATAGCTGGTCACCTGCTGGCTTTCCACAGGCAGTTTTTTTTCTTCTAACCAATCTGCAGCATGCTCTCTGCATCTCTACAGAGTAGCTTTGCACTAATGGGCCCTTGCTAGAGAGCATTAGTATCTTGCCTAGCAGATAACCCCAGATGGTTAGGGGGGGAGGTTCCCCCAGTCATGTTCTTGTCTGGCAGGTATTCCCTACCCTTTCCATTTCATCTTAAATCTTTTTTGAGGCATAAGCCTCAGGCCTTTCATTACGTGAAAGCCTAAAGGAGGGCCAATTCCCTGGCTTGGCCCATATCTCCTTGGGTCTTCTCGTCAGAGATAAATTTCTTCAATGGCAGCTAGAGGACGTCTAATACCCATCTTGCCCTCATAGGCGGATCACTAGGGTATCTTCCTCCAGAGGTGTCCTCTATCCATTCTCCATACTGCAATTCTGGAGATATCTGGACTTCCTGTCTGTAGACTGATGTTATCCTCTGCAGTTTTCACGTAGGCCATCCTGGTTATTCAGGAGCTCGAATTCTGCAAAGAATTCAGCCTTCTTGTCAGGGAGACCTTTCCTCTGACTCTGCCAGTCATAACCAGGAAAAGAGGATTCTCTATTTATCTATTCAAGCAGGTATAAACCTTCTTGCTGTCAGATGAATCTTCCTCTCTCCCTATATCCCTAGGGGGGGATGGGGTTCTATGGACATCTCTCCATCCATATACCTGGAGACATGTGTCTATATGCCTGCCTATTCATATAGGTATATATAGATAGATAGATATAGATACATATATATACTTATCTATATCTGTGTGTCTTCTGCCCATACATATCTCTTTATAGATATAGGGTATATATGCATATATTTATGTATATATATTTCTAGATATAATGAGATATATTTTTAGATAGATCTGTATCCATCTACTTATCTATCTGTCTGTTAGGTTCAGATATTCTTACATTCCTATATGATCATGACAGATGGGCACTACCCCTATCAATGCTGTGCCAGCATACTTAGGGGGCTACACCTATAACCACTTCCCGTGGTAATTAACAAACTTTTTCCTTACCATAACCTTTTCAGGTTAGGTACCCCTGAAGCTCTCCATGTACCTTTTTCTTTCCTAATTGACCCCATTTAGGAAAGACATTGCGGAGCTTCAGTTGCTCTAAAACGTAGTGCTCCTGAGTCTGTCCTTACTTTCTTATCAGATACAAGGGTCTCCATACCCTTTCTCCCCTACATGGACTGATTCCAACCCCAGTCCAGTTGGGTCAGACTCATTTTTTCTCTTGGTTCTAGATTTGTACTGTTTTTGGACCAAAACAGCTTAAGCTTTCTTTAATAGTACCTTCTGCGTCTCCGCTAAAGCTCTACCTCTTATACTACCCCAGTTTTCCCCTGGGGCTATTTCTCACCCTGAAGGGTTCTGACCTCCACTTGTTTTTGTTCTACTTTATTAATTCTACTTCTCAGTGAGGTCCCCTTGAGCACATTCACTGGCTCTTCCATCAGATCCATATGTAGCTCAGTGCACTTGTGCAATGCCAACAAGGGAGGCCCAGATTACAATATTTTACTACTAAATGCCCTCTATACAGGGTCTTCCCCTCTTGAAGCCCTGTTCTAGCCAGCTGTTCCACAGCTCCTTTTCTGTATTCAACTCCTATCCTCCATCCCCAGGATGCCTGAGGTCCTGAGGAATAGCATGGCTTGTTCTAGACTTGCAACATGCTAGGACTCCCTCCGGGCATCTGAGCTTGGGAGTCCCCATATGTGAAGACTCATTCCTGCTTGTTCCTGGAGATAGCACAGTTACTTACCTGTAACAGGTGATCTCTGGGAACAGCAGGAATAAGTCTTCACAACCCACCCACCTCCCCTAGGAGTTGCATTTCTCTATCTCTATCTTTCCCTCCTTGCTCTCTCTCTCTTTGTCTCAGCTTTAAAACTTAACTGAGGAGAGGCAGTTGAGAAGGCGGGAAGGCAGCACGCAGGCGTGGTGGGATGCTTCCAAAGGCTTTCTGATTGGACGCTGGGAAGCGTTCCCGTGGAGACTCCGTCGGTACCGACGTACCCATATGTGAAGACTTATTCCTGCTGTTCCCAGAGATCACCTGTTACAGGTAAGTAACTGTGCTTTATGCGACTTGCAGCACTGATCCCAGTGGGTTAAATCGGGAACTGCAAATACCATACTGCAGGGGTGGGCAATTCCGGTCCTGGAGGGCTGCAGACCAGTCACATTTTCAGGATGTCCCTAATGAATATTCATAAGATCTATTTGCATCCACTGCCTTCCATTGTATGGAAATAGGTTTCTTGAGGAGGGGTGTGACAACAGCATGCTTGAAGTCAGAAGGGAAGGTAGCAATGGAGAGCGATAGGTTGAGAATATGAGTGACGGAGGGGACGATAGTGCAAGAAATGGAGCTCAGTAGGATCAGAAGGGCAGGTAGTCAGCTTAGAGGAAGAAAGAAGCCAGGTGGTAAAAGAATATTTGGGTGATTTTGTTTAGGCAGCAGCCACGACCACTTCTTTAATGAACAAAATTGCCCTGAAATGAAAATTTATAAAAACAAAACAATATTTAAAATGGGAAGGGGTGATATGATAGAGAGATTCCCCTGTTGGTATAAATGCACAGGAGGTGGCCCTCTTCCTGTTGAAAGGAAGCTGAGGAAATATTTCTTAAGTGAAAGGGTGGGGAATGCATGGAACTATCCGAATACAAGTAGAGAGGATCTCTGAGGGGGAAGAAAGGATTGTAGAAAATAGTTCTCATAGATGGGCAGACCTGCCATTGTTTTCTAGTTCTATGAAGAGGCTGGGGGTATAATGTGCTCAGCTGGGAGAGGCTGCTATGATTTTCTAAGGATTAGCTTTCTTGGTATTGCCTACAGATCTGTGGTATTTATTGACTTAAAAATAAGTTGGAATACATTAGAATCACTCCCCTGTTCTCCTGGGTTTTGTGTGGGTTGTTTTTCGCTGTTTCTCCCCCTTAATGCAAACAAACAGGGCCCTATTTGTAAACCCAAGGTTGACTTGTGCTAATGAGCTGTGTTTGCACATGGGTCCTTAAGAGACTTGTATGAAGAACTTCATTCAGCCAGGAATAGCTCGGTTTCTCCTTGCTGCCTCGAGGAATCATACCCAGTTACATAAAGTTACAAAGCCCCCCTTCTGCAGAGCTGCAAAGTAACCCTGTTTTGAGAAGGAAGCTTCCAGCCAAGCCTGACTTTCTGACACCTCGGTTTGATGTGTCCTGTTACCTCTGCTACTGATTTCCAGTCTACACTAATGCAACCAGGAATCTGCGGGGTCTCAAAAGACCCTTGGCGAGCATCACCTTTGGATACGTCTCTTGGCCTTATACAAACTATAGTACTAGGAATACATAATAGTGCTTCATATACACAGCGCTGTACAGAGGTGATGATTATTGAGGTCAGAAAGTCCCCTCTGTAAAGTGCTTATAATCTAAGTGGGTACCTGAGGCAGTGAGTTAATGTGACTTGTTCAAAGATACAAGGAGTATTAATGGGAGATGTGGGATTTGACCTCCCATCTTCCCAGCAGCTCAGACTACTACTTTAATCAACAGGCCACTGTTTCTCACAGCCCCTGTGCAACCCAATTGCTCTCAGGACCAGTGCAACTACTATCTACCATTCTGTTCTATGCTTTTATTTGAAATGTAAAAGAAAACATACAAATGCACAGTATTAGGATAGAATGGAAGGGCACCTATGAATAAGACCCCATGAAGATGCAACCAAGCTGAGAAACAGGAAAGTCTACTTTAGCGCTGGCAGACGAACTGGAGAGATTCAGGGGGGACCTGGATTTGGCTCACCCCTTTTTCCAGACTTTCAAAGCAAGTTGCGTTCAGGTACAGTAGGTATTTTCCTGTTCCCAGAGAACTTACATACTAAGTTTGTACCTGAGGCAGTGGAGGTCAAGTGATTTGCCCAAGGTCACAGGCTGCTGCAGTGGCTTCCCTGGGTCGAGCCCACTGCTCTAACTATTAGGCTACTCCTCCACTCTCTGCACAGGAAAGTGTTGGAGGAGGATGGCCGTTTCGGGCAGCTACCAGATGGGAAAGCTCCAAGAAACCCACAGGCAGGCCTGAAGCATAGGGGGGTTTAGCTCCTGCCTTCCTCAGAGGCTCAAGGTGAGTTACAAGCGGGTACTTTCCTGCCATCAGAGGACTTGGAATCAAAGTTTGTACCTAAGTCAACAGAGGTTTAAGTGATTTTCCCAAGATCACAGGGAATAGCAGTGGGGTTGGTTCCCCGCCTAATGCTCTAACCATTCGGCTCACTTCCTGTGTAACGAGAGCCTCCTGGGAGGTAAATGTGTGACACTGTCTCTCACATATGTGGGACGCTCGTGCCGTGCCGCCAAAGCAGGAAAACTCCTGCCCAATCTCCCATTTACGATCTGTCTAGAGTTCAGCATTTGACCTCGATCACCTCTCTTACGCCACATATTTGGAATGTGAACACCAGCATGACGCTCTCTGACCTGCCCTCCCCATGCCAACCGACAGGCCAGAGAAACGGTACCCAGTACAGCATCAGCTTTTTGGGCCACGAGAGGCCCCTCCCATATTATGAGCTATGCTGATCCCCTGTAGAGCTCATGGCTTGCACTGTACCTCCGCCCCATGCATTGGGCAACGCTGTATCCCACTACCATCACTAGGGGGAGCAGGATAGTCAATCAGGCAGAGCCCCTTCTTTTACCTGGGGGGGAGAGTGGTGCACATATACATACTGTTAAATATTTAGCTTTGCTTTGCACTGCGTATTGTCAAGTTGTGCATTTTTACAGCACTGTTGTTGGAAGGGTGGAATTCAGGTGATCATGATGGTTGAGTTTCTTGAGGGCGTGCAAGGCTGAAGGTTTATCTAGGGTTATATGTTATATGTAACTGATTCTGTTCCATGTAAGCCGCCTTTGATCTATTGGAAAAAGCGGTATAAAAATACAAAATAAATAAATAGTGTACTTGTTACCTTGCACTGACCCTGGGGCTCGCTCTGCAAGGTTGGTATATTCGGTAGTAATAAGACTTCTTATAGGACAAATAGTAAGTCTTTTTTCTGGAGTGCGACTCAATACCATCTGTTGACAATGTTTGCAGTGTGTCACATTTGTCTTTGATGGCTCTTACTGTCAATGATGGCAGATAAAGACTGAGTTACTGTATTAATTCTCGGCGAGATTCATGAGCACTAGAGCCACTGGGAAAAATTACAACAGGCAAAGCTTGAATCTGGTGATCACTGACAAACAAAAGGCTTTGTTCCCTGACAACAGCCTCCAGTCTCACTTCCTGCTTCTTGATTAGTTTTAATTAAAGGCTGAGAGAGAGCGTTTTCAGAGGAGAGGCAGATTAAAGCCCCTCTGTTCTTTTAATTTGGACACTGCCTTCAAAACTTCTTCTAGTGAGCCAATAAGGAAGCCCTCTGGGACCTGTCACTGACGGTGGCAAAAACCTTACCAGGGTTTACCGGAACAGAAGGCAGGATTGCAGGTGCTGAACGCCACAGAGGTAGCAGGCTGTTAGTGAAGCAAACTTTGTGAGTAGATTTATTATGTAGCTAATGAGCTGCTTTGCATAATTTAGCTTTACAGTCACTCATTGATAAGGGAACCAGATCTTATGTCCCCAGTTTTCGGAGATTGTCCACACATTTACACAGAAGTCCCCGATTGGTCCTGCTCCAAAGATCATTTGCCCCATTTAGAAGAAATCGATCTTAGGCATGCGCTTTCCTTCTGTGAGTCTATGGTGCAAAAATCCACCTTATGCTGCCCACCACACAGAGAGAGGAGAAATGTTCGTTTATTTAAATGGGACCCTAACCTGAAGCATTTGACCTCAGCAGCCCGGCCCTGTTGCACTGTGCCGACGCTCACCCAACCCGACTCTGCTCAAGGAGGAACTGAGTCCGGCAGCGCTCCAGTCTAGCTGCATGGCACTGACTTCTTGAGCACACACAGGGACGCCAGCAGCCGGCCGAGGCAGCTTGTGCTGCAGCCTGGAGCGCTGATTTTGCGGTAGCGTCTGCCACGGAAGAAGAATTTCAATTTGCAGTTGCTGACCCACCTGCAGTATCGGCAGTAAGACCAAGTGGCGCAGAAGTTTCATAGTATTAAAGTGGCCTGTGGGGGAGTGTGTGTGAGGGGGGGGGGGGTAGGTCATTGCACAACACTGCATTTTTTTGTGTGTGGGGGGGGGGGGTTGTGCTTTCTTCTGAAGCTGCAGATCAGGGTTCCGTTTCTCCTCTCTTTGGTATTCGGGATTAGGAGAAAGCAAAGGGGAGATGGTCAGTCCAGGCAGGAGAGCAAGGGAGAGATGATGGACCAGAGGGTAAAGGGAAGCAAATGGAAGATGATGGATGCCAGTGTTCCCACAATGCTTTTAGTATAGTATAATTTTTATGATGGAAAATGAAAGTGCTATCCAGCTCCACCCCATCCCTGCCCCGCTCTATCAAACTCCGCCCCTGCCCCAGCTCTATTAAACCCCATCCCTGCCCCGCTCGATCAAACCCCGCCCCGATCAAACCCCGCCCCTGCCCCGCTCCCGCTTGATCAAACCCTGCCCCTGCCCCACCCAGATGTCCTGGATTTGAAAATCAAACATCTGGTAACCTTACTATTAATAACTACCCAACTGTTAATTTAAATTAAGTTTGCAAGCGTAAAACTAGGCATGACATGTTTATTATTTGTGAAGACAAAGTTTTTTTGCAAAGTCTGTTTTGTGTGCTAAAAGAGAAAATACTCCATGCTATGGACTAGCAGTTTGCTGTTGACATTTTTCTGCTGTTAGAGCACCAGACTATAAAAACAGAGCCAAACTCTGCCTGATGTCCTTATCACTGCAGTACTGCTAATGGTATTTGCTTTCTGACTTTACCCTTTCATCTCCCTACTACTGAGTATCTTCTGTGCTTGTCCTAGACTTGGTTACTAGCACTGTTTATTTCTATAGTACTGCTAGATGTGTACAGGCCAACATTAGGCACACGAGCTTCATCAAGGGGGCTCTTGAGGTGCCACGGCTTCAGGCAGTGGTCCTCCCATTAAACCAGCCCAGGTTCCTGCTCTCATGATCCACAGACAAGAGGTTTCCTGAATTCCATTACTACTTTTCACTCTTCGTCCCCCGCCACCTTACCTGGGCCACCATTGCAGTTTTTCGTACATAGTTTTCCTAATGTAGTTCCAGCTTTCTGCCATGACCGCTGTCTTGTTCCAGATGCATTCTAGAGTTTTATAGCTTTTTATTTTCATTTGATCTGTTTCCTCCCATTTTTTTGGGGCTTCTAAACCAGGACGCCATGTACCTTCATTCACAGCTATCCAGGGAATTTTCCCCTTCCTTCTACTGTGCCTTGAATAATCCTTACAAATATAGTTCTTCAGGCTGGAGTCATCCACCAAGGCATAGGAGCCAGTTTTCCAAAATGATCGAGGATTCTCAACTTGACCCAAACTACTTCTCCCATTTCTCAGTATTGCTGGCGTAGGTGCACCAAGCCTCTTTTTTGAGACCATGCAGTCATGGGCCTTGATCCAGCCAATAGGTGTCACCCTTGAACAATGACCACTGCCCTGTCTCCCCCCACCCACTTCCCCAGGAGGGTCCCACAGCACTGTTACCGGTTTAGGCCACTGTACATTGTCTTGGAATTGCATAATACCTTGACTACTTGACTATATCGACCGTAGCCAAATCGAGGCTTGGATCATCCTATAATATGGCTTTCAATTGTCTCACGCCCCACTACCCCTCTCATCCCCCACCCACTCCCCTTCCTCCCTGCCCCCCAGTTCTAGAACCTGCTTCCAGCAGATCTTTGTCAGGAAAGCTTGTATAAGACATTTAAGACAGGATTGAAGACTTGACCCTTTACCCAGACCTCTTCATAAGGAATTTTAACCGGCCAATAGATATAGTCTGAGGATACTGCCTTCCCTCCCTTTTCAGCTATGAATACTTTCCTCCCTTTTGGTTTTACAGATGCATGGATTAAATTAATTATTCTCTGAACCTGCAGCAAATTCTGCCTTTGTAAATCACCGTGATGACAGGATGGAACAAGGGTCTGTCAAATCCAAATGAAGTCATTTTTCAGACAAGATCACATGATGTCTTTTTGCATAAGTTATAGTGTGCGAAGTGGCCTTTGTGAAAAATCTACTTGTTTCTTCCACTCGGGGGTTGTTCTGTCATTAGGCAGGGTAAGGCAGCTGCCTCAGGTGGTAAATTCCGGGAGTGGCAAAAAATCCCCCCCAAAACAGGCCAGTGGCAGCTACCTCACTCTTCCGAAAACCAAAAAAAAACCACAGATGATGATGATCCCTGCAGTAGCCTCCTGCATTTGCAGCAATAGGGACGGCAGGCCTCAGTCTTGAAATGGGGGGAAAAAAAAGGTGCGGGTCTTTGCAACTCCGCGCTTGGAAGGACTGCATCAGATCGCGTCAGAGGGGGGCAGGCATTTATAAAGAAATAATTTCCAGGAGTCTGGGATTGTGGGCAGAGGCAATGTGAGGGCAGGTTCGGGGCTCAGCTGGAATCGGGTAATGAGCGGCAGTAACATTTGTTTTGTTTTTCTTGCCCAGTAAAGCTGCCCGATGGCGGCTGAGTGTTGTGGGACCATCGGACAGGTTGAGCAGTGCAGTTTGGGGGCTTTGCTGCAAGTGGGGCTGTCCGATGCCGTTGCGGTCCCAATCGCAGCAAAGAGCAGCAGCGACAGCAGTTTAAAAAAAAAAACTGGGGAAAGTTGTTTAGTAAAGCCGCTGATTGTGGCTTGACACTGCTCCTCTGCATATTTTTATTTTTTTAATTGCTGCCGCTGCTGCTGTTTACTGCAATCGAGATTGCAACGGCATCAGACAGTCCAGATTGCAGTAAAGCCCTAAAACTGTCCTGCTCAGCCTGCCTGATCTTCACGACAGCACTCAGCTGCCATCGGGCGGCTTTAATGGGGAAGTAAAAATAACAAATGTCACTGCTGCTGAGCCCTGAAGCTGCCCTTTGCCCACAATCCTGGAGCCCGGTAGTTATTTTTTTATTAATTTTTAACACATGGGTTACAAATGCCTGCCCCCCTTTGAAAGCATGTGATGCATCAGAGAGGGGTGGGCGTTTGCAGTCCTTCCAAGCGTGGAGTTGCCACAGACATTGGAAAAGCGGCGGCTAGAGAGGGAGGAGAGAATCGCTGGAAGGGAGATGCAGAACAAGAAGGGGAATGGGGGAGGGGCAATGGCTGGAAGGGAGATGCAGAACAAGAAGGGGAATGGGGGGAGGGGCAATGGCTGGAAGGGAGGTGCAGAACAAGAAGGGGAATGGGGGGGCAATGACTGGAAGGGAGATGCAGAACAAGAAGGGGAATGGGGGGGCAATGACTGGAAGGGAGATGCAGAACAAGGGTTCTCCAGGACCAAGCAGGAAGTCAGTCCTCACTTATGGGTGACGTCGGCGCCGACGGAGCCCTCGCGGAGCAATTTTCCCCAGCTTTCAAAGAAAGCCTTTGGGAATTGCAGCGCGCATGCGCGGTCCCCTTCCCGCCCAAGGGTGCCATCTTAGCCAGTCTTCTTTTTTCTGCGGAGCCCTACAGACGTACCCGTCATGTCCCCGCGAAAAAGTTGATTTTCTTTAGAAATACTCTGTTTTTCCATTCGGTTCGACGCCGGTCTTTTTCCCGCCGGACTCGCGACGCCGGTCACGAGTCCTCTTCTTATTTTTCGGTTTTTCTGACTTAGTCAGTTTTCGTTTCGGTTTTTCCCTGGCAGCCCGGTCCTTTGACCTTGCCGGGGCCCTTTTTCCCCCGATGGCTGCCAGTGGTTTCAAGCGGTGTGGTCAGTGTGACCGAAATATGTCACTAACTGACACACACGACAATTGCCTCCGCTGCCTGGGCCCGGATCATGAAGAAATGATCTGTGGGCCTTGTGGCAAACTATCCTCCAAAGCGTTGAGAAGTCGGCGGCATCAGCGGGATAGAATCTTCGCTGACCCCAGCCGTACCCGGACCTCGTCGGAGGCCTCCGCGTCCAGGGGTTCCAGCTCGGACCGTCGCCGGAGTTCCTCCGACAGGGGTTCTCCCTCCGGGGACCATCGACGGAAGGTGAAACCCGCGAGGGCGTCGTCGGACGCTCCTGGCTCCGCGAGGGCCAGGTCGCATAGCCCCGATAGCCGCCCCGGGTCCTTGGAGAAGGAGCACCTCATGAAGCGACCTCGCCTGGAGTCGGAGCTGCCTGCTCGGGTAAGTCCTGTGGACCTTCTGGACTCGCCTCCACGACAGCCGACGTCGGGCCCGACGCCGTCGGGGCCCGAGTCGGGGGCTGCTGGGTCACCTGAGCTCGGACTCAGGTTGACGGCCTTGGAGAGCAGACTGTCTGCCTTCATGGACCAGCAGCGGGCACTGCTCGCTGGCTTCGCTGGCGCCGCTGCCCCGACCGCCGGGACGTCGACGTCGAAGTCGACCCCGGAGACCGAGCCGATCCTCGAGTCGATGCGAACTCGAGTCGATCCTCGGTCGAGGTCGCCCTCGGCCTCCCGTTCGGGACCGAGGTCGCCGACGCCAACTCCTTCGGCGTCGGGGCGGCAGGCGCCGCGCCCTGCCCGGGCCGACCCCACCGAGTCCTCGTCGGAGTCGGTCTGGGAGTCTGAAGAGGAAGAGTCGCCTGATTCTTTTCGGACTCGGTGTGTCCCCTCGGACTCACCTGAGTCCGAACCTCGGAAGCAGTCCCCCCCGGAGGATGCCCGGTTCTCGGACTTCGTCAGGGACATGGCCAAGGCTTTGGCCTTCCCTGCGGATCCCGAGGAGGAGCCTCGAGCCGAAGAGCTCGACGCCCTCCAGTATGACTCTCCCGCCAGGGAACACTTTACTGTACCGGTTCCTCCCATGCTGGAACGACTACTCTTCCGCATGTGGGAGAGTCCGGCCACCTCGCCGGTCCTGAGCAAGCGGGTCGATTCTATCTATCGAGTCCGCAAGAGCCCTGGCTTCCAGAAAGCACAGCTACCACACCATTCCATGGTAGTGGAATCGGCCATGCATCGTCTTAAGAGCCAGAAGATGCACTCCTCGGTGCCTCCTGGCAGGGAGGCCCGTAACCTGGATGGCCTTGGTAAGAAGTGTTTCCAGGGCTCTATGCTCGCCTGTCGTGTCCAGACCTACCAGCTATACATGGGCATGTATCTCCGAGACCTGGCTAAAGAGCTAGCCGGCTTCTCCGCTGGTTTGTCCGAGGAACCCTTGCGGAGGTTCCTGGCCTTGTCCACTGGCATTCGGGAATGCTCAAAATTCATGTCCCGAGCAGCCTATGATGGCTTTGAAGCATCGGCTCGAGTGGCCGCAGCCGGCATCGGTGCCCGCCGACAGGCTTGGCTTCAGTCGTCTGACCTTGAGCCCTGGGTGCAGGACAAGTTGGTCGATGTCCCTTGCCGAGGCGAAAACCTCTTTGGCAAGCCCATGGCTGATAAGGCTGCACAAATTGAGACAGAGACTCTCACCAGGACTAGGCTTTCTAGGAAGACCTCCGCCCCTTCCCAGAAAAAGAAGGGCTCGGGAAAGAAGTCCTTTTACCCGAGGAAGGCGACTGCCTACAAACAATACCCCCACTAGCAGGCCAAGGGACGGGGTAACGGGTCCCGTAGGCAGCAAGCCCCCAAGCCTGCACCACCAGCCCCTGCTCCGCAGGGTGGGGGTTTTTGACTCCTTAAGCATAGCCTCTCCCCCCCCGCTGGCTCCTCCCAGCACCGGAGGCCGGCTGGTTCACTTCGCCCACAGGTGGTCCAGCATCACCTCAGATGCCTGGGTGCTTCAAGTCGTGCGAGAAGGCTATCTTCTCCACTTCCACCAGGTCCCTCCCTCCTATTTTCCGGGAGAACCTCCACGACCCCCTCTGCACAGGGAATTACTCCTTCAGGAGTTAGCAGGTCTTCTACAGGATCAGGCGGTGGAACCGGTGCCCCACCACCTGAAGGGTCAAGGCTTTTATTCCCGGTATTTTCTAATACCAAAAAGAACAGGAGGCCTCAGACCCATCCTGGACTTGCGCAACCTCAACAAGTTCCTCGTGCGGGAGAAGTTCAAAATGCTTACCCTTGGAATCCTTCTGCCCTACCTCCAGCAGGGAGATTGGCTATGCTCCTTGGATCTAAAGGATGCCTACACGCACATCCTCATCCACCCAAGCCACCGCCAATACCTAAGGTTTGTGGTGGCAGGAAATCATTACCAGTACAGAGTACTGCCCTTTGGCCTGTCCTCCGCACCGCGAGTCTTCACAAAATGTCTCGCGGTGGTGGCGGCCCATCTCCGGCTTCACGGCCTCTATGTCTTTCCGTACCTCGACGACTGGCTCATCAGAGCAGCGTCCGCTCTGGAGGTCACCAACGCCACGCGCCGCACGGTGACTCTTCTGCAGTACTTGGGCTTTGTTATAAACTTCGCAAAGTCCACTTTGCTCCCCTCACAGGATCTCGAGTTCATCGGCGCAAGGCTGCACACTCCTCAGGCACGAGCGTACCTACCGCTCGACAGGGCTCAACGGCTCATGGACCGTTTTCGCAGCCAGCCCCTGGTCTCCGCCAGGCGCTTCCTGAGACTACTCGGCCATATGGCTTCCACCGTCCATGTGACCCCCAATGCCCGCCTGAATATGCGGCCTGCTCAATGGTGTCTCCGCCGGCAGTGGCGACAAGCCACAGGCGGCCTAGCAGACCTAGTGCGCGTCTCCGAGCCGCTGATCTTGTCTCTCCGGTGGTGGCTTCAGCGGCCGAACCTGATATTCGGCATGCCTTTCCAGTCACCTCAGCCGGCCCGGGTGCTGACAACAGATGCATCCCTCCTGAGCTGGGGAGCGCATTGCCAAGGGGCACGTACTCAGGGCCTCTGGACCACGTGGGATTCTGCTCAGCAGATCAACTTCCTGGAGCTCAGGGCGATCCGCCTGGCTCTCAAGGCCTTCTCCCACCTGACTTCTCACCAGTCCGTCCTTGTCCAGACAGACAATCAAGTTGCCATGTTCTACGTGAACAAGCAGGGGGGCACGGGCTCCTTCCTCCTCTGTCGGGAGGCACAGAAGCTCTGCTCTTGGGCCATCAGTCACGGCGTTCTCCTCAAGGCAGTTTATCTCCCAGGCCAAGAGAATTGCCTGGCGGACAAACTCAGCAGGATCCTCCAGCCGCACGAGTGGCGTCTGGATCCCTTGGTAGTTCAGAAGCTCTTTCTAAAGTGGGGCCTCCCCACGGTGGATCTCTTTGCCAGTCCTCACAACCGGCAACTTCCTCGCTTCTGCTCTCGTCAGCCACACCCCCTTCGGGTTGCGGCGGACGCTTTTCTACTCTCATGGTCGGGGAGCCTTCTGTATGCTTTCCCTCCCATCCCGCTAGTCTCTCGGACTCTCTTCAAGGTTCTCCGAGACAAAGCCTTCATGATCCTGGTGGCTCCTCGCTGGCCCAGACAGCCGTGGTTTCCACTCCTGCTGCAATTAGCGGTGGAGGATCCGTTCCCTCTGGGGTTTCAACCGGATCTCCTCACTCAGGATCAGGGGTCTCTGCTACACCCCAACCTCAGGTCTCTCAATCTGATGGCCTGGCTGCTGAGAGGGTAGTCCTTGCTCCCCTCCTCCTGCCGGCAGAGGTGGAAGAGGTCGTCCTAGCTTCTCGGCGTCCTTCTACTCGAAAATGCTACGCCCTTAAATGGCGTCGCTTTTCCGTTTGGTGCACCCGACAGTCTCAGGATCCCTTCTCCTGCCCGGTGTCGGTGGTCTTGCAGTACTTGCTTTACCTCTCTAATCTGGGACTTAAGTCCAACTCCGTCAAAGTTCACCTCAGTGCTCTTTCAGCACATCATGTGCCGGTGGACGGCAGACCTCTCTCCAACGACCCTCTCGTAGCGAGGTTTCTCCGAGGTCTCCTTCTACTTAAACCACCTCTGCGCCCGCCAGCGCCTGACTGGGATCTGAATGTGGTTTTACAGCGGATCACCTGTCCGCCTTTTGAACCTATGGCTACCTGTTCTCTCCGTTTTCTTTCTTGGAAAACACTGTTCTTGATAGCCCTCACTTCCGCTAGACGCGTAAGTGAATTGCAGGCCCTCGTGTCTGATCCCCCTTACACTCGGTTCTACAAAAATAGGGTAGTCCTACGGACTCACCCAAAATTTCTTCCAAAAGTGGTCTCCCCCTTTCACATCAATCAGGAGGTGGTACTTCCAACCTTCTTTCCCAGACCAGCCGAGCTGAAACGGTCCTCCATACCCTGGACTGTAGAAGGGCTTTGAACTTCTACCTTGACCGTACGCGGGAGCACCGTAAAGCTGCTCAGCTTTTTGTGTCTTTTGACCCCAATAAATTGGGGCTCCCGGTCTCCAAGCGTACTCTGTCCATCTGGGTTGCGGACTGTATCTCTTGGGCTTATGGGGCAGCCAGACTCTCCTTGGAAGGTCGAGTCACGGCTCATTGCGTTCGGGCAAAGGCTACGTCAGTGGCTTACCTCCGCTCTGTTCCGCTGGCAGACATCTGCCGGGCCGCTACTTGGTCTTCGAGCCAGACTTTTGCGGTCCATTACTGTCTCGAGAGGGAGTCCCGCAGGGACAGTGCTTTCGGACAGGCAGTCCTCCGTAATCTCTTCGAGGTCTGAGCAACTCCTACCCTCCATCCCGGATGTGGGCTACCGGTGGGTAATAATTCAGCGAAGATTCTTTCCTTCTGTGCTGCTGAGCTAGAGGGAGCTCATTTTTGTGCTTAGGGTCTCCGGTAGCCTTGAGCTTGGGAGTCCCATAAGTGAGGACTGACTTCCTGCTTGGTCCTGGAGAAAGTGTAGTTATTCACCTGTAACAGGTGTTCTCCAGGAGCAGCAGGAATCAGTCCTCACAACCCTCCCTCCTCCCCATGGAGTTGCAATCATCTGCTTTAGTTTTTTTTTTGCAAATTTTTATGCTGTCTTTTTTAGCTATGTCATCTGACTGGCTAAGATGGCACCCTTGGGCGGGAAGGGGACCGCGCATGCGCGCTGCAATTCCCAAAGGCTTTCTTTGAAAGCTGGGGAAAATTGCTCCGCGAGGGCTCCGTCGGCGCCGACGTCACCCATAAGTGAGGACTGATTCCTGCTGCTCCTGGAGAACACCTGTGACAGGTGAGTAACTACGCTGAATGGGGGGGGGCAATGACTGGAAGGGAGATGCAGAACAAGAAGGGGAATGGGGGGAGGGGCAATGGCTGGAAGGGAGGTGCAGAACAAGAAGGGGAATGGGGGAGGGGCAATGGCTGGAAGGGAGATGCAGAACAAGAAGAGGAATGGGGGGCAATGACTGGAAGGGAGATGCAGAACAAGAAGGGGAATGGGGGGGGCAATGACTGGAAGGGAGATGCAGAACAAGGGGAATGGGGGGGGCATTGACTGGACGGGAGATGCAGAACACGACGGGGAATGGGGGGAGGGGCAATGGCTGGAAGGGAGGTGCAGAACAAGAAGGGGAATGGGGGAGGGGCAATGGCTGGAAGGGAGATGCAGAACAAGAAGGGGAATGGGGGGGGGCAATGACTGGAAGGGAGGTGCAGAACAAGAAGGGGAATGGGGAGGGGCAATGGCTGGAAGGGAGGTGCAGAACAAGAAGGGGAATGGGGGAGGGGCAATGGCTGGAAGGGAGATGCAGAACAAGAAGGGGAATGGGGGGGGGCAATGACTGGAAGGGAGATGCAGAACAAGAAGGGGAATGGGGGAGGGGCAATGGCTGGAAGGGAGATGCAGAACAAGAAGGGGAATGGGGGAGGGGCAATGGCTGGAAGGGAGATGCAGGACACCTGCAGAGGGTGGAGGGCAAATGCTGGACAGCAGAGGATAAGAGGGCACATGGTGGATACAGGGTGGGGTAGAAAGATCGAGGGCATGAAGTTGAGAGCAGAAACTGGGCATAGGTGAGGGCATAAGGGGGCAGATAGTGGATATAGAGGAAGTGGAGGGGCAGATATTTTGGACTTGGGGTAGAGGGGCAGATACTGGAAATGGGTCGACGGCATGGGGGGTGGACAGCTGATGGACATGGGATGGAGGGGTAGATAGCAGAGGCTGGTCATAGGGGTAAGAAATGGAATGGGGGGGTATAAGGCATAATGAGCAGAGGCTACACACAAGGTAGGGATGAAGGGCAGATGCTGGACAGAAAATGGGGTGGGTGGGGGGAAGATGCTGGACATGGGGGGGGGATAGGGTGCTAAATGTTGAGAGAGAGGGAGACACAAGACAGGGGCAGGAGAGAAGGGGGGATATGCTGGACATCTCTATCTTTATTTCATCATTTGACTGACTGCCTGAGCAGTAGGGTCAGAGCGGTTTACAATAAATAGAGTTTAGAAAGGAAGGCCAATTTTACAGAGAGGCTAGAACACACAGGTAAGGACAGAGAGACATGCGAAAATCCTGATAGTGAGGAGGAGCATGCAATTGGGTCAGAGGGAGAGAGGTCGAATTCAAGGTGGATACGATGGGTTTTTAACGTGGTTTTGAATTTTGGGAAAGAGTGTTCAGAGCGGAGTATGGCTGGAAGTGAGTTCCAGTGCTGGTGCAGAGTGACGGGTTTGTTCAAGGTGTGCAGGTTCAGGCGATGGAAGGGCCGGGCAATCGTTGTGGATCGAGCGGAGGACATGGGGAGGGGTGTGCTTCTGAATGAGGTCAGCCAAGTATGGTGGAATGCCAGTGTGAATTATTCTATGTACTAAATTCCAGCACCTACACCAATTCCTGCCCCACACACCACACACACCACACACTGTAAATATTCATTTGTATAAAGTTTAATATGTTTGCTTTAATACCTATAAATGTTATATTTACTGTTTAATGTAAATAGTTGATTTCTATTGTTCTATGTTCTATGTAAAATGTATACAAACTGTGTACATGACTGTTAACTTGTTATATGTAAACCGCCCTTGATCTCTGGAAGGGGCGGTATAAAAGAAATAGTTAAATAAATAAATAAATAAAATACGGTGAAAAGTATCTTGTAAGCGTACCAGGATTTGAGCAGAAGCCAAGGTAAGTGAATAAGAAGAGGAGTCATGTGGTCTTCGCAAGAAAAATGGGTAAGGAATCGAGCTGCTGTGTTTTGGAGTAGTTGTAATCGATGAAGCTGGTATTGTGGCAGGCCTGCTAGGATGACGTTACAATAATCAAGATAAGACAGGAGAAGTGACACCGTGAGTGTAGTCAGCGAGGATGGGAGAGAAACGGATGGACTGCACGTAATTGACGGAGGGCAAAAAAGAGAAAGAGAAAAGAGAGAGTGAAAATAATGGCCTGGGGAAGGATAAATAGATGGAGTGTGAAAGGGCTGTGTTAAAGATTGAACAGTAGTAGGAAGATGCAGATAAAAGATGAAGATTGAGAACTGGATGATAAGAAGTAGAAATAAAATCTGTTGATAGAGAAATATGGAAGAAAGCCACAAGGAAAACATCGGTGTCAGAGATGGAAGGAAGTGAAGAAGACAGGACAGAAGAGAAATGGCAGATGGACCAGAGACCCTAGAGCAGCGGTTCTCAACCTTTGCGACCCCCACAGGGGTCGCCACAGGATTTAGCAGGGGTCGCCTCACTCCGCCAAGTTAAATTTTTTTTAAAAAGCGCACAAGTTGCTGCCGCTGCTGAGTCTGCTTCTCGGCAGCGGCAAACTCACCGCCTCCCTTCTAATGCAGCCGCGGCTCCCTGTCTCTTAGGGAACCATGGCTATGCCTGTAAAACAACTGCGGAGCCTTCCTGTCTCTCGACGGGCTCCGTGCAGCATTGTCCCGCCTCCAAAGGAAGTTGTTTACCACTTTCTTTGGAGGCGGGACAATGCTGCACGGAGCCCGTTTAGAGACAGAAAGGCTCCACAACAGTTTCACAGGCACAGCCGTGGTTCCCTAAGAGAAAGGGAGCCGTGGCTGCAGAAGGAGGAGGCAAACATGGGGAGAGGGGATGAGGGGGCAGGGAACCTGCAATGGGGCTGACATGAGGGGGGAGGGAGGGAGGGCTGACTTGGACAGATGAGGGGCTGACATGGATGGATGGATAGAGGGAGGGCGGTAGGGAGGGGGCTGATATGGATGGATGGATGGAGGGGGCTGATATGGTTGGAGGGAGGGGGGCTGACATGGACAGAGGGGGCTGACATGGACAAAGGGGAGAGACGGGGGACATACTGGACAGACATGGGATAAATGCTGGACAGAGGGGAGAGACAGTGCGGGTTAGGATTATAATGGGCTGATGGGGGAGCTAGCACTGGTAATGGGCAGATGGGAGGGGGCTAGGACTGGTAATGGGTTGATAGGGAAGGCTAGGACTGGGAATGGACTGATCAAGGGGAGGAGTTGGGACTGGTAATGGGCTGATAGAGGGGTAGGACTGGTAATGGACTGCTGGGGGGCTAGCATTGGAAATGAGCTGATCAGTGAGACTAGGACTGGAAATGGGCTGATTAGAGGAGGCTAAGACTGGTAATGGGCTGATGGGGGGGGTCAGACTGGTAATGGACTGAGGGGGGGAGGACTGGTAATGGGCTGATTAGGGGAGGCTAGGACTGGTAATGGGCTGATGGGGGGGGTAAGACTGGTAATGGACTGATGGGGGTAGGACTGGTAATGGGCTGATTAGGGGAGCCTAGCACTGGTAATGGGGTTGAGGGGGGACTAGTACTGGAAATGAGCTGATTAGGGGAGGCTAGGACTGGTAATGGACTGATGGGAGGCTAACATTGGAAATGAGCTGATCGTGGGGCTAGGACTGGAAATGGGCTGATTTAGTGGAGGCTAGGACTGGTAATGAGCTGATGGGGGGGGGGTAGGACTGGTATTGGGCTGATTAGGGGAGGCTAACACTGTTAATGGGGTTGAGGGGGGACTAGCACTGGAAATGAGCTGATTAGGGGAGGCTAGGACTGGTAATGGTCTGATGGGAGGCTAGCATTGGAAATAAGCTTGATTGGGGGGCTTCGACTGTGAATGGGCTGATGGTGGGGAGGGGAGGATAGAGCTGCTGGCCTTGGAAGAAGACTGGGGGCTAGGGCTACAAATGGGCTGATACAAGGGGATGGGAGAATGGAAATGGAAGGGAGTGGATCTGAGAGGGGCTGCCATGGTATTTGTACTAGAAGGGACTGGTCAATGGGGAAGGAGGGGGACTAGAAGGGAATGGACACCAGTGGCAGTCATGGGAATGCAAGTTGACATTGGAAGGTACTGGGAGTGAAGACTGGAAAGGGGCTGATATTGGGGAGAGTTACTGGGACTGGAAATAGGCTGATGGAAAGAAGTGAAGAAAACGAAAGAAGAGATAAGAAATGGCAGATGGACCATAGACCACAGAAAGAGAGCTAAGAGACAGGAAAGCAGAAGCTCCAGATCGGGACCAGCATGATCAGAGAATAAACTGGTCAGACGACAAAGGTAGAAAAAATAATTTTATCTCATATTAGTGATTTGACTACAAAATCATCATAATTTTGAAATCAAATATTGTTACTTGTTGTGATTAATTATTGTGGTTTAAGTAAGTAAATTTTATAAATAAAAACATATTGCAGAGGCCTATAATATATTAATAATTCAACAAATGATTACAGCGACAATGCGTTAACGGTAAAGGAAGAGAGACGCATTTGATTTTATCATTGGGGGTCACCACAAGTTGACCGATGGTAAAAGGGATCATGGTACAAAAAAGGTTGAGAACCACTGCCCTAGAGGGTGAGTTAAAAGAAGACGATGAAAGCAGAAACCAGAGACTTGGATCAACACGATTAGAGAATACAATGACCAGACAGCAAAAGGTAGACAATCTAAATTTATTTTCAGTTTAGTGATCGGAATATGTCTGTCTTTGGACTTCACAGATCGGATATTCAACCTGCGACAGACAGCGTTTTGGAACTGTCTGACTGCTATGGTCAAAAGTGAAAGCAGATATTCAGCACCAGAATCTGGATATCCTCTGGCGCTGAATATCGGTTTCAGCTCTGACTGGCACATCTATCCGGACAGCGGCAATATATTCAGCTGCTATCCGGATAGCGGAAATCGCATAAAGTTAGGACAATTATTGAGATGTCCTGACTTTATTCCGGCACTTAGCTGGTTAGCAGACTGAAAATCACTGCTAAAAGCTGGGACTCCCCTTATCCCGCCCTTGGACTGCCCTGGAACTCCCCAGCAGCCAGTAAGTGTTTCTGAACCTCCCTCTCAGTGGGATTTATTCAGTCAGCAGGTCCTGCTAGGGGTTCTCAACCCTGTCCTCGGGACCCACCTAGCCAGTCGGGTTTTCAGGATAACCACAATGAATATGCATGAGAGAGATTTGCATACACTGCCTCCATTATATGCAAATCTCTTCCATGCATATTCATTGTGGTTATCCTGAAAACCCGACTGGCTAGGTGGGTGCCGAGGACAGGGTTGAGAACCCCAACCCCTTTCAATTCTGGGCTGTATGTACATGTTTTATCTTTGTCTGCTGCACAGTACAGGGTCATCTGCAGCTCTTTCTGTTTCTGTGGTGTATTGCATACAGAGTCTAGGTTGTTGGGATCTCAATTGAATTTTTGTCTACTTAATTTTATATCTCCAGGAACAAGCAGGAATGTAGTCTTCACATATGGATATCGTCGGTACCGACAGAGCCTGCGTGGGAACGCTCCCCAGCGTCCAATTAGAAAGCTTTTGGGAGCATCCCACAGCACCTGCGTGCTGCCTTCCAGCCTTTCCCAACTGCCTCTCTCCAGTTCTTCGTTTTCTGTGGAGCCAGCAGGTTGTCGTTCCTGTCACCACAGAAAATTATTCTATTCTCCTTTGGTCGCCATACTGGTACCGCCGGTTCTTTCTTTCTTTCTAAAAAAAAAAAAATCAAATATTTTTTTCCAAGCTTTTTCTTCTTCAGGTGCACGTGCCATTTTGGGCACTAGGCCCAAAATTTTTCTTACTATGGAAAAACCTGCTTCGGGTTTCAAAAAGTGTACCAAGTGTGGCAGTACCATCTCCGTCACCGACACCACGAGTGGTGTCTTAAATGTTTAGGTCATGACCACTCCATCTCTGAGTGTATGGCCTGTGGGATGATGTCGAAGAGGGGTCGTCAAAACCGAGCTGCTAAGCTCAGTACCCTTTTTCCCTCCGATGCAGCCTCTGTGGCATTGACGTCTTCCAGGGCTTTGTTTTCCTCCCATGGATCTCAGGTAACTGAACATAAGTCTGGCCGGTTCTCAAAGGGTAGATCTCCTTCCAAGCATCGAGATGCCTCTGGCGTTGCCCTTGAGGGTCTTGTACCGGCAAAATTGCCCCGGCGGGAGGCTTCGGCTTCCAAAACATTATCGGGGCTCCAGGATGTTCTCGAGGCCTCAATCTCGGCAGAACTACTGGTGCCATGCTCTGGGGTACCGGCTGCTTTCTCCGGTACCGAGACCCAGGCATCGGCAGCATCAATAGACCAGAGGTTCCTGGCTATTGAACGCAGTCTGGTGGCTCTCCTTGTGGCATCGGCACCCTCAGAACCGCGTCAGACACTTCAACCGGTACCGGCACAGACTCTGGCACTACCGGTACTGACAACATCGGCATCGACATCAGTGTCGGCATTACCGGCACCCAGTCATGCTATGCCTTCCGGTACCGATACACCGGTACTGATTCCCCCCGACACCGACTTCGGTCGGTACGGGTATCGTGCTCTAGAAGAGCACCCGGATAGAAGGTACTTCAAATCCTCGGAGGAGTCTGAGGATTCTGACAGCTCGGTTGGTACCGGAGTACTTATCCCGGAGGAGCCTTCCTCTCCAAAACGTAGGATGTCTCCTCCAGAGGATATCTCCTTTCAGGATTTCATCAGGGAGGTGGCTCGAGGTCTTTCCATTACTGTGGCTTCTGAAACAGAGCCTAGAGCAAAGGAGTTGGAGATTCTACAATATCCCAAGGCTCCTAAAGAGGCAGCTACTTTGCCTATCCATGAGATCTTACATGATCTCATGTTAAGAATGTGGGAAACACCTATTACCACCTCTCCTCACTCTCGTAGACTGGATACTATGTATCGAGTGCCTCCGTGTCCTAGCTTCCAGAAGACTCAGCTTCCTCACCACTCTATTGCAGTGGAATCAGCTATGAGAAGGATCAGAAGTGCAAAGAGGCATGCCTCTAATCCTCCAGGATTTGAGTGTAGAACTTTGGATGCCTTTGGATATCGTACTTTCCAGGCTTCCATGCTTTCTGCCAGGATCAGTTCCTATATTTTATATTTGGGGATGTTCCTTAAGGAAGTCGCAGGAGATTTGGAGATTTTGAGCCCTCTTCTTCCTGAGGATAAGAGGCAAGATTTTCTCACACTGGTTAAACATGCCCAGGATGTTTCTAAGTTTGTCAATCGTGCAGCTTTTGACTGTTTTGCGTGCATAAGCAGAACCTCTGCCATTGCCATAGTGCACGTAGAATTGCCTGGCTCTAGGCATCTGATTTGGAGCTCTGGGTGCAGGACAAACTGGGTAATATCCCTTCTACAGGTGAGAATCTATTCGGCAAAAATTGGCAAAAGAAAGCCAATGAGCTGGATGCTGACAACTCCACTTTGGATAGATTATCCAAAGCCACAGCTGATCCTGCAAGAAAGAAATCTTTCAAAAAACCATTCTTCTCCAAAAAGAAGAGGTTTTATCCCTCTTATACCCAGCAGGGACGTTCTGCAGGTCAGCCTGCCCGAAAGGGTCAGCAACCACCTAAACAAAGGAAAGCAAAGACTGCTAAGCCTCAACCGTCTCAGCCTCCACAAGGCCTTTGACTTCCATATAGAGAACTTAGCCTTCCTGGCCCTCAACGGACCAGAGCCTTCCACTATTCCAGGAAGGTTGTGTCACTTTGCCCCCAGATGGCAGAAGATTGGACTCTCTCCATTATAAAAGAGGGGTACAAGCTTCACTTGGCATGCCCCCTCCCACAATGGTAAGACAGTTCAATTCTCAGACCTCTCTCAACACCCTGTTAGATCAAGAGGTTACTATGCTTCTTGCCCAAGGGGCAATAGAAGAGGTACCCATCCCTCAACAGGGTACAGGGTTTTACTCCCCCTATTTCCTTATCCCAAAGAAAACAGAGGGCACAGACCTATTTTAGACCTTAGAGAATTGAACAAATTCCTGTTCAAAGAGAAATTCAAGATGCTTTCTCTGGGAACTCTGCTGCCATACCTTCAGAGTCAGGATTGGCTTTGTTCTCTAGATCTCAAGGATGCGTACACTCATGTTCTCATCCATCCAACTCACAGAAGATTCCTTCGGTTCCTTTTTCATGGAAAGCACTACCAATACAGGGTGCTTCCTTTTGGCCTGGCCTCAGCACCAAGGGTGTTTACGAAATGCATGGCTGTGGTAGCAGCATTTCTTCGCATTGTAGGAATATTCGTCTTCCCCTACTTAGACAACTGGCTCATTCGAGCCCCATCAGAGTCAGAGGCCAGGATTTCTCTATTTTGCACAATGCGTATCCTTCAGTATTTGGGTCTGGTCATAAACATCCCAAAATCCAGCCTAACTCCCACTCAGTCTCTAGAGTTCATAGGAGCTTTGCTGGATACCAGAAAAGCAAGGGCCTATCTTACACAGCCCCATTGCATTCGCATTGTGCAGTTATCCTCCCAGGCAGTGTTGAAAACTCATCTCACTGCTCAGGAAATGTTACAATTACTAGGCCACATGGCATCCACCGTGCATGTGGTCCCCTATGCTCGCCTCCATATGAGAGCATCCCAATGGACTCTATCCACTCAATGGACCCAGGCATCAGGCTGCCTATCAGACAAAATAGCAAACACAAGTCGCCTTATTTTGTCCCTACAGTGGTGGCAGTCAACCCAAAACCTGTTGGTGTGGTCCCCTTTCCAACAGCCCCCACCCCAGGTCACTCTAACAACAGATGCCTCACAGGTGGGTTGGGGAGCTCACCTGCAAGATCTCTCTACCCAAGGCACCTGCACTCCACAGGAGACCCACTTACATATCAATCTCCTGGAACTCAGAGTAATTTTCTTTGCTCTTCGAGTGTTCCATGCCCAGCTAAGCTGCAAGACAGTCCTAATTCAAACAGATAATCAAGTAGCTATGTTTTATCTGAACAAGCAGGGAGGAACAGGCTCTCTGTCGCTTTGCAACGAAGCTTTGCGACTTTGGGCCCTCGCCAGAGAGCATCAGATTCATCTCCTTGCGGTATATCTACCAGGCATTCAAAACTCTTGGGCAGACAGACTCTCAGTCGAGTTCTGCTCCCACACGAATGGTCTCTCCATGCAGACCAGACAACAAATATTTTTCAAATTTGGGGAACCCCAGACATAGACCTCTTTTCAAGTCCACTGAATGCCAAACTTCCCCGGTTCTGTTCCAGAATTCCGGCTCAGGGTTGTCAGGCCAGGGATGCTTTCCTCCTCCATTGGGGTCAGGACTTCCTATATGCCTTTCCACCCATTCCCCTAATTCCCAAAACCCTATTCAAGCTTCAGAGAGACAGAGGTCATATGATTCTCATAGCTCCACATTGGCCACGGCAAGTGTGGTACCCTCTGCTCCTACATCTCTCTCAAGCTCCATCTCTGGATCTTGTATCTGCTCCAGATCTCCTGTCTCAGGAGGATGGGAAGTTGTGGCATCCAAATCCCCATGCTCTGCAGCTCAGGGCCTGGTTGCTGAGAGCCTAGACCTACATGGTCTTAACCTTTCTCAACAAGTAAGGGATGGCCTTTGTGCTTCCAGGAAACCTTCCACAAGACGCTCTTATGCTTTCAAGTGGAAAAGGTTTTCCATATGGTGTTTGCAGAAGGGTCTTGACCCCCTTGCGATACCTCTGGAATCATTACTGGAGTATCTCCTGCATTTATCTAATGCAGGACGTAACACTTAAATGGACTCTTACTGAGTTAGTCTTATTTCAGCTTCTTTAAAGCCTTTAAATGGGCAGCCTATTTCCTCTCATCCTCTCATAGCGAGATTTATGAGGGGCCTTCTTCTAACTAAGCCTCCCATTAGGCCACCACCAGTGGCATGGGACCTGAATCTGGTTCTTGGCCAGCTCATGAAGCCGCCTTCTGAACCTTTAGCTACTACCTCCTTGAAATTCCTTTCCTGGAAAGTTATCTTTCTCATTGCAATCACATCAGCATGTCGCATCAGTGAATTGCAAGCATTGGCTGCTGATCCTCCTTATACGAGGTTCCATCATGATAAGGTAGTCCTTAGGCCTCATCCACACTTTATGCCAAAGGTGGTCTCACCTTTTCATTTGAACCAAGCAGTTTATCTGCCTGTATTTTTTCCAAGGCCTCATGCTTCAAATGCAGAAAGGAATCTTCATACTTTGGACTGTAAAAGAGCACTTGCCTTTTACTTACAAAGAACACAGCAACATAGAAAGTCCTCTCAACTCTTTGTTGCTTTTGATCCTTCTCATTTCGGACTTCCAGTCTCCAAGAGAACACTGTCTAACTGGATTGCACAATGTATTTCCTTTACCTATCAGAGTAAGAACCTTTCTCTGGAAGGCCATGTCACAGCTCACAATGCGAGGGCCATGGCAGCCTCAATGTCTCATCTACACTCTGTGTCTAATGACATCTGTCGAGTAGCTACTTGGGCCTCGGTTCATACCTTCACAGCTCATTACTGCTTGGACAAGGACTCCCGCCGGGATGCCTTGTTTGGTCAGACTGTTCTACAACACCTGTTCCATACTTAATCAACTCTTACCCACCATCCCCGGTAGGATGCCAGAGATCCATGAGGGGAGGTGGAGCCCTTTCACAAGGGCATACAACTTCTGGGGTCTCTCCCTGGCAACAGGAGCTAGGGAGTCCCCATATGTGAAGACTACATTCCTGCTTGTTCCTGGAGATAGCATAGTTACTCACCTGTAACAGGTGATCTCCGGGAACAGCAGGAATTTAGTCTTCACAACCCATCCACCTCCCCTAGGAGTTGTATCTCTCTTTTCTTTCCTTTCCCTCTCTCTCTCTTTGTCTCAGCTTTAAAACTCAACTGGAGAGAGGCAGTTGGGAAAGGCGGGAAGGCAGCACGCAGGCGCTGTGGGATGCTTCCAAAAGCTTTCTAATTGGATGCTGGGGAGCGTTCCCGTGCAGGCTCCGTCGGTACCGATGATACCCATATGTGAGGACTAAATTCCTGCTGTTCCCGGAGATCACCTGTTACAGGTGAGTAACTATGCTATATTACCTCACAATATGTCCATGACTGAGAAAGGTTTATATTGCTGATACTGAGTTGACACCAGAATCAGAATTATTTTGTGTAGGTTGACAGTGTCCTCCCCAGGACCTTTTGAATAGTTGCGCCACCTGACCGTCTAGCTAACATATTCATGGCAAAATAATGAGAAGGAATGGAAAAAGGAAAGACGACTAATTCTGTTGTCTGCTGCCAGCCTGCTTATAATGTGACGCTCCCGGCTACACCTTCATGCCACCTGGCTGGCAAAGATGATTTCTGGGGAGAATACTGGCTGAGTTCTATGGGGAAATATCCTCTGCACGCATTATTGAGAGAGATGTGGTTTTTTGGATGTAGAATATATATTGAAAAATAAAAAGCAAGAAGCACAGAGTAGTTTATAACACCAAAATAAAATTAGCTGTGGCTCTCGCTTTTTCGTTTTGCTCCTTGGTTTGTGATCATCTGGCATCTCTGTTTTTGCAGACTGTATAGTTACATTTACTAGCGTGCCAATCCCAACCCAGTGTGCAGGGTCATGGGTAAATGTGTTTTACATTAGATTCCCAGGATATAAATTAATCTGCTACATTTTTTGCTACATAAAAAAGCATAATAAATATAGCCTGGGAATGTATTGCTTTCTTTATTCGTGAGGTAATCACCTGAGTGGGGGGGGGGGGGGGGATTCCTGACTAGGGCTCTGGGGAATCCCCTGCATTTTGGCTGGGGGGAGGGGGCGGCACCAGTTAATCAGTTGCTTGAGGGGAGAGGTAATCTTGAGCAGTACCTGCTTCCACTTCACACCAAAAGGATTTGGCTGGGTGTGCCAGAAAGCTGAGACCAGCCCACCAGTAAAATGTTTCTGGGCTATCGGATTTTGTGAGATGGCTGAGACTGAGAGTTAGCATATAGGATCACAGGACATTCTCATTTTAGGCATATATTTAAGACAAAAGGGAATTTTTCAGTTGTGTCAGGATTAAACACGATCTAAGACCATTATTGGTCTAGTGAAGCTTTTACATTGCTTTTTGAAACCATCTTTTTCCTTCAAGTGTGTTATTTGTTTGTATTGAATTTGATTTGGGATTATATTTTGGCTTACTTGTTATTAACATTAAGCAAATAGGCTGTCACATTCATTCATCAAAGGACTATAATGGCCCTGCAAGAAAGATTTGAAACTAACCTTTGACTTCAGGGAGTTGGACACTGTTAATATTCTCTCCTTCAGATTCCCAATATTGACTTCATTGGATATGCAACCTAACTTAGTGTGTATATGAACTCTAACTGGGCGTTCCCAGTCTGAATACATTCATCAATGAGTCTGACTTATAAACAAACTGAGCACCCTAGGGATAGACTCTAAAGTGACTGGGTTAGAAATTGGTTTAAGTGGGAGGCGACAAAGGGTACAGATAAATGGAGCTCACTCTGAGGAGAAGGAGGTTATCAGTGGTGTGCCGCAGGGATCTGTCCTTGGTCCGATTCTGTCTAACATCTTTGTTAGTGATATAGCGGAAGGGCTGTCGGGTAAGGTTTGCCTCTTTGCGTATGATACCAAAATCTGCAATAGAGTAAACGGCCAGGAAAGAGTTGTTAACATGAGAAGGGATCTAGCTAAGCTTGAAGAATGGTCTAGAATTTGGCAGCTGAAATTTAATTCTAAAAAATGCAGGGTCATGCATTAGGGCTGCAAAAATCCAAAGGAGCTGTACATTGTAGGGGGTGAGGTACTTCTGTCCACAAAAAAAGAGCGGGACCTGGACGTAATTATGTCTGACGATTTTAAAGTAGCTAATCAAGTAGAAAAAGCGACTGCGAAAGCTGGAAGGATGCTTGGGTATATAGGGAGAGGAATAGCTAGCAGAAAACAGGAGGTGATAATGCCTCTGTATAAGTCTTTGGTGCCACCTCACTTGGAGTATTGTGCGCAATTCTGGGGACCGCACCTTCAAAAGGATATACGCAAGCTGGAGTCTGTGCAGAGGGTGGCTACCAAAATGGTTAGTGGTCTTCGTCACGAAGCATATGAGAACAGACTTAAAGATTTTAATATGTATAATTTAGAGGAAAGGTGGGATAAAGG
The DNA here is from genome assembly GCA_033557465.1 of Ichthyophis bannanicus. Taxonomy (NCBI): domain Eukaryota; kingdom Metazoa; phylum Chordata; class Amphibia; order Gymnophiona; family Ichthyophiidae; genus Ichthyophis; species Ichthyophis bannanicus. Next base: position 58,515,097 of record CM066045.1, read on the forward strand.
AGATATGATAGAGACATTTAAATACTTTCATGGCATAAATGCACAGTAGAGTCTCTTTCAATTGAAGGCAAGGTCTGCTACAAGCAGACATAGCATGAGAGTGAAAGGGGATAGACTCGGGAGTAATATGCAGAAATATTTCTTTATGGAAAGAGTGATAGATCCATGGAATAGTCTTGCAGTGGAGGTAGGGGACACGAGGACAGTATCTGATTTCAAAAAAGCATGGGACAAACACAGAGGATCTCTGAAGGTAAGAAGGGGACTATTGTAGCTGATATGGAAGGGCAGACTAGATAGGCCATGTGATCTTTTTCTGCTGTCATGTTTCTACGTCTTTTATACCTGCCGGTATTGCCCAAAACCCATCACCTCGGCAGTGCCCTCATTTCCCCACTGGACTGGTGGCAGGACCCCAGTTTCAAAGGAAGCAGGCATTTGTAACCCATGTGTTAAAAATTAATAAAGAAATAATTACCGGGTTCCAGTGGCTTCCGACTGAGGACTTCCGATTTACAGCTGTAGCCTGCAGGTGGGATTGCTCAGTTGGAGATGGATGTGTTATGGTTCAGCTAATTGGCACCGCTTGCTACTGCCTCTCCCCTCCTCCCTCCCAATTTCCTCTCTGCCTTCAGCACATACTGTGACTTGGGAGAGCACATCCCGAAACATTGACTCCCCCAGGTGAAAACCATTCTCCAAGAATTCTGGTGATGGGAGTAGCAGTAACCTATAGTGTACTTGTGACCTAAGTGTTTCAGATCTTTCCTGTGACAGAACCTTCCCAGTGCTATAGTTACTTACGTTTGCCAGGCAATCAGGAATCAAATCAGAAGACATTGCAGGGTTTTCTCCAACCTGACTGGAAAGAATTCTTACCTGTTGCAAGGAACAAGGGCGGTGACCCCGAACAAAGGGAAGCTTGTGCCTTTGTCTGCGACATGAGGGCTGGGAGGGTCAGCAGAGACATCATTCTAGCAAGCTTTCATCCGTTCTTAATTTCTTTAGACTTTCGGTGTGGCAAAGAACTCTGAAAAGATGACAAAATAATTCTTTGCAAGGTGAACCAAGGTTAAATGGGGGCAGGTGGTGAGCGTTTGCCGTAAGTCATAGCACGAAGAATACTGTACATATGTAAATAGTTCCAGTTCATATTTCCCTATGTTATCCAAGTTGCCTTTCCTGTTCTCTGTAAAACCAAACATCTTGATATTATGGTCCTTTGTTTTATGTAAACCGCGCTGATGCTAAATAGTGCGGTATATAAGAGATTGTAATAAATAAATAAGTCTGGTAACGGTGATTTCTGTTGGCTGTTGCTGCCAGCTTGCCTTTTACCTTAGCACGAAAAGGTGCTTAAGTGAAATCGGGTGAAATTTGGAAGGAAGGTAGAACCACGGTCTTGGTACCTACCCTATTAAAAATGACTTGATAAAGATGGGATCATTTTCAATAGGATGAAACATCCAGAAGCATAGCCAGTCTATTGCAGGAAAACCAATAGGGACCTTTTTTTTTGGTTCATGTAGCCTATTTTCCCAGTGTGTGGACATTTTATTTTTTGTTTTGTTTCACATATTTGTGTTAAGACTTATTAATGCGCATACATTGACCTTAATTTGTAGATTAATACATGTCAAATCAGTTTAGCGTGAAAGGAATTTTTTAACGCCTTGCTGACAAATGCACATTGCTAATCATCAACAAAAGGGCAGATGACACCTAAGGACACACCTAGCCAGTCAGGTTTTCAGGATAGCCACAGTGAATATGAACGAGAGCTTTGCATGCTCTGTGTCCATTATACAGTATGCGACTCTCTCTCATGCATATTCATTGTGGTCATCCTGAAAACCTGACTGGCTAGGCGTGTCCGAGGACTGGGTTGAGAACCACTGTGAGAACTCATATAAGGCACCACCTGCGTCATTGTCATTTTGAATCGGTCACATTTGAAAAGTGCTTCAATCCCAGACATACATAGTTTCTGCGCACTTTTATCTTCTATCTGCTGAATGCTATTTAAGGGATGGAGAGAGGAAGGGTGGGGGGGGGGGGGAGAATAAAAAGTTATCAAACATATGGCAACTGGCTCCAAATTTCAGGACAGATTGATCCAATCGTGGTTTTACCACCTCCTTCCTCCCTACCTCCCTCCACGTGTCAGCTTATACTGCTTTGTTTACACCAGTGTTTCTCAAGCTGAGCATAGCCCCCAGCCCCTTTTAGAAAGCCCACAATGAATATGCATGCGCTGCCTCCATTGCACGAAGACTTATCTCGTGCATATTCATTGCGAGTATCCTGAAAACCAGACTGACCAGGGGGTACATCAGTAATGGCTTGAGAAGCACTGTTGTACTTGAATTCAGATCTCTGTTGTGAAGGTGCACTGCAGTAAAGGCTAAGGTAGCCTTAGGTCTGGGAAGACTGAGCTAAGTCCCATAACCCAGAAAAGAGTAAAGGACACGAAAAGACATCTTTTATAGCGAGACCATCAGCCCATGTTGGAGATGGTTCATATACATAATTTATCCCTTCCTGTCATCTTACATAAACAGGCATCATTCATTTTTTTATGAGTTTGCTAAGCTCAGGCCAACTTAACCAGTGAGAAGTTTAACGCTGCAGCATTCTGTAGTCACTTGATACGTGTCTTCTGCTTGTGGCCTGTACTGCCAGTGAGCTGCAAAAAGTGGATTCAGCAGTTCCATCCTGCCCTCATGGGTGAGATCCTTAGGATGACCAGCTGGCTCTGTTTGAGCTAGGCAGATCTAGACATGGCCTTGTTCTTCCACCCTGTGCGTTTGTAGTTCTTTCTTTTCTTAGAAGAGTAGTTCTCAGCCCAGTCCTCGGGACACATCTGCCTAGTCGGGTTTTCAGGATAACCACAACGAGAGAGATTTGCATACACAGCCTTCATTGTGAATGCAGGTCTCTTTCATGCATGTTCATTGTGGCTATCCTGAAAACCTGACTGGCTAGGTGCATCCCGAGGACTGGATTGAGAACCCCTATTTTAGAGAAAATCTGAATGTCAAGGCATGCAGTGGGTGAAACCAGGACTGGACTTACCAACCCTGGAAAAGAATGAAATCATAGACCCAGATAGTTCCCTCAGCGCCTACAGAGTTGAGCTTCTCTCCTTCAGAGATGTATCGTTCCAATAAGCACTAATATGATACAAACCAGCTTAATGAGGGAGAGAGAAACTAGTCCTGCATCTAGCACAGAGGTTCCCAGCTCCAATCCTGGAAGGCCAAACACCATTCAGGTTTTCAGGCTGTCCCTAATGAATATGCATGAGATACATTTGAATACAATGGGGGCAGTGCATGCAAATACATCTCATGCATTTTTATTAAGGACAGCCTGAAAACCTGAATGGTGTTTGGTCCTCCAGGACTGGAGTTGGGAACCTCTGATCTAGCATTACCCAGCCAATGCATTTTTGCATAGGTGGAAGGAGATAGCCTACATGTACCATAATCCACTGGGATACAAGTTCATTAAGCAGGAATAGCAAAAAGACTCCCTTCAGAGCCAGCTTTGATCATATCCCTGGTTTACTTTTCTATGCTAGCAGAAGTTTGTAAAAAAACAAAACAAAAAAAAAGTGTCTTTTTCCTTGGGGATAACAGATTCCATCAGTAGGTGTGCATATATTTAAGAGAGCCACCTGCTATTTCTGTAAGCAGAAGGCTGCTGGGAACCCACGCCTTTCCTTCCCCTAAAAATAAACCATGTCTCTACTGCTTCCTGTGACCTAGCGACTAATGAGGACGTAGTAGCAGCAGCAGCAGAAGACGCAGCCATTCAGAACATGGCCAAGGCGGCATCTGCTCTCTGATTGGTTGCTGCTTTGTTCTCGTGTGCCATTCATCCAGACTTAGGATTCTAGCTGCATGCTTAACATCTCTACAGGGGGCACTTAGATGAGCTTTGCTTTAGGTCTCTGAGTGTTGCTAATAACTCAAGGGCCACTGCATGAAACAGGATGCTGGGCTGTGTGGATCACTGGTCCAACCTGGTCTGGCCATTCTTATATCAAGGGTTGGCAAACTCCAGTAGTCTCAATGCAGACTTCATCTTCCAAGTTTCCTTAGTACCAGCATACCCCTTTAATAGAACCATGTCTCCTGGCTCTCTCTGTAGTTATACGTGCTGTGCACTGCGGGTAGGACAGTGGTCTCTTTGCAGTGTAAAATAGTATGTTTACTGTGGAGCACTGTCCTTTTCCTCTCGTCCAAAGCGACTCACAATATAGAAGATGCACAGTTAAATCTTATTATGAAACTTCTCAGCCAAGGCAGCCGTTCCACTGATTGGCCAAGAGGAGGCGCTAATATCATGCCTTGTCTAAAATCATTAGCTCTTGCCATTTGAGTGAACTCGCCACAGTCTCAGATGTTCTGCCATACACAGTGCTCAGGAGTGAAAGATCAGCCTAAGATTTACTTATTTCACTCATGCCTTTCCAATTGTAGTTCAAGCCAAGTTACATTCAGGTACAGTAGTTATTTTCCTTCCCCTGAGGACTTACAATCTAACAGGCTGATGCAGAAACCCTGTGCTGGAGACTAGTGCTTAAAGCTCCAGCACAAGGTTTCATAGCGTGACTTTAATGCTGACTCTTTGTACTGGAATGCAGTATTCAAATTACCCTATGCACAAAAAGTCAGCGTTAAACTGGGAGAGCAAGCCAAAATGCACACAGCAGTCGGCGTACGTTTTTCATGCTGTCCCGGAGAAAGAGGGTCATCTGAGGGGAGGTTTAGCATTGGTGAAAGCCTTTGATGCCATCAGCATACTGTCGGGGTCCATTGCTCCCCCTAGACACCGACCTCCCAACTAGGGTTGCCAACTGGCTCCAGATACGCCCGACAGATTTGATCCAGTCCTAGGTTTACCTCATTGAATGCAGGGATATGTAGTTCTGATTTCTCAAGCTGGGCATACCATAAGAAAAGGAAAACTACAAGTCGCTGCATGCAAAGGGGTAAACCCAGGACTGGATCAAGCCTGCCGGGTCCATCTGGAGCCAGTTGGCAACCCTACTCCCAACAGAAACAAAGTCCCCAGTGGCACAGCAGCCCTGATTTTCCCCCCCCCCCCCCACACCTGCCCGATAAAAAAAAAAAAAAAAAAATTCCCTGGTGGCCCAGTGGCTCTGATCCACCCACTAAAAAAAAAAAATCCCAGTTTTCCAGCAGCCCTGATCCAACCCACCCAATAACTAAAATGCCTGGTGGGTCCTGAACCCCCCAATCCCCTCTTGGTACCTTTAATCTGAAGCAAGAGCGTTGCCAACACACTCCCGCACCTGCACCACCATCTTGAAAAATGGCGGCGCCTGGCCCCATGCGGTGCATCCTTGTATGCACCCTGCGGGTCAGATTGCCAAATAAGGCATTTTTTGTCTTATATGGTAGTCTAACCCCACCCAGTGCATCCCAGGATGCACCGTGCAAGACCAGGCACTGCCATTGTTCAAGATGGTGGCACAGGGACGGGAACACTTGGTCAATGCTCCCACTCCAGAAGAAAGATACTGGGAGAGAGAGGGAGATTCGGGGGCCGCTGGGTCACCAGGGATTTTTGTTGGGTGGGTGGGGGGATCGGGGCCACCGGGCAACCAGGGAATTTTTTATCGGGTGGGCAGTGCTCCTGGCCATCAATGATTTTGTTTTTATCGGTGGGGTGGGGGGGGGGCCCTGACAGTATTCTGTTGGCATTGGGGGCTTTCCCTGCCTGGATCATCTGAGCTAAAATGTCAGACTTTACCTCCGATGATATTTTTGCTCCTAGCTGGATCTTTAAACCTGCCCGAAGCTGGCATGAATATCCAGCATTAAAAAAAACCGGTGTAAAAAAACTGCGCTAATTTCAGTGCAGTTTTTTACATCGGGTGCAATTACTTATGCAGCATTTTGCATGCCAAGTGCGCTGCAGTTTAGCCCAGATGGTTTTTTGGGTGTTTTTCTGGCACTAGCTTGTTTTCTGCATTTGAGAGCAAGCCTCACGTGGGAAAAGCAGAGAAGATGCTGTGCTAAGCTTTTGTGCATCAACTGGTAAGTTTGTACTAGAGGATGTAGTAAAGGCTGTTTAGTATGGCTGGTTTAAAAGAGGTTTGGACAAGTTCCTGGAGGAAAAGGCCATAAACCTTTATTAAAATAGACTGGGGAAATCCACTGCTTACGCTTGGGGTAGCAGCATGGAATCTATATACTTCTTGGGAAGCTTGGATTGGCCACTATTGGAAGCAGGATACTGGGCTCAAAGGAACTTTGGTCTGACCCAGTATGACATATCTTATGTTCTAATGAAGGCTTAAGTGCCTTGCCCAAGGCCACAAGGAGCATCAGTGGGATCTGCCTGTAATGTTTTCTTACTGCCAGATTTTAGATTTAATTTCTCACCTTTCTAAAATTCAAGCTCAGGGTAAGGTTTAGATGCTTGCATCCTAAATTGTGCTGGTGGTAATGAAGGGTGAAGTGACTTGCCCAAGGACTGTCACAAGGAATATCAGAGGAAACGTAGGATTTGAACCTTCTCAGCCTAGTGCTCTAACTACTAGGCTACTGTCATTCTGGTTTGCTGAAGCGAAGGGGCTTATTTTAGAAGCCTTATTCGCAGTTAACCCATGGAAATGGCAATTTTAGAAAGAGCTACATTTACAAATGCCTGTGCACACTAGGTAGAAGTTGCGAGGGGCCGGGCCAAGGCCATGGTTAGGGCGTGGCCTAGATGAGTCAAAATTCTCACGTATGTATTCTCCATTTCATAAGAAGAATGCAGGTGTGTGCCCAAAATTACCCATTTTGGGATTTACAGCCGCTCCCTGACGCATACAGATGTTTTAAAAGTGCTATTTCGATCAGCCCTTTACAGGAGGGATTAAGCGGTTTATCCTGCTTAATCCCCCATTGTTTGTTTCCGCCCCCCAGATTCTAATTGAATAACGATAACAGCCTCTGTAGTTCACCGGCGACACTTATACGTGTAGGTTTGCAAAGTGGCCGACGTGTGTGAGTGTCGGCACCTACCTGTGGAAGTTGCCGAGTTTGCCAGCTCCATGTATTGGTACATACATACACTCAGTGGCATAAATTCTGCCCAAGCAGCCCAGGCAGGAAGGGGGACCACACCATGATAACGACGGCACTCACGTCCACACCTGTCTGTGCGCCACCCCCTCCCCCCCCCCCTCACGGCAAACTTTAACTTGTTTGCCATGCTGCCTTGGCTCCAGGTCAAGTGCTGTTACCTCTTGAAGTCCCACATGGAGAGGGACACATGGCAGGGAGAGGGGCATGCCACTGTCACCATGATAATGAGGGCCCTTGGCAAAGTATTGCTTGGGGCCCCTCTTTGGCACGTGTGCCACTGTGAGTATTTCTTTTCTTCCTTATTTGTACTTTAGCAAAGGCTCCACATTTGGCAGAGTTGCTGGAACTGCCTGCATCGTGGAATTCCATGTTTGCCGGATCTCGATGTCTCCGTTCCGATCCCCCCCATGGTATCTAAAATGTTCATCTATATGTTGGTTCAGAATTAACCGTGTTGGGGGGGGGGCCGCTGGGCGTTCCACCGGGTTGGGTGCATGCTGTGAGAGCTCCCACATTCGGCAGGATAAAGCTAACAAATATTGATCTCTAATCCTTCAGTACTGGTTAACTATACAAAAAACAACAGAGTAGAGCCAACTGTGATGCTTGGAGTTGGTAATAAAATACTGAGAGCAACTCTTCTAACTCCAGAAAAAATGACACCTAGAGGCAAGGCCCCTCTCCCGGAACCGATTATGCATGAAATTATTCTCTTAAGACATGCTTAAAACTCAATTGGAACTCGCAAGAGAGGTTCAACCAGAGACTGAAAGCATAAACAGCAAGCTTACCCTTTCACAAGAAAAAATTGCAGACTTAGAATACCGAAAATTAAACAAAATGACATTAAATAAACCTGCGCAACGATCTTGAAGACCTTTCCAATGACTCGCCAAAATAATATTCACATTTTAAGAATACCTGAAGGGGCTGAAGGTTCTGATATACTTCATTTCATACCGTCCTTCCTCACCAAGCTTCTGGACCTTTCTTTGCAAACTGCCTTGGAAATCGAAAGAAGGCATCGAACGCCATCCAGGCCGCTATCCAACAGCAAATATTCAAGACCTATAATTGTCAAACTGTTGCACTATCAACAGGTTTTACAAATCCTAGCAACTGCTAAAGCCAAAAAACAACTTCTTTATGAATGTAGGAAAATATTGATTGTACCAGATCTCGCCAAAACCACTGCTCCCAAGCGTAAATCCTTTCTTAAAATGTACCAATATCTTAAAGATACCTGTGCAAAATTTAGCTTGCTTTAACCCTGCTAGAATGATAGTTACATATGCAATTAAAACCACCACCTATACTGATCCAGGTCAACTTCAGGATTTTATAGATAAATACAAGATGCAGTGACTCTATTTTGGACTCTTTTTACTTATCTCCATTCCAATTTATTCAGGATTAATTTCAATATGGCCTCTGCAGATTTACCACACCACCCGGAATCAGCATGGACCTGTTGAACTACATTGATGTCTGTTCTTGTGGACCTTCGTTTGCCGCTGTGTTTTGCCCTGATCACTTGTGGACCCCTTATTTTATGAAGATTATTTCTGGAAAAACTCTTTACAAGATCTTTTACTATAATCTTCATTATTTCAGAAACTATTGCCATTGCTAACTTGTGGCCGTCCTCAGCCGCCTTACTCCTTAATTTGACTCTATTCGAATTCATATTGTTTGGATTTTAACTTTTACATATTACTTTTGTTATTCATATCTATCGTTTCTTTCTTTGATGCTATTATCTACAGGTGACATATTCTATTTCTTATCATTGCATGGTATAATTACTACTATTATTATCATCTTCTGATATATATCTTGATCATAACCTCTTAAAAGGAAAAGCCACTGTGCTCTGCTAATAGTAATCATTAATATCTTGCACTATGACACTAAGCTAAGCTTTACTTTAACCTGAATATGTGCTTAATGTGTACCCACAAGTGGTTTTGCCACAACATGCAATGCTCAACATCTCGGTAACGTCACTTTGTTAGCCTTATACTACCCAGCAGTGAGTTCTTTGATCTCCTTATATATATCAGGCCTACTTGTCTACTTGTTTCATCCACGGCTTTTCTTATTTTTCAGTTTAGGGCAACCAACAAACTCGCCATACTATGATTATATGTTGGCTGTAGCCCATTAAGGCCCTCTACTACTCTGTTTCTAAAGCTTTTTGCTGAATGTTACTTTTTATCTTAAATTTTAGTATTTTATGTTGAAATCAAGCATTCTATTGAAGTTATCATTTTTCTATATGTAAATAAGCATTGTGTCATTACGCATATACTTTGATAGTTTATATATTGATCAGACTTTATATGTCTGATACACTTGCTGACATTTTGTTTGATATATTAATTCTAAAACTGTTGATTTTATTAGGCCTTGACTAGCTTAAAGAATGACTGTTATATAATCTTCCTTTCTTTAACTTTTCCTAGGGAGGGAGGAGTGGCCTAGTGGTTGGGGCAAGGTACTACAGGCCGGAAGGTCGGTGGTTCAAATCCCACTAGAGGACAGCAACCTTGGGCCGGAAGGACTGGGGTTTCTAGTCCCGCAGGTGCTCCTTGTGGTCTTGGGCAAGCCACTTAACCCTCCATTGCCCATGTTCTCTGTAAGTTTTAGTGTATGTGTCTCATATCCCCTCGTGTTAAATGTATCCCCCAACCGCTTTGACCTGGTGAAAAGCGGGATATAAATGCAGCTAAATAAATAAATAAGTAAATAAATAAACTTAAGACAACATTGCTACCTGATTTAGATTCAATATTGTTTAATGATCAGAATTTCTCGCTGTTTGTTCTCCTTGTTCTGACTCATAAATGGTGCTTTACTTCCCTTCTAGAGGTTATACTGTTTTTACTGTAGGTTCGTTTTTCCTACTTCGTTTTTTCTTGGTCTTATAGTGAGGCAGTACATTACTATTAATGACTATTAAGAGACTATTCTGAATTATTAAGTCTATACCTCCTTTACTCTGACATCACTTAAACTATTATCTCTGAATGTTAATGGAATTAATCACCCCATGAAACGCAACAAAAATGTATCTTATCTTAATAAAGAAAAATCTGACAATGCTTTTATACAAGAAGCTTACTTGCCACATACAGTATGCTTTAAATTTAAAGATAAGGTTTTTTTATATGTCTCAATTTTTTTCACTTGCATTTAATTAAAAAGCAGGTGTTTCAATCCTCTTTTGCAATACTATTCATTTTCCATTGGAAAGACAACTTTCAAATACGCAAGGAAGATGGCTTATACTTGCTGGCCACCTTAATACAAAAATAATGCTATTAAATCTCTATGCACCCAATGAAGATGACCCAACTTTCTTTCAAAATCTTTCACAAATTCTTCTTGAATTTTGGGACTATCAAAGAATCATTGTAGGTGACTTTAACTTACCTTTAGACCATACGTTAGACAAAAACTCTATTTGTCGTCCTTCCAAAACCAATTCATGGAAAAATTTGCTTAATATGATCTCCAATTTTGATCTCTTTGAGCTTTGGAGCTTACCCCATCCTCTAGATAGAGACTACACATTTTATTCTAATCCACACAATACATATTCAAGATTTGCTTATTTTCCTGTCGCATGTGGCCTATCTCATAAAATCACCCACTCTCAAATTTTACCCATATTTATTTCAGATCACGCAGCTATTACTCTCTCAATTTTTGAAACCAAAACTCACAAACACAAACAAACAATGGAGATTTAATAATACTCACTGATTCTCATTTTCTTAAATGTATAAAACGTTTTACACAGGATTTCTTTAAAAATAATTTTCCAGAATCATATGCGCCTCTACTACTTTGGGAAACTTACAAAACAACACTCAGTAGTGAAATAATAAGCTGTTCAGCTTGGATGAAAAGAAAAGAAAAATTAGAATTAACTCAGTTGGAACACCAAAATCAAGAATTGGAAAAGAAACATATGAAACATCCTTCCTCACAAACTCTACATTCATTAACCCAGGCTAAGTATAAATGTAACTCCTTACTTAGTTTACACGCAACTTGGACATATTTATTTATAAATCTGGACATTATATCTGTGATAATAAAATAGGTAGCTCTTTGGCTCAATACTTAAAAGGAAAACACATTATCACCTCAATATACGACACCAATTCCACTGTTTATGCGAACCAGTCAGACAGAAAACCTTTTCCATTCTTTTTTTTTTTAAGTTATTTCATTCAGACACTGATGAAGACAATGACCTATGTGATCAATTTCTCAGCACCTTGAATTCTCCTAAACTACACTCCACTCTACAAAATGAGGTGGTTGTTTTTTTAGTGCCGTCAAATCAGTGCTGACTTCTGCTGACTCAGCTGACTCTGTTTTGTTTTGGCAATGTATTGTCAGACGGCTGCCTGGGTGAGAATCTTCACACTCTTGGCAAGTGCATATTTCTATGATTTGCAAGGTATTGTGGGCAATGTAGTTCATTCACACCAGACACAGCTGCTGACAATAATTTAGTTGTGCTCTTGGGTAAAGCCAATAAGATATTTATTTATGGGGTTATTTCTCCCAACACAAATATGCTTGATAGCACATAAAATCAGGTAACTTGCTTTCAGTGTTAACTTGGAAAAACAAAGTCAAAATCAGGAAAACAAATGAAAAGCCACAAAGCAAGAAACAAACTGTTCTTTTCAGATTAACTTCTGATTACTTCCCACACAGATACGGAAGTGATTCTCTCCTAGCTCACAAGCAATTAGGTAAGGCTTAATTGCTAGCAGTTACCAGCTGAAACCCCTTAGCTGGCTTGCCTTCCACTGTGTGGGTCAAATCCTGCTTCAGGAGCTTTTCTGAGTAGATTAAAGAACAAATTTATATTTCTTTGTGATGGTTGCTGTACTTTATAACAGAAAGTTACCAACAGAGTTTAGATAGCAGTCCATATAAACAGGATCCTCATCTGCTATTATTCCCCCTTGTTCAACAAGCATGGGTTCAATATCATGGATTGGCACAGATGAATCTCTCAATGGAGCATTTTCAGGAGAATACTTGTTTCCCTGCTGTCTTTCAAGGTTATAGCTAGGGCATAGATCAGTGTTCATACCTGAGCTTCCATTGCTGCTAGAGTTCCTCTCTATATAGCCTGGCCAGTATGTAGTCCAGTTCTTATGCCCAGCCTTCCAATCCAGATCCCTGGACACTGGATCTCTCTTCACATACCTTCTGGCACAGGTCTTAGGGTCCCTTCCACGTGCAGCCGTCTCCCTCACAGGTAGCCTCTGGTGATTCCTAGCTCTGCAGCACCATTCCTCTGGCTTTCCCCAGTCCAATGGTGTATGCTGGCCCTGGGAATACCTCCCAGTATACGTACTGCTTTGGACTCTTCTAGACCTCTCAAAGGCTTTTCTCTTCCTTCTTCCAAAGGGTCTCTTTCCCTCTCTGTCCGTCCGGTTTGGCTTCTGCTTCTGATGATCTTTCAGATGAAACTGATGATCAAACTCAAGCTGATTCTCAGGATACTGAGGACAATTCTCTGGATATCCAAGGTGATCATGAAGATCATGAAGATGGTCCTCTGTAGAATAAACTCTACTCTTATTCTGCTTAGATGAGTGCTCCTCCCTAACACAGTGCAGCTGTGCTGAATCAGGCCCTGCCCTTTGCAATGAGTGCTTGGGGATTACCTCATAGCCCTTTTGATTGAACACACGTTTTCTCACTTCAGCTCCTCTCATGGCTGTTGGAAACCTGGTGCATTCTGGGACTGGTAGTCTTTTATGGCAAAATTCTGTTTTCTCATTTCTACCAGCACTGACAGGTTGCTTGTTCAGAGACACTTCACCTTTTCTATAGCCCCTTCCTGAGCTATGATAAGCTTCCTTATCACAGTATCACCAGAAGTAGATTGCCAGGCCTTTTCTTCCAAGGCAATGGAGGGTAAAGTGACTTTCCCAAGGTCACAAGACGTGCCAGTGGGAATTGAATCCTTGATCGTCTGGGTACTAGGCAGTTGCTCTAACCACTAGGTTACTACGCCCTGAAAATATGGCAAAAGAAATAATTGAAGCTATTAAATCCTTTCCTTGTAAAAGGGAGAAGTGACTCAGTGGTTGGGACATGTTACCTCAGGTCAGAGGGCCGGGGGTTCAATTCCCACACGGGGACAAGTAACCTCAGGCCGGAGGGACTGGGATCTTTAGTCCCATGGCTGCTCTTTGTGGCCTTGGGCAAGCCACTTAACCCTCCATTGCCTCAGGTACACTTAGATTGTGAGCCCTGCAGGGACAAGGGAATAAAACAAGTACCTGTTAGTACATACATGTAAACCGCTCTGATGCGAAAGTAAAGGGCGGTATATCAAATGCCTAAAACCATAACCATAAACCATAAAACTGCAGACCCTGATGGATTAACTACAAAATTCTATATATTTTTTTAATATTCTTACTCCTTTCCTCTTAAATGTTATATCAATTTATATACACTAATCTAGAACAATAAAGAAATTTCACTCAAGCTCATATTGTACTTATACCTAAACCTGATAGAAACCCTAATTTTGCTCAAAATTATAGACCTTTTTCATTACTAAATGATTGCAAAATTTTAGCTAAAATTCTTGCAATCCATATCCATAAATCCTGCCCTCTTTAATTCACAAAATTCAAATTGGTTTCATGTATAGAAGACACATAGGTGATAATATAAGATTATATTGCAAGTAAACAACCATTTCCATCAATTGTCATTAAACACGGAAAAGGCGTTTGATAGAATTTAATGGCTTCTCTTGAATGACTTCCTTCGATGGATAAAATTATATATCATAATCCCATGACCCAATATGTAGTCAATAATAATATTTCCAAACCAATATAGCTTTATCGTGGAACTAGACAATTATGTCCTCTATTGCCTCTACTTTTTAAGTTGGCCCTCAAACCTTTGTTGATAGTAATATGTTCCCATCCTCATATTACTGGTGTTAAAAACCAAACCTACTGAAACCAAACTTGCAGCATATACTGATGATCTTTTACTCTTTAACTAACCCCCAAATTTCTATATCAAACCTTATTGATGCTGTTGATGCCTTTTCAATATTTTCTTGTTACAAGATTAATTGGGATAAATCTGAAAAATTGTAACTTAATATACGTGTTTCTCAAACAGATGTACAAGACTTCCCCTTTAAATGGTCTCCCTTACAACTCAAATATTTAGGTACACTTTTAAATAAAGATGTTGAACAGATTATGCACATAAATATGGAACATAATATTATAGATACGAATATTCAAAAATGGCCTCCACTTTAATATTTTATGGCGAGGCAGACTAGATTCTGTTAAAATGGTTATGACGCCACAAATGACTTATATTCTCATGATGTTACCTGGACTTCGTCCCAAAAAATGTTATAAAATAATAGAATCCAAACTGGTAACATTTTTATGACAAAATAAACAACCTAGAATTGCTTTGAAACCCCTCAAATTACCCAAAAGCTCTGGAGGCCTCGCTTTTCCTGATTTTTGTCCTTTTTGGCTCACTTTGGTTCATTCTGGCTCTCTCTGAAGCATCTGAGGAGCTGTTGCTATTAACACACTGTTGAACTAGATCTATTATCACCTATTCCCCTTAGATATATTTTGTCTATGGATTTACATAAGCTACTTTAAATAAAGTCATGTTAGATACCCAATTTGCCCTTCTTAACTGGATAAAAAACTTGATATTTCCGTCTAGCACACCCGCGGAATTTCCTTTATGGCATAATCCCAAATTTAAAGTAAATCAAAAAGTCTTATCCTGGTCAAAATGGCAATCACAAGGCATATGGTGTTTTGCACATCTTCATGGTTCGAATCTTGTCTCCTTTCATACTTTAACGTCTCAATTCAAATTACAACCAGACCAGTTTTTTGCTTGGCTTCAATTAACACATGTGCTTAAAAAAAAGTTCTGTTAAACTTACTACATTAGTTCCCACATCATCTTTTTATGATCTTCTAGATAACATTTTTAACAAAGATCATATTGCCTCAACCGCTTTGACCCGGTGAATAGCGGGATATAAATGCAGCTAAATAAAATAAATAAAAATAAAATCCTTTTATAAAGTACTAACTAAACTGGCTGTCTCCTCGTCTTCTGGACTTTACAGTGTTTGGGGAAATTATCGTCAATTAACTGAGGAAGTTAACATAGACCTGGCATTGTTTTTGGCTACATGCTAATCATCCCACATTATCGACTAGTTTACTTTAATCATTGTATTTTATTTTTCAATTTTCTCTTTGGACCCCCTCCAAAAAATGCAACGCTGGTCTCTCAGCCATCAATAAATGCTGACACTGTGATATCTATGAACGTATTCTTCTTCCTATGTTCGAATACAAGGTGATTAATAATTTTTGGCAAGAAATTTGGAGGTACATTCAAAAAAATATTTCAGTTTGCCTATATCCTTAACAGCAAGTTATGTAATTTTGAAATTGTCCTCTCCATCGTTACCAGTTGATAATCCCGCTTCCCGAAAACTCTGTGACGTATTGATTTTTCTGTCAACTCAAATGATTCTTCACAGTTGGAAAGATTCGTCCGGTTTGAATATTACCTTTTGGTGGCATACCCTAGCACAAATTCAAAAATGTGAAATTTAAAGTGGCTAAAAAAACCTAACAAGATATCCAAGGTTAAGAAACTGTGGGAACCTGTTTCTTTTTTTCTACTATTACGCTTATCCCATTAACACCTTTACAGCTTTATTATGATTTTATTTTCTGACTAATTTGCACACGGAAATCATTATTCAATATATTTTCTCTTCTCACTTAATCTTTACCAGATACTTCCATTTTATATAATTATCTTCACAAAAGTATCAAGACCTGTAATTCATGCGAATTGTGTAACTGTCCCAATATATTTAATGTTGTAAACCACGTTTGTTACTCCTTTTTGCATTCTTAAGCACTTCTCTATGTATTGTATGTTTCTTTCTTTGCTCATTTTGTATTGTTCCTTTGTTATCATAAAATTCAATAAAGATATTGAAACACAGGATTGACCGTGTATTTTAGTGCTCTGTCCAGTTCAGGAATTCATTCTATCCAATGAATTTCCACAAAGAAACAAAGCGATCTCTTGCTCTTTTGCCTTCTCTCTATCCCATGCAAGAGTCCCTCAAAAACACTTTCAAAGTTGCCTGTCTGAGGTGCCTGTTGCTGCAAAGGAATCGTTCCCATTTCAATTCTTGACCTTGGGAGGATGCCCGAGGAAAGATCTTAAAGTGTAGCACATGGTTATAAACACTAACAGCTGTGTGTAACTCAGGGGTAAAGGGCCGCGAACAGCTCTTTTCCCCCTAAATATCTAATTTAATTCATAAGCTTATAGACGGCAGATCCGGCAAACTCCGATCAGCGTGGTTTACAGAAACAACATTTGGAATGAAAGTACAAAAGTATGTAGCGGCACATAATGAGCAGGATTCCGGTTCGGCCATTAGGCAATACTAAGTGGGGGTTGTCGAGGTGGCAGTTTCAGAGGAGTGGCAAAGACCCCAAAGAGCCATCAGCACGTTCTGTAATCTGCAGAGGGTGTGGGCACACACGTACATACACAGCAAAGCTTAATAATTAAAAGCAGGATGCTCTATTACGCATTTTTACAGGATAGGTATGGGAGGAGTGTTAAGATGAGTTTAATTACCAAAATCTTGGGGGTGGGGCGAGAGGGAGGAAGGCCGAAAGTTTGCCTAGGGGGTGTCCAGTACCCTTGCCCCGAGTATGGATGCAAAAACACACCACCTGCTTGGGTCAGTAGAAGGAACACACAAGACTGCAAGATGCCTAAATCATTTGCAGCACTAATAATTCCGTAGGCTTTGGTGCAGCTCGTATGTATGTTCTGTTTCTCTTGTATTGTTCTGTCTGTCTTGATTAGATTGTAAGTTGTACGAGCAGGGACTGTCTTCTTTATATGTTTGTACAGTGCTGCATATGCCTTGTAGAGCTATATAAATGATTAATAGTAGTAGTAGTAGTTTAAAATCCTGTCTGGTGAGGCTGCGCCTTGTCATAAGAATGCAAAAAATGTATCTGTTTCTTAGTCTTCTGTCCATAGACGACGTTTTCCAACTGTAGAGGGAATGAGATCCAGCATGAATTCTGCCCTTGAAGGCCTAAGTGATGAGGCGTTCCTGATTGTACACCGCTTGGTTATCCTGTCGGCTTTCACTTCCAGGGAGTGGAGGAGTAGCCTAGTGGTTAGAGCACTGGCTTGGTAACCAAGCAACCAGGGTTCGATTCCCACTAGCACTCCTTGTGGCGTTGGGCAAGTCACTTAACCCTCCATTGCCCTGGAAGAAAGGCCTGGCAATCTACTTCCGGTGACACTGCCAAGAAAACCCAGGAGCTTCTGGGTCGCCAGGAGTCAGGACTGACTCGAAGGCACACATTGCCTTGCATATTTCACTTCCTGAGGGTTACCAGATGATTTGTGGAAATCAGAGCTACAGAGTAACCATAGAGTGCTAGTTCAGAAAGACTGAGCCAAGCCCAGTCTTACCCCACTGCATGCAGGAGATGTAGTCCTACGTCTTTTTTTTTTCTTCTAAGAGAACTTAGTTGAGAAATGAAAGTCACATCTCCCTGCCTGCAATGGGAAAAACGCAGGACTGGCTCAACGTGTCTGAAGGAACATAGTCCTTTAGCAGCTCCTCGCCCAGGCCCTGCATTGTGCTGGTGCATGTCCGCAAGTTTCCCAGCTCGGAGTGAGATTTTAAGCCGGTCCTGGATTTCTGACAAGCTCATCCTGATGCATTATGGGACCTGCAGCACTGATTCCAATGGGGAAAATCAGGAAGCACAAATACCGTGGAGGCCAATTCGCACAGGGGCGCGTCCGGTCATCCAAAAAAAGATGGGGCCGATGTGTACCCAGTTCTGCACCGTGGGAGCTGTACATTCTCGTGGTTGCAGAATCAGAGCGCTTAGATGGCCCGGCGTGCCCCTGATCCTGCTGCAGGGACATACAGGCCGCTCCCAGTCCAGCCCTCTCAGTGCTACAGCTGGTGTGCTGGTGCCGTGGCGTCCCACCACCGTGGTGCCTGCACATTGAGCCGAAGGACCTGGATTGCCAGACCCTGAGATGCCCCTTCGCCCTGCTGCCTGACCCCTGCTGTGTCAATTGGCAGAACGCCCAGCATTTATTCCACCTTCAAGGTGCAATAAGCTGGGCGTCCAAGTGGCTGCTGGCGATGTACAGGGCCCTGTACTTCCAGGTGCTTTGGTCTGCCCTGCTCCGTCTCCATCCCGCCACCTCCTGCCCCGTCCAACGCTCCCCGCACAGCAGCCCTATATGTGCAGGGAGCAGGAAGATCTAAATACAGTCCCGGGCTTAAACAGGGGTTGTATATCAAACCCTGCTATTCACGGGTCAGAATCAATCCCATACTGTATTGCAGTGCAAATTTAACACCAGAACTGGAAAAAGCATCTCACTCCTGGAACTGGGTAACTTGGCGACTCGGTGCATGTGCTATGTTTGACCCGTAGGAAACCATCTAATAAATATGGGTCTCCAGGAGAATCTGCAGGTGTTTGAACATTGCTGGCAGGGCTAGGCAACCTCCTAGTACGACAGATCTCTGTGGGCGGTAGGCCATGTGCTTCGGCACACATGTCCGGCAGCTTCTGAACTCCCAAAGGTATGTCAGAAGTGGCAGACCATGTGTGCCAAAGCACATGGTCTACCCTCAAGCCATGCCCTCTCCCGTCCTTGCCGCCAGAATCAGCCGTAGTGCAGCTCAGAACAAATAGTGCAGCTCAGAACAAAGTACAGCCAGCTGGCAATCCAACCCAGGCAGTTGGATTCACTATGATGTGATTTTTGCAATCCCCTGTGCCTACTGCTCTTTAGATGGCTGAAGGCCCCCTCCCCCCCCCAACACACATACTGCTTTTATAAAGTCTGATCAGGGAATGAATAGGAGAGGTTTCTGAATCGGGAGGCTGCATGAAGAATGCATTGTTCCAACCTTGCTCGATCCCACCGCCCCTAAACCTGACCTGACCAAACATCAGCAAGGTGCCTTCACTGATAAGCAAAGCACTGACTGTTCAAGCTGTGGGAGTCTGGCGAGCTGATAAATCTGCCTCCTCTGTAACAGAGCTGCCAAAATGCCCATTTCAGGAGGGAGACTTTTGGGCCAGTCCTGGTTTGGAAATTCCATAGCAAAGCAGTGTGGGGCTTATAGCCCCTAGTTTTATCCATTGTAATCAGCACTGCAGGTCCCATAAAGCATCAGAACGGGGATGTTAGAAAGCCAGGACTGGCCCTAAATCTCCCCCCTGGATCTGGGTAATTTGGCAACACCGCAGTAAGACTGAGCCCTTCCCTTCCATAAATCTGCAGACCTCTGTCACATACCCGGTGAAGAAATGATGCGTTATTCTGTGGCATAGGTGAAATATTGGCGTTTTGGAACATGGCATGGGAGAGCTGTGCCCAACAAACTGAAAATGAGGGGAGGTGTCCTATAAGGCAAGGGGGTGAAAGCTGAAGCCCCCTAAGAGCCTAAAGACCAGGATGAAGATGCATGCTGTCAAGTTACCTCGTTCCAGGAGGGTGATTTTATGCCAGCCCTGGATTTCAGACAATGGGTAGAATCAAGGACTACAAATACCACAATGCTTTTGGGTTATAATTTCAAAACCAGGACTGGCCATAGTCTCCCTCCTGGAACTGGATAACTCAGCAGAAACAAAATCCAGTTTTGAGAGCGAAGCATGACTGAGACACTGTAAGGTGTGAAATGGGACATTTAGTGGTTTAGAGTGTGGCAGTGGAGGTGACTGCATTTCACACCTGTTCCGCTTCTTCCTTTCCCTCAGACCCGGAAGCTTACCAAGGTCGAGCGTCAGAGGTTCAGTGAGGAAGTGGAAATGCTGAAGGGCCTCCAGCACCCCAACATCGTCCGTTTCTACGATTCCTGGAAGTCCACCGTAAAGGGGCAGATCTGCATCGTGCTGGTCACAGAGCTGATGACGTCTGGGACTCTGAAAACGTAAGCGATGGGTCCTGCTGGCAGGAAGGGGAAGGAAACGTGGGGAAGTAGTTGGCAGGCTACTGGCAGAACTGTACAAATTTCTCCTTGAACGCTTTTGATACCAGTAAATTTGGATTTCTTAAAAATAACAGAAACCCTTCCCTCTATGCCCAAGTCACTAAATCTTCTCTAATTGAAAAATGATTTCCCGTTAGTATGTAGCTTGCAATCCTGCTAATGTGGATTTCATGTTCTAACCTAGCATTCTTGACAAAAGAAAGGAGAAGCAATGTTTCTAGATGATATGATGTTCAAGGATTTAGATTATTTTATTTATTTATTTAGCATATATTTGTATACCGCTGCTTCCAGTGATCAGGAGCGGTTTGATTATGTAACGGAGATTGTCAGATCAAGGACAAATTTCAAAAAATTACAGCGTGATTTACAGGATTATATGTCAAGGTTGTCAGATCAAGGGCAAAGCATTTTCACAATATGTACAACGTGATTCACGGGATATGCACAACACACAGTTAGGAAAGGGGAGAGAGGAGGATTTACATATATACATTTTCATTTGTTTTTCTTTTTCCCTCCCTTTCTCTTTGGTAATCATATTGGTTGAATTGAGATCTCCACTGGGTAAGCGTTGAGACTATCTTTCCAATCTCCTATGTCTTTTTCAGACAGCAAGGCTTATCCATTCACTGAGTGACAGCCAACCTTCATGCCCTTCCTCTGTGTCCAAGCACACAATTTCCCTCCCATACTGTCTTTTTTTTTTTTTTTTTTAAAGGGCTGTCAAGTCTGTGTTGACTCCTGGCGACTCAGCAGAAAATTCTTTATATGGTATGCCTTTTCTGAGTCTAGAAGTACTATCTCCTTGACATTATCTTGTGGGGTTCAAAAGTATGATCTCATTCCTTCAGTACCCAAGAGTAATATTTTCCATGATACTTCATCAGGGCCACAAGTGTACAATCTCCCTGACATACTCATCTAGGTTTCCAAGAGTATCATCGTCACGACGTTCTCCAGCAGGGCCCCCAGAATATAATCTGTATGAATGCTCTTCTGGCATCCAAGAGTATAACTGAAGATCTGACTGCATGATGTAGATAGTTAAGATGTTGTTATAATGTACTTTAATTTGTTCCCTGTAAACTGCCCTGACCCAGTGAAAGGCGGTATATAAATACAGCTAAACAAATAAATACATATATACATACATAAATATGCTTATCCAGGATCCCAAGATATCACCTTTGACATATCCCTTCAGAATCCAAGAGGCACTAGACAGACATGTCATGGAAATGATTAAATGTATCATCTATATAACATAGATACGCTTTTCCAATTCTAAATTTTTACAAAAAGACTTCAGCAAGTACAAATTTAGCAACAGAAGTAATTGCGTTTAGTACCTATAGGTATACGGTTACTCTTCTATAAATTACACTGGTTGCCTCTGGAAATGCGAATCACATTTAAGGTGCTGTGTGCAGCTTTGAAGGGCGTTGGGCCAAAATATTTAGCTGAAAAATTGCCTAGAACAGTCTAGAACACACCTAGCCAGTCAGGGTTTCAGGATAAACACAGTGAATATGCACAATAGAGATTTGTATGCGCTGCCTCTATTTTATGCAAATCTCTCTCATGCATATTCATTGTGATTATCCTGAAAACCTGACCGGCTAGGGGTGTCCCTAGGACTGGGTTGAGAATCACTAGTCTAGAAGATTACAATTTACGTCTTGGTATTCTTTGTCTCTGCCGACATCTCGGGGTTTTTCTCAAGTGCTTATTCAGATAACATTGTTTCGCTAGAGCAGGAGTATCAAACTCCAGTCCTGAAATGCTGCAAATCAGTCCGATTTTCAATATATCCCTAATGAATATGCATATTTGCATGCAATAACACCATAATATCTCATGAATATTCATTAGGCTCATCCTGAAAACCAGACTGGTTTGTGGCCATCCAGGACTGGACTTTCACACCCCTGCTCTAGCAGTATTTCTAAGCTATGGAGCGACATGCCTTCTGAATTAAGGGACTTGATTTTGCTATAAATTAAAAACATGGTTATTTACAAATCACTTTAGGGTATAGGATTGTGCTTTTATGATTATTATAATTAATCACTATGGAGTGAGACTTTTTTTAATTAGGAAAATTTGCTTTATTGATGGATTATTTATGGTTTTTTAAAGTTTTTGTTTATTTTTATTTCATGTCCCTTCATTTTTACTTCATCTGCTTTGTATTCCATTTGGATTGTAAAGGCAGAATGTAAATGTGATCATTAAATTAAAGTAAATTAAAATAAGTGCTCTTTGAGAAAGGGGAGTCATATTTGCATTTTGTGTTTAAAAACCCTACTTTAAACTCGGTTCTGTTAATCCTTGTTATTGCAGAATTATTATTGCACATCTGGGCCTGCAGGGTAAATGTTTAATCCTTTCACCAATCCATAAAGACATTTTTTGCACCTATATTTGGCCTCCCTTTTTGCTATGCTCCCACGTCATCCTTTGATCTGGGACTGTCAATATCCCGGAATAAAATGCCATTCACATCTATTAGTCATCTTTTGGTTCTTTGCTGCAGGAGGTGTTTTAAAATCGTTTTAGACATGCAATAAGTGAAATTGAGTCTTTAATAATGCCATCTCCGCCCCTTATTTTATTGCATGATTATTTTGAAAGCCACCAAGCCTTTGAAACTAGATGAAGATGTATTCAGCCAGATGGTCAAATGGATGTGTCATAAGGGAGAGGCTGAGACAATCCTGGTTTTACCCCCATTTCGCCTATAGATTTGTTGCTCCAGTTTCCCTTTGAAAAGCAGGAGCTACGAGTCACTGCAAGCAGTGAGGCAAAATGAGATCCGGATCAGCCTATCTGGAAATAATTGGTAACCCGGCGAAGTAGGGATCTCATGCACAAGTAAAACATCTTGTGCTGGTTGCAGTAAATCTTAGTAGAGGCTGATGAGGTTGACGGCTGTGGGCGTGCCCCTGTTTTGTGCATGCAGCTACCTGAAAAGGTTCAAGGAGATGAAGCTGAAGGTTTTACAGCGCTGGAGCCGCCAGATCCTGAAGGGCTTGTACTTCCTGCACACACGCTCTCCTCCCATCATTCACCGGGACCTCAAGTGTGACAATGTTTTCATCACTGGCCCCACAGGCTCGGTAAAGATTGGAGACCTCGGCTTAGCCACACTGAAGAGCGCCTCCTTTGCCAAGAGTGTAATAGGTATAGTATATATATTATATCGGCATTATCTAATATTGGTGCAATGTAGGATATATATAATAACTAATTGCAAGATTGTAGTTAGGTCTGAAATTGATAATATTGCATCAAACTCTCAGAATCTAGTATGCAGCTATAGCATATATCATATTGTATATAGGTACAGTACATGAAATATTATATAATATCATATGTCAGTCTTGTGTATGGAATGTATATGGCATGGGAGGAGCTGTGGTCTAGGGGTTAGAGCTGCCAATGAAATTTAAAACTTCTGCCTCTTTCATTCAAGCAAGACCCCTAAATAATTCATAATTGCAGAGTCCCAGTCCTGTAAGTGTTATAAGAATACAGTGTGATGGATGTCGCTTCTGGACGATGTCTGGATAGATGTAGATGCATTAAGGATAGAGAAGGCCTTTTCGCCTTTTCTCCTTCTACATGTTAACAGAGTAGATGACGGCAGATGAGGACTTTTTGACATATCAAGTCTGTCTGGTTGACCCTGCTTACACTACCGTAGCTCTGGGTCTTGCCTTTAGCACCACCTTCTGTCCTTAAAGATGTTTTCTTTACGAGTTGGACCACCTGCAGAAGATTGTTCCTTTTCCTTTTTGCCCTTAGCTGGAATCCTTGCTGAGGGCCGTCTGTTTATTGCCTGCAAATGCCGTTCTGCTGGTGGTGCCTTTTACCTGCTTGCACGGTCCAGGCTGGAACTGGCTTTAAGCAATGACCCAGAGACTCCTCTGTTTCTGTGAATGACCAAATATGTAAACGTTCACTTTGTCAATCTATAAGGCCCAGACCACACTACTTTAGGAGAGGGTGCATGTTCTTAACTTGTGGTTCTGTGGGCTAGCTATTGTACCATCATTGTCCTTTTCTAATGGCATCATATGTATGCGGTGTTCTTCGCAATTCCAGAGAATGGGAGAGCGTCAGTAGTACATATTTAACTCATGGCTTTTGATAAGATCACTGTATCGTGCAGGTCTAATTCTTCCCGGGGAAGGTCCCATGGTGTGTTCATCTTCCCTTCCTTTTATTTCTTCCATCCCACTCTGAAGGATAATCGGCGTTTTCTGTTTAAGCCCAGCTCTTGGTAGATAGGGTGGTTTTAGCAGCATAGAAACCCCTCCGTCATCAGGAGTGCCATTACTGGCAATCTCAGCAGAGAGGCCAGTGACAGAATGGGTGGGAAACTGAGTGTATCCTGTCCTTCAACGGCATCCCCTCTATCTCATCAGGGTCAAGATAATCCTGATGACCCAGTGAAGCCCTGTAGCCTCCAGCTGTCTCTGGTAGCTTTCAGTTACTGCCCAAATTGAATGAATGGAAAAATAACGAGGTCTACAGGAACAGACAGGTTTGATGTGTTCATGGTGTTAATGTGACACTTTGCTGTTCTCCAGGAACACCGGAGTTTATGGCTCCAGAGATGTATGAGGAGAAGTATGATGAAGCCGTAGATGTGTATGCCTTTGGGATGTGCATGCTGGAAATGGCCACGTCAGAGTACCCGTACTCAGAGTGTCAGAACGCAGCCCAGATCTACCGGAAGGTCACTTCAGTAAGTAGCGCATGCAAGATGTTTTTTGGAAAGGGTTAAAATGTATCATTGTAACAGTTTAGGGTTAAAGCATATCAATGTGAGGTCATCCTTCAAAGGGAGCTTGTTTTAACCTACACAAGAACAAGATGCAGCAGAAGTCTGAAACAGGATTTTATTTAGTATGCAGGACTTTTTATCATGTTACTACAGTTTTTGAGCTACATCTAATTGGATAAAAGATCAGTGAGAACAGCAACTGGACAGAAAGTAACTAACGCATGGTACTTTAAACCCTTAAACAGAACAATGCCATCTGGTGGCCTTACAGTAGATTGCATCTTCAATATAGTAGGCTTCCACATACAGTATATGGCTATTGTTTATCACAGCAGTAGTGCAGATTCTTCCCTACCCTGTTCATTTTGCTGTTTAGTCCCAATCTTCCTTTCCTTGGGCCTTAATAGTGTATAAAATCTGTCCCTCTTTCTGCCTTCCTCTTGCTTTATTTCCATCTTTTTCTCTTTCTCTCTCTTCCCTTTGTCACATCCTCTTTTTCTCTCGCGATCTCATTTCCTATGGTTTATGGACGACTTCTCACTTTGGTTCCTGTGTGGCTCACAGGCCAGGACTTAGCAAAGACAGTTACTGCAATAACTTTGATCTGTTATTTGAACTTTGCATGGATTTGGTGTAGTACCAGATATTAAGATGTGAATCTAGATAAGATGAACAAGGGAGATTGATTGATTTATCTATTTATTTATCTATCCATCCATCCTTTTTTTTTTTATTCCGCCTTAACTGGTAATCAAGGCGGTTTACAAGGAACAAGCACTCAAACAGGTTTAGATAAATAACAGTTGAAATTTAAAGACAGTTGAACTTATATACAGCAAACTATGTACAGGACAGGAGTGGTGGGGGGATTGCAGAGTTGGACATGCATAAGTGCTCGGGGGGGAGGTGGTAATGTTCAGGTGTAAAATGTTCCTTAAATAGGAACATCTTAAGGTCCTTGTGAAATTCCTTTAGCCCTTAGGTTGCTGGGGAGCTAATTCCACAGGTTGGATGCATGAATGGAGAAGGCTCTGATGCGGGTGGTTCTTGTTTATGAGGGTTATTTCTGCTGGGAAGTCGAGGAGGTTGGTGTTATATTTCCATCTCGGTCTGTGTACGGATGAGAGATTGTAGGTATATTGAGGGTTAGTCATGTTATGCCTTCAAGATGGTCATTAATGATTTATATTTCACTCTGTTAAATACAGATAGCCAGTGAGCGTTTTGCAAAATGGGTATGATATGCTCACTTTTTTTTGTATTAGTAAGGTTGCGTACTACGACGTTTTATGCTAGTTGCAGCTTGTGGAGGACATGTTTGGGGAGTGGTTGATATATATTGTTGCAGAAGTCCATTATGGGGAATATGAGTGCTTGGAGTACAGATCGAAAGACAGAAGTTGCTAGAATAGGTTGTAAGTTGCGTGTTGTCCTTATTTTGTAGTATATTGATTGTGTTTTGTTGATGTGGGGAGTGAAGATGAATTGTTGGTCGAAAATTATGCCCCGGTATCTTACTACTTGTTTGATTGTTAGGTTGGTGTTATGAATGTTGATGGTTTTGGGGGGTGAGAGTGACCTGTTTCTGGAAATATGAAGGACGTCTGTTTTCTTGTGGTTGATTTGTAGTCCATGATCGAGCAACCATTGTGATACTTCTTGGAAGCATGAAGAAATTTATGAAAGTTAGGGTTGTGGATTTTGTAGGGTGTGAACACCATGATGTCTGCATAAATTCTGTACTGAATGTTGTGCTTGTGAAAATTGGTACATGTGGGTTAGATGAAAACCTTGAATGGAATAGTTGATAGTGCAGAGCCTTGAGGGACTCCATTGTGTTCTTTGCATGTGTTTTGATGTGTTTATTCCCACACATACATGTTGTTGATCTGAGAGGAATGATTGAATCAAATATGAGCAGATGGATCCCTGCTTTTATTTCTGTTTTTTTTTGTTCGTTCTTACTATTAATGTCATGTCTGACACTTGTGAGAAATCACATATTGCAGCTTTGCACTGCATTGATAAAAGCAGCAGATATTGATTGACCTGGCACTTTGTATTCTGTAGTACAGTAAGATGAGACAGACCTGCACAGAATGAAAAGGAAAAGCCTATTGATTTCAAAATATTTGTGCTAGAGTTTGCCATCTGATTGCCGGGAATTAGCTGTGACTGGGCTATTTGGTGCACAAAGTTCGGCTTCAGAGTCCTCCGATGAAAGCTGTAGCCTGAAGCTCAGGTGGCAATTACTTGGGAACTCAGCAGTGGAAGGAAAGACAGATCTTTGCACAGTTGTCGTGAAGATTTACAGATTGGGGTGGGAAGACTCCTTTTCTTCTCTTGATATTTCTGACCAGCCACAGATAGCGCTCACCAGGGCCCAGGCTTTCGTGCCTGGTTATTTATCAGCAGAAACCACTATAAGAAGTCCCCTCTTATCACCCTGCCTGAAGAGACAGAGCTTAGGGAGGACACATTCTCGTATGACGTCTCAGAATGATGATGCATATGCTCACAGACACATGAAAAACGTGCTTTGTTGTCAGTGCTGCTGCACTACACAGAACTTCAGAGAAGTCTTGTGGCATAAGAACCTAAGATATGCCATACTGGGTCAGACCAAGGTCCATCAAGCCCAGTATCCTGTTTCCAGCAGTGGCCAATCTAGGTCATACGTACCTAGCAGTTTCCCCAAAAGACACAGGTTCCACAATGCTTTACTGGGTCAAGCATTGATATCCTGGGTCCCTTCTTAATAATGGTTTATGGACCTTTCCTCCAAGAACTTGTCCAAACCTTTTTTTAACAGCCTTTACTACATCCTCCGGTAACAAATTCCAGAGTTTGATTACACGTTGAGTGAAAAAATATTTTCTTTTATTAGTCTTAAATAGTTTACCCTGTAGCTTCATTGCATGTCCCCTAGTCTTTCTATATTCTGATAAAGTAAACACTGGAGTGGAGGAGTGGCCTAGTGGTTGGGGCAAGGTACTTCGGGCCGGAAGGTTGGGGGTTCAAATCCCACTGGAGGACAGCAACCTTGGGCCGGAAGGACTGGGGTTTCTAGTCCCACAGGTGCTCCTTGTGGTCTTGGGCAAGCCACTTAACCCTCCATAGCCCATGTTCCCTGTAAAATAGTTATCTGTGTGCTGTGCTTTCCTGTCTAATCAATGTGTTCATACCTAAAAAAAAAAAATTTCCTGTCATGATTTGACAATTTCCAATCTGTAATCAAACCGCTGCTGATCGCTGGAAGTAGCGGTATACAAATGTATACTAAATAAATAAAATAAATAAATAAATAAACAATCGATCTACGTTTACCCGTTCCACTCCGTTCATTAATTTATAGACTTCTATCATATCTCCCCTCAGCCGTCTCTTTTCCAGGTTAAAGAGCCCTAACCTTTTTAGCCTTTCTTCATAGGAGTATCCTTCCATCCCCTTTACCATTTTGGTGGCTCTTCTCAACCTTGTCTAATAACTCTATATCCTTTTTAAGATAAGGCGAACAGAATTGCACACAATATTCAAGGTGCGGTCGTACCATGGAACGATATAGAGGCATTATAATATCCTTTGTCTTATTTTCCATTCCTTTCCTTATGATACCTAGCATTCTATTTGCTCTCTTGGCTGCCACTGCACACTGGGCCGAGGGTTTTATTATGTTATCCACAATGATGCCTAAATCTTTTTCTTGGGTGGTGGTTCCTAATGTGGAACCTTGCATCGTGTAACCATAGTTTGGGTTGTTCTTCCCTAGGTGCATAACTTTGCACTTGTCCACATTAAATTTCATCTGCCATTTTTATGCCCAGTCTTCCAATTTATCAAGATCCTCTTGCAATTTTCCACAATCCTCTTGGGTTTTAACAACTTTAAATAGTTTTGTGTCATCTGAAAATTTGATAACCTCACTCGTTATTCCACTTTCCAGGTCATTTATGAATATGTCAAAAAGCAGCGGACCCAGCACAGATCCCTGGGGTACACCACTATTCACCTTTCTCCATTGGGAGAATTGGCCATTTAACCCTACCCTCTGCTTTCTATCTTTTAACCAGTTCTTGATCCACAGTAGTGCACTGCCTCCTATCCCATGACTCTTTAGTTTTGCCAAACGTCTCTGATGAGGGACCTTGTCAAAGGCTTTCTGAAAGTCCAGATACACTATAATCAACTGACTCACCTTTGTCTACCTGTTTATTCACACCTTCAAAAAAACATAATAGATTAGTAAGACAAGATCTTCCTTGTCTAAAGCCATGTTGGCTGTTTCCCATTAGGCCATAACAAATGTAATTTTGGTCCTTTATGCAGAGTTATGGTTTAACAATCTGAAATAACTCTCTGTATATCTCACCGTGAAAGCACAACCTATATAATTGTGAACTTAGTAATGTTATTATTATATCATCAATTTTTTGTTTTTTTGTATACTGTTTTCTTTTCCTTTCTTAGAGACTAAAGTAGCCATAAGGTCTCAGAATTAGCCACAGTCATTGACTCTTTTTCAAATGAACTGATGCTTCTAAAACATCAACGACCTTATTTTAGAATGGCTACAGTCCCTTCTATTCAAAATTTTTCCAAGTTATAGAATAAATTTGAAAACAGTGCTTAACTCTCATGACTGTGATGAAAGCCTCGGCTTTGGATGAAAGCAACGGCTTTCAAATGCTGATCCCGACGCTGTCAGGCGCACGGTTCCTCGGCGTTTCACCCATATGGTTTCATCAGGGGAACGTATGCAAGCACTTAGATCCGGCCGATGTCATTCAGAACACAGCGTCAGGATCAGCATTTGAAAGCCGTTGCTTTCATCCAAAGCCGAGGCTTTCATTACAGTCATGAGAGTTAAGCACTGTTTTCAAATTTATTCTATAACTTGGAAAACTTTTGAATAGAAGGGACTGTAGCCATTCTAAAATAAGGTCATTGATGTTTTAGAAGCATCAGTTCATTTGAAAAAGAGTCAATGACTGTGGCTAATTCTGAGACCTTATGGCTACTTTAGGCTCTAAGAAAGGAAAAGAAAACAGTATACAAAAAAACAAAAAATTGATGATATAATAATATTACCAAGTTCACAATTATATAGGTTGTGCTTTCACGGTGAGATATACGGAGAGTTATTTCAGATAGCATGGCCTAATGGGATAACAATCTACATGCTGAGTAATTTTGTTCTTTATGATGGTTTCTACCATTTTTCCCGGTACTGACGTCTGGCTCACCGGTCTGTAGTTTCCCGGATCACCCCTGGAACCTTTTTTAAAAATTGGCCTTACATTGGCGATCCTCCAATCTTCAGGTATTACAGATTATTTTAATGAAAATTCACAGATTACTAAGAGCAGGTCTGCAATCTCATATTTCAGTTCTTTCAACACCCCTGGATGTATACCATCCGGCCCAGATGATTTGCTACTCTTCAGTTTATCTAATAGTTGTAATACATCTTCCCGATGTATTGATATTTCCTTCAATTCTTCCCCACCTTTTAATACCACTTCAGTCATGGGTAACATCCCTACATCTTCCTCAGTAAAGACCGAAGCAAAGAATTCATTCAGTCTCTCCGCTATCGCATTGTCGCCTCTTAGTGCCCCTTTAACCCCTTTATCATCTAATGGACCAACTGACTCTCTCACAGGTTTTTTGCTACGAATGTATTTGAAAAAGTCTTTATTCCGCGTTTTTGCTTCCGCAGCAAGATTCTTCTCAAATTCTCCCTTTGTCTGTCTTATCAATGCCTTGCATTTGACTTGCCAGTGCTTGTGCTTTTTCCAGGTTTCGTCGTTTGGCTCTTTTTTCCATTTCCGGAAAGATGCTTTTTTGGCAACAGCCTCTCTGACCTCACCTTTAAACCGTGCTGGCAGTTTTTTGGACTTCCTTCCACTTTTCTTAAAGCGTGGAATACAGCTGGTCTAGGCTTCCAAGATAGTAGTTTTCAACAACACCCAAGTTTTTAACCTTTGCAACTGCTCCTTTTAGTTTTTTCTTAACTATTTTCCTCATTTTATCATAGTCTCCCTTTCGAAAGTTAAAAGGTAGTACTGTGGATTTCCTTACTATCCCTCCTCCACTAATTAAATCAAACGCAATCATGCTATAATCACTATTGCCAAGTGGCCCCAACACCCTTATCTCTTGCACAAGATCTGGTGTTCCACTAAGGACTAGGTCTAATATGGCTTCCCCTCTGGTCGGTTCATGAACCAGCTGCTCCAAGAAGCAGTCATTTATTTCATCTAGGAACTTTATCTCTTTAGCATGTCCTGCCATGACACTGACCCAGTCGATACTGGGGTAGTTGAAATCACCCATTATTATTACTGTGCTTTAACTTTTGTTAGCTTCCTTGATTTCTTTGAGCATTTCATCACTAATTTGTTCATTCTGGCCAGATGGTCAATAGTACACCCCCACTGCCATCGCCTTCCCCTTTTTAAATGGAATTTCAATCCATAGAGATTCTACAGCAAATTTTGTTTCCTGCAAAACTTTAATCCTTTTTGACTCAATGCCCTCTCTAACATAGAGCGCAACCCCTCCACCAATTTGATCAGCTCTATCATTACGATATAGTTTACCCAGGTATCACAGTGTCCCACTGGTTGTCCTCCTTCCACCATGTCTCTGATATTCCAATCATATCTAACCTCTCATTTAGTGCTATATCTTCTAACTCTCCCATCTTATTTTTTAGACTTCTAGCATTTACATACAAGCATTTTAGAGACTGTATTTTATTCATATTAATCTGGCTATTGGTAGACATGGGTAATTTGGGATCTTTAAGCTCTGTCTGCTCCATACTCAAGGGCATTTGGGCTACTTAACTCTTTTTTGGAACCTCTCTGCTTTCGGTAGAATCCTTCAAGGATACATTCTTCCGAACCATGCGTTCTTGGGCGATTGTCGGCTTTCCCCTATTATCTACTTTAAAAGCTGCTCTATCTCCTTTTTAAAGGTTAATGCCAGCAGCCTGGTTCCATCCCGGTTAAGGTGAAGCCCATCCCTTCGGAAGAGCCCCTCCTTTCCCCAGAATGTTCCCCAGTTCCTAACAAATCCAAAACCCTCATCTCTGCACCATTGTCTCATCCACGCATTGGGACTCCGGAGCTCTGCCTGCCTTTTGGGTCCTGCGCGTGGAACAGGAACCATTTCGGAAAATGCTACCCTGAACATTCTGGATTTCAACTTCCTACGTAAAAGCCTAAATTTAACCTCAAGATCAACTTTAGCAAAACCGTCATACTATTTGTTTCTAGAGACCAATCATTCACTCCTCTGCCAACCCTGAAGACAAGAGATGCAGAACTCTCAAGTAGACCCAGCATCCGTTACCTAGGCGTTACCTTGGACCAACAGCTCAATTTTAAAGCACACATCAACAATACCATCAAACAAATATACCAAAAGATACGAACTCTACAACACCTTCGACCATTGTTGCAACCCAAGGACTTCAGATCAGTGTTCCAGGCCCTGATTCTGCCTCACCTCGACTATGCCAACGTGATCTTACATGGCCTACCCAAGAGCACCTTAAACCCCCTACAGCTAGCCATGAATGCGGCCGCCCGTGTCCTAAGTGGAGCTTCTAGAGGGGATCACATTACCCCCGTCCTCAAGAGCCTACATTGGCTCCCAGTATACTGTAGGTTAGCCTATAAAGTAAACATCATAACATTCAAGGTAATCAACAAATTAGCCCCTATAGCCTTAATGGACCTTGTTCACCCCATTTCAGCAAACAGGGATAGGAGCTCCTGCACTGCCAATACCCTACAGATCCCCAAAGAGATAATGAAATGCAATAAATCAACAAAAAACAGAGCCTTCAAACTATATGCACCCAGCTGCTGGAATGCTCTCCCAGCATCCATCAGAGCCATAACGAACCTGACACAATTCAGAAAGGCGTTAAAACATCACCTATTTCTCCTACACTACTCTCAATACACCAACCCAACACCTTCTATTATGTAGACAACAGCAACCAACTCAAAACCTGCCTAAGAATGTACATACTGTAGATACATATTGTAGTTGTTTCTCTTAATATTGTATATAGCTCCCCTGTTCAAGTCCAAGTTTCATTCCCCTGTTTCATTGTAAGTGTCGACCGGCACAATATTCGTTTTATGTAAACCGCGCTGATTTTTAAGAGTGTGGTATATAAGAACAATAAAATAAATAAATAAATAAAATAAACCTCCAGAACCTCCCTACCACATTTTCCTATGTCATTGGTACCGACATGTACCAAGACAGCAGATTTCTCTCCAGCACTGTCTAAGACCTTATCTAGGTGGCGCGTGAGGTCCGCTACCTTCGCACCAGGCAGGCATGTTACCAGGCTATCCTCACATCCACCAGCCACCCAGCTATCTACATGCCTAATGATCGAATCACCAACTATAATGGCTGTCCTAACCCTTCCCTCATGGGCACATGGCCCTGGAGAAACTTCCTCAGTGCAAGAGGGTTTTACATCACCTGGAGGACAGGTCCTAGTTACAGGATCACTTCCTGCCACACCAGGGTGATGCTCTCCTGTCATATGACCTCTCTCCTCCTTGGCAACAGGGATGCTGCCAGACTGGAGGTGGGACTTCAGGACTATATCCCTGTAGGTCTTGTCTATGTACCTCTCTGTCTTTGTTTTCCAAGTCTGCTACTCTAGCCTCTAGAGAACGGACTCATTCCCTGAGAGCAAAGAGTTCCTTGCACCTAGTGCACACGTAAGACCTCTCACCAACTGGGAGAAAATTATACATGTGACACTGAATGGAAAAGACTGGATAGCCCCCATCTCGCTGCTGGACTGCTGTCTGCATCTTAGTTTTAAGCTTGTGTTTAGATCTAAGTTCTTTACTTATTTATTTATTTATTTATTTATTTATTTATTTATTTATTTAACATGTTTTGTATCCCGCCTTTTCCTTCAATCAAAGCGGTTAATACAGCACAAAGTTAAACAAAGGTGAGGGAAACATACATTGCATTATCATTACATCACAACAAAACACTAGGAGTACAAACAGGGAACACAGTACATAACTTACATTACATTACCTTACATTAACTACAAACAGCATATCGCTGAACAGAATGAGCATATAGCAGCAGATAGTGGGTCTCGCACGGTCCACCGCCTAAGGGCCACGCCAAAGGGCCCTCTTGCGAGGCCCTCAGGCGCGGGCCCGCAAGGCACGGGCGCGCCATTGCTGAAGGGATTTTAAATGATTTGAAAAGTGCTCAGATTGGCTGCAGTTTTCTCTCACACACAGTTCCCAACTAAGTAGGCACAGCTGATTCTCACTCACTGCTCACAGGATCGTTGGAGCCTTTGCTGAAGGGATTCTAAATGATTTGAAAAGTGCTCAGATTGGCTGCAGTTTTCTCTCACACACAGTTCCCAACTAAGTAGGCACAGCTGATTCTCACTCACTGCTCACAGGATCGTTGGAGCCTTTGCTGAAGGGATTCTAAATGATTTGAAAAGTGCTCAGATTGGCTGCAGTTTTCTCTCACACACAGTTCCCAACTAAGTAGGCACAGCTGATTCTCACTCACTGCTCACAGGATCGTTGGAGCCTTTGCTGAAGGGATTCTAAATGATTTGAAAAGTGCTCAGATTGGCTGCAGTTTTCTCTCACACACAGTTCCCAACTAAGTAGGCACAGCTGATTCTCACTCACTGCTCACAGGATCGTTGGAGCCTTTGCTGAAGGGATTCTAAATGATTTGAAAAGTGCTCAGATTGGCTGCAGTTTTCTCTCACACACAGTTCCCAACTAAGTAGGCACAGCTGATTCTCACTCACTGCTCACAGGATCGTTCGAGCCTTTGCTGAAGGGATTCTAAATGATTTGAAAAGTGCTCAGATTGGCTGCAGTTTTCTCTCACACACAGTTCCCAACTAAGTAGGCACAGCTGATTCTCACTCACTGCTCACAGGATCGTTGGAGCCTTTGCTGAAGGGATTCTAAATGATTTGAAAAGTGCTCAGATTGGCTGCAGTTTTCTCTCACACACAGTTCCCAACTAAGTAGGCACAGCTGATTCTCTTACTAAGGGTTGCTATGGATATGTATACTAATAAAACTGTACCTAATATGTTTAATATACCTTGTTCACCTGAAGCTTAATTAATCTCAGGCCCTTAGCGTATGACTGATTTGGATAACGAGCTTCACCTGAGAGCACCTCCTTTCCTTTAAGATGTGTAAGTACCTATCCCAGGGGTGGGTGGGTGTTGGGGAGGGAGGTAGGGAAATAACACCTATTAAAAGAGGGCTGCTACACAGTACCCTGTCCTGTGCTGCTGAAGTAAGCTGTGACCAACTTCCTGGGTGATTAACAGTCCTTGCTTGGATAGAAGGAGTCTTTCAGAATGGGCTTTTGACCTGCCACCTGGTGTTAACACCTATTGAAAACGTTTCACAAGTCTCTTGCCCCCTAGGTAGAAGGCCTCTTTGTAAAGGTCTCTAGAAGACTTTATTTGTTGCTCAAAGAGTACTGACCCTATTTTGCCTTTTATGCTAGGTTATGTTCTGATTTGATTTAAAGTACAGCTCTTTGCTGCTGCTAGGCTCTGACTTATTATGAAATTTAAACTACAAGCTCTCTGTGGGTTCTAAATTTAACCAGAAAACTTTCTTCTGTGTTTTAAAGTGACTATTAAATTTAAACTACAAGCGCTCTGCTGGGTTCCAAATTTAACCAGAAAGCTCTCTTCTGTGTTTTAAATTTAAACTTAAACTGTTGCCATTAGGCCCTGACTGATTTAGCAAAAAACAATGGGTTCACAGATTAATTAGCTTTAATTCAAAGAAGTCCTTTCAGAAAATTCCCAGAAGTATATACTCACAATTGCAGATCTCTCTCCAGAAGTAGCAGTCCCTTTTTCTAGTCCTTCAAGACAACGTGACCACTCTGTTAGAGCCATTTGGGGCTGGGCGTCAGTGTTTAGCAGGAGCTGCAAAGGTGGCTCCAATTCGCAGTTCATGAAAAAAGCCTCGTATGTGTTTAATAGTCTTGCACCCAGGCTTTCCACCAGCAGTAGTAAATATGAAAGGTGGTCTATATGAATGCAGATTGTTGTTGTAAATGCTGTCAACATTTCAGATTGTAAGAAGGAATTTTTTCACGCAATGCAATAATTAAGCTGTGGAATCTGTTGCTGGAGGATGTGGTCAAGGCGACTAAAGGTGTGTATAGACCGGACGATCTGAACATGCAATGCAACATGCAATGCAATTCAAGCTAACTGGGATGCAAAACGCACATCAAGCTGTGCACACTCTGATCCGCTTAATTTGCGAGCGTACTGTTGTCGGTGCGATCAGGTCTTCTCAAGAAGCAATTGGGAGTTTAATCCACATTTGCAAGCACGTTCTAATTGGAGAACAGCTCTGAACAGTGTCCCAAATGACACTAAGCGCGCCGTTGTGTTTGTGGCAAAACCTGACTATATTTGGATCCAAGCAAACACATCCAAACTACACAAAAACATTGCAGGCTAGTTTGCATTGTGTGTTGCATTGTGTCTAGTCTATATGCACCTTTACATAGCAGGACTCAAGGTGTTTGAAGAGGTTCCTAGAGGAATAGTCCATTAAAAGGTTATTAGCCAGGTAGACTTGGGAGAGCCATTGCTCATCCCTGAAAATGAGCAATGAAAAGTAGATCTATTTTCTGGGATCTGCTGCTTTTCCTGTGACCTGGACTGAGTGCTTTTGGAGACAGGATGCTGGGCGCAGTGGACCTTGGTCTGATCCAGCAAAGCTTTTTTTTTTTTTTTGTTCTTATGATTCTCAGGGCTCACAGTATAACTCAGAGGCTTTTAGTATATCTCTGAATGGTGCATGTGCCGTCTCCCTGCATAGATGAGGCTCTTGGGGATAATACTGAAATCCTGTAGGAATCTCGAAGGTCCAATGCTAACTCCATTGCTGCCTTGACAATTCTCTTTCTCTGCATGGATTCAGGTTGCATTATATTCCTTGCGGCTCTCCGTGCACTTGCTTTGTGTATGCAGTGTTTCTTAGAGGAAATCAGACTTACACTTCCATCTGTGCATTGCGATAAAGCCAAGACTGGATCGGCTTGTCCCATATGACCTGGAGTCAGTTGGCAACGCTGCCCTCATCCCTATGACACATCCTGTCGTTCCCACTGCAAATGCCCCACAAAATAGCTTTGAGCCACTGAGCACTTCGTCCTCCTTGGAGTTTGAAAAGCTTATTTTACTTTCCTTAATGGTAGCTAATCTGCACACCAGCAAACACCCACGCCCCATCCCCTCCCCTGGAACCTGTCATCTCATGCGCATGGTGATGTAGCCTGGGCATTTTAAAACCAGTAGAGAAAATCTGGCGATATCATCAGAAATCCTTGGGTTAGTGGAAACGATGGCCATTGGAGAGGAGGAGAATGAAATTAAGGAGCACCTACCTCCTTGCTTTTCATGTTCCTCATCCTGCAGACGCACGTAATTGCTAGGGAAAGTGAATGCTTGCTGTCGGTCAAATTTCGGGGATACATCTCTCAGCTCTGGACGACACACTAGGGGGTCCTGATACATTAGTTGAGAACCACTGTCATAGACTGAACGCGTGCTGGGAACCAGTGTGAGCACAGATCCCATTCCTATAGTATATTTTAAGAGTTAAATGAAAGAAAATGTCTGTTTTTGGACCAGCTGTGAGATGAAGGAACTATGTAGACATCGTCTCTTTAGAAAGCAAGCCAAATTAAATTCTCTGCCTTTGTAGAAAGATATCTTAAAAGCAAAGAGGTGGGTAATGAAACAATTATTTGTTGCTTTGATCTATAGCCTTGCTGATTCAGAGACATCAGAGTCGGAAACATACAGCTGAGATTGTCCATCCCATGGCTTTTGCTGAACAGCCGCCCATATATGCACCATGTGGAGAAATCAGAACTACATTACTCTGCATTCAATGGGGCAAAACCAGGACTGGCTCAGCCTATTCAGATTGACCTGGGGTAGGTTGGTAGCCATGGAGTCAGTCTGTTAGGTCTGTAGTGGTGTCAAATCGACAAAGCAAGAACTGCTAAGGTTGCAATGCAGTGGCGTGCAAGTCTGAAAATCAGAGGTTGACTGCAAGCTTCTCCCCAGGAACTGCCATCCTGGAGCATTTATGGGGGGAGGGGGAGGTCACCCAAGAATCCAAGAAAATTAATTTCTTCAAGGCAAGCAAAAACTTTTTGAATGTGGTTGTCATGAAAATTGATTTCTTGGAACTGGCTAAATTTAAAAAAAAAGAGAAAATTGATTTCTTTAAGAATAAAAAGAACTAACAAGCACAGGTTGGATGATAATGAATAGACCTTTCCATCAAAATCTTGACCGTTGTGGCTTTTATGCACATTGACCATGTTTAAAAAAAAAAAAAAAAAAAAGAATGAAAACATAACTATATATGTATTGACATGGCTGCCTACTGGTTCCAGTTTAGCCCAACAGGGTTGATTCAGTCCAGATTTTATCTCGCTATACGCAGAGACTTGTAGTCTTGCTTTTCTTAAGAAATGCAATGGAAAAATCCCCGCAAGCAATGGGGTAAAGGTAGGTCTTTGTCGGGCAGAGTTGGAGCTGTTTGACACTCCTATACATATGTGTTGAAGTCAAGTCATCTGTAAATTCTTTGGGAGGCTGCTTAGCCTTGGGTCATAATGAGCAGGCAAACCTGTCCTGGGTTTTCAGTTTAGTCTCCAAAGATTTTGGAAGTTTCCCAGGGGGGGAGAGGAAGCCCTTAGCATAGTAACATAGTACATGACAGTAGCAATTCACCCAACCAGTCTTACCAGTTCTTCCAGTCCACATTGCAAAGAGCAGGACCAGCCTCTGAGTTGGTTCAAAATGTTAGCATCCTAGGCAAACCTTAAGCCTTATCCTCCCCCTCTCCTCCAGCTGTAGGAATCTATTCTTTAGCTTTCAATGCCGTGCTCTTTGCCATGTCCCCCCAACCCCGCCATCTTCTGGCCTACAGCATCACTCCATCATATGCCCCTTATCTGTCTCTTGTTTTCTTATCACCTCTTTCCTGGTCTCTGCTCTCAAACAAGAGAGAAGCTGGTTGTTTGCAATGCTGTTTCCAGCCCCCTCGGCACTTGGTGCAGGCACCACCCCCTCCCCCCTCCACGCACACACACATGGTCAGTGCATCCCCACACCCGTTTTGCGCATCCCATGGAGTCAGCACGGCAAACTTACCATAAAGCTGGATTGCCGCGCTGCCTCCAGGCCTGGCCTTTTCTTCTTTCCTGGACCAAACTCTCTTGATTCACGAGATTTCAGCCAGAAGAGGAGCAGCTGGGCCTGGAGCGGGGACAGCGCGGCAAGCCAGCTTTATGGTAAGTTTGCTGCGCTGCCTCTGTGAGCCCGGTGGGGGTGCACCTCTCTCCCGGGCCACTGTCTCGGCCTTGGTACGCCACTGGTTATTTGCAATACTGCAGCCCCCCTGTTCCCTGTGACCTTCCACTCCCTTAAGTACTAACTTAGGGGCTGATGCAGTAAGGTGTGCTAGGCTTTGTGCACGATTTTGTGCACTACCAATGCAGAAAGGAGATTTGCGCAGGAACTGTGTGCAAAACCTTGAGCAGTCAGCAGCGCAAAGCACATTAAAATCCAGTGTAGCGAAGTAATTAGCAGTTTCAGGGCAAAGGCAGGGAGGTTTGCATCAGAACAGAGTGCCGAGCTCAACACTGGAATTTTAACACAAGGTCTGAGGAAACATAAAGGATTAGCTCATTGGTCTGCCATCAGCACTAGTTAAGAATTTAAGCCTGTTTCATTTCTTTATCTTGGGTGAACAGGACCCACAACATTTTTCTGGCTTTGCTGAAGGGGCGTGGTGAACAAGAACGGCAGACGATGAGGAGCTGTGGGGACAGTACGTTGGAACAAACAGAGGAGTGCAGATGTAATACAATGTGCTCTCTGGTGCATAAACATCAAATATTATTCTGCGCAGAATAATAGCGATGTTTATGCTCCAGACAGTATTCAAGCACATGTCACGAGTGCCGACCAGTTCGTTCTTTTTTTTTAAATTTTTTTTTTGTGTGCAAGATATAGGGGCTGCTAGCACAGACTTGTGTGCGCTTGTGACTGGCATGCTCTGCTTGTTCAGCGTAGACGTTTTGCGCACGACTTATTTGCATGCTATTTGGTTGCAGCATTGGAGAACAAAACCTTTGCGTTAGGAAGCCACGTGCTGAGCTTGAATACACAGCTCTAACCAAGGTTTCTGCATTGACAGATTCGGCTGTCAGCCCCCCTCGGAACAGGAAAAATACCTACTGCACCTGAATGCAACGCACTATGAGCTACTTCTGACGAAGACGTGAACTAAATCCAAAATCGCTTCCCTTCCTCCAACTCTGTTTCTTCCACTGTCCTCTATATCCGGTGGCGTAAATTCAAATGAGGAGCCCCAAAAAAAATGTTAGCCGAGGGCCCCCATACTGGTGGGAGGGGGGAATACCCTCCCCCTCATGGCCATGGTGGAAATGGCTGGCAGCTGCTGGAGGGATGATAAATGCTTCTTCCTCTCTCCCCCTGATCAGCTAGTAGCCAAACGCCTCTTACAAGAGGCCAAGCGGTATAAACGTACGTGTGTTGATGTGAATGTGTGTACTTTGACCATAGGCCTTGCCAGGGACGCAGTCCGGGTGCAGTGTGGGCAAAGTATGCAAGTATGTGCGCTGATTATAACGTTCCTTAATTGACACGTGTACACTTAATGCA
This sequence comes from Ichthyophis bannanicus, assembly GCA_033557465.1. NCBI lineage: Eukaryota > Metazoa > Chordata > Amphibia > Gymnophiona > Ichthyophiidae > Ichthyophis > Ichthyophis bannanicus. The sequence continues at coordinate 58,555,953 of CM066045.1, forward strand.
AGCGTAAATGCCACCCCTAAATTTAAAGCCCAGTCTCTGCAATTTACACTAGTATTGTTTAAAGACAAGTCCTTATAAATTAGGTTTAAAGTAGGCACATTTTGGCTGCCTTAACCTCGGCACCCTGTTGTAAATCGGAGTATCTGAAGTCTCTCTTTATAGTGTGTACTTTACAGGCCCTGTAGCACTGGAAGTGGTTGAAACAATGGACTGAGAACAAGGAAGGCCGAGGTTCGAATGCTGCGTCCACCTTTGATGCTCTTTGGAGCGTGTTTACTAAACTGCACTATCCGGTAGCCGAGGGTTTAGTGTGTGGTTAGGGCGCCATGCAAAAAACGTAGCACAGGCCAGAAATCCCATGCTACTCTGGCAGCACATGTGGGGGCGGGGACTGGGCAGAACGAGGGTGTTGCTGGCATGGGTGGTATTGGTTCACACTAGTCCTTAGCATGGGTGAATGTAAGACAGCATCAATGGGTGGCATTAAGTGTGCCGGCATGCTGGTTTGCCCAGTGCTCCATCCTGGACCCGTGCTACTGAAGGGGAATGGAGGCACATGCCTCCTGAAGTTAGCGTGGACCCCCTGAACTAGTAACTAGCAGCCCACACGCATGTTACCGGTGATGGACTTAGTAAACATTCTCCTTTTGTGACCTTTATATCCCATTGCTTCCGGTGCCCTCTTGGACTGTAAGCTCTCTGGGACAGGGACATATTGTATCTGAATACTGTGTATAAAAATATATAGAATGGAGCCTCTGAGCATTCCCGAAAAAATGACAGGTATATCTTTGCCAAACTGGGAGTCTGAGGGGCAGGTAGCGGGTTGGGAATACTTATGAAAAGTAAAGATATGAAAAGGGGGGGGGGGGAATACTTATGAAAAGATGTGAATATGCCATGTGAAATTGTATTTATTTAAGGCATTTTCTATACCACTTTATCATTAAGTGAAAGCAGTTTACATTTAACTTGAACTGGGGGGATATACAGTGAATAGAAGGGGGGGGGGTACAGTTAACAAGTAACGGTGTGCACAGTGTAGCAAGGAAAACAACTGAATGTGGCCAATGGAATTAGCATATATAGATGGTGTAGTCACATAGTACAAACTTGGGCAGTAACTTCTTCATTTCAAGAAAAACTGGGCAAATTGGGATGTTATTGTTCTTGGCAGAGGTTGATGTTGAGTGAATTATGTATCTCCAGGAACAAGCAGGAATTGAGTCTTCACATATGGGTATCGTCGGTACCGACGGAGCCTGTGCGGGAACGCTCCCCAGCGTCCAATAGGAAAGTTTTTGGGAGCGTCCCACAGCGCCTGCGTGCTGCCTTCCCGCCTTTCCCCTCTCCAGTTCTTTGTTTTCCGCGGAGCCAGCAGGTCGTTCCTGTCACCGCAGAAAGTTTTTCCCTTATTCATTCTTTTTTGTGGTCGCGTCTGCCTTCCTCGACACTATACCGGTACCGCCGGTTTTTCTTTTTCTTTCTTTCGTTTAAAAAAAAAATTAAAAAATTCTATATTTTTTCCAAACGTTTCTCCCAGGTGCACGGGCCATTTTGGGCCTTGGGCCCAAAATTTCCTCCACTATGGAAAAACCCGCTTCGGGTTTCAAAAAGTGCACCAAGTGTGGCGGTACCATCTCCGTCACCGACACCCACGAGTGGTGTCTTAAATGTTTAGGTCCTGACCACTCCATCTCGGAGTGTATGGCTTGTGCCATGATGTCCAAGAAGGGTCGACAGAACCGAGCTGCGAAGCTCAGCACCCTTTTTCCCTCCAATGCAGCTTTGGTGGCATCGACGTCTTCCAGGGCTTCGTCTTCCTCCCATGGATCTCAGGTAACTAAACATAAGTCTAGCCGGTCCTCAAAGGGTAGATCTCCTTCCAAGCATCGAGATGCCTCTGGCGTTGCCCTTGAGGGTTCTGTACCGGCAAAATTGCCCTGGCGGGAGGCTTCGGCTTCCAAAGCATTATCGGGGCTCTAGGATGTTCTCAAGGCCTCAACCTCGGCAGAACTGCTGGTGCCATGCTCTGGGGTACCAGCTGCTTCCGGTACCGATACCCAGGCATCGGCAGCGTCGATAGACCAGAGGTTCCTGGCTATTGAACGCAGTCTGGCGGCTCTCCTTGCAGCATCAACACCCTTGGAACCGCGTCAGACAGTTCAACCGGTACTGACGCTGGTATCGGTGTCGGTACCGGTACCGATAGCATCAACATCAACTTCGGTATCGGCTTTGCCGGCACCCAGTCATGCAATGCCTTCTGGTGCCGATACACTGGTTCCGATTCCCCCCGGTACCGACTTCGGTCGGTACGGGTATCGGGCTCTTCAAGAGCATCCGGACAGATGGTACTTCAAATTCTCGGAGGACTCAGAGGATTCTGACAGCTCTGCCGGTGCCGGTATACTTCTCCCAGAGGAGCCTTCATCTCCTAAACGTAGAATGTCTCCTCCAGAAGATATCTCATTTCAGGATTTCATCAGGGAGGTGGCTCGAGGTCTGTCCATTAATGTGGCTCCTGAAACAGAGCCCAGGGCTAAGGAGTTGGAGATTTTACAATATCCCAAAGCTCCTAAGGAGGCAGCTACTCTGCCTATCCATGAGATTTTACATGATCTCATGTTGAGAATATGGGAGATACCCCTTTTACCACCTCTCCTCTCTCTCACAGACTGGATACCATGTATCGAGTCCCTCCTTGTCCTGGGTTCCAGAAAACTCAGCTTCCTCACCACTCTATTGTAGTGGAATCAGCTATGAGAAGGATCAGGAGTGCAAAGAGGCATGCCTCTAATCCTCCAGGACGTGAGTGTAGAACTTTGGATGCCTTTTGACGTCGTACTTCCCAGGTTTCCATGCTTTCTGCCAGGATCAGTTCCTATATTTTATATATGGGAATGTTCCTTAAAGAAGTCACAGAAGACTTGGAGGTTTTAAGCCCTCTCCTTCCTGAGGACAAGAGGTAGGATTTTCTCACACTAGTTAAACATGCCCAGGATGTTTCTAAGTTTGTCAATCGTGCAGCTTTTGACTGTTTTGAGTGCATAAGCAGAACCTCTGCCATTGCCATAGGCACACGTAGAATTGCCTGGCTCCAGGCATCTGATTTGGAGCTCTGGGTGCAGGACAAACTGGGAAATATCCCTTGTACAGGTGAGAACCTATTCGGCAAGAATTGGCAAGAAAGACAATGAGTTGGATGCTGACAACTCCACTTTGGATAGGTTATCCAAAGCCACAGCTGATTCTGCAAGAAAGGTTTCTTGAAAGATTTCTTTCTTCTCAAAACAGAAGAGGTTTTACCCCTCTTATTCCCAGCAGGGACGTTCTGCAGGTCAGCCTGTCCGGAAAGGTCAGCAACCACCTAAACAAAGGAAAACAAAGACTGCCAAGCCTCAACCGTCTCAGCAGTCTCAGCCTCCACAAGGCCTTTGACTTTCATCTAGAGAACTTAGCCTTCCTGGCCCTCAATGGTCCAGAACCTTCCACTATTCCAGGAAGGTTGTGTGTCACTTTGTCCCCAGATGGGGGCAGATAACAGCAGAACATTGGACACTCTCCATTATAAGAGAGGGGTACAAGCCTCACTTTCTGTGCATGCCCCCTCCCACAATGGTAAGACAGTTCAATTCTCAGACCTCTCTCATCAACCTGTTAGATCAAGAGGTCACTATGCTTCTTGCCCAAGGGGCAATAGAAGAAGTACCCATTCATCAACATGGTACGGGGTTTTACTCCCTCTATTTCCTTATCCCAAAGAAAACAGGGGGACACAGACCTAATTTAGACCTCAGAGAATTGAACAAATTCCTGTTGAAAGAGAAATTCAAGATGATTTCTCTGGGAACTCTGCTGCCATACCTTCAGAGTCAGGATTGGCTTTGTTCTCTAGATCTCAAGGATGCGTACACTCATGTTCTCATCCACCCGACTCACAGGAAGTTCTTTCGGTTCCTTTTTCAAGGAAAGCACTACCAATGCAGGGTGCTTCCTTTTGGCCTGGCCTCAGCACCCAGAGTGTTCACGAAATGCATGGCTGGGGTAGCAGCATTTCTCCGCACTCTAGGGATATTCGTCTTCCCCTACTTAGACGATTGGCTCATTCGAGCCCCATCAGAGTCAGAGGCCAGGACTTCCCTATCTTGCACAATGCGTATCCTTCAGTATTTGGGTCTGGTCATAAACATCCCAAAATCCAGTCTAACTCCCACTCAGTCTCTAGAGTTCATAGGAGCTTTGTTGGATACCAGAAAATCTTCCCCACGCCCGTTGTCTCCGCATGGTGCAGTTAGCTTCTCAAGCAGTGCTAAAACCTCATCTCACTGCCCGAGAAATGTTACATCTACTAGGCCACATGGCATCTACAGTGCATGTGGTCCCCTACGCTCGCTTCCATATGAGAGCAGCCCAGTGGACCTTATCCACTCAATGGACCCAGGCATCAGGGTGCCTGTCAGACAAAATAACAAACACAAATCGTTTTATTTTGTCTCTCCAGTGGTGGCAGTCCACTCGGAACCTGTTGCTGGGGGTCCCCATTTCAACAGCCTTTACCCCAGGCAACTCTCACAACAGATGCTTCACCAATGGGTTTGGGAGCTCATCTGCAAGACCTCGCCACCCACGGCACTTGGACTGCACAGGAGACTCATCTACATATCAATCTTTTAGAGCTCAGAGCAATCTTCCTTGCTCTTCAAGTGTTCCACACCCTGCTCAGCTACAAGACAGTCCTCATTCAGATGGACAATCAAGTAGCCATGTTCTACGTAAACAAGCAGGGAGGAACAGGTTCTCTGTCGCTTTGCAACGAAGCTTTGCAACTATGGGCCCTCGCCAGAGAGCATCAGATTCATCTCCGGGGGCAGTGTATCTTCCAGGCATACAAAACTCTTGGGCAGACAGACTCGGTCAAGTTCTGCTTCCACACGAATGGTCTCTACATGTAGACCAGGTTGCCAAGATTTTTCAAATTTGGGGAACCCCGGACATAGACTTCTTTGCAAGTCCGTTGAATGCCAAACTTCCCCGGTTCTGTTCCAGAATTCCGGCTCAGGGTTCTCAGGCCAGGGATGCCTTCCTCATTCACTGGGGTCAAGGCTTCCCTTTATGCCTTTCCACCCATTCCCCTAATTCCCAAAACCCTGTTCAAGCTTCAGAGAGACAGAGGGCGTATGATTCTCATAGCTCCAAATTGGCCACGGCAAGTGTGGTACCCTCTGCTTCTACATCTCTCTCAAGCCCCCTCCCTGGAGTTAGGGTCTGCTCCAGATCTCCTGTCACAGGAGGACGGAATGTTATGGCATCCCACTCCCCAGTCTGTGCATCTGAGAGCTTGGATGTCCTTTATGCTTCGAGGAAGCCTTCCACAAGACGCTCTTATGCTTTTAAGTGGAAGAGGTTTACCATATGGTGTTCGCAGAAGGGTCTTAACCCCCTTGCGATGCCTCTGGAATCATTACTTGAGTATCTCCTTCATTTATCCAATGCAGGACTTAAGACTAACTCAGTAAGAATCCATTTGAGTGCTATTGCAGCTTCTTTCAAGCCTCTAAATGGACAACCTATTTCCTCCCATCCTCTTATAGCAAGATTTATAAGAGGCCTTCTTCTAACTAAACCTCCCATTAGGCCGCCACCGGTGGCATGGGACTTAAACCTGGTTCTTGGTCAGCTCGTGAAGCCACCTTTCGAACCCTTAGCTACTACCTCCTTGAAATTCCTTTCTTGGAAGGTTATCTTTCTCATTGCAATCACATCAGCATGTCGCATCAGTGAGTTGCAGGCACTAGTGGCTGATCCACCTTATACAAGGTTTCCTCATGACAAGGTAGTCCTTAGGACTCATCCACACTTTATGCCAAAGATGGTCTCGCCTTTTCATCTTAACCAAGTGGTCTACCTACCTGTGTTTTTTCCAAGGCCTCATGCATCAAATGCAGAAAGGAATCTTCATACTTTGGACTGTAAAAGAGCTTTAGCCTTTTACTTGCAAAGAACACAGCAACATAGAAAATCCTCTCAGCTGTTTGTTGCTTTTGATCCTTCTCATTTGGGACTTCCAGTCTCCAAGAGAACACTGTCTAACTGGATTGCTCAGTGTATTTCCTTTGCCTATCAGAGTAAGAACCTTCCTCTGGAGGGCCATGTCACAGCTCACAATGTGAGAGCCATGGCAGCTTCAATGGCTTATCTGCACTCTGTGTCTATCGACGACATCTGTCGAGCAGCCACTTGGGCCTCTGCTCATACCTTCACAGCCCATTACTGCTTGGACAAGGACTCCCACCGGGATGCCTTGTTTGCTCAGGCTGTTCTCCAACACCTGTTCCATACCTAATCAACTCCTACCCGCCATCCCTGGTTGGATGCCAGAGATCCATGGGGGGAAGTGGAGCCCTTTCACAGGGACACACAACTTCTGGGGTCTCTCCCTGGCATCTAAAGCTAGGGAGTCCCCATATGTGAAGACTACATTCCTGCTTGTTCCTGGAGATAGCATAATTACTCACCTGTAACAGGTGATTTCCGGGAACAGCAGGAATTTAGTCTTCACAACCCACCCACCTCCCCTAGGAGTTGTATCTCTCTATTTCTTTCTCTTTCCCTCTCTCTCTCTCTTTGTCTCAGCTTTAAACTCAACTGGAGAGAGGCAGTTGGGAAAGGCGGGAAGGCAGCACGCAGGCGCTGTGGGATGCTCCCAAAATCTTTCTAATTGGACGCTGGGGAGCGTTCCCACGCAGGCTCCGTTGGTACCGACGATACCCATATATGAAGACTAAATTCCTGCTGTTCCCGGAGATCACCTGTTACAGGTGAGTAACTATGCTTTATCATGGGGTGTAGTCATCTTGTGGGGTAGGGTGTTCTGGTTGTGTATTGTCCTTTTTGTCTTTCTGCCTTTCCTTGTTGTGATGTTTGGCTAAGTATCTGTTCCAAAGTGTTATGTAAAGAGCTATGCTTTAGCCTTTTTCAGAAATCGGGGAGTATCATAAATAGATTTAGTTCTTATCTGATTTCGTCTTTGAGCGCACACATGGCTTTTGGTGCTAAAGTGCTATTGAATGAAAACAAAGAGCCCAGTAATCAGTGGTGGCGGTGGCGAGGTGATTGCGGCAGCTAGCCGTAACCGCTGAATGCTAAACCCAGATATTCAATGCCAGGCCCGAATCCAGCCACCAACATTGAATATCTGGGTTGGTCATCAAAACAGGAAGCTAACAGGGCAGCGGCCTTTTCTGTGCCTAACCTTCATCTCCAAGGGCTAACCAGACACCGACTGAATATTGCTGCTGTCCGGTTATCCCTGGGTACCACTCACAGAATACCCTGATGCCAAATGGGCAGCGGCACCCAGGGATATTCAGAGGCACTAACCACGCTGAAGATCCCACTTAGCGGCTCTTACACTGATGCAGGTCCGCAGACCGTGGAAATGCCTTTGAATATCGGGCCCTGAATTTTAAAAAAAAATATCAAATGAAATATTGGAAGAAAGCAGAGCCTGTTTGTCTGCTCAGGTGGTCACCCAAAGATAATTTACAGGCGACAAGCTGCTAAGATATTTATTACAACTGCTTTTATCGTTTTCAGTTTATCTCAGCTTGTTCTTTGTGAAATGGAGATTATTTTGCAGTTTACATTTAACTATAACATGGTTATATGGTTTCATTGAATTCTCCAGGAACAAGCAGGAAGTCAGTCGTCACATATGGGTGACGTTGATGCCAATGGAGCCCTGCGGAAACATCTCCCCAGCTTTCAAAGAAAGCCTTTGGGAGATGCCACCATGCATGCGTGGCCCACTTCCCACCCAAGGGTGCCATCTTACTCAGTCTCCCTCTTTCCATGGAGCCCTACAGAGGTACTGTCTTCTTCCCCCAGAAAAAAGTTGATTTTCTCGTGCATTAAGCGCATTTTCCTTTTCCGGTTAGCGCCGGTCCTTTTTCCGCCTCCAAACCCCATCGCCTCGACTTCGAGTCTCAGAACAGTTTTAGGGGTTTTTTTTCTCCAGCACGGTTTCACATCTTTTCTATTCTCTGGCTGTGTCAAGGGTCTTCGACCTCGCAGAGGTCCTTTTTGCCCCAATGGCCAGTGGGTTCAAAAAGTGTGATCAGTGCATAAAGAACATGTCCCTAACCGATACACACAACTGCTGTCTCCGGTGTCTAGGTGCCGACCGTGACCCAGAGGTTTGCATCCTGTGCAAAAAGATGTCTGCTAAGGCCATACAAAACCATCGGCAGAAGCAGGACATCTGCCACAGATCAGATTCAGCCCCGGTATCCCTGATAATCTCACACTCTAAGGCCCTGCGTGGATCCTTGGAGTCGCATAAAGCCCCCATGGTGCCCAGTCGGGTCCGCGGACACTTCAACAAGGGTTCTCCAGAGCGGGAGTGCAAGATAAAGAAGAAATCCTCCAGGACCTCATCCTGTGAATCGGGCACGCACGGCAAGTCCCATGCAAGGTCCCACAGTCTCCAGAGGGTATCTGAGGAGTAGGAGTGGGACTGGCAAGCAAAGGTGCCCAGAATAGACGCTGAGGCCTCTAGCGACAGATTACGGACCCCCAAGGCCTGTTCCATCAGAAACTCCCTCTCCTCACTGACGCTGGACCTGATCATCCCAATGTCCATGTCAAAGGCTGCAACTCCTGAGTGAGAAGCCAGGATGATAGCGTTGGAATGCAGTGCCACTACCTTCCTTGCCTCGCAGCAAGCTTCAGTGCCTAGCTCTGCCAGTGCTCATGCAGAGACCACAGGATCCTCGATGTTAAGGACTTCCCTGGCCACCAATACGATCCTCAAGAGCCCTGGGCCTCGAGCCGATCCTCAGTGAGGGTCTCGATCCCACTCCCGATCCTCAGGAGCAAGATCCTCCCCGGCAAGCGCTTGTGGCTCTGACCGTGCAACAGCCATGGATCATCGATGACCCGATCTGAGCTCGACGCCTCAGGAGCCATCAGGCCTTGAGTCCTCAATGGAGTACTCGAGCTGGGAGTCCCAGGATGAGACTTCTCCGGAGACAAGCAAACATCGAGATTTCCCCTCTGATCAGTCTCTTCCGGCGTCAAGACGCCAGTCCCCTCCCGAGGACACCTCGTTCTTGAGTTTGTCCAGGACATGATGAAGGCCTTGTCTCTCACCACGGAGATGGAAGAGGACCCCTCGCATGGAGGAACTTGAAATCATCCAGTATGAGGCTGCACCAAAGGAGGCCCTGACGGTCCCCATCCCCGCCGTATTTGGGTGGTGACTCCTTCGAATGTGGGAGACACCGGTGTCTGTGCTGATAGTTAGCCGATGCCTGGACACCATATACTGAGTCCAGTGGGGTCCCAGCTTCCAGAAGGCACAACTTCCTCACACCTCTATGGTGGTGGAGTCTACCATGTGCTGGCAGAAAAGTCCAAGGACTCGCTCTTCCATGTCCCTGAGCAGAGAGTCCAGTGCCCTCGATGACATTGGATGCAAATGCTACCAGGGCTCAATGCTGGGTTGCTGAATACAAACATATCAGCTGTATATCGGCATGTATCTCAGAGACCTAGTAAAAGAACTCACGGGTTTCTCAGGGGAGAACACCTCCAGCGAGTCCAGACCCTCACAAAGTGCTTCGAGGTGTACTTGACGTACATGTTTCAAGCTGCCTACGATGGCTTCAAGTCTAATGCAAGGGTGGCTGCCACAGGCATTGTTCCCAATGCCAGGCTTGGCTCCAGGCATCGGACCTCGAGCAATGAGTCCAGGAGAAACTCTTCGACATCCCCTGCTTCGGCGAAAACCTCTTCGGCAAACCGATGGAGGATAAGGCGGTGGAGATCGAGACAGAGTTCATCACCAGGACTTGGCTCTCCAGGAAGACCTCCACCCTTCCCAAGAAAAAACACCTGGGAAAAGGCCTCCCTTCCACAGGAAAGGCCACCTCTACTGGGGGCTATCCCTAATACCAGGCCCCCCAGACCCCACAGCAGGGTCACCAAGGCAAAGGAGCAGGCAAGGGCCAATGTAAGCCCCAAACACCAGCTCCTGCCCAGGTGGGGTTGGGGTTTAGACTCCCTAAGCATAGCCTCTCCACCCATGGGGAAGCAACTATCAACAGGGGGGCATCTGATGCATTTTGCCCACCGGAGGCCTGCCATCACCACTAACACCTGAGCACTTCAAGTGGTCAGAAAAGGCTACCTCCTTCATCTAGACCAGATGCTTTCTCCTTTATTTCCAGGAGAGCCCTCTTGGACTCCCCTGTACCAGGCCCTGCTACTGCAGGAACTCACAGGCCTTCTCAGGGACAGGGCCGCGGAGCCAGTACTCCACCACCTAAGAGGGAAGTGGTTTTACTCCAGGTACTTTTTGGTCCCAAAAAGAACAGGAGGCCTAAGACCCATTCTGGACTTGTGAAATCTGAACAAGTTCTTGGCGCGGAAGAAGTTCAAAATGCTCTCCCTTGGAATATTGCTGCTCTACCTCCAGCAGGGAGATTGGCTATGCTCCTTGGACCTAAAGGATGCTTTTATCCACATCCTTATTCATCCTAATCACAGGTAGTACCTGAGGTTCATGGTCGGGGGCGACCACTACCAGTACAGGGTATTACCTTTCGGCCTAGGCTACGTGCCAAGAGTCTTCACCAAATGCCTGGCAGTGGTGGCTGCCTACCTCTGGCTTCAAGAGGCCTTCGACTTCCCATACCTGAACGACTGGCTCGTGAAAGGAGACATGGCCACTGAGGTGCAACAGGGCACGGCCCGCACCATCAAGGTTCTGCAGCATTTGAGGTTCATGATAAACCACCCCAAATCTCATGACACTCTCCAGGCTAGATCCCTCCTCCCCCTGGACAGGGTGGATCACCTCAGTGCCCTGGCCATTGATGTGCAGTGCCATCACACAGTGTCAGCGCAGTCCATGCTCCACCTACTAGGCCACATGGCATCCACAGTCCATGTGGTCCCCAACACTTGCCTTCACATGCGTGCAGCTCAGTGGTGCCTCCGCTCACAGTGGACACAAGCCATAGGCAGGTTCCTGGTAGGGTCAGTGTCCCATCAATTAGCACAGTCACTCGACTGGTGGCAAAGCGCACAGCACCTGCAGAAGGGCATGCCCTTCTAGCTCCCAAACCCCCAGAGGGTCCTCACCACAGATGCGTCCCTACTGGACTGGGGTGCTCACTGTGAGGAACTGCGCATGCAGGGCAACTGGTCCCTAGCAGAGAGCCAGCAGCAGATCAACCTGCTGGAGCTCAGAGCCATTTTTCTGGCAAGCAAAGCCTTCCACCACCGCCTGTAGAACCAGTCGGTACTAGTCCAAACGGACAACCAGGTCGCGATGTTCTACCTGAACAAGCAGGGGGGCACAGGGTTTCAGCGCCTCTGCCAAGAGGCAGTAGCCCTCTGCTCATATAGGATCAGTCCGGGAATGCTCCTTGGGGCAGTATATCTTCCAAGCCAAGACAATGCTCTAGCAGACAGGCTGAGCAGGGTCCCCCAGCCACACGAATGGCATCTAGACCCAGAGTGGCACAGCGGCTGTTCCGACTCTGGGAAAACCTGAGTCTGGACCTCTTTGCCAGCCCAACCAATGCTCAGCTGCCTCTGCAGTCCCCAACCATATCCATCCTGGATAGCGATGAATGCCTTCCTCATCTCATGGTTGGAAGGCCTTCTGTATGCCTTCCCTCCCACACCACTAATCACCCGGACCCTCTTCAAGATCCTGAGGGACAAGGCCACCATGATCTGGTGGTGTAAGCTGGCCCAGGAAGCCTTGGGTTCCTCTGTTGCTCCATCTCCATTGCAATGAAAGTGTACATAGTTATCTGTATATAATTTGAAAATGTTAAATGTATATAGTTCCAATGTTCAATGTAAACATTGTGGTGATGTTAGATGTAAACCGCCTCTGATCATGGGAAGAAGCAGTATATAAAACGTTGTTACATAAATAAATAAATAAAATCTCTCCATGAGCTCCCGGTCCCTCTGGGGGATGTCCCGGGGCTACTGACCCAGGAAGAGGGCTCACTTCTTCACCCCTACCTGGGGTCCCTGTCATTAACAGCATGGCTGCTGAATGGGTCGCCTTAGCACCCTTCAACCTCCCTTCTGGCTTCTTATAAGGACTCAACGAGATGGGCCAATTCTCAGTATGGTGTGTGGAGCAATGGGTAGACCCATTCTCTTGCCAGGTGCACACTATGCTGCAGTACTTGCTCCACCTTTCATAGACCAGACTGAAATCCAACTCCGTCAGAGTGCACCTGAGCATGCTCTCAGCACACCATCATTCGATAGAGGGTAAACCTCTTTTTGCGCAGCCCCTCATTACCCGATTTATGCAGGGCTTGTTGCTTTCTAAGCCTCCCATCCAGCCACCCCTGGCAGAGTGGGATCTCACCGTGGTTCTGACGCAGCTCACCAAGCCACCCTTCGAACCTCTGGCTACCTGCCATTTGCATTATCTATCCTGAAAGATTGTTTTCCTGGTGGCGCTCACCTCTGCCCACAGAGTTGGCGAGCTTCAGGCCTTGGTGACCGAGCCACCTTACACCTGGTTCTACAAGAATAGGATTGTGCTTTGCACCCACCCTAAATTCCTTCTGAAGGTAGTAGCCGCCTTCCACCTCAATCAGGAGGTGTTCCTCCCCACCTTCTTTCCATGGCCCCATGCCAACAAGGCGGCAGCCATTCTCCATACTCTGGACTGTAAGAGGGCCCTGTTCTTCTACCTGCAAAGTACTTGGGGCCCCGCAAAGCCTTGCAGCTTTTTGTTTCATATGACCCAAGTCGATTGGGGGAGGCTGTTACCAAGTGGACCCTGTCCATCTGGGTGACAGACTGCATCACCTTCACTCACAATCAGGCTGGGCTCCTGTTGGAGTGCCGGGTCAGGGCTATGGCGACCTCGGTTGCAAGCCTACGCTCCGTCCCTATGGCAGACATCTGCCAGGCCACCACCTGCTCCTCATTTCACACCTTTGAAGCTCACTACTGCCTGGAGAGGGAGTTCCGATGGGACAGCACCTTTGGCCAGGCCGGACTCCATAATCTGTTTGTGGTTTAGGCAACTCCTGCCCTCTGACCCTTCTTGTTCAGGCTACCGAAGCGATGGTTCTTCCTGGACACTGGAGTCCTTAGAGTCTTTCCTCGGACTCGTTTGCAGTGGCTCACAGCTGGGCCATGTTTTTCTAAGGTTCTCGATAGCCTGTAGCTAAGGAGTCCCATATTTGAGGACGGATTTCCTTCTTGTTCCTGGAGAAAGCGTACTCACCTGTAACAGGTGTTCTCCAGGGACAGCAGGAATCAGTCCTCACAACCCTCCCTCCTCCCCTTGGAGTTGCTATACAATTTTTGCCATCTTCTTTTGTCAGCTCTAGCTATGTCATCTGACTGAGTAAGATGGCACCCTTGGGCAGGAAGGGGACCACGCATGCGTGATGGCATCTCCCATAGGCTTTTTTTTGAAAGCTGGGGAGATGCTTCTGTGGGGCTCCATCAATGTCGATGTCACCCATATGTGAAGACTGATACATTCTGTCCCTGGAGAACACCTGTTACAGGTGAGTAATTACGCTTTTTTGAATGGCGGTGTTGTACATAACAATTGCAAAGCTTACCCAGTGACCTTCATGTGCTGAGTACTTTTGGCAAGAGACATAAACTTTGAAGAGAAAAATGCATTGGCTGCTATGGAATTTTTTTTTGTGGGGAGAGGGTTTGTTTTCCCTGAGCTGCTCTCCCTATTTGTTAGACCCTTCTGGTATCTCTTAGGGAGAAGTGCTGAGAGGGTTAGGCCCTTTGGGGAAAAGGGACCCATAGAGGTCTGGGTAGATGCCAAGCTCTAAAATAGGAGAGCCAACCGCTTTTTTGGAATTATAGTGAGTGACTTCTTTGAAGGGTGCCTACTGCTGTAGCATTGCATGATGGTCTAATGGGACAGCGGTACAGGACCCTGCTCACATGTTGCTTTAAGTGACCTCATCTCCCAAGTTCAAAACATCGCTCACATACAAAGTGCAAGTGTTCAGTTCCAGGAGGTAGTAGAGAACTACTGAGAAATGCAAAAATAACAACAAAACAAATCCAAGCTTATGCATACAGAGGATGTTGAGCAGGACCTCACAGGGCTTAAGGTGGCTAGTTGCTTGTATTGGAGGGACTGGAATTCTTTGAGTAATCAGACTAAACTTGGTTTTGACCTTTCAGCATTTCTTTGAAAATCTAAAATGATCTCAGCCTCAGGGAACCGTAGTTCTTTACTACTGGAGCAGAACCTCTGGGATATATTATTACAGCTAATCAGAGTAATTTGCCCAAGGACTGTTTGGTGCTTGGTAGTTTAAAGACCGAGGTTGGTCAAATCTGCTTTGCTCTGGATCTGGGCGCAGTTTTCAGACCAGAGACTTTAAACACACTACACCCTGGATTGCGCCCCTTCCTCTCCCCTATCCCTGGGACAGGCTGTAGGACGGGGAAGGCAGATTTGGAGCCTTTATTACTGCAAAACTAATTTTCAGTAAGAAAGCCAAGGAGGACCTGGGTTTTGGATCACATATATTATCAGTATTCATTGTGGAAATCTTAAGAAGACAGGCCCAAAAGTCAAGCTCGCGCACATTCGGCAGGAAGGAAATTATTTGCCCATGGTTGAGGCATTGCATGCTACTTTACCAATGTGGCCCCTCAAAAAACCAAAGTGCAGCCACCTCTGGGATGAATGACTTGGCAGTGGCTTGCATAATATGTCCAGGCACATGAAGACATTATACAGTCGTCATTATCCTAATTGTTTGCCGTTAAGATGGGGATTAATGTTTTGTGTGAGCATGGAGCAAGTTCTGCTCTGGCCAGGTAGATTTTAATTTTTTCTAGAATTTTGGATTTTGCACTTTTCCAAACCTAAGCTTCAAGACAAGTTGCATTCAGATATAGTAAGTAGGTCCCTTCACAAGAGAGCTTATAATCTAAGTTGGTACTCGAGACAGTGGATCTTGCTTAAGGTCACAGGTAGTATTGGTGGGAGAAGTGGGATTTCAACCCTGCTTCTCAGTTCACTGCTGTAACCACTAGGTTGCTCCTCCACTGTCAAGACCTTGAGAGAAGTCAAAATAACTTGGTAGCAATTCTTAATAATCCAATTACTGGTTATGTGTTGCATATCTGAGCACTAAGAGACAACAGGTGCCAGAGATGAAGAAAGAGTCCCCTGGTCCCTGTATAATAGCACAGGACCCACTTTTGAGACATAGTGCACCGGCGAGACCTCATCCTTGTTTCCATAACTGATAGCTTGCTCCTGTAGGGTTTCTAACTCTCCTCAAGTTCACCAAAAGGGCTGATCTAATCATGCTTCAGCTTTTTGCAAAAATGGGATGGTAGTTCTGATTATCTGAGGAGAATCAATGGGACAATCGGAACTAAAGCTTTGTTTATGGTTTGAAAATCAATAAAAATTTAAAATGGAAAAAAGAAAGCTTTTTATGTGCAGCGGGAGAAAAAAACTGGATTAGCCTACTTGGTTGACCTGGAGTGAGTTGACAATTCCAGCTCCTGGAGCTGATAGATGTGCCCCTCTGATGGTAAAGAACAGCTGGAGCTGATGGAAGGTCTTTTGACGCCGATGCTGAGGATTTGGGAGCGGCCAGACCTACCTTTATGTTTGGACTTTGAAGAAACCTGAGGAAGTTGATGCCCTCGATAAAGTGGAAGCCACTGAAACAGAGTCCGGGGTGAATAATGATCATATTGTCCGACTTGGTTCTTGAGGCCTCTTTGTCATTTGCTGGCACAAAGGACAAATATTGAGTTGATGTTCAAGGCCCAAACATTCTAGACACTAGTCATGTTTATCAGCGACTGGTATAGTACCGGCACACTTGGTACATTTTTTTAAAACCCCTAATTGGCTTTTCCATGCCTTTTAAAAAAGCTGTCTTTGAGATTGAAGATAAGGCTATGTAGGCCTAGAGGTCTAGTTTAGCGGTGAAAAACAATAGAAAAGACATAGAAAAACTGAAAATAGAAAAATAAAGAATTATCGGGACCGGTGTCTGATTCGATAGAGCTGGATCGAGGGGAAGGCAGAAGCACGATGTTCCACCAAAAAGAGGTTTTTCGGCGGTGACAGGACAATGGCTCCACGGAAAATGAAGAACTGAGGAGAGGAGTTGGGAAGGTTGGAAGGCAGGAACAGTGGAGTACTCCCAAAGGCTTTCTTATTGGACACTGCAGAATGTTCTCACTTGGGCTCAACACTGCATTCCTGCTTGTTCCCGGAGATTATCCAAATAGTGTGGTGAGTGGATGGTGCTATCTTGGTAATGGCAATATTCAGCTGCTACCTGGCTAGCACTCGGGACAGCTTTTTGCTATCCTAAGTATTCAACATAGTTCTTCAGATAGCAGCACTGAAAATGACAGCTCTTTGGATAACTTGGGTCTCTGTTCTGGCTTCATCTGCAGGCTGCCACAGTACTCTTTGGGAGATCTATTTTTTTAGGTGATCACACTGTACGGCTGGCAGCTGGGATGTAGCTGGGTTTTAAAGAGGTTTGGACAAGTCAGTGGAGGAAAAGTCCATAAACCATTATTAAAGAGGACCTGAGAAATCCACTGCTTATCCCGGAGCAAGTATTGTGGAATCCTTGTGCCTTTCTGGAAACCTGACAGGCACCGGTGACCTGGCTTGGCCGCTGTTGGAAACAGGATACTGGGCTTGACATCTGACCCCCCCACTATGTCATATCTTATGTTCTCATGTTCAGCATAGACAAAAGAACTGGGCTGGTCTTTTTCTGCCATCATGTACTGTGTAACTGCCAGAAAGGTTTTATTATCATTATTTTCCACTAAGCTGTGCTTGATGGCAAATATGACAGAGGAGGTAATTCTAGAACTTTTCTAAAGTTGTATGACTGTATGTACATGTCAGTACGTGCGCTGAGGTGCACTATCCAGCAGGCAGAGCCTGGGCACAGTAAGCCTTTTACGCGCATATCCCCATGGAGGGTAATTTAACAAGTCTCATCTAGATCTGTGCCTATTTCATGACATCAGCTAGGCGCATACTTAACTTTGTAAAATAGGGTGGAAGTTCAAAGGTACATGCATTCATTGAAGGCGTGAGCTGTTGTAAGTGTCCGTGTCTAGAGTTTTCAAGAAAATGCATAAATGATAGTGTTTCATAAATGTATTTGTGCTCTGTGTATGCCCATGGTGAAAGTACATGCGATCGGCCTGGCATGCCTGACCACCTGGAATATCTGCATAAGTAGTTACTTGCGAGCATATATGACTAAAGCACCTAGATTCATGCATGTTGTCCACACGAACATCTAGGTGGCTCCTTATAATATTATCCCCATAGACTACTACTGCCTGTCATTTTTATAGCACCCCAAAGTGTACACAGCACTGTACAGATACATGTAAAAGACGGTCTCTGCTCCTCAGAACTTACAATCTAGTCAAGACAACACAACAGCTGAGGACAAGGATAGATCTAGGGGAATGGTAAGGAAACATATAAGAGACAAAACCGATCCAGATCCAAAAGCAGTCTCGACAAGGTACCTGCCTTGGATCAGGTGTAAACTTGTGCATGTGAATTTGTACACTGCTGAGGATGATTCTGGGCCCTTTTCCTGTCAGCGGGAGTCTTGCACAGACTAAAGGTGCGATTTGGACATGTGTGACAGCTGGTGCGGGGCCAAGACAGCACCACCAGATTTGGCACATTTGGGTTGCCAGTGGGAGGGTTAGTGGCAGGATAAGTGCCACACAGATAGTACACCCACACTACCTGCCCGGCAAACACATAGCATGGGTATAGTCACCACCACCCCATAGGTGGCGTTGTGTGCACCCTTACTACTATACTACAGCAGGGCTGGTGCACCGTGGGAACTGCTGGGAACATGCTTTCTATGGTCCCAGCAGTTAACGCTGTGGTGTTATTCTAACATGTCATGGATTTGTGTGTTTGTGCGTTTGGGGCAACACCACAGCAGCCCTTAATAAAGAGACCCCATATGCACCAATGTTGCCTTTTATAAAATAAACATAAAATTGGCACCTTGTTCACATATTTTTTTTTTAGTCACAGTCCTCTAAAATTCTCCTTAATACAGGTAGCCAGGAAGGTAAACTGCATCTGGGAAGCAGAGTGAAATCTCTTAGTGAGAGAGAACCTACCATATTGCATCTGGCCCTGGCCTTTTCCTGGGATTAGCAGCTGATTTGTGTCACAAGATGTTAAACCAACCTTTTGTTTGCTTAAAGCATCAGATGCTTAATCCATTCTCTCTGTACACAATGGAACCACTCCTTTGTCGAGCCCTTCCAGACCTCCAGGCTTGGTTTACAGTGCAAACAACGAGAATATTTGCTTTGGACAGGCAGTGGCTGTTTTATGCCATTGCTTGACTCCACACATTTCTCTGTAACATTGGCCCAGCCCTACCATTTTCTGCTGTCTCCTTGCTTCCATTCTCTGAGACGAGGGCAGTGTTCCTGGAGGATCTTTAAGAGGATGGGTGGTTCTGAAAGACAGAAAGAGAGAGGTATCTGACTTAGTTAATGAAATACAAAAGTGAAGAGGAACAATATAGCTTGTGGGAAGTAGAAAAAAAGTTACATTTTTTTTAAATGACCAGTTTTGGACATGATCTGCTAATGAAAGAAAGAGTTAATGATAGCAGCTAAGCTTCAGGTCATTCTAGCTCCGACATCTCAAGCTTTGACGCTGCTGCCATTTGGCTATTTGGTAAGCGCCATGGCTTCTATGATACTTAGCACAAAACCTGACCGTTTTCCAAGGCTATGTGACAATGGGAAGGCTTCTCTTCCAGTTATAGCCTCCAGTCTGAAGATAGTCAGCAGTGGCCAACAGAGTATACAACAATAGAAAAGAATTTTGGCTCTTCGATGAGGTCTTCAAACTGCATATGTCAGGAATTGTGTTTATGGAGGATTAGTGGAACCGCAGATAAACATTGGTCTCATTATTTTCAACCACCCA
This sequence comes from Ichthyophis bannanicus, assembly GCA_033557465.1. NCBI lineage: Eukaryota > Metazoa > Chordata > Amphibia > Gymnophiona > Ichthyophiidae > Ichthyophis > Ichthyophis bannanicus. The sequence goes on from CM066045.1 coordinate 58,574,980, forward strand.
GGAAGTGCAGTAAGCTGAGGAAACGAGCAGTCTGGAGGCTCTTGTTATGAACTATAACATGGTAAATGAGAAGAGAGAGAAAGGAGGACTTAACAGATGCTTATGGGATTAGAGTCCTCTACAGTGGAGGACATTTTCGAGCAGTTTGATGTCATAAGGCCAAGAAAATAGGCATAGGGACCGGATGATCAGTTTCCCCAGTGGAAAGAGGTAAATAATGGAATGCCTCAGGAATCAGTGTTTACAGATTCATTAATGATTTGGGAAAGGGACCACCTAGTGAAGTGATCCAATTTGCAGATAACACAAAATTATTCATAGTAGTTAAAACATAGGAAGACTGTTCAGAACTGCAGAAGGGCTTTGCCAAACAGGAGAACTGGGTGTCTGAACGGCAGGTGAAAGTTAATGTGGACAATTGCAAAGAGAGGCACATAAGGAAAAATAATCCTAACCATAGGCAGACCATGCTGGGTTAAGAGTCGGTACCGAGGTGAACGATCTTGGACTCATTGTGCACAGCGCGTTGACATCCTCGGCTCAGCATGTGGTGGCCATCACAAAGGCAAATAGTGAATATCACAGTGCCTCTAACATATTCATCCATAGTGTAACTGCACCTTGCGTATTGTTTGCCGTTCTGGTTGCCCCGTCTCAAGGAAGACATGGTGGCATTAGAGAAGATATAGAGAACAAACCACTACTTTCATTTAAACCCAGATATTCAATGCCAGAGGGCCTGGGAGAACAATGCCGTGTTTTACAGAAGCCCAGGTCTGGAGGTGACCCTCAGATGTCTGTCTTGATAGAATATATAGGATCAAGGAGACCAAAGTGTATTGATGATGACCTGGAAGTAAAAGGAATAACTTTTACTGAATGAAGAAATGTCAGTACATATATAATTAGAGCACCCTATGTATAAAAGTGACTCAATAAATATATATATTCAAGTATAGAGAGAAGTTGGACAATCAAAGAAGTTTTTAAGTGGAATTGAATTAGACTGAATTGCATGTGCAGACTGACGCATGGGACATATTAACTAAAGGAGACATTTTGCCATCAGTGAAGGGGACTGATGTAGGTAAATCTCCAGAAACAGGAGATTTATTCAAAATGGCAGAAAATCAGAGAGGTAGACAGCTGGGCAGACTGGATGGGTCAGTTAGTGCGTAGGCCACACAATCCACCTTAAATGCCCATTCCCCTTTCTATTACAATCTGCTGGCCACTCTTGATCTCAGTGCTGCATTTGTCCCAGGTTTCTTGAATTTAACCATTCTCCATGGACAAGCAGGATTGCGTCAGCCACACCTGGTGTCGTCCTCCGGGCGGCGCCAAGTACGGAAGTGCTCTCTAGAGCTCAGAAAGATGAGACTTTCTGAGCCCGCCCAGGTAGCCCACCCTACCGCTCCGCCCCCTAGCCACCAGTTTTCTTCCTTCCGCCTTGCCAACAAGACGGACCCCTGCTCTCTCTTCCCCCTTTTGTTATTTTTGTTCAGTAATATGACGAAACTGGGATTTAAGAAATGCCTTTGCTGCAAAAAGAAAATGGGCAGCTCAGATACACATGGCAACTGCCTGCGCTGCCTGGGGCTAGACCATATCACCGAAGAATGTGAACACTGTGGGAGAATGTCCCCTACAACCCTGGAGATTCGGGGACACAATCTAAAAGAACTGTTTTCAGAAGAAAGTGCAGCAAACCCCCCGGTACCTGTTCCTGCTCCTGCCGTTTTGCTGCATGCCCGGGCTCTGGATGCGCCCGTTGCGGCCTCCTTCCATGACCGCGGTGCTAACGATGCTCCATCTGGACCTCTACCGTCTTGTCTTTCGCCTGCGGTGGTCCCGTCGGGGGAGGTAAGGCCTGCAAACTTCCTCTCTAATCCGGGGAATGGGAGCCATGCGGAGGAAGAAAATGGCGCCCGGCTCAGGTCCTCCAAGCAGTCCTCCAGCTCCGCCCCCTCCTACGGGGCAAGCCTGTGGACACAAAGGCTAAGGCTGCCTATGAGGTCTCTCGGCGACGATCTGATAGCTCCGCCCACGAGCCTCTACGCCATTCGGCGTCGAAGGGTAACCATGGCGACGCTCACCCCCTGGAGCTGAACCCCCCGCGCGCCGAAATCGCCATTCCAGCAGCGATTCAGGCGAACAGTCCCGTCGAGGGGGGAAGAGCATGTCTAAACGCCGGAAGAGGAGATCTACCAGCAACAGCTCCAGCAGTAGCCACTCCCCCCACAAACGAAGCCGGAAGCATAAAAACAGGCGGCATAGCACCTCCAGCTCCAGCAGCAGCAGCAGCACCTCTCCCAGCCAGCGCCGCAGCGCCAAGCGCAAGAGGCGCCATTCCTCCAGGCGCAAAGGGCATCGGCACCAGAAACGGAGGAGGAGTCAGGTGAGCCCTTCTACCTCCTCCAGCCCCTGCCATAGCCATAGGAGCAAGTCCTTTTCAAGCTCCATGGTACGCCTGCTATCCCAGCTGTTGAGGCAGTCAACCATGGCGCCTCCTGCACAACTGCCCCACCTGGACCCTCCTCCAGCTGATATTCAACCGGCTCCCCGAGAGATGGATCCACCCGCGGGGGAGTTCAGGGCGCCCTCTCCATACAGCGGACCCTTGGGGGACCCCCCCCATGCAGCCGATGGGGACGATCCCAGGGAGGAAATTGTGGGGTCTACCGCCCGCGAAAGCGAAAGAGTGACCCCTGACAGGGCAGTCTCCCCGGAGCCAGAGGAGCATCCCCCTCCGGAGGACCTTATCTATCCCAAGTTCCTCCTGAAACTGGCTTCCACCTTGTCCCTGCAGGGCCTGGATGATAAGAAGGAACCGGTACCGGAGGTGTTGAAGTACCTAGCCACCCCTAGGACCGCGTTCTCCCTGCCTATTCACCAGACATTACGGGACAGTCACCTGAGGATCTAGCAGACCCCTGCTTCTGGCTGTCCCTTTCCCAGACGGCTCGAGACAAAATACCAAGTGCAGCCTCTCCCTGGATTTGCTGCCTCACAGCTACCTCACCAATCCATTGTTGTGTCGTCAGCTCTCAAACGCGTCAAGTCTTCGCGCACGCATGCCAACAGCCCGCCTGGCCGGGATCACAAGCTCCTCGACGATATCGGGAGAAAGTTCTATCAAGGAGCCATGCTAAACGCAAAGATAGCGGCACACCAATTTCAACAAGTCCTCTTCCAGGATGCATGCATGGCTAATCTAAAGGCCGCCTTGTCTTGCCTTCCAAAGGACTCTCAGAACCTGACATCAGCAGCACTCGCAGACATGTCTGAATGCAGCAAACATCTCGCAAGTGCAACCTTTGATTCCTTTGACACAGCCCTGAGAACCGCCGGGACAGCCATCTCAGCAAGGCGATGGGCATGGCTGAGGGCATCGGGCCTACGGGACGACACGCATGACAAGATTGCGGACACTCCCTGCTCGGGTGAGTCCCTCTTCGGCGACAAGGTAAAGGATACGGTCAATGATATGAAAGAGCATTGTACCACGCTACAGACCTTGGCAGAGGACGGGTTTGAGCACCACAACGGCGCCCAGAGGAGCAAGTTTCCGAGGAAGCCTTACTACTCTTCCAACAAGAAGTACCCTTCTAACAACAAATGGCAAAACAACAGGTACAAGGGCAACTCCTACCAAGGACCCTCTCACCAGCGAAACTCGCAAAGGGATCGCAAACAGAAGAAATCAGGCGCACCCGCAAGCAAAGGTGGGCCTTCCTTTTGACGCCAAATCTCGGCGTACCCCCCGAACCGGGGGACGCCTGACCCATTTTTTTACCAGAGTGGCAGCGAATATCCTCCGACTCTTGGGTTTTGCGGATTATCAAAGAAGGCTACCGCATACGCTTCGTAGCCTCTCCTCATCAGAGCTCCCTACCCGCCAGCGATACCCCCCAACAGCTACATCTGCCCATGGCCACGGAACTATTGCGACTGCTGCACTCTCGGGCCATAGAAGAGGTTCCCCTTCTCGAGAAGGGCTCTGGCTTTTACTCCAGATACTTTCTCATTGCCAAACGGTCGGGCGGCTTCCGCCCCATCCTGGACCTCCGTCGCCTCAACAAGTTCATCCACAAAGAGAAATTAAGGATGTATTCCCTGAACACCATCCTCCCCCTGATCCAACACGGCGACTGGATGGCGTCCCTGGACTTGCAGGACGTTTACACCCACATCCGCATTCACAAATCGCACAGGAAGTTCCTTCGTTTCCAAGTACTGAACCAACACTACCAGTACAGAGTCCTACCCTTTGGTCTGTCCCCCGCCCCGCGGGTCTTCACGAAGTGCGTGGCCGCAGCAGCCGCGCACCTCTGGAGGCAGAACATAGCGGTCTTCCCATATCTCGACGACTGGCTCCTCACGGCCCCCTCAGCCCAAGAGCTTCGGAGGTCCATGCAGACATCCATGACGCTGCTGTCCTCCTTGGGATTCGTCATCAACCTCAACAAATCACAGCTCTCACCAACCCAGAGGCTAGAGTTCATAGGAGCTGTGATAGACACGACGATTTCAAAGGCTTACCTTCCAGAGCGCAGACTCTGCACCATCACAGCGCTAGCGAGCGGGGCAACCAAGGCAGCGGCCTTACCAGCCAAGGACATCCTATGCCTTCTGGGGCACATGGCAGCCGCCACTTCAGTCCTCCCCACGGCGAGGTTACGAATGCGCCCACTCCAGTGGCATCTACGCGACCATTGGAACCAGAGTGGTCAACCTCTCTCCACCACAATCAGAATGACTCCACAGATCCATACCCAGCTTCACTGGTGGACATCGCCAGCAAACCTGTCGGTGGGGAAGGACATCCACCCTCGCGAGCATCAAATTGTTCTAACCACAGATGCATCAAACACTGGCTGGGGCGCCCACATGCTATCCCTAAGCACCCAAGGGGAGTGGTCCAAGAACGAGAGGCGTCTGCACATCAACCTCCTCGAACTACGGGCCATGAGATATGCCCTGACAGCGTTTCTCCAACAACTCTGCGGGAAGTCGATCCTCCTCCAGACGGACAATCAGGTGGCCATGTTCTATATCAACAAGCAAGGGGGCACCGGCTCTCGCTCCCTCTGCAAGGAGGCCACACTGATATGGACCCTAGCTTTGAGAAACGGCTGCCACCTTCGAGCGTCATACCTCCCAGGGGATCAGAACACCCTGGCAGACAGACTGAGCAGGCAGCTCCAGCCACACGAATGGGCCCTACACCGCAATGTCTCCGACAACCTCTTCCGAGTCTGGGAGTTCCCGGACATCGACCTCTTCGCCACGGAATGGAATACCAAATGCCCGCTGTTCTGCTCCAGGCACCCGTCGACCAAGAGGCTGGCAGCGGATGCATTCGACGTGTGTTGGGGGGAGTGGTCACTGGTGTATGCGTTCCCCCCAACGCCCCTCATCTCAGCGACCTTACAAAGGATTGTCCAGGACAAAGCGGAAGCCATCCTGGTGGTCCCTCACTGGCCGCGCCAGATGTGGTTCGCCCTGCTATCACGCCTGGCGCTGGGAGAGCCGAAACGACTGCCAACCAGACCGGACCTACTGACGCAGGATGAGGGCAGGATACAGCACCCCAACCTTGGAGCCCTGTCTCTCACTGCCTGGAGGTTGAGCGGATAAGCCTTTCCAATCTCCAACTACCCAACGAAGTGCAGGACGTGGTGCTAGCGGCCAGAAGGCCTTCCACCAGAAAGTCCCTATGGCCTTAAATGGAGAAGATTCAGCATCTGGTGCACGAACCAAGGCCTGGAACCCACCACATGCCCGCTTCCCTACGTCCTGCAATACCTCAAGACTCTGTCTAACCTGGGCCTGCAGACACAGTCCATCCGAGTCCACCTCTCGGCGATAGCTGCCTACCACTCACCGCCGACAGGGGCCACTTCCATGGGGGCACTGCCTCTAACGTCACGCTTTATGAAGGGTCGTTCAAATCTGAAGCCCCCAATCAGACGACCGGTGCCACCTTGGGACCTCAACACGGTCCTTCAACGCCTGACCCAGGAGCCCTTTGAACCTCTCCAGTCAGCTGACATGAAGTTCGTCTCCTGGAAGACTCTATTTCTCGTGGCCATCACGTCCGCTAGGAGGATTAGCGAGTTACACGCGCTGGTCTCTCATCCTCCCTACACACAGCTGCACCACAGCCATGCTTCTCTCAGGACTAACCCTAAATTCGTGCCGAAAGTGTCTTCCGCATTCCATGTCAACCAGTCCATTGAGCTTCCATCTTTCTTCCCAGAACCTCACTCCTCAGATGAGGAGCAACGCCTGCACACCCTCGACTGCCTCAGGGCCCTCCGAATCTACTTGCAAAGAACGCAGGCCACACGGCAGGGCGAACAGCTCTTCGTCTCCTTCGATCCGAACAGGCCTGGGAGGCCTGTCAACAAGAGGACGTTGTCCCACTGGGTCTCTGCCTGTGTCACCTATTGTCTCGACCCATCAAGCAAGGGGGGCCTCCCAAGAGTGGGCCCCCACCATCTCAGGGCTCTGGCTACGTCCATTGCCAATCTCCGCGCTGTGCCACTAGCCGATGTTTGCAGAGCGGCCACCTGGTCCTCACCGCACACCTTTCAGAGACACTATTGCCTTGACCTCCGCTTTCAGGAGGATTGCGCGCTTGGAGCGGCCGTCCTCTCCACGGCCTTGAATCGCAACTGAACACTGCCACCGCCTCTGCCCAATAAAGGCAGCCCAATGGCGGTATTTTCTACTGTTTGGGACAGTTGACTTTCTACCACTTCACTGTGATTATTTGCAATGTTGCCTGTTGACATTACTGTTGCATTGTTGCACTTCTTGCACTGTTATTGCTGTTTTGCACTGTTGTCACTACTTGCACTGTTATGGTTTTGTTGTGCACCGTTGCCACTTGTTTTGCACTGTTACTACTTAGGCGGTACTCCGCCGCTTCGTTGTGGGTAGCACCTTGCACTTTACCACTGTTCTTGAATAAACGTGCGTTGGTTAACTGTTGACCTGAGTCTCTGACCCTTTCTGGTACATGCTCGGGCCTCCTCCCCCCAGAAATCCTAGCTAGGGAGACACCAGGTGTGGCTGACGCAATCCTGCTTGTCCATGGAGAAAACGGGGTTACTTACCTGTAACTGGAGTTCTCCGTGGACAGCAGGATAAGTCAGCCACACATACCCACCCGCCTCCCCTGGAGGAGGCCATCTGAGGAATCCGTCCCCTAGCCGGTTGAATAGCTTGGAACATACTGGTGGCTAGGGGGCGGAGCGGTAGGGTGGGCTACCTGGGCTACCTGGGCGGGCTCAAAGTCTCATCTTTCTGAGCTCTAGAGAGCACTTCCGTACTTGGCGCCGCCCAGAGGACGACACCAGGTGTGGCTGACTTATCCTGCTGTCCACGGAGAACTCCAGTTACAGGTAAGTAACCCGTTTTTTTGCCTCTACCACCTTGACTGGGAGGTTTTTGTATGTGGCCCCCACCCTTTCTTTAAAGAAACAATCTTACATGAAATATTACTTGGGCCCCAGTATTGACACAAGACTTCCACTGCAACATTTTGAAATGCTGCTTCTATGTGCAATGCTGGGCACCCGTCTTATGTCTCTCCCCTTTTCCAGCCCTGTATCACATCAACTGTTCCTTGTCTGAAAAAAAACTTGTCCTGCTTCTTCATTTTAGACCTCCTGTTTTCTTATTTTCTCTGCTGATCCACCAATGCCTTTAATTTCCTATGAGACTGCACCAGCAACCACTCCTCTCCGGCCTAGCCAGTAGTGGTCACCTCCTTAAGAGCAATGCACCCAAGCCTCCAACACCTCCCCCTTTCCATCATGGAAAATCACTGTGTCGCACTATCAAGAAAGACATCTGAAGGTCACCTCCAGACTGGGCTTCTGCAAAACACTGCATTGTACTCCCGGGCCCTCTGGCTAATCCTAATTACTGCTACACTTTGCTAAGCATGTGAGATCTGATTTTCTTCTGAATGTATTTTGTTGTAATCCCTGCAGGGAATGAAGCCAGACAGCTTCTACAAAGTGAAGGTCCCTGAGCTGAAGGAGATCATTGAAGGGTGCATTCGAATGGACAAGAATGAAAGGTATTCTACTGTGTCTGCATGGCCTGCAGAAGTGTAGTCCAATCCCCACTGTAGGTCGGCATTTAGAAGCTCTTACAATTCTGACAGCCATGTTGATCTTGGAGTAACCTAGATTTTCTGCAGGCTGTGATACTGTTGATTGGACTGGTGTGAAGATTAACCAAACATGACAAAATCCACAAGTTGTCAAGGCTGCACAGGTGCCCCCTTCTTCACACCTGAAGACAGGCTCTGTGTTGGTGCAGTCCAGGGTATCACAGTCAATAAAGATTCCAGTGCTCCCAAGGAGGCGGTATCTTAAGGACCTCATCAAAGTGGATTGCAGCAAAAGAATTTTTAGGAGGCAGTCAGTAGAAAAATACTACATTTTCACCCTTAAACTGAAAGTTGCACAGAGAAATAATGGACTGGAATGTGTACGTGGATCACATTTCCCTCCTTCCTTAAAAAAAAAAAATCCTGTCAGGATCCATTTGATCCCTACCTTGTTCTGAAAATTTGCTGTGGGCAGGATGCAGAACACAGGTGTTATAAGGAACATACAGATTTTGCAAGCTCGGAAGCCTATGGACCCAATATTCAATTAGGCAGGCTATGCGTAGTGCCCACCGACCCCTAACCCCAGATGTTCAATGCCAGGGTGATATGTGGCCCCGACATTGAATATCCAGGGTTTGCTGCACCTGCTGGAAGCCGCATTAGCTAACCAAGCAGCAGCGATATTGCATGCTGCCCGGAGAGCTCCTGTGTCTTAAAGATAGGTGAGGGGTTTCCTTGCCTATCTTTTCGGCACAGGTCGCTTATCTCTGCTCCTCCCCAGAGCGCCCCAATACGCCTCAGTGCTAAGCGGTTAGCATTGGGGCATGTAAGAGAGAGAATCACGGTGCCGTTACATAGTTTACAGGGCGTAAACCATGTAACTGTCCTTCGAATATCAGACCCTATGTTTCTTCATTCAGGACCTGGACCCAGAAAGGGACAAGTGGCAGTTCTGAGGGCATCATCTTACCCAGTGAGCTCCATACCCATTTCCAACCAGGTTGCACCAGTCAATAAATTGTCTCTTGCCACCTTACTGTGTGCACTGCACAGAACATGTTATTTAAAGGGTGGGTCTTTTGTAAAATTGTGGAAATCTCTGTTCTCATGTGTAAACTTGCATACTAATTTATACTGATTAACAATTTTTAAATGATTACATTTGAAGCAGCTAAAGGAAAGCTTTTTAGCGGCTGATACATTTGGCCTGGTTCAGCAGGTCCACAACCTATGAGTAAAGCAGAGGATGGTCATGAATAAGATTTGCCTATGGCACCCGTTACTAAAGCAGGATGGATACAGAGCAAAGAATGGCAGAAACCACAAGAATGTTACCAGGAAGAGAAATCATAAAGGGATTTTGGAGATGCTCTCCAAGACGAGAGAGTACAGAAAGACCATACGGCCTATCCAGTACTACTATAGTCCCGTTTTTTCCTTTCTAGGTCTTTTTTGAAAGTAGATACTGTCCTGGTCTCTGCTACCTCCCCTGGGAGAATGTTCTTTGCACCTGCCGCTCCTTCCATCATGAGAGATTTCTGCATATTACTCCTGAGTCTATCACCTTTCACCCTCATTCTATGCCCCCTCATTGCGGAGCTTGCTTTCAATCGAAAGAGACCCCCCTCTTGTGCATTTATGCCACAGAGGTATTTAAACATCTTTATCATACCTCCTCTCTCCTGTCTTTCCTCTAAAGTCTACATATTGAGATCTTTGAGTCTGTCCCCGTATGCCTTATGACTGCTTCCTCCTACTCTTTTTGGGCTTCCTTGTCAGTAGGACCTGACCCCTTCCTGGGGCTACAGTGCCATGAGCCTTCATTCAGCAGTATTAGGAATAATGCACTACCATTTCAATTTAGCTGAAGGCAATTTAAAGCATTTTCCATGTATGAGAAATCCCTTCACCATAGGCCTTACAATCTTAAGCAGCTACTTGCAGCAATGGGAGATAAAGTGACTTTCCTAGAGCCTTTTGAGGTTTTTCCTGCAATATTTTAATTTTTTCCCCTCCACCCTAGCTACTGCATCAGCATTGTACAACCCAGAGACATTGGCTACAGTTCTGTATAGAATCTGTGACAAGGGCGCCTTCGAGGTAACCCGTGGTATGGACGCCCTGCTCTTGGAGACCGTGAAAACTGCTTCCGTTGTGTCCTCAACTCCGAGCTGGCTCAAAGAGCAGAATTACGGGCTCAGGAATTGAACCAGGGCACAACACTCCTGCTGAGCCATTGAGCTGGCCCAGTTATAACTGAAGTCTAGTTGACCATGTCTGAATGTCTGCATATTTCCCTGGGTTGCCAGTACAGTGTACCATCTAGAACAGAGGAGCTGACCCAAAAGATGCAGATGTAATTCACCCTATCCAGTGATTGGTGTATGATCCTTTACACTTGGGTTGTAACCTTAGGAGAGGGGAATGATAGCCATGTAGATGATTTTGCTTGTTGGCATAGTTAGAATGCAATGCAAATAGAATCAGTGGTTATTGTGCTGTTGCTGATGTGCTGTCATATACTCTAGGTATACGATCGAGGACCTCTTGGAACACACATTTTTTCAGGAAGATACGGGAGTCCACGTGGAACTGGCTGAAGAAGATGATGGCATAAAGCCTGGCCTTAAACTCTGGCTGCGCATGGACGACACGAAGAAGCTTCACGGGAAATACAAAGACAACAACGCCATTGAGTTCCTCTTTGAGCTCTACAAGGACATGGCAGAGGAAGTGGCTCACGAAATGGTGAGTGACGCTGTTTACAATATGTCCATTATTACCCTGGAAAATCAGTTTTCTTTCATAGAAAAAAGTCACCTTCCTAACCACATCAACAACCTCCATTGACCTCAGTGACATAACCCTCTTAAAACTGTTTTATTGCCATAGTAACATAGCAGTGACGGCAGATAAAGACCAGCATGGTCCATCTAGTCTGCCCAGTAAAGTGGCTAAAGCCGCAGAGCTGTACCTGCCGCTCAGCACAGGTTGCTCCCCCTCTATGCCTTTGCTTAGAGTTGTACCTGCTGCTCCAGGCTGGTTACCCCTCTCTGTTCATGCAGTTATTTACGTTAGCTTTACTTCTGTCCTCTTGCTATGTAGTAATTGTCTTTGTTTATCCCATGCCTTTTTGAATTCAGTCACAGTATTTGCTCTCATCACCTCCTTCAGGAGGGCATTCCAGGCGTCCACCACCTTTTCCGTAAAAAAGTATTTCCTGATGTTGCTTTTAAGTTTACCTCCTTGTAGCTTCATTTCATGCCCTCTAGTTCTGCAGCTTCCCTGTTTTTGAAAAGGGTTTGTTTGTTCATTAACACTCCCTTTAAGTATTTAAATGCCTGTATCTTATTCCCCTTATCCATCCTTACTTCTAGGGTATTTATTTATTTGACTTTTCTATACCGCTTTATCTACAAGTCAAAGTAGTCTATGTTGAACATAAATTGGAAAACATATGTATATAACTTTAACTAAAGAAACATACATATATGGTAACTTGAATTAAGTTAGGTTGGTAACATTATCAACAATATAACTGGTGCAAATATGACATAACTTTTACTTTACTACTGCATGTAAACAAGATGAGATGTCATTATTTGAAAAACAGAGCGTGGTGATGTGTTGAAACGAAAGTGGAGCCAAAGGAGATTGGCATGGAAGGTAACTAGAGGTTGTGATGCGGCGAGGTTGTAAGGTGCGTGTCTGCTGCAAGGTGTCCGATTCAAAGTATTCTGTGAAGAGGTGTGTGTTGTGTTTGCAGCACAAATCAATAGTAGTTGTTGATAGTCATAATTCTAAAGGAAGAGAGTTGGACCTAGTCCTTAGTGGAACACAAGATCTGGTGCAAGAGAAGGGTGTTGGGGCCACTTGCCAATAGCGATCATAGCATGATCAAGCTTGATTTCATAAATGGAGGAAGGACGGCAAGGAAATCCACAGTACTAACTTTTAACTTTCAAAGGGAGACTATGATAAAATGAGGAAAATAGTTGAGAAAAAACTAAAAGGAGCAGCTGCAAAGGTTAAAGATTTACATCAAGCATGGGTGTTTAAAAATACTTTCTTGGAAGCCCAGACCAGCTGTATTCCACGCTTTAAAAAAGTTGAAAGGAAGTCCAAAAAACTGCCAGCATGATTTAAAGGTGAGGTCAGAGAGGCTGTTGCCAAAAAAGCATCTTTCTGGAAATGGAAAAAGGAGCCGAATGACGAAAACTGGAAACAACATAAAGCGAAGATGATCTGAAACATTTGCTTCTCACGATCAAAGAACATAGTTTCAAAATGGGCCTGGAGAAGAAATTGAAATTGTGGACAACTTTAACTTACTTGGATCAACTATCAATAAAGAAGCAACAAGCAGTCAAGAAATCCGACGACACATTGCTCTTGGCAGAATGGCTATGAAAGATCTAGACAAGATTCTCAAGAGCAGAGATGTCTCTCTCCATACAAAGATTTGACTTGTTGAAGCCATGGTATTTTCAATAACAGCATATGGATGTGAAAGCTGGATGGTGAAAAAGATTGATGCCTTTGAACTATGGTGCTGGCGGCGAACACTGCATATACCATGGACTTCCTGAAGAACAAACCAGTCAGTACTAGAGGAGATCAAACCTAAGCTTTCTTTAGAAGCTCAGATGACAAGATTTTGACTTTCATACTTTGGACACATCATGTGAAGAGAGAGATCATTAAAGAAAGACATCATGCTTGGGCGCGCTCCTTGGGGCGAGTCCGAGGGCGAGTGCCAGGGCCCATCAAGTCCCGACCCTTGTATACCCTTAGTGCACTCCTCACGTGGTTTCCCCTCATGAGGTAAGTCCATTTGGCTCTACACCCTGGCTCTGTTTGCTGCTTTGTGCTGTCTGTGCATGTGCTCCATCCTGTTCACTGGGACTATCACCCTCTGTCGCGGCATCACCTTTTTCTGCCCGTCACCAGTGCCTCTGCTTCATCTAGAAATGCTCTCAAACTCATTCCATGCGTGTCATTGACCAACCATCCTCCCACTGTTTCTTCTCCTCTTCCATCCACAGATCTCTCCTGTGCGCTTCTCAACTGCCGCTCCCTTCGTTCCAAGACTATTCCTGTCCATGACTTACTTCTCCACCATTCTCTTGATATTCTGTTTCTCACAGAAACATGGATCAGGGATGGTGAGGAGCCTCTCCTTCACCATTGCCTTCCTCCAAGCTACTCGGCCTTCTTTACCTCCCGTCGTGGTAGGGCTGGTGGCGGGGTAGCTGTCCTCTGCCGCTCTTGCCTCCCAGTTCAAGAGCTGTCCTCTCCACCCCTCCACTACCTGGAGTCTCTTCTCCTTCGTCTCGGCACATCTCCTGCACTTCATTTCCTCTTGATTTATGCCCCTCCCTCCCTTCAACCCCCCCTTTGGGATTTGCTTCTTCTCACTCTTACTGAGGCCTCACTCCATTTCCCCCACCTCCTGGTTTTAGGTGATTTCAATATCCATTCTGATTGTCCCATTAGATCCCGAGACGCCTCTTTTCTTACTCATATCAATGACTTATCTCTCCAGCAACATGTCTCCATCCCCACGCATTCAGCCGGTCACACCCTCGACTTAGTCCTATCTCCCTTTGCCTCCCCTTTTGCTCCACATGCTTTCCATTCCCTCCCGATCCCCTGGTCTGATCATTTCTGTCTCTTCTTTTCCTTCCAGTCCCCCTCCCCTTCTTCTTCCAATTCCCCCACCCCTGGTTCCCCCCCCACCCCATCTATGGTCCGCCGAGTCACTGCCTCAACTCTTTCCTGTTTCCCCTCCTCTGACACTCTTTTCCCTTCTGACTTTCCTCTACTTTCCCCTAACTCTCAAGCCCAACTCTGGAATTCCACCCTCTCATCTACCCTGGATAACCTTGCCCCCCTTCAGCCCTGTTCAGCAAACGTCCTCTCCGTTCCCATCCTTGGTATCACCCTGGTCTTCGTTTACACCGTTCCTACCTCCGTCGGGCTGAACGTCTCTGGCGTAAGCACCCTTCCCCTACCTCTCTTGCCCACTACCATACCTGTCATCGCCACTATCGCTCTTTACTGCATTCCAGTAAACGTGCCTATTTCTCTGAGCGCATTTCGTCTGCCTCCAGTTCCTCTCACCAACTTTACTCTATTGTTCGCTTCCTCTCTAATCCTTGATCTTCTGCCTCCACATCCTCCCTCCAGCCTACTCCAGATCCCGCCCCCCTTGCCTCGCAATTCGCTGATAAGGTTCTCACTCTGCGTTCCTCCTTCTCCTCCTGCCCCCCCCCTCTATCCCCTCCCTCTCCCACTCCCTCATCAGCCCCCTCCTCTCCTGTTCTGGCTTGCCAGGTTTTCTCTCATTGCTGGTCCTCTTTTCGTCCCATCACCATCCCAGAGCTGACCAGGACCCTTGCCTCTACCCGTAAGACAACCTGTCCCTCCAATCCCATCCCCTCTACTTGGCTCTCCGAGTCTTCTCTGGCCCTTATTCCCCTTATTCACTCTATGTTTAACTCTAGTCTTCTTTCCGGTTCCTTCCCCTCTCATTGGAAGCACGCTTTGATTAGACCCATTCTTAAAAAGCCCACCTTGGACCCCTCCATCCCTGCCAACTGGCGTCCTATTTCCAACCTCCCATTTCTTTCCAAACTCCTGGAGAAATTGGTTTTTGTTCAGCTTTCCTCTCACCTTCACGCCACCCTTTCCCTTCACCCCTGTCAGTCTGGTTTCCGTCCCGGGCACAGCACGGAATCTATTCTCCTTTCTGTTATGAATGAACTTCACTCCGCACACGATCGTGGCTCTGTCTCTATTGCAGTCTCCCTCGACCTCTCTTCCGTGTTTGATCTCGTCGATCATCGCACCCTGCTCTCACGTCTCTGCGACACTGGGATCTCTGGCACTGTTCTCCACTGGTTTCGCTCCTTCTTGACTAACAGATCATTCTCTGTCACCGCCGGTTCCCCTTCCTCTCCCACTCCCTCTCCCACTCAGTTCTGGCCCCTCTTCTGTTTAATGTCTTCCTTGCTCCCCTCACTCTTCTAGTGCAGCAATCCGGTGTTTCAGCCTACTATTACGCAGATGATATTCTTCTTCTCTACCACACTTGCCCACTTTCACCCGATCTCTCCCCTCTCAATTCCTGTTTATCCTCCATTGCTTCCTGGATGTCCTCTAACTTTCTTCACCTCAATCCCTCTAAGACCCAAGCCATCTGGTTCACCCTCGGTGGCCCCATACCTTCGATTTCCCCTTTGCTCTCTTCCACTTCCATTCCTGTTGTCCCCTCCCTGCGCTACCTCGGGGTCGTCCTGGATTCAGCCCTCTCCTTCCATGAACATCTGTCTCTTGTAGTCCAGCGTTCTTTTCTCTCTCTCAGGCAGTTGCGGGCTCTTCGCCCCTTTCTTCCTGTTTCTGCCTTGACCCCCTTACTTCTTTCACTCACTCTTTCCCGCTTGGATTATTGCAACGTCTGCTTTGCCGGTCTCCCCCAACGCCAACTCCGAAGGCTACAGCTTATCCAAAACTCCGCTGCCCGGCTACCTACTAATGCTTCCCGTTATGATCACATTTCTCCCCTTCTTATTGGTCTCCACTGGCTTCCCATCTCCTACCGGATTCAATTTAAAATTCTCACTTTTGTGCATAAGGCAATACATACTGGTGCTATCTTTCTAACTTGGTCCGTCTTCATGCCCCTCAACGTTCCCTGCGCTCCATCCATGCTAACCGTATGTTTCTTCCCCCCCCTGCCTCTGCTCATCTCGAATCCACCCGTTCCTCTGCCTTTTTTTTCCCTTGGTCCCAGGCTCTGGAACTCGCTCCTCCCCTGCCCTCAGTCTTGAATTATCCTTTTGCAAATTTAAAGCTGGTCTGAAGACCCACCTTTTTTGTACTGCCTACGATCTTCCTTTTCCCTCCTCCATCCCTACAGACCCCTCATAGGTTGTCTCGTTTTCCTCAGTTTGTCAGTCCGTCTATCTCTGACCTTCTCTTCTGTTCTCTTTCCTTTCTCTACCTCTGTCCCTTTCCTATTGCACTAATGGAGTTCTATTTCCTCTATCCTCTCTTTCTAGCAGCAGTGTTATGCCCCATATTTTAAGCTTGTTGTAAACCGCGCTGGTGTCTTTGGCATGTGCGGTATATCAAGAAACGAATAAAGATAACGATAAAGAAAGGTCAACGCAAAAGAGGAAGGCCAGCAATAAGATGGCTCGATAGAATAACAGCAGCTACTGGTACCAGTCTGTCAACAATGAGCCGCCTGACTGAAGATCGAACACAATTTAGGATAATTATCCAGAGGGTCGCCATGAGTCAACAGCATTTAACAAGTCAGATGCAAAGTATTGATAAGGCAGGCAAAGAAAATTTGAAAAAAAACTTACTGTGGAAAACGCATAATAAAAACTTTTCAAGTACATTCATAGCAAAAAAAAAAACCCTCTGAGAATCAGTTAGATCATTAGATGATAGAGGGGTAAAAGGGGCAGTAAGAGGAAACAAGGACATAGCGAAGAGACTGAATGAATTCTTTGCTTCTGTCTTTACTGAAGAAGATGTAGGGAGGTTACCGATGACTGAAATGGTATTTAAAGCTGATGCAGCAGAAGAATTGAAAGAAATGTCAATAAACCGGGAAGGTGTATTACAAATATTTGATAAACTGAAGAGTAGCAAATCACCTGGACCAGATGGTATACATCCAAGGGTGTTGAAAGAACTGAAATATGAGATTGCAGACCTACTATTACTAACCTTTGAACTATCATTAAAATCATCAGTAATACCTAAAGATTGGAGGATAGTTAACGTAACGCCAGTTTTTTAAACCCAGCTACACTAACAACCTTTACTACATCCTCCTGTAACAAATTCCAGAGTTTGATTACACGTTGAGTGAAAAAATATTTTCTCTTATTTGTCTTAAATAGTTTACCCTGTAGCTTCATTACATATCCCCTAGTCTTTCTATATTCTCATAAAGTAAACAATTGATCTATGTTTACCTGTTCCACTCCGTTCATTAATTTATAGACTTCTATCATATCTCCCCTCAGCCGTCTCTTTTCCAGGTTAGAGTCCTAACCTTTTTAGCCTTTCTTCATAAGAATATCCTTCCATCCCATTTACCATTTTGGTGGCTCTTCTCTATACCTTTTCTAATAATGCTATATCTTTTTTAAGATACGGCGACCAGAATTGCACACAATATTCAAGGTGCGGTCTCACCATGGAACGATATAGAGGCATTATAATATCTTTTGTTTTATTTTACATTCCTTTCCTCATGATACCTAGCATTCCATTTGCTCTCTTGGCTGCTGCTGCACATTGGGTGGAGGGTTTTAACATGTTATCCACGATGACGCCTAAATCTTTTTCCTGGGTGGTGGTTCCCAATGTGGAACCTTGCATCGTGTAACCATAGTTTAGGTTGTTCTTTCTTAGGTGCATAACTTTGCACTTGTCCACATTAAATTTCATTTGCCATTTGGATGCCCAGTCTTCCAATGTATCAAGATCCTCTTGCAATTTTCCACAGTCCTCTTGGGTTTTAACAATTTTAAATAGTTTTGTGTCATCTGCAAATTTGATAACCTCACTCGTTATTCCCTTTTCTAGGTCATTTATGAATATGTCAAAAAGCAGCGGACCCAGCACAGAAACCTGGGGTACTCCACTATTCAACTTTTTCCAGTGGGAAAATTGGCCATTTAGCCCTACCCTCTGCTTTCTATCTTTTAACCAGTTCCTGATTCACAATAGTACACTGCTTCCTATCCAATGACTTTTTAGTT
Source organism: Ichthyophis bannanicus (assembly GCA_033557465.1). Classification (NCBI taxonomy): domain Eukaryota; kingdom Metazoa; phylum Chordata; class Amphibia; order Gymnophiona; family Ichthyophiidae; genus Ichthyophis; species Ichthyophis bannanicus. The sequence continues at coordinate 58,592,902 of CM066045.1, forward strand.
TTGCCAAAAGTCTCTGATGAGGGACCTTGTCAAAGGCTTTCTGAAAGTCCAGATACACTATATCAACCAACTCACCTTTGTCTATCTGTTTATTTACACCTTCAAAAAAACATAACAGATTAGTAAGACAAGATCTTCCTTGTCTACAGCCATGTTGGCTGTCTCCCATTAGGCCATGACTATCTGCTGAGTAATTTTGTTCTTTATGATAGTTTCTACCATTTTTCCCGGTAATGACATCAGGCTCACCGGTCTGTAGTTTCCCGGATCACACCTGGAACCTTTTTTAAAAATTAGCGTTAGTGACGATCCTCCAATCTTCAGGTATTACAGATGATTTTAGTGAAAGTTCAAAGATTACTATAGCAGGCCTGAAATCTCATATTTCAGTTCTTTCAACACCCTTGGATGTATACCATCCGGTCCAGGTGATCTACTACTCTTCAGTTTATCAAATAGTTGTAATACATCTTCCCGGTGTAGTGATATTTCTTTCAATTCCTCTGTAATATCACCTTTAAATACCACTTCAGTCATGGGTAACATCCCTACAACTTCCTCAGTAAAGACCGAAGCAAAGAATTCATTCAGTCTCTCCGCTATAGCCTTGTCCCCTCTTACTGCCACTTTTACCCCTCTATCATCTAATGGTCCAATTGACTCTCTCAGTTTTTTTGCTACGAACGTACTTGGAAAAAGTCTTTATTATGTGTTTTTGCTTGCATAGCAAGTTTCTTCTGAAATGCTCGCTTTGCCTGCCTTATCAATGCCTTGCATTTAACTTGCCAGTGCTTGTGCTGTTTCCAGTTTTCGTCATTTGGCTCTTTTTTCCATTTCCTGAGAGATGCTTTTTTGGCAACAACAGCCTCTCTAACCTCACCTTTAAACCATGCTGGCAGTTTTTTTGGATTTTCTTCCACTTTTCTTAAAGCGTGGAATACAGCTGGTCTGGGCTTCCAAGATAGTAGTTTTCAACAACACCCAAGCTTGATGTAAGTTTTTAACCTTTGCAACTGCTCCTTTTAGTTTTTTCTTAACTATTTTCCTCATTTTATCATAATCTCCTTTTTGAAAGTTAAAAGGTAGTACTGTGGATTTCCTTACCATCCCTCTACTAATTAAATCAAACACGATCATGCTATGATCACTATTGCCAAGTGTCCCCAACATCCTTATCTCTTGTGCAAGATCAGTTGTTCCACTAAGGACTAGGTTCAATATGGCTTCCCCTCTGGTCAGTTCATGAACCAGCTGCTCCAAGAAGCAGTCATTTATTCCATCTAGGAACTTTATCTCCCAAGCATGTCCTGTCGTGACACTGACCCGGTCGATACCGGGGTAATTGAAATCACCCATTATTATTACTGTGCTGTAACTGTTTTCTTTGAGCATTTCATCATCCATTTGTTCATTCTGGCCAGGCGGTCGATAGTACACCCCCACTGCCATCACCTTCCCCTTCTTACATGGAATTTCAATCCATAGAGATTCTACAGCAAATTTTGTTTCCTGCAAAACTTTAATCCTTTCTGACTCAATGCTCTCTCTAACATAGTGCGCAACCCCTCCACCAATTTGAACAGTTCTATCATTACAATGTGGTTTGTACCCAGGTATTACAGTGTCCCACTGGTTGTCCTCCTTCCACCATGTCTCTGAAATTCCAGTCATATCTAACCTCTCATTTAGTGCTATATATTCTAACTCTCCCATCTTATTTTTTAGACTTATAGCATTTGCATACAAGCATTTTAGAGACTGTATTTTATTCATATTAATTTGGCTATTGGTAGGCATGTGTAATTTAGAATCTTTAAGCTCTGTCTGCACCATACTCAAGGTTATTTGGGCTACTTTACTCTTTTTTGGAACCTCTCTGCTTTTGGTAGTATCCTTCAAGGATACCTTCTTCCGAACCATGCGCTCTTGGGCGACTGTCAGCTTTCCCCTATTATCTAGTTTAAAAACTGCTCTTTCTCCTTTTTAAAGGTTAATGCCAGCAGCCTGGTTCCATCCCGGTTAAGGTGATGCCCATCCCTTCGGAAGAGCCCTCCCTTTCCCCCGAATGTTCCTCAGTTCCTAACAAATCCAAAACCCTCATCCTTGCACCATCGTCTCATCCACGCATTGAGACTCCGGAGCTCTGCCTGCCTTTTGGGTCCTGCACGTGGAACGGGAAGCATTTCAGAGGACACTACCCTGGAAGTTCTGGATTTCAACTTCCTACCTAAAAGCCTAAATTTAGCCTCCAGAACCTCCTCCCATGAAAAAGATTTAGGCATCATTGTGGATAACAGGTTGAAAACCTCCGCCCAGTGTGCAGTGGCGGCCAAGAAAGCAAATAGAATGCTAGGAATCATAAGAAAAGGAATGGAGAATTAAAACAAAGGATATTATAATGCCTCTGTATCATTCCATGGTTTGACTACACCTTGAGAGTTGTGTTCGATTCTGGTCGCCATATCTTAAAAAGGATATAGCAGAATTAGAAAAGGTACAGAGAAGAACCATCAAAATGGTAAAGGGGATGGAAGGATTCTCCTATGAGGAGAGGCTAAAAGGTTTCGGGCTTTTCAACCCGAAAAAGATACGGCTGAAGGGAGATATGATAGAGGTTTATAAATTAATGAATGGAGTGGAACTGGTAAATGTAGATCGCTTGTTTATGCCATTAATATGTAGAAAGACTAGGGGACATGCAAGCAAGCTACAGTGTAAACCATGTAAGACTAATAAGAAAACATATTTTTTCACTCAACGCGTAATCAAACTCTGGAATTTGTTACTGGAGGATGTAGTAAAAGCTGTTAGTGTAGCTGGGTTTAAAAAAGGTTTGGAAAAGTTCCTGGAGGAAAGGTCCATAAACCATTATTAAAGGGGACCCGGGAAATCCACTGCTTGTCCCAATACAAGTATTGTGGAACCTGTGTCTTCTGGGGAAACTGCTAGGTACGTATGAACTAGATTTGGCCACTGTTGGAAACAGGATACTGGGCTTGATGGACCTTGGTCTGACCCAGTATTTCATATCTTATGTTCTTATCTAAGACAGAGGTAAGTAGAGTCTCACAACTGTGGCCTGGTCTGAATTTGTGTTGCAAGTCGAGAGGTGCGTGAGCGTCTGTGGTCTTGCAACTGTAACTATACTGCTTTTTCTATAATCTTGGCAACCAAAGCAATACATATTTTAAGTTTTCAAGTCTTTTCTCATATTCCTTCTGGCACAGGCTGCATTTCATTTTGGTCACCTTTCTTTGAACCGTTTCAAGCGTTTCGAAGGTGACCTCCATGGCCACCCTCTTGAATATCTTTTTATCATGCTATTTGCTTTCATAGACTTCAGTTGGCATCATCTTCTTGCACGAGATCCCAGGTTACTTAACCATAGTGGGGGTTATTTCATAAGGAGGTACCTATTTTAGGTACAAGCAACGTGCCTAAATGTTGGTCCCATAGTCATTTATGAGCATAAGTGACCTTTTTATAAAATACTGATCAGCATAAGAGCATGCGTGTTTGCATGGCGTGTACTAGCATCCTGGGTATGCACATGGGTGGGATTTGGGAGCAGCGTGGTGGTGGTGATGATACAATACAACATTTTACACATCTACTTGCAAAATATAGGCATGTTGGTTTACACTGGCTCTAGAGCTGGGGTAGGCGCCTACTTGTCTGTATGAAATAGGTGGAATTTAGGTGCGTTAAAATTCACTTTACAAGGCGCCCTGTTATAAATTTACTCTTGTTCTATTACTCCTAGGAGATGGTGTCTTGCTTTTTCAAAGAACCAAGTCAAAGAATGTTTGGAAGTCTTTTACTCCCAGTATCTTGTGGATGGAAGTAGAAACATCCTTGACTGAGGTTCCTCAAAACTCTCATGCTGCAATTAATATGAAGTGTCCTTGGTGTCCGGTGCAAGATTTCTTGGTAAATGTTCTTGAGGTGTCCTGCATTATCTTTGAGAGATCACACCAGATAATCTCACCTTGGCATTCACTCTGTGGATGGAGATCAGGCCCTGTGGTTCCAACCTTCCTATTTGCATTTTGATTAATAATTGACCTGTTTAAATAGTAAGTGTGTCATTGGGAGGAAATGGGGGAAGGGAGATGACCTAATGGAAATGCCTCTAGCTTATTATGAATGTAATCTTCGTAAGTGCTTGCAGTCTCTTCTGATGAAGGAAACGTAATATTGGAAGGCAAAATTCCCCACCCACCTCCATCTCCCAGCCTTTGTTGGACGAGCTCCTCCTGTTCACTTGTGTGATCTTGTTCTCTATACAGAGGGCGTCATCCCAGTTAGTCCTTTTAGAAATCTGCAAGCCTCCTAGTGTAGGAGAGAAACACTTCTGATTGTGCACTCTGGAAATGTGGTCAAGAGACTCGGTTTTTTGTCTGGGCAGTGATTACCCAAAGCTTTCCGGGTCTGTCTGAAAGTTAATTGGAAGAAGGGAGTTGTAATATAAAAACTAAGGGGTCTGTATTCCAAATGACTTATCTGGTTAGCAGACCCTGCTTGCCCAACGAGTACCACTGAGAGAGAGATTCTGCTGCACTGACCACTTAGTGTTGCTAAAGATTTCCTCGGAGCGCCTCAGCACTATCTGTATAATGCCAAAGTGGTTCCTCAGCAGAGCTGGCATTTATCAATTTTCAGCGGTGCTATCCAGATAGCAAGCCACATAATGGGATGGCGAAAAAGCTGCCTAAGCGCTTTGAATATTACCGATCTGGATATCGGGCTGATATTGCCGCTGTATGCATAGAAACAGCTCTGTCTGCTAAATCCGGATATTCAGTGTTGGCCAGAGATGAGAAACAACATGTTGAAAAGCGCACGCTTAGAGCGTGACATAATGACACCTTTCCCCTTTCCTTCAGTCACAGACTCTGGCACGCCTGTGTGTGAGCTTCGGTTGAAACAGTTGTGGTAGCGTGCAATGTGCAGTGGTTTGACTGAGTGTCTCTGCAGAGCGTGCGCAATGACGGATGATGTACGTGAAGTGTGTATGTGTCTGTGAATCTGTGGTATGATGTGCAGATCTGTTGCCATGGGAAGAGATTAGCTGTTTATCTGTGGCGACATCAGAGCGGGGTGTCCAAAGGTAGGCTTGTGTATGAGTGTGTGTTGGGTGTGTGTGTGTCAGGGGAATGTGAGCTTTGGTATTGGGTCTTTGTGTGTGCATGGGTTCTGTGCATACATACATGCATGAATGTGTCAGAGTTTGTGTGTGCTGGGGGCTCTGTATGTGTGTGCTTTTACTAGGGGACCATGCGGGTGTGTGCATGTGTTGAGATGTGAGTATGTCAGGGGCTGTGTGTGTGTTGGAGTATTGAAAGTCCTCTGGGCAGAGGAAAATACCGAATGTAGCTGATTGTAACTTGGCCTTGAACTTCTGAGAAAGGTATGAGCTAAATCCATTTCCCTATGTGTGTGCGTATGTATGTTTTGGGGGACTGCGTGCCTGTACACATTTGTGTTAGGACCTATGAGCATATGTGCTCTTGTGTGTGTCTCTGGAAGCTTGGCGATGCGTATGTACGGTCTGATGACTCTGTGTGTGTGTGTGCGGGGGTGTGTGCGGTCTGATGGCTCGGTGTGTGTGTGTGTGTGTGTGCGGTCTGATGGCTCTGTGTGTGCGGGTGTGTGTGGTCTGATGGCTGTGTGTGCGGGTGTGTGTGTGTGTGTGTGTGTGTGCGGGGGTGTGTGGTCTGATGGCTCTGTGTGTGTGTGTGCAGTCTGATGGGTGTGTGGGTGTGTGTGCGGGGGTGTGTGTGCGGGGGTGTGTGCGGTCTGATGGGTGTGGGTGTGTGCGGGTGTGTGTGTGTATGTGCAGTCTGATGGGTGTGTGCGGGTGTGTGTGGTCTGGCTCTGTGTGTGTGTGTGCGGGTGAGTGTGTGTGTGTGCGGGTGTGTGGGTGTGTGTGTGCGGGGGGGTGTGGTCTGATGGCTGTGTGTGTGTGTGTGCAGTCTGATGGGTGTGGGTGTGTGTGTGCGGGTGTGTGTGTGCGGGGGTGTGTGCAGTCTGATGGGTGTGTGTGTGTGTGTGCGGGTGTGTGTGTGTGCGGGGGTGTGTGCAGGCTGATGGGTGTGTGCGGGTGTGTGTGTGTGCGGGGGTGTGTGCAGTCTGATGGGTGTGTGTGTGCGGGGGTGTGTGGTCTGATGGCTCTGTGTGTGTGTATGTGCAGTCTGATGGGTTGTGTGTGTGTGTATGTGCAGTCTGATGGGTGTGTGTGTGTGCGGGGGTGTGTGTATGTGCAGTCTGATGGGTGTGTGTGTGTGTGTATGTGCAGTCTGATGGCTCTGTGTGTGTGTATGTGCAGTCTGATGGCTCTGTGTGTGTGTGTGTGTGTGTGTATGTGCAGTCTGATGGGTGTGTGTGTGTGTGTATGTGCAGTCTGATGGGTGTGTGTGTGTGTATGTGCAGTCTGATGGGTTGTGTGTGTGTGTATGTGCAGTCTGATGGGTGTGTGTGTGTGCGGGGGTGTGTGTGGTCTGATGGCTCTGTGTGTGTGTGTATGTGCAGTCTGATGGGTGTGTGTGTGTGTATGTGCAGTCTGATGGGTGTGTGTGTGTGTGTATGTGCAGTCTGATGGCTCTGTGTGTGTGTGTATATGTGCAGTCTGATGGGTGTGTGTGTGTGCGGGGGTGTGTGTGGTCTGATGGCTCTGTGTGTGTGTGTGTATGTGCAGTCTGATGGGTGTGTGTGTGTGTATGTGCAGTCTGATGGGTGTGTGGGTGTGTGTGCGGGGGTGTGTGTGCGGGGGTGTGTGCGGTCTGATGGGTATGTGGGTGTGTGCGGGTGTGTGTGTATGTTCAGTCTGATGGGTGTGTGTGTGGGTGCGGGGGTGTGTGTGTTTGTGTGTTTGGGTGTGTTTGTGTGTATGTGCAGTCTGATGGATCTGTTTGGGTGTGTGTGTGTGTATGTGCAGTCTGATGGGTTGTGTGTGTGTGTATGTGCAGTCTGATGGGTGTGTGTGCGGGGGTGTGTGTGTGTGCGGGTGTGTGTGCGGTCTTTGGGCTCTGTGTGTGTGTGTGCGTGCGGGGGTGGGTGTGTGCGTGCGGGGGGGGTGTGTGCGTGCGGGGGGGTGTGTGTGCGTGCGGGGGGGTGTGTGTGTGCGGGGGTGTGTGTGTGTGTGTGTGTGCGCGGTCTCATGGCTCTGTGTGTGCGTGTGTATGTGTGGTCTGATGGCTCTATGTGTGTGCGGGGGTGTGTGTGCGGTCTGGCTCTGTGTGTGTGTGCGGGGGTGTGTGTGTGCGTGTGTGTGTGTGTGCGGGGGGGTGTGCGTGTGTGCGGGGGGGGGTGTGTGTGTGGGGGGTGGGGGTGTGTGTGTGGGGGGTGTGTGTGTGTGTGCGGGGGGGTGTGTGTGTGTGCGGGGGGGTGTGTGTGTGTGCGTGTGTGTGTGTGCGGGGGGTGGGGGGTGTGTGTGTGTGTGGGGGGGTGTGTGTGTGGGGGGGGTGGGGGTGTGTGTGCGCGGTCTGCTGGCTCTGTGTGCGGGTGTGTGTGTGTGGGTGCGGGGTTGTGTGCGGTCTGATGGCTCTGGGTGTGCGGGTGTGTGTGTGTGTGTGCGGGTGTGTGTGTGTGCGGGCGGTCTGATGGCTCTGTGTGGGTGTGCGGGGGTGTGTGTGTGTGTGCGGTCTGATGGCTCTGTGTGGGTGTGTGTGTGTATGCGGGTGTGTGTGCGGGTGTGTGTGTGTGTGTGCGCGGGGTTGTGTGCGGTCTGATGGCTCTGTGTGTGCGGGTGTGTGGGTGTGTGTGTGTATGTGTGCGGGTGTGTGTGTGTGTGTATGTGTGCGGTCTGATGGCTCTGTGTGGGTGTGCGGGTGTGGGTGTGTGTGTGGGTGTGCGGGTGTGTGTGTGTGTGTGTGCGCGGGGGTGTGTGCGGTCTGATGGCTCTGGGTGTGCGGGTGTGTGTGTGGGTGTGCGTGTGTGGGTGTGGGTGTGTGTGTGTGTGCGGGGGTGTGTGCGGTCTGATGGCTCTGTGTGTGTGTGTGAGGGTGTGTGTGTGTGTGTGTGGTCTGATGGCTGTGTGTGTGGGTGCGGGTGTGTGTGTGCGGGTGTGTGTGTGCGGTCTGATGGCTCTGTGCGGGTGTGTGTGTGCGGGTGTGTGTGTGCGGGGGTGTGTGTGCGGTCTGATGGCTCTGTGTGTGTGTGTGTGTGTGCGGGGGTGTGTGTGTGTGCGGGTGGGTGTGCGGGTGTGTGGGTGTGCGGGTGTGTGTGTGTGTGTGTGTGCGGTCTGATGGCTCTGTGTGTGCGGGGGTGTGTGTGTGTGCGGGCGGTCTGATGGCTCTGTGTGTGCGGGTGTGTGTGTGTATGTGTGCGGTTTGATGGCTCTGTGTGGGTGTGGGTGTGTGTGTGTGTGCAGTCTGATGGCTGTGTGTGGGTGTGTGTGTGTGTGGGTGTGTGTGTGCGGGTGTGTGTGTGTGTGTGTGTGTGCGCGGGGTTGTGTGCGGTCTGATGGCTCTGTGTGTGGGTGTGTGTGTGTATGTGTGCGTTTTGATGGCTCTGTGTGGGTGTGGGTGTGTGTGTGTGGGTGTGTGTGTGTGTGTGTGCGGTCTGATGGCTCTGTGTGTGTGTATGCGGGTATGTGTGTGTGTGCGGGTGTGGGTGTGCGGGTGCGTGTGTGTGTGTGCGTGCGGGGGTGTGTGCGGTCTGATGGCTCTGTGTGTGTGTGTGAAGGGGTGTGTGTGTGTGTGCGGGGGTGTGTGCGGTCTGATGGCTGTGTGTGTGTGCGGGTGTGTGTGTGCGGTCTGATGGCTCTGTGTGTGTGTGTGTGCGGGTGTGGGTGTGTGTGTGCGGGTGTGTGTGTGCGGTCTGATGGCTCTGTGTGTGTGTGTGTGCGGGGGTGGGTGTGTGTGGGTGTGTGTGCGGGGGTGTGGGTGTGCGGGTGGGTGTGTGTGGGTGTGTGTGTGTGCGGGGGTGTGTGCGGTCTGATGGCTCTGTGTGTGTGTGTGCGGGTGTGTGTGTGTGTGGGTGTGTGCGGTCTGATGGCTCTGTGTGTGGGTGTGTGCGGTCTGATGGCTCTGTGTGTGTGGGTGTGTAACCTCCATTCCATTATGCCTCATCCCTTTCTTTCCTGACCCTGCCCCTTTCCAATGCTCCATCCCTCTCCTGCCCCTTTCCAATGCTCCATCCCTCTCCTGCCCTTTCCTCTTCTAGCCCTGTCCCATCCCTTATGCTCCGCCCCCTTCCCCTGCTCTCTGTTCTGAGCTGGTGGGACCTGGGGACTCCCCCCAGCACTTCTGCATGGCTCTCTCCTTCCTCATGCCAGCAAGACCTAAGGAAAAACAGCTAGCTCTTCAGTGCAGCTGTGCCTCTTCTGTGCGGGCGGGACCTACGGACTACCACCAGCTCTTCTCAGCCACAGCTTCTCTCTCTCTACTGTCGGGACCCAGGGATTCCTGCTAGCTCTTTGCGTACCTGCTCCTATTACAAGGTGGAGTGAAGCCATACTCATCTCTTTGCACATGTGCAAATAAACAGATTTGTACAGATGGACACACAACAGATGGATGGACCCTCTCCAATAGGCGCTATCTCATAAGCACAACACATCTAAAAAGGGGTGAGAATAAATGGTGGGAGAGAAGAATATAAATGTTAAAAAAGAGGGCAAAAGAGGAGAGAGAAAACATAAAAGGTGATACTCATAATAAAAGGGAGAGAGAGAGAGAAAGAAAGGAAATTTAAAAAAATGGAGGGAGCAAGAAAGGGGAGAAAAAAAACAGAAGAATTTGAAAAGCGAGAGATGTCCTGTATATGTAAGATGAAAACATGTAAATATTTGTCAAGGTAGATATAGATGCTCCGAAAGAGAGCTCACTGGGCAACTTGGATCATCTTTTAGCAGTATGCAAGAACACTGCCAGTGTGTTGTCTTCTAAATATTTTATTGTTCTTTGCTTGAGTTTTTCTATGAGTCACATATCTGCACCTACTGGCCTCGGCTCTACGTGTTTCTGTCTGCCCCAGACATCTTCATATTCCTTTTTTAATTCTTGTCTCCTGTTGATTATTATTAGTTATGACATTATGCTTTTAGTAGGAAGATTTGCCTGGCATTTTACATACCCAAGACACTCAGAGTAAGAGCTGACCCTAGAAGCCTCATCCACCAGGAGAATGGGGCATTTGCGTTGTGATCTTATATCTTCAAGATATAAAAAGACTTGAAACGGTTCAGAGGAAGGTGACCAAAATGATTTGGAGCCTGCGCCAGAAAACATAGGAGAAGAGATTTGAAGACCTAAATATTTATTTATTTTATTTATTTAAAATTTCTTATATACCGCGCTATTTGTCATCAGTGCGGTTTACATTGAAACAATATAACACTGGTCAGATATATCAGACCTATTTTACAAATCACAGGAATATTAACATGGAAGTAAACAGGGAAATCATATACATTTCTAGCAAAATACATGTAGGTAATATATATAATGTGTGCAGTTAGTTAGGGTAGGTATGAGGTTGAGAGGGTGGAGGAGGGGAAGGGGTGTTTAGGTGTGTAAAGCGTGTGATGAAAAGGTGGTGTTTAAGGGCTTTTTTGAACTGTTTAATGTCCTTAATTGCTCTGATGTTGGGAGGGAGTTTGTTCCAACACCTAGGAGCATAGTTCGAAAATGACCTATTGATGGATGACTGGTTAACTTTTATGGAAACCTTTGGTATAAGTAGGGTGTCAGCAGCTGGAGATCTCCTGGATCTGTTGTTTGTTGTGTGTGTGATGAGATCAGAGATGGATGCTGGAGAAATATTATTGAAGGCCCTAAAGGTAGTAAGGATGGCCTTATATCGGATTCTGCAGCTTATTGGGAGCCAATGAAGCTTCTCTAGAATGGGGGAGATGTGCTCACACTTTGATGATCCGCAGAGGACACGGGCTGCTGCATTCATGGCTAATTGTAGAGGGTTGATTGTTATCTTTGGCAGGCCATGGAGTATTATGTTAGCATAATCAAAGTGCGGCGTGACCAGAGCTTGGAAGATGGTGCGGAAGTCATCAGACTCCATCATAGGTCTCAGGTGACGAAGGGTTTTAATCTTGAAGTAAACCACCTTTACAGTGCGTTTTATATGTTCCTTGAAGTCTAACCTTTGATCAAATATTACTCCCAGATATCGTATATTGGATTTAACTGGGAGTTCGGCATCTCTAACTTTTAGAGATGATGGAGGGGAGAAACATTTATTCCTTGTGATTATTAGAACTTCAGTCTTTTTGAAGTTAATACGGAGGTTATATATGTATATAATATAATATAATATATATATATAATATATATAATATGTATAACCTAGAAGAGAGGAGGGACTGGAGAGATATGATCCAGACTTTTAAATACTTAAAGGGTATTAATGAACACGTAAACCTTCCATATTGTCCTGCTAGACCAGTCCAGACAAGTGGGTTGTGTTTCCTTACCAGCAGATTGGTGGAGACAAAAAACAATGAAAAGCCCGGGTTTCAGTAAGATCACTCCCATGCCTCTGTTCGCCTCAACCACCAGAGGTTTCTTCAGTATTTCTTTGTCTCCAGCAGATGATGGATGGATTTTCTCCTCTCTGAAGAAAATCTGAGGATTGAGAGGAAAAGATTGATTAAATTCTTGTGGAACAACCACCTTGAGAGTGACTCTCTCACTTGAACACGATGTGGGAGGCTCCACTAGACTGCGGTCTTTTTGGTAACCATAGGAGGAGGGAAAATTGGTTCAGCTCCACATGCTTATCATGATAAGAGCCTGTTGAGCAACCACAAATTGGAAGGATTTGGAAGAGTGTAGCAGTCTCACGCAACCTCAACTTCTCCTCCCTCCTCCTCTGTTCCCTCCCTGCTCTCTCCCGAAGATTGCAGAGAGCTCTCAGAGGGATCTACCTGCCAGCTACCTTAAAAGCAATACTGCAAAACCAGTGAAACGGTATCATGGGAGTAGAGCTGAGCCTGGCATGAATCCTCTGCCTGTGGCTCTCTGGGGGTGGAGTACCAAGGCTTGACCACGTCATTGTCCTTGTTGGGGGTTCCCGATTCTGTCTGTGTGGGATGCAATTCAGGATAGACTGCTGAAGACAGTTGGTGCAGTGTGGGGGTTTCCAACCATTTTCTGCATGCATTAATAGCGTTTTCTCCTCTTTTGCATCAGTCTGTACGCACGTTTTGCTCAGTGGCTTCCATGCGCATTCCTTCCCTAACGTTTCTAACACACACTGCAGTAAAAGCATAGTCGGTGTATGCTGCAGTAAAAGCACAGTTAATGTATGCCTTCGGACCATCACCTCCTTAGCGTGAGCTGTTGTGATACTTGCCTTAACTCTGTCTTCTTCCAGGAAACATTGTTTGACCTATGGCAAGCGAGGTGCCTCGTCTCCGGATTCTGGACTCTGCTCTTCTTGCATGGCAGTTTGAGTTGTCCCTAGAGGGCCTGCTCCACCTCTTTCAGCCAGGGGATGCGATTAGTCTAGCCTTGCCTGCCCCAGGATAGGAGGTGACGGATGGCACTATGGGTTTGGATAATCCAGCTGGTCGGAGGATCTGGCAATTGTGCTCCAAGCCACTCGTCATCTGTTGGGGGTCATTTCTGGGAGGAGAGCTTTTGGACTCTGGATTGTTCTCCCCAGAAGTTTTTCTTTTTTGCAGCAGACCCGTCCTGGCATGGAAATTCAGACCTTGCAGTCTCTGTGTACCACCGGGCGCAGTCTCATACATGGCAGGTGGAGACTAGCCCTGTTTGATTGCCTTTGATTAAGCGCCCCCGGCATGGAGTGACCCCTGGAGATGGGAAACAGCTGGGAGCTGTCCGAGATTTTGATATGACTTGGATTCAGATGGCTCAGTACTGGGCTCTGAAGTGGATGTAGACCTGTTCTCGCCAGAAGATTGTGAGGGGACCGGTGTGATTCACCTTTTCTGGAAGGAGGAGCTGGCAGGGTTGATTGCCAGGGTCTCATCCGCCTTAAACATGGAGCAGGAGCAGGAGCTGACTTCTTCAAGGGGTGTGAAAATCTACTAGTGTCTTCCTGTTTCCGGATGTAATCACGGATATGATCCGGTCAGAGTGTCACTCTCCCAACTTTCTGCTTAAAGGATTAAGGGTGTGTAAGAAGATCTCTGCTCTCCTGGAGGAAGAGTGTGTTGAGTGGTTTGGTATTCCCAAGGTGGATGCACAGGTCATGGTGGTTACCAGACAGACCACTGTTCCTGTGGAAGGCGGATCAGCCTTTTTTTTTCTGGACTGTAAGGTGGATGCATGGTTGAGGAGCAGGTTTTGCCATGGTGGCAGCTATTCTACAGCTGGTGATATGTACCAGCCTGATGTCCCGAGCCCTGCTCCAGTGGATTCAGTCTCTTCTTTCAGATACTCCCTCTCTTTTGGAGTCTACTGTGTCCTTCCTTTCTGATGCTATATATGACCTGGTACATTTGGTGGACACGGATGGTGCCCTGACGACTGTGTTTGTTTGTTTGTTTATTTTATTTGCTTGACCGCCCTTCAGTAATAATCAGAGCGGTTTACAATAAAAACTTCAATAAAGGAAGGCACAGGGCCAGAAAATGAAGAGGAAGTTACAATGTCTGATAGGACAGAAAAGAGGAGAGCTAGCAGAATACTGTAATCATAGGGAAGAGGCTAATGGGAGGAGGAGGGGAGGTCAAAAGCCAGGGAGAAGAGGTGAGTTTTCAATGTGTCATGGTACGGTATATGTGTTTCCTCCATGAGCCCGATGGGGTATGTGCTTCAGTGTATAGAACTAGGCAGGATTGTTCTGGTGGTGCCAGATTGGCTGAGGTGAGCATGGTTCGGAGACCTGATGCAGCTCCTGAAGGCACCGCCTCTTCGGTTGCCTCATTCTCGGGGCCTATTGGGGCAGGGACCAATCATCCTGGAGGACCCAGTTCCCTTCTCACTTACAGTTTGACTCTTGAAAGGAGATGGCTAGCATGTAAGGGTTAGTCTCCAGCGGTGGTCTCCACTCCGCTCAGAGCCCAGAGGAGGTCTACCAAGCTAGCATACGTGCAGTTCTGGTGCCTCTTTTAAATGATGGTGTGGCGCTCGGCAGTTGGCTCCTGAGGTGGCCAAGCTGCAATTTCTGCGTGCCTTTCTACAGGATGGCCTGGAGAAGGGCCTTTCCCTTAACTCCCTGAAAGTTCGGGTAGCAGCTTTGGTGTGTTTCTGAGGTCCAGTGACTGATATGTGTCTATCTTGCACCTGGATGTTTCGTGCTTTCTCCAGGGGGTACAGCGTCTGTGTCCTGCCCTCCAGTCAGTGATCTCTTCCTGGGATCTGTGTCTGGTGCTCAGGACCCTGATGGTGGTGACCTTTGAGCCGTTGAAGTTTGCTACTTTAAAGGATTTGACACTCAAGGCGGTCTTCTTGGTTGCGATTTTGTTCTGCAAGGTGGATTTCCAAGCTGCAGGCTTTGTCTTACTGAGATCCTTATCTGTCTTTTTCAAGGAGGCCATTTCCATTCAGCCGGCGCTTTTCTTCTTGCCTTCTCCCTTTCACATGAACCAGTTGGTATGTCAGCTTTCCTTCTCTAAGGAGTTGTGTCGGGGGACGGATAAGGATATTTGACTGTGGATGTCCAGAGGGTGCTTCTCTGGTACTTGGAGGTTAAAAATTCCTTTCCTAAGTTAACCATCTTTTTTGTGCTGTTTGCTAGCCCGCGCAAGGGTAATGTGGCAGCTAAGTCGACTTTGTGGTGCTGGATTAAGGAGGCCTTGCCTCGGCATATCTGTTTCAGAACCAGTTGGTTCTGGAGGGTTTGCGTGCCCATTCTACCCGAGCACAGCTCCTGCAGACATTTGTCGGACAGCAGCGTGGGCAGCAATTTCCACTTTTGTCAAGCATTACCACGTGATGGCAGACAAGGATTTTACAAGCTGCTGTGTCTTCTTCACGCCCAGTGGAATCCATCGCTTTGGTACATCCTACTTGTTTGGACTGGTCTAGCAGGATGATATGGAAGGTGACATTTTACTTATCAGTAAATGTCCTTTCCTTGAGTCCTGCTAGACCACTCCAGGCCCGCCCCTGCAACTGTATTGCTCTGTTCTTCTGCTGCGATACCCTTGGGTTCGCTATGATTTTTGTACTTGGCTCTGCAGGTTCATCTACTGACAGCCTTATGTTTCTGCTTTCCTGTACATAGTTCTCTAATGTTGATCACTCATTGTTGCCCACGGTTGAGAGGAAGTTTTTCCAAATGGGTTACTTTTGTGCATTACTCTAACCTACTGCCAAAGGGTAAACTCAAATACCACAACATAAATACCCTTAGAAACCCCAATTTACAACAATACAAATTTCTTTAACCAATCTATCAAGTCAGCTATCATACTATTATACGAGAAGGTATAAATGACCTCAGGATAGCCTTTCTCCTACATGTGGCGAAATGAATCACCATAGGATCGAATGGCAGACTTCACATCATGGGTCATATCCTTTTTTAATTTTAATTTAATTTAACAAAAAATTAATACAAATCTACTCAAATTACCTACACCTGAAAAAGTACTTTTTAGGGATTCTAAGAACAAGGCGGTATTAACTATACCCGTTATTGAAGAGATTTGAAGACAATTGTAGCGAATAGTATTTGGTAATCTCTCTGAAAATTGCATTGTTGGAATCCCTGATGAAGCCGAATAGGTGAAACAGAAGCTTTTGTTGGGTATTGAAAGTGGCCATTAAGAAATCTTTTGTGATAATGGAGGATATTCGCTTCTCTTTTGGGACGTCGAGTCACTGGTGCAGACCGGAGTTTCTACAACACTCAGATAAGTAGATCTGTGCTACTAGCGTGTTATACATTGCCATTTATTTGAAGAGTGTTTGGTCTCTCTTTTTCAGGAACTGAGCGGTTTGGGAGCTTCGTTTTTCTGCTAAAGTGCAGACGACTTAAAATAATATGTAATAAAAATGTATCTAAATTGTACAATCCCTAAAAAGTACTTTTTCGGGTGTAGGTAATTTGAGTAGATTTGTATGAATTTTTTGTTAAATTAAATTAAAATTAAAAAAGGATATGACCCATGATGTGAAGTCTGCCATTCGATCCTATGGTGATTCATTTCGCCACATGTAGGAGAAAGGCTATCCTGAGGTCATTTATACCTTCTCGTATAATAGTATGATAGCTGACTGATAGATTGGTTAAAGAAATTAGTTTTGTGCATACCATAACAGCCATGAACCTCATTTCTAAGCCAGGGTATGAGGTTGTGTGGAGCTTGCCTTGTTTCTACCATATGCTTTGGGACAAATACTGAAGGGACCTCTGGTAGCTGAGGCGAATAGAAGCATGGGAGTGGCGTCCTTGAAACCTGGACTTTTCATTGGCTATTTTTCTCCTCCATTCTACTGGTAGAGGAACACAACCCACTTGTCTGGACTGGTCTAGCAGAACTCAAGGAAAGGACATTAACTGGTAAGTAAAATATCACCTTTTTTCAAAGAAGAGAGAAGCTGTAAAACTAAAGGGCGTACAATGAAGTTGCAAGGCGGTAAACTTAAAAGCAATATCAGGAAATACTTTTTCACTGAAAGGGTGGTGGATGCTTGGAATGCCCTCCCATTGGAGGTGGTGGGGGCAAATACAAAATAGCATGGGACAGACACAGTGGATCCCTTTATAGCAACAGGATAAAATCAAAATAAACTTAACTATCTCTTATATCTCAACAAATAGGGGCGATCTACACGGAACAGTGGGTACAACCCTAAATAAAGGCATGGGGGAGCTGATCTGCATGGAGCAGCAGGTACACCTACTCTATCCATTGTACTGGGCAGACTAAATGGATCATACTGGTCTTTATCTGCCGTCATATACTATGTTGCCATGTTCTCCGTAAGATGACATCTCATTTACACAGAAACGTAGGATATGATGAGAGATATGGGCCATAAGGCATATTTTGTCTGCCCGGTTTCCTTCCTGGTCTTTTGCCCGGGGAGCTGCCCATAAGCAGGACCAGAAAGCAGTGGGGCAGCCAGGCTTCTCCCCCAGGTAGAAATAGGGCCCAATATTCCAAGTCCTTAGCCAGCTGGCCAGCGGGAGGCAGGCTGCCTAAGGGTGCTCACCCAGTATTCAGTAGCACTATGTGGATAGTGCCACTGAACATCTGCACAGACTGTCCTGGCATTAGCCAGTTACGGCCGAGGCACTTCATGGGAGGGGCAAGGGCGGTGTTAATACTAACTGGATGAATGGCAACTTTATCCGGTGAGCCCGATATTCAGCCATTACTAATCCGCCCAATTTAGGCCGCTTGAAAAGTAGGCTTAAGTTGCAAGGCGGTAAGCACCGACTGAAAATCGATGCTAACAAGATAAGCTCGCCATTTATCCGGTTAGTGCCACTCAGCCCAAATATTCAATGGCAGCCCCCATCTACATACTGCTGCTGAATATCCTCTTCGAGGTTTGAATATCGGCCGTTTTGAAAACTGGTCCCAGGCAGGTGCTCATGCCTGAATCAGGGCCTGACGGCCCCAGTCCCAAATGACCTCTGGCCTTCCCTGTTACTCTTTCATAACTAGAGACCCTGTGTGCCTATGCCAGGCTTTCTTGACGTTGCCTCCACTGAGAAGTTATTCCATGAATTCATCAATACCATGGGCTTAGAATATTGCCTGTGGCCCCCCCTCCCTTTATGAGTAAGGTTACCAGACGTCCCCATTTTTGAGGTAATGTCCCAGACTCCATGGACTGTAGCCACCGCCTGTCCCCAGTTTCAGTGGGAGGACAAAGGCAAAGGACATTGCTTCTCTTGCATACCTCTCTAGTGCAAGCTTATCAATCCTGGTATGTAAAATGAACTTCTTTTCTGAAAACATAGGAGGAATCTTAGAAATACATTGAATATTTGTTGATATGTATAAAAATGTTTAAGCATACATGCATATATGCATGTTTTTAACATGAGGAGGACTGCTATTGTATTTTTTTAACTTTTGGAATTACAGAATGCGACCTAGAGTGATCATTTTGAAACATAAGGGGTTAAGATATCTAAGGGGGGGGGGGACCCCTGCCCAGCTCAGCTCAGCTCAGCCCAGCCCTGATCAGGTGTCCCAGATTTGCTCTCAAAATCTGGTAACCCTGTTGGAGAGACCTCCAAAGATTTTTTTCATTGCGTCCTGTAGAAGCCCAGTTCAAATTTACCTGTACAGTAGTGTTTCCTTCCAGGCTTCCTCGCGCTAAGCGGCACACTGCCTTGCTATAGTTGCACTTGCTTGTGCCTTAGCATGTGATGTGTTAATCCCACAAGCCTCAAGAGGAATGCGCAGAAGAATGCTGTAACCCTGCTTTTAACTTTCACCTTGTTTTGCTCTTGCATCGGTTAATACAGCAGGATTTTGCTATCCTCTGCTGTTAATGAGGCACGATCCAGCTGTTGAATTCCGGCCACTCTCCAGAACTCCAGGCGCTCTAGTCTTCCTGGAAGCATTACGGGAGTCGAGCCAGAACACCAGAAACCATAGTGTTGAAAGCATTACAGGAACATGATAGACAAGGTGGAGCATTTGTGTGGGGAAATTAATAGTGATGAATGAAGACAAGACACAGAGGCTGGATGCTACGGTCCAGACCTTCTCTTTCCCCATTGCACAGCTTAGACACTTTTTGCCCTGCCCAGCCATCATGGCATGGTGCCACTGGGGATGACAGCTCCACACCAAGAGGTCTATTAACTAAGTTGTATTCGCTGTTTGACGTGAAAATCTCTGTGCCCTAACAGCATGGCACCACAGTCGTTAATGCAGTGGAGGAGCAGTCTAATGGTTAGAGCAGTAGGCTGAGAACAGAAGCCAAGTTCAAATCCCACGGATGCTCTTTGTGACCTTGAGCAAGTCACTGAACCCTCCCTTGCCTCGCGTGCAAACTCAGATTGTAAACCCTCTGGGGACAGGAAAATACTGTACCTGAATGCAACTCCCCTTGAACTTCTGAGAAAAGCATAAGCTAAATCCAATTCCCTCATAATAACTGCAGGTGTTAATTGCTGCGTGGACTAGCTGATGTGGAGATTGCCATTTTGAGTCAGACACTGCACTTTGCATTGTACACGGTCATCATTGTATGTTAACTGCCACTGTGCAGTTAGCTAGACCTCAAGAGGCGCAGCTGTACATGCTAACAGACTTAACTTTCCTCGGTGTTAACTGCACAGCAGCCCTCCCAAAAATGCTGTGAACACTCCTAATAGTTACCTCCGAGGTTTTGCACCTATCATGCCTTAACGTTGGCAGTGAACGTATGTTGGGTGCAGAATCTTAGCATACCTTAGTGACAGGCTTCAGGGTTGCTGGGTTTTATTTGTACTATATCTGGGTTAAACAGTCTGACATGAACTGGGGGTGGGGGAACAACTATCATTCAACCAAAATAAAATGTTCTGGTTGAATGGGGACAGAGGGGAAGGCTAAGTCTTTGGGAAAGAACATGGGAGGAAGGATGGGCAAAGTGAAGCATGACTCACCGTTTTAATTTTGCCACAGATATTTAAGGCTGAGGCCATACCCAGGAATCGGCACGGAATATCTGCATTGCACGGATTGTGATTTTGCAATCTGGTCAGCGGCGATATTCGGCTGCTGGCCAGATTACAAAAATGGCTAAAGTTAGGACAGCCATTCAGCCGGAACACCCCAACACTACCCCTAGGAGATCCCAACACTAGCCACTTAGGGTCAGGAAGCTCAGCAGCACAAACCAGGTCAGTGCCACTAAAGATCCCAGCGAGCGGCATGTAGATGCCTTTGAATATCCCCTTATCAGATCGGGAGTGAATCGGATGACCTGCGGCTCAGGGTTGGGTAGGTTCAGGGGTCCCAGCTCTGAAATAAGTCATTTATATCTGTGTTTGCAGGTGGTGCTGGGTTTCATATATGATGCAGATTATAAACTGGTGGCCAAGACCATCCGCGACCGGGTTGTGGCCATCAAACGGAAGAGGGAGAAGCTGCGGTGTGCCCGGGAGCAGTTGAAGAAGAAAGAGCAGGAAAAGCAACAAAACATCTGGAACGTCCTGGAAGATCTGCAATCCCCACAGGGGCTGAGTCCACCCACCAGCGAAACCTTGCCTCTAGCACAGTCCGTCCCCGCCACCCCCAGCTCGGCTGACTCCATGTTCAGTGGCACCTTCCGTCCAGAACCGGAAGAGCCAGAGGCGGATCAGCACCAGCACTTCCCCTTCACACACATCGGCTACTCCTCGGCAACCTGTAAGCACGTGGTTGTCTAGCTCCATAACAGCAGATGACTGGTGTATTCCAGGTCAAGGATGACCGTCTGAACCAGCCCTGGTTTTGCCCCATTGTATGCAGGGAGAATGTGGCCCCATATTTCTTAGAGAAATGAACTACATCTCCCTGCATGCAGTGGAGCAACACAAGGTCACCCTACGTAACAAGGACTGTGAGTGAGGAAAAGCTTTCATAGATTTAAAACATACCATGTTTTGGCATCAGAATTAAAAATTGCACACAGTTTTGTTTTCACAAAGTAGTAAAGGTTGGGGTAAAATGTAGGCTTACCAAATGGTTCCAAGTTATCAGAGGCAGGGAGGGCCAGTTGCCTCCGAGTAGATTCATGGAGCCAGAGAGCCTTCCTGTCTTAGGGAACTCAAATCTACAAGATCATATATGCTTAAATGAGGTAAAAGCAAGACTGGTTCAGCCTAGCATATATGACATGGAACCACTCAAGAAACCAAAGGAGCGGGAACTATTATGTAGCATTTGTAAAACAAATCAAAGAAAATATGTTTTTTTCACTCAATGCACAGATAAGCTCAGGAATTTGTTGCTGGAGGATGTGGTAAAAGCTGTTAATATAGCAGGGCTTTAAAATGGTTTGGACAAGTTTCTGGAGGAAAAGTCCATAAAGCGTTACGGTAGACTGGGGGACATCCACTCCGCATCCCTGGAGATAAGCAGCATGGACTCTGTCTACTTTTTGGGATCCTACCAGGTACTTGCAACCTGGATTGGCCACTCTTAGAAACAGGACACTGGCTTGATGGACCTTTGGTCTAACCCAGTGTGTCAGTTCTTCTGGTCTCATGTACTAACTACCTGTGAACCTACCCTTCAGAAATACTGAAAGATAGGGTAGACCTTCTCTCACACCATTAAGATGGTAGTGCAGGCCAATAGGAATCGTACATATTGACTTAGAATTGATGTAGTTTACACGGAATGTCGGAGTTCCATTAATTAAAGCAGGACAATCCAATAAAAAGATGGATTCCAAACCTTTGCAAGACATACCACAGAAAAGAAAAAGTTAAAATGGATTCAACAGGGGAAAAAAACCCAGCCTCTTAGTATACTGCCCTGCTTTGTATCTGTTTGAATAAATATTTGCTGATTGAGCTGGAAGCTCTTCCCTCTTGCACCCATTTATCTATTATTTTATTTATTAGTATTTAGCTCACGCCTTTCCAGTAGACATTCAAGGTGAGTTACATTCAGGTATTTCCCTGTCCCCGAAGGGCTCACAATCTAAGTTTGTACCTGAGGCAATGGAGGGTTTAGTGGCTTGCCTGAGGCCACAAAGAGAGTCAGTGGGATTTGAACCATGGTCTTTCTGGTCCCAGACTGCTGCCCTAACCATTAGGCTACTCCTTCGCGCTGCCTCTGTGAACCATGCAGGACCATCATGGACCTACACCATGACCAAAACAGACAACTGAAGCTCAGACTCAAACCATTTGTAGGTCAGAAAATGTTTACTCCTAGGCTTGTGTTCCAAGTAAAAATCCTGTTCATGCAGTGTTTTCAAATCCTAAGGACAATCCCGTTCCTAATTCACAAAGCCTTCCCGGATCCTGACTCAGATATGGGAAGCCACCAGCAGAGTTGCCAAGTTACCCATTTCCAGGAATGAGATTTCTTGCCAGTCTCATCCTAATGAACCACGGGACCAGCAGCACTGATTTCAACGGGTGAAATCAAGGACTACAAGTACAAACTGCATTCCAATACTATTTGAAACCTGAACTGGCCAAAAAGACTCATTCCTGGAACTGGGTAACTTGGCAGTTCTGCACCAGCCATACCTTATCATATGCTCTTTTCAATATCTGTT
Source organism: Ichthyophis bannanicus (assembly GCA_033557465.1). Classification (NCBI taxonomy): domain Eukaryota; kingdom Metazoa; phylum Chordata; class Amphibia; order Gymnophiona; family Ichthyophiidae; genus Ichthyophis; species Ichthyophis bannanicus. Next base: position 58,615,011 of record CM066045.1, read on the forward strand.
CTGTCCTTAGAGTTGCCAGCTCACTCTTGGTCACTAAATGGGCTGATCCAGCCCTGGATTTGCCCCATTGCATGCAGAGGGTAGCAGTTTTGGGTTTCTGATTATTTCCTTAAGGAAATCAGATCTACAAACCAATGCATACAATGTGGACAAAACCAGGACTGGATGGTAATGTAGGACACAATGGCAGAAAAAAAACACAGCTGACCCATCCGGTCTGTCCAGTTATTTCTGTCCAAGGACATAGCACAGCTACCAGCCAAAGAGCATGGCCACTTGCAAGATATTTTTCCTTGTTTAGGACAATTTTTTTTTTACTTCGTCGTTTGTACTCTGCCATCTTGAGCAGTTGAGCATGCAAGATCCCCCATTTAGTTCACACCCAACGGCTGCTCCTTCCAATGTCTATTCCCAAAGCTATGAGGGGTGTGGGGCCATGTGCAGAGACTCACTGGGATCCTCATTTGCATTAGTCATTAGGTGCTGAAAAGTGAAGCCATGTGCAAACAGAGGACTCTATAATGAAACACCGCAGGGGTGTTTTGTTTAAAGTGCACTAAGCAGTAGCGAGCATTGTGGTATGTGGTAACTGCATGCTGAGGTCTACAGTAAACGTTAGCACAGGGGTATGATGGTTGCCATGTGCAAAGTCCTATGGTTTATTTGATTTGATTAACCGCCCTTCAATTAATACACAGCAGAGCGGTGTACAAATTAAAACCGATTAAAAACGAAAATGAGAAAGGAACTACAGTGGTAAAAACAGGATAGGAACTCATTCATAAAGAACTAAGACAGGAGTCGGAGAGGAAAAACAGCTTAAAAAAATCTTTCAAGCAACTAGTAGGTTGTATGCTTGGTTAAAGCGTAATTACTCACCTGTAGCAGGTGTTCTCCGGGGACAGCAGGAATCAGTCCTCACATATGGGTGACGTTGGCGCCAATGGAGCCCCCACAGAAGCATCTCCCCAGCTTTCAAAGAAAGCCTTTGGGAGATGCACCACGCATTCGTGGTCCCCTTCCCGCCCAAGGGTGCCATCTTGCCTCCGTCTAATGACATAGCTAAGACGGCAAAAACAAAAATAAAATATGGTAAAGGAACAACTCCAAGGGGAGGAGGGAGGGTTATGCGGACTGATTCCTGCTGTCCCCAGCGAACATCTGTTACAGGTGAGTAACTACGCTTTCTCCAGGAACAAGCAGGAAGTCAGTCCTCGCATATGGGAATCCTCAGCTACAGACTCTTGAGTACTTATAAAAACGCCATGGCAACCTGCAAAGATGAGCCGTGATCAGCAGCAGTTGAGTCCCTACTGAGAGACTCTCGCAAGACCCAAGTGTCTGGAGAACCAGCGCTCCGGTAGCCTGAACACAGAATGGTTGGAGGGCAGGAGTTGCCTACACCCCGAAGAGATTATGGAGTATGACCTAGCTGAAGACGCTGTCCCGTCGGGACTCTCTCTCTAGGCAGTAGTGAGATGCGAAAGTATGGACTGAAGACCAGGTGGCGGCCCGACAGATTTACGTCACGGGGTTGGAATGCAGATTTGCCACAGAAGAAGTCATGGCCCTGGCGTGGTGTGCCATGACCTTCTGGCGCAGTGAAATCCCCGCCTGCTCGTAGTCGAGGATATTGCAGTCTGCCACCCAAACAAACAGAGTCACTGGGAGCCCTAGATGACTGGGGTCATAGCAGCACCATACCTAGCCCTATACAAGCAGTGCAGCCGCACAGGGCACAAAAGGATTAGGGGCACATGTCAGGCTGCCGGCTCCGGCAAACCCCCCATGTTGCCCTGCCGCCACTGCTGACACTTTTTTTTTTTTTGGAGGTGGCGGCAGGAGCAGCAGTGAGGCAGACCCACATTTGAGGCAGGTCGAGTCCCTCCTTCCCTTCTCTGATGTAGGTCATGTCAGAGGAGGGGAGGGATCAGACCAGCCCTGCAAACGTGGGTCTTTGCAATGCAGCGTTTGCATGGCTGGCCTGGTCCTTCCCTCCTCTGATGCGACCTGCATCAGAGAAGGGAAAGAAAGACCCAGCCTGCCTCATTGCTGCTGTCACCGCCTCCGAGAAAACAAAAAAGTGGCGGCGGCACCAGGGCAACGTGGGCAGGGCAGGCAACAGGCAGGGGGGGTGTGCCAGAGGGGAAAATAGCACAGGGCACAATTATGGCTTAGTACGGCCCTGGGTCATAGGATATAAAAAGCTGAGGTACTTTGCGGTGGTCTCGAGGAACTGCGACTGCGGGACTCCGAGGAGGCTCGGGCTTCGTGGGGCACCGAGGTACTCAAGGGGGCCCTGGAGCATGGTGTTGCCAGAGACTCCACCACAGAAAATTTTTGGAAGAATTTTTCCTGCTGCTGGTGACGGCTCTTTAGGGCCTTTGAGGTCATTGTTCTGCAAAGTTTGCAGTTCGGTCATTGTGTTCTGGGCTGAGGCACTGGAGGCAGCAGTCATGCGGATCATGGAGGGACATCATTTTGCCGCACCGATTGCACTTCTTGAAACCGCTGAAGGCCATCGGTAAAAAGGGGTCCTCGCTGCGCGGCAGGGGTCAGAGGCCATTGGTTGAAAAAGGGCACGAATTCCGGTCGAGGGACACCTCAAGATAAAAAATTTAAAAAACAAGGAAAGAACCTGAGGAGTGACTCTGAAGCAAGCTGGCTCGGAGGTGAGACGGAACCGGTACGCAAACAGGACAGAAACGTATCAAAAAATTACACTTTTTCCAGAGGAAACTGGATAGACGTCTGGAGGGCTCTGTGGAAAATGGACACTGAGGCAAGATGGCACTCTTGGGTGGGCAGGGGACCACGCATGCATGGTGCATCTCCCAAAGGCTTTCTTTGAAAGCTGGTGAGATGCTTCTGCGGAGGTTCTGTCGGCGCCAATTTCACCCATATGTGAGGACTGACTTCCTGCTTGTTCTCGTAGAAATAGGTAAGTCTTCAACAGGCTTTTAAACTTTATAAGAGAAGGTTCTAAGTATAGAGCCTGGGGCAACATGTTCATGAAGCTGGGGCCAGGAAGTAAAATGTAGTAGAACAGGTGGACAGCAGGTGAGCTTGATTTACAGATGGAAGATGAAGTTTATTGGTGTGAATGTCCCTCAGAAGGTGATGGGCTGAATGAGGAAAAAGCCAGTCAGACAAGTAGTAGGGAGTACCAGAATGTAGAATGCAATTGCATTTGGTCAATAGTTCGAAATGTAAACGAAATGCAATTTGGAAGCCAGTGGTGATGGATCAATAAAGGAGTAATATGATCAAACCAGAATGCATGTGAAAGGATACAAACAGCTGTATTTTGTTTGAGCTGTAATCGTCAAGAGTTGGACTTGGGGAAGACTAAGATATATTACATTGCAATAATCTAATCTAGATATTACAAGAGCGAGAGTAACAAGGTAGTCAAGGAGGAGGAAGAAAGAAAGAGACGAACTGCGCGGATCTGAAGGCATGTTTATAAAGAATGACAAACAACTGAGGAAATGTGGGCAGAGAAAGAAAGTGATGAATCCAGAATGACAGCCAAATAACGTATAGCATCAACTGCGAATCACCTGTTGAGGCGGAGAGTGGGCATGGAGAGCAGAGGGGGACAGGGGCCACGGAATGCCTCTTGGATTGGGGGGGGGGACCAAGCTCCACCTTGACTCCGCCTTCTATCCCCCCGCAGCCTTCCCCTCCTGTTCTGCCTGCAGGGATCCCATCTCCCACAGGCAAAAGAGAATGGAATGGCTGTGATCGCGGTGGACTCCTATTTGCCCGTGGGAGATCGGATCCCTGTGGGCAGGAGGGGAAGGCCGCTGCGATGGCAGCAAAGACTTCTGTCTGCTCACAGGGATCTCCCACAGGCAGATAGGAGTTTTTGCCATGACCACAGCGGCCTTCCTCCCTGCCCGCAGGGATCCGATCTCCCGCAGGAAGACAGAAGGAATCTGCCGCCGTGTTCATTATAGAGCCCTCTGATGTTTGCACATGCCTTCGCTTTTCAGCCCCTAATGATTTATGCAAATGAGGCCTCCAGTGAGTCGCTGTGATCTCGGATGAGGGCGCAAGAGGATAGACTCAGGAGTATGTCTGGAAATATTTCTTTACGGAAAGAGCTGTAGATGTGTAGAATCTCCCAGTGGAGGTAATAGAAATGAGGACAGTATCTGAATTCAAGGAAGAGCATGGGACAAACACAGAAGATCTCTAAAGGAAAAAAGGGGACTATTTTAGTTGATACGGAAGGGCAGACTGGATAGGCCATATGGTCTTTTCCTGCCATCATGTTTCTGTGAAATTGCAGGATTGAAAAAAAATAAATTTTCCTTCTTTATAAAGAAGGAAGCATCCCAGTAGGAGATGACAGAGTCTACACGACATAAGCAAGAAGGGATAAAAAATTAATCTTCTTTGTTGCATGAAAATCCTGTTAGCCGGAACAGAATCCTGTTAGCCGGAACGGAAGATAATAAACATAGATTTCTGTAACAATATGGAATGATTTTCAAACTTTGCATTTTGGGACAGAGTCCACAGATATTTTTTTTACCTGTGAGCTTTGCTCCAAGTTCCTAAGTGAAAAGGTGTGGCTACATTTGCTCTAAACGTTGCAATGCGGAGAGAACGCCCATGGGCTTTTGCATTTCCTGTTTCTCCAGGTAAATGTTTCATGAAAAATAGCATGTTTGGAGTTGAAAAGGCCAATCTGAGAGCTTTATTTTCGCCCTCGGGAATGACTCCTCCTAATGTTCCTAGAAGCATGCATGCAATTTTAGGCATGTGGAGGGGGGCATTTTCCAGATGAACAGAATACTTGAGTAGATGCTTTTAATCAGGTAAACTGCCCTCTAAGGGGCATTTTAGCGGGATGAGAAAGGATTAAAGAGATACTGAGGTCCGCAAACGTTAACATGCATAACATGGCTAATGGATGAATTGTCATGTGTTAACGTTACTAACTAAAACCCTCAATATCCAATGTGGCTTTCATTTCAAATTATTATTTGGATAAAGCTGTTAGTCCACTTGAATGCACAGAAATAAAAGATAAATAAGCCAAAAAGAAATGTTAAGCTTTGTAAGTAGTAAGTTAGTACAATATAAACATAATAACATAGTACTGTATATGACGGCAGATAAAGACCAACATGGTCCATCTAGTCTGCCCAGCAAGGTGGCAAGAGTAGGTGCACCTGCTGCTCCATGCAGGTCAATCTTCCCCATGCCTTTGTTTATGGGTGTACCCACCACTCCTGCAGGTCACCCCTATTTGTTGAGATAGCTGAGACAGTTAAGGTTATTTGATTTTATCCTGTTATAAAGGGATCCACTGAGTCTGTTCCATGCCATTTTGAATTCTGCCACTGTGTTTGTCCCCACCACTTCCATCGGGAGGGCATTCCAAGCATCCACCACCCTTTCAGTGAAAAAGTATTTCCTGATCTTGCCTTTCAGTTTACCCCCTTGCAGCTTCATGTTATATACCCTCTAGTTTTTTACAGCTTCCCCATCTTTGGAAGAGGTTTGTTTGTTCATTAATACTCTTAAGTATCTAAAGATCTGTATCATATCTCCCCTGTCCCTCCTTTCCTCTAGCGTATACATATTAAGGTCTTCAAGTCTCTTCTCATACGTCTCATTTTGGTCGCCTTCCTCCGAACAGCCTTTTTATGTCCTTTGCAAGATATGGTCTCCAAAACTGAACACAATATTCCAAGTGAGGCCTCACCAGCGACTGGTACAGTGGTATTAGTACCTCTTCCTTTCTGCTGGTAATTCCTCTCTGTATGCAACCCAGCATCCTTCTGGCTTTTGCCACCGCCTTGTTGCACTGTTTCGCCACCTTGAGATTGTCAGAAACAATCACTCTGAGGTCCTTCTCCTTGTCCGTGCACACCAACCTCTCGCCCCCTATCGCATACAATTCCTTGGATTTCTGCTTCCTAAGTGCATGACACTGCACTTCTTCATATTAAATCTTAACTGCCAAGCATTAGACCATTCCTTCCAGCTTTTGTAGATCTTTCCTTATGTTATCCACTCACTCAGGGGAGTCCACTCTGTTGCAAATATGTGTCTCATCTGCAAAAAGACAGACTTTTCCATTCAGTCCTTCAGCAATATCACTTTATTAAAATGTTTTCATGTATAGAGCTTTCTTTCTATAGATAGTTTTTGAAATTGATTGGACTAGAGGAGCTATATCTGCCTTTAAGAAGAAATGTAGAAACATTTTACTATGTTTGGCCTTCAAGCTCATCCTTTAACGGGAAGGATGGCTGCTTCTAAGGGCCCCTTTTACTAAAGCCTGTTAGCCGGTTAATGTGCATTTTTAACAAATGGCAACTGGCAGTCAGGAACACCAACACGCAAGTGTGTCTGCCACCGCATGCTAAAACACTTGTTAATCGGCGATCGCAGGATGGGGTTTTTTGGTAAGCCTGAGTAGGATGAATTATATTCTAAACATGCTATCAGAAATGCATAAATCATCATGGCTTAGTATGTAGGACCCTTATGTTATGCCTTCTAAATGGAAATTGAGCAAAAAAAAAACCTCATGAATGAAATACAACTATTTGAATACAAGCATACTAAATTTCAGAAAGATACAAGGAAGCTAAGTTATGTATCTACAGGACCAGCCATAGTGAGAACGTTCTCTGTCCTTCAACCTCTATGCAACCTTGAACAAGTTATTTAACTCCCTGAGCCCTTCTTTCACAGTCGCTGTAGAAGCAGTAGAACCACATGCATGAATTTCACATTGAGTAACTCAGACTGGTGTGGCTCGCAATTGTTAAATGGTTTAAATATTAAAGAAGCTGAAACAATATAGTCTTGCCTCAGTTGCTCACAGAGAACAGCTTAAGGTCGTCAGGTTTTCCTTTCTAATGCAAACTAAAGAGAACAGGTGATCCCTTTCATTGGGGCCTCCAGGCAAGTTTTGGCGTCTGAGCTTTGAGACCTAGACCACAGCAGATCCGTGATCAAGAAAAACAACTTTATCTGAACAGAGAGATGATTAGTCTTTCAGATTCTTCTCCTCAGCCCTTAAAGCTTTGCTAGTACTTTCGGGGTCACTACTTGACCAATGCAACATTTCAGTGTTTTGAGTTTTTGTTGTGCCCCCACCCTTCCAAATAATTGTTGCTGAGGGAGCAGTAGATGAGTTCTCCCAATTCCTCCAGTCCATTGCCAGTAACCAGTTCAAGATGCTCCTTGTACTACCAATGTAAGCTCCAGGCACTTAAGAACATAAGATATGCCATACTGGGTCAGACCAAGGTCCATCAAGCCCAGTATCCTGTTTCCAATAGTGGCCAATCTAGGTCATACATACCTAGCAGTTTCCACAAAAGACACAGGTTCCACAATGCTTGTACTGGGTCAAGCATTGATATCCTGGGTTCCTTCTTAATAATGGTTTATGGACCTTTCCTCCAGGAACTTGTCCAAATCTTTTTTTAACCCAGCTACACTAACAGCCTTTACTACATCCTCCGGTAACAAATTCCAGAGTTGGATTACACGTTGAGTGAAACAATATTTTCTTTTATTAGTCTTAAATAGTTTACCCTGTAGCTTCATTGCATGTCCCCTAGTCTTTCTATATTCTGATAACGTAACAATCGATCTAAGTTTACCTGTTCCACTCCGTTCGTTAATTTATAGACTTCTATCATATCTCCCCTCAGCCATCTCTTTTCCAGATTAAAGAGCCCTAACCTTTTTAGACTTTCTTCATAGGAGTATCCTTCTATCCCCTTTACCATTTTGGTGGCTCTTCTCTGAACCTTTTCTAATAACGCTATATCCTTTTTAAGATACAGCGACCAGAATTGCACACAATATTCAAGGTGCGGTCTCACCATGGAACGATATAGAGGCATTATAATATCTTTTGTTTTATTTTCCATTCCTTTCCTTATGATACCTAGCATTCTATTTGCCATTAGGATCGACTTGCTTGTCATGGGATTACAGAACAAGGTATGGCGAAGGTTGGGAGGGGTCTGGTTATCAGCTCCTTGAGTCTTACAACCCAAAATATTTCCTTACTTCATTGGCACATGTATCAATGCAGATAGATGCACTGGATATTTGCCGAGGAGCAAAGCATGCATGTAAATAACATTACTCTTTTACGTTTCAGCTGACTGTGAGACCGATGGATATGTGAGCTCCTCGGGCTGTGTGGACTCCCCTGGGGTTTCTCAGAAGAACTCCAGCAGCTTCTCACTGGAGGATCCCTACAGCCCAGCCAGCACTCAACCTGAAATCTCTTTCCCGTCTGTAAGTTGCTCTTTTATGATACCCCGGCCGCTGCAACACTAGCTTTTCATTGTAGCGCCAAAAATAGGAGCCCTCTAGTGCCTTTCCTGCTTGGATCACTGACCTATGTCCTTAGAATGTATTAAGTTAGTCCAATAAAAAGCTATCACCTTATTTTCCTTTTTATTTTTTGTTTTAATTTAACGACCATTATAGTGAACTAACATGGCAGTCGCACCTGCTTTATCTTAGAGTGTCCCGAATTGTGCTTTCAGTTTATATTGTGGAAAAACTAAAACAGGCAGTGGGTAATGTCAGCAACTTGCTATCGTTGTATAGGACGGGTTTTAGCAGACAGAAAATAGGGTTCTCCGTGGACTTTGTTTTTATTGGTCCTTTGGAAGATAACAATGTTGTGGGAATATGTCACACATCTGAAGAAGGGACCTGTGAGGTTTGAAAAATGTTGCGTATTGCAACTTCTTTTTTTTTTTTTACCCCAAAATACGAGTATCAGCCCACAACAGGCTGACTCTTCTGCCTTTCACTTTCGTATTTTCTAATGGGGTTACAACCTTTGACCTACTGGCACACCTTTCTGTGATCTGCCTCACATAAGGTCACGGTAACAAGAACAGCTTTATAGGACAGATAGACCATGCCCATGTTCTGTCGCCATTTTTGCTTCTGGAGCCATGGCAGGGTGTACTGTGAATGGATGTAGAGAGTGGCTGAAAAGGATATTGGAGTTGGGAATGAAAGCAGCTGAAAGTTCCTATCCAGTCAACTTGCTCTTAGCATGCCACATGACTGGTCTAACTCGGGCATTTGATTTGCTCTTTCCTCAGAGTCTTGCTGTCAGTCTACGGGCAGAGCATCTGTCCTCTTCTGGACCAACCAGCGAGCTGTCTTCCCCAGTAGATAGGTAAATCAGCAGCCCATGTATCATTTGTAGAGCAGTATACCCCCTTTCTTAATGCTTCCGGAAGTGTCTGAGCATCACGAAAAGGTGGCTGTGGGATCCATGTAACTCCATCATGTATTTTATATGGAATCTCTCTAGTTGTCTCTTTCTCCATTGTTGGAGCTCTTGCGTAATATACTGTATATCTGGAATTAGCAGACAGTTTGTAAAATAAAATAAATAATCCTCTTTTGATGATAAAATTGGAGACACTCTACGCCATGACAGTTCAAACAATGAAAAAAGAAAAATCATGTGTTTGCCCATATTGCTACTCTGGTTTGGATCCATGACTGTCTCCTTCTCTCTCTGCCTTTCCCCAGTTATACTTCAGATGTCACTTCTGGGCTCAGCGATGGTTATGATGGGCTTTCTGCTGGAGAGCGCAATATGAAGCCAGCAGTCAAGCGCACATCTGGGAAAATTCTTCGGCGCCGAGGACGGTCCAGACTTCGTATTATTAATGTAAGAGCTGAGAGGCCTCCTTCCCCCCCCTTACATGCAAGTTTGAGCACTGCAGGAAAATGACATTTTCCCCTTGGGTCGACCTTGGGAATATTTGAAGTGGACTGGGAAAATTTGGATACATTCGATCCGCTGAAAGGTGCTTTAGATTTCCCAAAGAACAATTTCTGAAGCTGGGACAGTCGGAAAATCCTTGCCCCATCTCCTAAAACTCACTGTCAAATGTGATATCCATTTAAGCTTATGTAGCTAGTTGATAAATCCAAATATTTTGGAATTGCTTGAGTTTTATGGGAAAAGATGAAGCACACGTTTATTCTCTTTATTTATCCCTCTCCTGAAAAGCCCAAAGCGGTGTACAAGATGAAAGAAACCACTTATATATTTGGAGCAATAAAATTACAGATGAAATGGGGGAACTGTGTCCTTCTACGAATTCCTCTACTGTTTGTTTTCACAAGCATATATGCATGCTACAAGTGAGCCTAGGGGTTTTAGTCAATAAAGATTTTTCCCATAGGAACAAAATGAGAAAAATATCTTATTGAATAAGCTGTATAAACTTCTCCTATGGAAAGTTTGGCTCCTGGGAGATCTACCTTTATTTACAAAATTTTATACCACTTTTCTGACTAAGTCAATCACAAGGGTGTACATGCAAACTACAAATTCTGGTACAGTAACACAATGATCCCAGTAAGTCCACCACCTCCTTAACCTTGGAGCATGTCTCCATCCCATCTCTTCAGTGGGATGAAGAGAATCAGTTTGGTACATTTGGAACGTTTAAGTCGGTAGTTCTCAGCCCAGTCTTCTGGGACCCCTAGTCCAGTTGGGGTTTTCGCAATGAATATGCATGAGATAGATCTGCATGCAGTGCTTCCATTGTATGCAGATCTATCTCATACATATTCATTGTGGATATGCTGAAAACCTGAATGGCCTGGGGATACCCGAGGCCTGGGCCTGGCCTAAGATCTCAGCACTCAAGATAAGACGCTGTTGAGGAATGACATGGAATAGCTGAGGTATTTCTCACCCATTGAGGCAAGGGCTGGGGACAAGGGTGCAACATTTCATTAACGCACGTCTCTGGTATTTCTCTTGGAGAATTTCCTCCAGGAATTGGGACTCTGTCTGCCGTCTCTAGGCCCACTGAGAAAGGCTATTGCTTGAGCTCGGCTCCCTAGCCCAGGCCAGTCTTCTGGGAGTTCAGTGCACGCTTTTAAAGAAATATTCTCAAGAAAGAAAAAGGCTGTCTTCTTTCCCTTCACTTCTGAAGTAGGGTTTCTCCATTCAGATTTCAGATAAAAACGACAGAGTGGTGGAGTGTCAGCTACAAACCTTCAACGGTAAAATGGTGACCTTCAAGTTTGACCTGGATGGGGATAACCCTGAAGACATTGCAGCTGTGATGGTGAGTAAAGGGTGGCTACCAAATAATGTGTGTTCCCCTTTCTATGATATCTGTAAAAGAATTGCTCCATTTATTATACCAGAGCTGAGGTTCCTGAATCCAGTGCTCAGGGGTCAGAAGCCAGTCTGGTTTTCAGGATTTCCACAGTGCATATGCATGAACTATATTTGCATCTAGCTGAAATAGTGCTGTAAGTATATCTTATGTATATTCTTTGTAAAAATCCTGAAATCCAATCAGATTGTGGCCCTTCTATTACTGTAGTATGGAATATACTTGCTTATTCACAACTCTTGTGTATGTATCATGTACCTAAGGGCTTGTACCAAACCTAGAAACATAATGACAGATAAAGACCATACGGCCTCGCCAATCTGCCTTTCCATACTATCTACTCTTACCTCTTTTTTTTCCTTTTAGAGATCTTCTGTGTTTGTCTCGTGCTTTCTTTGATTCAGAGAGAGTCCTTGCCTCTGCTGTCTCCACTGGGAGAGTAGCATGCTTTCCGTAAAGAAATATTCCTGCAAATTACTCCTGAGCCTATCCCCTTTCGCCTTCATCCTATGCCCTGTCAGTGCAGAGCTTTTTTCAACTGAGAGGTTCTCCTCCACATTTATGCCATGCGGTATTTAAACTTCTCGACATACTCAGTTTAATGGCAGCTTCTGTGCTCTGGGGAGGAGGATGGCATGATTTGGTTCTTATTGCAGAGGAGGCCAAATGCAGAGAATCACAGTGATATGAATGTGTCCCTGACCATCTGTTTCTCCCCTGGGTGACCTTCAACCAGTCACTATATGCTCTCCATGCAACAGATGGTCCGGCTCTAATCAAATAATATTATTTAATAATTCCCCCTTTTTAGGTACAATTTCGCTCTAACAATGGTACCTGCTCTCAAGGGACGATCTGTCCATGTGTCCATCCATGTTGCTTTCAGAAGCACATTCAAACAAAATAATTCCACTAGCAAGAGTTGGGCAGTGGCATTTTGAATAATTTGCAACCCATGGATCGGTTTCTCTGGAAGGCCCACAGGAAGCTGAATTACAGTTATCTGATTTGCAAGCAATCGGGTCTTGAATTATCAGGGTTAAATTAAATTTATTGAAAAGCTGCCAGATCATGGTTTAGTTAATGGAAGGCGCTCTTTACTAGAGAGGAAATATCTGCACCATGGGGTCAAGGAGAAGAGACTTAACCCATATTAGTTTAGTCTTTTCTGAGTTTCTGCAGGCTAGACAGTCCTTTACCTTATCTAGGCTGATATTTAGTCTCACCACTACCTCTTCTTAGTTTGTCATTTATAGGCCTGAAGATCACTGGCCAATATCAAAATTGCAAGGGTCAGATTGTGAAGTAAAAATCATAATTGCAACAAATCAATCTTAAATAAGGTAGGATATAAAAGGATTCCTTGAACAATGCCATAATATGAGAAACAAGTATGAGAGAGAAACTCCTCCCTTAAACATTGCCCTGTCTACTGTTCTCTAGGGATGATTTAAACCACTTGACTCATCAATACAATAACATTTGTGGAGATAATCCAATAAAACAGGGACGGACAAACTTTCTAGCCCAGGTGTCACTTTGGGAGCATGACTGGAGATGGATCCAAGGAAACGTGGTCGAGGTCTGAAGGGCAGAGAAGGGGGGGGGGGTGTGCAGCCTATAAAACATGATCTCATTCTCTCTCACAAGTCCGCCCTGTCCCTAGCAATCTCTCGGTCTCTCACAACCCTCCACCATGTTTTTGCAGCAGCATCTCTCGCACAACACCCCACCTTCTCCCTAGTAGTATCTCTCTTGCTTTCTCTCAAAATCTTCTCTTTTCCCGCTGACAGCAAAGCCAAGATTTTCCGCTCTTCCTTTAGGCATTGGTGGTAGATGTGTATAGCTTGTGATGCTGACAACCGTTACCCTCTCTTCTTCGGTACTACGGCCACTGAAACAGATCTCGACTCTTTCTCTTCAGTCATGTGGTTACAACGCTAACAGACCTCGCTGCCAACCAACCACAGCACTGGTGCCTCTGCAGCCAACCAACCACAGCACTGGTGCTACCGCCGCCTCCTGCTATTGGCCTGCAACTTGTGAGATGTTCTAATTAGGGCTGGTCGGGTCATATTCTCACTTCTGCTGGTAATGCTGCATTGTAGTAGGCCAGAACCCCAGGAGCACTCTGATTGTCTGCGCAGGCAGCTGTACTTGCTCCATGGGCTATAGATTGGATGGTCCCGAGTAAAATATAGTGATCAATTATGTCAGAAGCTGATCTGAGGCCCAAACGCACTAAAGTCGATTCCATCCCATTGTCTGAATTTCAGTGTAAGTCATCTGCAGTGGACACAGTGGTGCTCTGGCTGCAGTGTAAAAGCAAATTCATGCATTTAATTATAAGGAGATTTAGAAACCGCCTTCTCCTTGCCCTAAAGGTCTTCCAGGGCACCATACAATAAAAACATCAAATAAACACACACAAATTAATAAGAACAACAATCAAACCACTGCCACAAACAAGCATGGCTCCAGCAAGGCAGTGCCTGCAAGGAAGGTTTCCAATCGGGGCTTTTTTTTCAGGGGGTAGTCGGGTACTAAGGACCGGCACTTTTTCCATTGCCTGCTAAAATTGATCCATGGTCCCCAAGTGTTAATGAAAGAGCCTAGGCCCTGCACAGCTCAAAAGAGTAACAGTGTCTTCAGCCAATGCCCAGAGGCCCACGGGAGAATGTGGGAGCACGTAATAGCACAGCCCCTGCAAAATGTGGGAGACGCAAGTGACAGAGGCTGAGCCGCCCAGGCAATAAAGGTAGAAAAAAAAAAGTATCGTTTTGGTTTACTAATTTGAATATGCCAGCTCTGAGAATCTGAATGTGCAGCGTCTGATTTCTTTGTATTTTACTCGCTACAGTTAGAAATGCCTTTCTGGGTCTACTTCTCTGCCGTTGTGCTGCACAGTCCATTTTTTTTTTTTTTGAGTGTCCCGTTCAGTTTTTGTTTGCACATTTCTGTATGTAATATTTGGTCACTTATTCCATATTTAGTGAGGTTCTATATTTTTTTTTTTTTTGCATATGTGGCCAAGCTGGGGCATTTTGTGAGCATGTGGTTTCTGTGGGGGGATTTGTGGCTGTCCGACTTCTGTTGACACTCACAGGTTGATTCTTCCAGGTGAACAACGAGTTCATCCTGCCATCGGAGCGGGAGAGTTTCACCAGTAGAATTCGGGATATCATTCACAGAGTGGAGACCCTGCTTAGGAAAGATGTCCGTGGGGAGAAAGCAGTGCATGGAAGCCCACAGGACGTATCTCCACTCAGTACTTCATCGCAAACCAGTGTAGAGGTAAGAATATTACAGTCAGGGTGGACCTCAGAATTTGTTCAAGGTATTTGTGCCTTAGGTAAACTTTAAGCCTACTGCCCCCCCTGGCTGCCATAATCTGTTGTTTAGCTTTGAATGCTCTGCTCTTTACTATCCCCTTCTCCCCAGAAACTTGCCACCCTAGGTGATTGCTAGTTTGTCTAATGGTTGGGTGGGCACTGATTACGGTACGTTTGTTTATTAAAACTTGATATACCACCCTACACATTAGCAGCAGGGTGGTTTACAATAAAAACAAAAAAGCAAATTTAAAAAGGAGGATAGAAAGGAAGGCCGTGATTAACAGGAAATGTTTTACTACTCATACTTATAGAAGAAGCAACAGAGATGAATGAGAGTAAGGTGGTCAGGTGATGGGCAAGTTGAAGGCTTCTGGAAAAGGAGCGTTTTGAGCTGGTTTTTAAATTTCACATGTGATGGTTCTAGTCTGAGGTCATAGGCTGGGGCCAAGGAAATAGAAGGTCGTGTGACGGTTGGTTTTGAGTTTGGCTTGAGAGGCTGAGGGGAAGATGGTTGGCATGAATGGATTGGAGAACACGGTGGGGTGAATGTGAAATAATGAGGGTAGAAAGGTAGTAGGGGACACCATTGTGAAGCGCTTTGTGGACCAGTGTTAGTTTATGAAACTGAATCAGGAGTGGGGTAACATCATCAGAACGGGAGGCATGAGCAAACGGTTTTACAACAGTGTTCTGTATAAGTTGCAGAAGTTGCATTTCATAGGGAGACTGGAGAGGACGACATTGCAGATGCATCGTGATTAGAGTAGAGTGATAAGAGTAAAGTAGTTAGTGAGGAAGAGGAGAGAAATGGTTGAACAGCCCATATTTGGCAGAGTGGGAAGAAAGAAGGATGGATAATGGCAGATGTGGTCATGAAACCTTAGAGGAATCAAGGATGACCCCAAGATAGCTGAGAGAAGAAACCAGTGAGATAGGTGTATCTGATAGCAGTGGGGAAAGCAATAGACAGGGGCTGGTACCAGAAAAGCAGACTGCAGAGGTCTTGTCAGGGTTAAGTAGGAGACAGTACCCATGTAACCTTTGGCTGAGAGCTTATTGTTAATGGATGTACGTATGGCAAAGATACACAAATCTTTCCATTTTCATTAACCATGAACTTAAGTTGCCATTGGTATATATCTACATATATCTCTTGTTCCATTGTGCATCAGTTTTTTTGAAGAAATAATTTACAGTTTTGGGGCCCTACACAATTAAAATATATCCTCACTACATCCCTATGGTGCAATGGTTCTCAACTGGTGTGTTGCGAGGCTTTGGGAGGTCTGTCACATAAAAAATGCAGCTGTGGAGGAAAGCCTGTTGTAGGCAATGCAAAGGTACAAACTGCAGTATTTCAACTTTTGCTAGACTACTGTCATCTCCCAACCCATCCAACAAGGCAGAGTAAGCAGCTGTACAGACTGTGGTTCTTCCATTCACTTTTCCTTAACGGCACGGCTCCTTCGGCTTGCAGTAGCAAAAGGCGCTTATGGTGATCGCGCTTCCGGTGTGTCCCCCCTGCGCACTGTAACCGACATCCTAAGTAGCTCATACTGCTGGACATTGAAGGAGTGCTGCTGAGGAAAGGTTAACGAAAGTGGTGCGGTTTATACATCTGTTTATTCTGCCTCCGACCGGAGCTGCTGCACTGTTTGGGAATCTAGAGGGAGAGGGCACCTGGGAGCTGCTACGTTATTTGGGATGATAGAGTAGAAGGCAGAAGGGAGCTGCTGCACTGTTGAGGAGAGGTAAGGGGGGGGGATGCTGCACTGCTGCGAAGCGAGGTTGAAGATTCTGCACGGTTGGGGAGGGGGTAAGGAAGAGGGGGAAGCTGACCTATAAGGACGAGGGGGGAGAGAGAAGAGAGATGCTAGAACCATGTGGGAGAGACCATGGAAGTTTGTCATGGTGATGAGAGAGAAGGATGGTGAGTACAGAGAGTAAAAATGCAGTAATTAGGAGTGAAAGATAGAAGGGAATAAGAGGCCTGGAAAAAATGGGAGATGGGCTGGGCAGGAGGAAGTGAAGAAGATGGATAGGTGGGTGAAAATTTAAAAAGTAGACTGAGGACTGGAGAGTGAAAGAGAAATTTAGTGGACAGAGAGGCAGAAAAATAAAGAAATGGGCTAGACGAGCGAGAGAAATAGGTCCGTAACAATTGTAGGGAGGAAATGGAAAAAGACAGGATGAGAGAGGAAAAATGAAAAATGGACAGCATACACTGTAAAGAGAGTTGGCAGAAGACAGAGCAAAGCAGAAAAGAGGCTGGGACCAACATGACTGGAAAATAAAATGCTCAGTCAACAAAGGTAGAAAAAAGTATATTTTGAATTGATTAAATGGAATATGTTTGCTTTGAGAAATCTGAATTGCAGATGTCTTTGTGTCTTATTTACTACAACAGAAAATGCTTTTATTTTATTTCTTCAATGCTCTTCGGGTTGATATTTCTATTTCTTATTCTATATTTGGTGAGAGTCTCTCATTATTTTGCTTGTGCCTGAGTGCGGTATTCGTAGCATGTAGTGTCTGTGCAGAAATCTACAGTACTCCCACTTATTCTGTGTTACCAGCAGTTGGGTGTATTGATATTCTAGAGTCCAGTAGGTTCATAGGTAGGTTTATTGCTGTTTGAATCATAGGAATCTGTGCTATGGAATCTCAGGTTTGCCTTGGGATTCTTTTATCAAGTTTTATGTTTCATAATGTTGCTGATAATAGTAAGATTTATGTTGCTGTTACTCAGATGGTATGAGAATTGGAATTTTTTTTTATTTGTATGGTGAATGCAGTGGAGAAATATCCCACTTCCGCTTTGCATCTGTTGTTCCTGCTAGAATTCTGCGCACACAATTCAAAATTCTGGGTCTAAAGGTCAGAATTGGGCAAACTTCTGTATGTTTTGTTTATCAAAATAACAAAATCAGTCAAAAGAGAAGAGGCATCCTCCATAAAGCAAATCAGAGTGAGAAAAATAGAAACAGAGGTAGACAATGGCCACACAAAGGAAGCATGTTCAAAACACCAGGTACTTGCTTTATTGGCCACTGTTGGAAACAGGAGACTGGGCTTGATGCACCTTGGTCTGACCCAGTATGGCATATCTTATGTTCTTATTTCTGTATTGTATTTTAAGTTATCACAAAAGTGCAAAATTTTGAATTACTGTGTGCAGAATATGTTTATATTTAACTCATAAGAACTGCTATGCTGTGTCAGACCAGAGGTCTGAGAGGGTTAATGTGCGACGTATGTCAGATATACGAGCATCGTAAGTCAGGTGTGTCCTGACGGGAAAAAGGTTGAGTATCACTGCTCTAACACAAAGCTGCCTTTAGAGTCACTAGAGTGTGAGCTTCATTAGACAGGACCAAATACCTCAAGGGGCATATAGGGAAAACACAGTACTTATATTAGCCCCCCCCCCCCATGGTCCCGCTTTAAAAATAAGCCCCCAAAATGTGCCACTTCCAGTAGCATGATGCCCCCCTCCTACAGTAATGGGGCACTGGTTCATTACCTCCCTACCCAAGTGCCAATTGGAGCTCCTGCTGCCCCTTGGCTTGAATTTTCCAATAGGCCTGACCTCGCTCAGTTTCTGAGCTCTCAAAGCGATATAGTGTAGCTGCCTAGAAACCTGTGCCTGGGGCTCCTCAGCTGTGATTCTGGGTGGGTTGTGGACAAATCTGGCTTGCAAGATAAACAAGGGTATGGAAAATGTAAGAACAATAGAATATGTGTCTTGGCTCTTTGACTGTATATAAATATATTTGATTCATATTATGAGAATAGACCTGTGTTTTGGCCCCTTTTCCTACTTTCAAGACCAGACTTGAAGCACCCTGCTTGAGTCTTGGGTTTGGTTGTGTGCTGCAGAAATCGAACCGTCATTTTTATGAATAATAACCACCAACAAAGGTGAGTCCCTTGCAACCCAGGCTCCTGTCATCAAGGCCACAGGTGGTGCAAAGTCACATTATCAAAAACAAACACAGCTTTAAAGACCCTGCCAAGATTATTTGTTTACTTCTGGTCCACAAGGCGTCCTGTAGGCCTTCGAGACCTCGGAATGCGCCAATCTGCCCTTTGGCATCCTTCCCCTCCCCGCTCCTTTCTTTGCTTGCCAAAACTGTAGTGCAAACTGTCTTGTAGTCAAGAGTTCCAGTCAGTAACAGTTGTATTCTTGATTTTCAGGCAGACCTGCAACTGCAGGATTTAGCTCGCTCCTTCTCCTCCTCATCTCTCAGCGGTATGTGCTAATGAAAATGTCAACGATTTGCCAGCATTCAGTTTCTTGTGTTCTCTGGCCAGGAGTGGGGCATTGCTTGGAGACCCAAGATCTTTTGGACAGGAACAGTTCTACATTGTGAAAAGACCACTCTTTACTATTACCAAATGACGTTATTTTTTTTTTATCAAGGCTCATCCAGCCCTGGTTTTACCCCTGTATATACATGGCGCTCTATTTCCTACTTTTCCATATGCAATGAGAACTCCATCTCCCTGCATGCAGTGGGGCCAAACCAGGACTGGATCGTTTTGTTTTCCAGGCTGACCAAGCTGTGAAAATCAGCCTGGTTTTGGAATCAAATGCATGCAGGTATATCTCATCAGTATTCCCGTTTGTGATTCGCAGTGATAGAATTTGGCACCCCTAATCTTTTTTGCATACTTTTAGCCTTGATAAATTTTGAATTGGAACTTACGTTGAACCTGAAACTATGTGGGCGGCATATTCAGTGGCAGTAACCAGTGCGAGTAAAGCGTCTGGCCATCGCTGCTTTAAATTAAAGCCAAATATTCAGTGCCGGGGTCATATCCAGCCAGCGACATTGAATATCCGGGTTGCCCAGATAGCGAATTAGCTATCCGCTTAGGAGTGATATTCAGCTGCTGGCCAGATAGCTAAACCAGCCAAAGTTAGGCCGGCTTTTTTTGGCGTAAATTTAGCCAGTTGGGGTTAACCAATCAGCGACTCAATATTGCCACAGACTGGCTATCCTTCATTGCCATCACTGCCGTGCCCCCTGCAATGCCCTGATGCTAAGCAGTTGGCATCGGCAACTTCAGTGGCATTAAGAGGGGGATATTCAGCAGTGCAAACTGGGTATGTTCCACGGACTATCCCGCTTGGCGGGATTAACGCAGTTAGGACATCTGCGAACTGCGTTAATCTCTTTGAATATGTCCCATATACTGTATGTATGTATATAGGTATTAGGGTGAGCCAGTCAAACCTGCATTTTTGAAAAGGGCGGGAAAGCCGTGAAAGTGGGTGGAGCGAGTTAGCAAGGTCACCATTGTGTCCCCCACAACTAAGCATTTCAGTTGCCATGGAGCAGTGGTCTAAACAACAACGTTCATTCGCTGTGAAAGCGTTTTACCAAAGTGGTAGTTATGCAGCCGCTCAGCGTCGTTTCCGGACGAATTTTCAAATTAATCGAAATAAGCCAGTGCCGTCTGTTAATTCAATCAAATTGTGGGTGACAAACTTTGAAGCAATTGGTGAAACGAGAAGCAGAAGGGGTGGCAGTGCAAGATCAGTGCGAACTCCCGCGAATATTGACCGCGTGAGTTGCTGTGGAAAGAAGCCCTCGGAGATCGGCGCGTCGACAGAGTGCTGCGCTTGGCATGGCAAACACGAGCGTCCGAAGAATCTTGAGGTTAGATTTACACCATCACCCGTACAAAATTCAGGTTGTTCAGGCTATGAATGAAATCGCCTACAAGAATGTCTCAATCGGAAAGGACACCATCTTACTGGCGTTATTTTTAAACAGTGAATGTTGTTTCTTAAATGCTTTTTAATGTACATTAAGATAGTAACAATAAAATTTTGAAATATCCATCCGTTTATTTTTTACAGTCATTTCAGAAATGCAGGTTTGACTGGCTCACCCTGTATTTGGGTCCATTTTAAAGGACACCAAATGTTTGATGTTGTGCCACACTCCTAGGCGGAATTATAAATATCCCACTCTACATATAATACTGTGTGCGGGTTTGGGACGTTCTGGGATGGAGTTGTCGGAGCGCATAGTTTACTGGAAATCGACAAAAATCACTCCACAAAGTACACAATTCTCAAAATTAATGATGATCCATACAGACAAAAAAGCAAACGGAGAGGAGAAAAAGGCCTCCGAATCACTGTGGTTCAGAGCAAGCAAACAGCACCTCCACCCAAAGCTCCCCCACATGTGCATCAAGGGCCAGAAAAAAACTCCTCACTCAACAAGGAATATGAGTCGGGGTTTGGAATGAATGAATGTCCGGCAATTGTATACAGCTTTCTGCAGCCATTTGAGAGTCGTTGAAGATAAGTGCAGCTCTCTTTGGTTTTGATTGCAGTTACAGTTTGTGAATTACTTGGGATATGCTCTAGAAGAGAACAAAGTGTTTATACTCATGTTCATTGTTGAGTGAGGCGTTTTTTCTGGCCATTGATGCATGTGGGGGAGCTTTGGGTGGAGATGCCAGTTTCTTTGCTGCGGTCCCCAGTGATTCGGAGGCCTTTTTCTCCTCTGTTTGCTTTTTTGTCTGTATGGATCATCATTTATTTTGAGAATTGTGTACTTTGTGGAGTGATTTTTGTCGATATCCAGGAATGCATAGTTTAGACATCATTGGAGTGGAGGAGTGGCCTAGTGGTTGGGGCAGGGTACTTCAGGCCGGAAGGTTGGGGGTTCAAATCACACTAGAGGACAGCAAACTTGGGCCGGAAGGACTGGGGTTTCTAGTCCCACAGGTGCTCCTTGTGGTCTTGGGCAAGCCACTTAACCCTCCATAGCCCATGTTCCCTGTAAAATAGTTATCTCCAAGTTATAATGCCCTGTTCAATGTAATTTTAAGTTTGTTCAATGTAAACCGCACTGATGCAGAATAGCGCGGTATATAAGAGAATGTAAGTAAATAAATAAATAAATAAATCTAGGTGCTGATTTTGGGCACTGTATGTTTAGACTGTGCATTTGGTTAGGCGCCACAAAACCAGGTTTAACCTGGAGCGCCTAGCCAAATGCAGAGTATAAACGTATAGGTGCCCATGCATACTGTATAGGCTGTGCACTCACATTGCTGAATAACAAGGTGCCTACATTCTGTGATGCTAAGCAAAGGCACAGCGTTGCTGAAAACTGGCATAAATTGAAACATCTGACACATTCTGATGAAACTATGGCCATAATATTTTATAACTGTTTTTTCTATACCCAGGAAAAATACTGAAGAGATTCCAAAAGAAATATAATAAGTTAGGAACATAACAGCCGACCACTAACAGATTTAATCTCTCTGTTATCATCTTGCTGTGCCCATGACCCTGTGTTGTTCTTTTTGTGTGTAACTCATTTATGCTGTATTGCCACAGTGAAATGTTTTGCTGTGGGTCACATGCATAAACGTGGCTGAAGAGCAGTGCTGGGTGTGATTCCCCAGGCTCGGCTTCTGCTGCTTGGACTGTTGTGGAGGCAGATTCACAGTCCCCAGGTGAAAATGAGTCTCGGCCCATTACACAAAGCAACATCTAGCGGCCAGACTGATTGAAGGCTTAGGTGCCACAGTTAATGGCCCCTGGCCAAGGAATGTCATTTTAATGACTGGACTGAATTGAGGAATATAAAATGCAGGAAAAGCTCTGAGCAGGTGCAGATGAAAGCATATGGTGTCATAGTCCATTAGAGCTTGGTTACAATCAAGCTAGAAACCCAATGAATTAGAAAACAAAATTCCAAAAACCATGAAGTCCTTTCTTTGGATGTAAAGACAATATCTCCCTGGAGGATGTGGTGATCTCCAGAGGTCATGCACTGCAAAATCTTTGGATAGTTCTCATGTTAGAACATAAGATATGCCATACTGGGTCAGACCAAGGTCCATCAAGCCCAGTATCCTGTTTCCAACAGTGGCCAATCTAGGTCATATGTACCTAGCAGTTTCCCCAAGGGACACAGGTTCCACAATGCTTGTATTGGTTCAAGCATTGATATCCTGGGTCCCTTCTTAATAATGGTTTATGGACCTTTCCTCCAGGAACTTGTCCAAATCTTTGTTAAACCCAGCTACACTAACAGCCTTTACTACATCCTCCGGTAACAAATTCCAGAGTTTGATTACACGTTGAGTGAAAAAATATTTTCTTTTATTAGTCTTAAATAGTTTACCCTGTAGCTTCATTGCATGTCCCCTAGTCTTTCTATATTCTGATAAGGTAAACAATCGATCTACGTTTACGTCTATGTTGGTCCAATGAAATCTGTCACAGCCTGCGGGGAACCCAGTGCCAGTTTTTAGAAAAGTCTTGATAGGAAGTTATATCACATATCTATTAGATTTGCATCAGGGTCATGACATCATGACTTCAAAAGCACCTAACACAACTGCTGTATGTGGAAGGCTTAAGCCTGGACAGCTCCAGACTTATGTCAGCCTACGGGGAAGATAATATCTCATTTCAAAGAACTTCAAGGCTTTTGAAGCAGGAGAATTGCAACTCATCAAACTATATCTTGCCAGTTTGGTGAGAAAGAAAAATAGTGGATAGGATTCACATCCAGCTTTGTGTAGTAATGGCAATATGTTGTAAAGTCTATGTGTGGATGTGTTTTTTCATCTTACAGTGCAAAAAGAAAGCTAAAGTATACATTCCCAGGGGAATCATCTGTTCTGCATAGTTCAATGATCTGCATCTGTTTATAGCAGACTTGCAATGCCATTCTTTGGGATCTTGCTTATATTTCCAGGGCTTGACTACCATGTTTCACTCTGTTTTGCTTCATAGACCAGTCCCCTCTGCAGCTCTCTCACACCGGCTCGATCTCTGAGAATGAAGTCTTCATTAATGACGCCTCCTCCCTGCTGCAGCCTTTTGGGTCTGAGCCCCACTTTCCAGTGACGTCATCAGGTAATGTACCAATCAGCATGGATGTTAAGTGCCATCACATTGATGTTGACTCCTAATGAATCCAATAGGCTAGACCTCTTTCAAATGACCAGTCACCAACTGCTTCTGAAACTGCTACAGAAACATTTGTTTTCTTTCCTCCTTTTTTATTGTTTCACCAGATATGTTTGTCTTTCCTGTATCATTGCTTGCCTGCATTGCTTGTTCAAGAAACATCAATTTCTGTTTTCGTATAATAGCCTTCGAGGGAGCAAGTGGACTTTACTTGGCCCAGGATTGACTGATTAGTTCTCCTTCTTGTGTCCTCTCCGGTATTACCTCTCAGATGCATTTCCTTCCACTTTTCATAGTATCCAAAAAAAGGGGGCTTTAGTTTTCTTTTTAAATTCCAAATGACATTCAACGATCTGGAAATCCCGTGGCAAGCTATTCGAAAGCACTGAACCAGCCATTGAAAAGGCTCTTGCGTGCATATTGCCAATCCCAGGACTTTCAAGGAAGGGACCAATGATAAGGCTAGATTCTAAGATGACAAGGAGAGACATATTTAGTGCATCCCAAAGATACTAGAGCTAAGTTGCGCAAAGCCCGGAAGATTAGTGAAACTACCTTGAAGTCAATATCCCATTCCAGTAAAGGCCATTGTACTACTACTTGTTAACTGCCATCGAGTCGGTGTTGACTCATGACGTCCCTCTGATTAGTTGACCTAAGCTATGTTCGGTCTTTAGTCAGGCTGCTCATTATTGATAGTGATACCCAAAGCTGCTGTTAGTGTATTGATCCATCTCATTGCTGGCCTTTCTTTTTTGCATAGATCTTCTACCCTGCCAAGCATGATGTCTTTCTCTAATGATCTCTTTCTTCGCATGATGTGTCCAACATATGAAAGTCAGTCTTGTCATCTGAGCTTCTAAGAAAAGCTTAGGTTTGAAATCCTCTAGTACTGACTGGGCTGTAATTGAATTCTTGGTGGAGGAGAAAGAAAGTGTGAGAAACATTCACAAACGGTTGTGTGCTGTGTATGGAATGGACTGCCTTTTAGTCTCTGGTTCATAGTGGTGAGCCCAGGTTTCATCACCTGTGATGATCTGGGACAAAAAGGCCTCCCCCTCAGCTTCAAAACGCTCCAACAAATCAGAGTAGATGTCTTTCCTTTGGCATTTGTGTTTGGTTGCGAGACTTCGTGGAACCCATCTTGCACACACCTTTGAATATCCCAACGAGTCAATAATTGCCATTGCACTACCTCTACTGACTGAAAGCTGTACGGACAATTCCCGACTCGTGATGCGCCGATCCGCATGAATAATGTCATCAGCACGCTGCAACTTGTCTGGACTGGTGGCTGAAGCAGGACGCCCAGACCGTGGCCAATCTTCCAGTTCCGTTTTACCACTTCCTGAAGCCTTTACGCTTTTCACCCGTCGTCCAATGGTGCTCCTATCTACCGCAGAACTTCCATACACAGCACACAACCGTTTGTGAATGTTTCTCACACTTTCTTTCTCCTCCACCAAGAATTCAATTACAGCCCATTGTTTGTACCGTGTGTCACTCACAGACGCCATTTGAAGGATCACTACCACCTCGCTATTTGTCAGATGACTGTAAAATTACACACGTGTCCTTTGAAAGGGTAGTAACTTGGAACTTCAATTTCACACCTCTATCTTCATTCTGGACTGAGAAAAAACATGTGGGGCGTTACTTTCTGAGCAACTCTCGTACATGGGAAATTGATTAAAATAGCCCCATTTCATGTTTAATGTGACGCAGCACTGGCAGAATTCTAGTGAGAGATGCGGAAAGCCCCAGAAAGAGCCGAACCAAGGACTGTGCGAGTGGTGCAGCTGCAAAGGGCGCAAGAACAGAAGGGGCGCTAATGTCATGCAGATGGACGGTGGGGCACCAAGTTCACCAGTCGCACAGGTGCATTGCCAGCTTGGTAGAGCCCTGGCCTCAAATATAGCAATAGTCGATTTGAGAAAGAATCACATTTGCAATACTGTGCAAAAATGTTCGGGTTTAAAAACAGTTACCGCTGCCATTCCAGTGTCGGTTTATGAAATGCTGTTCTAACTATCGCCTTTACTGGGTTGGCCATAGATAGACTGGCATTAAGAATCATGCCAAGAGGATTCATTTCTGAAGTAATGGGAGACTGTCAGTATCAATACAAACATTAAAGGGTATATCAGGGGTCGGACAATAGCATAATCTTTGTTTTCTTCAAAAGTCGGAGCTTTCGGCTAACCAGGCATGTCCAAAGGAAATGCACTCAGCAATTGTCCCAGTATCCTCTATATTAACTTACTCATGTTTGGCATTGCTGCACTTTCTGACATTAGTCTTCAGATTTCTTCAGAGTATCCCCCATTTCTATCTATTGTGGAACCCAGGAAGATAGTGCTATCTACTTGGTCATCACCTACTTTGAATTCCTTATTCCCCCTCCGCCCTTTATTTCTTAATAGGCATCCCTCCCACTCTAGTCTGGTCATTGCTAAGAGCTGGAATTTCTTCTGGAACCCTATATGATGAGTTCTAAATATGACCACCAGGTGTCACTCTTTAGAATGACCTCCCAACCCAATGGGCTGTGATCACCCCACCCAATGGGCTGTGAATAATACTGCTTCTATGGCATCCTCAATCCCACCCAACCCAGGGTGTGGAAAACTTGATCAAAGAATCACACCAAGGACCCTCTGCATGGCAAAGTGCAGCAGTGCCACTGAGCCATCAGGCTGGCCCTTGAATTCTTTTAATGTTTCAGATGACTCAATATTTTTCTTCTTGAAGTTAGCATCATCCTGTCCGATGTCAAGTAGCTTCTCCAAAGAATAGTGCATGATATATACTGGATGCATGGGTAGAACACAAAAAATAATTAAAGCAGCACCCATTTGTGATAACACTGTAGTCAAGGCTTCAGGTCTTGTTTATTGTCCATTCCCCACACCTAGCTCAGTAAAGTGCTACCATACAATAAGGTCAACACGCAAATTACAGGAGAGACGTTATAGACTTTGCACTCTTAAGGCTTTCTGTGGGGTGGGAAAAAGAAGGGAAAATCTCTGGGTGAAGGATTATAACCGTGCAAGTGAATGGCACCAGGTGAAGCTTTGACTAATGGCCTATGTCTTTTATGGAATAAACATTGTATACATCCTCTAGCTCAGACCACTATACTATAAGACCTGCTGGAAGAAACAAGAATGCTCTTTGGGTTACAATTTTGTGGGAGCCCTAACGGGTTGATGCTTTGATGTCCAGACTCCCTGAATGCCCTTAGGTCATGCCCCATGGCTGGGTGGTAAATCTGAGACAGAAAAGGAGGAAGATATTAAGAGTGATGCATTTACAGCACCTGTTAGTGCTATGCTGATGTGTCCTTGCCGAATTTTGAGTTTGCTGTGACGTTATTTGACAGCCACAAATCTGTTGATCCGTATTTAATGGTAAGATCAAAAGAGCTCAGTTTTACTGTAAAATTTCACTATGGGGAGCCAAAACCTATTCAGTGAACTAGCACCTTTTTCAGCTGTTTCCCTGAAGGAATTGATCCTTTGCCCACCTCCCACTAGCAAATCTCTTCGCTAGATTTACATCGAAGGCTTCCCTTGTGACTTGTGCTCTGCCTTGCGGTAGGAACATTCAGCACCTCACCCTGCTGCCAAGAGGATGACAAGATCTGCTGTGTTTGTAACACCAAAACCATTGTAGTGGTTGTTTTTTTTTTTAGGTAGTGTAAACTGGTTAAAAGAAGGGGGGAAGGGCAGCAGGTGATTTCCAAGCCTGACTGATTGCACAATTCTGTCAACTCACCAAATGCCCCCACCCTGAAAAAAAAACCCCTACAACTGCCTCACCACTCTGCAAGATGCTCCAGCCTCCAAAACTACACCCCCAATTGTCGCATCACATTGTACACTGCCCCACCCCAAAAAAACCCTCCTGCAGCTGTTTCACCACCCCACAAAAAAGTCCCATGCTCCCTAACCTAATCCACCCCACAACCACCCCCACCCTGCCAACTGCCCCACCTCAAAGACTATATCCCTGCAACTGCCCCCCACCTGCAAAAACATTCTCTCACATAACTGCTCTACCACCCGCACACGACCCTACTGCTAAAGAAATACTCTCTCGCAACTGCCCTACCACCACACAAATGGACTCAAGCCAGATTTGGGGGTAAGACAGTTGGTAGTGTAGTGGGGTAGTTAGGCTAGTAGATTTTTAGGGTGGAGGCAATTTGAGGTGTTGGGGCAAATGCGAAGGGGGGGAGTAGTTGGGATGTTGGTGGGACACTTGCAGGGGTAATTTCTGGCAGTTTGGGCATTTGCGCTTGAGATTCAGGAAAATATGCTTTTTTACATGCCTAAATCTTTCATCAGACTGTGATCTTATGGTCCATTGTCTTCTGCTTCATTGTCTGTAGAATTTCAGCATAAAGGTTGCCATTTGACTCCCTCTCGGAATCCTACTGTTTTCCATATGGGGATCCTCCGGGTTCTTTGATCACTCTTGTTTTGTTTAAAATATTTCTAGTGCTACTTGTTACAGTGATCTAGTCTTTAGGTTTTAGCTCTTTCATCTATGTGGTCAGATGATATCCAGATCCCAGCACTCTGATACTGATTTCCTGGACATGTAGCCTGCTAACTCTGGTTTCTCAGCCTTCCTCTCAGTTTGGTTTTAAATCAGTCAAAATGCAAAGCAAAGTGACTTTCCAAATGTTCTTTTCTGCTTTTGGTTCCCTGTATTATAGACGTCCCCATCATTCTTCAGATCTCAAATGCTTCGCTTGGGGTTTGAACTGACAATGCCTTTGCCTTCAAGCTTCAAATTTCATTGGTAATCAAATCTTTTTTTGCTCTGTGTAGGATCCACTCAATTAAGGATTTGATGAACCTGCATATCAAAATCTTAATCCATGGTTTGGTGATTTCCCATATCGACTACTGTAATACTTTATATAATGGGTTACCATGCACTCACCTCTCTTAAACAATTACAGCTGATCTAGAGCGCAACAGATGAGCTTCTCTTCGGCCCCAGGAAGCATGATCTTGCCACCCCGTGTTGATTAATCTCCACTGACTTCGTTTTCACATTTAAAATCTTAACTATAGCTCACCGTACATTGTTTTCTAATCAACCTAACTACTTAGGCTAAGGAGTGGAGGAGTAGCCTAATGGTTAGCGCACTGGCTTGAGAACCAAGAGACCAGGGTTCAAGTCCCACTAGCGCTTCTTGTGGCCTTGAGCAAGTCACTTAACCCTCCATTGCCTCAGAAAAATCCAAGTTATCATTGTCCCTGTTAATGTACATTGCAAATGCAATGTGTGCCTTCAAGTCAGTCCTGACTCCTGGCGACCCAGAAGCTCCTGGGTTTTCTTGGCAGTGTCACCGGAAGTAGATTACCAAGTTTAAATTACAATGTAACCCACTTTGACTGAAATGATAAAGCGGTATAAAAAACCTGCTAAATAAATAAATACTCAACTGACTGTCTCTTCCCTTATGTCCCTGCCAGATCTTTACATTCTTCTCAGGCTCATGTTCTCATGAATTCATGTGCAATCTACACGTCGTGCAGCGTTTATATTCCACGCTTCTGCACTTTGGAATGCTAGGCCACTCGAATGTAGATCTGAAATGTCTTTCTGAATTCAAAAAGAAATTGAAGACACTTTTTCAAAAGGCCTTTGATTTGATCAAATAATGGGGTGGGGAGTTCAGGATAGTCTGTTTCCTCCTTCCTTTTTATTTTTTCTAACATCATGGAAGTTGGGAAGAATTACATGAAAGAGGTCAAGAATCCATATGTCTGGGGGCAACAAGAACTCACTGAAGATTTGATGGAACGGGATCAAATTTCACATGTAGGAAAATTAGGTAGAAAGACTCATTGAGTTTGAAAATGGGCCAAATTGGACTGCAGGGTTTCAAAGAAATAAACCCCCAAAATCTAGCCCAGTGTATTTTTATGGAAGAGGTTCCAGCTTCTGTAGCATAAAAGCTTACATACAGTGAGACATAGCAGGCAGGGAATTGTTCCTTTCAAACTCCCTCTCCCTGTTCTCCCCCGCCCCCACAACTGGCCCACCACATTGCCTTTACCTCGTGAACATCACACACAAACGTGAACACCACACACAGACAAAGACATTGCAAATAACTTCCTAGCTGTGATATACTGCATTTTAAATTATTCACAAATGTATTTCATGTTCTTTGCTGTGATTTCTACTGTGAGGCTGCTGACACACACACACGCTCTCACATACACACATGAACGCTACACTAATGCACATGCACTCACAGAAGAGTTGGGAAAGAATTCCATGATCCAATAATCAACACCTACCCTCAATACTAGATTTACTCCAACAAATACTATCACTAATTTCCAACAAATTCCACACAGCACTTATCCGGGCAATATTGACCTCAGAATGGCTAGAACCCTACATGTAGTGAATTAATCACTATAGGGAATAGCTGACGCATGCATCACAGGTCAAATAGCCACTTCACTCACCCCAAAAATTTCAAAAACCTTTTATTAATTTCAAACCACAAAATTACCTATGGGAATATACTAGAACACCACATATTACAACTAAAAAACTTACACACCTCAATCACGACATTCAACCCATACAAAAAGCGTCATATTAAAAAGCCAGCAAATGAGCGTTACTGGAACAGAGGAAACCCCCTACAGAGAAAGGGAAAAAGAAATAAGTTCCTGTATAAAAAACAAACCATAACAGGTTTTCAAATACTTATCTCAAAGATAAGGAAGATGTTCGTCCCAGCGCTCAGTCGCTACGCTATAAATTCGTAATACCAGAAAACATCCAGTTAAACAGAACAGAGAAGCACAATCGATCAAACTCAAAGGAGCTTTACAAACAATTCCCTACGAAAGCTCTCGTTTCACCAAAAAGGCTTCATCAGGGGAAATTTTCATAACTCCATAATACGGTAATACTTCCAACCTCTCCGCCTCTAAAAATCATAGCGTCTGACGCACTTTAAAACCAATTATACACCCAATCACAACATAGTACGTCACTAATCAAACAAAAAGAAAAAAGAGGGGGGGAGGAGCTTCACAGTCACACTGAAATAAAGCAGCAAAAAAATAACTAGCAAACTGCCCTTATTAAAAAAACAGGGACCATTCAATCTTGTCATTAAGTCCATGAGGATGTAGAGTATTCAATGAATATATCCAGCGTTGCTCTTTCTGCAGCAAAAGCTTATTCCGATCGCCCCGTCGAATATTTAATGGGACATATTCCAATACAGTACAACGTAGAGCTTCAAAACGATGTTCAAAGTCAAGACAGTGTTGTATTAATGGTGTATCAACACGAGACTTGTGTAGGCTATATTTATGCTCAGCGAGCCGTCCGTAATGGCCGAGTGGTCTTCCCAATATGCAATAATGAACAAGGACACCATAGGCCATAAACAACATAAGAGGTGGTGCAAGTGGTCACACTCCGCAATCTTTGAACTCTACTCCGATATTTATCACATAGCTCATTGGCCATGATGCTACAAAAAGAGCAACGCTGGCATGCCACATGGCCAAAAGGCAAAGCTGACGTGAAGTTCCGACGTGGTACCGCAGGGCATAGGTAATCTCTTAAGTTACGTCCACGGCTATAGGACATACGCAACGTATACCCTGAAAGTTTAGGATGTGTATCAATCAAGGACCATCTCTTACGCAGCACAGATGCTATACGGTGTGACAAATTCGAATAAGGTAATGCACAAGTCCCCACCTGTCCAGAATCCGGTGGTGTAGGAGAAGGATAAAGAAGCCACTCCCGATGATTATATCGCGCTCGCTTATATGCCCTTGACAAAATCAAGTCAGGATACCCACGATCTTCGAACTTGCGGCGCATTTTAGTCGCCTGTACTTTAAACTCTGAAAGGCTCGAGCATACACGTCCATGAGCCATGCTCTGCATGCTTTCCCCGCTTTTTTTGTTTTTCCTTTTAAACTATTTTTACGTGAACTGCTCTAAAAGGCTTTTGACCTCGAAAAGTGTTCTAGCAAGCACATGGCATAAAATAGGATTCAATAATGTTGCTGTATTTTTTTTGCTTAAAGCACACACTGTTTTGAGCTACTACCTACGTAATGAACATCCAGAGTGAGGAAATGCCTTGTCACAAAAGCAGCCGATTCAACACAACCTTTCCAACTTTGTCCCCCCCCCTCCCTCCCCAAGCCCCACTTAAATTTGGCATCAGCCAGTGCAAAAACCAAGTCTGAAACACGCTTCCTTCTATGCTTGGTGAAGCTGTAGCCTGCCTCAAACTTTCCATTTTCCAGCTGCAATAAATTCTGTTTCTGACCCTCCATTGAGCAAGAAGAGTTGGAGTATTGGGTAATTTAGGCATATTTATTTTTCTGGTTTATAAATCATGCCACTGTAGAGGACGGCCAGAATTCGGAATTTGCTAGCCCCCTCTGGGAAGGTTCCTCAGGCTACTGAGGACAAACAAAGGTTTCTCATTATTTTTGTTTGCAACATTGAAAAATATTTTTCTAATCCCTAATAACAGCGGCTCCTTATGCATAAGGCATTTCTTCCCCTGCCCCCTTACTCCTGCAGAAAACAGTACAAAACTTTATCATCTTATCCATGTTAGAAAAATAAACAAGTTTGTCCGTAGAGAGAGATGATGGATTCCAGGTGACAGCAGCTCATTGGCGTGCCAAAAATTTGCACTCTGCAAACGATAAAGCTATTTCACTCTGGCCCTCCCTGCAAGTTGCTTTTGCTTAGCACAGTGTTATGGTTTATGGCACCAAACTGGGAAAGTGAGGTTTATGTCTATTTGGCTTCAAAGGGTAGAGGGCGTTGCTAGGTACTTAAAAGATGCAGGGCTTGGGCCCACAGCCCTTCAACACAAAAACACACTTGTGCGTCTCCTCTGCCCCCTATAAACTATATGTACCATCAAGTATACAATAATTTTAATTATTTTGAGAGATTGCAGTGAGCAAGCACTGTAATACAGAAATTAGGGAAAAAAATCTGCAGTAAGCTGCTCTCAAAATGTACACTTTTCTGATACCTACAAACACATTTTGCTATCACAAAATCTAAGGACTGTGCAGCTCTCGGGGCTGGAGGGTATTTTCTGCAGAGAAGAGAATTAATTGTATGTCAGATAAAATCAAATCAAGCAATTAAATTTAGCTCTTTCCTATTTGCAATTCTCTTTATGTGGGAGAGACATCAAGGTCATGGTGCTCTTAGGATGTTTTACATTGATTTGTTCATTTAGATACTCTTTCAAGCTATAAAATTATTTCCAACCTTTGCCGTCTCAGGCTTGATTTTCTGGTTCAACATAAATCAGATGTTTTCTTTTTTTCATTCTCTGGTACTATCATTGCCTTACCTCTGTTTTGTGTTGTCCCTCTTTCTTCTCTTCTATTTTGGATGTGTTTCTGTCTCCTTTCTTCTCCTGCTATTTTTTCTCCTGCCTCTCCTCTTCTGTCTCTTGAGATCTCTCCTCTTCTGCTTTCCTCTGTCTCCATCTTCCTTGTGTATGCTCTTTCTCCTCTACTCCTTTCAACTGTATTCTCTCTGAAACTGATCCTGGACAGCTTAGCTCCACCAGGAATGGTTGCCACCTTCGTCTTCACTTCTCCTAGCCCTTCTTAACTCGTTGCATGACTCCAGCGTTTTAGCAGACTGGGATACCACTGGCCAAGCTGTATATCGGAGGGGGAGGAGGCAGAAGAGGGCCAGCAGTATGAGACTCATCCTGCTTTACTCTGTCTTCGGCGTCCTCGCGGCCTGGCATCCCTGGTGAGCCCCCTCCTGCCTTCCCTTTTCTCGACCTTTCTCCAGTACTCTTCCCCCAGTCTCCCCCCTTTATTTACTATATCTCCAAAGAGTTCTCAACAATGAACATCAGCATAAAACAATCTGCTAAACTACAGGCCAGGTAATAATAGTTTTATAGTTTGAGTTCGATATTCAACACTGGTGTTGAAATCTAAATCCAGATATTCAATGCCGGTGTGATATCTAGCCCCCTGGCATTGAATATCTGAGTTAGCCGCATTTGCCGCTCGCAAACCAGGCAGCTTCTCAGTATCACTGCTGCCCAGTTAGCTGTACGTGACGCAAGTTAGGCCAGGGTTTCCTGCGCCTGGCTTTCACCGTGTATTGCTAACCAAGCAGCGGCTTAGTGCTCGGTGCTGCTGCTGCCGCTCCACCCCAACATGCCCCGATTCTAAGCGGAGGCATTACCCGTGTTAGTATGGCTGAATATACCGCCGAGTGGCATTTACACAGTGTACAGGTCTGCAAACCGTGTAAATGCCTTTGAATATCGGGTTCTAGATTTTTATTGTTCAATTAAGATTGTATTTGTGTTTTTCTTTTCTTTTTTTCGCTGTTACTTGAAATTGTAAAGTGCTGACATTGTAATGAAGAGCGATATAGCAAATTTTAATAAACATAAGGGGCCCGATATTCAGCTACTACTGCAACTAGCCACCAGTGCTGATCCGTAAATCTGGATATTTAATGTTGGGGTCATATCTGTCCCCGGCCAGGTTAGCCGCTCTTGCCGATCGGTAACTGATCAGCGGTGATATTCAGACGCTGCCTGATTAGAGATATGTGGCTGAGATTAGGCCAGAGTTACCTGTGCCTGGCTTTCAGTACATATCACTAACCGGGCAGTGGCTCAATATCGCTGCTGACCGGTTAATCGGCTCCGCTCCTGTATTCCACCCCGCCCCCAACATGCTCCGATGCTAAGTGGTTAGCATCAGGACCTGTAGAGCTGACAACCATAGATATCCTGTTCACCATATTAACGCGGTTAGCAGTTCTGCTAACTGCATCGTTCACTTTGAATACTGGGCCCAAAATCAATAGAAAATAAACATTTAAAGGCACATTTCAGGTACTATGTAGAGATCGAAAATGAGACTTTGAGGTTGGAATGTACTCCATTTCAATGGTAGTTTAGAAACCACTCTGCTAAATGTGGAGCGGATCCCGAAATACACAGAAATACGTGCAAGAACGTCCGGGCATTTCTATCCACATCCAGCAGGAGGTGTCATTTCACAGATACACACGTGGGAAAAATCAACATAGGAAAGCCGGCAACTTACACGTGCATGTGAGTCAGTTTACACATCTAGACGTATAGATGCAGCTAATAGAGGATGCTATATTTGAAGGGAGAAATAAGCAACAGGGGTCAAGGAAGATAACTCCCTTAATCTCTCCTATAAAAGGATGGCCGAAAGGAGCACTTTTTAAATACCTGTACATGTCAGGGAGTAGGTATAAATCTGGCCATTGACAATTTTGGATTTACACATGCATTCCCTATATGAAATGGGGACAGCAGAGGCGGAAGGCTATGAGGTGCCCTAGGTGAACCTCATTCCTGTTGCCCCACTCTGCTCCTGCCCCCACGGCCACCTCTCTCTGGGATCAGCAGCAGTGACAGCAATGACTTTAACTAACGCCACAGTGCTGTTCCCGTTTCCACCCCTCTGATGCAGACTTCCAGTTTGCATGGGAGAAGTGACTGGATGAGCCGCTTCCGACCACATGCGAACAGAAAGTCTGCAGTGGAGAAGCTGGAAGTAGGAGCAGCAGTGCAGCACTGAAGGGCTACATAAGTGCTGCTGTGCTGTTTAAAACCATTGTCGCCACTGCTAGCCCCAAAGAGGGGCCGCCTTGGCACCACTGGCGCTCTAGGTGACTGCCTAGTTTGCTGAACGGTAGCAACGGCCTTGAATGGGAAATACGCGTCTGGATTTTTGTCCTGCCCCTGACGTGCCTCCTTGCAATTGCAGCGTAATATGCAAAACAATGCACTCATCCATTTACAAGCAAACACCGTGAACTTGCCTTTTGAGTTTGTTTAAATATTTTGATTTGTCTTTTCGATGATCGGAATACTTTGGCATTCTCTGAAAACATAACCTTGGGTTACATGGGATGAGGCTTAGAAAAACAGGCCTCCGTGGCATGCACGAGTGGATGGGGATACCTAGATCCACCATCAACCCCCTTGCTGCTGAAAGAGATTTTTGGGACTAATAGTGGAAGACGAGGATGGAGGAGTAGGAGTAGAGCAGGAAACATACCCAACCCTGCTCAAGAGTTTAATTCTTTATGCACCAGTGAAATTACTGTGTTAAACTGAATACTTTCCGCATAGCTAACCAACTCAATTTTTCATCTTCTGCTACTTAAGTTGAGAAGTAGAACCTGACACTTCTATCGTTACTTAACGTTGAAAAGATGCCGTTAGCATTCCTACTAATTGCATATGCTAGCAATGAAGCAGGTCACTGAACTCATGAATTATCAAATGTAAGTTGCTGCGCAGAGCTATTGAAGAACAGGGAACCTAGAAGGTGGGGTATAAAATGCACCGTCCATTGCGCTATGGCTCTACGCTGAAGTCTCTTCTGCAGGCATGGCCTGGCCTCTAGGGGCATGTGCACAGGTTGCATGGCCAGTGCAAGAGTGTCCGGTGCCCTAGGCAAGCCTACAGCTTTCCCCCTTCCCTCAACAATCATGATTACCCTAGCATCACCCCTCCCAGAACAATGCTGCACAAAGTGGACATTAGTTTGCTTTGCATATATTTATATAAGGTGGAGCCATTTATCCAGGTAAATGGGCTATTTGAAAACTAGCCACGTTCTCTGCAGGTTCTTTGCATTTGTGTGCTTGCCGGGATCTATTGGTTTGCTTTGAATGCAGCTGCAACTGGTTTCCCCCTAGAAGCTGCTGCCTTAGATGATAGTGTGACTAATGGTTAAGCTGGGCTTGACTGGTCTTTTTTTTTTTCATTTCAGGGGGGGTCTTTGGTGGCTTTTGCTTTGTTCAAAAATTCTTGTTTTATTTTTAGCCTGTGCTAGTTGTAAACATTGTGTGCTAAAAAGGAAACAACATAAAGAACGTCAATTAATTTTTTTTCACTTATTTTTGACTTGAAACCAAACAAGCTCGTTTTATTGTTTCTCATTTGCTTATCTTTAAAAATAGATACACATCCCTGTCAGCTGCACAGGCCCATTCTTCTGTTGTCATATGATTCATTTCTTACGGCAAAATCATCTTCTCTGTAGCCCAGCCACTCTGCACTGTCCTGCACCAGACACAGGCCCAGGGTGGCAGGGAGTATAAGAACAGCAGCTGCACACTTCACTTCCTTTTCTGTGCCTGCAGCGGCGGATTGGCCTGCAATTAAAAAAGGACAAGTGTAAGCACTTCCATGCTAGGAAGGCTGGTCTATTCCCTCCCCCTCTGACAGGAAGCATGCATCAGAGAGGGGCGGGACCAGACCAGCCTTCCTAGCACACAAGGGCTTACACCTGTGCTTTTATTTATTTGCTTTTTTTTTTTTAATCGGAGGCCAGTCCGCTGCGGCCTCTGCTCCTGCAGACACTGAAAATGCAGCCATGGTGCTGCTGGGCGGGCAAGCTGTTACCAAATTGGCGGAGACACAGTTTATTTGGGTGGGGGGCAATGCCCCCCACCCCTGCAATCTACACCCATGGGGAGAGGTTAGTATTCAACTCGGGAAGATGTGTTCAGCTTTCTTCCTAGCAGTTGTGCTATTTGGCTTTTTGTAATTTCATCTTTATTGATTTTCATCAAGACATACAGCCAACTATGCCAGCCCAACTATTAGGCAAACTGGGCAGTCACCTAGGACAGCAAAGAGCAGGGCATTCAAAGCTAAACAAAAGATTGTGACAGCCAGGGGGCATAAGTCTTAAGGTTTGCCTAGGGTGCTGACACCTTAAATCAACTCTAGGACCAGCCCTGCAACCAACATTTTGATTAAGTTACTTTCAGATGCAATTTCTGTACATCTTAAAGCTTTAAATTACCCCCACCCACAGCAATAATACCCATCTTGAAGAGGAAGAGGTTTCTGTGCTTACACCCTGCCTAGTGTCGAAACCCTTACACTGTCATAGCCAACCCTCTTTCCGATTGCAACCATCTCCTAGGGGCCCTTTTGTTAAAGTGCGCTAAGCAGTTAATGCACTTTCACACATGGCAACTGCGTGCTTGGGCCCACAGTAACTGTTACACGGGGCCATCAGTTACTGCACGCTGAGTTGTGCATTGGGCTAATGAATGGGCGGGGTCGAGTCGGAGAGTGGTTGTGGAGAGTACATTGCACTTAGCACAGGGGGACATAATGCACACTCTGTGTTGCATTAGCACAAGGACACCTAACACTGTCGCAGTAACATAGAAACATAGAAATATGACAACAGAAAAAGACCACATGGCCTATCTAGTCTGTCCTTCCATAACAACTACAACAGTCCCCTTTTTACCTTTAGAGATCCTCTGTGTTTGTCCCATGCTTTTTTGAATTCAATTACTGTCCTCAACTCTACCACCTCCACTGGGAGACTATTCCACAGATCCACTACTCTTTCCGTAAAGAAATATTTCCGCATATCACTCCTGAATCTATCTCCCTTCACCCTCATCCCATGTCCCCTCGTAGCAGAACTTGCTTTCAATTGAAAGAGGCTCTCCCCCTGTGTATTTATGCCACGGAGGTATTTAAACATCTCAATCATATCACCTCTATCCCGCCTTTCTTCTAAGGTGTACATATTAAGATCCTTCAGTCTGTCCTCATATGCTTTATAATGAAGCCCACTAATCATTTTAGTAGCCACCCTCAGCACCGACTCCATCCTGTTCACATCCTTTTGAAGGTGCGGTCTCCAGAATTGCACACTATACTCCAAATGAGGTCACACCAAAGACTTATACAGAGGCATTATCACCTCCTTTTTTCTGCTTGCCATTCCTCTCCGTATGCACCCAAGCATCTTTCTAGCTTTTGCTGTCGCCTTCTATACCTGTTTAGCTACTTTAAGATCATCAGACACAACCACCTTGATATCATGAAAGGCGGTATATAAGAAATGTTAAATAAATAAATAAATAAACCACGCCTAGGTCCCGCTCTTCTTTAGTGGACAAAAGTACTTCACCCCCTATACCAGGGGTCTGCAACCTTTAAGACGTAAAGAGCCACTTGGACCCGTTTCCGAAGGGAAAAAAAAAACTGGGAGCCGCAAAACCATTGCGACATTTAAAACAAATCTAACACTGCATATATTGTTTCTTACCTTAATGCTATATACGACCCCCTACTTTTCCTGTTAAAATATAGGTGTTTGGCCTATACTCGCCGTATAAGACTACCCCTCTTCCTTCACACACCAAAAAAAAAAAAGCCAGAAAATATCACAACAAGTAACAATATTTGATTTCAAAATTATGATGATTTTGTAGTCAAATCACTAATATGAAATAAAATTATTTTTTCTACCTTTGTTGTTTGACCAATTTATTCTTTGATCATGCTGGTCCCGATCTGAGGCTTCTGCTTTCCTGTCTTCTCTTAGCTCTCTTTCTGTGGTCTATGGTCCATCTGCCATTTCTTATCTCTTCTTTCGTTTTCTTCACTTCTTTCCATCAGCCTATTTCCAGTCCCAGTAACCCTCCCCAATATCAGCCCCTTTCCAGTCCTCACTCCCAGTACCTTCCAGTGCTAATCCCCCCTCAACCCCATTACCAGTGCTAGCCTCCCCTAATCAGCCCAATACCAGTCCTACCCCCCATCAGCTCATTACCAGTCCTAGCCTCCCCTAATCAGCTCATTTCCAGTACTCGTCCCCTCAACCCCATTACCAGTGCTCCATCCCTCCATGTCAGCCCCCTCCCTCCCTCCATCCATATCAGCTCCCTCCCTCCATGTCAGCCCCCCTCCCTCCATGTCAGCCCCCTCCCTCCCTCCATCCATATCAGCTCCCTCCCTCCATGTCAGCCCCCTCCATGTCAGCCCCCCTCCCTCCATCCATATCAGCTCCCTCCCTCCATGTCAGCCCCCTCCATCTCTCCATGTCAGCCCCCTCCCTCCATCCATATCAGCTCCCTCCCTCCATGTCAGCCCCCCTCCCTCCATCCATCCATATCAGCTCCCTCCCTCCATGTCAGCCCCCCTCCCTCCATCCATCCATATCTGCTCCCTCCCTCCATGTCAGCCCCCCTCCCTCCATGTCAGCCCCCCCTCCCTCCATCCATATCTGCTCCCTCCATGTCAGCCCCCCTCCCTCCATCCATATCAGCTCCCTCCCTCCCTCCATCCTTCCATATCAGCTCCCTCCCTCCGTCCATATCAGCTCCCTCCCTCCATGTCAGCCCCCTCCCTCCATCCATCCATATACGCTCCCTCCCTCCATCCATGTCAGCCCCCTCCATCCCTCCATGTCAGCCCCCCTCCCTCCATCCATCCATATCTGCTCCCTCCCTCCATGTCAGCCCCTCCCTCCATCCATCCATATCTGCTCCCTCCCTCCATGTCAGCCCCCCCTCCCTCCATCCATCCATATCTGCTCCCTCCCTCCATGTCAGCCCCCCTCCCTCCATCCATCCATATCAGCTCCCTCCCTCCATCCATGTCAGCCCCCCTCCCTCCATCCATCCATATCAGCTCCCTCCCTCCTCCATCCATATCAGCTCCCTCACTCCATCCATATCAGCTCCCTCCCTCCATGTCAGCCCCTCCTCCCTCCATCCATCCATGTCAGCCCCCCTCCCTCCATGTCAGCCCCCCTCCCTCCATCCATATCAGCTCCCTCCCTCCATGACAGCCCCCCTCCCTCCATCCATCCATATCAGCTCCCGCCCACCATGTCAGCCCCCCTCCCTCCCTCCATCCATATCAGCTCCCCTCCCTCCATGTCAGCCCCCTCCATCCATCCATGTCAGCCCCCCTCCCTCCATGTCAGCCCCCCTCCCTCCATCCATATCAGCTCCCTCCCTCCATGACAGCCCCCCTCCCTCCATCCATATCAGCTCCCTCCCTCCATGACAGCCCCCCTCCCTCCATCCATCCATATCAGCTCCCTCCCTCCATGTCAGCTCCCCTCCCTTCTTCTGCAGCCGCGGCTCCCTGCCTCTTACGGAACCGCGGCTGTGCTTTTAAAATCATCTCGGAGCCCTTCCTGTCTTGACGGGCTCCGTGCAGCATTGTCCCGCCTCCAAACTTCCTTTAGAGGCGGGACAATGCTGCACGGAGCCCGTCAAGACAGGAAGGGCTCCGAGATGATTTTAAAAGCACAGCCGCGGTTCCCTAAGAGGCAGGGAGCCGCGGCTGCAGAAGAAGGGAGGGAGCCCATAACGCCATAAATACCGGGCGGGCAGTGTGCTCCGGAGCCGCGGCAAAGGTGAGAAAGAGCCGCGGGTTGCCGACCCCTGCCCTATACTATATTGCTCCCTTGGATTGCTGCAGCCCAAATGCATGACCTTACATTTTTTAACATTAAATCCCAGCTGCCAAATTCTAGACCATTCTTCAAGCTTAGCTAGATCCCTCCTCATGTTATCTACCCCTTCCTGGGTGTCTACTCTATTGCAGATTTTGGTATCATACGCAAAGAGGCAACCCTTACCTGAAAGCCCTTCCGCTATATCACTAACAAAGATGTTAAAAAGAATCGGACCAAGGACAGATCCCTGGGGCACACCACTGATAACATCCTTCTCCTCAGAGTGAGCTCCATTTACTTGTACTCTTTGTCGCCTCCCACCCAACCAATTTCTAACCCAAGCAGTAACTTTAGGGGCCATCCCTACGGTGCTCAGTTTGTTTATAAGTCGCCTGTGAGGAATAGTGTCAAAGGCTTTACTGAAATCTAAATACACCACATCTAGGGCTCTCCCTCGGTCCAACTCCCTAGTCACCCAGTCAAAGAAATCAATCAGATTTGTCTGACAAGACCTGCCTCTGGTGAGTCCATGCTGCCTCGGATCCTGTAATCCGCTGGACTCCAGAAACCTCACTATTTTCTCTTTCAGCAGCGTTTCCAATAATTTACTCACCACCGAAGTTAAACTAACCGGCCTGTAGTTTTCAACCACATCCTTACGTCTGCTTTTGTGTAAAGGCACCACATGAGCCTTTCTCCAGTCCTTTGGCACCACTCCCGACTCCGAGGCATTGAAAAGGTCAGTCAGTGGAGCTGCTAGAACGTCCCCAAGTTCCCTCAGTATTCTCGGGTGTGTCCCATCCGGTCCCATCGCTTTGTCTACTTTAAATTGAGATAGTTTCTCACGAACACAGTCTTTTGAAAATTGTTCAAGATGTCCCTCGCTTCTGTTCCTATTTGTGGGTGTTTTCTGAGGTCCTGCTCCTGGTTCTTCATCTGTGAACACAGAACAAAAATATTTGTTAAGCAATTCCGCTTTATCCTTATCAGCTGCTACATATTCCTCCCCTGCACCCTTGAGTCTGACAATATCACTCTTGCCCTTCCTCTTCTCACTAATATATCTGAAAAATGTCTTAGCCAATGCAATAAAATGGGGGGATATTTCCTCCTCCTTTTGAATCTTTGCCTTCTTGACTACTTTGCTAGCTTCTCTAAGTTTTTCCAAATACAGTAGGTAGAGGTAGATGCACCTGCGGTACTAGAGCCAGGAGTTAGGGTGCACAGCTGTATGTTAACCATGGGAACATACTGGACATGCCCCTGACATTTACTGTGTAAGCTTTGCACTTAATGCACCTTAGTTTTTGCGCTAAATGCATGATAGGTGCAAAACCCTAACACACTTTAGTAAAAGGGTCTCCAAACCTTTCCCCTTAGTTCTTCCAGTGCACCTATTTTCCCTTTTCACGAAGACATCAACTTATGCAGTTGATACATATTGTTTAAGTGTTCACAAAAACTCGAATATGCGGCAGCTTTGGCTGCTATGACCCACTCTTGATGAGTGAAACTTGGCATCTCTCAGATTACGCCGGAGTCTAGCCCCTTACACCTTGTCCTACAACTTGTCTTTCCTGAGCTGTCTTTCTCTTCTGTACATTTATATTTTGAAGTGGGCCCCCAAGAGTTTGCAGGGATGCCATATATGGAAGTGAAAAGGGTGTGGGGGCCCTTGTCCCAACTCTTCTTCAATGGAGCCTTCTTTTTTCAAAAGATTTCCTGCTTTTTGTTAATCACATCAATGTAGGGTAATCTTTATTACCTGATTAAATCCGTTATGCTTTTCTCAGCAACCTGACAGAAACCTTTATGGAAAAAGCATCTCCAAGGTCAAGATGATTATCTGTCTAATAATCCACCACATAATTCCTGAATCCTAATAGTTAAGGAACCAGAAAACACTTGGTCAGAAAGCCAAACCTTACTTAGTTTTCTTTTCCCCTTAAACCTAAATTGAAATTGCTATTATTTAAAGTAATTGTCCTGCTATTATGTCACTGAAGTTTTCTGTTTTTGTTGTAAACTGCTACAATGTAACAGTTGAATACATGAAATCTTTTAATTAAATAAATAATTCTCACTTCACAATTAAAATGGAGAATTCTAGACCACCCTAGCAAAACATCTATCAACCATTAGGTCTACTGGAGACTAACTTGGTATGGACAACAACAGTTGTAAGAATCTCAAAGCCCTTCAAGGAGCTTTACTAGATAATCAGGATTGTCCATGTGCAGGCCCAGATTTATTAACAGTATAGGCAACTGGCTCCATTGCCAAATTTTGATAGGTGCTGCAGTGTCTCCCCAGTTGCTATACTTCAGTCCAAGCCTGCTGTCCTTTTATGTGCCAATCCCAAGCAGCAACAGCTCTGGTATGAAAGTTCAGTGAGGGACCCTTCAGCACTAGCTCACATGCAATCTCTCACAATAGGTTTCCATGTACGGGGGAGGGGATGGGACAGCATGGGGCTTGTCAGGCTGCACAATGAATTTTGTCACAAGAATTCTTTCTGCTGCTCAAGGATCTTAATGGAACAATGGCATAGGTGAAGGGAACAAACAGGCTGATGGCAGGATCTTGACGAGACCATCAGGGGAGAGTGGAGGACCTCTTCTTCCCCCAAGTTCCTATTGACATCCATGGCTGTAATCCAGCCTTGTCTGTTTGCAAACATTTAAGGGCCTGATTTTATAACTGAGTCCCTCTGTAAGAAGTACAAAATGGTGCATATTTCATAAAGGCAACCTAGGCACCAATGCACCTGTATAAAAGAAGTTCCTAGAACCAGACCCAGTAATGCACACATGCTGATGTGCATGTTTACTCCTGTTCCAAAGCTGGTGCAAATGCATGTGTGCCTGACATGCACAGCTGCATATTTTATAAAATAAACATAAATGCTGCAACTTGGCCTCTGCCCCACCCAAACTACACACCCAGGAATGCCTGTGAGGAGATTGCAGAAATGTGTGTGCGTATAAACTCAGGCAATTTTATAACAACTCCTTTCAGCATGTAAAACAAATGGCTATCAAATTGAAAGTACACATATATTTCCCCTTTGGATATTACTCCTGGAAAACTAGTTGCTTATATTTAGACCTGCTTTATGAGGGGCACACATTTTCTGTGCTAAAATATATGCATAAATGAGAATTTTCTAAAGTAATTATAAAAGTGCAAATCCCGCCCTACCCCTACCCCTACCCCTACCCCTACCCCTACCCCTATGAACACGTCCTCAAACTTGCATGGATGAAGAAGGCTGTATTTTACAGCAGCTAAAAGGTATCAAAGGCTAGTTTTTGAAAGCTCATGGTGCAAATTTCAGTAATCAACCCGATCTGTAACGAATGAGTGGAATAAGGTAGTAGAAGAATAACACAACTTATGAGGTTGGTCATAAGTTGTGCTAGTCATACACCACAGGAGTTACTAACCTGCATATCCCACAAAATTGAATTGGTTATTGACCTTTAGATGAACCCCAAATTACACAGAAATGCAGAATAGACAGCAGATAAGGAATCCAAGATTCATCTAGGCTGCATGCTTTTTTCCCATTTAAGGTTTACCAATTTTATTTTTCTGTTTTTTATGTAGCTTCTCCAGTGGCAGCCAGTCGAACGTGGCCATCACTTCAGACACCTTCCAGTTCTTCTGTCTCCTTCCCAGAAATTTATCACATACCCACATCCCAGTCCTTTCCAGAGTCTGTTTTCAGTGCACTCCAGACTGGACATCTCCCAGCTCCTGTTCCATGTAATGTGTTTCCTCAACCTACAAGCGTGACGAGCAGTAATAGACTGCAGAACCCTCTCTTGCCAGGCCTACTAAGTCCTCCAGGAAGCCAACCCAACCCT
Organism: Ichthyophis bannanicus; assembly: GCA_033557465.1. Classification (NCBI taxonomy): domain Eukaryota; kingdom Metazoa; phylum Chordata; class Amphibia; order Gymnophiona; family Ichthyophiidae; genus Ichthyophis; species Ichthyophis bannanicus. The sequence continues at coordinate 58,659,648 of CM066045.1, forward strand.
TTGCAACACATGCTTATGAATGGGATTGTGCCTCAGACTGCAAATAATGCTGCACCGGCCATGACGTCAAATGTGCATCCTACAACTGAATGGTCTGCCACCACCCCTCTATTTTCCTTAGCCAATGTCTTTTCCTTGGCTATGAGTATGGCACAGACCCTTTTACCAGCTACGCCAGCAGTCACCTCCCAGCCCCAAGGAATCCAACCAGGCAGTCATATGTCGCCACCACAAATGTCAACGTATGGCCAACCTCAACCAGCATATCAGAGCAATTATCCTCAGTTTTCAGTTGGAATAAAGGGTGACATGCCCCTTCAAGGCCATAATCAATATAATTATTATCCTGAGTCTGGTAACATGCCAGAGACCTTTTTTCAGAACACTCCTATTTCACCTTTGACCAATTATGGGGCAAATTTCACCCATCCATTTAATGGGACCCAAGGAATCTTGCCAAACCCAGCTGCTTCAACAGCTGTAAGTACTATAGGGTATTCTGTGCCTTCACCACAGCATCAGCTTGGGACATCATCTTCACCAATGCCTCCTGTTCCACAGCAAAGCCCTGGAATTGTGATGAATGCTGAAGTTACATCTTGGTCCATAGAGACTCATACAGATGGTATCAAAACCATACCGGGAGGAATAGAGAGAAACCCTGTAAGACAAAGTTTTTTTTCCATCCCCTTTAAAAATAAGACTATATTCCCAGGTCAGCCTTTTGCTCTCCAAGGTGGTAGATGCTGTGGAGATAGCAATGCCTAGTGGTTAAACGTAGGGTTTCCATTAGCTGGATTCCAAAGGGAGCTGCGATTTGTGCCCGCCCCCCTGCCATGGCAGGGCTGATTTGGGAGGGGATATAAAAATAGGTAACCTCTAAGATAGTTGTGAATGAAGATTCATGTGATCATAGTATCAATACATACAAATGCCCAATGCAATGGAAACCCAAAATGAATGAGACTGTAGAAGGTTTTAGAATTATCAGTGTAACGGTACAAAGATTTTTTTTCAATACTATGTCAAAACAGCATATGAAAAAATGTGCTCACTGACAAAAAATGAGGGCCAGGAGCTATGATGTAAGCCAGGTGGGAAAATACTATCTTCAGCAGATGGAATTCTGTAAGCAGAATGGTGAATATTTTACCAACAGAGAAGGCAATGACCACAGACAGTAAAATAACTTCAAAACACAGTCAAGTTACGAATGGAAAGGTATTGCCGAGTTCTAGTTAGACTCTAGGGTAAAGCCAATACATATATTTGGGGTGAGGAAGGAATTTTTTCACTGCTAGGGATTATTGCTCTCCCCGAGACTGCTGTAGAGAACTGTGGAGCAGTCAGAAGCGTGAACTCGATGGACCTCAGGTCTTCTATCAGCCTAGCCATCTGTGTCACCACATGACTGCATTCCGATGAATGCTAATGTCATTCTGAGACAACGGTGTGCTTAGAATTGGAAGAAATGCAAATGACTTATGGATGATATGGCAAAGAGTGAGCAGCAGTTGGGGGTAAGGGGAGAGACATGTATATCCAAGAGCAGGTGAACACATTGGATGGCATCAGTACCTCCCCCCCATCCTTTCCAATAACAGACTTGCTAAAGTAGACCCAGATGGTGGCCCAAGTTATCTGGGGGATGGGGAGAGAGAAATCATGCTCATGAAATTTTAATAGTCTTACATAACTGGGTTTTTTTATCCAGACAAATAATAAAAATGTGTTAGAAAATTGGAAATGTTCATCTTAATAATGGTATATGTGCTTTTAATGGGCAGATGAAAACATGCAGAGATTTCATTAGAAGACTTCAATGACTTGGTTCACTAAATGATAGAAGGGCATCTGCCAAACTCCACAGCAGTCAGTGCCAGCAAAAGTTGGATAAGCAATCTGCATCGCGTTTAGGATGCCCTTTTTGCTTGTTATCTAGTAGTGGTGTTAAAAATTGCTGCTGCTATCTAGATAAGTGATAGCTCTGCCCCAGCTCTGACCATAGACCGCTCAGGTACTATCTGTCATTTTTTCATCATCACAGCGGTCACTTAAGGGTTGTTATAAAACATAGTTACTCACCTGTAACAGGTGTTCTCCGAGGACAGCAGGAATCAGTCCTCACATATGGGTGACATCAGCACACACTGAGCCCTCACAGAAGCATCTCCCCAGCTTTCAGAGAAAGCCTTTGGGAGATGCCACCATGCATGCCTGATCCCCTTCCCACCCCAGGGTGCCATCGTACTTAGATGACATAGCTAGAGTTGAAAAAAAAATGTACAGCAACTCCAAGGGGAGGAGGGAGGGTTGTAAGGACTGATTCCTGCTGTCCCCAGAGAACACCTGTTACAGGTGAGTAACTGTGCTTTCACCGGGACAAGCAAGAAGTCAGTCCTCACATATGGGACTCCCTAGCTACAGGCTACCAAAAGCCCATAGCAAAAACTGGGGCCCCCTCACGGGGAGCCACAAGCAGCAGCAGCAATTGAGTCCGGGTCCACAGACCACAGTAAGACCCCTATGTCCAAAGAAAACTAGCACTCCAGTAGCCTGAACACAGAAGGGTCAGAGGGTAGGAGTTGCCTAAACCCTGAAAAGGTTACGGAGCACAGCCTGGCCGAAGGCACTGCCCCATCCAGGACTCTCTTTCCAGGCAGTAATGGGCTGCGAAGGTATGGATTGAAGACCAGGTGGCAGCCCAGCAGATATCCACTATTGGGACAGAGCACAAGCTTGCTAATGAGGCAGCCATGGCCTTGACAAGGTGTGCCGTGACACGGCCTTCCAGCAGGAGCCCCGCCTGCTCAAAGATGAGGGTGATACAGTCCACCACCCAGGTGGACAGGGTATGCTTGGTCACCGCCTCCCCCAGCCTACTGGAATCATAGGAGACGAAAAGCTGAGTAGCTTTGCGGTGGCCCTGAGTGCGTTGGATATAGAAGGACAAAGCCCTCTTACAGTCCAAGGTGTGAAGGACTGTCTCCATCCAACTGGTCTGGGAAAGAAGTTAGGGAGTACCACTTCCTGGTTGAGATGGAAGGGCAATACTACCTTCAGAAGGGATTTGGGGTGCGTGCAAAGCACCACTCTGTTCTTGTAGAACCTGGTATAAGGCACCTCAGCCACTAGGGCCTGAAGCTTGTTAACTCTGCGGGTGGCAGGTAGCCAGAGGCTCCAAGGGTGGGCGAGTGAGCTGCCCCAACACCACACTGAGGTCCCATTCGGTTGCCAGAGGGTGAACCAGGGGCTTCAATAAGAGCAGACCCCTAAGAAAGCAGATCATCAGAGGCTGGTCCGAGAAGGGCTTGCCATCCACTGGGTGATGGTGTGGCACTAAGGTGCACCCGGACAAAGTTAGATTTGAGCCCAGGTTGTGAGAGGTGGAGAAGGTACTGCAGCACCAGTCCCACCGAGCAGGAGAACGGGGTCAACCCCATGCTCAGCCCACCAGGCCAAAAACCTGCCCCAGTTGAGGGCATGAGCCTTCCTAGTAGAGGCCTTGTGAGAGGCCAGCAGAATCTCTTCCACCTCAACCAAGAGATTGAAAGGGGCTAGAGTCACCCTTTCAGCAGCCATGCTGTCAGCAACAGGGACCCCCAGGTTGGGGTGCAGAAGAGAGCCCCTCTCCTGAGACAGGAGTCCCAGAGAGGCCCCAAGGAAATGGGAATCTCCACCGTTAACCAGAGGAGCAACGGGAACCATGGCTGCATGGGCCACCGAGGGGCTATCATATCAGGATGAGTGAGGCCCTGGCACGGAGGGTCCTGAACAAGGTTTTGGCAATCAGCATTGAGGAAGATGACTGAGGAAGATGTGGGGATGTTACCCACGACTGAAGTGGTATTTAAAGGTGTGGAAGAATTGAAGGAAATATCGATACATCGGGAAGATGTCCTACAACTATTAGATAAACTGAAGAGTAGCAAATCACCTGGGCCGGATGGTATACATCCAAGGGTGTTGAAAGAACTGAAATTTGAGATTGCAGACCTGCTATCAGTAATCTGTGAACTATCATTAAAATCATCTCTAATATCTGAGGATTGGAGGATCGCCAATGTAACACCAATTTTTAAAAAGGGTTCGAGGGGTGATCCGGGAAACTACAGACCGGTGAGCCTGACATCAGTACCGGGAAAAAATGGTAGAAACCATCATAAAGAATAAAATTACTCAGCATATAGATAGTCATGACCTAATGGGAGACAGCCAACATGGCTTTAGACAAGGAAGATCTTGTCTTACTAATCTGTTATGTTTTTTTGAAGGAGTGAATAAACAGGTGGACAAAGGTGAGTCGGTTGATATTGTGTATCTGGACTTTCAGAAAGCCTTTGACAAGGTCCCTCATGAGAGACTTTTGGCAAAACTAAAGAGTCATGGGATAGGAGGCAGTGTACTACTGTGGATCAGGAACTGGTTAAAAGATAGAAAGCAGAGGGTAGGGCTAAATGGCCAATTTTCCCAATGGAGAAAGGTGAATAGTGGTGTACCCCAGGGATCTGTGCTGGGTCCGCTGCTTTTTGACATATTCATAAATGACCTGGAAAGTGGAATAACGAGTGAGGTTATCAAATTTGCTGATGACACAAAACTATTTAAAGTTGTTAAAACCCAGGAGGATTGTGGAAAATTGCAAGAGGATCTTGATAAATTGGAAGACTGGGCATCAAAATGGCAGATGAAATTTAATGTGGAGAAGTGCAAGGTTATGCACCTAGGGAAGAACAACCCAAACTATGGTTACACGATGCAAGGTTCCACATTAGGAACCACCACCCAAGAAAAAGATTTAGGCGTCCTTGTGGATACCATGTTAAAACCCTCGGCCCAGTGTGCAGCGGCGGCCAAGAGAGCAAATAGAATGCTAGGTATGATAAGGAAAGGAATGGAAAATAAAACAAAAGATATTATAATGCCTCTATATCGTTCCATGGTGAGACCGCACCTTGAATATTGTGTGCAATTCTGGTCGCCATATCTTAAAAAGGATATAGCAATTTTAGAAAAGGTTCAGAGAAGAGCCACCAAAATGGTAAAGGGGATGGAAGGCTACTCCTATGAAGAAAGGCTAAAAAGGTTGGGGCTCTTTAACCTGGAAAAGAGACGGCTGAGGGGAGATATGATAGAAGTCTATAAATTAATGAACGGAGTGGAACGGGTAAACGTAGATCGATTGTTTACCTTATCAGAATATAGAAAGACTAGGGGACATGCAATGAAGCTACAGGGTAAACTATTTAAGACTAATAAAAGAAAATATTTTTTCACTCAACGTGTAATCAAACTCTGGAATTTGTTACCGGAGGATGTAGTAAAGGCTGTTAGTGTAGCTGGGTTTAAAAAAGGTTTGGACAAGTTCCTGGAGGAAAGGTCCATAAACCATTATTAAGAAGGGACCCAGGATATCAATGCTTGAACCAATACAAGCATTGTGGAACCTGTGTCCCTTGGGGAAACTGCTAGGTACGTATGACCTAGATTGGCCACTGTTGGAAACAGAATACTGGGCTTGATGGACCTTGGTCTGACCCAGTATGGCATATCTTATGTTCTTATGTATACATGAGGCCCTAAGACCATGAGACAAGAAATTCATCCGCTGCCACCCTGGAGAGGTGGGCCTGCTGGGAACAGAAGCGGGGCAACTGGAAGTTGTCTGGGCTAGCAAACAGGTTCATCACGGGTTCCCCCCAGATCTGGAAAAGCCAGTCAGCCATCCTAGGATCCAGCTGCCACTCATGTGGCTGGAGGACTCTGCTCAGCCTGTCGGCCAGAAGGTTGTTCTGGCCTGGTAGGTACACTGCCCACAGGAGGATACCCTGTTGGATTGCCTATGAGGGCCACTGCCTCCCAAAGGAGGGCACGAAACCCTGTGTCGTCCCTCCCCCTCCCCCCCTCCCCCGTTTGTTCATATAGAACATCGCAGCTTGTTGTCCAGCTGGACCAGCACAGGCTGATGAAGCAGATGGTGGCAGAAAGCTTGCATGGCCAAGTATATGGCCTGCAGCTTCAGGAGGTTGATCTGCTGGGTGCTCTCGCTTTGTGAGGAGGGAAGCATCCATGGTAAGGACCCTGGAGGGGCCTGGGGTCTAAAAAGGTATGCCCGCCTCGTGATGCTAGAGAGACTTCCACCAGACCAGGGAATCTGCCAGTTGGTTGGTTACAGAGACTCTGTTTTGAGGCATCCCATGGCCTGAGACCACTGGTCCTGGAGACACCACTGCACTGCCCTCATGTGGAGACGAGTGTCTGAGGTGATGTGGACTGTGAAGGCCTTGTTCATGAGAAGGCGCAGAAGAAGCCAAGCAGGCACAGAGGGACAGTACTGTATGTCTCGTGCCAGAGTCTTGAGATGGTCAGCTCGGTCCCTGGGCAAGAAGGCCTTTGACTGGAGGGGGTCAAGCTTTGCCCCAATGAGCTCTAGACACTGTGCCGGGAGCAGGTGAGACTCAGGGTAGTTTGATAAAACTCAAGTGCTTCAGAACCTGGATGGTGTGTGTGGTGGCCTGCTGCACCTTTGAGACTCTATGAGCCAGTCAACCAGATAGAGGAAGACAAAGACTCCTTGGAAACAGAGGAAGGTGGCCACGAGTGCCAGGCATTTTGTGAAGACCCTTGTGGCACAGGCCAAGCAGAGAGGGAGCACCCTGTACTGAAATGCCTGCCCCCTACTATGAACCGCAGGTACTGCCTGTGGTTGGGGTGAATGAGGATATGGGTATAGGCATCCTTGAGATCTAAGGAGCATAGTCAGTCTCCCTGCTGGAGGTAAGGCAAGAATGTTCCAAGGGGAGAGCATTTTGAACTTCTCCCTCACTAGGAATTTGTTGAGGTTGCGCAGGTCAAGAATGGGCCTTAGGGCCCCCTGTTCTTTTTGGTACAAGGAAGTACCTGGAGTAGAACCCCTTGCCCATGAGGTGATGGGGCACCGGTTCCACTGACTTGTCCTCAAAGACCTGCCAACTCCTTCAGTAGTAGGTCCTGGTAAAGGGGAGACCAGAGGGGCTCTCCCGGAAAATAAGGGGGAGGTGTCTGAGTCAGATGGAGGAGGTAACCCTCCCTGACCACTCGAAGTGCCCAGGAATCGGTGGTGATGGTCAGCCACCTTTGGGTATAGTGGGCCAGATGTCCCCCTGTGGGCTGCTGATCTACTTGGGGCAGATAGACTATGCTCAAGGAGTCAAAAACTCCACCCTGCCTGGGCCAGTACCGGTGCCTAGGGTTTTGGAGCCTTCGGCTTACGAGGGCCATGCTCATGTCCCTGTCCCTTTCCCTTAACCTGCTGGGGAGCTAGGGAAGCCTGAAAAGGTGAGCAGTTTCTGTAAGCAGCCCCTTTCCTCGAGTAGAAGGACTTTTTACCCAAGCCCTTCTGTTGGGGAGGGTTAGTGGTCTTAGAGAGCCTGGTCCTCATTGTGAACTCAGTCTCCAGCTCGGCAGCCTTGTCGGTCATGGGTTTGCCAAAGCGGTTCTCTCCTTGGCAGGGGACATCGACCAATTTGTCCTGAATCCACTGCTCGAGGTCAGACAACTGTAGCCAAGCTTTGCGCCATGGAAGGGCATCCTTGCCTGAAGGTGTTGCAGATTTTGCCACCACGTCAGGGAGTCCACCAACTGGTGGGTCACTGAGACTGTCTTGGAGGCAGCCTGTGTCCACTGATCTCAGACACTTCTGGGCAATCCTCATGTGCAGACGGGTGACTGGGGTGACATGGACCGTGGAGGCCATGTGGCCAAGTAGGCACAACAGAAGTTGAGCCGACACCAAGGGACAGTATTGCACATCTGTGGCCAATTCCCTGAGATAGTCGGCTCGATCCAAGGGAGGAAGGCTCTTGCCTGAACTGTGTCCAGTTTTGCCCCTATGAACTTCAGACACTCAGTCAGGAGGAGGTGGGACTGGGGTGTTTTATCACAAACCCCAGATGTTGTAGGACGTGGATGGTGCATGCTGTAGCTTGCTACACCTTGGCAGCCATGCCTCTTTTTATAAGCCAGTCATCCAAGTAGGGGAAGACAAATACCCCTTCGAGACAGAGGTAGGCAGCCACTACTGCCAGGCATTTGGTGAAGATCCTGGGGGTGGATGCCAGGCCAAAGGATAGTACCCTGTATTGGTAGTGGCCTGTGGCTGGGGTGAATGAGGATGTGGGTATAAGCATCCTTTAGATCCAAGGAGCATAGCCAGTCTCCGTGCTGGAAGTAAGGCAGCAATGTTCCAAGGGAAAGCATCTTGAACTTCTCCCTCATCAGGAACTTGTTCAGGTTAGAACATAACATAAGATATGCCATACTGGGTCAGACCAAGGTCCATCAAGCCCAGTATCCTGTTTCCAACAGTGGCCAGTCTAGGTCTGGGATGGGCCATAGGCTTCCTGTCCTTTTCGGCATGAGGAAATACCTGGAGTAGAACCCCTTGGCCCTGAGATGTTGGGGTATTGGTTCCACTGCCTTGTCCTTGAGAAAGCCTGTGAGTTCCTGCAGTAGGAGGTCCTGGTGAAGGGGGGACCTGGGGAGCTCTCCCAGGAAGAAAGGAGGAGGTTTCTGTGCCAGGTGGAGAAGGTAACCCTCCCTGATCACCTAGAGTGCCCAGGAATCTGTGGTGATGGTGGCCACCTGTTGTCATAGTGGATCACACCTCCCACTGTGGGCTGCTGTTCTCCTTGGGGTAGAGAGGCTTTGCCTAAGGAGTCAAAAGCTCCCCCCAGGCTGGGCTGGTGCCAACACCTGGGGTTTGGAAACTTGGAAACCTTCTGCTTACGAGGGCCATGCCTCTATCCCTAAGCCTGCTGACGAGACTTGGAAATGTGGGTAGTTTTTGTAAGCAGCCCCTTTCCTCTGGTGAAAGGGTTTTTTTTTACCAGAGCCCTTCCATTGGGGAAGGGTAGTGTCTTTTTGGAGAGCCTGGTCCTCATCACAAGTTCAGTCTCAAACTCGGCAGTCTTCTCCATCATGGGTTTGCCAAAGAGGTTCTCCCCTTGGTATAGGACATCGACAATTTGTCCTGAACCCACTGCTCAAGATTGGAAGACTGCCCACCGCAGCTACTCTAGCCACCGAATCAAAGCTGTCATAGGCTGCTCGAGTCATAAACTTGGAGCACTCACGGACGGCTCTGGACAGGTTCCTGAACCACTGCAGGGGTTCTTCGGAGAGACCAGCTGAGACCCTGGTGAGCTCTTTTGCCAGGTCTCTCAGGTACATGCCCATGTACAGCTGAAAGGCCAGGATCCGGCCAATGAGCATCGAGCCTTGATAGCACTTTTTGCCGAGGGCACAGAGGCGTGCATTTTCTGGCTCTTCAGCCGACGCATGGCCGACTCCACCACCCGGTTAACGACCTGCACCTAAAGGATAGGAGAGGAAAACCCTTACCTATCTTTAAGGCGCAGGAGCTAACCAGGCAGCATGCACTATTGCTGCTGCCCGGTCAGCTACTGCGGTTTCTGGCATGTACAGCGATCCCCGGATATTCAATGCCAGGGCAGCATATGAGGTTAGGGCTCTTCAACCTGGAAAAGAGATGGCTGAGGGGAGATATGATAGAGGTTTATAAATGGAATGGAACGGGTAAACGTAGATTGATTGTTTACGTCATCAGAATATAAAAAGACTAAGGGACATGCAATGAAGCTACAGGGTAACCTATTTAAGACTAATAAGAGAAAATATTTTTTCACTCAACGTGTATCAAACTCTGGAATTTGTTACTGGAGGATGTAGTAAAAGCTGTTAGTGTAACTGGGTTTAAAAAAAGATTTGGACAAGTTCCTGGAGGAAAGGTCCATAAATCATTATTAAAAGGGACCCAATACAAGCATGAGGAACCTGTGTCTTTTGGGGAGACTGCTAGGTACTTATGACCTAGATTGGCCACTGTTGGAAACAGGACACTGGGCTTGGACCTTGGTCTGACCCAGTATGGCATATCTTATGTTATGATCCCAGCATTGAATATCTGGGGGTTAAGGGTCAGCAGGCAGCTATGCCTTTTGGAAGCCCAGGCCCCGATACGAGTCGAGCCGCTTGCTCACGAGGCACACACGCCAGTGTTTCCCACATGCGGAGCATGAGCCATTCCAGGATGGGTACTGTCAATGATTCCCACAGTGGAGTCTTGTATTGGAGGATTTCTAGTTCCTCTGTCCAAGGATCCTCCTCTGATTCTGTTGGGTACACTAGTGCCTTTGACATGTCCCACACGAAGTCAAGGAACGCCATGTCCTTTGGCAGGGACTGACACCGAGACTCGGAGGGGGACAGATCTGAGGGGATGTCTCAATGGCGACGGGTATCAGGAGACCCCTTGTCCTCTGTCTTCCATTCTGAGTAGTCAGTGGAAGACTTTAGGGAAGCGTGGCTCGGAGGCTCCAGGCCTGAGTCTTGCCCGAACCCCTCAGAGGCCCCACAGCTGATATCATGTGCGCTAGTGCGGGAAGACTTTGGTCCTGTAGAACGGGACCCTGATTAAGACCTCGGCCAAGTATCAACTTGGGGCGTATGTCCTCAAGGATCAGCTTGACCTCTGGGAACATCCTCGATGTAGAGGGCCAGGTGGTCTGGGCGGAGGAACCAGCCATGCCAGACATCAGTGCCAGCTGCTGGTCCATGAAGGCAGACAAGCTGCACTTCAGGGCTGCCATTCTGGTCTCCAGTCCAGATGGCTCCGAAGCCTTCAGCGCGGGCACTGATGAACTCTGGCCCAGTGCCAGTTCCCCCGAAGGGGAGACCTCAAATAGGATGGCCTCGGGTTTCCAGGGCCGATCTCTGGGCAATTCCTTCCTGGCAACCTTGGTAGGCTGCTCCCTCTCTGAGCCCTCGGACGAGCGGTGTGGACTGTGAAACCTGGCTTGGAGATTACTCAGCCTGCTTGAACTGTCCAGGGAAGCTGCCTTTGAGGGTTTCTGTTTCTTTTTGTGTTCCCTCGAGGAAGACCCACGGCATCAACCAGGGTCCGTGTCGCCACCATGGGAGTCAGAAGCTTCAGATGGGGCCTTGGCTTTTGGAAGCACCAGGAACTCTGGGAAAAACCTTTTGTGCTGCTGCTGACGGCTCTTAAGGATCTTGGTGGACATCTTTTTACAGACCACAGGCCGTGGCTGTGCTGCCAGTTAGAAAAAGGGTGCGAAGGCGCTAAAGGGAAAAGAACAGGATACGAACCGGAGACTCTGCTGCAGCAGCGGGCTTGGGTGGCGGGAAGAGTACCGGTGCACTACCGGAGGAGAGTATGAAACTCAGGTCGAGAAAATCAACTTTTTCTGGGGGAAAGCAGACAGACATCTGAAGGGCTCCGTGGAAAAAAGGAGACTGAGTAAAATGGCACCTGCATGCCTGGCGGCATCTCCCAAAGGTGTTCTTTGAAAGCTGGGGAGATGCTTCCGCGAGGGCTCAGTTGGTGCTGACGTCACCCCTATGTGAGGACTGACTTCCTGCTTGTTCCTCAAGCAGGGATATAAGAGTCTGTCTTTCCAGTCCTAGCTTAAGCCTTAAGGATGCCCCTGTCACCTACTTCTGAGAGATTTAAGAGCCTGACTTAAGGCTCTCTCTTTTCTTTATCTATACAGAAAAAAAGCTATAGAAATAGGCTTTAACTTTGAATGTTTAAAGGAATGCACGATACTATTACAGCTCTAGAACACTCCTGTTTTTGAATAATTCATAAGAATGTTTCCTGCCGCTCAGTTGTTGGCTAATGATTCTAGTGTTCCTTCTCTGCTTCGCTAAGGATTATAAATACGTGTACTGGTAACGTGGAAATCTGAGAGCAGCTTTCATATTAATCAGGGGAATAAATGCATGACAGCTTGGTAAAATTAAGCAGCCCAGCGGATGGCTTTAAATCTGTAAACAGTCTGTTATCGAGGACTGAATGATCGTTTAAACCAGCCACATGAAGATGAAAGTTGAGACTGGCTACGTAATAGCAGGCAATAAATTTTTCTATTCTGCTTTAACTCAATGATTAGAGCCACATATGTGATATGAACTTATATCTGAAGCCAAGGCAGTCCTTCTGGTATTTGTAAAGCTAAAGCTTTTGTCTCCTAATGATATAGCCTGATGTTTCCAAAAGCGACTCTCAGCAACTTGTTCCTGGCCTACCAGCCACTAGCCCACTGCCTGTAAGTCCACCGCCTTCAAACGACGGTAAGCTTGCTGGAACACAATTCAGGAATGATTCTGAGTAAAGATTTGTCTGTGGAGTTGCAGTACTGCATCTATTTAGTGCTTTTGATCTGAACGGGACTGCTACCTGCTTTATAATAAAAGTACTTTGGAAACTTTCAGTGGTGAAATGTGCACCTTCATATACTGCAGGGTTGTTTACAAAGAGTGGGCAAGCAGGGCAAACACTCTGGATGCCAAGCTGCAGGAGCACCATGTTGCCTCTTTGGAATCATTCTGTAAGCCTACAAACACACGAGCCCTAAGAAAACATAATTAATGACAAATCTGTACAAAGTTACGGAGCAAGCATGTTGCGTTAACAGCACAGTGACAATATGCTCTGATTGTATATAGTTACCCAGTTATAAAGCCAAGTTGGTATACCTGTTCAATGTAAGTGCAAAGTAGATCCCCCTGCTTTGTACAAAGAATTGTTAATTGTGAACCGCACTGATTTTAAATAGCGTGGTATAGAAAAGCTATAAATAACTAAACCCTTGCGCTGGGAACCCTTTTGTCCAGCAACTGCCCTGCCAACATGTTTCTAGAGATGTACAAGTTGGTGCTCCTTTGTAGCATGGAATATCACAGATGTCAATGGATGGCATATGCTAAACACTATTAATTTCCAGTAATTAAAAATGAAACTGCTATTTTTTTTTCTAGTTCAGCAATTGAATTTTCCTCCAGTGGTATGCATTTCTGTTTCAGAGTGGTGTACAAAGCTTTCAGTCGTTGAATGTTGTGACAGCTTTGTGTATAAATTCAGATGCTCACTCAGTTCCTTCCTATTAATTCCATATTTAGGTATCCTCTTCCCCCAAAAAATCTACACTTGATTTAAGGCAGATTGCAAAATAAAATTGCATTATGTAAGGCAGAGGCCTAGTGACTGTCCTTGTTGCAGGCTAATGAAGGAGTTTTTATTGAAGCAGTATGAGGATTTTCCAAAGATGAGTCAGTGGTCACATGGGATCATCCTTCAGATGGAGCTCATACGTACAGGTTCAAAAGCCGATATCTGACCTCCTATTTGAAGAATTCTGATTTCGAAAAGAATAAAAGCTGGGGTAGCTGTGCCTATGCATGGGTTTACTTGTATGGTGGGGGGGGGGGGGGCGAGACTGGTTGCCAAAGGAATTGCTGGTTTCATGGCAGGCTGGGTAAAAGGTAACCCTTATGGTGTTTCAGGTTCTGCCCAAGCAACCCTACTGGACAGACTGGATGGACTATATCAGTCTTTATCTGCCGCCTTCAACTGTGTTACTGTGAAACATTCCATAACCTACAAAGATTCAGCAATTCTTACAATGTTTGTTCCTACTATTTTCAGAGGCTAAACCTAAAGTGGTGGGGCGGTTCCAGGTCACTCCATCCAAAGAGTTGACTGAAAACCTTCAGGATACTTCAAAATCAAACCAGCAGGAAAACAGTTGCCAAAACTGCTGGACACCCGGGCCGGTGCTACTGCAACCCCAAGAACCTAGAGTGGCTGGCATTGGGGACCCTGCTTCAACCCTAGATCTCTTTGAAACGTCTTCTGATTCAGATGTGAGTACAGATCAAGATACTGAGCTCTGTGACTGTTCAAATCCTGATGTCCCCATCCAAGGCACAGAGGGAAGCCTTGAGGACACAGCAGAGTGTAGCGGAAGTCTTGTGGCTGAGGGAACGATGGCTACTCCAGCACAGAGCAGCCAGCTGATGGATGGGGATGAGTCAGGACACCAGTGTTCTAGCAGTGAGAACCCGGAAGGCCCTCAGCCGATATCATTGATCACCATGTGGATTAACTGTCCCCGGAGCACTCACTACTTAAGCAGCGATGATGACACAGAGAGCGAGGATGATGATATTTTTGAGGAACTGGAGAACCTCAGACAGAAGTAAGTCCCAGTCTGCTGGGAGCTTCTTTTTAGCAGGGTTTGCATGCTGGGTAGTATTGCCAGAGTCATTGCAAGGGTACTGGGCACTGTAGGCAAATCGGTCCCATACCACTCAATCCAAACAAGTTATTTGCTATTCTTACTCCGCTTCCATAAGGTCTACCTCATGAGCGTGTTCAAAGCATGGGGTTTGGAGGGGAAGTAACAATTTCTGATGCCAATCTCACAATGCCCAAAATTAGTATCAGGAAGTTTTTGTTCCCTAAGTATGTTTTGAACTTGTTTGGAGTGCTGGCTTTATGGAAAAGCAGTGGGAAGCTGCAGCCCAGGCTCCTGCCTAGCCGACTCAATGCTCTCTTCACCTGGTTGATTGTGTAGATCCTTGCCAGCCATGCTGCTCCATCTAGTTGGCTCTACTGGCCCTTCAAATTCTGACTCACTGTGTTGTCCTATTTTACCAAATCCTGTTGCATGGATGATGCATCAAACCCAAACCTGGGAGGAAGAGGTGAGGCTATTTCTCTTTGTTCCCTATGCCTGAAATATATCACTGAGTATGCAATAGCAAATAACTGAGCTGCGAGAAGGCTCCAGGGAAATCCCTCCCTGCTCCCTCTGCCTTCCAGATAGAACTATGAGCTCCTCCCCTTCAGAGGAATCCTTCCCTGCTTCTCCTTCCTTTCAGGGCAAGCACTGCCTGTTCCCCCATCTCTCTGACAATGATTTTCAACCGGGGTTTTGTGACACACTAGTGTGTCACAGAAGGCAGGGATTGCGTAACAGAGGCTCTGAAGGCGCAGCAGCAGAAGCTGAGTGGCTGGAGATATGGCTGCATGAGCCCCAGCACTTTCACTACCTTCTTCTGAACAGTGTTCCTCCTCCACGCCACAGCAACAGGGGCCACTGATGATTTCATTTCTGGTGCGCAAGGACACACCAGAAGTGAAATAATCATAAGCACCGCTTGCGTCTGCGACCTGGAGGAAGATTCAGAAGAAGGTAGTGAAAGTGTCATGACTTGAGTGGCTGCTCTTTCTGACATATTGGACAGGGGAGATGCTGCACCACTGGGGGAGGGGGACAGAGGAGATGCTGCACTATTGGGGGGTAGAAGTAAGAGAGAGAGTGGAAAGGGAACTGCTGTATCTTAGGATGAAAGGAATGAGGAGGAGGAGGAGGAGATGCTGGAATGCAGAAAGGGGAGGGAAAAAGAAATGGGACAGGACAATGGAGAAAAGGGCTAAGAGCGAAAGATCCAATAGGTTCAAGACAGATATAGGGTGGGAATGGAAGAAAGAGGAGAAATGAAAAGAAAAAAAAAAGATGGCATACACTGGAAAAAGAATTAACAGAAGACTGAGGAAAATAAGACAGATTAGGACCCAAGAGACTGTAAAACTAGAATGCCAAGACAACAAAAGTAGAACAGTGGCCAATCTAGATCATACGTACCTAGCAGTTTCCCCAAAAGACACAGGTTCCTCAATGCTTGTATTGGGTCAAGCAGTGATATCCCGGGTCCCTTTTAATGATGATTTATGGACCTTTCCTCCAGGAACTTGTCCAAACCTAACAGCTTTTACTACATCCTACGGTAACAAATTCTAGAGTTTGATTACACGTTGAGTGAAAAAAATATTTTCTCTTATTAGTCTTAAATAGTTTACCCTGTAGCTTCATTGCATGTCCCCTAGTCTTTCTATATTCTCATGACGTAAACAATTGATCTACATTTACCTGTTTCACTCCATTCACTAATTTATAGACCTCTATCATATCTCCCCTCAGCCGTCTCTTTTCCAGGTTGACGAGCCCTAACCTTTTTAGCCTCTCTTCATAGGGGTATCTGTTCATCCCCTTTACCATTTTGATAGCTCTTCTCTGTACCTTTTCTAACAACTGGGGGAGGGGGGGGGCAAGCTGTTGCCGAATTGAACATAAGAAATGGCATACTGGGTCAGACCAAGGTCCATCAAGCACAGTATCCTGTTTCCAACAGTGGCCAATCTAGGTCATAAGTACCTAGCAGTTTCCCCAAAAAACACAGATTCCACAATGCTTGTATTAGGTCAAGCATTGATATCCCGGTTCCCTTTTAATAATGGTTTATGGACCTTTCCTCCAGGAACTAGTCCAAACCTTTTTTTAAACCCAGCTACACTAACAGCTTTGACTACATCCTCTGGTAACAAATTACAGAGTTTGATTACATGTTGAGTGAAAAAAATATTTTCTCTTATTAGCCTTATATGGGTTACACTGGAACTTCATTAAATGTCCCCTAGTCTTTCTACATTTTGATGGTGTAAACAATCGATCTCCGTTTACCCATTCCACTCCCTTCATTAATTTATAGATCACTATCATATCTTCCCTCCGCCGTCTCCCAGGTTGAAGAGTCCTAACCATTTTAGCCTCTCCTCATAGGGGTATCCTTCCATCCCTTTACCATTTTGGAGACTCTTCTCTGTACCTTTTCTAATTCTGCTATATCCTTTTTTTTTTTTTTTTTTTTTTAATTTAAAATTTTTTATTGCACACATCAACAAAAACAGTAACAAACAGGCCATAACTATAACAGCCCTCCGCCACCCCATTCTGTCCACAGTCGGGGGCACATACCCAATAGACCCAAGGAAAGCCCATAACAGTAATTTTCACACCATTAATATACAGTAGCCCCGTAGCTCTACCCCGCCTTACACATACCACCCCCCCACACCACCATTCGGCCCATACTGTCCGACTTGCCCCCTCCTAGAATTTTACTCCCCACCTCAATACCCCCCTCCCCCCCTTCCCCCCCCCATACCTTTACCCCCCCCCCAGGGCCTCTAACCCGGTATCAATATCCTATGGGGCATTCTCTCTCTCCAAATATTTCCCCCAGATATTGGAAAAGCTCCGCAAACTCCCATTCTTCAGTGCGGTGAGTTTGCACATCAAGAAAATCTGCCCCACCAGCGCCTGCACCTCCCCCAACCCCGGAACCCCCGGCTGCTTCCATCGCCGGCCCACCAAAAGGCGCACCGCTACACAACAGAAATTCAGGAACCCACTCTCCGCCTTATTCAACCCCTCCGCCCCCTTCCCCAGTAGGGCCACCGCCGGTAAGGGTGTCAATACCGTACCTAAGATTCTACTCACCCATTCAAACACACCTCCCCATACCGCATGCAGCTCCTCACACTCCCACCACACATGCAAGTATGTACCCGCCGCTCCGCAGCTGCGCCAACATTGCCCATCTGGTAGATGGTACATAACCTGCAGCCGCACCGGCGTCAAGTGCCATCTATACAGAATTTTATAATTATTCTCCAACAGATGCGCCGCCAACAACCCCTTATATCGGTTCCTAAAAATTTGCTCCCACTGTGCCTCATCCCAACAACCCCCTAAGTCCGTTTCCCATCGCACCTGAAAAGCCTCCTTCCCCCCCACAATTCCCATAAGATTATAAAACTGCGTAACCACTCGTTTGGGAGACCCCATGAGCCCCATCACCTCGATGCCCGTGGGATCCCGGGCCAATCCAGGTACATGTTAATGCCGGATATAATGGCCGAGTTGGATATAGTGGTATTCCTCAGACCCCTTCAGATGGTATTGCCTCCTCAGTGTGTGAAACGGCACAAGGCGTGTCCCCTCAAGCAGCTGTCCCACCCGTACCAAACCGTTCTCCGCCCACCTGGTAAAGACAGGGCTCTCCAATCCCGGGGGGAACTCTGGATTCCCCCTAATGGGCACCAATCTGGACCTACCCCCCCTCCCCAGCCATCCCTGCTGCCATTTATTCCATAGGTCCACTGTCCGCCTAGTGTAAGGATTCCGCACCAGGATGCTGCGCCGCTGCTCTCTCGGAAGCCACATCCATTCCCCCAAATTCCGCACCCCCAACTCATCCCCTTCCATTTGTACCCACTCTTTCACCTCCTCTCCCCACCATTCCACAATAGCCCCCAGTTGTGAGGCTTCTAAATAACGTGCCAGATCGGGGACCGCTAACCCCCCCTTGTCCTTGCCCTTCATTAAAATCTGCCACGCCACTCGGCAAGACCTTCCCCCCCCCCACAAATTGCATCAAGGAGCGCTGCCACCGCTGTACCGCGTTCCTCCCCACCCCTATGGGCAAGGACCTAAAAAGATAGAGCCACTGCGGCAACACCACCATCTTCACAGCCGCAATCCTGCCAAGCCAGGAAAGCCCCTTACCCTGCCAAACCTCCAGTTCTCTCCGTATCTTACGTTCCAGCTGCCCATAATTAGCCCCAAATAACTCCCCCTCCGTCGGTGTGAGATATATTCCCAAATATTTTATCCCCTCCTTCGCCCACCGATATGGAAACCGACCCTGAATCCCCTCTCGGGACCCCCTATCCAAAGAAATATCTAGCAATTCGGACTTAGATGCGTTGACCTTAAAACCAGAACACACCCCAAATTCCCGCAATACAATATCCAATGCAACCAACGAGTCCAATGGGCGGGTTAGTAGAAATAATAGGTCATCAGCAAATAGTGAAATTTTGCTGATCACGCGGCCCCCCACCACCCCCCAGATCTCGGGGCTCTCACGGACATACTGAGCCAACGGCTCCATAGACAACACAAATAAGAGCGGGGAAAGTGGGCAACCCTGCCGCGTCCCCCGAAAAAGTTCAAACGCCTCCGTATAGTCTCCATTAATTCGAATCTTAGCCAGCGGACGAGCATAAATAGCTTTAACCCACTCCAAATATGCCCCCCCCCCAACCCCATCCGCTCCATCACTTTAAACAGATAAGGCCAATAGACCCTATCAAACGCCTTTTCGGCATCTATAGCTAACAAAACCAGTGGTTCTGCGCAATGCTTCGCCTGCCAGACCGCATTCAACACCCTCCGGATATTATCCCCCGCCTGCCGCCCGGGAACAAAACCGGGCTGATTTTCATGAATTAACCGCGGCAAATACTCCCGAAGCCGATTGGCCAAAACCTTTGAAAAAATCTTAAAATCGGACCCCAGGAGCGATATCGGTCTGTACGAGCCACACAATTGGGGATCCTTCCCCTCTTTCGGCAAAATAGTTATTCCTGCCGTACGCATTGATTCAGGGATCGGTCCCCCCCCCCCCCCCGTAAACGAATTATACAACCTGGCTAACGGCTCACACAAGACCGCAGCGAACTTTTTATAAAACTTATTCGGGAAGCCATCCAGGCCCGGAGCCTTCGCTGCCGGCAATCCCTTAATAACCAAGGCCACTTCCCGTTCCTCAATGGGTCGGGATATCCAAGCTGCCTCCTCCACCCCCAAACTCGGGAGCTGGACTTGCAAAAATTTCTCTACCGGGGCCTGCGAGCTAATCCCCTCCACCGCATACAATTGTTTATAAAATTCCACAAATCTATCCTGGATCTGTTTACTGTCCCTCAACTCACGCCCCTGCGCATCCCGGATTTTGGTGATAAAATTCCGAGTCCGAAGCCGCTGCAATTTCCGCACCAAAAGACGCGATGGCCGGTTGCCCCATTCAAAGACCTGCTGCTTCAATGTGTCTTGGGCAAATTTAAGCTCCGCCAGGTCCAACTCCCCCAGTTCCCGATTGAGGCGGCGCAGCTCCTGCTCGTGCTGCTGCGGGGCCTTCCCCACCTTCTGCAGCCCTTCCAGCTGTCGGATCTGCGCCCTCAGATGTTCCTTTTTACTCTCCTTCTCCCTCTTCAGATAAGAGCCAATAGAAATCAGCTCCCCCCTTACTACCGCCTTCAAACATTCCCAAATCGAAGCTATCCCACACTCCCCATTATCGTTAAGCGCCAAATAATCCTTTATCCCTTTCTCCACTCGTAACACTACCTGCGGATCATCCTATAGAGATTCATTAAGCAACCAGCCCCCCCTCTTCTTCCCCTGGGGTCCGACCCGCAGGTCAATCCACACCGGGGCATGGTCCGAAAGCGTCCGTTCGCCAATCTCACAACTCTCAACCGCCGGTAACAGAGGTTTCGAAACCCAGATCATATCTAAGCGGGAGAAGGAGTGGTGAACCGGAGAGTAAAAGGTATAATCCCTCTCTCGGCCCCGCACTTCCCTCCAAGTATCCGCCATCCCCATATTAACCCCCATAACCTTTAACAGACGCCGAGCTCTGGCAGTCCCCTCTCCCGCCCCTGTGGAATTATCCAGCCTGGGGTTGATAGTCAAATTGAAATCCCCGCCCAACACCACTTGTCCTTCAGCGAATTTATCCAACTCAGAATTTAACTCCTGGTAAAAGGGCCCCTGCGCTTCATTCGGGCCATAAAGATTAACAAAAGTAAAAATCTGGCCGTACAATTTAAGCTTAAGAAAAATATACCTCCCTCCCCGATCTTTTTGAAGGGCACACACCTCGTGCGGTATAGTACCCCGAAGTAGGATACCCACCCCCCCTTTACGCCCCACTAAGCTGTTGGAGGAGAACCACTGATCCTTAAATTTATTATGGGACATTCGCCACTCATCCTGTTTCTTCAAATGGGTCTCTTGCAAAAATATTATATCCCCCCGCAAACGTTCTATTTCCTTATACACTCGCTGCCGCTTAGCCGGCGCATTCAACCCCGCACATTCCAATTATTTACCCGCAGCTTTTCCCTCCAACACATTGCCCCCCCTCCCCTTCACACAAATCCAACTTGGGTAAGAGATCCCCTTCCCCTCCCTTCCACCCCCCCCCCACCCCCCCCTCCCCCCCCCTCCCTGCCCGGGACCACAATTTTGATCCATAAGAGGCATGGCGTCACCTCCCCGTAGACCCCACAAAACCCATTACACATACCCAATGGTACACAAAACATATACAATTAGGGTGCCTGTACCCTACAGGCGAATGCATCAGCTACAGTCCTCCGGTCGGGGCGAGCGTCTCTGCTGCCGCCGCAGCCGCTTGTCTCCTTTTTGCGCTCTTTGCCACCCGCCCGGGCGCTCCCCAGACCGGCGCTCACTCGTAGGCTCCACTGCCAGCAGAACGGGAACATCCTCCCAGCCCGCCAGCTGAAGTACCCGCGCTGCTTCCTCCGGTGTCCGAACATGAGAGGTAGTCCCATCAATCGAGAACTGAAGGCCAAAGGGAAAAGTCCACCGGTATTTGACCTGCTGCTCACGAAGCCATTTCGTTATCGGAGCCATTTCCCGCCTTTTCCGAATGGTAATGGCGGACAGGTCTGCATAAAGTTCGACCCGGTGGTTCTCCCACTTCAACTCCGGCAGCCGCCTAGCAATCTCCATAATGGCATTTTTAGTTGAGTATTCATGAAAGCAAGCCACTATATCCCGAGGCTTGCCATCTCGGCGGGGACCCAGCGCTCGGTGTGCACGTTCTAAAGTCAGACACCGCGTGGTTCCCGGCCCTTCTGCTTGCTCCAATATCTGCTTACTCAATTGTTCCACCAACCGCATGCAGTCCTCTTTCTCATTACTTTCGGGCACTCCCCGGACTCTGATGTTAGCCCTTCGGGAGCGGTTCTCAAGGTCCTCAACCTTTGTCCACAACTCCGCCAAGTCTCCATCCCAGGCATCCACTCTGGTTAGCAGGCCCTGTACCTCCTTGTCCTGGGCCTCCACTTTGCCCTCCACCTCCTCAAGTCGACCTCCCACCTCTCTCATCTCTCCCTTCAGGTCCTCCATCCAGATTTGTACATCGCCCTGGAAGCTGGCAAGGTCCTGCCGGAGCTCCCCGAACCAAGATTTTATTTCACCCCGCAGACCCGCCAGCTCACTCGTCTGCTCCTGGGCAGCTCCCGACGGGGACTTCGACCCATCCCCCGCCGACGTTCCAGGCGCCGCCATTTTGCTCCTTCCACCAGCGCTCCCCGAGCCTCCTTTAAATGCGAAAGCTTTCAGCTCCGCCGCGCCTTTCTTCATCGCGACCCTCCAACACACCTCACCACTTGCTTACACCCCAATTCGAGGGGATTTTCCGCCGTTAATCGTTGATTGTGCACCAATTATTCACCCGGTCCTACGGAGCTCCACTCTCACGCTCCCGCTCGGATCGGTGACGTCATTTCCTCCTGCTATATCCTTTTTAAGATATGGCGACCACACTTGCATACAATATTCGTGGTGCAGTCGAACCATGGAATGATACAAAGACATTATAATATTCTTTGTTTTATTTTCTACTCCTTTCCTTATGATTCCTAATATTCTATTTGTTTTCTTGGCCGCCACTGCACACTGGGCAGAGGGTTTCAACATATTATCCATGATAACGCCTAAATCTTTTCCTGGGTGGTAGTTCCTAATATGGAACCTTGCATCGTGTAACCATACTTTGGGATGTCCTAGTTCTAATCTGCGCCTCTTGTTGGGAGTACATAGGGTTTCTGTGGCTTCAGAGCATTTTTATATTCAACTCATAAGCACTGCATAGCGACCCTATGGATTAGTTGTCCTAAACTGTATTCTGTCTTCAGTCAGGCAGCTCATTGTTGATAGAGTACCACCTATAGCTACTGTTCTTGTATCAATTCACCTCATTGCTGGCCTTCTCTCTTTGTGCTGACCTTCTACCTTGCCAAGCATGATGTCTTTCTATTTCACATTGTGTGTCCAAAGTATGAAAGTCAAAGTCTTGTCATCTGAGCTTCTAAGGAAAGCTTAGGTTTGATCTCCTCTAGTACTGACTGGCTTATTCTTTGGGTAGTCCATGGTATACACAGTATTCACATGGTATACACAGTATTCATAGCCAGCACCATAGTTCAAAGGCATTAATTTTCTTCTTGTTTATCTTTTTCACTGTCCAACGTTTGCATACATACGATGTTATTAAAAATACCATAGCTTGAGCAAGTTGAATCTTTGTATGAAGAGAGACATCACTGCTCTTGAGAATCTTGTCTAGGTCCTTCATAGCCATTCTGCCAAGAGCAATGCAACATCTGATTTCTTGACTGCTTGTCATTTCTTTATTGATTGGTAGGTTAAAGTTGTCAACTATTTCAATTTCTTCTCCATCAATGATGAACTTATTGATTTTGACAGTTGTCAGTATCTTTGTCTTCTTTATATTAAGATGCAGGGCCATTTTAAGACTGTTTCCTTGATCTTGAGAAGCAAATTTTTCAGATTAGTCTTCACTTTCAGCAGGTAATGTGGTATCATCAGTATAGTGAAGGTGGTTGACAAGTCTTCCACCAATCTTCACACCTCGGTTGTCTTCATACAGTCCCTCTTCTCTGATGATTTGTTCTGCATATAAATGAAACAGAGTAGGGGGAAAGTATGCAGCCTTGTCGTACACCTTTGCTGATTTTAAACCATTCTGTTTCTCCTTGTTCTGTTCGAACTTTGCTTCTTGATCAATGTAAAGGTTGTGCAAGAGAACTAGAAAGTGTTCTGTTATACCCATACTTCTTAATGTAGACCAGAGTTTCTCATGGTTTACACAGTCAAAAGCCTTGCTGTAGTCAATAAAACATATATAGATACCTTTTTGGTATTCTTTTGTCTTTTCAAGGATCCATCTCACATACGTGATGACGTCTCTCGTTCTTCGCCCTTTCCTGAATCCCATCTTTCACTGACTCAAAGCTGTGCCAGCAGGGAACACAGGACCCATCTGCCGATGTGATCCATCCACAACTCCGTTTACGAGGGTCTGAAAGTTTTGCATAATTGGCTTGAAGGGTTACTATTTAGTTTATATGAAATTACAACTGTTTGAGTTTTAAAAAAGTGGTACCTGTGGCACTTCCTTCTTGGACACGCCATGCCAGCAAGTTTTGTGCTGAGAGCACCTCTCCCTAAAAGGCCTTATCGACAAGTATGAGGTCAGGGAGGTTAAGTGACTTGCTCAGGGACACACATCTAGGTTAGGAGAATATTAACAAGTGTCTCCAGGGTTTTGGTCATCTGCAAGGACCACTCCAGTGCCAAGAAAAATGAGATATTTTTAGCTTGATGGGCAAGTCACAGCACTTAACTCCAGCTGAGGAAATGTCTCCTGGTCTGTAGCTGAGTTCCTGTGCAAATGACAGGCACAGCTGCACAATGGGATGGCCTCTGCAGGTGGTCTCTAGCAAGGAACAGCCTCATTGTTTGAGCTGGATGAATCCCAGCTCTTGCACTGTTTGTTTTAAAAACACAGAAACATGATGGCAGAAAAAGACCACATGGACTATCTAGTCTGCCCTTCACACACTACAAGAGTCCCCTTTTTCCCTTTCGAGAGCCTCTTTGTTTGTCCCATGCTTTTTTGAATTAAAATACTGTCCTCATCTCTACTACTGGGAGATTATGCCACGCATCTACCACTCTTTCCGTGAAGAAATATTTGCTCATACTCCTCCTTAGTCTATCCCCTTTTATCCTCATCCTATGTCCCCTTGTAGCAGAGCTTGCTTTCATTCGAAAGAGGCTCTCTTCCTGTGCATTTATGCCATGGAGGTATTTAAACATCTCAATCATATCATCTCTATCCCGCCTTTCCTCTAAAGTATATATATTAAGGTCCTTAAGTCTGTTCTCAGATGCTTTATAACGAAGACCATTAACCATTTTAGTAGCCACGCTCTGCACTGACTCCAACCTGTTTGAAGGTGCGGTCTCCAGAAATGCACACTATACTCCAAATGAGGTCGCACCAAAGACGTATACAGAGACACTATCACCTCCTTTCTTCTGCTGGCCGTTCCTCTCCCTATGCACCCAAGCATCTTTCTAGCTTTCGCCATCATCTTTTCTACCTGTTTAGCTACTTTGAGATCGTCGGACACAATCACGCCTAGGTCCTGTTCTTCTTTCGTGGACAGAAGTACATCACCCACTATACTGTATCGCTCCCTTGGATTGTTGTAACTCAAATGCATGATCCTATGTTTTTTAAGCATTAAATCTCTGCTGCCAAATTCTAGATCATTCTTCAAGCTTAGCTAGATCCCACCTTATGTTATCTACACCTTCTGAGTGTTGCAGATTTTGGTATCATCCATAAAGAGGTAAACCTTACCCGACAGCCCTTCCGCAAGATCACTAACAGAAATGTTAAACAGAATGAGTTCTCAATCTAGTCCTCTGGATAGCCATAATGAATATGCATGAGAGAGATTTGCACATGTCTTTTCATAATTTTAAATAATATTGGGACCAATATTCAGCAGTAGCAGCTATCTGATCTAACCACGGCTAGCTGCCGAATTTTAAACCCAGATATTCAATGCCAGGGTCATATTTGGCTTGCCCAGATTTGCCGGAAGCTAACCGGGCAATGGTGATATTCAACTGCTACCTGCTTAGCTTCTGTGGTTAAAGTTAGGCCAGCCTTTGCTATTATTGACTTTTGCCATGTAGCCATAACCAGGCAGTGGCTCAATATTGCTGCTGCTGCCCCCGCACTACCCTGACGCACCGCAATGATGAGCAGCTTTTACACGGTTTGCAGGTCTGCTAACCATGAAAGTGCTTGTGAATATTGGGTCCCTTATCTATACCATATGTCGCACCATATTTTTCATAATTTTAATGTAGGACTATGAAAGCAGGAATTTGGCTTTAGCATCACTGTGGCTATAAAATTCCCGCAGTGCCATCACTGCAGGTCCCCATATGGAACTGTGTTATTGCTGGTCCATGCACTATATCCTGCATTTCTGCGGCAGCCTCACTGCTGGATGGAGCTGCATTACTGCAGTCACATCTCTAGCTTATTTTCAACGGTCACATTATTGGAACCAATTGCAAGTGCCCTGGTAAAATTAAAAATAACTGATTTTTGAAAAATAGGTGCCCTGTCTAAAATCACTGCTTCCTCCAGTAACAATTAGAGGGCTTGTTTATGGTAATATTCTGGGTTGAAGAAAAAAAATGCACACCAGCCTCCCCTTTAAATATTAGAATTAAGCCTAGGAGGCCCCACAGCACTGTGGTGAAAAAACCCTCAAGATGTAGCTGTTGCAGTAAGCTCATTAAATCTCCTCCTCTTCTTTCAGACACCTGTCAGAAGTGCAGATGTTGCAGACTCTACAGAAGAAGGAGATTGAAGAGTTGTATTCTAAGATGGGCAAGGTGCCTCCACCAGGGATCGTATCGCCGGCTACCATGTTATCCAGCCGGCAAAGACGTCTGTCCAAGAGTGGCTTTAGCCAGTCCCGGCGCAATAGCTTACAGAGAGTGGAATTTCTACCACCTACAAGTAACCCTGGTTAGGGCACCTTTTTTTTTTGGCTCAAAGATTGCTTCTGCTTCTCTATGCTTCTAGTTCATTCAGGCCAGCCTCTATGGGTCTAAGATGCTATACGCCTTCATTCATAATTACCTGGGATTTTTCTCCTATTTTTATAGACTGTCCCCACTCAGCCTGACTGCTGCAGTGACTGTCTTCAGCCAGAGACCCAGCCCACAGCTCTCTCTAAAATCTGACTAATCTGGACCCTATATCTGGCCTCTAGTTGTCACCACTGAGTTAAAGGCAGCTGTTTTCTCCCTTGCCCACATAGGGCTGCATCCTGAACTTGGCCAGTCAAAGCAACAAAAGAGCTAACCCAGGAGATGTTTAGATCCTCTGCATGACAATTTCAGTTTATGTATGCCCCTTCTCCTTAAAGGACCCGGGATGGCTTACAGCATCCCATCCAAAATGCAGTGCATACAATAGCAACATACAGGACATTATTCAAAGCCCTTATTAGGTAGGTGGGGAACTTATTCAGATAAGGGCACAGAGAGAAAGATTCAGTGGCATTACCTGAATTTCCATCTAAAGTGGCAGCTGAAAATCATCGCTCTCTAGACAAGGCTAGTGGAGTGGAGGAGCAGCCTAGTGGTTAGAGCACTGGCTTGGGAACCCAAAGACCAGGGTTCAAGTCCCACTAGCGCTCCTTGTGGCTTTGGGCAAGTCACTTAACCCTCCATTGCCTCAGAAAAATCCAAGTTATCAGTGTCCCTGTTTAATGTACATCACCAAGTTTAAGTTACAATGTAAACCGCTTTGATTGAAATGATAAAGCAGTATAAAAAACACCTGTTAAATAAAAAAGGCTGCCACTTTTCCGAACGGTGGCCACTCAGTGTGGATATTCAGTGGCAGTCACTATCCCAATACTGCTGCTGAATATTTGGGATTGGGTGGCTTGTGTTGTGGTCACCAAACAATCCTTTGAATATCACCCCCATAATATATATCACTGCAGAACTGTCCAGCTGTTTTTCTTCTAGTTTGGGTAGATGGGCACTGCCTCTTTATCCCCACTTCTTTACCCAGACTTAGAGGATTTCACAACCAGTTTTAGGGCCAATCTCTCTACGCCTAGGTCTGAGGTGGCTTAAACCTCCAGCACGTGCCCCTGACAGTATTTTGATGGCATCAGGTGCTTTCACGATGCCTGGCTCGTCTTCCTCTCAGATGATCCAGGCATCGGACAAAGCCCATGTCGTCATCAAAATACTGTTGGGCTAATATGGAAATTAGCCACACAGTGCCCGTTTCTCTGGGACAGCATGCCAGAATAGCGATGATTTCTTGTGAGCATGTGTTTGGCTTGCTCTCCAAGTTTAATGCTGCTATTTTACACCCAGTTTAACAGGTGGCTCATTTGCATGCTTATTCCTTTCTGCATCTATGCACTATTGAGGCACTGCAAACAGGTGTAAAAAGCCAATAGCTGGCGCTGAAGTCGCATTCTTTCTGCATTGGCCTGCTTGTGAATTATTCTCCAGGAACAAGCAGGAAGTCAGTCCTCACATATGGGTGACACACGCAGACTCAAGAGTCAAAAAGACCCATTCCTTTGTGCCCCTCAGCAAGGAGGCCCAGGCCCCTCAACCGAAAGGCCTTCCAGGGCTTGATACTGTGTGCTGAGTTCAATCCTACCAACTATACATTGGCATGTATCTCAAAGAACTGGCGAGGCAGCTCCCTGGTTTCTCGGCAGGCCTCAACGGGGAACCCCTTCAGCGGTTCAAGTCTGTGGCCTCAGCGGTCCAGGAATGCTCAAAGTTTTTATCCAGAGCAGCCTATGACTACCTCGAGGCCTCAACCAGAGTAGCTGCTGTGGGCATCGAGACCCTACGCTGGGTAAGGCTGCAGTTGTCTGACCTCGAACAGTGGGTTCAGGACAAACTTAATCGATGTCCACTGTATCAGAGAGAATCTCTTTTGGAAACCCATGGCAGACAAGGTGGCTGAAATAGAGACTGAGTTCCTGACAAGGACCCAGACATTCTAAAAAAAAGACCTCTGTGTAGCCCCAGAAGAAGGTGCTTGGGAAGAAACCCTTCTTCCCGAGGTAAAATGGGAGGTTTTGGTAAAACCTCACAGTTCCAAACCTTTGCAGCCCAGCAGCAAGGCCAGTCCCACAAGAGGCAAGGGCATGGCCTCCGCAAACAAAAGACCCTCCCAAGTTCTAGACTCTGGCTCAACCTGGGGGGGGGGGGGTGGTGCTTTTGACTCCTTGGTGGTCTCCCCCACGTGGTCTCCAACAGCCCACAGGGGGGTCCATCATCACTACTAATTCCTGGGTAGTGCAAGTGGTCAATGAGGGCTACCTCCTCCACCTGCAATGGGTGCCACCCTCATACTTTCCAGGAGAGCCCATAAGACCTCTCCTCCACCAGGCTCTGCTCCTCACAGAGCTCACAGGTCTCCTTGAGGACAAGGCAGTAGAACCAGTACCCAAGCATCTCTGGGGCACAAGGTATTTCCTTGTTCCCAAGCGAACAGGGGGCCTCAGGCCCATCTTGGACCTACAGGACCTAAACAGATTTCTGGTAAAGGTGAAGTTCAAGATGCTGTCCCTTGGAACACTGCTGCCATACCTCCAGCAGGGAGACTGACTATGTTCCTTAGACCTGAATGATGCTTATATGCAACATCCTGAGCCATCCCAACCACCGAAAATACTTCCACTTCATGGTGAGAGGTCACTACCAATACAGAGTGCTGGCTTCATCACCAAGGGTCTTCATCAAATGTCTGGCGGTGGTCGCAGCCCACCTTCATCTCCAAGGGGCCTTCAACTTTCCCTACCTGGCTAGCTCATAAGGGGAGGCATAGCTGCAGAGGTGCACCTGCCATCGAGCGCATCATCCACAACCTGCAGCACTTAGGATTCATCTTCAACTACCTGAAGTCCCACCTTTTTCTGGCTCAGTGCCTGGAGTTCATAGGAGTTCAGCTAGGCACCCTCCAGTCAAAGGCCTTCCTCCCTCAGGAGAGGTCAGAATGCCTCAGGGGGCTAGCTGCAGAGGTACAGCACCGCCAATCGCTACCCACCCGGCTTCTCCTCTGCCTGCTGGGCCACATGGTCTCTATGGTCCACATGACCCCACATGCCGGCATATACATGAGTGACCCAGTGGTGCCTTCACTCTCAGTGGATACAAGCCACAGGCAGACTCCAGGACAGGGTGAGAGTGACTTGCCAGCTGGCAGATTCCCTCAACTGGTGGCAGGAATGCCCTTTCAGGCACCCAACTGCCAGATAGTCCTCAGCACGGATGCCTCCCACCTTCTGGCACTCCAAGCCTTCTGCCACTGGCTGCAGCACCTGTTTGTGCTAACCCAGATAGACAACCAGGTTGCAATGTTCTACATGAACAAGCAAGGGAACACAGGGTCATACTCCCTCTGCTAGGAGGTAGTAGCCCTTTGCTCATAAGCACCACACAGCAGGATGCTCCTAAGGGGGTTTACCTCCCGGGCCAGAACAATGTCCTAGCCGACTAGCTGAGCAGTCCTCCAGTCACACGAGTGGCGCCTGGATCCCAGGGTGGCCTTCCGGCTATTTCGACTCTGGGGCATCCCTCTAGTGGACCTATTCACCAGCCCAGACATCACAGTTGCCCAGCTTCTGCTCCTGCCAGCTGCACCTGTCCTGGGTAGTAGCAGATGCGTTCATGATTCCATAGATGGTAGGCCTCCTTTATGCCTTCCGCTGACTCTACTGACCCTCTTCAAAGTCCAAAATGACAGGGCATCACTGATACTGATAGGCCCACGGTGCCTGAGACAACCTTGGTTCCCGCTGTTTCTCTTCCTGTTGATAGCATCACTGATTTCCCTGGGCCATGCCCCAGGACTGCTCTATCAGGAGATGGGCTGTCTCCTGTACCCCAACTTGAGGTCTCTTATGGCTTGGCTGCTGAAAGGATAGCCCTGGCTCCCTTCAGCCTCCCACGGGATGTGGAAGAATTCCTGGCCTCCCGCAAGGCCTCCACGAGAAGGGCACATACCTTCAAATGGCATCGCTTCTCAGTCTGGTGCGCTGAGAAGCGGGCAAACCAGTTCTCCTGTCTGGTTCAGATGGTACTCCAGTATCTACTCCACTTGTCGTAGGTGGGACTAAAATCCAACTCAGTCAGAATGCACTTGTGCTATCACAGCACATCACCATGCTGTTCAGAAAAAAACCCTCTCGGCCCAGCCCCTCGTATTCACGGTTCCTATGGGGCCATGCTATCCAAACCTCCTGTCTGCCCACCAGCGGTAGAATGGGATTTCAACGTGGTGCTCTCGCAGCATTCTAAGCTGCCATTTGTGGTACCTTTCCTGGAAGGTCGTCTTTCTTTTGGCTCTCACATCAGCTCGCAGGGTCAGCAAGCTCCAGGCTCTGATGGCAGAACCTCTCTATACAAGGTTCTACAAGAATAGGGTGGTGCTCCGCACACACCCCAAGTTTCTGCCAAAGGTGATGTTCCCATCCCACCTCAATCAGGCCTCATGCTGGCAAGGCAGAGACCGTCCTCCATACTTTGGATTGTAAAAGGGCCCTGTCCTATCTACAATTGACTCAGCTTTTTGTCTCCAATGACACGAGTTGACTGGGGCTTCCAGTGACTAAGCGAACTCTGTCCACTTGTGTGGCAGACTGCATTGCCCTTGCCTATGAGCAGACTGGGATCTCACTAGACCAACAGGTCACGACGCACCGTGTCAGGGCTATAGCTACTTCTCTGGCAAATCTGCATTCTTCCACCTGGTCTTTGGTCCATACCTTCACTGCTCACTACTTCCTGGAGAGGGAGTGCTGACGGCACAGCACCTTCGGCCAAGCCGTACTCTGCAATCTCTTCAGGGTGTAGGCAATTCCTGCTCGCTGACCCTTCTGTGTTAAGGCTACCGGAGTGCTGTGAGAGTCTCTCAGTTGGAACTTAACTGCTGCAGCTCATGGCTCACCTTCTCTGGCTGCCATGGCATTTTGTATAGCCTGTTGCTGGAGAGTCCCATATGTGAGGACTAACTTCCTATTTGTTCCCTGAGAATACGTAGTTACTCACCTGTAACAGGTGTTCTCCGGGAACAGCAGGAATCAGTCCTCACAACCCTCCCTCCTCCCCTTGGAGTTGCTTGTGTACCGTATTTTAATTTTTGCTGTCTTAGCTATGTCATTAGACTGAGGCAAGATGGCAGCCTTGGACAGGAAGGGGACCAGACATGTGTGGTGCATCACCCAAAGGCTTTTTTTTTTAAAGCTGGGGCGATGCTTTTTGGCACCAATGTCACCTATATGTGAGGGCTGATTCCTGCTTCCTCCTGAGAACACCTGCTACAAATGAGTAACTACGCTTTCTGCATAGTGCAATGTACATCAGCCTTCTTAATAAAGCGTAGTTACTCACCTGTAACAGTTGTTCTCAGGGGGAAGCAGGAATCAGCCCTCACATATGGGTGACGTTGGTGCCGAAAAAGCCCCCACAGAAGCATCGCCCCAGCTTTCCAAAAAAAAAAAAAAAAAAAGCCTTTGGGAGATGCACCACACATGTCTGGTCCCCTTCCTGTCCAAGGCTGCCATCTTGCCTCAGTCTAATGACATAGCTAAGACAGCAAAAATTAAAATACGGTACAGAAGCAACTCCAAGGGGAGGAGGGAGGGTTGTGAGGACTGATTCCTGCTGTTCCCGGAGAACACCTGTTACAGGTGAGTAACTATGCTTTATTAAGAAGGCTGATGTACATTCCACTATGCAGAAAGCATAGTTACTCATCTGTAACAGGTGATCTCCAGGAACAGCAGGAATTTAGTCTTCACATATGGGTATTGTCGGTACTGACTGAGCCTGCACGGGAACGCTCCCCAGCGTCCAATAGGAAAGCTTTTGGGAGCATCCCACAGCACCAGCGTGCTGCCTTCCCGCCTTTCCCAACTGTCCCTCTCCAGTTGAGTTTATAGCTGAGACAAAAGAGAGAGGGAAAGAGAGAGAGAGAGATACAACTCCTAGGGGAGGTGGGCGGGTTGTGAAGACTAAATTCCTGCTGTTCCTGGAGATCACCTGTTACAGGTGAGTAACTATGCTATCTCCAGGAACAAGCAGGAATGTAGTCTTCACCTATGGGGACTCCCTAGCTGCAGATGCCAGGGAGAAAGCCCCAGAAGTTGTGTGCCCCTGTGAAAGGGCTCCACTTCCCCCCCCCCCATGGATCTCTGGCATCCTACCAGAGATGGTGGGTAGGAGTTGATTAAGTCTGGAACAGTTGTTGAAGAACAGCCTGACCAAACAAGGCATCCCGGCAGGAGTCCTTGTCTAAGTAGTAATGGGCTGTGAAGGTATGTACCGAAGCCCAAGTAGTTGCTCAACAGATGTTGTCGATAGACACAGAGTGAAGATGAGCCATTGAGGCTGCCATGACTCTCATATTGTGAGCTGTGACATGGCCTTCAAGGGGAAGGTTCTTACTCTCATAGGCAAAAGATATACACTGTGCAATCCAGCTGGATAGTGTCCTTTTGGAGACTGGAAGCCCCAAATGACTAGGATCAAAAGCAACAAAGAGTTGAGAGGATTTTCTATGTTGCTGTGTCCTTTGCAAGTAAAAGGCCAAAGCTCTTTTACAGTCCAAATTATGAAGGTTTCTTTCTGCATTTGAGGTGTGAGGCCTTGGAAAGAATACAGGAAGGTAAACCGCTTGGTTCAAATGAAAGGGTGAAACCACCTTTGGCATAAAGTGTGGATGAGTCCTAAGGACTACCTTATCATGAACCTTGTATAAGGAGGATCAGCCACCAAGGCTTGCAAATTCACTGATGCGACGTGCTGATGTGATTGCAATGAGAAAGATAACTTTCCAGGAAAGGAATTTCAAAGAGGTAGTGGCTAATGGTTCAAAGGGCGGTTTCATGAGTTGCCCAAGTACCAGATTCAAGTCCCATGCCACCGGTGGTGGCTTCATGGGAGGCTTCATTAAAAGAAGGCCTCTCATAAAGCCACCGGTGGTGGCTTCATGGGAGGCTTCATTAAAAGAAGGCCTCTCATAAATCTCACTATGAGAGGAAATAGGTTGTCCATTTAGAGGCTTGAAAGAAGCTGCAGTAGCACTCAAATGGACTCTCACTGAATTAGTCTTAAGACCTGCATTTGATAAATGAAGGAGGTATTCCAGTAATGATTCCAGAGATATTGCAAGAAGGTTAAGACCCTTCTGCGAGCACCATATGGTAAACCTTTTCCACTTAAATGCATAAGAGCGTCTTGTGGAAGGTTTCCTGGAAGCATGAAGGATATCCTTTACCTGCTGGGAAAGGTTAAGACCATGAAATTCTAGGCTTTCAGCAACCAGGCCCTGAGATGCAGAGACTGGGGATTGGGATGCCACAGCGTCCCGTCCTCTTGAGAAAGGAGATCTGGAGCAGATCCTAACTCCAGAGGCGGAGCTTGAGAGAGATGTAGGAGCAGAGGGTACCACATTTGCCGTGGCCAACATGGAGCTATGAGGATCATATGACCTCGGTCTCTCTGAAGCTTGAACAGGGTTTTGGGAATTAGGGGAATGGGTGGAAAGGCATACAGGAAGTCCTGACCCCAATGGAGGAGGAAAGCATCCCTGGCCTGACAACCTCGAGCCGGAATTCTGGAACACAACCGGGGAAGTTTGGCATTCAGTGGACTTGCAAAGAGGTCTATGTCTGGGGTTCCCCAAATTTGAAAAATTTTGGCCACCTGGTCTGCATGGAGAGACCATTCGTGTGGAAGCAGAACTCGACTGAGTCTGTCTGCCCAAGAGCTTTGAATGCCTGGAAGATACACCGCAAGGAGATGAATCTGATGCTCTCTGACGAGGGCCCATAGTCGCAAAGCTTCGTTGCAAAGCGACAGAGAGCCTGTTCTGCCCTGCTTGTTCACATAGAACATGGCTACTTGATTGTCCGTTTGAACTAGGACTGTCTTGTAGCTGAGCTGGGTGTGAAATACTCGAAAAGCAAGGAAGATTGCTCTGAGCTCCAGGAGATTGATATGGAGATAGGCCTCCTGTGGGGTCCAGGTACCCTGGGTAGAGAGGCCTTGCAAGTGGGCTCCCCAATCCACCTGTGAAGCATCTGTTGTTAGAGTGGCTTGGGGTAGGGGTTGCTGAAAAAGGAGACCCCACCAAAAGATTTTTGGGGGACTGCCACCATTGGAAGGACAAAATAAGGCGATCTGAGTTTGCTATTTTGTCTGACAGGCAACCTGATGCCTGAGTCCACTGAGTGGATAAGGTCCACTGGGCTGCCCTCATATGGAGGCGAGCATAAGTAATCAAATGCTCGGTGGATGCCATGTGGCCTAGCAACTGTAACATTTTCCGAGCAGTGAGGTGAGGTTTTAGCACTGCTTGGGAAGCTAACTGCACAATGCGAAGGCAGCGGGGCTGTGGAAGGGAGGCCCTTGTTTGTCTGGTATCCAGAAGAGCTCCTATAAACGCTAGGGATTGAGTGGGAGCAAGGTTAGACTTTGGGAAGTTTGACAAGTCCCAAATATTGAAGGATGTGCATTGTGTGAGACAGAGCAACCCTGGCCTCTGGCGCTGAAGGGGCTCGAATAAGCCAGTCGTCTAAGTAAGGGAAGACGAATATTCCCAGGGTGCGGAGAAATGCTGCCACCACAGCCATGCATTTTGTGAACACCCTTTGTGCAGAGGCCAGGCCAAAAGGAAGAACCCTGTATTGTAGTGCTTCCCTTGAAACAGGAAGCGAAGGAACTTTCGGTGAGTTGGATTGATGAGAACATTAGTGTACGCATCCTTGAGATCTAGAGAACAAAGCCAATCCTGACTCTGAAGGTATGGCAGCAGAGTTCCTAAAGAAATCATTTTGAATTTCTCTCTGAACAGGAATTTGTTCAATACTCTGAGGTCTGGAATGGGTCTGTGTCCTCCTGTTCTCTTTGGAACAAGGAAATAGGGGGAGTAAAACCCTGTACCCCGTTGGGGAATGGGTACCTCTTCTATTACCCCTTGAGCAAGGAGCATAGTGATTTCTTGACCTAACCGGTCATTGAGAGAGGTCTGAGAATTGAACAGTCTTTCCATTGTAGGAGGGGGTATGCTGAGGAAATGAAGTTGTACCCCCTTTTACAATAGACAGAGTCCAATTTTCTGCTGTTATCTGACCCCATCTGGGGGCAAAATGACATAACCTTCCTGGGATGGTGGAGGGTTCTGGGCCATTCAGGGCCAGGAAGGCAAAGTTCTCTAGACAGGAGTCAAAGCCCCTGTGGAGGCTGAGTCTGCTGAGCCGGTTGAAGCTTAGCTGCTTTTGGCTTCCTTTGTTGCCTAGGTTGTTGCTGCTGTCCCTTTTGGGCAGACTGACCTAAACGATGTCCCTGCTGAGTATAGGAGGGATAAAACTTTTTGTTCTTGCTAAAGAATGGTTTTTTAGAGGATCTTTTCCTCGCAGGATCAGCTGTAGATTTATACAATCTATCCAAAGTGAGATTGTCAGCATCTATCTCATTAGCTTTTTCCTGCCAATTCTTGCCAAAGAGATTCTCTCCTGTGCAAGGAATATTCCACAGTTTGTCCTGTACCCAGATATCCAAGTCAGATGCCTGGAGCCAGGCAATTCTACGTGCACCTATGGCAATAGCAGAGATTCCGCTTATGCATTCAAAACATCAAAGGCTGTACGATTCACAAACTTGGAAACATCCTGAGTATGTTTAACAAGAGCAAGATAATCTTGCCTTTTATCATCAGGAAGGAGAGGGTTCATAAGCTCTAAGTCTCATGTGACCTCCTTAAGGAACGTTCCCATATACAAGATATAGGAACTGATCCTAGCAGAAAGCATGGAAGCCTGGAAGGATCGACATCCAAAGGCGTCAAGAGTCCTATACTCACGTCCTGGAGGTTTAGATGCATGCCTTTTTGCACTCTTTATCTGTCTCATGGCTGATTCCACGACCATGGAATGGTGTGGTAATTGAGTTTTCTGAAACCCAGGACAAGGAGGAACTCGATACATGGTGTTGAGTCTTCGAGAGTGAGGCGATGTGGTCAGAGGTGTTTCCCACATCCTTAACATAAGATCATGCAAGATCTCATGAATAGGTAAGGTAGCTGCCTCCTTGGGAGCTTTAGGGTATTGTAGGATTTCTAATTCCTTTGCCCTAGGCTCTTTTTCAGGAGCCACTGTGATGGAAAGACCTCAGGCCACATCTCGGATAAAATCCTGAAAGGACATATCCTCTGGTGGAGACATCCTACGCTGAAGAGAAGAGGAATCCTCAGGAAGAAGTACTCTGGTATCGGCAGAGCTTCAGAGTCTTCAGACTCATCCGAAGATAGAGTAGTTACTCACCTGTAACAGTCCTCACATATGGGTGACGTCAGCGCCGACGGAGCCCCCGTGCAGAGCACTTCCCCAGCTTTCAAAGAAAGCCTTTGGGAATGCAGCACGCATGCGCGGTCCCCTTCCCGCCCAAGGGTGCCATCTTGCTCAGTCTGACGACATAGCTAAAAGACAGCAAAAAACAAAATGAAGTATATGACTGCAACTCCAGGGGAGGAGGGAGGGTCGTGAGGACTGATTCCTGCTGCTCCTGGAGAAACCTGTTACAGTTGAGTAACTACTCTTTCTCCAGGACCAAGCAGGAAGTCAGACCTCACATATGGGACTCCCCAGCTCTAGGCTGCCGGGAACCCCAAGCTGAAAAATGGCTCCCTCTGAAGAGTCTCAGCATCCGTGATAAGAATATCCTCTGAAAACGCCCCCATACGGTAGCCCTACACAAGGGCTGGAGGGTAGAAGTTGCCTAAACCTCAAAGAGATTACGGAGTACCACCTGTCCGAAAGCACTGTCCCTTTGGGACTCTCTCTCGAGACAGTAGTGGGATACAAAAGTCTGGCTTGAAGACAAGTAGCGGCCCGGCAGATGTCTGCCAACGGAACAGAGCAGCGAAGAGCTACTGCTGCGGCTTTCGCCTTGACACGGTGGGCCGTGATTCGACCCTGCAAGGGGAGGTCGGCTGCCTTGTACGCCCAGGCGATACAATCTGCTACCCAAGTGGACAACGTACGCTTGGAGACAGGTAACCCCAGCTTATTAGGGTCAAAGGAGACGAAGAGCTGAGTAGCCCTTTGATGCCCCCTCGTATGTATTATGTAAAAGGACAATGCCCTCTTACAATCCAGGGTATGCAAGACTGTTTCAGCCCAGCTGGTATGCAGCCTTGGAAAGAAGGTTGGAAGAACAACCTCCTGGTTGAGGTGAAAAGAGGA
The DNA here is from genome assembly GCA_033557465.1 of Ichthyophis bannanicus. Lineage (NCBI taxonomy): Eukaryota > Metazoa > Chordata > Amphibia > Gymnophiona > Ichthyophiidae > Ichthyophis > Ichthyophis bannanicus. Next base: position 58,697,149 of record CM066045.1, read on the forward strand.
GACCACTTTTGGGAGGAACTTGGGATGGGTTCGCAGGACCACCCTGTTCCTATAGAACCGCGTGTACGGTCTATCAGAAACCAGAGCTTGTAGCTCACTCACACGTCTGACCGATGTAAGAGCCACCAAGAAGAGCACTTTCCAGTCTCCCTGCTGGAGGTATGGCAGCAGTATCCCAAGGGTAAGCATCTTGAACTTTTCCCTCTCCAGAAACTTGTTCAGATTTCGCAAGTCTAGAATAGGTCTGAGGCCTCCTGTACTCTTTGGTACTAGGAAGTACCTGGAGTAGAAGCCTTGCCCTTCCAGGTGGTGTGGCACCGGTTCCACCGCCTGTTCCTTTAAAAGACTTGCCAAGTCCTGAAGGAGGAGGTTTCTGTGCAGAGGGAGTCTTGGAGGCTCCCCTGGAAAGGAGGAGGGGGGTAGCTGGTGGAAGTGGAGCATGTAGCCCTTATGGACTATGCTCAGTACCCAGGTATCCCCTGTGATGGTTGGCCACCTGTAGGCGTACAGGGTCAGCTGACCTCCTGTGCTGAGTGGAGCCAGCTGTGGATAAGAGGCTATGCTGTGGGAGTCAAAATCTCGCTCCCTGCTATGCAGGAGCCGGCGGCTTGTGGGTCTTCTGCCTACGGGGCCCATGCCCCTGTCCCTTGGCCTGCTGGGGAACTAGAGAGGCCTGATATTGAGGGTAGAATTTGTAGGCAGCACCCTTCCTCGGGGAAAAAGGGCTTCTTTCCCGAGCCCTTCTTTTTCTGAGAAGGGGCAGAAGTCTTCCTGGACAGCCTTGTCCTGGTGAGAGTCTCAGTCTCGATTTCTGCAGCCTTTTCAGTCATGGGCTTACCGAAAAGGTTTTCACCTCGGCAAGGGACTTCGACCAACTTGTCCTGCACCCATGACTCCAGGTCTGATGACTGTAGCCAGGCCTGACAGCGTGCACCTATCCCAGGCCGAAGCCTCGAAGCACTCTCGAATCCCTGTTGACAAAGCCTTGAACCTCTGCAAAGGTTCCTTGGAGAGGCCAGCTGAGAACCCGGCAATCTCTTTTGCCAGGTCTCGTAGGTACACGCCCATGTACAGCTGGTAGGTCTGGACACGGCAAGATAGCATAGAGCCCTGGAAGCACTTTCTACCAAGGGCATCCAGGTTCCGGGCCTCCCGGACAGGGGGGCACCAAGGAGTGCATCTTCTGACTCTTCAGACGGTGCATGGCCGATTCCACAACCATGGAGTTGTGCAGTAGCTGCGCCTTTTGGAACCCAGGGCTCTTATGGACTCGATAAATGGAATTGACCCATTTCCTAAGAACCGGCATTGAGGCTGGTGCCTCCCACATACGGAAAAGCAGCCGTTCCAGCATCGGAGGAACTGGTACAGTAAAGGCTTCCTTCGGAGGAAAGTCATACTGGAGGGCATCGAGCTCCTTAGCTTGAGGCTCCTCCTTGACTTCCGCAGGGAAGGCCAAGGCTTTGGCCATGTCCCTCACGAAGTCCGAGAACCAGGTATCCTCCGGGGGAGGGGGCCGTCTCCAAAGCTCGGACTCCGGTGAGTCCGAAGGGATGCACCGGGTCCGGAAGGTGTTCGGGGACTCCTCGTCCTCCGACTCCCACGCGACTCTGAGGAGGAGGAATCGGGCGACTCCGGCCGTGTGGGCCTCGGTGCCACCCGCCCTGATGCCAAGGGTATCGGCGTTGACGACCTCGGCCCTGCACGGGATGTTGAGGGAGACCTTGACCAAGGATCGACTCGAGACTTCAATGACTCGAGGATCATCTCGGTCTCCAGGGTCGACTTAGACGTCGAGGTCCCGGTGGTTGGGGCAGATGCACCGGTCAGACTGGCGATCAGCACCCGCTGCTGTTCCATGAAGGCAGCCAAGCTGCTCTCCAAGGCCGTCAACCTGAGTCCAAGCTCAGGAGACTCAGCAGCCCCCGATGGCGGCTCCTCCAGAGGAGAGTCCACGAGGACAACTTCACTTACGTGACTTGGGGACTCCGGCTTCATAAGAGGTAACTTGGACAGCCTCTCTAACTCCGAGAGCCCGGGGCGGCGGTTAGGGCTATGCGACCTGGCCCTCAAGGAACCAGGAGCCTCCACCGACGCCGCCCTCGTGAGCTTCTTCTTCCTTCTGTGCTCCCGGGTGGGAGATACCTTCTCAGAGGAACCCCGACGGCGCTCGGGGTCAGACTCCCGAGATGTCGAAGCCTCTGACAAAGTCCGGGCCCGGCCGGACGCGGAGTCAGAGAAAACTTGCTCACGTTGATGCTGACGGCTCCAAAGCGCCTTCGACGACATCTTGCCGCACGGGCCACAGGCCAGCGGGTCATGGTCGGGCCCGAGGCAACGGAGGCAGCAGTCATGTGTGTCGATGAGAGACAAGTTTCTTGCACCGATCACACTTTTTGAACCCACTGGCAGCCATCGGGGGAAAAAGGGCCCCTGCAAGGTCAAAAGACCGGGTTGCCAATGAAAACACAAAAAGAGCACGAACGCTAGTCACGAAGGACAAAAAACGAACAACAAAACTCCGGACTCGATACCAGTGTACTGAGCCCAGGCGGGAAGGGGAACTGGCGTCGAACTGGATAAGACACAGCGAAAATTGCAGAAAAAAAAATCTTTTCCCGGGTGACATGAACTCACATCCGTTGGGGCTCCACGGAAAAAGAAAGACTGAGCAAGATGGCACCCTTGGGCGGGAAGGGGACCGCGCATGCGCGCTGCATTCCCAAAGGTTTTCTTTGAAAGCTGGGGAAATGCTCCGCATGGGGGTTCAGTCGGCACCAAACCCATATGTGAGGACTGACTTCCTGCTTGATCCTGGAGAATCGAAGTATCTCCGATCCGGGTGATCATGCAAGGCACGGTACCGGTACTGATTGAAGTCTGCATTAGAGTGGTCCGGTACCGACTTGTCAATGCCAGATAGAGATGCATGACTCGGTCCCGGTAGAATAACTGCCGATGTCGATGCAGTCAGTGCCGATACTGGTTGAATTATCTGAAGCGGTTTCAGGGGCATCGAGGCCGTGAGAAGAGCTGCCAGACTGCGTTCAATAGCCAAGAATCTCTGGTCTATCGAGGCTGCCGATGCTTGGGTATCGGTGCCGGATGAAGCGGCGGGAACCCCAGAGCATGGCACCAGTAGTTCTGTCGAGGTTGAGGCCTCGAGAACATCCTGGAGCCCCGTTAGTGCTTTGGAAGCCGAAGCCGCCCGCCAGGGCAATTTTGCCAGTGAAAGTCCCTCAAGGGCAACGCCAGAGGCATCTCGATGCTTAGAAGGAGATCTACCCTTTGAGGACCGGCTAGATTTATGTTTAGTTACCTGAGATCCATGGGAGGAAGATGAAGCCCTGGAAGACGTCGATGCCACGGAGGCTGCATCGGAAGGAAAAAGGGTGCTAAGTTTAGCAGCTCAGTTCTGCCGGCCCCTTTTCGACGTCATCCCACAGGCAACACACTCTGAAATAGAGTGGTCAGGACCTAAACATTTGAAGCACCACTCATGGGTGTCGGTGACGGAGATGGTACCGCCACACTTAGAAGAGTTTTTAAAACCCGAAGCAGGTTTTTCCCATTTTGAAGGAAAAAAATTGGGCCTAGTGCCTAAAATGGTGCGTGGCACCCGAAAAGAAAATTACTGGAGAAAGACTCCAGAAACAAAGTAGTTGTGTTTTTTTCTTTTTTTTTAATAAAAGAAAATAAAGAACCGGTGGTACCGGTATAGCGTCGAGGGAAGGAAGACGCGACCACAAAAAAAGAATAAGGGAAATTTTCTGCGATGACAGGATGTGCGACCTGTCGGTTCCGCGGAAAATGAAGAACTGGAGAGGGACAGTTGGGAAGGCAGCATGCTGGCACTGTGGGATGCTCCCAAAAGCTTTCCTATTGGACGCTAGGGAGCGTTCCCGCGCAGGCTCTGTCGGTACCGACGATACCCATATGTGAAGACTACATTCCTGCTTGTTCCTGGAGATGCAGTATTACTTCACTAGTACAGAGTTGGAGTATATTCAGAGATCTAATTTTGTTTCTTCCACTGTTCATAGGAATTATAAGAAAGAACTCTGTGAGTGGGAGCAGCAGTGGGTCCCAAGATCAGAGACCAAGCAAAGGAGTGACATTCGCTGGAGACTTTAACAGAATTGTGAGTATAACCAGGAGCAGGGATATATGGCGGTGCCTCTATCTAGATAAAGTTGGGGACCACTGTGATTAGTCAGAGGAGCTTAAATAGCCGAGACAGTGTTAAGTGGTAATGTCTTGAAGCAGGGTCATTCATACTGCTTACTGATGGATTATGGAGTCAAGAGTGGGGGCTGGATTGACGTTTCCAGCCTGCAGCCTAACTTACTTTGCACACATTTTGAAATAGCGCATCTTTTTGCTCAAGCTGTTTGTTTCCGGCAGCTTCTTGGGAAGTGGGGGAGGAAAATACTGCTAGCAGACACTGGGACTAATATCATTTAACAGTAATCTAAAGCAGTTGATGGCCCATACCAGTTATGCAATTCAGCTGTTAGCTACCAGTTTGCTTCTCAGCTCTCACCTTCAGTACTGACTTTGTCTTCTCTTTTTACCAGTGAACGCTTGCCTGGGTTTTTCTAAGATGCAAATCCTTTTGGACTACCTCAGCAGACCTGCTTATTTCTGATGTCCTCGGGAAGTCCAGAGAAAAGAAAACAAAGGAGTAGTCTCCAGCCAGAGAGAGGTCGATGGTTGTCTTCTTGCGCCTGGAACATTGATGCGAGCTTGGGGGACCTCCTCACATGAAATGTCATGTGCAGTCCACTTTCCAAAGCCAGAGAAAGACAGATAGCTAAAGAAAGGAAACAGATTGTTTTTACTAGGGGATGGTTCACAATGGCTGATGAAAGATATTTCTACGATCACAAATGCTTCTGAAGGACACAAGAGTGGGAAAAGTTGAAGTCCCCACTATTTTGTGGTCTGCTTACTTAAGCCCTGAGCAGACATTGCAGCTTCTGCCCCTTTTTTGTAAAAATAAATACAATTTTTAAAATATTTTAAGAGACCGATTGGAGCATTACTCAAACAGTGGGGCTTGGCCTGTTCAAAGAATAGGACAGATGCAGGTCATGTATTTAATCATAAGAAATCAACAAGTATTGTTTAGGTGTTTTGTTTATAGACATATACTATAAAGCTTAGTGTATGGTTAAGGTCACTGAGGAAAAAAGAATGTACCTGGTATTCTGAAAAAATCTCCTTTAAATTATGAACAGTTCCGCTTCTCTCCAGCATCTGGGCTTTTCTGTATTTTTCTGCTTATTATTTATCTGTCATATTTCTTCTTCAGTTTCACAGTCCTGGACTAGGTTTTAAGCTGCTACTCTTCCCTGAAGCTGAGAAAAAGACACAGTGAAGACTAAGACCCTCCAGTATTGAGGCAGGGTCCAGAACAAGTTTACCAACTGGCTTCACGGCATCTGGTCAAGTTGAGCTCATTTTTCAAGGAAAAGCTGAACTACAAGACATTAAAATGAATGGAAGTAAAACCAGGAAAGATTCAGTCTGTTCAGGTGACAAGAGCTAGGGTGTGACCCAAGTGTACGGCCTTCTTTCTTTTAAGAAACAAGCGTGGCTGCTGGCGATGGCCTTGCCATCTTTGTCGGGGTATCCAACATGGTACGGCTTCGATACACTTGAGAACCAGCCTTGCCATAGGCTACAGCAGTCTAGAAAGTTCAGGGCATATTACAAGGTAGGGTCGTGCATTCATTAGTGTGCCTTTAGTTTCTCAATGCACCTTAAGTTTTAGCACATGCTAAAAAAGAAAGTTGACAGAACCTGAAAAAAAAGCCAGAAAATTGGGAGAAAAGCCAAACTGGAAGTTCTTGGCCTGTGCACACCCCTACTTCAGTCACAAAATGTGCCAAAGATGATTAAACCATGGAAGGTGCTAGAAAACTCAGTATGTGCACCTTAGCCACTGCTGTCACTTTTTCTGAGAGATTAAATCATCTTGCAGTCATCTTATGTCTTTGGTTCTTTAAAGTAAAGAAATATGATATTCTGGTTACAACAGCAGTGCTATCCTACTCAAACCACCACCTTGCTTTTTTAATGTATTAACATGAGACTTCTTTTAGTCTCCCTTCCCCCCATGTTTCCTATGTATATGTAGCTTTTTTTTTTCTTTTTTTTTAATAAAGGGGGTGAACATTTTATTATCGCTACTGCCCCTGTTTTAAGTCCCTTGCTTTAGCTGTCTGGTTGATATTTATTAGGATGCAGACTGTCTCTCATCTGTGCTGCATTCATCATATGTTATGTCCCTCGTTATGATGGCTACAAGTAGTTCTGATGAAGAGCAACTTGTCAGGTTGTCTATACTTTACTCATATAGCAGGGGTTCTCAACTCCATCCGTGGGACACACCTAGCCAACTCAGGTTTTCATGATAACCACAATGAATATGCATGAGAGAGATTTGTATGCAAATCTCTCATATGCATATTCAGTGCAGTTATCCTGAAAACCTGACTAGCTGGGTGTGTCCCAAGGACAGGGTTGAGAACCCCTGACCTAGAGCATTGTGATATCTGCATGAGGAGCAGTCCAGCAGGGCTTCTGCTGTATGTGGAAGTCATGTCTTGGAAGAAACTCTCAAAACCTTTGCATACCTCTGTCTCCTCAGGACTAAAATAAAAAGGGTACTTTAATAGGAACTGAATTAGACAATGCTTTAAACTATGTTGTCTCTAATTACTAGGCTTGGGTAAACCATTCACCCACTAAGAAAATCATAATTGCGGCCAAAGAACATTTAAAAAAAAAAAAAAGGTTTAGCTGCAAAATGTATGCCTTTTTAAAGTTTATTTTTAGAAATTCACAGTGGCTTTTATATCTGTGCCAGGATTTCAAGAAATGTAGCTGATATGGAAACATGGCAACATTTTCCTTGGTACAGATAGCTGGAGGGCAACATGCAATAACTGGACTGTATTGATCATGATCAAAGGCCAAAGGGCAGGCTCGAGCCCAAGTGCTGAATTGGGGGGGGGGGGGGTTAGCATGTAAAATTCACACATGCCAGTTAGACATTCCCATCTCTTGCCTTTTCTAGCTCTGGATTGAAAATACTTGTCTGCACTGGCTTTGTGTGCTTGCTACATGTATTCCTGGAGCGTTTGGGTTTTCCTTTCAATTGAAACCTTCTGGGGCTACAGTCTTCGTTTGTAATGCTTTCAGCACCCTCATCCTGCCCAGCCCACCTTTGAATCATCATGTTTCTGATTAAGAGCCAATGACCATAGTCCCTTCAGGAACTCCACACCAATGCACCCTTGAACCAGCCCATAAATGGTAGCAGCTGAGGCCTACCTCACCCTATGGAGGAAGGCTGTGAGTGTTGCTACCCTGGCATTCCCCTAGTTTGCCCAAGGCAGAGGGGAAGTCAAGCTTGGAAATCAAACTTTGTTGTCCTGTGCTACTGCTCAGCTATCAGGCCAACCCTCTTCCATCTTTCCTTGTGTGTCTTACTGCATCCAGCGCACCCACTACAACACTGATAAATGGTGGAGGGATTCTTGGAAATAAGAATTATTAGTTAGTGATGGCATAAGATAGATGCTGGGTAACAGCCTCTCTAAAAGTAGATTGTTAAGTGTGGAGTATGGTGAGAATGGATCTCATCAGCATCGCAAGGATTGTTTCATTAAAGTAGCTCGTTCCCATCAGTACTGTGAAATTACATAAAAGTAATAGCTACTCACAGAAGCAAAACATGGGGCCTGATATTCAAACAAAAGCTGGGCTCTTAAATTTGTGCTGTATTTTTAGTCATACTTAGGCACCTAAGTTTTCAGTTGAAAATTCATCCTGATTTAGGAGCTTAAAATCTATCTTCCTAAATTTACACCTGCCATTCATTTTCTTAGATTTCAACCTAATTTGGGTGTCTGTGCTAAAATTCAGTGCTAATCTCCTAACACCTTCCCCCTCGCCCCCCAAAAAAATCTGCACCGATTACCACCCACTTTTTATGCTCCTAAATTTAGTTAGTGAAATTTTAAGAAAGTAGGCACTTGATGCTGCTAAATTTTCAAACAGGCCAATTTAGGAGCATAACTCTTAAGTTTGGAGCATAAATCTTTTAAAATGTCAGGCCCTTAGGGCCCGTTATTGAATTGAGCCGGCCCCGCTGGCTTCTAACCCTGGACATTCAATAGCAGGGTTATCTGCGGCCCCAGCATTGAATATTCAGGATCCTCTCACATGCCCCAGAGCTGCAGAAGCCAACTAGGTAGCAGAGATATTGCACCGCTGTCCGGTTAGCTCCCACAGGCAAAACCAGGCCAACTTTTGCTTTGCCTAGTTTTACCCACAGGTCGCTGACCAGGTAGCAGTGCAATATCTCTGCTACCCAGTTGGCAACTATCACCACCTCTGCTCTGCCACGGGATGCCCACGACCAATGTTCCCTCTAATTTTCTGTAGGCTGTGTGCGCATAAGATATCAGCTGTGCAGCTTTTGAAGGAAGGTTAAATTTTTGTGCGCCACATAACGACACTCGGAGTTATATACTTTAAAATTTGACGACACGTCAGGATACAGTATGTACACCACCTTGATTTTAATCAAACTAAATGAAAATAGACGATTACTAAATGAAGCGGGAAATTTCTAGTAATTACAATCATAACTTTTAAATTTTAAGACGTCTGTGTTGTTTTCTATCAGAATCAGAGCCGTAATTTTTGTGCGCTCTGTTGTAAAGTATGTGCGCTCGCCCGGCGAGGTGTGTGCGCATGCACAGCTTAGAGGGAACAGTGCCCACGACATTCTCTGATGCTAAGCAGTTAGCATCAGGGGGTGTAGGGTAGATAATCGGGGATATTCAGCAGCACTAACCATGTTAATACCATTGCATATCCCATTCAGCGGCATTTCCATGGTTCACAGGTCTGTAAACCGTGTAAATGCTTTTCAAATATCAGGCCCTTAGTGTTTTGCTGCTTACTTGGTGTAATTTGGGCTTACTTAATCAGTTCCTACAGCAGGGGTGCAAACATTCCATTCTCAAGGGTCATACTACCTCTATTGTATGCAGATCTACCATGCATAGTCATGAGGTATTTCCTGAAAAAGCTGATCTTTGTGGCTCTCAACAACTCGTAATTTGTGCATCCTTGTCCTAAAGGAGGCTTCTCAGTGCCCAGTCCTCAGGATACATCCAGCCAGTTGAGTTTTAAGAATATACAGTATATGAGAGCCATTGTATGTAAATATCATGGTGACATTTTAGTTACCAGTTAAATGTCCTTTCCTTGAGTCCTGCTAGACCAGTGGGTTAGTGAAGACAAAGAACCAATGAAAAGCCCAGATTTCAATGACATCGCTCCCATGCCTTTATTCGCCTCAGACACCAGAGATTCCTTCAGTATTCATTCCAAAGCATATGGGGAAAAACATGCCAAGCCCCACACAACCTCATACATAGGCAACAAGGAATAATCAATAGAGAACTGTGTACAGGAAAGCCTAAACAGAAAACTATCATTGGAAAATGAGCCTGCAGAGCCAAGCATAAAAATCATAGTAGACCCAAGGATAGCACAGCAGAAGAACAGAGCGGGACTTGGATTGGTCTAGTAGGACTCAATGAAAGGACATTAACTGGTAATTAAAATGTCACCTTCCATATCATCCTGCTAGTCCAATCCAAACAAGTTTGATGTACCAAAGCTACAACTTCACCAGGCGGGAAAAAGACAACAGCTCGCAAAACACTTGAGCTAAAGGCTGTGCACTTGCATGTAGACATCCAAGCAGTAATGCGTGATAAAAGTGGAAAGTGTTGCCCATGTCGCTGCCTGACAAATGTCTTCAGATGCTACCAAGCTCCACTCTGCCAAGGAAGATGCTTGTGCCACAACAGATACGCCAAGGTAATGGCCTCCTCAATCCAGCCGCCTGAGGTTGACTTGGTTGCCACGTCACCTTTGCGCAGGCCAGCAAACAATATAAAAAGATGGTCGTACTTATGAAAGGAATTCGTAACCTTCAAGTACAGGAGAAGCGCCCTCTGGACATCCACAAGGCAAAGATCCTTTTCTCCAGGACCAAGCAGGAAGTCAGTCCTCACTTATGGGTGACGTCGGCGCCGACGGAGCCCTCGCGGAGCAATTTTCCCCAGCTTTCAAAGAAAGCCTTTGGGAATTGCAGCGCGCATGCGCGGTCCTCTTCCCGCCCAAGGGTGCCATCTTAGCCAGTCTTCTTTTTTCCGCGGAGCCCTACAGACGTCCCCGTCTTGTCCCCGCGAAAAAGTCGATTTTCTTCATTATTTTATTCTTATTTCCTTCGGTTCGACGCCGATCTTTTTCCCGCCCGGACTCACGACGCCGGTCACGAGTCCTCTTACTTTTTTTCGGTTTTTCTGACTTTGTCAGCTTTCGTTTTCGATTTTTCCCTGGCAGCCCGGTCCTTTGACCTCGCAGGGGCCCTTTTTCCGATGGCTGCCAGTGGGTTTAAGCGGTGTGGTCAGTGTGACCGAAATATGTCACTAACTGACACACACGACTTTTGCCTCCGCTGCCTGGGCCCGGATCATGAGGAACTGATCTGTGGGCCCTGCGGCAAAATGTCCTCAAAAGCGTTGAGAAGTCGGCGGCATCAGCATGATCGAATCTTCGCTGACCCCAGCCGTACCCGGACCTCGTCGGAGGCCTCCGCGTCAAAAGGCTCCAGCTCGGACCGTCGCCGGAGTTCCTCCGACCGGGGTTCTCCCTCCGGGGACCATCGTCGGAAGGTGAAGCCCGCGAGGGCGGCATCGGTGGACGCTCCTGGTTCCGCGAGGGCCAGGTCGCATAGCCCCGACAGCCGCCCCGGGTCCTTGGAGAAGGAACACCTCACGAAGCGACCTCGCCTGGAGTCGGAGACGCCTGCTCGGGTAAGTCCTGTGGTCCTTCTGGACTCGCCTCCGCGACAGCCGCCGTCGGGGCCCGAGTCGGGGACTGCTGGGTCACCTGAGCTCGGACTCAGGTTGACGGCCTTGGAGAGCAGACTGTCTGCCTTCATGGACCAGCAGAGGGCACTGCTCGCTGGCCTCGCTGGCGCCGCTGCCCCGACCGCCGGGACGTCGACGTCCAAGTCGACCCCGGAGACCGAGCCGATCCTCGAGTCGATGAGAACTCGAGTCGATCCTCGGTCGAGGTCACCCTCGGCCTCCTGTTCGGGACCGAGGTCGCCGACGCCGACTCCCTCGGCGTCGGGGCGGCAGACGCCGCGCCCTGCCCGGGCCGACCCCACCGAGTCCTCGTCGGAGTCGGTCTGGGAGTCTGAGGAGGAAGAGTCGCCTGATTCTTTCCGGACTCGGTGTGTCCCCTCGGACTCACCGGAGTCCGAGCCTCGGAAGCAGTCCCCCCGGAGGATGCCCGGTTCTCGGACTTCGTTAGGGATATGGCCAAGGCTTTGGCCTTCCCTGCGGATCCCGAGGAGGAGCCTCGAGCCGAAGAGCTCGACGCCCTCCAGTATGACTCTCCCGCGAGGGAACACTTTACTGTACCGGTTCCTCCTATGCTGGAACGACTACTCTTCCGCATGTGGGAGAGTCCGGCCTCCTCGCCGGTCCTGAGCAAGCGGGTTGATTCTATCTATCGAGTCCGCAAGAGCCCTGGCTTTCAAAAGGCACAGCTACCACACCATTCCATGGTAGTGGAATCGGCCATGCATCGTCTTAAGAGCCAGAAGATGCACTCCTCGGTGCCTCCTGGCAGGGAGGCCCGTAACCTGGATGGCCTTGGTAAGAAGTGTTTCCAGGGCTCTATGCTCGCATGTCGTGTCCAGACTTACCAGCTATACATGGGCATGTATCTCCGGGATCTGGCTAAAGAACTAGCCGGATTCTCCGCTGGTTTGTCCGAGGAACCCTTGCGGAGGTTCCTGGCCTTGTCCACTGGCATTCGGGAATGCTCAAAGTTCATGTCCCGGGCAGCCTATGATGGCTTTGAAGCATCGGCTCGAGTGGCCGCAGCCGGCATCGGTGCCCGCCGACAGGCTTGGCTTCAGTCATCAGACCTTGAGCCCTGGGTGCAGGACAAGTTGGTCGATGTCCCCTGCCGAGGCGAAAACCTCTTTGGCAAGCCCATGGCGGAAAAGGCTGCGCAAATTGAGACTGAGACTCTCACCAGGACCAGGCTTTCTAGGAAGACCTCCGCCCCTTCCCAGAAAAAGAAGGGCTCGGGGAAAAAGTCCTTTTACCCGAGGAAGGCGGCTGCCTACAAACAATACCCCCATTATCAGGCCCCTGCAGCTCCCCAACAGGGCCAGCAGGCCAAGGGACGGGGTAACGGGTCCCATAGGCAGCAAACCCCCAAGCCTGCACCACCAGCCCCTGCTCAGCAGGGTGGGGGTTTTTGACTCACAATGCATAGCCTCTCCCCCCCCGCTGGTTCCTCCCAGCACCGGAGGCCGGCTGGTTCACTTCGCCCACAGGTGGTCCAGCATCACCACAGATGCCTGGGTGCTTCAAGTCGTGCGGGAAGGCTATCTTCTCCACTTCCACCAGGTCCCTCCCTCCTATTTTCCGGGAGAACCTCCACGACCCCCTCTGCACAGGGAATTACTCCTTCAGGAGTTAGCAGGTCTTCTACAGGAACAGGCGGTGGAACCGGTGCCACACCACCTGAGAGGTCAAGGCTTTTATTCCAGGTATTTTCTAATACCAAAGAGAACAGGGGGCCTCAGACCCATCCTGGACTTGCGCAACCTCAACAAGTTCCTTGTGCGGGAGAAGTTCAAAATGCTTACCCTTGGAATCCTTCTGCCCTACCTCCAGCAGGGAGATTGGCTATGCTCCTTGGATCTAAAGGATGCCTACACGCACATCCTCATCCACCCAAGCCACCGCCAATACCTACGGTTTGTGGTGGCAGGAAATCATTACCAGTACAGAGTACTGCCCTTTGGCCTGTCCTCCGCGCCGCGAGTCTTCACAAAATGTCTCGCGGTGGTGGCGGCCCATCTCCGGCTTCACGGCCTCTATGTCTTTCCGTACCTCGACGACTGGCTCATCAGAGCAGCGTCTGCTCGAGAGGTCACCAACGCCACGCGCCGCACGGTGACTCTTCTGCAACACTTGGGCTTTGTTATAAACTTCGCAAAGTCCACTTTGCTCCCCTCACAGGATCTCGAGTTCATCGGCGCAAGGCTGCACACTCCTCAGGCGCGAGCATACCTACCGCTCGACAGGGCTCGACGGCTCATGGACCTAGCCGACCGCTTTCGCAGCCAGCCCCTGGTTTCCGCCAGGCGCTTCCTGAGACTGCTCGGCCATATGGCTTCCACCGTCCATGTGACCCCCAATGCCCGCCTGAATATGCGGCCTGCTCAATGGTGTCTCCGCCAGCAGTGGCGGCAAGCCACAGGCGGCCTAGCGGACCTAGTGCGCGTCTCCGAAACCGCTGATCTCGTATCTCCGGTGGTGGCTTCGGCAGCCGAACCTGATATTCGGAATGCCTTTCCAGCCACCTCAGCCGACCCGGGTGCTGACCACGGATGCGTCCCTCCTGGGCTGGGGAGCACATTGCCAAGGGGCACGTACTCAGGGCCTCTGGACCACGTGGGAGTCTGCTCAGCAGATCAACTTCCTGGAGCTCAGGGCGATCCGCCTGGCTCTCAAGGCGTTCTCCCACCTGACTTCCCAACAGTCCGTCCTTGTCCAGACGGACAATCAAGTTGCCATGTTCTACGTGAACAAGCAGGGGGGCACGGGCTCCTTCCTCCTTTGCAGGGAGGCACAGAAGCTCTGCTCTTGGGCCGTCAGTCGCGGCATTCTCCTCAAGGCGGTTTATCTCCCGGGCCAAGAGAATTGCCTGGCGGACAAACTCAGCAGGATCCTCCAGCCGCACGAGTGGCGTCTGGATCCCTTGGTAGTCCAGAAGCTCTTCCTAAAGTGGGGCCTCCCCACGATGGATCTCTTTGCCAGTCCTCACAACCGGCAGCTTCCTCGCTTCTGCTCTCGTCAGACACACCCCCTTCGGGTGGCGGCGGATGCTTTTCTAATTTCATGGTCGGGGAGCCTTCTGTACGCTTTCCCTCCCATCCCGCTAGTCTCTCGGACTCTTTTCAAGGCTCTCCGAGACAAAGCCTTCATGATCCTGGTGGCCCCTCGCTGGCCCAGACAGCCGTGGTTTCCGCTTCTACTGCAATTAGCGGTGGAGGATCCATTCCCTCTGGGGGTGCAACCGGATCTCCTCACTCAGGATCAGGGGTCTCTACTACACCCCAACCTCAGGTCTCTCAACCTCATGGCCTGGCTGCTGAGAGGGTAGTCCTTGCTCCCCTTCTTCTGCCGGCAGAGGTGGAGGAGGTCGTCTTGGCTTCGCGACGGCCTTCTACCCGCAAATGCTACGCCCTTAAATGGCGTCGCTTTGCCGTCTGGTGTACCCAACAGTCTCAGGATCCCTTCTCCTGCCCGGTGTCGGTGATCTTGCAATACTTGCTACACCTCTCTAATCTGGGACTTAAGTCCAACTCCGTCAAAGTTCACCTCAGTGCTCTTTCGGCACATCATGTGCCGGTGGACGGTAGACCTCTCTCCAGCGACCCTCTCGTAGCGAGGTTTCTCCGAGGTCTCCTTCTACTTAAACCACCTCTGCGCCCGCCAGCGCCTGACTGGGACCTGAATGTGGTTTTGCAGCGGATCACCTGTCCGCCTTTTGAACCTATGGCTACCTGTTCTCTCCGTTTTCTGTCTTGGAAAACACTGTTCTTGATAGCCCTCACTTCCGCTAGACGCGTAAGTGAATTGCAGGCCCTCGTGTCTGATCCCCCTTACACTCGGTTCTACAAAAATAGGGTAGTCCTACGGACTCACCCAAAATTTCTTCCAAAAGTGGTCTCCCCTTTCCACATCAATCAGGAGGTGGTACTTCCAACCTTCTTTCCCAGACCACACTCCAGCCGAGCTGAAACAGTCCTCCATACCCTGGACTGTAGAAGGGCTTTGAACTTCTACCTTGACCGTACGCGGGAGCACCGTAAAGCTGCTCAGCTTTTTGTGTCTTTTGACCCCAATAAATTGGGGCTCCCGGTCTCCAAGCGTACTCTGTCCATCTGGGTTGCGGACTGTATCTCTTGGGCTTATGGGGCAGCCGGATCCTTGGAAAGTCGAGTCACGGCTCATTGCGTTCGGGCAAAGGCTACGTCAGTGGCTTACCTCCGCTCTGTTCCGCTGGCAGACATCTGCCGGGCCGCTACTTGGTCTTCGAGCCAGACTTTTGCGGTCCATTACTGTCTCGAGAGGGAGTCCCGCAGGGACAGTGCTTTCGGATAGGCAGTCCTCCGTAATCTCTTTGAGGTCTGAGCAACTCCTACCCTCCATCCCGGATGTGGGCTACCGGTGGGTGACAATTCAGCGAAGATTCTTTCCTTCTGTGCTGCTGAGCTAGAGGGAGCTCATTTTTGTGCTTAGGGTCTCCGGTAGCCTTGAGCTTGGGAGTCCCATAAGTGAGGACTGACTTCCTGCTTGGTCCTGGAGAAAGCGTAGTTACTCACCTGTAACAGGTGTTCTCCAGGAGCAGCAGGAATCAGTCCTCACTACCCTCCCTCCTCCCCTTGGAGTTGCAATCGTCTGCTTATGTTCTTTTGCAAATTTTTTTATGCTGTCTTTTTAGCTATGTCATCTGACTGGCTAAGATGGCACCCTTGGGCGGGAAGAGGACCGCGCATGCGCGCTGCAATTCCCAAAGGCTTTCTTTGAAAGCTGGGGAAAATTGCTCCGCGAGGGCTCCGTCGGCGCCGACGTCACCCATAAGTGAGGACTGATTCCTGCTGCTCCTGGAGAACACCTGTTACAGGTGAGTAACTACGCTATCTTTCCCCCAACACTGCTCCTTAGAGGACGACAGGCAGACCACCTGGTTCACATGAAAGGGAGAAGGCACCTTAGGCAAGAAGGAAAGCACATGCCGAATGGAAACAGCCTCCTTTGAAAAAGGCAGATAAAGGATCTTGGCAAGACAGAGCTTGCAGCTTGGAAATCTGCCTTGTGGAACAAACCACAACCAAGAAGACCATCTTGAGCATCAAATCCTTTAAAGTGGCACACTTCAATGGATCAAAAGGCACCACCATCAGGGCCCTGTGTGCCAGACATAGATCCCAGTAAGGGATCACAGACTGGAGGGGAGGATGTAGATGCCGAAACCCCTGGAGAAAGCTTGAGATATCCAGGTGCAAGGCTAGAGACTAGCACCCTGAAAGTTCAGGTGGCTGGTAAGGCCAACCCGTAGAAAGGCTTCAGAGAGGGCACCTTGGCCGCCTCAGGAGCAAACTGCCAAGCGCTGCATCATCACTCAAAGAGGCACCAGATCCACATGTATACTAGCTTGGTAGAGCTCCGGGCTCTGAGCAGAGAGGAAACCACCGCCAAAGAGTAGCCTTTCTGCGCTAGCCATCTCTTTTCAAGAGCCAAGCCATAAGCAAGAAGGGAATTGGGTCCTCCGGGACAATTAGTCCCTACTGCAATAGGCCCTAAGATGGGAGCAACTGAAGAGAAGGTGCCTAGAAGTATCGCATCGGGTCTCTGTACCATGCTGTCCTCGGCCAATCCAGTGCCACCAGAACAATCCTGCCCAGGCGGCATTCTATACACAAAGTCACACACCCCTCCAGCGGCCATGGAGGAAACATGAACAGGTGCTGATTTGGCCAAGGCTGAACAGGGCATTGATGCCTTCGGACCCTGTCTCCTGGTGGCGACTGAAGAAGTGGCAAACTCTGGCACTGGAGCGGGTCACCATCAGATCTATTTTGGGGTGACCCCAGCAGCACAGAAACAACTGAAATGCCTCCTGACTCAACTCCTACACTCTGGGATCCAGAGAGTGCGGGCTAAGGAAATCCACTTCTACATTGTCTACTCCAGCAATGTGCTGAGCCAACAAGGCTAGGAGGTTCTTCTCCACCTAGGCAAACTGAAGAGCCATCTCCAGAACTATCCTAGCACTCCTCGTGCCGCCTAGCTGATTGACATAAGTCACCGCTGTGGCATTGTCTGAAAACACTTGAACCACCCGGCTCTCAACCAGGGGCTGGAAATGCAGAAGAGCCAACCTGAGGGCAGTTGATGGACCACACTGCTTCCCTGCTGTTCCAATGGCTCTAGGCCATATGGTCTTGGCAATGGGCTTCCCAGCCCAAGAGACTGGCATCCATCATCCGAAGATCCAGGAGAAAATCACCCAGCGGCATGTCATTCCTCAAATGACAGGGATGCTGCCACCATGGCAGGCTGGCCTTCACCATCATTGGGAGTGGGATCCTGCACTCAAACTCCTGAGGACTTGGGGACCCCAGTCAATAGGGACTGGTGGAGAGGTAGCATGTGAGCATGCACCCATGGCACAATCTCTATGGTGGCCACCACAAATCTGAGGAGCTGAAGATAATCCCAGACTTTGGGAGTCTGCTGCACACAGACCATATGGCCAGGCAATCCAACAGCCTTTTGACCATATGGCCAGGCAATCCAACAGCCTTTTGCCCATCTCCTCTGGCAGGAAAACTCTGCCCACTTGAGTGTCAAAATGTGCTCCCAGGAACTCGAGACTGGGAAGGCAACAGCTGCCTCTTCTCCAGATGGTTACCTAGCCAAAGCTTTCCTAAAAGGATACCACTTGGGACAGTTACTGAGACGCCTCTGAAAGGGCTCGGGCCTGGACGAGCCAGTTGTTCTGATAGGGATGGACACAGATTCCTTAGTGCTACAATTGCCTCACAGAGCAGTGGAAAGTCAAACATTTTTAGAGCAGTGGAAAGTCAAAAAGGGAGAGTGGCGAACCGATAGCGAGTCAAGCATGGCAACATGGATACTTTTACTGATTGTCCTGGTTTGGGATATGAAAATACGCCTCTGCCAGATCCAGAGAAGCCAAGAACTCCCCTCGCCGCACTACTTGAATCATGGTGTGCAAGGTTTCCATCTGGAAATGCAGGATGCTCAAGTGCTCATCACCCTCTTGAGGTCCAGATTGAGTCAAGGCACAATGAAATAGATGGAATATTTGCCCTTGCCCTGCCCATCTGGCAGGCAGGGCATCACTGCCTTTAGACGAAGCAACCTGTCCAATGTGATCTGCACAGCAGCACTTGATTGCAGCCTACAAGGGGAAATGACAAAGGCATCCCGAATTGGCTCTTTCCATTCCAGGACATAGCCTAACCAAATGGTGTCTAGCACCCAGCGATCCTTGGTAACCCAGGCCCATGCCTGAAAGACAAGGTGAAGCTTGCCTCAAACTGTAGGAACCAGGGAATGGGCCCCAAAACCACCATTGTGCAGGCCAGGAGTGTCCTCTGAAAGGGCCCAAGTCCCTGGACACACACACGCTCAATGATAGGACTGAGAACGAACCAAAAGCCCAGAAACAGAGGGGAAAAAGGTTGTTCAAGATAAGTAATGATGAGAATCCCAAGACCCCCCAGAAATCCAGCCAGCGCATCCTTAGTGGACAGGCAAAGGGTGATGAAAATAGGTACTAGCCTGCTTCACAGGCTCCTTGGGTCTGTCTTCCGGAAGGCGGTAGGTTTTATCCAAAGCAGCTCAAACAGAAGCTTCCCCTTAAAAACCAGTTGGGCCAATTGGGCTTTGGAATAGGTATCCATTGCCCAGTGCTGAAGCCAAATTGAATGCTGTGACGGCATCATCAGGGCACCATCTGTGGTCACTAAATGTATCAGCTTATACCTGGCCTCAGAAAGGAAGGCTGTAGCTAACACCAAAAGAGGGGACGTAACATCCAGAGGAAGAGACTGAATCCACTGCAGCAGGGCTTGAGGCATCAGGCTGGTACATATCACAGCTGCAGAATAGCTGATGCCATGGCGAACTGGCTCCTCAACTACAAATCCATCTTACAGTCCAGAAAATCCTTTAAGGCTGGTCTGCCTTCCATAGGAATGGTGGTCCTTCTGGTAACCACTGTGACTTGCGCATCCACCTTGGGAATGCCAAACCACTCTACACACACCACCTTCGGGAGAGCGAAGATCTTCTTATGCACGAAGTTGGGAGAGTCCCACTCTAACCAGATCATATCCATCACATCCAGAAATGGTATGACAGTAGTGGATTTTTGCACCCCTTGAAGGAGTAGGTGTACCTTTGGCTTCTGCTCTGTACTGGAAGCATCCATCACTGTGCTTTTAAGAACAATACGTGATACAGGCACTAGGAAAGGAGTGGCCTAGTTGTTGGGGCAAGGTACCTCAGGCCGGAAGGTCGGGGGTTCAAATCCCACTAGAGGGCAGCAACCTTGGGCTGAAAGGACTGGGGTTTCTAGTCTCACAGGTGCTCGTTGTGGACAAGCCACTTAACCCTCCATTGCCCATGTTCCCTGTAAAAATAGTTATCTCCAAGTTATAATGCCCTGTTCAATGTAAACTGCCTTGATATCATAAAAGGTGGTATATAAGAAATGTTAAATAAAATAAATAACACGTGGAGCCACTTGGGTGGAATGCAGTTTAAGGACCACACGACCACCAGGCATACAATAGGAATAAAAACGCTACTAACGTGTGCAAAACAGCAGCAGGAAACCTCCATCGTGTGCCAACAGTCAGCAGCCATCTCTCCCAAATTGCGTCCCACACAGATGGAATCGGGAGCCCCCAATAAGGACAATGACGAGGTCGAGCCTTGATACTCACACACCCCTCCTCCCCCCAGGGTCAGCTCTACTCTCATGAAACTGTTTTACTGGCTTTGCAGCACTGTGTTTAAGGCAGCTGGCAAGCAGATCCTTCAGAGCCTTTTGCTATCTTTGGGAGATAGCAAGGGGGACAGAGGAGGAGGGAGGGGGCACTGCACTCGTCCAGATCCTTCCAATTTTGTGGCTGCTCAACAGGCTGTTAATATGATAAGACTGAAGCTGAACCAATTTTGCCTCCTCCTATGGTTACCAAAAAGCCCGCACTCTAGTGGAGCCTCCCATGTCATGCTCAAGTGAGAGTCACCCTAAAAATGGTCTGTCACAAGTGTTTTATCAATCTTTTCTTCTCAGTTCTTCAGATTTTCTTCAGAGAGGAGAAAATCCATCCACCATCTGCTGGAGACAAAGAAATACTGAAGGAACCTCGGGTGGCTTTTCATTGGTTCTTTGTCTCCACCAATCTGCAGGTAAGGGAACACAACCCACTTTGTCTGGACTGGTCTAACAGGATGACATGGAAGCATATTTATTGTTGACATCCTGAAAACCTGACTGGCTGCGGGTGGCCTGAGGACTGTATTAAGAACCATTGCCTTACTGTAGTTTTATCCTGGATACAAACTAAAATGGGAAAGTTCAGGCTGAAAATTCCAAGGCGAATGGGTATCCAACTTGGCTGAAAGCATCTTGGCTGAGCAATATGTTTGACAACAGCCGTCTCTTGAAGAAATTCTCTCTACTCTGGTACTTCACAACCCTCTTCAAGAGACACACCTAGCCAGTTGGGTTTACACGATTACTATAATAAATGTGCATGAAATAGATATAGAAATATAGAAACATGACAGAAAGAGACCACTTAGCCGCTCTAGTCTGTCCTTCCATATCAACCACTACAACAGTCCCCTTTTTTCCTTTAGAGATCCTCTGTGTTTGTCCCATGCTTCTTTGAATTCAGATACTGTCCTCATCTCTACCACCCCCACTGGGAGACTAGTCCACAGATCCACCACTCTTTCCATGAAGAAATATTTCTGCATATCACTCCTGAATCTATCCCCTTTCACCCTCATCCCACGTACCAGAGCTTGCTTTCAATCGAAAGAGGCTCTCCTCCTGTGCATTTATGCCACAGAGGTATTTAAATGTCTCAATCATATCACCTCTATCTCACCTTTGCTCTAAGGAGTACATATTAAGTTCCTTAAGTCTGTCCTCATATGCTTTATAATAAAGACCACTAACCATTTTAGTAGCCACCCTCTGTACTGACTCCATCCTGTTTATATCCTTTTGAAGGTGCTGTCTCCAGAATTGCACACTATACTCCAAATGAGGTTGCACCAAAGACTTATATAGAGGCACTATCACCTCCTTTTTTCTGCTAGCCATTCCTCTCCGTATGCACCCAAGCATTGTCAGACGGCTGCCTGGGTGAGAATGTTCACAGTCTTGGCAAGTGCATATATCAATATGATTTGCAAGGGATTGTGGGATATGCAGTCCATTCACACCAGACACAGCTGCTCACAATAATTAGTTGTGCTTGAGTGTAAAGCCAATAAGATATTTATTTATGGGGTTGTTTCTCCCAACACAGATATGCTTGGTAGCACCTAAAACAGGATACTTGCTTTCAGTGTTTAACTTAGAAAAACAAAATCAGGAAAACAACAGCTGAACTTGTCAGGCAATCAAAGCAAAAGAATAAAGACCTGGTTGGTAACAAACTGGACTTTTCTGTAGGCTTTAGCTAATATTTTCTTAGTAGTGTTTCAAACAACAAGCAAAACCCACAAAGAAGGGAAAAACTGTTCTTTTCAGGTTAACTTCTTATATCTTCACACATAGACTCAGAAGTGATTTCCTCAGAGCTCACAAGTAATTAGGTAAGGCTCAATTGCTAGCAGTTACCCAGCTGAAACCCCTTAGCTGGCTTGCTTTCTACTGCGTGGCTCAAATCCTACTTCAGGAGCTTTTCTGAGTAGATTAAAGAACAAGTTTGTATTTCTTTGTGATGGTTGTTGCACTTTGTAACAGAAAATTACCAAAGGAGTTTAGACAGAGAGCAATCCATGTATTCACAACCTGTATCTAAGACTTCTCCTTCCCCTTCTTCAACAATCATGGGTTCAATATCAGGGATTGGCACAGAGGAATTTCTCAATGGAGCACTTTCAGGAGAATACTTGTTTCCTTGCTGTCTTTCAAGGTTATAGCTAGGGCATAGATCAGTGTTCATACCTGAGCTTCCATTGCTGTTAGAGTTCCTCTCTAAATAGCCTGGCCAGTATGTAGTCCAGTTCTTATGTCCAGCCTTCCAATCCAGATCCCTGGACACTGGATCTCTCTTCACATACCTTCTGGCACGGGTCCTAGGGTCCCTTCCACGTGCAGCCGTCTCCCTCACAGGTACCGTCTGGAGATTCCTAGCTCTGCAGCACCATTCCTCTGGCTTTCCCCAGTCCAATGGTGTATGCTGGCCTTTTGAATGTCCCCCAGTATACATACTGCTCTGGACTCCTCTAGACCTCCCAAATGCTTTTCTCTTCTTTCTTCCAAAGGGTTTCTTGCCCTCTCTGTCCGTCCGGTCTGGCTTCTGCTTCTGATGATCCTCCAGATGATGAAGCTGTCCAAGATGAGGATCTCCAAGCTGATTCTGAGGATCTCCCAGATGAAACTGAGGATAATTCTCTGTAGAATAAACTCTACCTTTATTCTGCTTAGATGAGTGCTCCACCCTAGCACAGCGTAGCTGTGCTGAATCAGGCCCTGCCCTTTGAGATGAGTGCTTAGGGATTACCTCATAGCCCTCTTGATTGAACACACGTTTCCCCACTTCAGCTCCTCTAATGGCTGTTGGAAACCTGGTGCATTCTGGGACTAGTAGTCTTTTATGGGAAAATTCTGTTTTCTTATTTCTACCAGAACTGACAGGTTGCTTGTTCAGAGTCACTTCACCTTTTCTATAGCTCCTTCCTGAGCTATGATAAGCTTCCTTATCACAGCATCCTTCTAGCTTTTGCCATCGCCTTTTCTACCTGTTTAGCTACTTTAAGATCATCAGACACAACCACGCCCTAGGTCCTGCTCTTTAGTGGACAAAAGTACTTCACCCCCTATACTATATTGCTCCCTTGGATTGCTGCAGCCCAATTGCATGACCTTGCATTTTTTAACATTAAGTTTCAGCTGTCAAATTCTAGACCATTCAAGCTTAGCTAGATCCCTCCTCATGTTATCTACACCTTCCTGGGTGTCTATTGCAGATTTTGGTATCATCCGCAAAGAGGCAAACCTTACCCGACAGCCCTTCCGCTATATTACTAACAAAGATGTTAAAAAGAATTAGACCAAGGACAGATCCCTGGGGCACACCACTGATAACCTCCTTCTCCTCAGAGTGAGCTCCATTTACCTATACCGTTTGTTGCCTCCCACTCAACCAATTTCTAACCCAAGCAATAACTTTAGGGTCCATCCCTAGGGCGCTCAGTTTGTTTATAAGTTGCCTGTAAGGAATGGTGTCAAAGGCTTTACTGAAATCAAAATACATCACATCTAGGGCTCTCCCTCGGTCCAACTCCCTGATCACCCAGTCAAAGAAATCAATCAGATTTGTCTGACGAGCTCCCTCTGCTGAATCCATGCTGCCTCGGATCCAGTAATCCGTTGGACTTCAGGAACTTCACTATTTTCTCTTTCAGCAGGACTTCCAATGATTTACTCACCACCAAAGTTAAACTAACCGGCCTGTAGTTTGCAACCACATCCTTACTTCCGCTTTTGTGTAAAGGGACCACATGTACCTCTCTCCAGTCCTTTGGCACCACTCCTGACTCCAACGAGGCATTGAAAAGGTCAGTCAGTGGAACTGCTAGAAGGTCCCTAAGTTCCCTCAGTATTCTAGGGTGTATCCCATCTGGTCCCATTGCTTTGTCTACATTAAATTTAGCTAGTTTCTCACAAACACAGTCTTCTGAAAATTGTTCAAAATACCGCTGGCTTCTGTTCCTGTTCGTGGATGTTTTCAGAGGTCCTGCTCCTGGTTCTTCATCTATGAACACAGAACAGAAATATTTGTTAAGCAATTCTGCTTTATCCTCATTGGCTTCTACATATTACTCCCCTTCACCCTTGAGTCTGACAATACCACTTTTGCCCTTCCTCTTCTCACTAACATATCTGAAAAATGTCTTATCCCCCCATTTTATTGCATTGCCTATTTCCTCCTCTTTGTGACTACTTTGCTAGCTAAGTTTTTCCAAATATAGATGCCTGTCTTCCTCTCTCTGTGATATCTTGTATTTCATGAAGGCCTCCCTCTTTTTCTTCACCTTTTCAGCTACTTCTTTCAAAAACCACAGCGGGCTTCTTTTCCTTTTATTTACCATTTTAACACAAAGATTGGTTGCCCTTAAAGTATCCCCTTTCAGTTTTGCCCACTGTTTTTCTACATCCCCCTGCTGTCCCCATCCCGATATGAACACAATGGATCTCTAATATATGCACACACAGTTATCTCATGTATATTCAGTATGGTAATCCTGTAGACACAACTGGCTAGGTGGGCCTGAAGGAGAGGGTTGAAAAGCACTTCTCTAATGGATGTAGAAGCAGCTCTTTTCTGCTGGCAGCAGACTAATGGGAAATAAGGAGCTTTGTGACATCACTGACTGCTCTACTACTGGCACAAAGTGGATGTTCCCAGAATGCACCTGGGTCTAGGTTAGCACCCATCCAGAATTTGGAGAATAAAGTGGCTGTGAGAAGCTGTGAAATGTACTGTGGCTGGTTAGCAGTTGTACCGTGCACTAAAAAGAAAGCCGATTCACAAAATAGTACAGCAGTGATGAAAGCTTTTTAAACTATGTATAATTTCTGTAATATTAAAAAATGTGAAAGTATAGATATAATCTGTAAAATTCTCATCCATGCCATATTCACTAATCTGCTACAGGGGGTGAATTTTCCCATGTATTTTTTATTTTAATAATTACTACAAAAAAAAAAAAAATATATATATATATATATACAGTGTACTTGTTAACTTAGTAAATAAAAGCGGCCACCAGAACTTCTGAGATTTATTTCATTTCACCGGTGCTACCTTTTTTGCTGCCCTGTGTGAGCAATTATTGTGCTATTGCCCCCTCCCCTCCCTGTTGATTCCAAAGAAGCTCTTCACAAGCCTTTTTTTTTTGTTCTAACAATGACTTAGGGGTATGTTTACTAAACATTAACATGTGTCAAGTGCCTCTGTGCCCATAGAAATAAATGGGTGCTGCTGCACGTACCATGCATTAACTTTATTAATGAGCTTTAATCTTTAGTAAACATGCTCCTTATTTAATGAGCATATGAATGTTTGAACACCATTTGCATGTACAGCGAGGATAAAGAAAGACTACCAGATTTCTTCATTACTATCTTCCAGTGCCAACCGCCAGGCACATTAGGAAGTACTATAAATACTGCTCAAACACCACCTCTTCTTAAGCTATTTCCCAATTTAGTTTTACACAAGAGAAACACTACATCCATAACCAGGTCAAGACAACTTCAACTGACTAATGTGTATAGACTATTGTATATAGTTATATAGTGTACATAGTTTTCCCTTTATTACCAAGTTCAAATTCCTGTTACTTGTAAAAATGCACTACAGTTTTTCTGTATGTATATGTTTGTTCCATGTAAACCGCGCTGATGATAATAGTGCGGTATATAAGAGATGTTAAATAAATAAATAAATAAATAAATTTAGAACGCATAGCAAACCCACCGTATCCTTACAGCACTACCAGGACTCACAAAGCACCAAACCCTACCTATCAAAGGGCAATTCTGCAAATATTAAACCAAGACATCTCCTACTAGGGGAAAGAGAACAAATGATCTCCAGGAACAAGCAGGAATGGGTCTTCACATATGGGTACGTCGGCGCCGACGGAGCCCGCACGGAAATGCTCCCCAGCATCCAATCAGAAAGCGTTTGGGAGCATCCCTCGCGCCTGCGCGGTGACTTCCCGCCTTTCCCACTGCCTCTCCCCAGTTTTTCGTTTTTCCGCGGAGCCAACAGGATGTACCTCCTGTCACCGCAGAAACCTTTTTCTTTAAAATCCTTATTTTCTTGTGGTCGCGGCTGTCTTTCCCGCCGATACCGGCACTGCCGGTGCTTTATTTTTTTCTTTACAAACTTAAAAGAAAAAACTGAGGAGAAGTTATTTCTCTATCTCATCGAGGCCTAACAGGCCTTTCCAACATGGAGCCTTCTTCCCCTAAGAAGTGCCTTCACTGCGGAAACTTAGTTTTCTTTTTAGACTCCAGTGCCTGGTGTCTATCCTGTTTGGGTCCTGACCCCTTTTCCCAGGGTCCATCAGGCTTTAGTATCGGGAGAAGACCTTCTCTTTTTCAGGTATCCCTCGATGCCGTTTTTCCTCCTGAGGTGAGGACACGGGTTTATTCTTCTCTCCAGGATCAGGTAACCCACAAAAAGTCTCTTAAGACTAGCCAATTCTTGATGGGTAGGTCTCATGCCCAGCATGATGACGGCTCCGGCCTTGCCCTCAAGACCCCATTGGCAGTAAGACCCCGGTGGGAGTCTTCGGGCTCCAAAGCATTTACGGGGTTTCAGGTTGTTCCTGGGGTTCACTCCTCACAGAACATACCTGAGCCATGCTCGGGGGTGGTATCCGCTTCGAGCGGTGCTGCTCCCCCGGCATCGGCACCGGTGTCGAGTGCTCCACGCTTCACCAGGGGTCGTCGTCTGGTGTCCTCAGTACCTTCGGGACCGATCGACCCGACCCGGACTGGTTTTCCTGCTTCCCAGCCATGCGTGGGGTTGGTGCCGGCTTCGAGCGGTGCCGATCCCCCAGCATCGGCACCGGTGTCGAGTGCTCCGCTCTTCACCAGGGATCGTCGTCGGGAGTCCTCGGTGCCTTTGGGGCCGATCGACACGACCCAGTCTAGATTTCCTGTATCCCGGCCAACCGCGGGGTTGATACCGGCGTCGAGCGGTACCGATGCCCCGGCGTCAGCATCGGTGTCGAGTGTTCCACTCTTCACCGGGGATCGTCATCTGGTGCCCTGGGTACCTTCGGGGCTGACCGATGCGCCCCGGATGGGCTTTCCTCTATCTACGCCATGCTTGGGGGGGGGGTACCGGCTTCGAGCGGTACCGATACCCCGACATCGGTGCCGGTGTCAAGTGTTCCTCTCTTCACCGGGCGTCGTCCGTTCCTCTCTTCACCTGGCGTCGTCCTCGATGCCTTCGGTACCGATCGATACTATTCCGATTGACCTTCAGGTAGCGGCATCGCCGATTCCACCACCGACGCTCGGTTTGATTCCCAGTCTGGAATCCATATCCAGTCTTGATGACTTGGTCCCGACGCGTTTCGGAGCCGATCCATGTCGCCTCCGACTACGCAGTACCGGGGATGATCACCAAAGCTCTCTGGTTACCTCGGTACCGCTTCGGCAACCTCCGATACCTGCTATGATGGCATTACCGTCCCCGATGCCGGTACCGGTGCCGACGTCGTTTCCTGCAGTTCCATCGGTGCCATCGATCCTTTCTATGCCTAGCTTGGAATCGATACCGGGAACCAACGACGCAGTACTGACTGCCTCGAATCAGAACGGTCAGTATCGTTCTCCATCTAGCAGGATTCTTTTTATGCACCAGTCCAGTAGGTCTTCTGGTGTTCACGCTGCTCATTCAACCTCAGCCTACCCAGGAATAGTTCCTCTGGGAGATCCTTCTTTTCAGACATTTCTCCTTGACATGGCAGCCTTTCTTGCCATTCCTATTCCTGGTCCTACTCTTGACCAAGATTCTGCAGAAAAGGAAACCATAATGCTTCCTTTGCATTAGTCTTTGCAGGACCACCTTCTGAGGATTTGGGAATCACCTTTAAAGGTTCCTGCGCCTTCTACAGCCATGAATGTTCTGTATCAGGTGCCTCCCCCTCTCCGGGGTTTCAGAAAAGCCAACTTCCGCATCATTCCATTGTAGTGGAATCAGCAATGAGGAAGGTCAGAAGCAAGAAGCAGCATTTTTCTTTCCCACCAGGTCATGCATCTAAAGCACTTGATGCCTTTGGACGTCAAACCTTCCAAACTTCTATGTTGGCTTCAAGAATTATTTCATATATTTTTTATACGAGTCTCACACTTCAGGAGGTCACAGAGAAGTTCTCTTTTGTCTCCTTTTTTGTCAGAACCCAAGGCCTCTGACTATTCCTTTCTTCTTGATCATAGCAGGAATATCTCTTGGTTCCTTTCTCGCGCTTCTCTAGACTCTTGAGTCTGTTAGCAGATCCTCTGCTATTGCCATTGGAGCGCGTCGTACAGCGTGGTTGCAGGCTTCAGACTGGAGCAGATGGGCAAAACATGCACTGGGTAATTCTCCTTGTACTGGAGACAGTCTTTTCAATAGAGAAGCTTTAAGTCAGGTTGCTCATTGCTCCACTGACTTTCCTAGTTCTGGAAACCATCCTAAGCCCTCTTTTTCCCCAGGACGTGGGAAATGTCCTACCAAACCTTCTTTCCCGAAGAAGAGAATGTTTCATCCTTCTTCTGCCCATCCTCCCGGTGTACCCAAGCAAGGGACATCTCATCCTAGTCTGAAGTCTCCAGACTCTACCCAGTCTGCTCATAACCAGCAACCATAGGTTCCTGTGTATTGCAATCTACAGTTAACTTCCCCTTAGCAGAAGTTTATTCTTCAAACTCTACACTGGTTTCTTTTCCAGTATGCTATGCTCTCGGATACTCTTGTCCATGGGTTGCAGAATTCTCCCATTCTTACTACCACGAAGGGAGGTCACAACTATCCCATGATAGTTTCTGTCCCCATATGGACATCTTTTCCTTCAGCTGCCTTACCCTATGGTAAGTCACTTTCCAACCCCCACTCTTCCAGGGTTTCCCCTGCTTGAGTTGGTGCCATACTGAAACGCTTTTTTTCTTCCAGTGTAGCCTGTTTGTTTTTCCTTCACTGCGTGCTCTGAACAACTCATCGGACAGGGACGGAGATGCCTCCGCTGCCTTTGTCTGTTTTCTACAGGAGAATCCCCTCTGTCGTTTTGTTCAGTTGCTGTATATGCAGGAGTTCCAGTGATTACTTTAATGCTCATTGCAAGCTGCTTGCAACTACCTTGCATAATACTATTCACTGAAGCTTATCTTCTTCTAGCCATATCCTTTCCTTGGATGTGGCAACACGCCTGACTTCTGTCAGTTTTATCTTATAATTCTCCTGCACAATGCTCTCGGCAACCTTCAGAGAAGCTTATACTCTGGGCCCTTACCACAGAGCATTGACCTTTGTCTCTGAGGGTCTTTCATATACAGCAGACAAGCTTTTTCTGCGTGAATGTCCACGGAGTTCCCAATCTGACCGGAATATGCTCCTGTTCCTTACAGCTTGGCATTATGTTTTTCTACTCCACTGGACAACGCATACTCCTTTATCGTACATGATACCCCTGAACCCGTTGGCTGGGTCACTCTGGTATCTTCGTCTATGCGTTCTTCTTGTCCTTTGGATGTATCAGAGTCCTAAAGTACTGCTGACGTACTCTTGCCAGACTGCTGTTATCCTCTGTTTTTCATGCAACCATACTGGTTCTTCCACTGACCTACATTCCTGCTCCACAGAAATCGATTCTCTATATTTCTTCAGATGGGTTTCACCCCCTATTATTGGGTGAATTTTTTCCCATCACATTCCCCATGTGAATGTTTTTTTCTGTGGCTCAGTTGCAGGCATGTATTCTGAAACATTATTTTTATGTACGGGGGCATACATGTTTTGTACCCTGGGTGGGCGTCAGCCATCCCACCCCTATCTATACATATGTCTATCTACATGTCTGTCAGCATACAGTCCATGCAGCTGTGGACTCTGGTGAATTCAGTCTACAAAGTTAAACTCTGACCCCCTGGTGATGTCAGTCTCTAGGACCTGTCTGCAGCCCCTCCTTGCTAAATCAAGAATAGCAGACCTTAAAGGGAGTGGCTAGCAGAGCTCAAGGGGAAGTGCTGGAAAAGATTCAGTCCACTATAGGGAAGACGAATATTCTTAGGGTGTGAAGAAATGCTGCCACCACAGCCTTGCATTTTGTGAACACCCTTGGTGCCGAGGCCAGGCCAAAAGGAAGAACCCTGTATTGGTAGTGCTTCCCTTGAAATAGAAAGCGAAGGAACTTTCGATGAGTTGGATGGATGAGAACATGAGTGTACGCATCCTTGAGATCTAGAGAACAAAGCCAATCCTGACTCTGAAGGTATGGCAACAGAGTTCCTAGAGAAATAATTTTGAACTTCTCTTTGAACAGGAAATTGGTCAATCCTCTGAGGTCTAAAATGGGTCTGTGTCCTCCTGTTTTCTTTGGAATAAGGAAATAGGGGGAGTAGAAACCTGTACCCTGTTGGAGAATGGGTACCTCTTCTATTGCCCCTGCGGCAAGAAGCATAGTGACCTCTTGACCTAACTGGTCGTTGAGAGAGGTCTGAGAATTGAACAGTCTTACCATTGTAGGAGGGGGCATGCTGAGGAAATAAAGCTTGTACCCCTCTCTTATTTTCTGCTGTTATCTGACCCCATCTGGTGGCAAAATGACATAACCTTCCTGGAATGGTGGAAGGCTCTGGGCCGCTCAGGACCAGGAAGGCAAAGTTCTCTAGATAGGAGTCAAAGCCCCTGTGGAGGCCGAGTCTGCTGAGCCGGTTGAGGCTTAGCAGCTTTTGTATTTCTTTGCCTAGGTTGTTGCTGCTGTCCCTTTTGGGCAGACTGACCTAAACGATGCCCCTGCTGGGTATAGGAGGGATAAAAAGTCATCTTCTTACTGAAGAATGGTTTCTTGTAGGATTTTTTCCTTGCAGGATCAGCTGTAGACTTAGATGCTGACAGTATCACTTTGGATAGACTGTCTATTTCATTAGCTTTTTCCTGCCAATTCTTGCCAAAGAGATTCTTGCCAAAGAGATTCTCTCCTGTGCAAGGTATATTCCCTAGTTTATCCAGTACCCAAAGTTCCAAGTCAGATGCCTGAAGCCAAGCAATCCTACATGCACCTATGGCAATGGCAGAGGTTCTGCTTATGCACTCAAAGCAGTCAAAAGCTGCACGATTTACAAATTTTGAAACATCCTGAGCATGTCTGACAAGGGCGAGGAAATCCTGCCTCTTATCATCAGGAAGGAGAAGACTCATAAGCTCTAAAATCTCCTGTGACTTCCTTAAGGAACATTCCCATATATAATATATAGGAATTGATCCTAGCAGGAAGCCTGGAAGGTTCGACGTCCAAAGGCGTCAAGAGTCCTACACCTCACGTCCTGGAGGATTAGATGCATGCCTTTTTGCACTCTTGATCCTTCTCATAGCTGATTCCACCACCATGGAATGGTGTAGCTGAGGTTTCTGAAACCCGATACATGGTGTCGAGTCTTCGAGAGTGAGGAGATGTGGTTAAAGGTGTTTCCCACATCCTTAACATGAGATCATGCAAGATCTCATGAATAGGTAAGGTAGCTGCCTTCTTCTTAGGAGCCTTAGGGTATTGTAGGATTTATAATTCCTTTGCCCTAAGCCAGGGGTCTCAAACACGCGGCCCGCAGGCCGCATGCGGCCCGCGAGACAACTTCGTGCGGCCCGCGACAGAGGAAAACAAAAAAAACCCAAAACCCTGGCTTCTGCCGTTGCCGCCGTGGCAGCGGCAGAATCAATTGTCAAATTTAAAAAAAAAAAGACTTCTGCTGCTCAAGCAGCAAAATCAGCTGTCCTGCGGCTCCTTCCCCTGTGCCCGGAGATCCGAGTCTGCTCTATCAGCGGCGTGCTTTTCAAGCCGCGAGGAGAGTATTCCCCTCTCGCGCGGTTTCAAGCCGCGCGAGCGGGGAATACTCTCCTCGCGGCTTGAAAAGCACGCCGCTGATAGAGCAGACTCGGATCTCCGGGCACAGGGGAAGGGGCCGCAGGACAGCTGATTTTGCTGCTTGAGCAGCAGAAGTCTTTTTTTTTTAAAATTTGACAATTGATTCAGCCGCTGCCACGGCGGCAATGGCAGAAGCCAGGGTTTTGGGGTTTTTTGTGTGTCCCGCCTGCGCTGGCCGGTAATGAGCTATGGAGGGGCTGACTGAAATGGGGTAAGGGGGTTTTGTACTGGATGTGGGCTATTGGCAGGGGGGGGGGTTATGACTGGTAATGGGCTATGGTGGGGGCTAGGACTGGAAATGGGCAGATGGGGGTTAGGACTGGAAGTGGGCTATTGGCAGGGGGGGGGTTATGACTGGTAATGGCCTATGAGGGGAGGTAAGACTGAAAATGGGGTGATGGGGGATACGACTGCAAGTGGGCTATGGGGGGGACTAGGACTGGTAATGGGCTATGGGGGGGGTAAGACTGAAAATGGGGTGATGGGGGGTAAGACTGGAAGTGCGCTATGGGGAGGTTAGGACTGGTAATGGGCTATGGGGGGTCTAGGACTGGTAATGGGCTGGGGGGGTTGCTAGGACTGGAAATGGGCTGAGTGGAAGGGGGGCTTGAACTGCAAATCGCTGATGGGGAGGGGGGCTTGGAATGGAAATGGGCTGTGAGGGGAGGGAGCTAGGATTGGAAATGGGCTGATGGGGGGCTAGGATTGGAAATGGGCTGATGGTGAGGCTAGGATAGGACTGGAAATGGACTGATGCAGGGACTAGAAAGGAGCAGATGCTGGGTGGGGCTGGAACTAGAAGGGAGCTGATGTTGGGGGAGGATTAGAATGGGATGGAGCTGGGAAAGTGAAATGGAGAGGGGAAAAATATTTTGTCTGGAAGAGAAGACAAATCTACAATTGGCCAGGTATTGGGAGAGTAAGTGGGGATTGAGGATGGAGGGGTAAAATTTGAGTGGATGAAATAGGAATGAGGAAAGAGCAAAAGGAGAAAGATTAGTATGTTAAAGCAGATGTAGAGAGAGAGAATGGAAAAAAACTAGAAGAGAGAAGAAAGGACAAATGGACAGCAGACGATGGAGATAGCAGAAGACACGAAGAAACCAGAAGTGGCTGGAGCAATTGCAACTGAAAAAAAATGCACAAAAGGTAGAAAAATATCTCTTTATTTTGAATTTATTAACTGGAATATGTCAGCTCTGGGAAATGTGCATCATTAATGTTTGCACTTTGTTTAGTACAAGAGGAAATTAATTTATAGTTTTATTTCTACAGTGTTGTTGTACATTCCAAGTTTGGCTTTTGGGGTTCCCAGTTTAATTATTGTCTTCCTATTTCTAAATCTTTTAGTCTTTCTTTATCCATACTCATTAAGAGGCATGTTTACTAAAAGTTAGTGTATGGTAACATTATGCAAATATTTATGCAAATGAGGCCCCTTATGCAAATGAGGCCCCGTGTCTTATGCGGCCCCCGGGTTACTTTACAAGTCCTCATTCGGCCCTCAAAGCAATTTGAGTTTGAGACCCCTGCCCTAAGCTCTTTTTCAGGAGCCACTGTGATGGAAAGACCTAGAGCCACATCTCGGATAAAATCCTGAAAGGACATATCCTCTGGTGGAGACATCCTACGCTGAGGATAAGAAGAATCCTCAGGAAGAAGTACTCTGTATCGGCAGAGCTTTCAGAGTCTTCAGACTCATCCGAGGATTCAAAGTATCTCCTATCTGGGTGATCGTGCAAGTCACGGTACCGGTACCGGTACCGATCGAAGTCGGCATCGGAGGGGTCCGATACCGACTTGTCGATACCGGATGGATAAGTATGACTCTGTCCCGGTAGAATACCTGCCGATGTAGTCAGTACCGGTGTCGATGCCGGTACCGATTGAATTGTCTGAAGCGGTCTCAGGGGCATCGAGGCTGTGAGAAGAGCCACCAGACTGTGTTCAATAGCCAAGAATCTCTGGCCTATCGATGCTGCCGATGCTTGGGTATCAGTACCGGATAAAGTAGCCGGTACCCCAGATCATGGCACCAGTAGTTCTAGCGAGGTTGAGGCCTCGAGAACATCCTGGAGCCCGGTTACTGCTTTGGAAGACAAAGCCTCCCGCCGGGGCAATTTTACCGGTGAAAGTCCCTCAAGGGCTACACCAGAGGCATCTCGATGCTTAGAGGGAGATCTACCCTTTGAGGACCGGCTAGATTTATGTTTAGTTACCTGAGATCCATGGGAGGAAGACGAAGCCCTGGAAGACGTTGATGCCACAGAGGCTGTATCGGAGTGAAAAAGGGTGCTAAGTTTAGCAGCTCAGTTCTGCCAGCCCCTCTTCGACATCATGCCACAGGCAACACACTCCAAAATAGAGTGGTCATTACCTAAACATTTGAGGCACCACTCATGGGTGTCGGTGACAGAGATGGTACCGCCACACTTGGAACACTTTTTAAAACCCGAAGCGGGTTTTTCCATTTTAAAGGAAAAGTTGGGCCTAGTGCCCAAAATGGCACGTGGCATCTGAGGAGAAAATACCTGGAAGACTCCAGAAGAAACCTTTTTTTTTTTGGGGGGGGGGGGGAAAAGAAAGAACCACTGGCGGTACCGGTGTAGTGTCGAGGGAAGGCAGACGCGACCACAAAAAAGAATAAAAGGGAATTATTTTCTGCAGTGACAGGATGTGCGACCTGTTGGCTCCGTGGAAAACGAAGAACTGGAGAGGGACAGTTGGGAAAGGCGGGAAGGCAGCATGCAGGTGCTGTGGGATGCTCCCAAAAGCTTTCCTATTGGACGCTGGGGAGCGTTCTCGCACAGGCTCCGTCGGTACCGACGATACCCATATGTGAAGACTACATTCCTGCTTGTTCCTCGAGATTACCACAGCTTGATCACACAGAAAACACAGACAGACCATCACCAAATATAGTACAAAGAATCACAATTTAAAAATAGGAAGACAATAATTGAACTGGGAACCCCAAAAGCCAAAACTTGAAACGTGCAACATTGGAGAAATAAAACTAGAAATTTTATTGTCTCGTACTGAACAAAACACAAAGATGTCATTGATGCAAATTTCCCAGAGCTGACATATTCCATTTAATAAATTCAAACCTACCTTTTGTTGTTTGGCCATTTTATTTTTTCAGTTGCAATTACCTCTCTTCTGCTATTGTTGTCTGTCTTCTACTAACTCTCTTTCAAGTGACTGCTGTCCATTTCTCCTTTCTTCTCTCTCCTCCAATCTTTTTCCATTCTTTCCCTACATCTGCCTCCGATATATTGATCTTTTCATTTCTGCTCTTTGCTCCATTTCTTTCCTTCCTCCCCGTCCAGCCACTAAAATTTCATCCTCCTGTCCTCAATCTCCTTTTGACTTTTCACCTACCTATCAACTTCTCATCTTCTCTTACTTCATTTCTTCTTAGAGTCAGCAGCAGAAGCTAGTACTGCCTGTAGCATTCACTTGTGCACAGTTCAATGGCCCCCACATACCGGGAGGTTAATTCTACAGACAGCACTGGCTGCTACCATTGACTTGGAGAAGAAATAATGCTGGGGAAATCCATGCTCATAAGCCCCTGCCCAGGGAAGGCTCAAGACAATAGGCAAAGTGGTTGGAAAATATGGACTTCGCAACAGAAATGAAGCTGGAGAAAGACTGATAGATTTCTGCAAGACCAATGATCTATTCATCTAAAACACCTTCTTCCAGCAACACAAGCGCTGACCGTACATGTGGACTTCACCCAATGGATTGTACAAAAATCAAATTATCTACATCTGTGGAAGTCAACGATGGAAAAGCTCTATAACATCAACAAAGACAAAACCTGGAGCTGACTGTAGTACAGATCATCAACTACTAGTATGCAAACTCAAGCTAAAGTTGGAAAAGAGCAAACCACTCATGAAAGTAGCAAAATATGACCTAGAGAATATACCACCAGAATTTAAAAACAGCCTGCAAATTGATTTGCTGTAAGGAAATAAGAGCAGAAATTATTAGAGGAAGAGCAAGATCGGCTTTCCTAAAGCTATGAGAGTTAAAGAAAAAAATCCCAGCCTCGAACTGGAATGCTACAAGCTGCTCAAGGATCCATGTTGAATGATGCAGAGAAGATCGAGAAAAGGTGGAAAGAATATACAGAGTATACCATAAATATCAAGTGGACCAACAGCCATCTCAAACTGTACCTTATGATCAGGAACCATTGATGACGAAAGAAAAAGTCGAAGCAGTATTCAAAGTATTATCAAAGAATAAGCACTAGGCATTGATGGCATTCCCACTGAAGTATTACAGCAATCTGATGCAGCTGTTACCAGGCTCTGCCAGGAAAATTTGGAAGATAACATCATGGCCAACTGACTGGAAAAGATCCGTGTTTATACCAATACTGAAGAAAGCTGATCCAACTGACTGTGGAAATTATCACACAATCGCTCTGATCCCACATGGCAGCAAGATTCTACTGAAGATTATTCAGCAGAGACTACAATCATCAGGGGCAGTTCAAGGCAATCTGCTGCCTGAGGCAAGGGATGGGGGGAGGGAGGCTCTCTCAAAACTGCAGTCAGGGATGGAACCAAATCAAAAAGTTAATTTGATAATGTAGAGGAAATAAAAAGATGTTCGCATACCATGGAACTAAAAGAGAGCGAGAACCACTGCACGGTTTATAACACCAAATTAAATAACTCATTTTGTTGTTATAAACTGTGTTATGGTGGTTGCCTTTTCTTTTTGAACATATATTTTGCATTCACAGAACCACCCCTCCCCCCATCAACAATAGGTGCAGAGCAGAACTAGGACATCCACCCACAAAACTCGATATCTAATTTAAAAAAAATCTGATTCTGGTCATCTAACAAACATTCTCCAGTACCAGGCATATTGTGAACTAATACAAAACCCTACAAAAGTCAGAGATTATCTACAAGGCCAAATCAACCATATCGTACCAGCATAAACTTCCAAAACTCATACAAGGGGCCTACCCAGATAAAAGCAGCACTATAAATACTGTAGCGGGCCCTAGAACATCCATACACTGATTGAAAAGCTAAACAAATCAAAATTACTACAGTACAGGTCCCTTCGTACAAACTCCATGTTAACAGAACTCTTGGCCTCAGTCACACACTCAAAACACAGACCCTCACCAAGTACAGAATAAGTGAGGATAACCTAAAGTGAAAATAAAAATATGTAGACAAAAATTAAACTGAAAGCCCAAGAAGACAGACTCTGCATGCAATGCAATACTAGAGAAATAAAAGACTCATTTCCCTGTACTGTGTTAAATATAAAAATAGTGCAAAGTCCAATCATTCATTTGAAAATAAAATTATTTTTCTACCTTTGTTGTCTGACCATTTTATACTCTGATCCTGCTAGTCTCGATCTGAGGCTTCTGCTTTCTTCTATCTTCTCTTAGATCTCTTTCTATAGTCTTGACTCCATCTGCCATTTCTTGTCTCTCCTTTTATTTTCTTCATTTCCTTCCATCTTGGATATTGATTTTTTTTTCTTTCCACCTGTCTTCCATTTTTCTCTCTCTGGCCACTCAGATTTCACTACTCCTTACTATCCAGTTCTCATTCTCCCTCTTTTTTACACCATCTACCTACTGCTTTTCAGCCTTCACCCTCAGTCCTTCCATTCCCCAGCTCTTCTTCCCCCTATGTTGTCCAGCATTTGTCCTCCTGTCCCCCCCCCATTGTCCAGCATGTCTCCCTACTTCCCCCCATCCAACATTTGTCTCCCTGCTTCCCCCAACCAGCATCTGTCACGCTGTCGTCCCCCCCAGTGTTGTCCAGCATTTGTCCTTTTGTCCCCCCCCCCTTGCCCAGCATTTGTCTTCCTGCCCTGCTTCCTTGTTTTCTAGCACTTGTCCCCATCTCCCCCTTTGTCCAGCACTTGCCCCCTGCCTCTCCCTCTCCTTTGTCTAGCACTTGTCCCCCGTCTCCCCCTTTGTCCAGCATTTCCCCCCCCCCATCTCCCCCTTTGTCCAGCATTTGTCCCTCCATCTCCCCCCTTGTCCAGCATTTGTCCCCCATCTCCCCCTTTGTCTAGCACTTGCCCCCTTTCTCTCTCTCACTTGTTCTCCTCCTGTCCCCACTCCCTCCACCTACACCTCTCATCCAGCGGTGGCACTCCGGTTGTTTTTATTTTAGATTTTGCCGCCTCTGCCTTCCCACGCGGGAAATCAGAGGCACGCCAGAGGCTGCAAAATCTAAAATTAAAACAGAGCCGGAGTGCCACTCCCATCAGAGTGCTGCCTGAGGCCGTCACTTCAGGTGGCCTAATGGAAGAACTGCCCCTGACAACCATACCTGGAACAACAACTGCCTGAAGTGCGAGCAGGGTTCAGGAAAGGGTGAGGAACGAGACACATCATTGCGGATGTTAGATGGATCCATGAAAAGACAAAAGAATACCAAAAGGATATCTATATGTGTTTTATCAACTACAGCAAGGCTTTTGACTGTGTAAACCATGAGAAACTCTGGGCCACATTAAGAAGCATGGATATACCAGAACACCCGATCATTCTCTTGTACAACCTTTACATTGACCACAAAGCAACAGTTCGAACGGAACAAGGAGAAACAGAATGGTTTAAAATCAGCCAAGGTGTACAACAAGGCTGCATACTTTCCCCCTACCTCTTTAATTTATATGCAGAACAAATCATCAGAGAAGCAGGACTGTATGAAGACGTGTGAAAATTGGTGCTTAGAAGTGTTATCCATTGTTGCTTAGAACTGCTACCATTGCCCGCATAGAACTGCTATCCATTGTTTGCTCAGACCTTGCTGCCCACTACCATGGCCCCACAT
The DNA here is from genome assembly GCA_033557465.1 of Ichthyophis bannanicus. Lineage (NCBI taxonomy): Eukaryota > Metazoa > Chordata > Amphibia > Gymnophiona > Ichthyophiidae > Ichthyophis > Ichthyophis bannanicus. The sequence goes on from CM066045.1 coordinate 58,735,616, forward strand.
CTCATTGTCATCCTCTTCCTCCCCAACTGCCTCCCCTCCTATCAACATCCTCCCTCCTCTTCCCCCTACCCTCCTCACTTCTCCCTCCATTCTGCCCCCTAGCCTAGCACCTGCTGTGGAGCCTCTCCACACTATTCCCCGCATTCAATCTGCCCCCCTCTCCACCTTCCTCACGTCCCCCTCTGTTCTGCCCCCTAGCCTTGCACCTGCTCTTGAGCTTCTTCACACCATCCCCCGCAATCAATCAACCGACCCCCCCTCTCTCTTAGGCAACCCCATCCTCGCTTCCGCCGTACTATCTCCACTTTACCTCGCTCTCTAATACTCATTCTCCTTCTCTCATCAGGTAACATCAACCCCAATCCTGCCCCCCTCCCCCCCGATTTCTCTCCCACACTAAAGAAAGTTCCTCATGTACCCTATCTAATCTCATCCGCATCCAGCTCCTCCCTCCTTCCGCCCTCCCCCATTCATTCCACAGTCACTCAACCATCGATATCAACTCCAACCCTACCCCCAAATATAGTCCCTCACATAACCTATCTGATACCATCAATTTATCCCTCACTTCCCCTCCCCCATGTCCCTCTTGGAGAGCACATACACCCAGACATACCCACCCACACCCTACTCCCTCTAAATCTTGGTACTAACCTAGAAATAGACCCCCACGCTACTCTGATAAGAAATCCACACGTAACTTATCCAATTTTATCCATATCCCTCTCCTCCCCCCTCTGCTCTCCCGTTTACTTGTGCCCTATGGAACGCATGCTCAGTCATTTAAAAAAAACTACTTTTATTCACGATCTCTTCATCTCTAATGCCCTACACCTTCTTGCCCTGACTGAGACCTGGCTCCCCCCAGATGACACTGCATCCACTGCCTCTCTCTGCTATGGGGGCTACCAGTTCTCCCACACACCTTGATCTACTGGTGGCATTGGCCTCCTACTCTCCCCCTCCTGCCACCCCAATCACACCCCCCCCTCTCCTTTGAAGCCCACTCCATTTGCCTCATCACACCACTTCCCCTCCGTGTAGCTGTTATTTAATCGCCCACCCGACAACTCCAAATCAACCTTCCTCACCGACTTAGACCCCTGGCTTTCTGCCTTTATGGATCCCTCCTCACCCACTCTCATTCTTGGCAATTTCAACATTCACGTTGACAACCCCTCCGACCCCCATGCCTCAAAGTTCCTTGCTCTTACCTCCTCATTCGGCCTCCAACTCTGCTCCACTGCCCCCACACACCTACAGGGCCACTGCCTTGATCTAATACTCTTCTCCAATTCCTCTCCCTCAAACCTCCGCAAATCAATCCTTCCCTCATCTGACCATCACCTACTAACATTTACTCTTCAGCTCCCGCCATCCCAACCTCGTCCTGTCTCCTCCGACCTTAGAAACCTTCATAATATTAATCCCCTGACTCTCTCCTCCACCATTTCTCCATCTCTTTCCTCCATCTTATACTCCGAGTCCGTCGACGAAGCATTATCCTCATACAATGCTACACTATCCTCAGCCCTTGACACTCTTGCCCCTCCCACCTCACGTCCTGTAAAAGATCTACTCCCCAACCCTGGCTTTCACCCACAATCCGTTACCTACGTATCTGTGCCTGTTCTGCCGAACGAGCCTGGTCCAAATCCCACTCCCAGGAAGACCTTCTACACCTCAAATTCATGCTTGGCTCCTTACAGTCAGCCTTGCAAAATGCAATGTGTGCCTTCAAGTCAGTCCTGACTCCTGGCAACCCAGAAGCTCCTGGGTTTTCTTGGCAGTGTCACTGGAAGTAGATTGCCAGGCCTTTCTTCCGAGGCAATGGAGGGTTAAGTGACTTGCCCAAGGCCACAAGGAGTGCTACTGGGAATTGAACCCTGGTTGCTTGGTTACCAAGCCAGTGTTCTAACCACTAGGCTACTCCTCCACTCCCAAACAAGATTACTACATCCATCTGACTAATTCCCTTGCCTCTGACCCTCACCGTCTCTTTAACACCCTCAATTCTCTCCTCAAGGTCCCCCCACCCCCGATCCCACCCTCCCTCTCTTCCCAAACCCTAGCCGACTACTTCATGACAAAATCCTCAAAATTCCCCCCCAATTCCCTACCCCCTCATCTACCTCCCCTCCCCCCATCCCTCCTCCCCCTGCTACCCTCTCCTTCCTCCTGATCTCTGAAGAGGAAACCACACTTCTTCTTTCCTCCTCCAAACCCACCACCTGTTCATCAGCCCCTATCCCCACCCATCTACTACGCTCCATCTCCCTCACCATTGTCCCCTCCATCACTCATAACCTCAACCTTTCACTCTCCACTGCAACTGTCCCTGTTGACTTCAAACATGCTGTTGTCACACCCCTCCTCAAGAAACCCTCACTTGATCCCACATGCCCTTCTAACTATCGACCCATCTCCTTCCTTCCCTTCATATCCAAACTATTAGAACGAGCAGTCCACCATCGCTGCCTCGACTTCCTCACCTCCCAGGCACTCCTGGACCCACTACAATCTGGCTTCCGTCCCCTACACTCTACTGAAACGGCACTCACAAAAGTCACCAATGACCTGTTCCTGGCTAAAATCTAAGGGCCTCTATTCTATCCTCACCCTTCTTGACCTTTCTGCTGCCTTTGACACCATTGACCACGACCTTCTCCTCACCACCCTCTCCTCGCTTGGCTTCAAGGACTCTGTACTATCCTGGTTCTCCTCCTACCTCTCCCATCGTTCATTCAGTGTATGCTCTGGCGGCTTCTCCTCCTCCCTCTCCCATCGTTCATTCAGTGTATGCTCTGGCAGCTTCTCCTCCTCCCCTAGCCCGCTCCATGTAGGTGTACCCCATGGATCTGTCTTGGGCCCCCCTCCTCTTCTCTCTTTATACCCAAGGCCTTACCGCGCTTATCTCCTCCCATGGCTTTCAGTGCCATCTCTATGCCGATGACTCCCAAATCTACCTCTCTACACCTAATATTTCTCCGACAACCCAGTCCAAGATCTCTGCATGTCTTTTCGGACATCGTTGCCTGGATGTCTCATCGCCGATTGAAACTGAACATGGCCAAGACTGAACTCCTTGTCCTTCCACCCAACTCCTCCCCCCCCCCCCCCACTTCCCCCTCTCTCAATCCAGGTGGATGGATCTATCATCCTTCCTGTTCCCTCGGCCCGCAATCTAGGGGTCATCTTTGACACCTTTCTCTCCTTCTCTGCTCATATCCAGCTTGTAGTTAAGAACTGCCGCTTTTTCCTCTACAACATCAGCAAGATCTGCCCCTTCCTCTCTGATCATACCACCAAAACACGTATCCACTCCTTAATCTCCTCTCGCCTCGATTACTGCAATCTATGCCTCACTGGTCTCCCCGTGAGCCACCTCCTTCCCCTCCAATCTATACAAAATCACACCGCTCAACTAATCTTCTGCCAGCCTCGCCATGCCCACATTACTCCTCTCCTCAAGTCACTTCACTGGCTCCCTGTCCAATTCCGCATCCAATTCAAACTTCTCTTGCTGACCTATAAATGCATTCACTCTATGGCCCCTCAATACCTCATATCTCTTATCTCTCCCTACATCCCCTATCGAAACTTGCGCTCTGCTAACAAATCACTTCTTTCTATGCCTTTCACCTGCACCGCGAACTCCCGATTGCGCTTTCACCTTGCTGCGCCACACGCCTAGAACAACCTTCCTGCATCTGTGCGCCAGGCGCCCTCCCTGGCCCTCTTCAAATCCAGGTTGAAGACCCACCTCTTCACCGTTGCATTCAGATCCTGACTTCCATCCTCATCCTACCCTAACCCCCATTAACGTTTATGACCAAACTATAGACCAAGCTGTACCAAACGGTATCACACTGTACCTTCCGCATAACTAATGCTCTGTACTGTTCTAACTAGATTGTAAGCTCCGATGAGCATGACTGACGGGCAGGGACTGTCTCTTGTATGTTAGCCAACTCTTGCAGGCTAGCTGTGCAGCGCTGAGTGCGTGGCGCTTTATAAGTGCTAAATAGTAGTAGTAGTAGTAGTGGTGGGAGACTCAACAACCTTTGCTGTGCTAATGATACATTATAGACTAAAATTGAAGACTATCTGAAACATTTGCTTTTCAAGATCAAGGAACAGTCTTAAAACGGGCCTGCGCCTTAATGTAAAGAAGACAAAGGACCCGACAACTGGCTAAATCTATAAGTTCATCATTGATGGAGAAGAAATTGAAATAGTGGACAAATTTAACCTACTTGGATCAACTAATCAATAAAGAAACAACAAGCAGTCAAGAAATCAGACGACGCATTGCTCTTGACAGAATGGCTATGAAAGATCTAGACAAGATTCTCAAAAGCAGAGATGTCTCTCTCTCTCCATTCAAAGATTCAACTTGTTCAAGCCATGGTATTTTCAATAACGTCATAAGGATGTGAAAGTTGGACAGTGAAAAATATAGGAAGAAAATTGATGCCTTTGAATTAGCATTCATCGTCAGCACCCTATGTATATCATGGACAACCCGAAGAACAAACCAGTCAATACTAGAAGAGATCAAACCTAAGCTTTCTTTAGAAGCTCAGATGACAAGACTTCGACTTTCATACTTTGGACACATCATGCGAAGAGAGGTGAAATTAGGCCTTACCTGCTAATTGACTTTCCTTGAGGAACTCCAGTCCAGTCCCGCACCTTAGGGTAGTGCACCTCTTCCAGTAGCTTGGAAACTGAGCATGTCACAGCTTTGACACCAGGCTACTTATACAGTTGGCACCACCCATCAGCCCCAGTAACCTATTGGCAAAGCAGACTCACAGGAGCAACAAATAAGTTATCAGAAAAACCTTAAAACTCAAGCATTAAACCTTACAACCTAATTTGGAGTCTCCCCCCAAGGGCCAGCAAATCCCCCGGGAGCTCCCTCTCTGGCTCCCACCCCTAAACCAGGAGCCCACCAACCAAGGATAGCTGAACATAAGATATGCCATACTGGGTCAGACCAAGGTCCATCAAGCCCAGTATCCTGTTTCCAACAGTGGCCAATCTAGGTCATACGTACCTAGCAGTTTCCCCAAAAGACACAGGTTCCACAATGCTTGTACTGGGTCAAGCATTGATATCCTGGGTCCCTTCTTAATAATGGTTTATGGACCTTTCCTCCAGGAACTTCTCCAAACCTTTTTTAAACCCAGCTACACTAACAGCCTTTACTACATCCTCCGGTAACAAATTCCAGAGTTTGATTACACGTTGAGTGAAAAAATATTTTCTTTTATTAGTCTTAAAGAGTTTACCTTGTAGCTTCATTGCATGTCCCCTAGTCTTTCTATATTCTGATAACGTAAACAATCGATCTACGTTTACCCATTCCACTCCTTTCATTAATTTATAGACTTCTATCATATCTTCCCTCAGCCATCTCTTTTCCAGGTTAAAGAGCCCTAACCTTTTTACCCTCTCTTCATAGGAGTATCCTTCCATCCCCTTTAACATTTTGGTGGCTCTTCTCTGAACCTTTTCTAATATCGCTATATCCATTTTAAGATACGGCGACCAGAATTGCACACAATATTCAAGGTGCGGTCAAGCTGAACTGTTCTACAAGCCCCTTACCCACCCCCAAAGAGGATGGGACAGGCTACCTAGTCAAAAATGATACAAAAACAAGTGTATGCTACCCTTCTGCATCGCAACGCCCTAGGCCTTTCTGTAAGCTGAAATTCTTCAGGCCCGGGGTCACAAGTACTGCCTCAGAACTTTAAATGGGTGGGTTCCAGCTGGACTGAAGTTCCTCAAGGAAAGTCAATTAGCAGGTAAGGCTTAATTTCACCTTCCTTATCGTCCCTCCAGTCCAGTCCTGAACCTTAGGGATGTAACAGAGCCACTTATCTGCGGGAGCCCGTACTATTGAACTGAAACTTGTATCCCCGCCGCCTGCACATCCAACCTGTAATGCTCCATAAATGTATGTAGAGACAACCAGGTGGCTGCCCGGCCGATCTCCTCTGGCGGAACCAAACTCCACTCCGCCCAGGAGGCTGCCTGCACCCTGGTGGAATTAGCCCGCAGGCCCTGTGGGACTGCTTTGCCCCGCAACATATAGGCCAATGCAATTGCTTCTCTAATCCATCCAGAAATGGAGGACTTTGCCGCTGCCTCCCCTTTACATGAATAAGACGAAAAGCTGATCCAATCTTCGAAAGGAAGCTGTCCTCTTCAGATATCTTCTCAATGTCCACCTGACATCAAGAAAGCACAACTGCGGGTCCACAAGGCTCCCGGCTGGTCACAACACCACTGGGAGAAAGACAGGTTGATTCAGATGAAAAGGCGCGACCACCTTGGGCAAGAAAGAGGGCACTGTCCATAGAACCACTTTCTCCCGAGAAAAGGCTCTCTATATGACAATGCCTGAAGTTCCAAGAACATATAGCCACCAAAAATAAAGTCTACAAAGTTAAGTCCTTCAGAGTACATGTAGCTAACGGCTCAAAGGGCTCACCTGCCAGCACCGAAAGGACCAGATTGAAATCCCAAGGAGGTACCAATGACCTCAAAGGCGGACAGAGCTGCTTAACTGCCCTTAGGAAATGAGCCACATCCGGATGCGTTCCCAAGGAGACCCTGTGGATCTTGCCTTGATAACACGGCCACCTACACCTGCAGAGAGCCACATGCCAGCCCTTTGTCGAGCCCTGCCTGAAGGAACTCCAACACCACTGGAACAGAGGCCGACAAGGGCCTACACTGTTTCTGCATGCACCATGCCTCAAACATTCTCCACCCTCGAATGTAAGACAATGACCTGGACCTCTTCCTGGTCCTAAGAAGCATGGTGATGACCTGCACGGAATAACCTCGCTTTCTCAACAGCCATGCCATAAGTGAGAACCGATCCACTTGGAGCATAAGAACTGGGTCCTGAAACAGCTGGTCTGGCCTGCTTGGAAGCCTCCATGGCTCGGCCGCCTTCAGCCGAACTAGATTGCCCGCGGGTACCTGGGCCAATCAGGACCACCAGCCCCCGGTGTGCCTCCACTCTCTGTATCACTCGTCCTATGAGCGCCCACGGAGGGAAGATGTAGAGAAGACCCTGGCAGGGCTAACACTGTACCAGTGCATTCAGGCCCTTCTGACATTTTCTCCCTCCGCCGGCTGAAGAACCATCAAGTCCATGACTGGCGCTCCCCACCAGCGCACAATCTGCTTGAAGACTTCCTGGTTCAGTTGCCATTCCCCCTGATCCAAGCACATCCGTCTGAGGTTATCTGCCATCACATTCTCTGCCTTAGCTACATCCGCCGCTGAGATGGCCTGCAGATGGACCTCTGCCCAACTCATCAACATTTCTGCTTTGCACTCCAACTTGTGCCCCCCCTGTTCATTGATATATTCTACCGCAGTGGCAGTCAGAGAAGACGCAAACCGCCTTCCCGTGGCAGAGCGGGAGAAACTCGTGCAAGGCAAGGAGAACATCTCTCATTTTCAGTCGATTGATGGAACACATCCACTCTTCTGCAGGCCAGCACCCCTGCGGTCACCTGCCCTTCACAGTGGGCTTCCCAGCCCAAGAGGCTGGAATCTGTTGTCAGGGAAATCCAGCACGGCGACTCCAACAGGACCCCTGCCATCAGATGCTCCCTGCGGAGCAACCACTTGAGAGCTGTGCGTACCTGTCACAGACACGGCAATGGATGCAAAAGGGTCTGTCGCTGATGAAACCATCTCCACAGCAGGGCGCTCTGCAACGGACTCATGCGAGCCTGCACCCATAGGCCCAATTCGATCATTGCCGCCATGGTCCCCACCAGCTGGAGGTAGTGCCATGCCATAGGTTCTGCCATGTGGAGGAATTGCCAGACTAGTAGCCTCCACCCTCTTTTGCAGTAAAAAGACTTTGCCGGCCCGGGTGTCAAAGCGAGCCCCGAGATACTCGACATTCTGTGAAGGAGTCAGATGACTTTTGGAGACATTGATGACCCATCCTAGACTCCATGGGAACGTCCGGGTGGGGGGGGGGGGGGTCATCGCAAGACCAAAAGGCAAGGCTTGAAACTGAAAGTGCACTATTAGCACTGCAAAGTGGAGAAACTGGTGATGGTCTGGATGGATGGGGACATGCAGATATGCCTCGGTGAGGTTCAACGAGGTCAGGAACTCATCTTCTCTCACGGCTATAATCACAGACCTGAAGGTTTCCATATGAAATCTTGGAACCCGTAGGCACCGGTTTACCTGCTTGAGATCCAGAATAGGCCAAAAGGAGCCCTCCTTCTTTGGTATGATGAAATAAATGGAGTATCGACCTGCGCCACATTGCTCCGCTGGCACCAGAACTACCGCCCTCAACCTCAGGAGCCTGTCGAGCATTTCCCTGCACTCCTTGAGCCTTCTCCCGTGCCTTGTAGGGAGAGCGAATGAAGGCAGGCGGCAGCGGTCTGGTAAATTCCAGCATATAACCATCCCGTACCACCTGCAGGCCCCACTGGTCTGATGTAATTAGGGCCCAGGCAGGGAAGACGTCCTGCAACCTGCCTTCCACGGGCTGCACCCCCGCCTGGACCCCCCCCCTCATTTAATTGTGTTTTCTTGTGGGCTGCAGAAGAGGTGGAAGTCAAGTAGTAACCTCTACCTGCCCCATGAAGCCCCCTAAAGGGCTGTCCCCGGGGAGCGAACCACCCTCTCTGATACAGCATAAAGCACACTGTCTGAAAATGCTTAAACTCCAAGTGTTGACCCCTACTCGAGCCAGACCCCCGGCTCTGCTTGGGCTTATCCTTTGGCAGTTGCACCCCCCCCCCTGCCCTTTTTTTTTTTTATTTAAACTCTCCCAAGTCCTTTACCAGCTTGTCGAGATCCTCTCTGAACAACTGTTTCCCTCTGAAAGGCAGCTTGGAGCAATAGAGGGTTTATAAAATCCTTCATTTTATTCTCCATTTCTTTCTTTATGATGCCCAGTATTCTGTTTGCTTTCCTGGCCACCTCTGCACACTGAGTATGGCCCAGGAAGGGACAATACTGGACTTTATGCTTACCAATGGGGAAAGTGTTTCTGATGTTATAGTGGGAGATCATCTTGCATCCAGTGATCACCAGATGGTGTGGTTCAGTATTAGGACTAGAGCTGATGAAGTCCATTCAAAAGCGAGGGTCTTAGACTTTAGTAAAAATAAATTTGCCAGGATGGGACAATACCTTGAGGAGTCATTAGTGGGATGCGAACAGTTGGGGGGAATGTAGAAAAGCAATGGGCAAAACTGAAAGGGGATATTTTAAGATAAATAAATGTAAAGGAAAAGTATGACGACATAGTTTAATTAAGCAAAAAAAAAAAGAAAAACATCTCCATGGGGAGGAGGGAGGGTAGTGAAGACTGATTGCTGATGATCCTGGAGAGTACCTGCTACAGGTGAGTAACTACACTTTCTCCGGGACAAAAGGAGGAAGTCAATCACATATGGGCTCCGTAGCTACAGGCGACCGAAAAAAAACCTGTAAAAGACCCAATTAATTAATTTATTTATTTATTTAACATTTTTTATATACCGCACTATTCATCATCAGTGCGGTTTACATTGAACAACAACATACCTGTCAGTACATGACTGATCTAGGTTTACAGATAACAGGGAAAATCAACTGGGTGTGAACTGGGGAATAACTATCTAAATAATTATACATAATTATATGCCAATGGGGCAACCAGAAAAACAAACTGAGAACAAGCAGCATGAACAATCACTGAGAGGTTCCGAGTGTCAGCATTCAGCAGGGACATCAACATCAGATCAACTCTATGGTATCCCAGACAGACAGAAGGGCCAGTGGGAAGGAGTTGCTTCAATTTACAAAGAGATGCCGGAGTATGGCCTGGCCAAAGTTGCAGTCACACCAGGAATCTCCATCCAGCAAGTAATGAGCTGTGAAGGTGTGGACTGAAGACCACATAGCAGCCCTATAGAACTTCCCTATGGAGACGGAATGCAAATTGGACAATGAAGTGGCCATAGCATAGACATTATGAGTCGTGACATGGCATTCCGTAAGCAAAGGAGATGCAGTCTGCCACCCAAATGGACAGGGTGTATTTTGACATCTTCAGCCTCAGCTTATTGGGGTCAAAAGAAAGAGACAAAGAGCTGGGAGAAGCGGCAATGGGCTTTTGTCCTCTCCAGGTATAAAGCCAGTCCTCTCTTAGTCCAAGGTGTGCAACAAGGCCTCAGCTCCATTGGCATGAGGTCTCGGGAAGAAGGTGGGTAATGCCACTGATTGATTGAGATGAAAAGCAGAAACTACCGTAGGTAGGAATTTCAGGCGAGTTCTTATGAAGCCTGGGGTATGGCAGTTGTGCCACCAGCGTTTGCAATTCGCTGACTCTGCATGTTGAAGTGTCACCAGAAAAATGACCTTCCAGGTAAAAAAATCTGAGCAGCAGGAGCTAAGTGGATCCAATGGGGGTGCAAGGAGCTGTCCGAGCACCACATTAAGGTCTCACACCTCTGGGGGGGCTTAATGGGAGAGTGAGATAGTAGGAGGCCCCGCATAAATCAACCCACCAAAGGGTGAGCAGAGATCGATTGATCAGCTATGGGCAGATAAGCGGCTACAGCACTGAGGTGCACTCTGACCGAGTTGGACTTTTAGATCAGAATCTTATAGGTGCAGAAGACAAGACAAAACAATCCACAGGGTAGGAGAAGGGGTTCAGAGACTTGTTCTCACACCATACGGAGAGCCTATTATCACTTGAAGCTGTAAATACGACTCATTGAGTCTTTGTGCAAGGCACAAAGTATATGTTCCCCACGTCCTGTGGCAAGTGGAGCTCTGCAAGTACTAGCCACTCAGCAGCCAAGTCATCAGTGCTAGGGACGACTGCTTCATCGCAACCCGAGTCCCATCATCCTGCGAGATCAGGTCCAGGGCACAATCCAGTCTGAACAGTTGCCGTTGAGACAATCAGAGGAGAAGTGGAAACCAGGGCTGCCTGGGCCAGTACGGTACAATGAGCATCATGGTAGCACTGTCCACCTGCAACTTGAAAAGGGTCTTGGCCACCAGAGGAGTTGGTAAGTAGGCATAGAAGCAAAGCATCGGGAGCCAAGCGATTCTGGCAGGGCACTCAGGAGCAAAACTGCGGAAGCTGGGTGTTGCAGGGAATGGCAAAGAGGTCTATGGACAGCATAAGCCACATCTGAAAGATGCAGTCTGCAACCTTCCTGTTCAGAATCCATGCATATGGCTGAAGGATTCTGCTGAAGTAATCCGCTAGGATGTTGAGCTTTCCTGGTAGGTATACCGCTCTGAGGAGCATACCATGTGAGACTGCAAACTTCAAGAGGCGGACTGCCTCCCAGCAGAGGAGTTACAAACCCGTGCCGCCTTGTTTGTTGAAGTAGAACATGGCCACCTGGCTCTCCGTCTGTATAAGGATGACCTGGTGGGAGAGCTGTTGCTGAAATACTCTGAGAACATTGGCAATGGCCCGAAGCTCCAGTAAGTTGCTCTGATGATGGCTTTCCCCCACAGTCCAGAGGCCCTGTGTGGATATACCATTCAGATGTGCCCCCCAGCAAAGTTTGGAGGCATCAGTTGTCAGGACTTTCTGGTGCGGCAGGGAGTGGAAAGAGAAACCTCACAAGCAGGTGAGTGTGGTGCTGCCACAAGGACAGGGATTCTTTGAGGGGCGGAGTCAGTGACCCTGTCCAAAAGATGTCCTGTCACCTGACACCACTGTGTGTAGAGTGTCCACTGCATCTGACGTTGGTCTGAGGGGGTAACATGGACAGGGCCACAGGCGCAGCATCTGCAGAACTGTGACAACCAAGCAATTCTGACTAGGCGTTGGGCCCTTTCTGCCAGAAGGAATGCTTGAGCCAGTGTGGTATTGAGAACCCCAATGAACTTGAGGCATTGAGAGGGTTGCAGATAAGACTTTGGGTAGCTGATGACAAAGCCCAGCTGTTCCAGCACCTGACTGGTGCACCATACAGACTACTAGACTTTGCCTAGCATCCCACCCCTGACCAACCAGTCGTTCAGGTAGAGGAAGACAAAGATTCCCAGGATCCAGAGGAAGGAGGCAACGACCGCCAGACATTTGGTAAAGACCCTTGAAGTGGAGGCAAGGCCAAAGGGCAGAACTGATACAGATAGTGCCATGCGCTAAGCATAAAAGCGAAGGGACTGACGGTGCAGGGGGTGGATGAGTATGTGCGCATAGGAAACGTTTGATATCAAAGGAGCACAGCCAATCTTCCCACTGAAGGTAGGGCAACAACGTTCCAAGAGATACCACCTTGAACTTCTCTTCACTAGGAAGCAATTGAGATTGCGGAGATCCAGGATGGGCCAGAACCCGCTTTTCTTGGGGACCAGGAAATAGCGGGAGTAGAAACCCGGTCCTGTTTGGGATTGTGGAACATGTTCCACAGCCCATTCTGCCAGGAGGGCATGGTCTTCCAGTTGTAGTAGTTCGCATTGGTGATACTTAAAAGGGTACTACCCCTGGAAAGAAAACAGGGGGAATCTGCTCAAAGCTGAGCAGGCAGCCCTCGAACCACCTGCAGTGCCCAGGCGTCAGTTGTTATGGTGGGCCACCTCTGGGCAAAGTATAATCAGCCGTTCTAGCAGCTCCACTGATTGACCTTTTCAATGCCTCGGAATCGGGAGTGGTGCCAAAGGACTGGAGAGAGGCTCAAAAGCTGAAGTAAGGATGTGGTTGAAAACTACAAGCCAGTTAGTTTAACTTTGGTGGTGGTAAATTATTGGAAATGCTGCTAAGAGAGAAAATAGTGAGGTTTCTGGAGTCCAGTGGATTACAGGATCCGAGGCAGCATGGATTCACCAGAGGCAGGTCTTGTCAAATATGATTGATTTCTTTGACTGGGTGACCAGGGAGTTGGACCGAGGGAGAGCCCTAGATGTGGTGTATTTAGATTTCAGTAAAGCCTTTGACACCATTCCTTACAGGTGACTTATAAACAAACTGAGCACCCTAGGGATGGACCCTAAAGTTACTGCTTGGGTTAGAAATTGGTCGAGTGGGAGGCAACAAAGAGTACAGGTAAATAGAGCTCACTCTGAGGAGAAGGAAGTTATCAGTGGTGTGCCCCAGGGATCTGTCCTTGGTACGATTCTTTTTAACATCTTTTGTTAGTAATACAGCGGAAGGGCTGTCAGGTAAGATTTGCCTCTTTGAGGGTGATACCAAAATTTGTAATAGAATAGACACCCAGGAAGGTGTAGATAACATGAGGAGGGATCTAGCTAAGCTTGAAGAATGGTCTAGAATTTGGCAGCTGGAATTTAATGTTAAAAAATGCAAGGTCATGCATTTGGGCTGCAGCAATCCAAGGGAGCAATATAGTATAGGGGGTGAAGTACTTTTGTCCACTAAAGAAGAGCGGGACCTAGGCGTGGTTGTGTCTGATGATCTTAAAGTAGCTAAATAGGTAGAAAAGGCGATAGCAAAAGCTGGAAGGATGCTTGGGTGCATAGGGAGAGGAATGGCTAGCAGAAAAAAGGAGGTGATAGTGCCTCTGTACAAGTCTTTGGTGAGACCTCATTTGGAGTATAGTGTGCAATTCTGGAAACCACACCTTCAAAAGGATATAAACAGGATGGAATTAGTAGAGGGTGGCTACTAAAATGGTTAGTGGTCTTCATTATAAAGCATATGAGGACAAACTTAAGGATCTTAATATGTACACCTTAGAGGAAAGGTGGGATAGAGGTGATATGACAGATGTTTAAATAATTCCGTGGCATAAATGCACAGGGGGAGAGCCTCTTTTGATTGAAAACAAGTTCTGCTATGAGGGGACATGGGATGAGAGTGAAAGGGGATAGATTCAGGAGTGAAAGAGTGGTGGATCCGTGGAATAGTCTCCCAGTGGAGGTGGTAGAGTTGGAGGACAGTATCCAAATTCAAAAAAGCATGGGGCAAACACAGAGGATTAAAGGAAAAAAGGGGACAGTTGTAGTTGTTGATATGGAAGGACAGACTAGATAGAAAAATGATGACAGAAAAAGACCACATAGCCTATGTTTATATGTCCTCCCACCTGTGGCAGAATGGAGGCTGGGAGAGGAAGATGGGCCATGCTCCAAAGCCAGGAGTCAAAAACCCTTATCTAGCTGGGGCTGCACCGCTTGTTGAGGCTTTAGGGCTTTCGGCTTGTGCTGCTGCCTCTGGTTTTGACCTTTAGACCGTTGCCCCTGTTGGGGCGGCTAGTATGAATAATACGGGGCATAAGTACCATAGGCCTTTTTCTTCTCAGGATAAAAGGACTTCTTCCCTTAAGTCTTTCTTCTGAAGGGTCAGCAGTCTCTCTCGAAAGCCTATTCATGGTGAGTTGCTCTGCAGTCTTCTCTACCATGAGTTTGCCAAAGAGGTTCTCTCCCCTGCATAGGACATCAGTCAACTTGTTGTGAACCTATTGTTCTAAGTCTGAGGACTATAGTCATGCCAGGTGGTGGGCACCAATGCCCACCGCAGCCACCTTGGCCACAGACTCGAACCTATCGTAGGCCACACAGGTGATATATTTGGAGCACTCTTGTTTTGCTCACCAGATGCCGGAAGCACTCAAGGTGCTCTCCTGATAGACCAGCTGAGAACTCGGCAAGATCCCCCATCAGGTCATGCAGGTACATGCCATTGTATAACTGGTATGCTTGGATCCGAAACCACCAGCATCGAGCCCTGGTAGCACTTCCTCCAAAAGTCATCCATGGTGCGGGCCTCCCTACCCAGGAGCACCGAGGAGTGCGTCTTGGAACTTTTAATATGGCGCATGGCTGATTCCACCACCATGGAGTGTGCCTTTTCAAACACAGGGTTTTGGTGCACTCTATACATGGAATCGAGGTGGTGGCTTACTGTTGGCACCATGAGCGATGTTTCCCACATCATAAAGAGAAGCCATTCCAGGATTGGGTGAATCGGGACCATAATGGCCTCTTTAGGGGGAAGTCAGAGACTGGAGAATTTCCAACTCCTCCACCAGATGTTCCTCCTCTGCCTCAACAGTGAAGGGCAAACCTTCTCCATGTCCTGCATAAAACTCAAGGAAGGAGAAGTTGTCGGGGGGAGGGACCTCCTCCGCTTGTATAGGGGGCGAGAGATCGGAGGGGATATCACGGTGACAAGTGGTCTCTGGCGATTCCTCTTCGGTCTCCCAATCAAAGTCCAAGTAGAACTTGAAGTACCACTTCGAATGGTGACCGTGCCAGTAGTTCCCATCTGTCCAAACCCGAAGCACTTGGGGGGGGGGGGACCTGCTGCACAGAGAGGGACATCAAACACTCACAGGAACCACCCAAGAGAGCATGGACCACCAGGATGGGCTGCACTTTCACAGGTGAGGCACCTGCTGTGGATGGGGCCTTCACCAGGTCCCTGGCAGACTGCTGAGCCATGAACACAATGAAGCTATGCTCAGGAGCCTGCATCCTCTCTGCAAGGATAGAGGTCTCCGCTGCTACCGAAGTCAGAGTCACAGTCTTCGGTGCAGATGCCAGCTCCCTTGGTTACGGCCTCAGGTGTTCCATGCCAGCCCTTCGGGACCTCAGGAGGTAATTTCTTCTGTCGAGGCAGCTTGGAAGGCTGCTCCCGGCTCTCGCCTTCGGAGTTACGCAGAAGGCTCCAAGGCCATTGACCATGGGAGTTGGCCACAGCCCCGGATACATCACTTCACAAGGCTATAGACAATGTCTAGCTTTTTGAGGGGTATCCCTCCCCGAGGAACTCCAGCTCCATGGCACGTGACCGAGGCTCTGAGGAAGCGCAGTAGCCATGCGAGGCCGAGGCCTCCATGGTGGCTCTTGAGGGCACTGGTCCCACGGATGACTCTGGGGCTGAGTCAGTCTGGTGGAAAATCGACTCGTGCTGCTTCTCACAGCCTCAGAGGGCCTTGGGGGTCATCTGCTGACAGAGGCCACAAGCTCAGATGTCATGGTCAGCCCCAAGGCACAGAAGGCAACAGTCATGCAGTCCATGTGAGACATGCTATATGCACCACGGTCGCAAGGCTTGAAGCCACTGAGGCCATAGCAGGGAATACAGCCCCTGTAAGGTCAAACTTTTGGCTCGACCAGAAAGGGTGCAAAAATCTGCACACCAGAGAAAAAAACCCCGAAGGGAAAAAAAGGAACCCGAGGAAAACCGCAATGCTGAAGGTGAGTGGACCCATTCTCCAGGACCAAGCAGGAAGTCAGTCCTCACATATGGGTGACGTTGACGCCCGAGCCCCCATGCGGAGCATTTCCCCAGCTTTCAAAGAAAGCCTTTGGGAATGCAGGCATGCATGCGCGGTGCCCTTCCTGCCCAAAGGTGCCATCTTGCTCAGTCTCCTTTTTTCCACAGAACCCTACGGACGTCTGTCCTTGTCACCCGTGGAAAAAGTTGATCTTCTGCGTTGGGTCGAGTATTTTTCTTCGGTTCGACATTGGTTCTTTTCCCACCTGGACTCGGTACACCGGTGCCGAGCCCGGATCTCTGTTTTCGTTTTTTGTCCTTAGAGACTGCGTTCACGCCTTTTTTCTTTTCCCTGGTAGCCCAATTTTTTGATCTTGCAGGGGCCCTTTTTCCCCCAATGGCTGCTAGTGGCTTTAAGAAGTGTGATCGGTGTAAGAAACTGATGTCTCTTACCGACACACACAACTGCTGCCTCCGGTGCCAGGGGCCAGACCATGATTCCACAATCTGTAGCCCCTGTGGCAAAATGTTGTCCAAGGCATTGCAGAGCCGTCAGCACCAGCGTGAGAGGATCTTCTCAGAGTCTGCCTCTGGACGGGTCTGGACTTCATCAGAGGCCTCAACGTCTCGGGAGTCTGACCCCGAGCATCGTCGAGGCTCCTCTGAGAGGGAGTCCCCCTCGAGGGAGCACCGAAGGAAGAAGAAACCCGCGAGGGCGGCGTCGGTGGACGCTCTTGGCTCTAGGGCCAGGTCGCATAGCCCCGATCGCTGTCCCGGGTCTTCGGAGTCAGAGAGGCCTGCAAAGCATCCTCGTGTGGAGTCGGAGGCCCCGAGTCACGTGAGTACTGTTGTCCTCGTGGACTCTCCTCCAGGGGAGCCGCCGTCGGGGCCCGAGTCAGAGGCTGCTGGGTCTCCTGAGCTCGGGCTCAGGTTGACGGCCTTGGAGAGCAGAGTGTCTGCCTTCATGGAACAGCAGCGGGTGCCTGTCTCACCGGCACATCTGCCCCGACCACCGGGACATCGACGTCCAAGTCGACCCCGGAGGCCGAGCCGATCCTCGAGACCATGCGAACTCGAGTTGATCCTTGGCCGCGGTCACCCTCAGCCTCCCGTTCGGGACCGAGGTCGTCGACGCTGGTTCCCTCGGCGTCGGGGCAGATGGCGTCGGTGCCCTCCCACTCGGAGCCGCTCGATTCCTCCGAGGAGGAATCGGCGTGGGAGACAGAGGAGAGGAGTCCACTGACACCTTCCGGACTCGGTGTGTCCCTTCAGACTCACCGGGATCCAAATCTCGGACAAGGTCCCCCCCGGAGGATACTAGGTTCTTGGATTTCGTGCGGGACATGGCCAAAGCGCTGGCATTCCTGGCTGATCCAGAGGAAGAGCCTCGAGCCGAGGAGCTCGAGGCTCTGCAGTATGACTCTCCTCCGAAGGAAGCCTTTACTGTCCCGGTTCCTCAGATGCTGGAGCGGTTGCTCTTCCGCATGTGGGAAGCGCCGGCCTCGATGCCGGTTCTAAGCAAGTGGGTCGATTACATCTATCGAGTCTGCAAGAGCCCCGGGTTCCAAAAGGAACAGCTACCGCACCACTCCATGGTTGTGGAATCGGCCATGCATCGACTGAAGAGTCAGAAAATGCACTCATCGGTGCCCCCTGGCAGGGAGGCCCGGAACCTGGATGCCCTCGGTAGAAAGTGCTTCCAGAGCTCTATGCTTGCTTGCCGTGTCCAGACCTACCAGCTGTACATGGGCATGTATCTTCGGGACCTGGCAAAGGAGTTTGCCGGGTTCTCTGCTGGTTTGTCCGAGGAACCTTTGCAGAGGTTCAAGGCCTTGTCTTCTGGTATTCTGGAGTGCTCGAAGTTTATATCTCGAGCAGCCTACAATGGATTTGAGGCTTCGGCCCGGGTAGCAGGGGCCGGCATCGGTGCACGCCGCCAGGCCTGGCTACAATCCTCGGACCTCAAGCCAAGGGTTCAGGACAACTTGGTCGATGTCCCTTGCCGAGGCGAAAACCTCTTTGGCAAGCCCATGGCAGAAAAGGCTGCAGAACTCGAGACAGAGACTCTTACCCGGACGAGGCTGTCCAGAAAAACCTCTGCCCCTTCTCAGAAGAAGGGGGGCTCGGGGAAAAAGACCTTTTATCCGAGGAAGACCACTGCCTACAAAACCTACCCTCACTAACAGGCCTCTGTAGCTCCCCAACAGGGACAGCAGGCCAAGGGGCAGGGTCATGGGCCCCGTAGGCAGAAGGCCCTCAAGCCTCCTACTCCGGCTCCTGCTCAGCAGGGAGGGGGCTTTTGACTATGCCAGCATAGCCTCTCCTCCTCTCCAGGGCACAGGAGGTCGGCCGACCCTGTATGCAGACAGGTGGCCAGCCATCACAGGGGATACGTGGGGCTTTCTGCTCCACTTCACCCAGATACCCCCCTACTTTCCAGGGGTGCCTCCAAGACCCCCTCTGCACAGAAACTTACTTCTTCAGGAGTTGGAAGGTCTGCTAAGGGACCAGGGGGTGGAACCGGTGCCTCACCACTTGGAAGGGCAAGGCTTCTATTCGAGGTACTTCCTGGTACCAAAAAGAACAGGAGGCCTCAGACCCATCCTGGACCTGAGAAATCTGAACAAGTTTCTGGAGAGGGAAAAGTTCAAGATGCTTACCCTTGGGATCTTACTGCCCTACCTCCAGCAGGGAGATTGGCTATGCTCCTTAGACCTGAAGGATGCTTATACTCACATCCTCATCCATCCAAGCCACAGACAGTTCCTCCGATTTGTGGTGGGAGGAAAGCACTTCCAGTAGAGTACTTCCTTTCGGCCTCACCTCCGCCCCCAGGGTTTTTACAAAATGCCTGGCGGTGGTTGCGGCCTATCTCAGGAACCAGGGGATCTTTGTGTTCCCTTACCTGGATGACTGGCTTATCAGGGGCCAGTCTCCACAGGAGACCAGGCAGGCCACCTTCAGAATCATATCCCTGCTTCAGCACCTGGGGTTCATCATAAACTTCCCCAAGTCCACTTTAGTCCCCTCACAGGACATAGAGTTCATAGGGGCAAGACTGGATACCATCCATGCCAAGGCCTATTTGCCTGTGGACAGAGCTCACCGGCTAATAAAGTTGGCCGGCCAGTTTCAGGTGAACTCTTTGGTCTCGGCCAGGCACTTCCTCCGGCTCTTAGGTCACATGGCTTCTATAGTGCATGTCACGCCACATGCCCGGCTACACATGAGGCTGGCTCAATGGCACCTCAAGGCACAGTGGCTGCAGGTCACAGGGAAATTGTCAGACAGAATAAGGGTGTCCAAACTCCTGGTGGACTCCTTACGCTGGTGGAGGCATCTCCCAAATCTGGTCAGGGGTCTTCCTTTCCAGGCCTCCCCACACACTCAGGTACTGACAACCAATGCTTCCCTCCAGGGCTGGGGAGCACACTGTCAAGGAGCCTGCACTCAGGGCCTGTGGTCTCCGTGGAAGGCCACCCAGCAGATCAACCTGTTGGAACTGAGGGCCATTCGACTAGCCTTACGGACTTTCTCTCAGATCCTGTCTCACCAGTCTGTCCTGGTTCAGACGGACAACCAGGTGGCTATGTTCTACGTCAACAAGCAGGGAGGCACAGGATCCAGACTTCTGTGCCTGGAAGCACAAGCTCTCTGCTCCTGGGCTGTCAATCAGGGCATGACCCTCAGGGCGGTCTACCTCCCAGGCCAGGAAAACTACCTGGCGGACAGGCTAAGCAGACTCCTGCAGCCTCACGAGTGGCAGTTGGATCCTCTGGTGGTTCAACAGATCTTTCTGAAGTGGGGACTTCCGACCATGGATCTTTTTGCCAGTCCTCTGAACAGGCAACTATCCAGGTTCTGTTCCTGGCAACCGCATCCCTCGCGAACAGCGCCAGATGCATTCCTGATCCCTTGGTCAGGGAGCCTGCTGTATGCTTTTCCTCCCACACCTTGGGTGGCCCGGACTCTATTCAAAATCCATCAGGACCGGGCCACGGTGATCCTGATAGCCCCCAGGTGGCCCAGGCAGCCGTGGTTCCCTCTCCTTCCGCAGTTGGCAGTGGATACTCCACTTCCTCTGGGGTTGCAACCCGACCTTCTGACTCAGGATCAAGGGTCCCTCTTGCATCCCAACTTCAGATCCCTCAATTTGATGGCCTGGCTGCTGAAAGGCTAGTCCTTGCTCCTATCAAGGGAGGTTGAAGAGGTGGTGTTGGCCTCCAGGAAGCATTCCACTAGGAAGGCCTATGCTCTGAAGTGGCATAGGTTCTCTACTTGGTGTTCTCAACAGCAAGAGGACCCCTTCTCCTGCTCGGTCCAGGTGGTGCTGCAAAACCTGCTCCACCTTTCCAACCTGGGACTTCAGTCCAACTCTGTCTGGGTTCACCTCAGTGCCCTCTCAACTCACCACTCGCCGGTGGATGGACAATCCCTCTCGGGCCACCCTCTGGTGTCTTGTTTTCTCAGAGGTCTGCTTCTGCTTAAGCCTCCTATTCGTCCACCGGCCACTGAGTGGGATCTCAATGTGGTCTTGCAGCAACTGACTCGCCCACCTTTTGAGCCGATGGCAACCTGCCATTTACGTTTCCTCTCCTGGAAGGTGTTGTTCCTTGTGGCACTCACCTCGGCCAGGTGTGTGAGTGAACTTCAGGCCCTGGTCTCGGATAGGCTGTATACCAGGTTCTATAAGAACAGGGTAGCCTTGAGGACTCAACCTAAGTTCCTTCCCAAGGTAGTGTCCTCCTTCCACCTCAACCAGGTGGTGGTACTTCCGACATTCTTTCCCAGGCTGCACGCCATTAGGGCAGAAACTGTCTTGCATACCCTGGATTGTAGAAGGGCACTGTCCTTTTACCTAGAACGTACGCAGGGGCATAGAAGGGCTTCTCAGCTCTTCATTTCCTTTGACCCTAATAAATTGGGGTTGCCTGTTACTAAGCATACGTTGTCCATCTGGGTGGCAGACTGTATCGCCTGGGTGCAGTAAGACGTGGAATGCAAAACGAAAAGATGTGAGGTAATAAACTTTTATTTCTTTGTTCAACTTCAGCCACCGGCCCGACACTGGCCGTGTTTCGCAAGAACCTTCCTCAGGGGCAAATAATGGCTGTATATCATATAAGGGTACTATTGTAAAGTGCTCTTCCTCTGAAAACACAGGAGAGCCTGTGTCACGGTTTACATCTAAAATCAATGTGTTCTTAAAGTGCCACAGTGCTAATCAAAGCCAGAACTGCAGAAAACCGCACTGCTAAAACAATAAGAGAAGCGGCACCGTCGCACTCGAACTCTTTTGATTTCAGAGTTCGAGTGCGACGGTGCCGCTTCTCTATTGTTTTAGTTTTTCTGCAGTTCTGGCTTTGATTAGCACTGTGGCACTTTAAGAACACATTGATTTTAGATGTAAACCGTGACACAGGCTCTCCTGTGTTTTCAGAGGAAGAGCACTTTACAATAGTACCCTTATATGATATACAGCCATCATTTGCCCCTGAGGAAGGTTCTTGCGAAACACAGCCGGTGTCGGGCCGGTGGCTGAAGTTGAACAAAGAAATAAAAGTTTATTACCTCACGTCTTTTCGTTTGCATTCCACGTCTCTTACTGGGTCCTTTGTGCACGTGGAACCGTGCTTTCTGTTGGGTCTCTGTATCGCCTGGGCGTACCGGGCAGCCGGCCTCTCCCTGGAGGGTCGAGTCACGGCCCACCGGGTCAGGGCAAAGGCCGCATCAGTAGCTCACTTCCATTCTGTTCCGTTGGCAGACATCTGCCGGGCCACTACTTGGTCTTCAAGCCAGACTTTTGCGGACCACTACTGCCTCGAGAGGGAGTCCCGTAGGGACAGTGCTTTCGGGCCAGTGGTACTCCGTAATCTCTGAGGTTTAGGCAACTCCTACCCTCCGGCCCTGGTGTTGGGCTACCGTTCAGGTGTGGTCTCAGAGAAGATTCTCTCACTGTTGCTGAGGCTCTAGAGGAAGCTCTATTTTTCAGCCTGGGTGCCTGGTAGCCCAGAGCTAGGGAGTCACCCATATGTGAGGACTGACTTCCTGCTTGGTCCTGGAGAAAGAGTAGTTACTCACCTGTAACAGGTGTTCTCCAGGAGCAGCAGGAATCAGTCCTCACGACCCTCCCTCCTCCCCTTGGAGTTACAGTTGTATATAGTTCATTTTCTTTTTTGCTGTCTTTTAGCTATGTCATTTGACTGAGCAAGATTTCACCTTTGGGTGGGAAGGGGACCACGCATGCGTGCCTGCATTCCCAAAGGCTTTCTTTGAAAGCTCGGGAAATGCTCCGCATGGGGGCTCCATCGGTGTCGACGTCACCCATATGTGAGGACTGATTCCTGCTGCTCCTGGAGAACACCTGTTACAGGTGAGTAACTACTCTAAAGGGTACCAGTACACAAACCGGAGAAGGAATCGATACAAAAACCAAAGAAGAGACATGAAAAAAATGAACTTTTTCTTAGGGGAACAAACATGTCCGATGGGCTCTGCAGAAAAAAGGAGACTGTGGCATGATGGCACCCTTAGGCGGAAAGGGGGACCACGCATGTGTGGTGGATCTCCCAAAAGGCTTTCTTTGAAAGCTAGTGAGAGGTTACCATGCAGGTTCTGTTGGCGCCGACATCACCAATATGTGATGGGTGCTTGTTCCCAGAGAATTTGAGTTTCTTCTCAGAGAGGCTATGCAGGTGATGGAGGGAAGACATTTACTGTTGCCATTGTCCTGATCCCTGCTGGTTCATCAACAACACTAAGAGGCAACCACAGTCTTTGGCTAGAGAGGGATCCAGTGTCCCATGAATAGTTTACAATGTGGGGAAGAAAGAAGCTAATAAAAAGAAGCTGTTCCACTGAAACTCGCCCAATATACACTATATACTGTATTTGGAAGGGTTAATTCTACCAGGAACAAACACCAAGGTCTTGCTTTCACTGGCAAACCTCTGCATTAAGTGCTTGCTGGGAACAAAGGCAGTAAGCCGAAGGGGAGTCACGCGCTGCCAGCAATGGGGCCTGTACAGCAGTATGTCTGTTTGTAAAGCAATATCTGCATCACATGACACCTGAATGGCATTCTGTCCTATGGCTAAAGATAACAAATCTAAGGCTGCCGCATCTAGTGTTGTTTATAAGGCATAGATGAGCCCCTGGGCTGAACCTGACAGCAGCAGAGAAAAACTTGCCCTTGACCTTATTGGGAACAAACATTTCTAAAAGGAGTCAGGAGAAAGAAAAAAGAGCAGAAGGATCAAACTAGCTAAAGCACATGATGGGTCAATAGAAGTATTTTAATAATGCATTGTGTAACACAAATTCCTAATTCATTATAAAAGGGGTTATTTTCTGAAGTAGGTAATCGTTAAGAACATAAGAAATGCTATACTGGCTCAAACCTAGGCCTATCAAGCCCAGCATCCTGTTTCCAACCATGGCCGATCCAGGTCACAAGTACCTGGCAAGTTTCCAAAAAGAGACACAGGTTTCACAGTGCTTGTATTGGGGCAAGTAGTGGATTTCCCAGATCCACTTTAATAACGCATCGCACTAATTTTCTCTTCCACCAGGCCTTGCTCGCCACAGAACTTGCAGACTTGCTCAGGGACAGGATGGTGGAACCAGTACCCCATCACCTCTGGGGAAAGGGGCTCTACTCAAGATATTTCCCTGTCCCATCCTGGACCTGCGCAACCTGAACAAGTTTCTGATAAGGGAGAAGTTTAAGATGCTCTCCTGTGGGACACTGCTGCCCTACCTCCTCCAGGGAGACTAGCTCTGCTCCTTGGATCTCAAGGATGCTTTACACCAGGGGTCTCAAACTCAAATTGCTTTGAGGGCCAAATGAGGACTTGTAGAGTAACCCGGGGGCCGCACAAGACGCAGGCCTCATTTGCATAAGGGCATCATTTGCATAAGTGCATCATTTGCATAAATATTTGCATAATGTTACCATACACTAACTTTTAGTAAACATGCAGAACATACACCATCACCAAACAAGGAATCACAATTTAGAAACAGGAAGACAATTAAACTGGGAACCCCAAAAGCCAAACTTAGAATGTACAACACTGTAGAAATAAAACTATAAATTGATTTCTTCTTGTATTAAATAAAGTGCAGACGTTAAAGATGCACATTTCCAAGAGCTGACATATTTCAGTTAATAAATTCAAAATAAAGAGATATTTTTCTACCTTTTGTGCATTTTTTTTTCAGTTGTAATTGTTCCAGCCACTTTCTTCTGGTTTCTTCGTGTCTTCTGCTAACGCTCCATTGTCTGCTGTCCATTTGTCCTTTCTTCTTCTTTCCTAGTTTTTTTCCATTCTCTCTACATCTGCTTTAACATACTAATCATTCTCCTTTTGCTCTTTCCTCATTCCTATTTCATCCACTCAAATTTTACCCCTCCATCCTCAATCCCCACTTACTCTCCCAATACCCGGCCAATTGTAGATTTTTCTTCCCTCCCACACAAAATATTTCCCCTCTCCATTTCACTCTCCCAGCCCCATCCCATTCTAATCGTCCCCCAACATCAACTCCCTTCTAGCTCCTGCCCCACCCAGCATCCGCTCCCTTCTAGTCCCCGCATCATCAGCCCATTTCCAGTCCTAGCTCCCTCCCCTCACAGCCCATTTCCTTTCCAAGCCCCCTCCCCATCAGCCCATTTCCATTCCAAGCCCCCTTCCACTCAGCCCCTTTCCATTCCAAGACCCTGTCCCCATCAGCTATTTGCAGTTCAAGCTCCCCCTTTTACTCGGCCCATTTCCAGTCGTAGCCCCCCCCCCCTCATCAGCCCATTTCCTTTCCAAGCCCCCTTCCCCATCAGCCCATTTCCATTCCAAGCCCCCTTCCACTCAGCCCCTTTCCATTCCAAGACCCTGTCCCCATCAGCTATTTGCAGTTCAAGCTCCCCCTTCTACTTGGCCCATTTCCAGTCCTAGCCCCCCCCCCCAGTCCATTACCAGTTCTAGCCCCCCCCCCATAGCCCATTACCAGTCCTAAGCCCCCCAACAGCCCACTTCCAGTCCTAACCCTTCCCTCCCCCCATCTGCATTCTTAACCCCCCCATAACCCCATTTTCAGTCTTAGCCCCCCAATCAGACCACCTCCAGTCCTAACCCCCATCGGTCCATTACCAGTCCAAACCTCCCATCACCCCATTTTCAGTACTATCCCCCCATCACCCCATTTTCAGTCCTAACCCCCCCCCCATTACTAGTCCTAACCCCCCTCCCCCCCATCAGCCCAAGTAAAAATAGTTAAAGCCCCTGATAGAGGATGCTGATCCTGGATAGAAAGTCATGAGATCGGGGAGGAGGGGCACTTTTCCCAGTCGCTGCTGCCGGAGGGGGGGGGGGTGGGGGTGGCTGCGGACATCCATTCCAGAGGGGGAAGAAGGTAAGAGCCTCTCCCAGCAGATGCCCCTAAGGAGCCCCCCCCCGCCGCGCCCCCGGGACTCACCTGCGTCCGCGCTCACACCCGCCTGCCCGCAGCCTCAGGCCACATAGCAACGGGGATCGGGGCCGCCGCTTGCCCGACAGAGGCAGGGGCCGAGCTGCGAGCGACGAGGAAGAACGGCACATCCTGCCCGGCCGTGCGCGGCGTGGAAAGCCATTGGCCGCGGTGCAGGGCACTTCCTGCCCATGCCTAGGGGCGGATCGGGGGCCCGGAGCCAGCCCCCTAACGGGCGCCGCTAGCCTGGAACGAGGCTCGTGCTGGAGCCACCCATGCACGGTTCTGCTGCTAATCAGCGAGTGCAGGGCTCGAAGAGCTGATGCTGGAGCCGCAGATGTAAGGGATAGTCCCTGCTTTACAAACATGAACGGCAGCAGCAGCAGAAGCCGGGGGGTTTTTTGTTTCGTCTGCATCGCGGGCCGCACAAAGGTCTCTTGCGGGCCGCATGCGGCCCGCGGGCCGCGTGTTTGAGACCCCTGCTTTACACCCACATCCTGATCCACCCCTCCCACAGGCATTACCGGAGATTCGTGGTGGGAGGGTAGCACTATGGTTTATGTACTTGATATACCACCCTTTACTAGGCGCATCAGAGTGGTTTACATATATATTTATTTTATTTATTTACATTCTCTTATATACCGCGCTATTCTGCATAAGTGCAGTTTACATTGAACAAACTGAAATTACATTGAACAGGGCATTATAACTTGGAGATAACTATTTTACAGGGAACATGAGCTATGGAGGGTTAGGTGGCTTGCCCAAGACCACAAGGAGCACCTGTGGGACTAGAAACCCCAGTCCTTCCGGCCCAAGGTTGCTGTCCTCTAGTGGGATTTGAACCCCCGACCTTCCAGCCTGAAGTACCTTGCCCCAACCACTAGGCCACTCCTCCACTCCAAACAGGTACTTTTTATTCCCTTGTCCCTGAAGGGCTCACAATCTAAGTGTACCTGTGGCAATGGAGGATTAAGTGGCTTGCCCAAGGCCACAAGGAGTGGCCATGGGACTAGAGACCCCAGTCCCTCCAGCCTGAGGCTACCAGTACAGGGGGTGCTGCTGTTTGGCCTTGCCTCCTCTCCAAGGGTCTTTACAAAATGCCTAGCAGTCATAGCCACCCATGTGCACCTCCAAGGGGCCCATGTCTTTCTTTACCTTCACGACTGGCTCATTATAGGCAGCACACCTCTCGAGGCCAGGCAGGCCACAAGGCTTACTGCCCACAGCCTGCAGCATTTGGGGTTCATCATCAAAATACCCCAAGTCCAGCCTCTCCCCAGCCCCAGACTTGGAATTCATAGGTGTCCAGCTGGACACTCTGTGGTTCAGGGCCTTTCTCCCTGTGGAGAGCCCACTACCTGATGCAGCTAGCAGGGGACGTGCAGAGCTCCAGTTCAGTGCCAGCTCGCCTACTCCTCCGCCTGTTAGGCCACATGGCCTCAACAGTTCACATTATGCCTCTGGCCCACCTGCATATGCGGGCAGCCCAGTAGTGCCTCTGTTCCCAGTGGACGCAGGCAACAGGCAGGCTGAGGGACAAAGAAGGTCATCCACGAGCTGGCGGCCTCCCTCACCTGGTGGCAGTCCTTACATCACCTCAGGGCAGGGATGCCCTTTCCAGGCACCGACCCCTCAGAGGGTCCTGGATGACAGACGCCTCCCTTGTGGGCTGGGGCGCACATTGCAAGGGCCAGGGCACCTGGTCTCCAGAGGAATCCCTCCTGCAAATCAATCTCCTCGAGCTCAGGGTCATCTTCCTGGCACTTCAGGCCTTCTGCTATCACCTGAGCAACCTCCTGCTCCTCATACTGACAGACAGACAATCAGGTTGCCATGTTCTATGTGAACAAGCAGGGGGGTACAGGCTCTTACTCCCTCTCTCAGGGGGCAGTGGCCCTCCACTCCTTTGCAGTGCACAACCACATCCTTCTAAGGGTGGTGTACTTACCGGGCCAGGACAACTGCCTAGCGGACAACTTCAATAGGGTCCTTTGACTGGCATGTGGACCCAAAAGTGACCTGGAGGCTTTTCCACATCTGGGGAAGACCCTGGCTGGACCTGTTTGCCTCCCTGGACAACTCTCAGCTGTCCAAATTCTGCTCTCTTCAGCCACACCGCAGGAGGGCGATTGCAGATGCCTTCCTGGTCACAGGGCCTGCTTTATGCATTCCCACCAACACCTTTGATAGCCAAACGCCTTTTCAAGATCCAGAGCAAGCATGCCTCAGTAATCCCGATTGCACCCTTGTGGCCCACGTAGCCCTGGTTCCCCCTGCTGCTCTCCCTGTCAGTGGCAACCCCAGTACCACTGGGTCGGGACCCGGACCTCCTGTCCCAGGAAGGGGGGGGCTCCTTGTTACACCCCAACCTAGGGTCCCTAATGCTGACAGCATGGCTACTGAAAGGGTAGCACTGACTCCTTTCAACCTCCCAGGTGAGGTTGAGGAGATCCTCCTTGCCTCCCAGAAGCCATCCACCAGAAGGGCTTACGCCTTCAAGTGGAGGAGGTTCTCCATCTGGTGTGCAGAAAGGAATAAGAACCAGTTCTCCTGTCAGGCACAGCTCGTGCTGCAGTACTTGCTGCACCTCTCACACTCGGGCTTGAAAACTAACTCCGTGAGGGTGCATCTCAGTGCCACAGTGGCTAACCATCACCCCATAGAAGGGAAACCCCTCTCAGGCTAGCCTTTGGTCTCCAGATTCCTCAGGGGCCTCCTGCTATCCAAGCCCCCTCTCCACCCTCCGGCAGCAGAATGGGACCTCAATGTGGTGCTCTCCCAGCTCACTAGACCGCTCTTCGAGCTTTTGGCCACCTACAACACCTCTCCTGGAAGGTGGCCTTCTTGGTGACTGACGTCCACTCGCAGAGTAAGCGAGCTGCAGACCCGCCCTATACCAGGTTCTATACAAACAGGGTGGTACTTTGTACGCACCCCAAATTCCTCCCAAAAGGTGGTATCCACTTTTCACCTCAATCAGGAGGTAGTTCTCCCCACCTTCTTCCCACAGCCGCACGCCAGCAGGGAGGAGGTCGTCTTGTATATCCTGGATTGCAAGAAGGCCCTGAACTTTTATTTACAGACCAAGGCCCATCGAAAAGTTCCTCAGCTTTTTATCTCTTATGACCCCAGCAGACTGAGGCTACCTGTGATCAAGCAAACACTGTCCACCTGGGTGGCGGAATGCAATACCCTCGCTTATGAGCGAGCTGGCCTCTCTGGAGCGCCGGATCATTGCTCATCGTGTGAAGGCTATGGCCACATCGGTGGCCAACCTACGTGCAGTGCCAGTGCAAGAAACCTATAAGGCCATCATGTGGTCTTCAGTCCATATGTTTGCAGCCCACTACTGCCTTGAGAGCAAGTCCCGCAGGGACAGTACCTTTGGCCAGGCATTGATCATAAGCATTCTAGGTGTATAGGCAACTCCTGCCCTTCAACCCTTCAGTGTTCAGGCTACTGGAGTTATAGTGATGCTGGACACTTGGGTTTGCAAAGTCTATTGGTAGGGACTCACCTTCAACTCACAACCTCCCTTGGGTCGCCGCTACTGCTGTCGTGATTCGGGCTCTGGCAGCCTGGAGCTAGGGAGTCCCATATGTGAGAAATTACTTCCTACTTGTTCCTGGAGAAAGCATAGTTACTCACCTGTAAGAGAGGTTTCTCCAGGGACAGCAGAAATCAGTTCTCACAACCCTCCCTCCTCCTCTTGGAGTTGCCTCCTTTACCTTTTTGTCTTTTGCCTAAGCTATGTCATCTGACTGAGCAAGAGGGCATCCTTGGGCGGGAAGGGTACCACACATGCATGACAGCATTCCCAAAGGCTTTCTTTGAAAACTGGGGAAATGCTCCGCATGGGCACCGTTGGTGCCGTCACCCATATGTAAGGACTGACTTCCTGCTTGTTCCTGAAGAAACATGCTTGCGCCCCATTGAAACCCTGCAACAAAGGATCTTCCAGGGACTCTTCTGCCAGAGCCGGAGGAGCTGCAATATTTAACACTAACGACTGGGAGATGAGGGCGGCTAGCTCCTTTCGATGAAAGACCCTGAATACATTAGGGTCATCACCCGACGAGATTTCCCCTTCTTCTATTTCCTGCTCCACCTGGTCCTCCCCAGAGGTCTGAGGTCCCCTCCCCCCAAATCCTCCAAGGCCTGAGATTGAGGGGAGTCTTGGGCCAGCCAGGCTTCCTAAGCCGCCCCCAAAATGGGATTCTCCACCTGAAGGGGCTGTCCCACTGCTACTGCTTGCTGCTCCAGGGGAAAACCCTGCCTGTGACTGCTTTCACTATAGACAATAAGCTCTGTGAAGGGATAAGATGAAATCCGCTGGGGGCGAAAAAAAAAAAAAAAATCAGCTCAGGTCACTAGGGAGACTAACCTACTTCTGCTCCTAGGGCTGAAAGCCTCGTCGAGCTTCCTTCCTTTGTTTTCTTTTTGATGCACTTTACCCAGGTCTCGAGGGAAACGGCCGCACTTCCTGCCAAATTCCCCGCCATCTCTGATGTCTCCTGTGCGAGTTCCCGAATATCCAACACAAACTGTTTCTGATGCCATCGTTGTGGCCCCAATCGTTATCTGAAAACCTCTGCTGCGACAAAAACAAAGATTACAATTTCCAGTCTGGGCCAGGCTACCTGCACACAGAATGGAGGCCATGGCAGCATGCACCTCACTCTCTGTGCGACAAAAGAGAACCAGAGAGAATCCAGTGCCAAGAGAAGCCCAAAAATCAAAGGCTCTACTCACCACACTGCCCGTATGGCTGAACCGGGCTCTCAAAGTTAAATCTGCCTCACGCCTTCCCTCTTGTCCTAAATTCCACCATCAGGAGGCAAAGCAGCAAATCGAGTAACAGGTTACCCAGTCTCCTGTCGCTAACAGGGTCTGGGATTCCTTGCTGAGTGGGAAAAGGGACCTGAAGCTCCCAGATAGTTTGACCCCTGAAGTCGCTCAAGGGAGGAAGGCAGACTGTCACACTGTCTGCCACCATACAACTACTCCAAGGTAGTGAAACTCAAGTTACTAGAAAGAATTTAGCAAATCCTTTTGACTATATGATTAAATTAGACTTACCTGCTAATTGTAGTTCCTGGAGTAACTCCAGTCTAGTCCCGGAATCTCTGGGGTTGTCAACCTTATCCAGCAGCTTTGGAGACTGAGAAACTTCACTCCTGTGATGTCACTGGTATATAAGGGCTGGTACCAGTTTACCTATTGACAAAGCAGAACTCACCGGAGCAACAAGTAATGACATTGCAGAATCAAACGAACTGCTTCCCTGCACTGTAACTGCCTGTCGACCCTATGAGGTACAAGACCAGCCTGCCTTGAGATCCCCTGTCCATTACTCCGAAAACCTGGAAAACCGATTACCACCCCCTTCTAGGTGACAATCTGCCGTAGCAGACAACAGGACCCCAAGAGAACTAAAAATGTTGCTTACCAGTAACAGAGCTCCTGCTTCAGGCCACCGCTCCTCCACGATACCGGGCGGGACATGGGACTAGACTGGAGTTACTCCAGGAACTACAATTAGCAGGTAAGTCTAATTTAATCTTCCTGATCGTCCCTCCAGTCTATCCCGGAATCTCTGGGGATGTACCAGAGCAGTAATTCTTATGAATGGGAGGGCCCTGCGAGGCCGGCCTGAAGCACCACCGATCTAAAACAGGTGTCCCTGTCCGCCTGCACGTCCAGACGGTAATGTCTTACAGAAGTATGCAGGGACGACCAAGTCGCCGCCCTACAAATCTCCACCGCTGGCACCAATCGACACTCCGCCCAAGACGCCGCCTGCGCTCTAGTGGAATGAGCCCGCAGACCTTCCGGCACCATGCGACCCCGCAACATATATGCCGACGCAATGGTCTCCTTCACCCACCGAGCAATCGAACCTTTAGAAGCTGCCTCTCCTTTTCTGGCCCCTGCGAACACCACAAAAAGCCTATCCGATTTACGAAAAGCCGCTGTTCTAGCCACATACTTCTTCAATGCCCGGCGAATATCCAAGCGATGAAGCCGGGCCGCCGCCTGATTTCTACCCTTGTCGCAAAACACAGGCAACGACAGCACTTGGTTCACATGAAAAGTGGACACCACCTTAAGCAAGAACGACGGGACGGGTCTTAACACCACTTTAGACTCTAAGACAGACAGAAAGGGCTCCCTACACGACAGCGCTTGTAACTCCGAGACTCGTCTAGCCGAGGCGATAGCCACCAAAAACACAACCTTCAACGTAAGATCCTTCAACGAAGCCTCTGCTAAGGGTTCAAAAGGAGCTTTACCTAACGCCTCCAATACCAAAGGCAGATCCCAAGCCGGGACCATGGGCTTACGCGGAGGTCGCAGAAGAGTCACTGCCTTCAAAAACCGCTTAATATCCGCATGACCCCCCAAACGAGCCGCCGTTCACCTTCCCCCTATAACAGGACAAGGCCACCAATTGTACTTAGAGAGAAGCTGCCGCTAGGCCCTTTTGAAATCCATCCTGCAAGAACGATAAAAATCTGAGGAATCGACACTCTTAGAGGAACACAGTCCCTCTCCGCACACCAAGCCTCAAAAACGCGCCATACTCTAACGTATGCCAAGGAAGTAGATCTCCGCCTCGCTTCCAGCAAAGTAGCTATCACTGCCGCCGAATAACCTCTGGCTCTCAACCGCACCCACTCAAGAGCCAGGCCGTAAGCGAGAATCGATCCACCTGTGGCATGCAAAGCGGTCCCTGGTTTAGAAGATCCTTTTGAATGGGAAACTTCCAGGGCCTCCCCACCAAGAGCCTGACTAGGTCCGCGTACCTCGGCCTTCTCGGCCAATCCGGAGCAATTAGAAGCACTTGCCCCTTGTGTCGTTCTATGCGCTGCAGAACCCGTCCGATCAACACCCACGGCGGGAAAACATACAGCAGTTGCTCCTCTGGCCACTTCTGAATGAGAGCGTCCAACCCTTCCGACATACTCTCCTTTCGGCGGCTGAAGAACCGATCGACTCTTGCAGACCGAAACGTCGCCATCAGATCCATCACCGGCGTGCCCCAACGCCGCACCAACATTGCAAAGATGTCTGGGTGCAAGACCCACTCCCCTGGGTCTACCCTTACGCTACTCAGAAAATCGGCCTCCACATTGTCCATCCCTGCGACATGCACTGCCGACAAGGCCACCAGGTTCCTCTCGGCCCACTCAAACAAATCCTCTGCCTCGGCCTCCAGCGCTACGCTGCTGGTGCCACCTTGTCGATTTATGTAGGCCACTGCCGTCGCGTTGTCCGAGAACACCCGAATGGCCTTTCCCTGAAGAAAGGGGCGCAACTCGGAGAGCCAGCGCCACGGCTCTCAACTCTAATCTGTTGATCGACCACGACTTCTCCTCGTCGGAGCACTGACCTTGTACAGATGACCTTGACAATGGGCTCCCCAGCCGTACAGACTGGCATCCGTTGTTAGAGAGACCCACGTCGGAGCCTCCAAACGACATCCCTGCCGCCAGACTCTTGGGCCTCAGCCACCAACGGAGCGCTAGTCGCGTCTGTGGCAGACAAGACAACCTCTGAGACAGCGCACCCTCTTGATGCGACCACCTCCGCAACAGAGCCCGTTGTAACGGTCTCATGTGGGCCAGCGCCCACGGAATCACCTCTAGGGTTGCCGCCATAGTCCCTAACACTTGCAGGTACTCCCAGGCTGTGGGACACTCCTGGCTGAGAAGACGACGCACTAACTGCCTGAGACCCAGCACCCGCTGCTGAGGCAGAAACACTCGACCCACTCTCGTATCGAAACGCGCTCCGAGATACTCCAGGGTCTGAGACGGTTCCAACTTGCTCTTTGCTGTATTGACTACCCAACCGAGACTCTGCAACAGAGCTATTACCTTGGCTGTCGCAGAAACACTTTCCTCCCTGGACTTTGCTCTGATCAACCAATCGTCCAGATATGGGTGAACCAAGACGCCGTCTTTCCGCAAAGCTGCCGCCACTACCACCATCACCTTGGTGAACGTTCGTGGCGCCGTTGCTAGACCAAATGGGAGTGCCTGAAACTGGAAAATGCCCCATCGGCACCGCAAACCTTAGAAATTTCTGATGCTCCCCTCGTATTGGAATATGAAGATACGCCTCCGATAGGTTCAGGGACGTCAGAAACTCGCCTTTTCTTACCACCACTATGACTGACCTGAGGGTCTCCATCCGAAAATGAGACACACGCAGACAGCAATTCACCCTTTTTAAATCTAGGATGGGCCACCAAGTCCCTTCTTTCTTCGGGACCACGAAATAAATGTAGTATCGACCACACCCTAACTGTTCAGCAGGAACCAGAACAATTGCCTTGAGGTCGAGCAGCCTTTGTACCATTTCCCGCACTGCCTTGCACTTTGCATGGGGAGAGAATGAAAGAATTGGACACCGGCCGCTGCAGCTCTAGCGCATAGCCTTCCCGAATCACCTCCAGCACCCACTGATCGGACGTGAGTCAGACCCAGGCAGAGTAAAAATCCCACAGCCGACCTCCCACAGGAACCAACTCTGCCTGGGCCCTCCTGACTTCATTGTGACTTTTTCAAGTTAGAGGACGAGGACGCAGCCGCAAAACCTCTGTTTGCTCCTCGAAACCCCTGGTATCTACCAGGAAAGCACCCCTGCTGAGATTGACCTCCCCGCGGGGAATTGAATCTGCGAAAGTCCTGCTGCTGTCCCCTAGCTCCAGGGACGGCGCGGCTCTGCTTCTGTTTATCCTCTGGTAACCTGCCGCCCTTAGACTCACCTAGATCCTTCACCAACTTTTCCAAATCCTCTCTAAAGAGTAGCTTCCCCCGGAAGGGAAGCCTACTCAACCTCACCTTGGACGAACCATCCGCTGCCCAATTACGCAGCCAAAAAGATACCTACATCCTGCCACGGCCGAAGCCATACTTTTCGCTAACCCCCGGATCAAATCATAATGAATGTCAGCGAGATACGCCGCCCCGGATTCCAACCGGGATGCCTCCTCAGACACTGCCTCCGAGTGTTCGCTCTGCACCCACCGCAAGCAGGCCCTCGCTAACCAGGCCCCAAAAATAGATGCCTGCAAGGACAGAGCATTCGCTTCAAAAATCTGCTTTAGTAATGTCTCTAATTTGCGGTCCTGCGCATCTTTAAGTGCCGCAGCACCCTCCACCGGGATGGTAGTTTTCTTGGTCACCGCCGACACAGCCGCATCAACCCTCGGCGCCTTAAACAACTCCTGGTCTTGATCCAACAGAGGATACAGCCTTGCCATAACCCTAAAGCCTTTAAGGGTGGCCTCCAGCATATCCCATTCCTCCTGAATCATTTCCTTAAACACCCTATGCATAGGGAAAGCCCTCTGAGTTTTGCGAAAGACCTGCAGCAGTGGATCCTCCAGGGTCGAATCCTCCACCGGCCCCGCGTCAGGCATATTAAGAGCTCTGAGAGACTCTGCAATGAGCGCCGGGAGCTCCTCTCTACGAAACACTCGAACTACGCGCGCCTGATCTTCCTGTTCTCTAATCTCACCTTCTTCTAAATCCTCCATGTCCCTGTCCATGTCCGTGTCTTCTGACATGACGGACGGCTCTAGGATTTCTGTACCTAACCTGGCCTTCTTGGCACTTCCAGATGCTGCCGCCGACAAAGGCGACCCCGGCCTCTTCTGCCCTAGCTCACCTCCTGAGGTACCCGCTACAGGGGCCCCTTGAGAGGCAACCAAAGTCTTTTGGAGTAGTGCCATGAAATCTGGTGAAAAAATTGACGCTAAATTGCCCGCTAAGGGCTGCTGAGCGGTCTGCAGCGCTGGTGTTGGAGTACCAAGCTCCGGGCCTAGAGCAGGTAGGGATGGGCCAGCTGATTCAATAATCTCCCCCAAATCCTCCTGCCGCTCCGTTTCAGAAGGAGGAACTAAGTCCCTGGTCTCTAATTCACACACCGTCATGAGACACGGAGCTCCTCTTGGCCCCACACAAGAGACAGAGCTGTTTGGAAGGCATAGGTCCCTGAAAACCAACCCGCAGCCAAAGTCCACCAAAATAATCTTTTTTTTTTTTTTTCTTCAGCTGCTGCAGAGACGCCTCCCCAGCTAAACCCTGAAGAAAGTACTAAAAAACGAGGCTCCTAGCCGCCGGCCGGAGATACAACGCGCCAAAGTTCAAAACTGAAAAACTGCGATCTTCGCACTCTCTGCACATGCAGTTTGGCCTGCTAGCTAAAATGACACCGTTTCCCGCCACGAACTGCTGCTTACCTCCCGATCCTCTGACGGATCGTCTGAGTGTGCTTTGCCCCCTCTTCTCACTTGTTCCGCAGCTCTTATCCCCTTATCGGCACCCGGTACCATTAGAAACTTCAGCTGCGGCTGCACCGGAGAGCTCCCAGCGCCGGCAGGCAAAGCTTCTGCACGCGCTGCTCTCTGAAGAGAACCAGCTCCTGTCCCTTCTCCACTGGGACGGTAACCGGCTGCCGATCCTTTGCCCCAAAGGCACAGAACTGCCAAATCCGGCCCCCGACGGAATTAACAAGGAAGGGACGGGCCAGAGGATCTCAGGGCAAACGGAAAGCAATACCTAAAGCTGCAGGTATATAGCATATGCTTTCCCACTCTTGTTTGTTCTTAAAACCCCTTGATTTGTTAGTTTGTTTGTTTTTTAAACTAGAGCCTTTCCTTAATTGTTCCTCAAGTGAGCCCCGAAAGCTCTGGGCTCACCACCCCTCCAGCTGCTTTGGAGACTGATAAACTGGTGTGAGGCGGCGGTACCAGCCCTTATATACCGGTGACATCACAGGAGTGAAGTTTCTCAGTCTCCAAAGCTGCTGGATAAGGTTGACAACCCCAGAGATTCCGGAACTAGACTGGAGGGACGATCAGGAATATTTTAATTTCAATCTTCCAAGGTAATTGAGGAATTCTAATCGTCTCTACAGAAGGTCCGCTGGGAGAGCTCTTCTCACAGCTGCTGAGAACTCAAAGACTGGAGGCTGATGCTCAAGGGGGAGCTCTTATACTAGGGTGTCAGAATCCCGACATGCTCAGTTCTCAGCAGCTGCTGGTGGACAGTGACTACCAAAGCGTAAACTGGACTGGCCTGGAGGGATGATTAGGAAGGAACACATTTTAGTATAGGTGCCTTACACGATGATGGCAACTAAACAAGGCTCTCAGTAACCTACCTGTGGTGGATCAGCCACAAAAAAAAAACAGGGGGAAAAAAACCCCAACACATGGTGCATCTCTTTTTAGGATGGAGAGAAAAAAAAAAGGTGAAGAGCAGCCTCTGGTGGCAAAAAGCAAAAAAGCAACAAGAGACGATTTTGTTCTGAAAACTTGCAATTAGAACATGTTTTTCCCTCCTGTATAAAAGTAAACCAAATCAGGTCTGCAATCCCAGTCTCACTCATACTTAAATTATATTATATGAATGGGGCAAACATTTATCAATAGACAAAATGTTCTCCATGTAAGGCCTTTTCAAGTCAGCAGCAAATATCATTTTGATGACTGACAATTATGGTGTGCCAGTTCTTGCTATGCCCAGCTGTCTTCATTTTACCCATTTTGCCAGATCTTTAATCCATCTCCTTTTCCTTGTACCCAATGCAAAAAAAGTCTGATTTTTCTAGTATTGCAGCTCCAATAATCTTTTGAAACCCTGGTGCATTTCCACAGCCCTAGTCATGTCAGTTTACTTCTATATAAAGAATGCAAAAGCAGCTTATCTGGTTGAACATTTATTTTAAAATTAACATTTGTTTCTTCTATGAAATACAGACACCAAGTCGACTTATCCCAAAGAAATATGAAGACTACACATTTTGAGTAATCAAAAAAAAATATATACTTATGTCAGACTTTCAATCTATTAAAAGTAGGTCTAATTATCTTCAAACCAAGATTTCCCAGCAGTGATTGGCCACATTTCTCCTTTTGATTCTCTGCATTCATTCAGGTATATAAAAGAGCACAACAGTGCAAATGTAAGTACTATGAGGGGAATACCAAGAATCCAAAAAATTAATCTAAGAACCACATGACGCACTCAAGGGTGATTTCGGAGAACACTTTTCATGTTAAGTAGGCAAAGGACAAGCCAAGGATGACACACCAACAGTGCCTTTAAAAATTCAGTCACTTAAGGAGAGAGAATTAGTAATTCTGTCTGCGAACGTTCAGGGACACCACCAATCCCCCACGCCACTCTTTAGGTACCAGTAGCATTTGTCATATTAGGTTCAGTTTGCAGAGGCTTTTTGTGCCAGAGTTCGGGCAACTTTAGCTTCCTCCTCCAGTTCATCTAAGAATTTTTCCTGTGATACGGAATAAAACGTATAACCATCTGCAAGAAAGTGTTAAGGAACCGACTGCACAAAAATTTCAAATGCATTGTGGCTGTGTGCAAGGCCACCATGGATCAGACACTCATACTACCATCAGAGGTGAAAATATACTTAGAAAATGTGGGCACTAAACTGCTTGCATGATCCAAATCGGAGGGAAAACATCCTCTGCTTCTTTAGACACTACATTAGAATCCAGGGAGTTTCACACCAAGCTTAAAAAGTCTTTGACATTTTAGCCCTTAAAGAGGCTGACACCAAAATCTCATGTCTCACTTGGTAAGAGTGCAAATCTACATGAACTTCAAGATAATCCCCCAGGGTGCTATAAGACATGGGGCCTTGCAGACATTATTCTTTGGACTGGGCTAGGTCTGCCTCCACACCACCTCTACCACATACACAGCCAACAATCTACATGTGATTGGGGGGAGGGCACAAGACCTACACAAAAAAGTACAGCGAGGGAGACCTATATGGGTCAGGAGAGTGCACCGGAGGGAAGAGGGAAAAGAATGCCTGGAAGGGGATAAGAGGGAAAGAATGGAGAAGGGAAGGAAAAAAAAAAGAGGGAGAAAATACCTGGAAGGAAGGAAGGAACATATTCATGATATGAAGGACAAGGGGGAGAAACCAGGCTAAAGTGCACTAGTGAGGGGGTTTTGTTTGTTTAAATGGCTCTTAGGTTCTGGAACAGCTTGCTAGTTAGGAACATAGTAAATGACGGCAGATAAAGACCAGCATGGTCCATCTAGTCTGCCCAGCAATATGGCAGGAGTAGGTGCACCCCTACCCATGTCTTTGCTTAGTGGTGCACCCACCAGGAGCAGGTGCACCCCTCCCCATATCTTTTGTTTCTTTGTTTGTTTAGTGGTGAACCCACCGCTCCTCCCCCCATTGCTCCATGTAGGACACCCCTATTTGTTGAGAAATAGAAACAGAAATATGATGACAGAGACCACATGGCCTATCTAGTCTGTCCTTCCATATCAACAACTACCATGCTACCATCCTAGTTTATTTAGACAGTTTTGTATACCACCTTATCCTTCAATCAAAGTGGTCAACAAGACATTGGGAGGCATACATTCAACAGGAGGAGATATGATTCACATACGTAAAAGGCTATCTACTAGTTAAGGTAAGATGGGTGGGCAAAACAGATACACGAGGGCTAATGCTATTCAAAGCTGGACATTATGAGGCCAATATTCAAATAAAGGGTCAACAAACAAGCTATAGGTGATACCATTTTACTGGACTAACAAAAATATCTTTGAGGAGTTTTTGAGAGTCATCCTCTCTGCATCAGGACAATAGAAGCAGCAGCACAATTGCATCTCTGTATCTGGGTCTTAGGCTGTCTGCAATCATTACAGTTCAACGACAGGGGGGAGGGGATAGACACTTACATGCGACAGGACAAAGGCCTCATATCTCATCTTAGACTGCCTGCATGTCATTACAGTTCAACCAAAGAGGGTAGTGGGTGCATCTCCTGGAAGTAGATGCCTCGGATCTGGATTTAGCTCTGGCTCCTACCTTTTTTCAGATGTTCAAGGTGAGTTACATTCAAGTACAGCAGGTATTTTCTATCCCCAGAGGACTTATAATCTAAGTTTGTACCTGAGACAATGGAGAGTTAAGTGACTTGTCGAAGATCACAAGGAGCAGCAGTGGATTTGAACCCTAGCTTCCTTGGTTCTAGCCTGCTGCTCTAACCATTAGGCTACTCTCCTTTGCATGCCCTTCTCGTCACATGTACTTTTATAGAATTATCCCAGGGGTTACACATACCAAAGGACTTTACATATTTTAGCTCATTCTGTACTAACCAGGGGAAGGGCAGAGAGTTCTTGAAAACCAGTCCAAAAGTAGCCACTTAGTCCAATAAAATCTCACCTACAAGCATTCACCAAGAGTGCAAGTCTGATCACAGTGGGTTGGCCTACTGTAATACACTGTACCGCTATTGATGTTTATAAATAAATTACAAGATTCATCATTTTTGAAAGCTTTAGAATGCAGACACCAACTCTGGCACGGATTGTTTTGTTAAACTTTAGCTCAGATAAAGGGTAGAAAATTACAGGCGAGATCCTTCTATTGAATTTAATATATTTCTAACTAGCTTTCCAGAGTTGCACTTCCTTCAAATCAAGGCTTTAAAACAGATACAGGGAGCAGAGTCTGGAAAGCTTGACACGTATTAACTTAGCCTAAAAGAGTCTCGCCTATTTCTACTCACTATGGGGTATGTTTACTAAACCGGGCTAACGGTTAACCCGGGCTATCTGCCACTAGGTCCCATATTATTCAATGGGACCTAGTTGCAGATAGCCCGGGTTAACCATTAGCCCGGTTTAGTAAACATACCCCTATGTGACCTTGGACAAGACACTTAGGGGCTTATTTACAAAGCCGCGGTAGTGGTTCGCGATCGCGATCGCAGCCGCGGCCCCATTGAAATCAATGGGGCCGCGGCTCCGATTACGATCGCAAACCGCTACCGCGGCTTTGTAAACAAGCCCCTTAGTCAATTTATGCTCAAAATTAGCTGCTAAGGAGGAACAATGCAACCATGGAATCATCTTACTGACATCACCCAGGACTAACCAAAACAGGCTGCTCCAGTCCTGGTTTTGTCCCAAGATACGCATGGATTTATAGTTCTGAATTTTTTTTTTTTAATGAGGGGAAGTAGCCTAATAGAGTACTCTAATTTTTGACAGTGGACAGCATGAGCACACACATCCATGAGTGGGACCACAGTTGATAGAGGTGCTTATCTGCAAACGTTGCTTGTGCGAGACAGAGTCCTGTCCTTTGCTTGAAGTCCCCATATAAGGCAATTATAGAGCACAAAACTGCACCAAAACTCTA
Organism: Ichthyophis bannanicus; assembly: GCA_033557465.1. NCBI lineage: Eukaryota > Metazoa > Chordata > Amphibia > Gymnophiona > Ichthyophiidae > Ichthyophis > Ichthyophis bannanicus. The sequence goes on from CM066045.1 coordinate 58,776,510, forward strand.
AAGCAGTGGTTTCAACCTTTTTTTCTGTCAGGACACACCGCGCACACAACCCTCACAGATCTTTGGTCTGACAGTATAGTCATTAAATATAAACATGTTCTGCACCTGTTATAGGGTTTTTGTGGATGCAGATCAGAACTAGGATATTTCTCCTTGGAAAGAACCCATACAAAAATATTCTGATGCACCTGTCATTTGAGTAACAGTAATATATTTTCTTCTCACTGCTAGGCACATTGTAAAAGGACACAAAACCTGAAAAAAACCCCACCCCACTCATATAAGCAGCAAATTTGCCATATCACAGCAGCACTGATTCCTATTATTCGTGCAGCTAGAACTCTAGTAAAAAAATACACAGCACTACAAATATTGCACTGGGCCTTAGAATACTAATATGTCTACTTTTGGTAAAACAGAATAAGTGGGACTACTACAGATCTCTAAAGAAACTGCACTCCAATGCCACAGCATCTCAGTCACATGCAAAACTCTAAAAGACTCAACTACAGAGCATGGGACCGCAAATTAGAATGGAAATATGAATACAAAAATTGAACCGGGAATCCCAAGTCATCAAACTCAGCAGATACAACGGAAAACTAAAAATAAAAATGCATTTCCTCTTGTACTGAACAAAATACAAAAACATCCACAATGCACATCTCCCAAAGCCAACATATTCCACTTAATAAAATCAAAATAAAACACTTTTTTCTATCATTTTGTCTGTGTATTGTATATTCCAAATCATGTTGGTCTCAGATTCTCTTTTTTGCTTTCTTCATCTGTCTTCTGCCAACTCTTTCTAGTGTTTGCTGTCCATTTATCCTATCTTCCTTCATTCCTTCCCTACATTTGTTTCTAACTATTGATCGTTCCCTTTTCTTTTTTTCCCGTTCACTCAAATTTCACCTTAATCTTCAATCTCCTCCTTTTTAATTTTCATGTAGATCAACTTTCCATCTCCCCATCTCATTCCAACCCGTCTCGTTTCACCCTTGCAGCCCAGCATCTCCACTCTCTCTCTCTACCCACCCTTACCCATCCACCCTTGCAGCCCAGCATCTCCACTCTCTCTTACCACCATTGCTCCTGAACTTGGCTATGCACCATCTACAAGCGACAGCACCATCAAAGATGCCACCCACATAAAAGAGCATGCTAAAGAAACTGCTATGATGAAGGCAACAATCACTAAAAAAACGTGAAGGAGCCATTAGTGAGATGGAAAACTTGTTGTCAATTTGGATAGATGACCAGGCTAAAAAGCATGTTCCCCTAAGCCTGCACCGAGTTCAAGCCAAGGCTTTTTAAAAGCTGTTTTGAAGTCATCAAGGCCAAGTATCCGGACGGCACTCAAAACCTTTCAGCCAGCAGATGTTGGTTTCAGCATTTCAGGAATCGTGCAGGGTTTCATAATGTTATTAGTTTGTAATTTTTGGGAATGTTACTTGGGTCCACCCCTTTGGAAGGAGAAATGTTCTTCCTATTATAAGCCATTGTGGTGTTAGGTACAGCTGCTTTTTAGTTTGCCAGGTCTTGGTGGAGTGACGTTAACTGCTTGAGCCAAACGTTGGTCACTTCATATGGTCCAACGTAGAGCGGAGAAAACCCACAACCACACCAAAGATATCATCAACAGTCGTTTTACGAGGTATGACAAAAAAGAAACGAGACTGGCAGCCATGCCCATGACTCAATGCCAATTGGCTAACCGCTTATGTCACTGTGTTGTGCAACATCTCGCCACTATTCTGCTAAAATATTTTTCATCTCTCACTCTATTTTTCTTTTTCAGGTTTTTTTGTAGCACACTGCTCCATCGCTTTGTCATGCAACTGGAGGTGGCAGAAATATGGCGCAAAGAATCAACTTGAAATTTCTGGTTAAGTTGGAGAAGGGCCCAACTGAGTGTCTCCAACTTCTCCAAAAGGCTTATGGAGAAGATGCAATGTCAAGGCCGCAAGTCTTCGAGTGGCACAAACGCTTCAAGACGGGCTGCGAGGAGGTGGAGGATGACCCGAAGTCAGGACGGCCTTCCACAACAAAGACGGCTGAGAACATTGACAGAATGAACCAGCTGGTGCGGAGTGATTTCAGATTGATGGTACAGATGATAGCTGAGGAGCTCAGCCTAAACAGGGAGTCAGTGCGGACCATCTTGGTGCAGGAGTTGGGGAGGCGGAAGGTGTGTGCCAAGATGGTCCCCAAGCTTTTATTGGATGTCCAGAAGGAGCACCGGGTCAAATGTTTGTCGAGACTTGCTAGAGAAGATTGGAGAAGATCCAGAGTTCGTCGGCCAAGTCATCAGAGGAGACGAAACTTGTGTCTTCCAGTACGACCCCGAAAGCAAAAGAAAGACAGCCTGCAGTGGAAGACTCGACCGTCACCCAGACCCAAGGTGGCACGCATGTCCAAATCAAGGATCAAGGCCATGCTGATCACATTCTTCGACTAGAAGGGAGTGGTCCATCATGAGTTTGTGCCCGAGGGTCAGAGTCAACCAGCACTTCTACCAGCAGGTCCTCAATCGCCTCCATGACCGGGTTCGGTGCAGCAGGCAGGCTCTGTGGAGAGACAAGTCGTGGCTGCTCTACCACGACAATGCACCCGCACACACAGCGCTCAGTGTGAGGCAGTTCTTAGGCAACAAACAGATCACAGCTCTCGACCACCCTTCTTATTCCCCAGATGTCACACTGTGCAACTTCTGGTTCTTCCCCAGGCTGAAGACTGTGCTCAGAGGAACTCTGTAGAAGAGATCAAAGCGAGGGAGCTGAGGGACCTCAAGGAGGACGACTTTACTGAGTACTTCTGTACGTGGCAGAAGTGAATGCAGAAGTGCATTATCTCTGGGGGAGATTACTTTGAAGGGGACAATGCGTAATTTCTCTGTAGATTTTGTAATGAAACATTTATGGGACAGTCTCGTTTCTTTTTTGTCACACCTCGTATTGTGGACCCAACTTGGCCAAGTTCGGTGCTAGGCCTTCGTCTGGGATCAGTGTGTTGGGAGGAACCGTCTCTGAGGAAGACAGATGGAGGTGAGGAGTAACAACTTTTCCAAGTCTCTGTATATTAACAAGATGTGCCATGTGGAGAACATATCTTCTTTGTTTGCCTTCACTCCATATGGGCCAAGGCTCTTCCAGACTGAGGCTCGTTTTAACCTGCTTTCCAGCTCTTTTTTGTTACTACAGGCCATTCCATAGGTATGACATTTGATTTTTCTAAATTTTCCTGTAAGCAGGGTAACCATTCTGCTTCTTGATTGTGTTCTATGTGGTCTTCGAATAGGCTTTTCGAGAAGGTTTCTGTTTCAGCTTCAGTTGGTAGAGTTTTTACCATATTAATGCTCTCACACAATTCCCTGTAGAATTGCTTTGGGTTCTCTCTAGTTTAATTTGATATTTTTCCCATTTTGGTACTTCTGATGCTACTTTCAATTTATTGTTAGAACATATAGAATTCAGGTCTTATGTTAATGCAGCATGCTTCAACTTGATATCTTGTATATTTTAGTATTTTTGATGATCTTAATCCTTTTAGATATGATTATGTACATTTGATATACCGCTCAGGCCAAAGCATCAGAGCGGTTTTTCAATACTATAGCATTTGAGAAAATATGAAAAGAACGCCATTTATGAGATAGGACAGAATACCAGTCTATCAAGGATTCCTTTGCACGCAATGATTATATTTTCTGTTCAATGCACTTTTTCCAAGGCGGAACTGTTATTGTTTTTTCTTCTGGCCCTGCACTTTAGTTGGTAGCATTCTTGCAGTAATTTTAGCTGCACAGTATTGTATTCAATTAATTTTGGTAATGGCAATAAATGGAGTGGAGTAGTAGCCTAATCGTTACAACACTGGCTTGGGAACAAAGAGGCTAGGGTTCAATTCCCACTAGCACTCCTTGTGGTCTTGGGCAAGTGACTTAACCCTCCATTGCCTCAGAATAATCTAAGTTATCAATTTCCCTGTTTAATGTACATTATCAAGTTTAAGTTAAATGTAAACAGCTTTGACTGAAATGATAATGCAGTATAAAAAAACCCCAGTCAAATAACTAAATAAATGATCCATACAGGATATGGTATTTTTCATCTTATTTAACATTTCTTATATACCGCATTTCATGATATCAAGGCGGTTTACATTGAACAAACTGAAATTACACTGACAGGGCATTATAACTTGGAGATAACTATTTTACAGGGAACATGGGCAATGGAAGGTTAAGTGGCTTGCCCAAGACCACAAGGAGCACCTGTGGGACTAGAAACCCCAGTCCTTCCGGCCCAAGGTTGCTGTCCTCTAGTGGGATTTGAACCCCCAACCTTCCGGCCTGAGGTACCTTGCCCCAACCACTAGGCCACTATCATAAATTTAACACTTGTTAAAAGTAACTTGGGTAATCTTTCCCTTGCCTGTAACCCAGCACATTCATTTTTTTTCAATGTGGACTAGGAGTTTTATCTTGAATTCCTCCACCTAAGTCTCTCTATTTGATCAACTGTCCAGGCCAAAGCATCAGGGTAGTGTACAACAAATAAATGCTGCTAAAGACAAGAAAGAACGCCAAAATATATGATAGGATAGTAGAGAGGATAGGGCACACAGAAAAGATAGAAGGCAAAATATATACAGACAAACAATAAATCAGAAGGGGCATGTGAAGTGATCCTGGGTTGCGGAAAGATCAAAGGCTGTGCCAGAGAAATAGGTCTTCAGCATCGCCTTGAATCGGGAAAGGTCTATTCAGCACAGAGTAAGGGGGGCAGCGAGTTCCATAGGGCCGAACCGATAAAAAAAAGAAAGCAGAATGGCGTGCGAGTTCTAAACGTGCAGGGGCAGGAGACAGAGAAGACATGCAGATGTAGTGGGTCAGCTAAATACTGAGGTATGCCAGTGTGAATTACCTGATGTACAGCGATGAGGCCCTTACACTGAAACCGAAGGGCCTCCCTTTATTCCTCCTCTGCAGTTGATCAGCAATATCAGACATAACTAAATATCACTGACCGCCAATGTTCCCTCTAATTTTCTGTAGGCTGTGTGCGCATAAAATATCAGCTGTGTGCAGCTTTTGAAGGAAGGTTACATTTTTGTGCGCCACATAACGACACTCGGAGTTATATACTTTAAAATTTGACTACACATCAGGATACAGTATGTACACCAAAATTATTTTCATCAAATTAAATGAAAATAGACAATTACTAAATGAAGCGGGAAATTTCTAGTAATTACAATCATAACTTTTAAATTTTAAGACGTCTGTGTTGTTTTCTATCAGAATCAGAGCCGTAATTTTTGTGTGCTCTGTTGTAAAGTATGTGCGCTCGCTCGGCGAGGTGTGTGCGCGCGCACACACGCGCACAGCTTAGAGGGAACAGTGCTGACCGCTCTCTGAATTAAGAACATAAGATATACCATACTGGGTCAGACCAAGGTCCATCAAGCCCAGTATTCTGTTTCCAACAGTGGCCAATCTAGGTCATATGTACCTAGCAGTTTCCCCAAGGGACACAGGTTCCACAATGCTTGTAACTGGGTCAAGCATTGATATCCTGGGTCCCTTCTTAATAATGGTTTATGGACCTTTCCTCCAGGAACTTGTCCAAACCTTTTTTAAACCCAGCTACACTAACAGCCTTTACTACATCCTCCGGTAACAAATTCCAGAGTTTGATTACACGTTGAGTGAAAAAATATTTTCTTTTATTAGTCTTAAATAGTTTACCCTGTAGCTAATTGTCTAACTATTGTTTTTACACTATGTACACCAATTGACGGCCCAATCCCTTGCAAGCCTCCCACAAGAGGGCTCAGGAAGGATACAGATTCCCAGCACCACGGCTCCTATCGTCAGGCCCGTCAGCATATTCCGGCCTCGCAACCTCCGCGCCGCCCCGCGCTGCCACTGCACTCTCTCTACCCGCTGCATAAACTCGCGCTGTTCCGGGCTCAGCCGTTCGCTCGCCGGGTCCACTCGTCTAGCGAAACTAGCCGAGCTATCAACGCGTCCCTGCCCCGGCTTGTCTGCCATCTTCAACGACAGCTCGCTCAGGCACATACGGTACTACCCGGTGTACGTCACAAGATACGGTGCGTGCGAGACGGCCATCTTTATTCAGGGCAAAGGGACATGGCGCTTAGAACTTGAAGTTAGAACGACGTAAAAGGCCGCGCGACGGTCCCTCGCAGTGCCTAGGTTGCCTTGGTAGCCAGAAGCCCGGGCGAGGCGCCTTCGGGCTGAAGTAGAGCATGCGCGCTAAGCTCATGATGCGTTCTATGCTGAATGATTCGGTTTGCCATCATATATTGTCTAAACGACTTCCGTCGCGCTTTTTTTGTGCAATGGTGGCGCTTTGTGCCTGGGTCCAGTTCACGCAGCCGAGGCCGGTTTATCTCGATTGATCGAGAAAATCTGAACGCCCAACGACTTTTTACTTTGTCTTCATTAGCCCAGTTTTAAGCGGTGGCCGTTTTTACCCTTCGCCCACCCTCCTTTCTAGTAGTAATAGGTTTTCCTTTCATGATATCAATAATAGACGTGTTATATTTGATAAGAACTAGGCACAGATTAGTTGAGACTATTTAATTATTTTTCCAAACCCCTTTTATAGTAACGTTATTTAAATAAATTGTTGTCGGGAGAAAAGAGGAGTCGAGAGGGGTCAGTCTGCAAAATGAGTGACATGAAGTTGGGGCAGCATGTGGGCTGCATGAGGCCAAGCATGGTGTTTGGTGCCGTGTCCTCGGACACCTTGGAAGATGTCCTCCTGGATTTAGCTAAGGAGAATGAGAGGGCTCTCTCTGCCGTTTCGCAGCATGCAGGCTGTTTTAAAGAGACGAGGATAGTAGGTGAGAGGCAAGAGGTCCTAAAAACCACCAAACGAGCAAAAAAAAAAATTGGGTCTGCTTTCGGTCAAAGGTACTGAGGCTTTCACAATAGCCACCAAGTAGGGAAAAAAGAATATTGTGTTTACCATAGACTGCTGAAGAATAAACCTAAGCTTTCTTCAGAAGCCCAGATGACAAGACTTCGACTTTCATACTTTGCACACATCTTGCAAAGAGAGAGCTCATTAGAGAAAGACATCATGCTTGGCAAGGTAGAAGGTCAATGCAAAAGAGAAGGCCAGCAATGAGATGGATCCATACAATAACAGCAGCTTTGGGTGCCAGTCTATCAACAATGAGCAACCTGACTGAACACTGTTTAGGGCAGCTATCCAGAGGATCTCCATGAGCTGACACTCACTCCACAGTATTAATAACAACAGAGAAAAAAGAATTAGTACATTTTTTCCAAGTTATACCCAACCAAAATGGCTCTCTTGTGAAAGCAGTACGCCCAAGAATAAGACCGAAGCACAGCAATTCAATATTTACCGTAGTTTTGTATTCAAGCTGGGAGATCAGATTATGCATGCATGTTCTATCAGCATAATTTACTGTATCAAGACGTGGCTCATTCCTGGATTAATTATTTTAGGAGCACTCAGTTTATCAGTTTTCACAGTGATTGAGGGAGCTAAATTCAATTTCAGATTACCCGTACCTGTGCTGTGGTTTTGCATCTGTTCTAGGATCAAGCTTGAGCATAAATGAAAGCTGATCCCCATCAAATTCTCAAGTGTGCAGTAGTAAAAAAAAAAATAGAGCAGAACATAATGAACCAAGTACAGGAATAGCAAATTAATAAGTAGTAGGTTCTGGGTGTGAAAGCTGTATAAAACAAATAGGAATTTCAGTTTATGCTCCATACATTTTCAACTACATGCAACATCTATAAAAATGTTGCTTTGAATAGTGGCCAAGAATAGTGCTGTCCTTATCAGTAAAATGACAATTTAGGAGTAACCAGTTAATCAATTAACTTTTCAAAATGATTGAGGGAACCAACCTATAACCCAACTGGAAAAGACAAGACTGCAGAAACAGGTTGAAGGCAGACTTGCGTCTCAGGCTAGTGACCCATAGTTACAGATTTCTTGCACATGCTTGAACAACCAAAGATATTCTGCCAATTAATTTTAAATTATGGAAGTCAAAATTTCACATTAAGCAGAATTATGGAAAGTAGCTTCGTCTTTTTGAAAGCATAAGAGACCAATACATTATTCTGTAAGTGAAAACAAATCAGCTTTGTCTTCTTCCCAGAAGGCTGCCACTCACTAATATCTTCCAGAGCTCTGACCTTGGAGACAAATGAATCGCACAAATAAACATTTATAGCTTAAACAATTTAAAAAAATAGGAAATTATATTTTCATTATACCTGTCACCTAATTATACCAGTTAGGTGGCAGTCCAAGCCAAAAACAAGCTTCTCCCTCTAATCCAGAGACACCAAACAACACATTTAAAGAAAGGACAATAACCTTTAGTTCTGTGATAATCCCAAGTCCCGTGACATCAAGTTATCTAGAATAAGATATTACCAGGACAGTGGTGGCTGGTGAATCATAAGGTAGCTGGTGTGACAAGTGATGTGGGGGAAGAAGGAAAGAGAGGGGGAAATATAGGCCTCGTGACAGGAGGAGGTTGGATAAGGAAGGGCTGAGGCGCATTTTGAATTGGTGGGGAGTAGATCTGGTAACCACTACTACCCCCACTGTTTTCCTGTCCTTTTTGTTATCTTCTCCAAGTACCACTTTAGTTTTTTTTATATCACCTTTCCTCCTGCACATTAAGGCAGTTTACAATGACCATATAATATATATGAAACTTAGAAGGGCGATAAAAGATAGACTAGAAACAAAAGGGAAAAATTACATCCGGTTTCTAAGACGAAAAGAGTGGATATGGTTGGGTATGGATAGAGGTAGCCTGTTGTGTATGTTCTATATGCTGTCAGTAGTCATGAGAGGTGTCAAGAGCTTACTGGTCCTTGGTTTCTGGAGATCTGTGGGGCTCCGCAGAGTGATTTGTATTTTTTATAGCAAAGGACAGTCCAAGAAGGCTAGTCACATTCTTCTGATGTTACAGTTGTTGAGTGCTGCCACCTGAGGAGGTTGTATTATTACTATCATCCAGTCATTAGGACTCAAAAAAATCGCTCTGAGCTATGGGAGAGCTTCAGTCCTGGCATTGTTGGATGACGACACCTACATGTGGTTGACTCATCCTGCTGTCTAGAGGACTTCAGTTGTAGATAAGGAACTTCACACTGCAGGTTCTTCAACTGATTTTGCATTAAACTTACTGTACATGTTGCTGCAACTGAGAAGTTCTTTTCTCATGTTCTTCCAGTTTGGAAACTGTAGCCTTGGAAAAGTGATTTGTACTAGAAAGAGACTCCAAAAGAATCTTCTCAGTTTTTAGCAGTACCTCCCAAATATCTTCTAAAGTAATCTTTTATTGTCCCAGAAGATGTTCCTTCAACCAAAGGCCTAAATTCAATAACCTTTAGTATAGGGACTTTGGAAATAATTACCTAATTCTGAGAAGACTCACTAACAGACAAATAAAATAGTGTTACGCGCCTGCAGCTTTGCGGTTTCATATCACAGGATGCTGCCAGCATCTGCCTCTCACTTGCCGCAACAGCAACCTTAGGAGTAGCTCTAGTTGCACCACGCTAGATCATCGAGGCTGACTTGGAAGAAGTTGCTGGGTTCAGGTCTTGTTTTCCCTAATAGAGATGGAAGTCACCCCCCATAGCTCAAGGTAATGTCATGCTCTCCGGTTCAACACTCAAACTATTCCTGGACATGGTGGTACCTGGACCTGTAGCCCCATGTAACACATGGGAATCCACTGGTCCCCGACAGGTAACAATAATAAGATGAGTCTTGCATTTACGCTCAGCCTTCCCCATAATAGCAAAATTGCACAAAGAAATAAAGCTCAGGAGCCACCAACTGTCATGTCTTTTCACAGTGCTATCTTGGACCCTATAGCTAACTTTTGAACGTCCAAAAAGGAGCCCAGTTGCTTGGGGATGAAAAACATATACCGCACATTCAAATATTTGACTATATATTTGCATGCATAATGAAGAGAGAAAGTAGTTCCAATAGCTATTGTTTCCTGTCTCATAGCAAAAAATAGTTTCCATCATTCCTGTATTATATGCATAACATCAGGAAAAAGTCTAATAGTTTGATATAAAATTTTCCTCAAATCATCTTAAAGTATAGATGCAAGACGGAACTTAAATTTTGTTCATAAACAAATGTCACTAATATGGTGACTTGAACGTCTGAAACCAATGTTTCCAATAATTCTGAGACATCCATTGACTTTTCTCCTGCAGATTCCTGTTGTTTCTTAGTAAGCGAAAAGTACAGTAGATCTTATTTAAAGGAGGTAAAGCTCTTTCAGGTATCTTTAATATCTAAGAGGTACTTTTTAAAAGCATCAATAGGAAGCATATTGGGAATCTTTGGGAACTTGAAGACACGCAAATTGAGATGGTTTATGGTTTATTAGGATTTGATATACCACCCTTGGCTAGTCAGGCAGAGCAAAGATGCCTCAGATCCTCATGTTATATAGAAAATAATTATTGTTTTATTCTTAATTTCTGAAAAATGATTCTACTGGATGCATTTCAAAAAAGGGCTATATGAGCTCTTCAAGTTGTGTCCTTTATCAATCTTTCACATCTTTGCAGTCATCAGACATAGTTTGAAACAGTCATGACTCTCTTCAACCTATGTCAGCCAAACAGGCCAGTACATTGCCAGTTTTGCCCCATTGTACTATATGGATTTGTAGTTCTAATTTTCACATTGATTTCCATAAGAAAAACTACAAGTTCATGTATGCAATAGAATAAAACCAGGCCTGGACTGAGGTGGCAGTCATAAACCCTGATCTTCCATAGCTTTCCAATAGCAGTTCTTTTTTTTATTTTAGTTTTTTGCCTTTGCAAGAAAACAGTGATAAGACTTTGATGAACAAACATATGTAAATTGATTTCATTAATCATAGATAATATTGGTCCTGTTTAGGACAAAGCTGATGGCTTTGCTTTTTTTCACAGAATTTGTATTTCTTTTGTCTGAACAATGGCACCTAGACAGCTCTGCAAGATATCAAGCTGTAGAAATATTAGAGAGGTAACATCATGAAGACAGCTAAATATGTATTGCCAGTCTTTCTGCTGCCTTATATTATGTCTAAGTTTGGCCTCAGTGATCTCTTTTTCAAAGGTGAAAAATCTGGGGGTTATATTCAATGTGGGAGAAACAAGATGCCCAAATTTTGCAAATATTTTCTTTAAATTAAGAATGTTGAGGAGATTACATCCTTTTTTAAATCTGAAGTCACTAAGGAAAGTGGTTGAAACTCATGTCATCTTGTAGCAGGACTACTGTAATAGTCTATGTGCTGGATGGTTAGTACATAGGTTTAGTTTATTTGCATTTGATATTACAGGTGAGCCAGAATTCATTTGCTATGTCTGATAAGTAAATGTACAAAACACAGTTCAATGATGCCTGTGTTGCAGCCTTTATACTAGCTTCCCATCAGAGAATACAATTTAGGATTTTTTCACTGACTTTTAGGGTGCTAAGGGGGAAGGGTCCAGTATAAGATCATGGCTTTAGACAAGGAAGATCTTGTCTTACTAATCTGATCTGTTTTTTTGAAGGTGTGCATAAACAGGTAGACAAAGGTGAGTCGGTTGATATAGTGTATCTGGACTTTCAGAAAGCTTTTGACAAGGTCCCCCATCAGAGACTTTTGGCGAAGCTAAAAAGTCATGGGATAGGAGGCAGTGTACTATTGTGGATCGGGAACTGGTTAAAAGATAGAAAGCAGAGGGTAGGGCTAAATGGCCAATATTCCCAATGGAAAAAGGTGAATAGTGGAGTACCCCAGGGATCTGTACTGGGTCCGCTACTTTTTGACATATTCATAAATGACCTGGAAAAGGGAATAACTAGTGAGGTAATCAAATTTGCAGATGACAGAAAACTGTTTAAAGTTGTTAAAACCCAAGAGGATTGTGGAAAACTGCAGGAGGATCTGGATAAATTGGAAGACTGGGCATCCAAATGGCAGATGAAATTTAATGTGGACAAGTGCAAAGTTATGCACCTAGGAAAGAACAACCCACACTATAGTTACAAGATGCAAGGCTCCACATTAGAAACCACCACCCAGGAAAAAGATTTAGGAGTCATCGTGGATAACATGTTAAAACCCTCCGCCCAGTGTGCAGCGGCGGCCAAGAAAGCAAATAGAATGCTAGGTATCATAAGGAAAGGGATGGAGAATAAAACAAAGGATATTATAATGCCTCTGTATCGCTCCATGGTACGACCGCACCTTGAATATTGTGTGCAATTCTGGTCACCGTATCTTAAAAAGGACATAGAGTTATTAGAAAAAGTACAGAGAAGAGCCACCAAATTGGTGAAGGGGATGGAAGGCTACTCCTATGAAGAGAGGCTAAAAAGGTTAGGGCTCTTTAACCTAGAAAAGAGGCGGCTGAGGGGAGATATGATAGAGGTGTATAAATTAATGAATGGAGTGGAACGGATAAACGTGGATAAATTGTTTACGCTATCAGAATATAGAAGGACTAGGGGGCATGTAATGAAGCTACAGGGTAAACTATTTAAGACAAATAGGAGAAAATATTTCTTCTCTCAACGTGTAATCAAACTCTGGAATCTGTTACCGGAGGATGTAGTAAGGGCTGTTAGTATAGCTGGGTTTAAAAAAGGTTTGGACAAGTTCCTGGAGGAAAGGTCCATAAACCACTATTAAAAAGGGACCCAGGATATCAATGCTTGGCCTAGTACAAGCACTGCAGAACCTGTGTCTTTTGGGGAAACTGCTAGGTACGTATGACCTAGATTGGCCACTGTTGGAAACAGGATACTGGGCTTGATGGACCTCGGTCTGACCCAGTATGGCATTTCTTATGTTCTTATGTTCTTATACATAAGATAGTAACTGAGTTGTGACAGTCCTAAGAGACAGATGGGGAGGGTAAGTGCTTTTCTTTATAAAATATTAATGCAAGTGGTTAAAAATGTACCTTAAGTTAAGGCATAAACATTAACATTAGCCCTAGAGCTGGTTTAAATGCCCATAGCACTGCACACACTTGATGGTGACATCACCGACCCAATACTGTAAGGGCCAACAACAGGGTCAAGGCTTTTTCAAATTTTACCTCATTCCCAAGAGATCATGAGGCCTAAGACTAATCCTGGACCTATGTGACCTAAATTGTTTTTCTTTATATACAAAGTTCAGAATGAACGCACTAGTCATGATATTGCACCTCTTGGACCAGAATGATTGTTTCACCTCACTAGACCTCAAAGATGCGTACACCCACATCCCAGTCCACCCAGAACACTGGCAGTTTTCTCTGTTTCGTATTTCTAAAGTAACATTTTCAATACAGAGTTCTTCCCCTTCAGGTTCTCTTTGGTGCCCAGAGTCTTCAGAAAGTGCCTTCTTGTTGCTCAGTTCCGCAGAAAAAGGCTCTCCGTGTTCCCATATTTGGACGATTGGCTCATGTTGGGTGCATCAGAAGCATGTGTCCAGATTTCGGTGACGTCAAGGAGCATGATGGATGTGGCTGGAAAGAGTTCTGTCCATACACCAAGAATAAAGTGCAATTCGCATGCATTGGTGCCCATCAACGTGAAAACTAGCTGGAATCTCAGCCCAAATGTCAGTCTGCAAGAAATTGGAGGCATTCCAATTCTACGCCAGGAGAGAAATAGCGAACAGACTGTGGAGCGGCAAGATGGATCAAGAGGTCTCCGAGATAGAGAAGTCTGTGCAGAGCATGGTAGCGGACAGCGATGAGCTTCATGGCTGGTTGAGGGAATTTAAAAGAGAGATTAAGGCAGATTTAAAATCGATGTGGACATCTACACAACAGGATTTAGGGGCCCTGGGGAGCCGTATGGTGGAAGTGGAAGATAATGTGGACAGACACATGCAGAGCTAGACAAAATGGCAGATGGCTGTGCAACCCTTAAGGCCCAACAAGAGGCTATACAAAAAAAAATGGAAGATCTTGAAGATCGGGCATGACACTGTGAAAGTGCGGAAGGCCCGGTGGGAATCGAATGGGCTCATAGGAGCCTGGGCCCCATTAGGGATAAACGGCCCCAAGATATGGTGATATGCCTCAGCTCTTTTCCGGTAAAGGAGTGTGTGCTCAATATTGCATGAATGTTCAGAAGAATAGCGTGGGAGAGATGTGAAGTAGAACTGTATAATAATCTCTTGCAGGGTACTTTAAGGCGGAGGAGAGCCTTGTGGGAGGTGACTGCTTATTTGTGCCAAAGAGGTCTGTGATAACATTGGATGCTCCCTTTTGGCATCTTAATCACTGCCAATGGGGCTTCATGAAAAGTCAGGGAAGAACCCAAAGCCTGGAGGGTATTGCAGGAACTGGGATGCAAGATGCTCCCTAAGACTAAGTTGGCTATACAGAGACCTAAGGACAATCTGGTGGTACAGGCAATCCAGTCTCGGTCGCAGTGGCAGAGGGTGGCTGCAAAGGGGAAATGACTGAAGAGACTCTCCAAGGACAGCAGCAGAGAGAGGAAGCACTTGGAGCAGAGACCTGAGGGATTAAGAGGGAGATTAAAGAAGAACTATGTTTCATTGCCCCTAGCAGCTGGCACTGTACTTTTAGGGTCTATTGGGAGTGGCGGGGATGGGAATTGTTGGGGTAGTGGGACTGGATGGGCGGCAGGGTGGGGAGAATGGTTGGTGAGATGAGTGGAGCTGTGGGGATGAGAGAGAGAGCAGGGAGGATCGAAGGTGTTGGTAGGGTGTATGGATGGGGAGGGACTGGGTACATAGCTGGATGATAAGATGGGGGATGGGCTCATTGAACTCACTAAGAAGGTTGGTCCTGATTGGGAGGCATAGGGATCAACAAGGTAGAGGATGGGGGGGGTGTGGATGAGGGGGAGGGGAGAGGCAGGCTTCAAGAGATAGGCGGGAGGCTCGAGGGATAGGTTGATGATTTGGATCGGTTCTTTGAATGTTAAGGGATTGAATTCCCTTATGAAGCGCCAGAAGCTGTTTTGGGAGGGTGAGAGGGGTGATGGGATATTATACTTGTGCAAGAAACTCACTTGAGAAGTCAGGCTGTAGAAAGATTGAGAAATCGCCAATACACGGACCAATTCTTTTCAGTGGGCAAGGATGGGGGAGAAGAAAAGGGGGGGCGATTTTGATCAGACAGAGAAGTGGTACATTTGCGTTGCAGTAGACCCAACAGGTATTTTATGCGTTTAGGGATAGTGCCAGTCGATTGTTGGCCAGGAGGTTGAAGAAGCGGACAGCCCAAGCCATGATATCCCAGATTCAGGGGGCAGATGGGGTCGTTTACAGAGATGAAAAAAGTATTAGAGCACAATTTGCACAGTTTTACCTAGAGCTATATAAGCAGCAAGAGGAGATTAGAAGTGAGCAGATAAAACAGTATTTGGAGGGATTGGAGCTCCCCAACTTGTCGGAGGAGGCGCAGAAAACTTTAGATGGGGATATCACGGGAGAGGAAATAGGGCTGGCAATCCAAGGGATGATAGCAAGGAAGGCCCTGGAATTAGGTGGGCTTCCAGGGAGCTTCTATAAGACATATCTGGTAGAGATAGTGGGACTTTTGGGCAGGGCATTCAATGGGATGTTGGTGGAGGGAGGGGCACTGACAGGTGATATGCTTGGGGGGGGGGGGGATAATGGACCCTGTGAAATGTGGCTCCTATTGCCCTGTATCTCTTATAAATGTAGATGTTAAGATCCTAGCCAAGATGTTAGCCACACGCTTAGCCCCTTGGATGAGGGGATTGGTGCAACAGGACCAAACACTACTACTACCACTATTAAACATTTATGAAGTGCTCCAAGGCATACGCAGTGCTGAACAAACACTGACAGAGACAGTCCCTACTCATCAGAGCTTACAATCTAATCAAGACAGACAAGACGAAAGATGGGAATAAGGATAGAATAGGAAAGGGTAAGGAGACAAAAGGGACTAAGGGATCTGGATCCAAAAGCAGCCTCAAAGAGGTGAGCCTTTAGCATAGATTTGAAAAGGGGCAGAGATGAAGCCTGACGTACAGACTCAGGAAGTTTGTTCCAGGCATAAGGAGCAGCAGGGTGAAAGGACCGGTCTGGAGTTAGCAGTGGAAGAAAAGGGCAAGGAGAGGAGCAAGCCAGTAGAAGAGCAGAGTTCATGAGGTGGGGCATAGGGGGAGAGGAGAGGGGAAAGATAGTGAGGAGCAGAAGGATGAATGCATTTAAAGATCAAAAGGAGGAGTTTGAATTGGATACGTAAACGGAAGGGAAGCCAATGAAGTGACTTGAGAAGAGGGGTTTATATGAGTATATCGAGGCTGATGAAAGATTAGTTGCACAGCAGAGTTCTGAATCGATTTAAGGAGAGAGATGACTCGGAGGGAGACCAGCAAGAAGGAGGTTGCAGTAGTCGAGACGGGAAGTAATTAGAGAGTGGATAAGTGTTTTAATAATGTGTTCAGAGAGGAAGGGACAAATTTTGTTAATGTTGTTGAGAAACAAATGACAGGTTTCAGCTATCTGTTGGATATATGAGCAAAAAGGAAAGGGAGGAGTCAAAAATGACACCAAGGTTACAAGCTGAGAAAACAGGAAGTAGAAGAGTTATTAACAGAGATAGAGGAAGGAGAGAGGAAGGTTTAGGTGAAAAAATTAGAAGTTTGGTTTTGTCCATATTTAGTTTCAAATGGCAGTGAGACATCCAGGTGGTGATGTCAGAGAGACAGGCAGAGATATGGGCCTGGAGTGTCGGAGAAATATCAGGTGTAGAAATATAGATCTGAGAAAGGTCAGCATAAATATGATACTGAAATATATAGGAGGAGATGAGAGCACTAAGGGATTGGGTGTAGAGAGAGAAAAGGAGAGGGCCTAGAACAGACCCTTGGGGTATACCAATTGAGAGTGGGATAGAAATAGAGGGGGAACCACCAGAACAAACACTGAAAGAGTGGTGGGAGAGATAAGAAGTGCACCAGAACAGGACAGAGCCCCTAAAATCAAGTGAGTATAATGGGTCAAGGAGAAGGTGATGATTAATAGTATCAAAAGCAGCAGAAAGGTCAAGAAGAATAAGGATAGATTTAGCCAGGAACAAGTCACTGGAGACTTTGGCAAGTGTTGTTTCAGTAGAATGTAAGGGGCAAAAGCCAGACTGAAAAGGATCCAGAAGGGCTTGAAAGGAAAAAGATTTAAGACAACGGTGGGGGACTGCACACTCAAGAAGTTTTGAAACGAAGGGAAGAAGAGAGATGGGACAATATTAGAAGGAGAGCTAGGATCAAGAGAAGGTTTCTTGAATAGGGGTGTGACCACAGCATGCTTGAAGGCTGCAGGGACAGTAACAATGGAGAGCGAGAGTTTGAGAATATGTGAGATAGAAGGGATGACAGGAGGAGGAAATGAAGTTAAGGAGATGAGTGGGAATAGGATCAGAATAGCATGTAGTAAGTTTGGAGGAGAAAAGAAGATGAGAGGTTTCATCTTCAAAGATCATAGGAAAGGATGAAGGATAATAGAGATTTATTTTATTTATTTATTTATTTGGTATACATTTGTATGCCGCCACTTCCAGCGATCAGCAGCGGACCAATGGTGTAAAATACAAGGGAGTAAAGTATAAAATCAGATTGAAACTACAATATGATTTGAGGGAGGGGTACACCACAATCACATAAAAATTACAAATATACATTACATTTTGATCACCCAGGTTTCAGCAACAAATGAAATAATAAATATACATTTGATTGACCAGATAAGTTACAGTTTTATCACCCAGTTTGAGCCACCAGATAAATTACAGGTATCAAGAACATAGATTGCATATCTGCCAATGTATTATACAACTGTAATCTTATTAACATTGACATCGGATCTATTTTTCAGCCTCTTGTGCTTCGGGGGGTTAGGCAACTTGGGTAAGGAGGGAGTGTTGAATCTGCCTAGGTGATACCGTAATGTGTTTGGAACAGGTGGGTTTTAAGCTTTTTTCTGAAGTCCTGTATATTGTTGATCAGTCGTATTTCATGAGGAAGTTTGTTCCAAAGCATGGGTGCAGTGTACGTGTATGCCCGGTTGCTCATTCCCTCTTTGACATCTCTTATACTGCTGGGAACGCAGAGTGTGTTCAGGTTAGTAGTCCTTCGGCATCTGTTAGGGGGCTGTGTGGTTATGAAGTTATCGAGGAATGATGGGGATATCCTGTGAATGATTTTGAAAGTTGTTACCAGTATTTTGTATACTGCTCGTGCAGAGATTGGGAGCCAGTGAAGCTCAATCAGTACTGGTGTAATGTGATCCCTCAGTTTCTTATTCAAGATGATCCTGGCTGATACATTTTGCGCCAATTGTAAGATGTTTATGATTTTTTTTGGTAGACCTTGCAAGATGGCATTACAGTAGTCAAAGTGAGGAATGATGAGCGCTTGAGCTACTGTTCTGAAGTCTGTTTGTTCGATTATGTTGCGTAGGGGTTGAAGGACTCTCAGCTTGTGAAATATTGCTCTGTTGGTTAACCGGAGATGTTTGTCCATTTTTAGGTTAGCATCAATGAGAACTCCTAGATATTTGATCTCATTTTTAGATTGATAGGTGGTGTTGTTAAGGGTGATTGAAGCAGGAGGTTTGAAGTCTTGTTTACTTGATACGAACATCACATCAGTTTTTTTGTGGTTTATCGACATGTTGTTATCTTGGAGCCAATTTTGCATTTCGCCTAGGCATTCTTCTATTTGATTGAAATTAGGATTGTCTATATCATGATTGATGGGAAAAGTCAGTCGTGAGGTGGAGGAAGAGGGGGTGAAGTTGTTCTAGAGGGGAACTGGAGAGTAATCTTGTGGATTTTGTTATGGAAAAATTCAGCTAGGGTTTGGGCAGAATGAGAAGGGGGGGGGTCAGTGGGGGAAGCGACGAGAGAGTTAAAAGTAGAGAAAAGACAGCGGGGATCACTGGCAAGATAATTAGGTGGATATGGTAATTTTGCTTGGCAAGTGCTAAGGCTGAATGGAAGGAGGTAAGCATGAATTTGAAGTAAAGAAAGTTGGAAAGGGAGCGAGATTTAAATCAAATGTGTTCAGCTGAGCGGGCAGATGAGTGGAGATAGCAGATAGTAGAGGACAACCAAGGTTTATTCCAGGCGTCAAGCAGCAGACAATGTCAAGAAGACAGTGGAGATGGTTTGGGCGGCAACACTGGGATCAGAGGAGACAATGTTATTATCCATTGATGTGGAAAAAGCCTTTGATATATAGGGTTCATTGGGAGTTCCTGTTTGTAGTAATGGATGGGATGGGCTTTGGACCTAAATTTGGGGCATGGGTGAGAGGGCTGTATGCATGACCAAGAGCTCAAGTTAAAGTGAATGGTTGTTATCTGAGTGCTTTGAGCAGGGGTGAGGGACGAGGCAGGGGTGACCGATGTCGTCTGTTCTGTTTGCATTGGCAGTGGAGTCTCTGGCACAGAAGATTCAGCGAAATAGTCAGATAAAAGGAATGAAGAAAGGGGAGGTAGAGCACATCATATCGCTTATTGCGGATGATATTCTGCTCTACTTGCAGGAACCACTGCAGTCCTTACCGGTGGTGGTGGCTGAACTGCAATGAAATGGAGGTGTATCAAGGTTTAAAATGAATATAGACAAGACTGAGACATTAAACATTACGGTCTCCCCTGTGGTGGAGGCTCATCTAAGAGCACAATTTCCTGTTAGCTGCATTACAAGACCACTGACATATCTGGGTGTGCGGATTCCTGCTACCTATGATAAGCTATATCAGGCCAACTACCTGCTGCTTTTCGTGGCTATAAGTAGAGATCTGGAAGGGTGTATGCACTTGGAGACATCTTGGCTGGGCAGAATAGTGGCCATCAAGATGAATCTGTTACCCAGACTACTCTTTAGCAATGGTTTTACCAGAAACTGCTCTATGAGCCTTGCAGAGGAAGGTTTTCAGATACACATGGCGGCTTAAACCGCTATGGGTATCACGAGAGGAAGGAAGGAGGGATGGGGATGCCAGACATCCGGGTCTATTATAGAGCAGCACAGATTAGGCACTTCATAGATTGGCTGTTGAAAGGGGAACAAAAGAGATATGTGGAATTTGAAAGACTGCACATTAAGGGGAGGAAGATTGATGTTTGGCCTTGGCTAATTCCAGGAGATAGAAAGATTATGAGCATGGGTACTCCCATTATGCAACAAGTGGTGGGGGGCTGGTACCAAGTAAGGAGAAAAAATAATAAGGGAACTAGCGATAGCTTCTCTGTTGTGACTTCATTAAGCGGGAGGTGGAATTTTCTCCCAGGGTAGGAGAGGGGGTATATGAGAGATGGTGTGCAAAGGGACTGTCGTGCTTTTTTCAATTTGTGGAAGATGGTGAGTTGCAGTCATCCACCCTGCACCGGCGAGTGAGAGCAACCCCAAGAGAGGATTTTCACATCGGGACCCTATTGCAGTGTATCTGAGCCCACCAGGGAAACCAGCAAGAGCCATCGCCAGAATGCATGGAGATAAGCTCCTCCCACCACTCACCCGGCCCACAGGGCATTTAAATCTCGCTGATCCAGGTGGGCCTGTGCCTAAGGGCCACACGAAAGGACCTTTAGACATGTCTCTTTGAGTGGACCTTAAGAATGAAAAACCATCAAGCAACTCCATCATCATAGCTCACAGATTTTCAGGTGGGTCAAATCTGTTGTTGCATATGTTGCTAGCCTACTCTGATATCTACCTGAAATCCTTCGCTGCACTACCTGCAAATACCAGAGCATCATACTCCATAACATAAATCTCTGTCTCTCACAAGGTCTCATGCCAATCGGCCTTAAACAAGCCTCCATATGGCCTATCCTCAAGAACCCAAACTCAGATCCATCGTCCCCAAATTCATATCGCCCTATATCTAATCTCCCTTTTCTCGCTAAGATAATTGAGAAAACTGTCCAGCAGAGCAACTCCAGGACAATTTAGACAACTGTGCCCCTCTTGACCTGCAGCAGCATGGCTTCTGACACAAACATGGAGTTTAAACATTCATCACAGCCCTAACAGATAAGCTATCACTGGGTATAAAAAAACACACCAAGACTTTATCCTCTTGTTTTTGGACATATCCACAGCATTTGATTCAGTACCGCATGCTGCTCCAACGCCAACAAGTTAAGGTGGGTAGCATGAAGGCTACCTCAACTGAGATTACCTAAGATGTACTCCAAGGCTCTGCATTATATGCTCTTCTTTTTAACATATTCGTACAGCCTTTATGTGACAATATCGAATCATACAACATCTTATATCACATATATGTTTATGATATCATGCTATATGTTCCATTCACTACCATACAATCTGAAAACATCCCACTAATAAAATGCCTCACAGCTATCACCAAATGGCTAACCTCACACAACCTCTCCATAGCTGGGTGTTACCCTGGATACCACAGTTAATTGCCCATCTTGTCTGATATTGTGCTAGACCAGGCATGTCCAACTTCGAACAGGTCGTGATCTACCTTTTCCGGCCAAAAGTCTTGGTGATCTACCACCATGAAAATTAAGTTTCAAATTAAATTTTAACCCAATAAAGTTGAAGGAACCCCCCCCCCCACACACACTTTTAATGAATCTTTTGTCATTTACTTGGATGTGATCAGCTGTTAAGCAAATTAAGCAAAAACAAAACAGAAAGACGAAGATCCATTAAGAACTGCGAGGGGAAATGGAAAGTAATTTTTTTCTTAAAGTTTTATTGAGTAATAACTTTCTTTAACTGTCTTAATAACTTTCTTTAACTTTTATTGAGTAATTTGTGTTAAATTTAGGTCAAGTATTGATCCAGGCTGATCTTGCACAATCTTTAATATTTCGCTCTTGCTCATTAGAGAGACGCCTGAGCCTGCATTTCATCCACCAGCTTTTTGAAGTTGGGTGAAAATTGCGTGAGGGCCAGTCTCGGGGAATCCTGGAGATGTTCATCTGTCATGTTGGAACGTTGTGTACTCTTTGTCATTTTCAGATGGGAAAACGCAGATTCACACAAATAAGTTGAACCAAAACAGGAGTGTACAGCTTCACTGCATAGGCACTAGCTTCCAAAATGGTAAATATTTTGTTTTCAAGAGATGACTTGTTCAATGAGTAATTTTTACTGATAGCAGCTGCAGTTTCTTTAATGTCCACATCTACTTTGAATGGGTATGACAAGTACTCCACAACTGTTCCAAATTTTTGGAAGTCACTGGATCTATTTTCGAATTCCTGGATAACAGAACAGATTTCTGTCACATACTTCTTGTTCTGAAAAACTAAATTTGGATATTGTCCCAGATGGTCCTGCGTATTAGGAAAATGATCAAAAGAGTTGTTTGCAAGGTCAGTCATCATTAGCTCAAATTTGCTCTTGTAGGACAAAACTGTACTCATCATCTCGCCAATGCATTTGTTTTTTTTACCTTGTAGTTCAAGGTTCATATCACTTAGTTCGCCTGTAAAGTCAATGAGAAATGCCAGATCACATAACCACTCTAGTAGCTGATAAGCATGCAATAAATAATACCCGGAGTCAGGCAAAGATCCAAGCCAATTTATTTGTGCACAGGCTCAGATTGCAGTTGCATTCAAAAAGGTCTGACCATTTTTGGAAGTGACAGGTCTGAGCTTGTGCACAAATAAACAGGTTTGAATTCTAGTAAATAGACTCCTGGTGTATTCATTGCGTGCACTACGCTATTGCATCTCCTCATCTTCCAACTCTGCTTGGTCATATCCCCTCTCCTTCAAAAAACGTCTTATTTCATTCAGCAAATCACAAAATCTTTACAGAAATTTGTGCCTACTTAGCCACCTTACATCTGTGTGCAAAATGTTTTCCGCTGCCCCTTCATCAAGAGTAAGATTGAAAAGCCGTCTTTGAAGTGATCTTCCACAAGCTGAATTTACAGTTTTGAAAGTGATGTCCATGACAGTCTTTGTATCGAGTCTTTTGCTTGCCAAAACTTGCTGGTGAATGATGCAGTGGTAAGAAAGGAAATCTGGGAAGTCGTCATGCTGTCTACAGAGGGCTATGAAACCATTAACCTCACCTGTCATTGCTCTTGCTCCATCAGTAGTGATGGAAACAAGTCTATGCAATGGAAGATTACACTTTGTCACAAAAGAATGGAAAGAACTGAATATTTCCTGACCGGTAGTTCTCCCTTTTAAAGAAATCATTCCAAGTAGTTCTTCCTTAACACTGAAGTCTTCAAAAACCATCCGGATAAAGACTAGTAACTGGGCTATGTCTCTTATGTCTGTAGATTCATCCAGTTGGAGTGAGAAAGCAACACAATTTGAAATATCCTCCAGCAATTGTTCAGTTTTGTCTCCACACATCTTTTCTATTCGCCGCACGACGGTGTTTCTTGACAATTGTACATCTTGAATAGCAGCTATGATCTCTTTCTTATTTTTAAATCCTTCAAAAAGATTGTCAGCTGCTTCAAGAAAACAATCTTTTACAAATTCCCCTTCAGTGAAAGGTTTGCATTTCTTTGCGATCAGGTTGCTGACCTTAAAGGATGCTATGGTTGCATTGATCGAATGTGACCTTGGCTTCGCCATCAACTGTTGCTGAGTAGCCAATTTAGATTTAAGTTCTTTGAGCTTCAGTTTACGAATTTCACTTTTGGGTGGAAAATCAGTATCAAACTTATTGCTATGCAGAGCCTTATTATGACGTTCCAGATTACCCTTTTTGGGCAAGGGTACTGGAGCATTACAAATTAGACAACAATACTTGTCTTTCACCATGATGAAGTAGTAGTCCATTTCCCATTCATCATGAAAGTGGTAGGTTTTGCTCTTCTTTGGAACACTCGTCTTCATTATAGTGGGGTGGCTGGATGTAAGAAGGCCAAATCTACTAAGGTAGTATAAACACTGGCTGAATCTGATCCAAAACTGTCACTGTCCCAAAGTATTTAAGATCAACAGGAACTGAAGACCTCTGGATGATGTGCAATACAAGGACTGAAGATGCCAAAACTACACATGCAATTCTAAAAGTAAAAATAAGAATTCATCATACTGGCACCAATAATCAAATACCACCAAACAATCATCAAAAAAACTCAAACACCTGTCCAGCAAACCAGATAAAATCAGATACCGTCAAGCAAGTTCAAATACAACCACACGTGATTTAATAAATTCTGCACACAGTGTAGAATCAACGCAAAGGCAAGGCAAAATAAAATTGCAGTGTAGAATCAATGCAAAGGCTAGGCAAAATAAAATTGCAGAGGCAAGCAAGAGTCACAGTGGTTTGAACCAATTTGAAGGCAAGGCATAGGCAAGTTAGAACAAAATTGGAAAAGCCCACCAAAATCACCAAATTCTTGATACTTTGTTGTGTTTGCCCGAAAACATAGAAACATGATGACAGAAAAAGACCACATGGCCTATCTAGTCTGTCCTTCCATAACAACAACTACAACAGTCCACTTTTTACCTTTAGAGATCCTCTGTGTTGGTCCCATGCTTTTTTGAATTCAGTTACTGTCCTCATCTCTACCACCTCCACTGGGAGACTATTCCACGGATCCACTACTCTTTCTGTAAAGAAATATTTCCGCATATCACTCCTGAATCTATCTCCCTTCACCCTCATTCCATGTCCCCTCGTAGCAGAACTTGCTTTCAATTGAAAGAGGCTCTCTCCCTGAACATTTATGCCACAGAGGTATTTAAACATCTCAATCATATCACCTCTATCCCGCCTTTCCTCTAAGGTGTACATATTAAGATCCTTAAGTCTGTCCTCATATGCTTTATAATGAAGCCCATTAATCATTTTAGTAGCAACCCTCTGCACCGACTCCATCCTGTTCACATCCTTTTGAAGGTGCGGTCTCCAGAATTGCACACCATACTCCAAATGAGGTCACACCAAAGACTTATACAGAGGCATTATCACCTCCTTTTTTCTGCTAGCCATTCCTCTCCGTATGCACCCAAGCATCCTTCTAGCTTTTGCCGTCACCTTTTCTACCTGTTTAGCTACTTTAAGATCATCAGACACAACCACGCCTAGGTCCCGCTCTTCTTTAGTGGACAAAAGTACTTCACCTCCTATACTGTATTGCTCCCTTGGATTGCTGCAGCCCAAATGCATGACCTTACATTTTTTAACATTAAATCCCAACTGCCAAATTCTAGACCATTCTTCAAGCTTAGCTAGATCCCTCCTCATGTTATCTACACCTTCCTGGGTGTCTACTCTATTGCAGATTTTGGTATCATCTGCAAAGAGGCAAACCTTACCCGACAGCCCTTCCGCTATATCACTAACAAAGATGTTAAAAAGAATCGGACCAAGGACAGATCCCTGGGGCACACCACTGGTAACATCCTTCTCCTCAGAGTGAGCTCCATTTACTTGTACTCTTTGTCGCCTCCCACCCAACCAATTTCTAACCCATGCATTAACTTTAGGGTCCATCCCTAGGGTGCTCAGTTTGTTTATAAGTCGCCTGTGAGGAACAGTGTCAAAGGCTTTACTGAAATCTAAATACACCACATCTAGAGCTCTCCCTCGGTCCAACTCCCTGGTCACCCAGTCAAAGAAATCAATCAGATTTGTCTGACAAGACCTGCCTCCGGATCCTGTAATCCGCTGGACTCCAGAAACCTCACTATTTTCTCTTTCAGCAGCGTTTCCAATAATTTACTCACCACCGAAGTTAAACTAACCGGCCTGTAGTTTTCAACCACATCCTTACTTCCGCTTTTGTGTAAAGGCACCACATGAGCCTCTCTCCAGTCCTTTGACACCACTCCTGACTCCAACGAGGCATTGAAAAGGTCAGTCAGTGGAGTTGCTAGAACGTCCCCAAGTTCCCTCAGTATTCTAGGGTGTATCCCATCCGGTCCCATCGCTTTGTCTACTTTAAGTTGAGCTAGTTTCTCACGAACACAGTCTTCTGAAAATTGTTCAAGATGTCCCTCGCTTCTGTTCTTATTTGTGGGTGTTTTCTGAGGTCCTGCTCCTGGTTCTTCATCTGTGAACACAGAACAAAAATATTTGTTAAGCAATTCCGCTTTATCCTTATCAGCTTCTACATATTCCCCCCCTGCACCCTTGAGTCTGACAATACCACTTTTGCCCTTCCTCTTCTCACTAATATATCTGAAAAATGTCTTATCCCCCCATTTTATTGCATTGGCTATTTCCTCCTCCTTTTGAATCTTTGCCTTCTTGACTACTTTGCTAGCTTCTCTAAGTTTCTCCAAATACAGATGCCTGTCTTCCTCTCTCTGTGATCTCTTGTATTTCATGAAGGCCTCCCTCTTTTTCTTCACTTTTTCAGCTACTTCCTTCGAAAACCATAGCGGTCTCCTGTTCCGTTTGCCTTTATTTACCGTTTTAACAAAAAGGTTGGTTGCCTTTAAAATACCCCCTTTCAGTTTTGCCCACTGTTTTTTCTACATCCCCCAGCTGTTCCCATCCCACTAACGACTCCCTGAGGTATTGGCCCATCTTCGCAAAGTTAGTCTTCCTAAAGTCTAAGATCCTCACCTTGGAATGGATTCTAACAGCCCTAGTCCTAATACTGAACCACACCATCTGGTGATCACTGGATGCAAAATGATCTCCCACTACAACATCAGAAACACTTTCACCATTGGTAAGCACCAAGTCCAGTATGGCCCCTTCACGTATGGGGTCTGTTACCAATTGCCTGAATAGTTCTCCCTGTAGAGAATCCAGGATCTCCTTACTTCTAGATGATACTGCAGCAGGAATGTGCCAATCAACATCTGGCATATTGAATTCTCCTATCAGTAGCACTTCCCCTTTCCTAGCAATGCTGCGTATGTCTTCAATTAACTCTGTGTCCACCTCTTCCTCTTGTGAGGGAGGTCTGTATATCACACCAATGCAAATAGATTTCTCTTTCCCTCTTTCTAGTTTAACCCACAATGCCTCCTCTTTCCCTTTTAAGCTCTGTAATTCCAAAGCTTTAATAGTAGTTTTTACATATAGTGCCACTCCTCCTCCCCTTTAATGAAAGCAAAGTATAAAGCCACCAACGACCAGCACACGACACAACTAATACGGTAAGTGTATTCAGGTAAAGCCCGGGTGAATGGATATCGCCCGTTATATAACACACTTCTAAGGGGTGTTGGGGCAGGGACAGGAATGGGTGATTCTGAGAGGCAGGAGACCAGGTATGACGCTGGGCCTGTGGTATCTCGTCACGGGGTGCAGGCGGCGGCCCCCTGGGGTACCCACAATCTATTGGCATGAAAACAACAAGCACCCCCAATACACCCACAGGCAAGATTCCCGCAGGCAGGGAAAAAAGCAGTCAAAGGATCAGCAGTGGCGGCAAGCCCTCGGCAGACGTCCTGCCGGCAGGAGCTCTCTCCTAGCGACGGGGCAAGCTGCTGGAGAGATGGAGCCAAGTGGGGCTGGCGATCTACCTCTGACCCCTCCGCAATCTACCTGTTGGACATGCCTGTGCTAGACTATAGCCAATATTTCTGATATGTTACTGTTTATTTTGTTCCATGTAAATGTTACTATTTATTCTGTTCCATGTAAACCACCTTGACACGCTGAAAGGCGGTACAGAAACCTAATTAAATAAATAATAACTAAATAAGTTTGAGGAGATGCAAGAAGAATATAGATTGAGGGAGGGGGATAGGTTCTATTATAGACAGGTGTGCCACTTTCTAAGAAGGAAGGTGGGGATACAGGGTCTCCGATGGGAGCTTACAGATAAGGAGCTGATTTGATATGGGAAACACTCTTCTAGGGGGCTAATCTCAACCCTATATAAGGGGATTAGGGGGAAGGGTCCCCAGATGTTTGCCCATATGAAGGAATGGGAGAAGGACTTAGGGCAGGAAATAACACCAAAGAGTTGGAATCATAAATTAGACAGGCGCCCTTGGTCCAGTACTATTAGGGAAAATTATTATAAAATTACCTTGCGATGGTACTATACACCCGCGAGATTATACTGTATGTTTCCTACGGTTTCCCTGAACTGTTGGTGGAACTGTGGAGAACAAAGGACTTTTTGGCATATATGGTGGACATGCCCAAAGATACAGGAATTTTGGAGGAGGGTACAGGGTTGGATTAAAGAGCTGGTATGTGTGTCTGTGGAATTAGAGCCAGGCATATGCTTGCTATCGTGGTGGGGGAGGGGCAGAAGGGGGACTGGGGTAGGGCAACTGTAACTATTTTATTTTATTTACATTCTCTTATATACTGTGCTATTCTGCATCAGTGCGGTTTACATTGAACAAACTGAATTTACATTGAACAGGGCATTATAACTTGGAGACAACTATTTTACAGGGAACATGGGCTATGGAGGGTTAAGTGGCTTGCCCAAGACCACAAGGAGCACCTGTGGGACTAGAAACCCCAGTCCTTCCGGCCCAAGGTTGCTGTCCTCTAGTGGGATTTGAACCCCTGACCTTCCAGCCTGAAGTACCTTGCCCCAACCACTAGGCCACTCCTCCACTCCAAACATGCTCGAAAGTAACACAATGTGAGATTGTGGTTTGCTGGAAGCAATTGGAGGTGCCTAGCCTCAAGAAATGTGTGGAGAGAGTAAGGTTTATAGTGCTTATGGAGAAATTAATGTTGCTTTGTAGACAAAAAATGGACCATTTCGAAGAAGAGTGGAAAACACTGCACCATGCCTTGATGGGGGGTGAGAAGGGGGTGCGGATAGGGATGAGTGAGAGGGGAGAGAGGGAAGGGTGGAGCTATGAGTGATGGTGGGGGAGAAGGAGAGGGGGCGAAGGGGTAGTTGTGTTAATCATTGGGGGGGGGGGGGAGGTTAAGTAAATAAGCGTTTGGCTCTTCCACTATATTGGTTAAGGTATCCAACCCAATATATTGGCTGTGTAGATATGTATATAATTGTGTTTTCATATTGGTATAAATGGATATATGTCTTCCTTTTGAGGTGTAGAGGTTAAAGAACGTGTATTGAGGAAATATGAGAGGAGAGGGGTCCATTAAATAAGGGTCGGACAACTGGTATATTGAATATAACTTGCTTTATTACTTTATTATGTACATTCAGTTTGCCTGAAATAATCTGTATAAGTTTAAAAGTTCAACCAACAGATAAATACAAAAAAAGAAGCACGTGTCCATGGATCCTTGCAGGACACTATCCTAATTTTTCACACTCTAGGATTCTTAATCCAGAGAAATCCAAACTCACTTCAATTCAGACCATTCTCTTCATTGGCACTCAGATACAAGACAAGCAAGAGTGTACCTACTCAAATACAGAGCATTCACGCTTATCTAGCTCAGCATCTCCATAAGCTGGTCTCAATCAGTCACAACTCATATTGTTCTCAAACCTTTAGGACAAAGGCCACTAGCCAGACTATATATGCACTCCCTGCAATGGCATCTCCAGTGGCATTGGAAGCAACATAACCCCTCAATGTACCAATCCCTATATTAGCAACAATCTCTGAAGTGTGGATCAACTCAAGCAGTCTGATGGAATACTGAATCTCACTACTGTTCTCACCACAGATGCATCTACACAAGGATTGTGATCACATCTCCACTCCACACACGAGGCCTCTGGAATCCGTGAGCATATCGAGCCCCTCAATGTTCTGGAACAGAGGAGTTTTCCTGTCGAGCAAAGGGCAATTAAACCTCTGGTGTTCCACTACCATTACAGCTTGTAATGCATACTATTGCTGCAACTTAAGGGAGGCAGTAGAAGAGAAGGATTAGGATGTCATGAAGGGAAGAAGCTGGTTACTTAGCCTTTGGGGATAGGTGCCCTAGCCCAGGTTCTGAGGCTTCGGAAGATGCTCTGAGGTTTGATGTCTGAGGGCTCAGCACAACGGTGTAGTTTGCCATCTTACTTTGAAGGGATAAAGGGTAAGGAAGTGATACAGTGGAGGCAGGAGTACCAGATCACCATTAGTGCCGACAACATTTGAGTGGCTATTGCTCTCCCCATGTCCCCCCAAACGTTGCCTATGGCTCAGTGTTATTCTGGTTATTGGTTGATGAATCTGCTAGATGGTATGGGTAGGTAATAGTGCTAGCTGCAGCAGGATAGCTGCCTTCTTTCCTGAAGGTATATAGTTTGAGGCCAGCCTCGGAATGTAAAAAAAAAAACCTACAAGAAAGAAAGAGAAACGATGATATAATTTTCTAGTTAGAAGCTTGGATGTTGAAAGCAAAGGATGTGAATTAGATATATACTTGTCCTGTGTTAGAGTGTGGTTTGGCCATTAGTTTTTTTTTGTACAGAAACTTCAAGGAGAGTGCTGAGTTTGGCTGGCTGCGCTCTCCTTGAAGCATGGAAGCAGTTTGTTTTTCCCAGGATGCTAGCTGGAAGTGATAGCCACATACATTTTTATTCTGCCGCAGATTTTTAGCTGCATTAGGATTATGGGAGTATATGGCACACATTCCCAATACATGAGATGTAGTTCTGGTGCGAATTTCTTGGTCAGTCTCTCTCTTTGGGGGGTCATAGTGCACCATAGTCGTATTTGTGGAGTCTTCTTTGTGCTAGAGCTTTGAGGTATAAATTTCTCTTAGTCTCCGCTGATAATCATCGGCTAGGGTAGCATGGCCTCCCTGATATTGGTTTGTCCAAAAGTGATTCTTAAGCAAGCTTTGCCACAAGGATTGATATAAAGGCTAGTTGCAATGAAAATTAGGTTTGGCAGTACTTGGGAGCATGGGGCTCTACAAGCTTTGCTACTGAGTTTCTACCTCCTAAACCAGAGTGGGTTACTTTGAGGGTAGCCTGGAAGGGGGGAGGGAACAGGAAAGCAGAGGTACTCAGATGGCTATGAACATTCTGGGCTTGGTTGACAGCTCAGTTGGGTGGGCTTGAGCCATTAGTGCATTGTCCTACCCACTGTTCCAACCCCTTGGATTGGAGCTTCGATTCTCACCGAACTTGTAAATCTTGCCATGCCAGAAGTTGAGCAGGGGGGTTACAGAGCAGGAGGGGGAACCTTGCTGTGGTGTTGGTGCTTGGGCCCCTCCTTCTTGTTGCCAAAATGAGGCTATCTTCATTGGGAGTAAGATAGGTCATTCCGTGGCAGCAAGGGTAGTCTCCGAGTTCTGGGGGCACCACTTGCACTGGCAGTACATTTATTTATTTATTTATTTACAGTTCTTATATACCACGCTTTTTAGTATCAATGCAGTTTACAAATAACAAAATTTTGCATCAGAACAAAAGATCTTTTGCTTACATTGTAACAGGATTGGTAACTTGGGGCTATAACAAGAGTAACTATATACAAGTCAACAACAGTGGTTGTTGTAAACTATTTACATACATTACATATATGTCTAGCATCCCATCAGAATAAATTGTGTCCAGTGGTTGCTTTGGGCTTGGCAAGCAGGGTGGCAGTGTGTCCTGATATCTTGTTCTAGATTGATCCGGTGCAGCCATTGTATGGAGAATTTATTGCCTTTGAATCTCTTTGATTGCATTCTCGGCAGAATGGGGTGAGCAGGGAAGCCTTGGTAAGGCTTGGATTACTTGTGCCAAAGGAACAGCTGTAGGGGCTGGTACAACCAATCTGATCCACAACTGAGGCCCGTCGGGTCATCCCGATCAGGCCCTCAAGTCGGTAGCACTGAAGGAGTGTCAGGAGTCCATGTCTGAATTTTTTCTTGTAGGGAGCTGGCCTTGGAAGGCTAACTCCTCTAGATGTGGTGGAGGCGTCATAATCTTGGGTCTCTTCCAGAAGGCCCTGTGGTTTTTTGGGCATTCCCAGTTCAGTAATGAGGATTCCTGGGGACCCGCTTGGATTCACAGCTTCGTGGGATTTAGTCCATTTGGAGATCCATTGTGGGAGCTCTGGTAGGGCCTCCGTGGCCGATATTTGCATTGCCCATGGGGCTAATGTTGTCTTCTTCCTGTGTCTCAGAGGGAGTCAACCTCCTAGTTTAGTGTTTGTTTTTTTAATTTGATTCAAGCACATTTTTCAGCTTCCTTAGGCTTTAGCCCTGGTAGAGGCTTAGCATACCGAAAGGCAGTTCTGTTTTCCTCGGATGGCTGCCCTGCCCTATGGTGGTGTTTGAGTGCTTACAGGTTTATGTTAGTGTGGTAGTCCTTTGGAGGGACAAAGAGCAAGGGTCTTGCATCCTTGTTACCTCTTGGGTCCATCAGGATGAGGTGGTGTGAGCAGGTAGAGCCTGTCGAGGGGCTGGCTCTTCATTGGTTGTGGATGCAGTTGTTGGTACTAGTCTGTTTCAGGGAGAGAGGCAGGAGATTCACTCCTTCTCTCTTTCTCTTGTGCTCCCTTTCTAAGGTAGTGAGTCTTCTATATCGTGGTGCTCTGCCAGTGCGCTCTTTATTCAAAGAGGTTCTGAGGGATCACTTTCAGAGAATTCTAATGTAGTCCTTCAGTTGTGGCATCTTCTTCCTGCAGGTTACCTTTCTCTCTATGGGGCCATGCTTTTGGTTGGGTTAGGCATCTGCTGTTTCCCCTTTTTCAGTGTTGAGTAAGTTGGCAGTACATATATTTCAGTCTCTGCCCCTACTAGCTCGCACTGGCAGTTGGGCATCTTGGATTTCTGTGTTGCTTCATTAGGATGTCTGTAAGTTAGCTGCCTCTTCTTGGAGAGCAAAGGCTCATCAGAGATCTCCCCTTGGTGTCTTCACAGGGTGAGCTGTCTTCCTAGGCACCAATTTGGCTGTGATAGCCAGTCGGTTCAGCAGGTCTCGGGTTTTTCTTTCATTTTGGTTTGGCTATCGTTGGAGAATAACTTCAGCTAGGGGCGCTGCTTCACCAGTGCGGATAGGGAGTCCCTATTTGTTTTTGGCGTCTACAGGATATCAGAAGTCTGGAGCATGGAGAATTGTATGCTTGGTGGCATAAATGGTACTGTTCAGGCTCGTTGTTTCTGCACTCATTGTTGATTCTGCTTTGGTACATCCCACACGTCTGGTCTGGACTAGAAGGATGATGAAGAAGGTCAAATTAGACCCTACCTGTTAATGTTCTTTCTTTGAGTTCCTCCATTCCAGCCCATGAACCCACAATTGGACACTTCTATGGGTAGGAGTGAGGGGAGTTGTAAACATAGGGCTAGGATGAAGGGGCTTATAAAACGTTTTGAGTCTGTGGGTGTTTGGAGGATATTGAATGGGAAAAAGAAGAATTACACATATTTTTCATACGTACATTGTCATACGCTAGACTGGAAATGATTTGGTGGATAAAAAATGGCAGGCAGAGCCAGGAGGGTGAAAATTGAACAGATTGCCTAGTCCAGGGGTGGGCAATTTGCGGGCCGCATGTGGCCCGCCACAGAGTTTTCTGCGGCCTGCGGAAGCAGGGGCAAAAAAAATGCCTCCAAATCACCAACGCCGGCCGCCTCACACTGCCAAAAAAATACAATCCCCAAATCCGAGAAGATCTGCCCTGCCGCGTTGCTGTGTTGGGGTCGGCGGCAGCAGCAGAAGCAGATCGCCAAAGCTGGGAGTTTGAATTTAAAAAAAAGAGAGAGACAACCAGTTAAGCAAAAGAGCGGGCCTGTGCCTCATTCCGCTCTTGTGAGCAGTCGGCTGGTCCCGCCCCCTAATGTGACATCAGAGGGGGCAGGACCGGCCGGTCTGCTCACATGAGTGGAATGAGGCACGAGCCCGCGCTTTTGCTTGGTTGGTTCTCTCTCTCTCTTTTTTTTTTATTCAAACTCCCAGCTTTGGCGGTCTTCTTCTGCTGCCGCCGACCCCAACACAGCAAAAGCGGCAGGGCAGAACTGCGCCAAATTGCTGCCAGTTTACCAGCAGTCGAAGTCACCTCAGCACAGCCTGGTGCTGCCACAGCTGCTGGAGAGCTGTTTTTGGCACAGGTTGTTATTTTTTGCATCTCAGCAACAGCGCGGCAGAGCAGGTTAGTGAGGCGGGGGGGGGGGAGCAGCTTCAGACAATTTGTCACTGGCGTTAGTAGATAGCCAGATTTTGGTGGGCCACTGTAGGACCTCTGGGATAGGCAGTGGGCCTCAGGGAAGGCCCTTCGGATTTGAGCTGGGCAGAGGCTATTGCACAGAAGGTAGTCCTATAGCTCTGTTAGAAGGACCATCTCATCTTCAGAGGTGCTTTTTTTTGCCAGAGTTTGCACATCAGATTTATTTTGCTATGAGCTTATTGATAAGGAGGGAAGATATAAAATGAGCAAAACTAATTCTGATAGCCATGAAAAAATAATTCTCTCTTATTAGTCTTAGTCAACTGTAGGGTGTTGGGGGAGAGGTGTTATTGAAATATGCATTGTCTTTGAACTTTGATGTTTTGCGTTCTTTATGCTGCCAGACTGAAATTTAAAAACAAGCAACCTCACTCCTGATTTCAAAAGAATTGTAAAAAAGTGTGAGAGGTTACATTTGTTTCATTAAATTACTTGTGCTGGCTGATGTGTAATTTGCACATAAACAAATTCAATGAAACCTTTTCTGTGTACCACTATTGTTTTAGTTGTATTTATTTTATTTATTTATTTAGATTTTCTTTTATACCGTGCTATTCAACATCAGTGCGGTTTACATGAAACATAAAACATACACGTTGCATATAATGAACTGTGCTTACAAAAACAGGATATAAAACTGGGATAACTTGAGGTAACTATTTACACCAGATTTCATAGAATTAGTATCACATTAGCTGTGCTCATGAGTGTCTTATAGGGCCAGATTTGGTTGTGCAGACTAGACTAGAAATGGTCTGTATGTATTTATTTATTAGTATTATGCAATTTACACTTTGCATTAAACGAAATGTAATGTTAACTAATGAATACAATCAGTTTTAGAAGGTTCGGCCCTCCGCTAACCACGGCCCTCTCAAAGTAGCCCTCGAGCCAAAACAATTGCCCACCCCTGGCCTAGTCTGATCACATATTGGTTTGGGTTGAGTTGCACATTAGGGGAAAAGATTGTTTTTATATTTGAAGGTTAAATGAAAATTTACTTGTTTGAATGTAGGAAAATTAGGAAAGACCTGCAAGAATATCTGCAATTCAATAAGAGAGGGGAGGTGGAAAAGGCAGGGATATGGGAGGAGTTAAAGGCTTATGTCAGAGGTGCTTTTATATCGGTGGCATCACACTATAAAAAGAAGAGGGAAAATCAGTTGAAGGAAATCAGAGAGAGTGTAGCAAAACTGGAAAAAAGGAATAAGGAAACATTATCGGAGAAGATCTTTAGGCAGTTGAGAAGAAAGAGAAAGGCACTGGAAGATCTGGAGGGGGGAAACAATTGCAGTAGAGATTCTTTTGAGGAAGGGACAAAGATGGAAAAGCTGATGGCACATGTTTTTATTAAATTTAAATATTTTATTGTAAACCACCCTGATGTTCCCACGAGGAGCAGTATATCAAGTTTTAATAAATGAAAATGAAAGTTACAGGCCAAGTATTTAAATGCCAGAATATCAAGGGTAAGGGAAGGGGGGGGGGGGGGTGGCTATGAAATATAAAGATTTGGATGTTTGGAAGAGTTTTGAACAGTTTTATTAGAGGGATTCCAATATAATAATGGAAGGGGTGGAGAATTATTTGGATAGGGTAGAGTTTCCTAAATTGGGAATGGAGGATATGGATGAGCTGGACAGAGAAATCACTGCTGAGGAGGTTCAATGGGTTATTAAGCAACTCAAAAAAAGGGAAGGCCACCAGGATTAGACAAGCCTACTGCTCAATTTTACAAGAAATTTACTGATATTATAAACACTTTGCCTGGTGGAAATTTTCAATGAGATTAGGAAGGTGAAGGTTAGAGGATTCTGCGAAAGTGGCAGGGGTGACGGTCCTCCCAAAACCTGGCAAGGACCCTACTTTGTGCAACTCATATAGGCTGATTTCTTTATTAAACTTAGATATCAAGTTGCTTGCAAGAATTTTGGCAGAAAGGCTGGTGGGCAAGATTCTTCAACCGGTAAAGGAAGACCAGGAATAGAAATAAACAGAGCTCAAGCACTCCAAAGTTGTAGAATCAGCGATCACAAGTAAAGGGTAGAGGTGGTTGATGACTTGCTTCCTTCTGGTTACTGAGGTGGCCATCTGCTGACCAGACTTGATGTCCCAAGAGATGTGCTGTCTGCCAGGTGCAAAAATCCAAGATGTTATGGAGAATTTGCCGAGACTCATCAAGCCTACTGACTATTTGCTGATGATGCTCATCCATGTCAGCACAAAATGATACTGCTAGGTATCCCCCTGAGTGTATGAAGAGTGACTTCATGGCTGTGGGAGAGAGGGTGAAGCAGATAGGTGCACATGTGATGCTCTCCTCAATCTTCCCTGTTGTGAGTAAAGGCCAAAGCAAAGAAGCTTGTATCCTAGAGATGAATGGATGGTGTCACTGAGAGCATTTTGGTTTGCTGAACCAGATTATCCCTACCATTAGTTACAAATGAGATACGCTTATGGGGAAGTGGCAGGATTTAAAGTGAATATGAGCAAAAGATAGGTGACGAAGGTTTATATATCAAAAGTAGAAGAAAGGTCAATAAGGGAGGGGGTTGTTTTTAGATGTGTTACAAAGTCCTTTCCCTCACTTGGTTTGCAGTTTGTCGTGCTGTGTGGGCTTGGGTGCATCAGTGATGCTGAGAGCTAAACTATCGGTAGTTTAACTACTGGCAGGGTCTCCCAAGATGGACAGGTCTCAGCTGAGGTGCCAGACCAAGACAAACCACCCATCTGGGCAGCAACAGAATGGGATAGTGTTGACAGCGGAGGATCACATTTCTGTGACAACGGCAACAACACCAAACTTAAACTGTGCGGAAGAAAGGCCCGGCAATCTACTTCTGTATCTTGCCATGAAAACCCAATGGATAGTTACAACAAAACAAATTGTGCTCTAGTGCTGGAAGATGAGACCCCCAGGTCGGAAGGCACTCAACTAGCTACTGGGGAAGAGCTGAAGACTTCTGAGAGTAAAGCCAGCATTTATGATGTGGTTGGATCAAAGCCCTCGGGATGTCTGACTGCTGATGTAGCTGCACATGAAATGAGAGTCAGAAGCTGTAAAGATGTCTTATGCATTGGAACATGGAACTTACGAAGCATGAACCAAGGGAAGTTGGAGGTGGCCAAGAATGAAATGGAACACGTACAACTTGATATGTTGGGTGTCAGTGAACTGAAATGGACTGGCTTCGGGCACTTTGCATCAGATGATCACATGGTCTACTATGCTGGAAATGAAAGACAAAGAAGAAATGGTGTTGCATTTATAATAAAGAAGAAACTTGCAAGAACCGTAATGAAATACAAAGCAGTCAGCGAACGCTTAATCTCTATTCGTTTACGAGGAATGCACAACTATAATTCAAGTATATGCCCCAACAACAGCTGCAGAAGAGAATGAAATTGAAGAGTTCTATGAACAAGTACAAGCTGAAACTGACAGAACATGCAAACAGGATATCCTGATAGTCATGTGTGACTGGAACGCAAAATTTGGCAACAAAGAAGAAGGCAAAGTAGTTGGAAAATATGGACTTGGCAGCAGAAATGAACCTGGAGAAAGACTGAAATTAAGCTGGAGAAAGACTGAATTCTGCAAGACCAACGATCTATTCATCTCAAACACCTTCTTCCATCAACACAAGCGGCGACTGTACATATGGACGTCACCCAATGGATTGTATAAAAATCAAATTGACTACATCTGTGGAAGTCAACGATGGAAAAGTTCTATAACATCAACAAAGACAAAACCTGGAGCTGACTGTGGTACAGATCATCAACTACTAGTGTGCAAACTCAAGCTAAAGTTGAAAAAGAGCAAACCACTCATGAATGCAGCAAAATATGACCTTGAGAATACACCACTGGAATTTAAAGACTGCCTGCAAAATCGATTTGCTGCTTTAGATACAAATGAGAGAGCTCCAGAAGAGTTATGGAATGACATCAAGAAGGTTGTGTTGGAAGAAAGCGAGAAGTCTCTACAAAAGGTGAAAAAGCAAAAACAGCCAAAATGGATGACGGAAGAAACTCTGAAAATTGCCCAGAAATGCAGAGAAGCTAAAGCCAGAGGAGAAGGAAAGACAATAACAGAACTCAACAGAGATTTTCAACGTGCAGCAAGACAGGACAAGGAAAAGTACTACAACAATGCATGCAAGGAAATAGAAGCAGAAACTATTAGAGGAAGAACAAGATCGGCTTTCCTAAAGCTACGAGAGTTAAAGAAAAAGTTCCAGCCTCAAATTGGAATGTTACAAGATGCTCAAGGTTCTATGTTGAATGATGCTGAGAAGATCAAGAAAAGTTGTAAGGAATATACAGAGTTTTTATATGATAAAGATCAAGTGGACCAACAGCCGTTTCAACCTGTACCTTATGATCGGGAACCGTTGGTGAAGAAAGAAGTTGAAGGAGCATTGAAAGCCTTATCAAAGAACAAAGCACCAGGCATTGATAGCATTCCCATAGAAGTATTACAGCAATCTGATGCAGCTGTTACCGTACTTACAAGGCTCTGCCAAGAAACATGGAAGACAACATCATGGCCAACTGACTGGAAAAGATCTGTGTTTATGCCAATACTAAAGAAAGGTGATCCAACTGACTGTGGAAATTATCGCACAATCGCTCTGATCCCACATGCCAGCAAGATTCTATTGAAGATTATTCAAAAGAGACTACAACCATACCTGGAACAAAAACTCCCTGAAGTGCAAGCAGGGTTCAGGAAAGGGCGAGGAACGAGAGACATCATTGCGGATGTGAGATGGATCCTTGAAAAGACTAAAGAATACCAAAAGGATACCTATTTGTGCTTTATCGACTATAACAAGGCTTTTGACTGTGTAAACCATGAGAAACTCTGGGCCACATTAAGAAGCATGGGTATACCAGAACACCTGATCATACTCTTGCACAATCTGTACATTGATCAAGAAGCAACAGTTCGAACAGAACAAGGAGAAACAGAATGGTTTAAAATAAGCAAAGGTGTAAGACAAGGCTGCATACTTTCCCCCTAACTGTTTAATTTATATGCAGAACAAATCATCAGAGAAGCAAGATTGTATGAAGACAACAGAGGTGTGAAGATTGGTGGAAGACTCATCAACAACCTTCGCTATGCTGATGATACCACATTACTGGCTGAAAGTGAAGATGATCTGAAACATTTGCTTCTCACAATCAAAGAACATAGTCTCAAAATGGGCCTGCACCTTAATGTAAAGAAGACAAAGATCATGACAACTGGCATAATCAACAGGTTCATTGCTGAAGGAGAAGAAATTGAAATCATGAACAACTTTAACCTACTTGGATCAACTATCAATAAAGAAGCAACAAGCAGTCAAGAAATCAGACGACGCATTGTTCTTTGGCAGAATGGCTATGAAAGACCTAGATAAGATTCTCAAGAGCAGAGATGTCTCTCTCCATACAAAGATTCGACTTGTTCAAGCCATGGTATTTTCAATAACATCATATGGATGTGAAAGCTGGACAGTGAAAAAGATTGAATTATAGTGCTGGCGGCGAATACTGTGTATGCCATGGACTGCTCGAAGAACAAACCAGTCGGTACTAGAGGAGATCAAACCTAAGCTTTCTTTAGAAGCTCAGATGACAAGACTTTGACTTTCATACTTTGGACACATCATGCGAAGAGAGAGATCATTAGAGAAAGACATCATGCTTGGCAAGATAGAAGGTCAACGCAAAAGAGGAAGGCCAGCAATGAGATGGATCGATACAATAACAGTAGCTACAGGTACCAGTCTGTCAACAATGAGCCGCCTGACTCAAGACCAAACACAATTTGGGATAGCTATCCAGAGGGTCGCCATGAGTCGACTCCGACTAGACGGCACTTAACAACAACAACACAAAGTCCTTAAAGTACTTAGGGGTCCAGATTATGGGGGAAGAAAATAAGCTGTTTAAGTTTAACCATGAGCCTTTCTAAATGGGAAGGGGTTAGTTTGTCCTGGGTGGGTAGAATGGCCAGTGTGATGATGAATGTACTTCCTAGGTTATTGTATTTGTTTCAAATTCTCTTAATGAGGGGTCTGGAAAAGTTCCTTGGAAGAATTCAGAGGAAAATTTTCAGCTTTATTTGGAGGAGGTGACTGCCTAGGGTAGCCGGGGGATTTTATATAGGTCTAAGAGGGAAGGGGTGAGGAATACCAAATCTGTGGGGGTACTATGTGGCGGCACAGTTAAAAGGCAGAGGAGGGGTGAGAATCAAACAGGAGGAGGTAGGGTGTGCGCCTTTGAGTGCTTTGCTTTGGCTTATGGATCTAAAAGAGCAGCCCTACTGTAATATCACTTATGAAAATGTTAAAAAGAATCCCAAGGACTGGTAACAACTTGGCAGAAGTGCAGGAGTACTGTTATGAATTATTGTATAGGTCTTAGCTCACTCCAGATAACTTGGTAAAATGGAGGCGCAGAGGGAGGGAATGCTGGAGAGGCTGTGGGCATGAAGGTTCTTTTATGCATATTTGGTGGGAGTGCCCAGTGATTCAAGGTCTTTGGGAGCAAATTTGGCAGGTATAGGAGGAGACACTAAAGTGTACTTTGAAGTGTAACCCTATCTGGGGGTATTTGACTACAATGATTGGAGAGGGGGAACATCAGGGAAGAGCAAAATAAATTGGTTGTATTTGGAATTGTGGCTGCTAGGAGGCTGATTATAGAGAGGTGGTGGCAGCTGGGGCCACTGAGGATAATGGACTGGGGGGAGGGAATGTATGATATGTAGCGATGGAATAAGGTGACTGCTTTAAGATTGCAGTTGGTGGAGGAAACACTAGAGGATAGCGGCAGTGTTGACAGGCCAATTTGGTGTCTATTCACAAAGTAAGGGGGTATATGTTGTGACTGGGGGGAGGGGGTGATTAGAGGCATGGGTTGTGGGGTTGAGTTAGGGAGGGTGCAATAGGGATGAAGAGGATTTGTATTAAAAACTTTGAAAATGATGTTTGATTTGATATAGCATAACATAAATACAGGACTGAGTGGGGAAATGTGAGTTTGTGTGTGGGTGTTGTAGGTAGATAGAAACTGGCCTGGTAGTGATATCACGCCTCTATGAGCCCGGAAGATGGGAGGAATTGGGCTGGTGACTGGAAGAAGGGGGATAGTGGGGAATAGGATGCCTGGCTATAAGGGGGAGGTGGGAGGCTGTTTTGCTACAAGGGGACATAGGATGAGAGTGAAAGGGGATAGACTCAGGAGTAATATGCGGAAATATTTCTTTACGGAAAGAGTGTTAGATACGTGGAATAGTCTCCCAGTGGAGGTGGTGGACACAAGGACAGTATCTGAATTCAGAAAAGCATGGAACAAATACAGAGGATCTCTAAAGGTA
Source organism: Ichthyophis bannanicus (assembly GCA_033557465.1). Lineage (NCBI taxonomy): Eukaryota > Metazoa > Chordata > Amphibia > Gymnophiona > Ichthyophiidae > Ichthyophis > Ichthyophis bannanicus. The sequence continues at coordinate 58,817,935 of CM066045.1, forward strand.
AAAAAGATGACTATTGTAGTTGATATGGCAGACTAGATAGGCCATGTGGTCTTTTTCTGCTGTCATGTTTCTATGTTTAGAGATCCTCTGTGTTTATCCCATGCTTTTTTGAATTCAGATACTGTCCTCATCTCTACCACCTCCACTGGGAGACTATTCCACAAATCTACAACTCTTTTTCCTAAAGAAATATTTCCGCATGTTACTCCTGAGTCTTTATTTCCTTTCACCCTCATTCTATGTCCCCTCATAGCTGAGCTTGCTTTCAATCGAAAGAGGCTCTCCTGTGCGTTTATGCCACAGAAGTATTTAAAGGTTATCATATCGCCCCATCCCACCTTTCCTCTAAAGTATATATATATTAAGATCTTTAAAACTGTCCTCATAGGTTTTCCTAAGTTGAATCCTGTTAGATCTCCTGTTACATGTAAACTCACGACAGCCTGTTGCTATCTGTGAGCACTTTATGTTTACTGTAAACCGCGCTGATGAGAAAGAGTGCGGTATATAAGAACGTTAAATAAATAAATAAAATAAATAAAAATAAATAAATAAATATGTTTTATAATGAAGACCACTATTTTAGTAGCCCCGACTCCAACCTGTTTATATCCTTTTGAAGGTGCGGAACAGGAATGGGCAGCGGTGGCATCTTAATGATCATTGCTGGATGATCCAGAACTAATAGCCCAGGTACACAGGGAAATTGCGGACTACATAGAGCTGCCGCTTTTGGAAATGCTGCCTCTACCTGTCTCCCCACCCCCGAACGGATTTGGTGGCAGCTGGGGGGGGGGGGGAGGGTGGCATGGTTGCCCATGTCTGCCGCCGCCCACTCGGACCAGCCGCCTAGCTCACCTAGTGGACGGGCTGGCCCTGTATAACTCCTTTGCGATGTCAGAGATCATGCTGGAATCCCTACGGGTGGCGGGTGCTTCCATATTACAAAGACAGCAAATACCATACTCAATGTGGCTATTATCGCCCCATTTCACTACTGAGATCAGATTTAAAACTTTTCACGAGCATCTTGGCCAATAGACTGCTGAGAGTGATGCCGAAGTTAGTGCACCCTAATCAGTCAGTTAGTGCACCCTAATCGCAGTAGGCAGGCCTCCGATAATCTCCAGAAAGTGCTTAATCTTTTTTGGCAGAGTAGGAGGGGGAAAGAAGCAATGGTGGTATTAGCGGTCAATACAGAAAAGGCCTTTGACTGGATATACTGGCCTTTCTTGATCCGGACCCTACAGGAAATGGGTTTTGGGGAAGCATATTGAAATGGGTAAGAATCCTTTATAAAAGGCCAATGGCGTGAGTTAAAATAAATGGGAAGTACTCTAAAGCATTTGAATTATTTAGAGGCACACTGCAGGGATGTCCTCTGTCCCCCTTGCTCTTTGTGCTGTCCGTGGAGCCCTTGGCTCAGTGGCTGAAGGAGGCAGATGACATAAAGGGAATTAGAGTAGGAGAGAGATACTGTAAGCTATTCCTTTTTGCAGATGACTTGTTCTTCTCATTGACAGACTCGGGGGTATCTCTGCCAGAGCTGATTAGAATTATGGATGAGTATGGGCAGGTTGCAGGATTTAAAATGAATGCCACTAAGTCTGAAATTCTTAATATCTCTCTCAATATGGAAAGACAGAAGATCCTCCAGCAGAGCTTACCATTTTGATGGGCAAAAGGGAGCATCCGATATCTAGGAGTTAGCTTCTCAACAGCAGAAGTAATATTATTTTAAAACTGCGTATCCCCCATAATGGAAGCATATAGCTGCCGATCTGGAAGTGTGGCGAAGGGGCCATTTTAGTTGGTTGGGGCACATGGAAGCCATCAAGATGATGGTGTCACCTAAGTTGCTCTACCTCTTTACCACGTTATCTATACAGGTACCATGAGGCTTTCTGAAGATAATTCAGAGGTGGGTAATGCGGTATATTAGGCAGGACAGAGACCTAGAATAGCACAGTCCATTTTATGGAGAAGTAATCTACTTCCGGTGACACATTGCCAAGAAAACCCAGGAGCTTCTTGATCGCCAGGAGTCAGGACTGACTCGAAGGCACACATTACATTTGCAAAGTTACAGGAGGCCTTGCTGTACCCTGTTTTGAATGATATTCCAAGCCTTCCCATATACGAGCAGCATTGGAATGGTGGCTAAAATGAGAAAGAGAATGGGTAGCTACAGAGGAATTAGTAGAAGGAACGGGGAATTGGGAGGGCAACTGTGGGTACCGGAGGGAGGAGGAAGAGAGGGAGGGATGTCCTGTAACCCTTTCATCGGATCTGGAAAAAATGGAGGAGGATTTGGCTAGATCCCCAAGGTTATTTGAGATTTGCTCCCATAGTAGGTAATTGGGAATTTCCACCTGGACTGTGGAAGGGAGTATTTTACTTATGGAGATCTAAAGGACTCAGCTGAATTGGTCAGTATTAGGAAAGCGAGCAGATAGTGGACTTCATAACTCTGAAAGAAGAACTTGGGTAGTTGGACTGATTACTGTTCATATCTACAGTTAAGACACTACAGTATAACCACCTGGGTAAGGCAGGTATTGCGGACACCAGAAACTTTAGTCGAGAAACCCTTCTCTAGAGATGGGATTAAAGGGACCATTTCAATTCTCTATCGGATGATGGAGGCGGATAAAGAATTCAAAGATTGGTTTCAAAGGCAATGGGAGGTTGATTTTGGCACATCGTGGGATGGGCAGGGCTGGAAGAAGATATACATAAAGGGATACTTGTGAATAATTTGATTAAGCATAACTATAAATGCTAGATTGGGGCGGCAGCATGGGTCAACAGAGGTGGCCTGCTGGAGGCTATGTGGACAGTGGGGCACCTTTCTCCACATGTGGTGGTCCTGTGAAAACGTGCAGTGGCTGTGGCAGAGTGTGTTCAAGTGGTTGGGAGATATTCTGGGGTATAACATAGAGATTGGGTTGGAGGTGACTCTCCTAAACATACCGGTGGATGTAGACAGCCGTCCGGACTGGGTCTTGATTAGGGCAGGTTGTATGGCTAGTAGATTAGCTAAAGCTTGGAGTAAGTAGGCTCACCCATCCTGAAGGAGATTGAAGACCATCTGCGAAGTGTCTATTTGATGTATAAATTGCCAACATTAAAATATCATAAGTTACATGACTTTGTAAAAGTACAGAGCAAATTGTAATACTAAAAAGTACTTATAAGTATTAAAGTAAAAGTTCTGGTTATATATGTTGCGACATGGCACAGGCAGGTTCCTAGTTGTTAAATTATAGTAAACTGAGAATTAGGGGAAGGAGGGTGGTGAGCAGGAGTGTTTGTACCTTGTTATGTAAAAAAATCAATAAAAATTTAAATTGGAAAAAAAAAACCCTTTGTAAATGGATGTGCTGTAACACTGTGAGTCAGTGTGCCTCCCAGGAGACCCGGAAAGGGAGCATAGTTGGTAGTTCTCTGACTTTTTAAATGTTGAATACCCAATGAGTTTTTTGTAATTGGAAATTGAAAATGTATGGATTCTTGTTTTTGGGATTTTTTTAAATTTTATCTTTATCGATGTTTACCAAGAAAAAAACATAAGCACATACAACTCCAAAATACAGAGTATACTCACAGGAAAAGGAAGAACATAGCATCACATCAACGACCTAATAACAAAGAAATACATCCATATATGCAGATTCCCTCAAAAAAAAAAATAAGTGGAGAAAAAAGAACGAATCACAATGTAAAAATAATTAAAGCAAATAACAGATTAGGAAGGTACAATATAACATACCCTCCTTTCTAATTTACTCTACCCCTAACTGGATTATCCCTTAACAATCCAAAAGCATATCAGTTGAGAAAGCAAGAAGTAATAAAATCATCCAGCTACTCATTATTGGCCCCTTCTTGGGACTGAATCGACGCTTGCAATTGTGAAGGTTCAGAAAATATATAATCTTTACCTAAGTACTTAATTACACACTTCCAAGGATACTTTAAGAATGTCATACCCAGTGACAAAGCCTTCAGCTTCAACTGGAGAAACTCCCTCCCAACTTGCTGCGTGTCTTTGCAGACACATCAGGATAAACATGTGTAATGTGACCATGAAAGGATGTTAATCACTCTTTGAAAAAAGCAGTTAAGACTTTCCTTATCTAAAAGGCTTTGGAAGGTGGCCACCACTGTATCTCTGTTAGTAGCTTCCTGAACCAAACTAAGAGAGCAGTCAAATCCCCATCTGGAAGCTGTAACAAACTACCACCTCCATCATTTTTAATAGAAGAAAAAACATAATAAGCATTCAAAATGGTAGGTAATTGATCAGCCTCCAGGTGCAATACATTACAAAAATAAGACTTCAGCATTCCTATAACAGAAGTCATATTTGTTGTTAAGTGCCGTCGAGTTGGTGTCGACTCGTGACGACCCTCTGGATAGTTGACCTAAACTGTGTTCGGTCTTCAGTCAGGCGGCTCAGTATTGATAGAATGGCACCCATAGCTGCTGTTATTGTATCGATCCATCTCATTGCCGGCCTTCCTCTTTTGCATTGATCTTCTATCTTTCCAAGCATTATGTCTTTCTCTAACGATCTCGCTCTTTGCATGATATGTCCAAAGTATGAAAGTCGAAGTCTTATCATCTGAAATCATATTATAAAAGGGAAAATTCACAAATTGAAGATTACATACTTTCAAAGAATTTTCCAGCCTTTCCATTTTACTTTCAAAACTGTTACCCTTCACCAAAACATTATTCATCCCTTCCAATGCCTGAATTTTCTTCTCCTTGATACCTTAGCTTCCCTTCTAGACACGGCAACTTTCTAATAGTTTCACCAGAAAATTCACATAATTGTGAGAGACAGCCAGACAGTGTAGTATCCATCTTGGCCATAACTCTCCAAATTAGTCACTTCTCTAGGGGGGAGTCATAGGTATAGGAAGCTCAGTCCCCAAAGCCTCAGAAAAAAACACTGACTTTAGGGAGAATGATGGTATGGAGTTAATAACACTATCACCCATTCTCTCGGGGGCAATGCAGGAACAGTCATCTCATTGCTAACCCAATTGTAAAGATGTCATTACACTTTACCTGAGTACAATTCAATCCATCCTGGCTCTCCCTTCCCCCTACCGGGGTAGAAACCAGGTTGGCTGTACCAGGGCTCATGGCTGGACGAAGAGGTGGGGTGCAGGAGTCTGGACTTAGGGAAGGAGCCTCCAGGCTCATCAGACTCGCTTTAGATGGAGCTTGCCCTACATCAGGACAAAAAATGAGTCTATAACGCCCTGAATAATTAGCTGAGACCCAGATGTACTGTCTTTCAGTTTAATCTTCCTTTTCCCCATACTGGCAACTCTCGAGAAACAGTACCTGGAGCATAAATCTTCACCACTTCAGTTACCTTCTTAAAGGCTCCTCAGATGGCTTCAAAGGGGAACACTCCCCTTTGGTCATGCCACCGCAGGCCACAAACCATGGCAAGAAACTGAAACAAATAGTCACGGGACTGGAAGTGACATCACTGACACAACTTCAACATCTCAGGACTTCAAACAGACAGGTAATGTCCCAAGGTCTTCGACCCTTTCTCCTCCTCCTCCTGGCTCCTGGTAGAATGTTAACTCGCTTCTCCAGTCCACCACAGCAAGAAGTTGAAACAAATAGCCACGGTACAAGAAATTATGTCACTGTGACACGACTTCGATGTCTCAGGACTGCAAACAGGCAGGTAATGTCTCAAGAGTTTCAGCCCTTGCTCCTGGTAGAATGTTAACTCACTTTCCCCTCTTGGTTGTTTTATGTTGACTTTTGTAGCACAATAAAAAATAATTTACAACAAAAAAAGTCTAGGTGTTGGCATTTACACCCGCCACTGGGTAGGCATAAGTGCTCATGCCAATTTTAACAAGCATTTTTGACCATTTACCCACCCCTATCTTATAAAATATGCACATGCCTAATTTTATAAAACAGGCTTCAAAACACATGTACATTTAGGTGGCCCTTATAAAATTACCTTCTTAAAATTTAGTCAAGGAGATTCACCAGAAGTTCGTTATTTTAGTGAGGTGAATGGGGTTCAGAGTTGATCACAAACTTTTTTTTATAGTGGCACCTTCTTTAAGGAATGAGTTACCAGTGAAGATTAGACTACAATGAAATTATCTGATCGCCTGAAAAAAAGGTGAAGACCTGGCTGTTTTCTGGAATTTAATTTCGGTAGTCATGTTGAGTAGAATAACAGCACATCTATAAAATTAAGTATATGGGATTTTGGGAGAGAAGGTGAATCATGATTTATGCAGTTTTTTGTAGTCTGATGTTCTAAATTGTTTTTACTTGGGGGAGGTTGGGTGGTTTTATTGTTAGTAGTATTTTTCATTTTGTTGTTTTATCCTGCTGTATTGTGTTTTACATAGGGGCATGTTAATAAAATTAATGCATGTTAAGTGCGCACAGCCGTTTTATTTCTGTGAGCGCAGTGGCACTTGACGCTAGTTAACCTTTAGTAAACATGCCCTGTACTTTTATGATTTGGATAAGCTTGTTGAGACTGTCTGCAGACTTGTTGAGCAGTCTAAGTATTTTTAAATATGAGGTGTGATCAAAAAGTGTCGAGACGTGTGTAGCTATATAACAATTCGTCGCACCACAATGCTATTAAGCATGTAGTGACCTAGTTATGTGCAGAGTGTAGCATGGCTGCAGCACACCTATACATTTTTAAATCATGTGATGTTTGGTATTGTTTAAAAGCAGGTCGTCAGATTTACAATGAGTGAAAAAATTGAACAGCGAATTTGCATTAAATTCTGCCAGAAACTTGAAGATTCGTGCAAAGACACTTATGGCAAGTTACAGCAAGTGTAAGGCGAGGAATGCATGAGTCGTGCTCTAGTTTGTGACTGGTACAAACGTTTCCAAGAGGGCTGCCTAAGTGGTGACTGACGAATGTTCTGGAAGGCCATCCACAAGCAGGAATTTATTTATTTAGTAGCTCTCTTATACCGCTGTATCTACAAGTCACAGCGGTGTGCATAGAACGTAGGTAACATTATAACTATTAACAGTAATAATAGTACTAAAACTCAACTGGTCACCTGGTTAGGGGTGATCGTTTACAACATTATTGATGAGGAAACCAAGAACGTATTTGCCTAGAGTGGTAACAGGCAATGTGGCACAATGGTGTGAGATGCTAGTGACTGTACATGTAAGAGGGAGGGTGCTGAGATTGCATTGAGGAGTGAGCACATTGTGTAGTTAGGTGTCTGTTCCAAAGTGTTCTAAGAAAAGGTGGGTCTTCAGCTTACATCTAAGTCGCCAGTGTTTGATAGTGCGGATTTATGAAGGGAGGGAGTTCCAAGTTGTGGGTGTGTAGCAGGAGAAAACTCTGTTGGAGGTAGCACATTTAGTATGGGAGAAAGAGGCCAGGAGTGAAAAAAGGTTGTGGTGGCTGATCTTGATCTGTTGTCAAGGGGCTTGGTTATGAGAATCTGGAGGACAGTTGCTGAGAGGTCGTGGAGGATCTTGAAGGTAGTGAGGGAGACCTTGTACCTCACTCACATGTAAATGGGGAGCCAGTGGAGCTGTTTTAGTAAGGGGGTGATGTGCTTTCATTGCGACGATCCTGTGATTATTCTAGCAGCTATATTTTGTGCGAGCTGTAGGGTTAGAGTGGTCTTTAGTAGGCCCTGATAGATGATGTTCGCATAGTCCAATATTGGAGTGATGAGGGCCTGATGGATGGTTTTGAAGTCGTCTTGGTCTAATAGAGGCCAAAGGTTCTAATGAAGACAAAGCTGAAAGTGCATGCCACAATATGCTGAAATCATTGATTGAATATGTATTGCCAAATTTTACGCTTTTCCTTCAACCCTGTCACTCACTAGCTCGCTGACTAGGCACAGATGCTTTAGCAAATACACTATGAGTTAACTCTGTCATTCACTAGCTCAAATATAATATGAGTTAACCCTGTCATCTAGCTCACAGACTAGGCACAGACACTGTAGCAAATACAATATGCTTTTATTAGATTGAGTCCTTTTAGAATAATAATTAAGCACAAAGTTAAGCATTAATACTTTACCGGATATTATAGCTCATCACTCCAGGTGGGGGACTGTTCAGCGCTCACTCTCAGGAGGAAAATCCGGGAAAAAACTACAGAGACACGCCTGCCTCGTATATCAGTTGCAGTCCCATCTTTTCTTCTGAGAGTCCCCCTAAAGTACCTCTAACTAAGATCGTGCCTGTTGCATGCTATTACAATTCATTGGTTGGCCTGCAGCATGCTCAGATCAGGATTGGCTAGAGCTAATTTTATGCACATGGTTAATAGTGTGCTCGTGACCAGCAGCTGGAAAGAATGTTAGCTGCTGAGTCACTGTATGAGTCACTCATCTAGTTTTGTCCGGCCAAGGGAGACACCCCCCATGGTTTTAGAAGCAGCTCAAAGCTTCTACATTATAATTGATGAATTCTTATCCTGTCTACATTGGCTAGGCCAGGGGTCGGCAACCCGCGGCTCCGGAGCCGCATGCGGCTCTTTCTCACCTTTGCCGCGGCTCCGGAGCACACTGCCCGCCCGGTGACAGGCAATAGTGTTGTAAAGATGTATTTAAACGTGGCGTTATGGGCTCCCTCCATGTCAGCTCCCTCCCTTCTTCTGCAGCCGCGGCTCCCTGCCTCTTAGGGAACCGCGGCTGTGCTTTTAAAATCATCTCGGAGCCCTTCCTGTCTTGACGGGCTCCGTGCAGCATTGTCCCGCCTCTAAAGGAAGTTTGGAGGCGGGACAATGCTGCACGGAGCCCGTCAAGACAGGAAGGGCTCCGAGATGATTTTAAAAGCACAGCCGCGGTTCCCTAAGAGGCAGGGAGCCGCGGCTGCAGAAGAAGGGAGGGAGCTGACATGGAGGGAGGGAGGGGGTCTGACATGGAGGGAGGGAGCAGATATGGATGGATGGATGGATGGAGGGGGGCTAACATGGAGGGAGGGAGCTGATATGGATGGAGGGAGGGGGGCTGACATGGAGGGATGGAGGGGGCTGACATGGAGGGAGGGAGCTGATATGGATGGATGGAGGGAGGGGGGCTGACATGGAGGGAGGGAGCTGATATGGATATGGATGGAGGGAGGGTGGCTGACATGGCGGGAGGGAGCTGATATGGATGGATGGAGGGAGGGGGGCTGACATGGAGGGATGGAGGGGGCTGACATGGAGGGAGGGAGCTGATATGGATGGAGGGAGGGGGGCTGACATGGAGGGATGGAGGGGGCTGACATGGAGGGAGGGAGCTGATATGGATGGAGGGAGGGGGGCTGACATGGAGGGATGGAGGGGGCTGACATGGAGGGAGGGAGCTGATATGGATGGAGGGAGGGGGGCTGACATGGAGGGATGGAGGGGGCTGACATGGAGGGATTGGGGAGGCGGGCTGACATGGAGGGAGGGAGCTGATATGGATGGAGGGAGGGAGGGGGCTGACATGGAGGGATGGAGCACTGGTAATGGGGTTGAGGGGACTAGCACTGGAAATGAGCTGATTAGGGGAGGCTAGGACTGGTAATGAGCTGATGGGGAGTAGGACTGGTATTGGGCTGATTAGGGGAGGCTAGCACTGGTAATGGAGTTGAGGGGGGATTAGCACTGGAAGCGAGCTGATTGGGGGGCTTTGACTGGGCATGGGCTGATTGTGGGGAGGGGAGGATAGAGCTGCTGGCCCTGGAAGATAACTGGGGGCTAAGGCTACAAATGGGCTGATACGAGGGGATGGGAGAATGGAACTGGAAGGGAGTGGATCTGAGAGGGGCTGCCATGGTATTTGTACTAGAAGGGACTGGTCAGTGGGGAAGGAGGGGGACTGGAAGGAAATGGACACCAGTGGCAATCATGGGAATGCAAGTTGACATTGGAAGGTACTGGGAGTGAGGACTGGAAAGGGGCTGATATTGGGGAGGGTTACTGGTACTGGAAATAGGCTGATGGAAAGAAGTGAAGAAAACGAAAGAAGAGATAAGAAATGGCAGATGGACCATAGACCACAGAAAGAGAGCTAAGAGAAGACAGGAAAGCAGAAGCCTCAGATCGGGACCAGCATGATCAAAGAATAAATTGGTCAGACAACAAAGGTAGAAAAAATAATTTTATTTCATATTAGTGATTTGACTACAAAATCATCATAATTTTGAAATCAAATATTGTTACTTGTTGTTGTGATATTTTCTGGCGTATTTTTTTAGTGTGCGAAGGAAGAGGGGTAGTCTTATACGGCGAGTATAGGCCAAACACCTATATTTTAACAGGAAAAGTAGGGGGTCGTATATAGCATTAAGGTAAGAAACAATATATGCAGTGTTAGATTTGTTTTAAATGTCGCAATGGTTTTGCGGCTCCCAGTTTTTTTTTTCCCTTCGGAAACGGGTCCAAGTGGCTCTTTATGTCTTAAAGGTTGCAGACCCCTGGGCTAGGCGAATATCAGAGAGCTTGCTGAGGACATGGACAAACGTTTCAGGTTGGTACAGTCCACTTTTACTGTTAATTTGGGGATGAGACATATGTCTGCAAAACTCATGCCAAAACTCCTATCTCCTGACCAAAAAGAAGATCGACTAACTGCAGCCAGGGAATTGAATGTGTTGAAAATGACTTCGATTTCATCAAAATGATTATTACTGGTGTTGATTCATGGGTTTATGGTTATGACCGGAAATTAAGGCTCAGTCCTCAATGGAAGACTCCAAAACTTTCCCAGACCTAAGAAAGCCCATCAGGTGAAGAGCATTGTCAAAGTCATGCTCAGTTTTCTTTGATTACCAGGGTATTGTTCAAACATCATGAGTATGCTGCAAAAGGCTGAACCATCAAGAAGGAGTACTACATCCAAGTTCTGACTCGTTTGAGAGATGCAGTTTGTCGTAAGAGACCAGAGTTGCATAGGAATGATGAATAGTTGCTTCATCACGATAATGCCCCAGCTCACGCATCACATCTTGTTCAGCAGTTCTTGCTTAAACACCAAATCCAGAAAGTCCATCAGCCTCCATACTTACCTAACCTCGCATCCTGTGACTTTTATTGTTTCCAAAACTGAAATTACCACTAAAAAGAAGGAGATTTGACGACTTAGAGACCATTAAGCAAAATTCGACACAGCAGCTTCATAGCATAATGAAAGAGGCATTTCAAAATTGTTTCCAGCAGTGGCAAGAATGCTGGAGGAAGTGTGTTTTTTATTGGAAGGGGACTACTTGAAGGAGACTGAGTGCAATAACTGTCAGAGTTATACTTGTGTTATTGTACAAGTCTCTATACTTTTTGATCGCACTTCGTAAGTAATTCACTATCAGAGAAAGCAGAATAGCAAACAAGCAATCAACTTATTTATTTATTTATTTTATTTAACAGCTTTTATATACCGCGCTATTCATCATCAGCGCGGTTTACAATTTAACAACTTTATACTTAAAACATATAACATATGTCAAGTTTACAGATAACAGGGAATAAAACGGGGATAACTGGGGTAAAAAATATTAACAACTATGTACAGTAAATTAGCATGTGTTTTGGGCTCTATAGGCTAAGGATGAACAAGATTATAATTTGGAGCGAGCAATCCAGATTAGGGAATCATTGATTAACCATAGTCATTGGTTTGAATTGGAAGGGAAGGGGATGGGGAGATATTGCCTTGGAAGAAGTGTTGCTGGAAGAGGTGTGTTTTTAGGGCTTTTCTGAATTGAGACAGGTCTTTTTGTGATCTGATGTTGGTTGGCAACATGTTCCAGCATCTGGGGGCGAAGAATGAAAATGCTCTCTTGGTAGTGGTCTGAGTAAGTTTTGGTAGGTCTTTTGGGGCCATTAATGTGTTTTCAGTTACAGATCGTCTAGATCTGGGGTCCTGTACATGGTAAAGGAGGTCAGTTAGCGAGGATGGTGATATTCGATGGAACGCTTTAAAGGTCAAGAGGAGGGCTTTGTATAGAATCCTACATGTTATCGGGAGCCAATGAAGATCGATCAGGATGGGAGTAATATGTTGGCTTCTTGAGGCTCCATAAAGAACCCTGGCTGCTGTATTCATGGCCATTTTTAGTGGGTTCAGCGTGCTCTTGGGTAGGCCATGTAGTACAATATTTGCATAGTCGAAGTGTGGGGTGACTAGTGATTGGAAGGTTGTGCGGAAGTCATTTGGTTCCAGCATGGGTCTGAGATGGCGTAGCGTACAGATCTTGTGATAGATGGATTTTACTGTACTTTTTATGTGCTCTTTGAATTCCAGGCGTTGGTCCAGTATGACACCTAGGTAACGTATCATGGTTTTGAAAGGTAAATCGGCATCTCTTGTTCTTAGCGATGGTGGGGGAGAGAAGTCTTTATTCCTTGTGACGATCAAGGCTTCTGTTTTTTTAAAATTTATTCAGAGATTTTGTGTGAGCAGCCAATCAGAGATTGCATTGAAGCAGGTGGTTAAAGATGTGTAGTCGGGTTTTATAACATTGATTGGTGTGAATAGGAGAACATCGTCGGCATAGATGAGGCATGAAATTCCGAATGACCGAGAGATGTCACAGATTGGCTGCATGTAGATAGTGAATAGCAAGGCCGAGAGGGAGGAACCCTGTGGTACTCCTTGCTTCTATCGGAAAGGCTGGGACGTTATATCACCGATCCGGACCTGTTGCCAGCGATCTTCCAAGTAGGATTTGCATCAGTTCCATGCAGTTCCTTGAATCCCTTTATCATGGAGCCGGGCTAGAAGTTGGTCATGGTCTACTGAGTCAAAAGCTGCAGATATGTCTAGGAAAATCATTGCAACTCCATTTCTGATATTGTCTGTTGTTTTAATGAGCGTGTTCATTAGGGAAACAAGAAGAGTTTCGACTCTGTGTGCTTCTCTGAACCCATGCTGGTTTGGATCTAGTGGTGCTTCAGAATCGATGTGTTGTTGAATCTGCCTTAGTGTGATCTTTTCAAGGATCTTGGCTAATAGTGGAATGCTGGAGATTGGACGGTAAGAATCCTCCTTCTTTGGGTCCAGTTTGTTGTTTTTCAGTAAGGGCTGAATGGAGATCTGTTTGAGGGCTGTTGGAAATATCCCTGTGCTGAGTGACTGGTCGGCAATGGCTGCGATGTACGGACTAAGCTCTGTTCTCAGAGCTTTTATCCAGTGGACTGTGCATGGGTCGTTAGGGGCAGTAGTGGTATTGATGGAGGCTATAAGTTCTTTGATTGTCTTTGGAGTTGGAGATGAGAATTTATTAAGTATGGACTGAACATTGGAAGATTGTGTGGTTTGACTTGAGGTTGACTTTGTGATTTTGATCACCTTGGACTGAATATAGTCAGCATATAGTTGTGGTTGTATATGCTCCTGTTGTGGTGGAGTAGGTTCACTGGTCAGGGATTTTACTAATTGGAAGAGATCTTTTGGTTTGTTAAGAGACCGGTTAAGAAGTCTTGCATGAAATTCTTTTCTCTTATCCCAGGTTTGCTGACGGTGAGATTCCAAGTGAGATAAATAGGTGTCTTGGTCATTGGGATCTAGAGAGTGTCTCCATTTCCTCTCTAATTTCCTTAGTCGGTGTAATGAGGCTCGTAGTTCAGTGGAGAACCATGGTGCGTTCTGTTTCTTAGGTGTGAGCGTATTGATTGAAGTTCGGGTGTTTGTGGTGGGAATCAGGGCGGATAGTCCAAGAGTACTGTTCCAATTCAATACAGTCTCATTGATGTTGTTGGGTATTTGAGAGAGTTTTGGGATGATTTGGGCAGTGATTGCATCTCTGTCAAATGGTTTAAATCGAGGGCGTCTTGATTGTGAGTAGGTATCTGATGGTTTGCTTGTAGGATCCTCAGATGGTATGATAAATGTTATAAGGTTGTGGTCGGACCAGGGGACGGGAATTGATGATGGCTCGAGTTGATCAAGCGAGTCAATGGATGAGGATGGGGCAAAGATGAGGTCCAGGAGATTACCTTGATTATGGGTTGGGTTTTTTACAATTTGTCTATAATGTAGGTTGACCATCGCGTCAAGGAAGGAGTTTGATATTGATGGCAGCGTGGATGCCAGATTGAAGTCTCCAAGGAGCCAGTTAGGTTTGTCAGGATATTTAGGGTTGATAGCAAGATAAATTATGTTCGAGAAATCATCAGCTGGAGCGTTTGGGGCTCTGTAGATAAGATTTATAGTATTGGCTTTATTGGCAATAGATAATGTATTTATATGGTTTGTGGTCTTGGTGGAGGTGATATGGTATTTCAAATCAGATCTTGCTATTATGCAGACTCCTACTCCTTTTCTGTTCTCTCTGTTGCAAGTGTAAATAGAGTAGTTGGGTGGGGTAAGTTGGTTTATAAGGACATTATCAGTACCAGAAAGCCAAGTTTCTGTGACCAGAAGGATGTCTAGTTTGAGGTTCATTATAAGATCGATGATAGCAGGCCATTTGTTGCGGGCTGAGCGTGCGTTAATGAGGGCGCACTTGAGGTCATGTAAGGTAGTTCCCGGATTATATCTCTTGGTATTTGTTGTTTCAAGAGGTACATAGAGGAGATGGGTGTGTCTGTTGTGGCATGTGCTCTGTGTGTGGTGGTGTTGATTTTGGTGGGGTTTCCTATTTCTGTATTGGTGTATAGGAATAGGGTTAGAGTCAGTTGTTAGAGCATAAGAAGAATGTAAGAAAACAGAGAGGGTAGAGAGGAGCAGGATGGCAAGCGTGATAGTGGCCATGGTAGGGTAGGTTGGTATGTAGCTATATGACAATGGATGGGGGAGAGCAGCGGGAAGGCAAGGCTAGGGTTTAGTATCAGGGAGTGGAGTTGTTCTTTGTCTAGTAGTTGTAACAGATACTATCTGTAATAAGGTAGAAGTTGAAGAAAGAATACTTTGTACAAGAGGCCCTGTTTCAAGGTAGGCGTTGCAGGGGAAGATACTTTATACGACAATCAGGTTACAGAATACTTTGTACAAGAGTCCCAGCTAGAGGAAGGGATTGCAGGGGAGATGCTTTGTACAACAATCGAGTTAAAGATGGAAGTTGCAAGGAAGCTACTTTGTACAACAATCGTAGTTACAGTATAGATGTCATAAAAGATACTTTGTACCAGAGTCAATTTACAGGGTAGTAGTTCTAAGAGAGGTACTTTATACAATAATCTCAGAAAGGCATATTGTTTTGTCACATCCAACAAGTAAAGGGGATAGGTAGCCTGGTAAAACAGAGACAGAGTGGCTATCTGTATTTATAAATGGTGAGACATTTAATTGATTGATATGGTTGAGATAGACTTACAATTTATATTATGCTACTTGGGTAAGTCTTGCAATCTGCTCAGCGCATATGTTTACTCACGGTTGGGCTAAAATAGGTGTTTGAGCTATTATCAATGCATTTAGAGTTAGAGCTGCAGTCTTGTTTTAACGGCCCGCACCTAAGGGCCACGCCAAAGGGCCCTCTGGCGAGGCCCTCAGGCGCGGGCCCGCCAGGTGCGGGCGTGCCCGATTGGCGCTGGCTTTTAAAGGCTGCACGCTACCCCGATTGGGCAGCACTTCAGGAGGGGGATGGTGTCCTTCAGCGTTGCTCCGGCCCACTCTATCCCCTCGGGGAGAGCAGTGGAGGAGGGCCGGAGTATTTCAAATGGCTGCGCGCCCGATCGGCGCCGGCTTTTAAAGGCTGCACGCTGCCCCGATTGGGCAGCACTTCAGGAGGGGGATGGTGTCCTTCAGCGTTGCTCCGGCCCGCTCTATCCCCTCGGGGAGAGCAGTGGAGGAGGGCCGGAGTATTTCAAAGTATTTCAGACTTAAGCTAAAAAAAGAAAAGAACTGGTACAGGAATAGTACAGAGGTTGCATTAAACTGAACGAGATCTGGGATAAATTGGATAGTCTACTTCTCTTTTTAACATATGAAGGTTGAACCACTCCAACCATTTGTCTTATGTTCCAGCAAATTCCAAGAATTGCTTCACATAATTTTGTTTCAAATTGTATTTTGTTTTGTTTCATTTAGCAGCCTATATACTGAGCATTATTTTCTGTAGACAGAAGATGGGAAAAGCCTTCTAGTGTACGAGGCCCTAAAATAGAAATAATATTTGATTGATAAGGTTATACGGTTGAACTGATTATTCTTTTTCAGGTATATGATAAAGCATATTGAAGCCTATAGTTCTGCTACAACTGCACAGAAGGATAGTGACAAAGCTGTGACAGACAACTGGGCCTCTTTCAAAGAGCACTGCCATGAGATTTTTTTGCTCAGACTTGTGTCTTGTGTTCAGATTGCAAGTAAACTTTCTTTCCACTGCAGTGTAAGTACACATTAAGGCGACTTTTTTTTTCTCAGTAATCTAGAAGTTGCGGTGATTATAACGTGGAATATATGTAAAGTCTTTGTTGACTGGTCAGTTTTTAAATGAAACCCATAAGCTACTCCTGCAGCCAGGGCTGACGCAACAATCAGGCAAGACTAGGTGGTCACCTAGGGCAGCACCTTCTTGGGGAGGGGGCAGCAAAGTGAAACAATAGATTCTGACAGCCACACAAACTTAAAGAGCCATCAGCACATTCTATTACCTGCAGGAGGAATAGGCACGCACACACACACAAAGCAGTTTAATATTTAAAAGTATGATATCCAATTATGCATTTTTACAAGATTATTGTTGGAAGGGTTGGATTTAATAATCAAAATCACATGGTGGGGTGTAAGACGGAAGGTTTGCCTAGGTCACCCAATACCTTGCACCAGTCCCAGGACTGTCCCTGCCTGCAGCAGGCAGAAAGAAAGGGGATCAGCAGTCTTTGGGCAGTTCAGAATTAATTGCACACAAAGGGAGCGATGTAGAAAGCTGGCGCTGAAGTCACACGCTATTAGTTATGTACACATCTATGACCTCAGCGCTGGTATGCAGAAAGGGGCGCACATTGCTATAAAGGGAAATTCAGTGAAACTCACTCCATGATATTGTAATATTTATTTTATTTGTTAGTTAAGTCTTTGATTTTAATTGTGTATGTTACTTGTGATTCGCCTAGGTTTGTAGTGCGGAATATACATTTTTTAAATAAATAAGCAAATGAGGCACGTGTAAAACTTCGGTGTAAATGTCAGAGTTAAACTGGGAGAGCAAGCCAAGCACATGCACACAGAAGTCAGCGCAAGTTTGGCATGCTCTCCCAGAGAAACAGAGTCATCTGAGACGAAGTTTGACACCACCTCAGATGATCCAGGCAACAGGGAAAGCCCCCGTTGCCATCAAAATACTGTCGGGGGACCAGTGCCTCTGACACGGACACCCTGACAGAAATCAAATCCTTGCAGCCCTGATCCTTGCTTGCCCGCTCAATAAAAAAACCCTGGTGGTCCAGTGGCTCCGATCTCCCCATCCAATAACAGAAAGGCCCAATAGTCCCTGACCCCCCACCCCCTTCCTGGTACCTTTAAGCTGGAGCAGGAACGTTGCCCATCTTCAGGCAGTGCTGCATCTCGGCACATTGACCTTACGTACAAAGTCCTGCCGGCTCCATAATTTATTATGTTTAGACTGCTTTTGTAGTTATCAGTTTGAAGGAAATATTTTATAGTAACCCTTAGGTTTCATAATTGCTGAATTATGCATCTTTTTATAGTTAAGCACTAAGGTTATGACAGGGAATATGGGTAACACAGATTCCCAGGAGAGTAGTTTGGGCAGAGCAAGGATGAAGTTCATATATACTCTATAGCTGCACACATTATTTTTTTATGTGCCATCAAGTCAGTGACTGACTCCTGGTGACCTAACAACCCCTGGGTTTTCTTGGTATGATATGACCAGAAGTAGATGGCCAGACCTTTTCTTCTGAGGCAGTGGAAGGTAAGTGACTTGCCCAAGATTACGAGGAGTGTCAGTGGGAATCAAACCCTGATCTCTTGCATACTAGGTTTGGTGCTCTAACCACTAGGCTACTCCTCCGCTCCAGTTACATGTCTATATGCACACATTTAGACCTGTCTCAGAGCATGTCTACATTTGTGTGCTATTGGAGATAGTGTTTTCTTGATAACATAGGTGCATGTTTGAGAATTTTTGTAGGTGCTCTAGTATAAAATTATCCTCCCTCTATAGATTTAGTCACAATACCCAATGAGAGTTTCTTATGAGTTCTTTACAGTTAGATACAAAATTATCCAAGTATCAGAAATACAGGTTTCCATTTCATCCTGCTAGACCAGTCCAGACAAGTGGGTTGTGTTCCCCTACCAGAAGACTGGTAGAGACAAAGAACCAATGAAAATCTCAGATTTCAATGACATCACTGTCATGCCTCTACTTGCCTCAGCCACTAGAGGTCCCTCAGTATTTCTTTGTCTCCAACAGATGGTGAATGGATTTTCTCCTCTCTGTAGAAAATCTGAGGATTGAGAGGAAAAGATATTGATTAAAAGCTCATGAATGACCACCTTGAGTACAGAAAGGTGATGCTCTTACTTGAACATGACGTTGAAGGCTCTACTAGACTGCGTTTATTCAGTAGCCATAGGAGGAGGGAAAATCGGGTCAGCACCGTGTCCTTATCATAAGGGCCAGTTGAGCAGCCACAAATTGGAAGGATTTGGAAGAATCTGGAAGAGTAGAGCAGCCTCACACAACCTTAGCGCCCCCTCTCTCATCCTCTATCCCCCCTGCTTTCTCCCGAAGATTTCAGAAAGCTCTTAGAGGGATCTGTCTGCCAGCCACCTTACACACAGTGCTGTAAAAACAAAACCAGCCAGTGAAGCAGTTTCAAGGGAGTAGAGCCGAGTCCAGCGTGGATCCTATGCCTGTTGTTCTCAGGGGGTGAGTACCGTAAGAACATAAGACTTGACCTTGTCATTGTCCTTGTTGGGGACTCCTGGTTCCGTCTCTGAGGAACATAATTTGAGGTGGACTGCTAATGACCATTGGTGCTGTGGGGGGTTTCCTGCCATTTTCTGCATGCGTTAATAACGTTTTTGCCTATTGTGCACCTAGTGGTTGTGCAGTCCTGACACTCGTTCTGCCCAAGCAGCTCCAACGTGCACTCCTTCCCTAGTGCCTGTAACACACGGAATGTAAATATGCAGTTAGTGCATGCTTGCGGGCAAATATAGCCTTAGCGCACACTGTTGTGATACCCTAACTCTCTCTGTCTTCTTCCAGGAAACGCTGTCTGACCTGTGGCAAGTAAGGAGCCTTGTCTCTGGACTCTACCTTTCCTGCATGGCAGCTTCTGAGTTGCTTCTGGAGGACCTGCCGGGGGCTGCAGTTAGTCCTACTGTACCTGCCTCAGGACAAGAAGTGATGGCTAGCACTCTGGGAAAGGATGTTCAGCCAGCCGGAGGCTCCAGCAACTTTGCTGTGAGCTGCTCTCCGTCCTTGAGAGGAGTCTGTAGCGGCTGTGTCCCCTGGTGTTGGGGTGCCTTATTCAAGAGGAGAGCTTTCGGACTCCAGATTATCCTCCATGGAATTCTTTCCTTTTTTGCATCAGGCCTGGTCCTTCTGGCATGGAAATTCAAACCATGCTGCCTCGGGGTGCCCCTGTACTCAATCTTGTGTCAGGCAGACTGAAAGTAGAAGGCCTGTTCAGACCTTTGGCTGAACATCTCTGGCAAGGGACGCTCCTTGGAGATGGAGAACAGCTGGGAACTATTCGAGATGTTGAATATACCTTGAATGGCCTCTGATGTGGATGAGGAAGTGCTCTCACCTTGAGAAGATTATGCAGAGGCTGGCCGCCTATTCTGGAAGAAGGAGCTAGAGGCGTTATTGTTTATCATTTATTTTGCTTAATATACCACCCTTAGCGTTAGCAGCAGAATGGTTTACAATAATAAAACAAATATTTTTTAAAAAAATAAAAAAAGGAAAAATACAATTTAAGTAGAGAAGAAATAGAATAGAATAAAAAACCAAACCATTATAAAATAAGAATATTTGACATCCATGTACTTGTATGTCAAACATCTAACCTCCTTAATGCCTCTCCTGTTCTACAACAGCCCTATTCCTCTAGAGCAAATGCTTGCATAAATAAATAGCTTTTTAATTGGGATTTAAGGTTTGTGAAAGATGTCTCTAGCCGTAGAAAAGTAGGAAGGCTAATCCTTAGTGCTGAAGCCAAATAGCTGAAGGCTGATTGGCAGATGATTTCATAGTGGAATTTACGTAGTGGAGTATTAGCAGGGTCTCTCTGCTTTTGAACTTGATGGATGCTTCTGGCATGGAGCAGGAGCTGAAGGTACACCTGCTCCTTCAAGGGGTGCAGAAATAGACTGCTATCTTCCCATTCCCAGAGGTGATCAAGGATATGATCCGGTTGGAGTGAGACTCTACTGACTCCCTATCTAAAGGCTTACAAGCGTATAAGAAGATCTCTGCTCTCCCAGAGTGGTTTGACATTCCCAGGGTGGATGCGCAGGTCATGGCGGTTGCCAGATGGACCTTCATTCCTATGGAAGATGGATCAGTATTAATGGAGTTTCTGGATCGCACGGTGGATTCCTTGCTAAAGAACCAGTTCACTGTGGCAGCAGCTATTCTACAGCTGTCGGTATGCACCAGCCTGACATCTTGAGCTCTGCTTCAGTGGATTCAATCTCTTCTGTCTGATTATACTACCCCTCTTTTGGAGTCAGCTACGGCCTTCCTTTCTGATGCCAGTTTTTACCTGGTATGCTTGGCGACCAGGGATGGTGCCCTGATGATGGTGTCATGGCGTTGGATTTGGCGCAGACACATCCTCCAAAGCCTGGTTAGCACAACTGGCCTTTAAGGAGAAGCTTCTGTTCGGAATTAATTTGGAGAAGCTGGTGAAGGACCTAGGTGAGACGGAAGACAGGTCCAAGGGGCCTGTGAAGAGGGCTGGTGCCTCTTCTTCGTCATCCTCTGCTCGTCCACCAAGAGTATGCTGGCCGGACTCCCGAGGGTCTCGGGACTATTGCCATTAGCAACCTGGAAAACCTCTCTTTCCCTCTGCTTTCAGCCTTGGGTTCATTCCCAGTTCTTTCGTGAAGCAGGTGGGCCCAGAGTTTCAATCCCTTCCAGAGGTAGACTCTTCTGGGCTGCACCATAAAGGTTTGGGATCTCATTCCCTGGTTCCTCTGGTGGGCAGTAGGCTTCACCTCTTCTTTCAGGAATGGGCCCGGGTCACCAGCTCGGTGCTAGACATCATTCAGTTCAGCTATGTCCTGGAATGCAAAGAGCTGATTCTCGATGCCTTCATCATTTCTCTGTATGGATCTGTGATCAGAGATGCTGCTGTGTCGACCAGCTTGAACAAGTTGGGTCAATGAGCACTTGTGTGTTCTTTGCTTCCAGATGGAAACCTTGCGCTTTGTGATTTTGAGCAGTGCACCAAGGGGAATTTCCAACATCTCTGGATCTGGCCCAGATGTATTTTCATGTCCCGATCGGGCAGATAGCAGAGGTATGTGTTTTACTGTGCTTGGCTCTCACTATCGGCACCTTTAGGCTTATCCACTGCTCCAAGAATGTTCTCAAAGGTCATGGTGGTGACAGCCACAGTGCTATGGTGCCAAGAGATCTGTGTCCATCCCTATCGGGATGACTGGCTCATCTGAGCCCGTTCCCTCTCAGAGGCATCTCGGGTGACATCCTGTTTGATTTCCTTTTTGGAATGCCTCGGCTGGGTGATCAATCAGGAAAAGAGCCAGCTGTTGCCTTTCCAGTCCTTGGAGTTACTGGGAGCACGTTTCGACACTCAAGTGGGCAGAGTTTTCTTGCCAGGGGAGAAAGTCAAAAGACTGTTGGATTGCCTGGGACAGTTGTTTATGTTTATTAAAATTTGATATACAGTCAAACCTCGGTTTTCATGATTAATCCATTCAAAAAAGTCTGACTAAAACCAAAATGTATGAAAACTGAAGCAATATTTCCCATAAGAAATAATGTAAATCCAATTAATCCGTTCCAGACACCCAAAAATATTCACAAAAAATACATTTTATAGAGAATAACTATATTTTTCATACAGAAAACAATGAGAAATAAATATAAATGACTAATGAAATGGATAAATGAACATTTAACATCACTTTTACCTTTATTGAAGACTCTTGTTGGCATATGGAAGACGGTGAGGAGGGGAGAGGGAGGAGGAGAGGTTATTGTTTGGAAGGGGAATCCCCCTCCATAAGGACCTCAGGTATCAAGGCCCTATCCGGGGTTACTTCCCTTCTTTGTCTTTTACTGGCACAGGAATTTTAAAAAAAGAAAAAAACAAGAAGGATCCACAAAAAAAAAGCCTCCAGTAAAGGCACCAGCCACAGCCACCGGAAACACCACTCTCCCGCTCAGGCAACTTGGAACGCAGAGCTGAGCATGCGTTCCAGAGCCATGTGGCAATGGCTGCAGCAGCATGGGCCCCTGAAATCTCAGCCAGGCAGTAGAACAGCTCCTGTCACTTCTCTCACCTGCCCGATCGTCACAGGACAGCACACACACACACACACACACACACACAGATACAGCACTGTAATCTGATCTCCGACTCTCTCACCCGCCTCCGATTCCGTCTCAAAAGCAAATTGCAAGCTGGAAGAAATGCTCAGCAGCAAGTTTGGAAGACCCATCAGGACTGGCATGTTTGGAAGACCCATCAAAGTTTCGCCGTCAGCAGGGAGTCCCAGCAGGGAGTCCTCTAATTGAGCGTGTCGGAAGCATCAGATCAGCCACACTCTCACTCCTTGATTCTTGCTACTGTATTTCTCAAAGGATCGCTGAAAGCAAAGAGGTCTGGATCGCAAAAACAAGCTAAGTACTGTACTTTACTGAACGACCCCCCCCCCCTGGAATGGACCATTTTAAAATTGTACTAAAACCGAGCAGATGTACGAGAACCAGGACAAAATCTCAATGAAAAAAGACATTGAAAACCGAAGCATACGAAAACCGAGGTTTGACTGTACCACCCTTCAGAAGAGTAGTAGAGCAGTTTACAATAAAAATATTTTAAAAGGGAGAAAAGAACTCCATAAAATTCTAGGACAGAGGAACACAGATATGCTAGGTGAGGGGGAGGAAGAGAGGCCAGGGAGGGGCAGGTGTAATCAGCAGGGGACCTGGGATATCCCATTCATAGGCGGCATGAAACAAAAGAGTTCTGTGCTCAACAGGCCCCCATATTCTGGGATTAGCTTCAGCTCCTCAGATTGATGACAGCGACCATAGCGATGCTGCCATGGTTATGTGCTCACATGCGATCATTCCATCGGTCCTTGTTGATTCAATGGTTCAGGAGCTTTCGGGAGTTCATGTGCAGGCTTCCCCTCCCGTTGATGGTGAAGACCAACCTGTGATGGTGGCGGCAGCCCTTTCATCTGAGGAACGGCGTACCACTGGATGATTGTTTCTGGATCTTGCTGACAATGGATGCCAGTCTTTTGGGCTGGGGAGCCCATTGCCAAGACCATATGCCAAGACCGTTGGAACTGCAGGGAAGTGGTGTGATCCATCAACTGCCTCAAGATGAGGACTATCAGGTTGGCTCTTTTGCGTTTTCAGCCACTGGTTGTGGGCTAGGCAGTTTGAGTGTTTTCAGACAATGCCACAGTGGTGGCTTATGTCTATTAGCCAGGCGGCACAAGGTGCTGGAGATGGCTCTCCTGTTTGCCCGGGCAGAGAAGAATCACCTAGCCTTGTCACACTGCCGGGATGGACAATATGAAAGTGGACATCCTCAGCCAGCACTCTCTGAATCCTGGAGAGTGGGAGTTGAGTCAGGAGACATTTCAGTTGCTTCTGCGCTGTTGAGGTTGCCTCAAAATGGATCTGATGGTGACCCGCTCTAATGCAAAGTTTTACCACTTCTTCAGTCACCACATGCTGATGGGATCCGAGGGCGTCAATGTCCTGACCCAGCCTTGGCGAAGTCAGCGGCTGCTGTATGTGTTTTGTCCATGGCCCCAGATGGGGCATATGATTTGGCATATAGAGCACCACCCGAGTAGGATTGTTCTGGTAGCAGCGGATTGGCCATGGAGTGTGGTTCAGAGACCTGATGTGGCTCCTGCAGGCACCCCATCATTGGCTGCCTCTATTTTGAGGGCTATTGCAGTAGGGACCAATCGTCCTGCAGGACCCGGCTCTCTTTTTGCTTGCAGCAGGCTCTTGAAAGGAGAATGCTAGCTCATAAGGGCTACTCTTCAGCAGTGATCTCTACTTTGCTTGGGGCCCAGAGGAGGTTTACCAAGCTAGCATACATACGGATGTGGTGCCTCTTGAGCATTGGTCCGACTCATGGCAGTTGGCTCCTGAGGTGCAAGGTATCCTCTCCATTGGCCTTTATGCAGGATAGTTAGAAAAGGGCTTTTTACTTTGCTTCTTGAAAGTTCAGGTGGCAATTCTGACTTGTTTCCATGGTCCAGTGGCGGGCAAGTCTTTGGCCTTGCACCTGGATGTCTCACATTTTCTCCAGGGGATTTGGTGTCTGCATCCTCCCCTTCTGTCTATGATCCCTTCATGGGATCAATGTCTAGTGCTCAGGGCTCTAATGGCAGCCCCCTTTGAGCTGTTGAAGTGTGACTTTAAAGGATTTGATGCTCAAGACTGTCTTCTTGGTCGCGATTCGTTCTGCAAAGCAGATCTCCGAGCTGCACGCTCTGTCTTACCAAGATCCTTATCTGTCTTTTTCAAAGGAGACCATTTCCATTCAGCCTGTGCCTTCTTTCTTGCCTAAGGTGCTGTCTTCCTTCACATAAACCAGATGGTTTGCCTGCTCTCCTTCTCTAAGGAGCAGTGTTAGGGGAAGAATTAGGATCCTCATCTTGTGGATATCCAGAGTGATTCTCCAGTACTTGAAGGTTACAAATGCCATTGTAAGTCAGACCATCTTTTTGTGCTTCTTGCTGGCCTGCACAAGGCTGAAACAGCAGCCAGGTTGACTTTGGAGTGCTGGATTAAGGTGGCTATTGCCTTGGTGTATCTATTGCAGAACCAGCTGGTTGCGGAGGGTTTGCACACCATTCTATCCGAGCACAAGCATCCTTGTGGGCGCAGCAGAGCTCAGTAGCCCCTACAGACATTTGTCAGACAGCAACATGGGCATCACGCACGGGTGGACCAGACATTGGCTCAAGAGTTTTGTGAACTACTGTGTCTTCTTCCCACCCACTGGTGTTGTAGGTTTGGTACATCCCACTGATCTGGTCTAGCAGGATGATATGGAAGGTGACATTTTACTTGCCAGTTAATGTCCTTTCCTTCAGTCCTGCTAGACCAGTCCAGGGCCCACACCCTGAAACTGCATTTGCTTTGCTCTTCTGCTGTGGTACCTTTGGGTCCGCTGTGATTTTTATATTTGACTCTGCGGGTTTATCTTCTATAGACAGTCTTCTGTTTATGCTTTCTTGTACATAGTTCTTGACTGTTGATTACTCCTTGTTGCCCACGATTGAGATTATGTGAGGTTTGCCATGTTTTCTCCCATATGCTTTGGGATGAATACTGAGGGGCCTCTGGTGGCTCAGACGTATAGAGGCATGAGAGTGATATCATTGAAATATGGGCTTTTCATTGGTTCTCCGTCTCCACCAATCTGCTGACAGGGGAACAGCCCACTTGTCTGGACTGGTCTAACAGGACTCAAGGAAAGGACATTAACTGGTAAGTAAAATGCCACCTTTCATATAGTGGAAAATTGTGCTAATAAACCGATTAGGTTTTGGACAAGTAGGGATTTTGTCACTGTTTTTTCCCTGCTTGTCTTTGACAAAGTGTTCACTCATAGAGAATATCATATTTGGTGCTAAAGGTTTGAGGAAGGGAGAGTTCCTATTAGAAAGTAAAATATTTTAGAGAATTTAGGAGGATAGTTACTGAAGTGCATTCTCTGTGGACAATGCAGGGAAAATTCAGGTACACAGTGGTGATGTTCTCCAGACATATTCTGTGTGTGGTACTGTCCTCTAGCTCAGAGAATCTTTTTGGACTCTTATCGTACGTGGGGATTCTTGCTCTCTCTGATCCTTTTCCTCCCCCTTCAGTTATTTTTTCTCTATCAGAACCTTCACCACATGGTGCTTTCCCTTCAGCGCAGCTCATCTTCACTCTATGAAAATTTGTCTTCCTGTCATTAAACAAGAAATTGAATATTGAGAATGCCTTCCTTGGACTCCTCAAGTCTCCCTGGTACCTCCTATGATCTTGTGCCTCAGGAACAAAATTGATGCTCTCACTGCTTCGCACTCCAGGCCAAGACCAAGCACCAGAGGGTGAGCACAACAACTAGAACTGCAAGCACATTGCCCAACCAGATGCAGCAAACATATCGATGGCAAAGATAACCTTGGGAGCCAGTGGCCACAAAAACCTGGACTGTGCCTCCTCTACAAGACCACACACACAGTACAACTGTGGTCAGAAAGGATGCATGGCAAGAAATGGTCAGAATCTAAACACATAGGGATCTGTTTACTAAACGGCGGTAGCAGACTCCATGCGATATCGGAGCCGCGGCCCCATTGATTTCAATGGGGCCGCGGCTCCGATATCGCACGGAGTCCGCTACCGCCAGTTAGTAAACAGACCCCATTGTGTCAGTAGCTCTCCACTCAGCAAAAAAGCTGCTGTGAGGCACCAGCTCCAGCAAAGAACCATCGGTGAGTTCCAAGAACTGTCTGCTTGATAACAATGCCTCTTTACATGTGGTGTAGATTCTCCCCTCCCCCACAGATCTCACCCAAAGCAGACTGCACTATGCTGGCCCTACTCCCACAACCACCACCTCAATGGCTTCTCAGCAGACCTTCCTACTGCTGCTTATGCAGAAATTCCTGCTATACTCGTAAACCACAGTTATGCTTCAAAACACAGTCAGTTTTTCATGCATTGTTCTCTCTCTACTACTGGCACCATCAGCTCCCATGGGGTTTCCGGAACCCTACACCAACCATCAGGAGGGTTGTCCCTTCTAGAACCAGCCCCTCTCTCCATGGTCCCAGCCCTTGGCCATCAAGCATCTTCCGCAGTCCCCAGGAAGACTCCATCTCTGCCAGTGTACTCTCCCATCCCTACAACTCGGGAGAAGACGCCGCAGCAGTTACCTGCTTCCTTGAGGCCATCACCAGTTCAGCAGTCATCCCAACAGGAACACTCAGAAGACACCTCATATCCAAGTTCTTATTAAAGCTTTCCAATCTCTCGTTCTGGGAGCCACAGAGATCCCTACTTCCAAAAAGGATTTCCATTCCATATTAAATCCATGAGTGTGCTAAGAGAGCTTCTGGCTCTGCCATGACATGTCCTCAGAGACCTTCAACTTAGTGCCTAGCAAACACGTCTTTCAGTCAAAGCTACCTCTTAACAGCTTGATGCCAAGTACAAACTTATCAGGGGCCCCAACTACCTTTAGTCACAGCTACCACACCATTGATGGTTTCAGAAACTGCCCTAATGAGATTGAAGACAGAAAAACCCAGTAGCCACACCCTGCCTTATCGCGATCACAAAATCCCAGATGTGGTTATAGGAAGCATCAGCTACAGATGCTACACTACCACCATTCACTGATGGAACAAGCCATGGCATCTGACATGCCCTCAGAAGCTCTTGAGCAGGTTCATCTTGCGGTCCAAGAGTGTGCTTATCACCTTCTCAAGGCGACCTATGATGCATACGATACCACCTTATGGGCTGTGGCCAGGCAGTCAGTGCTCACAAGACGGCCTGGGCTCTGGAAATCAGGGATTTGGGAAGATCTCCATGCTTGTCTCACTGATGTCCCCTGCTCAGGGGATATCCTCTTTGGAAACAAGGTACAAGATATGGTTATGCAGATTAAGGGCAACTACTTGGCAGTGCAGAAGTTGTCTCTGACTTCTAGAAATCTTCCCAATATCATAGAAGCTAGCGATCTTTCTTCAAGAGGCAGTATCTTCCTCAGTTTTTACAGCACTTCTATCCAAGATGAAGATATCAACCTTATGTGAGACTGTCTCCACCACGTCAGCCACCTCAGTTTTATTTACAGTGCTTGCAACCTTGGGAAAGAAAGCATCTTTCAGCTGCTGCATTACTTGCCCAACTCATCTTTTTGACTACCTGCCGTTAGGGGTCCTTCAAGGCAGCCTGGTAGTCCATCATCATCATCATCATCATCAATTACTTGTCCTCAGAATTGTGAATGCAGATATTGTGTCAAGATGGCCTTCTTGATCGTGCCCTGCTCAGGTCTCTGGGTTTCATGATCAACAAGGCCAAGTCCCATCTAATGCCAGTGTAGTGCCTTTGCTTCATAGATGCCGATTTTGACACAATATCTGCAACTGTGTTCTTCTGGAGGACAAGCAAGAGACCATCCAACTATTTGCGCAGGAGCTTATGAGTGTCTGCAGAGCCTTAGCACAGATCATCCTTCACCTCCCTTTCGTCATCCTCTACTGCAGCTCTTCCTCACCACCGATACTTCCCTCTGTGGTTAGGAAGTGCATCTCAATCATCTCTGCAGTTAAAATGCATGGAACAGGATGGAGAGCCACCTTCACATCAACCAGCTGGAGCTCAGAGCCATGCTTAATGCCCTTCAAACCTTTACACCCTGGCTTCAGGAGGGGTTCCTATTCATCCGCACAATCAGGTGACAGTGTTCTACGCAAACAAGTTGGGGGGCCTGCGGTCCTAGAGGTTCTGCAAAGATGTTCTCCATATATGGATACTGGCTCAAATGCTGCAATGCACTTTTCAGGCAGCCTATCTACCAGGAGAGCACAACTAGCTTTGGACTCTCTAAGTCACCAGTTAGACCCCCATGAATGGTCTCTAGATAGGGACTTAGCCCTCAGCTTCTTCCAGAATGGGTAGGCCAGACCTGGACCTCTTTGCCTCACCGGAGAACACCAAATGTCTCAATATGTAATCTCTCTGACCAACTCCCAACCCCTTTTATCACAGTTTCTTTGTCCTGTCTTGAGATGAGGGCTTCCACTATGCATTCCCTCATTTTCCTCTCATACCTAGAAGGACTGAGCCCCATTGCTGCTCATAAGAACATAAGATATGCCATACTGGGTCAGACAAAGGTCCATCAAGCCCAGTATCCCGTTTCCAACAGTGGCCAATCTAGGTCATACATACCTAGCAGTTTCCCCAAAAGACACAGGTTCCACAGTGCTTGTATTGAGTCAGCATTGATATCCTGGGTCCCTTCTTAATAATGGTTTATGGACCTTTCCTCCAGGAACTTGTCCAAACCCTTTTTTAAACCCAGCTATATGAACAGCCTTTACTACATCCTCCGGTAACAAATTCCAGAGTTTGATTACACGTTGAGTGAAAAAATATATTTTTTTATTAGTCTTAAATAGTTTGCCCTGTAGCTTCATTGCATGCCCCCTAGTCTTTCAATATTCTGATAACGTAAACAATCAATCTACGTTTACCCGTTCATTAATTTATAGACTTCTATCATATCTCCCCTTAGCCGTCTCTTTTCCAGGTTAAAGAGCCCTAACCTTTTTAGCCTTTCTTCATAGGGGTATCTTTCCATCCCCTTTACCATTTTGATGGCTCTTCTCTGAACCTTTTCTAATAACGCTATATCCTTTTTAAGATACGGCAACCAGAATTGCACACAATAGTCAAGGTGTGGTCTCACCATGGAACGATATAGAAGCATTATAATATCCTTTGTTTTATTTTCCATTCTTTTCCTTATGATGCCTAGCATTCTATTTGCTCTCTTTGCCGCCGCTGCACACTGGTCAGAAGGTTTTAACATGTTATCCACAATGATGCCTAAATCTTTTTCCTGGGTGGTGGTTCCTAATGTGGAACCTTGCATCATGTAACCATAGTTTGGGTTGTTCTTCCCTAGGTGCATAACTTTGCACTTGTCCACATTAAATTTCATCTGCCATTTTGATGCCCAGTCTTCCAGTTTATCAAGATCCTCTTGCAATTTTCCACAATCCTCTTGGGTTTTAGCAACTTTAAATAGTTTTGTGTCATCTGCAAATTTGATAACCTCACTCATTATTCCCTTTTCCAGGTCATTTATGAATATGTCGAAAAGCAGCGGACCCAGCACCGATCCCTGGGGTACACCACTATTCACCTTTCTCCATTGGGAAAATTGGCCATTTAGCCCTACCCTCTGCTTTCTGTCTTTTAACCAGTTCCTGATCCACAATAATACACTGCCTCCTATCCCATGACTCTTTAGTTTTGCCAAAGGTCTCTGATGAGGGACCTTGTCAAAGGCTTTCTGAAAGTCCAAATATACTATATCAACCGACTCACCTTTGTCTACCTGTTTATTCACACCTTCAAAAAAAACCATAGATTAGTAAGACAAGATCTTCCTTTTCTAAAGCCATGTTGGCTGTCTCCCATTAAGCCATGACTATCTACATGTTCAGCAATTTTGTTCTTTATGATGATTTCTACCATGTTCCTGGTACTGACCTCAGGCTCACCGGTCTGTAGTTTCCCGGATCACCCCTGGAACCCTTTTTAAAAATTGTCGTTACGTTCGCCATCCTCCAATCTCAGGTATTACAGATGATTTTAATGATAGTTCACAGCTTACTAATAGCAGGTCTGCAATCTCATATTTCAGTTCTTTCAACACCCTTGAATGTATATCATCCGGCCCAGGTGATTTGCTACTCTTCAGTTTATCTAATGGTTGTAATACATCTTCCCGATGTATCAATATTTCCTTCAATTCTTCTGCACCTTTAAATACCACTTCAGTCATGGGTAACATCCCTACATCTTCCTCAGTAAAGACCGAAGCAAAGAATTCATTCAGTTTCTCTGCTATCGCCTTTTCGCCTCTTAGTGCACCTTTAACCCCGCTATCATCTAATGGACCAACTGACTCTCTCACAGGATTTTTTGCTACGAATGTACTTGAAAAAGTCTTTATTACGTGTTTTTGCTACCGCAGTAAGCTTCTCAAAT
Organism: Ichthyophis bannanicus; assembly: GCA_033557465.1. Classification (NCBI taxonomy): domain Eukaryota; kingdom Metazoa; phylum Chordata; class Amphibia; order Gymnophiona; family Ichthyophiidae; genus Ichthyophis; species Ichthyophis bannanicus. Next base: position 58,848,856 of record CM066045.1, read on the forward strand.
TCTCCCTTTGCCTGCCTTATCAATGCCTTGCATTTAACTTGTCAGTACTTGTGCTGTTTCCAGTTTTTGTCATTTGGCTCTTTTTTCCATTTCCTGAAAGATGCTTTTTGGCAACAACAGCCTCTCTGACCTCATCTTTAAACCATGCTGGCAGTTTTTTTGACTTCCACTTTTCTTAAAGCGTGGAATACAGCTGGTCTGGGCTTCCAAGATAGTATTTTTCAACAACACTCAAGCTTGATATAAGTCTTTAACCTTTGCAACTGTTCCTTTTAGTTTTTTCTTAACTATTTTCCTCATTTTATCATAGTCTCCCTTTCGAAAGTTAAAAGGTAGTACTGTGGATCTACTTACTATCCCTCCTCCACTAATTAAATCAAACTCGATCATGCTATGATCACTATTGCCAAGTGGCCCCAATACCCTTATCTCTTGCACTAGATCTGGTGTTCCACTAAGCACTATGTCCAATATGGCTTCCCCTCTGGTAGGTTCATGAACCTACTGCTCCAAGAAGCAGTCATTTATTTCATCTAGGAACCTTAATTCCCTAGCATATCCTGCCGTGACACTGACCCAGTCGATACCAGGGTAATTGAAATCACCTATTATTATTACTGTGCTATAACTTTTGTTAGCTTCCTTGATTTCCAAGGAAGCATTTCATCATTCTGGCCAGGCGGTCGATAGTACACCCCCACTGCCATCTCCTTCCCCTTTTTACATGGAAGTTCAATCCATAGAGATTCTACAGCAAATTTTGTTTCCTGCAAAACTTTAATCCTTTCTGACTCAATGCCCTCGCTAGCAAAGAGTGCAACCCCTCCACCAATTTGATCAGCTCTATCATTACGATATAGTTTGTACCCAGGTAGCACAGTGTCTCACTGGTTGTCCTCCTTCCACCATGTTTCTGAGATTCCAATCATGTCTAACCTCTCATTTTGTGGTATATATTCTAACTCTCCCATCTTATTTTTTAGACTTCTAGCATTTGCATACAAGCATTTTAGAGACTGTATTTTATTCATATTAAACTGGCTATTGGTAGGCATGGGTAATTTGGGATCTTTAAGCTCTGTCTGCTCCATTCTCGAGGGCATTTGGGCTACTTTACTCTTTTTTGGAACCTCCCTGCTTTTGGTAGTATCCTTCAAGGATACATTCTTCCGAACCATGCGCTCTTGTGCGACTGTCGGCTTTCCCCTATTATCTACTTTAAAAGCTGCTCTATCTCCTTTTTAAAGGTTAATGCCAGCATTCTGGTTCCATCCCGGTTAAGGTGAAGTCCATCCCTTCGGAAGAGCCCCTCCTTTCCCCAGAATGTTCCCCAGTTCCTAACAAATCCAAAACTCTCATCCTTGCACCATCGTCTCATCCACGCATTGAGACTCCGGAGCTCTGCCTGCCTTTTGGTTCCTGCGTGTGGAAGAGGAAGCATTTCGGAGAACGCTACCCTGGAAGTTCTGGATTTCAACTTCCTACCTAAAAGCCTAAATTTAGCCTCCAGAACCTCCCTACCATATTTTCCTATGTCATTGGTACCAACATGTACCAAGACAGCAGACTCCTCCCCATCACTATCTAAGACCTTATCTAGGTGGCGCATGAGGTCCGCTACCTCATAGTGCTCCAATGGCCCAGGCAAATCTGGTTCTCACTCCTCCTCTCCCTGCTGGAAGAGAAGCCATAGCTCTGAAATTCCAGTCCTCCCTCCTCACACACCAGAAGGGACGACTGCTTAATCCCAATCTGCACTCCATCACTCTTATTGTATGGAAGTTGAACGTGCATTGATGGCTTCCATTTCAGTTTTGCAAATTTGCATGAGGTCTTCCTAGCATCATGAAAAGATTCAACCAAGAAGTCCTACGATCTCAAATGGAGCCAGTTATACTGTTGGTGCCTTGATCACTAGCTCAACCCACTTACTTGCCCCCTTGGGGGACATCCTCCCCTACCTCCTCCACCTTTCCAAGCATGGCCTTCATACAACCTCCATGCACGTGCACCTTATAGCAATAGCAGCATATTATGACAAAACTGAGGGATGCTTCAGTCCATGAACTCATTAGTTTCCCACCTCATGTGGGGGCTCGAACATCAATCCACTCTTGAAACCACCAGCCTTAGCCTGGACCTGAATGCCATGAACAGCCCGTTTGAACAAATGGCTCAAGACTCTTCAAACAAGTGACATGAAGACATCCACATGGCGCATCAGCAAGCTTCACCTTGGTGCACTATTTTCCCTACACTCATTTTTTTCCAAATAAGAGTTATCCTCAGGACAATAAGGATTTTATAATGACTAATACCCAACCACTCCTCAACAATACAACACTCAACCTGGAAGAAGCAATTGAAGCCTGGAATAACAGCCTCAATGCCATTGCTATTCAACCACACAAAAACAACACTTCAAGGAAAAGAACCTCCGCTCCATTGTTCTCTCCCGATCTGCGAGACTCTCTTACGCACCTTAGAAGACTCGAAAAACGTTGGCACCGATCACTTGCCACTGATGATCATACAGCTTACAATCTCTATTTAGCAACTCACCATGAAGCAATCACAACCAAGAGGAAGCAGTATCACACTGAGATGCTCAAAAGATCATTAAACAAACCCCGTGATCTTTTCAGCCTAGTAAAATCACTATCAAATGAACCATCATCAGAACAAAAACATGATATTCACCCACAAGAATTTGCTGATTATTTGCAATCTAAACTTCTACAGACGGATGAGCTACAGAAAGTAGATATCCAAGAATCAACCTGCCAAAACACCTTTAACATCACTTTCCGCACCCTCAGCTAAACAAATTGAAGACACAATCTCTTCACTCAACACCTCCACCGCTCAAACTGATCCTTGCCCAGCCTTCTGGATCAAGGACCTTAGAAGTGCTTTTAGTCCGTTCATTGCAAGAATCATGAACCTCTCATTTACAACTGGATCCTTCCCATCTGCTCTAAAGCTCACATCCATCAGACCACTTTTAAAAAACCCCAAACTAGACCCAAAAAGAGCTGACTCATACAGGCCTATTGCTAGCATTCCCCTCCTAGCAAAAATCCTTGAAAAAGAGGTGCAACGCCAAATTCAAGACCACATAGATTCCACAGCCCCTCTCGACTACTTTCAACATGGATTCAGGGAACATCATGGAGTTGAAACACTCCTCACCACTCTCCTCAACAACTTACTCACCAGCATAGACAACATCCACCAAGGCGTGGTGCTAATCTTCTTAGATATAGCAGCAGCGTTTGACTCGGTAAATCACGAGATACTCATTACACGTTTGAAGGAAAAAGGCATCGGTAGTACAGCTCTGGAATGGTGTAAATCTTACCTGGACACCAGAATGCAATATGTAAAATCTGCAACGGGAGAATCAAATCTCTTCCATCAAAAACAAGGTGTGCCACAAGGGTCATCTCTCTCATCTCTCATGTTTAACATCTATATGCAGCCTATCTGCAATATCATCAGATCATTCAACGTGAAATGTATGATATATGCAGATGATATCCTACTATATATGCCATTTTCTACAATGCAATTAGACCTACTGCCCATAATAAATTGCTTTAATGCAGTATCAGAATGGCTTCTCTCACAGAACCTCCGCATACAACACAAGAAAACTGAGGTTCTCTTTGTTACGAGAGACCCCAACTTCATTCCACCATCACATATAAGTGTGAAAGGAGCTGATCTAGCCACAAAAGAAACAATAAGATACCTTGGAGTCACGCTGGACCACCGTCTCAATTTGAAAACACATGTAAACAATATTACAAAAGCTGTGTACTTCAAAATACACACACTCAGACATCTACGCTCATTACTGGACCCAGACGATTTTAGAACCATCTTCCAAGCACTCATCCTGCCGCATTTCGATTTCGCCAACGCAATTCTACAAGGTCTCCCTCAATCCACCCTAAGTTCTCTTCAACTTGCCATGAATACTGCTGCAAGGATTCTACAAGGAGCGTCCAGGAGCGATCATGTGACACCAATCCTCAAACAGCTTCACTGGCTCCCGATACAAGGCAGGCTCGAATTCAAAACCCTAATCCTCACATACAAGGCCATCCATGGTTTATCTGCAAACTCACTAATTGATCTCACACAAACACTACCACCAACAAGATCCAGAAGACAAATAGCGATAAACACCATAATAATGCCGAAGGCCATAACAACTTGTAGCCGATCAACAGCGAACAGAGCCTTCATGTTCTGCGCCCCAAAACACTGGAACTCCCTACCACCCGAAATTCGTGCCATAACTAACATAGGCCAATTCAGAAAGGCCCTCAAGCATAACCTATTCATCAAATACTACCCTACATAAAGCTTCCCTTCTCAAGCATAACCTATTCATCAAATACTACCCTACATAAAATGCAAAATATTCACTACAAACTTAACCACATTGCCTCCTTTCCCAAGCTCCACTGTCAATCTCACGTAAATACCTCTCTCATATGATCAAATTAACAGACCAACATTCTATGTATATAGTTTTACCCCATATTATCCAAGTTTATCATATCCAAGTTTATCTTCCTGTTTTATGTAAAACCGAGCAGCCTGTTGTTCTGGTCTTTAGTTCTCTGTAAACCGCGCTGATTGTAAATAGCGCGGTATATAAAAAATTGTAATAAATAAATAAATAAATCCAAAATTATTTCCTAAAGTAGTGTCCACACTCCACTTGACTCAATCTATTGTCCGCCCTGTCTTCTTTCCAAAGCCACATTCCACTTCAGCAGAGGTTCAACTGCAGGAGAGCACTGTTGTATTACTTTTAGGTCTGTCAAGCATGATAGCTTTTTATCATTTTCCATCCCAACAAGCCGAGTCTCCCAGTAGCCAACAAACCCTAGCAGACTGGGTTTCCAATTGCATCGCTTTCTGCTACACAGCTGCTGGACTCCTTTCCCCTGCAGGGTTACTCTGCATCATCTCAGAGTCATGGCCACAATAATGGCATGCCTATAGTTGGTTTCCTTGGAAGATATCTGCAAGGCTGCAACATGGTCGACAGTCCATACTTAAGGCAACATTATTGTTAGACGCTTCCACCCCCAGAGACACTACAGTTGTTGAGTTTTTAAGACTGAGGTAGGGAACATCGGTCACTTGATAGTGGCCCAGTGCTCCTGGGTGGGAAAAATAACTCCATCTTTTTGCTAGCATTATTTTTCCCTCAGAATAATGCAGCTTGCAGTGTTCAATGCAAGCTGCTTTATTAATTTACCATGGGAATCACAAACTCGCATTGCTGAATTCTCACAGGTTAGTTATTCCTGCAGTAAATTAAGTAACTCGCCCCCTTAATTTGTTATTTTTATAAGCAGTCTGAGACTTAGGTTTTGATACAAGACATTTTTAGGGAATTCAGGCCCTGCATTCCAATCATATTAAACATTCTCTATATTTTATAATGTGGAGGAGTAGCCTAGTAGTTAGAGCAACTGCCTAGTACCCAGTAGATCAAGGGTTCAATTCCCACTGGCACTCCTTGTGACCTTGAGCAAGTCACTTTACCCTTCATTGCTGCAGAAGAAAAGGCCAGGCAATCTACTTTCAGTGATACACTGACAAGAAAACCCAGAGGTATCTGGGTTGCTGGGAGTCAGCTTGGACTCAACAGCACTAAAAAAAAAAAAAAATTCTAATACTTATCAATCCTTGACACATGCTTAATCAGCTATGATCTGTAATAAATATTTCTACAAAAGCTCTTATATTAAAAAAAGGCTGATATATCTGATGTTATAAACTGTATGGTAATATAGAGACATTGTTAACCATTTCTTATCTGTCTTTTAGGTAATTAACAACACCACAGTTCTGAAATTTCTGCAATCTTTAGGTTACACATACAGCAAGGAGGAGTTGCTTGAATCAGAACTCACAGTTCTGAAGGCCTTACAGTTTCAGATGAATGTTGCCACTCCATGTCCATATGTTGAGATGCTCTTGGAGATTTTGGGTAAGAGTGTTTTTAAAGAAAGCGTGTCCTTATTATTTTAGGTCTCAACATCTTTATTTTTTATAGTAAGTCTTCAGCTGGCTGGAGCACTTTAATCAAATTGGTACTTAAGGCAAAATTTAAACTCATCTCCTTTGGAGTATTGCGTGCAATTCTGGAGACCATACCTTCAAAAGGATATAAACAGGGTGGAGTCAGAGCAGAGAGTGACTACAAAAATGGTCAGTGGGCTTCATCATAAGGCATATGGGGGACAGACTTAAAGATCTCAATATGTACATTTTTGAGGAAATGCAGGAGAGAGGAGATATGATAAAGACATTTAAATATCTCCGTGGCATAAATGCTCCTGCAACAAGGGAACATAGTATGAGGGCGGAAGGGGATAAACTCAGGAGTAATATGCGGAAATATTTTTACCTCCAGGAATAAGCAGGAATGCAGTCTTCACATATGAGCGACGTTGGGAATGCTCCCCAGCATGCAATAGGAAAGCATTTGGGAGCACTCCACTGCGTCTACATGCCTGCCTTCCTAACTCCTCAGTTCTTCATTTTCTGCAGAGCCAGCAGGATGCATCATTCCTGTCACCGCTGAAAAACGTTTCTTTTTTTTTGGTGTAGCATCGTGCTTCTGCTTTCCTGTCTACACCAGTTCTGTAGAATCCATAGATCTTTCTTCTTCATTTTTTCTTTCTTTTTTGATGTTCTTCATGGTTTTCACTGCTGTACTAGGCTGCTAGGCCTCCATAGCCTTCTCTTCAACTCAAAGACGATTTCTTGAAAGCATGAACAAACCAGTCACTGGTTTTAAGAAATGTACCAAGTGTGCCGGTAAAATTTCAGTCACTGATAAACATGACTGGTGTTTAAAATGTTTGTGCCCTGACCACCAGCCCAACTCTTGTTTTTTATGTCAGCAAATGAAAAAGAGAGGCCTCAAGAACTGAGCCAGCAAGTATGGATTGTTGTTCACTTTGGACTCTGTTTCGGTAGCTTCAACTTTAGTGAGGGCATCAACTTCCTCTCAAGGATCTCAGGTTTCTTCTAAGTCCAAATGCAAGAGTAAGTCACAATCTCTGGCGCCCAAATCCCCAGCATCGAAATTGAGAAACAATATTGAGGCCAAAGAGCATAAGCATCGAGACTTCCCTAAAGGTGCTTCCAGTGTAGACCAGCCAGTCAAACAGCCCTGGCAGGATGATCTCTCCAAAGCACAAGTGGGGCTCCAGGGTGTTCCCAAGGTATCGACCTCTGGAGAGCTACTGGTGCCATGTTCTAGGACGGTGGCGCACAGCCCTGTAGATGACTCTACCCAGACATCAGCAGTCTCCCTGGACCCCAGCGCATGCTGGCTCTCGAGAGGAGTTTGGCAGCACTCCTAGCAGCCTTGATACTGATAACAATCAAGAGCTCTGGGAGTGCAGCTTTGGTACCAGGCCTACAGCCAAGACAGAACCCTTATTGGAACCGATCAATGCCCCCGATGTCCAACAGACACTCTGTTCTGATACCTCTGAGTATTGGTATCAACCTTCGACATTCATGAAGCATTGAGGTCGAACCAAGGATTGCTGATACTTTGATTTCTTAACAGACTCAGATTCTAGTAATTCAGAATCTGATAGGGGCTCACTCGGTTCCCGAGAGCTTCCAGACATCCCTTTGGACCCTTCACCCTCTCAAGAGCGCATTGGTCCCCTCCGGAGGATATGTCCTTTTAGAACGTCATCCAGGATATGTCAACAGAGCTCGCCATTACAGTAGCCTCAGAGAAAAAACCAAGGGCAGAGGAATTACAGATACTTCAGTACCCTCCAATGCCCACAGAGGTCGCCACATTACCTGTGCATCGTATCCTGCAGGATCTAATGCTCTGCATGTGAGAGGTCCTGTTCATGGTTCTGCCTATCAGCAAGACTCGATACCATGCACAGAGTGCCCAGGTTTTCAAAAACCTCAGATCCCACACCACTCAGTGGTGGTGGAATTGGCAATGCACTGAATTAGGAGCTCTATGAACCATTCATCCACGTCACCTGGCAGAGCTTCCAGAATACTCTATGCCTTTGGGCGAAAATGCTTCCAGGCATGCATGTTAGCCTCCAGAATAAACTCTTACATGCTATACAGGGGCATGTTTCGGAAAGATGTCACCCGGGATCTGCAAACTTTCACTCCTCTCTTTCCTGAGGATAAGAGGGGTACCTTTCAGATATTCATCAAGCAAAGCCAGAACTCTTCCATGTTTCTCTCCAGGGTCTCTTTTGATGTCTTCGAATCAACAAGCAGAGCTTTAGCAGTCTGCACTGGGGCTCATAGGATGGCCTGGTTACAGGTATCCAATCTTCAACAATGTTCAAGATAAATTAGCCAATATCCCATGTACTGGGGAAAACCTTCTTGGCAAGGAATGGAGGGAAAAGGCAGGGGAGATTGAAGCAGATGATCTCACCCTAAAACACCTTTCCAGAAAAACGGTTGACCCCTCCAAAATGAAGGTTCTTCCCCAAAAAATCTTTTTATGTTTAAATCTTTTTATTGATTATCACATATTGCCACAGCAAAACAGTACGCATGCAACGGCATTGCAATCTGAGTAAAGAATAGAGATAACATATATAGCATAACATATGGAACAGTTAAGTTACAAGGATTCCCAAGTTGGGCCAGTAAAATAGCTACCAAGCATGAACCCAGGGAACAGCTAACATACTGAGCCATCTGGAGGAGAAAGATAAAAGTAAAGACAACCCAAAATTCTGCAGTTGACCCCTCCGGCATACTGGGCAGACCACCAAGAAACTACCACAGAGGCCAGCGCACTGCTTTCCCCGTTCCACTGCTCCCCTCCCTCCCCCCCCTCCCCCCCCCCGCATTGGGTACTAAAGTGATCCCACCCGTCCTGCTTGCTGCCCAAATCTGCCGCCCTTCCAAGGACAGAGGTGGCAGACACCGGGTGGACTCTTCTCCGGTGTCCACCCCCTCCGACACAAGTTACCAAGCCGTGGGATTCTGCCTATCTAACTAAGTAGTCCCCCACCCCCCCATCCCACTACCTCCCCCCCAAACAATCTTTACAAAGGGGGGTATCCTCGCCCCTACCCGAGCACACAGACACAAGCATCTAAAGGGCCAGATCAGAGCCACTACCGCTCTAGCCTCCTACTGACGTTACCGTAGGGAGTCAGGGTTCCCCCAGAAGACGGCGGCGCACCCCCACGGGTAACAACTGTACGTGAGGACCCCACATCTGCAAGAAGCAAGCCCATCTCCGTTCCACCCCCGCCGCATGTAACCGATCCATGAGCAGAACTTCATGCAATCGAAGTCTCCAGAGCCCATAGCTGGGTCCTTGCTCATCCATCCACTGTTGCAGCACCGTCATACGTGCAGTCATCAACACCAATCGTAACCATCGCAAACCCACTGCCCCCAGCATTCCCCCCCCATTCGTCCTCCCATACATCCAATACCACATTCTGTGCCTTGAACGGTTCCGATGACGAGAGGCAGCGTCGGAGATGACCGAACACCCTGTCCCAAAAGATCCGGACCTTAGGACAATCCCAAAACATGTGTCCCAGCGTCGCCCGATCCTCTCCGCACCGAGGACAGCAGTGACTAGCACTCACCCCCGCCCTCCACGCCCTCACCGGCGCAAAATACAACCGGCGTACGAGCCGATATTGGGTATCGCGATGAGTCACTTGGACACTAAGGGTCGGGATTGACGCCAGTCCCCCCAGAATCTGCTCCGCTCCAATCTCTGTCCGCAACTCCTCTGACCAAATCGACGCCAGAGCTTCCACCGCCAGAGGCGACACTCCTTCCCAGAGCATTTTGTAAAGCCCGGATACCCGAGCCCCCGCGTCCCCCCCCAGCAACGCCACCTCAAGCTCCGTGCAGACCTCTCCCCGCAACGTAGCCGAGGGTAGCGAGTGGAGATAGCTTCGCAGTTGGGCATAAGAAAAAATATCTCGATCTCCGAGTAGATATTGGCGACGCAGTTCCACGTAAGACAACATCGTGCCCTCCGGAGTCAGCACATGCTCCAGGTTCACCACCCCCAGGGTTCCCCAGCGCTGGAAATGAGAGCGCCCCAGTCCCGGTGAAAAATCCGCGTTGCCTCCGATCGGGAGATACGGCGTAGAAGACGCTGACAGTCGTCGGCCCGCACAAAAGGAGCGCCATACCTGCCAAACAGGCTTAAAAAGAACGGCCCGAATCTCCCCAGGTACCGCACGAAGCGTCCGAGCATGCAGCAAGTACCGCATATGATAGGGGGCTACAATGGCCTCCCACATCGCCATCGGAGAACAATCAGTGGAGTCCCACAACCAATCCCGGACATACCGCAAAAGGCACGCCACATTATAACGCTTGATATCCGGGAAACCCATACCTCCTCGGTCCCAAGGCTGCCACAATATCCCCAGACGCACCCTGGGCCTCCTCCCCCTCCAGAGGAGTCGATTAAACATGCACTCCAGTCGCCTAAGGTCTACCCGCCGTAGAAACAACGGGAGAATCTGGAGCGGATAGAGTATTTTAGGAAAAATTGCCATCTTACTAAGAGCCACTCTACCCCCCAGAGACAGCGGCAGGTCGCGCCATCTATCCACACAAGCCGAAACTTCCTTCAGTATCTTAGATACATTAAGATGGTAGAGATCCCCGAGCCGTGCCGGCAAATAGATTCCTAGGTACTTGAAATACCCCATTGCCCACTTCAGAGGAAAAGGTCCCTGCCATCCCGGATGCCCCTCCGGCGCGATAAACATCGCTTCGGACTTATCAAGATTGAGACGAAGACCGGAAGGATCTCCGTATTCCTTGATTAGCTGCAACAGACAGGGTAGTCCGGCCACGGGGTCCCCCAAATGCACTAGCAGGTCATCGGCAAACGCCGCCAGACGGAACTCCTCCCGCCCCAGCCGAATCCCCCGAAACTGGGAAGAGGACCGAATAAGAGATAGAAGAGGCTCCAACGAGACCACAAAGAGAAGGGGGGATAACGGGCATCCCTGTCGGGTGCCCTTCTGAATATCAAAATCTGCAGACATTGTCCCATTAACCAATACCGCTCCACGGGGATGAGCATAAAGTAGGCGGATCACATCGACAAAGAACCCTGCAAATCCCATGGTTTCCAGAACCTGGTACATGAAGCCCCAATTGACCCGATCAAAAGCCTTCTCGGCGTCGAAGCTGATCAGTAAGGAGGCTTCCCCGGACAAACTCCCCGCTCCCAGTGACAGCAAAATTCGCTGCAAACTGTACGCTACCTGACGTCCACGCACGAACCCCACCTGGTCCCTATGGATCAAAAGCGGTAAATGTTTGGCCAACCTATCCGCCATTATTTTGGCTAATATTTTAATATCTACATTAAGCAGGGAAATAGGCCGGTAGGAGCTCGGCAAAAGGGGATCTCTCCCAGGCTTAAGTAAGATAGTAATCAGAGCCTTGTTAGCTTCAAATGGGAAACTACCGCCCTGTACCAGGTCCTCGAAATATCCCACCAGGGGGGACACTACCGCATCCCCCAGGGCTTTATAAAACTCACCTCGGTACCCATCCACCCCTGGAGCCTTCCCAGTTTTCAAGGTCTTTATAGCAGTTTGAACCTCCTGTCCAGTAAGAGGTTGATTTAGGGACTCAAGATGCTCTGCCGCTAACCTTGGGAGCCTGCAGCGTTCAAGAAAAAGACGTCCCGCGAGCTCTTTGTCTCCATCTCCGGCATAGAGGCCCCTATAAAAATCAGCAAATACCTTCTCAATCGCCGTAGCGTCACGTGTGATGGTCCCATCTTCCCTCCGAATGGCCCCTATCAATCGAGATCCCCCGGCCGGTCTCAACAATGAAGACATCAATTTGCCTGCTTTATTCCCAAATCGATAAAGCCTGTACCTATAGTAGAGCAACGATTTCTGGGCCCTTCGGTGGAGTAACAACTCCAGCTCGGCTTGTACCTCTCGAAGCCTACGCATATTGGCTGCTGTTTTAGACCCGGCCACCACCCGGCGTGCCTTGCCTAGGTCCCGCTCCAACTGCAAAATCTGCTGATTTAAGCATTTGCGCCGCTGACACTGATAGCTAATTATGTCCCCGCGTAGAACCGCCTTACCAGCCTCCCAGAAAAGGGCCGGGGAGATGCCCGGTGTGGCGTTCAAAGTCTCATAGTCCCGCCATCTCTCCCTCAAAAAAGCTTCAAAGGCGGCATCACCACATAACTCCAAAGGGTATCTCCACAAGCGACTCCCCGGGGTGCCACTCCCTCTAAGTTCCAAAATGACCGGTGCATGATCAGAGATAACAAGAGACCCAATGTCCGCACTCGAGACCCAACCGAATACCGATTCCGTCACTAAGAAATAGTCTATGCGAGACCAAGTCCCATGCGCCCGAGATAAATGCGTGTAATCTCGGTCTCCAGGATGCAACGTTCGCCAGATATCGAGCAAACCATAGGCTTCACTTAACCCTTTCAAACGTTGTCTCATCCGACGACCCCCACTGCCCGCCGGTCCGGACCTATCGAGATCGACATCCAATACTTCGTTGAGATCCCCGCCTAGTATAACCTGATACCCCCCGGCATCGGCCAACAGTTTGGAGAGATGAATGAAAAATCTAGCTTCATAAACATTCGGCCCATAAACCGAGCACAACACCACTTTCCGCCCATCCAATCTCCCCCATACCCCCACATATCGTCCTTCGGTGTCCGAGACAACCCTTTCCTCCACCCAATTAACCGATTGAGCTACAAGAATGGCCACTCCACGCTTTTTCCCCACCGCTGGGGCTCCATACACATGCGCAAAACGCCCGCCGCCCAATTTCTTATGCTCCGCCTCCGACTGATGAGTCTCCTGTAGCAGGATCACATCCGCTCGTTGGCGCTTTAAATGCTGCAAAATTTTATAGCGCTTCACTGGGGAGCCCAAGCCACAAACATTCCAAGAGACTATGCGCACACGCTTATCCATTACAAGTGATAAAACCGAGGTACCGCAATATAGAAAGCCAATATATACCGGAGCAGCAGTCCCCCCAGCCAAGGACCGCCCTCCATTTCTGCCAAACCAGGTCATTCCACCAGGCTCGTCTGCCCGACTCACTCGACCCAGTGCTCTGCACACCACCCCCCACACCTCTAGCCTCCCTAATATAACTAAGTTCCATTACCCCCCCCAGCCCAACCTCCCCCACACTAATCAACCCCCCCTTCCCGCCCCCTCCCCCCCCTCCCCGTCCACCCCCCCATGCACCCAATCCACAAACTTACCACCAGCTCCCTCGAGCGCCACCTTGACTTCCTGAGCATGCAGCCCCCCCTACTCCCCCCCCGCTGAATTCAGCTGCCATCCCTCCCCCCCGCACCAGACCAGCTAATTAGGGATTCAAAGGATGATCACTTAGCCAGTAAGGGACGAGAAGAACTCCCCTTTACACCCCCCCAACAGGCCCCGAGCTAATTCCCACCCAGGAGCCCCGTGCCCTGGCCCCCCCTTCAACAGCCATGTGCCCTATCGAGCAACAAAACAGTTATACAGTGAAACAATAAGCCATTAAGCAATATGCACTTAACAATACTCCCCACCTTCTACCCACCTTGGCTTAGCGTAATACAATCATCTTAGCCCCCCCGGGGTGCCAGACAGTACAGAGGAAGACCCTGCAACCGACGGGCTCCCTGTGAGCGAAATAAAGATGAAATAATAGAGAAGTCTGAGAGTGACAGAGCCCATATATACTCACATAAGAGGCATCCGAAGATGAGAACACAAAATCAGAAAAATGCATAGTACGCATTACGAGAGGGCTCGTATGCCAAAGAGGATGTGAGAAGTGAGATCCAGAGATGAAGAAAGGCCAGAAAATGAGAGCTTAGGAGATTCCAGAGAGACTTAGGATATTTCAGAGAACTGCCCTCCCACGGACCCCGCTGTGAGGCAGCGTCCGGCAACCACCTCCTGCCGGCCAATCAGGTCCAGTATTCTTAAATCCGTCAGCCCTCTCCAAAGGAGGGGGGGGGGGGGCAAAAGACGGCCCTGCTCTGCAAGACCTAGGCAGTAATCCACATATAATTGCCGGAGACTGTCCCCACACAGTATAGGGAACAATGCAAAATTACAGGTTTAAAGATCATAAACTGCAGCAGACTAACCAATAAACAATAATCAAATTCCCACGTGCTCAGACGAAAGGCCCAAGGATGCTGCGAATCCCACCACCCCCCAAAAACAGACGAGGCTTCGCAGCAGCTACACCAACCCACTCAGCACAAGGGAAGAGAGAGGAGAAAATGGGATACCCAGTCCATCAGAAGGCAGCTCTGCCTAAATAGCAAAGCCCCAACCCAGCATCCCCTCCCCGGGGAAGGCGAAGCCGAGGGCCCCGACTGTTCGAGTCCCCCCCAATCCAACCCCCCCCCAACACCCACAATAACATGATTGAAAAACAAAGAAACATTGAAACAGTAGGGTAGACTCTCAAAAGAATAGAATCTGAGCTGTCGCAAAATGTATCTAGCCCGAACTCCATTTGTATCACGCCACATAAGAGGGTAACAAAGTTACTGCTTTCGAGCTCGTGCTCAGCTAGAGGACACTGAAACAACTTAACACAACAAACCAAACTGGCTACATGAAATCAGGTACTATCTATTAAGCCTCCCTGCTCTCAGGTGTCCATAGCCGCCGAAATTCTTCAGCGTAGAGTTGGGGCCTCATGCAAGGCCTCAGGCTACGACATCTCCGTCACCGATTGAAATGGCGGCTTTCAAGGCCCGGGCCCCGACCGGAGCTCAAGTCTTCAATCCGGATGCAGAAACAATATCTCTCCGCAGATGTTCGTTGTTGGCCAAGTCAACACTGTGCCCCTTCAGCTGATGCTATTGCAGTAGGCCTGGGCTTCTCCGGGGGTTTGGAAAGTCCGGGTCCCCTGGGCACCGTAGACCCGCAGAACCGCGGGATAAGCCAACGTAAAGCGGACTCCCCGTTCTATAAGCTTACTGCAAAGGTCCTTATATGCTCTGCGCTTCTGGGAGACACCTGCCGAGTAATCCTGGAAGATCAGGATCTGCTGGTTGGAGGAATCCGTCCGCCGCAGTTGCCGAGAGGCTCTCAGCACCTCATCTTTCTGTGCAGAGTTAAGAAAACGGGCGATCACCGCCCGCGGCCGACGATCCCCCGTTCGAGAGGGCCCCAGCCTGTGCGCACGCTCAAGCACTATTCGCCCGGTATCCTCGGGCAAGGCCAAAGTCGCCATCATCCACTGCTCCAGATGTCGCCGCAGGTCACGATCCGCCACCGCCTCCTCCACCCCGACAAACCGCAAATTATTCCTGCGGCTTCGGTTTTCGAGGTCCTCCAATTTATCTTGATGCTGGGTAAGTGTCGCCTTCAAGCTATGAATTTCGGCCAGGTCTTGCACGTGCTGATCCTCCAGGGAGCTGATACGGGCTTCAGCGTGGTCAACCCTTTTGGTGAAATCAGCCACCACTTGAATCACTTCGCGCATCTGAGTCGCCAAGCCTCCCAGTTTTTCTTCCAGGGCACCCACCACCGCACGGGACACCTCTGCCACCAACTCAGGAGCTTCTCTGAGGCCCGGGGGATCCTGTCCACCCTCCGCCATCCTGTCGTCCCCTCCGCGTGTCCTGGTCTTACGGGGGATCTTCGTGGCCATAGACCACGAAATATGCAGTCAAACTACGTCTTCCAGGTCTCAAAATCTCTGTAAAGTTATTCCCCAATTGTATCGCTGTGAGAATTAAGTAAGTATAAGTTTATCGTTATGGGGGAGGGCGCGGGTGCCGGAGCCAAAACGAACACGTCCGTTCAGCTCACCATGCCACCGGAAGTCTAACCCCAAAAAATCTTTTTATGCTGAAAAGAAGAGATACTATCCTTCATACCTGCCCTTCTGCTGCCTATGAACAACAACTTCCACAGCAGAAACAGCAGAGCCCTCGCCAACCCAGGAAGCCAAAGGCTCTTAAGTCTCAAACAGCCACACAACCACAGCCTGTGCCTGATTTGTGACTCTTTCTTAGAGAGCATTGCCAATCTGCCTCTGGACGGGCCCCAGCCCCTCACCATAGCAGGCAGACTTTGCCATTATGCCCACAGGCCCTCATAACCAGAGCAGTGGACTCTCCAGATTGTCCAAAGGGGTTATCAGCTTCACTTTAAAACCTTACCTCCCCACCAGCTTCACAGGGGGATTCTCTCACTCAGCCCATTCAAAGCACTCTCTTAGGAGAAGAGGTGACCACCCTGTTGTCCCAGGGTGCCATAGAAAGAGTGCCTCCCACTCAAGAAATGATGGGCTTCTATTCTCCATATTTTCTCATTCCAAAGAAAACAGGAGCCTTCAGGCCCATCTTAGATCTCAGAGAACTAAAAGTTTCTGGTTTGAGAAAAATTCAAAATGATTTCCCTAGGAACTCTTCTACCATACCTCCAGAGTCACGATTGGCTATGTTCTCTAGACTCAGAGGCATACACGTATATACTGATGCATCCTTCGTACAGACAGTATCTGCCCTTCATGTTTCAGGGAAACCATTATCAATACAGGGTTCTACCCTTCGGTCTAGCCTCTGCCCCAAGGATCTGTTAATCTGTACAACCATGTTTAATCCTGTAAATAAGTTTTCCAATGTTGTAATGTGTTACGGTTATGTTCTCTGTAAACCGACACTGATCTTCGGAAGTGGCGGTATATAAGTTCTAATAAATAAATAAAATAGTGAGTTGAGCCCTGTTTGTGGGTGACCTGGAGTCTGCCTGAGTGCCGTGTGAGGGAGCCATTCCTGGGAGTGTGCAGCAGAGGACCCTCCGGCAGTGTTTGAACAGCTACTCCTTCTCCTTCCTGGATCATCTTGGGACCCTCTGGGGCTATAACTTCCTGCCCCAAGGCCCTTTGGGCCGTGGTTCGAAGGGGCAGGTCATGCCCTTTGACGCCCCTTTGGCATCCATTGGCGTTTCTTGAAGGCCTTGCATGTTTTCCTGTTTAGTCTTATTTTCAATTTGTTTGACTGCTTTTAAGTTTGTTGCCTGTGAAGCATGGGGAAACGGAAAAATAAGAAGCCAACAGGTGATGCAGGCTCTATTGGTATGGGGGATGGTAAGATCATTGGTCCCCTTGATAAGCATTTCCTGGTGTTACCCGAGATGGGCTCTCTCATTGAAGGGGCATCTCTCAACTCTGTGGAGCGCACACCCCCTCCTCTTCCTGTCCCCCAGCTTTCTTCTACTCTAGCTAGTAATGTTACCAAGTGTGATAACATTTCCTAGTCTCCCAGACCTTTGCCTAATCCTGTCACTGTTCTAACTGGTGTTAAACTGAACCCTCCACCTGATAATGTTACTTTAAAAGATTTGTGGTCTGCCATTGCTTTTATTGATACTAAAGTATCTACTTCGTTTGAGTCTTTATGTACCTTTACACAAGAGGCTCATCACAAATTTGCTGAGGTAGATAAGCAATTACTTGATATAGCTAGCACTGTTTCTACACTGAATAAATAGGTAATTTGCAGCAGACAAGTTCTGCATTTATTAAAGATTCATCATCTACTTGTTATAAATTAGAATCATTGGAGAATAGTGCTAGGGCATTGAATCTTTGTTTTTTAAATTTTCCTAAATCATCCTTGCTCTCTCCTCAGATTTTGTTAGAAAAATATTTCAGCGAAGTTTTGTTGTTTTCTGATGAGATTGCTATTCAGTCTTCTTATTTCCTCCCTGGAGGGAAGCGCTAGCTGGATAAAGCAGTTGATGGGGTAGATGTATTATCTATAGATGTGGCTAAAGATTTAACTAATTTCTTAGATGATTCACTGGATTTGATTGCTAAAAGGGCCACGTTGGTGGTTTCTTTCTTCTCTAATTTAGATAAAATACAGGTCCTGAAGGCTTATTTTAAAATAAAGATAAGCCTTTTTGTGGTTATAAAATATGTGTGTTTCCAGATGTTTCCAAGCCTACTCAGGTCCGTAGGAAAGGCTTTTTGGCCTTAAAACCTAGGGTGCTAGAGTTGGGCGCTACTTTTTTTCTTAGATTTCCATGTAAATGTATTGTTACCTTTCTGGGATGTACATATTTTTTTTCTGATGTTACGCAATTGGAAACCTTTCTAATAGGAAAAAGAAGTAGGTTTCTTTGTTTTTGCTCCTATTTTAATGTATCCTGCAGTGTTGTGGAGGTAATTTTTTTACTTCTTGATTTCCTTTTTTTATTACTTGATATTGTAATATGTGGGTCTCTTACTCATCATGAAACATAGAAACATAGAAACATGATGACAGAAAAAGACCACAAGGCCCATCTAGTCTGTCCTTCCATAACAACTACAACAGTCCACTTTTTACCTTTAGAGATCCTCTGTGTTGGTCCCATGCTTTTTTGAATTCAGTTACTGTCCTCATCTGTACCACCTCCACTGGGAGACTATACCACGGATCCACTACTCTTTCTGTAAAGAAATATTTCCGCATATCACTCCTGAATCTATCCCCCTTCACCCTCATCCCATGTCCCCTCGTAGCAGAACTTGCTTTCAATTGAAAGAGGCTCTCTCCCTGAACATTTATGCCACGGAGGTATTTAAACGTCTCAATGATGTGGACTATTACAGTTCTTTTTCTATATGTTAGTTTATTTACTTCATTTGTTACAATTTCTTGGTATTTCCTGTTTTGTTTATGATTGTATTAATTTAAATCTCTCAATAAACATATTGAATGATAAATAAAATAAGTTCTAATAAATAAATGCAGGGCAGTAGTTGTTGCCTATCTACACACTTTGGGCATATTCATCTTCCCTTACTTAGACAACTTTCTGAATGGGGAGACTCCCCTAAAGAAGTAAGACGGTCCCTTCATCACACCATCACGGTGCTCCAACACCTAGGCTTTGTCATAAACTTCCCAGAGTCTCATCTCGCTCCAACCCAATGACTGGAGCTCATAGGAGTGTTCTTAGATACCCAACAGGTCCGGGCTTTCCTTCCTCAGAATCACTGTGCCCATCTTATTGAGCTGGCAGAGCAACTGCAAAAGCAGACCTGCGTCACAACTCAAGAGATGTTACAGCTCTTGGGTCACATAGCTTCCACAGTCCATGTGGTCTCCTATGCTAGACTGCACATGCAACAAACACAGTGGACTCTGTCTTCCCAATAGACACAAGTGAATGGCTGACTCAGAGACAAGATTCACATCACCCTTCAACTGATCAGGTCCCTTCAGTGGTAGTGTTCCCCTCAAAACCTACAGTACTTGTCGGGTCACCTTTTCAGATGCCTCCACCTCGATGCACCCTGACGACAGATGCTTTCAAGCTGGGTTGGGGAGCACATTTGAACGACTTAACCACACAGGGACTGTGGATACGACAGGAATCTGCCATGCAGATCAACTTGCTGGAACTACGAGCATTGACAAATGCTCTTCGGGTTTTTCAACCCCAACCTTTGGGGCAACCTGTTCTAATCAGAACGGACAATCAAGTTGCCATGTTCTACGTGAACAAGCAAGGAGGGACAAGGTCCCATCCACTTTGCGAGGAAGCACTTTGCCTGTGATCCTTTTCCATCTCACACCACATTCACCTCAGAGCAGTATACCTCCCAGTGAACTCAGTCTCCTTGCGGACAGGGGAGACAGTTGCTCAGATCTTCCAGATGTGGGAAACCCCACTCATAGATCTTTTTGCCATTCTGGAAAACACACAGCTTCCTCTCTTCTGTTCAGGGTTCAGTCACTTCACAGACAGGCCCTGGATGCCTTCCTTCTACACTGGGGGCAGGGTCTACTATACGCATTCCCTTCCCTCCCCCTGATTCCCAAGATGATGTTCAAACTACAGGCTGACAGGGGCTCCATAAGCCTCACTGCCCCCTTTTGGCCCCGTAAACTGTAGTTTCCTCTGCTTCTTCGCCTAGTGCAGGACTCAGCCACTCAACTTGGGATGTGCACCTGACCACCTCTCTCAAGAAAACAGGACGCTCCTCCATCACAACATCTACTCCCCTATGCCTGACAGCATGGCTGCTGAAGGCCTAGTGCTTGCTAATCTCAATCTGCCACAGGATGTCAAGGATATGCTCCTTGCATCACACAAAGACTCCACCAAATGGTCCTATGCATAGTGGGATAGGTTTGCACTCTGGTGCTCCCCAAAGGGCACTGACCCCTTTTCTTGCTTGGTGGAGTTCCTTTTACAGTATCGTCTCCATCTATCCTTAACAGGCCTTAAAACTAACTCAGTCAGAGTGCCATTGCAGCTCACAATGAACCACTACAGGGACAGTTTATTTCTTCATATCCCTTAGTAGCATGCTTCATGGGGGGGGGGGGTCTTACTGTCCAAACCACCCATTAAGCTAACTCTGGTGGCCTGGATCTCATTGTGGTTCTTATGCAGCTATTAAAGCCTCCTTTCAAGCCTTTGGCCACCACTTCACTAAAGTTTCTATCATGGAAGGTACTCTTCCTCATTGCCCTCACCTCAGTTCACCACATTAGTGAACTGCAAGCTCTGGTGGCAGACCCACCCTATATCTGGTTCCACCATGACAAGGTAGTTCTACGGACCCATCCACATTCTCCAAGAACAAACAGGAAGTCAGTCCTCACATATGGGTGACGTCAGTGCCGACGGAGCCCCGCAGAAGCAACTCCACAGTTTTCAAAGAAAGTCTTTGGGAGATTCCACCACGCATGCGTGGTCCCCTTCCCATCCAAGAGCGCCATCTTACTCGGTCTTCCTTTTTCCGCGGAGCCCTATAGACAACTGTCTTCTTCCCCTGGAAAAAAAAGTTGATTTTCTTGTGCATTAAAGTGCATTTCCTTCTCCGGTTAGCACTGGTCCCTTTCCTACCTCCAAGTGTTGGCTTCGAGTCTTGGAAACATTTTTAGTTTGTTTTTTTCAGTACGGTTTCACGCCTTTTCTAACCGCTGGCCGGGTCGAGGGTCTTCGACCTTGCAGGGGGTCCTCTTTGACCCACTGGCCAGTGGGTTCAAAAAGTGTGATCAGTACAGAAAGAACATGTCCCTAACCAATACATATGACTGCCTCCAGTGTCTAGGTGCTGACCATGACCTGGAGGTTTGTGCCCTGTGCAAAAAAGATGTCCACTAAGGCCATCTGAAGCCATTGGCAGAAGCAGGATGACATCTTCCACAGGTTAGATTCATCCCCAGTGTCCCCGGTAACCTCGCGCTCTAAGGCTCCTCACGGATCCTCGGAGTCACGTAAAGCCCCCGTGGTGCATGATCGGGTCTGCAGACACTCCAACAAGGGTTCTCTAGAGCAGGAGTGCAAGAAGAAGAAATCCTCGAGGACCTCATCCTGGGAATTGGACACACACGGCAAGTCCCTTGCAAGGTCCACAGTCCCCGGAGGGTATCCAAGGAATCGGAGTGGGAGGCGAAGGTGCACAGAACAGACACCGAGGCCTCTGGCGATGGCTCATGAACCCCCGAGATCTGTCCTGTTGAAGACTCCCTCTTCTCACTGTCGCCTGACTCGGTCACCCTGGTGTCCACGTCGAAGACTGCAACTCCTGAGTGGGAAGCCAGGATGATGGCGTTAGAATGCAATGTCACTGCCTTCCTTGACTCGCAGCAAGCATCGCTGCCTAGCTTTGCCAGTGCTCATGCAGAGACCGCAGAGATCTCGATCCCACTCCTGGTTCTTGGGAGCAAGATCCTCCCCGGTAAGCGCTTGTGGCTCTGGACAAGAAACAGCCGTGGGTAACCGAAGACCCGATCCGAGCTTGACGCCTCAGGAGCCGTCAAACCTTGAGTCCTCGACGGACTACTCAGACTGGGAGTCTGAGGATGAGGCTTCCCCGGAGACACGTAAGCACCGCAATCTCTCCTCGGATCCGTCTCCCCCAGCATCAAGATGCTGGTCCCCTCCCAAGGACATCTCATTCCTTGAATTTGTCTGGGACATGGCAAAGGCCTTGTCTCTCACCACAGAGACAGAGGAGGACTCTCGCATGGACGAGCTCGAAATCCTCCAGTATGAGGATCCACCTAAGGAGGTCCTGACAGTCCCCGTCCCTGCCATCCTCGGGTGACTCCTTCAGATGTGGGAGACATCGGCATCAGTGCTGATAGTTAGCCGATGCCTAGACACCATGTACCAGGTCCAGCGCAGCCCCAGCTTCCAGAAGACGCAACTTCCTCACACCTCTATGGTAGTGGAGTCAACCATGCACCAGCAGAAAAGCCTGAAGACTCACTCTTCCGTGCCCCCGGACAGGGAGTCCTGAGCCCTCAACACCCTTGGATGCAAATGCTACCAGGGCTGGATGCTGGGTTGCTGAGTACAAGCATATCAGCTGTATATTGGCATGTATCTCCAAGATCTAGCAAAGGAACTCGCAGGTTTCTCGGTGGATCTCAATGGAGATCACTTCCAGCAATTCCAAACCCTCACGAAGTGTGTCTGGGAGTGCTTGAAGTACATGTCTTGAGCTGCCTATGATGACTTTGAGTCTAATGCGAGGGTGGCCGCTGCAGGCATCGGTGCCCGACGCCAGGCCTGGCTCCAGGCATCTGACTTCAAGCAATAGGTCCAGGAGAAACTCCTTGATGTCCCCTGCCTCAGTGAAAACCTCTTTGACAAACTGATGGAGGATAATATGGCAGAGATTGACTGAGTTCGTCACCAGGACTCGGCTCTCCAGGAAGACTACCACCCTTCCCAAGAAAAAAACACTGGGGAAAAGGCCTCCCTTCCACAGGAAAGGCCAGTCTTGCCGAGGCTATCCCCAATACCAGGTCCCCCCCAGACCCTTTAGCAGAGTCACCAGGGCAAAGGAGCGGGCCAAGGCCAACGCAAGCCTATGGGCTCTAAGCCCCAAACACCACCTCTGCTCAGGCTGGATTGTGATTTTGAAACCTTGAGTATAGCCTCTCCACCCGTGGGGGATCATCTGATTTATTTTGCCCATCGGTGGCCTGCCATCACCACCGACACCTGGGCACTTCAGGTGGTCAGAGGAGGCTACCTCCTTCACCTGGACCAGACATCTCCTCCTTTCTTTCTAGGAGAGCCCCCTTGGACTCCCCTGTACCAGACCTGCTACTGCAGGGAACTCGCAGGCTTTCTCAGGGACAGGGCCGTGGAGCCAGTACCCCACACCTAAGAGGGAAGGGGGGGGGTTCAACTCCAGATACTTTCTGGTCCCAAAAAGAACAGGAGGCCTAAGGCCCATTCTGGACTTGTGAAACCTGAACAAGTTCCTGGTGCGAGAGAAGTTCAAAATGCTCTCCCTTGGAACATCGCTGCCCTACCTCCAAGCAGGGAGATTGGCTATGCTCATTGGACCTGAAGGATGCTTATACCCACATCCTTATTAATCCCAGTCACAGACAGTACCTGAGGTTCATGGTCAGGGGCGACTACTACCAGTACAGGATACTACCCTTCGGTGTCCCACCAACCAGCAGAGTCACTCAGTTGGTGGCATGATGCATGGCACCTTCAGAAGGGCATGCCCTTTCAACACTCAAACCCCCAGAGGGTTCTCACTACGGGTGCTTCTCTACTGGGCTGGGGTACTCACTGCAAGGAACTGCGCATGCAGGGCAGCTGGTCTTTCGAGGAGAGCCAGAAGCAGATCAACCTGTTGGAGCTCAGAGTAATTTTTCTGGCAATCAGGGCCTTCCAACACAGCCTGCAGCACCAATCAGTGCTGGTCCAAATGGAAAATCAGGTCACAATGTTCTACCTGAACAAGCAGGAGGTCACAAGGTCTCAGCGACTCTGCCAGGAGGCAGTAGCCCTTTGCTCATACGCAATCAGTTAGGGAATGCTCCTCAGGGCAGTATACCTTCTGGGACAAGAGAATGCCCTAGCAGACATGCCGAGCAGGGTCCTCCAGCCACACGAATGGTGTCTAGACCCCAGGGTGGTACAGCGACTGTTCCAACTCTGGGGAAACCCGAGTCTGGACCTCTATGTCAGCCCAGCCAATGCTCAGCTGCACCACTTCTGCTCTCCCCAACCGCATCCGTTGACGATAACGGCAGACTCCTTTCTAAATCTCATGGTTGGAAGGCCTTCTGTATGCCTTCCCTCCCACGCCACTAATCGTCCAAACCCTCTTCAAGGTCCTGCGGGACAGGGCCTCCATGATCCTGGTGGCCCCACATTGGCCTAGGCAGCCTTGGTTCCCCCTTGTTGCTCTGCCTCTCGATGGAGCTCCCTGTCCCTATGGGAACCCAGGAGGAAGACTCGCTTCTTCACCCCAACCTGGGGTCCCTGTCATTAACAGCATGGCTGCTGAGCGGGTCACCTTAGCACCATTCAACCTCCCAAGGGAAGTCCTGGCCTCTCATAAGGACTCCATGAGACGGGCCTACGCCTTCAAGTGGTGCAAATTCTCAGTATACTGTATGGAGCAGCGGGTAGACCTGTTCTTTTGCCAGGTGCACACGATGCTGCAGTTCTTGCTCCACCTTTTGCAGACCAGACTCAAGTCCAACTCCATTAGGGTGCACCTGAACATGCTCTCAGCGCACTATCACTCTGTAGAGGGAAAAATTCTTTCTGCGCAGCCCCTCATTACCCAATTTATGTGGGACTTGCTGCTCTCTAAGCCTCCCTTCCTCCCACCCCGGGGGGGGGGGGGGCAGCGGGGGCATGGTATCTCAACATGGTTCTGACGCAGCTCACCAAGCTGCCTTTCGAACCTCTGGCTACCTGCCATTTGTGTTATCTATCCTGGAAGGTCATCTTCCTGGTGGTGCTCACCTCTGCCCACAGAGTCAATGAGCTTCAGGCCTTGGTGGCTGATCCTCCTTACACCAGGTTCTACAAGAATAGGGTCATGCTTTGCACCCACCCTAAATTCTTTCCGAAGGTGGCATCTGCCTTCCACCTCAACCAGGAGGTGGTGTTCCCCACCTTCTTTCCATGGCCCCACGTCAACAAGTCGGCGGCCATTCTCCATACTCTGGACTATAAGAACATAAGATATGCCATACTGGGTCAGACCAAGGTCCATCAAGCCCAGTATTCTGTTTCCAACAGTGGCCAATCTAGGTCATATGTACATAGCAGTTTCCCCAAGAGACACAAGTTCCACAATGCTTGTACTGGGTCAAGCATTGATATCTTCGGTCACTTCTTAATAATGGTTTATGGACCTTTCCTCCAGGAACTTGTCCAAACCTTTTTTAAACCCAGCTACACTAACAGCCTTTACTACATCCTCCGGTAACAAATTCCAGAGTTTGATTACACGTTGAGTGAAAAAATATTTTCTTTTATTAGTCTTAAATAGTTTACCTTGTAGCTTCATTGCATGTCCCCTAGTCTTTCTATATTCTGATAAGGTAAACAATCGATCTACGTTTACCCGTTCCACTCCGTTCATTAATTTATAGACTTCTATCATATCTCCCCTCAGCCGTCTCTTTTCCAGGTTAAAGAGCCCTAACCTTTTTAGCCTTTCTTCATAGGAGTATCCTTCCATCCCCTTTACCATTTTGGTGGCTCTTCTCTGTACCTTTTCTAAAATCGCTATATCCTTTTTAAGATACGGCGACCAGAATTGCACACAATATTCAAGGTGCGGTCTCACCATGGAACGATATAGAGGCATTATAATATCTTTTGTTTTATTTTCCATTTCTTTCATTATCATACCTAGCATTCTATTTGCTCTCTTGGCCGCCGCTGCACACTGGGCCGAGGGTTTTAACATGGTATCCACAATGACGCCTAAATCTTTTTCCTGGGTGGTGGTTCCTAATGTGGAACCTTGCATCGTGTAACCATAGTTTGGGTTGTTCTTCCCTAGGTGCATAACCTTGCACTTGTCCACATTAAATTTCATCTGCCATTTTGATGCCCAGTCTTCCAATTTATCAAGATCCTCTTGCAATTTTTCACAATCCTCTTGGGTTTTAACAACTTTAAATAGTTTTGTGTCATCTGCAAATTTGATAACCTCACTCGTTATTTCACTTTCCAGGTCATTTATGAATATGTCAAAAAGCAGCGGACCCAGCACAGATCCCTGGGGTACACCACTATTCACCTTTCTCCATTGGGAAAATTGGCCATTTAGCCCTACCCTCTGCTTTCTATCTTTTAACCAGTTCCTGATCCACAATAGTACACTGCCTCCTATCCCATGACTCTTTAGTTTTGCCAAAAGTCTCTGATGAGGGACCTTGTCAAAGGCTTTCTGAAAGTCCAGATACACAGTATCAACCGACTCACCTTTGTCCACCTGTTTATTCACTCCTTCAAAAAAACATAACAGATTAGTAAGACAAGATCTTCCTTGTCTAAAGCCATGTTGGCTGTCTCCCATTAGGTTGTGACTATCTACATGCTGAGTAATTGTATTCTTTATGATGGTTTCTACCATTTTTCCCGGTACTGACGTCAGGCTCACCGGTCTGTAGTTTCCCGGATCACCCCTGGAGCCCTTTTTAAAAATTGGTGTTACATTGGCGATCCTCCAATCTTCAGGTATTAGAGATGATTTTAATGATAGTTCACAGATTACTGAAAGCAGTTCTGCAATCTCATATTTCAGTTCTTTCAACACCCTTGGATGTATACCATCCGGCCCAGGTGATTTGCTACTCTTCAGTTTATCTAATAGTTGTAAGACATCTTCCCGATGTATCAATATTTCCTTCAATTCTTCCGCACCTTTAAATACCACTTCAGTCATGGGTAACATCCCTACATCTTCCTCAGTAAAGACTGAAGCAAAGAATTCATTCAGTCTCTCCGCTATCGCCTTGTCGCCTCTTAGTGCTCCTTTAACCCCTTTATCATCTAATGGACCAACTGACTCTCTCACAGGTTTTTTGCTACGAATGTACTTGAAAAGGTCTTTATTTCGTGTTTTTGCTTCCGCAGCAAGCTTCTTCTCAAATTCTCTCTTTGCCTGCCTTATCAATGCCTTGCATTTGACTTGCCAGTGCTTGTGCTGTTTCCAGGTTTCGTCGTTTGGCTCTTTTTTCCATTTCCTGAAAGATGCTTTTTTGGCAACAGCCGCCTCTCTGACCTCACCTTTAAACCATGCTGGCAGTTTTTTGGACTTCCTTCCACTTTTCTTAAAGCGTGGAATACAGCTGGTCTATAAGAGGCCCTGTCCTTCTATCTGCATCGTACTCATGGCCACCGCAAAACTTCACAGCTTTTTGTTTCATATGACCTCAGTCGACTGGGGGAGGCTGTTACCAAGTGAACCCTGTCCACCTGTGTGGCAGACTGCATCGTCTTCACCCATGATCAGGCTGGGCTCTCGTTGGAGCTTCGAGTCACGGCGCACAACGTTAGTGCTGTGGCGACCTCTGTTGCAAGCCTACACTCTATCACTATGGCAGACATCTGCCGGGCCACCACCTAGTCCTCAGTTCACACTTTTGCAGCTCACTACTGCCTGGAGAGGGAGTCCCAACAGGGTATTGTATTTGGCCAGGCCATACTCTGTAATCTGTTCAGGGTTTAGGCAACTCCTCCGACCCTTCTTGTTCAGGCTACCGGTGCAATGGTTCTCCCTGGACACTGGGGTCCTCAAAGTCTTTCCTCAGATTCACTTGCGGCTGCTCACGGCTGGGCCATGTTTTTCTACAGGTTCTCGGTAGCCTGTAGCTAGTGAGTCCCATATGTGAGGATTGACTTCCTGCTTGTTCCTGTAGAAAGCATAGTTACTCACCTGTAACAGGTGCTCTCCAGGGACAGCAGAAATCAGTCCTCACAACCCTCCCTCTTCCCCTTGGAGTTGCTGTGCTATTTTTGCCATCTTCTTTTGTCAGCTCTAGCTATGTCATCTGACTAAGTAAGATGGCACCCTTGGGTCGGAAAGGGACCATGCATGCGTGGTGGTATCTCCCAAATGCCTTCTTTGAAAACTGGGGAAATGCTTTTCATGGGGCTCTGTTGGCGCCAACATTACTATATGTGAGGACTGATTCCTGCTGTTCCTGGAGAACACTTGTTACAGGTTAGTAACTATGCTTTTCCTTCCAAAGGTAATCTCCTCCTTCCATCCTACCGATTTTCTTCCCTAGACCACATGTGTCTCGGGCAGAAGCAGCGCTTCACACTTTAGACTGCAAGCGAGCACTGGCTTACTATTTAAGTAGAAGTAAGAATCACAGAAGATCCTCTCAATTATTTATCTCTTTTGTTCCTAGTCATCTGGGCCTTCCAGTGACAAAACAGACTCTATCTAGATGGATAGCAGATTGCATTTCTTTTGCATATGCACAGGCAGGACTCTCTTTGGGGGTTATTTCACTGCTCATAATGTACGAGCTATGACAACCTTTGTAGCCAATCTCCATTCAGTATTCATTCAGGAGATCTGCTGGGCAACAACCAGGACCTCCTCCATATATACTTTTGCTGTCCACTATTGTCTGGACAGAGACTCCTGTCGGGACGCTGCCTTTGGCCAAGCTGTACTCCAGCACCTCTTTGGGACTTAAACTCAACTCCTACCCTCCGTCCCGGACTTCTACAAGAAACCAAACTTCCTTTGGGGGAGGGAAGGTTCGCCTTATGGAATTGAGTCCAAGGTCCTCAATTCTTCCAGACTCTTTAGCTGCAATCTTTTGACCTCTGGGATCACACTGCTCTGCCCCCATTCTTGTCTGGTTCAAGGGAGCTAGTGAGTCCCATATGTGAAGACTGCATTTCTGCTTATTCCTGGAGATAACTTAGTTGCTCACCTGTAAAAGGTGATCTCCAGGAACAACAGGATGAATTGGTCTTCATAACCCACCCTCCTCCCATAGGAGTTGTGGGGTCTTTGTTTTATTCTTTATTATTCAATGAACAATACATCACGTAGATTATTCCCACCAATTCCTCAATAACCTAACTCTCTCGTCCAACCCACTACTCCCCTATGCCCCACTTCCCCACTCCCCAACAAGCTATGTATATAGGTTCAGTATAGTTATACTAAAACGTACTTAGGGGCCTGTTTACTAAGCGGTGCTAGCGGCTTCCATGCGAAATGGGGCCGTGGCTCTAATTTCGCACGGAAGCTGCTAGTGCTACTTAGTATACAGACCCCTTAGTCTCTATGTTAAGTTTAATGTGTTCAACTATCAAAGTTCTATGTAAACAATTGTTGTAATGTTCCTTTTAAACCGCCTTGATTCCCAGTGCGATTAAAAAAAATAGATAAATAAATTCTTCTTCTCAGCTACAAACTCAACTGAGGAGAGGAGTTGGGAAGGTGGGAAGGCAGGCACATAGGCGCAGTGGAGTGCTCCTTTCCTATTGGACGCTGGGGAGCGTTCCTGCATGGGCTTCGTCGGTGCTGACATCATCCATATGTGAAGACATTCCTACTGTTACAGGTGATCAACTACGCTTTACAGAAAGAGTGGTAGATGCATGGAATAGTCTCCCACTGGAGGAGGTAGAGACAAAGACTGTATCTGAATTCAGCAAAGCATGGGACAAACAGAGAAGATTTCTAAAGGTTAAAAAAGGACCATAGAGTTGGTTTGGAAGGGCAGACTGGATAGGCTGTATGGCCTTTTTCTGCCATCCTGTTTCTGTTTTTTCTAATATTTATATGTGGATGTCATTTCCATGTGTAAATGACAGATTTACTATGTGAAAATTCAAATAGAGCTTCTAAAATAATCTCCATTATGTTTTACTTCTATAAGTAGTACATATATTGCTGTACAGGTTAAGAGAACAGGTCATCTTTTTCCTGATGACAACTGGTATATCCATCCTGGATCTGCCTCCTCACTCCAGTAACCTACTGACAAAGCAGACTCACCGGAGCAACCATTAAGTATTAAACTTTATCAACATATCCTAATTCTGTAATTAACTGCAACTTAAAACAAATACAAGGGTGTCCTACCCTCCCTTATTAACTCCTGCAGGAAGTACTGAGGTCCACCCACTCCCCTCAACGAGGAGAAAAGGAAGCTCCCTGCCCATAATCTTGAATTCTTACCTGTAAGAGCTTCGTTGATTCAGTCTGCCGCCTATCAGAAACATAGAAACATGATGACAGAAAAAGACCACATGGCCTATCTAGTCTGTCCTTCCATAACAACAACTACAACAGTCCACCTTTTACCTTTAGAGATCCTCTGTGTTGGTCCCATGCTTTTTTGAATTCAGTTACTGTCCTCATCTCTACCACCTCCACTGGGAGACTATTCCATGGATCTACTACTCTTTCTGTAAAGAAATATTTCCGCATATCACTTCTGAATCTATCTCCCTTCACCCTCATCCCATGTCCCCTCGTAGCAGAACTTGCTTTCAATTGAAAGAGGCTCTCTCCCTGAACATTTATGCCACGGAGGTATTTAAACATCTCAATCATATCACCTCTATCCCGCCTTTCCTCTAAGGTGTACATATTAAGATCCTTAAGTCTGTCCTCATATGCTTTATAATGAAGCCCACTAATCATTTTAGTAGCCACCCTCTGCACCGACTCCATCCTGTTCACATCCTTTTGAAGGTGCGGTCTCCAGAATTGCACACCATACTCCAAATGAGGTCGCACCAAAGACTTATACAGAGGCATTATCACCTCCTTTTTTCTGCTAGCCATTCCTCTCCATATGCACCCAAGCATCCTTCTAGCTTTTGCAGTCGCCTTTTCTACCTGTTTAGCTACTTTAAGATCATCAGACACAACCACGCCTAGGTCCCGCTCTTCTTTAGTGGACAAAAGTACTTCACCTCCTATACTGTATTGCTCCCTTGGATTGCTGCAGCCCAAATGCATGACCTTACATTTTTTAACATTAAATCCCAGCTGCCAAATTCTAGACCATTCTTCAAGCTTAGCTAGATCCCTCCTCATGTTATCTACACCTTCCTGGGTGTCTACTCTATTGCAGATTTTAGTATCATCTGCAAAGAGGTAAACCTTACCTGACAGCCCTTCCGCTATATCACTAACAAAGATG
Organism: Ichthyophis bannanicus; assembly: GCA_033557465.1. NCBI lineage: Eukaryota > Metazoa > Chordata > Amphibia > Gymnophiona > Ichthyophiidae > Ichthyophis > Ichthyophis bannanicus. Next base: position 58,879,850 of record CM066045.1, read on the forward strand.
TTAAAAAGAATCGGACCAAGGACAGATCCCTGGGGCACACCACTGGTAACATCCTTCTCCTCAGAGTGAGCTCCATTTACTTGTACTCTTTGTCGCCTCCCACCCAACCAATTTCTAACCCAAGCAGTAACTTTAGGGTCCATCCCTAGGGTGCTCAGTTTGTTTATAAGTCGCCTGTGAGGAACAGTGTCAAAGGCTTTACTGAAATCTAAATATACCACATCTAGAGCTCTCCCTCGGTCCAACTCCCTGGTCACCCAGTCAAAGAAATCAATCAGATTTGTCTGACAAGACCTGCCTCTGGTGAATCCATGCTGCCTCGGATCCTGTAATCCGCTGGACTCCAGAAACCTCACTATTTTCTCTTTCAGCAGCGTTTCCAATAATTTACTCACCACCGAAGTTAAACTAACCGGCCTGTAGTTTTCAACCACATCCTTACTTCCGCTTTTGTGTAAAGGCACCACATGAGCCTCTCTCTAGTCCTTTGACACCACTCCTGACTCCAACGAGGCATTGAAAAGGTCAGTCAGTGGAGTTGCTAGAACGTCCCCAAGTTCCCTCAGTATTCTAGGGTGTATCCCATCCGGTCCCATCGCTTTGTCTACTTTAAGTTGAGCTAGTTTCTCACGAACACAGTCTTCTGAAAATTGTTCAAGATGTCCCTCGCTTCTGTTCTTATTTGTGGGTGTTTTCTGAGGTCCTGCTCCTGGTTCTTCATCTGTGAACACAGAACAAAAATATTTGTTAAGCAATTCCGCTTTATCCTTATCAGCTTCTACATATTCCCCCCCCTGCACCCTTGAGTCTGACAATACCACTTTTGCCCTTCCTCTTCTCACTAATATATCTGAAAAATGTCTTATCCCCCCATTTTATTGCATTGGCTATTTCCTCCTTTTGAATCTTTGCCTTCTTGACTACTTTGTTAGCTTCTCTAAGGTTTTCCAAATACAGATGCCTGTCTTCCTCTCTCTGTGATCTCTTGTATTTCATGAAGGCCTCCCTCTTTTTCTTCACTTTTTCAGCTACTTCCTTCGAAAACCATAGCGGTCTCCTTTTCCTTTTACCTTTATTTACCATTTTAACAAAAAGGTTGGTTGCTCTTAAAATATCCCCTTTCAGTTTTGCCCACTGTTTGCTACCTTGTTAGGAGCTCGTAGGAGATCTACTACGTTAGCATATGTTCACGTGTGGCACATCTTTGAGGCGTGTTGTGTGGACAGGAATTGCGAGGCCTTACGTGTGTCAGTGCCGCAGGTCTTGGCATTCTTGCAGGATGGTTTTCAAAAAGGGTTAGTGGCGTCTTCCTTAAGAGTTCACTTGGTGGCGCTCTCTTGTTATAGGGGAAAGATCAAGGGGCAAGCGCTGGGCACTCTTCCAGATGTTAAGAGATTCTTAAGAGCAGTGGGGCTTTTGCGACCGCCGTGCAGAGATGTCGTTCCTCAATGGGATCTACAGTTAGTTTTGGGAGAGTTAGGAAGTCGACCGTTTGAGCCTTTGGCTAAGTCGTCATTGAAAGATCTTACCCTGAAAGTGGTTTTCCTAGTGGCAATTGCGTTGGCAAGGAGAATTTCGGAATTGCAGGCCTTATCGTGTAAGGAGCCGTTCCTAGCCTTTTATGATTCGAAGGTATTATTGCGGCCGGTTCCGTCCTTTTTGCCAAAGGTACTATCTCCTTTCCATGTGAATCAGGTAGTATCCTCACCGGTGCTCTGTAGGAATTCAGAGAGCTCTTCCACAGATCAGTTGCATCGGTTGGATGTTCGTAGGGCCTTGAAGAAGTATATCCGGCGGACGGCGGAGTTCCAGAAATCGGATAGATTATTTGTTTTGTTTGGAGGTCCTCGGAAAGGTGAAGCAGCGTCAAAGGCGACTATTGCCAGATGGTTTAAAGGGGCGATAGCATCGGCGTACCTGTTAAAAGGTAAGCTGGCACCAGAAGGGTTGCGAGCACATTCGACGAGAGCACAAGCGGCGTCTTGGGCTGAGTACAAATTTGTTCCGGCAGTGGAAATTTGTAAGGCCACGACGTGGTCGTCTTTAAATTCGTTTGTTAAGCATTACCGTCTGGATGTACAGGCGAGAAGGGATACCTGTTTTGGAACAGCTGTGCTTCAGGCTGGTTTAACAGGTCCCGCCCGTTGAATTCTTTACTGCTCTGTTACATCCCTAGAGCTTCCGGGACTAGACTGGAGGGACGATAAGGAAGATTAAATTAGACTTACCTGCTAATTGTAGTTCCTGAAGGAACTCCAGTCTAGTCCTGGACCCCGTCCCGGTTTTTGTTTATGATTGGAGCCTGAAGCAGTGAATCTCACAGGTAAGAGAAGAGTAAGCTGTGGGGCTTCGGGTCCAGACGGGGAGGTTTGAGGAAGGGGAAGATACGAAGGCCGGGTCTCTTCCGGAGGGAGGAGCAAGGGCCTCTGCAATTATTCACAGACCTAAGAGGAACGTTTTTAAAGTTTATTATATTTTACTGTTGGGATAGTTACTGTTTTACTACTTAATTGTTGCTCCGGTGAGTCTACTTTGTCAATAGATTACTGGAGTGAGGAGGCGATGCCTATGTCCTTATACCAGTGTCATCAAAGAATGACGTTTCTCAGTCTCCAAGCTGCTGTACGAGGAGCACAACCCTAGAGTTTCTGGGACTAGACTGGAGTTCCTTCAGGAACTACAATTAGCAGGTAAGTCTAATTTAATCTTTGGCCTTGTCTTTTTCAGTGCCGAGGGGTGATCACATTGAGTACAGAGTGAAGGCTCTGGTGCATTGGCGTCCGAGTCCATCAAGGCATGGCATCGAGAGTGATGGTGTCCCCATGAGTGCCCCTTGATGGGATGAGAGTTCATCCTCCAGGACATTGGAGGGGCACAGCCTACCAACAGCTGAGACCCAGCCGCCGATACCCCTGTTTAGATACCAGGTACGTTGATTGAAGTTGCACGGGCTCCACAGCCTTTGGAATTGTCAGCCATGGAGAAGCACCTTCTGCAAGTGCTCAAGGAATGCATTGCAGTGCCACTGGTGATGCTCATGCTGGGGGAAGGCTCACTCTTTTTACACAAAGATGGCCCCTCATAACCTCAGTCTCATGAGTCCTACAGATCATCCAAAGCAGTTCCAAACTTCATTTATTGGAACTGCCACCAAATTATCCCCCAAGAGTGCATCATCTCAGCCCTCTGATCAGGAACTGCTTCAGAGAGAAATCACCGTCTTCTTGTCAGATCTTGCGATCAAACTTGTTTCCCAGAGCAAAGAGGTCAGGAGTTTTATTAGGTACTTCCTAATCCCCAAGTAAATGGGGGGATACTGTCCAATCTTAAACCTAAGAGACCTGAATATGTACTTGGTAAAAGAAAAGTTCAGAATGATTTCTCTAGGCACCCTGCTTTCCTACCTTCATGGAGGAGATTGGCTATGCTCTCTGGATCTGAAGTATGCGTATACCCACATACCGATACACCCCATTCACAGGATGTATCTCTGATTTGTCCTAGGGGAAGAACACTTCCAGTACTGGGTATTACTGTTTGGCCTAGCCTCAGCTTATCACATCTTCACAAAATGCCTCACGGTGGCAGCTGGTTACCTTTGGACACCAGGAGTGTTTGTCTTTCCCGATCTCTATGATTGGCTAATCAAGAATCTCTCTCCAGAAGGGGTTCAAGAATCAACACGACTGACCATTCGGGTGTTTGAATTACTAGGGTTCGTCATAAATTACCCAAAGTCCCACCTTCAACCCACCCAGCAGTTGGAATTCATTGGAGACCTGCTCGACACGACTCAGTCGAGAGCCTTTCTTCTGCACAACTGTCTACACAGGCTGACAGCACTGGTGCCGGAGACTCAACTGAGTCAGCAGCTAACAGCTTGCAAGATGTTGACTGTACTAAGCCACATGGCCTCAATAGTGCATGTCACACCCTTGACATGCCTTCAGATGAGGCAGGCTCAGTGGGCTCTGAGGACTCAGTGGACCCAAGCCGTAGGTCGCCTTAGGGATCGTCTGTATATCACTGTCCCTCTCGTTCAGTCATTGCACTGGTGGGCAATCCACCACAATCTGCTCAGAGGTCTTCCTTTCCAAATTGCTCTACCCTAAAAGGTCCTGATGACAGATGCATCCAAGCTGGGGTGGGAAGCTCATCTTGATGGGTTGCGCACCCAGGACAGTTGGTCCATCCAAGAAAGTCTCCATCAGATCAACTTCTTGGAACTAAGAGCAGTGCAAATGCTCTGAAGGCTTTCCAAGATCGACTGGCCAACCTAATTGTTCCGATTCAGACTGACAATCAGGTCGCCATGTTTTACATCAAGAAGCAGGGAAGAATGGGTTCATGCCTCCTGTTTTGGGAAGTAGTCAGGTTGTGGAAGTTCACCATCACACACAGGATGGAATTGAGTCACATACCTGCTAAGCGAGCAAACATTGACAGACAGACTGTCGAGTCCTCCAGCTGCACGAGTGGGTGCTGGACAGGGAAGTTGTAACTTGCATCTTTCGAAAGTGGGACACCCCCTAGATAGATCTATTCACCAGCAAGCAGAATGCCAAGGTGGATCAGTTCTGCTCCAGAATAAGATCACACAGCAGACTAGTGTAGACGCTTTCCTCCTGCACTGGGTCTTCTATATGCTTATCCTACAAATACCTCCTTACGAAGACCCTCCTGAAGTTCAAAACAAATGGCTGCATGATGATTCTCATTGCTCCCTACTGGCCCAGACAGCCTTGGTTTCCCCTCCTGCTGCAGCTCTCCAGCCTGGAGCCACACTGCTCGACCTGCACCCGATCTGATATCTTAGGAGGGCAGGACAATGTTGTATCCCAGCATCCAGTCCTTGGCCCTCATGGTATGGAGAGACTAATGTTGTCTTAGCTTGACCTGCCAGACAGTGTAACCAATGTCCTTTTAGCCTCCAGGAGGCCCTCTATGAGAAAGTTTTATTCTTGTAAATAGAAGAGGTTTGTCATCTGGTGTAAGGGCCAGGCCCTAGATCCTTTTATATGTTGCACACAAAAACTGCTTGAATATCTTTTACACCTCTCCAAGTCTGGACTTGTCCAACATTTTCAGGGTCCACCTCAGTGTGATTGGAGAATATCAATGAGGTGTGGAAGGAAAGTCCATCTTGGTACAGCCTTTAGTTGTTCGCTTTATGGGGGTTGCTTCTCTTGAGACCTCCCTACAAGCCTCCCACAGTGTCTTGGGACCTCAGTGTGGTTCTTGCACAGCTCAGTGTGGTTCTTGCGCAGCTCTTTTTGAGCTGTTCAATTTTTGTCCTCTGAAGTTCTTGACCTGGAAGGTATTGTTTCTGGTGATGGTCATTTCAGCATGCAGAATGAGCAAGCTTCAAGGCCCTAGTGGTTCATCCACCTTACATCAAATTCCACCATAATAGAGTGGTCCTTTGTACTCATCCTAAATTCCTTCCGAAAATGGCATTGGATTTCACCTTAATCAGTCAATTGTTCTTCCAACATTTTTCTCGAGACCTCATGCCAACAGAGGGAAAGCTCTTAAACCTATTAAAGGGAAGGAGGTACCCATATTCACTTTCAGGTGCGACTGGTTATCCTCATTGGGAATACATTAATTAAGGACCTGGGTGAGTCAGTGGAGGACCATCAAGTGCGCTTCCTGGATCTCCTTAGGGCAGAGGTACTCAAATCCAGTCAGGTTTTTGGGATATCCCTAATGAATATGCATGAGATAGATTCAAATATAATGGAGGCAGTGCATGCAAATATATCTCATGCATATTGTCACTCGGTGAAGGTCCCCAGAGGCTAAAGTGTGGGTTTTTTCACTGGGGCCTCTTCTTAACTAGCAAGGGGATGGTATAAAAAGGCGTTGCAATGCCCTCTGGGAGTTGCAGTCCCGCAAGCTAAGTAAAGAATTGAGTTGTAGTCGAATGGTAAGGCTTAAGACAGGATTTTTTTATTCCCCTTCCGGGCGGATTTTCAAAGCCATAGAAACAAAGACAAAAGGACCATACGTCTGGTACAAAATAAAGGAACAGGAACCAAAAGTATTGCTTATCTTCAGCTTTACAGAGGAAAAAAAAGGTAACTCAAACAGTCTTTTTCATACACAGGTAAGTTTCTTCACTTCTGTTTCTTTAGAAAACTTCCAACAGCCTCTTTAACATAAAGAAGTGATTTCATCAGAAATAATGAGTGTACAATCCATACAACTATCAGAGGCTGGTTCCTCATAGCAAGCAAACTGCATTTCTTCACATTCCTCTTCTGAATGATTCTCTTTTGGATTGTAATTAATGCTATTATTGAACAGTCTCTCTTCACGGCTAAGAGAGTTCCTCTCCTCCTCTCTGAGTGAGTGGAATGGGAAGTTACCACATTCTCTTGAGTTTCTCTTTTGAGAGCCACACAACTCTTGATAGGTGCAGGGAAAATCTTTACATTCTGTTTCTCTTATATTAGAAGCAATAAGCCTACCTTCAAGCTCCCTTTGCTCGGAGTTTCTCAGTACAGAAAAGTTAGCAGAGTTCTGCCATGATGGAAGCGTCTTACTGGCTTTCTCTTTCAGCTTTCCTTTAGGCATAAAATTGCCTTCAGGACAGAAGCTCTTTCCCTTCTTGTACCTGTTGCTGGGAAGGCTGTTCTCCTCGGCTTTCCTAAGCCTGGTTCCTGGAATATCTCCTCTGTCACCTTCGTGGTAAACTTTACTGAACTTTTGTTTGGCTGTGCACTGCTCTCTAAAGCAGTCTCCCGTGGTTCTCTCAGCTACCCTGGTTCTACCGGGTCTCCAACTTCCTCCCGTCCTCCAGTTATCAGCTGTTCTCTCGATACCACGACTCTCTGCTGGTCTCCTCCAGTTACCAGCTGTTCTGTAATTCCCTGGTGGTCTCCCTTCACTAACCTCCGGTGAGTGAATTTTATCTGCGTGTGTCCCGGTGTTTGCCTGGGCTCCGCCCCCTCCCAGCTGCCCTTCATTATCTAATGAACTGTGAGTTAGCTTGCTGCTTGGGCGTGCTCTCACACCTTGTGACGCAGTTTGTATATGTTGCCTATAGCAACTCTGGGCCATGTGCTGCTCTGAGCTGTCAGTGTCAGATCTATTATCCTCAGTAGTACCTATCTCCATAGGTTCTGACCGATCTACACCATGACAATATTCATTAGGAATATCCCGAAAACCTGACTGGTTTGCGGCCCTCCAGGACTGGATTTGAGTACCTCTGCCTTAGGGTGTTGCGGCACCATCTCCAGAGGACAGAATCCTTCTGCAAGTCAGACCGGTTGTTTCTGCTGTTTAGAGGCCCTTGTAGAGGGGAGGCAGCCTCTAAAGCCTCCATTGCATGCTGGGTCAAACAGGCCATCACAGTCGCCTACACAAGTCGGGGCCAAGTGGTTCCAGTGGAGCTTAGAGCTCATTCTAAAAGATCATAGGCCACTTCATGGGCAGAGCACAGTCTGGTGCCACTGGCGGATATTTGCAGGGTGGCAACATGATCATCACTACATATGTTTACACGACATTATCATCTGGATGCACGAGCCACTTGCGATGCACGCTTTGGTGCTTCAGTCTGCACTAAGAACATAAGAACATAAGATATGCCATACTGGGTCAGACCAAGGTCCATCAAGCCCAGTATTCTGTTTCCAACAGTGGCCAATCTAGGTCATATGTACCTAGCAGTTTCCCCAAGAGACACAAGTTCCACAATGCTTGTACTGGGTCAACCATTGATATCTTCGGTCACTTCTTAATAATGGTTTATGGACCTTTCCTCCAGGAACTTGTCCAAACCTTTTTTAAACCTAGCTACACTAACAGCCTTTACTACATCCTCCAGTAACAAATTCCAGAGTTTGATTACACGTTGAGTGAAAAAATATTTTCTTTTATTAGTCTTAAATAGCTTACCCTGTAGCTTCATTGCATGTCCCCTAGTCTTTCTATATTCTGATAACGTAAACAATCGATCTACGTTTACCCGTTCCACTCCGTTCATTAATTTATAGACTTCTATCATATCTCCCCTCAGCCGTCTCTTTTCCAGGTTAAAGAGCCCTAACCTTTTTTGCCTTTCTTCATAGGATTATCCTTCCATCCCCTTAACCATTTTGGTGGCTCTTCTCTGAACCTTCTCTAAAATCGCTATATCCGTTTTAAGATACGGCGACCAGAATTGCACACAATATTCAAGGTGCAGTCTCACCATGGAACGATATAGAGGCATTATAATATCTTTTGTTTTATTTTCCATTCCTTTCCTTATGATACCTTGTTCTCTTGGCTGCTGCTGCACACTGGGCCAAGGGTTTTAACATGTTAAACACAATGACGCCTAAATCTTTTTCCTGGGTGGTGGTTCCTAATGTGGAACCTTGCATTGTGTAACCATAGTTTGGGTTGTTCTTGCCTAGGTGCATAACTTTGCACTTGTACACATTAAATTTAATCTGCCATTTTGATGCCCAGTCTTCCAATTTATCAAGATCCTCTTGCAATTTTCCACAATCCTCTTGGGTTTTAACAACTTTAAATAGTTTTGTGTCATCTGCAAATTTGATAACCTCACTCGTTATTCCACTTTCCAGGTCATTTATGAATATGTCAAAAAGCAGCGGACCCAGCACAGATCCCTGGGGTATACCACTATTCACCTTTCTCCATTGGGAAAATTGGCCATTTAGCCCAACCCTCTGCTTTCTATCTTTTAACCAGTTCTTGATCCACAGTAGTACACTGCCTCCTATCCCATGACTCTTTAGTTTTGCCAAAAGTCTCTCATGAGGGACCTTGTCAAAGGCTTTCTGAAAGTCCAGATACACTATATCAGCGATGGCGAACCTATGGCACGCGTGCCAGCTGTGGCACGCGAAGGCCTTGCAGCTGGCACGCGGGAAGGTCCGCATTTAAAAGGTCCCAAATTTTAAAAAAAAAAAACCAAACAACGCGGCTGCTTCTGCCGCGGCAGCCTCAAGAGCTCTGCCGCGGGGCCCCCCCCCTGCCCGGCAGAGCCTCCCTGCATCATCTACCTTCAAGTCGCAAAACGCGGGCTTCTTTCAGAGCCGCGAGAGTTTCCTTTCTCGCGGCTCTCCCGCGAGAAAGGAAACTCTCGCGGCTCTGAAAGAAGCCCGCGTTTTGCGACTGGAAGGTAGATGATGCAGGGAGGCTCTGCCGGGCAGGGGGGGGGCCCCGCGGCAGAGCTCTTGAGGCTGCCGCGGCAGAGCTCTTGAGGCTGCCGCGGCAGAAGCAGCCGCTTTGTTTGGGTTTTTTTTTTTAAATTTGGGATGATAGGGGGGAAGGGGGTTTAGGACTGGTAATGGGCTATGGTGGGGAGGCTAAGACTGGAAATGGGCTGATGGGGGGGGGGGGTAGGACTGGTAATTGGCCATGGGGGGGGCGAATTCTGGAAAGGGGCTGAGGGGGGGGGGTTAGGACTGGTAAATGGCCAGGTGGGGGGGGGGGGCTAAGACTGGAAAGGGGCTGATGGGGGGGTTAGGACTGGTAATTGGCCGGGGGGGGGGTAGGACTGGTAATTGGCCAGGGGGGGGGGGGTTAGGACTGGTAATTGGCCATGGGGGGGGGGCAAAGAGGGGAAAGGGGCTTTTGGGGGGTGTAAGGACTGTTAAATGGCCAGGGGGGGGGGGTAGGACTGGTAATTGGCCAGGGGGGGGGTAGGACTGGTAATTGGCCGGGGGGGGGGGTAGGACTGGTAATTGGCCAGGGGGGGGGGGGGTTAGGACTGGTAATTGGCCAGGGGGGGGGGGTTAGGACGGGTAATTGGCCGGGGTTAGGACTGGTAATTGGCCATGGGGGGGGCTAAGACTGGAAATGGGCTGATGGGGGGGGGTTAGGACTAGTAATGGGCCATGGGGGGTGCTAAGGCTGGAAGTGGGCTGGTGATGGTGATGGTGATGGTGATTTGGGGGGGGGTAGGACTAGTAATGGGCTATGGGGGGGGGCTAAGACTGGAAATGGGCTGATGGGGGGGTTAGGACTGGTAATGGGCTGATGGGGGGGTTAGGACTGGTAATGGGCTATGGGGGGCTAAGACTGGAAATGGGCTGAGTGGAAGGAGGGCTTGAACTGCAAATAGCTGATGGGATTGGGGCTTGGAATGGAAATGGGTTGTGAGGGGGAGGGAGCTAGGACTGGAAATGGGTGAGGGGGGGCTAGGACAGGAAATGGGCTGATGGAGGGGCTAGAATAGGACTGGAAATTGGCTGTTGGGGGGGGTGCTAAGATTGGAAATGGGCTGTGGTGGGGGTTTGGATTGAAATGGACTCATGAAGGGGCTAGAACTGGAAGTAGGCTCATGGGGGGCTTGGATTGGAAATGGGCTGAGTGGAGGGGAGCTAGGATTTGACATGGGCTGATGGTGGGGCTAGGAAAGGACTAGAAATGGGCTCATGGGGGGCTGGGTTTGGAAATGAGCTGATGGAGGGACTCGGATGGGACTGCAAATAGATGGGGGAGCTAGGACTGGAAATGGGCTTATGGGGGGTTAGGACTGGAAGTGGGTTGATGAGGGGGGGCTAGGACTGGTATTGGGTTGGGAGGTTGCTAGGACTGGAAATGGGTTGGGGGCTGCTAGGACTGGAAATGGGCTGATGCAGGGACTAGAAGGGAATGGATGCTGGGTGAGGCTGGAACTAGAAGGGAGCTGGTGTTGGGGGAGGATTAGAATGGGATGGGGCTGGGAGAGTAAAATGGAGAGGGGAAAAATATTTTGTGTGGGAGGGATAAAAAATCTACAATTGGCCGGGTATTGGGAGAATAAGTGGGGATTGAGGATGGAGGGGTAAATTTTGAGTAGATGAAATAGGAATGAGGAAAGAGCAAAAGGAGAAAGATTAGTATGTTAAAGCAGATGTAGAGAGAGAGAATGGAAAAAAAAAACCAAGAAGACAGAAGAAAGGACAAATGGACAGCAGATGGAGAGTTAGGAGAAGACACGAAGAAACCAGAAGAAAGTGGCTGGAGCAATTGCAACTGAAAAAAAAGGCACAAAAGGTAGAAAAATATCTCTTTATTTTGAATTTATTAACTGGAATATGTCAGCTCTGGGAAATGTGCATCATTAATTTTTGCGCTTTGTTTAGTACAAGAGGAAATTAATTTATAGTTTTATTTCTACAGTGTTGTTGTATATTCCAAGTTTGGCTTTTGGGGTTCCCAGTTTAATTATTGTCTTCCTGTTTTTAAATTGTGATTCCTTGTTTGGTGATGGTCTGTTCTGCATGTGTAACTGAGCTGAGGTATTCTGTTTATATAATTCCTATTTGACATTGCCACTTGTTCTTTCCCCAGTAGGTCATGTATTGTTGTTCTCTGAAATGTATTGGTTTAATATTAGCAGTGTTTGCTTGTGATAGTTAGGGTATGGTGCTTTGTGAGTCCTGGTAGTACTGTTAGGATACGGCGGGTTTGCTATGGGTTCTAAATGGGCAGCGTTTGTAGTAGTTCCTAATGTGCCTGGCGGTTGGTACTGGATTATAGTAATGTAGAAACCTTTTAGTCTTTCTTTATCCATATACTCATTAAGAGGCATGTTTACTAAAAGTTAGTGTATGGTAACATTATGCAAATATTTATGCAAATGAGGCACCTTATGCAAATGAGGCTTTAATGGACGTGCTGGCACTTTGAGGAAATTCTTTGGTTTTGTGCGGCAGTTTGGGCACTCGGGCTCAAAAAGGTTAGCCATCACTGCACTATATCAACCGACTCACCTTAGTCCACCTGTTTATTCACACTTTCAAAAAAACATAACAGATTAGTAAGACAAGATCTTCCTTGTCTAAAGCCATGTTGGCTGTCTCCCATTAGGCCATGACTATCTACATGCTGAGTAATTTTATTCTTTATGATGGTTTCTACCATTTTTCCCGGTACTGACGTGAGGCTCACCGGTCTGTAGTTTCCCGGATCACCCCTGGAACCCTTTTTAAAAATTGGTGTTTCATTGGCGATCCTCCAATCTTCAGGTATTAGAGATGATTTTAATGATAGTTCACAGATTACTCATATTTCAGTTCTTTCAACACCCTTGAATGTATACCATCCAGCCTAGGTGATTTGCTACTCTTCAGTTTATCTAATAGTTGTAATACATCTTCCCGATGTATCGATATTTGCTTCAATTCTTCCGCACCTTTAAATACCACTTCAGTCATGGGTAACATCCCTACAACTTCCTCAGTAAAGACCGAAGCAAAGAATTCATTCAGTCTCTCCGCTATCTCCTTGTTGCCTCTTAGTGCCCCTTTAACTCCTCTATCATCTAATGGTCCAACCGACTCTCTCACAGGTTTATTGCTACGAATGTACTTGAAAAAAATCTTTATTCCGCGTTTTTGCTTCCGCAGCAAGCTTCTTCTCAAATTCTCCCTTTGCCTTCTTTATCAATGCCTTGCATTTGACCTGCCAGTGCTTGTGCTTTTTCCAGGTTTCGTCGTTTGGCTCTTTTTTCCATTTCCTGAAAGATGCTTTTTTGGCACCAACAGCCTCTCTGACCTCACCTTTAAACCATGATGGCAATTTTTTGGACTTCCTTCCACTTTTCTTAAAGCATGGAATACAGCTGGTCTGGGCTTCCAAGATAGTATTTTTCAACAACACCCAAGCTTGATATGTCTTTAACCTTTGCAACTGCTCCTTTTAGTTTTTTCTTGACTATTTTCCTCATTTTATCATAGTCTCCCTTTCGAAAGTTAAAAGGTAGTACTGTGGATTTCCTTACTGTCCCTCCTCCACTAATTAAATCAAAGGTGATCATGCTATGATCACTATTGCCAAGTGGCCCCAACACCCTTATCTCTTGCACTAGATCTGGTGTTCCACGAAGGACTAGGTCTAATATGGCTTCCCCTGTGATCGGTTCATGAACCAGCTGCTCCAAGAAGCAGTCATTTATGTCATCTAGGAACTTTATCTCCCTAGCATGTCCTGCCGTGACACTGACCCAGTCGATACCGGGGTAATTGAAATCACCCATTATTATTACCGAGCTGTAACCTTTGTTAGCTTCCTTGATTTCTTTGAGCATTTCATCATCCATTTGTTCATTCTGGCCAGGTGGTCGATAGTACACCCCCACTGCCATTGCCTTCCCCTTTTTACATGGAATTTCAATCCATAGAGATTCTACATCAAATTTTGTTTCCTGCAAAACTTTAATCCTGTCTGACTCAATGTCCTCTCTAACATAGAGCGCAACCCCTCCACCAATTTGATCAGCTCTATCATTACAATATAGTTTGTACCCAGGTATCACAGTGTCCCACTGGTTATCCTCCTTCCACCATGTCTCTGATATTCCAATCATATCTAACCTCTCATTTAGTGCTATATATTCTAACTCTCCCATCTTATTTTTTAGACTTCTAGCATTTGCATACAAGCATTTTAGAGACTGTTTTTTATTCATATTAATTTGGCTATTAGCATTTGGGCTACTTTACTCTTTTTTGGAACCTCTCTGCTTTTGGTAGTATCCTTAAAGGATACATTCTTCTGAACCATCCGCTCTTGGGCGACTGTCGGCTTTCCCCTATTATCTAGTTTAAAAGCTGCTCTATCTCCTTTTTAAAGGTTAATGCCAGCAGCCTGGTTCCATCCCGGTTAAGGTGAAGCCCATCCCTTCATAAGAGCCCCTCCTTTCCCCAGAATGTACCCCAGTTCCTAACAAATGCAAACCCCTCATCTTTGCACCATTGTCTCATCCACGCATTGAGACTCCGGAGCTCTGCCTGCCTTTTGGGTCCTGCACGTGGAACGGGAAGCATTTCGTAGAACGCTACCCTGGAAGTTCTGGATTTCAACTTCCTACCTAAAAGCCTAAATTTAGCCTCCAGAACCTCCCTACCACATTTTCCTATGTCATTGGTACCGACATGTATCAAGACAGCAGACTCCTCCCCAGCACTATCTAAGACCTTATTTAGGTGGCGCGTGAGGTCCGCTACCTTCGCACCAGGCAAGCATGTTACCAGGCGATCCTCACATCCAAAAGCCACCCAGCTATCTACATGCCTAATGATCGAATCACCAACTATAACGGCTCTCCCAACCCTTCCCTCATGGGCACATGGCCCTGGAGAAACTTCCTCGGTGCGAGAGGGTTTTACATCACCTGGAGGACAGGTCCTAGTTACAGGATCACTTCCTGCCACACCAGGGTAATGCTCTCCTGTCACGTGACCTCTGTCCTCCATGGCAATAGGGATGCTGCCAGACTGGATTTGGGACTTCAGGACTATATCCCTGTAGGTCTCGTCTATGTACCTCTCTGTCTTTCTTATGTTTTTCAAGTCTGCTACTCTAGCCTCTAGAGAACAGACTTGTTTCCTGAGAGCAAATAGCTCCTTGCACCTAGTGCACACGTAAGACCTCTCACCAACTGGGAGAAAATCATACATGTGACACTCAATGCAAAAGACTGGAAAGCCCCCATCTCGCTGCTGGACTGCTGTCTGCATCTTAGTTTTAAGTTTTTGTTTAGATCTTTAAGTTCTTTACTTACTAAGGGTTGCTATGGATATTTATACCAATAAAACTGTACCTAAAAGGTTTAATATACCTTGTTCACCTGAAGCTTAATTAATCTCAGGTCCTTAGTGTATGATTTGGATAACGAGCTTCACCGGAGAGCACCGCCTGTCTTTTAAGATGTGTAAGTACCTATAAAGCTACGATTATCCCAGGGGTGGGTGGGTGTGAGGAGGGAGGGAGGGAAATAACACTTATTAAAAGTGGACTGCTACACAGTACCCTGTCCTGTGCTGCTGAGGTAAGCTATATTCTTATTTGATTTAAATTATAGCACTTTGCTGCTGCTAGGCTCTAACGCATTATGAAATTTAAACTACAAGCTCTCTGCTGGGTTCTAAATTTAACCAGAAAGCTCTCTTCTGTGTTTTAAATTGAAACTAAAAGTACTTTGCTGATGCTAGGCCCTGAGTGACTATTAAATTTAAACTACAGCTCTCTGCTGGGTTCCAAAGTTAACCAGAAAGCTCTCTTTTGTGTTTTAAATTGAAACTAAAAGTACTTTGCTGATACTAGGCCCTGAGTGACTATTAAATTTAAACTACAAGCTCTCTGCTGGGTATGAAATGTAACCAGAAAGTTCTCTTCTGTGTTTTAGATTTAAACTTAATCTGCTGCTACTAGGCCCTGACTAATTGAACAAAAAATAGTGGGTTCACAGATTAAATAGCTTTAATAGAAAGAATTCCCTTCAGAAAATTCCCGGAAGTATATACTCACAATTGCAGATCTCTCTCCAGAAGTAACAGTCCCCTGTTCTAGTCCTTCAAGACTCTCCTTTCCTTGAGTCCCTCCAGGCCAGCCCGGGACCCTCCCGGATTATAGAGGTTATTTGGTCACACAACTGTGGCACTGGTGGCAAGTTCGTTGACCTTGGCGCAGATTCCGGTATCCGTGGTCCTATTTAGAGAACTTAGTATTCAGGAATACAGCATCTCTGGGGTTCTTTGGTTTGGATTCCTTCTAGAGGTGGGCAGTTTTTTGCCTTGTACATAGTTCTTTCTCTCAACACGCTTGTTGGCATTTCTCACTACATAGTTGGAGTGTGGGCCTTAAGCTTGCATTCTCTGATTTCTAATGTTCAGCAAGCTGTTCATTTTTCTGTTTGGCAAAGGTGTAGTGGGAGTCTGTTTTGTCAGTGGGAGATTGGATTCTGTAGCTGAAGAGGAAGCTCTTGTAAGGTGACATCAGAATTCTGTCATAGTCAGTCCTTCGCTCCTGGTGGGCAGAGAAAACTCATATGTACTGGACTGGCCTGGAAGGACTTAAGGAAAGACAATTAGCAGGTAAGGTCTAATTTCACCAAATCATTCCATGGTGCGACTGCACCTTGAATAATATGTGCAATTCTGGTCGCCGTATCTTAAAAAGAATATTGCGGAATTAGAAAAGGTACAGAGAAGAGTAACAAAAATGGTAAAGGGGATGATGGAAGGATACCTTTATAAGAAGAGGCTTAGAAGTTAGGGCTCTTCACCTGGAAAAGAGATGGCTGAGGGGAGATATGATAGAGGTGTATAAATTAATGAATGGAGCGGGACGGGTAAACACAGATTGATTGATTATGCCATCAAAAAGTAGAAAGACTGGGGGCGCTCGTGAGCCTGCTGAGAGATGGCCGCGTTGTGAGAGAGCTCCGTCCTCACTACCCCAAGTCACCAGCTACAATGAGCTAAAACTCGCAAAAACTGCTTCTCCTACCTGCCCTGGGTCCACTGAGGTGAGCGGTGCTCTCCGGAGCTGCATTAGCCGACTCCCCAAGCCGCTGAGACGCCGCGGAGCCCTTCTACGAAGTGCGGCCTGCTGCCACGTGTCTCTCCCTGCTATCTGCCTTGGACCCGGCTGCTCCTCACCCTGCCTTAACCGGCCCGCACGGCACCTGGAGGGGCTCTTCTCGGGTCGCGCTGTCGGGCCCCTATAACTAGACCGGAGGCTGAGTAGCAACGTGCTGACGGGCGGAGTTCAGCCCTCGAACCTGGAGCACCGGCACAGGCAGCTGCCGTTCAACATTTGCGATCGGGGAGAGAGCCTGGAATCCCCGTGGCTTTTGCTGGCATCCGCTCTCCCCTCTCCACTCTGTGATCTCTCCGGAGAAGGGGTAAGCCTTGAATCTCACTCCCTTCCCTCTGCCGGCTGAACGGGGTTGGAGGCTGTTGCACCCCTTAATACACCGGTGCCCTGCGGAAGCCTTGCCCCCATGGTGCGGATTGAGGGCGCCCTGTCTGAACACTCCAGCGACCTACCAGGCCTCAAGTTCCCTTCTAGAGCCTAACTCTTGGAGGTTGTGGATCCTGTGTGCCTTTCCCCTCCACAATTATTGCAGCACGCCCTGAGCATTGCCTTTCACAGCTCGCTCTTTCAAAAAGATCAGAGGCAGCTTTTTTCTCAGGGCCCTGCTCTCTCACCGGTCTTTTGGACCTTGCTGACATTGAATTTCTCTCCTAACACTGTGTGGAGGTGTTTGCCTTACAGGACTGTGAAGCCTCGCGCACCGCTCTCTCCCTGACCTCGCCGCCTTTGCTGACATTGACTGCTCTTTTCTCCTGACACTGTGCGCCATAAGTGGCTCCGGGGGATGGCGGCTACTGCTAAGAGTTCTGAGACTCGGGAGGGGGTACGTTCCTCCCAGCGACTGCAGCGTAAGACGGGCCCCGAGTAGCCCCCGTGGTCATTCACCACCCTCAGGCTCTGAGGATGATACTGTAAGTGAAGAGGAACTAGAATCCCATAAACAACTCTCCGCTGCACAAATCAAGCGAGAACTCCGTAAAGGATTTGCGGAGTTAGCCAGCCAGTTTTGTTCGCTACGTGAGGAATTGTTGAGAGATGTCGCAGACTTACGGACTGACATAAAAGAGCTGGGAGCTCGAGTAGAGGAGGTGGAGACCAAATTGGTTGATCAAGATGGGAACCTGATGGATTTACAGTGTGCCTTGGATCGGCAGCAAGCGCAAACAATGGAACTGACCTACAAAATTGATGACATTGAAAATCGCTCCCGCCGCAATAATGTGCGTTTTCGTGGAATACTAGAAGCAGGCGGGGGCGGAGAAGATTTGCCAACTGTGCTTAAACTGTTAATAGCGGAGCTGCTTTCGGTGGAAGAGCTGGCTACTCGAGGCCCCGAGATGGAAATAGAACGAGTCCATCGGGCATTGGGAAAACCTCCTAATAACCAGCCTCGTGATGTCATTGCGAGATTCCTGCGATACTCCAATGCTGAGCTGCTCATACGGAGAGGCCGGGAGAAAAAAGCAGTCCGCTTCCAGGATGTGTCAGTGTCCATATACCAAGATCTTTCGACGTTCACTTTGGCGCGCCAGAGAGAGATGAAACCAGTGACAACGGTTTTGAACAGCAAGGGGATTCGCTATTCCTGGTCCTTTCCTTTTCGGATGAACTTCCTTTTGGGCAACAAAAAGATCTCAGCAAAGGACCACACTGAAGCCTGGCGAGCCCTACGCCAGGCGGGACTAGTTGATGACAATGCTCAGCCCCATCCGCCCCCCCCCAAGTCCCAGCACCCCAAGTAGACTCGGGCGGGCAAGTCTGCTTGATCTCTGGCCTCTGTGTACACTCGGGGAGCTACCTTTACTCTTTAGGGAGCCTTTCTGGGTGGGTCTTTCCAATTGTGGATAACTGAAGGAGGAAATACTTCTCATTGGGTTATGGGCCACCGAAAAGGTCTGAATTAGACCCGCACTATCCTATATACGGGGGGGCGGCGGATCTTTTGCAAATGTTATGATGATGATATTGTTCTGGTGGGGAGGCATGAGGAGAATGTTGACCTGGGGTGGGTGGGGGAGTAGTGTGGGGAATGTTTTCTATGTGTTTAAGTTGATTCATGGGGTTTTGGGGGAAACGGTCTCTGTGGTCAATTTACCGTGTCCTGTATTGACCTTGACAGGCAGGTGGTATTGACGGGATGGGGGGGGGGGACTTGGGCTGGGGGGGGGGATTTGGGCAAGGGGGGAGCTGGGTGGGGGGGGGGCTTTTTATTAACATGGCATGGAGGGTTGTGCTTGGGCTTGAAAGGGGGGATCATTGCTCTTGTTCTTGGAAAGTGGAGCGGATGGGTTCGGTTAATTAATTCCCCGGGTTGGAGGGGGGGTGCTACCACTGGGACTTTTTGGATAGCGGGCGACAGCGAGGGAGTGGAATGTAATTGCTAATGGTGCGCTTTGTCTCTTTGAATGTTAAGGGCCTTAACTCCCCGAGGAAGAGATCCCTGTTGTTCTCTGAATTGCGCACTTTGCAGGGGGACATTGTTTACCTACAGGAGACCCATCTTCAAAATTGTAAGCAGGGCTGGCTAAGGAGATCCCCATATAATGAGGTGCGGGCGGCCTCGGATGCACAGGGACGGAAGAAACGGGGAGCGGCCGTACTGTTTCACCAGAGCCTCTCTCTACAGATAGAGGAGACAAAACAAGATACTTTGGGGAGGTGGCTCTTCTTGAATATCCGTCTAGAGGGGAACCTTCTCACCTTGGCCAATATTTACGCTCCCAATACAGGTCAAGGGGCCTTCTTTGCCCGATTGAAGGCCTCATTGGCGGACTTTGCAAGGGGTCCTACTATTCTAGGGGGGGATTGTCATTACAATCAAATATAACCTTCTACTGCTAGTGATTTGTAAAAACTGATATATGTTTAAATATGTTTTAAATATGTAAATATGTATATATAAATGTAAAAACGTATGATTCGTCCCCGAAGACGCCAATCATGTGTGCTGTGACCTCAGATCTATGTATATACCCCCCCCCCAAGTCTTGATTGACTACCCCACAAAGATTAATCAAACCGCTGCTGATCGCTGGAAGTAGCGGTATATAAATGTGTAGTAAATAAATAAATAAATAAATAAATTGTAACACGCGCCTGGTGTCCCACCTGGATTCCACAAGTTGCGCTGGGGGGCGAGTGAGGGGACCAGCCAGAGCCCTGCAAAGCCTTATGCTTGATTTAGATCTGCGGGATGTCTGGAGGGATACCCATGAGGGGGAAAGAAGCTATACGTACTACTCACCGGTCCATCAGGTTCACACTCGCATTGATTACCTTCTATTGGATCAGCGCCTGATGGACGGGAGGGTGAAGGCTGGCCACGGAGCGCTGACTTGGTCAGACCATGCCCCTTGCTGGCTTGCTCTTCCGCCTGGATTGTACAGTGAGCATCAGAGGCTTTGGCGCCTAGAAGTGAGGTTCCTACGGCGGCAGGGTGCAGTACAGGATCACGTCCGTTTTATTACGGAATTTTTCGAGCTTAACAATTCTGGGGATGTTTCTCTCCCCATGGTGTGGGATGCTTATAAGGCGACGGCTCGTGGTCAACTCATGGCGGAGGCGCCCGGCATGCGTAAAAAGTGGGCACGTGAACGCGACCAGCTGGTGGCGGAGGCTACCCGCTTAGGCGCGGAGCACGCCCGAACTGGTTCGCGACAGGTCCTGCGTCAGTGGCGGGCGGCGCGAGCCACCTTGGATGCGTGTATGCAGAAAGAATTAGATAACAAGCGTCGGAAGTTACGACAAACTTTTTATGAGCATGGGAATAAAACCGGCCGCTTCCTCGCCTTGCGTCTTCGCCAACAGCAATCTGCGCGAGTGGTACGCGAACTGCACGATGCTGGGGGACGGAAGAGGGTTATCTCTCGGGAGATACGCAATCTTTTTGCTGACTTTCTGGAGCAGCTATATAAGGCGGAGCCTTTTGAGCGGGATAGCGTACAGGACTATTTACGAGGGATAGGTCTGCCGCTTCTCTCCGACCCTGACCGAGCTCAGCTAGATTCTGAAGTTACGGTAGATGAAGTGGAAACTGCAATCCGACGATTGAAAACTGGGAGTGCGCCAGGTAGTGATGGCTTCCCAGCAGAATATTATAAGAAGTTTCGGGTACAATTGGCGCCAACCTTGACCATCTTGTTCAACGAGGTCCTGGGGGGGGCCCCTTTATCGCCATCCCAGCGTGAGGCATTGATCGTGATGATCCCCAAGCCTGGTAAACCATTGCACGACGCGGCGTCATACCGCCCCATCTCTCTGTTAAATGTCGACGTTAAAATATTTGCCTCCGTCTTGGCGGCGCGCCTGAATCGGGTTCTTCCGGGCTTGGTTCACCCGGATCAGGTGGGATTCGTGCCGGGGCGCCAGGCAGCAGACAACATTCGGCATATGCTGCAGGTCATACACGTAGCCCAACAGGACCCACAACCAGCCTTGCTGGTGGGGATTGACGCAGAAAAAGCCTTCGATCGGGTTGATTGGGAATATTTATGGTGTGTTCTGGAGAAAATGGGCTTCGGCCCTAATTATATCTGTTGGGTTCGTAGTCTCTATCAGATGCCCCAGGCGTGCGTCCGGATCAATGGGGGACACTCGAGACGCTTCCTGCTGGAACGAGGCACGCGACAGGGTTGCCCTCTTTCGCCCCTACTCTTTGCTCTGGCGATGGAACCCTTGGCCCAAAGCTTTCGAGCACATTTAGGCTTGAGAGGGGTTCATGTCGGCCCTGAGGATTATAGGATTGCGCTCTTTGCGGATGACATCATTCTGTCCCTGGTGGATCCGGCCACTTCCCTCCCAATTGCGATGCAGCTGTTTAATAACTATGCGCGAGTATCCGGTTTCAAAATCAATCACACTAAATCAGAGATCTTGAATGTTGGAGTCCCTGGGGCGGTTTGTGCGGAGCTCCAGGCGGCTTATCCTTTTCGCTGGGTGTCCGGAGCTTTGCGTTATCTAGGAGTGCAGTTGACCGTGGAGCGGGCGGACCTTTTTGGGGCCAACTATGACCCCCTGCTTCGTCAGATTCGGCGAGACTTAGAAGTATGGCAGGGCCTGCTCCTTTCCTGGTTTGGGCGTATAGCCTTAGTCAAGATGGTGGTTGTTCCCCGCCTCCTTTACTTTTTTCAGGTTTTGCCCCTTCCCATCGCGCAGACCACCTTGGCGACCTGGCAACAGTTGCTTATGAAATTCATTTGGCATTATCGTCGTCCACGCTTGGCGCGACAGGTTCTTTATACCCGTACGCGCTCTGGAGGTATGGGCATGCCCAATTTACATTGGTACTATGCGGCGGCGCAATGCCGGGCAGGGGTGGAGTGGATGATTGCTGATAGTACTAAGCGATGGGTGCAACTGGAAATGCACTTGGCGGGGGGAGCTGGCCTGGGAGATTGGCTGTGGTTAGGCCCGAAACTACGCAGTGGTAAGCGTACTAACAATCCCTATATTCTTCACACCCTCCGTTGTTGGGACCGGCACTTTCGATCTCGCAACACGGACTTAACCCCTTTAGCTCCCATAGTGGATAACGCCTCTTTCCCGCCAGGGCTAAGTGATACGGTTTTCCGGCAGTGGGGACATCACGGCCTTAGTAGGGTCGGACAGCTTTTTGATGATGGTCAACTGCAACCCTTTCGTGCGTTACAAGATGAATTTGGCATTCCGGCTAGGCAACATTATCAGTATATGCAAGTGGTACACTGGGTTCGATCCAAGCCTGTCCGGCCCCAAGTTGCGTGGGCCCTGTCTGATTTGGAACGTTACTGTGAGGGGTGCACTACCACTAAGGGACTCGTGGCGACCCTGTACGCTCATTTGCAGGGCTCTCAATCGCGTTCTAATAGGCACAGGGAACTTTGGAACTCCGACTTGAACCTTTCCTATACTGAGCAGCAGTGGGAAAGGGTGGAAACACACCTGTGGAAAAGTGCGGTAGCGATTAATGCCCGTGAAACCAATTATAAAATATTGTACCGATGGTACATGACTCCGGCGCGGATCGCGCGCATCTATCCTGGGGCAGTGGCCCTCTGCTGGCGTAATTGTGGGCATCGGGGTACCCTAGGGCACATTTGGTGGGACTGCCCCCGCATTCGCGCCTACTGGAGGGGTATACAATATCGGTTGCAGCTGCTCCTAGGAGTAGATGTCCCTTGGGATCCGGGGATTTTCCTGTTTGGGGCCGCGGTGCCGGGAGCACGGGCCCTACAGCTTGCTCTGCTTTGCCATGGCCTGAATGCAGCTAGGTTATCCCTTGCAGCAGCCTGGAAGCGGACCTTGGCCCCCTCCTTTCAGACTTGGCTGGAACGGATGTGGGATATGTATACCATGCAATGTTCCCTCTAATTTTCTGTAGGCTGTGTGCGCATAAAATATCAGCTGTGTGCAGCTTTTAAAGGAAGGTTAAATTTCTGTGCGCCACATAACGACACTCGGAGTTATATACTTTAAAATTTGACTACACATCAGAATACAGTATGTACACCACACTGATTTTAATCAAATTAAATGAAAATAGATGATTACTAAATGAAGCGGGAAATTTCTAGTAATTACAATCATAACTTTTAAATTTTAAGACGTCTGTGTTGTTTTCTATCAGAATCAGAGCCGTAATTTTTGTGCGCTCTGTTGTAAAGTATGTGCGCTCGCTCGGCGAGGTGTGTGCGCGCGCACACGTGCACAGCTTAGAGGGAACAGTGATACCATGGAAAGAGGGGTAGCGGTCAGTAGGATGCGCCTGGCGCGCTTTGAGTTGGTGTGGGCACCCTTTGTTTCTCGCTACGGTGCGTGACTCTGCTGGACAAGAGGGGGGGACCTTGCACACTTTAGAGAGAGATCGCCTCTTGGGCGTCTATGTTGCTCATCTCCCTCCCTGTACGTGAACGCTAGCAAGCCATAGAGGGGGGGACTGGGAGGGTGGATGGGAGGGGGGTTATGGGCCAGGGAGGTGGTGGGGGGGGGGGGGGAGGATGGGAGGTTAGGGGGTTACTGCTTTCCGTTTCTTTATTTTAAAAATGCAAAAATGAAGGCATATTGTTGAATGTCATTGTGACCTGACGTTATATTATTACCTTTGCTACTTCTTTGTAGATCTTTGTGGTTTATGCTGTTATGTACTTTTTGGAAGCCTTTCAATAAAAAAAAAAAAAAAAAAAAAGTAGAAAGACTAGGAGACATGCAATGAAGCTACAGTGTAACCCGTTTAAGGACTATTAAGAGAAATTATTTGTTTACTTAATGCTTAATCAAACTCTGGAATTTGTTACCGGAGGTTGTAGTAAAAGCTGTTAGTGTAGCTGGGTTTAAAAAAGGTTTGGATAAGTTCCTGGAGGAAAAGTCCATGAACCATTATTAAAGAGGACCCAGGAAATCCACTGCTTGCCCCAATACAGGCATTGTGGAATCTGTCTCTTTTGGGGCAAGTGCTAGGTACTTGTGACCTAGATTGGCCACTGTTGGAAACAGGATACTGGGCTTGATGGACCTAGGTGCAGGGGAGAGCAGTGCTTAGGTGTTGAAGTGTTCCTTAAATAGAAGTGTTTTGAGGTCTTTGCGAAATGTCTTTAGTTCTTGAATTTCCCTGAGGCTGCTGGGGAGTTCATTCCACAGGTCGGGTGTGTAGGTGGAGAAGGCTCTATTGTGAGTGTTCTGGTTTATGTGTGTTATTTCTGCTGGTAGATTGAGGATGTTAGAATTACACTTTTGCCTTGTTCTGTTGGAAGTTGATGTGCCAATGAGAGATTCTAGATATGTTGAGGATTGTTTGTGTAATTCTTTGAAAATGATCATGGTTGACTTATATTTGACTCTGCTGTGTAGGTTTCTCAAAATTGGTGTGATGTGGTCACTCTTTCTTGCATTTGCTAGGGTGCGTGATGCAGTGTATTGGGCCAGCTGTAGCTTGTGGAAAGCATGTTTAGGGAATCCTTGGTATATACTGTTGCAGAGGTCCAGTAGGGGGAATATGAGTGCCTGGAGTAAAGAGCAGAAGTCTGAGGTTGCTAGAATAGGTTGGAGGTTGCGTAATGTCTTTATCTTGTGGTATATTGGTTATCTAGTCTTGTTGATGTGGGAGGCAAAAGTAAATTATTGGTTGATGGTTATGCCAAGGTATTTTATTTCATGTTTGGTTTCTAGCTCGATGTTACGTATTTTGATAGTTTTGGGGGGGTGAGAGTGATTGGTTTCTGGAGATATGTAGGACATCCGTTTTCTTGTGGTTGATCTGTAGTCTGCGTTTGAGCAGCCATTGTGATATTTCTTGGAAGCATAAAGAAATTTTGTGTAGGGTTGGGTTGCAGATTTCATAGGGTGTGAACATCATGATACCGTCTGCGTAAATACTGTACTGAATGTTGTGGTTGTGAAATATGGAGCATATATGGGTTGCATGAATATGTTTAAGAGAAGTGCGGATAGAGTGTAGCCTTGTGGGACTCCCTTTTGTTGTTTGCATGAGGCTGATTTATTTGATCTCCAGGAACAAGCAGGAATGTAGTCTTCACATATGGGTAACGTCGGTACTGATGGAGCCTGCACGGGAACTCTCCTCATCGTCCAATAGGAAAGCTTTTGGGAGCATCCCACTGTGCCTGCGTAGCTGCCTTCCCGTCTTTCCAGCTCTCCCTCCTCAGTTCTTCGTTTTCCACGGAGCCAACAAGAAGCAATTCCTGTCACCACAGAAAATGTGTCCTTCCTTATTTTTTGTGGTTGGGTCTGCCTTCCTGTTGACGCTGGTACCTACCCCCATCGATGCTTTCTTTCTTTCAAAAAAAAATCTTTGGGGGGAAGGAATTTTTTTCTTCCTTCAGGCGCATTGATGCCATGTTAGGCTTAGGCCTTTCCTTTTATCACGGACAAGATGGAAAAATCATCCAGTGGTTTTAAAAAGTGTTATAAATGGGGTAGTACCATTTTGGCCATCGACACCCATGACTGGTGCCTAAAATGTTTAGGACTGGATCATCAACTGTCTGAATGTCCTCTTTGTAGGAAGATGACAAAGAGGCCTGCAGAACCGAGCTACAAAGCTAGGCACCCTATTTGCCTTGTCGCGCCCCCTAGTCCGCCTAGGCGGCTGCCTGACGTTAGGTAGGGGTGTGATAATTACTTTCAAAGATGACTACCCGAAGCAAGGGCTTCTGGGAGTCGTAGTTCAGAGCACATGTAGTTGTGTAGCAAAAAGCTTGAGCCGAGATTGAAAGCAAACAGGAATATTTTTTTATTTTAAGCCTCCTTTGGCATAGAGAACTTCAACAAGAAGCTTGGCATGACATAAATAACTTTGAGTAACAAAAATACAAGATAATAGAACAAAACTTGCTTTCTTCAGCAACAGAAAAACCTTCTTTTGGCATATAAGGCTTTTTCTCAAAAATGCTCAAACATAAATGTCCATTCACTTGTTCAATGTAAATGAAAACTCTTCTTCGAATGTAACCTTTTCTTTTTACAAATTCCAGAGCTTGTTCCTGGTTCTTAATCAGAGCACATGAGACTCTAAACGTTAGCCATGCTCGTGTCTCATTCCCTGTAGCAAACACTCTGATAAAAACATTCAGGCTCTATAAAAGGTTAGGCAAGCCAAACAAACTGTACCTCTTTTCAGCAGATATAAAGGATAGTTTTTCACTTGACTACCTGAGATAAATCACACTGCATGCATTCCTCTGGATCAGTTAATGGAACCTCTTCCCCAAGTTCCATTGATTCACAAACGGAACCCGAGAGGTCTGAGTCCTCATCACCACACAGCTGTGCTGCTTCTCGGTGAACAGAATACTTTTCTTTGCTAATTACTTCCTGGTTCTGTAATAACCTTTGTATCAGCTCTAACACATTAACTCCTTCCTGGTTAAAGGCTTTTCCATAAGCTGGCTCTTGGCTCAATACAGAAAGCTGGCTGGCTAATAAGTCTTCCAGAGACTTTGGCTTGTTAATACAATCAGCTTTACCTCTGTGACGTCCTCTCAGCAATGGCTCTCTGCTCTTGCTGAAGTCATATTGTTTCAGGTTAACTGCAGCCTGATTATCTCCCCTCCTCCTCCAGGAATACACCTCCTGACCTGAGTAAGGCTTCTTTTCAGATTCTTCCTCTGAGATAGGATTAGCTCCCCTCCTTGCCTGTCCTGAGACTTGGGCCAGTCTCCCTTCCTCTCCTGGGAAGCGTGTAGTTCTGTCAGCTCCTTTCCTTCCAGCTGCACTCCTCGAACTACCATCTGAGTTCAACGCTGAGCTCAACCCTGCTGAACTCCTCCCTGCTGAACTGCATCCGGCTGAACTTCCTGTCTCTGCCCTCTTGGGCTTATAAGCATGTGACTTGCTGCTCTCCTTCCACCCCGCCCCCAGCTGTGTTGTATCATCACCCTTAGCTACTATGGGACTGGGGCGTGGCTTCTGCTCAGCAAGTTCTGACTGACTCTTTTTTTCAATGCTGGCTGTAGTTTTAAAGTGAGCCTTTTTTCCCTTTTCCCTCTGCCCAGGGGAAATTTCCTGTATTCCCTCTATTTCCATGGGAACCTGACCATCTTCGCCATCACATATCCCCCCACTTAAGCTATTACGGGCTGGCGTTTTCTCTTCAGCACAGCACGTAATACGGGAAAGTGCATCAGCGCTGGTGTGTAACTTCCCAGCCCTATGCTCTATGTGGAAGTCATACGCCTGTAAGGCCATGTACCAACGTGTAAGACGTGGATTATGATCCTTTATTTGATTTAGCCAGCGTAACGGAGCATGATCCGTTATTAATAAGAACTTGCGACCTGTCAGATAGAAACGCAAGGCATCCACCGCCCACCTTATGGCGAGACATTCCCTTTCCACTACGGAATATTTCCTCTCTGGTGGTGTCAATTTTCTGCTGAGGAACATAATCGGATGTTCCTCACCCTCAAATTTTTGGGACAAGACAGCGCCTAACCCAGTGTCCGAGGCGTCTGTCTGTACAATAAAGGACTTACTAAAGTCCACCCCTCTTAATATGGGTGCCTGACATAGCTCTTCCTTCAAACTAGAGAAAGCCTGCTCTGCTTCTACTGACCATTTGACCTGGTTAGGAGCATTTTTCTTTAGCTGCTCTGTTAAGGCAGCACTCTTGGTGGCAAAATGGGGAATAAACCGGCGGTAATAGCCGATTAAACCTAAGAACCCGCGGAGTTGCCTCTTTGTCACTGGCTGAGGAAATGTCCTAACCGCTTCTACTTTTTCTATCAGGGGTTTTACTGTGCCCTGCCCTACTAAATGTCCTAAATATTTTACTTGTTTCCCTCCAAATTTACACTTGGCTGGGTTTAAAGTAATGCCTGCACCATGCAAGGCTTTTAATACTGCATCAATGCGTGCTAAGTGCTCGTCCCAGCGAGAGCTATGGATCACTATGTCGTCCATATACGCGGTTGCGTATTGTTGATGAGGACGAAGGATGACATCAACTAATCGCTGGCAAGTCGCAGCGGCCCCATGCAACCCAAAAGGCATGCGACGAAACTGGTACAAACCAATGGGGGTACTGAATGCTGTCTTTGGGCGAGATTCCTTGGTGAGGGGAATCTGCCAATACCCCTTGGTCATATCAAGGGTAGTCAGATAAGACGCCTGGCCTAACTTATCTAACAGCTCTTCTATCCTAGGCATGGGATAGGCATCAAACCGGGAGATGGCATTCACCTTACGGAAATCGATGCAGAGCCACATCGTTCCGTCTGGCTTGGGTACCAGCACGATAGGACTATTCCAGGGGCTATGGGACTCTTCTATTATCCCCATCTTAATCATGTCCTGCACTTGAGAAACTACCTCTTGCCGTTTTGCCTCCGGCAGCCGGTAGGGTCTCTGGCGCACTATCTCTCCTGGTAGGGTAACAATCTCGTGAGCCACGAGTCTTGTCTCTCCTGGAATAGGAGTTAAAACATCAGGATATTTTCTCAATAACCCTAACACTTCCTGCTGCTGGGACCAGGAAAGTTCCTCCCCTAACTTGGGAACTGGATCTGCCTTGCAATCGGGTAATTGCGGGCCTAGATCCTCCTCCTCGGTCACCTCACTACTGGCAGCTAACCCTTTCACCACTTCTCTACCGGTGGATCCAAAACCTCCGGACCCCCTGGTGGTAGGAGTCAATTCCGTTGCCTCCTCCACGGCCGGAAAACCCACCCTTTCACAAATCATCTGGGCAATGCGATCCCCTAGATTTACGTTAAAGTCCTCTTTGGCGAAGTTAAAAAGTAGGACTTTAATCGTCCCTCGGTAATCCGGATCGATTACACCGGCGCCCACATCTATAAAATGTTTCCAGGCAATGCCTGAACGGGGTGCAATACGCCCATAACAACCTGGGGGTATTTGCACTTGGATACCTGTTTCTATGAGGGCTTTTCCGTGATGGGGAACAACGGTCTCCTCGGCACTACATAAATCAAACCCAGCGGCCATCTGGGTAGCCCGTTTAGGAATTTTGGCATTGGGGGTAGTACGACAAAACCTAAGGATAAATGGACTTTTCTTAGGGGTGTCCTCCTTCTTAGCTACCTCTCCTTTTGCCTGCCGCTGTGGGGTTCCAAATAGCGGTTGAGGAACTGGGTTGGCGTTAGTGCTCCCTACACTTATAGGTGGGACATGCTTTCCCTCACTCTCTTTTACCCGGGGTACTCTCCCACCCTCCAACTGAGGTGAAACCCCTGATGAGCTCTTTGTCTTGGCTCTAAGTGGCACTAGCGTGGATGCTTTATGTGTCTTACCTTGAAGACCTTCCGCCATCCCTCGCCTGAACTGGGACCAATCTCTTCCCAGAACTAGTGCTTGTGGGAGTCTGGGAACTACTGCAACGGGTATCTGGCGCTTAACCCCTAAGCCTTTTACACTTACTTTATATATGGGGTACATTGAGGCTGCACCATGAATGCATTTGATTTTAATGGATCTTTCTTGAGGCTCGAGAGTCGGACCAATCCGCGATGATATTATTTTCCACAATTTCTGCGAAATCATGGACTGGTCCGCTCCGGAGTCCAACAAAGCCTCCACCGGAACACCCTCGACCTCTACCTCAAGGAGGAAACCTTCTCCACTCTCCTCAGAGCGAGAAGTCATAAATGCTGTCTTAGCCTTGCAGTTTCTCTTGATATGGCCTTCCTCACCACATGCATAACATTTTCTATTCAGATAATCATGTTTAGCCAATGACATTGTTTGTACCCCCTCCTTCCATACACTCTTCTCCTTCCTTCCTGATGCCACCTTGACTGCGGATGATAGACCACCCACTCTCACTTGGCTTACCACACTGGCCTCCAGGTAGCGCTCAGCCAATGCGGTCGCTGCCTCTGTGGTCCTGCAGTCTTGCAAGATCAGGAAGGATCTCATTTCAGAAGGAACTGCTTCCATGAACTGTTCCAGTATAATTTTATCTAGTAAAGACTCTTTTGTCTGTGTCTCAGGCATTAGCCATTTTACCGCTAAGCCTTTTATTCGCTGACATAGCGCCCGCGGTGTTTCACCGGGTTTTAACCTGGCGCTTCTTAGAAGGCGGCGATAGACCACTGGACTTAGCCCAAGACGGTCTCTGATTGTCTTTTTTACTTCCTCATACTCTGTAGCTAGTTCTACAGGCATGGCTCTATACGCCGCTAGCGCTTCCCCGGTTAATGAAGCGGCTAGGCGTATGGCCCACTGCTTTTTATCCCACCCGGACAATAAAGGAACCCTTTCAAAAGCAGCAAGGAAATCATCTACGTTATCATCCTTGGTCAATTGTCCAAAAGCCAAATGTGCAGTACCACACATGCTTATTCCTAGCATATCACCCATATGTCCTGGCACTGTCTTTGCTGTGTCCTCTGCCGGTCTCTGCAGGCCCAGCCATCCATCCAGCTTTTCCAACAGGGGTTTCTGTTGGACTTGTAGCAGTCCTGCTATCTGGTCCAGTGTCTTAGCTGACATGTCTTGTTGGCGTTGAAACTGGTCCGCGAAGCAGCGTAGCAGCGCTTGCTGATCCATGCTGAGTTTTTATCTGCAAAGAAAGAACACAGAGAAACACCAAGTGCGGCCTCCCAATTACTAGGCCCTCTCTCCTCTGACCCTGCTGCACTGCTGTGGTCCCACTCGGCTCTGGTATCCTTATGTATCCCTTTTGAATACTTGTTACCTTAAACCAGGGTAGACTCAGGCTTATCACACAGCAGGCACGGCCTCAGGAACTGCTCCACCCGATCCTCAGCTGTTGATCACACCTCTCCAGCTGCAGCTTGCATTCAGAGCTCCAGAGAAAAAAAAAACTTTTCTTCTTTCTTCTTCCTTATAACTTTTGTACTCCAAAGTTTGGGATCACGTAGCCAAGGCTTAATCCTGCCAACTACGCCACCTGTCGCGCCCCCTAGTCCACCTAGGCGGCTGCCTGACGTTAGGTAGGGGTGTGATAATTACTTTCAAAGATGACTACCCGAAGCAAGGGCTTCTGGGAGTCGTAGTTCAGAGCACATGTAGTTGTGTAGCAAAAAGCTTGAGCCGAGATTGAAAGCAAACAGGAATATTTTTTTATTTTAAGCCTCCCTTGGCATAGAGAACTTCAACAAGAAGCTTGGCATGACATGAATAACTTTGAGTAACAAAAATACAAGATAATAGAACAAAACTTGCTTTCTTCAGCAACAGAAAAACCTTCTTTTGGCATATAAGGCTTTTTCTCAAAAATGCTCAAACATAAATGTCCATTCACTTGTTCAATATAAATGAAAACTCTTCTCAGAATGTAACCTTTTCTTTTTACAAATTCCAGAGCTTGTTCCTGGTTCTTAATCAGAGCACATGAGACTCTAAACGTTAGCCATGCTCGTGTCTCATTCCCTGTAGCAAACACTCTGATAAAAACATTCAGGCTCTATAAAAGGTTAGGCAAGCCAAACAAACTGTACCTCTTTTCAGCAGATATAAAAGGATAGTTTTTCACTTGACTAACTGAGATAAATCACACTGCATGCATTCCTCTGGATCAGTTAATGGAACCTCTTCCCCAAGTTCCATTGATTCACAAACGGAACCCGAGAGGTCTGAGTCCTCATCACCACACAGCTGTGCTGCTTCTCGGTGAACAGAATACTTTTCTTTGCTAATTACTTCCTGGTTCTGTAATAACCTTTGTATCAGCTCTAACACATTAACTCCTTCCTGGTTAAAGGCTTTTCCATAAGCTGGCTCTTGGCTCAATACAGAAAGCTGGCTGGCTAATATGTCTTCCAGAGACTTTGGCTTGTTAATACAATCAGCTTTACCTCTGTGACGTCCTCTCAGCAATGGCTCTCTGCTCTTGCTGAAGTCATATTGTTTCAGGTTAACTGCAGCCTGATTATCTCCCCTCCTCCTCCAGGAATACACCTCCTGACCTGAGTAAGGCTTCTTTTCAGATTCTTCCTCTGAGATAGGATTAGCTCCCCTCCTTGCCTGTCCTGAGACTTGGGCCAGTCTCCCTTCCTCTCCTGGGAAGCGTGTAGTTCTGTCAGCTCCTTTCCTTCCAGCTGCACTCCTCGAACTACCATCTGAGTTCAACGCTGAGCTCAACCCTGCTGAACTCCTCCCTGCTGAACTGCATCCGGCTGAACTTCCTGTCTCTGCCCTCTTGGGCTCATAAGCATGTGACTTGCTGCTCTCCTTCCACCCCGCCCCCAGCTGTGTTGTATCATCACCCTTAGCTACTATGGGACTGGGGCGTGGCTTCTGCTCAGCAAGTTCTAACTGACTCTTTTTTTCAATGCTGGCTGTAGTTTTAAAGTGAGCCTTTTTTCCCTTTTCCCTCTGCCCAGGGGAAATTTCCTGTATTCCCTCTATTTCCATGGGAACCTGACCATCTTCGCCATCACAGCCTCCGATGCAATATCTTTAGCATCAACGTCATCGAGAGCTTCATCTTCCTCCCAAGGATCCCAGGAATTAAAACCTAAGTCTTCATTGAAGACTGGCCAGCCCTCCAAGGGTAGATCTCCTTCTAAGCATCGAGATGCCTCGGACGTTGCCCTGGAGGGGGGGACACACTGGCCAAACAACCCCGGCAAGAGACCTTTCCTCCAAAGCCTTAGTGGGGTCCCAGGATGCTCCTGAGGCCTCCACCTCTGTAGAGCTCCTGGTACCATGCTCAGGGATCGTGGCTCGCAGTTCCGCTACTGATACCCAAGCATCAGCAAGCTCCATGGATCAACGTATCCTGGCTATTGAGCGTAGCTTAGCATCCTTACTGGCGGCCTCTGTACCGGTAAAGCCTTTACAGTCGATCACTCAGGCATCGGTACCGGCTCTGGTACCGAGACAGCCTGCATCAACTTTTTTGCCGCTTACCACGCTACCGCCCATGCCGGCCCTCGAATTCATTTCTGGTACCGAGGTTCCGGCACCACCAGCTTCGGCTACCGGTTTTGATCGGTATCAAGCATGTGCAGAGCGGGAACACTCTGCCCATCGATACTTTGAGTCTTCGGACTCTGATTCATCAGATGATGAATTGGCCGATACCCAGGACATGAGAACTCTCCCAGAAGACCCATCTCCATCTCCACAACGTCACATGTCCCCTCCGGAGGACATGTCTTCCCAAGACTTTATTCGCAATGTTGCTCAGGGTCTATCCATAACGGTGACCTTGGAGAAAGAGCCTAGGGCTGACGAACTTGAAATCCTTCAATATCCCACAGCCCTGAAGGAAGCTGCTACTCTCCCTATTCATCGCATACTTCATGACCTTATGCTTCGTATGTGGGAGACATCCCTTACCATCTCTCCACATACCCGCCGACTCGATACCATGTACAGGCTACCAGAGTGTCCCAGTTTTCAAAAGACGCAATTACCATACCATTCCATGGTGGTGGAATTGGCAGTGCATCAAATAAAGAGTAATAAGACACAATCCTTGAACCCTCCAGGTAGGGAATCAAGAACCCTTGATGCTTTTGGTCGATGTTGTTTTCAGGCCTCCATGTTATTGGCCAGGATCAATTCCTACATACTGTATATGGGTATGTTCCTTAGAGAGGTGGCTAGGGATTTGGAGTTAATGGCTCCTCTTCTCCCTGATGACAAGAAAACAGATTACCTCACCCTTGTAAAACATGCTCAAAATGTTTCAAAGTTTGTTAACAGGGCAACGTTTGACTGTTTTGAGTGCATCAGCAGAACTTCATCTATCTGCATCAGAGCATGCAAATTGCTTGGCTTCAAGCATTGGTTCTTGAACAGTGGGTTCAAGATGAGCTGGGTAATATCTTTTGCACCATTGAAAACCTTTTTGGCAAGGATTGGCAAGACAAGGCTTCTCAGTTAGAATCTGAGAACACGTCCTTCAATAGACTAGCTAGACCTACTGCCAACCAAGCTGGGAAAAAAGCAGCAAATAAAGCTTTTTTCAATAAGAAACATAGAAACATAGAAACATGATGACAGAAAAAGACCACAAGGCCCATCTAGTCTGTCCTTCCATAACAACAACTACAACAGTCCACTTTTTACCTTTAGAGATCCTCTGTGTTGGTCCCATGCTTTTTTGAATTCAGTTACTGTCCTCATCTCTACCACCTCCACTGGGAGACTATTCCACGGATCCACTACTCTTTCCGTAAAGAAATATTTCCGCATATCACTCCTGAATCTATCTCCCTTCACTCTCATTCCATGTCCCCTCGTCGCAGAACTTGCTTTCAATTGAAAGAGGCTCTCTCCCTGAACGTTTATGCCACGGAGGTATTTAAACATCTCAATCATATCACCTCTATCCCGCCTTTCCTCTAAGGTGTACATATTAAGATCCTTAAGTCTGTCCTCATATGCTTTATAATGAAGACTACTAATCATCTTAGTAGCAACCCTCTGCACCGACTCCATCCTGTTCACATCCTTTTGAAGGTGCGGTCTCCAGAATTGCACACCATACTCCAAATGAGGTCGCACCAAAGACTTATACAGAGGCATTATCACCTCCTTTTTTCTGCTAGCCATTCCTCTCCGTATGCACCCAAGCATCCTTCTAGCTTTTGCCGTCGCCTTTTCTACCTGTTTAGCTACTTTAAGATCATCGGACACAACTACGCCTAGGTCCCGCTCTTCTTTAGTGGACAAAAGTACTTCACCTCCTATGCTGTATTGCTCCCTTGGATTGCTGCAGCCCAAATGCATGACCTTACATTTTTTAACATTAAATCCCAGCTGCCAAATTCTAGACCATTCTTCAAGCTTAGCTAGATCTTAATATGTACACCTCATGTTATCTACACCTTCCTGGGTGTCTACTTTATTGCAGATTTTGGTATCATCCGCAAAGAGGCAAACCTTACCCGACAGCCCTTCCGCTATATCACTAACAAAGATGTTAAAAAGAATCCTTCTTATAGCCCTGCTCTTCAGTGTCAACATCATGCTTCTCAGACGGGGCAGCAACCATCAAAGTAGCAAAAGGAGGCTCAGACTCCTAAGTCACAGCCACCTCAATAGACCCAGTCTCCTCAGGGTCTTTGACTCCTTTCTGGAGAACATAGCCGCTCTGCCTCTGGAGATTCCAAATCCCACCCACATTTCTGGCAGACTTTGTCATTTTGCCCACAGGTGGCATCTTATTGCATCAGAGTAGTGGACACTGTCCATAGTACGGGAGGGGTACAAGCCCGCCCACCCCCCCTCCCCAGACTCCTCCAAGAGAGTTCCGCTCTCAATCTCACGTCACTGCTCTGTTGTTGCAAGAGGTTACCTCCCTTCTTCTTCAGGGTGCAATAGAGGAGGTTCCACCATCCCAGCAGCGAATGGGCTTTTATTCTTCATACTTCCTCATTCCAAAGAAATCAGGAGGATACAGGCCCATTCTGGACCTCAGAGAACTGAAGAAGTTCCTGCTACGGGAGAAGTTCAAAATGATCTCTTTAGGCACCCTTCTCCTCTATCTCCGGAATCAGGACCGGCTCTGTCCTCTAGATCATATACTTATTCATTCACAGCACAGGAAGTTCCTGCGCTTCATGTTTCAAGGGAGACATTATCAATATCCTTTTGGCCTCGCCTCTGCCCCGAGTTTTCACAAAGTGCATGGCGGTAGTAACTGCATTCCTAAGGACTCTTGGGATATTTTTCTTCCCTTATTTAGATGATCGGCTCATTCGAGCAAACACTTCTCTAGAGGCCAGTCTCTCCCTCTCGCGCACCATGCAAGTACTGCAACACTTGGGATTTGTAATAAATCTTCCAAAGTCCCAACTCGTTCCCTCTCAGACTTTAGAGTTCATAGGGGCTCTCTTAGATACTCAGCAATCAAAGGCATTTCTGCCTCAACTCCGCTGCGCTCGACTAAATCATTTATCATCTCAAGCAAGCCTCAAGAGCTTTCTCACGGCTCGAGAACTGCTACAACTTGTGGGTCACATGGCATCAACAGTGCATGTTGTCCCATATGCTGATCTACATATGCGCACAGCTCAATGGACACTGGCTTCCCAGTGGTCTAAGGCATCCGGTTGCCTGGGAGACAAAATATTGGTCTCTGCCCACCTAATCTCGTTTCTCCAGTGGTGGCAATCCCCAGAAAACCTCCTGGTAGGGTCACCTTTTCAGATGCCAGCACATCAATGTAACCTGTTGATGGATGTGTCCAAATTGGGCTGGGGAGCTCATCTGGACAGTCTCTCCACTCAGGGGCTTTGCTCTCATCAGGAGTCATGACTTGTGATGAAGAAGCCCATACTGAACATATGGAAGTAGAAGAAAAGGATGATTTTTCCTTTAAACAAACTGACAGTCAGGCTGCACAAACGTTTCAGCATTTGCAAGAGAGAGGCAAGCATAGGGAAACAGGAGCTAGGCTGACACACCCAAGCTCTGATGTAACTGCAAGCCTGAAACCTAATTACACACACCTGTTCAGGAAGGCAGACCCAAGGCTCAGGGAACAGGAATATAAACCCGGGCTAGGAGAAAGCAAGAGGGAAGGAGTTGGTGATTGGAGTCTCGCTGAGAGAGCCGGTAAGAGTGTTGATGAGAGTATTGACTGGAGAGGTGGTTGGAGAGACGGTTGGAGAAGAGCTGGGAGGAGACCTTTGAGGAAACCAAGCTGCAGTTCTGGAATTGAAGCAGACATAGCAGAAGGAGAGAAGGGACAGACTGCTGTCAGAAACCTGCCTAGAGGGAGAGAGCAGAGAGACCTTCAGACCTCATTGCCAGATAAAAAGCTTCAAGGAGCTCACAGGTGGGAACCTAGCACTAAACCCAGGAGTTTGCAAAGCTCAGTTTGGGACTGGGAACCAGAGCAGTGCTCCAGACAAGAACTTCAAACAGGGAATCAGAGAGCATTTCCCTACAGCTGGAAAAAGATAGCTGAACAAAGCCAGAGAGGAATCTCCACATCCTCAGGTATTTCCAATCCTTACCATATAGAACTGTGCCCAAAGGAAGCACCAGAGGTCTTAGGGGGAATGTATCCTAAGCCGTATAATAACAGCTTAAAGCCAAACTCCTTAGTTCCAGAGTTTGAAGAGATGCAACAGGACTTTAATGAGAGTGACTCAGCAGAAGTGCCTATGGACTGTACACGGTGTTTGGCAGATGATATAGAATCCCTTTGCTAAAGGTGTATGAGGGAGCTGAGTGTGAACAAAGGGAAAGAATATATTTTTCCTTGTGAGAAGAAGCTGTTATGTTTTCTGTTACATGTGATATGCATTGCATGTTTTGTGAGCAAAGAGTGTGAAGCTCAATCAGTTTAAGTTCTGTAAATATCCTCGAGCAAACACCTGAAGAGTATCCTGATTTAAT
This sequence comes from Ichthyophis bannanicus, assembly GCA_033557465.1. Lineage (NCBI taxonomy): Eukaryota > Metazoa > Chordata > Amphibia > Gymnophiona > Ichthyophiidae > Ichthyophis > Ichthyophis bannanicus. The sequence continues at coordinate 58,916,963 of CM066045.1, forward strand.
CTGCACTGAATCTTTTTGTTGGGGAATAAATTCTTGTCATTTTGCCTTACCACTGGTCTCACAACTATTTCCTTATCAGAGGGCAAAAGAACTACCACTCCCAGCAGGCATAGCGGGAGCAAAAGGTTTTTTCTCACCTTCTGCAAAGAGCATATAATGGCAACCCCAACCCTCTGAGCCCTAGGCGGAGGGCTGGGGCTTGACAGACTTCACATAAATTTGCTGGAACTCAGAGCCATCCACATTGCTCTCAAAGTCTTCCAGGACCATCTTCGATTCCGCATAGTTCTAGTCCAGGCGGACAATCAAGTAGCCATGTTCTACTTGAACAAACAGGGTGGAACAGGCTCTTGGACCCTCTGCAGTGAGGCCCTGCATCTGTGGTCTTTTTTCCATACAGCATCACATTCACCTACTTGCGGTGTATCTTCTGGGCAAACATAATGTCATGGCAAACAAAAACTCAGTCGAGTCCTACCCCACGAGTGGTCTCTCCATGCAGACAAGGTTGCTCACATCTTTCAGATCTGGGGAACCTATTCATAAGTTCTCGGAATGCTAAGCTTCCTCTCTTCTGCTCCAGGACTCCCGCACTGGACAGCCATCAAGTGGATGCTTTTCACCTCCACGGGTGAGAGCTTCCTATATGCCTTCCCACCCATTCCCCTCATTCCCAAGACAATTTTCAAACTTCAGAAAGACAGGGGCTACATGATACTCTGATACAACCATGGTATCCTCTCCTCTTACATCTGTTTCGAGCTGTATTGCCTAGGATTCTATTAAATTCAAGATCATTCAACCACACATGCATAGTATTTAATAAGCTATTTAATATGACAATTAGCTTGACAATAAGCTAGTGACATTACAACAGAACAATAAGTTTGTGATATTACAATGACAATAAGACAATTGATATTGCATCTCCAAACTCCCTGTCCCTTACAAGAACCTGATATTACAATATTGCATCTCCAAACTCCCTGTCCCTTACAAGAACAGAACAATGCATCACCAAACTGCCATCATCGCAGCCCTTTAACATCAGCTGGGAGAGCCTCAGAGAAGGCTGAAGAAAAGTCTTGGATTCTTCACGCATTGGCCTGCGCCTGACCAAGCGGATATCTACTCTCTCTCTGTTCTGGATTTTCTCTCTCTTTATATAGGCTGTAACAAGTGTGTCACAATTGGACCACATGACTCACATGAGCTTTTCCCTACAGATATTCTCCTGCCCATACACCTTTGTTGAACAGTAATGTGACCATTCTCTACAGATATTCTCCAGCACATTCACCTTTGTTCAACAGTAATGTGACCATTCTCTACAGATATTCTCCAGCCTTTGTTTGCTCCCAGCCTCTGTTTGTTCTCCGAATTAATACAATTCTGGTCAGTCACTCCCCACAGCTTCTGTCTCCTGGCTAGTAAGCTAAACAGCTGGCTCAGCATGATTCCTCACAGGATGGCTCAAAAGTCTGGCTCAGCATGATTTATCACATACAGGATGGCTCAAAAGTTCAATATTCCTTGCTGATCCACAGGTGGAATGTATTACTAATTAAAAATTTATTTGGATCAGCAAGGGTATTGTAGTAAGCACTGGCTGAATTGCCTTTGTAGTTCATTTGGAAATACAATAAGTGAGAATACAATTTCATAAGGTTAAAACATAGTGGATAAAACATAACATTAAGTTAAATGCTTGAGGGGGCAAGAAGTCACGGTGTATATTGGTACCGTTCCCACCGGCATTGCAATTGCCGAAGCCAAATGGCTTGTAGATCTCAGTTACCTTTATCAATTCTCCATACAGTGGGGGGACTCATTTCACCTGCATATTCAGGACATTTTCTACTGTATATCTGCCCTATGGATTTTAATCTACTAGTTACATGTAGAGGATAGTGGAGCAAGTGGTGAGGGACTAACAACCTCAATCATAATGCAACTACTCCTTCCACTAGCTACAAATCTGGTCTTGGATATTTTACCCAAACGTTTGCACTATTGACCACCTGTGGATTCAAAAAACAGTATGAGCAGGAGAAAGAGAAGCCACAGCAATAACGAAGATCTGGGGAACAGGTGAAACGAGCAATTGGGCACATGATGTTCAGAAGGAAAAAAAAATCTGAGATACTAGGATTACAGTTATTTTCCAAGGAAACAATAATGAAAGGATAACAATACATAAGACAAAAAATCATTCACAAAAGCTCCCAATCAGTCTAATACTCCTCTTTCTATTTCCAGATAATTTGGTCCTGCTTCTCAGCAGTTCTTCAGGACTTCGTAGTGTGCTTCACCTTTCTCTGAAGTTTAAGTTTGGTTTCTCTCAAAATTTGAACCTCTCATTCTCATAGGCAGATATCTTGGCCCTTTTTTCAATGTGACGCACGGATCCAGGTAGAGACTCCTTCACACATTTCTGCGGTATGTAGTTAGGAGTTCTTGGGATGGTCTGTTCCATCTGGATTCTGGCCAATTCTCTCTGCTGGAATCTCTGGATTGCAGTTGATGACATGGCTCCAGGTCTCATTCAGAAGAGCAGCAACCAATATTAAATGAAAAGACTAAATATTCTAGATTAGATTTTACAATGAGACAAACTTAATTTCATCCATATTTACTAAGATCATATCCTATAAATATTGCTTTATAAACGTTCAATGGTCTACCAGTAACTATCTTGTATGGTGTCAACCTTGTCTCGCAGTTTGATTAACTCCTTGTCTCTCTATCACTGGAGATTCATTTGCTGGTAGGAAATATTCCATTATGTCCTTGAGTGATCTTTACATGTTTACAGATCAGACAAGTTGCACACACATGTTCTGTAATTTTTTGTCAAGTTTAGAATTATACCAGTTTTGTGAGAATTTGTCATCAAATCATCCCCCTTTGCATGCCTGGCCAGGACATACAGAGGCAAAATGAGGCAAAAAAGCATCTGGAAGTACCACATGGCCAGTGTAGGTTTTTCAAAGCTCATCAGGGTGCAGGGTGCACCTAGCCTGTTTCCAGGTGTCTATTTCCAATTATTGAGTATGTGTTGGGGCTTAGATGACTTCATGACTTGAAGATCCTGGAGACGGCATAGTTGAATAAATTGCTCATCATTTTTTCGTTTACATATTCATTAGGCAGGTACATCATTTTACATCATTAAATTACCTTCATCAGTTTACTGTCCATCAGAGTAAATTACCTTCATCAGTTTACTGTCCATCAGAGTCCTTCCTTTTAATATCCCACTTCATCCCTCACAACACTTTTCCACAACACTTTTTCATCACTTGCATCATTCCACCAACTACATACATAGGTCCTTTTCATGTTTTTTATACCATACTAATGTATCCTTATTTGGAAAGGTTGCTAAGAACATCAGACAATTGTTAAAAACTTAGTATTGTTATAAACAAATGGTAGGTAGAAAATATAAATTTAGATTCTTCTCAATAAAGATAACAGTATGAGTAAACAGTGTCCCTTTCCCACTAACTTAATCAGTCCAGTACTAAGTGGACATGTGCTCTTTCTAAATACAATATAAAACTATTATTTTGCAACATTTTATAACATCAATCCCAATAGGAAGAAGAATGGCTTTTAACAGGACAGCCACATATCTCTCAGGTGTGACTGGAGTCTATCATATACACTGTTCCCAGTGAGAGTGCTGTAGGAAACTCAAAACATTTGAGGACTGATCTTGTAACTGCAGTGTCCACAAAGATTTGTGTAAGCTACTCATTAATTATGGTGTCAAGAGATCCTTTTGAGGTGAAAAATCCTTTTGAGGTGAGAGATCTAAGAAAGTACAAGGCATTTGCATTTGTGGTTGGGCCTCATGGCGATACTTCCTCGGGTTCTTCTTGTCCTACTCTCCCCTGCCTATTCATGTCTCTGCCGAGGCATAAATATACAAGGTTCATGTTCTCCAGGCCTTGTGGGTCCTCGAGGAGTCTTAGAGCAGTCAGAATTCCAGTAGCCCAGATCATCACACTCGAAGCAGCACGTTTATTGCCTTTTCCTAGGCTGTGGCCTCACCTTCTGCCTCTCTCTCTCTCTGATTCTTTTCCCCAATATCCTCATATTTTCTGGGAACTCAGTTTCATCTTTCCACTAAATATACTCTATATGCTTGGGAACAAAGCAATTTCAGATCAGCCTCTGTCCAAAATTCCAGCAAACTTAAGGGCAATGCAAGTTCAAAAGAAACAGTGTACTGGAACTCTACATAATGTACTGCTACAACAAGTATATTTGGTAACATAAGTGCAAGTGTATAAACTAAAGAAAATTCGTATCTCAGTGCTACAATATACTGTACTCCTGAAACTGAAATTAAAAAAACTTTCAAAACAAAGTACACTTTTTCACTGGACACCAACACGTAAAATTCAAATACAGAACAGGTGAATTTATCCTAAAATCCAATATTGTAACAAATAAAACTGGAAAGATCAGTGTAGTTAGCACCTATGGTGTTACTGTCCTGTTCATCAGTCATCAGCACTGAGCTTAACAATGCAAAGTAATTAACTTAAATCTTACAGTTCAGGAAACAGGCATTCAAATGACATGAAACTGCAAGGAGGTGAATTCAAAATCATCATAAGGAAATACTTTTTCATGAAAAGGTTGGTGGATATCTGGAATGCAAATAATCAAGATGCTAGTACTTTGTCACATTTAAATTAAAACCCTATACATAATACCTGAGACTGGTATAAAACTGATCTCAAAAACAATGAAGTTATTTTAAAGCAAATTACTCAGAGTTACAGCCAACCTTGATGTTATCTTAAACACAGATAGCAAAGTAAGCAGTAGGTCTCTCTTCTGTCCTTCAAGGCAACTGCAGATTACTGTCTAAATATTTTTCAGCTGAACAAGAGGGAGTTGTCGTAAATGCTAGAAGTTGCTTGAGAATTGTTACTGTTACTATTAAATTCCTAAATAAACCTATAGTTATAGCTCTTTGTGTTTCGGTAGTATATGAACAATAGTTATGCCCTCTATGAGGTGCTTGCCACAATATATAAAATCCCCTTTTAACTTTTAAGTTTGCTTGATAGCATACACAGTCAAAGACAAAGAATAGACACAGAACATATACCAGAGATAAAACTCAAGCAGGATTACCTTCTTATTAACTCAGGATTTAATCATTTTCAAGTTGCAATCTTATAACTACTGGCTCAGGATGCCCCATTGTCCTGACAGGGCTCTCAACCCCTACTTTGAAGGTCAAAGGAAAAAACAGAAGCAGTTTCCTTAATTTTCTATCTTTTTGTTTGTTCGGCTTTAGTAAAGAGCTCTAGTCAGTTCAGCTCCAGGGGCCATGAAACCTGCTTGAGCAGCCAGCAATGAAAGAAAAACAGTATTTACTGTAGATTAAAACATACATTGCAGAAGTTTGGATTTAAACACAAGACAAATCCAAGCTTACAAGTGCTTTATGCCTAGGCATCTATTAGTCTTTAAGTATAACAGCCTATCTGATCAGATTAAGGCGTTTTTCTTGAGAAATTTCAGCCTGCATACTCCCCCTGGGTAGTTCTGAAAAGCAATATACCTGAACAGCTTAGAAAACCAGGGACCTTGAACAAAAACAAGTAATAGTCTTTGCTTCTTCATAATCTTATAAGGATTTTCCTCCAACAATTAATACTAGCTCTGCAGGATAGAGTCATTTTGTTTAAAGCACTGAACTAAACATCTTTGCATCCCACTGAACTAAACATCTTTGCATCCCAAGATTACATATTTTCCTAAACAGGTTTTTTTTTGTTTTTGTTTTTAGAGCTCTTTTCCTCTGCTGCAGAATCCAGCTGTAGTCATTTCCCTTATCAATTTAATCTTGAATTTAATCCCATCCTTGTCGCCATTTTGTATTGCCTAGAATTCTATTAAATTCAAGATCATTCAACCACACATGCATAGCATAAAATAAGCTATTTAATATGACAATTAGCTTGACAATAAGCTAGTGACATTACAATAGAACAATAAGTTAGTGATATTACGACAATAAGACAATTGATATTGCATCTCCAAACTCCCTGTCCCTTACAAGAACCTGATATTACAATACTGCATCTCCAAACTCCCTGTCCCTTACAAGAACAGAACAATGCATCACCAAACTGCCATCATCGCAGCCCTTTAACATCAGCTGGGAGAGCCTCAGAGAAGGCTGGAGAAAAGTCTGGGATTCTTCACGCATTGGCCTGCGCCTGGCCAAGCGGATATCTACTCTCTCTCTGTTCTGGATTTTCTCTCTTTATATAGGCTGTAACGTGTGTCGCAATTGGACCACATGACTCACATGAGCTTTTCCCTACAGATATTCTTAAGCCCATACACCTTTGTTCAACAGTAATGTGACCATTCTCTACAGATATTCTCCAGCCTTTGTTTGTTCTCCGAGTTAATACAGTTCTAGTCAGTCACTCCCCACAGTTTCTGTCTCCTGGCTAGTAAGCTAGTAAACAGCTGGCTCAGCATGATTCCTCACAGGATGGCTCAAAAGTCTGGCTCAGCATGATTTCTCACATACAGGATGGCTCAAAAGTTTAATATTCCTTACTGATCCAAATAAATTTGTAATTAGTAATACACAAGCTCAACCCATAGATCTGGGGTCTGCTCCAGATCTTCTCTCTCAGGAGGAGGGGACGCTGCTCCATTCTAATCCGTAGTCCCTCCATCTCACAGCATGGCTGCTGAAGGCATAGCCTTCCAGGATATTAACCTCTCTCAACAGGTTAAGGATATCCTTTTAGCTTCCAGAAAGCCTTCCACCAGGCGCTCCTACGCCTTCAAGTGGCATAGATTGCGGCGACCCTGCCCGGCTCAAGGGGTTAAGGACATGAGCAGCCGCTGTACTTCGTGAGGGAAGGAGGAAACCTTTGCCCCCAGGAATGCTGGGAGTTGTAGTTCCAGCTCTTCTCACTCCGAATTAAAGAAACTTGTAGTTGTGGTTTCTTTATAATAAGTATTTTATTAAAGTAAAAGGTAAATGTTCCATCACATGCAAACAAGGGTGCTTCCAAAGGCAAACAGAAACTTCAGGTTAAATGCAACTCAAAATACAAATGCTGCTTTTTCTCTTTCCAGCAAATTGCTCTCTTTTGCCTCCAGAGGTCAGTTGACTTCACTGCACCTCTTACAGCCACAGTTACTTTCACTATGCTGAGAATCAGGTGGAGGTAATTAGAACTTCCATTTTCACGGCAATACAACAGCTTTACAGAACTCAGCTTACACACGATAAAGGCAGTTCCCTTCAGCTTGGCTTTCCTATACAACCGAATGTACAGTCCATTTGTTCACACTCAGGTATGCTTGTATTTCCCTGGGTTACTCCTTCAAGCTGTGCTGAATTATTTGCCTCTTGTGATACTAGCTGTTTTCTAGCCTGTAAGTCTAAAAACTGTTGGAAGCTCTGAAGTAGCAATTCAGCCTGTTCCTTATGAGAGAGGGCACTACTATCTGCTATAGCTTTTCCCTTCTGCTCAAGGCTGTTTGTCTTCTCTTCCTTTAAGCTAAAGGTATTAGGATAATTGCTAGTTTCTTTAGCAATTGACTCATAGGAGGAAGAATTATCTCTATATTCAGCTTGGCAGCCGGGTGGCCAATTACTCACTGTTTGTGCAGCACTTCTGCCTGCAGATGGCTCCCAGGTTCTCCAGCTGATCTGTTTGTTGCTCTCCGGCACAAACGACGTTTCAGGGAATGATTGCTCTTTCACCTGTGCTTGTCCTGAAGTCTTTCTCCCCCAAGGCGATGCCTTCCAAGGGCTATCCACTTCAAGGTTAAATCCTCTCTGCGTGGGACTTCTGCCTATTTCCCTGGAATAGGATTGTGCAGGTTTTCTTCTTATGCCAGGTTCCAAAGTATCATTAATCACTCCACTGGCTTTCCAACCATCCCCTTGTTTCTTCTTCCAATATTCCTTCCTTCCTTTACCTGCTGTATTCCTTGTACTTCTTGTACTCCTTGTACCACCTCCACTCGTGCTTCCTCCACTCGGATCTCTTATCCGTCTTCCACTCTGATCTCTTATCCGTCCTCCACTCGGATCTCGTATCCGTCCTCCACTCGGATCTCTTATCCGTCCTTCCTCTTCAGAGCCATGCTCTGGTTTAAATGTACATTCTCTTTTGGACACGCCCCTTCCTAGGGCTGGGTGTGCCCAATCAGAACTGCAGGGCTCCTCCCCTGGGCTGGTCTCCCTACTCAGCTCTGAGGAATAGAGTCTCTCTTTTTTCCTTGCCCTGTCATTTTGGTATAAATCCTGCTGACCCTCAGGATTTTCTACTATCTCCATAGGCTCAGGAGGGCGCTGTTCACCACAGATCCCCCCCCTTAAGATATCACGGGCTGGCTTCTGACCAGAGGCACAGCACGTGATTCTACTCCGGGGTCTGGCGTTGACCTGTGCGTTCTTCATCCTTTTCCTGTCTTGCACTACGGTAGCTACTTGAGTTAGGGCTGTTCTATCGTGCCAAGGCTTCAGAAGGTTAATATGATACACTTGTGTGCGTCCTGTCTGATTCTTCACGAGATAGGACACTGGACCGACTGGTCGGACCACGGTACATGGGCCTTTCCACCGGCTCTCGAATTTCGGATCAGGGCCCGACACCATCACAATAACCCTGTCTCCCACGGCTAACTGGCGTGGCCGTGTGCCTTGGTCATAGTAGTCTTTCTGTCGTCGCTGATTATGTCTTAAGTTGACTTCCGCCTTCTTGGCTTCTGGCAGCCTATATGGACGTTGGCGTACTATCTCGCCCGGCGGCGTTATAATCCCATGGGTGATCAGGTCTGTCTTGCCTGGCATGGGTGTGAGGACATCCTGGTACCTTGTCAGTAGCTGGACCAACTCTTGTTTCTGGGCCCACGACAAGCCTTCATCCATTCTAGGCTCAGGGTGGCTTTTACAGACTGCGATTTGCGGCCCTAGGTCTTCCTCTTCCTTTTCTTCTACCACCGCAGCTAGAGCTTGGAAGCTGGTACCCCCCGTTGACCCGAATCCACCTGCTCCTCGAGCCGTTGTAGATAAGCTGGATACTTCTTCCAGCGGAGGCAGACCTACACGCTCGCAGATTAGTTGAGCTACTCGGTCTCCAACCTGGATTTTAAAGTCCTCCTTGCCGAAGTTGAACATAAGAATTTTAATAGACCCCCTATAATCCGGGTCTATCACTCCGGCTCCTATGTCCAGAAAATGTTTCACGGCGAGTCCCGATCGTGGGGCTATTCGGCTGTAGCATCCTAGTGGCATTTCCATTTGTAGAGCAGTATCTATCAATGCCTTCCCTTGCTTAGGCACTATGACCTCCTCAGCACTACAGAGGTCATAACCTGCTGAGTTACTTGAAGCTCTCTTAGGGGGTTGCGCATTAGGGTTCAGTTTGCAGAATCTCAGCACAAATACCGGTTTCTTCACCATTTCTTCCCTGGGAGGCGGTATTTTCCCTTTTTGCCTTTTTAGGTGAGCAAACAAAGGACTAGGCACTATGCTTTTCCTAGTGGCTTGGGTTGGAGCTTCTACCGGGGATTCTCTGGTAGCTTCTTGCTCTTTCAAAATTAAGCCTTGTTCCACTCCTTTATGGAAGTGTGGCCAGTCTTTACCCAAAACTAGGTTATGAGGTAGCTTGGGGACTACTGCAATGGGGATTTTCTTCAGCACACCTAGTGCTTTCACCTGCAGACTGTATACAGGGTATAGCGACGTACCACCATGTACACAGCGTATCTTCACATTTCGAACAGGCTGAATCGCTATCCCTGTTGCCTGGATTTGCCGCCACAGCACCTTGGAGAGCATTGTTTGCTCTGCGCCAGAATCAAGTATCGCAGTGGTGGCAATCCCCTGCACCTCGACCTCTATAAGAAACCCTTCACGAGCTTTATGCGCACTCTCTGCTACTAAGGCAGTCTTAAAACAATTTCTCTGTATATGCCCTTCTCGGCCACATTTAAAACATTTGCCAGGCTGAAACCTAGCCTTTACAGTCGGCATACACATTCTGCTTGCACCATATTGAAATTTCCCCTTCCTTTCTGATTCCGTGATTGCTGCCCCCTTTAACTCACTATTGCTTTCAAGAGGCATTGCTTTGGCCTGCAAGAAGCGTTCCGTGAGGTCCACTGCCTCATGTGGGGTTTTGCAGCTTTGCAGAATCAGGAAGGTCTTTATCTCATCTGGTATAGCGTTCATATATTGCTCTAGCACTAAGCTTTCTAGTATGGACTCTTTAGTCCTATGCTCCGGATTAAGCCATTTATTCAACAATGTGCTTATCCTATACACTAGGGCTTTTGGTGACTCACCCTGTTTTAACCTCACCGCTCGCAAGAGATTATGGTAGGCTAGCGGCGTAAGGCCTAGCCTTTCCCGGACCGCTTTCTTCACCTCCCCATAATTTCCGGCAAGGTCAGGTGGCATGCTCCTGTAGGCCGCCATTGCTCCTCCTGTGAGGGAAGCTGCGAACCTGATGGCCCAATATTCCTCTGGCCATGCACTCAACTGTGCTACCCTTTCAAAACTTTCAATAAAATTGTCAATGTCATCATTGTCCTTTAACTGACCAAAGTTAAACATAGTCTCTGCGCCTAAACCATGCGCAACTATAGGAGCTAAACCTGGAGGTACGGTCGGTTTCTCCTTTGGCATCTTCTGCTCAGCTACCCAGTTTTTCAGCATGTCCAGGAGGGGTTGCTGCTGAGCCTGTATGGCAGCGGCAGTCTGCTCTTGAAACTCTAGACTCAGGTCTCACTGTCTTTCAAGTTGGGTTGCCATCCACTTGAATATCTCCGCTGCTTCCAGCGACATCTTTGCTATCTGTGAATGCAAACAGAGAGAAAAAAAACCAAGTGCGATTCCTCACACACACCAAAAAAAAAAAAACACTTTTCCTTTTTTTTTTTTTTTTTCACTAGCTGGCCAACACCCTTAGCCCTGTATCCTTTCCCTTTCCCAGGTGGATACCTATTACCTGGCTCAGGTGTTGCGTCACGCTTTCACAGCCTTCGTTGCAGCTGGCACACCGATGCTGGGACTGTCTCCTTCCTCTCAGGATGGTCTGCAATCGGTTCCTTCTTATAGTTGCTCCTTTGAAGTTTCTTTCTCTGCGCGGCACCTTGCGCATGCGTGGAAGATATCCTGCCAACTACGCCAACTTGCGGCGACCCTGCCCGGCTCAAGGGGTTAAGGACATGAGCAGCCGCTGTACTTCGTGAGGGAAGGAGGAAACCTTTGCCCCCAGGAATGCTGGGAGTTGTAGTTCCAGCTCTTCTCACTCCGAATTAAAGAAACTTGTAGTTGTGGTTTCTTTATAATAAGTATTTTATTAAAGTAAAAGGTAAATGTTCCATCACATGCAAACAAGGGTGCTTCCAAAGGCAAACAGAAACTTCAGGTTAAATGCAACTCAAAATACAAATGCTGCTTTTTCTCTTTCCAGCAAATTGCTCTCTTTTGCCTCCAGAGGTCAGTTGACTTCACTGCACCTCTTACAGCCACAGTTACTTTCACTATGCTGAGAATCAGGTGGAGGTAATTAGAACTTCCATTTTCACGGCAATACAACAGCTTTACAGAACTCAGCTTACACACGATAAAGGCAGTTCCCTTCAGCTTGGCTTTCCTATACAACCGAATGTACAGTCCATTTGTTCACACTCAGGTATGCTTGTATTTCCCTGGGTTACTCCTTCAAGCTGTGCTGAATTATTTGCCTCTTGTGATACTAGCTGTTTTCTAGCCTGTAAGTCTAAAAACTGTTGGAAGCTCTGAAGTAGCAATTCAGCCTGTTCCTTATGAGAGAGGGCACTACTATCTGCTATAGCTTTTCCCTTCTGCTCAAGGCTGTTTGTCTTCTCTTCCTTTAAGCTAAAGGTATTAGGATAATTGCTAGTTTCTTTAGCAATTGACTCATAGGAGGAAGAATTATCTCTATATTCAGCTTGGCAGCCGGGTGGCCAATTACTCACTGTTTGTGCAGCACTTCTGCCTGCAGATGGCTCCCAGGTTCTCCAGCTGATCTGTTTGTTGCTCTCCGGCACAAACGACGTTTCAGGGAATGATTGCTCTTTCACCTGTGCTTGTCCTGAAGTCTTTCTCCCCCAAGGCGATGCCTTCCAAGGGCTATCCACTTCAAGGTTAAATCCTCTCTGCGTGGGACTTCTGCCTATTTCCCTGGAATAGGATTGTGCAGGTTTTCTTCTTATGCCAGGTTCCAAAGTATCATTAATCACTCCACTGGCTTTCCAACCATCCCCTTGTTTCTTCTTCCAATATTCCTTCCTTCCTTTACCTGCTGTATTCCTTGTACTTCTTGTACTCCTTGTACCACCTCCACTCGTGCTTCCTCCACTCGGATCTCTTATCCGTCCTTCACTCGGGTCTCTTATCCGTCTTCCACTCTGATCTCTTATCCGTCCTCCACTCGGATCTCGTATCCATCCTCCACTCGGATCTCTTATCCGTCCTTTCTCTTCAGAGCCATGCTCTGGTTTAAATGTACATTCTCTTTTGGACACGCCCCTTCCTAGGGCTGGGTGTGCCCAATCAGAACTGCAGGGCTCCTCCCCTGGGCTGGTCTCCCTACTCAGCTCTGAGGAATAGAGTCTCTCTTTTTTCCTTGCCCTGTCATTTTGGTATAAATCCTGCTGACCCTCAGGATTTTCTACTATCTCCATAGGCTCAGGAGGGCGCTGTTCACCACAAGATTCTCTCTCTGGTGTTCGCAGAGGGCGATTTGGATGAATTACTTGAGTTTCTTTTCCATCTGTCTTCCTCTGGACTTAAAACCAATTCAGTAAGAGTATACCTAAGTGCAATTGTGGCCTTTCACATGCCCTTAGATGGTCAACCCATCTCTTCTCAGCCGCTTGTAGCACGGTTCATGAGGGGTCTTCTATTAACCAAACCTCCTATTAAGCCCCCTCCAGTGGCATGGGATCTCAGTGTTGTTCTAGGACAGCTTCTCAAGCCACCTTTTGAACCTCTAGCCACTACCTCTCTGAAGTTTCTCACGTGGAAGGTCTCCTTCCTTATTGCTCTCACTTTAGCGAGATACATTAGTGAGCTCCAGGCTTTGGTGGCTGACCCTCCTTATACACAATTCCACCATGATTTGTAGTCCTTTGGACTCATTGTCAATGTATGCCAAAGGTGATCTCGCCCTTCCATTTAAATCAGTCAGTCTACCTTCCTGTCTTTTTCCCTAGACCTCATTCCTCTAGGACAGAGGCAACCCTTCACACTCTGGACTGCAAACGTGCCTTGGCTTTTTATCTCCAGAGAACTCGAGAGCACAGAAAAGCTACCCAACTTTTCATCACCTTTGACTCGAGTCACCTGGGCTTGGCTTGCCAGTATCTAAGTGTACTCTCTCCAGGTGGATAGCAGATTGTATCTCATTTGCTTATGAAAGTGCAGGACTTTCTCTTGAGGGTCACGTCACTGCACATAATGTTCGAGCCATGGCTGCCTCCATGGCAAATCTTCGCTCTGTAGCGATTGATGATATATGCAAAGCAGCAACTTGGTCTTCTATCCACACTTTTGCTGTTCGCTATTGCCTGGACGAGGACTCCCGCCAGGATGCCTTGGATGGCCAAGCTGTTCTCTAGCATCTCTTTCAGACTTAGATCAGCTCCTACCTTCCGTCCCGGGTTTTGATACCAGACATCCTTGAAGGACTACAAAAGGGGACTGCTACTTCTGGAGAGAGATCTGCAATAGTGAGTATATACTTCTGGGAATTTTTCTGAAGGGAATTCTTTGGATTAAAGCGGATTAATCTGAAAACCCAGTGTATTTGTTAAATCAGTCAGGGCCTAGTAGCAGCAGTTTAAGTTTAAATTTAAAACATAGAAGAGAGCTTTCTGGTTAAATTTAGAACCCAGCAGAGAGCTTCTAGTTTACATTTCATACTAAGTCAGAGCCTAGCAGCAGCAAAGAGCTTTAAATTAAATATAGAATATAACTTAGCATTTAAATTTAAATACAGAATATAACTTAGCATAAAAGGCAAAACAGGGTCAGTATTCTTTGAGTAATAAATAAAGTCTTCTAGAGATCTTTACAAAGAGGCCGTCTACCTAGGGGACAAGAGACCAGTGAAACTTTTCAAATAGGTATTAATGCCAGATGGCAGGTCAAAGGCCATTTTGAAAGACTCCTATCCAAGCAAGGACTTTTAATCACCCAGGAAGTTGGTCACAGCTTACCTTAGAAGCACAGGACAGGGTACTGTGTAGCAGCCCTCTTTTAATAAGTCTTATTTCCCTCCCCAACGCCCACCCACCCCTGGGATAATCCTAGCTTTATAGGTACTTACACATCTTAAAGGAAAGGAGCTGCTCTCAGGTGCAGCTCTTATCCAAATCAGTCATACATTAAGGACCTGAGATTAATTAAACTTCAGGTGAACAAGGTATATTAAACGTATTAGGTACACTTTTATTAGTATAGGTGTCCACAGTAACCCTTAGTAAGTAAAGAACTTAAAGATCTAAACACAAGCTTAAAACTAAGATGCAGACAGCAATCCAGAAGCGAGATGGGGGCTTTCCAGTCTTTTGCATTGAGTGTCACATGTATAATTTTCTCCCAGTTGGCAAGAGGTCTTACATGTGCACTAGGTGCAAGGAGCTCTTTGCTCTCAGGGAACGAGTCCGTTCTCTAGAGGCTAGAATAGCAGACTTGGAAGACATAAGAAAGACAGAGAGGTACATAGACGACACCTACAGGGATATAGTACTGAAGTCCCACCTCCAGTATGGCAGCATCCCTGTTGCCAAGGAGGAGAGGACACTTGACAGGAGAGCATCACCCTGGTGTGGCAGGAAGTGAGCCTGTGACTAAGACCTGTCCTGCAGGTGATGTAAAACCCTCTCGCACTGAGGAAGTTTCTCCAGGGCCATGTGCCCATGAGGGAAGGGTTAGGACAGCCGTTATAGTTGGTGATTCCATCATTAGGCATGTAGATAGTTGGGTGGCTGGTGGATGTGAGGATAGCCTGGTAACATGCCTGCCTGGTGCGAAGGTAGTGGACCTCACACGCCACCTAGATAAGGTCTTTAACAGTGCTGGGGAGGAGTCTGCTGTCTTGGTACATGTCGGTACCAATGACATAGGAAAATGTGGTAGGGAGGTCCTACAGGCTAAATTTAGTCTTTTAGTTAGGAAGTTGAAATTCAGAACTTCCAGGGTAGTGTTCTCCGAAATGCTTCCTGTTCCACGCGCAGGACCCAAAAGGCAGGCAGAGCTCCAGAGTCTCAATGCATGGATGAGACAAT
The DNA here is from genome assembly GCA_033557465.1 of Ichthyophis bannanicus. NCBI lineage: Eukaryota > Metazoa > Chordata > Amphibia > Gymnophiona > Ichthyophiidae > Ichthyophis > Ichthyophis bannanicus. The sequence continues at coordinate 58,932,299 of CM066045.1, forward strand.
GGTACAAAGATGAGGGTTTTAGATTTGTTAGGAACTGGGGAACATTCTGGGGAAAGGAGGGGCTCTTCCGAAGGGATGGGCTTCATCAGATTTTAAACTAGATAATAGGGGAAAGCTGACAGTCGCCAAAGAGCACATGGTTTGGAAGAATGTATCCTTGAAGGATACTACCAAAAGCAGAGAGGTTCCAAAAATGAGTAAAGTAGCCCAAATGCCCTCGAGAATGGAGCAGACAGAGCTTAAAGATCCCAAATTACCCTTGCCTACCAATAGCCAGATTAATATGAATAAAATACAGTCTCTAAAATGCTTGTATGCAAATGCTAGAAGTCTAAAAAATAAGATGGGAGAGTTAGAATATATAGCACAAAATGAGAGGTTAGACATGATTGGAATCTCAGAAACATGGTGGAAGGAGGACAACCAGTGAGACACTGTGATACCTGGGTACAAACTATATCGTAATGATAAAGCTGATCAAAATGGTGGAGGGGTTGCACTCTTTGCTAGTGAGGGAATTGAGTCAGAAAGGATTAAAGTTTTACAGGAAACAAAATTTGCTGTAGAATCTCTATGGATTGAACTTCCATGTAAAAAGGAGAAGGCGATGGCAGTGCGGGTGTACTATCGACCGCCTGGCCAGAATGATGAAATGCTTCCTTGGAAATCAAGGAAGCTAACAAAAGTTACAGCACAGTAATAATAATGTGTGATTTCAATTACCCCAGTATCGACTGGGTCAGTGTCACGGCAGGACATGCTAGGGAGGTAAAGTTCCTAGATGAAATAAATGACTGCTTCTTGGAGCAGCTGGTTCATGAACGGACCAGAGGGGAAGCCATATTGGACCTAGTGCTTAGTGGAACACCAGATCTGGTGCACGAGATAATGGTGTTGGGGCCACTTGGCAATAATGATCATAGCATGATCTCGTTTGATTTAATTAGTGGAGGAGGGATGGTAAGTATATCCACAGTACTACCTTTTAACTTTCGAAAAGGAGACTATGATAAAATGAGGAAAATAGTTAAGAAAAAACTAAAAGGAGCAGTTGCAAAGGTTAAAGACTTACTTCAAGCTTGGGTGTTGTTGAAAAATACTATCTTGGAAGCCCAGACCAGCTGTATTCCACGCTTTAAGAAAAGTGGAAGGAAGTCCAAAAAACTGTTGGTACCAAAAAAACATCTTTCAGGAAATGGAAAAAAGAGCCAAATGACGAAAACTGGAAACAGCACAAGCACTGGCAAGTTAAATTCAAGGCATTGATAATGCAGGCAAAGGGAGAATTTAAGAAGAAGCTAGTTGCGGAAGCAAAAACACGTAATAAAGATTTTTCAAGTACATTTGTAGCAAAAAACCTGTGAGACAGTCAGTTGGTCCATTAGATGATAGAGGGTTTAAAGGGGCACTAAGAGGCAACAAGGCGATAGCGGAGAGACTGAAGGAATTCTTAGCTTCGGTCTTTATTGAGGAAGATGTAGGGATGTTACCCATAACTAAAGTGGTATTTAAAGGTGCGGAAGAATTGAAGGAAATATTGATACATCGGGAAGATGTATTACAACTATTTGATAAACTGAAGAGTAGCAAATTACCTGGACTGGATTATATACATCCAAGGGTGTTGAAAGAACTGAAATATGAGATTGCAGACCTGCTATTAGTAATCTGTGAACTATCATTAAAATCATCTGTAATACCTGAAGATTGGAGGATGGCCAACGTAATGCCAATTTTTAAAAAGGGTTCCAGGGGTGATCCGGGAAACTACAACCGGTGAGCCTGATGTCAGTACTGGGAAAAATGGTAGAAACAATCATAAAGAACAAAATTGTTGAACATGTAGATAGTCATGGCTTAATGGGAGACAGCCAACATGGCTTTAGACAAGGAAGATCTTGTCTTACTAATCTGTTATGTTTTTTGAGGGTGTGAATAAACAGATATAGACAAAGGTGAGTCGGGTGATATAGTGTATTTGGACTTTCAGAAAGCCTTTGACAAGGTCCCTCATCAGAGACTTTTGGCAAAACTAAAGAGTCATAGTATAGGAGACAGTGTACTATTGTGGATCAGGAACTGGTTACAAGATAGAAAGCAGAGGGTAGGGCTAAATGGCCAATTTTCCCAATGGAGAAAAGTGAATAGTGGTGTACCCCAGGGATCTGTGCTGGGTCTGCTGCTTTTTGACATATTCATAAATGACCTTGAAAAGGGAATAACGAGTGAGGTTATCAAATTTGCAGATGACACAAAACTATTTAGAGTTGTTAAAACCCATGAGGATTGTGGAAAATTGCAAAAGGATCTTGATAAATTGGAAGACTGTGCATCAAAATGGCAGATGAAATTGAATATTGACAAGTGCAAAGTTATGCACCTAGGGAAGAACAACCCAAACTATGGTTACACGATGCAAGGTTCCACGTTAGGAACTACCACCCAGGAAAAAGATTTAGGCGTCATTGTGGACAACATGTTAAAACCCTCCGCCCAGTGTGCAGCGGCGGCCAAGAGAGCAAATAGGATGCTAGGTATCATAAGGAAAGGAATGGAAAATAAAACAATGGATATTATAATGCCTCTGTATTGTTCCATGGTGCGACTGCACCTTGAATATTGTGTGCAATTCTGGTCGCCGTATCTTAAAAAGGATATAGCGTTATTAAAAATGATACAGAGAAGAGTCACCAAAATGGTAAAGGGGATGGAAGGATACCCCTATGAAGAGAAGCTATAAAGGTTAACCTGGAAAAGAGATGGCTGAGGGGAGATATGATAGAAGTCTATAAATTAATGAACGGAGTGGAACGGGTAAAGGTAGATCGATTGTTTACGTTATCAGAATATAGAAAGAGTAGGGGACATGCAATGAAGCTACAGGGTAACTAAGACAAGTAAGAGAAAATATTTTTTCACTCAACGTGTAATCAAACTCTGGAATTTGTTACCGGAGGACGTAGTAAAGGCTGTTAGTGTAGCTGGGTTTAAAAAAGGCTTAGACAAGTTCCTGGAGGAAAGGTCCATAAAGCATTATTAAAAAGGGACCCAGGATATCAATGCTTGACCCAGTACAAGCATTGTGGAACCTGTGTCTTTTGGGGAAACTGCTAGGTACGTATGACCTAGATTGGCCACTGTTAGAAACAAGATACTGGGCTTGATGGACCTTGGTCTGACCCAGTATGGCATATCTCATGTTCTTATATTCTTATGATCCATGACCTACCTAGTTATGCCTGTGATCCACAGCTCACTCTAAGGTTATCTTTCTGGTATATTTAAGCTAGGGAGTCTCATATGTGAAGACTACATTCCTGCTTGTTCCGGGATATAGCGTAGTTACTCACCTGTAACAGGTGATCTCCGGGAACAGCAGGAATTTAATCTCCACAACCTGCCCTCCTCCCCTAAGAGTTGTAGGTCTTCTTCTTCTTCTCTTCTCCTTCTCTCCTTTTATCTCAGCTACAAACTCAACTGAGGAGGGAGAGCTAGAAAGGCGGGAAGGCAGCTACACAGGTGCAGTGGGATGCTCCCAAAAGCTTTCTTATTGGAATCTGGGAGCATTCCCGCGCGAGCTCTGTCGGTACTGACGTTACCCATATGTGAAGACTAAATTCCTGCTGTTCCCGGAGATCACTTGTTACAGGTGAGTAACTATGCTTTTCTAAACATACTTTTTGTTGGCGGTCTGAGAGGTATGATTGCATCCATTTGAGGGGGGTGCTTCCTAATCCAGTGGATTTTAATCTGGCGAGTAGGAGGTTGTGCGGAATGGAGTCAAACGCTTTGGTTATGTCCAAGAAGATTAGGATGTATATGTGATTGTTCTTGTTGTTGCCTCTTGTTATTGTGTCAGTTAGGCATGTGATGAGAGTTTCAACCCCGTGTTGTGGTCTGAAGCCATGCTGATCTAGTGGAATCTTATGATTCCTAACATTCTAATTGCCTTCTTGGCTGCCGCAGCACACTGGTCGGAGAGTTTCAATGTGTTATCCACAATGACGTCCAAATATTTTCCTCGGTGGTGGTTCCTAATATGGAACCTTGCATTGTGGAACCATAGTTTGGGTTGTTCTTTCCTTGGTGCATAACTTTGCACTTGTCCACATTAAATTTCATCTGCCATTTGAATGTCCATTCTTTCAATTTATCAAGGTTGTCTTGCAATTTTTCACAATCCTCTTGTGTTTTAAAAATTTTGAATAATTTTGTGTCATCTGCAAATTTGATTACCTCACTCATTATTCCCATTTCTAAGTCATTTATGAAGATGTTAAAAAGTAGTGGACCCAGTTCAGATCCCTCGGGTACTCCACTATTCACCTTTATCCATTGGGAAAATTGACTATTTAGCCCTACCCTCTGCTTTCTATCTTTTAACCAGTTCCTGATCCACAATAGTACACTGCCTCCTATCCCATGACTATTTAATTTCGCCAAGAGTCTCTCTCATGAGGGTCCTTGTCAAAGGCTTTTTGAAAATCCAGATGCACTTTATTGACCGGCTCAACTTTGTCTACCTGTTTATTCACACCTTCTAAAACATATAACAGATTAGTAAGACAAGACCTTCCTTGGCTAAAGCTATGTTGGCTTTTTCCCATTAAACCATGACTACCTACATGTTCAGTAATTTTGTTCTTCATAATGGTTTCTGCCATTCTCCGGGAACAAGCAGGAAGTCAGTTCTCACATATGGCTGATATCAGAGCTGACGGAGCCGCATGAAGCATCTCCCCAATTTTCAAAGAAATCCTTTGGAAGATGCACCACGCATGCATGATCCACTTCCCGCCCAACGGTGCCCTCTTGCCTCAGTCTCCCTTTTTTCCCCCGCAGAAAAAGTCTGATTTTTATTATGAGTTTTGTCCGATTTGTGTATCGGTTCCTTCCTGCCCCTGAGCCAGCTCACCTCAGCCGTCACTCCTTGGGTTCATTTATTCGTTTTCTCATTTTTTCATCGAGATGTTCTTCAACCAGCATTCGCACCCTTTTTCAACTGAAGACCTTGGACCCCTGTCAGGAGGCAGGGACCCCCTTTTTCCGATGGTCTCCATTGGCTTCAAAAAGTGTGACTGGTGTGGCAAAATGATGTCACTCACCGACCCACGCGACTGCTGCTTCTGATTCCTCAGCCTGGAACACGATGACTCTGATTGCAAGCTCTGCAGAATCATGAATTCAAAGGACTTGAAGAGCCTCCATCAGCAGCAGAATTTTTTTTTCTGAAGTTTGACTCCATGCCGGAGTCTCCAGTGACACCATGCTCCAGGCCCCCCTCCAAAACCTCAGTGCCCCACTAAGCCAGATCCTCCTTGGAGTCTTGCAGCTGTGGTTCCTCAGAGTGAAAATCCATGGAGGTGGAGCACAAGAAGAAGAAACCATCTTAGAGGACAGATCCAGGAAAAAGGAGACATTCCACCCCAAGAATCACAGTCCCGGGTCTGAGTCCGAGGAGTCTGGGCAAGAGCGGCCTGCCAAGCTGCCCCGTAAGGAGTTGTCGGCACCTGCCAACCGGCCCGAACCTCTGAGTCCATCCTCATCGAGGAATCCCCCTCGACAATACCAATGCTGGGCCTGAAATCCTTGGTGCCTGTGTCGAAGGCTGTGGAACCAACTGTTATGGCAGCTTTAGAGAGCAGTATATCTGTCCTAGTGGCCATGCAGTGGGCATTCATGTCCGGTTCATCTGCCCCGTTGATGGGACCCTTGACATCGAGGGCTTCCCTGGACATTGAGCCAGTCCTCGAGTGCCACAGGCCTCAAAAGAGCCCCTGCTCCTGGTCGAGGTCCTGTTCCTTGGGACACCAGTCCTCGGCAAGCACCCGTGGCTCAAACAGACGATCCTCCCAAGGTCAGAGACCCCTGAGAGCGATCCTCAACCGAGGTGATTGCGTGGCATTGAACATACTCCGACTTCAAGTCCAAATGGGAGACTGAGGACAAAGAGTCACAAGATACGAAGTGACACCATGATGTGCCCTTGGACCTGTCTCCCTCAATGACCTGATGCTGTTCCCTGCCTGAGGAAATTGCACTCTTCGATTTTGTGTGGGACATGGCCAAGGCTCACACTGTCAAGTCTGAGCCTGAGGAGGACCCATGCACTGAGGAATTGGAGATACTCCAATACGAGGCACCCTGTAAGGAAACCCTCATGGTTCCGGTGCCCCCAATCCTCGACTGCCTCCTCCTTCAGATATGGGAAACACCGGCATCTGTTCCAATCATTAGTAGTCACCTCGACGCCTGTACCGGGTACGCCGCAGCCCTGGGTTTCAAAAGACCCAGCTTCCCCACAACTCCATGGTCATAGAATTGGCAGTGCGTCGGCTTAAGAGCCAAAAACCCCATTCGTTGGTGCCATCCGGCAGGGAGGCTTGAACCTTTGATACCTCGGCCAGAAGGCCTTTCAGGGCTTGATGCTAATGGATCCATTCCTACCAGCTCTACATCGGCATGTACCGGAAGGAACTGTCAAAGGAACTTAGTGGATTCTCAGCAGGCTTCGATGGGAAACTCCTACAGAGGTTCAAGACCCTGACCTCGGCATTAAAAGAATGCTCAAAGTTTTTGTCCGGAGCAGCCTATGATGGCTTTGAGTCATCGGCCAGGATGGCCGCCGCAGACGTCGGGGCACGACACCAGGAATGGCTACAGTCATCCGACCTGGTTGCAGGACAAACTGATAGATGTCCCCTGATGAGGAGAAAACCTATTCAGGAAGCCCATGATGGATAAGGCATAGGAGATTGAGACAGAGTATGTGATGAGAACCAGGCTCTCAAATAAGACCTCGGTGCAACCCCGGAAGAAAGCCCCGGCAATAAGCCCTTCTTTCCGAGGAAGAAAGGAGACTTTAGCGGTACTCTGCACTTCTAGGCCTTCTCGGCCCCTCAACAGGGCCAGCAACAAAAAGGGCAGGGACATGGTCCCAGAAAACAAAAGTCCCCGAAGTCCGGCTAAGCCTGGGAGGAGCTTTTGACTGCCTGGGCGTGACCTCTCTACCCCCAGGGATTCCTCTGCTGCCCACAGGGAGGCGCTTAGCCCTGTTTGCCCACAGGTGGACAACATCACCACCAATACCTGGGTGCTACAAGTTGTCAAGGAGGGCTACCTTCTCCACCTACAATGGGCACCACCCTCATACTTCCCAGGAGAGCCTACCAGACCCCTCCTTCACCAGACCCTGCTCCTCACTGAGCTAGCAGGCCTAATCAATGACAAAGCAGTGGAGCCAGTGCCAAAACATCTCTGGGGCACAGGCTTCTACTCCAGGTATTTCCTCGTACCCAAGAGGACTGGGGGCCTCAGGCCCATCCTGGACATGTGAGAGTTCAACAGGTTTCTGGTCAGGGAGAAGTTCATGATGCTCTCCTTTGGGGCACTACTACCATTCCTCCAGCAGGGAGATTGGCTATGCTCCTTAGACCTAAAGGATGCCTACACTCACATCCTAGTTCATCCCAGCCACAGAAAATACCTCCAGTTCACGTGACCCTTTATGCCCACCTGCACATGAGAGCAGCTCAGTGGTGCCACCACTCTCAGTGGACACAAGCTACAGGCAGGCTCAGAGACAGAGTGAAGGTGACCCATCAATTGGCAGACCCCCCGGATGGTAGCAGATTCCATGTCACCTTTGGGCCAGGATGCCTTTCCAGGCACCCAACCCCCAGAAGGTCCTCACCACAGATGCCTCTCTAATGGGCTGTGGAGCGCATTGCGGGAGCCTCCAGATGCAAGGCTGCTGATTCCAGAGGGAATCCCGGATGCAAATCAACCTGCTAAAGCTACGTGAACAAATGGGGGGACAGGGTCGTTCCCCCTCTGCCAGGAGGCGGTAGCCCTCTGCTCCTTAGTGGCATGCAGAGGGATGCTCCTAAGGGCGGTGTACCTCCTGGGGCAGGACAGTGCCCTGATGGACAAACTGAACAGGGTCCTCCAGCTGCATGAGTGGCACCTGGATCCAGTGGTAGCCTTGTGGCTGTTTTGTCTTTGGGGAGTCACCTTGATGGACCTGTTCGCCAGTCCGGACAACACACAGTTGCCCCAATTCTGCTCTTGCCAGCCACACCTGTCCTGGGTGGCAGTGGATGCATTCCTCATCCCATGGATAGAAGGCCTTATGTACGCTTTCCCACCGACACCGCTGGTAGCGAAGACACTATTTAAGTTCCAGCATGACAGAGCATCACTAATGCTGATAGCCCCTCGGTGACATTGGCAGCCCTGGTTCCCACTGCTCCTCTCCCTATCGGCTGCATTGCCAATTCCCCTGGGCCGAGCTTCAGGGCTACTCTCAGAAGAGCAGGGCTCTCTCCTACACTCCAACCTGGGTCTCTCTCACTCATGGCTTAGCTGCTGAAAGGGTAGCATTAGCCCCCTTCAACGTGAAAGAGATTCTTTTGGCCTCTCGTAAGGCCTCCAGAAGAAGGACGTATGCCTTCAAGTGGCCCCGATTTTCAGTGTGGTGTGCGGAAAGGTGGGCAAACCAGTTTTCCTGTTCAGTACAAGTGGTACTCCAATACCTGCTTCACCAATCGCAGGTGGGACTGAAGTCCAATTCAGTTTTTCTAATAAATGCTCATGTGACCTACACACATCTCTTGCTCCTTGTGTTGCCCCATTCCACCTCAACCAGGAGGTGGCGCGCCCCACCTTCTTTCCGAGGCCTCACTCCAGTAGGGCAAAGACTGTTCTCCCCAATCTGGATTTTAAGAGCCCTGTCCTTTTACCTGCAGTGTACTCAGGGCCATTGCAGAATACCACAGCTTTTCGTATCCTACGACCCCAGCCATCTGAGGCTCCCATTGACTAAGTGAACTCTGTCTACTTGGGTGGCTGACTGCATTACCTTTGCGTATGAGCAAGCAGGGATCTCACTGGACTAGAGGGTCACAGTACACCGCATCACAGCCATACCTACTTCTGTAGCAAATTTGCATTCCATCACCTGTGATGGAAATCTGCCGGGCCGCCATCTGGTCTTCGGTCCTTACCTTCACAGCTCACTACTGCCTGGAGAGGGAGTGCCGACGGGACAGCATCTTCGGCCAGGCCGTACTCCATAATCTCTTCGGAGTGTAGGCAACTCTTACCCTCCAACCTTTCTGTGTTCAGGCTACCGGAGTGCTGGTTTTCTGCTGGACACGGGTCTCGCAAGAGTCTCTCAGTAGGGACTCAACTGCTGCTGATCACGGTTCACCCTTTATAGATTTGCTGTGGAATTTTTGTTTTATGGGTTTTTGGTAGGCTGCAGCTGGGGAGTCCCATATGTGAGGGCGGACTTCCTGCTTGTTGCCAGAGAAAGCGTCGTTACTCACCTGTAACAGGTGTTCTCTGGGGACAGCAGGAATCAGTCCTCACAACCCTCCCTGCTCCCCTTGGAGTTGCTTCTTTATCTTATTTTATTTTTTCCTTGGCAGTCTTAGCTATGTCACTATACTGAGGCAAGATGGCACCCTTGGGTGGGACGTGGACCAAGCATGCGTAATGCATCTCCCAAAGGCTTTCTTTGAAAGCTGGGGAGATGCTTCCTTGGGTCTCCATTGGTGCCGATGTCACCCATATGTGAGGACTGATTCCTGCTGTCCCTGATGAACAGCTGTTACAAGTAAGTAACTACACTTTTTGCCCAGTACTGACGTCAGGCTCGCCGGTCTGTAGTTTCCCAATTCACCCCTGGAACCCTTTTTAAAAATTGGCGTTACATTGGCCATTTGCCAATCTTCAGGTATTACAGATGATTTTAATGATAGTTCAGAGATTACTAATAGTAGGTCTGCAATCTCATATTTCAGTTCTTTCAACACCCTTGGATGTATATCATCTGGTCCAGGTGACATAAGCCAATAAGCCACTACGATGTCTTATGCCAATCAGCAAGGCGGCATGAGGTTAACCTTGGAGATGGCTCTTCTGTTTGTATGGGTGGAAAAGAACCTCCTAGCTCTGTCGGCTCAGCACATTGCCGGGATGGATACTGTGGAAGCAGACTCTCTCAGCCAGCAATGTGTAGATCCATGAGAGTGGGAGTTGAGTTAGGAGGCATTTCAGTTGATTTTGCGCTGTTGAGGTTGCCCCAAGATGAATCAGACAGCGACTCACTCCAATTCCAAGGGTGCCACTTTTTTCAGTTGCCAAGTCAAGGCCTACTTTATGTGTTTCCTCCTTGGCTGCTGTTGGGGAATGTGATTTGGCATGTAGAGCACCACCTGGGACAGATTATTCTGATGGCACTGGATTGGCAGAGGAATGCATGGTTTGGAGATATGATGTGGCTTCTGCAAGCGCCACTCCTTCGTTTGCCTCCATCTTGGGGCCTATTGCATCAGGGGCTGATTGTCCTGGCAGCCCCAGCCCCCTTCTTATTTACGGCTTGGCTCTTGGAAGTAGATGGCTAGTGCATAAGGGCTGTTCTCCTGCGATGGTTCCTCTCTGCTCAGAGCCCAGAGGTGGTCTGCCAATCTTGAATACATGCTAGTCTGGTGCCTCATGGAGCGTTGATGTGGCACACAGCAGCTGGCTTCTGAGGCAACCAGCGTGCCATCTCTGTTGGCCTTTTCTGAAGGATGGTCAGGAGAAGGGCTTTTCTCTTGGCTCCCTGAGGGTTCAGATTGCAGCTCTGGCCTGTATCAGAAGTCTGATGGCTGGTAAATCTCTAACCTTACACCCGGATGTGTGCGCTTTCTTCAGGGGATATGGCATCTGCGTTCTCTTCTTCAGTCAGATGTCTCTTTCCTGGGATCTGTGTCTAGTGCTCAGGCCCTGATGTTGGAGCCCTTTGAGCTATTAAGTGCACTACTCTGAAGGATGTAAAGCTCAAGGTAGTCTTCTTGGTCACGATTTGTTCCGCAAGGTAGATTTCCGAGCTGCAGGCTCTGTTGCTGAGATTTTTATCTATCCTTTTCAGAAGAGGCTGTTTCCATTCGGCCTGTGCCTGCCTTTCTACCTAAGGTGTTTTCTCCCATTCATGTGAAACAAGTGGTTTGCCTGCCCTCCTTCTCTAAGGAGCGGTATCAGGGGAAGGGATAAGGACCTTCGCCTTGTGGATGTCCGAAGTGTGCTTCTCCAGTACCTAGAGGTTATGAATTCCTTTCATAAATTGTATCATCTGTTTGTGCTATTTGCTGGCCTGCACAAGGGTGATGCGGCAGCTAAGTCTGCATTGGGGTGCTGGATCAAGGAGACCATTGCCCTAGTGTGGCTGTTGTGGAACTGGCTGGTTCTGGAGGGTTTGCGCGCCCTCTCTACTCTAGTGCAAGCGTCCTCATGGGCAAGAGTGTAGCTCGGTAGCCCCTTCAGACATCTGTCTGGCAGCAATGTGGGCATCGCTATCCACGTTTTGTTGAGCATTTCCACTTGGATGTCAATGCTTGGGTGGACACAGCCTTTTGCTCAAGGTTTTTCAAGCTGCTATGTCTTCTTCCCACCCAGTGGAGTCATAGCTTTGGTACATCCCACTTGTCTGGATTGGTCTAACAGGTTGATATGGAAGGTAAAATTTTACTTACCAGATAATGTGTTTTCCTTGAGTCCTACTAGACCAGTCTAGGGCCCACCCCTGGAACTGTGTTGGCTCTGTTTTTTCTGCAGTAGTACCTTTAATCCACTTTGATTTCTATACTTGATTCTGCGGGTCCATATTCTACTGACAGCTTTCAATTTATTCCTTCCTGTGCATAGTTCTCTGTTTGATCTCTCATTGTTGCCAATGTTGAGGTTATGTGATGTTGGCCCTGATTCTTCCATATGCTTTGGAATGGATACTGGTGGCTGAGACAAATAGAGGCATGGGAATGACATCATTGAAACTTGGGCATTTCATTGGCTATCTGTCTCCACCAATCTGTTAGTAGGAGAACACAACCCACTTGTCTGGACAGGTTTAGCAGGACTCAAGGAAAGGACGTTATCTGGTGAGTAAAATGTCATCTTGTAAGCCATTTTGCATGCATATGATTGCTTTTTTACTTTTATTTTGGTTTTCCTATAGCAGCATGGTGTCTTAACAAAAAGATAAAATAGAAAAGAATGATAAATGTGCTACAAACCAGATGTTATGTTAAATTTTAGGACACAATGGCTGTGAATTACCTATGAAACACTTGCATGATATCTGCTTGAAGATTCTTGATCTAGTGTACCTCCTGAGGAACACTATCTACGAAACTTTATTACGAGCTGCTGTGGAAAACTCATCACCTAGCGAACTTCAGAGGTAATCAAGGATTTCCAGCACATTCTAAAGTTTCATAGCACAAAAACACTGAGAGAAATGCTGAGAAAGGAACTTGTTTTGGATATGATTAATGCCATATGCGTAAGGGAAAATTAGCAAAATTTGAACTTACTCAGTTTTGGTAATTATAAATTCCTGAGCGATACAAAAACGGCTCTAGTTTAGCAAGAATAAAAATTAGGTAACTGAATAACTTTTTTCTCCATGATGTATTAACTAAGAGCTATTGTGTATCACAAAAGGTATCTATTCAGATATTACCATAGTTTCTCACTAAATAACCAGCACGTCTTTTCAATCTTTGATATCATTTGCATTTTTCTTGTCCCTATGTGCTTGATTGTTCCCAACAAGCATGTGTACATAAATTCTTCTTTGTCCTCCAGAACAGTCCAGACATGTGGGTTTACACTCTCCTACCAGCACATAGAGACCAAGAACCACTGGTTTGATGATGTCTCACAGCCAGCCAGTATTTCTCAGTCTCCAGCAGATGGTAAGCGAGGTAGACTTTGTGTGGCTCTGGTTGATCTATAGGGGGGAAAAAAAAAAAGAATGAGGAGTGTACTGCAGAAAGGTAGATATAGAGATATTTCTCCTTTTTGGATGGGAGATAGCTGGGAGTTGCCTGGTATTCTCCTAAGTGTGAGAGTGAGGGTTGGCTGAGGCTGGTTGTGTCCTTGGGTGTCATATTTATTTGGGCTGGTCCCTCCCTTTCCTCCTTCTCTTTCTGCATGATCTGGGGAACAATGTTCCTGCTAAGCTGCGCCGAGTCCTCCGCTGGCATTTCTGCCAGTGGGGGGAGGTGCAAAGCAATCGCGAAAGCATGGCATAGGCAGGTCCCAAGGGCCTGCAAGTGCTATGCGATCCTAAGCACAATCGCTTTGCACTTCCCCCACTGGCAGGAATACTGGTGGAGGACTCAGCACAGCTTAGTGGGAACATTTCTGGAGCGTTCCCTGCAGGACCCCCTTTTCCTCTCCTCTACTCCTGGGAGGGGCCCAGGGGGTCCCCTTGCGCCTAGTGTTGGTTGCATAAAGTTAAAAAATAAAATTTAAAGGCAGTGCTCAGAGAAGTCGATTCTAGTAGTGGTACTTAAACTGTTGAAAGGAGGAAGGAAGGCAGGCAGAGGGGTCTTGAAGGTCAAAATTGCGGTAGTGGCTTCCTTGGGGTGAGAATCCTTTTTTTTTTGTGGCGTGGTCAACATGAACAGGCCTGCACAGAGCATGGTGGGAGCTCAGCATGGGAAGTGCGGTGGAGCCTGCAGCTCCCACTGAGCTCAGCTTTCCGTTGGGGGGTGTGTGCTGATGAGTGGTCAGCTTGTGATTTACTGATGGAGGCTCCCGTTTCCCTTACTGATGAACAACCATGGCAGGCACAGATGGCAGCTGAGCAGCCTCCTGTCCTATGTTGACTGAAGTTGAGGCTGTGGCTTTGGCAGGAATGCCTGCCGTTTTGCATCCACTCCTTTTGGGTGCAGGAGAGGCCCCTTCTGCAATTTTGATGCCAGCTCTGTCAGGGAAGGTTAGTGTGCTAGCACCATACTGTAGCAAGAGAAGATGGACCCAGCAGCTTCTTTTTCTCCAGAGTTTGTGTTGCTCTTACATAGGCCAGATTGCCCAAAGCAGGCTTAGATGGGTCCATGGTTGAGGGGAGTGCGGGGCCCCTCCTGAACCAGTGGCGCTCAGTAAAACTGTTACCTCAGCACTGAAGAGGAGACATGTGGAGCCGGACAAGGAGGTGGATTTGCTGTCAAAGCTCAGTGAGATCTCTATCCACCCCTGAGAGAAAAGAGAGAGCTGTCTGAGGATCCACTGGAGGAGCCCATGGAGGGAGGAGGCTATATCTCTTGGGGAAGATGCAGCTGTGATCAGGCACATCAGGAGGGATGAGCTGAACTCGCTTTTCCAGATCATCTTGCTAAACTAGTCCAGACAAGTGGGAACTTGACAGGTACTTGTGACCTGGATTGGCAACTGTTGGAAACAGGATACTGAGCTTAATGGACCCTTGGTCTGACTCATTATGACATACGTTATGTTTTTTATGTCCTTATCTCCCCTTGCCAGCAGATGATGGAGACAGAGAAAACACCAGAAGATTTCAATGATGCATCAATGGTTTTAGGACTGGTGCAGCAAGAGGCACTCCTACAATATTTTCTCTGTCTCCAGCAGATGGTGATTACTGATCTCATGCAGCTGAAGTCATAGGCACCTGTCAGCCATTTTTACAGGATGCCTGCCAGTTGAGTTGTGCCAGTAGAGCTCTCCAGGACATATTTCAGAATACTCTTCTGGAGTTTCCTGCACGCCGTGAGAGGCTCCAGGTCAGGAGGGCCAGTTGAGCAAGGGGGGGGGGGGGGTGAGCCAGGATGAGTTCGAACTTCTCTAGGTGTGCCCATGGTCTGTTCTTTTTATATAACTATTTATTTGGTTTTACTGTTTGTTAACAAAAGTTCAAAACAAAAAAAAAGAAAGTAAAAAGAGGCATTTTGGCCATGAGTGGGTGACACCTCTCCACTTCCTGCAGCACTCCAGAAGAGTGTGCAGTATAGAAGGGACTTCTTCTCTCAGCCATCATGAGTGGGTGACGCCTCTCCACTTCCTGCAGCACTCCAGAAGAGTGTGCAGTATAGAAGGGACTTCTTCTCTCAGCCATCATGAGAGGGTGACGCCTCTCCACTTCCTGCAGCACTCCAGAAGAGTGTGCAGTATAGAAGGGACTTCTTCTCTCAGCCATCATGAGTGGGTGACGCCTCTCCACTTCCTGCAGCACTCCAGAAGAGTGTGCAGTATAGAAGGGACTTCTTCTCTCAGCCATCATGAGTGGGTGACGCCTCCACTTCCTGCAGCACTCCAGAAGAGTGTGCAGTATAGAAGGGACTTCTTCTCTCAGTCATCATGAGTGGGTGACGCCTCTCCACTTCCTGCAGCACTCCAGAAGAGTGTGCAGTATAGAAGGGACTTCTTCTCTCAGCCATCATGAGTGGGTGACGCCTCTCCACTTCCTGCAGCACTCCAGAAGAGTGTGCAGTATAGAAGGGACTTCTTCTCTCAGCCATCATGAGAGGGTGACGCCTCTCCACTTCCTGCAGCACTCCAGAAGAGTGTGCAGTATAGAAGGGACTTCTTCTCTCAGTCATCATGAGTGGGTGACGCCTCTCCACTTCCTGCAGCACTCCAGAAGAGTGTGCAGTATAGAAGGGACTTCTTCTCTCAGTCATCATGAGAGGGTGACGCCTCTCCACTTCCTGCAGCACTCCAGAAGAGTGTGCAGTATAGAAGGGACTTCTTCTCTCAGTCATCATGAGTGGGTGACGCCTCTCCACTTCCTGCAGCACTCCAGAAGAGTGTGCAGTATAGAAGGGACTTCTTCTCTCAGTCATCATGAGTGGGTGACGCCTCTCCACTTCCTGCAGCACTCCAGAAGAGTGTGCAGTATAGAAGGGACTTCTTCTCTCAGTCATCATGAGAGGGTGACACCTCTCCACTTCCTGCAGCACTCCAGAAGAGTGTGCAGTATAGAAGGGACTTCTTCTCTCAGTCATCATGAGTGGGTGACACCTCTCCACTTCCTGCAGCACTCCAGAAGAGTGTGCAGTATAGAAGGGACTTCTTCTCTCAGTCATCATGAGTGGGTGACACCTCTCCACTTCCTGCAGCACTCCAGAAGAGTGTGCAGTATAGAAGGGACTTCTTCTCTCAGTCATCATGAGAGGGTGACACCTCTCCACTTCCTGCAGCACTCCAGAAGAGTGTGCAGTATAGAAGGGACTTCTTCTCTCAGTCATCATGAGTGGGTGACACCTCTCCACTTCCTGCAGCACTCCAGAAGAGTGTGCAGTATAGAAGGGACTTCTCTCAGTCATCATGAGTGGGTGACACCTCTCCACTTCCTGCAGCACTCCAGAAGAGTGTGCAGTATAGAAGGGACTTCTTCTCTCAGTCATCATGAGTGGGTGACACCTCTCCACTTCCTGCAGCACTCCAGAAGAGTGTGCAGTATAGAAGGGACTTCTTCTCTCAGCCATCATGAGAGGGTGACACCTCTCCACTTCCTGCAGCACTCCAGAAGAGTGTGCAGTATAGAAGGGACTTCTTCTCTCAGTCATCATGAGTGAGTTGCCTTGGGATTGGGAAGGCTGTTCTTTGTCAGAGATGCCGCGATCTAGGCTTAGTGAGCTTGTCTTCCGTCAAGGTGCCACTGTTGCAGTGTGAGGGCCGTGCCCACCAAACCTTGTGCTGGTTGTTCCCGCCCTAATTCTGATGCCGTGGTTTCAAGTCAGGCATGCTTGTTGGCAGCTGCACACTTCGTGGTCTTGTCCACAGCTTACGGCTGATCAATGCTGGTATCATTGCTGTGCTGCCTTGGTTGTGACAAGCAGCATCAGTTTTTAATGGACAGATTGTGCTGCCGATCTAGGGGAGTCCTCTCGCCAGTCGGCAGGGGAATTCCCCCAGTCCATTGCCAATATTGGCAGCTGATGGACCTCCTTCTCCCGGTGCTCCAGTTCCTCTTCCATTGGTGGGAGCTGCACCCGTGGCCACCATGTTGCCAAATGAGATGGACTGGCCCCCACTGGTCATGTTACATGAGCCCCTTCATGGGGAGAACCTGTTAGTGGGGGTTCTGCAGCCAAGGTTGCACAGAGTTGTAGGCGCACTCCCTTTTGACTCTCTGACAGCCTATTTATCCTGTTTTCTGGGCCTCATAAGAGTCACACGGCTCTAAGGCCATGTTGGTGTGCTAGATTAAGGAGGCTATCGCTTTGACATATCTGTTGTGTGGTAAGCCTGAGGGACTAAAGGCTTACTCTTCATGGGCTCAGGCAGCGTCCTAGATGGAGTCATCCCAGGTTTCCCCATTGGAGATCTTTCAACCTGGTCTTCCAGATCTTTCTGCTAGACTAGTCCAGACAAATGGGTTATCTCCCTCTGCCACTAGATGATGGAGACAGAGAAAAAACTCAAACTATGCCGTGACATCACTGGTATAAAACCCTGGTGCAGCTAGGGGTACCATTCAGTATTTTCTCTGTCTCCAGCTGATGATAGTTCCTTTGTTCTGCAGCTGAGGCCTGGAGCTCCTGGCCGGCTTTGAGGTTGCGACCATCTGAAGACTTGACCATCTAAAGACTTCAGGGCATATACGAGATACCCTTCTTTATCTTCATCTTTATTTGCACATTTGATATACCGCCCAGGCTGTAGCATCAGGGCGGTTTACAATAGTAACAACAATGCTGCAAAACTAGAAGTAGAAAGGAACGCCATATTATGAATAGGACAGAGGAAAGATAGTCAAGACAGTCAACAGCATGGTGAGATTAGCATGGACTAGTATGTGGAATGTCAAAGGCCTGATAGAACAAGTGGGTTTTCAAATGCGCTTTGAATGTTTGATAGGATGCTTCAAGACGGAGTGTAGACGGCAGGGAGTTCCAGAGTGTGTAGCCCAAAAAAAGAAAGCAGAGCAATGAGTGAATTCCTCTGTCTGCTCTTTAGCATTTTTGGTGGCAAGCTCCTGTCTCCAAGAGCCAGGATAGCTCGGTGATGGGCTCAAATCACAAGGATCCATTAAAGGGTGCCAAGAGGATATTTTATCTTTTATTTTTAATTTTCTACATTAGGGACATCCGGTGGTGCGCAGCGGTGGTGCAGACATGTGAAGGACGAGCTCCCAGCCCGAGCCTCAAAACAGGCTAAAAAAAATAAAAACTAACCCCACCCGCATGCATACAGTTACATGAAAGTAGGAATAAAGTATAAGCGATCCTCCATCAAAGGGCTATGCAAATCTTTAGACTGTATAAGTATAATCTGCATAAATGGGGGAATAGAACAGGTAAGCTCTTAGCTAACCTAATTCGCCCTGCAAAAATCAAGACAGCAGTGACCTACCTGCGGCGGGATCATGGTACATTGACCACAAATGAAGCAGAAATAGCGAGGCACTTTGTGTCTTTCTTTGAAAAAGTATATTGTGCTGAAAGTGGGGACCCAGAGGAGAGGGAGGGGTTTTTGCTAATCTTGCTCTCCCCTGGCTAACAGAGGACCAGAAGCAGCAGCTGATTTTGCCACTTGCTGAGGAAGAGTTGCATAGTGTCATCTGTAACCTGAGGTGAGCACAGGCTCCTGGCCCAGATATTCTGGCCCAGAACTTTACAAAATTCTACAAGACCTGGTAGTGATGCCCCTGGTGGCTATGGGGGAAGCTGTGGTGATTGCCAGGAGACTAGGTGAATATGTGGATAGAGCAGCAATAATTTTGTTGCCCAAAGAGGGACAAGATCAGGAAAAGGCAGAATCGGTACCCTGTTCTCTTCCCATGGCTTTCAGTATCATTTTTAAGCTGATGACTCTCAAATCTATGTATCTTCTTCCGTCATTTCCCCTGCACTTCAAGCTCGCATCTCTGCCTGTTTATCTGACTTCACTGCCTGGATATCCCATCGTCTGAAATTGAACATGTCTAAAACTGAACTTCTTATATTTCCCCTAAACCTTCATCCCCCCTTCCTCCTTTCTCTATCTCTGTTGGCAATATGCTCCTTTCTCCTGTTTCCTCAGCCCGTAACCTAGAGGTCATCTTTGACACCTTTCTCTCCTTCTCCTCTCATATTCAACAAATTGCTAAAATCTGTTTATTTCTTTTTAACATTCCTCTCTGAACACACAACTAAAACTCTTGTCCACTCTTTAGTCTCATCTCTCTCCCTCCCTCTTCAAATCTATGCTAAAGGCCTACCTCTTCAAAGTCACTTTTGGATCCTAATCTCTTGTTTCCCTTATTTCTCTTGTATTGTTTTCTTATGTATTGTCTGTCTTAACTAGATTGTAAATTCTACAAGCAGGGACTGTTTTCTTTTATGTGTTTATACAGTGCTGTGTACACCTTTTAGCACTTTATAAATGATAAATAGTAGTAGTTTAGCAACAGATTGCTGGGTTCTGAACATCATAAGATACGGCTATGTGTTGGAGTGCGCAAGTCCCATAAAAGACTCCTCCGTCGTTTCTCCTTGCAGTTCTACTATCAAGAAAACAGTGGTGTGAGCTACCCTTCAGCATCTCCTAATCCTTCAGGCTATCCTTCCTGTGCCTCCCGCCAAAAGAGGCCAGGGACGATACTCCATCTACTTTGTCTTCTCCAAAAAAGATGCCTCCTTCTGTCCTATTCTGGACCTCAAGGGAGTAAACCGCAGTCTGAGGACCCTCGCTTTGCATGAATCAGTCAATCAGGCTGTGCAGAAGGGCAAGTTTCTTGCCTCATTGGATTTGGTGGAGGCTTACTTCCATATTCCTATCTGATAGGACCAGCAACGTTTTCTAAGATTCACGACACTGGATGGCCATTTTCAGTTCTGTGCACTTCCCTTCAGGCTGGCAACCGCTCCCTGGACCTTTTCCAAACTGATGGTGGTAGTTGCGGTGGTTCTCAGGTGCAAGGGTATCACATCCATCCTTAAATGTATGACTGGCTTATCTGAGCCAAGTCCTGGTTGGAAGTATTCCATTTGCTGCTTTGCATGATCCAGCTCCTTGAACAGCTTGGCTGGGTTATCAACCACAGCTGTCCAATGCTCTCCCAGAGCCTGGAGTTTCTTGGTGCTTGTTTTGACGCACAGGTGGACAGAGTCTTCCTAATGGCAGAGTGATGTTCCAAGTTCATCTGTCAACTGATTTCTGGTGAATCCAGTTCCCACTGCGTAGGATTATCTGCAGCTCATAGGGGCGATGGCCGCATCTTTGGAACTCGTTCCCTGGGTACGCGCATATATGCAGCCTTTGCTACTAGCATTAGCTTGTTGGTCCCTGTGTACGCAGGACTACAGTGTTCATCTGCAGCTTCTTCCGACAGTGCAGCTCAGCCTTGCTTGGTGTGCCTCTCCCGACAAAATGCTTCGGGGGATGCCTCTCAAAATGCTGGCTTGGATGCTAGTTACAACTGATGTCAGCCTCACCGGATATGGAGTCCACTGCCTTGGCAGCAGTCCTAGATCAGTGGTCCCCAGTGGAAGTCAGTTGGGCCATCAGTCACCTTGAGGTGAGGGCCATCAGTCTGGTCTTACTGCGTTTTCGAGACTTACTCCATGGTCGCATGGTGTGAGTCCTCTCTGACAAATGCCATTGCTGTAGCATTGTCAGATGTCAGTCACCAGGCTGGAACAAAGCGTTCAGGGGTGTCAATGAAGATGTCCCTTCTGTTCCCTTGGGTGGAGCAGCACCTGCAAGTGCTCTCAGCTCAGCATATCATGGGCGAAGAGAACCTGGAGGCTAGTTATCTCAGCCGTCATCTCTTCGATCCCAGGGAGTGGGAATTCAATCATATAGTAGATCGTTGGGGAGTTCCGGAAGTGGACTTGATGGTGACTGCTGTCAACGCCAAGGTCTCTCCTTTCTCAGTCATCGCAAGGAAAGCAGGTCCAGGGGAGTTGATGCATTGGGTCCAACCCTGGCCCTCAGATCCCCTCCTGTATATGTTTCTCCCTTGGTCCATGATAGCCTGGGTCTTACGAAGGATAGAGAATCATCTGTGATTGGTGACCCTGGTTTGCCTCAGATTGGTATGCTAACCTCGTTCACCTTCTCGTCTTGAAGCTTCTGAATCTCGGTGCCCAGCAGGGTTGCTCTGACAGGGTCTTGTACTCATGGAAGACCTGGATCCCTTCTTGCTTATGGCTTGACCATTGAGAGGTGGCTTATAATGCATAAAGACTATTCTGCAGCGGTAGTGAGCACTTTCCTAAAGGCCAGGTGGCGATCCACCTTTCTGCTTATGTCGGTGTTTGGTGTCTTTGAGTTGGTGTTGTCAGCGCCAGATTTCTCCGTGGTGTGCATTGATTCCTTTGGTCCTGGTGTTCCTCCAGGACAGGCTTGAGAAGGGTTTGGCTTGGAATTCTCTGAAGGTACAGGTAGTGGCCCTCTCCTGTTTTTGGGAAGGGTCACTGGCCGCTTGCTGGCTGCGAACCATGATGTGGTGCATTTTCTCCATAGTTTTCAGGCCTTGCGTCCTGCAGTACAGCCTGTATTTCCATCTTGGGATTTGGTGCTGATCCTTCAGGCGCTAATGTGATTCCCCTTCGAGCTGCTTAAGTGGACAACGGTTAAGGACTTGTGTTCTTGGTGGTGCTCACCTCGGCACGACGGATCTCAGAGTTGCAGATGCTCTCCTGTTGAGTTCCATTTTTGATCTTTTTGTCTGAAGGTATCACTTTGCACCTGGTCCCTTCCTTCTTGCCCAAAGTGCTTTCTCCCTTTCATGTCAATCAGGTTCTTTATTTACTGGCTTTTTCTCCGAAGCAATGTACCGGATCAGATAAAGGTCTTTGTTTTATGGATGTGCACAGAGCGTTGCTGCATTACCTGGAGGTGATGAATCCCTTCCATCTTTCAGATTACCTCTTTATCGTATTCACCAGGCTTCGTAGGGGGCAAGTGGCTTCAAAGGCGACCCTTGGTCACTGAATTAAGGAGACCATTGGTTTGATGTACTTACTGCGAAGTAGGCCTGTTCCTCCACTCTAAAAGCACATTCAACCCAGGCCCAGGCAGCCTTGTCTCATGTTTCATCCTTAGACATCTGCAGGGCAGTAACACAGTCCTTCTTGTCTACCTTGTCAGGGCACTACTGTTCGGATGTTCATGCACGAGCAGTGGCACATTTTGGTTCTGGTGTTCTTTACTGTTGCAATTTCTTCCCGCCCAGTAGTGGAGTAGCTTTGGTACTTCCCATTTGTCTGGATTGGTCCAGCAGGAAGATCTGGAAGGTAACATTTTACTTACGGTTAATGTCCTTTCCTGGAGGCCTGTTAGACCAGTCCAGGACCTGCCCTCTTCTCAGCCTTGTACCTTGAACTATGCAGATACTCTGTATATAGTTGTCCTTGTTACTTTTCTCAAACATTGGTCTGTGCAGAACGTGTGCATATAGTTTGACTAGATTGGGCGTCCCTTTGAGGATTCTGGTAACCTTCCATTTGCTTGCTACATACCCCTAGCAGCAGCAGGGTTTTATGTCAGTGATGATGTCACCCAAAACAAAGACCACTCGCCGAGTGAAGAGTGATTATAATTATCAAGACCAAAGCTCCAGTCTAACAGAGTACGATATGGAATCGTTCATAAAAAGGAGAAAAGGATCTCAGAGTCCCATAAGCTAATAGTCATAGGCATAAGTTATCTTGGCCTTTGACCAATGCTCAACTACATCAGTGATCCTAAAAAAACTTCTCAAATACTTTAATTTCATCATCCAAAAAACTTTTTATAAATATATTTTCAATTCTAAGCAAATATTTCTGATAATTTCATATACTTCTCAATAGATGTTCAATGAACATGCCTTCTATGCCACAGAGCATGTCATACAAAACAGCACCATACGTGCAACCAGATTAAAACTTTGATGTTCTCTCACAACAACAATTTCTTCAAGATTTATAGCATTATCTAACTTATCTGCAACAATGCACATCCCCAACACCATCCAGGGCGCCATCTCTGGTGTTTTGCAAGAGCTTCCTCAGGGGGTTTAGTGACTTCAACGATAATGCTGTGAGGGACAGAAGGCAAAATTCATTAAAAAGTTAAATAATCTTAGACCATTTAACACAGAACTTCCACCGTATCAAACTTTTAGACTCGCAGAGAGACAAACATATAAAACTTTCCAGTACTCCAATACATAACCAGCAGACACATCAAAGTGCACCTTGTCTTACAACTGACCATATTCTGTGGGTCACATCAAAAAACGCCATGCATGTGAATTGCTTAATATACTTTCAAAATACCCGTCAGAACGATGACATTACCATCTACCTTTATCATTGGTGCTGCCAAATCAATAGTCACATTCACACGCCCCCAAGCACATACTACCGTTGCTGGCTCCATAACACACAGCTGAATCTTTATCTAGATGTCATTATTTTAAGACCAATCAAATAGGGACATACCTTAAAGTCTATAAACAAACAAACTTAAAATCCACCCACCCACCCAACATTCATATACAAACCTCCCAGTCAGTCTGAGCATTCATACCCAAAGGGTGTACACAGTATTCAAAAAATAAATCCATCTTTGTTCACATTTCAGAAGTGAACGTTTTTTACGGATACCAAACATGATTAATACAGAAGCATCTCAAGTCAGTAAATACATGCCCTAACTTCAAACAATGTTGCACCATCGGTGGCTCCTTACATGCTCGTTGTAATTTACTTCTGTGCTCACCCATCTCACCAAATGTACTACAAAACTAGGATGTACAAGACATATGGTGGCGCAACATATAGTCACATCCCCCATGGGAAAATTTAGTTAACTCAATGGAGATCTCACAAATAGAGCAACTGCCACAGGGATGATTTCCAAAACATCCAGATAAAAAAACAGGATTAGATTTCAACCTTGCAGGGATTAAGATTTCTTTTAAATTGTGACACCTTGACCATACAAATCTAGTTTTCTTTTGTTCCTAACCTGGGATCGTCTGCACCACAGGAAAATGGTTATACACAATACATTGTATTTCAGAGCTTAATGGGGAATATTGTGTAATGAAGAGAATGAAGTCATTATCAATGTTATTGGGTTCAACCTGTCTAGGGTGAAGAAGCCAGTCTCTATTGTTGAAGCATGCCCGCTCTACTACAGAACTCAGTTAACCCCTTGCCAGGAATTCAGTTTTCAACCTCTTAGACTAATGTTCTAATTCTCTGTAAAACATTATGCTGATTTCAGCCCTGTTAAATTTTGTTAATTATAAACTGCTTTGGATCGTAGAAAGGCGGTATAGAAATAAGTTTATTTCCAACTCTTTTTTATTATTTTGTACAGATAATTACACTCATTTATATCACGTCACCCGGGATCCACCCACCCCATCAACAATACAATGGCATAGATATCACCATACTAGGACTGTTCACTGTCCTCAGGTACCTCTTATGAAGTTCAACAGCGCCATTTTTAAACAAGTCTGATAGGTCCTGGATTAAGGAGTACGTTGTGCGCACTCAAACAAGCGATATCGTGGCACTGTCACCAATCCCTAGTAGGTCAGAGTATATGATACAAACATATGATATAACCATAAGATATAAACCCATAAGTAAACAAACATCAATTCAAACACCCGCACCCAAAGAAACATCCCCTTTTACTTAGGCTTCTTGTACTTGCAAGCCTAACCACCTTCCTCCCCCTTATATTCCCCCCTCCTGCACTAACCCTCCCTCCCCCTTCGCAGTCCCCACCTCAGCCCTTCCCCATTCCCCATTATATCTTATGAAGCCTACATTCAAACTCTTCCCCCCTCCCTGACCCTCCCTTTTCAACCATCACTATTCTTACCCCAGGGAGTACTAATCTCATAAGACAACATATTGTCAGACATTTAACAGTGCGCTTCGCTCTGTCATAGATAGAGTGTTCATAACTGGCAGCCATAGCTCTGTGAAGGCTTCCCAGTGTTTCCCTCCTAGTTGCCTTGCTGTTAGCTTCTCCATTTGCATTAAATCCATCATTGACTGTTCCCACAATCCCACATTCAGGGGAGCGCTTTCAATCTACTTACTCAGTAGCACCTTCTTAACCACTAGGAAGCCTCGTTCCAGAAGTGCCCTGTGCTGAGACCCAAGTCTTTGACTTATCGTCTCCCAACTATGTAACAAACAGACCTCCATCTGCAGGACAGTCTGTATCCCCAGCCATCCCGCCATCTTGGCGCATGCTTGAAGCCACAGATTCTGCACCCTAGGACATTCCCAAAATTTGTGCATTAGTGTCCCCACCATCATCTCACACCATCTACATTTCTCATCTGCCCTTAGCCCAGCCTTGAATGCCCATTTTTCGTTTGTATATGCTCTCCATAGAAATTTATATTGAAGTTCTTGCAAGTAGATCCATTTCACACCGGAGGGAATTTTTTCAAATGCGCTTTGCAGGAGCTCCATTGTGGCCCCCACCATACCATCTCTAAACCAACGTTGTGCCAGCAACGAGAGATATTTCTGGTCACATATTGGGCGTATTAGATTTCTACGCTCTTCCTTGCATGGGTCTTTCCCCCCATTCCTCCCAAAGCAAGCCTCGGGCCTCTGGAACTCAGCAGCGTAGGAGGTTTCCTCAACAGCTCACTAACATAATGCCGAGCTTGAAGGTAACCATAAAACTCATGCTTATGTAGTTGATAATGGGTACACAAGTTCTGGAAGCTTTCAATAATCCCACCATCTCCTTACATATATCTCCAATGTAGACTATCCCCCTTTGGACACATCTATGGAATAGTGTATGTGATAGGAACCCCGGTGGAAAATCTGGATTCCCCACCAATGGAAGCAGTAAGGAACATCTCCAATTCCATCCGCAGCGGGCACACAAGGCTCGCCATGCTGCATGGATAGTCCCCATGTACATCCCTCCCCCTCTGCAAACTGATAGAGTTTGTTTATCTGAATGCAATATGTAGAAGCTATGATGTGGGGCGCAGATCCAGTTTAGTTGGTGCACTGGGACACACTCTCCATCATCCATCACAAGTCCCAGAATGTGTCTTACCATGTACCGGAGGTTGTAATTACGAATTGAAGGGAGTTCTAGTCCTCCTTCCTCCCTCCGCCTCATCAGGGCCCTCAGGGGGATACGAGCTCACCTGCCTCTCCACAGAAAGCCACTAAGACTTTTCTCAAACTCCTCCAATCTCTGGCTAACACCCAAATAGGTAGCAGACGAAGAACATATAACCACCTTGGGAGTTCCACCATAGTAAACAAAGCTATCCGCCCCCTCAGGGACAAGGGAAGCGCCACCCATCTACTAAAGGTTGCCCTAGCTCTCTCTAATATCCCAGATATGTTTGACTGATACAGCCTCTCTGGGCTATCCAGTAGCTGTATGCCTAAGTATCGAATCTCAACTCGCGCCCATATTAGTGGAAATGCCCCAATCCAACCCTGTCTCACTCTCCCCCCTATATTTAGGGCCATTGACTTGGCTGTGTTAATTTTGAGCCTGGAGAAGCTGCCGAATCGCTTTATCAGTTGGAGTGTCTGTGTGAGCGACTCCTGTGGCTCGGTTAAACAGAGGAGCATATCATCTGCAAATGCGCTTACCTTCATCTCCTCCTTTCCCATCTTTACAACCACTATCTGTGCCTCGCTCTGTATTGCCCTCAGAAGGGGTTCCAGCGCAAGTACGAACAAGAGAGGGGACAAGGGACAGCCCTGCCATGTGCCCCTTTCTAAAGTGAAGGGATCCGAGAATACTCTGTTCACACCTACTTTTGCCAGAGGTGTCATGTACAGAACCTGGACCCACTGCACAAAGGTACCCTGAAACCCAAAAAACTGCATCGTGTTCCACAGGTACTTCCAGGCTACCCTGTCGAACGCTTTTTCAGCGTCAAGGCTTACCAGAAGTAACGCAGTTTCCTCTCTCACACAATGCTCCATCCCCAGAATCAATTTTGCAATGTTCTTGGAGGCATCTCATCCCTGGACAAATCCCACCTGCCGAGAGTCAATCAGCCGGAATAATATGGGATTTAATCGCCTCGCTAAAATTGATGCTAATATCTTTATATCAAAATTTATGAGGCTGGATCTTTCAGGTCCTTCCCTTCTTTCGGGATCACAGTGATGTTTGCACATCTCAAGTCCCTGGGGAAGCATCTATCCTGGAGGACCTTTTCATACATAGCCACCAACGTGGGAGTTAGTTTATGTTCAAGTATCTTATAATACTCTGCGCCAAATCCATCTGGCCCAGGAGCCTTGTGGAGTTTCCCCACTCCTAATCACTTTTTGGATCCCCCCCACCCCCCCACCCCGTTAGAGGAGCATTTAACCACTGTAGATCTTCCTCCTGTAATTTGGGGAGTGCCAGTGCACTCAGAAACTCCCTGCTATGCTCATAGTCTCTCTCCTCCTCTGTGTACAATTGGGCATAAAATTTACGGAGGATATCTGCTATTTGATGCGGCTGATGTTGTAGGACACCGCCCTCACTCCTAAGAACGGGGACGAAGCGTGCACCCCCTGGATCTCCGACCAACTTAGCTAGCAATCTCCCTGCCCTATTGCCATATTTATAGAGCTGGTGTCTGTAATATTGCAGGGACATTGTAGCCCGTCTCTGGAGTAATTCATTAAGAGCCGCTTGGGACCTAGTATATTACTGTTGTATGGCCCTATCCCCTGCCCTGCTAAGTTTCCTTTGTAGATCCTGCACGGTTCGTTCTAAGACCAACAAACTATGATACAGATGTCTACGTCTCTGTATGGTATATGTTATGATAGCCCCCCTCATTATGGCCTTACTAGCCTCCCAGAACAAAAGGGGTGAGCATTGGGGGGTATCATTGAACAAGGTGTACTCATCCCACTGTTCCTCTAAGTACTTTCTAAACTCTTTATCTTCCCATAGATATGTAGGAACCTCCATCCTGTTGTCGGTGGGCTCTGACTATCCCAGGTCACCCATACCATACCATGGTCCGACACCACCACAGGTTCAATGCCTGCCTGCACAATCTGTGAAAGTCCTCCTTCACTCATCAAGATATAGTCAATTCTTGACCAAGTCAGATGGGCTCTAGACTGGTGCGTGTATTCACACATCCCAGGATGCAAGGTACGCCACACATCCACCATGTCCCCCAGCCTACAAAGGAATCCAACACCTTTTTTGGACCATGCTCCTTTCCCACTATTCCCTGATTTATCTAAGGTTGGATCATGTGGGCAGTTAAAGTCTCCTGCCATAATCAGTTTTCTCCTCCCTGCTTTCTTAATAAACCCCAGCAGAGATTTAAAAAACCCATGGTCATATACATTTGGGGCATAGACTTTACCTA
Source organism: Ichthyophis bannanicus (assembly GCA_033557465.1). NCBI lineage: Eukaryota > Metazoa > Chordata > Amphibia > Gymnophiona > Ichthyophiidae > Ichthyophis > Ichthyophis bannanicus. Next base: position 58,960,419 of record CM066045.1, read on the forward strand.
TCCAAATTTCCTCATTATATAACTTTGCATGCAATAAGATATATCTCCCCTGAGGGTCAACCTCACATTTGCTCATATTCGGCGGCAAGCCTCTTTTTACCAACACCACTACCCCCGCTCTCTTGGTGCCTGATGTTGCCCCGTATGTGCTCGCTACCCAATCTCTTGCAAGTTTCTCATGCTCAGCAGCGCTCAGATGGGTCTCCTGCAGCAACGCTATATGTGCCCCTTTCCTTTTAAGTGCATGGAGTATTTTGGTACGTTTAACTGGCGATCCAATCTCCCCCCCCCCCCCACACACACATTCCAGGAAATTATCTTTACATTATGTGGCCTTCCTTTTTAAAGCATCCACAACTCGCATATGTGGCATCTCATTGTGCTCTAGAAGTCGCCCAGCCCCAACTTCAGAGCAACGCTCAAACACTCCAAGCGCACAATATTTCCTCTGAGATTGCCCTGTCTCATTCCTTGACCTAACCTCTCTCCCACTGTTTCCTTCCCCCCATCCATTTCTCCATCCCCTCCCTCCTCTCCTTCCCCCCCCACCCTCGGCCTCCTCCCCACCCCATCAGAACTCACACATATAACCAGAAACCTCATAATTGTCACACTCACATAAAACCCCGCATTTCCCTCAACTCTCTTCCCCCACCACCCCCATCCCCCTCCCTCCCCTTTCTTATTATCAGTCCATCTTGCCATGGCAAGAACCCCCAAACACTGGGGATAGATCACTGTCCACACCTCCGGGCCGCCCCGTCCCCAAGACTCTGGCGTGCCTATGGAAGGGAGGTCCTCCTCGCTTTCCTGTGGTGGGTCTGTCTCTCTCAAAATAACCTTTCACCACCCACGATCTTCTCCTTTTCCACCGTCCAGGAAGCCTTGGCCATATTTAGGTCTCCAGAGTGCTAAACCAACAACATGTATGTCAAGGCTAAACTCTATCAGATGTCTTTTCCAGTTGCAATGTGGCCGTAAATTTCCTGGCCGCCGCCGCCGCCTGTTCAAAAGCGTTCGTCGCTCCCTTGTGGTATATTCTCAAAGTGGCTGGGTAGCTCATTGCAAAGCGTATGCCTCCTCGTGCCAGCTCGCTACAGATAGTAGAAAATTCTTTCCTCTTTGCGGCAAGCTTGTTGTTCAACTTTAGATCTCGTTGCTTCCGGTAAGCCTGTAATAGAAGGGCTTTGTGCTGGAAGTTTAGTATCTGCGCCAGCACCGGTCTTGGTCTCTCTCTGCCTTCCATCCTTTGACCAAGCCGATACACTCTTTCCACTTTTATCTTGCCTTGTATGTCCTCTAAGCCCATTTTTTTTGGTAGCCACACCTCAAACAGGTCTGATAGCTGCTGGTCTGACCAGCTCTCCGGCACTCCCACAAGGCGCAAATTGTTTCTCCTAGATCTATTCTCAAGATCATCTACTTTAAGTATCAGCGCTTCAATCTGTTTCTGATGTTTTGGGGTGTCTCGCTCCAATATTAGCTGTCTGCCAATGCCGTCACACGTTGTTCAACCTCCTCCACTCTACGTGTTATCTCAGCGAAAGTCTCACCCATTTGCTCCAACTTTTTCATCACATTGTCAAACTTAGGCTCAAGCAGTTTGACTACCTCTTGTGCTGTTTCCTCCGGGCCCGATTCGACACTCTCCTTCCCCAGGGAATCCAGCACGCTGCTAGTTCTCGTCGCAGTTGCCATCTTGTTTTCCCGTGTAGTCGCGGTTTTCTCCTTTTTCGCTGCCGACCACATTATGTCTGCCACCACATGCCGCTCAGACACTTTCCACTTCTGAGCCTTCTCTCGGTTGCTTTCGCCACCCATTCTCCCAACTTACAGCCTTTTCCATCCGATTTTTACTTAGATTCAGCAGGGCAGCCTGGGAGCGCAGCAAGTAATCTCACCCGCTCATGCGCTCACGTGATCTCTAGAAATAAGTTTAAATAAAATAAATGATGTTTAAATTCAGCTAATGATGAACAATTTCATCTAAAATGAATACATGGGAATATGGCAATCCTTTGCAAAGTCTCAAAGGATGAGTACTAGAAAAGTGCGAAAAAATATTGCAATCAGTCACTTTTCTGTAAACTGTAGTGTGCCAAGTCCCTTCTTTTATGGAAACCAGAACATCCAAAAAAAGATCTTCTTCCTATCAAAGCTTAAAGAAAACTGAATATTGGGATCCCTTGATTTTAACCAAGCATGAAACTATAGAAGAAGGTCAATGTGCCCTCCCATAACAAGAAAACATCATCTATGTAATGACACCATATCTTTGTATGTTCTATTTAAGGAGACGCGCCTATTCACTTGGCTTCATACTCTTCCATAAACAGATTGGCTATCGAGGGGGCGAACGTGATACCCATAGCCACCTCCACTATCTGATGATAAATTCAATCTTCAAACTTAAAGAAATTATATTTAAGAGCCAGGGAAGTTGGATCCATCAGAAACATCACATGGTCATCTGATAGATCACCCCCATCTATGAGAGTTTCTTCTTTAACAATCGAAAATGCTTTATGCTGTAGAATACTTGTGTACAGGAAGGACACATCCAATGTAGCTAACAAAATGTTTGCATGTACACTATTTTTCAGTCAGTTAATATATTGAGAAAATGGATCATATCCCTAACATATGGTGGAATAGACTTTAATAAGGAATGTAAAAATGAATCAATATATTGCTTGGACCTTCAAGCTCGGGCAGCAGCCTGCTTCAGCTCCAGGGTGCTCACGGCTGCAGTCTCCTTCCACACAGTGATGGAGTAGCTTTAATACTTCGCACTTGCATGGACTGGTCTGGAAGGTGACATTTTACTTAACAATTTCCTTTCCTGGAATCCTGCTAGACCAGTCCATGACCTACCCACTCTTTCGGCTTCTGCATGATTATTGAGGCAGCCTGTCAATGCAGAATTCATATGTTATTGACTGTCCTCACAATTTTCCTGTACATAGTTTTGCTATTTGATTTAGAAAAAAAAAGGAAATTCTATTTAGCACTATTGGCTCCATGGGCTTTTTGAGAGGATTCACTGGGGTTCTTCCATATGCTTTGTAAAGAAAATACTGGAAGGTGCCCCTAACTGCACTGGTCTTAATACCAGTGATGTTGTCACTGGAATCTTCTTTGTATTTTCTCTGTCTCCATCATCTGCTGGCAAGGGGAATTAACTAATATCCCAATAGGGAAAACCAATTTAAAGAGTTTGAAGCTTCCATACTTTAAAAAAAATAACAAAGTGAAATGTTCCAATAAGTTTATTGTGCTGGCAGAGAATTGGGGGTTGGATATGAGGCAATGTACTATTGTGGATTAGGAACTGGTTGAAAGATAGAAAGCAGAAAGTAGGGCTATATGGCTAATTTTCTCAGTGGAGAAAGGTGAATAGTGGAGTATCCCAGGGATCTGTGCTGAGCCTGCTGCTTTTTAACGTATTTATAAATTACCTGGATATGGGAATAACAAGTGAGGTGATCAAATTTGCAGATGATATTAAATTATTCAAAGTTGTTAAAACACAAGAGGATTGTAAAGAATTACAAGTACACCTTGATAGATTGGGAGACTGGGCATCCAGATGGCAGATGACATTTAGGGGCTTGTTTACAAAGCCACAGTAGCGGTTTACCCCCCATATCTGAGCCGCGGCTTTGTAAACAAGCCTCTTAATGTGGACGAGTGCAAAGATATGCACTTATGGAAGAATGCAAACTATAGTTACACGATGTAAGATTCCACATTAGGAACCACCACCCAGGAAAAGGATTTAGGCGTCATCGTGGATAATACATTGAAACCCTCTGCCGAGTGTGAAGGGTTGGCCAAGAAAGCAAATAGAATTATAAAGAAAGGAATAAAGAATAAAACAAAGGATATTATAATGCCTCTGTATCGCTCCATGGTGCGACCATACCTTGAATATTGTGTACATTTCTGGTCACCATATCTTAAAAAGGATATAGCAGAATTAGAAAAGATACAGAGAAGAGTAACAAAAATGGTAAAGGGGATGGAAGAATATCTATCTATCTGTTCTATCGATTGAGCATTTATATAGCGCTACTAGTCGTACGCAGCGCTGTACAGACATGCAAGAGACAGTCCCTGCTCAGAGCTTATAATCTAGTCAAGTCAAAACACAGAGCTAACAGTCTAGTCGGGGCAAAAACACTAAAACACGGCACTTACAATCTAGTCAAGACAAAACACAGAAGTCAGGATCTGAATACAACAGTGAAGAGGTGGGTTTTTAACCTGGATTTGAAAAGGGCCAGGGAGGGTGCCTGGCGTACAGACATAGGTAGCTTATTCCAGGTGTAAGGTGCAGCAAGGTGAAAGGAGCGAAGTCTGGAGTTAGCAGTACGAGTGGAAGGCGTAGATAGAAGTAGTTTGAAGAGCGAAGTTCCCGAGAGGGGCTGTAAGGAGAGATAAGCGATGAAAGGTATTGAGGAGCCGCAGAGTGAATGCATTTATAGGTCAGGAGGAGAAGTTTGAACTGGATGCGGAAACGGATAGGGAGCCAGTAAAAGTGACTTGAGAAGAGGAGTAATGTGGGTATGGCGAGGCTGGTGGAAAATTAGTCGCGCAGCAGAATGTTGAATAGATTGAAGGGGAAAGAGATGATTCAGAGGGAGACCAGCAAGGAGTAGGTTGCAGCAGTCGAGACGAGAGGTGATCAAAGAGTGGATAAGTGTTTTAGTAGTGTGTTCAGAAAGGAAGGGGCAGATTTTGCTAATGTTGTAGAGAAAGAAACGGCATGTCTTGGCTATGCGTTGAATATGAGTGGAGAAGGAGAGAGAAGAGTCAAAGATAACCCCCAGATTGCAGGCCGAGGAAACAGGGAGGATAACAGCGTTATCCACAGAGACTGGGAGGGGAGGTTTTGGGGGAGGTTACGGGTGGAAAGATAAGGAGTTCAGTCTTAGACATGTTCAATTTCAGGCGGCGGTGAGACATCCAGGCAGCGATGTCAGAAAGGCAGGCAGAGATCCTGGTCTGGATTGCTGGAGAGATTACAGGTGTAGAGAGGTAGATTTGGGAGTCATCAGCATAGAGGTGGTATTGAAAGCCATGAGAAGAGATAAGCACACCAAAGGACAGGGTATAGAGGGAGAAAAGGAATGGTCCCAGGACAGAACCCTGGGGTACACCAACTGGGAATGGGGTGGAAGAGGAGGAGGAGCCACCAGAACACATACTGATGGGAGAGGTAGGAGGAGAACCAGGATAGTACAGAGCCCCTAAAACCAAGTGAGGACAAGGTATCGAGGAGAAGGTTATGGTCAACAGTATCAAAAGCATCAGTGAGATCAAGAAGGATGAGGACAGAGTAGAGGCCCTTGGATTTTGCCAGGAATAAGTCACTGGAGACTTTGGTAAGAGCCATTTCAGTAGAGTGTAAGGGATGAAAGCTGGACTATAAAGGATCTAGGAGGGCGTGAGAGGAGAGGAAATCGAGGCGCTCAAGTACTTTAAGATGAAGGGAAGGAGAGAGATGAGTCGATAGAAGGGCAGGTGGGATCAAGTGAGGGTTTCTTGAGGAGAGGTGTGACCACAGCATGCTTGAAGTCTGCAGGGAAGGTTGTGGTGGAGAGCGATAGGTTGAGAATATGAGAGATGGAAGGGACAACGGTGGAGGAGATGGGGCTTAGGAGACGGGTGGGGATAGGATCAGAGGAGCAGGTGGTGGGTTTGGAGGAAGAAAGAAGGAGTACGGTTTCCTCCTCAGAGACCACAGGGAAGGAAGAGAGGGTAGCAGAGGTAGGGGGGAGAGTTGGGAGTGAGGAGGGGTAGTAGAGGTAGTGGGGAATTGGAGGATGATCTTATGGATTTTGTCATGGAAGTAGTCAGCCAGGGTTTGGGAAGGAAGGGAGGGAGGGATCAGAGGTGGAGGCACCTTGAGGAGTGAACTGAGAGTATTAAAGAGACGTCGAGGATCGGAGGCAAGAGAGTTAGTCAGATGGAAGTAGTAGTCTTGCTTGGCAAGAGCTATGGCTGATTGGAAAGAGACAAGCATGAATTTGAAGTGAAGAAGGTCAGCACGGGAGAGGGATTTGAGCCAAACACGCTTGGCAGAGAGGGCACAGGAGCGTAGATAGCGGGCAGTGGGTGTGAGCCAGGGCTGGGGTGTAGAACGCCTCACAGGACATGGGGTGGGCGGAGCAAGAGCATCCAGAGCCAAGGAGAGTGCAGCATTATAAGAGGTCACTGCCTCATCATCGGATTTAGATGACAAAGTGGAAGAAAGAGGTGAAGAAATGGCAGAAGAGAGAGCTGAGGGATCAATGGCATAAAGGTTTCTAAATAGGTTGGTGGAGACGGGACGAGGCTGAAGCGGAGGATGATGAATATTAAGACTTAAGGGGTGGTGGTCAGATAAGGGAAGGACTGAGTTACAGAAGTTGGAGGGCAAGCAGTTAGAGAAGAATATCAGGTCTAGGCAGTGGCCATGCTGGTGAGTGGGGCCAGTGGAGCAGAATTGAAGGTTGAACGAGGAGGTAAGGGAGAGGGGCTTTAAAGCATGAGGATCAGAGGGATTATCGGCATGAATATTAAAATCTCTGAGAATAAGAGTGGGAGAGAAGGGGTCTAGAAAGACGGATAGCCAAGAGTCAAAGTCAGTAAGAAAGGTAGAAGCAGACTTGTCAGGAGGCTGATAGATAACAGCTACCAGGAGGGGAAGTGGAGTGAATAGGTGGATGGAATGGACTTCAAAGGAGAGAGAGGAGTGAAACAGAGGTAGGATGAGGAGTTGGAATTGGCAAGAGGGAGAAAGTAGAAGCCCAACACCACCGCCACGGCCAGTGGGACGAAGTGTGTGGGAGAACTGATAGCCCCCGTGACAGAGAGCGGCAGTAGATGCGGTGTCATCAGGGAGATGCCAGGTCTCAGTTAGAGCAAGGAGGTGTAGGACATTAGAGATAAAAAGGTCATGAGTAAAAGCAAATTTATTAGAGACAGAGTGTGCGTTCCACAAGGCACATGAGAAGGAGAGAGCAGAAGGGGAGAGGAGAAGGATATGGATAAGGTTAGACAAGTTACGTGAAGGCTTCTTCTCAGTGTGAGAGATAAGTCTAGGGGGGGCCAGGGTTGGGGATGATATGAATAAGGTTAGACAAGTTACGAGAAGGCCTCTTCTCAACGTGAGAGACAAGTCTAGGGGGGCCGGGATTGGGGTTTATATTACCGGATGAGAGGAGGAGAAGGAGTAGCAGAGTATGAGGTAAAGAGGAGACAGTGCGGTGGAAACAAGGGTGGGGTTGGCTTAGAGAGAGTGGGGATGGTTGAATGAGAGGGAGAGAGTGATGAACCTCAAGGGCTGATGATAGGGTAGGAGACAGAATGGAGGGGGCAGTGAGGGTGGTAAGGGTGGCAAGGGAGGGATGAGGAGTGGAGGAGTGATGGTGCTGGAAAGAAGGGAAACAGTTAGGGAGTATGAGGAAAAGGAAGACAATGTGATGTGGAGCCATAGAAAGCAAATGTTATCTTACAATCTTACAATAGTGGCATAGCAGTAGTGGGATAGCAATGCAGCGTAAGTTATATAAACAGGCAGCAGTGGAGACAACAGGCTAAGCAGTACACCTACAGACTAAGCAATTAATTACGAGCTAGGCCAAGCAGTTAGTCTACAGGCTATGCAATATGTTGATTTACAGGCAGCAATGAATTCAGTAGGCTATGCAGCAGGAGACAAATTCAAGCATTGGGGCAGTAAGGGAGCACTTAGGCTATGTAGTACGTGTTATTTGAAGCAGTGAGGTAGCAGGAGTCCACCGATTGTGCAGCTTTATAGCAGGAATTATTTCAAGCAGTGAGGTAAGATGATGTTTCAAACATTGATGTAGCTGTCCCTACTAAGAAAGGCTTAAAAGGTTAGAGTTTTTCAGCTTGGAAAAGAGACAGCTGAGGGGAGATATGATAGAGGTCTATAAAACAATGGAGTAGAACAAGTAAATGTAGATTGGTTGTTTACTCTTTTAAACAAGTAGAAAGACTAGGGGACATGCAATGAAGCTTCAGTATAGCGCATTTAAGACTAATTTGAGAAAATATTTTTTTCCTAAGCGTCTCTCCAGTCCAGTCCCTTTCCTCTGGGTTGTGCCCCCCTTCCAGCTGCAAGGAGACTGAGCACGTCATCTTCTTTTGATGACCTTAGGATATATATAGTACTGGCACCTCCCACCAGATTCAGTTTTGCTCAGTCTCCAAGCTGTACGGGAGTCAGTAACTTATAGCTAGGTTACTGGAGAGACTTAGCTTAGTGAGCTATTTTACCTTTTGGTTTATTCCTGTACCTTTCATTTTATTTATCTGTCTAGGATAGGCTAGTGAAGGTCTTTTCCTCTGCCTCAGTTTCCCTCAAGGGGTGGGGGAGGAGGTACCTTCGGCCACTGCCCCGCAAACAAGCACAGGTCCGTTTCCCCTTAAGCTGCCAGCCTTTATCTGGTGGGTTGGGGAGGAGAAAGCATCCCTGCTGTCCGCCGCCGTCTTCGAGGCCCTTCAGTGTCTTTCCGCCTCGCTGCCAAAGTCCTCCCGGCAGCTGAGCGCAAGGGTGGGAAGACACCTACAACCCCTGCGGAAGGAAGCAAGAAGAGGCCAGAACGGAGGCGAACCGCGTGGCATCGGAGCCGACCACGTGTTCGCAGCCAGTTTTGGGGGGCCGGAACGCTGAGGCGAACCACGTGGCGTTTGGAGCCGACCACGCTGTTGCAGCTGGTGTGTTGCAGTGGAGCCGGGCGGTGTCCTGAGGAGGAGAGAGTGCCAGTGGAGGTAGGCCCTCTTTTTTCTTCACGCTCCTGTCTTTTTGGCGCTCATTTCCAAAAAGGGAAATTTCTAAAGGAATTAAATTTGGTACGGAGGGTAGCAGGGGGCCCGACCGTGGGGTTGCCCTTTTGGGTGTGTCTCCTAGGCCTGTGTTTTGCAAGCGGGTGTGAAAAAAAAGATATTTTAGTAACTGAGTGTGAGATAACCAGAGCAACTCCATTATGCCTGCTAAACCACAATGTTTGCTCTGTGGCACGCGTAAGAGCTCTGTGTCAGACTCTGGGATATGTAGAGGCTGCGCAGCTGAGGCAGCTGCAGTGGAACAGGAGAGTCAAGCGGGTGGTTCGCAGGATCCTCTTCCTCAGGTCTCTCAGGAATCCGTGGAACCCCTGGAGGTCATGGGTCGGATGGCACTGGGCCTTCCCTCGAAGGGGGAGCAGTCTGCAAATACCTTACCTCAAACCAGTCCTTCTACCTCCTTGGGAGGACTGGACGTTAGCAGTGGAGGGGACTTTTCCCCTGAATTTGTCCTGCTAATGCATAAGGCCTTTAGCCTCCACAAGCAAGGAACTCAGGAGCAGGGAACGGCATCAGGAAGCAATATAGTGCCGCACACGGACCCTAGGGATCATGAAGAAGCAGGGGTCCCGTCAAAGCGGCCTAGGCTCTCCCATGAGGAGGTTCTCCGTGCTCCCCTGTCTGAAAACCCGGAAGGAGAGGTCACGGGAAGATAGAGAGGGGGAAAGACAAGGAAGAGCTGGAAGAAGGTGAGATACCAGAGCAGGAACAGGCTAGGACTGTTTGGGTGTTTCGCCGAGAGGAGTTGCCGGCCTTGATTGGGGAATCCCTTAGGGTCCTTAATATGGCTGCAGGAGCCCCAGCAGAAGAAGTAGTGCTGGAGGATCCACTGATCCAAGAGGTCAGGAAATCACAGAAGGTGTTCCCGGTGCACCGGTTGGTGAAGCAGATGATTCAAGAGGAATGGGATCAACCTGAATCAGGGCTGAGGGGTAAGGTTGATGGCTCGACTGTATCCGTTACCAGAGGGGGAGAAGGAATTGCTCCGTTCCCCCAGAGTGGATGCTGCAGTGTTGGCGGTCACAAAGTAGACCCGTGGAGGGCAGTGCAGCCCTCAAGGACGCCCAAGATAGGAAGCTGGACGCGCTGCTGAAGCAGGCCTTTGACATTAGTACCCTGGCATTCCAGGTATCCGTGTGCGGGGCCTGGGTAGCCCAGGCTTGTTTGCGTTGGTCTCAGCAGCTTCAACTGGCTGGTGACCCTCCAGCGGAAGCATTGGAAGAGGCGGCTAGGACTGAATCTGGAGCTGCTTGCTTGGCCGATAGCCAGTATGATCTCGTTAGGAGTTTGGCCAAGAACATAGCTTCGGTGGTGGCGGCCCGCCGTTATCTTTGGCTACGCAACTGTGCCACTGATGGTTCTTCTAAGGCGCAGCTCAGCAGGCTCCCATTTAAGGGAAAACCTCTCTTTGGAGAGGACCTGGAGAAGCTGGTGAAGGATCTGGGGGAGTCTAAAGGGGGTAGACTTCCAGAGGATAGGCCTAAGCAGATCCGCCTTCCCGCTCCGGCACGATCTCAAGCTAGGGAGGCGCAGAGATTTCGGGGTTTCTGGTCTACACCTTTTCAGAGAGATCATTTCTCTTCCAGGGAACAGAACTTTCGGGGATTCCGGGGGGCTGGAAAGGGGTTTGCCACCTCTTCCACCGCACCAGGCCCTAGAAAGCCACAATGAAAACAACGGGAGCCCAGCAGGGCGGGCTGCCGGTAGGGGGTGCCTGCGGCAGTTCTTTCCAGCCTGGGCCCGGGTCACATCCAATCAATGAGTCCTGGAGGTGGTTCGAGAGGGTTATGCTCTCAAATTCACAAGACCCGTTCCTCACTCCTTTGTACTCTCCCCGTGCAAGTCTCCCCTCAAGAGGGCCATGGTAAAAGAGAGATTGGCTAGGCTGCTTTGGTTGGGGGCGGTCGTGCCTGTGCCCCTAGACAACGCGGTTCCGGTCGATACTCGATTTATTTTTTGCTGCCAAGAAAGAGGGGACCTTTCGGCCGATCCTTGACTTGAAGGGGGTCAATCGTTGTCTCAGTGTACCGCATTTTCGAATGGAAACGCTGAAATCCATCTTGCAGTAAGACAAGGAGAATTTCTGACCTCCTTGGACCTGACAGAGGCCTACTTACATATTCCCGTTCGGGCGGCTCACCAGAAATTCTTGCGGTTTGCGATACCAGAAGGTCACTTCCAGTTTCAAGTGTTGCCTTTCGGCCTGGCGACAGCTCCGTGCACCTTCACCAAAGTCATGGTGGTGGTGGTGGTGGCGGCGGCTCTGCGCAAGGAAGGGATTTTGGTACACCCTTACCTCGACGTGCAAAATCAGAGGAAGAGAGTCAGAAGGCAACGGCTCAGGTGGTTGCATTCCTGAGGAGCCTTGGTTGGGTAATCAACATAGCAAAGAGCAAGTTGATACCCTCGCAAGAGATCGAGTATTTAGGGGCAAGATTCGACATGGAAAAAGGCAGGGTGTTCTTGCTGGAGCGCAGGGTGGGGTAGCTGAGGCGACTGATCCTTCAGTTCCTGTCCATGAAGGCTCCCTCCGCTTGGCATTACCTTCAGATTCTGGGAACCATGGCGGCAACAATAGAACTAGTGCCTTGGGCCAGGGCACACACGAGACCTCTACAACGGGCCCTGTTGTGACGCTGGTCCCATCAGCACCAGCCCATGTCCGTACCTCTCGTCTGTCCTTCAGTGACCAGGGAAGCCTTACAGTGGTGGTTTCACCCAGGGAGTCTGGAGTGGGGCATGCCCCTCGATTCCCCATCGTGGGTCCAGTTGACGATGGATGCCTCCCTTTCCGGGTGGGGGGTGCATTGCGAGGGTCACTTTGCCCAGGGTGTCTGGGATGCCCAGGAATCCCGGTGGTCGATCAACAGGCTGGAGTTACGGGCTGTAGCCCTAGCCCTCAGGGCTTTCCAACAGTTAGTCACTCAAAGGGCGGTCTGGGTACTATCCGACAACATGATGGTGGTAGAATATATCAACCGGCAAGGTGGCACGAGCAGTCCTCCTTTGGAGGAGGAAGCAGAGGGCCTACTGGAGTGGGCTGAGATTCATCTCTCAGCCTTGTCGGCTCAGCACGTGGCCGGAGTGGAGAATGTAACGGTGGATTTCTTAAGCAGAAACAGAGTGGACCACGGGGAGTAGGAACTCTGCCAGGAAGTGTTTGAGGGCATAGTGCATCGATGTGGGTCCCCAGTGATGGATCTCATGGCACGGTTCAAGTCGGCCAAGGTGAGTCAATTCTTCAGCCGAAGAAAGGAAAGAATGTCCGAAGGATTGGATGCCCTAGTTCAGAGGTGGCCGTCCGAGGGACTACTGTATGTTTTCCCTCCTTGGGCACTCATAGGCAGGGTCCTTCATTGGGTAGAGGATCACCCAGGTCCAGTGGTGCTGATAGCACCGGACTGGCCTCGGCACCCTTGGTATGCCGACTTGATGCGACTGTTAGCCGATCGTCCATGGCATCTGCCAGTGAGGGAAGATCTCTTGGTGCAGGTGTCGGTGCACATGCCTCAGGTGGATCAGTTCTCACTTACGGCCTGGTTATTGAAAGGGCGAGGTTGCTGAAGCGGGGGTATTCTAGGGCAGTGATTGCCACCTTGCTGAATTCCCATAAACAGTCTACCTGTCTTTCATATGTAAGGGTTTGGCGTATATTTGAAGGATGGTGCGCAGACCAGCGAAAGAGGCCTCTTTCGATTTCAGTGCCTGAGGTTCTGGATTTCTAGCAGGTCGGTTTTGACAAGGGCCTGGCAGCCAGTTGTTTGCGAGTGCAAGTCGCAGCGATTTGTTGTTACAGAGGCAAAGTTCAAGGTAAGGCTTTGGGTGAACATGCTGATGTGAGTCGATTTCTAAGAGCAGCTAGGCGTCTGCGGCCTCAACTAAGGTCGCTGGTCCCTCCTTGGGATCTCAATCTAGTTTTAGATGCCTTGGCTGGGGATCCGTTCCAGCCGATGCAGCAGGTTTTGTTGAAGGACGCGACTCTTAAGACTGTCTTCTTGGTAGCCATTTGTTCGGCTAGGCGTATTTCCAAGCTTCAGGCCCTGTCTTGTCATCCGCCTTTGCTTTCCTTCTTTAAAGAGAAGGTAGTTCTCCGCACAGTTCCATCCTTTTTGCCTAAGGTGATTTCGTCTTTTCATGTGAATTAGACGGTTTCTCTCCCTTCCTTCTCAGGGGGCGGGACAGGGGGGAAACGATGCTCGCTTACGTTTGTTGGATGTGCGCAGAGTCCTGAAGCACTACTTGAAGCAGACAGCTTCCTTTCGCAAGTCCGAGAGCTTGTTCATCTTGTTTGCAGGACCGCGTAAAGGTGAAGCGGCTTCCAAGGCATCCATGTCTAGATGGGTTAAGGAAGCCATTGCTTCGGCATATATCCTAAAGGGAAAAGCAGGTGCTGGTCGGGCTCCAGGCCCATTCCTCTCAAGCTCAAGCAGCCTCTTGGGCGGTACTCAGTCTCATTCCCCCGCTAGAGATATGCAGGGCGGCTGCTTGGTCCTCTCTGCACACCTTTGCAAAGCATTACAGGTTAGACGTTCATGCCGCTGGGGATGCGGGGTTTGGAGGTTCGGTGCTTCGGGCCAGCCTTGCAGGCCCCACCCAAGTTTGAACTGCTCTGTTACATCCCAGAGGAAAGGGACTGGACTGGAGAGATGCTTAGGAAAGAGTAATTAGGCCTTACCTGATAATTAGCGTTCCTGAAGGATCTCCAGTCCAGTCCCTGATCCCTCCCAGTTTGTTGTTTCCTAACAGGTTTCGACGGCCCGAAGCGACAGATGGGCCCCGCAAGAAGAAAACAAGAGAATGGCCTATGGGAGGTGCTGGTGATGCGGCAGTATAGATGAGCAAGGCGCCTGGATATGACAGCGGTGGGGTCAGGTAAGCTTCCTTCTCTAGAAAGGGGTGGGACGTAATCCTTCCCAGGGAGGGGGGAGTTGGTGTTTTGCTGTTAGTCTTGCAGTTAGTAGTTTTGTTCTGTTTCATAATTGGTCTCTCCGTTAAGTTTGTTTTGTCAGTAGGATACTGAATCTGGTGGGAGATGCCAGTACTATATATATCCTAGAGCAGTGATGGCTAACCTTTTTGAGCCCGAGTGCCCAAACTGCCGCACAAAACCAAAGAATTTCCTCAAAGTGCCAGCACGTCAATTAAACCTTAACAACAAGATTTTAGTATCTAAAAACTCTTTATAAAGTTGCCTGAACTATGTAACATCATTTGTAAAGGTTGGAATCTTTGTATTGTCAGAGAATCAATTTGATTCTCTCTCTACATCTGCTTTAACATAATAATCTTTCTCCTTTTGCTCTTTCCTCATTCCTATTTCATCCACTCAAATTTTACCCCTCCATCCTCAATCCCCACTTAGTCTCCCAATACCCGGCCAATTGTACATTTTTCTTCCCTCCCACACAAAATATTTTTCCCCTCTCCATTTCATTCTCCGAGCCCCATCCCCTTCTAATCTACCCCAACATCAGCTCCCTTTTAGTTCCAGCCCCACCCAGTATCCGCTCCCTTCTAGTCCCCTCATCAGTCCATTTCCAGTCCTAGCTCCCCCATCCATTTCCAGTCCTATCCGAGTCCCTTCATCAGCTCATTTCCAATACCAGCCTCCCATCAGCCCATTTCTAGTCCTTTCCTAGCCCCACCATCAGCCCATGTTAAATCCTAGCTCCCCTCCACTCAGCCCATTTCTAATACAAGCCCCCCATGAGCCTACTTCCAGTTCTAGCCCCTCCATGAGTCCATTTCAATCCAAGCCCCCACCACAGCCCATTTCCAATCTTAGCTCCCCCCAACACCCAATTCTCAGTTCTATCCTAGCCCATCCATCAGCCCAGTTCCTGTCCTAGCTCCCTCCCCTAAGAGCCCATTCCAAGCCCCCCTTCCCATCAGTTATTTGCAGTTCAAGCCCCCTTCCACGCAGCCCATTTCCATTTCAAGTCCCCCTCCCCATTAGCTATTTGCAGTTCAAGCCCCCCACTTCCCCTCAGCCCATTTCCATTCCAAGCCCCGTCCCCATCAGCTATTTGCAGTTCAAGCCCCCCACTTCCCCTCAGCCCATTTCCATTCCAAGCCCCATCCCCAACAGCTATTTGCAGTTCAAGCCCCCTTCCACTCAGCCCATTTCCAGTCCTAGCACCCCTCCCAACCCATTACCAGTCCTAGCCCCCCATCGCCCACTCCCAGTCCTAATCCCACCAGCCCATTTCCAGTCCTAATCCCCCATCACCCAATTTTCAGTTTAAGCCCCCCCATAGCCCATTACCAGTCCTAACCTCCCCATCAGCCCACTCCCAGTCCTAATCCCCCATCACTCAATTTTTAGTTTAAGCCCTCCCATAGCCCATTACCAGTCCTAACCACCCATCAACCCACTTCCAGTCCTAATCCCCCATCACCCAATTTTTAGTTTAAGCCCCCCCAGCGCCCATCACCACTCCTAACCCCCCCAGCGCCTATCACCACTCCTAACCCCCCCAGCGCCCATCACCACTCCTAACCCCCCCAACCCAGCGCCCATCACCACTCCTAACCCCCCCAGCCAGCCCAGAGCCCATCACCACTCCTAACCCCCCCCAGCCAGCCCAGTGCCCATCACCACTCCTAAACCCCCCCCAGCCCATCACTACTCCTAACACCGCCCCCAGCCCAGCCCATCACTACTCCTAACCCCCCCAGCCCAGCCCAGCCCATCACCACTCCTAACCCCCCCCAGCCCAGCCCAGCACCACTCCTAACCCCTCCCAGCCCATCACCACTCCTAACCCCCCCCAGCCCAGCCCAGCCCAGCCCATCACCACTCCTAAACCCCCCCCAGCCCAGCCCAGCCCATCACCACTCCTAAACCCCCCCCAGCCCAGCCCAGGGAAAATTTAAAAAAAAGAAATCCTGTCTGCTGCCGCTGTCGGGGCCGCCGCGGCAGAATCGAGCGTGCCGCGGGGCCCCCCTGTACCCGGCAGAGCCTGCCCTCCCCGTAGCAGCTCTCTCTTTGGAGCTGCAGTCAGACGCGCCGGCTTGCAGAGCGCGAGGGAAGAGTTTCTCCCTCGCTGCTCTGTTAAGCCCGCGGGGGCTGATGGGAAGTTCCCATCAGCCCCCGCGGGCTTAACAGAGTCGCGAAAGGGAAACTCTTCCCTTCGCGCTCTGCAAGCCGGCGCGTCTGACTGCAGCTCCAAAGAGAGAGCTGCTACGGGGAGGGCAGGCTCTGCCGGATACAGGGGGCCCCGCGGCACGCTCGATTCTGCCGCGGCGGCCCCGACAGCGGCAGCAGACAGGTTTTTTTTTTTTTTTTTTCAATTTTACTTAATTGCGGACCTTCCCGCGTGCCAGCTGCAAGGCCTTCGCGTGCCACAGCTGGCACGCGTGCCATAGGTTCGCCATTGCTGTCCTAGGGTCATCAAAAGAAGATGACGTGTTCAGTCTCCTTGCAGCTGGAAGGGGGGTACAACCCAGAGGAAAGGGACTGGACTGGAGATCCTTCAGAAACGCTAATTAGCAGGTAAGGCTTAATTACTCTTTACTCAATGCGTAATCACCTCTGGCATTTGTTACCAGATGATATAGTAAAAGCAAAGCTGTTAGTGTAGCTGGATTTAAGAGAGGTTTGGACAAGTTCCTGGAGGGAAAGTCAATAAACCATTATTAAAGAGGACCAGGGAAATCCACTGCTTTCCCACTGGACAAGCAGCATGGAATCTGTATACCTTTTGGGAATCTGCCAGGTACTTGTGACCTGGATTGGCCACTGTTTGAAAACAGGTTACTGGTCTTGATGGACCCTTAGTCTGACCTAGTATGGCATATCTTATGTTCTTATGAGTCTCCTTATCTGCTTTGTCACGTTCATATTAGCTGAGGATGGTCTGCACAGGTTTCTTATAGGTCTGGGTTTTCAGCTCAGTGTGTCTCAATCTCCATTTGCTGGTAGGTGAGCATAACCCAAGCATCTGGATTGGGCTAGAGGGACTCGGGACAAAAAATTAAGCAGGTAAAGCCTAATTTTACCTTTTTGGTCAACTCTGCATTTTCTTGACACAGAAATCCTTTCTATGCAGAGATACCTTTTGGATCATAAGTTTTGTGTTCCTTAAAAGTACACATTCTTTTTATTTTCATTCTTTCTCCTTTTAATGGATGATAATGACTGACAGTTAGCTGTTTCAGACTGGATGATGTATAATTGAAACTGTTGCTAGAGACAAACAAATGGGCTAATTCTAAGCAATCTTTCTGAGGCAACTCAAAATAAAATGCTGCTTAGAAGACATTTATACTGAGAAATGATTCAGGATTAAAAAAAATTATCAGCCAAAATAGAGAATTTATAAATTTTGACATTATGAAATACTGCACATATTTAACTTAAATCCATTACTAATATACTATTACATTGTTTTCATTGGATAGAGTAATGTTTTTATCTGTAAAAGAAGATTTCATGCTTTTGGCAGCTGGAATTATTGCAGCGAGTGCCTTTATACTAAACCATGAATGCTGGAGCCAGGTAAATTAAAAAATGTATATATTTTCCACAACCTCACATCATGGTCAGTTTTGAACTTAATATCTTATACTGCTCCTGCAATGTACTTTGGAAAGAAAGGGTATGAGGCCACATTTCTTGAGTGGATCATAACATTTTGTATCTATCTGTTATAATCTCCTGCTATCAGACCAGCCAACATCTTGATTAATACAGTGCCAGTAAGAGGCTCCAAGGACTGGAGTGCCAGTCTTTGGCCTTTGATAATGAATAAATATTACACATGGCTGTTTGGGGCATCACAATGAGTACATGAATTATAGCAGCAACAGCCTGGGATGAATTAATGTAAGAAATAACATTAGAAAGAAGTACGTTTACAACAAAGTGCATTTGATATGATACTATAAAATGATCACACAGAGATCTGAAAGAACAGAAATCAAACTACACTTTTTATTGAAGAAAAATGAATGAAACCAAACCCCTCTAGTTATTATATGATCCAGATTCATCTATATCTCATTGAAAATCATATTTGCATAACATTCTCCAGGAACAAACAGGAAGTCGGTCCTCACATATGGGTGACGTCAACGCCGATGGAGTCCTTGCGGAAGCATCTCCCCAGCTTTCAAAGAAAGCCTTTGGGAGATGCCACCAAACATGTGTGGTCTCCTTCCCGCCCAAGGGTGCCATCTTACTCAGTCTCCCTTTTTCTGCAGAGTCCTACAGACATTTCTCTCTCTTTCCCGGAAAAAAGTTGATTTCCTTCTGCACTTCTGTGCATCATCTGGTTAGCACCAGTCCTTTTCCCGCCTCTGAGCCCCCTCACCCTGGCATCGGGACTAAGAACCTATTAGTTAGGTTTTTTTCCATCCAGCACAGTTTCGTGCCTTTTTCAACCACTGGCTGCATCAAAGGTCTTCCCCCCTTTTGCTCCAATGGCCACCGGATTTAAGAAGTGTGATTGGTGCTCTAAGAATAGGCCCCTTAACGACACACACGACTGTTGCCTCAGGTGTCTGGGTGCTGACCACGACCCAGAGGCATGCTTCCTCTGTAAAAAGATGTTTGCCAAGTCCATCTAGAGTCGCCGGCAAAAGCAGGATAACATCTTGCACAGGTCAGACTCAGCCCTGGTATCTCTGGTAACCGTGCACTCTAAGGCCCCACATGGATCCTCTGAGTCACTTAATGCCTCCACGGTGCCTGAGTGGGCACACGGACATTCCGACCAGGGTTCCCTGGAGTGAGAGCATAAGAAAAAAAAGAAATCCTCAAGGACCTCTTCCTGGGAAGAGCACATGCATGGCAAGCCCCGTGCACAGTACCACAGCCCCTGGAGGGTATCCGAGGAGTCAGAATGGGAGCGGCTGGCAAAGGTACCCAGGACAGATGCCAAAGCCTCCAGTTTCGGATCTCGAACCCCTGAGGCCTGTCCCGTCGAGGACTCCCTCTCCACCCTGATCACCCCAGCATCGGTGTTGAAGGCTGCAAGCCCCAAGTGGGAAGCCAGGATGATGGCATTGGAACGCAATGTTCTGCATTCCTTACCTTGCAGCAAGTGTTGCTGCCTGGCCCCACTGGTGCACACGTTGAGATTGCAGGGATCTCGATACTGAGGACTCCTCAGGCTGTTGAAAAGATCCTCGAGAGCTCCATGTCTCAAGCTGATCCTTGGCAAGGGTCTCTATCCTGCTCCTGGTCCTCGGAAGCAAGATCCTCCCCGGCAAGTGCCTCTGGCTCCGGCCAAGCCTCAGCCGCAATTCATCAAAGGCCGAATTCAATGACACCTTTAGAGCCGTCGGGCCTCGAGTCTTTGAAGGACTTCTTGGACTAGGAGTCTGATGTCAAGACTTCCCCAGAGACACAAGAACACAGGGATTCCCCCTCGAATCCGACCCCACCAGCGTCGAGACGCTAGTCTCCGCCCGATGACACCTCATTCCTCGAGTTTTTCCGGGTCATGGCGAAGGCACTGTCCCTTACCACAACATCAGAGGAGGACTCTCACACAGAGGAACTCAAAATCCTTCAATACGATGCCCCACCCAAGGAGGCCCTCATGGTCCCCATCCCTTCCATCCTTGGGCACCTCCTTCTTCGATTGTGGGAAACACCAGCATCGGTGCCGATTGTTAGCCGGCACCTGGACGCTATGTACCGGGTCCAGCGAGGATCCAGCTTCAGGAAGGCACAACTCCCTCACACCTCTATGGTGGTCGAGTCGGCCATGTGTCAACAAAAAAGCCCGAAGACGCACTCCTCAGTGCCCCTCAAGCAGGGAGTCCCACGCCCTCGGGCGGAAATGTTACAGAGGCTCGATGCTGGCCTGCTGCATACAGGCTTATCAGCTGTATATCGGCATATACCTTTGAGACCTAACCAAGGAACTTGGGGGTTTCTCGGCGGGTCTCAGCCGAGACCGCCTCCTATGCTTCCAGACCCCCATGAAGCCTGTTGAGTGCTTGAAGTATTTGTCTCAAGCGGCCTACGACGACTTCAAGTCTAACACGAAAGTAGCCACTGCAGGCATCGGTGCTCGACGCCAGGTCTGGCTCCAGGCAGCGGACCTCAAACAAAGGGTTCAGGAAAAACTCCGACGTCCCTTGCCTCGGTGAAAGCCTCTTCGGCAAGGCGATGGAGAACAAGGTGGCAGAGATCGATACAGAGTATGTCACCAGGACTCGACTCTCGAGGAAGACCTCCTCTCTTCCCAAGAAGAAACCATGGGGGGAAAGGCCTTCCACCGGAAAGACCAGCCTTATCGAGGCTATCCCCCATACCAGGCCCCCCAGACCCCTTAGCAGGGGCATCAGGGCAAGGGAGCAGGCAAGGGCCCACCATAAGCATAAGGGCCCCAATCTCCAGACACCAGTTCCAGCCTAGACTGGGTCGGGGTTTTGACTCCGAGCATAGCCTCTCCACTCTTGGGGGACCAGCTATCAATGGGGGGAAGGGGGACGCCTGATTCATTTTGTCCACCTGCGGGCTTCCATCACCACCAACTCCTGGGCACTTCAGGTGGTCAGGGAAGGTTACTGCTTTCATATGGACCAGATGCCTCCCCCCTTTCGTTCCAGGAGAGCCTCCTCAGACTCCCCTGCACCAGGCCCTGTTACTGCAGGATCATGCAGGACAGGGCTGTGGAGCCCGTACCACACCACCTAAAAGGAAAGGGGTTCTATTCCAGGTACGTTTTTGTCCCAAAAAGAACAGGAGGGGGGTCACGTGATGCCGGGCTGAAGGAAAGACGTGAGGTGACTGCTCTCCCGGGCCACACCGGCTAAATGCTGTGACAAGATTCAGTTAACTCCTGCAAAGTAACTATCTATGGTAGCGGAAGGTGTGGCGACTAAAGCAGACTCCAGGAAAACATCCATGGTGCAGATGGATATGGCAAAAGCGGCGAGAGGCTCGTGCCAGCTGACCATGGCAGAGTGCTTAAGCACACAAGATGGCGGAGGAACAAATACAGCAGAGGGCCTTATATCAACAGAGGGAGTGTTAAGAACAGAGTCTGCAGTAGCAAACACAGGACCTGTGTTGCCTGAAACGGCAGTGATATTGGGATATTGATATTCCCTGGTGGGGAAATTGGCCGTTATTCAGGGGGAGATACGTGAAACATGGATGGAAATACGAGCTGCAGTAGACCACATCGAGAAAGCAGAACAGCACATCTCAGACATGGAGCATGAGGTACTCATATTAAAAAAGGACGACTCAGCCCATCATGAGCAAATAAAAAAAAAAACAAACCTGTGGGCCAAAGTAGATGACTTAGAAAACCACTTATGGAGATCTAATTTGAGGATACTGGGACTACCGGAAGGAGGAGGCGAGCATGGCATGGCAGAACACAGAGAATCTATTGCAGGAATAGTTTTGAGATCCCCCCTCCCAACCGGCGTGGTGGTTGAGCGGGCGCATAGAGTACCAGGACGACGAGCACAGTCCTGGTACAAGCCACAACCAGTGTTGGTCAAAATATTAAACTTTAGGCACCGGGACTAGATTTTGAGACAGATCCAGCAGATTGGGGAGATTTCACATCAAAACAGCAAAATATGGATATTTTCAGACTACAGTTTGGACTTAGATAAGAGGCAACAGGCCTTCAGAGATAATAAACATCGATTGGCGAGCCATGCCATACCACAGGTGCTGTTGTACCCAGCTCGGTTGCGGGTGGCGTGGAAGGGCGAAATGCTGTATTTTGGAGATCCCAAGGAGGCTAAGGTCTTTCTCAGAAAGGGAGAGAGGGAAGAGGAAATTTCCCGCAAGATGACGCCCACATGCGCAGTTATGAGGAAAACCATCGTCGGGTGGTGGAAGAAGGTGAAATGTTGGTTACAGCAACTAGTTGAACTGCATCTCCACTCCAATGACTATAATACAAAGAACAAAGAAAATGCAGGACAATGCAGTTAGGACTGAAACGAGTCAGTGGGACTGGAGAGGGCAGAGACTGGAAGAATATACTGCTCACTGGCCCGCCCACATGAGTCCCCACAAAACTAGCCAAGGTCCCTGTCATCGCAGGGAAGCCCAGCAGGAGGTAAAGCACGACCTACACCACGGGAGGAAGATCGGGTAAGGTCAGGTTTGACTACAAGAGTCCCTCCCATGCAGGTGGGTCAGGCTCACCGACGCCTTCTAGAGGTGTCCTCCAGGTGACCATTAAGGTATAACAGCAGAGTTAAGAGATGTTAATTAGTTACACTGTTATCAGGTTGTATGCGAGCTATTGGTGCAGAAGGAGGGGTGGGGGATGGCGGGTGGGGTGTGGAGTGTGCATGGACAGCGAGAATGTGCAGGATGAGATGAATGAAAATGAGTATTAAAATCACATCCCTTAATGTCAGGGGGTTGCAGACACCGAGAAAGAGGCGTCTGGTGCATAGAGAATTGCCCATCTATCACTCCGACATATATCTCCTACAGGAAACCCACCTGGGGAGACAAGACACGAGTAAAATGCAGGTTTGTTGGGCCGCAGAAGTGTGCCATTCACCAGGGAAGACCAATTCTGCAGGGGTAGCGGTGATTTTTAGGAAAGGACTGTCCTACCAAATTATAAGGAAATGGAAGAATACACAGGATAGAGCAATTGCCTTGGAAATCCAATTTTCAGGACTACTCCTATGCATTGTAAACCTATACATCCCTAAGTCAGGACAGAAGGGATTTTTACAGCATATATTTCAGAAAATTGAAAGCTGGGCTGTATTACCAATATTGTATGGGGGAGACCTTAATGCAGTAGTTAAGGCAGAAGACAGGGTATCAGTAAATAAGAACAGTCTAGGGAAGGGGGTGTCCATAGGATCCATGATAGGCAAATTTGACCTGACTAATATATGGAGTCTGCAGAACCTGGATACATGCCATTCTGCGGCTCATGCTTCCTACTCAAGAATAGATTTTATTCTGGTAGGACCTGTGTTGTGTCCCCGAGTGACTAAGTGCAAAATAGGTGGCATCACTTGGTCGGACTATGCACCTGTACATATTTGGCTAGGGCTAGATGGCTAAGGCAAAGAAGACCTGGAGACTAAACCTCTCCTTAATCGCAAAGGGGGAAGGAAAGAAGGAGGTTGCGAGTTCCATAGAAGATTACCTAAACAATGATCAGGAGGTGATATCCCCATTGACCCTTTGGGATGCCTTGAAGGCAGTTATACAGGCGGTTCTGATTGCAATGGGATCCTGCAGGAAAAAGTAAAGGGGTAGACACAGGGGGGAATTAGAAGCAGAAATTAGGATAATGGAAACAGCATATGTACAGGCCCCCTCAGAGGGAGTGGAGTGCAACTTAGAGTTGAAGAGAGGGGAATTAAAGAGCCTACTCATTGAGGAAATAGAAGTACAAATCAAGGGGACCAACCACGCATTTTACACTAAGGGAGGTAAAATTGACCAATTACTGGTCCAACAGCTAAAGCAGAGGCAGAGCAGACCACTATACTTCAGATGAAGGACACGGGAGGGCAAATGTATCATGACCAGGCAGGAATGGAAAAGGTGTTTATAAAATACTATACAGATTTATACATCTCTGAGTGCACAATACAAGAGGGACATATAGAAGCATATCTGGAGGGAAAAGTAAATCAGGGCCTCACCGAGGAGCAACGAGAATGGTTGGATAATCCGGTTACTGAGTCGGAAGTACAGAAAGCTATAGAAGAGCTGCTCCTTCATAAGGCTGCAGGACCAGACTGTTTTCCTCCCGAATTTTACAAAACATTTGGGAGCATTCTCTCCCCGGGTATACAACAAGGCTAGAGAAGAGGGAAGTATGCCACTCACGTTTTTAGAAGCGCAAATTACACTTATACACAAGAAGGGGAAAGACCCAAGTAACCCTGAGTCGTATTGTCTGATATCTCTCTTAAACACTGACACAAAGTTACTAGCAAAACGTTTTGCACTGCGGCTCAATTGCCTAATTTCTGAGCTCATTCATATTGATCAAACAGGGTTTCTAACAGGTTGAAATGGGGCCAACAATGTATGGCGGGTGTTGGGTATGGCTTATCAATGTGAAGATATATTTACACACAGCCAGCAGCTTTCCTAGCCTTAGACATGGAAAAGGCCTTCGACCGGGTCGAGTGGCCATACCTACAGAGGGTACTGCGGGCTTACAAATTTGGAGAGAATTTCTTACGGGTAATATCTGCATTGTATAGTAAACCCAAAGCATGGCTGTCAATTAACGGCTCACTCTCACCGTGTTTCGAGCTGCGCAGAGGAACAAGGCAGGATGCCCACTTTCCCCACTCCTGTTTGCTCTCTCACTGGAACCATTTGCCCAGGCAATTTGGCTCAACACAGGAATTGAGGGCATGCAGGTGGGGGGGAGTCGAACACAAACATAGAAACATAGAAAAATGACGACAGAAAAAGACCACATGGCCTATCTAGTCTGTCCTTCCATTTCAACAACTACAGCACTCCCCTTTTTTCCTTTAGAGATCCTCTGTGTTTGTCCCATGCTTTTTTGAATTCAGATACTGTCCTCATCTCTACTACCTCCACTGGGAGACTACTCAACAAATCCACCACTCTTTCCGTTAAGAAATATTTCTGCATATCACTCCTGAATTGATCCCCTTTCACCCTCATCCCATGTCCCCTCGTAGAAGAACTTGCTTTCAATCAAAAGAGGCTCTCCACCTGTGCATTTATGCCATGGAGGTATTTAAACATCTCAATCATATCACCTCTATCCTGCCTTTCCTCTAATGTGTACATATTAAGATCCTTAAGTCTGTCCTCATATGCTTTATAATGAAGACCACCAACCGTTTTAGTAGCCACCCTCTGTACTGACTGCATCCTGTTTATATCCTTTTAAAGGTGTGGTCTCCAGAACTGCACACTATACTCCAAATGAGGTCGCATCAAAGACTTATACAGAGGCACTATCACCTCCTTTTTTTCTGCTAGCCATTCTTCTCCATATGCACCCAAGCATCCTTCTAGCTTTTGCTGTCACCTTTCCTACCTGTTCAGCTACTTTAAGATCATCAGACACCACCATGCCTAGGTCCCGCTCTTCTTTAGTGGACAAAAGTACTTCACCCCCTATACTATATTGCTCCCTTGGATTGCTGCAGCCCAAATGCATGACCTTACATTTTTTTAACATTAAATCCCAGCTGCCAAATTCTAGACCATTCTTCAAGCTTAGCTAGATCCCTCCTCATGTTATCTACACCTTCCTGGGTGTCTACCCTATTGCAGATTTTGGTATCCTCCCCAAAGAGGCAAACCTTACCCGACAGCCCTTCCGCTATATCACTAACAAAGATGTTAAAAAGAATCGGACCAAGGACAGATCCCTGGGGCACACCACTGGTAACTTCCTTCTCCTCAGAGTGAGCTCCATTTACCTGTATTCTTTATCACCTCCCACTCAACCATTTTCCAATCCAAGCAATAACTTTAGGGTCCATCCCTAGGGTGCTCAATTTGTTTATAAGCCGCCTGTGAGAAACAGCGTCAAAGGCTTTACTGAAAACTAAATACACTACATCTAGGGCTCTGCCTCGGTCCAACTCCCTGATCACCCAGTCAAGGAAATCAATCAGATTTGTCTGACAAGACCTGCCTCTGGTGAATCCATGCTGCCTTGGATCCTGTAATCCACTATTTTCTCTTTCAGCAGCGTTTCCAATAATTTACTCACCACCGAAGTTAAACTAATTGGCCTGTAGTTTTCAACATCTTTCTTACTTCTACTTTTGTGTAAAGGCACCACATGAGCCTCTCTCCAGTCCTTTGGCAGCACTCCTGACTCCAACGAGGCAATGAAAAGATCAGTCAGTGGAGCTGCTAGAACGTCCTCAAGTTCCCTCAGTATTCTAGGGTGTATCCCATCCGGTCCCATCGCTTTGTCTGCTTTAAGTTGAGCTAGTTTCTCACAAACACAGTCTTCTGAAAATTGTTCAAGATGCCCCTCACTTCTGTTCCTGTTTGCGGTTGTTTTCTGAGGTCCTGTTCCTGGTTCTTCATCTGTGAACACAGAACATACATATTTGTTAAGCAATTCAGGCCAGAAGGTCGGGGGTTCAAATCCCACTAGAGGACAGCAACCTTGGGCCGGAAGGACTGGGGTTTCTAGTCCCACAGGTGCTCCTTGTGGTCTTGGGCAAGCCACTTAACCCTCCATAGCCCATGTTCCCTGTAAAATAGTTATCTCCAAGTTATAATGCCCTGTTCAATGTAATTTCAGTTTGTTCAATGTAAACCGCACTGATGCAGAATAGCGCGATATATAAGAGAATGTAAATAAATAAATAAATTCCGCTTTATCCTCATCAGCATCTACATATTCCTCCCTTTCACTCTTGGATCTGACAATACCACTTTCTCTTCTCACTAACATATCTGAAAAATGTCTTATCCCCCCATTTTATTGCACTGGCAATTTTCTCCTCTTTTTGAATCTTTGCTTTCCTGACTACTTTGCTAGTTTCTCTAAGTTTTTCCAAATATAGATGCCTGTCTTCCTCTCTCTGTGATCTCTTGTAGTTCATGCAGGCCTCCCTCTTTTTCTTCACCTTTTCAGCTACTTCTTTTGAGAGCGGTCTCCTTTTCCTTTTACCTTTATTTACCATTTTAACAAAAAAGGTTGGTTGCCCTTAAAATATGCCCTTTCAGTTTTTCCCACTCTTTCTACATCCCCCAGCTGTTCCCATCTTGCTAACGACTCCCTGAAGTATTGGCTCATTTTGGCAAAGTTAGTTTTCCTAAAGTTTAAGACCCTCACTTTTGAATGGATTCTAACAGCCCTAGTCCTAATACTGAACCACACCATCTGGTGATCACTGGATGCAAAATGATCTCCTACTATAACATCAGAAACACTTTCACTATTGGTAAGCACCAAGTCCAGTATTGCCCCTTCATGTGTGGGGTCTGTACCAATTGCCTGAATAGTTCTCCCTGTAGAGAGAATCCAGGATCTCCTTACTTCTAGATGGTACTGCAGCAGGAATGTGCCAATCAACATCTGGCATATTGAAATACCCTATCAGTAGCACTTCCCCTTTCCTAGCAGTGCTGTGTATGTCTTCAATTAACTCTCTGTCCACCTCTTCCTCTTGTGAGGAAGGTCTGTATATCACGCCAATGCAAATAGATTTCTCTTTCCCTTTTTCTAGTTTAACCCACAATGCCTCCTCTCTCCCTTTTAAGCTCTGTATTTCCAAAGCTTTAATATTATTTTTACATATAGTGCCACTCCTCCTCCCCTTCTTCCTACCCTGTCCTTTCTGAATAAAGTATAGCCTGATACAGTTACATCTCAGTCATGGTTTTCTATGAACCATGTTTCTGTAACTGCCACTAAATCCAAGTCGGCCACTCCCACCAAAGATTCAACATCAGGGATCTTATTTCCCATGCTATGGGCATTTATACACACTGCTTTCCATATGTTACCCCTTTTACCCATTTCCTTAAAGGTATTTAATGTTTCACTTACCCGGGGGCTTTCTTCACCCATCCCCAACGAATCTATTTTAAAGCCCTCTTCAGTAGATTAGCCAGTCTACTACTGAAGACGTGTCAACCTTTCTTGGACAGATGGACGCCATCTCTGCTCTGCAACCCTTAAAACAGCATCCCATGGTCCAGTAAACCAAAACGCTCTCGATAACACCATCCACGCAGCCATGCATTCATCTCCAGGATGCAAGCCTCTCTGCCTTGGCCTTTACCCTCAACAGGGAGGATTGAAGCGAACACCACCTGAGCACCTCTCTGCTTCACCCTCTGTCCCAAAGCCATGAAGTCACTTTTGATACGCTCAGAGGAATACCTGGCAGTATCCTATGTTCCGACATGTATTAGCAACAACGGGTAACAGTCAGTGGGCTTGATGAGTCTCTGCAAACTCTACGTAATGTCTTGGATTTTGGCACCAGGCAGACAGCATACCTCTCTGGACATCAAGTCTGGTTGGCAGATGGACACCTCAGCACCCCTCAGAAGAGAGTCACCAACCACCACTACCCTTCGCTTCCTTCTGGTCACTGATTCTGCAACTTTGGGGTACTTGAGCTCTGCTTCTTCCCTTTCCAGGGATGCTTTCATCTCCTCCACTTCCAGGGCTGCATAATGGTTCTTCAATTCAAGGGCTGGAGAAGTTGGATTGGTGATTCTGCAGACCCTGGTGATTTGTGTCCAACCTTCATCATTCTGTAGGCACCCATCTTCTCCTCTGCTGGAGAGCTTGGTTGCTGCAAGAAGCATCTCATCAATGTACTTCTCACGGTCTTGAATGCTCCTCAGCCTCGCCACCTCCTCTCTAAGTTCCTCCACTTGTTTCCTGAGAGCTTCAGCATTCAGGCACTCTGAACATGAAACAGGTCCTTCAACTGGCATTGGGACCTCTGTCTGGACAGAGGCAGAAGCTGTAACGGGGGCAACTGCTTTAGCGATACGATTTTTCCCACCCATTGTTCTGTTCATAGAGCTTAGGTATCTGTTAAAGCAAAAGAGAGAGATCTAGCAAAGTACCAGCTGGTTTCCCAGCTGTCCTTTCAGAGAAAAAAACCAGTTAAATCTCTTTAATTATATTCAAAATTTGCTGTTCCAAGTCCCTGTGTTTTGTTAATTAGGGAGGTGCCCTATAAAGAAAGGCTGCTCACTAGGGGTGGGTGGGAGTTGGGGGGGCGTAGGGAGGGAACTAACTCCTGATTAGGTGTCAGCAGCTCCCAAGAGCTGAGAAAGTTACCAAAGCAGAGTTTCAAACCTACCCCCCTAAAGAAAATATTTCTCCTTTTAAAACTAAAAGCACCAAAAAGAATGTAACTTTATTTTAAAAATGTACCAAAACACTTTTAAGAGCTCCCAGTCAGAGACCTAGCAATTAAAAAAAAACAACCCACAAATTCTTACCTTTGTCATGTATAGCCCCTATTAGGAATGCCTCAACAATGCAGGGCTCTAAAGCCTTTTATGCAGGCCTCAGCTGCTCTCAGTTCTTTCACAGGCTAATCAGGCCCACTAACTCCTGATTAGGTGAGCACGCTGGCAATACATTTCTATTTCACTCTAATTTATAAAGTTCATTAACAGGTTTTCAATATGAATATAGGGAGTTCGCATAGATACCAGGATATAAGTTAAATTCAACTAAATTGACCCTGCTTCCGTTTCATGTGCAGTCTGACATGATGGAACGAATAAAAAAAAAAAAAGATATCCCTACCAATGGGAGCAGAGTTACTTATTTTCTCCAGGAACAAGCAGGAAGTCAGTCCTCAGATATGGGTGATGTCGGCACCGACGGAGCCCTCGTGCGGAGCAATTCACCAGCTTTCAAAGAAAGCCTTTGGGATTGCATCACGCATGCACGGTCCCCTTCCCGCCCAAGGGTGCCATTTTGCTCAGTTTTTTCCGCGGAGCCCAACGGACGTGGTCCCGTTTTTCACCGTGGAAAAAGTGGAAAAGTTGAATAATTTCTTCAGCTTCCCAGTTTGACACCAGTTCCCCCTCCCGCCTTCGGCTCGGTACGCCGGTATTGAGTCCGGTCATATTTTTCGTTTTTTGTCCTTCGTTTTTTGTCTTTTTCTTTTTCCCTGGCAGCCCGGTTGTTTGACCTCGCAGGGGCCCTTTTTCCCCTGATGGCTGCCAGCAGGTTTAAAAAGTGTGATCAGTGTAAGAAGTTGATGTCTCTCACCGACACACATGACTGCTGCCTCCGATGCCTCAGCCCTGACTATGACCCGCTGGTCTGTGGGCCGTGTGGTAAGATGTCTTCAAAGTCTTTGAAGAGCAGGCAGCATCAGCGTGACAGGATTTTTCTTGAGTCCGCATCCGGTCAGGCCTGGACCTCATCAGAAGCCTCGACATCTCGGGAATCAGAGCCCGAGCACTGTCGTGGGTCTTCTGAGCGGGGGGTCTCCCTCCAGGGAACACCAGAGGAAGAAGAAACTCATGAGGGCGGCGTCGCTGTACGCCTCCGATCAGCTTGGGCCCTCGGGTTCCAGGCCGCGGAGCCCAGACCGCCGTCGTGGATCTTCGGAGTCAGAGTGGCCAGCTAAACAGCCTCGCAAGGAGCCGGAGACATCGGACAAGGTAACTCCTGTTGTCCTTGTGGACTCTCCTCCGGGAGAGTGGGGCCCGAGCCGGGAGCTGTGGAGCCTTCTGAGCTCAGTCTCAGGTTGGTGGCCCTGGAGAGTAGCATGGCTGCCTTCATGGAGCAGCAGCGGGCGCTGATGGCCAGCCTCGCCGGTCCATCCGCCCCGACCACCGGGACGTCAAAGTCGATGCCGGAGGCTGAGCCAATCCTCGAGTTGATCAGGTCTTGAGTCGATCCTCGGCCAAGGTTCCCCTCGACCTCCCATTCGGGACCGAGGTCGTCGATGCCGATGCCCTTGGCATCGGGGCGGTCCGGCTCGAGGCCGGAGCCCATGGAGTCCTCCTCAGAGGACTCGACATGGGAGATGGAGGAGGAAGACTCTCCAGACACCTACCGAACCCGGTGTATCCCGTCGGACTCTCCAGGTTCGAAGCCTCGGAATAGGTCCCCTTCGGAGGACACTCTGTTCTTGGACTTTGTCCGGGATATGGCCAAAGCTTTGGCATTCCCGGCGGATGTCGAGGAAGAGCCTTGAGCCGAAGAGCTCAGTGCCCTCCAGTATGACTCTCCCCCGAAGGAGGCCCTTACTGTACCAGTGCCTCCGATGTTGGAATGGCTGATGCTCCGCATGTGGGAGTCCCCGGCCTCAATGCCAATACTTAGCAAGCGGGTTGATTCTATGTATCGAGTCCGCAAGAGTCCTGGGTTCCAGAAAGTGCAGCTGCTGCACAACTCCATGGTTGTGGAATCGGCCATGCAATGGCTGAAAAGCCATAAGGTGCCTCCTGGACGGGAGACCCGGAACCTGGACACCCTTGGCAGAAAGTGCTACCAGGGCTCGATGCTATCATGCTGTGTCCATACTTACCAGCTGTACTTGGGCATGTACTTGCGGGACCTGGCATAGGAGATTGCCGGGTTCTCGGCTGGCCTATCTGAGGAACCCTTGTAGCGCTTCAAAGCCTTGTCCACGGGGATCCGGGAGTGCTCGAAATTCATGTCTCGAGCAGCTTACAACAGCTTTGAGGCTTCGGCCCGAGTAGCCGCGGCCAGCATCGGTGCATGCCGTCAGGCCTGGCTCATGTCATCGGACCTAGAGCCATGGGTTCAGGACAAGTTGGTCGATGTCCCATGCCGAGGTGACAACCTCGTCGGTAAACCCATGACTGAGAAAGCTGCAGAAATCGAGTCCGAGTATTTGACCTGGACAAGGTTGTCGAAGAAGACATCTGCACCTTCTCACAAGAAGGCGGCCTCGGGGGGAAAAGCCCTTTTTCCCGAGGAAGGGTATGGCTTACAGAAACTACCCCACGTACCAGGCCACTCCAGCTCCCCAGCAGGGGCAGCAGGCCAGGGGACAGGGGCATGGCCCACGTAAGCCGAAAACCCCCAAGCCTCCGGCTAAGCTGGGAGGGGGTTTTTAACTCCCAGTGCATAGCTCCTTTCCCACCAGTGGTTTGGCCCTGCACAGGAGGAAGGCTGGCTCTGTACGCCCACAGGTGGCCAGCTATTACTACCGACCCCTGGGTTTTGAAAGTAGTCCAGCAGGGCTACTTCCTTCATTTCAACCAGGTGCCCACCTCCTTTTCCCCAGGAGAGCCTCTCAGGCCCCCTCTGC
Source organism: Ichthyophis bannanicus (assembly GCA_033557465.1). Taxonomy (NCBI): domain Eukaryota; kingdom Metazoa; phylum Chordata; class Amphibia; order Gymnophiona; family Ichthyophiidae; genus Ichthyophis; species Ichthyophis bannanicus. The sequence goes on from CM066045.1 coordinate 58,991,979, forward strand.
ACAAGAACCTCCTCCTGCAGGAGTTGGCAGGTCTGCTAAAGGATCAGGCGGTGGAACCAGTGCCCCACCACCTGCAGGGGCAAGGCTTCTACTCCAGGTATTTCCTCATACCAAAGAAAAAAGGAGGCCTGTGCCCCATCCTGGACTTGCGAAATCTGAACAAGTTCCTGGTGAGGGAAAAGTTCAAGATGCTTTCCCTTGGGATCCTGCTGCCTTACCTCCACCAGGAAGATTGGCTATGCTCCTTAGATTTAAAGGACGCTTATACACACATCCTCATACACACCAAGACCACAGACAATACCTCAGGTTTGTGGTCGGAGGAAACCACTTCCAGTACAAGGTGCTTCAACTTTAGCCTAGCTACCACTCCCAGAGTCTTTACCAAATGCCTAGCAGTGGTGGCAGCCTTACTCAGAAGCCAGGGAATCTTCGTCTTTCCATACCTGGAGGACTGGCTCATCAGGGGCCAATCAGCACAGGAGGCACAGCAGGCCACTGCTCGCACATTTACTCTGCTCTAGCACTGGGGTTTGTTATAAATCACGAAAAGTCCACTTTATCCCCACTCAGAACTTGGAGTTCATAGGGGCAAGATTGGACATACTTCAGGCAAGGGCTTACCTGCCGCTAGACAGGGCAAGGTGCTTGCTGGACTTAGTACAGCAGGCCCATCACAGACCTCCTACGCCTCCTGGGCCACATAGCCTCCATGGTGCATGTGACTCCATATGCTTGATTTCACATGCGCACAGGTCAGTGGAGCCTTAGAAACCAGTGGACGCAAGCCACTGGCCGCCTCAGGGACAGAGTGGCGATCTCCAAGCTACTGGTGACAGCCTTGCAATGGTGGCTTCACCCCCCAACTTGCTCAAGGGGGTACCATTCCAACCTCCCTCTCACACCAGAGTGCTGATGACAGACGCCTCCTTGCGGGGCTGGGGAGCCCACTGCCAGGGATCATGCACGCAGGGTCTGTGATCCTCACGAGAGGGAGTACTTCAGATCAGTCTTCTAGAGCTTTGAGCCATCTGCCTGGCTCTTCAAGCCTTCTGTCATCTTCTTGCACACCAGTCGGTGCTGATACAGATAGACAATCAAGTAGCAATGTTCTACATCAACAAGCAGGGAGGCACAACATCTCGCATCCTATGCCAGGAAACTCTGGACCTCTGCTCTTTTGCAGTGGTGCATCACATGTCTCTAAGAGCGGTTTATCTGCCAGGTCAGGAGAACTTCCTGGCCGACAAGTTGAGCAGGCTTTTTCAGCTTCACAAATGGCAACTGAACCAGGATGTAGCCCAGCGAATCTTCAACCACTGGGGTCTCCCATCCATGGATCGCTTTGCCAGTCCGCAAAACCACCAGTTGCCCCGGTTCTGCTCGAGGCAGCCGCATCCGCTGAGCGTGGCGACAGATGCTTTTCTGATCTCGTGGGCACAGGGCCTTCTCTATGCGTTCCCACCCACATCCCTGGTGGCACGCACTCTGTTCAAGATTCTTCGGGACAAGGCCTCTGTCATCCTGGTAGCCCCCAGGTGGCCCAGACAGCCTTAGTTCCCTCTTCTCCTTCAACTGGCAGTCGAAACTCCACTTCCACTGGGGGTGCAGCCCGACCTTTTAACCCAGGAACAGGGTTCCTTACTACACCGCAATCTCAGATCCCTCAACTTTTTTATTTATTTTATTTTATTTACAGTCTCTTATATACCGCACCATTCATCATCAGCGCGGTTCACATGGAACAAAATGCTCAGTACATATAACACGTATGAGTTTACAGGTAACAGGGTATAAATAACTTGGATAACCGGGATAACTATTTACAAAACATACTACATGGAATCATATACACAGAAGATACATAGAAAAACCAGCCCACTGTAGGAATGAATATCACACTTCGTGAGTTGTTGATATACCCTAGATTTATCTGGGACTGGTATCAGTGGGTGTTATTGGGCTCTAGGTGACGCCATTGGGTTCTATAAGATATTTGTTGAAGAGGTGGCATTTGAGGGCTTTCCTAAACTGTGTCAGGCTCCTAATAGCCCGGATATCAGGGGGTAGTGCGTTCCAGCATATTGGGGCACTGAGACTGAAGGCTCTGTTGGCTGTCGATTTAGTGCAAGTGGTAAGTTCCTTCGGGATTTTGAGGGAGTTTATAGCCATGGATCTCCTTGTTCTATTAGGAGATGTGCTATGGATGAGTGAGGATAAGGATGCCGATGTGAGATTATTGACAGCTTTAAAAGTAATTATCAAGGTCTTGAAAACTATTCTAGCTTGAATAGGGAGCCAATGCAACTGTATCAGCAGGGGCGTAACGTGGTCGTACCTGGAGGCTCCATGGATGACTCTTGCAGCCGCGTTCATGGCTAGCTGAAGCGGGTTTAATGTAGATTGGGGAAGACCTTGTAATATGACGTTGGCATAGTCGAAATGGGGTATAACCAACGCCTGGAAGATTGTCCGGAAATCGGTTGGATCAAGCATGGAACGTAGGTGTCTAAGTGAGCGGATCTTGTAGTAAACTGATCTGACTATGTTACCTATGTGGGCTTTCATGTCTAGGCGTTGATCTAGTGTGACTCCCAAATATCGTATTGAGGATTTAGATTGCAACTCCGCTTCTTTTACTTTAAGATATTTTGGGGGGGTAAAATTGGGATTCCTTGTTATGAAGAGTACTTCAGTTTTCTTATGTTGTATTCTGAGGTTTTGAGACAGGAGCCAGTCAGATATTGCATTGAAGCAACTCGTCAGTGGGGAGAGGTCCAGATGCTCGGTAGAGAAGGGGATGTAAAGCAGGACATCGTCTGCATATAACATGCAGTCAACCTTGAAAGACCGGATGATATTACAAATTGGCTGCATGTAAATATTGAAAAGGAGCGCAGAAAGGGAGGATCCTTGAGGAACTCCTTGGCTTTGGTGGAAAGGTTCAGACTTTATCCCTCCAGAACGAACATGCTGCCATCTTTCGGACAGGTAGGATCTGCACCATTCAAGCGCTTTTCCATTAATGCCTTTGTCAGTCAGACGTCCTAGTAGAAGCTCATGATTTACTGAGTCAAAAGCTGCAGCAATGTCCAGAAAGATGAGTGCAAATCCTTGACGGATGTCGTCGATGCCAGTGATTATTTTGCAGAAGAGGGTGGTAAGGAGGGTTTCCACTCCATGGAATTCCCTAAAACCATGTTGGCAGGGGTCTAATGGTGCAGCGGAGTCAATGTGGTCCTGCAGTTGCTTTTGGGCCTCCTTTTCGATGATTTTCGCGAGTAGTGGAATACTAGATATGGGTCTGTAGGATTCCACCTGTTGGGGGTCAAGCTTGCAGTTTTTTAGCAGAGGTCTGATAGAGGTGTGCTTAAGGGCTGAAGGGAAGGAGCCAGTTGAGAAGGAGAGATTCGTTATTTTGGCCAGTACTGAGCTGAAGTGACTGCGAAGCTCCTTGATCCAGAAGGCTGGGCATGGATCGGTCTGAGCAGTACTAGTGTTAAGGGCTGCAATAGTTTCTTCAATTCCTCTCTTGGAGGGGGTGGAGAACATGGTTAGGGTTGTTTGGCAGTTTTGCTCCGTGGTAGAGGCTATAGTAGAGGTTTTGTTAGTCTGACATATCTTGGATTGTAAATAGGTTGCAAAATCTTGTGGGTGTAGCTCAAATGGAGGTCCAGAGGATGGTTCCTTGGATAAAGTCTTGACAAGGTCGAAGAGGTCATGTGGTTTATTAAGTGATCTCATTAAGGTGTCAGAGTAGTACTGCTTCATCGTGTTGGTGATTGTGTTGCGATGTGCAGCCAGATGACAGTTGTATGCTGACAGGTCATTTAAAGAGTGAGATCGGCGCCAGCGTTTCTCCAGTTTCCGTAAGTGGTTAAGTGATGCTTTAAGATCAGCTGAGTACCATGGGGCACTTACTCTTTTACCTGAAGGCCTGTTGGATGTTGTACGTAGGGCAATTGAGCTGAGGCAATTGTTCCATTGAGAAATTAGGTCGTCAAGGTTCTGGGTGGATTCAGAGATGAGTTGCTGCGTTTCGGCCAGGATAAGATCTCTGTTGTAAGGCTTGAAAGATCGAGAGGGTGGTCTTGCGGTGTTGCTTTGGATTTTGTTGGTTTTTGCGTAGGCTTTGTAAGAGGGAATCTGCATGATGATCAGTTTGTGATCTGACCAAGGAACAGAAGTTATGGAGGTTATGGGATCCTGGGCTGGGTTAAGAGAGGTTTGCGGGGCGAATACAAGGTCCAAGATATTTCCCTTATTATGGGTAGAATCATTAACTAGTTGCTTGAAGCCAAGATTTTCCAGGGCATCCAAGAAGGCTGTTGCTTGATGATCTTGCAATGTAGGCAGGTTGAAGTCGCCTAGGATCCAATTTGGGAGGCCTGGGTTATGAGTGTTGGATGCCAGATCAATGATAGCCGAGAGATCATCTGGGGAAGCTGAGGGTGCTCTGTAAAGCAGGTTGATTATGCAGCGTTTGTTGGAGATGGTGACGGTCTCAAGGTAGTTTGTATTGGTGGTGTGCACTGTTCGAAAATGGAGGTCTGTCCTGGTGAGGATGAGCACGCCACCTCCTCTTTTTTCTTGCCTATGACTTGAATGTATGGTGAAATTCTGAGGGAGAAGCTGGTTGAGTATTACATTGTCTTCAGCAGATAACCACGTCTCAGTGACCATGAGTATATCAAGGCCGTGGCTGGCAATTAGGTCAGTGACGGCTGGCCACTTCTTCCGGATAGAACGGGCATTGATGAGGGCACATTTTAGGCTGTGAGGGTAGGAGTTTTGAATTTGTTTCGGTTTCATATTGTGTTGAAGAGCAATGTGTAACAGATGGGGGTGGTGTGAGCGGGAGTTCCAAGTTATGTTGTTATGGGAAGCACTAGTCCACCTTCTCCCATGGCTCAGTAATATTGGAATCTGGTTGGATGATGTGGTTGAGGCTAGAGAGTTGGAGAACCAGCCTGAAAGGACGAAATAGCATCCTATTATGGTGGTAATGAGGGAACCCATCTTGTCAGAGCACTATGTGAATGGGAGTGGGTCAATCTGGTTAGACTAACAGGAAGTTATTGACAAACTCTTGGTACTTAGTGTAGTATACTGTGTGACAGCAGACACTATGATCACGGGCAATGGTTAAAGTTAGCTAACTAGTACAATAACTTGATGACTGGAACTGGTGAGACTACTGACAGTAAAGTAGATTGTTGTCAATAGTAGGTTATTGCTAGCACTACGATGGTGACTGGAGTTAATAAGGCTACTGACAACAGTGTAGAGTTTGATTTGCAATGGGATATTACTGGCTACTGACAGCAGTATGGAGAATGGCTACTGACAACAGTATAGAGGCTGATTTGCAATGGAATGTTACTGACAATGGAGTATTACTGGCTACTGACAACAGTATAGAGACTGGCTACTGACAACAGTAAAGCGGTTGATTTGCAAAGGAATATTACTTACAACAGTGCTTAGGATACTAACAATGGCACCGTGGTGACTAACTATTAACGTTTGCTGACAACAGTACGGTAGCTAAATAACATGGACCTGATATGCAGTGGCTCTATTAATGAGGTTATACTTGCGGAAGGCAGCGTGAGCAGACATTAAGCGAGTTCAAATTGCTGGGAAGTCTTGCGTTGGTTTTGTATGACGTGTCCGTTGCGGTATCTGGGCCAACTGCAGGCGCTTTCTTTAAGTTGCAGATTGTTGATTGCCCCGATTGGGTAACTTCTGCTGGCGGCAGGCCCTGTATCCCCGGCAGCTCGATCCCGGCCGGGAGAGCTGTTGCTGAGCCGGGGTGCGGGAGGGCAGAGGTGAATAAAGCCGGGGTGCAGATTAAAGAAGACCATTCAATAGGCTGTTGCTTTCCTTGGAGGTCCCCGCCTAAGGGCCACGCCAAAGGGCCCTCTTGCGAGGCCCTCAGGCGCGGGTGCGCCCGATGGCACTCCTTTTTTAAATCAGCTGGGCCGCCCGGATTGGGCAAGGGAAGACCGGAGGGCGTCCTTCTCTTCGCCGCGTGCTCGATCCCTCCTGGGAGAGCTGCGGCCGGGCAGGAGATGGAGTAGGCAGCAAAAGGAGCCTGCGCCCGATGGCGCTCCTTTTTTAAATCAGCTGGGCCGCCCGGATTGGGCAAGGGAAGACCGGAGGGCGTCCTTCTCTTCGCCGCGTGCTCGATCCCTCCTGGGAGAGCTGCGGCCGGGCAGGAGATGGAGTAGGCAGCAAAAGGAGCCTGCGCCCGATGGCGCTCCTTTTTTAAATCAGCTGGGCCGCCCGGATTGGGCAAGGGAAGACCGGAGGGCGTCCTTCTCTTCGCCGCGTGCTCGATCCCTCCTGGGAGAGCTGCGGCCGGGCAGGAGATGGAGTAGGCAGCAAAAGGAGCCTGCGCCCGATGGCGCTCCTTTTTTAAATCAGCTGGGCCGCCCGGATTGGGCAAGGGAAGACCGGAGGGCGTCCTTCTCTTCGCCGCGTGCTCGATCCCTCCTGGGAGAGCTGCGGCCGGGCAGGAGATGGAGTAGGCAGCAAAAGGAGCCTGCGCCCGATGGCGCTCCTTTTTTAAATCAGCTGGGCCGCCCGGATTGGGCAAGGGAAGACCGGAGGGCGTCCTTCTCTTCGCCGCGTGCTCGATCCCTCCTGGGAGAGCTGCGGCCGGGCAGGAGATGGAGTAGGCAGCAAAAGGAGCCTGCGCCCGATGGCGCTCCTTTTTTAAATCAGCTGGGCCGCCCGGATTGGGCAAGGGAAGACCGGAGGGCGTCCTTCTCTTCGCCGCGTGCTCGATCCCTCCTGGGAGAGCTGCGGCCGGGCAGGAGATGGAGTAGGCAGCAAAAGGAGCCTGCGCCCGATGGCGCTCCTTTTTTAAATCAGCTGGGCCGCCCGGATTGGGCAAGGGAAGACCGGAGGGCGTCCTTCTCTTCGCCGCGTGCTCGATCCCTCCTGGGAGAGCTGCGGCCGGGCAGGAGATGGAGTAGGCAGCAAAACTTAATGGCATTGATGCTGAGAGGGTAGTACTCGCTCCTCTCCTCCTTCCCAAGGAGGTTGAGGAGGTGTTGCTGGCCTCTAGGAGGCAATCCACTAGAAAATCCTAGTAGATTTGAGGTGTGGTGTGCCCAAAATAAGGAGGACCTGTTCACTTGCCAAGTACCTCAGGTATTACAGTACTTGATCCACCTCTCAGAGTTGGGCCTCAAGTCTAACTCTGTCAGGGTCCACTTGAGTGCACCATCAGCTAACCACTTTCCAGTGGACGGGCAACCTTTCAGCTCACCCCTTGGTATCTCGATTCCTCAGAGGCCTTCTACTACTCTTGAAGCCTCCGATTCGCCCACCAGCTAGAGTGGGACATAAATGTGGTCTTGCAGGGGCTTACTTGCCCACCTTTTGAACCAATGTCCACCTGTCATCTCCGCTTCCTTTCCTGGAAAACACTCTTTCTGGTGGCACTCACATCTGCTCGATGTGTGAGCGAGCTACAAGCTTTAGTATCAGATAGACCGTATACACGGTTTTATAAAAACAGGGTGGTCCTACGTACTCACCCCAAGTTCCTTCCGAAAGTGGTTTCCTCGTTTCATCTCAACCAAGAGGTGGTTCTTCCAACCTTCTTTCCCAGGCCATATACCAGCAGGGGAGAAGCGGTTCTGCATACCCTGGGACTGTAAGAGGGCGCTCGCCTTCTACCTGGAGTGTACGCGGGGACATTGGAGGGCTTCCCAGCTCTTCGTCTCATATGATCCTAGTAGACTGGGTCTTCCTGTCTCCAAGCGCACGTTATTCACCTGGGTGGCAGGCTGCATCACCTGGACATACAGGGCAGCTGACCTCCCCTTGCAGGGTCAGGTCACGGCCCACTGTGTCAGGGCGAAGGCCGCATCAGTAGCTCATCTCCACTCTGTTCCGTTGGCAGACATCTGCCGGGCCGCAACTTGGTCTTCAAGCCAGACTTTTGCAGCCCACTACTGCCTGGAGAGAGAGAGTCCCAGCGGGACAGTGTGTTCAGTCAGGTGGTACTCCGTAACCTATTCGAGGTTTAGGCAACTCCTACCCTCCGACTCTTTGGTGTCAGGCTACCATGGAGGTTGCGTTCTCGGAGAAAAATCCTAATCACTACTGCTGCGGCTCTTCTAGAGGGAGCCATTTTCAGCTATGGGCTCTCGGTAGCCTATAGCTAGGGAGTCCCATCATATGTGAGGACTGACTTCCTGTTTGTTCCTGGAGAAAGCGTAGTTACTCACCTGTAACAGGTGTTCTCCAGGGACAACAGGAATCAGTCCTCACGACCTCCCTCCTCCCCTGGAGTTGCAGTCCTTTGATTAATTTTTTCTCATTTTTGCCGTCTTTTTAGCTATGTCATCTGAGCAAGATGGCACCCTCAGGCGGGAAGGGGACCGCACATGCATGATAGCAATCACAAAGGCTTTCTTTGAAAGCTGGGGAATTGCTCCGCACAAGGGCATCACCCATATGTGAGGACTGATTCCTGCTGTCCCTGAAGAACACCTGTTACAGGGAGTAACTACGCTTTATCTAGGAGTGAAGATTCCTACATAGACATATAAACTCTTCCAATTACATCACCCCCCACTGTTAAAGAAAATTTGGGAGGAAATGCATGGTTGGTCTTCCTTGGCCCCCTCCCTGATGACTAGAGTTAATGCTGTGAAAATGAGTATACTCCCGAGACTCATGTATCATCTATTCCTGATGCTGCCATGCAGAATTCCGGATTCTTACTTTAAAGATTTAAATAGAGCAATAGTGAACCTTATATGGAATGGGCAAGGGCAAGGGCAAGTTTGCGTTCATTAATGGCACAGAGAGGAGGGGGGCTGTCGCTGCCAAATTTCAAATAAATTTGCACAGATAAAGACAGTGTGCCATTGGTGGATGATGCACCCAAGTCAGCACTGGATCCCCATAGAGGCGAGTCAAGTGGGACTGCCGAGTCAGGGAGCAGTATCCTTTTCGGCCTCTCTGTGGAAAAGGGAAAGGGCAAGATCACATACCACAGTAGGAACAATACTGGAAGTATGGCGGAAAATCACAGGGAAAATAAAACTAGACATAGCCAGTTCTCAATTGGCGCATATGACCCAGGGAGATCTGTTCCCACCATACCAGATGGACCCTGAAAGGTTTAAATGGATGAGAGTGAATGCAATGGAACGTGTGATTGATTTTATAGGGGGAAAGGGGATATTTAACAAGGAATAATATACTGAATAAATGTCAACATAGCACCCCACACTTCTTTTCATTGTCACCCATACATGAGGACTGATTCCTGCTGTCCCTGGAGAACACCTATTACAATGAGTAACTACACCTTTTCAAAAAGTTTGCTTTAGTGTTTGAGGTTTGGTAGGTGCTTCTCCCCATGCCTGTGGCACTCCTTGGAAAGCCATTAGAAAAGCCCAGAATTACAGATAATACATTTCAGTTTAAAAGTTATGTCCCTCTACAGATATATGATGTGATGCTTTAGCACCATAACTTCATAGGTGGCATTTCAGTTGTTCCAGGTTTTAGAGCAGACTCGGTTAAAATGCCTCATTAATACAGTGGAATCCTACTTATAGTGCTTCTCCTCCATCTATATTTGCTTCTGTCTAAAAAAAAATGAACGTTACCACTCTATCCCAACACCAAGAAGGGAAAACATGTAGTGCCATAATTTTCCTACATGGTTAACTACTGACCTTGGTAGCATGCTCACCATATTTGGGTGTTCTACCCCTCACATTAATTCATTTGAGAAAGGTGACATATTACTTACCTGATAATTTCCTTTCCTGTATTCCTGCTAGACCAGTCCAGACAAGTGAGGTTGAGGCCCGGCTTTTAAGTGGGGACTCAGATTTCACATTGATCCCCTCACTATCTGATGAGCCGCATTCTGGCAGCATGGTCCTCCTTACTTTCAAAGAGACAAAATGCTTATGTGACATGTCTGAAGCAAGGTCCCCTGAAACCCTCCAGAAGCCTCCTGCATGGAGTCACCTGCTATGCCCTGCCATAAGCTAAAGGTCTTCTTCATAAAGAACATGAAGTCAGGGAAACACACCCTCCCACCCAGGAGAGAAATTCACCTTGAAGGGGCTCCACTTGACTCCCCTCCCATGGGCTCCGAAACAGGGGTCCCCTAACACTTCCACAGAGACGGCAGGGCTCAACTAGCTGCAGATTTGGCAGTTTCTACCATTACAAAACTGTTGACGATTACTGGGGATGCCTGATCTTCAATAGCTCCTGATATGCTGGCGAAGGTGGAGCAAGTCACTCATGCTCCCTAGTATCAGCAAAATACTTTTAGTTTAAATTTAAAACACAGAAGATAGCTTTATGGTTAAATTTATAACCCAGCAGAGTGCTTGTAGTTTAAATTTCATAAGTCGGAGCCTAGCAGCAGTAAAGAGCTGTAATTTAAATCAAATCAGAATATAACAGCATAAAAGGCAAAACAGGGTCAGTACTCTTTGAGCAACAAATAAAGTCTTCTAGAGACCTTTACAAAGAGGCCTTCCAACTAGGGGGCAAGAGACCTGTGAAACATTTTCAATAGGTGTTAACACCAGGTGGCGGGTCAAAAGGACATTTTGAAAGACTCCTTCTATCCAAGCAAGGACTGTTAATGACCCAGGAAGTTGGTCACAGCTTACCTCAGCAGCACAGGACAGGGTACTGTGTAGCAGCCCTCTTTTAATAGGTGTTATTTCCCTCCCTCCCAAACACCCACCCACCCACCCCTAGGATAATCATAGCTTTATAGGTATTTACACATCTTAAAGGAAAGGAGGTACACTCAGATGAAACTCGTTACCCAAATCAGTCATACACTAAGGACCTGCAATTACTTAAGCTTCAGGTGAACAAGGTATATTAAATGTATTAGGTACAGTATTATTAGTATAAATATCCATAGCAACTCTTAGTAAGTAAAGATGGGGGGCTTTCCAGTCTTTTGCATTGAGTGTCACATGTATGATTTTCTCCCAGTTGGTGAGAGGTCTTATGTATGCACTAGGTGCAAGGAGCTCTTTGCTGTCAGGGAACAAGTCCGTTCTCTAGAGACTAGAGTAGCAGACTTGGAAAACATAAGAAAGACAGAGAGGTACAGACGAGACCTACATTGATATAGTCCTGAAGTCCCACCTCCACTCTGGCAGCATCCCTGTTGCCATGGGAGGAGAGCATCACGCTGGTGTGGCAGGAAGTGATCCTGTAACTAGGACCTGTCCTCCAGGTGATGTAAAACCCTCTCGCACTGAGGACGTTTCTCCAGGGCCATGTGCCCATGAGGGAAGGGTTAGGACAACCACTATAGTTGGTGATTCGATCATTAGGCATGTAGATGGCTGGTGGACATGAGGATTGCCAGGTAACATACCTGCCTGGTGCGAAGGTAGCAGACCTCACACGCCACCTAGATAAGGTCTTCGATAGTGCTGGGGAGGAGTCTGCTGTCTTGGTACATGTCAGTACCAGTGACATAGGAGAATGTGGTAGGGAGGTTCTGAAGGCTAAATTTAGGCTTTTAGGTAGGAAGTTGAAATCCAGACCTTCCAGGGTAGCGCTCTCCGAAATACTTCCCATTCCACACGCAGGACCCAAAAGGCAGGCAGAGCTCCAGAGTCTCAATGCGTAGATGAGACAATGGTGCAGAGATGAGGGTTTTGGATTTGTTAGGAACTGGGGAACATTCTGGGGAAAGGAGGGGCTCTTCCAAAGGGATGGGCTTCACCTTAACCGCGATGGAACCAGGCTGCTGGCATTAACCTTTAAAAAGGAGACAGAGCAGCTTTTAAACTAGATAATAGGGGAAAGCCGACAGTCGCCCACGAGTGCATGGTTCGGAAGAATGTATCCTTGAAGGATACTACCAAAAGCGGAGACGTTCCAAAAAAGAGTAAAGTAGCCCAAATTCCCTCGAGTATGGAGCACAACAACAAACCAAAAGGAAGAGCACCTACTTGCACGAACCTCCAAAAGACACACAGAGCAAGAGGTATGGTGGTCACATGCGCTTTATTAACAAATTACCCCAACACGTTTTGGCAACGCCTTCATCAGGGGGCTAAGAAATTACTAGATACCATCTGAGTGATGAAGTGCACAAAAAACTACCGTAGAACTGAATCAATATTATGGAAGTTGGGCTGTTGATGTACCAGCGTGTAACATAAAACGTCTCAGAAAAAGTCCCATTTTCCACACTTCCTTTATAATGAACTCTCGATCCGGAAAACGGAGCAGCTTCACTATGAAAGCCCTTGGTTTTTCCTCTCTGTCCGGTCTGGAGCGCAGTTCACGGTGAGCTCGTTCCTACTTGCATCCACCTAGGGCCGGACAACCAGGGAAACATGCCTTCAACATTGTGCATATAAAGTCCATAGGGTCTACACCCCTCACTCCTAGTATCCCAAAAATTCTTACGTTTGACGTTCGGTCTCTATTTTCATGGTCCTCCAGTTTCTCCCTCATCCAGGCCACTTTCTTTTGCAATCGTGCCAATTCTCCCCCTACTTTTCTTTCTTCATCCCCCACCACTCCGATCCAATTCTCCACCTTGCCCATTCATGCCTCCATCGTACTGAATTTTTCATCTATCTTAGTAATTACTAAGCCCATTATCTCCTCCTTTGTAATTCTGATTTCCTTCAGCACTATGGAAAGTCCCAATTCCCCCTCTAGGCCATTTTCCTCCAGCTCACTCTCTGGTAGTATCCTCTGCCATCTGCACAGCTCCAATGTGTTTTGTTTTGTTTTTTTTAACACCAGACTCTGATGATTTCCAGCACCTACTGGTCAGAAGTGATCCTGGCCCAGGCAGCATAAAAGTCCCATAGCCGACCACCCCACACGAACTAACCCCGGCTGGGCCCATGCGGCCTCACTGTGCTTTCTTGGAGGCCAAGGAGAAAGCTTAGAAACCACTACCTGATCCTCGAAAGTCCCAAAACACTTGCCTCTGTGCAGGAAAGCTTATTCTCTGGTAGGGTGCAAATTGGATTGCCCAGAAGTGCCTAAAGTCCCATGACTGACCTCTCGCAGGAGCAGAGGTACGAACGGCTTCTGTTTGTTTTTGGGGAGCCAGCCATCTTTCGACTCCCCCAGGTCTTTCACCAATTTATCCAGGTCTTTGCCAAACAAAAGCTTATCCTGAAATGGGAGTTTACTGAGCTGCAACTTGGAAGCAACATCTGCTAACCAATTACACAGCCACAAGTAGTGACGAGCAGCCACCATAGAGGCCATACATTTGGACAAGCTCCAAATCAAATCATAAAAAGCATCTGCCAGGTAAGCTGCTCCAGACTCCAGCTTGGCTGCCTCCATGGGAAACAGCTCTGATGCTCCAGAGCCCTTCAAAATAGCTTGTGCCCAGCACAAACATGTGCATGTCATGAAGGCACTGCAGACCAATGCCTGCAACGACAGGGCATTGATATCAAATGCCTGCTAAGTAAGGTCTCCAACTTCCAATCCTGTCCTCCATGGGGATAGTGGTCTTCTCTTCTTTGCGACTACTGAAACTGCAGCATCCACCTTAGTAGAGCAGAACAGCTCCTTTTCCTGATCAGATAGTGGCCATGGGCCACGTTCCTTTCAGTCCTGCTTCCAGGACTTCCCATTCATCCTGAATCATCTGTTGAACCATCTTGCAAGGAAAAAACATCCTCACCTTTCTGACCACTTGGAACAGTGGATCTTTCAGAGATTCCTCTTTAGGAGGGACGTCTGTCACCATATTAAAGTCACCAGCTCGTCCCTGTGAAAGATGCGCACAATGTGAGATCCCTCCCCTTGTGGAATCTGATCCCCTTCCAGCTCCGTATCCTCCAGGACATCTACTTCCACACCCTGGTCCTCCAACTCCTCAGAGTGAGCAGACCCCAAGTCCTCCCATGTGTCACCATCGAGCCTGCTTCCCCCTCTGTTCTGGTGCTCAAGAGGGCTTTAGATCAAGCTCTCTTCCTTATTTTCTGCTGAGGTGCAACCAGCCCCTCCTCCCCACACTGCCTCATACAGAAGGCCTTATACAAGAGGAGGACAAACGCCAGTGAGAACCCCCCCATGAGTTCATCCATGGGCCCATCTTTGGACAAGTGGGGGCTGGGGGGGGGGGGATCTAGGAATCCTCTGCTTTGGCTCCAACACTGGTAGGGGCAGGCCCTCACTGCTGTCTAGAGGAGGGTCGAGTGCTGGTGCTTTTCTTGCAGACACTCCTCAGCTGATCTAGACTCTGCCTCACCCACAGCTGAGACAGAGCCCCTATGGGAACCACATGCAAGACATGTGGACCTGGAAGGTATGCCACCCATACAACCCCAAGCAGGGTTGCTCAAGTTCCAACCCTCTGGCCACCAATAAGCTGTCCTTCACAAAATGTTCACAGCTTGGCAACTAATAGTATGCTGTAGGCACTGTTCTTTTGTCTAATTTTTTTTTCTTTAATTATGCAAACAGGAAAACAGGCAAGTCACCAACAAAACAAAGTGAAGAAAGGTGCCGGTAGTGTCTGAAAACCTCCATCGAATCACTCCTCACTAAGATGAAAGTGATTCATAAAAATGACAATATTCCCTGCTCTGCACGGAAACCCACCACTAGAGCCACACAGTCCTCCAAAATCAACCACCACCCTCAGAAGTCCAACTTATTTTATGCAAGTCAATTCAATGTGATTGTCAATCCTGAGAACAGAAATTACCCACTGGTGGAAGGAAGACAACCAGTGAGACACTGATACCTGGGTATAAACTATATCATAATGACAGAACTGATCAAATTGGTGGAGGGGTTGTGCTCTATGTTAGAGAGGGCATTGAGGCAAAGGATTAAAGTTTTGCAGGAAACAAAATTCACTGTACAATCTCTATGGATTAAAATTCCATGTAAAAAAAAGAAGGCGATGGCAGTGAGGTTGTACTATCAACTGCCTGGCCAGAATGAACAAATGGATGATGAAATGCACAAAGAAATCAGGGAAGCTAGCAAAAGTTACAGAACAGTAAGAAAAATGGGTGATTTCAATTACTCCGGTCTTGACTGGGTCAGTATCACAGCAGGACATGCTAGGAAGATAAAGTTTCTAGATGAAATATAAATGACTGATTCTTGGAGCAGCTGGTTCATGAACCAACCAGAGGAGAAGCCATTTTGGACTTAGTCCTTAGTGGAACACCAGATATGGTGCAAGAGATAAAGGTGTTGGGGCCACTTGGCAATAGTGATCATAGCATAATCTCATTTGAATTAATTAATGGAGGAGGGATAGTAAGGAAATCCACAGTACTTCCTTTGAACTTTCAAAAGGAGGATGATGATAAAATGAGGAAAATAGTTAAGAAAAAACCTAAAAGCAGTAGCAAAGGTTAAAGACTTATATCAAGCTTGGGTGTTTAAAAATCCTATCTTGGAAGCTCAGATCAGCTGTATTCCACGCTTTAAGAAAAGTGGAAGTCCAAAAAACTGCCAGCATGGTGTAAAGGTGAGGTCAGAGAGGCTGCTGTTGCCAAAACAGCATCTTTCAGGAAATGGAAAAAAGCCAAATGACAAACATTGGAAACACCACAAGGACTGGCAAGGTAAATGCACAGCATTGATAAGGCAGGCAGAGAATTTGAGAAGAAACTTGCTGTGTAAGCAAGAAGGTGTAAAAGACTTTTTCAAGTACATTCGTAGCAAAAAACCTGTAAGAGAGTCAGTTAAACCATTAGATGATAGAGGGGTAAAATGGGCAGTAAGAGGGAAAAAGGCTATAGCAGAGAGACTGAATGAATTCTTTGCTTCGGTTTTTACTGAGGAAGATGTAGGGATGTTACCCATGACGGAAGTGGTATTTAAAGGCAATACTGCAGAAGTATTGAAAGAAATATCGATACACGGGGAAGATGTATTACAACTATTTGATAAACTGAAGAGTAGCAAATCACCTGGACCGGATGGTATACAGTCAAGGGTGTTGAAAAAATGAGATTGCAGACCTACTATTAGTAATCTGTGATCATGAAAATCATCTGTAATACATTGGCGATCCTCCAATCTTCAGGTAACACCAATTTTTAAAAAGTGTTCCAGGGGTGATCCTGATGTCAGTACCAGGAAAAATAATAGAAACCATCATAAAGAACAAAATTACTCAACATGTAGATAGTCATGGCTTACTGGGAGACAGCCATCATGGCTTTAGACAACAAAGTTCTTGTCTTACTAATCTGTTATGTCTTTTTGAAGGTGTGAATAAGCAGGTAGACAAAGGTGAGTTGGTTGATATAATGTATATGAACTTTCAGAAAGCCTTTGACAAGGTCCTTCAGAGACTTTTGGCAAAACTAAAATGTCATGGGATAGGAGGCAGTGTACTATTGTGGATCAGGAAATGGTTAAAAGATAGAAAGCAGAGGGTAGGGCTAAATGGCCAATTTTCCCAATGGAAAAAGGTGAACAGTGGAGTACCCCAGGGATCTGTGCTGGGTCCGCTGCTTTTTGACATATTTATAAATGACTTGGAAAAGGGAATAACAAGTGAAGATATCAAATTTGCAGATACAAAACTATTTAAAGGTGTTAAAACCCATGAGGATTGTGGAAAATTTCAAGAGGATCTTGATAAATTGGAAGACTGGGCATCCAAATGGCAGATGAAATTTAATGTGGACAAGTGCAAAGTTATGCACCTAGGGAAGAACAACCCAAACTATAGTTACACGATGCAAGGCTCCACATTAGGAACCACCACTCAGGAAAAGGATTTAGGCGTCACTATGGATAACATCTTAAAACCCTCCGCCCAGCATGCAGCAGCCACCAAGAGAGCAAATAGAATGCTAGGTATCATAAGGAAAGGAATGGAAAATAAAACAAAGGATATTATAATGTCTCTATCGTTCCATGGTGCGACCGCACCTTGAATATTGTGTGCAATTCTGTATCTTAAAAAGGATATAGCGTTATTAGAAACAAATGGTAAAGGGGTTGGAAGGATACTCCTATGGAGAGACTAAAAAGGTTAGGGCTCTTCAACCTGGAAAAGAGACAGCCATCTAACAATGTGTTCCATGGAAATCCACAGCCTTCATATGTTGGGGTTGCTGATCTGACCCCTTTCCGTTTTCTTCTTGGATCTCTCCGCAGCTGTCCCCAAGTCACTTTCTCTTCTTTGGACTCTCCATCTTGCATCACTCCCTTAATCCAGCCACTTCCTTCTGTAGTCCTGCCTCTGCCAATGCAGTCACGGCCTCCACCATGTTGTGAATTCTCCAGGTTTGGCCCTCCTTTTTACGCTAGGTCAAACCACCTGTACCTGAGTTGTGCAGTCCTCAGGATCTGTATGACCTCTGCTACTTCCTTACACCTTTGTAAAGTCCCCACAGGCAAGTCTGCATAAATAGCTATCTGACTGCCTTGCCACTTGGAGCTACCCAACATTCTCCTTATTGCTACTCCTATGAGGCATTTAAATATCTCTATCATACTTCCTCTCTTCTTTTGGCAATATATATATATATATATATATATATATATATATATATATACACACACACACACACACACACTTACTTACCTATAATTTCACAGGGTTTTATTGCTGAAATGCCACTAGTGGCATAAATTCTGGTGCCCCAACCAGGAATGGGGCCCAGCAATCCCACACGATGGAGGCAGAGCATAACTTACCTTTTAAAAAATTGCCACATTGCCCTCCTTTAGCTTCCATCAATTAGCTCTTGTCTGACAACGACGACCCAACCCGCCCCCCCCCCCCCCCCCCCAACAGCTGGAGATATGCATAAGTACCTTGCTTCCTTTCCTGTTGGTTGGCTAAAGACTCATAATAGCAGCTTTATTTTTTCTTTATCTTTATGTATTTCTTGATATACTGCGTTTCAGGACAGTGTTAGCAAAGCTGTTTACAAAAAGAGTAGTTACTCACCTGTAACAGGTGTTCTCCAGGAGCAGCAGGAATCAGTCCTCACATATGGGTGACATCAACATCGATGGAGCCCCCATGCGGAGCATTTCCCCAGCTTTCTAAGAAAGCCTTTGGGAATACACCCACGCATGCACTGTCCCCTTCCCACCCAAAGGTGCCATCTTGCTCAGTCAGATGACATAGTTCATTTTGTTTTTTTGTGCTGTCTTTTAGTTATATACAACTTTAACTCCCGGAGGGGGGGGGGTGTGAGTGCTGCTCCTGCCTCCTACTCTTACAGCCTCCAGGGCATCAAATTGAGAGTTGTGAGATTGGGGTGCAGAAGGGAACCCTTATCCTGAGAAAGAAGATCAGGTTGCAACCCCAGAGGGAGTGGGGTGTCCACCGCCAGCTGCAACAGAAGCAGGAACCAGGGCTAACTCAGCCATCTGGGGGCCACCAATATGACCGAGGCCCTGTCCCTTAGAATCTTAAACAAGGTTCGGGCCACCAGGGGCATGGGAGGAAACGCATACAGGAGGCCCTTGGACCATGAGATCAGGAAGGCATCTGCTGCAAATCTCATGGGATGCAGTTGCCTGGAGCAGAATTGAGGCAGCTGCCGGTTCAGGGGACTGGCAAAGAGGTCTATTGATGGAAGTCCCCACTTCAGGAAAATGTTCTGAACCACCAAAGGGTGCAGTTGCCATTCGTGAGGCTGCAGACCCCTGCTCCATCTGTCTGCCAGGAAGTTTTCGTGGCCAGGAAGATAGATTGCCCTGAGCAGCATATTGCGAAGTGCAAAAGAACATAGGGCCTGAGCTTCCTGACACAGGAGCCTGGACCCCGTGCCCCCTTGTTTGTTCACATAGAACATCGGCACCTGGTTGTCTGTCTGTACCAAGACCGAATGGTGGGCTAGGGTGTGAGAGAAGGCCTTGAGGGCTAAGCGTATCGCCCTGAGTTCCAGGAGATTGATTTATTGCGTGGCCTCCCATGGAGACCACAGGCCTTGTGTGCACTTGTCCAGACAATGTGCACCTCAGCCCTGCAAGGAGGCATCGGTTGTGAGTACCACAGTGGAAACAGGTACCTGAAAAGGAGTTTTAAATTCTCTTATATACCACACTATTCTGCATCAGGGCGGTTTACATTGAACAAACTGAAATTACATTGAACAGGGCATTAGTTCCCTGCAGAAGGTGGGGGGGGGGGGGGGTGTAGCCACCACTGAAAGGAGTTCAGGAAGGGTTTGGACACCCTTACTTTGTCTCTTAGGCTTCCAGTAGCCTGCCTCCACTGAGTCCTGAGACACCACTATGCAGGCCTCATATTCAGGCATGCATTGGGGGGTCACATGCACTATGGAAGCCATGTGGCCCAGGAGCCGTAAACAAAGTCTGGCAGAAACCAGTGGGTTGTCTAGAAACCAGCTGGCCAAGTCCATCAGCCTTTCCGCTCTGTCTTCTGGCCAGTAAGCTTTGGCATGCAGGGAGTCTAACCTTGCCCCTATGAACTGCAGGTTCTGGGAGGGGAGCAAAGTGGACTTTGCAAAGTTTATGACAAAGCCTAGTTGTTGAAGGAGAGACACAGTATGGAGGGTGGCTTGCCTGGCCTCCTGGAGAGTCTGACCCCTGATGAGCCAGTCGTCCAGGTAGGGGAAGACAAAAATACCCTGGTTTCTCAAGTAGGCCGCCACCACCGCCAGACACTTTGTGAAGACCCATGGGGCAGAGGTTAGGCCAAAGGGCAGTACTCGGTACTGAAAATGGTTTCCTCCCACCACGAACCATAGGTATTTTCTGTGGTCTGGATGAATGAGGATGTGAGTGTACGCATCCTTCAGATCTAAGGAGCATAGCCAATCTCCCTGCTGGAGGTAGGGCAGCAGTGTTCCAAGAGTAAGTATCTTGAACTTTTCCTTTTCCAAGAACTTGTTGAGATTTCTCAAGTCCGGAATGGGCCGGAGACGTCCATTTCTCTTTGGCACAAGAAAGTACCTGGAGTAGAAGCCCTGCCCCAGCAGGTGGGGAGGTACAGGCTCCACCGCCCTGTCTTGAAGAAGACTTTGCAGTTCCTGGAGAAGGAGTTCCTGATGCAGAGTAGGTCTTGGAGGCTCCCCTGGAAAGTAGGAGGGGAGTACCTGATTGAAATGGAGCAGATAGCCCTTCTGGACTATGCTCAGTACCCAAGCATCTCCGGTGATGAGCAGCCACTGGTGGGCAAACAGGGCCAACCGACCTCCCGTGCTGAGATGGGCCAGCAGAGGTGGAGAGGCTATGCAGTGGGAGTCAAAAACCCCCTCCCTGCTGAATAGGAGCAGGAGCTGGAGGTTTGGGGGCTTTCTGCCTACAGGGCCCATGGCCCTGCCCATTGGCCTGCTGATCCTGCTGGGGAGGCCTGATAGTGAGGGAAAGGTTTGTAGGCAGATGACTTCCTCGGGTAAAAGGCCTTTTTCCCCGAGCCCTTCTTCTTATGAGAAGGGGCAGAAGTTTTCCTGGACAGCCTCGTCCTCGTCAGAGTCTCGGTCTCGAGCTCAGCGGCCTTTTCGGCCATGGGCTTGCCAAAGAGGTTTTCACCCCAGCATGGGACATCGACCAACTTATCCTGTACCCATGGCTCGAGGTCCGATGACTGTAGCCATCCCTGGCATCGAGCACCGATGCCGGCCAGGAGTGAAGGAGTGGTCTAGTGGTTGGGGCAAGGTACTTCAGGCCTTAAGGTCGGGGGTTCAAATCCCACTAGAGGACAGCAACCTTGGGCCGGAAGGACTGGGGTTTCTAGTCCCACAGGTGCTCCTTGTGGTCTTGGGCAAGCCACTTAACCCTCCATAGCCTATGTTCCCTGTAAAATAGTTATCTCCAAGTTATAATACCCTGTTCAATGTAATTTCAGTTTGTTCAATGTAAACCGCACTGATGCAGAATAGCACGGTATATAAGAGAATGTAAATAAATTAAATAAATAAATACTCAGGCCGAAGCCTCAAAGCCATTGTAGGCCGCCTGGGAGATAAACTTGGAGCATTCCCGGATCCCTGAGGACAAGGACTTGAACCTCTGCAAAGGTTCCCTGGAGAGGCCAGCCGAGAACCTGGCTATTTCTTTAGCCAGGTCCCGCAAGTACATGCCCATGTACAGCTGGTAGGACTGGACACAGCAAGCAAGCATCAAGCCCTGGAAGCACTTTCTACCGATGGCATCTAGGCTTCGGGCCTCCCTACCAGGGGGATGGGGGGGCGGGGGGGGGGGGAGCACCGCAGAGTGCATCTTCTGGCTCTTCAGACGATGCATGGCCAATTCCACAACCATAGAATGGTGCGGCAGCTGTGCCTTCTGGAACCCCGGGCTCTTTCGGACACGATACATGGAATTGATCTGCTTGCTCAACACCAGCGCCGAGGCCGGTGCCTCCCACATTCGGAAGAGGAGCCGTTCCAGCATCGGAGGAACCGGCACAGTAAAGGCCTCCCTCGGGGGAGAGTCATACTGGAGGGCTTCGAGCTCTTCGGCTCGAGGCTCCTCCTCGGGATCTGCAGGAACATTCAAAGCCTTGGCCATGTCCCTGACAAACTCCGACAACCGGGTGTCCTCTGGTGTGGACCTACTCCGGGGCTCGGACTGCGGTGAGTCCGAAGGGACACACCGAGTCCGAAAGGTATCGGGGGACTCCTCGTCCGCCGTCTCCCACGCAGACTTATCCGAGGAAGAGTTGAGGGGCTCCGACCGTGCAGGCTCCAGTAACACCCACCCCGATGCCCTCGGTCCCGAACGGGAGGTCGAGGGAGACCGTGACCGAGTCCGGACTCGGGCCTTCATGGCTTCAAGAACTGGCTCGGTCTCCGGGGTCAACGTCCCGGTGGTCGGGGCAAATACACCAGTCAGGCTGGCCATCAGCACCCGCTGCTGATCCATGAAGGCAGACAGTCTGCACTCCAAGGCTGTCAGCCTGAGTCCAAGCTCAGGAGACTCAGCAGCCACAGACGTCGGCTCCCTGGGAGGCGAGTCCTCGAGGACAACAGGACTTATGTGCTCGAAGGACTCCGGCTCTATATGAGAGATACCTTAGTCGGCTTCTCCAGCTCCAGGCGGTCAGGGGTCCGAGACCTGGCCCTCAAGGAAACAGGGGTATCCTCTAATGATGCCCTCACAAGCTTTCTCTTCCTCTTATGCTCCCGACTGGAGGACTCCCTTTCCGAGGAACCCCGATGAAGCTCAGGGTCAGACTCCCGAGACGTCGAGGCCTCTGATGAGGTCCGGACTCGGCCGGAGGCAGAGTCAGAAAAAATTCTCTCCTTCTGATGCTGCCGGCTTCTGAGTGTCTTAGTGGACATCTTTCCACATGGGACACAGACCTTGGGATCATGGTCCGGCCCGAGGCAATGCAGGCAGCAGTCGTGTGTGTCGGTAAGAGACATGAGCTTCTTACAACGATCACACTTTTTAAAACCACTGGAGGCCATCAGGGAAAAAAGGGCCTCCGCGAGGTCAAAGGACCGGCTCTCCAGGGAAAAAGAAAAAGAGCGCGAACGCGTGCCACGAAGGGCAAAAAACGAAAAATAGAGATTGGGTCGATACCGGCGTACCGAACCCAGGCGGGAAGGGGAACCGGCGTCAAACCAAAGAGAGCAAAAATCACAGAAAAAAAAATCAAACTTTTCTGGGTGACACAGACTCACGTCCGTTGGGCTCCACGGAAAAAGAAAGACTGAGCAAGATGGCACCTTTGGGCAGGAAGGGGACCGTGCATGCATGGGTGTATTCCCAAAGGCTTTCTTAGAAAGCTGGGGAAATGCTCCACATGGGGGCTCCATCGACGTCGATGTCACCCATATGTGAGGACTGACTTCCTGCTTGGTCCTGGAGAATATAAAATAACGAAACTACCAAGAACAAGAATGCTAATAACTCATAGGAAAGGATAGGGAGCGATAGAGCTTAGGCAGGGAAGGAAAACGGCAGAGAAAAAGGGATAGAATTGCTTGCCACACCTGTCTCCCATAAATCAGGAGCTTCCAAATGCATCCTGAAAAAGGTGAGTGTAGTGTAGCTCAAATCTTTCTGAAAGGTATTCCAGAGAAGGGGAGCAGTGAAGGTGTGAACAAATAGGTAGACAAAGGTGAATCAGTTGATATAGTGTACCTGGATTTTCAGAAAGCCTTCGACAAGGTCCCTCATGAGAGACGTTTGGCAAAATTAAAAAGTCATGGGATAGGAGGTAGTGTACTATTGTGGATCGGGAACTGGTTAAAAGATAGAAAGCAGAAGATAGAGCTAAATGGCCAATTTTCCCAATGAAGAAAGGTGAATAGTGGAGTACCCAAGGAATCTGTGCTGGGTCCGCTGCTTTTTAACATATTTGTAAATGACCTGGAAATGGGTTTAGTGAGTGAGGTAATCAAATTTGCAGATGACACAAAATTATTCAAAGTTGTTATAAACCCATGAGGATTGTGAAAAATTGCAACAGGACCTTGATAAATTGGAAGACTTGGCATCAAAATGGCAGATGAAATTTAACGTGGATAAGTGCAAAGTTATGCACCTAAGGGAAGAACAACCCAAACTATAGTTGCATGTACAAGGTTCCACATTAGGAACCACCAGCCAAGAAAAAGATTTAGGCATCATCGTGGACAACCCTCCACACAGTGTGCAGCAGCAGCAGCTGAGAGAGCAAATATAATGTTAGGTATCATTAGGAAAGGAATGGAAAAGAAAAAGGATATTATAATGCTTCTGTATCGTTCCATGGTGAGACGGCACCTTGATATTGTGTGCAATTCTGGTCACCATATCGTAAAAAGGATATAGCATTATTAGAAAAGGTACAGAGAAGAGCCACCAAAATGGTAAAGGGAATGGAAGGATACCCCTATGAAGAGGAGCTAAAAAGGTTAGGGCTCTTTAACCTGGAAAAGAGAGGGCTGAGGGGAGATATGATAAAGGTTTATAAATTAATGGAGTGGAATGGATAAACATAGATTGATTGTTTACACGATCAAAATATACAACGACTAGGGGGCATGCAATGAAGCTATAGAATAACCTATTTAAGACTAATAAGAGAAAATATTTTTTCACTCAACATGTAATCAAACTCTGGAATTCATTACAAGAGGATTTAGTAAAGGTTGTTAGTGTAGCTGGGTTTAAAAAAAAGGTTTGGACAAGTTCCTGGAGGAAAGGTCCATAAACCATTATTAAAGGGGACACAGAATATCCACTGCTTGCCCTATACAAGCATTGTGGAACCTGTGTCTTTTAAGGAAACTGCTAGGTACTTGTGACGTAGATTTGCCACTGTTGTTAACAGGATAATGGGCTTGATGGACCTTAGTCTGACCCAGTATGGCATATCTTATGTTCTTATGACAGAGGTCTATAAATTAATGAATGGAGTTGAACAGGTAAACAGATTGATTGTTTACATCAGAATATAAAGAAGCCTAGGGGACATGCATTGAAGCTACAGGGCAACCTATTTAAGACTAATAAGAGAAAATATTTTTTTCACTCAACATGTAATCAAACTCTGGAACTTTTTACGATATAGTAAAGGCTGTTAGTGTAGCTGGTTTAAAAAAAAGGTTTGGACAAGTTCCTGGAGGAAAGGTCCATAAACCATTATTAAAAGGGACCCAGGATATCACTGCTTGACCCAATACAAGCATTGAGGAACCTGTGTCTTTTGGGGAGACTGCTAGGTACTTATGACCTAGATTTGCCACTGTTGAAAACAGGATACTGGGCTTGATGGATCTTGGTCTGACCCAGTATGGCATATCTTATGTTCTCTGTGGCTGCTGTCCGCAGACAGCCTCCTGCCAATCCGCTCAGACATAACTTACTGGCTTCAGCCATGTTGGTACTAAGAGCGCTGAAGCAATAAGCCCAATTTCATCCCCACGGCCTCTCACCCCATGAGGGGCTCTGGAGCCACCAATCTGCTTTCCTCAAAGGCAGCAGAAACCTTCCTGGGGAGGGGCTGACCGGCAACCACAAATAATCTTTATTCTTTAAACATTCAATATACTACCTTAAAACAAATAGTAACAAGGTGGTTTACAGTCAGTTACATTTGCTATGAAAAAAGAAAAAAAGTCTACCAGTCGTTAAACACCCCAGTGTTGAAGGGCCAGTTCTCCAAAGTAAATACCGTAAAGACAATTCAAAAGATAGCCGAAAAATCTCTTATTTGTCCCTTCAGTGAGCCCTTGCTTATGGAATCACATCTCTGCAGCTTTTTGGAGACAGATACTGGAGGCTGGTGGAAGGTGCCAGCTACTTATGTATGCCAATATCATGAAAACATGACATGCTCAGTCTCCAAGTTGCTTGTGAGGGGTGACAATCCACAGGTGCTGGACTCGACTGGAGGGACGAGAAGGAAATGCCTATTTTATATGCACCTATGCTTCCAGCCAATATTATAGGTGACCACTTGGGGGCATAAGATGCTATTCCACTCAAAGTGCTTTTAAAATTGCTCTTTACTGAACAGGAAAAATGCAGTCTCTCACAATGGGTTATGTCTAAATGGCAAGCTTCCTTTAACTTCAAAAACAAAAAAAAAAACCCTTTTGTTGTTGTTTCTAAAGGTTCTGGAACATTTAAACTGTATCACAGGAATCACCGTGGAAAGCATTTTAGAACTGTCCACTGCAATACTGAATCATAGCATCGGCACCACGACCCCACGAAGGCACTGACTAAAGGTGAAATTAGACTTACCTGCTAATTGTTGTTCCAGGAGTGTAGACAGTCTGGTCCCGGACCTCTGGGTTCCCTATCTCATTCAGCAGCTTGGAGACTGAGAAAACTCCTCCTTTTTGTGATGTCACCGATATATCTCCCCTGAATCCACCTCCCAAGTTCAGTAACCTATTGACAAAGCAGACTCACCAGAGATACAATTAAGCCTTTAACATCATGAACAAACACAAAAATAGCCTACACCAAGGCTAACGTGACTTTAACTTAAGCAGGCCACTCCCTTTCACACCCACGAGGGAAGAGGATTACCTAAAAAAGCAGAAAAACTATCCCGCTTTCACTGGCTCCTTAATTTCTTTATTCTTTTGCTCTGTGAGTGGCGCAAATGGACAGTCAGTTGTGCCCCGAAGCTATGCTAGACCTTGGCAAGCAACGACATGCTCTTACCTGTAAATGTGCTCCAGCGCAAAGGTGCCTAGCTAGCGAAAAATACACTGGGTGGGACACGGGACCAGACTGTCTACACTCCAGGAACAACAATTAGCAGGTAAGTCTAATTTCACCTTCCTGATCGTGATAGCCAGTCTGGTCCCGGACCTCTGGGTTAGTACCAGAGCAGTGAAAAGTGCTTCAAGCATGGGAGGGACCCGGAAGACCAGCCTACAGCACCGCAGACCCAAAGCCGGTCTCTTCCGCCCTTTGCACCTCCAGGCGATAATGTTTAACAAAGGAATGCAAGGAAGACCAAGTCGCAGCCTTGCAAATCTCCGCCGGAGGAACCAAACGTACCTCCGTCCAAGACGACGCCTGCGCCCCCTAGTGGAATGCGCCCGCAGACCGTCGGACACCACTTTACCTTTCAGCAGGTAAGCCGACGCAATGGCCTCCTTTATCCACCGAGCAACAGACCCCTTGGAAGCCGAGTCACCCTTTCTCGGCCCCGCGAAAAGCACAGAGTCTGTCCGACTTGCGAAAACATGCTGTCCGCCGCAAATACTTTTTCAGCGCTCTACGGACATCTAACAGATGTAACTTTCTCGGCCCCGACGCCTGAGATTCCTGAGAAAAAAACGGCAAGGAAATCTCCTGATTCATGTGGAACGGCAAAACCACCTTGGGGAGAAAACCCGGTACCGTTCGCAACACCACTTTCTATGCAAAAAAGGAAAGATAGGGCTCTCTACAAGACAGGGCCTGCAATTCCGAGACTCTCCTCGCCGAACAAATGGCCACCAAAAACATCACCTTGAGAGTAAGATCCTTGAGCGACGCCCGGGACAACGGCTCGAAGGGCGCACGCTCCAACGCATCGAGAACCAACGGCAAATGCCACTTAGGAACGAACGGGCTAACAGGAGGTCGCGCTAAGGACACTGCCCGGAGAAAACGCTTTATGTCACACTGACTCCCCAGCGCTTGACCCCTCACCTTGCCTCTGTAACAGGACAACGCCGCTACTTGTACATGGAGGGACGCTGCTGCAAGCCCTTTATCAAAGCCGGCCTGCAGAAAATCCAAAATCTGAGGAATGGACGACCGGAGCGCTTCACACCGTTTCTCCACGCACCAGGCCTCAAAAATCCTCCAAACACGCACATAAGCAAGCGAGGTAGACCGCTTCCTAGCCCTCAAGAGCGTAGCTACGACTGCTTCCGAATAGCCTCTGGATTTCAACCGTGCCCTTTCAAGAGCCATGCCGTAAGAGAGAACCGATCCACATGAGGCATGAATAGAGGCCCTTGCGACTGCAGATCTGGACGAGCGGGAAGTCGCCAGGGCCTGGCCACCACCAGGCGCATCAGATCCCCGTACCATGGCCTGCGAGGCCAGTTCGGAGCTATCAGAATGACCTGACCCCCGAAGCTTTCGACACGCTGCAGCACTCTTCCGATCAGGACCCACGGGGGAAAAACATATAGTAGCTGCCCCACCGGCCACTCCTGAACGAGAGCGTCTAAACCTTCCGACATCCTCTCTCTTTTCCTGCTGAAAAAACGGCTGGCCTTCGCCGAAGAGAAGGTCGCCATGAGATCCATGACCGGCACGCCCCACCGGCGTACCACCATCTCGAAGACCTCTGGATGGAGCACCCATTCCCCTGGGTCCACCCGAACTCGACTGAGGAAAATCGGCCTGCACATTGTCCACTCCCGCTATATGCGCCGCCGAGAGATCCAGAAGTTTCGCCTCCGCCCAAACGCACAGGGCTTCGGCCTCCAATTCCAGCGCAGTGCTGCAGGTTCCGCCTTGCCTGTTGACATACGCCACCGCCACGGCGTTGTCGGAGAACACTCGAACCGCCCTGCCTGCGACTAACGGCTGAAAACTCCGCAGAGCCAGGTACACTGCTCTCAATTCCAGCCTGTTGATCGACCATTCCCTCTCCAGGTCATCCCAGCTCCCCTGAGCATAGCTGCCCTGACAATGCGCTCCCCAGTCCAGAAGACTGGCGTCCGTCATTAGAGGCACCCAAGGCGGCGCGTCCAACGGCTTCCCCCTCTCCAATGAGCCCGGACGCAACCACCACCGCAGGGACTGTCGAACTTCCGCCGGACAGCTCAACCGTCGGGACAACGGGTCCCGCTGATGCGACCAGCGCCGTAGTAACGCCCTCTGCAATGGCCGCATGTGGGCCCTTGCCCACGGGACTGTCTCTATGGAGGCCGCCATCGTGCCCAAAACCTGAAGGTAATGCCACGCCAAGGGGGCAGTGCGCCGAAGGAACTGGACTATCAACCCTCTAAGGGCCCACACTTGGTCCTCCGTAAGGAAAACCCTGCCGACCTCCATGTCAAAGCGAGCCCCCAGATATTCCAGACTCTGCGAGGGAACCAGCTGGCTCTTCGTCCGATTGACTATCCAACCGAGCTCCTCGAGAAACGACACCACACGTGCCGTAGCTGTCTCGATCTCTGATCTGGACTTTGCCCGGATTAGCCAATCGTCCAAGTAAGGATGTACTAGAATGCCCTCCTTCCAGAGAGCCGCAGCCACCACCACCATTACTTTCGTGAAAGTGCGTGGCACCGTCGCCAAGCCGAACGGTAGCACTCGGAACTGAAAGTGACCGAAGGGGACTGCGAACCTGAGAAATCTGCAATGCTCCAGTCTGATGGGGATGTGGAGGGTAGGCCTCGGACAGATCTAGAGACGTGAGAAACTCTCCTCTTCGCACCGCCACTATGACCGACCGCAGCGTCTCCATGTGGAAGTGCGACACCAGAAGACACCGGTTTACTCTCTTGAGGTCCAGAATAGGCCGGACTCCTCCATCTTTTTTGGGCACCACAAAATAAATGGAGTATTGACCGGATTTGCGTTGGCTTGGCGGAACGGGCATGATCGCCCTGAGATCTAGGAGCCTTTGGACAGTCTCCCGTAACGCCTCGCACTTGGCGACGGACTTGCCGGGAGATTGCACGAAGGCCTCGCACACCGGTCTCAAAAACTCCAGCGCGTAGCCCTCTCTGATAACTTCCAGAACCCACTGATCTGAGGTTACTCGGACCCAGGCAGCATAAAACTCCTGCAACCTCCCTCCTATCGGCAGCAAGGGTGCCCGGGTCCCCCTTATCTCATTGCTGCTTTTTGTTAGCGAAGGCCGAGGAAAAGGAAGGACTGAAACCCCGTCCCGCTTCTCGAAACCCCCGGAAACCTTGACCTCTGTTGGGGAAACGACCTCTCTGGTTCGCACCAACCCTCTGGAACCGCGAGCGCCGAAACTCGCCCTGCTGCCCTTTACCAGGTGTATAGGACTGGCCCCCCTTGGGCCTGTCCTCGGGTAACTTACCCACCTTTAGTTTCACCTAAGTCCTTGACCAGCTTCTCCAAATCTTCCTCGAACAACAATCGGCCTTTAAAGGGCAGTTTACTCAATCGCGCCTTGGAAGAACTATCAGCTGCCCAGTTGCGCAGCCACAAGTAACGCCGCGCCGCCACTGCAGACGCCATGCTTTTGGACAGCCCACGCATCAGATCATAATGAATGTCAGCTAAATATGCCGCGCCAGATTCCAACTTAGGCCCTTCGCTAGCATCCGAACCATCCGGATTCACTTGCACCCGCTGAGACCAGTGTAGGCAGGCTCTAGCAACCCAAGCTCCGCAAATAGCCGCCTGGAGCAATAGGGCATTCACATCAAACACCTGACGCAAAACATCCAACTTTCGGTCCTGAGGGTCCTTAAGAGCCGCACTACCTTCCACTGGAATGGTGGTTTTCTTGGTGACCGCCGACACGGCCGCATCCACTTTGGGTGACTGAAATACCTCCTTATCCGGATCCAACAGAGGATACAGTCGACCCATCACCCTGGCTCCCCGAAGGGGTGCTTCGGGCACGTTCCACTCTTCCTGAATCATCTCCCGAAACACCCTATGTACCGGGAAAGCCCTTTGGTTCTTTCGGAAGACCTGCAACAAGGGATCTTCCAGAGAATCCTCTTCCGCCGACCCGGGTGCCGGCATATTGAGGGCCTTTAAGGTCTCCGCTATCAGAGCCGGGAGCTCATCCCTCCGGAAGACCCGCACCACCCTAGCCTGATCTTCCTTCTCAGATAGCTCCCCTTCCTCAAGCTTCTCGTCCACCTCCAAACCGTGATCCTCGTCGTCGGACAAAGGTCCATCCAAGGCTACTGAAGCCTCTCCAGAGACACCCTCCAGCCGAGCCCTCTTAGCTCTGTGGAGAAGATCCTCGGCCTGTGAGGTCGGAGCGGGTCTCTTCAGCCCGCCGGAGACCTCCGCCCCTGCCCGCTGAGGGACAGCTCCAAAGACTGTACGCTGGAGAAGCGTGACAAAATCCTGGGAAAAAATAGCCGCCAACTCTTTTGGAAAAGGAACTTGAGGGATAGAGACGTCGGGCGCAGAAGATGGACCAGCCACAGGTTCCACCTGAGGCTCTTCCGGCAGCAGTGCCACCGATTTTTCCTTCTCAGCCTCAGACACTACTTCTCCTGCGCCCCTGGACTGTTCCATAACTGCGGCCTCCCTGACACAGGACTTACACACTCCTGAAGTAGAAGCCCTCTTCAAGCCACAGACAAGGCAGAGAGGCCTAGAGGACATGATAAACTAGGCCAAGCTAAGACACTCGCAGCCCAGGAAGCCTGCTGAACTGGCAAGCCCTCCCTAAGAGCCTCAGCAGCACCAAATTGAAACGTTGCCCCTTTCTCGTTTTTTATTTTATTTTTTTTAACTAAGGGGAGGATCAGAAAAGGCCCCTCTGCCCAAAAGGCTGATCAAAAACACGAAACGATGCCCTGGAGAACTGCCGCGAGGAAAAACTGAGCGCCTCAGACAGCCGCGTCTACACGCGGTCCCGCCACACGGTTAGGCCCGGTGCCGGCACCTTCGCGCCAAAATGCACTGCACACAGAAACTCTCCACAAGCATGCTGGCTTACCTTTTCCCCAGCCGAAACAAGCACTCTGCACCTCGTGCCGCAGAGTTGCTTGCCGGCGGCTCCGGAGATCAGGACACTGAGAAGGGAGCTGCTTCACCACTGCAAACTGCCCTGACACATAAAAACAGCTCCCACGGGCCGAGCCAGCCAGCGCACGAACAGGCAGACCTCTGTGTGGCGCTGGCTGGACTCCTCTCCGGCTCTCACTCCCCACTAGCTGCAGCCAAGGCACCGAAGGTGGAAGGCTACCGATCCGGATTCCCCCAAAGCACAGGCACTGTCCCTGACAGAATAACGATCGCTGTAGTAGAGGGGGGGGGGAGTGAGGAAAGGGCCTGCAGATAACTTAAAGGCACAGCACCCCAAGTTAAACTGCTTGTGCACACTGACCCCAAAGGGCGAAATTTACCCCCATAAACTAACTATCCCAAACTTAATTGAGTCTCAAGTGAGCCTGGACCCCCGGGCTCCAGTCCATCCAGCTGCTTGGAGACTGAGGTAACTGAACTTGGGAGGCGGATTCAGGGGAGATATATCAGTGACATCACAAAAAGGAGGAGTTTTCTCAGTCTCCAAGCTGCTGAATGAGATAGGGAACCCAGAGGTCCGGGACCAGACTGGCTATCACGATCAGGAATTGTGCATTTTCTTTGTCTTACAGAACAAGGTCCCAATACTGCATTCTTAAGGTAAAAAACCAAAGTGATGCAGAAGAGAGCATAAGAATTTATGTAAACAAATCTGGGGAGGGGAGGGAACAAGTGAATGGTAACTTCAGAGTTCAACAGGACCAATATTCATAATGTTTATCTGGTCAGCCAAGGGTGGCCAGCTGGTTAAGGGAGCTGACCATGATAGCCCCACAGATCACCCTAGCACTATCTGGTTAGTAGAGGGGCAGTGCCGACATCCATCCTGCCAGATTTTCAGTCGGCACTTATCTGGCCAACTTAGGCCACATGAAAGGCTAGCCTGAGTTGCAATCTGGATAAAGTGCCAACTGAAAATCCGCTAAAAAAAGAGAGACACATTGGCACTTACCCAACTAATACCGCTCATCCCCGATATTTAGCAGTAGCTCCTATTTGGATCCTGACAAATATTTAAGCTCCATGGCATCTGAGTATCAGCAGTTTTGAAAATCAGCCCCATCATTTCTTTGTAATCTCGCTGTTACTGCTGCTGCTGGAGGGTGACAACATATATTCTAGGCTGAAGCATACATTCAGTTCTGTTTAAAAAGTACAAAGGGAAATAATCTGGCCAACCTGAGGGCAGTATTTCACACTGCCATGCAGAGGATACCAACAACACATTGCACCCTAGTGTGGAGTTGTTGCAGACAGCTAACCAGACCATGATTATCTTGCAATGACGCCATCTAGTGGCCAGCTATACAGTGCATGAATGCAGGGAGCCTTGATCTATAGGCCCCCTGCCAAGGACCATTGCTAGTATGACTGGGTAACAGACGACAGGAGGATAGGAGAAAAGTTATGAAGGCTCATAGCTGGGTTCCCACTACAGATTTCTGTTGAGCTAGAGGCCCAGAGGAGCAGGAGGAAACTTCTGGCCTCCAGAAATCAGAGAAAAGGTATAAAACAAACTTTACTACCTTCTATATCTAACCGCTATTTGCATAGATTAGCACAGTTTGTGCGCTGTGAATAATGAAGTTCCAACATGCCACCCCTGCCAGCAGTGATACTAGCACAATTGCTGCTAGTTCAGTGACAGGCCTTAATGTATTTTTCTTAGAATACAAAGTAGTTTTAAAACAATGTTTCCAACCCATGCATAAAGATTGCACCAAGCCTCCATTAAATTGCAAGTATTTAAAACATCGGTTGCAAAGATTTCAGTCCTAAACTGGATCTTTTTTTGTATTAAGTAAAAAAGAAAAATCAATATTAAAGCAGCATTTCAGTATAGTTAACTCTAAAGGCATGTATGCAAAAATACCTTCCCAATACGTGAACTAGACACTCCTGTAAAGCCACTGTAGTACAGAAGTGATTTTCTTTGAACTGAGAGGGGCCCCTTCCAATCACACCAGAGGATGTAATTTTGGAAACAGAAGCCGTTTCAAAATTAATTCCTTTTATAAACTATTTTGTGTGCAGGAGATCTATCCCACTTCCTTCGAGGTGCTCTTGCCCTGTACTAGACTTGTAAGACTCTAGTCTAGAGCAAATGATCAAAGTGACCGAGATCATACTACCCAGACCTTAAAAAATGTTTTTATTCCCTTGGAAAGGTGTAGTGTCACATGTTAGGACAGATCTTTCAGCATAAACTCAAGTCACCAGTGTGGAAGTGCTACTTTATTCTTATTCACTGACAAGACAAAGCAGCAGCGACTTTCATTGTGTCTAAAGAGATTTCTTAAATTGTTGCATGCTTATAATCTATACACGTTCATTTCATTGAACACCTTTCTTCATTACAGTGAAAGAAAATGTAAATCAAACGTTCAGGTTTTTACAGCAATGAGTATCCCATTCACAGACGGCACATGAAATACTCTATCAGACCTTGAATACAGCTAGTGGAAAAGCGATTCACTGAGAAATACAGAGATGGCATAACCACTTCTTCCTTCTATATTGCTTAGAACACGAATCTGTTCATAAACAAAACATGGCTTTTAGGTATATCTTAACCCGTTTTCTGAAAGCAAAAAAGTAGGGGGTAAATATGTGCAAATGCTCATGCAAGGACTTCCAAGGGGGGTGGGACACAGATGCTTTTTGGTATGCACATATGTGCACATGTTTTGAAACATAAGCTCCATAGTTCTGCATGGAACGTCTTGTCTGCTACTATGTAAACATGGTGCTTGTAAATAATATTAAAATACAAACAATTCACTAGGAGATTTTTCAAAACTAGAAAGTGACCAGCATGATTTTGGAAATTGTCATTTGTTATAAAATTGTGAAGACACCCAGGCAAGTCCCCATTTCAAATTTGTTAACATGAACTTGAGTGCTTTTGTCCACTGCTCCTCAGAGTTGAACTGAGTTTTGATGGAGTATGAGCCACCGTTTCCACCTGTGTCTTCAATCTTGCCTTTTTCTACATCCATTCTGCATCAAATTAAGAGTATAAAAGAATTAATCAAAAGGCTGCTGTGAGAGGTATGGCCACACATAGCATTGTTATTTCATGGGGAGCTGTGGCTGCTTCAAACGGGGTGCCCCAGGGGAACTCTCTACACTTTGGGTCAATGTCATACCACTAGGAGTTATTCCTCCTCCTCCCCTCCCCATCTGCACTAGATGGTATAGGAGCCCAACATTGGCCCCGAGTGAGACTTGTCTTGGCCTGTTCTTTAGATACCATCATTTTTCATGTGATTAATGAGCTCTCAATAATGTCATGTTGCTGACCCCTCTAACCTCATACTCTGCAACTACTTTTCCAGGGAAAATGCTTGCTTTATTTCAGTGGTTCTCAACCCAGTCCTCTGGACATACCTAGTCAGTCAAGTTTTCAAGATAAGCACAGTGAATCTGCATGAGAGAGATCTGCATGCACTGCCTCCATCGTATGCAGATCTCTCATATGCATATTCATTGTAACCTGACTGGCTAGGCGCGTTCCAAAGCTGGGCTGAAAACCCTTGCCCTTCCATAGACCTCCAGAGATGTAGCATCCAGCATTACATGCTGCTTCCATTGCAATAGGTGACCTTTTAAGAAGCTAAGATGTCTGCATAGCGTTTGCCGCATACGAGATTGGATTTTAGTGAGAAAAGAAACTATCAAAAAACTTAAGGAGTTAAGTTTCAACAAGACAGTTGACTTAAGAACATTCAGGTGTTCTTTGTGACTTTTTTATACATTGGTTGTCAACTGCTGTTAATAGGATTTGGTTGATGTTTTTTCTGTCTCTAAGAAATGAAATGTTGGCTATTTTGAAAATAAATTAATTTTGCTTTACAAATTTCTACATAATTTTGTTGCAGTTTTGTAGCCTCTGTTGGAAGACACAGTATAGATATGCATTTAAAAATGTTCTGTAATATATACAATTTGATAAATTTCAACACAAAATTTAAGGTTTTTTAATGGTTACTTATTAATGCATTGAATTAAGTCTTTATCTTTTATAACCTTTTGGAATCCCACTCTATACCCAGTATTCCACAAGGAAAACATCACATGGAGCCCCCATCAGAAAGAGAAGGAGATGCATGGTATAGCCCCCACTTTGAGGGATGTGAGAGAATGATAATTTGCCCACCTCTGAACTAAAGACAAACAATAAACAGATGTGTCAAGTTTTCCTTTGAACCCAAAATTATCTCTGTTCTGCTTTTTGATCCTTAAAAGAAATCTTTTACTCTAATATTGCTTAATGTGAGATTAAGGCAGCTCTCTTGTAAGAGATTGCAAACGTTGGTATGCATGTATTTTAAAACATGTACGACCTGCTCAGAAATCTAAGGATTAGTACTGTATTACTTCTTATGGCTTGCATGGAGGAAAGGTCAATAAACAATTATTAATCCTGCAGATCTCGGAAAGCCACTGTTTATTCTTGGGTTTAAGTAGCATGGAATCTATTTACTCTTCCGGATCCTGCCAGGTACTTTTCAGCTGAATTGGCCCCTATTGGAAACAGGAGGCTGGGCTTGATGGACCTCTGTTCCGACCCAGGATGGTATTTCTAATGTTCTATACTGTAAAGACTACTTAAACAATAGAAGTGGACCAATCTCTATACATCACTTACAAAGAGTGACAGTGCATAACCAAAAGTATTTTTGAAGCCTATGTGTCTGCTTCTCAATGAAGTTACAAGTCGTAGGGAAATGTTTCCACCTTCATATTGTGCAGAAGCATGAAGGACCACCACCAATCTCCATCCAGTATTCCCAAAAAGTAGTTTCAAACTAGTAGATTGGAGGGTATTCTCCAAGGGTTCAACCTATATGTTCCTGTTGCCATGATGTAATGTGTTTAAATTGGTCCGAGACAAAATAGCTAATAAAATCCTAATCTGGGAAGGATGCCATTAAACAACTGTACACACCAAGTTGTTTTGTTACCTGTATGGAAGACAAAATCCTGTGTCACCCTTCTCCACCTCCTCCTTAAACTGCTGCACGCAATCCAAGAAAGCCACCATTGCATGATCAAATTTATTGTCCCAAAAGAACCTTAAACCTCCAGAACAGTACAACGGCAACTCCTTAAGAGATTGTAAACATTACAAAAACATTAATACACAAAATCCAAGCCTACACAAACAGCATAGCTGCTTTCTTACGCCACTTGAATGCACAGAAATAACAGCAAACTAAGTTATATCTTTTTATTGGACTAACTTAATATGCTTCCCCAATAGCTTTCAGGAATTCATACTCCCTCACTAAAAAGAATTAGCAAAAGATGACACACCCCTGATGTTTTCAGACCAGGCCACTACATCAGTGACCTTATAAATCAGGATGTTAAAAAAAGGGTAAATTCAAACAATCCAGAAACATAAGACATTTAGGAGCAGGTTTACTATAGATTAGTGTACACTAAGTGCTGCTATGGCTTATTATTCCTATGAGAGAGAGGGGGGGGGGCACTTAGCATGTATTGACCTTTAGAAAACATGACCCTTAAAAGTTTAAAGGATCAACTATTAGGAAATTACATAAGATGACTGAACAGACACTTGGGTTTTCTAACAGTGATAAATAATTCTAATGCTTCTCCATTACTAACAAACCAGGGCCTTTCACCTTAATCCATTCCCACAATCATTGTAATGTATTTTATGAGTAACTTGACAGCTTTTGCAGCATGCAAAGCCTGTTTTTACACACAGAAAAGCTTTTATAAAGTTACATGCCCGCATACATGCATAAAAAGCAAGTGCACAGAAAGAATGTGCCTACTTTGAAGCGATCTGTGTGTAGGCATTCCTGGGGTGTAGGTTGGGCAGAGCAGAGGTGCTGTACGAGTGTGTTTTATAAACTATATGGGTACACTTGTAGAGCATGCACACAGCATTTATACATTTTTCGGAGCGCTTTGTGGATTAACATTTGTGCTGGTTCTGGGAGCCTATGTCAGAAAAGCATATCAGAGCCTCTGTTGCCTTTTTGGACGTCTCTCATTATTCTCAATGGGAACCATCAACTAAGCATATAACTTGAATTACCATGTGTTAGTGCAGCTTAGTAAATGAGGCCCCAAAATCATAAGCCTTTTTAAGACCGTGAAATGCTCACTTTGAGCTACCAATGAAAAGGTGCAAGCTAAATCCAGTTAAATTAAACACACATTCGTTTGGAATTGTTCATTATTCCATATAAAAGTTTGTGAATATCCTTACCTTTGACTTATCTGTGAGGGATTCCAAATACGAATGGTTTCCGTATGGGACGAGACGATATCTTAAAGGGGAAAGTTTAAAAAATGTTATATATACATATTTACGTTATTTTGGTCATATCTATGGTGCCATTTCCAACAGCTGCTACAATATATTAGGGTCCTTCTCTAACCTCTGAAATTTCAGGCCCATCTTATTTGCCAGAGCATGCAGCAACAACACAGTCTGTCCCCAGGCAGCATTAATTTCATTCCATTCCACAGGGACACTGGGGAGGCGACCCAGTCGAAAGTTATTAATAGTACCAAACTGCCCGCTGTGCCTGTAAAAAAAAAAAAGTTAAAGGTTTAATGTGTTTTTAATCTCAAAGTGTGCCAGAGAAATCTCTTTACGCTAGTGCTCAGGACAATCTCAAAGTGTGCCAGAGAAATCTCTTTACGCTAGTCCTCAGGATAATCTCAAAGTGTGCCAGAGAAATCTCTTTACGCTAGTCCTCAGGATAATCTCAAAGTGTGCCAGAGAAATCTCTTTACGCTAGTCCTCAGGATAATCTCAAAGAGCGCACTATCTCACTTCTCTTCTTTAGCTTGCTCTCCCACCCTCAAAAATAAGTTGTTGTGTTTAGAGGTCCATTTTATAACAGGGACCCTAGTCAAAGCACGCTTCACATGCTTAAAGTCACACCGGGGCCGACTTGTTTTTGTAGCAGAGTGCCTGCCTAAAATTAAGGTGCAATCCCTTACACCAGCCCTACAGCTGATGTCAGTGTGCATGTAAATTATTCTATTTTATGGACTTGTTTGCACTATCCACCCTCTACCCATTTGCACACCCAGGGGCGGCCCAAGGGGGGTGTGGGGCCATGTGCAGAGATTCACTGTGGGGCCTCATTTGCATAAATATTTGCATAAGGTTAACGTGCACTAACATTTAGTAAACATGCCTCTTAATGAGTGTCTGGCTAAAGAAAGACTACCAGATTTCTACATTAGTATATTCCAGTGCCAAGAGCCAGGCACATTAGGAATTACTATAGAAACAAGACAAAAAAGACCACATGGCTTATCTAGTCTGTCCTTCCATATCAACCACTACAATAGTTCCCTTTTTTTCCTTAAGGGATCCTCTGTGTTTGTCCCATGCTTCTTTGAATTCAGATACTGTCCTCATCTCTACCGCCTCCACTGGAAGACTATTTCACGGATTCACCACTCTTTCCGTAAAGAAATATTTCCGCATATCACTCCTGAATCTATCCCCTTTCACCCTCATCCCATGTCTCCTCATAGCAGAGCTTGCTTTCCATCAAAAGAGGCTCTCCTCCTGTGCATTTATGCCATGGAGGTATTTAAACGTCTCAGTCATATCACCTCTTACTCTTAAACCTACCCCACTAAAGAAAATATTTCCCCTTTTAAACTAAAGCACCAAAAAGAATGTAAGTGTTTTAAAAATGAACCAAAACCATTTTAAGAACTCTCAGGCAGAGTGCTAGTAATTCAAAAAGCCACAAACTCTTACCTTTGCTTGAAATGTATAAACACTGCCCATTTAGAACCCATAGCAAACTCGCCGTATCATAACAGCACTACCAGGACTCACAAAGCACCAAACACTACCTATCAAAAGGCAATACTACAAATATTAAACCATACATCTCAGAGAAGACCAATACATCTCCTACTGCGGAAATAGAAGTAGCACTGTCAAATAGAAACTACATAAACAGAATACCTCAGCTCAATTACACATGCAGAACATAGACCATCACCAAACAAAGAACAAGGGATCACAATCTAGAAATAGGAAGACAATAATTAAACTGGAAACCCCAAAAGCCAAACTTGGAATGTACAACACCACTGGAGAAATAAAGCTATAAATTAATTTCCTCTTGTACTAAACAAAATGCAAAGACGTTATTTATTTATTTAGCTGTATTTATATCCCGCTTTTCACCGGGTCAAAGCGGTCAATTGGGAGATACATTTAACACGAGGAGATATGACACACATACGCTAATACTTACAGGGAACATGGGCAATGGAGGGTTAAGTGGCTTGCCCAAGACCACAAGGAGTGCCTATAGGACTAGAAATCCCAGTCCCTCCGGCCTGAGATTGCTGTCCCCAGGTGGGACTTGAACCCCCGGCCCGAAGTACCTTGTCCTAACCACTAGGCCACTCCTCCCACAACGATGCACATTTCCCAGAACTGACATATTCCAGTTAATAAATTCAAAATAAAGCATTTTTCTAGCTTTTTTGTTTGGGCATTTTATTTTTTAGTTGCAATTGCACCAGTCACTTTCTTCTCGTTTCTTTGTGTCTTCTGCTAACTCTCCATTGTTTGCAGTCCATTTGTCCTTTCTTCTCTCCTAGTTTTTTTCCATTCTCTCTACAACTGCTTTAAACATACTAATTCTCCTTTTGCTCTTTCCTCTATTTCTTTCTTTATTCCTTTTTCATCCAGACTTCACCATTCCATCCTCAATCCACACTTACTCCCCCAATACCTGGAAAATCATAGATTTTTCTTCCCTTCTCAAAATATCCTTTCCCCTCTCCATCCTCACTCCCCCAGCCCCAGCCCCTTCTATTCCTCCCTCAACATCAGCTCCCTTCCAGTTCCAGCCCCACCCAGCATCCACTCCCTTCTAGTCCCATTCCTCCCATCCCCCAACCATCTGCCCATTTCCAATCCTAGCCTCCCCATCAGCCATTTCCAGTCTTATCCTAGCCCCTCATCAGTCCATTTCCAGTCCAAGCCCCCCCATCAGCCCATTGAAGTGGAGTAGCCGCCTAATGGTTAGAGCATTGGCTTGGGAACCAAAAGACCAGGATTCAATTCCCACTAGCACTCCTTGTGGCCTTGGGCAAGTCAGTTAACCTTCCATACCCTCAAATAATTCCAAATCATCAATGTCCCCATTTACTGTACATTACCAAGTTTATGTTACAATGACTGAAATGATAAAGTGGTATAAAGGCCTGTTAAATAAAATAAGTTTCCAGTCCAAGCCCCAGCCCATTTCTAGTCCAGGCCCCCCCCCATCAGCCAATTTCCAGTACTATCCTAGACCCCCATCAGCCCATTTCCAAACCTAGCCTCCCCATCAGCCCTTTCCAGTCCTATCCTAGCCCCCCCCCCCCCAATCAGCCCATTTCCAGTCCACGCCCCGTCCCCATCAGCCCATTTCCAATCCTAGCCTCCCCATCAGCCCATTTCCAGTCCTAGCCCACCCCTCAGAAGAGCCCTGCTGCCTGTCTGACTGGCTTTAGAGGGAGCTGGTGAGACCCCGGCTCACCTCTGTACAGCCACCGAAGTGAAGAGCGCCATTTTGCTTCATTTTGGCAGCTGTGTTCTAGTATATGCCGCTGGCACACAGTGCTGGAAAACAGGAAATGTCCTTAAACCTCCGGCGTGCCAGCAGCCTACACTAGAAGAGCTGCTGAAGTGAAGAAAAACGGTGATCGTCACTTCGGCAGCTGTACAGAAGTGAGTCGGGGCCTCAGGCCTCCCTGGTTCCGTCTGGAGCCGGCCCTGCCGGGAGCCAAACAGCATGTGCGGGATGTTGCTGGTGCAGGGCCTCCAAATTGCTGGTGGAGGTTGACTACCCAGAGGTGCGGGACTGGACTGGAGGGACGATAAGGAAGTTGTTGGTGGTGCGGAGCCCCCTGAAGCACAGGGCCCTGTTTGAACAACATTCTCGCACAATGGACAGGCCAGCCCTGTGCACATCCACAGTGAAAGTATGCGTCATGTAAAACAAGACACTTATTTTACGCTGCTCAGTGTCAGTAATGTCTAAAACTAGCATACAATTATCCACTAAAATTTGCAGTGTATTAGGTTCCCAATGTGCCTCCCCCCACCCCCCCTCCCATTTTGGATACAACTAAGCATGTAATTCACAAATAAGTTCCATTAGTTCTGCATGGACTTCTTGTTCTCCAGATAATTTCCTAATCTACCTGCTTACCTGCACGTCTACTTCATGGTTCTAAATACTCACTCTGCCTTTCTACAATGAATTTTAAATCTTCCACTTTTTCCCTGTTTTTCAAAAGTAGACTCATATGATTGTTCCTTTAAAGTTCTTCCAGTAGCGTCAAAACCTCTAAAGCATAGAAACTTTACCAAATGTGGAACGTGGCATTGAAGACATTGGTTTTCTTCAGCTTGTCCAGCTGAATCTGTGCATAGCGCATCTGGTTGTCAACACTCTTGAGCTCATCATCCAGCTCCAGCTGCTGCCTCTTGAACTCACTATACTCCTTCTGGTACCTGAAGAGTCACCATGCAACATAAGCCAGGCTTAGAAGCGCACACATTTTCACATTGCTACAAGGACAGCAAAATCATTTCTGACAATGAACCTCATTATGCAAATAGCAGCAGTCATCTAATACATCCTGCTTCTCCCACCGACGCTCCTTGTGACCTTGGGCAAGTCAAATCAAGTCACTCTTACCTCGGGTAGAAATTTAGGGCTAGATTTACTGACGTGTGTCACTACATTAGTGCATGCTAACACCACAAACGGGTATCATTAGTAAAAAGGTCCCATTGTATGAAATGGAATCAGTGGTAAACGACATGCATTAATGTGTTGTAACATGCTAATGCCTTTTAGTAAACCTAGCCATTTGATTATAATTCCTCTGGGTCAGGGAAATACCTCCCATATCCACATTTGTACCTTGAACTAGGTTTAACACCACAGCCAGTGTCAGCTAGCCCTAGCCCTCTTGCCTGGAAGGCACCACAGCCAAAGGAGAGAGTAAGCCTTTGCTCCTCTCTGTCCTTTTATTTTTTTAAACCCACAGGCCAGACCAGGCTGCAAAGACCTACCTCAGCTGCCATTTACTGGAGAAAGGGAAATAAGGCTGACTAGGGGCTGCACGAGACCCTATACAGAGTGAGATCATCAAACCAGTGGTTCTAGGTGTCCATCTGCTGGTAGGAAAACGTAAATCCATGCATCTGGACTGGTCAGGAGGGATAAGGAAACAGATTGTGCTAAGAAAGCTCTGCAGTTATGGGATGGGAGTAAAGGTGATTCTATGTTACCAAACCAAAACTCCCAGCTATAGAAATGGGATCAGTTTATTTGCCCTACCATGGAGGAGTAAAATTATTAAAGAGATTTGTGAAGGGGTATTGTGTCTATGGTTCCTGTCATGAATGGCTGTTCTGTTCTCACAGCTTCCAGAAAGTGGTTTGCAGTTAACATTTAGAATAGTGGAAACCATTTTAAAGCAAGATATTTATCTAAGAGTTAAAGAGGCGGGTTTGTCTCCATGTAGGGCAGAGAACTTCAGCCTGGTATCTAACTTACCAGTTAGAACTAATGTGGAAATAACATGGGTTATGAGATCCTGTTGCTCCAATTATCCCAGCTAGGCATAGGAAAGACTGTGCTTGACTGGTTCTACGATTTTTTGAAAGAAAGATCTTTTTTTTTTTAGTGGTGGTTAGAAAAGGCAGAGGTCACATGTAATGCAACTGCAACAGTGTGTACCCTCGTGGTTCATTCTTTTTATCCATTTTTTACCGTATATTCAGCTGGTAGTCTCCACTCAAATAAAATGGCTAGGCATAATATTAGACTCTACATTAATGCCTGAGCCACAGGTGTCAATGGTAGTTCAGAAATCTTGGTGGAAATTATCCCTTACCCATCAACTCTGTTCCTACTTAGAACGACTGTGCAGTCTCTAGTGATTAATAATTTGGTGCCATTATATGAGGCTCTCGCAGAAAACCGATTCATCTGCAACGTATTCAAAATATGACAATGAAAGCTATCACAAAGAGCTCCCGTTACAACAGGGTTATACCACTATTACACACTTTGCATGGACTACCAATAGAGGTCAGAATAAGATTTAGGGGCCCTTTTACTAAATACCACTAGTTAATGTGCATTATAGCAAGCAGAAACTGGCCATGGTGAATGCCAATGCGCGGGCATGCCAGCTACCAACCACCAAAATGCATATTAACTGGCACTCGCATGCTAATGTGGAGAGTGAGTGGTTTAGAGGTGGAGTGTGGATGTGGCCGCACATTAGTACGCAAGTGCATGTAATATGGCAATTAGCGTGGGTACACCTCTATGGGTGATGTTAAGCGCACCTGATATTAGAGTAGTCAAGTCATGATTTAGCTAGCTGCCTAAATCGCTAAACTACTGAGATCCCTCTAAGGTATTAAGGTACTGTCTGATGTATAATGTATACCTGTATTGATAATAAGTAGTGAGTAACCAGAAGTCTCAGACTTAAATAAGCACTCAATCACAGGCTTTACCCTGAATATGTGCTAAAGTGTGCATCAACGACTCTGGTCCTCATAGAGGAATATGTTCAGAACATCATTGTGACTATACTGATGTAGCTTAATTTATATTAACTTATATATATGGTATAGTCACCCTTATCTTGAATGATTTGAAAAATCAATATCCTCTTGCTTGGGAAACACCATCACGACGAGACAGTTTCTCTCAAAGAGAGGCAAATGAATCTACAGATCATGCACCATACCACCCAATGATTACAGGGCAACAGTAGTGGAATTCCGTGTCGAAGCAAAAGGATATTGATTTTTCAAATCATTCAAGATAAGTGTGACTATACCATATATATAAGTTAATATAAATTAAGCTACATCAGTATAGTCACAATGATGTTCTGAACATATTCCTCTCTGAGGACCAGAGTCGCTGATGCACACTTTAGCACATATTCAGGGTAAAGCCTGTGATTGAGTGCTTATTTAAGTCTGAGACTTCTGGT
Source organism: Ichthyophis bannanicus (assembly GCA_033557465.1). Lineage (NCBI taxonomy): Eukaryota > Metazoa > Chordata > Amphibia > Gymnophiona > Ichthyophiidae > Ichthyophis > Ichthyophis bannanicus. The sequence goes on from CM066045.1 coordinate 59,036,163, forward strand.
TACTCACTACTTATTATCAATACAGGTATACATTATACATCACAGGATCCACAAAAAAACAGCACTAGCCACTCAACCGAGCAGGAGCAAAAAAAAGAAGCGGCAGATACGAGTTCTTAGTGGGGATAACATCCAAAAAGCGTAGTTACTCACCTGTAACAGGTGTTCTCCAGGAGCAGCAGGAATCAGTCCTCACTTATGGGTGACGTCGGCGCCGACGGAGCCCTCGCGGAGCAATTTTCCCCAGCTTTCAAAGAAAGCCTTTGGGAATTGCAGCGCGCATGCGCGGTCGTCTTCCCGCCCGAAGGTGCCATCTTAGCCAGTCAGATGACATAGCTAAAAAAGACAGCATAAAAATTTGCAAAAAGAACATAAGCAGACGATTGCAACTCCAAGGGGAGGAGGGAGGGTAGTGAGGACTGATTACTGCTGCTCCAGGAGAAAACCTGTTACAGGTGAGTAACTACGCTTTCTCCAGGACCAAGCAGGAAGTCAGTCCTCACTTATGGGACTCCCAAGCTCAAGGCTACCGGAGACCCTAAGCACAAAAATGAGCTCCCTCTAGCTCAGCAGCACAGAAGGATAGAATCTTCGCTGAATTATCACCCACCGGTAGCCCACATCCGGGATGGAGGGTAGGAGTTGCTCAGACCTCAAAGAGATTACGGAGGACTGCCTGTCCGAAAGCACTGTCCCTATGGGACTCCCTCTCGAGACAGTAATGGACCGCAAAAGTCTGGCTCGAAGACCAAGTAGCGGCCCGGCAGATGTCTGCCAGCGGAACAGAGCGGAGGTAAGCCACTGACGTAGCCTTTGCCCGAACGCAATGAGCCGTGACTCGACTTTCTAAGGAGAGTCCGGCTGCCCCATAAGCCCAAGAGATACAGTCCGCAACCCAGATGGACAGAGTACGCTTGGAGACCGGGAGCCCCAATTTATTGGGGTCAAAAGACACAAAAAGCTGAGCAGCTTTACGGTGCTCCCGCGTACGGTCAAGGTAGAAGTTCAATGCCCTTCTACAGTCCAGGGTATGGAGGACCGTTTCAGCTCGGCTGGAGTGTGGTCTGGGAAAGAAGGTTGGAAGTACCACCTCCTGATTGATGTGAAAAGGGGAGACCACTTTAGGCAGAAATTTTGGGTGAGTCCGTAGGACTACCCTATTCTTGTAGAACCTAGTGTAAGGGGGATCAGACACGAGGGCCTGCAATTCACTTACGCGTCTAGCGGAAGTGAGGGCTATCAAGAACAGTGTTTTCCAAGACAGAAAACGGAGAGAACAGGTAGCCATAGGTTCAAAAGGCGGACAGGTGATCCGCTGCAAAACCACATTCAGGTCCCAGTCAGGCGCTGGCGGGCGCAGAGGTGGTTTAAGTAGAAGGAGACCTCGGAGAAACCTCGCTACGAGAGGGTCGCTTGAGAGAGGTCTACCGTCCACCGGCACATGATGTGCCGAAAGAGCACTGAGGTGAACTTTGACGGAGTTGGACTTAAGTCCCAGATTAGAGAGGTGTAGCAAGTACTGCAAGATCACCGACACCGGGCAGGAGAAGGGATCCTGAGACTGTTGGGTACACCAGACTGCAAAGCGACGCCATTTAAGGGCGTAGCATTTGCGGGTAGAAGGCCGTCGCGAAGCCAAGACGACCTCCTCCACCTCCGCCGGCAGGAGAAGGGGAGCAAGGACTACCCTCTCAGCAGCCAGGCCATGAGGTTGAGAGACCTGAGGTTGGGGTGCAGTAGGGACCCCTGATCCTGAGTGAGGAGATCCGGTTGTACCCCCAGAGGGATTGGATCCTCCACCGCCAGTTGCAGTAGGAGCGGAAACCACGGCTGCCTGGGCCAGCGAGGGGCCACCAGGATCATGAAGGCTTTGTCTCGGAGAACCTTGAAAAGAGTCCGAGAGACTAGCGGGATGGGAGGGAAAGCGTACAGAAGGCTCCCCGACCATGAGATCAGAAAAGCGTCCGCCGCAACCCGAAGGGGGTGTGGCTGACGAGAGCAGAAGCGAGGAAGCTGCCGGTTGTGAGGACTGGCAAAGAGATCCACCGTGGGGAGGCCCCACTTGAGGAAGAGCTTCTGAACTACCAAGGGATCCAGACGCCACTCGTGCGGCTGGAGGACCCTGCTGAGTTTGTCCGCAAGGCAATTTTCTTGGCCCGGGAGATAAACTGCCTTGAGGAGAATGCCGTGACTGACGGCCCAAGAGCAGAGCTTCTGTGCCTCCCGGCAGAGGAGGAAGGAGCCCGTGCCCCCCTGCTTGTTCACGTAGAACATGGCAACTTGATTGTCCGTCTGGACAAGGACGGACTGGTGGGAAGTCAGGTGGGAGAAGGCCCTGAGAGCTAGGCGGATCGCCCTGAGCTCCAGGAAGTTGATCTGCTGAGCAGACTCCCACGTGGTCCAGAGGCCCTGAGTACGTGCCTCTTGGCAATGTGCTCCCCAGCCCAGGAGGGATGCATCGGTGGTCAGCACCCGTGTCGGCTGAGGTGACTGGAAAGGCATTCCGAACATCAGGTTCGGCTGTAGGAGCCACCACCGGAGAGACGAGATCAGCGGCTCGGAGACGCGCACTAGGTCTGCTAGGCCGCCTGTGGCTTGTCGCCACTGCTGGCGGAGACACCATTGAGCAGACCGCATATTCAGGCTGGCATTGGGGGTCACATGGACGGTGGAAGCCATATGGCCGAGTAGTCTCAGGAAGCGCCTGGCGGAGACCAGGGGCTGGCTGCGAAAGCGGTCGGCTAGGTCCATGAGCCGTTGAGCCCTGTCGAGCGGTAGGTATGCTCGCGCCTGAGGAGTGTGCAGTCTTGCGCCGATGAACTCGAGATCCTGTGAGGGGAGCAAAGTGGACTTTGCGAAGTTTATAACAAAGCCCAAGTGCTGCAGAAGAGTCACCGTGCGGCGCGTGGTGTCGGTGACCTCCCGAGCGGACGCTGCTCTGATGAGCCAGTCGTCGAGGTACGGAAAGACATAGAGGCCGTGAAGCCGGAGATGGGCCGCCACGACCGCGAGACATTTTGTGAAGACTCGCGGTGCGGAGGACAGGCCAAAGGGCAGTACTCTGTACTGGTAATGATTTCCTGCCACCACAAACCTTAGGTATTGGCGGTGGCTTGGGTGGATGAGGATGTGCGTGTAGGCATCCTTTAGATCCAAGGAGCATAGCCAATCTCCCTGCTGGAGGTAGGGCAGAAGGATTCCAAGGGTAAGCATTTTGAACTTCTCCCGCACAAGGAACTTGTTGAGGTTGCGCAAGTCCAGGATGGGTCTGAGGCCCCCTGTTCTCTTTGGTATCAGAAAATACCTGGAATAAAAGCCTTGACCTCTCAGGTGGTGTGGCACCGGTTCCACCGCCTGTTCCTGCAGAAGACCTGCTAACTCCTGAAGGAGTAATTCCCTGTGCAGAGGGGGTCGCGGAGGTTCTCCCGGAAAATAGGAGGGAGGAACCTGGTGGAAGTGGAGAAGATAGCCTTCTCGCACGACTTGAAGCACCCAGGTATCTGCGGTGATGCTGGACCACCTGTGGGCGAAGTGAACCAGCCGGCCTCCGGTGCTGGGAGGAACCAGCGGGGGGGGAAAAAGGCTATGCTGTGTGAGTCAAAAACCCCCACCCTGCTGAGCAGGGGCTGGTGGTGCAGGCTTGGGGGCTTGCTGCCTACGGGACCCGTTACCCCGTCCCTTGGCCTGCTGGCCCTGTTGGGGAGCTGCAGGGGCCTGATAATGGGGGTATTGTTTGTAGGCAGCCGCCTTCCTCGGGTAAAAGGACTTTTTCCCCGAGCCCTTCTTTTTCTGGGAAGGGGCGGAGGTCTTCCTAGAAAGCCTGGTCCTGGTGAGAGTCTCAGTCTCAATTTGCGCAGCCTTTTCCGCCATGGGCTTGCCAAAGAGGTTTTCGCCTCGGCAGGGGACATCGACCAACTTGTCCTGCACCCAGGGCTCAAGGTCTGACGACTGAAGCCAAGCCTGTCGGCGGGCACCGATGCCGGCTGCGGCCACTCGAGCCGATGCTTCAAAGCCATCATAGGCTGCTCGGGACATGAACTTTGAGCATTCCCGAATGCCAGTGGACAAGGCTAGGAACCTCCGCAAGGGTTCCTCGGACAGACCAGCGGAGAACCCGGCTAGCTCTTTAGCCAGATCCCGGAGATACATGCCCATGTATAGCTGGTAAGTCTGGACACGACATGCGAGCATAGAGCCCTGGAAACACTTCTTGCCAAGGCCATCCAGGTTACGGGCCTCCCTTCCAGGAGGCACCGAGGAGTGCATCTTCTGGCTCTTAAGACGATGCATGGCCGATTCCACTACCATGGAATGGTGTGGCAGCTGTGCCTTTTGAAAGCCAGGGCTCTTGCGGACTCGATAGATAGAATCGACCCGCTTGCTCAGGACCGGCGAGGAGGCCGGACTCTCCCACATGCGGAAGAGTAGTCGTTCCAGCATAGGAGGAACCGGTACAGTAAAGTGTTCCCTCGCGGGAGAGTCATACTGGAGGGCGTCGAGCTCTTCTGCTCGAGGCTCCTCCTCGGGATCCGCAGGGAAGGCCAAAGCCTTGGCCATATCCCTAACGAAGTCCGAGAACCGGGCATCCTCCGGGGGGGACTGCTTCCGAGGCTCGGACTCCGGTGAGTCCGATGGGACACACCGAGTCCGGAAAGAATCAGGCGACTCTTCCTCTTCAGACTCCCAGACCGACTCCGACGAGGACTCGGTGGGGTCGGCCCGGGCAGGGCGCGGCGCCAGCCGCCCCGACGCCGAGGGAGTCGGCGTCGGCGACCTCGGTCCCGAACGGGAGGCCGAGGGTGACCTCGACCGAGGATCGACTCGAGTTCTCATCGACTCGAGGATCGGCTCGGTCTCCGGGGTCGACTTGGACGTCGACGTCCCGGCGGTCGGGGCAGCGGCGCCAGCGAAGCCAGCGAGCAGTGCCCTCTGCTGGTCCATGAAGGCAGACAGTCTGCTCTCCAAGGCCGTCAACCTGAGTCCGAGCTCAGGCGACCCAGCAGCCCCCGACTCGGGCCCCGACGGCGTCGGGCCCAACGTCGGCTGTCGCGGAGGCGAGTCCAGAAGGACCACAGGACTTACCCGGGCAGGCATCTCCGACTCCAGGCGAGGTCGCTTCGGGATGTGTTCCTTCTCCAAGGACCCGGGGCGGCTGTCGGGGCTATGCGACCTGGCCCTCGCGGAACCAGGAGCGTCCACCGACGCCGCCCTCGCGGGTTTCACCTTCCGACGATGGTCCCCGGAGGGAGAACCCCGGTCGGAGGAACTCCGGCGACGGTCCGAGCTGGAGCCTTTCGACGTGGAGGCCTCCGACGAGGTCCGGGTACGGCTGGGGTCAGCGAAGATTCTCTCACACTGATGCCGCCGACTTCTCAACGCCTTCGAGGACATTTTGCTGCAGGGCCCACAGATCAGTTCCTCATGATCCGGGCCCAGGCAGCGGTGGCAAAAGTCGTGTGTGTCGGTTAGTGACATATTTCGGTCACACCGACCACACCGCTTAAACCCACTGGCAGCCATCGGGGGAAAAAGGGCCCCTGCGAGGTCAAAGGACCGGGCTGCCAGGGAAAACCGAAAACGAAAGCTGACTAAGTCAGAAAAACCGAAAAAAGTAAGAGGACTCGTGACCGGCGTCGCGAGTCTGGGCGGGAAAAAGATCGGCGTCGAACCGAAAGAAAAAAAGGATAAAATAAAGAAGAAAATCAACTTTTTCGCGGGGACAAGACGGGGACGTCTGTAGGGCTCCGCGGAAAAAAGAAGACTGGCTAAGATGGCACCCTCGGGCGGGAAGACGACCGCGCATGCGCGCTGCAATTCCCAAAGGCTTTCTTTAAACTGGGGAAAATTGCTCCGCGAGGGCTCCGTCGGCGCCGACGTCACCCATAAGTGAGGACTGACTTCCTGCTTGGTCCTGGAGAACATTCTATATTTTAAAATAGAAGAATCTATTTATTTAATTTTATTAGGGCAGTATTTATAGCCTTCAATATTTTAAAATAACATAACTATACAATTATATTACGTTTATTGAGTTCTCTTTTGTTTTTTATAGGTCATGTTCATGGTCTTTTAATGAGTATAGTATTTTTTAAATAATAATTTTTTTATATTAAAAATAAAGTAATATATTTATATTTTTATGGGTATAACATTTACCTTTTAAAATTAAAGAATATATTTATTTTATAAGGGCAAGATTTACAGCCCCTACAGTTTTATAACTATAGGAATATAACAAGGTAATTATATTATGTCCATCTAGCCCTTCCAGCCCTATTTTTGACTCTATTTTTGACCATATTTTGCTCATGAGTTGTTTTCATAGGGATAGTATTAAAATACATTTTTATGAGAGCAACATTTATAGTTTTTTAGACATATATTTAAATCAATGTTCATAGAGCCGTTCACAAAGATGATTTTATTTACTCAATTAGAGTATGGGTTTAGCACTGGTTATATTTATGATTATGAATTTTAAGAGGGACAACACGTTTAGATTTTAAAATAAAGATACATAATTTATATGTCAATGGGGGCAATAGCCATGGTTTTTTGATAATTTATGAATAATGTAAACATATTTATAATTTTATCTGTCATCACTTCTTGTAATGCAAGATATTGTTTTAAATAACTAACATAACTTCCATTATTTTCTAATGTGGCGTATGGGTCTATTTTTATTTTTTCTAGAAGCTATTCTGATATTAGTATCTGCCAGCTTTTCTATCGAACCTGGTGGAGTCTTTGTACTCCACACCCACAGGTAATATCCATCTTTATAATATGTGATTTTTTCAGTATTAACACAATTAGTTTTGGATCGGTCCTACTCTTTTAGTCTCCTCATCCCTTCTTGTTTCGCAATGGATTATAGTTGTGTTTTATAATTTTATAAATATTTTTTTTTTGTGTAATTTTGTATAATGTATTTTATACTTATAAATGTTTTAGTTATTTTATTTTTTGTATTCCAATTAGTGTTCATATTTTTAATTATTTATTTATTTATATTATACATATTTTTATATTTAATTATATATGTGTATATAAATGAATTTTCTGTGTTATTTTATTTATGGAGCGGTTGGTCAATTAAATACGTTAGATACATCTAGATTATATATGGTTTTTATGATTTTTACTAAGGTTCTTAAGACATCTGTTTATTGATATAGTCCATTTTGGCCTTTATGCTTTTATTTTATATATTACTGTTTATAATTTTATTTTCATTATTTTCATTTTTAATTTTCTTAACCCATTATTTTCATATGTTTATTGTTTTTAAGTTTGATTTTATTAATTTATATAATTTGTTTTTTAGTGTGCCTGGATAGCCCCTGATGAAGTGATTACGAAACACGGCCTGTGTTGGGTTTTGGCCACCCCTTTGGTTTAATAAAGTTTTTAAGTCTATTGGGTGTGTATCTGCCGCTTCTTTTTTTTGCTCCTACATTATACATCAGACAGTACCTTAATACCTTAGAGGGATCTCAGTAGTTTAGCGATTTAGGTCAACCCTCAGACAAGAGACCATAAACAAGAGTGTTAATCCACAAACATGGATGTTTTAGCTGCCGGCAGCATGTTGGTCACACCCTCAACAGTTAATGTGGAGGCTTTGCACTTAATGCACCTGTGCAGTGCATGTTAACTGCAAACCTTAATGGGCTTAAAGTCTTATGGCTGACTTGTCAGGTCTTGCATAATATTGCTCTGAAGTACTGTGCCTTTAAAACTCGAAGAACATTATTTAAAATTGTCACCAGCTGAAAACATGGCTTTCTGAACAATCTTTGGCTCACTTTTGTTAAAGTATGCAGAATTAAGTGGTTTTAACTATTTGATGATCTAGTGGCATACAATAAAAATATCAAGCAGAGCTAGAGGTATGTATTTTATTTGTAGATATAATATGTACCCTGCTTTATCTCTTCATATGGAAAAGGTGGGTTATAAATAAATGAATTTAATTAAAACAATATAGTTATGTTTGCATGGTGTCTTAACGCAAACAGGATTCCAGACTGTTTTAAAATTAAATGTGGATAGCATAGCAGCCAATTGTGGGCATCTGAACTACATAAAAAGTAGTAACAGTGTTTTTCCCACTCATAAGAAAGCTACCTCTGGCTAGATTCAGTCAAAATGGGGATGCTAATTGTTACTAAACAGATGGGTAAGCTAAGGCACTGGGCAGTAATGTGTCTGTCCTCTCAGCACTATGCTAGCTCAGACTAAAGGATTTGTGCGTCTCCCCCTCAATTTGCCCTGCACACTAGCCACCGTAGCTGGCATCTGTTCACCAGAAGCAGAAGTCGAGGTCTCTCCTGTTTCTGTACACAGTAGGATGCAGGACATCCAGTCAGGGGTGTTCTTACATGTTAGGGGATGGGAACAGGACCCGAGGCGATTGCTTTAACTCCTGCGGAACCGCCACCCTTGGCACTATAATTTGCTGTCAGTGGCAGGAATCAGAGCCGGGAGCCCTTTCAAGGCACAAGGACAAAAGGGTAACGCATAAGCCACATCGGATGTAAATCCAAAATATAGAAACTGGCACATGAATACATTTATATGACACTACTAAAATTCAAATATCATCCCTTAAATAGTCCAACTCTGTATCTTTTCAGTTCTTAGTATTGTGTGAAAAAATTCTCTCAAAATATTTTTGTGCATTATTTAAGAGCTGCAAAGAAAGAAAATTTGAACTATTTAAGAATAACTTCTGAATTTTAACAGCATCTACTGTAAGAAATATTCATGTACTAATTTTGATATTTTGGATTGACGGACCTTTAAGGGATAGCCACATCCACTAAACCTTCTGCCGTTCTGTTCAGATGCAGCTTTGCAGGCATAATGGTACAACTGATGCACACTAAGGGGCTTTTCCTATTTGGTAAAAGTTTAATCCACCTGGTCCACGTATCCAAACACTTGTACCATAACCATATTAAAAGTCCAATGCAGAAAGCTGGCGCTGAAGTCACGCGCTATTAACTTTTTATGTCTATTTGCAGCACACCAATAGCACGTGACCACAACGCCAGCATGCAGAAAGGGGCTCATATGCAAATGAGTCGCACATTAGCCATTTTTTAAACTGTGAATAAATGGCACTGTTAAACCGGAAGAGCAAGCTAAACACATGCACACAGAAGTCGGCGCAAGTTTGGCACGCTATCCCAGAAACATAGGCACTGGTTGGCTAATTTGCATATGAGCCCCGATAGTATTTTGATGGCATCAGGGGCTTTCTTCGATGCCTGAATCATCTGAGGGGAAAGCACCTGATGCCATCAAAATACTGTTTGGAACCAGTGCACCCCTGGTGGCCCAGCAGCCCCGAACCCCCTACCCACCCAACCATAAATAACCCTGGTGACCCAGCAGCCCTGAACCTCCTAGTACTTTTACAAATCAGGAGAGCTTCTCACACGCTCCTGCTCCACCATCTTAAAAAAAAACGGCAGCACCTGGTCCTGCGTGATGCATCATAGGATGCACTGGGTGGGGGTAAGACTGCCATATAAGGCATTTTCTACCTTATATGGCAGTATGGCCCCACCCAGTGCATCCCATGATGCAGTGTGTGGGGCCAGGTACCATTTTTCAAGATAGTGGTGCAAGAGCAGAACGCATGAGCAGTGCTCCCGCTCGCTTGTAAAAAGGTACTGGGAGGAGGGTTTGGGGCTACTGGATCACCAGGGATTCGCTTTCTTTTAGGAGCACCAGTCCCCAACAGTTTAAGATAGCATTGGGGGCTTTCCCCGATACCAGGATCATCTTTGACATTTCCCCTCAGATGATCCAGGAATGAGGGAAAGCACCTGATGCCATCAATACTGTTGGGGTACACACTAGATGTTTAAGCCACTTCAAGACCAGGCGTAGAGAGATTGGCGCTAAGGCTGGTTGTGAAATCCTCTACGTGTTTCTCTGCATCAGGTGCAGCCAATATTAGAATACCATTGTATTATGTGCAAATCATTTGCTTATAATTTGAATAAATTTAAATACACTTGGCATTAATTGTGCACTAGTTTACATGCATGTCCATCTCCTTTCTGCATTTAATGGTGGCGATAATTGTGCTTAAAAGTGGCGTTATCTGTGCTTAAAGCCCTGCTATTGTCGGGTTAGGGATGCTCTGAACATATACACAGACTTCGCAAAAATTACCTTGTAAATGATGCGCTACTTAAGCAACCAAAGTTCTATTGTTTGTATATAAGTCCCTCAACCACAAGATTTCATCATGTTTGCTGAAAATATTAAAGGTTTATTGCCCTCCATGTGCTTTATGCTATTAGGCTACGTTGTATTTAGAAATGCTTTCCTTTTGCAATGTAAGCTTCAGATGGCAATTTAAATAAATTACATTAAATTAAATTTAGTTTTATCAGTTTTATATATATTGTGTTGTGTAGATGTATTTTATTATGAGTGTTTTTTTTTACTCCTAATTTGGTAGTGCAGAACATATATATATTTTTTTAATAAGTAACACTGACTGTCTATCCTTGAAACAGTCAGGGCATTTTGATCAATATTTCCTGCTTTTAATAATTTGGATTGCGTGAAATCTCTGTAAGGTTTAATTCTTGAAGATAAACAAACATACAAGGTTGGGTATTTCAGAGCAATGCTTTTTGTATGTCTTCCTCCATGATGAACAATAAATATACATTTTTCTAATCTTGATATAACGGTGCTACTGTTAAGAATCCTTCAGACATAGGAAACTTACTGCGCTTCCTCCTGAGCTAATCTCTCCGCTTCCTCCCTGACCTTTTCAAAATCTTCTGCTACTTGCTTGCGACTCTTTTCGACATCTTCAAGTTCCTGGATCAGTCTTGTCTCCTCATCTCTAAGTTCTTCCAGCTCTACTTGCAGCTTCTCCTTGTTTTCTTCATTCATTTGTTCTAAAATTTCCAAACACTGTCTGCAGAAAACACAGACTGTTTATTATGTGTATGCAAAGGAGTCAGGCCTACTTTCAGCCTGCAGACAAGTCAAGTAAGGGCTGTCCTTAAGGGCAGAAGCCTAAATTGGGATGACTGCCCCAGCCTCTACAGCAGTCTCCCCTATCTGTGCCAGAACCATGTTGTCTGATGTTGCTTCCCATTCCTCCTCTATGGCTCCTACAGGGGGCAGTGGGAGGAATGAATGCATCACTTCCCTTGACTCCACCCTGCAGCTGCTCTTAATGCATGTGTGCGCTGGCAGGCCACGATCTGCCAGGGCCTATGTGATGGAGATATCTGTGGCAGACCAGAAGCTATAGAGTTAAATTGGCCTAATCCGACTCCTTCCCCTCAATAGCCAGGCGCCACCCTCCTGCTGATTTACCCTAAGCATTGTATTCACCCCTAGTGAACCACTTCAACACAGTGATTAAATTTAAAACCAAACATGCAAAACATCTGTATGTGTGGTGAGGGAATAGAGGTTTCTGGAAGCTTCCTTTTGCTCCTTTGCACTTTAAGCTCAAAATGGAACAGGCCTCTATAGGCCCATGTGCCATCAGCCTTCATTTGCAATTTCATAACATCCAATATAGCATAGTTACTCACATGTAACAGGTGTTCTCCGGGGACAGCAGGAATCAGTCTTAACATATGCATGGGTGAGCCCCTTACTACCTATGGATGCCATCTTGCCTCAGTATGACGACAAAGCTCAAAAGGCAAAAATGACAAAGAAGCAACTCCACGTGGAGGAGGAAGGGTTGAGAGGACAGATTCCTGCTGTCCTCGGAGAACACCTGTTACAGATGAGTAACTATGCTTCCTCCGGGAACAAACAGGAAGTCAGTCCTCACATAAAGGGACTCCCCAGCTACATGCTACCGAAAAAAAACCTGTAAAAGCCACGGGTGACCAGAAAAAGGTGAACCGTGAGAAGCAGCAGCGGAGTCAAGGAACAGTGGACCCAAGAGCAGCCACAAGCGACCAGCGAGGAACCAGTCCTCTGGTAGCCTAAACACACTGAAGGGGAGGAGTTGCCTTACCCCCCAAACAAATATGACGGAGTACTGCCTGGCCAAAGGTGCTGTCCCTGTGGACTCCCTCTCCAGGCAGTAATGAGCTGTGAAAGTATGGACTGAGGACCAGGTGGTGGCCCAGCAGATCTCAGACAGGTTCATCACAGAAGCCACCATGGCCTGGACTCTGCATCGTGACCCAGCGCTCCAGCCTGCTCGTAAGCGAAGACGATGCAGTCCACCACCCAAATGGACAGGGTGCAGTTGGACACCACTGTCCCTGGCCGACTTGGTTCATAGGAAATGGAAGAGATGTGAGGTTAGACTGTGGTCCTGGGTACACTGCAGGTAGAAGGCCAGAGCCCACTTACAGTCCCAGTGTGCGGAGAACGGCCTCTGCTCTGCTGGCGTGAGGCTGTGGAAAGAAAGTGGGAAGCACCACTTCCTTGTTGAGTTGGAATGGAGACACCACTTTGGGCAGAAACTTCGGGTGCATGTGAAGCACAACCCTGTTCCTGTAGAGCCTACTGTACGGTGGGTCAGCCGCTAAAGCTGGAAGCTCACTCACCCTGCGAGTAGAGGTGAGCACCACGAGGACTACCACCTTTCAGGTAAGATACTTGAGGTGACGAGCCAAGAGGCTCAAAAGGTGGCATGGTAAGTATTGAGAGCACCATACTGAGGTTCCACTCTGCTGCCGGAGGGCAGAAGGGCAGTTTGGACAGCAGTAAGCCCCTCAAGAAGTGAGTCATGAGGGGTTGAACAGAGAGGGGTTTACCCTCGATAAGATGGTAGTGCACAGTGAGTGTGCCAAGGTGCACCCTGCGGAGTTGGATTTCAGCCCTGCCCAGGACAGGTAGAGTAAGTACAGCAGCAGCAGCAGCTGGATGGAGCAGGAGAAAGGATTGATCTGCCTCTCCATGCACCATACAGAGAATCTCTGCCACTTAAAGGCGTATGTGTGGTGGGTGAAAGTATTGCGGGATGCCAAGAGGACCTCCTCCACCTCACTGGAGAGCAGCCAGGCCATGAGTGTCAGGGACCCCAGATTGGGGGAAAAGGAGAGTGCCCTGTGTGAGAAGGCCTGGAGTGCATCCCAGGGGAACCAGGGGCGCTCTGGACAGGCAAAGGAGAAGGGGGAACCAAGGCTCCATGGTTCATCATGGGTCCATCAGTATTATGGTGGCTCTATCACGCTGGACCTTGAATAGGGTCTTGGCGATCAGCAGTGTGGACGGCAAGGCATAAAGGAGGTCCCCTGTCCATGGGATGAGGAATGCATCAGTCACCACCCGCGAGGGGTGCTGCTACTGGGAGCAAAAGCAGGGTAGCTGAACTGGCAAAGAGGTCCATTCGTGGGAGCCAACCCAAGCTGGCCTAGCCTCCACTCATGCGGCTGGAGGACACTGTTGAGCCGGTCTGCCAGGACGTTGTCCTGGCTTGGGAGGTAAACCACCAGCAAGAACATCCCGTTGTTGCTTGTGTAAGAGCAAATGCTCACTGCCTCCTGGCAAAGCAGGGATGATCCTGTACCTCCCTGCTTGTTGATGTAGAACAGTCGCACCTGACTGTCGGTCTGGATCAGTACCGTTCGGTGCTGCAGGTGGTGATGAAAAGCCTGGAGGGCTAAAGCTATGGCCTAGAGCTCCAAGAGATTGATTTGCTGGAGGCTCTCTGTCCACGACCAACTGTCCCACGTGCAGAGGTCATCGCAATGGGTTCCCCAACCCAGTTTGGAGGCATCCGTGGTGAGGATCCTCGTGGGGGGGGGGGGCAATGGTCTGAAAGGGCATCCTGGCCTGTAGGTGCTGGGGGTGTTGCCAAAGGGCAGATGATGACCACCCTGTCCCGTAGTCACCCTTTTGCCTGAGACCACTGGGAGCGGAGAGACCACTGGGCCCATCCACATGTGCAGGCAGTCATCCGGGGTGACATACACTGTAGATGCCATGTGACCCAGTAGACAAAGCATGAGGTGGGCAGACACCGAGTGACAGCGCTGGATGCTTTCTGTAAGCGCCTGGAGGCACTGGGCCCTGTCCCAGGGGAGGAAGGCCCTGGCTTGGGCGGTGTCCAGCCACACCCCTATGAACTCCAGATTAAGATGGGTAGAGATGAGACGTTGGGTAGTTTATGACAAACCCCAAGTGCTCCAGAATGAGGATAGTGTGGACCGTCAGCTGGTGCACTTCAGTGGCGGTGCTTCCTTTTATGAATCAGTCTCCAAGTAGTCTGTGGAGGGGGTGGATGGATGAGGATGAGAGTGTGCATGTCCTTTAGATCCAAGAAGCATAGCCAGTCTCCCTACTGGAGGTATGGCAGCAAAGTTCCCAGAGAGCATTTTGAACTTCTCCCTCACCAGGAATCTGTTGAGATCCTGCAGGTCTAGGATGGGATGAAATCCTCTGGTCCTCTTGGGTACCAGGAAGTAGCAGGAATTGAGCCCCTTGCCCCTGAGATGGTGGGCATGGGTTCTACTGCCTAGTCTGCTGGGAGGCCTGCGCGTTCCTGCTGGAGCAGGGCCCAGTGAAGGGGAGTCCTGGGAGGCTCTCCTGAGAAGAATGGTAGAGGCACCTGGTCAAGGCGGAGGAGATAAAGGGCCCACGCATCGATGGAAATAGATGGCTGCCTGTCGGCGTACAGCCAGATGTCCTCTTGTGTGCTGAGGGGCTGTGCCTCTAGGGGGAAGAGAGACTATGCCCAAAGAGTCAAAACCCCCTCCAGGTTGCGCCGGGAGCACAGGCTGGAGCTCGAGGGAGTTCTAAGGCTTTTGCGGGCCATGCCCTTGTCCCTTGGTCTGCTGGCCCTGTTGGGGAGCTGGGAGGCCGGGTACCGAGGGTAGTTTCCATAAGCCTTCCTCTTCAGGTATGGGAACTTTTTACCTGGAGCCTTCCTCCGGGAAGGGTGAGCGGTCTTCTTGGAGAGCCTGGTCCTTGTCATGAACTCTGACTCCAGTTCAGGGACCTTGTCCGTCATGGGTTTGCCAAACAGATTCTCACCCCAGCAAGGGATATCGACCAGCTTGTCATGTACCCAACTGCTCCAGGTCAGAAGACTGTAGCCAAGCACAGCAGCAAGCACTAATGCCTACTGCTGCTACTCTAGACACCAACTTGAAACAAACAGCCATAGGCTGCTCAAGTTATGAATTTGGAGCACTCTCCGACTGTGGAGGCCAGTGTCTGGAACTGCTGGAGGGGTTCCTCGGAAAGATCAGTCGAGAACCCAGTGAGTTACTTCGCCAGGTCTCGCAAGTACATGCCTGTATACAGCTAGTAGGCCTGCATCTGGCTGAAAAGTATCACCCCCTGAAAGCACTTTTTGCTCAGGGTGTCTATGGTACAGGCCTCCCTACCCGAAGGCACTGAGGAGTGAGTTTTCTGGCTCCAAAGCCTACACATGGCAGACTCCACCACCATGGAGTTATGAGGCAGTTGGGCTTTTTGGAAGCCAGGGCTCCAGCAGATCCGGTACATCAAATTCAGCTGCCTGCTCACAATGGGCACAGAGGCGAGGGTCTCCTACATATAGAAGAGCAGCCACTGCAGCGGGTGTGGGAGGGGAGAGTTGGGGGGGGGGGGAAGGCACTGTGAATGCCTCCCTCAGGGCAGCCTCATATATTGGAGGATTTCTAGGTCCTCTGCCCGAGGCTCCTCCTCGGGGGCAGGCAAGGTCCTTTGTCATGTCCCTCACAAAGTCCAGGAAAGCCAGCTACTCAGGTAGGGGACTGGCACCAGGCCTCAGGGAGAAGACGGGTCCAAGGCATGTCCTAATGAAGGCTGGTGTCTGGGGAGTTGTCATCCTCGGTCCCCCAATCTGACCTGGAGGAGGAGATCTCAGGTATCCTCCAGGCTTCAGGCTCACTCCTCAGCCCTGCTAGTCCCGGTGCTCCGACAGCCCTGTACTTCAAGCAGAGGGCACTAAGCAGGGAAGACCTCTGCCCCAAGCAGGATTGAGTCCAGGACTGGGACAGATGCAGAGGTATCTCTCAAGGCCAATGGTGCTCAAGGATTGGCTCCACCTACGGAGACTCCCTTGCTGTGGAGGGGCCAGTGGTCAGGAGTGATGACCCAGAGGAAACAGGCATCAGAGCCTGCTGCTGGGCCATGAAGGAGACAAGCTGTGTTCTAAGGCCACCATCCAGGCCTCAAGGCCAGATGGCTCTGCAGCCATCAGCATAGGCACAGAGGAACTCAGGCCCAACGCTGGCTCTGTCGAGATGGTAGTGTCCTTGATGAGGATGGCCTCGGGGGTCCAAAGCCAATCCCCGGACACAGACAGTGTTTTCTCCTACTGGGGCAGCTTGGAGGGGTGCTCCTGGCCATCGCCCTCGGCCTCGTGTCGAGGGCTTCAGGGTCGAGGCCATGGGATTTCCCCACTGCCCTGGACTCATCACCAGATGAGGCCATTGATGGCACCTGGCTCTTTGGGAGCTCGATGCCAAGTGACTGCAAGGCTCCGAGGCAGCGCGGTCCCTATGAGAGGTCTCAGTGTCAGCCCTCTAGGGTGCTGGTCCCGCAGACGACTCCAGGGCTGAATAGGTCTTCTGGAAGATGGACTCACGTTGCTTCTTATGGCCTTTGAGGGCCTTAGGGGTCATCTGCTGGCAGAGACCGCACACCAAGGCATCGTGGTCCACCCCGAAGCGTCAATCATGCAGGTCCATGCGTGACATGTTGTGCATAGCGGTCACATGGCCTAAAGCCACCGATTGAGGCAATGGTGGGGAAGACAGCCCCCATGAGGTAAAATTCCTCCGACTCAGCCAGAAAGGGCAAAAAAACCCACGCACAAAAAAAAGGACTCTGAAGGAAAGGAAAAAAAAAAGAGGAACCCAAGAAACGTGACCAAAGTTAAGTGGACTTGGAGAAGAGAAGGAAATGGTGAAAAGAAAAAAAAAATCAACTTTTTCCTGGGAGGGAACAAACATGTCTGATGGGCTCCATGGAAAAAAAAAATAAAAAAAAAATAAAGAGACTAAGATAAGATGGCACCCTTAGGCAGAAAGGGGACCATGCATGTGTGGCACATCTCCCAAAGGCTGTCTTTGAAAACTGGGGAGAGGTTACCGCGAGGGCTCTGTCGGTGCCGACGTCACCCCATATGAGGACTGACTTCCTGCTTTTTCCCGGAGAAATAGCCCATAGAATCCTTGTTCAGGTGCTACAGACTGCAGCTCACCAGTACATATGCACCCTGAGCTGGCTGCTAGCTATCATTGTTGAGAAATGGCCAAGACCCTCTTCCCCCTGAGAGTCTGCACATGCAACCTCAGCAGCACTCTCAGTTCCAATCACCCAAATATCAAACTAAGGGCCTCTACATAGCACCGCACAGGACAGGACCACTGCTAACAAAACCCAAGCTAACTTTTTTTTTCTTTTTTTTTTTTTTTGAGGCGAGGTGGTGATGGACAAAGGAAGGATGATAATATTAAAAAAAAAAAGTCAATAGGTTTCATTTGTGCTCTGGATGCTGCACTTTTAATTGGCCCCTGATCTCATGCTAGGAGCAAATCAAGGAAGCTGGGTGACGATACTAGATTGCCCAGTTAGATTGCACAGAAAAAAATACCTTCATGGTAACCACAGTCAAAATATTTCCAAAGCGAGACCGAAGACAGAAACAATTATTTGCATACATTGTAAAAGCAATTATAGTACATCCAGGTGTGCAAGTGATTTCCAGCTATATCGACTCCCTTGCTATGTGACTGTCACTGCCTTATACATAAAAGCACATGTGTATGTTTTGTGCATGTCTGTTACCTCCGAAATTTAAGGCCCATTTTGTTTGTGTGGATCTGTACGTGTGTGTCTGTGTGCGTGTACTTGCTATCAAACAATAGGAACATTATATATTCCTGTGTCCATACCACATCGAAATCTATACGCATATTTCCCCATTTCATATCCATATTTATACCTGCTTCCTGACACGTATAGGTATTTTTAAAAAAGTGCTCCTTTGGGCCATCCCTTAATTCCTCCAATATTTATTTCCTCTTTCAAAATGAAATGTGATGAGTCCTCTGTAGTTAATAGCAGCAGACACGACTAGATTTGCAAAATGACTCAGGATAACATGTTTGAGTGCTAGCATTTACATATGCACATGTGATGTGCCCGCGCTTACATGTGTAAGTTGCTGGGGTTTCCTCCATTGATATTTCCCATGTGTGTATTTGTGAAATGGCTCTTCCTACTGCATGCAGATAGAAATCCCTGTGCATTCCTGCACGTCTTCCGGTATATTTTAGAAACAGCTTGCCCTTTAAGCAGAGCAGTTTCTAAAATAAAACATCAAAATAGAGTAAATCCCAAATGCTATGTACTATCTAGGGCTTCATGCTCTCTCCTCGCGTGCACAAGCAGCTTTGTGGGCTGAACAGTCATTCGTGTCTCCAATTGACATTTGCCGGGCAGTCACCTGATCTCCATGCTCGAGCCTCGGCACATTTTGAGGCCAGTGTGGTAGTGGCGGCCGTCTCTCCCTACCCAGAGATGGTGTAGCTTTGGTACTTCCCACTTGTCTGGACTGGTCTAGCAGGATGATGAATTGGAAGGAGAAATTTCACTTACTGTTAATTTCCTTTCCTGGAATCCTACTAGACCAGTCCAGGACCCACCTCTCACCGTGTTCTCTAGCGACAGCCTTTTTGGGGCCAACTTGACAGTTACTTCAGCACAGCCTTATTGGAATTATGGCTGTACTGTCTGCCTTATGCTTTCTGTATCAGTTTATCCCTAATGGACTTCTTGTACCTAGTCGCACCTTTAGTGCTTCAGTTCCTTTACGGTACAGTTCGAGGGTTACATGCAGATTTGGCAAGGGGCTTCCTCTGCTTTTATAGGAGTATACTGAGGGCGACATCTTGGGGAGCCTCTCTATATGCTGGAGCCCATTTGCTGATGCTTCTGGCACTCTGTCTCCAACATCTGCTGGCAGGGGGACTTAACCCACTTGTCTGGACTGGTCTAGCAGGAATCCAGGAAAGGAAATTAACAGTAAGTGAAATTTCTCCTTTATTGTAAATCAAAACAGCGCTACTTCTTAAATCGAGCTGTCAGAATGAACTTGGGAATGTGGTTTGTGGCTACTACTCTAGTCCAGTGGGTGAAGTAAGTACTGTGCACCGCCATGCAGATGGTCTCCAGTTCAAGTCCCACATACAGCTTTCTACTCTCTAGGTCAGTTTGGAATGCTGTGGAGGGAAGTGTTTACAGCCTCTCATGGAGAGAAGGGAGTCATGGTCACCCCTTAAAGGAAGGCACCTCTGGGCTCATAACAAGGTTTTGGTGCATGGCTCCTGGCTCTGGCCTGCCACTATAATGACCAAACTAGCTGAAGGCAGATGGTGCAGGGGATATAAACTAGGGGAGAAATTCCCCAAGTAGTTATGAACGAAGGCTTATAATTTTAGATCCTAGCCTTGGTTCTGACTGAGCCTGAATTACAAAGAAAAGGAGAAATCTGCAAAAAAAAAGTTATAAAGTGAAGCACAAGGTAGTGTGTTTGCTCATTCATGCTCTATCCTCTAGCAAAGTTCTCTTTTGTGGCACTTTAAAAAAAACAAAAAACTACTGCATGTTTCTTTGCTTATTTTTATGCTAAATCTTTACATACTTGTAATTCTGACATTCATTCTCAGTGATGTTGAGCTGTGTGTCCAGTTGATCCAGAAGGGTGTCGGTGCATTCCTCACAGAGAGGATGATCCACATCAGTCTGCCCCGACATGATGTCAAAAAGATCACCAGTGACCTAACAAAAAGAAAACCTTTCCAGTGACAAACAAAATGCATATTCCACAAATGTTCTGGACTGCAGGCTAACTGCCCCTTCCCTCCATGCACTGACACATTCTTAATGCTTTTCTAATGCTGTCACCTATATAATGTAATTAAACCATAAAAACCGATGAGGCAGGCAAGTGTCAAACTCACATCACACCAAGGCAATTATTCTGAAGGCACATGTCCAGTTTCAGAGCAATTCAGAAACTCTTCCAAGCATATATTTTTAATTTGGCTGGTGAACCGCCCAAGTCTCAGGCTTCTGGGCTGATTAGAACCCATCTCATGTCCCTCAATGGAGGAACTCACAGAAAGATAGGTTCTTTGGTCTTTATCAGTTTGATGTTCTACATCGTCTGCCCATCCAAGGCTAATTTGTCATCTTTAGTCGCTGTCTGTACTCTCTTCCTAGTCTAGCTACCATATCAACCTTATGGCCAAGAAAATCAAATCATGGCTCCCCCTTTTTGGAGCTATTACAAGCCAGCCTTGATCCAGCCTTTCAGATTTCACTGCTGTATACACTGTAGCCCAGTAAGAACCACAGGCTTCACTTACTTAGACCCCCAGAGATGGGATAGACTTGCCTTCAGTCTTCGGCTAAGGTTCTCCATCGTTCCTCCATCAGAAGCTTCCCCAATCAAGGTAAAACTATTTGCACTTTCTGTGGACAACATTCTTTAAAAATAAATTTGGAGATGCAGAAATATTATTTCACTTAGAATATTATGCAACCAAGGGCCATGCTCTTAGTAATAGCCCTCAAACTTTTAGAGCAAACAAGAAAACAAAAAGCCAATCCAGGTTCTCGAATGCTTTATTTTAAATGTCACGGAGGGGGGGGGGGGGGGTTGAATGTTCTAGAGGATAAGAACAAAGTTCTGGGCACATGTCAACTATATAGCCACTGGGAATCTTTGCAACCAAATTGACATTCATGTCAGTATGTTCAAAGACACTCATAGAATAAGTATGAAGTTGGAACCAAAACTACCTTGCAAATTATCCCCTCATGGCTCTGTAGACCATGCATTTCACTTGAAACTCAAGAACCAGACATACATGATTTGCCAAGATACACAGTTCTAGAAGACTTTTTGGCCAGTCCTAATTTGGAATTTCCAATTCATCCTGCTAGACCAGTCCAGACAAGTGGGTTCAGCTCCCCTATCAGCAGATGTTGCAGATGAGGAAAAAAAAAATACCAGAAGCCTGATTGGCTGAGCCCTGGTAGATATATAACTGGATCCCTAGAGGTCACCTTCAGTATTCTCTGTCTCCAGCAGATGATGGTGTTTTATTTTTTCTCTTCAGGGTTCCTTTTAACTTCATTCTTTTAGCTGGACACTTCCAGGGCGTACAGGAGTTGCCCCGCTGGAATTCTCAGTTCCAATCCTTGGTGCTTTGGTTGAGCTCATGGTCAAAAGGGCCAGTTCAGCTCCTTTTAAATGAGGGGGGGAGTCTGGCTCCTGGTCACGAGGACCTAGTAGACTGGCGGCAGTGGGAGCCTTCAGTACTTTAAAGAGCTCTTCTACTTCATCAGTTTTTGATGTCAGCCTTCATTTGCATCTGCTTTGGCTCCCCTACTCTGCTGCTGCATACGGAACAAGCACAGTGCGTTCTATTCCCCCAGTCCTGCCGCTCATCTACGAGACGCGCCTCTCACCCCTAGCGAAGCACGGTCTCTTCAGTGTTTGTGGTACAGCAGAGGGTGGTTTACGGCTCAATCTGCAGCTATCGCCCGTCAGGTTCCGTCAGCCTATTCTTTCCTCGGAGGCGGATAGTGCAGCTGCCATCTTTTTTCTTCTTCCTAGCCTTGTGGGTGCAGCGGCAGTGGCCATTTTTGAGCAGGAAGCTTCACGAGCGGCCTCTTACCACAGACCAACTTCTGCCATAAAGCTGGCTCCTTCCTCAGTGCTTCGGAATTCGGCGTACATTTTAGAGTAATTGTGGGAAGCGTCTTCTGGTCTGGTCAGGCTCCAGTGGTTACTTTGTCTGCTTTTGAGCAGAGCTGCTTCTCTGAGCGGAGCTGTTTCTCTTGGCTGGCAATAAGCTCCTCTTACTCTTAAGATGCCTTCCACCTTACAAAGATGCATTGTGTGCAGCCGAAAACAAAGATTTGAGGGATAGGGTATGCACAGCTTACTCTGCTCACCCTGGAGAGACATCCAATAATGTTACTTACCACATCTAATATAGAGGGCTCCTCTGGGCTGCCAGTCCCTTCAGAACTTAGGTCCATTCAGTCAGCAGAAGCAGCTCTGGATCCACCATTCCTGCTGCCCCACCCTTCAGTCCCTCCGTTACAGACACTGCTGCCCTAGGAGGTGCCTTCCCATGATCAAGATTACCATTTCCTAGCCCTCTTCAAGCAGGCATGGTCCCTCTGGCGCTCTGACCCTTCTGTGGTTGGTTCAGAGTCTCTCTCCACCCACAAAACCACAATACACTCTGCATCGGGGTCCCAGAAATGCCCTCAGGTGGATACTGCTCCTAAAGGAGGCAGCCTCCCTCCCAAGGAGGTGTCTTGGGTCTCAGGGACTTGGTCTCCTGTGGTCCCAGAGGCGGTGGCTTTTTCAGCCGACGAGTGTGGAAGCCTCCGACCATGAGGATGGTGAATGTCACCCTCTGAGGCCTCTGCCGATGACCAGTATGATACGCAAAATATCTGCCTGTTCCGTAAGGACGAGCTTCTGGCTTTAATTGCCCAAGTAGTGGACGCCTTACGCCTCGCTGATCATCTCGGACAGCAGCAGCCCAAGGCACAGTCGCAGGCGGATCCCATCTTGGGTCAGCACTTTCAGTTTTGCACAATGCCGTT
The DNA here is from genome assembly GCA_033557465.1 of Ichthyophis bannanicus. Classification (NCBI taxonomy): domain Eukaryota; kingdom Metazoa; phylum Chordata; class Amphibia; order Gymnophiona; family Ichthyophiidae; genus Ichthyophis; species Ichthyophis bannanicus. The sequence continues at coordinate 59,058,777 of CM066045.1, forward strand.
TGGTCTGGTCTTGGCTCCACGAACCTTCTCCAAGGTCATGGTGATAGTAGTAACAACAGCGGCCTTGCGCAAACAGGGAATCTGGGAGCACCCCTACCTGGACTGACTCATTTGTGCAAATTCCCTATTAGAGGTCCTTTCTCGCCTTCTCAGCAGAGGGCGTGTCCCTACAGGTGGTACCTTTATTTATTTATTTAGACAGTTTTGTATATTGCCTTATCCTTCAATCAAAGCGGTCACAACACAATTGGGGGATACATTTAGCATGAGGGGATGAGAGACACATACACTAATACTTACAGGGAACATGGGCTAAGGAGGGTTAAGTGGCTTGCCCAAGATCACAAGGAGCATCTGTGGGACTAGAAACCCCAGTCCTTCCGGCCCAAGGTTGCTGTCCTCTAGTGGGATTTGAACCCCTGACCTTCCGGCCTGAAGTACCTTGCCCCAACCTCTAGGCTACTCCTCCCTGAAGTACCTTGCCCCAACCACTAGGCTACTCCTCCCTGAAGTACCTTGCCCCAACCACTAGGCTACTCCTCCCTGAAGTACCTTGCCCCAACCACTAGGCTACTCCTTCTCTTATGTCCTTTTGCCTGAACCAGCCTCTCTCACTCCCGGCCTTCTCGAAGGACCAATGTGCAGGCCCCAACAGAGGACTTTGGGGTGAGGATCTCAGCAGAGTACTCCAATTGAAAGTGACAAATCCTTTTTGCAGTTCCGATCGCCTTTTTGTACAGTTTGTTGGCCCGCGCAAAGGTCTCACGGCCTCCAAGTCCACCATCTCTCGCTGGCTTTGCCAGACCATTGAGCCATACAGTAATCATAACAGTTTTTTTGTTCACGATTAACTCCAGTTGGATTAGAGTATCTAAACACAATTCATCAAAAGACTTTAACTTCCGAGGTCTCAGTTCAACAGAAGCAAGGCCTCGTAGACTTCCGTCATAAAAAGGCCATTTGCTCAATAACATCAGTGACCTCAATGGAAATTTCAACAGTTCCCTTAATACACAGTGAAATGCTCCTTTCTTATTATACCACTAGCAGCTTCAAACTTGACACAAAAACAACGCAAAGAAATGCCATTCTTCCCGCTGTGTGAAAGGGGTCTGCTTGCTCGTATTTTTCTTTAATCGTGAACGAAAAAACTGTTACGATTACTGTATAGTCATCGTTCAGGCAACAAGGGCTATTGTATTTTTGTGTAGACCATTGAGTCAGCCTATATAATATGGAGTAAGCCTGTGCCCGCCTAGACTCTGGGCGTACTCTAAGCAGGGTCAAGCGACTTCATCGGCTGAATGCTCGCAGGTTGCTCCTCTCGACATTTGTAGGGCGGCCACCTGGTCCTCCCTCTCCACATTCATGGTCACTATCGTCTTGATCTCCAGGCTCAAGAGGCGGCACGGTTTGGTGCCAGAGTAGTCACAGCGGCTGTATCTTCCCACCCGGAGGTCAGTTAGCTTGGGTACTTCCCACTTGTCTGGACTGGTCTTTCACCCTGCTAGACCAGTCCAGGACCCACCCGTTTCTGTATCCTGTCGAGCGGCTGCTCTGCGATGGAACCAAGGCTTACATTTTGAAGCGGTGGCTCTGCTGCTGCCTCTCAAGAAGAGCTGCTCCTTGTACATAGTTTAGGACATCGCACAACGTTTTCGTGCCAGCTGTACAATGGCCATAAGTTTGGTTTCTTCCTTAGCTTTGTCAGAGTATACTGAAGGTGACCTCTAGGGGTCCAGCTATATATCTACCAAAGCTCAAACAATCAGGCTTCTGGTAGTTTTTTTTCCATCTCCAACATCTGCTGGTCTAGCAGGATTCCAGGAAAAGAAATTAACAGTAAGTGAAATTTCACCATATATCCCAAAGCAGTGTGGTATTTGTAGTTCCCAATTCTACCCGTTGAAATCAGTACTGCAGGTCCTCTAATGCGACAGAATGGTGATACCAGAAATCCAGGCCTAAAATCTCCCTCCTGGATCTGGGTAACTTGGCAGCTCTAATGAAGGCTAGCAGCACTGCAAAGTTACTTTTAACAAACAAGGAATTATATGCCTGGACTCTAGATATCAACAATTCATTAAGAGGCAGACTCCATTACCAAACACATCAGGGCACAGAAATGTCATCAATTCCCCAAAAACATACCTTTAACCTTTGTTCCCTGCAGCATGTGCAAAAGACACAAACAGACTATATGCTGGGGAAACGAAGGTGGAAGGTAGGAAACAGCAAAACCATCAACAAAAAGTGGACAAAGTAATTGAAAGTGATGAGCTCAGCTGAAAGGCGTGAGATCATTTTTAAGTTACTATTAACAAAGGCTGGTTCAGACATTTTACTGTCTCACACGACTCCTCCAGAGAGTGGTATCGTGTGTTCTGTTTCAGTGTTTTTGACCTTAAAACTGGCAGGACATCAGTGAAGACGGGAGCAGAAAACTCCTACCTAGCCGGAGGAATATATCTTCTGGATATGCCATCCTGTCTATTTTCTGTAAATGGTTCCTTTAAAAACAAAAGAAGATAGACACTGAACTGGCAAAAAGAAAAAAAACCTTATTTACTACAATCCTGTTTTTGTTTTTTTATATAGCGGAACATGCTAAATTGGTGCAATGTGTTTCCCAACACTATACGCTTTTTAGCGTGGTCAGAATTAGAGAGACTGACAAAAGAATGATATCCAAAATATATAAAAATCTATACAGACAGATACATTTTTGAAGGAAGGGAAGAGGGGTGGACAGTTTTTTTTTTACCCAAAGTTATTTAGAATCAGGGCATCTGAAAACATGGGTGAGAAAAAAAAATTTGATTTGCTGCAGCATCTATCCATGGAATAGATGCTGCGTCTGTTTTTCTAGAGTTTTTAAAATGAAGACACAAAATTAAGACCTTTACCTCAATTACATTGATCTCTTCTTCATTGTTCTCGCCTGGTTTAATGTGCGCTGTGGTAACCAAAGGAGCTAAAAACAAAAAAGATGCAAATATTGTGGTTTTTTGAAAAACTGGTCTCTTCGTACATCTTACGCACATTTTCTGCATCCAACTTAGATGTAATAAAATTTAAATAAATTCCTTTAATATCTTCAAACATTTCAGCTTTATTTGCAAATAGACAGCAAATGTGTGTGTTTTTATGAGATGCATTTGTATTCAATGAAAAGATTTCAACAGTTGGTCCAAACATCTTTGGAGAAAATCTCGATCCCCCACAGCTCTCCAGCACTTCAAATCCTGCCATCAACAACATTACTGTGCTCTTGTTCATCAGGCCAAATGTTCCTATTTTTCCAGGCTCATTTCTGTGGCTCCTAACTCCACTCACCAACTCTATTCTATTCTTAAAACTTTGAACAACATTCAGCCTTCCTCTTCCTCTTCTGCCGTGTCCACCTCAGCCCCCCCCCCTTGCTTCTTTCTTTGCTTCGAAGGCTCAGGATCTTCGCTCCTTCCTTCCTGACTGTCGTCCCCCCCCCGTCATCCCCTCTCTTGCATGTTTGGGCCACCTTTCGCCCTCTCACCACCACTGAATTATCAAAGTTTATTTCAATGTCACAAAAGACAAACTGCTCTTCTGACCCAATGCCCTTCTCTTGGATGTTAGAACTTCTCTCACTTTTCTGCCTTTTATACTCATCATGTTTAATACAAGTCTTTCTTCTGGCACCATTCCCACCCCTGGAAAGTTGTTCTGGTCCACCCCTCTCAAAATGCCATCGCTCGATCCCCTTGATCCAGCCTCACTATCGCCCAGTCTCTAACCTCCCCTTTCTTTCTAAAAATCCTCAAAAAAGCAGTCTTCTCACAACTGATCCATCATTGTAGATTCCATCCAATTTCTCCATCCCCGACAGTCTGGCTTCTGCCCAGGGCACAGTATTGAAACTATCATTCTCTCTTTCCTTAATGTGTTTCACATCTCACACGATCGTGGCGACGCTTCCCTGGCAGTATCTCGTTCTCTCAGCAGCCTTTGATCTCATTGACCACTCTATTTCTCCTTTCCTGCCTTTGGGATGCAGAGTTTTGGGGTTTGGTTCTTCACTGTTTCATTCTTCCCTCGTCTCACGATCCTTTTCGGTTCTCTCAGGTACTCTCCTCTAACCCCGTCTCTCTCCTCTGTAGGGTTCCACAAGGCTCTGTTCTTGCATCTCTCCTATTTAATATCTTTCTGACACCAGGAGTGGAGGAGGAGCCTAGTGGTTAGAACACTGGCTTGGTAACCAAGCAACCAGGGTTCAATTCCCACTAGCACTCCTTTTGGCCTTGGGCAAGTCACTTAACCCTCCATTGCCTCGGAAGAAAGGCTTGGCAATCTACTTCCGGCGACACTGCCAAGAAAACCCAGGAGCCTCTGGGTCGCAAGGAGTCAGGACTGACTCGAAGGCACACATTGCATTGCTGACACCATTCACTCTACTTATTCAGCAATCAGGATTATCAGCATACTACTACTCTGATATTATTCTTCTGTATCATACCAATCCTCTTCAACCAGATCTCTCACCTTTCAACACCTGTTTTCACCTTAATATGTCCAGGACCTCTGCCATATGGTTTATTTTTGGTGCTCCCTATCCTTCAGTGGCCCCAGACCTCTCAAACTCCACCATTCCTTTGGTTTCTTCCTTCCACTATCTTGGTGTGACTCTTGACTCAGACCTGTCCTTCCATGACATCTCTCTGCTCACTTGTCGGTCTATCTTCGACAGAGCTGTGCTATCCATCCTTTCCTGTCCATCCCAGCGTTGACTACTCTTCTGCTGTCTCTAGTTATATCCTGTCTCAACTTTTGCAATATCACCCTTGCTGGTCTTCCACAGTCCTAACTTCACCCCTCCAATTGATACAAAATACAGCTGCCAGAATCCTCATACATGCTTCTCACCATGACCACATTGCCCCATCTTCATTCAGTTCCACTGGCTTCCCATTGACCATCACATCTGCTACAAGGCTCTTACATTAGTGCATTGTGCCATTTACACCCAAACTCCACAGTACTTGGCAGACTTTACAATTTCACACACCAACCTGCAGTCTTGCTCGGCTCACATTAACCGTTTATATCTCCCTTCTCCATCGCGCGCTCACTTGCGATCGCCTCGCCACACTGCCTTTTTCTTTCTGGTCTCCTCCTTATGGAACACCCTTCCCACTGCACTTTGTCTAGAAACAGGCTTTCCCAGATTTAAGTCCCTCCTGAAAATTCACCTCTTTTGCTGTGACTTTGACCCTCACCCTACTAATCCCTGACCACCCTCCTCTCATGGACCCTCTACCTACCTCAATTTTGCTTTATATGATTGCACTTCTTTCCTGTTTAATATTGTAGTTCTTTTCCCTCTCCGGCCTTTAGCCATTTTCTAGATGTTTTATTTCTTGTTCAACGCCCTGCTGTAATGAAGGTGCAAGTCTTTCAAGTGACAAACAAATAAACAAACCATGAAACAAAACCTTTAACAATGACATTAGTAGTTTTAACCAGTCTTAAGGACTGGATCATATCAATTTCTCTTTACCTCTTCTATTTCTGTTTACAATATGTTGTAGCAAAACATACACTAATGTTTAGACTCTAGTGACATTAGCTTTGATACCTCTACAATAAATGTCCTTTTTTCTCAGACTTATGCCTAGCTTTGTCAGTTTCTGCTAGTATGTAACCTTTCTTAAAAAAGAAAACAAAAAAAACCCCACACAACTCCTCATCTTCAAATTAACAGCTTAACCATTATCCAGCTTCAGAAATATTTGCTGTAACATCTAACCCAATGTTAGCTGCATGTATTCTTCATGGATTACGCTGTAACATATGCTGGGATCTGAAAGGTCTGGATCCAAATTATTCTTAGGCGAGAAAAATGTAGACACTATGAAATCACAAGAGGCCATGACTTAAGAAAAAGCTTGGTTACTCACCTGAAACAGGTGTTCTCCAGAGACAGCAGGAATCAGTCCTCATTTATGGGTGACATCGGCATCGATGGAGCCCATGCGGAGCAATTCCTCAGCTTTCAAAGAAAGACTTTGGGATTGCTACCACGCATCCGTGGTCCTCTTCCAACCCAAGGGTGCCATCTTGCTCAGTCAGGTCCCTTAGCTCGAGCCCTACCAAGCAGATGGCAAGGGAAGGATAAAAATCCAGCAACTCATCAGGGGAGGTGGGAGGGTAGTGAGGACCGATTCCTGCTGTCCCTGGAGAACATCCATTACAGGTGAGTAACTAAGCTGTCTCCAGGAACAAGCAGGAAGTCGGTCCTCACTTACGGGACTCCCCAGCTACAGGCTACCAAACCTGCAACCAAAAAATGCCTCTGTGAAGGCATGAGCAGAAGCCGAAAGAGACCGAGTCCTCAGGTCCTTGGGGGTGAAACCCTCAGTAGCCATCAAGGGTCAGAGGGCAGGAGTTGCTTATACCCCGAACAAATTACGGAGGTACAGCCTGGCCGAAGGCGCTGTCCTGGCAGGACTCCCTCTCCAGGCAGCAATGCGAGGTGAAAGTGTTCGCTGAAGCCCAGGTCGCAGCCCGGCACATGTCTCTCAGAGGCACTGAGCACAGCGAAGCTACCAAAGCCGCCTTGGCTCAGACGCTGTGTGTGGTGACCCGCTGATGCAGCAGGGTGCCCGCCTTCACATGAGCAAAGATGATGCAGTCCGCCACCCAGATGGAGAGCGTGCGTTTTGTGACTGCCTGTCCCAGGCAACTGGGATCGTAGGACACGAAAAGCCAGCTAGATTTGCGATGAGGCCGGGTACGCTGCAAGTAGAAGGCAAGAGCTCTCTTGCAGTCGAGAGTATGCAAAACGGCTGACGCATGGTCAGCATGGGGTCTCAGGAAGGTGGTCGGCAAGGCCATCTCCTGATTGAGATGGAAATCGGAGACAACCTTTGGCAGGATCTTGGGGGTGGGTATGGAGGACCACTGTGTTCCCATAGAATCTGGTGTAAGGGGCATCAGCCATGAGAGCCTGGAGTTCACTGACTCGGCGGGCCGAGGTCAGAGCCACCAGGAAGTCCACCTTCCAGGATAGTGATTGTGCTCGCTCCGTCACCTATCAGCTCAAAAGGTGAACACGTAAGCTGCATGAGCACCACACATTCAGGTCCCATTCCACTGGGGGAGGCCAGATGGGAGGTTTAGAGAGCAAAAGACCCCGCATAAAGCGGGAGACCAAGGGCTGCTCCAAGAGGGATTTACCCTCGATGGGGAGGCGATTCGCCAAGATGGTGCTCAGGTGCACGCTGACCGAGTTATACTTGAGCCCTTCCTTCAAGAGGTGAAGGAGGTACTGGAGGACCCATCGAGTAGGACAAGAGAATGGGTCAATCTGGAGCACCAGACCGAGAAGCACCACCATTTGAATGCGTAGGCTTGTCTCGTTGAGTCTTTTCTTGACACGAGGACCTCCTCAACCTCCAGCTGGAGGTCCAGCGGGGCTAGGGATACTCGTTCAGCCGCCAGGCCATGAGGGACGAGGCCAGGTTTGGGTGGAATACCTGCCCCTCCTTCTGCGTTAGCAGGCCTGGGGCACAGCCCAGGGGTACTGGGGGCTCTGACGAAAGCCGGAGCAGGAGTGGGAACCACGGCTGTCGAGGCCACTAGGGAGTGACGAAGATCACCGACGCTTGCTCCCACTAAACATTGTGAAGGGTCCTCGCAATGAGAAGAGTGGGAGGGAATGCATAAAGAAGCCCTGAGGTCCAGCTCAAGAGGAAGGCATCCGGGTCCTCCCTGCTCGAGTGCGGGATTGGTCCACAGAAGCGGGGGAGCTGCGTGTTCATCAGGCTGGCGAGCAGGTCCATGGTCGGGGTTCCCCACCGATGAAACAAGAGGCCAGCCTTCTACTGGGTCCAGCCGCCACTCGTGAAGGCGGAGGATCCTGCCGAGTTTGTCCGCGAGGACATTGTCGTGGCCTGGGAGGTAGACCACTCGTAGGGTCATCCCCTGATAGGAGCAGAGGAGGCGGGAGCCTGTGCCCCCCTCCTTGTTGATGTAGAACATCGCTACTCGGTTGTCGGTCTGCACGAGTACTGACTTCCCTCTCAGATGGTCCTCGAAGGCCTTCAGGGCCCATTGTACCGCCCGAAGCACAAGCAAGTTTATTTGCTGTTGGGACTCTTCGGGTGACCATTGTCCCTGAGTGCAAAGTGCACCATAGTGGGCTCCCCACCCCAGCAGGGAAGCATCCATCATCAGGACGAGCTCATGCTGTGGGGTTTGGAAGGACAGCCCTTGAAGGAGGTTGCGGTGGTCCTGCCACCAGTCCAGGGGACCTGCGAAGGTTGTGGGAGAGCCTAATAGGGTCTCTGAGATGACCTGAGGCTGGGCTCCACAGAGCACTGAGGCATCATTGGGCCGTCCGCATGTGCATGCGGGCGTGGGGGACCACATGGACGGTGGAGGCCATCTGCCCCAGGAGGCGCAAGCATAGTCCGCGCTGTGACCCAAGCATTGCTCTGGACCTGAGCCGCCAGGGCTTGGAGGCGAGCTGCAAAGTCTGCCGGAAGAAAGATGGTCGCCCGTTGAGTGTCGAGACATGCGCCGATAAACTCCAAGGCCTGCACCAGCTCGAGGTGGGACTTGGGGTAATTGACCAGGAGCCCTAGGCGCTCGAAGAGGAGGATCGTGCGCAATGCCACCAATTGAGCTTCCCCGGCCCAGGGCCCTGTGACGAGCCAGTCGTCGAGGTAAGGGAAGACCGGTACACCCTGCCATCTGAGGGATGCGGCGGCAGCAGGGAGGCACTTTGTGAAGACCTGCGGAGCAGACGCGAACCCGAAGGAGAGTACTCTGTATTGGTAGTGCTCCCCCTTGCACTCTAAAGCGCAGATACTGCCTGCGCTGGGGGGTGAATCAAGATGTGGGCGTAAGCGTCCCTGAGCTCCAAGGAGCATAGTCAATCGCCCTGCTGGAGGAAGGGCAGCAGGATGCCAAGCGATAACATTTTGAACTTCTCCTGCACCAAGAATTTGTTTAACTTTCTGAGGTCAAGGATAGGCCACAGCCCTCCTGTTTATTTTGGGACGAGGAAGTACCGGGAATAGAAACCCCGACCTCTGAGATGCGTCGGAACCCTCTCGACCTCCCACTGTAGATATATCAGGTGTGCGGGGCGTCGAGAAGGCTCCGCTGGGGAGAAGGGAGGTGGAAGCCTGTCCTAGCAGAGGCAATGTCCATCTCGGATCACTCGGAGGACTCACGTGTCCGATGTCCCCCCCCCCCCCAGCTGCAGAGCTGCTGGAGGGCGAAAGGCTATGCTGCTGGCATCAAAAAAGTACTGAGTGGGCTGAGGTGGCACCGGAATTTGAGGCTTGGGCCCTTTAGGCTTGCGGTGGCCATGGGATGCCTTCCCCTGCGTTGCTGTGGTCAGCTTGGGAGTGGGCGTGTATGGTGGGTAACCCCGGTAAGGCAAGTGCTTCCTCGGGAAGAATGGCTTCTTAACTGATTACTTCTTCCAAGGGAGGAAGGAGGTCTTGCACACAAGGTGGGTTCGGGTTACGAACTCAGTTTCTATCTCAGCAGCCGTATCCTCCCATAGCCTTAACAAAAAGCTGCTCGCTAAGGCAGGGAATGTCCAGGAGCTTTTCCTGAAAAAACACAACTAGGAGCAGCGCTCTTGCAACACCATCCAAGATACACAAAGGAGCAAGAAACGAGGTAAGAGTGGATGATCAGCAGACGTTTATTCTTAGGAAACCCCAACGCGTTTCGGCGCAATTGCCTTCTTCAGGGGGTATGAAGCTTAAAAAAATGAAACAAATTTAAATAAAACATACATATAAATAATCAAATCTATATTCAAATAGAAATTCAAATAAAAAAGCCCCATTTGACTGTCTAAAACAGTGTACATGTATAAAAAAACCATATAATACAAAAATGTTTGTAGATAACTTCATGTCCTGCATTTACAGTATCAGTTTTATTAAAACCATAATGTAAAAAATGGACAGAAATGACAACTATAAATATAACCCATAAATATATAAAAATCACAACTTTGTGTGCTTTTATTTACATCATATAAGGTTATTAAGTTCTCATATAATAACTTAATGCAAAGTGCCTTGTACCTAAATAAAATTGATTCTAATAAATATTCAATAAAATCTTATTATTAATAAATTCCATCACTATGCATTATGCTAGCTGTGGTTATGACTATCAAGAAAACAATAAACTGTGTGATAGAAATGAGAATTAGACTTACCTGCTAATTGTTGTTCCTTAAGGAACTCTAGTCCAGTCCCGGAACCATAGAGTTTACAACCTCCACCAGCAGCTTTGGAGACTGAAAGATGTCATCGCTTTGATGTCACTGGTATAACTTGGCTAGCACCGCCCCTCTTCCACCAGTACCTATTGACAAAGCAGACTAAGCAGAGCAACAAATAAGCAGGAACAAGAAAATTACTAACATCTCAAACAATCCAAAATTTAAGGAAAATATGGAAAAAAGAAAACTACAGGTTCCGGACGCCCGCCCACTGGCACCCCCGAGCTCACCTGGTCCTGCTGCTCAAGAAAGACCTCACTATGACCCCGTCGCGCCCCCTCCGAACAACGAAATCGCCCGCCAAAGACGTCTACATTTCTCTCTTTGCTTCATGAAATAATCTTCAGGCTGAGTAGAGCGAAATACTCTGGGAGGGGTCCGGGACTGGACTAGAGTTCCTTAAGGAACAACAATTAGCAGGTAAGTCTAATTCTCATTTCCTTTACGTCCCTCTAGTCCAGTCCCGGAACCATAGAGTATGTAACAGAGCAGTTAAAATCAACGGGAGGGACCCACAAGGCCAGCCTGAAGAACCGCAGAGCCAAAACGCACGTCCTCCTGCGCCTGAACATCCAGCCGATAGTGCCTCGCAAACAAACACATGCAACGAGGACCAAGTTGCCGCCTTACAAATATCCTCCACCGGTACTAAACTGAATTCCGCCCAAGACGCCGCCTGCGCCCTGGTCGAGTGCGCACGCAGACCTACTGGAACCACCTTACCCTTCAACAGATAGGCCGAAGCAATAGCCTCCTTCAACCACCGAGAAATCGAAGACTTCGCCGCCGCTTCACCCTTCCACGGCCCCCCGAAAGCAACAAATAGCCGGTCCGATTTCCTGAAAGACTCCGTCCGACGGAGATACTTCTCAAGTACCCGCCGAACGTCCAAATGATGCAAACGACCGCCCGCCCGACCGAGATTTCTGCTCCAGAGAAAAAAACGGGAGAGACACCACCTGGTTAACGTGAAATCACGTCACCACCTTAGGCAAAAAGGCCGGGACCGTGCACAGAATCACCTTGTGATTGAAGAAGGACAAAAACGGCTCTCTACAAGACAGCGCCTGCAACTCCGAAATCCTCCTAGCGGAGCAAATAGCCACGAGAAACACAGTTTTCAACGTCAAGTCCATAAGAGAGGCATCACCTAACGGCTCTAATGGCACCCCAATCAACGCCTCTAACACCACATTAAGATCCCACGGGGGAATGGAAGGACGTATCGGCGGCCGCAGAAGCAGCACCGCTCGCAAAAAACGCCGAATATCACTGTGTGCACCTACCAACTGCCCCTGAATCCTCCCCCGGAAACACCCGCAAGGAGCTAGCCGCCAGTCCTTTCTCCAAACCATCCTGCAAAAAAAGAGAACATGCGGCACCGAAGCCCTCAAAGGCTGAAGAGCACGCTCCTGGCACCACGCTTCAAACACCCGCCAAACCCGGGTGTACGCCAGTGACGTGGAACGCCTCCGCGCTTTCAACAACGTGGAAATAACGGCCGGCAAGTACCCCCTGGACCTCAGCCGAGCCCTCTCAAGAGCCATGCCGTAAGCGAGAATCGACCCACCTGTGGTATGCGAACCGGCCCCTGCATTAAGAGATCCAGTCACCAATAAGACATAAAACACTATTATATGTGGATTGTAATAGGAACTTCATTATTGTTCACTAAACAAGTTGTAGTGTCTCTTTTGTAACTAACACGTAATCCATATCACAAAGTGCACGTAATCCATATCACAAAGTGCATGCCGGGTGAACTGACCTGAGCGTGTAGACTCAACTTTGTTGTGCCTCTTACATATGAAGTTCAAATAAAGGCTCTGCTGTAAACCATAAAGACCCACAAAGAACATATGCTTTACTATGCTAAAAATAAACATGTTGAAACAAATTGAAATTTGGATAGCAACATGTACGAGTGTATATGAACATTTCTAGTTAAATTTTTGTCTCTTTAATGTAAACTAACTTTCTGCAGCTACAGATATTGACGACAAATATTTGATGAAACTGTACTGTCTATGGATAGTTCTATTATATAATACAATGGCTAAGGTTATATTCGCGAACACCGGTTTTATTATTCAAACGATGACTGGTGAAGTGCAGATTGTTTTTATACTTACAGATCGTGGGAATCAATAGCGACATTATGTTTTTATAAAGGAACTACCTGCTATTGTAGATTCACTATGTATATTTTGGAAAATTCATGTGGAATGACTAACCAGAGCTTGAAGACTTCAAAGTATAATGCCGTCAGTGTGCAAAAGTTAAATGCAAGCCGCTGCTATAAAACTGAAAAAGAAATGGTTATACTATACTGTGTTTGGAAACCAGTATATTAAAACAGTGTTAGGCTTTACATTATAGCGTAATTATAAAAAATACTTTAACTTTTTGTATTATATGGTTTTTTTATACATGTACACTGTTTTAGACAGTCAAATGGGGCTTTTTTATTTGAATTTCTATTTGAATATAGATTTGATTATTTATTTATATGTATGTTTATTTAAATTTGTTTCATGTTTTTAAGCTTCATACCCTCTGAAGAAGGCGATTGCGCCGAAACGCGTTGGGGTTGCCTAAGAATAAACGTCTGCTGATCATCCACTCTTACCTCGTTTCTTGCTCCTTTGTGTATCTATCCAGGAGCTTTTCCTGGACCCACTGCTCCAAATCCGAGGACTGGAGCCATGACTGGCATCGGGCCCTGATGCCGGTCGCCACCACACGGGCCAAGGATTCAAATCCATCGTAGGCGGCACGGGAGAGGTATTTCGAACTCTCCGCGACGGATCTCAGGAGGGTCTGGAATCTAAGCAGGGGTTCGCCCGCGAGGCCCGAGGACAGACCTCAGAGTTCCTTGGCAGTCGTGTAGGAACATGCCTATGTACAGTTGGTAAGCCTGAACTCTTGATAAGCCTTGCATCACAAGGCGTCAAGGGCTCTCGACTCCCTACCCAGAGGGACCGAAGAGTGTGACTTCGGACTCTCTTGCTTCCGCATCGTCGATTCTACCACCATGGAGGTGTGGGGAAGCTGGGTCTTCCTAAACCGAAGGCTGCACTGGACTCTGTACATCGTGTCAAGGCGCTTACTCACAATGGGCACCGAGGCAGGTGTCTCCCACATGCGGAGTAGCAGCCTAGACAGAATGGGAGGAACTGGGACAGTGAGAGATTCCCAAGGCGGGGACTCGTACTGCAAGATATCAAGCTCTTCAGCTCGAGGCTCCTCCTTGGCCTCAGTAGCCAGTTTGAGAGCCCGCGCCATATCCCACACAAACACCAAGAAGGAGGTGTCTTTGGGTGGTGAACACCTCTGAAAGGCGGGTGGGGATGGGTCCGAAGTGAGGTCCCTGTGGGCGCGGGTCTCTGGGGAGGTATCACCATCCGACTCCCAACCTGAGAGATCCGAGGAGGAATTGGACTCGGACTGATCGCCCCATCCGGAGGCCGAGGACTGCTTGGACACAGAGGCCCTGGAGGATCTTGCCCCAGAGGAACGGGAAGGCGAGCGAGACCGGCACCGAGGACCCTCACGAGGCCCACAGCTCTCGGGGGTTTCCAGGTAGGTTTTGGAGTCACTCTCAAGGGAACCTCGGTCTCTGGGCGCGAGTCAGCCATGCTGGGCAGCTAAGAAGGCAGAAACCAGGATCACCGGGTCGGGTATCTAGGAAGAGAGAGGGTCCTCACCGGGACAAACCTCAGAGACCAGGCGCCATATCCGTATGAGGTACCTTACAAGGCCAATTCCCTGTCCAATTCTCGGAAACGCCCAGGGGGGCTGAGCGACCGAGCACGGGAGTGCTCGCGCTTGTCCGGAGCCCCCAACAGCGACCTCGAGGTCATCGTCTTCTTACGCTGTTCCACTTCAGGGGACTCCTGGTCGGAGTGCTACCTAGAGCGTGGGGCCGAGGTGGGGGATCCCACCCGTGGAGAGACGACCGAGGGCACCACCAGGGATTCTGAGGTGGCCTTCCAGAAAATGTCATCAGACTTCTGCTTATGACTTAGCAGGGCCTTAGAGGACATTTTCTTACAAAGAAAACACAGCTCCGGATCATGGCCGGCTCCAAGGCTCCGCAGACAGCAGTCATGGGTGTCCGTAAGAGATGTTCTTGGAGCACCTGTTGCAATTTTTTTAAAACCAGTGGCCATTGGGGCAAAAGGGCCCCCGCGAGGTCGAAGACCCGCACAGCCAGTGGTTGGGGGAAAAAAGGGCACGAAGCCCGTAAGGGAAAAAAATGCTACAAAGAAACGTCCCCCTTTTGCTCAAAAAGAAAAGGAGCAGGGAGGGGGGGGGGGGGAATGGGTAGAGGACCGGTGCAACCAGAAAATTAGCAGGCCAGAAGTCGAAAAAGAAATGCTTTTTCCGAGGGACAAGGACGTGCATCTGAAGGGCTCTGTGGAAAAAGGGAGACTGAACAAGATGGCACCCTTGGGCGGGAAGAGGACCACACATGCGTGGCAGCAATCTCAAAGGCTTTCTTTGAATGCTGGGGAATTGCTCTGCGGTGGCTCTGTCGGTGGCGACGTCACCCATAAGTGAGGACTGACTTCCTGCTTATTCCTGGAGAATAGAAGTTTTGTTCAAATCATACTTGTCAGAATCCTAGGTTAGCAGGGCTGGCACTACCCATTAGGTGGTCACCTAGAGCACTGGCCTCCAGGGGTGCCCACTGTCTCCCCTCTCCAGGGCCTGCAGCAAATTTTCAAGACACATTGGAGAGGGATGGGTAGAGTGATCCTCAGGGCCGATGCAAGGGCTGAAGAGCCCTAGGCAGCCCCATGGCCCTACCGCCCCTATTGCCACCGATGCTGTCCCTCTGGGGCCTGCAGCAGCAGCAATGGACCCTAAACCGTGACGTAGTGCTTACCTGCACATGCCAGCACTGTGCTGCGATTTCCTCTCCTTTGTATCTTCCACTTTTGCCCACTTCCGGCACAAACTTCCAGAGAATGCACAAGTGAGAGGAAACCGGAACACAGGACACAGTGCTGGCATGTGCAGTAAGTGCTGCATTGCAGTCTGGGGTCCAGTGCCGGGGTGGCCATGGGGCTACCCCTAATAGGGCACTCTGGTCCTTGCACTGGCCCCGAGGGTCACTCGCCCCATCCCTCCCTAATGTGTCTTGAAAATTTGGTATGCTGAAGACACCAAACAAAACTTGAGATGTGGCTTATGATCTCTCTTTCTGGGCATATCTGGCTAACTAGCCACTGCAAAAAGGAACACTTTTGAAAAACAATAACATTTTACAAGATTGAAATTTCTTCTTCCCTAGACAAGTCTTACCTGTCAGCTCTTGGATGGTAACTTTGTCTAGCATTTTGAAGGAGGGGTCCAGCTTCAGTGGCTGGCTGCATCTTTGGCATACAAAGCTCACCTGCATGGTGGAGCTAGAAGACCTGGATCCTTCCATATCTGCAGGAGAGAAACTCATTGCATTACATGATAACTCCCTGGGTAACATCAGTGTACAAGGTGAGCAACGTTCTACATTCTCTCTAAACAGAGGTTCTCAACCCATTCCTCATGACACACCTAGCCAGACTGGTTTTCAGGATAAACTACAAGGAGTATGCATAAGAAATCGGCATACAATGAAAGAAGGGCAAGCAGATCCCACGTATGCATATTCATTGTGGTTATCCTGAAAACCTCACTGGTTAGGTGTGTACTGAGGACTGGGTTGAGAACCCCCTGCTCTAAAGATTTATGGTAAGTATACACTAACGTCAAGCACTGCTAAAGAGAACAGTTGTGGTCATTTCAAGGTAAATAAAATAATCTTCCGGGCTTGAAGATTCCCTTTGTCTGGTGGGCAGGAAGAGAGAGAGACCTACTCCACGCAGTCTGAGCCATCCCCACTATTACTAAAGCAAATGATTTGAGGTCTGTTTTCAAAACAGCCAATGTTCGAATGTCACACTGAGCATCTATGGAGCTGAAATATCAGTGGACAGTCCATGACAGTATGTGGCTAGGACTGGGGCCGAGCAGCACTAAGCTGATCCACAGTTGGCACTTAGCTGTATTACACCTTAGGCCAGCTTTTCAGGTGCAGACTGAAAAGTCACTAATTGGATATGTGCCGGCACGTAGTCAGTTAGCACCAGCACCCATGCTCTGCCCCTGCAGTAAGTGCACAGTGCCGGGGTGGTCTGCAGGGATGTTCAGCGGCACTCTCTGGATACTGGGCCCCTTTATTTTTAACCTATAGAAGTATGATCCCAGGTTTCTTATCTGTTCAAAATACTACTAACATGGAGGACAATTTTAAAAACCATTCCTGAATCAGCACTGATTCAATAGTCCACGTTGCATCGGAGTAGAAAACTGCATGTCGTGTGTGCATATAAGCAGTGCCCAGCCGTCACCGCTGAAGGGTTAACCTGCATATTGTCAGACGGCTGCCTGAGTGAGAATGTTCACAGTCTTGGCAAGTGCATATATCAATATGATTTGCAAGGGATTGTGGGCAATGCAGTTCATTCACACCAGACACAGCTGCTCACAATAATTAGTTGTGCTTGATGGTAAAGCCAATAAGATATTTATTTATGGGGTTATTTCTCCCAACACAGATATGCTTGGTAGCACATAAATCAGGTTACTTGCTTTCAGTGTTAAACTTGGAAAAACAAAATCAGGAAAACATTTGAACTTGTCAGTCAAAGCAAGCAAAAGAAATAAGACCTGGTTGGTAACAAACTGGTCTTTTCTGTAGGCTTTAGCTAATATTTTCTTAGCAGTGTATCAAACAACAAACAATATCCACAAAGAAGAGAAAAACTGTTCTTTTCAGGTTAACTTCTTATATCTTCCCACATAGATTCAGAAGTGATTCCCTCAGAGCTCACAAGCAATTAGGTAAGGCTCAATTGCTAGCAGTTACCCAGCTGAAACCCCTTAGCTGGCTTGCTTTCTACTGCGTGGCTAGAAATCCTACTCAGGAGCTTTTCTGAGTAGATTAAAGAACAAGTTTGTATTTCTTTGTGATGGTTGTTGTATTTTATAACAGAAAATCACCAAAGGAGTTTAGACAGAGAGCAGTCCATGTAAACACATTCTTCATCTGCAATCACTCCCCCTTCTTCAACAAGCATAGGTTCAATATCATGGATTGGCACAGATGAATCTCCCAATGGAGCACTTTCAGGAGAATACTTGTTTCCCTGCTGTCTTTCAAGGTTATAGCTAGGGCATAATCAGTGTTCATACCTGAGCTTCCATTGCTGTTAGAGTTCCTCTCTATATAGCCTGGCCAGTATGTAGTCCAGTTCCTATGTCCAGCCTTCCAATCCAGATCCCTGGACACTGGGTCTCTCTTCACATACCTTCTGGCATGGGTCTTAGGGTCCCTTCCAAGTGCAGCCGTCTCCCTCACAGGTACCGTCTGGAGATTCCTAGCTCTGCAGCACCATTCCTCTGGCTTTCCCCAGTCCAATGGTGTATGCTGGCCCTTGGAATGCCTCCCAGTATACGTACTGCTCCGGACTCCTCTAGACCTCCCAAAGGCTTTTCTCTTCTTTCTTCCAAAGGGTTTCTTGCCCTCTCTGTCCGTCCGCTCTGGCTTCTGCTTCTGATGATCCTCCAGATGAAACTGAGGATATCCAAAAGCTGATCATGAAGATGCTGAGGATGATTCTCTATAGAATAAACTCTACCTTTATTCTGCTTAGATGAGTGCTCCTCCCTAACACAGCGCAGCTGTGCTGAATCAGGCCCTGCCCTTTGAGATGAGTGCTTAGGGATTACCTCATAGCCCTCCTGATTGAACACACGTTTCCCCACTTCAGCTCCTCTAATGGCTGTTGGAAACCTGGTGCATTCTGGGACTGGTAGTCTTTTATGGGAAAATTCTGTTTTCTTATTTCTACCAGAACTGACAGGTTGCTTGTTCAGAGTCACTTCACCTTTTCTATAGCTCCTTCCTGAGCTATGATAAGCTTCCTTATCACAATATTCAGTGCCAGGACTAAATCTGGCCACTGCTATTTGATATCCAAGTCTGCCATGCAACTCCACATGGCGTGGATGTTAACCGGGCAGTGGAAATATTCAGCTACTGCCCGGTTAGCTTTGGCAGCAAAGGTCAGGGCACTGCTGCTGGCCGGTTATCCCTGGATACCACCCCTGCAACGTCCCCATGCATTGGGGCATAGAGCAGCAATATCTCAGAATATTCAGCAGCACTAACCGCGTTAGTGCTGCTGAATGTCCTGCTTAGAGGCTTACGGGTCTGTAAACCATGTAACTGCTTTGGAATATCGGGCTCTATGTGTATGAATGCTTTCCTGTGGGGAGGATGTGCCAACTGCTCAGTTCAGGTAAAGTTGTGCACATACAGGTTTATTTGCATAACTTACCTACTGTACCGAACATAAAATATGCCCTACTGGGTCAGACCAAGAGTCCATCAAGCCTAGTGTCCTGTTTCCAACAGTGGCCATTCCAAATCTCAGGTACTTGTCGGGTTCCCAAAGTTATACACATTCCATGCTGCTCGTGCTGGGGGTAAGCAGTGCATTTCTCCAATCCTCCAATCCTCTTTAACGACAGTTTATGGACTATCTCCAAGAACTTGTCCAAGCTTGTTTTGAACTCAGTTTTTACCACATCCTCCGGTAACGTATTCCAGAGTGATTGCGGGATGTGAAAATATTTTCTTCAATTAATCTTAAAATGTGCCACATTGTAGCTTCATTGCATATCCCCTAGTCTTTCTACTTTTTGAAGTAGTAAATAACCAATCTATGTTTACCAGTTCCACTCCATTCATTAATTTATAGACCTCTATCATATCTCCCCTCAGCCGTCTCTCTTCCACGTTGAAAATCCCTAACCTTTTAAGTCTTTCCT
The DNA here is from genome assembly GCA_033557465.1 of Ichthyophis bannanicus. Taxonomy (NCBI): domain Eukaryota; kingdom Metazoa; phylum Chordata; class Amphibia; order Gymnophiona; family Ichthyophiidae; genus Ichthyophis; species Ichthyophis bannanicus. Next base: position 59,077,948 of record CM066045.1, read on the forward strand.
CAAAGGGGTACCTTCCATTCCCACTTTACCAGGGCTCTTCTCTGTACCTTTTCTAATTCCACTATATCCTTTTTAAGCTATGGCGACCAGAATTGCACACAATATTCAAGGTGTAGTTGCACCATAGAACGATACAAAAGCGTTATCATTGGTTTTATTCTCCATTCCTTTTCTTATGATTCCTAGCATTCTATTTGCTTTCTTGGCTGCCGCTGCACACTAGGCGGAGGGTTTCAACATATTATCCACAATGACACCTAAATATTCCTAATGTGGAACCTTGCATCACGGAACTGTAGATTGGGTTGTTCTTTCCTAAGTGCATAATTTTGCACTTGTCCACATTAAATTTCATCTGCTATTTGGACATCCAGTCTTCCAATTTATCAAGGTCCTCTTGCAATTTTTCACAATCCTCATGCATTAACAACTTTGAATAATTTTGTCTCATCTGCAGATTTGATCACCTCACTAGCTATACCCATTTCCAGGTCACTTATGAATGATAAAAAGTAGCAGGCCCAGCACAGATCCCTGGGGTACTCCACTATTCACCTTTCTCCATTGAGAAAATTGGCTATTTAGACATATTCTCTGTTTTCTATTTTTTAACAAGTTCCTGATCCATAATACTACACTGCCTCCAAGCCCATGACTTTTTAATTTGGCCAAGAGTCTTTTATGAGGAATCTTGTCAAAGGCTTTCTGAAAATCCAGACACACTATAAATTAATTGGGTCACCTTGATTTACCTGTTAATTCACACCTTCAAAAAAACACCACAGATTATTAAAATGAGACTTTCCTTGACTAAATCCATGTTGGCTTTCTCTCATTAAACCATGACCATCTACATATTTAGTAATTGTATTCTTTACAATGGTTTCTTCCATTTTACCCAGTACCGATGTCAGGCTCACTGGTCTGTAGTTTCCAAGATCACCCCTGGAACTCTTTTTAAAAATTGGCGTTACACTGGCCATTCTCCAATCTTCAGGTACTACAGATGGATTTTAATGATAGTAATCTGTGAACTAATAATAGATCTGAAATCTCAAATTTCAGTTCTTTTTAACACCCGTGGATGTATACCATCTGGTCTAGGTGATTTACTACTCTTCAGTTTATCAATTATATGTAATACATCTTCCCAGTTTATTGATATTTCTTTCAATTCTTCTGATATAAATCTTTATTTATCTTTATCTTTATTTACGGATTTAATATACCGCTCTTTACCGGTGGCATCAGAGCGGTGTACAATAATAAAAATACAAGCTGCAGAAACAGGAAAGGAACGCCATTATATAAGAACAGGACAGGAGGAGAAAGGAAAGGCTATAGGTAGTACATCAGAAGAGGAACAAAATCAGGTAACAATACATACAGTTGGTATTATCGTGGGGGAGGGGCAAGGGAGACAGGTGGGGGAGGGAGACCAAAAGCGGTGCAAAAAAGGTGAATCTTCAACCTGGATTTAAAAAAGTCTTGTATGAGGGTTCCAGGCGGAGGGCGGTGGGGAGCGAGTTCCAAAGTCTTGGACCCAGAAAGAAAAAGGCTGAGGAGCGGGTGGACTCGAGTTGGGCCTGTGAGGGTGAGGGGAGGGACATGCGATTCAGGTGAACTGATCTGAGGGAACGGTATGATGAGTGTAGATGAATGAGACTGGCAAGATAGAGGGGAACCCCGGTATGGATAGTCCTGTGTACATAGATAAGAATTTTGAACTGAATGCGGTAAGGAAGGGGAAGCCAGTGTAGGTGGATCAGAATGGGGGTGATATGGTCAAAACGAGATGCATGGGTAAGGAGACGTGCAGCGGCGTGATGGACTAGTTGTAATCTACGCAGTTGGGTTTTGGGGAGGCCGGCTAGAACTACATTGCAATAATCTAAGCGGGAAACAATCAGGGATAGTATCAGGGTAGATAGGGAGGAAGCTGATATGAAGGGACGGATGGCACGGAGTTGACGCAGAGTGAGGAAAGAGCACTGCACAACAGAGGAGATATGGTCTTTGAAGGAGAGCGCGGAATCCAGGGTGACTCCAAGGTAAATCACATCTAAATACCATTTCAGGCACAGGTAACTTTGCTACATCTTCTTCAGTAAAGACCAAAGCAAATAATTCATTCAGTCTCTCTGCTATGGCCTTGTCTCCCCCTTAGCACCCCTTTTACCCCTCTATCATTCAATGGTCCAAATGACTCTCTCACATGTTTCCTTTGCTATGAATGTACTTGGAAAACGTTTTTTTATGATGTGTTTTTGCTTCCACAGCAAGCTTTTTTATCCCAAATTCTCTCTTTGCCTGCCTTATCAGTGCCTTGCATCTAACTTCCCAGTGTTTATGTTGTTTCCCATTTTCATCATTTGACTCTTTTTCCCCATTTCCTGAAAGATGTTTTTTTTGGCCACAACAGCTTCTCTGACCTTGCCTTTAAACCATTCTGGCAGTTTTTTGGTCTTCCTTCCACTTTTCTTAACGCATGGAAAGTGTAGTTACCCACCTGTAGCAGGTGATCTCCGGGAACAGCAGGAATAAGTCTTCACATATGGGTACCGTCGACACCGACGGAGCCTGTGCGGGAACACTCCCCAGCGTCCAAAAGGAAAGCTTTTGGGAGCATCCCACCACGCATGCGTGCTGCCTTCCTGCCCAACTACCTCTCTCACTTCAATTGAGTTGAAAGCTGAGACCAAAGGAGAGAAGTAGAAGAAAAATAGAAAGAAAGACAACTCCTAGGGGAGGTGGGTGGGTTATGAAGACTTATTCCTGCTGTTCCCAGAGATCACCTGTTACAGGCGAGTAACTACGCTATCTCCAGGAACAAGCAGGCATGTAGTCTTCACATATGGGGACTCCCTAGCTAAAAATGGCTAGGGATGACCCCAGCATGTTGCAGATCTATGCAAGATGGACCATGCTTCCTCCCAGGGACCTCAGGCATCCAAGAGTGGTTGGTGGGAAGGAGCTGATCTAGGAATGGAAGAGATGCTGTAGAACAGCCTGACCGAATAAGGCATCCTGACGGGAGTCCTTGTCTAAACAATAGTGGGCAGTGAAAGTATGTACAGAAGCCTAAGTTGCTGCTTTGCAGATCTCATCAATAGCAACTGAACGAAGATTAGCTGTTAATGTTAGAGCCATGGCAGCCTCATGAGCCATGACATGGCCTTCAAGAGGGATTCCTTTTCTTTGATAAGTAAAGGAAATACAGTCTGCAATCCGCTTAGAGAGAGTTCTCTTAGTGACTGGAAGTCCTAAATGACTAGAGTCAAAAGCCAGAAAAAGCTGAGAAGACTTTCTAAATGGCTGAGTTCTGTGAAGATAAAAAGCCAGAGCCCATTTACAATCTAAGGTATGAAGATTTCTTTCCGTGCTGGAGGCATGAGGCCTAGGAAAGAAGACTGGGTGATAAACCGATTGGTTTAAATGAAAAGGTGATACCACCTTTGGCATAAAATGAGGATGAGTTCTCAAGACTACTTTGTCATGACGAAACCTCGTATAAGGTGGGTCAGCCACTAAAGCCCGCAGTTCACTAATGCGTCTTGCAGAAGTGATAGCAATTAGGAAAATGACTTTCCATGAAAGAAACTTTAGCTCCAAAGTAGCTAAAGATTCAAAGGATGGCTTCATGAGTTGACCCAGAACAAGATTAAGATCCCATGCCACCGGAGGTGGTTTGATGGGAGGTTTTGTTAAAAGGAGACCCCTCATAAATCTTGAAACAAGAGGATGAGAGGAAATTGGTTGTCCATCAAAGGGTTTATGAGATGCAGCAATAGCACCAAGATGGACTCTAACAGAATTGGTCTTGAGACCAGAAGCTGATAAGTGAAGGAGATGGTACAAGAAGAGTCCCTTCTGGACTAAGAGGTACGTATGACCTAGATTGGCCACTGTTGGAAACAGAATACTGGGCTTGATGGACCTTGGTCTGACCCAATATGGCATCTCTTATGTTCTTAAGTCCCCTCTGGGAACCTCTTCCACTTAAAAGCGTTAGAACGCCTTGTGGAAGGTTTTCTGGAAGCTAGAAGAATATCCTTCACTTGTTGTGAAACGCCTAGATCTTGAAATTATATGCCTTGAGTAGCCAGGCCTTGAGATGAAGGGACTGGGGTGCAGTAGGGATCTGATGTTCTGGGACAGAAGATCCGGAGCACTCCCCAACTCCAGAGGAGCGGCTCGAGAGAGACCTAAGAGAAGAGGATACCATGTTTGCCTTGGCCAACAGGGAGCTATGAGTATCATGCGACCTCTGTCTCTCTGGAGTTTGAATAAGGTTTTGGGAATTAGGGAAATTGGTGGGAAGGCAGAGAAAATCCTGGCCCCAATGGAGCAGGAATGCATCCCTCGCCTGACAATTTTGAGCTGGAAGTCTGGAACAGTACCGAGGAAGTTTGGCATTCTGTGGACTTGCAAAGAGATCTATGTCTGGTGTTCCCCAGACTTGAAATACATGAGCAAGTTGATATGAGTGGAGAGACCACTCGTGTGGCAACAGGACTCTGCTAAGCCTGTCCGCCCAAATGTTTTGAAAGCCTGGAAGATATACTGCCAACAAATTAATGTGATGCTCTCTGGCAAAAGGCCCACAGTTGCAAAGCTTCGTTGCATAATTGCAGAGAGCCTGTTCCGCCTTGTTTGTTTAGGTAAAACATGGCCACTTGATTGTTGGTTTGCACCAGAACTGTTGCTTATGAGATGGAAGCAAAAGACTCGAATAGCATTGGAAATGGCCCTTAGTTCTAGGAGGTTTATTTGAAGAGAAGCCTCCTGTGGGGTCCAGAGACCCTGGGTAGACAGATCGCCCAAGTGGGCTCCCCAACCCAACTTGGATGCATCTGTCGTCAGGACAGCCTGAGGTAGGGTTGCTGAAAAGGAGAGCCTACTGTAAGGTTTTCCAGAGATTGCCACCAATGCAGAGACGCAATCAGGCGTGTGGTAAAACTGATCTCGTCTGACAGGCATCCTGAGGCCTGGGACTATTGGGAAGCTAAGGTCCACTGGGCCGCTCGCATGTGAAGGCGTGCATAAGGAATCACATGGACTGTAGATGCCACGTGTCCTAGAAGTCGAAGCATCTGTCGGGCAGTGAGGACGGTTTGTAGCACTGCTTGAGATGCTAGTTCGATGATGCGCAGACAGCGAGGCTGAGGCAGGAAAGCCTTTGACTGCTGTGTGTCCAAGCGAGCCCCTATAAACTTGAGGGATTGAGATGGGGTGAGCTGGGACTTTGGAAGGTTTATGATCCATCCCAAGTACTGCAGTATTTGCATTGCTCAGGAAAGAGCATGACTTGCCTCTAGAGCTGACGGTGCTCGAATGAGCCAATCGTCTAAGTAAGGGAAGACAAAAATTCCTAGAGTCCTCATAAATGCTACTACTACTGCCATGCATTTTGTGAAGACCCTTGGAGCAGAGGTCAGTCGGAAAGGAAGGACCCTGTATTGAAAATTTCTTCCCTTGACTAGGAATCAAAGGAATTTTCTGTGATTTGCATGAATAAGGATATGCATGTAAGCATCCCTTAAATCTAGAGAACATAGCCAATCTTGCTTGTGAAGGTATGGAAGAAGTGTGCCAAGGGAGATCTTGAACCTTTCTCAGACTAAATATTTGTTCAGTTCTCCGAGGTCCAGGATTGGTCTTAGTCCCCCTGACGTCTTTGGAATGAGAAAATAGGGGGAATAGAATCCTGTGCCCTGCTGGGAGATTGGAACCTCTTCTATAGCCCCTTGAGCCAGAAGAGTGGTGACTTCTTGCCACAACAGGTCCGAGACCGGTGGTTGAGATTTGAACTCTTATTAGCGTGGATGGGGGCAAGTTGAGGAAATGAAGCTTGTATCCCAGACTCACGATAGACAGAGTCCAATTTTCTGATGTGATTTGTTGCAGATGGCCTTGTTCCCCTTTGAAGTTTGGTGATAATGGTTTTTCTGATGGTCTCAGGCAGCTCTCTTATCTTCATCATTGTGAAAATGGAACAGGGAGTGAATGTGGCTATTTTAAACATTAGAGCCATCATTCACTGTTTGATTCAAATCATGTACATACTGACAATTGATAACAGGTGTGTCTAATTTTACTGCAATGGCAATGTGATTCTTCTGTTCAAACTGATTTGAGTTGTTTATAAGGGTGACAATAATCCTGTCATCAAAAAAAACAAAAATCACTCCCCAAAATCTTCAGACTAACTCTCCCATGTACAAAAGGAAAAAGGAAGGAGGAGGTGCTTATCAGCTATTTGAGCTGGTAGAAGGCGGCAGCTAACCGTAAATTGGTAGACTGGGGCTGCCAGCTTCACGTTTTGCATCAGCAGTGTGTGCAGTGTGAATCGGTCTGTCTACCTGGCACTGCAAAGCTAGCTCAACACCCTTATCCACTGGGCTAAGCGCTCCATGTTGCATTATTGGTATGTGTTGTATCGCTTTGGGAATCATCACTTATTAAGACGGGGAGGGGGGGGGGGTCCTGGCAAGTGGTTGTGGTGTGGGTGGTTGAAGTGACCTTTTTTGGCCTATTACCGCAATTTGTATGCGGCTGAGATGTTTGACAACTCTTGTGCGACAGCCCCTGTGCTCGGGCTTATCTCCAGACGTGTGGGCTACCACAGTTGGAGCCAGCCCACCAAGACCTGCTGAATGCGCTGATCTTTCCTAGGGAGGTACAGCAGGTTATCTGTGGCTGGCATATGCCACGAGCCCTGGTCCAGATGGGTGTAGTGCAGACTTCTACCAGATTCTGCAGGACAAGGTCTGCCTCCCCACCCGGCGGAAATGTACCAGCAGCTCCCACACTCCAAAATTTCCACTACAATAATAATGAGACTGATTACAGTCCTCCCTAAGCTGGGGAAGGATCCGTTGTTGCTGGGGTCTTACCACCCTATTCCTCTGCTTAATGTGGACCTTAAGATTATGTCCGAGGTGTTGACAGAATATCTCTGCTGTTGCCTAACCTTGTTCAGTCTTCATAGGCCAGCTTTGTTAAAGGTCGTCAGTGTGGAACCTTTGCCCAATCTTAGCATCATTGCTTGAGTGCAGGGATTCCCTCATTGTTGAGTTTCGATGCTGAGAGCTTTTGACAGGTTAGGGTGGCATTATATGTTTTAGACTTTGGAGAGTTTGGACTTTGACTGTTTTTATGTAGGCACTGGGCGCGGATTTTAATCAATGGTTCCTGTACAGAATTCTTCCCCTTGAGGCGAGAAATGCAACAGGGCTGTCCACTTCCCCCTTGTTCCTCCTTGCTCTGGAACTGCTGCTGCAGCAACATATTAGAGTGAATGTGGAGATCAGTGGGGGTCAGGTGTGCATGGGGTGCTGCGAGTTCAAGATCTCTGCTTTTGCAGATGATCTTTCGCTTTACCTTACAGACTCAGAGTGGGCGCTTGTGGCCCTATTGTCGGAGTTTCGAGAATTTGGGGGCTTGTTAGGTTATAAGCTAAACTTGGACAAAAATCGGAGGCACTGCCCAGCCAGGCCATGATTCACACTGCAAGGGGTGGTGACTTTCTGCTTTGGTGGGCAGACCATTTGTTTTGTCTGGTGTGATTTTGCCCATGGTTCTGGAGGACCTATATTTATTTATTTTTATTTAGCAAACACTTATATACCGCTGCTTCCTACGATCAGCTGCGGTTTTCTTTACAGAATCATCATATATCGTACAATACAATGAATTTTTTAAGAATACAATTTTGATTAGAGCAATGATTACATAGCACACGGATTAGAGATTAGATACTTTTCACAACTTTAAATATATGAGGGCAATGTGGCTCCTTTGCTAGCTCATACTGTGCAGACCCTGGAAAAGTGGCAGGACTTGCAGCTTTCACTGGGGGTCGTATAGCCCTGTTTAAAATGGTTTATTTCTGTGTTGCTCCGTGTTCTCCTGTTGTTGCCCCTATGGTTTTTGGGGAAGGAATTACCTAAGTTAAATGGCCTTTTGTCTTGTTCTATTTAGCAGTGTTGGTGAGCACGGATAGCCCTCAAGACACTCAAGGACTTGTGGTGTTTGGACAGCATGGGACTTCTGATATTCAGGCTTATGCCTTGGCTTGTTTACTTAGACACTTAAAAGAATGGCTTTTTGACATGGAGAGGAGTACACTCATTTGGGCTGCGAGTGGGTCCTTGTGGCGCCTTTGGCTTTGAAATATATGTGTTGCATGCCTGCCAGAGTGGGTTATCAGCTCCCATTTGGGGCTGCATTGTCATTCATTCTTCCCATCAGATATGGCGCTGAATCTGTGGCAAGCTGGGACGCTTGCCCACCCAGTCAGTTTATCTGCTGATTCAGGGTAATGCTGACTTCTCCTCGGCTCCCTATTTTAGGAGTTGGCAGCAGCTGGGTTTCCAACAATTGGATCAGCTTTTGATGGAGGACAGGGAGACATTGTCATTTGATGAGCTCTGCACCCAGTTTCGATTGAGGGGTGCTGACCTTTTTTCCTACTACCAAATTCATTGCTATGTTTGGGGGTTGGATAAGGGGAATGTGTCCAGTGATTTCTGCACCGACTTGGAGGATTTTTTCCTTACACAGTAATTGGAGATGCTTACTGTGTCTCGAATGTAGAGTTCATTTGCAGATGCTGCTTCCAAGACCACTTGCCATCACCTCGCTGAGGCTTGGAATGCGGACTTGGGCACGGCATTGACAGGGAGGTACTTTGAAAACTTATTGGGAAGATACCTAGGTTATGGCTATGATCTCCATCTGGAATTTGTAATACTGGGTGATAAGGCGGGCTTACCTCTCGCTGGGCCGTTTGCGATTGATGGGGTATTTTGGGCAGCTGGGTTGTCCTAAATGCAGAGTTGGAGGGAGCCCAGTTGCTTTATCTTTTGTGGCCCTGTCCGAGAGTACCGGACTACTGGCGGGAGGCGCATTAGTTTGCGGAGAAGGTTTTTGAGCAGCACTGACAAGTGGCCCCACAGTCGGCCCTGCTTTATTTTATTTCTTTATTTAAAAGCTTTTTTATACCACGCTCTTTAATATCAGTGCGGTTTACAATTAACAATTCTTGCACGAGACCACTGAGAACTGCCTAGTGCTTACATTGAACAGGATCAGTAACTTGGAGCTGTAACTGGGCGAACTATTTATTTATTTTATTTATTTAGCAATTATTTCTATACCGCTCTTTCACAAGTATCAAGTGCGGTTTACAATGAACAGTATGTTATATGGTATGGATGGTATCATACCAAGTCAGTTTACATAGAACATATTGAACTATTTACAGGTAACAAGTATTAACATTATAATTATTAGAACATTAAACTGTTAGAACATATTTACATTGTTGATATTTACAAATTATGTCATGAATTATAAATTGTGGTATATATCACTTGGGTTGTATTTTAATTTATACTTCAGAGAACATGTAGCTATGATTTGTATTATGATTGTTAACCTGTGTCTCTGAGTGGTCTGGGTGAATTCTGCTCCTTTGTTGTAGTATAAAGAGAATAAATGGGTTTTTAGTTGTTTTTTAAATTCCTTTATGTCTGACAGTTGGCGAATGTGGTCAGGAAGGTTATTCCAGAGGGTGGGAGCTGAGTGTGAGAATGCTCTCTTGTTAGTTTGTTTTGTAGCTTTTGTGTAATCCTTTGGTACTGTTATAGTATTTGAGTTTCGACTCCTTTGTGTTCGTTTATCATTTTCTACTTTGATGAGAGTATTGAGTACAGACGGGGCTAAGTTGTTTATAGTTTTAAATGTTGTTAGAAGAATCTTGTATTTTATTCTGCTGTCTATGGGTAGCCAATGGAGTTCAGCTAGGATCGGTGTGATATGTTCTGTTGAGCTTAAGTTCCTTATTATCCTTGCTGCGATGTTCTGGGTTAGTTGTATCTTTTTAATATTTTGCTTTGTGATGTCATTAAGGATTAAGTTTGCAAAATCGAAGTGTGGAGTTATAATAGCTTGAATTATAGCTATGAAGTCTTGCAAGTGAATTAAAGGTCTTAGTTGTCTCAGTGTCTTAAGTTTGTAGTGTATGTTTTTTGTTAGGTATTTTATGTGTGAGTCCATGTTAAGTTTGTTGTCAAGTATCACACCTAGGTATTTTATTTCTTTTTTTGTGTTGATCTCATGGTTATCTAGGGTGATAGTAGTTGGAGGTTTGTAGGTTTGGTTTTTAGTAATATATAGTACATCCGTTTTAGAAAAATTTATGTGTAGGTTCTGGTCTTTGAGCCATAATGTTATTTCTTTAAAGCATTCCGTTATTTGTTGTAGTGGAGGATGTGGGATTTAAATGGGAGATAGAACATTATATCGTCGGCGTAAATATGGTAATAGACACCGTGACGTTTAAAGATGTTGCTGATTGGTTGAAGGTAAATATTAAATAATAATGCTGATAGTGCAGATCCCTGTGGGAGGCCTTGTGTTTGGTTGAAAGTGTTAGATGTTTGGTTAAGAATTCTTACTGTTTGGGTTCTGTTTGACAGGTAGGATTTGAACCAGTTGTAAACAGTGGATGTAATTCCTATTTGTTGAAGTCTGTTGAGCATTGTTATATGATTGACGCTGTCAAATGCAGCAGAGATGTCGAGGAATACTAGGATGAAGGCTTGTTTAGAGTCATCAATTCCTCTTAGTAATGTTACACATTCAACCATCAAAGCTGTGGCTGAGTAACTATTTACAAGTTAGATGTTAGGCCCAAACTGAATGGTTAAGACTGGGTCTTCTCAGTTAATACATTAATCATTATAGTCACTCTCAGTTGTTACAATAATCAATATAGTCAGTATATCAACACATGTTAAATGTACCTGATGGACGGTTCTGCAGATCGGTTTGTGTAATGGAGGAGGTGGTGGTCACCGGGCAGTGTAGGTGGCGATGGCTGAAATTGTCTTGGGCATTAGCTACACATTATTCTGATGGAATGGAAGAGTACAGAGCCATCAAACTATTGGAAGTGGCGGAATGCATTGCACCAGCATATGCAGCTCGATAAGCTTTGGGCCAAGGCATCTTGGTAGCAAGTTCCCTTGTTCCATGCTGTGCGGGATGACTATGTTCAACAAGTGCCTCTGAGGAGGAGGAGTTGTTTCGTACTGAACGACTTGTAGGGGACGGTTGGCTGGGCTGGTCGAGACCATTTAACTGATAGGAAGTAGATGGGCAGTCGTAGAGGGTTGGAGGGAGGGGGGAAGTAACAAGATTAATGGCGATGGAGGTGAGTGCACCAAATTGGTGGGTGGGGGAGTGGCACGTATCCTCCCATGAAAGAGTAAAGTGGTTCTTGGGGCTAGGTGGTTCTCTAGCCCTGGGAGTGTGTAAGAGCACCCACACCCTGGGGTGATTTGTTTTCTTTGTTTATTCTGGAGGCATGCAGTAGTTCAGGCTTTGGGGGCGGGTAAGGATGGAGGAGTGAAAACTTAAAATATTTGCACTAGGCGTCTTGTTGGCTTTGTTGATTTTGGGCCTGAGTGTTTGGCGGCCAGTGTTCTGTGTTCTGGTTTAATAAACAGTTTTGCACATAAAAAAAAACTTCAGGTATGGAATATGGTCAATATCCCAATTTCGTGCACATTAGATTGTAAAGAGATTTTGTATTGGTGATAATGGGGAGAGAAGAATGAATGTATTATTCTCCAGGACCAAGCAGGAAGTCAGTCCTCACATATGGGTGACATCGACGTCGATGGAGCCACCATGCGGAGCATTTCCCCAGCTTTCTAAGAAAGCCTTTGGGAATAACTGCACGCATGCGCAATACCCTTCCCGCCTAAAGGTGCCATCTTGCTCAGTCTCCTCTTTTTCCGTGGAGCCTAACAGATGCCTGTCCGTGTCACCCGGAAAAGTTGACTTTTTTCTTGCGATTTCTTCACGGTTCTCTGGTTCGACACCGGTTCCCCTTCCCGCTGGGTTCGGTACACCGGTATCGAGCCCGTCTTATATTTTTGGATTTTTGCCCTTCGTGGCTGTTGTTCGCGCCCTTTTTTCTCTTTTCCCTGGAAGGCTGGTCTTTTGACCTCGCGGGGGCTCTTTTTTCCCCCCCGATGGCTTCCAGTGGTTTCAAAAAGTGTGATCAGTATAAGAAACTGATGTCTCTCACCGACACACACGACTGCTGCCTTCGATGCCTGGGACCAGATCATGATCCTAAGGTCTGTGTCCCCTGTGGCAAAATGTCCACCAAGGCACTTCGAAGCCGCCAGCATCAGAAAGAACGGATTTTTTCTGACTCTGCCTCCGGCCGGGCCCGGACCTCGTCTGAGGCCTCGACATCTCGGGAGTCTGACCCCGAGCATCGCTGGGGTTCCTCGGACAGGGGGTCCCCTGATCGGGAGCGTAAGAGGAAGAAAAGGCTCATGAGGATGGTGTTGGAGGAGGTCCCTGTTCCTCGGGGGCCAGGTCTCGGACCCCCGACCGCCGCCCCGGGCCCTTAGAGCAGGAGAAGCCGTCCAAGATGCCTCACATGCAGCCGGAGTCCGCCGGGCACGTAAGTCCTGTTAAGCTCGAGGACTCTCCTCATAGGGAGCAGCCGCCGGGACCCGAGTCGGTAGCTACTGGGTCTCCTGAGCTTGGGACTCAGGCTGACAGCCTTGGAGTGCAAATTGTCTGCCTTCATGGATCAGCAGCGGGTACTGATGGCCAGCCTCGCTGGTGCATCTGCCCCGACCACCGGGACATCGACGTCTAAGTCGTCCTCAGTTACGGTCACCCTCGACCTCCCGCTCGGGGCCCGAGGGCGGGTGCCGCCGAGGCCTTCGGCGTTGGGGCGGGTGCCGCCGAGGCCTTCGGCGTTGGGGCGGGTGCCGCCGAGGCCCGCACGGTCGGAACCCCCCCCCCCCGACTCCTCTTCGGATGAGTCCGCGTGGGAGACGGAGGACGAGGAGTCCGACACCTTTCGGACTCGGTGCGTCCCTTCGGACTCACCGCAGTCCGAGCCCTGGAGTAGGTCTCCCCGGAGGACACCCGGTTCTTGGAGTTCATCCGGGACATGGCCTAGGCTTTGGCGATTCCTGCGGACCCCGAGGAGAAGCCTCAAGCCGAAGAGCTCGAGGCCCTCCAGTATTGACTCTCCTCCGAAGGAGGCCTTTACTGTGCCGGTTCCTCCGATGCTGGAGCGGCTCTCCTCTGTCGGATGTGGGAGGCACCGGCCTCGGTGCCGGTTTTGAGCAAGCGGGTCGATTCCATCTATCGACTCCGTAAGAGCCCTGGCTTCCAGAAGGTGCAGCTGCCGCACCATTCCATGGTGGTGGAATCGGCCATGCATCGTCTGAAGAGCCAGAAGATGCACTCTGCAGTGCCTCCTGGCAGGGAGGCCCAGAACCTGGATGCCATTGGTAGAAAGTGCTTCCAGGGCTCGATGCTTGCTTGCCGTGTCCAGTCCTACCAGCTGTACATGGGCATGTACTTATGAGACCTGGCAAAGGAACTTGCCGGGTTCTCTGCTGGCCTCTCCGGGGAACCTTTGCAGAAGTTCCAGACCTTGTCCTCGGGAATCCGGGAATGCTTCAAAGTTCATGTCCCGAGTGGCCTACGATGGCTTCGAGGCTTCGGCCCGTGTAGCGGCAGCCAGCATCGGGGCCCGACGCCAGGCATGGCTGCAGTCATCAGACCTCGAGCCCTGGGTGCAGGACAAGTTGGTCGATGTCCCTTGCCGAGGTGAAAACCTTTTTGGCAAGCCCATGACCGAGAAGGCTGCTGAGCTCGAAACCGAGCACCTGACTAGGACAAGGCTGTCCAGGAAAACTTCTGCCCCTTCTCATAAAAAGAAGGGCTCGGGTAAGAAGTCATTTTACCCGAGGAAGGCAACTGCCTACAAACCTTTCCCTCAGTACCAGGGCTCCCCAGCAGGGTCAGCAGGCCAAGGGGCAGGGACATGGGCTCCGTAGGCAGAAGACCCCCAAGCCTCCGGCTCCTGCTCCCACTCAGCAGGGAGGGGGTTTTTGACTCCCACAGCATAGCCTTTCCACCTCTGCTGCCCCATCCCTGCACAGGAGGTCGTCTAGCCCTGTTTGCCCACATGTGGCCACCCATTACAGGAGACTCTTGGATATTCAGCATAGTCCACAAGGGCTATATGCTCGATTTCCAGCAGCTGCCTCCTCCCTACTTTCCAGGAGAGCCTCCAAGACCTCCTCTGCACACAGACCTCCTCCTTCAAGAGCTTCAAGGTCTGCTTCTAGACCAGGCGGTGGAGCCTGTACCTCCCTGCCTGCAAGGTCACGGTTTCTACTCCAGGTACTTCCTCGTACCAAAGAGAACCGGGGGCCTCAGGCCTATTCTCGACCTCAGGAATCTCAACAAGTTCTTGGAGAAAGAAAGGTTCAAGATACTTACTCTTGGAACACTTCTGCCCTACCTCCAGCAGGGAGATTGGCTATGCTCCTTAGATCTGAAGGATGCGTACACTCACATCCTCATTCATCCAGACCACAGAACGTACCTCAGGTTCATTGTGGGAGGGAACCATTACCAGTACAGAGTTCTGCCCTTTGGCCTAACCTCCGCCCCAAGGGTCTTTACGAAGTGCCTGGCAATGGTGGCGGCCTACTTGAGGAATCAGGGTGTTTTTGTCTTCCCCTACCTGGGCAACTGGCTCATCAGGGGGTCAGACTTCCCAGGAGGCCAGGCAAGCCACCCCACCCTCAGAACTGTCTCCCTCCTTCAACATCTAGGCTTTGTCAAACTTCACAAAGTCCACTTTGCTCCCCTCCCAGAACCTAGAGTTCATAGGGGCAAGGTTGGACTCCCTGCAAGCACAGGCTTACTTGCCAAGAGACAGGGCTCAAAGGCTCAGACTTGGCAAACCAGTTTCTGAGCAGGCCACAGATTTCCGCCAGACTCTGTCTAAAGCTCCTGGGCCACATGGCATCGACAGTGCATGTGACCCCCAATGCCCGCCTCCACATGAGACCTGCACAGTGGTGCCTCAGAACTCAGTGGAAGCAAGCCACAGGAAGCCTCACAAAGTACGGGTGGTCAAACCATTCCTGAACTCCCTGCAGTGGTGGCTACACCCCGAACTTACTACAGGGGGTGCCTGTTTCCACAGTGGTGTTGACGACCGATGCCTCCTTGCAGGGCTGGGGTGCACATTGTTTGGACAGGTGCACCCAGAGCCTGTGGTCTCCATGAGAGGCCACGCAACAGATCAACCTACTGGAACTCCGGGCTATTCGCTTAGCCCTCAAAGCCTTCTCTCACACCCTGTACCAAAACAGACTGGTGAGCCAGACGGACAATCAAGTGGCCATGTTCTATGTGAACAAGCAGGGAGGCACAGGCCCTTTGCTCTTTTGCTCTCAAACACAACATGTTTCTCAAGGCTGTTTATCTCCCTGGCCAGGAGAACTTCCTGGCAGACAGGTTGAGCAGGGTTCTGCAGCCCCACGAGTGGCGACTGCACCCATTAGTGGTTCAGAAAATTTTCCTGAAATGGGGACTTCCATCTATAGATCTCTTTGCCAGTCCCCTGAACCGGCAGCTTCCCAGGTTCTGTTCCAGGCAACCGCATCCTGAGGTTATTTATTATTATTATTTAACATCTCTTATATACCGCACTATTATCATCAGCGCGGTTTACATGGAACCAAACATATACATACAGAAAAACTGTAGTGCATTTTACAAGTAACAGGAATTTGAACTTGGTAATAAAGGGTTAGCAGCGAAATCCTTCCTGATTTCTTGGTCCCAGGGCCTCCTGTATGCGTTTCCTCCCACGCCTCTGGTGGCCCGAACCTTGTTCAAGATTTTAAGGGACAAGGCCTTGGTACTTCTGGTAGCCCCCAGGTGGCCGAGGCAGCACTGGTTCCCACTTCTACTTCAACTAGCAGTAGAAACACCTCTGCCTCTGGGGTTGCAACCCGATCTCTCTCAGGATCAGGGTTCCCTTCTGCACCCCAATCTCAAATCTCTCAATTTGATGGCCTGGAGGCTGCAAGGGTAGTGTTGGCTCCCTGGGGCCTGCCTCATGAAGTTGAAGAGGTGGTCTTGGCCTCTAGGAAGCAATCCACCAGGAAAACCTATGCCCTGAAGTGGAGAAGGTTCTCCTTGTGGTGTCAGCAATGTCAGGAAGATCCTTTCTCCTGCACTGTGCCAGTAGTGCTTCAGTACCTCCTGCACTTGTCCAATCAGGGCCTTAAGTCCAATTCTGTTCGGGTCCACCTCTCTGCTCTGGCAGCTCACCACTCACTGGTGGAGGGACACTCTTTGTTGGTTCACCCCCTTGTGTCCAGGTTTCTCAGAGGCTTGTTCTTGCTCAAGCCTCCTCTCCGTCCACTGGCCCCCTGAGTGGGAGTTGAATGTGGTCTTGCAGCAACTGACTCGCCCACCTTTTGAGCCGATGGCTAGATGTCCTCTCCGCTTCCTTTCTTGGAAGACTCTATTCCTAGTGGCCCTGACCTTGGCCAGGCGAGCGAGTGAGCTTCAAGCCCTGGTCTGTGACAGGCTATACACTCGCTTCTATAGGAACAGGTTAGTCCTAAGTTCCTCCCAAAGGTTGTCTCCTCTTTCCATCTCAACCAGGAGGTGGTTCTTCCAACGTTCTTCCCTAGGCCCCATGCCCCGGGCTGAGACAGTGACAGTCCTGCATACACCCTGGACTGTAGAAGGGCCTTATCCTTCTATCTTGAATGTACGCAGGGGCATAGGAGGGTTTATTACTAATTAAATATTTATTTGGATCAGCAAGGAATATTGAACTTTGCAAAGAAATTGAACTCTTGAGCCATTCTGCTTTGAGCCATTCTGCCTGTGAGAAGTCTCGCTGACCCAGCTTGCTAGCCCAGAGATCAAAGCTGTATTTGCAATCTGGTGAGAAACTGCTTACACATCTAGCCTGAGGGATACTGAAAGACTAGGGAGGAGTTCTTATAATGGAGATCCATTAAAGAGAACAATTCACCTAGCCTTCGAAACAATTCTCTTAGCCAATAAAGAAACATTTACCTAGCCAATGTAGACAGGATAAGAATTCATCAATTATAATGTAGAAGTTTTGAGCTGCTTCTAAAACCATGGGGGATGTCTCCCTTGAGCATTCTAAGATGTCTGACCAGCGTCTTGATTGTGTACGTTTTGAGCTTCTAAAACCATGGGGGGTGAGCATTGTCAGAAGCCTGCCCAGAAACCAAAGGCTGGAGAAGGACTGGTCAAGCAGGGGGTGTATGGGGTGGAGAATGGCTGTAGGAATAATATCATGTAAGGAATAATGTGATGGCCGGCTGCATTTAGCCTATATATATATATATATATATATATATATATATATATATATATATATATATATATATATATATATATAGAGAGAGAGAGAGAGAGAGAGAAAACCCAGAACAGAGAGAGCGTAGATCTGCTTGGCCAGGCGCATGCCAAGCATGAAGAATCCCAGACTTCTCTCTCTAGCCTCCGCTGAGCTCTCCCAGCTGATGTTTTAAAGGGGCTTCCATGATGCAGTTTGGTGAAGTATTATTCTTCTGTAATTAGCTTTCATCTTTTTCTTCTGTAATTAAGTGCTTTTAGTTATTATTCTAATTGCTTTCTAGTTATCTTTTCTAACTACTCATGTGTAACTAAGAGAATTACTTGCCTTTCTGAATAAGTATCCTTGCTTTGTTTGTAAATAAACTGCACGTCTTCATTAACAAGGTGTGCTAGCCTTTGATGTAGTAAGACAGAGGGCTACTCAGCTCTTCGTATCTTTTGACCCTAATAACTTGGGGTTACCTGTCTCCAAGCGTACCTTGTCCATCTGGGTGGCTGACTGTATCACCTGGGATTACAGGGCAGCTGACCTTCCCTTGCAGGGTCGGGTCACGGCCCACCGTGTCAGGGCAATGGCTGTCTCAGTAGCTCATCTCCGCTCTGTACCGTTGGCAGACATCTGCAGGGCTGCAACTTGGTCCTCAAGGCAGACTTTTGCGGCCCATTACTGCCTGGAGAGGGAGTCCCGTAGGGACAGTGCTTTCGGTCAGGCGGTGCTCCGGAATCTCTTTGAGGTTTAGGCAACTCCTACCCTCCAGCCCTCTGGTTGGGCTACCGGTGGGGGTATGTATGTTTCAGTGAAATCCTCTCTCTGATGCTGCGGCTAGAGGGAGCTCATCTTTCAGTTCTGGGTCCCCGGTAGCCTGAAGCTGGGGAGTCCCATATGTGAGGACTGACTTCCTGCTTGGTCCTGGAGAAAGAGTAGTTACTCACCTGTAACAGGTGTTCTCCAGGAGCAGCAGGAATCAGTTCTCACAACCCTCCCTCCTCCCCTGGGAGTTGCAGTTGTACATAGCTAAAAGACAGCACAAAAAATGTAAAAATGAACTACGTCATTCGACTGAGCAATATGGCACCTTTGGGCGGGAAGGGGACCGGCACATGCGTGCAGTATTCCCAAAGACTTTCTTAGAAAGCTGGGGAAATGCTCCGCATGGGGGCTCCATCGACATCGATGTCACCCATATGTGAGGACTGATTCCTGCTGCTCCTGGAGAACACCTGTTACAGATGAGTAACTACTCTTTTTGAAAGTTAAATGCCTCCCAAAAAAGGGATAGGACACGAATACATTCTGTAATAGTTTCAAATACTGTGGGGATTCAGGAAAACCTCAGTGCATTAGTGAATGTGAGATCTTTGAAAAACAAACATTATAGCAGCATAATTGTTAGAGCAGTGGACTGAGAGCCAGATTTGAATCCCACTGCTGCGCCTTGTGAGCTAGGGTACATTACATAACCATCCATTGCCTCAGCTATAAGTTTAGATTGTAAGGTCACTGGAGACAGGAAGATACCTACAGTACCTGAATGTAATTCACCTTGAACGTCTGAGGAAGGCTTGAGAGAAATGCAGAAAAAGCATCTTACAGAAAATGAAAAAAAGGAACCAAATGATGAAAACAGGAAACATCAGCACTGGCAAGTTAGATGCAAGGCATTGATAAGGCGGAAGCTTCCCATGGAAGCAAACACTCCCTAATAAAAACCTTTTCAAGTACATTCATAGGAAGAAAGTCATTTGGACCATTAGATGATAGAAGGGTGAATTCAGTCTCTCCACTATGGCCTGGCCTCCCTAAATTCCAACTGTTCCCGGAGATCACCTGTTACAGGTGAGTAACTATGCTATCTCCAGGAACAAGCAGAAATGTAGTCTTCACATATGGGGACTCCCTAGGTGCAGATGCCAGGGAGATGGCCCCAGAAAGTTGTGTGCCCTTTTGAAAGGGCTCCACTTCCCCCCATGGATCTCTGGCATCCTACCAGGGATGGTGGGTAGGAGCTGATTAAGTGTGGAACAAGTGTTGAAGAACAGCCTGACCAAACAAGGAATCCCGGCGGGAGTCCTTGTCTAAGCAGTAATGGGCTGTGAAGGTATGAACCGAAGCCCAAGTAGCTGCTCGACAGATGTCGATAGACAGAGTTAAGATGAGCCATTGAGGCTGCCATGGCTCTCACATTGTGAGCTGTGACATGGCCTTCAAGAGGAAGGTTCTTACTCTCATAGGCAAAAGATATACACTGTGCAATCCAGCTGGACAGTGTCCTTTTGGAGACTGGAAGCCCCAAATGATTAGGATCAAAAGCAAAGAGTTGAGAGTATTTTCTATGTTGCTGTGTCCTTTGCGAGTAAAAGGCCAAAGCTCTTTTACAGTCCAAAGTATGAAGGTTCCTTTCTGCATTTGAGGCGTGAGGCCTTGGAAAGAATACAGGAAGGTAAATTGCTTGATTCAAATGAAAGGGCGAGACCACCTTTGGCATAAAGTGTGGATGAGTCCTAAGGACTACCTTATCATGATGGAACCTTGTATAAGGAGGATCAGCCACCAAGGCTTGCAGTTCACTGATGCGACGTGCTGATGTAATTGCAATGAGAAAGATAACTTTCCAGGAAAGGAATTTCAAAGAGGTAGTGGCTAATGGTTCAAAGAGCGGTTTCATGAGCTGCCCAAGTACCAGATTCAAGGCCCATACCACCGGTGGTGGCGTAATGGGAGGCTTCGTTAAAAGAAGGCCTCTCATAAATCTCGCTATGAGAGGATGAGAGGAAATAGGTTGTCCATTGAGAGGCTTGAAAGAAGCTGCAATAGCACTCAAATGGATTCTCACTGAATTAGTTTTAAGCCCTGCATTTGACAAATGAAGGAGGTACTACAGTAATGATTCCAGAGGTAACGCAAGAGGGTTAAGACCCTTCTGCGAGCACCATATGGTAAACCTTTTCCACTTGAATGCATAAGAGCATCTTGTGGAAGGTTTCCTAGAAGCATGAAGGATATCCTTCACCTGCTGGGAAACGTTAAGACCGTGAAGTTCTAGGCTTTCAGCAACAAAGGCCCTGAGATGTAGAGACTGGGGATTGGGATGCCACAGCATCCCGTCCTCTTCAGAAAGGAGATCTGGAGCAGATCCTAACTCCAGAGGCAGAGCAGAGGATACCACATTTGCCGTGGACAACGTGGAGCTATGAGAATCATATGACCTCTGTCTCTCTGAAGCTTGAACAGGGTTTTGGGAATTAGGGGAATGGGTGGAAAGGCATACAGGAAGTCCTGACCCCAATGGAGGAGGAAAGCATCCCTGGCCTGACAACCTCGAGCCGGAATTTTGGAACAGAAACGGGGAAGTTTTGCATTCAGAGGACTTGCAAAGAGGTCTATGTCTGGGGTTCCCTAAATTTGAAAACCTTTGGCCACCTGGTCTGCATGGAGAGACCATTCGTGTGGAAGCAGAACTCCGAGTCTGTCTGCCCAAGAGTTTTGAATGCCTGGAAGATACACCGCAAGGAGATGAATCTGATGCTCTCTGGCAAGGTCCAATAGTCGCAAAGCTTCGCTGCAGAGCGACAGAGAGCCTGTTCTGCCCTGCTTGTTCACATAGAACATGGCTACTTGATTGTCCGTTTGAACTAGGACTGTCTTGTAGCTGAGCTTTGTGTGAAATACCCGAAAAGCAAGGAAGATTGCTCTGAGCTCCAGGAGACTGATATGGAGATAGGCCTCCTGTGGAGTCCAGGTACCGTGGGTAGAGAGGCCTTGCAGGTGGGCTCCCCAACCCACCTGTGAAGCATCTGTTAGAGTGGCTTGGGGTGGGGGTTGCTGAAAAGGAGACCCCACCAAAAGATTTCTGGGTGACTGCCACCATTGGAGGGACAAAATAAAGCGATCTGAGTTTGCTATTTTGTCTGACAGGCAACCTGATGCCTGAGTCCACTGAGTGGATAAGGTCTACTGGGCTGCCCTCATAAGGAGGCGAGCATAAAGGAACCACATGCATGGTGGATGCCATGTGGCCTAGCAACTGTAACATTTCCCGAGCAGTGAGGTGAAGCTTTAGCACTGCTTGGGAAGCTAACTGCACAATGCAAAGGCAGCGGGGCTATGGAAGGTAGGTCCCTTGTCTGTCTGGTATCCAGAAGAGTTCCTATAAACTCTAGGGATTGAGTGGGAGCAAGGTTGGACTTTGGGAAGTTTATGACAAGTCCCAAATACTGAAGGATGCAACGAAACCTGTAAACAGCACAAGCACTGGCAAGTCAAATGCAAGGCATTGATAAGGCAGGCAAAGGAAGAATTTGAGAAGAAGCTTGCTGCGGAAGCAAAAACGTGAAATAAAGACTTTTTCAAGTACATTCGTAGCAAAAAACCTGTGAGAGTCTCAGTTGGTCCATTAGATGATAGAGGGGTTAAAGGGGCACTAAGAGGTGACAAGGCGATAGCGGAGAGAATTAATTCTTTGCTTCGGTCTTTACTGAGGAAGATGTAGGGATGTTACCCATGACTGAAGTGGTATTTAAAGGTGTGGAAGAATTGAAGGAAATATCGATACATTGGGAAGATGTTTTACATCTATTAGATAAACTGAAGAGTAGCAAATCACCTGGGCCGGATGGTATACATCCAAGGGTGTTGAAAGAACTGAAATATGATATTGCAGACCTGCTATTAGTAATCTGTGAACTATCATTAAAATCATATCTAATACCTGAAGATTGGAGGATCGCCAATGTAACACCAATTTTTAAAAAGGGTTCCAGGGGTGATCCGGGAAACTACAGACCAGTGAGCCTGATGTCAGTAATGGGAAAAATAGTAGAAATCATCATAAAGAATAAAATTAACTCAGCATGTAGATAGTCATGGCCTAATGGGAGACAGCCAACATGGTTTTAGACAAGGAAGATCTTGTCTTACTAATCTGTTATGTTTTTTTGAAGGTGTGAATAAACAGGTGGACAAATGGTGAGTCAGTTGATATAGTGTATCTGGACTTTCAGAAAACCTTTGAAAAGGTCCTCATCAGAGACTTTTGGCAAAACTAAAGAGTCATGGGATAGGAGGTAGTGTACTACTGTGGATCAGGAACTGGTTAAAAGATAGAAAGCAGAGGGTAGGGCTAAATGGCCAATTTTTCCAATGGAGAAAGATGAATAGTGGTGTACCCCAGGGATCTGTGCTGGGTCTGCTGCTTTTTGAC
Organism: Ichthyophis bannanicus; assembly: GCA_033557465.1. Taxonomy (NCBI): domain Eukaryota; kingdom Metazoa; phylum Chordata; class Amphibia; order Gymnophiona; family Ichthyophiidae; genus Ichthyophis; species Ichthyophis bannanicus. The sequence goes on from CM066045.1 coordinate 59,100,414, forward strand.
ATATTCATAAATGACCTGTAAAGTGGAATAACTAGTGAGGTTATCAAATTTGCAGACGACACAAATCTATTTAAAGTTGTTAAAACCCAAGAGGATTGTGGAAAACTGCAAGAGGATCTTGATAAATTGGAAGACTGGGCATCAAAATGGCAGATGAAATTTAATGTGGACAAGTGCAAAGTTATGCATCTAGGGAAGAACAACCCAAACTATGGTTGCACGATGCAAGGTTCCGCATTAGGAACCACCACCCAGGAAAAAGATTTAGGCGTCATTGTGGATAACATGTTAAAACCCTTGGCCCAGTGTGCAGCCGCAGCCATGAGAGCAAACAGAATGCTAGGTATCATAAGGAAAGGAAAATAAAACAAAAGATATTATAACGCCTCTATATCGTTCCATGGTGAGACTGCACCTTGAATAGTGTGTGCAATTCTGGTCGACGTATCTTAAAAAGGATATAGCGTTATTAGAAAAGGTTCAGAGAAGAGCCACCAAAAATGGTAAAGGGGATGGAAGGATACCCCTATGAAGAAAGGCTAAAAGGGTTAGGGCTCTTTAACCTGGAAAAGAGACGGCTAAGGGGAGATATGATAGAAGTCTATAAATTAATGAACGGAGTGGAACGGGTAAATGTAGATCGATTGTTTATGTTATCAGAATATAGAAAGACTAGGGGACATGGAATGAAGCTACAGGGTAAACTATTTAAGACAAATAAAAGAAAATATTGTTTCACTCAACATGTAATCAAACTCTGGAATTTGTTACCGGAGGATTAGTAAAGGCTGTTAGTGTAGCTGGGTTTAAAAAAGGTTTGGACACGTTCCTGGAGGAAAGGTCCATAAAACCATTATTAAGAAGGGACCCAGGATATCAATGCTTGACCCAGTACAAGCATTGTGGAACCTGCTAGGTACGTATGACCTAGATTGGCCACTGTTGGAAACAGGATACTGGGCTTGATGGACCTTGGTCTGACCCAGTATGGCATATCTTATGTTCTTATATTGTGCGAGACAGAGAAACCCTGGCCTCTGGCTCTGAAGGGGCTCGAATGAGCCAGTCATCTAAGTAAGGGAAGACAATATTCCCAGGGTGCGGAGAAATGCTGCTACCACAGCCATGCATTTTGTGAACACCCTTTGTGCAGAGGCCAGGTCAAAAGGAAGAACCCTGTATTGGTAGTGCTTCCCTTGAAACAGGAATCGAAGGAACTTTGGTGAGTTGAATAGATGAGAACATGAGTATACGCATCCTTGAGATCTAGAGAACAAAGCCAATCCTGACTCTGAAGGTATGGCAGCAGAGTTCCTAGAGAAATCATTTGGAACTTCTCTCTGAACAGGAATTTGTTCAATTCTCTGAGGTCTACAATGGGTCTGTGTCCTCCTGTTTTCTTTGGAATAAGGAAATAGGGGGGGTAAAACCCTGTATCCCGTTGGGGAATGGGTACCTCTTCTATTGCCCCTTGAGCAAGGAGCATAGTGACTTCTTGACCTAACCGGTCATTGAGAGAGGTCTGAGAATTGAACTGTCTTACCATTGTAGGAGGGGGCATGCTGAGGAAATGAAGCTTTACCCCTCTTATTTTCTGCTGTTATCTGACCCCATCTGGGGGCAAAATGACATAACCTTCCTGGGATGGTGGAGGGTTCTGGGCCGTTCAGGGCCAGGAAGGCAAAGTTCTCTAGACAGGAGTCAAAGCCCCTGTGGAGGCTGAGTCTGCTGAGCCGGTTGAGGCTTAGCTGCTTTTGGTTTCCTTTGTTGCCTAGGTTGTTGCTTCTGTCCCTTTTGGGCAGACTGACCTAAACGATGTCCCTGCTGGGTATGAGGAGGGATAAAACTTTTTCTTCTTGCTGAAGAATGGTTTCTTAGAGGATCTTTTCCTCGCAGGATCAGCTGTAGATTTAGACAATCTATCCAAAGTGATATTGTCAGCATCTCATTAGCTTTTTCCTGCCAATTCTTGCCAAATAGATTCTCTCCTGTGCAAGGTATATTCCCCAGTTTGTCCTGTACCCAGATTTCCAAGTCAGATGCCTGGAGCCAGGCAATTCTATGTGCACCTATGGCAATGGCAGAGGTTCTGCTTATGCATTCAAAGCAGTCAAAGGCTGCACGATTCACAAACTTGGAAACATCCTGAGCATGTTTAACAAGAGCAAGATAGTCCTGCCTTTTATCATCAGGAAGGAGAGGGCTCATAAGCTCTGTCTCCTGTGATCTCTTTAAGGAACATTCCCATATACAAGATATAGGAACTGATCCTAGCAGAAAGCATGGAAGCCTGGAAGGATCAACGTCCAAAGGCGTTAAGAGTCCTACACTCACGTCCTGGAGGATTAGATGCATGCCTTTTTGCACTCTTATCTGTCTCATGGCTGATTCCACCACCATGGAATGGTGTGGTAAATGAGTCTTTTGAAACCCAGGACAAGGAGGCACTTGATACATGGTGTTGAGTCTTCGAGAATGAGGAGATGTGGTTAGAGGTGTTTCCCACATCCTTAACATAAGATCATGCAAGATCTCATGAATAGCTAGGGTAGCTGCCTCCTGGGGAGCTTTAGGGTACTGTAGGATTTCCAATTCCTTTGCCCTAGGCTCCTTTTCAGGAGCCGCTGTGACGGAAAGACCTCGGGCCACATCTCAGATAAAATCCTGAAAGAGCATATCCCTCTGGTGGAGACATCCTACGCTGAGGAGAAGAGGAATCCTCAGGAAGAAATACTCTGGTATCGGCAGAGCTTTCAGAGTCTTCAGACTCATGAGGATTCGAAGTATCTCCGATCTGGGTGATCATGCAAGGCACGGTACCGACTTGTCAATGCCGGACAGAGAAGCATGACTCGGTCCCGGTAAAATACCTGACGATGTCGATGCAGTGGGTGCCGGTTAATTTTCTGAAGCGGTTTCAGGGGCATCAAGGCCATGAGGAGAGCCGCCAGACTGCGTTCAATAGCCAAGAACCTCTGGTCTATCGACGCTGCCGATGCTTGGGTATCGGCACCAGACGAAGCGGCCGGAACCCCAGAGCATGGCACCAGTAGTTCTGCTGAGATTGAAGCCTCGAGAACATCCTGGAGCCCCATTAGTGCTTTGGAAGCCGAAGCCTCCCACCGGGGCAATTTTGCCGGTGAAAATTCCTCAAGGACAACACCAGAGGCATCTCGATGTTTAGAAGGAGATCTACCCTTTGAGGACTGGCTAGATTTATGTTTAGTTACCTGAGATCCATGGAGGAAGATGAAGCCCTGAAAGACGTCGATGCCACGGAGGCTGCATCGGAGGGAAAAAGGGTGCTAAGTTTAGCAGCTCTGTTTTGCCAGCCCTTTTTCGACATCATTCCACAGGCAACACACTTTTGAAATAGAGTGGTCAGGACCTAAACATTTGGAGGCACCACTCATGGGTGTCGGTGACGGAAATGGTACCGCCACACTTAGAACACTTTTTAAAACCCGAAGGGGAGTTTTCCATTTTGAGGGAAAAAAATTGGGCCTAGTGCCCAAAATGGCACATGGCACCCGAGAAGAAATTTACTGGAGAAAGACTCCAGAAACACAGGTTTTCTTTTTCCTAAAAAAACAAAAAAAAAAACAAAGAACCAACGGTGGTACCGGTATAGCATTGAGGGAAGGCAGACACGACCACAAAAAAGGATAAGGGGGGAAATTTTCTACAGTGACAGGATGTGCGACCTGTCGGCTCCGCGGAAAATGAAGAACTGAAGAGGGACAGCTGGGAAAGGCGGGAAGGCAGCATGCAGGCGCTGTGGGATGCTCCCAAAAGCCTTCCTATTGGATGCTGGGGAGCGTTCCAACGCAGGCTCCATCAGTACCGATGATACCCATATGTGAAGACTACATTCCTGCTTGTTCCTGGAGATCCTCATGACCCCAAACAGCCCAACCCCAAACTCAATCCAATACAGAATCAAAGTCTAGTCATGGGCAATGGCCAAGAAGATGGAATCGGCCAACCCTAGTGAGCCAGGAGGAGTAACATACCTGCCTTGGGCGAAGGTAGCGGACCTCACGGGCCACCTAGACAAGGTCTTAGATACTGCTGGGAAGGAGTCTGCTGTCTTGGTACATATCGGTACCAATGCCAAAGGAAAGTGTGGTAGGGAGGTTCTGGAGGCTCAATTTAGGCTTTTAGGTAGGACGTTGAAATCCAGAACTTCCAGGTTAGCATTCTCCGAAATGCTTCCCATTTCACGCACAGGACCCAAAAGGCAGACAGAGCTCCGGAGTCTCAATGCGTGGATGAGACAATGGTGCAAGGATGAGGGGTTTGGATTTATTAAGAACTGGGGAACATTCTGGGGAAAGGAGGGGCCCTTCCGAAGGTATGGCTCCACCTTAACCAGAATGGAACCAGGCTGCTGGCATTAACCTTTAAAAAAAAGAGATAGAGCAGCTTTTAAACTAGATAATAGGGGAGAACCGACAGTCGCCCAAGAGCGCATGGTTCAAAACAATGTATCCTTGAAGGATATTAACAAAATACTGAAGTTAGGGCATATCATTAGAGAGGTTCCAATAAAGACAAAAGGTAGCCCAAATGCCTTTACAGAGCAGACAGAGCTTAAAGGTTCCAAATAATCCCTGCCTAACGATTTCCAGATTAATATGAATAAAATACAGCCTCTAAAATGCTTGCATGCAAATGCTAGAAGCCTAAAAAATAAGATGGGAGAGTTAGAATATATAGCACTAAATGAGAGGTTAGATATATATGATTGGTATCTCAGAGATATGGTGGAAGGAGGACAACCAGTGGGACACTAATACCTGGGTACAAACTATATTGTAAAGACAGAGAAGATCATATTGGTGGAGGGGTTGTGCTCTATGTTAGAAAGGGCATTGAGTCACAAAGGATTAAAGTTTTGCAGGAAACAAAATTTCATTGTAGAATCTCTATGGATTGAAATTCCATATAAAAAGGGGAAGGCGATAGCGATGGCAGTGGGGGTGTACTATGGACCGCTTGGCCAGAATGAATAAATGGATGATGAAATGCTCAAAGAAATCAGGAAAACTAAAAAAAGTTACAATACAGCAATAAGTGATTTCAATTACCCCAGTATTGACTGGGTCAGTGTCACGGCAGGACATGCTAGGGAGATAAAGTTTCTAGATGAAATAAATGACTGCTTCTTGGAGAAGCTGGTTCATGAACAGACCACAAGGGAAGCCATTTTGGACATAATCCTTAATGGAATACAAGATCTGGTACAAAAGATAAGGGTGTAGGGGCCACTTGGCAATAGTGATCATTGCATGATCGCGTTTGATTTTATTAGTGGAGGAAGGATGGTAAGGAAATCCACAGTACTACCTTTTAACTTTCAAAAGGGAGACTATGATAAAATGAGGAAAATAGTTAAGGAAAAACTAAAAGGAGCAGTTGCAAAGGTTAAAGACTTACTTCAAGCTTGAGTGTTTAAAAATACTATCTTGGAAGCCCAGACCAGCTGTATTCCACGCTTTAGGAAAAGTGGAAGGAAGTCCAAAAAACTGCCAGCATGCTTTAAAGGCGAGGTCAGAGAGGCTGATGTTGCCAAAAAAAGCATCTTTCAGGAAATGGAAAAAAAAAAAAAGCCAAATGACGAAAACTGGAAACAGCACAAGCACTGGCAAGTTAAATGCAAGGCATTGATAAGGCAGGCAAAGGGAGAATTTAAGAAGAAACTTGCTGCGGAAGCAAAAATACGTATTAAAGAGTTTTTCAAGTACATTTGTAGCAAAAAAACCTGTGCGAGTCAGTTGGTCCATTAGATGATCAAGGGAAGGGGCACCAAGAGGCGAGGTGAAATGAGCGGAATCTGGAGTTGGCAGTAGAGGAGAAGGGCATAGCAAGAAGCAACTGGGTAGAAGAACGGAGTTCACAAGGGGGGGGAAGTAGGGAGAAATGAGAGAAGAAAGATACTGAGGAGCCACAGAGTGAATGCACTGATAGGTCAGAAGGAGAAGCTTAAAGTGAATATGGAAACGGATAGGGAGCCAGTGAAGAGATCTGAGGAGAGGAGTGATGTGAGCAAAATGAGACGGACGGAAAATAAAAACGGGCAGCCGAGTGCTAAATAGACTGAAGGGGGAAGAGATGAGACTGAGGGAGACCAGCAAGAAGCAGGTTGCAATAATCAAGACGGGAGGTGATTAGGGAATGGATGAGGGTTTTAGTAGTGAGCTCAGAGAGAAAGGGGCGGATTTTGCCAATGTTGAAGAGAAAGAAGCGACAGGTCTTAGCGATGAGTTGGATATGAGAGCTATAGCAAAAGGATAGTTAGAAAAACTACAAAAAGGAAGTCATCACTTGTGATTCGTTCCCAGAAATTGTCAACCTGAAAGTAAAAATAATCTAGAAAAATACAATCTTGCATGTACAAATTCAGGTTCTCAAGTCCTGACCATCAGACTCTCTCTTATAACTGCTTAAGTACACATCTGTGTAGTGGGAAAGAAAAATATAGCGGTTCAAAAGCAATACTTTGTATCTTCTGGATCATTTTTAGATTATCATGGCGATAACAGTAGGGTACAAAACGTCTCAGGTAGGCAAAAAGACCATATGGCCTATCTAGTCTGCCCTTCCATATCAACCACTACAACAGTCCCCTTTTTTCCTTTAGAGATCCTCTGTTTGTCCCATGCCTCTGAATTCAGATACTGTCCTCATCTCTACCACCTTCAGTGGGTGACTATTCCAACCATCTATCATTCTTTCTGTAAAGAAATATTTCTGCATATTACTCCCGAGTCCATCCCCTTTCACTGTCATCATATGTCTCCTCGTAGCAGATCTTGCTTTCCATTGAAAGAGGCTCTCCTCCTATGCATTTATGCCACGGAGATATTTAAACGTCTCAGTCATATCACCTCTATCCCACCTTTCCTCTAAAGTATACATATTAAGATCCTTAAGTCTGTCCTCATATGCTTTATAAACAAAGACCACTAACCATTTTAGTAGCCACCCTCTGTACTGACTCCATCCTGTTTATAACGCTGAACACAAAGGAAACAGTCACAGGCATGAATGACAAGGAAAGACAGAGTCCTTTATTGAACCAACAGCCGCCCGACACAGGCCGTGTTTCGTACCCTTCGTCAGGGGCTGGCCAGGCAAGAAAACTAAAAATGTGAACATATCAATCATTAGAAATGATAAAAGGAATAAACCAAGATTATAACCATGTTATAAAACACAAATGTTAAGACGATAAATATGTTAAACGAATCTAAAAAAATATAAAAAAACCCCATAGAATTAAAAAATAATATTCTACATACACACAAATGACAAATGTAAAAAGGGAACGATAGTGCTCGGGACGTGATGGAAATGTGCATAAATAAAACTAAAATACTAACCTCTGTTGTGGGTCATAAACCAAGTGTCACTTCACACTGTTTGCACAAACATTTAGATTATATGCTAATGCTAAAAAACATAAGAAATATTCATAAAAATGTAATAGAATAAATAAAACCATACATCAAAGCATTATACACAAAATTAAATTAAATCAAATTAACAGACAGGAGGAAAAAGACAGGATACACGAACAGATAAATTGCCAATGCATCTAGCACAGTAATGAAGTTATTGTAAAAAAAGGAAGCCAATAGGAGTGAGTCAAAGGAGACAATAAAAACATGAACAGGGTAAGTAAATCACTCTATGGGTTATGCAGTTATAATCAGTCATAGCATATGAAGGGAGCGGCAAGCACATTCTAAAATGATTTCTTTAAAAAAGTTTTTTTCAACGCGTCTCAAAGGAACAATGGTTATACTGAGACTGAGTATGGCCACATATTAAAACCAATTATAGAAACTGATATGGCTATGTACTGTTCTACACCTACTTAAAACCCCCCAAAAAAGGGGAGCATCTAAAATGTATGTTTTTCTGTGGTTATAAGAACTTGTATATAGGCGAAAAATCACGCAAAGAAGAAATAGGGACACGTGTATGAGAGGAGAAACACGGTGAAGTATTATAAAAACGAAAGGTTAAGATGAAGAAAACTTCAAACCGAAATTTCTATAGCTTTCTAAATAAAACAGAGCACACAGATATAAAACTTATACCTACGGGAACAAGTAATCATACCTCAGGAAAGCTGCCGTCAATGCTCAGTTGACGCGCAGAAGGGAGAAAGACGCCAACAGATGCGCATATGAGAAAACCAGAGAGGAGGGGGCGGAGCCAATTATGGGCGGGATTCGAAGAAAATCAAATGGCATAAGAATTAGACGTGCAATGTCAATCATAGCTCGAAACTTGCTAGTGTACCCCGATGTATAATGTCGATCATACCGAGTGTTAAAAACAACCCAAATAAAAAGCAAAACCAAGGGATTACCAAAGTATCCTTATGAGTACACTCACTGAAAAAGGTGAATACAAAAATTGAAACCAATTGAAGGGTCAGTGCTGTTAAAAACAAAACGCATAAAAATTGCGGCATCAAACCAATCATAAAATTGGAATCTTCCAGCCTATACAAACATCAATAGATAATGAACATTAAAAGTTACTAAAGTTACTGCTTGGGTTAGAAATTGGTTGGGTGGGAGGCGACAAAGAGTACAAGTAAATGGAGCTCACTCTGAGGAGAAGGATGTTACCAGTGGTGTGCCCCAGGGATCTGTCCTTGGTCCGATTCTTTTTAACATCTTTGTTAGTGATATAGCGGAAGGGCTGTCGGGTAAGGTTTGCCTCTTTGCGGATGATACCAAAATCTGCAATAGAGTAGACACCCAGGAAGGTGTAGATAACATGAGGAGGGATCTAGCTAAGCTTGAAGAATGGTCTAGAATTTGGCAGCTGGGATTTAATGTTAAAAAATGTAAGGTCATGCATTTGGGCTGCAGCAATCCAAGGGAGCAATACAGCATAGGAGGTGAAGTACTTTTGTCCACTAAAGAAGAGCGGGACCTAGGCGTAGTTGTGTCCGATGATCTTAAAGTAGTAAACAGGTAGAAAAGGCGACGGCAAAAGCTAGAAGGATGCTTGGGTGCATACGGAGAGGAATGGCTAGCAGAAAAAAGGAGGTGATAATGCCTCTGTATAAGTCTTTGGTGCGACCTCATTTGGAGTATGGTGTGCAATTCTGGAGACCGCACCTTCAAAAGGATGTGAACAGGATGGAGTCGGTGCAGAGGGTTGCTACTAAGATGATTAGTAGTCTTCATTATAAAGCATATGAGGACAGACTTAAGGCTCTTAATATGTACACCTTAGAGGAAAGGCGGGATAGAGGTGATATGATTGAGATGTTTAAATACCTCCGTGGCATAAATGTTCAGGGAGAGAGCCTCTTTCAATTGAAAGCAAGTTCTGCGACGAGGGGACATGGTATGAGGGTGAAGGGAGATAGATTCAGGAGTGATATGCGGAAATATTTCTTTACGGAAAGAGTAGTGGATCCGTGGAATAGTCTCCCAGTGGAGGTGGTAGAGATGAGGACAGTAACTGAATTCAAAAAAGCATGGGACCAACACAGAGGATCTCTAAAGGTAAAAAGTGGACTGTTGTAGTTGTTGTTATGGAAGGACAGACTAGATGGGCCTTGTGGTCTTTTTCTGTCATCATGTTTCTATGTTTCTAAAAGATATATGTACTAGATAAATAACTATTAGAATAATGAACAATTGTAAATATAAAATGGTTGACGTTTAGGGTCCGGGCAACCCATGAGCGCCAAAAAATGAAACTATAGGAGACCAAAACATTTACATAAATGAATCGATAAAAAAACCAAACAGTACACCAGTTTCATCAGTAAAAGCGCATAAAAGCGGTAAATCTTAAAACCAACACTCCAGCATTGTAAAGATATGTTATGTAAAAAAGGGGGGTGGTGAAAGCACAGTTACTTACCTGTAACAGGTGATCTCTGGGAACAGCAGGAATTAGTCCTCACATATGGGTACGTTGGAACCGACGGAGCCTGCGCGGGAAAGCTCCCCAGCTTCCCAGAAAGGAAAGCTTTTGGGGCCTCCCACAGCGCATGCGCACTGCCTTCCCGCCTTCCTGACCAACTCTCCTCAGTTCGAGTTTAAAGCTGAGACAATAGAGAGAAGAAAGGAAAGGAAAGGAGAGAGAGAGACAGAGACAGAGACAGAGAGAGAGATACAACTCCTAGGGGAGGTGGGTGGGTTGTGAGGACTAATTCCTGCTGTTCCCAGAGATCACCTGTTACAGGTAAGTAACTGTGCTATCTCCAGGAACAAGCAGGAATGAATCCTCACATATGGGGACTCCCTAGCTAAGATGCAGGGGAGATCCCCCCCCAAGGGTATGAGACCCAGAAGGGTTCCTCATCTTCCTATGGACCTCAGGCATCCATACAGGGAAGGTGGGCAGTAGTTGATTAAGAATGGAACAGGTGTCTGAGGACAGCCTGACCAAACAAGGCATCCCGGCGGGAGTCCTTGTCCAAACAGTAATGGGCTGTAAAGGTATGAACCGAGGCCCAGGTGGCTGCTCGACAGATCTGATCGATGGATACAGAGTGAAGATGAGCCATAGAGGTGGCCATGGCTCTCACATTGTGAGTTGTGACATGGCCCTCCAGAGAAAGGTTCTTACTTTGGTAAGCAAAAGTGATACACTGAGCAATCCAATTGGACAGTGTTCTTTTAGAGACTGGAAGTCCTAAATGAGAAGGATCAAAAGCAACAAAAAGCTGAGAAGACTTTCGATGTTGCTGTGTCCTGTGGAGGTAAAAGGCAAGAGCTCTTTTACAATCCAGAGTATGAAGGTTCCTCTCTGCACTGGATGCATGAGGAGCCAGAAAAAAGACAGGTAGATATACCTCTTGATTAAGATGAAAAGGGGAGACCACTTTAGGCATAAAGTGGGGATTAGTCTTAAGGACCACCTTATCATGATGAAACCTTGTATAAGGGGGATTAGCCACTAGGGCTTGCAGTTCACTGATACGGCGAGCTGAGGTGACTGCAATGAGGAAAATAACCTTCCAGGAAAGAAATTTCAAGGAGGTAGTGGCTAAGGGTTCAAAGGGTGGCTTCATAAGCTGACCAAGAACCAAGTTTAAGTCCCATGCTACCGGAGGAGGGCGAATGGGAGGCTTAGTTAAAGTTAGGCCTCTCATAAATCTTGCAATAAGAGGATGAGAGGAAACAGGTTGTCCATTGAGAGGTTTAAGGGATGCTGCAATAGCGCTCAAATGGACCCTTACTGAATTTGTTTTAAGGCCTGCATTGGAGAGATGCAGGAGATATTCCAGTAAAGAATTTAAAGGTAGTGCTAAAGGGTCAAGACCCTTTTGAGCACACCAAATGGAAAATCTTTTCCATTTAAAAGCGTAAGAACACCTAGTGGAAGGTTTCCTAGAGGCATGGAGGATATCCTTCACTTGCTGAGAAAGATTGGAGTCTTGAAGGTCTAGGCCTTCAGTAACCAAGCTCTGAGGTGAAGGGACTTGGGGTTTGGGTGCCACAAAGTCCCCTCCTCCTGAGACAGAAGGTCTGGAGCCGTTCCCAAGTCCAGGGAGGGGGCTTGGGAGAGATGCAGAAGTAGAGGGTACCACACTTGGCGTGGCCAGCGTGGAGCTATGAGGATCATAGATCCTTGGTCCCTCTGAAGTTTGAACAGAGTCTTGGGAATCAAAGGAATGGGTGGAAAGGCATAGAGGAATTCCTGACCCCAATGAAGGAGGAAGGCATCCTTGGCCCGAGCTCCCTGACACGGAGCTCTGGAACAGAACCGGGGAAGTTTGGCATTCCACGGACTTGCAAATAGGTCTATGTCCAGGGTTCCCCATTCCTGGAAGATTCTGAGTACCTGATCCATGTGCAGGGACCATTCGTGTGGAAGCAGAACTCGACTGAGTCTGTCTGCCCAAGAGTTTTGGATTCCTGGGAGGTATACTGCCAGGAGATGGATTTGGTGCTCTCTGGCGAAGGCCCACAATCTTAGAGCTTCGTTGCAAAGCGACAGAGAGCCAGTTCCTCCTTGTTTGTTTATGTAAAACATGGCTACTTGATTGTCTGTATGAACAAGGACTGTCATGTTGTTGAGGAGGCTATGAAAGACCTTGAGAGCAAGGAAAATTGCTCGCAGTTCCAAAAGGTTGATATGAAGGGTGGTTTCCTGTGGAGACCAAGTGCCCTGAGTGGAGAGGTCTTGGAGATGAGCTCCCCAACCCGTTTGGGAGGCATCTGTTGTGAGGGTTGCTTGGGGTAACAAAGGTTGGAAGGGGGCCCCCAACAACAGATTTTGGGTGGACATCCACCATTGGAGAGACCAAAAGAGACGTTTTGAGGTTGGTCTGAGAGAGCTCCTGATGCTTGAGTCCACTGGGTGGACAAAGTCCATTGAGCTGCTCTCATATGCAGGCGAGCATAAGGCACCACATGAACTGTGGATGCCATGTGGCCTAGCAGTTGTAGCATCTCCCTGGCAGTCAAGTGGCTTCTGGACTGGGTTTGAGAGGCCAAGTGCACTAGACGGTGGCAACGGGCTTGAGGAAGATAGGCCCTTGCAGTGGTGGTATCTAGCCAGGCCCCTATGAATTCTAGGGACTGAGCAGGGGTGAGTTGAGACTTTGGCAGATTGATGACAAGTCCCAGATACTGCAGTATGCGTCTGGTGTGGTCCAGGGAAATCTGAGCCTCGGACTGAGATGGAGCTCGGATGAGCCAGTCGTCCAGGTATGGGAAAACAAAAATTCCCAGGGTGCGTAGAAATGCAGCCACTATTGACATGCATTTGGTGAACACTCTTGGAGCAGAGGCTAGACCGAAGGGGAGTACTCTGTACTGGAAAGGTTTTCCTTGGAACAGAAACCGTAGGAATTTTCTGTGGGATGGATGGATGAGTATATGTGTGTACGCATCCTTTAGATCTAGAGAACAAAGCCAATCCTGACTCTGCAGGTATGGAAGGAGAGTACCTAGAGAGAGCATCTTGAATTTCTCCTTGCATAGAAATTTGTTCAATTCTCTCAGATCCAGAATGGGTCTGTATCCCCCTGTTTTCTTGGGAATGAGAAAATAAGGGGAGTAAAACCCTGACCCCTGTTGAAGAAGAGGAACCTCTTCTATTGCCCTTTGGGCAAGAAGGGTGGTCACCTCCTGACCCAACAGGTGCAGGAGAGATGGGGGAGAATTGAAATGTCTCACCATGGTATGGGGAGGAAGGCTGGAGAAATGTAGTTTGTAGCCCTCTCTGATGATAGAGAGGGTCCACTGTTCTGATGTGATTTGCTCCCATCTGGGAGCAAAATGAGAACCTTCCTGGAATGGTGAGAGGCTCTGGCTGTTGTAGAGCCAGAAAAGTTAAGTTCTCTAGAAGTAAGTCAAAAACCCTGAGGAGGTTGGGACTGCTGAACTGTAGCAGTCCCTGCAGGTTTTGCCCTGGCCTGTTTAGATTGCTGACGCTTAGGAGCAAAGCGAACTTGGGAAGATTGTTGGCCAGCATTTGTGGAAAATCTGGTCTTTTTGTAGAAAGGCTTCTTAAAAGATTTTTTCTTGGCAGGGGTAGAGGTAGACTTAGAAAGTCTATCTAAAGCAGCATTCTCTGCATCCATTTGAGTGGCTTTGATTTGCCACTCCTTGCCAAACAGATTTTTACCTGTACAGGGCAGATTGCCCAACCCATCTTGGACCCAGGGTTCTAGGTCAGAGGCCTGGAGCCAAGCAATTCTGCGAGCAGCTATGGCAATGCCTGAGGCTCTGCTAGCACCCTCAAAGGAGTCAAAGGCAGCTCTGTTGGAGAACTTTGAAACATCTTGGGTATGCTTTAACAAAAGAAGGAATTCCTCCTTCCTATCCTCTGGGATGAAGGGGAGGAAATGGCGCATCTTCAGTGCAATCTCCTTCAGAAACATGCCCATATAGAGGCTGTATGAATTGATTCTGGCAATAAGCGTACTGGCTTGGAAGATTTTCCTACCAAAAGCATCCAAAGTCCTACATTCTCTTCCTGGGGGAGTGGAAGAGTGTCTTTTGGCACTCTCTATCCTTTTCATAGCTGACTGTACCACAATAGAGTGGTGAGGAAGCTGAGTTTTTTGAAAACCAGGAGAAGGAGGGACACGATACATAGTGTCCAAACGACGAGAATGTGGAGATAAGGTGAGAGGAGTCTCCCATAAGTCCAACGTGTGTTCTTGAAGAATTTCATGGATGGGCAAGGTGACTGCCTCTTTGGGAACCTTAGAGTATCCCAAAATATCTATTTTTTTTGCTCTAGGTTCTTTTTCAGAGGTTACTGAAACTGAGAGCCCCTTGGCTAGTTCAAGAATGAAGTCTTGAAAGGACAAATCCTCTGGAGGAGACAGACATTCTCCTCTTTGGAGAAGAGGGCTCCTCATGAAGAGTAAGAGATACTTCAGCAGAGTCTTCTGAGGTATCGGAATCATCAGAAGACTCGAAGTATCGTCTATTAGCTTCCAAAGATCGATACGCGTATCGACCGGTATCCACATCGGGCGTACCCGGAACCGGATCGGTATCAGGATAAACCCCGGAACCGGAACCGGTATCCTGGTGGAAGTGGATGCTCTGGGTACCGGTATCGGTTGTGGTACCGGAACCGGAACCGTTTGGTGCGGTACCGAGGGCGTTGCAGCTTTAATAAAAGCCATTATGGCCTGCTGCATGGATTGAACGGTATTATCCATAGACGCCACGACTGCCTGGATATCGGTACTGGTATGGGCCGGTACCCCAGAGCAGTCTAACAGGTGATCGGTCGAGGCCGTGCCATCGATGTCAACCTGTAACCCCAGAGGAGGAGGTTTGGAAGCCGGAGCTTCCCGCCGGGGTTGTTTGGCTGGGGCAGGGTCCTCAGGGTCAAGCCCAAGGGCCTCTCGATGCTTAGAGGGAGATTTGCCCTTCGAGGACCTGCCGGAAGAATGTTTGGTTACCTGAGATCCATCAGGAGAGGAAGACCTGGAGGATGCTGATGCTGGAGTATCTGTAGAAAACAGCATATGAAACTTGGCTGCTCGGTTCTGTAAGCCACGCTTGGACATCAGAGAGCAGGATGGACAATCCGGAATGGAGTGGTCAGGCCCCAAACATTTAAGACACCATTCATGGGTGTCTGTGACTGATATAGTACCGCTACACTTGGTGCATTTTTTAAAACCAGAGGCTTGTTTCTCCATGAGGGAGAATTCTGTGAAGGCCTAGAGGCCTCACAGAACAAACACACCAAGTGGGGAAAAATAAGATTTTTTTTTTTTTTTTTTTTTTTAAAGAAATAAAGAAAAAAGACCGGCGGTACCGGTCCGGAATCGGGGAAGTCAGACACGCGGCCAAAGAAACAAATTAAAATAACAACTTCTTCAGCGGTGACAGGAACACGACCTGCTGGCTCCGCGGAGAAGGCAGCGCGCGCATGCGCTGTGGGAGGCCCCAAAAGCTTTCCTTTCTTTCCCGCACAGGCTCCGTCGGTTCAGACGTACCCATATGTGAGGACTCATTCCTGCTTGTTCCTGGAGATGCAAAAAAATGACCAAAGAATCAAGAGGCCCATAGGAGCCAAGTAAGGACCAAAGGAAAGAGGCACCAGGAGCATCAGAAAATGACAAACCGGCAGGGGCCAAAAGGGAAAAATGGAAAATTAAAAAACCAATTGGTTTAAAAGAAACGGACCACATACGATACCACATCAAAGAAAGACTGACAGGTCTGTGTCCAAGTTCAAACCTGCTGGGGCCAAGGAGTCCAACCGAAAAATAAACTTTTGTTCAAGTCTCATAATAGTCTTGTTGATGTCCCCACCCCTCCAATTAGTCTTAACCTTCTTGATAATAAAAAATTTGAGATCCATAACTTTATGGCTGGCATCAAGCCAATGCTGAACTAAGGGCTTGTCAGAAAGTTGGCGCCTAATGCAACTTTTGTGTTCTACTATTCTAGTTCTTATGGGACGAGTGGTTTTGCCTACATACAGTTTTTTTAAACGGACATTGGATAACAGACAACATTGCTAGTTTCGCAATTGGAAAAGTCGTCTATATAAAAAACCTGGTTGGTAAAAGGATGAACAAAAGAATTCCGAACAGGGAGTTAAGACACACTGAGCATTTGCCGCATTGAAATTGCCCCTTGAAGTTTGACAGCAGATTCCTCTCCGTCAAGGCGGAGGATACTAATCAATTTTGCAAATATTGCGTTTATTGTGCCACTGTAAGTTTAAGATCTCTGAATGCTGGTAGGTTCTGTACCAAATGCCACTCTTTCTGTAAGATTTTAACTATCAATTTGGATTGTGAAGAGTATATAAGCGGGCAGACCAGACCAACAAGTGTAATGATGAGATAGGTATAAAGTAGAGCCTCTCTGGAGGACTCACAGGCCCTAGTATAAGCTTTGTGTAAGTACTTAGAGGGATAATCCCTTGCCAAAAATCTTGCGGTCATATCTTGGGCTTGTTCGAGCCTTAGTGCAAATACGTTTAGCTCTCAGGAATTGGCTGACAGGCAGGTTGTTTTTGAGTTTTTAGTTGTGAAAATTAGAATAATGCAATAAGGTATTCCTATCGGTTGGTTTCCTAAATAGCGTGGTAGAAAATGAATCCTGTTCTTTCTTGATGAGTAAATCCAAGTAGGGGATATGTTCCAAATCATAGGTCATCTGGAATCTCAGATTCTCATCCAGTTGATTAATCCAGGTATGAAATTGAGAAAGGATATCTACAGATCCTCTCCATAGAATCAAAATGTCAGAGGCAATATCACCTTTGTTCTGCTAGCCATTCCTCTCCGTATGCACCCAAGCATCCTTCTAGCTTTTGCCGTCGCCTTTTCTACCTGTTTAGCTACTTTAAGATCAGACACAATCACGCGTAGGTCCTGCTCTTTTGTGAGCATAAGTACTTCACCCCCTGTACTGTACTGCTCCCTTGGATTGCTGCAGCCCAAATGCATGACCTTGCATTTTTTTTTTAAACATTAAATCTCAGCTGCCAAATTCTAGACCATTCAAGCTTCCTCATGTTATCTACACCTTCCTGGGTGTCTACTCTATTGCAGATTTTGGTATCATCCGCAAATAGGCAAAACTTACCCGACAGCCCTTCCGCTATATCACTAAAAAGTAATTAGACCTTACCTGCTAATTAGTGTTCCTGAAGGAACGACAGTCCAGTCCCTTTACTTCTGGGTTGCGCAACCCTTCCAGCAGCTTGGAGGCCGAGCCCATCCTTTTTGAGGATGGTGCGGTATAAATACCACTGGCACTACCCACAGATCCCAGTAATCTAATGAAAAAGCAGATCCCAGTGGTCTACAAGATCCCAGTGGTCTACAAGATGCCACCCAATAAAATAAGGTTGCAGTTATGTAAAAATGTACATATGTAAATTATTGCTCCTCCCTTCAAAACCTATTTACTGTGTGATGTGCTTTCCCTTCAAATCAATGTATGTATACCTCAAAATTTTATGTCATGATTTGACAAATTCCAATATGTAATCGAACCGCCACTGATCGCTGGAAGAAGCGGTATACAAATGTATGCTAAATAAATAAAATAAATAAACTTAATGGAATTTTTGTTAATAGCCTATATAAAAAAAACTTGAAAAAAAAAAAAAGGAAAACATTGAGTTAAGTTAGAGGAGGAAAAAAAGGGGGGGGGGGGAGGGAAGGAGGTGGTTTACCGGAGTCTGACCGAGCCATCCTTCACCCCGGCCCGTCGGACCTGTACCAAGGGATCCATCCACTTTGTCCTGGCCCTGAATTCGGTCCGCTGATCCTCACATATCCACTAGTACATTACGCCAATCGAAGAACTGGGTGGGATCAGGGACTGGACTGTCGTTCCTTCAGGAACACTAATTAGCAGGTAAGGTCTAATTACTTTTTCCTTATCTTCACTCCAGTCCAGTCCCTTTACTTCTGGGATGTAACAGAGCAGTTCAAGCTAGGGTGGGATCCGTTATCCCGGACCGAAGTACTGCGTCCCCAAACCGAGAATCAGCTGAACTCTGAACGTTCAGTCTGTAGTGTCTGGTAAAGGTATGGGAGGGAGGGAGGAGTGGCCTAGTGGTTAGGACAAGGTACTTCAGGCCAGAGGGCCAGGGGTTCAAGTCCCACCTGGGGACAGCAATCTCAGGCCGGAGGGACTGGGATTTCTAGTCCTATAGGTACTCCTTGTGGTCTTGGGCAAGCCACTTAACCCTCCATTGCCCATGTTCCCTGTAAGTATTAGCGTATGTGTGTCATATCCCCTCGTGTTAAATGTATCTCCCGACTTCCGGTTGACACATGAGCGAGTAAAGACGTCTCTCTGCTCGCTCCAGGGCCGCCTTAAGCTTCAACATTAATAAAGCCTTATTCTGACTCTCCCAGCTGGTGCTTAGCGCAGCGGGGGTCGCAGAGCCGATCACGCCCGTGGATCTGTGCAAGTTCCCTGCACCATGCCGCTGCCTGCCCGGAAAGACCGGGAGAAAGGGGGCAAGTCGGGAGCCGCCATGCCGCCTGTGACCCAACCGGCATCCCCAAGTGCGGACAGCGTGGGCTCCACCTCAGAGGAGCTAGCACGGGAAGTCGTCAAATTGCTAGACCCCAAGTTCGACCAAATTTTGGCGAAGCTAGAGTTGCTGGGGACTGCAATGGCGGAATTGGATCGCCGAGTCGAAGAGGTGGAGCAGCGAGTAATGCTCATGGAGGAGGAGGAAGGCCGGCGCACGAAGGAGCACGAGGCACAGGCCGCGAAAATTGAGTCTCTGCTGCTGAAAGTCGACGATCTCGAGAATCGCTCACGCCGCAACAACTTAAGGTTGGTGGGGATTGCAGAGTCGACCACAGATCAAATGCTGATTCCCCTGATCGAGCAGTGGCTTCCGAAAGAACTGGGCCTGGAGGAGCTGGTTGGGGAGATCAGAGTGGAGCGTGCCCACCGTCTTGGGGCTAAAACGGAGGGGGGCAGGAGGCCGAGAGTGGTGATATTGAAACTGTTAAATTTCCAGCATAAAATACATCTGATGCAGGCTTACCGAAAGAAGCGCGAACTGCTCCTTGAGAACCACAAGCTGCTGCTTTTTCAAGATTATTCCGCCTGGGTAGCGACAAAGCGCAAAGCCTTCTCCCCGCTCTGTGCTGAACTTTTTCACAAAAATGTGCGCTTTACTTTGGCGTTCCCGGCGGTGCTCCGGGTGACGCATCTGGGGCGGCAGCACGTGTTTGAATCGCCGGGAGCGGCGAAGGCGTTTGTGGCAGGCCTGGAATCCGCATCGGAGAGACAAAGCGCCGCTACGTGAGCAAGGCCGGCAGTACTGCTGGCAGATATCTGATGGGGGAGCCGGCGAGTGGCTGCGCAGTGCCGGGAGACTACCCTGGGCTGCAGACTGATTTCTCTGAGGCTTCCCGGGAGTGTTCTGTATGCTCCTGGGGGTCTTTGGCTATAGCTGACTATGACACAGGGAGTTGGGGATGTTTTAATTGTGTCGAGAGTTTTTGGGCCAAGGGGCTTTTGCCTACTAAAATGTTTCCACTGTTTAAATTGCTGAATGCATTGTTTCACTAGCTTTGTCTACCTCTCGGGGGTTTCTTTTCTTTCCAGAGCCCACTGGGGAGGGGAACTGTTTGTTCTACTTTGGGTTGTATCAGGCTTTGTTTGTGGGCATTGGAGTGGCGGGAGGCTGAGGCGGCCCTGTAGTGTCTGTTACGGAAGTTTGCCTCGCTTAGTCGGGGCGGGGATAGAAGTGATATCCTTCTAGGGGTTTGGGGTATTGTTTTAAATTGAGGGTGGCATATGGGGGTAGTGGGGGGGAGGGGAAGGGGTGGGGGAGGGAGGGTGGGGAGGGGGGAGGGGGGAGGGGTAGGGGGGGCGGGGGGGGAGGGGGGAGGGGCGGGGGGTGGGGGGGCGGGGGGGAGGGGACCGTTCGTCTGCCCTACTGCGATGGAATATCTGGGAGAAAGGAAGCAGCCTAAACATACTCCACGATGGAGAGGCTGGCTGGGGGCTGAGGCTGGGCGGCCCCTGGGATGTTGGCTGGAGAATAGTTGGGTTCGGATCCTGTCAATGCTTTATAACAAGGTTCTGCAAGGGAGGGTCGGCCATTCCCTAGCTCAATGAATCAACACTTACGTATTGTCTCCTGGAATGTGGGAGGGCTTAACACCCCTGTCAAGCGTACCAAAGTGTTGCAGGCCTTGAAAAAGGCGAAAGCCCACGTGGCGCTGCTACAGGAGACCCATTTAACGGCTTTAGAACATGCAAAATTAAAGAGAGACTGGGTAGCGCAGGTATATGCCGCCTCGGCATCTGTGAAAAAGAGGGGGGTAGCGATCCTGATTCGTAAAGGGGTCCCAGTGGAATTGTTAGGGGTTGAAGACGATCCGGAAGGGAGGTTCATATCCCTACATGTGACTCTGGCTGGGGCGCCATTACTCCTGGTAACTGTTTATGCCCCAAATGTATACGACCATGCCTTTTTTCAGCGGCTATTGCGCAGAGTGGAGGCGAACCCACAGCTCCCAGTTATTTTGGCTGGTGATTTTAACTGCCCTCATGATCCAGCCTTGGACAAGTCTAACCCTAGCGAGAATTCAGGTTGGTCGCGAAAGGGGGTGAGCTATCTGTGCCAACAGGGGAATTTGGTAGATGTTTGGCGTGTCCTTCATGAGGGGGAAAGGGACTACACGCATCTGTCCCGCGCTCATCAGACCTGGTCGCGCCTGGATTATATCTTAGTCTCAGCTAAAGTTTTTGGGAGGGTCGTGAAGGCTGAAATCGGGCCCGTCTTAGTGTCGGATCACGCAATGGTGTGGATAGATTGGCAAAGCTCGGGTATAAGCAAAGGCCGCTGGACGTTTCCCTGGCATAAGTGGCGCGATCCGGCGTTTAAAAGCTTCCTAGAGCAGCAATGGCGGGAGTTTCTGGAATTCAATGAGGCCAGCTGTGCATCAGTGGCGGTGCTCTGGGAAGCCGGGAAGGCGGTTTTGCGAGGGCACATAATAGCGTATTTAGCGCGGGAGCGACGTCAACTGGATGCGGAGATTATTCGACTGACGCGGGAGCTGACTCGCTTGAAGGCGGAGGCAGTGGGAGTGCTCCGTGGGGCCCACTTGGGTGAGTACTTGGATGTCCAAAGACGGGTAAACGCCTTGCTCCAGGATAGAGCGGTGCACACTATGCACTATTACAGGCACCAGCTATTTCGCTTTGGGAATCGCTCAGGTAGGCTGCTGGCGCGTCTAGTGAAGGAGAGGGGGGGCGTGCGGGCCATCACTGTCATTCGTGATAGGGAAGGGCAGATACAGAGTGAGTCTAGACGAGTGGCGGATGTCTTTAGGCAGTTCTATGAGTCTTTGTATACCCCTGATGAGGAAAGCCGCTCTCAGGAACGGGCGTTCTTAGATGGAGTCCCGTTCCCACGGCTATCCGCCCAGGAGCTCGAGGAGCTACATAAACCTATCTCGGGAGGAGAAATCCAGAGGGTTATTCGCAGGGGGAAGCCGCATAAAGCGCCGGGCCCTGACGGGTATGGCTCCGAGTTTTACAAGCTCTTGGAAACCCAGGTGACTCCAACATTGGTTGCCATGTTCGCGGAGGCTATAGAGGTGGGTAGCTTCCCCAGGGACATGCGGACGGCCTCCATTTCGCTTATTCCCAAGCCCGGGAAGGACCTCTTAGATCCCGCGGCCTATCGGCCCATCTCTTTGATTAATTATGACATGAAAATCCTGGCATCTGTCTTGGCCGATCGGCTGCAGATCCTATTACCGCAGCTGGTGGGAGAACACCAGGCGGGCTTCGTACGCGGTCGGGAGGCGGTTCGAAACATTAATAAGATTTTGTTGGGAATGGAGAAATATACGCGACAGGGAATCCCGTTGCTTTTTGTCAGCCTGGATGCGGAAAAAGCTTTCGATAGAGTCTCTTGGGCCTACATGTTTGAAGTGTTGCGCCGGTTCGGATTGGAGGGTGCCTTTACCAGCTGGGTGCAGGCCCTCTATACAGAGCCTCTGGCATACGTGACGGTTGGCAGTGAGCAGTCGGAATCTTTCGCACTACGCAGGGGCACCCGGCAGGGCTGTCCCCTCTCGCCTTTACTCTTCGTGCTCCAGTTAGAGCCGCTTTTATTGACGCTGCAGGAGATGGAGGATGTGCGCGGGATGCATTGGCGGGAGGGGGGGCTGACTATTAGCGCGTTTGCAGACGATATGCTGTTGTGCCTTACTGACCCTCAGCGCTCCCTATTGGCCGCTCTTCAGCAGATTGAGCGGTTTGGTAGATTTTCGGGCCTCAAGATTAACAAGACGAAATCCTTGGCCTTGGATGTGGGGGGACAGGTGCGGCGGGGATGGCCAGGTGAGTTTCCCCTAGTCTGGGCGGATGGGCAATTTCGCTATTTAGGTCTCCAGATTCCCGGGGGGTTGTCCCAATTATATCGGGCCAATATTCCGCCTCTGCTGGCCAGCACAATTGAGAACTTGCGGAAATGGCGCGATCTGCCATTATCACTGAGGGGTAGGGTGGCGCTCTTCAACATGGTTGAGGTGCCTCGGTGGCTCTATGTGTTGAGAAACCTCCCTATCTGGGTTCGTTCTGTAGACCTAGCGACTCTCCAGCGGCATTTAACTAAGTTTCTTTGGCGAGGGAGGAGAGCGCGTATCGCACTGACAACCTTGATGGGGCGGGTGGAACAGGGGGGAGTTGGGTTGGCATCGCTTCGCGCCTACAACTTGGTGTACATGATGCGTGCGCTTCGTGATGTGGTGTGTGGGACCGAAGAAGTGTTGCCTATTAGTCTAGTGGATGACCTGGCGGGTCCGCAGCATCGCATCATGCTGTTACATCTACCTCAGCGGGACCTCTCGGGGGGCTGGAGACATTCGGAGGTTTTGTGCATGTTACGGCAGGCATGGAGGGTGATCTGTAAGCACAGAGGAGGGTCGTGGAAAGTGTCGGACTGCCTTCCTTTGCAGGGCAATACTGGTTTTGTCCCGGGACTGGAAGGACGGGTGGCGCGACTTTGGGCACAGCAAGGTATCTGCTGTATTGGGCACCTGGCTATGGCAGAAGTGGCGGAGCTGGATTCCTACGCCTCTTTGTGTACGCGATACCAGTTATGCCGCCGTGATTTTTATTTTTATCTGCAGATTAGACATTATGTTCGTGGACTACAGCGGCGGGATAGTTTGAGGCTGTCTCAAGGTGGTATGTTAGAGCTGTTCCACACCCTGGAAGGAAAAATCACTGTACGGGCCTTGGGGGAGCAATTGGTTCCGGGGGGTTGGTCGCGAGAGCATACTCGGTCCATGCGCCGCTTAGCGCAACGCTGGCAGGCCGATCAGCTGCCAGGGAGTACGGTGGAGTGCCTACAGGCGGCCTTTGAGGCGATTAAAGGTCTGGTGGAATCGGTGCAGCTGCAGGAGATACAGTATAAATTTCTGTGGCGCGCCTATGTTTCTAATGTTTGGGCGGCGCGGGCGGGCCTGGCGGAGACAGATGCGTGTCCTCTATGTGAGGCTGCCCCGGGCTCACTAGCCCATCGGTTCTGGTTTTGCCCCCGTATACAACAGCTGTGGACTGCAGTACGAGTTAAACTAAGTGGTTGGGTGGGCTCCTCAGTGCAAATTTCCCCGGAGTGGGGCCTTTTTGGGTGTGGGGGTGGGGTGTGTCCTATTCCCAGCGGGGAACGTAAGTTATGTGAGAAGGGTTTTCTAGTGGTGAAACAATGTATCCTGCGCCACTGGATGCAGCCCACAACCCCTGATATTGGAGAATGGGAGCGTGCTCTGCTTGACCTGGGGGAAATGGAGAGGCGTACGGGGAGATGTCTGGGGGCGGCAGCCTGGGACAGGTGGGTCAGAGTCTGGGATCCGGTTAGGAGGCAGAATCTTTTGAGTGGGTAATAAGGGGCTGGAGAAGTTATGGGGATCCAGACTTGGGGGAGGCCTTTGCTGACCTTGATGAGCTTCCGATAGTCTACAATTTGGAAGCCCAGTAGCTTGGAGTCGAACGGCTTGGAGGGGGGGTTAGGGTTGGAGGAGGGGGGGGCTTTCTGTCTGTTTGGGGTGGATATCGAATTTGTATGTGGTGGATGTCAGGCAGTATGCGTTCTGTACATAGTGGAGTATAGGGTTCTGAGATCTTTTGTTGAGCTTTTGGTGAGCTTTGTTCCAAGCTCACGCTATGCCTGATTTTTCTGATGTATAATGGCAAATGTTTGTTTGTGTATGGAGTTGGTTCTGTAACATAACAATAAAAAGAGTTTTCCTAAATGTATCTCCCAATTGACCGCTTTGACCCGGTGAAAAGCGGGATATAAATACAGCTAAATAAATAAATAAATGTAGCGAGGACCACGTAGCCACCCTACAAATGTCCAGCGGCGGAACTAAGCTATATTCTGCCCAGGAGGTAGCCTGCGCCCACGTAGAATGAGTGCGCAGCCCCCCTGAACCTGCTTCCCCTTGAGGATATAGGCGGAAGCAATAGCTTCCCTGATCCCCCTGGAGATGGAAGCCTTGGCCGCCACTTCCCCCTTGTGCGGCCCTCCAAACTGAATGAACAGACGGTCGGACTTTCGAAAAGGCGCAGTGCAGGAGAGGTAACGCTTCAAGGCTCTCTGAACGTCCAAGGAGGCGCAGCTTCCTGTCCCTCCCCCACTTGCCCCTCCGCTGAAAACGACGGGAGCGTAACTGTCTGGTTCACATGAAAGGGGGAGATGACCTTGGGCAAGAAAGAAGGTACTGTCCGTAAAACCACTTTATCCTTGAAGAATAAGAGAAAGGGGGGGCTGGGAGGACAGCGCTTGAAGTTCGGAGACACGTCTGGCCGAGCAAATAGTGACCTGAAAAATCATCTTCAGTGTCAAATCCTTTAGAGAGGCTTCCTTTGCCGGCTCAAAGGGTTCCTTGGTCAAGGCATTTAGCACCAGGTTGAGATCCCAAGGGGGGATGACCGATCTCTGCTGTGGACGTAGGCGCCTGACCGCTCTTAGGAACCTGGACACGTCCGCGGGGGCCCCTAATGACTTTCCGCGGACCTTACCTCTATAGCAAGAAATGGCTGCCAACTGGACCCGTAAGGAACTGTGCGCTAGGCCTTTGTCAAAACCCGCTTGCAAGAACTCCAGAACCTCCGGAATAGAGGCCGAAAGAGGTTTCCTCCGGTGCTCCGCACACCATGCTTCGAAGATGCGCCAAACTCTTACATAGGAGAGACAGGTCGAGCACTTTCTAGCACTCAGTTGAGATTACCGATCCCAAATAACCCCGCTTCAGGAGCCGCGCCCTAAGCGAGAATCGATCCACGTGAGGCATCCGAACCGGGCCCTGCCTCAGCAGATCCCTTCTGCAGGGAAGCCGGCGATCAACCTCACCAGGTCCGCATACCAGGGGCAGCGAGGCCAATCTGGAGCTATGAGGATTACTAAACCTTGGTGAGCCTCCACCTGCTGCAGAACCTTTCCGATGAGAGCCCATGGGGGGGGGGGGAACACATACAGGAGACCCTCCGAAGGCCACTTCTGGGCCAGAGCATCTAAGCCTTCGGACATCCTTTCCTTCCTTCGACTGAAAAAATCGGCTTACCTTGGCGGAAGAATACCACGCCATGAGGTCCATGACTGGTGGACCCCAAAGGGCTACTATCTGGTCGAAGACCTCCTGCTCCAGCTCCCATTCCCCGTGGTCTATCTTGAACCTGCTGAGGTAATCGGCTGTAATGTTGTCAGTGCCGGCCACGTGCTGAGCTGAAAGAGCCTCCAACCGGACCTCGGCCCACTGGAATAGGCCATCCGCTTCCTTCTCCAAGGCGGGACTGCTTGTGCCGCCCTGGCGGTTGATGTAAGCTACCGCGGTGACATTGTCGGAGAGGACACAAATTGCTTTTCGTAGCACTAAGGACTCGAGTGCCCTGAGCGCCAGGACTACCGCCCGTAATTCCAGTCTGTTGATGGACCATTGTGACTCCAACGACGTCCAGCGACCCTGGACGAACTGGTCCTCGCAATGCGCTCCCCAGCCTGTTGGGCTGGCATCCGTCGTCAACAGCAACCACTGCGGAGGCTCGAGAGGCATCCTGCAATCCAGATTCCTTGGGTACTGCCACCACTGGAGGGCCTTCTTGGTTCGAGGAGCGCAGGGCAACTGCATGGACAAAGGATGACACTGATGGGACCAACGACACAACAGGGCCCGCTGCAAGGGCCGCATGCGAGCCCTGGCCCACGGTACTACCTCTATTGCTGCAGCCATGGTTCCCAGCAATTGAAGGTAATGCCACGCCGTAGGACTTCGCCTGCTCAGAAATTGCGTGACCAGGATCCTTAGGTCTCTTGATCTCGACTTGGACAGAAACACCCTGCCTCTGTTGGTGTCGAACCTCGCTCCGAGATACTCGAGCTCCTGGGAGGGCATCAACCTGCTCTTTACCCGATTGATGACCCACCCTAACTCTTCCAGAACTTCTACCACTCTGGCAGTGGCCGAGCGACTTTCCTCTTCTGACTTTGTATCAGCCAATCGTCCAGATAGGGGTGTACTAGTATTCCTTCTCTTCGTAGGGCCGCAGCCACCACCACCACCACCTTAGTGAAAGTCCTTGGAGCCGTAGCTAGACCGAAGGGCAGAGCCTGGAATTGAAAATGACCTCTTGGCACCGCAAATCTCAGGAACTGTTGATGGGACTTTGACCGGTATATGCAAATAGGCTTCCGTCAAATCCAATGAAGTCAGGAACTCCCCGCTCCTTACGGCCACGATGACCGATCGTAGAGTTTCCATCCGGAAATGAGGCACTTTGAGACAGCGATTGACATGCTTTAGATCCAGGATCGGGCGATAGGAGCCTTCCTTCTTTGGTACCACAAAATAAATCGAGTACCAACCGGAACCGCATTGGTCTGGCGGAACAGGGACCACCGCTCCGAGCGCTATGGGCCGTGAAAGAGTTGTCTCTATCGCCGCCCTCTTTACTGGAGAACCGCAGGGAGACTGAGTAAAGGCTGGAAGTATTTGCTTTGCAAATTCGAGAGCATAACCCTCTCGGATCACCTTCAGGACCCATTGATCGGACGTGACCCGGGACCAGGCGGGAAGAAACTGCCTTAAACGGCACCCCACCAGCAGGCCGCCCTCCTGGACCCCCTGCTTGTCACTGAGGTTTTCAAGGTCCTGCGGAGGAGGAGGTCCCAAAACCTCTTCCTGCCCCCCGAAACCCTCTGAAGCTTTGACCCCTCGAAGGGAAACGGCCCCTGGGAAAGGGGTTCGATCTGGCTGGGTGAAATCTCCGGGGATCCCTTGGCTGATTGCGCACTGGAGCTAGCGAGCGAGCTTGTTTTGGTCTGTCCTCCAGGAGTCTGCCTCCCTTAGATTCGCCAAGGTCCTTAACCAACTTATCTAGGTCTTCACCAAACAGTAGCTTCCCCTTAAAGGGGAGACGACTCAGGCGCGCCTTTGAAGAGGCATCTGCTGCCCAATTACGGAGCCATAAATATCGCCTAGCTGCTACCACAGAGGCCATGTTCTTAGCTAGGCTCCTAATGAGGTCGTACTGGCTGTCCGCCAGGTAGGCAGCCCCGGACTCCAACCTAGCTGAAATAGATTGGGTGTCCCCTGAGGGAGCCTCCGCTAGTTGAAGTTGTTGGGACCACCTCAAACAGGCCCGAGCCACCCAAGCCCCAGAAACTGAGGCCTGTAAGGCAAGCACACTAACATCAAAGGCCTGCTTCAGTAGTGTGTCCAATTTTCTATCTTGAGAATCCCTCAAAGCCGCACTACCCTCGACCGGAATAGTCGTCTTCTTTGTCACTGCAGATACCGCTGCATCCACCCTGGGAGACCTCAGCAGTTCTTTATCCGGTTCTGGCAAAGGGTACAGCCGAGACATGGAACGTACTCCTCTCAAACTTGATTCTGGTTGATCCCATTCCTCCTGGATCATCTGACGCACCACCCTGTGAACCGGAAAGACCTTTTGAGACCTCCTCACAGCTTGGATTAAAGGATCTTCCAACACTTCCTCCTCTGTTGGAACGTCCGAAGTTACATTGAGTACCTTGAGGGACTCATTAATCAGCGCCGGGAGCTCCTCTCGCCTAAAAACATGTACTATGCGGGATTGATCCTCCTCTGGAATCTCTCCCTCTTCAAGCTCCTCCCCATCCTCACCTAAATCCTTGTCCGAGACCTCTACTTCCGGAGTATCCTGCGAGAAGGATGTGAGAGGCTCCTCACTCACTAGCCTTGCGCGCTTAAGAGGGACACCTGAGTCCTGGGAGCTTGTCTTCCATGGTCTGGACCCCTCACTCCCCTTCACTACACTCGGCTCACCAGCTTCGAGCCCCTGCCTGTGCAAACAATAGGCCTTGTGCAGTAAAAGAACAAATTCGGGGGAGAAGGGGTCCCCGGTACTCTCCTCCTCCACTGCCGGGGGGGGGGGGGGGGGAGAGGATGGGAGACCCGCACCCCCTCCAAAAAGTCCCCTGACCCCTGCGTAGATTGGGACATGGACAATTGAATACCTTGTTCCGCCGAAGCAGCCTCTGCAGCACAACCCCTGCAGATTCCTGATTCGGAGTCAGTGCCCCTACGAGTGCCACAAGACGGGCACTGTGTTTTGCCAGTCATGTCCACTTTAAATACAAGTTTTTCTGATAAACAGTAGGCAACTTTATAATAAAATATATACTCTCAAAAAATGCCTTCAATCCCAATGAGAATAAGGAGAGAGGCCTCTAGGTACTAAATACAATAGAGCCCTCACCAACCGCCCCAAACTATTAACTAACCCGGCCAGGGAATAAAGAAAGAAAGAAAGAAATTAAATTAAAGACAAGCATCCAAATAGGAGGAAATCGGACACTAAAATCGCTTCCCAGTACTTGCGGTTTGCTGTTCCTGCACTGCGATTCTCCGCTGAAGAGAGAAGCACTCCGGAGGCTCACACGTGGTAGGCCTCAGCCACGTGGAGTCCTATCCGGCGATCGGCGGCTCTGCTCACGCCGCCAAACAAATTCACAACGCCGAGTCCTGATAGGCGTAGGAACCGGGCTCCGGAGCAGGCTTCAAGACCCCCGAGGCTCCCGGTGCTGCTCCGTGAAAACGGAGGATGCGGGTGAGCCACGCGTTGCTGCCTCAAGCGCTCAGCCGCCGGAGGGCTTCAGCACGAGGCAGGACAGGCCTAAGAGTAGGTCTGCGGGGAGTCGGCCGACCTGGAGGGAGAGAGGGGCCTTCGCAATCCTCCTCGTAGCTGCTGGTAAACCTCCTCCTCTGTGGAGCTTGGCAACAGACAGGGGAGGGAGGGGGGGTGAGGGAGGAGAAGAAAATTTAAAAGGTGCAGATGTCTAATGTGGATACCAAATCAAAATGCAAGAAAGTAAAAGGAAATAAAATTAAATTGAAATTAACTAGAATTAACGGTGAAATTAAAAACAGAAGACTCCAGTAAGCTCTTGGCTTACGGAACCCTCCAGCTGCTTGGAGTGGAGGAGTAGCCTAGTGGTTGGGGCAAGGTACTTCAGGCCGGAAGGTCGGTGGTTCAAATCCCACTAGAGGACAGCAACCTTGGGCCGGAAGGACTGAGGTTTCTAGTCCCATAGGTGCTCCTTGTGGTCTTGGGCAAGCCACTTAACCCTCCATAGCCCATGTTCCCTGTAAAATAGTTATCTCCAAGTTATAATGCCCTGTTCAATGTAATTTCAGTTTGTTCAATGTAAACCGCACTGATGCAGAATAGCACGGTATATAAGAGAATTTAAATAAATAAAAATAAGTACTGGGTTCTGTGGGTGGTGCCAGTGGTATTTATACCGCACCATCCTCAAAAAGGATGGGCTCAGCCTCCAAGCTGCTGGAAGGGTTGCACAACCCAGAAGTAAAGGGACTGGACTGGAGTGACGATAAGGAACAAAGATATTAAATAGAATCAGAACAAGGACAGATCCCTGGGGCACACCACTGGTAACCTCCTTCTACTCAGAGTGAGTGAGCTCCATTTACTTGTACTCTTTGTCGTTTCCCACTTAACCAATTTCTAACCCAAGCAGTAACTTTAGGATCCATCCCTAGGGTGCTCAGTTTGTTTATAAGTCACTTGTGCGGAATGTGTCAAAGGCTTTACTGAAATCTAGATACACCACATCTAGGGCTCTCCTTCAGTCCAACTCCCTGGTCACCCAGTCAAAGAAATCAATCAGATTTGTCTGACAAGACCTGCCACTGGTACACTCAAAAGCTGTAGAAACAAGGCAAGCGGTTCTCAATGTCAAACACCATAAGAGGGACAAACAAGCAGAATATTGTTTCTTCCCATTTCCATTTGCTGTTTCAGTCGGACGTTTCTCTTTTTAAATGCACACTGAAATCATTTTAGTGTATGTTAATGTTTAACACTCACAAAAATGGTTTTAGTACATATTAAAATTGTTTAGCATGCATTAAAAAGTTTCAACTCATGCTAAATGAAATGGGAAAAAAAAAACCCTCAACACACAGTATTAATACCCTATCACCAGTGGCGATATGAGAACTTTATACAGGAAACAGAGCAATAATAACAAAATCCCAATGCAATGACGGTGTCTGATTAACTGAAATCTTCATAATCGGGACAATTTTCAAAGCAAAATATGCAAGTTAAAAATATATCTTATCCACACAAGTCATCTGTTCAAATACAGGCTTCCTGCAAAGCAACTATACAGGAAGGGAAGATATATTTGGTCCAAACCTTTACTGGAGTAGTTCAAGGCAATTCAGCTATGGCCTCAGCACCCTGAATGAGCCTGATCTCAGAAGCTAAGCAGGGCTGAGCCTTA
The DNA here is from genome assembly GCA_033557465.1 of Ichthyophis bannanicus. Taxonomy (NCBI): domain Eukaryota; kingdom Metazoa; phylum Chordata; class Amphibia; order Gymnophiona; family Ichthyophiidae; genus Ichthyophis; species Ichthyophis bannanicus. The sequence goes on from CM066045.1 coordinate 59,131,194, forward strand.
ATACTTGGATGGGTGACTACCTTGGAATACTAGATATTGTAGTCTTACTGCACGGAAGAAAGGCCTGGCAATCTACTTCTGGTTGCACCCTGCCAAAAAACCCAGGGACTAGGTCGCCAAGAGTCTGCATTGACTCCACAGTACACACTTTCACTTTTCAAGGCAATTCAGGTACATATTTTTCCTGTCCCTGGATGGCTTCCAATCTAAGTCTGTACCTGAGGCAATGGAGGGTTAAGGTATTTACCTAAGATTGCAAGGGAGCAGCAGTGAAATTTGAACCCTGGTTCTCAGTTCCCTGCTCTGTATATTATTAGCCTTTCACATGCATCCATATAGTGGAGGCATTCCTAGGAGCGTGTTTAGATTGGAGGAAGGATGATATGTGTACATTCCATTTTCAAATCACCACATGTTATGCTAAAAAGTATCACACATAAGTCCAAGGGTCTTTTGTATCTGCAGCAAGTTTCAAAGCAAAAGCACTATGGAACTCTACCACCACAAATGAGAGCCATACAATTCCTGAAGGACTTCAGCAAAAGCTTGAAGACATTCTTATCCCTAGAATACTATGGACCAAGTCCAGACAATGAATAACTCATACATCACCACCTTGTTCAAACACCCACCAGTTTCCTAGTTCAGTACAACATGTAAATAGTTAGCTAGCCCCCCTAGCATGTGTTACAATAAGTTTATTATGTTATAATTTGCTACTTGTGCTTTACATTGAACACATACTACTGGTTACTAGTTATTCTTCATGCAATAAGTTCCATGCAAACCGTCTTCCAGCGACACTGCCAAGAAAACCCAGGAGCTTCTGGGTCACCAAGAGTCAGGACTGACTCAAAGGCACACATTGCATTGCAAACTGTCTTGACTTGTAGAAAGACAGTATAGAAAAGCTATTAAATAAACAGCACTTGAACTTATAGCAATTTTCAAAAGGGAAAATACATAAGGATAAAAAGCAGCCACGGATTGTGGCCCCGATTTGGACAGTTTGAACAGTCTTTCAAACATCTGCACGTCAAACGTTTTCAACCCCAGTTTAAAGCTGCACTACTAAATAAGGCATCATCAGAGAAGACATTTTGTCGCATAAATGATATGAATCATCTGTTGGAACAGAATTTTCACTTTAAAAACCCATCAAGTAAATTCAGTTGTACAGAGCTCGTAATCTCACATTACAAATGTCATAAAAGTTCAGATATGGTACTAAAGCAGTACACAATTTTCACTCTGGGCAGTAAACCAGAAACCCAGTGGCCAATGGTAATCAGCCACTGGCCAAATTAAAAACTTTGGTGAGATACATGTCATGCCACAGACCCAACTCCAACTCATTCTCCAATTCTATTAATGGTGAAGCAAATTTATTTTTGATAGAGCAGTTTCCTCATACTCCTTTGGGATTCAGACCGTCAGAACCAGGTCCCAAATTCATCACAAAAAGCTTTCATTCACAACTAACCAAGAATTTTGCCTCTATTTTATGGGACCCCCCACTCCAGCACAAACTTAATCTGGACATTGCAGTTACGGTCATTGGAAGGAGGGCAGGTAGCAGTGATGCCTGCAATCATGGGCCCTGAATGCAGGCACTGTGACTACATCAATGTCTGGGACTACCTTCTCCTCCCATCACCCTCAACGCAAGTGCTGTGAATACCATCTCTACAGCTTCCCCGGCCCAGTCAACCTGGTGTGCAGGAGACTTCACTGGGGCCTTGATGCAGAAACCCTGGACTAAAGTTATAGCGCAGTGTTTCTTAGTGCAAGTTTAATGCAGATGTTTTACTCAGGGATCCTGTCTAGGAAAACAGCATGCAAATTACTGGTGTGCAAAACTCTGCACTAAACAAGAACAAGCAAGGCAAATGCACATATTGGTCTGTATTAGCAGCACCTATATTTTTCACATACTAAAAATAAAAATAAATCAGCTTTGCAGTTTAGCACATAAACAGCAATATTATTCTGAGCATAAGTACTGATTAATATAAACCTAGTATAATAGAAGAGAGGACTGGCCTAGTGGTTGAGGCAAGTTACCTTGGGCCAGGAGCTTCGAATCCTGCCAGAAGACAGCAACCTTGGGCTGGAAGGACTGGGGTTTCTAATCCTACAGGTGCTCCTTGTGGCCTTGGGCAAGTCGCTTAACCACTCCCCCCGCCTCAGGTACAAAAAAAAAAATAAAAAATTTGTGAGCCTTCCAAGAACAAGAGAAATATATAAATACAGTACCTGAATGAACACCACTAAGTTGCAGAAAAGCAGTATATAAGCTTAGCTAAAGAAATAAAAATTTGTGTTCATAAACATCGACATTATTTTACACAAAAAAATTATGCTGGCACAAACATTGTTGCAGCAGGCTTCCCCAGCTTTTTTTCAGCACTCTCTTCAGCAAAGCTATAGAAAAGATGCAGGCTCAGAAAAAGGACAAATTCCTCACTAGCACTGAACTTACATTCTGAGCCCTCATTTGTGCAGGAAATTGTACGCAGAGTACTGGCAGTGCACTGTGCTGCATTAAATTGCCAGTGATTACAATTGTGACCTTACAGCTACCAGTACAAAGCATTTCGCCATTAGGACAGTTCAATAAAGCACATTTTTACTCAACAACAAGTACAAATATTAGCTCTGCAGCAGAAGCATCCAGTTCAACAGCAGACTGTGCCCCATCCCATAAACTGTGCTCTGTCCCCAAACCACGTGTGTCTCAGCAAATAGAGCAACTCTCTCCTGTCAAAAGAGACAGTATAAAACCAACCCGCTCGTAAATTTCAGGGTCCGTCATCTTCGCCTGGTAAAGGTTACTACGAAACCTTTTTAAACCTGGCCGAAGCCCAATATTCTCTGCCCCAGGCAGCGCCTATGGCAAACCTGCTGTCGCCCTCAACCGCTGCCAGAAAAACTAAGCAGGTCACAAACCCTGAAGGAAAACAACCGGGCGACTAGATAACGTGGTTTAACATGACGCCGCAAGCGTCACCCACAGACGGGGGGAGATGCCGAGACTGTGCGTGATGTCATTGCTTCATTATGCTAAAAATTGCGTCATACATAAGGCACCGAGGGGGCAGGTTAATATACACGTCCGAGGTCGTGCTTTGGGAGATTGCTAAGTGCGGGAGAGGAGGGCAGTAGCTCAACCTACTGTCAAACATGAGCTCCAGATCCCGTATCGTATTTGTGGCGCGGGGAGAGATCCAAGTTCCAGACACACCATCCCCCCTTTATGCTTAAAAGCGATTTGTGACCATTGTGGGACGCGAGACGACTGACAGAGCCCCACCTATTCGGCCTCAGCGTCCAAAGCCACAGAGGAACCAGACCGGGGAGCAACGGAAGAGACAGAAGGGCAGGGGAAGGAAGCCCGAGCCCGGGGCCCTCGAGGAGTTCAGAGAACCCGCGGAGGGCGGGAGCCAGCGACGGAGCCCGAGGACTCACCTTCTTCTTCAGCTCCTGGTCCACTTTGAGCAAGGAGGCCATGGCACACCAGGAACGGAACGGGTTCTCGTCTCGAGGGACTGGGGGAGGGACCGGAAGCTCTCCCGCCGGCACACAGAGCGTAACGCGCCGGCCTGGAAGTGACGTCGGCCCCTACACCACATGCTGGGCTGCGCCAACCGCAAGATGGCCGCTGCCGAGAGCAGAGCAAAGTCGTCAGGGTGAATTTTCAGGATGGACAGAAAAGACCCTGGTGATATTAGGAGTGGACTTTTGAACAACAACAAAAAAGCTTTTTAGGTTTAGTAATGAAGAATATCTACGAGAAAGGTTTTATGGACTTCTTAATAGCGATTGGCTTAATTTTTGGAATTAGGGAATGATTATAATTATTGATGAGTTATGCATTTTCAGATGGATAATGTGCTTGTTATCTACTTATCTGTGCTTTAAGCCGAAATCTGGAGTTTTTTTAGGGAAACTTTGGCACAAAGAGTTGAAATGCTGGTGATAGTTTTAAATTATTGTCTTTGTTTTGTTTACATGTTATGTTATGTTTTATTGTAAGCTGCTATGAGCTATTGCAGGATGTGTGGTTTTATATATTTTCTTAAATAAATTAATAGCAGATTCTTAAATAGTTTTGCTCAGTATTCATGCTAGAAGGAATCAAAGGTAAAACGAAAGGACCTAAGAGATAATGAATAGGTTATTGTTTGCTGAGAAGGTCCTACCCCTAGTACTGGCACAGGGAAATGTGATTCTGGTAAGAACAAAAGATATGCAGGGTTGTCAAGTTACCCAGTTCCATGAGTGAGATTTTAAGCCAGTCCTGGGTTTCTGACAATCTCATCCTGAGCCAGTATGGGACCTGCAGCAGTGTAACACAAATTTAAAGCCAGAACTGGCAAAGAATCTCACTCGTAACCAGGTAACATGGCAACTCTGGAGATGCCATACTGGGTCAGATCAAAGGTCCATCAAGCACAGTATCCTATTGCCAGCGGTAGCCAATTTGGGTCACAAGTACCTGTTCAGCTCCCAATAGGTCTCACAAGATCTAGAGGAGAGGCTGACTATATTCTTGCTTGAAAGAGGAGAAATTCCAAGACTGGAGAAGAGCAGGCCTAGTTCCATTTCACAAGGCTAAGAACAAAGATATGAAAAACTACATACATTAGGCAAGCTAAAAGATAGCCTATGGACCACAATGCAGTTATATGCGGCTGTACCCCATGCACTCCTAATGCAGCAGAAATTCTGTGAAACATAAACCACATCAAATGCACTGCCTGGTGCACTACTGTATGATAAGTTCTTATTTGGGCTTTGAGGAATTTTACTATATAAATTTGAAAAATTGGTTAAAAATGGAAATTATTCACAACAATAAATTTGGGAGTTTTATGTGATCTGTGAGGAGCAGTCCTGAGAACCTTCTGATAACTGGAATGAGCATTCCATGGTTTTAAATCAAACTTGATATGAACACAGTCTGGCCTTTTTCCCCTGTCTTTATGTTTATGACACAAATGTGATATTTTTCAGTGAAATCTTTTTGTCTGTTGTGCACAAACCCTACCCATTTTGAAGACAAACTAAGATAATGGGGCATGTTTACTAAATTTACATTCTCTTATATACTGCGCTATTCTGCATCAGTGCGGTTTACATTGAACAAACTGAAACTACAGTGAACAGGGCATTATAACTTGGAGATAACTATTTTACAGGGAACATGGGCTATGGAGGGTTAAGTGGCTTGCCCAAGACCACAAGGAGCACCTGTGGGACTAGAAACCCCAGTCCTTCCGGCCCAAGGTTGCTGTCCTCTAGTGGGATTTGAACTCCTGACCTTCCGGCCTGAAGTACCTTACCCCAACCACTAGGCCACTCCTCCACTCCACTACTAAAGTGTGGTAGTGGAGGGTTCAGCATGTGGCTAGTGTGCATTTGGGCTGTACGGTAACAAAGAGCAAGCGACCCACTGGTGAGTGCTAAACGTCCCGCTGCCTCAGCAGTATGTGAATAGAGAGGACAGAGTTTGGGCATGCAGATACCAACTGATGCTGCTAGTGCGGGTGCAGCTAATGCTTGCCTCTAACCAGGCACTAGCTGCATTCATCATGCTTGCACAGTTTGAATGTGAGCGTTAGGAAATATGAGGGGCAGAAGCAGGGAAAACACATAAGAATAATATAAGGCCAATAGGAGATATTAGTTGAATACCAAAGCAACTGCTTAGGCCATCTGTTTGGAGATGGTGCTCTGGTATTCAGCTCGTATCACAGCTGACTACCACAAAATCAGGGCCTGCAGGTCAGAGGTCCCCTGCTGGGACAGTGGGCAAACCACAGACACATCAACAATTGTTCTGATGGACTGCTGTTCACACCTGCATATGCATTAGATAGGTGTCAGAGGGCTGCTGATGTGTGCTAAGGGGGTGTCAGGAGATAGGGTCTGTGCTGCAATCAGTACTGGCCTTATAGTGCTGCAATCAGTACTGGCCTCACAGACCCTTATGGCAGAGTACAGTGGTGGGGGGCATGCAAATATGTGATGTACTTACTGGCAACATGATGGCGTGAAAGCAAAAAAAGCCATGCGACCTCTGCATGAGGTTGGCATGTAGCATTGCATATATGCACCTGTGGAGCCATGTCCCTGTGGGCAGATAGCCCCTCACCCTGATCGAGAGAGGATGTTGACGAGGGCTACCAGCTCTCAGCAGCTACATAATATTTCTATCGCTGAAGGTGTGCCTCCAGTATTGGAGCTTACTGATTGGGGCCCCTTCCTGGTCCCTTGTCCATGGACTAAGGTAATCCATGGACCTGGGGTGCTAGTGGGCCAATGTTTCTATGATAGCAGGGATACTATTTGGGATCTGCCATCTCCATGTGGTTTTCTCCAAGAACCTCTCCCAGTTGGAGGGAGCATGGGGCTCTCTGAAGTATGAGCTAAATCCAGTAAATCCAATTATGATCAGAATAATAAAAAGAATTTAAAATGATCCAAATAACATAAGATTTTTGAAGATAATCAAATACTATGAAACAAACAAGTAAGGACTTAACAAAGATCTGTTTTTTCCAATATTATAAATCATAAAATTCCAGTGTTTTGTCACCCGAACATCCATCCATATAAGCCAACTTTTCAGAATGATTGGGGGTGATAAACTCAACCCAAATCACCTCTCCCTGGACACAAAGAACCTAGGGAGTTACATGCAAGTACATTAAGTGGGTTATTATCCTCAGAGGGCTTACAATCTAATAAGTTTGTAACTGAAGCAATAGAGAGTTAAGTGAAGGAGATTGATGCACTGATCTGATCGTGAAAGTGCTCCCCCACAGTTATCTTTCTTTATATTCTTATGTAGTTTTGCACATACCATGATAATCATGAACCTCACACTTGTGGTGTCTGATGTGATGTTTATGTGAATTGATTTGTCTTAAACATTTTGTCTGTCTCCCCAGTTTGAAGAAATTTAGAGATCATCATTGGTAACCAGGGGTGGCCCAAGGGGGATGCGGGGCCTCATTTGCATAAATATTTGCATAATGTTACCATATACTAACCTTTAGTAAACATGCCTCTTAATGAGTGTATGGATAAAGAAAGACTAAAAGATTTCTACAATACTATAATCCAGTGCCAAACGCCAGGCACATTAGGAACTACTACAAACATTGCTCATTTAGAACCCACAGCAAACCCACCGTATCGTAACAGCACTACCAGGACTCACAAAGCACCATACCCTACCTATCAAAAGGCAACACTGCAAATATTAAACCAATACATTTCAGAGAATAACAATACATGACCTACTGAGGAAAGAGAACAAGTGGCAATGTCAAATAGGAATTACATAAACAGAATACCTCAGCTCAGTTACACATGCAGAACATAGACCATCACCAAACAAGGAATCACAATTTAGAAACAGGAAGACAATAATTAAACTGGGAACCACAAAAGGCAAACTTGGAATGTACAACAACACTGTAGAAATAAAACTATATATTAATTTCCTCTTGTACTAAACAAAGCGCAGACGTTAATGATGCACATTTCCCAGAGCTGACATATTCCAGTTAATAAATTCAAAATAGAGATTTTTCTACCTTTTGTGCATTTTTGTCAGTTACAATTGCTCCAGCCACTTTCTTCTGGTTTCTTCGTGTTTTCTGCTAACTCTCCATTTGTCCTTTCTTCTCTCTTCTAGTTTTTTTTCCATTCTCTAAATCTGCTTTAACGTACTAATCTTTCTCCTTTTGCTCTTACCTCATTCCTATTTCATCCACTCAAATTTTACCCCTCCATCCTCAATCCCCACTTACTCTCCCAATACCCGGCCAATTGTAGATTTTTCTTCCCTCCCACACAAAATATTTTTCCCCTCTCTATTTCACTCTCCCAGTCCCATCCCATTGTAATCCTCCCCCAACATCAGCTCCCTTCTAGTTCCAGCCCCACCCAGCATCTGCTCCCTTCCAGTCCCCGCATCAGCCCATTTCCAGTCCTAGCTCCACCATCAGCCCATTTCAAGTCCTATCCAAGTCCCTCCATCAGTTCATTTCCAATCCCAGCCCCCCATCAGTCCATTTCTAGCCCTTTCCTAGCCCCACCATCAGCCCATGTCAAATCCTAGCTCCCCTCCACTCAGCCCATTTCCAGGCCTATCCTAGCCTCTCCATCAACCCATTTCCTGTCCTAGCTCCCTCCCCCAACTCAGCCCATTTCCAGTCCTAGCTCCCTCCCTTCACAGCCCATTTCCATTCCAAGCCCCCCTCCTTCCACTCAGCCCATTTCCATTCCAAGCCCCTGTCCCCATCAGCTATATGCAGTTCAAGCCCCCCTTCCACTCAGCCCATTTCCAGGCCTAGCAACCCCCCAGCCCATTACCAGTCCTAAGCCCCCCCATCAGCTCACTTCCAGTCTTAACCCCCCATCACCCCATTTTCAGTCTTAGCCCCCCCATAGCCCATTACCAGTCCTAACCCCCCCATAGCCCATTACCAGTCCTAACCCCTCTCTCCCCCCCCATCAGCCCAGGTAAATTAAAAAAACAAAAACAAAAAAATGGCTGCTGCCGCCATGGCAGCGGCAGAACCCTCCCTGAAACAGTCCCCTCGGCGCCGGCTTTCAGAGCCATGAAGGGAGAGTTTCTTCCTGTTTCCCATCAGCCCTGGCGGGCTTAACAGAGCCACGCGAGGGAAACTCTCCCTTCGCGGCTCCGAAAGCCGGCACAGAGAGGGACTGATGCAGGGAGGGCTCTGCTGGGCAGGCAGGGGGACCCCCGATGGGACACTTGATTCAGCAGCAACCAGTTTGTTTTTTTTTAATTTACTGAGGTCTTTAAATGCAGAATGTTGTTTGCGCAGGGCCCCCTGAAACGCCGGGCCCTGTGCAAACAACATTCTTGCTCAATGAACGGGGGCCGGTCCTGTTAGTAACTTAACATGTGAAATGGTGAGCTAAGATGTACCTAACAGCTCTAGCCAGTCAGCAGATGGGCATCAGCATTTTCTACTACTACAGATCATTTGCATAGTGATACAAGGCATATGCAGTGCTGAACAGGAATGTGTAAAAGACAGTCCCTGCTCATGAGAGCTTACAATCTAGTTAAGACAGACAACACAACAGTTGAGGACAAGAATACATCTAGCGTGATGGTAAGGAAACACAAAGGAAACTAAGTGGATCAGAATCCAAAAGCAGTCTCAGAGGTGAGCTTTCAGTCTGGACTTGAAAAGGGGGGGGGGGGGAGGGTGCGGGATACCGAGACTGGGCGTGATGTCATTGCTTATGCTACAATTATAACGTACCCGGGGGTTGCAATCGACATTAGAGGGTCTGCTTTTGGAGGCTGCTAAAGGGGACGGTAGCTCAACCCGCTATGAAAACATGGGCTCCAGAAGCCTTATTTTATTTGTGGCACTCATAGGGCTGGATGCGGTGGTAAAAGGAGATCTAACCATAGAGAACACCATCACCTTTATAAAAATAAGCAATTTGGTGACACCCGGCTGCTGCACAACCGACAGGGTCCGCGCTCTCATCCCGTCAGCTCTAGCATTGAAAGCCAAAGATAAACTGAACAGGAGAACAAAGGGAAAAGGGAGGAAACTCAAGTCAGAAGCCCACATCGGCCCGGAAGTGATGTGAGCCGCTACACCACTCATGCTGGGGCTGCGCCAACCGCAAGATGGCCGTGGCTGAGAGCCAAGCAAAGTTGTCCAGGCGAATTTTCAGAATGGACGGAAAAGACCCTGGTGATATTAGGAGTGGATTTTTGAACAACAACAAAAAAGCTGCTTAGGTTTAGTAATGAAGAATATCTACCAGAAAGGTTTTATAGACTTGTTAATGGCGACTGGCTTAATTTTTGGAATTAGGGAATGGTTATTGATGAGAGTTATGCATTTTCAGGTAGATAATCTGCTTGTTATCTACTTATTTGGGCTTTAAGCCGAAATCTGGAGTCAAGTAAATGCATTTTTTTAGGGAAACTTTCGGAGGATGAGTTGCAATGCTAGTGATAGTTTTAAATTATTGTCTTTGTTTTGTTTACATGTTAATTATATATATATTATTGTAAGCTGCTATGAGGTATTGCAGGATTTGTGGTTTTATATATTTTCTTAAATAAATAAAAAAAGGCAGATATCTTAAATAGGTTTGCACAGTATTCATACTAGAAGAAATCAAAGGCAAAAGGCAAGGACATAAGAGAGAATGAATAAGGTTACTGTTTGCTGAGAAGGTCCTATCCTAGTACTGGCAAAGGGAAATGTGATTCTGGTAAGAACACAAGCTAGGTGTTAAAATGTGTTTTATTGCAGTAAGATACAAGGGCCTATACCCAACACGGCCGTGTTTCGGCACTACCTTCATCAGGGGTTTATGGCCTAAAAGCAATAATACCTGTAAAAACTTAAAATTAAGATAAAAATACAGTAAAAATACATAAAAACATGAGAAATAATAATAAATTATATTCATAAAATTAATATATAAGAAAAGGAATGCCATACCTAAAATGAATTAGTAAAAACATAAATTAACCTTAAATACCATATCTAAAAAAATCACTGAACTTATAAAACATTTGTAAGAGGAGTAAAAACATAAAAAGGACATTTGGACTTCCGGTATGGCACTGAGCTGATCGGGCGTTGTGCAGATCAGCTCCGGACTCCCACCCCACAAAACAGCTAAAAAACCCAGCCGATCGCAATCGAATGCCCCAGGCAGCTCCCAAAAGCAACAGGGATAGTGGAGGGGCGGCAGCAGAACCCTCATTGCGACCCGAGCGGCACCTGATGGCTTCTAAAACGACTAAGAGGGAGAAAGCACGCGGGCCTGACCCAAAGATGGCGGAGGGAGCACCGCGGAGCCCGGGGTCTGAAGGAGAGAGCAACATGGTGGCAGATGTGAGTGCCGCGGTGGTGCGGGCCCTGGACGTGCGTTTCACGGAGCTTGGTGATCAACTGCAATCTGTGGTGCAAAAAATAAATGACTTCACTGGACGGATGGATCAAGCCGAGACCCGGATTTCGAGCGTGGAAGATGCCCAGCATACCCTCCAGATTAAAGTGCAAGCCCTGGAGACCCTTGTGCAACAGCAAGGTGAGAAGCTGGAGGACTTGGAGAACCGGGGCCGCAGGAAAAATCTGCGGTTTATCGGCATCCCGGAAACGGTGGCTGATGCTGCCTTACCTAGTTTCCTCCTGGACTGGATAGGGAACATCCTGGAAGAGACCGAGGAGTGTACGATTGTGCTGGAGAGAGTGCATAGACTGGGCCCGCGGCGAGACCAAGCGCAGCGGCAGCGTGCCGTGATCGCGCGTTTTCTGGACTATCGTCAGAAGGAGAGGGTGCTGAAAGCGGCCCGCGCTCGTCGGAGACAAGCTGGGGAAAATGACCGCATCCTGGTCTTTCAGGATTACTCAATGTTGGTCAGCCAGCAGCGCAGAGCTTTCTCACCGCTTTGTGCTCAGCTGGTGAACAGGGGGATCCGTTTCTCCTTATTATACCCGGCGAAGCTGCGCGTGGAATTTCGTGGACAGACAAAAACACTGGACACCCTGGAGGCAGCTCGAACATGGCTGACACGGCTGGAGGAGACATCAATGGCTGGGGAGTGAGACCGGAGGTGAAGGAGTGGATCTTCGAGATAAGACCTGGTGCAGTCTGTGATTGCACACACCGGGAGTAGCTGTGCGGAGACTTGTGCGGTAAACCGCTGGGTTTGTGGCCTGGAACTGTCTGAGGCCTCCGCGCTCAACTTTGGGTTGCTGTGGGAATGATCCCCTCAGGGTCGGGTTTACGAACTGGCAGAGATAAAATCTGCGGCCCAGCTTGAAGCAGACCCCCGGGGGGCTGGGAGTTTATTTGTGGAGCCAGGGATGGGAGCGGGTACCTCGTGGTCTTAGTCTTTAGCGGCCTGGGCTCACGGGTTCCCTTATTTTTCTGGGTTTCCTCTTTTTCTCTTCCCTCCCCCCCGCGAGTCGAGGGGTTCCACTCATTTAATATTTGTGATGTTTTCATACTGTTTTGGGATGCCACATTCGGGGTGATAGGAACTGACCTTATTGAGTACGGCATCTAGTTGTGTTACAATTTGGGGTTGCTACATTGTAGTTGTATACAGTTGCATTGATTGTTCATTACATTGTAACAGTAGTACTGGGGATTAAGTTGGGATACAGTTTTTCTGTCTTAGGATGTATTCTCTTTGTTATCCACCTACTCTCTTTGAAATTGAGCCCTGGCACATGTAGCTTTTGGGAAAGAGTGAGTAGGAGAGGGATTGGTGTATGTGTGGCTAGGAATATACTGGGCTGGGGGCCATTTTGGAGCAGGGAGGTATAGGGGGTAGTGTGGGGGAGAGGTAGGGGGGGAATTATACTCCCCAATAACGGGGTGGGGGGGATTCTTGCGAATGTGTGTGTGTGTGTGTGTGTCTGGGGTGGGTCCGAATGCCAATGGAAGAGTCCGATCTGATGGACGGACTAGGAGGGGAAGTAAGGAGTGGGGAGGGAAGGGGGGGGAGGGGGGCAGGGAAGGGGGGGGGAGGGGGGCAGGGAAGGGGGGGGAGAGGGGGGAAGGGGCAGGGGTTGGGAGGGACCACACTCTGGGGAGCTCATATATGCAACATCACAGTCATTGGGTAAACGATAGGGAGGAGGCTCCAGGCTGGGGGAGCCCCTCTGATGTGCTGAGACCTTTCCTTTCGGAGAGCCTTGACATTGCCCCACCACCTTGAGGGTCATCACATGGAACGTTTGTGGCCTGGGCAACCCCATTAAACGATATAAGGTTCTCCAAGCACTTGCCCGACAAAATTGTGATATAGCCTTGCTCCAAGAAACCCATCAATCCACAGAAGAGCATAGTAAACTATGCAGGTCCTGGGTCGGACAGGTCTGGGGTTCTCCAGCAGTTGGGAATAAGGGGGGAGTTGCTATTTTGGTACATAAGCGGCTTCGATTTGTGATGCAGTCCACCGTCGCGGACGACGTGGGCAGGTCTCTTTTGGTCCATGGCCAACTGGAGGGAAAGCTGGTGACTATTGGGGCTCTTTATGGCCCGAATGTCTCTGATTCTGGGTTTTATAATACTGTGGCCTCCAGACTGGAGCAGATCCCCGAATGCCCCTTGATCTTAGGGGGAGATTATAATGGGGTTATGGATGTGGGCTTGGATACGTCTCGAGGGGAAGGGGCCAAGGAGAGGGGGCTGTCCTCTCGGTTGCTACAACGTTTTTGCAAGAGACTGGGTGTAATTGACCCATGGAGGCTGCTGCATACCTCTGAGAAAGACTTTACCCATACATCCAGAGCGCATGGCACCAGCGCCCGTATCGACTTTTTGTTTGTATCCAAAGAATTGTTTGCCCATACAGAAGAGGCTAAGATTGGCCCCTTGGAAGTATCGGATCATGCTTTAGTTTGGCTAGATTTGCATTGGGGACGTGAAAGGGCTCGGGCGCGTCTTTGGCGCTTCCCCTTGGGGTTGTACCATGATGTGCAATTTCGTCAATTCCTCCGCCAACGTTGGACGGAATTTACAAGTGATCACCAGGTACATGTGGACGAACCTGAGTTGCTTTGGGAAATGGCGAAAGTAGTGTTGCGGGGAGACATCATCGGATATGCAGCGCGGAAACGTCGCTTGCTTGCAGAGCGCATTCTTGCACTAGAACAACAGGTTACTAAACTCCGGCGTAGGTGTGCCCAAGTTCCCTCGGCTGAAAATAAGAGGCGGCTGTGGGAATCTCAAGTTGACCTTAATGAGCTACTGCATCAGAAAGCCAAGAAATCGATACTCTATTATCGTTACCACCTGCATTGTTATGGCGACAAACCCGGCCGATCGCTGGCTCGTTATTTGCGGGGTAGGCGTAGCTCCACACTGGTGGCGGCCCTGCAAGATGATAAGGGGAAAGTGTATAAGGAGAGTGGGGACATTGCCAGGGTTTTTCGGGAGTTTTTTCAGTCCCTATACAAGGCGGAGGAGGGCCACGGTGCGACCCTGCCTGACTATCTGCGCGATTTGAATCTGCCGCGGCTGACAGAGTTACAGAGGGAGGTGCTCGATCAGCCCCTCACTTCCCAGGAGATACAGTTGGTTATTTCCGCGGCCAGCTGTTGTAGAGCCCCCGGACCGGATGGCTTGGGAGCGGAATTTTACAAAATCTTGGGCGATTGTGTTAGCCCTGTGCTAAGGGAGGTGTTTAGTGTGAGGGGGGACCGGGGGGCCTTCTCCTGGGGACAGAACCATGCCCATGTCACTCTGATTCCCAAAACCGGGTAAGGATCCGTTGTTAGCAGCCTCTTATAGGCCTATCTCCCTTCTCAATTTTGATTTAAAAGTTCTGGCGAAAGTCTTGGCCTTACGGCTAGGTGAAGTGTTGGGGAGTTTGGTTCACGAATCTCAGGTGGGTTTTGTTAAGGGGCGTTACGCTGTTCGGAACCTACGGAAAATTTTGGCCTCCCTGGAATGGGTACACGCTCGGCAATTGCCGTCGTTACTTGTCAGTTTCGATACTGAAAAAGCATTTGACAGGGTGAATTGGCAATATTTGTGGGAGTTGTTGCCCTCATACGGGATAGGAGACGTCTTCTGTAGAATGGTGCGCAGTTTATATATAACACCGACGGCGGGGATCCTTTGTAATGGAGTACTTTCAGAGGGGTTTGAACTGGAGAGGGGCACGCGTCAGGGCTGCCCCCTATCTCCGTTGCTGTTTGTACTTTCCTTGGACCCCTTGATTCGAAAAGTGGTGAGTTCGGGTGCGATTAAGGGTGTGGAGATGGGCTCGCAGGAGTTTGTAATCTCGGCTTTTGCGGATGACCTTTTAGTTCATGTGACGTCCCCAGTCGATTCTCTGCCGAATTTGCTGGGGGAATTTGGGCGGTTTGGGGCGCTGGCTGGTCTCCTTATTAATCACGACAAATCTGAAGCTTTGGATACTCTGGGTCACCTTCGTGGGGCCTGGGGGGAGCCCTTCCCACTTCGGTGGGCGGAGGAAGAATTTCTTTACCTGGGTATAGTACTGCCTCGTCAACCCCAGGCGCTGTACCGTCGCAACTTGGATCGGACATTGCGGCGTTTGACGGTACAATTGCAGACTTGGGCATCTCGCCCCTTGCCTTTGCCTGGGAAAATAGCGGCGATACAAATGGTTATACTGCCCCGTATTCTGTATTGGTTACAGACCCTGCCAGTCTGGTTACTTAGCCGGGACCTGCGTCAAATTGAAGCCTCCTTGAAGGGGTTTCTTTGGGGAGGGAAGCGGGCTCGGATTCCGTGGGCTAGGTTATTGGGGAAATGGAAAGATGGGGGTATGGGACTGCCTGACTTAAAGGCGTATGCCTTGGCGTGCCAGGCGCGGCATTTAGGAGACTGGTTAGGGGGTTCGGAGGACTACACACCTCGGTCGGTAGAGGAGAGCTTAGTGGCACCGTGGTCCTTGTTGGGGGTACTGCATGGGCGACACGGGGATCTGCCAGAGGTGGCTCAGAAAAGCGCCTTGGTGACCGCGGTTAGACACACTTGGCAACAGCTGAATAGGTGTTGGATGTCGCCCTGGAGGGTTTCTAGCTGGTTGCCCCTCCGAGGGAATGTTCAGTTCCTCCCGGGATCCGACACGGCGATGTTTCGCGATTGGTGGACACGCGGTATAAAGATGGTGGGACATCTAGTAGAACCCTCGGGCTGCTGTAAGTCTTTCTTGGCCCTGAGCCGGGAGTATGACTTGCCCTCGAGGCACTGTTTTGCTTACATGCAAGTCGCTCACTATGTGGCCTCACTGCCGAGAGAAGCTTTGCATACTGACCGATCGGCCAGAATCGTGGAATTTTTTGGGTTGGGGGAGGATAAGCCCCCGTCCATTTCCCAACTAAAGAGCCGTTTGGATTGCTATAGGGCCCTTCCCGACTATCGGGGGGTAGAGTTGGCATGGGCCGCTGAATTGGGAGGGGAAGTGGCACCGGGGTTGGTTGGTAAAGCCTTGAAACGAATAGTTGACGTGGCATATGGGGCCCGTTGGAGGGAGATCCAATTCAAGTGTGTGACTCGAGCTTATTTTTCACCGAGGAGGGCTCTTCGGAGTCGGCTGGAGACGGATGGTAGTTGCCCTCGTTGTATGGAACCCTTGGCGACGTTACTACATATGTGGTGGGGCTGTCGTAGACTGCGGTCTTATTGGGAAAGAATCCGGGCCTTTCTTAGTCGGTTGTTACAGAAGCGGGTTCGTTGGACGGGCCACTTCGTAGTTTTGGATCAGTTAGCGGCCCCAGCGCCGGTAAAGGCCGGGGAACGCCTACTTCTGAGGAAGGCTTGTTTAGTGGGAAAAGGGCCAATTCTCCGGCTATGGAGAGAACCCCAATCACCTACCTTCACGGAATGGCGGAATAACTTTCACCAGTTAATGTTGCTGGAACGATGGCTGGTAAGGGGCAATGTCAAGCGCTGGACTGTTTTCATGTCAGTTTGGGAACCCTACATACAGCAAATGGGGGCACGCAGCCGAAATGAGATTCTCCAACTGGGGAGTTGAACGGAGGGTGGAGAGGTGAGTGCTCAAGCCCTCGCATTTAGGTCAGTTCTATGCTGCTGGAGTGTGGGGGGGGGGGGTGGAAGAGGGGGTGGGAGGACGGGAGGGGTAGGGGGGGGGAGAGGATACCATCTCATGAAAAACACCACCAATTGTATTGTTATGTTGTCTCCTGGAGGGGATAAGAGTGCACCCCTCGTGGAGACCTGGTTCATTGTTTTTCTTTGCTTGTATTTATTGGTGGATTAAAATAAAGTATTTAAAAAAAAAAAAAAGGACATTTGAGAGAGGAAAGGTGAACAAGGTATATTAAATGTATTAGGTACACTTTTATTAGTGTAAGTATTCACAGCAACCCTTAGTAAGTAAAGAACTTAAAGATCTAAACACAAGCTTAAAACGAAGAAGCAGACAGCAGTCCACTGCAAGATGGGGACTTTCCAGTCTTTTGTATTGAGTGTCACATGTATGATTTTCTCCCAGTTGGTAAGAGCTCTTACGTGTGCACTAGGTGCAAGGAGCCCTTTGCTTTCAGGGAACAAGTCCGTTCTCTAGAGGCTAGAGTAGCAGACTTGGAAGACATAAGAAAGACAAAGAGGTACATAGACGAGACCTACAGGGATATAGTCCTGTAGTCCCACCTCCAGTCTGGCAGCATCCCTGTTGCCATGGAGGAGAGAGGTCATGTGGCAGGACAGCATCACCCTGGTGTGGCAGGAAGTGATCCTGTAACTAGGACCTGTCCTCCAGGTGATGTAAAACCCTCTCGCACTGAGTAAGTTTCTTCAGGGCCATGTGCCTATGAGGGAAGGGTTAGGACAGCCGTTATAGTTGGTGATTCAATCATTAGGCATGTAGATAGCTGGGTGGCTGGCGGACGTGAGAATCGCCTGGTAACATGCCTGCCTGGTGCGAAGGTAGCGGACCGCACGCGCCACCTAGATAAGGTCTTAGATAATGCTGGGGAGAAGTCTGCTGTCTTGGTACATGTCGGTACCAATGACATAGGAAAATGTGGTAGGGAGGTTCTGGAGGCTAAATTTAGGCTTTTAGGTAGGAAGTTGGAATCTAGAACTTCCAGGGTAGCCTTCTCCAAAATGCATCCCTTTCCACGTGCAGGACCCAAAAAGCAGGCAGAGCTCAGGAGTCTCAATGTGTGGATGAGGCGATGGTGCAAGGATGAGGGTTTTGGATTTGTTAGGAACTGGGGAACATTCTGGGGAAAGGAGGGGCTCTTCTGAAGGGATGGGCTTCATCTTAACCAGGACAGAACCAGGCTGCTGGCATTAACCTTCAAAAAGGAGATAGAGCAGCTTTTAAACTAGATAAGAACATAAGAACATAAGATATGCCATACTGGGTCAGACCAAGGTCCATCAAGCCCAGTATTCTGTTTCCAACAGTGGCCAATCTAGGTCATACGTACCTAGCAGTTTCCCCAAGGGACACAGGTTCCACAATGCTTGTATTGGTTCAAGCATTGATATCCTGGGTCCCTTCTTAATAATGGTTTATGGACCTTTCCTCCAGGAACTTGTCCAAACCTTTTTTAAACCCAGCTACACTAACAGCCTTTACTACATCCTCCGGTAACAAATTCCAGAGTTTGATTACACGTTGAGTGAAAAAATATTTTCTTTTATTAGTCTTAAATAGTTTACCCTGTAGCTTCATTGCATGTCCCCTAGTCTTTCTATATTCTGATAAGGTAAACAATCGATCTACGTTTACCCGTTCCACTCCGTTCATTAATTTATAGACTTCTATCATATCTCCCCTCAGCCGTCTCTTTTCCAGGTTAAAGAGCCCCAACCTTTTTAGCCTTTCTTCATAGGAGTAGCCTTCCATCCCCTTTACCATTTTGGTGGCTCTTCTCTGAACCTTTTCTAAAATTGCTATATCCTTTTTAAGATATGGCGACCAGAATTGCACACAATATTCAAGGTGCGGTCTCACCATGGAACGATATAGAGGCATTATAATATCTTTTGTTTTATTTTCCATTCCTTTCCTTATCATACCTAGCATTCTATTTGCTCTCTTGGCCGCCGCTGCACACTGGGCCGAGGGTTTTAACATGGTATCCACAAGGACGCCTAAATCTTTTTCTTGGGTGGTGGTTCCTAATGTGGAACCTTGCATCGTGTAACCATAGTTTGGGTTGTTCTTCCCTAGGTGCATAACCTTGCACTTCTCCACATTAAATTTCATCTGCCATTTTGATGCCCAGTCTTCCAATTTATCAAGATCCTCTTGCAATTTTCCACAATCCTCCTGGGTTTTAACAACTTTAAATAGTTTTGTGTCATCAGCAAATTTGATAACCTCACTCGTTATTCCACTTTCCAGGTCATTTATGAATATGTCAAAAAGCAGCGGACCCAGCACAGATCCCTGGGGTACACCACTATTCACCTTTCTCCATTGGGAAAATTGGCCATTTAGTCCTACCCTCTGCTTTCTATCTTTTAACCAGTTCCTGATCCACAGTAGTACACTGCCTCCTATCCCATGACTCTTTAGTTTTGCCAAAAGTCTCTCATGAGGGACCTTGTCAAAGGCTTTCTGAAAGTCCAGATACACAATATCAACCGACTCACCTTTGTCCACCTGTTTATTCACTCCTTCAAAAAAACATAACAGATTAGTAAGACAAGATCTTCCTTGTCTAAAGCCATGTTGGCTGTCTCCCATTAGGTCATGACTATCTATATGCTGAGTAATTTTATTCTTTATGATGGTTTCTACCATTTTTCCCGGTACTGATGTCAGGCTCACCGGTCTGTAGTTTCCCGGATCACCCCTCGAACCCTTTTTAAAAATTGGTGTTACATTGGCGATCCTCCAATCCTCAGGTATTAGAGATGATTTTAATGATAGTTCACAGATTACTGATAGCAGGTCTGCAATCTCAAATTTCAGTTCTTTCAACACCCTTGGATGTATACCATCCGGCCCAGGTGATTTGCTACTCTTCAGTTTATCTAATAGTTGTAGGACATCTTCCCGATGTATCGATATTTCCTTCAATTCTTCCACACCTTTAAATACCATTTCAGTCGTGGGTAACATCCCTACATCTTCCTCAGTAAAGACCGAAGCAAAGAATTCATTCAGTCTCTCCGCTATCGCCTTGTCGCCTCTTAGTGCTCCTTTAACCCCTTTATCATCTAATGGACCAACTGACTCTCTCACGGGTTTTTTGCTACGAATGTACTTGAAAAGGTCTTTATTTCGCGTTTTTGCTTCCGCAGCAAGCTTCTTCTCAAATTCTCTCTTTGCCTGCCTTATCAATGCCTTGCATTTGACTTGCCAGTGCTTGTGCTGTTTCCAGGTTTCATCATTTGGCTCTTTTTTCCATTTCTTGAAAGATGCTTTTTTGGCAACAACAGCCTCTCTGACCTCAGCTTTAAACCATGCTGGCAATTTTTTGGACTTCCTTCCACTTTTCTTAAAGCGTGGAATACAGCTGGTCTGGGCTTCCAAGATAGTATTTTTCAACAACACCCAAGCTTGATGTACGTCTTTAACCTTTGCAACTGCTCCTTTTAGTTTTTTCTTAACTGTTTTCCTCATTCTATCATAGTCTCCCTTTCGAAAGTTAAAGGGTAGTACTGTGGATTTCCTTACTATCCCTCCTCCACTAATTAAATCAAAGGCGATCATGCTATGATCACTATTGCCAAGTGGCCCCAACACCCTTATCTCTTGCACTACATCTGGTGTTCCACTAAGGACTAGGTCTAATATTGCTTCCCCTCTGGTCGGTTCATGAACCAGCTGCTCCAAGAAGCAGTCATTTATTTCATCTAGGAACTTTATCTCCCTAGCATGTCCTGTTGTGACACTGACCCAGTCGATGCCGGGGTAATTGAAATCACCCATTATTATTACTGCACTGTAACTTTTGCTAGCTTCCTTGATTTCTTTGCGCATTTCATCATCCATTTGTTCATTCTGGCCAGGCGGACGATAGTACACCCCCACTGCCATCGCCTTCCCCTTTTTACATGGAATTTCAATCCATAGAGATTCTACAGCAAATTTTGTTTCTTGCAAAACTTTAATCCTTTCTGACTCAATGCCCTCTCTAACATAGAGCGCAACCCCTCCACCAATTTGATCAGCTCTATCATTTCGATATAGTTTGTACCCAGGTATCACAGTGTCCCACTGGTTGTCCTCCTTCCACCATGTCTCTGATATTCCAATCATATCTAACCTCTCGTTTAGTGCTATATATTCTAACTCTCCCATCTTGTTTTGTAGACTTCTAGCATTTGCATACAAGCATTTTAGAGACTGTATTTTATTCATATTAATTTGGCTATTGGTAGACATGGGTAATTTGGGATCTTTAAGTTCTGTCTGCTCCATACTCGAGGGCATTTGGGCTACTTTACTCTTTTTTGGAACCTCTCTGCTTTTTGTAGTATCCTTCAAGGATACATTCTTCCGAACCATGCGCTCTTGGACGACTGTCGGCTTTCCCCTATTATCTAGTTTAAAAGCTGCTCTATCTCCTTTTTAAAGGTTAATGCCAGCAGCCTGGTTCCATCCCGGTTAAGGTGAAGCCCATCCCTTCGGAAGAGCCCCTCCTTTCCCCAGAATGTTCCCCAGTTCCTAACAAATCCGAACCCCTCATCTCTGCACCATTGTCTCATCCACGCATTGAGACTCCGGAGCTCTGCCTGCCTATTGGGTCCTGCGCGTGGAACGGGAAGCATTTCGGAGAACGCTACCCTGGAAGTTCTGGATTTCAACTTCCTACCTAAAAGCCTAAATTTAGCTTCCAGAACCTCCCTACCACATTTTCCTATGTCATTGGTACCAACATGTACCAAGACAGCAGACTCCTCCCCAGCACTATCTAAGACCTTATCTAGGTGGTGTGTGAGGTCCGCTACCTTCGCACCAGGCAGGCATGTTACCAGGCGATCCTCACGTCCACCAGCCACCCAGCTATCTACATGCCTAATGATCGAATCACCAACTATAACTGCTGTCCTAACCCTTCCCGCATGGGCACTTGGCCCTGGAGAAACCTCCTCGGTGCGAGAGGGGTTTACATCACCTGGAGGACAGGTCCTAGTTACAGGATCACTTCCTGCCACACCAGGGTGATGCTCTCCTGTCACGTGACCTCTCTCCTCCATGGCAACAGGGATGCTGCCAGACTGGAGGTGGGACTTCAGGACTATATCCCTGTAGGTCTCGTCTATGTACCTCTCTGTCTGTCTTATGTTTTCCAAGTCTGCTACTCTAGCCTCTAGAGAACGGACTTGTTCCCTGAGAGCAGAGAGCTCCTTGCACCTAGTGCACACGTAAGACCTCTCACCAGCTGGGAGAAAATCATACATGTGACACTCAATGCAAAAGACTGGAAAGCCCACATCCCGCTGCTGGACTGCTGTCTGCATCTTAGTTTTAAGTTTGTGTTTAGATCTTTAAGTTCTATATGTACTAAAGGGTGCAATGGATATTTATACCACTAAAACTGTACCTAAGAAGTTTAATATACCTTGTTCACCTGAAGCTTAATTAATCTCAGGTCCTTGGTGTATGACTGATTTGGGTAATGAGCTTCACCTGAGAGCACCTCCTGTCTTTTAAGTTGTGCAAGTACCTATAAAGCTGTGATTTTCCCAGGGGAGGGTGGGTGTGGGGAGGGAGGGAGGGATATAACACTTATTAAAAAAGGGCTGCTACACAGTACCTTGTCCTGTGCTGCTGAGGAAAACTATATTCTGATTTGATTTAAATTATAGCTCTTTGCTGCTACTAGGCTCTAACCTATTATGACATTTAAACTACAAGCTCTCTGCTGGATTCTAAATTTAACCAGAAAGCTCTCTTCTGTGTTTTAATTTGAAACTAAAAGTACTTTGCTGATGCTAGGCCCTGAGTGACTATGAAATTTAAACTACAGCTGTCTACTGGGTATGAAAGGTAACCAGAAAGTTCTCTTCTGTGTTTTTAAATTGAATCTTAAACTGTTGCTACTAGGCCCTGACTGATTTAACAAAAAAAATAGTGGGTTCACAGATTAATTAGCTTTAAAAGAAAAACAATTCCTTTCAGAAAAATTCCCAGAAGTATATACTCACAATTTCAGATTTCTCTCCAGAAGTAACAGCCCCCCTTTCCAGTCCGTCAAGACAGGGTCACAGAGCTCTGGTTGAGCTATTTATGCTTGTGCTGATGATGTAAGCAGTGACCTACTTCCTGGGTAATTAACAGTCCTTGCTTGGATAGAAGGAGTCTTTCAAAATGGCCTTTTGAACTGCCAGCTGGTGTTAACACCTATTGAAAAAGCTTCACAGGTTGCTTGCCCACTAGGTAGAAGGCCTCTTTGTAAAGGTCTCTAGAAGACTTTATATGCTGCTCAAGGAGAATTGACCTTGTTTTGCCTCTTGTGCTAAGCTATATTCTGATTTGATTTAAATTATAGCTCTTTGCTGCTACTAGGCTCTAACCTATTATGAAATTTAAACTACAAGCTCTCTGCTGGATTCTAAATTTAACCAGAAAGCTCTCTTCTGTGTTTTAATTTGAAACTAAAAGTACTTTGCTGATGCTAGGCCCTGAGTGACTATGAAATTTAAACTACAGCTGTCTACTGGGTATGAAAGGTAACCAGAAAGTTCTCTTCTGTGTTTTTAAATTGAATCTTAAACTGTTGCTATTAGGCCCTGACTGATTTAACAAAAAAAATAGTGGGTTCACAGATTAATTAGCTTTAAAAGAAAAACAATTCCTTTCAGAAAAATTCCCAGAAGTATATACTCACAATTTCAGATTTCTCTCCAGAAGTAACAGCCCCCCTTTCCAGTCCGTCAAGACTTAAGATAAGAGTGGAAAGCCGATAGTCGCCCAAGAGCACATGGTTTGGAAGAATGTATCCTTGAAGGATACTACCAAAAGCAGAGAGATTCCAAAAAAGAGTAAAGTAGCCCAAATGCCCTTGAGAATGGAGCAGACAGAGCTTAAAGATTCCAAATTACCCATGCCTACCAATAGCCAGATTAATATGAATAAAATACAGGGGTATGTTTACTAAAGTGCGTTAGTGCGATTCGCGGTAGGAGCCGCGGTAGAGACTGAAACCCCAAATAAGGACATGGGCGGTACATCGTTACCCGCAACGCGCGTTCCAAAAACTAACGAGCGTGACAGGGCGCCATGGTGCTTCACCGCGCGTAACCGAGCGTTAATCCCAAGAAGGCCTACAGATACAAATCACAGAAACAGAGCTGTAGCACAATGGTTACCTCACTGACCGCTGTCACAGGCAGCATGGGTTCGAATTCTCTGGGTTCCCCAGTGTGCCCAATGCAGAAGGCTGGGCCAGGCACCATCCTGTACATTACATAGGGAATGAGGAGGCAAGTTTTTCTTTACGTCCAGTAGTGTTGCCAGTAAACACACCCTCACAGTGGTGCAACCAAAGGTGCTGCAGATGGCACCCCATAATGCACCACACAGGCCACATTATAAAGTGCACTGTCCACAGAGGCACACCAAAATGTCCCCTATAGAACACCATATTAGGCAACTTAAAGGGCGCCAGATAAGGTGCCTCATGGGGTGCCTTATGGGGCACTGTAAGGTTATATTATGCTGAGGGGGTTTCGCTGGCAGCACTAATGTGCATTAAAAATATACAATGCTGCAGACAGCCCAATAAAAGAAGCCCACTGTGGGTCTGAGCCCATGACCACTGGCCCCACAGGCCGTGAAGGAACCACCGGGCTGCAGCCCCATATCTGCCAATAACCCCCTGGCTGGCAACTGAAGGGCATCAGGACACCACCCAAATGGCCCGCTGTGTTGGCCAGGATCTGTCCCAATGCAAACATACCCATGGTGCAATGCAAATGCAGATCAGCAGTCCAGAGATGAACACAACAAGGGTTATGTACCCACACAGCCCCCTGGCACGGTAGGGCGAAATGACTGTGTGTGTCACTGTCACATAGTAGCAACAGACAGTAGCACAACAGGGTGCCCCATAAGAAGTTAGAAAAGGTGTCCCCTAAGGCAGCTTGATCCGTAGCACAATGGTTGAGACACTGGCAGATGGTGCAAGGTCTGTGAGTTCAAATCCCCCTGTGGCCCCAAAGACAAAAGCTGCCTGCAACATTATCCTCCGCAAACCATAGTCAGTGATTTGGATAACCAGTCAGCACTCAGTTGAACCCATAGTTACTCCCCATTTTTTGTCGGCCATAACCAACCTGAGAGGTGGGAAAAAATGCCCACCTCCCCTCATTGGGAGGGCCCGTTTAATCAAGAGAGCCACAGCCCACAAAAGAAGAAAATAGTGTGAATTCGCATCCAGAACCGTGTCTGAGATATGTACAATGTCAAATATATCCACAAATCATGTAATTAAGGAAATAAAACCTCAAACCGTGCTGGAAACAAGGCAGGTAAGAACCGAATTGTCTTGCCATCGTCTTGCCCTGCAGGAAACCCCACCACGCCATGCATTGGTCGGCCCAACTCTGGGCCCTGTATCATGTGAATTTGTACCTGTCAGGCGGGTGTATCTGTGGATGAGTCTGCGACATTACCCTCACACCAATTTAGTGATGTCAGAAGCAGCTTGTTATGTACGTCGAACAGGTTCTGCTGTCAAACACACACTCACAGGGCTGCACCCTACAAGTCACACCAGAGGGTAAAGGTAAATGTGCACTGTCTGCCAGGGCATGTTACAGAGAGCCCCATAGGTCATGCCATAGGGTTCCCGATGAGGCACCATGAGGATTCTGCACTGTGAGGGTGGTGCTGCTGTCAGCTCCAATGTAAAGTAAAACTACAAGATGCCCCCCAAAGGGCCACCAAACAATCCATCTGTGGGCTGAAACCCATGACATAGGGGCCCCCACAGGTAATGAAGTAGCTAGTCGCCCATATTGTCAGTGCAAATTACACAGTCCCAAGAATGAGGTGGCCAGCCCATGGAGCTGAACTGTGAAATGCTACAAACCCCCACACCATATCCACAGCAATTGCACTATGCACATACAAAGAATGCCTGTCAATGAAACAAACCAAGGTCTCAGCAAACAAGGGCATATGGCAAACACAATCAAGACCAAGGCCAAGATCATTACCAAATATAAAAGGCCCAATAACATCACAGACCTGTTTCATAAACCGAAAGCCACTGTCAAAAGCAAAAGCAAACACGAACATACTATGAATATGTGGAGAAAGAATATGCAGATGGCTGTACCACCAGAACCAATAACCCCCTAACTGGGCAAAGAAAGGGCGCCATGTCACCACCCAAAGTGCTTGCTGGGGGGTAAGGATATGGGTGAAAGCAACAACACTCATGGTGCACTGCACATGTACATCAGCAGTCCCGAGATGAACATAGGAGGGGGTAGGCACCACCACAGCGCCTGCCCTTGAAGGGAGAAATGAATTTGTGCGTCACTGCCATAGAACAGCAAAAGACAGTAGCCCAACAGTGTGCCCAAGAAGAAGTTTGAAAAAGGCGACCAGTATGGTCCCGAGAAGGGTGCCCCATGCTAAGTGCAATATGAGGTACACAGGGATAAGAGAGTGCAGATGGAACCCTGGCCCATAGAACCATATGGCACGGTGCCCCAAAAAGGGTATGTGGGCCAAGGTCAGTGTGCCCTAGGGACTGAAAGTGGTGTCTGCAGGACCTGCGTGGAACAGAGACAGATGTAGTAGTAACACCACACAGAACCCACAGTAAAGACAATGAACAGGTGATTGACGGAGGGAGAGTAGGGAGTCACTGGACCCTCACCCCTGTGGACATCCCATGTGTCTGGAAGCAGCGCAGACAAACATGGTGCTGGCAACAGCAACACACCAAAGGTTGTTGGCACCCTAGAGTACTAGAAAAAAAGTGTGTGGCAGCTGAGGAGAAAATGTGTCACCCAGTGGAGGCAGAGGTGGCCAGAGGAGTGGGTCTGCCACGCAGAACAGGCACAGGCCCGCCAAGAACATAGAGATGCAATGCAGACAAGGGTAGCAGTGTAGGATACGGGGTGACAGTGCACAGCAACATACAGGACATGTCACATCACACTGATGCAGATAGATGGACCAAAGGATGGTCCCCAACTGTGATGAGGATGATAAGAGCGGCCAGGACCTAAAAGCCAAGAGATGACTGTTACAGCGACCACAGGTACCAGTGCAGGAAAGGCAGCAAAACAGGGGAACAGAGAGAGTGAAAAGCCATGAACACTAGGATGGAAAGCGCTGCAGAAAGAGAATAACTACAGTAACACCAGTAGGCATACAGAAATGGATGCAGACAGGACCACAGCATGTCACCATACAAAACCACAGCTGTGTGCCAGGTGAGGGCACCCCAAAGACTAACCAAGATGCAGTACACATTCTGAGCAGGGGTCCACAGCCAACATCACAGTCCACAGGTGGGATGGGAGGCACATATGAACAGGTCCACACATGCCCCAGGAAATATAATGCAGTGTAAACCAAATGCAATATATCAGGGGAGCGACACATGAGGGCTGGAAGGGTCCAGGCCAATGGAAAGCCATGTGGATGGGCAGTGTCCATGGACAATCGACCGTAAGACCAACCAGTTCAGTGATGTCGCCCAGACCAACCGGCAGCGGCGGTCCCAGTAAACAGGCAGGCCAGTCACATGCCCCATCACAGGAGGGAAACTAGGAAGAGTCAAGACAATGTGGCACACAGGCCGCAAAAAGGCCACACTGACATGCACAGCTCAACCATGGAAGGGTGGGCGTAGATGTGATGGGGCTGCACACAGCATATGGGCAAATAAGCATCTAACAAGGAAGGAAACGATCAATGCCAGGTGTTCCCCAAACTAGCAACCCCCGAGTGGCAATGAAACTGGGTGACCAACACCCCACTTATCCAAAACATCAAAAGTGCAAACAGTCGTCCACAAAAGGCAGTCACCAGACCCAAGCAGCCAATGTATCCTGCATCCCGGTGCACCATATGACCTGTAGAAAGACATGGGTCCTGTGTCGCTGCCCCTGTTGCCAGCACACACCCAATCCATTTTGCGAGTGCACCCAACTGTTGCTGCCTGTTGAGCCTACACACCCTGAGCATCCCCCACTGGTGCAAACCCAAATCCTATGCCGCATCTCATCTGCAGTTGCTAACATACAGTTATATGTGATGTGAAGGGCTCCAAAATGACATGTCCCCACAGTGTCCGCACCCACCGTATGCACAGCAGTCATCATCCCCAGCCACCAAAAGAACATGGAGAAAACATGCAGAGTGACAAGGCAACATGCCATGTCGACAGTTATGTATCATGGCCAAACAGTCATGTACAGCTCACCCCCCCCCTTTACTGCAAGAAACGAAATACACAGACAGTCCATGGCAGCAATGGGGGCCCAGTCCCCCCAGTGACATTCAAAATATGCCAGCAATGAGTTTGAGGAGAAGGCCTGTGTCCAAAATGCAGAGGCCCCTATCCCTGTGGCAACAACAACCAGGGACAGTCTCACAGGGGTGCTGTGTCCACGCACATATGGATGACGGGATCTCCAGATGCAGTGTAGCAGATGTGTCATGTATGTTGTCTGTGTCCTGTGTGAAGATATGTAGATATCAGGAAATGGAATGCCACACCAAACCACGGCCCCTGTAGGTCTGAAAGGAGACAGTCAGATAGAAAGAGGTCACCCAAGAATGCATACATACCACCACATGACATGGCCACAACACTGGGCACAGTGCACATGGACCACTGCAGGAGATGTCTCTGAAGACCAGAACCCCATCCCAATATGTTCATGTAAATGCACATGACACACAGGCACCACTGGGGTCCAGAGCATGTCCAGCAGTGGTGTCGCACACAGACAACAACCAAAGACATGATGATAGCAACAGGCCAAATGCAGCGCCAGCACGTGGTGTATGCCCCAGAGTCTGGAAGCTGAGGCCTACATGAAAGTTAGAGCTGTGACCTGACTGGGAATGTCCGTGTCACGCAAAAGCACAAAGAGCCCCAATAGAGGCTGCAGACATCAATGGAGTGCGGGCATTACCATGTGTGCATGGGTAGCTGTGAGTGCAGCATGTCCAAGGTGTGTTGTGTTGTGTGGAACCAAAATGTTGACGTACATCGGTCCACCAGCAAACCTGAGACACGTCAGAAAAGAATATATAACAAATGCCCACAATGTATAGTAGCCCACAGGCAGAAGGGAAATGAGGGAACATCACAGGAACGGTGGCCAGACACATCCCTGAAACACACATAGGCAAGGAGGCGCAGAATGATCGGTCATGTAGACAGGTCAAGCAGACACAGAGACATACACTGTGATGCAAGGTATGCATGCCAGAAGGTGCAGATGGCAGGACCCTCGACAATCACCGACAAGTGGAGACCCCCATCACAGTACATGCACGAGTGCCAAGCATCCTGCCAATGCCACAATGGCAGTGAGTGATCCACATGCTCTCAAACAATACAATGCCCTGTCTCGGTGGACGCACACAGCCTGTCATTATGTGCATCAGAAACGACATTAACACTCTCAAGATGTGCACAGATAATGGCCACATGTGTGACAAACGGAAGCTAAGGGTGAAGGGGTAGTGGCCCATAGACATGTGCAGCACCATAGGAGCAGTGGAGAGAAATCAACATATATGTGTCAGAACATGACGACAGCAATGCAAACCGCACTGTATGCCAACTCACCTGCCTGTTGCAGTGATGTACACACACTCCCCACACACAGCACAGCATCGGGCAGTATGGCTAGCCAATCCCTGGGGGCCCGGAAAGCAGAAGCTCATCCTGGGGAGGCAAAAACACATCAGACATATCGAGACATGTCACGGTAGTGCTGCACAATCCACATACCTGCTCACACATGGTCAACCCAGATAAACGTCCCCAGCACAAGCAGAACTTACAGGAGAAGAGCTCCTCGATCAGATGTTGCCTGGCCGCCATCCCAGCACGGGTGTCAACATGGCCAGGTGCAGGAGGGCACACAGGATCCACCCCGAGATCCTCATTAATATCGACTGGAACATTGTGCCTGAGAGCAATGTTGTGGAGGATGCAACAGGCTAGTATGATCTTTGCCACAGTCAAGGGCCCGTACTGTAAGGCCCCGCCAGTCCTATCCAGACACCTGAAGCGACTTTTGAGAACGCCAAAGGTGCGCTCAATGACTGAGCGGCTGGAGGCATGGGCCTCATTGTACCGCATCTCTGCACCTGTCCGAGGGAGACGCACAGGGGTCAGCAGCCAGGCCCGACACCCATATCCTGCATCACCTGCAAACAGAAATGGCAGTAAGGTACACGTGAGAAGATGAACCTATGGAACCCATGATGTAGCAATGCACAAATGGACAGCAGAGAAACATGGTCACACACATCTGACGGCACAGCATTGCACACGATGGGGGTGCACCAGAGTCTGCATCCGGGAGCTCAAAACCACACTGGCCGGGACAAAGATGCTCAGTTGTGCAAGTCGCAGGAAAATCATGATATATGGCACACAGGGGATATGTCAGTGGACCACAACCCGGGGGGGCCAGGTGGGAGTGTCAGTGCAGACAGGCCAAAGCAAACAGTCATGCAGCAGACATGTGTGATAGCAGGTTCGCACATAGCCCATGACACGTTCCACCCCCTACATGGCGAATGAGGAGGCCCCATACACACTGTACAGCAGGTCTCTGGTCCTGTGCCCCTAATTCTCCAATGTCCCCCCCCGGATGGCACATGCACAATCCCGTGGCACATGGGGCGGGAGATGGACACAACACACAGGCAGACATATGTCACACCTCCAAAGGTGTATGAGCCACATCCATGGTGGGGACACACCATGCATGTCCAGAATGTTTGCGAAGTGAACAGCAAAGGCAGGGTACAGCCGACACCACATGGGTGCGTGGTGACCCAGATGAGCAAGAACAGGCACATGGTAGGCAGGGGGATGTGTGGTGCCGCACAGAGGTATGTGACCACATTCCAGGTGACAGGGTATGCTGTAGTCACAGGTCCAGAATAGGCTGCACCAGGACACAACAGCACAATGCCATGCATGCAGAGGACACAGGTGACAATGGTGCCCCCGTGAAACACATATGGTAGGTACACACAGGATGTGGGGAATACCTACCCAGCAGGACATAGTCCTCATATTGCCCGGCCTCAAACAGGCCGAACAGTGCTGAGTTCTGCAGGATATAGGAGTCATGGGCTGACCCCGGGAACCGCGGGACCACATTCAGGATACACATACCTGCATCACAGACAACCTGCACATTGAGGGAATGGAAGTGTTTGCGGTTGCGGTACACAACCTCCCTGTCGCGTGGCGGGACGAGGGCAACATGTGTGCAATCTATTGCGCCCATCACGTGTGGTATCCCTGCAATCTGCTGGAATGCATGTCCCAGGGCTACCCAATGTTGCCTACTGTTGGGAATGGCAATGTAATTCCCAACCTGGCTGACCATGGCCCGCAGTACCTGGTGGAGGCAGCGAGAGAACGTTGGCCGACTCATCCCACCCACTGCGGCACTGAAGATTGGAAACAGCCAGAGGCAAAGAAATGTAGGGCAGCAAGGAGCTTGGCCAATCCCGGTATAGCATGTGACCGGGCAGTCGGGGGCTCGAGGTCAGGTCGTAGATCCTCATAGAGCTCCCTAATAGCCCCTGTGTCCAGCCAGTAGAGGGAGATCACCTGGTCCTCCCTGATGCTTTGGAGCATGGCCCTGGGCCTGTAGAGGCGTTGCAGGCGTGGCCGCCCCTCAGGACGCCTACGGTGCCGTTGTTCCACCACACCTGCCTGTGGACCCTCCACAGCTGCAGGCCTGTGTTGCATCGGGTTAGGACCCATGCCCAGTGCCTCAGCCCCAGGACCATCATCTCCCTCTGCCGGAACGCGCAGCCCAGCTAGCTCCAGCAATGCAATGACTGCACACCTGCATTCACAGTCTGAGCCATGATAGACACAGGATGGGGGACAGGTGGCTGGGAAATAGGGTACAGGGCGGGCACACAAATCACACAAACAATACACACCTGTTCAACCAGGAACATCCATCACAGGCAACACCCTTTAGTCAGCAATGTTTGGTAGTCGGCAACGTAGTACGCGAAGGAGCGCGCGTAGCACGCGAAGGAGCGCGCGTACCCCCGCATTGCACCCAACAGCCATTTCGATAATAGCTAACGATGTGTCCCCCTGTGACGCAGCATGATGTAAAGCTACTGCGAGGTATACACCTTCCCAAATATGGAAAACGCCA
Organism: Ichthyophis bannanicus; assembly: GCA_033557465.1. NCBI lineage: Eukaryota > Metazoa > Chordata > Amphibia > Gymnophiona > Ichthyophiidae > Ichthyophis > Ichthyophis bannanicus. The sequence continues at coordinate 59,163,057 of CM066045.1, forward strand.
AGATGTTACAGAGACGTAAACCGCGTTCACACGCGCGTACACGCAACGCACGTCCCACGTAATGTGCATCACACAAACGGAACCATCACCTAACGTGCGTGGTAACGCGCTGAACAAAAATACACGGTTGTTACGACAGAAAACATATGTCCTACCTACCATCACAACATTGATTGTAGGAGGAGGGCACGTGTAGTGGGTACACCCAGGGCTGAATTGCGGGAATACTGTAAAGCTGAAAACCATGCACACTAGGTCACTTAGGGCACATAATCACGTCACATCCATGCGTGCGCAGGAGGACAGCGCATTTTTACGCGCGTACGCAACGCGTCCAGAGCCACACCCAAATGATACCTTTATATAGCTAGGGAGGACAAAATATCATGCACCTCAGCACACAGTCGGGATGGACACCACTGACCAGACGTCTGATAATGCTGGACCACAACAAGTACCAGCTATGGATGATGACGGGGAGAGGCCAGGACCATCTGGCCTACAGCAAACCCCTTCTCCACAGGGTACTGTCACAATGGGGCAAAAGCAGCGCTGGCCCACCCTCCCTGAGGAGCTTCGCAAGAGGGCAGTGCGGTTCAGCAAGGAGGAGAATGATCTCCTCCTGGCAGGCATCCTGGAGCGCTATGACATACTCTTTGGTCAACAGAGCTCCACAACAACCGGTGCCACACGTGCCAGGGCATGGGCGGAGGTACAGGCGGAGGTGGCAGCCGCAGATGGGCCACACAGGAATGTGGAGAGCCTAAGGAAACGATATTGCGATATCAAACGTAATATACGAAACGAGCTGGCAAGAGAGAGGAGAGGGGCCCAGAGCACAGGAGGAGGCCCAGCACAGGTCGCCAACCTGACAGCACTGGAGCGGCGCCTGGCACAGAGACTCGGATCAATGTACATCCATGGCCTTCCCCCTGAGTTGGACACAGCACACCCAGGTGCTGGTAAGTGTGAGAGTGATCTGCAGCAGTGGGAGCCTGCAAGCGCACATGTGTGGAGGTGGCCAAGGGTGGAGGGTGGTGTAGGTGGCATGATTTTGCAAAATGGGGACACAGGGGGCAGCACAGGCATACAACCAGCCTCAGGGCCATGACCCATTGGGGGAGACATGTCCATGGTGGGCAGGGTGTGGCATAGCAAAGCGGATGGGTGCGGGTGCAAACAGAAAGGTCCCACAGTACCAGCAGAGGCTGCCAATGTGTTGCAGGGGGAAAGGTGCAGGGCTGGTGGAGGCAGCATGGCCACACAAGTGTTAACGTGGCCGACGGGACAGCACAATGCACCTGTGTCGAACAAGGACTGTGTTTGCAGGGCTGATAGCGGTAACGGGGATGCATGGGGTGTGTGGTAGCATGCAAGGGGGAAGGGGTCAGTGGAACTCGCAGGGCAACGGCACCCTCGGCATTGGTAGCTAGGTAAGGGGGGGTGGGAGGGAGGGGCCCCCACCAGGATCCATGTGGCTCACCCACACACATGTGCTCTTAGGGGAGTGGGACGGGTGTAGACAGGCAGTCATGCCGCATCTGACCTATATGATATTGTGTCCCACAGGTGACATAGGCGCTATAGATGCAGCTGAGGAGACGCAAGGGGACAGTCAGCCCTGGTCGTGCACCCCCATGGACCCTGTGCCGGAGGTGTCCCAGGTAGAAGCAGGAGTTCCCCCAACCCCCCCAGGGGAGGACATTGGGACCATCACTCAGCCTGCCTGTGTAGGGGAAACAAACACCAATGGCGCCACCGGGAACGTGTTTGCTGAGGCAGGACTGCGAACCAGGGATGCGGCGCTGTCCGCGGTGGCAGATGTAATTCAGCAGATGCAGGCGCACACCGCAGCGGCACACAGGGATGCAGAGGGTGAGTGTCAAACTGTGTTCTGTTGTCAATGCGTCTGCATAGGTAGTCTTTTATTTTCATTCCGACAATGTACTACCTGCTGTCTCCACAGGTATACGGCATTTACTGCGTGCGGGTCTGAGGGAGCAGCGCCGGCAAAGGCGTGCACTACGCCGACACCAGTGCACGATGTCCGGGGTCCTGTTGGGGGTCCAGAGGCTTGTCACAGCTGCAGAAAGCATGGCTGCGAGCCTGGAAAGCATAGCGGCACACATGGGGGCGACGCCACCACCACCTCCACCAGCACCAGTGGACGCAGCAGCAGCGGCAGCAATGGCGGCAGCAGAGCCACCGTCATCACAGGGTGGGAGGGGCCGCGCAAGGCGTGGCAGGGGCAGGGGCAAATAAAACGCAGAACATGCGGCTGTAGCACATGTCATGTCTCCTGTGTTGCTTGTGGGGGGCAGTATTATGCACAGCCCACCCATGCCTGACCCTGGGGCCTGCCCGATGCAAACTATTCTGCCAGACGGTGTAGCCACCGACACTGCTGTGGCCAGCATGGGATGCCCCACCTGCTCTTGGGCGCACACCAGCAGGCACACACTACCCAGCAGCTGCAGCCAACATCTGTTCTCCGCATCCGTTCCCCGTGAGCCGGGGGGGGGGGGGTACAACCTGTCATGGGCTATGGAGGGGGAAAGGGCATGACATTAGGTGGGCTGTGGGTGATGGGGCGGGGGTTGGACTGGTAATGTGCAGTGGGATGATTGGGGGGGGGGGTCTGCCAATGGCCTATTCGGGGCTTCCTGGAAATGCCCTGATGGGGTTAGTACCGGATCTGGGCGGTTTGCATTGGCTCTGATTGGAGATGCGTGGTGGTGGTGTTTGACATACAGTGCACCCATGATGGTGCAGGGCCGTTACATGAGCTCATGGGGGGGGGTTAGACTGATATCTTGGTGGGTGGGGGGAGCTAGGATATGGCATGTGCCCAGGTTGCTTCTACAAAATGAATAGTTCTGGCATCAAAGGGTCCTCGGAGGAGGACATGAGCTGCTGAGGGCACCAGTACATAGATGGGGTGTCTATGCCCCACTCATCATGCTTTGCCATCTTCTATGTGAACAGGATAGGACTCCACATATCCAGGTCTTGGGAAACACCAACGGGATCAGAGCACAGCAGATACACTTACCCAGACTGCGAGCACAGCTTTGGGTATGTACTGCATACCCTCAGTCATAGACAGGCACTACTGAGTCTACAAGCTGTCCTCCGATGACCATAGACTGTAGCACAGGCACATTTGGGATGACAGTCTATCTGCCAGTCTCCTCTGTTACATATCGTACTGTGTCCGATACCTGTCCCTGTGGCTTCTGGTCAACCCTCAGTATAGCACACATGACAGCACATGGTTAGGTTTCCCCACATGCCAACTACATGTCCGTCTCCTCCCTTGCCACTAACATCTGGCACTTTGCATACTATCCTGACCCTCCGGAGATGCCCCACAAGCACATGTTTGGAGGGACAGTCCATGTGGTAGCAGGGGTCAGTGACCGAACTGCTGTCCTGTGTTCTGTTCCATCCTGTGTATTTAAAATAGACGACTGACAACAGTCACCCTTGATGCAGTGGAACCCCCTGTGCATCATTTGTAAAAAGCCTCACAACACCATGACATACACAACGAATGGACCAAATTAGTGGCCCAGCCCATGTCCCCTTGCGGCCATGTCCACTCTGTCCACCCCTAGCCCTGTGCACTTCCAGGCTCAGTGTCCATTAGCCCACTTGCTGTGTCCATGCCATCATCCACCCTGGTCTGCGCCCATCACAGATGCTGCACATAGCCTTGCATGTTCCACCACTGCTGACCTGGGCACTGTTAGATGTGTGTGCTTTTGGACGTGTGGCACTAGCCCATGTAATGGCCGTAATATCGCTAGACGCATGACACGTGTACAGTACCCTGCATCCACCCTTTGTATCTCACACTGACACACATGTGTGTGGCCACATGTGTCGCTCACACAACACTGACCCATAGCAAAGAGGGATATCTGGACAGCCCAGTTAACTGGTAACAATGTACAACCTTTTTTTACAATAAACATTTTTTGGAGGATTTGGCATTGCCCATCATGCCAACATCGCTGTCATCCAGCCCTGCTGCCCACCGTGAGTGGGGCAGGCCATTGCATGGGCTGTCACAGGGCGGGTGTGTAATGCGTATCCGCACGCTACACACCCCGGGGACCCCTGTCACATGGTGGCTGATCCGGCGCGCCCCCAGCTACACGCTCCTCCAGCAAGCGCAGCCGGTCAGCCACCATGGTCAGGGTTGCCAGGACCTGCCCCATGATGAGGGCGTGCTGCCTCTGGGCGTGTGCATGCACACGCACAGTCGCGGCCACGCGCAGCCCGCACATGCAGCCACACAGACACAGGTCTCCCCGTGTCTGTGTGGCTGCATCCACGGTGCGCCTGTCCTCGGCTATGTGTGCCATGCCCACGTCCAGGAGGGGCGCATTGCCATCACCATGGTGCAGGTCGCTGGCGCCCCCATAGCCCTGTGACAGCCCATGAAGATGGGCACCTGGCACACGTGCCACCCCCACACCCCATCCCCCTCCAGCTCCACGTTGGACAGGTCACCTCCCTCCGGCCCCTGTCCCACCACAGCAGGGCCCCTACCCTCCCGAGCCACCTGCACCCGCCCCTCCTCCCCCTGCCCTCCCAGCACCTCTGCCCTCTCCCCCTCCCCCACCTCCTCCCCCGCCGTAGCCATACGAGGCAGCTGCATTTCCTCCTCACCCGGACCCCCCCCACATCCTCCTCCTCTGCGTCAGATGCTGCTTCGCCCCCATGAGGCGGTGTGCCGAGCTCCTCCACCATGTCCACTGGGTCGGGCAACACCTCCTGGCCGTCATCTCTTTGCGGCTCCCCGGGCACCGCATCCTGCACCACTGGCTCCTCCGCAGCACGTGCATCCGCTGTGGGAGAGGGGAACACGTGTCATCTCCATGTTCACACATCAGCCACAGCAGTCACATACATCCTGTGGTCATGACAGCCAGTGCCCCACAGGGCCATGTCACATCACTCACCGTTCTGTTGGGCCAGCCGCTCCCTCTGCACTCGGCGCACAAAACGGGGGTACCTTGCCCTCAGCTCCCGCGCCTTCTTGCGGAGATCCTCCACCTATTGGAGTGACAACACATATTGACATTAGGGGACAGACACTCTTTCGGGGCCTCTGCCGCAACACATATATTTATCAGTGTGCAATATGGTTCGTCCCAATGGATCACAGACTGGGGCATTCCCCACACCACCAGGATGGGTTATGGAGACCTGTAGTGAGGCCTACTTCATCCTGGGGATCTGGTTTGCCCTTGTGTTCACTGACAGGGGCAGTCCCCACAACACCAGGATGTGTTATGGAGACCTGTAGTGAGGCCTACTGCATCCTGGGGATCTGGTTTGCCCCTGTGTTCACTGACTGGGGCATTCCCCACACCACCAGGATGAGGGGTAGGGCTCTGAGGTGAGGCCTACTGCATCCTGGGGATCTGGTTTGCCCCTGTGTTCACTGACAGGGGCATTCCCCACACCACCAGGATGAGGGGTAGGGCTCTGAGGTGAGGCCTACTGCATCCTGGGGATCTGGTTTGCCCTTGTGTTCACTGACAGGGGCAGTCCCCACAACACCAGGATGGGTTATGGAGACCTGTAGTGAGGCCTACTGCATCCTGGGGATCTGGTTTGCCCTTGTGTTCACTGACAGAGGCATTCCCCACACCACCAGGATGAGGGGTAGGGCTCTGCGGTGAGGCCTACTGCATCCTGGGGATCTGGTTTGCCCCTGTGTTCACTGACTGGGGCATTCCCCACACCACCAGGATGAGGGGTAGGGCTCTGAGGTGAGGCCTACTGCATCCTGGGGATCTGGTTTGCCCCTGTGTTCACTGACTGGGGCATTCCCCACACCACCAGGATGAGGGGTAGGGCTCTGAGGTGAGGCCTACTGCATCCTGGGGATCTGGTTTGCCCCTGTGTTCACTGACAGGGGCATTCCCTACAGCACCAGCATGGGTTATGGAGACCTGTGGTGAGGCCTACTGCATCCTGGAGATGTGTGTTTTTACTGTAGTCACAAACAGGCCCAGCTACCATGGCACAGGGACAGGGGATGGGGATGGGCTCCTCATTTGGGATCTTCAGCATCCTGGGGCTATGGTCTGTTTCTTGTGAGCACAAACAAGGCCTGTATCCATAGCACCAGGACAGGGGGTGGACCCCCTTTAGGGGCCTGCAGCATCCTGGGATGTCTTTGTGCTTTGTGCTGACAGGGGCATGTGACAGACCCCTGTGTGTCTCTTGGCCTTAGTGGTGGGCCTGTGGTTTTCTGTAGATTGGGCACATCACTGAGGATGCAACTGCGCCCCGTAGCATACCAATGTGGTCATTAGTTCACCTCTGCCATGGTTGCAGCTACCCCCTGTGGGCTTGGGGGTTCTGATATTGGGTGAGTGGATGACCTAGCTACAAGCTGGATGCGACAACACCAGACATTCTCCAGCAGTGCAGATTTTATTAGTGCTTTGGTTACAGGCTGTTCTTCACCACATCCTCATTTGGGGTGCCTGTCCCCAAACACTTACCTCACGTGGGTAATCAGAGCTCCTGTTATATCTGTTGTCGAGGCGGTCCCAGGCCCTCCTCACCCTTGTCAGGTTCTGCCTCCTGGACGAGCCAGGGAAGAGGCGTTGCTGGCGGAGGCAGAAGAGCTCTGTCAGCAGGTAAAGGTCGCTGTGTGTGAAGGCAGGCTTTCTTGACATGGCTGCCATCTGCTCTGAGTGTATCTCAGCTGCGTAGCCACGTGCGTTTATGAGGGCATAGCCACGTGCGTTCATGAGGGCATAGCTACGTGCGTTGGCGAGGGCGTGGCCACGCGCACAAATACATCTTGTTGGGGCCATGACACGGCGCGTGCTTATGTGCGTTGCTGTCGGCGGAAGGGCCTGCTTAAGTACGTGCGGCAGTGCGTTGGCATGTGCGTTGGCATGTTTGATTACAGATCCTCATGGTGTACTGCAACTCACATTAACGCTACCATCTATACATGTGATGGCCTATGGCTTATCATAGCCTGTGGGCATGAGCTGGATTTTGAATCCCCCACATTTTTGTCCTACTGCTATATATTGCAGGGTCTGCAGCATGTGTTCTAATACCTTCTGCTTCTGACATCTCACATTAGGGATATTTCACATTGCTTTGTCGAAGACTGTCCTTGATGTAGAGATGTCTCTCACATTTGTAATGTCCCTTTTGTTTACATGGATTGAGGGGGGTGGATGGAGACCAGGGCACAGAGAGTGTCCCTGATTGGCAAACTGTGGAGGTGGCATCCGGACCAATGTAGAGCTTCTGTGTATCTGTCTATTTTGAAATGTATAGCATTAGTTGTATCCTTCTCAGGCGTGCTCTTACACCCTTTCTCTCGTTCCTCTCTGGGTTTTTGATGACAAACATAGGCTTGCAGTCTGTACTTTACCTTTGCTATTATTGGGTTACAGACACCACTACTCCAGATGCAGATGCACCTGGCAGCCCTGCCATGTGTCACCACAGTGGGCTCATACCCATAGGCTCTGGCTGCACAGTCAGTGCATTTGCCAGTGGAGTAAACCTCTGTAGCTCCTTCTATATGCCTAGCTGGCTACAGAGCGACTTCAGTTCACCACACAGTCCATCTGCTGTGGTTCACAGGGTTTGATTGGAGCAGTCACAACCATGATGCACTACACATGCAAATCAGCTGTCCACTGATTAACACAAGATGGGGAATGCAACCCTACAGCACCTCGGCCTGGTAGGGGGAACTGACCATGTGCACCCCCACAGCACCTCGGCCTGGTGGGGGGTACTGACCATGTGTTTTACTGGCACACAGTAGCTACACACCGTAACATTGTGCGGTTACTGTGCTCACCCTGAGGGTGCAGTGAGGTGCCCAGCACCAGGTCCACAGAACCATCCATGTCAGACATAGGCCATGGTGGAGGTCCAAAGCAGTGTTAATGTGTGAGATAGGTAGTTTCTGCACAAACACCTTGAATATATTTGTCTGTCTCAGTCAGGTGTAGTCCCTACGGACCCCTAGGAGGATTATGGTGGTAAACCGGGTCTCCCATCAACAGATCCACATTCTACCTCCCTGCAATGGGGGCAGTAGGGGGGACCATCAACCTCAGTTCTGCTGTGGAAATAACACCCTTCAGGGCAGTCACTGCAGCGCTCTACATATCCATAGCACAAGAGCAGACAAACAGTAGGCCTGTATATGCTAGGCTGCACCCAGACACTATCTGATATTTTCCTGAAGCAGGCCTTCAGCCGCTGCACCCTGCAATGCGCTCCATCGAGACACATACCAGCTGCAAACAGTCTGCTAGTTGGTCCATAATGCATGTTCCTGTTGGACATGCGTGCACCCAGACCTGGGATGGCAGCAAACACAACAAGCAGCTCAGTCAGTGACTGGCCCCCAAAAGGAGACACATAAATATCACATAACAGAAATACTATATGGCACTATGGGGATGCCTAGCCATGCCGTGGTCACTGCACAGTCAGGGTGAGATTGATCTCCCTGCAGGACATACAGCGGTCACCCTGTCTGTGTAGGTGGTGGCCAGGCACTAATATGTCACAGTCAGTGCCCTATGCGCTGTGCAGATGCAGCCTGGCCAGGCCGCCCTGTCTGGGCTATACCCATGGTATCTTGCTCCTCATTATACACATTGGCAGGCCAATACTGGCAACAGTGCTGGCAGTGTGGGCTGTGGAAGGTGTTTGCAGCCTCCACACACTGTATAGACAGACACACACTCCGACACCTATGCAAGCATTGTGCAACTATAGAGGGGTTCAGCAGCCCTGCCCACCACACCAGTCCTGGGCACAGTAAAGGCATGGATATGGTACGCGATACTGTTGGGGGTCACTCCCCAGGGTGGTAAACACTGTCAGAGACCAGACCTGCAGCACACAATGCAGACATCAGAAATATTGTTATGATGGGGCTCAATGGGCAAACTGTGCTTAACGTAGGACTTGCTATCTGCCAGTAATCATAGGACACGTTTGATAGGTGTGTAACGCATACCCAGGTGTGGGGTGGCATTGCTAAGGCATGCACATGCTAGTATTGGGAGATGCACACAGGGCCCAATGTCCTGCCTCACCAGGAGGCATTTGCCAATGGGGCCTGGGTGTGTGGATGTGGGTGTGTCTGCCCCCTGTTGGCTGCTGCTTTACGGCAGAGGTTCCCAACACCAGTCCTGGTGTGCCAGACACTGTTCGGATTTTCATGCTGTCGCTCATTAATATGCATGAGCTACATCTGCATGCCATGGGGGTGAGCATAGATATGCAGCACAGGCATCTTTATTTGAGGCAGCATTGAACCTGACTGGTGTGTGGCCCTCCAGGACTGCATTTTGGAGACTCTGCTCTAGGTTATGCACCTGTTTATGGTGTCTGTGCTCGGTGGGGTAAGATATAGGCGTATTAACCAAGCATATGTTCTCAGCAATGAAGGTTTGACAGTAAAATCACGGTTTAGTTGTGGGAAAAATATGTGGACTGTATTGCCAGTAGCCCCAGCTGGGCTTTAAACCTGTGACCTTCTGTTCTTGCACACACTGTCTGTGTGCACTGCATCACTGTGTTGCCACAGATAGGCTGCATTCCCTAGGGAGTCCATGACTGTACATCCGACAGGGCCTGTCTGTTGCGGTGGACGTGCCAGCCTGCACATGGCTGGGCCACTGTCTGCTGTGGCTAAAAGCCACTGCCCCCTCCACCACCTGTACCCTTCCGCCAACATGCTGACATGTCCTTATCTTGGAAAATGCCTATGAGCTGATTGAGGTGTGGCACTCCAGGACTGCATTTTTGGGACTCGGCTGTGGGTAATGCCCATTGTTATGGGGGGGGGGGGGTGTAGGGTAAGATATAGGTGTTTGACCCATGTTCTCTGCAATAAAGGGGTGTCTTTACTATCTCTGTTTAGTGGTGGGTAAAATATGGGGACTGGGTTGGTAGGTGCCCCAGCTGGGATTTGAACCTGTGACCCTCTGGTCCTACAGGTACTGGCTGTGTCCGCTTCACCACACTGTAGCCACAGAGACAGCGCAGTCCCTGGAGATAGAAAACCTGTCAGAGTGAGTCAGAAACCCTGCTCTGCACATTTTTACTGTCGGCTCATTCACCTTGTATGGAGACAAAAGTGCACATAAACCCCAAAACTGACCTCGGAAAAAGGGGATAGACCCTAACCAAACTGGCCAATGGTGATATTAATGAGCAACCATAGCAGACACTCCCAGGAGAGCTCAGGGAAAAACGAACTAGGGAATGATTTTTGGACGGGTCTACGCTCCTTAGACCCTTCCAAACATCATTTTTGTTTTTTTGAGGCTTTCCAGGGAGTGTTTTTTATGGTTGCCCATTAATTTCACTGTTGCCCAGCTGGTTTATAATTTCTTTTGGCTTTTGTTATGGTCTTTTTACATTTCTATTTGCTATTTTGTTCTGTGCACATGTATCACACTGCTCACGTTTTGTCGGTTTCCCCGGTTTTGCTGTACATTGCTGACGTAAATGGTTTCTCTTCCCTTTAATATGCCTTTAACGGCAGGTTTTCATTCGCGTTGGGATTCAGCTCAGATAATCAGCGCGTTGGTGTGGGGGGGAGCCTCTCCCCGCCCACTCTCCGCCCACTGACCCCTTCTCTCCGCCCACTCTCCACCTTCCGCGCTGTTTTAATGCGCCGCGGGGGTTTACGATGGTTAACTGCGGTTTACGCGCGTAATGTACGGTTAACGATCGTTCGCATGTCAGAACACGCGTTCGGACATGCGAACGATCGTTAACCGTACATTATGCGCGTTATTCATGATTACCGCGGTTTAGTAAACATACCCCACAGTCTCTAAAATGCTTGTATGCAAATGCTAGAAGTCTAAAAAATAAGATGGGAGAGTTAGAATATATAGCACTAAATGAGAGGTTAGATATGATTGGAATCTCAGAGACATGGTGGAAGGAGGACAACCAGTGTGATGCTGTGATACCTGGGTACAAACTACATCGTAATGATAGAGCTGATCAAATTGGTGGAGGGGTTGCACTCTATGTTAGAGAGAGCATTGAGTCAGAAAGGATTAAAGTTTTGCAGGAAACAAAATTTGCTGTAGAATCTCTATGGATTGAAATTCCATGTAAAAAGGGGAAGGCGATGGCAGTGGGGGAGTACTATCCACCGTCTGGGTGATTTCAGTTACCCCGGTATCGACTGGGTCAGTGTCACGGCAGGACATGCTAGGGAGATAAAGTTCCTAGATAAATAATTTACTGCTTCTTGGAGAAGCTGGTTCATGAACCGACCAGAGGGGAAGCCATATTGGACCTAGTCCTTAGTGGAACACCAGATCTAGTGCAAGGGATAAGGGTGTTGGGGCCACTTGGCAATAGTGATCATAGCATGATTGCATTTGATTTAATTAGTGGAGGAGGGATGGTAAGAAAATCCACAATACTACCTTTTAACTTTCAAAAGGGAGACTATGAAAAAATGAGGAAAATAGTTCAGAAAAACTAAAAGGAGCAGTTGCAAAGGTTAAAGACTTACATCAAGCTTGGGTGTTGTTGAAAAATACTATCTTGGAAGCCCAGACCAGCTGTATTCCACGCTTAAAGAAAAGTGGAAGGAAGTCCAAAAAACTGCCAGCATGGTTTAAAGGTGAGATCAGAGAGGCTGTTGTTGACAAAAAAGCATCTTTCAGGAAATGGAAAAAGAGCCAAATGACGAAAACTGGAAACAGCACAAGCACTGGCAAGTTAAATGCAAGGCATTGATAAGGCAGGCAAAGGGAGAATTTGAGAAGAAGCTTGCTGTGGAAGCAAAAACACCTAATAAAGACTTTTTCAAGTACATTCGTAGCAAAAAAAAACCTGAGAGAGTCAGTTGGTCCATTAGATGATAGAGGGGTTAAAGGGGCACTAAGAGGCGACAAGGTGATAGCGGAGAGACTGAATGAATTCTTTGCTTCGGTCTTACTGAGGAAGATGTAGGGATGTTATCCATGACTGAAGTGGTATTTAAAGGTGCGGAAGAATTGAAGGAAATATCGATACATCGGGAAGATGTATTACAACTATTTGATAAACTAAAGAGTAGCAAATGACCTGGACCGGATGGTATACATCCAAGGGTGTTGAAAGAACTGAAATATGAGATTGCAGACCTGCTATTAGTAACCTGTGAACTATCATTAAAATCATCTGTAATACCAGAAGACTGGAGGATGGCCAACGTAACGCCAATTTTTAAAAAGGGTTCCAGGGGTGATCCGGGAAACTACAGACCGGTGAGCCTGACTTCAGTACCGGGAAAAATGGTACTGCATCACGGAAATGGTACTGCATCACGGAAACATGGGTCACTGACACAGACTCAGCAATTATAAACCAAATAAGCAAACCTGGCTATAAAATATATAACTGTCCCCACTCCAACAAAAGGGGAGGAGGAGTCCTAATTCTTGCCAAAGCCTCCCTACTTCTAACAAATACATCGCGAACCGCAACCGAGGGCATCGACATACTCAAAGTTGAAAACAAAACAATAACCATCTGTCTAATCTACAGACCCCCCGCTTCACATCATGAAACCCTGGCTGCCGCACTGGAAATCATCTCAACCACTGCAATCAAAAAACACCAGATTATCCTGGGAGACCTAAATCTAGCATCAGTTCCTCCCATGCAAGCAAACACTTTCCTTGAAGCCATGGACCAACTCGGGTATGAACAAATTATACACGATGCCACTCATAACAAAGGTAACACTCTTGATATGGTATTCATGCCCTCCAAACATCAGGAAAATGAAGTAAAAAAACCTGAAACACGAATAACTCAAGTACCATGGTCAGACCATCACCAAATAGAATTCTCAATATATCTGCCTACTATACCTGACCGATCACAAACCGGCCTAACACCCCCCCCCCCCAAAGGAGGTTCCAAAAATTCAATAAAGAAGCTCTGATAACATCTATAGTATCACGTATTAACCCTGAACACACGGATCTCGAAAATCTGGTAAACCTATGGAACTCAGGAATCGAAACAACCGCAAGCCCAACCTGGAAAGTCGCAAGCAACACAACTAAAACCAGAACTGAACCATGGTACTCTACAACTCTAAGCAGAATGAAGAAAGACCTACGAAAACTGGAAAGAAAATGGAGAAAAGTCAAAACCGAAGAACGCAAGATGGAATACCTAACACTCCTCTCAAAATACAAGAACGAGGTCAACCTGGCAAAAAAGACACACCACACTAACATACTCAATAAGGCGCTTAACAGGCCCAGAGAACTGTTCGAACTTGTTAAATCCCTCACCAAGAATTCCCAAGACGTTAACTATAATGGCACAATAAAGGCCCAAACATTAGCGGATCATTATGCCAGCAAGCTAAACCCACCAGTACCCACACACCCCACTCAAGACCTTGACGCAGCCACCACTCCACAGAAAACCAACATTTCCACAAGCGCAGATCGAAACGAAGAATGGAGCGCTTTCCAACATATCAAAGACCAGCAAATTCTAAACATAATCACCAACTTAAACACCACAAACTCCCCACTCGATCCATGCCCAGCGGCCTGGATCAAGGCGACGAAGAAAGAAATTGCCCAACATATCTCCCACATTGTGAACCAATCTCTTCAGCAAGGAACCATGCCAACGCAACTCAAAAAATCCCTCATAAGACCCATTTTAAAAAGCAAAGCTCTCAACAAGGACGACCCAACATCCTACCGCCCAATATCAAGCATATCCTTCCTAGCCAAGATCATCGAAAAGGCAGTCCAACAACAGTTGCAAGACCACATCGACGACAGAAAAGCCCTAGATGTTCATCAATACGGATTCCGACAACATCATGGAGTTGAAACCCTCCTTATAGCATTGCTTGACAACCTCCTCAAAGGCCTGGAAAACAAAAACAAGATGTTCATGCTTATATTTATAGACATATCAGCTGCATTCGATACAGTACATCACAGTACACTCATGAACCGACTCGCATCCATAGGAATAACGGGAACCCCTCTGAAATGGTTCTCATCCTACATAACAAACAGAATGCAGCAGGTCCACTTCAACGATGAAAAGGCAGACGCTTTCCCCCAAACCCAAGGCATTCCTCAAGGCTCAGCGCTGTCCTCTCTCCTATTCAATTTATACATACAACCAGTTTGCGAAATCTTCCAGATGCACTAGATCAGTTACCACATCTATGCAGATGATCTAATGCTTTATACTCAACTCAACGTAAATAAACCAAGTTACAACCAACTAGAAGAATGCCTAAGCAAGCTGCAAACCTGGTTGCAACAAAACAACATGTCGATAAACCATAAAAAAACAGAGGTGATGTTCATCTCCAGGAAACCGGACTTCAGCCCTCCCTCCACAGTCACCCTGAACAACAACGTCTATCACACAAAGACCGAGATAAAATATCTAGGGGTAATGCTTGATAGCAACCTAAAGATGGACAAACACCTCCGGATAACCAACCGGGCCATATTCCATAAATTAAAAGTTCTTCAACCACTACATAATATCATTGAACAATCCGACTTCAGAACAGTGGCTCAAGCTCTCATCACTCCCCACCTGGACTACTGCAACGCCATTCTACAAGGCTTACCAAAGAAAATCCTAAACATCTTGCAAATGGCGCAAAACGCTGCTGCTAGAATCATCATGAAAAAAGGCTTCGCCGAGCACATCACACCAGTACTAATTGAACTGCATTGGCTCCCCATTACTGCCCGCATCAAATATTTATTTATTTATTTATTTATTTATTTAACACGTTTTTTATACTGCCTTTTCCTTCAATCAAAGCGGTCACAAGAAATACAAGGTATAAACAAGGGAAACAAACAGTATAGACATGACAACATATGGTAATGTAGGAAAAATATAAAACACTAGTAACCACATTCAAACTCATACACAACATAGCACCTTCATACCTCACCAACCTAACCACCACACAACCACCCAACAGAAGCAGAAGAACCACAAACCTCAACACCCTCTGCGTCCCAAATAGCATAAGAACTGTCAAAGCATATACGAGTAACAGAACATTCTCATACGCAGCACCACTACTCTGGAACCAGCTGCCTTACGAGCTACAGTCAACAAGCGACTTGAAAGACTTTAGGAAAAAGCTCAAGACACACCTATTCCAAACTCATTACAACCTGTCCTAAGGCAGCGAGCCCTCTTCCTACTCGCTCACTGCGCCAAAGTAGATTCACTCTACCCCCGACCATAAGACAAGAGAAATTGCAATCGTGGACCTGTAATAATGTATATATGTACATATGTAAAGGCACCCCCCATCAATCGAGTGTAAATTCAGTAACCTAGCTACTGTGTTGTGTGCCAAGCCTCATAATCAAAATGTATATTTTGCTAATTCCTGTCCTGTACAGTCAACCCTGATATGTAAAGTAAACCACTGCTGATCGTTGGAAGTAGCGGTATACAAATGTATACTAAATAAATAAAATAAATAAACCATCATAAAGGACAAAATTGCTTAACGGGAAACAGCCAACATGACTTTAGACAAGGAAGATCTTGTCTTACTAATCTGTTATGTTTTTTTGAAGGAGTGAATAAACAGGTAGACAAAGGTGAGTCAGTTGATATAGTGTATTTGGACTTTCAGAAAGCCTTTGACAAGGTCCCTCATCAGAGACTTTTGGCAAAACTAAAGAGTCATGGGATAGGAGGCAGTGTACTATTGTGGATCAGGAACTAGTTAAAAGATAGAAAACAGAGGGTAGGGCTAAATGTCCAATTTTCCCAATGGCGAAAGGTGAATAGTGGTGTACCCCAGGGATCTGTGCTGGGTCCGCTGCTTTTTGACATATTCATAAATGACCTGGAAAAGGGAATAACGAGTGAGGTTATCAAATTTGCAGATAATACAAAAATGGAAATTACACTTACCTGGTAACTGATGTTCCTGGAGGCACTCCAGTTTAGTCCACACTTCTGGGTTGTGCACCTCCTCCTGCAGCTTGGAGACTGGGCATGTCAAAAACGTGACATCACTGGATGTAGTCTGCTGGCATCTCCCATCAGCCCCAGTGAACTATTGACAAAGCAGACTTAAAGGAGCAACAACTAAGTAGCCAACCATAACCAATTAACTGTATTACTACTATATAAAAGAGAACTTCCTTCCGGGAAGATGGGACTTCTTCCTTGTGCCACTTCCTTCCACCTCACCAGAGCGACAGACTGAAAGAACAAGAATAGACAGGAAATGAGAGAAATAAGGATACCTACCAGTCATCCAAGCCTTCCTCCGACAGAACTTTCACTGCTATCGTACGATCCTGGGCGGGAATGAGGACTAAACTGGAGTTCCTCCAGGAACATCAATTACCAGGTAAGTGTAATTTCCATTTCCTTATCGTTCTTCCAGTTTAGTCCACACCTCTGGGATGTAACAGAGCAGTACTTATTGGGAGGGACCTCTCCAGCCTGCTTACAACACCGCCGACCCAAATACAGCATCCTTTGCTGACATCTACACGGTAATGTTTACTGAAAGTATGCAGAGACGACCACATAGCCGCCCTACAAATTTCCACAGGCGGAACCAAACTGTGCTCCACCCAAGAAGTCACTTGCGCTCTGGTAGAATGAGCTCGTAATCCAGACGGAACCTGTTGATCCAACAAGAGATATGCCGAAGCAATCGCTTCTCTAACCCAACAAGAAATAGAAGCCTTCGCAGCCACCTCGCCCTTACGGGAACCCCCGAACAAAACGAACAGATGGTCCGATTTGCGAAAGGCCTCTGACACCTTTAAATAATGCTGAAGCATTTGCTTAACATCCAAGCGGCGTAGCCCCCGGTCCGCTGTATCCCCACACAAGGAACCCAGCACCGGAAGAGAAACTGTCTGATTTAAATGAAACAGGGAGACTACCTTAGGCAAAAAGGACGGAACGGGCCTTAGCACCACCTTTTCACGAGAAAAAGACAAAAACGGCTCTCTGCAAGATAACGCCTGTAACTCTGAAACATGCCTCTCTGAACAAAGAGGAGCCACCAAAAACACTGTCTTCAGAGTTAAGTCCTTTGTGGATGCCCGCTGTAACAGTTCGAAAGGCACCTTACCCAACGCTCCCAAAACTAAATTGAGATCCCACGGAGGCACCACGACTCTACGAGAGGGACGCAACCTGGTGACTGCCTTCAGAAAACGCAAAACATCTGCATGCACGCCGAGCGCCACTTCCTGAACCTTGCCTCTATAGCAAGCCAGCACTGCCAACTGAACTTTCAAGGAACTGGCCACCAGGTCCTTATCAAATCCCTCTTGTAGAAAACGTAAGACTATTGGCACGGATACCTTCGCCGCGCGCACTTGTGTCCTCGAACACCAGTCCTCAAATATACGCCATATACGAACATACGCCAAAGACGTAGACATCTTCCTCGCTTTAAGCAGAGTACTGATAACTGCTCCAGAATAACTTTTCTTCTTAGCCTCGCCCTTTCAATAGCCAGACCGTAAGCGAGAACCGATCCACTTGAGGCATCCGCAGAGGCCCTTAAAGCAACAGACTCTCCGTGACCGGTAGCCTCCATGGCTTCCCGTCTAGAAGACGTATAAGATCGGCGTACCACGGACGCCTTGGCCAGTTCGGAGCCACTAGCAACACTCTCCCCTGATGAGCTTCTATACGCTGCACCACCCGACCTATCATCGCCCATGGTGGAAATACGTAGAGAAGACCCAACAATGGCCAACTCTGCACTAGAGCGTCGATCCCTTCTGACAACCGTTCTCGTCGTCTGCTGAAGAACCGACTCATCTTCGGAAAGTCACAATGAAATCCATGATCGGCGGCCCCCACCAGTGAACCAGCTGCGCAAACACCTCCGGATGTAATTCCCATTCTTCGGCATCCACTTGAACCCTGCTGAGGAAATCCACCGTCACATTGTCCTTCCCCGCAATGTGTGCTGCTGAAATCGCCGGCAGTCGCTGTTCTACCCAAGCGAACAGCGCCTCTGCCTCTTTTTCCATGGTTGTACTCCCTGTACCGCCCTGTCGATTGATGTAAGCCACTGTGGCGGAATTGTCCAATAGAACTTGCACTGCACAACCCTTCACTGCCGCTTCGAATGCGTGCAGAGCTAATATCACCGTTCAGAGCTCCAACGTGTTGAACGACCAAGCGCTCTCCTGACCTGACCAAAGGCCTTGCGCGAAGAGTTCCCCATCCCGCGAGACTCGTGTCTGTCAACAATGGCAGCCACTCCGGTTGTTCCAGAGGCATCCCGGCCGAGAGAGAACACGGACGTAGCCACCATTTCAGCACCTGCTTGACCCCGAGAGGACAGGGCAATCATCTGCTCAGCGAGTCAGACTGATGAGACCACCGACGAAGTAACACCCATTGCAGCGGCTGCATATGAAACCTGGCCCAAGGCACTGCTTCCAAGGTCGCCACCATTGTTCCCAGCACCCTGAGGTAACTCCATGCCGAAGTTGCCGGAGTTGCCCTGAACTGGCGTACCACTTGCTGAAGAATTTGTATTCGTCGATCTGGGAGAAACACTGCTCCCCGCTGAGTGTCGAAGCACACTCCTAGATACTCGAGATTCTGGGATGGGCTCAGGTGACTTTTTGACATATTGACCACCCAGCCAAGCCCCTCCAAGAACTTCACCATCTTTTCTGTAACTCTCATGCTTTCGTCCTTGGACTTTGCCCGAATCAACCAGTCGTTGAGATAGGGATATACCAGAATTCCCTCCTTTCGCAATGCTGTGGCTACCACCACCATGATCTTGGTGAAGGTCCGTGGCACTGTCGCTAGCCCGAAGGGCAATGCCTGGATCTGATAGTGTCCCCATGGCAGAGCAAAACGCAGAAATTTTTGATGCCCCGCTCTGATCGGGATATGTAAATATGCTTCTGTAAAGTCGAGGGACGTCAAGTACTCCCCCTGACGCACCGCCACAATGACGGACCGCAACATTTCCATCCTGAAATGCGGTACTCTGAGACACCGGTTTACTCATTTTAGGTCCAAGATTGGGTGAAGAGGCCCGTCCTTCTTTGGGACCACGAAATACATTGAGTATCGACCCCTGCCGTAATCTTCCCTGGGTACCGGAACAACTGCTCCGATTTGCAAGAGCCGATTCAAAGTGCCGTGAACCGCCAGAACCTTTTGCTGACCTTTGCAGGGCGACATCACAAACAAATCGCGAACTGGCCTTGCAAACTCCAGAGCATAGCCCTCGCGGATTATTTCCAAGACCCACTGGTCGGATGTTATTTGGGCCCAGGCAGGAAGAAAATTCTGGTTGCCCGCCTATCGGATCGCTTCCCCCTTCGGGGCCCCCCTCGCTTCATTGCGGCTTTTGAGTGGTTGCTGCGGACGTCACGGCGAAACCTCTACCTGCTCCACGAAACCCACGAAACCCCTGGGCTCTAGGAGCAAATCTTCCTCTTTGAAAATAACCCAAGCAGGAAGTCCAAAACCTTCTAAAATCTCTGAAGGAGCCCCTAAAGGCCGGTGAAGACTTCCCCTGCTTAGGCTTATCCTCTGGGAGCCTACCCTCCTTGGACTCCCCTAAATCCTTAACCAGCTTATCGAGATCTTCCCCGAATAACAGCCGTCCTTTGAATGGAAGTTTACTGAGACGGGCCTTAGAAGAACCGTCCGCCGCCCAATTTCTTAACCACAAGGACCTACGGGCGGCAACTAATGATGCCATGCTATTAGCTAGAGCCCTGGTCAAATCATAATGCACGTCTGCCAAATAAGCTGATCCTGACTCCAGACGATCTATCTCTCGTAGACCCTCTTGCTCCAGCGGGGCCGACTGCTGCAACCCCTGCGACCAGCAGAGACATGCTCTCGCCACCCAAGCCCCACAAATGGAAGCTTGCAATGACAAGCCGTTGGCTTCAAAGGATTGCTTCAGCAACCCATCCACCTTTCTATCCTGCGCATCCTTCAAGGCTGAACTACCTTCCAGTGGAATAGTGGTCTTCTTGGTTACGGCTGACACCGCCGCATCAGTCCGCGGAGAACAAAATCTTTCCTTGTCCGTATCTGCCAGAGGATACAACCTATTCATAATCCAAGCTCCTCTGAGCCCTGCTTCTGGCTGATCCCACTCATCCTGTATCATCTGATCTACCACCTTGTGGACGGGAAACACTATCTGAGTTTGCCTCACCGCCTGAATAATTGGGTCTTCCTCATTATCGTCCTCCACCAGCTGTTACGTTGCCAGCTTTAGTGTCTGAAAGGATTCTATGATAAGAGGCATCTTTTCGGAAGATCCGAATAATTTTCGCCTGATCCTCCGGCTCTGGAATCTCTCCTTCTTCCAACTACTCCAGTCCAGCTTCCAGGTCCACTTTGTTTTCGTCTGCTTCCTGCCACTCCAACTCAGAGGAGGAGCTGAGGTCCTGAGTCTGAAGCCGGAGGAACCCCCAAAGACCCCGCTTGGGCCTCTGGACCGGCCCCTGGCGGATTAGCCAGCAGGACCTCTCCTTCTGGTTCAGCGCACACTCCCTGCAGGTCCTGTCCTGCTTTAAGTTCCATCTGCTGCTCTACGCTGACAGACGCCGCCATACAGACCCGGCAGGTCCCAGAATCTGTGATAGCGCCCCTATGGGCACCGCAGACCACGCAAAGTGGACGGGATGCCATCTTTCACAGCTCTGGCAACAAACCCCAACGGTAAAAAACAAAAAGAGCAACTTTGTCCTAAAACACAAAAATGTTTCTTTTTTTTTTTTATAACAATCAGCAAGACCCTTCCCCCAGCCAGGATCAATAATCCCAGTACTTGGAGAGCCAATCCAGGGATCCACCATATGCTGCTGTTAGACCTCCAACTAAATAGAACTCCCCCCCCCCAAAATAAACTGCATTAATCACCTATCAAGCCCCAAAACTACAGAACAGTGACCACGGGAGAGAGAGACAAACAACAACAGGCTAAAACTGCCACCCCGTGCGATCCCCGGCTGAGTGGCGCACCACGCGGCCACCACGCTGCTAAAATGGCCGCCGCTGACT
Source organism: Ichthyophis bannanicus (assembly GCA_033557465.1). NCBI lineage: Eukaryota > Metazoa > Chordata > Amphibia > Gymnophiona > Ichthyophiidae > Ichthyophis > Ichthyophis bannanicus. The sequence goes on from CM066045.1 coordinate 59,184,168, forward strand.
GACTTAGCAAAAGGGTGCCAAAATCGCCACAATAGGACTCGCGCGCCTGCGGCCTTTCGGACCCCGACAGTACCGGCAAACTGCTCCCCAACACAATACCTGCCAGGTCTGCCGGTGCGATCTCGCTGCTGTGGTGCTCTAATCCACACGGCTATGCTCAGCTGAATAGCGAGTGATCAGCCGCGGACGAGCTCCCCGCTGGTTACCAGACTGAGCTTGCAGGGTCGCGGCTGTCCCGGAGCGCCGGATGCACACTGCTGCTTCTCTACTACAGGGCTCTCTCCCGTACCCACCTGGGAGAGAGATCTGAGCCGGGTAAGCCTTCAATAGCAGACACACACAGACAGGTGAAGCAGGACCCGGCACAAGCAAGAGAAGGCACGTTAAAACGGCCTCTTTTTTTTTTTTTTTTAAAGCTACAGACCCCCAAATCAAGAAAACATTAAAGGAGTCCCAAAACCAAACAAAACCATCTCCTACTCTATACTAACAGCTCCTTATGTGTTCCTCTAGTGAGCCCAACACTAAGGCTCACTACGTGCTCCTGCTGCATGGAGACTGGACACACTGGGGCTGATGGGAGATGCCAGCAGACTACATCCAGTGATGTCACGTTTTTGACATGCCCAGTCTCCAAGCTGCAGGAGGAGGTGCACAACCCAGAAGTGTGGACTAAACTGGAGGAACGATAAGGAACTATTTAAAGTTGTTAAAACCCATGAGGACTGTAGAAAATTGCAAGAGGATCTTGATAAATTGGAAGACTGGGCATCAAAATGGCAGATGAAATTTAATGTGGACAAGTGCAAAGTTATGCACCTAGGGAAGAACAACCCAAACTATGGTTACACGATGCAAGGTTCCACATTAGGAACCACCATCCAGGAAAAAGATTTAGGCGTCATTGTGGATAACATGTTAAAACCCTCCGCCCAGTGTGCACCGGCAGCCAAGAGAGCAAATAGAATGCTAGGTATCATAAGGAAAGGAATGAAAAATAAAACAAAGCTTATTATAATGCCTTTGTATCGTTCCATGGTGTGACCACACCTTAAATATTGTGTGCAATTCTGGTCGCCGTATCTTAAAAAGGATATGGCGTTATTAGAAAAGGTTCAGAAAAAAGCCACCAAAATGGTAAAGGGGATGGAAGGATACCCCTATGAAGAAAGGCTAAAAAGGTTATGGCTCTTCAACCTGGAAAAGAGACGGCTGAGGAGAGATAATTTATAGACTTCTTGAGTGGAGGAGTAGCCTAGTGGTTAGAGCACTAGCTTGGCAACCAATCAACCAGGGTTCGATTCCCGCTAGCACTCCTTGTGGCCTTGGGCAAGTCACTTAACCCTCCATTGCCTCGGAAGAAAGGCCTGGCAATCTACTTCCGGTGACAATGCCAAGAAAACCCAGGAGCTTCTGGGTCGCCAGGAGTCAGGACTGACTCGAAGGCACACATTGCATTTTGCATCATAATGAACAGAGTCGAACGGGTAAACGTAGATTGATTAGCAGGGACTGTCTTTTACACGTGCCTGCTGCGTTTCTATTGCTGAAAAGTTACTGCCTCTTTCTTCCGCCTGGATCAGCAATAGAAACGGTTTTGAATTTATCTCATAAGAGGCTTACTGACTCACAGAATAATGTACTGGCTCGTGGTCTGTCTTTTGTAGTTGGACTTCGATATAGTAGCTTTGATAATCGTGTTGCTATTGAACGGTTTATTCGATCAGTACAGTTGAAGCTCTTTTTTTATGATAAACCTTCTATACCTGATTCATCTGTGGTAAGCCAGAAGTCGTCGTGGGTACCCCCTGGGGTGTTAGACCCGTTGATTTATACCTTTAAGCATCTCATCCTTTCTGATTTGCAGAAATTGGAGCAGAAGATGAATAATAGTTCTAAGAATCTTTCTAAAGTAGAACTTGCAGCGCTACAAGAGCTATCATCAATGGACGATATTATTATTAAAAGAGCTGATAAAGGCGGTGCTGTGGTAGTAATGGACACTGGGAGTTACCATAATGAAATCATGCGACAATTAAATAACGCCAATAATTATATTAAGTTGGATACAGACCCTACTAAGGAGTTGCAAAGTTTAGTGTTAGATTTAACTACTGCTGCAGTTGCACAAGGTTTTTTGACAGAGAAGGAAAAACTGTATTTAAATCCTCCTTTTCCAAAAGTTCCAGTATTCTATGCTTTGCCTAAAGTGCATAAACGCCTTGACGACCCTCCTGGGCGCCCAATTTATCTAGCAATGATTCATTGCTTGAGAGAGTTGGCAAATATTTGGATATATTTTTACGTGATGAAGTACCTCTTATTCTATCTTACGTTAAGGATACGACATATTTTTTGAACATTTTGGATAATTTCCAGCAAGTTGATAGAGTGAGTTGGCTGGCAACTTTGGATGTGACTGCGTTGTACACATCAATTCCTCAAGATGAAGCCTTAAACGTTTTGAATGATGTATGGGAAGCCCGTATACAGCCTTGTAAGGTACCTACTACATTTTTAATGGCTTTAGCTGAAGTGGCTTTGAAACTCAATTATTTTTTATATCAGCATGAATTTTTTCAGCAAATCTCCGGTACTGCAATGGGGGCTACTTTTGCACCCTCTCTTGCAAATCTCTATATGAGTGCTTTTGAAAATCAGTGGGTATATCCGTCTGCATATATGTCTTTTATATTAGGTTGGTATAGATATATAGATGACGTATTTTTATTATGGAGTGGCTCCAAAGATGCTTTGATGGAGTTTTTTAAATTATTTAAATCTCTGTAATATGTCAATTAAGTTTGATATCAATATTCAGTCATCTACTATTCACTTTTTAGATGTGAGAATCATGAAATATGAGGGTTGTTTTCACACTACATTATATGCCAAACAGGAATACCCTGTTGCACTATTCTAGTTATCATCCGGAGCATTTAAAGAACAGTTTACCTTATTCACAACTTTTGCGTTGTCGTCGCATTTGCTCTTCTCGCAGTGAGTTTGAATCACAAGCTACAGCAATGATTCGAAAGTTCAAACAGCAAGGTTACCCGGATTCCCTTTTGAAGAAGGCGTATAAAAGAGCAAGATTTAATCATTGAGAATGGCTATTGTCTCCATCAGTAAAGAGTGTACCTGATGTGTCAGCTTCTTTTCAGCAATTAGCTACAACAGAATCTACTTGTATTACTTGCGTTTTACCTTACTCTAATTTGTCAAGTCGGCTGACTTCTTGTATACGACGACGTTGGCGTCTTTTTTCTACTCATTCCACACTTTCATCTCATAAATTGCGCATTGCTTATAAGCGCGATAAGAATTTGAGAGATTATTTATGTCCGGCAGTTCCTAGACACTTTCAGTCGCTGTCAAGTCATGTACATATTAGTTGTAATCGCTGTATTTTTTGTTCGCTTATGGATCCAATTTTGCCTGCTAGATTTTTATCTAAACCTTATTTTTTGAAAGTCAGTACTACTTGTAATTCATCGTATGTAGTTTATGCTCTATGGTGCTCGTGTTTTAAGCTGTATATTGGCAAAACAACACGCCCCCTCCGTACACGATTGGCTGAGCACAAATATAGTATTTTGAAAGCGAAGTTGGAAACACCGTTCATTCAACATTGCAACTCATTTGCTCATAAAATCGATGATTTTAAATGTACGGTGGTTGATTGTGTTCCTGTCAGTATTTGTGGAGGAGACCGTGGGAAGTTACTACTGCAGCAAGAACAGAAGTGGATTTTTAATTTGAATACACTTGCTCCATATGGACTTAATGATAAAATAGATTGGACACTGTTTTTTTAGTAGCTTTGGAGTTCTGAGCGTGCATTCCTCTTGTTTGAGTTAAGATAGGTGGGGAAATGACGTCATTTTATTGATAGCGAATCACAGTGAAGAGGTTGGCCTTTAAAATGTGACGTCAGACGCGGTAGTTTTAGAAGTTGGAGACATTTGCTGTCCATATGAGTTATTTTTAAGTTTGTTGAGTGATAGTTAATACGTCCGAGTCTTTAAGTCCCTGAAGAAGCCTGAATGGCGAAACGAGAGCTTTTGTTGGACTGTTATGGACTGTCTCGGTGTTAACTTGGCTTCTCTAGTCGGTGCCGTCGGATTCTGCACCGAATATCAGTGTGTACGGGTTTGCCGGAGGCGGACGTAGCGGATTCTAACCGTGCTTTAAGTTGAGTATGCTGCTTTTATTATCAGCTTTGTACTGGCTAAATATTTAAAGCTTTTGTGTATTCTCTACTTACAGGATGCGGAGCTTCTTGTAGGAGCCAGCGTGCACCCGCGGCTGGGCATTCCTTGCGCACTATTTAGATGAATAATTTGATGTAATGAATGATTTTGAAATCCCAAAAAAGTACTTTTAGGTGATATTGGTAATTTTTTTCTAATTTGGTTTTGATTAATAATTATTTGAAATATTATATAATTAAATTAAAATATTAAAGGTTAATGGCCTGTGATGTGGAATGTACCATCTAACCCTATGGTGATTAATTTCGCCAAATGTAGGGGTAGGTTTCTCTGAGGCCAGATTGCCTTTATAGAGTTGGTTAATTGGTTAATTGACAAATTAGTTGAGAGTTTAGCAGTGAAGGAAGGCTGTTGTTTATTTTAGTATGTGCAAAACTAACCCATTTAGAGACACTATTCCAAGACAAAGAAAGATAACTGTGGGGGAGCACTTTCATGATCAGATCAGTGCATCAATCTCCTTCACTTAACCCTCTATATTGCTTCAGTTACAAACTTATTAGATTGTAAGCCCTCTGAGGATAATAACCCACTTAATGTACTTGCATGTAACTCCCTAGTTCTTTGTGTCCAGGGAGAGGTGATTTGGGTTGAGTTTATCACCCCCAGTCATTTATATGGATGGATGTTCGGGTGACAAAGTACTGGAATTTTATGATTTATAATATTGGAAAAAACAGATCTTTGTTAAGTCCTTACTTGTTTGTTTCATAGTATCTGATTATTTATCTTCAAAAATCTTTTGGTATTGGATTGTTTTAGATTCTTTTTATTATTCTGATCATAATTGGATTTACTGGATTTAGCTCATACTTCAGAGAGCCCCATGCTCCCTCCAACTGGGAGAGGTTCTTGGAGAAAACCACATGGAAATGGCAGCAGGGGCGGCCCAAAGGGGGGTGCAGGGCCATGTGCGGAGACCGGTGCGGGGCCTCATTTACATAAGGGACCTCATTTGCATAATGTTACCATACACTAACTTTTAGTAAACATGCCTCTTAATGAGTGCATGGATAAAGAAAGACTAAAAGATTTCTACATTACTATAATCCAGTGCCAACCGCCAGGCACATTAGGTACTACTACAAACACTGCCCATTTAGAACCCATAGCAAACCCGCTGTATCGTAACAGCACTAGCAGGACTCATAAAGCACCATACCATACCTATCAAAAGGCAACACTGCAAATATTAAACCAATACATTTCAGAGAATAACAATACATGATCTACTGTGGAAAGAGAGCAAGTGGCAATGTCAAATAGGAATTACATAAACAGAATACCTCAGCTCAGTTACACATGCAGAACATAGACCATCACCAAACAAGGAATCACAGTTTAGAAACAGGAAGACAATAATTAAACTGGGAACCCTAAAAGCCAAACGTGGAATGTACAACAACAATGTAGAAATAAAACTATAAATTAATTTCCTCTTATACTAAACAAAGCACAGACGTTAATGATGCACATTTCCCAGAGCTGATATATTCCAGTTAATAAATTCAAAATAAAGAGATCTTTGTACCTTTTGTGCATTTTTTTTTCAGTTGCAATTGTTCCAGCCACTTTCTTCTGGTTTATTTGTGTCTTCTGCTAAATCTCCATCATCTGCTGTCCATCTGTCCTTTCTTCTCTCTTCTAGTTTTTTTCCATTCTCTCTCTACATCTGCTTTAACATACTAATCTTTCTCCTTTTGCTCTTTCCTCATTCCTATTTCATCCACTCAAATTTTACCCCTCCATCCTCAATCCCCACTTAGTCTCTCAATACCCGGCCAATTGTAGATTTTTCTTCCCTCCCACACAAAATATTTTTCCCCTCTCCATTTCACTCTCCCAGCCCCATCCCCATCCCATTCTAATATCCCCCAACATCAGCTCCCTTCCAGTTCCAGCCCCACCCAGTATCCACTCCCTTCTAGTCCCTACATCAGCCCATTTCCAGTCCTGGCCCCCCATCAGCCCATTTCCAGTCCTAGCTCCCCCATCTATTTCCAGTCCTATCCGAGTCCCTTCATCAGCTCATTTCCAATACCAGCCTCCCATCAGCCCATTTCTAGTCCTTTCCTAGCCCTCACCATCAGCCCATGTCAAATCCTAGCTCCCTTCCACTCAGCCCATTTCCAATCCAAGCCCCCCATGAGCCTACTTCCAGTTCTAGCCCCTCCATGAGTCCATTTCAATCCAAGCCCCCACCACCCTATGTGAAGTAGGGGGGCTGACACCCCTATGTGAAGTAGGGGGCCTCACACCCCTATGTGAAGTAGGGGGGCTGACACCCCTATGTGAAGTAGGGGGCCTCACACCCCTATGTGAAGTAGGGGGACTGACACCCCTATGTGAAGTAGGGGGCCTCACACCCTATGTGAAGACACCCCTATGTGAAGTAGGGGGGCTGACACCCCTATGTGAAGTAGGGGGGCTCACACCCCTATGTGAAGTAGGGGGGCTGACACCCCTATGTGAAGTAGGGGGGCTGAAAACCCTATGTGAAGTAGGGGGCCTCACACCCTATGTGAAGACACCCCTATGTGAAGTAGGGGGGCTGACACCCCTATGTGAAGTAGGGGGGCTGACACCCCTATGTGAAGTAGGGGGGCTGACACCCCTATGTGAAGTAGGGGGGCTCACTCCCCTATGTGAAGTAGGGGGGCTGACACCCCTATGTGAAGTAGGGGGCCTCACACCCCTATGTGAAGTAGGGGGGCTGACAACCCTATGTGAAGTAGGGGGCCTCACACCCCTATGTGAAGTAGGGGGCCTCACACCCCTATGTGAAGTAGGGGGACTGACACCCCTATGTGAAGTAGGGGGCCTCACACCCTATGTGAAGACACCCCTATGTGAAGTAGGGGGGATGACACTCCTATGTGAAGTAGGGGGGATGACACCCCTATGTGAAGTAGGGGGCCTCACACCCCTATGTGAAGTAGGGGGGCTGACACCCCTATGTGAAGTAGAGGGGCTGACACCCCTATGTGAAGTAGGGGGCCTCACACCCCTATGTGAAGTAGGGGGGCTGACACCCCTATGTGAAGTAGGGGGCCTCACACCCCTATGTGAAGTAGGGGGGCTGACACCCCTATGTGAAGTAGGGGGCCTCACACCCCTATGTGAAGTAGGGGGGCTGACACCCCTATGTGAAGTAGGGGGGCTGACACCCCTATGTGAAGTAGGGGGCCTCACACCCCTATGTGAAGTAGGGGGACTGACACCCCTATGTGAAGACACCCCTATGTGAAGTAGGGGCCTCACACCCCTATGTGAAGTAGGGGGGCTGACACCCCTATGTGAAGTAGGGGGGCTCACTCCCCTATGTGAAGTAGGGGGGCTGACACCCCTATGTGACGTAGGGGGCCTCACACCCCTATGTGAAGTAGGGGGGCTGACACCCCTATGTGAAGTAGGGGGCCTCACACCCCTATGTGAAGTAGGGGGGCTGACACCCCTATGTGAAGTAGGGGGGCTGAAAACCCTATGTGAAGTAGGGGGCCTCACACCCCTATGTGAAGTAGGGGGCTGACACCCCTATGTGAAGTAGGGGGCCTCACACCCCTATGTGAAGTAGGGGGCTGACACCCCTATGTGAAGTAGGGGGCCTCACACCCCTATGTGAAGTAGGGGGGCTGAAAACCCTATGTGAAGTAGGGGGGCTGACACCCCTATGTGAAGTAGGGGGCCTCACACCCCTATGTGAAGTAGGGGGGAAATTTTGTTTATTGAAAAACATGCAACAGATACAAAAACAAATCAAAATCATGAAACCCAAACCAGTCCCAGACCCCCCAAAAACCCCCACCCACCCCATCAAAGCAGAGACAATGAACCAAACCCCCCCCATGACCCACTCCAACCCACCACCACACACAGCAAACAACCCTCCGTGCCCTACCCCCCGCCCAACAACAGCACAGAGCAGTCCAAGAACTGTCCAAGTCCCTTTAGTCCCAGACCCCCCCAAACCCCCACCCACCCCGACAAAACAAAGTCCAGGAGACCAGACCCCTCCCCCGTGACCCACCCCCCACCCAACAACAGCACACATCAGTCCAAGAAACGTCCAAGTCCATGGCAACCCAGCTGTTGTAGGATTGCAAAACCCCAACAAAACCTCACCCACCCCAACAACACCCAACAATCCCCCACAAATACAAACGAAACCCACGATCCCCCACCCCCACCCCCATCTCCCAGAAGTAAACAGAAAATCCCCCACCCCCATCCCCCCCCAACCATCCCCAATCATCCGTCCCACAAAAACAGGCAGCAAAACCTCACATCCCCTGCCCTCAAAAATACCCAAATACCCCCTCCCCTAAACATACCACCCACACCAAACACCCATCCCACCACAACCAATAATAATAAAGCCACCCACCCCCCACAAACAAAAGTAACATAAAGGCAACACCTGGCCCCTTCCCCCAACAAAGGCCCACAAAAAGAAATCAAAGAAACAAAACAAAATAGAACAAACCAAACCAAAACAATGCCCTGGCGATACAGGACAGCGGAGCAGGATGCACAAATGGACGATGACAGCTCTGCACCACACCCCAAGATGACTTTGGGAGGGAACACCCATCCCCCGACTGGAGCAAAGAGCAGGCCGCAATAGCCCAAAGAGAGAGAGGGAGAGGGAGGAAGGCCCACAAACTAGACCCCATCACCCACTCCCTAGAAACCCCCCCCCCCCCACGTTTCTTTGACAAATAGGGATGACTCCCTGATTCCCAGATCAACCCTAGGGCACCCTAGGTCAACCCTCCCCCCGAATTCATGGGGGGCGGAGGGTGAGGTGACGCCACAGACGCTCCCAATGATGGGCCTCTACCACCCTCCTTTCGCGTTGCGCCATGCTGGCCACGTCCTCCAGAATGTCGCGCACCACCTTGTCGAGGGGCAGGACCAACCCCCGGGCCGAGACATAACCGCGCGCCTGCCACAGATGGTAGCGCACTACGGCCGTGACGAGGTAGAGGGTCCCGGAGTCCTGCCTCGGGGGAAAGGACCAGGCCCCGTATACCCACTCCGCATACGTAAGGAGGGAAAGATCATGCAGGTGAAGGGCAGCGGACACCAACCGGCAGGCCGCGACATTAAAGGGGCACTACCGGAGGAAATGTTCCATGGTCTCCGTCTGCCCCTCACACCCTGCCCTCGGACAGTCCCGATCGGCCTGTGACCTGTACTTGAGGTTGTCCCTCACGTACAAACGCCCGTGGAAAGACAACCAGGCCACATCCCGAACCTTCTTCGGCAGTCGAGGGGAGTTCAACTGCCGAAGGCCCCGCTGCATCGTATCCGCCGGACAGTCCCGCAGGGCCCACCGTGGTTGAAAATGGGGAGCGAGTACCATCCGATACAAGCCTTTCCACCCCTGAGCTTGGGCGAGCGGGTCGGTCACCCCCCACCGCCGAATGAGCCCCACCATCGCAAAAACGTATGATGGGGCCTGTTCCCCGCTACGACGCACACGTGGGACCGAGGACGCCCCCTCCCACTGCTCCCAGAAGCGGGAGAACCATTCCCGGTAGGAGGCCACCCACCAGACCCCACCCCCCTCCTGCATCCGATTCAGGTGAAACGCCATAGACAAGACGGACAGAAAGACAAAGGGGTGCAACATACCCAAACCGCCCTGTGCCCGGCCCAGGCAAACTATGTTGCGCTGGACAGGGTTCATGTGGTTACCCCACAAGAAATGGAAAAAGACAGCACTGACAGACGCCTGACAGGACAACGGAAGAATGAAGACCGTGGCAACGTGCAGAAAGAGGGGAAGCAGAAATGTCCCGAGGAGTTTGATCCTCTCCTCGAACGTACATCTCCACCCCCTCCACCCCCTCCACCGAAGCACCCGACACCGTGCGGTCTCGACACAACGCTCCCAATTGGACACCGCGTAGTCCTCCGAGCCGAAGACGAGGCCCAAAATACGGACCTCCCCCACGGGAGGAGGAAAGGGGGCACAGGAAGGCAGGGAGGACCCGGAGGGCCCCAGCCACAGCGTCTGGCACTTGCTGTGGTTGACAACAGAGTGGGCCACCTCCGAGTACTCCTCCACGGCCTCCTGCAGGGCCTCCACCCCCTCGGTGACGTCCACGTAAACTGAGATGTCGTCGGCGTAGGCCACCACGGTCACCGGGGGCGCACCAGGTGCCCCCAGGCCCCGCAACCCACCCAAGGACAATCTCCTGAGGAAGGGGTCGAGGGAGAACACATACAGCAGGAGGCTCAAAGGGCACCCCTGCCGCACCCCCGAGGCGACACGAAAGGGCCATCCGAGCCACCCGTTGAGAAACGGGAAGCTCACCCGCCCTCGGTACAGCACCTGCAAGACGAAGAGGAAACCTGCGGTAAGGCCGAAGTGCTGGAGCACCACCCACAGGTACTGGTGATTGATTCGGTCAAAAGCCTTGGACTGGTCCAAGGAGACCAACCAGTGGTCCCGTTGGATCGACCGGCCTCTCCCGACCATCTTCCGGACCGTGGCGGCAGCGTCCAGAACCCCTCTCCCCTGAACGGAACAATACTGGGACGGTGACAGCAAAACACCCGACACCTCCACCAGTCGGTTGGCCAAACACTTGGCCAGGATCTTCCGGTCCGCGTTCAGCAGAGAGAGCGGCCGCCAAAAATCCAAAGAGCTATCGTCCTTTCCCTTGGAGAGCAGCAGCAGGACAGACTCGCGAAATGACCGCGGGAGAAACCCCGTGTCCATGATCTCCTGAAACAGGGAGGTCAGGAAGGGGGCCAGCTGGGCGATGAAAATGCGATAGAACTCCACCAGCAGCCCATCGCGCCCAGGCACCTTCCCAAATGGCATGGCATGAATCGCCCTCTCTACCTCCACCTGCTGAATCGGAGCAGCGAGCGCATCGACTTGCGCCTGAACCGCAGCCGAAAACACCGGGGGAAGGCCCAGGTACTCTCGGATACGTGTGAGGTCCACGGGACGATCCCCAAACAGGTCCGAGAAGTATTCCCCCACCATACGTAAAAGGTCCTCCTGAGAGGTGTGAAAGGTGCCGTCCTCGCCCCGCAGGGCCATCACTTCCCTATGCCAAACCCTCTCCCTGAAAGTTAGGAAGGGGTCTGGGGCGACAACCCTACCGGCCGCCCCCTCGAAGCAAAGGGAGGCGTGGCGATCATAAAGCAGGCCACGGAGCTGGACTCGCACCTCCTCCAGTGAGGATGAGGATGCGGGAATGGGCCCACCACCTTTCCCGGAGCCTGCAAGGGCCCCGGAGGAGGTGGTGGCCGCTGTCCGGATGTTATGGGGCCTCCAGGAGGAGGCCACCCTGCTGCAGGCCCGGTACTCCCACCTGGAGGGCCTGCAGGCCACTGTCCCAGGAGCGGATTGGGTGGCCTACCGGAGGCAGGTCAAAGAAGTGAAGTGGGCCCTTACGGTAAAACAACGGTGGATAACTTACTTGAGAGCTCAGGGTTGTAGGTCCCTCACGGAGGTGTTCAGGAACCAGGATCGCTGGGCAGACATCGCTGTAGCAGTCCGGGGGGGGCCCTCGGAGATGGCACGGTCGTCTGGGTCTCGGTATCCCCCCCTGCAATTTCACGCTGCTGGGGTATCCAGGAAGGTGCACAGCCACAAAAGTGCTTACCGGGATGAAGTTCGTGGTTCGCCAGCTTTGGATAGTGTTGGTTGCCAAGGAGAAGGTGTTTCTGCTGTTCCGAGGGCTGAGACTGCTGCTGTTCTGCAGGCTCCGCAACATCAAGATGGCGCTTCGGCGTCTGGGGGCGGAGTCTCCGGTTGTCCAGCCAGTCCTGGAGGTTCCCTGTCTCTTGCTATGGGAGCTCCGCGGGCGTTTGCACAGTGCCCTGAATTTGGTTTGGAACGGCAGAAAATGAGCAGAGGAATTGAATCCGCTACTTTGCCATCTGTTTCGTTGCCGAAGAAGGGTTTTCCGATGCCATGTTTCCTTCGCGGGATTTCCCAAGATGGCCGCCATGCTAATGCGGCCAGTGACGTCACCGGTAGGGGTGGTCTGCAGCCGCAGGCGTTCAGAGTGGGGGCATCCCCGAAGGGGGTGGAGTGTACAGGCCCTGTCATCGGGGAATCCAAGGAGCAAGATGGCGTCGGAGGCGTCACTTCCGGTTTCGCCCGGAAGTGGAGTGGCGAATCTGTTCCCGGTTTCCTGGAATCGGAGACTGCTCCTGGCTTGTTGGCTGCGGTGCTCCGGCAGAAGGAAATCGAGTGGTCCACTCCAGCTTCTGCCTCCACCGTGTTTGAGTCCCCTCTGCCTCATCAGTTTCTGGATTATAACAACGATGACTGCCCGGTTCTTGACGCCACTGCCGGTGGCGTCTCAATGCCTGCTGTCCCGCTCAAAGGAAGATTAGGAGAACCCTTTTCTGGAGTCAGCTCTCTGCCCGTGCACCGGCGGCGGCACGATGGCCCCTCGACATCCACCAACGTCGGGGCGAAGAAGCGGACATCGGCCCGGAAGGAAGCGACTTTTGCCTGGGACTGCTCCCGATCGGTTGGAGCCTCTTCCGGCAGCCTGCACGCCTCTTCTGCCAGTGTTTCTGCGGCAGAGCAGGGTGCACTGGCCGCGGGATGCTGCCCGAGCCCCACGAGGCCCCCGTGGTTAGGGCAGGCTGCTCGTGCTGCATCCCACGGGGCGGGGGAGGTGGACGGATGCCCTGCTCGCGTGGAGGGAACTCCCGCTGGGGCTGGACAGCAGCAGCAGACCGGGACTCCTGGTGGCGCCGGCAGCAAGGTAGGACCTGGGGAAGGGGGGGAGGGGGGATGGTGGTCGGGTGGCCCTGCCTTGCTGCTGGGGGTCCTGGGGGGGCCGGAGGCTGGGGGGATGGCTGGAGGTTCGGTCACGGTTGGGGTGGAGCGGTCTGTGCAGGAGCAGGAGAGACCGGTGTGCTTTGAGGAGAGGGACAGGGATCAGAAGGCCTGTCCTCAGGGTTTTGTGATAGGGGGGGCTGTGGTCACCTCTGGAGCGCCTGGTGGAGCCGGGGGATCCATTTCTGAGGGGGTGGAGGGCAGGATAGTGACGGAGGGCCCAGGGGGGGGCTGCATGGCTCCCCAGTCCGTGCTGGAGATACCCCGGAAGGGGCTTTGCGTATGGGGAAGCAGGGTGGGGGTGCAGGGGGGCTCATCGGTGTAACGGGCTGTACAGAAGAACAACTCCACAACGCCCTTTTGGTGGCTCTGGAGACCCCGGAGGGGACTAGGGGGGTGTACGAAAAATTTTGGATCATATAGGCCCCGCCTGTACAGCCAGATGGGGTGGAGGGAGGGGAGCAGGGGATGCAAGAGGGAACCCCGGAGGGGGATAGGGAGAGTATCCCGAACTCTGTAATGGCCCAGCTGGTGGTCCCCAGCCCCACTGACTCCCTGTTGGTGGCGGCTGGGGGCCCTGAGCTGCAGCAGGGGCCTGTTTCTCAGGTCACAGAGGGGGATGGGAGGGGATCTGATGGGAGGGAGGCAGGGGGGCCGGTCCCTCCCAGTACCTTTGCGGAGGCCCTGAGGGGGTCTGATGGTCCTGCAGGGACCTCTGGTGGGGTTGGCGGGAATGGGGCTCCCCAGGGAAGGGGATCCGTTGGTACAGAGGGGGTGTGGGGGGAACTGATCGGAGGGAGGAAGGGGGGCCAGTCCCTCTCCGTACCTTTGCGGAGGTCCTGAGAGGGTCTGGTAGTACGGCAGGGACCTCTGGTGGGGCTGGCGGGAGGGGGGTTCCCCAGGGAAGGGGACCCATTGGTGAAGAGGGAGGTGGGGGGCTTCTGAGGGGTAGGGGGTGAGGTCCGACGGCGCAACGTGGCGCAGATCTGGTGGGCCGGGGAGGGGCCCCCTCCGGCCATGGAAAATGTCTTGAGGATGGTCCTTGGGCTGGGGTTTCTCCCAGGGGATCTGTATGCCTTCATCCACATGAACAACACCATCGAGTATGACGTTAGTTTCATGCTGCGACGGGGGCTGGAGATCTTCTGGGACCGATACCAGCAGCAGAAGGGGCAGGGCGGGTGGGCCAACTTTTGTGTGATGCCTGTCTCTCGCCAGGGGGCGGTACCTGTGACCATCCTGGTAAGGAATGAGTCGCTCCCAGGGCAGGACATGCGGTTCTGGTTATCGTGCCACGCGGTGCTTCTCGCACCCCTAGTCAAGGGCGCTGGGCCCCTAGGGGTGTGTGATGGGTCGTGGAAGGGTAGGATCCGTCTGCGTGAGGTGGGTAATGTCATGCAGCACGTGCCCTCGGCCGGTTTCCTTGGTCGGGATCGCATCTTGTGCTACTACCCTGGGCAACCCCGCGAGTGTCACCGCTGTGGCTCATTTCGGCATCTGAGCATGACCTGTCCTGAGCAGGTCTGCACCCGTTGTGGTGGACGAGGTCATGCCTCGGCCAGGTGTTTGCTCATTCACTGCAACCTTTGCGGGGAGTTGGGCCACCCCTTTGCCCGCTGCCCCTCCGCGTCACACAATGGACCGGGGGGGGGGGATGTCGTCGCCCCATCTCGGACTCCTGTGAGGGAGGAGGTTGTGGAGGGCCCTCTCTCTCAGGAGGTGTCTGGGGGCCCTAGGGTGGAGGAGGCCATTGAGCCGGGGGAGCCACCCAGGGGAGGGGTACAGGGTAGGCCGGAGGAGCGGGTTGATGTGGTGGAGGTAAATGTATCACGGCAGGATAGTGGGCTGTGGTTGGTGCCGCTGGAGGAGTGGACTACGGTCTCTCCTAAGCGCGGCAAGGCCCAGAAGAAGAGACGGGCGACATCCCCATTGTTGGATGCAGAGCCCGTGTTGGACATCAACCGTTTCGTCTTCTTGGCCGACGATGCGGCTGAGGCTGATGAGGGGCTGCCGTCAGAGGCAGGGCCCCCTGTGCGGCGCCCGGTGCAGTTTGCAGCGGAGCCGGCCCCTCTTCCTCAGCGGCCGCCTTTAGTGCGGAAGGCGCGTCGCAGTCAGGGTCCTCCAACGAGTGCGGGTCCTGGCGCCCGGCTCCCGGTGGTAGTCCTGGAGATGCTGCCGGGGCGGGTGAGGGAGGACGGGCTATTGTCTCCGCCGTTGGGTGTCGGGCCTCCGCAGGGGCCCCCTGCTGACCCGGCCACCCAGGCCTCCCCCGAGGGGGCGGGCACTGTTGTGTTGTCAGAGCCTGCGTCTGGGGAGGGAGAGACACTGGCGGTGGATTCCACTGAGGAGATCATTCCTCCAAGCCCCGACCTGTCTGTGCCCCCTCGCCCCGGGGGGGGGGGGGGCTGCACTAGCCCTCGCAACAGCTTTGCCTGGTGGTCCCGGGGGCACCAGCACCCCCTGGGGTGATAGGGTCGAACGGGAGGAGGGGTCCTCGAGGCGGTCAATGTGGACCCCGAGGGGTTGCTTCAGCTTGCGGGTGTTTCCTACAAGCGGGATTCCGGGGATCCAGGGGTGGGTGAGAAGCGGAGGAAGGGGTCACTGCGCACAGAATAGCCATGGCGTGCACCCCTGCGTTCTCGTGCGCCACTATCAACGTGGCCAGCATTTGGACAGACCAGGCGCGGGCTGCGGCCTATGGTTTTCTTTCCGCAAGTGGGCTCGATGTCATCTTCTTGCAGGAGACCAGGCTCACCTAGCTCGCTCGCCTTCACCAGGCAAAGCGAGAGTGGATACTCTTATGAAGAAAGGCTAAAAAGGTTAGGGCTCTTTAACTTGGAAAAGAGATGGCTGAGGGGAGATGTGATAGAAGTCTATAAATTAATGAACGGAGTGGAACGGGTAAACGTAGACAGATTGTTTACGTTATCAGAATATAGAAAGACTAGGGGACATACAATGAAGCTACAGGGTAAAATAAGACTAATAAAATAAAATATTTTTTCACTCAACGTGTAATCAAACTCTGGAATTTGTTATCGGAAGATGTAGTAAAGGCTGTTAGTGTAGCTGGGTTTAAAAAAAGGTTTGGACAAGTTCCTGGAGGAAAGGTCCATAAACCATTATTAAGAAGGGACCCAGGGTATCAATGCTTGACCCAGTACAAGCATTGTGGAACCGGTGTCTTTTGGGGAAACTGCTAGGTACGTATGACCTAGATTGGCCACTGTTGGAAACAGGATACTGGGCTTAATGGACCTTGGTCTGACCCAGTATGGCATATCTTATGTTCTTAGGTCACATAATGCATCAGGATGAGTGTCAGAAATACAGTACTGGCTTAAAATCTCACTCATGGAACTGGGTAACTTGACAACCGTGCATATCTTTTGTTCTTACCAGAATCGCATTTCCCTTTGCAAGTACTAGGGATAGGACCTTCTCAGCAAACAGTAACCTATTCATTCTCTCTTATGTCTTTGCCTTTTACCTTTGATTCCTTTTAGAATGAATAGTGTGCAGAACTATTTAAGATATCTGCATTTTCTTTATTTATTTAAAAACATATATAAAATCACACATCCTGCAATAGCTCATAGCAGCTTACAATAATATATATATATATAATTAACATGTAAACAAAACAAAGACAATAATTTAAAACTATGACTAGCATTTCAACTCATTCTCCCAAATTTTCCCCAAAAAACTGTATTTACTTGACTCCAGATTTTGCTTTGGCTTTAAGCAGAGATAAGTAGATAACAAGCGCATTATCTACCGGAAAATGCATAACTCTCATCAATATCATTCACTAATTCCAAAAATTAAGCCAGTCGCTATTAATAAGTCCATAAAACCTTTCTCGTAGATATTCTTCATTATCAAACCTAAGCAGCTTTTTGTTGTTGAAAAGTGCACTCCTAATACCACCAGGGTCTTTTCTGTCCATTCTGAAAATTCACCCCGACAACTTTGCTCTGATCTTGGCCGCGGCCATCTTGCGGTTGGCGCAGCCCCAGCATGAGCGGTGTAGCGGCCTTACGTCACTTCCGGACCGGCGCATTACGCTCTGTGTGCCGGCGGGAGAGCTTCCGGCGGCCTGACACGCGCGCCCAGGGTCCCCTCCCCCAGTCCCTCGAGAACCCGTTCCGCTCCCGGTGCGCCATGGCCTCCTTGCTCAAAGTGGACCAGGAGCTGAAGAAGAAGGTGAGTCCTCGGGCTCCGTCGCCGGCTCCCGCCCTCTCCCTCCCTGTGGCCGCCCTCCGCGGGTTCTCTGAACTCCTCGAGGGCCCCGGGCTCGGGCTTCCTTCCCCTGCCCTTCTGTCTCTTCCGTTGCTCCTCGGTCTGGTTCCTCTGTGGCTTTGGACGCTGAGGCCGAATAGGTGGGGCTCTGTCAGTCGTCTCGCGTCCCACAATGGTCACAAATCGCTTTTAAGCATAAAGGGGGATGGTGTGTCTGGAACTTGGATCGCTCCCCGCGCCACAAATACGATACGGGATCTGGAGCTCATGTTTGACAGTAGGTTGAGCTACTGCCCTCCTCTCCCGCACTTAGCAATCTCCCAAAGCACGACCTCGGACGTGTATATTAACCTGCCCCCTCGGTGCCTTATGTATGACGCAATTTTTAGCATAATGAAGCAATGACATCACGCACAGTCTCGGCATCTCCCCCCGTCTGTGGGTGACGCTTGCGGCGTCATGTTAAACCACGTTATCTAGTCGCCCGGTTGTTTTCCTTCAAGGTTTGTGACCTGCTTAGTTTTTCTGGCAGCGGTTGAGGGCGACAGCAGGTTTGCCATAGGCGCTGCCTGGGGCAGAGAATATTGGGCTTCGGCCAGGTTTAAAAAGGTTTCGTAGTAACCTTTACCAGGCGAAGATGACGGACCCTGAAATTTACGAGCGGGTTGGTTTTATACTGTCCTTTGAGTTAGGCGAGGAGAGAGTTGTTCTTTGCTGAGACACGTGGTTTGGGGACAGAGCTCAATTTATGGGATGGGGCACAGTCTGCTGCTGAGCTGGATGCTTCTGCTGCAGAGCTAATATTTGTACTTGTTGTTGAGTAAAAATGTGCTTTATTGAACTGACCTAATGGCGAAATGCTTTGTACTGGTATGTGTAAGGTCACAAATGTAATCACTGGCAATTTAATGCAGCACAGTGCACTGCCAATACTATAGGTGATAGTACTCTGCGTACAGTTTCCTGCACAAATGAGAGCTCAGAATGTAAGAAGAGATCTAACATAAGCAGAATCAGTGTGCAAATGGCTACCCTAATGGCAGTTCATTTAAAACTCTTTACATGGGTGGTAAGAAATCAATTAGTTTTGCAGCGCAGATGCAGAGAAGTATGCAGACAATGGGAAGGGTGAAAAATTAAGGGCTGGCTCATGGGTCTGAGGTCGGCACAAGTGAGGAATTGCGGGTAATGTAGGCTCAGAAAAAGGCTTTATCTTTTTTATGACTTTGTTGAACATAGTGCTGGAAAAAGAACAGCGGGGGGGGGGGGGGCTTGCTGGAACAATGTTTGTGCCATATAGCATCATTTTTCTCTGAAGTGTAATGTTAGTGTTTATGAACACAATATAATATTAAATACCGGTAGTACTTATGCTCAGAATCATATTGCTGTTTATGTGCCAGATGATGCATGTGCTAAATTGCTAAGCAGATTTTCTTTTTGGTGTGCACAAGATGGTGCTGCCAATACAGATCTCTGTGTGTATGATGTGCCTTGCTTGTTGTCCTTGTTTAGTGCAGACTTTTGCACACAGCTCATTTACATGCTGTTTGCCTAGGGAGGCTTGTTGAGCAAAACGTCTGCATTAAACTTACATTAGGAAACACTGCGCTAGAACTTTAGTCCAGGGTTTCTGCATCAAGGCCCCAGTGAAGTCTCTTGTTCACCAGGTTGACTGGGCTGGGGAAGCTGTAGAGACTGTATTCACAGCACCTACGTTGAGAGTGATGGGAGGAGCAGGTAGTCCTAGAAATTGCTCTAGTCACAGTGCCTGGATTCAGGTCCAAATTGCAAGGAGCCACGCTACATGTCCTCCTTCCGGTGACCATCACTACAATGTCCAGATTAAGTTAGTTGGGGGGGGGGGGGGGGGAGAGCTCATAAAATAGAGGCAAAATGCCTGGGTAGTTGTGAATGAAAGCTTTTTATGATGGATCCTGGACCTGGTTTTGACTTCTTTATTACCATATCTGAACTTTTTTGAAATTTGTAATGTGAGATTAAGAGCCAGTGTACAACTGAATTTACTTGGACAGAATTTTCACTTTAAAAACCTATCATCTGGCAATTCACAATTATGCACCAGAGTATCTTCTCTTATGCCTTTTGTGGTAGTGCAGTTTTAAAATGGGGTTGAAAAGGTTTGATGTGCAGTTCTTTGAAAGACTTTGTGGTACTGAGTTGGACAGTTTGTACAATCCTTTGCTGCTTTTTATCCTTGTACTTCATACCAATTTTCAAAGGGGGAAATCCGGGGAAGGGGAACAGAGAGAGGTTAAGGGATGAATGCAAGGGAACCAAAGGGTACAATGCCTATTTAGCTAAAGGTGCACTCCCCTCCTCAAGAATCCACACACACCCCTTCATAGGAGAAACACGTATCCCAGCTCCACACGACATACACACACAGGAATCTCGCCTCTGCAGCACACACACACAAACACCGCAGCCCTATACACCACACACACAGACTGGCACCCCACAGTTGCACCACACAGACCCTTGCTATCTGAAGCTATAGCTGTTCTTATCTAAGGATAACGCACAATGTAGGAACTTCGGTACTGGTTTCACGAGACTTGAGAACATGATACTAGTGCAGGAGAACCAGGGGGGGGGGGGCAGGGATCATTAGATGACAAGTGCTGGCACCTAAGATTTTGGCCTAGCTCCTAAATCAGCACAAAATCTTTCAAGGCCGCCTCTGAACAATATCGGTATCTTTGAACAGAGATCACATTCTGAGCAATATTCCAAGCAGAATGGTTGCTGTCATGTGCCACATACAATTCCGACATATGCACATATATTCATTACGGCACAGTTTGCCTGCTTATTTTTTTTATTTTTTTTTTAAGAATCATTACAGCAGGGAGGGGGGTTGTCTGCTCATGAAACAGAGTATGCCTTCAAGTAGGCATTAAAGTTCTGGTGTTACGTTCAGTGTTTGCTCTTCTGTGCACTTATGTGCATCCAGGTGGGATAGCTAATCGCTTGATTATCGTGCAGTTTGAATGGATTTACATGGGCTAGCATTGACACTGGCTTCTGCGCAGTGATTACTTTCACACCGATCCCTTTTCTGCATTGCAGCGCGACACCTATGCATTAAAAAAAAAATCACAAATGCCGCACTACCCATGGCCAGATGGCTTGTTAACATTTCTGCATCACCCTTTAGTGTTTTCTGCACAAACTTATATCACCACTGGTGACTAGGGTATGAATACTGTGCTTTGAGGTCTTTTTTCCATTTCATTTAGCATGGGCTGAAACTTTCAGTGCATGTTAAACAATTTTAATATGTACTAAAATCATTTTTGTGAGTGTTAAACATTAACATACACTATAAAATTAGTTTAGTATGCATTTAAAAAGAGAAACCTCCCACTGAAACAGCAAATGGAAAGAAACAGTGTTTTGGTGTCTCTTGTGGTGCTTGACATTGAGAACCCACTTGCCTTGTTTTCTACAGTTTTTGGATGAAAGAAAGTGTGCCTGAATTGTACCCTCCTGTTATCCGCATGATATTATATAAAAAAAAAAGAGAAAAGATCCAGCAGATACAAAGTATTGGTTTGATCTGTAACCGCTATGTTTTTCTCTCCCACTACACATATGTGTACTTAAGCAATTATAGGAGAGAGTCTGATGGTCAGGACTTGAGAACCTGAATTTGTACACACAAGACTGCATTTTTTCTAGATCATTTTTACTTTTTTCTTTCAGGTTGACTGTTTTCGGGAACGAATCACAAGTGAGGTGAGCATTGTTGCTTCTGTTCCACTTAACTTACAGCATGGAGCTTTGTAGTAGGGCTGACTGACTTGAGGGTCACATTCACTGGTAATGCTGCCTGTTTCCTTCGGGGGATTTTATAAAGAGCAACAGCCTGAAAAGGTCTTCTGAATCTTTGCTTTTAATGACAACAGGTGATCCAACCAGGAAAAAGATATGAGTCATTTTATACATGAGACCTTGCGCCTTATACCATCTCCATTACTTCAGCTTGTAGAAAATGTGCATAAAAGGCCCCACCCACAAATTCTTAATTATTTTTAATCACAGGTGTTCCATTCAATAGGGAGAGGGAGAGAACAAAATAAATGGCCATTTAAAAAATGGCTATGAATAGCTAAAACAATATAACCAATCCTGTTGTCTTCAAAAGTTAGATCCTTTTTAAATGATTTCTTATGAGATGTCCTGCTTTTAACTGCAGCTGCTTGCATTGTGCACTGCAGCCCTTGTTTGCATGCTGGAGGAAGTGGCTTCTGCCCCTTTACAACAGGAAGTCTGTATCAGACGTTGGAAGGGGCGGAAGAAAACAGCCCTATGGCACTGAAGTTTTAAGGTGAGTGTCACAGGGCTGTTTGAGGCCATTGCCTCCGCTCCAGGTCCCGGAGAGAGGTGGCAATGGGGCAGGGGCGCAAGTGATGAATTTTGCCTAGAGCACCTCATCTTCTTGCACCGGCCTTGCTCAGGTACAAGTTTAGATTGTAATTATGTTGGAGACAGGAAAATACGTACTGTACTTGAATGTAATGAGCCTTGAACTTCGAGAAAGGAATGAGCTAAATCCAAAAACAGCCTCTTAGGGGGAAAAAGGAGCCAAAGGAGGAAAATGGGAAACTTAAACACTGGCTAATTAGATGCAAAGTATTGATAAGGCAGGCAAAGAGAATATTTGAAAAGAAGCTTGCTGTGGAAGCAAAATCTCATAAGAACTTTTTCAAGTACATTCGTAGCATTTGTAGTTGGACCACTAAATGATGGAAGTGTGAAAGGGGCAGTAAGAGAGGACAAGGACACAGCAGAGAGACTGAATTTTTTTGCTTCAGTCTTTATTGAAGATGATGTAGGGAAGTTATCCATGCCACAAGTGATATTTAAAAGTGGTGTATTGGTGGATTTGAATGAATCTTGATAAACCGGGAAAATGCCATACCACAGCTTGCTAAACTGAAGCGTAGCAAATCACCTGGATTAGATAGTATACATCCCAGGGTGCTGAAAGATGACATGACAGACCTACTATTAGAAATTTGTCTATAATACTTGAAGATTGGAGAGTGGCCAACATAAACACAATTTTTTAAAACTGGTTTCAGTGGTGATCCAGGAAACTACAGACCTGTGAGCCTGATGTTGATGCTGGGCAAAATGATACAAACCATTATAAAAAACAAAATTACTGAACATATAAGATAGTCATGATTTAATGGGGAAAAAGCCAACATGGATTTAGCCAAGGAAAGCCTTATTGCACTAATCTATTATATTTCTTTTTGAAGGTGTGAATAAACGGGTAGATAAGTGAACCGGTTGACATAGTGTATCTGGATTTTCAGAAGGCCTTTGACAGACTCTTGAGGAAATGAAAAAGTTATGGGATTGGAGGAAGTGTACTAATTGTGGATTGGTGACTGCTTAAAATATAGAAAGCAGAAAGTACAGCTAAATGGCCAGTTTTCTCAGTGGAGTACCCCAGGGATCAGTGCTGGGCCCGCTGCTTTTTTAACATTTATAAATTACCTGGAAATAGGAATAATGAGTGATGTGATCAAATTTGCAGATGATACAAAATTATTTAAAGTTGTTAAATCATAAGAGGATTGTGAAAAATTGCATGAAGACCTTGAGAAATTGGGAGACTGGGCATCCAAATGGTAGATAAAATTTAATATGAATAAGTGTAAAGTTATGCACTTAGGGAAAAACAACCCAAATTATAGTTACACAATGCAAGGTTCCATGTTAGGAATCACCATCCAGGTAAAGGTTCTAGGCGTCATCGCGAATAATACATTGAACCACTCCGCTCAGTGTGCAGCAGTGGCCAAGAAAGTAAATAGAATGTTTGGAATCATAAGGAAAGGAATGGAGAATAAAACCAAAGATGACATAATGCCTCTGTATCGCTTCATGGTGCACTGCACCTTGAATATTGTGTGCAGTTCTGCTCACTATATCTAAAAAAAATAAAATAAAATAAATGACAACGGAATTAGAAAAAGTACAGAGAAGAATGACCAGAATGATAAAGGGGAGGATGGAAGGATACCCTTACTAGGAAAGGCGTATAAGGTTAGGGCTCTTCAGCCTGGAAAAGAGACAGCTGAGGGGAGATATGATAGAGGTCTTTAAAATAACGAGTGGGGTGGAACCGGTAAATGTAGATTACCGGTAGTTGTTTACT
The DNA here is from genome assembly GCA_033557465.1 of Ichthyophis bannanicus. Taxonomy (NCBI): domain Eukaryota; kingdom Metazoa; phylum Chordata; class Amphibia; order Gymnophiona; family Ichthyophiidae; genus Ichthyophis; species Ichthyophis bannanicus. The sequence continues at coordinate 59,207,707 of CM066045.1, forward strand.
CCTTCAAATTGTAGAAAGATGCACAACGAAGCTACAGTGTAGCATATTTAAGACTAATTGGAGAAAATATTTTTTCACTCAAGTGATCAAACTCTGGAATTCCTTATCGTCACTCCAGTCCAGTCCCTTCACTTCTGGGTTGCGTAACCCTTCCAGCAGCTTGGAGGCTGAGCCCAACCTTTTTGGGGGTGGAGCGGTATAAATACCACTGATGCCACCCACCAACCCCAGTAATCTCAGCCTCCAAGCAGCGGGAGGGTTCCGTAAGCCTAGGGCTTACTGGAGTCCTTCTTTGCCTTTATTTCACTGATTCCACTGTATTCATTTATTTATGCATTTATTTCTATTTGCATTTATTTTGATTGAATTTGAGTTAATTTAATTTCTAGAGCTCTGCCCCTTTAATTGCTCCTGCTCCTTCCCCCCCCCCCCCCCAGCCGGATAGAACGTCGGAGGAGAGCCGCTGCTCGCAGCATTGAGGAGGGCCCTTCTGCCCTTCTCTGCTGCAGAGACCACAGATTCCTGCGCCTTCCTCACCCTCATCTGCTGCCTCGCGCCGAAGCCCTCCGGCAGGCTGAGCGCTAGAGGCAGCACCGCGGGACCGCGTGCACAGCCAGACCCGTCCGAGATTGGAAGGACGCGGCGGCCACACACGATCTCTTCGAGGTCCGCGGGGGAGCTTTGGAGCAGCGACTTGCATCGGGAGCAGAAGCTTTTCGCTCCGGAGGGCAGCGGGAGACTCAGCCATCATCCGAGAGGAGAGTCTCAGGATCCCCCGTTCAGGCTCCACGTGGTGAGGCCTACCACGTGTGGAGCCAACGGGTGGGCACCGCTGCTGCGGCCCTGAATCTAGCCCAGCCCTGAGAAACAGGAAAAAAAAAAACCGCAAGTACCCCTATTTGCTTAGGGCTGTAATTTACTTTTTCTTTAATTTGCGTTTAAAATTTATTTCTAGTTTTATTGCTAGTATCCTGGTTTAATTTTGGGGGGGTTTAACTCGGCTAGAGTGTTTCTTTATTTTTGTCTCTAAGGCTAATAGGCTTTGGTTTCCCTCCTGGGGTAATTCTTTGGGGTAAATTGACCGGAGAGTGAGCTATCTCCACAGTAAGGACAGACCCTCCCCATTAGGACCAGGAGAGCTGGCAACAGAGGGCTCAGCTCTAGGTCATGTCCACCAAGTCGCGCTGCCTTTCCTGTGGGATACGCAGGGGTACATCCGCAGAGACAGGGATCTGCAGGAGCTGTACCGCCATGGCGGCTTCAGCGGAACAGGAGATTAATCTGGCCATGACCCATCCCTCCCAGGAGTCTGACGATCTCCTTGGCGGGGAGGGGGGGTCACAAGTGCCTCCTTCAACGTCCTCGGACTTACCTGCCCCTTACCTCCCCACCGACCCCCCCCACTGCAGGGGAGGGTGGAGTAGGGGACTTCTTCTCCCCGGATTTCATCCTCTTACTTCACAAGGCATATTGCTTACGTAAGCAGAATTCAGGGGCAGGAGTAGAGGCCGGCCCGGCATTGGGGGTCAAGCCATCCAGGCCCCTGAGGACGAGCAACCCGGATTCTGTCATTCCACCGAAGCGCCCCCGGGTGTCTGAAGAGGAGCTCCTCTCTCAGGGGTCTCTGGAGGAGTCGCCCTCGGATAAGGACCTTGACGAGGATGAAGAGGAGCTGGAAGAAGGGGAGATTCCAGAGGAAGACCAGTCCAGGATAGTTAGTCTTTCGTCGGGAGGAGTTACCGGCATTGATCAACGAGTCTCTGAAGGCCCTCAATATGGCCTCGGATACGCCGGCAGAGGATGAAGCGTTGGAAGATCCTTTGATCCAAGCCATTAGGAAATCCCAGAAGGTCTTTCCTGTGCATAGGGTGGTACGACAGATGATACAGGAAGAATGGGACCAACCTGAGTCAAGTCTAAGGGGGGTCCGGTCCATGCTTCGGCTATATCCTCTCCCGGAGACAGACAAGGAGCTACTGAAGTCCCCTAGGGTGGATGCGGCGGTGTCAGCGGTCACTAAGAAAACCACTATCCCAGTCGAGGGCAGTACAGCCTTAAGGGATCCTCAAGACAGAAAGTTGGATACTCTCCTGAAGCAAGCATTTGATGTAAGCGCCCTCGCCTTGCAGGCCTCGGTCTCCGGAGCTTGGGTAGCTAGGGCCTGTTTAAGGTGGTCTCAACAGCTTCAGGCAGACGAGAGCTCCGCAGGCGAGGTGCGGACCAACGCGACCAGATTGGAATCCGGAACAGCCTACTTGGCAGATAGCCAGTATGACCTCATCAGAAGCCTAGCTAAGAACATGGCTTCAGTGGTGGCGGCCAGGAGATATCTGTGGTTACGGAACTGGGCAGCAGATACCTCCTCGAAAGCACGCCTGAGCCGACTCCCCTTTAAGGGAAGCTGTTGTTCGGCGAGGATTTAGAAAAGCTGGTAAAGGATCTCGGCGAGTCCAAGGGAGGCAGGCTCCCGGAAGATAGACCGAAACAAGGCCGTCCCCCGCCCCCGGCGCGTTCCCAGCCGAGGGACTCCCGGAGGTTTCGCTCAGCCAGATCCAGCTCCTTTGCCAGAGGGCGTTTTCCCTCTAGGGGTCAGGGCTTTCGAGGGTTTCGGGGAGCAGGCCGCGGTTTTGGAGCAGCCTCCTCCTCCTCCTCCTCGAGCCTTAGAAAACAACAGTGAAGTCGCGGGGGTCCAGGGGGAAGAGCTGCCAGTTGGAGGACGCTTAAGGCAGTTTCTTCCTGCCTGGTCCCGGGTCACGTCGGATCAATGGGTTCTAGAAGTGATCAGAGAGGGCTACGCTCTCGAATTCTCAAAGCAGATACCTCCAGCCTTTGTTCAGTCCCCCTGCGGTTCCTTGGCAAAAAGTCCAGCGGTGGAGTCAACTCTCGCTCGGTTAATTGCTCTCGGGGCGGTGGTTCCAGTACCTCCAGATCAGTGCGGTTCGGGTCGATACTCAATTTACTTCGTTGTGCCAAAGAAGGAAGGCGCCTTCCGGCCAATCCTGGACTTAAAACAGGTCAACCGCTGTCTCAAGGTTCCACACTTCCGGATGGAAACTCTGCGGTCAGTCATCGCAGCCGTAAGGAGCGGGAAGTTCCTGACGTCCCTCGACCTGACAGAGGCCTACTTGCATATCCCCGTCAGGGAATCCCATCAACGGTTTCTAAGATTCGCGGTGCCAGCGGGCCACTTTCAATTCCAGGCCCTTCCCTTCGGCCTAGCGACGGCTCCACGGACTTTCACCAAGGTGATGGTGGTCGTAGCGGCCTTCCTTCAGAAGGAGGGAATTCTCGTTCACCCGTACCTAGACGATTGGCTGATCCGGGCAAAGTCAGAGGAGGAAAGTCGCGAGGCGACGGACACAGTAGTTCATCTCCTAGAAGAGTTGGGGTGGATCATCAACCGAGCAAAGAGCAAGATGACTCCTTCCCAGGATCTAGAGTATCTCGGCGCAAGATTCAACACCGGCAAGGGCAGAGTGTTCTTGTCCCGAACTCGGGCCAGGGACCTAAGACTACTGGTCACGCGGTTTCTAGACAAGCGATCCCCATCAGCATGGCATTATCTTCAGGTCCTGGGCACAATGGCGGCGGCTATAGAGGTAGTACCCTGGGCCAGGGCCCACATGCATCCATTACAGCGAGCTCTATTGCGGCGGTGGTCTCCGCAACTCCATCCCCTGTCGACACAGTTACCCTGCGCTCCAAGGACCAGAAGATCTCTTCGTTGGTGGCAGTGCCCACGGAACCTGGAACGCGGGATGCCCCTCGAGCCACACCGGTGGGTGCTGTTGACAACCGATGCCAGCCTGGTAGGCTGGGGGGCGCACTGCGAGGACCAGTTTGTCCAGGGGCGATGGTCTCCGTTGGAATCTCAATGGCCCATAAACAGACTGGAATTGCGGGCCGTCACCCTGGCGCTCAGGGCACTCGAGTCCCGGGTACAAAGCAAGGCAATCCGCGTCCTCTCCGACAATATAACCACGGTAGCTTACATCAACCACCAGGGCGGCACCAGCAGCCCCGCCTTGGAGAAGGAAGCGGAAACTCTCCTCCAATGGGCGGAGATCCGCCTGGAAGCGCTTTCGGCGCAGCACGTAGCAGGCACGGACAATGTCACGGCCGATTACCTCAGCAGGCACACGATAGACCACGGGGAGTGGGAACTGGAGCAATCGACCTTCGACCAAATAGTGACCCGATGGGGGTCCCCGGTTATGGATCTCATGGCGAGATTCTCCTCAGCCAAGGTGGACCGATTTTTCAGCCGACGGAAGGAAAGAATGTCCGAAGGTCTGGATGCTCTATCTCAGAAGTGGCCGGCGGAGGGGCTTCTCTATGTATTCCCTCCTTGGGCACTGATCGGAAAGGTTCTTCAACGAGTGGAGTCCCACCAGGGTCTGGTAATCCTCATAGCCCCGGATTGGCCTCGTCGCCCCTGGTACGCGGACCTGGTGAGGCTGCTGGCCGACCAGCCCTGGCGACTGCCTTGCAGGAGGGACCTGCTCAGACAAGGCCCGGTGCGAATGCCGCACGTGGATCTATTCTCGCTTACGGCCTGGCTCTTGAGAGGGCGCGGCTCCTGAAGCGAGGATATTCAGGTGCAGTGATTTCAACGCTGTTGAACGCAAAGAAGCGCTCTACCTGTCTCTCCTATATTAGGGTCTGGCGCATTTTCGAGGCATGGTGCGCGGAGCGTCGAAAGAAGCCCCTTTCGGCCTCGGTCCCGGAAATCCTGGAATTTTTGCAAGCAGGGTTTGACAAAGGTCTGGCGCACAGTTCTCTACGAGTCCAGCTAGCGGCTATCTCGTGTTATAGGGGGAAGGTCCGCGGCAAGCCTCTAGGGACTAACACGGACGTCTCCAGGTTCCTGAGAGCGGTCAGACGTCTGCGCCCCCAGAGGAGGGCGGTCATCCCCCCCTGGGACCTCAATCTCGTCCTTAATGCACTGATAGGGGAACCCTTTGAACCAGTAAAGAAGGCTTCCCTGAAGGATTTAACCTTGAAGACAGTCTTCCTGGTCGCGATCTGCTCGGCCAGACGGGTTTCCGAGTTGCAAGCGCTGTCCTCCAAACCTCCCTTCCTGGCCTTCCTGAAGGACAAGGTGGTCCTACGCACGGTGCCTTCCTTCCTACCCAAGGTCATCTCTCCCTTTCATATAAACCAGGCAGTCACGCTCCCAGCCTTCCCATCCGGGGGTCCGGGAGATAAGGACAGCAGGCTTCGGCTGCTGGACGTCCAGAGGGCCTTGAAGCGGTACCTCTCCCGAACAGCTTCGTTTAGGAAATCAGACCGGCTATTTGTCCAGTTTGGAGGTCCTCACAGAGGGGAAGCGGCGGCCAAGGCCTCCATCTCCAGATGGATTAGGGAAGCGATTGCCTCCGCCTACATCCTGAAAGGAAAGCAGGTCCCGGTGGGGCTGCGGGCACATTCCACCCGAGCTCAGGCTACTTCATGGGCGGAGTTCGGTCTCGTTCCCCCCTTGGATATTTGCAGGGCGGCAACTTGGTCCTCGCTGCATACCTTCACCAAGCACTACAGGCTAGACGTACAGAGTGCAGCGGATGCTCTGTTTGGCCAAGCGGTTCTTCAGTCCGGCCTGCCGGAGCCCACCCAGGGTTGAACTGCTCTGGTACATCCCAGAAGTGAAGGGACTGGACTGGAGTGACGATAAGGAAGAAGTAATTAGATCTTACCTGCTAATTAGTGTTCCTGAAGGAACGACAGTCCAGTCCCTGATCCCACCCGGATATGCCGGACCTGAAGGCCTATAGGGCGGAGCGGCGTACCGAGCTGGGAAGCAGATCAAGGTGAGGGAGGCCAGGTGAAGGCAGGCGCGAGCAGTATCGGACAATCCTTCTACGGCGCCTTCCCCCTCTCCTCCCCCCCCCCCCCTTTTTGTTACCTATTCCAAAAAAAAAAAAAAAAAAAAGAGTTTAATGGTTGTTTCCCCTTCGGGGTTAAGTTTTTGGGTTATAATTTGGTTACAGAGGTTCGTTTATTCTGCTTTTTCATTTGATTACTGGAGTTGGTGGGTGGCATCAGTGGTATTTATACCGCTCCACCCCCAAAAAGGTTGGGCTCAGCCTCCAAGCTGCTGGAAGGGTTACGCAACCCAGAAGTGAAGGGACTGGACTGTCGTTCCTTCAGGAACACTAATTAGCAGGTAAGATCTAATTACTTCTTCATTCCAAGAAGATGTAGTATTCGTGGAGGAAAAGTCCATAAACCATTATTAAAGTGGACTGGAGAAATGCACTGTTTACCCCTGGGATAAGCAGCATGGAATCCGTCTACCTTTTGGGAACCTGACAGGTACTTGTGATCTGGGATTGGCCACTGTTGAAAAGAGGGTATTGGGTTTGAGGGACTTTTTTGTCTGACCCAATATAGAATATCTTATGTTTTTATGTTCCCCTCTCCCCACCCCACCTTAATATTAGGTAGCAAGTTAGATCTCCCTTTTTTTACAGGTTTTTTTTTTGTTTTTTGTCAGACACTTGGTTAACTGCTAAAGAGGGTCCGACTTTGTTAGAGATATGTCCTGAAAGTTGTTAAGTTGTTGATGTGGAACAAGTACTGTGGATATGGAAAAGGTGGGAGGTGGGGAGGCAGTAGTTGTGGCATACTCGGTTCAGCTCCAGTTTCCTAAGTATAAAGCATATTCAGCTCTAGAAAGTGTTAGTTACAGTGGGGAGTGGGAGATGATTTGAATCTACATTTGGAGGATGCGGTAGATAATCGGACTCCTTCCTGAATACTATGCATGCAATCAGCCTTGAATGGGGTAGTATGGGGCCCATGCATCAAGCAGGTGATGTCACTTTTTTGTCAGAGAGTGAATGCATTTATAGGTCAGCAGGAGAAGTTTGAATTGGATGCGGAAACAGATAGGGAGCCAGTGAAGTGACTTGAGAAGAGGAGTAATATTGGTATGACAAGGCTGGCGGAAGATTAGCCATGCAGCGGAGTGTTGAACAGATTGAAGGGGAGAGATACTCAAAGGGAGACCAGCAAGGAGTAGGTTACAGTAGTCGAGACAGGAAGTGATTAGGGAGTGGATAAGCGTTTTAGTAGTGTGTTCAGAAAGGAAAGGACGGATTTTGCTAATGTTATAGAGAAAGAAGAGGCAGGTCTTAGCTACGAGATGGATATGTGTGGAGAAAGAGAGGGAGGAGTCAAAGTCAACCCCCAGATTGCGGGCCAAGTAAACAGTAAGGAGTACAGAGCTATCCACAGAGACTGAAAAAGGAGGAAGGGGAGAGAGGGTTTTAGGGGGCAAGATAAGAAGTTCAGTCTTGGCCATGTTCAATTTCAAGCGGCGGTGGGACATCCAGGCAGCAGTGTCAGAAAGGCAGGCAGAGATCCGGGTCTGGGCTGACGGAGAGAGTTCAGGCGTGGAGAGGTAGATCTGGGAGGAGTCAGCATACAGATGGTACTGAAAACCATGGGAAGAGATGAGCGCACCCAGGGACTAGGTATAGAAAGAGAGAAGAGGAGTGGACCCAAAACAGATCATTGGGGTACACCGAGTGGGAGCGGGGTAGCGGAGGAGGAGGAGCCACCAGAACACACACTGAAGGAGCGGTGGGAGAGATCGGAGGAGAACTAGGATAGTACAGAGCCCTTAAAGCCATATGAAGACAGAGTATCAAGGAGAAGGTTGTGGTCAACGGTGTCAAAAGCAGCAGAGAGGTCAAGGAGGATGAGGACAGAGTACAGGCCCTTGGATTTTGCCAGGAACAAGTCACTGGAGACTTTGACAAGAGCTGTTTCAGTAGAGTGCAAAGGACGAAAGCCAGACTGTAAGGGATCCAGGAGGGCATGAGAGGAGAGGAAGTCAAGGCAGCGGCGGTGAATCGCACATTCAAGTAGTTTAGAAATAAAGGGGAGGAGAGAGATGGGTTGATAGGACAGGTGGGATCAAGTGAGGGTTTCTTGAGGAGAGGTGTGACCACAGCATGCTTGAAGTCTGCAGGGTCTTGCAGTGGAGAATGAAAGGTTGAGAATATGAGATATGGAAGGAACAAAGGTGGAGGAGGTGGGGATAGGATTGGAGGAGCAGGTGGTGAGTTTGGAGGAAGAAAGAAGGTGTGCAGTTTCCTCTTCAGAGATGACAGGAAAGGAAGAGAGTAGCGAGTGGAGAGGGGGAAGATGGGAAATAGCAGAGTTTGTGGGGATTTGGAGGGTGATCTTGTGGATTTTGTTTTGGAAATAGTCAGCCAGGATTTGGGCAGAAAGGGAGGGGAGGGATCTGAGGCGGAGGGACTTTGAGGAGAGAGCTGAGAGTAGTAAAGAGACGGCGAGGATCAGAGGCAAGAGAGTTAGTCAGATGGACATTAGTCTTGTTTGGCAAGAGTTTTGCTGATTGGAAGGAGGCAAGAATGAATTTGAAGTGTAGAAAGTCTTCCGGGGAGTGGGATTTGAGCCAAGCACACTCAGCAGAACGGGCACAGGAGCGTAGATAGCGGGTAGTGGATGAGAGCCAGGGCTGGGGTGCAGAACGTCTCACAGGACGTGGGGTGGGTGGGGCGAGAGCATCCAGAGCCGAGGAGTGCAGCATTATAGGAGGTTACTGCTTCGTCGACAGACTTGGATGACAGTGGAAGAAAGAGATGGAGAAATGGTGGAGGAGAAAGTCAAGGGATCAATAGTATGAATGTTTCTAAATAGGTTGAAGGAGACAGGACGAGGCTGAGGCAGCGGGAGATGAAGATTAAAGCTTAAAAGGTGATGGTCGGATAAGGGAAGAACTGAGCTACGGAGGTTCGAGGGAGAGGAATTAGAGAAAAATATCAGGTCAAGGCAGTGGCCGTGTTGGTGGGTGGGGGCAGTGGAACAAAGTTGGAGGTCAAACGAGGAGGTACGGGAGAGGAGCTTTAAAGCATCGGGATCAGAGGGATTATCGACGTGAATGTTAAAATCCCCAAGAATAAGAGTGGGGGAAGAGGAATCCAGAAAGAGGGAAAGCCAGGAGTCAAAGTCAATAAGGAAGGTAGAAGCAACTTGTCAGGAGGTCGATAAATAACAGCTACCCGGAGAGGAAGTGGAGTGAAGAGGCGAATGGAGTGGACTTCAAAAGAGAGAGAAAGGAGTGAGACTAAGGCAGCAGGGGGGATTGGAATTAGCAAGAGGGAGAAAGTAGAAGCCCAACACCATCACCGCGGCCAGTGGGACGAGGCGTGTGGGAAAACTGATAGCCCCTGTAGCGCAGAGCAGCAGTAGATGCGGTATCATCTGGGAGGAGCCAGGTCTCAGTTAGGGCAAGATGATATAGAGCATTAGAGATTAAAGAGATGAATAAAAGCAAGATTGTGCGTTCCATAAGGCACATGAGAAAGGGAGAGTGGAAGGGGAAAGGAGAGGGATATGGATAAGATTAGACAAGTTATGTGAGGATCTCTTCTCAGAGTGGGACAGAAATCTAGGGGTGGCAGGGTTGGGGTTGATATCTGTGGATGGGAGAAGGAGTAGTAGAGAACAGGGTAGAGAGGAGACAGTACGGCGGAAGCGAGGGTGAGGTTGCTTTAGAGAGAGGGGGGATGGTTGAATGAGAGGGAGAGAATGATGAAGCTCAAGAGCTGATGATAGGTTAGAAGACAGAATGGAGGGACAAGTGAGGATGGTAAAGGGGGAATAGGGAGGGAAGGAATGAGGGTGCTGGTAGGAGGGGAAACGGAGTATGAAGAAAAGGAGGACAATGTGATGTGGGGCCATGGAGGAGGAACAGGGAGGGGCTATGCAGCGTATGTTATCTTACAAGCAATGAGGTGGCAATGAGGTAGCAGTGGATTCCACACACTATGCAGTATAAAGTTACAAGCAGTGAGGTAGCAGTGGAGTCTATAGGCTGTGCAGCAAGGTTATTTGCAGGCAATGGGGTAGCAGTGAGGTAGCAATGGAGTGGAATGGTGGATGCTTACTTCGTGTAGTTTGCACAGAGTCTTTCGGTTCTGTTTCCTCGGGCCTGACCCTTTCGTGGATTCGCCTGTGTGCGGTGGGAGCATTCTCGCTGCAGTGTCGTGCCTAAGGGCCATGCCAAATGGCCCTCAGGCATGGGCGTGCTGGAGGTGGTACTGGATTTGAAGCTCCCGCATTGGGCCCTGATTGGCCTTGCGATGGGGGGCAGGAGGGGCATCTTAACTCCCTCCAAGCCAGTCCAGTAACGAGTGGGTTGTCAGCCCTGTCCAGCAGCTGTGGACCGAGCATGACAGTCTTGCTGGTGCAGCATAAGAGCTCCTTCTGCAGCTCCAGACTCTATTCTCTGTCCTCAGCAGCTGTAGTCATTATCTTGTGAAATTCTCTATTCAGTTAATTAGGATATTACTAAATAAACGGATAGAAAGATAATGTACTAGACTAGGGATATATAATATAGACCAACTAAAATGTGCAGTTTGCTGAGCTTTGTCGGTGAATGTGTTTATTCTTCTTCCCCTGTTGATTTTTGACATGAGGAAAGGGAACACGCAGCTGGCTAATGTCCTGTTGGATGAGGAGTTTGCCAAGGCTGCCAGTGCTATGATAGTCACGAGTTTCACTGCGCTCCTGTGCAATTGGCAGGGGGGCCAAGGAGGTGCTTGAGCGATGCTGTGGCACTCATGAAACAACATCAACAGGGTATATTTGAGTAATTTCTGCTGCTATTTCTTTTTCTAGAGTGACAGTTATGGGTGACTGCTCTCAGGGTTTGTGTTTCTTTCTTGGCTGGTCTGGCAGATGGCTGAGTCAATTAACGCCAGAATGGATTTCTAAGTTTCGACAGGAGCCATCGTCATTTTTTATTTTGGAGGTTGGTGCTAAGTTCAGACATGTACTTTTTCCTTGGAAACTATGTAGGACCATAAGCCTTGTCATTTTTGGTAGCGATAAACGTGGGGCTGCTAGCTTTCACTCCGATCAGCTTCTACCTTGAGGGTAGGGCTTCTCGGTTAGCTCTGTAGCGCTCTTTCATTTTTCTGAAGGAATCGTCACCATTTTTTTTTTTTTCACCGGCCCATGCTGTGCTTTATGGAGAGAGAAAAAAATGTTGGGTTTTGCTATTAGTTTACAGAGGGGTCTTATATGAAGTAGCCTTGGGTGCTTCTTGCTATCGTGCAGTATTTTCACAAGGTCAGACTCATGTCTTGCTTCTGTAGGTTTGGGGCCCTTCAGGGCTGGCTGGATCCTCTCTTGGTCTAAATGGTGATCTGGTTGTTTAGTTTCTTGTAGTTTTTGCTTTGGCTAGACGCTGACCTGCTGCAAGGCCTGGTGTAGGTTTTAGGTGTCCCTCAGTTTGGGTTCTGGGGTGCAGTGCAAAACTCTTCTGGGACCCTTTTTTTCTCCCCCTGGGAGCTACCTGGGCGATTGCTTGGTGCTATTTATCAAGCAAGGCACAGTCCTTTCAATTCAGCACTCCTGTCCTAAGTCATGGCGAACAGAGATTCAACAGCAACTCCTATGTTTTTCACCTAATGAGTCCATGGGCTGTCCCAGACTTCTGGTCTATGGCAAGTTATATAGCAAAAAATAATAGTACAGTTAAATGATTACAGTGCTCTGTTTCTTAGGCTGTTTTGGGGTCTGGTTTAGTCATTGCAGACTAACATTGGATATGGGCAGTCTGCCTCAGCTGAGTTTCTGGTTGGGCTTGGGGAACCACAAGATCCTGAACTGCATAGTCTCTGCCTCTTTAGCTGCTTTGCTTCTGCTTAGTGAAGCAGCGGTTGTTTGACAAAGGCTTCATGCATTATTATGTGTTCGTCCACCTTCTGAGTCTTTTGCAGATAGTTTCTGTTCTCTGCATTGGCTGCCTGGCAGGCTGGGGTTTATATCTTCAGAAGGTGTTTTGTGAGTGGCAGAGCTCACACATGTTTTTCCTAGTTCTCTTGGGTAACTTTTTTTTTTTTTACATCTGATTTCCACTTATTCCTCAGAGTAAATAATGAGGCAGGAGAGGGTCTTCTCTGTGGTTCATAAGTTGTCATTTTCATAGTGAAGCGATGATGTGTCTCCTTTTCAGGGTTAATCAGTTTTGAGACCTTTTGGTGGAAGTGGTTCCTGGAAGAATTCTCCAGTAATATGGGCTAGCGGAGTCTTCAGTGTTTGACAGGCTGACTCTTACTTCAGTTGTCTAACAGAGCATGAGGATATTCTTTCCTGGACCGAGAGTCCTTGCATCTTACACAGTCATTGTGGGAAAACAAACAGGTGGCCCTGTGCCTCATGTACAGAGCCCCCCATGCTCCACCAGATGAGCTAGCATCCACGCTAGAGACCGTCTGTGCAATCAACACCAACCACAAACCACTATTACTATTAGGAGACTTCAGTCTCAAATCTGCTACCATCAAGGACACAGAAACCTTCCTGCAACCAATGACCACCCTACAATACACTCAACTGATCAAAACACCAACGCACAGATGCAGATCTTCACCAGACCTCATATTCGCCCCCAACTACCTACTTGACAGAGGCTGCATATCAACACCCTCTGTCACACCTGTACCTTGGTCAGGCCATCACAGTATTAAAATAAAAATTGTGCCACAAGGAGGAAAACACAACGAGCCTCAAGGCAACCCACCCGTGCAAAGAAGATTCAGAAGCTTTGACAAGGACCAATTTCTACAAGACACTCTACCCCACATGGACCTTGACTCGGAGGATTTAGATGAGCAAATCAACAGATGGAACAGTATCATCAATGTTGCCGCCATAGCCAAGGAACACAAAACCAAGAAGACTCACGGCATCAAAAACCATCACATGCCCTGGTACTCAAAGGACATACGCAACGCTAAAAGAGACCTAAGGAAAATAGAACGCTGATGGAGACGCAACAAATCCCCCTCCACTCGGGCCCTATACCTAATGAGGCAAAGGGAATGCAACAATCTCATCAACCAGACAAAAAGAGAATACCACACAAACATCATACTCAAAGCCTACAACAAACCAAGAGTTATTCGAAATAGTGAAAGATCTTACCAATGAACCAACACCGAAAGAGACGTACAGATAAACCCACAATCCTTCGCAGACCACCTACAAGAAAAACTGGATACCACACCACAATCTACAACAAGCACAACCACCAAACCAACCACACCCTCTAAAACATGGGATAAATTCAGCACTCCATCTACAAAGCAACTCACTCATCAATGCGCTCAACACGAGCACCGCACCAACAGATCCATGCCCAGTGACATGGATTAAAGCAACAAAGGAAAGCCTTATCCACGTCATACACAACATGGTGCAAATCTCACTGTCACAAGGAGTCATGCCAAGCCAACTAAAGCTAGCCACAATAAGACCAATCCCGAAGAAATCCCCACTAGACAAGGACAACCCAGCAGCCTACAGACCCATCTCAAGTATACCCCTACTGGCAAAGATTATAGAAAAAGTGGTACAGCACCAACTCCAGGACCACATTGACGCACATGCCCCACTGGACATCCACCAACACGGTTTCTGCCCAAACCATGGAGTTGAAACACTACTGTTATACCTCTTCAACAACATAATCCAAATCATAGACAACCGCAAGAGAGGGACACTTATCTTCTTAGACATCTCATCAGCGTTCGATATAGTGGATCACAGAATCCTGCTAGCAAGACTACAGAGCATTGGACTACACAGCACCACCCTGAAGTGGTTCAACTCATACCTAACGGACAGACAGTTCCAGGTCAAGATTGGCCCCTGCACCTCCCGACCCTCAAAAATCAAGCAAGGCGTCCCACAAGGCTCCGCCCTATCAGCACTTTGGTTGAACGTAGAGGTTGAATAAATCTGCAATATCATGAAAGAACACAAAATACAATACACAATCTATGCCAATGACATCATGATATATACACCAGTCAACCTCGACAACCCGGACTACTCCACGATAACAGACTGTCTCAAACACATGTCCTGCTGGTTTCAGGACAACAACCTGACCATAAACTACAATAAGACGGAGGCACTACTCATCAACCGAAACACCAGCTACATTCCTCCTTCCATCAAGGCCAACAGCATAACAATACTCATAAAACCGGAAGTGAAATACCTCGGAGTAACTCTTGACAAAGAACTAAACCTACAGTCCCACATCAGCAGAACAACTAAAAATGCATACCTCAAGATGAAACTAATCAGACACCTCAAACCCCTCCTCGCTCAAGAACATTTCCGCACAGTCTGTGAAGCTCTAATAACTTCCATCCTAGACTTTTGCAACCCAATCTATCTTGGCCTAATCAAGCAGACTCTCAGGCCACTGCAAATGGTGCAAAACACAGCAGCACGCATAATATCTGGCTCTTCAAGACAAGACCACATCACCTCCATCCTAAAAGACCTCCATTGGCTCCCAATCAGCTCCCGCATCAGGTACAAGACAGTCCTAAACATATTCAAAATCAAACATCGGACCTCAGCACTCAGCCTATAACCACTCATACAACCAGACACCAGCACAAGACTAAGGAGGAGAGGCACCTCTGACACCATCAACACACCAAAAGTCTTCACAAAGGCTCGCAAGAACACCACAAGTAGAGCTCTATCAATGGCAGCACCTGCAATATGCAGCCCTCCCTGACAAACTACGATCGACAGAAGATATTAAGGAATTTTGAAAACAACTCAAGACAACGCTCTTCATCGAGCACTACGGCGACAGCACATAATAGTGCCCGACAGCCCTTGGACTAATACCGGCCCCCCACCCTTTATCACCCATGTACATAACAATGTAATGTAGCTCTTGCTGTAATTAGCCCACCCTTGATCACTCCTGTTCATAACAATGTAATATAGTTGCTAACACAAATGTCAATATAATTTGATTGGTTGCTGTGTACACCGCCTTGATTGAAGGAGAAAGCAGGATATAAGTCCTGTTAAATAAATAAAAATAAATAAATATTTCTGAGATTCAACCAAATCTGGTGGGTCCAAGCAGTGAAAATGTACCTGACTGGTGCTCTGATCGCTCTGTGGGTTGCACAGATGCCATAAAGGCTATTCTTGTACTTGCTTGGTTTTCCTTGCTCATGCTTAATGCCGGTTCTGGCATTAATTATCCTTCGTATTCTGCACTAGGTTCCATTGATAGCTCTTTCGCAAGTACCTTTCTGTGGTTGGAAGGTGGCTGGTTTGGATCCGGTCCTGTCAAAAAAACTTAAAAAAAAAAAAAAAAAAAAAAAAAAAGCTGAAAGTGATATAAGGCAGATCTCTGGCTAGCTTTCCAGCCGTGATCTCATAATCTTTGCATTGGTCAGATAACAGCTGGATAGGTGCGGCCTTACAAGGCAGGATCTAAGGCTTGCATCCCTGGGATTTCGATTCTAAGTATCTACTTCTGTTTTTTAAAATAGCGATGCAAAGCAAGCGTAGAGCAGATATGTAAGGGACAATACCTGCTCAGGAGGGCTTGCAGTCTGGTCATCACAGGCGACTTCTTTGTGCAGTAGCATTTTCAAAGCTCACACAGTGTGTCATATAAAAAAAAAAAAAAAGAGAAGACTTACTCCCTGCTTCTGAGGGATTATCTCTGGGCAAGGAGGATGAAGCATCAGTCGAGCCACACAATTCACCACCTGCTATTTCGGGCACAGATCTCCATTTGGGCTGTCATAGGCACATACAATGGTGAGCTGAAGCAGTGCTACAGTGTCATTTATGCTGCAGCAGATGGAACCCTACAGCTTGATCCCATTACCATTATGAAATATACTGCCTTTTATTGTTCTATGTAAACCGTTTTGATTTGTAGAAAGACGGTATATAAAACATGTTAAATACATAAATTACCGGTCAGATGTGCTGGACATGATGAACTTTCTACTATCATTTACAAAAAAAAAGACTGTCTTGAATAGGGGTTCATGACTAATCTGTGGACTCGATCAGGGGCTCGTGGCTCCGTAGTTCCCGTCGGTTTTTCCTGGGGTGGGATCTTCTGCTTATAGGAGTCTGAGTTCTAGGTTTCCCAGGTGTGCTCATAGAGTTGTGGCAGGGGTCGGTTGCTTAGAGGTGCAGGCCAATTTCTTCCTCGTCGAGTGAGAAACTGAGTGGTGTGGTCAGGATTCGATGGTAGAAGTATCTGCCAACTCCTTTGTTTTATACCGTATCTAAACACCAAAGATCTTTGATGACACAGAGGGGCGATATGGCCTTGAATCAGCGGCCTGAGTGTTCTCCAGTTCCTTTCAGGAAAAGGCTCTGGGGATAAGATCCTTAAGTTGGTCCATTAGATGATAAAGGGGTTAAAGGAGCACTAAGAGGCGACAAGGCGATAGCGGAGAGATTGAATGAATTCTTTGCTTCAGTCTTTACTGAGGAAGATGTAGGGATGTTACCCATGACTGAAGTGGTATTTAAAGGTGCGGAAGAATTGAAGGAAATATCGATACATCGGGAAGATGTATTACAACTATTAGATAAACTGAAGAGTAGCAAATCACCTGGGCCGGTGGTATACATCCAAGGGTGTTGAAAGAACTGAAATACGAGATTGCAGACCTGCTATTAGTAATCTGTGAACTATCATTAAAATCATCTCTAATACCTGAAGATTGGAGGATCTCCAATGTAACACCAATTTTTAAAAAGGGTTCCAGGGGTGATCCGGGAAACTACAGACCGGTGAGCCTGACGTCAGTACCGGGAAAAATGGTAGAAACTATCATAAAGAATAAAATTACTCAGCATGTAGATAGTCATGACCTAACGGGAGACAGCCAACATGGCTTTAGACAAGGAAGATCTTGTCTTACTAATTTGTTATGTTTTTTTGAAGGAGTGAATAATCAGGTGGACAAAGGTGAGTCGGTTGATATTGTGTATCTGGACTTTCAGAAAACCTTTGACAAGGTCCCTCATCAGAGACTTTTGGCAAAACTAAAGAGTCATGGGATAGGAGGCAGTGTACTATTGTGGATCAGGAACTGGTTAAAAGATAGAAAGCAGAGGGTAGGGCTAAATGGCCAATTTTCCCAATGGAGAAAGGTGAATAGTGGTGTACCCCAGGGATCTGTGCTGGGTCCGCTGCTTTTTGACATATTCATAAATGACCTGGAAAGTGGAATAACGAGTGAGGTTATCAAATTTGCAGATGACACAAAACTATTTAAAGTTGTTAAAACCAAGATGATTGTGGAAAATTGCAAGAGGATCTTGATAAATTGGAAGACTGGGCATCAAAATGGCAGATGAAATTTAATGTGGACAAGTGCAAGGTTATGCACCTAGGGAAGAACAACCCAAACTATGGTTACACGATGCAAGGTTCCACATTAGGAACCACCACCCAGGAAAAAGATTTAGGCGTCATTGTGGATACCATGTTAAAACCCTCGGCCCAGTGTGCAGCAGCGGCCAAGAGAGCAAATAGAATGCTAGGTATGATAAGGAAAGGAATGGAAAATAAAACAAAAGATATTATAATGCCTCTATATCGTTCCATGGTGAGACTGCACCTTGAATATTGTGTGCAATTCTCGTCACCGTATCTTAAAAAGGATATAGCGATTTTAGAAAAGGTTCAGAGAAGAGCCACCAAAATGGTAAAGGGGATGGAAGGATATTCCTATGAAGAAAGGCTAAAAAGGTTGGGGCTCTTTAACCTGAGACGGCTGAGGGGAGATATGATAGAAGTCTATAAATTATTGAACGGAGTGGAACGGGTAAATGTAGATCGATTGTTTACCTTATCAGAATATAGAAAGACTAGGGGACATGCAATGAAGCTACAGGGTAAACTATTTAAGACTAAAAATGTAATGCGTGCCTTATTTAAGACTAATAAAAGAAAATATATTTTTTCACTCAACGTGTAATCAAACTCTGGAATTTGTTACCGGAGGATGTAGTAAAGGCTGTTAGTGTAGCTGGGGTTAAAAAAGGTTTGGACAAGTTCCTAAAGGAAGGGACCCAGAATATCAATGCTTGAACCAATACAAGCATTGTGGAACCTGTGTCCCTTGGGGAAACTGCTAGGTACGTATGACCTAGATTGGCCACTGTTGGAAACAGAATACTGGGCTTGATGGACCTTGGTCTGACCAAGTATGGCATATCTTATGTTCTTATATTCTTATGTTCTAAGATGGACTTCCATGCACTCATTGCCAGTGTGGTGGTTAAGACTTATGTAGTTGTGGAGCCTTAACGATGCAACTGTGGAAGTTACACGTTTAGGGGGAGATCAGTCTGGTAGGTTCAGAGTCTGCAGGCTCAGTTGGTTATTTCACACAGTTCCCATCTTGACAGCGGGTCTGAGAGCCTTGGGGGGGGGGGGGGCAGATCTTTGTTACGCATCTCCCGGGTTTCGAGGTTTTTGACTTCGTGGCTTATGGCTCCGCTGCTGCTAGGAGGACCAACAGGTTGCAGATCCTTTACGGTTGATGACTTCTGGAAGTACGAAACCCTATTTTTCCCTGTGGCTAGTCAGTTGGCGCCATGGGGATCCATATGTGACCCTTCCCCTCGGGCGGTTTTTGATCTTTGGAGGTCTTATGAGGATATGGCTTTGTGGTCTCAGGGGGCCGCTAGCAGTCAATTTGGAGAGCATTTATCTTTTAGCAGTTTGGTCAGATTCGGTCTCTCTCTCTCCCCCCCCCCCCCCTCTCGTTCTCTTTTATTTTCTCTCTCAGATTTGAGGGTAGATTGCCAAGAGATCGTCATCTATCCTGATGCTGGTGGTTCAGGTCCTTTCTGCGTGCGTTTGGAAAAAAAAAAGAAAATAAATAAGAGGAAACAATACAATAGAATACAGAGCTTTATGGACCTAAACAACTACTTTCTTTGCATCACTGTGGTTAGTTACCTGTGGAGACTCCATTGGTTTCAAGCCGGTCCGCTGGCTTTAACAGAGAGTCCTTGGGGGTTTCATGCCTTGCATGGAGTGGTCTTGTTCGCTCATCTTCTTGGCAATGTTCAAGGTCCCTAAATCTTCTCTTTTTGATCCCTTGGAGGCATAATGCTTTCTTCATACCCAGGTCTGTGCCTGTAATGGCTTATCTTCATTGCAGCATGTGCTCCTCTACGAGACAGGTTTATTTTTTGGGACCCATCTTTCTTAGTGTTGTCTTGGGAGGACCAGTGCGCAAGGCATGGAGGTCCAGTTTCATCTGCCTTGGGTTACCAGGACTATGAGCCTGCAGTGCATGGCTGAGGCAGCACAGATTAGTTTAAGGGTCTTGTCCAGAAATTGCAAGCCTCCGGCTTGGACAGAGATTCTTTCCAGAACTTCAGGCCGGGATATTCTCTTTCCCTCCCTATTGTGGGGTACTGCTTTGTTACATCCCACGTGTCTGGACTAGACTGGAGGGGATGATAAGGAAGGTGAAATTAGATTTTACCTGCTAATTGTTTTTCTTTCCTTGAGTCCCTCCAGTCTAGTCCCCACCCTCTATAGTTGTTGGCTTATGTGGTCACAGAGTGTACTGGGGCTGTGCTGCCAAGTGATAGTCTGGAATGTCAGTCGTATTCATGATAGGCTTTTAGTTGTTTCCTACTCTGTACTGGTGCATGACTTTGGATTTATGGTCTTAAGAGTATTTGTTTTATGTCTCTTCTCCTTCATGCTATGAGAACTTTGTATGTTTTGGATAAGCATTTAATATTTTCGAATTGTGGAATCTGCTTTGTTACTGAAGTACTAGTGAGTGAGGCTGCACAGATACCTTTTATACTATGATGTCAAAATCAAACCAGTGGCTCTTGGTCTCCATCTGCTGGTAGGCAAGCATAACTCATGCATCTGGACTGGAAGGTCTCAAGGAAAGGCAATTAGCAGGTAAGAACTCATTTCACCTTACTTGTGAGGACAAGAGCGTGTAGACAATTGAAACAAATCTGGTGTAAAACCAGACAAATCAAACAAATAAGGATGAATTGAAGTTATCTTTTAAGTCGTATGAAGAGGGAATTGTGCAAAACAAAAGTATTATGTGAATCAAATAACAGGTGCATAGAATGGCAGTAGACTATTTAAGACAACATATGAAATATTAAAGGCTTCAAAAGTTAAAAGGGACAGGATAGCTGATATACCGTTTGTGGATTAATTGGCATTGTTTTTTGAGCCTAAAATTAAGGGTAGTTACCATTATTGTAAGTACTAATGAAGGGGAGGATAAGGTGGAAAAGGCTATTCTTCAGGATGGGCAGCTAGGACAGAATGCTCGAGAGCAGATCCTGTTTGAAAATGGGGCTCTGTCACTGCTTGAAGGTATTGGTGATCACAAATTAAACTGATGTCTTTGCAGGAGATGTGGCAACTTGGAATGAGGTTTGGTTAGGGAAATTTGTTTTCTGGATACCTGCCCTACATGGATATTAAAATCTCTGCCAGAAGACATCATTAGTTGGCTTTAACCATTTTTAATGTTTGCCTTGAGCTGTTACCCATTGGAATTAAAACAGATTTTAATGAGGCCCCAAATGAAGCATCAAAAACAGGAAATGGCAGCTCATAGATATATAGCTGATCTGCCATTTCTTTCAAAATTGCTAGAGGTGGCAGAGCTGTTAGACGTTTCAATGATTTTGATATATTAGCTTCAGTTTAATTGGGCTTTAGATTGGATTGCAGTGCTGAAACAGGAGATTCAGGACTTGTTCAGCTTGATTTATAAGCCACTTCTGATTTGGTCAGTCTTGCAATATTATTGCTTAGATTGGCAGAGGTTGGTATTGCAGGTCAGTTTCTAAATCGGTTTGCAGAAAATATAGGGTGAAAGTTGATGCGAATTTAAGGTAGTGGGTCTTGGAGCGTAGTATATCACAGGGATCTCCAGTCTCGCCCATTTTATTTGTAGCCATTATTTAATTTGTTAGGTAATCTGAGAATATTGCATTTTTCCTGTGCGGATGTCATCCGCAAATAGTGCCAATTTTAGATTTGAGTGGGGAATCATATGATCTATTATATAGCAGCTTTCAAATAATAAAGAACTGGATTTTAGAGAATCAACTGATGATGAATCTATGAAAAGAAAGGTGTTATGGGTAGGAGACATACATCTGAAGAAACCACTTGCGCTCATACCTTGAATAAAAATGTATTTCCTTTAGAAACTAATATTAGAACTTGAGGAGTTATCTGGAGAATCAAATAACTTTTCTCTGCTAAGTAAGTCCTTTTCAAAATTGGGATTAATCCATCAAGTTAGAAGCTTCCTCTTGGAAGAAAATTTTAAGGCAGATTGTGCAGACCAATGTTCCCTCTAATTTTCTGTAGGCTGTGTGCGCATAAAATATCAGCTGTGTGCAGCTTTTGAAGGAAGGTTAAATTTTTGTGCGCCACATAACGACACTCGGAGTTATATACTTTAAAATTTGACTACACATCAGGATACATTATGTACACCACATTGATTTTAATCAAATTAAATGAAAATAGACAATTACTAAATGAAGCGGGAAATTTCTAGTAATTACAATCATAACTTTTAAATTTTAAGACGTCTGTGTTTTCTATCAGAATCAGAGCCGTAATTTTTGTGTGCTCTGTTGTAAAGTATGTGCGCTCGCTCGGCGAGGTGTGTGCGCACGCACAGCTTAGAGGGAACAGTGGTGCAGACTGCTGTCATTTCTTGTTCCTTATCGTCACTCCAGTCCAGTCCCTTTACTTCTGGGTTACGCAACCCTTCCAGCAGCTTGGAGGCTGAGCCCAACCTTTTTGGGGATGGAGCGATATAAATACCACTGGAACCACCCACAGATCCCAGTATTCTCGGCCTCCAAGCAGCTGGAGGGTTCCGTAAGCCTAGGGCTTACTGGAGTCTTCCCTTTACTTAAATTTTTCTTTTCTGAGTTCTTTCTTTATTTTTGATTTTAGCTTATTTACTTATTGACTTGTTTTCTTGGTACTGTATCTTTAATTTTCTCCTGCCTGCTCTCTCCCTCCCCCCCCCCCCCACCTCCCTGGCCGGGCCGGGTATCGGAGGTGGTTTTTGACTGCAGCAGCGAGAAGGACCGGTCGGATCTCCTCTCGCTGCTGATCCTGCCGGCTCATGCTCACTCTCTCCGGAGACCTGCCCTGCCTCGCCTCACGCCGAAGCCCTCCTGGTGGCTGAGCACTTGAGGCAACGCCGCGACTTTGTTCTTTCCGCCGGCCCCGTCCCAGAGCAGAGGGGCTCCGGAGTTCGCCTCCGCATCTCGATTCCAGCGCCGTCCAAGCGGCGGCGTCCAATTCGGAGCGGGGTGCGACTTCCAGCCCCGATTCTTTCGACGGCGTTTGTAAGCAGATCGGAGGGCAGACTCGCGATCCTCCGTTTAGATCTCCACGTGGTTGCGGTCTACCACGTGTGGAGCCAACGGTCAGAGATCGCTGAGTCGGGCCTGTGCATCACGGCAGAGGAAGCTCCTGAAACAGCAAGTACTGCGGTTTAAATTACTGGCTATTGCTTTACTTTATTTAATCCTTTTGCTTTCTTTAGTTTAATTTTAATTATTAACCGTTAATTTTAGTTTAATTTGTAAGTTTCTGGTCTCTTATTCTGGGGATCTGTTAATAAATTGCTAGAAGGGAGAGCACATTTAATGCTGATTAGCCTCCGCATCTGAATTGTACAGCTTCTGATAGGCCAATTGGTTAAGCCTGTGCCCTTAAGCAGGGCTCCAGTATCCCTTTCAAGGACATGACTGGCAAGTCACGGTGCCCCTCCTGTGGCACCCGCAGAGGTACTTCCTCGGAGGCAGGGATTTGCAGGGTTTGTGCGGCAGTTGCTGCTTCCATGGAACAAGAAATTAACCTGTCCATGGCTCAGGCTTCTCAGGGGTCCGGAGACCCTCTAGAAGGAGAGGGAGGGTCTCAGTTCCCTCCTCCTACGTCCTCAGATTTACCCACCCCCCCTCTGCCTCTTTCCCCCTTTCCCGCAGGGGAGGGGGGAGTCGGATCTCTTCTCCCCTCATTTCGTCCTCTTGCTGCACAAAGCCTATTGTATGCGTAAGCAGGGGTTGGGGGCAGGGGAGGCGGGCCCGGCGGCGGAAGGCAGGTCAGCCAGACCAATGAGGGCAAGCAATCAGGACTCCGGGATTCCACTTAAGCGCTCTCGGCTGATGAGTGAGGAGCCTCTCATGTCCCTTTCACAGGGCACCCTGGAGGAGGAGGGCTCTGACAAGGATTTAGATGAGGTAGAGGAGGAGCTTGAAGAGGGGGAGATCCCTGAAGAGGATCAATCTCCTATAATTAGAGTTTTTCGCTGAGAGAAGCTCCCTGCATTAATCAATGAGTCCCTGAAAGTGCTCAATGTAGCCTCAGATGCCCCAGCAGAGGAGGAGGCGTTGGAGGATCCCTTAATCCAGGCCATTAGGAGGTCCCAGAAAGTTTTTCCGGTCCACAGGGTGGTGCGTCAGATGATCCAGGAAGAATGGGATCCACCAGAGTCAAGTTTAAGGGAGGTCCGATCTATGGCTCGCCTATATCCTCTTCCAGAGTCAGACAAAGAGCTGCTGAAGTCTCCCAGGGTGGATGCGGCGGTATCAGCAGTTACAAAGAAGACAACTATCCCAGTCGAGGGCAGCACGGCCCTGAGGGATTCTCAAGATAGAAAATTGGACACTCTTCTGAAGCAAGCCTTTGATGTGAGCGCTCTTGCCTTACAGGCCTCCGTTTCGGGGGCTTGGGTGGCGCGGGCCTGTTTG
The DNA here is from genome assembly GCA_033557465.1 of Ichthyophis bannanicus. Lineage (NCBI taxonomy): Eukaryota > Metazoa > Chordata > Amphibia > Gymnophiona > Ichthyophiidae > Ichthyophis > Ichthyophis bannanicus. The sequence goes on from CM066045.1 coordinate 59,231,347, forward strand.
AGGTGGTCACAACAACTTCAGGCAGCGGAAGGCTCCGCAGAGGAGACACAGGCCAACTCAGCTAGATTGGAATCCGGAGCGGCCTACTTGGCGGATAGTTAGTATGACCTCATCAGGAGCCTAGCTAAGAACATGGCCTCGGTGGTGGCAGCTAGGCGCTATTTGTGGCTACGTAATTGGGCAGCCGATGCCTCCTCAAAGGCACGTCTGAGTCATCTTCCCTTTAAGGGGAAGCTGTTATTTGGGGAGGATCTAGATAAGTTAGTAAAGGACCTTGGCGAATCTAAGGGAGGCAGGCTTCCGGAAGACAGACCGAAACAAGGGCGCCCCCTAGCTCCGGCGTGTAACCAACCTAGGGACCCCCAGAGGTTTCGTCCAGCCAGGTCAAACCCCTTTCCCAGGGGCCGTTTCCCTTCAAGGGGGCAAAGCTTTAGAGGGTTTCGAGGAGCAGGTAGAGGTTTTGGTGCCTCTTCCTCCTCCTCGGGGCCTAGAAAACAACAATGAGATGGCGGGGGTCCAGGGGGACGGGCTGCCAGTGGGCGGACGTTTAAGGCAGTTTCTTCCCGCCTGGTCCCGGGTCACGTCCGATCAATGGGTCCTGGAGGTGATCCTAGAGGGCTATTCTCTCGAATTTGCAAAGCAAATACTTCCAGCCTTCGTTCAGTCTCCCTGCGGTTCTCCTATAAAGAGGGCGGCGATAGAGGCAACTCTTTCCCGACTCATAGCGCTCAGTGCCGTGGTCCCAGTGCCACCAGTACGGTACTGGTCGGTACTCGATTTACTTCGTGGTACCAAAGAAGGAAGGGTCTTTTCGCCCGATCCTGGATCTAAAGCAAGTCAATCGCTGTCTCAGAGTGCCGCACTTCCGGATGGAAACCCTACGATCGGGATCGGTCATAGCAGCCATAAGGGGCGGGGAGTTCCTAACGTCTTTGGATTTGACGGAAGCCTATTTTACATATTCCGGTCAGAAAGTCCCATCAACAGTTCCTGAGATTCGCAGTGCCAAGAGATCACTTTCAATTCCAGGCCCTGCCCTTCGGCCTAGCAACGGCTCCAAGGACTTTCACCAAGGTGATGGTGGTAGTAGCGGCATCCCTACAGAAAGAGGGAATACTAGTGCATCCTTATCTGGACGATTGGCTGATCCGGGCAAAGTCAGAAGAGGAAAGTCGCTCGGCAACCGCCAGAGTGGTTCGAGTTCTAGAGGAGTTGGGGTGGGTCATCAATCGAGTAAAAAGCAGGATGACTCCCTCCCAGGAACTCGAGTATCTCGGAGCAAGGTTCGACACCAACAGAGGCAGAGTTTTCCTGTCCAGAACGAGGTCAAGGGCCCTAAGGTTCTTGGTCACGCAGTTTCTGGGCAGGCGAAACCCTTCAGCTTGGCATTATCTTCAGTTACTGGGAACCATGGCGGCAGCGATAGAGGTAGTACCTTGGGCCAGGGCTCGCATGCGTCCTTTGCAGCGGGCTCTATTGCGTCGTTGGTCCCCTCAACATCATCCTTTGTCAATGCAGTTACTCTGCGCTCCTCGAACCAAGCAGGCCCTTCGCTGGTGGAGGTGCCCAAGGAATCTGGACCGCGGGATGCCCCTAGAGCCCCCACAGTGGTTACTGTTGACGACAGATGCCAGTCTAGCAGGCTGGGGAGCTCATTGCAAGGACCAGTTCATCCAGGGTCGCTGGACGCCGTTGGAGTCGCAATGGCCCATCAACAGACTGGAATTACGAGCCGTCACCCTGGCGCTCAGGGCACTCGAGTCCTTAGTGCTAAGAAGAGCAATTCGCGTCCTTTCTGACAATGTCACCGCGGTGGCTTACATCAACCACCAGGGCGGCACCAGCAGTCCTGCCTTGGAGAAGGAAGCGGATGCCCTATTCCAGTGGGCGGAGGTTCGGTTGGAGGCGCTTTCAGCTCAGCACGTGGCCGGCACGGACAACGTTACGGCCGATTACCTCAGCAGGTACAAGATAGACCACGAGGAGTGGGAGCTGGAGCAGGAGACCTTCGATCAAATAGTTGCCCGTTGGGGTCCCCCCGGTCATGGACCTCATGGCGCGGTTCTCGTCCGCCAAGGTAAGCCGATTCTTCAGTCGGCGGAAGGAAAGAATGTCCGAAGGCTTGGATGCGCTGTCCCAGAAGTGGCCTTCGGAGGGTCTCCTCTGTGTTCCCTCCTTGGGCCCTTATCGGAAAGGTCCTCCAGCGGGTGGAGACACACCAAGGTTTGATAATTCTCATAGCCCCGGATTGGCCTCGCCGCCCCTGGTATGCGGATCTGGTGAGGTTGATCGCCGACCGGCCTTGGCAGCTTCTCTGCAGAAGGGACCTGCTGAGGCAAGGCCCGGTTCGGATGCCCCACGTGGATCGATTCTCGCTTACGGCCTGGCTATTGAAAGGGCGCGGCTCCTGAAGCGGGGTTATTCGGGAGCAGTAATCACGACGCTGTTGAGTGCTAGGAAGCGCTCGACCTGTCTTTCCTATGTGAGTGTTTGGCACATCTTCGAAGCGTGGTGTGCGGAGCACCGAAGGAAACCCCTTTCGGCCTCGGTTCCGGAGGTTCTAGAATTCTTGCAGGCAGGTTTTGACAAAGGCCTAGCGCACAGTTCCTTGCGAGTCCAGCTGGCGGCCATCGCTTGCTATAGAGGTAAGGTCCGCGGTAAGTCCTTAGGGGCCCACACGGACGTGTCCAGGTTCCTAAGAGCGGTTAGACGACTGCGTCCTCAACGGAGATCGGTCATCCCCCCTTGGGATCTCAACCTAGTGCTAAATGCCTTGATCGAGGAACCTTTTGAGCCAGTAAAGAGGGCCTCCTTAAAGGACTTGACGCTGAAGACGGTTTTTCTGGTCGCTATTTGCTCCGCCAGACGAGTCTCCGAATTACAAGCGCTGTCTTCACAGCCCCCCTTTCTGTCCTTTCTCAAGGATAAGGTGGTCCTGCGGACAGTTCCTTCCTTCTTACCTAAGGTTATCTCCCCCTTTCATGTGAACCAGACAGTTACTCTCCCGTCCTTTGCAGCTGATGGGCAAGAAGGGAGGGATAGAAAGCTTTGCCTCCTGGACGTACAGAGGGCCTTGAAGCGTTACCTCTCCCGCACGGCGCCTTTCCGGAAATCCGACTGCCTATTCGTTCAGTTCGGAGGCCCGCACAAGGGAGAGGCGGCGGCCAAGGTTTCCATCTCCAGGTGGATCAGGGAAGCGATTGCTTCCGCCTATATCCTGAAGGGGAAGCAGGTCCCAGGGGGACTGCGTGCTCACTCAACTTGGGCACAGGCTACCTCTTGGGCAGAATTTAGCCTAGTTCCCCCTCTGGACATTTGTAGGGCAGCGACTTGGTCCTCGCTGCATACCTTTACCAAACACTGCAGACTGGACGTGCAGAGTTCAGCTGACTCTCGGTTTGGGCATGTGGTTCTTCGGTCCGGAATGTCGGATCCCACCCAGGCTTGAACTGCTCTGTTACATCCCAGAAGTAAAGGGACTGGACTGGAGTGACGATAAGGAAAAAGTAATTAGATCTTACCTGCTAATTAGTGTTCCTGAAGGAACGACAGTCCAGTCCCTGATCCCACCCGGTTTCCGTTTGCCATTACGGCCTATTAGTCAGGGGCGGAGCTGCGGACCGAGCGTGGGGCCAGATCTAGGTAGAGGAGTGCAGGTGAAGGTCGGCTCGGTCAGTCTCAGGTAAACCGCCTCCTTCCCTTGCCCTCCCTCCTCTCCTACTCCTACTCCTTTAAAAGAAAAAAAAAAAAAAGTTGGTGGTTAAATATTTGGGGAGGTTTTTGTTTGCGGTGTTATTTATGTAGGTCACTAATGGAAGATTCGTTAAGTCTGCTTTTTCATTCGATTACTGGTATCTGTGGGTGGTTCCAATGGTATTTATACCGCTCCATCCCCAAAAAGGTTGGGCTCAGCCTCCAAGCTGCTGGAAGGGTTGCGTAACCCAGAAGTAAAGGGACTGGACTCGTTCCTTCAGGAACACTAATTAGCAGGTAAGATCTAATTACTTTTTTGCATTATTGCAACCTGGTTTATTTAATATTGTGGAAAAAGCAACATTTCAGATTGCAATTCATTCAAAATGTTGCAATGAACATTATTTTTAATGCCTAAAGTTGGCATGGGTGTCCTCTCTTTTGTGGAAATTCAGATGGTTGCTGGTTTAGTTTTAGAATTTAAAATTGTTTCGGAACAAGGTATATATGCCCCTTAAACTCTGCAGTTGACTAATGTTTTATTAACATTTCATTCTGCCATATTTAGTAGGTTGCTAACAATAAGGCCTCAAACAATTGGAGTTTAATGTCATTGGTGGTGTAGACTTCCACTATAATTTAAGAATTGAAAAAACATTGCTATTTAGGAAGAAATTATAGATCTGGATATTTAAAGAGATGGGCAGTTCTAATATGCTGACTTTTCTGCCTAACCTTTCCCTATTCAGCTAACATCCTTTAGTAAGGAGTAATTGGTTTTTTTAAATAGTTACAGTAATATATTTTTTTCATTCTTAATTTAACCCACTCTGAATTTTTTTTGTATAATAGAAGTGCAATATAAATCCAGGATTAAAGTAAATATCTTCCCACCCTCAGAGCCTGAATATGAGTGCCAAATTCTTCTCTTTTCCTTCTGCAGAATGATTGCTATAAGCCCTGTACTGATGATGATGATGATGATTTTTTTTGGGGGAGGGGGGGAGTGAAGGGGAGGTGTGTATAATTAATACCAGTCATCAAAGTGATGTTGATGATGCTGTAACAGGTGATGTGGATGTGTCCTAGCTTGCTAAATTCTTGAAAGTGGATTGGATAAGGAAGACAAAGGGCTTGGAAATTTGGGAATATATGTTAAAAGTATTTTGACCCTGTTGACAATCTCTTGATACTTTCTCTGTCCACTTAGGCAGAGGACCTGGTTGCAAGCTTTTTCCCAAAGAAATTGTTAGAACTCGATGACTTCCTCAAGGTATGTCATAGTTCCCTTATAGATGCTGACTGGGATTAGGATATAACAGCTGTTGGTCATCTCTGCTATGAAATTAAGATGCTTACTGTACCCTTTTTATTTGTTTTTCAGTGCTTCTATACCACAGCTCATATGTGACTTCTGTGGTTCACAATTAACATAAGCCTTAATAATAAAAACATAAATCAAAAACAATCAATAACACATATTTAAAACAAGAACATCATACATAAGATTACATCTCCAAAAATTAAAAACAGAGCCTCAGTTATCATCTGATAAGTTAGTGTCCCTCATTAAAAGCCTTCCTAAATTAGGCCTTCACCGTCTTTCTAAAATCTAAATAATCCTGCAAAAGTCTGAGTTCTGAAGGAAGGTGATGCTAAGCAAGAGGGCCAACCTCAAACTCAGTCCAATTTGAAATCCATACTCTGTAAGAGAGAGGAGAAATTCCTAATGTTCTTATTTTGATTGGCTTGCGTTTCTGGTTGTACTTCGTCTGCAAAAAGTTATCCTTCACATTAGATGGGCCTTATTTGATGCATTACATTTAAATGCAGTGGAGAAGCGTTAAAACAATGTGGAGTAGGTTTGGGGTATCTTTACTAACCGGGCTAATAGTTAAGCTGGGCTATCTGCAACTAGGTCCCATTTTAGCCTGGTTGAGTAAACATACCCTTTTATCTGAGCTCCACTGCTTTTGTTCCATGGCCACAAAGCCTTGTGCAAGTGCTCAACAACCTTTCTTGTACCCGTCCTTGCTGGACCTGTGCCCTAGAAAGGTGTAGGGTGCCTCTGGCATTCACGATTCTTGAGTTACCAAGCAAGATGCCATTTAAAAAAAAAAACGTTTTCGCCTTCCTAAGTTGGCTGTTTTGCAATGCTGCTTGCAATGATCATTTCCACCTGAGCTGAAACACTTCTTTCAGGATGCAAAGCAGGAAAACTTAGGGACCCTTTACTAAAGCGCACTAAGCAGTTTACACTCATTTTTGTGCACAGTAACCTATGCAAGGGTCAGCAGTAACTGTTGCCATGGTGGCATGACAGTTACGATGCATTGATTGTGCGCTAACTTCCAATCTCGCGTTGGTGTAGTCAGTTGCCGGGTTGGTGCAAAAAGCGGAAGTGGAGAGCACATTGCAGTTAGATTGGGGAGGGGAAGCATAGCTTGCACTGTCAATGTTGCAGTTAGTGTGGATGCAACCAATGCTACATCTGTGCGCTATCTGGCAAGAATATATTGGCCACACCCCGACAGTTACTGCAGAGGCTTTGCACTTAACACAAAGTAGTTTTAGTGCTAAACGTATGTTAAGTGCACCTGCTTAATACACTTTTGTAAAAGGGCCACTTAGGTTTTCACACCCATAAATTGTTGTACTAAAGACTTTTTCCTAAATATTGTGCACCTGACTGCTCTTTGTACCAGGGATATTCATGGGCAAAAAATTTGTATGGTATTTTTTCCTGATTTTGGCTTTTGTTTTCTAGTTTATTTAACATGATTGTTAATAACATTTTTCTGACACGCATGTCTGGGGCATGCTTACTAAAAAAGGATGCTGGTAGTGCACAGTCAGGCTGCAAAACCAGCACCAATTTCTTCTTCCCCTTGCCATTAAGGTGTGGCACCATGAAACCCGGCACTGAGGTGGTATTAAGTGCACTCATGCTAATGGCTCCCACCCAGAATACCTACGCTAACGAATTCACCACCAGCACCCACATTCTGCCCCAACCCACCCTCTTTCTCCTGTTAACATGAGAATTTTAGTGCAGGGCTTTGCACTATAGTGTAGCTCGCCTACTGTGAGCTACGCTGTTTAGTAAACATGGCCCTAAGTGTATAAGGGCTAAAAATCTGTCGCAAAATTCAGTCCATCATATAGTATATCTCCTCCACATGTTACAGACTGCTTTACCATACAAAACATTTAATTTCAAAAATAAGAGAAAAAGGAGTAGAGCTTATATGTCAGGTGGTGTATACACAATTCTTTGTGCTCATTTAACCATTATTCACCTGGGGACGAGGTGGAATCCCTTTATGTACATATGTAGCTGAAATCTTATCCAATAATATCTGTGCAAATTTCACCATAGCACACACCCAAATAGTGTCTAAAAAGGATATAAAGTCTATAAATTTTGAAAATCATTATCTCCAGGAACAAGCAGGAATGTAGTCTTCACATATGGGTATCGTCAGTACCGACGGAGCCTGTGTGGAAACGTTCCCCAGCGTCCAATAGGAAAGCTTTGGGAGCATCCCACAGTGCCTGCATGCTGCCTTCCCGCCTTTCCAACTGTCCCTCTCCAGTTCTTTGTTTTCCGCGAAGCCGACAGGTCACATACCCTGTCACCGCAGAAAAATTTCGTCTTAATCTTTGTTTTTGTGGTCGCGTCTGCCTTCCTTCGACGCTATACCGGTACCGCTGGTTCGTTCTTCTTTCTTTAAAAAAAAAAAAAAAAAAGAAAAAAAGAATTATAGTTCTATAGTTTAGAAACTTTTTTTCCTTGGTGCTAGGCACCATTTTGGGCACTAGGCCCAATTTTTTCCTTTAAAAATGGGAAAACCTACTTCAGGTTTTAAGAAATGTTCTAAATGTGGCGATACCATTTCCGACACCCATGATTGGTGTCTCAAATGTTTAGGTCCTGACCACTCTATTTCAGAGTGCCTCCTCTGTGGAATGATGTCAAAAAGGGGCCACCAGAACCGAGCTGCTAAGCTTAGCACCCTTTTTCCCTCAGACGCGGCGTCTGTTGCATCGATGTCCTCCAGGGCCTCATCTTCCTCCCATGGATCTCAGGTAACTAAACATAAATCTAGCCGGTCCTCAAAGGGTAGATCTCCTTCTAAGTATCGAGATGCCCCTGGCGTTGCCCTTGAATTGTCACCGGCAAAACTACCCCGGCGGGAGGCTTCGGCTTCCAAAGCACTAACGGGGTTCCAGGATGTTCTCGATGCCTCAACCTCGGCAGAACTACTGGCGCCATGCTTTGGGGTTCCGACCACTTCTACCGGTACCAACACCCAAGCATCGGCAGTGTCGATAGACCAAAGATACCTTGCTATCGAATGCAGTCTAGCAGCTCTTCTCATGGCTTCGGTACCGTTGAAACCGCTTCAGACACCTCAACTGATACCGGTACTGACACCGGTACTGACTGCATTAACATCGGCGGGTACGCCACCTATACCGAGTCATGCGTCTGTGTCCGGCATCGAAAGATTGTACCGGAACAACCTGATGCTGACTTTGATCGATACCGGTACTGTGCTTTGTATTTTGAGTCCTTTGAGTCTGAAGACGCCGAAGACTCTGCCAATGCAAGAGTACTTCTCCTCGAGGATTTCTCTTCTCCTCAGCGCAGAATGTCTCTGCCAGAGGATATGTCCTTTCAGGACTTTATCTATGATGTGGCCCGAGGCCTTTCCATCACAGTAGCTCCTGAAAAAAAGGGCCTAGGGCAAAGGAGTTGGAAATTCTCCAATACCCTAAGGCTCCCAAAGAGGCAGCTACTCTGCCTATTCATGAGATCTTACATGATCTTATGCTAAGGGTGTGGGAAACACCTTTTATTTATTTATTTATTTATTTACATTCTCTTATATACCGCGCTATTCTGCATCAGTGCGGTTTACATTGAACAAACTGAAATTACATTGAACAGGGTATTATAACTTGGAGATAACTATTTTACAGGGAACATGGGCTATGGAGGGTTAAGTGGCTTGCCCAAGACCACAAGGAGCACCTGTGGGACTAGAAACCCCAGTCCTTCCGGCCCAAGGTTGCTGTCCTCTAGTGGGATTTGAACCACCGACCTTCCGGCCTGAAGTACCTTGCCCCAACCACTAGGCTACTCCTCCACTCCACATCTCCTCATTCTCGAAGACTCGATACCATGTATCGAGTTCCACTTTGTCCTGGCTTTCAAAAAACTCAATTACCACACCATTCAATGTTGGTGGAATCAGCCATGAGAAGGATGAAAAGTGCAAAGAGACATGCATCCAATCTTCCAGGTCGTGAATGTAGGACTCTCGATGCCTTTGGGCGTCAATGCTTCCATGCTCTCAGCTAGGATCGGTTCCTATATCTTGTATATGGGAATGTTCCTTAAAGAGGTCATGGGAGACTTGGAGCTTTTGAGCCCCCTCCTTCCTGATGACAAAAGGCAAGACTATCTTACTGTAGTCAAACATGCTCAGGATGTTTCCAAGTTTGTAAATCGTGCAGCCTTTGACTGTTTTGAGTGCATAAGCAGAACCTCTGCTATTGCCATTGCTGCACATCGGATAGCCTGGCTTCAGGCATCTGACTTGGAAATTTGGGTACAGGATAAATTAGGAAACATTCCTTGCACAGGAGAAAATCTCTTTGGCAAGAATTAGCAGAAGGCTAATGAGAGAGATTCTGACAATATCACTTTGGATAGATTGTCCAAATCTACAGCTGATCCTGCAAGGAAAAAAAATCCTTTAAGAAACCATTTTTCAATATGAAAAAGAAGTTTTATCCTTCCTATACCGAGCAGGCACACCGTCCAGGTCAGACTGCCCAAAAGGGACAACAGCAACAACCTAGACGACAAAAGAAGCCAAAAGCTGCAAAACCTCAGTCAGCTCAGCCTCCTCAGGGGCTTTGACTCCTTCCTAGAGAACTTTGCCTTCCTGCCCCTGAACGGTCCAGAACCCTCGACCATCCCAGGCAGGTTATGTCATTTTGCCCACAGATGGTACCAAATAACAGCAGAAAATTGGACCTGTCCATTGTACGAGAGGGGTACAAGCTTCATTTTCACAGCATGCCCCCTCCTACAATTCTAAAACAGTTCAATTCTCAGACCTCTCTCAACAGTCTCTTAGGTCAAGAAGTCACAATGCTCCTTGCTCAAGGAGCAATAGAGGAAGTACCCATTCCCCATCAGGGTACAGGGTTCTACTCCCCCTATTTCCTTATTCCAAAGAAAACAGGAGGACACAGACCCATTTTAGACCTCAGAGAATTGAACAAATACTTGTTCCGAGAGAAATTCAAAATGGTCTCTCTAGGAACTCTGCTGCCAGACCTTCAAAGTCAGGATTGACTTTGTTCTCTAGATCTCAAGGATGCATATACTCATATTCTTATCCATCCAAATCACAGGAGATTCCTCAGATTCCTGTTACAAGGAAAGCACTACCAATACAAGGTTCTTCCCTTTGGCCTGGCTTTTGCCCCAAGAGTGTTTACAAAATGCATGGCTGTGGTAACAGCATTTCTCCGCACTCTGGGAATATTAGTCTTCCCTTACTTAGACGACTGGCTCATTCGAGCCCCTACAGTGCCAGAAGCCAGCTCTGCTCTGTTTTTCACAATGCGAATCCTTCAGTATTTGGGACTGGTCATAAACCTTCCAAAATCCAATCTTGCTCCCACTCAGTCCCTAGAGTTCATAGGAGCTCATCTGGATACCAGACAGACAAGGGCTTTTCTTCCGCAGCCCCGCTGTCTTCACATAGTACAACGAGCTTCCCAAGCAGTGCTCAAACATTGCCTCACTGCTCGGGAAATGCTACAATTGCTAGGCCACATGGCATCCACCGTGCATGTGGTTCCTTATGCTCGCCTCCATATGTGAGCAGCCCAGTGGACTTTATCCACTCAGTGGACACAGGCCTCAAGCTGCCTGTCGGACAAAATAACAAACTCAAACCATCTTATTTCGTCCCTCCAATGGTGGCAATCACCCAGAAATCTGCTGGTGGGGTCTCCTTTCCAGCAACCCCTATCCCAAGCCACCCTAACAGATGCATCACAGGTGGGATGGGGAGCCCACCTGCACGATCTCTCTACCCAGGGTACCTGTTCTCCACAGGAGGCCTGTCTTCACATCAACTTCCTGGAGCTCAGAGCAATCTTCCTTGCTCTTCGAGTATTTCATGCCCAGCTCAGCTACAAGACAGTCCTAGTTCAAACGGACAATCAGATAGCCATGTTCTATGTGAACAAGCAGGGCGGAACAGGCTCTCTGTCGCTATGCAAAGAAGCTTTGCGACTATGGGCTCTCGTAGAGAGCATCAGATTCATCTCCTTGCGATGTATCTTCCAGGCATTCAAAACTCTTGGGCAGACAAACTCGGTCGAGTTCTGCTTCCACACGAAGGGTCTCTCCATGCAGACCAGGTTGCCCAAGTATATCAGATTTGGGGAACCCCGGACATAGACCTCTTTGCAAGTCTGCTGAATGCCAAACTTCCCTGGTTCTGTTCCAGAATTCCGGCTCGATGTTGTCAGGCAAGGGACGCCTTCCTCCTTCACTGGGGTCAGGACTTCCTGTATGCCTTACCACCCATTCTCTTCATTCCCAAAACACTATTCAATCTGCACAGAGACAGCGGTCATATGATCCTCATAGCTCCACTTTGGCCATGGCAAACGTGGTACCCTCTGCTCCTACATCTCTCTCTCAGCTCCGCCTCTGGAATTGAGATCCGCTCCAGATCTTCTCTTCCAAGAGGACGGGATGCTCTGGCATCCGAATCCCCAGTCTCTGCATCTCAGGGCCTGGTTGCTGAAAGCCTAGAACTTCAGGATCTTAATCTTTCCCAACAGGTAAAGGATATCCTTCATGCTTCTAGGAAACCCTCCACAAGATGCTCGTATGCCTTTAAGTGGAAAAGGTTTACCATATGGTGCTCACATAAGGGTCTTAACCCTCTTGTGATCCTCTGGAATCGATACTGGAGTATCTCCTTCATTTATCAAATGTGGGTCTCAAGACAAATTCAGTAAGAGTCCATCTTAGTGCTATTGCAGCTTCTTACAAGCCTCTAAGTGGACAACCTATTTCCTCTCATCCTCTCACAGTGAGATTTATGAGAGGTCTTCTTTTAAGAAAGCCTCCCTTTAAGCCACCACCGGTGGCATGGGACTTAAATCTGGTACTCGGTCAGCTCATGAAACCACCCTTTGAGCCATTAGCCACTACATCTTTGGAATTCCTTTCCTGGAAAGTCATCTTCCTCGTTGCAATCACGTCGGCACGTCACATCAGTGAATTGCAAGCGTTAGTGGCTGATCCTCCTTATACAAGGTTCCACCATGATAAGGTAGTTCTTAGGACTCATCCACACTTTATGCCAAAGGTGGTTTCGCCTTTCCATTTAAACCAAGTGGTTTACCTTCCTGTATTCTTTCCAAGGCCTCATGCCTCCAGTGCAGAAAGGAACCTTCATACCTTGGACTGTAAAAGAGCTTTGGCTTTTTACTTGCAAAGGACACAGCAACATAGAAAATCCTCTCTACTCTTTGTTGCTTTTGATCCTACTCATTTGGGACTTCCAGTTTCCAAAAGAACTCTAACTGGATTTCTCAATGCATATCCTTTGCCTATGACAGTAAGAACCTTCCTCTTGAAGGCCATGTCACAGCTCACATTGTGAGAGTCTTAGTAGCCTCAGTGGCTCATCTTCACTCTGTGTCTATCAACGATATCTGTTGAGCAGCTACTTGGGCTTCAGTACATACCTTTACAGCCCACTGCTGCTTAGACAAGGACTCCCGCTGGGATGCCTTGTTTGGCCAGGCTGTTCTTCAACACCTTTTTCAGACTTAATGAACTCCTACCCACCATCCCTGGTAGGATGCCAGAGATCCATGGGGGGGGGGGGGAGAGTATGGCCCTTTCACAAGGGCTAACAACTTCCTGGGGCCATCTCCCTGGTATCTCCAGCTAAGGAGTCCCCATAAGTGAAGACTACATTCCTGCTTATTCCTGGAGATAGCGTAGTTACTCACCTGTAACATGTGATCTCTGGGAACAGCCGGAATTTCGTTTTCACAACCCGTCCGCCTCCCCTAGGAGTTGTATCTATCTCTCTCTCCCTCTCTTTTGTCTCAGCTATAAACTCAACTGGAGAGGGACAGTTGGAAAGGCAGCACGCAGGCGCTGTGGGATGCTCCCAAAAGGTTTTGTATTGTGGATGCTGGGGAGCGTTTCCACGCAGGCTCCGTCGGTACCGACGATACCCATATGTGAAGACTAAATTCTTGCTGTTTCCGGAGATCACCTGCTACAGGTGAGTAACTATGCTAAATAAATCAATGAAATATATCACTTCCCATGAATTGGCATAGTACTTTCAAAACTTCGATTTGTATTTTGGTTTCTCCTGCCACCTGGGCTGCAGTGAGTTGGGAGTATTCTTGCAGCACAGGAAGCGCCACATTACAAAGAAATAAACTTTACTAAAAAATTTTCACTGCTTAGCTGCTGAAGTTTAGAACTATGTATTTATTTAAAAATTTTCATATACCACCTTTATAATACAAAATGGTCTACAATAAAATATACCCTTCTCGTATCATTCCAACCAAGCTGACTTCTGAGTGCTCCTTTTAGAAGCAATTTCCATCTAAGCAAACTAGTGCTTGCATGTTTTTGACGGTCTTGTTTGTTGCATCCCCTTTTCCAGGATCCAAACCTCAACATCCAGGATCTTACACAGATCCACTCGGAGATGAATCTGCCGGTTCCTGACCCCATTCTCCTCACCAATAGCCATGATGCTGTAAGTCATGCATTGTTACCTCTGCTCATATGTAACCTACAAATATAAGTATGTTGTTAAAAGCCTCCAGGAAGTTACTCTGTCCATAGTTAATGACTTTTCACGTTTTCTTGTTCTTATGTATCTGTACATAGTTATACCATTATGGTTTCTAATAACTGTTCCATGTATCTGGTTTGTTTAAATGTAAACCGCACCTGATCTCTGGAAGGGGCGATACAGAAAAACTGCTTAAATATTTATTTATTTGGTTACATTTGTATGCCGCTTCTTCCAGCGATCAGTAGCGGTTTACATCACATTAAAATTTTGGCACAGCAAACATTTTCTTAAAGAGATTAAAGAATCTACATCTGGATTTTGGTGATTAGAAATTAAACAGTTTAGGGTATTTACAGTTGCATTTATGTGTTTGGTTTGTACAGCTTGAGTCATTTACAGATTCCTTTATACATCGTGCACTAGTTACAGTATGGATTATTTACATCTTGCACTATTTACAGTACGGTTTATTTACAGTTTCATTTGGCTAAACACATCCTGGTCTATTTACAGTTTCAAATAAAAAAAAAAAAAAAGAAGTCTGCCTCTGCCATTCTACCTTGGTTCCACGTTGGCCCCTGTCTGTTGTGCTAATGAATTTGCTTCCCTGCTGTGGTGTAGTCGGGGCTTTTTACTCCAGCACCACCTTTTTCTTAAAGTTGGGTTGAGTACAGTGGCAAACCTTTGCAGATAAACAGAATTTGCTGCAGATGGTATTTTTTCTGTTTGAATGTCTTTAAGATGATCTCTTTGCTGAAACATTTTTAATGAGTCAGCAATATATTTTTATTGTTTTTATCCTGATGAATTGCAGGGTGTGCATATTTCATCATTGTTCTTTCCTTTGCTTTATTTCTGCTTGCTTTATCTTGCGGGGTTTGTATTTGCCCTTTTCGTGATCTTGGCATTGCTGCAAAGGTCATGAGCACTTCTTCTTTCCTGGGAGGTTTGCACTGAAAAGTGGCTAAGGAGAATGTGCCCGCAGATCCTTGAGTGGTTTTATTTGAAAAAAGAGGTATCAAGTGCCTTTGGAAATACAGAAGTGTGCCTGCTTTTTTTCTGTCTTGGGAGCACTACCACAGTGAGGGAAAAGTATACATAATGTGCCACTAGTTGTATTTTTAATCATATTCAAGATGGACAGTTTTCAGAAACTGATTTTCCTCCCCTGGAAATGACTTGGGAAAATTGCCCTATTATTGCATTGTGTTTTTGAATGTTGTATTTATATTGTATTTCTGTGATTTATACAAACGTTTTGCACCTGTTTGTGTGCTAAAACAAAAGTCAAGTTATACATTTTAACAAATACATTTTTGTATTTATCTCTTAGCCAAATCTGAAAAAGAGAAAGCTGGATGAAACTGATGAAGATCTCTCAGGTAGGCAGAGGAGCTCGGACTATTACCCGTGCTTTGCCAACACTATTCTCCCATCTCCATCGAGCTGTTGCTGTGACAGCCCGTAATGGGGTGGTGATGAGATGGGCAAGAGCATAGGCTGTAGCTTCCTCTGGAACCCAGCTAACATGGATTCTAACTCTGGCCACTAGGTGTTGTCGTGGGATAGTGGTAGAAGTGTCAATGCTTCCTGTACAGCATCCTTGTCCATTTCCAGGAAAACTGGGTTGCAGAATTGAACACTGGTCTCCCATATGGCAGATACAGCACTTGTCATTGGCCCAGGTCCTGTTAAAAGTATCTGTGAAGCATTGTGTTAGCTAAGATTGCCCCAGCCTATGGAATGCTCTCCTACCTGACCTCAGACTAGAACCATCACGTGTGAAATTTAAAAACCAGCTCAAAACGCTCCTTTTCCAGAAAGCCTTCAACTTACCCATCACCTGACCACCTTACTTTCATTCATCTCTGTTGCTTCTTCTATAAGTATGAGTAGTAAAACCTTTCCTGTTAATCACGACCTTCCTTTCTATCATCCTTTTTAATTTGCGGCTAATATGAAGGGAGGTATATAAAGTTCAATAAACATAAGCACAATCATTGTGCACTTACGAGGCCTTTTTGCTTTAGCTATATCTTCCAGATCTGATCTTTTTGTTTCTTGCCATGTTCCCAGAACCCAAGTAAAAAAAACTTCAGCCCTATCCTTAATGTTACGTCAAGAAATAAAAATCTTGGAGGCTGGTTATGTTTCCTCTTCTGTAATTTTCCACCTTACAGCCAGCCCTCTTGAGGCTCTACCACTCTGGGGGCAAATTTGAAAGAGGTATTTTCTAACATTGCATTAAGTTTGAGAACATGTCTTATCTTCTCCTTCCTTATTGTTCATCTAGTCCAGTCCAGATCATAGAGTTGTCACCCCCTCCCACTCGCAGCTTGGAGACTGAGCATGCCAAGCCTTGATGTCACCAACAATGCCACAACAGTGGCTTACATCAATCACCAAGGCGGTATGGGGAGTATTCTTCCAGCGGAAGGGCTTGTCGTCCACCCAACTCAAGAGTGGAGCTATATTTTGGTCCTATCAGCAGCGCACGTGGTCGGCAGAGACAATGTGGCAGCTGATTATCTCAGTCGATAGCATTTGGACCTGGCTGAATGGTGCCTCCGCGACAATGTGTTTGCTCAGATATTCAGACGTTGCAGTCAGTGGATCATGGACCTCATGGCGATCTTTGGGAACACAAAGGCGACCTGATTTTTTTTCAACAGGCGGCGAGAGAGGATGTCTGAAGCTTTGAATGCACTCGTTCGGAAGTGGCCGGTAGCTGTATGTGTTTCCGCAGTGGGTGCTGATCGGGAGAATTCTGCAAAGGATAAAGTCGCATCTGGGGCTAGTGGTGTTGATAGCACCGGACTGGCTGAGGCACCTGTGGTATGCCGATCTGTTGCAGTTGGCCGTGGAACATCCATGGCACCTTCCAGAGATGGCGGACCATCTGAGACAAGGCCCATTCTCATGCTGCAAGCGAGTCGATTCTCGCTTATGGCTTGGCTCTTGAGAGGTCTCAGTTGAGAAGAGGTGGTTATTTGGCCACAGTAATTACAATGATGTTAAAAGCCCGTAAGCATGCCACATGTTTGTCATATGTCCAGGTGTGGCGTGTTTTCGAGGACTGGTGTCTGTAGCAGGGATACCGTCCCTTTTGGCATTACTTCTGGAGGTGCTTGCATTCCTGCAGGCAGGTTTGGAGAAAGGTTTGGCTGATAGCTCGTTATGGGTGCAGGTGGCTGCTGTCTCTTGCCATAGGGATAGAGTCCAGGGGCAATCGCTGGGGTCTCATCCATATGTAGTCCAGTTTTTGCAAGAGAGGAAGCATACCTGGCCACCACTCAGGTCCTTGGTTCCCCCATGGGACTTGAACCTAGTCTTGAGAGGACTGATGGAGGCATCCTTTGAGCTGGTAAATTTGTCAACTTTGGAGAATTTAATGTTAGAGTCTTTTTGGTGGCCATTTGTTCAGCACGGCAAATCTCCAAGCTCCAGGCTTTGTCCTGCCAGGAACCATTTTTGCTGATGATTAAGGAGAAAGTGGTGCTATGCCCAGTACCTTCGTTTCTGCCCAAGGTGATTTGGCTTTTCATCTAAATCAACCAGTGTCCTTGCCGGTCTGTGCACAAGGTGGTTCCAGGGCGGCAGACAGTTGGCTGCATTTGCTGGATGTGCAACGGATTCTGGGCAGATACCTGAAGCAGATGGAATTGTTCTGCAAGTTGGCTTGTTTGTTCTCTTTGGAGAGCCGTGCAAGGAGGAGGCTGCGTCCAAAGCCTCTATTGCACGATGGATAAAGGAGGCCATTGCGACTGTATACTTGCTGCAATACAGGAAGCACCCTTTTGGGGTTGAGAGTGCATTCCACCAGGGCGCAAGCAGCAGCCTGGGCTGAGGCTTCCTTGGTTCTGC
This sequence comes from Ichthyophis bannanicus, assembly GCA_033557465.1. Classification (NCBI taxonomy): domain Eukaryota; kingdom Metazoa; phylum Chordata; class Amphibia; order Gymnophiona; family Ichthyophiidae; genus Ichthyophis; species Ichthyophis bannanicus. Next base: position 59,248,785 of record CM066045.1, read on the forward strand.
TGGTGGGCATCTGCAGAGTAGTGACGTGGTCTTCCTTGCATAACTTCGTTCGACATTATTGTCTCGATGTACAGGTGGCGGGGATGCCAGTTTAGTTTCGGCAGTGCTTCAGGCCAGGCTCACTGGTCCCACCCCAGAGTAACTGCTCTGGTACTTCTCAGTGGTCTGGATTGGACTGGAGGGACGATAAGGAAGTGGAAATTAGGACTTACCTGATAATTTGCTTTTCTTGAGTTCGTCCAGTCCAGTCCAGAACCCCTCCCATGATTGCTAGTCTGAGCCAGGACAATCCTGCACCTGAAGAGGTCAATGAGTAACTGGTTCGGGGGGGGGAGGGGTGTGTGTGACAGACGCACTTGTGATGGGTGTTTCTTACGAAGCGCACAGGTATCCTGCAAAAAAAAAATGAAGAAGAAGAAGAAAATAGAAGTGGACATAGGTGATAACTGAGGCCCATTAGCTCTGCTTCTGTTCAGATGGCATTTCCAACAGTTTTCCTTGTTTTTCTGGTTTAGTGTTTGGTGCTAGTACTTTAGGCATTGTTTTATTTGGTGGAGTCTGCTTTGTCCATAGAATGCTGAGCCTTGAAGGAGGTGCCAGCAATCTATGCATGATAACATCATCAGGACTTGGCATGCTCAGTCTCCAAGCTGTGGGAGAGGGGGGTGACAACTCAATGGTCTGGACTGGACTGGAGGAACTCAAGGAAAGCAAATTATCAGGTAAGTCTTAATTTCTCCTTTCCCCTTCCTCAGGTACAAAAGTATTTGTCATGCCAAACGGGATGCTGAAGAGCAATCAGCAACTTGTGGATATTATAGAGAAGGTGAAGCCAGAGATCAGGCTACTAATTGAGAAATGTAACACGGTAAGTCAGCCCTGCTGAACAAACCATGGATCTTTAGTACTCTTTTGTGGTGTTCATTTGCATTGTTCTGGAAGTAGGGTAACCAAGTATCACCATGTCCAGGGCGACAGAGCTGCTCCAGTTGCATGCAGAGAGGTGTGGTCCTGCATTTCTTAAGGAAATGGGAACTACATCTTCCAGTATTCAAGAAGATAAAAAGCAGGCCTGACTCAGTTTGTACACTTTTGATCTGGGTGCTTTGATTCCCCTAATTGTAAGGCAATCTGATAAGTTAACATGGCCTACAGAGTTATTTAGATTTAACCCCTAGAAGGCAATAGTTTAATTTATCTGTTCAGTGCTGACACATTAAATTTAAGACATGTTAAGCCTGCCTCAGGGATAAAGAACTTCTTACCTGTAGGTCACTGGTTCAGATTTGACCCAGGTTTGCAGTGTTTCAAGTGACTTCCGTGTTCATCAGTGTAGATATTAAAGGACACTACTACTACTACTACTACTGAGCATTTGTATAGCGCTACAAGTCATATGCAGCACTGTACAGACATGTAAGAGACAGCCCCTGCTCATCAGAGCTTACAATCTAGTCAAGACAGACAACACAGAAGGTGTAGACAGGGATAAAACAAGGGGGAAAGGTAAAGAAACAAGGAGATCAGGTGAGTCGAGATCCAGAGGTAGCAGCGACGAGGTGAGTTTTCAGCCTGGATTTGAAAAGGGTCAGAGAAGGTGCCTGGCGTACAGACTCAGTTAGTTTGTTCCAGACGTAAAGTGCAGCAAGGTAAAAGGAGCAGTCTGGAGGTAGCAATAGAAGCAGTTTGCCAGAAGAGCAGAGTTCCCAAGGTGGGGTGTAAGGAGAGATAAGAGAAGGACACATTCTACAACACTATATTGCTCTGCTAATCTTTGTCACAGCTTTGGTTACGTTACAAATAACCATCCGTAAAATGTCTCGGAATTGTGCACAGCAGTTGGCTCATTTGGTGTACCCAGAGATTTGTGTCTCTTGTTTCTAGTTCATGGGGCGTATGGTAGTATCTAGTACGCTTGAGCTCCCACAGGTAGTGCAGTGTTGAGTTTCCCTCCAGTAGATTGGAAAACTGATCATTTTGGTATTTTGGTTAGTGTGGTACTCTTAAAGCAGTATAATTTTATTGTCTACTATACTTTATTTTATTTTTTTATTTAAAGGCTTTCAGACAAGTACAACAAGCAATAGCCGTACAAACTACACACGGAATACATGCACGTTATAACACAAAATCCTCAACCAGAACAATTGAGACAACACAGCCATATATAATATACAAATTTTTTTAAATCTTTGTTCACTAAACCTTCTTATTACCCAGTTCCTCCCTTCAACCCCTCCCTTCTCCCCTCTCCCCCATCCAACTTTCCTTTGCTACTCACTTTATAGATTAGGGGTTGTCTGGCCAGTCAAACAACACCAAGGAAGGAAGTTAATCTTCCACGTCAAGAGGAGGCTCGTGTCCAGCATCTTCAGCTAATATATTAAAGACGTTGCTGGTTGTGAGCCATATTTCAAAACAAAGGCGTCCCACACCTGCTCAAGTTGGGGTAGGCGCATCCTCCCGACTGCCACCCCTTGTTCCATTGTGTATACATCCCACATCTGTTCCAACCAGTGCGGGAATGCTGGAGGCAGTGCCTGCTTCCATGTGGTCGCCAGGGTCAGCCTAGCTGCATTCAAGCTGTGGTGAATCAGCACCAACTGGGGAAGCTGTCCACCAGAGACTTTCTTTCCAAAAAGAAAAATACTCAGGTCCCAAGGAATGTCCAAACCAACCATGTGTTTCAAACAGTATTGGATCCCCCTCCAAAAAACTTGGACACGGGGACAAAGCCACCACACATGCGCCAAGGTGCCTTTCTCGCCACAATTCCGCCAGCACAAGTCATATTCCCCCGGAAATGCTCAGGCTATTCGCACTGGCGTCATGTACCACCCGTAGAGTAATTTATAGTTAGTTTCTCGAGCATTAACAGCCACCGAACTTCTCCACAGTCGATCCTCAATCTATTCCCACTGCTGTTCAGTATATGAAAGATTCAGCTCCTGCGTCCACTGAGCACTGTTTGCCTATTCCAGGATGTTGTGTCTGCAGGTGTGCATACAGGGCTGCAATGAGGTCCTTAGTGTTTGTGTGTTCCTCACATAGATGTTCAGCATCTGTCAGATCTCGTGCAACGTGCCGCCTAACAGCTCGGGTTCCCATCCAATGTGCCACCTGTGCATACTGGTAGACATGGTGGTCTGGGATGTCAAATTCCTCCTTCAATTTGCAAAAAGAACAAAACACACCATCGTCAAATAGTTGGACACGCCCCTTCGGAGCACGCTTCCTCAAGCATGCGCCCACGGTGCACGTCCCCGCGGTGGGGGCAGGATTTTATAGCCCGTCTGATCACGTGTCCTCCAGTGCTCACAAGCAGCTCCTCTCACAACACAGGTAAAAGTCAGGAAATGCACACACTCGACTTCCCGCGGTGGGGGCAGGATTTTATAGCCCGTCTGATTGCGTGTCCTCCAGTGCTCACCGGCACGGACCAAGCAGCTCCTCTCACAGCACAGGTAAAAGTCAGGAAATGCACACACTCCAGTTGTTTATCATTTTAATCACTGTATAACACAGTTCTAATAAGAGTCTTTATTTTTAGGTGAAAATGTGGGTTCAGCTTCTCATCCCGAGAATAGAAGATGGCAACAACTTTGGTGTATCTATTCAGGTATCTAATTTTCTTTTTCTTTTTTTTTTGTTAATAAAATCATGAGGCAGCTTACATATATTCTTTAATAAAATATTTCTTGATATATCTTGGGAGACCTTGCAAAACCTGGCCTGCACCCTGAAAGATTTTGCTGGCAAAGGGCAGAATGAGAGAGCTTTCTAAAGCTAGGGAATGGTAGGGTCAAACCAAGAGAGCCAGGTTTTTAGCATAGTGCACTTATTTTTCTTGGAAGGAATAGAAAAATGTCCTTCCAGAGGCTGGTCTATAGCTAGTTTTCAGTCTAGTGCTTGGGAAGTGTAATCTATCCTGCTAATTCAGGTAGAAAATCAAATGATGGGGGGAATGATTAAATCCATAAAGATGTGTCTGGACCAGTGAGTGTTTCCCTGGTAGGGAAACACAACCCACTTGTCCAGACTGGTCTAGTAGGACTCAAGGAAAGGACATTATCTGGTAAGTAAAATGACACCTTATTTCATAGAGCAGGGTTTTGTTTTCCAAGTTTTGAGAACTAATTTTGATATTGTACCTCGGAAAAGAGGGAGGTTTCCTTGTTTTTTGTCAGCTCCATCTCTAGGATTAGTGCTCGATGCTTGTTAATCAAAAACTTATTTTTTTGCTTCTGTAGGAAGAGACTGTGGCAGAACTTCGAACTGTTGAAAGTGAAGCTGCTTCATATCTGGACCAGATATCCAGGTATGTTTTGTACAAAATGTAGGCAATAACCTGGCTGAGGCAATACCTACCAGCAAGTTCCTCATTTTTCCTATTTCAAATTGATACAGCAACGCAAGAACTGATAATATGTTTGTCTGTGCAAATGAGCTGCTTTGTTGTTTTGGCACAGCTGTGTCTTCCAGGACCTTTGGACCTCAGCTCATTCAGACTCAGCCTCGACTGAGTGTCAAGACCATGAGCTTTTATTTGCAGCTACCTGGGGATCTTTCCCCCCTATTTCATGATCTCTCCTAATTAAGCCCAGCCATAGTAGTGACAATTCTTAGCTAGGGTGACAATGTCAATCATTCTTGCCTAAAACGTTTTATGTATATAGGATCATCAAATATATTTGTAGAGAGCCCTTGTTTCAGCATCTCTGTTCAACTAAATCATTGGTCCCACTTTTTTTTTTACATTACATACTTTGTCCTTAAGCACCAAAAAATCAAAATATGTGCTTAAAACACATACACCAACAAGGTTCAATTAATAATTATTTCTTATCTTGCCCCCATTCGTGTAAAAGTAGCTAAATCCTTAGCAGCAGTGAGGTATATACATTGCACTGTTCAAAATCCAGTATAAATACTAAACGCTGTGCATAGATTTGTCTCAGAAACATGATCTGGTATGACATTGTGTTTCTGCTCTGCGTCGGGGATCTACTTTCATCAAAGACTTCAGCTCACTTTAGGGTACTAGGGTCACAGGTTGCAGCTCTCTTTGGAACTCAATCTAGATCTTAAGTAGCACCATTAGGCATCACCCTTGAATGTTGGTTGTGACTCCCTCTTTTCATGCCATCCCCCGCTATGTCCAGAGAATAAAAGACCTGAGCCCAGGGCCGGATTTACCTATACGCCAACTACGCCGTGGCGTAGGGCCCACAAAAATTAAACAAATTGTAAAAAAACCGCTGGCTGCTGCCGCGGCAGCATGGACTGTCCCACGGGGCCCCCTCCGTGCCGGCTTTGAGAGGCACGAAGGGAGAGTGTCTCCCTCGCGTCTCTGTTAAGCCCGCCCAGGAGCACAAAAGGAAGAAGAAGCTCGTGAGGGTGACGTCAGTGGAGGCACCTGGATTCTCGAGGGCCAGGTTGCGCAGCCCTGACCGCCATCCCTGGCTCTCTGAGATGGAGCAGCCGACCAAACTGCCTCACCTGGAGCCGGAGTCCCCGAGTCAAGTAATATCTGTTGTCCTCGTGGACTCTCCTCCGGGAGAACCGATGTCGGGCTCTGCGGAGTCTCCTGAGCTCGGTCTCAGGTTGATGGTCCTGGAGAGCAGCCTGGCTGCCTTCATGGAGCAGCAGCAGGTTCTGATTGCTGGTCTGACTGGTGCATCTGCCCTGACCACCGGGACCTCGACGTCTAAGTCGACCCCGGAGTCCAAGCCGATCCTCGAGTCCATAAAGTCTCGAGTCGATCCTCGGTCAAGGTCTCCCTCAACCTCCTCTGTGGGGCTGAGGTCGTCGACGCCGGTGCCCTCGACGTCTGGGCGGGTGGCATCGAGGTCCACACGGCCAGAGCCGCTCGACGACTCCTTGGAGGAGTCGGCGTGGGAGACTGAGGACGAGGAGTCTCCTGACACCTTCCGGACCCGGTGCGTCCTGTCAGACTCCCCGGAGTCCGAGCCTCTGTGAAGGTCCCCCCCCCCCAGAGGATACCCGGTTCTCGGACTTCATCAGGGACATGGCCAAGGCCTTGGCATTCCTCTGAAGGAAGCCTTTACTGTTCCGGTTCCTCCGATGCTGGAACAGCTGATCTTCCATATGTGGGAAGCACCGGCCTCTGCGCCGGTTCTTAGCAAGCGGGTCGATTCCATTTATCGAGTCCGTAAAAGCCCTGGGTTCCAAAAGGCGCAGCTACCGCACAACTCCATGGTTGTGGAATCAGCCATGCACAGGCTGAAAAGTCAAAAGATGCACTCCTCAGTGCCTGCCGGCCGGGACGCCCGGAACCTGGTTGCCCTCGGTAGAAAGTGCTTCCAAGGCTCTATGCTATCTTGCCTTGTCCAGACTTACCAGCTGTACATGGGCATGTACCTACGGGACCTGGCAAAGGAGATTGCCGGGTTCTCGGCTGGCCTCTCCGAGGATCCCTTGCAGAGATTCAAAGCCTTGTCTACAGGGATCCGTGAGTGCTCAAAGTTTATCTCTCGAGCAGCCTATGATGGCTTTGAGGCTTCGGCCCGGGTAGCCACAGCTGGCATCGGTGCATGCCATCAGGCCTGGCTACAGTCATTGGACCTGGAGTCATGGGTGCAAGACAGGTTGGTCGATGTCCCGTGCCGAGGTGACAACTTGTTCGGCAAGCCCATGACTAAAAAGGCTGCAAAAATCAAGACTGAGACTCTCACCAGGACAAGGCTTTCCAGAAAGACTTCTGCCCCTTCTCACAAAACGAAGGGCTCGGGGAAGAAGCCCTTTTTCCTGAGGAAGGGTGCTGCCTACAAAACCTACCCTCAGTATCAGGTCTCTCCAGCTCCCCACTAGGGCCAGCAGGCCAAAGGGCAGAAAAATCCCAAGCTGCCAGCCCCGGCTCCTGCACAGCAGGGAGGGGTTTTTTGACTCCCACAGCATAGCCTCTCCTCCATCGGTAGCTCCACTCAGCACAGGAGGTCGGCTGACCTTGTACGCCTACAGGTGGCCAGCCATCACAGGGGACACCTGGATACTGAGCATAGTCCAGAAGGGCTGTATGCTCCATTTCCATCAGCTACCCCCCTCCTACTATCCAGGGGAGCCTCCAAGACTCCCTCTACACAGGGACCTCCTCCTTCAGGAGTTGGCAAGTCTTCTCAAGGAACAGGTGGTGGAACCGGTGCCACACCACCTGGAAGGGCAAGGCTTCTACTCCAGGTACTTCCTGGTACCAAAGAGAACAGGAGGCCTCAGACCTATCCTAGACTTGCAAAATCTGAACAAGTTTCTGGAGAGGGAAAAGTTCAAGATGGTTACCCTTGGAATACTGCTGCCCTACCTCCAACAGGGAGACTGACTATGCTCCTTAGATCTAAAGGATGCTTACACTCAAATCCTCATCCATCCAGACCACAGACAATATCTCAGATTTGTGGTGGGAAGAAACCACTTTCAGTATAGAGTGCTTCCCTTTGGCCTGACCTCTGCCCCCAGGGTTTTCACCAAATGCCTGGCAGTGGTGGCGGCTTTTCTCAGAAATCAGGGGATTTTTGTCTTCCCCTACCTGGGCGACTGGCTAATCAGGGGCCAGTCACTCCAGGAGGCCCGACAGGCCACTCTCCACACTGTCTCTCTTCTTCAGCATCTGGGCTTTGTCATAAACTACACAAAGTCCACTTTGCTCCCCTCTCAGAACCTGGAGTTTATAGGGGCCAGGTTGGATACTCTTCTGGTAAGAGCTTACTTGCCCGAGGATAGGGCTCACAAACATATGGACTTGGCCAACCAGTTCCAAAGCAATTCTTGTGTTTTCACCAGGCACTACCTGCGCCTCCTGGGCCACATGGCATCTACGGTACATGTGATCCCGAATGCCCGTCTGCACATGCAGGCTGCTCAATGGTGCCTCAGAGATCAGTGGACACAAGCCACCGGCGACCTCCGACAGAGTAAAGGTGTCCAGACAACTTCTGAACTCCTTACAGTGGTGGCTACATCTGCCAAACCTTCTCAGGGGTGTACCTTTTCAGGCTCCAGCACACACAAGGGTGCTGACTACCGATGCTTCCTTAAAGGGCTGTTGTACACATTGCCAGGGCTCGTGCACTGAAGGCCTGTGGTCCCCTCGGGAGACCACACAGCAGATCAACCTTTTAGAGCTGCGAGCAATCTGCTTAGCTCTGCAAACCTTCTGCCATGCTCTCTCTCAACAGTCTGTCCTAGTTCAGACAGATAATCGGGTAGCAATGTTCTACGTGAACAAACAAGGAGGCACAGGGTCCAGGCTCCTATGTCAGGAGGCACTGGACCTTTGCTCCTTTGCGGTCAAACAAGGCATATTTCTCAAAGCAGTTTATCTACCTGGTCAGGAAAACTTTCTATCAGACAAGCTAAGCCGGATTCTCCAGCCCCACGAATGGCAGTTGAATCCATTGGTGGTCCAGCAGATCTTTCTCCACTGGGGACTTCCATCCATTGATCTCTTTGCAAGTCCACTAAACAGTCAGCTGCCCAGGTTTTGCTCCAGACAGCCGCATCCCCTGAGGATGGCAGCAGATGCTTTTCTAATCTCTTGGTCTATGGGCCTCCTGTATGTGTTTCCTCCCACGCCCCTGGTGGCCCGAACTCTGTTCAAGATCCTCCGGGACAAGGCTTCGGTGATTCTGGTATCACCCAGATGGCCGAGGCAACTGTGGTTTCCACTTCTTCTACAGTTGGCAGTGGAAGCCCCGTTCCCTCTGGGGTCGCAACACGATCTCCTGTCTCAAAAGCAGGGTTCCCTTCTGCACCCCAATCTCAGCTCCCTCAATCTGGTGGCCTGGCTGCTGAAAGGATTGTGCTAGCTCCCTTACTTCTACCTAAGGAGGTTGAGGAGGTGGTCTTGGCCTCTAGGAGGCAGTCCACCAGAAAGTCCTATGCCCTCAAGTGGCATAGGTTTACGGTATGGTGTGCTCAGCGCATTGATGATCCTTTTCTCTTGCCTTGTGCCAGTAGTATTGCAGTATCTACTTCACCTTTGAGACCTAGGCCTTAAGTCTAACTCGGTTCGGGTCCACCTCAGTGCTTTGTCAGTGCACCACTCACTGGTGGAAGGACAGTCTGTCGGTTCACCCCTTTGGTGTCCAGATTTCTCAGAGGTCTGCTTCTACTCAAGCCTCCGGTTCTTCCACCGGCGACTGAGTGGGATTTGAACGTGGTCTTGCAGCAACTTACTCGTCCACCGTTTGAGCTGATGGCTATTTGCCCTTCTTGTGGAAAGCGCTCTTCCTGGTGGCTCTTACCTCGGCCAGACATGTGAGTGAACTACAAGCTCTGGTTTCTGATAAAACAGCGTGTACGGTCTATAGGAACATGATGGTCCTACGGACCCATCCCAAGTTCCTCCCAAAAGTGGTCTCCTCTTTCCACCTCACTCAGGAGGTGGTTCTTCCAACCTTTTTTCCCAGGCCGCATGCCAGCCAGGCTGAAACAGTCTTGCATACCCTGGACTTTAAGAGGGTGTTGTCCTTTTACATAGAACGTATGTGGGAGCATCGAAGGGCTACTCAGCTCTTCGTCTCGTTTGACCCTAATAGGTGGGGTTACCTGTCTCCAAGCGTACGTTGTCCACTTGGGTGGCAGATTGCATCGCCTGGGCTTACAGGGCAGCCGACCTCCCCTTGCAGGGTCGGGTCATGGCCCACCGTGTCGGGGCGAAGGCTGCATCAGTAGCTCATCTCCGCTCTGTTCTGTTGGCAGACATCTGCTGGGCCGCAACATGGTCTTCAAGCCAGACTTTTGCAGCCCATTACTGTCTGGAGAGAGAGTCCCGGCGGGACAGTGTTTTCGGCCAGGCGGTTCTCCGTAATCTCTTTGAGGTTTAGGCAACTCCTACCCTCCGGCCCTTGTGTTGGGCTACCGTACGGGGTGCGTTCTCAGAGAAAATTCTTATCATGGATGCTGAGGCTCTTGAGAGGGAGCCATTTTTTCAGCTCTGGGTTCACGGTAGCCTAGAGCTGGGGAGTCCCATATGTGAGGACTGACTTCCTGCTTGGTCCTGGAGAAAGCGTAGTTACTCACCTGTAACAGGTGTTCTCCAGGAGCAGCAAGAATCAGTCCTCACGACCCTCCCTCCTCCCCTGGAGTTGCAGTCCTATCCTTCATTTAGATTTTTTGCTGTCTTTTAGCTATGTCGTCAGACTGAGCAAGATGGCACCCTTGGGCGGGAAGGGGACTGACTGCGCATGCACGCTGCATTCCCAAAGGCTTTCTTTGAAAGCTGGGGAAATGCTCCGCACGAGGGCTCCATCGGTGCCGACGTCACCCATATGTGAGGACTGATTCCTGCTGCTCCTGGAGAACACCTGTTACAGGTGAGTAACTACGTTTTCTGTGCTGAGGCTAAGCAAGTTACTTGAAATTATCTAGCATATTCTATTTAGTTGTAGTTTTTGCTTTGTAAACAGTTAATCACACATGATTCTTAAGGGTTCATCAAGAATCTTGTTCTAATCCTGGCCCACTGTTGGAATGAAGTGACCTATATCTGTCTCCCAAGGGTCAAGTACGTATCCTAGGAGTACACTTTTGATAGTGGCCTAACTTTTACTGCTCAAATGTAAAATGTTGTTAAAATGTGTTTGTTATATGCCAATTAAAGAAAATGTAATCACTTTTAGTATGCCAGCCTTCAAGTTTTTCCAGTTTGTGTATGTTGGACTTCCCAAAAAAGAACTGTCCAACGTGCAGCCACTGAGGTAGCGGTAAAAACTGATCCAAGAGAGAGCTGCTCCCATTTTATCCACATTTTATTGGCTTCCTATAGCTCTGCAATCTCAGTTAAAGATATTCATCCCTCCTTGACTTTAAAGCAAATAGTTTCAGATGTTTCGGATCTATTGAAATGTAATCCACCTTGTGCTTTATGGTCACAAGATGATACGTTTTTGGCATATCCTTCCACCAGGTTTGTGAGAAATCTAAAACTTGGGCTTGTGTGTTTTCATGTGTAGTCCTGAAGTTTTAAAATGATCTGCCCTTTTTCTTTGTGACTGAAAAACAAGGGGGTGGGGGGAATTGGATTCTTTAGTTCATGCCTTTTGCATACTAGATTTCTCCAACACTTAAAAACAGATCATTTTCCATACTCAACATATGTGCATAATTGACGATTTTGCAGCAGTGATAATGTCAGGCTAATCCTACAGTTCTAGTGTCACTGTCTTCCTATTTTATGTCATTGATGTAATTATTTTTATTGTATTTTATTTTAATGGTCTATTTCTGTATTTAAGGGCCCCTTTTACTAACACAAAGCCATGCAGCAGAAAGCTCGAGCTAAATGTTGGTAAAAGGGTCTCTAAATGTCATTTGCCTGATTTTTAAATACCTACTACATTAAATGAAAATTAATAGCTTAGTGTATGTTCTTGTTCTGTTTCCCAGATACTACATAACCAGGGCTAAATTGGTATCCAAAATAGCCAAGTATCCTCATGTGGTAAGTAAGAGCAGCCCCTTTAAAGAAGGGGCGGGCTGACTATGGATGATGGGCTACAACCAGCCTGTGAGTGCCTTTCTTTTTGGTCCACAAGAGTTCCATGTTCTGGCCCCTCCCCTTCATCTCTTCCCTACAGTTGACTTGTGGCAAGAATTGATGATTGTACTTATTTTAATTCACTGAGGGCCCAACCTCTGGGTTCACGACCATCATTGTCAATAGGACAGCAGCTAAACTGGAAGTTGGACCCATGATGGTGGGAAAAATGAATCTGCTTTTCTGGAGAATAGTTGTTCATGGCAGGAAAATGAAAAGGCAGGGGTAGGTGGGAGGCAGGAGGCAGGAGGCAGCACGTGAAACTGACAAGGGGACAGGATACTTGGGGAGGACACTCAAGAGGGTCAGGTTGGTAGGGAGGTTGTGTTTGGGACAGGCTCAACTGTGACAGATCTAGGAATGCTAGTTCTGGGGATTGGCTTAGGGCAGAGGTGGGCAAACCTTTTACACAGACCTCCATTACTTGAATTAAACTCCAGGGAGAATCCTCTCCCTAGCCATTGATGCAAGCAAGATCAGTTAATGTGGCCCTCGGGGGGGGGAAGGGGGAAGGAACAGGAAATAGTTTGGCTTCCCTTGGTTTTAAAGTGTATATGTTTGGGGGGGGGGGAAGATGTACGATACTAATGTTGAACATTTTACAAATCTATAATTATACTAGAGTCATCAAGCCTCTGCTAACTAAGGGCATGTGATTTTAAGTTTGTGGATAATCCCCAAGACCAGACCTGAATGTGTACCTCAAAGGCTGGGAGCTTGACAATTCTGAACTGGAATGTACAGGTGGTTGGTGACACGTGATGGGGGATGTATGGAATCCAGAGGGTTCATTAAAGGGATACCCCCCTTCCTGATGTCCTCTGCACCACGGCAGCACATTGCTTTACTTTCACCATAGTGATCATCTCTATCACTGTTGGCTGTGTTGTCACAGATTTGAATTTGGTTTGGACATTTAGAGGGTAATTTTTTGAGAAGATGCTTCCTTTGGTGCTATTTTATGAAGAAAAGTAGCTACCTAATTTTCTTTATAAAATACTAGCATAAGTGGTCAAAAATGTGCATAAAGTTTAAGCCACAATCCAGGGGCGGCTCAAGACAATCTGCTGCCTGAGGCGAAGGATGAGATGGCGCCCCCCCCCCTGTAGTGGGGGGGGGAGGCTTTCTCAAAACTCCAATTCCAGTCAGGTACTGAACCAAACCAAAAAGCCGATTAGATTATATGAAGGAAGTGCAAGAGTTTGCACACCAAGGAACTAAAAGAAAAAGTGAGAACCACAGCACAGTTTATAAAATTAAATTATAACTCATTTTTATTTTGTTATAAACTGCGTTATGGTTTTTGCTTTTTCTTTTTGAACATATATTTTGCATCCACCCTTCCTCAACAGTGGGTGCAGAGCAGAGCAGAACAGGACATTCACCCACAGAACTCAATATCTTAAAAAAACAAACATTATCCAGTACCAGGCATATTGTGAACTAATACAAAATCCTACAACAAAGTCGCTGAGTATCTATAGAGCAAATCTACCATACCATACCAGCACCAACTTCCAAAACTCACATAAGGAGGCCATCCAAAAAAAAGGATCACTGTAAATACTACAGTGGGCCCTGGAACATCCAAACACCTATTGGGACAGCTGAACAATACAGATTACTACAGTACAGATCCCTGCATACAAATTCCATGTTAGCAGAACTCCTGGTCCTAGTCACACACTCAAAACACAGATCCTCACCAAGCACAGAATAAGTTGACCATAACCTAAAAATAAACACATGTAGATAAAAATTAAACTGCAACCCCAAGAAGCCAGATTTTGCATACAGTGCAATACCAGAGAAATAGAAAGAGAGACATTTCCATGTACTGTATAAAATATAAAGATAGCACCAAGTCTGGTCATTAAATCTCCAGGAACAAACAGGAATGAGTCTTCACATATGGGTATCGTTGGAACCAACGGAGCCTGCGTGGGAACGCTCCCCAGCGTCCAATAAGAGTGCTTTTGGGAGCATCCCACAGTGCCTGCGTGCTGCCGTCCCGCCTTTCCCAACCGCCTCTCTCCAGTTCTCCTTTTCCGCGGAGCCAGCAGGTCGTGTTCCTGTCACCGTAGAAGAAGTTCTTTATTTTTTCTTTATTCTTTTGTGTCGCATCTGCCGCCTTCAATGTTGGACCGGTACCGCCGGTCTTTCTTTTCTTTCTTTCAAAAAAAAAAAACAAAACGCTTTATTTCTACTGTGCATTTTCAGTTTTTGGGCCCTAGGCCTAAAAATATTTTCCTCATGGAGAAGCCCGCTTCTGGGTTTAAAAAATGCACAAAATGTGGCGGTACTATTTCTGTCACCGACACCCATGACTGGTGTCTAAAGTGTTTGGGACCTGACCATTCCATCACGGATTGTATGTCCTGTACCATGATGTCTAAGAGAGGTCGGCAGAACCGAGCAGCCAAGCTCAGTACCCTGTTTCCCTCTGATGCAGCTTCGGTAGCATCGACGTCTTCCAGGGCCTCCTCTTCCTCCCATGGATCTCAGGTAACCAAGCATAAATCTGGCCGGTCCTCGAAGGGCAGATCTCCCTCCAAGCATTGAGATGCCTCCGGGCTTGCCCTCGAGGATTCCGCACTGGCAAAATTACCCCGGCGGGAAGCTCTGGCTTCCAAAGCATTATCTATGGGGGTCACAGGTTGACATCGATGGCTCGGCCTCGACAGATCACCTGTTGCCGTGTTCTGGGGTACCGGTGGCTCCCACTGGTACCGACATCCAGACTCTGGTGGCATCGATGGATCAGAAGATTCTGACCATGCAGCGCACCTTAACGGGTTTCATACAGGCTGCGACGCCTCCGGTACCGCAACAATCCCCGTTGCTGGTACCGGCATCGCTCCCGGTACCGATTGCATCGACATTGGCTTCGGTGTTGACTGCAACGGTACCCTGTCCTATAATGCCCATCGGTACCGAACCGGTACCGATTACTCCCGATGTCGATCCCACTCGATACGGTTATCGGGCTTTACAGGAGCATCCAGACAGGCGATACTTCGATTCCTCTGAGGACTCTGAGTCTGAGGGTTCTGTAGAAGCATCGATACTTCTTCCTCAGGAGTCGTCTTCACCTAAACGAAGAATGTCTCCTCCAGAAGACTTGTCTTTTCAAGACTTTGTTAGGGAAGTGGCTAGGGGCCTCTCTATCACAGTAGCCCCTGAGTCAGAACCCAGCGCCAAGGAGTTGGATATTTTACAATATCCTAAAGCTCCTATGGAGGCAGCTACTTTACCTGTTCATGAGATTCTTTATGATCTCATGTTGAGGATGTGGGAGACATCTCTCACCACCTCTCCTCATTCTCGCAGGTTAGACACCATGTATCGTGTCCCTCCTTGTCCTGGCTTCCACAAGACTCGGCTTCCTCACCACTCTATTGTGGTAGAGTCTGCCATGAAGAAGATAAAGAGTGCAAAAAGACACTCATCTAATCCTCCAGGGCGTGAATGCAGGACCCTGGATGCTTTTGGCCGAAGGGTTTTCCAAGCTGCTATGCTAGCTGCTAGGATCAATTCCTATAGTCTCTATATAGGAATGTTTCTAAAAGAAGTCACAGATCATCTGCAGACTTTAACCCCTTTCATTTCAGAGGATAAAAGAGAGGAGTTTCTCACTTGGCTCAAACATGCCCAAGGTGTCTCCAAATTTTCCAACCGTGCAGCCTTTGACTCTTTTGAGCACACAGAATTGGAGCACACTCATAGGAGCACACAGAATTGCTTGGCTACAAGCTTCTGATTTGGAGCTCTGGGACCAAGATCAATTGGGAAATCTCCCTTGTACAGGTGAAAACCTTTTTGGTAAGGATTGGCAAGCAAAGGCCACTCAGATGGATGCTGAAAACTCTGCTTTGGATCGACTTTCAAAGTCTACCTCTGCTCCTGTTAAGAAAAGATTGTTTAAAAAGACATCTTTTTCCAAAAAGGGAAGATACTATCCTGATTATGGTCAGCAGACATCTTCTGCAGGTCGTTTTGCTGCAAAGCGTCAGCAACCACCTAAACAGGCCAAGTCAAAGGCAGCTAGACCTTCCACGGCCCAGCAGCCTCAGCCTCCTCAGGGCCTTTGACTCGCTACTAGAGAACTTAGCCTGTCTAGCTCTGGAATGACCAGAGCTCCTTACCATCCCAGGAAGGTTGACTTACTTTGCTCCCAGATGGGAGCAAATCACAGCAGAGCAATGGACACTCTCCATCATAAGGGAAGGGTACAAGCTTCGTTTCTTAAGCCTTCCCCCTCACACCATGGTGAAACAGTTCAATTCTCCAACATCTCTCCTCAACCTTCTAGGTCATGAGATTGCCATCCTTCTTGCCCAAGGGGCAATAGAAGAAGTACCTCTTCTTCAACAAGGCACAGGGTTCTACTCCCCTTATTTTCTTATTCCAAAGAAAACAGGGGGCTACAGACCCATCTTAGATCTCAGAGAATTGAACAAATTTCTATTCAAGGAGAAATTCAAGATGTTTTCTCTCGGTGCTCTGCTTCCATACCTTCAGAGTCAGGACTGGCTTTGTTTTCTAGATCTCAAGGATGCGTACACCCATGTCCTCATCCATCCAACTCACAGAAGGTTCCTTCGGTTCCTTTTTCAAGGAAAGCACTACCAATACAGGGTGCTTCCTTTTGGTCTGGCCTCTGCACCAAGGGTGTTCACAAAATGCATGGCTGGCTGTAGTAGCTGCATTTCTACGCACTCTAGGAATATTCGTCTTCCCATATCTGGACGACTGGCTCATTCGAGCTCCATCTCATGCAGAGGCCAAGACTTGTCTAACCTGCACAATGCGTGTCCTTCAGTATTTGGGACTAGTAATAAACATCCCAAAATCCAGTCTTACCCCTACTCAGTCCCTCGAGTTTATAGGGGCTTGGTTGGATACCATAACTGCAAGGGCCTATCTTCCTCAGGCCCGTTGCCTACGCTTGGTGCAGTTAGCCTCCCAAATACAGTTAAAGCCCCTTTTAACTGCTCGAGAAATGCTACAACTCTTAGGCCACATGGCATCCACTGTGCATGTGGTTCCATATGCTCGCCTTCACATGAGGGCAGCTCAATGGACTTTGTCCACCCAATGGACTCAGGCATCAGGTTGCCTGTCAGACAAAATAGCAAACTCCAGTCGCCTTTTTTGGTCTCTCCAGTGGTGGAAGTCCTCTCAAAACCTATTGCTGGGGTCCCCTTTTCAACAGTCATTTCCCCAAGCAACCCTTACAACAGATGCCTCTCCAATGGGTTGGGGAGCTCATCTGCAAGATCTCTCCACCCAGGGCATCTGGTCTCCACAGGAGACTTCACTACACATAAATCTCTTGGAACTCAGAGCAATTTTCTTAGCTCTCAGAGTGTTCCACTCCCTGCTCAGCTACAGGACAGTCCTCATCCACACGGACAATCAAGTAGCCATGTTCTATGTAAACAAGCAGGGAGGGACTGGTTCTCTGTCGCTTTGCAATGAAGCTTTGCGACTGTGGGTCTTCGCCAGAGAGCATCAGATTCATCTTAAGGCAGTATATCTTCCAGGCGTTCAAAACTCTTGGGCAGACAGACTCAGTTGAGTTCTGCTTCCACACGAATGGTCCCTCCACAGGGACCAGGTAGCCAGGATTTTTCGAATTTGGGGAACCCCGGACATAGACCTATTTGCAAGTCCGTGGAATGCCAAACTTCCCCGGTTCTGTTCCAGGATTCCGTGTCAGGGAGTTCAGGCCAAGGATGCCTTCCTCCTTCACTGGGGTCAAGACTTCCTTTATGCCTTTCCACCCATTCCCCTAATTCCCAAAACACTGTTCAAGCTTCAGAGAGACCGAGGTTCTATGATGCTCATAGCACCACATTGGCCACGCCAATTGTGGTACCCTCTACTTCTGCATCTCTCTCAAGCTCCGTCCCTGGAGTTGGGCTCTGCTCCAGATCTTCTCTCCCAGGAAGACGGAACGTTGTGGCACCCAAACCCCCAGTCTCTCTATCTGAGGGCCTGGTTGCTGAAGGCCTAGACCTTCAAGTTTTCCATCTCTCTCAGCAAGTCAGAGATATTATTCATGCTTCTAGAAAGCCTTCCACTAGACGTTCCTATGCTTTCAAATGGAAAAGATTTACCATTTGGTGTTCAGAGAAGGGTCTTAACCCTCTTGCAATACCTTTTGAATTCTTTACTAGAGTATCTTCTGCATCTTTCCCATGCAGGCCTCAAAACAAATTCGGTAAGAGTCCATTTGAGTGCTATTGCAGCGTCCCTCAAGCCTCTCAGTGGACAGCCTGTTTCCTCTCATCCTCTTATAGCAAGATTCATGAGAGGCCTTCTTTTAACTAAACCTCCCATTAGACCACCTTAGGACTTAAATCTGGTTCTTGGCCAGCTTATGAAGCCACCCTTTGAACCTTTAGCCACCACCTCCTTGAAATTTCTTTCTTGGAAGGTTATCTTTCTCATTACAGTCACCTCAGCACGTCGCATCAGTGAGTTGCAAGCCTTGGTGGCTAATCCTCCTTATACAAGGTTCCATCATGATAAGGTAGTCCTCAGGACCAATCCACACTTTATGCCCAAAGTGGTCTCGCCTTTTCATCTGAACCAGGAGGTATACTTACCTGTCTTTTTTCCAGGACCTTATGCATCAAGTGCAGAGAGGAATCTTCATACTTTGGATTGTAAAAGAGCTCTCGCCTTTTACTTACAAAAGAACACAGCAACATAGAAAGTCTTCTCAACTCTTTGTTGCTTTTGATCCTTCCCATTTAGGACTTCCAGTTTCTAAGAGAACACTGTCCAGCTGGATTGCTCAGTGTATTTCTTTCGCCTACCAAAGTAGGAACCTTTCTCTGGAAGGCCATGTCACAGCTCATAATGTGAGGGCCATGGCAGCCTCAATGGCTCACCTAAACTCTGTGTCCATTGACCAAATCTGTCGAGCGGCCACCTGGGCCTCTGTTCATACCTTCACAGCCCATTACTGTTTGGACAAGGACTCCCGCTGGGATGCCTCATTTGGGCAGGCTGTTCTCAAACACCTATTCCATTCCTAATCAACTCCTATCCACCTACCCTTGTTGGATGCCAGAGATCCATGGGGGGAGGTGGAGCCCTTTTCAAGGACACACAACTCTGGGGTCTCTCCCTGGCATCTGCAGCTAGGGAGTCCCCATATGTGAAGACTCATTCCTGCTTGTTCCTGGAGATAGCACAGTTACCTACCTGTAACAGGTGATCTCTGGGAACAGCAGGAATAAGTCTTCACAACCCACCCACCTCCCCTAGGAGTTGTATCTCTCTATCTATCTTTCCTTCCCTCTCTCTCTTTGTCTCAGCATTAAAACTCGAACTGGAGAGAGGCGGTTGGGTAAGGCGGGAGCACGCAGGCGCTGTGGGATGCTCCCAAAAGCTTTCTTATTGGACGCTGGGGAGCATTCCCGCGCAGGCTCCGTCGGTACCGACGATACCCATATGTGAAGACTTATTCCTGCTGTTCCCAGAGATCACCTGTTACAGGTAAGTAACTGTGCTTTCTCTGATCATGTAGGTCCCAATCTGAGGTTTCTGCTTTTCTCTTTCTTCCAGTGCACCCTCCTGTCTACTTTCCACAGAGACAGCACGAGGGTGATGCAGGGCCATGTGTAGAGACTCACTGTGGCATCATTTGCATAAATTTAGTAATACTTTATTTTAAAATGTATATACCACCCATCTAAAATCCTAGGTGGCTTCTAAATATACACATGCAATTTAGCAAAAACAATGTCACAATAAAACAAACATAATAATAAAACATGAACTTTGATTAATGAAAAGTCACTTACGCAGCCCCCCTCTTCCAAATCAAACCAATGTAAGTATCTGCACATCAGATTTATTTTGTTATGACCAGATTATTGATGAGGGAAAATATAAAATGAGAAACTAATCCTGGTAGCCATGAATTCAAACGCTGGATTGGATTGTGTTAGAGCTGGAAAAGTCCAGAACTCAGCAGCAGTGAGGTTATCAGGCTACTAAACAAAATTAAACAGATTCCCTGAAAATTTTAAATTTTCTTGATTCTGAACTGACAAAATATTTTTAATTTCAGTCTGGCAGTATAAAGAACGCAAAACTGCAAATCTCAAAAATGACATATTTCAGTATCCTCCCCACAGCCAACACCCTACAGTTGACCTCGCCAAAAACCCAGAGTTAACAGGATCCATAGAGCAAATCTGCTATTCCCAAACTCACACAACATGGACCAGAAAAGGGCAACACCATAAATATTGCAGCGGGCCCTAGAACATCCATATACCTGTTTGAAAAGCTGAACAAGCCAAATTACTACAGTACAGTATAGATCCCTATTGACAAACTCCATTTTAACAGAATACCTGGCCTCAGTCACACACTCGGAACACAGACAAAGTACAGAATAAGTGGCTGCAACATAAAATAAAAATATGTAGACAAAAATTAAACTAAAACCCCCCCAAGAAGCCAGACTCTGCATGCAGTGCAACATCAGATAAATAAGATACAGTTCCCCATACTGTGTAAAATATAAAGATAGCGCAAAGTCCAATCACTAAAATGAAAATAAAATGATTTTTTCTACCTTTTGTTGTCTGACCATTTTATTCTCTGATCGTGCTGGTCCGAACTTCTGTTTTTCTGTCTTCTCTTGGCTCTTTCTATGGTCTGTAGTCCATCTGCCATTTTTTATCTCCTTTTGTTTTCTTCTTTTCCTTCCATTAGCCTATTTCCAGTCCCAGTAACCCTTCTCGGTATCAGCCCCTTTCCAGTCCTCCCTCCCAGTACCTTCCAATGTCAGCTTGCATTCCCATGACTGCCACTGGTGTCCATTCCCTTCCAGTCCCCCTCATTCCCCACTGTCCAGTCCCTTCTAGTCCAAATACCATGGCAGCCCCTCTCAGCATCCACTCCCTTCCAATCCCATCCTCCCGCATCAGCCCATTTGTAGCCCTAGCCCCCAGTTTTTCTTCCAGGGCCAGCAGCTTTATCCTCCCATTCCCGCCATCAGCCCATTCCAGTCCTAGCCCCCCAATCAGCTCACTTCCAGTGCTAGCCCTCCCATCAGCCATTTCCAGTGCTAGTCCCCCCTCAACCCCATTACCAGTGCTAGCCTCCCCTAATCAACCCATTACTAGTCCTAGCCTCCCCTAATCAGCTCATTACCAGTCCTAGCTCCTCCGATCGGCCCATTTCCAGTGCTGGTCCCCCCCCTCACCCCATTACCAGTGCTAGTCCCTCTAATCAGCCCATTCCCAGCCCTAGCCTTGTCTCATCAACCCATTACCAGTCCTAGCCCCCCCTGATCTGCCCATTACCAATGATAGCTCCCCTAATCAGCCCATTACCAGTCCTAGCACACCCCATCAGTCCATTATAACCCTAACCCGCACTCTCTCCCCTTTGTCCAGCATTTCTCTCTGTCTCTCCCCTTTGTCCAGCATTTGTCCCCCTGTCTCTCCCCTTTGTCCAGCATTTGTCCCCCTGTCTCTCCCCTTTGTCCAGTACGTCCCCCTGTCTCCCCCTTTGTCTCTCACTTGTCCTCCACCTGTCCCCACTCCCTCCAGCTGCACCTCTCATTTGGTGTGGCGGCAGCATTCCGGTTGTTTTTATTTTAGATTTTGCCACCTCTGGCCTGCCTCTGCCTTCCCGCCACTTTTTTCCCTCAAGAATGCTTGCAGCAAGAAAAAAACAAGCATCAGGAAGGTAGAGGCAGCAAAATTTAAAATGAAAACAGCCATAGTGCCGCCGCCGCCACTGCACGAATCAGCCTCATCGCTTGCAGAGTTCCTGATTTGTCTGACGCCGGCACTCCAGCTGTGCTTTAATTTTAGATTTTGCAGCCTCTGTCCTGCCTCTGCCTTCCCATGCAGGAAACCATGCAAGCTGTTCAAAAACATCATCTTCTGTGAATGATGTGGTATCCACTCCATTCTCATTTATATATTTGTCAATCATATGTGGTCCTTCTCTAGGATTTTCTTTCATGAATACAAAAGAGAAGTATTTGTTTAGCATTTCACTTTTTCGGGGTTGCTTTCCACAAATCTGTCCTCGGCACTTTTGAGTCTTACAATTCCACCTCTGATCTTCCTCTTTTCCCAAATTTAACTGAAAAAAAGGGTTTTTTTCCTCCACGCTTCACTTCTTTAGCCATCTTTTTTCTGCCTTTGCTTTTACTATCCTTATTTCTCTCATTGTCTCTTTTAGCTTTATCCTGTATTCTTTTCTGTGTTTCTCTTTTTGTAATCTTCTGAATTCTGTGAAAACTGCTTTTTCTCCAGGACCAAGCAGGAAGTCAGTCCTCACATATGGGTGACGTCGGCGCCGATGGAGCCCTCGTGCGGAGCATTTCCTCAGCTTTCAAAGAAAGCCTTTGGGAATTGCAGTGCGAATGCGCGGTCCTCTTCCCGCCCAAGGGTGCCATCTTGCTCAGTCTTCTTTTTTCCACGGAGCCCGACGGACGTAGTTTGTTTTTCCCCGAGGAAAAAGTTGATTTTCCCTGTTTTTCTCTTTTTTTTTCTCCTTTTCCCGCTCGGACCGATACGCCGGTATCGGGTCCTTTTTCTTTCTTTTTCGTTTTTTGTCCTTTGTGACTGGCGTTCGTGCCTTTTTTCTTTTTTCCCTGGCAGACCGGTCTTTTGACCTAGCAGGGGCCCTTTTTCCCCCGATGGCTGCCAGCGGGTTTAAGAAATGTGATCGCTGTAAGAAACTTGTCTCTTACCGACACACATGACTGCTGCCTCTGTTGCCTCGGACCCGATCATGACCCGATGATCTGTGGTCCGTGTGGCAAAATGTCCTTGAAGGCGTTGAGTCGGCAGCACCAGAGGGATAGAATTTTTTCTGACTCCGCGTCCGGCCGGGCCCGGACCTCGTCAGAGGCCTTGACATCTCGGGACTCCGGCCCCGAGCAGCGTCGGGGTTCCTCTGAGCGGGGGTCTCCTTTGCGGGAACATTGCAGGAAGAAGAAACCCGTGAGGGCGGCGTTGGTGGACGCTCCTTGTTCCTCGAGGGCCAGGTCGCATAGCCCCGATAGCCGTCCCGTGTCTTCGGAGTCGGAGAGGCCTGCCAAGCATCCTCATGTCGAGATGGAGTCTCCTGGACACGTAAGTGCCGTAGTCCTCGTTGACTCTCCTCCGAGGGAGCCGCTGTCGGGGCCCGAGTCGGCGGTTGCTGGGTCTCCTGAGCTCGGACTCAGGTTGACGGCCTTGGAGAGCAGCTTTGCTGCCTTCATGGAACAGCAGCGGGCATTGATCGCCGGTCTCACCGGTGCATCTGCCCTGACCACCGGGACCTCGACGTCCAAGTCGACCCCGGAGGCCGAGCCGATCCTCGAGTCCATGCGGGCTCGAGTCGATCCTCGACCATGGTCTCCCTCGACTTCCCGTTCAGGACCGAGGTCGTCGGGGCAGAGGGCATCGGTGCCCGCCCGACCGGAGCCGCTCGATTCCTCCTCTGAGGAATCGGGCTAGGAAACGGAGGACGAAGAGTCACCCGACACTCATCGGACTCGGTGTGTCCCATCAGACTCGCCCGAGTCCGAACCTCGGAGACGGTCCCCACCGGAGGATACCCGGTTCTCGGACTTCGTGCGGGATATGGCCAAGGCCTTGGCCTTCCCCGCGGATCCCGAGGAGGAGCCTCGAGCCAAGGAGCTCGAGGACCTCCAGTATGACTCTCCCCCGAAGGAGGCCTTTACTGTTCTGGTTCCTCCGATGCTGGAGCGGCTGCTCTTCTGCATGTGGGAGACCCCGGCCTCGACGCCGGTGTTAAGCAAGCGGGTCAATTTATTTTTATTTATTCTATTTAGCTGTATTTATATCCCGCTTTTCACCGGGTCAAAGCGGTCAATTGGGGGATACATTTAACATGAGGGGATATGAGACACACACACTAATACATACAGGGAACATGGGCATTGGAGGGTTAAATGGCTTGCCCAAGACCACAAGGAGTGCCTATAGGACTAGAAATCCCAATCCCTCCGGCCTGAGATTGCTGTCCCCAGGTGGGACTTGAACCCCCGACCCTCCGGCCTGAAGTACCTTGTCCTAACCACTAGACCACGCCTCCCTCATCGAGTCCGCAAGAGCCCTGAGTTCCAAAAGGCACAATTACCGTACCACTCCATGGTTGTGGAATCGGCCATGCATCGACTGAAAAGTCAGAAGATGCACTCCTCGGTGCCTCCCGGCCGGGAGGCCCGGAACCTGGATGCCCTCGGTAAGAAGTGCTTCCAGGGCTCTATGCTTGCTTGCCGTGTCCAGACATACCAGCTCTACATGGGCATGTACCTCCGAGACCTGGCAAAGGAGATTGCCGGGTTCTCTGCTGTTTTCTCCGAGGAACCTTTGCAGAGGTTCCAGGCCTTGTCCACCGGTATTCGAGAGTGCTCGAAGTTTATCTCTCGAGCAGCCTACGATGGCTTCGAGGCTTCGGCCTGAGTAGCCGGGGCCGTCATCGGTGCCCGCCGACAGGCTTGGCTACAGTCATCCAACCTCGAGCCATGGGTCCAGGACAAGTTGGTCGATGTCCCCTGCCGAGGTGAAAACCTCTTTGGCAAGCCCATGGCTGAAAAGGCTGAAGAACTCGAGACCGAGACTCTGACCAGGACTAGGCTTTCCAGGAAAATCTCTGCCCCTTCTCAGAAAAAGAAGGGCTCGGGAAAAAAGACCTTTTACCCGAGGAAGTCATCTGCCTACAAACAATACCCTCATTATCAGGCCTCTGCAGCTCCCCAACAGGGTCAGCAGGCCAAGGGGCAGGGTCAAGGGCCCCGTAGGCAGAAGGCCCCCAAGCCACCAACACCGGCCCCTGCTCAGCAGGGTGGGGGTTTTTGACTCAAACCGCATAGCCTCTTCTCAGCTGGCTTCTCTCAGCACAGGAGGCCGGCTGGCCCACTTTGCCCACAGGTGGTCAGCCGTCACATCAGATACCTGGGTTCTTCATATAGTCCAAAAGGGCTATCTTCTCCATTTTTACCAGGTACCTCCCTCCTATTTTCCAGGGGAGCCTCCAAGACCACCTCTGCACAGGGACCTACTCCTTCAGGAGTTGACAGGTCTGCTAAAGGGTCAGGCTGTGGAACCGGTGCCCCACCACCTGAGAGGTCAAGGCTTTTATTCCAGGTACTTTCTGGTACCAAAAAGAACAGGAGGCCTCAGACCCATCCTAGACTTGTGAAACCTCAACAAGTTCCTGGAGAGGGAAAAGTTCAAGATGCTTACCCTTGGAATCCTGCTGCCCTACCTCCAGCAGGGAGACTGACTATGCTCCTTAGATCTAAAGGATGCGTATACTCACATCCTTATTCATCCAGACCACAGACAATATCTCAGGTTTGTTGTGGGGGGAAACCACTATCAGTACAGAGTACTACCCTTTGGCCTGTCATCCGCTCCCAGGGTGTTCACCAAGTGCCTGGCAGTGGTGGCAGCCTACCTGAGGCTTCAGGGTCTTTTTGTGTTTCTGTACCTGGACGACTGGCTCATAAGGGGCCAATCTTCCCAGGAGGCCAACCAGGCCACCCTTCGCACCGTGGCTCTGCTTCAGCACTTGGGGTTTGTCATAAACTTCGCAAAGTCCACTTTGCTCCCGTCCTAGAACCTGGAGTTCATAGGGGCCAGGCTCGACACTCTTCAAGCAAAAGCTTTTCTGCCTCTGGACAGGGCCCACAGGCTAATGGATCTGGCCAGCCAGTTTCGCAGCAATTCCCTGGTCTCTGCCAGGCAATTCCTGAGACTACTCGGCCATATGGCTTCCACGGTTCATGTCACCCCCAATGCCTGCCTGCACATGCGGCCTGCTCAGTGGTGCCTTCGCACTCAATGGCTTCAAGCCACAGGGAGCCTGGCGGACTCAATAACGATATCCGACCTACTGGTCTCCTCTCTGCATTGGTGGCTTCATCTTCCGAATCTGGTGCTCAGTGGATTTTCAATCCCCTCCACCTTCTCAAGTGCTCACAACGGATGCTTCTCTTCTCGGTTGGGGAGCACATTGCCAAGGGACATGTACTCAGGGTCTCTGGACCCTTTGGGAGGCTTCTCAACAGATAAACTTCCTGGAGCTGCGGGCGATACGCCTAGCTCTGAGAGCCTTCTCCCACCTCGCCTGTCACCAGTCTGTACTGGTTCAGACTGACAATCAAGTTGCCATGTTCTATGTGAACAAACAAGGAGGCACAGGCTCCTTCCTTCCTTTGTCAGGAGGCTCAACGGCTGTGCTCTTGGGCTGTCAATCATGGGATCCTTCTCAAGGCTGTCTACCTCCCAGGTCAGGAAAATTACCTGGCAGACAAACTGAGCAGGATCCTGCAACCACATGAATGGAGATTGAACCCATTGGTTCAGCAGATCTTTCTCAGGTGGGGACTCCCCACCATGGATCTTTTCGCCAGTCCTCTGAACCGGCAACTCCCGAGATTTTGCTCCAGACAAACCGCATCCCCTCAGAGTAGCAGCGGATGCGTTTCTGATCTCGTGGTCCACAGGCCTACTGTATGTGTTTCCTCCCACACCACTAGTGTCAAGAACGCTGTTCAAAGTCCTCAAGGACGGGGCTTCATTGATTCTCATTGCCCCCAGGTGGCCGAGGCAACCGTGGTTCCCGCTTCTGCTACAGCTAGCGGTGGACACCCCTCTTCCTCTGGGGTTTCAACACGATCTCCTGTCTCAAGATCAGGGGACTCTCTTGCACCCCATCCTCCAGTCCCTTCATCTGATGGCCTGGCTGCTGAAAGGGTAGTCCTGGCTCCCCTACTGCTGCCTCGAGAGGTGGAAGATGTCGTCTTAGCCCAGGAAATCCTACGCTGTTAAGTGGCGTAGATTCTCCACATGGTGTGCTCAGCACAATGAGAATCCTTTCTCGTGTTTGGTAGCGGTGGTATTGCAATATTTGCTTTACCTCTCCAATCTGGGCCTTAAGTCTAACTCTGTCAGAGTTCACCTGAGTGCTCTCTCAGCTCACCACTCGCCGGTGGACGGCAGGCCTCTTTCCAACCACCCTTTGGTGGCTCGTTTCCTCAGAGGCCTCCTTCTGCTTAAGCCTCCTTTGCGTCCACCGGCCCCTGAGTGGGATCTGAATGTGGTATTGCAGCGGCTTACTTGTCCAGTAACTGAATTCAAAAAAGCATGAGACCAACACAGAGGATCTCTAAAGGTAAAAAGTGGACTGTTGTAGTTATGGAAGGACAGACTAGATGGGCCTTGTGGTCTTTTTCTGTCATCATGTTTCTTTTGAACCTATGGCTACCTGCCCTCTCCGTTTTCTCTCCTGGAAAACGTTATTTCTGGTAGCTCTCACCTCTGCTAGGCGAGTGAGTGAACTGCAGGCACTAGTGTCTGATCCTCCTTACACTAGGTTCTACAGGAATAGGGTAGTCTTACGGACTCACCCTAAGTTTCTTCCTAAGGTTATCTCACCCTTTCACCTCAATCAGGAGGTGGTTCTTCCGACCTTCTTTCCCAGGCCACATGCCAACCGGGCTGAGATGGTCTTGCATACCCTGGACTGTAGGAAGGGCATTATCCTTCTACCTTGACCGTACGCGGGAGCATCGGAAGGCTGTTCAGCTTTTCGTTTCTTTTGACCCCAATAAGTTGGGGCTCCCTGTCTCCAAGCGTACGTTGTCCATATGGGTCGCTGACTGTATCGCCTGGGCTTATGGGGCAGCCGGCCTCTCGTTGGAGGGTCGAGTCACGGCTCATCGTGTCAGGGCGAAGGCTGCGTCAGTGGCTCATCTCCGCTCTGTTCCGTTGGCAGACATCTGCCGAGCCGCTACTTGGTCTTCAAGCCAGACTTTTGCAGCCCATTACTGCCTTGAGAGGGAGTCCTGCAGGCACAGTGCTTTTGGACAGGCAGTACTCTATAATCTCTTTGGGGTTTAGGCAACTCCTACCCTCCGGCCCTGGTGTTGGGCTACCGGTCGGGGGCGTTCTCAGAGAAGGTTCCTTCCTTCTGTGCTGACGAGCTAGAGGGAGCTCATTTTTCCGCTTGAGGTCTCCGGTAGCCTTAAGCTGGGGAGTCCCATATGTGAGGACTGACTTCCTGCTTGGTCCTGGAGAAAGAGTAGTTACTCACCTGTAACAGGTGTTCTCCAGGAGCAGCAGGAATCAGTCCTCACAACCCTCCCTCCTCCCCTTGGAGTTGCAGTCATATGCTTTATTTTTGCTAATTTTTTTGCTGTCTTTTAGCTATGTCATCAGACAGAGCAAGATGGCACCCTTGGGCGGGAAGAGGACCATGCATGCGCGCTGCAATTCCCAAAGGCTTTCTTTGAAAGCTGGGGAAATGCTCTGCACGAGGGCTCCGTCGGCGCCGACGTCACCCATATGTGAGGACTGATTCCTGCTACTCCTGGAGAATACCTGTTACAGTGAGTAACTATTCCTTCTTTTTTTTTTTTTTTTGGCCTTTATTTGTGCAGCCACTTCCTTGAACCATATAGGTTTCCTTTTCCTCTTGTTTTTATTTACTTTCCTTACATATATATATGTTGTGCCTTTTGCCTTTTTTTTTTTTTTTAGTTTAGCCCACTGCAATTCAGCGTCCCTCATCTCCTCTCACGTGGCCACTTATGTGTAAAAAATGACTAAAATACCTTTGTGCACATTCTTGCTGCCTAAATCTAGGTGATCTTTATAAAGTTACCCACGCAATTATTTGCCTTTTCCAAATCTGAACTCCAGGCATGTAATAGTCAGGCCCCTACTTATTTATTTCTATACCACCTTATGTAATCAAAGCAGTTTACATCGACCAAACTGGATTACAAATAACATGTTGCAATATAAACAGGGAGAGGGGTAGGGATTACAACTGGGTTACAGATAACATGTTTCAATAAAAAGATGGAGAGGGTGAGGACAGGCTTATGTACAGTTAACAACTTACATAGGAAAACTGAATGGGGAACTAGTCATATGCACAGGATTTTAAGGTTATATATTATTGTTCACTTTACGTGGGAATTATGTGGTTGTAAGAGGATTATATAACATTATGCTGCTATTGATCTGAGTATGGGTATGAGAACTAGGTATGCATCTTGAAATGATTCGTGTGTCTTAGTTGTGATGAACTGGGGAGTCCAGAGGAGAGGTGGTGTGTAGATGTAACTTATGTAGGATCAGTATTTGTGTGTTGTATTATTCCTGAAATACTCTGAGAAGAGGAATGTCATCAGTTTTCCCTGCCCAAGTGCACATACGGTTGAAGTTGTACAGATGACATCGCACATATGGTGAAATTAGGCCTTACCTGCTAATTATCTTTCCTTGAGTCCCTCCAGTCCAGTTCAGATGCATGGGTTATGCATGCTTGCTAGCAGATGGAGACTGAGAACCATTGGTTTGATTTGAAGTCATGGTACAAAGGGGTCGGTGCAGCCTCAATCTCACCAGTATTTCTGAAACAAAGCAGATGCCAAAAGAATATTAAATGCTCCCAAAAAAACGACAAATCTTCACAGCATATTTGCTGCTGACATCTTCGTAAGCGCAGGTGCATGAAGAATAGGAGATAGAGAACAACGCCCTCTGGGCTATACACCCCCAGTCATTCGCCAGTGCAGAACTGCAATCAACTGAGTCTACAAGGCAAAGGAGGAATAGAGCAGAGTGCCCTCAAGGCAATACCCCCCCCCCCCCAGCCATGCAGCCACGCTGCTCTGTAAACAATGGAGAGCCTATAAGGCCAAGTAGGGATAGAGCAGAGAATAGTCTGGCTTCATCCCCACAATACAACTGCCAAAGGGAAAGGAAAGGTTGGGAATGACAAAAAACATAGGGCAGGTCCTGGACTGGACTGAAGGTACTCGAGGAAAGGTAATTAGCAGGTAAGATCTAATTGCACCTTCCAATTCAGTCCAGATGTGTGGGATTTAACAAAGCAGTATCCCCACAATAGGGATAATAAGAACCTGGCCTGATATCTTGGCATGCAACAAACTCTGCACTGGAGGCTGACAAGGACACCGTCTTAGGAAAGAACGATCCTGTACTGGAGGAAGGTTCCATCAACAAAATCTGCTGTCCTGGTGGGAGCTACTGGAACCCTTGCCCAACGATGGAGGTCCTCTGACTTTTGGGAAGCCACTATAGACTCCCTTTAAAAAGCAAGACTCATCAGAAAAGACCTGAGACTTGAAACACAGATACTGGACTGCGAGCATCTCCAAGACATTCTGCTATAAAAAGACAATCCCGCAGACTTTGAAAAGTAACCATATTAGACCCTTGCCTGTCCCCGAAGAACACTTGTGCCTCCATGAGCCCAGTGGGGAAAGGAGTGAAAGAAAGGTATAAGGAGTTCAAACCTAGCCTTTTAGTGTTCAAATGAGCCCAAACACTCCATGGCAGACATGAGCTCTGAGATCCCCAGGCTAAGACCAGAGAACTGACCTGAACAGGGAATACTCCCGCGCCAGACACTCAAAGCGCAATGTCATTAAGAAGGTACTAGAGGGCTTAGAACCTGAAAACCCTTGTTTCGCCATGTCTTGGCGACCTTTCAGTCACTCATGACTTTCTTTTTTTTTTTTTTTTTTTTATTAAGAACGACAGTCTGATTTACTTCACCCTCCAAACTGAGGGTGGAACTGAGCTCGCAGTTAAAGCCGCTGTGATTTTGCCTCTTGCGAAAGAAATGACTACTGGCGTCCTAAGGCCAAGCAACCAACACATCACCTCAGCCATCAAAGTTCAACCATTGCAACCTATGATAGAGAAGCCAAAGAAAAGCACTTGACGTCGCTTAAGATAGAGAACCATAAGAGCAGCGTTTTACACCAACATCAACTTTAAGCCCAAGGGATTTTAGGCTATGCTTCCTTTGTTTATTAAATTTCTTGATATACCGCTCCTTCATAACCCCAGGGCGGTTTATAAAACAAAATAAAAAATGGTGTCCATCGGCCGGGGAAAGGAAAAAGAACTTCATTGTATGACAGGACAGTAGTAGTACAATCATAGAGAGAGAAAGGAAAGATAGCAGGAGGAGACAGAAGGGAAAAAAGTAATTATTAGGGACATAATGGAGGCAGGAACTATGGGTGGTCAGGAGATGGTGGGAGGCAGGGGACCTCCTAAAAATGTGAGGAAGCAACATACTAAGCATATAGACATATGTATCTATCCCAGCATCTGGGGTCGGTCCACAACATATCACATCAGCTGGACCTTAAGCTCTGAGTTCACAATTTAAGACCATCACCTGGGAATACATAGCACCAACTTGACTCCCCCTGAAGTGCTGCATGTGTCCATGTCAAAACAGACCACCTAAAATTGTCCCTCATGCCTCCAAGTCATTGCCTTCTGAGGCTGACATCCCTTCCGGAATGCAACCAAGAGAGGTGAGAAAATAGGGCTGATGAATAAAACTTATTCATCCGATATTCTCCAGAAAATCAGCTCCGCAAATCTCTCATCTGTGAATACAAGTCCCATGTCCATTTTCTTATCAACATGTGGGCGCTCCGGCCCTGCCGCCATCAGGCTCCATTACTGTCCCACCATGTAAGCAAGCTTGGGACTGGAGCTTGCACCTATGTGGCGATTCTGCCCCAACAGTGTCGAGAGCTCCACTCGCAATCTGGACTATATTGGACTCTTTTTCTTAAAGGACAGTAGTCCCCCATGAACTCCAGCAGCCGCACTGTTCACCCGTGAAAAGGGAGGAAGTGAAAATCCCCATAATTCCAATTACCTACTCAGGTCCCCAGAGAGAGGCTTCCAAGCTGCCTCTGACATGAGCATCTGACCACATCTTCCGGCAACCCTCCTACAACTGCTCACAAATGCCTTTCCTTTAAGAGGATATGTGCCCTTAAGAGTCTTGATCCTCTCATTCCTTTACATATTCTGTCCATTATACCTTCATTGACTGGGTTGCACAACAGCCTGAGAAACTCGTGACTGCGACCCCGAGATAGAAGGCAAATAACTATCAAGAAGAGCTTCTGCGCATACTAACAACACCAGACAGAGGGACTCACTGTTTAATGCAAAACTCATCCAAATTACCAAGGCATCTCTAAACAATTTAAGCTGAAAGTACTTAAACCAAAAGAAAGCTGAGGAATTGAAAAGGAAGACTGTCACTTGACAGTTCCTGCACCATACAGACCCAGAAAGGTATCTGGAAAAGACCCCCTGCCAGGTAGGATGGAAGGATGCTGCGCTGCTAACAAAAGGCAACCTCCTTCAACTTGGGGCCACTCAGTTGAAATAACAGACCGACTGTGCCAGTCAGCCTGCCCTATTTCCAATAAAGCATGTTAAATTCCTAACCAGCTGCTCGCGATCTACGAGCAGAAGCCAAAGGTAGAAAACATAAGCTACAAGAGGCTCAAACAGCCTAATCTGACACTGAGTAGAGAACACGTAAGAGTGTGAACACATAGGAACAGTGACGCCTAACAGAACCACAAATTATAGCAAATATGAAATAGCCCCGTAAAAATATGATGGAAGAAAACAGGTACTCGCCCTAGGAAAAAAACAAGGAGACTAGAGCGCCACAAACCTGAAGCTAAAACAGTGTGGAAGTGAAGCGTACCTGCTGTCCCTCATGAAAGCCTACTGGAGAGACCGCCTTAGGGCACCCCTCTGAGAACAGGTCAGCATAGGCTTGACTCATAACCCAGGAAGAACAACTGGCAAGATGAAATGTATGCCTTTTCTGACCCGTATGCCACCAGGCAAGCGCCTAGCACCAAATAGCATGGCATCTTGCCACTGCCGCTGTTTATCAGAGGAGCTGCGTGCCCACCAAGGTAGTGACCAAGAGGCAAGGTGTAAGAGGCCCCTGGACCTGTAATTGTAGCCGAAAGCCCCTACTGGACTCGCAGTGAACTGTCCTGCAGACCTCCAAGGCAAACCAACATTTGAACTCTGCACCAACTGGCTTGCCTGTCATTAAACTTTACTGCAAAATTAACCTCATCGCTTTCTGCTCACCAGACCCATCTCAGAGCCCAGTGAAGAACACAGGTATCTGAAAAGCTGCTATTTTTCTTTTTAGTGGTTTCTTTATTGTGCCCCCTCACCTGCAAGTGGGCCTTTCTGGTGGAGCCTTGCACAGGTACATGACAACCGTATTGCTGTAGCAAAGTGCAATCAATGAATAAGTCCAGGAGTCAATTGACAGGGTCCAAGCCAGTTTATTGTGCACAGGCCCAGTCAGTCAAAGCTTCAAAAGGAACTGAGCAAAGGTTTATACAGAGACATAACCATTTATACCTCTTTTCCAGTTTGATACATGAGAACTTTCTATTGGTTCCAACTCGATACATGCAAACTTCTCATTGGTTTTTCATTCCCTTTATTTGTCCAATTAGAAATCCCTCCGGAGCCTAGCAACCAGCCCCCTCCCTTAGGATTGCTCTAACAATGGTACAGTTCTTAATTTCGTTACTTCTCTACTGCAAGGTTATCCATAGCTCCAGGAATGCATATATTGAAACATTTCTGTTCTTTCACACACAAGGGAATAATGGAAGACTTATGAATTCATAAAAACTTCTTATTAAGCAGTTTAAAATAGTTTTCTCATTTTCCACAGATTTTTGGTTCTTTTTCTAGCTATAATGGGAGTTAGGATCCAGGCCTAACTTACAGGCCTTTCATAGTAGCAGGCCATGCTAGGCCATAGCCTACCACATTCCCCCCCTTTGATTATTCTCACCCGCAAGTGAGAGAGGGTGAGAATTAAATCACTCATTAGTCAATTAACACATTATACTAGTGTAAGAGCTTCATCATCGAGGGGGAAAAGGGTAATATTGCCACATAGCTAATACTTTAGCAGCTGCCTTCCGCTCTATAGTGTTATCAATTGATGATGTTACCATGCGTAAGCAAAGGGGTAGGAGACAAGGGAGCAATAAGCACATGGCTAGTATGAACAGTACAATCAACATAAGGGCTTTAAGACCACCAATCCAGGAAAACAATGAACCAAACCACCCATCCATCTTTAAACTGTGCCAGGTCTGCTCTCTCATCTGGGTGGCTAGGTCTTCAACTACATGCTCATTATTATCAATCTGTAAACAACAATTACTTAAATTCAACTTCCCACATACCCCACCTTCAGCTGCTAACAAATAATCTAGAGCTAAGCGATTTTGATAAATGGCGGTGCGCATTTGCGTACTTTGCTTTGCCAGAAGAGTTAGTGCTTTACTAGTTTCATTGGTTATTATTTCAACAACAGCTTGCAAACGTATTATCCGATTAATCATATAAACAGGAGTACGATATCCCCAAGTCCCATCCTGCTCCCAAGTAGCAGGTCCATAGTATGAGATGATTTTCTGGGGTCCATTCTTCAGATGACGCATCCCATTTGTCCTATTGGCCTATTTTCAAGGCCTCCTTCAGCTGTCAACTTCTGTACACAGGATACCCCAGTTATTCTCCCTGGGATAAAGGAAAAAGGAAGGTCTTATGGTTCCCAATACACATGCGCCTCCCCAGTGGTGAGGGAGCCTAGCCAGTACAGTCCAGGTGGTGCTTGCCAGGAATTATATGCTGCTAAGTTAGTCCAGATACTGGCAAGTTTGTGGATCTGAACTAGAGGATTGGAAGGTTCAGTAGCGTTGACTCCTGACCACCAAGACGTCGTCTTAGTGGTACTGTTGTAGAACTTCTGATTGAGACAGACCAGCTGCCCCACTTCCATATTAAACATTGGTCCATAGCGAGAAAAACATAAGTTACCCACAATGGAGTGGGCCAATACCCATTCACTTGTGGTATTGTGGATATTAGTCTGATTATATGGAACAGAATAGTTCAGTTCTTGTGCCTCCCAAGGCCATTGGTCTCCCATCGTTGTTCCTCCACAAAACAAACAGTCTGAAACATGGAGACTAGATGCAACTGCTCCCGCTAATTCAAGAAACAAGTTCTGGGAGGCAGGAGGAATCTCAAACTCTGATTTCATGGCTTCATAGAAGGAGTGATGTATACGATAGGGTGAGGATACATGGGTTTTGGTGTTCAATTGCAAATATAAGAGAGTCCCAGGATCTATACCTCCTCCTGCAATACGCAACCCAAAATTGTATCCTTGCTTCCAGTGGCTGGGGTTGACTATGAGAAGTTGCAGGGGATTACAGGCACCTTTCTGGCATTTCTTGGGTTCTGGTAGTCTGATCTTTGTTAGGCTGCCTTTGTGATGATCACCATCTCGTCCCGTAGGTGCATTCTTCCAGGTAGCAAAATATACACAGTCCCATTTTGGGCAAAAGTAATCATGTCTAGATGCGGTGGTGTAAATGGTGGCTGCAGAACTCTTTCCTGTACATCATCCCCATCCGTAGGCTCCTTCTGGACACATGTATTTATCATCATGGTAGTATGCTCGCTCCCATGACCCACATCTGTGGTAAGCATTTCTGTTGATTGCATCACAAGCATCGAAGTTCAAAATAATAGGTTTTGAGGGGTTGGTGAGGGGTTTTGTCGCATTCAGGATGGCTCCATCTTCATCATTCCATCGTATCTCAAAGGTATAATATGAAGGGTTTTGTCTAGGGTTATAACAAGTCTTGCTTTCCCCTTTGTGCAAATATTCAGTTCGGTGCCATTATAAATACACCGGCTGACTGTACCAGTGCAAGTATAGTAGGAGTGATAGAGCAAAGTCTGAGTAATCTTTTGTCCTGTTCGGGTGGTGGTTATGCAAGCTGCACAAGGAGGTAGGGCAAAAGTCTTTTCCAGGATTCCCAGGATCACCACTCCCACAAGGCAATAGTGGAAGAACATTATGGTTACAGTCTCTGAAGGTTAACTGGAAAGTGGAGGATGATGAACTTTGCTAAGTTTTCTTCTGTTTCTGCTGTGCTGGTCACTCTCGCATGATGTAAGTGGATTCTGAAGATTCTCTATAAAGCTGGCTGTCTCCTCAAGGTGAGTCGCAATGGAGTCTCAGGATCATTCACTGACGTCCATTGGCCAGGATCAGGAGCAGCTGCCGGCTTCACTCGACTGTGGTGGATCCATGGTTCGAATTCTGCAACTTTCACTGCCGTGGGGGTTGATAGGATGATGACGTATGGTCCCTTCCAATTGCGGTGCCAGTGGGGTCTTTCTCCACTCTTTCACCCACACGGACGTCCCTGGCTTGAAGGGATGCAGAGGCTCGGTCAGGTTGATGGGTAGTCTATCTTGCACCCACGTTTGGAGTTTCTGCAAAACAGAACCTAAAGCTAATAGTTCTTGTCTAGTTATCTCAGATCCTATCTGTCTCATGTCTCCCTTTATTCCCTGCACTTTGGGTGGAGGTCGCCCATACAAAATCTCAAAAGGGGAGACTCCTAAGGATCTGGTGGGAGCTGAACGTATCCTAAGAAGGGCTATGGGTAGAACTTGGAGCCACTTCAGGTGTGTTTCTTGGCATAGCTTGGATAACTGAGTTTTCAGGGTTCTATTCATACGCTCTACTTTCCCTGAGCTCTGGGGTCTGTAAGCAGTGTGTAACTTCCATTTTATTTGCAAAGCTTGAGCTAACTGTTGGGTCACTTGGGATACAAATAAATGATGGACCATTATCTGACCCTATAGTTGATGGTATTCCAAATCGGGGAATGATCTCATGGAGCAATACCCTAGTGACTTCTCGGGCTTTCTCAGTTCGGGTGGGGTAAGCTTCTACCCACCCTGAAAATGTGAAGACTAACACTAACATATAGTGATATCCATTTGCACGGGGAATTTCAGCAAAGTCTATCTGTATATCACTCATTGGTGTCACCCCTGCTGACTGAACTCTTGGGGGTGGAACAGGACCTTGCTTGGCATTGTTTTTTGCACATATCAGACATTGCTGTGCCACCGAGGTGGTCAGGGATCCTAGCAGTGAAATACAGAAATGGGGTCTCAGGGCTTTCTCCATGGCTGTTTTTCCATAATGTGTGGCTTGATGAAAAGCTTGAACAAAGGCTGGCCCTAATGCTTCAGGGATGACTGTAGGACCTGGGGGTGGACTACCTTCTGGGGGTGGCAACACTATCCAACCTTGTTCTGTCAAGACTCCTCCCTCCTTTTCACAATAATAGTCTAACTCTCTTGTAGTGTATCGGGGTGCCCAGGAACTGAGGGGCACAGGGAATAGGGCTGCTTGCACTACAGTATCTTGGGTCCTAACTTGTCCGGTGGTGGCTGCCTTTCTGGCTGTGGCATCTGCAAATCTATTCCCTCGGGTAACTTCTGCTCCAGCCTGATGACCTCGGCAGTGCATGACTGCCACTTGTTTGGGGGCCCATACAGCATCTAATAACATCAATATCTCGGGCCCATACCTAATGGCCTTACCCCCTGAGGTGATCAACCCTCGCTCTTTATACAAGGCTCCATGTGCATGCAAAGTAGTGAAAGCATATTTGGAATCTGTGTAGACATTTATGCGGCGTCCTTCTCCTAATGTCAAGGCTCTGGTGAGGGCTATCAATTCAGCTTTCTGTGCGGAGGTTCCTGGGGTCAGGACTGAGGACTCAACTACCAGATCAAGGGTCACCACTGCATATCCAGCACAACGATGTCTGTTGATGACCATACTGCTTCCATCTACAAAGAAAGTCCGTTCAGGGTCCTCTAGAGGGACATCGGTCAAATCAGGGCGACTTGAAAATAGTGTCCATGGTTTCTAAGCAATTATGATCAGGTGGCCCAGGACCAATTGGAAACAAGGTAGCAGGGTTCAAAGCTTGACTGACTTTCAGCTGTATCCGGGGGTTTTCACACAGCATGCTCTGATACTTCAACATTCGTGCATTGGTTAGCCAGAAGTTTCCTTTGTGTTCCATGAGAGTCAGAAGAGAGTGTGGCACGGTGACTTGAAGAGTTTGTCCTAGTGTGAGTTTATCTGCTTCGCCCACTAGGAGGGCTGTTGCTGCAACGGCTCTCAAACAAGGGGGCCATCCTTTTGCAACTACATCCAATTGTTTTGACAGGCTACTGGTCGTTGCCAGGATCCAAGAGATTGAGTCAATACTCCCAATGCGTTTCCTTGTGACTCATGGACAAAAAGATGGAAAGGCTTCTGGACATCTGGAAGACCTAAAGCTGGGGATGACATCAGGGCCTTTTTCAAAGTCTGGAATGCTACATCTTGTTCAGGTCCCCAGTCTAGTGGGGATTTTTCCATTCCTTTGGTGACTTGGTATAGTGGTTTTGCAATCAGTGCGAAGTTGGGGATCCATATGCGACAATATCCCGCGGCCCCCAGGAAGGCTCTTACTTGCCTCCTAGTGGTTGGAATGGGGATATTACATATGGCTTCTTTGCGTTCTGGTCCTAGATGTCGGATCCCACTGGACAACTGGAATCCTAGGTACTTGACTTCAGTTTGGCATAGTTGTGCTTTGGCTCTTGAGACTTTGTATCCAGCATCTTTGAGAAGGTACAAAAGTTCGCTAGTAGCTTGTAGGCATTCACTTTCTGAGTTGGTGGCTATGAGCAAGTCATCTACATACTGAAGAAGAACCCTCTTTCCTGGGTCCACTGGGTAACTTGAGAGATCTTGATTCAGGGCAGCACTGAAGAGAGTAGGTGAATTCTTGAATCCTTGGGGTAATCTGGTCCAGGTGAGCTGACCCTGCCTTCCTGTTGTGGGGTCTTGCCATTCAAAAGCGAATAAAAGTTGACTGGTGGGGGCTAGGCGCACACAGAAAAAGGCATCTTTCAGGTCCAGGACAGTGAAGTGAGTAGCCTCAGCGGGGATCAGTCCCAAGAGGGTATAAGGGTTTGGTACTACTGGGTGTATAGTTTCAACTGCATCATTTACTCGTCTTAGATCTTGTACTGGGCGGTAGTCCCCTGTCCCAGGCTTCTTTACTGGGAGAAGGGGGGTGTTCCAAGGTGACTAGCATTCCTTGAAGTCCATACTTCATCAGTTTCATCAAATGGCAATGGATTCCTTCTATGGCTGGTCGAGGGAGAGGATACTGCTTCAC
Organism: Ichthyophis bannanicus; assembly: GCA_033557465.1. NCBI lineage: Eukaryota > Metazoa > Chordata > Amphibia > Gymnophiona > Ichthyophiidae > Ichthyophis > Ichthyophis bannanicus. The sequence goes on from CM066045.1 coordinate 59,287,322, forward strand.
ATGCACTGGTTCCACTCCTGGCTTGAGGGTGACAATGACGGGCTATGTTCTTCGCTAGGCCAGGTGGATTATCTTCTGCCCATACTTCAGGTGGGGCTATGAGGTTGGTAGGTATACAGGGACTAGTTGACTTTATTGGAGGTGCACTATAGAACCACCATTCTTCTTCTCGGGGAACAGTAAGCACCATCAATCCAGCAGGCTTTGGGTTCACAGTCATTTTCATTTCTCCCCCTTCAGCAAAGGATATTTGGGCCTGGAGCTTGGCAAGCATGTCTCGGCCCAATAGTAGAATAGGGCACTCAGGCATATACAAGAACTGGTGCGTTATCTTCTGTCCCCCTAGTTCACACATGCGGTTCTGCAAAAATGACTGTGGCTTTATTTCCAGTGGCTCCCACAATGGTGACAGATCGTGAGGACAAAGGAGCTACTGGCTTGGCTACTACTGAATGTTCTGCTCCTGTATCTACCATAAATTCCATGTATTGGTCCCCTATCTTTAAACTGACAATAGGTTCCTGGGGACACAGGGTGAACTTGGAGCCCGGTCTGGCCTAGTCTTCATCTATGTCATCCAGGTCATAGCCCGTTGCTACTGCCACTCCCTCAATGGCTTCCTCCCTCTCTTGCTGGAACTGTGTTCGGTTCATTCCTCCCCTCCTTCGAAATCGTCCTCCTGGCCTCCAGGGACTCCCTCCTCCCCTTGCAGTGGCGGAGTCCAGATGCGGGCACTCATTTCTCCAATGTCCTTCTTCCTTGCAGTAGGCGCACTGATTTGCACCCAATTGAGGCCTTTCGCTTCCGCGGCCGCCTCCACGTCGTTCGGTTATAGCAGCAGCAGCAAGAAGATCTGCCGCCTTCATCTTTCGTTCACTTTCTCTGTCTCGTTCATTTTCACGATTCACAAATACTTTCTGAGCGACTTCCATTAACTGAGCTGTATTCATGCCCGCAAATCCATCCAATTTCTGCAATTTTCGCTTTGTCTCTCTGGGACTGACTAACAAAGGCCGCATTTACCATGCGTAAATTTTCCTGAGCGGCGGGATCATATGGGGTATACAATCTATAAGCTTCAGACAACCGCTCATAAAAGGCGGCTGGGCTCTCATATGGACCCTGGAGAACTTCCGATACTTTCCCGATATTCATGGCACTCTGGCCTCCCTTCTTTAGGCCCTGCAATTAGGCCTGGCGAAATCTGGTTAGGGCCGCCGCCCCCCTTTCCTCATTCGGGTCCTACCCGGGATCTTCATTGGGATATTCTGCAACAGCTGCTTGCGGGGGATTTATTCCTCCCCTTTCTACAGGGGTCTCTTCTAACTAACGGAGGGCTGCTTGCCCGATTCACCCTCGCTCTTCAGTAGTGAAAAGGGTAGACAGGAGCTGGCGACAATCGGCCCAGGTAGGCTGATGGGTTTGCATAATGCTAGACATTAATTCTGTTAATTCCTGAGGCTTGGCCGTATAGGATGCATAATGCGTTTTCCAGTTTAATAAATCTGTGGTGGAAAAGTGTACATAAACTAAGCTGGTTGGTCCTGGCGCCATCTGGCCCTGATAATTTAAAACAGGCATTCCAGGCACTTGACGTAATGGCATTAGGTGCCCTGCTTTCTCCTTCTTGGGAGTTATGCTTCTTAAATCATAAGGCTCCCGGACACAAATCTCCTTGGTGGGTGACCCTGAACTGGCAGGAGAGCCTCCGCTTTCTATCTCGTCAGAGGACTCGAGTCCCCCTGCTGTGCTTGGGCCTGACTCGGGACTTTCACTCGGGGTAGGGCGCTTCTTAGGCTGTTGCATCGGTATTCTCTGTGGCTCCTCTTCTGGCTCTACTTCTGGTCGTGGTGCTGTGGGGACTAACTTCTGTGGGTGCTGGGGTAACCTATCCAGAATATCTGGGGACTCTGGGTCAGAATACACAGGTGGCTTTTCTTCCTTAGCTTTCTTGGTTCCCCTAATAGTAGCTACAAATATTTTACAGTGCTCCTCATAGCAGCGCTTCATCCATGAGGGCTGCTGCTCACACACATTTAACCAGGAATCTATATAGGGGAACTGGTCAGGATACACTCTTAATATGATTTGATGAAGTCGTAAAACTGTCTCAAAATCAAAGGTGCCCCCTCGGGGCCATGAAGCAGCTAATGCGAGCCACTCCCTTTCACATAACATTTTTAATCTGGATGGAGTCATTTTCATACCATAATCGCCCGAAAATCCTTTACGGAAATTCTTGATCATACATGCCAACGGAGTTTGCGTGGACTCTGTCCCTCCCATAATCTAAACGTACCTGCGTATGTTACGTACCCTACGTACACTGCGTACACGTAATGACGTACAAAACAACGAACAATAGGGATAGGTAGTATGGCTGTAGGTAAGGGGTTGGTACAGCCCACAGAACACTGGGGGGGACATACACCACTTGCTTCCTCCTGTTCGCGACCTGGGCGCGGTCGCCCGGCCAGGAACTGCGCTACTTTGGAGTTCGCTCTCGCTCAGTCTGTATTTCAAGACCTCTCACTCACCCACACAAGCAAGCATATTTTAACAAGATATAATATTTTAATATTTCAAGTGCCCAGGGTTTCTGACTGACTGTTCCAAACAAGAAGGGTCGATGCTTCAGATTCCGCTTTCCTTACGCGGAGCTTACTAGGACCGCCCTTATGGGAGGTGATCAGGCTCCCTTATCTCGCCCACACTCATGCGAGACTTCCCAGTTAGTCTATACCAAATATACCAAATCAGTCCTGCGCACGCAAGACGTTGTCCCAGGCTGTTCTTTCTGACTAGCGAATCACGAAAATGTCTACTCACCGGATCCGGTCCCCGATACCACACCAGCTTCTGAGTTGGAACCTGGACTCCCCCGAGTCGGAGGTGTTAGCCAGCTGGACCCGATGGCCCGCCGAGGCAGGCGGAACCCTCTCCGGCACAAAGGGGCCGGCGGCGCCTGAGGTTTCCCCCACGGTCGGACAGATACGGTTCCAACAGGGCCAAACCTCAAGGCGAATTGCGTGGATTATTCACTTGAATACCATTTACCACTCGCACTTCCCGGCCAATGCACCAAGAATATGCTGTAGCAAAGTGCAATCAATGAATAAGTCCATGAGTCAATTGACAGGGTCCAAGCCAGTTTATTGTGCACAGGCCCAGTCAGTCAAAGCTTCAAAAGGAACTGAGCAAAGGTTTATACAGAGACATAACCATTTATACCCCTTTTCCAGTTTGATACATGAGAACTTTCTATTGGTTCCAACTCGATACATGCAAACTTCTCATTGGTTTTTCATTCCCTTTATTTGTCCAATTAGAAATCCCTCCAGAGCCTAGCAACCAGCCCCCTCCCTTAGGATTGCTCTAACAATGGTACAGTTCTTAATTTCGTTACTTCTCTATTGCAAGGTTATCCCTAGCTCCAGGAATGCATATATTGAAACATTTCTGTTCTTTCACACACAAGGGAATAATGGAAGACTTATGAATTCATAAAGACTTATTAAGCAGTTTAAAACAGTTTTCTCATTTTCCACAGATTTTTGGTTCTTTTTCTAGCTATAATGGGAGTTAGGATCCAGGCCTAACTTACAGGCCTTTCATAGTAGCAGGCCATGCTAGGCTATAGCCTAACACAGTATCACATTCATCTGAGGCTAGTAACTGAACGGCCGATGCTTTCAGACAAAATTCACACTATAATAGGCCAGAAGGCCAGAAAAAAAGGTAGCTGACCTCATGACCAACTCAAGCCTGGACATGATGGACCGATGCCCAGAGCAGCCTTCCCTTATACCAGTCAAAACAAGAATAAAGAACCATCTCCTGGTCAGCCCGGAACTGGCATATAAAAGGTAGAAGCCCCCAAGTGACTTCAAGCTAGAACCGTGACACAAACAAAATTGCTCAGGACTAGAAACTTCCCCTATAAAGAGAGCCTTCCTCTACAATGAAATTTGCGAAGAGAAATCTTAGACCTTCTAGGTGCTTCCCCCTCCCCTGAAAAATAACTGACCTGAAAGTCATCCAGACTGAGAGGACGAGGGCACCTCTTAAACTTCCAAGAAAACCCCTTAATAAAACCAGTCACTTCTTAAATGTCTCTGCCAAAGATGACCAGAAAAATAAAGTATCTACAAAAACCAGGCAAAGATATAATCTCCATGACCCAGCACTTCGGGGGTCCCATAAAGCCTCTAGAAACCCAGAAAAAACATCCGTTGGGCAGGAGAAAAGCCAAGAAAACCTACTGGCCTTATGCCAATCCTTTATCTCATTCTCCTTGCTGTATTTAAAAAGGAGAGGTCAACCCCACACTCTTCAGCGCTGAGACGTCCTGTCCGCTCCAAACCCTCTTAAAGGCAGCAAGACGAACTGTAGGAGAAGCTCTTTGCCAGTCAGACAAAGAAAGATATAGATATGGCAAACAGCCCCATTCAGGGGAGAAAAGATAGATCTTCTCTTGTTTGCTCTATTTTTTTTTTTAACGACAATTAGCCTCACCAGAGCTAACCAACTTCTTGTGAAGAGTCATTTTAGGTTCCTAAAATGGCCCCCCTTCGTGCCAAAAGAACTGCTGCCGCCAAGATAATGACACAGCTACTGCAAAGTTTCCTTCCCTGCGGAGGCGCCGGTCTTCTCTGAATAAATCCTTTTTGTGAACAAGACTGTCCGGAAAGTATCTCATCAGAAACCGGAGTCCCAAAATTGCCATTCCTGCCGAAAATGAGTAAACTTGACGCTCACAGCCCGCTTCCATGAGGAGCCCACCATGACAAGTGTCTGCTATAAAAATATCCACAAAAGGAACGAAAATGGCATCGTACTGTATCTCCCATGGTGGCAGACATACACCGAAGCCTGCACTGGAACACATTCACACGGTTATCAGATATTTCAGGAAAAGTCGGCCAAAAGGAAAGCTGCCATCCCACCAAAGGGAAGGCCAGCTACTGACATTTATTCAATGTCTTTCCACTCACCGGAGATATCAGCCATTGGTCGTTTATCCACTGGCTTTCTCCCCACTCAAGGAGACATCAGCCGGGAAACCCAAGGTAGCTTTTTTTTTTTTTTTGCTTTCATACAGCCTACCTCGTTAGGTGACCTTGAGGGACCTGGCATCACCAGGTTTGCACTCCAGGGCTTTTTGCTGGAAAAAGTCTGACCTGTACCCCAAAATCCATAGTTTGTTTATTTTATTTTATTTTTATTTTATTTAGACAGTTTTTGTATACCGCCTTATCTTTCAATCAAAGTGGTCACAACACAATTGGATACATTTTAACACGCGGGGATATGAGACTCATACACTAATACTTACAGGGAACATGGGCAGTGGAGGGTTAAGTGGCTTGCCCAAGACCACAAGGAGCATCTGTGGGACTAGAAACCCCAGTCCTTCCGGCCCAAGGTTGCTGTCCTCTAGTGGGATTTGAACTTCCGGCCTGAAGTACCTTGCCCCAACCACTAGACTACTCCTCCCTCATAGTTAATCTCTCCATTCCAGTTCAGACTGCACAGATTAGACAACCTGGAGGAAAGGTTCCTGGAAGAAAGGTCCATAAACCATTATTAAGAAGGTACCCAGGATATCAATGCTTGACCCAGTACAAGCATTGTGGAACCTGTGTCTTTTGGGGAAACTGCTAGGTATGTATGACCTAGAGTGGCCACTGTTGGAAACAGGATACTGGGCTTGATGGACCTTGGTCTGACCCAGTATGGCATATCTTATGTTCTTATGTTAACCTCCATCTGTTGGAGACTGAGAAATACTGGCGAGATCGAGACTGCACAGCCCCTCTGTACCATGATGTCAAAATCAAACCAGTGGTTCTGTCTCTATCTGTTGGCAGGCGTGCATAACCCACATGACTGGATGCTGAGTTAGCTAAGGGACGCTAAGGAAGAGCCAGTTGGGTCCCACTGGATGTTAAGTAATTGCTTTGCCCCATGTATTGGACATTTAGGCAGTCCAGGGAGGTTCAGTCAGGGTCACCAAGCCCTTGGCCCCTCACCCAAATTGGGCCTCCAGTGCGACCCTTAGGACAAAACATTTGCTTACTTCTGACTTTTATTGCAGTATGGTACTATAGCATTGTAAAATTAAGACTTTCAGGTTGCCCGGATAGGCATTCTTATACAATATTGAACATTTAAACCCCATCTCTCTAAATTACTTCAGTTGATCCTGCTCCTTGCAGGGAAGCTGCTGTTGGGTAGGCACTTGATTGCTTTGTGCCATTGCTATGCTGAAACATCACCCTTTTCTTTGTTCCCTCTAGGAGGATTATCGTCGCACGGTGACGGAGATAGATGAGAAGGAGTACATTAGCCTGCGCTTAATTATTTCTGAACTGAGAAATCAATATGTGAGTGTCCTATTTGATTTTTTAAAAAATGGTTTCTAGCTGGTCATGCATGCCCCTCCCCCCCACCAAGATAGCCAGTTTTCCCTTTTCCAGCTAAAACAGCTTGAAGGCCTTTTAGAAATAGTTACTTGACAACTAATGTATTTTGTGGGGTTCCCCTCCCCCCCCCCCCATTATTTTAATCAGCTCTGCAGAGTTTGGGCAATTGTGGTGTGTTGTCAAGCTAACCCTGGTTTCTAGTGTCTCATGTCCACTTCCTCTCACTCCTCCTGTGATAGAGGAAATGGAAAGCATTGCTCAGCCTGACCATTTATTTAACTGGGCTTGTATACCGCTTTTCACCAGGTCAATGTGGTTTACAGTGAACAAAACATCAGTTACATAGGAAAATGACTCCTTAGTTAGCAGGTCCTGAATAGCCTTTTGTGAAATTCACAGGGAGGTATTAACTGGTGGTGGCTAGCCCTTATAAAGCAGCTGGCCATTGCCGTTGAACTTAAAACCCGGATATTCAGTGTCCGGGCTATATCCGGCCACCAGCATAGAATATCTGCACCAGCCGGATAGCAGCAAAGCTAACTGCAATATTCAGCTGCTGCCCGGTTAACTTCTGTGGAGAAAGTTAGGCCAGCCTTTAAGGTGCTCCGCCACTTCGGGATAACGGGCAGTGGCCGAATATCGCTGCCCCAGGATGCCCTAATGCTAGCTGTCTAGCATCGGGCCATTTAGCGATGACACCTGGGGTACATTCAGCGATACTAATCGCATCAGTGAACAGCGACCCCCACATTTCCATTTTCCCTATAATAATGTCATTGTAATACCACTTCATTTTCAAAGGTTGACCACAGGGTGGCAAACTTGAACCAAATTTCTTTTTTTCTGGACCGTAGTGATAAGGGTAAGGGACCTATTTCTATAAGTTCATTGGACTTCCTAAACTGACTGAGAATATTTTTATGCATTGTTTGAGAGGGGTGCTCCATATACCTCATAACTTGAATGCTTCTGAGGCCACAGCAAAAAGTACTGAATTCGTGCAGAAAGCAGATTTTTATTACTTATAGTGGGTGGTGTGGAGCATAGGGAAACTGACTTAGCCAAGGGCCTGCATTTGGCGTAGAGGGATGTTTTCACCCATTCACACTGCTGAGTTTTTACATACCATTAATAGGGTCCAATCTGCAGGAGCCCCCCTGCAACGGTATTAGCTGAAAAATATAAAGTCAGTGGTAACCTCTTTCTAATGAGGAGTTTTGTGCTGCCACTCTGCAGCTCCCCACGAACGGCCCACCCTACTTAGACACCACTCTTTTTTTCCTCTCCCACCTCAGGTTACCTTACATGACATGATCCTGAAAAACATCGAGAAGATCAAGAGACCTCGGAGCAGTAACGCGGAGACTCTGTACTAAATTCCTTGTCAGTGGTTCTTTTTCTCCTCACCCCTCTTCCTAAACTCAAAACACTTTCGCTCAGCAAAAGACCGTCCTTGCCTTTTTGGTGTGTTCCATGGCATTCTGACTCTCAAGATGGAAAACTGGCAGGAGATATTAAGCACATTGTTTAAGTACAACTATAACTTCCACTTAGTTCTGTGTTATATTTAGGAAAACAAAGTTGGATTTGAACCTTAGGAATTTCACCCTTCTCCTCTCACTCCTCTTCTGTACATCGAATTTCTCAAAACTGCCTGACATGTTTTTGAAACCGTGGGCAGCCGGCACTATTTTGGTCTGAAGAGGGAGTGTGGGGACATTTTTATGTGAAGTCTTTCCACTTGCATTGCCAGAATTTGGGTAACTGAACACCGTGAGAATTGTTTTTCTTTACCAGGGCTGGAAAGTTTTTAGTTTCGCGGAAAATGGGCAGAAAAGCGTATCTGGGCTGCACCCTAGAGGAAGCTTGTTTTAACTGCTGGGGTGCACCCACTGTGTTTACACTTGCCCTGTGTTTATTCAGAAGAGCCTGTGACTGCATATTTCCTCCTCATTCTCCCCTCCCCTCCCCCCCACCAATCCAATCCATTCCTTTCCTCCAGTCACTTTGTGGTAAGGGTGGGCTAAAGGAGAATCAGGCCTTAGGGGGCTGGAAACAGCATCCATTGTGAAGTTTGGCTTTTGCTTTCCCCTTCATGGTCTTGAATGTGACGCTGCAGTGGTAGGGTCCCATGTGGCCACATGAATACAATCCCTGTAGCTAAAATAGCTGTAGAAATTGTTGTACCTGCAGGAATGTGAGAAGGCTCCAGGGGTAAGAGATTATGGTGTTTAAAGTGCCGTTGCAATTCTCATTTAATCCTCTCCTTAACCTGTCAGTTGAATAAAAATACAAACATGATAAATTACTTGGAAACTGGGGTATTATCCTGCTTGCTATCAAGTATTATGTGCCAGTTAGCCATTTTCCTTTTAAATTTATTCCCTGGTTTAACTCTTTAAACCCAGCTGTAGGTGCTGACTTGGATTTCATAGAATGACATTTGTGTTCCATAGAAATACACAAGACTTGTTCAGGGTCCATAAACCTCATCAGCCACCATGGAATTGGTTAAAACATTTTGAACTTAATTAAATCTGAGCGCTCACTAAGAAAGGTAGACCCTTAAACCTAGCTCAATGAGCCATTAGTAAATAAAACTGTGCTTATGTATGGCTCTGTTCTGTTAGGTAACGGGTACCTTTTTCACTGTTGTCTCTTATTGACAAGCTACTTATCGAGAGGGGAAGGGGAGGAGTTGAGCTGCTTTTCACCTATCACAGGCAGGAAATATTTGGTAATTAGAATATTTCTCCTATGATTTATGGACAAAAAGATCACAGCTCAGCTTTCCTTAGCTGGGTTATTCTTGCAGTAGCAAGGCTGATAGCTTGCCTAGTTTGACTAATAAATTTCATGTGTAATAGGAAGGACATGTGGGAGCCTGTGTGCCTGTTGTCGAGGGGGCTTGAGTTTCTGCATTTTCATGGTGTGCATGCTTTAAACCACTGTCGGTTGCTTAATGTCACCCAACTGCTTCATAAAATGGGCAAAGAACTAGTTTGTGCTGCACTGGTGCATCTTTTGGGAGTATTGGAGCCTGAATTTTCAGTGGCAGACCGAAATAGATCATTCTTTCAAAATAAATGTACATGCACAATTCAAGTGTGTGAAGAGAAATTGCAACAGTGATATTTGACAAAAAATCAATTATCTGCAGAAGGGGTAAGGTTCGAAAAAACAAACAAACTTAGATCCAGAGGTGCATGGAGCCTTGGTGATAAGTCATTTTGACAAAACGAGACCTTTGAGTTGTTTCCTTACAACTTCCAGGTCACAGCTACCATGTTTACTGCTTAAAAATCATACAAGTTAAAAAAAAAAAAAAAAATCTCTGTTATTGCTTGATTTGATGCTGTAAAGAGTGCTGATGTATTCCTAGTATCGTGTTGGGGGTTTTCACCTGCTGAATTCCACCTGGATGCTTTAATTGTTGTAAAATAATTTAAAAGGCTGGTCATCTCCACCTTCAACTCCCTCCACCCCTCCAAAACACCACTAACAAATTTTGTGGTGCATTTCTCGAGGCCTATGTACTATTATGGATATTCATGTGCATCAATATTTCCACACTTAAAAAAAAACATTTACAATCAAAGTCCTCTAATAGTTACAATAGTTATATTTACCACGTGACCCACCAGCCGAGGATCCTTTCAACAGCTGGTATTCCCTTCCTGAGTGCTGCTAGAAAGATTGGGGGCATCTCTGTAGAGCAGGGATACTCAAATCCAGTCCTGGAGGGCCACAAACCAGTCAGGTTTTTGGGATATCCCTAATGAATATGCATGAGAGAAATTCAAATACGATGGAGACAGTGCATGCAAATATATCTCATGCATATTCATTAGGGATATCCCGAAAACCTGACTGGTTTGTGGCCCTCCAGGACTGGATTTAAGTACCTCTGCTGTAGAGGTTGGGGGGAGATAATGTTAAAGTGTGGCAGCAGCTGTCTGCAGGTGTGGGAGAAGGTGATTTTCTTTACATAGTGATGTCAAGATCTGAAAAAGTTATTCTGATAAGTGGAGCTTGTGATAGAATGGTGGTCAATCTAACAGCCTTATTTGTATATGTTTAGGAGGTCAGTATAGAGCCCCCTGGGTATTGACAATGCATTGGAAAACCAGCATACCTCATCTTTCTTCATTGAAGCTAATGTGTAACTTAAAAATGAACTTGCTCTGGGCCTGGAAGAGAAGCTCGTATCTGGGCACTTCCTGCTCTCTCCTGTGCTTTTAAAACAGTCATTCTTTCTTTGTGTTTTGTCCCCTTCTACTCTCCCATTCAGTTTTTGAATTTCTAGGACTTAACCTTTTTGTATTATGAAAACAGTAAGCAGCCAGTTGGTTGTCTAAGTGACTTGCATCCTGATGAGAGCAGAAAACACATGCATTATCATCGTGATTTGCCTTATTGCCTATAAGATGTTTACCAGAAGGACAGCACTGGATGGCTTTTTCCCCCCTCCTCCTGGGTTTCTGTAGCTTTTGTGTCACACAAATGATTTCTTGGCATGTGTGAATGTGGCCCGCATGCAGTCAAGCATGTTGACTTGGTCGGTCTGTGCTGCTGTTGAAATCCCATAAGAAAAAAAATTGAATGCTAAACATTTTATAATACTCAGAAATGGGAGACACAAGTGAGCAAAAGCTATCATTACAGTGAAAGACAACAGAAGGAAGAGCCTGTAATTTTGTTTGAATGGGAGGGAAGGTGTGAAAACTGGAGGCAAAAACCAGGAAAGGCGTTCTTAACAGTTGGTGTCAAGAGGTGTCTTTTGAAAAGTTTTGGTAGCTATGCTGGGTCCCTTCCTCTAAATCTGCTCTAACCCATAGTCTTAAGTCTTGTGCTGTCATTGCAAATGTTTGATCAGCTCTGCCCTGCTGCTGCTTTCTTTTTCTTTTCTTTATTGAAAAAAGAAAACTATTAGAATCACAAAGAAACAGCAGTATTATAGCTTTTGCTGTTCCATTTCAATTTTAGTAGTTGCCAGTAGTTTCTTGACAAATTTGGCACGCATCTCTTTTGGTTTTCCAGTGGCACTATAATAATTATGTTGTGGAATAATGTGAAGGACTTTTCTACCCCATTCTCAGTTTGTATAAAGTCTAAAAGCATAAGATTAAACACTCAAAGGCAAACCTAAATTCAAGTATTTTTTTTATTACTGATTAGTATTCATTGTTGTAGAATTGTTGATTTTTATTCTGCTAAAAAAAATTTGTGTACAATTATTTTAATGTGACGTTATTAAAAATACAGGTCCATTCAGTCATTATAGTGGTTCTGATCTTTCTTCCTTCATGCTTAATTACTGATTTTATTTAACAGGTTTTTTTATATCGCTTTATCATTTTAGTCAAGTGGTTTACATTGTAACTTAAACTTGGTAATGTACATTAAACAGGGGCATTGATAACTTGGATTTTTCTGAGGCAATGGAGGATTGAGTGACTTACCCCCAAGGCCACAAGGAGGGCTAGTGGGAATTGAACCCTGGTCTCTTGGTTCCCAAGTCTGTGTTCTAACCACTAGGCTACTTCTCCATTCCTTAATTATTTTAAGGCACATTTTAGATAGTGAGATGTGGAGGTTGCAATGTGCATAGTTGCAGTGGTATTATAGAAAAGGTTCTGCTAAACCTTGAGCCTGTTTTAAAACAGTGAAACAGTTCATGTGTGTTTACTGATACGTGGAGCTGGGGGACCCATTTTGCAAATCTAAACTTGGAAAAGATCAGTGGGAGGAACTTGCTAACTTCCATGTGTCGGTGCTGGCGCTTAACGCAAGGCAGTTAAGTATTTCACAACTTTCACTCGTAGATCGACTATTTTGCAAACTTACACATATAAATGCTGCCTCTATCTTTATAAAATTTCAATTTGCAGGGGGGGGGGGAAATAGGGGATTAAAGAGGATAAGCCCCCTTAATCCCTTCTTTAAAGAGTTGGCTGAAGCACGTGCTTTTAAAAAAAAAAAAATCCTATACATGTGTGCTGAGGAGTAGGTGTAAATCTGATATGGACAGCTGCCATCATACATGTGCAATCCTTATAAGAAATGGGGAATATGCCATGTAGATTTTTGACCTGCCCTGGCTATTCCTTAATCATGCCCGTCACATCCTCTTGCAATTTCTACATAATCATATCTACGTGTAAATTTAGCCACTTCTCAAAGTTGCCGTTTCCACATGTAAACACTTGATTTTGCATCTGGATCTTGTGAATAAGACTTCTAAAATAACACCTTGTCCTCTAGCACATCCCTTTTTCCTCCCCAGCTTTTACGCCCCTCAATATCACCATTACCCCCATAGAAAAGATGCAAATTTTATGAATAGTTCTAGAGGATATCTTGAAAAATAACACCTTGTTGAATGAGTAGATGCGATGATTAAACATGGGAAGGATAGTGGCTGTATGGTACAGTCTTCTGTGGTGGCAAAAGTAGTGAAGCAATTTAGGAAAGTTGTCAAAGTCCAAGATTCTGTCAACCTCTGATTCTACTCGAAGATGCCCCTTCCTCCCAGCCTCAGCAGCCTTTCCTTTGTAGAAAACTTGCAATCAGGCGATCTTACCAGTGCAAATGGGCCAAGTTCATCCACTGTATTAGAGCATGGAGGCATGACCCAATCTCCTGCCTTATTGTCTTTGTTCTTGTCCTCATCCTCATGTGCCTGCTACACCTCTTGAGTCCGGCTTACAGATGACATCAGTTAGCTATCATCTTTTGGCTATTGTTGCCTGTCATGCTCTGGTCCAGGTACATGAAGGGCCTCATGAACACACCAACTCTGCTCAAACCACCATTACCAGTATGGAATCTCAACATGGCTGTCACAGAACTCATGAAACCTTTTGAGTCTCTGGGGCTTGTGTTGCTTGAGCATCACCTGGAAGACAGTCATCCTTGTCGCCATAACTGTGGTGCAGAGGATGATCAAACTGCAAGCAGTGGTTCTTTACTCCCTTTACACACAGTTCTTTCACAATAAGATGGTTCTACTTATATGCCCCCAATTCCTTTCCAGGGTGGTCTTCAGCTTTCATTTAAATCAATCCATTGTTCTTCCCAAGGCCTCACACCACCACGCTAAAGCCAGCTCCTCCATATGTTTGTTTATTTATTTATTTAACATTTTTATATACCACCTTTCAGATTCTCAAGGCGGTTTACATAGAACAGAACTTTGTTTACATAAAACGCTTTTTAAGAACTATATACAAGAGATGTTAACTGTGTTTACATTTAACAATTTAACTATTTACATGGAGTTTGAGCTGTGCAGGGTGCCTGAGAATTTCACGTCTATCTGGCATGGTAGTCAATACGTATGGTGAGATATGGAAGTGTTTGGTAAATAGGTGAATCGGGCACTCTTGTTCTATATGGAAGCAAGTTGATTTTAATTAGACACATGGCATTCAATACAATAGGCAATATTTCTGTATCTTTATGACACTTTTTTTTGTCTCTAACTGCATTTCTTGGTATTTTGAGATTCGTCTCCCTCGCCCCCCAGTATACAGAATAATCAATTGGCACAAACATCTCTATTCCGGATCATCCTGCTAGACCAGTCCAGACCCAGCGGGTTCTCCCCTAACCAGAAGATGATGAGATGGAGAAAATTCCAGAAAGAGCTGTGGCCTCTTTGCTAGCATAACCCACAGCACAGTTAGGAGCACTCTCCGGTATTTCCTCTGTCCCAGCAGATGGCGATTGTACTTCAGCACAGCTAAAGTTTTCTGTCGCGGACTGCCACAAGGGCACAAAAAAGTTCAGTTCCTTTCCGTTGGTCACCCAGGGTATGTGAGATACTCTGTTAGTCTGACTGGTATCTGGAGGGCAGCAACTTCTGGCCAAGAGGGCTAGTTCAGTTGTTGAAGAGACCTTCAAAGGAGTGCCTGGCCTAGCTACTAGTCTTCCTTTTTCTTCTTTCTGTTGTCTTGTTTTATCTTTCTTTAACCCCCCTCGCCCCCCCCAAAAAAAAAACCTTAGGATAGTTGGGGAATCTACTGCAGTCCTGGCTCTTTAAGGCCCCCTCTCTCCCCTTCCCCCGCCCTCTGCCTCTCTGGGCTCGAGAGGAGAGTGAGCTGCGAAGAGTTTGCTCCCACTGCAACTTACGCAACTGTAAGTATTGCTGTGGGAAACGGTCTGTAGGAGGGTTCGGCAGCACTCTTCGGCCATCGGCAGCACCTTTTTGCTCGTGGCAAAAGTCATCAGCAAGACTTTCACTTTTTTATACCATGTGGCAGTGCTTCACTTCAGGCCTAATTTCCCACTGAAAGCTGCAACCGCACGTCAGAGATACTTTTCAGCATGCCGGCCAAGCTGCCCTGTTGTCTAGGCAGTGGCAGATGAGAGATTCTTTCTGGACTGAATCTGCGCTGCTTGCTTGGCCAATCAAGGGGAGTCCTCCATCTCCCTCTGGGCTCCTCTCGGCATCGGTGCTTTCCCCAGGGGATTCTTCGGCCCCAGTTCTTGGCCTTAGCTCAAACGTGGCTTCCCTTTCAGTATGGCCAGACAGCCCTATGAAGGGAGATGCATTTCCACCCGCTCTGGTCCTCCAAGTGCCAGAAGATCGGAGAAGACAGCAGCAGGCTCCCCTGGAGCAGGGTCCAAAGCAGCAGAGTTTGCAGCAGTTTTTCAACAGATATGGTTGTTATGGAAGCGCAACCAGTCTTCTGCACGGCCTACTTCCTCTATAGCGTCGGCTGCTAGGAAAGCCAGCAGGAAGAGCCCTCATTCAGCAGACAGAGACCGGGAGAGCTCGCATCCCAGCAAGTCCTTAGCCTGGGCTTTTGGGGACCTGGACTCACCAGAGGAAGTGGATGATGCATAGGGGTCAGACACTGGTGATTTCTCCTCAGCAGAGGGCTCCAGCCGGGGTGAAAAGCAGCTGTCTTCCACAGAGGATCACATGTGGTACACTTATTTTGCAGGGCCCCCCCCCCCCCCTTTTCCGATAGCCTAAGTGGTTTTGGAGTTCTGCATTCTGGAGGCCTCTGTGACCGTGGCTGCTTCATCTGCTGACCTGATCCTCATGGACATCAAGGTCCCTTCTTGAGCCTTCCCATTCCCCCTTCGAGCTACAGCAGATGGTGGAGGAGTGGGAGAAACCGGATGCTACTGTGTACTGCGCGGCAACTGGGATGGATTTATCCTTGCTCCCAGGAGGACCTCCTTTGGTGGTTGTGGTACTCCAAGGTGCATTTCTTGGTCACAGCGGTGTCAAAGCACACCACTATTCCAGTGAACAGCCCTCTGGGACCCACAGGACTGCAAGGTGGAAGCCCTGCTGAAGACAGCCTTCTTAGCATCCTCCTTGGTAGTGCAGACATCTGCCCGTGGAGGGCTGGTGGCCCAGACCCTTCTTTGCTGGCTCCAGTTGCTGCCCAAGGATGAGAGCTCATCATATCCAGAGTCAGTTGCAGCCTACCTGGCGGATGCTTTCTATGATTTTCTCCTACTCCTCCTCAGGCACTCGCAGTCGGACCTTTCGGGGGGAGGGGAGCATGACTGTCCCAGGTGGCCTCTGGCCCCTCTCGAAAGTCCACCTTGTCCTGCTCATCGTTCTGATGGGCGGAGGGGCTGTTCCAAGGTGCCACAGGTTGGGGGGCATCTGTGGGTCTTTCGGCATGAGTGGGCTTGCCTTACTTCCAGTCAGTTGGCATGGAACGTTATCGACTGTGACTATGTACTGGAGTTCGCCAAGCCTGTTCGAGACAACTTCGTGGTTTCTCCCTGTGGCCCCTTATCAAAGTGTCAAGCTGTCCGCGCCACTTTTCAGAGACACTTGAGCTTCCAGGCAATTCTTCCGGTACCACCTGCTGAAAGGGAGGACAGGTCATTACTCCATTTACTTTGTTGTCCCGAAGAAGGCCTGGTCTTTTCACCCTATCCTGGATCTCAAGGGTGTCAACCGTGGTTT
Source organism: Ichthyophis bannanicus (assembly GCA_033557465.1). Classification (NCBI taxonomy): domain Eukaryota; kingdom Metazoa; phylum Chordata; class Amphibia; order Gymnophiona; family Ichthyophiidae; genus Ichthyophis; species Ichthyophis bannanicus. The sequence continues at coordinate 59,303,687 of CM066045.1, forward strand.
GCGGGTGCCCTGCTTCCGCATGGAGACTCTGTGGACTGTGATTTCAGGCGGTGCGCCCAGGAGAATTCCTTGCCACCCTGGATCTCACAAAGACTTACCTTCACATCCCCATTCAGGTCAACCAGCAGCGCTTTCTCTGGTTTGTCATCCCGGGGCAACATTATCAGTTCTGCATGCTCCTGTTTGGGTTAGCAACTGCCCCATGGATGGTCATGTCATGGCGGCAGCAGCCCTTCATCGTGAAGGGGTTTGCATGCACCCCTACATGGACGGCTGGTTGATTCGAACCTGGTTGCTGCTCGATGGGTGATGCAACTCTTGCAGCAGCTCAACTGGGTGATCAATCATGAGAAGAGCAGTCTAGCATCCTTCCAAAACTTGGAGTTCCTTGAAGCCTGGTTCAACACATGGCGTGGCACAGTCTCCAACGCAAGGGAGCGATGGCTCATGGGCTCCCAGGGTGTGGGATTACCTGCAGCTGCTCGGGGTCTGATGGCGACATTGGATATTGTGCCTTGGGCTTGAGCTCACATGCACCCTCTGCAAAGAGCCCTGTCAACGTACTGATCTCTCAGCTCCCAGGACTACCTCGTTTGACTCCCCTTACCCCACGTGGTTCAGTGCCGTCTCAATTGGTGGGACTTTCCCAGCAACTTGCTGCAGGGGGATGCCTCTGGAGACACCCTTCTGGATGGTGGTGATGACCGACGCCAGTCTAACGGGCTGGGGAGCTCGCTGCCTGGAATACTCAACAAAGGGCCTGTGGTCCCCGATAGAAGCAGCATGGACAATCAACAGACTGGAGGCCCAAGCCATTCGCCTAATGCTGTCTAACTTCCTCCATCTAATCCAGGGTCGGGCTATTCGCATTCTCTCGGACAATGCCACAGCCATAGCTTATGTCAACAGGCAGAGGGCATCAAGTACTCCGAGGTGGCACAGGAGATACAGCTTCTGTTTTCATGGGCAGTTCTCCACCCTCTAGCCCAACATATTGCCAGGGAAGATGACATTCAAGCCAGTTTCCTCAGCCGCCACCATGTGGATCCGAGCGAATGGGAACTGCCAACCTGGGCCTTCGACCTCATTCTGAGTTGTTGGCAATGATCAGCGATGGACCTCATGGCGACAGCTGTGAACTCCAAGGTCTCCTCCTTCAGTCAGCAGTGGACAGCGGGTCCTTGGGGGTGAATAAATTGGTGCAGCCGTGGCCCCACATTCCCCCTCCTGTACGTGTTTCCACCTTGACCTTTGCTTCCAAGGACTCTTCGTCGAATAGAGTATCACCCTCGATGTGTGGTTCTGGTGGTCCCAGATTGGCCACAGCGACTATGGTATGTTGACTTTGTCCAGTTTCAGATCATCCCTTTGCTGCCATTGGGCAGTCAGAGGTCTTCTCCTCCTAGGTCCCATCTTCATGGATGACCCGACTCCCTTCTCGCTTACAGCCTGGCTCTTAAGAGGAGAAAGCGGATGCATAAGGGCTACTCGGCAGCAGTGGTAAGCATACTCCTGCAGGCCAGATGCCGTTCTACATCTCTGGCCCATGTCTGCATCTGGTGGGTCTTTGAGTGCTGATGCTGGTCCTGCAAGGTATTGCACCCTCCATCCTCTTTCTTACAGGAGTGCTTCCAGAAGGGGTTGGCCTGGAGCTCCCTATGGTACAAGTGATGGCTTTCACTGCTTTCTACTGCCCACTAGCTGGACCCTCAGCCATTTCCTGCAGGGCGTTTGCACTTTGCTTCCACCAGTCAGGCCAGCAGCTCATAAGAACATAAGATATGCCATACTGGGTCAGACCAAGGTCCATCAAGCCCAGTATCCTGTTTCCAACAGTGGCCAATCTAGGTCATACGTACCTAGCAGTTTCCCCAAAAGACACAGGTTCCGCAGTGCTTGTACTGGGTCAAGCATTGATATCCTGGGTCCCTTCTTAATAATGGTTTATGGACCTTTCCTCCAGGAACTTGTCCAAACCTTTTTTAAACCCAGCTACACTAACAGCCTTTACTACATCCTCCGGTAACAAATTCCAGAGTTTGATGACATGTTGAGTGAAAGAATATTTTCTTTTATTAGTCTTAAATAGTTTACTCTGTAGCTTCATTGTATGTCCCCTAGTCTTTCTATATTCTGATAACATCAACAATCGATCTACGTTTACCCGTTCCACTCCGTTCATTAATTTATAGACTTCTATCATATCTCCCCTCAGCCGTCTCTTTTCCAGGTTAAAGAGCCCTAACCTTTTTAGCCTTTCTTCATAGGAGTATCCTTCCATCCCCTTTATCATTTTGGTGGCTCTTCTCTGAACCTTTTCTAACGCTATATCCTTTTTAAGATACGGTGACCAGAATTGCACACAATATTCAAGGTGCGGTCTCACCATGGAACAGTATAGAGGCATTATAATATCTTTTGTTTTATTTTCCTTTCCTTATGATACCTAGCATTCTATTTGCTCTCTTGGCCGTCGCTGCACACTGGGCCGAGGGTTTTAACATGTTATCCACAATGACGCCTAAATCTTTTTCCTGTGGAACCATAGTTTGGGTTGTTCTTCCTTAGGTGCATAACTTTGCACTTGTCCACATTAAATTTAATCTGCCATTTTGATGCCCAGTCTTCCAATTTATCAAGATCCTCTTGCAATTTTCCACAATCCTCTTGGGTTTTAACAACTTTAAATAGTTTTGTGTCATCTGTAAATTTGATAACCTCACTCCTTATTCCACTTTCCAGGTCATTTATGAATATGTCAAAAAGCAGCGGACCCAGCACAGATCCCTGGGGTACACCACTATTCACCTTTCTCCACTGGGAAAATTGGCCATTTAGCCCAACCCTCTGCTTTCTATCTTTTAACCAGTTCCTGATCCACAGTAGTACACTGCCTCCTATCCCATGACTCTTTAGTTTTGCCAAAAGTCTCTGATGAGGGACCTTGTCAAAGGCTTTCTGAAAGTCCAGATACACTATATCAACCGATTCACCTTTGTCCACCTGTTTATTCACACCTTCAAAAAAACATAACAGATTAGTAAGACAAGATCTTCCTTGTCTAAAGCCATGTTGGCTTGTCTCCCATTAGGCCATAAGCCTCAACGGGACCTCATTCAACAATTCACCTTTGTATTACTGTTCAGTGTTATTCCTATTGTCACTGCATAAGCCTCAGAAAATACCCCTTTAGCACTACAGAACCAAGAAATGTTATACAATGTCCTGGACGTGTGCAGGGTTTAATACATCAATGGCTTATGGATAGTGAAGAACCTAATGACCGTCACCAACCGTCTCAAAAATCACAAAAATGCTCAATGCAAATAGAAAAAAATCACTTAACTCAAGTATTGGTGTGACTGGTCTTGGTGGTCTTATTATTCTTCCAATTTTTTAATTTTTTTATTTCATACTGTCTGCCTTTTCCTTTGTCGTTGAAAGAAAGGCAATGCCCCAACGCCTGTCTTATTAGGCACCCATGCGTTTCTCCACGTAGGGTTTCTCAAGGGACTAGATCTTCAACATGTTTCTCAGAATAGCGCAGCTTCAGATCTCAAACCTTCAACCTTCCATTTCTTCTTTGGGAAATCTAAGGACGCGGCGTCCTTAGATTTCCCAAAGAAGAAATGGAAGGTTGAAGGTTTGCTTTCTGATTGCCGGTCCCCAGAGGGGGCATACCGCTTCCAAGACCACTCTGGTTGGTGTTTCTTCAGCCTACCTCTTGGCAGGCAAGCCTTTGCTGAATGACTTGAAGGCCCATTCAGCTTGTTTGCAGGCTTCTTCCTGGGCAGAAGTCTCGTCTGTGTCTCTCTTGGTCATTTGCTGAGTGGCTACGTGGTCCTCTTTCTTCACATTTGTTAAACACTACTGCCTGGACGTCCAGGTGGGTCAACGGCTGTCTTTGGTACCAAGGTGCTGTCTACTGCAATCTCATCCCGCCCAGTAAGGAAGTAGCTCTGGAACTTCCCATTGATCTGGACTGGTCTAGCAGAATGATCCAAGAGGGGAAATTTTACTTACTAATAATTTCATAAGAACATAAGATATGCCATACTGGCTCAGACCAAGGTCCATCAAGCCCAGTATCCTGTTTCCAACAGTGGCCAATCTAGGTCATAAGTACCTAGCAGTCTCCCCAAAAGACACAAGTTCCTCAATTCTTGTATTGGGTCAAGCAGTGATATCCTGGGTCCCTTTTAATAATGGTTTATGGACCTTTCCTCCAGGAACTTGTCCAAACCTTTTTTAAACCCAGCTACACTAACAGCTTTTACTACATCCTCCGGTAATAAATTCCAGAGTTTGATTACATGTTGAGTGAAAAAATATTTTCTCTTATTAGTCTTAAATAGGTTACCCTGTAGATTCATTGTATGTTCCCTAGTCTTTTTATAGGATACACAAAAAGCAAGAGACGAAAGTCGTCAAAGGATGATTAAGAAGTCCTTTATTCACAGAGACCCCAACGCGTTTCGGCGGAAACGCCTTCCTCAGGTGGTATACAGCTTAAAAACATAAAACAAAACTAAACAAATATACAAATAAATAACATAATATAAGCCCCTTACATAATATACAATGTTATTTATTTGTATACTTATTTAGTTTTGTTTTATGTTTTTAAGCTGTATACCCCCTGAGGAAGGTGCTTCCGCTGAAATGCGTTGGGGTCTCTGTGAATAAAGGACTTCTTAATCATCCTTTGACGACTTGCGTCTCTTGCTTTTTGTGTATCCTGTTTGGTTTGCAAGAGCGCTGCTCCTTGTTGTGTTGTCCCTAGTCTTTTTATATTCTGATGACGTAAACAATCCTTCTGCGTTTACCTGTTCCACTCTATTCATTAATTTATAGATCTCTATCTTATCTCCTTTCCTGGAGTCCTGCTAGACCAGTCCAGGACCCTCCTGAGATGCTGTTCTGGGGGAGTTTCCACCTTACAGGCTGCTCTGCTTCGGTGGATTCTGTATATAGTTCCCCACTCAGAGGCTATATATCGTTGATTTTGGGGGCCCCTTTTCAAGGTTTCTTCTGTGTGTCACACTGGCTTCGTTATAAAATACTGGAGAGTGCCCCTAGCTGTGCTTTTTTATGCTAGTGATGAGGTCACAGTTCTTTCTGGAATTTTCTCTGTCATCTGCTGATTGTGGGAGATATCCCGCTGGTCTGAACTGGTCTAGCAGGACTTCAGGAAAGGAAATTATCGGTAAGTAAAAATTTCCCCTTAACACCTTGTTTTGCTTTTTGGCATCTGATGTGATGTCCCTGTGACTTGATTCTTGTCTTTAACATACAAGGCATCTCCTCTACACTTAACTACCTTGGGAAAACCTAACTAATGCTTCCAGTTCCTTATGTTTGAAATATCCAGCATCAAGCAAGAATGTAGTCTTCACATATGGGTGTTTTGGTACCGACGGAGCCCATGTAGGATCGCTCACTAGTGTCCTATAGGAAAGCTTTTGGGAGCACTCCATTGCACCTGCATGACTGCCTTCCTGCACTTCCACCTCCTTCTTCCCAGTTCTTCTTTTTCCTTGGAGCCAGCAGGATAATTTTTCCTGTCACTGCAGAAAGGTTTTCTTCAGCATGGTGCTTCTGCCTTCCTGTTCCACTCCAGCATTGCATAAGCAGATTCTGGTAGAGTTTCTGATCTTTTTTCTTTTATCTATTTTTACTTTTTCCTCGAGGGTCTTGTGCCCTCCTTAGGCCTTTGGCCTACTTCACCATGGAGAAAAACCCTAGTGGTTTTAAAAAATGCATCAAGTGCTCCAGTACAATTTCTGACACAGACATGACTGGTGCCTCAAGTTTCTGGGTCTGGATCATACACCGGACTCTTGCTCCCTCTGCAAACTCATGATTAAGAGAGACCTTGGAAACTGGGCCAGAAAGTTGAGTTATTTCCATCGGAATCAGTCTCGCTGGCATTGACATCTTAGAGAGCATTGTCTTCTTCCTGAATCTCTAACTCTTTAAGGGCTTCAAGCATGGTTTCAGCTTGAAGAGAGAAAAGACATCGAGATCCCCATCAAACCTTCCACTGGATCCCAAAGAGCACAGAGACTCAAAAGAAAAATCCAAGGATTCTAAAGAGGTCGAGAGGATCAAGGGTGAGGTCCCAGTCTGAACATCGGGACTCCCTAAGGACCTCCTCAGAGTTTGACTATCCAGCCAAACATCCTCTGCAGGAGGACTTGTCCTACAAAGCCTTAGTGGGGAACCAGGAGGCCACCGAGGCATTGACCTCAGGTGCCGTGTTCTGGTATAGTACCTCATGGCCCTGAAGGAGGCAACTGTCCTACCGGTACATAAAATACTACATAACCTTATGCTTTGTATGTAGGAGACTGCTCCCTCACAGTCACTTCTATTAGCAAAAGGCTTGATATGATGTATAATCTAACGGAGATTCCAGGCTTCCAGAAGGCACAGCTACCGCACCACTCCATGGTCATGGAATCGACAGTGTGATGCATTAAAAGTAGCAAGACCCATGCATCAATACTCCTGGATAGGGAATCGAGGAACCTCTATTCATTTGCACACTGTTCCTGCCAGGCCTCTGTGTTGGCCAGCAGGTTTAACTCCTACACCCTTTATATGGGAATGTTCCTCAAGGAACTTAACAAAAGATTAGGAAGCCTTCCTCCCCTTTATCCTAGAGGAAAAGAAGTTTGCCTTTGAGACAGTCTGACTTATCTGCAGGAACAAGATTGACTATGTTCCCTAGAACTCAAAAACGCATATACCCACATCCTGATTCATTCAGGACAAAGGCAATATCTACGCTTTGCCTTTCAGGGAGTCCATTACCAGGTCCTGCCTTTCAGCCTGGCCTCTGCTCCCAGAGTATTCAGAAAATGCATGCAGTGGTTGCAGCCCATCTGTGGGCATGGGGATATTTGTTTTCTCCTATTTAGACGACTGACTGATAAAGGCAGACTCTCCTAAAGAACTCTACTCGTCGCTCCAAAAAAAATGTTTACTCTGCTGCAAAATCTCAGCTTTGTCATAAATTTCCCGAAATCCCACCTAACCCCCAACTCAAAGATTAGAGTTTGTAGGAGCAGTGCTGGACACTCAGCAATCCAGAGTAGTCTGCCACTAGATTGCATACACAGTCTAGTAGACCTGACTATCCACATGCATCAGAAAACAAACTCAACAGCCTGAGACTTTCTCTGTCTCTTGGGGCACGTGGCATCCACAGTGCATGTAGTTCCCTATGCCAGACTACATCTGTGCCTAACGCAATGGACCTTAGCATCCCAGTGGACATGGCACCTGTGGGATCTGATTCAAGTCACCCACTCAGTCCCTCCTGTGGTGGTGAACCCCAGCAAACTTGCTCGTTGGGTCACCTTTTTGAATGCCTCAACCTCACCAGATTGGGGAGCCCACTTGGATACCACATCCACATAAGAACTGTGGAGAACCCAGGAATCAACTCGGCAGATCATACTGGAGCTTCGAGCAGTCATGAATGCCGTACAGGTTTTTCAACACCACTTCTCTGACTGCCAAGTCCTGGTCAGGACAATAAGGTAGCAATGTTCTACGTAAACAAGCAAGGTGGGACAGGCTCCCTTCCCCTTTGCGATGCTTCTACCTTTCTTGATTCGCCATCTCCCATAATATCCACTTCCGGGCATTATACATCCCTGAAGATCTGAATCAATTTGTGGACAAGCTCGGTTGAATCCTCCGCCCACATGAGTGGAGCCTCGACCATCACACAGTAGCTCTTCCAGACCTGGGGAGCCCTGGTCATCGACCTCTTTCCCACTCCACAGAACAGTCAACTACTGCAGTTCTGCTCCAGGGTGTCATCCTAAAACACCAGATGCCTTTCTTCTTCACAGGGGTCAGGGTCTCCTATGTGTGTTTCCACCCACACCCGTAATACCAAAGACCCTATTCAAACTCCAGACAGACAAGGGTGATATGATCCTCGGAGCCCCCTTCTGGCCCCATCAGCCCTGGTTTCCCCTGCTACTTGGCTAGGCGGTCCTCCAGCATCTCTTTGGAACATAGCTACAACTCCTTCCCATGCTATTCTTTCTAGATCTCCATGGTGGGGATGTCTATGTCCAACTACTGTGACCTGGTTTCTAAATCTCTTGAAGATCTGGGAGCTAGGGTATCCCATATGTAAAGACTACATTTCTGCTTGTTCCTGGATATAGCATAGTTATTCCCCTGTAACAGGTGATCTCCGGGTACAGTAGGAATTTAGTCTTCACAACTCACCCTCCCTATGGAGTTATAGGACTCCTTTTTACTCTTTCTTTTCAGCTACAAACTCAACTGATGAGAAGGAGTTGGAAGAGCGGGAAGGCAGTCATGCAGGTGCAGTGGAGTGCTTCCAAAAGCTGGTGAGTGTTACCGCATGGGCTTTGTCTGTACCGACATCACCCATATGTGAAGACTAAATTCCTGCTGTTCTCAGAGATTACAAATTAGTAACTACGCTTTGTTACAAACTAACATGGCAATCACATAGCTTTATCCAAACTACTTCAAGAAACTAAAGAGAGAGGCATCTGCTAATAATTAAACTGTTCTACACCAATTTGTCTCTGAAGCAAAATAGTTATGTTTAATGAATACAGTCCTTTGTACTTAAATGTTTCTTATGTCCTCTGCATTCTGACCTTGTAATGGCAAAAATAAGCACATCATTTCCTTTACTTTCCTGCTATATAACAATAGAGGCTTGAAATGCCAGCTCTGTAAATGTCATGAGCTCTCTTCGGAGTAATTTAGTTTGTGGTAGCATGTGTTTTGCTGCATGGTATGCCTTAAATCCTGGTTTCCCTTAAAATTGTGAACCAACAGTCTGAAGAGAACTTAAAGCAGAAAGCGCCAGTCTCCTCGTCTCGTGCTGTATGAGGACAGTTTGGAAAGGGTTAGTCGGGGCAAAACTGCTTTTGGTTCTTTATCCTCTTTGTCTCCTTTTCACCTTCTACATGTTTCCTTACCATGCTCCTAGATAGATCCTAGTCTCCAATTGTTGTGTTGTCTGTCTTGATTAGATAGTCCCTGCTCATAAGAGCTTACAGTCTCTTTCATGTCTTTGTACAGCACTATGTATTCCTTGTAGTGCTACATAAATGATAAGACGTAGTAGCAAAATGGATCACAGTGGGTTCTGGTAGATTGCGACCTGTAACACACAGACATCCTATGCATCAAAAGATATCCCTGCATAATGCCTCCTCTGCCTTGCCTAATGAGGACGAGGGACTGGCTGCAATGAAGCGCACCTTTCCTAAGATACAAACTGAACAACATCCACCACAACTCCAACAAAGAATCAAACACCCCAGGAATAAATGGATCACAGTGGGTTCTGGTAGATTGCGAACTGTGACACAGAGGCATCCTATGCATCAGGAAATATCCCTGCATAATACCTTCTTTGCCTTGGCGAATGAGGATGCCCGATCCAAAGAAACTGAAGGGCCCTCAAATGAGACGGATAATGCCCAATCTCCTGCTAGAGGACCAAATATGAAGAAAACCTCACCAATCAGCAAACTACCAATACTTGGAGATTCCATCATCAGAGGCACCAACTTGGGAAAATAGTTCAATGGAGAGAAGATAGCCAAGTGCCTCCCAGACTCTTCAGCCAGCAGGAATACAAACCAAATTGTTGAAGTACTTAGAGCAGAAAGTGAACACAGATGTGGAAGGTCAAGCTCTGGATGTCACCCCCTGCAAAAGCAGAACAACATCAGAAGCAGCCACACTTTTAAACCACACATCAAAAACAAGCAGGAAGATGTGGGCATAAGGAAAGCAATGCAAAATACACACAAGCCAGTTAAATCCTGGAAAGCAATGAGCACTAATGCTCTAAGCTTAGCCAACAAAGTTCTGGACCTGGAAGCCCTAATGGTGGAAATGGATTTGGACATTGTGGCCATTACAGAAACTTGACTAAATGAATCACATGATTGGGATATAGCCATAGCTGGCTATAATCTATTCAGAAGAGACAGAGAAAATGGAAGAGGAGGAGGAGAAGCCTTGTATGTCAAGGGCAATATTAAAGCTACTGAAATGCAGGGGGCATGGGAAAAGAAGAAGCGCTCTGGATTGTGTTGGAAAGAGGAGATGGCACTGTCATCCATACTGCTGTAGTATACAGACCTCCGACACAAACTGAAGAGAGAGATAACGAATTGATTATAGATATTGCCAAGATGGCCACAAAGGGAGAAGCAATCATATTGGATGACTTTAATCTACCTGATGTGGATTGGATTACTCCTGGAAAGAAGCAAAAAAATTGTGGATGCTCTCCAAGACGCATTACTTAGACAAGTGGTGATAGAACCAACCAGGGAAAGCTCAACGCTGGATTTAGTGCTCATCAACGGTGATAGCATGTCAAATGTCTGCGTGGGTGCCCCTGTGAGCAGCAGCGATCATCACACGGTGTGGTTTGAGATAAAGCCATGGTACAGGCCAATCATAGAAAGCTCAAGGTCCTAAACATCAAAAACACAGACTTCAATAAAATGTACACTTTGGAGGAGAGGAGGGACAGGGGAGATATGATTCAGACCTTTAAATACTTAGAGAAATAATGAACAAACAAACCTCTTCCAGAGACGGGGAAGCTGCAAAACTGGAGGGCATAACATGAAGCTGCAAGGTGGTAAATTGAAAGGCAATGTCAGGAAATACTTTTTCACTGAAAGGGTGGTGGGTGCTTGGAATGCCCTCCCAATGGAAGTGGTGGGGGCAAATACGGTGATGGAGTTCAAAAGGGTATGGGACAGACACAATGGATCCCTTTACAGCAACAAGAAAATATAAAAATAATCTGAACCATCTAATTCCTTAACAAATAGGGGTGTACTACAAGGAGTGGTGGGATCACCCCTAATAAAGACATGGGGAAGGGGGGGGGGCCTGTACAGAGCAGCAGATGTACATACTCTTGACATTGTACTGGGCAGACTAGATGGACCATACTGGTCTTTACCTGCCGTCATTTACTATGTTACTATGATATGCATGCTTTTGGATTTTCAATCCTAGGTGCAAAATGTAGCTGCAGAAGATGCAGGTACAAATCCCTGCACACCCTTGTTTCCTTAGGTAACATTTTTTGAAGCAAACATTTTTCACTTTGAAAATTGGTGGTGCACTTAGCAGCAATGCACTTAGCTTGAAACTGCTCCTACCTCGTACGCATGACCTATATTATCTTAAGAAAATCTTCTGTAGCAAACCCTCCTGAAAAAGTTCATTACACTGCCTTTTATACCCCCTTACTCTTCAGTAGTTGGCCCTTAATTCAGGTTATGAATTTGAACCAATCTCATAACAAAACTCTTAGTGTGGAACATTTTGCGGCAGGAAATGGCCATTAGGCGTCTGAGGGTGTGGAAGCAAACAGCCCTGTAGCACTGAAGTTTAAAGGTAAGTGCTGCGGGGCTTTTCGTAGCCATTGTTGCTACCATCTGTCCCAAGAAGAGCAACAGTGATGGTGAATGAGCACCCCTGGAGGGCCAGCATGCTAGGCAACCACCTAGTTTGCCTAATGGTAGAGCCTGCCTTGCATACAGGATATATGCAAAACAGGACCTTCGGTGTCTGTCCATACCTTCGTGAAACCTTTCTGACTGGACCAAGCTTCCTATCAAGATGCTGCTTTTGGCCGCGCAGTCCTCAAAAAACCATTTTGTTAGTTAAATCATATATAAGGATTACATGCCGCCATGTTTAGGGTTTTAGCAGAGGCTACTTTGCAGGATGGGCTTTGATTGGGGGAGGGTGTCTCTGCCTTGCATGGCGGCAAGAGATTTGGGATCTGGCAATAACATTGGATATGGGTTTGTCCCTGCTAGCACAGGTGTCACAAGTGGTGCATGCTGATTATAGTAAATTGAGGGTGGTATGGCAGCTGCACTCTCTTCTGGACGGAGGCCATGTGTCTCATCGCCCAAGCGCTTGTTTTGTCGGTGCTGGATTATTGTAATAATCTGTACGTGGCATTGCCAGTGTGCTTGGTGAGGAAGTTGCAGGTGGTATAGAATACTGTGGCCAGTTTGTTTTGTTGGGGTTGGGCAAATAGGACTCTGCTTTGGAGGCGGTTCGGCAGTGGTGCATTTTTAAGTTGCTAGTGTTGACTTTTAAGGTGGCTAGGGGCCTGGGGCCTAGCTATTTGCAGAATGCGGTCTCCTGGTATTGCCCAGGGAGGCCGCTATGGTCTAGTCAGGTGTAGTTGCAGAGATGGCACGTGTGAGCTTTTACAGTGCTGGCTTCTACATGATGGAATATGCTGCTGGTGGCACTGTAGAGGGAAGTCTGATCTGGTGGCATTCCGGAAGGCACTGAAGACTTCTTATTATTTCCTCCTTAATTCAGGCAGGTTGTGTTCAGCTTGGCGGGTATTTTGTATTTAATTAAGGGGGTGGTTTGGGTTGTCTTTTGTATACTTACTGTTCACGGCCTTGAATGTGTGTGCATATGGTGGTATAGAAATGTTTTAAAATAAATAAATATTTCTGGGTTGTGAGGGTCAGTAATTATAGACATGCCTGAAGCTCTGGATTCACCATATAATGTGGCTGAATTAGAAACCAAAGTTGCTTACCTGGAATGGGAGCTCTCTATAGACAACAGAAGTGCAGCCACACTCACCTTCCTGTCTTCCCTTCAAACAAAACACCACCAGTACTGCATCTATATTATCAACGGACTGGTGCTTGGGAGACTGTTATGGGAAAGTGGGAAGGATCACACAGGCGCAAAGAAGTTTTACAACTTCAGTTGGAGGAGGTTACTATCCACATTGGCTCCATCTTGAATGTCACCATGGAGCAGTGCATCTGAATTAGTGGGTCTTTCAAAAACTCCTTGGTGTACTTTTAGGCTGACAGCCAGGGGTGTGGCTAGGTATTCTCCATGAGCAAGCAGTCTGAGTTAGCTGTGCATAGGTATTATCAACTGACAGCATGAGGAACATATTAGCGGAGTCCCTTTTGGTGGGGAGGTTCCTCTGATCATGCTCCTGGTCCTCCATCCCCCATCCATATACTATCTGCCTCAGCTTTTTTTCCATCCACCATCATGGACAGATGGATTCTCCAACTCTCCTACAAGAATCCACATCTCTACTCTTTTACCTCTGGGAGCACCAACATGGGAAAGCCAGGGTTCAAGAAGTGTCCCTGGTGATCTCCAGGAACAAGCTGGAATGTAGTCTTCACATATGGGTATTGTCGGTACCGACGGAGCCTGCGCGGGAACGCTCCCCAGTGTCCAATAGGAACGCTTTTGGGAGCATCCCTCAGCACATGCGCACTGCCTTCCTGCCTTTCCAACTGTCCCTCTTCAGTTTTTCATTTTCCACGTAGCCGACAGGACACATACCCTATCACCGCAGAGAATTTCTTCTTTAAACTTGTTTTCTTGAGGTCATGCCTGCCTCCGCACGACACCTACTGGTACCGCCGGTTCTTTCTTCTTTTTATAAAAAAAAAAAATCTATTTTTGAACTGTTTCTCTTCAGAAACATTTTTTGGTGCTAGGGCATCAAACGTTTCAGGCTTCCATGCTTTCAGCTAGGATCAGCTCATATATTTTATATATGGGAATGTTCCTCAAAGAGGTCACAAGAGATTTGGCGCTTATGAGTCCCCTTCTCCCTGAGGACAAACGACAGGACTGTCTCACTCTGGTCAAGCATGCTCAAGATGCCTCCAAGTTTGTAAACCGTGCAGCCTTTGACTGCTTTGAATGCATCAGCAGAACCTCTGCTATTGCCATTGGTGCACGTCGGATTGCCTGGCTTCAGGCATCAGACTTGGAGATTTGGGTACAGGATAAATTGGGAAACATCCCTTGCACAGGAGAAAACCTCTTTGGCAAGAATTGGCAGGAGAAGGCTAATGAGATAGATACTGACAATCTCGCTTTAGACAGATTGTCAAAAATCTACAGCCACTCCAGCCAAAAAGAAACCCTATAAAAAACCATTTTTCAGCAAAAAGAGGAAGTTTTATCCATCCTATACCCAGCAAGATCAAGCTCAGGGTCAAGTTGCCCAGAAGGGTCAACAACAACAATCCAGACAAAAGAAACCAAAAGGCCTTAGAGCTCAACCAGCTCCACAGGTCCAGTCCCCTCAAGGGCTTTGACTCCTTCATAGAGAACTTAGCCGTCCTGCCTCTGAAAGGGCCAGAACCCCTAAACGTTCCAGGCAGGTTGTGTCTTTTTGCTAACAGATGGCACCAAATAACACCAGAAAACTGGACTCTGTCCATTGTGGGAGAGGGGTACAAGCTTCATTTTCACAGTATGCCCCCCTCCTACAATCTTAAGACAGTTCAATTCCCAAACCTCTACAGGCAATCTACTGGATCAAGAGGTCTCAACACTCCTTGCTCAAGGAGCAATAAAGGAGATGCCCATTCTTCAGCAGGGTGCAGGGTTCTACTCCCCCTATTTTCTTATTCCAAAGAAAACAGGAGGACACAGACCCATTCTAGACCTCAGAGAATTGAACAAATATCTGTTCCGAGAAAAGTTCAAAATGATTTCTCTGGGAACTCTTCTGCCATAGCTTCAAAGTCAGGATTGGCTTTGTTCTCTAGATCTAAAAGATGCATATACTCACATTCTGATCCATCCAGATCACAGTAAATTCTTACGATTCCTTTTCAAGGGAAACCACTTCCAATACAGCGTTCTTCCCTTTGGTCTGGCTTCGGCACCAAGAGTATTCACAAAATGCATGGCAGTAGTAGTTGCATTTCTGCAAACCCTGGGGATATTCGTCTTCCCTTACTTGGATGACTGGCTCATTCGAGCCCCCACGGTTCCAGAAGCCAGATCTGCACTGTCTCGCACAATGCGAATCCTTCAATACTTGGGATTGGTCATAAACCTCCCAAAATCCCAACTTGCTTCATCTTAGTCCCTAGAGTTCATAGGAGCTCGTCTAGATACCAGACAGTCAAGGGCTTTTCTCCCACAACCTCGCTGTCTTCGTATAATACAGCTTCTCAAGTAGCGGTGAAGTCCTCCCTAACTGCTCAAGAACTACTACAATTATTGGGAAATATGACATCCATGGTTCATGTGGTTCCCTACGCTCGCCTTCTTATGCGAACAGCCCAGTGGACCCTATCCACACAGTGGACACAGGCCACAGGACGTCTGTCAGACAAGATATCAAACTTACGACTGATCTTGTCCCTACAATGGTGGCAATCACTGGAAAATCTTTTAGTGGGGTCTCCTTTCCAGCAACCCCTATTCCAGGCCACCCTAACAGATGCATCACAGGTGGGGGATGGGGAGCACACCTGCATCATCTCTCTACCCAGGGTACCTGGACTCCACAGGAGGCTTCTCTTCACTTAAACCTCCTGGAACTCAGAGCAATCTATCTAGCTCTTCGAGTATTCCATGCCCAGCTCAGCTACAAAACAGTCCTAGTCCAAATGGACAATCAAGTAGCTATGTTCTACGTGAACAAGCAGGGCGAAACAGGCTTTCTGTTGTTATGCAATGAAGCTTTACGACTATGGGCCCTCGCTAGAGAGCATCAAATTCACCTTCTCGTTGTATATTTTCCAGGCATTCAAAACCTTTGGGCAGACAAACTCAGCCGAGTACTGCTGCCTCCTGAATGGTCTCTCCACCTAGACCAGGTGGCCAAGATAGGTCTATGTCTGGGGTTCCCCAGATCTGAAATATTTGCAAGTCCACTGAATGCCAAACTTCCCCGGTTCTGTTCCAGGATTCCGGCTCAAAAGTGCCAGGCAAGGGACACCTTCCTTCTTCACTGGGGTCACGACTTCCTCTATGCCTTCCCATCCATTCCCCTCCTCCCCAAAACACTCTTCAAGCTTCAGAGAGACAAAGGTCGTATGATCCTCATAGCACCACGGTGGCCATGCCAAACGTGGTATCCCCTGCTTCTACATCTCTCTCAAGCTGCACCTCTGGAGTTAGGCTATGCTCCAGATCTCCTCTCCCAAGAGAATGGGATGCTATGGCACCCAAATCCCCAGTCCCTGTATCTCAGGGCCTGGTTGCTGAAAGCTTAGACCTTCAGGCTCTTAACCTTTGCCAACAGGTAAAGGATATCCTTCAGGCTTCTAGATAACCTTCCCCAAGACGCTCTTACGCCTTCAAGTGGAAACGTTTTACTATATGGTGTTCACAGAAGGGGTTAAACCCCCTTATGATACCTTTGGAATCAATTCTAGAGTATCTACTTCATTTATCAAATTCTGGTCTAAAGACCAATTCAGTAAGAGACCCTATTAGTGCAATAACAGCTTCCTATAAGCCTCTAAATGGACAACCAATTTCCTCTCATCCACTCATAACAAGATTTATGAGGGGTCTTCTATTAACAAAGCCTCCCATCAGGCCACCATCGGTGGCATGGGATGTAAACCTAGTTCTCAGGCAGCTCATGAAACCTCCTTTTGAACCTTTAGCCACTACAGCCCTTAAGAGCTTGACCTGGAAGGTCATCTTCCTAATTGCAATCAGCTCTGCACGTTGCATTAGTGAATGGCAAGCTTTAGTGGCTGATCCTCCTTATACTAGGTTTCACCATAAGGTTGTTCTTAGAACTCATCCACACTTTATGCCAATGGTGGTTTTGTCTTTTCATTTAAATCAATCAATTTATCTTCCTGTATTCTTTTAGAGGCCTCGAGCCTCATGCCTCTAATGCAGAAAGGAACCTTCATACTTTGGATTGTAAAAGAGCCTTGGCTTTTTACCTACAATGAATACAGCAACATAGAAAGTATTCTTAACATTTTATTGCTTTTGATTCTAGTCATTTGGGACTTCCAGTCTTCAAGAGAACTCTGTCCAAATGGATTGCACAATGTATATCCTTTGCTTATGAGAGTAAGAGTCTTCCTCTTCAAGGCTATGTCACAACTCATAATGTGAGAGCCATGGCAGCCTCTATGGCTAACCTTCACTCTGTGTCTATTGATGACATTTGTTGAGCAGCCACCTGGGCTTTGGTACACACCTTCACAGCCCACTACTGCCTAGATAAAGCCTCCTGTCAGGATGCCTTCTTTGGCCAAGCTGTTCTTCAAAATCTCTTTCAGACCTAATTCATCTCCTACCCACCAACCCTGGTGGGATGCCAGAGATCCATGGGAGGAAGCATGGCCTACCTTACTTGGGTGGCAGTTTCCTGGGGCTATCTCCCTGGCATCTTCAGCTAGGGAGTCCCCCATATGTGAAGACTACATTCCTGCTTGTTTCTGGAGATAGTGTAGTTACTCACCTGTAACAGGTGATCTCTGGGAACAGCAGGAATTTAGTCTTCACAATCCACCCACCCACCTCCCCTAGGAGTTGTATCTCTGTCTCTTTTCTCTATCCTTTCACTCAGCTACAAACTTAATTGAAGAGGGACAGTTGGAAAGGTAGCATGCATGTGCTGAGGGATGCTCCCAAAAGCGTTCCTGTGCAGGCTCTGTCGGTACCGATGATACCCATATGTGAAGACTAAATTCCTGCTGTTCCCGGAGATCACCTCTTACAGGTGAGTAACTACACTCTCCAGGAAGATGAACTCTACAGCTGCCTATAACTGGTGCCTCTGCTGCTTTAGCCTGGCTCACCATGTGGAATCCTGCTCTACTGCAGCAGGATATCTGCAAGGGCCAGGAAACAGAGAAAAATGCTCTCCAAGACTTTCTGCTGGAAGCCTCTTCCCTGGGACCGAGCCCACTGGAGAATTGTAGCAAGAAGACTCAACTTGATGTCACATTGAAAAAGGGTAGGAGCCACAGGAAAGAGGGACTGTCAGAGCCCTCATTGGTAGTGGCAGCAGCACAGGCCTTTTGGGTGAGGGAGACACAAGAAGCAGCCTGCCAGGCTTTGCCACATCCCTGATACTCAGTGGTTCTTACTGGGATTGCTACACACAGTTTGAGCAATCCCGCTGGCATACCAGGAGGCCTCCAGGGCTCTCCTTGTTGCTCCTGTCCCCCTCCTGGCTGAAACATGAGGCCTTCTCGTGGTGCATAACCCAACTCCAAGACAGCAGTGTGACCCAGCAACTGGGCAATGGCCCAGCCTCTGCTGCCACAGAGCAGATCAGTGCCATGGGAGATCTGGGTCACAGATGAGATTGGCATGAATCACACTGCCAGTACCACCGTGCCAAGGGAATGTCCAGATTAATTAGGAGCACCTCTGATTTCACAGCAGCCACTCCCACCATTTGCATTATAGGCATGGCTCTGCTGGCATAGGAGCCAAAGACATACCCATTACTCCACCACTACTTCCTCCTCCTCCTCCCCTGAGCCTGCTAGGGAAGAGGCATTATGCAGGAAACAGCTGGGAGGGAGGGGGGGAAATGAAGACAGGCACCACAACACGGACAGACTTCCACTGCTGACTACAATGGCCACAGTGACCGTGCAGTAGCAACTACTCAACTTCTGGGGGAGGCTTGTGACCCAGCACCTCCCAAATGACCCAACCAGCCTCCCTCAACACTTCCCCAGTGAATAAATTATTGGAAACACTGCTAAAAGAGAGAATAGTGAGGTTCCTGGGGTCCAATGGATGGCAGCATAAGTTTTACCAGAGGCAGGTCTTGTCAGACAAATCTGATTGATTTCTTTGACTAGGTGACTAGGAAGTTGGACCAAGGAAGAGCACTAGATGTGGTGTACTTAGATTTCAATAAAGCCTTTGACACTGTTCTGCACAGGAAACTTATAAACAAACTGAGTACCCTAGGGATGGACCCTAAAGTTACTAATGGGATCAGAAATTGGTTGAGTGGGAGGTGACAAAGGGTAGGGGTAAATGGAGCTCACTCTGAGGAGGAGGTGTTTACGGGTGCTGTGCTGCAGGGATCTCTCTTTGATCCAATTCTTTTTAACATCTTTGTTAGTGATTTTGCAGAAGGACTATCAGGTAAGGTTTGCCTGTTTGCAGATGATACCAAAATCTTCAATAGAGTAGACACCCAGGAAGGAGTAGAGAACATTTATTTATTTACATTCTCTTATATACCGTGCTATTCTGCCTCAGTGCGGTTTACATTGAACAGGACATTATAACTTGGAGATAACTATTTACAGGGAACATGGGCTATGGAGGGTTAAGTGGCTTGCCCAAGACCACAAGGAGCACCTGTGGGACTAGAAACCCCAGTCCTTCCGGCCCAAGGTTGCTGTCCTCTAGTGGGATTTGAACCCCTGACCTTCTGGCCTGAAGTACCTTGCCCCCAACCACTAGGCCACTCCTCCACACATGAGGGAGGGATCTAACTAAGCTTGAAGAATGGTTGAGAATTTGGCAGCTGAGATTTAATGCTAAAAAATGCAGAGTCATGCATTTGGGCTGCAGTAATTCAAGGGAGTGGTACAGTGTAGGGGGTGAAGTACTTCTGTACTTGAGGCAGGAATGGCCTAGTGGTTGGGGCAAGTTACCTTGGGCCCAGAAGGTCAGGGGTTCAAATCCCATTAGAGGACAGCAACCTTGGGCCAGAATGACTGGGGTTTCTAGTCCCACAGGTGCTCCTTGTGGTCTTGCGTAAGCCACTTAACCCTCCAGTGCTCATGTTCCCTGTAAGTATTAGTGTATGTGTCTCATATCCCCTCTTGTTAAATGTATCCCCCAATTGTGTTGTGACTACTTTGATTGAAGGATAAGGTGGTATACAAAACTGTCTAAATACACAAAAGAAGAGTGGGACCTGGGCATGATTGTGTCTGATGACCTTAAAGTAGCTAAACAGGTAGAAAAAGGTGATAGTAAAAGCCAGAAAAATGCTTGGGTGTATAGGGAGAATGGCCAACAGAAAAAAGGAGGTGATAGTGCCTCTGTATGTCTCTAGTGTGACCTCATTTGGAGTATTGTGTAATTCTGGAGACCACACCTTCAAAAGGATATAAACAGGTTGGAGTCTGTGCAGAGGGTGGCTACTAAAGTGTTTATAAAGCATATGAGGACAGACTTAAAGATCTTAATATTTATACTTTAGGGGAAAGGCAGGTTAGAGGAGATATGATAGAGATGTTTAAATACCTCTGTGGCATAAATGCACAGGAGGAGAGCCTGTTTTGATTGTTTACGTCATCAGAATATAGGAAGACTAAGGGACATGCAATGAAGCTACAGGGTAAACTATTCAAGACAAATAAGAAAACATATTTTTTCACTCAATGTGTAATCAAACTCTGGAATTTGTTACCAGAGGATGTAATAAAAGCTGTTAGTGTAGCTGGGTTTAAAAAAGGTTTGGACAAGTTCCTGGAAGAAAGATCCATACACCATTATTAAAAAGGAACCTAGGGTATTGCTGCTTGACCCAATACAAGCATTGTGGAACCTGGTCTTTTGGGGAAACTGCTAGGTACGTGTGACCTAGCTTGGCCACTGTTGGAAACAGGATACTGGGCTTGATTGACCTTGGTCTGACCCAGTATGGCATATCTTATGTTCTTATGTTTCAAGTGAAAGCAAGCTCTACTAGGAGAAGATGGAGATTTTCCTCCCACCCTAGAGGGTGGACACTGTCATCACACTAGCTCACCAAATTACCTCAGTGGATACAACTTCATCCTGGATCCTATTGTGCCTCCTTGGTTACCTGACAGCAGTGGCCCAAGTTGTCCCACACACCAGGATCCATATGTGCCAGCTCCAGTGGTACTTATAGAGGCACTGAAACCAACATACACAACCACTGGGTCACAAGATTCCAGTGGATCATGTTACCCAGTGAGCACTCAACTGGGGCACGACTCTGAAGAACCTCAGGAGGAGAAAGTCACTCCGGCCACCCCAAGCACAGCTCACACTAACCACAGATGCTTCCAAGCATGGCTGGTGTACACACCACCTTCACCTCTGCTGAAAGGGTGAGTGGTCCCCTACTGAGATACACCTCCCCATCAACCTCTTGAAACTTAGGGCAATAGGGACTGCTCTGAGAGTCTTCAGCACCTGAATCTTGGGAAAAGCCATCCTCATCCAGACAGACAACCAAGTCGTCATGTTCTACATCAAAAAGCAGGGGGGTATAGGCTCATGCAAACTGTAGGGAGTCCTCCCGGATCTAGTGTTTTTTTGTTATCTCCATAGGTTTCTATCTCTAGGCCTCATACCTACCCAGGAATGACAACACCCTGGTGGACAGCCTGAACTGCCATCTGGCACCATATGAGGGGTTACTCAAGCACTCTATCACTATGACCTATTTTGACAATGGGGAACTCCCTCAGTGGATTTTTTTTTTTACCTGCAAGGACAATGTGAAGTGTTGGGACTTCTGCGCCTGATGGCCTCCTCCCTGCAGATTGGCCTCAGAGGCCTTTTCGATACACTGTGGCCCACAATTTTGCTATGCCTACCCACCAAACCCACTCGCAGCCAAGACCCTACAGAAGATCATGCACAATGGGGTGAATTACACCTTACTGGCCAAGACCGTTATGGTTCCCATACTTACAGAAACTTTCCAGTTGACCCCATGTCTGCCTTCCAGAGTACCCAGATCTTATCACACACAGGACTATGAATTCATACTCCACCTCAATCTGCGGACCTTGGTCCTAATACCATGGATGTTGAAATGACCACCCTGACCCTGCTCCGCCTCTCACAAGGGGTCATAGAAGTCCTCCTAGTGGCCAGGTGCCCAGCCACCAGATGCTGATATGCCTCCAAATGGGAAAGTAGTATGGTGCGAAGCTGGCTGGTTTAACCCATTTGCTGCCCTAGCCCCACGATTCTGCAGTACCTCCTCAGCTTATCAGTGGGTGGACTGAAGCCAACATCTGTAAGAGCCCTCCTGAACACTATAGCTACATACCATGACAAGTTGGAGGGGAAGTCCATCTCAGTGCACCCACTAGTCTCAAAGTTCATGAAAGGCCTCACCCATCCCCAACTCCCTTTCAGATCCCTCACTCCCGAATGGGACCTCAACATCGTCCGCTAGCAACCTGTACTACAGCCCTTTGAACCCCTGGAAAGCATCCACCCAAAATTCCTCATGTAGAAGACTCTCTTCCTGGTGGCTGTCACCTCTGCACTATGTGTTAGCAAACTGCAGGCACTGGTGGACTTGACCCCCCCCCCCCCAACTCCCACATACACACACACGCAACTCCAACACAACCAGGCCATCCTCAGAACACACCTGAGGTTCCTGCCAAAGTGGTCTCTGCTTTCCACATCAACCAAGCCATTGTGCTACCAAGCTTCCATCCTGAAGGACATGCAATATCTTCACATCCTTGACTGCGATTGCACCTTGCATCTACATCAACAATCTCAGCTTTTTCTAGCCTATGACCCAAACAGACTGGGCACCCCAAAACATATTCTGTCCTGATGGATAGTGGACTATATAGCCTATGCACCAGCTGACCTGTGCTCAAGGGGCAGGGTCCACCCCCACCCCTTAAGAGCTGTGACAGCCACCCTGGTCCACCTCTATGCTGCGATGCCGGAGGAAATCTGAAATGCCGCCATGTGGGCCTCCATCCATTCTTTCACCAGGCATTACTGCCTCAACCGCTTGGTCCAGGCCAACGCCCTCTTTGAATGGGCTGGTCTCAATCCAGACCACCCAATCAGACATGCAGAAGAGGAGCAACCGCTGGACTGAAAAGCCATGTGACCCTCTAGGATGACCAAGCCCCTCAAGACAGCCTCCTGTTTTACACTGACTTTTCACTTGGCCAGGGTTTGTTGTTAGTTGCTCTTTTATGACACAGAGTTGTTCTTGATCTGATGTTAGAGGATTCTTGTTAAGGTTTTCTGCTGTTTAAAAAAACAAAACAAAACCCTGTAATTTAATAAACGTCCACAACATTCACCTTCTTACCTACTTAATATGCTTCATACTGCCCATACAAGCTGCACCGCAGCCTCATCCTATTACAGCAAGCTATGGGATATGAAAGGGATGCGCAAAACCCCTCTCTGTCAGGGTAATCCTTGATATTCCTGCTCAGGAGTCACCTATGTGCGGGTGACCGAGACTGCTTGTCTATGGAGAAGGGGAAATTACTATGACAGGGATTTTCATGGCCAGCAGGATGAGTTGGCCATCCTGACCCACCTCCCATCCCCTTCAGATAAGCCTGCCTGGCCAGGGCAAGACTGAGGTAGGAAGTGCATGGATAGGGGCGGAGCATGCTCAGAGGAGACTCCTCCCCCCCACCCCCACCCTGAAACAAAGGGACTCCTCTGAGCTATGGGCAAACTAATCTGTTCCTGGTGTTGGATGATTCATTCTGCTGTCCACAGCAAACCTTCAATGTGATATGTAACTTTACATTTGTGTTTGCCCATCTCTATTGGACAGTAGTCTTGGCAATAGCCATCTACTTCCTGCTGCAGCCCAAGGAAGCAGAACATGGGGACCAGGAACGTAAGCTTGGAGAAGATAGAGCAAAGATGATCTAGCCGTCTTCTTAATCCATCCCTCCCCTCTTGTCATTCTGGGACCAGAAGAAAGGAGTTGACTGATGAGCACAAACTCTAGATCAAAGTTAAGTCCCTACTCCAATGATTCCCAAACTTGGGGTTGGGACCCCAAATGGAGGGTCACATCAGTGGATGGGGGTCACAGAAACATGACCATTTCCCCATTTCTCTTGACTTTTATTGTGACCTTTGCCAAGTCACCACAAAGCATGTGGCCTGTGAGCCAGTGAATATTCGTAGGCCCTTTCCCCTCCTGGGTAAGCATCCCGTTAGGCTGGAAACCCATGCTTACTGGGGTCTATAAGCAACCCACTGCACACTGACAAAAGGTACCCTGTGCTGACTGCTGCTGCTGTTGGCACTACTGTTCTAGATTAGTGCAGGGAAGGGAAGGAGGATGGAGATCGGAGAGTTTGAGTTCATCATTTGGAGTCATGTGAATTTTCAATTGTTAAATTGAGGTAATATGAGATAAAAGTTTGAAAAGCACTGCCCTACTCTCCCTGTTCCAGCCCCTTTCCTCCTCTAACCTAGATATAGGAAAACAATTTTTTTTCAGGTTAGGGATTGTAATATGTGATCTTGTAGCTGTAAGCTCCCTGGAGTAAGCTGGATGCTCTGGAACCCAGTACAAAATCTCTGCCTGGAACCTATCTCCTACACGTTGGAAATAGTTTGATTGTGTTAGCTAATCTGATTTTTCTCTGGTGCATAATTAATTGCCTTATAGGCAGGACATACCCACTAGCCCTAATGCTTTTTTGTTAAGTGCTATCAAGTAGGTGTTGACTCATGGTGCCCCTCTGGATAGTTGTCCTAACCTGTGTTTGGTCTTCAGTCAGGTTGATAGAGTGGCACCCATAGCTGTAAATTTTTTGTTGAACCCAAAATTATTTTGTAGTAGTAACTTTGAAAGAATTTGATTTTAGGTATAGTTTGAGAATAAATTACTACAGTTCAGTCTATCGTTGGTTCCACTCTTTTCTTTTCTCCTGGTCTTTCATGGTCACTTTAAACACCACTCCCTCCTCTTCTAATCAATTTCCTCTACACTGTGGTGTCCCTCAGGGTTCGGTTTTGGCACCCCTTTTATTTATCCAGCAGTCAGGGTTGTCAGCATATTACTATGCTGATGACATAATTTTACTCCATCACACCAACCCCTTAAAGCCAAACTTATTTCCTTTCAACACCTATCTCTCTCTAGTTGTTGAATGGTTAACCACAAACTGTCTTCATCTCACCTTGACCAAAACGTCAACTATTTGGTTTACACATGGAAGCACTTGTCCCCCAATAGCTCCAATTCTTGCTGCCTCCCCCATTCCTCTAGTGCCATCCCTTCTTTTTCTTGGAGTAATTTTTGATCCTGAGCTTTCTTTTAAGGACCACATCTCTCAGCTTGCCAAGAGATCCTTCTATTATCTTTGTCAAATCCGGGCCAACTGTCCGTTCCTCACTCCCCAGGCACTAGCTATTCTTTTTCTATCCTTAATCATGTCTTGCTTAGATTTTTGTAACTCTGCACTTGTTAGCACCCCTCACATTCAATTTCACAGACTCCAATTGATTCAAAATACGGCATCTCAAATTGTTACGCATTCCACTTGCCGAGATCATGTCACCCCTCTTCTTTTTCAGCTCCACTGGCTCCCCATGGACTATTGTATCCAATTCAAAATTCATATTTTGGTGCACCAAGCTATCTGTACTCATACTCCGCAGTATTTGGCAGTCCTCCATTTTCATACTCCTACATGCAGCCTTCGCTCAGCACATATCAACTGCCTTCACCTTCCCTCACCATCCCATTCCCATCTACAGTCCACCCGCCACTTTCTTTTTCCTGGGTCCAGCCTTATGGAATTCCCTCCCCACCTCCCTTCAACTGGAACAGACCTACACTAAATTCAAGTCACTCTTCCAAACCTACCTGTTCTCCTCTGCTTTTGACCTCCTATTGACTGACACAAAACTATTTAAAGTTGTTAAAACCCAAGAGGATTGTGGAAAATTGCAAGAGGATCTTGATAAATTGGAAGACTGGGCATCAAAATGGCAGATGAAATTTAATATGGACAAGTGCAAAGTTATGCACCTATGAAAGAACAACCTAAACTATGGCTACACGATGTAAGGTTCCACATTAGGAACCACCACCCAGGAAAAAGATTTAGGCATCATTGTGGATACCATGTTAAAACCCTTGGCCCAGTGTGCAGTGGCGGCCAAGAGAGCAAACAGAATGCTAGGTATCATAAGGAAAGGAATGGAAAATAAAACAAAAGATATTATAATGCCTCTATATCGTTCCATGGTGAGACCGCACCTTGAATATTGTGTGCAATTCTGGTCGCCGTATCTTAAAAAGGATATAGCGATATTAAAAAAGAGCCAACAAAATGGTAAAGGGGATGGAAGGATACTCCTATGAAGAAAAGCTAAAAAGGTTAGGGCTCTTTAACCTGGAAAAGAGATGGCTGAGGGGAGATATGATAGAAGTCTATAAATTAATGAACGGAGTGGAACAGGTAAACGTAGATAGATTGTTTACGTTATCAGAATATAGAAAGACTAGGGGACATGCAATGAAGCTACAGGGTAAACTATTTAAGACTAATAAAAGAAAATATTTTTTCACTCAACCTGTAATCAAACTCTGGAATTTGTTACCGAAGGATGTAGTAAAGGCTGTTAATGTAGCTGGGTTTAAAAAAGGTTTGGACAAGTTCCTGGAGGAAAGGTCCATAAACCATTATTAAGAAGGGACCCAGGATATCAATGCTTAACCCAGTACAATCATTGTGGAACCTGTGTCCCTTTGGGAAACTGCTAGGTACGTATGACCTATATTGGCCACTGTTGGAAACAGGATACTGGGCTTGATGGACCTTGGTCTGACCCAGTATGGCATATCTTAGGTTCTTATGACCCCGCTTATCTATGTTGTCTGCCTTTGTCTTGTCTGATTGATTAATTTCTCCCTCTTTCCTGTCACATATTGTAGTTCTTTTCTTTTTCTGGTCTTTGGCCTTATCTGCATATTTTTGGTTTGTACACTGCCCTGATGTTGCAAAGCTGTGGTATATCAAATAACTTAAACATGAACAGTTGTTCATGGAAAGATTCAACTAGGTTAACCTCATCTTCCCCACTAAACTGAACTGATTGCTTACTACCAGCACTCCCCCTTCCATAGGTAGGACAACAGCACTTTTGAGGGGGGCAATTTCTCCAAATTGGTTCGTTTTGCACATGGCATGATAGTAATGAACCACATTGCTGAGCCCAGGGGGATGTGGAGGAATCTTACCTGTGTGCCTTCTCTACTGGCCTCAGTCTGGTGTCTGGTTGCATGGAGCCCTGCCATCTCACTGATCTGCTGGCCTCATAGTTCAGATGGGAGATTGAAGTTCACAAATGAGGTATCCACAGGTAAAAAATCCTGCTCTTCTGCCGGTGGGAAGGACAGAGCAGTGGGGATCATGCAAACAGGGCTGATCCAAACACTAGGCAGTTGCTTAGGGAAGCAGATTTGGGGGTGGAGGAGAGGGACAGCAAAGAGAGCAACAGTCAAAGCAAAGCAATGGGTTGTTGCGGTCACACAAATGGTCATCATTACGTGCTTTTCATCTTTGTTAGTGAAATAGCGGAAGGGCTGTTGGGTAAGGTTTGCCTCTTTGCGGATGATACCAAAATCTGCAATAGAGTAGACACCCAGGAAGGTGTAGATAACATGAGGAGGGATCTAGCTAAGCTTGAAGAATGGTCTAGAATTTGGCAGCTGGGATTTAATGTTAAAAAATATAAGGTCATGCATTTGGGCTGCAGCAATCCAAGAGAGCAATATAGTATAGGGCAGTGATGGCTAACCTTTTTGAGCCCGAGTGCCCAAACTGCCGCACAAAACCAAAGAATTTCCTCAAAGTGCCAGCACGTCAATTAAAGCCTCATTTGCATAAGGTGCCTCATTTGCATAAATATTTGCATAATGTTACCATACACTAACTTTTAGTAAACATGCCTCTTAATGAGTATATGGATAAAGAAAGACTAAAAGGTTTCTACATTACTATAATCCAGTACCAACCGCCAGGCACATTAGGAACTACTACAAACGCTGCCCATTTAGAACCCATAGCAAACCCGCCGTATCCTAACAGCACTACCAGGACTCACAAAGCACCATACCCTAACTATCAAAAGGCAACACTGCAAATATTAAACCAATACATTTCAGAGAACAACAATACATGACCTACTGGGGAAAGAACAAGTGGCAATGTCAAATAGGAATTATATAAACAGAATACCTCAGCTCAGTTACACATGCAGAACAGACCATCACCAAACAAGGAATCACAATTTAGAAACAGGAAGACAATAATTAAACTGGGAACCCCAAAAGCCAAACTTGGAATATACAACAACACTAGAAATAAAACTATAAATTAATTTCCTCTTGTACTAAACAAAGCGCAAAAATTAATGATGCACATTTCCCAGAGCTGACATATTCCAGTTAATAAATTCAAAATAAAGAGATATTTTTCTACCTTTTGTGAATTTTTTTTCAGTTGCAATTGTTCCAGCCACTTTCTTCTGGTTTCTTCGTGTCTTCTGCTAACTCTCCATCTGCTGTCCATTTGTCCTTTCTTCTGTCTTGTTTTTTTTTTTTCCATTCTCTCTCTACATCTGCTTTAACATACTAATCTTTCTCCTTTTGCTCTTTCCTCATTCCTATTTCATCTACTCAAAATTTACCCCTCCATCCTCAATCCCCAATCCCCACTTATTCTCCCAATACCCGGCCAATTGTAGATTTTTTATCCCTCCCACACAAAATATTTTTCCCCTCTCCATTTTACTCTCCCAGCCCCATCCCATTCTAATCCTCCCCCAACACCAGCTCCCTTCTAGTTCCAGCCTCACCCAGCATCCATTCCCTTCTAGTCCCTGCATCAGACCATTTCCAGTCCTAGCAGCCCCCCAACCCATTTCCAGTCCTAGCAACCCCCCAACCCAATACCAGTCCTAGCCCCCCTCATCAACCCACTTCCAGTCCTAACCCCCCATCACCCCATTTTCAGTTTAAGCCCCCCCTATAACCCATTACCAGTCCTAACCCCCATCAGCCCACTTCAAGTACTAACCCCCCATCAGCCCACTTCCTGTCCTAACCCCCATCAACCCATTTCCAGTCAGCCCCCCATAGCCCATTGCCAGTCCTTACCCCCCCATCAGCCCACAGTCCATGACCAGTCCTAACCCCATCAGCCCACCTCAAGTCCTAACCCCTCCCCATCAGCCCATTTCCTGTCCTAGCCCCCCCCCCATAGTCCATTATCAGTCCTAACCCCCCATAGCCCATTACCAGACAGCCCCCATCAGCCCATTACCAGTCTTAACCCCCCCATAGCCCATTGCCAGTCCTAACCCCCCCCCCATCAGCCCACAGCCCATTACCAGTCCTAACCCCATCAGCCCACCTCAACTCCTAACCCCTCCCCATCAGCCCATTTCTTGTCCCAGCCCCCCCATAGCCCATTATCAGTCCTAAACCCCCCCATAGCCCATTACCAGTCCTAACCCCATCAGACCACCTCCAGTGTTAACCCCCCATCAGCCCATTTCCAGTCCTAACCCCCCCCAACCGCCCCCCTCAAGTCCTAACCCCGCCCCATCAGCCCAGTTCATGTCGGAGCCCCCCATAGCCCATTACCAGTCCTAACCCCACCCAACAGCCCACCTCAAGTCCTAACCCTTCCCCATCAGCCCATTTCCTGTCCTAGCCCCCCATAGCCCATTACCAGTCCTAAGCCCCCATCAACCCACTTCCAGTCCTAATCCCATCAGCCCAGATAGACTTAGCTCCCCCATAGCCCTCACATAGCCCCTCACCACTCCTAACCTCCCCCAGCCCATCACCACTCCGAACCCCCCCCTCAGCCCATTTCCTGTCCTAGCCCCCCATAGCCCAGTACCAGTCCTAGCCCCAACAGCCCACAGCCATTACCACTCCTAACCCCCCCAGCCCATCACCAGTCCTAACCCCCCAACAGCCCACAGCCATTACCACTCCTAACCCCCCCAGCCCATTACCACTCCTAACCCCCCCAGCCCATCACCACTCCTAACCCCCCCATCAGCCCATTTCCTGTCCTAGCCCCCCCCAGCCCATCACCAGTCCTAACCCCCCAACAGCCCACAGCCATTACCACTCCTAACCCCCCCCAGCCCATCACCAGTCATAACCCCCCCCCCGAAATTTTTTTACAAAGAAAGCTGTCGCTGCCGGGGCCGCCGCGGCAGAATCGAGTGTGCCGCGGGGCCCCCCCCCCCGCCCAGCAGAGCCTGCCCTCCGTCCCCGGTATCACCTCTCTCAGCTGCCTCCAGTCACACGCGCCGGCTTTCAGAGCGCGAGAGAAGAGTTTCTCCCTCGCTGCTCTGTTAAGCCCGCGGGGGCTGATGGGAACTTCCCATCAGCCCCCGCGGGCTTAACAGAGCAGCGAGGGAGAAACTCCCCTCGCGCTCTGAAAGCCGGCGCGTGTGACTGGAGGCAGCTGAGAGAGGTGATACCGGGGACGGAGGGCAGGCTCTGTTGGGCGGGGGGGCCCCGCGGCACACTCGATTCTGCCGCGGCGGCCCCGGCCCCGGCAGCTTTTTTTTTTTTTTTTTTTTAATGCCGCATATCTTGATGGCGAACCTTCCCGCGTGCCAGCTGCAAGGCCTTCGCGTGCCACAGCTGGCACGCGTGCCATAGGTTCGCCATCGCTGGTATAGGGGGTGAAGTACTTTTGTCCACTAAAGAAGAGCGGGACCTAGGCGTGGTTGTGTTTGTGATCTTAAAGTAGCTAAACAGGTAGAAAAGGCGACGGCAAAAGCTGGAAGGATGCTTGGGTGCATACGGAGAGGAATGGCTAGCAGAAAAAAGGAGGTGATAATGCTTCTGTATAAGTCTTTGGTGCGACCTCATTTGGAGTATAGTGTGCAGTTCTGGAGATCGCACCTTCAAAACGATGTGAACAGGATGGAGTCGGTGCAGAGGGTGGCTACTAAAATGATTAATGGGCTTCATTATAAAGCATATGAGGACAGACTTATGGATCTTAATATGTACACCTTAGAGGAAAGGCGGGATAGAGGTGATATGATTGAGATGTTCAAATACCTCCATGGTATAAATGTTCAGGGAGAGAGCCTCTTTCAATTGAAAGCAAGTTCTGCTACGAGGGGGCATGGGATGAGGGTGAAGTGAGATAGATTCAGGAGTGATATGCGGAAATATTTCTTTACGGAAAGAGTAGTGGATCCGTGGAATAGTCTCCCAGTGGAGGTGGTGGAGATGAGGACAGTAACTTAATTCAAAAAAGCATGGGACCAACACAGAGGATCTCTAAAGGTAAAAAGGGGAGTGCTGTAGTTGTTGATATGGAAGGACAGACTAGATAGGCCATATGGTCTTTTCTGTCATCATATTTCTATGTTTTACCTGCAGGAAAAATATTTAACAGGTTTTTTTATATTACTTTATCTTTTCAGCCAAAGCAGTTTACATTGTAACTTAAACTTGGTAATGTACATTAAGCAGGGATATTTATAACTTGGATTTTTCTGAGGCAATGGAGGGTTTAAGTGACTTGCCCAAGGCCACAAGGAGTGCTATTAGGAATCAAACCCAGGTCTCTTGGTTCTTAAGCCAGTGCTCTAACCATTAAGCTACTCCTCCACTCCATAATAGGCTGTTTATGCTTGTAAGTGGCTTTTTGAAATCTCCCTTCTTATACCTATATTTATAAACCAAAGTTTAATATTTAAAAGTGTGATGTCCAAATATGCATTTTTATATGATTATTCTGGGATGGATGGTGTTGAGATGTTTACAATTAAGTTTGATAATCAAAAACAGGGGGGGATGCTAAAGGTTTGAAAGTTAATTGCGAGGGGATGCAAGATTGATGTTTCACCTAGCGTGGCCAAAACCCTTGCACCAACTGTGCATGCGCAATTTTGTTTGTGTGCCCCTAGGATTGAACAAACTTAAAAGTGTGTCACAAAATGAAAAAGGTTGAGAAGTATTGCTGTAGAATGTGGCTGCATTTCCCTGCTGTCTACAGAGAACCCTTGTTAACAGGTAAGCAACTTGGCTTAGTAAAATAAACTAAAACTGCAGAAAGCTACATAAAAATGTATTCCAGGAAGTCGTTGGATAGAGGGCCATGACCAAAAGAAAACACTCAGCTGGAGCAGGAAGGCACTCAATACAAAGGTTTTTTACTTAACTTTATTAAACTTAATTGACTCCATTTAATAGAGATGTATTTGCTGCATCAGGAAAGAGACCCTTAAAGAAAAGTGTAATTCTACAGCCTCAGGAAGCAGAAAGGGAAAATTGTCAAAATCTGGGGCGAGGACCTTAGTATTCCTGCAAGTCTGCATGAAGGCAGAGCAAGCATGAGGAAACTTAGTGAGAAGTGGGAGTAGAAAGGCAAGAGAGAATGGAAGGAGGAGAATGGAAAACGCCTCTAAGCAGGGCCAGCACAACCGCTAGGCAAACTAGGGAGCTGCCTAGAGCACCAGTGGTCTGGGGCGGTCCATTGCTGCCCTCTCACCAGGGCCTGCAATGGCTGCAAATAGTCCTGCTGTGCTTACTTTACATACTTTGGTGCCATGAGGCTATTTGCTTCTGCCCCCTGGACTTCCTAATGCTGACTTCTTGTTTGCAAACAGGAAGTCTATAGTGGGGGGTGGGGGGGGGGGGCCAGATGGAGCGGAAGCAAACGCTCCACAGTACCAAAGTTTTAAGGTAAGAGCTGCAGGGCTGATTGTGGCACTGCAGGTTCCAGAGGGCGTGGCAGCGAGGGGGCACCAGAGATGATGATCACCAAGAGTGCTGGCGCTGCCTGTAAGCCTAGAGGAGATGTGGAATATAGGGGTATCGCAGTGAGGGACTGTGTTGCAAGAGAGGGTATAAAATATCAGCAGATCTGCATTTAGTCATGGGCAGCATAAGCAGCTGCCTCCAGTGATAAAATCTGATAGGTGCCACCATGCTGCCACTGCAGCCTTGCCTTCGCCCAGATCTCCTTGTGCCGCAGTCCCCTTTTGCTACTGACTCAGTCTCGAGCCCTGTCTCCTTTTCCACAAGGCAGCTTTCCCTGGTAACAAGAAGCCCATGAGGAAGAAGAGGTGGGACTTCCACAGGGCTGGAGACTGGATGCCTGCTCCAAGGGCCCGTGCACTGCTTTCTCTTAAGTTTCAATGGCTGCTGTTGTTCCAGAGTTAGCAGCACAAAAAGATTGCAGGGTCAGGGTCCAAGGTGGGACAGATCTAGGGATGGGTTTTGGGAGGAGAGCGCCAAATCCTTTGCTAACAATTGCAGGGATGGGGGTGTAATACTTGTGCGCTAACCAACCTTCTACCCTTTGATACATTTTTGTGGGGCCCCCCCTTCCAACATTGCCTATGGGCGCCTAGCATGTAAATCTAGCCCTGAGCAGATCTTACACCTTTTGACTGCAGGACAAACAAGGTTTTCACCAGGAATAAGCAGGAAGTCAGTCCTCGCATACGGATGATGTCAGTGCCAACAGAGCCCTCTCGGTAAACTCTCCCCAGCTTTCAAAGTAAGCCTTTGGGAGTACCATGCATGCTGGTCCCCTTCCCACCTAAGGATGCCATCTT
Source organism: Ichthyophis bannanicus (assembly GCA_033557465.1). Classification (NCBI taxonomy): domain Eukaryota; kingdom Metazoa; phylum Chordata; class Amphibia; order Gymnophiona; family Ichthyophiidae; genus Ichthyophis; species Ichthyophis bannanicus. The sequence continues at coordinate 59,336,852 of CM066045.1, forward strand.
GCCTCAGTCTCCTTTTCCGTAGAGCTCATCAAACATGTGTCTGTTCCCTGTGGAAAAGTTGATTTTTTTTTTCTGTCTTTTTATTCCTTTCTCCGGTCACATACCGATTTCCTTCTTGCCCCCAAATCCACTTGCAGTGAGCATTGTGTTCCTTGGATTCTTTTTCCTTTCTTTTTCTCTTTCCCTTTGGGGATTTCTTGTGCATGGGTCTGTGCCTTTTTCTGGCTGTGCCAAAGGAGTTTGACCTCATGGGGACCATCTTCCCTGACATGGCCTTGGCCAGTGGCTTCAAGTCATGCAACTGCTGTGCTCACAGCATGTCGTGCATGGACCCACATGATTGTTATCTCCGGTGCCTTGGGCCAGAGCACGACACGTTGGGTTGCGGTCTCTGCCAGCAGATGACCCCCCCAAGGCTCTCAAAGGCTGTTGGAAGCAGCGCGAGTCCATTTTCCAGAAGACTGACTCGGCCCTGGAGTCATCCGTGGGACCAGCGTCCTCAAGAGCCATTGCTGGGGACTCGGCCTTGTGTGGTGACTGTGCTACATCGGAGACTTGAGGTCAGGGGCCCTCGAGCCAGAGCTCCCTTGGTGAAGGATGTTCCTCAAAGAGCCAGAAGTCATCAATGACCTCATTGGGTGACAAATCCAGGACAGTGGGGAAATCCCCCAGGCCCTATCCCCAGAGCCCTCCAGGGATCAGCCTCAGACCTTCAAGGCCATCCTCATCGAGGACTCTCTCATGACGGATCCAGCATCGGGCCCGAGATCCTCATGCCTGCACTGAGGGCTGCAGAGGCATCTGACCTCAAAGCCAAGATGGTGGCCTTAGAACACAGTTTATCTGTCTTCATGACCCAGCAGCAGATTCTGATATCCAGTTCTTTTGGGTCATCACTCTCAACCACCGGCCCCTCTACCTCAAGGGATTCCCCAGAGGTGGAGCCGATCCTCAAGCACCATCGGCCTTGGCATTGGTCCCGATCCACTTGGGGCTACCCTGCTTAGCGCCCTCTGCTCAGAGCACAGGACCATCAGGACTGTTGGGGCTGGGGTGCGAGCCTGAAACACGGACCCTCGAAATCTCCTCTGACTCCAGGTCAGACTGGGAGACTGAGGATGACAAATCCCTGGACACCTGCCTTTATCAGGATATGCCCTCGGACCCATCCCCCTCCCTGGAGAGCTGGTACCTGTCCCCACTCGAGGATCTGATATGCCTGGACTTCATGAGGGACATGGCAAAGGCCTTTGTTTTCTCAGATGGAGGACCTCGAGATCCTCCAGTATGAGGCTCCCCCAAAGGAGGCACTTACAGTGTCTGTTCCCCCCATCGTGGAATGGCTACTCTTCCGCATGTGGGAGACCCCCTACCTCAGTGTCCACAGTGAACAGGTGGCTGGACTCGATGTACCGGGTCCGCTGGAGCCCTGGCTTCCAAAAAGCCCAACTGCCTCACAACTCCATGGTGGTGGAATTAACCATGCATAGACTTAAGAGCCAAAAGACGCACTTCTTGGTGTCCCTGGGTAGGGAGGCCCATGGCATGGATGCACTGGGCAGAAAGTCCTTCCAGGGCTCAATGCTTGTCAGCCGGATCCAGACCTACCAGCTTTAAATGGGCATTTGCGGGACCTAGCAAAGAAACTCGCTGGGTTCTTGGCCTGTCTTTTGGAGGAACCCCTCTAGCGATTCAAGACCCTGGCCTCCACAGTCAGGGAGTGCTCCAAGTTTATAACTCAAGTGGCCTATGATGACTTCAAGTCGGCAGCTAGAGTAGCAGCGGTGGGCATTAGTGCTCACCGCCAGGCTTGGCTACAGTCCTCTGACCTGGAGCAGTGGGTGCAGGACAAGCAGGATGATGTCTGTTGCCAGGGAGAGAATCTCTTTGGCAAACCCATGATGGATGTCTGCAGCGCTGGAGTCTGAGTTCATGACAGACTAAGCTTTCCAAGGTGACCATTGACCCTTCCCGGAGGAAGGCTTCAGGTAAAAAGTCCTCATACACACAGAAGAGGAAAGCTTATGGAAACTACCCTCAGTACTTGGCCTTCCCAGCTCCCCAATAGGGCCAGCAGGCCAAGGGAGAGGCGCATGGACCGAGTAAGTCTAAGACCTCCCCAAGACCCAGCCTGCGCCCCCAGCGCAACCTAGAGGGCTTTTTTGACTGCTTGGGCATAGTCTTTCTTCCACCAGGAGGCATAGCCTGCAGCACACAGAGGGATGTCTGATACTCTATGCTAACAGGTGGTTATGCATTACCACCAACACATAGGCCCTACAGGTGGTGAGGGAGGGTTATCGCCTCCACCAGATGCTTCCACCATTCTTTCCGGGAGAGCTCCCCAGGATTTCCCTTCATTGGGCCCTGCTCCAGCAGGAACTCGCAGGCCTCCTGGCAGACTGAACAGTGGAACCTATTCCCACTCATCTCATGGGCAAGGGGCTCTACTTCTGCCCAAGAGGACCGGTGGGTTTCACACCATCCTAGACCTCTGGGATCTCAAAAGGTTCCTAGTGAGGGAGAAGTTCAAAATGCTCTCCCTTGGAACATTGCTGCCATACGTCCAGCAGAGAGACTGGCTATGCTCCTTTGACTTAAAGGATGTGTACACTCACATCCTCATCCATCCCCTCCACAGACAGTACCTCCACTTTGTGGTGGGAGGAGGACATTATCAGTACAAAGTGCTATCCTTCAGCCTGGTCTCCACCCCAAGGGTATTCACCACGTGCCTGGTGGTAGTTGCAGCCCACATCAGGCTCTAGGGGGTATTTGTCTTCCCCTACCTGGATGACTGGCTTGTAAAGGGCAGCTCTGCTGCTGAAGTTCACCAGGCAAGGGCCTGCACTATCCTCATCCTGGAGCACTTGGGGTTCATCATAACCTACCCAAAGTCTCATCTCCACCCAACTCAAAGTCTGGAGTTCATAGGGGCATGGCTCCCACAGGACAGGGCCCTGTGCCTCCAGGTGCTTGCAACATGCTTCCAGCACCATTACATGTTGTCTGCCCATCTCATGCTTCACCTGCTGGGGTGCATGGTGTCCACAGTGTACATCACCCTAGATGCCCACCTGCATATGCAACCACCTAGTGGGCCATCTGCTCCCAGGCAATTTATTTATTTAGACAGTTTTGTATACCACTTTATCCTTCAATCAAAGTGGTCACAACACAATTGGGGGATACATTTAACACAAGGGGATATGAGACACATACACTAATACTTACAGGGAACATGGGCAATGGAGGGTTTAGTGACTTGCCCAAGACCACCAGGAGCACCTGTGGGACTAGAAACTCCAGTCCTTCTGGCCCAAGGTTGCTGTCTTCTAGTGGGATTTGAACCCATGACCTTCTGGCCTGAGGTATCTTGCCCCAACCACTAGGCCACTCCTCCCTATAGGGGGATTACAGGACAGGGTGATCATCACTTAGCCTCTGGCCGACATCTTTGGTGGCAACACCTCCAGGCTGGGATGCCTTTTCAAACCCCTGTCTCTCAGAGGATCCTCACCACAGATGCCTCCAAACTGGGCTGGGAAGCTCATTGCGACAACCTCTGCACTCAGGGCAGGGCAGGACAGAGAGCCTTCAACAAATCAGTCTCCTGGAGCTCTGAGCTGTAGCCTTAGCCCTCCTGGCTTTTCACCATTACCTGCAGCATCAAACAGTATTGATCAAGACTGACAATCAGTTAGCAATGTTCTACATCAACAAGCAGGGAGGCACGGGTTCATCCCTGCTTTGCCAGGAGTCTGTGAGCCACTGCTGTTACGCTAGCAGCAGCGGGCTGCTTCTGCAGGCAGTATACCTCTTGGGCTAGGACAACGCCCTGGCGGACAGGCTCAGCCAAGTTATCCAACTGCATGAATGAAAGCTGGACCCTAGGGTGGCCGGCCAGCTGTTCTAATTCTGGGGGCTCCCACAGATGGCCCTTTTGCCAGTCTAGCCAATGCCCAGTTACCCTGCTTCTGCTCCCAGCAGTCGCACCCCTCTCGTATTGCGACAGATGCATTCCTGGTCCCATGGACGGGGCACCTCCTTTATGCCTTCCCACCCACGCCACAGATCACCAAGACCCTATTCAAGGTCCAGCATGATAAGGCCACTGTGATATTCGTGGCCCCACGATGCGCCAGGCAACCTTTGTTCTTCCTACTCCTCCACCTGTCCACGGTGCCTCTGATTCCCCTGGGATGCGACCCAGACCTGCTCACGCAGGAGAGGGCTCTCTCCTGTACCCCAACCTGGGGGTTTCTGATACTCACAGCCTGGCTGCTGAAAGGGTAGCCTTGGCCCCCTTCAATCTCTTCAATAAGGTGGAGGAGGTTCTTCTAGTCTCCCATAAGACTCCCACCTGCTGGGCGTACACTTTTAAGTGGTGGATATTCTCAGTATGGTGTGTAGAGAAGCTGATCAAACCCTTCTGCTCTGTCCAGCTGGTGTTACAGTACCTACGCCACCTGTCTTAGGCAGGACTGAAGCCCAACTCTGTTAGGGTGCACCTTAGCACACTTGCAGTGCCCTACCATCTAATTGAGGGCAAGCCCCTCTCTGTTCAACCCCTTGTGATTTGCTTCCTGAGGGGTCTATTCCTGTCAAAGCCACCTGTCTGGCAGCAGAGTGGATCCTTAATATGGTATTCTCAAAGCTTACCGTGCCACCCTTTGAGCCTCTCGATTCCTGCCACCTCAAGTGTCTCACCTGAAAGGTGGTATTCCTCATGGTATTCACCTCCGCTTGCAAGGTGAGTGAGCTCCAAGGTTTGGTGACTAACCCACCATACACTAGGTTTTACAGGAACAGGATCGTGCTCCGCACACAACCCAAGTTTCTACCCAAGGTGGTGTCCCCGTTCCACCTCAACCAGGAGGTGGTGCTTCCCACCTTCTTTCTGCAGTCTCATGCTTTCAGGGCAGAGGCTGTTCTCCAAATGCTGGACTGTAAACAGGCTCTGGCCTTCAACCTGCAATGTATCCTGGACCACTGCTGAGCCTCACAGCTCTTCATCTCCTATGACCCAAGTCAGTTAGGGACAGTAGTCTTTAAATGTACCCTTTCCATTTGGGTGACAGACTACATTGCCTTTGTTTACAAGCAGGCTGGTCTCTCACCGTGACCAGGTGCTCCAGCAAATGGCATCTGGGTCCTGGTGGCCTCTATGGCAAACCTGTGTTCTGTTCCCCTGTCAGAGATCTGCTGGGCTGCCCCCTGGTCTTCAGTTCATACCCTCGCAGCTCATTACTGCCTGGAAAGAGTCTTGCCAGCATAGTGCCTTTTGCCAGGCAATGCTTCATCATTTGTTTGGGGTGTAAGACACTCATTTCCTCTGGCTCTTCAGTGTGTCCAGGCTACTGGAGAACTGGTTCCTCACTGGACACTGAGGGCTGCTCTTGGGTCTGCTGTTTCTTCTTACAGTTCACCTTTATCTAGTCATCTGTGACTTTCAGTAGCCTGTAGCTGGGGAATCCCATATGTGAGGGCTGACTCCCTGCTTGTTCCCAGAGAAAGCATAGTTACTCCCCTGTAACTGGTGTTTTCTGGGGACAGCAACAATCAAGCCCCACAACCCTTCCTCCTCAAGCAGTTACTTTTTGTAATTTTTGCTTTGAGCTATGTCATCATACTGAGGCAAGATGGCACCCTTTATTTTATTTATTTAGCAATGCTTATATACCGCTTTTCATCAGGTCAAAGCAGTGTACATTCAGGTACAGTATATATTTCCCTTGTCCCTGAAGGACTCACAATCTGTGTTATGTACCTGAGACAATGGAGGGTTAAGTGGCTTGCCCAAGGCCACAAGGAGCACCTGTGGGGCTAGAAACCCCAGTCCCTCAAGCCTGAAGTTGCTGTCTTCCAGTGGGATTTGAACCCCTGGCCCTCGGCAACTTGCCTCAACCATTAGGCTACTCGTTCCTTAAGCCAGAAGAGGACCACACATGCATGCATGGTACATCTCTCAAAGGCTTTCTTTGAAAGCTGGGGAGAGGTTATTGTGAGGGCTCCGTCTGCGTTGACGTTACCTGTATGTGAGGACTGATTCCTACTGTCCCTGGAGAACATCTGTTACAGGTGAATTAACCATGCTTTCAGGCTCTCCATGATGAAAACATTTGAAATACATTTGCAGATGTTGGGTGTCCAGTCTAGTAGATAATGATCACATTATCCAAATTCCTCATTTTACCATTAAGATAAGTACTGCTTATAAGCACAGTTTGTGTTTATATGTAGCCAACTCCAAACGATGTCCAAGATGTTATTATTAGTAACAGGGAAAGAAATTACTGTAAAGTGAATGAAAACCTGCTACTTTATAAGTTATTTTTATATTTTGCAGTGGTCCTCTTCTGTTTGCCCCAGTAGCTGCCACCTGCCACCTCTTCTTTTACTTTTTCAGATCTGGGGCTATAAATCCTAGCAGAAATACAGATACACCAGTAGGTCTGTCTGGCAGGGTGGAAGTACACTGGTAACTAAACGTTTGTGAAAATGAAGGGGCTTATATAGCTGGGTCCATCTAGCAGCTTATGCACACCTTGTGTTGATCAGGTCAGGGTGCTAAGTTGGTGGTGGCAGTTAGCTGTCCAGAAGGCCACGGGAAGAGATGTTCCAGTAGCAGTTATGTTGGGTCTAGTTGGATTATCGTGCATCTTTGTAGATGGATATGGGAGGGAACAGATGCTCAGTGGACAACTCAAGGGTGACTTGTATATGTCTATCTATTCAGGAATGACAAAACTTACCATGAATAAGGAGTGATATCTGATAGGCAATCATAAGAACATAAGAACATAAGATATGCCATACTGGTTCAGACCAAGGTCCATCAAGCCCAGTATTCTGTTTCCAACAGTGGCCAATCTAGGTCATATGTACCTAGCAGTTTCCCAGAGAGACACAAGTTCCACAATGCTTGTACTGGGTCAAGCATTGATATCTTCGGTCACTTCTTAATAACGGTTTATGGATCTTTCCTCCAGGAACTTGTCCAAACCTTTTTTAAACCCAGCTACACTAACAGCCTTTACTACATCCTCCGGTAACAAATTCCAGAGTTTGATTACACGTTGAGTGAAAAAATATTTTCTTTTATTAGTCTTAAATAGTTTACCCTGTAGCTTCATTGCATGTCCCCTAGTCTTTCTATATTCTGTTAACGTAAACAATCGATCTACGTTTACCCGTTCCACTCCGTTCATTAATTTATAGACTTCTATCATATCTCCCCTCAGCCGTCTCTTTTTCATGTTTTAAGGCCTATAGCTGGGCTATATCCTTGGCAGTGTGGGTATGAATAACTGAATAGGCTGGTTGCAATAATTGGTCTCATCTGCTACAGAGGTATAGAAGTCAAGCCCTTGAGGGTAGTAAACGGGCTGGGTTTTCAGGATCTCCTTAATGACAGTGGGAGTAATATGCATGCAGACTTATCTCATGCATATTCATTAGAGTTAGCCTGGAAACTTGGCCCTAGATGACTGAACTTGTGCACCCAAGGTTCATAACTACATGGGGATTATTCCCTGAATTATTTATATCTCCTCCTCCACTTTCTAAGCCTAGTCACTGCAGCTGCAGCCCTCAGCTGGTGCCTAAGCACCAGAACTCCTTCTGGGACCCTGCAAACAGCTCTAAGTCCAGATATTAGCTGTAGTCATTGCATTGTGGCTGATACTCCCACTGCTCCCACCCTCAATTGTCCTAGGGAGCAGAACTAACCTGAGAATGAAATGCAGGTCCGCTGATTGGTAACACACTGCAGTCCCAGCAAGCCAGCAGGTCGGCCATTGTGTGATGCTTTTAAAGACCACCCTTTAGTAAAGGAATCAATCGGGATGTAATTAATTCCTGCAATGGAATGAAAATGAATGGGTTCCTTTTTCATATTTTAAGTTACTTTGGGACTGCACATGCAAAAGACTCTAAATCAGGGGTCCTTGTAGCACTAAATGATCAGTACTAGTAGGGGGTGTCCAACTCCAGCCCTGGAGGGCCACAATCCAGCCTGGTTTTCAGGATTATCTAATGAATATTCATTAAATTATTTGCATACAATTGGGGCAGTACATGCAAATATATCTTATGAATATTCATCGGGGACATCCTGAAAACCAGGCTGGATTGTAGCCCTCACAACTGGAATTAGGCACCCCTGTTCCTAAATGTTAAATAAATCAGAATACCCTGGATACTCTTCAGCAAAAGAACAAACGGGAACAGACCACTAGCAGTCCCTTTGAGAACTTTAAGACAAACGAGCAAAAAAAAAAAGCCATTTTTGACAAATAACTCATTTCAGAAGTATGTCGATTTCTGTAAAAGCTTTAACAGTTCTGTGGCTTTACACACTGTAAAATATGAAATAGAAAATGACTTAGCCAGCAAACAATTCAGTTTTATTGTGCTGTGTAACTGCTCTGGAAAGTAATTTTGCCACTGAGCAAAGAACTAGGAATAGAGTCTTAATGCAGTGTCAAGGCAGCAGCTGTGCGTTTCTCGATGCCAACGTGTAGTTGTAATTCATTGCAAGATTATCCTAAAGCTCTTCAAAAGTACCCATTAAAGCAATGATGTAGCCGAGAATGTTTTTGGAAGGGATCCTGGACAAATACTTTAAAATGCACAAACGTTCTTTGCAAAGAAAAGGATCAGATGACATTTGATGTTACCTTTTTTATACCTTTTTTATTTTGCTTTCCTGAAATGTTTCCGAGTCCTTTGTCCTGTACTGGATGGAGGGCAGAGCTGATCGTATTTGCAAGCCACTTCTGTTATCTAAAATTCCTGTCACAAAATGAGGAATTTCACATTCTTTCCTTCCCTATGTGCGACTCTTCCTGTTCTGGAAAGCTTCAAAGAAGAAACTTTCGCAGTAGGGCCCACTAAACCCATACCATTCCCATGGCCCTCCCCTTCCCCATCTACATTTCCTGCCAAAATCTAGTAATTTAAATAGATCGTGCAAACTTGAAAGAGCTCCTTCGAAAGCCAGGGCAGCACACTGAGAGCTTCATCGATCAGAAGCTGCTTGTAACCAAAAATGAATTTAAAAATTGTTCTTGTACTTCTAGTTTTACTGTTAGCTGTAATTGTAGTATTAACTTGTCTTCTGTTGTCAGGATCCAGCAAAGCAAAGAGCTGTGGACCTCCAGCAACCAGTGACCAGCAGGCAAAGCACGATGAGCAAAGCCTGGTCTTCTCTGATTTGACTCCGGATGAGTTCTCTCAGGTGGTGAGCTTCCTCAAGAAGGAGCTCAGTGTGGATTTTGTCGATGCCAGTGTTGCAAACCCTTCCAACAACTACATCTATTCCGTAGATGTGCAATTTCCTAAAAAGCAGGAGGTTCTGGACTACTTAGACAAACGCAAACCCAAGCCTAAGAGGGAAGCTTTGGCTGTGGTTTTCTTTGGCAGCCAACCAGATCCCACTATTAAAGAGTTTGTAGTTGGGCCTCTCCCCAAGCCAACCTATTGCAATGATATCACTCTGAAGAAATACAATGCCCAGCTCCCATATCACCGCCGTCCAGTCATTGAAAATGAATATCGGCAGCTGCATTCTTTTATGATGGAGAAAGAGTTCCCAATGGCTCCCACATTTATGAGAGAAGTTTTGGGTTATATCAAAGATGAAGATTTTGCTGCCCTTACCACCGCTCCCAGGGGGTTTCAGTCTGGAGACCGTAACACCTGGTTTGTCTTATTCCAGAATCCACCAGGGGCCGGGTTCTTCCTTCACCCAGTCGGCTTGGAGTTCTTGGTGGACCACAGGAGTCTAAATATTTCCCAGTGGACAATTCAGAAAGTATTTTACAATGGTGTGTACTTCAATGACATGGCTGACCTGGAAAAGAGATACATCTTGGGCAACGTGACTGTGGTGAAGATGAAAAAAATTACACCAGAGACAAATATTGCATCCTTGAAACCCCCAAGATCTTCCACAACAGCCACCCCCTTGCAATATGATCCTCATGGCCCACGTTATAGTGTCAAAAACAACCAAGTGCTTTTCCAGTCCTGGAGTTTTGCATTTGGCATCAATGTGAATACAGGATTACGTCTTTTTGATATTAAATTCAAAAAAGAGAGGATTGTTTATGAACTTAGCCTCCAGGAAGCCATCTCTGTGTATGGGTCAAACGCTCCTGGTGGCATGTTAACTAGATACATGGATGGGAGTTTTGGTATTGGAAGATTTTCATTTCAGATGGTCAAGGGGGTTGACTGCCCCTACACAGCTACCTATGTGGACACGAATCACTTAATTGAGTCGGAAAAACCAAAGAAGATGAAAAACTCCATTTGCATTTTCGAACAAAACGTCGGCTTACCTTTGAGACGCCACTATTCCAACTTTCACTCTCTGTATTATGGGGGGTTACCCAACACCGTGCTAGTTATCAGATCTATTTCCACCTTGGGTAATTATGACTATGTGTTTGACTTCATCTTCTACAGCAATGGAGCGATTGAAACCAAAGTTCATGCCACAGGATACATAACTTCCTCGTTTTTCTTTGCTGGTGGGATGGAATACGGGAATAGAGTTGGAGAGTACACCCTGGGAACAATTCATACCCATTTTATCAACTACAAAGTGGACTTAGATGTTGGAGGTAAGACCATTCATTTGTTTGTTAAGACACTACAAAACTGTCAAATTTGATTGCTGACAGTACTCACTAGGGGGCTGGGGATGTACGCTGAAGCTAGCCATCAATCAGTGTTAGTTCAGCATAGTTAGGATTCATTTGTAAATAATTTACTTAAAAGAATATGTAATAACCTAAAACATATATCAAAAGGTTTTGAGATCTAAAAATTGTTCTATTGTGGGATTTTATTATTTTGTTTCTAAACACATGAGAAGAAATCCACATCTGGATGCATGGAAACTTTTAATTACAAAGCTTAAATGCCCAGTGACTATCATCTCATATGGTGCAAGCTTTATAGGGTTGGGTATTTTTTGTAAGCAGAAATTAGGCAGATAAAAATGCAGAGTTAAGACTTATCTGTTTCTTAACCCGATAAATGAACTAGGACCATAGTGTTGCAGGAACACATCCGCAGGACTCTTAATTATACAATGCATGCCAGCGGCAAGTCGTCTTTCGGAAAAAGCCTTGTGAGATCTGGAGGTATGAGGAGGTGACTTATGGACTTTGCAAGGGTATTTCCCTGTCGGACCTTTGTTATTCACCCAAATCCCAGGAAAGGAGGAAACAGCAGCTGGATACAGTGTCCTGGTGATTCCCGTACTGTGGAAACTCAAGCAGAGTGCAGTGGCTGCTTCTGCTGGTATTTTGGTTCCACTAAACATGGGTGCCAGCTGGGGGGGGGGGGGGGGGGGTCATTTGCTTCCACCTTCCTCCCCCCGAATTTTAATGGTAAAATCTCTAAATCCTTTTGTAACTATGTATATGATTTTGTTGTTACACATCGCTTTTTGTTGAGCCCTCATGAAAAATATTCTATGGGTTGCCCCTATTACTAAAAAATCGTAACCTTCTTGTGACTACAATATTTATAGTCAGATCATTTTCATGGACTTTCCAGGCCAAATATTAGTGAGACAAGGACAGTTAAGGGCCCTTTTACTAAAGTTTGGTAAGTTATTTTTTTATTTTTTTATTTATTTTTAATTTAATGCATGTTAGGAATAAGTGGAAAAGCCATGTAGTATTTGTCAGTAGTGTGCCTTGCATGTCTCCTGCACGTACCACACAGAAAAGTTCCTTACTATGCGCTAAGTGCACCCATGCTAATTGTGAATGAACCTAAATACTTCTTGAGATGGCGTTAAGTGAACCCACACTGACTGCCAAATTGACACTGTGTAGTAATTACTGTGCGCTACCCACACCCACCCTGCATTCATAACCTGCCCAGGACACACCTCTTTGTGCATTAAGGGGGCCTTTTACTAACAGGTGCTAAGGTGTTGCACCTAACGAGTGATTAGTGCCCAAACCATGGCATGTTACATGCAACACCCCTGTGTTAACTGTTGGGAGCGTGGGAGACATTTCCCTGGCAGTTAATGTGGAGCCCTGTCCTGTAGTGTGTGCTGCATTAGCACAGGTACACCTAACACCACTTACTGAGGTGGCGTTAGATGAATCCACATTAATGCAGTTAGCGAGCGGTGTGAACACAGTCCTAACTGTGCCGAGCTTACCACGCTCCCTCTCCTCCCTTACCCCACCCACTCGCACCTCTAACACGGATTGTACAGTTAGTACGGGACGCATCCTGTGCTAATTGTCATGGTCCTGCACTACCTGGCAACAGGCGTACCAGAACACCTTTAGTGCAGGTAACACCCATTAGTAAAAACATGGGATTTTTACCACATTGGCTTCTTTTACCATGCAGTAACTGTTACCCACCGTTAACTGTGACTGTCCAGCAGGGCTGGTGATAGGGTTGCCTCCCTGCAACCTATAACCCGGTGCCCTCCTCATTCAGTAGCCGATGACCCATGGCTATACCCACAATGCCATTTTTGATAGCACTTTAGATTTTAATGTCTTTTTCATTTTTGCTTTTTTTATTTTTCATTTTTTATTTTCTGATTATTTTCTCAGTTTTTATTTTTCTGCATTTCAGCACCTTCCAACTGTCGGTATACCCCTTCCATGTTTACCTCGCTTACTGTGTTGTGCTGTTAAAACATGTTAACTATTAAGCACACTTTAATAAAAGCACCCCTTCATAGTTTCGAGCTGGGGTGGTCTCAGTAGTTTAGCTGTTTACTGCTATCACCAAAAAATATATGGGCACTGATTCAAATCTCAGGAATACAAGGTGAATTAGAACCATGGGGAAAAAGCCCTGAAGAATATTTAAAAAATAAATTTAAAAAAGACAAAAAAAATAGCAAATTCATAGATATAATTTCAAAGCCTGCATAAGAGCCTTGGCTCCATTAATAGCCTAATCATTATACATGGAAAAACATTTCTTAAATGTCTCTTTAAATAAAGTAAATGACAATTTTTACATGAGAAAAATATTTTTAACGTGTCTACTTAGCTCCAAAATGTTGAAGATGCATTGATAAATCAGAGACAACAGTAAAAACCTCCAGCATAGGCTCTTTTCCACTCTTGGGGCTTTTTTCAGGGAGGATTTGCTAACTGGAGAAGTCTGTTCTGAGAGAAACCTCTGCAAATATCTTAGTACATGTCTGTATACTTGTGTGTCATTTATAGTAACCCGTGTTTCTGAAGTGCTTAACATTATGATGTAGAAGGTCCCTAATTCAGTTCCTGTGTTGGGGCTCTCTTTTTTTGGGATGACAATGCTGGGGATACTGCAGAGTTGCCAAGTAACCCAGTTCCAAGAGTGATATTTGTTACCCGTCCTGGTTTTAAATGTGCATTGCAATGCAGTATGTATGGTTTTTGTAGTTCCATAATGCATCAGGATGAAATTGTCAGACATCCAAGAAGGGCAGAAAGTCTCAATCCTGGAACAGGGTAACTTGGCAATTCTGATACTGTAAATATAGCATTCACAGCCCCAGTGGGGTGTGTGCTGGGGGTAGGGTTGCCGACGGGCCGGTTTTTATATGGCCAGGTCGGTTCCCGGCAAAGAGCTAGAACCGGTAGTTGAAAAGCTGTTTTTTCTTCCTCTGGTTGCCCCCGTTCCCACAGCCAGAGCAAAAAACCAGCTTTTCATCTCTCTCTCCTTGTCCCCCCCCCCGCTGCCTCACCCTCTCTTCCGATCCAGCCACGGCTCCTGCGTCTTACAGAGCCGTGGCCGCGATAGCGATAATAATTAAAAGAAAAAGCCAAAACATGTGCACAGCAGCAGAGGTTCAATAGCACAAGCTGGAAGACTCAGCAGTGGCTATGCACCTGTTTGTTTTTTTTAAATTTAAAATTTTTATTGCTGTCGCAGCCACGGCTCTGTAAGATGCAGGATCCGTGTCTGGCTTGAAGGAGAGGGTGGGGGGTTTTAAAACATATTATTTCTAAAGTAGCCACGGCTCTGTAAGATACAGAGTTTTGTTTTTTTTAAAATTATTTCTATTGCAGCTGCGGCTCCGTAAATGCTGGATCAGTGTGTGGGGGGAGGGGGGCGTAGTGAAGAGAGGAGAGAGAAATGGTGGATAAGTGGGGTGGAGGGTAGAGGAGGAGATGGTGGGTCATGAAGGGGCAGAGGAAGAGAGAGGGGTGTGCTGGACACAGAGTGGAAGAGTGAGAGGGAGGGGGAAATAAGGAGACAATGAGGAGTGGAGGAGTGGCCTAGTGGAGTGGAGGAGTGGCCTAGTGGTTGGGGCAAGGTACTTCAGGCCAGAAGATCAGGGGTTCAAATCCCACTAGAGGACAGCAACCTTGAGCCGGAAGGACTGGGGTTTCTAGTCCCACAGGTGCTCCTTGTGGTCTTGGGCAAGCCACTTAACCCTCCATAGCCCATGTTCCCTGTAAAAATAGTTATCTCCAAGTTATAATGCCCTGTTCAGTGTAATTTCAGTTTGTTCAATGTAAACCGCACTGATGCAGAATAGCGCGGTATATAAGAGAATATAAATAAATAAAAATAAAATAAATGAGGATATACTGGATTGGAGGGGAAAAGAAACAAAGTTGGTACTGGCAGAAGGTAGATTGGGAGAAGGGGGAAGCATGTTAAAAGGGTCTGATGCTTGCGGATGGCACAGGGGGTGGGAGAAGGGGATTGATGCTGGCAGATACTGAGGGTTGGCAGGAGAAGGGGGCTTATGTGGGACTCATGCATGCTGTTTCAACTTCCTCTCCGCCAAAAACTGATCAGTGATGGCTTGGGGAGGCAAGTGCAAGAAGGGAGTGAGAGATATTGGGGAGCGGGGTGGGACAAGGAGAGAGAGATCAAGTGGTAATGAAAGAGTAAGATCGAGAGATAGCTGTAGGGGGGAGCATGGATGGGAGCATAGGGAGGAGGAGAGCAGATACTGAGCATGGGGAAGAATGGGACCATGGACAGCAGGTGCTGGACATGGGGTGGGGGATAGAGGGCAGAAGGCAAATGGTGTCTACTGGGTAGAGGGCAGATGGTGGCCACAGGGTGAGGAAGTTGGAGGACAGATGGTGAGCATGGGATGTGGGTAGAGAGCAGATGTTGGGCATAGGGGGATGGAGAGCAGATGCTGGGCATGGGGTGGAGAAAGGATGATGGAGGAGAGGCTGGGAGGCCGGTGCCCGGCGGGAATGAAAGGCCGGGTTTTCTGCCGATCGCTCCCATTCCCTCTGGCCACTCTATGCTACCTAAATACTACCATTGCTGCCACAAAACCCTAGAGCAGGGGTACTCAAATCCAGTCCTGGAGGGCCGCAAACCAGTCAGGTTTTCGGGATATCCCTAATGAATATGCATGAGATATATTTGCATGCACTGCCTCCATTGTACTTGACTCTATCTCATGCATATTCATTAGGGATATCCCGAAAAACTGACTGGTTTGCGGCCCTCCATGACTGGATTTGAGTACTTCTGCCCTAGAGGAAGGGATATGTAACACAAAAGCATTTTCCAAAGACAGACAAAAGGAGATTTAGAGGGATAGAGATTGGAAATCATAAAGAGAAGTACTTTGTGTGCTGAGATAAAAGGGGAGTTATTCAAAGGGCTGACTAAAAAGCCATGTCTGGACACCTTTTAAAAAGATTTTGCAGGAAGATTTGAGACATAAATATGTATGGAGAGAATTCCATAATACTGGTGCTAATTAACTGAAGGCAGTACTTCGGGAAGAGGGTAATTTAAACTTAGATTTTGAAGGGACTATAAGATAATTGGCTTGCAAGGATCTGAGTGTACGAGACGGGCAATAAGGAATTAGAAGCGAGTTAAGATAAATCGGTATAATAGGCACGGTGGACTAAAATCAAGATCTTAATCTTAAACTTAATCCTAGATCTTACTGGGAGTTAATGCCTGCTCCATCAGTAGGAGAGTTACATGGTCATGCTTTTTTTAAAAATTATAAATGAGTTTACCTGCAGCATTTTGAATAAGCTAGAGCCTCTTCAATTTAGGTACAGCCCTAAACAAAGACAATGAGGGGGAAACCTGCATTGAGAGGCAGGCACCACTTTAGCCACCTTATTGGGCAGACTAGATGGACCATATTGGTCTTTATCTGCTGTCATTTACTATGTTACTATGAAAAGTGGGACTGACGCTAGAAACAAATTGCAGTAATCCAAGCAACTTATAACTATGTAGAGCATGAATCAAGGTCTTTAATGCTCTAGAAGTCTCCATTGATTGTATCTTTCTAAGAGCAGCATGGGTGCTAGTAACTGTTCGTGAAATGTGAGGGCTAAAAAAGAGCCTATTGTCCCAAACCACATCCAATGATGGATTTCTTAACCAAAATTATAGTGCCACAAAAATGAGATTGAAATCATGGCGGCATCAGGAGGAAAGAGGTCCATAACGCTTCTGATTTTTGTGTATTAAGGATTAAATGGTTTGCATCGATCCAAGAAGATGTCTTTTTGAATGTTTCTTCAAGAGTAGTCTTAACCATGAATTATGGGCAATTAATAGGTGAATATTATCAACCTACTGTAAAAGTAGGCTATGATACTTAGATCATGAATTATAGTTGCCAATGGTGTAATAGAGATATTAGAAAAGGTGGGAGCTAGGATTGATCCCTGAAGGACCCAAAGGATAAAGGATCACTTAAGAGAAACTGAATTCTGTCACCTGAAAAACCCTTTTGGAAAAGTACAAGCAAAATCAAGCATGGGCATAGTTTAAAAGTACTATTGTAGAAGCCCAGACCAAATGTATTCCATGCTTTAAGAAAAGTGGAAAGAAGGACAAAAAACTGACAGCTTGGTTTAAAGGCAAGGTTACAGAGGCTGTTGTTGCCAAAAAAGTATCCTTCAGGAAATGGAAAAAAGAGCCTAATGACAAATACTGGAAACAACATAAGTATTGGCAAGATAGATGCAAGGTATTGATAAGGCAGGCAAAGAGAGAATTTGAAAAGATGCTTGCCATGGAAGCAAAGATGCAAAATAAAAACTTTTTCAAGTACATTCATAGCAAAAGACCTGTGAGAGAATCAGTTGGACCATTGGATGATAGAGAGGTAAAAGGGGCGCTAAGGGAGGACAAGGCCATACCGGAGAGACTGAATGAAGTCTTTGCTTCGGTCTTTACTGAAGAAGATGTAGGGAAGTTACTCATGCCTGAAATGGTATATAAAGGTGATGTAGCACAAGAATTGAAAGAAATATTGATAAATTGGAAGGATATATTACAATGGTTTGATAACAAATCATCTGGACCGGATGGTATTTATTATTTATTTTATTTTATTTATTTAAGTGGGTTTTTTATACCGCCCCTTCCAGCGATCAAGGGTGGTTTACAAGGAACAGAACAAGTACATTAAACTTTTTAAAACATAAGCAGATCCAATCATATAACATATTTACAATAAACATATTTACATAGAACTATTTTACATTAATTACATACCTATAGTAAATGTATTATTGAGTGGGAGAAGAGAAGGCTGTTCTTTATGTGTCTGTGAATAAATATGGGATGCTATAGTTATAGGAGGAGTAAGGGGTTGGGTCTAGGAAGTGCGAATCAGAAACTGTTGAAGGGTGTTGAAAGAACTGAAATATGAGATTGCAGATCTACTATTAGTAATCTGTGAACTATCATTAAAATCATCTGTAGTACCTGAGGATTGGAGAGTGGCCAATGCAACTCCAATTTTTAAAAAGGATTCCAGGGATGATCTGGGAAACTATAGGCCAGTGAGCCTGACATCAGTACCAGGTAAAATGATAGAAACCATTATAAAGAATAAAATTACTGAACATGATCATGGTTTAATGGGAGAAAGCCAACATTGATTTAGCCAAGGAAAGTCTTATCGCATTAATCTATTATATTTTTTAGAAGGTGTGAATAATCAGGTAGACAGAGGTGAGCCAGTTGATATAGTATATCTGGATTTTCAGAAAGCTTTTGACAAGGTCCCTCATGAGAGACTCTTGGGATTTGAGGCAGGGTAGAATTGCGGATCAGGAATTGGTTAAGTGATATAAAAAATCTGTTAAATAAATAAATAAATATATAAATAAATGATATAAATGTTCTCAATGGAGAAAGGTGAGTAGTGGAGTACCCCAGGGATCTGTGCTGGACTCTCTGCTTTTTAACATATTCATAAATGACCTGAAATAGGAATAACGAGTGAAGTGAATGTGGGCAAGTGCAAGATTATGCACCTAGAAAAGAACAACCCAAACTATGGTTATACGATGCAAGGTACCACCTTAGAAACCACCACCCAGGAAAAAGATTTAAGCATCATCTTGGATAATATGTTGAAATCTTCCGCCCAGTGTGCAGCGGCGGCAAAGAAAGCAAACAGAATGCTAGGTATCATAAGGAAGGGGATGGAAAATAAAACAAAGGATATTATAATGCCTCTGTATTGTTCCATGGTGAGACCGCACCTTGAATATTGTGTGAAGTTCTGGTCGTCGTATCTTAAAAAGGATATAGTGTTATTAGAAAAGGCATAGAGAAGAGCCACCAAAATGGTAAAGGGGATGGAAGAATACCCCTATGAGGAAAGGCTTAAAAGGTTAGGGCTCTTCAACCTTGAAAAGAGACGGCTGAGGGGAACTGTGATAGAGATCTATAAATTAATGAATGGCGTGGAACGGGTTAATGTAGATCTGTTGTTTATGCCATCAAAAAGTAGAAAGACTTGAGGACATGCAATGAAGCTACAGTGTAACCTATTTAAGACAAATAAGAGAAAATAATTTTTTATTCAACGCATAATCAAACTCTGGAATTCGTTACTGGAGGATATAGTAAAAGCTGTTGGTATAGCTGGGTTTAAAAAAGGTTTGGGCAAGTTCTTGGAAGAAAGGTCCATACACCATTATTAAAGAGGACCCAGGAAATCCACTGCTTGTCTCAATACAAGGATTGTGGAATCTGTGTGCCTTTTTTGGGAGCCTACCAGATACTTGTGACTGGATTGGCCACTATTGGAAACGGAATACTGGGCTTGCTGGACCTTAGTCCAACTCAGTAAGGCATTTCTTACATTCTTATAATCTTATACCGTGCTGGAAAACCCTACTTGTTCCAAGTGGTCTAGAAGGCATGCGTGGTCAATGACCTCAAAAGCTGCAGTTAAGTCTAATTAAGCTTGATGGGTAGCAATCTCATTTGACATAGCTGATAAAGCTGTTTTGGTACTATGACCATATCTGAAGTCTGATGGTCACGGATGAAAAAGCGTTATTAGTGCTGATAAAGTTAGTTAGCTATTGAGCAAAAGCTTTCTCCAATAATTTTGCTGAAAATGGAAGGTTAGAAATAAGGCGATAGTTCCCTGGTAACTGGGCATCAAGATTAGTTTTTTGAAGAGAGGACAAACTGAGGAGTGCTTCCATGAGCTGGGAACAGTTCTTGAAGGAAGATTGGTGTTAACTCAGATCTGACTCCTAGGGCCGGCTCAACTATTAGGTAAACTTGGCAGTTGCTTAGGGCTGCAGCTTTCTCGGGGGGGGGGGGGGGGGGGAGAGACTGGCAAAGAGCAGCTACAGTCAAAGCAAAACAATAGATTCTGACAGCCAGAGAAACTCAAAAAACCATCAACACAGTCTTTTACCCACACAAAGGCAGATTATTTTCTGATCGCCCATTTACCCAGCCCAACAGCCATTTACCCAGGTACTTGGCATCTGGAAATTGTGCTCATGATGTATGTACTTAGGAAATAAAGGTTTGGATATTTAGAAGTGTACATACCCATCTATGCATTTTTACAGGATTATGTTGGAATGGGTGACGGAGTAATCATAATTGTTGAGTTTAATTAACAAATTCTCTGGGGAGGGTATCCCAGGGTCAGGGGAGATAATTGAGGGGGCGCAAAGCAAAGGTTGCCTAATAGCTTTGTACCAGCACTGATGACTCCATAACCCACAGGTCAGGCAGAATCGCATTCCATAGGGCTGATTTATTAGCAAAGCCTGTTTCATAGGCTAGAGAGAACCCTTCCCTTCTCCCCTCCCCACATTCTTGCAGTGGAGGAATAAATTTCCTAATTTCATGCTGATGGAGACAGTGTTAACTGAGGGCATCCCTGGCAGGAACTACATTCAGGCTAGAAGCAAAGTGTTAACATTCTTTAATAACTATAGATTTGAGTATAGAGGTTGATTTCAAGCTTAAAGTAATAAGAGGACCTGCTTGCTTTTACTCCAACTGGTTATGTTACCATTATGATAGGTTTAAATGTAAATGCATCCATGAGTAAAAGGGCATGGGTGATAGGGTTACCAACTGGCTCCAGATGCACCCGACAGGCTTGATCCAGTCCTGGGTTTACTCCATTGCATGCAGGGACTGTCTCCATTGCACTCAATAAAAAAGCAAGACTACAAGTCCCTGCATGCAATGGGGTAAACACAGAACTGGATCAAGCCTGTCGGGCGCATCTGGAGCCAGTTGGCAACCCTAATGGGTGATAAGGGTATTTGAGTTGGTGCTCTTGGGCTTGGAGTCCTCAGTACATTAGGAACAAGGCCAGCGCAGGAATAACGGGTGCCCTAGACAATCCTTCCCCTGCACCCACCCTCCGCCGCAACCTACCTTCTGGCAGCTCAACTAGATTTTGAGAGCGGCCAAAAGGCAGTGGGCAGGGAGTTTAAATTCCTTTCCTTTGCTAGAAACCTTACTCTGGTGCGTCCCCTGGTAGCTTGGCCCCTGCACTTGTAGGTTCCCTGGCAGAGTGCTGGTGAAGGAGGAAATTTAAAATACCTGACTGCTGCTTTTCTTCAACCCCTCCTCCCTCCCCCCCCCCCTGAATCTTGGCACTCTAGGCTACTGCCTTGTTCACTTAATGGACGCACCAGCCCTGATTAGGAATGCATGGGTTGATATTCAGCCACAGTGGTCAGTGTTTATTTTAAATACCAGTTGCCATAGCTAAAACGTATCTAGATATTCAGGGCCAGTATGCAGAAGTGGGTGGTTCTGGAACCCAGCTGGATAGTGACAAAATTTTGGAGTGCACTATGCAGATAACGTAGGGCAGCCTCTTCCCTGTCCTGTGCTCTCTAGATAAGTTCTAGAACCATTGTGACTCCACCTACGTGCTGCTCTGCCTCTATCCAGATAGTACTGGGCTGCTCAGTCATATTTTGTGGCGCTAGTCGGAAATGATGTGCTTGGAGATAAAAGTTACACGTTAGGCAGAAACCATCCCAGCTGTATAGTTCATCTATTAACTTGGGTCAGATTGTCGGGTCCAGCTGCATTTTGCAAAAAAGTGCAAAGCTGAAGGTTGTCTGGGAATGTGAAAGCTACCTGTTTATAAACATTAATAAAAATATCTAAACTAAAAAGCAAAAAGTTCTCTTTAGTTCCTCTCTTTTCAGTGGCAGGTTTGATTTATTTAGCAATATACACCGCTTTTCTCCAAGTCAAAGTGGTGTACATTCAGGATAAGGCAGGATAAAAAAAACCGGGTTAAATAAATAAATAAAATAAATATGAGATTGCAGACCTACTTTTAGTAATCTGTGAACTATCATTAAAATCATCTGTAGTACCTGATGATTGGAGAATGACCAATGTAACGCCAATTTTTAAAAAGGGTTCCAGGGGTGATCCGGGAAACTACAGACTGATGAGCCTGACGTCAGTACCAGGAAAAATAGTAGAAACCATCATAAAGAACAAAATTACTGAACATGTAGATGGTCATGGTTTAATGGGAGAAAGCCAACATGGATTTAGCCAAGGAAGGTCTTGCCTTACTAATCTGTTATATGTTTTGAAGTTGTGAATAAACAGGTAGACAAAAGTGAGTCAGCTGATATAGTGTATGTTGATTTTCAGAAAGCCTTTGACAAGATCCCTCATGAGAGACTCTTGGCAAAATTAAAAAATACTACTATGGATCAGGTACTGGTTAAAAGATAGAAAGCAGACAGTTGGGCTAAATGTTCAATTTTCTCAATGGAGAAAGGTGAATAGTGGAGTACCCTAGAGATCTGTGCTGGGCCTGCTGCTTTTTAACATATTTATAAATGACCTGGAAATGGGATAATGAGTGAGGTGATCAAATTTGTAGATAACAAAAAATTATTTAAAGTTGTTAAAACGCAAGAGGATTGTGAAAAATTGCAAGAGGACCTTGATAAAATTAAAGATTGGAGTCCAAATGGCAGATGAAATTTAATCTGGACAAGTGCAAATTTATGCACCTAGGAAAGAACAACCCAAACTATGGTTACACGATGCAAGGTTCCACATTAGGAGCCACTACCCAGGAAAAGGATTTAGGCGTCATCGTGGATAATACATTGAAACCCTCCACCCAGTGTGCAGTGGCGGCCAAGAAAGCAAATAGAATGCTAAGAGGCATAAGAATCGAGGGAGGAGTAGCCTAGTGGTTGGGGCAAGTTGCCTCAAGCCAGAGGTTCAAATCCCACTGGGGGAGAGCAACCTCAAACTGGAGGGACTTGGGATTTCTAGTCCCAAAGGTGCTCCTTGTGGTCTTGGGCAAGCCACTTAACCCTCCGTTGCCTCAGGTACAAAATGTAGACTGTGAGCCCGTTGGGGCCAAGGGAAATCCAAGTTATCAATGTCCCTGTTTAATATACATTAACAAGTTCAAATTGCTTTGACAGAAATAATTGGAAATATTCCAACTGTATGTCATCATAATATTTTAATAGTATGTTGAAAGGTATACAACCAAAAAAAAAAAAGATGTCGGTGGCAACTTAGATGTAGTAATTTTTGAGAAAAAAAAATATGACCTGGACAGGATTAATGGCACCCACCACTAATGTTTGGTTGCACAATCCTTGGCAGTGATGACAGCTCCAAATGTTTCTTGTAGTTATCTATAAGTTTTGTACATCTGTCTGCTGGTAGTTTCTCCCACTCTTCAACTGCGATTCGTTCCAACTCATGAATGTTTTCAGGATTCCTTTTGCCAATGTCAGATTTCAGCTCTTTCCAAAAGTTCTCGATTGGCTTGAGATCAGGACTCGTTGCTGGCCAGTTTAAAATAGTCCATTTTTTTAACCAGTCTTTTGTACTTTTGAATGTATGTTTTGGGTCATTGTCCTGCTGAAGGACCCATGACCTTTTACCCAGACCTAGTTTCTGACACTAGGTAGCACATTTCGCTCCCAAATACCTTGGTAGTCCTCTGACATCGTGATTCCTTTAATACATTCCAGGCTTCCAGTTCCTGAGGCAGCAAAACAACCCCACAACATTATAGAACCTCCAGCATATTTAACTGTAGGAAGGATATTTTTTCCTTATAAGCTTCATTTCTTTGCCTGTAAATGTATTGTTATTCTGCATTGCCAAAGAGCATCTGACCACAGCACATTTTCCCTGAAGGATTGCGATTTCTTAAGATGGGTTTGGGCAAAGATCAGTTGTGCTTTTTTATGTCTGTCTTTGAGCACTGGGGTCTTCCTTGGTCTTTGCCCATGAAGTCTTTCTTTGTTTAATGTGTGGCATATGGCATGGGTTGAAACCACCACTCAAGGTTGCTCCTTAAGCTCTTTGGATATTGAATGTGGTGTTTTTCAAACAGTTCGCACTAATCTTTGAAGACTTCTTAGATTAATTTTCCTCTTCCCAGCACATTCTGGGAGGTTCTTGACAGTTTCATGAGCAGAAAATGTCTTAATAACATTGCAAACCACAGACACAGGAATCCCAAGGTCTTTGAAAATGGCCTTGTACCACTTTGAAGTTTGATGTTTGCTGATAATGGCTTTTCTGATGGTCTCAGGCAGCTCTCTTGTCTTCACCATTGTGAAAATGGAACAGGGAGTGAATGTGGCCATTTTGAACATTTAGAATTATCATTCATTGGTTGATTCAAGTCATGTATTGACAGTTGATTACAGGTGCATCTAATTTTGCTGCAATGGGAATGTAGTTCTTCAGTTCAAACTGATTTGAATTGTTTATAAGGGTGCCAATAATCATGTCCTGGCAATGTCCCAGTTTTTATACTGTTTTCTACTATGTCCTTTTTAAATTTATCTTGTTTTATATGATTCTTTTATGTGTCAAGTGTGTGTGCATTTAGGGCCCGATGTTCTACTAGGCTATGATGCGTAGGCCTGCCTGCTCACCCCTAACCCTGGATATTCAGTGCCATGGCAAAAGCATTGAATATCTATCTGGTTTTGGCACTCAGGGAAACCCACCGCAGAGCCTAACTGGGTAGCGGCGCTATTGTACCTTTACCCGGTTAGCATCCACGGCTAAAACTAGGCAAGCCTATTAGCGGTACTCCCCGCCTCTGCTGTGCCCTGCCCTGGGAATGTTCCTGACACACGCCGATGCTCACCGGATAGCATCAGGGACATAGACAGGGATATTCAACAGCACTAACTGTGTACGTGCCGTTGAATATTCCCATTGAAGGTATTTACATGCTTTACTGGGCTGTAAACTGTGTAAATGCCTTTCAAATATCAGGCCCATATAGTCCAAAGCCATTTCACTGGCCACTTTTTTAAAGGAGAGATTGGACATTAAGGGGTTGAACTGCAAGGATGCCAAAAATGTTGGCCATAACTGTAAATACCTTTGTATCGTTCCCTACAGTTCCCTGGTGCAATGGCACCTTGAATATTGTGTGCAGTTCTGGTCACCATATTTTAAAAGGGATATAGCAGAATCAGAAAAGGTTCAGAGAAGAGCCACCAGAATGGTAAAGGGGATGGAAGGATACCCCTATGAGGAAAGGCTTAAAAGGTTAGGGCTTTTGAACCTGGAAAAGAGGCGGCTGAGGGGAGATATGATAGAGGTCTATAAATTAATGAATGGTGTAGAATGGGTAAATGTAGATCGGTTGTTTACTCCATCAAAAAGTAGAAAGACTAGGGGACACCCAATGAAGCTACAATGGTAGCCCATTTAAGACTAATAAGAGAAAATATTTTTTCAGTAAGCATGTAATGAAATTCTGGAATTCGTTCCCGGAGGATATAGGAAAAGCTTTTAGTGTAGCTGGGTTTAAAAAAGGCTTGGACAAGTTCCCAGAGGAAAGATCCATAAACCATTATTACAGAGGGCCTGGGAAATCCACTGCTTGTACCGGGATGAGCATTGTGGAACCTGTGCGTCTTTTTGGGAAACTGCCAGATACCTGTGACCTGGATTGGCCACTGTTGGAAGCAGGATACTGGGCTTGATGGACCGTGGTCTGACCCAGTATGGCATTTCTTATGTTCTTATCAGATGGGCAATGGTTGATTACAGAGCTTTACCACCAATGGGATATATTCTGACAGGCACTAGAAATATTTAAAGTAAATTGATAGGACATCTTTCTAATTCTCTTACAGTTTCAGGAATACCTTTTGGATTTCTTTTGAAATTTCTCAATAAAATAAACACATTCACTTTAGGACATTTTTCAGATATTTATCAAGCTGAGGGGAGGAGGGGGGGTTGGCGCTTTTCAACATTGACAGAAAAGTGTCCATCCCTTTACCTGACTGTCTAGAACGGGTCAAGATTAGATTTAAGGTAAATGCCAACTCTATGCACTTGAAATTTACCCAGTTGAAAATGACTGGAACCTGATGAGTTTTAGGTTATTTTTCTATAGGACCACAGTACAAAATGCTGGAAAGTTCCATGCTTCAAGTAGATTTTCAGTTTTTCCTTCTTCTGCGTACGATTTTTGAAATTTGCTGAATCAATAATTATTTAGAAGATCTGTGTTAAGATTTTGATGATTGACAGCATTTTCCCTCAGCTTTTAGTTTGTCCATATTAACGCTCCCCTTGTGTGTTTTTGATGTCTGTGTATTGGTTCTTCGGAACATGTTTTGAATGCTCTATCTGGTTTGAGCCCTGACGTTTCAGCTTAAAAGAGAACGGTGTTAATTTCATGTCTAAGCAGAGCTGGTGGAGAACCTTTTATATTAGCAAGATCGTGGGAGGGGGCAGCTGCAGCTGTCGGAGTGATAATTCTGATAATCAGGAATGGCAATGAGAAGGGTTATGCCATGAAGACTGTAAGGCCTATCCACTCTACCCTTCCCTCTTCTCAACAGATGAAAGGGGACACTCTGATGATAAAACAGAGCTTCTCATAAACAAGCCCTTCAGACTGAGTTAGGGTTGCCAACTGGCTCTAGATGCGTCCAACAAGCTTTTTGCAGTCCTGGGTTTACCCCATTGCATGCAGGGAGATGTTGTTCTGATTTCTCTATTGCACTCCATAAGAAAAGCAAGACTACATGTCCCTGCATGCAATAGGATAAACCTAGGACTGGATCAAGCCTGTCGGGCACATCTGGAGCCAGTTGGCAACCCTAGACTGAGTCTACTTGCTGCCCTGTGACTATCAAGGTGGCTAGTTAGGACTTTTTGATTTACGGCACAGTGCAAATGGGCCAAGAAGCTGAGAATGTGTGTGTGGGGGAAGGGGGGTTCCACTTGAAGTGGTATCATGAAACAGCAGGAGAACCACTGTCATCAGCTGAGAACCACTAACACAAAAAGAATGTCCTCCATGCCACTTTAGAGATTTGTGTAATGAAAGTAATTGGAATGGACTGGCTAATTATTATTCTTCTGCTGTCATCTTCTATAGGAGTCAGCTTTCAGTCAACTTAATGCTGGCTTTGAACCTAATCCGTATATTCAGTGCCGCTATCTGTATAGGTAACAAAGCTCAATATACATATTGGTCCAGCGACTGCGCTGGTCCTATCCATTTAGTTTAGGCTTGCTATTCTGGGATAAACTATTCATTTAACTGCTGATTATCTCTACCATCCATCCCACCCCTCTATGGGTATTATTGGCCCATTTCGAAATTTAAGTGACCCGATATTATTGGTATATCATTTTAAATTCTGCAGATAAGTCAAATAGCCATTTGCCAGCTGTTGGCGAACACATCATTGGCTTTTAACATTGACCTGCAGGTTCTTACATAAGACAAATAAGAGTTGGCAATTGCCAACTAGTCTGAATAGCTTAAACATTAAAAAAAAAATGTTTCGCAATAGACTGCTTTGACAATTAGCCCTAATTTGCATAGATGCAGATTTTCTTTTTCTCAGCCTATCTGCTGCGGTGTAATGCTTGCTTATGTCCTGCAAAGGTCCTCCAATCAGTAATGCATCTTAGCTGTTATTTTTCAACACAATTTAACTGTGCTTTTATTTTCATCCAGAAGGACATTTACTTCCATTCCCTTTATAATGAAGTGTCTTGTTCTTGATCTGGTAGATGCTCTTTCTGTTCTTTCCTTATATTAAATGTAGTTAGCTTTCTAATCTTAAATCTCTGATATATTTTATGTAAACCACCTTGATGGACTATACAGGGTGGCCCCAAAAAAGTGAGAACATCTCGTAAATTAAAAGCTTAAATAGTTTACTTATTTACCTTTTTTAGCTGTATAACGTCTTTATTTCGACAATTTCCGGTCGCCATCTTTTTTTTTTTTAAATTTGTCTATCGTTTACATCTGTCTTTTTGAATTTTTAAATAACTTATATGCTACGAGATGTTCTCACTTTTTTTTGGGCCACCCTGTATATGACAGGCAGTATAGCAAAAGAAAATAAACATAGGGCCCGATTTTCGAAGGCCTTTACACGGGTAACTTCCCTACTTACCCGTGCAAAGGCCTTCTCCAGGATTTTCAAAGGGCACCTACACGGGAGTGCTCTTCGAAAATCCCAGATATGTCCCTAACGTGCCCAAATGTTATCCGCATAGCATCGCGGCGTGTTGGGGGCATTCTGGTGTGGAGCGGAGGTGAGCCACGGCGCTATACGATTAGCGCTCTGCACCTTAAAGATAAGCGTGGGAAAACCTTGCCTATCTTTAAGGCACAGGGGCTAACCGTGTAGCATCGAAAATCGGTGCTTCATGGGTAGCTCCTGTGCCTACCTGGCTGTGCAGCGACACCTAAATTTTGGATTTTTGATGCCAGGGCTGCAAATGACCCCAGCATGGAAAATCCGGGTTAGGCGAGAGGTGTACGGGCTATGAGCCGATGCAGCGCATAGCACCGCCCAACTAAAATTTGGGCCCACAGTCTATTGATATATACTTTTTTTTATCCAAGCAGGTCTACTGAAGGTAATTGATCTTCCTCCATGCTCCACATAGTTCATAAATGAGTGAATATTTAGTAGTTTATAAGTATGTGCTGGAATAGACTTTAAGGCTTTAGAAATCAAAATCTAGACCCAGCTTTGCTTGTCATCAATTAAATCTGGCCTATGCTGGCTTTTGATTTCATACCACCAACTTTTAGTGTGACCAAACAATAACCTAGTAAATGATGGCCAAAAAAGACCAATCAGTCCATCTAGTCATAGAAAAAACATACAGTAGAAACATGATGGCAGAAAAAAACCCAACAAATAGCCTGTCTAGTCTGCCTTCCATATCAGTTACAATAGTCTCCTTTTTTTTCTTTAGAGATCCTCTGTGTTGGTCCCATGCTTTCTTGAATTCAGACACTATCCTCGTCTCTACCACCTCCACTGGGAGACTATTCCACACATCTACCACTCTTTCCATAAAGAAATATTTCCACATATTACTCCTGAATCTATCCCCTTTCACCCTCATCCTATGCCCCCTCATAGCAGAGCTTGCTTTCAATCGAAAGAGGGTCTTCTTTTGTGCATTTATGCCATGGCGGTATTTAAACGTATCTATCATATCTCCTTTATCCCACCTTTCCTCTAAGGTGTACCTATTAAGATCTTTAAGTCTGTCCTCATATGCTTTATAATGAAGACCACTAACCATTTTAGTAGCCACCCTCTGCACCGACTCTATCCTGTTTATATCCTTTTGAAGGTGCGGTCTCCAGAATTGCACACAATACTCCAAATGAGGTCGCACCAAAGACTTATATAGAGGTATTATCACCTCCTTTTTTCTGCTAGCCATTCCTCTCCCTATGCACCCAAGCATCCTTCTAGCTTTTGCCGTCCCCTTTTCTGCCTGTTTAGCCACTTTAAGATCATCAGAAACAATCACGCCCAGGTCCCGCTCTTTTTTTGTGGACAGAAGTACTTCGCCCCCTATACTATATTGCTCCCTTGGATTGCTGCAGCCCAAATGCATGACCTTGCATTTTTTAGTATTAAATCTCAGCTGCAAAATTCTTGTCCATTCTTCAAGCTTAGCTAGATCCTTCCTCATGTTATCTACACCTTCCTGGGTGTCTACTCTATTGCAGGCAAACCTTACCCAATAGCCCTTCCGCAATATTACTAACAAAGATGTTAAAAAGAATCGGACCAAGGACAGATCCCTGCAGCACAGCACTGGTAACATCCTTCTCCTCAGAGTGAGCTCCATTTACCTGTATCCAGTTCTTTCTGCTCACACAGCTATAGATACATCTCAGCTGATAAAAATTTATATTTTCACTTTTGGGGGTCATTTTAAAAAAATGTAGCGTCCAAATCATGGTGGTGATCCTGGAGACATTTTATAAATTGTTTTTAAAGACATTCCAGGCATGAATGTGCGTTCTAAGTGCCTGCGTATACATGGCATGGCGAAACAGTACACCAATGCAATTATAAAGTAAAACACTGGGTCTGAGCTGGCTTGATGGTATGATGTATGTACCATGTGGAGGACATGAGTTGGATTTTTGGATCACTGGGCCAGCCAGAGCTGTGAGTACTACAGAGGCAGCATTCACAACCTCTGTTGGGAAGGAACCTCAGTCAATGTACAACAGTGATACCTAGTGACTAGATTCAGGATCCATAATTGTAGGATTTACTACTGTTACTACTACTATTCAGCACTTGTAAAGCGCCATGCACGCAGTGCTGCACAGCTGACCTAACAAGAGGTAGCCAACATACAAGAGACAGTCCCTGCCCATCAGAGTCAAGCCCATCGGAGCTTACAATCTAGTTAGAACAAAACATAAGTTAGAACAGTATAGAGCATTAGTCAGTTCTGCGCAAGGTATGGTTTGGTCAGTAGTTTGGTCATAAATGATGACGGGGGTTAGAGTTAGATGAGGAAGGAGTCAG
Source organism: Ichthyophis bannanicus (assembly GCA_033557465.1). Taxonomy (NCBI): domain Eukaryota; kingdom Metazoa; phylum Chordata; class Amphibia; order Gymnophiona; family Ichthyophiidae; genus Ichthyophis; species Ichthyophis bannanicus. The sequence continues at coordinate 59,366,956 of CM066045.1, forward strand.
GATCTGAATGCAACAGTGAAGAGGTGGGTCTTCAATCTGGATTTGAAGAGGGCCAAGGAGGATGCCAGGCGCACAGACGCAGGTAGGTTGTTCCAGGCGTAAGGTGCAGCAAGGTGAAAGGAGCGCAGTCGGGAGTTTGCAGTGCGTGTGATAGGCATTGATAGAAGTAATTTGTTAGCAGAGCGCAGATTTTGAGAGGGGTTGTAGGGAGAGATAAGAGATAAGAGGTAGTTAGAGGCCATAGAGTGGATGCACTTATAGGTTAGCAGGAGAAGCTTGAATTGGATGTGGGATTGGACAGGGAGCCAGTGAAGCAACCTGAGAAGAGGAGTAACGTGGGCATGTCAAGGTTGGCAGAAGATTAGTCGAGCGGCGTGATTTTGTATAGATTGGAGGGGGAGGAGGTGGCTAGCGGGAAGACCAGCAAGGAGTAGGTTGCAGTAATCAAGACGAGAGGAGATTGAGTGGATAAGCATTTTGGTAGTGTGTTCAGAGAGGAAGGGGTGGATTTTGCTGATGTTGTAGAGAAAGAAGCGGTAGGTCTTAGCTACAAGCTGGATGTGAGCAGAAAAGGAGAGAGAGGTGTCAAAGATAACCCCCAGATTGCGGGCCAAGGGAACAGGAAGGATAGTAGATCCATCCACATGGATTGAGAGAGGGGGAAGTGGGGGGGGGGGGAGGAGTTAGGTGGAAAGACAAGGAGTTCAGTCTTGGCCATGTTCAATTTTAATCGCCGAAAGACAGGCAGAGATCTTGGACTGGGTTGCCGGGAAAATATCAGGTGTAGAGAGGTAGATTTGGGAGTCATCGGCATAGAGATGGTATTGAAAGCCATGGGAGGAGATGAGCGCGCCAAGGCCTTGTGTATAGAGAGAGAAGAGGAGGGGGTCCAAGACAGATCCCTGGGGTACTCCTACATGGAGTGGGGTAGGGGAGGAGGAGGAGCCACCAGAGCATACACTGAATGAGCGATGGGAGAGGTAGGAGGAGAACCAGGATAGTACAGAATCCTTGAAGCCAAGCGAGGAGAGGGTGATGAGGAGAAGGTTGTGGTCAACGGTGTCAAAGGCAGCAGAAAGGTCAAGAAGGATGAGGATAGTGTAGAGGCCCTTGGATTTAGCCAGGAACAGGTCGTTTGTGACTTTAGTGAGTGCCGTTTCAGTGGAATGTAGGGGACGGAAGCCGGATTGAAGTGGGTCCAGGAGGGCCTGGGATGTGAGGAAGTCAAGGCAGCGACGGTGGATTGCTCGTTCTAATAGTTTGGATGTGAAGGGAAGGAGGAAGATGGGTCGATAGTTAGAAGGGCATGTGGGATCAAGTGAGGGTTTCTTGAGGAGGGGTGTGACAACAGCGTGTTTGAAGTCAGCGGGGACAGTTGCAGTGGAGAGTGAAAGGTTGATGATATGAGTGATGGAGGGGACAATGGGTGAGGGAGATGGAACGTAGGAGATGGGTGGGGATAGGGTCTGAAGAACAGGTGGTGGGTTTGGAGGAGGAAAGAAGGAGTGTGATTTCAGAGTGTGTTCTGATGCCTGGCCCCCAAATGAGGCTGGTGCTAGGATGCCTGGGCTAAATGAATTGGGCAAGGTACATACATTTGGGGGGAGGGGAGGGGAAACGCAGTGTAGTTATGAACGGTGCCTTTTGGTGCCATAGCCTAACAGAAGCTAGTCATGATTGAGTTGAAACCCAAAGGAATAGGAGAACGCTGAAAAAATAAAGAATTTTAAAAAATTAAGTAAAGTAGAACACTAAAAGCCAAACAATAACGCAATAAATTGATGTGAACTGAAATTTCAATTGCTCATTCACTTCATATCTGCAAGCTTCCAGCTTATGGTCTGTTTCCTACATCTATTTGCCATCGATAGATGTAGGACGTAGCCTCATAAAGTGATAGATCAAGAGCTGTAAAGAGTGGATCAGGGATGTCGTTATTCATAGCTAGATCTTATTGGATTGTTTGAATTTGATCTCAGATTGTGAAGCAATAAGCTGTCTTTCAGTGTAATGGGTTTTATATTATGATTTTCCAACCCATTTCTACTTTCATTTTACCACTATTGCCACCTACGTGCAATGAATTTGAAGAACCATACCCACCCTTTGCCTTTGTCTTGCAGGCACAAAAAATTCCCTGGTGGGGCATGACATGACTTTTGAGACCGTGAAGATACCTTGGAATTCTAAAATGACAATCCAGAGGCCCAAGATCACAAAAGTGGTCCTGGATAATGAGAATCAGACTGCTTTCCCGCTGCATGCCGCCATGCCCAGATACCTCCAGTTTGCGAGCAGCCAGAAGAATAAATGGGGTCATGAGCGCTCATACAGAATCCAAATCGTCAGTTTTGCTGGGGACTATCTACCAGAAGCAAGTTCTGTTGGGAATGCAATGAACTGGGCCAGGTAAGAGGCTTCAACAAACATATAACCTGCAACCCCCGACAGCCCCCATGACAAACACCCATACACATACTCATATGCACACAAATGCCCGCACCCCCCAACACATAGACCCATCCCAGTGCTCACTTGTGACACACGCACACGCATCCCCTGGCACCCTCATGACACACATACATATACCCCCCCATCTGTCTGATTCTGAGAATGGAGAGAAACGTGCTATTGTGTCACACTGCAAGCGTACACTTTTCAGCTTGTTTTTTCTCAATTTCTTCATTTTTGGATGTCTGTCTGCATGCCATTCAGTGGGGTGAACCTCAGCAGTAATCACTGCCAGAATCAATTGGCTTGGCTCAAAGGGATGCCAGTCATGGGAGGAGCCAATAAAATGGTATCCCTTGAACCAATAGGAAGAAGGCAGCTGCAAGTTGAGCCTGGCTCCTGACTCCTTCCCCATGTCATCTTTTGAGTTGCCAGCTTCATTGTTAACACCCTACAGTAGAAGAGAAGGAAAAAGACAAATACCACTGAACAAATCCTTCTCCACTAACTGTTCAACTCCGGAAGCCACATGTGCAACACACATTAAAAACATGTAGAGAGAGCGTGTGGAACCATCAGAATGGAGCCATATGGATTTGTAATATTCATGTAATAACATTACCAGCTCTCCATTTTCCATCATCGGTTTCTTTTACACTCTCTAATGTCCATCTCCTATTAATGTCCAGCTTCCTTTATTTATTCTCAAAATATTCTTATTCTTAAATATACACCTAAGTGCTAATCCCACTCTTGCTGTACCTATTCTCTGCCTCTCTCCCATGCATATAGCCAGTGCATGTTTCCTTGAAAAAAAACACTGGCAGTCCTATGCAGGGCTCTTTCATTAATACATGAGGGCCACGGGTCAATTATAGCAGGCAATGAAAAAGATGCCAGTATTCCATACCAAGGGATTTCTAGTCCTATAGGTACTCCTTGTGGTCTTGGGCAAGCCACTTAACCCTCCATTGCCCATGTTCCCTGTAAGTATTAGCGTATGTGTGTCATATCCCCTCGTGTTAAATGTATCTCCCAATTGACTGCTTTGACCCGGTGAAAAGCGGGATATAAATACAGCTAAATAAAATAAAATAAAGATGTACCCCTCAAAACAAGCCCTGCATGAGGGAGGAAGTGACATCATCTTCCTGGATGGCTGCTTCAGACCAGAGCTCCGGAGCAACCCCCGGTAAATTAGCAATTACTACCTCAAAGCAACAAAAATGTTAAAAAGTTGTAAGACGGCATTGCTAAAAAGAGGAGGACACCGAGAAAATGGGGACATGGAGAAAAGCGGCGGACTTATGAGAGTTCGCGTATGTGGGGCCCGCAGCGGTGAGCAGAGGAGAGCAAAAGATGGCCGCCACAAGTGCTGGGGAAGGAGAAACCTCAGAACGTGAAAAGCAAAGCAAGAAAAATGCTGGTGAGGAGCAGGGAGAGGTATTAATACAACAGGTATCCAGCAGTGAACTGAAAGCTTGGTTTAATGATCTTAAAACAGAACCGATGGTGGTAAAAGAGGAGCTGGGAGATATTTTAGGAGAACTAAAACATCAAGTGGATGAAGAAGAGGGAACCATAGCCCAGATATAACAACAGCAGGAGGCACTAGGAGATCAAATAAAAGGCATGGAGCCCTGGAAAGAACAGCTCTTGTACAACATAGGACCTGGAGAACAGGACCCAAAGGCATAACTTGAGAATCAGAGGGATCCCGGAGGACCCAGAATTTCGGGATTGTAAAAAAGGTCGTAGAGGCAATTTGTATTAAAGCTCTGCGGAAAGGTGAAGAGACTGAAATCCCAGAGAGAATAGCCCTAGACAGAGCTCACCGTGCACTGGGTCCAGTCGTCAACAACAGACAGAGAGATATTATAATATGTGTGAAAGATTATGAACTTAAAGAACGCATTGCTGGGAAAATGAGAGAATTGGCAAACGTTGAGTGCAAGGCTACAAAACTGCTATATATGCAGATCTGGCAGCAGGCACTCTACAATGAAGGTGGGACATGAACCCGGTCACTAAAATCTTATGTGAAGCTGGGGTGAAACATCACTGGCTATTCCCTTTTGGACTGACCTTCCAGAGGAATGCCCGGAGCTGGCATGCGAGAAACTTAGCGGAAGCCAAAAAGGTGCTACAAGAAGCGAGACTGCTGACAGTGATGCCGAACCAACAGAAGGACAAGGGAAGTGACAGCAACCAGAACAGACCCGATGTGCACGAGAGACATGAGCGAGGATGGCATGAAAGCCCTCGGTGAAGAAAGGACACTCTCCTAAATACAGAACCATGTTGAAAAGTATGGACTAGCAAATGTGATACTTATTATGCATAGGAGTAAGATGTGAGGGGTTGGGCACAGGGAGGGTAGGTATCGGGCCCAAAAGGAAAATTTATTTGGTTTCTTAACGGAGGGTTTACTAACTTTAGTTTGAAATATAAATGTTGTTAGTACTGTTGAGATATCTTTTGCATACAAGAGACTCACCTCAAAGTGGGGCAAGAACATCTGCTTCAACCAAAAACTAGCCTTATGTTTTATTAGCTGGATGAAGAGCAGAGCCCCTTAAGGGGGGAGTGGGTATAACGTTGAGTGTGAGTGTTAAAGAACAGGTGGTTGGAGAGCATAGGGATAAGGAAGGGCAATGGGTGGGGGTTAGGGGGCATCTGCTCGGGATGGCAGTAAAGGCCAAACGAGCGGAACAAGATATAATACGCAGCATTAAGCGGCCTGAAGATTCTGGCTGAGTTAACAAAACTAAGGGCGGAGCGCAGCAGATTAAGAGCTAGCGCAATAGCGCATGAAATGAACGTACTTAAACAGACGTACCTAGAAGGGGGGAATCAAGTGGGTAGGATACTGGCGAGCAGACTTAAAGCTCGACTACGACAAAGTAATATTAGTGGTATAAGAAATGCAAAGGGGGAAATGGTGTACAGCACCAATGACTTCCGGAAAGTGTTTAGAGATTATTATAAGAAGCTATACGCTAGTGAAATACAGAATGGAGAAGCTAAAAGTACACGATACTTAAGAGACTGCGACCTCAATATAGTAGATGCAGTAGGAGCGGAGAGGAGGACAGACCGGTGAGCACTAGTGAAGTAATAAGGTCCCTTAAGGTAGATAAGGTGCCCGGATTAGACAGTTTAACCGCAAAATTTTATAAAGTCTTTCAGAGTCAGATATCACCATCCTGGCTGAAGTTTTAAATAGTGTTTTGAAAAACAAAAACATACCCAGTACAATGGAAGAGGCCGGGATAACTATATCGCCAAAGCCAGGCAAAGATAAAATGGTATGTGGGTCATATAGGCCCATTTCCCTAATAAACCTGGATGCAAAGATACTGGCTAAAATTCTGGCAAATAGGATACGGGGGCTGATCCCAAAGCTCGGGCATAAAGATCAAACCGGGTTGTGCAAGGGAGGCAGGGAGGGGACAGTATTAGGAAAAATTTGAATCTAACATGGCAGTTACAAACGAAGGGGCAAAAAGCAGTATTTGTTACAGTCGATTGCGAAAAAGCATTTGATAGGGTGGAGTGGCCCTTCATGTTTCAAACGCTGGAACGAATGGGGATAAGAAGCGATTTCATAGGATGGATCAGAGCATTATATGCAAATCCGAGGGCCAGAATAAGAGTCAATGGGAGATATTCCGAGGCCACTGATCTGGGGAGGGGAACAAGACGCATTGGTGATTGAGCCATTAGTGATACAGATTCAGGGACAGGGATATTAAAAGGATACAGATGGGCAAAACAGAATCAAAGGTAGCATTATTTGCAGATGATGTTATTTTTACTTTGAGGGAGCTGCTAAGTACGTTGCCAGTCCTAATGAAGGAAATTAATCATAGTGAAACATCGGGACATAAAGTTAACCTAAGCAAGACAGAAATTTTGAGATTTAATCTCACAGAAACCTTGGAGCAGAAATTGCAGAAAGGCTTCCCTTTTAAGTGGGTCCGGAAAACCTTTAGATACTTGGGCATCCAATTGGGGAACACAACTAGATGTGTTGGGGGATGGAATTATGATCCACTTCTGACCAATATCAGAAAGGACTTGCAAAAATGAAAGGGACTCTACCTGTCATGGAAGGGGCAAATAGCTGCACTTAAAATGAATATACTTCCAAGGATGCTGTTCTTGTTTGCTTCATTGCCATACGTGGTCCCAAAGATACTTCTAAAAAAAGATACAAAATCTGACGATGGACTTTATTTGGGCAGGAAAAACCCCGAGGATATCTCGATGGATAATGTTTATGAGTAGAGAAGAAGGGGGGCTAGGGGTTCCCAACTTGGAATACTATTATATAACCACTCAACTTAGAGCGCTGGTAGTATGGAAAGGGGAGGTACCCCAGTGGGTACAAATGGAACGATATGGAAAAGAGAACTTAGAAGCCTGGATATGGGAATCACATCATAGTAGAGAAGAAGTGGGGCTTGGAAATCCCTTTAAGGAAGTGACGAGGTCAATTTGGTTGGGAGCTAGACAAAAAATATTCACAGAGGACCTTCATAGATGGTATAAAGGAGTTCCAGCCAGGGTTAGAAGGGGGCATCTTTAGGAAATGGGGACAAAAAGGATTACAACGGCTGGGGCACTTATTAATTGATGATGGTGAAATATTACCCTTTGAGAAGCTGCAGAAGAAATTTAAATTGGACAACAAGGACTTCTATGCATATATTCAAATATATCATAGTATACATCAAGGTATAGTGATTTAACATATCGGTCTCGATATTTGAGCAAATCATGGAGACAGAGGGGGTACCAAAAGGATTAATGTCCACCTTATACAAAGAGCTATTGTCAAAGGATAGAGGAGTGGTAGAAAGTCATAAAAGAATTGCCGGGCCCATGAGAGGAGAAGAGGTGGAAGGATATTATTGATAGTGCTAAGAAATTAGCCCCAGGAATGGCCTATTTAGAGAGCAGTATCAGATCAGAATGTAGTAGATGCCAGTGAAATTACAGATCCATAAGCTACAAAAAGGAAGCGAGTGCTGGAAGGAATGTGGAGGGATAGGAGACCTCAAGCATCTACTGTTGGATGTTGGATTGCCCAAAGGTGCATCATATGTGGAGAGAGGTGGAGGCACTGTATAATGAAATCACAAGGGTAAGAGTAAAGATAGACCCAGCTATGGTACTCCAGACAGAGATGCAGAGGGAAGGAGATGAGCATTTAGAGAGGTTCTTGGGTTTTTATGTACGTGTCGCCCAAATGGTGGTATTGACAATGTGGAAGCAGTCAACAGAACCCATAATTGTAGATCTGAAAATCAAATTGGGGAGTTTATGGTGTATGTGTGAGATAGCTGCATTTAAAAATCATACCAACCGTAAATTTGAACGGACTTGGGGATGGCATAATGAGTGGCGCTTAAAGCAAAGTTAGAGACCTGTCGTAAAAGGATAGGAGGAAGTCCTTGAAGATAATGGAAGAAGGGGGGGGGGAGGGTATTGGAACAGAAAATGGAAAAATTGAGGTTGATAATTAGGCCTGCTCTTAGAACTGGGCAGGAACAGTATGGCAAAGGTGGGGATTTATGGTACCTATTATGTTGACTATTATGTTGTCTATTATGTTATAGATTATGTTACAGGCAACCAGCAATTGCTCAATGTAAATGGTTAGGTTACAATTACGTACCGAGGAGTTAAATTCCATTTGTTAAATGAAACACAGATAATTTGCTTTGTTTTGTTATGAATGCAAAAGTTTAATAAAAATTGAAATTACAAAAAAGCAAAAAAAAGCCCTGCGTATATCATATATAAATAGATGCTGTGTTTTGCAAGTGGCTACTTTTAGACATGTATACACCAGGACAGTCTTATAAACACCTACCTGTGCATGTCCAATGCTGTTTTACACGCTGAAGCTGCTTGGAAAATCACTCCCCCCCCACCCCCCATCGACCCAGTTATCCTTATCCCCCCCCCTACCTGTGCATGTCCAATGCTGTTTTACACGCTGAAGCTGCTTGGAAAATCACTCCCCCCCCCCCCACCCCCCATCGACCCAGTTATCCTATTTACATGGGCTATTACTTATAAAGAAATGTTTTAGGTTTACCTTGATATTGCTGACCTTTAAATGATTATATAATCAGAAATCAGAATACTTGTCCAGAATTCAACATTATATGCCAGGTAAGGCCTTGTGCTCTTCTCAGGGTAACTTGTTAGATAAGCAAAATGAAGTGGAGATCTAAAGTGTTTTGTGCCATTTCCCTAGCATATTGGAATAAACTTCCAGATAATTTATGGGATTGTTGAGTTTACAAGTTGGGAAGCATTTGAAGGCTTTCTTATATCCTTGGTAATTCTTTATTTTATGGTTATTTTTGTTTTATTATACGTTTTTAAGTTGTATTTATTGTTTTGAGTTGAGTTATAGATAGGTGTTTTCCTCTTATTTGATTGGATGTTATGGTGACTCTGTGAATCATTTGGAGTGGAATAAATTAAATAAAAATAAATATTGGGGCAATTTTGAATGCCTGCCTAGGGGCAAGGTATATGGATATATATGTTTATCTGCAAAACTTGTAGTGAATTTTCAGAAGACAACTACCCAAGCAGCCTCCAAGGTAACGCACGTACAGATGATGTGTACTTTATGCGCTTATTTCTGCAGGCAGAATAGGGCTAAAATAACACATGCATATTTGAAAATGTCATATACATGGAATCTTTTAGTCACCCAACCCCTTCCATCTCCTCTAGAATGCCTCTTTTAAGCCCATGCATAATTTTAGCCACCGGGGCGGGGGTTAGCAGAAAATGTTTTTCTACCAGGGCAGTCAGTTCAGATAAATACATTCGAAAACCATCTTTATCCAGAATCACTATTTGCAAAATGCATGAGAAGGTACAAACTTAGATTGTAAGCGTTCTGGTAGTTCACCTTAATTTATTTGTATTGATATTTGATTTGTTATAATGTAAAAATGTTCCTAGTTATACTGTAATACCTAGTCCTTAAAGTTCAATGTACCTGTTCTATTTGTTATAATGTAAACCGCTGCTGATTCTTGGAAGCAGCGGTATATAAAAGCTGTCCAAATAAATAAATAAAATAAATAAAATCTAGTTTATAGTTATTTGGTTGAGCATGCTTCAGGCAAAACAGTCCAAGAAGGCAATTTACTATAGTAGCAATATAAACAAATAAACTAAAGTACAAGAATAGAAAATAGCACTACTGAAAAGGTGTGAGCTAAACCCAATTATATAACTGCAGCACCATGGAATACTACATTAACTCAAATGCTTTCTTTTGCACTGGTTCCCTGGGCAGAGAGGAAGGTCCTCAAAATTGCACAGAGATTCAGCAGCCAAGAGGAGTCTTGAAAGCATGTTCGAGGGCATTTCCTGACTCCTTTATGCTGTCATGAGGCACTAACCAATCGCAAGCCAGCTTTAACAATGACCGATGATGTCACAGTGTGTCCCAGCATTACTGACTGTTTCTGGTGTTTAAAGGTACAAGCTGGCGGTTACAAAGCGTAAGGATGAGGAGCCTCAGAGTGGTAGCCCCTACAATCAAAATGATCCTTGGACTCCAACTGTTCGATTTAGTGACTTCATTGACAATGAGTCTATCAAGGATGAGGTAAGTACCCTAGAATGGATGGACATTTTTACTTCTCTCAGTACTTGTCTCCTGCTCATTTGTACTTCCAGCTGATTCAGAACTAGGGCTGCGATTCAGCTCTATGACCCTTAATTTGCATCTCCCTAGGGATTTTTTTCTCTTAATTTATATTCCTTCCCAACTTATTTTTGTGCATTCTTCCAGTCTTTGAGATAATTTATTTTTTATTTTTATTTAGCTAGGTTTGTAGAGCGCTTTTCACCAAGTCAAAGCGGTTTCCAGAGAACATAACATTTTACACAGAACATATGTTATGCAAATAACATGGTATATTTAACTTTTAACATATTAAATATTTTTGTACATAGAACTTTATACTTAATATCAACAACTATTTACATTAGAGGTTCTGTTTTGGTTGGGTTATGAGTTTGGAGAAGGTTAGGTGAGGGGGCCAAAATGTTCAGGGCCCGATTCTAATCCGGACGTACAGGCCCTCTGTGCACCTGGCTGGATCTGGACTCAGAGAGGGAGTCGCGATTATGATCCTGTGGGGCACGTCTAGCCCCACGGGATCGGAATAGCGAACAGGCCTGTATGTGCAGGCCGGGACCGTGATTCAGCCCGGCCTGCATGTACAGACCATGTCCAACTAACTCAGTCTGGGCTTGACAATGGAGCTGCCATGGCACCACGGCTCCATTGTAAAGCCATGATCCCCGGCCGCCGACTCTTACAATGCTTTCACCGCAACCCGACCCCCGATCCAGCTTCCCAAGGCCAATGTAGGATTGCAGGGAATGCTTTCTGCTCCCTCCTGCTGCTGCCATGCCCCGGGCCACCATCCTCTGTCCGATCAGGGAACTTATTCCACCTCAGAGGTGGAATAAGTTCGCCATCTAAGCCGTCAGCCCCGGACAAACAGGACCGACATTGGAATCAGTCCTGTATGTCCGGGGCTGACATCCTCTCCCTATTTGTGGCTCAGAATGACCCCCTCAGTGAATAGGTGGGTTTTCAGGTGTTTCCAGAATGTTGGGAGGTTGGTGATATTTCATAGTGTGTTCGGGAGGGAGTTCCATAGGGCGGGAGCATAGAATTCAAATGCTCTGTGACATGTTTGTTGACTGAATTTGTGTTTGGTTGATGGTATGTTTAGTTTGTTGATTGTAGTCTGTCTTTGCGGCCTGGAAGTTTGTGGATTTTGTAGTAGGGTTTTGAGGGAAGTTTCTTTCTGGGAATGGAGTGCCTTTGTGTGAGCAGAATGCATTTGTAGTTTATTCTTTTGTTGAATGGTAGCCAATGTAGTTGTTTTAGGATGGGTGTGATGTGGTCGTATTTGTTTGCAGTTTGTATGGTACGTGCAGCGGTGTGTAGAGCAGTTTGTAGTGGGAGGAATGTTGATTGAGGTAGACCTTGGCATATATTGTTATAGAAGTCTGCATGAGGGTTGATGAGAGCTTGCTGTGCAGATCTGAAATCTGTTGGCTCAAGAAGGAGACAAAATCGCTGTAGGGTCTTTGTTTTAAAGTAAATTGTCTTTGCTGTCGTTGTTGTTTGAGTTTTGAATGATAGATGCTGGTCAATTATGAATCCGAGGTATTTCAATTCAGGTTTTACATTTATTGGTATATTGTTTAATTTAATAATGGATGGGGGTGTGAAAGAGGTGTTTCTTGTAATGAACATAGCCTCTGTCTTCTTAAGGTTGATGGATAGGTTGCTGGCACAGTATAGTCTCTTGTTGGTCCATCTGTTTCCCCAGTCGCCAATAAATCTGGTGCAAACAAGAAGGATTCAGATTTATTGGCGACTGGGGAAACAGATGGACCAACAAGAGACTATACTGTGCTGATGGACTACATCTCTCTGTCGCAGGGAAAAGTGAAAAATACAAGCAATATGTGGATATGCATTTAAACTAGAACAAGGGAGTGACGGATGTGGAAGGTCAAGCTCTGGACGTCACCCCCTGCAAAAGCAGATTAAAATAAAAAACAGCCATACATTTAAACCACACATCAAAAACAAGTGGGAAGACGTAGACAGAACAAAATCAATGCTAAATACACACAAGCCAGTTAAATGCTGGAAAGCAATGAGCACAAATGCTCGAAGCTTAGCCAACAAAGTTCCAAACCTAGAAGCCCTAATGGTGGAAATGGATTTGGACATTGTGGCCATTACAGAAACATGGTTTAATGAATCTCATGATTGGGATATAGCCATACCTGGCTATAATCTATTCAGATTGGCCTAGATTGGCCACTGTTGGAAACAGAATACTGGGCTTGATGGACCTTGGTCTGACCCAGTATGGCATATCTTATGTTCTTATGTTCTTAGAAGAGACAGAGAAAATGGAAGACGAGGAGTAGCCTTGTATGTCAAAAGCAATATTAAAGCTACTGAAATGCAGGGGGCATGGAGAAAAGAAGAAGCACTCTGGATTGTGTTGGAAAGAGGAGATGGCACTGTCATCCATACTGCTGTAGTCTACAGACCTCCGACACAAATTGAAGAGATAGATAACAAATTGATTATAGATATTGCCAAGATAGCCACAAAGGGGGAAGCGATCATATTGGGTGACTTTAATCTACCTGATGTGGATTGGATTACTCCTTCTGCAAATCTGGAAAGAAGCAAAAAAATTGTGGATGCTCTCCAAGATGTGTTACTTAGACAAATGGTGATGGAACCAACCAGGAAAAGCTCAACACTGGATTTAGTGCTCACCAACGGTGATAGCCTGTAGAATGTCTGTGTGAGTGCCCCTGTGAGCAGCAGCGATCATCACACGGTGTGGTTTGAGATAAAAGCCATGGTACAGGCCAAACATAGCAAGTTCAAAGTCCTAAACTTCAAAAACACCGACTTCAATAAAATGGCTGAGTACCTAATGGAGGAGCTGACAGGGTGGAAGGAGATAAGGGAAGTGGAATTGAAATGGGCTAAACTAAAGGTGGCAATAAAAGGGGAAACATAAATATGTAACAAAAGTAAACAAAAACAAGAGGAGAAGAAAACCTATTTAGTTTTCCAAAGAAGTGGCTGCTCAGATAAAGGCAAAAAACTCAGCTTTCGCAAAATTCAAAAGCTCGCAAACAGAGGAACACAGAAATGAATACAGGATCAAACTCAAAGAGACAAAGAGAGAAATAAGGATAGCAAAATCAAAGGCAGAGGAAAAGATGGCTAAACATTTATTTATTTATTTACATTCTCTTATATACCGCGCTATTCTGCATCAGTGCGGTTTACATTGAACAAACTGAAATTACATTGAACAGGGTATTATAACTTGGAGATAACTATTTTACAGGGAACGTGGGCTATGGAGGGTTAAGTGGCTTGCCCAAGACCACAAGGAGCACCTGTGGGACTAGAAACCCCAGTCCTTCCAGCCCAAGGCTACTGTCCTCTAGTGGGATTTGAACCCCCGACCTTCTGGCCTGAAGTACCTTGCCCCAGCCACTAGTGTGGTGACAAAACCTTCTTCAGATATATTCGGGAAAGGAAGAAGATCAGAGGTGGAATTGCAGGACTCAGAAGTGCTGCAAATGGACTCGTGGAAAATGACATTGAAAAAGCAAAATTGCTAAACGAATACTTCTGCTCTGTTTTTACTAAAGAAAGTCCTGGAGAAGGACCAACTGTGACTCCCAAATATAAAAATGGGAATGAAGTAGTTACCACACCATTCACAAAAGATGAGGTGTTAGAACAACTTGCAAAACTGAAAGTGGACAAGGCCATGAGACTGGATGGGATACATTCCAGGATACTGAAAGAGCTCAGAGAGGTTCTTGCAGGGCCATTAAACAATGTTTTCAACAGATCCTTGGAAACAGGAGAGGTTCCTCAGGACTGGAGAATGGCTGATGTCGTACCTCTACACAAAAGTGGTGACAGGGAAGAAGTGTCAAACTACAGGCCTGTGAGCCTTACCTCGGTGGCGGGAAAAGTCATGGAGGCGCTCCTGAAAGAGCGAATAGTGAACTTTCTCAAAACGAACAGGTTGCAAGTCCCGAGGCAACATGGTTTTACCAAAGGACGATCTTACCAAACAAATCTGATTGAGTTCTTTGACTGGGTGACCAGGGAGCTAGATCAGGGGCATGCGATGGATGTCATCTACCTGGATTTCAACAAAGCCTTTGATACTGTTCCTCATAGGAGGCTTATCAATAAACCCGGTAGCTTGGGGATGGATCCTAAGATGGTAAATTGGATCAGAAATTGGTTGACTGACAGACGACAGAGGGTGATGGTAAATGGAGCTCACTCGGATGAAGGGAAGGTGATTAGCGGAGTGCCCCTGTTCAATGTATTTGTGAGTGATATTGCTGAAGGACTGAATGGAAAAGTCTGTCTTTTTGCAGATGACACGAAAATTTGCAACAGAGTGGACTCTCCCGAGGGAGTGGTTAACATGAGGAAAGATCTACAAAAGCTGGAAGAATGGTCTAATGCTTGGCAATTAAGATTTATTGCGGAGAAGTGCAGAGTCATGTACCTGGATAGCAGAAATCCAAGGGAAAATGTATGCGATAGGGGGCGAGAGGTTGGTGTGCACGGATCAGGAGAAAGACCTTGGTGTGATTATTTCTGAAGATCTCAAGGTGGCAAACAGTGCGACAAGGCGGTGGCAAAAGCCAGGAGGATGCTGGGTTGTATACAAAGAGGAATCACCAGCAGAAAGGAAGAGGTACTTATGCCACTTTAGAAGTCACTGGTGAGGCCTCACTTGGAATACTGTGTTCAGTTTTGGAGACCATATCTTACAAAGGATGTAAAAAGACTGGAAACTGTTCAGAGGAAGGTGACCAAAATGATTTGGAGCCTGTATCAGAAGCCTTATGAGAAGAGACTTGAAGACCTAAACATGTACACTTTGGAGGAGAGGAGGGACAGGGGAGATATGATTCAGACCTTTAAATACTTAAAGGGAAATAATGAACAAACAAACCTCTTCCAAAGACAGGGAAGCTGTAAAACTAGACGGCATAACAGGAAGCTGCAAGGTGGTAAATTGAAAGGCAATGTCAGGAAATACTTTTTCACAGAAAGGGTGGTGGATACTTGGAATGCCCTCCCGATGGAAGTGGTGGGGGCAAACACGGTGACGGAATTCAAAATGGCATAGGACAGACACAGTGGATCCCTTTACAGCAACAGGATAAAATCAAAATAAACTGAACCATCTAATTTCTCAACAAATAGCGGTGTCCTGCATGGAGTGGTGGGTTCACCCCTAAAAGGGACGTGGGGAGGGGTGGCCTGCACAGAGCGGCAGGTGCACCTACTCTTGCCATCGTGCTGGGCAGACTGGATGGACCATGCTGATCTTTATCTGCCGTCATTTGCTATGTTACTATGGTTGTAGCCATTGTGTAACTTTTGTGAAACAGTCTTGAAGTTGAGTGTAGTCAGATTGATTGGAGAGGAGTGGGCAGTACCACATTATATCATCAGCATATATGTGATAATGGATGTTGTGTTTTTTGATAATGGTGCATAGGGATTGAAGGTATAGATTGAAGAGGGGTGCGGATAGGATGGAACCTTGAGGTGCTCCTTGTGATTGATGGTAGGGTTTGGAATTGTTTAAGCCAATTTTTATTTGTTGTTTTCTCTCTGTAAAATATGATTTGAACTATTTTAGTACTGGATGCTGAAATCCAAATATGTGTAGTCTCTGTAGTAGGATGTTGTGCTTGACTCTGTTGAATGCTGAAGAGATGTCGAGGAATAATAATATGTAGGTTTGTGTGTGATCTTGGATTCCTTCGGTTATGGTATTAATAAGGCAGGTCATGAGGGTTTCTACCTCATGTGTTGGGCGAAATCCATATTGTTGAGGGTCTAGTAGATGTTTTTCATCAATGTGATTTTGTAGTTGTATTTGTACAGTTTTCTCTATGATTTTAGCCAGGAATGGGAGGCTGGTAATTGGACGATATGATGCTGGGTCTGATGGGTCCAGGTTTGGTTTCTTCAGTGCGGGACGAATAGAGGAGAGCTTAAGATTGATAGGCATGGGTAAATTAGACTTACCTGCTAATTGTTGTTCCTTGCGGAACTCTAGTCCAATCCCGGAACCATAGAGTTGTCAACCTCCTCCAGCAGCCTTGGAGACTGAAATACATCAGCGCTTTGCTGGCACCAGTATAAGTAGGCAAGGACCGCCCCCTCTCACCAGTACCTATTGACAAAGCACACTGAGCAGAACAACAAATAAGTAGAATTAACCAGAATACATTCAACAAGTATGGGAAATAATTAGTAACAGCTATACATATTTATAAATATATATATACACGGATTAGTTTTTTTTTTTTTTATCGACTGTGTCTTAATATGAATATCATCTTACTACACAGAAACGCCCCACACTACCACCTCCGGAGAGGATGGGCAGCCAAGAGCGCTACGCAAGAGGGTCCTCCAAAGGCTTCATCCCGCGCCACCTGGAAGCTAGGAAACGCAGAGTACCTGCGGGAGTCGAAACAGTCAGGCTGGCAACCCTTCAAAAAACAGAGGGAGGGATCCGGGACTGGACTAGAGTTCCGCAAGGAACAACAATTAGCAGGTAAGTCTAATTTACCCTTCCTTAGCGTCCCTCTAGTCCAGTCCCGGAACCATAGAGGATGTAACAGAGCAGTGAATATCAACGGGAGGGACAAGCAAGCCCAACCTGAAGCACCGCTGACCCAAAACGCCCATCCTCCGCTGATAAAACATCTAAGCGGTAATGCTTAGCAAAGGAATGTAAGGACGACCAAGTCGCCGCCCTACAAATGTCGCCTACCGGAACCAAACTGAACTCTGCCCAAGACACCGCCTGCGCCTGAGTGGAATGAGCCCAAAGACCCTGCGGCACCAACTTGCCCTTCAAGATGTAGGCCGATGCAATCGCCTCCTTCAACCAGCGCGAAATAGACGACTTCGCTGCCGCTTCACCTTTATGTGGTCCCCCGAACGCCACAAAAAGCCGATCCGACCACCAAAAGGACGCCGTCTGAGAGAGATACCTCTTCAAAACCCTGCGAGTGTCCAACAGACGCAACTGTCCCCCCGATCCGGCCCCGTGCCGATCCGAGAACACCGGAAGAGAGACCACCTGGTTAACATGAAAGGCGGATACCACCTTGGGTAAGAACGCCGGAACGGTACGGAGAACCACCTTATGGTCGGAAAACGAGAGATAGGGCTCTCTACAAGACAAGGCCTGTAGCTCTGAGATCCTCCTAGCCGAACAAATCGCCACCAAGAAAACAGTCTTCAACGTGAGATCCTTTAGCGAAGCAGTGGACAACGGTTCAAACGGAGGAGCTAGCAATGCTTCCAACACCAAATTTAAATCCCACGGTGGAACAGCACAGCACCGCGGCGGCCGCATGAGCAACACCGCCCTCAAAAACCGCTGGACATCCGCATGAGCCCCGAGAGACTGCCCCTGCACCTTTCCACGGTAGCAGGAAATGGCAGCCAATTGCACGCGCAACGAACTAGCTGCCAAACCCTTGTCCACACCATCCTGCAAGAACGAGAGGATCTGCGACACCGAAGCCCCTAACGGACACATGGTACGCTCCATACACCAAGCCTCAAAGATGCGCCAGACTCGAATGTACGCAAGAGATGTGGAACGTCTACGCGCCTTCAGCAAGGTCGAAACGACCGCCGCCGAATATCCCTTAGCGGTCATCCGAGCCCTCTCAAGAGCCATGCCGTAAGCGAGAACCGAGCCACCTGAGGCATGCGCAACGGACCCTGACACAAGAGATCGCTCCTCTGAGGGAGTCTCCACGGGCGATCCGCTAACAGCCGCACCAAATCCGCGTACCACGGCCGTCTGGGCCAATCGGGCGCCACCAGCACCACGAGGCCCCAATGACGCTCTATGCGTTGCACCACCCGGCCTATCAGAGCCCAAGGCGGGAAGACATAGAGAAGCTCCCCTTGCGGCCAGGGCTGCGCCAGCGCGTCGAGCCCCTCCGACATCCATTCTCGCCGCCTGCTGAAAAAGCGCTCCACCTGAGCCGACTCGAAGGTCGCCATGAGATCCATTAGGGGAACACCCCAGCGCTGCACTAGAAGCGCAAAGACTTCGGGGTGCAGGACCCACTCCCCCGGGTCCACCCGTCGGCAACTCAGAAAATCCGCCGCAACATTCTCTACGCCTGCCACATGCTGTGCTGATAGACACTCCAGATTCGATTCGGCCCAAGCGAGCAACTGAGCGGCCTCCCGCTCGAGCCCCACGCTGCCGGTGCCGCCCTGACAATTTATGTAAGCGACTGTGGCCGCATTGTCCGAGAGAACCCGAACCGCCTGCCGCGCAAGAGTCCCCTGAAACGCCTGTAGAGCCAGAAACACTGCTCGCATCTCCAACCGATTGATGGACCATTCCTTCTCCTCCAACGAACACTGGCCCTGGCAAACGTGCCCCCGCAACACGCCCCCCACCCGAGAAGACTGGCATCTGTGGTCAGCAGCTTCCAGGACGGAGGTTCCAAGGGCATACCCACGGCCAGATGCTCCGGTCGTAACCACCAGCGAAGATCCAGGCGTACCTCCGTGGGACAGATCAGCCGTCGAGACAACGCATCGCGCTGATGAGACCAACAACGGAGAAGCGCGCTCTGTAGCTTTCGCATATGTGCTCTGGCCCAGGGCACCACCTCTATCGTTGCCGCCATCGTGCCGAGCAACTGGAGATACTGCCACGCCGTGGGCGCCGCCTGCAAGAGAAACCGCCGCACCAGCCTCCGCAACGCCTGCGCACGCTGATCCGGCAAGAACACTGCCACTTGATGAGTCTCGAATCGCACCCCCAAGTATTCCAATGACTGCGAGGGAGTCAACCTGCTCTTCGCAAAGTTGACCACCCAGCCTAGACTCTGTAGCAACTGCATCACCTTGGCGGTGGCCTCCGCACTTTCCGTCTGAGACTTCGCCCGAATTAACCAATCGTCTAAATAAGGATGCACGAGCACCCCCTCCTTGCGAAGAGCCGCCGCCACGACAACCATGATCTTGGTGAAAGTGCGGGGCGCCGTCGCCAGGCCGAAGGGCAACGCTTGAAACTGAAAATGCCCCCTGGGAACCGCAAACCGCAGATAGCGCTGGTGCTCCCGCCGAACCGGGATATGCAGGTAAGCCTCCGTGAGGTCTAGCGAAGTCAGAAACTCCCCCTGTCTGACAGCAGCGATGACGGATCGAAGTGTCTCCATGCGAAAGTGAGTTACCCGGAGACACCGATTGAGCCTCTTTAAATCGAGGATAGGATGAAAGGGTCCCTCCTTTTTCGGCACCACGATATAGATGGAGTACCGACCGGAATCGCACTGGTCCCTCGGCACGGGAATTATGGCCCTGAGTTTCAACAATCTCTGCAACATATCGACGATGGCTCGCCGCTTGAGCGGAGCTCTGCAAGGCGACAGAACAAAGGAATCTAACACGGGACAATGAAGTTATAGAGCATAACCCTCTCGAATTACTTCCAGAACCCACTGATCTGACGTAAGTTGGACCCAGGCAGGGTAAAATTCCCGCAACCGCCCCCCCACGGGAACTACATCCACCTGAGCCCGCCTCATCTCATTGGGGCTTCTTAACGGAGGAGGAGGGGAAGGCGGAGAAACCTCTGCCGGCCCCTCTGAAGCCACGAAACCCCTGGCTTCTAGCCGGAAACCTTCCGCGCTGAGGCTGCCCAAAACGAGACGCCCTAAAACGGCGAAACTCCCGAGGAGCTCCTCGAGACCCCGCGGCAGCCCAGACCTGCTTCGGTTTATCCTCCGGAAGACGTCCCCCTTTAGATTCACCGAGATCCTTTACCAACTTTTCCAAATCCTCCCCAAATAACAACTTCCCTCGAAAGGGAAGCTTACTGAGACGAGCCTTGGAGGAACTGTCGGCCGCCCAATTGCGCAACCACAAATACCGCCTCGCCGCTACCACCGAGGCCATAGACTTAGCTCCACTACGGATGAGATCATAATGAATGTCCGACAAATAGGCGGCCCCAGACTCCAAACGCGCCGCATCCTCCACCTGCGCTGTCCCTACATCCCCCTGCAATCGTTGGGACCAGCGCAAGCAACCTCTCGCGACCCGAGCCTCAGCCACGGCGGCTTGCATGGAGAGGGCACACACATCAAAAACCTGCTTCAATAGCGTATCCAATTTCCTATCCTGCACATCCTTCAATGCTGCAGCGCCCTCAACCGGGATCGTAGTCTTCTTAGTTACTGCCGACACCGCCGCATCAACTTTGGGAGACCGAAAGAGCTCCCTATCCTGATCGGACAATGGATAAAGGCGCGACAAGGCACGGGAGCCCCTCAGCACCGATTCCGGCGAGTCCCACTCCTCCTGAATCATCCCTCTAAAGACCCTATGCAGGGGAAAGACCCGCTGGGACGTACGTACCGCCTGGAGCAGTGGATCCTCCAGAGCATCATCCGTCGCCGTCGCCTCCGCAGGCATATTCAACGTTTTGAGAGTCTCGGCAATCAAGGCCGGAAACTCCTCCCTACGAAACAGCCTGACGAGCCGACTGTGCTGTTCCGTGTCAGGTAACTCTCCCTTCTCTAACTCCTCACCTGAGGTGTTATCCAGGTCCACGTCCTCCGCCCCTAGGTCCTCCCCCAGACGAGACGCAGGACCCTCATCTGCCGACCCCTTGGCCACCTTCGCAGCAGGAGCACCGTCTTCAGGCCGAATCAGGGACCCCGGACGCTTCTTCCCCTCCGAACCACGAGCCGGAGAGACCAACCCGGGTTGCAGGAGCGCAAAAGCCTGCTGCATGAGGGAGAAGAAATCTGGCGGAATCCCCGGAGCTAAGGCCACCGAATTCTGACCCTGTGAACCCGAGGACCCCTCCCCAGGGGAAGACTCCGGCCCCTGAAAATCAATAGATGGAGGTAATACCGCCACCGCCCCTAGTGGAAGTACCTCACTGGCGACGGCCGGAGATGGAGCTGTACCCTCCATAACGTTGGACTCCAGAGTACAGGCCCCACACACACTGGACCCTGCCAATAAACCCCGCTTAGCACCACAAACCACACAGCGTGGCTTCGCAGGCATACTCAGAGAAAAAGCTCTACTGCCACCCTCGGTCCCGCGGATCAGCAGCACAGCATAGAAAAAAGAGCCTTTCAGGCAGGCTCAACAAACCCCCATTTTTACTATCAAGTTTTTTTTTTTTTTTTAAATTCTTCACACACTAGAATCCCAGACCTCCCCCAAGTGGAATCTAGAAGGTCTGCAGCCAAAACGAGGGTTAGAAAGCTTAAAAAAGGCAAAATTAAATCAAAAAATCAAAACGGGATTTTTTCAAAATGGCCGCCGCTGCCGATTCCCTCCGAAAACACCACGCGGCAGACCACCCCGATATGGACAGAAAACCTAAACCTAGCCCCCCCACCTGCTAAATCTCAAAGGGCCCCAAAAAAATCAGAAAAAGGAACACCTCTTACTCACCACTGCAAAGATCGGGTGAAGAACAGAGGGAGAGATGCAGCAGCCTCGCTGGAGCTCAGCCTGACTGTGGCTTCAGCTCCAACACCGGCAACACTTTCCACAGCTGCCCTGTAAACTCCGGGCCACTGCTGCCAGCCTGCAACCTGCTCCTCACCCTTTAACGCGGGTTCGGGAGCAGGGAGGCACAGAAACACCTTTGTGCTGCCTTAACCCCACAGTGCTCGTCTAAGCAATGGGGCTGTGAAAGGAAAGAAGGGAAAGTGATAGAGAGAGAAGAGGGAAGGGGAGGGAAGGGGGGGGGCAGATGGAGCCAGAGGAAGAAATCTCCTGCAACAGCACAGCTCCTGTAATCAAAACACAGAAGGGCAAAGTAAGGAAAGTAAATCCAAATTTAAAGGTAAATGTATTCTATTTAGCTCTGCCTATTTCTCTAACTGAGCCCAGAACCAGGCTCAGGATCTCCTTCAGCTGCTTGGAGACTGAAAGTACTGGTGAGAGGGGGCGGTCCTTGCCTACTTATACTGGTGCCAGCAAAGCGCTGATGTATTTCAGTCTCCAAGGCTGCTGGAGGAGTTTGACAACTCTATGGTTCCGGGACTGGACTAGAGGGACGCTAAGGAATATTCCTTCTTGGAGTGCTTTATTCACTATCTTGGCTATATATGGGCTGATTTTGGTAGTTGCTGATTTGATCCATTTAGGGTGACATGAGTCAAGCGGTGAGGTATTGGTGTTAAGCTTGGTTAGGATGTTTTCTATATTTTTACTATTGATTGTTTGAAATGTGAGCCAGCTGGTCTTGGTAGGAGTCATGATAATGTGTAGGGGGATGAGTTGAATGGGGTCTGGGTGTAGTTGTTTGTACTGTGTAGCTGGTTGATAGTGAGTAACATTGATTGTTTCGTTTTACTAGGTCAAATAGTTCTCTTGGGTGGTTTATTGCAGTGTTGATGATTTTTGAGTGGTATTCTTTCTTGGCTCGATCTGTGGCAGTGTGATAGTTTTATAGAAGTATGAGGTAGTTGTTCCAGTTGTCATTTGAGGTGGTTTTCTGCCATTTTCATTCTGTTCATCTCAGTTCTGTTTTTAGTTTCCGGAGGGTATGGGTGTATCATGGAGTTTTATGGATATGATGTTTTTTGGTGTTCTTTCATTGTTTTTCTGGTAGTTTTGCTGCAAGTCCGATCACTTTGTTCCAGTTATCTGTTAGTGCTGTGATGTCTGTTGAATCTGTGGTTAGATACAGTATAGTGTTTTCTAAGAAGGCATCCTTGTTGAAGCTTTTGAATCATCATGTTGTTTGTTGGTGATCTGTTGTTGTTGTTGTTGGTTTTAGAGTTATGGAGAAGGTGATGAGGTTATGGTCTGACCATGGTAGGGGGTGTGTTTTCAGGGAGGGGGGACTGATGTGGATAGGGTGGGTAGGTGTAAGATTAGGTCCAAGGTGTTTCCTTTGTTGTGAGTGGGGAGGGTCACTCTTTGTGTGAATTCCATTGATTCCATTGCCGTGAGGAAAGTTTTAGATTTTGAGTGTTCCAGGCAATTTTTAATTATGGAGGATAAGTCATTTGACGATGATAGAAGCGTTCTGTAGTTGAGGATGATGGTTATGTGGTTGTTCGTGATGGTGACTGTATCGGTTTTGTCTGTGACGTTCGTTGGTATGGGTCAGAAGTGTAGATGTGATTTCATGAAGATAAATACACCTCCTCCTCGTCTGTTATTTCTTGTGCATTGTAGCAGAGAGCATTCCTTTGTTTTTATTTAATTGATGAGGACGTTGTTGGTATCTGAGAGGAAAGTTCCAGTTGTGCACAGGATGTGTAGTTTGTATTCGGTGAGCAGGTCTGCAATGGTCTGTATTTTGTTTCTGAACTTTGCAATCATGGGCCCTAAATCTGGATACTAGACGTTGCCATTGCATGGTGGCAGGTAGGGGCTGTGCATGTTGCCTTCGCAGTGTCCTCACCCTGAGCCGGCCCGGAGAGTGGATGGCCTGATCCAACAATCAATCTGGAAGGGGTGAAAGGTTTTATTGCTACAAACCTCTGGACTCATGAGTGAGTTCTTAGTAACCGTCTGAGATAAAAGGCAATATCATAGAATCTTATGGAGCCGTCCCAGCTGGATCAGACATGGCTGGAGAGATTTATTCCAAATATTGCTCAGATATAGCTGTGATGTGGGGCCAACACCGATGACAACTGGAAATCAGATGCTGTTATATCACTTTGCATCTAAACTGAACTGGACTCAAATTTGTTGCTAGACTGAATTTACAAGTGGAAGTCCCACCGCACTGAAACCAGCACGAGGCAGAACTTGTTCATTCATTCATTAATTCATTTGTTGCCTATTGTTTAGTTTCTAAGCGGCTACATAATAACACTCATAATTACAACCCAAGATAAAACAAACAGTACCATTAAAATGAAAACCCATCATATGCAGAGGACAACTAATAGATCACCAATTTTTGCTAAACATTGGAATGGAGGAGTAGCCTAATGGTTAGAGCACTGGCTTGGTAACCCAGAGACCAGGGTTCAATTCCCACTAGCATTCCTTGTGGCCTTGGGCAAGTCACTTAACCCTCCATTCCCTCAAGAAAATCTAAGAAAATCTAACTCAGCTCGCAGCCATCTTCTGCTCCCCCAATCGGGGTTGAGCAACCTGAGCAGGCCTGCCAGCCTTCCCGCTCAGGGTTCTCCAGCCCAATCGGAGCTGTGGGAGAAGGAGGAGGAGCCACCCGGCAATTAAAAGCAGCCGCCGTTGACGGGACAACACTCAGCTCACAGCCATCTTCTGCTCCCCCGATCGGGGTTGAGCAACCTGAGTGGGCCTGCCAGTCTTCCCGCTCAGGGTTCTCCAGCCCAATCGGGGCTGTGGGAGAAGGAGGAGGAGCCACCCAGCAATTAAAAGCAGCTGCCGTTGGCGGGACAACACTCAGCTCACAGCCATCTTCTGCTCCCCCGATTGGGGTTGAGCAACCTGAGCGGGCCTGCCAGCCTTCCCGCTCAGGGTTCTCCATCCCAATCGCGGCTGTGGGAGAAGGAGGAAGAGCCACCCGGAAATTAAAAGCAGCCGCCGTCAGGTGGTCCCGCGCTTG
The DNA here is from genome assembly GCA_033557465.1 of Ichthyophis bannanicus. NCBI lineage: Eukaryota > Metazoa > Chordata > Amphibia > Gymnophiona > Ichthyophiidae > Ichthyophis > Ichthyophis bannanicus. The sequence continues at coordinate 59,391,648 of CM066045.1, forward strand.
GCGGGCCCGCGCCTGAGGGCCTCGCCAGAGGGCCCTTTGGCGTGGCCCTTAGGCGGGGCGTGAAAGGCCACCACCTAGGGCGATCTTTCAAACAGTTCGCTGAGCCCAGTAGCTGCGCAAACCCAGCATCTCACAACCCTCCGCTTGAGGTACTCTCAGTAACTTTGTTTTCCGCAGTGCCTGCCTGTCCCGGAGTTCATCTCTACTAAAATTGTTACATGGTAATTGCTGCACGAGGTTACTAAGTAATCTGCTCCATAGACCACAGTGTTATCCCTCATTGTGTTAAGCCTCATAGTGTTTAGTCTGTTGCCTTTGCCCTGAAGTTTATCACTAAGTAACATTGCTACATGGTAATTACCACTCTGTGATTCTAAGTATTCATCTCTATATGCTACAGTATTATTCCTCCAGGCACTCTGTAAGGCCCTTATTGTTTCTTCCTCACACGCTGTCTCCACTGTAATTTGCTACATGATAATTGCTTCACGATAATTGTACACGCTGTCTCCATTGTAATTGGTCCCAAGTGGCGACATGTCCTTTTGCACACTATCTAACTTTGGCACATATAAGTGCATCACTACTCTCTCACCTCAAGGCCACGCAGCAGCCACCAAGCCACCATGGCCCTCCCTCTACTTACCCTCTCCACCATAGTCCTCCTAGCAATCACCCTACAATGCTCAGTAGCCCTCTTAGCCGGGCAGTACCACATCACTACCCTACCCTACCTGGGCAAGAAAAACCATTCTAACCCCTTCCACTCTGCTACCAATCTCCCACACCACTCTTGACACTCACACCTACTGTATGTGGCCCTCAATCATCCGGACAACCCCAAAAAAGCTCCACCAGAAACACAACTTTTCCTGAAATGTGCCCTTGTAAACTCACGCTCAGTACGCAAGAAGTGGCCGGTCATCCCAGACCTGATAGCTGTCCATGGCCTAGATCTCCTCATGGTGACAGAATCATGGCTCAAGGATACTGATACAGCCCTCATAAACTAACTAATCCCTCCCAACTTCTCCATTCACACCTGCCACAGAGCCAACCGGAAAGGTGGCGTAGTTTTTATCCTGGCAAGAACAGAACTAGGTTTCCAACTACTCACAGCCAAGAGCTCCATACACGCGGACATAATCACCATTGCCAACAAAGATATCATCTTAAACCTCATTTATAGATCCCCCTCCTCTCCACCTGAGGTCATCTCTACCTTCATTGACTTAGCCTGCAACCCAGCTAACCCTCGCAACCCCAACTGGCTGCTTGGAGACTTCAACTTACCCTCCCTGCAGTCCATCCAAGCAGACGCCTTCCTAGAAGCTATGCAAACACTTGGTTTCGAGCAAATAGTGAACACCTCCACCCATCTCAAAGGTAATCCGCTGGACCTAATCTTCGCCCCCCACTCTGCTGCCAGCCAGAAGGCCAACCTAAACATGGATATCACCCCCATCCCTTGGTCGGACCATAAACTAATCACGTTCCAGATACCCGCTCATCTTACTCAATTTCCCTCCAATGACTCCAGTACAGAATCCAGAACTACTTCTCACTTCAGACCACTTGATAAAGAAGAGTTCATTAAACACGCCTTACCTATGCTCAAACTAATGTCCCCTGACCTTGACGAAGCAATTACCAACTGGAACGTCACACTGAAAACATTCGCTCAACTACCAGCTATAGACAAATCATCTGCACCCAAAAGCTCTAAAAGAAAAAGACATCCAGCCCCGTGGTTTACAGCAGATCTTCGGACATCTCTCCTCTCCCTTAGGAAACTTGAAAGGAAATGGAGAAGATCTCGCTCTGAAACTGACAAAGCAACATACCTAAACCACCTTAAATTCCATCGCGAAACTGTATACCTCAGAATGAGCGAATACCATGCCAAGCTCCTTCTCCGCTTTCTAAACAAACCTCGAGACCTTTTCAGCCTTGCAAAATCCCTAATTAAGGAACCTTCACCTACCCAACTCGATCCTATTTCCCCTCAGTCATATGCTGACTACCTCCAATCCAAAACTTCCATAACCGACACAGTTTCAGTTACCACCCCCTGCCACGCCCACACCTCACTTCCACCTATCACAATGTTCACCACTCCAACAGAGAAAGACATCCAAGATCTCATCGCCATCATCAACACTTCTACAGCTCCAAGTGACCCCTGCCCAGCATATTGGGTCAGAGCTCTGCGAGTTGAACTTAGTCCAATTCTACTCAACATCATTGGTCTTTCCTTCTCAACAGGCTCTTTCCCTGCATTCCTCAAACAAACATCAATAAGACCACTTCTGAAGAATAACAGGCTTGACCCACTAATGTCTGACTCCTACTGCCCCATTTTGAGTATACCTCTGTTAGCCAAGATAATAGAGAAGGTTGTCCAGAAGCAGATTCAACACCACATCGATGTAGTGTCACCCCTTGACCCCTGTCAACATGGATTCAGGGAATCTCACGGTATTGAAGCTCTCCTCACCACCCTAACCAATGCTTTGAATAGAGGATTGGACAAGGTCGAAAATGGCTTCGCACTCATTTTCCTAGATATCTCCGCTGCCTTTGACTCCGTTAATCACAATCAACTTCTCACTCGTCTCCAGGAGAAAGGCATCTGTGGCCTCGCTTGGGAATGGTGTAGGTCTTATCTATCGGATCGTTGGCAGCATGTCAGAGTTGGTTCCACCACATCCGCACCTTTCCACCAACATCAAGGTGTTCCGCAGGGCTCCTCTTTATCCGCGCTGCTGTTCAACGTCTACATGCAGCCGATATGTGACATCATACGCTCCTTCAATATCTCCACTCTAATCTATGCTGATGACGTCCTGCCGTTTACACCATTCAAAGTCAAACAACCAGACTTCACCAACCTTATCAACTGTTTCAACGCCATCACTGACTGGTTACTATCTCAAAATCTCCGCATAAACCTCAAGAAGACTGAAGTTCTGTTTATATCAAGGAACAAAGATTTCTCCCCTCCATCCTCCCTAAGAGTAAGAGATGCGGAACTCCCTAGTAAACTCTCCATTCGCTACCTAGGGATTACACTGGACCAGCATTTTGACTTTAAGGAGCACATACGAATCACCACCAGATCTGTCTACAATAAAATTAGAACGCTAAGGCACCTCAAGCCTATGTTACCTCATAATGACTTCCGGACCATTTTCCAGGCCCTCATTCTACCACACTTTGATTACGCAAATGTTGCCCTGTATGGACTCCCCAAGAACACCCTCAATCCGCTGTAACTCGCTATGAATGCGGCTGCGCATGTTCTCTGTGGTATAGCAAGATCAGACCATATCACCCCGATACTTAAGGAACTCCACTGGCTACCAATTCATTGCAGGTTAACATACAAAATCCTTCTCATCATCTTCAAGATCATCAATAACCTAGCCCCCATGACACTCAGTGACCTTATCACCCCACCCCGAAAAACAGAATGAGAAGGTCAGTAACTGACAACACATTGATCATCCCTAAAGAGTCCATCAAGTGCACCCAGACGACCAAGAAAAGAACCTTCGCCTTCTACGCCCCAAAATGCTGGAACGACCTTCCACCAGAAATTAGATCCATCAAAGACCTTATTCAGTTCCGTAAGGCAATCAAACACCACATTTTCCTACTCCACTTTGCACAAGCATCCACCCCGCCTCTGCTCACCCACACACCAATGCCCACAAACCTTTCATGCTCTACATAAATAACCCTGTCACAAGTATTCGTGAGCTAGCCTTAGCCCTTCTTGATAATACCAACCTAATCTAATTGTGTTTTATGTACATATGTATATAGTTACCCTGTTGCTCCAAGTTTAAACTCCTGTTTCAATGTAAGCACAGGACAGTCTTCTGACTGTGCAACCTTTGTTATATGTAAACCGCGCTGATAACAAATAGCGCGGTATATAAAAGTTGTTAAATAAATAAAATAAATAAATAAATAAGTTATCAATGTCCCTGTTTAATGTACATTACCAAGTTTAAGTTTCAATGTAAACTGCTTTGATTGAAATGATAAAGCAGTATATAAAAACCTGTTAAATAAATAACTCCTATACAAATCTGAACCAATCATTACATCCCCCATGGAAGAATAAGCTAATGTGAATAATATGTCTTCAATTTCTTCCCTAATATCATTGAATCCTGTTCATTTCTCATCTCAGGATGCAAATTATTCCATCCAATTACTCAGCTACAGTAAATACCTGAGCACACGTAATCACTTTAGACACAGCCTGCAAGAAGGACAATCCAATCAATCAAAAATTGTAGAACATACTAAACAAGTATAACGATTTCCCAGTAAACAAGACATTTTCGTATTTCTTTTGCTTGTTCACATGTTATCTCAAAATAAAGCAGGTACCTTAAGAAACAATCAACCCAGCTATTTTTCAGGAAATCAAGCTTATTGTTTTAATTTATGCTGCACTCTCCCTCCCTCTCTTCCCCCACCCTCTCCCATAGTCCTTATTATTACTTTGGGCATATCCACAATGAATAAACATGAGAGAGGTTTGCAGACATAGCAGTAAGCACAGCTCTATCTCAGGCATATTCATTGTGTACATCCTGAAAGCCCAGCTGGTTGTGGGCTTACTAGGACATGCTTGGGAAGCCCTGATATATATTCATATAAATGGAGAACTTGAACCGAATATGAGGGATTCTGAACTTTTTATTGAAAACCAGAAACATAGAAAATGATGGTAGATTAAGGCCATAAGGCCTGTTCACTCTGTCCATCCATAAGAACTAGTAAATTCTACAATCCTTTCCTCTCCCTCAAAGAGCTTTCGTATTTGTTCCATGCTTTTTTGAATTCAGATACAGTTCTCATCTCCACCACCTGTAATATGAGATTGGATTTGTTTAGTGTAGTTCACTGGTCTAGCAGCCATATTTGCTTAAGGGAAAACTATTGGACCAATATAAAATTCATACAGAGATGATGTTTGCTCGTGAGCTTTCAAGAAAGCCTAGGTCCCTTCTGCATGCAACTGGTATTTATCAGTAAGTGATAACCTGGGTCTGTTCTTTCTTCTCAGGATTTGGTGGCCTGGATAACCACTGGCTTTCTCCACATTCCACACGCAGAAGACATTCCCAACACAGTGACAGCAGGAAACGGGGTCGGCTTCTACCTGAGACCCTACAACTACTTCAACGAGGACCCTTCCATCCACTCTCACGATGGGGTCTACTTCACAACCCACAAGGACTCTGAGAAGTGTGAAGTCAACCAAATGGCATGTCTGTCAAAAACTGCATCTTGTGTTCCCAAGCTGCCTCCCTTTACCTATGATGGCTTTGAAGACATGCTGAACCTCTAACAGCCACAGACCAAAGGAATGTACTGGGTTCAGGGCTCAAAGAGAGAGATGCAGACCAGTGGTGACCTTTTATGAAATGCCGTTAATGCAGTAATAGTTCATTTTCAAACCATTAGCAATGTATTTAAAAACTGAATCCTGAAATTTGGTTCAGCTAGCCCAAATTCTGTCAAAAAGTATGAACCGGGTTACAGAGAAGAGAGCTCTTATATTTAAGTCTTAAAAGGGTGCTGAAGTACAGCATCTTCTCCAGCACGAGATTTACTTAGAATTAGCAGACCATCAGTCAGAAATCAGCTGCAGTCTAGACTTCTTTCCACTGATCAGGTGACCGATGCTTGGTAGCACTTGACATATTTCTGGATAGTCTTCAATAGTCAGAACAAAAAAACAGACCAGTGAATGCACCTGGTTGTCATAAGATGCTGGTTTCACATCTGAAGACATGATTTGAATGTGAGTTCCCCTTGTAAAAGTACTGGCTTTACTGCAGGTGAGGTCTTTGATTTTCTTTGAAACCTTCCTGCAATTTATCAGCATTTAGCAACTTCCAGTCGGGGGGGGGGGGGGGGGAGGAAGGAAGGAATGTTGAAGCAAATGATGCTGTAAAACATGTTGGTTTTATTTTTCAGGGAAAACTCAGACTTAGGCATGTGTGAGCTGGGGACGTATTGTACTTGAACTCCAAGGAGAGAGGTAGAGGTGGCTCCTGCTGCCCCCAACACCCAACCCTCCTACTGCTCTTTAGTCCTAGATCATTGTAAAGAGATTCTTAAGCATTGGGGTAAAAGGACAGAGTCCTCAATATTTTTATTCCATTCTCGGACTGGAAATACTGGCGATAAATACTGGGGATTAGTGGAGCGATTCAGCGCATCGTTAACCGTATCTGCATCCATATAATATAGTACATGACAATGGAAGACCAATGAGCATAGTAACGTAGCAACATAGTAAATAACCACAAATAAAGACCAAAATGGCTCAACCAGTCTGCCAAGCTGAGATTGATTTTCATTATAGATGTGCATATAAAATTTCCAAATGCAACCCAACACTAACTCCCCCCTTGCCCATGTCTTCCACTCAATCAATCAGGTCCAAGCCCAACCAAAATCCATCATAGTGTGGGCCTCCCCTTTCTTTTTTAGGAGCTCTGGTGAAATCTGATGTCTGCTCTTTAGGACGCTGGGTACCTCCATATTTTTCCAAGGCGATCCTGCTATTGCTGTTTAGGGTTCAGTCTGTCCAGTTATTACTGTTGACAGTGCAGAGATAAATCTCAGCTACCAGACGTAGAAGCTTGACTCCAGATAGCTCTTTATCCAAGTCAGATTTTGTTGTTTTCCTCATTAGTTCCCTACCATCTGGGCCAGATAACATGACACAGATATACTTTATCTGCCTGGGCACTAATAAGAACCTCCTATCTCTTTGGGCATGACAAATTCTCCCTATGCAGCATTAACTGGAATGGTTTTAATGGGACCCTCTGGAAGGACACTTCAAAGCTCCATAACAGGAGTTTTGGCATATCTGCTTCTTCAACTAAAATATGCTGGACTTCTGCAGTTCTGGGTACAATCACATTTTCAGGGTGTCATGACTGTGTCTACAATAAAAATTGACTGTCTAAGGCTTGAGGGATATAAGCATTGCCTTGTCATTCTGAAGCTGTGGGAATGTTTTACTGGACCAGTTTTGAATGAACAATCCCTATACTATTCCACAGTATTTCCAGTTCAACCAAGGAGGAGTGGAGAAGTAGCCTAGTGGTTAGGGCAGTAACCTGGGATCAGACAGGCTAGCGCGCGCCTTGGGCAAGTCGCTTAACCCTCCATTGCCTCATGTACAACCTTAGCTTGTAAGCCTCCTGGGGATGGGAAATACCTTCAGTACCTGAATGTAACTCGCCTTGATCTCCTGCTGGAAAGGTGTGAGCTAAAAGCTGCTAACTAAACTAAATAAAAATCAGATCAAGCATTTAGGAAAGGTGTTGTCCAACTGCATAGCCTTGCTCTTACCATATAAAGGCAACCTGTATGGAATCAAGTGTGCTTCTTGTAAGATCAAGCTGATGTAGCAACTAAGAAATAAAAAGAATTCAGAGCTCTCCGATCGTGCCGTGGAGTTTGTTTCAGGACTTAGCCCTTGAAAGCGTTTATGACGTGGTCACATGTCATGGGCACCAAGCATCATTGGCTGTTTTCCTAAAGCATGGAACAGTGTTCAGCGAATGAGACAGCTGGACTGGGTAAAGGACAAGCACACCCGTCGTAGTCTAGGCTATTACAGAAGTGCAGAGGGAAATGGAATAGCATCCAACTTGGGTCGGGTCAATGTGTTCCCACTGTAATCCCGCCCCTGAGTCTGCCTCTTTTGCCCACGCTGAAGGGAGCTGGTTGCAAAGGAGGAAGGACCCCATCTGGTTGTTGTAATTTGTTTTGAAGCTGGCTAGATCAACCCCTCCCTAGTTTCAAGCCCTTCCTAAGCTTATTTCACTACTTTAGTAAACATCTGCTTCACCCCCTCCCCTTACTACCAAACCACCACCTTTCCCTCCAGCCTCCCTTCTGTTAAATTCCCCAGCTCCTTCTCCTCAACCCCTGCTCCACCGGCCTGCACGTCCTTCTCTTTTTGCTAGTTTTAAGAAGCAGATGAAGAGGAATGAAGAAGCGCTTGACGTATGAGTTCTCATGAAAGATTTTTTTTTATTGTTTATTTTATTTAAAAAGATTATATGCCGCAAATCAATATTTTCTAAGCAGCTTACAATAAGACATAAGGAATAAATATAATCCTAAAACATAAATGAACAAGACATATAATACAGGAGTATATAGGACACTACAGCATCACAGAACCAAACATAAGGAGACGTCTAGTTTTAGGCAGTAACAACTTGCAAAAATATCAGTATTTCAGTCATTTATGTGTGCAAATAACCTCTTATAAAATACTGACATGTGAAAGTGCATGGTGCATATTTTCACTGCGGGTGTGCACTTGGGAGGAGTGTGAGTGGTGTAAGCAAGTATGTGTGCTGATTATAAAATACGATAATTTATGCGTGTACTTGCAAGAAGTAGGCGTGGTCTTTTACAAAAGTTCTAAGGCTAGTGTAACTGATTACACCGTAATTTAGGGCATATTCTCTGCGACTTACCTGCATACTTGACTTTATAAAACAGGCATAAAATAGGAGCTTAAAAACACACATTAAGTAGGTGTGAGTTTATAAAATTACCTTCCACATGCAGCCTAAGGCAAATCGCTTGTTCAAAACAACATAGCCTTTAAACACCTCCAACATCTCAAATAATCACACTCTAAATGGAAGCTCAGAGGCAAGGCACGCCAAAGGATGGGCGCAGCACCAGGAAAGGCACATTCTCAAAAATCCAAAACGAATTCTGACAGTGGCGTTCTGAAGAATTTACAAAACCTTTAAATACTGGAGACAAAAACAACGTCTGAAGAATAGAAGTTTTCCTAGGACAAGTGTAGTTTTCAGGCGCTAGAATAAAAACAGTTTATAAAAAGCCGAGCCAATAGGCGTTGATGACTGGCATTATGGATTGTAAGCTTGTGCTAACTCAGCAGTGCCCTACCATATGCCCAGTACAGGCAGGTGCACTGTGATGACTGTCCTCGATTAAACACTTGAGCGAGTGTTTTAGTGCTCCACTGTACCAGTGTGGTAAGACATAGCTTGGGAGCGTGCTATGCTCTACAAGACATGAGACACACGCAGCTTCTGCAGTGGGAGATATGCCGTGAATAGGCGGTGGGAAGGGCTGGGCCCCCACCAAAAAATCACAGCATGGCACACTGCAGGCTGCCCGTGGAGATTCCATCTCCCATGGGCAGAAGAAGAGAAGCTGTGATTGCGGTAAAGACCCGGCGCCCATGGGAGATCGGAGCCCCGCGGGCAGAAGAGGAAGGGTCTCTGCCCGTGGGACAGAGCTTGGGAAGGTGCTTGGGACTTGCCATGTCTCACTCATTAGGTATGTGTGATATGCATTTGGAGACTCCCTCAGTGTTAAACACATGCAGGGTGATGCAGAAACGCTAGCGCACTCTACGCGTGCAGGTAATGTGGCATCGACGCACAACTACCGCTGGCGAGGAATGCAGAGGAAAGATTGGCACGCGTGTTGTCTGTGTAGAAAGTATTAAAATGATATCCAAATAAGCTGCGTGTATTGACATGAGATGCTAATGAGTCATCGCCTGATGCAGAGAAACACGCAGAGAACCGGAAGGCCGAGCGCAAAGCTCAGTAGTGCTGTTGTTCTAACGCCTCATTGGAGCTGTTGTAAAATTCTGGCGTGGGTAGGAAAAGACAGTTTGGGCATGTGCCAGTGGACAGTCATTCTTGAAGAATCGGCGGCATGGAGTCTGTACATATAGGAGAAAGATTCAGCAGGTAGGAGAGATAGAAATGTCTTTTGCTTCTCAGCCCTTACATGGTCTAGAGCTGCACATGAAAGAAAAGGGGAAAACGACAGAGACCTGGGAAATGCGGGAGAAGAAAGGAGGCGAGAGGATATCGCGGTCACTGTAAGCGCATAAAATCAATGTGCATCCGTGCACCCCGCCCTCCTGACTTTACGCCAAAGTTTTGCGCATACCTCATTTGCATGTGCTTCCTCTGCTGCCTATTGGCATATACCGTTTGCGGTCCTCGCGCACTAGAAATCATGCACACAACTAATGAGTGTACAACTTCAACGGCTGCGTTCTGCATTGACCCTATTAAGCTGCTTCTGTCAGGCCTCTGAACCTCGGTGCAGGTACACTGAATCTGATCAGAGCTCTGATGAGGGAAACATCTAAGAGGATAGACTCCAGGTGCCCCCATCAGCAGGAAGAAATCTGAGCAGGCTGCAGTTTCTCTGAATGGCCTATGTGTGGCTGACTTACCCTGCCGTCCTCGGAGAACTCCCATTACAGGTAAGTAACTTCGCTTTCTGAGCACCATTAGTCCTGAGGGGTGGGAATTAAGCACTTAGAAGCATTTTTCAAAGGCACAGGATGGGAGGAGGGAGAATCCCCCTTCTAGGCGTGTGCACAAGCAAGAAAGATTTGGTTTGTTTTCATTTTTTTTCATGGATTTTTCCTGATTTTCTGATGTTTTTTCAGTTGTTTTCATTGTTTTAATAGTGAAATTTAAGTGCACACTTAATTGATTTAATGTGCACTAAGTCAATGTGTGCATGTTAAGAATATAAGATATGTCATACCGGGTTAGACTGTGGCAGGTGCAGGCCTGTGACCCACGGTGTCTGACATAGGCAGGCCAGCATGGCTAGCTTGACCTGTAAATGAGGCCTGTGGAGAGGCATATAGGATTGCACATCCCCCAATATGCTGCTATTGTAAGAAAGAACTCAGTAGAAATATTGAATTAGCTTAGATAAGCAGAATTGCAGAATTAAGAAATGGAAAAATACAGAAAAGATGTGTTTTAAAGTTACTGATAAGAAAGAGTACATTTGCAGAGAAATATTGAGGAGTGCTGACAGATGAGTTACAGAACCTTGCTCTTCTGCACGCACAAATGGTCCCATAGCCTTGAAAGTGTGAAAGTAACAAGTTGATGAACTGACCATTGTAATTGGGACTAGAAGGGGGGCAGGCAGGTGTCATGCCTACAGAAGCCCACAGAAGGAACATAATTGGAGAAACTTATCAGTACCGGGACCAATAGAAGGGCTACGGGAGGTACGGGAGCGTACCGGGACCAATGAAATGTTTTTCTATACCTAGAATGGAACAGAAGTCTATAAAAGTTGTTGTAATGCTTGAAAACTTTGCTCAGCCATTTTGAAATTGCCTTGCTTGAGACTTGTGCACAAATAAATGATTTGGACCTTCTGAACAGACTCCTGGTATCATTGGTTTGTCTGCGCTTTGCTGCTACATATTCCTTATAAGAACATAAGAACATAAGAACATAAGATATGCCATACTGGGTCAGACCAAGGTCCATCAAGCCCAGTATTCTGTTTCCAACAGTGGCCAATCTAGGTCATACGTACCTAGCAGTTTCCCCAAGGGACACAGGTTCCACAATGCTTGTATTGGTTCAAGCATTGATATCCTGGGTCCCTTCTTAATAATGGTTTATGGACCTTTCCTCCAGGAACTTGTCCAAACCTTTTTTTAAACCCAGCTACACTAACAGCCTTTACTACATCCTCCGGTAACAAATTCCAGAGTTTGATTACACGTTGAGTGAAAAAATATTTTCTTTTATTAGTCTTAAATAGTTTACCCTGTAGCTTCATTGCATGTCCCCTAGTCTTTCTATATTCTGATAAGGTAAACAATCGATCTACGTTTACCCGTTCCACTCCGTTCATTAATTTATAGACTTCTATCATATCTCCCCTCAGCCGTCTCTTTTCCAGGTTAAAGAGCCCCAACCTTTTTAGCCTTTCTTCATAGGAGTAGCCTTCCATCCCCTTTACCATTTTGGTGGCTCTTCTCTGAACCTTTTCTAAAATTGCTATATCCTTTTTAAGATATGGCGACCAGAATTGCACACAATATTCAAGGTGCGGTCTCACCATGGAACGATATAGAGGCATTATAATATCTTTTGTTTTATTTTCCATTCCTTTCCTTATCATACCTAGCATTCTATTTGCTCTCTTGGCCGCCGCTGCACACTGGGCCGAGGGTTTTAACATGGTATCCACAAGGACGCCTAAATCTTTTTCTTGGGTGGTGGTTCCTAATGTGGAACCTTGCATCGTGTAACCATAGTTTGGGTTGTTCTTCCCTAGGTGCATAACCTTGCACTTCTCCACATTAAATTTCATCTGCCATTTTGATGCCCAGTCTTCCAATTTATCAAGATCCTCTTGCAATTTTCCACAATCCTCCTGGGTTTTAACAACTTTAAATAGTTTTGTGTCATCAGCAAATTTGATAACCTCACTCGTTATTCCACTTTCCAGGTCATTTATGAATATGTCAAAAAGCAGCGGACCCAGCACAGATCCCTGGGGTACACCACTATTCACCTTTCTCCATTGGGAAAATTGGCCATTTAGCCCTACCCTCTGCTTTCTATCTTTTAACCAGTTCCTGATCCACAGTAGTACACTGCCTCCTATCCCATGACTCTTTAGTTTTGCCAAAAGTCTCTCATGAGGGACCTTGTCAAAGGCTTTCTGAAAGTCCAGATACACAATATCAACCGACTCACCTTTGTCCACCTGTTTATTCACTCCTTCAAAAAAACATAACAGATTAGTAAGACAAGATCTTCCTTGTCTAAAGCCATGTTGGCTGTCTCCCATTAGGTCATGACTATCTATATGCTGAGTAATTTTATTCTTTATGATGGTTTCTACCATTTTTCCCGGTACTGATGTCAGGCTCACCGGTCTGTAGTTTCCCGGATCACCCCTCGAACCCTTTTTAAAAATTGGTGTTACATTGGCGATCCTCCAATCCTCAGGTATTAGAGATGATTTTAATGATAGTTCACAGATTACTGATAGCAGGTCTGCAATCTCAAATTTCAGTTCTTTCAACACCCTTGGATGTATACCATCCGGCCCAGGTGATTTGCTACTCTTCAGTTTATCTAATAGTTGTAGGACATCTTCCCGATGTATCGATATTTCCTTCAATTCTTCCACACCTTTAAATACCACTTCAGTCGTGGGTAACATCCCTACATCTTCCTCAGTAAAGACCGAAGCAAAGAATTCATTCAGTCTCTCCGCTATCGCCTTGTCGCCTCTTAGTGCTCCTTTAACCCCTTTATCATCTAATGGACCAACTGACTCTCTCACGGGTTTTTGCTACGAATGTACTTGAAAAGGTCTTTATTTCGCGTTTTTGCTTCCGCAGCAAGCTTCTTCTCAAATTCTCTCTTTGCCTGCCTTATCAATGCCTTGCATTTGACTTGCCAGTGCTTGTGCTGTTTCCAGGTTTCATCATTTGGCTCTTTTTTCCATTTCTTGAAAGATGCTTTTTTGGCAACAACAGCCTCTCTGACCTCAGCTTTAAACCATGCTGGCAATTTTTTGGACTTCCTTCCACTTTTCTTAAAGCGTGGAATACAGCTGGTCTGGGCTTCCAAGATAGTATTTTTCAACAACACCCAAGCTTGATGTACGTCTTTAACCTTTGCAACTGCTCCTTTTAGTTTTTTCTTAACTGTTTTCCTCATTCTATCATAGTCTCCCTTTCGAAAGTTAAAGGGTAGTACTGTGGATTTCCTTACTATCCCCCCTCCACTAATTAAATCAAAGGCGATCATGCTATGATCACTATTGCCAAGTGGCCCCAACACCCTTATCTCTTGCACTACATCTGGTGTTCCACTAAGGACTAGGTCTAATATTGCTTCCCCTCTGGTCGGTTCATGAACCAGCTGCTCCAAGAAGCAGTCATTTATTTCATCTAGGAACTTTATCTCCCTAGCATGTCCTGTTGTGACACTGACCCAGTCGATGCCGGGGTAATTGAAATCACCCATTATTATTACTGCACTGTAACTTTTGCTAGCTTCCTTGATTTCTTTGAGCATTTCATCATCCATTTGTTCATTCTGGCCAGGCGGACGATAGTACACCCCCACTGCCATCGCCTTCCCCTTTTTACATGGAATTTCAATCCATAGAGATTCTACAGCAAATTTTGTTTCTTGCAAAACTTTAATCCTTTCTGACTCAATGCCCTCTCTAACATAGAGCGCAACCCCTCCACCAATTTGATCAGCTCTATCATTTCGATATAGTTTGTACCCAGGTATCACAGTGTCCCACTGGTTGTCCTCCTTCCACCATGTCTCTGATATTCCAATCATATCTAACCTCTCGTTTAGTGCGTTGGCCGGGAAGTTGTGGAATCAAAGTGTATATAGGGCAATATACCACGACTTTCCGCCTCTATAGGCTTGGTCCTGCCGGGATCGCGCCCTTCCGACGAGGGCCGCTCCCTGGCGCCACCGGTCCCTTGTATCGGAGGGAGCTGGTCGGACCTCGGCGGGTGACGAGCCCGGCTGGAGTCAACGCCTCGAACCCGAGTGAGGGGAGTCCGAGGTCCAACTCATGCGCCTGCTTGGGAAGTTTTGAGGACCGGATCCGGTGAGTATAGTTTTGATTTTGGGTCTAGACAGAAATAGAAAGAGCAGTACTGCCATTGGAACTTGGAATTTGGAATTTGTAATCTCGAGATATTGGGAATTGGTAAGAGAGCCTGATCAACTCTCAAGGAAGAGCCGAGTAGCCTGGCATGGGAATTCGCTGGGTGAAACCCTCATCCTTTTTGTAATTGGGAAAAGACTAGTCAGAATAGATAGAAACGAATGCATTCTGGGAATACGTTGCTAGCATGATTGTGTGAACGAAGTGTGAATGAGAGGTCTGGCAGCACGGACCAAGTGAAGGCGGACCCCTGATTAGCGCATTTCCTGACCGGGCGACCGCGTTCAGGTCGCGAAAAGGGGGAAGCGATTGTCGTCTTGTCTTGTTATTTGTATTCCCTATACGTTTCCAGGGCCGTGAGGACCCCTTACCCACGGTCCGACTTCCTTTTCCCTTCTGTCTGTTGTTGCGCGCACACATCGAAATGGGAGGGGCGGAGTCTACTAGGAACACTCCATTAGAATGTATGATCGCACATTTTAAAGAGGGATATTCAGGAGATTATGGTATTAAAATGACAGCAGCCCGTTTGCAGATTTTGTGTACTAGGGAGTGGCCCGATCTAGACCCCATCTGGCCCCGAGAGGGAACGTTCACCGTAGAGATTATTCAGTCAATACACCGTAGAGTGCGGGTAGCGCACCCCGATCAGTACCCCTATATAGATTCCTGGTTAAGTATTTGTGAAGATCCGCCCTCCTGGGCGCAGCGCTGTTATGAGGAACAGTGCAGAATAATGTTAGCTAAAACAGATTCTAGACAGAGAAAGGAACAGCCTAGAATGAACGAGCAGAATAAGAAAGCCAAGAAGAAACCCATCTTGGCAGATCCCGATTCCCCAGAAGTAGTCCTCAGGCAGCCCCGAACCCCAGGTCCAGTAAGAATAGCCCGGCGGCGTCCTGCCCCAGATCCCCAGAGACCGCCGGAGCCGAGGCGAGACCCAACCCCTGACCCCCCTCCTCCTGGAGGAGAGGAAGAGACAGAATTAGCGGGAAGAGAAGAGGAGGATGTAAAAGGTGAGCCAGAAGCGGAGCTAGAAGAAGAAGAAGGAAGGAATCCCCCAGAAGAAGAAGAAGAGGACAGTGTACAAATAATTGAGAAAGCTAGCGCTAGCACTAGCAAGCCAGTGAAAGAAAAACCCAAAGCAAAACCAGTTGAGAAAAAGAAAGCGACTCCTGCAAAGACAACGACAATAGCCCTTAGATCCCAGACCCAAATGACGCCTGGGACGACAGCCAAACTGTTTCCCTTAAGGCAAGTCCCGGGGGTGCCCGTAAAGAATGATAATGATGAAGTGGTAGCGGGACCCCTAACTTATGTGTATATCCCGTTCTCTACAACGGATTTATTAAATTGGAGGTCGCACTATGCCTCCTATACTAGCAAGCCCCAGGAGCTGACAGAATTAGTAACTAGTATTATGGAAACTCACCAACCCACTTGGCCAGATTGCCGTCAGCTCCTGACCACCCTATTTACTACAGAAGAACGAGCGAGAATTAGAAAAGCAGCTATTGAATGGATGGCAGAAAACCCTGCAGCTCCAGCGCAGGGGCAGAATATAATAGATCGTAGAGAAGCAGCTCAGAGAGAATTCCCAAATGAAGACCCCCAATGGGATCCAAATACAGATGAAGGATCCACCGCCCTAGCCCGTTTTCGCCAAGGCTTTTTACAAGGCCTGCGAAGAGGAGGCCAAAAAGCTATGAACCTTTCCAAAGTAGCAGGAATTATCCAAGGAATAGATGAGAGCCCAGCAGATTATTATGAAAGATTAACTGAAGCATACAGAATGTATACTCCCTATGATCCCGAGGCACCAGGAAGTTTATGCATGGTGAATTCTGCTTTTGTAAACCAGTCTCAACCAGACATTAGACGTAAATTACAGAAATTAGAAGGGTTTGCGGGCATGAATGCAACACAGTTATTGGAAGTCGCTCATAAAGTGTATGTGAATCGTGATACTGAAAGACAGAGAGAATGTGATAGAAAGATGAAGAAGAAAGCTGATTTTTTGGCTGCGGCCATAGTTGAAAAGAAAAGGGGAGGTGTCCCTAGTCGAAGGAGCAGAGGAAGAGGGCGGGGTCAAGGCGGAGGCCGGACCCAGAGACTAGGCGTGAACCAATGCGCCTATTGCAAAGAGGAAGGACATTGGAGAGATACTTGCCCGCAACTCGAAGACGCCCAGCAAGATGACGAATACGATCATCAGTGGCGAGAAGAAAGACGAGGCCGTCCCCGAGGCCGAGGAGGAGCCAATCGAGAACAATTCCAGCGAGAGAGGGGAGGAGGAGCCATCCAAGCATTGGCCACACAGGCCCATGATGAGGATGACGTGGATTAGGACAGACCGGGCTCCAAGTTTGCTTTAGGTCTCCAGGAGCCTATGGTCGAAATACAAATAGGAGACCAATTTATGAACTTTATGGTTGATACTGGAGCAGAACATTCAGTAATAGACAAAAAGATAGCCCCATTCACCAAGAAAGCAGTCACCATTATAGGAGCAACTGGTGCCAAAGCCACAAAGTCTTTTCTTCAAAACCGAATATGCAGTCTAGGAGGACAGCAAGTAACGCATCAATTCCTTTACATGCCCGAATGTCCAGTACCCCTACTGGGACGAGATATGCTAGCCAAGCTTCAAGCCCAAATATCTTTCTCTGAGCAAGGAGAAATGCAAATGACAGTGAATTCCCAAGCCAAACCAGCAGGAGTAATGCTGCTGACAGTACCCCGAGAAGAAGAGTGGAGATACTACATTGATGATTCGATTCAAGATACCTATTTTGAACAAACTTTAAAGAACATTCATGCACCACTTGAAGTGTGGGCAGAAGGCAGTCCCCCAGGCCTAGCCAAACATATAGCTCCAGTGATTGTAACCCTCAAGCCTAGTGCTACCCCAGTGCACGTCAAACAGTACCCTCTCCCAAGAGCCGCAATTGAAGGCATTCATCGCCACCTACAGAGATTGCTTGAGTATGGCCTGCTAAAAGTATGTCAATCCCCATGGAACACCCCACTTTTGCCAGTAAAGAAACCTGAGACAAATGATTATCGCCCAGTGCAAGATTTGAGAAGAGTAAATGATGCAGTTGAAACTATACATCCAGTTGTGCCCAATCCTTACACTCTTCTAGGATTGATACCCGCTGAAGCTACCCATTTCACTGTACTGGATTTAAAAGATGCATTCTTTTGCATAAGATTAGCCCCTGTAAGCCAAATATTGTTTGCATTTGAATGGCAGGACCCCATCTCTGGAAGAGGGGGCCAACTCACCTGGACAAGATTACCCCAAGGATTCAAGAATTCACCTACCATCTTTAGTGCTGCACTAAATCAAGACCTTTCAAGCTATCCAGTAGCCCCGGGGAAGAGAGTACTTCTCCAGTATGTGGATGATCTGTTGATAGCTGCCGTATCAGAAAAAGAATGTATATTAGCCACCCAAGATCTCTTGCAGTTACTAAATGAAGCTGGATATAAAGTTTCCAGAGCCAAAGCACAACTATGCCAAACAGAAGTGAAATACTTGGGTTTTCGTATTACCCAAGGAAGCAGAAGATTAGGCAGAGAAAGAAAAGAAGCAGTATGTAGAATTCCAACTCCAACAACCAGAAAGCAAGTTAGAGCCTTTCTGGGAGCAGCAGGATATTGCCGAATCTGGATACCCAACTTTGCCCAAATTGCCAAACCACTGTATGAAGCCACAAAAGGAGAAGAGAAGTCACCACTGGAGTGGGGACTTGAGCAGGATACAGCCTTCCAGAAGTTAAAAGAAGAATTGATGTCATCACCAGCACTTGGACTACCAGATGTCCACAAACCTTTCCACTTGTTTGTACATGAAGCACAGGGAAATGCCTTAGGCATGTTGACTCAGAAATTAGGGAATTGGGAACGACCTGTAGCCTACCTATCGAAACAATTGGACCCTGTGGCCAAAGGATGGCCACCCTGCTTGAGAGCAGTTGCAGCTACAGCGCTACTAGTGAGTGAGGCAGACAAACTCACACTAGGACAGAACATACGAGTCACTGTGCCACATGCAGTCCTTGCCCTTATGGAACAGAAAGCAAATTATTGGCTCACCAATTCCCGAATGTTGAAGTACCAGAGCATGTTATGTGAAAACCCACAGATACAACTTGAAGTGAGCCATGCCTTGAATCCAGCTACCTTGATACCCATCAGTGAAGAACTCCCAGAACATGACTGTATCGAAGTCATGGAAACTGTGTTCTCTAGTCGACCTGACTTAACAGATGTGCCCATAGACAATCCCGACCAGATCTATTATGTTGATGGGAGCAGTCTCATCCTTGATGGACGACGCTGTGCCGGATATGCAGTCGTCACTCAACACGAAGTAGTTGAATCATCAGCCCTAGCCTCAGGCACATCAGCCCAGAAAGCCGAATTGATAGCACTCACCAGAGCTTTGTTATTAGGAGAAAAACTTGTGCTAAATGTATATACAGATTCCAAATATGCTTTCACTACCTTGCATGCCCATGGAGCTCTCTACAAAGAAAGAGGACTCATCACATCCGGAGGAAAATCAGTCAAGTATGGTCCCGAGATATTGATGTTACTTGATGCAGTCTGGGCCCCAACACGTGTAGCTGTCATGCATTGTAGAGGACATCAAGCAGGAAAAGGAGAAGTTGCTCGAGGAAATAGATTTGCAGATGCCTCAGCACGACAAGCAGCTATGACAGGACAGATTGCCCCACAAGCTATGCCAATGCAAGCAGCATTGTTTCCAGTACCCTTGAATCTATGGACCCCACGATATACCACCAAAGAATTGGATTACTATTGTGACAAAGAAAATGGAGTATTGAAAGACGGATGGATTGAGCTGCCACCAGAAGAGGGCAGTCAACCTCCGGGAAGAATAGTAATTCCTGAACTGTTAGGACCATCCTTTGTCAAAGCTTTCCACGAAGCCACCCACTATGGAAAGAGTGCTATGGAGAAAGCACTCAGACCACATTTCTACATCCCTCTGATGACAACCATATCAGCCTCAGTAGCACGACAATGTCAGATCTGTGCCAAGAATAATGCCAAGCAAGGCCTTATTACAGCACCCCGAGTTCAGTCAAGAGGTGTGACCCCCATGCACAACCTCCAAGTTGATTTCACCGAAATGCCAAAAGCCAATGGATACCATTACCTACTAGTATTAGTTTGTACTTTCTCTGGGTGGGTAGAAGCATTCCCAACCAGAACTGAGAAAGCCCGAGAAGTTACCAAAGCCTTAATGAGAGAGATTGTCCCCAGATTTGGAATCCCAGCAGTAATAGGGTCAGACAATGGACCCTCATTTGTCTCTCAAGTTACTCAGCAGTTAGCAAAAGCTTTACAGATACAGTGGAAGCTCCACACTGCATACAGACCCCAGAGTTCAGGGAAAGTTGAGCGAATGAATCGTACATTGAAAGCCCAAATATCTAAGCTTTGTCAGGAGACACACTTGAAATGGCCCCAAGTGCTTCCCATAGCTTTACTCAGAATACGCTCAGCCCCTGTAAAGTCAACAGGATTTTCCCCTTTTGAAGTTTTGTATGGTAAACCCCCACCAATAGTGCAGGGAGTCAAAGGAAGTTTAGCCCAGATTGGTTCAGAAGTAACCAGACAAGAACTCCTAGCTCTTAGTTTTGTTCTGCAGACTCTCCATACGTGGATCCAAGACCAGTTGCCTATCAACTTGACGGAACCCTTGCATCCCTACCAGCCTGGAACTTCGGTGTGGATCAAAGATTGGAAGAAGATACCGTTGGAACCCCATTGGAAGGGACCGTACACCGTCATCCTGTCTACCCCAACTGCAGTAAAGGTAGCCGAGATCGACGCCTGGATCCACCACAGCAGAGTCAAGCCCGCCGCCGATCCTGAACCAGAGCGGTGGACAGCCGAGCAGCACCCTGATGTACCCTTGCGAGTTACTTTGAGACGGCAACCAGCAGCATAGACACTTCATCACAAGTGCTTTGCAGTAGCCAAGTCTTTCGAAGAGGATTGCTGTTTTCCATACAGCAACAGTTTTGTTTCAACGAACCCAATTTGTGTGTGTGATTTGACACACTACTTTGAGACTACATTGACAAAGCCAGACTTCACAAGCCAACTGAATTGCTAAGTTGGTTAATGTGGGCTGGACACCTTGAGGATCTTCAATCAACACTCAGCAACCGTTAAATTGCTTCATTAGCAAACGGGACGAAGAATAATAGACCGTCGTGATCAAGATCAGCAAGCTGAGGATTCAGAAGAACTCCAATCAACATCAACATGTATCTTTGCTTCTGCTTTGCCTTGGTTGCCTTCTTCGGAGGTTTTGAACAGACTTATGCTCTACCTCCATGCACTGCTTGCATTACTTCTACTAGAACTGGACTGAAAGTAACTCAGACTTTGCTTTACCATTCTTACTATACCTGCAAGGGAACAATAACTCGGTGTATCTATAACACCACTGAACTAAATGTTTGCACTCATGGCAAAATTAAAGCATGCTATAATCCGCATCAGAATCCATCCTATTACACGTTGGAAATAAGATGGAAGGATGCAGATGGACCTATATTAGCTGCTACACCACCACTTAAGGACATTACTAAACCTGCTGTTTTGAATTTTGATGCATGTAATGCTATTAATAGAGATAGTCAGTCCACCTGTGGTACATGGGAGAAAGCGTACCGAAATGACCATAAGTATATGTGTCCAGAAGATGCCACAAATTGGTGGAAGTGTACAGGTAAAACAGGATCAGGGTATAGTACTGCTACAGCGGCAGATTACTATTGCCCGTATTGGGAATGTGTTTTCTATGCTACCTGGAACACTGGTATAACTGATGAGAAAATAGATAAACGGATGGCTACTCTAACCAAGCCAACCACAAATGATAAATGTCAGAAAGATGCTTGTAACCCCTTACATTTGCGTGTACATAACCCTCATGCATGGAAACAAGGATATAAGTTTGGTTTACGTATTGCTGGAGGAGGAACAGATCCAGGGACCATTGTGTATATTAGATTGAATACTCAAGCCCATAAGTCATCTAAATATCATATTCATAATACCTTTTATGAAGCTATGCATGTAAATAAGTTTGAGATCCCTCACCCTTCACAGAATTTGTTTCTAGAATTAGCCGGAGCAGTAGTATCTAGTCTTAAGATCACAGATTGTTATTTCTGTGGCGGAACCCAAATGGGAGATCAATGGCCCTGGGAAGCCCAAGAATTGAATTATTCCATGATTTACAATCAGACTGAATTACACAAGACAACCAGTGAATGGGTGTTAGCGCACTCAATCGTTGGACGTCTTTGCTTTGCCAGAACTGGACCCCAGTTCACCCAAAAGGTAGGACAGCTGGTCTGTCTTAGCCAGAAATACTATAATGCCACGACCAAAAAGACAGCATGGTGGTCAGGAATCAGACATCCTGAACCTCCTAACCCATTAGCTAGATTTCCTGAACTCGCAGGTCTATGGACTAACCTTGCCAAAGTCCAAGCCTGGCAAGCCCCACCTGGCCTATATTGGATCTGTGGAAACCGAGCATATGCGCAACTCCCACCACAATGGGGAGGAGCATGTGTCTTAGGAACCATCAGACCTTCTTTCTTCCTGTTAAACACTGAACATGGAGAACAATTAGGGTACCCTGTATATACTACCCACAAACACAAAGGAGCATCGAGACAGAAAAGAGAGGCCTTACAGATAGGCAAGTGGGAGAAGTGGCAAGGTGATGATTGGCCACCAGAAAGAATTATTGAGTATTATGGACCTGCCACTTGGAATGATGATGGTATGTATGGTTATCGTACCCCAATTTATATGATTAATCGTATTATTCGCTTACAAGCAGTAGTTGAAATAATAACCAATGAAACTAGTCATGCTCTCACGCTCTTAGCTAGACAAAGTACTCAGATGCGCACTGCCATATACCAGAATCGCTTAGCCCTTGATTATTTGCTAGCAGCTGAAGGAGGAGTATGTGGTAAACTGAATTTAACCAATTGCTGTTTGAAAATAGATGATAAAGGTCAAGTAGTTGAAGAAATTGCTAAAGATATGCAAAGACATGCTTATGTGCCAGTACAGACTTGGCACGCCTTGAAATTTCCTAATTGGTTTGCTAACCTTTTCTCTTGGCTGGGAGGATTTAAGACTTTCGTTATCTTAGTACTAATCCTTGTTGCTGTTGTCCTCTGCTTACCATGTTTAATCCCATGTTGTATGCGTTCCCTTCATAGTGCTATTGATAATACCGTAGAGCGGAAGACCGCAACTAAAATAATGGCTTTATACAAAGCTAGTCCTAGTAGAAATCCTTCAATCATGATGTGATTCTTCAGAAAGTGATTTAATTCTCACACCTTATTAAGTAATAGGGTGAGATTAATCAAAGGGGGGAATGTGGCAGGTGCAGGCCTGTGACCCACGGTGTCTGACATAGGCAGGCCAGCATGGCTAGCTTGACCTGTAAATGAGGCCTGTGGAGAGGCATATAGGATTGCACATCCCCCAATATGCTGCTATTGTAAGAAAGAACTCAGTAGAAATATTGAATTAGCTTAGATAAGCAGAATTGCAGAATTAAGAAATGGAAAAATACAGAAAAGATGTGTTTTAAAGTTACTGATAAGAAAGAGTACATTTGCAGAGAAATATTGAGGAGTGCTGACAGATGAGTTACAGAACCTTGCTCTTCTGCACGCACAAATGGTCCCATAGCCTTGAAAGTGTGAAAGTAACAAGTTGATGAACTGACCATTGTAATTGGGACTAGAAGGGGGGCAGGCAGGTGTCATGCCTACAGAAGCCCACAGAAGGAACATAATTGGAGAAACTTATCAGTACCGGGACCAATAGAAGGGCTACGGGAGGTACGGGAGCGTACCGGGACCAATGAAATGTTTTTCTATACCTAGAATGGAACAGAAGTCTATAAAAGTTGTTGTAATGCTTGAAAACTTTGCTCAGCCATTTTGAAATTGCCTTGCTTGAGACTTGTGCACAAATAAATGATTTGGACCTTCTGAACAGACTCCTGGTATCATTGGTTTGTCTGCGCTTTGCTGCTACAAGACCAGGGGTCCATCAAGCTTAATATTCTGTTTCCAATAGCAGCCAATCCAGTTCACAGATATCTGTCAGGTTCCCAAAAAGGTAGACAGTTTTCAAGCTGCTTATTTCAGGGGTAAGCAGTGGATGGGCTGTTAAATCAATTTAGCACGCAGTATTTTTTTTTAACTGAATGGAGTGGGGAAGTAGCTTAGTGGCCAGAGCCCTGGCTTGGTAACCAAGAGACCCGAGCTTGATTCCCACTAGCGCTCACTGTGGCCTTAGGCAAGTCCCCTAATCCTTCACTGTCTCTGCTCACACTGCTAAGGAAACCCAGGAGCCAGCACTGACTCAAAGGCACACATTGCATTCTTGACAAAACAAATGCACGCCCATAGTTCTTTCTCCAAATTTATATTAACAGCTCTCAGTGGTCCCCACTTTGTGTGTTTCTGTTCCCCCTTCCATCCTTGAGTGTGTCTCCCTGTATCTGTGTCCATTTGCATCTCTGTGTACACGTGTGTCTCCCTGTTGCAGCAGAGCGCAGACAAACCAATAATACCAGGAGTCTGTTCAGAAGGTCCAAATCATTTATTTGTGCACAAGTCTCAAGCAGAATCACATTCAAAATGGCTGAGCAATGTTCTCTGGCAATACAACAACTTTTATAGACTTTTACTCCATTCTAGGTATAGAAAAACATTTCATTGGTCCCGGTAACCTCCCGTACCTCTTCTATTGGTCCCGGTACTGATATGATTATCCAATTATGTTCTTTGAGTGGGCTCAGCACCTGCTCACCCCCCTTCTAGTCCCAATTACAATGGTCACCAACTTGTTACTTTCCTACTTTCAAGGCTATTGGGCTAGTTAGTACGTGTAGGAAAGCAGGGCTCTGTAACTTCTCTGTCAGCAGTTTCAATTAAATCCCTTGCAGCTGTATTTTCTTATCAGTGGCTTTTAAACATATTTTTCTGTATTTTTCCAGGTTCAGTTCTGCTTGTCTAAGCTAATTCAATACTTTTACTGAGTTCTAATTCTACAATAGCAGCATATTGGGGGATGTGCAATTCCTATGGGTCTCTTCACAGGCTTCATTTACAGGTCAAGCTAGTTAGGCCTGTCTGTTTAGTTCAATTAGCATGGAGCATAGGCCTTCGCCTACCTCATTCCCCCCTTTGATTACACAGGTACACTACCAAAAAACTGCCTCCAGTTTTGCAACTGATTCCTATAGATTTTGGGGTGCTGAATCCAGGAAAAATAGCCAAAATGTTCCATCACGTCACGTTTTCTTGCAAAATTAGATTTCTTACCCATATAAGGAATGTTCACATAATTTCTTTTTAGCCGACTGCAGTTTATTTTCTTGGCCCAAAATAGAGGTTGTAATGGTTAACTAACTAGAAACATTCCCTCATGATATTTTAGAGTGTTTTGTATTCATTTTATACATTAACAGGACAATTGGGAGGCGGGGGGCTAAATCCAGTACTCGCGCTGGCGCATGTTCTTTCCTGTTCGCCTCGCCTCGTTCGCTCGCTCAAACACGGTGGTTGCGACATGAACGTTCCTGTCAAATTTCAGTTTCTTGCAAGTTCATTATTATCTTTTGTTTGCTCAGTCGTAATCCAGCTTTATTCCGAAGTGGTTCACTACAGTTGTAGTTTGCAGTGCTGTGTATTTGTGATGGCTCACAGAGCCAGAGGTTGCGTCAACTCTCCGGACAGTTTTTGTTTTATTTGTGGGGAATATACCGTGAAAAAGCGGCAGAGGAACATTTCTGCATTTATTAAAAAAGTATATTTCGCCTATTTCGGTTTGAAGTTAGGCGATCAAGACAAACCGTGGGCTCCTCACAAAGTGTGCAAGACATGTGAGGAAGATCTACGCTTATGGATGAAAGGTAAAAAACAAGCATTTCGTTTTGGAATACCTATGATGTGGCGTGAACAAAGAGACCACAGCAGTGACTGCTATTTTTGCTCTTGCATTGTGAAGGGATACAACTTAAAAAATAAGAACGTAATAAGTTACCCCAACCTTCCCTCAGCAATTAGGCCTATGCCTCATAGCAACGAAGTACCTGTGCCTGAACCACCAAAATCTTTGGATCATATTTGTGTGGACGGTTCTGATCATGATGAGACTCATCAGATGGCTTTTCCCGATGAGTCCAGTACTTCCGAGTTTGAAACTGAACCAGATCCGAAACCTGAACTTTTCTCTCAAGCTGAATTGAATGATTTAGTCCGGGATTTAGGACTCCCAAAAGATGCTGCCCAACTGCTAGGTTCTCGGCTTAAACAGAAAAATCTATTGTCACCAGGAACAACTTTTTATTGGTACCGCAACCGCGAGACACAATTTTTGAAGTATTTCAGCAAAGAGGAAGATTTGGTATTTTGCAACGATATATACGGAGTGATGGAAAAGTTTAAACTCAAGTATGATCCTGCTGAATGGCAGCTGTTCATTGATTCGTCAAAAGACAGCATAAAAGGTGGTGTTCTTCATAATGGCAACACATTCGCTTCAGTTCCTATTGCTCACTCTGTTATTCTCCAAGAAAAATACGAGAATTTGGCCCTGATTCTTCAGAAGATTCGTTATGATGAGCATAAGTGGATGATTTGTGGAGACTTTAAAATTCTATCCATGCTATTAGGGCAGTAATCCGGTTTCACCAAATATCCCTGCTTCCTTTGCTTGTGGGATAGCCGGGCCCGCGACCTACACTGGGGGAAAAAAGACTGGCCAATTCGGGAGTATTTGAGACCCGGTGAGAAAAATGTTCTTCATGAGAGCTTGGTACCTCGTGATAAAATTCTATTACCACCTCTCCACATTAAGTTGGGTCTCATTAAGCAATTCATCAAGTCCCTTCCAAAAGATGGTGAGTGCTTTCGGTACCTTTGCTCAAAGTTCCCCCGACTTTCTGAAGCAAAGCTAAAGGAAGGAGTGTTTGTTGGCCCTGATATAAGGAAACTCATTTCAGATGGAGCATTCGCTGAAACGATGTCTGAGAAGGAAAAAGAAGCCTGGGATTCCTTCAAGGATGTTGTTCTCAAATTCTTGGGGAACAGGCGGGATGAGAACTATAAGGATATTGTTGCCAGGATGCTCAATGCCTTCAAAGAACAAGGCTGTAACATGAGCCTGAAAGTCCATTTCTTGCACCCCCATGTGAACTACCTTCCCGAAAACTTGGGGGCGTACAGTGAAGAACAAGGTGAAAGGTTTCATCAGGACATCAAGGACGCAGAGAGAAGGTACCAAGGAAGATGGAACACCACTATGATGGCTAATTTCTGCTGGTTGCTGCTGCGGGAAACCCCAGATGAAAAATACGCCAAGCAGCGCACCAAGAGAAGCATTCGGGGGAAGAAGAAACGGGCCCACCAGGAGATTGATTGACCCAAGAATGAATTTAAAATCTAAACTGTGTTGACAAATATCGTGTTTTACTAAACTATGAAATAAAAATTTGCTACTTATTACCACAGTGTAGGATCACATTTATTAGAATTTTATTTTCACACCATCGGGTGATAGTCTTCATGTATTGCAATGGTGCGGTTTGCGTTTTCTATTCTTACATACATACCTGTACAACATTTTTTGCACATTTCTTTGCTTTGCTTTGTGTCTAACCTCGCTCTTATATGCTCAATGTTTGTGCACATGTATGTGGCTGTTTTAAGTGCAGATAATTTTGCTACCATCACAGTGTGTTTTGTTGACATTACTCTATTCTTATGTGCTGCCTTGTTACAATTTTCTTTATTCTTATTTGAACAACTACTAAACAATTAGTATAAAGAATTCATCCAAGAAACTTTTATCTCGATCGCACTCAATCTGAAACGTTCACCTCAAACTGCTAACCCAATGTAGCAAAAAATCTGTACGTGATGGAGCAAATTGGTTACCAGATTTGGATTCAGCGCACCAAAAAACGTAAAAATCAATCGAAACATTAGAGGCAGTTTAAAAAAAAATTGTTTTAGTGTACCTGTGTTATTCTTACCCGCAAGTGAGAAAGGGTGAGAAGCAAATCACATAATACTAGGTAAAGATAGCACTCTGTGGTATAGGGTAGTAGTTTCACATAGCTAGTAGCTTTGTAGCTGCCTTACGCTCTACAGTGTTATTAATAACTGAAGTTATCATCCGCAAGCAAAATGACAAGAAACAAGGGAGCAACAAGCAGATAGTCAAAGTCCATAGTTTCAAAAAATCAAGCGTTCAATGTAACATAAAATGGGAAATACATCCATCCAAAAACAATCGCTTATTTGAGCAAAAAATAGTTAAGTCAACTATATCTAACAACTACCTGGTGGTCTCAGAACTTCATAGCTGCTGTCCCAAAGACTCAAAGGTCAAACTCAAGGGGACAGAAGCTAAATAACATCAACGACCCCCATTGGTAGCTAGCAATGATATAGTTAAATAACCTGCCCCATATGCATCAGCACAACTTTCTTCTTTACTAATGATGACACTGGACCAGGTATAAAGCGTTCCTCTTCACACCGCTTAAAAGCATGCTCAAACAAACTTTTTCAAACCGATCCAAACTCCATAAACATCCCGACGCCTCTCCCCAGCGCCTCAGAGCGTTTCTCCTTAGAGGGTTCTTCAGGGGATTTACTGGATCACAGAAAACCGCTGCCCACGTCAAACACCATAGAATCTTGCCAGCTTCCAATCTTTCTCAACTCATGAAAAGCTTAAACAAAAAGACGCTTTATACCTGGTCCAGTGTCATCATTAGTAAAGAAGAAAGTTGTGCTGATGCATATGGGGCAGGTTATTTAACTATATCATTGCTAGCTACCAATGGGGGTCGTTGATGTTATTTAGCTTCTGTCCCCTTGAGTTTGACCTTTGAGTCTTTGGGACAGCAGCTATGAAGTTCTGAGACCACCAGGTAGTTGTTAGATATAGTTGACTTAACTATTTTTTGCTCAAATAAGCGATTGTTTTTGGATGGATGTATTTCCCATTTTATGTTACATTGAACGCTTGATTTTTTGAAACACATTGTATAGCGTTTACGAGCTGACCTATTTTTGCGAAAGTCCATAGTTTGGCAAGAGTGGGAAAAAGAACTAAAGGATTAGAAGGTTCAGGAGCACCAAGATGTCTTCTTTGTTGTGCTGTTGTAAAACCTTTGATTTAGACAGTCCAGCTGTCCGATCTTCATAGCAAATTGTGGTCCGGTGCGAACAAAACACAAATTGTCAACAATGGGGTGGGCCAATACCCACTCACTAGTAGTATTATGTAAATCAGTCTGATCATAGGGGATGGAATAATTCAGTTCTTGAGAACAAACAGTCATAAATGTGGAGACTAGATGCTACTGCTTCGGCAAGTTCAAGAAACAAGTTCTGGGAGGCATGAAGAACCTTTAGCCCAGTTCGCATAGTACTTATACAGGCTGCACAGGGTGGTAAAGCAAAAGTCATTTCAAAGCACTCCAAGGCTGCTGCCAAAATAAAGCAATAATAAGAATTCATAATGGGCATAGTCTCTGGAAAATTGGTGGAACTGTTGGCATCCACAATAGATAACAAATGTAGAGTTGATTGTAGATCCTCAAGCTTCTGCCGTACGTAGACCTACCAGCTTTGTGGCAGGAGTAGGGCTGTAGATCCCAAAGCATCACTGTCCTCTGGGATGTCTCAGGTTCTTAAAATATCATAGTACAGTCTCTCAGGCTATTATTGCCTTAAGGAGATCAGAGTATTTGAACACAGTTTCTTAGAAGACTCAATTTCTTAACACAACACAGTCTATTTCTGATGATTGCAGCTTTCTCCAGATGCGAGGCTTACCTTCAGATAAACAGATAGTCTTGAAATAGTGCAGTTTCTGAGGGACCAATGAGTCTTAGGTCCGTGGTTGTTGTCATAGGGTGAGGCGCAATGGAGTCTCAGGATGCTGTACAGTAGTCCAGTGATCAGGTTCAAAAGCAGTTGCTGGCTTTACTCGACTATAATGGATCCAAGGTTCGAATTCTGCGACTTTTACTGCAGTTGGAGTTGACAGGATGACAACATAGGGTCCCTTCCAATGCAGGGCTAACGGTATCCTTCTCCACTCTTTGATCCACACCGAGACTCCAGGCTTGAAAGGATGCAGGGGTTCAGGCAAATTGATGGGTGATCGATTTTGTACCCAGGTATGAAGACTCTGCAAAACAGAACTTAAAACCAATAGTTCATGTCTGAAAATTTCAGATCCTATCTGTCTCACATCTCCTTTTATTCCCTATAAATAGGCTACAGATTCTCAGAATCTCAAAAAGGGGAAACTCCTAAAGACTTAGCAGGGGCTAAGTATATCCTAAGAAGGGCTATAGGAAGAACCTGTTTGGACAACTGAGATTTCAAGGTTCTATTCATACATTCTATTTTTCCTAAAGTTTTGAAAGCTGTAAGTAGTATGCATCAGATATTGTCAATATCTTGGGGCCATACTTAATGGACTTGCTTCCTAAGGTTATCCACCCTCATTATTTGTACGGGGTCCCATGTGTATGCAAGGTTGTAAGGGCATACTTGGAATCTGGGTACACATTTAGACAGAGCCCTTTTCCTATTGTTAGTGCTCTAGTGAGGGCTATCAGTTTCAGGTTTCTGTGATCAATTTTCTGGGGCCAGGGCTGAGGACTCAACTACCAAATCAGGGGTCTCCACTGCATATCTAGCACAACAATGTCCATTGATGATGAAACTGCCTTCAGCCACAAAGAAAGTCTGTTCAGGGTTCTCCAGAGGGACATCAGTCAAATCCTGGCGGCTTGAGAATACAGTGTCCATAATTTCTAAACAGTCATGATCAGGGGATCAAGACCAACTGATAACAACATAGCAGGATTGAAAGCTTGACTGACCCTTCAGTT
This sequence comes from Ichthyophis bannanicus, assembly GCA_033557465.1. Classification (NCBI taxonomy): domain Eukaryota; kingdom Metazoa; phylum Chordata; class Amphibia; order Gymnophiona; family Ichthyophiidae; genus Ichthyophis; species Ichthyophis bannanicus. Next base: position 59,422,216 of record CM066045.1, read on the forward strand.
GTTTCTGGGGTTTTCACGCAACATCCTCTGATACTTCAACATTCGTAGATTTGTTAGCTAATAGTTTCCTTTGTGTTTCATATTGGTTAGAACAGAGTGTGGTACAGTAACTTGAAGATTCTGTCTCAAAGTGATCTTGTTAGTTTTGTTCACTTAGGAAGGCTGTAGCTGTAACAGCTTCTCAAATAAGGTCCAAGAGATTGAGTCAACACTCCTAGAACATTTCCTTGTGACTCATGAACATAGAGACTGAAAGGTTTTCTGGACATCTGGTAGACCCAGAATTGGTGACAACATCAGTGTGTTTTTTTCAAAGATCAAAAGGCTGCATTCTGTTCAAGTCTCCATTCCAATGGAGACTTTTCCATTCCTTTGATAGCTTGATACAATGGTTTTACTAGCAGCGCAAAATTGGGGATCCATATACAACATACTTTGTGGCACCCAAGAAGGCTCTCACTTGCCTCCTGGTGGTTGGAGTAGGAATACTGCATACAGCTGCTTTGCGTTCTGGTAAGGGTCCCAGGCGTCGAATTCCGCTGGACAATTGGAATCCTAGGTATTTAACTTGTTTGGCATAATTGCACCTTAGCTCTTGAGACTTTGTATCCAGCCTCATTAAAAAGGTGCAAGAGTTCACTGGTGGCTTGTGGACATTCACTTTCTGAGTTGGTGGTTATGAGCAAGTTGTCCACATACTGGAGAAGAACCCTTTCTCCTGGGTTCACATAGTAGCTGGAAAGATCTTGATTTAAAATAGTACTGAAGAGAGTAGGTGAATACTTGAATCCTTGAAGTAATCTAGCCCAGGTGAGCTGGCCCCACCTTCCTGTTGTGGGGTCTTGTCATTCAAAAACAAACAAAGGTTGACTGGTGGGGGCTAGGCGCACACAGAAAAAGGCATCTTTCAGGTCCTAAACAGTAAAGTAAGCAGCCTCAGCAGGGATCAGTCCCAAGAGAGTATAAGGGTTTGGTACTACTGGATGTATAGTTCCAGCTGCATCATGCATTCTTTCTTAGATCCTGCACTGGGCGATAATCACCTGTCCCAGGCTTCTTAACAGGAAGAAGGGGAGTGTTCCAAGGTGACTAACATTCCTTTGAAAAGTCCATACTTCAGCAGTTTCATTAAATGGCAGTGGATTCCTGCAATGGCTGGTCAGGGAAGAGGATACTGCTTCACATGCACTGGTTCCGCTTCTGGCTTGAGGATGACAATGACAGGGGCTATGTTCTTCGCTAGGCCAGGTGCATTATCTTCTGCCCATACTTCAGGTGGGGCTATGAGGTTGGTGGGTATACAGGAACTAGCTGGCTTGATTGGAGATGCACTATAGAACCGCTATTCTTCTTCTTGGGGAACAGTCAGCACCATCAATCCAGCAGGCTTTGGGTTCACAGTCATTTGCATTTCTCTCTCTCCAGCAAAGGATATCTGTGCCTGAAGCACTCAGGCATATACAGGAACTGGTGCATTATTTTCTGTCCCCCTAGTTCACACATGTGGTTCTGCAGGATAGGCTTTGTGGCCTTAGCCTCAGTAGCTCTGACAATGGTGATGCATCAAGAAAACAAAGGGGCTACTGGCTTTAATATTCTGCTCCTGTATTCCCCATAAAGGCCATATATTGGTCCTCTATTTTCAGACTGACTCCTGGGGACCCAGGGAGACTTGGAGTCCGGTTTGGCCTAGTCTTCATCCATGCTTTAGCCCTCTTTGGCTGCCACTCACTCTATGGCTGCTTCCCTCTCTTTGCTGGAACACTGTGCTCGGTTTATTTTTTTTTAAATCAAGTACTCCCTCCTCCCCTCCTGGGGTGGAGTCAAGATACGGGCATTCACTTCTTTAATGTCCTTCTTCTCTGCAATGGGCGCACTGACTCGCACCTAGTTTTTACTTCCTCTGCTCCTTCGATCAGGATAACCTCCTCCACATCATTCAACTAAAGCATCAGCAAGAAGATCCGCTCTCTTCTCCATCTTCACATCCACTCTCTCTATCACATTCAACAATTCACATACTTTCTGTTCAACTCTTCCAGTAACTATTATGCCCGCAAATCCATCCAATTTCATTTCTGTTTTATATCTCTCTGGGACTGACTGACAAAAATGCAAATTCTCCTGGGCTGCTGGATTGCATGGGGTATATAGTGAAGGCTGCCTGCGCTATTTGGATTGGGTCTGCAAAGCTGGACCTAGTGCAATGGGATTAGGATTACGTGACCCTCTCTCTTACTGGTAGTTATACATTTGAAGCCATACAGCAATCAGGCTGAACTAGCAAATAAATCCCTACTTGTGCCGGGGCTTCTCTTCTCCTGCTGCGGAGGTGACTTGTGACATTTGCAGGGAGGTATCTCCCCCCTCCTCCCCTTGCTCCAGGCTCACACTGTTTCTCCTAGCAACGCTCTATCTGGGAGTTTTTTTTTTTATTATGTTCTACTTCTCTGCTGTGGGCACATTAGTTCACGCCTACCGGGGGGTGACATCATCGGTGGACTGGGCTCCATCCCCCCCTTAAGCACTCTGAACGGAGCTACTTACAGAGAGAGAAACTGATGGGACAGGGTATCTAGAGATTCTGGGGCAAAATATGGTGAACTAAGGAAATATGGAGCAACTAGCAGAAGCCACTCCCTTTCACATAGCATTCCTAATTGGGACAGAGACATTTGATTACCATAGTCTTCAGTAAATCCCTTACTGAAATTCTTGATCATACTTGAAAAGACACTTATTAAAAAACCTTATTATCGTAAACATAAGCTTAGATTGAGCACAGACATACAATTTAGATACAGTTCTTAAAATATCTTATAGAGAGAACTATAGCTATCTGTTACGTATGACTAGAATTAAATTACTTAGCAAACTAACTGCCAGCCGTAGTCTGCATCTGCAAAAGAAAATATTATTTTATTTTTATTAAATCTTACAGTTCAGAAAGCAGATATTCAAGAGACATGAAACAGATACTTTTCCATGGCTGTGGTGGATATCTAAAATGCATATACACCCTCTTTTTTTTTTTTAACAATAAATATGTCTTCTATCAGGTGCTTGCCACAGTAAATCAGGAATAACGTCTTGGAATTTTTTTTAAAAAACAAAGTACCCCTTTTCCTCTGGACACAGACACACAAAATTCAAATACAGAAAAACAAATGAATTTATCTTGAATTGTAAAGGTCATTAGTCACTAGTACAGATTTCAAAGATAAAATCCTAACACAATTTTCTTATTCACTCAGAATTTAAACCATTCATTCTCAGGTTGCAATCTGGTACACTTCCAACCCAGAAGGCTACACCGTCCCCCAAGGTTCTTAACCTCTATTTTTGAGGGTCAAAGGAAAACACTTTATTTCTCTCTCTCTTGTCTGTGTCCGTTAGTTTTTGAAACGACAGATTATAAATTCATCTCCTATCACACTTTGATTGAATGAATCCTTTATTTTAAACAAGCAAGAGAGGACTGCTCAATCGGGAACGGCTGTCTCATTTTTTTTCCCTAGCAAGCTGTGTGAGACACCCCTTCGCTCACTGGAAACGAAATGATCACAGTTTCACAGACACACAGAGACATGCTAGCAAGAATCATTTAAATCAGTGTCAGGTCGTGATCTAATAATTACTTTATAGGTTTATAAATCAAAGGAAAAAAAAAACCCAAAAACAGTTTGCTTAGTTTCTCTATCATTTCTGAAAAGTAACAATAATATGACAGGAATAGTTGATGTAAAAAATACAGACAAAGCAGAGAATATAACTAAAAACAGTTTACGGAGCTCCGATGAGGTTAATTCGACCTTCAAAACTAAAATTCTGACTAAATATTCCTATCGAATGGTATATAATACCTGACCATAGTAGAAGGAACATCACCATTAAAACACAGTGAATAATTGCCCTAAAATAAGCTCTAATTCGTCCAGCAGCAGAACGTTGAAAACATGCCATCATAGGGTTAAAAAGGCATCTCTGCACAGACACGCCCCTTGTCAGCCTCACACTCTATTACAGGAAAAACTGACTGAGACATGTTCTGGATTTTTCAGTTAGTCAAGCGGTAAATTATCATACATTACCCAACAGAATATAAGGTTCCCTCTCGAGGCCATGTAGGGTCTAAATCGGGCTACTCCCTAGCACACAAAATCTGCAATCGTGGTGCGGTCATTTTGATTCCATAATCTCCTGACAGGGGCGGCCCAAGGGGGGTGCGGGGCCATGTGCGGAGACTTGGTGCGGGGCCTCATTTGCATAAGTGGCCTTATTTGCATAAATATTTGCATAATGTTACCATACACTAACTTTTAGTAAACATGTCTCTTAATGAGTGTATGGATAAAGAAAGACTAAAAGATTTCTACATTACTATAATCCAGTGCCAACCGCCAGGCACATTAGAAACTACTACAAACGCTGCCCATTTAGAACCCATAGCAAACCCGCCGTATCCTGACAGCATTACCAGGACTCACAAAGCACCATACTCTAACTATCAAAAGGCAACACTGCAAATATTAAACCAATACATTTCAGAGAATACTGGGGAAAGAGAACAAGTGGCAATGTCAAATAGGAATTACATAAACAGAATACCTCAGCTCAGTTACACATGCAGAACATAGACCATCACCAAACAAGGAATCACAATTTAGAAACAGGAAGGCAATAATTAAACTGGGAACCCAAAAAGCCAAACTTGGAATGTACAACAACACTGTAGAAATAAAACTATAAATTAATTTCCTCTTGTACCAAACAAAGCACAGACGTTAATGATGCACATTTCCCAGAGGTTTCATATTCCAGTTAATAAATTTAAAAAAAAAGAGATATTTCTACCTTTTGTGCATTTTTTTCAGTTGCAATTGCTCCAGCCACTTTCTTCTGGTTTCTTCATGTTTTCTGCTAACTGTCCATCGTCTGCTGTCCATTTGTTCTTTCTTCTCTCTTCTAGTTTTTTTTTCCATTCTCTCTCTCTACATCTGCTTTAACATACTAATCTTTCTCCTTTTGCTCTTTCCTCATTCCTATTTCATCCACACAAATTTTACCCCTCCATCCTCAATCCCCACTTACTCTCCCAATACCAGGCCAATTGTAGATTTTTCATCCCTCCCACACAAAATATTTTTCCCCTCTCCATTTTACTCTCCCAGCCCCATCCCATTCTAATCCTCCCCCAACATCAGCTCCCTTCTAGTTCCAGTCTCACCCAGCATCCATTCCCTTCTAGTCCTGCATCAGCCCATTTCCAGTCCTAGCCCACCATCAACCCATTTCCAGTCCTAGCTCCCCCATCCATTTTCAGTCTGAGTCCCTTCATCAGCTCATTTCCAAGCCTAGCCCCCCCATCAGCCCACTTCTAGTCATTTCCTAGCCCCATCATCAACCCATGTCAAATCATAGCTCCCCTCCACTCAGTCCAATTCCAGTCCAAGCCCCCCCATGAGCCTACTTTCAGTTCTAGCCCCTCCATGAGTCCATTTCAATTCAAGCCCCCACCACAGCCCATTTCCAATCTTAGCTCCCCCCAACAGCCCATTTCCAGTTCTATCCTAGCTGCTCCATCAGCCCATTTTCAGTCCTAGCTCCCTTCCCTCACAGCCCATTTCCATTCCAAGCTCCCTCCCCATCAGCTATTTGCAGTTCAAGCCTCCCCTTCCACTCAGCCCATTTCCAGTCATAGCAACCCCCCAATCCACTTCCAGTCCTAACCCCCCATCACCCCATTTTCAGTTTAAGCCCCCCCTATAACCCATTACCAGTCCTAACCCCCCCATCAGCCCACTTCCAGTCTTAACCCCATCAGCCCATTGCCAGTCCTAACCCCACATCATCCCACACCCCATTACCAGTCCTACCCACATCAGCCCACCTCAAGTCCTAACCCCTCCCCATCAGCCCATTTCCTGTCCTAGCCCCCCCATAGCCCATTATCAGTCCTATCCACCCCCCATATCCCATTAGCAGTTCTAACCCCCCCCATCACCCCATTTCCTGACAGCCCCCCATCAGTCCACAGCCCATTACCAGTCCTAACCCCCCCCAGCCCATTAGCAGTCCTAACCCCCCCCAGCCCATTAGCAGTCCAAACAGCCCCCCCCAAGCCCATTAGCAGTCCAAACAGGCCCCCCCCCGCCCATTAGCAGTCCAAACAGCCCCCCCCAGCCCATTAGCAGTCCTAACCCACCCCCCCAAGCCCATTAGCAGTCCAAACAGCCCCCCCCCAAGCCCATTAGCAGTCCAAACAGCCCAGCCCATTAGCAGTCCAAAAAACAAAAGCTGGCTCTCTGGCTGCTGCCGCCGTGGCAGAGTGCAGTGTCCCGCGGGGCCCCCTCTGCGCCGGCTGAGCCCTCTGCCCGGCTTACAGATTCGCGAAGGGAGAGTGTCTCTCCCTCGCGTCTCTGTTAAGCCCGCAGGGGCTAATGGGAAATTTCCCATCAACCCCTCGCGTCTAAAGGGGCTGATGGGAAATTTCCCATTAGCCCCTGCGGGCTTAACAGAGACGCGAGGGAGAGACACTCTCCCTTCGCGAATCTGTAAGCCGGGCAGAGGGCTCAGCAGGCGCAGAGGGGGCCCCGCGGGACACTGCACTCTGCCGCGGTGGCAGCAGCCAGAGAGCCAGCTTTTTTTTTTTAATGTCATTTTCAGAAAAGCAGAATGTTCTTTGCGCGGGGCCCCCTGAAACGCGGGGCCCTGTGCAAAAAACATTCTTGCTCAATGGATGGGCCGGCCCTATCTCCTGAATACCCTTCTTTAAAATGTGCGATCATACATTCTAATGGAGTGCTCCTAGTAGACCCTGCCCCTCCCATTTCGATGTGTGCGCGCAACAACAGACAGAAGGGAAAAGGAGGGCGGACCGTGGGTAAGGGGTCCTCACGGCCCTAGAAACATATAGGGAAAACAAATAACAAGACAAGACGACAGTCGCTTCCCCCTTTTTATGACCTGAACGCGGTCACCCGGTCAGGAACTGCGTTACTCAGGGGTCCGCCTTCGCTTGGTCCGTGCTGCCAGACCTCTCATTCACACTTCATTCACACAATCATGCTAGCAATGTATCCCAGAATGCATTCATTTCTGTCTATTCTGACTAGTCTTGTTCAAATTCCAAAATACAAGAAGACGGGGGTTTCGCCCTGCGAATACCCATGCGGGGTTAATCGGCCCGTCTTTGAGAGCTCTCTTACCAATTTCCAAGTTCCAAGTTCAATATTCAAATGGCAGTACTGCTCTTTCTTATCTGTCTAGACATAACAAATCAAAACTTTACTCACCGGATCCGGTCCTCAAAGTTCCCAAGCAAGCGCATGAGTTGGACCTCGGACTCCCCTCACTCGGGTTCGAGGTGTTGGCTCCAGCCGGGTCCGGCATCCTCCGAGGCCTGGCCAGCTCCCTCCGATGCAACTGGACCGGTGGCGCCTGGGAGCCGAGCCCACGTCGGGAGGGCACGATCCCGGCAGGACCAAACCTGTAGAGGCGGAAAGTCGTGGTATATTGCCCTGTATACCCTCTATTACCACACCTTCCCGGTCCAACGCACCAAGAATATGTTGCAGCAGAGCGCAGACAAACCAATAATACCAGGAGTCTGTTCAGAAGGTCCAAATCATTTATTTGTGCACAAGTCTCAAGCAAAGTCAAATTCAAAATGGCTGAGCGATGTTCTCTGGCAATACAACAACTTTTATAGATTTTTACTCCATTCTAGGTATAGAAAAACATTTCATTGGAGATTTTTACTCCATTCTAGGTATAGAAAAACATTTCATTGGTCCCGGTAACCTCCCGTACCTCTTCTATTGGTCCCGGTACTGATATGATTATCCAATTATGTTCTTTGAGTGGGCTCAGCACCTGCTCACCCCCCTTCTAGCCCCAATTACAATGGTCAGTTCACCAACTTGTTACTTTCCTACTTTCAAGGCTATTGGGCTAGTTAGTACGTGTAGGAAAGCAGGGCTCTGTAACTTCTCTGTCAGCAGTTTCAATTAAATCCCTTGCAGATGTATTTTCTTATCAGTGGCTTTTAAACATATTTTTCTGTATTTTTCCAGGTTCAGTTCTGCTTGTCTAAGCTAATTCAATTGCTTTACTGAGTTCTAATTCTATAATAGCAGCATATTGGGGGATGTGCAATTCCTATGGGTCTCGTCACAGGCTTCATTTACAGGTCAAGCTAGTTAGGCCTGTCTGATTAGTTCAATTAGCATGGAGCATAGGCCTTCGCCTACCACATCCCTGCATCTGTGTGTGTGTGTGCGCATATCAGCGTGTGTGCCTTGGCCTCTCTCTCCCTCTCTGTCCTTGGGTTTGCATCCCCTCTTCATATACCCTGGACACTACCGGAAAAACCTCACTCTCTGTGGCTGTAAATCTCACTTTTTGGCATGATCCACCCTTAGCACTTCTGGAATAGCTAGAAAGACATCTCTGAAGTTAGCTCACTTCAGGTTACTGTACATCCCATACTGGCTTTCAACTCAATACCAAAGCGCTTTGCAATACTAAAGAACAAATTTCCTTTAGGAGGAAGCTGGGACTTAAATTAGTGGCCCACGCTCCCTGGAAGCTTGCCTGGTTCACAGAAGACGGGAGAAAATACATCCAGCATTGTGAGATGCATCTTTCTGGGGAGAACAGAAACACATTCAGAGGTCACACCACTGCAAGGCCTTATAGTGCATTGGGCAGATTCCCAAGACACCCACCCTAGACCAGTATGGGGAACTACAGGTGTTTCCTCTGCTTCTAAACTTTCATCCATTATGCCTAGAACATCTGGCTTCGATTTATCTTTATTTTTCTCTCATTCTATGCCTCTGGGGGAAAAATGTGATCAGCTGATGCATTTCCTGAGCTAGGGGTAAGAGGCACTTGGATGACTGTCCATAGAAACCCTGAAATGTTCTGAACCCTTCTGCAGAAATTAGAAACACAGACACAAATCAGTAATGTGGAAAAGAAAGGCCCAGGTCAGGACCGACAGCCTGGCTATGATTCTTAACACTTTGTTATGAAACCGGTAGGTAAGCGTACAGGAGGGGACATAATTCATTTTCAGTTTGGAGAACAGTTTCAATACTCTTCCAAAAGAAATAGTGAAGAAACAGTATAATCAAAACAGATGGTTGATGATTTTACCCTTGCTGAATTTTGTCCATTGAAGGCAGTCAAGATGTGGAGATCTGTTTTCAAGTGTTTTAAGGTTTCGTATATTTGCTTGACCTCTTTGTACTGGCAAGAGCAAGGCGACTTGTAATAAAACAAAAGGTAGATTAAAGAAAACAAACCACCATATGCGATTAGAAATTAGACAGGACACGTGGGAAGCGAAAACAAAACCTAATCTTAAAATTGTGGAGACCGGCCCAGAACCTATGAGACAGAAGGAGCAACTACTATACAACCACTGGTTGGAGCCATAGGAGCCCACCCAACGCTAGAAGAGGGATTAGCAGGTTAGTTGATGATAAGCTCGCTGGAAGAGACGTGTTTTCAGCATAGCTAGATCCCCCTCTGGCTTCTGAAGGAAGTCTAGCCCATAACAAAGGTGCGAGATAGGAGAAGGAATTCTTCCTTGCAGCTTCCAAGCAGACGTCCATGGCGGAGAGCACGTTCTGTGTGACTCTAATGCGTCGTGTGGAGGTGTACGGGATCCATAGTGAGGCTAGGTACTGTAGCAGACCCAATGTCCTAATAACATAAGCTTAAACTGAATTCTGAAATAGCAATGTGCTGCTGAAAAGAGGGCTCTTAGGCACCCCTTGCTAAATTATTTTGGGACACCGAAGAGTCTCACTTCCAAGAAATGACAGAAATAAAAACAGCGATGCACGTACTAAGCAAAATATAAAGATAATGTCTGTAAATTGTAGAAGCAGACATATTCAGATCACTAAATTGAAAATACAATTTTTCTGCCCCCTCTGTCCTCATTGCTGGAATTGGGGTCAGGAGGCTATCAAACAGCTAGGAGTTGGGGGCACAGCTCTAAAATTGAGGATAATCCCCAAAAATTGGGAATATCTGGAACCTTATTTGCTACATACACAAATAACCTCATTGGCAAACATTCATCGGAAACTTTATGTTGGGGCTTGGTTGACAAGATAACTGCGTGACAGTGAGACGCATTATCTTTTTTGCCAAAAATGGCATGGGGACATCTTTTTGTTTGGTTCAGAATTAATAAGCTGCTAGTTCAGAATTTTATTTTAGCTAATTTTTGAGCATAGTGAAATTTTACTGCTTGCGAGGTGGGAATTCAGGAAGATTTTTCATAAAAGCAGCTTACTTTCAGGCAGAGGTGCTTTGGGAGGGTGCATAACAGGGTCGGCTCCAGGGTTTCTGCCACCCTAGGCAGAAGCCCTGGCAGTGTCGTACCCCTGTGCCGAGCCATGCTGTGCCACCCTCCCCACCCCCATGCCGAGCAGTGCTACCCACCCCCTGCATCCTCTTCCACACCACACAACCCTCCCCCCCCCCACGCTGAGCTGCATCACTGCCCCCTGCTGACGCTGATTCCAGCTGCGGGGTTGGAGAAGTAGCTCATCTTGGCGGCAGCAGTGGGTCATGTGCTTCGGCGCACATGGCCTTCCACTTCTCACCGCTCTCTGACGTAACTTCAGGAGGTGAGAAGCAGCTGGTCATGTGTGCCGAAGCACATGACCTGCTCCCTAGGTGGCCTCTAGCCCGCCTAATGGACGGGCCAGCCCTAGTAAACGAAATAGAGGTTTATTGCTGTACATGTCTCATGAAATTAAGTTATAGACATAGATTTTTTTTAAGTGTCATCAAGTCAATGTTGACTCCTGGTGACCCAGCAGCTCCTGGGTTTTCTTGGCAAGGTATGACCAGAAGTAGATTGCCAGGCCATTTTCTTCTGAGGCAATGTCTCGTAAAGCGATTTGCCCAAGGTCACAAGGAGTGCCAGTGGGAAATGAAAGCTGATAGCAGGTTGTTGCTCTAACCACTAGGCTACTCCTTTTTTCTATATCCATCCTACCTCAACGCTCATGCTTTCCCATTCAGGGCCAACCCAAGGGTATCTGATGCCCTAGGCAAACCTTCAGCTGTCTGCCCACCCCCTTCTCGCCCAATAAAGAGTATAGAGCTCATTTCCTCACAGAACTCATCTTAGGGAAAAAAGGCCTGATTCTAGTTTCATTTCAGCAACAGCCACATAAACCCTCTCCATGACCAAGTATTCATCAGGCCAGTCCTTTTCCTTTAATTTTTATCTTGCCATGATTTTAATGTTTTTGATTTCAGAGAAGACAGCTGATCTCTGAACGTCATGGGCATTGGAGGAAGAGGAGGGAGTGACCCTAGCAGGAGGAGTAACTAGGAGACAAGCACCTGACTGCCGGTGCCAGGGTACAAAGGAAGGATGTAAGGGGTAGAAAGTACTAGGAAGTAGGAGAAGGAACTGACTTGAAATTCTGGAGTGTGAAGGGGGGAAGTCTGTGGACATTCGCGCCATCATCAATATGCCTAGGAACCAGCCAGAATTCATCTGAAGCTTCCATGAATTTGCAGAAATTGTCAAGTTGACGCTTCTCATATTGACTCCTCAAGCCATAGTCACGGGTTGTTCCAAATATCTATCTCCTGACCATATATGTTTCTACACAGGCCCTTAGATCCTGCCAACGAAACCCACTTACCTTTGCCCTCATTAAAAATGGAAATCACCCGGCACATTTTTTTCAGTAACATGGCCCTATCATTAATGAAATACCCGCCCTTATGAGCTTAGAGCCATAAACTCCTAGACCAGCGATGGCGAACCTATGGCACGCGTGCCAGCTGTGGCACGCGAAGGCCTTGCAGCTGGCACGCAGCGCCGCCGCCAAGAAAAACCGGAAAAGAAAAAAAAAAGCGCCGGGGGAGGGCGGGACGTAGTGAGCGAGCGAGAGTAGCGAATTGTCTCCTCTGGCCCAGATTATGGTCTTGTGTGATTGAGACCTTTGACTCAACGTTTGCTTGAAGCTTGGGTGCACCCATCATTTTCTCGAGCTGACAGCTGCCCTGTGTCTAGCACTGTTACCCACAGGTTCCAACACTACTGATCCAGAGAGTAGACAGGAGGATCCCCACAGGGCCCCTGTGTGAGGTTGGTAAGTTTGGACCCAGGCTTCCCTTCCCTCTCGCTGTCCTATTTCTGCTTGCTATGTCTTTTATCCTATGTTTTCTATTGGTTTAATTGGTTCTCTGTTCTTGCTGCTTGCATAAAGTAGCTTCGATTTAAAATAAAAATCCTTTCAGGCAACTGGACTTTCCAGGCCTGTGTGGGTGGCTGGGGAAGCCCTTCTCACATTTCCTTGACCAGCCTGACAGGTAAAATGATTCCCTTGCTGATCGGGGGTTCATTTTTCGCTACTGTTTCTTTTGTTAGTTGGGGTTTTTTTCTTTGCAGTTTTTCGTTTCTTTCTTTTACCATGTTTGAACTCTGCAAGGCATGCCTGGTGCACAGTGGTGTGCTGCTTGCAGTTCTATTAGGTGAACTACATGGTTGTTTCTTTTTGCCCTGAGTATGATAGAAAAACCATGGGGGCACATTTTTTTGGCAATATTGGGACTTCCCATGGGGGGCCCTGGGCCCATTGCTGATTTTGGTACCTCTGCTACATCTCCCTTTATTTTCTGCCAGCAGGAACAGTGGCCATCTTGGATGACCGCATAGTTCTAGTAAAGAGGAAGTGTAATGAGGTGGCTACAGCCTCAAACTGGTAGGCCCCTGAAGTTTTTTTGGGGCCCCATGGCCCACTTTTGGCTGGCTTTGAGAAGCAGCTCATGAAACAACTCACATGATATTTTCAGTCTTTGATAGCTGCCTGGCAGCCCCCCTTGTGGGGGTCTGAGGCTCTGACCTTTCCTATGGGAAACTCAGGGGCCTTCTGAGGTCCCCCCACCCTCTGGTGGTAAGGGGATTAGGCACTCTCATTTTTCTTTTTCACCTGTCCATTCCTCCAGCTTTTCGTGGCCCCGTCTGGCCCTCCTTCCCCGGGGCACCCTGTACCTGTCTACCTGCCGCCGTCTCGCTTTCTCTCCGAGCTGAGGGAGGGAGGAAGGAGGGAAGATGTCACCCATTAGTTTTAAAAAAAAATTACATCAAATGTTAACAACTAAACAGGTATATTTTTTGACCAAAACAGATGTCTACAATTAATAAAATTAATAAAATTCCCCAATCACATATTTTTTTATATGGGAACGGATTTGTATACAGCACTTCATTAGTTTTTTTTTTATTATACAAATTTTATGTTTTTGTAGACTTGAAGTCTTGAACAAAGAAAATGAGTACAGCAAAAAAAGCAAAAACAGATAGTGGAAGATCATTCCAAGAGGCCTGGACAGAGACATATGGAGTGATTGAACGCAGTGGGAAAGCATTGTGTATTATGTGTAATGAAAGTGTTGTGTCTCGCACATCAAGTGTCAAACGTCACTTTGAGACCAACCATAACAGTGTTGCTGAACTTGGTTTAGCTCAAAGAAAAGAGTTCCTTGTAGGAAAATTAAAGAAATATCACTCCCAGTCTCTTAGTTTTAGCAACTATCTTTCAAAAACTAATCATCTTACAGTTGCCAGCTTTCAAATTTCACTGTGCATGGCAAAACATGGTAAGCCCCTCTCTGATGGAGATTTTATCAAAAAGGCAATTTTGGCTGGGAGTAATTCACTCTTCCATGATTTCCAAAACAAGGATAAAATTGTGCAGCGCATCTCTGAGATGCCGCTAAGCAGAAATACTGCAAAAGATAGGGTTCTGCGAATGGCTGCTGATGTTAGTCAACAGCTTACTTGCGACTTACAAAAAGCACCCTTCTACTCCATGTGCTTGGATGAAAGTACAGATATTACTAACCATGCAAGACTAGCGCTCATTTTGCGTTATGCTACTGGTGACATCATGAGAGAAGAGCTGGTAAAACTGCTGTCTTTGCCTGGAAGAACACAAGGGATAGATATCCACAATGCTGTGATGGAGGCTTTTTCATCACTAGACATAAGTCCAGAAAAAGTGGTTTCAGTTACTAGCGATGGAGCACCTAGCATGGTGGGGACAACATCAGGATTCATTCATTTCTTTGCTAAGGAAGCAAAACATCCACTGATTCAATTTCACTGCATAATACATCAAGAGGCTCTCTGTGCCAAAGAAAGCAGCAAAAAACTTGACGATGTCCTCAAAGATGTAACAAAAATGGTGAACTTCATCATGGCGCGTGCTCTTAATTTTCGACAATTTCAAGCCCTTCTTGATGAGGTTCAGGCACAATATAACACTTTACTGATGTACAATAATGTCCGGTGGCTGAGCCGAGGACGAGTGTTAGAGAGATTTGTGGCCTGCTTGGAAGAAGTTAGGCTATTTATGAACGAAAAGGGGGAAGACTATCCTCAACTCACCAACATGGCCTGGCTTACCAACCTCATGTTCTTTACAGATTTTACTAACCACTTTAATGTACTAAACAAAAAATTACAAGGCATGGGAAAAACAACAGAAAGCATGTTTAGTGACATCAAAGCTTTTGAGAGAAAATTGCATGTTTTTGAAAAAGACCTTGACAGTGGACAGCTGAAATATTTTCCCAACCTAAAAATACATTTGGATAATTCTACAACATTTGTGGACAGTCATAAAAAACACCAGGAAATCCACAAAGCATATTCCACCATTGTAGCCGAAGCAAAGGAGAATTTTAGTAAAAGATTTTCTCAGTTCCGTAAGATGGAGACAACCCTTTCATTTATTACTTCCCCAGAAAAGTCCACATTTGAAGATCTTGATCTTTCCTGCTTACAGTGGTTGGATATTCAAAACTTGGAAATGGAGCTACTGGAATTTCAAGAAAGCTCTATCTGGAAAAGTAAATTCAATGACCTGCGTGCGGCTCTTGAACGTATTGAGTGTGAAAGGGTGACAAATGAAATCACTCCTAGCAGTTCTGAAAATGAAATCCTAAAAGCGTGGAATTCTCTGCCAGACAATTTTAAGTCCATGAAAGCCCTTGGGATTGCTCTTCTTACTTTGTTTGGGTCATCCTATGCTTGTGAGCAGCTGTTTTCGGCTTTGAATCATATAAAATCTGATGCTAGAAACAGATTAACGGATGACATGAGTGCTGCATGTGTTGCTCTGAAAGATAGAGGTAGAAAGATATCTCTTTATTTTGAATTTATTAACTGGAATATGTCAGCACAAAACCAAAGAATTTCCTCAAAGTGCCAGCACGTCATTTGCATAAGTGGTCTTATTTGCATAAATATTTGCATAATGTTACCATACACTAACTTTTAGTAAACATGTCTCTTAATGAGTGTATGGATAAAGAAAGACTAAAAGATTTCTACATTACTATAATCCAGTGCCAACCGCCAGGCACATTAGGAACTACTACAAACGCTGCCCATTTAGAACCCATAGCAAACCCGCCGTATCCTGACAGCATTACCAGGACTCACAAAGCACCATACCCTACCTATCAAAAGGCAACACTGCAAATATTAAACCAATACATTTCAGAGAATACTGGGGAAAGAGAACAAGTGGCAACGTCAAATAGGAATTTCCTCTTGTACCAAAGCGCAGATGTTAATGATGCACATTTCCCAGAGCTGACATATTCCAGTTAATAAATTCAAAATAAAGAGATATCTTTCTACCTTTTGTGCTTTTTCTTTTTCAGTTGCAATTGGTCCAGCCACTTTCTTCTGGTTTCTTCATGTTTTCTGCTAACTCTCCATCGTCTGCTGTCCATTTGTCCTTTCTTCTCTCTTCTAGTTTTTTTTCCATTCTCTCTCTCTCTACATCTGCTTTAACATACTAATCTTTCTCCTTTTGCTCTTTCCTCATTCCTATTTCATCCACACAAATTTTACCCCTCCATCCTCAATCCCCAATTACTCTCCCAATACCTGGCCAATTGTAGATTTTTCATCCCTCCTACACAAAATATTTTTCCCCTCTCCATTTTACTCTCCCATCCCCATCCCATTCTAATCCTCCCCCAACATCAGCTCCCTTCTAGTTCCAGTCTCACCCAGCATCCATTCCCTTCTAGTCCCTGCATCAGCCCATTTCCAGTCCTAGCCCCCATCAGCCCATTTCCAGTCCTAGCTCCCCCATCCATTTCCAGTCCAAGTCCCTTCATCAGCTCATTTTCAATCCTAGCCCCCCCATCAGCCCATTTCTAGTCATTTCCTAGCCCCACCATCAGCCCATGTCAAATCATAGCTCCCCTCCACTCAGCCCAATTCCAGTCCAAGCCCCCCCATGAGCCTACTTCCAGTTCTAGCCCCTCCATGAGTCCATTTCAATTCAAGCCCCCACCACAACCCATTTCCAATCTTAGCTCCCCCAACAGCCCATTTCCAGTCCTATCCTAGCTGTTCCATCAGCCCATTTTCAGTCCTAGCTCCCTTCCCTCACAGCCCATTTCCATTCCAAGCCCCCTCCCCATCAGCTATTTGCAGTTCAAGCCTCCCCTTCCACTCAGCCCATTTCCAGTCCTAGCAACACCCCAACCCATTACCAGTCCTAGCCCCCCGTCAATCAACTTCCAGTCCTAACCCCCATCACCCCCATTTTCAGTTTAAGCCCCCCCTATAACCCATTACCAGTCCTAACCCCCCCCCCCCATCAGCCCATTTCCAGTCAGCCCCCCATAGCCCATTGACAGTCCTAACCCCCCCCATCAGCCTTTGTTTTTCATTTCAATTTATTGGCAATTTATAATGTTTTAATGATTTCATTCAATTTAATGAATTTAGGAAGAATTTGATTCAGTTACACAATATATTTTAAATGTATTATTCACATAACATGTCAAATGTATCCTGAGTAAAAAAAGATAAACTTCTTAAAACTGTTAACTGTGTCAGGACTCGGTGTGTATTCCCAAAGAATCTATACATGTTTTTTTGTAAAATTTACTATCAAATTTGAAAATAGTTAAATCATTACATTTCTAATAATATGATGTAAAGAAAACAAAAGAGCTTTCAATTAAACCAACCGTTTTTATTGGGAATTCCAGATTGGAATACAACAGGACCATGTAAAGTCCCTTTTTTAAATAACATCTTTAAATAATATTTAAATAACTTAGAAAGTGTCTTAACTGCAAACTGAAAACACTGCTTCATGTAAACATATGCATTGGGCATGCTCTGAAAAAAATTAATGTGATGTTTGTTGTTGCATGCATGCTGATAACTTGTCAATCCTTGGCTCATAATGCGTTAATTTCAGAGCAACACATGCAGCACTCATGTCATCCGTTAATCTGTTTCTAGCATCAGATTTTATATGATTCAAAGCCGAAAACAGCTGCTCACAAGCATAGGATGACCCAAACAAAGTAAGAAGAGCAATCCCAAGGGCTTTCATGGACTTAAAATTGTCTGGCAGAGAATTCCACGCTTTTAGGATTTCATTTTCAGAACTGCTAGGAGTGATTTCATTTGTCACCCTTTCACACTCAATACGTTCAAGAGCCGCACGCAGGTCATTGAATTTACTTTTCCAGATAGAGCTTTCTTGAAATTCCAGTAGCTCCATTTCCAAGTTTTGAATATCCAACCACTGTAAGCAGGAAAGATCAAGATCTTCAAATGTGGACTTTTCTGGGGAAGTAATAAATGAAAGGGTTGTCTCCATCTTACGGAACTGAGAAAATCTTTTACTAAAATTCTCCTTTGCTTCGGCTACAATGGTGGAATATGCTTTGTGGATTTCCTGGTGTTTTTTATGACTGTCCACAAATGTTGTAGAATTATCCAAATGTATTTTTAGGTTGGGAAAATATTTCAGCTGTCCACTGTCAAGGTCTTTTTCAAAAACATGCAATTTTCTCTCAAAAGCTTTGATGTCACTAAACATGCTTTCTGTTGTTTTTCCCATGCCTTGTAATTTTTTGTTTAGTACATTAAAGTGGTTAGTAAAATCTGTAAAGAACATGAGGTTGGTAAGCCAGGCCATGTTGGTGAGTTGAGGATAGTCTTCCCCCTTTTCGTTCATAAATAGCCTAACTTCTTCCAAGCAGGCCACAAATCTCTCTAACACTCGTCCTCGGCTCAGCCACCGGACATTATTGTACATCAGTAAAGTGTTATATTGTGCCTGAACCTCATCAAGAAGGGCTTGAAATTGTCGAAAATTAAGAGCACGCGCCATGATGAAGTTCACCATTTTTGTTACATCTTTGAGGACATCGTCAAGTTTTTTGCTGCTTTCTTTGGCACAGAGAGCCTCTTGATGTATTATGCAGTGAAATTGAATCAGTGGATGTTTTGCTTCCTTAGCAAAGAAATGAATGAATCCTGATGTTGTCCCCACCATGCTAGGTGCTCCATCGCTAGTAACTGAAACCACTTTTTCTGGACTTATGTCTAGTGATGAAAAAGCCTCCATCACAGCATTGCGGATATCTATCCCTTGTGTTCTTCCAGGCAAAGACAGCAGTTTTACCAGCTCTTCTCTCATGATGTCACCAGTAGCATAACGCAAAATGAGCGCTAGTCTTGCATGGTTAGTAATATCTGTACTTTCATCCAAGCACATGGAGTAGAAGGGTGCTTTTTGTAAGTCGCAAGTAAGCTGTTGACTAACATCAGCAGCCATTCGCAGAACCCTATCTTTTGCAGTATTTCTGCTTAGCGGCATCTCAGAGATGCGCTGCACAATTTTATCCTTGTTTTGGAAATCATGGAAGAGTGAATTACTCCCAGCCAAAATTGCCTTTTTGATAAAATCTCCATCAGAGAGGGGCTTACCATGTTTTGCCATGCACAGTGAAATTTGAAAGCTGGCAACTGTAAGATGATTAGTTTTTGAAAGATAGTTGCTAAAACTAAGAGACTGGGAGTGATATTTCTTTAATTTTCCTACAAGGAACTCTTTTCTTTGAGCTAAACCAAGTTCAGCAACACTGTTATGGTTGGTCTCAAAGTGACGTTTGACACTTGATGTGCGAGACACAACACTTTCATTACACATAATACACAATGCTTTCCCACTGCGTTCAATCACTCCATATGTCTCTGTCCAGGCCTCTTGGAATGATCTTCCACTATCTGTTTTTGCTTTTTTTTGCTGTACTCATTTTCTTTGTTCAAGACTTCAAGTCTACAAAAACATAAAATTTGTATAATAAAAAAAAAACTAATGAAGTGCTGTATACAAATCCGTTCCCATATAAAAAAATATGTGATTGGGGAATTTTATTAATTTTATTAATTGTAGACATCTGTTTTGGTCAAAAAATATACCTGTTTAGTTGTTAACATTTGATGTAATTTTTTTTTTTAAACTAATGGGTGACATCTTCCCTCCTTCCTCCCTCCCTCAGCTCGGAGAGAAAGCGAGACGGCGGCAGGTAGACAGGTACAGGGTGCCCCGGGGAAGGAGGGCCAGACGGGGCCACGAAAAGCTGGAGGAATGGACAGGTGAAAAAGAAAATGAGAGTGCCTAATCCCCTTACCACCAGAGGGTGGGGGGACCTCAGAAGGCCCCTGAGTTTCCCATAGGAAAGGTCAGAGCCTCAGACCCCCACAAGGGGGGCTGCCAGGCAGCTATCAAAGACTGAAAATATCATGTGAGTTGTTTCATGAGCTGCTTCTCAAAGCCAGCCAAAAGTGGGCCATGGGGCCCCAAAAAACTTCAGGGGCCTACCAGTTTGAGGCTGTAGCCACCTCATTACACTTCCTCTTTACTAGAACTATGCGGTCATCCAAGATGGCCACTGTTCCTGCTGGCAGAAAATAAAGGGAGATGTAGCAGAGGTACCAAAATCAGCAATGGGCCCAGGGCCCCCCATGGGAAGTCCCAATATTGCCAAAAAAATGTGCCCCCATGGTTTTTCTATCATACTCAGGGCAAAAAGAAACAACCATGTAGTTCACCTAATAGAACTGCAAGCAGCACACCACTGTGCACCAGGCATGCCTTGCAGAGTTCAAACATGGTAAAAGAAAGAAACGAAAAACTGCAAAGAAAAAACCCCAACTAACAAAAGAAACAGTAGCGAAAAATGAACCCCCGATCAGCAAGGGAATCATTTTACCTGTCAGGCTGGTCAAGGAAATGTGAGAAGGGCTTCCCCAGCCACCCACAGGCCTGGAAAGTCCAGTTGCCTGAAAGGATTTTTATTTTAAATCGAAGCTACTTTATGCAAGCAGCAAGAACAGAGAACCAATTAAACCAATAGAAAACATAGGATAAAAGACATAGCAAGCAGAAATAGGACAGCGAGAGGGAAGGGAAGCCTGGGTCCAAACTTACCAACCTCACACAGGGGCCCTGTGGGGATCCTCCTGTCTACTCTCTGGATCAGTAGTGTTGGAACCTGTGGGTAACAGTGCTAGACACAGGGCAGCTGTCAGCTCGAGAAAATGATGGGTGCACCCAAGCTTCAAGCAAACGTTGAGTCAAAGGTCTCAATCACACAAGACCATAATCTGGGCCAGAGGAGACAATTCGCTACTCTCGCTCGCTCACTACGTCCCGCCCTCCCCCGGCGCTTTTTTTTTTCTTTTCCGGTTTTTCTTGGCGGCGGCGCTGCGTGCCAGCTGCAAGGCCTTCGCGTGCCACAGCTGGCACGCGTGCCATAGGTTCGCCATCGCTGGTCTAGGAGTTTATGGCTCTAAGCTCATAAGGGCGGGTATTTCATTAATGATAGGGCCATGTTACTGAAAAAAATGTGCCGGGTGATTTCCATTTTTAATGAGGGCAAAGGTAAGTGGGTTTCGTTGGCAGGATCTAAGGGCCTGTGTAGAAACATATATGGTCAGGAGATAGATATTTGGAACAACCCGTGACTATGGCTTGAGGAGTCAATATGAGAAGCGTCAACTTGACAATTTCTGCAAATTCATGGAAGCTTCAGATGAATTCTGGCTGGTTCCTAGGCATATTGATGATGGCGCGAATGTCCACAGACTTCCCCCCTTCACACTCCAGAATTTCAAGTCAGTTCCTTCTCCTACTTCCTAGTACTTTTCTACCCCTTACATCCTTCCTTTGTACCCTGGCACCGGCAGTCAGGTGCTTGTCTCCTAGTTACTCCTCCTGCTAGGGTCACTCCCTCCTCTTCCTCCAATGCCCATGACGTTCAGAGATCAGCTGTCTTCTCTGAAATCAAAAACATTAAAATCATGGCAAGATAAAAATTAAAGGAAAAGGACTGGCCTGATGAATACTTGGTCATGGAGAGGGTTTATGTGGCTGTTGCTGAAATGAAACTAGAATCAGGCCTTTTTTCCCTAAGATGAGTTCTGTGAGGAAATGAGCTCTATACTCTTTATTGGGCGAGAAGGGGGTGGGCAGACAGCTGAAGGTTTGCCTAGGGCATCAGATACCCTTGGGTTGGCCCTGAATGGGAAAGCATGAGCGTTGAGGTAGGATGGATATAGAAAAAAGGAGTAGCCTAGTGGTTAGAGCAACAACCTGCTATCAGCTTTCATTTCCCACTGGCACTCCTTGTGACCTTGGGCAAATCGCTTTACGAGACATTGCCTCAGAAGAAAATGGCCTGGCAATCTACTTCTGGTCATACCTTGCCAAGAAAACCCAGGAGCTGCTGGGTCACCAGGAGTCAACATTGACTTGATGACACTTAAAAAAAATCTATGTCTATAACTTAATTTCATGAGACATGTACAGCAATAAACCTCTATTTCGTTTACTAGGGCTGGCCCGTCCATTAGGCGGGCTAGAGGCCACCTAGGGAGCAGGTCATGTGCTTCGGCACACATGACCAGCTGCTTCTCACCTCCTGAAGTTACGTCAGAGAGCGGTGAGAAGTGGAAGGCCATGTGCGCCGAAGCACATGACCCACTGCTGCCGCCAAGATGAGCTACTTCTCCAACCCCGCAGCTGGAATCAGCGTCAGCAGGGGGCAGTGATGCAGCTCAGCGTGGGGGGGGGGAGGGTTGTGTGGTGTGGAAGAGGATGCAGGGGGTGGGTAGCACTGCTCGGCATGGGGGTGGGGAGGGTGGCACAGCATGGCTCGGCACAGGGGTACGACACTGCCAGGGCTTCTGCCTAGGGTGGCAGAAACCCTGGAGCCGACCCTGTTATGCACCCTCCCAAAGCACCTCTGCCTGAAAGTAAGCTGCTTTTATGAAAAATCTTCCTGAATTCCCACCTCGCAAGCAGTAAAATTTCACTATGCTCAAAAATTAGCTAAAATAAAATTCTGAACTAGCAGCTTATTAATTCTGAACCAAACAAAAAGATGTCCCCATGCCATTTTTGGCAAAAAAGATAATGCGTCTCACTGTCACGCAGTTATCTTGTCAACCAAGCCCCAACATAAAGTTTCCGATGAATGTTTGCCAATGAGGTTATTTGTGTATGTAGCAAATAAGGTTCCAGATATTCCCAATTTTTGGGGATTATCCTCAATTTTAGAGCTGTGCCCCCAACTCCTAGCTGTTTGATAGCCTCCTGACCCCAATTCCAGCAATGAGGACAGAGGGGGCAGAAAAATTGTATTTTCAATTTAGTGATCTGAATATGTCTGCTTCTACAATTTACAGACATTATCTTTATATTTTGCTTAGTACGTGCATCGCTGTTTTTATTTCTGTCATTTCTTGGAAGTGAGACTCTTCGGTGTCCCAAAATAATTTAGCAAGGGGTGCCTAAGAGCCCTCTTTTCAGCAGCACATTGCTATTTCAGAATTCAGTTTAAGCTTATGTTATTAGGACATTGGGTCTGCTACAGTACCTAGCCTCACTATGGATCCCGTACACCTCCACACGACGCATTAGAGTCACACAGAACGTGCTCTCCGCCATGGACGTCTGCTTGGAAGCTGCAAGGAAGAATTCCTTCTCCTATCTCGCACCTTTGTTATGGGCTAGACTTCCTTCAGAAGCCAGAGGGGGATCTAGCTATGCTGAAAACACGTCTCTTCCAGCGAGCTTATCATCAACTAACCTGCTAATCCCTCTTCTAGCGTTGGGTGGGCTCCTATGGCTCCAACCAGTGGTTGTATAGTAGTTGCTCCTTCTGTCTCATAGGTTCTGGGCCGGTCTCCACAATTTTAAGATTAGGTTTTGTTTTCGCTTCCCACGTGTCCTGTCTAATTTCTAATCGCATATGGTGGTTTGTTTTCTTTAATCTACCTTTTGTTTTATTACAAGTCGCCTTGCTCTTGCCAGTACAAAGAGGTCAAGCAAATATACGAAACCTTAAAACACTTGAAAACAGATCTCCACATCTTGACTGCCTTCAATGGACAAAATTCAGCAAGGGTAAAATCATCAACCATCTGTTTTGATTATACTGTTTCTTCTTCTGTTACGTCCCGCCCTCCCCCGGCGCTTTTTTTTTTCTTTTCCGGTTTTTCTTGGCGGCGGCGCTGCGTGCCAGCTGCAAGGCCTTCGCGTGCCATAGGTTCGCCATCGCTGGTATAGGGGGTGAAGTACTTTTGTCCACTAAAGAAGAGCGGGACCTAGGCATGGTTGTGTCTGATGATCTTAAAGTAGCTAAACAGGTAGAAAAGGTGACGGTGAAAGCTAGAAGGATGCTTGGGTGCATACGGAGAGGAAAGGATAGCAGAAAAAAGGAGGTGATAGTGCCTCTGTATAAGTCTTTGGTGCGACCTCATTTGGAGTATAGTGTGTAATTCTGGAGACCGCACCTTTAAAAGGATATAAACAGGCTGGAGTCAGTACAGTGGGTGGCTACTAAAATGATTAGTGGGCTTCATTATAAAGCATATGAGGACAGACTTAAGGATCTTAATATGTACACCTAGAGGAAAGGCGGGATAGAGGTGATATGATTGAGACGTTTAAATACCTCCATGGCATAAATGCACAGGGGGAGAGCCTCTTTCAATTGAAAGCAAGTTCTGTTACGAGGGGACATGGGATGAGGGTGAAGGGAGATAGATTCAGGAGTGATATGTGGAAATATTTCTTTACGGAAAGAGTGGTGGATCCGTGGAATAGTCTCCCAGTGGAGGTGGTGGAGATGAGGACAGTAACTGAATTCAAAAAAGCATGGGACAAACACAGAGGATCTCTAAAGGTAAAAAGGGGACTGTTGTAGTGATTGATATGGAGGGGCAGATTAGAGAGGCCATGTGGTCTTTTTCTGTCGTCATGTTTCTATGTTTAATGGACTCCGTGAGTCAGGACGTCGGGCTCTATCTCTGGTCTATTCCACTCGTCTCTTCCAGGCTGCTTTTGGATCCTGTTCCCCTTTTTTCCCTGTCCACACCCATGTGAGTTTTAATCATTTCCCTTAAGGATTTCCCTTGCTCCATGTTAGTTCTGCTTGTCTGTCTTTGCCCATTTGTACACTCTGTGGAGCAGGGACAGACTATGTGTACGTGTACAGAGCTGCATGTGCGTAGTAGAGCTATATATAAAGAAGTAGTAGTAGAAGACTATGTGTGCCTTTGAGTCAATGCTGACTGAGCAATTCCTGGGTCTTCTTGGCAGTGTGACCAGACGTAGATGCCAGGTCTTTCTTCCGAGGCAATGGAGAGTTAAGTGACTTGCCCAAGGACATAAGGCGTGCTGGTGGTCTCTTGGTTATCAAGCTAGTGTGCTAGCCACTGGGCTACTCCTCCACTCAGTAGTAAAGTCATTCTTGAATTGAGCTCTATTCAGTGACAACTGTCAAGGACACCCTACAAGGCAACATTCCTGGAGAGGCTAGAGGCGGCGTAGGAGCCAGACCTGTGTTAGGAACCAGGACGTCTTCCCAGAATGTCAAGACTGGAATAGAAACCAGGAAAACACAGGATAAGCCAGACATATGGCGGAGAGGAGCGATAGGATAAACTAGGCATGAAGCAGACTTTGCAGGTGAATCTGGGACACTTATCCAAAGTGTGTGCAGGTGGGGAAAGGGGCACCTTAATTTCTGGTTTGAGCAATAAGGCATGAAGGAGGGAAGAGGGGCCATTACTCTATCCCCCCCCATCCATCTCATGACAGCAGTAAGATCACTTCCAAGCAGACAAATGGCCAGAGAACTAGAAACAGTGATGCATTTCCCCCGTACTCTGCAAAATATAAAGATAATGGATGCAAATTCTAAAAACTGACATATTCAAATCACTAAATTGAAAATAATATTTTTTTCAGCTCTCTCTATTCCCATTGCTGGAAGAGGGACAGGAAGTTGCCAAACAGGTGGGCATCAAGGATAGAGCACTAAAATCGAGGAGGAGTAGGCTAGTGGTTAGGGCAGCACCCTGGACTTGGAAGGACAAGGGTTCAAATCCCATCAATGCTTCATGTGGTCTTGGACAAGTAAGTTAACTCTCCGTTGCTTCAGGTGCAAGCTTATAGGCTCATGCAGAAAGCCAGCACTGAAGTTGTACGCTGTGCACATGTTTTCGTAGCACAAGACATTCAGTGCCGGTATGCAGCAAAGGGTAGTGTGCAAATGAGCTGTGCGCAAAACCTCAGCGTAAAGTTGAGAGGAGGGGAGCCAATGCATGAGCAAACAACAGACGCTCTACAAGTGGCCGTGAACGCATGCACAGGGCATGCCGCTTCTTTTGGCGCTCACCCCATAATAATCAATACTATTTCACTCAAAACATTTTTTATGAAATCACAACAAAGAAACCTAAAATAAAAGATAAATAATACAAATGAGTCCAAAAACCACACAAGGATAAGAAGCTAAAAATATTTGCTCTTGAATGCTGAACTTTCCCTTATATGCTGAAAATAGTCACGTCGAAGGTAACTGTTCATTGGTACATACCCTGAAACAGTCCTTTCCCTACACGTGCAAGACATTTAAGCCACCTCTCACCAGGCGTAGAGATATTGGTGCTCCTGTTGGTTATGTAATCCTCTACGTGTTTCTCTGCATTGGGCATTTTAATACGCACAGCTCATTTGCATATTATTTAAATACACTTGGCGTTACTGTGTGTGCATACTTTTCCTTTGCTGTTTATATGTGCATCAATCTCTTTTCTGCATTTGGCATGGTGAAACTTGTGTGTATAAGTTGCATTATCTGTGCACAAACGGCACGTTAGTCTTTCTGCATCGGCCCGTTAGATTGGGGGTATACAGAGACATTGTGCAAACATTTACATGGCACACACAGAGATCTTCTTGGGGCTGGAGATTGGGTGGAGGTGGATCAGAGCTGCTCGTATTCAAACAAATGTAAGAGGTAAAATTAGTCTGCCTTAGAACAGATGTAACTTTATGCAGAGGTAATTTTTGAAGAGAGGCTATTTATTTTTTAAAATTTTATTGCCATTTTAATATACTTACAACATTAGTATACAGGTAATATGATCCATAAACATGTTTAAAGAAATTACACACCGCAGAGCGGGAAGCCCCATAAAGAAACGAAACCTATCAGGCAGCCCACATCCTGGGGAAGTGCACATCAAAAACAAAGGAAACTTAGGGGCTTGTTTACAAAGCCGCGGTAGCGGTTTCTGCCTGATATCGGAGCCGCGGCCCTATTGAATTCAATGGGGCCGCGGCTCCGATATCGGGCGGAAGCTGCTACCGCAGCTTTGTAAACAAGCCCCTTAGACTACTCCAAACCAGCCACAACTATCCAATATTTCATCTACAATCTCATGCCTGCCTGCTTCTCCCTTTCAGCTAAAAATGCCTCCAACTGCAGAGAGGCTTGAAAGATAAATTTAGTTTCCTGCAACGTGACCAAGCACTTGTAGGGATACCTAAGAAAAAATAATGCCCCAAGGGCCAACACCCTCGGCCTAAGGGCCAAAAACGCCCTTCTACGCAACTGGGTGGCCCTTGAGACATCAGGAAATAGCTGAATATGAGCACCACAAAACACAAAGGCCTTATTCTTAAAGTAATTTTTAAATACCAAAGTCTTGTCCTCTTCTGCAAGGAATGTTTCTAACAAAGTAGCCCTGATAGAGATCACATCCTGCGAGTCCTCTTAGAACTGTGTAAGATCGAACTCTGGTTGGGCCTGGAGTATACCAGCCCCTTCAGAAGACTCACCGGATATTTCCCCCCGAGGCAGGTAATAAATCTTGGAGAATACCAATGAGTCAGCTCCAGGTAAACCCAGAGCTTCCTTAAGGCACTTGCGGGACAAGAGTTCAGGAGACAGCAAATGACAATAATAAAAATTCAAACACTGAATATTTATAACCCTTAAACGATTCTCAAACATTTCCAACCTACAATAAGTTATAAAACTATACTTAATGTGTGAAGCACCAATAGCCTGCAGAGAGGAACAGTGATCATAAGAACATAAGATATGCCATACTGGGTCAGACCAAGGTCCATCAAGCCCAGTATCCTGCTTCCAACAGTGGCCAATCTAGGTCATAAGTACCTAGCAGTTTCCCAAAAAGACACACAGGTTCCACAATACTTGTATTGGGTCAAGCAGTAATAACCCAGGTCCCTTTTAATAATGGTTTATGGACCTTTTCTCCAGGAACATGTCCAAACCTTTTTTTAAACTCAGCTACACTAACAGCGTTTACTACATCCTCCGGTAACAAATTCCAGAGTTTGATTACACATTGAGTAAAAAAATATTTTTTCTTATTAGTCTTAAATAGGTTACCCTGTAGCTTCATTGCATGTCCCCTAGTCTTCCTGTATTCTGATGACGTAAACAATTGATCTACGTTTACCTGTTCGACTCCATTCATTAATTTATAGACCTCTATAATATCTCCCCTCGGCCGTCTCTTTTCCAGGGTGAAGAGCTCTAACCTTTTTAGCCTCTCTACATAGGGGTATCCATCCATCCCCTTTACCATTTTGGTGGCTCTTCTCTGTACCTTTTCTAATATTGCTATATCCTTTTTAAGATACGGCAACCAGAATTACACACAATATTTAAGGTGCGGTCGCACCATGGAACAATACAGAGGCATTATAATATCCTTTGTTTTATTTTCCATTCCTTATGATACCTAGCATTCTATTTGCTCTCTTGGCCGCTGCTGCACACTTGGCGGAGGGTTTTAACATGTTATCCACAATGACAACTAAATCTTTTTCCTGGGTGGTGGTTCCTAATGTGGAACCTTGCATCGTGTAACCATAGTTTGGATTGTTCTTTCCTAGGTGCATAACTTTGCACATGTCCACATTCAATTTCATCTGCCATTTGCCATTTCATCAACCCAACTCTGTTGCATGATTGTATATAGTTAACCTATGTTATTCAAGTTTTAACACCTGTACATGGTAAACACAGAGTACCCTAGGAAATGTGTAGTTCTTTGTTTATTGTAAACCGCACTGATGTTGATTAGCGCGGTATAAAAGAGACTGGAAATAAATAAATAAATAAAATAAATTTGAACATCCAGTCTTCCAATTTATCAAGGTCCTCCTGCAGTTTTCCACAATCCTCTTGGGTTTTAACAACTTTAAATAGTTTTGTGTCATCTGCAAATTTGATAACCTCACTTGTTACTCCCTTTTCCATGTCATTAATGAATAGCTCAAAAAACAGCGGACTCACGCTTGTGAGTCTGAGTGGTTAACAAGACCATCTGTTCTACCACTTTACTCAGCCATGTGACTGTTCCTTGTGAGAACACACAGAGCTGAGAGACGGTATTCACCAAGGCCTGCTCGGTCCTCACCAAGGCCTGCTCGGTCCTCGTCACCACTCTCCAGATATCCCCTGGTGAAACCTGCGAATCAGATACACCCTGGGTATCTACTGGGGGGAGGTGTCCAGACAACAGCCTTGAACTGTTCCAAGGAAACCATTGGTGTACTCTGGCAAATAGGCTGATTCCCGCCCGTTGGATCAGGTGTTATCATCCCAGAGGGGGGAACCAGTGGAGAGCGTGCCAGAGAGCTCAGAGATGCTCCCGAAACCTGCAGGGAAGCAAGCATAGTACCTGAAGATGGTATGATGTCCTCCTTGGGCTGCAAATTGTTTATCCATGGGGCCACTATCAGCCCCTTCCAATGCCACCAGTTTCTTCTTTCGCTTCCCCATGTCCATCACACGCTCAGCTACTCACATGCTTATAATCCTGCGGTGCTCCGAAGGGACTCACAAGGGGCCAGAAATGGCTGTTTTTATGACTGTTTTTATATTGTAAACCGCTCTGGTCCCCCTGAAGGGCGGTATATCAAGCTGAATAAAACATAAACATAAACATAAATGCCTTAGGACATGCCACGACCACACACCTAGCACCTTAGCAGGACTTATAGGTCCTTGATGATGTCGGGGCAGCCCAGGGATCAGCCTGCTTCCTCCTACCAATGTGGATGTAGCACAGGTACCTCCCAGTATAACAGAGCACTCTGGAGATCTTTATGGAGGCCCCCGATGATGTCGGGGCAGCCCGGGAATCATCCTGCTTCCTCCTCCCAAAGTGCCTGTAAATCTCACTCTTCAGGATGGTCCACCCTTGGCATTTCCGCAGTAAGATA
Organism: Ichthyophis bannanicus; assembly: GCA_033557465.1. Taxonomy (NCBI): domain Eukaryota; kingdom Metazoa; phylum Chordata; class Amphibia; order Gymnophiona; family Ichthyophiidae; genus Ichthyophis; species Ichthyophis bannanicus. The sequence goes on from CM066045.1 coordinate 59,451,663, forward strand.
TCTCTGAAGTTAGTTCACTTCAGTTTATTGTGCATCCCATACCGGCTTTCAGCTCAATACCAAAGTGCTTTGCAATACTAAAGAACAAATTTCCTCAAGGGTGAAACTAGGACCTAAATTACATAGAAACATGATGGCAAATAAAGACCATTCGGCCTAACCAGTCTGCCCTTCTATACAAAATACTACAGGCCTTTTTTACCTTTACAGATCTTCTCTGTTTGCTCCAATTAATGGCTCATGCTCTCTGGGAACCTGCCTTGTTCAGAGAAGAAGGGAGAAAATACATCCAGCATTGTGGGCTCCAGCTTTCTGGGGAGAACAGAAACATGTTCATAGTGGTGTACCAAGGGTGGGGCAGTGGGAGCGGTCCTCTCCGGGTGCAGGCAATAAGAGGGTGCATTGTCTGTAGAGAGTTTAAAAATCATAATAAAACCGACTGGCGGTGCGCACCTTTTAAACTCATCAATTTCATGAGAAATCCTGCCAAGGAGGAGCTGCTTTTCTAACACTGACCACTAGAGGCAGCAGGGTGCACATTTACAACTCACAGTGTGAGCTTTCTCTCCTTGCCGCCAACCTTGCAGTTGTTTCTTGTGAGCTTAGCAGTGAGGAGAGGAAGTTCCTAAAGTCAGTGTCAGTGTCAGAACCAGGGCCGGATTTACCTATACGCCAACTACGCCGTGGCGTAGGGCCCACAGCTGACAAGGGCCCACAAAAACTGAAAAAATTGTTAGCGTTCTTAAAATTAAATAAAAAAAAACAAACGCTGGCTGCTCCCGCTGCAGCATGGACTGTCCCGCGGGGCCCCCTCTGCCCAGCTGAATCCGTCCCTCCCTCCCTCCGTGTCGGCTTTGAGAGGCGCGAAGGGAGAGTGTCTCCCTCGCGTCTCTGTTAAGCCCGCAGGGGCTGATTTTCCCATCAGCCCCTGCGGGCTTAACAGAGACGCGAGGGAGACACTCTCCCTTCGCGCCTCTCAAAGCCGACACGGAGGGAGGGAAGGACGGATTCAATGGGCAGAGGGGGCCCTGCGGGACAGTCCATGCTGCCGCGACAGCAGAGGGGGCCCCGCGGGACAGTCCATGCTGCCGCGGCAGCAGCCAGCGGTTTTTTTTTTTAAAATTTAATTTTACTTGAGCCGATGGGGGGGGGGGCTGGGACTGGAAATGGGCTGGGGGAGTTAAGACTGGAGGTGGACTGACACGAAGAAACCAGAAGAAAGTGGCTGGAGCAATTGCAGCTGAAAAAAAATGCGCAAAAGGTAGAAAAATATCTCTTTATTTTGAATTTAATTGGAATATGTCAGCTCTGGTAAATGTGCATCATTAACGTCTGCACTTTGTGTAGTACAAGAGCAAATTAATGTATAGTTTTATTTCTACAGTGTTGTACATTCCAAGTTTGGCTTTTGGGATTCCCAGTTTAATTATGACATCAGGGCCAACAGCGGATCCGGCGTGCTTGTTTTTATCTTTTCTGGGGGCCCACAATTTTTGTTGGCGTAGGGCCTCACTCAAGGTAAATCCGGCCCTGGTCAGAACGATGGCTGTGACAGCAGAGAGGGATTTTTCATTCAATGCTCACGGTGCACCACTGGTAGAAGAGGAAGTACAAAGCTGTAGCGGGTAGGTGGAGGGGGAAGGAGAATGAAAGAGGGGGTGGGAATGAAGTGCAAGGGGGAGAGGAATGAAGGAAAAAGTGTGAAGAGTCAAACAGCAGATCAGTGGCTGTAGAGAAACAAGCTCCTGTTGCTGCCATTGACAAGGTCCCTCATGAGAGACTCTTAGCAAAACTAAAGAGTCATGGGATAGGAGGCAGTGTACTATTGTGGGTCAGGAACTGATTAAAAGATAGAAAGCAGAGGGTTGGGTTAAATGGCCAATTTTCCCAGTGGAGAAAGGTGAATAGTGGTGGACCCCAGGGATCTGTGCTGGGTCCGCTGCTTTTTAACATATTCATAAATGACCTGGAAAAGGGAATAACGAGTGAGGTGATCAAATTTGCAGATGACACAAAATTATTCAAAGTTGTTAAAGCCCATGAGGATTGTGAAAAATTGCAAAAGGACCTTGATAAATTGGAAGACTGGATGTTCAAATGGCAGATGAAATTTAATGTGGACAAGTGCAAAGTTACGTACCTAGGGAAGAACAACCCAAATTATGGTTATACTATGCAAGGTTCCACATTAGGAGCCACCATCCAGGAAAACTATTTAGGCATCATTGTGGATAACCTGTTGAAACCTTCCACCCAGTGTGCAATGGCAGTCAAGAGAGCAAATAGAATGCTAGGTATCATAAGGAAAGGAATGTAAAATAAAACAAAGGATATTATAATTCCTCTGTATCGTTCCATGGTGCGACCGCACCTTGAATATTGTGTGCATCTGGTCGCCGTATCTTAAAAAGGATATAGCGTTATTAGAAAAGGTTCAGAGAAGAGCCACCAAAATGGTAAAGGGGATGGAAGGATACCCCTACGAAGAAAGGCTAAAAAGGTTAGGGCTCTTTAACCTGGAAAAAAGACGGCTGAGGGGAGATATGATAGAAGTCTATAAATTAATGAACGGAGTGGAACGGGTAAACGTAGATCGATTGTTTTATGTTATCAGAATACAGAAAGACTAGGGGACATGCAATGAAGCTACAGGGTAAACTATTTAAGACTAATAAAAGAAAATATTTTTTCACTCAACGTGTAATCAAACTCTGGAATTTATTACCGGAGGATGTAGTAAAGGCTGTTAGTGTAGCTGGGTTTAAAAAAGGTTTGGACAAGTTCCTGGAGGAAAGGTCCATAAACCATTATTAAGAAGGGACCCAGGATATCAATGCTTGACCCATTGAGGAACCTGTGTCTTTTGGGGATACTGCTAGGTACGTGTGACCTACATTGGCCACTGTTGGAGACAGGATGCTGGGCTTGATGGTCTGACTCAATATGGCATATCTTATGTTCTTATTACCATTGTAAGTCACTAGGAAGGGAAGGAATTGAGCAGGGACGGAGTCATGGCAACAGAAAGCAGGTACTGGGCACAGATTGGGGGAGGCTGAATGGCAGAATTCAGGAGCAACCTAGGTAGATAAATCTGTATGCCTATTATAATTCCCAGGGGAGGTGCTGGATGGGGGGCCAGAGGTAAGGGATGGGGCAAAGAATTATTATAAATAATAGATGTTTTTTCATTGGGTATATGTTGGACCAAAATATTTGTACACGGTTGATTAACTGATTATTGCTGAAAATAATTTTGTCATATAGAGAAAGGGGGGTGTTAAAAAAGGATCTACACTAGGTATGCCACTTATGTTCAAAGGTTGCACTACGGCAAGGCATTTTAATGGTCAGGGCAGTCTGACAAGCAGAGGTTCCCAAGTAACTAGCCATAGATCCACATGGGGAACTGCAGATGTTTCCTCTGCTTCTAAACATGAATCCATCATGCCTGGGAACATCTGGGCTCAACATATGTCCTTTTCTCTCATTTTATGCCTCTGGGAGGAAATATTTGATCAGCTGATGCATATCCTGAGCTAGAGGTAAGAGTTGAATAATAAAAGGCTCATCGCCCTAAAATGTTATGGCTTGGATGACATTATCTATAGAAACCCTGAAATGTTCTGAACCCTTCTGCAGAAATTAGAAACACAGACACAAACCAGTAATGTGGAAAAGAAAGGCCCAGGTCAGGACCGACAGCCTGGCTATGATTCTTGTTATGAAACCGGTAGGTAAGCGTACAGGAGGGGGCATAATTCATTTCAGTTTATAGAAGTCTTTCAATACTGTTCCAAAAGAAATAATGTATGACTAGGCTAATCAAAACAGACAATTTATAATTTTACCATTGCTGAATCTTGCCCATTAAAGGTAACTGAGATGTGCGGATCTCTTTTCATGCGTATTAAGCTTTAAGCTTTCGTGTATTTGTTTTGCAAAATTCACCCCTTCCTTTCTGCACACACTGCTAAGACCCTCATCGCTCACTAGTCACCTCCCGCCTTGATTATTGTAACTTGCTTCTCGCTGGTCTCCCTCTGAATCACCTCTGTCCCCTTCAATCTGCTCAAAACTCAGCTGCACGGCTTCTCTTCCGCCAGTCACTATGCTCATGTAACCCCTCTTCTCAAGTCACTTCACTGGCTGCCTATCAGACTTCTCCTACTGACCTACAAGTGCCTTCATTCTGCTGCTCCTCACTGCCTTTCCTCTCTTATCTCACTCTGCACCCCTCCTCGGGAACTCCGCTCCTCTGGCAGATCCCATTTATCCGTGCCCTTCTCTGCCACTGTCAACTCCAGACTTTGTTCAGTCCATCTCGCTGCTCCATATGCCTGGATCACACTACTCCAGTCAGTGCGTCAGGCTCCTTCTTTGGCCCTATTCAAGTCCAGGTTGAAGACCCACCTCTTTGAGGCTGCTTTTGGATCCTGATGCTCCTCACTCTCTGTCCACTACTTATGTGTATATTGCTGTACTCTAGTCCTCAGTTTTGTTTTTTTTATTTTTAATTCACATTTATATACCGCATCTTCCAAAGTTCAGTTGCGGTTTACAGGTAACAGTTTTGTGATGTTTTTTCATCTTGATTAATCTGTAAGCTCTGCGAACAGGAGCTGTGTCTTACATCTTTATGTATCGTGCTGCACACACCGTGTAGTGGTATAGAAATGATTACTAGTACTAGTAGTAGTGATTGAAGCCCTAGCACTGGCAATAGCAAGCAAATTTGCAATAAAACAAAAAGTGCATTAAAATAAAAAAACTGTCATATATGATTAGAAATTAGACGTGAAAAAAAAATTGTGGAGACCAGCCCAGAGGCCTATGAGACAGAAGGAGCCACCGCTATACAAACCACTGGTTGGAGCCATGGGAGCCCACCCAACGCTAGAAGAGGGATCAGCAGATTAGTTGATGAAAAGCTCGCTGGAAGAGAGGTGTTTTCAGCATAGCTAGTGAAGGAAAATGAATCCCTTTTCAGGTAATACTGTCTTCCATCTTGTGCTAACGTCTATAGCTCAGGGCTAAGAAACAGCTTGCTCTGACGTTTTCACACTGAAACTGCAAGATTGAGCAATGAAATGAGCTAATATCCTGTCCCAGAGAGCTGACACAATGAGAGTCTCTGAACGCTATACAGCTAATGAAAAGGCTGTCACCTGGGCCTCTTGGATGAACAAAGGGGAACGTAAACAAGGAAGACGAACATCAGTATCTACAGTTTATCTGCAGGAAACATGGCTCGCAGAAGGCAAGTGAGAATGGAGAGAAAGGATGCCACAGAGAAAACAAAGGGTTAAAGATTGGGAAGCAGATTTGCTTAAGATAATGGAGAATAAGAAACAGAAAGGAAATCTATGTATCAGCAATTTGAGCCTGAAAATGAATATAAATATGGAGGAGAAATTCTGATAGTCAGATATTAGCTGATCTCTTTGGAGTAAGGCTCTTTCTGTCTCCAGGACCTTTTGTCAGGTGCTTTGCTTCTTATAGATGTATTGATACTATGGATTGATATTGGAATTTGTACCTTATAAATCAAAAGTAAAGCTTGTGATGATACAGACCTGGCAAGATAAATAAACATTTTCCATGCTCTTACGTGGCATGAGCAATTTGTTTAAGGTAGGTCCTGTATATATGATGTTGGGGTTGAACACAAACAGCCAAACAAAAATAGAAAATTCCCCAAATAATCATAGGGGAACCCCAGAAAAACCCCAACACTAGATCCCCCTCTGGCTTCTGAAGGAAGTCTAGCCCATAACAAAGGTGCGAGATAGGAGAAGGAATTCTTCCTTGCAACTTCCAAGCAGACTTCCATGGCGGAGAGCACGTTCTGTGTGACTCTAATGCGTCGTGTGGAGGTGTACGGGATCCATAGTGAGGCTAGGTACTGTAGCAGACCCAATGTCTTAATAACATAAGCTTAAACTGAATTCTGAAATAGCAATATGCTGCTGAAAAGAGGGCTCCTGGGCACTCCCTGCTAAATTATTTTGGGACACTGAAGAGTCTCACAGTCACAGCTAGTGATTCCCCCGGGATAATATACTGGTAGCATATCTTTGCAGTGCTGCCAAGTTAGAGACATTTTTTTAACCAGTACTGTGCTCTAATATATATGTTTATGGATATTTTTTTAAATAGTTTGGCTTATGGCTTTACTAACCCATGTCCCACTTTCAGCAAATGTTTGCTATATATACTAATGACTTCAGGGGCAAACATTCCCCTGAAACTTTATGACAGGGCCTGGTTGACAAGATAAGCACATGTCGATGAGATTCAGTTGTCTTTTTTGCAAAAACCGGCATGTGAAGTTCTTTTCTCTTGGTTCAGAATTAATAAACTATTAGATCAGAATGTTAAAATAAGTAATAAGCAAAACAAGGGTTCAGCTATCCAACTATAGTACATAAAAAAAATGTTGAGCCCTAAAGATGCTGTTAATAGTATATAATAAGGAATTGAAAAATTATTTTTTGTTGGATCACTTCTATTTGACCACACCCACAAGACTTATGTGACCAGCTACCAACAGCAAATTTTACTTAATATATGCATGATAACAGACCCAGAAGATTTTTAGCTTTAAACAGAAAAAGGAGATATGCTAAACTCTTATCCCGACATAGCGCTATGTTTCAGGCAGCAATATACCAACTCCAAACCGCCCTGCTTCAGGGGAAATACTTAGCTGATATCCAAGGCATTGAAGTCCCATTGAAAACTTCCTCTGAACCTAAAAATGTTCAAGACTCAGGTGTTCTCTTGATCTTCCTTTTGGCGCTCATTAAAGTCCACATTTGCATTCACAGCTTTTCTATTGGCTGAAAATTAAACATTTCAGGTTTCCCCTTCCAGGGCTACCAATCCATGCTATGAACTCAAACTCCCACCATTCCAAACAAGCTGAATTCTATTGAGTGAGCTACCAAATACCAGCCATTTGGAAACCAGCTTCATTCATACCAAAACACCCATTCGACATCTCCATTCATTCCAAGGGGAGTAACCATATGCAGTTTAAAAAATCCAAAACTGTTCCCAAAAATTGAGACCGTCCTCCCGATTCTCTTCTCGCCAGGAATGAGGGAACATGATCAATCACACGCCATTTCCGGGAGGAGAACGTACGTCGTGCCTCCAAGTAGCAATCCACTCTTGGAACTGACATGGGGCGAGACCAGAACTTTAGCTAATTTTCACACGTAGTGAAATTTTACTATTTGCATGGTGGGACTTTAGTAAGATTTTTCACAAAAGGGACTTATTTTTCAGGCAGTTAAGAACTTTGGGAGGGTAAAAAATAGGAGAACATTAGAACATAAGAACATAAGAGATGCCATACTGGGTCAGACCAAGGTCCATCAAGCCCAGTATCCTGTTTCCAACAGTGGCCAATCTAGGTCATACGTACCTAGCAGTCTCCACAAAAGACACAGGTTCCGCAATGCTTGTACTGGGGTCAAGCAATGATATCCTGGGTCCCTTCTTAATAATGAGTTTATTGGTCTTCATGCATTGTGAAATGAAATTCTAGACACAGACTTAGGTAGAATTGATTTTGAAACACCTTTTCCAAATGAAGGATTAGTGAGACTTAGTGCTAGTTTTAGTGCGGGGGGGGGGGGGGGGGCCTTCTATATTTTGTTGTGACTATCCATGGATCTTTATGGCAAGATAAGGAAGTAGATTGCCAGGCTTTTTTTCCATGTAGGCAATGCCAGCACTGTTGCCATTATCATGGAAGAAGGAGAAGGTGGTGGCAGTGGGTGTATACTACTGTCCGCCTGGCCAGCGTGAACCGATATGGATGATGAAAGGCTGAAAGAAATCCGGGAAGCTATCAAAAGTCTCAACACAGTAATAATGGGTGATTTCAATTACCCTGTTATCGACTGGGTCAATGTTACAGCAGGACATGCTAGAGAGATAAAGTTTCTAGATGAAATACATACAGAGTACATACAACAATAGACACACCTACCTTCTCTATGTACCTCTCGAAGCAACAAATACCAAAAGGTCCAATCTAAAAACCACCTTACATGACCTCCAGTGCGCTCTTATTAACGCACGTTCAGCCTGCAACAAATGGCCTGTCATCATTGATCTTATATCAAACCTTAAACTAGACATCCTTCTGGTCACAGAAACTTGGCTTTCCAATACTGATAATGTCCTAATGCACCAACTTACCCCACCTAACTACTCTATTTACACCTGCAACAGAGAAAACAGAAAAGGGGGAGGTGTCTGCATAATAGCAAGAACTGATTTAAACTACCACACCACCTCTACCAAGGTCACAAATCACATAAATACCTTATCCATCTCCAACAAAATTAATACCATAAATCTTATCTACAGAGCTCCAAATGCTCCAGCTGATGATTTCTCAAACATAATTGATCTTGCTATTAACCCTAAAGATCCTGACAAACCTAATTGGCTCCTGGGAGACTTCAATCTGGCATCCACACTGCCATCAGTATCAAACTCCTTCCTTGATGCTATGGACCTAGATTGGCCACTGTTGGAAACAGAATACTGGGCTTGATGGACCTTGGTCTGACCCAGTATGGCATATCTTATGTTCTTATGGACAACTTACAATATAGACAAATTGTAAAAAACCCTACTCATAAACAAGGAAATCTCCTCGATCTCATCTTCGCTCCACCCTCATCCGCTCACTCGCTAAACCAACTTGAGCTCTCAACAACCCCCGTCCCCTGGTCCGATCATAATCTTATCACATTCTGCATACCAGCTGAGGAATCTCTGAGCAAACCTTCAGATGTCAAGCCACCTTCAAAAACACGTTTCAAACCATTTGACAGAGAAGCAATCACTTCTCAAATCATCCCAAGTCTCTCTCATATACCCGACAAGGAGAAATTTCACTTACCGTTAATTTCCTTTCCTGGAATACTGCTAGACCAGTCCAGACAAACGGGTTATGCACCCCTGCCAGCAGATCTTGGAGACAGAGAATTCTACCAGAGCTCTGATAGGCTGGAGCCTGGTGATATAATCCTACCCCTAGGGGTCTCCCTCAGTTACGTCCACAAGCTAATGCAGCATGAACTGTAACATCACCCCAGAGGGTCTCAAGTGAACTATATACAAGGGAGCCAAAGAACTCCCTAGAGCTGAAAACAGTATCCACCTACGAACCCATGGACTGCCCATGGCGAGGCATACCGGCAAAGAGAAGAACCGCGGTCGGCGGCTGCACCACACCACCGGCACTCCAACCAACAGCAGGGCGGGTCCTGGACTGGTCTAGCAGTATTCCAGGAAAGGAAATTAACGGTAAGTGAAATTTCTCCTTCCAGTTCATACTGCTAGACCAGTCCAGACAAACGGGCAGTACCCAAGCTACCTGCATTCAAGGGGGGGCAAGGCTGCCGACAGCTCAGCAACTCCAAAACGGACCTCCTGACGGACATGAACGTCCAACCTATAATGACCGACAAAGGTGGACAGCGACGACCAAGTCGCCGCCCGGCAAATATCGAGAGGAACTACATGAGACCTCCCGGCCTACAAAGTTGCTTGTGCCCGAGAGGAGTGAGCACGGAGTCCCGGTGGAGCTGGCTCTCCCAGAAGAAGGTACGCCGCCTCAATGGCCTCCGTAACCCATCTAGAAATGGTAGATTCGGAGGCTGCGGATCCCTGACGAGAACCCGCGAACAAGACAAAAGAGCAACAGTCATATGGAAGGGTTCCGCGACCCCCAGATACCGAAAAAGAACCTTCTTAAGGTCCACCGCCCGCAACGGAGACCGACCACTGTCACACTGCGCCTTTGTTAAAGACGGAAAGAAAAGAGGCTGGTCAACAGTGAACGGCGTCAGCACTTTGGGCAACAAAGGAAGGGACAGTTCTCAGAGAAACGCCTTCGGAGGAAAACGAGAGATAGGGATGTCGACACGAGAGAGCCTGGAGCTCAGAAAGACGGCGTGCCGAAGTTATGGCCACCAAGAAGACTGCCTTCAGAGTCAAATCTAGAAGAGAACATGCCCTCAGAGGCTCAAAGGGAGGAGCAACGAGGGCACAGAGGACAAGCACGAGAGCTCACGCCTGTACAGGCGAACGCAGAGGAGGCCAGAAGGCCTAACTCCGCGGAGGAACCGAGACACGTCCAAATGCGAAGCTATCAATCGCCCCGCTATAGGACTCCGAAAACAAGTTGAGGCGACCACTTGTACTCGCAAGGAATCGAGCGCTAATCCCTTATCCACTCCGGCCTGTAAAAAGGACAGGATATCCGGAACACCGCAACGCCAGGGTGAGAGGTTATTTCGCGAACACCAACCATCAAGAGACGCCAAACCAGAGCGTAAGTCAGCGTCGTGGTAGACCGCCGCGCCGTGAGAAGTGTCACGACCATGCTAGGCGAATAGCCGTAGCGAGCAAACCGGCGGCGTGGAATTGCCAGGCCGTAAGCGAGTAAGGAGCCGGGTCTTCCATCTCCACCGGTCCCTGAATCAGAAGGCCGAGAAACGCCTTGAGGCGGAGCATCGACGCCCCAGATAGACGGAAGAGATCCGCATACCATGGTCCGCAAGCCCAATTCGGAGCCAGCAGGAGTACAGGGTCGCGACGGTCTCGGAGCCGCTGCATATCACGGATCAGGGAGGGAAAACACACAGGAGAAGATGAATCGGCCACGGTTGAGAGAGAGCATCTATGCCGTGTGTTCCCTCATCCCTCCAATGGCCGAAGTACAGCGAAGCCGTGGCAGTCTGCGCCGTAGCCATTAGATCCATGGTCAGTAGTCCCCACAGGTGAACAATGGACCGGAACGCATCCAGCTGCAGTGCCCAGCCCTCGGGCTCCAGAGAGTGCCGGGTGAGAAAATCGGCCTACACATTGTTCACGCCTGCGATGTGCTGTGCCGACAGCATGAAGATGTTCCTCCGCCCACGGGAGGAGCAAACGCCTCTCCTGTGAGACATCCGGACATTGCGTGCCGCCTAGCGGCTTAGGTAAGCAACCGTCGTGGCGTCGGACAGGATCCAAACCGCACACCGCCGCATTAGAGGCTGAAACTGAAGAAGGGCGAAGCGCACTTTCCGCGTTTCGAGAGGATTGATAGACCCTTGGGCTTCGCGAGGTGACCAACTCCCCTGCGCCGAGGCTAAGCCGCAAGGCGCTCCCCAACCGGAGAGGTCGGCGATTGGCGTCATCAAGATCCAGCGCAGAGACTCCAGAGGGACTGCCCGTAGAAGATTGTGTGCCTGAAGCCACCAGCGGAGGCTGCGGCGCACCGGCAGAAGCAAAGGCAACCGGATTCGATAACTCTCCGATACCAGCGACCAACGAGATATTACAGTGAGTATGCTTAATTAGGCCGAGCCCAAAACAGTCAGGATCCAAAACACTGACTTAAAATTCCAATCAAATGGTATATTGAATAAGACAGGTACAATATTCAGTAAGACGTACAAAGTAACCCGGCTGCAGTTTGTGGATTAAAAATTTAAAGCAGGAACTTCAAAACTCAGAGGCAGCCGGTCCGGATGCAGTTGAAATCATCCCAGAGCAGCTGGGGCAAGTAAGAAAAAAACAGGCTACTCACAGTTTTCTTTCAGAAAATGATACCTGAACTTCCTGGAGGCATCCAAACTCTCGTGGGAAAGACTCAGCGCAGCGTAAAGCCAATGGAGAGCTCCACTGAAGCCAAGCTCAGGAGTACCCAAGTTCATCTGGGGAAGCAAGATGCTGGGGGAAGAGCAGAGCTGATTAATGAGGTCCCTGTGTTTCTTCTGACAGCCTATGCAGCGTAAACCTGAATAAGGCATAGTGAGAACTAAAAAACAAATAACTGCGTCCCGCAGGAACAGGCATTTAACAATATTCCCCATAATAGGTAATGCCTCAGCCAGCCTTCTTTATTGGGCACAGTGGGGGATGGAACCCATGAGCCCTGCACCATTCGTCAGTGACTTAGCCTTGTACTGTGGCTCTGAATTGCATCCTGTTCTCTATTCATGCCTTCCGTACTTTTTATTCATTATGTTAATACATAGGCAGAGAAAAAGGAACCCCTTCACAACTCACAGCTAGCAAGTGTTGTGGAAAAAATCTTAAACAGCAATATAGCTGTTAGAAGCCAGCAGAGAAGGAATCTGGCTTCCCGCCAAAAACCGGGGCTCATTAGCTATTCAAAATGGCCGCCGGCAAAATAAACCTCAAAAGAGTGAATTAAAACCCCCAAAAGCGAAGGAATTAACTTAAAAAGTCAAAGGAAAAGGTGGGAGGGTTGCAGGCATGAGAGAAATGCCTAAAATCGCTGAAAAATCAAGAAAAATAAATCGAGTTACCACAGAGTTGCAGACAGCAGTGGGAGAAAGACAGTTTCTGTACTTACAGTACCGAAAGTGCAGAGAAGCCACGGACTGCTGCTCAAACCACTGCAGCTGCCTCACCACTAAAATCAGCCCCAGGGACTGGATTTTAGGAGGCTTACCATCCAGCTAAATAGCCCTCATGACTAGTGCTGGGAAGTCTGCACATCAGCGATCTCTACTGTGACAGAGGACACAGGAGCTTCAGCTGGAATCATCCTGGTGCTCAGATAAGTACACTGGCAACTCAGGGCATAATCTCTCCAAGAGAAATCACAAAGAAATAAAGCATTTTAAATTTTGTTTGAAGGAGCAATAAAAAAAAAGCATCCAGATCTGCTGGAGACAGAGAAAAACTGAGGGAGACCCCTAGGGGTAGGATTATATCACCAGGCTCCAGCCTATCAGAGCTCTGGTAGAATTCTCTGTCTCCAAGATCTGCTGGCAGGGGTGCATAACCCGTTTGTCTGGACTGGTCTAGCAGTATGAACTGGAACATCAATGAGACTGTACTGAACTGGAACCGCGTCATTGGATTATCCGCCCAACTTCCCACCACAGACAATCAAACCTCTATCAACTCACCTATACCCAAGACACAGAACGCGCCATGGTTCTCTGCTGAGTTACGAGCCTCCTTACATCATCTGAGGAAATTAGAGAGGAAATGGAGACACTCTCTGAATCCTGATGTCCAAGCCACTTACTTATCTCACTTGAAATCCCATCGTCAGCTAACCTGGGACAAGAGAAAAGAATATCATGCAAGACTCCTTAGCCGGTCTCTTAACAAACCTAGAGATCTTTTCCAATTAGTAATATCCCTAACCAGAGAGCCTACGTCACCACAACATGAACATGTACAACCACAACTATATGCCAACTACATTCAGTCCAAGATGATCAAAATCACAACATCAATCTCAAGCGAAACCATGCAACCTTCCAATGCCCAATTCATACTTAATAAATTCTCATCTCCATCTCCCAAAACAGTTGAAGAAATTATAACCTCCATCAATGCCACCACCGCCCCTAATGACCCATGCCCAGCCCACTGGATCAAAGCATTGAGAACAGAACTTAGCCCATACATAGCATCCATAGCCGACCAATCACTCAGCACAGGGATATTCCCAGCAGCTCTCAAACAGACTTCAATTCGTCCCTTACTGAAAAACAATAAACTGGATCCAAAGAAGGAAGACTCTTACCGTCCAATCTCAAGCATTCCCCTATTAGCCAAGATCCTAGAAAAGGTTACACTGAGGCAGATTCAACAGCACATTGATTCTGAAGCACCACTAGATCCAAACCAGCATGGATTCAGAGAAGCACACGGAGTCAAAACTCTTCTGACTTCTTTAATGAACACTCTCATTAATACAATAGACAATATTAAAAATGGAATTGCAATGGTCTTCCTAGACATTTCAGCAACTTTTGACTCCGTTGACCATGACCAACTCCTAGCCCGACTCCATGAAAAAGGGATACAAGGAATGGCTTGGAACTGGTGCAAATCTTATTTGGAGGACCGATGGCAACAGGTCCGGATCGGTAACATTACATCCCAGCCTTTCCGACAGAAGCAAGGAGTACCCCAGGGTTCCTCCCTCTCAGCTTTACTATTTAATATCTACATGCAGCCAATCTGCAACATCACCCGCTCATTTGGAATTTCATGCCTTATCTATGCTGACGATGTGCTTATATTCACACCAGTTAATGTGATAAAGCCTGACTACACACCTTTAACCACCTGCTTCAATGCAATCTCAGATTGGCTGCTCACACAAAATCTCCGAATCAATTTTAAGAAAACGGAAGCCCTGATTGTCACAAGGAATAAAGACTTCTCCCCTCCACCATCATTAAGAACAAGAGATGCTGACTTACCAGTCAAAACCATGATACGTTACCTAGGTGTCATACTGGACCAGCGACTGGATTTCAAAGAACACATAAAAAGTACAGTAAAATCCATCTATCACAAGATCAGGACTCTACGACCCCTCAGATCAGTGCTTGAACCAAATGACTTTCGCACAACCTTCCAGGCATTAGTCACCCCTCATTTCGACTATGCAAACATTGTGCTACATGGCCTCCCCAAGAGCACGCTGAACCCTCTACAGTTGGCCATGAATACAGCAGCCAGAGTTCTATATGGGGTCTCAAGGAGTCAACATATCACCCCCATCCTGTTTGAACTTCATTGGCTCCCAATAACATGTAGGATCTTATACAAAACCCTTCTCTTGACCTTCAAAGCGTTCCACCAAATCTCACCATCCTCGCTTTCTGACATCCTTCACCACTCTCAAAACACCAGATCTAGAAGATCTGTAACAGAAAATACACTAATGGTCCCAAAAGACCTAACAAAACTCACACAGATGACTACCATGAGAGCATTCTCATCCTTCGCCCCTAGATGTTGGAACATGCTACCTCCTAACATCAGATCATAGAAAGACCTGTCCCAATTCAGAAAATCTCTAAAAACACACCTCTTCCTTCAATACTTCTCCCAAGGCACTACCTCCCCACCTCCCCCCTTCCAACCCAAACTATTGACTATGGTTAGTCAAGTAAGGCCTCTAAACTCCATTGCTTGCCCCAGATTAAAATCTCACAATCCCTAACCCATGAAACTCAAAACTTATCCTAATTTGCTGTAAATAGTTGTGAATATTTGTTATTACCTTATCTTATCGTTATCCCCATTGTCCCGGTTTCATTCCCTGTTAGCTGTAAACTTGACATATGTTTTATGCTTAAGTACAAGGTTGTTAAAGTGTAAACCGCGCTGATGATGAATAGCGCGGTATATAAAAACTGTTAAATAAATAAATAAATAAATGACTGTTTGGAGCAGCTGGTTCATAAAACAACAAGAGGGGATGCTATTTTGGACATAGTGGAACACAGGATCTGGTGCAAGAGGCAATGTTCCCTCTAATTTTCTGTAGGCTGTGTGCGCATAAAATATCAGCTGTGCGGCTTTTGAAGGAAGGTTAAATTTTTGTGCGCCACATAACGACACTCGGAGTTATATACGTTAAAATTAGACTACACATCAGAATACAGTATGTACAGCACATTGATTTTAATCAAATTAAATGAAAATAGACGATTACTAAATGAAGCGGAAAATTTCTAGTAATTACAATCACAACTTTTAAATTTTAAGACATCTGTGGTGTTTTCTATCAGAATCAGAACTGTAATTTTTGTGCGCTCTGTTGTAAAGTATGTGCGCTTGCTCGGCGAGGTATGTGCGTGCGCACACACGCACAGCTTAGAGGGAACAGTGGCAAGAGGTAAGGGTTTTGGGCCACTTGGCAATAGTGTTCATAACATGATCACATTTGATTTAATAAATGGAAGAAGGATGGCAAGGAAATCCACAGTATTACCTTTTAACTTTAAAAAGGGAGACTATGAAATTCAAAAAGGGGTGGATAGGGGGGAACCAAGATGGCTGACACGCGTTGATCTGCGTCGGCGGTGTCTGATTTTCCTAAAAATTTTTTTACCTCCTTACCTTTAAAATGCCTAGAAAACGGAAGGCAAAGCATTGGGAGGCTCCCAAGGCTACGACAACGACGCCGACGCCGACTACGGGGCCAATGGATTTGTTCGTGCGGCCCGTGGGAGCTGTTGTGAGTCAGGAGCAGAGCTCGCTGAGGGCGATGGAGGCGGAAGGAGGCCTTTCAAGCCCTCTTGAGCTACAGGTCACCTTAAGCCCTGATGCCCGAATTCCGCCAGAACAGCCTACAGCGCCAGACGGGGGAACAGCTGAGGCCGGGTCTCCGGGTACTGAGAGGCCCGCTGCCATACCGCCGATGCTGTTGGGAACGGAGGCGGAGGTGTTGGTTCCCTCTGCCGCGTTTGCTGGTGAGGAGAAGTTGTCAGCTGCTACAGGAGTGACCCCGACAGATATGGACATAGTGGCTGGATTGGATGTTTGTTTTAAAACGCCTGTACAATCCGCTCTTCAACGCCCTGCTGTGGTCACGTTGGAATCCTTGTGGGATGGCCTTAGGGCATTGGAAACTTCCTTCACATCTCAATTTGCAGCTATGTACGAGGTTCTTCCCTCTTTGGCTCGTTCGGTCATGCACCAGAAGCAAGAATTGGCAGACATATCATCCAAGATTACCCAGCTGGAAGTAAAGATGGAGGTTGCAGTTACAATTCCAGGTACTGTTATTAAGGATTTGGCTATAGTCCATGGGAAGATAGAGATGTTAGAAAACTCGGTCTGCAAGAGGAACCTGCGCTTGCTGAATTTTCCCCGTATTCCAGTCAAGTCGCCGAAGGAGTTGTTTCTTTCATATGCTACTTCAATTTTGAAAATACCCCTTGAATCTGTTCCTCCTTTGGCTAGGGTTTTTTACTTGCCAACGGCTAAGCGCAAGACCCATGGTGTTTCTTCTCCCGCTCATTCACCTCCAATGGACTCACTGGATCTGACTGGGTTCTTGGAGACTACTGATCCTGCTTATGTTCCTAGAGCAACTTTGCTGTTGACGGTTGCTTTTGATTCAGACCGGGACTTTTTGTTGAAATTATATTTTAAGTTTCGGAATGAGCCATTTATGGGGGGTGTAGTCAGGATGTTTCCAGACGTCTCAAAGGCCACACAGAAGCGCAGACAGCAGTTTTTGTTGCTTAGACCCCAGGTCTTACAACTGGGAGGTCTTTTTTTCCTTAGATATCCATGTCGCTGCCTAGTGAAATATCAGGGTGTTAGTTACACCTTTTTTGAGCCTTCCCATCTAACCCAGTTCATAGTAGGTCGGAGTGCTCCTCTAGCTTAAATTCGGGATTTATAAGTATAGCTCCTTCTCGTGTTTTATTTCCTAAAAATATTTCCTTAGATTGGTGTCTGGTTTCCCCCATTCTTTGTGGGCTAGTGAATAATTACTTTATTAATACTCTGGGCTATGGGTTTTCCCAATGCTGTATTGATTGTTATTTTCCTTTGATTATTCTTTACTGTAACAGGATGTATCTTGTGAGTTGTTTTGAAAATAAATAAATAATAAATTGGAAAAAAATAAAAAGGGAGACTATATTAAAATGAAGAAAATAGTTAAGAAAAAAACTAATAAGAGCAGCTGCAAGGGTTAAAGATGTATGTGTTGTTTAAAAGTGCTATCTTGGAAGCCCAGACCAGATATATTCCATGCTTTAAGAAAAGTGGAAGGAAGGCTATAAAACTGCCAGCATGGTTTATGTTTAAATTTGTTTATTAATCCACAGATCCAACAGACTGCATAATGTACAAAGCATAATGCAACATCCTTTGTCAACTATATAACAAATACCCTTTACATTCCATCGATTGCTCAGTTTTTACACCTGTTGTAGATGTTCAACTTTCTTGTTAGGATAGTTCCATCAATCCATGCTTATAGGTGCTTGTAACCACCTTCTGCTTTAAGTAGCCAATACTGAGACAACAGAACAATAGCGTGTATTCTGTCTGATACATAACAGGGTCTATCTAGTATCTCAACTTTCTTTTTGCCTCCCACCCTTTCCCTTTTCCTCCTCCCCCCAGACCCTCCACTTCTTTCATGATATTATGTGCAGTTGGTTGCGTAATAAGTGTTTAGTATAATGGTATGGCGAGAGAGGAGAGGGCAGACGACCCTAGCACTTTTGGACAGAAGGGATCTGGACATTCATTTTTATGTCATAATTGTACTTTGTACCTCCTCCATCCTTAATGCTTAACAGTTTGAGCACTCCCTCTTTTCCTACACTCCCCCATTCTTAACATCTCCTTATTACTCCCCCCCCCTTCCCTCTACAGGCCATATCGCTACCTGGTCTATACTTAATGCTCTGATATCCTATTCTCTCTGTTTGACATGTTTTAGGAATACAGCATGAGCTTATTATTCTGTTTATAGTCCTTCTTCTATCGATCCAGTGGGCAATGGTTTAGTATTCGACTTCTCAGTCGGGCAGATAATGTTTGAATATATGACTCCCACATTTTTAAAAAAACATTCCCATGGTAGGGTACGCCCCCTTGATTGTTCCCGTTTGTATATCATGAGCTGATGTAAGGCTAATTTCCACGGTCATATTGACAGCCCTTCCGGAAGCAGCCATGCAGTTAAAATGCTTTAACGTGCTATTAACAGCAAGAGACATATCCATCTGTTTCCACTCCCCAGCATCCTGCATTCCATTCCCTTTCTGTCCAATATCCAAAATTGCTTCTCGGGGATTCAGTTGTATTGGGGTCCTCATGGCTCATGCACTTACTTACAGTAAATGCCTCCAGAACTTCATTATCACCGGACATTTCCAAAACATATGTCCTAACATTGCTTTAGGTGCATTGCATCAAGGGCAATTTGGAGAGTTCATGATTCCAGTTCTATATGCCCTGGAAGAGGCAAAGAGGAGCCTTCTGAGTATGCGGAATTGCATTTCTCTGAGGTTAGCATTTGTCGTTAATTCAGGGGTCTGGTCCAATGCATAAAGGATCTAAGCCCCCTTGAGGGGGGTATCTAAATCCGCTTCCCACTGGCCTGCTATCCCAGTCAAATCAGGCAATGTTTCTAAATCTGATAGATTTTTCCGTATGTCTGCAATATAGGCTCGACCCTCTCCCCCGGCCATTAACACTTCTACTTGAGATATAATGCAGTGTTTTATTGCCTTCCTGGGTAATGACTGGACATTACTTTGGACTTGTAGGTACAGGAGTGTGTCCCTCGTAGACAGGCCAAAGCGTTCCTGTAATGTAGAGAAGGGTATTATCTCTCTTGCTTCTAATACCACAGGTTCCACTCCCTCCAGCCCATGTTTTTGCCACTGGTAGTATGTCCGTCCAGTCAGGCCAGGCTGGAAGGCCAGGTTTCCTCGCCATGGGAGATAAGGCGTGGTCTCCGGTGTCCACCCCAGCCTGACACAAAGCATATGTCATTCCTTACAAACTGATGTTATCATAGCATTCTTACTGGGCAGACTAGATGGACCATACTGGTCCTTATCTGCCGTCATTTACTATGTATGTTACTATGTAATATGTATTTAAGAGAGTGGGGCCACCAGTGCCCTTTTGGCCTCCAGAGAGGTGTAGTCCTCAGAAGCATACAACTAATCCTTCAAATGTCAGCACACAAATGCCAAGTTGTAATTCATGATGTCTGGTAGATCTAATCCTCCATGTGCCCATGGCTTTTTCAACGCCTCTATGCGTATTTGAGCTCTTCTGCCTTTCCACAAGAACAGGGTCAGTACGTGGTCAAGGTTTTTCCACTCCTTGTGTCACAAAAGTATTGGCAGGACTTGCAACACATACAGCCACTTAGGGAATATCGTCATTTTATATAGAACGATCCGACCGCTTAATGATAATGGCAAATCTTTCCATCGTCCAAGTCTCGTTTCCAAGTCCTTAAGTAATGTTGTGATATTACTTGTATACAGTTGGTCTGGGTCTACTGTAATCCATACACCCAAATATTTGAATTGGCCCCCCGCCCATTTCAGCGGGAACTGCCCTGGTCATTTTTGTTGTACCTCAGGTAAAATTTATAGAGCCTCTGGCTTGTCCAAATTTGATTTCAGTCCTGCAGATTCCATATAAGTGGAATTCTTCCAACAATGTTTCCAGCTTGCTCGTCAGATCTCTCAAACAGACCAACATATCGTCAGCAAAGGCAGACACGCAGAACTGTAACAAAAAACAAATCTTATACCCCCCCTACCCACATTACACTTCAGAATCATGACATCCACATAAAAAATGAAATAAAATACCTAGGGGTGATACTAGATACACACCTTAGTATGAACACACACATAAGAAATACAACAAAGAAAATATACTTTAAACTCAAAGTATTAAAACAATTACGCCCTTTAGTCCACCTGCAAGACTTCCTAAGCATCATTCAAGCCATTATCACACCACATTTTGACTTCGCCAACCTCTCCCTATTAGGCACAACAAACCAAAACATCAAAAGGCTCCAATTGGCTCAAAATGCTGCAGCCAGAACCATAATGAAGGTACACCCTTTTGAGCACATATCACCCTATCTAGCCAAACTACACTGGCTCCCCATTCAATGTAGAATAAATTATAAATTAATAATAACCACCTTTAAAGCATTAAATAACACTGCCCCAGCAACCCTAAATAAACTACTCACTAAAGACACACCCCAATCTGCACATAGAAGAGGCAACACCAATAAAATAAGGATTCCAAATGAATTCACAAAGACCAAAAAAACAACCAATAAAAAAGCATTCTCCCATGCAGCCCCTATACTCTGGAACTCTCTACCTGATGAAATCAGAGCATTAACCGACCTTAAAGACCTATGCAAAAACTTAAAAACTCACCTTTTTATCTCCCACTACGGTCCAATGGCAAATTCTCAACTTCAAAACGAAAAGGGATAATCTATATAACACTCTGAAACCAATACCACAATGCCTCATGATATTTTGACCTTGACACTGTCTATGATGTTTATACTGTTGAACTCACTTTTACTAACTGTACATAGTTAATTGTACATAGTTCTACAAAATTTTAAAATTTTAAAATTTAATAGTTAAAAGTTTAATTGTTAATGTACATAGTTCATGAAATGTTCAATGTAAAAACAGAAATGCCTTTCTGTCTCCTTAACTGTTATATGTAAACCGCACCTGATCATCGGAAGGTTGTGGTATATAAAAGTTTGTTAAATAAATAAAAAATAAACTGTTCTTTCCCCAACTGTATGCCCTTTAGAAAGGGATGTGTGCGGATTCGTTCCAAGAGGGGTTCCAGTTGTAGTACAAACAAGAGTGGTGAGAGAGGACACCCCTGCCGGGTGCCTCTCTTAAGTGGGAAGGTCCGTGTGATATGCCCGTTCACCAACAGTGCTCCACAAGGTTTAGTGTGCAAAAACCGAACCATGTTGACAAATTCCCCAGCTATTCCAAACTTTCCCAGTACCATATACATATACTCCCACTGAACCCTGTCAAAGGCTTTTTCAGCATTGAAACTAATAAAGATGGCCGGATGCTGCTTCCTGATGACTTCATACTGTGCCGCTAGCATTTTTCTCACATTGCGTGCTATCGCACGGCCTTGGACTCATCCCACCTGTGAGTCTCCTATTAGTTGGGGAAATAGCAGGGCCAAGCACTCTGCCATGATCTTGGCTATGATTTTGATATCAACGTTAAGCAACGATATAGGTCTGTATGAGCCCGGTAGTAATGGGTCTTTCTCTGATTTGGGAATTACTGTTATAAGAGCTTGATTGGGTTCATATAGGAAGTCTCTTTTTTTAACTAGGTCCACAAAGTATTCCATCAACAGTTCTGTCACCTTATCTGACATTATTTGAAAGAACTCTGCCCGGAAACCATCTGGGCCTGGGGCATGTCCTTTCTGTAATTTCCAAAAGCATTGCTGAACCTCTTGAGCTGTTATCGGATTGTTTAGCTTCGCTACTTCTTCTACCCCCAAGGATGGCAAGTGTAAGGCTCTTAAAAATTCTATTGCAACTTCTCTATCACAGGGGGTCAGCTTTATATAGTCCTGCATAGTATTCTCTTAAGATATCTTCCAGGTCTTATTGGGCAGTTTGAATATGCCCCTTTATGTTTCGGAGGGCTCTAATTGCTCGTGACCCACCATCCAATTTTACCAAGGTCGCCATGAGTTTCCAAGTTTTATTTCCTTAGCGATGTAGGCGATAGCGATAATAAAACATTGACTGGCATGTCCTCTGGTGTAATACAGCATTCAATTCTGCCTGGATGGCTAACATGTTGATTTTGTGTTTCCCCGTTGGTTGGACCCCATATTTCCGTCAGGCCTTCTGCAGGTCTTTTTCAAATTGGACTAAATGTATGGCTATGATATGGCCTCACAGCACCACCTTAGCTGTTTCCCAAAAGAGAACTGAGATGTCCTTATGTGCTCCATTGTGTTCTTCATATTCCACCCATTGTGTCTGCAGAAATTTCTGAAAGTCTTTGTCTTCCGCTAAGTGGAGGGGGAATCTCCATTGACCAGTGGTATGATCTTCTCCCCATTCCATTTCTATACTGATTAATGCATGTTCCGATATGGCTATCGGACCGATGTCTGCTTTATGAACTCTCTCCACTAAAGCTGCCGCCACCAAGAAGTAGTCCAACCTGGACCCTGTACCGTGGGCTCTGGATATATGAGTGTATTCTCACTCCTTAGGATGCATAATTCTCCAAACATCTGTAAGGTCGTAACCTTCACATAGCCCTCTAAGTGTACGAGAACGCCTTTGATCTCCTCTGCCTCTCCAAGCCATTCGATCCATGACTTCATCGAACACACAGTTGAAATCGCATCCCAGTACGATTCGAGAGGCATCTTCGCCCGCTAGTTTCTGTGTCAGTTGTTGATAGAAATGAGCATTATATTTATTTGGACCATAAATGTTCCCTAAGGTAATTGGCTGCCCTTGCAATTTGCCTCGGAGAAATAGATAATGTTCTAGTGGATCTGCATATATTGCCTCCACTTTTATCTCGACATGCATATGTATTAAGATATTCATCCCTGCCTTCTTTTCTCCATATACTTCCCCCACCCACCATCTTTTCAGCTTTTGGTGTTCGATTTCAGTAAGGTAGGTCTCCTGTAAAAGAGCTATATCTGCTCCTTTGTCTCTACGCATTTTTAAGATTTTATGTCTTTTAATGGGATGCCCAATTCCACATATGTTCCAAGAGATGATACACAATCCTTTACCCATCATTTCCTACCTTGTGAGAGTCAGCTATCATGCTCAGATTTAAAATTCCTGCCATCTGAGGACCCTCCCAGCCTAGGGTCCCCAAAGCCGGTTCTTCTCCATTTTCTATTTTGGATAACCCTGTCATCAGAGTTCTTCCACGCACACCTGTATCAGACCACTTTCTGATCAATATTTTTACCCCATGTTGCCTGCCCCCTCCCCCTCCCCTCCTCCTCCCCCATTAGAGTTCTAGAGTTCATATACAAGGTTCTATAAGAACAGGGTAGTGCTCCGCACACACCTCAAATTCCCCCAGAAGGTGGTGTCTCCTTTCCACCTCAACCAGGAGCTGGTCCTTCTCACCTTCTTCCTGCAGCCTCACACCGGCAGGGAGGACTGCAAATGGGCCCTGTCCTTCTACTTACAGTGGACTCATGCCCATTGCAAACCTCCTCAGCTTTTCGCGTCTTATGACCCCTGAAGACTGGGGCTCCCTGTGACTAAGTGTACTGTGTCCACTTGGGTGGCGGACTGTATTGCCCTCGCCTACCAGCGAGCTGGCCTCTCCCTTGAGCACTGGATCACAGCGCATTGCATGAGGGCCATGGCCACGTCAGCATGTCTGGGTCTCAGTGTGGAAGGGAGACCGGCTGGGGGAGGGGAAGGGAGGCTTCCATCCCAGCGCTGCCATCACAATCGGCAGTCTACACAGACCTCTACAGGACCCTACTAATAAGAGACCTTTCCCCAAATTCCAGCAACACACCTGCGAACCATTTGCAGCACACTAATGTACTGCAGCGCAGTGATTGAAAATAACTGCTTTACAAGTTTAGTTTCTGCATATGATGGAAGATGAAGAGACGTGACACTAAAGCCCCTCTCCCAAATATGCCTTAATACATTTCTATAGGAAAAGTCGTTCCAACAGCTGCACTCTACAAACACTGATTCATTGTAACACAGCAATTACGCAATTGTACCTCTCAAACAGCCCTCCCGCCATCTCTTCTCCCGATCACTAGACACACAGAGAACAAACATACACACATGCACAGACACAAATATACAAGCATTCACACACCCATGCAAGAATGCACACACACATACAAGCACACATGCAGTGACACAAACATGCGCAGACATGAGACCACGTGATGTGGTGAGCTTGGGTGGACACTTCTGCTTGAGCTCCGGGCTTCCTATTCCATGCCGGGCAACTGAGCCATTTTTCTAACCCTGCAATACAATCCCTCTCGCCTAACAGAATCAGTGATTGATCCTGCAACATCTTAGCCGTGGGAACGCTGATATGGCAGCTGCAGCCAAAGCGAACCGGCGCGACAAGGAGTGGGGCCTGGGGCCGTAGAAAATGGCCGACTCGCCCCCGAAGAGTAGCCTACCCTCCCCGGCGGTCACCGGGTTGCTGTCCGAAGAGATTTCGGCGGCGGTCTCCACGGCGTTAGCAGCCCAATTTGAGGTGATACGGGGAAAGCTGGATGCCGTGCAACAATCCGTCGATACCATCGAAGCCCGCATGCAACAGGCTGAGGAGCGGATCGGGCAGGCGGAGGAGGCAGTGGAGGGATTGAAGCGGGAACTGTCTCAGGCAAAAACCATGCTTCAGACCCAGGGCGACAAGATCGATGACCTGGAGAACCGATCGAGACGGAGCAACCTCAGGTTCTTGGGGATCCCGGAATCGGTAGGCGATGCTGCTTTATTGCCCTATGTGGAAGCCCTCTGTAAGAAGCTACTGGGGGAGGGCGGAGAAACAGCCCGGATCGTCCTAGAGAGGGCACACAGAGTAGGCCCCAAGCCCACGCGGGACATGAGACCCCGAATCGTGCTGGTAAAATTCTTACAATACCAGCAAAAAGACGCTGTCCTGAAAGAGGCTCGAAAAGCTGGAACCCTAGAGGTGGATAACGTCAAGATCAGGATTGCACAAGATTATTCAGCAGCCCTCAGCCAATGCCGTAAGGCCTTTGCAGCCGTCTGCCAGAAGCTGATTTCGGCCCGAATCAAATTTACCATGCAGTATCCTGCACGTCTGCACGTGGTACATCAGGGCCAGCATAGAGTTTTCGACTCACCGGGGGCTGTGGCAGCATATCTTCAACAGGTGGAAACGAACGTACCAACACAGACCGCGGGAACCCTAGGACAGGCCTGAATCGACTGGGATCATTGCGGAGAGCTACTTTCAGTGAGTGCTGGGCCGGGAGTCAGGCACGCAGAAGCCCCGCTGAGTGATCAGTTATACGAGACCTCATATTTTGCAGTTTGCGATCTCAGTGCAGGCCGTATAGGTCTGGGGCACTAACTTCCAGGCTCGCGGCCTTAATATACGTAAGGGAGACGTATCGCCGATCCGGAGGCATGGGCGCTATTCCGGTGACGGAATGTCACAGCGAAGGTCTGGACCTCACAGGGCCATACTCTGTGCCCTTAGTCTCCCCATGCTCTTTGCTTATGTACCCTTTGTTTCCCCCCTTTTCTGACTGTGTTAATTTGCAATGTGGTGGTTAGCCTTTTAATTTGAGTTGGGTTTCTCTTTCTGATATGGGGAAAGCCTCAATGAATGTGGGGGGAAGATAGTATTACACTAAAAGGGGAGGCTGGATTGTTCTGCCTGACATTACATGGCTTATAGGTGTTGCCTGTCCTGGGGGGCGGGAGTGGGCTCTCACCGGGGGAGTCATACCGGGTTAGAGGCGGGTACTGACGGGTGGGGGTATCATTTACTCATGGGGGATGGGAGGCCTGGACACACTTAGCGGGGGTCGGGAGGTAGAAGGAGGTTATGAGTTGGGGAGGATGGGTTGGAGAGGAGGGGGGGCGGGGGGAGGGGTAGGGTGGGGGTGGGGGATGGGATATGGGGTGGAGGGGAGGGGGGAGCGAGTGGGGGAGCAGGGTTAGGGGAAGGCGGGGTCGGAGGGGGGAGGGGCGTCGCAGTCCCGTGTTTACACACGTCTCTCTAGTAATCCATTCCCAGCGATCTAAGAGGAGACCTCAGGCTGGGGGGGTGTCCTCTCACATGCACTACTGGCAGCGGGGGCCTCAGAGGCTGACAATCTCCTGCGGGTAATATCCTGGAATGTGTGTGGACTTGGAAGTCCGATAAAGAGATATAAAGTTTTAAAAGCGCTGGCCAGACAGCGGTGTGATGTTGCGATGTTGCAGGAGACCCACCAGACAACCGAGGAACATGCTAAACTATGCCGCGACTGGGTGGGTCAGGTGTGGGGAGCGCCTGCACAGGGGAAAAAAGGGGGAGTAGCCATTCTTATTCATAAGAGGATGCGTTTTACTCTGCACCGACAGGTGACAGATCCAAATGGGAGGTTTTTGCTGTTACATGGGTCCCTAGAGGATCGGGAGCTCGTCGTGGGAGATGTGTATGGCCCCAACCTCCTAGATCCCGCATTTTTTGATCGCTTTGCGCCCCACGTAGAGCAGCTGCCTGAGGTGTCTTTGCTTTTAGGTGGGGATTTAAATGGGGTATTTGACGTAGGCCTAGATACTTCGAGTGGCAGGGGTACCCGAGAGAGAAATCTTACATCTCGGATGTTGCAAAGATTTAAGGCGCGTTTAGACTTGGTGGATCTCTGGCGCTTACTGCACCCATCTGAGAAAGACTACACTCACGTGTCACGGGCGCATGGTACAAGCACCCGCATTGATTACCTTTTGCTTTCCGGCCCCCTATTTACACACACGGGAGACGCACAGATAGGTCCCCTTGAGATTTCGCACCATGCAATGGTTTGGATAGAGTTACAATGGGGGAGAGGTGATGGACAATCTCGTCTTTGGCGATTCCCCATAGATCTTTATAAGGACAGCCACTTCCAGCATTTCCTAGGTCAACGATGGCGCGAATTCGAACAAAACCACCAGCTACATAGGGAAGACCCAGAGCTGGTATGGGAAACCGCCAAAGTGGTGTTAAGAGGGGATATCATAGGGTACGTGGCTAGGAGGAAGAGACTAATGGCTGCGCAGATTATCCGACTAGAACAGCAGGTGACACAGGCACGGGTGATTAGTGGCCGTAACCCTACGGTGACTAATAGAAAGAGATTGTGGGAGCTGCAGGTTGCTTTAAATGAACTGATTCACCAGCGAGCCAAGAAATCGCTAATGTATTATAAATACCGACTCTATTGTTTCGGTGATAAACCGGGTAGATTATTGGGGAGATGTTTAAAGGGTCAGAGGGGCGCTAAGTTAGTGGCGGCACTCCGCGATGAACATGGGAGACTCCAGCAAGACCGGGGGGTGATTAGTGCCATATTCAAAGAATTTTTTCAGAAGCTCTACGCAGTGGGGGAGACATCTCCGTCTACCATGGAAAAGTATTTCCAGGGATTGTCCTTACCAAAAGTGACTGCGGAACAGCGTAGCATCCTGGGACAACCAGTAACCTTGCAGGAGGTGCAGCGGGTCATTTCCACCGCTAGTTGTTATAAGGCCCCCGGCCCAGACGGGTATGGGGCGGAATTCTACAAGCTTTTGACTAACTGGGTTAGCCCCCTCCTTGTGGAGACTTACCGCTCTAGAACAGAGGGAGCGGGTCGGAGATGGGGGGATAATCAGGCTTATATCACGCTTATCCCTAAACCAGGTAAAGACCCATTACAGGCAGCTTCTTATAGGCTGATTTCATTATTAAACTTTGACATAAAGCTTCTGGCGAAAATCTTAGCTGAGCACCTGGCCGGCATTCTCGGCGATGAAGTTCATGAGTCACAGGTGGGATTTGTGCGGGGGCGCCATGCGGTCCGTAATTTACGTAAAATCCTGGCGTCACTGGAATGGGTACATGACCGGCAGTTGCATTCTCTCTTGGTGAGCTTCGACGCTGAAAAAGCGGTTGACAGGGTAAATTGGGAATATTTGCATTATCTGCTCCCCTTATACGGCCTGGGACAATTGTTTTGTGACATGGTGGATAGTCTGTATGTTAATCCGACTGCTAGGGTGCTGTGTAATGGGGTCCTATCTGATTCATTTTCACTGTATAGAGGGACCCGACAGGGATGCCCGCTGTCCCCTCTGCTATTCGTCCTGTCCTTAGATCCGTTGATACGGAGCATCGAAGCTGATAGCCAAATTCGCGGGGTAGAGGTAGGTGCACAGGGGTTCAAATTGTCGGCCTTTGCGGACGATATGCTGGTGCATTTGTTGGCTCCCAGGGAGTCACTTCCTCGACTGATGGAGGCCTTCCAATTGTTTGGTAGTTTTGCAGGACTGCGGATAAATGAGGACAAATCGGAGGCCCTAGACGTGTTAGGGCACCTGAGGGGACATTGGGGGGGGGGGGGAGGGGATTTCCCTCTAAAATGGACGGAACATCAGTTCAAGTATCTAGGTATTGTCTTAACTAGACGGCCTCAAGATCTATATCGGACCAATTTCAAGAGGGTTTTGTCGGGGCTGCGGCTTCAGTTGAGAGCCTGGAACCCCCTGCCGCTGTCGCTTCTGGGGAGGGTGGCGGCGATCCAGATGGTGGTTCTGCCCCGTATTTTATACTGGATGCAGACCCTGCCCATGTGGTTGCTGCGCCGCGATTTGCATAGTTTAGAAAAGGAGATTCAAGGATTTTTATGGAAGGGGGCCAAGGTGCGTATTCCTATGTCTCGTATGGTTGGTAAATGGAAAAGCGGCGGCCTGGGCCTCCCGGATTTGGGGATCTATGCCTTAGCCTGCCAGGCGCGGCATATAGGGGATTGGTTGGGGGGGACTGATACCTTTACACCCAGAGAACTGGAGGCGGCGGTGGCGGCCCCGGTCTCTCTGATGGGGGTTTTACACGTAGAAGGGGCATATTTGCCAAGACGCCTCACAAGCAGTGGCTTGTTTAGCTCTATGAGACGTACCTGGCGACAGCTGAATAGCTTTTGGCACCGGAATTGGCAAGTGTCGAGCTGGTTACCCATCCGTGGCAATGTGCATTTCATGCCGGGTTCGGAATCCCGGGCCTTCCAGGTGTGGCAAGCCCAAGGTATCGAATATGTGGGTCATGTGGTAGGACTTACCGGTCACTGTAAATCATTTCAGGAGCCGTGTGCCGAGTTTAGGCTGCCTCCATCTCAGTACTTTGCGTATATGCAACTTGCTCACTATGTGGCTACGCTACCCAAGGCAGAAATAGGTGTGGATAGATCAGCGCAGATATTGGATTTTTTTGAGATTGGAGGTGAGACCCCCCTGACGATAGCGGGGTTGAAAACCCGATTGGAGTGCTTTAGGGCAAAGCCGGATTACAGGACAGCTGAGCTGGCATGGGGGCAGAACTGGGGCGAGAGATTTTGCCAGACACTATCCGACAGGCTTTGGGGCGAATAGGAGGGTTGGTGGAAGGTGCCAGATGGCGGGAAGTGCAATATAAAGCTTTGACCCGGGTGCATTTCTCCCCACGACGAGCTTTGCGGAGTCGTATTACGCAGGATGGGTCCTGCCCTAGATGCTCAGCACCTTTGGCTACGCTAACCCATATGTGGTGGCAGTGCAGGCGCCTCCGCCCCTACTGGTCCGGTATTAGTAACTATCTTGTGGGATTACTGCAGCAGCGCTTTCCTTGGACCGGAGCTCTGGTTACCCTTGATCTACTGCACCAGACTCTTCCAGTGGGACGGTGGGAGCGGTTACTGGTGCGTAAGGCATGTCTGGTGGGTAAAGGCCCTATCCTGCATCATTGGAGAGATCGGAACCCGCCAACATTTTTGGAGTGGCGTAACCGGTTTCATCAGTTGATGCTGGCGGAGCGCTGGAGAGCGAGGGATAAGGTAAAGAGGTGGTCCACCTTTATGCTTATTTGGGAGCCCTACATTCAGAGCCTTGGCCCCCGCTGCCGAAATGAAATAGTAAATGTGGGATATTAGGGTACCAAAGTAGAGCCTGGCTGGGAGGCACATGGGGGTGGATTATGATTGTGAGTACGTATTGCAATGCAGCTTGATGGGGGCGACGCTGGGTGGGGTGGGCGGGGGGGGGTGAGGGGGGGAGGAGGGGTCTATTATAGCATATAAAACTATGTAATTGTCTCTATTGTGTCTTCTGTTTGCTGTTGATTCATAACTATTAGTGGTGTTTACCTCCATGCGGGGATAAGAGTACACTCTGCGGAGGCTTACTATCTGCATTGTACTGGATGTTATGGTTACGATGATTACTAAATAAAGATTCAAAAAAAAAAAACATGCGCAGACATTCCAACCCACGAAGATACATCTATACACACTCAAACAAAATAGATACACACAAAAAACAGATAAACAAACAAAAGACAGATATATGCATATACAAACACACACACACTCATACAGATATCACATTCACAAAGCATGCACACACAGAGGCAATGCAGATATAAAATGTATGCATGCCCACACACAGAAACACAAAGGATTTGGAAAGAATTCCATGAGCCGTGCTCTGCATGCTTTCCCCACTTGTTTAACTTTAATTTCTCTTCATTCAAGCAGACTAACACAGCAACTACACCACGTTATCCAAAACAGATATGAGAAAGCAAGTGAAGCTACCAAAAACTAAAATCTTAGAAACCATTCTGTTTTCATCAGGAGACATATCTGAGGCAAACTGGGTCACAGAGTTTGCCAAATACTAGCTATGTGAATTTCGTCTGAGCTGTTGCACATTCCTCCTTTCAAACCTCTGCAAGCTCCCAGCAAAATGTTGGATGGATTCTTGAGTAGATCACTAACAGGCTGAAGGGCAAGGGGAGGTTCCTCGCCATGGTCGGCAACTTGTCTGAGATTTTCTTAGCACGTCTGCTTCCAGTATACAAGAATCCCTCCTGGAACTGCGCTGCAATGATAAGGTAAGTCTCTAAGGAGAAACAATGCTCTTTTGAGTTATGGCACAATACAGATGTGGTCTTTTCTGCCTAATGTCCCTATTAGCTTTTTCTCTCCCTCCTCCCCTTTTCATTTCCTGTATGACTGTAAGCACTTACGTTACAGGCTGCACATGAATCGAAAACCTTCTCTGAAATCCACAACAAGAGCCGGACTTTTTCAGTTCTTTTCTTTTTCTGACTTTGATTTTTGCTCCTGCTGTTGAATCAAAGATGAATTTGAAGCTAATTCTTGTGCTTCTAGCCTTAGCTTTGGCCACCATTTTAGTCCTAGTCTGCATTCTGCTATCTGGAGCAGCCAAATCAAATCACTGTAGTGCTTCGAGACACGGTGGCCAGCGGGAAACACGGAATCAGCACAATGACCAAAGCTTGGTCTTCTCCGACCTGACTCCTGATGAGTTCTCTGAAGTGGTGGACTACCTCAAGAAGAAACTCGAGGTGGACTTTGTTGATGCCAGTGTTGCAAACCCTTCTGACAACTGTATCTATTACATTGATTTACAATTTCCCAAAAAGCAAGAGGTTCTGGACTATTTAGACAGAGGAAAACTCAAGCCCAAAAGGGAGGCATTAGCTGTGGTATTCTTTGGCAACCAACCAGATCCAAACATCACAGAATTTGTCATTGGTCCCCTCCCTAAGCCAACATACCATGAGGACATCACTTTGCTAAAGTACAAAAGCAAACTCCCTTATTACCGTAGACCAGTGATTGGCAATGAATATGTGGAAATGTACTCTTTGATTTACAAAAAAGAGTTTGCAAAAGCACCAACTTTTCTTAAAAATGCATTTGGTTATGATGGGACTAATTTTGCTGCACTTACAACAGTCCCCAGAGGATTCCGGTCTGGAGACCGCAGCACATGGTTTGTCCTGTTTCACAACGTGACTGGAAGTGGCTTCTACCTGCATCCGGTGGGCTTGGAAGTCTTGGTGGACCACAAGAGTTTAATTGTCTCCAACTGGAACATAAGCCAGGTGTTTTACAATGGGGTGTATTACACAAACATGGCACATCTAGAAGAACAGTACAAGGCAGGCAAAGTGAAAGTAATAAAACTGAGTAAGATCCACCCTGATGAGGATATCGCTTCAATGAAACCCAAGGCCCTCCCCTCAGAGGACATTCCCTTTCAAACTGAACCAAGTGGACCACGCTACAGTGTCAAAAACAACCAAGTACTTTTCCAGCCCTGGAGCTTTGCCTTTGGGATAAATGTCAACACAGGATTGCGTCTGTTTGATGTTCGGTTTAAGGGAGAGAGGATTCTCTATGAACTGAGCCTCCAGGAAGCCATAGCGATCTATGGCTCAAATGCTCCTGGTGGGATGATAACGAGATATATTGATGGGAGTTTTGGCATCGGAAGATTTTCATATGAGTTGGTCAGGGGTGTAGACTGCCCCTACCTAGCTACCTATGTAGACACCCATCATTTCATTGAATCCAGTTCTCATGAAACAATTAAAAACTCAATCTGCATCTTTGAACAAAACTCTGGAGTCCCTTTGAGGCGTCATTATTCTAATTTGCATTCCATGTACTATGGAGGGTTAGCAAATACTGTCCTAGTCATCAGGGCTATTTCAACACTCATAAACTATGACTATGTGTGGGATTTTATATTCTACCAAAATGGAGCAATTGAAACCAAAGTGTATGCCACTGGATACATAAGTTCCTCATTTTTATTTGCAGATGGCCTGGACTATGGCTCCAGAGTTGGGGAACACACATTGGGAACAATGCACACCCATTTTATGAACTATAAAGTGGACTTGGATGTTGGAGGTAGGTCCATCCATATTTCTGTCCTATGCAAGACCTTGATGCTGACCCTGTCCCTTCCTGATCTTATAGGGGTTTCCCAATTTTTACTATAGGAACCACACATGCCAAAACTTGTTATTACTTAATAGGGAAGGAAATGGCTATCTCAAGAGGGATAACCATGAATAGTACTAAAACTGATCCCCACAGGTGGAGAGCTTTGAAATGCAATAGTTTATATATAGAAAAAATCAAAAAACACTTGCCAAATCTCAGATCTGTATAATAAATCCAAGTAAAAAAATCAGATCAAAAAACAGGACAAACAAAGACAACACTTACAGCATAAAACATGTATAATTATGATTAAATGTAGGAGCATCCGCCAAGTCGGGGGACAA
Source organism: Ichthyophis bannanicus (assembly GCA_033557465.1). NCBI lineage: Eukaryota > Metazoa > Chordata > Amphibia > Gymnophiona > Ichthyophiidae > Ichthyophis > Ichthyophis bannanicus. Next base: position 59,484,872 of record CM066045.1, read on the forward strand.
GGACACCCCTTCGTATGAACGGACTTCTCCCTTTAATCTTTTTTGTTTTTTATCTATATCTACAACAGTCTTAATGAAAACAAAGCAGACCCAAAGAGCCACAATGCCAAGAGTACAAATTTTCAATGACCAAAAAGTCAAAACTTAGCTGACAATGGGGTCCTGCAGCACTCAGCATTCATGTATTTATTTATTTAACAATCATTTATATACCGCATCTTCCAGAAATCAGTTGCGGTTTACAATAAACAACAATCAACAAAGCAGGAGCTTGGTTTTACATGGAACATCTTGTAACAGTAAACAATATATCAGCTAAAACAGCATATGTTAATACAAAACAAAACAAAACATCATAAACTATATACAATTACAAGTTTGTGGGAACTTTAGAATTGAATCACGGTACATTTTCAGCTCGGTATATTATCTGTTTAAGTTGTTGGAATTAGTTTGACTCAGTCAGGTATCTTTTTAGCCTTTATCTGAGTTGATCGGGGGATTATCTATGTTGCTGTAGTGCATGGAAAATAGATAGGTTTTCAGTTTTTTACGGAATTCCATAATCTCAGTTAAAGTTCGTAGGTCCTCTGGGAGGGAATTCCAAATGGTTGGGGCTGCGTGTGAAAAGGCTCTGTTATTAGTTAATTTATTTGCTTTTATGAAATCATTAGGAGTCCTTAGTTTATTTGATTGTCCTTTTCTGTGAGTAGCTTTTTGTGATTCTTTGCTAATTAGTTTACTTTGTGTGATTGGAGCCATGTCATTTAAAGCTTTGTATGAAGTTATTGTTGTTTTATATATTATCCTGCTTTGTATTGGTAACCAGTGCAGGGATGCTAGTATTGGTGTTATGTGTTGGAATGAGTGTACTTTCATTATAATTCTAGCTGCTGCATTTTGTGCTAGTTGGATTCTTTTAATGTTTTGTTTCGTTGTACCTAATAGAATTAGGTTGGCAAAATCGAAGTGAGGGGTTATGGTAGCCTGGATTATATTAATGAAGTCTTGTAAGTGTACTAGAGGGCGTTTAAGGATTTTGAGTTTGAAATAAATTTTCTTTATAGTATTTCTGATGTGGGTATTCATTGTAAGATGTGTGTCTAGAATAACACCTAAGTATCTTACTTCATTTTTTATTTTAATTTCATGGTTTTGTAATGTTATGTTGGTTGGGGGAATATAAGATTGTTTTTTTTGTTACAATTAGTACTTCAGTTTTTGAATGATTTATGTGGAGGTTTTGTGCTTTTAGCCAAGTTGTGATTTCATTGAAGCAGTCTGATAGAAGTTGTATCGGTAAATTAGGGATCGTGAATGGGATGTACATCATAATATTGTCTGCATATAGATGATAGTGTACTCCAAATTTTTTAAAAATATTGCAGACCGGTTTTATGTATATATTAAATAGGAGGGCTGATAACGCAGAGCCTTGTGGGAGTCCAATTTCTTGTTTATATGTAGTGGATGTTTGATTGCCTATTCTTACATTTTGCGTTCTGTTATTTAAATATGAGGTGAACCATTTGTGTACCGTGGAATTTATGCCTATTTGTCTCAGGTTGTTAAGCATTATAGTGTGATGCTGCTGATATATCAATAAATAAGAGGATAAATGCTTGTTTATGATTGTCAATCCCTCTCAGAAGCACATCAGTTAAAACTGTTAAGAGTGTTTCTACTCCATGGCGAGGCCTAAATCCATATTGGTGATCATCAAGTGGGTAGGATGAATCTAAATATTCCTGTGTCTGAATTTGTACAACTTTTTCAATTATTTTAGTCAAAAAAGAGATACTTGATATGGGTCTATACGATTTTGGTGATGTTTTGTTGAGTGTACAGTTCTTAAGAATTGGGCAGATTTGTGCATGTTTGAGTGTAGGTGGGAGGTAACCTTGAAGTAACGAGAGGTTGACTATGAGGAGAATGTATGATAGTAGTATTGGAAGTGTGTTTTTTATCCAAGTTACTGAGCATGAACGGACTTCTCCCTTTAATCCCTTTAATTGCATCAGGAAAAACTCCCAAGACATTTCAACAGGAAAGCATTCTCCGAGAAATTCTATAAAGTTGACTCATCGAGAAAAATTTCTCGATGGAATTCTGAAGACATTTTTTCTCGATGAGTCAACTTTATAGAATTTCTCGGAGAATGCTTTCCTGTTGAAATGTCTTGGGAGTTTTTCCTGATGCAATACATGAATGCTGAGTGCTGCAGGACCCCATTGCCAGCTAAGTTTTGACTTTTTGGTCATTAAAAATTTGTACTCTTGGCATTGTGGCTCTTTGGGTCTGCTTTGTTTTCATTAAGACTGTTGTAGATATAGATAAAAAACAAAAAAGATTAAAGGGAGACGTCCGTTCATACGAAGGGGTGTCTTTGTCCCCCGACTTGGCGGATATTCCTACATTTAATCATAATTATACATGTTTTATGTTGTAAGTGTTGTCTTTGTTTGTCCTGTTTTCTGATCTGATTTTTTTACTTGGATAGTTTATATATAGGACTTCTGACTCTAGGGGTTTGTTCACTTCAAATTTTAGGGGTTTATTTTTGAGATAATTAGATGCTTTCCTTGGGTCTGAAACATAGGAGCTTATCAGTGTATTCTCCAGGAACAAGCAGGAAGTCAGTCCTCATATATGGGTGACGTTGGCACAACAGAGTCCGTGCGGAGCATTTCCCCAACTTTCAAAGAAAACCTTTAGGACATGCCACCACGCATGCGTGGTCCCCTTCCCACCCAAGGGTGCCATCTTGCTCAGTCTCCTTTTTTCCGCGGAGGCCAACGGACATCGGTCCAGTTTTCCCAGAAAAACTCCTTGCTATATCCTTAAAAAATAGCTGTTCCCGGTTTGCATACAGGTCCCGCCTCGAGCCAGCATAGGGCCTGGTGCTGTTCTCGGCTCCTTTTTCTTTTTTGATCGAGGCTTGCCTCGATTGGCGTTCGTGCCCTTTTTCGCCCGGGAGTCGTTTACCCCGGCCGGGTGTTCCCCATCATGTCTCCTGGTGGGTTCAAAACATATGACTGCTGCAGTCAATCTATGTCTGTCACTGATACCCATGACTGCTGCCTATACTGCCTGGGACTGGACCATGATAGCAACTCTTGTGACCTGTGCCAGGCCATGACGCCTAAGACCAATAAAAAGAGGTTGGCGTTCTAGGAGAAATTGTTCCCCAGTTCTGACTCAGCACTGGTCTTCCCGATGCCGAGCTCCAAGTCCAGCACTTCCCAGGAGGGCTGAGCGTCCTTGGAGTCCTGCGGTAGTGGCTCCTCTGAGAACATAAGAACATAAGAAATGCCATACTGGGTCAGACCAAGGTCCATCAAGTCCAGTATCCTGTTTCCAACAGTGGCCAATCTAGGTCATACGTACCTAGCAAGGTCCCCAAAAGACACAGGTTCTGCAATGCTTGTATTGGGTCAAGCACTGATATCCTGGGTCCCTTCTTAATAGTGGTTTATGGACCTTTCCTCCAGGAACTTGACCAAACCTTTTTTAAACCCAGCTACACTAACAGCCTTTACTACATCCTCCGGTAACAAATTCCAGAGTTTGATTACACGTTGAGTGAAGAAATATTTTCTTTTATTAGTCCTAAATACTTTACCCTGTAGCTTCATTGCATGTCCCCTAGTCTTTCTATATTCTGATAACATAAATAATCGATCTACGTTTACCCGTTCCACTCCATTCATTAATTTATAGACTTCTATCATATCTCCCCTCAGCCGTCTCTTTTCCAGGTTAAAGAGCCCTAACCTTTGTAGCCTCTCTTCATAGGAGTATCCTTCCATCCCCTTTACCATTTTGGTGTCTCTTCTCTGTACCTTTTCTAATTATGCTATATCCTTTTTAAGATACGGCGACCAGAATTGCACACAATATTCAAGGTGCGGTCTCACCATGGAACGATATAGAGGCATTATAATATCTTTTGTTTTATTTTCCATTCCTTTCCTTATGATACCTAGCATTCTATTTGCTCTCTTGGCCACCGCTGCACACTGGGCCGAGGGTTTTAACATGCTATCCACAATGACGCCTAAATCTTTTTCCTGGGTGGTGGTTCCTTTCCTAGGTGCATAACTTTGCACTTGTCCACATTAAATTTCATCTGCCATTTGCATGCCCAGTTTTCCAATTTATCAAGATCCTCTTGCAATTTTCCACAATCCTCTTGGGCTTTAACAACTTTAAATAGTTTTGTGTCATCTGCAAATCTGATTAACCTCACTTGTTGTTCCCTTTTCTAGGTCATTTATGAATATGTTAAAAAATAGCGGACCCAGCACAGATCCCTGGGGTACATCACTATTCACCTTTCTCCATTGGGAAAATTGGCCATTTAGCCCTACCCTCTGCTTTCTATCTTTTAACCAGTTCCTGATCCACAATAGTACATTGCCTCCTATCCCATGACTTTTTAGTTTTGCCAAAAGTCTATGATGAGGGACCTTGTCAAAGGCTTTCTGAAAGTCCAGATACACTATATCAACCAACTCATCTTTGTCTACCTGTTTATTCACACCTTCAAAAAAACATAACAGATTAGTAAGACAAGATCTTCCTTGTCTAAAGCCATGTTGGCTGTCTCTCATTAAGCCATGACTATCTACATGCTGAGTAATTTTGTTCTTTATGATGGTTTCTACCATTTTTCCCAGTACTGACGTCAGGCTCACCGGTCTGTAGAAGACCTCGGACCCTGAGCGGATGAAAAAAAATTCCTCAAAGTCTGTCGAGGTTCTAACGGAGAAACCCAGTAATACCACCTGGAGGGACTCGGGCAACTCCGAGAAGCATCCCACCAAGGTCCTCAGGAAGGATTCCTTGGCCGGCAGAGACCATGCGAGGATCTCGAGGCCATAGATCTTGTGGAGGATCTTGTGGAGGACGTATTTGTGAGAGTACCAGCGCCGGGTCCAAGATCCTCGGTTCCCATGCTGAAAACTATGGAGCCTTCAGGCTTGGAATCCAGAATGAAAGCCATGAAGCAGAACATCACTGCTATCCTGGACATGCAGCAGGCAATGATGGCTGGTTTGTCCTCATCATCTGCCCTGATGACCGGGCCTACGACTGTGGGGGTGTCCCTGGTCATTGAGCTGAGCTCCGAGCACCACCGGCCTTGGGTAAGTCCTTGGCTCCGGTTGAGGTCCTGGTCCCGTTCCTTGGGCATCCGGTCCTCCCTGGCCAGTTTCCAAGACTCAGACCCCAGGTCCACGGGAAGGCCTGGGCCCTTCAGCGCAGGCCTTGAGCCAAGGAGTTTCAGGTCCTCAGACTCATCATCCCCCATCGGCTCCGAGTGGGAGACTGATGACGAGTCCTCCCTGGTGCCCTGGCATCATTCTCCTCTGGAGGACGTGGTTTTCCATGACAGGGATATGGCCAGAGCCCTCTCGGTGCAAACCAAGGTGGAGGAGGATCCACGCATCAAGGAACTGGAGATCCTCCAGTTTGAGTCTCCACCCAAGGAAACTCTCACAGTGCTAGTGCAGCCGATTCTCAAGCGGCTACTGTTACCAATATGGGAGACCCTGGCATCGGTGCCGGTGGTCAGCCGATGCCTAGATGCCATATACCATGTCAGGAAGGGACCAAGGTTCTACAAGCCCCAACTCCCACATAACTGCATGGTAGTTGAGTCAACCTTGCAAAAACTCAAAAGCCAGATGACTACTCTTCTGTCCCCTCTGGCAGGGATGCAAGAGCCCTCGACGCCTTTGGGTGCAAGTGCTATCAGGGCTCGATGCTGAGGTGTCGAGTCCAGGCCTATGAGCTATACATAGGCATTTATATGAAGGCCCTGACCCAGGAGTTGTCCAGGTTCTCAGTGGGGCTAGCCGGGGAAGCTCTTCATTGGTTCCAAGCTCTGATCTCCGGGATCAAGGACCACTCAAAGTTCTTCTCCCGGGCGGCCTAAGACAGATTTGAGTCAGTGGCTCGAGTAGCAGTGGCCAGCATTGGGGCTTGATGACAAGCCTGGCTTCAGTCCACGGACCTCGAGCAGTGGGTCCAGGACAAGCTGCTCGACGTCCCCTGCACAGGTAAGAACAAGTTCGGCAAATCCATGGCTGACAAGGCGGCCGAGATAGAAGCCGAAGTCCCTCTTGTGTTAGTTTTTACAGCCATCCTAGTTATGTCATCTGACTGAGCAAGATGGCTTCCTTGGGTGGGAAGGGGACCATGCATGTGTGGTGGCATGTCCCAAAGGTTTTCTTTGAAAGCCTGGGAAATGCTCCGCACAGGCTCTGTTGGTGCCGATTCCTGCTGTTCCCGGAGAACACCTGTTACAGGTGAGTAACTATGCTTTCACATCATGAAAAAAAACGAATGCGTGTGTGGGGTAGGATATTCAGTGGCAGTAGCTAGCCATTGCCTCTGTAAACTGAACCGGAATATTCAATGCCACAGTCATATCCGGCCACCAGCACTGAATATCCGGGTTTGCCAGATTGCAAAAGCAGAGTTGGGACAGTCATTTGCTGCTGCCTGGTTAACCTGTGGTGTCATCCCTGCTCCGCCCCCACAATGTCCCAACACTAACCACTTAGTGTCGGGGTGTTTAGTGGCATTAAGCAAGGTTAGCAGCATTTATGCAGTTTGCAGGTCTGCATACTGTGTAAGTGCCTTTGAATATCTTCGCCATGGTTTTTAGGTGGATATTCCATTCAGTGACACAAAACACAATTTTCCAGCACCAGACCTTTCTCCCAGCCCCAGCCTCAGCCCCTCTTCTTGCAGCCCCAGCGCCAGCCTTTCTTTTGCCAACTCCAGCTTCAGTCTCCTTCTTTCTCCAGCATCATCTCCCTTCAACCTCAGCTGGCATCTGCCAGCATAGCTCCCTTCGACCATCCAGAACCTTGTGTCAGCCCCAAGTCCCAGCATCGACCTCCAGCCGCCTTCTCCCAGCCTGAGCATCAGCGCCCTATTCCCACCCCCATCCCTTAGCACCTGCCCCAGCCCAGCATCAGTCTCCAGCTCCTTCCTCTCAGTCCTGGCATGATTGGCATCTGCCCCTTTTCCCACCTGTCAGCACAGGGATTCTCAGCAGAGCACTGGGAACTTGCTAGTTCGGTCTGGCCGCTCAGCCTGTGTCGCAGTATTCTGCTGCCAACACCACGCAAGAATTAAAATTCCAGAGCAGGTACTTGCTGCATCTCAGGAGAAGGACTCGCGCTTATGTTACTATCCATATTGTGCAGGGGTGGAGTGGAAATGATGCGGTAACAGTGATATCAGTCTGCTATTCGTTTAACAGTCCTAAAGATACCTGGATAGTTATCCAGAAAGAGGATGGAATATCCGCTGTCCAGAGAATAAGCAGCACTGAAGTTAAATATTTTATTTAACCAAAGTGTTTGGCGTTAAAAAAAAATGCCGACTATATAGTTTAAATATTAGCCTGAATAATAATGATAATAATAACAATTCTTTTCCTTCCAAAGATCATGACTGCTACCTCCACAGCATCCCTGGCCCTGTGGGCCTGAAAAGAAAAAGTTGAATTAGGCAATTGTACCTGGTCTCCAGCATGCCAGTTGTCTCTTTCTTTAGTGCTGTCAAGTCAATGCTGACTTCTGGCAACCCAGCAGCCCCCGGGGTTTTCTTGGCAAGGCCTTTTCTTCCAAGGCAATGGAGAGTAAAGTGACTTGCCCAAGGAGTACCAATGGGAATTGAACCCAATGCTCCTGGGTGCTGGGCTGTTGCTCTAAGCACTAAGCTACTCCTCCACAGCGCAACTAGATATCATTACATAAAAAGACTTCTGTATCGTCCTGCTATACCAGTCCAGACAAGTGGGTTATGTTCCCCTATCAGCAGATTGGTGGAAACAAAGAACCAATAAAAAGCCCAGGTAACAGTGACATCACTCCTATTCGCCTCAGCCACCAGAAGTCTCTCAGTATTTCTTTGTCTCCAGCAGATGGTGAATGGATTTTCCCCTCTCTGTAGAAAATCTGAGGACTGAGAGGAAAAGAGATTGATTAAATGCTCATGAACACGACCACCTTGAGTACAGAAAGATATTCCCTCACTTCAGCGTGACATGGGAGGCTCCACTAGACTGCAGTCTTTTCGGTAGCCATTGGAGCAGAGAAAATTGGTTCAGTTCTATGCTCTTATCATGATAAGGGCCCATTGAGCAATCACAAATTGGAAGGATTTGGAAGGATCTGGAAGACTGCAGAAGCCTCACACAACTTCAATGCCCCCTCCCTCCTCCTCTGTCCATTCTGCTCTCTCCCGAAGATCACAGAAGGCTCTCAGAGGGATCTGCCTGCCAGCCATCTTAAACTCAGTGCTTCAAAGCCAACCAGTGAAAAGGTTTCAGGGGAGTAGAGCTGAGCCCGGCATGGATTCTGTGCCTGGGGCTCTCAGTGGGTCAGTACCATCATTGTCCTTCTTGGGATGCAATTCAGGATGGATTGCTGGTGACCGTGGGCACAGTGTGGGGGTTTTCCACAATTTTCAGCGCACGTTAATAATGTTTTTACCTACTCCGTGCCTGGTGGTCCAGTGGTCCTAACACGCATCTTGCCCAAGCAGCTCCACAATGTGCTTCTTCCCTAGTGCTTGTAATGCGTGTAACGTAAAAGCACATTAACGAGTGCTTGCGGGCTGACATAGCCTTAGCGTGCGCTGTTGTGATACTTGTCCTAACTCTCTGTCTTCTTCCAGGAAACATTGTTTGACCTATGGAAAGCGAGGTGCCTCATCCCTGGATTCTAGACTTTGAGTCATCCGTGGAGAGCCTCTCAGCTGGGGAATGTAGTTAGTCTGACTTTGCCTGCCTCAGGGCGGGAGGTGACGGCGCTATAAGTAAAGATATTCAGCCAGCCAGAGATTCCGGTGATTGTGCTGTGAGCCGTTCATTGTCCTCTAGGGAGTCTTTGGTGGTTGTACCCTATAGTGTTGGGGAGTCATATCCAAGAGAAGAGCTTCCGGACTCTGGATTGTCCTCCCTGTAATTCTTTTCCTTTTTGCAACAGGCCTGATCCTTCTGGCATGGAAATTGAGAACCTGCAGTCTCTGTGTGCCCCTGTGTGCAGTCTTGTGAGGGGCAGGCTGAATGTGGAAGCCCTGTTTGATTACCTTTGGCTAAGTGTCCCTGGTGAGGGGCGCTCCCTGGAGATGGGGAACAGTTGGGAGCTATCCAAGATGTTGACTATGACTCGGATTCAGATGGCTCGGTACTGGGCTCTGATGTGGATGAGAAAGTGCTCTCGCAGAGGCTGGCGTAATCCGCCTATTCAGGAAGGAGGAACTGGCGGCATTGATTGCCAGGGTCTCATCCGCCTTAAATTTGATGGATGCTTCTGGCATGGAGCAAGAGCCGGAGATTCACCTGCTCTTTCAAGGTGTGTGAAAACATACTACTGTCTCCCTGTTCCTGGATGTGATCAAGGATATGATCCCATCAGAGTGAGACTCTCCCGACTCCCTACCTAACGAGTTGCGGGTGTGTAAGAAGTTCTCCTCTTTCCTGGAGGAGGAGTGCATCGAGTAGTTTAGCATTCCAAAGGTGGATGAACAGGCCACAGCGGTTACCAGACGGATTCCTGTGGAAGGCGGGTCAGGCTTAAAGGATTTTCTGGACTGTAAGGTGGATTCCTTACTGAGGAGCCAGTTCGCCATGGCAGCGTCTATTCTGCAGCAGGCAGTATGTACCAGCCTAACCTCTCAAGCCCTACTTCGGTGGATTCGTTCTCTGCTGCCGGATGATACTATCCCTCTTTTGGATTCTGCTATGGCCTTCCTTGCTGATGCCATGTATGACCTGGTATGCTTGGCAGCCAAGGTTGGCACTTTGATGACAGTGTCATAGTGTTGGATTTGGCTCTGGCACTGGGCAGTGGACACATCCTCCAAAGCCTAGTTGGCCCAATTGGTTTTTAAAGTGAAGTTTCTGTTTGGAGCTGATTTGAAGAAACTGGTGAAGGACCTGGGCAAGACAAAATCTTACCACCTACCAGAAGACAGGTCCAAGGGGCCTGTGAAGTGGGCTGGTACCTCTTTCTTATCAGCCTCTGCCTGTCCACCAAGGGCGTGCTGGCAGGATATCCAGGGGTCTTGGGGTTCTTGTTATTATTAACCTGGAAAACCTTTCTTCCCCTCTGCTTCCAGGCCTCGGGCGCATTCTCAGTCCTTTCATAGAGCGCGTGTGTCCAGGGGCTCAGTCCTCTCCAAAGAAGGACCCTCCTGGGCTGACAATAAAGATTTGGGAGTCCATTCCTTGGTTTCTCCAGTGGGAGGCAGGCTTCACCTTTTCTATCAGGAATTGGCCCGGGTTACCAAGGATTGCTGGGTACTAGACACCTATGGCCGGCCTGTCCACTAGATGAGCTTGGCGACTTCCTAGGGCGACTGGCCCAGGTGGGCAGTGGCACACATGACCGGCTGTGCCGGCCCCCCCCCCAGCTGCCACTGATTCCATTTGGGAGAAAAGTGGGCAGCAGCAGCAGCGGTATTTCCAAAAGTGGCTGCTGCAGGCAAGAAAGTGGCGGCAAAAAGCCGCCGCTTTATGAAATACTGTCACTGCTGCTGCCTGCCTCCCCCCGAGACAGAATCAGTGGCAGCTGGGGGGTGGGGCGGTGGCAGCGGCAGCAGCTGGGGGGACGGTGGCAGCTGTGGGGGGGGGGGAATGGCAAGACTGGGGTTTCTGCTAGGGTGGCAGAAACCCTTGGGCCAGCCCTGTAGACACCACTCAGTTCGGCTATGTCCTGAAATGCAAAGAGCCAATTCCGGATGCCTTCATCATTTCCCATTGTGGTTCTGCGATCAAAAGTGCTGCCATGCGGACCACCTTGGACAAGTTGCTATGCCTGAAGGTGGAGGTGTCCATCCCCCCAGATGAGCAGGGCAAGGGCAGATACTCCATCTATTTCATGGTGCCCAAAAAGGATAGCTCCTTCTGGCCCATTCTGGACCTCAAGGGAGTCAGTGAGCACTTGTGCATCCTTCGCTTCCGGATGGAAACCTTGCACTCTGTGATTCAAGCAGTGCACCGAGAGGAGTACTTGGCTTCTCTGGATCTGGCCAAGGTGTATTTTCATATCCTGATCCAGGTGGATCAGTAGACGTATCTGTGCTTTGCCGTGCTTGGCTCTCACTATCAATTCACTGCCTTCCCTTTTGGGCTATTTACCACCCCAAGGACATTCTCCAAGGTCATAGTGGTGGCAGCTGCGGCACTGTGGTGCCAATGGATCAGTGTCCATCCCTATTTCAGAAGCGTCTCGGGTGGCATCCCAAGTGCTGTTCTTTTTGGAAAGCCTCAGCTGGGTAATCGATCAGGGAAAGAGCCAGTTGTTGCCTTCCTGGAATTTCTGGGAACACATTTTAACACTCGAGTGGGCAGAGTTTTCCTGCCGGAGGAGAAAGTCAAAAGACTGTTGGATTGCCTGACTCTGTTCTGTGCGCAGCAGGCTTCCAGTCTGGGATTATCTTCAGCTCCTTGGATTGATGGCGGTGACCATAGAGATGGTGCAGTGGGCGCATGCTCACAAATGACAGTTCCAGGGGTCCTTGTTGACTTAATGGTCCCCGGGTTTTCAGGGGTTCGAGCACAGGCTTCTGCTCCCATTGATGGTTAAGGCCAGCTAGTGGTGGTGGCGACAGCCCTATCATCTAAGGAAGGGCATATCACTGGACGATTTTTCCTGGATTCTGCTGAAGACGGATGACAGTCTTTCAGGCTGGGGAGCCCATTGCCAAGACCATATGGCCCAGGGCCGTTGGAATCGCAGGGACGTGGTATGGTCCATCCACTGCCTTGAGGGTGAGGGCCATCAGGTTGGCTGTTCTGCATTTCCTGCCCCTGATCAAGGGCTGAATGGTTTGAGTGTTTTTCGACAATGCCACATCAGAGGCTTATGTCAATTGGGAAGGTGGCACGAGGAGCGCCGGGGTAGCTCTGGAGATGGCTCTCCTGTTTTTCTGGCTGGAGAAGAACCTCCTAGCCTTATTTATTTATTTATCTGCATTTATATCCTGCTTTTCACCGGGTCAAAGCGGTTGGGGGATACATTTAACACGAGAGGATTTGAGGCACATACACTAATACTTACAGGGAACATGGGCAATGGAGGGTTAAGTGGCTTGCCCAAGACCACAAGGAGCACCTGTGGGACTAGAAACCCCAGTCCTTCCGGCCCAAGGTTGCTGTCCTCTAGTGGGATTTGAACCACTTACCTTCCGGCCTGTGGTACCTTGCCCCAACCACTAGGCCACTCCTCCCTCTTATCAGCGCAACACATTGCCCTGGTGGACAATGTGGAAGCAGACTTCCTCAGCAGGCACTCTCTGGACTCCGGAGAATGGGAGTTGAGTTAGGAGGCATTTTAGTTGATTCTGCGCCACTGGGGTCATCCCAAAATAAATCTGATGGTAACCCGCTCCAATGCCAAAGTTTGCCACTTCTTCAGTCGCCACATGGAGACGGGGTCTGAGGGCATCGATGCCCTGACCCAACCTTGGTCAAGTCAGTGATTGCTGTACATGCTTCCTCTGTGGCCCCTAGTGGGGCATGTGATTGGCATATAGAATGGCACCCAGGCAGGATTGTCCTGGTGGCACTGGATTGGCTGAGGAGAGCATGGTTCGGAGACCTGATGTGGCTCCTGCAGGCACCTCCTCTTTAGTTGCCTCTGCCTCGGGGTCTATTGAGGCAGGGACCAATCGTCCTGGAGGACCTAACTCCTTTCTTGCTTACGGCATGGCTCTTGAAAGAAGATGGCTAGCGAATATGTGCTATTCTCCAGCAGTGGTCTCTACTCTGCTAGGTGCCTGAAGGAGGTATACCAAGCGAGCATATGTACGGATATGGTGTCTTTTTGGGCACTGGTGCAGCACATAGGAGTTGGCTCCTGAGGTGGCTAAGATGTCCTCCCTGTTGGCCTTTCTACAGGATGGCCTAGAGAATGACCTTTCTCTTAGTTCCCTAAAAGTTCAGGTGGCAGCTCTGGCCTGTTTCCGGGGTCTTTGTGGTGGGCAAGTCTTTGGCCTTGAATTTGGATGTTTTGTGTTTTCTCCAGGGTGGTTCAGCATCTGCATCCTCCCCTTCAATCTGCTGGACCAGTCCAGGGTCCACCCCTGGAGATGTATTTGTTTTGTTCTTCTGCTGCAGTATCCTTGGTTCTGCTATGATTTTTCTTCTTGGCTCTGCAGGTTCATCTTCTACTGACAGCCTTCTGTTTATGCGTTCCTGTTCATTGTTCTCTACTGTTGATTGTTCATTGTTGCTCACATTTGAGGTTGTGTGAGGCTTGCCACGTTTCTCCCATATGCTTTGGGATAAATACTGAAGGGACCTCTGGTGGCTGATGTAATTGAAACGTGACTTTTCATTGGTTCTTTGCCTCTCCACCAATCTGCTGGTAGGGGAACACAACCTACTTGTCTTGAATGGTCTAGCAGGACTCAAGGAAAGGACATTAACTGGTAAGTAAAATGTTACCATTTTATTCTAACCACAACCAAAATGCATGAGATGAATAAAGCTGATCTATGTCTGTGTTTAGTAGAATGTCACTAGGGCTGTTTTCTAAAGGTTAACATGCCTTAATGCCATGCTCCTGAACTCTCTCGTTACTTCCAGACTTGACTATTGAAATATTGTCCTGGCCGGTCTTCCTCTCTATCAACTACATCGTCTACAGTTCTCCAAAATACTGCAGCTCGTATCCTTATGCACTCCTCTCATTTTGACCATGTCTCCCCCCTTCTTGCTCACTTGCACTGGCTGCCTGTTCGTTACCGGATACAAGTTACTCATTATGACACACAGGGCCATTCACTCTTCCACCTCCCACTACTTGGCTGATCTACTCCTCTTCCATCATCCCACTGGCTCCTCCGTGCTGCTGATACCGCCTTTCCCTTTCTTCAGTCAGTCAAGCTCGCCTCGAGCGTACCTGAGGTGCTGCTTTTTTCTTTATAGGCCCTGCACTCTGGAACTCTCTCCCTCCTTCCCTCCATTCCGAACTTTCGTTCCCCAGTTTCAAGGCTGCTCTGAAGACGTACTTTTTTCAACAGGCCTTTAATCTTTCTCTCCCCTCACATCCGAGACTCAGTGTTGACTGGATATTTGCATGTTGAATGACTGTTGTGCCTCTCCTCTCTTGCCTTCTCTACCGTCCTTTCTCATCTGTCCTATATTTTCTGTCCTATCAATTATTGGCGTTCCGCTCTTTTTCTGTTTCCAGCAGTCCTTTATTTTATTGTAAACCGCTTTTATGCTCTGGCCCTAGGGGTATATCAAGAGCCTCTATAAATCAATAAATCAATAAAATGAATGTTAAAGTGCATCAAGTGATCTCACAGCCCGTAGAAATCTTATTTGGCCAAAAAAACCTTTGCCAATAATTCATTAGATTGCCAAATGGTGCTACTGACACCTCTTCCAGGGAACGCGGTAGAATTCATGGCAGCGTCCAGCACAGTCCTACAACGAGGTCCATCACATTCCAGAGAATTTCACCATCCCAGCTGGAGGTCCCTCCCCTCCCCACCTTCTTCTTTAAAGCACAGGCAGAGAAATGGCCACCAGGGCCATGACCCAACCAGCTTTTTGTTCCAAAGAAACATCATCGCCTAGGGAGCTTGGGGATCAGGGACAGAATTCAGTTTGTTTGTTCCCGTTCCCCAGTCCCAAAAAGCGATCTACTGCCCTTGATTTAAAGCGAAATGTCCAAGAAATGCGTGCAACTAGCAGATTTCCCTGCCAAAAGTTTTTCAAATCTAAAATTTCCAAGATTTCCCACTCTCAGTACCAGGAACCATGAAGAAGAAATTAAATACAGCTCGGCTTCAGAAGAAAATAAAAAAATAAGCATCCACTTTGAACATCACTGTATTTTTTAAATGTGTTATTCCTTCCAGACAATGCATTGAATTAATTAAGGCGAATGATGCTCCAAGGCAGATCCTTTTGTCTTGCAGGGACAAGAAATTCTTTTATGACGCAGGACATGGTCTACAACACTGTGAATATTCCCTGGGAGCCAACAGTTCAGATCCAGAGACCCAAGCTCACACGACAGGTCCTAGGGACAGAAAACCAGGCCAGCTTCCAGCTCCACTCTGCCATTCCCAGATATGTCCATTTTGCAAGTAACACGACAAACAAATGGGGCCACAAACGTTCGTATAGACTCCAGATCATCAGTTTTGCTGGGGATTATCTACCTGAGGCAAGCTCTGTAGAGAATGCAATGAGCTGGGCCAGGTAAGGGGCTTTAGTAAAGAGATCTGGGGCAAGTTTCTCATGTTTATTCCTGCTGTGATGTGTCCAACTGGACCAACATAAAAACAACCAGACAAGGATGATAGCAACAAGCTTATAGGATAAAGACTTAGATGGTGGAAATAAGTTCTTTGCCCATGTGATCTTGAGAGATTGCATATTATATAATTCATATTTTGATAATTCTTAGATTGATCCAACCTATAGCATCACAGTCTATGGAGAATCCATTCTTCTCGAAGCCTACATTACTCATTGTATTCAAACGAAAAAGGGTTTCCATACATTGGAATATTTTTAAAGGACTGTAATATACATTTGTGGCTTGAAGAATAGTTTCTGATTCACGGGTGAGATGTCAGAAAGGCTTCATGATTTGTGGGTTTGATATTGGAAATGCCTTCCGGTGAAAGATAATTCACATCATTACATTGTGAAATTCTTCATAATCCGTGGGGTTGCAACAGTTCTGAATTCCTTGCTGTGAAGTCAGTTGGGAATGATTTTCAATCCATTTGTGTGGGTAAATAGCAATTTATCTTCATGAATTGGCTTTCTGAAAATAGCTCTCCCTCCATATGATGAAAACCATATGTAATATTCCACAAGCAGTACATTGTTAGTTCCATCTAGGGACATGTTCCTGAGAGTGTTTTTGGGCAAGATAGAGAATGATACACATATGTTTATGTTTATTAAAACTTTATATACCGCCCAATACAATTAGCACATAGACAGAATGCTCAACTCTAGGACTGTTATTTTCTTTGCAAAATTGACCAAGATGTAAAAATTGGGTGCAAAACTCTTAGATAGTTGGTGCAGACCCCAATGGGTAAGAGGTTACCTGCGGACCTTGCTCCAGAGTCTGAAAACTACCCCATACCATTTTCTGATTCATAGCAGTGTATACGTCCCAACCGTATGCCATTTCTACTGATGCAGACTATAATTTCCATCATAGATGGAGTGAGCTGGGTAAGTGTGGGAAAAACATCATAGCAAGCGATTAATAAGTTTTGTGTCCAAGCTGGATTAATGTTCCCGGCCTGCCCCAAGCTTGAAATTAAAAGGTTGGTAGGTTGGGAGAAAAGTCTATTTTAAAAAGATGACCTATATAGTCCGGAAATAAGCAGCGGTGGTGCAATACAGAACATTTTATGGATGCTACCATAATATGTGTGCTGTCAATATTGATGTGTAGCCAAGATGTTGCATCCTGTGATTTTAGGTACAAACTGGCGATAACAAAATATAAGGATGAGGAACCTCAGAGCACCTCAATTTTCAATCAGAATGACCCATGGACACCAACTGTGAATTTCAGCACATTCCTCAATAATGAAGACATCAAGAACCAGGTTAGTGCTTCGGAGCAGTCAGTGAGGATTAGGGGATTCCTATTTTTGTTGGAAACTGCTAGGTGGCAGAAAGGAGCCCACCCTTTATAGCAGAGAGTATCTTCCCCATCACAGACACTGCAAAAGAGGTAACCGAGGTGCAGCCTCTTGGCAACAGTGATCAAAACACAATGAATTTTGATATATTCCCCGGGAGAGCAATTTACAAAGGTATTTCTAGTGACTTTTGAAAATTGCCCAGCACATACGTGCAAATGGCGAATATTGGGAAAGTGTTCTCAGGAGTGGGGTTGGGGTAGAGAGTGCATTTATTTGCATATTATGGGATTTCCATAATCATGGGGGTATTTTTATAAGGAGCAAACTAGATTTACATGGCAAGCAGGTGCATAAATGGCAGCATTTTATTTATTTATGCATTTAGGAATGGAAAATTAAATAAAAAATAAAACAAAGGATATTACTGTATAATGCCTCTGTATCGTTCCATGGTGAGACCGCACCTTGAATATTGTCTGCAATTCTGGTCGCCGTATCTTAAAAAGGATATAGCATTATTAGAAAAGGTACAGAGAAGAGCCACCAAAATGGTAAAGGGGATGGAAGGATACCCCTATGAAGAAAGGCTAAAAAAGTAAGGGCTCTTCAACCTGGAAAAGAGACAGCTGAGGGGAGATATGATAGAGGTCTATAAATGAATTAATGGAGTGGAACGGGTAAATGTAGATCGACTGTTTACATCATCAGAATATAGAAAGACTAGGGGACATGCAATGTAGCTACAGGGTAAACTATTTAAGACTAATAAGATAATTTTTTTTTCACTCAACGTGTAATCAGACTCTGGAATTTGTTACCAGAGGATGTAGTAAAAGCAGTTAGTGTAGCTGGATTTAAAAAAGGTTTGGACAAGTTCCTGGAGGAAAGGTCTATAAACCATTATTAAAAGAGACTCAGGATATCAATGCTTGACCCAAAACAAGCATTGTGGAACCTGTGTCTTTTGGGGAGACTGCTAGGTACGTATGACCTAGATTGGCCACTGTTGGAAACGGGATACTGGGCTTGATGGACCTTGGTCTGACCCAGTATGGCACATCTTATGTTCTTATGTAAATGATCTCTGATAAAATACCAACTAGTATAAAAGTACGTGCTTGGTTTGCATCGTGCATACTTTCAATATGGGTGGCATTTGGGGAGAGCAAGCAAGCACACGTGTAGATTACAGAATTCCTTATTTTATGCACATGCTCGTAAAACATAGGTGTGATCGCTTGCGCTAGCTGTAGGACTGGTGTAAGTCATTGCGCCTTAGTTTAACACACCCACTTTTCACACGTATGTTTTATTTTATAAAGTCCAGTATGGGCATAGTTGACTTTTTAAAATACATTGAAAGTACACATGTGAAAATGTGCATTAACTAGGCACCTCGTTAGAAAATTACCCTCTATATGTGTAAGTTTTCAAGGAAGAAAGACCCTCACAATTAGCTGCCTCCTGAAGGAAGGAGAATAAATAAAATGACTACTGTAGCATTAAACGTCAGAAAGGGAGCCTATGATGAGAGCAGTAAATGAGTTCAAAGGAAACTAAAAAGAGTGGCTATGAGGATTAAAAGTCTGTAAAAGGTATAAAGCTGGTATTTTGCACAATCTTGGAAGCTCAGATAAAAAGTATTCTATAAGCTAAAAGAGTTAAAAAAAAAGATCAAATGACTGCCAGCATATGTAAATAGTGTTGTGAAAGAGGCTATTAAAGGCAAAAGGCATTCTTTAAAAAATGGAAATCAGGACCTAATGAGGAAAATAGGAAAGAGCATGAACACTAGTAAATTAGATGTAAAACATTAATATGGTAGGCCAAGAACTTTGGATGAGAAGCTTATCAAAAGAGGTAAAAACTACTACTACTAACTTTCTCAAGTATCTGCAGACTGTAGAGGAAAATGATATAACTAGGTGCCTAAGCTGTGAAACCATATAAACACATATACTACGCTTATATAAAATTTCCTCCTTTCAAAAATTGGCTCTGCACAAAGTTATATCTGCCCTGAGGCAGGCCTAATTTTTCGTCCTTACTTTGAGCCTATTATAACATAATGTGTGTCTTTCACAGTTCTGCCCCAGTCCTACCCAGTCTCCATCCCCGGGAAGCCCTATGAGCCCGATATCTATTTATTTAGACGGATTTAGTATACCGCTTTATCATTAAATCTAAGTTAATTCCCCTAGCTAGGTGCCACTGCTGCAGGTCCCAATGCTAACCAGAGCATTCTGGGAGCAGCACCTGGCAATAACAAGGCAGCAACGACATTGAGCTGCCTGCCCATTTATTGCTAAGCAGCGAAAGTCGGGCGCAGTCAAGGCCGGCCTAATTTTCACTGCTGAAGCTAACCAGGCAGCGGCTGGACGTCGTCGCTGCCGGGTGAGTTTCCCGATAATCCGGGCAATTAGATAATCAATGCCAGTGCCCGGATATGGCCCTGACGTTGAATAGCCGAGTTTAAAGACCAGCAGCAATGGCAAACCGCTTTAGCAGCGCAAGCCGTCACCACTGAATATCGGGCCGTAAGTGTATCTCATTTAAAAGTCCGCCGCAGTAGCACAAACCTTCATGCGCGCATACGGCCGGCAATTTTAGGAGTATCTATGTCTGCGCATATAGAAGGTCATTTCATACCCGGTCACCAATGTGTGAAGGTCACACAAGCACCTATATGTCTTCATAAAATATTAGAAGGAAAGCGGCAGAAATAGTAACTGGATTGAGGCTGCGAACGTCTGCTTGGAAGTAGACGTAAATGTTAGCGTGTAAAGTGTGCTTGGGACATCTAGTGCTTACAAGGTTGCATATGGAAATGTTCAGCAGTGTGGCAAACTGGAAAGTGAGCTCCCATTCCCCGACGGAGTTTGTTGTTGACATGGAAAATATATGGGATAGGACTTTACCTCCTTCTTCACACCATCCGGATATTTGGCAGGCAGAACCAGCACTTTTCCACTGCCTATTTGTGCCTGGAACAGATATAAATTTGGATGCAGCTCAGGATGTACACGGCGCTTTTGAAATCAGGTGAAGATATCCAGGTTCATGGTAATGCCCTCAATACATTTCTGCTTTGCCCCCATTCAGATTTGGATGTCCTCATGGTGGGGATATCCACAGAAACACCTTCTAAAATGGCTCCAGGGATGTCTCTGTACTTTGAACTTCTCTAGGCCCATTTTCTGACATCTAAAGTGTGAATAGGACTTCTAAAATACCGCTCTACTGGGGTCACTCCAAGGCATGAATAGTGGGGATGGATATCCTGTTGGGATGTCCATTCCTGCTATTCGGATCCTTTCTCGATCCCGTCTACCTTCCCCGTGCTTTGTATGGGGAAGGTAGACGGGAGCAGGAAAGGGGCAGATCTGAGCGGTGTTAGAGAGGACAGCGGGCGATCATTGGCCCTGGATGTATGGGGCCAATTCCAGTGTTGGCCCTGTACATCCGGGGCCAGCAGCCTTAATGGGGAACTTTTTCCACCTCGGAGGTGGAATAAGTTCCCCTAGTCGGTGGGGGACAGCAGGCCTGGGGAGCAGAAAGGCGGGGGGGGGGGGGGGCAGAAGATATTCCCTCAGCCTGACCCTGGCCTTAGGAGGTCAGATCGTGGGTCGGGCTGCGGGGAAAGCACCTTTGCAGCTGGTGGCCAGGGACGCAGCTTTTCAATACAGCCGCGGAGCCATGGCAACCGAATGCCATAATGCTGTGGCTCCATTGAACAGCCCTGACTGAGCTATCCGGGCCTGTATGTGCAGGCCAGACTGAATCGGAGTCCCGGCCTGCACGTACAGGCCTGTTCGCAATTCTGATCCCACGGGGCTAGATGTGCCCCGTGGGATCAGAATTGCGGCTCCCTCTGTGCATCCGGTTCCAACCGGGCACACAGAGGACCAACACGTCAATGTCAGAATCGCGCCTTATGTGTGTAAATCATGACTCTTCCCATGCTGCACCCAAAATCTGCCCCAGGCCACGCCTACACATGGGTCACATAAAAGTACATGCTGTCTTGTCATTACAGGTAGCCCCTCGCTGTAATGTGAACAAGCACCAAATAATGGGATAAACCATTTCAATTACTTTTGTGCAATGCTGGGTGTCATACTAGCAGTTAACACTCAGGAAAAGGATTTTGGAGTCCTTGTGGACAATTTCCCATGCTCACTCTTCCTTGGCTGCACCATGGTGTGTGTTTAATTCAACCAGAAAAGCAATGGTACCCACATTGCAAAATCATTGATAATCACTGATTTCTTGCCCCCTCAAAGAAGCCCTAATGATCTTTAAATGAAACACCTAAGTTTACAATTTATAAACTCTGACAATAGATGCCCTACTTATAGCCAAGAACATTAGAACCTAAGATATGCCATACTGAGTCAGACCAAGGTCCATCAAGCCCAGTATCCTGTTTCCAACAGTGGCCAATCTAGGTCATATGTACCTAGCAGTTTCCCCAAAAGACACAGGTTCCGCAATGCTTGTACTGGGTCAAGCATTGATATCCTGGGTCCCTTCTTAATAATGGTTTATGGACCTTTCCTCCAGGAACTTGTCCAAACCTTTTTTAAACCCAGCTACACTAACAGCCTTTACTACATCCTCCGGTAACAAATTCCAGAGTTTGATTACACGTTGAGTGAAAAAATATTTTCTATTATTAGTCTTAAATAGTTTACCCTGTAGCTTCATTGCATGTCCCCTAGTCGTTCTATATTCTGATAACGTAAACAATCGATCTACGTTTACCCGTTCCACTCCGTTCATTAATTTATAGACTTCTATCTTATCTACCCTCAGCTGTCTCTTTTCCAGGTTAAAGAGCCCTACCTTTTTAGCCTTTCGTCATAGGAGTATCCTTCCATCCCCTTTACCATTTTGGTGGCTCTTCTCTGAACCTTTTCTAATAACTCTATGTCCTTTTTAAGATACGGCGACCAGAATTGCACACAATATTCAAGGTGCAGTCTCACCATGGAACAATATAGAGGCATTATAATATCTTTTGTTTTATTTTCCATTCCTTTCCTTATGATACCTAGCATTCTATTTGCTCTCTTGGCTGCCGCTGCACACTGGGCCGAGGGTTTTAAGATGTTATCCACAATGACGCCTAAATCTTTTTCCTGGGTGGTGGTTCCTTATGTGGAACCTTGCATTGTGTAACCATAGTTTGGGTTGTTCTTCCCCAGGTGCATAACTTTGCACTTGTCCACATTAAATTTCATATGCCATTTTGATGCCCAGTCTTCTAATTTATCAAGATCCTCTTGCAATTTTCCACAATCCTCTTGGGTTTTAACAACTTTAAATAGTTTTGTGTCATCTGCAAATTTGATAACCTTACTCGTTATTCCACTTTCCAGGTCATTTATGAATATGCCAAAAAGCAGCGGACCCAGCACAGATCCCTGGGGTACACCACTATTTACCTTTCTCCATTGGGAAAATTGGCCATTTAGCACAACCCTCTGCTTTCTATCTTTTAACCAGTTCTTGATCCACAGTAGTACACTGCCTCCTATCCCATGACTCTTTAGTTTTGCCAAAAGTCTCTGATGAGGGACCTTGTCAAAGGCTTTCTGAAAGTCCAGATACACTATATCAACCGACTCACCTTTGTCCACCTGTTTATTCACACTTTCAAAAAAACATAACAAATTAGTAAGACAAGATCTTCCTTGTCTTAAGCCATGTTGGCTGTCTCCCATTAGGCCATGACAATCTACATGCTGAGTAATTTTATTCTTTATGATGGTTTCTACCATTTTTCCCAGTACTGACGTCAGGCTCACCGATCTGTAGTTTCTCGGATCACCCCTGGAACCCTTTTTAAAAATTGGTGTTACATTGGCGATCCTCCAATCTTCAGGTATTAGAGAAGATTTTAATGATAGTTCACAGATGACTAATAGCAGGTCTGCAATCTCATATTTCAGTTCTTTCAACACCCTTGGATGTATACCATCCGGCCCAGGTGATTTGCTACTCTTCAGCTTATCTAATAGTTGTAATACATCTTCCGGATGTATCGATATTTCCTTCAATTCTTCTGCACCTTTAAATACCACTTCAGTCATGGGTAACATCCCTACATCTTCCTCAGTAAAGACCGAAGCAAAGAATTCATTCAGTCTCTCCGCTATCGCCTTGTCGCCTCTTAGTGCCCCTTTAACCCCTCTATCATCTAATGGACCAACTGACTCTCTCACAGGTTTTTTGCTAGAATGTAGTAAAATGTACTACGAAGGGGTCCTAAATGACTCTATTACTTAGTCCTCAAGAACTATCAGGCCATCACTGCTTTTGGGACACCATAGATCCTTTTGGTAGGTAAGCAAAAGCAAATTAAAACAAAGAGGGCCTAATAAGTTGGAGAAGCCTCCATATGGAATTAAGCGCTTGCCCAACCCTTAATATTAGACATCTATTCAGCAGCACCATTTGTTTCCTTAGTGCTGCAGAAGATATGTCGTAGTGGTGAATGTTGCCGGCAACTATCTGTTTAATTTAGGCCTTCTATTTGGCAGGTTTAAATTAAATATTGCTATTAAACAGATATGTTTCTAGCACCATCTCTGCCCTTCCCCTAACCTAGCCAAAGTTAAACAGCCTAATATTATCTACTTAACTTTAAAAATACAGGGATACGTAGGCTGGGTATTCACCATCCACTGGAGAACACATAACTTGCTCTGAACACTGGGCCCAGAGTGTCCTCTTTGGGGGACACTTGTTGAATCTCCACTGGAAATCTGAGATATTGTATGCTTTTGGTTTCCACTTAAGTGAGGTTTCTAATAGTTCTAGATGACCCTACCCAGCTGAAGTCTGGTTAAAAATAAAATTAAAAGAAATGTGAGGATGAATACAGACCTTTGGATTTTACTGCCTTTCTTTCCAGGATTTGGTGGCCTGGGTAACCGTTGGTTTCCTTCATATTCCACATGCCGAAGACATTCCCAACACAGTGACAGCAGGAAATGCAGTTGGCTTCTACTTGAGACCCTACAACTATTTCAATGAGGATCCCTCTATCTACTCTTCCGACGGCGTCTACTTCAGAAGTGATCAGGACTACACAACTTGTTCAGCCAACCAAGCGGCGTGCTTATCAAAAATGTCATCCTGCTCCCCGAATCTCCCTCCATTCACTTATGATGGGTTTCAGAATGTTGTCAATCTGTAGGATCTGCAAAACTCAGGGTTCAGAAATGCACTAATTCAGTTTATTATAGAGGCTGCTAGGTAAGATCTCCTCTATCACATTTTCCAGCTTCCCTAACGAGCTCAGGATTTTGTGATTATGTATTTCTTATATTCATAACACATACTTACATATGCTATCTGAATTTTATATCATTTGTTCTGCTATGCATATTCATTTATTAGTAAAGAAACATGCTTGAAAGTTCAGAATGGGTTTGCCCCCCCCTTCAAGTAATGTAGAACACTTTCCATGGGGGCGTTTGTAGCTTTTCGTATTTTCATAGGGTTTAGTTCAATATTGACACTATTCACAAAATCATCTGATGGAAAAGCTTCCACAGCTCTCACAGAATACTTAGGGAGTCCATTTTAGAAGATATGGGAGCAGCTGTAAATGGATCCCATTCTTCCTTGGGGGTCCCCCTGAACTACAGGGGCTGCTTGGGCAGAATTAATGCCATTGCCACAGAGCACTGACCTGTCACCCTTGCTGTTAATGTCAAACAGAAAGCCAGTCTAATGTTAGCAAAGGTGTAGTGAGCTGCACTGTATGCAAATCAATTCTTTATTATTGCTAAGGGTCAATTTGAATTGTATTGGTGATGTGATTGGCTTTTACCTGGAAGTCCAGGAAAACAGAACACGCCTACCTGCGGACACTGAACAGGATGCAACCAAGCAGGGCAATGAAACACACCGTGCACTGGATCAAAGAGTATTAATGAAGTTATCAAAAGTCTTTTGACTACAACTCCGGAGGAGTATGTACGTTTCTCTTTGGCTGCCTCAACAGGCTAACTTTTCTGCCAAGATGGTCCCAGCACCCCCATAAATGTTGAAATTGCAGGTTTCCATGCTTCCAGATGGTTCCCAATCAGTGGTGTGCATGCTCCTAGTGGTCCTCGAGACCATCACAAGGGGTTGGCAGGAAATAACAATGAGGTCAACACAGGATCAGTGGGTCCAGACCAGCAGTGGAAGCGGCAGGATCCGTGATGGCCCAGGCAAGCTGGGAGACAAGCAGCAGCCGGTGTGAGCTAGAGCAGTAGTGGTAGCAGAAGACTGACTGGCAGCCCATGCAGACCAGGAGCAGCAGTGAAAGAACGGGATCAGTGGTGACCCAAAAAACAGAGGAGCAGAGTAGCAGCAGCAGTGCAATGACTGGTGACCCACGACGACCGGGAACAACAGTAATGGTGGAGTCAACAGCAGCCCACACAGGTTCAGCGATGAGCAGTAAGAGAAGAGAAGGGTGGGCTGGTAGAAGAGAGAGGCTTGTGTAGAGCTTGGGGATGAAAGACAGAGACCTGTCAGGAAGACTAAAGAAGAGAAGGAAACCAGTGGGGATAGGCTGAGGTCGGGGAGGATGGCTGAACGAGAATGTTGGGCATGAGAGTGTACATGGTTATGGGTGCACGGCATCTCACCTGCACAGGTACTAGCCAAACGCAAGGCAGTTTGGAGGTTATTTTAGGAGCCTCCTGTCAGTTCAATTTGTAAACAGTGGCATTTGCATGTGTAGATTGCACACGCGTGTAAATGCCAATTTCAGAATGCCGCTGTTTACATGTGGAATTGCCGTGGCATGCATAGATGCAAAGGGTGCATCTTCTGGCCATAATTTTAGCCAGAGGTGTCAAACTTCAGTGCTGCAGGGCTACAGAAGAGCCTAATTTTCAGGATGTCCCTGATAAATATTCATGAGATATATTTGCATACAATGGACTAGTGCATGCGGATATCTCATGCATGTTCATTAGGGATATCCTGAAAACCCGGACTGGTGTGTGGCCCTCCAGGACTGTAGTGTGACACCCCTGCTTTAGGGAATGGGAATATGCATTTGTTTTTTAGCAATTTCCCCTTGGTATTTACAGCTGCTCGGAGGCAGGCTCAAGTGTCAGTTACCTTCTATTCTGGGCCTGGGGTTTCTAGTCGTGATTAAGGGGGGCAACTGCGATCACCTCTGTAGTGCCCAACACTAGCACAAAAATGACTTTAAAAAATGACTTATTTCACTTGGCTGCTTAAATGGTTCCTATTGTATGTGTTGGAGTGGGGAGTAGTCTAATGGTTAGAGCAATGGTTTAGTGACCAGGGTTCAAATCCCAGCAGCACTCCTTGTGGTCTTGGGCAAGTCACTTAACTCTCCATTGCCTTGGAAGAAAGCTTTGGAAATCTACTTCTGGTCGCACTGCTAAGAAATCCCAGGAGCTGCTGGGTTGCCAGGAATCAGTACTGACTCAAAGGCGCGCATTGTATGTGTACCTTTGCGAAGTCTAGCACTTATACATGTAAGCGACAGTAGATACACGGAAATGTTGCAAGGTCGATGCTTGAACGTGTACTTGCCGGCGCTTACATGTGTAACGCCCTGTATGATGCTGCTCTTTTTGAACATGTTTCTTTGTGGAATGGCTACTGCCGTTGGACGTGCTGGCGAATTGCACATATATTTCCCGATGCACTTATATGAATTTTACAAAAGGCTTAGTGCTTTGCAGAGCCTTTGCAAACTGTTTCAGGAACCGTGAATGTCCTGACACGGACATCCCAATTCCTATTTAGATGTCTGATGTACTTGTGTTATGGTGCTTTTGACATCACATTGCAACTCTTCTGACCTCCCCAGCCTGGCATAAACACAGCCAAAAACAGCAGAACGTTCGGTACAATGGAGTTTGCAAACTTATAAGGTGATATAGGAGAGAAACAGACAGAGCAGGCAGGGATTCTGTCTACCCTGACAGATCAATTGTGGCAAACAGTCAGAATCTCATTTCTCAAACCACTGTACATTTTTGCTGAGGGTCGACAAACCTGGACAGAGTCCTGGCAACAAAAGCGTCTGACATAACTCTCCCATGCTACTCACTGTAGACCACACCAATGGGTTGTACGATAACTAAATCTCCTGGAACCCGAAACTGCTTTGGATTATACATAGCATGATTAGACGGTGGCATGCTCTGTAAACAGGGTGATATAAGGAAGGCCATTAGAAGATATTTAAAATAGACAAATCCTTTGACAATGTGGCCAGCAGCATAATAGGGAAATGAGATGCAGCATCATAGACAAATCCTTTGACAATGTGGCCAGCAGCATAATAGGGAAATGAGATGCAGCATCACCTATATTAATAATGAGCAGGAACTCATAGGAGCATAGCACCCCGGCACATCTATTCCAAGATGTTCTGTAAGTAAGCATAAATGAAGCAGGAGCAAGGCAAGGCTATAGGGCTCGGGTGAAATCCAAAGTGATTAGAAGAGAACACAGTAAGGGGGGGGGGGGGAAGAGACCAGAGACCAGACAGAAAGACAGCGAGGTCTTCGCTTGCAAGGGGAGGCTGATATAGAGCTGTGAGGTCACAGTCAGACATGTCCAGTGCAAAGGAAGACCATAGAATTGCTGGGACCTTTAATGAGTGACATGGTCACAAACAAGTCTTACATCACATTGCATATGTTTGCATTTTGTATTTCACATAATCCCGTCAACAGCAAAATAAAATATTGTTGCCATACCTGAATATCTGCCTCTTTTGGAAGGTCACTGGCTTATCTTGTCTGTGCTGTATAAAGCAGTGGGACCACAATTCAGCAATTACGTAGGTTTCTCATGAACACAGCTGCCACTAAGCATCTCAGCTGGAGGGAAGCCGGTTATTCCTTTTGTGACAAACTGGTGCACGTACATGTGTTCGCTTTGAATTTACCCCTTGGAAAGTTCACAGGCACATTTACGCCCGCCCTTCATGATGCGCAAAACGTTCTTGAACATTTCTGTGCATACTTTTGAACATTCATAAATAGTCATGTAGGGGTTCATTTCCCAACAGGGTTCTTATGGGAAATATTAAAAAAGCCCTGGTTTTGTAAAGGCCACATAGGTGCCTATGTGCCTTTTAGAAAACAGATGCAGACCATCTCCAATAAAAGTATACATGTGCACATGTGCTCTGTGCGTGTGTACACGTGTATTTTATAACTCCACCTCTTCTTCACACCTGGATATGCCTATGTGCAGGTCATGTGTACATATGTGTGCTCTTGTTGGCAGACACACTTGTAGATGTTTATCCACCCCCCCTCCCCCCGCATACTATTATAATAGCCATTTTCTGCTTTACATACTGAAAATGCTTTATAAAATTACTCCCTGTAAGTCCAACCTCATTGTTGGTAAAATGTTCGCAAAATGGCATGATGCATCTACTTTCATGAGTACCTAAGCAGGACAATTTCATAACCAGCCATTGCAATGCATAAGCTTCTCTCTGTTTTGTGCATATACATTGCTTTTAAGTTTTAACCCCTTAGTGGACAATTAGAGCATTTCCCCCATTTGTCTAATTAGATTTTTTCATACCATCTTATTTTCTGAGCTATGAGGATGTCATGGCTTGCACAAGACAGCAGGTGGCACCAGGTGATCTTGGAGAGCTTTCACCTGTTTCATAACACACCAGTTCTTAAAAACTGAAAAAAAAGTAAAAAAACCCCAAAAAACAAAAAAACAAACAGTCCACAGTGGCTTTGAGAAGATGAATGTTCTGTTAAATTTAGAGACCTCTAGAGCTCTATAAGTTTCTAGTTTTGGCTAAAGCCAACCCTCTGCTGAGTCCAGAATCCTGGAATCACAGGAAGCTACAGACTGAGATGCATCTGCTCTAGCCCCTCCCCTTCTGGGCTCTCCACTTGCCGCCTATTGACATAGAAGGGAAGGGTTGAGGCTGATGTGGACACTGCAGAGCAGAAAATATTTGCTCTGTTCACTTCTATCCCTGCTCTCCAGTTTCTTGCCATATGCTGACAGTATCTGTTGCAGCTTCACTACCTTCGCTCTTTGTGGGACAGGAGGGGAGGGGGTGAGGCTAAATCAGACACTGCTTCCTTTCCTCTCCTCTCCACTACTATTCTCTATATGCTGCCTGGAGCTTTCCAGTGTTTTCCACAAAACAGAGATGGGGGGGGGGGGCACCATTTATGTAAATTCCCTGGCCTCTGAATGAAACCTGGAGAGTTCCCAGGTATGCTTACCCACCCCTCAATCTTCCTTCTCCCAGGGCAAAATTTGAGAATCAGGCAAAAACTTTGCAGTGCTTTCCGGGCAGGGTTTCACTTGATCCATTTTACTTTCCAGTGGAAAATTTTCCCTTAACAAAATGCAAGTCTTTGGTAAAAGGTACATGGGTGCCAGCAATTTCTACCGCTTAGGACCTTCAGGCCTTAGGGCTGCCTTGCATAGAGGACACATTGAGACATCGTTTCAACAAAGTCACTTGTGCAAGAGATCTCAGCGTGTCAGCCCGTGGGTTTAAAAGAGAAAGAGATGGCAAATCACTTTTCTGACAAACCTCACACAGAGGACGGGAAACTGCGAACTTCTTAAAAAGAACAAACAGCTGTGACTTTAAAACCTCTGGTCTTCAAGGTCAACCAAGACAAACAGACTGGGGGTAAAGGAGAGCTCTGTTTTCCTCTCTTCCTCGCTCTTTGATCCGTTAATGACTGTGACCTCCTGTGACCTGGCTTTTTTCTGCTCTCTATGAACTTATACCAGGGAAAACAAGAGACCAGCAGGAAAACAGGGAAAAAACAGCCACGTTAATAAACAACCACAATATTTGCACAGGAACTAGTGGCAGCCTTTGCTCTTACCCTGGGGCTTATCCCAAGATTTCTGGCCGTTTCCGAAGCTCTTCTGCCGTACATCGGGATTCAGAATTCCAAAGAGGGCCACAAGTGTCACAATCGGTATGGAAGTAGAGCGACCAGCTGCTTTGATTTCTGCAAAATCCATGGAATAGGATTTCTGACATTTCTAAAAAAACAGAAGCAATAGCCCAGTCATGCAATGTGGGTGATCCCAGGAGGGGTTCAGTCTGTCCCGTTTGTTATGTTTTTGACCCAGCTGCATCCTTCTGTCCTTTTGTACATCATTCGGAACTGGGGCTGGGATCTGACACCATAAGCCCTTCATTTGCAGCTGCCTGGGGCATTTTCCTCATATCCTTCACTCTGGTCTGGTCATGACAGTGAGAGTCTTTGGCCTGCATTCCTGTTCAGGCCTCCTTCCAAAACCTTGCAACCATAGGTCTTGATTCCAGCCACTAGGTATCACTCTTAATCACTAACCAGGACTCCCTCCTCAGCAAGGACTGGAAGGCTGCCTCCACGCCATCTGCAGCCCCAGCCAACCTGGAGAGCAGAAGACCCAACTCAGAGTTGAATCCAGGGCTGGCCCAACCATTAGGCAAACTAGGAGGCTGCCCAGGGCGGCAGCTTCTGGGGGCAGCAAAGAGCAGGGCATTCAAAGCTAAAGAATAGATTCTGACAGCCAAGAGAGGCATAAGGCTTAAGGTTTGCCAAGGATGCCAACAACTTGAACCAACTCTGGGGCCAGCTCTGGTCGAATCAGGGACTTTTCACATAACAATGTCCAGCACTTGCTGCTTGAGCCAACAGGCTGTCCTCAGTCGGTAATGTTTATGGAAAGGCAGGAAAACAGCTCACTAATAATTTATTTGAAGGTTATGTGCCTCATATTAGGTTCTTCTGCACTCTCGCACATTTTCACTAATTTTCTCTCACCATTGCTGTTCTGCCTCCAGTTCCCATCCCTGGTGAGGTAATGAATATCTTAACATAAGAACATAAGAAATGCCATACTGAGTTAGACCAAGGTCCGTCGAGCCCAGTATCCTGTTTCCAACAGTGATCAATCCAGGTCACAAGTACCTGGCAGCTTCCCAAAAAGACACAGGTTCCACAATGCTTGTCCCGGGGCAAGCAGTGGATTTCCTGGCTCCTCTTTAATTATGGTTTATGGACCTTTCCTCCAGGAACTTGTCCAAACCTTTTTTAAACCTAGCCTCACTAACAGCTTTTACTTCATCCTCTGGTAACAAATTCCAGAGTTTGATTACACGGTGAGTGAAAAAATATTTTCTCTTATTAGTATTAAATTAAATGGGTTACATTGGAGCTTCATTGCGTGTCCCCTAGTGTAAACAACTGATCTATGTTTGCCTTTTCCAGTTCGTTCATTAATGTATAGACCTCTATCATATCTCTCCTCAGCCGTCTCTTTTCCAAGATGAAGAGCCCTAATCTTTTAAGCCTTTCCTCATAGGGGTATCCTTCCATCCCCTTTAATATTTTGGTGGCTTTTTTTTCTGTACCTTTTCTAGTTCTACTATATCCTTTTTTTGTTTTATTTTTATTAGAGTTTCTCATAATTACATCAAATAACAAAAAAAAGGGAGTTACCCATCATACATATCAAAGGAAAAAACAAAAAAAAAATGAAATCAACACATAAGCAAATCCCAAAAGTCCACATTAAGGGAGGCATCAATAGGGACAATACGAAAACCTTAGTTAAAATCCCATCCAAACCCACGTTCATTTTTCTAATGAAACTTTATCAACCAAAAATCGTTCCAACTGTGAAGCCTCCATAAATATATACCTATTACCTAAGTAGATAATAAGACATTTACATGGAAATTTTAAATAAAATGTACCTCCGAAAGCAAGCACCCTAGATTTTAGTCCCAAAAATGCTTTCTGACGCAGCTGAGTCACTTTTGCGACATCAGGAAAAATCGTCAAGGGCTGTCCACAAAAAGGGGCATCCTTCTTAGGAAAATACAACCTCCTCACGGTAATCTTCTCTCTCTCAGAGGTGAAGGTAACCAGGAAAGTGGCTCTCTTGGAAACCTTATCAAGAGAGGTTTCCAAGAACTGTGTTAAATCAAGATTATCAACATTGTCCAGAGTATCGCCTCCCCCCTCCACTGCCTTATCAATTACACTCTATAAAACATCGAGGACATAACAGATTCATCAAAGGAACTATACAGCAGAACTTATTTCACATACGTCTTAAAAAGCTCTAGTGGAGAGGGGATCTGAACAACCAGGAAATTTAAAATCCTAAGGTTCCTTGCTCTCGTAAAATTCTCCAAATTCTTCATTTTATGATGAAGTAATAAGCTATCCTTAATGAACACACAGCTTGAACACTCCCTGTAGACGTCTCCAACTTGCAGTATCTCTCAGTAACAGCTGCTAGGGACTCACTGTGAGATCACAAAGATTTCACGGTATCATGGGTTAAGTCATACAGCTGAGAGAGAGTGTCCACAAGCACTCCATTCACCCAATGTATTGCTAGTAAAATATCTTTAAGGGATACTTCCTCTAATACAGAGCCAGATAACATTGGCACAACACCACCAGATGGGAGAGTCACCAGTACTGGATAATGTGCTACTGACAGACGACAGAAGTTGATGGTAAATGGAGCTCACTCCGGATGAAAGGAGGGTGATTAGTGGGGTGCCCCAGGATTCGGTCCTGGGCCCGGCACTGTTCAATGTATTTGTGAGTGATATTGCTGAAGGACTGCATGGAAAAGTCTGTCTTTTTGCAGATGACACGAAAATTTGCAACAGATTGGACTCCCCTGAGGGAGTGGAGAACATGAGGAAAGATCTACAAAAGCTGGAAGAATGGTCTAATGCTTGGCAGTTAAGATTTAATGCAAAGAAGTGCAGAGTCATGCACTTGGGAAGCAGAAATCCAGGTGAAATGTAAGCAATAGGGGGAGAGAGATTGGTGTGCATGGACCAGGAGAAGGACCTTGGTGTGATTATTTCTGCGGATCTCAAGGTGGCAAAACAGTGCGACAAGGCGGTGGGAAAAGCATACAAAGAGGAATTACCTGCAGAAAGGAAGAGGTACTAATGCCACTGTATAAGTCACTGGTGAGGCCTCACTTGGAATACTGTGTTCAGTTTTGGAGACCGTATCTTACAAAGGATGTAAAAAGACTGGAAACTGTTCAGAGGAAGGCGACCAAAATGATTTGGAGCCTGCGTCAGAAGCCTTATGAGAAGAGACTTGAAGACCTAAATATGTACACTCTGGAGGAGAGGAGGGACAGGGGAGATATGATTCAGACCTTTAAATACTTAAAGAGAAATAATGAACAAACAAACCTCTTTCAAAGACGGGGAAGCTGTAAAGCTAGAGGGTATAACAGGAAGCTGCAAGGGGGTAAACTGAAAGGCAATGTCAGGAAATACTTTTTCACTGAAAGGGTGGTGGATGCTTGGAATGTCCTCCCGATGGAAGTGTTGGGG
Source organism: Ichthyophis bannanicus (assembly GCA_033557465.1). Lineage (NCBI taxonomy): Eukaryota > Metazoa > Chordata > Amphibia > Gymnophiona > Ichthyophiidae > Ichthyophis > Ichthyophis bannanicus. Next base: position 59,517,915 of record CM066045.1, read on the forward strand.
GCAAATACAGTGACAGAATTCAAAATGACATGGGACAGACACAGCAACAAGACAAAATCAAAATAAACTTAGCTAACTAAATTCTCAGCATACAGGGGTGTCCTACACGGAGCGGTGGGTTCACCCCTAAAACAGAGACATGGGGAGGGGTGGCCTGCACGGATGCACCTACTCTTGCCATCTTGCTGGGCAGACTAGATGGACCATACTTGTCTTTATGTGCCGTCATTTACTATGTATGTCTCGGAGAATAGATTCAAAGTAGTCCCAGGACTGTTGGTTACTGGTGTGGAGGTTGAAGGACCCTTTACTCCTCCATTTGAGGTGCCGGCAAGGGAGCCAACAAAGTCACTTATGTTAGGTTGGGGGGAAGGGATATGTACCCTGAACTTAGAGAAGCTTCCGGCAGTGGTATCTCCGTCACAGCTATATCCAACGATGATTCCAAGGGTGCAGTGCTAACCACATGTTGGTCCATCGGGTTTTTAACAACCACCAGCTCACCCAGCCCTTTAGATTTTGTTTTCCGCTTACTCATGTAGTGAACTGTAGGGTTAGACCTCCGCCTCCAGCGCTCCTGAGAGGCTCCAAAGGGGCAGAATGTGCCCCTTAGGCCACGCCCCTTTGGGTTCATGCCTGCAGCCACATTCCGCAGTGCTCACTGGTTTAAAGACCAGACTGCTGCAGGGAAGAGGAGTTGTAGATCAATCACGTGCAGAGGCCATGCCCCTTCGGGCATGCGCTGTGGCCGTGTTCCGTGATGCTCACTGGTTTAAATGCCCAACTACTGCAGGGAAGAGTAGCTGTAGACCAACCAGGTGCAGAGATGGAAAGACCTCTATTCAACCGTCCATTGACGGGAACAAGTAGTCCAAGTTAGTGCCTCCCTACTATATCCTTTTTAAGATATGGCAACCAGAATTCCACACAATATTCAAGGTGCGGTCACAACATGGAACAATACAGAGACATTATAATATCCTTGGGTTTATTCTCAATTCCTTTCCTTATGATACCTAGCATTCTATTTGCTCTCTTGGCTGCCGCTGCACACTGGGCCGAGGGTTTTAACATGTTATCCACAATGACTCATAAATCCTTTTCTTGGGTGGTGGTTCCTAATGTGGAACCTTGCATCGTGTAACCATAGTTTGGGTTGTTCTTTCCTAAGTGCATAATTTTGCACTTGTCCACTTTAAATTTAATCTGGTATTTGGATGTCCAGTCTTCCAATTTATAAAAGCCCTCTTGCAATTTTTCACAATCCTCTTGTGTTTTAATAACTTTGAATAATTTTGTGTCATCTGCAAATTTGATCAAATCACTTGTTATTCCCATTTCCAGGTCATTTATCAATATGTTGAAAGCAGTGGGCCCAGCATAGATCCCTGGGTACTGCACTATTCACCTTTCTCCAGGAGAAAATTGGCCATTTAGCGTTACACATGGCTTTCTATCTTTTAACCAGTTTCTGAAACACAATAGTACATTGACTCCAATCCCATGACTTTTTAATTTGGCCAAGAGTCTCTCATGAGGGATCTTGTGAAAGACTTTCTGAAAATCCATATACACTATATAGACCAGCTCATCTTTGTAACACCTTCAAAAAATACAATAGATTAGTAAGACAAGACTTTCTTTGGCTGAATCCATTGGCTTTCTCCTATTAAACCATGACTATCTACATGTTGAGTAATTTTTTCTTTATAAGGGTTTTAACCATTTTGCCTGGTACTGGTATCAGGCTCACTGGTCAGTAATTTCCCGTATTATTCCTGGAATCCTTTTTAAAAATTGGCATTATATTGGCCATTCTCCAGTCTTCAGGTACTACAGATGATTTTAATGATAGTTCACAAATTACTAATAGTAAGTCTGCAATCTCATATTTCAGTTCTTTCAACACCCTTGGATGTATACCATCCAGTCCAGGTGATAATGCTACTTTTCAGTTTATCAAATAGCTGCAATACATCTTCTCGGTTTATCAATATTTCTTTCAATTCTTACGATATATCACTTTTAAATATCATTTCAGGCATGGGTAATTTCCCTATATCTTCTTCGGTAAAGATCTGGATGGAATACATGGTAATATATGAGAGTTCTTTCAAGAGGGAGATTGGACAAAAGAAAGAGGTTCGTCACCGCTTAAATGCAGGAGGAGTCAGGAAGGTGTTAGGATCAGAACAAAGCAGAAAACTGATCAGTTTATTTTGCCAAATAAGAGGGAATCTCAGTGGATGGAGCCAGAATGTTCATCGTGGCCTGCTTATGCTTTACCAAAATATGAGAGTCTGCATGCTTCTAATTTCTAGAAATGGGTGTTCCTCGTGTTAAATTTGAGAGATTATGTTCATGTTATTATTATTTAGGTGAGCCCAGATGTTAACGGGTGTTGCATTTCATGGCTCTCCTTGTTACTTGCATACAAGCTTGTTCGACCAAACCATCCTCTCAGTCATAATTGAACAAGATGCCGTAGGGTAATCAAACTATGCAAAGTAACTGAATGCATGCAGATCTATCTCATGCATATTCATTGTGAATATTTAGAATATGATGGGTTAATTTTATAACTGCTGAGGCTGCATCCTCTAAGCCAAAAGATTGCCAGTCCTTGTCTCAGTTGACACATTTCCTCATCTCCGCCTGCTAGTATGATCTTACTCATTCTTCTGACACTTTTGCTCTGGCCCATTGAACTGCAAGACCTACTCGAGTAATCACAAACTAAAAAAATCGACATTGGATGGTCAAAGTAACAAGGAAGCAAAGATCTCAGAAGGTGGCTGGGTTGGTGTCATCAAATGCCTGTGATGGGAAGCAAGCTGCTTAAAACACTCAAGGGTCTCAAAGAAGAGGAGCTAGAGTAAGCAAAAAAATCCCTTATTATTTTCTGCTTTCCCTGGAAACTGGGGCAAGCGAGTGAAGAATGGAGCTCACAGAAAATGTGTCATCGCTAACAAGAATCCAACAGCTGGTAGGGATGTCTGGGATCTTTCCTAGAATGGAGAACTAGGCGGTTGCCTGGGGCTCCAGCCTTTCAAGGGCGGCTCATTGCTGCCACTGCCGCCCTCTCTGGGACCTGCAGTGGCAGCAAAGATATTACAACAGCAATGCAGCGCTGACCCAAAGCCACCAACACTGCGTGCTGCTGGTGCCATGCTTTGACGAGCCACTCCAGCCCCCATGAGAATAGGAAATCTATGTTGGAGGAGGCGGAGGTGGCTGGTCAAAGAGCAGCATCCAAAGCTTGTAGCTCAGGAGGCTATTCCATGCACTGCCATAAAAGAACATCTGGGTTATTCTCTCTCTTGAAGGATCATTTACAGCAACAGACCTGGATAATTATTTTCTGATAAATAAAAAGTAAAAACAGAAAAGAAAATGCCACTCTTCACTCTTCCATTGAAAGGTACTAATCAGAGGACTTCTGCAGAGCTCTCAACTGATCTGTTCTTTAATTAATTCACAAATCAAGGATTGTCATTCTGGACAAGGAAGAGTCAGCAGTTATAGATGGGTTTTATTTAACAAATATCTATTTCATCAATCATAATTACATAATCTAGAAAACTGCAAAATCAAATAGCATCATAAAGCTATAAAATCTATAAAAACAAGTATAAATAAACATCAACATCAACAAAAAACAAACATAAAATATACAGAACACAAAAATAACTGCAAATTCATTAACTCCCACCCTTTACTGAAAACTTGCTTGAAAAAAAGGCCTTCACTTTCTTGCAGAAATCATGTTGAAGGTTCTGGGAATTTTGTAAAGGGTACTACAAATTTCACCAATATAAAAGGCTGTTTAGCAGAGCAGTGTTCTGCAGATACATAGCACTACGATATTGCACTATACACCCTCAGAAAAAATTAATAATATCTTGTAAGTGCTATAGAGTGAGATTGAGTCAACATACTCAAAAACAGGACCCATCTGTTTTAATTGTCAGATGTCCTCTGTGAAAAGATCTGGGAGAAATGTAGAACCATTCTTAACAGGGGCTCTACATTTCAAGAAAAGGTAAGAGTTTGAGTTTTTTAAATTACTAGCTCTCTGCCTGAGAGTTATTAAAAGCGTTTGGTATATTTTTAAAACAAAGTTACATTCTTTTTGGTGCTTTAGTTCCAAAGGGGAAATATTTTCTTTAGTGGTGTAGGTTTAAAACTATGCTTTCAGTATCTTTCTCAGCTCTTTGAGGCTACTGACACCTCATCAGGTGTTAGTTCCCTCCCTACACCCCCAACTCCCACCCACCCCATACGAGCAGTCATGCTTTAAAGGGCCCCCTCCACAATTAACTACACATAGAGACCTGGAACAGCACATTTAGAGCACACGTAAAAGAGATTAAACTGCTTTTTCTCTGAAAGTGCAGCTGGGAAACCAGCTGGTACTTTGGTAGGTCTCTCTCTTTGCTTCAACAGGTACCGAAGCTCCACCAACTGAACAATGGCTGGGAAAAATTGTATCGCCAAAGCTGTTGCCCCCCATTACAGCTTCTGTCTCTGTCCAGACAGAGATCCCAGTGCCAGTTGAAGGACTGGTTCCATGTGCAGAATGCCTGCATGCATGTTGAAGCTCTCAAGAAACAAGTGGAGGAGCTCAGAGAAGAGGTGCCGAGGCTGAGGAGCATTCAAGACAGTGAGAAGTACATTGATGAGATGCTTCTTGAAACATCCAAGCTCTCCAGCAGAGGAGAATATGGGAGCCTACGGAATGACAAAGGTTGGACATGAGTCACTAGGGCCTGCAGCTCCACTGACTGACCTTTTCAATGCATCATTGGAGTCGGGAGTGGTGCCAAAGGACTGGAGAGAGGCTCATGTGGTGCCTTCACACAAAAGCGCAAGTAAGGATGTGGTTGAAAACTACAGGCCGGTTAGTTTAACTTCGGTGGTGAGTAAATTATTGGAAACGCTGCTGAAAGAGAAAATAGTGAGGTTTCTGGAGTCCAGTGGATTACAGGATCCGCGGCAGCATGGATTCACCAGAGGCAGGTCTTGTCAGACAAATCTGATTGATTTCTTTGACTGGTTGACCAGGGAGATGGACCAAGGGAGAGCCCTAGATATGGTGTATTTAGATTTCAGTAAAGCCTTTGACACTGTTCCTCACAGGCGACATAAACAAACTGAGCACCCTAGGAATGGACCCTAAAGTTACTGCTTGGGTTAGAAATTGGTTGGGTGGGAGGCGACAAAGAGTACAAGTAAATGGAGCTCACTCTGAGGAGAAGGATGTTACCAGTGGTGTGCCCCAGGGATCTGTCTTTGGTCCGATTCTTTTTAACATCTTTGTTAGTGATATAGTGGAAGGGCTGTCGGGTAAGGTTTGCCTCTTTGCGGATGATACTAAAATCTGCAATAGAGTAGACACCCAGGAAGGTGTAGATAACATGAGGAGGGATCTAGCTAAGCTTGAAGAATGGTCTATAATCTGGCAGCTGGGATTTAATGTTAAAAAATGTAAGGTCATGCATTTGGGCTGCAGCAATCCAAGGGAGCAATATAGTATAGGGAGTGAAGTACTTTTGTCCACTAAAGAAGAGTGGGACCTAGGCGTGGTTGTGTCTGATGATCTTAAAGTAGCTAAACAGGTAGAAAAGGCGACGGCAAAAGCTAGAAGGATGGTTGGGTGCATACGGAGAGGAATGGCTTGCAGAAAAAAGGAGGTGATAATGCCTCTGTATAAGTCTTTGGTGCGACCTCATTTGGAGTATAGTGTGCAATTCTGGAGACTGCACCTTCAAAAGGATGTGAACAGGATGGAGTCGGTGCAGAGGGTGGCTACTAAAATGATTAGTGGTCGTCATTATAAAGCATATGAGGACAGACTTAAGGATCTTAATATGTACACCTTAGAGGAAAGGCGGGATAGAGGTGATATGATTGAGATGTTTAAATACCTCCGTGGCATAAATGTTCAGGGAGAGAGCCTCTTTCAATTGAAAGCAAGTTCTTCTATGAGGGGACATGGGATGAGGGTGAAGGGAGATAGATTCAGGAGTGATATGCGGAAATATTTCTTTACGGAAAGAGTAGTGGATCCGTGGAATAGTCTCCCAGTGGAGGTGGTAGAGATGAGGACAGTAACTGAATTCAAAAAAGCATGGGACAAACACAGAGGATCTCTAAAGGTAAAAAGGGGACTGTTGTAGTTGTTGATATGGAAGGACAGACTAGATAGGCCATGTGGTCTTTTTCTGTCGTCACATTTCTATGTTTCTATAACAAGCGGAGAGTTATAATTCAGAGCCTAGCGCAGGATTGGGCAGCCTTTTTCTCAACGTAGCTACAGGTGTGGTTAATGAAAAGTAAAATGTGCCACACCATGGAGAGGGGACTGTGGAGGGGAGTACTGTCTGACAGCATTGCGCCAATAAGTCAGTCAAGGGGGTGGAATAGAATGCATGAGTGACCACATGACAATCATGGTGCTCTCTCATTGGTTAATTCTACACAGCAGATCTAGAAAAGGGCTCATTCCATTTTATTGTTAAAACCAAAATATGGCAAACTCAAATTCGCCACACTATCATGGCAAATTCACCACTTGTGGCAACAGGGTTGCCCACCCTGAACTTAGTAGTTACCAGAATAACATTTACCATGGCTTAAATTGACTCAGATAGCTAGTCGGTCAGCTTTGACCTGGTTTCAATGTAACTGTAATGCTGGTTATTTTATGGGGATTTTCTTGAATCATTTAGATTTATTTGAATTGATCTTGATTTGTGAAAAGCATCTGCGGTCTTTGAAGACATCGCAAGGATGGCAAGGCCTCCGCTTTCTCCAGGCTGGGAACCCAGAGTTGTTCCTCTTCTTGCTCACCCAGGGGCGGCTCAAGGGTGATGTGGGGCCATGTGCAGAGACTCATTGCGAGGCCTCTTTTGCATATCCACTGGACATGATTTGCATAAATTTAATTGATTTTATTTTAAAATGTATATATTGCCCATCTAAAATTTTAGGCGGCTTTCAAAAGAGCCCTTCACAAGACTCTTTTTTTTCTCTTGGCAGGGGCATGTTTACTAAAGATTAATGTGCGTTAAGTACCACTGCGCTAATAGAAATAAATGAGTGTCCCTGCACTTAACACACATTAACATTTGTGAATGCACATCAACGTTTAGTAAACACACCTCTCAATGAGTGTCTGAATACCATTTGCATAGGCAGTGAGGATAAAGAAAGGCTACCAGATTTCTACATTACTATACTCCAGTGCCTATTGCCAGGCACATTATGAAGTACTATAAACACTGCCCATTTAGAGCCCATAGCAAACCTGCTGTATCATAACAGCACTACCAGGACTCATACAGCACCAAACCCTACCTATCAAAAGGCAACACTGCAAATATTAAACCAATAAATCTCAGAGAATACCAATACATCTCCTACTGGGGAAAGAGAACAAGTGGCACTGTCACATAGAAACTACATGAACAGAATACCTCAGCTCGGTTACACATGCAGAACATAGACTATCACCAAACAAAGAACAAGGAATCACAATTTAGAAACAGGAAGACAATAATTAAACCAAGAACCCCAAAAGCCAAACTTGGAATGTACAACAACACTGGAGAAATAAAACTATAAATTAATTTCCTCTTGTACTAACAAAACACAAAAATATTAGCAATGCCCATTTCCCAGATCTGATATATTCCAGTTAATAAATTCAAAATAAAAAAGTATTTTCTATCTTTTGTTGTTTGGGCATTTTATTTTTCAATTGCAATTGCTCCAGTCACTTTCTTCTGGCTTCTTTGTGTCTTCTGCTAACTATCCATTGTCTGCTGTCCATTTGTCCTTTCTTCTGTTTTCTAGTTTTTTTCCATTTTCTCTCTACATCTGCTCCAGCATATTGATCGTTCCCCTTTTTCTCTTTCCTCTATTTCTTTCTTTATTCCTTTTCATCCACTCAGATTTCACCCTTTCATCCTCAATCCCCACTTACTCTCCCAATAGCTGGCCAGTCTTATATTTTTCTTCCCTCCCACACAAAATCTTCTCCCCTCTCCATCCTCACCCCCCCAGCCCCATCCCCTTCTAGTCCTCCCCCAACATCAGCTCCCTTCTAATTCCAGCCCCACCCAACATCCACTCCCTTCTAGTCCCATTTTCTCATCCACCCGCATCAGTCCATTTCCAGTCCTAGCTCCCCCATCAGCCCATTTCCAGTCCACGCCCACCTATCAGCCCATTTCCAGTCCTATCCTAGCCCCCCAACAGCCCATTTTCAGTCCTATCCTAGCCCCCCAACAGTCCATTTCCATTCCTAGCATCCCTAGCAGCCATTTCCAGTCCAAGCCCCCATTAGTCCATTTCCAGTCCAAACCCCCCCAATCAACCCATTGAAGTCCTAGCCCCCCATCAGCCATTTCTATTTCTAGCCCTGCCATCAGCCCATTTCCAGTCCTAGCCCCCCATTAGCCCATTTCCAGTCCTAGCCTCCCCATCAGCCATTTCTATTCCTAGCCCTACCATCAGCCCATTTCCAGTCCTAGCCCCCCCATTAGCCCATTTCCAGTCCTAGCCTCCCCATCAGCCATTTCCAGTCGTAGCCTCCCTTTCAGCCATTTCTAGTCCCAGCCCCCCATCAGCCATTTCTATTCCTAGCCCTCCAATCAGCCATTTCTATTCCTAGCCCCCCATTAGCCTATTTCTAGTCCTAGCCCCCCTCTCCTCCGAAGAGCCCTGCACCTGTCTGACAAGCTTCAGAGGGAGCCAGGGAGGCCTGAAGCCCCTGCTCACTTCTGCGCAGCCGCTGGAGTGAAGAGCGGGGATTTCCTTCACTGAGTTCAGTGGCTATGTTCTCATGGAGCCTGCTGGCGTGCTGAGTGCCAGGAAACAGGAAATGTCCTTTAACTTCTGGCGCGCCGGCAGGCTCCACGAGAACACAGCCGTCAGACTCAGTGAAGGAAAACCCTGCTCTTCAGTCTGGCGGCTGTGCAGAGGAGATCTGGGGCCTTGGACCTCCCCGGCTCCCTCTGAAGCCGGCCCTGCAAACGATCAGGATTCAGGAGCCGAACACCACGTGCATATGTTGGCACAGGACCCCCTGAAGCACAGGGCCCTGTATGAACAACATTCCCACACAATGGATGTGCCGGCCCTGTGCTCACCATTTATGATAGTCCTGCCAGAGTGTTTTGATGACTGTCCAAAACGTATAACCTCTACCATGTATATTTTGGCTTGTGAGGGCTTCCACGCCTGAGGCCAAAGCTACAGAAGCTTGTATAAGGAACTGTGAAATGCAAATAGAATCCCAATAGATTTTACTGATGGAACTGTGTAAACACCTGCTTGGATTTGTGCAGGACCAGGACCTAACTTCTATGCTCCAGAGAGAGGAAGCCTCCATTGCAAGAATCTAAGAGAACTGTATTAAAAACTGTACTAGGAAAACAGGCCGTTATTTTAGAAGTCATATTCGTACTTTGGATGTTTGAGAATGGGATGCAGACAGAATGGGCATACAGAGACGTCCCTAGAGCCATTTTAGAAAGTGGTTCTAAAGACGTCCCCGGTATGATGACATCCAAGGCTGAATGGGGTGGGTGGTGTAGGTGTGTCCATGACATTCACAAGCACTTGGATGTCCACGCCCAATTTCAGAAATGCCCTACATGTCCTGAGCTACATCCAAGTTTATACCCTCTCCAGGGCACGAATAGGCAGCAGAAAAGTTCTCATTTTGGCAAACAAATGCTCAGCGTGCAAAAAGAAAGAACTCTAATATCCTCTGTATTTTATTGATGGTAACAAACACTGCAGGGAAGCTAGCACACTTGCTTTCAGTTCGACACACCGCTGCACATCCCATATGCAAAATAGCTTGCATTCTTAATAGGATAGACGTCCCCAACCCTGGTTTTTGTAGTGGGGTCATCCGATGAGGCCGTCCATTTCGGGGGCATTTGTGTTTCCAAAATCGGGCAAACACATAAATGCCCCTGACATTTTTTTGGACGTTTTGCCTTGAATGTCTTAGATTTCACCTGAACATCCTATCTAAAATGCCACTTTTAGTTCTCAATGGTACCCCCCTCCATCTCTGGGCTCGAGCTCAGACTCCACAAGAAGGCGACGTTAGCAGGGGTTGGCTTTTTCTCTGAATCTTGCAGACTTGCTGTATTTCAGCCTTCTGAGCTGCAAGATTAGGGTTTCCCGTTGCCTCTTCTGTCCTGGTTCTAGATCCTGTGATCTCACAATAGCCTTTGTGTTCTCATGCTGACAACATAAGACTGTCTCCTGTCTTTCTGTGGTCAGTAGACTTCAGGGAAAGAGCGGTCTGCATAACCATAGAGTGATATGGACTTGGCGAAAGATGGATGAAATGACAGTTGACCAGAGCAGCTAATCCCAAGTTCACATGCTTGCTCTCGGCTGGTGTTATCATGAGAAAGCAATGGCTTGTGAACGCTATTATAAAGTCACTGCAAGAGATTTTCAGTGGTCCTCAACATGGATTGGTCACAGCCCCGTTGCCAGCAATCACAATACCGTAAGCAGGGTAAATAACTCTCCATAAGGAGATCAATGTTTCTCCGGTGGTTAATGTTTCCCCCTCCCTTTTTCATATAAATCCAAAGTCAAGGGAAGACACGATTCTTGGAAATCTTGCCAGTCCTGCCAACAAACTGTTTACAGACCCTCCTGGACTTTGCCCTGAACTTGGCCCTGATGCAGGCAGCTGCTTTTCACTGCAAAACTCAGATCCTTTATCTCGTTCCTATAAACATTTCTGGCTAGTTAAAGAACCTCTGCCATAAATATTTATATGGAAAAACATGCAGATGGATTCACAGACTAGTAAACTTCAGAAGACAAGGGTACAGAGTTCAGGGATTCATTTTCTCCATAGCACAGATTCATTGATTTATCTCACTTTGCTTGGAGAGGAGCCAAAAACGTTCCAGGCACTTTGAGAAAGGTCTTTAGCACCCCAATGAGAATCACGATGAAATCGGAGCTAGTTTACCTGAGAATGGTTCAATGCGGCTGTCTAAGTGTACACAATGTACAAGGCAAGAAGTAATGTGGTTCCAAAGAATGTGTAAAAAAACCTTACAACCATAGAGGAGTGGACATAACTGATATCTTCTAGCACTAGTTTTGTTTTTAAAATTTGATGTAAGTAGTTTAACATTCACAGACAGAACATCTCTAAATTTTAATGCAAAGAATTTTTAAATTTTGACTTCCAAAAGTAAAATGGAGTAGAGCCCTGTCGGGATTTCTTAGGTCTACTTGGGATTGGGTTTCTATGTCCCAGTTCGTTACATGTGCACCTTTCTTAGGCCTCTTCACCAATAGAAGCCTGAAACGTTGCTCAGTGGCCATTCTACCACTTCCTTATGATTTACAAACTGCTTATCCATCCCGGGATGCCCACATTATAAGGAAACAGCTGCTGGAATACTGTTATATGACTAATACCCTTAGAAGAAGAAGACAGCCCAAAAGCAGCTACATGCAACATGTACATGAAACAGGTGAGAAATTATTCATGGCTGGTTGGTAAGAGACCATAAACAAAATCTTAGACCTTAGACCACTGGTTACCAATTCCATTCAGGATTTCATTTAAAATTCTAATAATAACACCCAGAATTTTCTATACTGGACTACCTAGTTTTTTATTTAGTCTATTAATTCCATATGCTCCAATACAACAGTATCTTTTGGTGGTACCTTCTCATGCTAGAACCAGACTGGAAATAACTAGATGTTCTACTTTTGGGGTGGCTGCCCCACGTGTATGGAACAACTTACCCTCTACTACTAGATTCCTTCCGACTTCGCTGAACTGCCAATTGATCAACAGGCAGGAACCTGGAATAATGTCTTATTGGCCACTCTAAATTCTGAGGCCCCTCTAGGTCATCATTACTCTAGTATAACAGTCGTCTCTGTCTTAACATTAATGCATGAATTTTTGTTTTCACATGAAACTCCATGATATGTTAGTCAATACCAAACTAATAACACCTCAAGTGATAATTTGGGTCAAAACAAATATTTTGACTGCTATTATGCACAATATTTCAGTGTCCCCATTTCGGGGACGCTATGCATGAAAGGGCAGGTGAAGTGGCTGTTATATAAAACAACTGCAAATAATGTCAAACAACTGCAAATAACTTTCCAAAACTTATTATAAATGAAATGCAATTAGTATTATGTGGAAATGATCTTTATGTATCAAAATTGTGTAGCCATCCACATGACATATGACAGTGGTGCGTGACATGTACAGGGGGCAGGATATGGAGAAGGGAATTGCCCAGAGTAGGCCATGGATGTGGCAGACTCATCAAGTGGGTGGCCCAGATGTGTGGGTATGCCCAGGAAGGGATGTGGAGGGACCCATGGCAGGGTGGGTGGGCTGGAGGAAGGAGCCACATGCTGCCACAGACACCTGTCCTATGCATGGGGCCACCTGTGCGGCAGCCTTACCACCCCATGGTGACAGAAAGAGGCTTGGGACCGCATCCGCAGTGCCCGATGGCTGACATGCATGCCCTGTGCAGCTAGATGGTGATGTGCTGCGGGTACCATGTGTATGCAACACACCATGCACATGTCCCGCCCCCCATGACAGCCACCATGTGTGCGGCACTGGCATTGTGCAATGGGCAGGTGACACTGCACTCTTGGCATATCCAGGGCCGTCCCGTCCATTGAGCAAGAATGTTTTTTGTACAGGGCGCCGCGTTTCAGGGGGCCCCACGCAAAAAACATTCTCATCAGCCCAAGTAGATTAAAAAAAAATGGCTGCTGCTGCCGCCGCTGTGGCAGCGGCAGAATCAAGTGTCCCGCGGGGCTCCCCCTGCCCGGCAGAGCCTTCCCTGCAGCATCAGCTCCCTCAGCGCAGCCTTTTCAGAGCCGCGAAGGGAGAGTTTCCCTTTCTCGCGGCTCTGTTAAGCCCGCCAGGGCTGATGGGAAACAGGAAGTCCCATTAGCCCCGGCGGGCTTAACAGTGCCGCGAGAGAGAAACTCTCCCTTCGCGGCTCTGTAAAGCCCACGCTGAGGGAGCTGATGCTGCAGGGAAGGCTCTGCCGGGCAGGGGGGGCCCCGCGGGACACTTGATTCTGCCGCAGCGGCAGCAGAAGCCGGTTTGTTTGTTTTTTAATCTACCTGGGCTGATGGGGGGGAGGTGGGGTTAGGACTGGTAATGGGCTATGGGGGGGTTTAGGTCTGGTAATGGGCTATGGGGGGGGCTAAGACTGGAAGTGGGCTGATGGGAGGGGTTAGGACTAGTAATGGGCTATGGGGGGCTAGGACTGGAAATGGGCTGATAGAGGGGTTAGGACTGGAGGTGGGCTGATGGGGAGGTTAGGGCTGGTAATGGGCTATGGGGGGGTTAAAACTGAAAATGGGGTAATGGGGGGGTTAGGACTGGAGGGGGACTTAGGACTGGAAGTGGGCTATGGGGGGGGGCTTAGGACTGGTAATGGGCTATGGGGGCTTGCTAGGACTGGAAATGGGCTTATGGGGGGTTAGAACTGGAGGTGGGTTGATGGGGGGGGGTTAGGACTGGTAATGGGCTATGGGGGGGCTAAGACTGAAAATGGGGTGATGGGGGGTTAGGACTGGAAGTGGGATGATGGGGGGCTTAGGACTGGAAGTGGGCTGGGGGTGTTGCTAGGACTGGAAATGGGCTGAGTGGAAGGGGGGGCTTGAACTGCAAATAGCTGATGGGGAAGGGGGCTTAAACTGCAAATAGCTGATGGGGAGGGGGCGTGGAATGGAAATGGTCTGTGAGGGAAGGGAGCTAGGCCTGGAAAAGGGCTGAGTGGGGGGGGGAGCTAGGACAGGAAGGGCTGATGGAGGGGCTAGGATAGGACTGGAAATGGATGGGGGAGCTAGGACTAGAAATGGGCTGATGGTGGGGCTAGGATAGGATTGGAAATGAGCTGATGGGGGGCTAGGACTGGAAATGGGCTGAGGCGGGGACTAGAAGGGAGCGGATGCTGGGTGGGGCTGGAACTAGAAGGGAGCTGATGTTGGGGGAGGATTAGAATGGGATGGAGCTGGGAGAGTGAAATGGAGAGGGTAAAATATTTTGTGTGGGAGGGAAGACAAATCTACAATTGGCCGGGCATTGGGAGAGTAAGTGGGGATTGAGGATGGAGGGGTAAAATTTGAGTGGATGAAATAGGAATGAAGAAAGAGCAAAAGGAGAAAGATTAGTATGTTAAAGCAGATGTAGAGAGAGAGAATGGAAAAAAAAAACTAGAAGAGAGATGGAGAGTTAGCAGAAGACACGAAGAAATCAGAAGAAAGTGGCTGGAGCAATTGCAACTGAAAAAAAATGCACAAAAGGTATAAAAATATCTCTTTAGTTTGAATTTATAATTTGGAATATGTCAGCTCTGGGAAATGTGCATTATTAACGTCTGCGCTTTGTTTAGTACAAGAGGAAATTAATTTATAGTTTTATTTTTACAGTGTTGTTGTACATTCCAAGTTTGGCTTTTGAGGTTCCCAGTTTAATTATTGTCTTCCTCTTTCTAAATTGTGATTCCTTGTTTGGTGATGGTCTGTGTTCTGCATGTGTAACTGAGCTGAGGTATTCTGTTTATGTAATTCCTATTTGACATTGCCACTTGTTCTCTTTCCCCAGTAGGTCATGTATTGTTATTCTCTGAAGTATATTGGTTTAATATTTGCAGTGTTGCCTTTTGATAGGTAGGGTATGGTGTTTTGTGAGTCCTGGTAGTGCTGTTAGGATACGGCGGGTTTGCTGTGGATTCTAAATGGGCAGTGTTTATAGTAGTTCCTAATGTGCCTGGCGGTTGGCACTGGATTATAGTAATGTAGAAACCTTTTAGTCTGTCTTTATCCATACACTCATTAAGAGGCATTTTTACTATAAGTTAGTGTATGGTAACATTATGCAAATATTTATGCAATTGAGGCCCCTTATGCAAATGAGGCCCACACCGAGTCTCCGCACATGGCCCCACACCCCCCTTGGGCCGATCTCAGCAAAAATATTGGCGGAGTGGGCCTCGAACCCTCGGAGCCAGAGGCAGTCCCCATACCAGCAGCCCACGATGGAACACTGCTGTGACCAATGTCCCAGGCAGGGAATGTGCATGATGCACAGAGGCATGGGCCAGCCACACATGGTGTGGACATGCACAGGCCCGTGGCAGCTGCTGCACATACCGCAGCCCCTCCCCAGGTGCTGACATGTGCATTGAGTGGTATGGGCATATGGCTCAGGCAGTCATGCAAAGCAATGCATATGTCGGCTGCTATCCATTCATCATCATCCTCCAGCACTGAAATAACTTCATGTAATTTGTAATGCCTTGACATTGTAAAGTTGAAAAATGTGAAAAATCATAAACAGACAACACAAAAACACCAAATAGTACGGTTTGTGGAATTATTGCACACTGCACGTGCTCTGTTACACTTAATTGCTCATATTATCACTCATTGCAAACGCCCTACCCATTCATGCATAGCATCCCCATAACGGGGACGGCAGAAATATGTATCGTACTCAGAAGGGAATCACTGTAAATTCTACGTACAAATATATTTGATTAAAAACAATATATTAAACAAAAATCAATCTTACTTGAGAGAATGACTGATTGCGTTCTTGTCGAAAAAACGCTACTTTTCAAGAGTACTATAAATTTAGCAAATTTTACTAAACTCTTACTTCAAGTTCTTTTATGGGTTCTGCAGGTGAACATATCACAGAACGTTTTGTAATGCATTCACTCTACATTTGTTCCTAATAAAATATTGCGTGATTGAATTGTTTTATGCGTGACCTGAGGCATAAAATTTGAGCGTACCCATTTCGGGGACGCTATACATAAAGTCACATCGAGCAGAAAGGATATGGCAGAAGCGCAGGAGCTCCTTTCTTTTGGCTATCTATAAAGTTTGGTATCCTAGGTATCATAAAGAAATTAAAACTGCAAAGTGAACCTGTTTATCCAAAGTCATACTGTCCAATAACAACTGAAATAAGAAACTCTTTGTTGTGGTCTCAGCATCCATGAAGCCAACAACCTCATCACTCAATCCTTTTCCATCTTACAGGTTAAAAACATGGATTGATTGTTTACACCATCAAAAAGTAGAAAGACTAGAGGACATTCAATGAAGCTACAGTGTAACCGTTTAAGACTAATAAGAGAAAATATTTTTTTCACTCAATGCATAATCAAACTCTGGAAGTCGTTACCGGAGGATGTAGTAAAAGTTGTTAGTGTAGCTGGGTTTAAAAAGGATTTGGACAAGTTCCTATAGGAAAGATCCATAAACCATTATGAAAGAGGACCCGGGAAATCCACTGCTTGGCCTAATACAAGCATTGTGGAACCTGTGTGTCTTTTTGGGAAACTGCTAGGTACTTATGACCTGGATTGGCCACTGTAGGAAACAGGATACTGGGCTTGATGGACCTTGGTCTGACCCAGTATGGCATATCTTATGTTCTTATGTAACCTTTCTCTGGGATTGTCATCCATCCTTTCCTCTATGGTTACTATTAGCTCATCTACCTCAACAGTTCCAATACTTACTTTGGAAACAGGCTAGCATCCATCCAGTACTGAAGAAATATGATTTGTATGCAGCAAACCTTGATAACTTTCGTCAAATATCCAGTCTCCTCTTCATTTTAAAGCTTACGAAGAAGATATTTAAATTTTTATTATCAACATTTCCATAACCTAGTCAAATATAAATAACAATCATCGTCCCCCTTCTATACAATTGGTTACTAGCATCCTTATTTCTATACAACAATGCACTCCCTATCATATGTTAACCTTTATTCCTTATTATAACCTTGTACCCCCCCCCCCCACGTATCTGTATCTATAATAACCCATACATCTATACCGTGTCTCCATTCTTTTGTGTTTTCTTCCCCCTCCTCCCCCTCCCCTCCTCCCCTCCTCGCCTTCTCCCCCCTCTCCCCCAACCCTCCCCCCTCTACTCACCTCCTAATACCCTACACAACATTCCCCACACTTCCTCAAACTGAGCCACCTTGCTGCAGTTAGCCTCTCCATTAGGACAACATTCCTGAGCCTCCTCTCATACTGCTCCACTGAGAGCATCTCCTTTTGCCTCCAAGCCGCAGCCACCTCACATCTGGCAGCACTTAGACATGCCACCACCATCCTACCCCCCCACCCCCACCGTTGCTCTTGACCCTCCCCCGACCATGAAAGCAAAAAGATACTCGGTGACAATTCCACCCCCACCCCTAATTTCAGCTGAATCCACTTCTGGATCTGTCCCCAATAACACTGGGCCTTTCTGCACCCCCACCAAATGTGCCAGAATGTCCCTACCTCCCCACACTCCCGCCAGCAAAGGGAAGACACCTCTGGGTACATCCGATGCATTCTCTCTGGCGTATAATACCAGCATAGCAATATTTTATAGCTATTTTCTTTAATCTTACTCGAACAAGGCCCCCTCTTTATCTGGTCCCACACCCTCTTCCATTCCTTGGTTGTCAACGACTGCCCCAGATCCCCCTCCCATTCTAACATACGAGGGGGTACCCAAAAAAAACCAGGAATTATTTTTTAAAAGCTATTTATTTCAAATTCTTTACAAAACAACCTTATCCCCTTCAAAATACTCTCCATTACAACTGATACCAGTGCTTCCACTGTTCGAAACATTTTTTGTAGTCATCTTTAGAAACAGCTGACAGCTCCTCCCTCGTTTTTTTCTTGACTTCTTCAATGTTGTCAAATCGGTGTCCTTTCATGCCCCTTTTCATGCGTGGAAATAAGAAAAAGTCGCACGGAGCCAGGTCAGGCGAGTAAGGTGCGTGGGGCAGCGGAACCATGACATTTTTAGCCAAAAACTGTCTAACAGAGATGGCTGTGTGTGCAGGTGCGTTGTCATGGTGGAAGAACCAGTCTCCTGTCTGCCACAAATCGGGTCTTTTTTGACGAACACTGTTGCGCAATCTTCTTAAAACTTCCAAATAAAAGGTTTGATTGACGGTCTGACCTGGGGGAACAAACTCTGAATGAACTCCCTTGGCATCAAAAAAACAAATCAGAGTTGTTTTGATGTTTGATTTGACTTGACAACATTTTTTTGGACGGGGTGACGATGACGTCTTCCATTGGCTTGACTGTTGCTTTGTTTCTGGGTCGTAACCATAGCACCATGACTCATCACCTGTAATGACCTTTGACAGAAAATCTGGATCAGTTTCAAGCTGTTGTTTCAAAACACAACATGTTTCAACTCGATGTTCCTTTTGATTGTCAGTCAGAACCCGAGGAACAAACTTGGCAGCAACCCTTTTCATTCCCAAATCTTCCGTTAAAATTCGCTGAACCGAGCTCCAAGATAACCCACTAATCTCTGACAGTTGATCAATTGTCTGTCGACGGTCTGTGAGCACAAGATATCTAATTTTTTCAATATTTTTGTCGATTCGGGCAGTTGATGGACGCCCAGAACGAGGTTTGTCATCAATCGACATGTCGCCATTTTTAAACCGAGCAAACCACTGGTACATTTGACTTTTTCCCATAGCGTCATCTTGATAAGCTGTTTTCAACATTAAAACAGTTTCAGCAGCATTTTTACCGAGTAGAAAACAAAATTTCACAGCTGCACGTTGTTCACTTAAACTTGTCATCATAAAAAAAGAAACAAGAACAAAACAGCGCTAGCAAAAACAATCACTGCAGATGAACAGAACAAGCCAGGTCGACAACACAGATGGCACTGAACTGACAATGAGTTGCACTATATACGCCTAGCGGCAGAAGTGCGTACTACACAAGCTCCGCCCACGGCAATGTTATTCCTGTTTTTTTTGGGTACCCCCTCGTATACCTAAATTTCCCTTCCCACTGTCCTTTCACCTCTTTATATAATCCCGAAATCATACCCCTCGACCCTCTCCTCCCATACCATATAACCTCCATACCTGAAACCTCCCTACCCATCCCCTCCCTCCCCAACACTCTTCGTAGAAAAGAGCTCACCTGCAAATACGCAAACCTATCACCCTCCTCCAATCCAAACTCCTCCTTCACTTCTTCAAAGCTCTTTAACTCCCCCTCTTCCAGCAACTGAAATCCACACCCTAACCCTTTTCCCCTCCAAATATCAAAGCGTCCTACCGCCCATCCTGGTTTGAAAGCTCTCCACCCTCTCCAGGGGGTCATTACTGAGAACCGGGTCCCTCAGCTTTTGACCTCCGGTCCTCTGACCTTGTCCCAGATCCTCACCACCTGCCTCATTGCCGGCGTGCCTCCCCCTAACTCCTCTCTCTCCCCCTTCGGAGCCCATAACCAAGCATCTAACCACCCCCCCAGCACCCTCGTTTTCTCCAGGCACACCCAAGGTTTCACTCCCCCCCTCTCTCCAATCTATTATGTGTTTTAATTGTGCCGCTCTATAATAATCAAGAAGATTTGGTACCCCTAGCCCCCCTACTCCTTAGCTGCATACATAACCCTCCTGGAAATTCTTGGGGGCTTCCGTTTCCAGATATAGCCAAACACCCGTCTTTGCAAGGCTCTCATCGCCCCCTCCGGTATCTCTACTGGGAGAGCATGAAACAAATATAGCAAGCGGGGCAGGATATTCATTTTAATAGCAGCTATCCTCCCTAGCCAGGATATCTCCAACCTCATCCACCCCTCTAAATCCTTACCAATGTCTCCAATAAGCCTCGGGTAATAGCCTTATATAGATATGCATATCTATCCGTAATATTTACCCCCAGGTAGCCCAGGGACTTACTAACCCAACGTAGAGGATATAACCTCCTCAAACTCTCTTCTGTCTCTCCACTCATTTGCAGCTTCATTACTTCTGCCTCATCTATATTCATTTAAAACCTGACACTGCCCCGTACCTTTCCACCTCCCGCATCACCTCCGGTAACGTTAGCTGGGGCTTACTAATATAAAGAAGGATATCATCCGCATACAATGAAATCTTATGGCTTCGCCCCCCTCTTTCTAATCTCACTATCCTCTCATTCGCTCTAATCCTTTCCGCCAGTGGTTCCACCACCAGTGCAAATAACAGCGGGGATAAAGGGCACCCCTGCTTTGTCCCCCGCCCCAACTCAAACGCCCGAGAGTATCGCCCATTAATCTTAACCCGAGCCCTTGGCTCCTTATATAGGCCCTTCACCCATTTCAAGAAATTTGGCCCACACCCCACTTTTTGCACCTTCATTAAAAATCCCCAATGAACACTATCAAATGCCTTCTTGGCGTCTATTGACATCAGTAGGAAATCCTCTCGTTCCTGTCTTGCTTCCCATACCACCCCTACCGCTCTCTTATATTATCCGCTGCCTGCTGACCCATAATGAACCCCACTTGAACCTCCTTAATTATCCCTGGTAACCACCCTGCCAATCTATCCGCTAAGATCTTGACAAGAATTTTCACGTCCATGTTAAGGAGAGAAATAGGTCTATACGATCCACATTTTAATGGGTCTTTCCCCGGTTTCAATAGGACAGTAATCCCCGCTGTTAACATTTCCTTTGTCAGCTCCCCTCCCTGATTCAGTACCCCATTAAAAACCCTCCCTAAAATACCCCCTATCTCCCCCAAGAAGACCTTATAAAAACTCCCCGGCAACCCGTCTAATCCCGGGGCCTTCCCTCCCACCATCCCCTTCACTACCCTCCCTATTTCTTCCTTCGTGATACTGGCCTCTAAATCCACTTGGGCCCCCTCCGGCAA
This sequence comes from Ichthyophis bannanicus, assembly GCA_033557465.1. Classification (NCBI taxonomy): domain Eukaryota; kingdom Metazoa; phylum Chordata; class Amphibia; order Gymnophiona; family Ichthyophiidae; genus Ichthyophis; species Ichthyophis bannanicus. The sequence goes on from CM066045.1 coordinate 59,538,686, forward strand.
CTCTGCTAACTGTATCCCATCTAAATACTCTGAGATATCCTCCCCCCCTACCCCTTCCATCCCCGTGTATACAGTAAGTCATGGTAAAATTCCTTAAATCGTTCCCTTATCTCTTCATCCCCCCTGCAAATCTTCCCATCTTCCCCTTTAATCTGATATATCGTTGATGCCCCTTTTTGCTGCCTTAGCCGTCGGGCTAGCAGCCTACCTGCTTTATCCCCGAACTCATAGTACACCTGCTTCACCCTCTGTAGAGCAAAAGCCATCTGATCCACCTGCAGGGCATGTAACTCTCCTTTCACTCTCGCTACCTCCCCCCTATCTCTCTTTGCCCTGACCTTCGGAATCTCTCCTCCGTCTCCTTTAACTCTTTTGCTAACCCCTCCTCCTTCTTCCCTCTTTCCTGTTTCTTCCTAGCCCCCCACATGATAAACCTCCCTCTAATAACCGCTTTCAATCCCTCCCAAACCATCCCTTCGCCCACCTCCCCCATATCATTAGAGCCCAAGTATTCCCTTATAGCCTTCCTAACATCCTCTACCACCTCCCCATTCTTAAGTAAACTTTTGTTCAACCTTCAGAACACCACCCCTCCCTGCCGAGGGCGTCTAAATACCATTTCTACTGCCCCGTGATCCGACCAGCCTATTGGAACAATACTTCCCCTCTGCACTCCCAGCATCCATTCCCTATCTAATAGGATCATGTCTATCCTATTCCAGCTGTTATGCGGCGATGAGTAGTAAGTGTATTCCCTCCCTTTGGGATTGAGCGCCCTCCAAGCAACCACCAAATTCTGTTGTTTCATCACCTTTCATAAGCCTTGTCTGTTCTTACTCCCCCATACCCCCCTTTCGGCTCTCTATCTACCCCTGGGTCTAGTACCAAATTAAAGTCCCCCTCCCACCACCAATTTCCCCCCTCCTTCCCCCCCCTATTAACTTCCCCACCTCTTTCCAAAAAGCCCCTTGGTTGCCGTTTGGCCCATACACCAACACTATGACGATGTCCTCAGTCCCCATCTTCCCTCTAATCCCCACTACCCTCCCCTCCGAATCCTTAAAGTTCCCCCCTACTTGAATCCCACTCCCGGTCCTCACCAAAAGAGCTACCCCCCCCCCTTCTTTACCACCTCTTTGTTACAGGAATAAAATTGCTCTGGGTAATACCTGTTCCGCATCCTCCCTACATCTCCTCTCCTCAAATGAGTCTCTTGAATCAGCACCACGTCCCACTGATTCTTCTGCGCCTCCCTATACAGCAAACTACGCTTAGCAGGGGAGTTCAACCCCTTCACATTTACTGTCCCTATCCACAGCATCCCCTTTCAATCTCCCTCGCTCCCCTCCCTTGTGCTGTGCCGTTGTCCCCTTTCCCCTCCCCCTTTGCCCCACCTCCTGCCCCCTCCCCCCTCCCTCCCCCTTCTCCCCCCTCCCCCACCCTTCTGCTTCCCCCTCCTCCCTCTCCACTTCCCCCCTTCCCGTTCTTTTACCTCCCTCCTTCCCTTCCGTGACCATCTTATTCTACCCCTTTGCTTATCCCCCCCAACTTAGCCGCCTTAAAACTCAGCAATCACCCCCTCTCTCCTTCTGTCTCCCCCATCCCACCAGCCATTTGCCCCTCTTTATACCACCCCCACTCCCCCTTTCCCTCCCCCATTGCAGCCCTATAAGTCCAGTGTCCATTACTTGTGAGTAAGAGAGCTCTACCGCCCCATACTCACTGCCTCATTTCAAGCTCTGCCTCGCCACACCATCACTTCAGGGGTCTGCCGCCTCTGTCGCGCTGTTCCGGTCTTGGGGCAACCGCTTCAGTCTCTTCCCCTTTTCCCCCACTCTCTGCCATTGCAAATTCAATTGCTGTTTACCGTTCACAACTTTATTCTGCCCCCTCTTCCCACTCCCAGCTGTTTGGGGCAAATTCTCACACCCCAGCTCTTCCAGCGCCGACCATGCTTCCTCCACAGTTTTGACTTTCTTGGACATCCTATTCACCGACAACAGGATCCCAAATGGAAACATCCATCTGTAGCGTAGACCATTCCTCCTCATATAGGCAGTAACTTCCTTCATATTTCTCCTCCGTTCCAGCGTTCCTCTTGACAAATCGTTGAACACCTGCACTTCACTTCCTTCCCATGTGATCCTGCCAAACTTCTGAGCCGTCTGTAATATTTGTTCTTTAATGGGGAAACTGCTCATGCAGGCAATAATGTCTCTTACCTGCTTCTCCCGCCTTGGGCCCAAGCTCCTGTGCACCCGCTCCACACCAGTTGAATCTGTTCGTGCACCACCTTCCTCTCCCAATCGCAATATATCGTTGCACAGGCATTGCACTATCTGTACACAGTCTTTAAACGCCTCCACTTCTGGCACTCCCCTTATTCGCAGGTTATTCCGGCGCGCACTGTCTTCTATCTCCTCTAGTTTCTCCTGCATCTCCTCCTGCTGGGCCTTGATTTTACCCTGCACCGCCGCCATTTCTCTGGTCTCTTCTTCATACTGCTCCACGTGGCTTTCCAGATCTTCAATCCGCTGTCCCAGACAGCTCACCTCCTTCTGTATTGCCATCAGAGTCTCTTTCAAATCCTCTCTCATCGCCTTGATCTCACCTTGCATTTCCACTTTAAAGGCTTTCAGCCAAGCTTTCAGCGGTAGCTCCTCCGGCTCCTCAACATTCACTTCCTCTTCTTCTTCTGAGCTTCCCGCCTCGGCCCCCTCTTCCGAGCCCGCTGACTCCGTCGCCACCATCAGTTCCTGCCTCACATATGGGGATTGGAAACTCGCCAGCTTCTTCCGCGCTGCCATAGCAGAGGTAAGTGCTCGCCTCCCTTCCACTTTTTATCCGGGGGGGGGGGGGGGAGATACTTTAAACTCGCTTCAACTCGGGGTTCGGACAGGAGCTAGACAACTAAGCTGCCATTAGCTCCGTGACGTCAACGGAAGTCCGGAGAAGATAGTCTTTTTTCAGCTTCTGGCTTTTGTTGAAAGGATCAACATTCTCCATCCCTAGCAACCTGGGTTTAGACCTGGATTAAAATACAGAGACCATACTTACTATCTTACTTAGTGATGTATACATGTCCTTGATGGAGTCGGATCAGTTCTTCTTGCATCTCTAGATCTCTCTAGTGCCTTTGATTTGGTTGATCATAGCCTAGTTCTCATATGCTTATTTGATAGTGGACTTTGTGGAGAAGTCCTTATATGATTTGGGTCTTATTTCCACTTGAGGACCATGTCTCATTTGGTTCCTCTACATCCACAGCTATCATGCTCCACAGAGGAGCGCCTCGGAGCTCTATTTTGGCCCATTTATTATTTAATATATCTACAAGCCCACTCCCTACACTGATTTAATCCTTAGGGGTTAATGGCTGCCATTATGCAGGTGATCTATAACGTATTTATAACGCTGACTCAGCTCATCTGGCTTTTACAAGTTTGAACAAATGCCTGGACACCATATCACATTGATTTACTGCTAATAGACTTTGTCTCAACCTATCAAAATCAACTGCTATGTGGATAACGAGTCATTATTGTCGACCTACTGTATCTTCGCTATTCTTAGGTACTCCAATTGCATTGACTCCTTGAAAATACTTGTATGTCATCATGATGGGAGCTTCATTTTGAAAATCAGATCTCCTGTGTAATCAAACATTGTTTTTACTTTGTATATCAACTGTGTGCAATAAGGGACCTGCTTGAATAAGGAGATGCTCGGAGTTCTGCTGCACTTGCTTGTTCTAAGTTGGTTGGTCTATGGTACACAATATATTGGGGCATCAAAGATGCCAATTTTAGATGGTTACAGAATGTCCAGAACATGGCAGTCAAACGTTTGTGTTATGCCAGGAAATTTGATCATGCATCTCCCTTACTTGTGTCTGGGCATTGACTGCTTATGGTTTACCAGATCTGCTTCAAACTATTACTCTTAGGGGCTTGTTTACAAAGCCATGGTAGCGGTTTCTGATCATTATCGGAGCCGCGGCCCCATTGAAATCAATGGGGCCACGGCTCCGATAACGATCGGAAACCACTACTGCGGCTTTGTAAACAAGCCCCTTAGCCTATAGAGTCTTCTTTAGGTGGAGCAGGAACTGCCAGGTGGTATTCCTGAGGTTGGAGATGTGGGGTGATGTCAGCATGGACATCTGCCCCTGTCAGTAGGCACTTATTCGTGCCTGGGGCAGGTATAAATGCCAAGGTCCACATATTTTTTTCCAGACATGGATTCCCTTTCTAAAATCAGGAATCCATGTCTGCATGGTGGGCTCTGTCCACACCACTCCCATTCTCTGCACTAACCACTGCCCCTGGCTTTATAGACATGATGAGCATTCCCATGTCTACAAAAAGCAGGTTCTGAAATGGCATTAGAATATAAGAACATAAGGAAAGCCATACTAGGTCAGACCAAGGGTCCATCAAGACCAGTATTTTGTTTCCAACAGTGGTCAATCCAGGTCACAAGTACCTGCCCGGTTCCCAAAAAGGTACACAGATTCCATAGCGCTTATCCTAGAGGTAAGCAGTGGCTTTCCCTGGTCCTCTTTAATAAGGGTTTATGGACTTTGCCTCCAAGAATTTGTCAAAACCTCTTTTGAACCCAGCTAAGCTAACAGCTTTTACCACATCCTCTGGTAACGAATTCCGGAGTTTGATTATGTGTTGAGTAAAAAGATATTTTCCCCTATTAGTTTTAAATAGGCTATATTGTAACTTCAATGTGTGTCCCCTAGTCTTTCTACTTTTTAAAGGAATAAAAAAACGATCTGTGTTTACCCGTTCCACTCCATTCATTAATTTATAGACCTCTATCATATCTCCAGGTCTTTTCCAGGTTGAAGAGCTCTAACCTTTTAAGCTTTTCCTCAAAGAGGTATCCTTGCATCCCCTTTACCATTTTTGGTGGCTCTTCTCTGTACCTTTTCTAATTTTCCTATATCCTTTTTAAGATACAGTGACCAGAATTGCACACAATATTCAAAGTCACACCATAGAATGATACAGAGGCATTAACATATCCTTTGTTTTATTTTCCATTCCTTTCCTTATGATTCCTAGCATTCTGTTTGCTTTCTTGGCTGCCACTGCACTCTGGGCAGGAGGTTACAATGCATTATCCACAATGATGTCTAAATCCTTTTCCTGGATGGTAGTTCCTAATGTGGAACCCTGCATCGTGTAACCGTAATTGGGGTTGTTCTTCTCTAAGTGCATAACTTTGTCCATATCAAATTTCATCTGCCATTTGGATGCCAAGTCTTCCAGTTTATCAAGGTCCTCTTGCAATTTTTCACAAGTTATAAAAAGCAAGCACTTAGGCATGCAACCTCGAGCTGCCTGGTGTACTCTGTCAAATGTTCCCATGTGTAAAATTGTGCCGTCGATGTGAATCCACATGTGTTCCTGCTCTCCTTTCGATGTATTTTAGAAACAACTCCATGTTTAGTACAGTCATTTCTAAAATAGCATTGGAATTGAGTACATCTGGTCCTTAACGTCTCAATTGTGATCTCCACATACTATCTAAAATGTGTCTTTTTGGATTTCTCACATCTATTTCACCAAGCTTCTATCTTACCACAGCTGTATAGCAAGTGGAGGAGTAACCTAGTGGTTAGAGCAACTGCCTAGTACCCAGAAGATCAAGGGTTTGATTCCCACTGGGCACTGCTTGTGACCTTGGACAAGTCACTTTATCCTCCATTGCCTCAGAAGAAAAGGCTGGCAATCTGCCTCCAGTGATACATTGCCAGGAGTCAGCATTGACTTGACAGCAATAAAAAAAAAACAACACATAGCAGAAGATTGTCCTGTTCTTGGCTTATTTTGAATGGTTCTGTTTGATCCATATGTTGTCTCCCCTCACATCTTTTCTTCTCCTATAGTGAATGGTGTCATCTTTCCTGTCAATAATTTGAGTTCTTTTCCCTTTTCTAACTGGTCTTTTAATTGTAAACCACCTTGCTGTCCTGAAGAGCGGTATATCAAATTTTGGATTCCAAGGCCAGTTACATTTGGGTACACTAGATATTTTCCTGTCCCCCGAGGGCTCACAACTGAAGCTTGTACATCGTTCTTTCCTTTTGAAAATTACCCCAGTAACCACACATATTTACGCCTACTATTCAGAGCACACAAATTTTGGAGGAAATTTAAGCAAGTACATTTGAAAGTCAAAAAACATGTGGATGAATCCAAACCCTGCTCCAATTCTGCCCATGAGAACATCTCCGGTTACCTAAAATATGTATAAACTGGAATTTCATACATAAGCATCATTTTGTAACAGGGCGCCTAAGCTATCGAGGCTAATATGCTCCTTTGTTGTGTCTATATTTTATCATTTGTATAGCACTACAAGGCGTACACAGCACTGTACATATAGATAGTCCGTGCTCATCAGAGCTCACAATCTAATCAAGACAACACAACAACTGGGGGCTAGGAGAAATCTAGAGGAATGGTAGAGATGCACATAGGTGATGAACAGGAGGATAAGGAGATAAGGATCCAAAAGTAGCCTTGAAAAGGTGAGTTTTTAGTCTGGATTCAAACAGGGCCACAGATGAAGCCTGATGTACTGAGTCATAGTAACATAGTAAATGATGGCAGATAAAGACCAGTATGGTCCATCCAGTCTGCCCAGCAATACGGCAAGAGTAGGTGCACCTGACGCTCTGTGCAGGTCACCCCTCCCCATGTCTTTGTTTAGGGGTGGACCCACCTCTCCATGTAGGACACCCCTGTTTGTTGAGAAGTTAGATGATTCAGTTTATTTTGTTTTTATCCTGTTGCTGTAAAGGGATCCGCTGTGTTTGTCCCATGCTGTTTTGAATTCCGTCACCGTGTTTGCTCCCACCACTTCCATCGGGAGGGCATTCCAAGCACCTACCACCCTTTCAGTGAAGAAATATTTCCTGACATTGCCTTTCAATTTACCACCTTGCAGCTTCATGCTATGCCCTCTAGTTTTGCAGCTTCCCTGTCTTTGGAAGAGGTTTGTTTGTTCATCGTTCCTCTTTAAGTATTTAAAGATCTGAATCATATCTCCCCTGTCCCTCCTCTCCTCCAAAGTGTACATATTTAGGTCTTCAAGTCTCTTCTCATAAGGCTTCTGATCATTTTGGTCGCCTTCCTCTGAACACTTTCCAGTCTTTTTACATCTTTTGCAAGATATGGTCTCCAAAACTGAACACAGTATTCCAGGTGAGGCCTCACCAGCGACCTGTACAGTGGCATAAGTACCTCCTCCTTTCTGCTGGTAATCCCTCTTTGTATGCAGCCCAACATCCTCCTGGCTTTTGCCACAGCCTTGTCGCACTGTTTTGCCACCTTGAGATCATCAGAGATAATCACACCAAGGTCTTTTTCCTGAACCATGCACACCAACCTCTCGCCCCCTATCGTGTACATTTCCCTTGGATTTCTGCTACCCAAGTGCATGACACTGCACTTTTTCGCATTAAATCATAGTTGCCAAGCATTAGACCAATCTTCCAGCTTTTGTAGATCTTTCCTCATCTTAACCACTCCCTCGGGGGAGTCCACTCTGTTGCAAATTTTTGTGTCATCTGCAAAAAGACAGACTTTTCCATTCAGTCCTTCAGCAATATCACTCACAAATACATTGAACAGTGCCGGGCCCAGGACTGAACCCTGGGACATCCCACTAATCACCTTCCCCTCATCCGAGTGAGCTCCATGTACCATCACCCTCTGTCGTCTGTCAGTCAACCAATTTCTAATCCAGTTTACTATCTTGGTACCTATCCCCAAGCTACTGAGTTTATTGACAAGCCTCCTTTGAGGAACAGTATCAAAGGCTTTGCTGAAATCCAGGTAGATGACATGCATCAGGTAGTTTGTTCCAGGTATAAGGAGCAGCAAGGTGGAAGGATCAAAGCTTGGCAGTAGAAGAGAAGGGCACAGATAGAAGGTATCTGCCAGAAGAGTGGAGTTCCCCAGGACAGGTATAGAGTGAGATAAGAGAGGAAAGGTTTGAGGAGCTGTAAAATGAATGCACTTGTAGGTCAGTAGGAGAAGTTTGAACTGGATGCAGAAACAGATAGGGAGCTAGTGAAGTGACTTGAGAAGAGGGGTTATATGAGCATAACTACACTGGCGGAAGATAAGCCGTGCAGCTGAGTTTTGAACAGATTGACGTGGAGAGAGATGATTCAGCGGAAGACCAGTGAAGAGGAGGTTGCAATAGTCTAGACGGGAGGTGACGAGAGGGCAGTGTATTTTATGAAGACTACATCTGCCTCTTTATAAAATTATCTCAGGGAAAGGAGGCATAGACAATTACACCTGTCCTAAGGGCATCTCCCTCCCTCCCTCCCCATCCATCACTGCTCCCCCCTCATCAGAATAGGACAGCTCAGAATCTAGCCTTCTGATTGGCTGAATGCCCAACAACATTCCACAGTTTATTCTGCATGGCGATTACGCAGCCGCGGATTATTACAAAGGCTTCTCTTTATATCAGGCAGACATGATCTCACCCTCGCTTATTCCACAGCCTTTGGAAACTTGCTGGCTTGGAAAGCCGCTGTCTTCTATTCTGGAATTATCTGAGCTGGAGTCCCGCCACCTTATTAATAAATTCCCAAAGGTTTGATGTATGAACTTATAATAAGAAACCATGGAAACACAAAAGAAATACCTAAAAAGATGGTTTGACTCTGTCACCTCTGGACTCATTTGTTTCAGTAGTGATGGTTGTACACCAGAGAATTTATAGTAGAGATTAGCTGCATAAACACCATTCTGCTTAGCAATCGAGTTGCGATGATAAATGTAAGAAAATAATCTGAATGTTTAAAACAGTAAGTGGGAGACCTGGGTCTGATCTCCAGACCTGGCCTCCGCTCATCGGGGGAGTGCTCACGGACTCTCTGCCTCTCCCTTCCTCCTGTCCAACTGAGGATGATTGCAGTGATTGATTTAACCATTTTTATAGACTGCTTTTCTTAGAGTCAAAGCGGTTTACAAATAACTTTAACTTACAAAGTTTACAAAGAACACATTACACTGACCTCTTTTTGGAATATAGGTAACAGAGTTGTAACTGGTGTGAGGGAGAGCTAGACTATAGAGGGAGGTAGGACACAGGACTCAAAATGGGGTGTGGTGTGGTGCTGTAAACCAGTAGAGGCCAGCTCAGATTGAACTGGAAACCCTAAGGAACAGGAAGACCCTACTGGATTCAATATTATAGCAATATGTGTGCACGTAGCCTCTGTAGTCACTCAGAGTTGCCAAGTTACCCAGTTCCAGGAGTAACATGTTTTTTTTAATTTAGATTTTTATTTGGTACAGCAGACGTTACTACATCATTTTTCATCTCCTTTACAATCAATGGCATAACCTGCATCCGGCTGTATCCATCAGCCCAACATTTACCTAATTACCATTCTATCCTTACTTTACATTATATACTTCTCTCCATGTACCTGTACATTTTTATTTTAATATTCCCTACTTCTCCCCTCCCCCCTGGATCCTGTGTTGCACCCTTCCTCTTTGGGCTTGAATAATTTCAACCCGTTAATTCATTATCCGGCCTTTGTAACCACGCCTTGTACTTTTGCCATCTCCTTTGAAAGATCTCAATCCTGTGAGTTTTATATGCCGTGATCTCACTCATGCTATAAATATAGGCTAGTCTACTTAATATCCTCTCAGGGACTGGTGCTCTCTCAGACCTCCAGCCCTTCGCTATTTCCATCCACACTCCAATTGCAAGCATCTTCAACATATACACCAGCTCACTTTTCGGATCCCCCCCCCCATTCATTCAACAACACTCCAGCTGGTGTGATATCTCCCACCCAGCCCACCATCTCCCGTGAGAGATCTGACAACCATTGCCACGTATGCTGTAGCACTGGGCAGCTCCACCACATGTGCATATACTCCCCCCTCTCTCCACACCCCCTCCAACACATCGAGTCATTTTATCTCCCTATCTTATACAGTCGGACAGGGGGTAAATACATTTGAAACAGCATCTTATAACTATGTTCTTGAATTGCTGCTGAGACCACAGGTATTTTTACCCCTTCATATATTTTTCCCCATCTCTGAGAATCCCATTGACCCCCCAAGTCCACCTCCCAGGCTCGCATATGCGTTCCTTATGTTTATGTTTATATGTTTATTTGAATTTGATATACCGCTCAGACCAAAAAGGTATTAGAGCGGTTTACAATACTTCATCATTTAGGGAAAGTGCTCCTTGGTCGATGTGTAGCAGCAGATAAGCATGCAATAAATAAATCCAGGAGTCTTTTCAAGGATCCAAGCCAGTTTAATGTGCACATGGCTCAAGCAATAAACAATTTCAAAATGGCTGAGCAATGGCTTCTAGTAAAACAACAACTTTTATAGCTTTCTTGTCCATTCTAAGCATAGGCAAACTTTTCATTGGTCCCAGTACCCCTCTCACCCATCTATTGGTCCCGGTACTGATATGGCTACCCAATCGGGACTCTGGTCTGGGCCCAGCACCTGGTTGCCCCCCTTCTAGTCCCAATTACAATGGTCAGTGTCTCCAACTTGTTACTTCTCTCCTCCAAGGTCGCTGAGCTTGTTAAAACATATGGGAAGCAGAGGCACTGTGACCTTGCTCTCTGCAGAGTTAATTAATTCCATAGAAGCATAGCACACCTTATCAGTACCAATTAAATTTGTTTTTCTTCTATTTTCCAAGTTTCGTTTCTGCTTAGCTATGTTCAGTTAAACTGAGTTAAGTTTCAATTCTATGGTGTCGTCATTCAGGGGGGTTTTCATTCCTCTGGGCCTAACTACAGGCTTCAGTTACAGGTCAAGCTGCTCAGGCCTGTCTGCTTAGTTCAATTAGCATGCATCATAGGCCGTCGCCTACCACATTCCCCCCTTTGATTATTCTCACCCGCATGTTAATAAGGTGTGAGAATCAAATCACATAATACTAGGTAAAGGTATCACTCTGTGGTATAGGGTAGTAAGTTCACATAGCTAGCATCTTTGTAGCTGTCTTACGCTCTACAGTGTTATTAATAACTGAAGTTATCATTTGCAAGCAAAATGGCAAGAAACAAGGGAGCAACAGGCAGATAGTCAAAGTCCATAGTTTGGCAAGAGTGGGAAAAAGAACTAAAGGATTAGAAGGTTCGGTTGCATCTTTGTTGTGCTGTCGTAAAGCTTCTGATTTAGACAGACCAGCTGTCCATCCTTCGTAGTAGATTGTGGTCCAGTCCGAACAAAACACAAACTGTCAACAATGGGGTGGGCCAATACCCACTCACTAGTAGTATTATGTAAATCAGTCTGATTGTATAGGATAGAATAGTTCAGTTCTTGCGTCTCCCAGGGCCACTGATCTCCCATCTTAGTTCCTCCACAATAGAAACAGTCAGAAGTGTGGAGACTAGATGCTATTGCTCCAGTAAGTTCAAGAAACAAGTTCTGGTGGTGGTATGAGGAATTGCAACGGTGGCTTGCATAGCCTTGTAGAAAGTCAAGATCTAGAACAACTTTTGGATTGGAGAGTATACCAATGCAAGTATAGGAAGAATGATAAAACAAGGTCTGAGTGACCTTCGGTCCAGTTCATGTTGTACTTATACAGGCTGCCCAGGGAGATAAGGCAAAAGTCATTTCAAAGCACTCCAAGGCTGCTGCCAAAATAAAGCAATAATAATAATTCATAATGGGCATAGTCTCTGGAAAATTGGTGGAACTGTCGACTTCCACAACAGATAACAGATGTAGGGTTGATTGTAGATCCTCAAGCTTCTGCCGTACGTAGACCTACCAGCGTTTTGGCAGGAGTAGGGCTGTAGATTCCAAAGTATCACTGTCCTCTGGGATGTCTCAATTTCTTAAAATATCATAGCATAGTCTCTTAGGCTATTATTGCTTCCTTAGAGCAGTTCACTCTTTAGGAGATCAAAACAGTCTTTTCAGAGTATTTAAACACAGTCTCTTAGAAGATTCAATTTCTTAACACAACACAGTCTCTTTCTGATGATTGCAGGTTTTTTCAGATGCGAGGCTTACCTTCAGATAAACAAACAGTCTTGAAATAGTGCAGTTTCTGAGGGACCAATAAGTCTTAGGTCCGTGGTTGTTGTCGTAGGGTGAGGTGCAATGGAGTCTCAGGATGCTGTACAGTAGTCCAGTGATCAGGTTCAAGAGCAGCTGCTGGCTTCACTTGATTATGATGGGTCCAAGGTTCAAATTCTGCGACTTTTACTGCAGTTGGAGTTGTTGACAGGATGACGACATAGGGTCCCCTCCAATGCAGGGCTAACAGTATCTTTCTCCACTCTTTGATCCACACCGAGACTCCAGGCTTGAAAGGATGCAGGGGTGCAGGCAAATTGATGAGTAATCGATTTTGTACTCAGGTATGAAGACTCCTGCAAAACAGAACTTAAAACCAATAGTTCATGTCTAATAATTTCAGATCCTATCTGTCTCATATCTCCTTTTATTTCCTATACAATAGGCAGGGGTTGCCCATACAGAATCTCAAAAAGGGAAACTCCTAAAGACTTGGCAGGGGCTAAGTATATCCTAAGAAGGGCTATGGGAAGAACCTGGGGCCACTTCAGGTAAACCTCTTGGCAAAGTTTAGACAACTGAGATTTCAGGGTTCTATTCATATATTCTACTTTTCCTAAATTCTGAGATCTATAGGCAGTATGTATCTATTAATATCAATATCTTGGGGCTATACTTAATGGACTTGCTTCCTAAGGTTATCCACCCTCATTCTTTGTACAGGGCCCCATATGCATGCAAGGTTGTAAGGGTATACTTGAAATCTGGGTACACATTTAGACAGGGCTCTTTTCCTATTGTTAGTGCTCTAGTGAGGACTATCAGTTCAGCTTTCTGTGGTGAAGTTTCTGGGGCCAGGGCTGAGGACTCAACTACCAAATCAGGGGTCACCACTGCATATCTAGCACAACAATGTCCATTGATGATGAAACTGCCTTCAGCCACAAAGAAAGTCTGTTCAGGGTTCTCCAGAGGGACATCAGTCAAATCCAGGTGGCTTGAGAATACAGTGTCCATAATTTCTAAACAGTCATGATCAGGGGATCAAGACCAACTGATAACAACATAGCAGGATTGAAAGCTTGACTGACCCTTCAGTTGTATCTGGGGTTTTCACACAACATACTCTAATATTTCAACATTCATAGATTTGTTAGCTAGTAATTTCCTTTGTATTTCATATTGGTTAGAACAGAGTGTGGTACAGTAACTTGAAGATTCTGTCTCAAAGGGATTTTTCTTTTAGTTTTTGCTTACTAGGAAGGCTGTAGCTGTAACAGCTTCTCAAATAAGGTCCAAGAGATTGAGTCAACACTCCCAGAACATTTCCTTGCGACTCATGAACATAGAGACTGTAAGGTTTTCTGGACATCTGGTAGACCCAGAATTGGTGACAACATCAGAGTGTTTTTTTTTTTTTCCAAAGATCAAAAGACTGCATCCTGTTCAAGTCCCCATTCCTCTGGAGACTTTTCCATTCCTTTGATAGCTTGATACAATGGTTTTTTGTTTTGTTTTTTTTCTTCTAGCAGCGCAAAATTGGGGATCCATATACAACATACTCTGTGGCACCCAAGAAGGCTCTCACTTGCCTCCTGGTGATTGGAGTAGGAATACTGCATACAGCTGCTTTGCGTTCTGGTAAGGGTTCCAGGCGTCGAATTCCGCTGGACAACTGGAATCCTAGGTATTTAACTTGTTTGACATAATTATGCTTTGGCTCTTGAGACTTTGTATCCAGCCTCATTAAAAAGGTGCAAGAGTTCACTGGTGGCTGGTGGACATTCACTTTCTGAGTTGGTGGTTATGAGCAAGTTGTCCACATATTGAAGTAGAATTTTTTTCTTTTTTTTTTTCTTGAGTTTCTGGATAACTTGTCAAATCTTTTGCTGAGTGAGGCGAGTTCTTGAATTCTTGAGGTAATCTTGTCCAGATGAGTTGGCCCCGCCTCCTTGTAGTGGGGTCTTGGGCTAAGCGTATGCAGAAAAAAGGCATCTTTTTAAGTCCAGAATGATGAAATGTATAGCTTCAGCAGAGATCAGTTCCAAGAGAATATAAGGATTTTGGTACCACTGGTTGTATAGTTTCAGCTGCATCATTCATTCTTTCTTAGATCCTGCACTGGGCGGTAATCACCTGTCCCAGGCTTCTTGACTGGCTTGAGGGTGACAATGGCAGGGGCTATGTTCTTCGCTAGGCCAGGTGGATTATCTTCTGCCCATCCTCCAGGTGGGGCTATGAGGTTGGTAAGTGTACAGCTTGTTGCTTTGGATGCAGGTGAATAGAACCGCCATTCTTCTTCTTGGGGACAGTTTGAGTTTCATTTTTTTCTTCCTTCAACAGAGGATATCTGTGCTTGAAGCTTTGCAAGCAGATCTCGGCTCCAAAAATGGAATAGGGCATTCAGGCATATACAGGAACTGGTACATTATTATTATTATTTTTTTTCTAGTTCACACATGTGGTTCTGCAGAAAAGGCTTTGCGAGAAAAACACAGGGGCTACTGGCTTTAGTATTCTGCTCCTGTATCCCCCATAAAATCCCACCTCCTGTATCCCCCATAAAATCCCACCTCTTCCCCCAATATTACTTGACCAACTAACCAATCTCAATCACTACCCAAACTAAGAACATATCCTGTTATGTATACTTGTAAATACTCTTGTAAATAGTTGCAGAAATGACGTCCCATGTTTTATCCAAGTTCTCTGACCTTGTTCTCTGTAAAACCTAACAGTTTGTTGTTATGGTATGTTGTTATATTGTGAACCGCGCTGATTCTGAATAGAGCGGTATATAAGAGCCTGTAATAAATAAAATAATAAATAAATAAAATAAATAAAAGTCCATATATTGGTCCCCTATTTTTCAGACTGACTCCTGGGGACCCAGGGAAACTGGAGAGTCCGGTCTGGCCTAGTCTTCATCCATGCTGTAGCCCTCTTCGGCTGCCACTCACGCTATAGCTGCTTCACTCTCGTGCTGAAACACTGTGCTTGGTTTATTGTTTTATGACTTTGCAATCAAGTACTCCCTCGGGAGTCAAGATACGGGCATTCACTTCTCTAATGTCCTTCTTTTTCTATAATGGGCGCACTCACACCCAGTTTTCACATCCGCTGCTCCTTCGATTAGGAAAAACTCCACATCATCCAACTAAAATATCATTCACTTTCTCTGTTACATTTATTTTCACAATTCACACACCCTCTGATTAACTTTCATTTAACCATTATGCCCGCAAATTCATCCAGTTCTCTGCAATTTCCGTTCATTAGTTCAATCAAGTCCTAAAACTTCTCAGTGCAGTTTTTTTCAGTTCTAAACAAGTCTGGTCAGCTGACTTTCACTTCTAGTCCGGTGGGGGTGGACATTCCCCTGTTGCAGAGGTGGCTAGCAAACTAATTGGGAATCTGTAGGGAGAAGTCATCCCCCCTCCGCCCCCCCCCCCCCTTGTTCCAGGCTCTGCCCGGGATGATGGCAGAGCTCAGGGAAATAAACAGGCAGGATTTTTTTTTTTTTTTTTAAAACATTTAACCAAGAATCCTATATAGGGGAACTATTCTCTGTACAATCTGATAAACACGGGAAACTACGGGGCCATGAAGTAACTCTGGAATCTGCATGGACTCTGACCCCCCCTTCCTCCCCCCATGGTGACGTAGTTAACAACAGACAGAAGGCGGTCTGTCAGGCTGCATTTTCCTGTGACTAGGCATAATAATCTCATTCTAAATAAATACAATTTAGATAAATTCCTTCAAATATAAAACTATTTTTTTGCAACATGTTATAAACAACAATCCCAACAGAGAGAACTATTACGTATGGCTGGAAGAAACTAGCTGCCAGCCGTAATCTGCACTTAAGGTGAATAACGTCTCTGCAAAAGATTACAGTTTAGGAAGGAGATATTCAAAAGACATTCCGGATACTTTTTTCAATAAAGCGGGTGGACATCTAGAACACAAATACACATTTTCCTTCCTAGTTCATTTTATTAACAATAAACATGTCTTCTATGAGGCGCTTGCTGTATCAGGAACGAAAAACTCATACACGATTAACCCCTCATTCACTCAGGATTCAAAGCACTTTTTAAGTTGCGATCTGCAAAGTCCTGTTGATCTGTACGGGAATTCGAGCAGGAATTTAACCCTTTCCCGGCTAAGTACAATTTAAAGCAATCACTAGAAAACTAATTATAAATTCATCTCCTATCACACTTTGAATGAATCCTTTATTTTAAACAAGCAAGAAACTTTTCAATCGGGAACTGCGGTTTCATATTTTTTTTTTTTTTTTTTCTGTCCTCTTGCTGTGTGGCTCGTTGGAAACAGCTTAGCTGTTCACACACACACACACACACACACACACAGAGACAGAGACATGCCGGCATTCCAGGCTAAGCCCCAAAACTATCGGGACCCATAATCCTGACTAAACATTCTTATTAAATGATATATAAATGATATATATTACATAACCACAGCAGAAGGAACATTATTATTAAACTAACAGCATTGAGATTTAAACCTGAACAGAGTTAGAAAGACACTGCACATTCTTTCCTTCAGACACGCCCCCTGTCAGTTTTTCACACTGCAGTAGAAAAACTAACTGGGTCAGACCAGCTTTTTGATTTCTAAAAATGACTGTAGGTGTTTTGGGTCTTCATTCTGCTCTATTAATACAATTTCTTAATCAGTGAACTGTCACAAGTTACTCAACAGAATAATCTCACACTTATAACAGAAGGGAAACTCGCAGTTTCAACAGATAGCAAAAATCAAATACACAGGACAGACAATACACCAAACGCTTCATCCGTTTCGCGACCTAGACGCAGTCACCCGACTAGGAACTGCGCTAGTCCAGAGTCCACTCTGCTTGGTCCGTGCTGCCAGACCTCTCATTCACACTTCATTCACACAATCATGCTAGCAACGTATCTCAGAATGCATTCCTTTCTATCTATTCTGACTAGTCTTTTTCCCAATTACAAAAAGGATGAGGGTTTCACCCGGCGAATTCCCATGCGGGGTTACTCGGCCCTTCCTTGAGAGGTGATCATGCTCTCTTACCAATTCCCAATATCTCGAGATTACAAATTCCAAGTTCCTGTCTGTTCTGACTAGACTAAATCATGATTTTTTTTTTTTTTTTTTTTAAACAGCTGTACCTCGCGAATACTCATGCAAGGATTTTCAAACAAAGACTTAAGTCTTACCAAACAAGAAGGACGATGGCTTCACCTCGCGCATACTCATGCAAGGTTAATAGGACCGTCCTTGAGAGGGGATCAGTGCTCTCATTACCAAATTCCAAATTCCAAGTTCTCGAGATTACAAGTTACAAGTTTCAAACTGCAGTTCTAACTCATCTGTCTAGACAGGTTTTCAAAACTATACTTACCAGATCTGGTTCCCAAGCTTCTGAGTTGGATCCTGGACTCCCCCGGGTCGGAAGTGTTGGCCAGCTGGACTCAGTGCCTGCCGAGGCCAGGCAGAACTCCCTCCGATACAAGAGGATCGGTGGGCCCAGGGAAATTCCCCTGCGTCGGATTGGCATGGTTCCAACTGGACCAAACCTCAAGGCGAATTACGTGGATTTATTCACTTGAACACTATCCACCACTCGCACTTCTCGGCCAACGCACCAAGAATGTAGCAGCAGATAAGCATGCAATAAATAAATCCAGGAGTCTTTTCAAGGATCCAAGCCAGTTTAATGTGCACATGGCTCAAGCAATAAACAATTTCAAAATGGCTGAGCAATGGCTTCTAGTAAAACAACAACTTTTATAGCTTTCTTGTCCATTCTAAGCATAGGCAAACTTTTCATTGGTCCCAGTACCCCTCTCACCCATCTATTGGTCCCGGTACTGATATGGCTACCCAATCGGGACTCTGGTCTGGGCCCAGCACCTGGTTGCCCCCCTTCTAGTCCCAATTACAATGGTCAGTGTCTCCAACTTGTTACTTCTCTCCTCCAAGGTCGCTGAGCTTGTTAAAACATATGGGAAGCAGAGGCACTGTGACCTTGCTCTCTGCAGAGTTAATTAATTCCATAGAAGCATAGCACACCTTATCAGTACCAATTAAACTTGTTTTTCTTCTATTTTCCAAGTTTCGTTTCTGCTTAGCTATGTTCAGTTAAACTGAGTTAAGTTTCAATTCTATGGTGTCGTCATTCAGGGGGGTTTTCATTCCTCTGGGCCTAACTACAGGCTTCAGTTACAGGTCAAGCTGCTCAGGCCTGTCTGCTTAGTTCAATTAGCATGGATCATAGGCCGTCGCCTACCACAGATGGGTCCACTCAATGCTTTGTAGAGCCTAGAAATCACACCTCTTGATAAATCTCCCAACCTGAACATCTTCTCAAATTGTGTTTCTTTGCTGCTCAGGCAATCTTTTATTTGTTTTCCCCCCAGAAAGTATGCCAATTGGAAATAACCATACCAATCACTCTTTTCCATTTGGAACTCTCGCTGTAGCTCCTCAAACGGCCTTAAATGGCCCTCCTCAGAAAGTACCTGTCCCATACACTGTACCCCTTTCGCATGCCATTTTTGAAATATCCCAAAACTTTCTCCCACTAAAAACCCCTCACATTGTGTGATCCGCTGTGCCCTAATATTTCCTCCCGCATGTGTTAGCACCTTATGTTTCCTGTCCCAGGCTCAAAGTGTACTTGTCATGTATGGGTTCATAAACTAGGCCTCTTTCTCTCTCCTCCCTTCTCTTCCACATCGGATCTGTAATGTAGTTTGGTCTTACCATCTCCTGTTCTATTCTACTCCATTGAGGCCCCTCCTTCCCCAACCTCCACCCCATTATCGCTCGCAACTGTGCCGCCTCATAATACCTTGCAATCTCAGAGACCGCCAGACCTCCTTCCTTTTTCTCTCTATACATTATTTTCCTTTGCACCCTAGGGTCTTGCGTTTACAAATAAAGGAGAAGATTCTTTTCTGCACCAAATTTAACATTGCAGTGGGAATCTCTATAGGCAAGGTCATAAACAGAAAAAGTAGTCTGGGTAATATATTCATCTTCACTATGGCAATCCTTCCCATCCATGAGAAAATGGGTTTGTCCCATCTTACTAAATCCGTTAGCAATTTCTTTACAGTTGGCTCATAGTTCAACATGTATAGCTCAGACCCCTCTGCACTGAAATGGATCCCCAGGTATCTCACACTTTTATTAGCCCATTTAAACGGAAATGTATTTCGTACCCTACCCTCTTCCTGTGAGTCCAACCTTAATTTTAGCACTTCTGTTTTCCCCATATTCATTTTGTACCCAGATACTGCATTATATTTCATGATCTCCTGTACTAGCACTGGTATAGATTTCCTTGGTTGTCCTAATGTATACATCACTTCATCCGCAAATAGTGAGATTTTATACTCCTCCTCACCTACCTTTATTCCATGTATTTCCTTATTCTGTCTGACACTTTCGGCCAGTGGTTTGATCACCATTGCAAACAGCAAAGGAGAAATTGGGTACCCCTGCCTTGTACTTCTTCCTAACTTAAATTGCTCTGAATATACCCCATTTATCCATATACGTGCCTTAGGTTCCCTGTAAAGCGCTTCTATCCATTTCTGGAAGTTCTCTCCCAGACCCATCTTCTTCATAACTGCAAACATGAAAGCCCATTCTACTCTATCAAAAGCTTTCTCTGCATCCGCTGCCATCATTATAGATGCTGTCTGATCCCTACGTACTTGCCATGTTAAATTCAACAATTTACGTACATTATCACTCGCTTGTCTACCCGGAATGAACCCTGCTTGATCCTCCTTTATCAACCTTGGGATATATTTCTGCAGCCTGGCCGCCAATATTTTAGCTAGTATCTTAGCATCCAAATTTATAAGTGAGATGGGTCTTTCTGACTCTCACTTCCCATGGTCCTTACTGGGTTTGGGTATTACTTCCAAACCAGTTACCTCCATAGAGCTTGGGAGCTTTTCCCCTTTTAGTACTTCATTAAAGACATCTCGCAGTATCGGACTAAGATCCTCACAGAATTTTTTATAAAACCTGGCTGTAAATCCATTCAATCCTGGCGCCTTACCCTCCTTTAAACTCTTTATAGCCTCTACTACTTCTTCTCTAGCGATCTCTCTATTCATCCACTTCTGTTGCTCTAAGTCCAATTGCTTCAAGGTGATCTCTGCCAGGTACTTTTCTGTATCTGCTCCTTTTCCTTGTTGTTCCGATTCATAAAGCTTGCAATAGTGTTCCTGAAATACTTTTTGTATTTGTTCCACACCTCTAACCCACCTTCCCTGTTCATCTTTTATTCTCAGGATCTGCTGTTGCATCCTTTTTTCCCCTAACTTTTCGTGCAAGATACCTGTCTGGTCTATTCCCCTGTACATAAAATTCATGTTTAAGTTGGTTTAACTTAAAGGCCTCTTCCGCTTCATTTAGTCCTCCTAATTCTTCCCGTAATTTTCTGATCCATTGCGGTCTCTTTCTTCCACCTCGCTGCTTATGTAGTGTCTCTTCTGTTCTCAACTTTGTTAACATCTCACACTCTTTCTGTTCTTTTCCTTGCTTCCATCTCGCTGCCAGCACTATACATTGTCCCCTTACCACTGCCTTCAGCCCGTCCCATAAACCGGCTGGCCTCACTTCACCCCCCTCCCCCCCATTATGATACACGTAATCCCTTATAGTGCGTTGTATACTTTTCTGGCCTTCCACCTTATCTATGAGGGACTCATTCAACCTCCAAAAACACAAATCTCCTCCTTCTCTTTGTAACCCCAAAGAAGCTTCCACCGGTGCATGGTTTCACCAACTTATGGGACCTATATCCACCTGCTTAACCTGTTCTATTATCCTTCCATCCACCCATATCAACTATACCTAATATGTTTAATGTAATTTGTTCACCTGAAGTTTAATTAATCTCAGGTTCCTAATGTATGCCTGATGAGGATAAACAGCTACACCTTTGAAGGGCTTCCCCTCTGGTTGGATTCATGAACCAGCTGCTCCAAGAAGCAGTCATTTATTTCATCTAGAAACTTTATCTCTCTAGCATGTCCTGCCATAACACTGACCCAGTCGATACCGGGGTAATTGAAATCACCCATTATTATTACTGTGCTGTAACTTTTGTTAGCTTCCCTGATTTCTTTGGGCATTTCATCATCCATTTGTTCATTCTGGCCATAGAGAGTCTACAGTGAATTTTGTTTCCTGCAAAACTTTAATCCTTTGTGACTCAATGCCCTCTCTGTCATAGAGCGTAACCCCTCCACCAATTTGATTTGCTCTATCATTATGATATAGTTTGTACCCATGTATCGCAGTGTCCCACTGGTTGTCCTCCTTCCACCATGTCTCTGATATTCCAATCATATCTAACCTCTCATTTAGTGCTATATATTCTAACTCTCCCATCTTATTTTTTAGACTTCTAGCATTTGCATACAAGCATTTTAGAGGCTGTATTTTATTCATATTAATCTGGTTATCGGTAGGCAGGGGTAATTTGGAATCTTTAAGCTCTGTCTGCTCCGTACTCAAGGGCATTTGGGCTACTTTTGTCTTTATTGGAACCTCTCTGCTGATATGCCCTAACTTCAGTCTTTAGCTAGTATCCTTCAAGGATACATTATTCCAACCATGCGCTCTTGGATGACTGTCGGCTTTCCCCTATTATCTAGTTTAAAAGCTGCTCTATCTCCTTTTTAAAGGTTAATGCCAGCAGCCTGGTTCTGTCCTGGTTAAGATGAAGCCCATCCCTTCGGAAGAGCCCCTCCTTTCCCCTGAATGTTCCCCAGTTCCTAACAAATCCAAAAAACTTATCCTTGCACCATCGCCTCAGCCACGCATTCAGACTCTGGAGCTCTGCCTGCCTTTTGGGTCCTGCGCGTGGAATGGGAAGCATTTCGGAGAATGCTACCCTGGAAGTTCTGGATTTCAACTTCCTACTTAAAAGCCTAAATTTAGCCTCCAGAACCTCCCTACTACACTTTCCTATATCATTGGTACCGACAAGTACAAGACAGCAGACTCCTCCGCAACACTATCTACGACCTTGTCTGGGTGGCACGTGAGGTCTGCTACCTTCGCACCAGGCAGGCATGTTACCAGGCGATCCTCACTTCCACTGGCCACCTAGCTATCTACATGCCTAATGACCAAATCACCAACTATAACAGCTGTCCTAACCCTTCCCTCGTGGGCACATAGCCCTAGAGAAACACCCTCGATGTGAGAAGGTTTTACATCATTTGGAGGACAGGTCCTAGCTACAGGATCATTTCCTGCTGCACCAAAGTGATGCTCTCCTGTTACATGACCTCTCTCCTCCATGGCAACAGGGATGCTACCAAACTGGAGGTGGGACTTCAGTACTATATCCCTGTAGATCTCACCTATGTACCTCTCTGTCTTCCTTATGTCCTCCAAGTCTGTAACTCTAGCCTCCAGAGATCATAATCATTCCCTGAGAGCAAAGAGCTCCTTGCACCTAGTGCACACATAAAACCCTTCACCAACTGGGAGAGAATCATACATGTGACATTCAATGTAAAAGACTGGAAAATCCCCATCTCGCTGCTGGACTGCTGTCTGCATCTTAGGGGCTTGTTTACAAAGCCACGGTAGCTGTTTCCGATCGTTATCGGAGCCGCAGCCCCATTGATTTCAATGATCGGAAACTGCTACCACAGCTTTGTAAACAAGCCCCTTAGTTTTAAGATTATGTTTAGGTATTTAAGTTCTTTACTTACTAAGGGTTGCTGGGGATACTTATACTAATAAAACTATACCTAATATGTTTAATGTAATTTGTCCACCTGAAGTTTAACTAATCTCAGGTTCTTAAAGTATGCCTGATGAGGATAAACAGCTGCACCTGAGAGTGAATATGGCACCTCCTTTCCTTTAAGAGGTGTAAGCACCTATAAAGCTACAATTATCCGAGAGAGGGAGGCAAAAAGACTTATTAAAAGCTGGCTGTTACACGGTACCTTGTCCTGTGCTTCTGAAATAATCTGTGACCAATTCCTGGGTGATTCCCACAGCCCTTGCTTGGAAAGAGGGAGTCTTTCAAAATGGCCCTTTGATCTGTCACTTGGCTTTAACACCTATTTAAAACAATTTCACAGATCTCTTGCTCTCTGTCTAGAAGGCCTCTTTGTAAAGGTCTCTAGAAATAATTTATTGCTCAAAGAATACTGACCCTGTTTTTCCTTTTATGCTAAGTTATACTCTGATTTGGTTTAAATTAAAGCTCTTTGCTGATGCCAGGCCCTGACTGAGTATTACATTTAAACTAGGAGCTCTCTGCTGTGTTTTAAATTTAAACTGAAAGCTCTTTGCTGCTGCTAGTTGCTAGACCCTGACTATTAAATTTAAACTAGAAGCTTTCTGCTGGGTTTTAAACTTAAACTGAAAGCTACCTGTTGAGTTTTAATTTAACTTAAAGCTCTTTGCTGATTCTAGGCCCTGACTGATTTAGCAAATACATTGGATTCACAGATTAATCAGCTTTAATCTAAAGAATTCCTTTTTCACCATCCGGTCCCATCGCTTTATCTACTTTAAGTTTAGCTAGTTTCTCACGAACACAGCCTTCTGAAAATTGTTCAAGATGTCCCTCGCTTCTGTTCCTGTTTGTGGGTGTTTTCTGAGGTCCTGCTCCTGGTTCTTCATCTGTGAACACAGAACATAAATATTTGTTAAGCAATTCCACTTTATCCTCATCAGCTTCTACATATTCCTCCCCTGCACCCTTGAGTCTGACAATACCACTTTTGCCCTTCCTCTTCTCACTAACATCTGAAAAATGTCTTATCCCCCATTTTATTGCATTGGCTATTTCCTCCTCTTTTTGAATCTTTGCTTTCCTGACTACTTTGCAAGCTTCTCTAAGTTTTTCCAAATATTGATGACTGTCTTCCTCTGTCTGTGATCTCTTGTATTTCATGAAGGCCTCCCTCTTTTCCTTCACCTTTTTCAGCTACTTCTTTCGAAGACCATAGCGGTCTCCTTTTCCTTTTACCTTTATTTACCATTTTAACAAAAAAGATTGGTTGCCCTTAAAATATCCCCTTTCCAATTTTGCCCCACTGGTTTTCTACATCCCCTAGCTGTTCCCATCCTGCTAACGACTCCCTGAGGTAGTGGCCCATCTTGGCAAAGTTAGTTTTCCTAAAATCTAAGACTCTCACTTTTGAATGATTTTATCAGCCCCATTCCTAATACTGAACCATACCATCTGGTAATCACTGGATGCAAAATGATCTCTCACTATAAAATCAGAAACACTTTCACCATTGGTAAGCACCAAGTCCAGTATGGCCCCTTTATGTGTGGGTTCTGTTAGCAGTTGCCTGAATAGTTCTCCCTGTAGAGAATCCAGGATCTCCTTACTTCTAGATGATACTACAGCAGTTATGTGCCAATCAGCATCTGGCATATTGAAATCCCCTATCAGTAGCACGTCCCCTTTCCTGGCAATGCTGCGTATATCTTCAAGTAACTCTCCGTCCACCTCTTCCTCCTGTGAGGGAGGTCTGTATATCACACCAGTGCAAATAGATTTCTCTTTCTCTCTTTCTAGTTTAACCCACAGTGCCTCCTCTCTCCCTTTTAAGCCCTGTAGTTCCATAACTTTAATATTATTTTTTACATATAGTGCCACTCCTCCTCCCCTTCTTCCTACCCTGTCCTTTCTGAATAAAGTATAGTCTGGTATAGTTATATCCCAGTCATGGTTGTCCACGAACCATGTTTCTGTTACTGCCACTAAATCCAAGTCAACCTTTCCCATTAAAGCCTCAACATCTGGGATCTTATTTCCCATGCTATGGGCATTTAAAAACACTGCTTTCCATATGTTGTCCCTTTTACCCATTTCCATAAACGTGCTTAATGTTTCACTTATCTGGGGGCTTTCTTCACCCATCCCCAACAAATCTAGTTTAAAGCCCTTTTCAGTAGGTTAGCCCATCTGCTACTAAAGACACTTCAATCCTTCTTGGACAGATGGACGTTATCTCTGCTCTGCAACCCTTGGAACAGCATCCCATGGTCCAGGAAACCAAAACGTTCTTGATGACACCATCCATGCAGCCAAGCATTCATCTCTAGGATGCAAGCTTCTCTGCCTTGGCCTTTACCCTCAGTGGGGAGCATTGAAGAGAACACCTCCTGCGTCCCTATCTGCTCCACCCTCTGTCCTAGAGCTATGAAGTCACTTTTGATATGCTCAGGATACCTGGCAGTATCATTTGTGCCGACATAGATGAGCAACATCGGGTAATAGTCAGTGGGCTTGAATGGTCTCGGCAAACTCTTGGATTTTGGCACCTGGCAGACAGCATACCTCTCTGGTCAGCAGATGGATGCCTCAGTACCCCTCAGAAGAGAGTCACCAACCACCATTACCCTTCACCTCCTTGTGGTCACTGATTCTTGTGGGGTGCTCGAGCTCTGGTTCTTCCCTTTCCAGGGGTGCTTTCACCTCCTCCACTTCCAGGACTGCATAATGGTTTTTCATTTCAAGGGCTGGAGGAGTTGGATTGGTAATTCTGCAGGACTTGGTGACTTGTGTCCAACTTTCGCCATTCTGTAGGCTCCCATATTCTCCTCTGCTGAAGAGTTTGGATGTTACAAGAAGCATCTCATCAATATACTTCTCACTGTCTTGAATGCTCCTCAGTCTCACCACCTCTTCCCTGAGCTCTCCACTTGTTTCATGAGAGTTTCAGTTTGCAGGCATCCTTCAACTGGCATTGGGATCTCTGTTTGGACACAGGCAGAAGCTGTTAACGAGGGCAACAGCTTTGGTGATACGATTTTTCCCAGCCATTGTTCAGTTGGTAGAGCTTACAGTAGATACCTTGGCTTGAAATGCAGAGCCTCTATTAGGAATGCTTCAACAGTGCAAATATATGAATTCAAAAAAACATGGGGCAAACACAGAGGATCTCTAAAGATAAAAAGGGGAACATCGTAGTTTATATTTATTTATTTAGACAGATTTGTATACCACCTTATCCTTCAATCAAAGTGGTCACATCACATTGGAGGGTTACATTTAACATGAGGGTACTTAATAACATTTAGACATCACAATTCGAGGGTTACATTTAACATGAGGGTACGTAACAACAATATACAATGAATTCGTATGTTTAGTTGGGATGAGTGGGTATCGAGCTGGCAGAGGTATTTGCATTACTGTTCGGGTGGAGATTATTGTCTCTCTGCTCATAGGCTTCTATAAAGAGCAGGGTTTTAAGGGCCTTGCGGAAGTCTATGATGTCATTTAATGCCCTCAGGCTCGTTGGGAGGGAGTTCCAAAGTGGGGATGCCAGTAGTGAAGGAGCTCTTCTTGAAGCTGTTTGTTTAGTCTTGTGATATCCTGCAGGTGTGCCGATCATGTTGTTATTTGTCCTTCTCGGTCTATTGCTGATATCCCTTGTTATGATATCTTGGAGTACGTCTGCCAAGAGATGGTGAATGATTTTAAAGATGATCAAGGCTGTTTTAAATATGGAAGGACAGACTTGATAGGCCATGTGGTTTTTTTCTGCCATCATGTTTCTATGAAATCCTTTGCATGCAGAAGTCCTTGCAAACCATATCAGGATCCCCCTGCATGTGTTTAGAAACCCCTAGAACAGGCTTCTCAACCCAGTGCTTGGGATACACCTATCCAGTCAGGTTTTTAGGATAACCACAATGAATATGCAAGAAAGAGATAGAGGCAATGCATGCAAATCTCTCTCATGCATATTCATTGTAGCTATCCTGAGAATTTGACTGGATAGGCGTGTCCCAAGAACTGGGTTGAGAACCCCTGGTCTAGAGGGTTAAGATCAAAATATCTGCAGTGTTTAAGTCTGTAGGCAGGGAGTTGGAAAGGAACATCTTCTACTCCTTGTTTCTGAGGATTACGACCAGCTCTGATTAGGGTTGCCAACTGGCCGGTTTTTCCATGGCCAGGCCGGCTGCCGGCGCAGAGGCAAAACCGGCCCTTGAAAAGCCGTTTTTTTTGCTCTGGCCGCAAGATCGGGAGCGGCCAGAGCAAAAAACCCGGCTTTTCTCCCAACCCGGAGGGCTTCCGAGGGAGCCGGGGAAGCCCGCGCGAGGCCCCGGCTCCCTCTGAACAGCCGCCAACGTGAAGAGCCTTTACCTTCATGCTGGCGGCTGTTCCTGTGAAGCCGCGAATGCTGGGAAAGGTTAAAGGGCATTGCCTTTAACCTTTCCCACCAATCGCGGCTTCACAGGAACAGCCGCCAGCGTGAAGGTAAAGGCTCTTCATGCTGGCGGCTGTTCAGAGGGAGCCGGGGCCTCGCGCGGGCTTCCCTGGCTCCCTCTAAAGCCTCAGACAGCCGCGGTTTTGGGGGGGAGGCCAAGGACTGCCTGGGCTGTGATGGGGGGAGGGGGCCTGGACTGGAAAAGGGCTAGGAGGGGGGAATTTGACTGGAAATGGGTTGTGATGGGGGGGGGACCTGGACCGGAAAAGGGCTATCGGGGGGGGGGGACGACTTGGACTGGAAAGAAATGGGCTGTGATGGGAGGGGACCTGGACTATAAAAGGGCAATGGGGGAGGGGGACATGGACGGGAAATGGGTTTTGATGGGGAGGGGGACCGGGACTGGAAAAGGGCTGGGGGGGGGGGGACATGGACTGGAAATGGGTTGTGATGGGGAGGGGGACCTGGACTGGAAATGGGCTATGGGGGGGGGGGAACTTGGACTGGAAGAGGGCTATGGGGGGGGGGAACTTGGACTGGAAATGGGCTATGGCGGAGGGAGGGGGAACTTGGACTGGAAATAAGCTGTGATTAGGGGGACTTGGACTGGAAATGGGTTGTGAAGGGGGGGGGGACCTGGACTGGAAAAGGGCTATGGGGGGGGCATTGGACTGGAAAGAAATGGGCTGTGATGGGGAGGGGGACATGGACTGTAAAAGGGCTATGGGGGGGGGGGAACTTGGACTGGAAATGGGCTATGGTGGAGGGAGGGGGAACTTGGACTGGAAATAGGCTGTGATTAGGGGGGCTAGGACTGCAAATGGACTGTGATGGTGGGGGGGGGGGGTAGGACTGCAAATAGGCTGTGATGGTGCGGGGGGGACTCCGACTGGAAATGGTCTGTGATGGGGGGGGGGGGGGGCCTAGGACTGGAAATAGGCTGTGATGGGGGACTTGGACTGGAAATGGGCTGTGATGGGGGGGGGGCTAGGACTGGAAATGGTCTGTGATGTGAGGGCTAGCACTGGAAATGGGCTGATGAAGAGCTGGAATAGGACTGGAAATGGGCTGATGTGGGGCATGGGAGAATGGGATTAGAAGGGAGTGGATGCTGGGTGGGTCTAGAACTATAAGGGAACTGATTTTGGGGGAGGACTAGAATAGATGGGGAATGAGTGGAGAGGGGAAAAATATTTTGTGTGGAAGAAAAGTCTATGATGGGCTGGGTATTGGGAGAGTGAGGGGCTTGAGAATGGAAGGGTGAAATTTAAATGGATGATAAAGGAATAAGGAAAGAATTGGGGGAAAGAGCAAAAGGGAAACAATCAGTATGTTAAAGCAGAAATAGAGAGAGAATGGAAAACATCTAAAAGAGAAGAAAGGACAAATGGATAGCTAGCAGAAGACACGAAGAAACCAGAAGAAAAATGACTGGAGCAATTGCAACTGAAAAATAAAACGCCCAAACAGAAGGTAGAAAAATACTTTTTATTTTGAATTTATTAGCTGGAATATGTTTGGTCTGGGAAGTGTGTATTGATAACATCTTTGCGTTTTTGTTTAGTGCAAGAGGAAATTACTTTATAGTTTTATTTCTCCAGTGTTGTACATTTCATGTTTGGATTTTGGGGTTCCCAGTTTAATTATTATCTGACCAAGGAAGTTAGCCTACACGTATCCTTGGTAATTTTTGTGGGTGGGGCTGGGGGCGGGGCAGGGGTGGGACTAGGGGCGGAGAATGGGTGGAGCATGGCGAGCCACAGGTGTCGGGTTTTTCTCGGTGAAAAAGTTGGTAACCCTAGCTCTGATGCTCCTAGGCTGGGCTTAATTACTGTCGCTCACCATCAGACCCTCCTCTTTTCATACTACCTCTGTTCTCTACTTTTGAGGAATATGAGTAATCAAACTGCAATACGGGATGCCTTAGTTGGAATACAGGAAATTTCAGAGTGATTTGGACACTTTAGTCAGCTCAAGAAAGCAGGGCCTCACACTTCCTCTGAAGATATTCCTGATGTCTTGTGGGTTTGGACTTTGCTATGATAGCTTTCAGGGCTGGCCTAAGCATATCTCTTGCCTTAGGTGAATTTTCAACTTGGTGCACCACCCCCAAGGGGCAGCTTGAGGCCCCATTCCCCCTCCCCTCATCTTTCCCTTCCTTGAACCCGTGTCCAGTATCTCCTTCCCTTCCCCCTCCTCCCTGGTGTCCAGCCTTTCTCCTTCCCTGCCCCACAGGTGCCCAGCATCTTCCCTCCTCTCCTACCCCAGGTTTCCAGCAATTCATTTCCTCATCTCTCCATCTGTGTTCAGCATCTCATGTTCCCTCCCTATCCCTGCCGCCATCACATCCAGCGTCTCTCACCTCTTCCCATTACGTGCTAGCTGTGCTTCTTGTCCTCCGTTGCTGCCACCAATCTGCCGTTCTTTAAAACTGTGAAGGCGCAGGACGGGGCCCTCAAGTGGTTGCCGGTGCTCCTCATATGCCTGCCACAAACTTCCTGTTGGAGGGGGCAGGACGCAGTAGGCCTTTGAGCACCGGCTTGCAGTTGAAGGCCATGCACTCACAGTTTTAAAGTGCTCAACAGCCAAGGCTATATTCCTGTGCTGGTGCCATCCTAGGCAGACGCCTAGTTCACCTAGCAGTTAGGCCAGCCCTGATAGCTTTTCCTAATATCTAAGCGTTCTGTGGGGGAGTAGTTTAGCAACATTTATACAAAGGAATACAGGTCCAGCGCAAAAGCACAAAACCACGTCAATAGAAAGAACCCAGTCCAAAACGTGGCTGTAAGGGGGAAATAAGTATTGTAAGGGGAAAGTAAGTTTCTTGTTGTACAGAGGGACAATCATCCTCCCGTCCGTCCTCAGACGGAGGGGTCCTTAACAGTGGCAATAGGAAAGACAGAGCTTTTATTAAGACAAAATACAGGGGATATTTTTGGGTCCCTTTGGCTCAATATCCCCTGTATTTTGTCTAAATAAAAGCTCTGTCTTTCCTATTGCCACGTTTTGGACTGGGCTCTACAAAGGAATACAGGCCACATGTACTGTGAAGTTTCCTGTGCAATGAACTTTAAAAATATTTCTGTAAATTACAGCAGACGCAGCTGAAACCACAAGAAGTCATTGCCTGACATTTTTATTCATACCGAGAGAATAAAGTTATGCCGAGAGAGTTCTGGCCAACCTTTCTCACTTAGGACAGGGCCGGCTCAACTATGAGGCAAGTTAGGTAGTTGGATACGGCGGCAGCTTCTGAGAGGCAGTAATAAGCAGCGGAAGTTAAAACTCAAAGAGCCGCAGTACACGCTTTACTTGCAGGGAGAACAAGCCCACCCATACTTACAAGCAAAGCTTAATATTTCAAAGGATGATATCCAGGAGGGGGGCAGAGTTGGAATGATCATGGGGACAGAGGGGGTGCAGAGTTGCCAAGTTACCCAGTTCCAGGAGTTAGATTTTTTGTCAGTTCTGGGTTTAAATTTGCATAGCAATGCAGTATGGTAGTTGCAGTTCCTGATTTTACCCATTAGAATCAGTGCTGCAGGTCCCATAATGCATCAGAATGAGATTATCAGAAATCCAGGACTGGCTTAAAATCTCACTGCTGGAACCGGGTAACTTGGCAACTCCATTATCTGCAGTGCAGTTAGCACATGTTAAAAAAATGTTCTGTGTGTAAACGGAATAGGTATGTCCCAACAGTTAACACAGAGGTTTTGCTGTTAGCATGGTATAAATGCAAATCCTCTGCAGAGCTTAGTAAATCGGACCCTAAGTCCTTCAGCCTCTGGCATACCACCAGGGCCGGCCCGTCCATTGTGCGATAATGTTGTTCGCACAGGGCCCCACGCTTCAGGGGGTCCCATACGAACTTCATTATTGCATAGCCGCCAGCGTGAGGAATCTTTTCCCTCATGGTGGCGGCTGTATCTGTGAAGCCACGAATACTGGGAGAGGTTAAAGGCAATGCCCTTTAACCTTTTCCGGCATTCGCCGCTTCACAGATACAGCCGCCAGCGTGAGGGAAAAGACTCCTCACGCTAGTGGCTGTGCAGAGGGAGCCGGGGTCTCGCACGGGCTTCCCTGGCTCCTTCTGCAGCCCCTTAGACGACCGTGGGGCTCCGGAGTGGGGTTCTAGGACTGGAATCAGGCTTGATGGTGGGGGGGGGGGGGGGCAAGGACTGGAAAAAGGCTTGATGTGGGGGCTAGGGCTGTGATGGGGGGCTAGGAATGGAATAAGGCATGTTTGGGGGCTAGGACTGGAAATAGGCTCTGATGGGGGGGCTAGGACTGGAATCAGGCTTGATGTGGGGGCTAGGGCTGGAATGAGGCATGATGGGGGGCTAGGGCTGTGATGGGGGGCTAGGACTGGAATCAGGCATGATGGGGGGGGGCTAGGACTGGAAATAGGCTCTGATGGTGCGGGGGGGGGCTAGGACTGGAATCAGGCGGTGGTGGTGGGGGGCTAGGACTGGACATAGGCTGTGATGGGGGACTGGAAATAGGCTGTGATGGGGGGGTAAGACTGGAATCAGGCTGTGGTGGTGGGGGGCTAGGCCTGGAAATAGGGTGTGATGGGGGGCTAGGACTGGAATCAGGCTGTGATGGGGGAAACATGGACTGGAAATGGGCTGTGATTGGGGGAGCTAGATGGGCTGTGATGGGGGTGGCTAGGACTGGAAATGGGCTGTGATGGGAGGGCTAGGATTGGAAATGGGCTGATGAGGGCTGGAATAGGACTGTAAATGGGCTGATGGGGGGAGCTTGGACTGCAAATGGGTGATGGGCTGGAATAAGACTGGACGTGGGCTGATGGGAGCTGGAAGAGGGCTGGAAATGGGCGGTTAGGATTGGAAATTGGCCGATGGGGGAGCTTGGAGTGAAAATGGGCTGATGGGGGGCTAGAATGGGACTGGATATGGGGGGCTAGGACTGGAAATGGGCTGATGTGGGGGCATGGGAGAATGGGACTAGAAGGGAGCGGATGCTGGGTGGGTCTAAAACTAGAAGGGAGCTGATTTGGGGGAAGGACTAGAAGGGGATGGGGGCTGGGAGAATGAGAATGGAGAGGGGAAAAGATATTTTGTGTGGGAGGGAAGAAAAATCTACAATGGGCCGGGTATTGGGAGAGTAAGTGGGGACTGAGAATGGAGGGGTGAAATTTGAGTGGATGATAAAGGAATAAGGAAAGAATTGGGGGAAAGAGCAAAAGGGAAACAATCAGTATGTTAAAGCAGATATAGAGAGAGAATGGAAAACATCTAAAAGAGAAGAAAGGACAAATGGACAGCTCGCAAAAGACATGAAGAAACCAGAAGAAAGTGACTGGAGCAATTGCAACTGAAAAATAAAACGCCCAAACAGAAGGTAGAAAAATACTTTTTATTTTGAATTTATTAACTGGAATATGTCTGGTCTGGGAAGTGTGTATTGCTAACATCTTTGTGTTTTTGATTAGTGCAAGAGGAAATTAATTTATAGTTTTATTTCTCCAGTGTTGTTGTATATTTCATGTTTGGCTTTTGGGGTTCCCAATTTAATTATTATCTTCCTATTTCTAAATTGTGATTCCTTGTTCTTTGTGTGGTGATGGTCTATGTTCTGTGTAACCAAGCTGAGTTATTCTGTTCATGTAGTTTCTATTTGACAGTGCCACTTGTTCTCTTTCCCCCAGTGAGATGTATTGGTATTCTCTGAGATGTATTGGTTTAATATTTGCAATGTTGCCTTTTGATAGGTAGGGTTTGGTGCTTTGTAAATCCTGGTAGTGCTGTTATGATATGATGGGTTTGCTATGGGTTCTAAATGGTCAGTGTTTACAGTGCTTTCTAATGGGCCTGGCAGTTCTCACTGCAATATAGTAATGTAGAAATATGTTAGTCTTTCTTTTTCCAGACACTCATTAAGAGGCATGTTTACTATTTAAACTTATAAATAAACTTGCACCATCTGCACTAAATACACTGATTAACATTGACATTGATAAACGATCTCAAAGGAGCAGAAACATAAATACTTTAACAATACCAAAAGATTTTACAAAAGCCAGAAAAAAAACCAATAAGAGAGCTTTCTCACACTCTGCTCCAATACTCTGGAACAATTTACCTGACAACATTCGCCTACTGTCCGACATAAAAGAATTAAAAAAAAAAATTAAAAACTCACTTATTTACATTACACTATAATACACTCCCAAAGCAGAATTCTAAAAGGGATACAGGCTAACATTTATTTTTAATATTATATACCCTATTTTCAAAAATAAATGACACTAATACACTAATTTAACCATACTACACACTCATTTACATGATGATTAATAATTTAACTAGCAATGTATATATGTTCTAATATGTTATACTTGTAATGTTACAATTTTCCTTGTAAATTATAATTATCTGTTCTATGTAAAATGTCCTGGTATATCTCATACCAATTAACCTACTGTTACATGTAAACCGCACTTGAAACAAGGGAAAGAGCGGTATATAAATAACTGTTAAATAAATAAATAAATAAAAGTGCATATTTATGCAAATGAGGCTCCTTATGCAAATGAGGCCCCGCAATGAATCTCCGCACATGGCCCCGCACCCCCCTTGGGTCGCCCCTGCATACCACAACAGGAGTCCCTAAACTGTCCACGAGAAGAGCTACAGAAGACTTTTCAAATGACTGAGACGGCTGGGAGAGAAGGGTCTCCCTTTGGAGTCTATTGAGCTGGAAGATGAAATGGTTTCCGCTCTTTGAATGATTCAAACACTGTGGAAAGGGGAAGGGAGGGTGTCAATAATACTATTTCTCAGAAGATGGCAACCCTACTGCAGAAAGAGAACCTCGCTCCTTTCCCTATCATCTGAGAGCTGGAGGGAGGGGAATTAAGGGATGAAGTTGGGTGAATGGTGGATTGGGGATGTGTGTGTGTGTGGTGCACTTCCTCCTCCCTCCTCTCTCATCCCATCCTCATCCCTCTCCTCTCCAATAAGGTTACCAGATATCCCCAATTTTCAGGGATTGTCCCCAATTTTAGAGCTGTGCCCCTGATTCCCATCTGTTTGGCAGCCTCCTGTCCCTGATTCCAGCAATTGCAGAGGGTGCAGAAAAAAGATTTATTTTCAATTTAGCAATCTGTATATGTCAGTTTTTAGAATTTACATCCATTATATAAAAATTAGACTTACCTGCTAATTGTTGTTCCTTATCGTCCCTCCAGTTCAGTCCCTCACTGCTGGGTTGTGCACCTCCTCCTGCAGCCTGGAGACTGGAACTTTCAGAAGCATGACATCACTGGAGGCATTCCGCTGGTCTCTCCCATCAACCCCCAGTGTTCTATTGAAAAAGCAAACTCAAAGGAGCAACAAATAAGTAGCTATAGCAATAATCATGCAAAAACTAACACTTATATATCTATTTTTTTAAAATTGAATTAAAATAACTCCCTCTGAACTGAGGAAACTCCTTCTTTCTCTTCCTATTAAAAAACACATAAAGTCTATGAATGTCCAACATTACAGCAATATTGGGGGCGGGTTTGGGACCGGATACAAAGTATCCTACACTTCCGGGAGCCCCTTTCTTGGAAGATTGTGGGACTCCGCTCTGTGGCGGGGATCCCCTCTCTTCCCAGGACAGGCCGCTTCCTCCTAGATTTTATGTTGGGTATGGCTGTCTGCTTAGTCACAAAATATTGGAAGACTAGCTCCCGCCTAACTTTTACCGAATGGTGGAATTCTGTCTGCTTATATAGCACATATGAGCAGATACCTCGCCGGATGGCATTCCAGGTTCAGGACTGCTCTCACTTATCTAAGTGGCAGATGCTTAATGACTATGTTCAGATTGCCAGATGCTCCAATATAGCCATATAACTACACTCATCATGTTGCAGATAATTATATTTTCTCGAAAGATAATAATGTGTATATACACCCGATACTGGATTGTTACGTATCCCAGAGAAGAAGCAGGGGGGGAGGGGGGTGGTGGGGGTTTACTGTCCGTGATTGTATAATATTATTTGTTCATGTCTCCTATTCTGTATGTCCTTTTGTTTTGATGTTCTAAAATGAAAATAAAAGTTTCAAAAAAAAACAAAACACATAAAGAAAAGATAACTGAAAGAATATAACATCTATTAAAAAACTTACGTAAACTGCTTTCGCGAACACCCGGGTATAGGGGGCGTTCGTGTGGGCCCTATTGATTATAGGATTGCACTCTTTGCGGACGATATCATATTATCGCTGGTAAACCCCGCTGCGTCTCTCTCTGCTGCTATGCAGCTTTTTGAGATCTTCTCCCAGGTGTCTGGCTTCAAAATTAACTACAATAAATCTGAGATTCTCAATGTTGGAGTTTCAGAGGCGGTTTGTGAGGAATTGAGGGCTGCCTACCCCTTTCGTTGGGTGACAGGTGCCCTTCGCTATTTAGGTGTGCACTTGACGGTGGATCGGATGGCGCTTTCTAAGGCCAATTATGATCCGTTACTCCAGCAGGTTCGGCGCGATCTGGAGTCCTGGGCTAGCCTGACGTTATCCTGGTTTGGGCGTATAGCGGTGGTTAAGATGGTGGTTGTCCCCCGTTTTTTGTACCTCTTCCAGGTCCTTCCTATACCATTGACCCGGAGAATATTGGCCTCCTGGCAAACCATGCTCATGAAATTTATATGGCACTATCGTCAGTTGCGTATAGCGCGCCGAATTCTTTATACGCGCATGCGCTTTGGGGGCATGGGGGCGCCTAACCATCATTGGTACTATGCAGCGGCGCAATGTCGCGCCAGGGTGGAATGGATGAACTCTGATAGCTCCAAACATTGGGTACAATTGGAAATGACTATTGCGGGGGGAGCGGGACTGGGGGGATCGGTTGTGGCTTGGTCCCAAGTTGTGGGGAGGACCGCGTTTAGGTAATCCTTATATCATACATACCCTCCGCTGTTGGGACCAATCTTTTCAGACTCGAGGGGTAGATCTGACTCCTTTGGCACCTATAGTAGATAATGCTGCGTTCCCACCTGGGATGACTGACCCGGTTTTCCGGATTTGGGGGCATAAGGGCATTAGTCGTGCTGGGCAATTGTTTGATGAGGGTAGGTTGCAATCATTCCGTTCTCTTCAGGAGGAATTTGACCTTCCCGATGGTCATGTCTTTCAATACACACAAGTGGCCCACTGGGCTCAGGCTAGATCCGTTCGCTCTCTTGTGGCCCATGACTTGACGGATATAGAGCGTTTCTGCGAGGGGTGCACTACCACAAAAGGTCTTTTAGCTGCTTTGTATGCCCAGTTGCAGGCGCATCAACCGAGAGTAGGCAAGTATAGAGAGCAATGGAATTCTGACTTGAATCTCCGGTTCTCTGAGCAGCAATGGGAACAGGTGGAGGGTAGGCTGTGGAAGAGTTCTGTGGCGATTAACGTTCGTGAAACTAACTATAAGCTACTTTACAGATGGTATATGACGCCTGAACGGATTGCTCGAGTGTATCCAGGGGTTCCGGATCTATGCTGGTGAAGTTGCGGCCAGAAAGGTACTCTGGTGCATGTCTGGTGGTCCTGTCCTCGCATTTGAACCTTTTGGAGGGGGATTCAATTCCGCCTAAAACAATTGGTTGGGTTGAACATTCCCTGGGATCCGGGCATTTTCCTCTTTGGGGTTAATGTCCCTGGGGCACGAGCTCCTCAGCTGGCTCTGATTCGACATGGTCTGAATGCGGCTCGACTATCTGTGGCTTTTGCATGGAAGCAGGTCCTAGCACCGCCCTTCTCTGTTTGGCTGGAGCGGATGTGGGATACGTATACAATGGAGCGTGGGGTGGCAGCCGGTCAGTTACGATTGACGCGCTTTGAGCAGGTGTGGGAAGCCTTTCTCCTCCATTATGGTTCCTGAATGCTCGAGGGCGATGTATATCTCATGGGAGGGCGGGCCTTATGCTATCCTGTGTGTTGGCACCCTGGAATTCCCCCCCCCCCTTTTTTGTCACGCGTGCGCTGGCTGGTCGGACCGCTCCCTTCACCTTTAGTTGGCATGGAGGTTCGTGGGGGGGGAGGGGGGACAGATTAGATAGGGTTGGGAGGGGATGGGGTAGGGGGGGTACTGGAGGGTGGGGGGGGTTTGATATAAAGTTCTGGGAGTGTCTCTTGCGGATAGTTGGTGAGTGGGGAGGGGTGGGAATGGGGCAGGGGAAAAAGGGTGCAAAAAAAAAAAAGGCATTTTGCTGGATCATTCTTTGTTGATGGTGATTTTGGCATTGTTATCTTCTGCTATTGTATTATGCATATTGTTTATGTTTTCCTGTGTTCAATTGCTGCCTTTCAATAAAAAAAAAAAAACTTACGTAAACTAACAAATCCCCGGGTGGGTATCGGGACTGAACTGGAGTTCCTCAAGGAACAACAATTAGCAGGTAAGTCTAATTTCTATTTCCTTATCGTCCCTCCAGTTCAGTCCCTCACCGCTGGGATGTAACAGAGCAGTAATTATTGGGAGGGACCTGTCCACCCAGACCGCAAAACCGCAGACTCAAAACAGGCATCGTTTGCTGCCTGAACATCTAGGCGATAATGTTTACTGAAAGTATGAAGACCAAGTAGCTGCTTTGCAAATTTCCACCGGCGGAACCAAACTATGTTCCGCCCAAGAAGCCACTTGTGCCCTAGTAGAATGAGCCCGAAACCCCATGGGCACCTGACGACCTTGCAAAATATATGCTGACACTATTGCCTCTCGTATCCATCTGGCAATTGAAGCTTTGGCTGCCGCTTCACCTTTACGCGGACCCCCAAAAAGCACAAACAAGCGTTCCGATCTATGAAAAGACTCAGTGACCTTCAAGTATCGATGAAGGACCCTCTTTACATCCAAACGCCGCAAACTATGATCTGAAGCATTCTCCCCCGCAAGGAAACCAACCACCTGATTCACATGAAAAGGTGAAACCATTGTAGGCAGAAAAGATGGAACTGGTCTTAATACCACTTTTTTCCTAGAGAAAAAAAGAAATGGTTCCCAACAGGACAACGCCTGCAACTTCGAAATTCGACGAGCTGAACAGATGGCCACCAAAAACACTGCCTTTAATGTTAAATCTTTGACAGAAGCCAAATTCAAAGGCTCAAAAGGCTCCCTAGTCAAAGCCCCTAGAACCAAGTTGAGATCCCACGGCAGAGAAACCATCCTACGAGAAGGTCATAAACGGGATATTGCTTTCAAAAAATGAATCACATCGAGATGTGACCCCAAGGACACTCCTTGAACTTTACCTCGATAACAAGAAATAGCTGCCAGCTGAACCCTCAATGAACTGGCCGCCAAACCCTTATCGAAACCATCTTGTAAAAAACATAATACCATAGACGCTGAAACCTTGGATGATTGAAGTTGACGCTTAGCGCACCAATCCTCAAAAATACGCCAGATGTGAACATACACCAAAGAAGTGGATCTTTTTCTAGCCATCAATAAGGTATCAATCACTTTTCCAGAATAACCTTTTTTACTTAACCGAGCCCTTTCAATGGCCAAGCCGTAAGCGAGAACCAATCCACCTGAGGCATCCGCAGAAGACCTTTAACCAGAAGGTCCGCTGTCACCGGTATTCGCCAAGGCACTCCGTCGAGAAGCTGTACCAGATTCGCATACCATGGACGTTGCGGCCAATCCGGCGCTACTAATACCACTCTCCCTTGGTGAGCTTCGATACGCTGAACCACTCGACCTATGAGTTCCCACGGGGGAAAGACATAGAGAAGACCTTGCTTGGGCCATTGTTGCATCAAAGCATCGATGCCTTCCAACATTCTTTCTCGTCTTCGACTGAAAAACTGACTCACCTTGACCGATCGGAAGGTTGCCATGAGATCCATAACCGGAGGCCCCCACCTGATGACTATCTGAGCAAAAACCTCCGGATGAAGTTCCCATTCTCTGGCATCCAAATGAACTCTGCTTAGAAAATCCGCTGTTACATTGTCCGTTCCTGCAATGTGTGCTGCCGACAGAGCTTGAAGCCGAGATTCTACTCAGGCGAACAAGATCTCTGCTTCCTCCTCTAGAGCCATGCTTCCCGTACCGCCTTGATGATTGAGATAAGCCACTGTCGCAGCATTGTCCGACAGTATACGTACCGCTTGGCCCTGCACCGAGTTTTCAAATGCCCGAAGATCTAGCACAACCGTCTGCAACTCCAACCGGTTGATCAACCATTTGACCTCCTGCTCGTTCCAACGTCCCTGTGCATACAGATCTCCGCAATGAGCTCCCCAGCCTGCAAGACTTGCATCTGTTAACAACGGAATCCATTGCGGCTGCTCCAGTAGCATGCCCGTGGTCAGATTCTTTGGGCAAAGCCACCATTGAAGAGACTTCCTGACCAGCAATGGGCAAGGAAGCTGTTTGCACATGGAATCGTTCTGATGCGACCATCTCCTGAGTAACACCTCTGTAATGGTCGCATTCTGGCCCAAGGAACTACATCTATTGTCGCCGCCATTGTCCTTAGAATTTGAAGGTAACTCTAGGCTGTGGGCGCTGGAGACCTTAAAAACTTGTGCACCTGATGTTGAACTGTCCGAACCCGCAGATCTGGCAGAAAAACTGCCCCCAAACATGTGTCGAATCATACTCCTAAGTACTCTAGGACTTGAGATGGACTTAAATGGCTTTTGGATACATTGACTACCCAACCGAGACTCTGAAGAAACTGAACCACCCTGTTTGTTACTCGAACACTCTCCACTTTGGATTTCGCCCATATCAGCCAATCGTCAAGATAAGGATGCACTATTATACCTTCTTTTCGCAGAGCCGCTGCTACCACCACCATTACCTTGGTGAAGATACGCGGAGCCGTCACTAGACTGAAAGGCAATGCTTGAAACTGAAAATGCCCGCACGGAAGAGCGAACCTTAGGAACTTCTGATACCCGGACCTGATAGTGTTGTAAATACCTTTACCTGTGGCCAATTTGTCTATGGCCAGTGTGACCAATGAGACTCAGAGAGGAATATGGTGAAGCAGATTTATTATTGCTCAATACGTTGTCTGCAGACAGCGGGTAACCATCAGCACAGCATCACAGCTTAAGCGTAGGCACACCCCTTTCTGGGGGTACTGTACTTTTATCCCCTTTCCACGAGCCCACCCTTTTCCTCTTTCTTCACCTGGCTTACCCTCTTATTTGGGGTTATCTCTCTTTTCTTTAGAACTGTAAGCCCCCCCCCCCCGGGGAGGGGGGGGGGGACGATGACAATCTAGGTGTAGAAAAAAAGAGGAAGTAGGAGAGGCTCTTACAATATTGTTTGCAGATCTTTAACAATTTTTAATTCTTCCCATATATATATATATATATATGTATATATCTTGGATTCTTGTGCTTTTTCTATTTTTCTATATTCTTCTACCTTCCACTTTCACGCTATTCCTACGCATTATTAGCTTTGCAGGCTTACTCTTCAGAGATGGGGTGGGTAAGAGAAAAGGGAAGGGAGGGGAAGCTTCTTCAGAATTTCTTCAGAATTTGGGTGTGGAGCTGTGGCCTTTGCACAGCAA
Source organism: Ichthyophis bannanicus (assembly GCA_033557465.1). Lineage (NCBI taxonomy): Eukaryota > Metazoa > Chordata > Amphibia > Gymnophiona > Ichthyophiidae > Ichthyophis > Ichthyophis bannanicus. The sequence continues at coordinate 59,579,554 of CM066045.1, forward strand.
GCGTTTGTTTTCTTCCTTAAAGCTTGCATGTTTCAGGGGGTTTGAGGATCAGTAAAAATAGTCTTGAGCTGTCAGTTTTAAAAAGAAAGAAAGAGATATATAGCAGCATATATTTTAAAGAGAGGGATTTACTCAGCCTGTCATGGCTAAGAGAGGAGAAACTAGGGAAGTGGTCAATTAGCCTCAGTCGCGCATCCTCTAGCTTGCATAGGAGCTCTGTGAAGTATGAACTGAGGAAGCTGGCAAGGGACTGATAAGCTAGCATCATATTCTACAGGCTCCTTTGATACCTTTAGTTAACATGTTTTTTTGTAAAAACAACATTTTCATGTTTCCTTCAATAGGAATGTGTAAGTACGTCTCGGTAAGATCGAGTGACGTTAAAAACTCTCCCTTTCGAACTGCCACTATTACCGACCGCAATGTTTCCATTCGAAAATGAGGTACTCGCAGAGAGCGATTCACACCCTTGAGGTCTAGAATAGGACGGAATGACCCATCCTTTTTTGGAACCACGAAATAACTAGAGTATCGACCGACACCGTAAAACTCTCACGGAACCGGAACTACTGCCCCCAACTGAAGAAGACGCTCCAAAGTCTGCCATACCGCAGCCACTCTTTCCTGCCCTCTGCAAGGAGAGAGAACAAAAGAGTCTACTATTGGACGAGCAAATTCGAGAGCATAACCTTTGCGAATGATCTCTAACACCCACTGATCAGAGGTTATCTGGACCCAGGCCGGAAAAAACGTTTGAAGCTGACACCCCACTGGCTGAATACCTGCCCGGGCCCGCCTTGCTTCATTGTGACTTTCTAAGTGCTGTGGCAGAGGAAATAGCAAATCCTCTGCCTGCCCCTTGAAAGTCCTGAAAACCTTGACCTCGTGAAACAAATCTTCCTCTTTGAAAACCTCCAAACCGTGAAGTACGAAACCGCCTGAAGTCCCGAAACTGACCTCGCACAGCCGGTTGAAAACGACCTTGCTTCGGCTTATCTTCCGGTAAGCGTCCCCCTTTTGACTCCCCCGAATCCTTGACTAATTTGTCAAGATCCTCTCCAAAGAACAACTTCCCTTTAAAAGTCAGTTTACTAAGACGAGACTTGGAGGAACCATCTGCCGCCCAATTTCTTAACCAAAGATAACGACGAGCGGCAACCAATGAAGCCATACTATTTGCTAAAGCTCTGATTAAATCATAGTGAACATCAGCTAAATAAGCTGAGAGTCAAGTCGTGCCACTTCAGCTAAACTCTCCGGTGACTGCGGTGTCAGCTGATGTAAATACTGCGACCACCTTAGACAAGCTCTAGCCACCCAAGCTCCGCAAATAGAAGCTTGCAGCGACAGGGCATTAGCCTAAAAAGCCTGCTTTAACAAACCATGCACCTTCCTATCTTGCACATCTTTCAACGCTGCGCTTCCTTCTACCGGAATAGTCGTCTTCCTTGTGACCGCGGAAACTGCTGTATCTATATGCGGAGAACGAAACATCTCCCTTTCTTGATCAGCCAAGGGGTAAAGCCGATTCATTGACCTAACACCCCTCAAACCAGCCTCTGGTAAATCCCATTCACCTTGGATCATTTGTTTAACTACTCGATGCACCGGAAAAACTGCTTGAGTCTGATGAACTGCTTCGATAAGGGGATCCTCCAAACCCTGATCCTCTGTTGGTTGAACCGAAGAAAGATTGAGTGCCTGAAGGGACTCAGTAATAAGTGCTGTCAACCCCTCTTACCGAAAAACTCTTATAATCCTCACCTGATCTTCAGTCTCCTGAATTTCGCCTTCCTCAAGATCCTCAATTCCTAAATCTGGATCTAATTCAATATCATCTGCATCTGGCCAATCTGAATCCAAATGCTGATCCTCCAAAGACCGTGTCCTTTTAAGAGGTCTCACCAGACCACTTACCAGCTTGTCTGAAGCTGACCGTGCCAGCGGTGACGGGTCCTGCTGACGTAAGCAATAAGCCTGATGCATTATCAAAACAAAATCTGGAGAAAAACTCCCTAGAGCCAATGCCTGGCCTGCCGGAGCACCAGTACTAGATGACGCTGTCGGATTCTCCATTAAAGGTGTAGATGAAGCGTCCAAAAGAGATTCTTCCTCCATTGCTCTAGGCGGAGTCTGAATCCTCACCTGAATCTCCTGCTCCATATTGTTTGACTCAGCAGCACAGCTGTGACAAACCCCTGCGTCTGAGACTGCGCCCTTATGTGACCCGCACACGAGACACTGAGGACGCGACGGCATTAGCCACTAGCAAATAGAACTCAGCTCAGAAAGAAAAATAAACCCTTTTATTTTTTTTTTAATATATATGTAATTTTAGTGACATCACCGATCCCGATGGTGGTGTGAGGGCACCGCTCCAGGTCAAACCTACCAAAAATACTAACACTCACCTCGAAAAAACTGAGCAGATAGCTGCAAAAGTGGTGGAGGCTATCTGGAAGGCTGGGAGAGTGAGACACGATTGAAGCGGCGGAAAAGCCTGCGAGTGGGGAAGGAATCCTGCCGGTGATCTAGTGAGCGCAGGAGTCGGAGAGGCAGTGAGAGTTCACGCGGCAGTGGAGGAGACATCAGCAGCACTGCCGGACGGAGATCAGCACAACGCGAGGTGAGCGGATGGCCGGGGAGCGGAGAGTGGCAGAATAAAAGCAGCAGAGGAGAGGAAACAGGACAAATAAAAAAAAAATAAAACATGGTGACCACAGACCGCGTGGTGAATAGAACTGCAGCATGAGATGTGAGGAAGTGTGATCGGGAGTGCAGCAGAGGTCGGCAAGAGGAGTGCAGGACGGCAGGTGGAGGCAACCGGTCCCAGGAGTGACAGGAGGGAGTGAGCACGCTGCTGCTTAGAAAAGAAAGAAGATGAAAGAAGAGCAGCCAGCTTAAAGTGAAGTATACAGGCAAGAAGAAAGGGGGAAAAGGAAAATACCGCCCCCCCAAAAAAACCCAACAGAGAGAGAATTTCAAGTTGACAGGTCAGTGAGTGAGGCTGTGATATAAGATTTCAAAGGGACTCGCTTAGCGTATAAAAAAAAAGAAAAAAAAAACAATTTTGCTCCACGTGTAGCCTACAAGACAGAAGACAACTGAGGGGGGAAGGAAAGGAGCTGACCATGGCTACGAGAAGGAAAAGCATGGATCTGAGGGAGTATGCGGGAGCCGGCACAAGTGAGAAACCTGCGTTGGAGAATAAAAATAAAAGTGGTGAACCTGCTGAGGGGACTGCGCATCATCAAACTATGGAGCAGGTGAAGATACTATGCAAGAGATCACTAGAGCAGAGTTAAAGGAATAGTTCGTGGACATAAAGAAGGAAGTGCAAGCAGTTAAAATAGAACTCAGTGAACTTATAGGAAATTTGGAAGATGATATAGCAGAATTGACACACACGGCAGGGAATCACGAGAATCGGTTGCAGTATCTGGAGCAGCAGCAAGAGGAGCAGCAGCAGTAGTACCAGACAAGCCAAAAATGGCAGACGGATATGCAATATAAATTGGAGAACTTGGAAAATAGATCCCGCAGAAATAATCTGCGAATCCGTGGAGCTCCAGAGGAAAGGGGATTTCAGGACAGTGCAAAAGTGGCGGCTTCAATATGCTCGAAGATACTAAGGAAAGGAGGGGAAGAAGTGAGTCCTGCGGAGATTGAGTTGGATAGAGCACTGGGAATAGCACGAATAAATAGACCTAGAGATATCATCATCTGTTTGACCGGATATAGAATGAAATAAAGGACTGCAACAAAAATAAAGAGCCTAGGGACGCTAATTTGGCAAGGCTATCCAATTACCATCTATGAGGATTTGTCCCTTGGAACCTTACAGAGATGGAGAGCTTTGCAGCCTGTCACACAGGCTTTGCGAAGTAGAGACATTAAATACTGCTGGCTGCATCCGTTTGGGTTCTCATTCATAATAAATGGAAAAAAACGGAGAGTGCAGACACTTGCGGAGGCGACAGCGGCATTAAAGGATGAAGGGATCAGAGCAGCCACAGAAGCTAGCAGACAGAATATGACAACGGAGGACTCTGGAGGGGAACAGAGTAAAGCTGATGAAGAGAGGCAGGATTTGAAGAAGGGGAGGAGCATGGAGAGCAAAGATCGAGCAAAAAGACGAAAGACTGTAAAGTTGGAAAGGGACTGGAGGGTGGAGGGAGGGAAAGGAAAATCGGAGAACCAGAGACAGCAAGGGAGGTGGTAGAAATTGGTTTGATAATAAAAGCAATGTGAATGTTATATGTTATATGTGATGGAATGCAAATGAATATGCCAGGGAGTAATCTGTTTAGTGGAGTTCGGGGTGGAAGGGAGGGGGCGAAAGGGGATAAAGGAGGAGGTAAGGTTGGGGAAGGAGGGAAGGAAAAGGGGAAGGGAGGGAGGAGGGGCAGGTAGGGGAAGTAAGGGACGCACTACTCCAGACACTCCTGGGAAAGGAGGGCGAGGAGGTAGGGGGTGGGGGGAGGGAGAGGAGGGGGGGAAAGGGGGAAGGAAGGGGAGGGGGAGGGAGAGAGCAGCAGATGGAGAGGAGGAGGAGACAGGGGGTCTAGGGGGAGAGAAGTATGGGGGTAAAGAGGAGGAGGGTAGGAGGGGAGGGGGGACACTGAGAACAGGAGGAGGCATACATTCTAAAGAATTGGTGGTAAAAGGATCAATGTAAAAGGATTTACAACATGGCAGAAACGCAGGCTTTCAGAAAGGGAAGGAAGGAGAATGAAAACAGATATTATGTGTGTGCAGGAGACACACTTGAGGATGGGGCAGGAACACTTGTTATTTTCAAAACAGTACCCAAAGGTGGTGTTGGCGGGGCAGAGGGCAAATCCTTGAAAAGGTGGTGTTGGAATCTTGGTGGGGGAAATGGTTAGATGCTTGGTAGTAGAAGAAAAGAGAGGAAAGGATGAGAGGTGGGTTGGGGTGAAGTTGAGAGGGAAGGAGGGTAAGGTATGGGTGATAAATATGTATGGGCCAAACAAGGGGCAGGGAGAAGCATTTGGGAACATAACTAAGGAATTGGAGGAACTAGGAGAAACCCTGATAGTGTTGGGAGGAGATTTCAATTTGACTTGGAATCCAAGACTAGATAATAGTGGAGGGCAAGCCAGTGGAAGAAAGAAGGATAGACAAAGCTTGCGAAGGATGCAGGAAAGACTAGGATTGATAGATTTGTGGAGGTCTAGACATCCAGGGGAGCGTAAGTATACTTTTTACTCCCAGGTGCATGGAACATGATAGATTAGACATGATATGGGGCGGGGGGATGTGGGCCTTGAGGGTAAAAGAAGTGGAACTAGGGGAAATTACATGGTCCGATCATGCTCCAGTAACTGTGATTTTTGACATGGGCATAGAGGATGAGGGGATAAAGTTTTGGAAGTTAAATGATTCATTGTTGGAAGAGGAGGAACACGTAGGAGTAATTAGGGAAGCTCTAAGAGAGTATTTAGAGTATAATGACACGGGGGAGGTCCAGTTGAAGACTGTCTGGGAGGGACTAAAAGCGGTGATTAGGGGGAAACTCATAAGTATAGCGGCGAGGCTTAAGCGGCAGAAGAAAGTGGAGGAAGAACTGTTGGAGCGGATAAAGCAATTGGAGGCTCAGCATCAGGGAACCAAGGATCAGGTAGTAATGGCGAAATTGATAAAGGCTAGGGCGAGCTACGTAGGGGGAGGGCTCAGCAAATAGCGTATAAACTAGATGTCCTGAAGCAAAAATATTTCAAAGGGGGAAATAAGGCAGGGAAGATTCTGGCAAGTAGGCTGTGAGCCTATAGGCAAGCAGCGTACATCGATGGTATCAGAGATAAAAAAGGGAGAATGGTGCACAGCACGAAAGCAATAAGTCAGGTTTTCCATGAATACTATAGTGAGCTACAAAAAGGGCAAGAAGAGATCAAGAGTTATTTGAGAGAATGTGGGTTGAGGACGATAGAGGCAGAAGAGAGGGAAAGAATAGGGGAGGATATAAGGGAGGGGGGAGGTGAGGGAGGCTATAAAGACTTTGAAATCAGGGAAGTCACCGGGGCTGGATGGTTACACGGCGCAATTCTATAAGAAGATGGAGGAGCAAGTTGTACCAATATTGACTAGGGATTTTAACAAGATAGACAAGGAAGGGGAGGGGATTCCACAGACCATGGGAGAGGCAGGGATCACTGTGATACCGAAACCTGGCAAGGACAAGGGGGTATGTGACGCTTACAGACCCATCTCATTGATTAATTTAGATGCTAAGATATTAGGTAAGATACTGGCTAATCGGATTCAAGGGATTTTGCCTAGAGTAATACATAGAGATCAAACCAGGATTGTCAAGGGGCGGCAAGGGAGTGATAACATTAGGAAAGTGATGAATATTGCTTGGCATCTCCAGAGATCGGGAGAACCAGCGATATTAGTGACAGTGGATGCGGAGAAAGCATTTGACCGCGTTGAATGGCCGTATATGTTCCAAGTGTTGGCACAGATGGGGCTTGGGGATAAGTATAGAGCCTGGATAAAAGCACTATATGAGCCCCCCGTGCACGCAGATTAGAGTGAATGGGGGGTACTCGGAGCAATTTACAATGGGGAGGGGTACAGAACAAGGCTGCCTGCTGTCGTCGCTTTTATTTGCGCTGGCAACAGAGCCATTGGCTGAAGCGGTTAGGAGGGAGGTAGATGTTAAAGGGGTAGTAGTGGGAGGAAGGGAGGGGAAAATAGCGCTGTTCGCAGATGATGTCATATTCACGTTGAGGCAGCCCTTAACTACTATGCCAGTATTGATGAAAATTATAAATGAATGCAAGTAAGACTAAAGTTTTGGGGTTTAATCTGGAAGGGGGTTAGAGGAGCGCTTGAAGGTGCATTTCAAATTTAAATGGGTACAACAGCAGTTTCGGTATTTAGGGATACAATTAGGGAAACCCATTGAGAAAATTAAATAATGGAATTACCAAAGAATAGGGGAAAATATTCGGAATGATTTGTCAAAGTGGCGATCGGTTAGAATGCCATGGATGGGGAGGAAAGCGGTGGTAAAGATGAATGTACTATCCAGACTGTTGTTTTTGTTCACATCTTCGATGACCAAGAAAGAGATAGGAAAAATGCAGAATCTGATTATGCAATTTATCTGGGAAAGGAAAAGGCCGAAACTGGCCAGAGCGACTATGTATCAAGTGCGGTCGGAAGGAGGTTTGGGGGTACCATGTTTGACAAAGTATTATGAAGCTGCTCAATTGAGGGGGCTTCTGGAATGGAGAGAGAGGGTGGACCCCTTGAGTTGGGTGCATATCAAATCAGGGGGAGAGGAAGTTAAAGAGAAGCGGATATGGGACCCGGGAGGGGGGCAAGATAAGGAAGAGCAGGGTAACCCATTTAGGGAACTTATGTTCCAGATTTGGAGGAAACGGAGGGGGTACTTACTGGAGGGGAAAGTGTACTCGCGATATACCTTTATTAAAACAGTGGGAGATAAGGAGTTGGGGGGGGGGGGATGGCTCAGCTATATAAGGGGTGGAGAGGGAAAGGGTTGCTGAGGTTGGGGCAATTATTAAACAAAGGGGGGGGGGGGAATTAGGACTTTTGAGGATCTCCAGCAGCAGTATGAGTTGGATAGAAAGGATCATTACGCCTATGTACAATTGTGGTACTTTTTGCAAAAAAAGAAGGTGAAGTCAGATCTTGAAAGACGGACCTCACCGTTTGAAGAAATGATGGGGAAGCAATGGGTACAGAGGGGGGTAATATCAAGAATCTACAAACTGCTTCTACAGAAGGGGAAGGAGAAGGGGAGGTGGCAGCAGAGATGGGAAGAAGAAATACCGGGTCAGTGGGATGAAGGGAGATGGGCGGTAGTTTATGAGAAGGCCTATAAACTAGTTAGGGGAATACCAATGTTAGAAAATAGTTTGAAGCTGCGCTATAGGATGTATTGGACGCCAGAGTGGGTACAAGTCATATTTCCAAATAGTTCCAGTGACTGCTGGAAGAAATGTGGGGAAAAGGGGGACTTAATGCATATGGTTTGGAAGTGTCCAAAGGTGCAGGAGTTTTGGAGTAAAGTAGAACGGTTGTATGGGGATATCACGGGAGTACAGATAGTGTTAACACCAGGGTGGGGAACAATAAAAAAGTGTGGTACTGGTATGAAAAGTGGAGGAGGGGGGTGTGGAGCAAGTATGGGGAGGGGAGGGAGAGGAGGAGAGGGTGGGTAGAGTGAGAGAGAATAAGAACTGGTGGGGTGGGATGAGAGGAATAGAGGAGAGGGGATGAGGGAGAGGAGGGGGTAGAGAGGGGGGAGGGTGGAGGTAGGGGGAGGGAGGGGGAGGAGGTTATAAACTGTATTGGAGGGGGTTGAAGAGTATGGGATGTGGGAGAGTACAGGGGGTTGTATCTGATATCTGTTATATGTTAAGAATTTGAGAAATGTTATGTATTCAAATGGTGGAAGCGAATCAAATGTTTATACAACCTATAACCAGTATTAGGGTAAAGAAGGTTAAAGTTACGGGTGTGGTAAAACGCTATATGCAGGAGGAGGGGAGGTTGCAAAAGATGAAAGACAGAGGGTATAGGTGGTGTTAATCAAATATGTTAGAAATATATTCTGCAAGTTTAGATACGTATGATGAGGCGCGATGATGTAAAATGCTGACAATGAATGGAACATGGTTGTAAGTTTGTTATAGAAAATGAATAAAAGTAAATTGCAAAAAGAAAAAAAACAAACAAACAGACTGAATAAAATAAATTTAATAGCCAGAAGAAACCACTGCAAACACACAAAAAACTCTTAAAACTATATTAAATAAATTAACAATATGCTATAAGACAATAAAAAACGGCCCGCAAAGCAACGAACACTAAAAACACAAAGGAGCTCACACCAAAAAAACGTGAAACAGCCTACCCGATCGCTGGCGACTGCCCCTGAAACTTAAAATCAGCCCTGATTCAATTTTTGCTGTTAAAAACGGCAGTCCTGACATCCGCGGCTCTGCTTAGGAAGGCCCGAAGCAGCTGCCACCGTGAGGACCAACAGAACGCTGTTGCTAATCAAAAGAGAACCGCCGCTGCCTTGTCCGAAGTCCTGAAACTGAAGGCAGCCGTTTGAACAGCCTGCACAACTCCCCTCCGTCCACACAAGGCGATCCCTCTCCTGATTTTTTTTTTAACAAATTTAAAGATATATTGCCCCAGAAAATAAAATAAATTACAGGAAAGTTAAATAAAAGTAAAACCTGACTAAAAAGACTAAGTGCTCCTTATCCGTTCCTCTAGTGAGCCCAGCACCTAGGCTCACTACATCCTCCTGCTGCATGGAGACTGGACACACTGGGGGCTGATGGGAGAGACCAGCGGAATGCCTCCAGTGATGTCACGATTCTGAAATTCCAGTTGCCAGGAGGAGGTGCGCAACCCAGCGGTGAGGGACTGAACTGGAGGGACGATAAGGAACTTTATATTTTGCACAGCAATGTAGAAATCCACCACTGCTTCTATTTCTCTGTTGATATGTCTGCTTGGGAGTGATATTGCTGCTGTCATGGGATGGGTAGGGAGGAGGACAGGATAATGACTGCTTTTCCCTCTTCCACATCTTGTTGCATAAACCTGGAGCTAAGGTGTCCTGCAGCCCCCTCCCCCCCCCTACACTTCGGATAAGTGTCTCAGATTTGCTTGCAAAGAGTCTGGTAACCTTATTCTCCACCCCTGCCCCTTCCTTTTCTTTCCTTCTGCATCTGATCAACCAGTGATCACACAGACTCTAAGAAGCCTTTCTGGGCAGGGGTTGCATCGTGTAGCCTGACAAGTTATGAACAAGTTCTTAAGATGTGGGCTGAAGCCAGTGAATGGACCGCACACATCTCTGGTGCTGCGTTAGACCATGTGGGTATAACAATACACTGCACGGACTCCAGTCAGCAGGAAACTGGAGAGTCAAAGACCTTTGGTACTAAAAGAGTGCAGAAGAGACCAATTTTATAAGAGTCACAAATTATATATTTTTTATCACCCGATATCACTGAACAAAAATATTCCTGCCATCTCCGCTTATTATGTCCTATCTGCAATGCAATGTGTGCGTTTGAGTCAATGCTGACGCCTGGTGACCCGGCAGCTCCTGGGTTTTCTTGGCAGTGTCACCGGAAGTAGATTGCCAGTCCTTTCTTCCGAGGCAGTGGAGGGTTAAGTACGTTGCCCAAGGCCACAAGGAGTGTTAGTGGGAATTGAACCCTGGTGATTACTAAGCTAAAACTGTAACCTAATGAGGCCAGGGTTCAATTCCCACTAGCACGCCTTGTGACCCTGGGCAAGTCACTCAACCCTCCACTGCCTCGGAAGAAAGCCCTGGCAAACTACGTCCAGTCACGCTGCCAAGAAAACCCAGGAGCTGCTGGGTCGCCAGCAATCATCACTGACTCAAAGGCACACGTTGCATGTCCTACCTACTTGCCCTTAGATTAGGAGCACCATGGAGTCGGATCTATCATCTTCTGTAATTTGCCTTTTCATTTTTACTTTTTTAAATCTCAGTTTTGTACGACATCCTGAAAGTGTAAAAGATGGCACTTTGCAAAAAATGATTATCGAGGTTATTAGAGAGCACTGATGCCTAAAGTCAGCAAATCCTGAAGCGTGAGCTGGTATTTTTCTGCAGTAATAGCGAATGTTTCACCATAATTACTCCTGTAGCATTCAACTTATTGTCTCAAGCACTCATTAGACTTTGCACTTTGCGATAAAATTCAAATTAAACTTATGACATCTAGCAAATGCATGAAAGAAAGATCCCTGTTATGAAGGTCGCCAGACTATTTGCAGGCAAATCTGGAATGCTTATGCGAAGAGAGGGAGCGGGGAGAAGGGGCATCTTGGTTCCAGGTTTGAGCTACAAGGTGTGAAGGAAGGAAGAGGAGATATTACCCAGAACCCCCCCCCCCCATTCATTCCATGACAGCCATAATATCACTTGCAAGCAACTAAACCAACAAAGAACTAGAAACAGTGATGCATTTCCCCTGTACTGTGCAAAATATAAAGATAACGGATCCTAATTCTATAAAACTGACATTCAAATCATTAAAGTGAAAATAATTTTTTTCTACCCCTTCTGTTCCCATTGCAGGAATTGGAGACAGGAGGCTGCCAAGCATGTGGGAAGGGCCGGCCCAAGGGTTTCTGCTGCCCTAGGCAGACCTCTGATGCTGTGCCACCCTACTGGCTCACCACGCTGCTGCGGCCTTGAGGCTCGCCGCGGCATGGGAGGATTCACCGTGCTGCCCCCCTGACATCCATTGTCTCACCTGGGGGAGGAGGGCAGCACGGCGATTCCTCCCTTCCTTGCTACAGCGAGCCTTAAGGCATCCTGTTCCTGCCCCCCTCCCCCCCCCCAGCATGCCATGACTATATGCACCTGTGCCGTTGCTTTAAGGCCCTCTGCAGCACCACTCTTGGAGGGAGGGAGGGATCAGCTGGCATGCCGCCCACCAGGGTCTGCCACCCTAGGTGACTGCCTAGTTTGCTTAGTGGACAGGCTGGTCCTGAATGTCAGAATTGGGGACAAAGCTCTAAAATCAGGGACAATCCCAAAAACTGGGGACACCGGACATCCGATAACCTTACTGTTACGCTGAACACCGTCTCTGAAAACTCCATGCTTACAATTGAAGGTAACCGCCCAGTCAGCTCTGGATCCGGGCAGACTCGGCTGGCTTCCTTTGAGGGGGGGTTCTGAACCGTACTTGGGAGCAGCCATTTTCTACTAGCAGCAGCAGTGATGTCAGAAAGCCCCTCCTTCTTGTTAGGAAACAGGAGGGGCTTTGTGGCACCTCTTCTTTCTCTACTGCTGTTGGCGGCGTAAGATGGATGCTCCCAGGAGCGACATAAACCTAGCTCACAAGTTGCATTTTAGGTTGTGCGTGTCCAGGTGGGGGGTTTCAATACCCATTTTCAGCAGATTGGACAACATACTGTCTTGGATTCAGAACATGTGGGCTGCTGCAGAAAAACTAGCATACCCTTTCTGCGCAGACAACACAACTTATACGCACAAGTTCCGCCATGCCAAATGCAGAAAAGTACACGCACACAGCAACGCCAAGTGTATTTAAATAATATGCAAATGAGCTCTACATATTCACATGGAATGCTTATAAGGTCTGCACCCAGTGCAGAGAAACACCTACCTAGAGGATTGCGTAACCATCAAGTGCGCCACTATCTCTACGCCTGGTCTGAGATGACGTATACATCTTGCGCATGTAGGGAAAGACTGTTTCAGAGTATGTACCGGTGAACAGTTACCTTTGATGTGAAAATTTTCTGCGTGCCTCTTTCAGCGCATAAGCGAAAGTTCGGCGTTCAAGAACACATGTCTTTTGCTTCTTATCCTGGTGTGTTTTTTGGACTCACTTATATCATTCTCCATTTGCTGTTAGGTCTCTTTTGGGCAAAATAGTGTTGATTATTATGGGCTGGATGCAAAAAAAACCTGCGTGTCCTGTGCGCATAACGAGAGCGTTGGACATTTTCACACGTGTACACTAATACTGATCATTTGTATAGTGTTACAAGACGTATATAGCGCTGTGCAGACACATGTAAAAGACAGTTCCTGCTCATCAGAGCTTACAATCACACGGCCACTTGTAACGCATTTGTTTACGCATGCGTTGGCTCCCTTCCTTTCAACTTTACACCAAAGTTTTGCGCACAGCTCATTTGCATACACGTCCTGTGCTGCATGCTGGTGCTGAAGGATCACGTTATCAGCACGCTACAAAAATGCGTACGCAGCTAATAGCACCCAACTTCAGCGCCGGCTTTCTGCATCAGTCTGATGTCGTTTCCCTTTTATCGCTGGAGTGTCGGAGCATTCCCTGATCAAGGGGGAAGGAAGCGAAGTCCCTCATCAAGGGTTCCCCTTATCATGATTTTACACCTCCCCCATCTACAGAAGCTTACCCTTGCAATCCACCTTGGGGCCTAGGGCTGGCATGCCTGTCTTTCCATCTACCTCCTCAAAGAATCTACCTGCCTGTGTATGTTTGTTAAAAGAAATTTGACCTGATATGTTTATGATGTTCATTGTGCTTTTATACCAAAACTCTAATAAAAATATAAAGTAAAAAAAAAAAATTATTATACGTTAGTGAAGTTTCCTAGCACCCAGCTCACATTCCTCATTTTAATGCCACTGTATTGCTTTGCTATTTCTTATTTTTGCCATGGTAAGTTATAAAATTGCTTTTCAGCCTTGATATATCATTTTATTTTTAAAAATAGTAAATGAACAAACAAAATAAAGAGCTACCCTAACCTCCGCAGGCTGGGATAGTAGATAACAGTTAATCTTATTTTATGAGTCAATGCAACCTGCAACAACTCAGTTGTACAGTAAAAAAAAAACCACTTTGGGAAATAGCAGCACATAAACGATCATCTGAAAGTTTTAAGACTACTTACAGTGATGGAGCGCGAACGCAACCTTGTATGCAGGTTACTTGACGTGGTTAAAATGGATCAATTCTTCTCTGGAGTCTGGTAGTCAGAGCTGAGGGTTGACAGAGAGGAATTCTTGGGGTTCTGTTTATTTATTTATTTAACAGTTCTTCTATACCGCTCTATTTTAGATCAGAGCGGTTTACATTTAACATCAACTATACAACACAAGGAAATTTGAGTTGTATTTACAATAAACAGGGAGATCAACTTGGAAGTAACTGGGGGAACTATGTACATTGTATAACTATATACATTAACTATATATATTCTGTTCTGTTGCTTTGCTATTGATTCTGCCCCCTCTTATGCTCGTTGCACCCTCCCCTTCCTCAAAATTTGCCTTAGTCCAACACACCAAGCAGGAGATTCATGTGACCTCCAACGACAACAGCGTTCACAGGCCCCGGGAAAAACAAGGCCCAGGCAATGCCCAACAGAGACATCTATGGATGGGATTAATGGAGCTGCGGTCTGCAGGCCGCTGTCAAGGACAGGCTCTTTGATGGCTAAGTTACAGAGGAAGGAAAAATATGGAAAAAAACTTGGGGAGAAGAGAGGATCCTTGTTTGTTGTGAATGAAAGCGTATGGCACCTTAACCCCAGGTGCATCAGTTACAACTAAGCTGAAAGCTCAGAGGAAGCCACCAACCAGGCCGAATCAGGGCCGGTGCAAGGATATGAGGTGCCCTAGGTGATCCCTCATTCCTGCCTTCCCCACTGCCACCACCCCTGTCCAGGACCTGCAGCAATGACAACAATACATCAAAGCGGCACTTACCAGAGCCTCTGAACGACTGTGTGCTGCTGCTGTGCTGAGAAAGGCCAGGCAGTCCCGTCCCCTTTGATGCAGACCTCCTGTTTGTCCAGAGGTGGAACCGACTGCTCAGAGCACAGCACCAACGGCATGTAGCGGTTCAGAGGCTCTGGCAAGCGCTGCTTTTCTGTTTTATTGTCATTGCCACCCTTGCAGGTTTCAGAGAGGTGTAGGCGTGGCGGGAATGGGCTGCCGCCTGAAGTTTGCAGCTCTAGTCAACCGCCTAGTTCACCTAATGGTAACACCGGCCCTGTGCCGCATCCCTCTTCTCTCCCAAAATACAGTTAAATACTCTCCAAGAGATCATCTTACCTGGCAGTATGTTTATTTCCTAGTATTGCTGCCTTACAGCTGAACACACATCTGTGGAGTCCAAACGAGATGATCCCAATACTGTGTGGAAAATCAGTTTCCCATAGAAAACATCCCCTGAGTAGCAGATGTTTCCAAGAAAAGAAATGCATGGTTTTTATATTTTACCTTTACGTTTGAGCCAAACTGTCTGAGACCGCCAGAAAGATTAAGGTCAGATGGAAGTACATGAAAACCGCTGTATAGGGTCTATACAAGTCTGTCTATGTATCTAGAGAATTTCGGCTTAAACATCCCTTTATACTGTTGGGTTAATGAACAGTGGTGGACGCTCTTTCTAAAAAAGCTTTCATTTGCACCATCCAGCTCTAATGACTCTCTCTGGTCTTCTCATTAAACATTAGATGAGACTGTATTAAGAGTTGGCTTGCATTGTTGCTGGAAGGAATGCATGGTATCGTTAACTGCTATGCTTTGACGTGCCTCAGAGGACACAAGGGGCTTATATAATTAGTAGCTCACAATAGCCAGCATTTTTTGTCCGGTGCTGTTGCCTAGAATAAGTGAGGAGAAGCAATGGGATAGATAACACAGGTTATTCAGATAAACCCTGCAGATGTTGTTCACACAGCAGAGTTGGAGCTGCTGCAACAGACGCAAACACAGATAGATATTTGGTTGCCACCTAGTGGCTGGAGCTAAGTTACATGTAATGCCGAATATGGATAAGGCCAATTGTTCAGTGCCGTCGAGACTCCTGGCAACTCTAGGGGAAGCAAAAGAATTCAGTGATTCCTAGTCATCTCTGGTGCCGATAACTGGCCAGATAGCTCTCCTCCCATGTTTAATCTTTGTGTTTCCAAGTTGCCCCTGCTTTTCCACTTTGTGCACACGTACAACTATTTCTCATCTCTACTTTTTAAATGTCCCTATTCTCCTGGGGGCACATTACAATGCATGCAGCATCCTGAAAAGGAATTAATTTTTGAAACTTGGAGGCTTGGTCTGTACATATCAGGAGACCATCAATTCTTTTACCAGAAAGAGCCTGCTAAACCTATCAGCCAGCTTCTGCTGGAATTCCCTGCTTGGTTCAGCATGGGGCGAGCTGGCATGGAGACAGGGGTGTGGAACCTGGGGGAAATCACCAACATTCAGGAGTCTAACTCTATAGAAGCAGATATATCAGCCACAGACATGGAAAACATGGCCGCAGCAGCGACCCGAGAAAGGCCGCGGAATCTCTTCTTGCTCCCCACATCGCAGCTCTTTCTCTGTCGTCACTTCTCTCTGCCAGGCTGCAGGGACGCCTGTCGTCCAGTGGCATACTTTGGGCGGAGCAGGGGTGGAATTGTAGAGATGCATACATTATGTGCACACACGTATGCCTGCCTCGGAACGGGTGTAAATCTATGCTCGTGAATTTGCACACCACTGGTTCATATAGGCACCTGTGTTGCTTTAGAAAATGTCATCCTAGAGAAGAGCAGTTTATGATAGTCATGAGATGAACTGGACATGCCTCAGACATAGGCGTCAGTAAGGAGTCGCATGTCACTGGAGTCTGGCACAGTGGTGTGTGGTCGAGAAGGTGTTCCTGTACATTCAAAGATGAAAAGATAATACAATTCAATTGTTTTGCGAGGCAAATGAAGACAATGAGCGCCATAAGTAGAAACATAGAAACATAGAAATATGACGACAGAAAAAGACCACATGGCCTATCTAGTCTGTCCTTCCATATCAACAACTACAAAAGTCCCCTTAAAAATTAGTTTTAAATGATGTGGCTAATTTTGACCAAACATTCCAAAATCTCGTTTTCATAATTTAACAAATGATCAATGGCAAGCTCTACGTGAACTACGTAACAATCAAGAGATAATTATCCACAGAGCAGATAAAGGTGGAGCTACAGTAGTGCAATCATCATCCCAATATCGGTCCCATCTTTTGGATCAATTAAATGATACTAAATATTATGCTAAAATATCTGAGAATCCAAAGATTAATTTACAATAAGAAATTCTAACAATCATGCAGGGAGCGTTACCTAAGAATTGGATCACTAAGCGTGAATTTAAGTTTTTAATTTTTCTACATCCGCTGACTCCAATTATATACACAGTTCCAAAAGTCCATAAGTCTTTGACCATGCCTCCAGGTAGGTCTATAGTGTCTTGTCGAGGATCAGTGTTAGAACCACTCTCCAAATTCTGTGATGTGTTTTTACAACCATGTGCTCAAAAGGTATTATCCTTTTTAAAAGACACTACTCACTTTATCGAAAAACTTGAACAAGTCACAGATTTAGTTGACACCTTATGGCTTGTTTCACTAGACGTAACAGCAATGTAATCTAATATTGATCAGGACCAAGCCTTAGCTGTGATCTCTCAATTAAAACTCCCTCTATCGAATAGGATTCCTCGGGCGTTTTTTCAACAACTTCTTGGTTTAGTGCTCACCAGGAATTATTTTCAATATGAACAACAATGCTATCATCAAATCCAAGGGATTACTATGGGGGGCAACGTTAGCCCCATTTATAGCTACATTATATATGGCTGAGTTTGAATCTTCTCTGATTTATCCATCTTTATGGTTCAGAGAAGTGGTTTTATGGGTTAGATTCCTTGATGATATATTTTTTCTGTGGAAGGGATCTGAGGTGAATTTACATTCATTCACGCAATGGCTAAACTCTTTACGACCTAATTTGTCCTTTACAATGCATTATCATTTTTCTAAACTCTAATTTTTAGATGTTTTAATTTTGAAACGAGAAAACAAGCTTCACACTACTCTGTTTAGAAAATCAGTGCAGAGAACTACACTGTTGAACTATTCGAGCTTTCATCTGCTGTCTTTGAAAAAAGGTCTTCCATTTGGACAATTTTTACGCTTACGGTGTATTTGTTCAAACCATCAAGATTTTTTGGATCACGCACATGAATTATCACAACGTTTGGTACAAAGAGGATACCCAAGAAAAGTTATTAAAAAAGCATTTTTGCGAGCTAAATTTACCCATCGAGAATGGCTATTCCCTTCGGTGGATTTGGCTGAATCCAATAATCAAACAGCAACTTCCCAACCTGATGTATTAGTGGGGATATAACCGTATATGTCACACACTGAAAAAATTAAGAAAATCCTTTTTAAACATTGCATATTTTACAGTTACACTCATGTTTCCAGAAAAGGTTACAAATTCTTCATACACAAGGTCCTAATCTTCGGGATTTAGTTGGCGTTACTTCTCCTTTAGATAGACAATCTTTTGAACAACATACTAATTTGGGCCATTTCTCTTGCACCACTTGTGATTATTGTCAGCATTCTATTGTAGGTCAGGAATGGCAGATACCTAATTCTGTTTTTCTTCTTCATATGCCCATGTAACCTTCTATATATTGGGAGAACAATTCGACCTATACGGATTCGGTTACGGGAACATGCATCTAAAATTAAAACTAAAACTACATCTGCTCCTAGTTCAACACTGTCTGGACCATCAACATTCGTTTATAGATATTTCTTGGAGAGTTCTTGATTATGTGCCAGTAAACCCACGAGGAGGCAATCGTGAACAACGTCTTCAATTGCTTGAACAAACGTGGCTATTTAGGTTATCCACGGTGGAACCACAAGGGTTGCAGAGCAGAGATGGCATCCATCTGTCCAAGAAAGGTCAACGCATCTTCGGTAGTAGACTGGCTAATCTACTGAAGAGGGCTTTAAACTAGATTCGTTGGGGATGGGTGAAGAAAGCCCCCAGGTAAGTGAAAGCCCCCAGGTAGGTGATACATTAAATACCTTTATGGAAATGGGTAACAGGGGTAACATATGGAAAGCAGTGTGCATTAATGCCCGTAGCATGGGAAATAAGATCCCTGGTGGGAGCGGCTGACTTGGATTTAGTGGCAGTTACAGAAACATGGTTCACAGAAAACCATGACTGGGATGTAACTATACCTGGCTATACTTTATTCAGAAAGGACAGGGTAGGAAGAAGGGGAGGAGGAGTGGCACTATATGTAAAAACTACTATTAAAGCTTTGGAATTACAGAGCTTAAAAGGGAGAGAGGAGGCATTGTGGGTTAAACTAGAAAGAGGGAAAGAGAAATCTATTTGCATTGGTGTGATATACAGACCTCCCTCACAAGAGGAAGAGGTGGACAGAGAGTTAATTGAAGACATACGCAGCATTGCTAGGAAAGGGGAAGTGCTACTGATAGGAGATTTCAATATGCCAGATGTTGATTGGCACATTCCTGCTGCAGTATCATCTAGAAGTAAGGAGATCCTGGATTCTCTACATGGAGAACTATTCAGGCAATTGGTAACAGACCCCACACGTGAAGGGGCCATACTGGACTTGGTACTTACCAATGGTGAAAGTGTTTCTGATGTTGTAGTGGGAGATCATTTTGCATCCAGTGATCACCAGATGGTGTGGTTCAGTATTAGGACCAGGGCTGTTAGAATCCATTCCAAGGTGAGGATCTTAGACTTTAGGAAGACTAACTTTGCAAAGATGGGCCAATACCTCAGGGAGTCATTAGTGGGATGGGAACAGCTGGGGGATGTAGAAAAACAGTGGGCAAAACTGAAAGAGGGTATTTTAAGGGCAACCAACCTTTTTGTTAAAATGGTAAATAAAGGCAAAAGGAAAAGGAGACCGCTATGGTTTTCGAAGGAAGTAGCTGAAAAAGTGAAGAAAAAGAGGGAGTCCTTCATGAAATACAAGAGATCACAGAGAGAGGAAGACAGGCATCTGTATTTGGAAAAACTTAGAGAAGCTAGAAAAGTAGTCAAGAAGGCAAAGATTCAAAAGGAGGAGGAAATAGCCAATGCAATAAAATGGGGGGGATAAGACATTTTTCAGATATATTAGTGAGAAGAGGAAGGGCAAAAGTGGTATTGTCAGACTCAAGGGTGCAGGGGGGGAATATGTAGACGCTGATAAGGATAAAGCAGAATTGCTTAACAAATATTTTTGTTCTGTGTTCACAGATGAAGAACCAGGAGCAGGACCTCAGAAAACACCCACAAATAAGAACAGAAGCGAGGGACATCTTGAACAATTTTCAGAAGACTGTGTTCGTGAGAAACTAGCTCAACTTAAAAGTAGACAAAGCGATGGGACCGGATGGGATACACCCTAGAATACTGAGGGAACTTGGGGACGTTCTAGCAACTCCACTGACTGACCTTTTCAATGCCTCGTTGGAGTCAGGAGTGGTGCCAAAGGACTGGAGAGAGGCTCATGTGGTGCCTTTACACAAAAGCGGAAGTAAGGATGTGGTTGAAAACTACAGGCCGGTTACTTTAACTTTGGTGGTGAGTAAATTATTGGAAACGCTGCTGAAAGAGAAAATAGTGAGGTTTCTGCAGTCCAGCGGATTACAGGACCCGAGGCAGCATGGATTCACCAGAGGCAGGTCTTGTCAGACAAATCTGATCGATTTCTTTGACTGGGTGACCAGGGAGTTGGACCGAGGGAGAGCTCTAGATGTGGTGTATTTAGATTTTAGTAAAGCCTTTGACACTGTTCCTCACAGGCGACTTATAAACAAACTGAGCACCCTAGGGATGGACCCTAAAGTTAATGCTTGGGTTAGAAATTGGTTGGGTGGGAGGCGACAAAGAGTACAAGTAAATGGAGCTCACTCTGAGCAGAAGGATGTTACCAGTGGTGTGCCCCAGGGATCTGTCCTTGGTCCGATTATTTTTAACATCTTTGTTAGTGATATAGCGGAAGGACTGTCGGGTAAGGTTTGCCTCTTTGCGGATGATACCAAAATCTGCAATAGAGTAGACACCCAGGAAGGTGTAGATAACATGAGGAGGGATCTAGCTAGGCTTGAAGAATGGTCTAGAATTTGGCAGCTGGGATTTAATGTTAAAAAATGTAAGGTCATGCATTTGGGCTGCAGCAATCCAAAGGAGCAATACAGTATAGGAGGTGAAGTACTTTTGTCCACTAAAGAAGAGCGGGACCTAGGCGTGGTTGTGTCTGATGATCTTAAAGTAGCCAAACAGGTAGAAAAGGCAACGGCAAAAGCTAGAAGGATGCTTGGGTGCATACGGAGAGGAATGGCTAGCAGAAAAAAGGAGGTGATAATGCCTCTGTATAAGTTTTTGGTGCGACCTCATTTGGAGTATGGTGCGCAATTCTGAAGACCGCACCTTCAAAAGGATGTGAACAGGATGGAGTCGGTGCAGAGGGTGGCTACTAAAATGATTAATGGGCTTCATTATAAAGCATATGAGAACAGACTTAAGGATCTTAATATGTACACCTTAGAGGAAAGGCTGGATAGAGGTGATATGATTGAGATGTTTAAATACCTCCGTGGCATAAATGTTCAGGGAGAGAGCCTCTTTCAATTGAAAGCAAGTTCTGCTATGAGGGGACATGGGATGAGGGTGAAGGGAGATAGATTCAAGAGTGATATGCGGAAATATTTCTTTACAGAAAGAGTAGTGGATCCATGGAATAGTCTCCCAGTGGAGGTGGTAGAGATGAGGACAGTAACTGAATTCAAAAAAGCATGGGACCAACACAGAGGATCTCTAAAGGTAAAAAGTGGACTGTTGTAGTTGTTGTTATGGAAGGACAGACTAGATAGGCCATGTGGTCTTTTTCTGTCATCATGTTTCTATGTTTCTATGTTTAATAAAGAACTTGATTGGACCAGCCTTCTTTGAGACATCAAGTTTTCGTTTTCAAATTGAATGGGTCAGTTCTACTTTGGATTTCATGACGTGTACAGCTGTGATTGGTTTCAACTGGCATTTAACTGAGATACCTGCATTGTGGCATTAGATCGTAAATGAGCATGCGCTGGCGTCCTGAAAAACTGGGGAAGCTAGATGTTGGTTTGCAGTTTAAAAAAGCATTGAAACAGGGCATTAAGGATCGGTTTGCCCGAAACGCAGTACTGTGTTCTTGGTTATAAACTGCGGACACTTGTGAGATTGATATCGATACTGAGTCTGACAAATAATTACAACTCAGTTCTTGGTCACAATTTGCGGACACTTCAGAGTTTAACATTGACAACTGAATTTGGTAAACAACTATTACTTAGTTTCACATGAACAAAAGATAAGTAATTTCTATTGGTTGTTACTTCGGTTGGTCCTATTGATTTTTTGATATGTAAAGATGTTGGAAGCAATACATTTTTGAACATATTTGGTGTAGGGCACACTTCTATATGGTGTTTTTTTTACCTATGTTTTAAAGCTCCGGTTGGAGCTTATTAAAATTGAGTAAAATGGAAGTATTGCCACGAGAGGTAGTTTGTTTCCTCACGGTTAACCTGCCAACATTAATACACTCACATATATATTTCAGCTCATGATTTTTGGTGTTGCTCTATTTTTGTTTCTGAGTAGATTTGTATAGAGTATTAGTTATTTTGACTTATAAGACAGCAGACATTCTGAGTAAGGGGAGTGTGGTACCCTGCTCCCAGCTTTCAACATTTTTTACAGAGAACCAGACACTTAATAAGTTTGATACACTGGCCTGCAAATGTTTCTGGCAAGGCAGCAAATTGGCAGATGCCAATGCAGTCTTTGGATTCCCCCCCACACCCCCCGCCCACCAATGGGATTTCTATCACATTTGTACCCTCACTTAAAATATTAGGGAGCATGTTTACTAAAGTGTGGCAGGTGGCATGCATTTTTATCGTGGCAGAACGTAGCGGTCGTGATAGTTGCGGGAGGCATGGCCGCACCAGGGACGTCCTGCTGCACTAGGCTTGTCACTACTGTGGAACTTGCAAATACACAGCCATAGCGCATGCACACAGTGAATGAGCTTGGGAAGAGAATCCCCCCTTTCTCAGTCATTCTTCTTATATGGCTTGGACAGCATCCTTGCCACAGTGGAGTGTGACTCCTCTGTCTCTCCAAATGACAGAGCCCCATGTGCTAGAACCATCAGATCTGGAAGCCAAACACAAGGAGCACAAAGGAAAACATGGTCTAGGAACTCTGCCTGCCAGCACCTCTACCAAATTAAGTCTATTAGTGTCCTGAAGCACCCCATGGAAGCACCCCACCAAATAGGACGCCCATCCCTGTGGCAGGTGGCGTGGGAGGCAGTCCACCTAGGGCACCCATGCTCCCCCCAATGGGAAGAGCTCTGGGAGAACACTGCAGTGAAACTCACACACCATCATGGAGGTGGCCGAAAAGAAGTAGCCCCCAGGCTGAGCACCCCAGATGTCAGGAAATCAAAGGCCCACAGGACCTCCCCAGATTCATGGAACACCTCATTCCCTAGGCAAGCCAATGTTCAGTGCTGGAAATGTTAAGTATCTGCTGAGAGCTGTTAAGCTTAAGCCATATTATCCCATGGGTAAGCCGAGGGGCTGTCTGCCCACAGGAACATGGCCCAGGATAGTGGCATGCCCCTCCAGGCAGGGGAGGAGGGGGTTGGATGGCACCTTTTAATGCCACACTGTCATGCTGCAGGTATGTTAAACACCTAATTTACATGCCCCACCTACTGCTGTACTCTGCTGGCTCCAACTCGAGCTATGTGGCCAGTACTGGCCGAAGCACGGAGCATAGGGTCTATCTTCTGACACCTCCACAGCACCCAACACCAGCAGCCCTCTGACAGCTATCCAGTCAATCAAGACAGCTGTTGATGTTCCTGTGGTTGTTCGCCCACTGTCCCAGCAGGTCACTCCTGACCTGCAGGCCCTGGTTTTGTGGCTGTCAGGCAACATGCAGCCACTGCAAAAAGATGGCATAGGCAGGTGCGTAGGTAGTCTGCTAACATCACTTATTTGCCCTATTTTTTGTATGTGTTTGCCCTGTTTCCGTCCTTCATATTTCCTAACACTCGCTACAAACTGTGCATTTGTTCCGTGCTAGCAAGGCGGGTACAGCTACTGCCTGGTCAGAGGTGAGTAGTAGTTGCGCCTACGTTAGTGGCGGCTTTGTGCCTCCAGAGCAACAGTACAGCACTCGGCAGTGACCACCCCGACTCCGTTCTAACCCTGCCTATCTGTGCTGCTCTAGCAGTGTGGTGGTTTCAGCGCAGGCAACTGTTGGCCACCTGCTCCCAGCTACTGTGGGCCAAGAACGTCTGTTAGTCGCACGCTAACCCCCATGCTCCCAGCTACTGCACTTTAGTAAACAGGCCCCTAGGCGTTATCTTTGATCATGTCCTCTCTTTTGAACTTCAGATCTCTGCAGAGCACAAGTCCTGCTTCTTTGCTATTCGCAAAATTAGATCTATCAGGTCCTTTCTTGCCAAGTCGGTCCATGTCCTAATCATCAGGCACATAGATTACTGCGATATTTATATATCAGAGTTTGCCAAGCTTACAAACACTTACAATTGATTCAGAATACTGCTATCAAACTAATCTATGACTCTAAAGCCACCGATTGCATGATCTTGCCTTTAAAAGACAATTACTGGTTACTTATATGCTATTACGTTGAATTTAATATCCTGATTCTTGTCTTAAGTCTAGGCATACTGGCCAGCTGGCCGAACTATTTGACATCCTAATCCCATATATTCCTAGATATTCTCTATGTCCCAAAATAAGCAACTTGAAGCTCCGGCACCAGCTGATGCTCATTATGAATCTACACCTAATTCAGTCTTTTTTGTTTTATCACTACTCCTTTGGAACTCTGGAAATATGTCTGACTGGAGACTTCATTCCATGGGTTCAAGTCAGGTCTTAATACCGTCCTTTCTTACAATACCTGATAGTCATGGAGTTTGGGGGGTGGTGGGGCCTCTCCAGACTGCTCTGCTCTTTTTATCTTTCAAACCCCTTTTCTAACTTTTTAAATTTAATTTTGAGTGTAAACCGCTATGAAAAGATGCATGCAATAAACGCAGTATATGGAGACCTGCAATAAACATATATGAACATACCATGCAACAGTACTGGGGAGAGGTTTTCTCTTTATACAATGCTGGTGTGCCCAATTCCTTCACCTGGGCTGGGCTTGGTTCGGTCCAGATGCACATAGAGATAGCTGGAAGTATTGCACAAAATAACCAAGAACAACCTTGCTCTTGGCCCAAATAATATGTGGCAGCAATTGGACAGAGAGAGAGAGAAGGCGGACATGTTTGCTGAGCGGTACAATCTTACAGCTCAGGCAGCAGCATTTGTAGGGACACATATAAAAGAAAGGAAAAATTATGATATTTCACTCCATCTGGGGACCTGGTTTATTTTCAAGCATTGTAGGAGGATGACTACTTTGACCCTGAGGATGGTAGAATAGAGGAAGGCTATGTTCCTACATATGAAGGATCCTGGATAGGAACAGTGAGCATGGGCGAGAAGTCTGATGAAGCGAGTAAGCAAGGTTTTAAGGAGGTAGGAATGGGGCATTACTGAGGTTACTTGAGCAATAACGAATGTATATCTATATCTATATCTATAGTCTTCATGCCATGTATACTCTTAAGCTGGACTACCAACTCATCTCAGGAAGACTAGATTGGTTGATCTATGTTGCATGCATGAGGTTAGTTCAGATTGTCTCATTGCTTTCTCTTAACCAGAATTAAATCCCTATGGATACAAGGGAACAAAACAGGTTGTTCACTCAACCTGTGGTATGTCGGCAACCCTAACACAAAGAAATAATAAAGAAATTTGAACCCAAAGGTATTCATTAGCCTAAGAAAGTATCACGTCTTTTACCAAATTTTTATTTTAGATATGTTTACATAGTATTCTGTTTATACTCTCTTCGGCTTGTTGCTATGTTAGCAGTCTCATTTGAATGCATATTCTGATGGTGAGCTCAAAATGGCTGCCACATTCTTATACCTCTCCACTTCCTGTGCAGCAGCTAATTTCCTTCTGCTCCATTATTGAGATTGACTGAGGCAAACAGAGGGGAAGTGTTGCATAAAATTTGGCAAGCCAAACAGAGGAGCAAGGACTGCATTGGAATGGATGGACCTTTTTAAGTATTTTATGATAAGTTCAAAAATTTCATCAGGTCACACTCAGCTGATTCCATATCCTAAATCCGGATCTTCTGCACTACAGTTATGGCTGAACTGTTGGGGCCAATTTTTGTGGAATGGAAATCCACCATAGATCATTTAGATATCAGGCTCAAGGCTTGTGTCTTCAGATTCCACTGCGTCCTTGTTCCAGCCTTAGACTAGACTTGCAAAATGTCAGAAACCACTGAAATAGTTCTGAGGACAGCAGCCTAAACAGAATCAGATGATCTGGCATTTAAAACATCTTACTGAAGCAAGATGTCATTTTGAAGCCAGGGGCAGTGATGATCCAAAAAGCCATCTGCCCTGGTAGAAAAGCATCTTTCTTTCATTCTTTGCATCTAAGCCTTCGGCTCAGATTCAAACGTGTGCGTTTCAGATCCAGTTCCAGATCCTGTGATGTAGGTCTTATGTGGAGATCTGAGACTCCATTTCCCATGGCTGCAGATGACCTGTGAGCTCTCAAGCTACGAGTACATTGTGTTGGGAAAAGGGGGAAAGCGGAAGAGAACTGACTATTGGATATTTTGAATAATTGAAAGGTGCGCTCTGCACCTGAGGCATCAATGCTGCACTCTAAGAGGCAAGACCGCTGTCCTGTAAGGCAGGGCTGGTATTAGACATGCTGAGGGCCAGGGCAGAAACTCGGGAGAGAGCCCTGGGGCAATTGTCCTGATTATAGTCTCTAATGCCAGACGAGGTGTTATTTTTAATGTTTGCACATATACTGAACCTTGCATGAAACCAGATCATTGTGCTTTGTACCAGGACAGGCCCAGGGCGGGGTACGGGGCCGCGCCAAATGATTGGACACCAGACCTCTAATTCAGGAGATGGGATGTGGAGGGGAGAGGCAGAGTGAGATCTGCTACCTAAGGGAGCAGGTCACATATGCTAAGGCCTGGAGTGGAGGAGTAGTTTGATAGTTAGAACAATGAGCTGAGAAGCCCAAATCAAATCCTACTACTGGTCCTAGCAATGTTAGTCTCTTAACCGGTCATTATCTCACATGCAAACTTAGATTGTAAGCCCTCTGGGGACTGGAAAGTAGCTGAGTAGAACTCGCCTTGAGCTACTCCTGAAAAAGCTGCGTGCTAAATTCAAACGTCCTTTCTCTTCACTTTTGTGCATAAAAAATTAAGAATTGCCAG
Organism: Ichthyophis bannanicus; assembly: GCA_033557465.1. Lineage (NCBI taxonomy): Eukaryota > Metazoa > Chordata > Amphibia > Gymnophiona > Ichthyophiidae > Ichthyophis > Ichthyophis bannanicus. The sequence continues at coordinate 59,606,370 of CM066045.1, forward strand.
ACTGTGTCAGAGTAAAGTCCAATGAGCCCAGCATCCTGTCTCTGAGAATGGTGAGATTTTTTCAGATGGTGCATCCAGGGTATGAATCTAGAAAGATTTAAACGTAGTATTGCTTTGTAAATAAAAAAGCAACAGAAAATGATATTTGTTTTTCTTTGGAGCCTCTGAAAGGATAAAGCAATAGCGGGTAACTTCTCTGGGCCTCACAGTTAGTGGCTAAACATCTGTGCAGAGGTTTCCAGCACCCGGACTTGTAGGTACAGGGAAAGGAGGAGACAGGACACAGAAAGGTGAGCTCGGATTTCTTCCTACCGGCTGGGCCACTTGGCTTTCCTTCTTTTACAATTGCCTGTCATGGAAGCAGCAATCAGAATCGGTGCACTAGTGAGAGAAAGGAGGGGCTCACTGAGCATGAGAGCCTTCAACCGAGTGTGACAGACTCCAATAAGTGAGACTCGGCATCTCTGCTTTTGTTTTGTGATGGTACTGCCCTGAAGAGAGGGGAAGATCACTGGCAAGGCAGCAGAGACTGCGTAGCTTTAAGCTTGAGGATTATGGAGCAGGTGGGTGGAGGTAGGCAGATATGCACACAGTATGTATGTGTGTCAGAAATGTGGTTGTGCACAGGTGTGATATGTGACTATATGTAGTGAGATATGCATGGAGGTGTAGCAGTGAATGGCAGCTATAGTAGACTGAGGGCTGTGAATGTTTTTGGGGTGTGGGGTGTGTGTAGAGGTGTAGAAATGTGCGTATGTGTGTGTAATGAGTGTGTGAGGGGGTATGAATGTAGAACGTGACAGGGGATGTGTGCACTGGGCAGAAGGTTTCAACATGTTATCCACAATGACGCCTAAATCTTTTTCCTGGGTGGTGGTTCCTGATGTGGAACCTTGCATTGTGTAACCATAGTTTGGGTTGTTCTTCCCTGGGTGCATAACTTTGCACGTGTCCACATTAAATTTCATCTGCCATTTGAACGTCCAGTCAATTTATCAAGGTCATCTTGCAATTTTTCACAATCCTCTTGTGTTTTAACAACTCTGAATAATTTTGTGTCATCTGCAAATTTGATCATCTCACTTGTTATTCCCATTTCCAGGTCATTTATGAATATGTTAAAAAGCAGTGGACCCAGCACAGATCCCTGGGGTACTCCACTATTCACCTTCTCCATAGGGAAAATTGGCCATTTAGACCTACCCTCTGCTTTCTATCTAGTGGCTCAGTGGTTGGGACAGGTTACCTCACCCCAGGGGTTCAATTCCAAATAGGGACAAGTAACCTCAGGCCAGGGAAACGTTGATCTCTAGTCCCATGGCCACTCCTTGTGGCCTTGGGCAAGCCACTTAACCTACATTGCCTCAGGTACACTTAGATTGTGAGTCCTTCGGGAACGAAGGAATTAAAAAGTGCCTGTTAGAATATATTTGCAAACTGCTCTGATACACAGAGCAAAGGGCACTATATCAAGTGTCTAAACCATACACTGCCTCCTATCCCATGACTTTTTAATTTGGCCAAGAGTCTCTCAGGAGGGACCTTATCAAAGACTTTCTCAAAATCCAGATACACTATATCAACCAACTCACCTTTGTCTACCTGTTTATTCACATCTTTAAAAAAATATAACAGATTAATAAGACAAGACTTTCTTTGGCTAAATCCATGTTGACTTTCTCCTATTAAGCCATGACTATCTACATGTTCAGTAATTTTATTCTTTATAATGGTTTCTATCATTTTGCCCAGTACAGATGTCAGGCTCACTGGCCTGTAGTTTCCCAGATCACCCCTGGAATTCTTTTTAAAAATTGGAGTTGCATTGGCCACTCTCCAATCCTCAGGTACTACAGATGATTTTAATGATAGTTCATAGATTACTAATAGTAGATCTGCAATCTCATTTTCAGTTATTTCAACACACTCAGATGTATACCATCAAATCCAGGTGATTTGCTACTCTTTATCAAATAGTTGTAATTCTTCTTCCCGGTTTATTGATATTTCTTTCAATTCTTCTGATGCATCACCTTTAAATACCATTTCAGTCATGAGTAACTTCCCTACACCTTCCTCAGTAAACACCGAAGCAAAGAATTCATTCAGTCTCTCCGCTATTGCCTTTTCCCCTCTTAGTGCTTCTTTTATCCCTGTATCATTTAATGGTCCAACGGACTCTCTCAAAGGGTTTTTGCCACGAATGTACTTGAAAAAGTTTTTATTATGTGTTTTTATTTCCAAAGAAGCTTTTATTCAAATTTTCTCTTTGCCTGCCTTGTCAATGCCTTACATTTAACTTGCCAGTGCTTATGTTGTTTCCAGTTTTCATCATTTGGCTCCTTTTTCCATTTCCTGAAAGATGCTTTTTTGGCTACAACAGCCTTTCTGACCTCACCTTTAAACCATGCTGGCAGTTTTTTGGACTTCCTTCCACTTTTCTTTAATACAGCTGGTCTGGGCTTCCAAGATAGTATTTTTAAACAACACCCATGCTTGATATAAATCTTTAACCTTTGCAGCTGCTCCTTTTAGTTTTTTCTTAACTATTTTCATCATTTTATCATAGTCTCCCTTTTGAAAGTTAAAAGGTAGTACTGTGGATTTCCTTGCTGTCCTTCCTCCATTTATTAAATCAAACATGATCATGCTATGATCACTATTGCCAAGTAGCCCCAATACCCTTATCTCTTTCACCAGATCTTGTTCCACTAAAGACTAAGTCCAAAATGGCTTCCCCTCCTATTAGTTCATGAACCATCTGCTCCAAGAAGCAGTCATTTATTTCATCTAGAAACTTATCTCCCTAACATGTCCTGCCGTGACACTGACCCAGTCAATACCGGGGTAATTTAAATCACCCATTATTATTACTATGTTGTAACTTTTGTTAGTTTCCTTGATTTCTTTGAGCATTTCATCATCCGTCTGTTCATTCTGGCCAGGTGGTCAGTGATACACTCTCACTGCCATTGCCTTGCACTTTTTACATGGAATTTCAATCCATAGAGATTCTCCAGTGTATTTTGTTTCCTGCAAAACTTTAATCCTTTGTGACTCAATACCCTCTCTAACATAGAGCGCAACCCCTCCACCAATTTGATCAGCTCTATCATTGCAATATAATTTGTACCCAGGTATCACAGTGTTCTATCAGTTGTCCTCCTTCCACCAGATCTCTGAGATACCAATTATATCTAACCTCTTATTTAGTGCTATATATTCTAACTCTCCCATCTTATTTTTTAAGCTTCTAACATTTGCAGACAAACATTTTAGAGGTTGTATGTTATTCATATTAATCTGGTTATCGGTGGGCAGGGGTAATTTGGAATCTTTAAACTCTGTCTGCTCTGTACTTAAGGGCATTTGGGTTACTTTTGTCTTTATTGGAACCTCTCTACTGATATGCCCTAACATTTGCTAATATCCTTCAAGGATACATTGTTCCGAACCATGCGCTCTTGGGCGACTGTTGACTTTCCCCTATTATCTAGTTTAAAAGCTGCTCTATCTCCTTTTTTTTCCCATTTAACGTTTTTATTGAACTTATTCCATACATAATACAGACGCCTTCTTAACCCAACATTGTACATATATATTATAACAACAATCTGTCACTATCTTGACTATTTTCCCCCCTAAATTCTAATACAACATTGCTTTATTATCTAATCAGCAACCCACCCCTCCCCCTTTTAATTATCACCCCCCTATAAACATGCTTCTTATCTCTCTACCCCTTTCTCATGTGTATCTCTTATACATATATGTGCTTTCGCCAATTAACTCAATACCCATTCCTTTGTTCGCTGCATGGCTTTACATGGTCCTTCCCTCCTTCTCTCTTACTTTCCATATTCCCAACCATTTCCAGATACCCTGCCATTGTTCCATACCCTTTTCCCCTTTCCCATGTCGCAGCCCTGTCATCAGTACATCAAACACAGGTCTTCCACTCTTCTTATAAACCCTGCACTTTGAGGACTCCCCACCCCTATCCAGTGTTGTGCTATCTCATGTCTGGCTGCTACTATGCAGTTATGTATTACTCCTCTCTCTCTTACCGCAATGTCCTCTCCCAACTGATGTAAGAGACATACCTCTGGTGTTTTTTGTAATCTATACTCTGTCATTTCATAAATTATCAATAATACCTCCTCCCAGAAGCTTTGCATCCGCCCACACTTCCACCACATGTGTAGCATATCCCCTCTCTCCGGACATCCTCTCCAACACCGATCTGATGACCCCTCCCTGCCCTTTTGTGACGTGCCGGTGTCCAATACCACCTATAGGCATTTTCTTTTATTAGAATGGCAATAGATATTCCCGCTATGGTCTGTATGATTTTATCCCTTCTCACAGGGAGCCGCTGCCTCTGACTCACCTCCACCTTTCCCGCCGCAGCTCCTGCCCAATCGGGGCAGTGGGAGCATCAGCAGCCACAGCAGATAAAAGCGGCATCCCTTCTCACAGGGAGCCGCTGCCTCGGACTCACCTCCACCTTTCATGCCACAGCTCCTGCTCAATCGGGGCAGTGGGAGCATCAGCAGCCACAGCAGATAAAAGCGGCGTCCTTTCTCACAGGGAGCCGCTGCCTCGGACTCACCTCCACCTTTCCCGCCGCAGCTCCTGCCCAATCGGGGCAGTGGGAGCATCAGCAGCCGCAGCAGATAAAAGCGGCGTCCCTTCTCACAGGGAGCCGCTGCCTCGGACTCACCTCCACCTTTCCCGCCGCAGCTCCTGCCCAATTGGGGCAGTGGGAGCATCAGCAGCCGCAGCAGATAAAAGCGGCGTCCCTTCTCACAGGGAGCCGCTGCCTCGGACTCACCTCCACCTTTCCCGCCGCAGTTCCTGCCCAATCGGGGCAGTGGGAGCATCAGCAGCCCAGCAGATAAAAGCGGCATCCCTTCTCACAGGGAGCCGCTGCCTCGGACTCACCTCTACCTTTCCCGCTGCAGCTCCTGCCCAATCGGGGCAGTGGGAGCATCTGCAGCCGCAGCAGATAAAAGCGGCGTCCCTGCAGGGCGGGCCCACGCCTGGCGGGCCCGCGCCTGAGGGCCTCGCCAGAGGGCCCTTTGGCATGGCCCTTAGGCAAGGCACAAGGGCGAGCAAAAGGAATCCGAACAAAAATACAGGCTCTCCGACAGCACAACAGAAGAAATCACCAGGGATCAGACAGAAGAGAAGTACATCAGAAACGCAAGTAAAACATAACGGGCCTCCACAAAAAGCAACATGCACGCAACATTGTTTCTCCCCCTCAGCCTCCTCATCACACAACTCCTTCCACCACCCACACACTTCCACCATCCACACTCAAACTCACCATGGCACCCACCAACGACTTGGACATACATAGAACCACAGTACACTCGTAATGACACACACAGAACATCCTTGACAAAAAGACAAACCAAGCACAAATCAAACACCCACACTAGTACAATGGAAACACACAAAACAAATTCTTCAAAACCTATAACAATAGAGCTAATAAACGCCAGATCCATATGCAACAAGATAAACACAATAGCAGACCACATAGATGACCATCAACCCGACATTCTTTGCATCACAGAAACATGGCTCAGTCGCACCAACAATGTGCTACTCAATCAATTGGTACCAGACACTTACGCAGCATACAACTGCCCACGCACCCACAGGCGAGGAGGAGGAGCCTTGATAATTGCAAAAAAGAGTCTAAAGTTCAAAGCTCAGAGTTTCACTGACACACAACAATGTAACACAATCAGCATCGAGAACAAACACATGGCACTCTGCCTAACCTACAGAGCACCCAGAGCTTCACCCGACGAACTAGCCTCAACGCTCGAAGCAGTCTGCGCTATCACCGCAACCCACAAACCCACTCTACTGCTAGGAGACTTCAACCTCAAGTCCACCAACACCAAAGTTGCAGAAGCTTTCCTTCAAGCGATGACTTCACTTCAGTTCACCCAGTCAATACCCCGATGTACAGACACGGATCGTCCCCAGACCTCATCTTCGCACCCAACTACCTAACCTCGAGAGGACTAATATCAGCACCCACCATCACACCAGTTCCATGGTCAGACCATTACATAATTGAGATAAAGATGGTACCACAAAAAGAAAATCTAAATGAATGCTCAGACAACACACCCACACAAAGACGATTCAAGAGCTTCGACAGGGACATGTTCCTACAGGACACGATACAACAACTAACCACAGAAACAGATGACCTGGAGGCTCAAATCACCAACTGGAACAACACCCTATATAACGCTGCCAAAGCAACAGATGCTAAACCCAGGAAACATCGTTGCAACAAGTTACGACACAAGCCGTGGTACACGAAAACCATACTACAAGAAAAGAGGGAACTCAGAAAAATAGAACGGAGATGGAGAAAGACCAAGACATCCGAAACCCAGCAACATTATCTAACAAAGCAAAAACAATACAACGAACACATCAACCAAACAAAGAGAGAATACCATACAAACATGATAAGTAACTCCAACAATAAACCCAGAGAGCTATTCGAAATGGTGAAAATCCTCACAAAGGAACACAGGTCAGAAGACGAAGTACAGATAGACCCACAAAACTTTGCTGACCATATCAAGGAAAAATTCCACTCTGCAGAACAAACAAGACCCAGCGCTCCCACAAAGTCTAACTCACACCCTAAGACCTGGGACACATTCAACACACCATCAACAGAACAGCTCTCCCACATCATCCCCGCAATCAATACAAGCACCGCTCCTACAGACCCTTGCCCAGTGTCATGGATCAAAGCCACCAAAGCAAGCTTCATCCAAGTCATACACAACATGGTGCACAACTCCCTCACTCAAGGATTCATGCCTAATCAACTAAAGCTCGCCACAGTAAGACCTATCCCAAAGAAAACAACTCTCGACAAGAACAACCCAGCAGCATACAGACCAATCTCCAGCATACCCTTTCTGGCAAAAATCATTGAAAAAACAGTGCAACACCAACTACAAGAACACATTGACAACCACGCACCACTGGATGACAACCAACACGGCTTTCGCCCCAACCATGGAGTCGAAACATTACTGATTTACCTCTTCGACAGCATTCTCCGAATCATAGACAACACCAATAATGGAATCATAATGATCTTCATTGACATCTCATCAGCATTCGACACAGTAGACCACAATACCCTCATAGAAAGACTACAAAACATTGGGCTACACGGTCCCACCTTAAAATGGTTCCACTCATACCTAACCGACAGGCTGATACAGGTTAAGGTAGGCCACAACACATCTCGACCCATAAGAGTCCTCCAAGGAGTACCACAAGGATAGGCCCTCTCAGCCCTACTATTCAACATCTATATCCAGCCAATAAGCGACATCCTGAAAAAGAACAACATTCAATATACAATCTATGCAGATGATATCATGATATACACACCTATCACAGTCAACAACCTGGACTACTCCAAAATAACAAACTGCCTCACACAAATGACAAGATGGTGTCAAAACAACAACCTCGCAATCAACTACAGCAAGACTGAGGCACTAATCATCACTCGTAACCCAGATTTCAACCACCCACCGGACATCAAGATACAAAACCCAACCATACCAATAAAATCGGAAGTAAAGTACCTCGGAGTGACCCTGGACAATGAACTGAATCTCAAGCCACACGTAAGCAATACAATCAAAAATGCATACTACAGGATGAGATTCAACAGAAGACTTAAGCCCCTCCTCGCCACTGAACACTTCCGTACCGTATGCCAGGCTCTAATAACCCCCATACTAGACTTCTGCAACCCAATCTACGTTGGTCTAGCAAAACAAACACTCAAACCACTACAACTAGCACAAAACACGGCGGCCTGCATAATAACTGGATCAACAAGACAGGAACACATCACACCCATTCTGAAAGACCTACACTGGCTCCCAATCAGTTCACGCATCAAATACAAAACAATCATAAACATATTCAAGATCAAACAACACACATCAGCCAACAGCCTTCACACCCTCATACAACCTGACACCAGCACACGCCCAAGAAGAAAAGGCACCTCCAACCAAGTTAACACCCCTAGAGACTTCAGAAAAACATGCAAGGACACCACAGAACGAGCACTCTCTCTGGCTGCCCCAACAATCTGGAACACCCTCCCAGACGACCTGAGAGCAATGACGGACCTTAAAGACTTTCGCAAACAGCTGAAGACAACGCTATTCACAGAGCACTATGGACACGTCACTTGATCTAACTAGCAAGAACAACCATCCTAACCCCCCCCCCAACCCTCGAATAAAAGAATATATAACAGCACACGATGTTTCATAACACACAATGTATAGAAGAATGTATTATTGCACACGATGTATTATAGCGCACAATGTACATAGCTCCACCTAATCTAACACACAACTCATCAGACACACCAATCACGATATCCCCTCCACTGCATGAAAAATTTGATCACTCATTTTATTTATTTATTTATTTATTTATTTAACACTTATTTCTATACCGCACTTTCCCAAGTATCAAGTGCGGTTTACAATGAACAGTAAATTATATGGTATGTGGAAGTACATACCTAGTCGTTTTACATAGAACAGGTAGAACTATTTACAAGTAACAATATAACATTTGAACTGTAAAAGTTAGAACGTATTTACATTATGGGTACTTACAAATTATATCATCAAAATTGTGATGGGTAAATATATTTTGTGTGTTTTGTAGTATTGTGGTATGGTTGCTAACCTGTGTCTCTTTGTGTATTCTGATTAGGTAGTGTATTGTAGTGTAGAGAGAATAAGTGGGTTTTTAGTTTTTTTCTAAATTCTTTTAAGTCTGATAGTTGGCGAATGTTGTCAGGCAGCGTATTCCATAGAAAAGGTGCCGAATGGGAAAAGGCCCTCTTGTTGGTTTGTTTTCTTGCTTTTGTGTAATCTTTTGGAACTGCTATGGTGTTTGTGTTTCTGTTCCTTTGTGATCGTTTATCTGATTCTATGTTAATGAGCGTATTGAGTACAGATGGTGCTAAGTTATTTATTAGTTTAAATGTGGTTAAAATAATTTTATATTTTATTCTGCAGTAAATGGGTAGCCAATGAAGTTCAGCCAGGATCGGTGTGATATGTTCTGTTGATTTTATATTCATTATTATCCTTGCTGCTATGTTCTGAGTTAGTTGTATCTTTTTCATATTTTGCTTTGTGATGCCATTAAGGATTATATTTGCATAATCGAAGTGTGGGGTTATGATGGCTTGAATTATTGTTATGAAGTCTTGTAAGTGTATCAATGGTCTTAATTGTCTCAGTGTCTTGAGTTTGTAATGTATGTTTTTTGTCAGATATTTTATGTGTGAATCCATGTTAAGTTTATTGTCGAGTATCACACCTAGGTATTTTATTTCTTTTTTTATGTTGATCTCGTGGTTGTCTAGTGTAATGGTGCTTGGAGGTGTATATGTTTGATTTTTAGTGATATATAGTACATCAGTTTTTGAGAAATTGATGTGTAGGTTCTGATCGTTGAGCCATATTGTTAGTTCTTTAAAACATTCTGTTATTTGTTGTAGTGGAGGGTGCGGGATCTTAAATGGGAGGTAGAACATTATATCATCGGCGTAAATATGGTAATATACGCCATGACGTTTAAAGATGCTACTGACTGGTTGTATGTAAATATTAAATAGTAGTGCTGATAGCGCGGATCCCTGTGGAAGGCCTTGTGTTTGATTGAAAGTGGTAGATGTTTGGTTGAGGATTCTTACTGTTTGGGTTCTGTTTGATAGGTAGGATTTGAACCAGTTATAAACAGTAGATGTTATAATGATTGTTATTTTGATTGTTTGCTGTGATACCGCTTTGATTGTAAGATAAGGCGGTATAGAAATACTGTTAAATAAATAAATAAATAAATCCCACCTCTCTTCAGTCCATTGTAGGTCTAAGTCTGCCTCCCATTTCTTCATAAACTCTAATTTACCCTCCCCACCCTCCATTAACCCTTTATATATCTTGGACAAAGCAGCTTTGTGACCTAAATTTCCTGAGTAGAGGCCTCGAACCACTCTCTATTACTCCACAGGTCCCGCCATGCGCCCTGCTGCCTCATAAAGTGGCCGATCTGGGCATAACTGTAGTAATCATTGCTAGATAATCCATATAGATCCTTAATGCCCTCAAAATCCCATATTCCTTTCTCAACCACATTCCGGGAGATGTGTGTAAGTCCCCGCTCCGCCCATCTCCTTAATATCTTCACTCCTGGCCCCTGTCCCCTCTCAAAACACACCTCCAATGTCATCCCCTGTATATATCTTTTGTCCTGTACTAATACTTTCCTGGTTCTCTGCCAAATATGCAAAATATGCACTACGAAGGGGTTCAGAACTCTACAAGCTGGATCTGTACATACCAACTTTTCCAACCCCACCCCCCTTACAGCCAAATTAAATGTCCAAACATTTAATTTGGCTGCGCTGTACCTGTGTGGTGAAAGCTGGGAAGCCAAGGGGGTTTTTGGACTCGCATACTCCGCTTCAGCTAAGTAGCTAAGCAATTTCCCTATTAAGCAATTTCCCTATTACTATTTAAAGTTATTTTGATGTTGGGGGAGAGTTTCTCTCAAGATCGATTTTATTGTGGTTTTCCACTAAAAAAAGATAAAATAGTTCCATTTCACCTCGAGAGGAAGTTAATTCTTCATGGTGAACGTTCCAACAAAAATTTGTTTGTTTGTCTCTGTTTCCCTGTTTGATTGGGTGGGATGTCTATCGGCAACGTTTGAAACAAAAACAAAAAGCGGGGCAATAGCATCATTTTTACTGTCGCTATACGGCCAAATCAAGATAAGTATCCCCGCCCTCACCCGGCCAATAAAATTTCTACTTGCCCAAACAGCTTTTTATAGTTTAAATCATACAATTCCCCTAACCTGCTGCTTATTTGGATCCCTAAATACCTGATCGACCCCTTTGCCCACCTAAATGGGTACTGTGTTCTTAATCTCGTCTGCTCCTCCTCTGGTAATGACAAGTTCAACATTTCCGATTTTGCCCAATTTATAGTGAATCCTGACAACCTCCCATATTCCTCTAGTTCCCACATTAATGTTGGTATTGAGCATTCCGGTCAGGTCACACTCAGTATAATATCATCCACAAATAATGATATTCTATATTCTCCCTTTCCTACCATTATACCTTCAGGTCCTCCCTTTCTCTTACTCTCTCTGCAAACGGTTCTAGTGATATCGCAAACAGAAGGGGTGACAGTGGGCAGCCCTGCCTTGTCCCTCTCCCCTGCTCAAAAAAGGCAGAGTAGGCTCCATTTACCCTAACACACGCCTTCGGGTTCCGATACAATGCTTCCACCCAACCCTTAAACTCACCTCCCAACCCAATTCTATCCATTACCTGAAAGAGAAAGGTCCAAGACACCTGGTCAAGTGCTTTCTCCACATCTAGAGATATTAACAAGGCCTCCTTTTCACTTTGCCCCACCGACCAAATAGTGTTCAAAATCTTCCTAATATTGTCCGCCACCTGTCTCCCCAGAATAAAGCCCGCTTGACCTTGATGGATCAACTTCCTGATAACCTTATTTAAGCGTGTTGCCAATATTTTAGCCAATAATTTAGCATCTAAGTTGAGTAATGAAATTGGTTTATACGACGAACATTCTTGCTGGTCCTTACCTTCTTTGTGTATTACTGTGATCCCGGCCCATCCCATGGTGGCAGCTAGCACCCCACCCTCCCTTGGTAAATTAAACAGCCTCAACAATGGAGCAGTTAACAGCTCACTGAATTTTCTATAAAATCTTGCTGTAAGCCCATCCAGTCCCGGTGCCTTGTCTACCTTTAACTGTTTAATAGCCTGCAGAATCTCCTCTGCTGCAATTGCTGTATTTAACTGATTTTGTTCCTCCTTACTCAATGTCGGGATCTGAATAGAATCCAAATAACTTTGTATTCCTTCCAGATCCAGAGATGACCTAGCCGCATACAGCTCTTGATAATATCTTTTAAAGGCCTCTCGTATGTCCCCATCCTTATGAACTAATTTCCCTTCCCAGTCCCTAATTCGCAATATTTGTGATCTTAATTTCCTTTGTTTCAACCGCTGCGCCATATATCGCCCTGCTTTATTCCCCCCTCAAAGAAACCCTGTTTCAATAGTTGCATTCGATATCTTATAATTTTGGCTTGCAAAGCGTTTAATTGCGCTCTAACAGCCAGCACTTGGCCTCTATATGTTCCTCTTCCATCTTTCCTGTTTAATGCTTCAAGTTCCATTAATTTTTCTCTCAGTTCCCGTTCTCTCTCCTCCCTTTCCCTCTTTTTGCATGCCCCCCATTTAAGGAAAACTCCCCTCACTACTGCCTTATATCCATCCCAAACTCCCCCCCCAGGCTACCTCCCCATTATCATTCCATCTAAAATATTCCACTGTCTCCCGCTCTGTCTCCTTTTGAACCCTCTCATCCTCCAACAGAGATTCATTTAACCTCCAGAACTTAGTGCCTCCTCCCTCCCCCTCCATTGTCAGCCTGACCTCCACCAATGCATGATCTGACCATGTTATAGAATCCTTGTCTGCCCCTTTAACCCTACCCACCATCTCCTTTGTTACCCAAATAGCATCTACAGTCGTCCCTTGGCACTTCGTGCTTCGACTTTCGCGGCTTCACTCAATCGCAGTTTTTTCAAATACGAGTGTAATGGTGACTAAAGGGGTGTTATAGGTCATAAACAGGTTTTCTATGCTCTAACTATGAAAATATTCGATTTATAAATAAAGAATCCTACTTCGTGGAAATTCACTTATCGCGGTAGAGTCTGGAACTGATTAACCGCGATAAACGAGGGACGACTGTATTCTGGAATATGATCCATATACATGAGAAAAGTATGAGAGCTGCCTTTTCCGGGGATGTTGGAATTGCCATGCATCTATCAAACAATGCTGTGCAACAAAGTTTCGATATTTTCTCCTATCCGCTCTTTTGCCCTCTCATTTCCCCGTTGCATCTCTATCTGGATTCCATGTTAAATTGAAATCACCCCCACAAATGAGTTTTCCTTCCACTAATTTCCCCACCTCAGCGTCTAATTTTGTTCAAAATTCCCCTTGCCCCCCTGTTGGTGCATAGACATTTATTATACAATACCTTTCATTCCCTATTTGTATTCGTAACATTATATATCTCCCCTCTTTATCTCAAATTACCTTCTGTACCTCCGCCTTAAGTTCGGAGGCTATGAAGACTGCCACCCCACCCTTCTTTTTTTCCACTGTGTTTGATGCATATAGACATATTCCATATCCCTGGAATTTGACCATATGTTCTGTTGCCCTTGTTGCTTCCTGTATGAACACTAATGACGCTCTTTGACGTTTTACTTCTTCATACAGTTTCTGCCGTTTAATTGGCAAATTAAGCCCTTTGACATTCAATGTTACAACTTTAACTCACCTTAAATATTTTACTACCTCCCCCTTCTCTGCCCCACTTCGCCTGTCTACCTCCTCCCCCTCCCCCTCCCTCCTTCTGTCCTCTCTCCCTCCCCCCTTCCCTCCCCATCCCTCTTCTCCTCACAGGAGATATGACTTCCATTAAGGTAACCGACTATCAGATCGCGGCCTGTTTTGCCCCACTATCCTCCTCCCCCCCACCATCCTCATTCCTTCCCATCTCACCCCTCCTCCACCACTTCCCTACTTCCCCTACCTTTATACTCCATCTACCCCCTCCTAACCCCTTCCCCCCCTCTGATTACCCCTACACCCCTTCCTTACCCCATCATATTCTGTTATGATCAATTCACCTAATCCAAGCCCCCATCTCCCTCCCTTCCCTTAACCCCCTCACTTCTTGCCCAACCCTCCTCCGCCCCCCTCCTTCCTCCCCTCCCTCCACCCCCTTCAAACCTCCTTACTGCTACCCCAGGATTCTGTATGATACATATGTCAACATTTCATAATCTTTCCCATTTAAAGTATTGCCTGACTCGAGTCTGTACAGTATCCTTGGCTTCAGCCTGTTTCTTTTTCCGCCACTCTTCCTCTTTGGCTATCTTTAGCCAGTCTCGCCAATCTCCTGCCACCTTCCGCAGCTCTCTGCCATCGCAGGCTATCTGCCCTAGGAGTAGTGGTGCTGTTTTCGGTTGTCTTGGCTGGACTTCTGTCCGCTTCTGGGAGATTAGTTACTCCTAAGTCTCTCAGCGCTCTTCATGCTTCTTCACTTGTCCTCACTCTCCTCGACCTCCCTTGCACTGTAATCAATAACCCAAAAGGGTACATCCATTTATATCTCATGTCTGCCCTCCTTAGGTATGCAGTGACCTCCTTCAGTGCTCTCTGACGTTGCAATGTTCCCTGGGATAAATCCTGGAATAATTCCAGCTTATGTCCTTCCCACTGGAAATATCTCAGCTTCCTTGCTGCTCCCAAAAGACTTCAGGCAGACCACGATGTCTCGTGGATGATTGTCTCTTATGGGCCCCAATCCTCTGTGAGCCCGTTCTATCTGTAGAGACTCTCCTTCACCCTCCTCCGTTATAGCGACATCCTTTAAGAGCTCTCTAAATACTTTGTGAATAACTTCCTCACTCTTCTTATATTTGGGTTCCTCAGGGATGCCTCGTACTCTGATATTGCATCTTCTGGACCTATCTTCCAAGTCCTCTGTTTTCACCTTCAGTTCCTCTAGAGCCTGCTTTAAATCCTCCCAGCCTTTTTGTATGTTTTCCATTACTGCCCCTTGTTGTTCCAACTGGTTCTCGGTGTCTTCCACCCGATCTCCCAGGTCCACTATATCTTGTCTGATGTTTTGTAAGGTTTCTTTTAACTCATTTTTTCTCCACTAATTTCCACCTTTAATTCCTCTTTTAGTTCTGCAAGCCACTGCTTGATTTTTTCAGCCATCCCCGAGCTCTCCTCTCCCTCCATTTCCTCCTCCTTCTCCTGTATTTTCTCCGCCGCCATTTTACCTTACTTCTCTCCCTCCTTCCCACCTCGGGTTGGCACGTAAGATGATCTGAATTCTGCCAATTGTTTCTTCACTGACATCTCTCATTTTGATTCATCCATTTATATGTTTTAGCTCCTCTCAGCATGCAGTGATCTCTGTGGGGTAGCTCTGCTTCTCTCTCTCCCCCAGGGTTTTGCTCTTCTTGGTCTATTTGCTGCTCAGCGTTTTAGTACACTGCTGTGCTTCTTGGATTAGCTAGCCGACAATGATCTTATTTGATCTTGCCTTGCTGTATGTAGATTGCAATTCTCTTGGATTTTGCTACTTCAGGATGCCTGGCACTTCCTTATGCTGCTTGCCTTGACTGTGCTGTTCTGTTCAGCACTCTTCCTACTTTAGCTTTCTCCCGTGGATGCCAATGTCTCCCTTCAATGCAGCTCCCTCGTCTCCTCCTCACTCAATTTCTCTCCGTTCACACCTCCAATTTTTCTGCCGCAGCGATTTCTCCACAGCTGGCTGTTTATTCCATCCTTTATTCTCTCGATCAATCCAGTCCTTCCCGCGTTCTTCTCCTCACTTTCGATCACTGCTCTCATCAGCCACATGTTTCACCGTTCGGGCCTCTCTCCGCTCCGGCTTTGGCTGCTCTTCCCCAGATCGCCGATCTCCCGGCCTCCTGCGCTGCACCGGACAATCAGGAATTCACTTTCGTCGTATTGGCACTCACCAGCCCTCTTGCCGCTTTCTGCTCTTCACTTTGCTCTAACTGCTACACGCTCCAACATGTGCCGTTCTGATTGGGCCTCGCTCTCCACTTGTACCGCACATCAAGTGAGTGCCGCGGCGCTCTCCAGCTCCACTCGCTTTCTGCATCTTCCGCCCCTCTTTCCTCCTCACATCACCTTCTTTTAGTGCATTTTGGGGTGCTTTCCCACATTTTAGCAGGTCTGAATGCTGGAGCTTGTCCTTTACTCCGCCATCCACTCTGATGATGTCATCGTAAGTCTATCTCCTTTTTAAAGGTTAATGCCAGCAGCCTGGTTCCATCCTGGTTAAGGTGGAGCCAATCCCTTCAGAAAAGCCCCCCCTTTCCCCAGAATATTGCCTAGTTTCTAACAAATTCAAACCCCTCTTCCTTGCACCATTGTCTCATCCACACATTGAGACTCCGGAGCTCTGCCTGCCTTTTGGGTCCTGTGCGTGGAACAGGAAGCATTTCTGAGAATGCCACCCTGGAAGTTCTAGATTTCAACTTCCTACCTAAAAGCCTAAATTTGGTCTCCAGAACCTCCCTACCACATTTTCCTATGTCATTAGTACCAACATGTACCAGGACAGCAGACTCCTTCCCAGCGCTATCTAAAACCATGTCTAGGTGGCGCATGAGGTCTGCTACCTTCACACCAGGCAGGCATGTTACCAAGTGATCCTCACATCCACCAGCCACCCAGCTATCTACATGCCTAATGATCGAATCACCAACTGTAATGGCTGTCCTTAACCCTTCTCTCATGGGCATATGGCCCTGGAGAAACCTCCTTGGTGCGAGAGGGTTTTACATCACCTGGAGGACAGTTCCTAGCTACAGATTACTTCCTGCCACACCAGAGTGATGCTCTCCTGTCATGTGACCTCTCTCCTGCATGGCAACAGGGAGGCTGCCAGACCAGAGGTAGGACTTTAGTACTATGTCCCTGTAGGTCTGATCTATATACCTCTCTATCTTCCTTATGTCCTCTAAGTCTGCTTCTCTAGCCTCCAGAGATCAGACTCATTCCCTGAGAGCAAAGAGCTTCTTGCACCTAGTGCACATGTAATACCTCTCACCAACTGGGAGAAAATCATACATGTGACACTCAATGCAAAATACTGGAAAGCCCCCATCTTGCTGCTGGACTGCTGTCTGCATCTTGGTTTTAAGATTTTGCTGGGGATACTTATACTGATACAATTATAGCTAATACATTTAATGGACTTTGTTCACCTAAAGATTAATTAATCTCAGGTCCTTAATTAATATATTCTTGATGAGGATAACCAGTCGTACCTGAAAGTGAATATGGGCACCTCCTTCCCTTTAATAGGTTTAAGATCGTATAAAACTAAGATTATCCCTGGGGTGGGTGGAAGTCAAGTGGGTGGGAGGGGGCCTTTCAAATTGCCCCTTTGATCTGTCACTTGCCTTTAATACCTATTAAGACAACTTCACAGATCTTTTGCCTCCTAACTGGAAGGCCTCTTTGTAAAAGTCACTAGAAACAAGTTTATTTCTTTGTACTCAGAGACTATTTATTCTACTTGTACTAAGCTATACTCTGATTTGATTTACATACAGAAAACTCTCTCAAAACAAAGTTATTTCAGTAACTATGTACTCGATTTTACTTTCTATGTTAAGCTGTGCTCTGATTTGATTTAAATGATAAGCTCTTTGGTGGACGAAAACCCGACTGACTCAGCAAAAACACTGAATTCTGAAATATACAGATTTATCAACTTTAACCCAAAGAATTCCCTTTTTCCACAAGATTTAGAGTATATTCCAGAAGGTAAATACTTACATGTGCAGATCTGTTTCCAGGTGTAACAGTCCCTTTTGGTAGTCCTTCAAGACTGAGATTCATAGAGCTCTGGCTGACCTATTTATACTTGTGCTTTTAAGGTTGTCTTACCAATTTTCTGGGTGATTCACACAACCCTTGGTTTGATAGAAGGGACCTTTCAAATTGCCCCTTCGATATGTCACTTGCCTTTAACACCTATTGAAGACAAATTCACAGATATTTTGCCTCCTAACTGGAAGGCTTCGTTGTAAAGGTCACTAGAAAGAAGTTTATTTCTTTGTACTCAGAGACTATTTATTCTACTTGTATACTAAGCTATGCTCTGATTTGATTTAAATGCAAAAGGCTCTCTAGAAACAAAGTTATTTCAGTAACTATTTACTCTATTTTACTTTATGACTCAAGTTGTACTCTGATTTGATTTAAATGAAAAGCTCTGTTGGTACGAAGACCTGACTGACTCAGCAAAAACACTGAATTCTAAAATACACAGATTTATCAGCTTTAATCCAAAGAATTCCTTTTTTCCCCAGGTAAGCTGTTTCCTTTTCTGTCTTACTCAGCCCAGTTGCCTGTAAAAATAATTATTTTCTGCCTTTAGTTTGGAGGCCTCACTGTCCTGTGTGAACTTGTCCCAGAGGCAATTTAAAGAAGTAGTCATTTTGAGCTTGAGCAGAATTGTAGAAGTAGTAATTCTGAGTTCGAGGTGGGCACACCTCCAGGTTAATTAATCAATTGATTAATGTTTGAGTCATTGTGCGTAGTCGCTGAATTGGCGTGGGCAGCTGCAACGCTGACCCTCCAGGGCCACTGTACTCCAACGATGCTGGTTGGGCTTACGAGTTATCATGCAGAACTGGCATAGCGAGGATTCATCACTGACTCCTCCCCTTGCCATCGTACATCCGGGAGACATTGTCTCTGTAGCATTGAGACCGTAGGGTGACCGCCATTCGGAGGCTGTGCCGCTGTGGTCCCGTAAGGATAAATTTGGGGTAAGGGTGCCTGCCATTAAAAGTATCAACAGGACCACTGCCCTGTGAGAGTTAGGAGTCGCTGTGCATCCACCTTTAAAGAAGAAGTGTTGACATCAACCTCATTAGGCATTATAATGGGAGCCCAGAATTCAAAGGATAGGAAACTTCAAAAAGACTGAAGTGCTTTTTGTATCCAGAAACTCTAACTTTACTCCCCCTTCAGTTGTCAAGCTTAGGAATCAGGGCCGGCCCGTCCATTGAGCAAGAATGTTTTTTGCACAGGGCCCCGCGTTTCAGGGGGCCCCGCGCAAAGAACATTCTGCTTTTTTTTTTAAAATTACATTAAAAAAAAAAACCTGTCTCTGGCTGCTGCCGCTGCCGCGTCCGTCGCAGCAGCGGCAGAATGGAGTGTCCCGCGGGGCCCCTTCTCCTCGTTGAGCCCTCTGCAAGGGCTTTCAGATTCGCGAAGGGAGAGTGCTCCCTCGCATCTCTGTAAAGCCCGCAGGGGCTAATGGGAAATTTCCCATCTGCCCCTTTAGACGCGAGGGGCTGATGGGAAATTTCCCATTAGCCCCTGCGGGCTTTACAGAGACGCGAGGGAGCACTCTCCCTTCGCGAATCTGAAAGCCCTTGCAGAGGGCTCAACGAGGAGAGGGGGCCCCGCGGGACACTCCATTCTGCCGCTGCTGCGACGGACGCGGCAGCGGCAGCAGCTAGAGCCAGGTTTTTTTTTTTAAATTTGCCGGAAGGGAAGGGAAGGGAAGGGAAGGGAAGGGAGGGGGGTTAAGACTGGTAATGGGCTGGGGGGGCTGATGGAGGCTGACTGGAAATGGGGTGATGGGGGGTTAGGACTGGAAATGTGCTGGGGGGGTTAGGACTGGAAATGTGCTGGGGGGGTTAGGACTGGAAATGGGCTAGGGGGGGTTAAGACTGGAAATGGGCTGGGGGTTGATGGAGGCTGACTGGAAATGGGGTGATGGGGGGTTAGGACTGGAAATGTGCTGGGGGGGGGGTAGGACTGGAAATGGGCTAGGGGGGTTAAGACTGGTAATGGGCTGGGGGTTGATGGAGGCTGACTGGAAATGGGGTGATGGGGGGTTAGGACTGGAAATGTGCTAGGGGGGGTTAGGACTGGAAATGTGCTGGGGGGGTTATGACTGGAAATGTGCTGGGGGGGGTTAGGACTGGAAATGAGCTAGGAGGGGGGTTAGGACTGGAAATGGGCTAGGGGGGGGTTAGGACTGGAAATGGGCTAGGGGGGGGTTAGGACTGCTAATGGGCTGGGGCTGATGGAGGCTGACTGGAAATGGGGTGAGGGGGGTTAGGACTGGAAATGGGCTAGGGGGGGTTAGGACTGGAAATGGGCTGGGGGGGTTAAGACTGCTAATGGGCTGGGGCTGATGGAGGCTGACTGGAAATGGGCTGGGGGGGGGTTAGGACTGGAAATGGGCTGGGGGGGTTAAGACTGGTAATGGGCTGGGGGTTGATGGAGGCTGACTGGAAATGGGGTGATGGGGGGTTAGGACTGGAAATGGGCTATGGGGGGGTTAGGACTGCTAATGGGCTATGGGGGCGCTAGGACAGGAAATGGGCTGATGGGGAGGGGTTAGGACTTGAGGTGGGCTGATGTGGTTAGGACTGGTAATGGGCTGTGGGCTGATGGGGGGGGGGTTAGGACTGGCAATGGGCTATGGGGGGCTGACTGGAAATGGGCTGATGGGGTTAAGACTGGAAGTGGGCTGATGGGGGGTTAGGACTGGTAATGGGTTATAGGGGGGGCTTAAACTGAAAATGGGTTGATGGGGGGCTAGGACTGGTAATGGGTTGGGGGATTGCTATGACTGGAAATGGACTGAGTGGACGGGGAGGCTTGAACTGCAAATAGCTGATGGGGAGGGAGCTTGGAATGGAAATGGGCTGTGAGGGAAGGGAGCTAGGACTGAAAATGGGCTGATGGAGCAGCTAGGATAGGACTGGAAATGGGCTGTTGGGGGGGAGCTAAGATTGGAAATGGGCTGTGGTGGGGGCTTGAATTGAAATGGACTCATGGAGGGGCTAGAACTGGAAGTAGGCTCATGGGGGGGCTTGGACTGGAATTGGGCTGACTGGAGGGGAGCTAGGATTTGACATGGGCTGATGGTGGGGCTAGGAAATGACTAGAAATGGGCTGATGGGGGCTAGGATTGGAAATGAGCTGATGAAGGGACTCAGACTGAAAATGGATGGGGGAGCTAGGACTGGAAATGGGTTGATGGGGGGCTAGGACTGGAAATGGGCTGATGCAGGGACTAGAAAGGAATGGATGCTGGGTGAGACTGGAACTAGAAGGGAACTGATGTTGGGGGAGGATTAGAATGGGATGGGGCTGGGAGAGTAAAATGGAGAGGGGAAAAATATTTTGTGTGGGAGGGATGAAAAATCTACAATTGGCCGGGTATTGGGAGAGTAAGTGGGGATTGAGGATGGAGGGGTAAAATTTGTGTGGATGAAATAAGAATGAGGAAAGAGCAAAAGGAGAAAGATTAGTATGTTAAAGCAGATGTAGAGAGAGGATGGAAAGAAAACTAGAAGAGAGAAGAAAGGACAAATGGACAGCAGACGATGGAGAGTTAGCAGAAAACATGAAGAAACCAGAAGAAAGTGGCTGGAGCAATTGCAACTGAAAAAAAATGCACAAAAGGTAGAAAGATATCTCTTTATTTTGAATTTATTAACTGGAATATGAAAGCTCTGGGAAATGTGCATCATTAACGTCTGCGCTTTGTTTGGTACAAGAGGAAATTGATTTATAGTTTTATTTCTACAGTGTTGTACATTCCAAGTTTGGCTTTTGGGGTTCCCAGTTTAATTATTGCCTTCCTGTTTCTAAATTGCGATTCCTTGTTTGGTGATGGTCTATGTTCTGCATGTGTAACTGAGCTGAGGTATTCTGTTTATGTAATTCCTATTTGACATTGCCACTTGTTCTCTTTCCCCAGTATTCTCTGAAATGTACTGGTTTAATATTTGCAGTGTTTCCTTTTGATAGGTAGGGTCTGGTGCTTTGTGAGTCCTGGTAATGCTGTCAGGATACAGCGGGTTTGCTATGGGTTCTAAATGGGCAGCGTTTGTAGTAGTTCCTAATGTGCCTGGCGGTTGGAACTGGATTATAGTAATGTAGAAATATTTTAGTCTTTCTTTATCCATACACTCATTAAGAGACATGTTTACTAAAAGTTAGTGTATGGTAACATTATGCAAATATTTATGCAAATAAGGCCACTTATGCAAATGAGGCCCCGCACCGAGTCTCCGCACATGGCCCCGCACCCCCCTTGGGCCGCCCCTGTTAGGAATCATATCCTCCCAGTTAAATCGGAGGTAAAATACTTAGGAGTGACCATTGACCAAACACGCAGATTAACCTCCCATATTAAACAAATGGCTAGAGCTATCTTCTTTAAGCTCCAGACCATTCAACAGCTCAGACCCCTCATAAGCACAGATGATTTCAGGACAGTTGTCCAAGCACTTATAACACCGCAGCTAGACTACTGCAATGGTATACTGCAAGGCACAACTAAGAAAAACCTACATATACTACAAATGGCTCAAAATGTAACCACCTGGATTATTTTTAAAGCTAAGCTATCAGACCACATCTCCCCCATTCTACACTTCCTTCACTGGCTCCCTGTTGCGAGTAGGATTCAATATAAAGTCATAGTGACCACCTTCAAGCTCATTAACAAAATAGCCCCCTCTCATCTCTCAACCTTAATCCAACCCCCCCCCCCCAGTAAACAGGTTAAGAAGAAGGATGAACCTTAACATGCTCCTTTGCACCTGTTCTATGGAATAATCTTCCAATGACCCTAAGAGAGATCAAGGACTTCCAAACCTTCAGAAAAGAACTAAAAACATACCTCTTCACCCAGCATTTCCAAAATCTGCATCACATCTCTGATCAGACCCCACTAGATCAGGAGTGGGCAATTTAGGCCTGCGGGCCGCATGTGGCCCGCCACAGAGTTTTCTGCAGCCTGCAGAATAGGGTTGGCAACTGACCGGTTTTCAGCCGGCCTGGCCGGATTTTCCATGGCCAGGCCGGCTGCCGGCACAGATATAAAACCGCCCTTTGAAAAGCTGTTTTTTTGCTCTGGCTGCGAGATCGGGAGCGGCCAGAGCAAAAAATCGGCTTTTCTCCCGCAGTCCGCGGCGCGATTGTGAACGCGATCCCTGGGCCGTGCAGCCGCTGCTTCTGCTTTTCACAGAGCAGCGGCTGCAATAAAGTTAATTCGAAAAGGAAAAGAAACCTGTGAGAAGCCCGCCCCCTCTGACATCACTTCCTTGGGCGCTGACCGGAGGGTTCCTCAGAGGTTGTCTTTTCCTTTTCAAATTGTTTATTGCAGCCGCTGCTCTGTGAAAAGCAGAAGCAGCGGCTGCATGGGGGTGAACTTCGAAGCAGCACTAAGGGGGGGTGAAGCAGCACTAAGGGGTGAAGCAGCGGCTGCAAGGGGAAAGAGGTGGCAGAAGGAACTGGCAGGTGGAAGGTGAGGGCTGGAAGAGAGCTGAAAGAGGGGGGAATGTAATGTTAACTAATGAATACGATCAGTTTTAGAAGGTGCGGCCCTCTGCTAACTACGGCCCTCTCAAAGTGGCCCCCAAGCCAAAACAATTGCCCACCCCTGCACTAGATCATACCAACTATCAAACACCAGTTGACCCTACCTAACACATTTCACGCACAAGCTCATTATCCGCTGCCCTTTTCCTAGTCTTTCTTTAACCCAAACCACTGAAGTAACGCAATGTATTTGAAATCTATGTAACAAACAAGTCTCTGTATATATGTTGGCTGTAAATAGTTTCTCTTTTCACCAGCTAGTTCAAAAGCTCGAAGTTATTGCTCTTTGTAAATATTTCCTAGATTTTTCTTATGTACATATGTTTCTTATGTTCAATGTCATCGATATTATTGTTTCCAGTTCCCTGTAAACCACCCCTGATCTCTGGAAGGGGCGGTATAAAAAAAGCTTGCAAATAAATAGATAAATAAAAATTGGAAAGCTGGAAGGGGAAAACGCATGCCCCTATCTGCCTGGAGTCTGTGCCTACCAGTTCCCGCTTGATGGGTCAAGAGGTACAAGTAAATTGGTCTGTTTGAGGGAATGTATATCTAGTAAGAAAAACCCCTTTACAACCACTGTCTCCCAGATCTGTTTGGCAAATGCATTAAATTGTGCTTCACTTTTAGTTTATTTCTATGTACAGTTTTTACAGAATGTGATCTAAAGAAAAAATTACTATTTTTATGCTCCAGTCTCAGGTATACCTTACACCAAGACACCATGTAAGTATATTGTATGTGTATGTATATATATGTATATACTACATACATATATCATTTTATTTTTGCATTTTAGTACTTGATCCTTCAGACAGGAAACTAGACAGTCTGTGAGGCGTATTTTAGTAGGGAAAACTTTTTTAAGGGATTATTGGTATCAAATGTTATTATCTTTGATGAGATTAGAGTCTCATGGAAACATAGCTCAGAAATTAAGACAAGAAAAGGGAAATTGCAAACAGTAGGAAGATTTAACAGATGTGAAAAATGTTTTAAGAGTGTGCAATGTGATTAAAAAAAACCAGAATGAGCAAGTCAAGACTGAGCTGCAATTCAGGGAGATAGTCTGTACCTGGGTTTCTTGGCAAGGTATGACCAGAGGTAGATTGCCAGGCCTTTTATTCTAAGGCAAAGGAGGGTAAAGTGACTCCTTGGTGGTAGGCTCCTGCTCTAACCACTAGGCCGCTCCTCCACTCTGTACCATTATAAAGTCATTTAATACCAGACAAAGTGTGATAGGATGGTTAATAAGCTTGTTTCAATAACTGCTGGTCAGTAATAAATCTAATATTTGTATATTTAGAACATGGATAATTTGTTCCTTACTTATTATGATTAAGAACATAAGATATGCCATACTGGGTCAGACCAAGGTCCGTCAAGTCCAGTATCCTGTTTCCAACAGTTGCCTATCCATGTCACAAGTATCTAGCAGTTTCCCAAAAAGACACACAGGTTCCATAATGCTTGTATTGGGACAAGCAGTGGACCACATGAGTCCTCTTTAATAATAGTTTATGGGCCTTTCTTCCAGGAACTTGTTCAAACCTTTTTTAAACCCAACTACACAAACAGCTTTTACTACATCCTCCGGTAACGAATTCCAGAGTTTGATTACGCGTTGAGTGAAAAAATATTTTCTCTTATTAGTCTTAAAAGGGTTACACTGTAGCTTCATTGCATGTCCCCTAGTCTTTCTGCTTTTTGATGGCGTAAAGAATCGATCTGTGTTTACCCGTTCCACTCCATTCCCTCAGCTGTCTCTTTTCCAGGTTGAAGAGCCCTAACCTTTTTAGCCTCTCCTCATAGGGGTATCCTTCCATCTTCTTTAACATTTTTGTGGATGTTCTCAGTACTTTTTTCTAATTCCGCTATAGCCTTTTTAAGATGTGTTGACCAGAATTGCACACAATATTCAAGGTGTGGTCACACCATGGAACGATACAGAGGCATTATAATATCCTTTGTTTTATTCTCCATTCCTTTCCTTATAATTCCTAGCATTTCATTTGCCTTCTTGGCCGCTGCTGCACACTGGATGGAGGGTTTCAATGTGCTATCCACGATGACGCCTAAATCTTTTTCCTGGGTGGTGGGTCCTATTGTGGATCTTTGCATTGTGTAATCATAGTTTGGGTTGTTCTTTCCTAGGTGCATAATTTTGCACTTGTCCACATTAAATTTCATCTGCCATGTGAACATCTAGTCTTCCAATTTATCAAGGTCCTCTTGCAATTTTTCACAATCCTTTTGGGTTTTAACAACTTTGAATAATTTTGTGTCATCTGCAGATTTGACTACCTCACTCGTTAGTCCCATTTCCAGTTCATTTCTGAATATGTTAAAAAGCAGCGGACTCAGCACAGATGCCTGGGGTACACCACTATTCACCGTTCTCCATTGGGAAAATTGGCCAGTCATCTCTACCCTCTGCTTTCTATCTTTTATCCAGTTCCTGATCCACAATAGTACACTGCCTCTTATCTCAGGACTTTTTAACTTTGCCAAGAGTCTCTCATGAGGGATCTTGTCAAAGGCTTTCTGAAAATCCAAATACACTATATCAACCAGTTCACGTTTGTCTACCTGTTAATTCACGCCTTCAAAAATATATAACATACTATACATATAATATACTAAGACAAGACCTTTCCTGGCTAAAGCCATGTTGGCTTTCTCCCATTAAACCATGACTGTCTACATGTTCAGTAATTTTGTTCTTTATAATGGTTTCTACCATTTTGCCCAGTACTAATGTCTGGTTCACTCGCCTGTACTTTCCCTGATCATCCCTGAAACCTTTTTTAAAAATTGGCGTTACATTGCCATTCGCCAGTCTTCAGGGACTACAGATGATTTTAATGATAGTTCACAGATTACTAATAGTAGGTCTGCAATCTCATATTTCAGTTCTTTCAACACCCTCGAGTGTATGCCATCTGGTCCAAGTGATTTGCTACTGTATAGTTTATCAAATAGTTGTAATATATCTTCCTGATTTATTGATCTTTCTTTCAATTCTTCCGTTGCATCATCTTTAAATATCAGTTCAGTCATGTGTAACTTTCTTACATCTTCTTCAGTAAAGACTGAAGCAAAGAATTATTTCTTTCTATGGCCTTGTCCCCTCTTAGTGTCCCTTTTACCCCTCTAACATCTAATGGTCCAACTGACTCTCTCACAGGTTTTATGCTATGAATGTACTTGAAAAAGTCTTCAAAATGCGTTTTTGCTTCCACAGCAAGCTTCTTCTCAAATTTTCTCTTTGCCTGCCTTATCAATGCCTTGCCTGGCTAATAACAGCTAATAGAAATTCTGCTCTGTAGAAATGTTCCCAAACCTTTGGTTTAATTCCAGTTATACTATTAACCTTGGCCATATCTGTCAGAAACAAATTCCACAGCTTAAATGCATGTTGAATGCATGCTTTCTTGAATTTGTTTAAACCTGCTACCACTTAATTTCACAGAGTGCCCCTAGTCCTAGTAAATAATAATTCCCTGTGTTGTTGTTAAGTGCCATCAAGTCGGTGTCGACTCATGGCGACCCTCTGGATAGTTGTCCTAAACTGTGTTCGGTCTTCAGTCAGGCAGCTCATTGTTGACAGACTGGCACCTGGAGCTGCTGTTACTATATTGATCCATCTCATTGCTGCCCTTCCTCTTTTGCGTTGACCTTCTACCTTGCCAAGCATGATGTCTTTCACTAATGGTCACTCTCTTCACATGATGTGTCCAAAGTATGAAAGTCGAAGTCTTGTAATTCCCCGTATCAGTGCTAATTCAGGACTGCAATGGGGCTGGACAACCCTACACAGGCCCTGGCTTAGGAGCGAGGTTCATGACTGTCATGCTATGTGCAAAACTAACACATTTGGAGAAACTGCCCTTTTGTTGTCCGCTTCCTTTAAGCATCTGCTGCCTGCTGCTCTTGGATGGCATAGTTTTCATTTACAGAATTTGGCAAGTCTTATGTTCTTATGTATTCACTTGGTTGGACATTCTGACTGGCTGAACCCTGATGTTTTATAACTTTGGCAGAACCAAAAGGAAACAAAGACATTGGCCAGCACTGATGGCCCAGTGGCAGGACGCCTAGGCTCAATGGTGTCTAGTCCTGTCTCCTAGGCTGGTAACAACTGGAGAAGAATCCAGGTCATTGTTCTAAGACCTATACCTGCTGTCTTCTTTATATGTTTGTAGAGCGCTGCATATGCTTTTTAGCACTATATAAATGATTAATAGTAATAGCAGTAGTAGTTCAGTTTGCACTTACCCTTCACTCCAAGAAAGCTACAGGGGAAAAAGTTTAAACACAGCTTTGGACTCATTTGAATCTCCTCGTAAGTGGCAGAACCAAGTTTCAAGCAGGTTCTGATTGGATCAGAAGCCTAGAGTCAAAGCAGATCAACTGTTCCAAAAACTTTAAAAAATAAAGAAAAAGATCTCTGAACAGGCGGATTATATTCTTTAATAATTCACCTGAGCATGATGTATGAAGCAATCTCCAGTGAGCGAAATCCATATGGTAATATTACCTGGCGCTCTCTGAATTTGTAAAACAACCAGATGACCCTGACCCCTGCTGATGTTTGAAAAGTCTAAGGAGACATTCATGAAATCCTTTTCCCTTTTCACTTTCAACCAGGGATCTGCACAAGTCATCATAAAACCAGTCCTCAGAAAAAGGTGTCAGTGCCCCAGAAGTCTACTCTGGCTTACTGATGTCACCGCTGACAAACTGGAGGCTTAGGCTAGGAAATAAATGATATCTACAGATAACCCCTTATTCAAACAAGGTCATGCTTGTTGTTGTGTTTTTTTAAGCCTGTGTCCATGTCAGCCATTTTTGTTTTCAGGAGATCTCTGCACAGTCTCAACCTTTATCACTGGGATGCTGTGTCTGGGGTGTACGGCACCGAAATGGATGCTTTTCAGGAAGACGATATATAAAATTGTGAAAATAAAATAAATAAATGCATAATCTTTCTCCTTAACCGAAGGTCTTAGTCACTGACATGTGGAGGGTAATTTTATAAGAGATTGCCTATGTACGAAGGCCTCAAAGGCACCTATTCGTAGACACAAAGACACCTATGTGTCTTTATAAAATACTGGCACAAATCTGGCAGAAATTGTTGCGAGAGAGAAGCCAGACATTTAGGCCTGCATGGAGTCTTAGAGATGTACATTCATTCGTGAGTGTTCTGTTCTTTACCACCCCTTAAAAAAATTTAGGAGAACGTTTACTAAACTATGCTAATGGTTAGGGCAGGGTTTACTGTGCTGACAGCATGGGCAAAATTGGTAAAGGTTCTATGCCAAATGTTAGTACAGGAAGGGGTGGCAACTAGATGGATTGGAGGAGAGTGTGGGCATTGATGGTACATTGTGGTTAGTGTGGCCATCTTTGGTGTACACTACCTGCAAGTGTTGCCGTTAGCGTAGACACGCCTATCACGTCCTCGATGGCTGGCAGTAAGTGCACCCGCATTAGTGAGGGTCTTTTAGACATCCTACTCATGCTTTAGATGTCTGAAAAAGGGTATAGAGATGTCCAAAGTACAGAGACGTCCCCAGAGTCGTTTTAACAGATGTCACCAGTGCAAGGACGTGGCGTAGGTTTATTTGGAGTGTTCTTTAGAACTTGGACATTCTTGCCTGATTTCAGAAATGTCCCAGACATCCCAAGCTGTGTCCCAAGTTATAACTGCTCCAGGTATGAACAGATACCGGAAACATGCTCGTCTTGTCAGGCAAACATCTGGATGGTGTGGAGAAGAACGTACACTTACAGCCCCTTTGTTTTACAAGTTGAGAACGAATGCTGATGCGGGATGAGGGCTCAGGTTTATGTTTTGTATGCCACTTGACATCTCCTTCTGCTAGCTTCCCTGAGATTGATGTCTCAGCCCCAAATTTTCCTAAGGGGGACGTCTATGTGGCCACCAGCACAGATGTCCACATTAGGGACATGTATGTTACTAAAATCAGGCGGAGACATATATGCCCCAGGGTTTCTTGGCATGCTGTGTTCTGCATGTCCCTGATTTGACTTGAAACAGAAGGGGGACACCCCACCTGCAGAGACACACTACACATCAGGGTACATCAGGGAACTTTATAGAGTATCCACGAGGTCACCCTACATGTGTTTTGGCGGAAGCCTTCTTCAGGGGATTTTGACCTCTCTAAAACAAAATATTGTACAAAGCAATACATAAATACATTAAAAGGTTTATATAATAACATATCATTATGAATATAAATACAATAAAAATCTATAAAAAAATGATATATGACAATTGGAAGATAAAACAGCTTAGTGGAACCAAACATGCCAGGGACATAAAATAATACATAACTATAAAAAACAGAGGACATCATAAGAAATCAATAAAATCCATTATGAAGGACGGTGTAACATCACCAAGGATCAAAAGATAAAACCAAACAAATTGGACTGAAAGTCAGCAGAGCAAAAGCAGTGGGTATATGATTAGATGGTAAATGAAAGCATGACAGAAAAAGTCAATATAGAAATCAGAAGTGTGGCAGATAATGACTCAGCCAAAACAGGGATACAAAGCAGGGAAACTATAGACAATTTATAAAAACCTGTAAATAACATATACATTCATTAAAAACAGGAGCAATTGAGGACAACAAAGGTAATGTATAACCCCAATCACGCTAAACATTCAAAGAAGAAGCACTAAAAAGTACAATCTATAGTGGATGAAAATAGTGGCTATGGAGCAGTTGGCTGTAACTCATGCCACCAATATGTATTCTAGTGCACTGATCATTCATTTGGGCAGACACCATCAAAAGAGTATAGATCACAGCATTTTTGATAAAGTTACCAACACAATTGGCATATTTCACAAGAAGTACCCCAAAGAAGCTACAACTGGAAAAAAAACCCCAACAGGTATAAAAGATGGTGTAGGGGGCCAGCTGACAGAGCGTGTATGCAATCACCGTCAAGATTGTTACATTTATGGCAAAACAGTAACAAAAATCGCCTGAGTGATGCTAACCTCAAGCGAACAGACTACAAGGGAAAGCCATTGAGAGGAAGGGATTGGCGCCAAAATATTCATTTTAAAAGGAGGCCTTGATTCCGCACTGATGTATTGTTTTGTACAATATTTTGTTTTGTGTTGTTATGTTGTTGTTAAGTGCCGCCGAGTTGGTGTCGACTCCTGGCAACCCTCTGGATAGTTGACCTAACCTTTGTTCGGTCTTCAACTAAGTGGCTCATTGTTGATAGAGTAGTATTCACATCTGTTGTTATTGTATCCATCCATCTCATTGCCGGCCTTCCTCTTTTACGGTGACCTTCTATCTTGTCAAGCATGATGTCTTTCTCCAATGATCTCTCTCTTCGCATGATGTGTCCAAAGTATGAAAGTCGAAGTCATCTGAGCTTCTAAGGAAAGCTTAGGTTTGATCTCCTCTAGTACTGACTGGTTTGTTCTTCGGGCAGTCCACAATATACACAGTATTCGTCGCCAGCACCATAATTCAAAGGCATCAATTTTCTTCCTGTCTATCTTTTTCACTGTCCAGCTTTCGCATCCATATGACGTTATTGAAAATACCATGGCCTGGACAAGTTGAATCTTTGTTTTAGAGAGGTTAAAATCCCCTGAAGAAGGCTTCATCCAAAACACGTATAGGGTGACTTCGTGGATACTCAGTAAAGCTCCCGGTGTGTTGTGTCCTGCTTTTTCTGTGCCTGCTTTAACTTGGACATCCATCGATGTCCATTGACGCCTGTCTCTCTTCTGTGGCTTCCTGGATGGCATCAAACTATCTCCATATCAACCTCTCTATGACTGCTGCCATATGGTTCTCTCTCTCTACTTGCGCCCCCTCTCTTGCTCAGACATCCATCCCACTGATCATCTCTCTTCGCTATTTCGACGTCTCCTTTGATTCTTCCCTTTCCTTCCAAGACCATTGCTTGTCCATTATTTAGTGCTCTTTCCACTCTCTCCATCAGATCCACTCTGTCCGTCCTTTACTCTCACCTCACTCGTTGACTACTCTTCTCCTTTCTTTGGTCATGACCCGTATCTACTACTGCAATGTTACCTTGGCTGAACTTCCTCAATAGCAACTCAGTTGTCTCCAATTACTTCAAAACACCGCAGCTCATATTCCCACCCACTCTTCCCACTTTGATCATATATTATTGTGCTGTGTTTTTTTTTAATTTGTACACCGTTCTGATTCCTTTGCTGCCTAGGGTGGTATATCAAGAGACAATAAAGAAAGATAAAGATCACCCCCTTGCTTATTCATCTACACTGGTTATCAATACAATACCATATTCAATATAAGATTCTCACACTGGTTCACTGCTCCATCCACATTAGCACCCCACGATATATTTTGGATCTAATTCATCGTCACACCTCTCACCGTTCCCTCAGGCAGATCCATGCTAATCACCTATTCCTCCCATCTGCCACACATGCTCATCTTGAATCCACTCGCTCCTCTGCCTTCTTCTTCCTCGCTCCCCTCCTATGGAACTCCCTTCCTCCCCACCTCCATCTGGAGCTCTCCTTTCCCCACTTTAAGGTCCTCCTGAAAATCCACCTTTATTTATTTAACATCTTTTCTATACCGCGCTATTTATTATCAGTGCGGTTTACATTTAAACAAAGGTTGCTCAAATCAGACAAGACTGTCTTGCGCTTACATTATAACAGGAGATAAAACTTGGAGCAAATACAAAGTAACTATATACATATTGACATTCTCTCTCTTGCGTTTAATCTCCCCCTCTCCTCCTAAGCCCCGCCCTCTAGACCTCACTACTTAGTCGTCCCCCCCACGCTCTGTTGACCTTGACCTTCCTTCTTGTCTTTCCTTTCTTGATACTGGTGTTCCTTTCTCCTTTCTGACATGTAGCACTTGTACTTTGTAAACCACCTAGATGCTTCAGTACAGACGGAATATCAAATGCTCCAATAAACATAAACATAAACATCCTTTCTAAAAGTCTCCTTTAGATGTGCTGGCTGGTCAGAGTGGTGAGGTGAATCCCCATGGTAACTGCAGGGGGGACATGCTGGGCAAACCCCCAGAAGTTGGCGCAGGTCTATGCCACCTCCCACACCAATTTTTTGGAGCTTACTGTAGGCTAACTTTGTGCCTTTTAGTAAACATGCCCTTTAGTGTGCATTAACCCACAGAATCGACTAAAGAGTCAAAAGGCATGTTAAAATTTTGTTATTAAAATGAATTTGTGAAATGAACTGAAAATACACACAAACATTTCTGAAAATTCTTTGGCTGTGCTTATCACTAGAGTCTGTCAGGGCCACTTTAACCCCTTGAGGGGCCCTTGAACTTTTGTTTTCTCATTGCTTGCCTGGAGCACACACACTGTTTTCTTATTTTTTATTTCATAGACTGTTCATCACAAAAGGCTTTACAGCAACAGTAAAACATAGAAATAAATACAAATTGTCTTTAACAATGCCTACTAAAATTAATCATAAACAAATGATGCCCACTGGCATGCACCAATCCCCTTGGCCTTCAGCCCACTGCGCTTCCTTTGCTGACCATTGCATCTCTTGGAGAAAGGTAATATCCACATGCAGAGTTTGAAGATGGCTCACAACCAGGTGATTCAACCCCCTTCCATTTCACAATACACTCAACATCGACCACCCTTATACACATCTGCACCATACAAACCACAACCACACTGAGCCCAAGAACTGATTCCCCATCCCCCCAAACCTCTCAAAGCAACCCCTTCTCTACTCCTCTGCACAGCCCCATCCATGCTCCCCATCCCACTTCCTAGTTACCAAGAGTCGGCACCCTCGAATCCAAACCCCCTTGCAAAATTCACGTAATCTCTTCCAATAGCTGTGTCCCCAGCCTGATTAAGCAGCTTTTTTTTTTTTTAAAGCATGCCCATTGGCAATTTGGCAAGAGAAAGAGAAGATACAGCATCACACCACAGGTACACCAACTTCTCTCCAACTATTCGAAGCGTTTTAGCTAGTTAGTAGACCTGTTGGCAACTGCGATATTCAGCGGCACTAACCGGTTAATTCCCTGAATATGCCCACAGACCGCCAAAGAAACTACCTGGTTAAAACCAGGGCGGTTTGTGGGCGGAGCGGGGGCAGTGATAGCTGCTCTCCGGTTAGCAGTGGTGTCCATCCAGTAACTGGATAGCTTAAGCGGTTTACTGAAGGAAGGCAAATGTCTATCCTAACTTTAAACACTTTGCGCAATCCGGTTAGTGGCTGAATATCGTTGCTGACTGGATAGTGGAGTCGGTGCCCGGACTGCCTGGATATTCAGTGGAGGAAACTGATATCTTTCACCACTGAATATCTGGTTTTAATTAGAGCAAGTAGAAGATAGACATTGACACTCAATACGCCCCCAGTACTAATCAGTAGGGCAGCCAGACTGAGCTGCTGTACAGGGTTACAGGGTACAGCAATGCCAAGTCTACTGTGCCATACTAATGCCACTGTCATCAGTCCAGCCCTGGCACTGGCAGCCATCCCAATGTGTGGCCCTTGTTTGGTGAAGTGACAGAGTGTATGCCTGGACGCTCCAATCATAGCCCGACCGCAGCGCAGCATGTTGAACATCCGATGCCCACTGTACTGTGTAAGCAATGCACGCTGTGCATCACACCCTACCTGCCACATGCCTGCTGACCACACACATGTGCAACTCTTAGTTCCCTGGTGTTGCCGATGATGTCGGTGCTTGTGTCGGGCCGTTGACCTGTGAGCACCTTGGAGACAGAGCAGAGGCGGGGCACGATTGGTGGAGAAGCCTCTGAGCAACTGCGTGCTGGCTTGCTTTTTCTTTTTTTGCTCACGCCTGTGAACCTCATGGTGTTGTGGCACTGATCAGCACTGGTCTGTGAAGAGGGCAGCCGCTGTATGATGTGACTCCTCCCTGTGCAAAATTCTGTATAATGAGAAAGAGGAGGAAGAAGGCAGGAGACTAGCAATGGAAATACAAATGAAATGGACTGGTAACCTCGGGGCTATATTTAGCTAGGGGCAAGTGGGTCCCCATTGTGCAGGAGCCCAGTAGAAGTGCCCCTTTTGCCCATATGTAAAAATAGCCCTGGAGTCTATAGATAGAAAATTGGAGTGAGGAACTTAAGACTCAGAAAGTTGCTATCCTGTGTTACTCTGCTTGTGTCTTGATTGTGTTGAAGGGAAATTTTCTTTCTACAGCACTGAAAAATTCCATCTTTGAATATCCATTTAGTCTGCACATGGCCAGTTCTTGAGTGACCGTGTTGACAGTGACTTGGGACTTGAGTGAGATGAGGAAATGTCACGTAGGCATGGCCTTGAAAGCTTGCTTTTCCCCCTACCCAACATGGCCCCAAAGGAAAGGAGAGCGGAGTGCCAGCCCCTAC
This sequence comes from Ichthyophis bannanicus, assembly GCA_033557465.1. Lineage (NCBI taxonomy): Eukaryota > Metazoa > Chordata > Amphibia > Gymnophiona > Ichthyophiidae > Ichthyophis > Ichthyophis bannanicus. Next base: position 59,640,961 of record CM066045.1, read on the forward strand.
CCGCTTTGCAACCCTTGACTCTGCCCGAAAGATACCTTGGGTTAGACATGCAAGAAAGACACTATGCAGCGTGGAGTAATAAATTTTGGCCTACCACAGGGCCTCCTTATTCACCACCGACTTGGATAAGAATGAGGAGATTATCCAGTTTGACTGAGATCTTAAACTAATTCTGCCATTTGTTTGGCAGGAAATTTCATGTGGGTCCCCAAAAGAGGTTGAATGCATATTCTCTTCTCACTGGGAGCCACCATGGAATAACTTTTCAATCTGGAAAGAAAAACAGATGTATTTGGCTGTGTTCCAGGTAGAGTGCCATCCTCATGTTTATGACCTAGCGCGGAGTTTCAAGGTTTACCTCGGAATACAAATATCACCCCAGCTCCTAAGCAAATGTCCTCATGTTGTGCTAAGCTTCACCAGCTGTAGAACAGGTCAAGGACCTGGGCCTGAACTTCTCTTGCACTGAGCGGAGATAAGACCCAATCTTTTCGCCAGGCTGCCAATCATTAATCTGCTTAGCTGTTTTTATCCATTCAGCTCATCAGGGGAATCAACATGTTTTCTTTGTACAAGCTGAGTTTTGAAACTTGTTTGTGACACACCGACAAGCTTTTGTGACTTCTTTTGTTTTGCTTGCCAACATTTACTACTTCCAAATTGTATTCTGCTAACCTCCCAGCTAGGAACTCACGCCTCTTTTGGGTTTTTGCAATAATCCTCTCCCCTCCCCCACTTCCTGTGATTCACCAACCTCTGTTTCTCCCGGAGAAGACTGGAGTCTATGCAGCCCGTGATAACTTTCATTGAGCCAACTTCAAAATTCTCCAAAGATGATAGTCCACATGAGCTTCCGAGCCACACAGGTTCCTTCTTCAGACTGTTATGCAACTGGATTTTCAGTTTGATGTAAGATTTAATTACTTGCCTTTCCAAATTGGAGTTCAAAGCGAGTAACAGCTACACAGTGAGCTTGTTCCAACATACTAAAGCATAGGCAGTAGAAAGGGGTGAACCACAGGGGCTATGGCCCCATCAATATTTTGCCCAACACAGCATTAGTTGGGACAGAGCTGGAGATCGGTTTGTTTGGCCTCTCCAACCAAAAAGATGTTCCACTGCAACAAGGATCTGATGCACTAGGAATCTGAAACAGATGTTATTTAATATATAGACTTTCCATCTTGTTACTGTTCAAGACAGGGAGTGCGCGGCATCTCTTCTGTGAAAAGATTGGTGAGAGCAGGAACTGCACAGGAAATAACCAACACACAATATAGGAATCTCTAAAAGAGACTAGTGTTATCTGGTGACTTTACAAAAGATTGCGGGTCTGATTTTCGAAGGCCTTTACACGGGCAACTTCCCTAGTACCTTTGTAAAGGCCTTATCTGGGATTTTTGAAGGGCACCTACATGGGTACTACCCTTTGAAAATCCCGGATATGTCCCTAACGCAACCAGATGCTATCCATATAGTATCGGGGCGTATTAGGGGCATTGCAGGGTGCAGTGGAGGTGTGCCATGGTACTACCCATGTAGCACCAATTTTCAATGTTACACGGTTAGCCCTCTGTGCCTTAAAGATAGACGCAGGAAAATCTCACCTATCTTTAAGACACTGGGGCTAACCGTGTAGCACTGAAAAACGGTGTTACACGGGTAGCTCCTGTGGCTACCTGGCTGTGTGGCGACATCCGGATTTTCGATGCCGGGGCTGCATATGGGGTTAAGCGGGAGGTGGGCGGGCTATGTGCTGACGTGGCGCATAGCATCACCCAACTGAAATTCGTGTCCTGCATCTTCAATTTGTGGATCATTCCTCATGATTCTGCCTATCACTTATGGGACTTTTGTTGGGGGACTAATTTTCTGAGTACTGGCCCTTGGAGGTTTATGTAAAGTGGGTAGGCAGAGAGCACTAAACAGGGAATGGAAACACCTCTGAATCTTAACTGAGCGATGTTTCAGCTGTTCAGGAGATGAGAACCAAACTTGCGACCCTGTGAATTTGGCTAAACCTCCACAATCTGTTTAGGGGATTTGCTTACCCCTTTTCTTTCCCTATGGTTTAAAAAAGGTTTGGACAAGTTCCTGGAGGAAAGGTCCATAAACCATTATTAAAGAGTACCTTGGAAATCCACTGCTTTCCCCAGGACGAGCATTGTGGAACCTGTGTGCCTCTTTGGGAACCTGCCAGGTGCTCGTGACCTGGATTGGCCGCTGTTGGAAAACAAGATACTGGGCTTGATGGACCTTGATCAGACCCAGTAAGCATTTCTTATGTTCTTATTGTTCTGTTTCACACAGGGCTATTTGTCCCATCTCTCTTTAAATTCTCTTTAAGAACCCTCTTCACTTTAGAGACCAGAAAGGGCAACTGGGTCATGCAGTGAATGAAACGGAAGGAAGAGCGGGGAAATTCAAGCTCATTCAAAGGGAGATATCTCATTTCTTCCCTCTGAAAGTGTTCAGGGTCTGGAACATGCTTCTACGGGTAGGGACAGTCTTAGCTGTTTGGAGGACAGTGTGATTATTGAGTTACTGAGATGGGGCAAGATTGTAATTCATAGGCACTAATAAAAGGCAGGTTTCAATAATCATCCTATAGGGGCTGGATTGATACTTTGATTTCTCTGTGATTGCCACAAACCAGTGATTGCTTTAATGTGGGTATTTTGAAGTCCAAGAACTGAATTTTTCTTCCCATCAAACCTAGGCTAGATTTAGTAAAAGGGGCTTCCCTACCGCATACTGGCACCATTAACATGTGTTAATGTTCCTTTGCATGCCATGGGACCTATTTCCTAATAATGCAGGTTCACGGCATTGTTATATACCAATGTGGCAGTGCATTTTAGTAAATCTAGCCTTATGCAGTCTACTGTAGTTATGGTCTACTTGGCCTGGCTAATGAATTTTATCCTGAAGTTGCAACAGCGATGAAAGCTTGGCCATATCACCAGTTCCTGATGCCACTCTGGCTGTAAGAGGCCATGGAAAACGACATTTCCTACATGTCAGATATAAACCACTTGTGTTCTTATGTGCTACGCTGGCTGTAACAAGCCATAATATAAAAAAAGGTAGTTAATGCAATTTCCCTGCTCTAAGCATCCGGGTACACTGCCAGGCTAGAGATGATTTAAAATGAATGACAAATCATGACTTTTGACTTTGGTCTTGATGATGAGTATCAGTAGCTATTAAGGCTGCCTGTTGATGATTGACCAATTTGACAGGATGTGTGTGCGCATTGCTTAATTAGGGGTCAATATTCGGCAATGGCGGCCAGCACACTTAAAGTGACTGGCCGTCGCCATTTTAATTCTGACCTGGATATTCCAATGCCAAGGTCATGGTCGGCCACTGGCATTGAATAGCCGGTGTGCCCGATTAGCTAAACTGGCTAAGGTTAGGACTGCTTTTATTTTGCCTAACCTTAGTTGGTTTAACTTAGCTGCCCCCAGAATGCTCTGATGCCTTTTTAAGCATTGGGGCGTCTAGCGTTGTTAGAGAAGGATGTTCAGCAGTGTAAACCGACTGTGTGTTGCTGAATATTCCACTCACCGTGATATAACCAGTTGGCAGGTCTGCTAACCAGTTACATTGTTTTGAATATCGACTCCTTAGATATTTGAGAAATATCCTAAGTAGCATAGAAAGTTATGACCGGAAGGGACGTCAAGAGATAGATTAGGCTAATCAGCTGCCTCCAGGAATAATCCACTGAACCTAAACCACCCCAGACCAAAGTGAATCTAATCTGCTCTTCCAAACCTTCTATGATGGAAGTTTCACTGCATTTCAGCGCTTGACCTTTATAGTTGGAAAGTTCTTCCAGATGGCTAATCTAAAGTTACGTCTGATATTCAGAAATGTGGCTGTACCTCTGTCCCCACCACCCTACTCTGTATTTCTATGGTGTGCTGACTCTATACTTAAGACATGTACATGTAATTTCTCATTGGCCAGTATAGTTATTTGATTAAAAAGGTTGCTTAAAGAAACCATTGCCAAGTGAAAAGGTGCCCCACACCCCTCATATCGATGACCACTTCATGAAAAACAAGAACTGAACATTGCTCAGCTGTAATTCCTCCTTGGCAGCTGCCCAGCATCGACTAAACCTGTTGCATAATGGTGAATAATTTGACATTAACCTACCCCTTTTAGTTGAGCATTTGCAATCCACATGTTGATATCTTCGCTTACAGCTGCCTACACCTGCCATTAATACTATAAGAACAGATGTTTAATTACCAAGAGGTTTCCAGAAAGAACCTAGCAAGAACAGAGTTCATCATTAGACCAAGGCCATAAAGTCTGCTTAAATTAACTAGCTTTGCTTTCCAGAGGAGTTGCACTCTTGGCAGACAGGCTGAGGACTGAATTAACAGAGAAACTGGGCCGCTCACGGAAATGGTCTAACAGGGACATACAATAGCTACTATACCTGATCGTAACTTGCCTTGAACAATTACTGGAAAGGCGTGAGATAAATACTAAGGGGGTAATTCCCATCCATGAATAACAGAGATGTACGTCCAGCCTGGATGTGCATCCCCAATATTCATCCAAATGTGGCTGCCAGAAAAAGGCTCCCAGTACGAACATCTGAGTTATACAGGGAGCCTTAGACGAGGGTGAAACAAGGATGGGTCATCTCCCGGAGTACAGGGCCTATTCTGAGGTCAGAATAGGTCCCCCTGGATGTCGGTGGACGACAGCACAGGGCCAAGTCAGTGGGGCGAGAGGGTGGAGGAGATTCCTGGCAGCCTGACTCTGCCTTTGGAAGGCTGTATCGGCGGTCAGGCTGTGGGTAAAGAACATTTTTGCAGTGGCCAGGGATTGCGGCTCCTTAATGGTGCCTGTCTGAGTTAGCTGGGTAAGTGGCTGGACATCTGGGGTGCCTGAATAGGGGCACATTCCAGATGTCCAGCCACTGTGCTCCGATTCTGCTCCCATGGGGATATCTAGTCCCCACAGGAGCAGAATCGGCTGTGTCTCCCAGCCGACCGGATGTCTGTACGCCGGGACGACCCAGAGACGTACAAAGCAGAATGCGCCTCCACATAAATAAACTAAAAAGCAGTGTAGAGTGGGGACAGGGGAGGATGGAAGTTGCCCCATTAAGATGTCATATCTGAAGTGTGGATGTCTGGACTCTTATATTTTGGTTCTGTGAGACCTTCAGAATGTTCTGAAGAGTTCTAGATGTTTACTGAAGAATTCTGGATTTCATAAAACATGTTTGAACTTAAATTCACTATTTTTGCACACTCTCCCACCAAAATGTCTCATTTCATTGCGTGTGAATGGGAGAGTAGGGTGTGTCCCTCATTTCCTATTTTACCTTCCCCCCCCAATAAATGTCATTCATGAGAGATTGCAAATGGTGATGGATGGTGAATGGAGAAACGTAAACATTACGGGGTTATTTTGCAAGCCCTATTTGTGTGTTGAGCATCTAGAAATGGGCATAAGGATGTCCAAAGCACGGAGTCATCTCCAGTCATTGTGTGGATGTCCCAGCCTGAGGATGTCCAAGTCTGAATGGGGGCATGGTGGAGTCATGGCGAGGGCTTTCCCAAGAACCTGGATGTCCAGCATTGCCTCTAAGGTTATACCTGCTCCAGGCATTAACAGGCATCTGAAAAGTGATAATTTTGTCAAGCTAATGTCTGGAAGGCGTGGAGAAGGAGCTACATTAATACCTCCTTTATTTTATAATATGACAACGAACATTGATGGCGAATGGGAGTTCATATTTCTGTTTTGCTATGTCACTGGACATCCCCTTATCCTAGCTTGCATGAGATGGACGGACCTGCCCCAGGCTTTCCTAAGGGGGGCGTCTAGGTGGCAGCCGGCATGGAAATCCATGTTGGGGACATCCATGTTACGAAAATTGGGCAGAGACAGATGTCTCTGGTGTTTTTCTGTATGTTCTGCCCTGGATATTCTGGATTTGATGGACGTCCTTTGTAAAGTGCCACTTAATGAATTTAAAACTGATAGTTAAGTATAACTGGAAGGAAATATTAGTTGCAATCAGGAAAGAAGAAAGTAATGTGTTCAGTGTATTCGTCTGCAGTGAGTGTAGTACTGGGAAATGGGAAAAAAGTGGCAGTCACACTGCAAAGAGTTAATGATTGCATGGGGTCACTACTTGGTAGACCAGTAAGTTTTTTTATGCAAGTTGTGAACATGTTTGTGCCACCTCCATTGACGATGTACCTTTGCATGCTGGAGTTTTGACGAAAGTGATGTTTTCTTGGGTCCAAAGATCATCGGCGGGGTCACATTACTCAGCAGCAAACAACAAGGCTAAAGAGTATAAAATGAGACAAGAGAAGGAGTACAGCTCCAGGAGACAGAGAGAGAGGGAGAGAGATAAAGACTGAACTAACAACCAGCTTCTCGCTCTCAACCCATATTCAGCAGAAATGGATGGGCTTCACGACTCGGGAGTTCAAATGGTGCACTACCTCCAAACGCACTACCACAGCTCTCAGGACTGGTTCATGTTTGTCTCCTTTGCAGCGGACCTCAGGAACACCTTCTTCGTCTTCTTCCCCATCTGGTTCCACCTCTGCGAGGCGGTAGGCGTCAGGCTCATCTGGGTGGCGGTGATCGGGGACTGGCTGAACCTGGTCTTTAAGTGGTGAGTGAGGAGTCCGAACCATTGCTTTCTTTCTGGTCGTTTTTAAAAATTCAGTTGCGTGCTACGTTGGCATGGTGCAAGAAAGAAAAATCGGACAATCTGTGTTGTGCGTGCTTCCAAGTGAGAACACTTGCTCTCTGGAGCACCTAATTCTACATATGGTGCTCTCTGCATGAACACAAAAACTGTACTTTCATACCCTGATGGATTTTCTTGGCGCATGCTACACGCATGCTGATGTTTTAAATGAATTAGGCAGCTCCACATTTTGATAAAAGTGTAATTAAAATTGCAATTAAAATATTATAGAATCTGACATCTTTGCAAAGATTTGTGGATTTCTACCATTTAAAAAACTAGACGAATGCATTCGTTCACATCACTTGATCACATGTATGTGATGAGTGTCTCTTCTTTAATGTTACAGCACATCATATATATCAGCAAATACTTCAGTCTGTTTTCCGGGTTCTCTGGCTACAAATATACATATATGTAAAGATTTCCAGAGAAAAGAAAGTAGTTAAAAAACATTGCTAATTTGACATCTGAAAAGATTAGACCGCTAAACTTCAGAACTCATTGTTTTGAAACTAAATTATTTGAATTCTTGCATACAACATGCCAAAAACTCATATGTATGCAATACCCTTCTTTGAAATGTTCTTTTCTTTGTATTCATGTTTCTTCTAAAATGAAAAGAATTATATATGATATACTGTGATTTCAAGTCCCTATTATGCCATCGCTTGGCATCTATAATTGCTAGTAGAATTAAATATGACTGAAAAGCTGTACAAGCAAACAAACCAGCAATGTCCGCAGTTTGAACATTTGTTGGCTCCAAACAGGCCATTCAAATGCCCTTGCAGTCCGAAAAGGGCAAGGGAAATAATGCGTTGAACCTACAGTGCATGGATATATTAGCCCTGCCTGAAAAAGTACCACACAAGAGAACCAAGATGGATAGCTTCGTTTTCTTTTTAGGAAAGAGTTATTTTCCATCCAAGAGCTTATTGTAAAGGAAAGCATTCCAGTCAGAGACAAAGCCATCTCTTTCTTCTCATCCCCAAGGCCTCTTCTTATCAGCTTTCAAATTAGGACGTGTATTGGAGTCCATGAAGGAAATAATTCATTATATTTGGGATCCTGTTCAGGAGCAGTCAAAATCATAGCTGTGGCCAACCCACGCGCCAAATCAGTGGGTGAAACAGCAGCACCACAAGGCCCATGGTGAAAGTTAGAGAAAATTCACTTGGTTTCAGCTTGGGCTACAAGGACCCCAGAGTTTACATATTCGGCTAAACCCCCCTGCTTCTTTTAATTCTAGGATCCTGTTTGGGCAGAGACCATATTGGTGGGTCCATGATACGGACTACTACAGAAACATATCTGTTCCCGTCATAGAACAATTCCCGGCCACTTGTGAGACAGGCCCAGGTAAGAATGCCAGAATTTTAAGAAACTTAGCAAAATGTGAAATTTTAGAAGACATCGTGCCAGCCCACACTCTGCAGTGTCCTACTTCTGGATTGATTGAGAAATCTAATATTGCTAAAGGACTCATGCATTTCTAAACCAATCTGGTAACGCTTCAGCTTCAAAAGATTTACTTGAAAAAAACACAAGATGTACAGAAGGGCTCTCTATAAAACATCTACAGTTTTCATTTTTCTTCAAAATTGAGTGTATAGGCTGGCCCACAGTCCTGCTCTGTACTGTCATGAGGAAGGAACCTGGTTTGAGCCCAAACTGGGTATTTCACGCCCTAGGTTATTGGAGACGGGGACGCTATGGAGGCAGCATGCACAGCCTCCAAGCAGGGTAATGGGGAGGGGGGGGGGGGAAGCTATTCAGGTCCATGACTGCAGGGTTCCGAAGGGAGCCCTTGTGCATGGCCTCCAGCCGAAACAGTCACTGCAATGATTGGGCTATAAAACAGGAAGACAAATTCTTGGGTTGTTGTAAGTGCAGGCTCATAGTATCAGAACCCAATCCTGGTTTTGACTAATCTGGAGATCTAAAACAGTAGGAGGAAACCTCTGGGTTAAACACCTTCACTATTCCCCCTCCCCCTAGAAGAAAGACCAGAGATCATAGTGTTACATACTGACTTTCGAAACTATGAGAATGTTTCCAAATTTAGGCAGTATTTTGACTCTTCCTGATGTTGGGGCAAAATGAAAAATTGCAAGTCATGATTCCCTTATTTCAATTTTTATTTATTAATTTAACATTTTTCATTGAATTGTCCTTGCGCAGGAAGTCCCTCTGGCCATGCTATGGGAGCAGCTGGTGTCTATTACGTGATGGTGTCGGCACTTCTCACCATAATACTCAAGAAAAATCAGCATGCACTGAAGAACTGGTAAGCCAAGAGGTTTGGGGGCTGTGGTGAGGCCACTTAAGTAGGTATTAGAAGAGAACCAATACTGAAGACTGGGTCAGTGTTGTAGAATGGCGTTGGTTTCTGCTTTTAAAGAAAGAAGGACCAACTTCTCCTAGTGCCCTTCTCATGGCTAAAACCTCACTTCTTTGAGACTGCTTTTGGATCCTGATCCTGTTCGTCTCCTGTTCGCCTCCAAAGTGTTTCCTTACCATTCCCCTAGATATATCCAAATCCTCAGTTGTGTTGTCTGTCTTGACTAGACTGTAAGCTCTTAGGAGAATGGAGTGTCTCTTACATACCTCTGCACAGTGCTACGTATGCCTTGTAGCGCTATACAAATGATAAGATGTAGTAGTAGTAGACCTAGGTATGAACATTACAGGAGACTGACCTAGTAGGGTTTTACCAGCAATCTATTCAACATCTAGCATACTTCGAGGTGCTGAGCAAAGCTACAGGAAAGTTTACGCCAATATTTTTACAAAACTAGGTCAAAGCAAGTTCATGTTTTACAATAAGGTAAAAAAAGGGTTGGGTATGTCAGGGAGGGAGGCAAGGGACGTTAACCTTATTAAAGGGGGTAAAGCCCTAGAAACTGCGGTGGTCTTGGAGAACGCTGAATTCTTTGCAAGTTCTGAAACCTTTTTTACTAAACCAGCATCAGATGTATCCAAAGCTATGTATGAGCTTTCACAACCATCCAAGGTTCACTCTTCAGATGTGAGCTGAATGGTCCTGAAGGTCTATGCTGACCGATAGATGTGGATAATTCCATATATGTTCACACACTCTGAAGACAACCTTATTCACCACAGAGCATTGCTGCCTTTTGCTCAGAAGCACGTGAAAAACATTGTCCAGCAGCCCATTACCAACACTTACAAAGAGAAAAGGGTTGAGATCTGTGCAAGGAAAATAAATGCATACATGTCTTACAGTATTTAAAGTGATTTTGTACACAGAGTGATTTTTTTGTATATAGAGTTTTTTTGTGGTGCTCAATAAATCTTCTCATTTTGCAGGTGCCTGCGGGGAGCACTCTGGTCGGGATTCTGGGGGGTGCAGATCTGCGTCTGTTTGTCCAGGATCTTTTTAGCTGCCCATTTCCCTCATCAGGTCATTACTGGAGTCATTTCAGGTCAGTATTAGCAACCGCCTTTGCCTAACTGAAGCATTACTTATTCATCCCGTAGGACAGGCCATCATATGATTTCCCTCTAGCTAGAATTGAAAATCCAAGCATCATAGTTTCCAAACTTCTCCGAAATATGTTGCTTTATTGTACGGCCATTGGTTGGCTTCATCTTAGAGTACCTGTCCTTACGTAGTTTTACAGTTCGCTAGGATCTCAGGTAACCCTGGCTGTCACACAATCTTTATTTTAATTCTAATATTAGGAAAGATGAAGAATGTCACATGAAATTTTTCAATTCCATAAGAATAGACCTAACCAGTGCTTAATGGGCTTAAGTGTAGCCCTCTGCTGAGAAAAGAATGCATGTTATTTTGGGAAAATTGAATTTTATTCACACGGAACGACTTGTTAATTTATTTTTCATTAAATAAAAACGACCTTGTATAAAACCCCTCTTTGAAGTATTAATCCTGAGATGAGGATAAGGGTTCTTTAAAAGTCAGGGTTGAACAGCTGATGAGGCAGGCCAGCTGGATGAAAAAATCTGAAGGAAGGGCTGTGGAACGGAACGCCTCTCTGGATCTTATAGATTAGGTGGAGGCTTGGGGCATTGCTTCCTTCCTCTCTGCTAAGAACTTATGCAATAGGTCTGAACCACTCTAGGTAGTATGGTTCCAAAAGCGAGTCAGTTCATTTACATGAGGATGGGATTTACTATCCCGTCCACCAGGAAATTACTTCTGGAGCTAAGGCTGTGAACAGAAAACACATTATTACTCTTTGGCTGTTCTTTCCAGGTAGGATAAGCTAGTTTAAATTACAGGCTCACAAGCACTTCAAGGACCACACAGCTGTTTCCGAGAATATGCTTACATGAGCTAACCAGTAGCACATAACAGCTCAAGGGGCCTGAGTCCTTCAGAAACCAGCACAGAGGGAGTTAATTACTCAGAGTCTCCACATGCAGGATAGTAGGAAGAACATCTGGACAAGGGGAATTCTTGCAATTGGTGCTTCTTCTTCACCCTAGGGCAGTGGTTCCCAACCCAGTCCCCGGGTATCCCCAGGTCAGTCAGGTTTTCAGGGTATCCATAATGAATATATATGAGATAGATCTGCATGCACTGCTTCCATCGTATGCAGATCTATCTCATGCATATTCTGTGGATAGCCTGAAAACCTGACTGGCCTGGGGGTATCCAAGGACTGGGTTGGGAACCACTGCCCTAGAGGCTAAGCACTCTTCAGCAGCATCTTGCAGATCCTAAGTCTAAAATGTCTCAGGCGTCATCTGTCACATACTGATCATGTACAGCCAGGGTGTCAAACTCCGGTCCTGGAGGGTTACAAACTAGCCTGGTTTTCAGATATCCCTACTGAATATTCATGAATATATTTGCATACAATGGGGGCAGTGCATACACATTTATCTCATGCATATCCCTTAGGGGATATCCTGAAAATGTGATGGGTTTGTGGCCCTCCAGGTCTGGAGTTTGATACCCATGATGTACAGAGTCTCTGAATCAAATTTGCAGAAGTCTCCAAGTCCAATTTGCAGGCATTCAAGTGCTGAACACATTCGACCACTTCATACCACTGTACTGGCACACAAAGCCCCCCAAAAATCATCTTTGAGCATCTGCTCCTAAAGCGACTGGGTTTATGTAGAAAAGCTGAGGCAAGGTATAAAGGTGGCAAGGTTTCTTTCACATAACAGTCATACAATGGAAATATCTTTGTAAAAAATTGTGAGTTCCTTTCTTACTGCTATATTCCACTGAGCTAGAAATGGGTAATGGGTAAGTGATGTCATACTCAAAGATTTGGCCTATTTGTACATATGGAACCAAGAAATAACGACCATTTTTGGTCAACTAATGACTTTCTAGTTTCACTCTGGAATAGACAGGAAGATTCTCCCAGTTTCTGATGGTGAATTTCTTTATCTTGTTGGCAGGCATGGTCGTTGCTGAAGCTTTTCATCATATTCAGTCCATCTACAAAGTCACTCTGAAGAGATATATCTACACCACCCTCTTCCTCTTCAGTTTTGCCCTGGGATTCTACCTGTTGTTGAAGATTCTGGGCGTAGACTTGCTCTGGACCCTGGAGAAAGCCAAGAGATGGTGCGCCAAGCCTGAGTGGATCCACATTGACACCACCCCCTTCGCTGGCCTGCTCAGGAACCTGGGGATCTTCTTCGGACTTGGACTAGCTCTCAACTCCCAGCTGTACCTGGAGAGCTGCAAAGGGAAACAGGGGCGACAGCTCACCTTCCGCTTGTGTTGCATCGTCTCCTCCCTGTTGACCCTCCACCTGTTTGACTCTTTCAAACCTCCCACCAAAAACGAGTTTGTGTTCTATATTCTGTCCTTCTGCAAGAGTGCGGCTGTTCCACTGGCTGCCGTGGCTATCATCCCCTACGGATTGTATCAACTTCTAAGCCATCAGGATAAGAAGCAGCTCTAGGACTTTCAATGTACTGTGTGCTCGGCAAATGCAGCAAACCACATTCCAGGGGAGGTTAAACCCTCTTGAAGCATGAAACCTGCTGTACTTGTGAACAAGCCCCATCCTTAGAGGCTCATCGCTATTTATTGCTCTGTGTTATGCAGTGAGTAGAATACCTAATATGAGATGCAGTTGGGGGATTGAAAAGAATTTCTTGACAGTGTACAGTATGACATTTCAAAAGCTGCTAAAACTTAAAAAATAAATGTTAGCATTGTCAGAGCGTAGGAGCCAGGGACTTAAGGACTATAAAATCCATTACATTTTTCTCTCTTGAGGTGGGCCCTAGTGGGTCTAAGTACTCTCATTGCCGAATTAGACCCCTCAGGAGTCATCCTTAGTTAGAACCCAATACAATGCTGATTTTAGTAACAGGAAGAGAACTTTCATTCTTATGTTAGTTTATTTACTGGGATTAAGCAGTAAAAGACCTTAAGAATCCACAATTGAGTCAATATCCCCTCCCCTCACGGCACCTGTTCTCTACAGTATACTCCCAGAAGTATAAGAGACAGTTGGAAGGTCCTAAGCGGACATATGTTAGAGCGTCAGAGAGAACGCAGTAAAGATTTCCTTTTCTAACAGCTGGATCAGACATAGCTTTCATTTCCAGTTGGAAAGGAGGCAGGAGACACTTAGCAATCCCCATCTGCAGAACAGGATCAGAGCTGTGTCTGCAAAGGATCAAGGCCAATCTTGGAACTGCACAAACAGCTGTAGAATAGGGGTTCCAGTTCCATCCTGGATATCCGTGCAAGAAGAGTGGCAGGCCACGTCTGGGAGGTATTTATTTAAGTAAAATAATATAATGAGCAGGGCTACAAGTTTCCCCGAGGACAGCGCTATAGGGCACGGAGGGGACTAACCAGTAGCGGAGCTTTGTCATTCCCTGTAACTTATCCACAGTAGTGGAAACTTTATGGTAAATTATGGTAGTTAGACTGTCTTGATAGTTGCATGGTAAATAAATGTGCCCAAAATAAATTTGCATTTATATATCTATTATTTATTTGCAAGCACTTGAGCTTTGCGTGGGCCTTGTTCTTGCAGGAACTGTACTGTGCCCTTCTATGATATCACAATATAGATTGTTATATTGATGCTTAGGACCTTTTGATAATAAAGAAAAAAAAGCAAAAACAACCACTGCCTCTTTGTACCTCACTGGAAAATTCAGTAAGTTTTATTATCCTTAAACACCACTTTCCCTAGGAAGAAGGCTGAGATCAGAACCAACATACCCTGACTTAGGAGTGACATTCATTTCTGCCCACGGTAGGGGCAAAGCTAACATATATGTCTGCCTCTGACTGGGAAATCTTTATTTCAAATGATCAGATTCAAAGGAAAGCTAACTCAGCTATACTTAAAATCCCCAGTTGTTAATCCCATCAGAGATTAACTCTGACAAACCAGAAGAAACCCTTTTAAGCTGGGGTTCCATTTTCCCTTGTACATGCTGAGGAATCATGCCCAAGTTCAACAAGTAGAAGAGCTCGCCAAGCTGCCTATGCACCACCCATCACCAGCTTCTGACCAATAGAAGAGCTCTCCCAGCTGCCTATGCTCCACCCATCACCAGCTTCTGACCAATAGAAGAGCTCTCCCAGCTGCCTATGCACCACTCATCACCAGCTTCTAACCATAGAAAAAAGCTCTCCCAGCTGCCTATGCTCCACCCATCACCAGCTTCTGACCAATAGAACTTTGCCAGGTACCTTTGCTTCCTCTCACAGCCTCTAGAGTGCTGTAACACTGAAAAGGCTTGGGCTATTTTGCAAAAATCCAAACACTTAAAATTATAGTGGGTTTTTGACTTGGGATGAAGGGCTCCTCCTACCCCCACTAGAGAATGAAATTGTAGGAACTATGTATGCATTCAGATAGACCTAGAATACCCGTGGAAGCCTCCTCCCCAGTGAATGTCCATTGGGTGAGGCAGATTCTGGTGATGCACTAAGTTTGTGTTTGATGGGTCCAGAAGGCACGGGGGATAGGGAGCGGGAAGGGAAGACTTTTCTCCAAGACCCTACTCTATTATTTATTTATTTACATTCTCTTATATACCGCGCTATTCTGCATCAGTGCGGTTTACATTGAACAAACTGAAATTACATTGAACAGGGCATTATAACTTGGAGATAACTATTTTACAGGAAACATGGGCTATGGAGGGTTAAGTGGCTTGCCCAAGACCACAAGGAGCACCTGTGGAACTAGAAACCCCAGTCCTTCCGGCCCAAGGTTGCTGTCCTCTAGTGGGATTTGAACCCCTGACCTTCCGGCCTGAAGTACCTTACTCGCTCGATCATGAGTTTCACCAAGCTTTCCAGTCCTCTGTGATGGAGGGAGGTAAAAAATCAGTCTACATCACACAATGGTGTAGAACAGAAACTCCACGTTTATGTAATTAACTTCAGGGCAAATGTAACTTGGTATACACATCAACCAAATGCACAGCTCTGCAATAGTTTTACAACTCCGTTTTTTTAGTTTCCATTCACTGTACACCAGAGGTTCCCAACTCCAGTCCTGGAGGGCCAAACACCATTCAGGTTTTCAGGCTGTCCCTAATAAATATGCATGAGATACATTTGCATGAACTGCCCCCATTGTATTCAAATGTATCTCATGCATATTCATTAGGGACAGCCTGAAAACCTGAATGGTGTTTGGCCCTCCAGGACTGGAGTTGGGAACCTCTGCTCTACACTCACCAACTCTCTATCTCCCACGAGTAGTTCTTTTTAGCTCCACTGGAGATTACCTCTCTTCCCAGCCCCCAACTGTGTTAGCTACACAGGGGTTCCGGCGTCCAGTCTCTTTAGTCCCTTTCCTGAATCCATGGGTCCAGGCAAATACCATGAACTTCCTTCCACTTGGAAGTTCCTCCTCAGCCCTGGCAGGGGCCTCCCTGTAGTCCTCACTCCTTTAGCTCTGTGCTTGCACACTTCCAGGTTCTGCAGTACCCTTTACAAGCAGAGAAAATCTGCTTCTTGGGAAGCAAGTTTCAGGATACCAGCATTCTGGGATATGCTCTGCTTTTACTGTTACCCCGAGACTGGGGGATTCTTTAGAGTTCAGCCCCAACAAGGATTTTCAGTTGCGGGTATGTGCGTGCTATTGAGTGGTAGAAAATATGCATGAGAAAAGACACTTTCCCTCCAAAACTGGGGCCTTAATCTAAGAACCTACTTAATTCCTCCCCTGGGCACATCCCAATTGGGTACCCAGCTGGAAGAATCTTAGGTGTTTATCCGTCTATGCTGCTTCCAGGGCAGTTCTGACCTCAGGTGACCTAGTGATACCTGGGTCACACCTGGGATAAATCACTTATGTAGGTAGACTGGCAGAATGCAATCTTGGGCAAACACTAGCTGTGCAAATTCTTATCAACTCTAAAGATAATTATATCAATAATGGGCGACTTTATTGCCGCTTTAAAGTAACAGGTAAATAACCATGGCTTATAGTACAGATGAATATTACACTGATTCATCTGTTCTATAAACCATATCCTTTCACCAATACCTATTTCATTTTTTAGATAAAGTCGGTACATAGAATAAAGAAGAAAATAAAGTCTGATTATAATTTTATAAAAGGGCGCATAAGCTGTGAAGCCACATAAACACCTATGCACCTTTCTAAAGTGGCTGCCGTGGAAGCTTCTGCAGAACATTTTACTTGCTCCAGACCTTTCTGCCTAAGTCTGTGGGGATATTTGCATGTTTTATAAGATGTGCGCCTATCTCGCAACTCAGTTCCTAATCTGGCCATCCTCTGCCCTAGGAAAGCCTACACGTATATCCGTACACGTGCAGGATGTGCATTGGAGGTGTACACTTTTATACACGTAAAACCCTGCGCAATTTTACAAATGCCCATTTCTGCTGTACATGCAAAACGGAACGATAAAATTCTCGTCTAGGGCGCAATTGTTTTTTAGAAAGGACCTGATGTAGCCCCTGACGACTGGGGGACTAAAGTATGGTAAGATACAGAAGTAAATGAGGAGCATCAGGATCAAAAGCAGCCTCAAAGAGATGGTTTTTGGCTTGGATTTGAATAGGGGCAGAGAAGGAACCTGACTCACTGACTCAGATACTTTGTTCCAGGTATATGGAACGGTAGATAGTCTCCCTTCCATGACCTAATTCCTCCTCGTTCCAGTAACAAAATCGCCCTTTCCAAATCTTCGAGCTCTGGACACAAAGGGTCTGATATTTAGCGCGATTAATGCGGTTGGTACCGCTCCAAGGCTAGCTGGCTAGCACTGGGGCATTGCGGGGGTTGGGCAGTAGCAACGCCCTGGGGGATAACCAGGCAGCAGCGATATTCACTTGCTGCCTAGTTATCTCTCGGTGGTGAAAGTCAGACACAGCAAAGGCCATCCTAACTTTTGCCGTAGAAGCTAACCGCGCAGTGGCTGAATATCACCGCTTCATCGCTATCCGACTGACCCAGATATTTAATGCGCGTGGCCGGCAATGGCCCCAGGACTAAATATCTGGGTTTTAGGTTCAGCAGTGGCGGCTGGCCACTTTAGAATGGCTCGTCACCACCGCTAAATATGAGGCCCAACATATCTATTGCTTGATCATTTATTTAAATACCTTAATAATCCGCCAATTCAATGGCTTTGGGGGATAATACATCAACATACATAAAGGTGCATTTTAGATAGTGCGTGAAGATCGGAATTGAGACGTACTGAAATCATGACGTACACAATTCGAACATTATTTTCAAAATAGTTCTGCTAAACATAGAGCTGTTTCCATAATACGTAGAAGGGAAAACAGGAACGCATGTGGAGGTAGCTCCATGTATAGCGGGAGGTGTCATTTAAAAAATCGCCATGTGGGAAAAGTCGACGAAAGAACCCAGCACTGCTTTGCTTCTTATATAAGGAAGTATAAACGTCGACACTTAACCATGTGAACCATGTTGCAAACATAAATACGTCGGTGCTGCTAATGAGCTACAGAGGACATTATCTTTAACTCATTTCAGTTTGGAGGGAGAAATAAACTAGGGAGGATTAAGGATGATATCCCCCTGTAAAGGGTTGGCTGAAACGCACACTTTCTAAAACTCTACATCTGCCAGGGAATAGGTGTGCATTCCCTACCTGAAAAGGGGAATACAAGTGTAGATTTTTGTCCTGTGCGGGCTGCGTCCAGACCACATCTCTGACATGCCTCCTTAAATCTTTCACATCCTAAGGGCATCCTCCATGTGTAAACAGGACCTTTTCTAAAAATGGCCCTTTTACACGTGGACGCGCATATATATATACCAGATTATGCACCTGTAGATCACGAATAAGGCTTCTAAAATGACCCCCATAATATGTAAGCACAAACAACAAATGATATGAAAACAGCAGATCTATTTAGCACAAAAATATAAGTTTTTCATCAAAGTAAGGGCCCGATATTGAGCCCAAGGTAGGCAGCGCTTGTAACGTGCTTAACCGCCACAAAAGCGAAACTGGATATTCAGTGCTGGATGCTGGAGATCCGATATTCCGCCGACCTCCTTTCCTATCTGCTCAACAGAGATATTCAGCAGCTAGCCAGATAGCAAAACCACATAAAGTTAGAACAGCAACCGACCTGTGCTAACTTTATACAGTTACAGTACATGCCTTTGAGTCAATGCTGACTCCCAGGCAGTGTAACTGGAAGCAGATTGCCAGGCCTTTCTTCCAAGGAAATGGAGGGTTAAGTCACTTGCCCAAGGCCAGAAGGAGTGCTAGTGGGAACTGAACCCTGATTTCTTCGTTACCCTGCCGGTGCCCCAGCCACTCCTCCCCTCTGGGTTAATAAGCTGACTGGCTAGATGCGAGAACTGCCTGTGTTCCACCCATGGCCATCCTGGCACTATCTGGTTTGTGCCAAAGCAGACTATGGGCCGGCCAGTACCCCTGAATATCAGGCTCGGCAGGGTTTATGCGGTTAGCAGATTCTGGGGTTTGCAGCCCTGCAGTTAGTGCCGTTGAATATTCCTCTCTTGGCTACTTCTCCTTTCCACTGACCTCCTCTACTTGTGATTCCCCTTCTTTTCATGTTTTTGCTATTCTTTTCTGTTAGCCTGGCTGGCTTGGAGTGTCTCTGCTTTCTCCAGATCACAGCCTATTTGGTCGCATAGAAAAATGCAGCACCCAGAGCCCCAGTTTTAGCCTCAAGACTGTTTCTCTTCACGCCATCTCCTTGGACTCCTTGGGGGAAGAAGACAGTGAGCATTGGTTTGCATTGTTCTTCCCTCCAAAATATCCAAGGAGACTCCTCCTGTCCCTTGACTGGCCGGCAGGCCCTCCCCTCATCACAGCATACTGCCCAGAGCTCTAACTAGGAGCAGAGATTCCAGAACTTTCCTCCTTTAAACTGTAGGAAGGATACATCTGAGGCCTTCGCTGCACAGTGAAACCCAGGACAAACAAAAGCTCGGAAAATAAATGTCAGAACAATTCCACAAACAAATGGCAGGGCCGAGGCCCATGGATTCAAGGGCTGTTCCTTGGCTGCAGCCCAGCAGCCACTGCTACTCCAGATCCAGTGATATTTGAAAGTCCTGCAGCTCTCGAATTTCACAATGTAGTGTATGTTGGGAAGGGGGGGGGGGGGGAAAGGAGGCGGATGAAAGTCATGGCAGGAGACGACGTTTCTATGGACCCAATATCAGTGCCTTCACAATATACTGAGGGGAAATGTACAGTGGTGGCCAAGAGTCCCCAAAGAAAAGTAGAAAAGGGGTACAGTCAATATAACGTTTCCATAATCCCATATATCTGCGAAAGGATTTTGGCCAACAGCATAAATTCACAATTAGCCTCGAGAGACTCTACAACTGATTCATATTTGTAAGTGAACAAATTCTAACTTTTTTCGCATAAAGATGGGGCGATGTCATAAAAAACGACTTGTGATGTCATCTAATGATGTAATGGCGCCATCCAATGAATGGCAAACTACAGAAAGGCAAAGCGTAATACAGTCTGTAATCAGGATGTTTACTGAAAGGCAAAGAGAAAAGGAGCATCCTGATTGGCCCAATAACACCATATGACAGACCGCAGTAGAATTTGCACTGACTGGTCCAACAGCTCAGTGATACCACAGCCTGGAATTTATACCTCTTGGACAAATAGAGACAGGACACACCCTTAGGATGAGGGGTCAAAGCACAAAGATTTCCCTTACTACACAATTTGGATACAAATGATCTTAGCTAAAATAATAATGTAAAAAGCCATAGAAGGTGAGAAATGATAGGTACCAGGCTTCTGGTGGGTCCTTTCTGTCACGATCGAATAAACACAGTTTATCATTTGTATACCCCCTGAGGAAGGCACAAGTGACCGAAACACTGCTAGTGTTGGGGTTAATAAAGTCTGTTTTCCATGTTCAGAGAGCGTGTGTGACTCCTTGCTCCTTGTGGTACCCCACCAAGCCTGATATACTGTTTCCAACAATGTCCAGTCCAGGTCGAAAGTACCTGGCAGGATCCAAAAGAGTTTACAGACTCCATGCTGCTTATCCCAGAGATAAACAGTGGCTTTTCCAAGCCCGCCTGGCTGATAATGGTTCATTGACTTTTTCTTTAGGAACTTGTCTAAACTCTTTTTAAATCCGGCTAGGCTCACTCTTTTCACCACATCTTCCAGCAACAAATTCAACAGCCTAATTGTGTGTTAAACATAAAAATACTTTCTCTAATTTGTTTAAAAGTGCTATTTACTAGTTTCACGGCATGCCCTCTAATTTTAGTACTATTCGGGGCTTTTTTTGATGGGGTTGTCGGTGGTACAGAATACTGGCACCTTTTCCATTGCCTATTAAAATTGATCCATTGTACTCATGAATTAATAAATGAGCCCTGCATATGGGTATGGCACCTTTTTTTGCTAGAAAAAAATGCACTGGTACTATTCAAAAGGATTAACCACTGTTCTCTCTCAGCCATCTCTTCTCCAGGTTGGAGAACCCTAATCTGTTTAGCTTTTCTGCATATAGGAACCGTTCCATCCCCTTTATCATTTCAGGTACTCTTCATAAGAACATAAGATCTGCCATACCGGGTCAGACCAAGGTCCATCAAGCCCAGTATCCTGTTTCCAACCGTGGCCAATCTAGGTCACAAGTACCTAGCAGTTTCCCAAAAGACACAGGTACCTCAATGCTTGTATTGGGTCAAGCAGTGATATCCTGGGTCCCTTCTTAATAATGGTTTATGGACCTTTCCTCCAGGAACTTGTCCAAAACTCTTTTAAATCCAGCTACACTAACAGCTTTTACTACATCCTCTGGTAATGATTCCAGAGTTGTTGCCGCATCTTTTTGAGATGGGGTAACAAGAATTTCTCACAATACTCAAGGTGATGTCACACTATAGATTGCCACCAGGATTGGCCCAGCCACTAGGCAGAGTAGGTGGCAGGATTGGGGGCGTGGGGGGAGTTGGGGATGGCAGCATGGCTCATGTGGCAGGAGTAGTATTTTTTTGCTGAATTTTGGCTCAGTATTTGAGCACAGGTCCTTTCAGCGCTGATCTGTGCTTAAATGCTTCAGTACCCCAGCCCCATCTTACAATAAGTCTACATCAGAGGGAGCAGAATGTGGCAGCCCTTGAGTACGACCCTGCGCTCAAGCCCCCACGCAGCACTGCTTTCTTTCAGTACAGTGGGGCTGGTGGAAATAGGATGCGGGGGAGGGGGTGGGGAGATAATATACATGGGGGGAAAAAGGGGAGCTGCTTACCAACTTGGTGGGGGGGGGGGGTTAAGGAGGGGAAGGGGAGATGTTGGACACCAGGGGGGGGGGCGCAAGTCTAAAGGTTCACCTAGGGTATTGGGTACCCTTGGACTGGCCCTGATCTCTACAGAAGTATTATAATATTCTTTGTTTTATTGGATGATGGACTATTGATCTGACCCTACAGGCACATCTTATATTCCTTTCCTAATAATAATCACATTCTGTGCTGCTTTCCTGACCGTTGTGGCACATTAAACCGAGGATTTCAACATACTGTCCAGAATGACACCAAGCTCCTTGTATTGAGTACCTTTTGCTCCTTGTGATATTGGGCAAGACACTTAACCCTCCATTATTTTAGGTCCAAACTTAGATTGGGGACAGGGAAATACCTACGTACCTGAATGAAACTAGCCTTGAATTGTGAGCTAAATCCAAACTCCCTTTCTGCCTCTTCTCCCTTATTTGCATCATAGGAAAAACTAAAATCCCACAGAAAATTCCCAAACTCCAAACGTCGCTTGATTAACTTTCACAGTGGCAGACTGTACGCACTGCCACCAGACAAACTGGTTTCTCCCCAGAGGAAGAGCTCCTGCAGCTTTTCCAGGGGTTCCAGGGGCTGGAACCGGAACTTCTGAAAGCCACGAAACACACTGGAAGGAAATGAGACTTCAGGAAACATTTACCGCCATGGCTTGAACACGATTTTTAGTCTTAGAGCGCTACAGCATAGATGCAAAAGAAACAGGGCTGGCTTGACCATTAGGAGAACAAGGCAGTTGCCTAGAGCGCCAATGGTCTGAGGGCAGCCTACTAGTGCGCAGGGCCGGCCCAAGGGTTTCTGCTGATTCCGGCGGTGGGGTCGGCTAGGCAGCAGCGACAGGCTATGTGCTTTGGCACACATGGTCTGCTGCTTCTGACCCCCCTGAAACACAATTTTGGGGGCTCAGAAGTGGCAGGCTATGTGAGCTGAAGTACATGGCCTGCCGCCGAGCTAGCTACCCCTCGATGCTGGAATCAGAGGGAGAGGAGGGGCGGTAATGTGGCACAGCACTGGGGGGGGGGGAGGGTGATGCGGCCAAAGCACATGGCCTGCCATGCTTCCCACTGAGATCTGCCACCCTAGGTGGCCACCTAACCCACCTAGTGGATGGGCCGGCCCTGCTAATGTGCCAATGGTCCAAGGGCAGCCCATTGCCTCCACTGGGGCCCCTCTCCAGAACCTGCAGCAGTGGCAATGACTCTAAACAGCATTGCAGCGCTTACCAAAACCTCTGGCGCTGCGCTGTTCCTGCTTCCGCCCTTCCAACTCAGATTTCCTGTTTGCAAAAGTAAGTTTATTTACAGGCTCTGTTCATATAGAGGGGCAGCTGGTACAGTATCAGCCCTCTGTACTACCTGTTTTGTTCAGCATTTTTTGTTCAAGGATCCCTTCTTGCTCCTGTGGAACCCTCTTCCATGCACCTTATCAAAGCTCATCTCTCTTAGAGGCAGCCAGCCAAGCTGCAGTTGAGCAAGTTACCCTTCTGACCTGCCAGCTTCTTTCTACACTGTTTTCTGCACAGGGGTCACATGTAAGCAGAGCACATCTCCAGCAGCTTCGCAGAAAGACATGGACCCAATTAGCTGCAGAACATTCCACCAACACAGATGTTTGGAGGCTTTTGAAGGCACCAGACACATGGATGAATCGACCATTGCTTCCTGGAAACTCTGAGTTCCCTATAAATATCTTTCATCCTAAAGAGAGTAGACAATAAGTGGATCACATTAGTCTCTTCCAAGGTAAACATCATTAGCTGCATTTATTGACCGTGCCAAATCCTAATTACCTTGCTCATGCCGGCCTTTTATATTCATACTCCCTCTAATGAGAGGAGGCTTCAACTGTGCTGTGCAAGCTAGAGACAGTCTCACTGGGCCGACCCATCATGGAATAATTTTATAACGATCGAGCACTTGTTATGACGGAAGCCACAAACAATAGCCAAATTGAACTCGTGCTTGGCTTTGGTGCTACAGCATAGGAAACTGTATTGTTCCAAAACTGCTTCCCTTGAAAATCAGAGGAAGTAAGATAAGTAGAGTGAAGTGGGACAGGCAACAGAACAGGCATATGTGGGAAATGAAATCACAATTGCTTCTCACAAAAGAATGAAAAGGGGACACAGAGTGCCTTAACGGTGTGCAAACTCCACAGGGGATTCGGGGTATTGAGAGTAACACAAGCAAACATGTTTTGCGTAAGAAGGTGACAAAATCACCATTGAGCTGGAGTCAGATGGTTGCCTGAGCTGGGCCCAGCAATCATGTCCTTAATAAAATTATGTCTTCTATAGCCAGGCTCCAGGATAGACATGGCCCATCATATGCTGCTGGGGAGGCCCTTACACTATGGTCAAGCATTAAACATTAGCAGCGATTCACGCAAGAGGTTTTTCTGGGACCAGCAGTGGTGCCCTGCACGTAACAAAATGTTCGTAATGTTGCTGCCAAGGGGGTTGCGTCAGCTGCACTCAGGTGATGAGAGGTCAGTAATCAAATGCACTTAAGTGGTTGCTGGTGGCATTGACCGAATAAGAGCTTTTTAAAAAATGTGTGACCCTTGAATGGATTTTTGGGCATATAAATCTGCTATGTGGCCAAAGTCATCCATCCAAAAGTAGGGTGGGATTTCAAATACTTGGGAGAAGGCGTCTAGATAGTATGTCTGCGTGGTGATATTCAGCTGTCAAGCTTTTAAGTTAGGAGTCCACATGACTACATCAATAGCAGACGTAGCTTGATTCTATATAGTGCGTGTGGACAGTTACGCGCTAGAAACCCGCCTAAGTCCCTATTCTCAAGGATTCATGTGCGTGAATGGGAGCTTTTGTGCGTGCTTTGGACAGTCACTATTCTGTATGCATACATGTAAGTCCCATTGTGCGTACTTTCCTAGGGGTGGAGCTTAGGCGAGGTCTAAAAATACATGCCTAGATTATAGAAACTTATACTCTATGGGGATTAATCTTAACAGCAAATAGTGGGGATGTACATCCGGTTTGAACATACAACCCCTGCTAGTCGCTTGCACCATATTCTGAGCCCCAGGCTCTCCTTATGTACAGCGGCATTGTGTGGGGAGCGCTGGGCGGGGTGGGAGGGTGAGGGCCGGAGGTGGAATATGGGTGGAATGGGGGCGGGCTGCATAACCTAGACATACAGGGCCTAGTCTAATCAGGACCCTGTACGTCCAGCGTCAGAAAGATGAAAGTGGGATTTATTCCACCTTGGAGGTGGAATAAGTCCCACCAATGGTGGCAATCAGGCCAGACAGCCCCACAAAAGGCAAGGTGCAGGTGAAGGTAAGCCCCTGACCCCCAATCCTGGGCCTGGCTGCTCCTGCCGAGGGTCAGGCAGTGGGGGAAGGAGGCAGTGAGCAGCGTTGTGATGTCACGGCAGCAGCACACCAGTAGGAGCATAGGGCTGGCTGGACGGGCAGGAGGTTGGACGTCCCGCGCTGTGGAATTTGGGCATGTCCAGGCCGTGTAAGTGCCCGATTCTGCACCTGCAGGAACGTCTAGCTTCTGCGGTTGCAGAATCAGGTACCAGTTGTGGCCGTCCAATTGGCCCAGATATGCCCCAATTAGAATTGGCCTCCACACATCTTTCTTTGCCAGTCTAGTCGCCTGCAGGATGCCCCTGTTTTATAAAACAAATTACGCATGTCCTTCACTTTATAAAACAGGCCTTAAATATGTGCGCACCAACGTGTGATGCTTGCGCAGGAGTTATAAAATTTCCCTCCACAGGTCTAAGATGGACTTTCTAAGTCAGACATGTATATTCAGCCACGCTGCCTAAAGAGATAGCGCAACTGAGGATGCTGTTACATGTAATGGGCTCGATATTCAAAAAAAGCTGAGATCTTAAATTTAGGCTCCTAAAATTCTGCCCTATTTTCAGCCACATTTAGGACCCTATTCAGCTGAAAATTCATCGTAATTTAGAAGCTTAAAAGTTACACTTATAAATTTAGGCCTGCCATTCATTTGCCTAGATTTAGGAGCCTAATTTAGGAGCCTATTGCTGAAAATCATTGCTAAGCTTTATGTCCCTGCCCTAAATCTGCCTGTTTCCACCAACTTTTTATCCCCATCAATGTAGGAGTTTAGTGAAATTTGAAGTACGAGGGCCGTTTGTTTTTCAACCTCCGATAGGCTATAAATAAAAGACAAGTTCATATAAAACAATAATTTTATTACCAAAAGATTGGTACACTTACGGTTACTTTTCGACATAATCACCGAAGAGATTGAGACATTTGTCATATCTGTGGACAAGCTTTTCAATACCCTCTGCAAAGAAAGTTGCCGCCAATGAATTCAAGTAGTCCTTGACGTTGGTTTGAAGGTCCTCATTGGTTTGAAAGCGCTTCCGTCAACATTTTTGGGACCCAACGTGCACAAAGTATTTTGTAGCCTAACCGTTCAGTAACAATAGAGTACAAAACAGACCTTGAAACCTCTGGAAATTCCGTAGACAAAGCAGTAATGGTGAATCTGCGGTTTTCTTTAACCATTCTGTCAACTCGTTGCACCAGGTCATCTGAAATGACAGATTTGCGTCCTTGGCCCCCTTCATCATGCACATCATTACGGCCATCTTTAAACTTTTGACACCATTCACGCACAACACCATCACTCATGAAGTTTTCCCCATACACACGACTCATTCTCCGATGGATTTCTGCAGCACTATGGCCTTCAGCCTGTAGAAAACGAATCACACTTTGCAATTCACACTTGGCGGGAGCATCAATCATGGTGGACATGTTTACGTGGCTGTAGCACAACGCCGACTGACGCCTGAATGTCAACAATGGCGGAGTGTGTAGTGCAAGAGCTGCGCAGTCGCCTACAGCGCATGCCCGCGTAGCGTCTGCACGGAGCGATCGGAGGTTGAAAAAAAAACGGCCCTCGTATAAATGTAGTCACTAGTACATTTTCAGAGGCCCAGATAAAAGCATAACTCTCCAAGTTAAGAAGTAAACCTTTGAACATGGGGCCCATTATAATTCATTATTACGCATTACAATGGAAGTTAATGGTAAATGAGGCCTTCTGTCAGTGCATTTCCACTGCTATGTAGGAAAATTCATTGCTAGTTTAGACTTCTGGAGCTGCAGTACTACTCAGAGCCCTCCAGGGGATGCTGGTGAGGCGAAAGAGCCACAGACTGCTTTTATGTTAATGAGGGGGGCACTGGCACATTGCCCTAACATGGTAATATAGTTAGATGTGAAATTTTAGAGTGCGAGAGATAAAATGACTGTGGATAATGGCTCCATGATGAGATCCAGATGGGAAAGAAAAACTGTGTGCGCGAAGGTGACAGCTAGACTAGAAATTGTTAAGACAAGTGCCCTTCATGATATGTCGCTGATGTGAGCCATATGGGAAGAAAAAAGGCTCGGCATCACGCCATAAGAACATAAAAACTGCCATAAACGCAGCTACACTGGGTTTTACACATCCTCTGGCAGTGCGTTCCAAACCACACGACGAGTGAAAAAAATACTTTTTCTCCTATCTGTTTTAAATATACTACCTTGTGTCTTCGTGTCATGTTACTTTTTGAAAGAGTAAAATTAATTCATGCTTACCTGTTCCATTGCACTCATTATTTAGACCTCTATGATGGTTTATTAAAATTGTCTATACCGCCCTTCAGGGTAGCAGAGCGATTCACAGAATAAAATGCAGGAGGAAACTCCAAATTACAAAATAAATTAAATAAAAGGAAAAGGAACACTATTGCAAAACAGAAAAGAGGGGGTGGGGGGGGGGGCAGACAATAACACAAGTATACAAGACGGAACAGAGTAAAGTAAGAGAGGGGACACACAGAAGGCTATCTCCCCTCAGCCCTAACCTTTTAAGCCTTTCCTCGTAAGGGTTTCCTTCCATCCCCTTTATCACTTTGATCGCCGTTCTCGGAATCTTCTCTAATGCCGCTATATCTTTTTTTTGAGATATAGCGGGCAGGGGAGCACTGATAAGTTCTTAGTTTTGTGTCACCTCTCGACCTTTCCCAAATTCTGGGCCTTTCATATCATCACACTGGGTCATTTTCCACGAATAAGTGATTCTGTCCTTGCGAGGTATTTGATTTTTCAACTGCATTGTATTTAGTAGATATTATTAATTTTGTGCATATCACTTTGACTAGTTACATATATCTTATGTTTCTCTATTTTTGATTTGTTGTTATTCTTTATGTTTAGTTTTTCCTGTATTCTATTTTGAACTCCTCAGGGATAAATGGACCATGAATATCTAGTAAAATGTAGTTTTTGAGCTATGAAAACTTAAAAAGTAAAAAAACATTTGCTTCCTTGAGGGATGCTACACAAAAAGATACTGGGACACAATATCCGATAGTTGCTAAAGAGAAGCATTGAGTGGAAAAAAATCACCACTGTCTTGCTCATCTCCCTATGACAGCCATTGTACACCCATGTTGACTCCTCCTTTCCCCTGTGGCTGGACCTACAGGGAATGGTCTGGAAGCATTGGCTGTGGAAGAGAGGTGCGGGGAGGGGGGGTACGCACAGCCTCCCCCAGGCTTGAGGCAAGGTAGAGGACACACTAGGCAAACCTTTAGCCTTAAGCCCTCTCCTGAGATTTTGATAACTAGGCTCAGTAATCTTGATCATTTCAACACCACCCTTCCAACAACAGTCTTGTAAAAATGCATCACTGGACATCACACTTTCAAACATTAAACTCTGCTTTGGATGTATGTGTGGGTGGGCCGCTCTCCCTGCAGGTAAAAGGATGTGCTGATTGCTCTTTGAGTTTCCGTCATTGTCAGGATCTCTTGTTTTTGGCTTTGGCTGCTGCTGCTGTTTGCTACCCTCTAGAAGCTGTTGCCCTAGGCAACTGCCTCATCTTGTCTAATGGTTGGGCCGACCCTGGGGACATGTTCCAGCTCAGCTCTCATTGACAACTACGTATCAAAAGAAACTCAACACAACTCCACCAGTAAAATGCTTTGTCCACATTGTCGAAACTAGAGGCCTAAAAAGTTCTAGCTGGGTTTGAAATGTGCCAAAAAGGCTCTTTTGTCCTGACAGAGAAGGGCCAGTCAAAGGTGAATAAACTGAAACAGGTGAGACCATCGCAAACAGAGCTGAGCTCTCACCTGTCCTACAGAGCTGGTGCAGATGTGTCCAGGGTTATTCTCCAGACGCAAGGAGATGTTGTTTTCATTAGACATCTGTCCAAGGTCAATATTCCTGCCCTGACCTCCCCTAGTCTGTTCTCTGGAGGTAGAACTGGGAAAGAGAAAGTCTGTCACTACTACCCTCTCCTTCCTGCTCTTCTTGTCCTCTGTGGTTTTCATTCTCTCCATGCAGAGACATACACAGTGCCAAAAATCCCTCAGAGACACATCCATTCATTTAACAGGTCTTTTAATTTATTTATTTATTTACATTCTCTTATATACCGCGCTATTCTGCATCAGTGTGGTTTACATTGAACAAATTGAAATTACATTGAACAGGGCATTATAATGTGGAGATAACTATTTTACAGGGAACATGGGCTATGGAGGGTTAAGTGGCTTGCCCAAGACCACAAGGAGCACCTGTGGGACTAGAAACCCCAGTCCTTCCGGCCCAAGGTTGCTGTCCTCTAGTGGGATTTGAACCCCTGACCTTCTGGCCTGAAGTACCTTGCCCCAACCACTAGGCCACTCCTCCACTCCACTTTTATATCATTTCAATCAAAGTGGTTTACATTGCAACTTAAACTTGGTATATTGATAACTTGGAATTTTCTGAGGCAACAGAGGGTTCAGTGACTTGCCTCAGGCCACACGGAGAGCTAGGGGGAACTGAGCCCTGGTCTCTTAGTACCCAAGCCAGTGCTCTAACCACTAGTCTACTCCTCCACTCCATACCCCTGAATAGAGGCAGAAGGCAGAACACAGACAGAGCCGTGATGCTTTCAAAGTAAACTACTCTGATTTGATTTTTGGGAAGAGCAGCATATTAAATTAGAATAAACTAGTGATGCACCAACTCGAGACCCCCCCCCCCCCCGAGACACATTTGTTCTGACAGCATTCACAGAGAGCGATGATATAGCAAGAGTCACTCAGAGACATATCCCATGCAGACAGCGAGCGCACGTACAGAACAAAGAAACACTGAGGGAGGATATAGCACTTTAAAGAGCCCGGCCGCTGCTGCCGCCTAATTAAAACTGAATATTTAGCACCAGAGCTTATCTGGTATGAGGTGCTGAATATCCCGTTTCACCAGCAGAGCATCAGCGGCTAACCGGATAGCAAAATGTGGATAAAGTTAGGACAGCCAATGATCTGTCCTAACTTCATGTGGTTCAGCTATCCAGTTACCAACTCTCGTTGCTAACTGCATAGCTGCTGGGACCGACCCTGCTCCACTCACAGACTGCCCCGGTTTTACAGGCCCCTTTCCTGCACTCTTGGGGGATATTCGTTGCAGTATCCCGACTGAGCCACTGAATATCGGAATCACCGTTGACAGATTCTGCTAACTGTCCAAATCCTTTTAAATGTTCCCCCGATGGCCTTTCAGAGATATGTCCGTTTAGAGACGCATACACACAGCCAAAACGAACCCATTTGGAGAAATTGCCCCGAGACAACACATCTGTGCAAAGAGACAGCACACAGCACATACACACACATGCAATGTTACCAGGAGATCCATACACAGACAGACATACAAACCGAGCAATCTGAATACTACTAGAGCAGAACTGTACCACGAGTATGTTCAGAGAGATTAGACTCTTTGACAGTATGACAAGCCCAGTCCTTGTAGCTGCCTCCTGTACTGTCTTTCAGTGAACCACTAGATGTCGCTTTAAGAGCGGCTCTGACCTTCACATTCAGCGTATTCATTGATGTCTATGTTCCAAGAGTGAGCCAATGAAAAATAACTCCTAAAAGCTGAGGGCATGTAGTGGTAAGAATTGCAGGTTAATGAATGATCCCACTGGATCAATACCTGGCTGAGAAGGCTATTTGTCTTTCCAAGAAAATAACATTTGCATCAGAGCTTTTATAATACACTTTTTCAATGGCTTTTCTGCTTTTTTTTCAGTGGGGATGGTTGGGGATAGGAGGAGGTGGGAGTCACAAATTCACTGAAAATCAAACATAACTGCTACATAAAATAGTTTATATAATCGCCCCAAATCTGAGAAGATACATGGAATCTCTCAAAGAGGGTCCAAGAAAGTCCATAAGTGACTATCGAATTCTTTTGACCAGGCTGCACACGGTTGACTGAGAAGGAATGAACAACGGGGTGGACCTTCTTCATGATTCAGGCATCCAGATGGTGCACTACCTCCAAACGCACTGCAGGAGCTCTCAAGACTGGTTTGTTTTTGTCTCCTTTGCAGCGGACCTCAGGAAACCTTCTTCGTCTTCTTCCCCATCTGGTTCCACCTCTGCAAGGTGGTAGGCATCAAACGTACCTGGGTGGCGGTGATCGGGGACTGGCTGAACCTGGTCTTTAAGTGGTGAGTGTCTTCAAGAGGAATAAATTGCCACTTGCTGGTCTATAAAGGGGAACCCCTTCATCCTAATTATAAAGAGACATGTACCAGTCATGAGTTATCAGTAATAATTCTTTTCAACTTCTGATGAGTTGAAAAGATTAAAAATGGAAGACCGTTTTGGCATTCTATATAAATAGACTATTCCCATTTTAATTGGATGAATTATTTTCTTATCAGCACAAACTTTTGATAACATGGTTATCTATGAAATGCAAAAAAAACAAATAAAATTATAGATTTCTCACAAATACTTCGAAACATGATAACCACAATGCTTTATCCCAAAAGCTTGAATCTCTACTCTGCTATAACAAACTAAATAGCATATTTTGCTATTATAAGTTTTCCAGATGTTTTTCATATACGACTACATTAGAGTGAGGCTTCCGGTCCAGCACTCGTAAGCCTAGCTTGCCTTGAACTACCAATGATAAGGTATGAGCTGAAAATATAACAATAATAATATCTGAGACACTGTTATATTTGTGAATCTTGGGATTACATTTTACAATTAGTGATTCCATCACACTACATCCCCAAATAGTTTAGGTTAGTAGCAGAAGGTGTAACCTAGTAATTCTAGCATGAGTTCTCAATCTAGTCCTCAGGACAACCTCGCCAGTCATGTTTTGTGGAATGAATGAATAATGAATATGCATGAGAGAGATATGCATACAACAGAGGCAGTGCATACAAGTCTCTCTTATGCATATTCATTATGGTTAGCCTGAAAACCTGACTGGTGAGGTGTGTCCTGAGGACTGGGTTGAGAACCCTTAAATTAGAGCAGTGCATGCCAGGCAAAATCCCATTCTCCCACCAACACTCTTTGTGACCTTGGGCAAGTCTGTTCCTTTAATACCCACTTTGGGGCAGGGACATATCTGAATTCTAATCATGTTATAAGTCACCCTGAACATTATTTGTAGGGTGGGCTAGAAAATCTTGTAATTACTTTTAGAAAAATAAAGAAAGTTGCCACTGGCAAGCAGCCATAGAAATTGCATGGGCCGATATTTAAACATAAGAGTCAGCGTTTTTTAAACAGCAGCCACAGCATTTAAAAATCCAGATATCCTTTGGCACTAAATATCTGGTTTCGCCACTGACCATCGGTGCTATCCAAATACTGGTGACATTCAGCCACTATTTGGATAGCAAAACCACATAAAGTTAGGACTGCTTTTTTGCCTAACTTTGGGAAATGTATACTAAGCTACGCTACCCAGTAGTGTGAGGTTTAGCATATGGTTTAGGTGCTATACTAAAAAGTAGTGTGGGACCCAGAGATAAAAGCTCATGCTACCCTGGTAGCGTGCATTGGGGTGGGGACTAGGTATGACGGGGGAGATCACAGATGCTCCTGGTGTGTTGCAGCTAGTGTGGGCATTAGTGGCTCATCAAACCATGCTTGGCACCATTAGAGGGTGCCGTTAATGCCACCTCAGGGGGTGTCACTAATTGCACCCAGGGCCCAGTCACAAAATGCTGCGTGATTTG
Source organism: Ichthyophis bannanicus (assembly GCA_033557465.1). Taxonomy (NCBI): domain Eukaryota; kingdom Metazoa; phylum Chordata; class Amphibia; order Gymnophiona; family Ichthyophiidae; genus Ichthyophis; species Ichthyophis bannanicus. The sequence goes on from CM066045.1 coordinate 59,673,536, forward strand.
ACTGTGCTAACTGCAGGGTGATGGATGTACCTGCCTTTTTGCAGTTTGCTTAGGCCTCTGTGCTGGGAACGTGGCCAGATAGCATCGAGGTGGTCAGAGTAAATATTCAGCGGCTCTATCCGGACGATGCCATTAAAGATCACACTGGACAGCACTTATCCGGGTAGCAGGTCCAGCTAATCGGATAAGTACTTTGCAAGATCGGACCAGTTATTTTCAGAAAATATGTTATCCTAAAATATATCCTGGCACTGAATATCAGATTTCATTTGTAAATGCTGCATTCGGCACTTAAAAATCACTGACCTCGGAATTTAAATAAATATTGGCCCTAAACTTTCTCACAACTCAAAAAGCACAAAATATAGATTCCACCAGAACATCTTCAGGAATCTCACACGCAGAAAGGAGATTCTAAGGAGTCTATTTACTAAAGCGTGTTAGGTATTTGTAGCTAACGCGGCAAAACAGTGCCAATAGCGCGGCATTAGTTGCAAAAGATGTACAGCATCTGTTGCGGGTGTGCACAGCATTTCCCCAGCAGATAACGCAACAAAACTTCAGAGAGCGCAGTCCAACAGCAGCCTGGATGCAGCCACATTTTCTGTAAATTCGATGGTTACGGCACACTGTTGAGGCCAGCGGTAACCATGTGCTCCAGACAAGCCCTCTCTCTGCCCCAATCCCCGCTCACTCGTGCGGATAACGCGCATTCTGCTGATAGCGCTGAAAATCGTTCTGCTATCTGCATTTTGCATTCATTATCTGCTAACATGGCCAGATAGCATGTGCTATCTGCCGCATTAACAGCGCAGCTTAGTAAACAGACCCCTAAGGGACCGATACTATGTAGAGCATGTGGACAGCTGTATGCTAAAAACACAAATATGTCCCTTTTCTCAAAGACGTATGTGCGCAAATGGGCATTTATGCTCGCATCTTTGGGTGCTCGCTATTCTTTAAGCGTGCACAATGCATACTTTCTGAAGGGGTGGGCACAGGAGCAGCACTTGGATGGAGCATGGGGTCCTAAATAGAATATCATAAGGTATGTGAGTTTCTACGTCAGTCTGGTCGCGCGCCAGCACATCCCTATGCAAAGTAAAGTGTACACGTATGTTATTTTATAAAACAGGCCCCAATCACGCACGTGGCAACGCATGGAAACTGCACGGGAGCATATAAAATTACCCTCCACAAGTACTCTTGGCAACTGGATCCATTTTCTCAAGGCAGGTTACCCCACCGCATGCTGAGTTACATGGTTCTTTTTAAAATACATTTATGAAGTTTCCATTTATTAAGCTGCACACTTGCACAGAAAAGATAAAGCAAACTAAATTCAATAATCATGAAAACAATAAAATATAAATGTTACTTTATCTCTCGAGTCCTCAGTTAAACGAGGGGGATCCTAAACACATGGAAAAGGGAAAGTAAAACAAACCATAGCTAATTAGGAAGGCAGATACAGAATTCTGACAGAAAGCAGGCCTATCACATTGCAAGTCCCACAGAGACGGCCACAGATGATTAGGGTCTCCTGTTATCAACAAAATTAAGTAGTCGGGAAGGCTAACCCCCCCCCCCCACATAAGTAATGGAATCCAATTTAACTATACATTTGCAAGGAAATTGTAAAAAAGAAAAGTGCTCCCAGCTGCAAAACACCAGGTTTAATCAAGCAAAATCCATTCCTTTTTTTGGAGTCTCCCTTGACAAGTCAGGAAAAGTCTTTAACTACAAAGTCTATGAAGGAGGTCTGTCTGTTCTTGAAATATAACCGCAAGGGCTGTGTCGTTCTGAATTATATATAGGTCCATGTATCAGTGGGAATAAACCAGGACTGAAGTGGCCCGTCTTTTTTGTAATATTTATTTAAAGTTTTTCCTGAATAACAATACATATTTCAAAGAAACAGACAATAAGCATATTACAAATATCCAAGAACAAAAACATACCCACATAATAAGTCCACATCAAGGCAGAGAAGCTAACCAATCTATATCAATAACCAAAAAAAACAAAGGAAAAAAGGAGTATAAAACTCCACTTTAGGGAACTGAAATTTATAATCTATTCCACCAACTAATTCCCAACAACCTCCCTCTCAGCCAAAACCTTTTGTAACTGAGTAACATCTGTATACACATAAGTCTGCCCCCCAAAAGTAACAATACAGCGACAAGAAAACTTCAAGAAAACAGAAGCCCCCAAAGCCACAACATGAGATTTCAACTCCAGAAACTGCTTCCGCCGAATCTGGATAGTCTGGCCGACATCTGGGAAAAATTAAGTTTCTGACCACAAAAAAGAGCCTCTCTATGCTTAAAGTAAGCTCGCCTTTCTAAGTTATCCAGTTCCATAAGGGAGATTTTAGGTTAGACCTGGATTTCTGATTACCCCATCTTGGTGGATTATGGGTCCTGCAGCATTCAAATTTCAAGTTTTAGAGGGCAGAAGTGGCAACTAGTAAAAGAATGAAATCACGGTGCAGCTCTGTGTCATGATTTGTAGCCATTGCTACCGCCGGAGACCCTGGGGCAGAAGCAATGGGGGTGGCAGGATAAGGACCCACCTAGGACGCCTCCAGACCTTGCACTAGCCCTGTCCAGAACAGTTTGCAAGATGATCTCAGAAGTTCCAACCCCAACTGGCTTAAAAAATAGCCCCAAACGGTGACCCACACTTGGCCCTGCCCTCCCCTTCCCTGGCTGGTCTGGCAGTCCATCAGGTGTGGCCATGCCCACCCTGCAACATGGCCACACCCTCCCCCTCCCTGACTGGCTGGAATTTGGCAATCATTCCCATCCAACCATATCTTATTGGTCAGCTCCCAATTTGCTGCTACTACTAGTAATCATTTATATAGCGCTACAAGGAGTTCAGAAACCCGAGTTTGCTTTTTTCTCCCAACTTTTTTTGCTTTATTTTTTGCAGTTTTCTCGCCCAAACTGACAGGGAAAATTGCCCCAATACCACAACCTGTGACCCACTCATTTTTCTCGCAGGCCCAATTGGATGGGAAATCCGCAGAAATGCACTGACAGTGCAACCGTACTCCTTCTTCAACCAATGGGAAAGCAGCAGGGGCGGAGCAACAGGAGGCTATTTTGCTATTATCCACTTCTCTCTTAGCAGCTGCCTCTTTTGAATGTAAATACCTCTAGCCTATCACAGTTATGCAAGGGGCTTCCTGACTGTCTCGCAGGGGCTGCTACCAGAGATAGTCTGCTGTTTTCCTCCCATGGGACACTGGTACTTACTGCTTACATCTTTTGCTGCAGCTCAGACGTGCTGCACGCTAGCTGCTCATGCAGAGACATAGATAAATATAATCACAAACAGACAAACACTAATGCTGATTGAATTTGAGCTGTAGCTACCTGGTTTATATAGAAACGGTGCTTATTTTAAAGAGATCTCATTTTTGTTACACTTTATATTTTTCTATTTGAATGCTTGCTTTTTATGCAAACTGTATTGCAGCTCGGCCTTCCAGAATAGCTCTACCTTTCTTCCTCTCTGTGTTCCTGTGCCATCTCTGAATTAACTTTTGTTTGTTTGCACCTGGCGCAGGCAGATTACACACAATCTCCCCTAAGCTTAAACTCTCATTTAAGAGCACATCTCTTACTTCAGCGATCATATAGGTGGTAACCTTCTGCAATTTTACTGCAATATTATTGGCAAACGGCCTCTGCTGTGCTGAAACTGTCGCATTGTTTGCAAACACACCACCATTTATTTTTTTGGCTGCATTTATATATCGCCTTTCGCCATGGTCAAGGTGGTTTACATGGAACTTTGTAACAAGGCGAACTCTCCCCACTCCGTCTCTTCTATATATACAGTCCTGTTGGGCCCTTCTACTAATCTGGTTAAGCATTGTGACGAGAACAAAAAAAATTAACAGAAAAAATAATGTTGAAGACACACACCAGGCCAGAGGTAGAAGGGCACACGCTGCTCTAGTCACTGGAAGGGAAGAGGTGAGCTGAGGGAGGATAGAAATTAAACTTGTGCATCTGGTGGGAGATGGAAGAGAAATGAAGCCTCATCTTCGCCCCTCCCCAAAATAAATGCCTCAATGTAAGCACTTTCCCTTGTAGAACTGTTGCAAAATGTCTAAGTAAAAGGACCCACAGACTCTGCACCTGTAGTTTAGAAATTGCCTTATGAATATCTCAGAAGTCAGCATGAACAGTTCATTTGGAGCACGATGAGAAAGCGACCAACACACAAACCTAGCAAATGACATAGAACAAAGTATTTTTGGTTCATTATTGGATTTTTTTAACCTTTAGGTGTTTGTGTGGTTCATTTCAGACATTTGCTTTAAAATATTTTTTGAATGTACATTAAAACCTTTTGAGTGGAGGAGTGATTAGAGCAGTGGCTTAATAACCAAGAGACCAGGGTTTGATTCCCACTAAACACTCCTCGTGACCTTGGGCAAATCACTTAACTCTCCATTGCCTCGGAAGAAAGGCCTGGCAATCTACTTCTGGTCACATTGCCAAGAAAACCCAGGAGCTGCTGGGTCACCAGGAGTCAGCATTGACTTTAACACAGGCAAATTGACTGTATGCATGTTAATTGGTCAATTAATGCTCGTTAAATTAATTTTGTGTGTACTAAATTTCTTAGGTGCGCTAATGAACTAAATGCCCACTAGCGAATGACCATCCCTAGTTTAGAGAAAGATTTTATCTTTCTGCTACACCGACGACCCCTTTTGAAATCTTAAAAACTGAAAAGACAAATAAGGAGATGCCACGGCAGCCACCCATAGGAAGTGCGTGATATGACTGCAAGCTTCATGGTTAAATTAATCTCTAGGTAATGGCACTGAGACCAATCAGGGGACTTGGGCCAACTATCATATCTGGTGGTCAGGAAGGAACATTCTTTTCACTCTCTGCTGGTATTACTGTTGCCAGCTCACTCAGATCATCCATGACAGGCTGGGCCCGACCTGATTTGTGCCACAGTTTCCTGTATGGTCTTACAGGGCCTGATTTTCTTCTGGGTGGGCTATGTGCCGCTATAGTGCATAGCCCTGCCCGCTCACCCTTAACCCTGGATATTCAATGCCGCACCAACGGCATCGAATATTCGGGTTGTGTGCTAAGGGATTAATGCCGCAGAGCCTAACCGTGTAGTGGCAATATTGGACCGCTACACGGTTAGTGGTCCGTGGCTAGAACTAGGTGAGCCAAAAGCTGGCCTAGTTTTAGCCGCGGACCACTAACCGTGTAGCGGTCCAATATCGCCACTACACGGTTAGCAGTGGTCACCATCCCGGAACGTCCCCAACATGCCCGATGCTAACCAGATAGAATCGGGGCGCATGGGGGACACAGTTGGGGATATTCAAAGGCACTAACCAGGTAGGTGCTGTTGAATATCCGTTTAAGACATTTACACGGTTTGCTTGGCTATAAACCGTGTAAATGCCTTTAAAATATTAGACCCATGGCTTCTATTTCTCTTAAGAAACAAAAACAGAAAGCCCACAAGGCACAAGATAAAAAGAAAAGTAGTGTGCATGATGGTTACGAGCATTTTTGTTAAGGAGACAACCTAATAAGCTGAGAGAATAGCCTATTGAACTATAGGACAACCTGATAGGCTGAGAAGTATGTTTGTTGAGCTAGGGAGCAACTGATAGGTTCAGGGGCGGGCAATTGTTCTTCTAGGGTTCTCTCTGGGCAGAGACCATACTGGTGGGTCCATGAGACACTGTACTACGGTAACGCTTCTGCCCCAATCACCGATCAGTTTCCTGTCACATGTGAAACTGGGCCAGGTAAGGTCCCAGGCAGCAGTCTCCGTTTCTCCCACCCCTGCAACGCTTTCCGCTATGTCAGCTGGATGTTTCCCCTGCAGGAATGAACTGGGAAATGTTTGTTTGGCTATCTGGCCTGCCAAATGTCACTTTATTTCCTTATTAGCCAGTTATTATCAAAAAGATACAAAAATAAAATAGCTGAGCCTGGTTAAAGTCAGAGAGCAGCATCCAGGGAAGTTTATCATGAAAAATGCATTAAGTTGCATATTTATAGACATACACCCAAAAACAGTAATAGACATTCATACACACAGCTACACATATCCACACAGACAGACACACATATACAGACCTCTTTCCTGCCGGTATGTCAAAGATGCCAAGGGGGAACCATCCCAAAGAGTGAGATTTACTGCCCCAGAGAATGGGACTGGTCCAAAGAGTGCATCCAGGATATAAATCTAGAAAGATTTAAATGTAATTTTGCTTTGCAGATGAAAAAAGCAGCATAAAATGATTTGGTTTTCTTTGGAGCCTCTGCCTGGATACAGACCTGGTGGAAGCAATATAGGTAACTTCTCTGGGCTGAAATTGCCTCACAGTTGGTGGCTAAACATCTGTGCAGAGGTTTCCCAGCACCTGGACTTGTAGGTCCAGGGAAAGGAGGACACAGGAAAATGAGCTTGGATTTCTTCCTACCGGCTGGGCCACTTGGAATTTCTTCTCCCAGGCTTGTCTCTCATGAAAGCAGTGATCAGGATCAGGGCAGTGACACTGAGGCCTCCATGCTTGAGAGAAGGGACTCAATGAGTATGAGAGTGAGAAGGACATCAAATGAGCGTGACACACCCCTAATGAGTGAGACTTGGCATCTCTGCAATACGCACACACACGCACAGATACTGAGATAGCCAATGCCTCTTTCTCCCAGTATACAATACATATTCTACTATTACTACTACTACTGAACATTTGTATAGCACTACAAGACTTACGCAGCACTGCGTAAAAGAGGGTCCCTGCTCATCAAAGCTTACAGTCTAGTCAAGACAGACAACACAGTAGGTGTAGGCATGGGATACATCTAAGGGGAATTGTAAGGAAACACAAAGGAGATCAGCTGAGTCACAATCCTATAAATATAGGCACATAGACAGACACTCGCGTGCAGATACTGAAATGATGAATCTCAGTCTAAGAGAACGTATAAACAGGTAAGTAATCCGGGGATGATACCCAGCAGAAAAGCACGAGTCAGCTGACGAGAGAGGGGTCCTAATATCTTATGCTTTACTTCGTGATCAGCGGGGAGGCAATGATGGAGGGCAAAAGGGAGCTGGAGAAAGGCGAGGTGAACGTGGTTTTGGAAAGGGGAGGAGAAAGGCGATGAGAACCCCAAGAAAATGTAAACTGGGAAGAACAAGTAAGCAAAAGGCAGAGAAGGAAGTAAGGTGGAAACAGAGGAGGGAAGCAAATGCCCCTAGATGACAAAGCTAGAAAAGGAGCGGTGGGTACAACCCTAAACAAAGACAGGCGGGTACAACTCTCGCCACCTCACTGGGCAGAAGAAACGGACCGTGCTGCTCTTTATCTGCCATCATTTACTATGCTACTGTTTTAAAGTATCATGTATCATGTAGCATGTATGTACACATGTTTATTTCAGATGTTCAAAGAATGGGCAATAATTGACAGGTGACACTGCCCCGCTTCTGAGGGCCTCTTCTGCACTTCAACTGGACATATTTTCAGAACAAATACACAAAATGCTATTTTTTTTTTCATATTTCTTTTAAAGGGGAACTTTTGTTTTGTCCCTCTCCCTCCTTTCCCCGAGCCTGCAATGCAGACTTTGAGTGTCAAGCATTTCATGGGCAGGGAAGGGGTGAGCGATGGAATTAGAACCTGGATCTTTGCAGCATTCTGCCTCAGTAGTCACACTTTTCCATCAGCCTAGCATGCGCCTGTTAACGTATTGCCAGATGGGGAGGAGTTGGTCTCTGCCTGCGCCTACTGTAGACATGAGAAACGGGCCATTGGTATTAAATCCCTTGATTGCGCTCTGTTAGAGTGATGAGCGTTGCACTGTCATGGCCTATTTAATCAAACAATATCAGCTCTGAGTTCAGACCTTCTAGATTCTATTTATTTCCTCTTACTCCGCGGACCTGCTGATCTTATTTTTCTCTTTCTGTGTTCTCGTTATCACAGGAAGCCCCTCTGGACACGCAGTGGGTTCAGCTGGAGTTTGCTGTGGTGACGGCTCTGCTGCGGAGGTGTCAGCATTCTTTAAAGACGAGATGAGGAGCAGCTCCCTGCACTGACACCAGGGGCGACAACAGCAGAATTTGACCCACCACTATAGTGTTTTAAAATGCTCAAAGAAGCCAGAGCACGAACCACACATTTGAGTTACCAGCCAGCTCTGGGTGGTCAGGGACAGGCTGAACTAGTCCTGTTTGAGCCTGGCATGTACCCATGTGTGAAGCAAGAATTAAGCCACCTAAGTTAGCTGTGTGCATTTCAGTCGATGGGGCATTTTCAGTTGCGGCCCCTGAACCATGGGATGTGCTTCCGAAAGTGGAACCACAGAAAGCTGGAAAGGCCCATCTTTATTTTTTCAAATCTCTTCTTATGGTCAGTTGGCTGGCATCATACAGTCAACACAAAGATATTTAAATGGGCACATCACCTGCAAGAAGCATCTATCCAGTATTTTCTGGTTTTCTAACAACTCCCCTCCCCAGGACTCCCACCTCCCATCGCTTGGACAAGTCAACCACAAGTAACTACCACAGCGCAAACCCAAACAATTGGGTGTGTGCCACACTAGGATGTACCACACTGTGTAGAGGGTTTTTACCTCTGAACGTCGCAGCAGCGGACAGTCCAATTGGTATCATCGCGGGTAATGTGTTGAAAAAAAAGGGTCTGGTAAATGCACCCTTGTTCCCAATTTTACTACACAGTGTGGTACATCCTAGTGTGGCACACACCCAATTGTTTGGGTTTGCGCTGTGGTAGTTTGTTATATTGGGATAAGGTCTCCCTTACCATCTATCAAGACACCAGTGGAAGGTTAAAGAACAGCCAGCCTAGCCCCTGAAGAAGGTGTTGCGAAACACGGCCTGTGTTGGGCCTTGGCTGATTTTATCCAATTTAATAAACAGTTTCCTTCCATTGCTATCCACGGTCTTGTTGGGTCTTTGTTATTGCACGTGGATTTGTGCTTTCGTGTTGGACTCGGTGTTGCACCTAGAAAATAAGGTACTCCACTGAAAATGTTCCCTATATTTTTGGGAACAGGGGCCTGGCACTTTTCTTGTACTTTGTTGGACTTCCAGCATTTCAACCTCCCGGGAATCTTCCCCATAACTCTGTATCCTTCTCTCACCGCGGCCCAGCTATTGCAATGGTGGTAGCCCTCAGCTTGAGGCCACAGACTACAGTTCTTTCTGAAACCCACCTCACGTGCACCGACCCTAAGACTAGACTCTAGATGTCATAGTGCACAATGACTGAGATTCCCTCCCCACCCCAGGACTATAAGCGCCACCTATGCAGCAATCCTGGCCAATGTGGGGAATGAACTCAGGTCCCTCACATATCGGGGCACAGCGGCAACCTGTCATTGGCCTTATGGACACATTTACTAAATTTGCAGCACTGCTAATGCTGGTTGGGATTCTCATGGCCCGCAGTTTGCCTTAACTATTAATTGTAAACTGCCAAAACTATATCTGATCTTCTTATGTTGCCTTCCAGGTGCCTATGAGGGGCTCTGTGGGTGACATTCTGGGGACTTCAGGTCTATGTCTGCCTATCCAGAATCTTTCTAGCTGCTCACTTCCCCCACCAAGTCATTACAGGAGTCATTTCAGGTAGACCTCAACTGCTTTTGTTACCCAGTCAGATGTACACTGCTGGGGATAATCGTATTACAAAGCCAGATCTGTTATTTCTCACTCCTAAGCAAAGTGTTTTAGAACTGGGTATTTGAAGGCTTACTGACAGTATCATAGCAAGCTGCCAGGTTACTCAGTTCCAGGAGGGAGATTTTGGCCCAGTGTTAATTTCTGACAACCTCATCCTGGTGCGTTATGGTAATTGCAGCACTGATTTCAATGGGTAGAATTAGGGACTCCAAATACTATACCGCTGTAGGATGTAAGTTTAAAACCTTCTTGAAATTGGGCAACATAGCATCTCTGTATAACAGTGAGGTTACCAAATGTCCCCAATTTTTCGGGATAGTCACCGGTGGCAGCCCAAAAGTTATGTGGGACCTCATTTGCATAAATATTGCATATTTACAGGGCCTCATTTGCATAAACATATTTAATTTTATTTTAAAATGTACATACTGAAATAGTTCAAAAGACTTTTATTTATTCACCCCTAGGGGGACTGCGAGAGGCCACCTGACATGGACGTGTTTTGGTATTGCCTTCGTCAGGGGATTGGCCTATATAAAAGTCAGCAATAACACTTCAAGTAGTCCCCTGAAGAACCGGACTGGAGAAACGCAGAGGCGCGTCAAATAGTAGCGTCGGGACTTTCAACTTTAATAAAACTGACTGCAGTATGTTGATGAAAATCTACAACACTGCAAGCTAAGTAGACATTCAAAAGCATTTTAGTTGTTTTCAATATTTCAAATGCTTTTTTGTTTTGGTGGAATGTCTGCAGCATTTTTTACTATTAGTGTGAGCTAAGAAATACACTTTAGAAGCATTTTTTACACTCTGTAGCTGGTCACATGAAGAAGAGTTAAGAGAGTGGAAGTTATAAAGGGTCGTTGATGCGAACAGGCATGTTATTAAGGGTAGAAACAAACCCTAAAAACTCATGCCATTGTAAGTTTGAGATCCGCTAGTTAGAAAATTTCCTTCTGGCTCCAGCACCATAGGACAACTGTATATAAAGTTAAAAGACAGAGCGCGGGGACATATTTAATCTCATAGCTATATAAAAGATAAACATAAACCAAAATCATATAAAAATCATATCATAAAACATATTCATAAATATGTTAAAATACTATTAAAATGCCCATGTTCCCTGTAAAATAGTTATCTCCAAGTTATAATGCCCTGTTCAATGTAATTTCCGTTTGTTCAATGTAAACCGCACTGATGCAGAATAGCGCGGTATATAAAAGAATGTAAATAAAAATAAAACAATAAACACATAAATATAAACTATATATAAAAACGGAACACCATCCATTGAAACAATTGTGAGGACATAATCAAATACTGACAAAATGAACTAATACCCAAAGTGGTAATATTAGTGCATCTACTGATATAAATACATTGATCCAATAGAGCAAAACTGAGAACTGAGTTAATCTAGGTGAAGTGGCAAGTGCAACCTGAATGATAAATCATGCATTGTGATTGCACCATGGCTTTAGCCAATGGGAATCGAGTATGTCATTAGTTTCCGCCCCCCCCCCCCCAACCCCTTTGAGAGCATATAGATAGGTGCAACTGTGTAGTTCAATCTCTCCATACCTGAGAGTTTCAGAGCTCTGACCCCCCAGGGATTGGTGTGGAATAGTGGGGGAGTAGGGTGCAAAGGTTTAGATCTAGAAATGTCTCTAAACCTTCTCTCTCCCATTTTATATGTGTAGGGGGTTTAGACTTTCTCTCCCATTTGCCCCAGGCTCAAATTGGCGTGGATTATCGGGGGGGGGGGGGGGAAGAGGGGGGATATAATTGCTTTCTTCCCTGCTACTCAGACTCTCTCTTTCTCTCTCTCACTCTCTCATACACTTGCACAAACACATATGCACTTTTATTCCCTCTCCCCCACCATCCCCCAAGGTTTAACCCCAGCATTACAGAGTGGCCAAGACACCCAAGTCCATGACTGAGATTTTAAGCCAGTCCTGGATTTCTGACAGTATCATCCTAAAGCATTATGGGACCTGCAGCACTGATTCCAGATTTAAGCAACAAGGAGTAGAGGAGGGAAGAGGAATAATTACAAAATCCTCACCCTAACTCATAAGGTTTATACACTGTCCTCTATAATTTCCTTTCAGGCCCCTGCGTGAGCCCTCTGCTGTTTACCTGACAACCACCTAGACATCCCTCCAGTCTCCCACACCAGACTGGAAAGTACCAGACACACAACATTTTTCTTTATGGCTCCCACCATATGGAATGTTCAAACGCTCAAATGGCAGATGAAATTTAATGTGGACAAGTGCAAGGTTATGCACCTAGGGAAGAACAACCCAAACTATGGTTACACAATGCAAGGTTCCACATTAGGAACCACCACCCAGGAAAAAGATTTAGGTGTCATCATGGATAACATGTTAAAACCCTCCACCCAGTGTGCAGTGGTGGCCAAGAGAGCAAATAGAATGCTAGGTATGATAAGGAAAGGAATGGACAATAAAACAAAAGATATTATAATGCCTCTATATCGTTCCATGGTGAGACCGCACCTTGAATATTGTGTGCAGGTCTGGTCGCCGTATCTTAAAAAGGATATAGTGGAATTAGAAAAGATACAGAGAGCTACCAAAATGGTAAAGGGGATGGAAGGATACCCTTATGAAGAGAGGCTAAAAAGGTTAGGGCTCTTCAATTTGGAAAAGAGACGGCTGAGGGGAGATGTGATAGAAGTCTATAAATTAACAAATGGAGTGGAACGGGTAAATGTAGATCAGTTGTTTACGCCATCAAAAAGTAGAAAGACTAGGGGACATGCAATCAAGCTACAATGTAACCTATTTAAGATTAATAAGAGAAAATATTTTTTCACTCATTGTGTAATCAAACTCTAGAATTCATTACCGGAAGATGTAGTAAAAGCTGTTAGTATAGCTGGGTGTTAAAAAGGTTTGGACAAATTCCTGGAGGAAAGGCCCATAAACCATTATTAAAGAAGACCCATATAATCCACTGCTTGCCCCAGTACAAGCATCATGGAACCTGTGTGCCATTTTTGGGAACCTGCCTGGATTGGCCACTGTTGGAATCAGGATACTGGGCTTGATGGACCTTAGTCTAACCCAGTATGGCATTTCTTATGTTCTTATGAATGCCCTTCCATTCACCTTCAGCACTGAACCATCTTACAAAGCATTCAAATCAGCTTTAAAACGGCATCTGTTTCTTCTTGCATTTCATGAAGGACGCTACTCGACATAATAGATAGGTGACACCTACAATCTGTAACATGAATTCTTTACCCATAACCCTTGCCTTTCTCTCCCTCCCTATAAGCTTTCTTCCCTCCCCTCTGTCTCTATGCTATGATAATTTGAAGTTATTTTCAATCTTTGCTTTGATTTGTTCTTGTAAACCGCTTTGCCGTGTACTTGAAAGGCGGTATATTAAACCTTAATAAACCAAAAACCAATATCTTGCCCCCCCCCCATCCATCCCATGACAGCAACAATATCAGTTCTATGCAGACAAACTGACAGATGAAAGGAAACTGTGATGCATTTGCCCAGTGGCGTTCCCAGCTCCCTTGGCACCCAGGGTGGGCGCCTCCCTCATGCTGCCGGTGCCCCCCCCCCTCCGTGAAGGACAGTGCTACATGCCGCAATGCACCTACTTCTCCTCCTCACTGGCTGGGCCCACGGAGGCAGCTACTACGAATACTACTAGTTATGATTTGTATAGCACTACAAGATATGCACAGTGCTGTACTGAGACGTGTAAGAGACAGTCCCTGCTTTAAGAGCTTAGGGCCTGATATTTTCAAAGGCATTTACAATGCTTTACAGACATATAAACCATGTAAATGCCGCTGAACGGGATATTTAATGGCGCTAATAGTGTTAATGCCACTGAATATCCCCTACTGATGCCGCTACAGGCCCCATTGCTAGACGCTTGCACTGTTATCTGGTTAGCGACACGTGGTTAAAGCTAGCTGCAGCAAAAGCTCAATATCGCCGCTGCCCCATTAGCCTCCGCAGCTGTGGAGGCTGTGCGGCGACTCCAGATAGTCAACGCTGAGGCAGCATATGACCCCGGCATTGACTATCTGGATTTAAGGTTCTGTGCCGGTACTGAATAATGGGCCCTTACAGTCTAATCAGGAATGACACTGCAACAAGCGGGACTAGGATATATCTAAGGGAATGGCAAGGAAACACACAGGAGGTGAACAGGAGACGAGGGGGATCGGGATCTAAAAGCAGCCTCAAAGAAGGACGTTTTTAGCTTGGATTTGAACAGGGCCACAGATGGAGCCTGATGCACTGACTCAGAAAGTTTGTTCCAGGTGAGGCAGAAAGATCGAAGTCTGGAGTTGGCAGTGAAAGAAAAGGGCACAGATATAAAGGATCTGCCAGAACAGCAGAGTTCCCGAGGAGGCGACCCCCTCAAAGGGCTGGCCCCGAGGCAAAAGCCTGGACCGTTGTGAGCTACAACCACTAGCTGTATGTAACTCGACAAAGAAGATTTTGCTTCCTGAACACTTTTGGGTGTATCTTATGGATTCTGGGTTGCTGATCATGAAAATCACCTTGAAATTTTCCTATCACGCAACATTTTTTTGCAATTGCCTATTTTTGTGATTTCCTCACATATTTTAAGTCTACTCATATATTGCCTACAAAGTAAGCTGTTTTGTTTGGTCCAGACATGCCTGGGCATGCACTCGCTGCAGGCTCACAATGTGCAATGGACATGCTACAGCTCAGGAATGTGTGGGCATGCTTAGTCAGGATGGATGCTGGCAGTACAGGCTATAAAAGCAGCTTTCATACACAGATGCTATGCATGATGTTGATATCAATTTGTGTACTTAACAATAGCATTTACATGTAAGCTTCTTCTCTAAATGATGATTTGTTACAGTAGAAATGTCTCGTCAATGTTGCAACAGCCGGGATACCTTCTGTTACATTTGTGGTGAGTATACGCTTAAGCCTCAAAGACGCAAAATAACTGCACTTATTAAGAAAGCCTATGAGCTCTACTTTGGTTGTAAGTTTGGCGATCAAGACAAATCCTGGGCTCCTCACATTTGCTGTACAACATGTGCTGTCCATCTCAGAGCTTGGCTCAGAGGTACTCAGAAGTCAGTGCCATTTGCAGTCCCGATGTTATGGCGAGAACAGAAGTATCAAGTGATGGACTGTTACTTCTGTCTGACCAATGTATCCGGCTTCTCTGCTAAAAATAATAAATCTATTGAATGCCCAGGCATGAACCCAGTGCCACATGATGACAGTATGCTAGTACTGAAGCCACCAGAGACAAGGAGCCCAGATGAGGCAGACAAAGATGCCATAAAACACGGGCCAGACGTGGAAAATTACATGGATCCAGATTCTGACCTGTTTATGTCCAGTGTGCCTCATTTAACACAGTCAGATAACATAGTCAGAATTAAATGACCTGGTGAGGGACTTAAGTTTGTCAAAAACAAAAGCTGAACTACTTGGCTCAAGATTGCAAGGATGGGGTTTGCTGTCACCAGGTACGAAAATTTCTGTCTTTTGGACCCGCCAAGAAGATATGAAAAATTTCTTTGCGCAGGTTGACAACCTCTCTTTCTGCACTGATATTGATGGGTTGTTCACGGCTTTGGGTTTATTTATTTTATTTATTTATTTTTTTATTTACAGTTCTTATATACCGCGCTTTTTGGTATCAGTGCGGTTTACAAATACCAGAAATTTGCATCAGAACAGGATCTTTTGCTTACATTGAACAGGGTGTGTAACTTGGAATGTAACAGGGGTAACTATATACAAACTACCGTAGTAGTTGTAGAAACTATTTACAGCTTATATTCAGCAAGTTGTTAATCGCAATGGGGAAAGATCTTGTGATCTATGATCATTGAGGGTGTGCCTAATGGGGGTCTAATTTGTGTAGCGTTAAGGGTTATGTTGTTGGGGCATCAGAAGCTGAGTGTGTGGGTTGCGGGGCGGGGGAAAGTGATTGTGTTGGATTAGGGTGGTCAAAGTGGAGGCAGAATAAGTAGTGTTTAAGGGCTTTTCTGAACTGAGAGATGTCATTGATTGTTCGGATGTGAGGTGGGAGGTTGTTCCAGCACCTAGGAGCAGAGAATGTAAAAGCTCTGTTCCTGGTTGTTTGTGTGCATTTGGTGGACTCAGTTGGTATTGTCAGCATATTAGCGGATATTGTCCTTCTCAGCCTGTTTGTGGGAGTGATGGTTAGGAGTGCGGAGAGGGATGGGGGGATATCCGGTTAATTGCTTTAAACGTTAGTAGTAGTACCTTGTAAGTGATCCTGCATTGCAACGGCAGCCAGTGAAGGTCCATGAGTAAGGGCATGATGTGATCTCTTCTAGATATACCGCAGAGGATGCGAGCTGCTGTATTCATTGCCATCTGAAGTGGATTGAGGGTGTTCTTAGGGAGGCCGTGTAGGATTATGTTG
The DNA here is from genome assembly GCA_033557465.1 of Ichthyophis bannanicus. Taxonomy (NCBI): domain Eukaryota; kingdom Metazoa; phylum Chordata; class Amphibia; order Gymnophiona; family Ichthyophiidae; genus Ichthyophis; species Ichthyophis bannanicus. The sequence goes on from CM066045.1 coordinate 59,689,721, forward strand.
GCATAATCAAAATGTGGCATTACAAGCGTTTGGAATATTGTTCTGAAATCATTTATGGCTAGTAGAGGTCTTAGGTGTCTTAGTGTCCATATCTTATTGTAGATGGATTTTGTAGTATTCTTTATGTGTTCTTTGAAGTTGAACTGTTGGTCTATTGTGATACCCAGGTATCATATCTCCGATTTACATGGACGTTCTACATCTCGCACCTTCAGTGAGGTGGGGGGAGAGAAATTCTTGTTCTTGGTTATGAATAGGACTTCAGTTTTCTTAAAGTTTATGCGTAGATTCTGAGAGCCAGTCAGTGATTGTGTTGAAACACTCTACTAGTGAGGAGAGGTCAGGTTGCATGACCCACAACAATGGCGCCTTTTTATCGATTCATCACTGTTAAGCCTGAAAGCTATCTTGTTACACAGTGGCAATGGTCCACCCTTCAATACCTATTGCCTAAGCAGCGCACATGAAAGAAACCTACGAAAACATGGAACTGTTGTTGAAACATATACAGTACAACGACTACAACTGGAACATCTCTGGTGCTCTAATAGTGGCACTGCTACTAGGAATGCAGCTCTGGTATACCACGTACTGTTGCTTCATTTGTGAATGGGACTCCCGTGCTAGAGAGTCTCATTACATTAAAAAGGACTGGCTGCTCCGTGAGTGTTTGGTTCCAGGTACAGAAAAATGTGACACATGAACCACCTGTCGACACAAGTAAGATATTTTTGCCTCCTCTTCATATAAAACTTGGACTGATGACAATTTTTGTGAAAGCGATGAAGAAGGAAGGTGAAGGATTTCGATATTTGAGACACAGGATTCCAAGAATAACTGATGCCAAGACTGAGGAAGGCATTTTTGTGTGTTCACAAATCAGACACGTCATTGACAAGTGGTTCAAAGATCTGCTAGTGGGGCCTGAGGAAATTGCATGGAAGGCATTCAAGGATGCTGAATATTTTTTTGGCAATTACAGGGCAGCAAACTATGTCCAGCTGGTTGACAACATGCTTCAAGCAAACAGAACCATGAAGTCGCTGAAGATTCATTTTCTGCATTCACACTTGGACTTCTTCCCTGATAATCTTGGTGCAGTTAATGACGAACATGGTGAAAGGTTTCTCCAGGACATTGAAATGATGGAAAAGTGGTATCAGGACAACTGGAACCCATCAGTGGTGGCCGAATATTGTTGAAGCATCGTCTGAGACGAGAAGCATCAGACGCTGAGTACAAACAAAAATCAGGAGCAAATTTTTTTAGCTCAGGTGAACTAGTGCAATATGTCAGCATCATTCAACATGCTAAATTCAGTCAAAATTTAATTTCATGTTTCTCCAAATTCCTACGTGATACTGTCAATCTGAAATTATATTTGTGTTCAGCTGGAAGCTATCTATCACCAAATCTTTTTCAGAAAGCAAAGCTTTTGAACAAATTTGTTGTCCAGTTAAATAACGACCCCTTCCCCGGGAGGGAGTTCCCTTCCCCTAGCCTTTGGGTCTATCCTTAGGAAGCTGGGGTACCTTCAACTCGCCGAGATCCTTAACCATCTTTTCCAAATCCGCACCAAACAGCATCTGCCCCCAAAAAAGGGAGCTTGCTGAGCTGTGTTTTGGAGGCAAGAATTGCGAAGCCACAAGAAACGCCTAGCAGCTACCACCACGGCCATGTTTTTCACAGAGGCCTGAATCACATCATAGAGATGGTCCTTCAAAAAGGCTACACCGGCTGAGCCGCCTCGACCAGTCCCACAGACTCCACCACAGAACCCTCCAGGACCCTCTGCAACCATCAGAGGCAGGCCCTGGCGACATAGACAAACTTACCGAAAAGCTGGCTTGCCACGTGCCCTCATACTCTATGGCCCGGCCAGGAGAGGAGAGTAGCCGGGCCATGAGCATGAGGCAGTGTGGCAAGCCAGTTTTATGGTAAGTTTGTCTTGCTGCCTCTGTGGGCCCGGTGGGCATACACCCCTCTCTCAGCCAGCACCTGGGGTGGGCCGCACCCTCTGCACTGCCCTTGGTACGCTGCTGCATTTCTCCAGTACTGTGCAAAAGGGATGTAAATTCTAAAAATGGACATAATCAAATCAATAAATTGAAAAGAATTTTTTTTCTATCCCTCTTTTCCCCTATTGCTGGAATTAGGGACTGGAGGCTGCCAAACTACCCAGTTCCAGGAGTGAGATTTTAAGCCAGTCCTGGATTTCTGCCAATCTCATTCTGATGCATTATGGGACCTGCAGCACTGCACTGCACTGCAATGAAAATTTAATCCAGACCTGACAAAAAATCTCACTCCTGGAACTGGGTAGCTTGGCAACTCTGCAAACAGTTGGGAGTCAGGGACGCAGCTCTAAAATCGGGGGCAATCTCCGAAAATTGGGGACATCTGATGACCTTACACACATGGTGGTTTACAGGGCAGGGTCCTGCATGCCACAGTTTAGAAATGCAGGGCTGTTTCAGAAGAGGTACACAGTGGTACGATGTTCCGGCACTTTTTTCCTTGCCTGCTAAAACTGACCCGTGCTCCTCATATATTAATGAAAGAGCCCTGCTTGTAAGTGCCGGCCCGTTTTACCTAGGAATAATGCACTGCAGAAAGGTCGCCATTGCGAAAAGTGAGGGGCTGCCATGCTCTCTCGGTAACAGCTGGAGGAGGAGGGTGCACTAGGCAGGCCTCAGACAAAGGGTTTAGGAAGCTTTCAAGCTCATACGTTCTAAAGGCCTTCGGATGGTGAACTGGCTAATTGCCCTGGTAGATTGTCTGGGCAAATGATTTTTTTCCCTCAGAGCAGCTACACCTACCTTTCACAGCATTCCCAGGCGTTCGTTTAGATCACACAAGGAAAACATTAGGATCTATTTAGTCTTTTCAAGTGTATGCCCCTGTTCCTGGTCTGCCACCTGCAGGACTAGCAAGGGGTCACTTTAGGCTATGATCAGGGCCGGCCCTAGGCAAACCTCATTCCTGCTGCCCCCTGCTCCTTCCTTCTCCCCTATTGCCACCACTGCAGCCCCCCCCCCCTCTGTGGGACCCGCAACAGCAGAAATGACTTTAAACAGCAATGCAGCGCTTACCGAATCCTCCAGCGCCATGTGCTGTTAGTACTTCCACCCCTCCAATGCATGGGGGCAGAAGTGACTGGTCCAGGAAGATTGCATGGGGGGGGGGGGGGAAGGGGAGCAGAAGCATGACTAGAACCCAGAGCCAAAGGCTTCCGGGAAGTGCTGCTGTGCTGTTCAAAGGCTTCCGGGAAGCGCTGCTGTGCTGTTCTAAAGACATTGCTGCCACTGTGGGACCCAGAGAGGAGCTGCTCTAGAAACACTGACTCTAGGCAATCACCTAGTTTGCCCAGTGGCTAGCGCCGGCCCTAGCTATGATATTGTGAATCTTCATTCAGAACCACCCAATGATTTTCCCCTATTTGTTATCACCCAGCCCTTGCAGTGACTGTGGTCAGCTAAGGGCTACAGAATCAGCTCCAACTGGAACGCAGCTAATCTGGACCCTAAGTCTGCCTCCCAGTTGTCACCTTTGCATAGAGAGATAGCCGAGACTCCCTACCCCTGACTGCTGTGAACACTGTCTCTTTAGACCTGATTCAAGTCCTCCACATGGCATCCACAGCACTGCCACCCAGCCACACTGCCAGCGAGTGACTTTTAACAGCAAGGTTAATGCCGCCATTTATTAACAGTTAAAGTAACAGTTTGCTGACAGCTCTTTCTAATGTTAAATGGACTAAAGCGGCGTCCACAACCTAGGTATGACTGTAGTGTAGCGTTTGACACTCTGGCAAGTGTGCGAAAAGCTAGAGCGCCACCTGCTGTCAGGAAGAGGAACTCTGGAGGTTTATCACACAAAGGCATCCCTAAGCCTTTGGGTTCTTGATTTATGAAATGTCGTGACCAGTGAACGGTAGAAAAGGAGACAGCTAGGATGTTCCCAGGAAGCGGGACGTAGGGAAGTCAGGAGTCATGTCTAGGTTTAGACCTGCTGCAGGCACAAACACTGCTCGTTTTGTCTGAAAAACATTCTGAGGAAATAATACTCTTATCATCCCCAGTTCTCAAAGAGCAACTGTGGGATCTGAGCCCTGACTTCCCTGTGCCTAGCACACCACTCTAACCATTTGGCTAATCTTGACCAGCTGCTAACCTTCAAACCGCAAATCGCCAAGACAACAAAAACTGTCTATTTCAAAATCTGGACACTACACGCCTCTGCCCTCTGCTAGAACCAAATGGCTTCAGATCAGCCCTACAAGCCCTCATCATCCCACACATAGATTACTGCAATGCCATATACCAAGGACTCCCGCAATCCATGCTTCACCCTTTACAAACAGCCCTACACACAGCTGGCCGCACAATCCAGGGGGCTTCCAGATCAGACAACATTTCGCCCATCCTGAAACACCTCCACTGGCTCCCACTACAAGCCAGAATCTTATACAAAACCATACTCCTCACATTTAAGACCATCAACAATCTATCATCCATACACCTTCAAATGTTACTCCACTCCCACTCTTCATCCCGACCCACAAGAAAATCCACTGCAAACACCCTCACAATACCACCCAAAAAACTAAAAAGCAATCAGCAAGCCTACCAAAGATCCTAGGAATTATATGCACCCTCCCTCTGGAACTCCCTCCCTGATAACCTCAGAAACTCCACAGGCCTCACCACGTTCAGAAAGATGCTAAAAACCCACCTCTTTGCCAACTACTTCGCTGATATAATTTAACCAACCTGTAGCTCAACCTACCCACACTGCAAACCCCACCATCCCCCACCCCCTATCTACATGTCTGTAATCCGATTGTACATAGCAAGCACTCCAGTTCTATTGTATAAAGTTAAACGGGCTAGTAAGCCAAGTTCAAATGTTCAAATTGTTCACAAGTGTATTGTTATGTATTCCTCCAACTGTATATAGTTAAATGTTCTCTGTAAGCCTGTTCAAATTGTTAACTGTAAACCCGGTGAAAAGCGGTATAAAAATCTTGCTAAATAAATAAATAAAAATCTGAGCTACTATTCTGGGAATGCCTACGTAGATGTTCCTGCAGACGTCCATGTCTGTGAAATCATGTCTGCACCTGGACGCGCCTGCTTTTTTTGTTTTCAGATGTTTTGACTTAGACGTCTCAGATTGTACTTGGACGTCCTTTCTAAAATGCCCCTCCATGCTTCTATGTAATTTCTTCATGCCAGGCACTCAACTCATATGTCAGAAGAGACAGCAGTGAGTGAGGTGGGGTCAGGGCTGGCCCATCCACTAGGCAAACTAGGTGGTCGTCTAAGGCAGCATTGCCCCCCCCCCCAGCAAAGCAGAAATTCAGTGCCGCCCAGCCCGCCATGCAACCCCCTCCCAGCATTTATCTTGTTGCCTGGGGGAGGGAAGGCAGCATGGCGACCCCTTCACCTCGTTGACGTTTAAAGTGCCCACTCTAGTGCAATCACGGCCTGTCACTCCTGCCCCCTCCGATGCAACTTTCTGCCGCTCCTTTCCACTCCAACAGGAAGTTGCATTGGAGGGGGGCAGGAGCAGCAGACCGTGAGTGCACTAGCGTGGGCAGGTTAAAGCCCAAGACAGTGGAGAGATCACCATACCACTCCCCCTGCCCCAGAGGAGCAAATGGATGCCAGGAGAAGGGGTGGCAAGGTGGTCGGACGATGCCACAATCCTCAGGGGGGGGGGAGGGGTGGCATGGAGAGTCTAGATAGAGCAGCAGAAACCCCCAGGCTGGATCTAGGTGAGGTTGTCTGAGTTAGAAGAAGGCAAGGTGATGGCACAGGTTTCACACACACCCAAGGAAGAAAGGGACCCTCTTGCAGTACTCCTGAATCTTTTCAGGTGGAGACCCCACTCCCCACCACTGTGGGGGCAAGCTAAAGTGAGTCGTCAATAATTAGCACCTTGCAAGGCTGAGACTTTAAGGCCAGTTTGCATCCACCTAGCTCAAACTTACAGAGAGCTGTGCTGTGCCCTGCTGTGGCAGGAAGGTTGGCCAGGCCCGACGCATTCCAACATCTATGAGACATGGAGTTGTTCCCCTTTGAAAGTTAGCTTGCAGGCTCTCCACGGGGTTTCAAAATTGCCCCATAGTTTGTGTTTTATTTCTCTGTGGGCATCACCTTGTCTTTCTTCTTAGTAAATTTTAAGTCTAGGTAATGCTCAGTTCCTCATTTCCTGCAGTTTGCTTGGGTTTTAACTGCGCCAAATAATTGTATATGATCTGCATATTTGATCACCTCTCTCACTGCTCTCTTTCCAGATCATTAACCAGTATGTTAACCACACTGGTCCCAGTACAGCCCCTTGGGGCACTCCATTATTAACCTTTTATCACTGCAAAACTGACCATTTCGACCAACCCCTTGTTTCCTCTTTTTTAACCCTTCCTCATCCACAGCAAGGCATCAATTCTTAATCCATGACTTTAAATTTCCTGAGGAGGCTCTCATGAATGTCTTTATCAAATGCTTTCTAAAAAAATTCAAATATCCTATTATTGATCAGCTTGCCTTTATCCACAGGCTTATTTACACCTTCAAAGAATTCTAATTGATTAGTAAGGCATAACTCTCTTTTGTTAAATCCATGCTAGTTCTTCCTCTTTAAGCCATACGTATCCACACGAACAGTAATTTTGCTCTTAACAATAACTTTCACCATTTTGCCCAGCACTGATGTCAGTCTCACTGGTCTGTAGTTTCCTGAATGTTTCTTAGACCTGTTTTTAACAATTAACATTACATTAGCTACTCACCAGTCCTTAGATGCAGTGGCAGATTTTTTTAATGACAGGTTACAGTTAACAGTAGCAGTCCTGCAGTGTCATATTTGAGTTCCTTCAATATTCTGGTGTGAAAGCCATCAGGTCCTGCTGATTTTCTAGCATTAGGTTTATTAATTTATTCTAGTACTTACTCAAGATACAAGCAAGTTGCTTCTGTTTCCCTGAATCATCATCTACAAAGAATGGTTCTGTCCTATGTATCTCTTCAACCTCTCCAGTGAAGACTAAGGCCAGAAATTCATTAGAGTTTTCTGCTATGATTTTATCCTCCCCTAGTGCCTCTTTTATCCCTCTGGTCATCTAATTGTGTCACTGTACTGAAGCAGCACAGTTAAGTGATTAACGCCTTCTAGATCAGTAATCTGGCAAACTAAAATCCTTAGATTATCTAAAATTTGTATATATGTATATATACACAATATACTTTAAATAATTCAATAAAATCACATCATTACAGTTTAACCATAAAGAAACATCTCTTAAGCTTTTTGAAAAACATTTGTAATGGTAATGAACAACTTCTCTTGATGTTACCACACAGCCAGTCTAATTTCTTCCTCCTTTATCTTTTGTGATTAGGTATGGCGGTGGCTGAAATTTTTGGTCATGTTGAATCCATTTGCAAAGCCAGTCTGAATAGATATATCCACACCACTCTCTTCCTCTTCAGCTTTGTCCTGGGGTTCTACCTGCTGCTGAAAGGTCTCAGGATGGACCTGCTCTGGACCCTGGAGAAAGGCAAGAGATGGTGTGCCGAACCCGAATGGATCCTCATTGACACCACCCCCTTCGCTAGCTTGCTCAGGAATCTGGGGATCTTCTTCAGACTGGGGCTAGCTCTCAATCCCAGCTGTACCTGGAGAGCTGCAAAGGGAAGCAGGGGCAACAGCTCACCTTCCGCCTGTGTTGCATCCTCTCCTCCCTGCTGACCTGTTTGACTTTTTCAAACCCCCCACCAAAAATGAGCTTATGTTCTATATTCTGTCCTTCTGCAAGAGTGTGGCTGTGACCTTGACTGCTGTTGCTGTCATTCCCTATGGCATGTCTCATGTTGTAGGTCAGAAACACAGAAAGATCACGTGAGGACTGCATTCCACAGCATGTTTCAGCAGATACCATGGTGGACTGCATCACCTATGTGGGGCTACATCCCAAAACAACATGAGACATGGGACAGTGGAAACTAGTCAGGGCCATGGAAAAGAGTTCTCATTGGCTCTTGGGTGGACAGTATCCAGGGTTAGATGTTCTTCCAAAGTTTTGGGCAGCAATTATGAGTTTTGATGGAATGTTAACACAATTGCCACTTTAGACTTCAAAAAAAGAGCATTCTTCTCCATGTCTGGGACATGAACCAGATACGAAAACATTTTCTTACTCACCTCGGAGTCATCCTTGAGACCACAAAATCCCCTGCACACTGGATTAAGGACATTAGCAATCTGTGTGTTCCTAGCACATACATGAGTCTCTTGCGTACTGATACTGGAGAGAACTGTTTCTCAGTTTTTGATTTATATTGTAAGATATTTATTGAGTTGGTCTTATAGCACATTTGCTGGTGAACTTGTAAAGCCTTTATACCAAATTGGGTTGGTTGGACTAATGTTTCATTTCCAATTGTAGCTCCCCCCAGCTGCTGTTATTGTTAACCTTTATGTTCAGATGGATGACAGTAACATGCTAAGCTAAATGTTGTCTGGTGGAGGTCTAGGTGCGTTATGGGTGTTCAAAACCCCAATAGATGGGGCAGGCTCTTTAAGAGAAAATGTAAATGAACATTTTTATTTGCAGCCATCAAAACCATAAGCTTGGAATCTTCAAAATGGCTACAGAGAGAACAACAGTCACTTCTGCTTAAATGTAACATGGTGTGTTATTATTTACAAACCATTCTATAGTCTTAGAAATTGTTTTCAAAATTTCTTATGTCCTTTCCCCAATCTCTCTTACGCTCTGTCTGCCCAGACAGCCTATTTGTGCATATTCAAGTGAAAGAGAGGGTAGATTTTCTGCCTGCCACTATCTGTCATCGACTGCTACTTATCATTCCTAAAGCACAGGTATATCCAGTAATGTGTAGACACATTTAAGAGAGCAGTCCCTTCTCCACCGAGCTTACAATCTAGTCTGATCACATCACAGTGGTTGGGAGAAGTAGGCTTGGAAATGATGATAGAGGAGGGAAGCTAATTGATGATCTAGAGAGATCTACACCGGCAGCAGCACTAGCAGGGAGGAATAGAGGAGATGGTATCCAGTCTCTAGAAGTCCACTAGCCAAAGTGAACTGAGACTTTTCTTCGCGGAGATCACCAATAACTGTGACTTCTAGTGCAATTGTCAAAGACCAATTGTCTGCTCCCATTTCCACAGAGGTATGTATTCTTGTAATTTTTTTAAAGTTCATCTTATTAAAAATTACTGCATCGATAAATTTATATTATGTTTTTATTATTTTCGTATTGCATAGTGTTTATTGACTGCTGATGCAGGCACATGTATGCTGAAACACGGCTGTGTTGGGCCTCTTGAATACATTTCTCTGTGGATTCCATTTGTCTCTGCTGTGTTTGTTCTGAACTGTTACAGTGGTGTACAAATGTCTTGCATGATCAAGCTATTCTCAGCTTTATTTTGACAATCTTTCCAAATTCTGTGACAGAATCCTGGCTTATTATATACTGATTTGTTGCAAATTAAATTTGGCAGCCATATCTGCATGCAAAACTACTTGTCTGTGAAATTTAGTATGGCTGTCATCAGGGCCGGCCCGTCCATTGAGCAAGAATGTTTTTTGCACAGGGCCCCGCGTTTCGGGGGGCCCCGCGCAAAGAACATTCTGCTTTTTTTTGTTAATTAAATTTAAAAAAAAAAAAAAGCTGGCCGCTGCCACCGCGGCAGCCGCGCCGGGAGAGTTCCGCCAGGCAGAGGGAGCCCCGCGGGACACTCCATGCTGCCGCGGCCAGTTTTTTTTTTTAAATTGCCATGAGCCGAGGGGGGGGGGGGCGGGTAGGACTGGCAATGGGCGAGGGAGGAGGGGGTTAAGACTGGCATTAGGACTGATAATGGGCTATGGGGGGGCTAGGACAGGAAATGGGCTGATGGGGAGGGGTTAGGACTTGAGGTGGGCTGATGTGGTTAGGACTGGTAATGGGCTGTGGGCTGATGGGGGGGTTTAGGACTGGCAATGGGCTATGGGGGGCTGACTGGAAATGGGCTGATGGGGGGGTTAGGACTGGTAATGGGTTATAGGGGGGGCTTAAACTGAAAATGGGGTGATGGGGTTAGGACTGGAAGTTGATTGACGGGGGGCTAGGACTGGTAATGGGTTGGGGGGTTGCTAGGACTGGAAATGGGCTGAGTGGAAGGGGAGGCTTGAACTGCAAATAGCTGATGGGGACGGGGCTTGGAATGGAAATGGGCTGTGAGGGAAGGGAGCTAGGACTGAAAATGGGCTGATGGAACAGCTAGGATAGGACTGGAAATGGGCTGTTGGGGGGAGCTAAGATTGGAAATGGGCTGTGGTGGGGGCTTGAATTGAAATGGACTCATGGAGGGGCTAGAACTGGAAGTAGGCTCATGGGGGGGCTTGGACTGGAATTGGGCTGAGTGGAGGGGAGCTATGATTTGACATGGGCTGATGGTGGGGCTAGGAAATGACTAGAAATGGGCTGATGGGGGGGCTAGGATTGGAAATGAGCTGATGAAGGGACTTGGACTGGAAATGGATGGGGGAGCTAGGACTGGAAATGGGCTGATGCAGGGACTAGAAGGGAATGGATGCTGGGTGAGACTGGAACTAGAAGGGAGCTGATGTTGGGGGAGGATTAGAATGGGATGGGGCTGGGAGAGTAAAATGGAGAGGGGAAAAATATTTTGTGTAGGAGGGATGAAAAATCTACAATTGGCCGGGTATTGGGAGAGTAATTGGGGATTGAGGATGGAGGGGTAAAATTTGTGTGGATGAAATAGGAATGAGGAAAGAGCAAAAGGAGAAAGATTAGTATGTTAAAGCAGATGTAGAGAGAGAGAATGGAAAAAAAACTAGAAGAGAGAAGAAAGGACAAATGGACAGCAGACGATGGAGAGTTAGCAGAAAACATGAAGAAACCAGAAGAAAGTGGCTGGACCAATTGCAACTGAAAAAAAATGCACAAAAGGTAGAAAGATATCTCTTTATTTTGAATTTATTAACTGGAATATGAAAGCTCTGGGAAATGTGCATCATTAACGTCTGCGCTTTGTTTGGTACAAGAGGAAATTAATTTATAGTTTTATTTCTACAGTGTTGTACATTCCAAGTTTGGCTTTTGGGGTTCCCAGTTTAATTATTGCCTTCCTGTTTCTAAATTGTGATTCCTTGTTTGGTGATGGTCTATGTTCTGCATGTGTAACTGAGCTGAGGTATTCTGTTTATGTAATTCCTATTTGACGTTGCCACTTGTTCTCTTTCCCCAGTATTCTCTGAAATGTATTGGTTTAATATTTGCAGTATTGCCTTTTGATAGGTAGGGTATGGTGCTTTGTGAGTCCTGGTAATGCTGTCAGGATACGGCGGGTTTGCTATGGGTTCTAAATGGGCAGCGTTTGTAGTAGTTCCTAATGTGCCTGGCGGTTGGCACTGGATTATAGTAATGTAGAAATCTTTTAGTCTTTCTTTATCCATACACTCATTAAGAGACATGTTTACTAAAAGTTAGTGTATGGTAACATTATGCAAATATTTATGCAAATAAGGCCACTTATGCAAATGAGGCCCCGCACCGAGTCTCCGCACATGGCCCCGCACCCCCCTTGGGCCGCCCCTGGCTGTCATTAGGAAACACTGTCCCAATACTATCAACCGGATTCTGTGTCAAAGCGGGATCGAAAGGAACCAATAGAATCCTGCGCTTCCTCAGCCAATAGGAAGTCATATTTGATAGCCAATCAGTGCATGGTATTTTGGCGGCACACAGGGTTTGAATTTAATGTAGATCAACTGGTGTGTATCGCATCTGATGCTCAACGTCCTGGCATGGTGAAAAGATCGCATTTTCTATCAATAGAGGACAAAATCTGGGTGGTGGTTTTGCACGAGGAGGGGTATTCCAACTGCATATTGCAAAGGTCGGCTGTAATCAGAGCACAGTTGTCCGCATTCTGCAGAAGCATAAGGAAATGGGAAATACGCAGGGCCGACTTCATAGCTGTCGGCCTAGAAAGTCAATCAAGAGGGATGACAGGACCCTGATAAGGACATCTCTTGGCAACTGCAAGCTAACCTCCCCTGAGCTTCTGCACGGATGAAAGGAGAAGTGCTCCGTTGCAGTTTGCACTTCCACTGTGAGGAGACGATGCTTGGGGTACGGGTTGAGGGGCTATAAGGTGTGGAGGAAACCGCTACTAACGGTGGTACAGAGGAAGAGATGTATTGAGTGGGCATCCAGATACTCAAAATGGAGCAAGGCTGATTGGGAGAAAGTTCTATTCAATGACGAAAGCATGTTTTGTATTCTGAGTGACCAGGGCAAAATCTATGTGAGGAGGTTCCTCATGGAAAGTACAAACCGGAGTGCTTGAATATCTCCGTGATGCATCTGATCAAGGTCATAATCTGGGGATGCATGGCAGCCAGTGGTGTTGGAAGACTTCATATCATTGATGGGATGGTGGATGCAGCGAAATACATAGGAATTCTGCAGAAGCGCATGCTGCCATCAGCTGAACAACTGTTTCCTGGCAGATATTTCTTCCAGGATAACAATGAACCTTGCCACCAAGTGAAAACTATCGCTGATTGGAAGAAAATAAACAGAGTTCAGACCATTGACTGGCCAGCTCAATCACTCAATCTGAACCCGACTGAGAATCTTTGGTACAAAGTATCAGTTGAGATCACCAAGAAGCAGCCAGAAACCAAGCGAGAGCTGATTGAGTCACTGATTGAATCCTGAAATCGCATCATAACGTGAGAAGACCTCATCAAACGGATCTATTCCATGCCAGACAGATGTTGTCTGGTGAGAAAGAGCAAGGTCTGGCCTGCCTAGTACTAATGGCCACCAGTAACAAAATACAACCCTCTTCAGGGCTACCTAATGAAATTAAGAAGAAAACATGCACACTGCCAACATACACGGAATAAAAAACACAACAACTCTTTGGGCAGACACTGCATCTTTCTACACAGGTTCACAACCAAACAATCAAAAAAGAACGCTCAAGTCATGGCAAATTTGTCAAGGGAAGAAAATGACATGCAGAAGGGGTTGTAAATTGTAACGCATTTTGTCCCTGTGCTCCAAACAACTAAAAACTGTGAATTTGGCACTACCTATGCAAGACGTTTTCACACCACTGTAGAAGGTCATTAGTAGAAGAAAGCTAATGGGCTACTTTTCAAACAGTTCAAGCTGCATCGTCTGCAGAAACAACACCCTCTCAAGCCAGATTTAAGAGAGAGCAGTTTGTAGAACAAGGCATAAGCTTTTAGCCTGCACACCAAATGGACAAGTTTCAAACAGTCCATGTCTGCAGGCAAAACACTGGAATTTTATAGTTTGGTTTAAGGTGCTTTGGGCAGCTTTGGAATGGTGACAGAGAAATATTAGGTAAAATGTATATAAATGAATATCTATATAATTAAATGATGTAGGCTGTCTTACCTCTGGAAGGATCAGCAAAGAAAGATGGTAGCGGGAAAGATGGAGACTTCGGAGACCACTTCTTCACGTGTCTCAGCAATGGCTTCCTCATGTCCCTGCTCCATTTGCTTTCTGTTGGTCCTCAAAGGGGCGACACAAAACGAAAGTTAGGGCCAGGGTTACATATCGCTCGCCGGGCAGTGGCGATATTGAGCTCAATATTGCCGCTGCCTGGTTAGCAATAGGTGTCAGTTCCACTGTGCCCCAGAACGTCCCAATGCTAACAGCTTAGCATGCTTCCAGAACTACGTTAGTACTCCTGAATATCTCACAGAGCGAGGTTCACATGCTTTGCAGGTTTTTAAACTGTGGAAATGCCTTTGAAAATGCCCCCCCCCCAATGTTTTTAAAGCCTTATTAATGAGAAATAGGTTATCTGAGAAGTGCCCTCTCCCCTCTCTGTGGGTGAAAGCACATGAAAGTTTTAGCCCTATTGAGCAGATACATTCCCGAAAATGGAGTAAACCAGGAAGTGCAGAAACGTCTTCTTTTCACTAGGAAAAACCCCCAAACAGAAGGAACACATGGACTCTGCAACTTCTAGGGATGGCAAAGAACAGAGTGTTCAAAGGTAAACAGTAGATTCTGACAGCCAGGGGAGGCATAAGCTTAAGGTCTGCCTAGGGTGCTAACCCCTTGAAGCAACTCTGGATAGATTTCTATGAAGAAGGGCCCTGTATTCTCCTAAAGCCCAGGTTCTACACCTCATTACACCGGCTCATTAAGATTCACCATCTTTTCTTGGAAAAAGAACATTATATCTGGTAGCTGGTGGGCTATCCTGCTCTTAGTTGGTGTACCCCAAGGATGTGTCTTGGGTCCACTCCTTTTCTCTCTCTATACCAACCGTTAGCTAAAACCTGTCATTTCTTTCTCTATAACATCAGCAACATTCATCCCTTCCTTTCTACACACACTACTAAGATACTCTTTAATCTAGACTACTGCAACCTCCTCCTTGCTGGCCTCCCTCTGAATCATCTCTCTCCCCTTAAATCTGTTCAAAATTCGGCTGTGCAGCTAATCTTCCAACAGTCTCACTATGCTCATATAACCCCTCTTCTCAAGTCACTTCACTGACTCCCTATTTGTTTCCATATCCAGTTCAAACTTTTTCTGCTGACCTATAAGTGACTGCTTCTCACTATCTTTCCTCTCTTATCTCTCCCTACACCCCCCTCCTCGGGAACTCCGCTCTTCTGGCAGATCACTTCTATCTGTGCCCTTCTCTTCTACTGCCATCTCTAGACTTCGATTCTTCAACCTTACTGCTCCTTATGCCTAGAACAATCTACCTGAGTCGGTACATTAGGCCAGAGATGAACCCTAACCAGGCTAAAAATGCACCTCTTTGAGGCCGCTCTTGGATCCTGATCCACATAGTCTCCTGCTCTCCAACTATGTGTTTCATCACCATACCCCTAGACCAGGGGTGGGCAATTCCGGTCCTGGAGGGCCACAGACCAGTCAGGTTTTCATGATGTCCCTAATGAATATTCATGGACCTATGTCCATACAATGGAAGGCAGTGGATGCAAATAGATCTCATGAATATTCATTAGGGACATCATGAAAACCTGACTGGTCTGCGGCCCTCCAGGACCGGAATTGCCCACCCCTACCCTAGACATATCCTTATCCATAGCTGTTGTCTTGTCTGTCTTGATTAGATTGTAAGCTCTGATGAGCAGAGACTGTCTCTTACATGTCTCTCTACAGAGCTACGTATGCCTTGTAGTGCTATACAAATGATTAGTAGTAATAGTAATAGTAGTATATCATTTCACACACAATGATCCCGATTCCAGCAGGGGCACATCTGGGCCATCAGGCCGTCCAAAAAATGGACGGACCCAAATTGCAGAATCCCAGACGGTCTCGCGGTTGCAGAATCGTCTGGAGATATCCCTGATAGACAGGTATCAAAAAAACATTAAGATCATCAAAGATATTGAGGAATACCCAAGACATCAAGCTGAAGCATGCTGCATTAACAGAAGAAGACCTGAAATTTATATGTTCCAACAATAAATTGACAGTAGCAGCAGAAATGCAAAACTTGCAAAGATATGAAAAAAACAGAAAAGAAAGATATCAAAATAAACTATTTAGAGAGAACACAAAACAATTCTACAGATAACTGGGAAAGAACATTAATATGGTAAAAGTACCACCAATCAAAGCTGAAACTGAAACCATCTTGAGAGAACTATATGAGAACCCTGTAGAGCACAATAAAGAAGCAGAATGGTTACCTTGCATATAGGAACATTTAGAGAAAGCCTGCAGTAACAATGAAAGAGCTGGAAAGCAGATTAATATGAGCTCCAAACTGGAAGAGCTCTGACCCAGATGGAGTAGCCAACCTTTGGCTCAAACAATTAAAATTACTCCACCAAGACCTGGTGAACTGCAAAAATTAATCGTTCAAGCAAAGAACATTTCTTCTTCCAAAGGGGGACCCAAGTAACATTCCCAATAATTACAGACCAATAACTTGTCTACCTACAATCTATAAGTTCTTCACTGCAATATTGTAGATGCAGACAGAATATATGATTATACGAGTACCGAGTCCAATAACATTGTGGTGATAGAACAAAAGGGCAATAAGAGGGAAGCATATGGAACAAAAGACCAGTTAATGTTGAATAAAGCTATAATGGCCAGCGCTAAGAAAAGCAGAAATCTCATTATAGCATGGATTGATTCTAAGAAAACTTTTGACAGCGTTTCATACTCATGGATAATAAATTGCCTTGTAATATCTAAAATAAATCCTGGTTTGATAGAGTACATTGAGTTCACCATGACAATGTGGCAAACCACCCTTTTTTGAAATATTAAGATGGTCAGTACATCATTCCTACCATTACTATCCAGTGAGGAATATTTCAGGGAGATTCCCTGTTGTTATTTCTGTTTTATATTACGCTTAATCCAATGAGTATTCTCATTAGCTCTTTGGGATATAGATTTAGCCTGAATCCTAAAGAAGGTAACAACCCAGAAGCAACATCCCATAGACTATTTGTAGACGATCTGAAGCTCTACAGTTTCAGCAGCCAACAATTAGCAGAGCAACTCTGTGTGGTGAAAAGCTTTTCTGATGACATCAGGATGACTTTTGGCCTTGACAAATGTGCTAAGGCATTATTTTGAGAGGAAAGTTGAACAAAATGGAAACTATCTCCCTGGCTGAGGGCTGTGACATCAAAGATCTTGAATGGTTATGGTTATAGTTAACCTTTATTTAATATACCACAAGACTGTCTTACAAACTATGCAGTTTAAACAGGAAGGTGTTTATAGATATCTCAGAGTCAATAAAGGAATGACATTCAAGCAGAAATTACTGAGAGAAAATATCAGTAAAGAATACTACAGGAAATTAAAACTGTTATTGAAAAACTGATGTGCGAACAAGAAAACTCCTCCATGTCCTTGAAATAATTTGCAACAATCAGTGTATGCCAAGACTAGAAAGAATAAGTGAGAATCCACAAGCATACATAGGGAAGGAAGTAACAGAATTTGCAAAATGAGAGAAAAACTCTTCAAAGAATTAGATCAACAAATTAGAAAAAAAGAGTAGCAAATGCACAAATACAGTTGGAGATACAGAATGCTACCTCAGGAACCCTTTGTCAATCAATAACAGACACATGAATGGTTAAGGAGAGGTGAACTGAAACTGAAGGATGAGAGGTTGATACTTGCAGCCCAGGACAGCCGCTTACGGATGAGTAGTTTATTTATTTTTTATTTTTATTTATTTATTTGCAGTCTCTTTTATACCGCGCTATTCGACATCAGCGCGGTTTACAATGAACATAAGAGTTGCACATCTCAATTTCGTGATTTGTGCTTACAGTGAAACAGGTATAATAACTTGAGCACTGAAAAAAACTGGCAAAACAGACATATATTGATTCTGTGGGAAAGAACTGGAAACAATGACTCACCTCATTGATGGATGTAAAGTTCTGATGGCAGAAAAAAACAAAAAAGCGGAGCCTGGACTGGTATAATAAACCTTGTTTATTGCGCCCCAACGCGTTTCTGATGGCAGGAAATTTCTATACAGAAAGGCACAATAAAGTAGCATGCCTCATCCATTGGAAACTCTGTAAACACTACATCACTGCGCCTGAAAAACACTGGGATCATGACCCTAAAAGAGTAATAGAGAACAAAGAATTTATGATCACCTGGGATACCCCCATTCTGACTAATAAAAAGGATGAGAAGAAGCCGTATATAGAGATAAAGGAGAAAAGCACCATTCTGACCAATAAAAAGGATTTAAGGAAGCCAGATACAGTGGTAAAGGAGAAAAACACCAGAATGGCATTGATTATAGAGGTGCCAGTTCCAAGTGACAACTCTGTGAATTGCGTTGAGAGGGAGAAAAACATTTAGAACCAATGCAGTCGGAGACCAAAAAAATGTGGCAGTAAGATATTGTTATTTTTCATCATGTTGGGTGCTACAGGCTTAATTAAAAGGAATTTCCAAGCACACCTTGATAAATTACCCATACACATAACATCTTACGAACTCCAGAGGAAGGCTCTCTTTAGCACGATGCATGTACTACGCCAAGCAATAGCAGTAAATTTGAGAGACTGAGATCATACTCCACATACCCTGGCTTAGAAGTGAGGTTCATAAATGTCGTGGTATGCGCAAACTCACCCATTTGGAGAAACTGTTCCGAAAAAAAACCTGTTTAGGTATGTCCCAAGGATTGGTTTGAGAACCTTTGTTCTAGAGAATCCATTAATAAAATATCAATAAAAGTTTGATAGCCTTCAGAACCAGCAACTCCAGCACCACTGAGATCTTCCAGGGGCCCATCCAGATGCCTTCAGCTGAAATAACATATCCTAGATATTCTATGGATCTCTTATTGAATTTACATTTTTTCTAGTTTGGCAACCGTTTGTCTTTCATGAGCTGCTCTAATACTTGAAAGGACGGTACTCATGCTCTGCTGGATTTTCAGAGAATAGCAGGATGTGATCTAGACAGACTGTTGCACCTTGATCTAACAGGTCCCAGAATAGCTCATTTACCAGGACATGAAAAGTAGCTGAACATTTCTTAAGCCAAACAGCATCACTAGGTCCTCAAAATGTCCATATTAGGTATGAAAAACTGTCTTCCATTTATCTCTTCTTCATATACGAATGAGACTGTAGACCCTCAATAGTCAAGCTTAGTGAAAATTTGAGCCATGTTCCAGCAGTTCATTGATGAGTGTGAGTGGTACTGATTCTGGATAGTCATGGCACTGAGTGCTCAATAATCTATATGTGGTTGAAGGGAGTTGATCTTGGGCACAAAGAAAATTGGAGCTCCTGCTGGAGAAGTCGAAGGCCTGATGGATCCTTTCTTTAACTTCTGTAGAAATTCCCTTAAAGTTTTGAGTTCTGGCTCTGAGAAGGAGAAAATTCTGTTATACGGGACTTCTGCACTGGGTTGTAAGACTATTGGACAGTTATAAGGTCTTTGAGGGGTAAGGTGTCCTCAGTCCCCTTAACAAACACGCCCCGATACTTTGCGCATTTCTCAGTTTGATGCCCAGTTTCCCCTGGGTTGTTGCATATCCCTGGATTTCCACAAAAGCATCCTCTGGGTTACCCTTTTCATTTCTAGATTAAGCATAGAGTTATCTCAGCAAAATATAGATGGTAAGGTGATCTGGTGAATTTTCCACTGGATATGGTGTTCATGTCCTTTTAACCAAGGTAATCTCAGGATTATGAAAAAATATAGTGCATGAATCAAACTGAATTGTATTACCTCCTGGAGCCCTTGAATCTTAGTCACTATGAAAGTTTCAGTCTCTGGAGTTATGGGGCCCAAAGACAAGAGGCAAGCCATCAAAAATTTCCACATCTATACTCACTCTTTTCTGACATACTGAAACTTGATGCTGCTGAGAAAAGGTAAGGTCCAAGAAGCATACAAAGGCTTAGAAGTCAATCATGGCATATATCGAGTTTGGGTATCTATAACAAAGTTTTGTCTTAGAGGGTTGGTTTGTACTTGCTCCCAGCCCTCTCTCACCTGGGACTGATAAAGATTCTGAAGCATCCTTCTGCAGGTATTTCGCATATGTCCAGGAACGCCATAGCAGAGACAGAGTCCTTTCTAGCTTCATCGTTCCTTCTCCTCTGCTAACGGTTCCACCACCGCATGTCCATTACTATGGGCTTTTCCAGAGGTGGTTACATTTCTGGAAGTATGAAGCTACAATTCAGTTTGTTTTTCTTGGCATGACTTTCCAAGCGATAGACATCTTTCTATGCGCACACATTGCATAAATAGCTCCTCTAGGTTGGCCGGAGGATCTAATTGTAGCAGCGCATTCTTACTACAGACAACAAGACTGCATCAGAAATGGGTGTGGAGGGCCAACTTATTCCAGTTGAGGTCATTAGCCCAGTGAAAGAATTCTACTGTTTACTGGTCTTATTGGCAGATAACGACCAGCATGACCCCAGCCAGTCTGCCCAGTAAAGTTCTTTTATTTTGGGTTGTAACTGCCATTCCATGCAAGTTACCCCAACTCTGGCCTTTTTAAAGTGTATAAGTCATTTAAGTTTTGCTTTGAGCAAAAAAAATGCTCCTCTCCCTATATAGGAATCCTCTATCTTTATCCCATGCTTTTTCAAATTCAGCCACTGTTTTTGTCCCCAACGCCTCCATCAGGAGGACATTCCAGGCATCCACCATCCTTTCCATGGAAAAGTACTTCCTGATGCTGCTTTTAAATTTATCTCCTTATAGTTTCATTTCATGTCCTTTAGTTTTATAGTTTCCACATCTTTGAAAAAGATTTGTTTGCTTATTAAGTATTTCAAGTATTTAAAGGTCTGTATCGGTGCATGAATCTTCTACAAGATGGCCCAGATGGGGTGCAAATGGGTGGAGGATGCAAATAGGGGGTGGGGACGAAGGACAGATCCCCCTTCCAACAATTTGTGGGCAACTCTGAGTTCCCCCCCGGGGACGGAAGGGACGGTATTCCACATATGAGAAGATAAAGGATGTAAATCAGTGGGACAATTAATAGACCTAGGGAGTGATCGCTTTCCATCCTTCGATGAAGTGAAACAAAATGGGAAATTTCGAACTCGCAATTTTAGCTTATCTGCAATGCAGACATTATGTCACTGGAGGGAGGAAGGCAACTCAGAGCATGGAAGGGTACACAGCACTAGATAGAGCGTTTATCGCCGCCCAAGGACGGCTGAATAAAGTATCCCACTGGTACCACTTAGCACGCTCGTGGAATCCCAGGGATGGCATGGTGGCCTTGGCAGGAAAATGGACAAAGGAGTTGGGGGAACCAGTGCAAGAGGAGGATATAAGCGGCTCTTTGCAGAGAAACCAAAAGACACATCAGATGTGATATTGCAGGAAATGCAGTTTAAGCTCCTACACAGAGTGTATATTTCAAGGTAACGAAGGGCCCAAATGAAATTTTGGAAATTCCTGAATGCGTGTGGTGTGGAGGGCAAAAGGGGACTCTGACACAGATGTTTTTGGAATGCCCTGCACTGAAAAACTACTGGGCAGAAACATTTTCTCATCAACAAGGCCTAATCTCCACAAAACATGGCTATGGCCGGAGGGGACATAAGGATGCCTTCATCACTTCAAGGCCAACACATACAGTGAGCTATAGTTGTTTTATTCACATTGTATGCCATCCCCCAGAAAAGACTCACAGACTGAAGCCCCCGTAGGCACAAAAGAGATAGATAACGAATTGATTATAGATATTGTCAAGATAGCCGCAAAGGGGGAAGCGATCATCTTTATCTTTATCTTTAATCGTTGCTTGATATACCGCCCAGGCAAGCGCGTCAGGGCGGTGTACAATACAATCAATAAAAACAGGAAAGGAAAAGAACGCCATTATTCAGACAGGACAGAGAGAGGTGGAGAAAGACAAATGAGCAGGAAAGAAATAAGTCAAAAGAGATACTGATAGAGAGGCCGGTCTTAGGGGTCTGCGAGGTCGAAGGCCTGCTGGAAAAGATGGGTTCTGAGTGAGCACTTAAATCTTTGAAAAGATAGCTCAGTACGGAGAGCAACCGGAAGTGAGTTCCAGAGGGCTGGGGCTAGAAAGTAAAAAGCGGAACGACGCGTTGTTTCTAGGTGAGCTGAGGATGGGGCGGGAAGGAAGAGACGATAACCATGTGCTGAACGAAGGAGACGGGGGGAAGGCTGCAGACGGATGGAATCGGCTAAATACTGGGGAGAGCCGGTGGGTAGTGCTTTATGAGTGAGTATGAGAATTTTGTAATGGAAACGGAACCTGAGTGGAAGCCAGTGTAAACCGAGAAGGAGGGGGGTGATGTGATCACGGGGAGAAGAATAGGTGAGCAAACGTGCGGCTGTATTCTGAACCAATTGAAGACGCCGGAGCTGATATTGTGGAAGACCTGCTAAAACAGTATTGCAATAGTCCAACCTCGAGAGTACTAGAGAAATGACTAAAGAGGTGAGAGAGGAGGGAGGGGGGAAAGGGCGGACAGCTCGAATCTGACGCAGAAAAAAGAAGGAGCGACGAGTGAGTGAGGAAATATGATGGTGACTTTAATCTACCTGATGTGGATTGGATTATTCCTTCTGCAAATCTGGAAAGAAGCAAAAAAATCGTGGATGCTCTCCAAGATGCGTTACTTAGATAAATGGTGATGGAACCAGCCAGGGAAAGCTCAACGCTGGATTTAGTGCTCACCAACGGCGATAGCGTGTCGAATGTCTGGGTGGGTGCCCCTGTGAGCAGCAGCGGTCATCACACGGTGTGGTTTGAGATAAAAGCCAAGGTGCAGTCCAATCATAGCAAGCTCAGTCCTAAACTTCAAAAACACCAACTTCAATAAAATGGCCGAGTACCTAAAGGAGGAGTTGACAGGGTGGAAGGAGATAAGGGAAGTGGAATTGCAATGGGCTAAACTAAAGGTGGCAATAAAAGGGGCAACAGATAAATATGTAAGAAAAGTAAATAAAAACAAGAGGAGAAGGAAACCTATTTGGTTTTCCAAAGACGTGGCTGCTCAAATAAAAACACAGCTTTCGCAAAATTCAAAAGCTCGCAAACTGAGGAACACAGAAATGAATACAGGATCAAACTCAAAGAGACAAAGAGAGAAATAAGGATAGCAAAATCAAAGGCAGAGGAAAAGATGGCTAAAGGTGTTAAGTGTGACGACAAAACTTTCTTCAGGTATATTCGGGAAAGGAAGAAGACCAGAGGTGGAATTGCAGGACTCAGAAGTGCTGGGAATGGACTTGTGGAAAGTGACATTGAAAAAGCAAAATTGCTAAACAAATACTTCTGCTCTGTTTTTACTAAAGAAAATCCTGGAGAAGGACCACCTGTGACTCCCAAATATAAAAATGGGAATGAGGTAGATACCACACCATTCACAGAAGATGATGTGTTAGAACAACTTGTAAAACTGAAAGTGGACAAGGCCATGGGACAGGATGGGATACATCCCAGGATACTGAAAGAGCTCAGAGAGGTTCTTGCAGGGCCATAAAAGGCAGGCAGAGATCCAGACCCGGATCTCTGCTTGCCTTTCTGACATTGCTGCCTGGATGTCTCACCGCCGCTTGAAACTGAACATGGCCAAGACTGAACTTCTTATCTTTCCCCCTAAAACCTCCTCTCCTCTTCCTCCTTTCTCAGTCTCTGTGGATAACTCTGTACTCCTTCCTGTTTCCTCAGCCCGCAATCTGGGGGTTGTCTTTGACTCCTCTCTCTCTTTCTCCACACATATCCATCTGATAGCTAAGACCTGCCGTTTCTTTCTCTATAACATCAGCAAACTCCGCCCCTTCCTCTCTGAGCACACTACTAAAACACATCCACTCCTTAATCACCTCCCGTCTTGACTACTGTAACCTACTCCTTGCTGGTCTTCCTTTGAATCATCTCTCTCCCCTTCAATCTGTTCAACACTCTGCTGCGTGGCTAATCTTCCGCCAGCCTCGTCATGCCCATATTACTCCTCTTCTCAAGTCACTTCATTGGCTCCCTATCCATTTCCGCATCCAGTTCAAACTTCTCCTGCTGACCTATAAATGCATTCACTCTGCGGCTCCTTCACTACCTTTCTTCTCTTATCTCTCCTTTCTTCCAGCAAACTGCTCCTATCTGTGCCCTTCTCTTCTACTGCTAACTCCAGACTTCTCTCCTTTCACCTTGCTGCGCCTTACACCTGGAACAAACTATCTGTGTCTGTATGCCAGGCACCTTCCCTAACCCTCTTCAAATCCAGGCTGAAAACCCACCTCTTCGCTGCTGCTTTTGGATCTTGACTCACCTGATCTCGTTTTTCTTTCCTCTTGCTTTATCCCTGCTTACACCTTCTGTGTTGTCTGTCTTGACTAGATTGTAAGCTCTGATGAGCAGGGACTGTCTCTTACATCTCTGTGCAGCGCTGCGTATGACTTGTAGCGCTATACAAATGCTCAGTAGTAGTAGTATGTTTTCAACAGATCCTTGGAAACAGGAGTAGTTCCTCAGAACTGGAGAATGGCTGATGTGGTACCTCTTCACAAAAGTGGTGACAGGGAAAAAGCAACAAACTACAGTCCCGTGAGCCTTACCTCAGTGGCGGGAAAAGTAATGGAGGCGCTCCTGAAAGAGCGAATAGTGGACTTTCTCAAAACCAACAGGTTGCAAGATCCGAGGCAACGTGGTTTTACTAATGGTTGATCTTGCCAAACAAATCTGATTGAGTTCTTTGACTGGGTGACCAGAGAACTAGATCAGGGGCAAGCGATGGATGTGATCTACCTAGATTTCAGCAAAGCCTTTGATACTGTTCCTTATAGGAGACTTATCAATAAACTCAGTAGTTTGGGGATGGGTCCCAAGGTGGTGAACTGGATCAGAAACTGGTTGACTGACAGATGACAGAAGGTGATTGTACATGGAGCTCACTCGGATGAGAGGAAGGTGATTAGCGGGGTGCCCCAGGGGTCGGTCCTGGGCCCAACACGGTTCAAAGTATTTGTGAGTGATATTGCTGAAAGACTGAATGGAAAAGTCTGTCTTTTTGCAGATGACACGAAAATTTTCAACAGAGTGGACTCCCCCGAGGGAGTGGTTAACATGAGGAAAGATCTACAAAAGTTGGAAGAATGGTCTAATGCTTGACAATTAAGATTTAATGCAAAGAAGTGCAGTGTCATGCACTTGGGTAGCAGAAATCCAAGGGAAATGTACGCGATAGGGGGCAAGAGGTTGGTGTGCATGGACCAGGAGAAGGACCTTGGTGTGATTATTTCTGTAGATCTCAAAGTGGCAAAACAGTGCGAGAAGGCGGTGGCAAAAGCCAGCAGGATGTTGGGTTGCATACGGAGAGGAATTACCAGCACAAAGGAAGAGGTACTTATGCCACTGTATAAGTCAATGGTGAGGCCTCACTTGGAATACTGTGTTCAGTTTTGGAGACTATATCTTGCAAAGGATGTAAAAAGAATGGAAACTGTTCAGAGGAAGGCGACCAAAATGATTTGGAGCCTGTGTCAGAAGCCTTATGAGGAGAGACTTGAAGACCTAAATATGTACACTTTGGAGGAGAGGAAGGACAGGGGAGATATGATTCAGACCTTTAAATACTTAAAGAGAAATAATGAACAAACAAACCTCTTCCAAAGATGGGGAAGCTGTAAAACTAGAGGGCATAACATAAAGCTGCAAGGGGGTAAATTGAAAGGCAATGTCAGGAAATACTTTTTCACTGAAAGGGTGGTGGATGCTTGGAATGCCCTCCTGATGGAAGTGGTGGGGGCAAACACAGTGATGGAATTCAAAATGGCATGGGACAGACACAGTGGATCCCTTTAAGGGAACAGGATAAAATCAAAATAAATGGAACCATCTAATTTCTCAACAAATAGGGATGTCCTACATGAAGTGGTGGGTTCACCCCTAAACAAAGACATGGGGAGAGGTGGCCTGCACAGAGTGGCAGATGCACCCCTGAATAAAGACATGGGGAGGGGTGCACCTACCCGTGGTAGGTGCACTCCTAAACAAAGGCATGGGGAGGGGTGCACCTAGTCCTGCCATCTTACTGGGAAGACTAGATGAACCATACTGGTCTTTATCTGCCGTCATTTACTATGTTACTATGTAAAACCTAACCTGCATACTCATAAATGTTCGCGCCATCCAAAATAAATGGCCTATTCTCATTGACTATGTCGAAAGTCATAAGGTAGACATGCTCTTCATCACGGACACACATTCCGTACTTACAGGTCAATTAAAGCTTCCACAGGTGCTCCTTGTGGTCTTGGGCAAGCCACTTAACCCTCTAGAGCCCATGTTCCCTGTAAAATAGTTATCTCCAAGTTATAATGCCCTGTTAAATGTAATTTCAGTTTGTTCAATGTAAACCGCCTTGATATCATGAAAGGCGGTATATAAGAAATGTTAAATAAATAAATTACGACCTCTTTAACTGCCCGAGAACAAACAGAAGAGGCGGTGGTATCTTTATCCTGGCCAAAAGTAATCTACAATTCCAATGCCTTATATCACAGAGCACAAACAACCTGAACGCTATCACGTTCTCAAATAAGCACCTAGTAGCATCTCTATTCTACCGAACCCCATCTACATGCACTGATGACCTCTCCACAATCCTTGACCTAGCATGCAACTGATCTACTAAGAAAAAAACATTTTGGCTTTTGGGTGATTTCAACCTCCCTGCACTCTCAACGAAGCATTCCACATCCTTTCTGGACACAATGACTGCATTAAGCTATGAACAACTAATACACAAACCCACCCACACAAGAGGAAACACATTGGACCTTACCTTTGCCCCCTAATCCATGCTCAAAACCAGCAACCAAAACCAAACACGGGTCAGACCACAATACCATCTTTTTCCATATCCCTACGGGTGCATCAGAGAATGGACCCCCTGTGACCTCTCCACCACCAGCTCGTTGCTTCTGTCCATTTAACAAAGAAACCTTCTTTGAAGAAACACTACCCAACCTTAATACCAACACCTCCAAGTTGGATGAGCTTGTAGACACATGGAATATGACACCTTAAGCAAAGCCACACTCTTACCATGGTCCAAGAAATCTTTCAAGAAGACTTACACAGCCATATGGTTCACAGTCGACCTATGTGAGTCCTTACAACAACTCAGGAAGCTTGAACAGAAATAGCGGCACTCTAGACTCCCCCAAGATCACGTCACATACATGAAGTCCCCACAAGAACACCATAATGCAATTAACCAGAGACGAAAGGAATACCACACAAGCATCCTAATGCGCTCTCTTAACAAGCCCAAGAGCTTTTCGGAATCATTAAGTCCCTCATAAAGGACATAACTAAGCAACATACCGCAGGCACCCCCCATCAGCAGGAATTTGCTACCCACTTCCATACTAAAATTAGATCAGGAACTGGTTAAAAGATAGAAAGCAGAGGGTAGGGCTAAATGGCCAATTTCCCCAATGGAGAAAGGTGAATAGTGGTGTACCCCAGGGATCTGTGCTGGGTCTGCTGCTTTTTGACATATTCATAAATGACCTGGAAAGTGGAATAATGAGTGAGGTTATCAAATTTGCAGATGACACAAAACTATTTAAAGTTGTTAAAACCCAAGAGGATTGTGGAAAATTGCAAGAGGATCTTGATAAATTGGAAGACTGGGCATCAAAATGGCAGATGAAATTTAATGTGGACATGTGTAAAGTTATGCACCTAGGGAAGAACAACCCAAACTATGGTTACACAATGCAAGGTTCCACATTAGGAACCACCACCCAGGAAAAGATTTAGGCGTGATTGTGGATAACATGTTAAAACCCTTGGCCCAGTGTGCAGCGGCGGCCAAGAGAGCAAATAAAATGCTAGGTATCATAAGGAAAGGAATGGAAAATAAAACAAAAGATATTATAATGCCTCTGTATCGTTCCATGGTGAGACCGCACCTTGAATATTGTGTGCAATTCTGGTCGCCGTATCTTAAAAAGGATATAGCGATTTTAGAAAAGGTTCAGAGAAGAGCCACCAAAATGGTAAAGGGGATGGAAGGATACTCCTATGAAGAAAGGCTAAAAAGGTTAGGGCTCTTTAACCTGGAAAAGAGACGGCTGAGGGGAGATATGATAGAAGTCTATAAATTAATGAATGGAGTGGAACGGGTATACGTAGATCGATTGTTTACATTATAAAAATATAGAAAGACTAGGGGACATGCAATGAAGCTACAGGGTAAACTATTTAAGACTAAAAAAAGAAAATATTTTTTCACTCAACGTGTAATCAAACTCTGGAATTTGTTACCGGAGGATGTAGTAAAGGCTGTTAGTGTAGCTGGGTTTAAAAAAGGTTTTGACAAGGTCCTGGAGGAAAGGGCCATAAACCATTATTAAGAAGGGACCCAGGATATCAATGCTTGACCCAGTACAAGCATTGTGGAACCTGTGTCTTTTGGGGAAACTGCTAGGTACTTATGACCTAGATTGGCCACTGTTGGAAACAGGATACTGGGCTTGATGGACCTTGGTTTGACCCATTATGGCCTATCTTATGTTCTTATTAATGGTAATAATTCAGGAAATCTTATCACAGACAATCCTCCTATTGAAAACACTGCTATTCCCAATCTAGAGTCCTTCCACCCATGCTCCATTGAGCACATCGAGAACATCATAAGCGGGCTCAACACCGCCACTTCTGCAACCGATTCGTGCCCCACACATTGGATCAAGTCAGCCAGATCTGACCAAAGTGCATTCATTACCAGAATTGTACACCTTTCCTTTACCATGGGTCTCTTACCATCACCGCTGAAGACTGCCACTCTCAGACCACTATTAAAAAATGACAAACTGGACCCACTCGACATAAACTCCTATAGGCCCATATCTAGCCTCCTGCTCCTAGCTAAGATAACCAATAAGATAGTCCAGCAACAAATCCAAAATCACATCGACTCCAACGTTCCCCTTGACCAACGCAGCATGGGTTCCGTCAACAATATAGTGTTGAAACCCTCCTGGCCACCCTCCTGGACAGTCTTGCTATGGGAATGAACAAAGTGAAGCAGGGATTCATCCTAATATTCTTGGATATCGCATCGACCTTTGACACAATCAGTTACAATCTCCTACTTGCTTACCTAGAACAGAAAGGTATATAGAACTTAGCCCTAGATTGGTGCAGATCATACTTAACAAATCGCCAACAACCAGTGTGCACAGGCACTCAGACATCAACCCCATACCAGCAGACGCAAGGAGCTCCACAGGGTTCATCTCTATTTGCCTGGTTCTTCAACATCTACATCCAGCCAATCTGCTCAATAATCCAGTCATACAACAAACTATACCACATCTATGCTGACGAAGTACTACTATACACTCCATTTTCCACCAACAGTCCCAATTACACCAAGATTACAGAATGCTTTAATGCAGTCTCAGATTGGCTCTGTACACAACCTGAGAGTGAACTGCAAGAAGACTGAAGTGTTGTTTGTCACAAAGTACCCAACTTTCATCCCTCCATCTTCTCTACAGGTAAAAGATGCAGAGTTGATGATGAAGCAAAAAGTGTGTTACCTAGGAGTCACCCTAGATCAATGCCTGAGTATGGAAACACACATAAAGAATATTACCAAGGCAGTATACCACAAAATAAGAACCCTATGTCATTTACGTCTACTACTGGAAGCTGCCGACTTCTGCACTGTATTCCAGGCACTTATCCTTTCACACTTTGACTATGCAAATATCATTTTCCATGATCTACCAGGCTACACACTTCATCCTCTGCAAATGGCCTTGAACATTGCGGCCCGAACCCTGTATGGAGCCTCCAGATTTGAAGATGTCACCCCCATCCTAAGGCGATTGCATTGGCTCCCAACAGCAAGCTGCCTAAATTACAAAGTTCTATTGATGACATTTAAAGTACTACATAACCTCTCTGCAGTCTCCATTGTGGAAATCATACAATGGACACCGAACAACAGAATGAGAAGGACAGACATGACAAACGCACTCACCACTCCTTCAGAAATAAAATAGAGTTCCCAAGCACCTAAGAACTGAGCCTTCTCATACACACCAACTCTTTGGAACGCCATCCCTGTCCCGATCCGACCCATCTCCGACCTATCAACCTTCAAAAAAGCAAAAAAGACTCATTTGTTAGAACTATACTATGATAATATACTATAGCTACAATAAAGACTTTACCTGTTTACAGCCTTCGCTCCGACCACCCCTAACCTCTTACGGACCCCATACTTGTAACTTAGTTCTCCCTGTACTATCCAAGTTTACGCTCCCATTCAATGTAATATGCTTATTGTTTAATGTGCAATGTTAGCCGTTTATTGTAGTGTTCTGTGATGCCTGTTCAATGTAAAACGCTTATTCTGTTCTGTGTAAACCGCACTGATTTAGAAATAGTGCAGTATATAAAATCAAATAATGAATAAATACACAGTCTTTGGTGGCCAGATTGAATGGACGCACCCAGTCTTATTACCAAGTATGGAGCAGCCTCTAAAAGACAAAAGGGTGAACGACTAGGAAGAAAGAACGGGCGGGTGGCACTCATGTTTGCCCGGAAGGTGGTTCTGCAGTTTTGGGCAGAGAAAGATGCACCAGCAAGCACGGTGTGGATTGCGCTCATGCGAGCAATGGCTGAATGGTTGTGCAAGGCAGCTCAAGAAAGAGGCTCGATCAAAGAGAGGCAACATGCCCACATTTAGACACAGTTTGTTGCAAGGTTAGCAAGCTAAATCAACAGGGCTTTGGATCAGTCCAGGGATTGGGGGGGGGGGGGGTTGGGGGAGTACACAGGGGAAAAATTGGATCCACACATACCCTTCTTGTATATGGCGGCAGGAAAGCAGGTACCTGTAAGACCCAGAAGTAACACCACATTTCGAGGAGGAAAGAGTCAATGATGGGATGAGGGGGTGACAGGAATGAGACCTGGGGGAGTAAGCAGCTCGGCATAATTGGTGGCAGTGGGATAGCAACAGACAGTCTATGTACCGTTTATTAGAGTCTTGTTATTGTTACTTAAATGTGTATTTCTGTAGTCTATGGACATAATAGATCAAAATATTTGTATTTGAGTGGTGTGTAATGGTTTTGGAAACTAATAAAAAACAATCTAAAAATAAAAAAAATAAAAAATTAAAGGTCTCCTCTAGGATATACATATTCATGTCTTCAAGTCTCTTCTCATATGGCTTGTGGTGCAAGCTCTGTACCATATTGGTTGCTTGCCTTTGAATCACTTCATCTTTTATTTATTAGTCTTTTTCTATCCTTAGTGAAATACAGCCTCCAACCCTGAACACAATGCTCCAAGTGAGGCCGCATCAACGACATGTACAGCGTCATTATCACCTCCTCTTTTTGGCTGGCTACGCCCCGCTCTGTGCAGCCTAGTATCCTTCTGGCTTTGGTCACCACCTTTTCACATTGTTTTGCCACTTTGAGATTCTAAGACACTATCACCCCGAGGTCTCTCTTCATCAGCCTCTTGCCCCCTATCACATACTGCTTGTTTGGATTTCTATGCCCTAACATTTTCTGCATTAAATCTTAACTACCAAACATTAGATCATTCTTCTAATTTTTGTAGGTCATTTCACATGACCTCAACTCCCTCTGCAGTATCCACCCTATTGCAAATCTTTGTGTGATTCACAAAAAGGCAAACTTCTTATAAACCTTTGGCAATGTTGTTCACAAAGATATTGAACAAAATTGTCTCCAGGACTGATCCTTGAGGCATTCCGCTGCTCATCTTTATTCCTTTCAAGTAATTCAGTCAGTTCAAGCTGGTAGGGTAGGAGCCTGAGATAGAGGCTCAGCTCAGGGTAGGGTGGAAAAGTGAAGGAACCAGGCAGGACCAGGAATGGGGAGAAGCAGTGATGGTAGGACTGAAGCAGAAGCCAGACACAGAGCAGAAACTATACTGGTAAGATTGTGCCAAGACAGGAGCAGGAATTGGTTGTAAGGCAGGAACTGGAGAACTTGGCAACAGCAGAGCAGAAGTGAAGACTCTACTGATAAGTGAAAGGAAGCTGGATGACAGCAGACACTGAAAACTGTTTACCCAGAAAGGTTCTGTCTGCAGGGCCTCCTTATATATGATATCCCATCAGACACACTTTTTGCTGGTCCAATGGGCTTGGAGGAGAGGGGGTAGAGAGGGTATCCCAAGCCTCTCCTTCTTCCACTTGTGGCTCAGTCTCTGTAACCTCCTTGGCTCCAGCTGCAGGTTTGTGGCCTCTGTTCTCTGAGATTGTGGGCTTGATGCCTGGTAGCTAGAGTGATTTTTGGCTTGACACCATATAGTGCCTGAAGCTCCACAGATAGCTGCTATCAGTGAGCATATAACACTGTTTGAATGTTGGCCCTGTGGTTATATCGATCTCTTGCTATTTAGTCAAGGCACTAGACGGATAATCACTGGTACCAATATGCATCCTTATTCTCACAGATTAAACAATCTAGGCTGGTCTGCCACAATACCTTGTCTCTTTTCTAATTTTGTATGCTCTGACTCATTCTCTACGCTCTCTAAACTCTACGGGGGACATTTTCAGTGGTGCCAGTCAGCACTGGTAAAGTAACTGGCCATCGCCGCTTTAAATTAATCCCGGATGTTCAGTGCTGGAGCACAACTGATGATCGGCACTGAATATCCAGGTTTGCCTTTCACCTGTCCTAACTTGAGGTGGTTTAGCTAACTGGTTAGCAATCAAATATCACCACTAACCAGCTAACTAAAGGTACCTCTCCCGCTCCACCCCTGGAACGCCCCATCACTAATTGGATAGCATTGAGGCATGATATTCAAATAGGTTAGTGTAACTGAATATCCTGGTCAGCGGGATTTATGTGATTTGCACGGCTGCAAACGGCATTAATCCCTTGAATATGCCCCCCCCCCCAAATTGCTCACCTTATTAGGCATGTCTTGTCCACTCACCCTGCAGCATTTTTCTGTTTAGCCCTCTCCATGGAAATCCCTGCTTCCTTATCTTTGCTTAAATCCTTTTTCAAAAAATTCAGAAAAGGCCTAAAGCCTTAATTTTTCGATTCTGCCTTTAGCTGAGGATTGATGGGGTGCTGGGCACTGTGCAAAGGAGATGTCTTTACTTCCTCTAACCTCTCCCAGTCTTTTCTATCCCTTAACTGTCTTACCCAGTTCCTTTCCTTCCCTCGCAACTCTCCCCTTTTGTATGCACTCTTTCTGTTTTTATTGCATTCTCTTTGAGATCTCATACTTTTTAATCTAAACCCCTTTGATGGACCATGAAGGACAGTAGATTAAGACTACAATAAACTATATGATGGAGCTCTCAGGGGCCATTACATGTTGCATTGGTTGAAGCTCTCAGTGATTGCGTTTGTTTTTATTTCTTGTTAATGATTTCAATTTTGTTCTATGTTATATTTGTACTGTTAATTTGATATGATATTCTTCTATTTGTGTTTTGTGTTATTTTAATCTTACTTTGCTTTGTACAATTCTGGAGAGTAAAAAGGTGGACAGTGAAACTCTTTAATTGAAACTGAGATGTCTTCTCTGTGAAGCCTATTATAAATATGCAGAAAAATCCTGCAACCCCAGTGGGTGTCAAAATAACTGATTTTTTCATGAGGTGATTCAATAAGGGGGAGAGGAAGCCCCTCCCATATTTGTTTGTTGATGTCACATGATGTCAGAATTGGGCTATCACGCATCACTTTAGGTATAAATCCAGCTGCCCCCAAAATATTTTATCATTTATCTAGTGCGTTTCCAGAGAGAAGGTTGAAGTTGATGCTCGTCCATTGGACCCCCAAACCTGTTCCAGAAAACTGCAAAAGGTAGTGGGGATTAGGAGTGGAAGTTGTCCTAGAGCTGTGGCCTATTTGCATATTTGGAATTTGAGTGCTTTTTTGTGGCTTGGCCCTTTTGCCTTTCAGAGGTTCTAGCTCCTATGGCTTTGCCCTTCTCAGCCTGTTGAACGTTATTGGTGACTTTGTGCTGAAATCTCTCTTAATATTACATTTGACTGGAGACCGTCACTGCAAACAAACTTATGATCAAAGAGGGGCTTCATTTATGAGGAGGAACTGGTTTGAGCCAAGGATCTTCTTGGATACGGGAGACAGAGGAAGGCATAGACTAGCTCTGTAGAGGTGGGAGAGAGCTAAAGTGGGAGCGAGATTCCAAAACGGCATGCAAGCTTCTACTTGTCCGTATTCCAATAGTTATGTTTAATACTGAAATGATCTGATGGTTATTTAAGAAGAAAGGGAATTATGTCTTGCTACCAGTGGACTGGGTTGACTGCATCAACAATGGGCTATGGTTGCTAAGGAAAATTGGATTATTGCATGGTCACTATTTCTGAGTCAGTATAGAGAAGATTTCTGCATTGAGTGCTGCACATTAAATGCATGCCTATCTGATAGTAACATAGTAACATAGTAAATGACGGCAGATAAAGACCAGCATGGTCCATCTAGTCTGCCCAGCAAGATGGCAAGAGTAGGTGCACCTGTCGCTCTGTGCAGGCCACCCCTTCCCATGTCTTTGTTTAGGGGTAAACCCACCACTCCATGTAGGACACCCCTATTTGTTGAGACGTTATATATGATGAATTATGGCCCACTTGAATAAATGTAATTTTAGCCAGGTTGAAAGTTAAAAGCATTTATTCAATTTCCAAACCAATCAGTAAACAGAGCTTAATTGGTTAGCGCAATTT
Organism: Ichthyophis bannanicus; assembly: GCA_033557465.1. Lineage (NCBI taxonomy): Eukaryota > Metazoa > Chordata > Amphibia > Gymnophiona > Ichthyophiidae > Ichthyophis > Ichthyophis bannanicus. The sequence continues at coordinate 59,724,051 of CM066045.1, forward strand.
TTAGCTGGCTCTTATTTGTATTCCATGTGGACATTTTCCTCAGTCTCTTCTGTCTTCAGGTTTATTCACTTTTCACGGTCTGTCTCTCTTTTTTCCATTCTGTACTTTGCTTTTTACTTGTCCAGTCTTTTTTTGTTACTTTTCCTGTGGTATTTTATTTAATACCTTTCTTCTGCCTTTTCTTGTGGCCTTCCCACTACTGGGGTGGCTGTCTGTAGGCACTTCCTGCTCTTGTCTTCCCCTGGGTTTTATGGGTCAGTAAGTATTTGAGGATTTTAGCCCAAGAGATCACCCGTGCCTCTTTAGATGCTCCTATACTCACTCACATAGTCTGCTGTCCATCTCGCAGACACCACTGTCTGGGCTGCTGGTGACTCAGAAGGTGCGGAACACTCAGCGAAGAACTGTAAGCCTGGGTTCCGCCAGGGAAACAGAGGCCCGGATGCTTGGTCTATAGCACTGGACTGATATTTGTCAGAGCACAAACTGGGACAAAGCTATGTGCTTTTGGTTCTGACTTTCCGTACAGTTTCAGTAAGGGACAATTAATTTTCAAAGTAATCTAACAGCATTAAAACAAATGAATGCACCTAGACTATCTGATATCTGGCCCCCCCCCAACCTATCTAAAGTTAGCCTGAATTTCTTCTGCATGAATACTATAAGCTGGACTGCAAGGAGGCATCCCTGGGGGGGGGGGGGGGGGGGTGTGAAGGAAGTGAAAAACGTGCACAAATATTTTCTATAGTATGTATTCTGTTTTACCTCTTTTCACTGCCCCTACTCCCACCCACCCATGCAAAAAATATGTGTGGGGCTGCTTTATCTGCATGAATTTTATAATAATTTTCAGTGCCTCAGATTGGATATTAAATGTGGGTACATGAGTACATGGGACACGTTTACACGTCTTTGGAGCAGGTGTACCTTTTCACATGTGAACTGGTGCATTATTGGAGCTGGTTCTGGGCAGGGGCAGATAGTGACCGAAAATCAGCCTGAGCATGAGGATCTTATCCCCGACCCTGTCCCCTCAGTCTCTCTGCTCCAGGTTTTGCTGCTATTGCTGCAGACTCCTGCCTCAACTAATGTACACAAATTCTGACAGCAGTAGGTCCTCTCCAAATCTACCTTCTTAAAGGCATGGGGGGAGGGGGGGGGCATGAGCTGGCACCTGTTCCTGTACGGCTGGCCTGCAAACCCCCCTTGTGCCTTTAAGAGGAGAGACCAGGAGGAATGTACTATGTAGAAGGCGACAGGTATTTATTTTATATAGGCATATAGGCATAGCTTATAGTCTATAGATCAGTGGTTCTCAACTGTGTGCAGATCTATCTCATGCATATTCATTGTGGATATCCTGAAACCCTGACTGGACTAGGGGTCTGGATTGAGAACCACTGCTATAGATGCGTGGAGAATAGATGGATATACAGATATATATTCTATAATAAATATTACCCTTTGATTTACTTGCAGGTTGTACAGATAATCTACTAAAGCTAAAGCTGTGTGACTAACTGACTATCATGACCACAAACTATATTTTCAAACATCTGTATTTAGCTGTGGAGTCTGGACTCCAAGTTGCAAGTGCTGTATTTAACCATCAGCTACTGAAAGCCAGGCGCTTTCTTTACAAAATATGGAACAGGAGCTTGCAAGAATCTGAGGTAAGTTCACAGTGGGGACAGGGCCAGCCCAACCCATTTAGGAGACTAAAGAGTGTTTTCCCTGCATTAATCAGCAGCTTGATAGTGAGCCTCTCTCAATGGGATTAAGCGTCTGAGTCGTTGAACAGCACGCAGCGGCGCTACGAGGCTTTCCTGGAAGTATGTTTAGGTCTGGGGAGAAGAACTGCGACCACACAGATTGGCATTTGCAGATCTTTACACGAAAGTTTACCGCTAAATTCTCTGTGCAGGCAAAGCAGATGCAAGTGACCCGCCCATACTCTGTAGTGCGCTGCAAAGCAAAAGAGTACATGTACTTTCACTTTCAGAACCGGACAAAAGAGAGTGTACATGCATGTGCAGACCCCCTTTCTTCAGGGGCACGGCCTCCATGGGGACTGGGTGTCTGTACTGAGGGCAGAAGTGGGAGAGCTTTAAACACCAGGAGAAGAGAAAAAGGAAGAGACTTCTAGAAGAAAAAAAAACAGACCAGAAACAGGAGCTTCAGATGCCCCTCAAGGAGGTAAAAGTCTGGCATTAAAAGGTCATTGACCAGCCTTGGTATATCTATCCCATGAACATCAAGGAGGAAGTCCATCTGTCAGCTCTGAGTCAGGACATCGGCATCTTATCATCCCCCTTCAATGAGCCCAGCCCCCCGTAATGTTGGAGTGGTAGTGGCATATTGACAGCTGTTTATGCTGAAGCCTAAGAATGCATACAGAATCTTCTTATGTAGCCCTTAGCCCAGTGGTTTCCAGGCCAATCGGGTTTTCAGGATAGCCACAATGAATATGCATGAGAGAGATCTGCATACAATGGAAGCAGTGTATGCAGATCTCTCTCATGAATATTTATAATGGATATCCTGAGAACCCGACTGGCTGGAGAGCCCTCAGGACAGGATTGGGCTCCACTGCCCTAGATGGATACATTCAATCAAGCCATTGTTGAACCCCTCAACACTCTAATTCATGCCTTAGTCTTCTCACTTCCCAACTACTGTAATGCAGTATGCAATGGAATCAAACACAAATATATGTCTCAACTTCAGATCACTTAAAATCCAGCCATAAAACTCCTATGTAATGCTAAAAAATCTGATCATGTGACCTTCCTTTTCATAGATAAGCAATGGCTAGCAATGATTTACAAAACAAAATTTAAAATTCTCATCCTTGCACATAAAGTCTACTCAGATATACTACAATACCTCACCTCCAACTTAAATGAATATATCCCAAGTTGTTTCCTATGATCCCTTAATTCCAATTTACTAGTGATTCCTTCACCTACCCAAGTCTGCCTAGAATCTACTCATACTACAGCTTTTAGCCTCCACCCTCTAGAATTCCTTAGACTTGAATCCTGTATTAAGAAATTTAAGAAAGGTCTAAGGACCTGTTTTTTGAATGTGCCGTTAATAAATTACAAAGCATTGGGAGTCATGCCGGGGAAACGCCTGTATACCACCTAATTCTCACTTTTGTTTTTCAACCCTTCCCACTCCAAGTGAGGAAAATGGTGTAAAGCAAAGTAATCTTACACATCTAAATCAAAGGATTATATCTCACATAAGTCTGTGGCACAGGATTCATAAGGCAAAAAATTCAGGAACAGTTTTCCAGCGAGCTGAAGACCAGATAAACTTTGGGCTATGATATTGGCTGGGTGGGGATGGTCGTGGCCGTCTTAGGAGCAGAGTATGTTCTTAAGAGTAATTTTTTTTTACAATAACTTAAAGCCTTGGTAGAGTGTACCTTTGGAATAAATCTCTAGAGTTGGTCAATTGAGTCAGAAGGCAAAAAATCCAGGAAGGGTTTTCTATTGAGAAAGTATAGTTTCTTATCTGTAATGGGGTTCTCTATACAGAAGGGGGAATGCAATCACACTCTCCCACTACTCTAGCCCATTAAAAGTACATTAGCTATGATACTGACTGCACTGGGGATTGCTACTGCTATCTTATGAATGTTGGTGCAAGCTTAGCAGTAATTTTTAAACAACAGTTTAAAGTTCAGTAGAATGTGTCTTTGGAGTAAATCTCTAGCACAGGAGTCAATAGATTCACAAAGCAAAAAATGCAGGAAAGGTTTTCCATGAAGCTCAAGACCAGATAAACTTTGGGCCAATCAGAAAACAGGAACACTAATAGTACCAGAAATACAAGATACAGCTAAGCATAGAGTGGTTAAAGCCAACCTCCCAGAAGAAATAATAATTCCTCTTAGAAAACCAGTGCCCTCTAACCCAAGGTACATGGGTTATTATGGTTATTATCAGTATTTAGGTTAGGAGAAGATCAAGGAGAGTTATATCAAGGCCAACCCATAACAACTATTAGAAAAACTGGAAAAAATAAAGATTTGTGGGTTTTTTATTTGCTTGGAAACCTTATGTAATCTTTCCACCTTTTTTGGTTTGGGCAGCAGCTATAAGCTACTTCTTAATTTGCTCAGAAATTAACATTTATAAAACCAAAACCAAAAATAAAAATGTATAAAAAACATAAACAAAATGAAAAACCTGTAAGTGAAACACGTAGGGAACTAAATAAAATGAATTTTTTTGCCCCTAGCATTTTTGTGAGTAATGGTAGAATCCACTTGCACTGCCGTCTTTGGTGACGTCACCAGTGTTGCATTTCCCCCACAGTCCACAGAGAACCCATATTACAGATAAGCAGCTTTGTTATCTACACTATGGGGCTTGTTTACAAAGCCGCGATAGCGGTTTCCGATCGTTATCAGAGCCGTGGCCACATTGAAATCAATGGGGCCGCGGCTCCGATAACGATTGGAAACCGCGGCTTTGTAAACAAGCCTCTATGTACATGTGCACTCACGTGGTCAATATTTAGCAGTGATGGTCACTTTTTTTGGAACAACGTCCACTATGGCTAAATTAAATCCCAATATTAAGTGCCGATATGCGATTAGTGGCTGGCGCTGAAGATCTGGATTCCACAGTCAATGTTGGCACTATTCTTCATATAGCAGTGTTTTAGTGTTGCTTAATGGCTAGCTATGTGGACAGCCATTTAGGGCAGCTTTCTGCTGTCTGACATTATGAAGGTCATTCTAAAAGGTTTAGTCATGGTTTGGACGTCTGCAGAACATGCACATGGACATCAAAATCACAGACACGTCTCCATAACCATTCTGGGGATGTTCAAGTAGCCACAGGGATGTGGTAGAGGAATGTCTAGGGAGGGGCAATGGACCCCCCCCCCCTTCCATTCCATCCCAAAAGCAGCAGAGCCGTCTGCAGGCACGTGCATGTTTATTCTGCTCCAGGTACGAATAGGCATCAGGAACGTGTTTGTTTTCACCTTAAGACATCCAGAAAGTGTAAAGAAGATGGAGAATTACATGACTAGATTTAGATAACAAAGTCCCACACTGGGATTTAAACCCTGACCACCCAGTTCTTAAGCCATTATGCTATTAGATGTCTTGGTTCTCAAGCACTCCTTTGGGGACATCTATATAGACATTTGATATATGTGTATATTGAGCACGTCCACGTTTCTGGAATTCTGCCTGAACTCGCACGTGCCAGCTTTTCTTTTCAGATGTTCTGGCTTTGACCTCCCAGATTGCTCTTGGACGTCCCATTTGATATATGCCTCTATCTGTATAGTGGTGCTGAAAATGGCCTCCATACAGATAACTTTCTGCTCTGGCCCCAGACCATCCCAGTACTATCTGGATAGTGCCAAGCCAGTCAGAGAGAATATTCTGAAAGTAGCCCTCACAGTGGCACGTATACAGTTAGCAGCAAACTGGGGAAATGCTTTTGAAAATGAATTCTTTACCTTTTAAGTTTTAGGGGTATGTTTACTAAACTGCGGTAAATGGGAATAACGCGCGTTGTATGACGTTAACAATCATTAGCGCGTGATACCGCATGCTGTAGCGCTTAACGATCGTAAACGTGCTACAGCGCGCAGTATCACTCGCTAACGCGCGTGATGCTCCGCGGCGCGGTAAAACAACGCAGAAGGCGGAGAGAGGACGGAGAGAATGGGTCAATGGGCGGAGAGTGGGCGGGGAGAGGCTCCCATTACACTAACGCGCTGAATTTCAGAGCTGAATTCCAACGCGAATGAAAACCTGCCGTTAAATGCACTTTAAAGGGGAGAGAAACCATTTAACTGTCAGCAATGTACAGCCTAGGCAGGGAAACCAAAAAAAGGTGATAAGTGTGATACATGTGCACAGAACAAAAGGGCACAGAAACACTGAAAATGACCCCAACAAACTGGAAAAAAACAACAACCAAGCTGGCCAATAGTGGTAGCAATGAGAAACATCAACCCCCCCCCCCCCCGAGTAAGCTCCATTGAACAGATATTTATTTAGTTATTTATGTTATTTATCTATTTATAAATCGCGGAAGGGTCCATACCCCGTCCCCATACAAGGTGCATGCGCCCACAGTGAAATAGCACTGTTCAGGGACTTCCCCACCATCGGACAGAGTTCCTATGGCGTGCACATGTCCCGCAACATCAGGGCGGGCATGTCGGAACGGGCAACCGGTCAGATACTGGAGAAGGGGATACAGAAGGCTGCAGCTGGGGCACAGTGGGGACTAGGGTGATGCCTAGCTGGCCCATAGGAATGCCGAAACAGTAGAGCAGCCAGACAGCAACTGCTGAGGGCCCAACATGTGCAAGGTGTGCTTCCCACAGTGTCACAGGGAATACTACCCAGCAGGTACCCCCAATGGCACGGAACAGTGGCAGGCGGTGCTGGGGGAAAGCGTGGGCAGCTATGCGGGCACCCCCACCCCAGAACACGCACCATAGGCATCCGCCTACCTGCACACTGGATGGCCTGAGACTGCGCACCACCAGCTCCACCAGCAGAAGGGCATGTCAGCATGGTGGCTGAGGGATATTGGTGGTGGAGGGGGCAGTGGCAACTGCCCAGAGCAGACCGTGGCCTAGCCCCCCTCACGTGGGTGCAGTGCGCTCCAACAGACAGGCCCTGGCTGACCAACAGTCATGGTACCACCAGGGAACGCACCATCTCTGTGATAACATGGTGGTGCAGTGCACAGAACCAGTGTATTCAGAAGCAGAGGGTCACAGATTCAAGGCCCAGCTGTGGTGTTCGCCAAACCAGTCCTCATATTTTACCCACTACTATAACGGGCTAATACAGACAGAACCGGTCTTGCAGATGATGTAAACATGCTCAAAACACCTACATTTTACCCTACAGGGCACAGACACCATAAACATGCACATTACCTAGAGCAGAGCCTCCCAAATGCAGTCCTGGAGGGCCAAACACCATTCAGGTTCCATGCTGCCTCTGATAAAGATGCCTGTGCTGCATTTCTATGCGCCACCCCCATGGTATGCAGATGTATCTCATGCATAGTCATGAGGGACAGCATGAAAACCCGAACAGTGTTTTGCACCGCAGGACTGGAGTTGGGAACCTCTGCCGTAAAGCAGCAGCTAACAGGGGCAGACACACCCGCACCCACAGGCCCCATTATCCAAAGCCTCCTGGAGAGGCAGGACCTTGGGCTCTGCATGCATCTCCCAATACTAGCACTTGCATACCTTAGTAATGCCACCCTAAACCTGGGAATATGGTACACATCTATCAAAAGGTTGCTATGATTACTGGCAGATAGCAATTCCTAGGTTACGTACAATTTTTGGAGTGAGCTGCATCATAGCAACCTTTCTGATGTCTGTGGAGTGTGCTACAGGTCTTGTGTCTGACAGTGTTTACCAACCTGGGGAGTGACGCCTACAGTATTGCGTACCATAGCCATGCCTGCACTGTGCCCAGGACTGGTGTGGTGGCCTGGGCTGACCAACACCTCTATAGTTGCACAATGCTGGCATAGGTGTGGGAAGTGTGTGTCTGTCCATCCAGTGTGTGGTGGCTTCCAACACCCTCCACAGCCCACACTGCTAGCACTGTTGCCAGTATTGGCCTGCCAATGTGCATAATGAGGAGCAAGGTACCGTGGGAATAGCCTGGATAGGGTGGCCTGGCCCGTCCGCATCTGTACAGGGCATAGGGCAATGGCCGGACATTGTAGTGCCCGGTACCACCTGCACGGACAGGGTGGCCATAGCATGTCCTGCTGGGAGGTCACTCTCACCCTGACTAAGCAGTGACCATGGCATGCCTAGGTTCCACCATAGTGCTATATAGCATGTCTCTTATGCGATGTCTATGGGTTTCCTTTTGGGGCCCACTCACTGACTTATCTGCTTGGTGTGTATGCTGATATCCCTGTTCTAGGTACATGCATCTCCTCCAGGACCATGCACTATGGACTAGCTGTCAGACTGTCTGCAGCTGGTATGTGTCTTGCTGGAACACTGTGCAGGGTGCAGTGGCTGGAGGCTTGCTGCTGGAGAATGTCAGATAATGGTGGGGGGCAGCTGAGCATTTCCAGACCTGCCTTCTGTCTGCTCATGCTGTACTGGTGTTTACTGCTCTGCATTGCCTGCCCTGTAGGGTGTTTGATCCCGAGTGGGACTGGGGTGATGGTCTCCTCTACTGCCACCATTGCAGGGGGTTGAAGGTGGATCTGTGGGCGGGAGATCCTGTCCCCCACCCTGAGCCCTAGAGGGTGCGTTGGGTGGTGGTATGTAATCTCCCTGGTAACCACAGCTGAATGTGGGTGTGGGGCCGTGCAGTCCTCCTGTAGCCAGCCATGTGTTTATTAGCAGCTCTGGCCCACTGATTACTTCACTGCCCACGGAGCCAGTGGTCATAGGTTCACAACCCACAGTGGGGTTCATTGATAGGGCTGTCTTAGGCATTGTCTATGTTTACTGTATATTAGTGCTGCCAGCAGAACCACTCTCAGGGTACTGTCACCTTAGGGTAGCTCAAGGGGCACCCTGTAGGGCGCCTTATAAGGCATCCTATTGAGCACCTTATATGGCGCCCTATAGGGCGCGATTTACGCGGTGCCCAATAGGGCGTGCCTTACGCCGCGCCCTATGGAGCGCACATTACACTTCGCCCTATATTATATGCATTATATGCCATTTGAAAGGAATATTTAGGCGAGCCTTACACTTCGCCTTATAGGGAGCGCCTACATATTCCTGTCGACTGGTATATAATATATAATATATACTACATAATATATAGTACCATCTCAGAGCGAACGTCACTGTTGGCACATATTTCATAGGAAGGGTACACGTTTCCTGACATATGCAAACTGTAACCCGCCTGCAGATTAAAATATTATAGTCGGCTTTCAAAGGGTTACACAGGATGCCTCAGCCAGCCTTGCTCATTAGGCACTCTGGGGATTCGAACCCATGACTCTTGTACCCTCAGTCTGTGTGGTAACCATTGTGCTACAGCTTTGTTTCTGGTTTTGGGTGTCTGCGCGCTGTCTTACGCTTGCACGCGCTGTAACGATCGTTGCTGCGCCGCGCGTAATACCGCGCGCAATGGCGCGTTATCAGATACGATGTCCCGCCCATGTCCTTTTTTGGCTTTCCTTCAACTAACGCGGCTCCTAACGCGAATTGCACTAACGCAGTTTAGTAAACATACCCCTTAGTGTGCAGGCCATAAGGTGTCACTATTGCGGAATGGCAAAGACTCTTGTCCTCTCCAGTCGTAGTGAACACTGCTCCCAGTGCATCCTAATCCCAAATGATTAAACTGAGTATTTTAGAAATTATAATAACAAAGATGCCTGCGATTATATGAAGGCCAACAATGCAACTACCTGAAAGATATCACCCAACATCTGAAATAATAAATGATTAGATTAGGCAAAATATGATTGTTTACAAACAACAAGTGTCGTAGACAATGATTTAAAGGATTCTCTTTTTCCCCCCTAGAAACCTTACAGTTGCATAGAGGAACCTGAAACTGATGCTGCCATAGTGAGCGAAACAGAAAAGGTTCCTGACCAGAAGACTGAAAGCTGTGAGCAGCAGGCAGATTTCTATCCAAGACATCTCGTCTCTCAACATAAAGAAACTGGGACTCCAAAGGAGAATCAGGAAAATGCTTATGATAGAGAATCAAAAGCCATTAGTAATGAGCAAAGAGAAGTCTTATATCAAGAGAGATATACTGAGAGTGCAAACCAGGCATTCGCAATTAGCCATGACGATGAATGTATTCAGTATTATAATGCAAAATATAGCAGTGACAATTATCAGATTTCCGACCATAGGGAAGCCACAGAATACATCATGCAAGATCTTAAAGCTGAGATAAAGGAGGAACCTCTGGACACTGGGATTACGCTTTCCCTTATTAGTACTGACCAAAGAGAAGTCCTATATCAAGAGAGATATACTGAGAGTGCAAACCAGGCATTCGCAATTAGCCATGACGATGAATGTATTCAGTATTATAATGCAAAATATAGCAGTGATAATTATCAGACTTCCGACCACAGGGAAGCCACAGAATACATCATGCAAGATCTGAAAGCTGAGATAAAGGAGGAACCTCTGGACAAGAAATACAGTGGGGAGACACCTCCTCTTAAATCAGAGTCAAAAGATATCCAAAGTTCTGAAGGGCAAGAGGTTGTCACAGGAATTGAAGGAGAGGTGATTTCTGAGCAAAAGGTCGCAGAGGTACCAATTAATGATCAGAATAAAATAGAGGATCACTATCAAGGACATCTTGACTTTCAAGAAGAGGAAATAGGGACCCCTAGAGAGCACGAAGAGAAAGTTCACATTACTAAATGTAAAGACCCCACTAGTGAGCAAAAAGAACTTGCTTTCATACCAAACCAAAAAGAAAATTTATCTGAGAAGACAGATCATAGGCTGAGCGATAACCAAAAACTTATTTCAGGCCATTATTTCAAGGAGGGTGATGCTGTTCTTTTGAAAGTCCTTAAAAGATCCCATGGAGAAGAAGAAGTATCGTGGAAAGGGCCTTACACCATTAAACAGCTATTAGAAAATGAAACTTGTATCCTGTCAAACAAACTCAGAGTGCTCAAAAGGAAATACCACCTCTCTAACCTTAAACCATTCCAAGGACCTGACATTCCAGCAGCTGGGATGATTCGGAAAATGGAGACCAAACAAAACAAAACAGTTCTGGAAGACAACAAGAAAACTGACATCACCACACAGAAGAAAACAAATGTTAATACTAACCAGATGCTTGCTCTTAACCTAAAGAACAATAAAGAAGAAATTATAATTATAAAACCCAAACAAATTAGCTGTCAGCTAGAAGAAATCATTCCTAAAGGGAAAGATATTTTGGGAGATGACCAAATGCTTAGAATTAGTCAGGAACCTGAGTGTGCTATGAGCCATTATCAGAAATGCAGCTACCAAGATGATATGAGTTACATTGAGAAAGAGGTGAGATATGATCTGACAGAAGTAAGGAGCTTGGAGACTAGAAAAGCCATGAATGATGATCTAAATAATATTCCGAGTTATATTCAGAAAGATGATATGAGTATGCCTTACTTTGAATCCAAGATCAAAATTATTGATGCTGTAGAAAAGGATCTTTGTGCCAGTAATTTACAGCACACCAATTACAACCTGAAAACTGATATAAGCTGCATGCCAGAAGATAAAAAAACTAAAGATATAAGCTATAATCAAAACAAAATCATTAACAGTGACCTAAAAGATGTTCTGAAGTATACTGAAATTGATGTCCATGATAATCAAAAAGAAACTGGGAGCTTTGATGTTATCCCTAAGATCCAAAATGAAGCTATTTGCTATGAAGAAAAAGATGCTCTGAGTCAAAATTTAAAGGATAATCTTGCAATTACACCAGGAAAGAGAGATGATCTAAAAAAACATAAGGAAGATATTCTAATCACTGAAATTCAAGAAATTATTTGCAAGCTAGCTGAAAACATTCCCGAAGAGAGAGAAACTTTGAGGAATGACCAAATATTTATCATTAGTCAAGAGCCTGAGTTTGCTATGAACTATCACCAGGAACATACCAGTGCTCTTCAGAAATGTAACTACAATGATGATATCGCTTACATCCAGAAAGTGGAGAGATGTGATCTTCAAGAAGCAAAGCATTCTGAGATGAGATATACCACGAATGTTGACCTAAAGAATATTCTGAACATACCTCAGCTGGAATCTGATACAAAAGCCATTGAGGCTTCCATAGAGAAAGATTTGTGTGCCAGTAATGTAGAACAGAAGCACATTGAAAGCAATGCTCAAGAAAATCAAAAAGAAATTGAGAGCTATGGCTTCAATAACTTTACTCCCAAGATTCAGAATGAAGCTATTGGTGATGAAGAAAAGGATGTTCTTAGTCAAAATTTAAAAGATAATCTTGAAATTACACAAAGTGAAAAAGAAGACCTAAGAAAACATCAAGAAAAATTTCTAATGACTGAACCTGAAAAAATTATCTGTGACACAATGGGAATCCTTCCCGAAGACAGAAATACTTTGCAGAAAGACCAAATATTTATTATTGGTGAAGAACATACGTTTGTTATGAACTATCAACAGGAATATGCCAACGCTGCTCAGAAAGGTAACTACAAAGTTGATATGCCTTATGTCCAGAAAGAGGCAAGATATGATGTTGTGAAAGAAGAAAAGACTTCTGAGACATCTTACACAATGAATACTGACTTAAAGAAGACTCTGAGCATACCCTGCTTTGAATTTGAAAAGAAGGCCATTGAGGCTTCTATAGAAAAAGATATTTGTGCAAGTAATCTAGTAGATGGATCTAATTACCAGAAAATAGATATAAGCAACAAGCAAGAAGATATAAGTTTAAATGAAAAAGATATAACTAAGAATCAAAATGAAATAATTAATAGTGACCTAAAAGAAGTTTTAATGTGCATTCCGATCACTGTCCATGATCATCAAAAAGAAATTCGGAGCTGTGGTTTCAATGATTTCTCTCCCAAAATCCAGAACGAAGCCATAAGGTATGAAGAAAAGGATGTTGATAGTCAAAAGTTGAAAGATACCCTTGCAATAACATCAGGTGAGAAATATGACCTGAGAAAACATGAAGAAGAAATTCTAACGATTGAGCCTGAAAAAACTATTTGTGAGATATCGCAAATCATTCCTGAAGTGGGAGATACTTTGCAGAACGACCAAACATTTATTATTGGTGAAGAACTTAAACTTGTTATGAACTATCATGAGGAATATGCTAATTCTTCTCAGAAACGTAGCTACAAAGAGGATATGGCTTACATCCAGAAAGAAGCGAGATTTGATGATATGAGAGAAAAAAAGACTTCTGAGACACGGTACACAATGAATGATATCCTGAGCATACCCCCACTTGACTCCGATGAGAAAGCCATTGGGCCTTCTATGGTAAAAGATATTTGTGCAAGTAATCTAGTAGACACCTCTAATTATCAGAAAATGGATATAAACTACAAGCAAGAAGATGGAAGTTTAAAGGAAAAAGATATAAGCTACAATCAAAATGAAATTATTAATAGTAACGTAAAAGATGTTTTAAAATACATTGAAATCAATGTCAATGATAATCAAAAACAAATTGGGAACTATGGCTTTGATGATTTTAGTCCCAAGGTCCAGAATGAAGCAATTGCTTATGAAGAAAAGGATGCTGTCCATCAAAAGTTGAAAGATACCCTTGCAATTACATCATGTGAGAAATATGACCTAAGAAAACACGAGGAAGAAATTCTGAGTGAGCCTGAAAAGACTATTTGTGAGATAACAGAAGTCATTCCAGAAGAGAAAGATACCTCAAGGAATGACCAAATCCTTATCATTGGTCAAGAACTGGAGTTTGCTACGGGCTATCACCAGGAAGATGCAAGTTATCCTCAGAAATGTAACTACAAAGATGATATGACTTATATACAGTCAAAGGTGAGATGTGATCTAATAGAAGTAAAGCATTCTAAGATAAGCTATATCAGGAGTGATGACCTCAAGGATATTCTGAGTATATCTCAGCTTGAATCCAATAAAAAAGTAATTGAGACTTCCACAGAAAAAGATATTTGTGCTAGTAATCTAGTACACACCTCTCATTACCAGAAAATGGATCAAAGCAAAAAGGAAGAAGACATAATTTTAAAAGAAAAAGATGTAAGCTACAATCAAAATGAAATAATTAATAGTGATCTAAAAGATGTTATGAAGTGCATTCAGATCAATGTCCATGACAATCAAAGTGAAATTCAGAGCTTTGGCTTCAATGATTTTACTCCAATGATCCAAAATAAAGCAATTGGTTACGAAGAAAAGGATGCTCTCAGTGAAAAGTTGAAAGATACTCTCACAATTTCACCAGGTAAGAAAGACCTAAGAAAAGAATTTCTAATGACTGAACCTGAAAAAATTATCTGTGACACAATGGGAATCATTCCCGAAGAGAGAGATACTTTGCAGAAAGACCAAATATTTATTATTGGTGAAGAAGATAAGCTTATTACGAACTATGAACAGGAATATGCCAGTTCTCCTCAGAAAGGTTACTACAAAGTCGATATGGCTTATGTCCAGAAGAAGGTAAAATGTGATGATGTGAGAGAAGAAAAGAGTTCTGAGACAAGGTACACAGCGAATGATGACCTAAAGAATACTCTGAGCATACCTCTACTTGAATTCAATGAGAAAGCCATTGAGGCTACTATGGGAAAAGATATTTGTGCAAGTAATTTAGTAGATACATCTAATGACCAGAAAATAGTTATAAGCTACAAGCAAGAAGATATAAGTTTCATTGAAAAAGATATATGCGACAATCAAAATGAAATAATTAATAGCAACCTAAACGATGTTTTAAAGTACATTGAAATTAATGTTAATGATAATCAAAAAGCAATTGGGAGCCATGGTGTCGATAGTTTTAGTCCCAAGATCCAGAATGAAGCCATTGCTTATGAGGAAAAGGATGCTGTTAGTCAGATGTTTAAGGATACTCTTGCAATAACACCAGATGAGAAAGATGAAATAACAATACATCAGAAAGAAACTCTAATAAATGAAATTGAAAAAACTATTTGTGAGATAGAAGAATCCACTCCTGAAGAGAGAGAGAAATTGAGGAATGACCAAATATTTATCATTGGTCAAGAACTGGAGTTTGCCATGGACCCTCATCAGGAAGATGCAAGTTATCCTCAGAAATGTAACTACAAAGACGATATGCCTTACATCCAGTCAGAAACGAGATATGATGTTAAAGAGGTAAAGCATTCTGAGATGAGATATATCATGACTGAGGACCTAAAGAATATTCTGAGCATACCTCAGCTTGAATCCGATAAAAAAGCCATTGAGACTTCCACAGAAAAAGATATTTGTGATAGTAACCTAGTGCATACCTCTCAATACCAGAAAACAGATATAATCTGCAAGCAAGAAGAAACAAGTTTAAATAAAAATGATATAAGCTACAATCAAAACGAAATAATTAATAGTGACCTAAAAGAAATTCCGAAGTACATTCAAAACCATGAATATCAAAAAGAAATTCAGAGCTATGGCTTCCATGATTTTACTCCAGAGAACCAGAATGAAGCCATTAGATATGAAGAAAGGGATGGTCAAAAGTTGCAAGATACTCTTATAATTACACAAGGTGAGAGAGAAGATCTAAGAAAACATCAGGAAGAATTTCTTATGATTCAACCTGATAAAAGTATCTGTGAGACAATGGAAATCATTCCTGAAGAGCGAGATACTTTGCAGAATGACCAGATACTTATTATTGGTGAAAAGCCTACATTTGTCATGAACAATCAGCAGGAATATACCAGTGCTCATCAAACAGGTGCCCACCAAGAGGATATAGTTTACATCCAGAAAGAGGCAAGATGTGATGTGAGAGATGAAAAGGCACTTGAGACATGGTACACAATGAGTGATGACCTAAAGAAAAGTCTGATCATACCCCAGTTTGAATCTGATGAGAAAGTCTTCAAGTCATCTATAGAAAAAGATATCAGTGCAAGTAATCTAGTAGACACCTCTAATGATCAGAAAATAGATATAAACTACAAGCAAGAATATGTAAGCTTAAATGAAAAATATATAAACTACGATCAAAATCAAATAATTAATAGTAACCTAAAAGATATTACAAAGTACATTGAAATTAATGTTGATGATAATCAAAAAACAATTGGGAGCTATGGCTTTAATGGTTTTAGTCCCAAGATCCAGAATGAAGCTATTGTTTATGAAAAAAAGGATGCTCTTAGTCAAAAGTTTGAAGATATTCTCACAATAACACCAGGTGAGAAAGATGACATAAAAAAAGATCAGGAAGAAATTCTAATGATTGAGCCTGAAGAAATTATTTGTGAGATGGAGAGAGATACTTTGAGGGATGACCAAATATTTGTCATTGGCCAAGAATTGGAGTTTGCAATGGACTGTCGCCAGGAAGATACAAATTATCCTCAGAAATGTAACTACAAAGACGATGTGGCTTATATCCAGTCAGAGGCGAGATATGATCTTAAAGAAGTAAAGCATTCTGAGATGAGATATATCATGACCGATGACCTAAAGAATATTCAGAGAATACCTCAGCTTGAATCTGAAAAGAAAGTCATTGAGGATTCCATAGAAAATTATACTTGTTCTAGTAATCTAGAACATGCCTCTATTTACCAGAAAATGGATATAAGTTACAAGCAAGAAGACACAAGTTTAAATGACAAAGATATAAGCTACAATCAAAATGAAATAATTAATAGTGACCTAAAAGAAATTCTGAAGTACATTCAAAACCATAATAATCAAAGAGAAATTCAGAGCTATAGCTTCAATGATTTTACTCCAAAGATCCAGAATGAAGCCATTAGATATGAAGAAAAAGATGTTCTTAGTCAAAAGTTGCAAGATACTCTTACAATTACACAAGTTGAGAGAGAAGATCTAAGAAAACATCAGGAAGAATTTCTTATGATTCAACCTGATAAAAGTATCTGTGAGACAATGGAAATCATTCCTGAAGAGCGAGATACTTTGCAGAATGACCAGATACTTATTATTGGTGAAAAGCCTACATTTGTCATGAACAATCAGCAGGAATATACCAGTGCTCATCAAACAGGTGCCCACCAAGAGGATATAGTTTACATCCAGAAAGAGGCAAGATGTGATGTGAGAGATGAAAAGGCACTTGAGACATGGTACACAATGAGTGATGACCTAAAGAAAAGTCTGATCATACCCCAGTTTGAATCTGATGAGAACGTCTTCAAGTCATCTATAGAAAAAGATATCAGTGCAAGTAATCTAGTAGACACCTCTAATGATCAGAAAATAGATATAAACTACAAGCAAGAAGACATATGTTTAAATGAAAAAGATATAAACTACAATCAAAATGAAATAATTTCTAGTAACCTAAAAGATGTTTTAAAGTACACTGAAATTAATGTCAATGATAATCAAAAAGAAATTGGGAGCTATGGCTTTGATGATTTTAGTCTAAAGATCCAGAATGAAGCGATTATTTATGAAAAAAAGGATGCCGTTATTCAAACGTTTGAAGATATTCCTGCAATAACACCAGGTGAGAAAGATGATCTAAAAAAACATCAGGGAGAATTTCTAATGAGTGAGCCCAAAGAAACTATTTGTGAGATAACGGAGATCATTCCTGAAGAGAGGGATACTTTGAGGAATGATCAAATATTTATCATTGGTCAAGAACTGGAGTTTGCTATAGAATATCACCAGGAAGATGCCAGTGATCATCAGAAATATAACTTCAAAGACGATATGACCTATATCCAGTCAGAGGCGAGATGCAATCTTAAAGAAGTAAAACATTCTGAGATGAGCTATACCATCAGTGATGACCTAAAGAATATTCTGAACATACCTCAGCTTGAATCTGATAAGGATGGCATTGAAGCTTCTATAGAAAAAGATATATGTGTTGGTAATCTTGTACACACCACTTATTACCAAAAAATTGATAAGAAGTACAAGCAGGAAGACACAAGTTTAAAAGAAAAAGACATAAGTTACGATCAAAATGAAATACTTAATAGTGACCTAAGAGATGCTTTAAAGTACATGGAAATTAATGTCCATGATAATCAACAAGAAATTGGGAGCTATGGCTTCGATGACGTTAGTCCCAAGGTCCAGAATGAAGCCATTGCTTATTTAGGAAAGGATGCTGTTAGTCAAAATTTGCAAGATACTCTTCTAAGTAAAACAAGTGAAAAAGAAGATCTAAGAAAACATACTGAAGAGCTTCCAGTGACTGAACCCGTAAAAACTATTTGTGAGGGAATGGGAATCATTCCTAAAGAGAGAGATACTTTGCTGAATGACCAGATATTTGTTATTGGTGAAAAACCTATGTTTGCTAAGAACTATCACCAAGAATATGCCAATGCCAGTACTCATCAGAAATGTGCTCACAAAGAGGATATGGTTTACATCCAGAAAGAGGCAACAGCAACATGTGATGGTGTGAGAGATGAAAAGACTTCTGAGACATGGTACACAATGAGTGATGATCTAAAGAATACTGTGATCATACCACAATTTGTATCCGATGAGAAAGCCATTAAGCCAACCAAAGAAAATATCTGTGCAAGAAATCTAGTAGACGTCACTAATTATCAAAAAAAGGATATAAATTACAAGAAAGATATAAGTTTGAATGAAAAGGTTATAAGCTACAATCAGAATGAAATAATTAATAGTAACCTAAAAGATGTTTTCAAGTACGCTGAAATTAATGTCAATGATAATCAAAAAGAAATTGGGAGCTATATCTTTGATGATATTAGTCCCAAAACCCAGAATGAAGCAATTATTTATGAAAAAACGGATGTCGTTATTCAAAAGTTTGAAGATATTCTTGCAATAACACCAGGTGAGAAAGATGACATAAGAAAACATCAGGAAAACATTATAATGAGTGAGCCTGAAGAAACTATTTGTATGATAGCAGAGATCATTCCTGAAGAGAGAGATACTTTGAGGAATGACCAAATATTGATCATTGGTCAAGATCTTGAGTTTGCTATAGAATATCACCAGGACGATGCCAGTTATCCTCAGAAATGTAACTATAAAGATGATATGGCTTACATCCAGTCAGAGGAGAGATGTTTTCTAAAAGACGTGAAGAGTTCTGAGATCAGATATACCAGGAGTGATGACCTAAAGAACCTTCTGATCATACCTCAACTTGAATCTGATAAGAAAGCCACTGAGGCTTCCTTACAAACAGATATTTGTGTTAGTAATCTAGTACACATCATTAAAGATCAGAAAATGGATAAAATCTACAAGCCAGAAGGCACAAGTTTAAATAAAAAAGACATAAGCTACGATCAAAATGAAATAATTAATAGTGACCTACAAGATTTTTTAAAGTACAATGAAATTAATATCCATGATAATCAACAAGAAATTGAGAGCTATGGCTTCGATGATGTTAGTTCCAAGATCCAGAATGAAGCCATTGCTTATTTAGAAAAGGATGCTGTCAGTCAAAATTTGAAAGATACTTTTGCAGTAACACCAGGTGCAATAGATGACCTCAGAAAACATCGGGAAGAAATTCTAATGATTGAACCTGAACAAACTACTTGTGAGATAGTGGAAAACATTCCTGAAGAGAGAGATATTTTGAGGAATGACCAAATATTTATCATTGGTCAAGATCTTGAGTTTGCTATAGAATATCACCAAGATGATGCCAGTTACCCTCAGAAATGTAACTACAAAGATGATATGGCTTACATCCAGTCAGAGGAGAGATGTTTTCTAAAAGATGTGAAGAGTTCTGAGATCAAATATACCATGAGTGATGACCTAAAAAATCTTCTGAGCATACCTCAACTTGAATCTGATAAGAAAGCCATTGAGGCTTCCTTACAAAAAGATGTTTGTGTTAGTAATCTAGTACACACCACTAAAGATCAGAAAATGCATGAACTCTACAAACCAGAAGGCACAAGTTTAAATAAAAAAGATATAAGTTACAATCAAAATGAAATAATTTATAGCGACCTAAAAGATGTTCCAAAGTCCATTCAAATCAATGTCTATGATCATCGAAATGAAATTCGTAGCTATGGCTTCGATGATTTTACACCCAATATCCAGAATGAAGCCATTAGTTATGTAGAAAAGGATGCTGTTAGTCAAAATTTGAAAGATACTTTTACAGTTACACCAAATAAGAAAGAAGACCTAAGAAAACATACTGAAGAGTTTCTAATGATTGAACCCGAAAAAATTATCTCTGACACAATAAAAATGATTCCTGAAGAGAGAGAGAGTTTGCAGAATGATCAGATATTTATTATTGGTAAAGAACCTAAGTTTGTTCCAAACTACCTTCAGGAATATGCCAGTGTTCCTCAGAAATGTAAACACAAGAATGATATGGCTTACATCCAGAAAGAGGCAACATTTGATAGTGTGAGAGAAGAAAAGACTCCTGAGACATGGTACACAATGGATGATGATCTAAATAATTCTCTGAGCATACCCAACCTTGAATCCAATGAGAAAGCCATTGAGGCTTCTATAGAAAAAGATATTTGTGCAAATAATCTTGCATATACTTCTAGCAAGCCAAACGTGGACATAAGCTACAAGCAGGAAGATATAAGTTTGAATGAAAAAGATCTGACCTATAATCAAAATGAAATCATTAACAGAGACCTAAAAGATATTCTGAAGTTCATTGAAATCAATGTACAGGATAGTCAAAATGAAATTATGAGCTATGGCTTTGATGATGTTGGCCCCAAGATCCAGAGTGAAGCAATTGCTTATGAAGGAAAAGATTCTGATAGTCAGAATTTAAAAGATATTCTTACAGTTACAATGGATGAGAAAGATAACCTAAGAAATCATCAGGAAGAAACTCGAATTGTTGAACCTCAAGAAATTATATGTGAGACAATGGATATCATTCCTGAAGAGAGAGATATTTTGCGTAATGACCAAATATTTATTATTAGTAAAGGACTTAAGTTTGTTATGGACTATCACCGGGAAAATGCTAGTGCTACTCAGAAATGTAAGTACAAAGAAGACATGGCTTACATCCAGAAAGAGGCAAGATTTGATGACGTGAGAGAAGAAAAAACTCATGAGACATACTGCACAATGAGTGATGATCTAAAGAGTACTCTGAGCATACCCCAGCTTCAATCTGATGACACAGACGTTGAGTCTTTTATAGAAAAAGACATTTGTGCAATTAATCTAGTAGATACCTCAGATTATAAGAGAATGGATATAAGCTGGCAGCAAGAAGATACAAGTTTAGAGGAAAAAGATATAAGCTACAATCAAAATGAAATAATTACTAATAACCTAGAAGATGTTTTAAAGTACATTGAAATCAATGTCCACGATAGTCAAAGCAAAACTGGGACCTATGACTTTGATGGTTTTGGTGATAACATCCAGAATGAAGCTATTGTTTATGAGGAAAAGGATGCTGTCCATCAAAAGTTGAAAGACACCCTTGAAATAACACCAGGTGAGAAAGATGACATAAGAAAACATGATGAAGAAATTCTAATGACTGAACCTGAAGAAACTATTTGTGAGATAATAGAAAACATTCCTGAAGAGAGAGATACTTTGAGGAATGACCAAATATTTGTCATAGGTCAAGAGCTTGAGTTTGCTATGGAATATCACCATAAATATGCCAGTGCTCCTCAGAAATGGAGCTACAAAGACGATATGCCCCACATCCAGTCAGAAGCGAGATGTCTTCTGAAAGAAGAAAAGAGTTCCGAGATGAGATATATCATGCATGGTGACCTAAAGAATATTCTGAGCATACCGCAGCTTGAATCGAATGAGAAAGCCATTGAGGCTCCTATAGAAAGAGATATTTGTGCAGGTGATCTATTACACATCTCTAATTACCAGAAGATGGATACAAGCTGTAAGCAAGAAGATATAGGTTTAAACGAAAAAGATATAAGCTATAATCAAAATGAAATAATTAATAGTGACCTAAAAGATGTTTTAAAGTACATTGAAATGAATGTCTATGATAATCAAGAAGAAATTGGGAGCTATGGCTTTGATGGGTTTAGTCCCAAAATCCAGAATGAAGCCATTATTTATGAAGAAAATGATGCTTTTAGTCAAAATCGTAAAGATACTCCTACAGTCATACCAAGTGAGAAAGATATTCTCCGAAAGAGTCAACAACATGAAGACGTTATCTGTGAGCCAATGGAAATCATCCCTGAAGACAGAGCTATTTTCAGAAATGACCACATGTTTATCATTAGTCAAGATTGTGAGTTTGCTATGAGCCATCAGCGCGAAGATGCCAGTATGCTTCAAAATTGTAACTACAAAGATGATATGGCTTACATCCAGAAAGAGGTGAGATGTGATCTAAATGAAGTAAAGAGCTTTCCTCCACTTCAATCTGAAAAGAAATCTTTTGAGACTTTAATAGAAAAAAATATTGTTGCTAGTAATCAAGTAGAGACCTCTAATTACAAGAAAAAGGATATAAGCTACAAACAAGAAGATATAAGTTTAAATGAAACAGATATAAGCTGCAATCAAAATGAAATAATTTATAGTGACCTAAAAGATGTTCAGGAGCACACAGAAATCAATGTCTGTGATAATCAAAAAACAATTGGGAGCTATGGCTTTGATGGTGCTAGTCCCAAGATCCAGAATGAAGCTATTATTTATGAAGAAAAAGAAGATGCTGTTGGTCAAATTGTAAAAGATACTTTGTCAAGTACACAAATTGTGAGGGATGATCTAAGAAAACATCAGGAAGAAATTCAAATTTTTCAATCTGAGGAAATTATTTCGCAGCTAATGGAAATCATTCCTGAAGAGAGAGATCTTTTGGGAAATGACCAAATATTTATCATTCGTGAAAAACTTCAGTTTATTAGGCACTATGACCAGGAACATGCCAGTGCTCATCAGAAATGTGACTACAAAGACGATATGACTTATATCCAGAAAGAGACAAGATGTGATGATCTGAAAGACGTAAAGCATTCTGAAACATGGTACAGAATGAATGACAACCTAAAGAAGACTCAGCACATACCTCTACTTGAATCTGATAAGAAGGACTTTGAGGCATCTATAGAAAAAGATATTTGTGCTAGTAATCTAGTGCACACCTCTGATTATCAGGAAATGGATATAGGCTACAAACAAGAAGATATACATTTAAATGAAAAAGAAATAAGCTACAATCAAAATGAAATCATTAATAATGACCTGAAAGATATTGTGCATTTCATTAAAATCAAAGTCCATGATAATCATAAAGAAACTGGGAGCTATGACTTTGATGATGTTAGTTCCAAGATCCAGAATGAAGTCATTCTTTATGAAGAAAGAGAACCTGTTATTCAAAATTTAGCAGATACTCTTTCAATTACACCAAGTGGGAAGGATTATCAAGCAACAAAACATGAGGAAGAAGAAGCTCTGATTATTGAACCTGAAGAATTTATCTGTGAGCCCATGGAAATCGCTGCTGAAGAGAGAGATACTTTGGAGAATGACCACATAGTTATCATTGGTGAAGAACTTGAGTTTGTTGTAAAGAGTCACCAGGAATATGCCAGTGTTCCTCAGAAATGCAACTACAAAGACAATATAGATTACATCCAGATAGAGGCAAGATTTGATGATATGAAGGAAGTAAAGGGTTCTGAGAGAAGGTTCACAATGAATGAGGATCTAAAGAAGACTCAGAGCATACCCCGACTTGAATCTAATAAGAAAACCATTGAGGCTTCTATAGAAAAAGATATTTGTGCTGGTAATCTAGTGCATACTGATGATTACCAGAAAATGGATATATGCCACAAGCTAGAAGATATAAGTTTAAATGAAAAAGATATAAACTACAATCAAAATGAAATAATTCACAGTAACCTAAAGGATGTTTTGAAGTACATTGAAATCAATGTCCAGGATAATCAAAAAGAAATCCAGAGTTATGGATTTGATGATGCTGTTCCCAAGCTCCAGAATGAAACTATTGTTTATGAAGATAAAGATGTTGGGAGTGAAAATTTAAATGACTCTCAAGATGACATAAAAAGATATAAGGAAGAATTTCTGATTATTGAACCTGAGGACCTTATCTGTGAGCCCGTGAAAATAATTTCTGAAGAGAGAGATGCTTTGGAGAATGAGCAAATATGTATCATTGGTGAAGAACTTCAGATTATTAGGCACAATCACCAGGAATATTCCAGTGCTCATCAGAAATATAACTACAAAAATGATATGGCTTATATCCAAAAAGAGACAAGATGTGATGATTTGAAAGACGTAAAACGTTCTGAAACATGGTACACAATGAATGATAGTGTAAAGAATTCTCTGAGCATACCCCAACCTGAATCCAATAAAAAAGCCATTGAGACTTCTATAGAAAAAGATATTGTTGCTAGTAATATAATATGCACCTCTAACTATCAAAAAATGGATATAAGCTACAAGCAACAAGAAGAAAGAAGTCTCAATGAAAAACATATAAGCCACAATCAGAATGAAATAATTAGCAGTGACTTAAAAGATGTTCTTAAATACATTGAAATCAATGTCTATGATAACCAAAAAGAAACTGTGAGCTATGGCTTTGATGATGATGTTAGTCCCAATTTCCAGAATGAAGCTATTGTTTATAAAGAAATTGAAACTGTTATTACACCAGTCGGGAAGGATGATCTAAGAAAACATCAGGAAGAAATTCTAATATTTGAGCCTGAAGAATTCATCTGTGAATCCATGGATTCCATTTCTGAAGAGAGAGATATGTTGGAGAATGATCAAATATTTATCATTGGTGAAGAGCATGAGTATCTTGTAAACGATCACCAGGAATATAACTACAAAGACGATACGGCATACATCCAGAAAGACAAAAGATGTGATGTCATGAGAGAAGTAAAGACTTTTGAGACATGGTACACAATGAATGATGACCTAAAGAATACTTTGAGCATGCCCAAACTTGAATCCAATAAGAAAGTCATTGAGGCTTCTATAGAAAAAGATAATTGTTTTAATAATTTAGGGCACACCTCTGATTACCAGAAAATGTACGTGGGCTATGATCAAGAAGATATTAGTTTAAATGAAAAAGATAGCAGCTACAATCAAAATGAAATCATTAACAGTGAACTAAAAGATATTCAAAAATTCAATGAAATCCATATCCAGGATAATAAAAAAGAAATTAGGAGCTCTGTCTTCGATGATGTTAGTCCGAAGATCCAAAATGAAGCTATTGTTTATGATGGCAAAGATGCCTTAGATCAAAATTTAAAAGATACACTTGCAATGAAACCAGTTAGGGAAGATGACCTAAGAAAATTTCAGGAAGAAATTCTAATTATTGAACCTGATGAAATTATCTCTGAGCCAATGGAAACCATCTCTGAAGAGGGAGACACTTTGGAGAAAGACCACATATTTTTCATTGGTGAAGAGTTTGTTGTGAACTATCACCATGAACATGCCATTGCTCCTCAGATATGCAACTACAAAGACAATATGGCTTACATCCAGAAAGATGCAAGATGTGATGAAGTGAGGGAAGAAAAGAGTTCTGAGACATCTTACACAATGAATGATGACCTAAAGAAGACTCTGAGAATACCTCTGCTTGAATCTGAAAAGACAGCCATTGAGGTTTTCATAGAAAAAGATATTAGTTCTAGAACTCTAGTGCACACGTCTCATGACCAGGAAATGGATATAAGTTACAAGAAAGAAGATATAAGTTTAAATGAAAAAGATATAAGCTACAATCAAAATGAAATCATTAATAGTCACCTAGGAGATATTCCAAAGTTTATTGAAATCGATGTCCATGGTAATCAAAAAGAAATTTCGAACTATGGCTTTGATGATGTTAGTCTGAAGATTCAGACTGAAGCTATTGTTTCTGAAGAAAAAGATGATGTGAGTGAAAAGTTAAAAGATACTCTTGCAATTACACCAAATAGAAAAGCTGACATGAGAAGGCATAAGGAAGAATTTCTGATTATTGAACCTGAAGACCGTACCTCTGAGCCCATGGAAATCATTTCTGAATGGAAGGATACTTTTGAGAATGACCACATATTTATCATTGGTGAAAAACTTGAGTTTGTCATGAACTATCAGAAGAAATATAATAGTACTGTTCAGAAATGTAACTACAAAGATGATAAAGATTATGTCCAAAAAGGGGCAAGATATGATGATGTGAGAGAAGTAAAGAGTTCTGAGAGAAGGTTCACTATTAATGATGACCTAAAGAATACTCTGAGCATACCCCAACTTGAATCTGAAAAGAAGACCATGAAGGGTTCTATAGAAAAAGAGATTTGCGCAAGTGATCTAGGGCACATCTTTAAATACCAGAAAATGGATATAATCTACAGACAAGAAGAAATAACTTTAAATGAAAAAGTAAAAAGCTACAATCAAAATGAAATAATTAATAATGACCTAAAAGATATTCTGAAGTTCATTGAAATCAGTGTCCAGGATAATGAAAAAGAAAGTACAAGCTATGTCTTTGATGATGTTAGACCCAAGATTCAGGATGAAGCTATTGTTTATGAAGGAGAAGATACTCTTTCAATTACACTAGTTGGGGATGATGACCTAAGAAAATATCAGAAGGACATTCCAATTAATGAACCTGATGACATTATCTGTGAGCCCATGGAAATAATTTCTGAAGAGAAAAAAGATACTTTGGAGAATGAGCAAATATTTACCATCAGTGATGAGTTTGTTGTGAATTATCACCAGGAATATGCTACTGCTCCTCAGATATGCAACTACAAAGATGATATGGTTTACGTCCAGAAAGAAGCAAGATATGCTGAAGTGAAGGAAGAAAAGAGTTCGGAGACATCTTACACAATGAATGATGACCTAAAGAAGACTCTGAGCATACTCCACCTTGAATTTGAAAAGAAAGACATTGAAGCTTCAGTAGA
The DNA here is from genome assembly GCA_033557465.1 of Ichthyophis bannanicus. Taxonomy (NCBI): domain Eukaryota; kingdom Metazoa; phylum Chordata; class Amphibia; order Gymnophiona; family Ichthyophiidae; genus Ichthyophis; species Ichthyophis bannanicus. The sequence goes on from CM066045.1 coordinate 59,750,693, forward strand.
AAAAGATATCTGTGGTAGTAATCTAGTACATAACTCTGATTATCAGGAAATGGATATGGGTTACAAGCAAACAGATGTAAGTTTAAATAGAAAAGATATAAGCTACAATCAAAATGAAATAATTAATAGTGACATAAAAGATATTAAGTTCATTGAAATCAATGCCCAGAATAATGAAAAAGAAACTATGAGCTATGGCTTTGATGATGATAGTCCCAAGATGCAGAATGAAGCTATTGTTTATGAAGGAAAAGATACTCTTTCAATTACACTAGTTGGGGATGATGACCTAAGAAAATATCAGAAGGACATTGCAATTACTAAACCTGATGACATTAGCAGTGACATGGATATCATTTCTAAAGAGAAAGATACCTTGGAGAATGAGCAAATATTTATCATTGGTGATGAGTTTGTTGTGAACTACCGTCAGGAATATGCCAAAGCTCCTCAGATATACAATTGCAAAGATGATATAGCTTACGTCCAGAAAGAAGAAAGATATGCTGAAATGCGGGAAGAAAAGAGTTCTGAGACATCTTACACAATGAACGATGACCTAAAGAAGACTCTGAGCATACCCCACCTTGAATCTGAAAAGAAGGCCATTGAGGCTTCTTTAGAAAAAGATATCTGTGCTAGCAATCTAGTGCACACCTCTGATTATCAGGACATGGATATAGGCTACAAGCAAGCAGATATAAGTTTAAATGAAAAAGATATAATCTACAATCAAAATGAAATAATTAATAGTGACATAAAAGATATTCTTAAGTTCAATGAAATCAATGCCCAGAATAATGAAAAAGAAACTACGAGCTATGGCTTTCATGATGATAGTACAAAGATGCAGAATGAAGCTATTGTTTATGAAGGAAAAGCTACTCTTTCAATTACACCAGTTGGGGGTGATGACTTAAGAAAATATCAGAAGGACATTCCAATTACTGAACCTGATGACATTAGCAATGAGTCCATGGATATCATTTCTGAAGAGAAAGATATCTTGGAGAAGGAGCAAATATTTATCATTGGTGATGAGTTTGTTGTGAATTATCATCAGGAATATGCCAAAGCTCCTCAGATATACAATTGCAAAGATGATATAGCTTACGTCCAGAAAGAAGAAAGATATGCTGAAGTGCGGAAAGAAAAGAGTTCTGAGACATCTTACACAATGAATGATGACCTAAAGAAGACTCTGAGCATGCCCTGCCTTGAATCTGAAATGAAGGACATTGAGGCTTCTATAGAAAAAGATATTTGTGCTAGCAATCTAGTGCACACCTCTGATTATCAGGAAATGGATATAGGCTACAAGCAAGAAGATATAAGTTTAAATGAAAAAAATATATCTTACAATCAAAATGAAATAATTAATAGTGACCTAAAAGATATTCTTAAATTCAATGAAATCAATGCACAGAAGAATGAAAAAGAAACTGCGAGCTATGGCTTTGATGATGATAGTCCCATGATCCAGGATGAAGCTATTGTTTATAAAGGAAAAGATACTCTTTCAATTACACTTGTTGGGGATGATGACCTAAGAAAATATCAGAAGGACATTCCAATTATTGAACGTGATGACATTATTAGAGAGCCCATGGAAATAATTTCTGAAGAGAAAGATACCTTGGAGAATGAGCAAATATTTATCATTGGTGATGAGTTGGTTGTGAACTATCACCAGGAAAATGCCACTGCTCCTCAGATATACACTTGCAAAGATGATATGGTTTACGTCCAGAAAGGAACAAGATATGCTGAAGTGAGGGAAGAAAAGAGTTCGGAGACATCTTACACAAAGAGCGATGACCTAAAGAAGACTCTGAGCATACCCCGCCTTGAATCTGAAATGAAAGAAATTGAGTCTTTTATAGAAAAAGATATCTGTGCTGGTATTCTAGTCCACACCTCTGATTATCAGGAAATGGATATAGGCTACAATCAAGAGGATATATTTTCAAATGAAAAAAATATATCTTACAATCAAAATGAAATAATTAATAGTGACCTAAAAGATATTAAGCTCAATGAAATCAATGCACAGAATAATGAAAAAGAAACTGCGAGCTATGGCTTTGATGATGATAATTCCAAGATTCAGGATGAAGCTATTGTTTATAAAGCAGAAGATACTCTTTCAATTACACTAGTTGGGGATGATGACCTTAGAAAATATCAGAAGGACATTCCAATTATTGAACCTGATGACATTATCTCTGAGCCCATGGAAATCATTTCTGAAGAGAATATCTTGGAGAATGAGCAAATATTTATCATTGGGGATGAGTTTGTTGTGAACTATCACCAGCAATATGCCACTGCTCCTCAGATATACAATCGCAAAGATGATATGGCTTACATCCAGAAAGAAACAAGATATGCTGAAATGAGGGAAGAAAAGACTTTGGAGACATCTTATACAATGAATGATGACCTAAAGAAGACTCTGAGCATACCCCACCTTGAATCAGAAAAGAAGGCCATTGAGGCTTCTATAGAAAAAGATATCTGTGCTGGTAATCTAGTGCACACCTCTGATTATCAGGAAATGGATATAGGCTACAATGAAGAGGATATATTTTCTAATGAAAAAAATATATCTTACAATCAAAATGAAATAATTAATAGTGACCTAAAAGATATTAAGCTCAATGAAATCAATGCACAGAATAATGAAAAAGAAACTGTGAGCTATGGCTTTGATGATGATAATTCTAAGATTCAGGATGAAGCTATTGTTTATAAAGCAGAAGATACTCTTTCAATTACACTAGTTGGGGATGATGACCTAAGAAAATATCAGAAGGACATTCCAATTGAATGTGATGACATTATCAGTGAGCCCCTGGAAATCATTTCTGAAGAGAAAGATACCTTGGAGAATGAGCAAATATTTATCATTGGTGATGAGTTTCTTCTGAACTATCAACAGGAATATGCCACTTCTCCTCAGATATCCAATTGCAAAGATGATATGGCTTATGTCCAGAAAGAAGCAAGATATGCTGAAGTGCAGGAAGAAAAGAGTTCTGAGACAACTTACCCAATGAACGATGACCTAAAGAGGATTCTTAGCATACCCCGCCTTGAATCTGAAAAGAAGGCTATTGAGGCTTCTATAGAAAAAGATATCTGTGCAAGTAATCTTGTGCACACCTCTGATTATCAGGAAATGGCTATACGCTACAAGCAAGAAGATATAGGTTTAAATGAAAAAGATATAAGATACAATCAAAATGAAATAATTAATAGTGACCTAAAAGATATCCTTAAGTTCATTGAAATCAATGTCCAGAATAATGAAAAAGAAAGAGCAAGCTATGACTTTGATTATGATAGTTCTAAGATTCAGGATGAAGCTGTTATCTATAAAGCAGAAGATACTCTTTCAATTACACTAGTTGGGGATGATGACCTAAGAAAATATCAGAAGGACATTCCAATTGAACGTGAAGACATTATCAGTGAGCCCATGGAAATTATTTCTGAAGAGAAAGATACCTTGGAGAATGAGCAAATATTTATCATTGGTGATGAGTTTCTTCTGAACTATCACCAGGAAAATGCCACTCCTCCTCAGATATCCAATTGCAAAGATGATATGGCTTATGTCCAGAAAGAAGCAAGATATGCTGAAGTGCACGAAGAAAAGAGTTCTGAGACATTTTACCCAATGAACGATGACCTAAAGAAGATTCTTAGCATACCCCGCCTTGAATCTGAAAAGAAGGCTATTGAGACTTCTATAGAAAAAGATATCTGTGCAAGTAATCTTGTGCACACCTCTGATTATCAGGAAATGGCTATACGCTACAAGCAAGAAGATATAGGTTTAAATGAGAAAGATATAAGATACAATCAAAATGAAATAATTAATAGTGACCTAAAAGATATCCTTAAGTTCATTGAAATCAATGTCCAGAATAATGAAAAAGAAAGAGCGAGCTATGGCTTTGATTATGATAGTTCCAAGATTCAGGATGAAGCTATTGTCTATAAAGCAGAAGATACTCTTTCAATTACACTAGTTGGGGATGATGACCTAAGGAAATATCAGAAGGACATTCCAATTGAACGTGATGACATTATCAGTGAGCCCATGGAAATCATTTCTGAAGAGAAAGATACCTTGGAGAATGAGCAAATATTTATCATTGGTGATGAATTTCTTCTGAACTATCACCAGGAATATGCCACTCCTCCTCAGATATCCAATTGCAAAGATGATATGGCTTATGTCCAGAAAGAAGCAAGATATGCTGAAGTGCAGGAAGAAAAGAGTTCTGAGACAACTTACCCAATGAACGATGACATAAAGAAGATTCTTAGCATACCCCGCCTTGAATCTGAAAAGAAGGCTATTGAGGCTTCTATAGAAAAAGATATCTGTGCAAGTAATCTTTTGCACACCTCTGATTATCAGGAAATGGCTGTACGCTACAAGCAAGAATATATAGGTTTAAATGAAAAAGATATAAGATACAATCAAAATGAAATAATTAATAGTGACCTAAAAGATATCCTTAAGTTCATTGAAATCAATGTCCAGAATAATGAAAAAGAAAGAGCGAGCTATGGCTTTGATTATGATAGTTCCAAGATTCAGGATGAAGCTGTTGTCTATAAAGCAAAAGATACTCTTTCAATTACACTAGTTGGGGATGATGACCTAAGAAAATATCAGAAGGACATTCCAATTGAACGTGATGACATTATCAGTGAGCCCATGGAAATCATTTCTGAAGAGAAAGATACCTTGGAGAATGAGCAAATATTTATCATTGGTGATGAGTTTCTTCTGAACTATCACCAGGAATATGGCATTCCTCCTCAGATATCCAATTGCAAAGATGATATGGCTTATGTCCAGAAAGAAGCAAGATATGCTGAAGTGCAGGAAGAAAAGAGTTCTGAGACAACTTACCCAATGAACGATGACCTAAAGAAGATTCTTAGCATACCCCGCCTTGAATCTGAAAAGAAGGCTATTGAGACTTCTATAGAAAAAGATATCTGTGCAAGTAATCTTGTGCACACCTCTGATTATCAGGAAATGGCTATACGCTACAAGCAAGAAGATATAGGTTTAAATGAAAAAGATATAAGATACAATCAAAATGAAATAATTAATAGTGACCTAAAAGATATCCTTAAGTTCTTTGAAATCAATGTCCAGAATAATGAAAAAGAAAGAGCGAGCTATGGCTTTGATTATGATAGCTCCAAGATTCAGGATGAAGCTATTGTCTATAAAGCAGAAGATACTCTTTCAATTACACTAGTTGGGGATGATGACCTAAGGAAATATCAGAAGGACATTCCAATTGAACGTGATGACATTATCAGTGAGCCCATGGAAATCATTTCTGAAGAGAAAGATACCTTGGAGAATGAGCAAATATTTATCATTGGTGATGAGTTTCTTCTGAACTATCACCAGGAATATGCCACTTCTCCTCAGATATACAATCGCAAAGATGATATGGCTTATGTCCAGAAAGAAACAAGATATGCTGAAGTGAGGGAAGAAAAGAGTTTTGAGACATCTTACACAATGAACGATGACCTAAAGAAGACTTTGAGCATACCCCACCTTGAATCAGAAAAGAAGGCCATTGAGGCTTCTATAGAAAAAGATATCTGTGCTAGTAATTTAGTGCACACCTCTGATTATCAGGAAATGGATATAGGCTACAAGCAAGAAGATGTAAGTTCAAATGAAAAAAATATATCTTACAATCAAAATGAAATAATTAATAGTGACCTAAAAGGTATTCTTAAGCTTATTGAAATCAATGCACAGAATAATGAAAAAGAAACTGTGAGCTATGGCTTTGATGATGATAGTCCCAAGATCCAGGATGAAGCTATTGTTTATAAAGCAGAAGATACTTTTTCAATTACACTAGTTGGGGATGATGACCTAAGGAAATATCAGAAGGACATTCCAATTGAACGTGATGACATTATCAGTGAGCCCATGGAAATAATTTCTGAAGAGAAAGATACCTTGGAGAATGAGCAAATATTTATCATTGGTGATGAGTTTGTTGTGAATTATCATCAGGAATATGCCAAAGCTCCTCAGATATACAATTGCAAAGATGATATAGCTTACGTCCAGAAAGAAGGAAGATATGCTGAAGTGAGGGAAGAAAAGAGTTCGGAGACATCTTACACAAAGAGCGATGACCTAAAGAAGACTCTGAGCATACCCCTCCTTGAATCTGAAATGAATGACATTGAAGCTTCTATAGAAAAACATATCTATGCTAGCAATCTAGTGCACACCTCTGATTATCAGGAAATGGATATAGGCTACAAGCAAGAAGATGTAAGTTCAAATGAAAAAAATATATCTTACAATCAAAATGAAATAATTAATAGTGACCTAAAAGGTATTCTTAAGCTTATTGAAATCAATGCACAGAACAATGAAAAAGAAACTGTGAGCTATGGCTTTGATGATGATAGTCCCAAGATCCAGGATGAAGCTATTGTTTATAAAGCAGAAGATACTCTTTCAATTACACTAGTTGGGGATGATGACCTAAGAAAATATCAGAAGGACATTGCAATTGAATGTGATGACATTATCAGTGAGCCCATGGAAATCATTTCTGAAGAGAAAGATACCTTGGAGAATGAGCAAATATTTATCATTGGTGATGAGTTTCTTCTGAACTATCACCAGGAATATGCCACTTCTCCTCAGATATACAATTGCAAAGATGATATGGCTTACATCCAGAATGAAGCAAGATATGCTGAAGTGCAGGAAGAAAAGAGTTCTGAGACAACTTACCCAATGAATGATGACCTAAAGAAGATTATGAGCATACCCCACCTTGAATCTGCAAAGAAGGCCATTGAGGCATCTACAGAAAAATATATCTGTGCAAGTAATCTTGTGCACATCTCTGATTATCAGGAAATGGCTATACACTACAAGCAAGAAGATATGAGTTTAAATGAAAAAGATATAAGGTACAATCAAAATGAAATAATTACTAGTGACCTAAAAGATATCCTTAAGTTCATTGAAATCAATGTCCAGAATAATGAAAAAGAAACAGCGAGCTATGGCTTTGATGATGATAGTCCCAAGATCCAGGATGAAGCTATTGTTTATAAAGCAGAAGATACTCTTTCAATTACACTAGTTGAGGGTGATGACCTAAGAAAATATCAGAAGGACATTGCAATTATTGAACGTGATGACATTATTAGAGTGCCCATGGAAATTATTTCTGAAGAGAAAGATACCTTGGAGAATGAGCAAATATTTATCATTGGTGATGAGTTTGTTGTGAACTATCACCATGAATATGCCACTGCTCCTCAGATATACAATTGCAAAGATGATATTGTTTACGTCCAGAAAGGAACAAGATATGCTGAAGTGAGGGAAGAAAAGGGTTCAGAGACATCTTATGCAATGAACGATGACCTAAAGAAGACTCTGCGCATACCCCGCCTTGAATCTGAAATGAAGTACATTGAAGCTTCTATAGAAAAAGATATCTGTGCTAATAATCTAGTGCACACCTCTGATTATCAGGAAATGGATATAGGTCAGAAGCAAGAAGATATAAGTTTAAATGAAAAAGGTATAAGATACAATCAAAATGAAATAATTAATAGTGACCTAAACGATATCCTTAAATTCATTGAAATCAATGTCCAGAATAATGAAAAAGAAACTGCGAGCTATGGCTTTGATGATAATAGTTCTAAGATTCAGGATGAAGCTATTGTTTATAAAGCAGAAGATACTCTTTCAATTACACTAGCTGGGGATGATGACCTAAGAAAATATCAGAAGGACATTCCAATTATTGAACCTGATGACATTATCAGTAAGCCCATGGAAATCATTTCTGAAGAGAAAGATACCTTGGAGAATGAGCAAATATTTATCATTGGTGATGAGTTTGTTGTGAATTATTACCAGGAATATGCCACTGCTCCTCAGATATGCAACTACAAAGATGATGTGGCTTATGTCCAGAAAGAAGCAAGATATGCTGAAGTGCGGGAAGAAAAGAGTTCTGAGACATCTTACACAATGAACGATGACCTAAAGAAGATTCTGAGCATACCCCGCCTTGAATCTGAAAAGAAGGCCATTGAGGCTTCTTTAGAAAAAGATATCTGTGCTAGTAATCTAGTGCACACCTCTGATTATCAGGACATGGATATAGGCTACAAGCAAGCAGATATAAGTTTAAATGAAAAAGATATAATCTACACTCAAAATGAAATAATTAATAATGACCTAAAAGATATTCTTAAGTTCATTGAAATCAATGCCCAGAATAATGAAAAAGAAACTATGAGCTATGGCTTTGATGTTGATAGTCCCAAGATGCAGACTGAAGCTGTGGTTTATGAAGAGAAAGATACTCTTTCAATTACACTAGTTGGGGATGATGACCTAAGAAAATATCAGAAGGATGTTCCAATTATTGAACGTGATGTCATTAGCTGTGAGCCCATGGAAATCATTTCTGAAGAGAAAGATACCTTGGAGAATGAGCAAATATTTATTATTGGTGATGAGTTTGTTGTGAACTATCACCAGGAATATGTCACTTCTCCTCAGATGTACAAATGCAAAGATGACATGGCTTACATACAGAAAGAAACAGGCTATGATGAAGTGCGGGAAGAAAAGAGTTTGAAGACATCCTATACAATGAATGTTGACCTAAAGAAGACTATGAGCATACCCCGCCTTGAATCTGAAGTTAGTGAAGATGACCTAAGAAAACATCAGGACAAAATTCTGATTACTGAACTTGAAAAAATCACCCATGAAACAATGGAAAGAGATACTTTGCAGACTGACCACCTATTTATCATTTGTCAAGAACCTACTTTATTTAAGAAGTATTACCAGCAGTATGCCAGTCCTTCTCAGAAATGTAACTACAAAGTTGATATAGATTACATCCAGAAAGAGGCAAGGAGTGATGTTTTGAGAAAAGCAAAGAGTTGTGATATAATGTACACAACAAATGATTATGCAAATAATACTATGAGCATACCCTATCTTGAATCCAGTGAAAAAATCATTGAAGCTTCTGTAGAAAAGGCTTCTATTTGTTGTGCTAGTAATCTAGTAGACACCGATAATTACCAGAAAATGGAAAAAATCTACACGCAAGAAGACACAAATTTAAATGAAAGAAATATAAGTTACTATCAAAACGAAATAATTAATACTGATCTAAAAGATGTTCTGAAATATACGGAAATAAATGTTCATGAAAGTGAAAAAGAAATAGGGAGTCATGACTTCATGCAAAATGACGCCATTGTTTGTGAGGAAAAAGATGGCGATAATGACAATTTAAAAGATACTTTTGAAATTACACTAGGAGAGAAAGATTACCTAAAAAAAAATCAGGAAGGTATTCTAATTCTTGAAGCTGAAGAAATGATCTGTAAACCAGTGGAAATTATTTCTAAAGACAGAGATTCTTTGGAGAATGACCAAGTATTTATCATTGGTGAAGAACTTAAGTTTATTATGAACTACTACCAGGAATATGACAGTGCTCCTCAAAAATGTAACTACAAAGACAATATGGCTTACATCCAGAAAGAGGCAAGATGCAATGATCTCAGAGAAGTAAAGAGTTTTAAGACAACACATGCCCTGAATGATGAGCTAAAGAGTACTCCGAGGATATCTCAAGTTGAATCAGACAAAAAAGCTTCTATAGAAAAATATATTTGTGCTAGTAATCTAGTACAGACATACAATTACCAGAAAATGGATAAGCATGAAGTTATAAGTTTAAATGAAATAGACATAAGCTACAATCAAGATGAAATCATTAGTAATGACCTGAAAGATATTGTGAAGCTTACTGAAATCAAGGTCAATGATAATGAAAAAGAAATTGGGAGTTATGGATTGGATGATGCTATTCCCAAGATCCAGAATGAAGCTATTGTTTATGATGGAAAAGTTGCCTTTAGTCTAAATTTAAAAGATACTCTTGCAATTCCACCAAGTGGAAAAGATGACTTAAGAAAGGATCAGGAAAAAATTATAACGATTGAACCTGATGAAATTTTCTCTGAGCCAATGGCAATCATTTCTGAGGACAGAGATACTTTGGAGAATGACCAAATATTTATAATTGGTGAAGAACTTGAGTTTGTCAGGAACTATCATCAGGAAGATGATAGTGCTGCTCAGAAATGCAACTACAAAGATGATATAGTTTACGTTCAGAAAGAGGCAAGATGTGATGATATGAGGGAAAGAAAGACTTCTGAGACAAATTACACAATGAATGTTGACGTAAAGAATAATCTGAGGATATCTCAACTTGAACCTGATAAGAAAGCCATTGAAGTTTGTATAGAAAAAGATATTTATGCTAGTAATCTAGTGCACACCTCTAATTATAATAAAATGGATACGATGCACAGCCAAGAAGATATAAGTTTAATTGAAAAAGATATAAGTTACAATCAGAATGAAATAATTCATAGTGACCTAAAAGATATTCTGAAGTTCACTGAAATCAATGTCAGTGATAATGAAAAAGCGATTGGGAGCTTTGGTTTCAATGATGTTATTCCGAAGATCCAGAATGAAACCATTGTTTATGATGCAATTACACCAAGTGGGAAAGATGATGTAAGAAAACATAAGGAAGAAATTATTATTGAACGTGAAGACATTATCTGTGAGCCCATGGAAATTGTTTCTGAGGAGAGAGACACTTTAGAGAATGACCATATATTTGTCATTGGTGAAGAACATGAGTTTGTCATTAACTATCACCAGGAATATGCCACTGCTCCTCAGAAATGCAACTATAAAGACGATATAACTTACGTCCAGAAAGAGGCACGATGCAATGATATGAGAGAAGTAAAGATTTCTGAAACAAAGTACACAATAAATGATGACCGAAAGAATAATCTGAGTATATCTCGCCTTGAATCTAATGAGAAAGTCACTGAGACTTCTAAAGAAAATAATATTTGTGCTAGTAGTTTAGGAGACACTGCTAATTACCAGAAAATGGAAAAGATCTACAAGCAAGAATACACGAGTTTAAATGAAAAAGATTTAAGCTACAATCAAAATGACATAATCAATATTGACCCAAAGGATGTTCTGAAGTACTTTGAAATCAATATCCATGACAGTGAAAAAGAAATTGGGAGTTACGGTAGTTCCAAGATACAGAATGAAGCCATTGCTTATGAGGAAAAACTTATGAACTATCACCAGGAACATGACAGTGCTCCTCATAAATGTAACTACAAAGACAATATGGCTTACATCCAGAAAGAGGCAAGATATGATGATCTGACAAAAGTAAAATGTTTTGAGATTAGATATGCTGTAAATGATGAGCTAAAGAATAATCTAAAGATATCTCAACTGGAATCTGATAAGAAAGCCGTTAAAGCTTCTATCGAAAAAGATATTTCTACTAGTAAAGAAATACACACTACTGATTATCAGAAAATGGATATAAGCTACAAGCAAGAAGACACTACTTTAAATGAGAACGATAGAAGCTACTACAATCAAAATGAAATAATTAATAGTGATTTAAAAGGTGTTTTGAAGTACTTTGAAATCAATGTTGCTGATAATGAAAAAGAAATTGGGAGCTATGGATTTAGTCCCAAGATCCAGAATGAAGCTATCGTTTATAAAGAAAACTATGCTATTCAAAATTTAGAAGATACTCTTGCAATTACACAAGGTGAAAAAGATAAACTAAAAAAACACGAGGAAGAAATTAAAATTATTCAACCTGAAGAAATTATCTATGATCCAGTGGAAATCATTTGTGAAGAGAGACATACTTTGAAGAATGACCACATTTTTTTCATAGGTGAAGAATTGGAGTTTGTTGTGAAAAGTCACCAGGAATATGCCAGTGCTTCCCAGAAATATAACTACCAAGACGATACGGCTTGCATCCAGAAAGAGGCACGATATGATGGCCTGAGAGAAGTAGAGATGAGATACTCTATGAAAGATGATCTAAAGAAAACTCTCTGCAGACCTCAACTAGAATCTGATAAGAAAGCTTTTGAAGCTTCTATAGAAAAAAACATTTATGCGAGTAATATAGTAGACACCCCTAATTACCAGAAAATGGATATAAGTCACAAGCAAGAAGATATAAGCTACAATCACAATGACATAATTAATAGTGACCTAAAAGATGTTCTTAAGTACTTTCAAAGCAATGTCCAGAACAATCAAAAAGAAATTTGGAGCCATGAGTTTGATGATATTGATCCCAAGATTCAAAATGAAGCCATTGTTTATGAGGAAAAAGGTGCTGTTATTCAAAATTTAAAAGATACTCCTGAAGTTACACCAGATGATAAAGATGACGTAAAAAAACATCAGGAAGAAATTCCAATTTTTGAACCTGAAGAAATTATCTGTAAGCCAGTGGTAATCATTTCTGAAGAGAAAGATTCTATGTGGAATGACCAAATGTTTATCATTGGTGAAGAACTTGAGTTTCTTATGAACTATCACCATGAATATGCCAGTGCTCCTGACAAATGTAATTACAAAGACGATATGGCTTACATCCAGAAAGAGGCAAGATGTGATGATGTAAGAAAAGAAAAGGCTTCAGGGAAATGGTACACAATGAATGATGACCTAAAGAATACTTTGATCATGGCTCTATTTGAATCCGATAAGAAAGCCATTGAGGCTTTTATAGAAAAAAACATGTATGCTAGTAATTTAGTAGACACCTCTGATTATCAGAAAATGGATACAAGTGACAAGCAAGAGGATATTCTGAAGTATACTGAAATTAATATTGATGATAAAAAAAAAATTATGAACTATGGCTTTGATGATGTTAGTCTGCATATCCAGAATGAAGCCATTGTATATGATGAAAAAGATGTTCTTACTCAGAATTTAAAAGATATCCTTGCAATTATACCAGATGAGAAAGATATGTCTTCCACACATAAAGAAGGAAGGTGTGATCTGAATGAAGTATATAGTTCCAAGAAGAAATTTATCATCAATTATGACTTAAATAATAGCAAGTTTACTCAAAAAGATGATATAAGTATGCCTGAACCTGAATGCAATAAGAACACCACTACGTCTTCAGTAGAAAAAGATTTTTGCACTGGTAATCTAGAATTCAACACCTATACATATGAGGAAACTGATATACGCTACAAGCAAGAAGATATAAGTTCAAATGACCAAAATGCTATTCTGCTTGAAGATATGGAAATTGACTTCTATGAGGCTTTGGATGCCGAGATTCTGCAACAAGGCCCAGCAAGATCTTATGAGAAAAAAGCTCTCAGTTATGATCAAAATTACATTATTTGCCCAAGCCAGAAAAGCAGGGATTGTTACCCCAAGAAATCTGCCATAAGTTCCACCAGCAGTGCAGGTGACCATAATCTTCGTAAACGCTTGAAGCGGTCTAACGAGTCTGTGGAAACTGGAGAGATCTCAGGCAAGAAATATTTAAAAAGTTCCCGAAGATCTAACCAAACACGCCGTAATGTGACCTGGAAGCAGAAACAATGCCAGAGAACAGTAGCCATCGGTGTTGGCAAGTTTTCCCAGGAAATGCATCTGCAGCAGGTAGATGTTTACAAGCCAGATGTGCAGCTGTTCCCTGAAGTTCTAATGGGTCATACTTTTAGCCAGATTTCTCCAAATAACATCTGCAAGATCTCAGACCAGAAAATATTGATAACTGACACTAAAGTTTCCACTAACAAGAGAGAAGCAAAACCTGAAGGATTGACTCCAATTACCATTTCTCAGGTCTGGATACAAGAACTCTCATTAAATATGACACACAGAAAAATTTTAATGAGTAATGCTTGGCTGGATGATGCCATCATAGATGCGACCCAGGCCTTACTGCGACAACAATACAACGTGGAAGGACTCCAGTCCACTGTAGTTTCAATGATCGCCAGTACGCCCATCTTGGGTGCAGGAGTCCAAATTCATTACGATGATGAATTACAGCATTGGTTCACATCCTCCACTATGAACTCGCGGGTAGAAGTGGCTGATAGTCTGCTTCCAATCCGACTTTCGGAGTCAGCAAAACAGCAGCTCCTCAGAAGATACTGGGATAGAAGAAAAAATGGCAAGCTGGAAGTTTTCCTATTGCCTGTCGACCGTCAACCCAATGCATGGGACTGTGGCCTGTACGCGATTGCTAATGCAAAAGAGTTTTTAACTGAGGGTGGAAACCCCCTTGCCAAATATGAGAACAAAAGTATGCGTGATCATCTGATATCTTGCCTGGAGAACCAAGTGCTAGAACCATTCCCAAAATGTACAAAGAAAAGACGCCTCCCTAGGACAACTGGACGAAAAATACTTATTTAACAAAAAGCTCTAATTAAAGAATCATATTATCCATTGTACAAACAACTAGAAGAGATCTTTGTATGGACTCTGAACAGAACTAGTTTATATCCATTTAAAACTTCTTGGTAGCTTAAATTTTCTATAGCACATCAAAAAAGAAGTTGTTTAGAATAACCCCTGTGCATTCAGCTAAGGGTAATAATGCAACCAAAATCTATCATCTTTGCTGGCATTTGCCTATGATCACAGTGATGCCCCATCAGTAGAACGTGTATTCAAAGGGATCAGCTAGAGTGAATGGCATAGGGCCCCAGGACTCAGTTCTATATCTGTGTGTGCTTTTTCCCCATCTCTCTCTGGACCCTCTGTATGAAGTGGCAGGGAGATAAGAGTGAGTACATGGTCCTCCATCTCTGCTGTTCCTCCTCCTCTTTCTCTCTCCCCTTCCCCGGGTATGTGCTTGTCTTCTAAATAGGAAGCCTGCACGTGAGGAGGAGGGGGGGTGGAGTACAATAGAAGAAAGAAAAATTGGGTAGTAGATTGCATACAGGGAGGAAGGGGGTTTTTCTAGATTGAGAGCGAGAAGCTAGAAGACAGAAAGATGGAGAGACATTAAAACCAAGTGGGATGGATACAGAACGATATTCAGATTTGAGTCTCTATGGACATGAAGAATGTGATGTTCTGTTCTGCGGTTTTCAAAAATCCAAACAAGATTCTTTTTATTAAATTAAAAGACAGCGTAGAAGGGGATATTACTACTTGGCATCTTGCAGCCTGGGTTCCAGAATGCTCCATTCTTTACTTCAAGAACTTACCATCTTGCTGCCAACGAACACCAGCTATGACGATTGCTAAATACACCACAAGGATGAAACCATCCCTTCACCCGTGTTGCAATATTACTAACAGTAACCTAGTAAATGAGGGCAGATAAAAACCAGCATTACCCTCTAGTCTGCCCAGTAAGGTGATCAAGGTTGTAACTGCTGCTATGCAAGTAACCCCCTTCTACGAGTTTGCTTAGGGCTGGAACTACCACCTTGCGCAGGTCACCCTCCTCTTTAGTTTAAGGTTGTAGCTGATGCTCCATGCTGGCTATCCTCCCTTATTTTAAACTTTGGGTTTGCGCAGGTCATCCTCTCTCTGTTTAGGGTTGCAACTGCTGCGCCATGTGAGTTACATCACTGCTTCCTTTTGCGTAGGGCTCTAACTGCCACTCCACGTGCATTACCACCCTTTTTCTTTAGAGAGCTAACGGCTACTCCATCTAGGTTACCCCATCCCCTTAGTCCTTTGTTTGGGCTATAACTGCTGCTCTGTGCAGGTTAGCCTCGTTTTTGTTTAAGTTGTAACTCCTGCCCCATGCAGATTACTACACTCCTTTGTTTAGGGATGCAACTGTGCAGGTTACCCCTTCATTTTGTTTAGGGTTGTAAAGGCCACGCCTTGCTTCTTACTCAACTCTATGCCTTAGCTTAAGGATGTAACTGCTGCTCCATACACGTTACCCTCCCTTTCTTTCCCTTAGGGGGGGTTTAAGTGCCTTCCTTGCAGGTTACTCTCTGTTCTGTTTAGGATTGCAGCTGTGGCTCTGTGCTGATATATTCTTCATTTATTTTATGGTTATAACTGCCACTTAAGGCGGACGTCATCTTCTATGCTTTTGTTATGGCTGTAACTGTCAGCCCATGCAGGTTACCCCCTCCTTGGTTTAGGGTTATAATCAATGCCCCATACACATTGCCCTCTCTTTGGTTTAGGATTGTAGTCCTTCTTTTGCTTAGGGGTGTAATATTGCTCTGTGTAGACTGCCCTGTCTTCAATTTAGGGTTTTAATTGCAGCTCTGTCCAACTTACCCCCTTCCTCTTTTGTTGAGGGTGTAACTGCTGCTCTGTGCAGATTACCCCTCTCTTTTTTAACACAACAATTTTAAAGGACAGTTTCAGGGTAGTCAGACATCATTCTGCATTACCCATCTCCCAATTTTATTTTCTCCCCTACACTCATCCTTCCCAACTAACACCCCCCATCTCACCCTCCATATTACACTCATTCACTACTTGTTTGCTGTTAAATACCACTAACTTCGATCTGAGGGATTCCTCTAATAATTCAGTTTTGATACTCAGAGATTCCACAGATGGTGTACTGCTTTCATTCCAGTTTATTTTTCTGTTTGCTGCCTCATTAAATTAACCCCACTCTTGGTGGGTAGGACTCTTGACTTTCATCCAGTAACATGATATCAACCCTCATATAGCTCTAAGATCTAATTCAAAGATTTCTTGTGAAATCCATACTGTGGTAGGCCCAAAACAGGTATTCTCAAATGATCTTATCAGATGCTTTCTCTGCATCCAGACTAGCTATGACTGTTCCCTCTTCCCCCCTCTTTTTTTCGTGCACAATAGTCACAGTTTTCAACAAATTTACAGACTCATAACGACCCTACACAACGTTGACTTGATCTTTATGCGCTATGCAAGGTAAAATACTACTCAGCTTGGACGCCAATACAGTAACAAGAATTTTTAAATCTTGATTCAAAAAAGAAATAGGATGTTACTAGCCCACTTGTTCTTCATCTTTTCCTGGTTTTGGGATCACCACCCCGCATACACGTGGTTCTCAAGCTATCCTTGCATGTCGCTCTCTAACATGCCAGCGCTAAGGTTCTGCAGGCAAGGAGAACCAGTTCTCCTAAAATATAGTAAAATTCTCTGGCCAGACTCTCCGGTCCAGGCATTTTACCACGTTTTAAGTTCCAAATGGTCCTTTTCAATTCTTCCCCTTTCACTGGTGCACTCAAAAATAGCACCTGTTCCTCCATTCCTTAAGGTAATTATCATTTGAAAGAAGGCTTATTGATTCATTGCATTGTTGTTGTTAAGTGCCATCGAGTCGGTGTTGACTCATGGTGACCCTCTGGATAGTTGTCCTAAATTATGTTCGGTCTTCAGTCAGCTCATTTCATTGCATTAGCTTGTCTTTAGGTCTTTATGATAATTCAAAAGGGAAGTCAAAGTAGCATCTGTCAAGGGACTCACTCTCCCGGTGCCATTTTTATAAAGGTTTTAGCTATTTGAGGCCGTATTAAGTTTGCCAGGAGCTTACCCATTTCATTTCCCCATTTGTATAAACTATCAGGTCAAGGTTCAGTCAACGTTGTTAAAGTGGCTGCCTACATCAGAACCTCTCTAGCATCTGGCACCAGATATCTGGCTACACCACCAACTTTATTTCCTGTCCACTTAGTGGCGATAAACACACAGCAAGAGATATGATGACACAGGCGCTTTATTGGGATCCCCAACGCGTTTCGGCAGGTTGCCTTCACCGCGATCTTGCACAGAGGATTATAGCAACTGGAAAGCGAGTTAAACGCAGCAAACTAAGTGAGATCGAAAACCACAACATTGCAACATTCTCTGTGTCTAGTGTGGTTTTCGATCTCACTTAGTTTGCTGCGTTTAACTCGCTTTCCAGTTGCTATAATCCTCTGTGCAAGATCGCGGTGACTGCATCATATACTTGATTTGGAATCTAAAAGGTCCAATCAAGAGCCCTACAATCTATTCGTTGCAGACTCGTGGTCTGTATGCGCTGATGATATCAACCCCCTGAAGAAGGCAACCTGCCGAAATGCGTTGGGGATCCCAATAAAGCGCCTGTGTCATCATATCTCTTGCTCTGTGTGTTTTCTGCTTGGCCCTGCAAGAGCTTTCATGCTCTCTCTGTGCCTCACTTAGTGGCGATATTCAGCCACTACCCGGATCGTTAATCTGCATAAACTTTGGAGTGGTGGTGGTCAGAGGGATATTCAGGGGGTTATTCTGTGCCATGAATAGCGGGGATGGACGGCCCAATGGGACGTCCATCCCCGCTATTCGTGCCTTCACCCAGTCTCGACTAACTTCCCTGCTGGTTGTGTGGGGAAGTTAGACAGAGTGGGGAAGGGGCGGCTCGGGGGTGGAGTCTGGGCGGAGTCTAGGCGGTCGCCGGCCCTGGACGTACTGCGCCGATTTTAATGTCGGCCCTGTACGTCCAGGGCTGGCGACTTATACAGGGAAGTTATTCCACCTTCAAGGTGGAATAACTTCTCCGTATGTCATTTTACGGCGGGCCCAGGGCTTGCAGTGGGCAGGGGGGACTGAAGGCAGTCCCCGCAGCCCAACCCTGGCCTTTGGAGGCTGGATTGGGAGTCGGGCTGCGGGGAATAAAGTCCTGCAGTCCGGCGGCTAGCATCGCAGCTCTTCAATGAAGCTGTGGTGCCATAGCAACATGACGCCATGGCGCCGCGGCTCCATTGAGGATCCTTGACTGAGCTGGGGACAGTCCTGCAGATGTAGGCTGGACTGAATTGCAGTCCTGGCCTGCACGTGCAGGACTGTTCGCAATTCTGATCCCATGGGGCTAGACGTGCCCCGTAGGATCAGAATCACGATCCTCTTTGTACGCCTGGTTCAGAACCGACATACAGAGGGGATCGATGTCTGGGACAGAATCGGGCCCTCAGTGTCCAGTTAGTGCCCAGTGAGGTTTATCTGGTTATCAGGACCCTTGTATTTATAAGTCATATATTATGTTCTGTTCTTTGCCTGAGCAGATCTCTATCTTTCTGTAATTCTGTTATTTGCTTTTGTTCCTCCTCTGTCAGTCCTATCTTATGGTCCCCTCTATGCCTCTGAAGCTGTTTTATCTTTGTCACTAATTCTTTGTCCCTATTTTTTTCATCCCTATAGCATAAGCAATTCTTCAGCCCCATAACACAGTCTTTGCTGCATTCTAGTAAGTAATCGGCCCACTGTAGTAGAGTCACTGGGATGGGAGGGGGATAGTCAAAGGCATTTAGGCCGCTTACAGATGAGTAAACCACCTAAATGCCACTCACTGGTTTCAGCCAGTAAGTGCCTTGATGCTAGCTGGCAAGAGAAGTTCCGGAGGTGGGGCAGAGGCGACCATGGAGGATAACCAGTTAACAGTGATATTCAGTTGCTAACCAGTTATCCTAAAATAGCAAAGGTTACCTAACTTTAGCTAGTTTAGCTAATCATCCAGCAGCTGAATATCAATGCTGACCGATTAGCTAAATCGCTATCCAGCCAACCCAAATCTCTATGGCAGTGGTCAGATACTGTACGACCCCAGCATTGAATAGCCAGTGACGTTTCTAGGCCCCTCCCTCAACACTATCTTTTTTACTAAGTCCAACCAGACTCTCTTGTGATATATGTGAAACTCCTGACTTTCATAAAGCACTGGATTTGATCACCATGTCAAGTCTTCCTTTCCTTTCCCCAGCAAAGTTCGATACTCATTGCCAGGTGCTCGGAGACATCAGGAACTTTCTATGTTGCTGCTGCTGGTTTATTAAAAAGACTTTCGGCAATCAGACTATAAGCCAGTTAGGTGAATATTTTGTGAGGATTGGACTAAAAAGAGTAGTCTCTCTGTAGGGTGCTTAGTTTTCTAAGTGTTCTGATACTGCAAAATGAATTCTTTTTTGATTATATCCTTTTCTCTTGTCCCTAGTAGAATCACAGAGGGTCCTATTGAAATCCCAGCATCTATCAGCTTGTAGTCTGAGGATCCTGTTAGCCTTGCCACCAATGAACAGAAAAAAAACATGAACATAAACATTAGGGGCAGACGTAATGCCCTCTTCCTGGGTAGGGGATGGGGCTTAACATGATTGAACTCAGCTGGAGATCACAAAAGGATAAAGGAAGGAGTAGAAGGGGAGAGGTAGGGAAGGTTTAGGTTCCGTTGAGCTAGGGGTTAGGGCAGTGGCGGGATTCAATCCAAACAGGAACCAGTTCGGTGTTGCCAGCACCCTGGCATGGAGGCCTATCCGGAGTCTGGGGGAGGACAAAGAGACAGGGAATTCACCCTAGTAAAGGGCCCCCTTTCACCAATTCAGGGTAGGAAAGCCACAACCACCTCCAGGAATCAGAAAACTTCCACGTGGCTCACATTTCATGCTCCCCCTAGTGGAATGAAGGGGAGAGGATACAGGGCCCAGAACCCCTTAGGCAGTGAATGCTCCAAGCACTCAGGTGCCCGAAGTCAGGCTGATTGCCGTCACCTGGTGCTCTAAGGCATTGAACTGAGTTCCTTGGAGACATGCTTTATCGGCCTTACTCCTTTTCTCGCATTTCACTGGGAATGGAGGCCGTCCACATTGAGAGAAACCAATTTTAGCCAGCTTGGCCTGCCCCTCTCCTTTAGGGTTGTAGCTGCCATTCTGTGCAAATTTCCCCCCTCTCTTTTGTTTAGGGTATTAACTGATGCTGGTGCAAGCTATCTCACTCCCTTTCTTAGCTCTATAACTGCTGCTCTCTACAGGTTACTCTCTCTTTTTTAAGGGGGTCATAACAGCCAATCTGTGCAAGTTATCTCACCCATTTGTTTGACTTTGTAACTGCTACTCCATGCTGATTATCTCTCTCTATCCCTGTACACGTTACCCTCCTCTTTTGTTTAGGGTTGCAGCTGGCACATATTTTGTTAAAAGTGTTCCTATGTTGCCTTGTTTTTGTGGCAGAGTCTAGTTTTGGACCCCTTGGTTGATTGTCCTCAGCCCATTTTTTGAGACTTACTTCGAAAAGGTCTTCAGCACCAGGTGTATTTTAGATATATGAAGCTCGCGTTCTAGTCTTTCCCACCCAAAATAAGTTGGAAAGTACAGTATTATATAAAAGGGGTCCAGAATGTTCATCTATCTGTCTGGAGGCAAAATGGGATGCAACTTGGTACGGGGGAAAAGATGAATTGATTTTGAAAATGAGTCAAATTGGAACGGGCTTTTCAGAGAAATACCCCTTCCCCCCACCAAAAGAAACTAGTTCAGTGTATTTCCATGGGAGAAGAATGTCCAGCTTTTTCAGCATAGAACTTACATAGAGTGAAACACGAGTTAGGGAACTGCTCCTTTCAAATTTCAGCTCCCACTCCCAGCACCCCAAACTGCCCCCCCCCCCCCACAATTGCCCCACCACTTCTCACACTTCCCCAATCCACCAAATGCTTCCACCATGAAAAAATAATCCTCAACTACTCTGCAAACTGCTCACCCCCCCGAACGTAGACACAACTGATCCATCACACTGCAAACTGTCCCACCCCAATACAAAAATCTCTCACAACTGCCCCACCTTCTTGAAAACTGCCCTACCCTCCAAAAATACCTTCCATAACTGCCTCACCACCCCACAAACTGCTCCATTCCTAAAAAAAAAAAATGCCCCACCACTGCCCTACCACCTTGCCAACTGCTCTACCCCCAAACACTACAACACAACTGCCCACCTCCGCATAATGCCCCACCTCCAAAAACGAACATGCCCCCAATGTCCCAATGACTTGTACAGTGCTCCACCTCTAAACAACACTCTCTCACAACTGTCCTACCACCACTCAAACTCTCCCACTCCTAAAAACTATCCCCCACAACTGCCCCACCCACCTACTAAATGCCCCCTCTAAAACTACCCTCCAGCAACTATCCCACCACCTCAACAACTGCCCCATGTATCTACCTCACCACCCTGCAAAGTGCCCTAATTATCAGAAATATCCTTGGCAACTGCCCATCTCTCAAAAACACCCCCTTGATAATGCCCCATCTCCTAAAACTCCCTACTCTTACTGCCCCACCTTCGTGCAAACTACCCCCAAATCAACCTCCTCACAGCTGTCACTAACACCAAAAACAACATCCTCCGGAAGTACCTCACAACACCCTCAGCTACCCCACCAAAGTCACAACATCTGCATAGAACACACAGGACACACCACACAGATACAAACACAAACACCCCCCCCCCCTTCCCCCAAACCCACACACATGTTTCATTTTCTTTGCTCTTGTGTCTTACTCTGAAAGCTACTGACTGCATTGTACTGCTTTCTTATTGGTCACTGACTGTACAGTCAGCTGGTATCTATTGCCATGGTCAGGGCTAGATTAAGGAACTGACAAGCTGGGAACATACCTAGGGTCCAAAGTTTAGGGGCTACTGTCAAATATGTTTAGCACTCAGGAGGATAGGATTGATAACTGTCTGGCTTTTTTCATGATTCAAATGATTTTTACATAATGTCTGGAAGCTAGACTAAAGGCTGACTTGTCAGGACATTTTTCATAATTTAAAACCTCTATGTGCAGTTCTCTAATCCTCCCCCTGTGTGAGTGAGCCTGCCCTGCCTGCTTCCAATCTAACTAGCAGCAGAGACTGTGGTTAGGATCCAGCCAATGGGAAGGCTGTGTGGGCGGAGCACTGGAATCCTGGTTTAGTCACAGACCATGGGTAGCATCCAGCCAATGGGAAGGCTGTGGGGGCGGAGCACTGGAATCCTGTTCAAGTTGCAGGAAGAGAGAGGAGGGGAGCTGGCGCGACGGGAGTTCCTTTGCTGTACAGCTTTAGTTTCTCTGCGTGATGGGAGATGGAAAAGGAATGATGCTCCACCTCCTTCCCCCCCAAAAAGCCGCAATGCATTTCTATAGGAAAAGCAGTTCAAAGAGCTGCATCACGCTAACACTAATTAACAGTAACATAGCAATGATGCAGTTAAACCTGTCAAACAGCCCTCCCTTCTCCTCTCCTGTAGTAGCAGAGCGCAGACAAACCAATAATACCAGGAGTCTGTTCAGAAGGTCCAAATCATTTATTTGTGCACAAGTCTCAAGCAGAATCAAATTCAAAATGGCTGAGCAATGTTCTCTGACAAAACAACAACTTTTATAGGTATAGAAAAACATTTCATTGGTCCCGGTAACCTCCCGTACCTCCCGTACCTCCTCTATTGGTCCCGGTACTGATATGATTATCCAATTAGGTTCTTGGAGTGGGCTCAGCACCTGCTTACCCCCCTTCTAGTCCCAGTTACAATGGCCAGTTCACCAACTTGTTACTTTCCTACTTCCAAGGCCATTGGGCTAGTTAGTACGTGCGGGGAAGCAGGGCTCTGTAACCTTTCTGTCAGCAGTTTTAATTAAATCCCTTACAGCTGTATTCTCTTATCAGGGGCATTCAAACATATTTTTCTGTATTTTTCCAACTTTCAGTTCTGCTTGTCTGAGCTAATCCAATACTTTTACTGAGTTCTAATTCTACAATAGCAGCATGTTGGGGGATGTGTAATTCCTATAGGCCTCTTCACAGGCTTCATTTACAGGTCAAGCTAGTTAGGCCTGTCTGTTTATGTCAGCACTGTGGATCACAGGCCTTCACCTGCCACATTCCCCCCTTTGATTAATCTCACCCTATTACTTAATAAGGTGTGAGAATTAAATCACTTAAAACGGTTATATCATGGTCAGAGGATTCCGACTATATGCAGGAGGTTTAGGTTGGTATAAGGCCATAATCTTAGTTGCGGTCTTCCGCTCTACTGTACTTTCAATAGCACTATGAATAGAACGCATACAACATGGGATTATACATGGTAACAGTAAAATGACAGCAATGATTATTAGTACTAGTATAAGGAAAGTTTTAAGTCCTCCTAGCCATGAGAACAGATTAGCAAACCAGTTAGGAAACTTTAGTGAATGCCAAGTTTGTACTGGCACATAAGCTTGCTTTCGCATAGTTTCAGCAATTTCTTCAACCACTTGACCTTTGTCATCTATTTTCAAACAACAATTAGTTAAATTCAGCTTACCACATACTCCTCCTTCAGCTGCCAACAAATAATCAAGTGCTAAGCGGTTTTGATATATAGCAGTGCGCATTTGGGTACTCTGTCTAGCTAAAAGTGTAAGAGCTTGGCTAGTCTCATTGGTTATTATTTCAACTACTGCTTGTAAGCGGATAATACGATTAATCATATAGACTGGGGTTCGATAGCCCCACATACCATCATCATTCCAGGTGGCAGGCCCATAATATTCAATGATTCTTTCTGGTGGCCAATCATCACCCTCCCACTTCTCCCACTTGCCTACCTGGAGGGGTGCTCTCTTCTGTCTCAGTGCTCTTTTGTGTCTGTGATTAGTTGTGTACACTGGGTATCCTAATTGTTCTCCATGTTCCCTGTTTAGAAGAAAGAAAGAAGGTCTGATGGTCCCTAAGACACACGCCCCTCCCCAGTGTGTAGGGAGTCGGGCATATGCTCGGTTTCCACAGATCCAGTATAGGCCAGGTGGGGCTTGCCAGGCATGAGGCTTGGCAAGATTAGTCCATAAATGAGAAAGCTCAGGGAATCTGGCTAATGGGTTAGGGGGTTCAGGTTCTTTAATTCCTGACCACCAAGATGTCATTTTGGTGGTGTCATTATAGAACTTTTGGCTAAGACAGACCAGCTGTCCTACCTGTTGCTTGAACTGGGGTCCAGTTCGTGCATAGCAAAGACGTCCAACTATTGAGTGCGCTAACACCCATTCGCTAGTAGTCTTATGTAGTTCAGTTTGATTGTAAGTCATAGAATAATTCAATTCTTGGGCTTCCCATGGCCACTGGTCACCTATTTGTGTCCCCCCACAAAAGTAACAATCTGAGATTTTTAGACTGGATACTACTGCTCCAGCTAATTCTAAAAATAAGCTCTGAGAGGGATGGGGAATTTCAAACTTATTTACATGCATGGCTTCATAGAATGTGTCGTGAATATGGTACTTGGATGATTTATGGGCTTGGGTATTTAATCTTATATATATTATGGTTCCTGGATCTGATCCAGACCCTGCAATTCGTAGACCAAATCGGAATCCTCGTTTCCAATTTTCAGGTCTCAGAACAACCAACTCTAAGGGATTGCAAGCATTTTTCTTGCATTTGTCTAGATCTTTGACATATGGCCTCCGCAATGCAGCCATTCGATTATCTTTGTTGGTATTTTCTACCATACCAATCCAGGTGGCATAGAAGACACATTCCCATTTTGGGCAAAAGTAATCTGACTCTGGGGCTGTACTATATACATCGGCTGAGACTTTCTTTCCTGTGCATGCTCCCCATCCAGTGGTCCCTTCTGGACACATATATTTGTCATTCCATGAGTATGTTTTTTCCCAATTACCACACTTAGAACGACTATCTCTGTTGATTACTTCACAAGCATCAAAATACAAAATAGCAGATTTACTAGGATCTGTGAGTGGGCGTGTGGCATTGATCAAAGGTCCATTTGCATCTTTCCATCTCATTTCCAAGGTGTAATAGGATGGATTCTGATGCGGATTAAAGCATACTTTAGATTTACCCTTGGTACAAACATTCAGTTCAGTGGTGTTATAAATACACCGAGTCACTTTACCAGTGCAGGAATAGTAAGAGTGATAAATCAAAGTCTGAGTTACTTTCAGTCCAGTCCGAGTAGAAGTAATGCAAGCAGTGCATGGAGGCAAGGCATGAGTCAGTTCAAAACCTCCAAAACAGGCAACCAGGGCAAAGCAGAGATAAGGATACAAGAGGCCCATAGGAATTACACATCCCCCAACAGCTTGCAGATCTTGACCACGACGTTCTTTTCTTCGTCCCGTTTGCTAATGAAGCAATTCAACGGGTGCTGAGTGTTGATTGAAGATCCTCAAGTTGTCCATCACACATTAACCAACTTATCAACTTTAGTCGGTTCTAAATATTGTTAATCAATGTAGCATCAAAGTAGTGTGTAAAATCACACACATGAGGTTCGTTGAAACAAACTCTTGCTGTATGGAAAACAGCAATCCTCTTCGAAAGACTTGGCTACTGCAGGGCACTGTGATAAAGTGTCTAAGCTGCTGGTTGCCGTCTCAGAGTAACTCGCAAGGGTGCGTCAGGATGCTGCTCTGCTGTCCACTGCTGAGGTTCTGGATCAGCTGCGGGCTTGACTCTGCTGTGGTGGATCCAGGAATCGATTTCTGCTACCTTTACTGCAGTTGGGGTAGACAGGATGACGGTGTATGGTCCCTTCCAATGGGGTTCCAGCGGTGTCTTCTTCCAATCTTTGATCCACACCGAGGTACCAGGCTGGTAGGGATGCAAGGGTTCCGTCAAGTTGATAGGCAACTGGTCTTGGATCCACGCATGGAGAGTCTGCAGAACAAAACTAAGAGCTAGGAGTTCTTGCCTGGTTATTTCTGAACCAATTTGGGCTAGACTTCCTTTAATTCCATGCACTATTGGTGGGGGTTTATCATACAGAACTTCAAAAGGGGAAAATCCTGTTGACTTCACAGGAGCTGAGTGTATTCTGAGTAAAGCTATTGGGAGCACTTGGGGCCACTTCAGGCGTGTCTCCTGACAAAGCTTAGACATTTGGGCTTTTAAGGTATGATTCATTCGCTCAACTTTCCCTGAACTCTGGGGTCTGTATGCAGTGTGAAGCTTCCATTGTATCTGCAAGGCTTTTGCTAACTGTTGAGTAATCTGAGAAACAAATGAGGGCCCATTGTCTGACCCTATTACTGCTGGAATTCCAAATCTAGGAACAATCTCTCTCAGTAAAACTTTGGTGACTTCTCGGGCTTTCTCAGTTCTGGTTGGGAAGGCTTCTACCCACCCAGAGAAAGTACAAACTAATACTAATAGGTAGTGATATCCATTGGCTTTTGGCATTTCAGTAAAATCAATTTGCAGGTGGTGCATGGGGGTTACACCTCCTGACTGAACTCGAGGTGGTGGTATAGGACCTTGTTTGGCATTATTCTGAGCACAAATTAGACATTGGCTTGCTACTGAAGCTGATATGGTTGTTAACATGGTAATGTAGAAATGTGGTCTGAGTGCTTTTTCCATAGCACTTTTTCCATAGTGAGTGGCTTCGTGGAAAGCTTTGACAAAGGCTGGACCTAACAATTTGGGAATTACTATTCATCCTGGGGGTTGACTGCTCTCTGCTGGTGGCAGCTCAATCCACCCATCTTTCAGTACTCCATCTTCCTTGTTACAGTAGTAATCTAATTCTTTGGTGGTATATCGTGGTGTCCATAAGTTCAAGGGTACTGGAAACAATGCTGCCTGCATCGGCATGGCTTGTGGCGAAATTTGTCCTGTCATGGCTTCTTGTCGTGCTGAGGCATCTGCAAACCTATTTCCTCGAGCAACTTCTCCTTTTCCTGCTTGGTGTCCTCTGCAATACATGACAGCTACACGAGTTGGGGCCCATACTGCATCAAGTAACATCAGTATCTCTGGGCCATACTTGACTGATTTTCCTCCGGACGTGATGAGCCCTCGTTCTTTATAGAGAGCTCCATGAGCATGTAGGGTAGTGAAGGCATATTTAGAGCCTGTATATACATTTAACACAAGTTTTGCACCTAACAGTAGTGCTCGAGTAAGTGCTATCAATTCTGCTTTCTGGGCTGATGTACCTGAGGCTAGAGCTGATGACTCAACGACTTCATGTTGTGTGACTACTGCATATCCGGCGCGCAGCGTCGTCCATTGATGATGAGACTGCTTCCATCTACGTAATAAATTTGGTCAGGATTGTCTATGGGCACATCTGTCAGGTCAGGTCGGCTTGAGAATACAGTGTCCATGACTTCTATACAGTCATGTTCTGGGAGTTCTTCACTAATAGGTATCAAGGTGGCTGGATTCAAGGCATGGCTCACTTCCAGTTGTATCTGTGGGTTCTCACATAACATACTCTGATATTTCAACATTCGGGAATTGGTGAGCCAATGATTTGCTTTTTGTTCCATAAGGGCAAGGACTGCATGTGGCACAGTGACTCGTAGATTCTGTCCTAGTGTGAGCTTGTTTGCTTCACTCACTAACAATGCTGTAGCTGCAACTGCTCTCAGGCAAGGTGGCCATCCTTTGGCCACAGTGTCCAATTGTTTCGATAGGTATGCTACAGGTCGCTCCCAATTTCCCAATTTCTGAGTCAACATGCCTAAGGCATTTCCTTGTGCTTCATGTACAAACAAGTGGAAAGGCTTGTGAACATCTGGTAGTCCAAGGGCTGGTGATGACATCAATTCTTCCTTTAACGTCTTGAAGGCTGTATCCTGCTCATGTCCCCACTCCAGTTGCGACTTTTCTTCTCCTTTTGTGGCTTCATACAGTGGTTTGGCGATTTGGACAAAGTTGGGAATCCAGATTCGGCAATATCCTGCCGCTCCCAGAAAGGCTCTGACTTGCTTTCTGGTAGTTGCGGTTGGAATTCTGCATACTGCTTTTTTTCTCTCTCTGGCTAATTTTCGGCTTCCTTTTGTTATACGAAAGCCCAAGTTTTGCACTTCTTTTTGGCATAGTTGTGCTTTGCTCTGGAAACTTTGTATCCAGCTTCATCTAGTAACTGCAAGAGGTCTTTGGTGGCTTGTATACATTCACTTTCTGATACAGCAGCTATCAGCAGATCGTCCACGTATTGGAGAAGCACTCTCTTCCCCGGGGCCACTGGATAGCTTGAAAGGTCTTGATTCAGTGCAGCACTAAAGATGGTAGGCGAATTCTTGAATCCTTGGGGTAATCGTGTCCAAGTAAGTTGGCCCCCTCTTCCAGAGATAGGGTCCTGCCATTCAAATGCAAATAATATCTGACTTATGGGGGCTAATCTTATGCAAAAGAATGCATCTTTTAAATCCAGAACAGTAAAGTGGGTAGCTTCAGCAGGTATCAGTCCTAGAAGAGTGTAAGGATTGGGTACAACTGGATGTATGGTCTCAACTGCTTCATTTACTCTCCTTAGATCTTGCACTGGGCGGTAGTCCTCTGTTCCAGGCTTTTTCACTGGCAGAAGTGGAGTGTTCCATGGGGATTGACATACTTTTAGTAGGCCATGTTCTAGTAATCTTAGCAAGTGGCAGTGGATACGTTCAATTGCAGCTCTTGGGAGAGGGTACTGCTTGACATGTACTGGTGTAGCACTAGGCTTGAGAGTTACAATTATTGGAGCTATATGTTTGGCTAGGCCTGGAGGACTGCCTTCTGCCCATACTCCAGGTGGTGCATCAATGCTTTTCAAAGTTTGTTCAAAATAGGTGTCTTGGGCAGATTCATCACTGTAATATCTCCATTCTTCTTCTCGGGGAACTGTAAGCAGCATTATTCCTGCAGGCTTGGCTTGAGAATTCACTGTCATTTGCATTTCTCCTCTTTCAGTAAAGGATATTTGGGCTTGTAGCTTGGCTAACATATCTCGTCCCAGTAGTGGCACTGGACATTCAGGCATGTAAAGGAATTGATGAGTTATTTGCTGTCCTCCCAGACTGCATATGCGATTCTGAAGAAAAGGTTTTGTAGCTTTGGCACCAGTTGCTCCTACAATGGTGACTGCTTTTGTAGAAAATGGGGCTATCTTTTTGTCTACTACTGAATGTTCTGCTCCAGTATCAACCATAAAGTTCATAACTTGGTCTCCTATTTGTATTCCGACCATAGGCTCCTGGAGACCTAAAGCAAATTCGGAGCCCGGTCTGTCCTAATCCACGTCATCTTTATCATGGGCTGTCGTAGCCAATGCTTGTACGGCTTCTCCTCTTTCTCGCTGGTATTGCTCTCGATTGGCTCCTCCGCGGTTTTGGGGACGACCTCGTCTTTCTTCTCTCCATTGATGATTGTTTTCGTCATCTTGGTGGGCGTCTTCAAGTTGCGGGCATGCATCTCTCCAATGTCCTTCCTCCCTGCAGTAGGCACATTGGTTTATGCCTAGCTGGGGCCGGCTTCCGCCTCGGCCCCGCCCCCTTCCTCTGCTCCGTCGACTAGGGATACCTCCCCTTTTCTGTTCAACTATGGCCGCAGCCAAAAAATCAGCTTTCTTCTTCATCTTTCGATCACATTCTCTCTGCCTTTCATTATCACGATTCACATACACTTTATGAGCGACTTCCAATAACTGAGTTGCATTCATGCCCGCAAACCCTTCTAATTTCTGTAATTTACGTCTAATGTCTGGTTGAGACTGATTTACAAAAGCAGAATTCACCATGCATAAACTTCCTGGTGCATCTGGGTCATAGGGAGTATACATTCTATATGCTTCAGTTAATCTTTCATAAAACACTGCTGGGCTCTCATCTATACCTTGGGTAACTTCAGTAACTTTGGAAAGGTTCATAGCTTTCTGGCCCCCCCTTTTCAGGCCTTGTATAAAGCCTTGGCGAAAACGGGCTAGGGCTCTGGATCCTCTTTCTGTATTTGGATCCCATCGGGGGTCTTCATTCGGGAATTCTCTCTGGGCCGCTTCCCGATTATCTATTCTTTCCTCCCCCCTTTCTCCTGGAGCTACCGGGTTATCTGCCAGCCAGTCAATAGCTGCTTTTCTAATTTGTGTCCGCTCCTCTGTAGTAAATAAGGTGGACAGGAGCTGGCGGCAATCTGCCCATGTTGGTTGGTGGGTTTCCATAATAGTATTCACTAATTCTGTAAGCTCTTGGGGTTTATTGGTATAGGAGGCATAATGTGTCCTCCAATTTAACAAATCAGTGGTAGAGAAGGGGACATACACATAGCTTAGGGGTCCCGCCACCACCTCATTATCTTCATTTCTTACGGGTATTCCCGGGACTTGTCGTAAAGGCATCATCTTGGCAGTAGATGTCTTTTGGGATCTGAGAGATATTTTTGTAACTTTCCTATCAGGGGTTATTTTCTTCTTCTCTACGTGCTTTACTTTAGATTTACTCTTTACTGGCGAGCTAACACTGGCAGCCGCTTTTACACTGTCAGTATCACTCGGGGAATTTTCAGTTTCTTCCTTCTCTGTTTCTGTATCTGATTCTCCTTTTTCTGTCTCGGTATAATCATCTTCTTCAATTAAAGGGAGCTCATCTACCTGCTCTCCGGGTGATGGCTCAGGGGTTGGGTCCCGCTCCCGCTGTCTCTGGGGCTCTGGGGCAGGACGTGGGGCTACTCTCACTGGGCGCTGGGTTTGGGGCTGTCGGGTAATCACTTCTGGGGAATCATGATCTACCAGGATGGGTTTCTTCCTGGATTTCTCACCTTTCCCTTTCCTTCTAGGCTGTTCTATTTTCTGACTATAATCTGTCTTTGCTAACATTATTCTGCACTGCTCTTCATAACAGCGCTTCGCCCATGGGGGCGGATCTTCACAAATACTTAACCAGGAATCTATATAGGGGTACTGATCGGGGTGCGCTATTCGCACTCTACGGTGCACTAACTGAATAATTCCTACATTAAAGGTTCCCTCTCGGGGCCAGGTAGGGTCTAGATCGGGCCACTCCCTAGTACACAAAATCTGTAAACGGGCTGCAGTCATTTTAATACCATAATCTCCGGAATATCCTTCTTTAAAATGTGCGATCATACATTCTAATGGAGTGTTCCTAGTAGACCCCGCCCCTCCCATTTCGATGTGTGCGCGCAACAACAGACAAAAGGGAAAAGGAGGGCGGACCGTGGGTAAGGGGTCCTCACGGCCCTAGAAACATATAGGGAAAACAAATAACAAGACAAGACGACAGTCGCTTCCCCCTTTTTACGACCTGAATGCGGTCGCCCGGTCAGGAACTGCGTTACTCAGGGGTCCGCCTTGCTTGGTCCGTGCTGCCAGACCTCTCATTCACACTTCATTCACACAATCATGCTAGCAACGTATCCCAGGAATGCAATCCAATCCTGTCTATTCTGACTAGTCTTGTTCAAATTCCAAAATACAAGAAGACGGGGGTTTCGCCCTGCGAATACTCATGCGGGGTTAATCTTTGAGAGGTGATCAAGCTCTCTTACCAACTTCCAAGTTCAAGATGCAAGATTCAAGTAGCAGTACTGCTCTTTCTTATCTGTCTAGACATACCAAATCAAAACTTTACTCACCGGATCCGGTCCTCAAAGTTCCCAAGCAAGCGCATGAGTTGGACTCGGACTCCCCTCACTCGGGTTCGAGGTGTTGGCTCCAGCCGGGCTCAGCACCCGCCGAGGTCCGGCCAGCTCCCTCCGATGCAAGGGACCGGTGGCGCCAGGGAGCGAGCCCCCGTCGGAAGGGCGCGATCCCGGCAGGACCAAACCTGTAGAGGCGGAAAGTCGTGGTATATTGCCCTATATACCCTCTAATACCACACCTTCCCGGCCAACGCACCAAGAATATGTAGTAGCAGAGCGCAGACAAACCAATAATACCAGGAGTCTGTTCAGAAGGTCCAAATCATTTATTTGTGCACAAGTCACAAGCAGAATCAAATTCAAAATGGCTGAGCAATGTTCTCTGACAAAACAACAACTTTTATAGACTTTTGCTCCATTCTAGGTATAGAAAAACATTTCATTGGTCCCGGTAACCTCCCGTACCTCCCGTACCTCCTCTATTGGTCCCGGTACTGATATGATTATCCATTTAGGTTCTTGGAGTGGGCTCAGCACCTGCTTACCCCCCTTCTAGTCCCAGTTACAATGGCCAGTTCACCAACTTGTTACTTTCCTACTTCCAAGGCCATTGGGCTAGTTAGTACGTGCGGGGAAGCAGGGCTCTGTAACCTTTCTGTCAGCAGTTTTAATTAAATCCCTTACAGCTGTATTCTCTTATCAGGGGCATTCAAACATATTTTTCTGTATTTTTCCAACTTTCAGTTCTGCTTGTCTGAGCTAATCCAATACTTTTACTGAGTTCTAATTCTACAATAGCAGCATGTTGGGGGATGTGTAATTCCTATGGGCCTCTTCACAGGCTTCATTTACAGGTCAAGCTAGTTAGGCCTGTCTGTTTATGTCAGACACTGTGGATCACAGGCCTTCACCTGCCACACTCCCAATCAGACATACAAAGGACAAGCATAGACACACACATGTATACACATACTAACACATCCACATATGCACAGACACATACATATAAGCATTCAGACACACATGCAAGAATATATAGACACACATACATACAAACACACACAGACATACCAATCCACAAAGGTACATATACACATACACAAAGTAGAAATTCACACAAAAAAGCATAAACATGCAAAACACAGATATACACAGACATACACACCTACACCCAGAGATACACTTACTACTACTATTACTACTACTGATCATTTCTATAGCGCTACAAGGCGTACACAGAGCTGTACAGAGACATGTATAAGACAGTCCCTGAGTTGGTCTCTGTGCAGCACTTTGGTTGTTCCTGACTTACTCTGAACTTTTAATACATTCCTTTAAGAATTTTGTAGAGATTTTCCAACCAAACCAGCTCCAATTTATGTCTCCCCTAATAGTCTTGTCTTCAAACAAGTATCCATTGTCCTTCCTCTAAAGGAATTCCTCTGGTTGTCCAATCATACATCCTCTTCACCTTCAACTCTGCAGAGATGGAGACTTCTTTTGCAACTTCTCTTATCAACTGTAATTTCGGCGTATGCTCCTGCAGCCAATCGTCCATTTCTTCAACCTCCTGAGACCTCTCATCTTGCCAAGAGCAACCTTCAGCTAATAGGGTTTCACACTAAGAACAGATGTGCCGGTGAATATCCTGTAGACGAGTGTATGGTGCTATTGTAAACCTGCAGACCTCAGACTTGCTTTAGGGTGCGATTAAACCGCTCACACTTCCTTTTTCCATGGGGGTGGTAAGGAGCCATACGGCTTTTCTCTATCCCATAACATCTGCAGATTTCGTTTATCACAGATGATTCGAAGTTTCTCCCCTGATCAGCATATAATCTCTTTGGTATCTCATAGACACTGAACCATCTGTTCACCAGAGCATTTGCAGTTGTACGTGCCGTTTGGTTTTTTGTGTGTATCACCACCATGAAAAGGGTAACTATATCAGTTATTACCAAGATGTTTTCATATCCCTTCAGACCTTATCAAGTAGTGTAAAATCAATGGCAAGCACCTCCAATGGCTCTTTCACTTCAAATTATTACATCTCCATTTTTTCCATTGGCAAAACTTCTCTTGTTAAAGCACATTTTTTTTTACATCACTGTATCCATTCTTGTATGTCTCTTTCTTGGTTTACCCAATAATATTTTCTTCTCATGTTATTAACTGTTGTTTCCACACCATAATGTCCTCTCCGATCATGAAATTCAGTTGATCTCTCCTCTTTGTTCCTCTCTGGCACCACCAGCTGTTCTATTACTCTTCCATCCCTCGGGCTCAGAATAATAGGCCATTCCTTAAAAATAATGGCCCGATATTTATCTGCGATGGCTATGTGCTGCTACGGCGCATAGCCATCGCTGTTGACCTTTAACCCCAGATATTCAATGCCGGGGTCACCACCCAGCCTCCACAGACTCAGAAGCTAACTGGGCAGTGGCAATATCTGGTTAGGTCCTACGGGTAAAGCTAGGCCAGCTTTTGCTACACCTAGCTTTCCCCATGTGTCGTTAACTGGGTAGTGGTGCAATATCGCCGCTACTCGGTTAGCGACTGTCGCCACCCATGACACACCCTGGAACATCCATGACACGCAATTAGCATCAGGTCATGTAGCGGCTTTACATAGTAGGGGATATTCAGCGGCATTTACACAGTTTACAAGTCTGTGAACCGTGTAAATGCCTTTGAATATCGGACCCAATCTCTCTCACTCTCTCCATAACTTTTTCACTTCTTCAGAAGATGTTGAATAATCTATGGATTGGGACCCTTCGATATCCTTAATAATCATTTCCAAACAAGAATCCCCTTGTTGATTATACCTTCATTCTCGCCTCTCTCTTTCATCTTCCGGTATTTCAGAAGTCTGTACTCTCACGGTGCTCTTACATTTTACTTGGTGGAAATTCTGTGGCAGCTTTGTTTTTACTTGATTATTTTTCAATATTAAGAAGTCCTTTTCTTCTCTTCCTAATTCTGATTCTTCTTCTCCTTCAGGCAGTCTTGATACCACATCCACATTTCTATTCAGTCAACCATGAAGTTTAGCTTAGCCAATTGCACTAGCCATCTTTGCTCCACTGCCTGGAGATTCACTGTGTCCAGATATTTTAAAGGGTTATGGACCTTCTGCACAGTAAATTTCTTAAAAAGGAGGTGTTCCCTAAATTTTTCTGTCACGGTTCACTTCAAAGCTGATAATTCGAGCTTCAGGGTGCTTTAATTTTTGTCATTGCACTCTGACTGTTTTAACCCCCGGCTGGCATATGCAATCATCCGCTCTTTACCATCCTGCAATGGATTCAAGATTGCACCAAGACCCCAGAAACTGGCATCCTAAAATCAGGGAAGACAAGTACAGGACATGACATTAGTTTTTCTTTGAGACGGTCAAATGGTCTTTGACAAGCTTCTGTTTAGAGGAATGGAGTTTCTCTCTTTCCTTTCTTTGATTTGCCTGCGAGTTGATGTAGAGATGCTGCCAATTGTGCAAAATTGGGGACAAATCTATGATAGAAACTGGAGGATCCCAAAAACACTCACACTCATTCAGTCACCACATTCACAAGAAACACACACGAGTTGGAAAGAGTTCCTTGAGCCTTGCTCTGCATGCTTTCCCCACTTGTTATTTATAATGGTTACAATATTGTGCCTTATGAACTGTGTAGTGTGTAACAATGTTTAAAAAAACAACCTGTGGCCTCTTTCCAACCCCTCTTTGTGTGTATTTGACTGCATGTACCAACCCATCTGTTTTTATCTGCATTGCCTATGTATGTGTGCCTCTTGTCAGGGCTTTTTTGAAGGGGTATTTGGTAGTCCTGAGTACCAGCATCTTTTTCATTGCCTGATAAAACTGACCCATGATCCTCATGTATTAATGAAAGAACTCTGCATAGGAGTACCGGCACCTTTTTTCGCTAGGAAAAATGCACTGCCTCTTGTGAATATGGGGACCGATATTGAACGGCATTTACATGGTTTGCAGACGTATAAACCGTGTAAATGCCCCTAAGCAGCACTAACATGGTTAGCACCACTGAATATCCGTGGCTGCCGGCTCTTCATGGCCTGATGCTAGCCGCCTAACATCAGGGCATATAGGGGGGCATTCCAGGACAAAGCAGATCACAAACCAGTCAGCAGCGATATTGAGCCATTGCCCAATTTGCGATACGAGGTGAAAGCCAGGCCTGGGAAACCCTGGCATAACTTTCACCATGTATCGGTAATGCCACTGTCTGGTTAGCATTAGGCTATGCAGCGACCATGAATATTCAATACCGGGACCAGATATGACCCCAGCATTGAATATCCGGGAATAATGTTCAGCACTGAGGGCCAGCCACATTAGTAGCGCTAGCTGCCAGCGCTGAATATGGGGCCTGTGGTGTCTGTATGAGTAAGTATGTGTGCATGCATGCATGTCACTGTTTTGTTTACATTCCGTTTTATTTATGTATATAGATGTGTATCTGCCCTCACTTGGTTTGCAGCTTGTCGTGCTGTGAGAGCTTGTGTGCATCAGTGATGCTGAGAGCTAATCTATTGGTAGTTTAACTACTGGCAGGGTCTCCCAAGATGGACAGGTCTCAGCTGAGGTGCCAGACCAAGACAAACCACCCATCTGGGCAGCAGCAGAATGGGATAGTGTTGACGGTGGAGGATCACATTTCTGTGACAACGGCAACAACACCAAACTTAAACTGCACGGAAGAAAGGCCCGGCAATCTACTTCTGCATCTTGCCATGAAAACCCAATGGATAGTCACAACAAAACAAATTGTGCTGTAGTGCTGGAAGATGAGACCCCCAGGTCGGAAGGCACTCAACTAGCTACTGGGGAAGAGCTAAAGACTTTTCAGAGTAAAGCCAGCATTTATGATGTGGTTGGATCAAAGCCCTCGGGACATCTGACTGCTGATGTAGCTGCGCATGAAATGAGAGTCAGAACCTGCAAAGATGTCTTATGCATTGGAACATAGAATGTACGAAGCATGAACTAAGGGAAGTTGGAGGTGGTCAAGAATGAAATGGAACATGTACAACTTGATCTGTTGGGTGTCAGCGAACTGAAATGGACTGGCATCGGGCACTTTGCATCAGATGATCACATGGCCTATTATGCTGGAAATGAAAGACAAAGAAGAAATGGTGTTGCATTTATAATAAAGAAGAAACTTGCAAGAACTGTAATGAAATACAATGCAGTCAGCAAACACTTAATCTCTATTCGTCTACAAGGAATGCCTATCAACACAACTATAATTCAAGTATATGCCCCAACAACAGCTGCAGAAGAGAATGAAATTGAAGAGTTCTATGAACAAGTACAAGCTGAAATTGACAGAACATGCAAACAGGATATCCTGATAGTCATGGATGACTGGAATGCAAAAGATGGCAACAAAGAAGACAAAGTAGTTGGAAAATATGGACGGCAACAGAAATGAAACTGGAGAAAGACTGGAATGCAAACGTTGGCAACAAAGAAGAAGGCAAAGTGGTTGGAAAATATGGACTTGGCAAAGAAATGAAGCTGGAGAAAGACTGATAGAATTCTGCAAGACCAACAATCTATTCATCTCAAACACTTTCTTCCAGCAACACATGCGGCGACTGTACACATGGACTTCACCCAATGGATTGTATAAAAATCAAATTGACTACATCTGTGGAAGTCAATGATGGAAAAGCTCTATAACATCAACAAAGACAAAACCTGGAGCTGACTGTGGTACAGATCATCAACTACTAGTATGCAAACTCAAGCTAAAGTTGAAAAAGAGCAAACCACTCATAAATGCAGCAAAATATGACCTTGAGAATATACCACTGGAATTTAAAGACTGCCTGCAAAATCGATTTGCTGCTTTAGATACAAATGACAGAGCTGCAGAAGAGTTATGGAATGACATCAAGAAGGTTGTGTTGGAAGAAAGTGAGAAGTCTCTACAAAAGGTGAAAAAGAAAAAACGGCTAAAATGGATGATGGAAGAAACTCTGAAAATTGCCCAGAAACGCAGAGAAGCTAAAGCCAGAGGGGAAAGAAAGACAGTCACAGAACTCAAAAGAGATTTCCAACGTGCAGCAAGACAGGACAAGGAAAAGTACTACAATGACACATGCAAGGAAATAGAAGCAGAAACTATTAGAGGAAGAACAAGATCAGCTTTCCTAAAGCTACAAGAATTAAAGAAAACGTTCCAGCCTCGAATTGGAATGTTACAAGATGCTCAAGGTTCTATGTTGAATGATGCTGAGAAGATCAAGAAAAGTTGGAAGGAATATACAGAGTTTTTATATGATAAAGATCAAGTGGACCAACAGCCGTTTCAACCTGTACCTTATGATCAGGAACCATTGGTGATGAAAGAAGAAGTTGAAGCAGCATTGAAAGCCTTATCAAAGAACAATACCAAAAAAAAGGACCTGAGCTGCAGTAACAGCGTTTTTTGAGGACGGCTGTTGAAGTTGGAATTTTGGATTTTGCACTTGATACAGGGCGACAGTGCCTGAAACGTGCACGTCGTGTTTGGAATCATCTAAACAAGTGTCTCTGGACTAAGATAAGTTTCTTGCATTCTTAGATAATAGATTTTGAATTTTTACTTCTGGTGAAGAACCTTAATAAAATAAAAGTGGCTACCCGCCTGGTGTGGGTCGGTTCCCCATCCGACCTTCCTACGGCTAGCTCCGACAATAAATATCTAATTTAGAAGGTCATTGTTCTGAGGTTGGGTTTTTGATATAATTATCAAAGAACAAGGCACCAGGCATTGATATCATTCCCATAGAAGTATTACAGCAATCTGATACAGCTGTTACCATACTTACAAGGCTCTGCCAAGAAATATGGAAGACAACATCATGGCCAACTGACTGGAAAAGATCTGTGTTTATACCAATACTAAAGAAAGGTGATCCAACTGACTGTGGAAATTATCACACAATCGCTCTGATCCCACATGCCAGCAAGATTCTACTGAAGATTATTCAAAACAGATTACAAGCATACCTGGAACAAGAACTACCTGAAGTGCAAGCAGGGTTCAGGAAAGGGCGAGGAATGAGAGACATCATTGCGGATGTGAGATGGATCCTTGAAAAGACTAAAGAATACCAAAAGGATATCTATTTGTGCTTTATCGACTATAGCAAAGCTTTTGACTGTGTAAACCATGAGAAACTCTGGGCCATATTAAGAGGCATGGGTATACCAGAACACCTGATCGTACTCTTGCACAATCTGTACATTGATCAAGAAACAACAGTTTGAACGGAACAAGGAGAAACAGAATGGTTTAAAATAAGCAAAGGTGTAAGACAAGGCTGCATACTTTCCCCCTACCTGTTTAATTTATATGTAGAACAAATAATCAGAGAAGCAGGATTGTATGAAGACTACAGAGGTGTGAAGATTGGTGGAAGACTCATCAACAACCTTCGCTATGCTGATGATACCACATTACTGGCTGAAAGTGAAGATGATCTGAAACATTTGCTTCTCACAATCAAAGGACATAGTCTCAAAATGGGCCTGCACCTTAATGTAAAGAAGACAAAGATTATGACAACTGGCATAATCAACAGGTTCATCGTTGAAGGAGAAGAAATTGAAATCGTGAACAACTTTAACCTACTTGGATCAACTATCAATAAAGAAGCAACAAGCAGTCAAGAAATCAGACGACGCATTGCTCTTTGCAGAATGGCTATGAAAGACCTAGATAAGATTCTCAAGAGCAGAGATGTCTCTCTCCATACAAAGATTTGACTTGTTCAAGCCATGGTATTTTCAATAACATCATATGGATGTGAAAGCTGGACAGTGAAAAAGATAGACAGGAAGAAAATTGATGCCTTTGAATTATGGTGCTGGCATTGAATACTGTGTATACCATGGACTGCCCGAAGAACAAACCGGTCGGTACTAGAGGAGATCAAACCTAAGCTTTCTTTAGAAGCTCAGATGACAAGACTTTGACTTTCATACTTTGGACACATCAAGCGAAGAGAGAGATCATTAGAGAAAGACATCATGCTTGGCAAGATAGAAGGTCAACGCAAAAGAGGAAGGCCAGCAATGAGATGGATCGATACAATAACAGCAGCTACAGGTACCAGTCTGTCAACAATGAGCCGCCTGACTGGAGACCGAACACAATTTAGGATAGCTATCCAGAGGGTCGCCATGAGTCGACTCCGACTAGATGGCACTTAAAAACAACAACAACATGTGTATCTATGAGTTGGGATGTTTGTCAGTGCATATTTGTGTGAACATGCATATATGTGTGTTGGTGCATTCTTGCATGTGTGTGTAAATGCTTGTATGTGTATGTGTTGTAACTTTGTTCGGTCTTCAGCCAGGCAGCTCATTGTTGATAGAGTGGTATACATAGCTGCTGTTATTGTATCGATCCATCTCATTGCCGGCCTTCCTCTTTTATGGTGACCTTCTACCTTGCCAAGCATTA
This sequence comes from Ichthyophis bannanicus, assembly GCA_033557465.1. Classification (NCBI taxonomy): domain Eukaryota; kingdom Metazoa; phylum Chordata; class Amphibia; order Gymnophiona; family Ichthyophiidae; genus Ichthyophis; species Ichthyophis bannanicus. Next base: position 59,791,304 of record CM066045.1, read on the forward strand.
TGACTTTCTCCAATGATCTCTATCTTCCATTAATGTGTCCAAAGCATGAAAGTCAAAGTTTTGTATCTGAGCTTCTAAGGAAAGCTTAGGTTTGATCTCTAGTTCTGACTGGTTTGTTCTTCTGGCAGTCCATGATATACACAGTATTTGTCACCAGCACCATAATTCAAAGTCATCAATTTTCTTCCTTTTTCACTGTTCAACTTCCACATCCATATGATATTGAAAATACCATGACCTGGACAAGTCAAATCTTTGAATGGAGAGAGACATCTCTGCTCTTGAGAATCTTGTCTAGGTCCTTCATAGCCATTCTACCAAGAGCAATATCTCGTCGGATTTCTTAACTGCTAGTCCTTTCTTTATTGATTGTTGATCCAAGTGAGTTAAAGCTGTCAACTATTTCAATTTCTTCTCCATCAATGATGAACCTATTGATTTTGCCAGTTGTTAGGATCTTTGTCTTCTTAACTTTTTGGTGCAGACTAATTTTAAGACTATATTCCTTGTGTGTGTGTGTGTATTCTCTGTGTGTCTTTGATTGGGAGAGGAGATAAGAAAGGAGGGCTGTTTGACAGGTATAATTGTATAATTGCTACGTTACTGTGAATTAATGTTAGTAGGCTGCAGAGGCTTTTCCTGAATGTATTGAGACATTTTTTGGGGTGATGAAGCGCTTCATTTTGTAGCAGCTGATAAGCATGTAATAAATAAAACCAGGAGTCAGTTCAAAGATCCAAGCCAATTTATTGTGCACATGGCTCAGTTAGTCAAAGCTTCAAAAAAAGACAGAGCAACATTCTTACAGAGACATACTCATTTATACCTTTTCTTCAGTTTGATACATGCAAACTTTCTATTGGTTCCAACGCCCCCTGCACCTGTCCAATCAGGGATCCCTCCTGGGCCTAGCTCCCTGCTCCCCCTTCCCAAACTGTTCTAACAAAGGTGCAGTTTCTAGGTTTGGATACTTCTCTACTGCAAGGTCGTTCCTGGCTCTAGGAATGCAAGTATTGAAACATTTCTATTTTCACAGCACAAGAGAATAATGAAAGATTTATGCATTCATGAAAACTTCTTATTAAGCAGTTTAAACAGCTTTCTCAAACTTTTACAGACTTTGGTTCTTTACTAAGATGGGGGTTGGAATCAGGGCCTAACTTACAGGCCTTTCATATTTGCAGACTATTATAGGCCATAGCCTGCCACATTCCCCCCTTTGATTATTCTCACCCGCTAGTGAGAAAGGGTGAGAATTAAATCACATATTATACTTGAGTAAAAGTATCATTTTGGGGTATAGGGTAATATTGCCACATAGCTAAAACTTTTCATAGCTGCCTTCCTTTCTACAATGCTATCAATGGCTGCTGACTTTACTCGACTGTGATGAATCCCGGGTTCGAGTTCTGCAACTTTATCTGCTGTTGGGGTTAATAAGGTGACAACATAAGTCCCTTCCAATATGGTGCCAACTGTGTCTTTCTCCACTCTTTGATTCACACCGAGACTCCAGGCTTGAGAGAATGCAGGGGTTCTGTTAGATGGATGGGCAACTGATCTTGTACCCACGTATGAAGATTCTGCAAAACAGAACTTAAAATCAATAGTTCTTGTCTAGTAATTTCAGATCTAATTGTTTCATATCTCCCTTTATTCCTTGTACAATAGGCGGGGGTCGCCCATACAGAATCTCCAAAGGGGAAACTCCTAAAGACTTAGTAGGGGCTAAGTATATCCTAAGAAGGGCTATAGGAAGAACCTGGGGCCACTTCAGGTGAACTTCTTGGCAAAGGTTGGACAACTAAGATTTCAGGGTTCTATTCATACATTCTACTTTTCCTAAATTCTGAGATCTGTAGGCAGTATGCATCTGATAATGTCAATATCTCGGGGCCATACTTAATGGACTTGCTTCCTGAGATTATCCACCCTCATTCTTTGTACAGGGCCCCAAGTGCATGCAAGGTTGTAGAGACATACTTGGAATCTGGGTACACATTTAGACAGAGCCCTATTCCTATTGCCAGTACTCCAGTAAGAGCTATCAGTTCAGCTTTCTGTGCTGAAGTTCCTGGGGCCAGAGCTGTGGACTCAACTTCCAGATCAAGGGTTACCACTGCATATCCGGCACAACAATGTCCATTAATGATGACAAGACTGCTTCCATCCACAAAGAAAGTCCGTTCAGGGTTCTCCAAAGGAACATCAGTCAAATCCGGGCAGCTTGAGAATATAGTGTCCATAGTTTTTAGACAGTCATGATCAGGGGGGTCAAGACCAACTGGTAGCAGGATTCAGAGCTTGACTGACCATTAACTGTACCACATACTTTGATACTTCAACATTTGTGAATTTGTGAGCCAGAAACTTCCTTTGTGTTCCATGAGGGTCAGAACAAAGTGCGGTACAGTAACTTGAAGATTTTGTCCCAGGGTGAGCTTGTCAGCTTTGCTCACTAGGAGGGCTGTGGCTGCAACAGCTCTCAAACAAGGGGGCCAGCCTTTTGCAACTACATCCGATTGTTTTGACAGATAGGCTACTGGCCGTTGCCAAGATCCAAGAGATTGAGTCAACACTCCTAGAACATTTCCTTGTGACTCATGGACATAGAGACTGAAAGGTTTTCTGGACATCTGGTAGACCCAGAGCTGGTGATAACATCAGAGCAGTTTTCAAAGATCGAAAGGCTGCATCCTGTTCAAGTCTCCATTCCAATGGAGACTTTTCCATTCCTTTGGTAGCTTGATACAATGGTTTTTCTAGCAGCGCAAAATTGGGGATCCATATACGACAGTACCCTGCGGCACCCAAGAAGGCTCTCATTTGCCCCCTGGTGGTTGGAGTAGGAATACTGCATACAGCTTCTTTGCGTTCAGGGCCCAAGCATCAAATTCCGCTGGACAACTGGAATCCGAGGTATTTAACTTGTTTGACATAATTGCGCCTTGGCTCTTGAGACTTTGTATCCAGCCTCATTAAAAAGGTGCAAGAGTTCACTGGTGGTTTGTAGACATTCACTTTCTGAGTTGGTGGCTATGAGCAAATTGTCCACATACTGGAGAAGAACCCTTTCTCCTGGGTTCACATAGTAGCTTGAAAGATCCTGATTCAGGGCGGCACTGAAGAGAGTAAGTGAATTCTGAAATCCTTGGGGTAATCGAGTCCAGGTGAGTTGGCCCCGCCTTCCTGTTGTGGGGTCTTGCCATTCAAAAGCGAACAAAAGTTGACTGGTGGGGGCTAAGCGTACGCAGAAAAAGGCATCTTTCAGGTCCAGGACGGTAAAATGAGTAGCCTCAGCGGGGATCAGTCCCAAGAGAATATAAGGATTTGGTACCACTGGGTGTATAGTTTCAGCTGCATCATTCACTCGCCTCAGATCTTGTACTGGGCGGTAATCCCCTGTCCCAGGTTTCTTAACTGGGAGAAGGGGGTGTTCCAAGGTGACTGGCACTCCTTGAGAAGTCCATACTTCAATAGTTTCATTAGCTGGTCGGGGAAGAGGATACTGCTTCACATGCACTGGTTCTGCTCTTGGCTTGAGGGTGACGATGACAGGGACTATGTTCTTCGCTAGGCCAGGTGGATTATCTTCTGCCCATACTTCAGGTGGGGCTATAAGGTTGGTGGGTATACAGGAACTGATTGACTTGATTGGAGGTGCACTATAGAACCACCACTCTTCTTCTCGGGGAACAGTTAGCACCATCAATCCAGCAGGCTTTGGGTTCACAGTCATTTTCATTTCTCCCCCTTCAGCAAAGGATATTTGTGCCTGAAGCTTGGCAAGCAGATCTCGGCCCAGAAGTGGAATAGGGCACTCAGGCATATACAGGAACTGGTGCGTTATTTTCTGTCCCCCTAATTCACACATGCGGTTCTGCAGGAAAGGCTTTGTGGCCTTAGCCCCAGTAGCTCTGACAATGGTGATGCATCGAGAAAACAGGGACTACTGGCTTTAGTATTCTACTCCTGTATCCCCCATAAAGTCCATATATTGGTCCCCTATTTTCAGACTGACCATAGGCTCCTGGGGACCCAGGGAAACTTGGAGCCCGGTCTGGCCTAGTCTTCATCCATGCTGTAGCCCTCTTCAGCTGCCACTCACTCTATAGCTGCTTCCCTCTCTTGCTGGAACACTGTGCTCGGTTTATTCTTCCATGACTCTAAAATCAACCTCCTGTTCTCCAAGTGCTCCCTCCTCCCTTCCTGGGGGTGGAGTCAAGATGCGGGCATTCACTTCTCTAATGTCCTTCTTCTCTGCAATGGGCGCACTGATTTGCATCCAGTGGGGGCCAATCATTTTCACGACCCCTTCCACTTCCTCTGCTCCTTCGATTAGGAAACCCTCCTCCATGTATCAGCAAGAAGATCCGCTTTCTTCTTCATCTTACATTCACTTTCTCTGTCACATTCATTTTCACAATTCACAAACACTTTTCTGAGCAACTTCCATTAACTGTGCTGTATTCATACCTGCAAATCCATTCATTTTCTGTCATTTTCGTCTTATATCTCTCTGGGACTGACTGACAAAAACTGCATCTACCATACACAAATTCTCCTGGGCTGCTGGATCACATGGGGTATATAGTGAGGGCTGCCTGCACTATTTGGATCCCACTTGGGGCCATCAAGGCTGATGGGTCTGCATAATATTGTTCATTAGTTCAATCATATCCTAAGGTTCCTCAGTGTAGGAGGCATAATGCAGCTTTCAGTTCAGTAAATCAGTGGCAGAAACAAGGCTGGTCAGCTGGCTTTCGGTATTAAGGGTGGGTAGGCCCTGGACCTGGCGCAATGGTATAACATGACCATCCCTTTTACTGGTATACGGCAATCAGGACTGTCTGGGTTCCACTTCATGTTCTCGGGCGCTGGCTGTGAGTGACCCTGAACTGGCAAATGAATCCCTGCTTGTAGTGTCATCAGTGAACTGTGGCCCACTTGGAGTACTTTAAACTGTGCCGGGGCTTTCGGTCAAGAGGGGGTGCACGTCCTCCTGCTGCGGAGGTGGCTGGTGAACTACTTGGGGTACATCTGCAAGGAGGTGTCCCCCCCCCTGCCCTAGGCTCTGCCTGGGGTGGTGGCAGAGCTGAGGGAACTGGCCTATAAAGATACTGGGATGGACAGAGTGGAATGTCTAGAGATTCTGGGGCAGAATAAACGGGCAGCTTTTTCCCAGACTTCCGGGCCCCCCTTCCTTGTGTTTGCTACTAATCTCCTACATTGTTTCTCATAGCAACGCTTTATCCAGGAGGGCTTTTTCTCACAAACATTTAACTAGGAGTCTATGTAGGGGAACTGATCAGGGAACATTTTTTGTACAATCTGATGAACATGGGAAACTACGGGGCCATGAAGTAGCTTAACACTGGCCACTCCCTTTCACAGAGCATTTCTAATAGGGACGGAGACATTTTAAGTCCGTAGTCTCCAGCAAATCCCTTGCTAAAATTCCTAGTCATACATTTCAACAAAATCTGCGTGGACTCTGACCCCCCCCCCCCCCCATGGTGATGTACTTGACAACAGAGGGGGCGGGTAGTCATGCTGCATTTTCTTGTGGACTAAACATAATGGATGCGTGTGCTCATTCTAAATATGAACAATTTAGATAAAGTCCTTAAAATATAAAACTATTATTTTGCAACATGTTATAACAACAATCCCAACAGAAAGAACTATGGCTCCTAACATGATGGCCACATATCTGTTACGTATGACTGGAATGAAAATAATTAGTATGGAACTAACTGCCAGCCGTAATCAGCATTTAAGCTGAACAATGTCTCTGCAAAAGAAATTACTTTAAATCTTACAGTTCAGAAAACAGACATTCAAAGGACATTTATTTTTATTTAACAGTATTTCTAAACCGCCTTATCTTAATAATCAAGGTGGTATCACAGCAAGCAATCAGGTAAAGTGTGTGTGTTGTACATGCAGTGAGGATAAAACTTAGTTGTGTGAGGGATGTGTTGGGTGCTTGATTTGTTTGAGCTATATACAGGGTGGGCTATTTACAGTGGTGCTAGAATCATATTTTATATATATTCAGTTGTTTGGGAGGATTGGAGTGCTGTTATCCATTCTCTTAGGTTATGTGATGTGACCATAGTGCTCTATGAACAGCATGGTTTTCAGTTGTTTTCTGAAGTCTTTGAGGTCTGGAGTTGCCCTTAGATCGTCCGGTAGATTGTTCCATATTGTTGGAGCAGCCATGGAGAGAGCTCTGTCTGTTGTGTCCTTGCGTGTGTGCTTGTACTCATTTGGGGTGCTGACTCGGTTGCGTGTTTGACTTCTTCTGGGACGTGCGCTGGTTTCCGGTTGTATGAGCAGGTGGAGGCTGTTGGCTGATGTGTGTTCTTTTATCTTAAATAGGTTTATGATAGTCTTGTATCTGATGCGAGCAATGATTGGGAGCCAGTGTAAGTCCTTTAGTGTAGGTGTGATGTGCTCCTGCCTTGCGGCTCCGGATATGATTCGAGCTGCAGTGTTTTGTGCCAGCTGTAGTGGTTTGAGAGCTTGTATTGGTAGTCCGAGGTATATCGGATTGCAGAAGTCCAGTATTGGGGTTATCAGTGCTTGACAGACTGTACGGAAGTGTTCTGGAGCGAGGAGTGGTTTCAGTCTCCTGATGATTCGCATCCTGTAATATGCTTTTTGGATTGTTTTGTCTATGTGTGGTTTGAGGTTGAGTTTACTGTCCAGAGTAACCCCAAGGTATCTCACCTCCGATCTTATCGGTATCGTGGTGCTTTGTATCTTTATGTTTGGTGGGTGTGTGAAGCTTTGGTTTCGAGTGATGATTAAAGCTTCAGTCTTGTTGTAGTTTATAGCTAGATTGTTGTTTTGGCACCACTTCGCCATTTGGGTAAGGCAGTCTGCTATCTTAGAGAAGTCCGGGTTTTCGATTGATATCGGGGAGTATACCATTATATCGTCTGCGTATATTGTGTATTGGATGTTGTTCTCTTTCATAATGTTGCATATTGGTTGGATGTAGATGTTAAAAAGGAGTGCTGAGAGTGCGGATCCTTGTGGTACTCCTTGTTGGACGTTTATGGGCCGGGAGGTGTCCTGTCCCACCTTGACCTGTAGCTGTCTTTCTGTTAGGTACGAGTGGAACCATTTTAGAGTGGTACCGTGTATACCAGTGTTCTTCAGTCTCTCCAGGAGTATATTGTGATCAACTGTGTCGAACGCTGAGGAGATGTCGATGAAGATCATTATAATTCCATTCCTGATGTCGTCAATTATTCTTATGATGCTGTCGAAGAGGTAGATCAGGAGAGTTTCGACTCCATGGTTGGGACGAAATCCGTGTTGGTTGTCGTTGAGAGTTCCGTGTTCGTCAATGTGTTCCTGAAGTTGTAGTTGAACCGTCTTTTCGATTATTTTTGCGAGGAAGGGTATGCTGGAGATTGGTCGGTATGCTGCTGGGTCCTTTTTGTCGAGAGAAGTTTTCTTTGTGATTGGTCTTACTGAGGCAAGCTTTAATTGCTGTGGCATGAGTCCTTGAGTGAGTGAGTTGTGTACCATTTTATGAATGTTTGGTATGAGGCTTGCTTTGGTGGCTTTGACCCATGACACTGGGCAAGGGTCTGTAGGAGCAGTGCTTGTGTTGATTGTGGAGATGATGTCTGATATCTGCTCTTTTGAGGGTGAGTGGAATGTGCCCCAGGTTTTGGGGTGGACGTTCGTTCTGTTGGTTCTACTGGGTGTTGAGCGCTCTGTGGAGTGAAATTTGTCTTTGATGTGGTCGGCGAATATCTGTGGATCCACTTGTATTTCTCTTTCTGCTGCTTGCTCTTTTGTCAGGGTTTTTACTATTTCGAAAAGTTCTCTGGGTTTGTTGATGGAAGAATTTATCAGGTTTGTGTGGAATTCTCTCTTTGATTGGTTGATGTGTTCATTGTATTGTTTTTGCTTTGTTAGGTAAAGATGTTGGTCGGAAGTAGTTTTGTTTTTTCTCCATCTCCGTTCAATTTTCCTGAGCTCCCTCTTTTCCTGTCGTATTTTTGCTGAGTACCATGGTTTGTTTTGTCTCTTGTTGTGGTGTTGTTTCTTGGTCCTGTCAACGGATGGTTTGGCGGCGTTAGCTAGGACATTGTTCCAGTTGGAAACTTGTTCCTCCAGGTCCTCTGAGTCAATGTTCAAGTGTTGTATTGTGTCCTGGATGAATTCGTCCTTGTCAAAGGACTTGAATCGTCTTTGTGTGTGTGGGAAGTTCGCTCTTTCGCTTGTCCAGTCTTCTTGTGATTGCAGATTTGTCTCGATTAAGTAATGGTCAGACCATGGTACTGGGGTGATGGTGGGTGTAGAGATTAGGTCTCTTGAAGTTAGGTAGTTTGATGCGAAGATGAGGTCTGGGGATGATCCTAGTCTGTGTGTTGGTGCATTGACTATCTGTGTGAATTGAAGTGATGACATTGCCTGAAGGAAGGCCTCTGCATCTTTTGTATTGGCGGACTTGAGGTTGAAGTCTCCGATTAGTAGTGCTGGTTTGTTGTTTGACGTTATGGCACAGGCTTCTTCGAGTATGAAGGCTAGTTCGTCGGGTGGAGCACGGGGTGCTCTGTAGGTTAGGCAGATTGCAATATTCTTGTTCTTGATGCTAATTGTGTTACACTGCTTTGTATCTGTGAGATTCAGTGTCTTGAACTTGAGTTCTGTTTTTGCTATTATTAGGACTCCTCCTCCACGCTTGTGGATGCGTGGGCAGTTGTATGCTGAGTAGTTGTTCGGTACTAGTTGGTTGAGTAGTACACTGTCGGTAGGGTTGAGCCATGTCTCTGTGATGCATATTATGTCTGGCTGTCGCTCTTCAATGTGGTCTACCAGAGTGTGTATCTTGTTGCAGATGGATCTGGCGTTTATGAGCTCAATTGATGTTTTCTTTGTGGAAGAGGTTGTTGCGACGTGTGCTTCCTTAGGGCCGGTGTTGGGGTTTGATTTGTGTCTGTTTTGTCTCTTTGTTTGGGAGGTTGCGAGTGTCTCTTTGTGTGTGTGTTGTGGACCGAGATATGGCAGTGCAGTTGGTGGGTACCATGGTGTGTTTGTTTGGGGGTAGTGGGGGTGTGTAGTTGGTGGGAGGAGTTGTGTGACTAGTAGGTATAGTGGGAGGAAGTATGTGGTGTGCATGTTGATAGCTTGTGATGTTCTGATAGGGCGACGCCTGTGTCCTTAGGTTTTCGTCTGTTGTTTGCTTTTTTGAGGAGAGCTGTACTTGTTGCAGGGGCTTGTCCTGGGGATGTGAAGTTGTATCTGTTGCGGTGCGGGAGCCTGTCCCGTGGAGGGAGCCTGTCCCTTGGATGTGAAGCTGTATCTGTTGCGGTGCGGGAGCCTGTCCCGTGGAGGGAGCCTGTCCCTTGGATGTGGAGCTGGATCTGATGCGGTGCGGGAGCCTGTCCCGTGGAGGGAGCCTGTCCCGTGGATGTGGAGCTGGATCTGTGGCGGACGCCTTGGTGCGGGAGCCTGTCCTGTGGAGGGAGCCTGTCCCGTGTGTGTGGAGCTGGATCTGTGTTGGTCGCCTTGGTGCGGGGGCCTGTCCCGTGGATGTGGAGCTGGGTCTGTCGCGGTGCGGGAGCCTGTCCCGTGGAGGGAACCTGTCCCGTGGATGTGGAGCTGGATCTGTGGCGGTCGTCTTGGTGCGGGGGCCTGTCCCGTGGATGTGACGCTGGATCTGTCGCGGTGCGGGAGCCTGTCCCGTGGAGGGAGCCTGTCCCGTGGAGGTGGAGCCGGATCTGTGGTGGTCGCCCTGTTGCGGGGGTCTGTCCCGTGGATGTGGAGCTGGGTTTGTTGCGGTGCGGGAGCCTGTCCCGTGGAGGGAGCCTGTTTCGTGTGTGTGCAGCTGGATCTGTTGATGAACTCTTGGTCTGACCCACTATGGTACATCCCAAGTCCCTATGTTCTTATCTAGCTAAAGATGACATTGCTCTAACATAGCATCAGTACTGGCATATCTCTGGGTTTAAGGTATCAATCTGGACAAACATGGTAATACCAAATATGGCCTATAAACGATGGTAGTTAACAACACTGGCATATCCCTGGGTTTACAGTATCGATCTGGACAAACATGGTAATACCTAATATGGCCTGTAAACGCTGGAAGCTAACAACAGTATCCAGAGGGAACTAGTCACTAGAGTGCCCAACACTGATCTTGGATTCTAGTCCCAAACATGAATTTCTACCCTTTAAATTAGTATTTTTATGAGAGGCAGGAGGATAATCCTAGCTGTAGAGAGTGGTGCTGCTGCAATCAGATGATTTAAACAGAACTATACATTCAATTATTGTTAGGAGTGCAGTTAATTCATATAAGTAATGAAGCAGTGTTGATAGTTTAAAAATCACTCAAATGAGTGTGACTTACGTGCCCCAGAGTTTCAGCTCTTTAGGCAGTTCGGCGTCTTCGGAGTTGGTATTCTGCGTTTCCACCGTGAGTTGGTGGATTGTCAGTTCCTTGATTGTACGCGAGCTCGACCCCGAGGGAGCTCAGCTGTACCAAGAGGGAGGTGTAGTCTCAGCGTCGTTTTTTCTGTTATGTTTCTGTGACGATCTTGGGGGTGCCTTTGCCTAAGGGCCGTGCCAAAGGGCCCTCTTGCGCGGCCCTCAGGCGCGGGCCCGCAAGGCGCGGGTGCGCCTGTGGCGTTCTCCTTTTAAATGGAGAGCTGTGCCCCGATTGGGTAGAGATGCTCTGAGACACGCTGCTGGAGGGGTGGAGCCAAAAAGCAGCTTCCCCCGAAGAGCTCTTTTGTGTGCAGCAAGGTCTTTTGTAGCTGGCTTGCTCTTTTCTTGCCGCCGATCTTCTGGAGCAGGGCAGGCTCCCTTCGATGAGGCTTCGACTCGGGTAGATGGCTCAGCTCCTCCTGGAGCTAAGCAGAGCAAGAGAGGATGCTGTGCCTGTGGCTTCTCCTTTTAAATGGAGAGCTGTGCCCCGATTGGGTAGAGATGCTCTGAGACACGCTGCTGGAGGGGTGGAGCCAAAAAGCAGCTTCCCCCGAAGAGCTCTTTTGTGTGCAGCAAGGTCTTTTGTAGCTGGCTTGCTCTTTTCTTGCCGCCGATCTTCTGGAGCAGGGCAGGCTCCCTTCGATGAGGCTTCGACTCGGGTAGATGGCTCAGCTCCTCCTGGAGCTAAGCAGAGCAAGAGAGGATGCTGTGCCTGTGGCTTCTCCTTTTAAATGGAGAGCTGTGCCCCGATTGGGTAGAGATGCTCTGAGACACGCTGCTGGAGGGGTGGAGCCAAAAAGCAGCTTCCCCCGAAGAGCTCTTTTGTGTGCAGCAAGGTCTTTTGTAGCTGGCTTGCTCTTTTCTTGCCGCCGATCTTCTGGAGCAGGGCAGGCTCCCTTCGATGAGGCTTCGACTCGGGTAGATGGCTCAGCTCCTCCTGGAGCTAAGCAGAGCAAGAGAGCCAAGCCAATTTATTGTGCACATGTACATTCCCTCAGGATTTAAATCATTCTCAAGTCGCGATCTGGTACTACTGGCTCGGGATGCTTCATAGTCCTGTCAGGGTTCTTAACCTCTACTTCGCAGGTCAAAGGGAAAACAAAAGCAGTTTCCTTAATTTCTCTATTATTTCTATTTGAACCATTACAGTGCTTGCTGAAGATTTGAACATAAAAAGACACAAGACAAGGCTAAGCCCACAAATGTGTTATACCTATAGCTTTACAGAAATCCTACTCACTTGGTCCGTACAAGAACAGTTCAGGAACTCGAACGGGGTTAATAAGAACTTAACCCTTTCCAGGCTAAGCCCAAAACTGTCGGGATCCACAATCCTGACTAAACATTCTTATTAAATGATATATAATACATGACCATAGCAGAAGGAACATCACTATTAGAACATATTGAATAAAACAGGTACAATTTTCCTGAAATAAGCACAAATTAACCCAGCTGCAGAATGTTGAAAATAAGCCTTCACAGGGTTAACAGATACTAAACATTCCTTTGTACAGACATGCCCCTTCTCTCTCTGCTTGCCATTTTCACGCTGTGCTGAAGAAAAACCTGGAATGAGTGAGACAGCTTCTTTACTGAAAAGTGACTCCTGAGCTTGTTTTTCCTTCTTTCTTCTTCTCTGCTTAATACTATTTCTTAATCGGTAAACTGTTCCACAAATTACCCAACAGAATAATCTTACATTATACCAGAAGGGAAACTCGCGGTTTCAACAGATAACAAAAATGAGATACAAACAACACACAGCAAGGACAGACAAACACCAAACGCTTCCTCCTTTTCGCGACCTGGGCGCAGTCACCTGGCCAGGAACTGCGCTACTCAGGAGTCCACTTTCGCTCGGTCTGTATTTCAAGACCTCTCAATCACACAGGCAATCATATTATCACAAAAATCATTTTTCAAGTGCCCAAAGTTTTCTGACTAACTGACTATTTCAAACAAGAAGGGTCGATGGCTTCCCCCCACGCATACTCATGTGGTGTCTACTAGGACCGCCCTTATGAGAGGTGATCAAGCTCTCTTGTCTCGCGCATACCCATGCGAGATTTTCCCAGTTAGTCTATACCAAATCAGTCTTACGCATACTCATGCAAGACTTTTTCCCCAGGCTGCATTGACTTTTAAACAAGAAAATATCTACTCACCGGATCCAGTTCCCGATACCAAACCAGTTCTTGGGTTGGATCCTGGACTCCCCTCGGGTTCGGAGGTGTTGGCCAGCTGGATCCAGTGGCCCGCCGAGGCAAGGCGGAACCCTCTCCGATACAAAGGGATCAGCGGCGCCTGAGAATTCTCTTGTGGTCGGACAGACATGGTTCCAACCGGACCAAACCTTTGAGGTGAGAAGTCGTGGTATATTCACTTGCATACCATCCCCCGCTCGCACATTCCCGGCCAATGCACCAAGAATATGTAGCAGCTGATAAGCATGCAATAAATAAAACCAGGAGTTAGTTCAAAGATCCAAGCCAATTTATTGTGCACATGGCTCAGATAGTCAAAGCTTCAAAAAAGGACTGAGCAACATTCTTACAGAGACATACTCATTTATACCTTTTCTTCAGTTTGATACATGCAAACTTTCTATTGGTTCCAACGCCCCCTGCACCTGTCCAATCAGGGATCCCTCCTGGGCCTAGCTCCCTGCTCCCCCTTCCCAAACTGTTCTAACAAAGGTGCAGTTTCTAGGTTTGGATACTTCTCTACTGCAAGGTCGTTCCTGGCTCTAGGAATGCAAGTATTGAAACATTTCTATTTTCACAGCACAAGAGAATAATGAAAGATTTATGCATTCATGAAAACCTATTAAGCAGTTTAAACAGCTTTCTCAAACTTTTACAGACTTTGGTTCTTTACTAAGATGGGGGTTGGAATCAGGGCCTAACTTACAGGCCTTTCATATTTGCAGACTATTATAGGCCATAGCCTGCCACAATTTCTCTTCCATTTCCCACCACACGCAGGACCAAAATTTGTACAGCACAAGAACTTCCCCCAGCTTACCTCCTCCCTTCCTGTGACTAGAGCAGTAGTCCAGTGCTCCTCCCCCACAGCCTTCCCATTGGCTGGATCCTATCCACAGTCTGTGACTACAGCAGCATTCCAGTACTCCACCTCCACAGCCTTCTCATTGGCTGGATCCTATCCACAGTCTCTGCTGCTAGTTACATTGGAAGCAGGCAGGGCAGGCTCACTCACACCGAGGGGGGGGGGAGGGGGAAAGGATATGAGAACTGCAGATAGAAGTTTTAGAAGTATGAAAAATGTCTACAAATGTTAGCCTTCCTTCTAGTTTCCAGACATTAATGAAAACATCATTAAAATCATGAAAGACGCAGTTGTCAATCCTAACCCCCTGAGTGCTGAGAAAATCTGACAGCGCCCCCCACAAATAAGAATTTTCATACTAGGTATGTTCCTAGTTTGTCAGTTCCTTAATCTAGCCCTGCCCATGGCAACAGATACCAGCTGACAGTACACATAGCAAACAATAAGAAATCAGTACAATTCTGAAATAACAGCAAAGAAAATGAAATATATATATGAATAATTAAAAATATAGTACATCACTACTATGGAATTTGCATGAAAGAAAGCTGGGCTATGAGGGGATATGGGATGAGAGTGAAAGGGGATAGACTCAAGAGTAATATGAGGAAATATTTCTTTATGGAAAGAGTGGTAGATGTGTGGAATAGTCTCCCTGTGGAGGTAATAGAGACTGGGACAGTATGAGGCCAAGTCCCTAACATTCACGTCCGAGCCATGGACACATCCATACTGAAAACATGCCTGATTTTGCCGATTCTTCAGGCCATGGGTACAGATGCGTCTGTTGTTCTGGAACTGAGGGCGAGAAAATCACTAAGGAGAAACACGGGCCCCGCTGTTATGCCGAGACACGGGTATACGCAGCAAACGGTGTGGATGTCTGATCCTGTCCATCCCCGCCACATACCCCTGGATGTCTCAGACAGCCACGCTTCCTCTGCTAAAACATGCATCTCCTATGCCGCTCCTCTCACTAGCAATGCTGTGCTGATGCAAACTACATATAAATACTGAGGATACAGAGGATACATAAATGTTGATGCAAACTAGTCTTGATATACTATACTAGTCTGTTGCATGCCCAGAACAGTGCAAGGTGATCTCAGTGCATTCAAAGATCTATATAGTAATAGCAAGTAGAAAGTGATATGTTTGTCATGATATACCTTGCATCAAAACATACATAGCAGTAGTGTAGCAGCAAAGCGCAGACAAACCAATGATACCAGGAGTCTGTTCAGAAGGTCCAAATCATTTATTTGTGCACAAGTCTCAAGCAAGACAATTTCAAAATGGCTGAGCAAAGTTTTCAAGCATTACAACAACTTTTATAGACTTCTGTTCCATTCTAGGTATAGAAAAACAATTCATTGGTCCCGGTACTCTCCCGTACCTCCCGTAGCCCTTCTATTGGTCCCGGTACTGATAAGTTTCTCCAATTATGTTCCTTCTGTGGGCTTCTGTAGGCATGACACCTGCCTGCCCCCCTTCTAGTCCCAATTACAATGGTCAGTTCATCAACTTGTTACTTTCACACTTTCAAGGCTATGGGACCATTTGTGCGTGCAGAAGAGCAAGGTTCTGTAACTCATCTGTCAGCACTCCTCAATATTTCTCTGCAAATGTACTCTTTCTTATCAGTAACTTTAAAACACATCTTTTCTGTATTTTTCCATTTCTTAATTCTGCAATTCTGCTTATCTAAGCTAATTCAATATTTCTACTGAGTTCTTTCTTACAATAGCAGCATATTGGGGGATGTGCAATCCTATATGCCTCTCCACAGGCCTCATTTACAGGTCAAGCTAGCCATGCTGGCCTGCCTATGTCAGACACCGTGGGTCACAGGCCTGCACCTGCCACATTCCCCCCTTTGATTAATCTCACCCTATTACTTAATAAGGTGTGAGAATTAAATCACTTTCCAGAAGATTCAAATCCTGATTAAAGGATTCTTACTATTTCCACTAGGGCTGACTTTGTATAAAGCCATTATTCTAGTTGCGGTCTTCCGCTCTACTGTACTATCAATAGTACTATGAAGGGAACGCATACAACATGGGATTAAACATGGTAAGCAGAGGACTACAACAACAAGGATTAGTACTAAGATAACGAAAGTCTTAAATCCTCCCAGCCAAGAGAAAAGGTTAGCAAACCAATTAGGAAATTTCAAGGCGTGCCAAGTCTGTACTGGCACATAAGCATGTCTTTGCATATCTTTAGCAATTTCTTCAACTACTTGACCTTTATCATCTATTTTTAAACAGCAATTGGTTAAATTCAGCTTACCACATACTCCTCCTTCAGCTGCTAGCAAATAATCAAGGGCTAAGCGATTCTGGTATATGGCAGTGCGCATCTGAGTACTTTGTCTAGCTAAGAGCGTGAGAGCATGACTAGTTTCATTGGTTATTATTTCAACTACTGCTTGTAAGCGAATAATACGATTAATCATATAAATTGGGGTACGATAACCATACATACCATCATCATTCCAAGTGGCAGGTCCATAATACTCAATAATTCTTTCTGGTGGCCAATCATCACCTTGCCATTTCTCCCACTTGCCTATCTGTAAGGCCTCTCTTTTCTGTCTAGATGCTCCTTTGTGTTTGTGGGTTGTATATACAGGGTATCCTAATTGTTCTCCATGTTCAGTGTTTAACAGGAAGAACGAAGGTCTGATGGTTCCTAAGACACATGCTCCTCCCCATTGTGGTGGGAGTTGCGCATATGCTCGGTTTCCACAGATCCAATATAGGCCAGGTGGGGCTTGCCAGGCTTGGACTTTGGCAAGGTTAGTCCATAGACCTGCAAGTTCAGGAAATCTGGCTAATGGGTTAGGAGGTTCAGGATGTCTGATTCCTGACCACCATGCTACCTTCTTGGTCGTGGCATTATAGTATTTCTGGCTAAGACAGACCAGCTGTCCTACCTTTTGAGTGAACTGGGGTCCAGTTCTGGCATAGCAAAGACGTCCAACGATTGAATGCGCTAACACCCATTCACTGGTTGTCTTGTGTAATTCGGTCTGATTGTAAATCATGGAATAGTTCAATTCTTGGGCTTCCCAGGGCCATTGGTCTCCCATTTGGGTTCCGCCACAGAAATAACAATCTGTGATCTTAAGACTAGATACTACTGCTCCGGCTAATTCTAGAAACAAATTCTGTGAAGGGTGAGGGATCTCAAACTTATTTACATGCATAGCTTCATAAAAGGTATTATGAATATGATATTTAGATGACTTGTGCGCTTGGGTATTCAATCTAACATACACAATGGTCCCTGGATCTGTTCCTCCTCCTGCAATACGTAAACCAAACTTATATCCTTGTTTCCATGCATGGGGGTTATGTACACGCAAATGTAAGGGGTTGCAAGCATCTTTCTGACATTTATCATTTGTGGTTGGCTTGGTTAGAGTAGCCATCCGCTTATCTATTTTCTCATCAGTTATACCAGTGTTCCAGGTAGCATAGAAAACACATTCCCAATACGGGCAATAGTAGTCTGCCGCTGTAGCAGTACTATACCCTGGTTCCTTTTTACCTGTACACTTCCTCCATCCCGTGGCTCCTTCTGGACACATATACTTATGGTCATTTCGATACGCTTTCTCCCATGTACCACAGGTGGACTGACTATCTCTATTAATAGCATTACATGCATCAAAATTCAAAACAGCAGGTTTAGTAATGTCCTTAAGTGGTGGTGTAGCAGCTAATATAGGTCCATCTGCATCCTTCCATCTTATTTCCAACGTGTAATAGGATGGATTCTGATGCGGATTATAGCATGCTTTGATTTTGCCATGAGTGCAAACATTTAGTTCAGTGGTGTTATAGATACACCGAGTTATTGTTCCCTTGCAGGTATAGTAAGAATGATAAAGCAAAGTCTGAGTTACTTTCAGTCCAGTTCTAGTAGAAGTAATACAAGCTGTGCATGGAGGTAGAGCATAAGTCTGTTCAAAACCTCCGAAGAAGGCAACCAAGGCAAAGCAGAAGCAAAGATACATGTTGATGTTGATTGGAGTTCTTCTGAATCCTCAGCTTGCTGATCTTGATCACGACGGTCTATTATTCTTCGTCCCGTTTGCTAATGAAGCAATTTAACGGGTGCTGAGTGTTGATTGAAGATCCTCAAGATGTCCAGCACACATTAACCAACTTAGCAATTCAGTCGGCTTGTGAAGTCTGGCTTAGTCAATGTAGTCTCGAAGTAGTGTGTCAAATCACACACACAAATTGGGTTCGTTGAAACAAAGCTGTTGCTGCATGGAAAACAGCAATCCTCTTCGAAAGACTTGGCTACTGCAAAGCACTTGTGATGAAGTGTCTATACTGCTGGTTGCCGTCTCAGAGTAACTCGCAAGGGTACATCAGGGTGCTGCTCTGCTGTCCACCGCTCTGGTTCAGGATCGGCGGCGGGCTTGACTCGGCTGTGGTGGATCCAGGCGTCGATCTCGGCTACCTTTACTGCAGTTGGGGTAGACAGGATGACGGTGTACGGTCCCTTCCAATGGGGTTCCAACGGTATCTTCTTCCAATCTTTGATCCACACCGAAGTTCCAGGCTGGTAGGGATGCAAGGGTTCCGTCAAGTTGATAGGCAACTGGTCTTGGATCCACGTATGGAGAGTCTGCAGAACAAAACTAAGAGCTAGGAGTTCTTGTCTGGTTACTTCTGAACCAATCTGGGCTAGATTTCCTTTGACTCCCTGCACTATTGGTGGGGGTTTACCATATAAAACTTCAAAAGGGGAAAATCCTGTTGACTTTACAGGGGCTGAGCGTATTCTGAGTAAAGCTATGGGGAGCACTTGGGGCCATTTCAAGTGTGTCTCCTGACAAAGCTTAGACATTTGGGCTTTCAATGTACGATTCATTCGCTCAACTTTCCCTGAACTCTGGGGTCTGTATGCAGTGTGGAGCTTCCACTGTATCTGCAAAGCTTTTGCTAACTGCTGAGTAACTTGAGAGACAAATGAGGGTCCATTGTCTGACCCTATTACTGCTGGGATTCCAAATCTGGGGACAATCTCTCTCATTAAGGCTTTGGTAACTTCTCGGGCTTTCTCGGTTCTGGTTGGGAATGCTTCTACCCACCCAGAGAAAGTACAAACTAATACTAGTAGATAATGGTATCCATTGGCTTTTGGCATTTCGGTGAAATCAACTTGGAGGTTGTGCATGGGGGTCACACCTCTTGACTGAACTCGGGGTGCTGTAATAAGGCCTTGCTTGGCATTATTCTTGGCACAGATTTGACATTGTCGGGCTACTGAGGCTGATATGGTTGTCATCAGAGGAATGTAGAAATGTGGTCTGAGTGCTTTCTCCATAGCACTCTTTCCATAGTGGGTGGCTTCATGGAAAGCTTTA
The DNA here is from genome assembly GCA_033557465.1 of Ichthyophis bannanicus. Taxonomy (NCBI): domain Eukaryota; kingdom Metazoa; phylum Chordata; class Amphibia; order Gymnophiona; family Ichthyophiidae; genus Ichthyophis; species Ichthyophis bannanicus. The sequence goes on from CM066045.1 coordinate 59,810,229, forward strand.
ACAAAGGCTGGTCCTAACAACTCTGGAATTACTATTCTTCCCGGAGGTTGACTACCTTCTTCTGGTGGCAGCTCAATCCATCCATCTTTCAATACTCCCTCTTCTTTGTCACAATAGTAATCCAATTCTTTGGTGGTATATCGTGGGGTCCATAGATTCAAGGGTACTGGAAACAATGCTGCTTGCATTGGCATAGCTTGTGGGGCAATCTGTCCTGTCATAGCTGCTTGTCGTGCTGAGGCATCTGCGAATCTATTTCCTCGAGCAACTTCACCTTTTCCTGCTTGATGTCCTCTACAATGCATGACAGCTACACGTGTTGGGGCCCAGACTGCATCAAGTAACATCAATATCTCGGGACCATATTTGACTGATTTTCCTCCGGATGTGATGAGTCCTCTTTCTTTGTAGAGAGCTCCATGGGCATGCAAGGTAGTGAAAGCATATTTGGAATCTGTATATACATTTAGCACAAGTTTTTCTCCTAACAACAATGCTCTGGTGAGTGCTATCAATTCGGCTTTCTGGGCTGATGTGCCTGAGGCTAGGGCTGATGATTCAACTACTTCGTGTTGAGTGACGACTGCATATCCGGCACAGCGTCGTCCGTCAAGGATGAGACTGCTCCCATCTACATAATAGATCTGGTCAGGATTGTCTATGGGCACATCTGTTAAGTCAGGTCGACTGGAGAACACAGTTTCCATGACTTCGATACAGTCATGTTCTGGGAGTTCTTCACTGATGGGTATCAAGGTAGCTGGGTTCAAGGCATGGCTCACTTCAAGTTGTATCTGTGGGTTTTCACATAACATGCTCTGGTACTTCAACATTCGGGAATTGGTGAGCCAATAATTTGCTTTCTGTTCCATAAGGGCAAGGACTGCATGTGGCACAGTGACTCGTATGTTCTGTCCTAGTGTGAGTTTGTCTGCTTCACTCACTAATAGCGCTGTAGCTGCAACTGCTCTCAAGCAGGGTGGCCATCCTTTGGCCACAGGGTCCAATTGTTTCGATAGGTAGGCTACAGGTCGTTCCCAATTTCCTAATTTCTGAGTCAACATGCCTAAGGCATTTCCCTGTGCTTCATGTACAAACAAGTGGAAAGGTTTGTGGACATCTGGTAGTCCAAGTGCTGGTGATGACATCAGTTCTTCTTTTTTGTTCTGGAAGGCTGTATCCTGCTCAAGTCCCCACTCCAGTGGTGACTTCTCTTCTCCTTTTGTGGCTTCATACAGTGGTTTGGCAATTTGGGCAAAGTTGGGTATCCAGATTCGGCAATATCCTGCTGCTCCCAGAAAGGCTCTGACTTGCTTTCTGGTTGTTGGAGTTGGAATTCTACATACTGCTTCTTTTCTTTCTCTGCCTAATCTTCTGCTTCCTTGGGTAATACGAAAACCCAAGTATTTCACTTCTGTTTGGCATAGTTGTGCTTTGGCTCTGGAAACTTTATATCCAGCTTCATTTAGTAACTGCAAGAGATCTTGGGTGGCTCGTATACATTCTTTTTCTGATATGGCAGCTATCAACAGATCATCCACGTACTGGAGAAGTACTCTCCTCCCCGGGGCTACTGGATAGCTTGAAAGGTCTTGATTTAGTGCAGCACTAAAGATGGTAGGTGAATTCTTGAATCCTTGGGGTAATCTTGTCCAGGTGAGTTGGCCCCCTCTTCCAGAGATGGGGTCTTGCCATTCAAATGCAAACAATATTTGGCTTACAGGGGCTAATCTTATGCAAAAGAATGCATCTTTCAAATCTAGTACAGTGAAATGGGTAGCTTCAGCGGGTATCAATCCTAGAAGAGTGTAAGGATTGGGTACAACTGGGTGTATAGTTTCAACTGCATCATTTACTCTTCGCAAATCTTGCACTGGGCGATAATCATCTGTCTCAGGCTTCTTCACTGGCAAAAGTGGGGTGTTCCATGGGGATTGACATACTTTCAGTAGGCCATACTCAAGTAATCTCTGTAGGTGGCGATGAATACCTTCAATTGCAGCTCTTGGGAGAGGGTACTGTTTGACGTGCACTGGTGTAGCGCTAGGCTTGAGGGTTACAATCACTGGAGCTATATGTTTGGCTAGGCCTGGGGGACTGCCTTCTGCCCATACTTCAAGTGGTGCATGAATGTTCTTTAAAGTTTGTTCAAAATAGGTATCTTGAATCGAATCATCAATGTAGTATCTCCACTCTTCTTCTCGGGGTACTGTCAGCAGCATTACTCCTGCTGGTCTGGCTTGCGAATTCACTGTCATTTGCATTTCTCCTTGCTCAGAGAAAGATATTTGGGCTTGAAGCTTGGCTAGCATATCTCGTCCCAGTAGGGGTACTGGACATTCGGGCATGTAAAGGAATTGATGAGTTACTTGCTGTCCTCCTAGACTGCATATTCGGTTTTGTAGAAAAGACTTTGTGGCTTTGGCACCAGTTGCTCCTATAATGGTGACTGCTTTCTTGGTGAATGGGGCTATCTTTTTGTCTATTACTGAATGTTCTGCTCCAGTATCAACCATAAAGTTCATAAATTGGTCTCCTATTTGTATTTCGACCATAGGCTCCTGGAGACCTAAAGCAAACTTGGAGCCCGGTCTGTCCTAATCCACGTCATCCTCTTCATGGGCCTGTGTGGCCAATGCTTGGATGGCTCCTCCTCCCCTCTCTCGCTGGAATTGTTCTCGATTGGCTCCTCCTCGGCCTCGGGGACGGCCTCGTCTTTCTTCTCGCCACTGATGATCGTTGTCGTCATCTTGCTGGGCGTCTTCGAGTTGCGGGCACGTATCTCTCCAATGTCCTTCCTCTTTGCAATAGGCGCATTGGTTCACGCCTAGTCTCTGGGTCCGGCCTCCGCCTTGACCCCGCCCTCTTCCTCTGCTCCTTCGATTAGGGACACCTCCCCTTTTCTTTTCAACTATGGCCGCAGCCAAAAAATCAGCTTTCTTCTTCATCTTTCTATCACATTCTCTCTGTCTTTCAGTATCACGATTCACATACACTTTATGAGCGACTTCCAATAACTGTGTTGCATTCATGCCCGCAAACCCTTCTAATTTCTGTAATTTACGTCTAATGTCTGGTTGAGACTGGTTTACAAAAGCAGAATTCACCATGCATAAACTTCCTGGTGCCTCGGGATCATAGGGAGTATACATTCTATAAGCTTCAGTTAATCTTTCATAATAATCTGCTGGGCTCTCATCTATTCCTTGGATAATTCCTGCTACTTTGGAAAGGTTCATAGCTTTTTGGCCTCCTCTTCGCAGGCCTTGTAAAAAGCCTTGGCGAAAAACGGGCTAGGGCGGTGGATCCTTCATCTGTATTTGGATCCCATTGGGGGTCTTCATTTGGGAATTCTCTCTGAGCTGCTTCTCTACGATCTATTATATTCTGCCCCTGCGCTGGAGCTGCAGGGTTTTCTGCCATCCATTCGATAGCTGCTTTTCTAATTCTCGCTCGTTCCTCTGTAGTGAATAGGGTGGTCAGGAGCTGACGGCAATCTGGCCAAGTGGGTTGGTGAGTTTCCATAATACTAGTTACTAATTCTGTCAGCTCCTGGGGCTTGCTAGTATAGGAGGCATAATGCGACCTCCAGTTTAATAAATCAGTTGTAGAGAACGGGATATACACATAAGTTAGGGGTCCCGCTACCACTTCATCATTATCATTCTTTACGGGCACCCCCGGGACTTGCCTTAAGGGAAACAGTTTGGCTGTCCTCGGCGTCATTTGAGTCTGGGATCTAAGGGCTATTGTCGTGGTCTTGGCAGGAGTTGCTGTCTTTTTCTCAACTGGTTTTGCTTTGGGTTTTTCTTTCACTGGCTTGCTAGTGCTAGCGCTGGCTTTCTCAATTATTTGTACACTGTCCTCTTCTTCTTCTTCTGGGGGATCCTCACTTTCCTCTTCTTCTAGCTCCGCTTCTGGCTCACTTTTTACATCCTCCTCTCTTCTTTCCGCTAATTCTGTCTCTTCCTCTTCTCCAGGAGGAGGGAGGTCAGGGATTGGGTCTGGCCTCGGCTCCGGCGGTCTCTGGGGTGCTGGGGCAGGACGCCGCCGGGCTATTCTCACTGGACCTGGGGTTCGGGGCTGCCTGAGGACTACTTCTGGGGAATCGGGATCTGCCAAGATGGGTTTCTTCTTGGCTTTCTTATCCTGCTCTTTCATTCTAGGCTGTTCCTTTCTCTGTCTAGAATCTGTTTTAGCTAACATTATTCTGCACTGTTCCTCATAACAGCGCTGCGCCCAGGAGGGCGGATCTTCACAAATACTTAACCAGGAATCTATATAGGGGTACTGATCGGGGTGCGCTACCCGCACTCTACGGTGTATTGACTGGATAATCTCTACGGTGAACGTTCCCTCTCGGGGCCAGATGGGGTCTAGATCGGGCCACTCCCTAGTACACAAAATCTGCAAACGGGCTGCTGTCATTTTAATACCATAATCTCCTGAATATCCCTCTTTAAAATGTGCGATCATACATTCTAATGGAGTGTTCCTAGTAGACTCCGCCCCTCCCATTTCGATGTGTGCGCGCAACAACAGACAGAAGGGAAAAGGTGGGCGGACCGTGGGTAAGGGGTCCTCACGGCCCTGGAAACATACAGGGAATACAAATAACAAGACAAGACGACAATCGCTTCCCCCTTTTCGCGACCTGAACGCGGTCGCCCGGTCAGGAAATGCGCTAATCAGGGGTCAGCTCTCACTTGGTCCGTGCTGCCAGACCTCTCAATCACACTTCGTTCACACACTCATGCTAGCAACGTATTCCCAGAATGCATTCATTTCTATCTATTCTGACTAGTCTTTTCCAAGTACAATTACAAAAAGGATGAGGGTTTCACCTAGCGAATTCCCATGCCAGGCTACTCGGCTCTTCCTTGAGAGGTGATCAAGCTCTCTTACCAATTCCCAATATCTCGAGATTACAAATTCCAAATTCCAAGTTCCAATGGCAGTACTGCTCTTTCTATTTCTGTCTAGACCCAAAATCAAAACTATACTCACCGGATCCGGTCCTCAAACTTCCCAAGCAGGCGCATGAGTTGGACCTCGGACTCCCCTCACTCGGGTTCGAGGCGTTGACTCCAGCCGGGCTCGTCGCCCGCCGAGGTCCGACCAGCTCCCTCCGATACAAGGGACCGGTGGCGCCAGGGAGCGGCCCTCGTCGGAAGGGCGCGATCCCGGCAGGACCAAGCCTATAGAGGCGGAAAGTCGTGGTATATTGCCCTATATACACTTTGATTCCACAACTTCCCGGCCAACGCACCAAGGAATATGTAGCAGCAAAGCGCAGACAAACCAATGATACCAGGAGTCTGTTCAGAAGGTCCAAATCATTTATTTGTGCACAAGTCTCAAGCAAGACAATTTCAAAATGGCTGAGCAAAGTTTTCAAGCATTACAACAACTTTTATAGACTTCTGTTCCATTCTAGGTATAGAAAAACAATTCATTGGTCCCGGTACTCTCCCGTACCTCCCGTAGCCCTTCTATTGGTCCCGGTACTGATAAGTTTCTCCAATTATGTTCCTTCTGTGGGCTTCTGTAGGCATGACACCTGCCTGCCCCCCTTCTAGTCCCAATTACAATGGTCAGTTCATCAACTTGTTACTTTCACACTTTCAAGGCTATGGGACCATTTGTGCGTGCAGAAGAGCAAGGTTCTGTAACTCATCTGTCAGCACTCCTCAATATTTCTCTGCAAATGTACTCTTTCTTATCAGTAACTTTAAAAAACACATCTTTTCTGTATTTTTCCATTTCTTAATTCTGCAATTCTGCTTATCTAAGCTAATTCAATATTTCTACTGAGTTCTTTCTTACAATAGCAGCATATTGGGGGATGTGCAATCCTATATGCCTCTCCACAGGCCTCATTTACAGGTCAAGCTAGCCATGCTGGCCTGCCTATGTCAGACACCGTGGGTCACAGGCCTGCACCTGCCACAGTAGTAGATGAAATCCATAGTTATTCTTTCACTGGACATCTCTAAAAACCGTCTTTATAATGCTAATTATGGACCCTTACCAGCCTCACACAATATGGTGCTTTTGGGCATGTTTCAGTTCTGCTATTCTGAGGGTCTCTAATTATTGAAAGAGATATGTTTTGATATTTAGCTATGGAGAACCTTTAGTGATTTTTCTGCCCTATCACACTGGCACCTGGTGACGCTGCAGTCATCCGTATGGTCCAGGTACTGGCCAGGCATTCATGTCCCCCCTGAATTGCAGATGAGCATACCAGATCCTACCGTGCAATTCACAACACACACACACTTTCACTTTCAGTCACGCAAAACATGTCTGCCAAAAAGATGCCCTGAACCTACTGTATGCTTATCAGCTGGTATAACATAATAGCATGGAGTCCCAGGACTCAAAATATGATTCCTTTCCATACTCACTCACATACTTTTCTTTCCTACATCAACAGTCCCATTTTTCAGGACATAGGAATTGTTAGGGTCCCCTAGATTAGCTCCTTTAGCACAAACAGCAAATGTCAGCATGGCCAGAATAGTCACTATTGCTTTTCTTAATATTTCTTTCAGGGTAGTTATTAATAATGCCTCTTTAGCTTACAAGATTCCCACACTTCTGATTTCTATTCTTTATAAATGGCATCTTGTGGTGTTTTTCCATACTGCGGTCTACCATTTCAGAACAGACTAGTCGCCACCTTTATTCAAACACAGCAGAATATTTTTTAAGTACTGGTCTTATTCCATATCTGGCACATCTGCGGGGACCTCCCAAAACATATATGGGCCTTTCCTGAATCCGCTCTATATATGTCCATGGCAAAGCACACCCCCGTTCCGCCCCTTCTGGACATATTCTGAGATCCCTGTCTCAGTGAGATAAATGTCCGCGGGAACTAAGTACGGGAATACACTAATAGATGTTTTCGGGAGATAAAACGTCCCTGGCACACGTACAAAGTCTTATTCACTTTCTGGAATGACCTCCTATCTGAATTCAAGATAGCATGGGACCAACACAGAAGGAAAAAAAGGGACTATATAGTGGTTGATATGGAAGGGGCAGGCTAGATAGGCCATATGGTCTTTTTCTGCCGTCATGTTTATATGTACTGTGTATGCTGTGCAAGTGTGCTGCCTACGCTGGGGTAGTTGATGGTGATGGGGCATTTACAGAGGATGTCATTTTGGAGATAAGTGATAGTTGTTGGGAGGTAGTTTTGGGGGTGGGGTGGTTTGCAGAATGCTGAGCCAATTACGATAGGAAGTGTTTTAGGGGTGAGCTATTTGCATGGGGGAATTTGTTTTTTAGCATGCTTTACATGTGGTCAGTACTTTATAGCATCACTCCCCTAACAAATCTTCAGAATCGCTAAAGCATCACAATTAGAAAAGTGAAGAACGTCCCTCATATACATTTTGAACAGTTCCAGAGGGAATAATAACCAAGCCTTAGGAGTATTCAGAAGTATGAGATTACGAGCCCTAATCACATTGTCCATGGACTGGAGTTTATGATAGATAATCAAACTGTCTGTGATGCTACTCCAGGAGTTTTGAGAGAAGACACTGGGATTCATGAGCTTTGCAATTGGCTCTTTAGATAAAGCACATAACTGAGCAACTGACCCTGGGAGTATCGCCTAAGCCTTAGAGATGATCTTCAATATATTTAATAGAGATATATCAGTACTAGACATCCCAGGGATAACCCTCTGAAAATCTCCTAGTCCAGCAAGTAAAGAGACCACTTGCAGGAGGGGAAAATTTCCTCAAGCACTAAGGTATTAGCAAGCTTACTACTTGAAAGCCCCTGCAAAGGACCGTTTAATGAGGAATCCAAAATGGAGAACACAACATTATCTGTCATTGTTCTAAAAAGACAAGTGTCGTAAATAGTAATTCAAAGGATCCTCAATGCTTTTTTTTGGTATTTATCTAAATCATCATTCTGGTTGTTGCTTTCAATGACCTCCTGTTGACAACTTTCACACTTCTGGTCAGGACGCTCATGATTTTGATCACTTAAGGGAACCACGTTGGCTCTCACCAAAAGGAAACTGGAATTCCAAGAGACAGGGCCGTCTCCAGAATTGCTTCAATGTGTTGGCACCATAGGTGATCTTTAAGTCTTACAACCCCCATGGCTGTCAGAATCTATTGTTTGACTTTGATTGTCCTGTTCTTCGCTGCCCCCTGAAGCTGCCGCCTTGGAAGACCACCTAGTATGCCTAGTAGTTGGGCTGTCTCTGCCAAGAGAGGACCAGGAAGAAATTCACATTAGTAAATCCAAAGATACTTGTAATGATCAAAAAGAAGCACAACAGGAAAATAGACTACTGGGATGCAAACTAGATGTTCTCAATCAGCTACGATGATGTGTATTCAGGATTATGATGAAAAATATACAAAACTTTGTTTTTCTGAGAAGCCCTCAAATCATTCAAGATGTATTCAGTATCTTCTGGATGGCAGTATCTTTCAGTCTGATAAGTGTCACTGATATAAGAAACAGGTGAATCAGGGAAGAAAGCTTTCTAACATTCTGAAGAAAATGAGGTTGCGATAAGAATTCAAGAACAGGAGAGTTTTGAGTAGAAAATTGCACACAAATGACTGAAAAATTCTGAGGGTCATGATTGGATACATGTTAATACTTACCTAAAGGATATTGGTCGCCTTCATGGAATATTATTGAGAAAACAGATGAAAAAGAAGCTGGAGTCTATGATCAGGAAGATATTTTGTGTCAAGGTCAAACAGATCTGCCAAATGAGTCCCATAAACCTATGTGACCTACAAGACAGGAGAATTGATCATTCTGAAACTCCAGAAAACAAGGAACTATTGAGGCTGATACTTTCCACAACTGACTATGATTAGAGACATGCCAGTAATCACTGGAGGGATACTGGGAGTCGGTCAAATATTTACTGAGAAAATAGATCAAAATGACACATATGGGTTTGTGGTCAGAAAAAGGAGGCTAGTCAGGACCTAAAAGAAATTGTATCTGACACGCATCAGCCTTATCTAAGTTACACAAACGGGAAGGGTAGAAATTTCCTTCCTTTCTATGAAACTTTAGTACATTTGGAAGTATGAAAGAAGATAGATTTTCACAGCTGTCAAGGGAAGAGAAGCAAAACAAAGCACAACAAATCATCACCCATCAAAAGATTTTCCAGCCAGCATGTCAACAAGAATCCATTCCAGTGAAAAGCACTTTAAAACATACTGCAGAAACACTTCTGGTGACAGACACAACTTCAGCTCCAAAAGCAACCAACAAGAATAAGACAGCAGCAAGAAAATGACCAGAATAAGGTTTTAAATTCGTACCTGAAAAGTGATGGAAGATGTGAAGGTTCATTTTAGATAGGTCTTGAAAAGGAGAGTTGAAACATCCAGATCAGGACGTGGATATTTCCCCCTGTAACCAGGACAAGATTCTAAGTTAGGATCCCAAAGTTATGAAAAAAACATCACAGATTACAGACAAAATATTTACTGAGGCTTAGCCATCTAGAACACAAGGCATACAAACCAGAAAACCGATGTAAGCTACAAATAAGAAAACATAATATATATTAGAAAAGATATCAACAATGCACATAAGATTCTAAATAATGACCAAAAAGGATGCTCTAACTTACATTCAAACCAATTATTACTACTCTGCAAATGGACATTCAGAACTATAGCCAGTTGGGCCAATGAGTGATGACAGCCATTGTCTGTGAGCAGGAAGTTACTAATCTAGACCTGAAAGACGAAATAGACATCAATAAACCTACAAAACAAAAGACACAAGCTTTACATGTATGAAAAATATAAACTAGGACCGTTCTCATCCAAATGATATGGACAGTGATGCCCACAGGTTACTGAGTACAGTGCACCCTACAATGTTCTGACACCTGAGCTTCTCACAACTCTAAGGTGCAATACAATAGGCTGCACTTCACTATCTACACTACTATCTACTTTTGCTAATGCAGTTATTAAAAGGATATACTAGTGTGTAAAGTGAAGTGAAGCCTATTGTATTGCACCTTAGAGCTGTTGTGTTTGTTTTCAACAAGTTATTGAGACAATGGACCAGAAAACAATTGTTTGCTATGAGCAGTCAAGACCTAAACAAAATCTAGAAATCTGCTTTGAGTTACACCAATGGAAGTCTTCTAAAACTGATTAAAAACTTTCGGGAACCTTTAATTGACCAGGATATGTCTAGGAAGGGATAATTCATGGATAGTTTTCTGTTGGAGAAGGCAGGAGCAGCGGATCATGAGTGCATGGGTGTGTGAGTGCTTCAAGGCCCACTGCACTGGTTTGCTCTGCCATTGTCCTGACAAATGTGGAGGGGCTGTGGTGTTGTTTCCTCTCCCTGAAGTCTGCCTCTGTCTTCCAGGTGGGTGAGAGGGAAGGGAAGGGGAGATGCTAGACACCTGAAGGGGTAGAGAAAGGAAGGGGAAAGGAGATTGGACATCTGAGTGCGGGTGAGGAGATGAAGAAATGCTGGATGCCTTAGGGAGGAAGGGGAGATATTGTACAGGACTCGGGGCCACCCAGAGAGGGCACAGGATCCTGGAGGGAGACGGGAGAAGAGCTGAAGGATTGTCTAGGGTAGCCGATACCCCTGGGGAAAACAGGAGGATCTCTCTTCAGGGATAATTTCTTTAGGTTCAGTGATTTAAAATCTCTTCATTAGTTTTTCTTAGGTCATCTTTCTCACCTGGTATAATTCCAAGAGTCTCTAGATAGCTGTCATCTCTATTTTCTGTTCTAATATCAACTTTTTCATGGTCATGAACATAATTTCCATTTGTATGGTATCTGTTTGAATAATCTCAACTGGTGTGGTATAGCATGGCTTTGAATTTTCTAAGTCCTTCTCAGACAATATATTGCTTCCATGTCAATCTCAATATCTTTGCAATCATGACCTACAAAAGAGTTGTCTTCATAACCAATAGCTTTGTTCTGGATCATGGGACTAATATGTTAACCAAAGCTCCCAAGGTCTTCTTGATTATAGGGAAAGAACCATATGCCATTTACAAGATTTTCAAAGACAGAATGTGCAGTCTTTCAGTCAAGGCTGGAGCACTCAAAAAGAAATACTGACTGTCTAACCTTAAACTGTTTCAAGAACCAGGACAATATGAGAACATCCCAGCTGAGACAACTCGGACAGATACTATACCAATGGAGACTACAGAAGTGTCAATGACACCAGGAAAATATGAGAACATCCCAGCTGAGACAACTCGGACAGATACTATACCAATGGAGACTACAGAAGTGTCAATGACACCAGGAAAATATGAGAACATCCCAGCTGAGACAACTCGGACAGATACTATACCAATGGAGACTACAGAAGTGTCAATGACACCAGGAAAATATGAGAACATCCCAGCTGAGACAACTCGGACAGATACTATACCAATGGAGACTACAGAAGTGTATAAGGTTCTCAATGACAGTGGAAATTCTGACGTTATCTTTGTCCCAAAAGACACAATGTTTCAGAAAAAGTTACTGTTTAATTCAGTTAAGAATAACAACTATAAAAAGAACATGGAAAACTGCCTTTACTAACCCCCAAAAAATTATTTCTTAGTACAATGCAATTAGTGATAAAGAGAGGGAGACAGAGAGACATTCCAAGATGGCCAAACAATTGTTTATCGTAAGTCAAGAACACAAGCTTATGAGGGTCTATTATCCAAAAGATGCTACTGCTCACCAAATTACCAATATGACTGGTCACCTTGAAGATACCCGTTAAATATGGGACATGATCAGACAGAAACAGTATGCTCACACATGACATAACAAAAATTGTTAAAGAAATCCACTCCACATATACCAAACCTTACTATGATTGATTCATAGATATGGATCTTATGCAATCATCAATTTAAATGTGAACGGGAGGTCTCAGACATATCGGACATAATTTGGGCATTAAAATGCCCATTCAAAATTGTCCTATTGCATCAATGACCTCCTTTACCAGCAATTATTTTAAGCAAAAAAATCAGGTTGTGTGCAAACTTAACTTATACAGAAAAACTCTTCAAAGCAACAAAATCTGATGGCTCCCCAACGCCACACATCGGCGCCCTATAAGCGTTTCGCTACCATGCTTCATCAGGGGAATAGCTCTAACAACCATAGATGCAGCACACATATAAATCCCGACCTCTCTTCAACATGGTCAATGAGCTTTCCAAAAAACGCTGCGCATGTTGAAGAGAGGTCGGGGTTTATATGTGTGCTGCATCTATGATTGTTAGAGCTATTCCCCTGATGAAGCATGGTAGCGAAACGCTTATAGGGCGCCGATGTGTGGCGTTGGGGAGCCATCAGATTTTGTTGCTTTGAAGAGTTTTTCTGTATAAGTTAAGTTTGCACACGATCTGATTTTTTGCCTAAAATAATTGCTGATAAAGGAGGTCATTGATGCAATAGGGCAATTTTGAATGGGCATTTTAATGCCTAAATTATGCCCGATATGTCTGAGACCTCCCATTAACATTTAAATTGATGAATGCATAAGATCCATATCTATGAATCAATCATAGTAAGGTTTGGTTTATGTGGAGTGTATTTCTATAAAAATGTTTGATATTTTTCACTCTGAAAGTGACCAATTTATTGGTTGAATCACACATGACATAAAGCATGCCCTGATAGTCAAGCAGGAGCCTAATGTGACCATAAATTGGTCTATACTAAATAAAAAAATTGGAGAGAGTTATATGGAGAAAGATGTAGGGAAATTACAGGTTAATATTCTGGAAGAAAGGCTTGGCAATCTATTTCAGGTCACATTGCCAAGAAAGCCCAGGAGCTGCTGGGTCGCCAGGAGTCAGCCTTGACTCAGAGGCAGACACTGCTGCACTCTAAGCCCTTAACTGGCGGAGTCAGCCTTGACTCAGTCAGCCTTGACTCAGAGGCAGACACTGCTGCACTCTAAGCCCTTAACTGGCCATCCAAAGGGAGGGAAACTGGCAAAGGGCACTGACTGGATAATGCCACTGAATATATCTACAGACTGCCCTGGCACTGTGCAGGGGTGGTACCAATGCCAACGGGGCAAGAGCCACCACTTGCCCATTAACATGCCTTTCATCAGTTCTAGTCCAGACAATTTAGGCTACATGAAAAACTGGCCTGAGTTGCAATCCAGACAAGGGCCAGTTGAAAATTGCACTAACTGGACAGGTGGCGGCTTTTGCCCAGTCAGAACTGCCATGGCGCTTAAATATTGGCTCCTCTGAATATCAGCTCCTTGATTTCTAGATGTGACTAGTTCCATGTGAAACAGGGAATGCACATATAACATTTTAGCCTGCCCAAACTTTGCCCAGAACATACTCCTTTCGAATCTGCACTCAAAGGCATGTAAATAGAGCACTGTACGGCACAGGATGCCATCTTCAAAAGGCTTTATATGTGTGTGCCTTTTGCACCTGTATTTGCTACTCTTTGCACGTGTAGAAGTCATGCAACTGTTCTAAACCTGTTCTCCTGTAGCTATGGAAAAAGATCAGAAGGGATGGTGCTTTGATTAGGTGAACTAGGCGGTTGCCTAGAGTGCTGGCCCTGCAGGGGACACTTATTGCCGCTGCTGCTGCCCTTCTCTGGGGTTTGCAATGTGGCAATAGTTTAGAAACTGTGAGACAGCAGACGCGCACTTCACACCAGATGTGAATGTTGTAGGGGGGGAGGACGGAAGAGGCCGAGGGTCGAGAGCAGAAACTGCAAGGCAGCGCTGGCGACTTAAAGTAAGTGCCACCTCATGTTTTCTGAACTATTGCCTCCATTGCAAGCCATGGAGAGGGGCGGCAGTGCTGGCAATAGGGGCAAGGAGTCCATAGGGGGGTGGCGGGATCGAGGGGCCCGCCTGGAACACCTCCTAGAACACCGGGCCTGAAGACCAGGCCGACATTCTCAGCAGTGATATAAAAGCTGATGCCAGTTTCAGACAGCTGGATGTTGAGAAACATCACCCAACGCTGGTGATGAACTCGAATAAAACTATTACTGCTTATGAGCCATGGGGTACACCTTCAGCCAGATCTACCCAAAGGATATCTGTAACGTATCACACCACCATAGAGGATCAGAGAAGAAATCAGAAGTACACATGGATGACGGGTGGCGGAAGTGAAAATCTGCGTTTGGATGTGCCGGCAAGTGCCGAGGCTAAAAAGATAGCAGCGATTGTTGATGCTACCCACGTAGCCTCTGCACCTTAAAGATAGGAGAGGAAAAACCTCGCTTATCTTTAAGGTGCAGAGGGCTAAGCGGGTAACATCGAAAATCGCTGCTACCCGTTTAGCCCTTTCCTCTGCCCCCGCTCCGCCCCAGAACACCCCTAACACACCCCGATGCTAACCGCTTAGTATCTGGACGCGTTAGAGACTTAGGTACCCGTCAAAAATCCCAGATAAGGCTTTTACATGGCTAACTAGAGAAGTTACCCATGTAAAAGCCTTCGAAAATTGGCCGTTTATCACTAAAGACCAGAAAATATTGATAATTGACAATGAGGCTTCCACTAATGAAAGAAATGGTCTGAAAAGATGATTCCAGTTACCTCTGATGAAATAAAAGAATGCAGAACAGACCAGTTGAAAATTCTTCCTGAGACAAAAAAACAAATCATACATGACTTTGACCAATACACCAGCCTCCAAAGGATAGACAATAGCAATAATTATCCAAATGACTTTGAGCGCATCAAAAATATTCTGAAGGAACACATGCATACATAGACTCCTGGGATTTCATCATCAGACCTGCGTCTCACATGAGAGAGAATAAGGCATCACCTTCTATAAGAACAATTTAATTTTTGTCAACAGGCTTGATCGTTCTGCCAAGAAAGATACTGAATGCCATAGTTATGAAATTATCTGGAAAATTGATCCAGATTTTATAAAAACAGCTGGCATCTAGCCAAGTCTTCTGAGAACGTCATCAAGAGCTCCACAGAGACAGACTGCTGCAAACACTCTAGAACTCAAGAGTTTGATAATGGCCTCTGGCCCTGCTTCTACTATTCCACATTTTTGGATAGTTCTCACTAAATATGACATATGGGGAAATTTTGATGAGCGATGCTTGGCTGGATGATGCCATCATAGATGCTGCCTACGCCTTACTGCGACAACAGCATAATATAAATGGATTGCAGTACACAGTAATATCAATGATAGCCAGTATGCCCATCTCAGGTGCAGAGGTCTAGATCTATCATGATAATGACATGCAGCACCGGTTCACATCCTCAACCATGAACTTGCAGGTGGAGGCAGCTGGCAACCTGCTTCCAAACTATCTGCATCGGTGCAAAATCAGCTCCTCAAAAGATATTGAAAGAGAAGTCTGGAGGTTTTCCTTTTGCCAGCTAACCATCAACCCAATATTTAGGACTGATGCCAGAATGTAGTAGTGGATATGATTCAATACTCAGATGAGACTGGAGATCCCACTGCCAAATAGAACTACAGACTTTCTGTATGAATAGTCTTAGTCATCTTATATCTTGCCTGGAGAATCGGGTACTAGAATCTTTCCTGAAGTGCACCAAGAAATGACGCTTCCCTAGGATAAGAGAGAGAAAAATATTTAGTTGGTAAAATTGAATAAAACGTCATCTTATCCATGGTGCAAATGACTGGAAAATGTCTTTCTGTTTTGATAGATTCTGAGCAGTACTAGTTTATATCCATTTAAAACTTCTTAGTAACTTACATTCTCTGCAGCCTATCGAAACAAGATGTCTGTCGGTGCATTCAGAAAAAAACAGCAACTGAAGGCCAAAATGAAAGTGAAATCCATCATCTTTGCTGGCAAGGGTCTCTGATCTCCAGTGAAGACCAGTTGAACATGTAGGAATAATGTCAACCATTGGCATGCAAATAAAGCATCTATTGTGAATGACATAGGGCCCAAGATTCAGATCTGTACCTGTGTGTGATTTCCGCCCATCTCTCGCTCTGG
The DNA here is from genome assembly GCA_033557465.1 of Ichthyophis bannanicus. Lineage (NCBI taxonomy): Eukaryota > Metazoa > Chordata > Amphibia > Gymnophiona > Ichthyophiidae > Ichthyophis > Ichthyophis bannanicus. The sequence continues at coordinate 59,826,242 of CM066045.1, forward strand.
ACCCTCATCAAATGGCTGGACCAGAGACAGAACGACCACATGCTCTCCATTCCTACAGTTCCTCGTCCTCTTTCTCTCCCCTTCATCACCCCAGATATATGCTTCCATTTAAAAAAAAAGAAGCCTTCATGTGAGAACAGGGTGTGGAGTGCAGTAGAAGATAGAAAAATTGCATAGCACATTGCATACAGGGAGGAAGGCGATTTCTGTATATCAATAGAAAGAAACAAGAAGACAGAAAACTAGAGCAACACAGAAAAATAAGGGAGATGGATAGAGAGGATATCCAGATTTATGTCTCTGTAGATTAGACCTCCCCAACCCTGGTGTTAAGCAGAGTTATATATATTTGTAACAGAATTTCTCTTTGGACTGTAGGATCCTACATTCTGACAAATAGTGATGACATCCATGATGGAGCCAAAGCGGTCTTTGCTTCTCTTAGCCAGGAAAATTCTGGAAGGCTTTAGTGAGGCTGTGCAGGAATTTCTGCTCTCTTGGCCAATATTCTTTTGTAGCGAGCATCAGCCCTGAGCAGGATGGAAAGGTTTGGCTGTAGGACCATGCTATCCAAGGACGCCCATTACAGGTATGTAACTGTGTTTTTTCCATTGACAGCAAGGATCACTCCAGCCACACAGATGGTGACTCTTTAGCAGAAGGCAGCAGTGGTATTTATTTATTTATTTATTTATTTAACTGTATTTCTATACCACCTTATCATACAATCAAGGCGGTGTAAACAACAAAACAGACAAAATTAGTGAGAGTGATAGATATACAGTGAAAGAAGTTAATAGATTTGTAAGTAAAAGTATAAATTATTAAAATGTAACGAAGTATAAACATTAATCATTAAAACACAGCACATTAATCATTACAGCACAACGTGAGCTAAACTACAAAGTTATATACATTAAAAATATGGGACAATGTAAAGTAATTAATAGGTTTTGAAGGGGTGAGTACGTAGATCAAACGATTAAGTGATAGGACCATAATATTCGATGAAAAGCAATGTTTTCAGCTGCTTACGGAAGTCTTTAAGGTTCGTTGATGATCTCAAGTCATCTGGGAGTGAATTCCAAATTATTGGGGCAGCCAGGGAGAGTGCTCTCTCTGTTGTATCCTTTCGCGACGTTCTGAAGTCACTTGAAGAATTGACTCTATGGGAAGTTCCCCTTCTTCTTGGTCGGGTGCTGGGATCAGAAAAAATGAGGGAGTTCAGACTGTTGGCTGAAATATGATGTTTTATTTTGAATATGTTAATTATTGTTTTATATTTAATGCGTAAGCGGATTGGGAGCCAGTGAAGATCCTTTAGAACTGGAGTAATGTGGTCATGAATAGATGTTCCAGATATAATACGGGCTGCAGTGTTCTGAGCTAATTGAAAAGGTTTGAGAGACTGCATCGCTAACCCAAGGAAGATGGGATTGCAGAAATCCAGTAAAGGAGTGATAAGCGCTTGACACACGGTACAAAAAAGATCAGAGGCAAGGAGCGGTTTTAGTCTTCTTATAATTCTCATCCTGTAATACGCATTCTTGATTGTTTTATTAATGTGTGCTTTAAGATTTAATTCACTGTCCAGAGTAACACCAAGGTATTTAACTTCTACTTTCATTGGAATGGTTGTGTCCGCAACTCTGATGTCCTGTGGATGTAAGAATTCAGGGTTACGCGTGATTATTAGGGCCTCCGTTTTGCTATAGTTGATTGAAAAGTTATTCTCCTTACACCATCTTGTCATTTCTGTTAAGCAGAGTGAAATATTGGAGTATACAGGGTTGTCAATAGAAAAAGACGTGAATATCAGAATGTCGTCTGCATAAATAGTGTATTGGATGTTATGTGCTTTCAGGATATCACAAATTGGTTGGATGTAAATGTTAAATAGAAGAGATGAGAGGGCGGACCCTTGAGGGACTCCTTGAAGTACCTTTATGGGTTGGGAAGTATTATACCCTACTTTTACTCGAATCTGCCTGTCGGAAAGGTACGATTGAAACCATTTTAGAGTAGTACCATGAATCCCAATCTTCTTTAGTCTTTCCAGGAGAATTAGGTGGTCAACTGTGTCGAATGCTGAGGAAATGTCTACAAAGATCATTAGAATACCTTTTTTGTTGTTGTCTATTACTCGGAGGATGTTGTCAAAGAGGTAGATCAAAAGAGTTTCGACTCCATGATTAGGACGAAATCCATGTTGGTTATCATCTAGGGGGGCATGATTGTCAATGTGATCCTGTAATTGCTGCTGTACTGATTTTTCTATGATTTTTGCTAGAAATGGTATACTGGAAATTGTTCTGTATGCAGCAGGATTACTTTTGCCGAGAGTTGTTTTCTTTGGTATTGGTCGAACTGTAGCTTGCTTTAGTTGTACTGGCATAATACCTTGGGAGAGTGAGTTGAGCACAATGTTGTATATGTAGGGGATCAAGCTTGATTTGGTAGCTTTGATCCAAGAAACTGGGCAAGGGTCCGTAGGAGCGGTGCTTGTATTAATTGCTGAGATGATATGAGAGAGCTGATCAGTTGAGGGAGAGCAGAAATTATCCCATGATTTAGGATGAGAGTCTTGCGAGCTTGTAAAGCTGTGCATAGTTGCCTTTGTGGAGTGAAATTTTTCCTTGATGTAATCAGCAAATTTTTGTGGATCAATGTGGACATCCTCATCTGTACTTTGCTCTTTTGTGAGGATCTTCACTATTTCGAATAATTCTCTGGGCTTGTTTAAGGAGGTGTTTATCATATTTGTGTGGAATTCCTTCTTGGAATGATTGATGAGATCTGTGTATTGTCTTTGCTTTTCTAGATATATCTTCTGGATATTTGTTGCTTGTATTTCCGCCATCTTCGTTCTGCCTTTCTGAGATCTCTTTTTAACTTCCGTAAGTAAGTAGAGAACCAAGGTTTGTTTTGTCTCCTGTTGTAATGGAAATTCTTTGGGCTGCTAGATGGTGCTGAGGCAGCATTAGATAATGTGTTGTTCCAGTTGAAAATTTGAGCCTCAAGATTGTTCGATTCTGTATTCAGATGTTCTATAGTATTCAGTAAGAAGGCATCTCTGTCAAATTTCTTGAAGCGCCTTTGCGAGAGAGCGTTAACAGACTGCTTGTTTAACATATTCTTCTGTAGAAGCAGCCTTATCTTAATTAAGTAGTGGTCTGACCAAGGTACTGGAATGATTGTAGAAGTTGATAAAAAACCTCTTGAAATTAGGTAGCTGGTTGCAAAGATAAGATCAGGTGTAGAGCCATGACTATGCGTTGGGACATCAATGATTTGGGTGAATTTAAGAGAGGACATTGCTTGGAGGAAGGCTTCTGCATCTTTGAGGTTGGTGGACTTAAGATTGAAGTCACCTAACAGAAGCGTGGGTTTGTTCTTTGCGGAAATGGCACATATAGTTTCAAGCGTAGATGCTAATTCATCAGGCGGGGCTCTGGGCGCTCTGTAAGTCAGGCAAAGTGCCATATATTTGTTCACAATGCTAATTGTGTTACCTTGAGGAGTGTCAGAGAAGCTTTGTGTTTTAAACTTTAGGAATTTCTTTGCAATTATCAACACTCCTCCTCCGCGCTTATGAGATCGTGGGCAGTTGTAAGCTATGTAGCTGTCTGATACCAATTGATTAATTAGAACATTATCGGTGGAATGGAGCCAAGTTTCTGTAATGCAAAGAATGTCCGGTTGATGGTCTTCTATGAGATCAACTATTGTGTGAATCTTGTTGCAAACAGATCTTGCATTAATGAGCTCAATAGTTACAAGCTCCAAGGGTACTGACGTATTGTGTGAATTCTTTGAATGTTGTGAGCAGGATTGAGATTTGTGCGTGTTGTTTTTTCTTGACATAGAGGTGTTGTGAGAGGTAGAGTGAGACAATTGTGGTTGTAAGTAATAATAGAAGGTTGGTGGTATCCAAGGTGGGAAATAGTATGGGAAATAGAAGTGAGGGTTTGGAGGTATGAAGTGTATGAGGAGAAAGCCGAAAGGAACGAACAATGTTATGTACATATTGGCTTGCTGTAAGGTTTTGCGATTACAGACAAATTTACCTTGTTTTTTTCATATGTGAAGCTGTTAGCATTGCTCTTAGCCTCTAATCGCCTTCGTGCCACGCCTAAGGGCCACGCCAAAGGGCGTATTATCATCTCAGCTGGTAGGCTGTTACCCATAATTATGGAGGACGGGGCATGTTGAAGTGTGTAATAGGAGACTCTAGTACTGCTCGCCCGAAGGCAATGTCTGAATGTGCTGGCTAATCCAGAGAGTAGCAGCGTATGTGTGATAATTTGAGCAGGTAGTGGCCTTGCAAATGTCCTCCAGAAAAGCCATCATTATATGTGTCTTTGTGGTAGCTGTTGCCCGGAGTCTATGGGTAGTAATAGCCATTGACAGTTTGAGGCCTGCAGTCTCATAATAGAAGGCAATACATTTTGAAATCCAAAGAGATAGTTTGTTTCCCCACTGGCTTCAGAGCCTTATTGGGAGTCACAGAATGAAAAAGCTGGGAAGACCTATTAGTAGAGGCTGTTTGGTACAGATATGCACGCAGGGCCCTCACACAGTCCAGAGTGTACAGAGTATGCTCCTCTGAAGTAGAATGTAATGGTGGATAATAGACTGATAGAAAAAATAGGCTGATTAATGTGAAAAGAAAAACCAGTTTGGGCTAGAAAGTTTGGATAACTCTTGAGAAGTATCTTGTCTTGTAGTATGCTGCATAATGCACCAATGCTTGAAATTTGCTGACGAGATGGCCACCAAGAAAAGTGTTTTCCATGTGAGATGCATGAAACTAAACTTATGCAGTGTCTGAAATGGTAGCTTAGTGAGTTGTTTAAGCACCACAGCAAGATTTTAAGCTGATGGTGGCTGCCTCACGTGAAGCTTCACATTGAAAAGTCCCTTAATAAAGCAAAAGTACTAGCAGATGTACAGATATAGATTGATTATTGATTGTATGATGGTAGGCTGAGGTGAATCCATATGGAATTAGAGGAGAAAGATGGAGGAGGTACTGTAAAAGGTGCTCTACCAAAGAGGTAAAGGAGTCTATTGAACGAGTGTGAAACTATGATTCAAATCTTCTCCATCTAGTGGATGGTTTTCTCAACTTCAGTAGCACGTCTTGAACTCTTTCTGGAAGTGGTAAATGGTGCATCAGTGAGGCATCAATATTCATGCCACCAGAGACAGTTTACTTAGATGGGATGCAACAAGATTCCATTCTCCTGAGTTAGGAGGTCAGGTAGGAGCAACGGAAATTCTAGTGGTTATGGTGAGAAGTACTGTGGATTGGGAATCATATCTGCGTGTGCCAGTGCAGGGTGACCAGGATCATAGGAGTGGAGTCTGCTCTGGCTTTCTGAATTGCTCTGGACACTAGAGGGGTGGGGGGAAGTGCATACAGGATGTGGTCACTCCAGGAGATTGAGAATGCATCCAGTGCTAGACTGCAGTGTGAACAAATGAATGGGACACTTCACATTGTCTTTGGTGGCAAGGAAGTCTATGTGTGATGTATTCCACTTGCAAAACAACGATTTACAACTGAACGATTCAGTGACCATTCGTGAGGGTCGAGTTGTAACTTAACATGTCTGCTAACTGATTCTGGTTGCATAGAAGGTAGGAGCCAGTAGATAGATATTATTACACAAGGCAAAGCACCAGATTTATTTATTTTTATTTATTTAGCCATTTTGCTATACTGCTTTGTCCTTCACTCAGAGCGGTTTACATTGTAACTCAACATTATTCATAAAACATAGAACAATTAACAGTATACAAGAATGCTTGAACAGGAGAGGGGGAGAAAATGGGAGGTAATATTATTAACTATGTACAAAGTCATGAGTGTATGACATAACTATATACAATTTAGTGTATAGTGTTTAATGGGTTGCAAGTCATGGCTATGGGTACACAAATGGTGGTTTGGCTTATGTTGTTGTTCAAATGGTTAGGTGATATGTCCCAGGTGATTTGTGTAGAGAAGAGTTTTCAATTTCTTTCTGAAGTCTTTAATGCCCATAGTTGTGTGCATGTCGTCCGGGAGTGAGTTCCATAGTGATGGAGCATAATGTGATAGCGCCCTTCCAGATGTGGCTTGTATGGTCTTATGGTATCCATGGGGTGTGATAATCATGTTGTTATTTCTCCTGGGCCAGGTACTTGTGTCTCTTATTATGGTGTCTTGTAGGATATAAGTTGATGATTGGTGAATGATTTTGAATATGATTAAGGTTGATTTGAATCTGATGCTGGATTGGATTGGGAGCCAGTGTAACTGACCAAGTATGGAGGTGATGTGTCCATGTTTGGGTGTTCCTGTGATGAGTTGTGCTGCTGTATTTTTTTGCTATTTGAAGTGGTAAGATGGTTTGCTTTGGAAGCCCCTGATAAAGTGAGTTAAAGTAGTCAAGTGTTGGAGTGATGATTGCCTGGTAGATGGTGCGGAAGTGATCATGGTCTAGAATCGGTTTAAGTCTCCTTATTATCTTCATTTTATGGTAGGCATTCGTGGTAGTTTTTGCTATGTGGGGTTGCATGGTGAGGTTTTGGTCCAAGATGATTCCTAGGTATTTGATTTCTTTCTTTACTGTTATTTGCTTTTGCTGTAAGTTGATTGTTTGTGGTGGGGTAATTGAGATGTTCCTAGTGATAAAGAGTGCCTCCATCTTTTTGTAATTTATGGAAAGGTTGTTGCTGTTGAGACAGACGATCATGTCTTCTACGCACACCGTTCTGGTTGAGAGGTCTGGCTTGTGTATTTCAACAGGAGTGTATAACATGATGTCATCGGCGTATAACCTATACTGGATTTTGTGTTTTTTTGATCATTTCACATATAGGCTGCATGTAGATGTTAAAAAAAAATTGTGGAGAGAGATGATCCTTGTAGGATTCCTTGGTTTATGGGAAAAGGCTTTGATTTGGTCATTCCACAGTTGACTTGTTGATGACGGTTGTAGAGGTAGGATTTAAACCATGCTAGTGTGTTGTTATGCAGGCCAATTTCTTGCAGACGTCGAAGTAAGATGCTGTGGGAGAGAGTGACAAAGGCAGAGAATATGTCCATGAAAATGAGGATAAATCCTGTTCTTGCATTGTCTATTCCTCTTATAATTCTGTCGAATAGAGAAAATAGCAGTGTCTCTGTGCCATGGTTGGGTCTGAACCCATGTTGATGTGGGTCCAATGGAGCATATTGGTCTATGTGGTCCTGAAGTTGTCTTTGAACTATATTTTTTTAAGATTTTAGCTATGAAAGGTAAGCTGGAGAATGGTCTGTACACAGCTGGGTCGTTTTTGTTGAGGAATGTGTCTTTGAGTAAAGGTCGTATGATCGCTTGTTTGAGAGATGTTGGCATGTATTCTTGGGTGAGTGACATAGTGGTTATTTTGTGGATAAAATATTTGAGTTGTTCCTTCATTGCTTTTAGCCAAGCAACGGGACAAGGGTCTGATGGTGAAGTAGTGGTGTTAAATGAGAAAATTATATCTTCAAGTTGCTGGGTGTATGGGATATTGAATGTTCCCTATAGTTCTCTGTGGATAGGGTCCTAGGATTGGTTAGTTATTATCATTGAAGTTGTTAGGTTCTATTTGAGGTATTTGTCTCTTAGGTAATCTGCCATTATTTGGGGGTGCACTTCAGGGGCGTTGCTTTTTTTTTTGTTTTCCGGTGAGTGTTCTCATGATGTTGAAAAGCTCCTTAGGTTTGTTAGGTTTGTTTGGAGTGGAGGAGTGGCCTAGTGGTTGGGGCAAGGTACTTCAGGCCGGAAGGTCGGGGGTTCAAATCCCACTAGAGGACAGCAACCTTGGGCCGGAAGGACTGGGGTTTCTAGTCCCACAGGTGCTCCTTGTGGTCTTGGGCAAGCCACTTAACCCTCCATAGCCCATGTTCCCTGTAAAATAGTTAGCTCCAAGTTATAATGCCCTGTTCAATGTAATTTCAGTTTGTTCAATGTAAACCGCACTGATTCAGAATAGCGCGGTATATAAGAGAATGTAAATAAATAAATAAATTAAACTGATCTCATGATGAGGTTTGTATGATGTTCTTATCTGCATCTATTGATTGTGTTAGTGTATTGGGTTTGATGAGCTCTGTAAGATGACTGGGTCTTTTATTTGTCTCCATTTTCTTTCAAGTCTTCTTAGAAGTCATTTAGCCTGATTTTGTTGGAGTACCGGGGGCCTTTTTGATCTGTGTGTGGATGATGGCTTTCTGGTAGGTGCCGATGCTGCTGTAGATAGGGAGCTGTTCCAGTTGTTAATAGTGTCTTCCAGGTTGTCTGTGTCTTACTGTATCTTAGGGATCATTTCTTTCAGGAATTCATCTTTGTTTAAACTTTTAAATTTTCTGCAACTATGTTGCGGGGGTTCCTGTAGTGATAATCGTGTGATGCGTATGGTAAAATTTATTAAGTGGTGATCTGACCATGGTACTGGGGTGACTGTGGGGTGTGTAATGTGGTTGTGGTCTATCATTGTTTGGGGGGTGAATATAAGGTCAGGAGTTGTTACAGATTTTGTGTGGGAGGTTTTAGTATTTGTTGGTACTGTAAGGCTTCCATGGCACTGAGGAAGGACTTGGCTTCCTTGTTGGGGGAAGCTCCAAGGTTAAAGTCTCCCAGGGCTATGAGGAGTTTTTGAGGGGTGCTGTAAGCACATACGGTTTCGAGAACTTTGGACAATTCATCATCCTTGGCAGTGGAGACTCTGTATGTGAGGGTGAGTGTGATATAGTTGTTGGCTATAGTGATTATATTTAAATCATCTGAACTGCTAGATGTGAGTGTTTTAAATTTAAACTGTGCTTTTGCTAGGATAAGAGCTCCACCTCCTCTTTTATGGTTTCTGGGGCAGTTGAAGGAAGGTGGCTGGAATGATTTGATCGAGGATGACCTGATCTGTGTCAGTTAGCCAGGATTCAGTGATGCATAGAATATCTGTTTTGTGTGACTCTAGGTAGTCGCTGATAGTGTAGGTTTTGTTTCTTATAGATCTTGCATTGACATGGGTGCATGTGATAGGAACTTCTACCATGGGGTTAGTACGTGGAGATTTTTTGCTAGGGGTGGGATTTATGTTTATGAGGTAGTGAGCTTTCTTATTGATTTTGATGTTAGGAGGTTGCCACAGGGGGATGTACCAGACATATGTGGGTGGTAGGTGAATTAAGGAATTTGTAAAGCTTTGGCTGGTTGTTGTTTGCCATTGTAGCAGTATTGCTATTAATAGAACATAAATGAGGTGTTTATAGTGAGACATAATTGTGGTAAGAAGATTTGGAAGATGCCTGTTGCCTTAAGAGTCTTGTGGAGGGCTGTTCAGCCTAGTTCTGATAGCTTGTTTGTTGGTGGTTCAGAAGGTTGTTGAATCTGTAGGATTGCTAGTTGTTTGTCCACACTATATTGTTATCCAGTGGTGGAAGTTGAGAGGCAAGAATTTCACCTCAGGTACGAGTGTGCCTCCCGCAGTTGATTTTAGAGGCGCCTGCCGGTTTCTGCATGTGGCTAATTGGATTTCAGGTCAGGGAGCGGGTGAGCTTCAGTTATGCTCCCTGTTGCCGGACGGCAATCTGGCAGCAGATAGTGTATGTAGATGTTGTTGAGTCAGACAGAGGGATTGGCAATGGATACAATGCAGCGGTTAGGGTGGTGAGCTTGGATAAAAAGTGCTATCAAGAGCAGAAGAATATGAGTCACAAACCAGGTACCTTATTGTGCAATTTCAGCGGCTGGCTTGGGTGTTGTAGTGGTTGCTCTTTGTAGTTAGGTGGGGGTGTTTTCGGCGCTCCAGATCCCTGCCTAAGGGCCACGCCAGATGTGAAGAGCTTCCAGACATTTTTATTTATTTATTTTAAAGTTTTTCTATACCATCCCTTCCAGAGATCAAGAGTGGTTTATAATTAACAAACTACATTCGACTTAAAACTTCAATCAAAGATATTACAGTGAATGATTTGTGGGTTATGTACAGATAATAAGATGATAATATTGAAATATGTACAGAGAACATATTTACACTCAAGATTTTTACATGGGTATTATGTGTTCACAGAAGTTGGGTAGATTAGTAAGGGAGGTTCTTAAATTGGGGGATAAAGAGGGAATTAGTGAGAGTTCACTGCTATGTTGGGTATATTTCGTTCTGGTCAAGTAAAACTCCAAAATGTTTAATAAATTAGAACATTTTAACTTCCTTGCAGAACATTTGAAGATCCTTTATAGCTCTTAGTTTATCTGGGAGAGCATTCCAAAGTATGGGTGCAACGTATGAGAAAGCTCTGTTATTCGTGTATACCAGTATTGTATATCGAAAGTGAGTAGGGATTGCTATATTATTTTGAGTGCATCCCTTCTTGTTCTCTCATTAGAAGAAATGTTGACCATCTTTGATATAAGCCTCTCCTGCCTTGTTTGTGGATATAAAACATGGCCATTTGGTTGTCTATCTGAGTGTGGAGCACTAACCCCTTCAATGTCTCTACAAAAGCCACAAGAGCTTTCCTTATAGCTCGGAGCACCAGCAGATTTATATGGAGGGTTTTTTCTTGGGCTGACCAAAAACCCTTGAATGTGTAGATTGTCAAGATGACCTTCTCAGCCAATCTTGGATGCATCTCTAGTGACTACTCTTTGAGCAGCAAGAGGATGTATGTATTTTCCCCTCCGAAGGTTGTAGATATTCTGTTGCCACTGAATTGCCTTGTGAAAATCATCAATCAGAGTTATGCTCATTAACAATGGATACAGCAACTGGTTCCATTGTCGCTTGAAATGTCATTGAACTTGTCTCATGTGGAGATGCGCATGCGGCACTATGCGAACCATTGCTGCCATATGCCCCAGGAGTTTTAGCATGTTCTTTGTTGAGGTATGATTTATAGCTTTAGCAGTTGCTGTATTGCCTATGCCCTGTGGAGAGGCAGCATAGGAGTGGTCAACAAGGTGGAAATTTGGACCCTCATGATCCTGTGTCTTGAGATGGAATGAGCAAGGATTTCTTGAGATATGAACCCTAAACTGATTAGCAGGTGAATTGCTTCACTCAAGAAGTTTTGAGCTGCTTGAGGGCAGTTACCCATGATTAGCCAATCATCGAGATAAGGTATATGAAAATTCCCCTCTTGCACAAGTGTTCTGTAGCAATCACCATGAAGACACGAGGAACTGATCAGAGGCCAAAAGGTAAGATACAATACTGGTAATGGGTTCCTAGAAAATTAAAGCACAGATATTTTCTATGTGCTATATGGATGGGAATGTGGATTTAGGCATTTTTGAGGTCTAGGGATACAAGCCATTCATTTGTTTGGATTAGCAACAGGATCACTGCTAATCCAAGAGAATACATTATGAGTTTCTCCTTGAAAATAGACTTTTTAAACTTTTGGAGGTCAAGAATGGGATGCATTCCCCCTGTTTTCTTGGGAATAAGAAAATCCTTGGAGTAGGATTTTCAATTTCTCTCTTGAAAAGGAACTTTCTCTATGGCATTTGGCATTATGAGGACTTAAATCTCCTGTAACAGGGAGGTTCTCTGGGCTTTTTGAGGACAACATGAGGAAGGAGGGGGGGGGGTGTCTTAGGGATGGATCCAATTTGAAGCAAATATGGTATCCTTTTCCAATGATGTTTATGACCTACTTGTCTGAGGTGATGGGCTTTCAAGTTTCTAGAAAACACAAAAGACAACCTCCAACTGGGATATGGGCCTTCTGTATGCAGTCAAAAACTAGGTCTCCCCTTCTGCTGATGTTTCTTCTCCTGAGGCTTCTGCCGCTGCTAGTAGGGCTGAGAGGTCTGTTGTGAGCAGGGCTTATTGTAGTGATATTGATAAGAAGAATACCTCCGATAAGTATAATTAGGCTTCTTGCAATGGTAAGGCTGATTATATTTTCCTGAAGTTTGTGGCAATGTAATTTGCAGACAGCGTTTTCGTGGTGCTACAATCATCCTTTATCAAAGTCACTGTCTCCATGACCTTATCCCTAAAAAAAAGGTTTTCTTCAGTACTTCTGCTATCCTCTCATGGACATCCTCTTGCACCCTCAGTGCCTTAAGCCCAAGCCATCCTCCTGATTGTTATTGTGGCAGTTGCTCCCTCATTGCCATGTCATACATATTATAGGATGATTGAATTAGAAGTTTGGTATATTCCTGGAAGTCTTGCAGTGTAGCTTGGTCTACTTCCACAGAATGCTTAAAAGGACAGGCAAGTTTGGTCAGCATATTTTTCCTCTATATTGTAGAGAAATTGGGACGCCTGAAATTGATGGGCTGCTATAAGAGCATTAAGCATCATATTTTGGTACATTCACTTTCCTAATATATCTAAGAGGCACAAGTTTTTCCCTGGAGGGGTATTTGAATAAGCCCAAGAACTCTTGCATACTTAAGGGCTGATTCGATGACAACCGAGTGGTGGGGTAGCTGCAACATCTCATACCTTTTAAGACAGGATGGACCCTATATTTTGTTTTCATTCTCTTGGACATGAGTTTTGCAGAGAAAGGTGCCTACCAGGTCTTGAAATGCAGATCAAGCAGAAGTTTATGCACTGGGAAGCAGACAATGTCCTTGGGGACATCAAGGTATTTAAGTGTGCTCAAAAATTCTAACTGCGGATCTGGTTTGTCCTGAGTTGTAAAATCAAGCCTTTTAGAGATCTTTAGCAGGAAGTGTGGATATGAGGTGTCTTTTGATGGGAAGTTATTCTGAGACTGAGAAAGTAAGCAGGAAACAAGCACTGAGAATCACCGTAGGAGGAGATCATTGAGCCAGAGCAGTTGCAATGATCTTTCAGGGGACTGTGATTGGAGACCAATAGCTAAGAAGGGAGGCTTGCTGATGATGGTGTGGATAGGTGATGGGGTGATGCTTTCTGTTTTCTAACGCTTGCCTCCCCCACTGGTAAAGGTTGTCATAGCTTATCCATACCATACTTTTCTTGCAAAAATTCTCTCCACAACTTGGAAATCATGGGATGTGGCTGTGAGGGTGAGTGAGAGGTCAATGACTGAGAAGAAAAACATGCTGGAGATGGTGAGATCTTGTGATATGAGCATGCCTTAAGATTAGCAGTCTCAGTCACTTAGACTTTATGGGACGCTGCCCCTTTAAGAGAGCCAGAGCTGTCATCTGTGCTGTATTGCTCTGTATGGTGATGTTAGCACCACTTGTGGTAGTGTACATCTGGGCTGGGCATGGGAATTGTGGCTGGATCGACATCATACTTTTAAAGGAACTATGCTGTGTTTCCTCAGTGCCAAGGATGCCAAACCCTCAGAGTTTTCAAATCTACCCCCTGTGTGGGAGGGGCCAAGAATGTGATGATTTGCTGTGGCATGAAGAGGAGGCCCCAGCAAGAGAGAGTTTGTGAGAAAAGCCATTGTTTATGAAGAAAAAGATGCAGTTTTTCAAAATTTAAAATATAATCTTGCAATTACACCAGTTGGGGAAGATGACGTAAGAAAATATCAAGAAATTCAAATTATTGAATCTGTGAGCCCATGGAGAATGATCAAATATTTTTCATTGGGGAGGAACTTCAACTTGTCGTGAACTACCACCAAGAATATGCCAGTGCTCTCCTTAGAAATGAAGCTATGAAGATGATTATGGTTTATGTCCAGAAAGAGGCAAGATGTGATGATCTGAGAACGTTCTGAAACAAGGGATGTGAATGATGACATCTAAAGAATATTCTGAGTTAAACTGAGAAAGCTGATATAAGTATTTCTGGCCTTGAATCTGATAAGAAACCCAGTGAAGCTTCCGTTGGAAAAGATCCATGTGCTAGAATCTAGAGCACAAGACTTATTTCCAGAACATGGATGTAAGCTGCAAGCAAGCAGAAATGAGTTGAAATAAAAATGATATTGAATACAATAAAAAAAAATTCTTAATGAATATCATTGACAATCAAAAATAATTGGATGCTATGCTTACCATGATGTTACTCCTATGATCCACTGAAGCCATTGCCTGTGAAGAAAAAGATACTGTTAGTCATCTTAACAACTGAGACAATTCAAATAGAAACTATGCTCAAGAAAACACGTAAGCATGACCTTGAAAAGAGTAATGTTAGCATAGAAAAGAGAGATGGTAGTTGTCAGGGGGTTCTTGCAGTTCCCTCAGGTGAGAAAGATGACCTCTGAAAATTTCAGGAAAATATTTTAATCATTGAACCTAAACAAATTATCTGTGAGCTAGAGGAAATCATTCCTGAATGGAGAGAGAATTCTCAGAATGACCAAATATTTACGATTGGTCAAGAACTAAAGTTTGTTAAGAATTTTCACCAGCAATACACCAGTTTTCTCAAAAAATGCCACTACAAAGACAATATGGCTTACATCTAGGAAGAGGTGAGATGTGATCTGAAAGAAGTAAAGTGTTCTGAGATAAGATGTACCATGATGATACCCTAAAGAATACCCCAGCAGATTATTTATTTATTTATTTATTTAGCAAGGCTTATATACCACCTTTCACCATGGTCAAGGCAGTTTACATAGAACAAAGGTAAAATTTTACATTGAACAATTGAACTTATGTCTAGATTACTAGTAACTATATACAGTTAGGTAGATGATACAAGACATCTATCGTTGTTTCTGAGATCAAACTATGAACAGTACAGAGAAATCAACTTTATTTATTTATTTAACAAGTTTTTATACCGCCTTTTCCTTCAATCAAAGCGGTTACAAGAAACACAAAGGTTATAAGCAAGGGAAACATACACAGTATAAACATAACAGGACAGTGGTAATATAGGAAAAATAACAAGGGTTAACAATATAGCAAAATTATTTATATAATAGATACAATAGATGATAACTAGTCAATTGTTGATCCATAGTGTTCAATGAAAAGTGTAGTTTTTAATTGCTTATGAAAGTCTTCTAAATTATCAATTGAACGTAAATCAGGAGGGAGAGAGTTCCAAATTAAAGGGGCAGCCAAAGAAATTGCTCTTTGTGAAGTACATCTGCATGATTTAGAGTAGTTTCTTGGGGTGTTGAGGGTGTTTGAAGTGGATAACCTTTTTGGTCTACTGCTGTTATCATGGAGTAAGAGGGCATGGAGGCTGATTGCAGAACTCTTGTGTTTCATTTTGAAAATATTTATGATTAACTTATACTTTATGCGAAGGGTTATCGGGAGCCAGTGGAGTTCTTTAAGGATGGGGGTAATGTGGTCATAATTAGTTGAGCCATTGATAATTCTTGCTGCTGTATTCTGTGCCATTTGGAGTGGCTTGAGAGCATGTTTTGAAAGACCATTGTAGATAGGGTTGCAAAAATCCAGAATGGGAGTAATAAGTGCCTGGCAGACTGTACGAAAGTGTTCATAAGAGATAAGAGGCTTGAGGCGTCTAATTATTTTCATTCTGTAGTAGGCGTTTTTAACAGTTTTTCTTATGTGAGATCGTAGGTTTGGCTTATTATCGAGGGTTACTCCGAGGTATCTTACTTCATCCTTAATTGGAATCTTTGTGTTATTGCATGTGATGTATGGTGGGGGATTAAAGCTGGTGTTTCTAGTTACAATAAGTGCTTCAGTCTTGTTCAAGTTTAATGCAAGGTTGTTATTTGTCAGCCAAATGGAAATGCTGGTAATGCAGTTTGAAATCTTGTTGTAGTCTGGGCAGTTAATATCAATTGGAGTGTAAATCATGATATCATCCGCATAAATCGTGTAGTCTATTTGATGAGTTGCTATTATGTGACAGATTGGTTGGATAAATAAGTTAAAGAGAAGTGAGGAGAGTGCAGATCTTTGCGGTACGCCTTGTTTGATTACCGTGTGACGTGAAGTGTTTAGACCAATTTTAACTTGAAACTGCCTATCAATTAGGTAGGACTCAAACCAGTTTAGGACGGTGCCAGTTAAACCGATGCTCTTTAGTCTGGTTAAGAGGATTGCATGGTCCACTGTATCAAAGGCCGCTGAAATATCTAAGAAGATCATTAAGGTTCCTCTATTGTAATTGTCTATGGTTTGAGTGATGTCATTGAATAAATATAGAAGTAGCGTTTCAACTCCATGGTTAGGGCGGAAGCCATGCTGATGTATGTCAAGTGGTGCATGCTCATCAATATGGTCTTGGAGCTGTAGTTGTACTGCCTTCTCAATAATTTTTGCCAGGAGTGGTAAGCTGGAAATTGGTCTATATGCAGCTGGATTGTTTTTTTCAAGGTTTGTTTTTTTAGGGATAGGTCTAATTGTAGCTATTTTTAGCTGTTCTGGCATGATTCCTTGTTGTAGGGAGTTGGTTTCTTGAGTTGATTTTATTGTTGTTGATGGGTTTCATGGGAATGGGGAGCAAAGTGTTGGCAAATAAAAGGATTTTCAGGCATTTTCTGAATGTGGGTAAGTCTGTGATGGTACAAATTGTGCCTAGGAGAGCATTTCAGGCTGAAGTTGCATGCAGTTCAAAGGCTTGAGCACATGCTTGTTGGGTTGATTTTGTTCTTGCGTGGGGATGACTAAGGTTTTTATAGTAACTTGTCTTCTTGTACGGTTATGTTGCGGTATTTGGAGCAATGTGCTTAAGTGCAGTGGGGGATTGCTGTTGATTGCTTTATGTATTATCAGAAGCGTTTTGTACCTGATTTGACTAACATGTGGGAGCCAGTGCAATTGTTTCAAGATGGGTGTTATGTGATCATATTTTGATGATCCCTTTATGGTGCATGCCACGGTGTGCAGCGGTGTATGGAGAGGGATCATGGTTGAGTGAGGCAGGCCTCAGTAAATTAAGTTACAGTAGTCCATGTGCAGTAGGATTAGAGCTTGGAATGCTGTGTGAAAGGGTGGTGGGTCGAGGAGAGGGCGTAGTCATTGGAGGATTCTCATTTTGTGGTATTCAGCTTTCGTGGTGCATTGTATTTGTGATTTGAGGGAGAGGTTTTGGTCCAGTATGTTTCCAAGGTACTTGATTTCGGGTTGTATCTTTACTTTGTTATTGTTTATGATGATGGAGTCTGGAAGGGTGAAGCTGGTGTCTTTTGTAATGAAAAGCTTTTCAGTCTTTTTGTAGTTGATGGTGAATTGTTTTCTTCTAACCATTGGGAAACATCCTCAAGGCAAAGTGTGAGTTTTGTGTTGGTGGGTTGTTCCTTGTTGAATATCCATAGAGCATGATGTCATCTGCGTAGATGTGGAAGTTGAGGTTATGGGTTCTAATGATTTGGCAGAGTGATTGTACGTAGATGTTAAAGAGCAATGGAGAAATGGTGGATCCTTGTGACATATCTTGTGTCTGCCGATATATGAGAGATATGTTGTGTCCAATTTTTATTTGTTGCTGCCTGTTGGTGAGGTAGGATTTAAACCATTTCAGTACTGTGTTTTGAATTCTGGAGGCTTGGAGGCATTGAAGAAGGATGTGATGATTTACTGTGTCAAAAGTTGCTGATATGTCAAGAAATATCATGATATATCCCTGTTTTTTTCTGCGTTCCTTTTATTAGTGTGTCTAGGAGTGAGATCATCAATGTTTCTACACCGTGGAGTGGGCAGAAACTATGCTGCTGGAGATCAAGGAGTTTGTTCTTATCGATGTGTTCCTGGAATTGTTGCTGTACTGTTTTCTTGATGACTTTTGTTAAGAATGGGAGACTGGGGATGGTCCTGTATGATGCTGGGTCCATCAGGATGAGGTTGGGTTTTTTGAGTGTTGGTCAGATGGAGGACAACTTCAGTTGTTCTGGCATGTGTCCTTCTTGAAGTATGGATTGTGTGAGTTTTGTGATTATGGGGTTGGGTTCCTGCTTGGTTGCTTTGATCTAGTTGACTGGGTATGGATCAAGGGAGGATGTTGTGATGTTGAGTGAAGCGATTAAGGCTGTGATGTTGTCTTCGCTGATGGAGGCAAAGGTTATCCAGGGGGTGTTGGAGGTGTGTTTGGGATGTGTGGGGGGGGGAGAGAATGGAAGTTTGGGTGAAGGAGGAGTTGCTTATAGTGTTGTGCTAGAGTTTGATGGTTTATGCTGAGATCAGATTGGTTGTTGATATGGGGTTTTGTGAGCTGTTTAACAACGTGAAAGAGTTCTTGTGATCTGTTAAGGGAGCTAGTGATTAGTTTGGAGTGATAGGCTCATTTTGCATTGTCAGTAGTAATGCGGTAGTTGTTCATTAGTGATGTGTAGAGTTGTTTATCTGAGCTGAGTGTGGTTTTCTTCCATTTTTGTTCCAGTCTTCAGAGCTAGGATTTTAGTTTTCTGAGTTCAGAGGTGTACCATGATGTCCTTGTTTTCTTGGTTGTTGTGAAGTTCGTATTTTCAGTGGTAGTTGCTGCTCTTTTTATGGTGGAGTTCCAGATTGTTATAATGGCATCAGGGTCTCCATTTCCAGTTCTGGTAGTATGTTCCTTAGGAAGGATTCTTTGTGGAAGCATTTTGTTTGGTCGTTGATGTGTGGAGCAGTTTGTAGGAATGTTATATGGGAGGGGGAAGGTGATCAGGCTGTGGTCTGACCAGGGAATGTCATAGTGGCATATTGAATGCGGTGTGTTTGTATGTATTCTTTGAATGTTGGTGAAAATCAAGTTGAGGGAGTTGCCTTTGTTGTGCATAGGGGATTGGATGATCTGTTTGAGGTCCATGGCTGTCATGGTTTGTAGGAAGGCTGAGGCTTGTTTGGGTGGTGCTGAGGGAAGATTGAAGTCTCCCAGGATGAGGAAGTCTTTCGTCATTCTGGTATTTTCGAGGAATTTTTTAATTAGGTGAGATAAGTCTGAGGTGGTGGCAGTTGGAGGTCTGTAGATGAGACAGATTGTTAGTTGTTTGTTGGTGATGGTCAGGATATCTGTTTCTTCTGAGTTTTCCATGGTGAGTGGATGAAAATGAAACTGTGTTTGTGTTATGATTAATACCCCTCCTCCTCTCCATTCTGTTCGTGGGCAGTGAAAGAGGGCAAACCCAACTGGTGGGAGTTGGTTCAGAAGCACTGAATCTGTGCCTGTGAGCCAAGATTTTGTTATGCAGAGTAGGTCAAGGTAGTGTCCTATGATGAGATCTTGTATGATGGGTATTTTGTTCCTTACCGAGCATGTGTAATGCATGGATAAGGCAGAGATGGTGATCCAGAAGCTCAGTGGATATGGCTAATGCCACCCACTGAATTGGCATTAGTTACACCTACGATGTCTGCAGAAGCAGCGATTACTACGCATTGCGGATGCTTGTGATAACTGCTCATTGCCTTGTTGCAGACATGATCACTCTCCGCCCACACCCTGCCCACTCAAAAAAATGAATGCGCAATCTGCAAATATCACAGGAAATTGCTGCGCTATCTGCAGTTGCCCTTGTTAGCTGTTACCGTGCTGCACTTTTCCCACGCTATTGGCGTGTTAACAGCAAATGCACCTTAGCAGACAGACCCTATGGCTTCAATAGGAAAAGATCATTGTGCTAGCAATCTGGAATACACTACCAATACTACTACTACTGAGCATTTATATAGCGCTACAAGTCGTACGCAGTGCTGCACAGACAGGTAAGAGACAGTCCCTGCTCATCAGAGCTTACAATCTAGTCAAGACAAACACAGAAGATGTAGGCAGGGATAAAGCAAGGGGAAAGAAAAAGGAGGTCAGGTGAGTCAAGATCCAAAAGCAGCAGCGAAGAGGTGAGTTTTCAGCCTGGATTTGAAGAGGGTTAGAGAGGATGCCTGGCATACAGACACAGGTAGTTTGTTCCAGGCATAAGGCGCAGCAAGGTGAAAGGAGCAATCTGGAGTTAGCAGTAGAAGAGAAGGGCACAGATAGAAGCAGTTTGCTAGAAGAGCGGAGTTCCCGAGGGGGGTTGTAAGGAGAGATAAGAGAAGAAAGGTAGTGAGGAGCTGCAGAGTGAATGCATTTATAGGTCAGCAGGAGAAGTTTGAACTGGATGTGGAAACGGATAGGGAGCCAGTGAAGTGACTTGAGAAGAGGAGTAATATGGGTATGATGAGGCTGGTGGAAGATTAGCTGCACAGCAGAGTGTTGAACAGATTGAAGGGGAGAGAGATGATTCAAAAGGAGACCAGCAAGTAGTAGGTTACAGTAGTCAAGATGGGAGGTGATTAAGGAGTGGATAAGTGTTTTAGTAGTATGTTCAGAAAAGAAAGGGCGGATTTTGCTGATGTTATAGAGAAAGAAATGGCAGGTCTTAGCTATCAGATGGCTATGTGTGGAGAAAGAGAGAGAGAGGAGTCAAAGACAACCCCCAGATTGCTGGCTGAGGAAACAGGAAGGAGTACAGAGTTATCCACAGAGATTGAGAAAGGGGGAAGAGGAGGGGAGGTTTTAGGGGTATTGATAAGAAGTTCAGTCTTGGCCATGTTCAGTTTCAAGCGACGGTGAGACATCCAGGCAGCAATGTCAGAAAGGCAGGCAGAGATCCGGGTCTGGATTGCCGGAGAGATTTCAGGCGTAGAGAGGTAGATTTGGGAGTCATCAGCATACAGATGGTACTGAAAGCCATGGGAAGAGATAAGCGCACCAAGGGACTGGGTATAAAGAGAGAAAAGGAGTGGACCGAAGACAGATCCTTGGGGTACACCAACTGGGAGTGGGGTAGCAGAGGAGGAGGAGCCACCAGAACACACACTGAAAGAGCGATGGGAGAGATAGGAGGAGAACCAGGATAGTAAGAGCCCCTAAAACCAAGCGAGGACAGGGTATCGAGGAGAAGGTTGTGGTCAACAGTGTCAAAAGTAGCAGAGAGGTCAAGAAGGATGAGGACAGAGTAAAGGCCCTTGGAGTTTGCCAGGAACAAGTCACTGGAGACTTTGGCAATAGCCGTTTCAGTAGAGTGTAAAGGATGAAAGCCAGACTGTAGGGGATCCAGGAGGGCATGAGAGGAGAGGAAGTCGAGACAGCGGTGGTGAACCGCACGTTCAAGTAGTTTAGAAATGAAGGGAAGGAGAGAGATGGGTCAATAATTAGAAAGACAGGTGGGATCAAGTGAGGGTTTCTTGAGGAGAGGTGTGACCACAGCATGTTTGAAGTCTGCAGGGACTGTTGCAGTGGAGAGCAATAGGTAGAGAATATGAGAGATGGAAGGAACAACGGTGGAGGAGATGGGGCTTAGGAGACGGGTGAGGATAGGATCAGAGGAGCAGTTGGTGAGTTTGGAGGAAGAAAGAAGATGTGCAGTTTCCTCTTCAGAGATCACAGGAAAGGAAGAGAGGGTAGCAGAGGTGGGGGGAGGGGGAGAGTTGGGAGTGAAGAGGAGGAGGAGGGGAAGTAGCTGACTTTGTGGGGAATTGGAGGGTGATTTTGTGGATTTTGTCATGGAAATAGTCAGCCAGGGTTTGGGCAGAAAGGGAGGGAGGGATCAGAGGCGGAGGCACTTTGAGAAGAGAGCTGAGAGTAGTAAAGAGACGGCGAGGATCAGAGGCAAGAGTTAGTCAGATGGACATAGTAGTCTTGTTTGGCAAGAGCTATGGCTGACTGGAAAGAGACAAGCATGAACTTGAAGTGTAGAAAGTCTGCAGGGCAGCGGGATTTCAGCCAAGCACGCTCAGCAGAACAGGCACAGGAACATAGATAGCGGGTAGTGGATGAAAGCCAGGGCTAGGGTGCAGAACATCTCACAGGACGTGGCATGGGCGGAGCTAGAGCATCCAGAACCGAGGAGAGTGCAGCATTATAAGAAGTTACTGCCTTGTCAACAGATTTACATGACATAGTGGAAGAAAGAGATAAAGAAATAGTGGAAGAGAGAGCCAAGGGCTCAATAGTATGAAGGTTTCTAAATAGGTTGGAGGAGAAAGGATGAGGCTGAGGCAGCGGGTGATGAAGATTAAAGCTTAAAAGGTGATGGTCAGATAAGGGAAGAACTGAGCTACAGAAGTTTGAGGGTAAGCAATTTGAGAAAAATATCAGGTCAAGGCAGTGGCCGTGCTGGTGAATGGGGGCAGTAGAACAAAGTTGGAGGTCAAACGAGGAGGTAAGGGAGAGGAGCTTTAAAGCATAAGGATCAGAGGGGTTATTGACATGAATGTTAAAATCCCCAAGAATAAGAGTGGGAGAAGAGGAATCCAGAAAGAAGGAAAGCCATGAGTCAAAGTCAGTGAGAAAGGTAGAAGCAGACTTATCAGGAGGTCGATAAATAATTACCCGGAGAGGAAGTGGAGTGAAAAGGCGGATGGAGTGGACTTCAAAAGAGAGAAAGGAGTGAGACTGAGGCAGCAGGAGGGGTTGGAATTGGCAAGAGGGAGAAAGTAGAAGCCCAACATCACCACCACGGCCAGTGGGACGAGGTGTGTGGGAGAACTGATAGCCCCCATGACACAGAGCAGCAGTAGATGCGGCATCGTCTGGGAGGAGCCAGGTCTCAGTTAGAGCAAGAAGATGTAGAGCATTGGAGATAAAGAGATCATGAGTAAAAGCGAGTTTATTAGAGACAGAGTGTGCGTTCCACAGAAAGGGAGAGTGGAAGGGGAAAGGAGAGGGATATGGATAAGATTAGAGATGTTGCATGAAAATCTCTTCTCAGAGTGAGACAGAAGTCTAGGAGGGCCAGGACTGGGCTTGATATCTCTGGAAGAGAGAAGGAGAATGCAGAAGTTATTACCTGAAAATGGAAGCAAGCTGCAAGCAAAAAGGCATAAGTGCAACAATATAAGCTATAATCAAAATGAAATTCTTAATAATGATATAAATGATGTCCTGTTTTGCATTCAAATGAATGGCATTGGTAATAAAGATGATATTTGGAGCCATGGTTACCATGCGGTTACTCCCATGGTCCCGAATGAAGCTATTGTCCATGAAGAGAAGGATTCTGTTAGGCAAAATTTAAGAGATTGAGATTGACATGCAACAGAATTATTATCTGACAAACTTTAATCTGTTAGAAAAACCAAAGTCATATTACATCACACCAGTTGAAACAATTCAGGTGCAGGCCAGTTCCAAAAGGTGCACGGCCGGGCCATCAGAATGCCTAAAACTTAGATGGAGCCAAGTTGTACCCGATTCCGCAACTGCGGGATCTGTACGTACATGCAATTGCAGAATCGGGCACTTAGACGGCCCGGCGTGCACCTGATCCCATGGAGGGAAACAATTGGGAGGCTGCCTGCACAGGCCTCACAATGGAATCCCATCACCATGGCACCGGCACATCCAGCCGGAGTTACAGAATGGCCTGTCCAAGAGCAGGACTCAACACACCGCTATCTGACCCTCTGTGGGGGCCCCCAAGACCTGGATCTGGTGGTGGGTGCTGTCCTGCAGCAGTAGCCTGGGGTATGGGTGCCTGCATCCCACGAGCATCTCAGTGCTCGGGACTTATTCCACCATCAGGGTGGAATAAGCTGGGTGTGTATCTCAGCGACGGGGTACATACAGAGGCCTGACCTGAATGGCCTCTGTGCATCCTGGTGCCTTGCCCCCCCTGCTCCGCCCATTCCTGCCCACATCCAGTACTCTCCGCACAAATGCTTTGTATGTGCGAGGAGCGCAGAGGACTGAATCGGGTTCCAGGGCTGTGCGCGGGTTGGACATCCAGGCCGTACATCCAACCCCGCTATTTGTGGGACAGAAGGCGGACCATACTGTACAAATCATAGGCAGTGGAATGGGGTGGACCACAGGGGTCATGGACCCACCAATATTTTGCCCAACACAGTAATTCTGAAAATCCCACGGAGCACCATTAAATCCATTATACCAAAATGGAAAGAATATGGCACCACTACATAGTCTGCAGGAGTGTGTTAAATCAAAGTCTGAGACCTGTTTTCTCTTTATAAATTTCACCATAAGTTACTAAAGTGAAGTAGATCATAGCCAAAGTTTTTTGTTTTTGGGGGATTGTACACATTCTTTATATACCACTACAAACCTGACAAGAGAAGGCCGCCCACCAAAACTCACAGATCGGGCAAGCAGAGATGCCACAAAGACACCAATGATAACACTGAAGGATCTGTAAAGATCTACATTGGAGATTGGAATATCTGTCCATAGGACCACTTTAAGCCATACACGCCACAGAGCGGGGCTTTATGGAAGAGTGGCCAGAAAAAAAGCCATTGCTTAAAGAAAAAAATAATAAAACACATTTGGAGTTTGCACAACAGCATATGGCGCAGCCCCCCCCCCCCCCAACACATAGAAGAAACGCCATGTGTGGTCCAAACCCAACACTTCCCATCACCCCAAGAACACCATTCCCACAGTGAAACATGGTGGGACAGGAAAACTGATCAGGATTGAAGGAACGTTGGATGGCACTAAATATAGGGCAATTCTCAAGGAAAACCTGTTTCAGTCTGCCAGAGATTTGAGGCTGGGATGAAGGTTCACCTTCCAGCAGGACAATAATCCTAAACATACTGCTAAAGCTATACTGGGAGCCCCATTGGGGTTCCCATTTGAGTTGTATGCAGTTCAAAGTTTGGGCATTGAGAGGGAGGGACATTGGATTTGGGTTGTTGGAACATACTTTGGAAGATACTCTGGAATACATTGTGGAGGAGAGAGAAGAGTAAAGGGGATAAAGGAATGTCGAGAAGAGATTTGAGAGAAGTTATCAGACATCCCTAGAACAATGCTTAAGTTTCAACTGCTCTGTGATACTTTAAGATATGGTTGTTCTCATAAGAGATAACAATGTTTCTTGGTGAAGTATGTGGGGTAGTTAATTTTGATATATAGTTTGGTGTTATCTAAGGAAATATGTATGGCTATCTTGTTCATGTATGTATTGTGATAGGGTGAGCTGTGTGGATGAGATGGAATGAGAGAGAAGTGAGGAATGTACCTTTAAAGACAGATGTAAACAGGGTTCCCATAGAAACCACAAGCCACCGGAGCATGCAGTAGCTAGAACTAAGCCCTGCCCAAGCAGTGACGTAAGAGCTAGATTGAGCCCTAACAGCTCTCACGTGTGCAGAGAGGAGGGTGTGGCTGAAAAGAAGCACCATTTTAAAACTGCTTCAGAGTTTGAGGAAGAGGGGAGCGAGAGTCAGGAGGAGAAAGGAAGCCACGGGAAAAGGGAGCACGAGGAGCGAAGGAGTGGAGAAGGAAGGCCAGCTGATTCTTACTCTCAGAAAGCAGTGGAACCAAGGTTGGAACCTGTCCTAAAGCACCCCAGAGAAAAGAAGCTGGAGAGGTTTGTTTCCACGTGGGGAAGCAGCTCAGAGAGGCAGCCAAGTAAGAGAGGTGGGGAAGACAAGTTTGCTACAGTTCCTAACAGAGGCTTTTCTGAAGACGCGGTCAGAGAGCTGAGGAAAAGCACTGAACGCTGTGCTAGACAAAAGATAGTGAGAGCAGCTCCAGGCAGGAACAGGAACAGTTCAAGTAAGTGCCGTGAATCAGCTTTAGAGGCTGTTGATAAGCTATTCTATGAGAGAGAAACTCCTTCTTTAAACTATGCTGGTGCAGAGCAGAAAGAACACTTTGTAGGAAAGCTGAAAGAGTTTCTGCAGAGTGTAAAATTCAAACCTTCTGAAATAAGTTCCCAGGAAGATGACTCAAGTGAAGCTGTTGAAGAAATGTAGATAGAAACTATGAAAGTCCTTGTGATAGTGACGTAGCAGAAATGGAATGCTCATTCTGTAAGACAAACAAACTAAACATGTGCTAGGCTCAGGCCAGGAGAAGAAGTTTGTTTAACCTGGTTTTTGTCAAGCTGAGTGAGAAAGAAAACTCTTGCTAGAAGTTTTAAGTTTGCCTGATGTGATTAACAGCCATAGCAGTGAAAGGCATTTATCTGAAGAAAGCTGAATGCAGCTGCTGTGGAAAGAATATTCCTGACTTTGATGTTTAAGCCTGTTTTGTTCCTCTTCTTCATTTACTTTGGAGAATTTATCCTTGCCTTGTTTTGGCGCTATGAATTTTGATGCGAGGGGGAAACCCTGAAATAAATTTCTTTGTTTTGCCTAACAAACTGTGTGGTCACACTACTTTGCTTGGAGAGTTTCTGAAACTACAAGTCCCAGCATTCCGTGCTGGCAGCCAAAGACTTGGGACAGTACTCAAAAGGGCAAATAAGGCAGCCCTTTTGCCTATCGGCCATAAGCCTAGGCAGGGGGTCACGACAGTATGTAAGTATGAAAAGGATGTGTGTATGTGTATGAATGTTAAATGAGTGTATGATTGAAGACTGTGTTGGGTTGGTGATATGTTTTAAATAATTAGTGTATTGGATTATGTATAGACAATTGATGCACATTTGGTATTTATCATAAAGATGTATGATGTGTAATAAAATATTTACAAAACTTCTGAATATTTGAATTAGCAAATTAGGAGATATGTGCAGAAAATATATAAAAAACATATAGAGAGATAGGTAGTTTTGAGTTGTAGTTTTGTACCTTTATAGGAGCCCTATATTTTTGGATAGAGGATGTTAAAAGGAAATGACCTTTTAGGGCTCATGGTTACATTGTATTTATGTTTTGAGTTTTCATGATTTTGTAACTTTTGGTGGTGATTTGGTTTAGTTTATCTGTTTATTCCGCAATGCATCTGAACTAGTGCTATCCAAGATGGTGGAGCAAATTGGGAATCAAAATAAGCTGGATACCTTTTGCTTCACTGATCTGGCTGCAAATCGGTTATTATCGGGTACTCGTCTGTTTGGAGCAGAGATCTCACATGTTGTGCAATGTGATTTGTCTGCAATAAGTGCATTAAAACGTAGGATAATAAGGGCCAAATTACATGCAGAGACTATGAAGGAGTACTGTCGGGAACATCGTATTCCTTGTGGATTAAGGATTATCGAGCTCCTCGTTTGTTTGAAACAAATGTGGCATTTGTGGAAAGGTGGAATGCTATATTGTCCAAATGTTTGTTTGATCTGATATTGCATATTGTAGAAACTACGGCAACTGAGGTCTCCAAACTACAACACTTTCTCCGTCTTAACCCTTCTAAGTCCACTGCTATGTGGGTTTCACTTTCTGGGTCATGTCCGTCAGTCACACCTATGATTGATTCTATTCCTGTCCCTTTGGTGTCCTCTTTTCGGTATCTTGGGGTGATTCTTGATTCTTCTCTCTCTTTTCATGATCATATTTCTTCCCTTACAAGACGCTCCTTTGCCATTCTCCGTCGCCTCCGGGCTGTTCGTTCTATTCTTCCCCTTGGGTCCCTGGTCACTCTCGCCCTTGCGCTTATTATTAGTCGTCTCGACTATTGTAACATTTTTCTGGCCAATCTCCCCAAGTACCAACTTCATCGTTTACAGCTCATCCAAAACACTGCCGCCCGTATTGTAACCTTTGCCCGCCGTTTTGACCACATCACTCCCATTCTCATTCGTCTTCACTGGTTGCCCCTCCGTGTTAGGTTTCATTACAAATTTCTGATTCTTGTTCACCGTGCACTCTATACTAATAACCCTTTATATCTGGCTGATTTAATCTCCCTTCACACACCCTACCGCCAGCTCCGCTCCCTGCACGCTAACCGTTTGGTCTTACCGTCTCCATCTCATGCCCACCTTGAAAAAACCCGTCAGGCTGCTTTTTTCTTCCTTGGACCTTGGTTATGGAATGCCTTACCTTCATCCCTCCGCTTAGAATCCTCCTACTCACAGTTTAAATCCTCTCTCAAAACTCATTTGTTTCACAAAGTATTTGATCTCCCTCCCTGATTTTTTCTTATGATTTTCCCTCCCTGATACCGTCCCTGGTTAAGTGTCTTGTCTTAAGCCTAGTTGGTCTTGTCCCCTTCTGTCTGTCTTTGTTAAGTGATGCTGTCTGTATTCTTTGTTTTTATATTCTTTGTTTTTATATTTTTGTGTTAATTATTAGGTTAGTGTTTGAATATTGTTAATTGACGGCTATTATTACCTTTTATTGTTTGATTTTATTGTTTTTTAATCTTTGTTGCTTGGTTACTGTTTGTTGTTTTAACTTGTGCTCTTGTTAATTGTTATTTATTGTTTTGCACAATCTTTCCTTGTACTATTCTTTTCTTTCTTTCCTATGATTTTTGGCGTTCCTTTTCCGTAGTTTGCAGTGCTGCCTTTTATTTTATTTGTACACCGCTTTAATGTTTTTAACGTAAGCGGTCTATCAAGTATGGAATAAAGTTAAAGTTAAAGTTAAAGTTGGAAGGTAAATTACAGCATTTACGTACTCGGGAGGGTTTTGAGTCCAAAAATGAGTAGGTAGACAGTCAGAGGACTCAATTTCGGCAGGAGGTGTTACAATGGAAAACATTTTCAGAGGGATGCAGCAGATTATCATTGAGTGGAGGTTTTACCCCTGGATGTACCAGCGGGGCTCCCCCAAAAAAAACGGCATGTGAAATTTGAAGGGACGTCTGATGACTCCTCTGATAACTCGGATCGAGAATCCTTTTTAGAGCGTGGCAGCAAGATAGCGCGAGGTCGAGCACGGACTCGTGGGGCAGAGGCAGATGCTGGTATTGGGGTCAGCCATAAGGTCTTACCTTGTGCAAAGAGTCATATTTAGAATTTTTGCATAAGTCCACTTTCATTTTTAATTTATCATGTTGGGCTCTCAGACCAATGGAGGAATCAATGTTAAATCACGATTTCTCTTCCACCCTCCCTGATTCTTTTTCACATCATGTTAGTTTGAAGATTTTTATTCGGAAATTGAGAATTGCCCTGTTTTTTGCAAATCTGTCCTGTTCCTCAGAGGCTGGGGATCGGTTTTGTGCAAAATCTACTTGGGTCCCTCCGGGGACTATTGATTCTATTATAGCTTTTGAGCAGGTGGTAATAGATGAGCTGAAGAGATTGACAGCTCCGAGGTTTAAACATAATTTATAAAACCCTAAGTGGCTAGCTTTGAAGTTGTTACAACAGGATGATATGATTGTGATAAAGCCGGCAGATAAGGGTGAGGGCATGGTGAACCTCAATAAAATCGATTATGAACGGGAGGTCTACTCTCAGTTACAGAATAAGGCATTTTATCGCCCTCTTTTGGAAAATCCCACTCTGGCAATACAATCAGAAATATTGGAAGTTTTAGAGGGGGCACATCAATCACGAGTGATTATGGAACATTTGTTAAAATTTCTATATGTTAAGTTTCCTCGTATTCCGTCGTTCTATGTTGGTCCTAAAATCTTTGACATGTCCCCCTGGATGCCTGATTGTTGCAGGGACAGGCTCTTAATTAGAGCCCCTTTCACAATATAAGGATTCTCTATTGAATCCTTTCGTGAAGTAGGTGGCTTCATACGTATATTAAGGATTCTAGTGATCTTTTGATTTTTCTGGACTCTTGGCAGGGTTCAATGGAACCCTGCATGTTAGTCACAATGGAAATAACTTCCTTATATATTCATGTCCCACAAGTGGAGGCGGTTGAGGTATCTTTGCGTTATTTGAGTACCTTAAACTATTCGGGATTCCAGATGTGGTTTTTATCGTCGATTATTGGAACTCATATAAAGGAATTATTTTGAGTTGAATGGATCATTTTACCATCAAATAGAGGGTGTAGCTATGGGAGCTACGGTGGCCCCATCGGTAGCGGGTTTATATGTACATTATTTTGAGGAACAGATGGTATATACTTCTCATTATTTAGCCACAGATAGTTAAATGGGTACGATACATTGATGATATCTTTTTTATTTGGCAGGGTCAGAACATGGAGTTATATGAGTTCCCAGGATGGTTAAACCTGCAGAATACTCTTTTGAAATTTACCCCGGAAGTGTCTCAGAATGTGGCTCATTTTTTAGATATTAGGATATGTCTTGGAGAGGATGTTTTTTCCACTTCAATTTTTTGCAAGGAGACAAACTGGAATAGTTTTCTTGATCATAGCTTTCATCTGTGACACATCTGGGATAATATTCCCACAGGAGAGTTTTTGCGCCTTCGCAAGTTATGTTCTACAAGGTGGGAGTTTCGGTCCCAAGCATATGGGATGATGCTGAAATTCTGAAATCATGGGTACCCAGATCAGGTGATACATCGAGCTAGAAAGCAGGCTTCTAATGTCAATCATGACCTATTGTTTCTTAATTCTCAAAGGAAGGTGGCACCACGTCTAACTTGTGTCTTATCCTATTCAATGCAATCCCAGTATATTAGGGTTTTGATTTTATGCCATTGTGACATTTTGCAAGTGCATCCAATATTTAGGGATCCTCTTATGTTTTTATTACTTAGATGTAGGAATTTACAGGATCTTTTGGTACATTCTCATTCTCGTAGTAGATCTGGGATGATGGTTGAATCTAGGGGACAAAGGCAGTGCGACCGATGTGTGGGATGTCCCGTTAGCATGGAATTTACTAGCTGTAAACATCCGACTAAGTGTTTTGTCCATAGGCTATGGTATTCCACCACTTGTCACATGAATGGTGTGATTTATGTGGTGATCTGTCCATATTCATTATTATATATTGGACAAACATCACATCCATTTAAAGTTTGAATGATAGAGCATTTATCAGCTATTCGACATGGGGTGGAATCAGCCCCCTTGGTTCCTCATTGGTGGGTGATGGGCCGTGTTCTGCAGGATTTTCAATGCTTCATCTTAGAGAGAGTAAGTGGGGAGGGTGGTGATGATATGCAACAACGATTATGTCGCCGTGAAAAACAGTATATTTTTAGGTGGAATACTTTAGCACCGCATGGTTTAAATACACAAATAGAATGGTATTGGTTCTACTGATTGGTTCGTATAAATGGGAGGTAGTATGGCACACATGGGTTGGCGTTTTTTGACAGAGCTTGATGCCTTTAGAACCATGTGGGAGAGTTGTAACAGGTTTGCAGTTTTTAATGGGTATTTTTTATTTTGAGTCTGTTCCCAGTCTGTTTGCGATGTGTTTATTGTTATAGATTCTCTGAAGAAGCCAGTGAGGCGAAACTGTGGTCTATAGTAGGAATGATAATGGTTATGGAGCACGGAGCATGGAATATGGAGAATTAAGGAAGAAGTGAAGCTGGGCAATGTAGTTTGTTGCAGCACGGAGTGCGATCTGAACTTGCTGAATATAACACCTACTTGATGTGATCTTCTCAAAATACCTTTGAGGTACTCTAAGAAGTTTAGCTGAGAGGAGACAATAAAATATTAGCCCCATTGGGGTTCCACTGGAGTTGTATGCAGTTCAAAGTTTGGGCATGGAGAGGGACTTTGGATTTTGGGTTGCTGGAACATACTTTGGAAGATATTCTGGCATACACTGTGGAGCAGAGAGAAGAATAAAGGAGATATGATATCTTCAAGATGAGAGGAAAGTTGAGAAGAGATTCAAGAGGAGTTATCAGATGTCCCTGGAACAATGTTTATGTTTCAACTGCTCTGAGATACTTTAAGATATGGTTGTTCCCATTATAAGAGATAACAACAGCTCTTGGTGGGTTATGTGGGGTAGCTAATTTTGATATACAGTTTGGTGTTAATCTAAGTGAATATATGTGGCTATCTTGCTCATGTATGTGTGTAAGTGTGAAAAGGATGTCTGCATGTGTATGAGTATTAAATGAGTGTATGCCTGAAGACTGTGTTGGGATGGTGATGTGTTCTAAATAATTAGGGGGTTATTCTAAGCCACGAATAGCGGGGATGGACGTCCCGACGGGATGTCCATCTCCACAATTCGTGGCTTCACCTACCCCCAAATATCTTCCCTGCTGGTTGTGCGGGGAAGTTAGACAGGGGTGGGGAATGAGAGGCACAGGGGCGGAGAGTGGGCGGGCAGTGGGCAGTTGCCATCACTGGACATACAGGGCTGATTCTAATGTCGGCCCTGTACGTCCGGGGCCAGCAAAATGTCCGAGGAAGTTATTCCACCTCCGAGGTGGAATAACTTCCCTGGACATTTGTTTTTGGAAGGCCCGGGGCGTGGATAGGGCAGGGGGGGCCCCAGGGTTTATTCCCTGCAGCCCGACCCTGGTTGGGAGGCCAGATCGGGGGTCAGGCTGTGGGAAATAAACTCTTTTTCTTGGCGGCTGGCATCACGGCTTTTAAATGGAGCCACGGTGCCATGGCAACAGGATGCCATCCCACCACGGCTCCATTTAAAAGCCCTGATTGAGTTAGTCGGGCTACTAATGTACATGCAGGCCAGACTGAATTGCAGTCCCAGCTTGCACGTATATTTTTGTTTGCGATTCTGATCCCGCGGGTCTAGATGTGCCCCATGGGATCAGAATAGAGATCGCCTTTGTACGTCCAGTTCAGACTGGATATACAAAGGGGATGGACGTGCGGGACAGAATCGGGCCCTTAGTGTATTGGATTATGTATAGACTATCGATGCACACTTGGTATTTATGATAAAAGATGTATAGTAACATAGTATATGATGGCAGATAAATACCAGTATGATCCATCTAGTCTATCCAGCAAGGCACCAAGAGTATGTACACCTGCTGCTCTGTGCAGGTCACGCCTCCCCATGCCTTTGTTTAGGGGTACACCCACCGCTCCGTGTAGATCACCCCTATTTGTTGAGCTATAAGAGATAGCTATGTTTATTTTTATTTTATCCTGTTGCTATAAAGGGATCCACTGT
Organism: Ichthyophis bannanicus; assembly: GCA_033557465.1. Classification (NCBI taxonomy): domain Eukaryota; kingdom Metazoa; phylum Chordata; class Amphibia; order Gymnophiona; family Ichthyophiidae; genus Ichthyophis; species Ichthyophis bannanicus. Next base: position 59,858,762 of record CM066045.1, read on the forward strand.
GTCTGTCCCATGCCATTTTGAATTCTGTCACTGTATTTGCCCCACCACTTCCACGGGAGGGCATTCCAAGCATCCACCACCCTTTCAGCCTGACATTGCCTTTCAGTTTACCCCCTTGCAGCTTCATGTTATGCTCCCTAGTTTTACAGCTTCCCCGTCTTTTTAAGAGGTTTGTTTGTTCATTAATACTCTAAGTATTTAAAGGTCTGAATCATATCTCCCCTGTCCCTCCTCTCCTTCAGAGTGTACATATTTAGGTCTTCAAGTCTCTTCACATAAGTCTCTTCTCATAATCATTTTGGTTGCCTTCCTCTGAACTGCTTCCAGCCTTTTTATATCCTTTGCGAGATATGGTCTCCAAAACGGAACACAATATTCCAAGTGAGGCCTCATCAGCGACTTGTACAGTAGCATTAGTACCTCCTCCTTTCTGCTGGTAATTCCTCTCTGTATGCAATCCAACATCCTTCTGGCTTTTGCCACTGCCTTGTCACACTGTTTCGCCACCTTGAGATCCTCAGAAACAGTCCCTCCGAGGTCCTTCTCCTGGTCCGTGCACACCAACCTCTCGCCCCCTATCACATACAATTCCCTTGGATTTCTGCTTCCCAAGTGCATGACACTGCACTTCTTCACATTAAATCTTAACTGCCAAGAATTAGACCATTCTTCCAGCTTTTGTAGATCTTTCCTAATGTTATCCATTTCCGTGTCATCTGCAAAAAGATAGACTTTTCTATTCAGTCCTTCAGCAATATCACTCACAAATATATTGAACAGTACCGGTACCAGGACCGAACCCTGGGGCACACCGCTAATCACCTTCCTTTCATCCAAGTGAGTTCTGTTTACTGTCACCTTCTGTCATCTGTCAGTCAACCAATTTCTGATCCAGTTCATCACTTTGGGACCCATCCCCAAGCTGTTGAGTTTATTGATAAGCCTCCTAAGAGGAATAGTAACAAAGGCTTTGCTGAAATTTAGGTAGATCACATCCATTGCATGGCCTTGATCTAGTTCTTTGGTCATCCAGTCAAAGAACTCAATCAGATTAGTTTGGTAAGATCGTCCTTTGGTAAAACCATGTTGCCTTAGATCATGCAACCTGATGGTTTCAAGAACGTCCACTATTTGCTCTTTCAGGAGCGCCTCCATTACATTTCCCACCACCAAGGTAAGGCTTACTGGCCTGTAGTTTGTCACTTCTTCCCTATTACCACTTTTGTAAAGAGGTACCACATCAGCCCTTCTCCAGTCCTGTGGAACAAGGATCTATTAAAAACATCCTTTAAAGGCCCTGCAAGAACCTCTCTGAGCTCTTTCAGTATCCTGGGATGTATCCCATCCGGTCCCATGGCCTGTCCACGTTCAGTTTTGCAAGCTGTTCTAACACATCATCTTTTGTGAATGGTGTGGTATCTACTCCATTCCCATTTGTATATTTGTCAATCACAGGTGGTCCTTCTCCAGGATTTTCTCTAGTAAAAACAGAACAGATGTATTGTTTAGCATTTTCGCTTTTTCAATGTCACTTTCCATGAATCCATTCCCAGCACTTTTGAGTTCTGCAATTCCACCTCTGATTTTCCTCCTCTTCCGAATATACCTGAAAAAAGTTTTGTTGCAACATTCACATCTTTAGCCATCTTTTCTTCTGCCTTTGATTTTGCTATCCTTATTTCTCTTTTTGTCTCTTTTAGTTTGATCTTGTATTCTTTTCTGTGTTCCTCTGTGAGCTTCTGAATTTAGTGAAAGCTCTGTTTTTTGCCTTTGTGCAGCCACCTCTTTGGAAAACCAAATAGGTTTCCTTTTCCTCTTGTTTTTATTTACTTTCCTTATGTATGTATCTGTTGCACCTTTTATTGCCTCCTTTAGTTTAGCCCATTGCAATTCCACTTCCCTTATCCCCTCCCACCCTGCCAACTCCTCCTTCAGGTACTTGGCCATTTTACTGAAGTCAGCGTTTTTGAAGTCTAAGACTTTGAGTTTGCTGTGATTGGATTCCACCTTGGCTTTTATCTCACACCACACCATATGATTGCTGCTGCTCATATGAGCACCCACCTGGATATGCGACACGCTATCTCCATTGGTGAGCACTAAATCCAGTACCGAGCTCTCCCTGGTCAGTTCCATCACCATTTGTTTAAGTAATGCATCTTAGAAGGCATCCATAATTTTTTTACTTCTTTCCAGATTTGCAGAAGGAACACCCCAATCCACATCGGGTAGATTAAAGTCACCCAATATGATCACTTCCCCCTTCATGGCTATCTTTGCAATATCACCAATCAATCTGCTATCCACTTTGAGTTGGAGGCCTGTAGACCATGCCACTATAAATGACAGTTTCATCTCCTCTTTCCAACACAATCCATAACGCTTCTTCTTTTCCCCACGTCCCCTGAATTTCAGCAGCTTTAATATTGCTTTTGACATATAGGGCTACTCCTCCTCCTTTTATACCCTCTCTATCTTTTCTAAATAGATTATATCCAGCTGTGGCTTTATCCCATTCATGCGACTCATTAAACCATGTTTCTGTAATGGCCACAATGTCCAAGTCCATTTCCATCATTAGGGCTTCCAGGTCAAGCACTTTGTTGGCTTGGCTTTGAGCATTTGTACTCATTGCTTTCCAGCATTTGTTAACTGGCTTGCCTGCATTTTGCATAGATTTTGTTCTATACGTCCCTTCCCGCTTGCCATTGATGTGTGGTTCAAAAGTGTGGCCGTTTCCAATGTTGTTTTACTTTTGCTGGGAGTGACATACTAAATTTGTCCTTCTCCATCCATCACCTCCTTTCCCTAGTTTAAATGCCTGTTCACATAATGCCTGAGTTTTTCACTTAGGATCTTTATCCCTGCGACGGAGAGATGTAGTCCATCAGCACAGTATAGTTTCTTGTTGATCCATCTGTAACCGAGGCAGGCGGACCTTGGTGCATCGGGCCCGTTTCACCTTCCCCCATCCCCCCCAATCTTCCCCACCCAACAAAAGACACAGACCACATTTCATGGAACTCAACTGGTCGCAGCTTTATTAACCTTTAACAATTTCACAATATGCCAACATAATATGCCAACATGCTACACCTTCTCAATCGATTAGCGGCACCCGGCCCACACCAGCCATACCTTAGCAAAGTGCCTTGCCACCGCTAACGCCATAACTTGCCCCCCCGGCAAGTTACCTAACCCTTCCCCCGACTTCGCCATGCTATAGCAAAAGTCGACCAGGGTTTGTCCGGGTCAGGGGCACCCCGCCCCCGCCCTAGGTGTAGCCTGAGGCTCCGGACCCCGGAAACCTCCGGGATCCCGCCAAACCCCCCTCCCCCCAAGCTGCAACACCCCAGAAACCACACCCTCATAAATAATGTGGGCGGGTGGGCGGGAAGCCAGCACCCCCGAGCAGCCTCCGCCGCGAATGACCACGCGGATGCTGCCCGCCGGCTCCTACCACCCCCACGCTGCCAGGAACCACCCTGATTGGCTCCCACGCGGCAGCCACCGCTGGGAGCCAATCACTTCAAAATGCCCAAGGCCGCGCGCAGGGCCCGCGCACCGGCCGCGCGCCCGGTTACAGTCGGCCGCCGGGACCCGGCCCGCGGCCTCCTCATTTTCCACAGTCTCCTATATATCTAAATCCTTCTTGTTTGCACCAGGTTTGGAGCCATGCATTAAAGCTGTTTATGCGATGCAGCCTTTCTGCCCCCTTACCAAGAACAGGTAGAACTTCTGAGAATGCTATAATGTTAACAATGGGCTTGAGTTTCTCTCCCTGAGTCTGGAAATCCCTTTGAACTGCAGAGGCACTGTTTCTAGCCAGGTCATTTGTACCCAAGTGGATGACAATATCAGTTTTGGAGTGCTCACTTTCTGCACTAACTATAGCAACAATGTGGTTTGTATTTCTGCTGGCTGAAGAGCCTGGGAGGCATTTGATTATCTTCTCTCCTTTGAACCGTGTTCCCAAGTTGGTGCCTCTGATGATGGAATCTCCAAGTAATAGTAGTTTTCTGTTTTGTAATTTTTTTCTTCCTATTTGGTACATTATCAGTAGATATGGCCTTTCATTTAAGGGCACTTCAGTTTCCTCGGATTGGGCACCCTCATTATCCAAAGCAGAGAAGGCATTATGCAGGGATATCTCTTGATGTATAGGGTGTCTCTGTGTTACAGGCAATGTTCCCTCTATTTTTCTGTAGGCTGTGTGCACATAAAACATCAGCTGTGCAGCTTTTGAAGGAAGGTTAAATTTTTGTGCGCCAGATAAGGACTCTCGGAGTTATATACTTTAAGATTTGACTACATGCCAGAATACAGTATGTACACCACATTGATTGCACTAGAAAATATTGTAGAACTTGTGAAAACTGGAAATTCACAACAACTTTTCAATTTTAAGACATCTGTGGTGTTTTCTATCAGAATCAGAACAGTAATTTTTGTGCGCTCTATTGTAAAGTATGTGCGCTCGCTCGGCGAGGTGTGTGCGCGCGCACACGCACACAGCTTAGAGGGAACAGTGGTTACAGGTCACAATCTACCACAGCCCACTGTGATCCATTTGTTCCTGGGCTGTTTGATTCTTTGTGGTAGCAGTGGTGGATTTTGTTCAGTTGTTGTACCCTAGAGGTGTGTTTAATTGCAGCTAATTCTTCCCTTAGTAGAGTTAATTCTTTATGCATAGCAACTAACTTGAGGTATATAGGGCAAGCTCTTAGGTTCCAAATGATTCTTTTCAGAATGAAAGCACCACAGTTACTGCATTGAATACACGACATGTTGATTCAGCTAGGAGGAGAAAAGGAGAAAAAGTGGGTGTAACACCTAATTAAAAGACAGATGTCAATGTATATGATAACTATATAGGTAACGCAACCCTGGGGTGAGTGGGGTGAGGGGTGGGGTGGGCGGGAAGTTAAATGTCCCGGGCCAGTAGACCTTCTATGAACTGAGGGCACACTCAGATATCCGATTTAAAGTTTATGCAAGGAACGTAGGCAGGCTGAAGATTCCTAAAAACCTATATTCAACAGTTAAAGTTTATTAAAAAAACAGGCAATTGCAAAGTTTGAAAGCCTTAACTGAGTGTGTAGCCTCTTGAGGTTCTGATGACAGACTGGTTCAGGTATTAGGTCAGTTGTAGAGTTGATTCAATTAGTCCCACCCTGTGAAGCAGGCTTGTAAAAGACATGTGTAATAAATTATTTACAAAACTTCTGAATATTTGAATTAGTAAATTAGGAGATATGTGCAAGAAATACAGTATACAAAAAAACACATACAGAGATAGGTAGTTTTGAGTTGTAGTTTTGTACTTTTATAGGAGTCCTATATTATTGGATAGAAAATATTAAAAGGAAATGGCCTTTTAAGGCTTATGGTTACATTGTATTTTTGTTTTGAGTTTTCATGATTTTGTAACTTTTGGTGGTGATTTGGTTTAATTTTTTTGTGGTTTAATAGAAAACATTTAAAAGTCTTGGAACGGCCTAGTCAAAGCCCAGACCTCAAGCCAACTGAGAATCTGTGGCATGACTTGAAGATAGCTGTACACCAACGCAACCCATCTAACTTGAAGGAGTTTTGCCTCGAGGAATGGGTGAAAATCCCAGTGGCTAGATGTGCTACGCTAATAGAGACATACCCCAACAGACTAACAGCTGTAATTGCAGCAAAAGATGGTTCTACAAAGTATTAACTTTGGGGGGAGAGGAGAAATTACATATGCACACTCCTGATTTCTTTCTTTTTTGTCTTAATTATTGCTTGTGTCACAATAAAAGATATTTTGCACCTTCAAAGTGGTAGGCATGTTGTGTAAATCACATGGTGCTAACCCCAAAAACTCCATTTTAATTCCAGGTTGAAATGTGTCAAAACAGGACAAACAATATGGGGATGAATACTTTCACAAGGCACTGTATGAGATTGCAGACCTACTATTAGTAATCTGTGAACTATCATTAAAACCATTATAAAGAACAAAATTACTGAACGTGTAGATAGTCATGGTTTAATGGAAGAAAGCCAACATGGATTTAGTCAAGGAAGGTCTTGCCTTATTAATTTGTTCGATTTTTTTGGACAGGTAGACAAAGGTGAGCCAGATGATATAGTGGAGGAGTGGCCTAGTGGTTGGGGCAAGGTACTTCAGGCCAGAAGGTCGGGGGTTCAAATCCCACTAGAGGACAGCAACCTTGGGCCGGAAGGACTGGGGTTTCTAGTCCCACAGGTGCTCCTTGTGGTCTTGGGCAAGCCACTTAACCCTCCATAGCCCATGTTCCCTGTAAAATAGTTATCTCCAAGTTATAATGCCCTGTTCAATGTAATTTCAGTTTGTTCAATGTAAACCGCACTGATGCAGAATAGCGCGGTATATAAGAGAATGTAAATAAATAAATAAATAAATAAAATAGTGTATCTAGATTTTCAGAAAGCCTTTAAGAAGGTCCCTCATGAGAAACTCTTGGTGAAATTAAAAATTATGGGATAGGAGGCAGTGTACTATTGTGGATCAGGAACTGATTAAAAGATAGAAATTAGAGGGTAGGGCTAAATGGCCAATTTTCTGAATGGAGAAAGGTGAATAATGGAGTACCCCAGGGATCTATGCTGGGTCCGCTGCTTTTTAACAAATTCATAAATGACCTGGCAATAGGAATAATGAGTGAGGTGATCAAAATTGCAGATGACACAAAATTATTCAAAAAACCCAAGAGGACCTAAATAAACTGGAATACTGGACGTTCAAATGGCAGATAACATTTAATGTGGGCAAATGCAAAGTTATGCACCTAGGAAAGAAGACCCAAACTATGGTTACATGATGCAAGGTTCCACATTAGGAACCACCACCCAGGAAAAAGAGTTTGGTGTCATATGGATAACTCGTTGAAACCCTCCATCTAGTGTGCAGCGACAGCCAAGAAAGCAAATAGAATGCTAGGTATCATAAGGAAAGGAATGGAAAATAAAACAAAGGATATTATAATGCCTCATATTGTTCCATGGTGCAACTGCATCTTGAAGATTGTGTGCAATTCTGGCTGCCATATCTTAAAAAGGATATAGCAGAATTAGAAAAGGTACAGAGAAGAGCCACCAAAATAGTAAAGAGGATGGAAGGATACTCCTATGAAGAAAGGCTAAAAAGGTTAGGGCTCTTCAACTTGGAAAAGAGACGGCTGAGGAGAGATATGATAGAAGTCTATAAATTAATGAATGGACTGGAACGGGTAAAAATAGATTGGTTTTTTATGCCATCAAAAAGATGGCATAAAAAACCGCCTTACACTCCCCCCCCCCTCCCGTGCCCACCTCCAGTCCACCCGCTCCTTAGCTTTCTTTTTCGCAGGCCCTGCCCTCTGGAACTCCCTCCCCACTTCCCTTCGTTTAGAAACCCATCATACCAACTTTAAATGTGACCTAAAGACCCACCTCCTTTCCTTGGCCTTTAATCTTCCCTCCCCTCTCGTGTGAGTCTCTCCTTCTATGTTTACTGTCCTATTTTCCTCTTTTCTCCCTTATTCTGTCAAGGATTGTAAATTCTTTTTCCATTTTCCTGGCCTTGTGCCTCCTTTTTTTTAAAATTTATTGTATTGTAAACCGTTCTGATTACCACAGAAGGGCGGTCTATCAAGCGAAATAAACATAAACATAAACAAACTAGGGGACATGCAATGAAACTTCAATGTAGCCCATTTCAGACTAATAAGAGAAAATATTTTTTCACTCAACGCGTAATCAAACTCTGGAATTCGTTATTGGAGGATGTAGTAAAAGCTGTTAGTGTAGCTGGGTTTAAAAAAGATTTGGACTAATTCCCGGAGGAAAAGTCCATAAACCATTATTAAAGAGGACCCAGGCAACCACTGCTTGTCCCAGGACAAGCACTGTGGAACCTGTGTCTTTTTGGGAACCTGCTAGGTACGTATGACCTAGATTGGCCTCTGTTGGAAACAGGATACTGGGCTTGATGGACCTTGGTCTGGCCCAGTATGGCATATCTTATGTTCTTATGCAAAACAAAACAGACCAAACAGTGAATTCACCCACTCCAGCATCTGCTATTGGTCTGCACTTCACAGAGCTAGAGCACAGCATTGATAATTTTATGGTGAGGGTCCTGAGAGGAAGATTTAAATCTATCCAGGATTGTAAAACTTTTGAAATAAAAATGATAAAATATTTTGAATCAGACCAGACAGGTCTCAGTAAGGACACTGATTTCCTGTTGCATTATAAACTGTAAATATTTACAGCCTGATCACCAACAGGACTCAACAAATACAGTTGTGGTCAACATTATTGGCACCCTTGCAGTTCAACCCCTTAATGTCCAATATCTCCTAAAAAAAAGTGGCCAGTGAGATGACTTTGGAGTACATATGCACAAATATTTGATACATAAAAGGATCAAATAAAACAAGACCAATTAAAAAAGGAAATAATAGGAAATAGTATAAAAACTGTGTCATTGCCAGGACGAGGTTATTGGTATCTTATAAACAATTCAAATTCATTTGAACAGAAGAATCATATTCCCAGTGCAGTAAAATTAGATGCACTTGTGATCAATTGTCAGTACTCACATAAGCTGAATGAATGAACCAATGAACGATGGCTCCAATGTTTAAAATGGCCACATTCACTCCCTGTTCCATTTTCACAATGGTGAAGACAAGAGAGCTGCCTGAGACCGGCAGAAAAGCCATTATCACCAGACATCAAACTTCAAAGGGGTACAAGGCCATCTCCAAAGATCTTGGGATTCCTGTGTCTACAGTTCGCAATGTTATTAAGAAGTTTTCTGCTCGTGAAACTATCAAGAACCTCCCAGGACATGGTAGGAAGAGAAATATTAATACAAGAAGTCTTCAAAGGTTAGTGCAAACTGTTGGGAAAAACACCATTTACAACATCTAAAGAGTTTAAGGCTGACCTGGAGCAATCTGGCGTGGTGGTTTCAACCCACACCATACACCATGCACTAAACAAAGAAGGACTTCATGGGCGAAGGCCAAGGAGGACCCCACTGCTAAAAGACAGACATAAAAAGGCACGCCTGATCTTTGCCCAGACCCACCTTGAGAAACCACAATCCTCTGGAAAAGTGTTCTGTGGACAGATGAAACCAAACTTGAGTTCTTTAGCAATGTAGACCAGTAGTACATTTACAGGCAAAGAAATGAAGCTTATAAGGAAAAAGAAACATCTTTCCTACGGGAACTGGAGGCCTCGAACATGTTAAAGGAATCATGAAGTCAGAGGACTACCAAAGTATTTTGGAGCGAAATGTGCTTCCTAGTTTCAGAAAGCTAGGTCTGATACTAGGACAATGACTCAAAACATACATCCAAAAGTACAAAAGAATGGTTAAAAAGGAACAAATGGTCTGTTTTAAACTGGCCAGCAATGAGTCCTGATCTTAATCCAATTGAGAACCTTTGGAAAGAGCTGAAATCTGCCATTGGTAAAAGGAATCCTGGAAACATTCATGAGCTGGAACAAACTGCAGTTGAAGAGTGGGAGAAACTACCAGCAGACAGATGTATGAAACATATAGATGGCTACAAGAAACTGCCAAGGGTTGTGCAACTAAATATTAGTGAAGGGTGCCATTAGTCCTGTCCAGGTCATATTGTGTTTTTTTTCTCAGAAATTACTACATCTAAGTTGTACAGACATCCTTTTTGGTTGTATCCCTTTGAACATACTATTAAAATATTATGATGGCATACAGTTGGAATATTTCCAATTATTTTTCGAGATATTGTACACAACATACCTAAAATGCAAGGGTGCCAATAATGTGGACCACAACTATACATGTACTTTCTGTCACATTATAAACTCTTACATTGACAGTCTAGTCACCCCCTGATCATCCATCCATCCCTTCCCTTCTCCTCCCCTCCTGCCTATGTAACGCTGTATATATTTTAGTATCAACATCTGTTGCTCATGATGTCCTGACCTGAAGACAATTTTGCCTTCAAAACCTAGTCTACAAATGTATTAAGTTAGTCCAATAAAAAGGTTTCACCTTATTTTCATTTTTTTATTTGACTACCTTTATAGTGGACTTACACGGCTTCCACACGTCTTTATTGAAGAAGATGCCGGTGCTCCTTGGAAATGTAACTCCAAGGAAGATATGTCTTCCATCCATAAAGAGGGATCTGAATGAAGTAAATAGTTCTGAGATTTACAATGAATGATGGCATAAATAATATTCATAGGTTTACTTAGAAAGATAATATAAATAGAAAAATAGAAACATGATGGCAGAAAAAGACCACATGGCCTATCTAGTCAGTCCTTCCATATCAACCACTACAACAGTCCCCTTTTTCCTTTAGAGATCCTCTGTGTTTGTTCCATGCTTTCTTGAATTCAGATACTGTCTTCATCTCTACCATCTCCACTGGGAGACTATTCCACGCATCTACCACTCTTTCCCTAAAGAAATATTTCCGCATATTACTCCTGAGTCTATACCCTTTCACCCTCATCCTATGTTCCCTTGTAACAGAGCTTGCTTTCAATCACAAGAGGCTCTCCTCCTGTGCATTTATGCCACTGAGGTATTTAAACGTCTCAATCATATCACCTCTATCCGGCCTTTCCTCTAAGGTGTACATATTAAGTTTCTTAAGTCTATCCGCATATGCTTTATAATGAAGACCACTAACTATTTTAGTAGCCACCCTCTGTACCGACTCCATCCTGTTTCTAGCCTTTTGAAGGTGCGGTCTCCAGAATTGCATACAATACTCCAAATGGGGTCGCACCAAAGACTTATACAGAGGCACTATCACCTCCTTTCTTCTGCTGGCTATTCCTCTCCCTATGCACCCAAGCATCCTTCTAGCTTTCGCCGTTGCCTTTTCTACCTGTTTAGCTACTTTAAGATCATCAGACACAATCACGCCTAGATCCCGCTCTTCTTTAGTGGACAGAAGTACTTCACTCCCTATACTGTAGCAGCGAAGTGCAGACAATGAATAAATCCAGGAGTCAATTTACAGGGTCCAAGCCAATTTATTGTGCACAAGGCCCAGTTAGTCAAAGCTTCAAAAAGGACTGAGCAAAGTTCTTACAGAAACATATTCATTTATACATTTCTTTTCAGTTTGATACATGCAAACTTTCTATTGGTCCCAACCAGGGCCGGCCCGTCCATTGAGCAAGAATGTTTTTTGCACAGGGCCCCACGTTTCAGGGGGCCCCGCGCAAAAAACATTCTACATTAGCACAAGCACATTAAAAAAAAAAAACGGCTGCTGCTGCCGCTGCCGCCGTGGCAGCGGCAGAATCAAATGTCCCACCACGGGGCCCTGCCTGCCGAATCCCTCCCAATGCGCTCCCAATGCTGCTGCCGAATGCCTCCCAATGCTGCTGCCGAGTCCCTCCCAATGCGCGGCTTTCAGAGCCGCGAGAGTTTCTCTGACCTCTCGCGGCTCTGTTAATCCTGCCGGGGCTGATGGGAAATCCCATCAGCCCCGGCGAGATTAACAGAGCCGCGAGAAGAAAGGGAAACTCTCGCGGCTCTGAAAGCCCACGCATTGGGAGGGACTCGGGAGCTCAGGGAGGCTCTGCCGGGCAGGCGGGGCCCCGCAGCGGGACATTTGATTCTACTGTTGCCACGGCGGCAGCAGCAGCCTGTTTTTTTTTTTTATCTATCAGGGCTGATGGGGGTAGGGGGGTTAGGACTAGTAATGGGATATGGGGGGGTTAGGGCTGGTAATGGGCTATGGGGGGGGGTCTAAGACTGGAAGTGGGTTGAGGGGGGGAGGGGGGTTAGGACTGGTAATGGGCTATGGGGGGGCTAAGACTGGAAGTGGGCTGAGGGGGGGTTAGGACTGGAAATGGGCTGATGGGTTAGGATGTAATGGGCTATGGGGGGGGGCTAAGACTGGAAATGGGCTGATGGAGGGGGGGTTAGGATGTAATGGGCTATGGGGGGCTAAGACTGGAAATGGGCTGATGGGGGGTAGGACTGGTAATGGGCTAATGGAGGGGCTAGGACTGGAAATGTGCTGATGGGGGGGTTAGGACTGGTAATGGGCTATGGGGGGGGCTAGGACTGGAAATGGGCTATGGGGGGTTAGGACTAGTAATGGGCTATTTTATTTATTTATTTATTTATTTATTTACATTCTCTTATATACCGCGCTATTCTGCATCAGTGCGGTTTACACTGAACAAACTGAAATTACATTGAACAGGGCATTATAACTTGGAGATAACTATTTTACAGGGAACATGGGCTATGGAGGGTTAAGTGGCTTGCCCAAGACCAGAAGGAGCACCTGTGGGACTAGAAACCCCAGTCCTTCCGGCCCAAGGCTGCTGTCCTCTAGTGGGATTTGAACCCCCGACCTTCCGGCCTGAAGTACCTTGCCCAACCACTAGGCCACTCCTCCACTGCTATATGGGGGGCTAGGACTGGAAATGGGCTGATGGGGGTTAGGACTGGTAAAGGCCTATGGGGGGGCTAAGACTGAAAATGGGGTGATGGGGGGCCTTAGAACTGGAAGTGGGCTGATGGGGGGCTTAGGACTGGTAATGGGCTATGGGGGGGCTAGGACTGGTAATGGGCTGGGGGGTGGCTAGGACTGGAAATGGGCTGTGGAAGGAGGGCTTGAACTGCAACTCGCTGATGGGGACGGGGGCTTGGAATGGAAATGGGCTGTGTGGAAGAAGGGCTTGAACTACAAATAGCTGATGGGGAGGGGGGCTTGGAATGGAAATGGGCTGTGAGGGGAGGGAGCTAGGACTGGAAATGGGCTGAGTGAGGGGGGGCTAGGACAGGAAATGGGCTGATGGAGGGCTAGGATAGGACTGGAAATGGGCTGTTGGGGGGGCTGGGATTGGAAATGAGCTGATGGAGGGACTCAGATGGGGGAGCTAGGACTGGAAATGGGCTGATGGTGGGGCTAGGATAGGACTAGAAATGGGCTTATGGGGGCTGGGATTGGAAATGAGCTGATGGAGGGACTCGGATGGGGGAGCTAGGACTGGAAATAGGCTGATGCGGGGACTAGAAGGGAGCGGATGCTGGGTGGGGCTGGAACTAGAAGGGAGCTGATGTTGGGGGAGGATTAGAATGGGATAGAGTTGGGAGAGTGAAATGGAGAGGGAAAAAATATTTTTTGTGGGAGGGAAGACAAATCTACAATTGGCCGGATATTGGGAGAGTAAGTGGGGATTGAGGGTGGCGGGGTAAAATTTGAGTGGATGAAATAGGAATGAGGAAAGAGAAAAAGGAGAGAGATTAGTATGTTAAAGCAGATGTAGAGAGAGAATGAAAAAAAAAATAGAAGAGTGAAGAAAGGACAAATGGACAGCAGACGATGGAGAGTTAGCAGAAGACACGAAGAAACCAGAAGAAAGTGGCTGGAGCAATTGCAACTGAAAAAAATGCACAAAAGGTAGAAAAATATCTCTTTATTGAGTTTATTAACTGAAATATGCCAGCTCTGGGAAATGTGCATCATTAACGTCTGCGCTTTGTTTAGTACAAGAGGAAATTAATTTATAGTTTTATTTCTACAGTGTTGTTGGGCTTTTGGGGTTCCCAGTTTAATTATTGTCTTCCTGTTTCTACATTGTGATTTCTTGTTTGACGGTCTATGTTCTGCATGTGTAACTGAGCTGAGGTATTCTGTTTATGTAATTCCTATTTGACATTGCCACTTGTTCTCTTTCCCCAGTAGGTCATGTATTGTTATTCTCTGAAATGTATTGGTTTAATATTTGCAGTGTTGCCTTTTGATAGGTATGGTATTGTGCTTTGTGAGTCCTGGTATTGCTGTTATGATACGGCAGGTTTGCTATGGGTTCTAAATGGGCAGTGTTTGTAGTAGTTCCTAATGTGCCTGGCAGTTGGCACTGGATTATAGTAATGTAGAAATCTTTTAGTCTTTCTTTATCCATACACTCATTAAGAGGCATGTTTACTAAAAGTTAGTGTATGGTAACATTATGCAAATATTTATGCAAATGAGGCCCTTATGCAAATGAGGCCCTGCACCAAGTCTCCGCAAATGGCCCCGCACCCCCTTTGGACTGCCCCTGGTCCCAACGCCCCCTGCACCCGTCCAATCAGAGATCCCTCCTGGGCCTAGCACCCAGCTCCCTCCTCTAGGACTGTTCTAACAATGGTGCAGTTTCTAGGTTTGGATACTTCTCTACTGCAAGGTCGTTTCTGGCTCTAGGAATGCAAGTATTGAAACATTTCTATTTTCACAGCACAAGAGAATAATGAAAGATTTATGCATTCATGAAAACTTCTTATTAAGCAGTTTAAAACAGTTTTCTCTAACTTTTACAGACTTTGGTCCTTTACTGAGATGGGGGTTGGAATCAGGGCCTAACTTACAGGCCTTTCATATTCGCAGACTATTATAGGCCATAGCCTGCCACATTCCCCCCTTTGATTATTCTCACCCGCTAGTGAGAAAGGGTGAGAATTAAATCACATATCAAACTTGCGTAACAGCATCATCTTGGGATATTGGGGAATATTGCCACATAGCTAATATTTTCGTAGCTGCCTTCCGTTCTACAGTGTTATCAATAACTGAGGTTATCATGCGTAAGCAAAGGGGTAGGAGACATGGGAGAAACAAGCATACAGCCAATATGAGTAATACAATAAACACAAGGGTCTTCACACCCCCTAACCATGAAAATACTGAACCAAACCACCCATCAAGCTTCAGGCCATGCCAGGTCTGAACAGGCACATATGCTTGTGTGCGCATTTGAGTAGCTATATCTTCAACAACATGTCCATTATTATCAATCTGCAAACAACAGTTACTTAAATTCAACTTTCCACACACCCCACCTTCAGCTGCTAACAAATAATCTAGAGCTAAACGATTCTGATAAATAGCTGTACACATTTGTGTACTCTGCTTAGCTAAAAGAGTTAGTGCTTTACTGGTTTCATTGGTTATTATTTCAACAACAGCTTGTAAGCGTATACGATTTATCATATACACTGGAGTACGATATCCCCATGTACCATCTTGCTCCCAAGTAGCAGGTCCATAGTATGAAATGATTCTCTCAGGTGGCCACTCCTCATCCTTCCATTTGTCCCATTGGCCTATTTTCAAGACTTCTCGCTTCTGTCGACTCCTGTACACGGGAAAACCCAGTTGTTCTCCATGGGACGTAGGCAACAGGAAGAAGGAAGGTCGTATGGTTCCCAAGGCACATGCTCCTCCCCAGTGGTGAGGAAGCCTAGCATATGCTCGGGTTCCACAAATCCAGTACAATCCAGGTGGTGCTTGCCAGGCATTATAAGATGCTAGATTAGTCCAGATGCTGGCAAGATTAGGGAAACGAACTAAAGGGTTGGGGGGCTCTGAAGCATTGATTCCTGACCACCAGGACGTCTTTTTAGTGGTACTGTTGTAGAACTTCTGATTGAGACAGACCAGCTGTCT
This sequence comes from Ichthyophis bannanicus, assembly GCA_033557465.1. Taxonomy (NCBI): domain Eukaryota; kingdom Metazoa; phylum Chordata; class Amphibia; order Gymnophiona; family Ichthyophiidae; genus Ichthyophis; species Ichthyophis bannanicus. The sequence goes on from CM066045.1 coordinate 59,874,235, forward strand.
AACTTCCTTAGCAAACTGTGGTCCAGAGTGAGCAAAACACAAATTACCAACAATGGGGTGGGCCAGTACCCACTCACTAGTAGCATTATGTAAATCAGTCTGATTATAAGGCATAGAATAGTTCACTTCTTGTGCCTCCCAGGGCCATTGGTCTCCCATCTTAGTCCCTCCACAGAAGAGGCAGTCCGAAATGTGGAGACTAGATGCTACTGCCCCGGCGAGCTCAATGAACAAGTTTTGGGAGGCATGAGGAATCTCAAACTCTGCTTTCATGGCTTCATAGGAGTGATGTACTCGATAAGGTGCAGATGCATGAGTCTTAGTATTCAGCTGTATATGTATAAAAGTTCCAGGATCTACGCCTCCTCCTGCTATCCGTAACCCAAATCTGAACCCCTGCTTCCACTGGCTAGGGTTAAGTATGATGAGTCGCACTGGATTACAGGCACCTTTCTTACATTTCTTAGGTTCTGGTAATGACAATTTTTCCAGGCTGGCTACGCGTTTATCTCCCTCTCGTCCAGTAGGCGCACCAGACCAGGTGGCATAGTACACGCATTCCCACTTGGGACAGTAGTAAGCATCTTTGGATGATGTACTGTAGATGGTTGGGGAAGATTTCCCAGTACACTTTCCCCATCCATATGCTCCTTCAGGACACATATATTTATCATCATAGTAGTAGGCTTGCTCCCAATATCCACACTTGTGATGGACATTTCTGTTGATCACTTCACAAGCGTCAAAACTCAGGGTAACATGCTTCGTGGGATCAGGGAGCTGTCGTGTGGCATTTATGAGGGCTCCATCCTCATCATTCCATCGTATCTCGAGTACATAATAAGAGGGGTTCTGCCAGGGGTTGTAACAAGTCTTACTCTTCCCCTTCGTACAGATATTTAACTCTCTACCATTATATATTGTCACCCCTTTGCTGTGCAGCGCCTCCTGATGGTCACAGTTGGTACTGCACCCGGGTGTAAAGTACTGGCCTTTTCAATACTTATAGTCCTTGCCAGTATGTAAATAAGTTGTGACACCGAAATCGGTTTAACTGGGTTTTATTCCCCGTCCCGTAGGATTCTTTTCCAAAAGTATAACAGTCAAATAAACATAACCCTTCTCGGGTAAACAAAAGAACTATAACAAAAATAGCTTTACCTTTCAGCAAACAAAAATAGGAATGAAACAGAAATACAGCTTGTCAGCTTTCCAGATGAAGGCTTCTCAGGAATAGTTCAGCCTTCTATCTGAGAGACTCTATTTGGTCAGCTATTATAAAACTACAGTCCATTTGTTCAACAGGCAATTCAGTGTTGTCCTCAATTTCATAAGGCTCACACTGCATGGGAACACTGTCAGGTACAGAGGCTTCGTTACTTCTCTTCTGAGGTAACTTGCTTAACAAACTTTCCAGCTTGTGACGTACTTGACTTTCTACAGCAGGTATCTGTTTGGCTTTACCGTATTCTCTTGAGTTGCTTAACCAGGAGCCTTTCCTCTGCCTCTGGTAATTAGGCAGAGTAAAGCAGTCAGCTGCCCAGCTATCAGAGAGTGGAACCTTTGCACGGGGTTTTGTCTTAACAGGAGCTTTGCAAACAGCTGTTGTCTCCAACGGCAGTTTCTGTGGAGGCTTATGCCAGCTATATCCCTCTGAAGGATTCTCTCCCAAAGGTAACAAGCTTTGTTCTCTATTCTGTTTGTAACCCAGATTCTGGAGCTTTCCTGCTTTCCTTAAATTAGCATTATAAGGCTTTTGTCTTTCATACAAATGCCTCTCATAGCTCAGCTTAGCATTTCTCCTATCTGGTTCAGAATAGCTTTTCCTAGCTTGTTGCTTGTGTCTTAAGGCATAGCTTCTATCAAGGCTGCTGCATACACTGTCCCTGTCTGAATTCAGCTGCTCACTTATTTCACTTAAATGTTCATCAGACTCACTCAGACTTTCATTCAGCCAGTGCCTTCTGCCTTGCTGTGGAGACCTGGGATATCTGTATCCTTCCCAGTCTGGATATCTCCTTCGTCTCTGAGGTTCCTCAGCTCTCACTGCTTCTGCCCTCTTGGCTTCCTTCTTGGCTTCTCTCGTAGCCCCTCTCCTAGCTCCTCTCACCTGTGAGCTGCACTGATCATTTACGTAATCCCCAGCTGCACCACACCCTAGCCTATTGGGGTCAGGTGGGACCTTCCTTGCTTCCCTACTGGCTGGGTGATAATTCCAGGCTTGTGACCTCATTCCCTTATACTCATTCTGATACCCTTGTGTCATGTGCTCTCTCCCTACGTCAGTGTTTACTTGAGGAGTAGTGTTTTTTAGCACCACAGGGGGCTCTAGAGAGTCTGCTCTGTGACAATATACACCGGCTAACTATACCAGTGCAAGTATAGTAGGAATGATAAAGTAAAGTCTGAGTGACCTTCAGTCCAGTTCGGGTGGTAGTTATACAAGCTGCACAAGGGGGTAAGGTAAAAGTCTTTTCCAGGAATCCCAGGACCACCACTCCCACAAGGCAATAGTGGAAGAACATTGTGATCACAGTCTTTGGAGGTCAACTGGAATATTGGGTACGATGAACTTATAGAGTCTTTTCTTCTTTTCTGCTTTGGCTGCTACCCTTGCGTGACAGGGGTAGGATGATAGAATCTAAGGACTCTTACAACGCTGGTTGTCTCCGCAATGTGAGTCGCAATGGAGTCTCAGGGTCATTTACTGAAGTCCATTGACCAGGTTCAGGAGCAGCTGCCGGCTTCACTCGACTGTGATGGATCCAGGGTTCGAGTTCTGCGACTTTTACTGCAGTTGGGGTTGACAAGATGACAACATAAGGTCCCTTCCAATGCGGCGCCAGCGGGGTCTTTCTCCACTCTTTTATCCACACTGACACTCCTGGCTTGAAGGGATGCAGAGGCTCTGTTAGGTTGATGGGCAATCGATCTTGCACCCAGGTATGAAGATTCTGCAAAACAGAACCTAAAGCCAATAGTTCTTGTCTAGTTATTTCAGATCCTATTTGTTTCATATCTCCTTTAATTCCCTGTACAATGGGCGGTGGTCGCCCATACAAAATTTCAAAAGGGGAAACTCCCAAAGACTTGGTTGGAGCAGAACGTATCCTAAGAAGGGCTATAGGGAGAACCTGGAGCCATTTTAGGTGTGTTTCCTGACAAAGCTTGGTCAACTGAGATTTCAGGGTTCTATTCATGCGTTCTACCTTCCCTGAGCTCTGGGGTCTATAGGCAGTGTGCAACTTCCATTGTATCTGCAGAGCTTGAGCTAACTGTTGAGTCACTTGGGACACAAATGAGGGTCCATTGTCTGATCCTATAGTCAATGGTATGCCAAATATATCGTTCCCTTGAATTGCTGAAGCCCAAATGCACGACCTTGCATTTTTTAATATTAAATCTCAGCTGCCAAATTCTAGATCTTTCTTCAAGCTTAGCTAACTTGACTAACTTGAATACAATAAGAACACCACTGAGGCTACAGTAGAAAAATAGATTTGTGCTATTAGACCATAACACTTATTTTGAGGAAACTGATATAAGCTACAAGCAAGAAGAGATAAGTTGAAATGACCAGAATGATATTGTGTTTAAAGATATGGAAGTAAACTTCTATGAGGCTATGGATGCCGAGATTGCACAACAAGGTTTAGCAAGATGTTATGAGAAGAAAGCTGTCAGTTATGATCAAACTTCAGGACTGCTTCAATCCCCCATTCGCAGCCCCCTCTCCCATTCGCAGGCCCCCCCGTTCACAGTCCCTCTCTCCCGTTCATGGGCCTCCCCCCCCCCCTCCTTTCTGCTCCTGCTAGCTGCTTGCAAGTGAAGTGAAGGGCACTTTAGTGAACAGACCAGAAACAGGAAGTCATCATTCTGTTCACTAAAGCACCGCCCGCTTCTCTGGCAAGTGGTCTGAGAGAGCAGAAGGGAGGAACAGGGCCTCTTTTACCTAGGGGCAGAGAGGGCAGTTCAACCCCCATTGTGCAGAGACCCAGGGCAGCTGCCCTTTTTGCCCACAGGTAACAGTGACCCTGTCAAAATTACATTATTTGTCATGATGAGAAAAGGAGGGATTATTACCCCAAGAAGTGCCCCCATGCAAACAGGAAGTCCGCATCAGAGGAGGTGGAAGTGGCTGGTCAAAGCACATGAACAGCAGCACACCGACGGGGGCTTTGGGTAAGTGCTTCATTGCTGTTTTCATGTCACTGCCGCCGCTGCAAGTCTTGGGGAGGGCCGGGGGGAGGGGGAGAGAACTAGGGTTGCCAACTGGCTCCAGATGTACCCGACAGGTTCGATTCAGTCCTGGGTTTACCGCATTGCATGCAGGGATATGTAGTTCTGATTTCTCCATTGCACTCCATAAGAAAAGTAAAACTTCAAGTAACTGCATGCAATGGGGTAAACCCAGGACTGGAGCAAGCCTGTCGGGCGCATCTGGAGCCAGTTGGCAACCCTAGAGAGAACAGTGGCAGCAGCAGGGGTGGGGGTAGGAGCAGAAGGATTGAGGGTTTACCTCTGGCACCTCTCATATCTTGCGCCAGCCCTGCAAGTTCCCCCCTCTTTTGACTGGCTGTAGCTGTGCAGGTCGCCTCTCCTCTTTCTTTAGAGTGAACTGCTGCTCTGTGCTGGTTTCCACCCCTTTTGTTTAGGGTTGTAATCACTGCTCCATACAGATTACCCCCTCTATCATTTAGGGCTGTAACTGCTGCTCCCTTCTTTTGTTTAGGGTTTAGGTTTCCTTCTTCTTTGGCTTAGGGTTGGAATCAGGGCCGGTGCTTCTATTAGGTGAACTAGGCAGTTGCCTGGAGTGCCAAGATTCTAGGGGCACCAAAAGTGATGAGCAGCCCAGGCGGGCATTTTAAATTCTTCCCTCCCCCGCTGCCCATTTTATGAGGATGGAAAAACTGGAGCTCCACAGGCAGATCGGCAGCTAAACCACAAGGCACCCCTCCTTGGTTTAGGGTTGCAACTGCACTCTGTGCAGGTTACTACCTTTGTGCCTTTATTCAGAGATATAACTGCCCAATTTGCAAGTTACCCTCTATTTCTTTAGGGTTCAATTACTGCTTCATGAAACTTACCTCCTCTTTTGCGTATGGTTGTTGCTCCATGCAGGTTAAACAGCAGCAAAAATTATGCCAACCTGCATCAGACCAAGGGTCCATCAAGCCCACTATCCTGTTTCCAACAGTGGGCAATCAAGGTCACAAGTACGTTTTGGGTACCTCAGGTTCCCAAAACGTATACAGATTGTATGCTGCTTGTCCCATGGGTAAGCAGTGGATTTCTTCTGTCCCGTTTTGTGGTAGGCGAAGGCCTATGATCCATGCTGCTTGAACTAAACAGACAGGCCTAAGCAGCTTGACCTGTAAATGAAGCCTGTGGTTAGGCCCAGAGGAGTGAACCCCCCCCCCCCAATACTGCTTCCATAGAATCGAAACTTAACTAAGCATAACCCAGCATAGCTAAGCAGAAACGAAACTTAGAAGAGATAGAAAAACAACTTTAATTGGAACTGATAAGATGTGTGAAGCTTCTGTGAACTAATTAATTCTGCTGAGAGAAGGGTTACAGTGCCCTGCTTTCCCACATGTTCTAGTCAGCTAAGTGACCTTGGAGGAGAATTGTATCAAGAGTCTAAGAACTGACCATTGTAATGGGGACTGTAAGGGGGGCAACCAGGTGCTGAGCCCAGACCCAGGTCCTCATTGGATAGCTACGTAATGGTACCGGGACCAATAGATGGGGTAGAAGGGGTTACTGGGACCAATGAAAAGTTTGCCTATGTCCAGAATGGAGAAGAGGGGTATAAAAGTTGTTGTTTTGCTAGAAACCATTGCTCAGCCATTTTGAATGTGATTCTGCTTGAGTCTTGTGCACAAATAAATGATTTGGACCTTCTGAACAGACTCCTGGTATTATTGGATTGTTTGCGCTCTGCCGCTACATATTCTTGGTGCGTTGGCCGGGAACGTGTGGTGAGTAGAGGGTATACGAGCTGATATACCACGACTTTCTGCCTCTACAGGTTTGGTCCTGCCGGGCTCGTGCCCTTCCGACGTGGGCTCGGCTCCCAGGCACCACCGGTCCAGTTGCATCGGAGGGAGCTGGGCCAGGCCTCGGCAGGTGCTGGACCCAGTCGGAGCCAACACCTCAAACCCGTGAGGGGAGTCCGAGGTCCAACTCATGCGCTTGCTTGGGAACGGGGACCGGATCCGGTGAGTATAGTGTTTGGAATGTCTAGACAGCTGAGTCAGAGCAGAACTGCTGTTTGAAACTTGGAACTTGGTATTTGGTAAGAGAGCTTGATCACCTCTCAAGACGGTCCGACTAACCCTGCATAGTGTATGCGCGGGGTGAAACTATCGTCTTTTTGATTTTGACTTTGATTTTGAATTTGGTATAGCCTAGTCAGAAAAGACAGGATTGGGCTATTTTGGGAAATGCTAGCATGTTTGTCATTCTGTGTGTCTTTGTTTTTTGGTATTTGTTGAAACTACGAGTTTCCCTTCTAGTATAATGTATGATTATATTCGGTTGGGTAAACGCCTAGTCACTGTAAAATCAAGAACATGTCTCACTCATTCAGCTTTCCTACAGCAGAGCACAACCTGAGACTGACAAGGGGCGTGTCTGTGCAGAGGTGCTTTTTAACCCTATGAAGGCATGTTTTCAACGTTCTGCTGCTGGGCTAATTGGAGCTTATTTTAGGACAATTATACCTGATTTTATTCACTTTGTTTTAATAGTGATGTTCATTCTACTATGGTCATGTATTGTATACCATTCGATAGGAATATTTAGTCAGAATTTTAGTTTTGAAGGTCGTATTAACCTCATCGGAGCTCCGTAAACTGTTTTTAGTTATATTCTCTGCTCTGTCTGTATTTTTACGTCAACTGCTCCTGTTATATTATTGCTACCTTTCAGAACTATCCAGGAGGTATAGGGTCTAGTTCAGTTTTAGTGTGCAGGGTGAGATTACTTACTCTGGTCAGATAGGCTGCTAGGTATCATTCATACATTTGTGGGCTTAGCTTTGCCCTGTGTTTTATGGTTCGAACAGAAATGATAGAGAAACTAAGCAAACTGGTTTTTGGGGGTTTTTTTCCTTTGAGCTACAAAGTAATTATTAGATCACGACTTGACACTGATTTAAATGATTCTTGCTAGCATGTCTCTGTGTGCCTGTGAAACTAAGTTATTTCATTTCGTTTCCAGTGAACGAAGGGGTGTGACTTTCACACAGCTTGCTAAAAAAAAAAATGAGACAGCCGCTCCCGATTGAACAGTCTCTTGCTTGTTAAAATAAAGGACTCATTCAATCAAAGTGTGATAGGAGATGAATTTATAATTAGTTTTCTAGTTATTACTTTACAGCTGTGATAACTACAGTGACTCAGAAGTTCTTTTGTTTTTGAAGTATATCTGTCGTTTCAAAAACTAACTGACACGGACAAGAGAGAGCAAATAAAGTGTTTTTCCTTTGACCCTTAGAGGTTAAGAACCTTGGGGGACGGTGCAGCATTCTGGGTTGGAAGTGTACCAGATTGCAACCTGAGAATGAATGGTTTAAATTCTGAGTGAATAAGAAATTGTGTTAGGATTTTATCTTTGAAATCTGAAAGTTTAAAAAAAAAAAAAGAAGAGTTTATCTTGCGGGGTGTATATGCATTCTAGATATCCACCAACGCTATGGAAAAGTATCCATTTCATGTCTCTTGAATATCTGCTTTCTGAACTGTAAGATTTAAATAAAAATAAAATAATAATTTCTTTGGAGAGACATGCAGACTACGGCTGGCAGTTAGTTTCCATGCTAAGTAATTTCATTCCAGTTATACGTAACAGATAGCTATAGTTCTCTCTATAAGAATAGATGTTATAACATGTTGCAAAATAATAGTTTTAAGCTTATGTTTTCTGCCTGCCCTATGTTTTCAAGTATGATCAAGAATTTCAGTAAGGGATTTACTGAAGACTATGGTAATAAAATGTCTCTGTCCCAATTAGGAATGCTATGTGAAAGGGAGTGGCTTCTGCTAGTTGCTCCATATTTCCTTAGTTCACCATATTTTGCCCCAGAATCTCTAGATATCCCGTCCCACCAATTTCTCTCCCTGTAAGCAGCTCCCTAAGAAGCCCCGGCTCCGTTCAGAGTGCTTAAGGGGGGGGAGGGGCCCAGTCCACCGATGATGCCACCCCCCGGTAGGCGTGAACTAATATGCCCACAGCAGAGAAGTAAAAAAAAAAAAAAAAACCCTCCCGGATAGAGCGTTGCTAGGAGAAACAGTGTGGGCCTAGGGCGGGGGGGGGGGGGAGGGGGGAACTCCTCCCTGCAGATTCCCAAGTAGTTTGCCAGCCAGTCAGCTGACCAGACTTGTTTAGGTGCCTTTCCCTCTGCCACTAATTTACTGAACTGAAAGCTTTAGGATTTAATTGAACTAATGAACAGTATTATTCAAACCCATCAGTCTTGATAACCCCAAGTGGAATCCAAATAGTGCAGGCAGCCCTCACTATATGCCCCAATGGATCCAGCAGCCCAGGAGAATTTGCATTTTTGTCAGTCAGTCCCAGAGAGATATAAAACAGAAATTACAGAAAATGGATGGATTTGTGGGCATGATAGTTAATGGAAGTTGATCAGAAAGTATGTGAATTGTTGAATGTGACAGAGAAAGTAAGTGTAAAGATGGAGAGAACAGATCTTCTTGCTGATACTTTAGTTGAATGATGTGGAGGAGGTTATCCTGATCGAAGGAGCAGAGGAAGTAAAAACTGGGTGCGAGTCAGTGCGCCCATTGCAGAGAAGGACATTAGAGAAGTGAATGCCCGTATCTTGACTCCACCCCAGGGGGGGGGGGGAGGAGGGAGTACTTGATTTAAAAAAAATAATAATATTAAACCGAGCACAGTGTTCTAGCAAGAAAGGGAAGCAGCTATGGAGTAAGCGGCAGCCGGAGAGGGCTACAGCATGAATGAAGACTAGGCCAGACCAGACTCTTAAGTTTTCCTGGGTCCCCAGGAGCCTATGGTCAGTTTGGAAATAGGGGACCAATATATGGACTTCATGGGGGATACAGGAGCAGAATACTAAAGCCAGTAGCCCCTGTGTTTTTCTCGATGCATCACCATTATCAGAGCTACTGGGGCTAAGGCCACAAAGCCTTTTCTGCAGAACCGCATGTGTGAACTAGGGGGACAGAAAATAATGCACCAGTTCCTGTATATGCCTGAGTGCCCTATTCCACTTTTTGGAGCCGAGATCTGCTTGCAAAGCTTCAGGCACAGATATCCTTTGCTGAAGAGAGAGAAATGCAAATGACTGTGAACCCAAAGCCTGCTGGATTGATGGTGCTGACTGTTCCCCGAGAAGAGGAGTGGCGGTTCTATAACACACCTCCAGTCAAGTCAACAAGTTCCTGTATACCCGCCAACCTTATAGCCCCACCTGAAATATGGGCAGAAGATAATCCACCTGGCCTAGCGAAGAACATAGCCCCTGTCATCGTCACCCTCAAGCCAGAAGCGGAACCAGTGCATGTGAAGCAGTATCCTCTTCCCTGACCAGCCATTGCAGGAATCCACTGCCATTTAATGAAACTATTGAAGTATGGACTTTTCAAAGAAGTGTCAATCACCTTGGAATACACCTCTCTTGCCAGTCAAGAAGCCTGGGACAGGTGACTACCGCCCAGTGCAGGATCTAAGGAGAGTGAATGAAGCAGTTGAAACCATACATCCAGTTGTGCCAAATCCCCATACACTCTTAGGACTGATCTCTGCTGAAGCTACACATTTCACCATTTTGGACTTAAAAGATGTTTTTTTTGCATACGCTTAGCCCAAGACCCCACTACAGGAAGGCGGGGCCAACTCACCTGGACAAGATTACCTCAAGGATTCAAGAACTCGCCTCACTCAGCAAAAGATTTGACAAGTTATCCAGTAATTCCAGGAGAAAGAATTCTACTTCAATATGTGGACAACTTGCTCATAACCACCAACTCAGAAAGTGAATGTCTACAAGCCACCAGTGAACTCTTGCACCTTTTGAAAGCATGTATATTAGTACGGGATACCATACACTATTAGACTGAATAAATCTGAGAAAGAGTTAATTTTGTTCAGAACCTTGCTAAGAAATAAAACTTCATATATTAGCTTACTAGGTGAAGGTTTACATAAATAAAGAAAGGGCAGGTTGTACCCCAGCCTCTCTGACTCAGGGATACCAGATAGCAGTCTCAGAGTTATTAACTAAAATACTCTCAGGGTTAGTAATTAGTAGATATCAAGAGGTATTAGCAGTAAACAATTATGTCAATTAGGTCATTCTATATCTTGGATTCCTGTATGTCTCCTTATAATGGCCATGTAACAGTAAATAATTATGTCTTGGACTCCATTTATGGCTCCACATTGACCCACACTGAATAAGTTGACCTACAATATGATACATACATGACGTATAATGATAAAGTGAAATTATGCTGTATCATCTACAAAATCCTTATAAATAAAGTGAACCATGGCTAAGAAGTTAGAGTAAACAGGGAGAACGTGCTTCTCTCAGTTTCTCTCCACAAAGCTTTGGTGTATTTTTCTATAGAACTGTGTTGTATTTATTGCTGTCTTGATAACCTTCCCATTGCTTTTGAATGTAGTTATTTGTAGCTTCAAGAACCCAGTGAGGTTACTGGTGAGGAGAGAGTTAAGTAAGCTCTTCAGTTGGTGCTGTGACTCATCTACAGATTTCAACATTCCTGGCAAGGAGGGAAGGTGTTTGTGAGTATTTTATGGTGCCAGCAATGAGCAATCTGTTAGGTGAGCAGGAGTTGACTCAATTGTGTGAATGGCATGTTGAGGCTATGCGTTTAGCTCTCCAGAAAGGTAGCCCTTCTTGTATGCGTGACAAATATGGAGATAGGGCTACCACTTATGTTGTGCACTGGCATGCAGTAACTATTAATAATGTGCTGTTATAATTTCCTTTGGAAGGAACATTTTCTGTAGATAAGCTTTGTTATCTGAAATATGCTTTGCAGACTAGACACAGAATATGCGATGCTCATGAAGGGCTAGTGTTCTAGTTGGTGGCAGCGAATGGCACATAAATTGAAAAATGAATTGTTTGTATTAGTGAATGTTGATACAACGAGTGAACCACTGGAGAAAGCAGAGGTGGCTGCATTTGAAGATGTTCCAGGTGTATTTCCGTCGTCTTCCCCTGTGTGTTCTGAGAATTATGTAGTTTCTGAAGGGAAGATAGTCACTCGTTTAGCGAAATTAAGATATGAGATAAGAGATAAGCAAAGAATATTGGGAAATACACAGATCATGAATTTTGGGACTTGCAATGTGTCCCAACTCAGAGAAATGAATGATCTTCTTAGTCGTGAAACAAAATGTACTGTACGTGTTATAGATTCCTTAGAGGAAACATTAAGAAATAATATTTCTGCTACAAAGGAATTAGGTATTTCTAGTAAACTTGTTGATGATATTGAAAAGGGTCTGAATAAGCATTTTATGACCTATAGAGAGAAATGTATTCAACTACATAGTGCTATAAGTTTTTTTTTTTTCAAACTGTGTTGTGTCGGTATAATAGTTCATGTCCTACTTGGGCTGCTTTAGATAATTTGCTTAGAACTGCGTTTTATAACCCAGCTGATTTTTATTCAGTTTGTGACATACCTTGTGATAGATTTTCAAGCGAAAACTCGAAGAGATAATTTTGTTTTAGTGGTTAAAAGATGATTTTCTGTTAAAATCACTAACAGTGGACACTTATAGCAAACCTGTGAAAAGGAATGGTTGAGATTAAGCATCTTTAAGGCAGGATTCATTAATTGTTTTTATAAATGTTTATTCCGTGAGTAAAGGTATTTTTTTACAACTTTAATAATAGCTTGACCAGCTAGGACAGCTGATGTAAGTCTGAAAAAGTACAGTCAAACCTCGGTTTTCATGATTAATCCGTTCGAAAAAGTCTGACTAAAACCGAAACGTATGAAAACTGAAGCAATATTTCCCATAAGAAATAATGTAAATCCAATTAATCCGTTCCAGACACCCAAAAATATTCACAAAAAATACATTTTATAGAGAATAACTATATTTTTACATACAGAAAACAATGAGAAATAAATATAAATGACTAATGAAATGGATAAATGAACATTTAACATCACTGAAAGCAAGCTAAGTACAGTACTGTACAGTACAGTATGTTAACATCTGGCCTTAGCCACCCCTGACAAGCTGCTGTGCCCAGCTCTCTTCGGAATCACATTGAATTCAGTCCATTAAAATACCTTTACTTTATCTGCTCAATGCTTCAGAATGGCAGAAAATCTTAATGATATAGCTTCAGACGTACCCTGCAAGAGAAAGAACTGCCTCCCACATTCATGCAACATCTCCTGCTTACGTTGACAGCTTTTCTTCCCTGCTACCGGGACAAAATCTCAGTCAAAAGACGTTGAAAACCGAAGCAATGCATGAAAACCGGGACAAAATCTCAGTCAGAAAAGACGTTGAAAACCGAAGCGTATGAAAACCGGGGCAAATGAAAACCGAGGTTTGACTGTACTGATATAAGTCTGAAAAGTGCTTGTGTAAGTCTGAAAAGTGCCTGGTGCAGTGAGCTGACATTTGATGTGAAATGACTGAGTTGCTCAAGCTGACGATTGCTCAACCTCCCAGGAGCAAGGGGTAGGATTGGAGCGCGAGAAAGTCATAGGAATCTTCAGCGAGACAGTTCAGATAAGCTTGTCATTGAGCTTTTGCAAGCAAAAACTGTCTCTGGAATCAGAGCAGGGGGATGGTCAGAAGAGATGCTTTCCCTGCTATTCTTTGCAGATGTCACAACTATTTACCCTGATCCTGGAAGACTTCTATCTGCTCTGTGGGCTGCCCCAGGATCAAATGTCGCACATTATCAGTTGTGTTTCTTTCCTCTGAAGTGCTGTTTTCCTGCAGATGCAAGCATCGTTATCTTGGAAAACTTTCATCTACAGTGCTGGGATCAGATATCAGATTCCTTTCGTTCCGCCTGTACGGGTCGCCGTGGGACCTGAAGTTCCGTTTCTTAGACTGTCAGCTGTGTCCATTGCCAGCAGTCGCTGGTGGAGGAGTTGTTAACTCCAGCCATACCGTGTCACTTCAGTATGTGAGACTTCAACTCTTTTTGTGCTACAAGCGAGATTTGAGGCTGTACGGTAAGACGCTGATAAACTTGTGCAGAACCTGTACATAATGTGATTTGACAATTTCTCCCTGGACTTTTGTTGTGGATTTGGATTTGTGATTCGCTTATGACTTGGCAAAGAAGAAAGAAAAAAAGATGCAGTTTTGATTTTATCTGCTCTTTTTGAAGGTTAGTCATGCATATTTGCAAAGGCCCTAGAAACTGCGTTATCTGATGAGAAACTCAACCATCCCTTTTTAATTTTCTTATGTGAATGATTTGTTTTTAATGTAAACTGAATTACTTATGTCATTGGTCAGATTTGTGCCTTTTATTAGTTTATACTGTTAAGTTAGGTTTGAGGGTTAAATCTGTCTCAACAGCATTTTTGTTTTTTTTTTAATATGTTGTTATTGTTTAGCTTCCACCTTATCGCAGTAGAAGGTTTGTTTTTGAATGCTACAATGTACTGGGAAATGCGCCATTTTTTTAAATGTAAACATGTACTGGGAAGAGTGCCATGATTATTGTAAACTATTCAAATGGTTTGTAGCTCTTTCTGATGTTTCTGTTATCTGTGTGCTTTTTAAGTCTTCCCGACTGGTTGTAAACCAGAGCAAACTAATGAAATAACTTTGGGACTCCCGTAATGTCTACATTGTTTAATAGCAATATTTTTTTTTTACAATTGAAACTTCCTGGTTTCTGGTTCTGCAGCAACGGCTAGCAGACGAACTTGCAAATGGACAACCGTTTTGCAGACACATGAAAAGAAGGCCAGCAAGCTGTTTTTCAAGCATTAGTGTTACTGACTTGCAGTATTTAGCACTGGTTAAGATGACTTTATTTTCTCTTTTATCTCCTTTTGAAGATATTTCTTTCGAAACCCAGTTTTGGATTTCGTGACGTTTCGGGCAGCTGGGAAACGGACCATCTGTTTATTTGCCCTGCTCATCTTTTGTTTTTTATTTGCCTTGTTTTTGCAGGAGACGTTTTACCGCTGTGGTTATGCAATTTGTCTTTTGGTTATTGTTTTTTGGTACAAAAGTAATCTGTTTAAACTGTTTCAGGACTGGTACTGTAGGAATAGTTTAGGGAAAGATATTAAGACTCCTGCCTGCTGAATTCATTTTATTTTATTTTGATTTTGCACCCTGTTTTGGTATCTGCTCTGTATCAGAGGAGGGAGGTGCTCTGCACTCTGATACAGCTTCCGATTGAATAAAAGCTTTTCCTTTTTAGCCCTTATGGCGGTGTGTGTTTCCCCGGACACTATTTGAAATAATTAATGAATGCCTTGGCAGTTATCCCAGACACCCGGTGTTGCGCAGCGCTATCTTAACTTATTGTGTACGGTTGCACTCAGTCCTGTTTGTTTTCCTTTTATTGCAAGAGATTCTCCTTAACGAGATGACAAGTACTTTATATCTGGGATCCGCAGAATTATTTTAGCAGAAGTAAAGTCACCAGATTGGGTCCTGCTTAAAGTTGCATCCGAAGACACTCCCAGCTCCGGAGTTCCTGGTCCATGTCGTGTGTTCCTGGTGGGATATTCAGCGTGTAAAGTGAGAAGACATTCTCAACGAATGCAGCTTATACAGTGGCCCCCTCACAAGTGCAGAAAGTGGCTTCCTGTGTTGGTGAATCAAGAGTTTGCAGCGAAGAGTCTTATTGGACAAATAGTGATTGAAGAAAAGGACTTTTATGATTCAAAGTATTTTCTGAAAGAACAACAGAGACATTACAAAGAGATTATTGTATTAAGTAAATTCTTTATGGACTATGCATGTAAAAAAAAATACTTTTATATAGCATGTAAAATGTTTTTATGTAATTATAGTAAGACCTAGAGGGATGAGGTTAGTTTAGTTAGTATTTTCCTGATATATATGTAATGACCTTTAGGTACTGCACCTCTACTTAATAAAGTAATTGAGAATTAGAGGGCCAGTATAGCGATAGTATATCTCCTCATCATTTTAAGAAGAGTATTAAGAAGAGTAGGTATATTTTTAGTTTGTCTTAGAATATTTTTGAGAATATTTTTGTTGCTATGCTTATTGGCTATGCATATTTCCTAATCTGGTCCTAGATGTGCTGTGGCAATTTCTTAGTGAAGCAGTATTGTATTCAGAATCATGAGGATGTTAGAAGGAATATCCAAATATTTTTGAGGCACACTTACACCTGATGGGAAAAACATTGTAAATTATCAAAGTTTGTTGCTTGTCTTCCAACAGTGACAGCTCCTCAGCATGGAAGTTTACCAAGGGTTAGGACTGGGATCTTTGAGGAGTTTTGTGACATATAGTCATATACAAACACAAATACAAACACAGAACCTAGAATAATTAAAGATATAGGTATGAAGATCCTATGTACAAGTTCCTATATTTCAGTAATTTACAAAGTAATGTCAGTTAATGGGAACTAAGTGTGTAGTTCTAGCTACCCTTTTTGGATGCCTCTAGTTCAGACCTAGGCATACTTAACCAGAGTTAAAGTGAAATAATTTAATGGTCATGCCTCAGAGGGTTTTGAGTAATTGTATGTAGAATATATCCTGTCCTCAGTGAGTTTCTGAATCTCACATCTTAACGGTTCAGCATTTTTGCTGCAGCTCATTGTATTTGTTTACAAGCCAGACATTGCTGTTATCTGCCTCTCTTCAATATTGTCTGCTTGGTAATTTAGTTTTTTGTGGTTTGGCAAAAGTAGAGCACCTTTTGCATGTCTGTTCAGCTCCTTCAATCTTCTGTTCTCCTGCTGTAGTTCTTGTAGGCTCGCCCCACGGCAGCCATGTTTCTTTTTCTAATTGCAAGAAGGGCTGCAGATGTTTCTTCAAGTTGTCTAAGTTGTTTTTGCATTGTTAATTTTGGACTGTGCATTTTGGGGTTTTTTTTCATGTGCAGAATGATCACAAATACTTTGAGGTTCTTGCACGTTTTCCCAAACCTGTGAACATTTCTCTCTGCACTTCTGATTCTCTTTCTTAACCTCTCCAAACACTGGTTTACTGTTTGGTATACTGTGAAACATAGTCTTCTGGTAATTTATTTTTGTTAAGCTGGTTTTTGTCATCTCCGATTTGAGAATTGATGTTTCGATTAGTATTTTATAGTGCAGAGTTTCTCAGAGGTTGGTTAGGTGCTTGATATATAGCCCTGGTGGATACCCCATAGTGAATTGAACTTTACTATATTAATTTGTTATCCATCCTGAATAAATCTTTAAGAAGAAAAAGGGATGTTTCCCCTCAGGATGCAGTCATAGTGACTGCTCTGTTGTTTCTTTTTAGGCAATTAGTGTGAATTGCAAGGTCCAGTAAACATAGTGTCAGCTTATGCAGTCAGGAACTGAATGGTTTTTAGATTTTCTCCTAGCAAAGGAAAATGCTGTATGCAGAGTACTAGTTGATTATTTGTTGTAGTATGCTTGATAATAATGGAAAAATAGTGAAAGGCCAATTAGATAAAGTTAGTAGCTGTACTTTTGTTTCAAATGAGAGTTATGTAAATTCCTTTTCAGCTCTCACTGATTCTGTTCCTTCATTCTGGAATTCAGTATTCAGGCCTTTGCAAGGCCTGTTAGCATCTTTGCTTGGTATTTTGGGATGTTTCATTTTAGAAGTATTACTCCTCTATGTACTGACAGTTGTTTCTCTATGTCAGCACTAGTTTCATTCCACCTCTTCATCTTTCACAGCTTTCTAAATCAGAAATCAGTAGGATCACTGACCCCTGCAATAATGTTATGGATTGGCCCAGAATCCAGTTGTATTTCCACTTCAATGGCAATATATGAGTTTCCTTACTTAGAAATGATTCTTTACAGAATCAGAGGAGGGACTGAAAGCATGTATATTAGTACGGGGTACCATACACTATTAGACTGAATAAATCTGAGAAAGAGTTAATTTTGTTCAGAACCTTGCTTAGAAATAAAACTTCATATATTAGCTTACGAGGTGAAGGTTTACATAAATAAAGAAAGGACAGGTTGTACCCCAGCCTCTCTGACTCAGGGATACCAGATAGCAGTCTCAGAGTTATTAACTAAAATACTCTCAGGGTTAGTAATTAGTAGATATCAAGAGGTATTAGCAGTAAACAATTATGTCAATTAGGTCATTCTATATCTTGGATTCCTGTATGTCTCCTTATAATGGCCATGTAACAGTAAATAATTATGTCTTGGACTCCATTTATGGCTCCACATTGACCCACACTGAATAAGTTGACCTACAATATGATACATACATGACGTATAATGATAAAGTGAAATTATGCTGTATCATCTACAAAATCCTTATAAATAAAGTGAACCATGGCTAAGAAGTTAGAGTAAACAGGGAGAACGTGCTTCTCTCAGTTTCTCTCCACAAAGCTTTGGTGTATTTTTCTATAGAACTGTATTGTATTTATTGCTGTCTTGATAACCTTCCCATTGCTTTTGAATGTAGTTATTTGTAGCTTCAAGAACCCAGTGAGGTTACTGGTGAGGAGAGAGTTAAGTAAGCTCTTCACCTTTTTAATGAGGCTGGATACAAAGTCTCAAGAGCCAAGGCGCAATTATGTCAAACCAGTTAAATACCTAGGATTCCAGTTGTCCAGCGGAATTCGACGCCTGGGACCAGAATGCAAAGAAGCTGTATGCAGTATTCCTACTCCAACCACCAGGAGGCAAGTGAGAGCCTTCTTGGGTGCCACAGAGTATGTTGTATATGGATCCCCAATTTTGCGCTGCTAACAAAACCATTGTATCAAGCTACCAAAGGAATGGAAAAGTCTCCATTGGAATGGGGGCTTGAACAGGATGCAGCATTCCAGGAGCTGAACAAGGCCCTGATGACAACCCCAGCTCTGGGTCTACCAGATGTCCAGAAACCCTTCCAATCTCTATGTTCATGAGTCACAAGGAAATGTTCTAGGAGTGTTGACTCAATCTCTTGGACCTTATTTGAGAAGCTGTTACAGCTGCAGCCTTCCTAGTGAGCAAAACTAACAAGATCACTTTGAGACAGAATCTTCCAGTTACTGTACCACACTCTGTTCTAACCAATATGAAACACAAAGGAAACTACTAGCTAACAAATCTACGAATGTTGAAGTATCAGAGTATGTTGCGTGAAAACCCCCAGATACAACTGAAGGTCAGTCAAGCTTTGAATCCTGCTATGTTGTTACCAGTTGGTCTTGATCCCTTGATCATGACTGTTTAGAAATTATGGACACTGTATTCGCAAACCGCCTGGATTTGACTGATGTCCCTCTGGAGAACCCTGAACAGACTTTCTTTGTGGCTGAAGGCAGTTTCATCATCAATGGACATTGTTGTGCTAGATATGCAGTGGTGACCCCTGATTTGGTAGTTGAGTCCTCAGCCCTGGCCCCAGAAACTTGACCACAGAAAGCTGAACTGATAGCCCTCACTAGAGCACTAACAATAGGAAAAAGGGCTCTGTCTAAATGTGTACCCAGATTCTAAGTATGCCCTTACAACCTTGCATGCACATGGGACCCTGTACAAATAATGAGGGTGGATAACCTTAGGAAGCAAGTCCATTAAGTATGGCCCCAAGATATTGACATTATCAGGTGCATGCTACCTACAGCTTTCAAAACTCTAGGAAAAGTAGAATGTATGAATAGAAACTTGAAATCTCAGTTGTCCAAACTTTGCCAAGAGGTTTACCTGAAGTGGCCCCAGGTTCTTCCTATAGCCCTTCTTAGGATATACTTAGCCCCTGCTAAGTCTTTAGGAGTTCCCCCTTTTTGAGATTCTGAGAATCTGTAGCCTATTTATAGGGAATAAAAGGAGATGTGAGACAGATAGGATCTGAAATTATTAGGCATGAACTATTGGTTTTAAGTTCTGTTTTGCAGAGTCTTCATACCTGGATACACAATCGATTACCCATCCATTTGCCTGAACCCCTGCATCCTTTCAAGCCTGGAGTCTCGGTGTGGATCAAAGAGTGGAGAAGGATACCGTTAGCCCTGCATTGGAAGGGACCCTATGTTGTCATCCTGTCAACTCCAACTGCAGTAAAAGTCGCAGAATTCGAACTTTGGATCCATCATAGTCGAGTAAAGCCAGCAACTGTTTCTGAACCTGATCACTGGACTACTGTACAGCATCCTGAGACTCCATTGCGCCTCACCCTACGACAACAGCCACGGACCTAAGACTTATTGGTCCCTCGGAAACTGCATTATTTCAAGACTGTCCGTTTATCTGAAGGTAAGCCTCGCATCTGGAGAAAGCTGCAATCATCAGAAATAGACTGTGGGGCTTGTTTACAAAGCCGCGGTAGCGGTTTGCGATCGTAATCGGAGCCGCGGCTCCATTGATTTCAATGGGGCCGCGGCTGCGATCGCGATCGCGAACCACTACCGCTGCTTTGTAAACAAGCCCCTGTGTTGTGTTAAGAAATTGAGTCTTCTAAGAGACTGTATTCAAATGCTCTGAGAACAAAACTGTTTTGATCTCCTAAAAAGTGAACTGCTCTAAGGAGGCAATAATAGCCTGAGAGACTGTACTATGATATTTTAAGAACCTGAGACATCCCAGAGGACAGTGATACTTTGGAAACTACAGCCCTACTCCTGCCACAAAGCTGGTAGGTCTACGTACTGCAGAAGCTCGATGATCTACAATCAACTCTACATCTGTTATCTGTTGTGGATGCCGACAGTTCCACCAATTTTCCAGAGACTATGCCCATTATTAATTCTTATTATTGCTTTATTCTGGCAGCAGTCTTGGAGTGCTTTGAAATGACTTTTGCCTTACCTCCCTGTACAGCCTGTATAAGTGCCACACGACCTTCAGACCGGACCACAACTTACTATGAAGGTTGGATAGCTGGACTGTCTAAATCAGAAGTTTTACAACAGCACAACAAAGAAGACATCTTGGTGGTCCGGCATAAATGCTCCTGAACCTTCTACTCCTTTAGTTCTTTTTCCCACTCTTGCCAAACTATGGACTCTGACTATCTGCTTGTTGCTCCCTTGTTTCTTGCCACTTTGCTTGCGAATGATAACTTCCGTTATTAATAACACTGTAGAGCGCAAGGCAGCTACAAAGATACTAGCTATGTGAAACTACTACCCTATACCACAGAGTGATACCTTTACCTAGTATTATGTGATTTGATTCTCACCCTTTCTCACTTGCGGATGAGAATAATCAAAGGAGGGAATTTGGTAGGCGAAGGCCTATGATCCATGCTGCTTGAACTAAACAGACAGGCCTAAGCAGCTTGACCTGTAAATGAAGCCTGTGGTTAGGCCCAGAGGAGTGAAACCCCCCCCCAATACTGCTTCCATAGAATCGAAACTTAACTAAGCATAACCCAGCATAGCTAAGCAGAAACGAAACTTAGAAGAGATAGAAAAACAACTTTAATTGGAACTGATAAGATGTGTGAAGCTTCTGTGAACTAATTAATTCTGCTGAGAGAAGGGTTACAGTGCCCTGCTTTCCCACATGTTCTAGTCAGCTAAGTGACCTTGGAGGAGAATTGTATCAAGAGTCTAAGAACTGACCATTGTAATGGGGACTGTAAGGGGGGCAACCAGGTGCTGAGCCCAGACCCAGGTCCTCATTGGATAGCTACGTAATGGTACCGGGACCAATAGATGGGGTAGAAGGGGTTACTGGGACCAATGAAAAGTTTGCCTATGTCCAGAATGGAGAAGAGGGGTATAAAAGTTGTTGTTTTGCTAGAAACCATTGCTCAGCCATTTTGAATGTGATTCTGCTTGAGTCTTGTGCACAAATAAATGATTTGGACCTTCTGAACAGACTCCTGGTATTATTGGATTGTTTGCGCTCTGCCGCTACAGTTTAATAATGGTTTATGGACTTTTCCTTCAGGGACTGGTCGAAATGATTTATTTTTTGATGTCAATAGATAGTCCCTTATCATCTTACTTATCAGATTTCTACCTTCTGATGTTAAATTTAGCTTACCCCCCCCCCCCCCCCCTGTACTGTTTAGGGTTTTAACTGCTGCTCCGTACAGGCTAGCCTATCTTTTGGTTAGGTTTGGCAATGCTGCTCATGCAGGGTACCCTTCTCTTGTTTGGGGTTTAACTGCTGCTCTAGTCAGGTTACCCCCTCTTTTGTTTAGGGTTCTAACTGGTGCCTACTCTGTTAAAAGTGTTCCTATGGTGCCTTGTTTTTGTGCTAGAGCCGAGTTTTGGATCCCTTGGTTGATTAAGGTAGGAAGGCATACTTCAAAAAGGTCTTCAGCACCTGGTGGATTTTAGGTATACGGGTCTGCCTTTTTATTCTTTCCAACCCAACTATGTATCTTTTTGTAGAGATATGGACAGTTTCTGAATTCAAAAAAGCATGGGACAAACACAGAGGATCTCTAAAGGAAAAAAGGGGACTGTTGTAATGGTTGATATGGAAGGACAGACTAGATAGGCCATATGGTCTTTTTCTGCCTTCATGTTTCTATGTAAAAGGGGTCAATAATGTCCGTCTGTCTCTCCATCTTTCTAGGGGCAAAATATCTCTCCGAAAATTTAACGAAATAGGATGTAACTTGGCATGTGGGGAAAAATGGTAAAAAGACATATCGAGTTAGAAAATGGGCCATATAGGAGCGGGGACCTCAGAGAAATAAGCCCCCCACCCCTAAAAAAAAACTGCCCAATGAATTTCTATGGGAGAAAGAGTTCCAGCTTGTGTAGCATAGAAACGTACATAGAGTGAAACAGGAGTTAGGGAACTGCTCCTTTCAAACACCCTCTCCCTGTTCTTTACTCTCCCAACCCCCCAAACTACCCTCACCATCCTGCAAACTGCTGCATCTCAAAAATCTACCAACGCACAACTGCCTTAACACATTTGATAACTGTCCCCACCCCAAAAAAATCACCTCACAATCTGCTCCATTTCTAGAAAATCCCCCCTGCAACTGCCCCATCAACCTACACATTGCCCCACCCCTAAAAACACTCCCTCACAACTGTCCTACCACCTTACACAATGCTCCAGCCTGAAAAGCTACCCTCCCACAACTGTTCCTCCTGCATCTGCCCCAGCTTCCCCAAAACTGCCACCATTCCCAAAAACTACTGCCCTGCAATAGTTCCATTCCCAAAAACTACCCCCTCACATCTACACCACCAACCTCCACACTACCCCTACTTCTAAAACACATTCCTTCGCAACTGGTCTACAACTGCCCCACCCTCAAAAATAGCCCTACAACTGCCCAGCACCCTGCAAAATACATCAACCCCAAAAATTGCCCCCTGTAAATGGCTGACCACTTCACCAAATGCCCCTGCAGCTGCCCTACCACCCTGCAAACTGCCTCCACTTCCAAAAACCACCACCCCACAATTACCAAAACCCTTAAATTCTACTCCCTTGCGACTGCTGCATCCTAAAACCCCCCCCCCCCCCCCCGCAAACACCACATGCTAAAACCTCCCCATTCTGACTGCCCCACTATCCTGCAAACTACCCCCATCCCCAAAATATCCTCCCCACAACTGTCACCAACCCCCAAAACTATTTCCTCTGGAACTGACGGAGCATCATCAGCTACCCCACCACAGACACAACACATTCACAGCACGCACAGAACACACAACAGACATATACAGACACAACTGACATATACAGACACAACAGACAAGGACAATTTAACAGATTAAAAATCCCAAAAGATTATACAAAAGCCCATAAATCAACAAACAACAGAGCCTTTTCCCACATAGCCCCAACTATCTGGAATTCCCTCCCAGAGGAGCTACGAACACTAACATGGAACTCCGCAAAAAATTAAAAACTTATCTGTTCACCAAACACTATAAAATAGATAACCCATCACCTGTTTTAGACAAAGGTTAAAGAAGTTTCCGTCTGCCTCATGCTAATACCCCTTAACATACACAGATAGCACACACTCAAGATGATCTCACGGCTTATGTCCTTTCACATCCATGTATATATATACATATATAACATTGTATATAGTTTACTCTGTTCTGTATTATCCCACATTGTTTAGACTGTTTATTTTACATATAATATGATGTTCCTTGTAAATATGTTCTGTTTTAACACGACGTTCCCTGTAAAACAAACTAGCTTTGTTGATTGATGTTCACTGTAAACCGCAACTGAACTTTTGGAAGATGCGGTATATAAATGTGTATAAATAAATAAATAATAAAATAAATAAATATACACAAAGACATGAATGCCACAAACATACATGAACACCTCAAACACACACACAAACAAAATACCACAAACAAACATACACATGCCACATACACAGGAATTACAAATAATTCCTGAGCTATGATATATATGTTAATAATGTAAAATGAAGCATATTTCATTTTCTTTGCTGTTATTTCTACTGTGAAAGCTACTGACTGCATTGCACTGCTTTCTTATTGGTCACTGTCTGTACAGTCAGCTGGTATCTGTTGCCATGGACAGGGCTAGGTTAAGGAACTGGCAAACTGGGAACATACCTAAGGTCTAAAGTTTAGGGAGATGCTCTGTCAGATGTGCTCAGCACTAGGAAGGCTAGGATTGACATCTAGCTTTTTTCATGATTTTACTGATTTTCACAGTAATATTTGAAAACTAAAAGGAAAGCTGGCATGTCTGAACAGTTTTCAGAGTTTAAAACCTCTGTCTGCTGTTCTTGAATCTTCCCCTCCCTGTGAGTGAGCCTGCCCTGCCTGCTTCCAGTGCAACTAGCAACAGAGACTGTGGGTGGGATCCAGCCAATGGGCAGGCCGTGAGGGCGGAGCACTGGAATGCTGCTCTTGTCACAGGAAGGGAGGAGGTGAGTAGGAGGAAGTTCCTGTGCTGCATAAAATTTTGGTTCTTGCATCAGTTGCATGTGGTAGAAGAAGAAAGAGAAAAGAAGTCCCTACCTCCCCAGAAAATGTCTCAGTGCATTTCTTTAGGAAAAGCAGCTGCAGCATACTAACACTGTTTTTTGTGACACAGCAATTACACAATTGTACCTGTCAAATAGCCCTTGGTGACCGTACCTCCTCAAACTTTGCACCCGAGGTATGTTCCTAATTTGCCACTTCCTTAATCTAGCCCTGCTCATGGCAACTGATACTAGTTGACAGTACAGATAGCAACCATTTAGAAAACAACACACTTAAGTCAGTAGCTTTCACAATAGGAATAACGTCCAAGAAAATGAGTATTTTAAAATACGGTACATCACAGTTAAAGAATTATTTGTATTCTGTGTGTGCTGTAATTGTGCTAAGAGTAGCTGAAGCTGGTGGGACATTCATGGAGGATCTAGTTTTGGAGGTTGGTGATAGCTGTTGGAGTAGTTTTGGGGACTGGGATGGTTTGCAAGTTGGTGGGGCAGTTACTGAGGGAGTTTTTAGGTGTGGGTCATTTGTATGGGGAAGGGATTTTTTTAGCACAGGCAGTTGTATGGGGATATTTTTGATAGATAGGGCACTTTGCAGAGTGGTGGGGCAGTTGAGGGGGAATAGTTTGGGGGGGGGGCAGGGTGATTGCAAGGTGGTGATTTTTGGGAATGGAGACAGTTTGCAAGATAGTGGAGCAAATCCAGGGATATTTGATATGGTGGTTGGCTAGATGCAGGGACCTGTTTTGGGATGGGGTGATTTGCAGTATGGTGGGACAGTTGGGGGGGGCTATTTTCTTGGGGTGAGATAGTTTGTGAGGTGATAGGCCAGTTGCAAGGGAAGGTTGATAGTAGCACTGTGTGGGTTGATAGTTTTTGGGGATGGGGCATTTTGTGAGGTGCTGGGGAAGTTGTGGGGGATGTTTTTTAGGAATGGGTCAGAGTGAGCAGGACAGAGATGTTGTGAAGGAGTGTTTTTTAGGCGTGGGGTAATGTGCAGGTTGATAGGGCAGTTATGGTATGGTAATTTATTTATTTAGACAGTTTTGTATGCCACCTTATTCTTCAATCAAAATGGTCACAACACAATTGGGGGATACATTTAACACAAGGGGATATGAGACACATACACTAATACTTACAGGGAACATGGGCAATGGAGGGTTAAGTGGCTTGCCGAAGACCACAAGGAGCACCTGTGGGACTAGAAACCCCAGTCCTTCTGGCCCAAGGTTGCTGTCCTCTAGTGGGATTTGAACCCCCGACCTTCCAGCCTGAGATAACTTGCACCAACCACTAGGCCACTCCTCCACTCCATTTTATAGTGGTGAGGCAATTTGCAAGTGGTGAGCTAGTTGTGGAGGGCATTTTTGGGGGGTGAGACAGCTTGGTGGTGGGCCAGTTGTGGGAGGTATTTTTGGGGGGTAGGACAGTTTGGGGATGTAGGGGTAGTTTTTGGGGTGGGGCAGGTTCAGGGGTGGTGAGACAGTTGGGGGTGTATTGTTTTGTGGGGAACAGTTTGTGTGGTGATAAGGGAGTTGCAGGGGGTAGAGCAGATAGTGGGATGTTAGGACAGTTGTAAGGGAGTATTTTTTAGGGATGGAGCATTTGTACGTGGTTGCTGATGGAGACAGCTTGTAATGGAGTGGGCAATTGCAGCATTGTAGTTTTTGGGGTGGGGTGGTTAGTAGGGTGATGAGACAGTTGCAGGATATTGTTCTTTTGAGTAGGGATAGTTTGCAGTGTGGTAGAACAATTGTGGGCAGGGCCAGCCTGTCCATTAAGCGATCTAGGTGATCACCTAGAGTGACAGACCCTCATGGGCGGCACGGTAATTGCTTCCTCTTGTAAGCAGCGGCTTAGCCTTAGGCATGCCCAGTATGCCACCTCCACTCCACTGTGTGCCATTCCTAGGCGTTCCTTCAGTCCGGTCCCTTTACCTCTGGGTTGTGCTCCTCTACCAGCAGCTTTGGAGACTGAGCTCTTCCACTTTTTTCTGATGACCCTCCTGTATAAATACCATTGGCTCCTTCCATCAGATTCAGTTTAGCTCATTCTCCAAAGCAGCTGGAAGGAGCACTAAGCCAGAGGAAGGCTTATTGGAGAGATTTAGAATAGCTAGGGGGTGTTAAGGTTTTTCCTTTTTTGTTTCTAATTGTGCACCCTTGTGCTTGGTTTGTTTGGGGGAAAGAAGTTTTCATTTGGCTTTAGTTAGGATAGCGGTGCTTGGCGGAAGAGATCTCTTCCCCTCTCTCTCTCCATCCCTACACTCTCTGCTTACCTCGGGGGGGGGGGGGCCTGGAAAAGAGCCCCGGGCGTTGCAGGGGGGAAGTTTAAGGCAGGAAAGCCTCTTGGGCTGCTGGAGTGAGAAACTGCGGCGAGAGGCAGGAGGCTCTCTTACACGCTGACCTCGCCTCGTGGCCGAAGCCCTCGTGGAGGATGAGCATGAGGACGGGAGTCGGCAGACAGCGTGGCCTGCAAACGCGGCAGAATAAAAGAAGAAATTGGCTGCCTTGGAGCGGAGAACTGCCTGGCGCAGGGCCGCGGTGCCGCCGGCGTTTTTTTCATTCGGCAGGCTTTTTTCACTGCCAGGAGAAAGCAGCGCCGAAGGTAGGTGAAGGTTTGGAGGGGTGAGGGAAGCACATCTTTGTTTCGCGTGCTTTTGGCGCACTGGGGCCTAGCAGCAGGCGGGCCTCTCTTGCACAGCTCTGCTGTGTTGATTGTAAAAAAAAAATAAAAAATAGTTTTAAAATGCGTTCTTCTTTATTTGGGGGGGGGGGGGCCTTGGGAGGAACAGGTAATAGGCCCTTAGATGCAGCGTACCTTTGGGGGTAATTGAGTCCCAGGTTTGTTATGCCAGCTAGACTGCAGTGCTTAGTGTGTGGAGCAAAGCGTGGTCCAGTGTCAGCGGCAGGTGTCTGTAGTGGGTGCACTATGGAAGCCGCCTCAGTGGAGCAAGAGATCCAGGCCAGTATGGCACTGGAATCGGTAGCTGGCACATCTCAGAATTTAGGGGGAGGTGGTAGCCCCAATGCTAGGTTTAGAGGGTACGGCCACCTCGGCTCTGGAGCTGGTGGTTCCTAACCATCATCTTCCAGGCCCATCCTCCTTGCCGGCTGAGCAGGAAGGGGGAGGTTTGGGCGATTTCTCCCCAGAGTTTGTGTTGCTTCTGCATAAAGCATTTTGTCTTCGTAAGTAGGAGCAGAAGCAGGGAGCAGGTCAGGACAGCCCTCCCAAGAGAAGCGTTGACCTCTGTGAAGGGGAGCCACCCATACCACATAAGCGGCCAAAGCTAGCCAAGGAGGGGTCATCCCCCCTGCCGTTGGTGGAGGATCGGGAGGAGGAGTTTTCTGACGTGGAGATAGGAGAAGACGAGGAAGAGCTCGAAAAGGGCGAGATTCAGGAGGAACAGAGAGCCAGGATTGTGCGGGGTTTTCGCTGAGAGGAGTTACCGGCTTTGATCACTGAATCCTTGAAGGTCCTCAATATGGCCCCAGGCATGCCGGTGGACGATGAGGCTTTGGAGGACCCACTTATTCAGGCGGTAAGGAAGTTGCAGAAGGTTTTCCCGGTGCACCGGGTGGTGAAACAGATGATTCAGGAAGAATGGGATCAGCCAGACTCAGGCCTGAGGGGAGTCAGGTCCATGGCCCATTTGTATCCTTTACCGGAGCTGGATAGGGAGCTATTGTGGTCGCCTAGGGTGGACGCAGCAGTTTCAGCAGTCACCAAGAAAACGACTATTCCGGTGGAAGGCAGTGCGGCTCTGCGGGATTTGCAGGACCGGAAGTTGGATACATTGTTGAAGCAAGTCTTTGACATCAGTGCCCTGGCACTTCAGGCCTCTGTGTGTAGCACGTGGGTAGCACGCGCTTATCTGCGCTGGTCGCAACAGCTTCAGCTGTCCAGCAACGCCCCCAGCGGTTCGCACGGAGAAGCGGAAAGAATTGAGTCTGGGGCGGCCTATTTGGCAGATAGCCAGAATGATGTTGTCAGAAGTTTGTCGAAAAACATGGCTTCAGTGGTCGCGGCCAGGCGGTATCTCTGGCTGTGTAATTGGGCGGCAGATGGTTCCTCTAAGACTCGTCTTAGAAAGCTGCCTTTCAAGGGTAAGCTTCTATTTGGAGAGGATTTGGACAAGTTGGTAAAGGAATTGGGAGAGTCCAAGGGAGGCAGGCTCCCTGAGGATCGGCAGAAGCTAAATCGCACTCCCGCTTCCGCTAGGGCACAGCCGCGGGAGGCCCGTAAGTTTCGGTCAACGCGGTATGCTCCGTTTCAAGGATGATGTTTTTCCTCTAGCGGACAGGTTTACCGAGGGTTCCGTGGAGCAGGAAGAGGCTTTGGGTCCTCCTCCTCAGCCACGGGACCGAGGAAGTCACAATGATGTGAGGGGGTCCAGGCGGGGGGGCTGCTGATAGGGGGGCATTTACGGATGTTCCTTTCCACCTGGACCCAGGTCACGTCCGACCAGTGGGTTCTGGAGGTAATTCGAGATGGCTATGCTCTCAAGTTCGCCAGCCCGGTGGTCCCAGTGTTTGTACAGTCCCCTTGCAGATCGCCAGCAAAGAGGGCTGCGGTGGAAGAAACTCTGGACAGGCTGCTGGAATTGGAAGCGATTGTGCCGGTACCCAGCGACCAGTGCGGCTGCGGTCGATACTCCATCTATTTCGTGGTGCCAAAGAAATAGGGCACGTTTCGCCCGATTCTCGACTTGAAGCGGGTCAATCGGTGTCTCAGAGTCCTGCATTTTCGCATGGAAACCCTGCGGTCCGTAATATTGGCAGTGTGGCAGGGAGAATTTTTGTCCTCTCTCGATATGACAGAAGCATACTTGCATGTTCTGATCTGAAAGTCCCATCAGCAGTTTCTACGTTTTGCTGTACCAAGGGGACACTTTCAGTTTCAAGCCCTGCTGTTCGGCCTGGCGACGGCTCCGCGCACCTTCACCAAGGTAATGGTGGTGGTGGCAGCGGCGCTACGCAAGGAAGGGATCCTAGTCCACCCTTACCTCGATGATTGGTTGATTCGGGCCAAGGAGGAGAGTCGGAAGGTTACGGACAGTGTGGTAGACTTCCTTCAGAGGGTGTTTCTGCCAGGTCAGCAGGCAGATGCTCTGTAGCTGCTGATTCGTCAGTTCCTGGCCAGGAAGTCTCCCTCAGCGTGGCATTACCTGCAGGTACTGGGGACGATGGCGGCAACGATCGAGTTGGTACCGTGGGCCAGGGCCCACATAAGACCCCTTCAGTGGGTGCTTCTCCATCGTTGGTCTCATCAAAGCCAGTCCCTGTCGGTTCGGCTGCTGTGTCCTCCGGAGGCCAGGGAGGCGCTGCTCTGGTGGCTGCGGTCGGGCAATTTGGAGAGGTGCATGCCCTTAGCATCCACAAGGTGGTTGCAGCTGACCACAGATGCCAGTTTGTCGGGCTGGGGAGCGCACTGCGAGGAGCACTTCACCCAGGTGACATGGACGGCCGTGGAAGCACAGTGGTCTATCAACAGGCTGGAACTGCGGACAGTAGTTCTGGTGCTCAGGGCCTTCGAACCGTGGGTACACCGGAAGGTGGTCCGGGTGTTTTTGTACAATGTGACCTCGGTAGCCTACATAAACAGGCAGGGCGGTACAAGCAGCGCCCTCTTGGAGGAAGAGGCAGAAGGACTGATGACATGGGCCGAAGACCATCTGCTGGCACTGTCGGCGCAGCATGTGGCCGGAGTAGAGAATGTGGAGGCGGACTTCCTGAGCAGGCGCAGGGTCGATCCCGGAGAATGGGAGCTCTGTCATCTTGTGTGCGAGCAGGTGGTTCGTCGGTGGGGACAGCCCATCATGGGTATGACGGGGCGGTTCGAGTCAGCCAAAGCCAGCTGCTTCTTCAGCAGAAGAAGGGAACGGATGTTGGAGGGCCTCGATGCTCTGGTTCAGAGGTGGCCCACGGAGGGACTGCTTTATGTGTTTCCACCGTGAGCACTGATAGGAAAGGTGCTTCAGAGGGTGGAGGCCCACAAGGATTGGCCTCGGCATCCCTGGTACGCCGATCTAGTAAGACTGTTGGTCGACAGGCTGTAGCGTCTGCCGGCGAGGGATGATCTATTGTTCCAGGGACCTTTACGGATGCCACAGGTGGATCGGTTCTCGCTTACGACCTGGCTATTGAAAGGGCACGGCTGCTGTCTTACTTCAACAAAGGCTAACACCTTGTAATGAAGACGTGCAGTTTATTTACAAACAAAGTAAGAAGACATTCAGAAAGACAAGTAATTCTCTTAGTTACACATGAGTAGTTAGAAAAGATAACTAGAATGCACACTTAATTACAATACTGAAAGAATTATGAGAGAATGTAGCTATGTACAAAGAATATACTTCACCAAACTTGTCATAACCCCTTTACACATCAGCTGGGAGCGCTCAGCGAGAGGAACTAATGACAGTCTAGGATACTTCATGCTTGGCCAAGCAGATCTACGCTCTGTCTTGTTCTGGATATTCTCTGTACTTATATGTTGCAGCCAGCTCTCACCCATGAGCTTCTCTCCAGCTCTCACCCATGAGCTTCTCCACCCCATCCACCTTTTTTGCTTCGGTTTCCGGGCAGGCTTTTGATTACCCCCTTTGGTGTTAGAAGCTCAAACTTACACAGTCAGACATGGTCAGACATCTGAGAATGCTCAAAGGACACATCCTCCATGGCCTAAGTGTTCTTTTGTTATCATTAATGGGTCTCTGTCAAGGGAGACACCCAAAAGCATCTCAAAGCTTTTACATTATAATTGATGAATTCTTATCCTGTCCAAGAGAATTGTTCAAAGGCCAAGGGAAGAATTCTGTCTCCCTCTCTGATCTCTTAACACTCCCCAGGCTAGATGTGCAAAAATCTCTCATCTCTGGAGCAAGTTGGCTCAAATAAAGTACAATATCCTTTGCTGATCCAAAAATCCATATAAATCTTTAATTAGTAATACAGCTGCTTAAGCGAGGATATTCAGGAGCAGTGATTTCCAACTTGCTGAGGGCCCATAAGCGGTCTACTTGCCTTTCTTACGTTAGGGTCTGGCGCATCTTTGAGGGTTGGTGCGCGGATCAGAAGATTCGGCCTTTGGCGGTCTCTGTACCAGAAGTGTTGGAGTTTTTACAGGCAGGTTTGGAGAAGGGTCTCACAGCCAGCTCGCTCTGGGTACAGGTAGCGGCCATTTCATTTTATAGGGGCAAGATCAAGGGGAAGGCGCTAGGTCAGCACCCAGATGTAGGTAGATTCCAGAGGGCAGTGAGGCGAGTGCGTCCTCAGCGGGTATTGTCGGTTCCTCCCTGGGATCTTAATCTAGTGTTGAATGTCCTAGTGGGGGGAGCCGTACGAGCCTATGGAGCGCGCCTCCTTGAAGGACTTGACTCTCAAAACAGTGTTTCTTGTAGCTCGGCGAGGCATGTTTCGGAACTGCAGGCATTGTCTTGCCGCCCGCCCTTTCTGTCGTTCTTTAAAGAGAAGGTGGTCTTACGGACGGTGCCTTCGTTTCTACCCAAGGTTATTTCTCTGTTTCAAGTGAATCAGTCAATTTCCCTTCCCTCGCTTATGGGAATGGGGAAGGGGACGGAGGAGGTACTTCTCCACAAGCTTGATATGAGAAGGACCTTGAAGCGTTACGTGAAGCGCACTGCACCGTTCCGAAAGTCAGAACGTTTGTTTGTATTGTTTGGGGGTCCGCGTAGAGGTGAGGCAGCGGCCAAGAGTTCTATTTCCAGATGGATCAGGGAGGTCATCGCGGCAGCATACATTCAGAAGGGTAGACCAGTTCCAGTTGGTTTCCGGGCCCATTCAACTCGGAGTTTAGCTACCTCATGGGCAGAGTTTAGCTTGGTTCCACCCATGGAGATTTGTAGGGTGGCGACTTGGTCGTCACTGCATACCTTCACTAAGTTTTATCGGTTGGATGTGCTGGCCACGGAGGATGCTGAGTTTGGGTCAACAGTGCTTCGGGCTGCTCTGTCAGGGCCTGCCCAGAGGTGAACTGCTCTGTTACATCCCAGAGGTAAAGGGACCGGACTGGAGGAATGCCTAGGAAAGAGTAATTAGACCTTACCTGCTAATTAGCGTTCCTGAAGAGACTCCAGTCCAGTCCCTAATCTCACCCAGTCTTGGTCAAGTCGTCCCGAAGCTTCAGGTAAGTCAAGAAACAGGAAGTTGTTGGGGGGCATGGTCATCGGGGGTATCCTGGTGAAAGTGGGAATGTTCCGTAGGAACGGAACTAAAATTCTTACGGGCAAGTTCACGTCAGGGACACCTTCTCTCTTGGGGGAGTGGGGCAAAGATCTCTCTCTCCAAGGGGGCGGGAGAAGTTGCGTCCTTATGAGGTTGGTTAGGTTTTATGCTTAACATGCTTCTAGGTTATTGTAAGAAGACAGTTTGAGATTTAGTCTAAAGTTATTCAGTTTATTTGATAGTTGGTTTTAATGTCTCTCCGTTAAGTCTGCTTTGTCAATAGTATACTGAATCTGATGGGAGGAGCCAGTGGTATTTATACTGGAAGGTTGTCAGAAAAAAGTGGAAGAGCTCAGTCTCCAAAGCTGCAGGTAGAGGAGCACAACCCAGAGGTAAAGGGACCGGACTGGAGTCTCTTCAGGAACGCTAATTAGCAGGTAAGGTCTAATTACTCTTTGTTGTGCCGCCCCTGACATCCAGTCCTTCACCTGGGATTGATGGGAACCACAGAGGCAGCAGGAGTAGCAGATCATAAGTGAACGCATGCGCTTTAAGATGATTGCCGTGCCACCCATCAATTCCAGGTGAGTGGCTGGATGTCAGAGGCAGCATGGCAACGGCATGTGGTGGGGCGGCACATTGGGCCTGCTTAGGGTGGCAAGAACCTTTGCGCCGCCCCTGGTTAGGGGGGGTATAGTTTCCAGGGGTGGGGCAGTTTGCGGGTGGTGAGGCAAACGTGGGGGTAGTTTTTATGTGGTGGGAACATTTCTTGGGGTTGGTAAGACAGTTGCAACATATTTTGGGGGTTTGAGGCAGTGTGTGGGATGGTGGGGAAATTGTAGGAGGGGAGTTTTTGGCAGTGGGGCAGTTTGAGTGGT
The DNA here is from genome assembly GCA_033557465.1 of Ichthyophis bannanicus. Taxonomy (NCBI): domain Eukaryota; kingdom Metazoa; phylum Chordata; class Amphibia; order Gymnophiona; family Ichthyophiidae; genus Ichthyophis; species Ichthyophis bannanicus. Next base: position 59,907,400 of record CM066045.1, read on the forward strand.
TAGGAGAGTAGAGAACAGAGAGAAGGAACTGAGAGGAGCAATTCCCTAACTGCTATGTTTCACTGTATGTAAGTTTATCCGATGACAAGCAGGGAATATGCACTCCAGATGAAGCCTAGTGTGCGGAGCTCTCCTCTAGCTCAGAAAATCTTTTTTTGACTCCCTAAGCATGTACGGGTGTCTAAGCGCTCATTGATGCCTCTCCCCCTTCTGTCTCTTTTTCTGTGCCAAGTTTGGTTGTAGACAGGTCTCCTCTTCACTTTGAAAAGAGATGAAAAGCATAAGACAAAATGGACAGGTACTGTCTAGGTGTTTCCGCTTCTTCCCTTGCGTCTGCGTTACCAGATGGTTCACCCAAACTGGGGGTAGCAGAGAAAGGAGCTGGCGGCCCACAGACTCGGACTGAGCATAGCAGGGCCCATGATTGAAGAGGCAGCACTGGCAAAAGAGTGGACCAAGACTAAGCGTATGGGTGCCTTCACTGCAGAGCATCTCTGAATAGGCACTTTCTTCATACAAATAGCAACCAGGACTGCAATACAGACCAATCTGGCTCCTGCATCGGATAAGCAAAAGCTGTTTTCCATCTGGGAATCTCTTCCCTACTTGACCCGACAGAGAAAAGCCTGTTTCCAATAGAGCCATGACAGTCCTCCTCCCAGAGCCCGGCTCTGCTCCTTTTTAGCCAGGGACTGTCTCTTGGGCCTCCCTACTTCATCTTCAACAGCAGTTTTTTCACAGAAACCACAGCTGTCATTTAGGGCACTTAAGACCTTCCTACTCCTGCGCCCTCAGAGTCTGTGTCTCACTCTTCAGCTGCATGGGCGATGGTGCCCCCTGCCATTAACACAGGCTCAAACACCTTGACAAGCCAAGGTCTTCCACTACCAGGTCAGCCAATAGGGGGAGCCATATTTTCTCTACCTCATCTGGAGGGCACCAGCTTAGTCAGTGACCTTTCTTTTCATTATGGCTTGAAAATATTAGCTCATTCACTACAGATGCTTCACTAACAGCTAATGCTATGGAGAGTGGAATTGCCCAAATTTCCACAGGAAACTTTTCAAGATCAACTGGACCAGGTCCATCAAGCTGTTGCAGAGTGTGCATATCTCTTCTTAAATGCCACCTATGATGCTTATGGCACTACATCTCACACTACTGCAGTAGCCATTTGAGCGCAGAGGATGGCCTGGCTGCAAGCATCAAGCTTGCGCAAAGACCTTCACAGTAGTCTCACAGCTGCTCCCTGCATAGAAGACTCACTATTTGGTGAAAAAGTCAAAGATGCTGTATCTCAAATCAAAGACAACTCTTCCACAGTTCAAGAGTTGTCAGCTTCCTCTAAAGGTCAATGCAATTCCACCGAAATCAGCAGCCATTCTATCAAAAACGGTATCCGCAGCAATTTTTCCATTTTTACCATGGTGCTGCTATCAGCCTTACACCAGACCTTCTCCACAGCATCAATACCCATGCGAGCAGAAGGAACAATCCACCCCTGTAGTCCCAGTTGTCAAGACCAATCAGCCCTTTTGACTACTTGCCAGTGGGGAAAAGGCTATTTTCTTCTAGGATGCCTGATGACACCACCGGCCGGTAGGTCCTTTAGATTGTACAGCTGGGTTACAGATTGGAATTCTCCAGTCGGCCGCCCCCACGGGGCTGGGAAGAAGACTCCGGTAATTGCAACAACCTGTTCAGTTTTTGCAAATGGAGTTACAATCTCTCTTAATGCTCATGCTGTAGAGCCAATGCTTGTTCCCCAGTGGGACACAGGGTTCTATCAAACGTCTTCCTTATTCCAAGAAAACAGGTGGACTGCCCCCTATCCTCGACCTCAGGAACCTCAACCTTTATATTAGAAAGCAGAAGTTCAAAATGAACACTCTATCTACATTTCTGACCCTCATTGGTCAGAATGATGGATTAGCCTTCATGGATCTCAAGCACACCTATATTCACATTCCTATCCGCCACAACTTGGCAATACCTGCGCTTCACCTTCTAGGGCCACCATTATCAGTAACAAGTCCTGCCTTTTGACTTGTCTTTGGTGCCCAGAGTTGTCGCGTGAAGGCACATTTTACAATGGGACATCCAAATGCAATCTGGGATGTAAAGTCAGAACATCTTGAAAAAAAGCAGGCACATGCAAGTTAAGGTACGATTTCAGAACCATGGACGAGCCCGATATGGACATCTATAGAGACGTCTACATAGACATCCCCAGAATAGTATCTTAGAACATTGTTGTGTAATAGCATAATGGTAGGAGTAGTGTGGCCAGGGTCCAAATCTCAGTGTGAGCCTTTGTGATCTTAGGCTAGTTGCTTAGTTATCCATCTTCTCTATACTCTCTGGATGTTTTAAGACCACTACGAGCACTTTCCTGATGCCTGTTCGGGCCTGCAAAGTCCCCGACATTTCTGAAATTGAATGGAGACATCTGTTCATTGCACCACGCCCCTTGTCTAATTGGACGTCCTTGCACCAGATATTTATTTTTTATTTATTTATTTATTTAGCATATATTTGTATACCGCTACTTCCAGCGATCAGGAGCGGTTTGATTAAGTAAACAGAAAATGTCAGATCAATGACAGAAATTTCAAGGAATTACAGCGTGATTTACAAGGTTATGTGATAGGTTTTCAAAACAAAGCCAGTCAGTTTCATTATAGTATACAACACACATTGTGAGGGGGGGGGGGAATGCAAAATGACTCCAGAGCTATCTTTGTGATTTTGACGTACATATGCATGTCTTCAGATGTCCAAATCGCAACTAAGACTTTTAAAATGACTCCAAAAGTCTCAAACCGTAGTTGCAGCACATTTCCAACTGGCTGATCATTTGTCTTCCCTTATCTCGATGACTGATTGATCTCGACCTGTGAACCAGAAGCCATTTTCATCCTCTTAACTGAAACTGTCAACCTATTTAAGAATCTAGACTTGTTAATGAACAGAGTCAAGTCCAGCCTAATGCACAGTCAGCATCTGATCGACATCGGGGGCAGAGTTTGACACCTCCACAGAAACAGATTTTCTCCCAAGAGACTGGCTTCAGGCTATCATTGCTCTAACTCACATGGTGACCTCAGCCCGCAAGATCGCTGCACATACTTTCCCGAGACTGTTGGGACACATGGTGGCAACAGTGCAAGTGGTGCCATTCGTAAGATCGCACATGGGAATTCTTCAGTGGCACCTAAAAGAGCACCAGAATCACTCTCCAGAAGAATCCCAATCACATCCACTGTCAGGAATGCCCTCAACTGGTGGCAACAGTGGAATAACATTTCCATTGGATGCTCTTTCTGCCCTATACAGTCACAAAGACTCCTAATTATAGATGCCTCTCCTTGAGCCTGGGCAGCCCATATGAATCATCTCAGTAAACAAGGCCCATAGACCAGGTAGGAGGCTCTCCTTAATATCAACCAACTAAAACTGAGAACCATCTTCTATGCCCTCCACATATTTGCCTTGTGACTCAAGAAGACTTCAATTCTGCTATGCAGGGGCAATCAGGTGGCAATGTTTTATGTGAATAAACAAGAAGGGGCCAAATGGATGGCAGATCTATTTCAGTGCACCCCTGGATCACCAGGTTCATGAAGAGATTCATGCACAAGAAGCCGTCAATTAACTAGCCTGCCCCTTTATGGGATCTAAACATTGTCTTGGCTAAGCTGATCAAATTGCCTTTTCAACGCACCTCAGTTGGAAGATATCTTTCTTGTTGCTATTATTCAGCACATCGGATCAGTGAACTTCAGGCTGTAGTCCACTTCCCTCCTTTCAGGAACTTTTTTCTATATAAGTGATCCTCAGAACTCACCAGAGCTTTCTTCCTGAACCATACTCCAACCATGTGGAGGCTACCTTACCCTCCCTCAATTACAGAAAAGCATACTCTATGAAGGATATTAGCCAAACCTCTGAAAACTTTTGTCACCTTCAATCCAAATAGCCCTTGCCTTCCAGTGGCCAAACACACCCTCTTGAACCGGATCTCTGATTGCATCCACCTTTGCTATGTACCAACCTCCCAACCATCCCCAGGGAGAATTACAGTGTGTAAGCTCAGAGCGAAGGCTACTTCAATAGCATGCCTGTGTTCTGTTTTCCTTGAAGACATCTACAAGACTGCTACTTGGACCATTTTACACAACTTCATCAAGCACTATTTTGAAGGATAACACAGTAGGAGAATCCACTTCTGCAACTTCTTTGCATTATAACCGTCAATACTGTCCATCTCCGAGTTAGACTTTGGACTGCCTAACACTGAAACACATGAATTTTTCTTTTTTGGCGAACCTCTGCTCAGGACTCACCATCAAGTGTGCCTGCATGATCCCTGCTTGTTAATGGAGAAAACAAAGTTGCATACCTGTAACAGGGATTCTCCACAGAAAGCAGGGAAATGCAGCTGTATTTTTCCCTTAATCTATCCCCTACCACGTACAAACCTCAAGGATACAAACATAAAAAAATGACGACAGAAAAAGACCACATGGCCTATCTAGTCTTTCCTTCCATATCAACAACTACAACAGTCCCCTTTTTTCCTTTAGAGATCCTCTGTGTTTGTCCCATGCTTTTTTGAATTCAGATACTGTCCTCATCTCTACCACTCCACTGGGAGACTATTCCATGGATCCACTACTCTTTCCGTAAAGAAATATTTCCGCATATCACTCCTGAATCTATCCCCTTCACCCTCATCCCATTTCCCCTCGTAGCAGAACTTGCTTTCAATCATAAGAACATAAGATATGCCATATGGGGTCAGACCAAGGTCCATCAAGCCCAGTATCCTGTTTCCAACAGTGGCCAATCTAGGTCATACGTACCTAGCAGTATCCCCAAAAGACACAGGTTCCACAATGCTTGTATTTATTTTATTTTATTTATTATTTATTTATTATAAATTCTTATATACCGCGCTATTTAGAATCAGTGCGGTTTACATTGTAACAACATTTGCATTAGAACAGGATCTTTTGCTCACATTATAACAGGGATTGTAACTTGGAGGTAACAGGGTAACTATATACAGATCAAACAAAGGAGCTTATAGATTATTTAGGTTAAATTATGTAATAGAATCGTAATGTAGTAATCATAATGTTCTTGATGGTGGATTCTTTGTAAGTCACTGGGGTTATGTTGTTGGTATGTCAGATGCTGTGTGGGTGAGAAAAGGTGTTAGATGTGAGTGTACTAGGTTCGTGTGGGTAAAATAAAGGCAGAATAGGTGATGTTTAATAGCTTTTCTGAATTACGAGAGGTCAGTAATTGATCTTATATGAGGTGGGAGATTGTTATTGGGTCAAGCATTGATATCCTGGGTCCCTTTTTAATAGCGGTTTATGGACCTTTCCTCCAGGAACTTGTCCAAACCTTTTTTAAACCCAGCTAAACTAACAGCTCTTACTACATCCTCCGGTAACACATTCCAGAGTTTGATTACAAAATGCAATGCAATGTGTGCCTTCGAGTCAGTCCTGACTCCTGGCGACCCAGAAGCTCCTGGGTTTTCTTGGCAGTGTCACCGGAAGTAGATTGACAGGCCTTTCTTCCGAGGCAGTGGAGGGTTAAGTGACTTGCCCAAGGCCACAAGGAGTGCTAGTGGGAATTGAACCCTGGTTGCTTGGTTACCAAGCCAGTGCTCTAACCACTAGGCTACTCCTCCACTCCAGTTTGATTACACGTTGAGTGAAAAAATATTTCCTCTTATTTGTCTTAAATAGTTTACCCTGTAGCTTCATTACATGTCCCCTAGTCTTTCTATATTCTTGATAGCGTAAACAATCGATCTACGTTTATCCGTTCCACTCCATTCATGAATTTATAGACCTCTATCATATCTCCCCTAAGCCGTGTCTTTTCCAGGTTGAAGAGCCCTAACCTTTGTAGCCTCTCTTCATAGGAGTATCCTTCCATCCCCTTTACCATTTTGGTGGCTCTTCTCTGCACCTTTTCTAATAACGCTATATCCTTTTTAAGATACGGCGACCAGAATTGCACACAATATTCAAGGTGCGGTCGTACCATGGAACGATACAGAGGCATTATAATATCCTTTGTTTTATTCTCCATCCCTTTCCTTATGATACCTAGCATTCTATTTGCTTTCTTGGCCGCCGCTGCACACTGGGCGGAGGGTTTTAACATGTTATCCCACGATGACTCCTAAATCTTTTTCCTGGGTGGTGGTTCCCAATGTGGAACCTTGCATCGTGTAACCATAGTTTGGGTTGTTCTTTCCTAGGTGCATAACTTTGCACTTGTCCACATAAAATTTCATCTGCCATTTGGATGCCCAGTCTTCCAATTTATCCAGATCCTCCTGCAGTTTTCCACAGTCCTCTTGGGTTTTAACAACTTTAAACAGTTTTGTGTCATCTGCAAATTTGATAACCTCACTCGTTATTCCCCTTTCCAGGTCATTTATGAATATGTCAAAAAGCAGCGGACCCAGCACAGATCCCTGGGGTACACCACTATTCACCTTTCTCCATTGGGAAAATTGGCCATTTAGCCCTACCCTCTGCTTTCTATATTTTAACCAGTTCCTGATCCACAATAGTACACTGCCTCCTATCCCATGACTCTTTAGTTTTGCCAAAAGCCTCTGATGAGGGACCTTGTCAAAGGCTTTCTGAAAGTCCAGATACACTATATCTACCAACTCACCTTTGTCCACCTGTTTATTCACACCTTCAAAAAAACATAACAGATTAGTAAGACAAGATCTTCCTTGTCTAAAGCCATGTTGGCTGTCTCCCATTAGGCCATGACTATCTACATGCTGAGTAATTTTATTCTTTATGATGGTTTCTACCATTTTTCCGGTACTGACGTCAGGCTCACCGGTCTGTAGTTTCCCGGATCACCCCTGGAACCCTTTTTAAAAATTGGTGTTACATTGGCGATCCTCCATTCTTCAGGTATTAGAGATGATTTTAATGATAGCTCACAGATTACTAATAGCAGATCTGCAATCTCATATTTCAGTTCTTTCAACACCCTTGGATGTATACCATCCGACCCAGGTGATTTGCTCTCTTCAGTTTATCTAATAGTTGCAATACCTCTTCCCGATGTATCGATATTTCCTTCAATTCTTCCGCACCTTGAAATACCACTTCAGTTATGGGTAACATCCCTACATCTTCCTCAGTAAAGACCGAAGCAAAGAATTCATTCAGTCTCTGCTATCGCCTTGTCGCCTCTTAGTGCTCCTTTAACCCCTCTATCATCTAATGGACCAGCTGACTCTCTCACAGGTTTTTTGCTACGAATGTACATGAAAAAGTCTTTATTTCGAGTTTTTGCTTCCGCAGCAAGCTTTGTCTCAAATTCTTCTCACACCAAGGTAAACAAGAGGGGGGTCATTCCACCACAAGGCCATCGCAACCCAGCGCCTCTTGCTGAATCAGCGGAATTAAACCCTCACCCCCTTCCACTCATATCCCACCATAGTGCACTGTTCCCATCTCCTGAGGACTGCTGTACCCCACCAGACCCATCACTGCCCTCCCGACGCACCCCCCAATCCAATTAAGCCCTTTCTCTCTGCTGCTCTCCTTCAGTCTCTCCCCCTGGATCCCAGGCTGCTACTCTGCCCTCACTACCCACTTCCCCATTAGTCCCAACATCCCCAGTAGCATCTCTGGTACTGATCCCTTGACCATTCCCCCGGCCCTGCCTAGCCACATTACCCCTCCTATCTCCACGTCCTGTACCTCCTCCTCGTGCCCTCCCTACACCCCCTCCCCCTACTCACCCTCACGGCAGCCCTTTGATCTTTCATTCTCAGGGAATTTAAACTGCCTGTCTCCCCCATGTTGAGAGCCCTTGCCACTGAGGAATCTCCCTTGCATCTGCCCTTGCTCCTTTTTGCAGCCCCAGTTCTTCCCCTTTCCCCATGTGCAGCCCCCCCCCTTTCTGAGGCCTCCCAAGCCCCTGCTGTCCCGTGCATCCACCGAGACTCCTTCCCCCGTGTCGTGACAGCCAAGCCTGAGCCTCACTTCTCACCACCCTCTGATTATCCCGGCCCCACATGCCTCTTCCCCCCCTGACAACTTACCCAGGTCCTGCCGCCCCGATCCTCCAGTCCCGCCGCCAAAATTCAGCTCTCCACAAGAGAAGGCCAGAATCTCCGTCTGTCTGCCCACGACGTGCACCGGCCAGGCGGGAATGCGGAACCCCTCTCGCCCCGCCCCCCCAGCCCATGCACCTCCGAGCCACCAATGAAATCACCCTATGCTATAGCGAAGGGCGATTTCAGATCCCACTATGCGCCCCATCACCTGGCAACCCTACCTTACCCCCCTCTCGCCTTTGGCCTAACATGTTCGGCTGGGGCCGCAGGTGCCGGGGCACCAGGTTACTAGTCAGCCCCCAGGACCCTGGCCCTGCAGCCTGCTCCATTAGCATACTCTGATCAAAAAGTGAGCAGAGGTTTTTGAAGACGCTTAACCCTAATGTCATATGTAGCCCCCTTCCTGCTGGTTCTAAATAGTTTTAGTGTCTTAATTGTGTTACCTTTATTTGTTACTAACTCAAATTTTAGAACTTGTAAACCACTTTAATGTAATTTATGTAGTTATAGTGACATAACAAATGTTCATAAATAGATAAATGATGACTAAATAAAAAAGGCGTGTTCTCTTCCATCTTTTTCCCACACAAAGTTAACTTTACTGTCATGTTTTGCAGTAACTGCAATTGAAATATTACCTGCCTTGACAGACCATATGTAACAGGTAATAGGAATCAAGATGGGAGATAGCAAGTGTATACTTGTCTCAATCTGACTCATTTAGAAAGGCCCTAAACTGGTGTATCACTCGTAAAACCCCTAAAAGTCTTTCTGAACAGAGCTGAAACGTGTTTCTCCAAAGAAAGGGAGGAATCAATGGTGAAGAAACTCTGACATCCACAGTCAATAAACCCACCTTGACTAGCCGACAGGTGCTCCGATCTACATTCAGAGCACTGTTCCCTCTAAGCTGTGCGCGTGTGCGCGCACACACCTCGTCGAGCGAGCGCACATACTTTACAACAGAGCGCACAAAAATTACAGTTCTGATTCTGATAGAAAACAACACAGACGTCTTAAAATTGAAAAGTTGTTGTGTATTTATGGTTTTCACAAGTTCTACAATATTTTCTAGTGCAATCAGTGTGGTGTACATACTGTATTCTGACATGTAGTCAAATTTTAAAGTATAGAACTCCAAGTGTCGTTACGTGCCGCACAAAAATTTAACCTTCCTTCAAAAGCTGCACACAGCTGATATTTTATGCGCACACAGCCTACAGAAAATTAGAGGGAACATTGATTCAGAAGCATCTGCACTTTCTGGCCACAAAAGCCAACATCCTTTTTCTTTAAGAAAAATATGAATATCATAATCTTATTGAGTTCTGATCAAAAGGAGACGAGTAGAGTGGGATGGGTAGAAATATTATTATAGGGAGGATTCTGAGAATGCAAGAACTCAAAGCTTTCTTTGGATGTCCTAACATCCAACCCCCTCTGTTGCTCAGATCCATCCTGGGCATTCCCAGACAGGTTGCCTTTCAAATATTTAAAAAAGGCACCTCTTTGGTGCCTTTTTTATAAAAGCTATGTCCGTGTACATATGCCCTTATAAAATAAGCTTCCAGAACTATCCCCAGTAGCACACAAAGGCTTCTGCACAAATTTGCACCTGCTGCAAGGCAGCTAAACCTATACACATGTATGTGTGCATTTGATATGCATACTTAACTATTCTGCCCCAACTCCAACCAAATGCCTCCCAGGGAATGCCTGTGTTACAAATCATGTAAAAGTGTGTGTACTCTCGGCAGGCATGTGTGTATACATACAGTATATATAGGAGCTTGATTTTATATTAGCAAGCATTTGTTGCATGTGGACAATACGTTATAGAGCTACCCCCATAATAAGTCTTCAGAATCGCTAAGGCATCATAATTAAAAACGTGAAGAACATCCCTCGTATACATTTTGAACAGTTCCAGAGGGGATAATAACCAAGCCTTAGGAGTATTCAGAAGTCTGAGATTACGAGCCCTAATCACATTCTCCATGGACTGGAGTTTATGATAGAGAATCAAACTGGTTGTGATGCTACTGCAGGAGCTTTGAGAGAAGACACTGGGACTCATGAGCAGACGCCCGAGTCTCTGCCATTTCCATTCTCCTCTCTTGATCCTCAAAGCTTTGCAACTGGCTCTTTAGAAAAAGCACATAACTGAGCAACGGACCCCGGGAGAATCATATCAGCCTTAGAGATGATCTTCCATATATTTAATAGAGATATATCAGTACTAGACAGCCCGGGATAGATTCCGATCCTAGTTTAGTGGGACTGGATGTCTGATCCAGACGTCTAGACCTGCTAAACGTCTGGATAGCACTGGCGGCCACAGAGCTCCCCGCATGTACAGTCAACTTGTGCAGGGATCTCTGTTCGTGGGCAGGAGGGGGAGGGCTGCGGAAGGAGCAAGGGCGGAAGTGATACCGGCTGTACAGGGCCAATTCTGAGGTCGGCCATTTAGACGGGGGACATATTCCACCTTGGAGGTGTTATAAGTCCCCCTGGACAATGGGGGACTGTGGAGCCAGGCGCCATCGAAGAGGTGAGGGGGCACAGGGGGTTCCCTGCAGCCCAATCCTGGCCAGGGAAGGCCAGATCGGGGGTCAGGCTGCGGGGAAAGAATTTTCTATTGGGTGGTCGGGGATCGCAGCTCCTGAATGGAGCCATGACATGGCAACAGAATGTACGCCACCGCTGCTCCATTCAGGAGCCTGGCTGAACTGGCTGGGGAAGTGGCTGGACGTCCGGGGTGCCTGAATCGGGACCCCTCCCAGATGTCCAGCCACTGTGATGCGATTCTGCTCCCATGGGGACATCTAGCTCGCGCAGGAGCAGAATCGGGTGCATCTCCTGGCTCTCCAGATGTCTGGATGGCCCGGGGATGCACATACTTGAATTGGCCTCTCCAGGGGTAGTTCCCTGAAAATCTTCTAGTCCAGCAAGTAAAGAGACCACTTGCAGGAGGGGAACATTTCCTCAAGGACTAAGGTATTATCAGCCTTACTACTTGAAATCTCCTGCAAAGGACCCTTTCATGAGGAATCCAAAATGGAGAACACAACATTATCTGTCATTGTTCTAAAAAGACAAGTGTCATAGCAAAGGATTCTCTTCTTTATTTCCCACAGAAACCCAACATATGCATACATGAATCTAAATCTGATGAATACACTTCAGAGAGATACAGAAGAATCTCTGATGGAAATCCTCAATACTTTTTTTGGTATTTATCTAAATCTTCATTCTGGTTTTTGCTTTCAATGACATCCTGTGAACAACTTTCCCTCTTCTGGTCAGAACACTCGTGATTTTGATCACTTAAGGGAGTCATGTCAGCTTTCATCAAAAGAAAATTGGAACATCAAGAGAGGACCAGGAAATAATTCATATTAGTAAATCCAAAGACATTTGTAATGAGCAAAAGGAAGAGGGCTTACTGGTAGAGTAAGCTAAATGTTCTCAATAAGCTACGATGATGAGTGTATTCAGTATTATGATGAAAAATATTTAAAAATTGTCTTTCTGAGAAGCCCTTAAATCTTTCAAGATGTATTCAGTATCTTCCCGATGATCCTGATACATATTACTAGGACAAGAAATACACTGTGGGTATGCCTCCGGGTGAATGAGGGAAGCAAGCTTTCAAAGGCTCTGAAGAGAACAAGGTTGCTGTAAGAATTCAAGAAGGGAGCCTGGAGCAGAAAATTGCAGAGGTTCCAAGGAATGACTGAAAAGTTATGAGGGCCATGACTGGACACATGTCAATATTCACCAAAACAATATTGGTAGCCTCCATGAAGTATTTATCGAAAGAACAGATCTAAAAGAAGCTGGAGGCTTTGATCAGAAAGATAGCATGAGTCTGCCATAAACCTTTGTGACCTACAAGACAGGAGAAATGATCATTCGAAAAATGCACCAAAGTCTTCCTGAAACTCCAGAAAACAAGGAAATATCAGGAATGATACATTCGACAACTGACTATGATTGGAGACTTGAAGGGATACTGAAAGTCAGGGCCAAATACTTACTGAGAAAACAGATCAAGAAGAAACACATCTGGTCAGAAAAAGGAGATTAGTTAGGACCTAAAAGAAATTGTATCTGACACTCATAAGCCTTATTTGAGTTCCACAAACAGCAAGGGTATTTATTTATTTATACGTTTTTCTATACCGCCCGTTTCAGAGATCAAGGGTGGTTTACAATTAACAAACAATTACATTAAACTAATACCTTAAACTTAGAACTTAGATTTGGTACAGGGAAGTCATAAAGGGATAAATCATGCAGTATATACAGGTAAGATCATGCAATATTTACAGATACAGTAGTTATCTTACAATCAACTTATTTACAAGGGAGTTATGTTTACGTGGACGTTGCATAGAACAGTTAGTTTGAGGTAGTTGGGTAATCCCGATGAACTTAAGTGGGGGAAGATCAGTGGATATTTTCTGAAAGGCTCGTTGTTAAGTTGGGTATATTTTATATCCACCAGTTGGATTACCGATGTGTTCTTTGAATAGATATGTTTTAATTTCCTTGCGGAAGTTTTTAAGATCCAGGATCTTATCTGGTAAAGCAGATAAGGGTAGAAATTTCCTTCCTTTCCATGAAACTGTAGTACATTTGGAAGTACCAAAGAAGAGAGATTTTCACAGCCGATATTTCCTGACTGTCAAGAGAGGAGAAGCAAAGCAAAGCAAAGCACAACACATCATCACCCATCAAAAGATTTTCCAGCAAGCATGTCAACAAGAATCCATTCCAGTGAAAAGCACTTTAAAACATACTGCAAAAACACTTCTGGTGAAAGACACAACTTCAGCTCCAAAAACAGTTGCATGGTACAACCAACAAGAATAAGACAGCATCAAGAAAATGACCAGAATAAGGTTCTAAGGGTTGGGAGATGTGAGGGTTCACTGTAGATAGATGGTGGAAAGGAGAATTGAAACATTCAGATCGGGACATGGCTAATTCCTCCAGTGATGAGGTTCTAAGTCAGGATCCCAATGATGTAAAAAAACATCACAGGGATAACAGAATTAGGAATTCTGGCCGAAACCATTTTAGGACACTAGACCGGAAAGAAGCTGAGGCTCTGATCAGAAAGATACTGCTTGTCAAGATGTACAAGAAATTGCATGTGATAACTTGTAACCTGGAAATGAGTGAAACCAACAACAAGGGAGAATGTCTTAAAGTCATGAAAGAAGACCTGAAGCTTGCTCTTGGCTATACTCAGAAAGATAATGTGGGTATTCATCTTGACTCGGACAAAATATTTACTGAGGTTTACCTATCTAGAACACAAGACATATGACCAGGAAACAGATGTAAGCTACAAATACAGTAAGAAAACATAACATCTATTAGAAAAGACATCAACTAATAAGGTTCTAAATAATGGCCAAAAGGATGCTCTAACTTACATTCAGACTAATTATCACTACCCTGCAAATGGCTATTTAGCCAGTTGGGCCACTATAGCCAGTTGGGTCAATGAATGATAAAAACTATTGGGGGAGATATTCAAAGGCATTACACGGTTTGCGGACCTGCAAACTATGCAAATGCTGCTCACAAGTGGTCCACGAGTGCCGCTGCTGCACAACGTTACAGTTTCTGTTTTCGAGCCTTAACTTCTGCAAATTTGTCAATGACTTTGTCAAAATTTATCTTCTTCGCAAATTCACATTCAATAGACAGTATAGCCAGATTTGTTCATCTATGTTTGCTCATAGTTTATTTATTTATTCGAGCACTTGCTATACCACTAGGGCCGAAGCATAAAAGCGGTTTGCAACACTATGACTGCTAGAGAAAAATGGAAACGGAAAAGAACGCCAGCAAATTAATAGGACAGAGGAGCAAAGAAAAGGAAGGCAAAAAGTGGGTGAAAGAACGAGACAGAAACAAGAAGACCCAGAAATAGCACAACACAGGGAGGGAATCTTACATAACTGACCGGTCAGGGGGGTTGAGGCAGGAGATTAAATGCTAGTTAAAAGAGATGGGTTTTTAAAGCGTCTTTAAACTGTGGAAAAGACAGCTCGGAGCGAAGGGAAAGGGAGAGAGTTCCAGAGAGCTGACCTAAGAAGAAAAAGGCAGCCCCTCGAGTACGCTTGAGGTGTGCCATGGAAATTGAGGGAAGTACTAGGCGATGAGTGTGAACAGAGGGGAGCAAACGGTGAGGATAAAGGAACTGGAAAAGATCAGCCAAGTAACGAGGGGTAGCAAAAATAAGAATTTGATCGACAAACTCTTTTATTAATTTTGAAAAGTTTCTTTCACTTAAACCATAGGTATACAAATAGGAGAAGTCTTAAACGTAAGGATAAGTTTGGCAGAGATTCATAAAAATCCCATTTCACGATAAATTCCACAAACTGCAATACTGCCCATGTGTTTGTTTCTTTGGGATTGATGCTAGTAGCTTTCAAATATCTCTGGAATTGAAAAATTTCCACAAACATATTTTCACCAGAAAATTCATCATAAATTTCTGTTATATTTGGTAAAAACTTCCAAAGCTTTTCTTCTGCAAAAATCAGAGAAAATGAATAGTGAACATTGACCTTATTTTATCTATTGCTTTAGAACAAGTGTTCAGTTCTTGGTGAAAACGATTGAGGTATTTGAACATTGCCCTTTTGATTTCTTCTGGGAATGTAAGACCAGCTTCTTTTGTCATTTCTCCCGGCATTCTTCTTCAAAATTTGATTCTTTTTTTTAATATAAATATCCATTTCATTCCATTTTGTAATGGAATAATTCAGAAAAGAAAAATCACGTACAGCAGAGAGCAAAATCTGAGCTGATCTTCTTGGGCCCGTTTCCATCCCACATGTCTGGGTCTTCTGTGCAACCGGCCAGAACTGGACGCACAGAGGGAGTCTCAATTCTGATCCCATGGGAGATGTCCAACCCCACGGGATCAGAATCACCAACAGGCCTGTACATGCAGGCTGGGACCCCGATTCCGTCCAGCCTGCAAGTAGAGGCCTTCCCTGGCCAACTCATTCAGGGCTCTTCAATGGAGCCATGGTGCCATGGCACCACAGCTCCATTGAAGAGCCGTGATCCCTGGCCGTGGGCTCCTTAAGCTGATTCCCTGCAGCCTGACCCCCGATCTGGCCTCCTAAGGCCAGGGATGGGCTGCGGGGAATGTCTTCAGCCCCTCCTGCCCCATCCGCACCCCGAGCCTACCGATCTTTGGCCATGGAATAAGTTCCCCATGCAAGTCGCCGGCCCCGGACGTACAGGGCCGATATTAGAATCAGCCCTGTACATCCAGGGCCGATGACCGCCCACTGCCCACCCTGATCTGCCCCTTTCCTGCCCCCGTCTACCTTCCTCGTACAAGATGCGGGGAAGGTAATGGGACCTGAAAACGGCATGAATAAGAACATAAGATATGCCATACTGGGTCAGACCAAGGTCCATCAAGCCCAGTATCCTGTTTCCAACAGTGGCCAATCTAGGTCATACGTACCTAGCAGTTTCCCCAAAAGACAGGTTCCACAATGCTTGTACTGGGTCAAGCATTGATATCCTGGGTCCCTTCTTAATAATAGTTTATGGACCTTTCCTCCAGGAACTTGTCCAAACCTTTTTTAAACCCAGCTACCCTAACAGCTACACCAACAGAAATAGCTATTCATGCCTCAGAATGACCCCCCTTGTGTCCACATTTTCTTTTGTATCGCATAGTAGTTCAAAGGTTGAGATTATCTTTTCAAAATTTGTCTTTGTCACACACAGCTTCATAATAAGCACTCCATCTTGTTTGGGGAAATGTTTTTCATAGTTATACCTACATTCTGCAACATTGTCCATCGATGAGGTGAGACCGAAGAGAATGAATACATTTTTTCCAAAGTTCTGCAAAATGTCCAAAAGAGTAAACTCTGCAGATGTTCTGAGAATAATTTGCACAAGGCACAAATAAGGACTTGGGATTAATTTATTTGATTTTTGCCTGAACACGACTGTGAATACCAGCCACAGTTGCAGTGTTGTTGTATCCTTGACTACATCAACATAAAATAATTGAGCCCTATCTACCCTATCTAATCTTACAACTACTGCAAGAAAAAACGTTTTTATTGGACAACCCAAAACTTACCCAGCAACTGGCCCCTACATTGAATCACATTGTTTTGTTTCCTCATATCCTTAACCACGACAGAGATTTATGTCCAGTCCACCACTATCCAGTTGTTTCAAGATCTCTTCTGTGAGTTCATCAGCAGTCTTCACGGACATATCCCAAGAAATTTTATTGAGCAATGCTTGGCTAGATGACATCATAGACATGGTCCAGCTTCACTGTGACAATGGTATAATTCAAAACACTGCCGCCCGCCTCGTCACTCACTCCTCCCCTAGAGACCACATCACCCCCCTTCTCCTTCATCTTCACTGGCTTCCTGTTTCTTATCGCATCCAATTTAAACTACTCACTCTCGTCCACAAAGCACTTCACCCTACCACCCCACAATACCTGGCAGACCTCATCCACTTCCATACCCCTCGACACACCCCTCGGTCCTTTCACCTCAACCGCCTTACCCTTCCCCCTCCCTCCCTTGCCCACCTCCAGTCCACTTGCTCCTCCGCTTTCTTTTATATAGGCCCTGCCCTTTGGAACTCTCTTCCCACTTCTCTCCGTCTAGAACCCCATCACCGCACTTTTAGACATGATCTAAAGACCTACCTCTTCTCCCTGGCCTTCAACCTTCCCACCCCCTTTCCGTAACCTCCTCCCCTATGTTCTATTGCTCTTTAGTAGCCCTTCTTTCTCTTTCCTATTAAGAATTGTAAACTTCCTTTCACTTTTCTGGCTTGTGCCCTACTTTGTTGATTTATTTATTGTAAACCGCTCTGACTATCACTGAAGAGCGGTCAAGCAAATGAAATAAACATAAACATATAACAGATGGACTCTGTCCACTATAGTTTCAATGATAGCCAGTATGCCCATCTCAGGTGCAGAGGTCTAGATCTATCATGATAATGACATGCAACACCGGTTCACATCCTCAACCATGAACTTGCAGGTGGAGGCAGCTGGCAACCTGCTTCCAAACTTTCTGTATCGGTGCAAAATCAGCTCCTCAAAAGATATTGAAAGAGAAGCCTGGAGGTTTTCCTTTTTGCCAGCTATCCATCAACCCAATATTTAGGACTGATGCCAGAATGTAGTAGTGGATGTGATTCAATACTCAGATGAGACTGGAGATCCCACTGCCAAATAGAACTACAGACTTTCTGTATGCATTAGTCATCTTATATCTTGCCTGGAGAATCGGGTACTAGAATCTTTCCTGAAGTGCACCAAGAAAGACGCCTCCCTAGGATAAAAGAAAGAAAAATATTTAGTTGGTAAAATTGAATAAAACGTCCTGTTATCCATGGTGCAAACGACTGGAAAATGTCTTTCTGTTTTCATAGGTTCTGAGCAGTACTAGTTTATATCCATTTAAAACTTCTTAGTAACTTAAATTCTCTGCAGCCTATCGAAACAGGAAGTTGTTCAAATTAACTCCTAATTTATTTATTTATTTATTTATTTATTTAACATGTTTTGTATCCCGCCTTTTCCTTCAATCAAAGCGGTTAATACAGCACAAAGTTAAACAAAGGTGAGGGAAACATACATTGCATTATCATTACATCACAACAAAACACTAGGAGTACAAACAGGGAACACAGTACATAACTTACATTACATTACCTTACATTAACTACAAACAGCATATCGCTGAACAGAATGAGCATATAGAATAAGCATATAGCAGCAGATAGTGGGTCCCGCACGGTCCACCGCCTAAGGGCCACGCCAAAGGGCCCTCTTGCGAGGCCCTCAGGCGCGGGCCCGCAAGGCACGGGCGCGCCATTGCTGAAGGGATTCTAAATGATTTGAAAAGTGCTCAGATTGGCTGCAGTTTTCTCTCACACACAGTTCCCAACTAAGTAGGCACAGCTGATTCTAACTCACTGCTCACAGGATCGTTGGAGCCTTTGCTGGAGGGATTCTAAATGATTTGAAAAGTGCTCAGATTGGCTGCAGTTTTCTCTCACACACAGTTCCCAACTAAGTAGGCACAGCTGATTCTAACTCACTGCTCACAGGATCGTTGGAGCCTTTGCTGAAGGGATTCTAAATGATTTGAAAAGTGCTCAGATTGGCTGCAGTTTTCTCTCACACACAGTTCCCAACTAAGTAGGCACAGCTGATTCTAACTCACTGCTCACAGGATCGTTGGAGCCTTTGCTGGAGGGATTCTAAATGATTTGAAAAGTGCTCAGATTGGCTGCAGTTTTCTCTCACACACAGTTCCCAACTAAGTAGGCACAGCTGATTCTCACTCACTGCTCACAGGATTGTTGAAGCCTTTGCTGAAGGGATTCTAAATGATTTGAAAAGTGCTCAGATTGGCTGCAGTTTTCTCTCACACACAGTTCCCAACTAAGTAGGCACAGCTGATTCTAACTCACTGCTCACAGGATCGTTGGAGCCTTTGCTGGAGGGATTCTAAATGATTTGAAAAGTGCTCAGATTGGCTGCAGTTTTCTCTCACACACAGTTCCCAACTAAGTAGGCACAGCTGATTCTCACTCACTGCTCACAGGATCGTTGGAGCCTTTGCTGAAGGGATTCTAAATGATTTGAAAAGTGCTCAGATTGGCTGCAGTTTTCTCTCACACACAGTTCCCAACTAAGTAGGCACAGCTGATTCTCACTCACTGCTCACAGGATTGTTGAAGCCTTTGCTGAAGGGATTCTAAATGATTTGAAAAGTGCTCAGATTGGCTGCAGTTTTCTCTCACACACAGTTCCCAACTAAGTAGGCACAGCTGATTCTCACTCACTGCTCACAGGATCGTTGGAGCCTTTGCTGAAGGGATTCTAAATGATTTGAAAAGTGCTCAGATTGGCTGCAGTTTTCTCTCACACACAGTTCAGTGCATTCAGAAAAGAACAGTAACTAAGGGTCAAAAATGAAACTGAAATCCATCATCTTTGCTGGCATGGGTCTGTGATCCCCAGTGAAGATCAGCTGAACATGCGGGAATACCGTCAACCACTGGCACTGAAATGAAACAGCTACTGTGAAATGACCCAGGACCCAGGTCTATTATCTTTAAAATCAAGGTGCATCAAGTGCAAAGCCACCGGGTTACCTGTCATGGGCGTGTACAGCATTTCCCCAATAGGTAATGTGTGACGCTGCACGGTAACATGGGGTGAAAGTACCACAGGCGCAGTTAACTTCTCCTATGGAGGGGGAGGTCATTGTACTCACGCTAATTGCAAGACGTGTCGTTAGTGCGCGGTGTCTAACCCTGCACTAACGGTGCGGCACGCGCCATACCCACTCTCCAACCCTAACCCAATCATTTCTCACGAGGCGCAGGAAGTGCTGGAATCGGTATCCGCTGTCACGGCTGCAAGCTAACAGCACAGACTACAACATGCAGCCTGCTCACACCGAAACCTGCACTGACTGCACAGCACACTTGAGTTAAAGGGCACCTTTGTGTGCAGTTCAACCTATCTCTCTCTGGACCCTGCATGAAATGGCCGGACCAGAGACAGAACGACCACACCCCTGCAGTTCCTCCTCCTCTTTCCCTCTCCTTAATCCCTCCAGGTCTATGCTTCCGCTCCAAAGAAGAAGCCTTCATGTGAGAGCAGGGTGGGGTGCAGTAGAAGAAAGAAAAATTGCATAATACATTGCAAACATGGAGGAAGGGGATTTCTCTGTATTGACACAGAGAAACGAGAGAACAGAAAGCTAGAGCGACACAGAAAAAACAAGTGGGATGGATAGAGAGGATATCCAGATTTCTGTCTCTGTGGATTACACCTTTCCATCCCTGACATTAGAAAAGAAATCTATAAAGAATGTGAGGTTCTATTCTGCAGATGTCCAAAATCCAAACAAGGTTCTTATCATTAAATTAAAACCCCAAGTAGAAGCTTGCAACCTAGGTTCCAAAATTATCCATGGCATTTTGTTCTTTAAACTTTTTATTAACCAAATTTTCATATACAACAGCAATACCCCATGCACTGTTTACAGACTCGTAATCCGAATTTCTGAAACTTCCACCCATACCTGCTTATCCAAACCAAATGGACCCCCCCCCCCCCATTCCATGTTCCCCCAAAGCTTATCCTATAACCTCAGACCCTTACTTTCTCTCTTTTAACATGTATATGAGAAGCCGCTGTAGTGTCTGCCTCTCGCCCTTAATTCCCTCCCCCCCGCCCCCCGAGTCGCACCCTTCTCCAGAACTCCAATTCCAGAAGTGGCTTGTCTCACAAATCTGCTGTAAGTTTCTATATGAAATACACCTCTCGCACCCTTCACATCCTCTCTTCTAATAAAGCAGTCACCTTACTTTTCCAGGCCTCCGCTACACAGTAATTTGCAGCCACCAAAAGGTGCTGAACTACCTTCCCTGCCTTCTTCCGGATTCCTGGAAAAGCGGCATTCAAAAGTAACCACCGAGGTTCCAATAGTACCTGTATATCCAGAGGTTCGTTGACCAATGCTACCATTTGCTTCCAAAACTCACAGCCATTCCCCTTCCAGTCACTTCAGTCATTCACAGCCACACCCCTTCCAATAACTTCCCTCGCTCACAGCCACACTCCTTCCATTAACTTCCCTCACTCACAACCACACTCCTTCCAATAACTTCCCTCACTCACAGCCACACTCTTTCCAATAACTTCCCTCACTCACAGTCACACTCCTTCCAATAACTTCCCTCACTCACAGCCACACTCCTTCCAATAACTTCCCTCACTCACAACCACACTCCTTCCAATAACGTCCCTCACTCACAGCCAGACTCCTTCCAATAACTTCCCTCACTCACAACCACACTCCTTCCAATAACTTCCCTCACTCACAACCACACTCCTTCCAATAACTTCCCTCACTCACAGCCACACTCCTTCCAATAACTTCCCTCACTCACAGCCACACTCCTTCCAATAACTTCCCTCACTCACAACCACACTCCTTCTAATAACTTCCCTCACTCACAGCCACACTCCTTCCAATAACTTCCCTCACTCACAGTCACACCCCTTCCAATAACTTCCCTCACTCACAGCCACACTCCTTCCATTAACCTCCCTCACTCACAGCCACACCCCTTCCAATAACTTCCCTCACTCACAGCCACACTCCTTCCAATAACTTCCCTCATTCACAGCCACACTCCTTCCATTAACTTCCCTCACTCACAACCACACTCCTTCCAATAACTTCCCTCACTCACAGCCACACTCCTTCCAATAACGTCCCTCACTCACAGCCAGACTCCTTCCAATAACTTCCCTCACTCACAGCCACACTCCTTCCAATAACTTCCCTCACTCACAGCCACACTCCTTCCATTAACTTCCCTCACTCACAACCACACTCCTTCCATTAACTTCCCTCACTCACAACCACACTCCTTCCAATAACTTCCCTCACTCACAACCACACTCCTTCCATTAACTTCCCTCACTCACAGTCACACTCCTTCCAATAACTTCTCTCATTCACAGCCACACTCCTTCCAATAACTTCCCTCACTCACAGTCACACCCCTTCCATTAACTTCCCTCACTCACAGCCACACTCCTTCCATTAACTTCCCTCACTCACAACCACACTCCTTCCAATAACTTCCCTCACTCACAGCCACACTCCTTCCAATAACTTCCCTCACTCACAGCCACACCCCTTCCATTAACTTCCCTCACTCACAACCACACTCCTTCCATTAACTTCCCTCACTCACAGTCACACTCCTTCCATTAACTTCCCTCACTCACAGCCACACCCCTTCCAATAACTTCCCTCACTCACAGTCACACTCCTTCCATTAACTTCCCTCACTCACAGCCACACCCCTTCCAATAACTTCCCTCACTCACAGCCACACCCCTTCCATTAACTTCCCTCACTCACAGCCACACTCCTTCCAATAACTTCCCTCACTCACAGCCACAACCCTTCCATTAACTTCCCTCACTCACAGCCACACTCCTTCCAATAACTTCCCTCACTCACAGTCACACTCCTTCCAATAACTTCCCTCACTCACAGTCACACTCCTTCCATTAACTTCCCTCACTCACAGCCACACTCCTTCCATTAACTTCCCTCACTCACAGTCACACTCCTTCCAATAACTTCCCTCACTCATAGCCACACTCCTTCCAATAACTTCTCTCATTCACAGCCACACTCCTTCCATTAACTTCCCTCACTCACAGTCACACTCCTTCCAATAACTTCCCTCACTCACAGCCACAACCCTTCCATTAACTTCTCTCACTCACAGCCACACTCCTTCCATTAACTTCCCTCACTCACAACCACACTCCTTCCATTAACTTCCCTCACTCACAGTCACACTCCTTCCAATAACTTCCCTCACTCACAGCCACACTCCTTCCAATAACTTCCCTCACTCACAGCCACACTCCTTCCATTAACTTCCCTCACTCACAACCACACTCCTTCCATTAACTTCCCTCACTCAAAACCACACTCCTTCCAATAACTTCCCTCGCTCACAACCACACTCCTTCCAATAACTTCCCTCACTCACAGTCACACTCCTTCCATTAACTTCCCTCACTCACAGTCACACTCCTTCCAATAACTTCCCTCACTCACAACCACACTCCTTCCATTAACTTCCCTCACTCAAAACCACACTCCTTCCAATAACTTCCCTCGCTCACAACCACACTCCTTCCAATAACTTCCCTCACTCACAGTCACACTCCTTCCATTAACTTCCCTCACTCACAGTCACACTCCTTCCAATAACTTCCCTCACTCACAACCACACTCCTTCCAATAACGTCCCTCACTCACAGCCAGACTCCTTCCAATAACTTCCCTCACTCACAACCACACTGCTTCCAATAACTTCCCTCACTCACAACCACACTCCTTCCAATAACTTCCCTCACTCACAACCACACCGCTTCCAATAACTTCCCTCACTCACAGCCACACTCCTTCCAATAACTTCCCTCACTCACAACCACACTCCTTCCAATAACTTCCCTCACTCACAACCACACTCCTTCCATTAACTTCCCTCACTCACAACCACACTCCTTCCAATAACTTCCCTCACTCACAGCCACACTCCTTCCATTAACTTCCCTCACTCACAGCCACACTCCTTCCAATAACTTCCCTCACTCACAACCACACTCCTTCCAATAACTTCTCTCATTCACAGCCACACCCCTTCCATTAACTTCCCTCACTCACAGCCACACTCCTTCCATTAACTTCCCTCACTCACAACCACACTCCTTCCATTAACTTCCCTCACTCACAACCACACTCCTTCCAATAACTTCTCTCATTCACAGCCACACCCCTTCCAATAACTTCCCTCACTCACAACCACACTCCTTCCATTAACTTCCCTCACTCACAGCCACACTCCTTCCAATAACTTCCCTCACTCACAACCACACTCCTTCCAATAACTTCCCTCACTCACAGCCACACTCCTTCCAATAACTTCCCTCACTCACAGCCACAACCCTTCCATTAACTTCCCTCACTCAAAACCACACTCCTTCCAATAACTTCCCTCACTCACAGCCACAACCCTTCCATTAACTTCCCTCACTCACAGCCACACTCCTTCCAATAACTTCCCTCACTCACAGCCACAACCCTTCCATTAACTTCCCTCACTCACAACCACACTCCTTCCAATAACTTCCCTCACTCACAGCCACAACCCTTCCATTAACTTCCCTCACTCACAGCCACACCCCTTCCAATAACTTCCCTCACTCACAACCACACTCCTTCCAATAACTTCCCTCACTCACAGCCACAACCCTTCCATTAACTTCCCTCACTCACAACCACACTCCTTCCAATAACTTCCCTCACTCACAGCCACAACCCTTCCAATAACTTCCCTCACTCACAGTCACACTCCTTCCAATAACTTCCCTCACTCACAGCCACACTCCTTCCAATAACTTCCCTCACTCACAGCCACAACCCTTCCAATAACTTCCCTCACTCACAGCCACACTCCTTCCAATAACTTCCCTCACTCACAGCCACAACCCTTCCAATAACTTCCCTCACTCACAGCCACACTCCTTCCATTAACTTCCCTCACTCACAACCACACTCCTTCCAATAACTTCCCTCACTCACAACCACACTCCTTCCAATAACTTCCCTCACTCACAGTCACAACCCCTTCCATTAACTTCCCTCACTCACAGCCACACTCCTTCCATTAACTTCCCTCACTCACAGTCACACCCCTTCCATTAACTTCCCTCACTCACAGCCACACTCCTTCCAATAACTTCCCTCACTCACAGCCACACCCCTTCCATTAACTTCCCTCACTCACAACCACACTCCTTCCATTAACTTCCCTCACTCAAAACCACACTCCTTCCAATAACTTCCCTCATTCACAGCCACACTCCTTCCATTAACTTCCCTCACTCACAACCACACTGCTTCCAATAACTTCCCTCACTCACAGCCACACTCCTTCCATTAACTTCCCTCACTCACAACCACACTCCTTCCAATAACTTCCCTCATTCACAGCCACACTCCTTCCATTAACTTCCCTCACTCACAACCACACTGCTTCCAATAACTTCCCTCACTCACAGCCACACTCCTTCCAATAACTTCCCTCACTCACAGCCACAACCCTTCCATTAACTTCCCTCACTCACAACCACACTCCTTCCAATAACTTCCCTCACTCACAGCCACAACCCTTCCATTAACTTCCCTCACTCACAGCCACACTCCTTCCAATAACTTCCCTCACTCACAACCACACTCCTTCATCTCACATCCCTCACTCACAACCACACTCCTTCCAATAACTTCCCTCACTCACAGCCACAACCCTTCCATTAACTTCCCTCACTCACAACCACACTCCTTCCAATAACTTCCCTCACTCACAGCCACAACCCTTCCATTAACTTCCCTCACTCACAACCACACTCCTTCCAATAACTTCCCTCACTCACAGCCACAACCCTTCCAATAACTTCCCTCACTCACAGTCACACTCCTTCCAATAACTTCCCTCACTCACAGCCACACTCCTTCCAATAACTTCCCTCACTCACAGCCACAACCCTTCCAATAACTTCCCTCACTCACAGCCACACTCCTTCCAATAACTTCCCTCACTCACAGCCACAACCCTTTCAATAACTTCCCTCACTCACAGCCACACTCCTTCCATTAACTTCCCTCACTCACAACCACACTCCTTCCAATAACTTCCCTCACTCACAACCACACTCCTTCCAATAACTTCCCTCACTCACAGTCACAACCCCTTCCATTAACTTCCCTCACTCACAGCCACACTCCTTCCATTAACTTCCCTCACTCACAACCACACTCCTTCCAATAACTTCCCTCACTCACAACCACACTCCTTCCAATAACTTCCCTCATTCACAGCCACTCCTTCCAATAACTTCCCTCATTCACAGCCACACTCCTTCCAATAACTTCCCTCATTCACAGCCACACTCCTTCCAATAACTTCCCTCATTCACAGCCACACTCCTTCCATTAACTTCCCTCACTCACAACCACACTCCTTCCAATAACTTCCCTCACTCATAGCCACACTCCTTCCATTAACTTCCCTCACTCACAACCACACTCCTTCCAATAACTTCCCTCACTCACAGCCACAACCCTTCCATTAACTTCGCTCACTCACAGCCACAACCCTTCCAATAACTTCCCTCACTCAAAACCACACTGCTTCCAATAACTTCCCTCACTCACAGCCACACTCCTTCCATTAACTTCCCTCACTCAAAACCACACTGCTTCCAATAACTTCCCTCACTCACAGCCACACTCCTTCCATTAACTTCCCTCACTCAAAACCACACTGCTTCCAATAACTTCCCTCACTCACAGCCACACTCCTTCCATTAACTTCCCTCACTCACAACCACACTCCTTCCATTAACTTCCCTCACTCACAGCCACACTCCTTCCAATAACTTCCCTCACTCACAGCCACACTCCTTCCAATAACTTCCCTCACTCACAGCCACACTCCTTCCAATAACTTCCCTCACTCACAGCCACACTCCTTCCAATAACTTCCCTCACTCACAACCACACTCCTTCCAATAACTTCCCTCACTCACAACCACACTCCTTCCAATAACTTCCCTCACTCACAACCACACTCCTTCCAATAACTTCCCTCACTCACAACCACACTCCTTCCAATAACTTCCCTCACTCACAACCACACTCCTTCCAATAACTTCCCTCACTCACAGCCACAACCCTTCCAATAACTTCCCTCACTCACAGCCACACTCCTTCCATTAACTTCCCTCACTCACAACCACACCCCTTCCAATAACTTCCCTCACTCACAACCACACTCCTTCCAATAACTTCCCTCACTCACAACCACACTCCTTCCAATAACTTCCCTCACTCACAGCCACACTCCTTCCAATAACTTCCCTCATTCACAGCCACACTCCTTCCAATAACTTCCCTCATTCACAGCCACAACCCTTCCATTAACTTCCCTCACTCACAACCACACTCCTTCCAATAACTTCCCTCACTCACAGCCACACTCCTTCCAATAACTTCCCTCATTCACAGCCACACTCCTTCCAATAACTTCCCTCACTCACAGCCACACTCCTTCCAATAACTTCCCTCACTCACAGCCACACTCCTTCCAATAACTTCCCTCACTCACAGTCACACTCCTTCCAATAACTTCCCTCACTCACAGTCACACTCCTTCCAATAACTTCCCTCACTCACAGCCACACTCCTTCCAATAACTTCCCTCACTCACAACCACACTCCTTCCAATAACTTCCCTCACTCACAGCCACACACCTTCCAATAACTTCCCTCACACACAGCCACACTCCTTCCAATAACTACCCTCACTCACAGCCACACTCCTTCCATTAACTTCCCTCACTCACAGTCTATCTCCTTCCATTAACTTCCCTCACTCACAGTCAAACTCCTTCCATTAACTTCCCTCACTCACAGTCACACTCCTTCCAATAACTTCCCTCACTCACAGCCACAACCCTTCCAATAACTTCCCTCACTCACAGTCACACTCCTTCCAATAACTTCCCTCACTCACAGCCAGACTCCTTCCAATAACTTCCCTCACTCACAGCCACACTCCTTCCAATAACTTCCCTCACTCACAGCCACAACCCTTCCAATAACTTCCCTCACTCACAGTCACACTCCTTCCAATAACTTCCCTCACTCACAGTCACACTCCTTCCAATAACTTCCCTCACTCACAGCCACAACCCTTCCAATAACTTCCCTCACTCACAGCCACACTCCTTCCAATAACTTCCCTCACTCACAGCCAGACTCCTTCCAATAACTTCCCTCACTCACAACCACACTCCTTCCAATAACTTCCCTCACTCACAGCCACACTCCTTCCAATAACTTCCCTCACTCACAGCCACACTCCTTCCAATAACTTCCCTCACTCACAGCCACACCCCTTCCAATAACTTCCCTCATTCACAGCCACACTCCTTCCAATAACTTCCCTCATTCACAGCCACACTCCTTCCAATAACTTCCCTCACTCACAACCACACTCCTTCCAATAACTTCCCTCACTCATAGCCACACTCCTTCCATTAACTTCCCTCACTCACAGTCACACTCCTTCCAATAACTTCCCTCACTCACAGCCACACTCCTTCCATTAACTTCCCTCACTCACAGCCACACCCCTTCCATTAACTTCCCTCACTCACAGCCACACTCCTTCCAATAACTTCCCTCACTCACAGTCACACTCCTTCCAATAACTTCCCTCACTCACAGTCACACTCCTTCTAATAACTTCCCTCACTCACAACCACACTCCTTCCAATAACTTCCCTCACTCACAGTCACACTCTTCTAATAACTTCCCTCATTCACACCACACTCCTTCCAATAACTTCTCTCATCACAGCCACACCCCTTCCAATACCTTCCCTCACTCACAGCCACACTCCTTCCAATAACATCCTTCACTCACAGTCACACTCCTTCCAATAACTTCCCTCACTCACAGCCCACACTCCTTGCAATAACTTCCTCACTCACAGCCAAACTTCTTCCATTAACTTCCCTCACTCACAGCCACACTCCTTCCAATAACCTCCTTCACTCACAGTCACACTCCTTCCAATAACTTCCCTCACTCACAGCCACACTCCTTCCAATTAACTTCCCTCACTCACAGCCACACTCCTTCCATTAACTTCCCTCACTCACAGTCCACTCCTTCCAATAACTTCCCTCACTCACAACCACACTCTTCCAATAACTTCCTCACTCACAGCCACACTCCTTCCAATAACTTCCCTCACTCACAGTCACACCCTTCTCACAACCACACTCCTTCCAATAACTTCCCTCATTCACAGCCACACTCCTTCCAATAACTTCCCTCACTCACACCACACTCCTTCCAATAACTTCCCTCATTCACAGCCACACTCCTTCCAATAACTTCCAACCACACTCCTTCAAATTACTTCCCTCATTCACAGCCACACTCCTTCCAATAACTTCCCTCACTCACAACCACACTCCTTCCAATAACTTCCCTCACTCACAGTCACACTCCTTCCAATAACTTCCCTCACTCACAGCCACACTCCTTCCAATAACTTCCCTCACTCACAGCCACACTCCTTCCAATAACTTCCCTCACTCACAGCCACACTCCTTCCAATAACTTCCCTCACTCACAGCCACACTCCTTCAATAACTTCCCTCACTCACAGCCACACTCCTTCCAATAACTTCCCTCACTCACAACCACACTCCTTCCAATAACTTCCCTCACTCACAGCCACACTCCTTCCAATAACTTCCCTCACTCACAGCCACACTCCTTCCAATAACTTCCCTCACTCACAGCCACACTCCTTCCAATAACTTCCCTCACTCACAGCCACACTCCTTCCAATAACTTCCCTCACTCACAGCCACACTCCTTCCAATAACTTCCCTCACTCACAGCCACACTCCTTCCAATAACTTCCCTCACTCACAACCACACTCCTTCCAATAACTTCCCTCACTCACAGCCACACTCCTTCCAATAACTTCCCTCACTCACAGCCACACTCCTTCCAATAACTACCCTCACTCACAGCCACACTTCCAATAACTTCCCTCACTCACAGCCACACTCCTTCCATTAACTTCCCTCACTCACAGTCACACTCCTTCCAATAACTTCCCTCACTCACAGTCACACTCCTTCCAATAACTTCCCTCACTCACAGCCACACTCCTTCCAATAACTTCCCTCATTCACAGCCACACTCCTTCCAATAACTTCCCTCATTCACAGCCACACTCCTTCCAATAACTTCCCTCACTCACAGCCACACTCCTTCCAATAACTTCCCTCACTCACAGACACACTCCTTCCAATAACTTCCCTCACTCACAGTCACACTCCTTCCAATAACTTCCCTCAGTCACAGTCACACTCCTTCCAATAACTTCCCTCAGTCACAGCCACACTCCTTCCAATAACTTCCCTCACTCACAGCCTCGTTCACAGCCACACCCCTTCCAATAACTTCCCTCACTCACCACCCACTGCTTCCAATAACTTCCCTCACTCACAGCCACACTCCTTCCAATCACTTCCCTCATTCACAACCACACTCCTTCCAATAACTTCCCTCACTCACAGCCACACTCCTTCCAAACACTTCCCTCACTCACAACCACACTTTCCAATAACTTCCCTCACTCACAGCCACACTCCTTCCAATAACTTCCCTCACTCACAGCCACACACCTTCCATAACTCTCACTCACAGCCACACTCCTTCCAATAACTTCCCTCACTCACAGCACACTCCTTCCAATAACTTCCCTCACTCACAGCCACACTCCTTCCAATAACTTCCCTCACTCACAGCCACAAATAACTTCCCTCACTCACAACCACACTCCTTGTTCCAATAACTTCCCTCACTCACAACCACACTCCTTCCATTCCCTCACTCACATCCAATCTCCTTCCAATAACTTCCCTCACTCACAGCCACAACCCTCCAATAACTTCCCTCACTCACAGCCCCACTCCTTCCATTAACTCCCTCACTCACAACCACACCCCTCTTCCCTCACTCACAACCACACTCCCTTCATAACTCCCTCACTCACAACCACACTCCTTCCATAACTTCCCTCACTCACAGCCACACTCCTTCCAATAACTTCCCTCAGTCACAGCCACACTCCTTCCAATACTTCCCTCATTCACAGCCACAACCCTTCCATTAACTTCCCTCACTCACAACCACACTCCTTCCAATAAACTTCCCTCCCTCACAGCCACACTCCTTCCAATAACTTCCCTCATTCACAGCCACAACCCTTCCAATAACTTCCCTCACTCACAGCCACACTCCTTCCAATAACTTCCCTCACTCACAGCCACACTCCTTCCAATAACTTCCCTCACTCACAGTCACACTCCTTCCAATAACTTCCCTCACTCACAGTCACACTCCTTCCAATAACTTCCCTCACTCACAGCCACACTCCTTCCAATAACTTCCCTCACTCACAACCACACTCCTTCCAATAACTTCCCTCACTCACAGCCACACTCCTTCCAATAACTTCCCTCACTCACAGCCACACTCCTTCCAATAACTTCCCTCACTCACAGCCACACTCCTTCCATTAACTTCCCTCACTCACAGTCACACTCCTTCCATTAACTTCCCTCACTCACAGTCACACTCCTTCCAATAACTTCCCTCACTCACAGTCACACTCCTTCCAATAACTTCCCTCACTCACAGCCAGACTCCTTCCAATAACTTCCCTCACTCACAGTCACACTCCTTCCAATAACTTCCCTCACTCACAGCCAGACTCCTTCCAATAACTTCCCTCATTCACAGCCACACTCCTTCCAATAACTTCCCTCACTCACAGCCACAACCCTTCCAATAACTTCCCTCACTCACAGTCACACTCCTTCCAATAACTTCCCTCACTCACAGTCACACTCCTTCCAATAACTTCCCTCACTCACAGCCACAAACCTTCCAATAACTTCCCTCACTCACAGCCACCACTCCTTCCAATAACTTCCCTCACTCACAGCCAGACTCCTTCCAATAACTTCCCTCACTCACAACCACACTCCTTCCAATAACTTCCCTCAACTCACAGCCACACTCCTTCCAATAACTTCCCTCACTCACAGCCACACTCCTTCCAATAACTTCCCTCACTCACAGCCACACCCCTTCCAATAACTTCCCTCATTCACAGCCACACTCCTTCCAATAACTTCCCTCATTCACAGCCACACTCCTTCCAATAACTTCCCTCACTCACAACCACACTCCTTCCAATAACTTCCCTCACTCATAGCCACACTCCTTCCATTAACTTCCCTCACTCACAGTCACACTCCTTCCAATAACTTCCCTCACTCACAGCCACACTCCTTCCATTAACTTCCCTCACTCACAGCCACACCCCTTCCATTAACTTCCCTCACTCACAGCCACACTCCTTCCAATAACTTCCCTCACTCACAGTCACACTCCTTCCAATAACTTCCCTCACTCACAGTCACACTCCTTCTAATAACTTCCCTCACTCACAACCACACTCCTTCCAATAACTTCCCTCACTCACAGTCACACTCCTTCTAATAACTTCCCTCATTCACAACCACACTCCTTCCAATAACTTCTCTCATTCACAGCCACACTCCTTCCAATACCTTCCCTCACTCACAGCCACACTCCTTCCAATAACCTCCTTCACTCACAGTCACACTCCTTCCAATAACTTCCCTCACTCACAGCCACACTCCTTGCAATAACTTCCCTCACTCACAGCCACACTCCTTCCAATAACTTCCCTCACTCACAGCCACACTCCTTCCAATAACCTCCTTCACTCACAGTCACACTCCTTCCAATAACTTCCCTCACTCACAGCCACACTCCTTCCAATAACTTCCCTCATTCACAGCCACACTCCTTCCATTAACTTCCCTCACTCACAGCCACACTCCTTCCAATAACTTCCCTCACTCACAGTCACACTCCTTCCAATAACTTCCCTCATTCACAACCACACTCCTTCCAATAACTTCCCTCACTCACAGCCACACTCCTTCCAATAACTTCCCTCACTCACAGTCACACTCCTTCTAATAACTTCCCTCATTCACAACCACACTCCTTCCAATAACTTCTCTCATTCACAGCCACACTCCTTCCAATAACTTCCCTCACTCACAACCACACTCCTTCCAATACCTTCCCTCACTCACAGTCACACTCCTTCCAATAACTTCCCTCATTCACAGCCACACCCCTTCCAATAACTTCCCTCACTCACAACCACACTCCTTCCAATAACTTCTCTCATTCACAGCCACACTCCTTCCAATAACTTCCCTCACTCACAACCACACTCCTTCCAATACCTTCCCTCACTCACAGTCACACTCCTTCCAATAACTTCCCTCATTCACAGCCACACCCCTTCCAATAACTTCCCTCACTCACAGCCACACTCCTTCCAATAACTTCCCTCACTCACAGCCACAACCCTTCCAATAACTTCCCTCACTCACAACCACACTCCTTCCAATAACTTCCCTCACTCACAGTCACACTCCTTCCAATAACTTCCCTCACTCACAGCCACACTCCTTCCAATAACTTCCCTCACTCACAGCCACACTCCTTCCAATAACTTCCCTCACTCACAGTCACACTCCTTCCAATAACTTCCCTCACTCACAGCCACACTCCTTCCAATAACTTCCCTCACTCACAGCCACACTCCTTCCAATAACTTCCCTCATTCACAACCACACTCCTTCCATTAACTTCCCTCACTCACAGTCACACTCCTTCCAATAACTTCCCTCACTCACAGCCACACTCCTTCCAATAACTTCCCTCATTCACAGTCACACTCCTTCCAATAACTTCCCTCATTCACAGCCACACTCCTTCCAATAACTTCCCTCACTCACAGCCACACTCCTTCCATTAACTTCCCTCACTCACAGTCACACTCCTTCCAATAACTTCCCTCACTCACAGTCACACTCCTTCCAATAACTTCCCTCACTCACAGCCACACTCCTTCCAATAACTTCCCTCATTCACAGTCACACTCCTTCCAATAACTTCCCTCATTCACAGCCACACTCCTTCCAATAACTTCCCTCACTCACAGCCACACTCCTTCCATTAACTTCCCTCACTCACAGTCACACCCCTTCCAATAACTTCCCTCACTCACAGTCACACCCCTTCCAATAACTTCCCTCACTCACAGTCACACTCCTTCCAATAACTTCCCTCATTCATAATCACACTTTATCCCCTCACCTCCCTCGCTCACAGCCACACCCCTTCCGGTCATTTCACTCAGTCACACTCCTTCCTTTCACCTTCCTCGTTCATAGCCACACCCCTTTCATTCAGTCACTTACCACACTTACTCTCATCTTGACTTACTCACAGCCACACCCCTTTTAATCACTTCACTCAGTCCCTCACAAGCACACCCCTTTCCAATCACTTTACTCACAGCCACACCCGTTCTAAACACTTCACTCATTCATAACCACACTTTGCTCTCGTCCTCCCTTGCTCACAGTCACACCCCTTCCAATCACTTCACTCACTTACAATCACACTCCTTCTGCTCATCTTCACTCACTCACAACCACACCCCTTCCTCTTATCCTCCCTCACCCCTTCCAGTCACCTCGCTCACAGCCACATCCCTTTCAGTCACGTCAACTGACAACCACATCCCTTCCTCTCATCCTCCCAATCGCCTCCCTCACTCTCTCCCACTCCATACTGATACCCTCCAATCCTGGCCTAGTGCTGGGAGGAGAGCGGTAGTGTGATGCCTTGAGCTGGAATGCCATAATTTGAACTGTGCATCACTATGGTGTCCGTGTGGTTTAGAGTGTGACACTCCAGCCCCAGGTAGCAGAAAAGGAGCACACCAGCTGAGATGCCAGGCTGTCATTGTTCCCCTTATGGCAAAGTGCATCCGTACTGTGGTAAGCCATGCACAAGCTGTTGTCACTAACTTAGTTCTGCTCTCCCACAGCAAGTCCATGGGGAATACGGAGTTCCATGGCGAGGAGCAGATTCTGCGACTTTTACTATAGTTATGGAATTGAAGAGGACCGGGTATCCTGCTGTTCCGAATTTTGAAAGCTCCTACTTATTTACTCCCAGAGCTACAGACCGAAATAAATTGGGGTAAGGGGTGCTGCAGTGCAGATCATAATCTGAACCCCATGCCCCACCTCCTACATAAAAACTATACAACTGATAGATGAAAGGTACAATCGCAGCACTATAAAGGATGTGAGGGAAATAGATATTTCAAAAAAGCCTGTGGTCATAATAAAAGGTCAACATATGAAAAATAAAATATTTATTTATTTAACCAGTTTTCTATACCGCCTTATCCTTCATTCAAAGCGGTTTACATTGTGTAATCACTACAAACAGGTACTGGATACATTCCCTTGTCCCCAAAGGGCTAACAGTCTATGTGTACCTAAGGCAACCAAGGGTTAAGTGGCTTGCCCAAGGCCACAAGGAGTGTCTATAGAACTAGAAACCCCAGTCCCTCCGGCCTGAAATTGCTGTTCTCAGGTGCAACTTGAACCCCCGGCCCTCTGTACCATGTCCTAACCACTAGGCCACTCCTCCCTAATATTAAAAAAAACCTGATGCATCATTTTTCAAAAGCAAAAAGCTGTCCTAAACAGCTATTCAGCCAGCTGTCTATATAGCTATTCAAATCAAATATCCCCCAGTGGTACTAGGGGATCTGTAGTCCCTGATTCTTGCATGAGAAATCAGCTCTATAGATACGTGAACACACCAGAACTGGGGAAGGGGGTGTCAGAAAGTTAGGGCTGCTCTACTTTAAGGGTCTGGAGGTTTTGGGCAGTGGGCTCTCTATAGACATTTGTTATTACTACTCCTACAATTGTGCGACTGATTCGTTTCCATGTTCTCTAGTAAACTTAGTGTTGAAGCAAAGCTGAGGAAAGGGGGCGGGGGGCTGGAATCTGCCCCCGTGAGGACATTGGAAAGTGTCCTGCGTCTGCAGAATTTGCACAGTGCCAAAACTCCCGATTATATATTATCAGCAAGGCTGATTGCCTGCTTTACTATCTAGATACTCAGAGTGAGTAACAGTAAGAGGCTTCGAGTGCAGGTACTAGGCTGGAGGACATAACACGGACTAGAAACAAAGGACAAGGGCAGAGCAAACAGACAGAAAAGGAACTCAAGGTCAAAGGGTCATGATAGAAAGTTGGAAGGAGGCAGACTCGTCGGAGATCTGAGAAACCCTTTTTTATGGACAGGGTGGGGAACAGCCTGTTTTAGCCCACTGGTAAGATAGTGACCAAATTCACACTTGTTTGGGGTAAAAGGGAAGACAGGAGATGACCATAGATTCAGTACAGTTTGTGGCTATACCACTGCTATTACTACTACTAATAATACTAATCATTTGTATAGCGCTGCAAGGCGTCCAGTGCACTGTACAGAGACATGCAAGAGAAGCCTCTGCTCATAAGCGCTTACAGTCTGCTCATGACAGACAACACAACAACTGTGAACTAGGATATGTCTGTGGAATAGTAACACATAGGAGGTGAACAGGAGTTGAAAGCAGCTGGGCCACATGGAATGAGTTAAAGGGGATTTATATTTAGGAACAGTTGCCAGGCTACTATTTTAGGATCTGTCCAGAGTAAAACAAATGCCCTTACTGCTTTCCTTCTAGTTCCTCAGCCCCTCCTCTAGAGGGAGAAAGGGGGGGGGGGGTCCCACTCCATGCCCATTCATCTTTTGGCCTCTGTGCAATAGGGCAGAGATGACTAATACGAGCTGGGATGGTTGTGTCAGTGAGGAGTCCCTAGTCTCTGAGGGCTGGAACTGAGCCACTGATGTGTATCAGACAAAGATCTGGGAGTCACTACCCCATCCACGCCAGAACCAATAACCGAGGTAAGAGTGCTTTTCACTGAAAATGAATAGATTATTTTAATGCAGGGTTTTCAAATCTGTCCTGGTAACCTCCCCTCCACACAGCCAGTTAGGCTTTCAGTATATATTGCAGGAATATGCTAAGGGTGTGCACGTCCATTTATTTTTTTTTGGGGGGGGGGGTATATATTTAGTTTATACTGTTTCATTGGTAGTTCAATATGAGTTACATTTCAACTAGATAATATGCCCGTGTCCCCATAGGGTTTGCAATCTAATAGCCCCATTTATTAATATCCACCCCATTATTCTCAAATGGAGCAATTTAATAACTCACATTTACATGTGTTAAACAGGTTAGTAAATCAAGCCCTTAGTTTGTGCCTTAGGCAATGGAGGGAGAAAGGGATTTGAACCCTTTCCTGGTTCTTAGCCCATTGCTTTGGCCACCGGGCTTCTCTTCCACCTGCTTAGTGCAATGCTTTATTTGAAATGACATAGTACAGATGAAGAAGAAAACCATGTGATCTTCTTCTAGTGTCAAACAACCATTGAAAGACCTTGCCTTCCCCTCCACACCCCAGGCCTTTGACCCCCTCTGTAGGGCTTCCAATGTCCAGATGGTATAGGAGCGGTAAGGGTCTTGGGCTGAGTCAGGTGGACTCTCAGAAGGAAAATGAAATGTATCAAAAAACAAATGTTTGTTCATTTCTCTTTTCCAGATGAAATGAAATGAAAGAGGAAATTTTGTTGACACATCCCTAGAATATGCCTGAGATAAAATATCCTGAAAAGCAGTTGGCTGTAGGGTCGCTAGGACAGGTCTGGACGGCCATCTGGCTCCCTTTCTGTTGGGCAGGCTGATCTGGCCCTTACTTTACTGCATAGCAGGCTGGGTTTGTTGTAGTCCTGCTTTTCCGTAGGTTAGAGTTTCTCAATACTGTCCTGAGGTTTTCAGGATAACTACACTGAGAATGCATGAGATAAATCTGCATGTCATGAAGCCAATGTATGTAAATCTCTCTCATACATATTCATTGTGGATTTCTGGAGAAATTAACTGGCTGGTGCTCAGGACCGAACCAAGCTAGAAACGCACCCTGCGTGACTAAGGAATCTGCCCACCCCCCACCTGTGCAGTAACCCACTCTTTTTGAGTGTCCTGAAAGCTAGGGCTAGCAGAGTTTTGCAAAGTAAATCTGAGACACCCGGGCAGGGCTGAGCTGGGCAGGGCTCCTCCCTCCTCCGGCATCTTTGCTCCAAATCTTTCAAAATGACCAGTCTAAGTAGCATTCAGTAATTTCAAAAGTCTAAAAAAGAGACAGTAGCAGCCCTTTTAATTATAAGCAGACATACATATCTATATGCTTAAACGTTTTTACACATATAGATCAATAGTCTATACAGTTCTACAATTCCTCCTCTTTTTGCAGAAAATAAGTTAATTTGACATCTTCTCTCATCAGAGGGGTGCGCAGGAAGTCCTTTGCCTCTGTCCCCACTGAAATAGGGCACAGGAGGTGGTTTCAGTTCATGGAGTCTGGGACACTACCTTAAAATCGGGGACGTCTGGTGACCTTACTGGAAGCCCAGTGACGACATCGGTGCCCCCTATGCGACCGCGCCACTTGCACAGCCCTAGGTTTGGCCCAGCTGGTGTTACGACCCCAGAACCACTGCTTTAGCGGCGATCAGAAAGACAAGTTCATGCAGTGAGAGTAAACCCGGCATTAGCTCCATCGAAAATAAAGTCAGCTGGAAACCGAAATGCATATTTTTCGAAATCCCAGCACCCCTTTCCTTATCTCCTTAAAGCGTGTTTTCCCAAACCTGTCCCCAGAGCAGGCAGGTTTTCAGGACATCCACAATGAATATGCAGGGGACATATTTGCTTACATCGAAAACTCAGTATATGCAACTTTATCTCACGCATATTCATTGTCCCCTGGGCAGGTTTGGGAAGCCTTAACTTAGACTCTTAGGGCAAACAATGGGTCTCCTGTATATGCAAATTATTCATGCATATTCACCGTGGGAATCCTGAAAACCTAACTGGCTAGGTGTTCCTCCAGGATAGGTTTGAGAAGCACTAATTTAGGGTAAGCAACTGAGACACCAGCACTATGATTCCATACGGCCACTGGGATTTACCAACATCATATCAACTTGTCCTGAAAATCTGGAGCCAG
The DNA here is from genome assembly GCA_033557465.1 of Ichthyophis bannanicus. Lineage (NCBI taxonomy): Eukaryota > Metazoa > Chordata > Amphibia > Gymnophiona > Ichthyophiidae > Ichthyophis > Ichthyophis bannanicus. Next base: position 59,945,885 of record CM066045.1, read on the forward strand.
AGAACAACCCAAATTTCCCATACTGGGTCAGCTGGGACTTGGATGTGGAGTGCTTTGAAGGCAATCTTCACACCCTCCGGGTGATAGGGAGTCATAGTCATCAACCAGATTGACACCTAGTTGCAACAAAGTACGGACTGAACCATTAGGCAAGAATAAGCAATCGCTAAGGGCGGCAGCTTCTGAAGGACAGCAAAGAGCAGCAGTACTGAAAGCAAATCAATAGATACTGTCAGCCACGTTCTTTTACCTGCAGGCAAAATGGGCACACACATGCACACAAATACTATTAAAATACAGATAATATGAAAAGTAAGATGTCCAATTATACATGTGTACAGAATTATTGTGTGGGGGGGGGAGATTTTGGGATGATCACGATTGTTGAGTTCAGATATCAAAATAAAAGGGGGGAGCATAACCCTGTAGGTTCACCTACAGCACCCATTATCCTTTCACCGGCCCTGGACCATAGTTAAAGCTCATGCTACAGGATTCTAATAGGAGCCATGGTGCCTGGCTCCTAGCCAAAGAAGGGTTGCCCACTGGTTTCAGATTCGCTGGATTTACCCTACTGCATGCAGGACTTGTAGTTTTGATTTCCCAATTGCATACCCTAAGAAAAGTAAGACTACAAGTCCCTGCATGCATAGGGTGAACTCAGGACTGGGTCAGCTCTAGAGCTAGTTTCAAACCTAAGCCTCAGTAACCACACTAGGAACAGTGGGAGGGGGCGGGTCTATCAAACAGGGGGGGGCGGGGGGAGCTACTTGCAAATGAAGGCTCAGGGTGTCAGACCTGACCTGGTTCTGACGGAGCTGGAGAAAGGAGGAAATTGCTGGACCGAAAAAAAGGACTATGAATGCATGTGCTCAATGGCAAAGACAGGACTGAATCGTCTTGTCCACTTAACCTGGGGCGAGAAGGGCAATTAGCTCCTGCAAAGCAATCCCTTCCCTTATCTGCATTAACTCCAACCCCTTTGTGCCTGGTGCTAGCAAATTATTTAATCAACTACTGCTAGTCCTTCAGGGACTAATTTCCAAAGCAGCCCGCCCAGGGACAAAGGCCATGGGTATTTTGCGCTCAAGGACATTGCCTACATTTTCAAAGACAAAGTTCATGCATGCTTTCATTTTGGAAGTGCTGCAGACAAAAAGTAGCCACAAACATTTGCAGCTGCTTTTTCTGCAGGTACTTTTGAATGGACTTATCATGGGTAGATTTGAAAATAGGCAATGATGCGGTTAGCAGACCTGATAGCCGTGTTAATCGCTCTGCCTGGGATATTCAGCGACTGGCATCCTCGCGTTCCATGGGCACAGTGGTGATATTCAGTGAGAGTTGGGCACTTTAAAGACCGGCCTAATGTTCGCCGCCAAAACTAACTGGGCAGCAGCTAAACATCGCTGCCACCCAGTTTGCTTCATCGCTATCCGGCTAACCCAGATATTCAATGTCGATGGCCAGATATGGCCGCGCGACTGAATATCTGGGTGTAAGGTTCAGCGGCAGTGGCTAGTCACCACTGAATATTGGGGCCATCGTTTTCTTGTTTTATTTTCCTTTCCTGACCTAAACACATGGCAGGAAGTCCAAATTAATTTCAATTTATAGTTCTTAGGATCTGCATTCAGTTTATTAACACCTGCAAAGATTCAGTGCACGTTAAGTCAGTTTAACGTGCATTAACCTACGAATTAATGCACATGAAGATGATTTCACAAGTCAAGAAGTTTTGAATGCGAGTTAAACATTTTTTATTATAGCGAATGTGTGAAACAGGCTAAAGAAAAGTCCAAAACTAGTGGGAAAAGAGTCAAAATGAGCCAAAACAAATTGAAAATGTTTGCCCTGTGTCTGTTCCTAATAGTTTTAAATTTGGATTTTGCTCCTCGAGATTTATGACGCTTTGAACGCTTTTGCTGCTTACCTACTTTCCCTATTACAAATGAAAATAAATGAAGGTATTGCTGACCGATCTGCCTTCGGGGCTGCATGCAAAGCCTGGAATGATTATGGAGTGAACTCAGTGTAAATGAAGATGGCATTCAGATTATGCAGACAATTTCTGGTGCCATCTTAAGATTTGTATATGATACCTTAATCTCATGCACACAAGCTTTCCATGACAGCCTTCTGTGGAGGGATTTTCTTTTGGCACCTCTTGATTTTCTGTAATTTGTGTGTGACACATCTTCCTTCCCCTTATGTTATTTGATTTCTAGAATACGACCACCTAGAAAAAAAACACAGGCAAGAAAAACAGTTTGGTTAGTACAAAAAATAAATCCAGACGTCTATTGATTGCTAAAGCTAAACAGAATGAGTAGCTTCAGACCTGTTCCTCTGTCAATATTTTTTGGCCCCCTGCAGTTTTTGGAGTATCAAAGAGCAAGTGATTGGATGGGTGACTGACCTCGGAGGGATCAGGAAGTATAAAAACAAGGACAAAGGGCAGAACGTTTTCAGTGGAGAATCAGCCCAGTGATGTGAGCTGACTGCAACGTGCTGCCCAGCCAAAAAACACACCAGGGGCCAGGATGGACCTTCTCCACGATTCTGGAGTCCAGATGGTGCGCTACCTCCAGACACACTACAGCAGCTCCCAGGACTGGTTCGTGTTTGTCTCCTTCGCAGCAGACCTGAGAAGCACCTTCTGCATCTTCTTCCCCATCTGGTTCCACCTCTGCGAGGCGGTGGGCATCAAACTCATTTGGGTGGCGGTGATCGGGGACTGGCTGAACCTGGTCTTTAAATGGTGAGTTAAAAGTGCGTTCAGTGTGAGGGGGGTTAAGGAGAACTGTCTTAAAACCAACCATTTTGTGACAGCGTCATCTGGTTATCCTTTAAAAAACCTTTGCCGAATGGGCACTTTAAAATGATGAAACCAGTTCCTCCCTCAAAGAAAATTCCATCCGGGAGTGCACTCTTCTTTCTGTTATATGTTAGTGTATCTTGGGTTCTAGTCCTGGCTTTGTCGCCACTCTCTTTACAGTTGGGCAAGTAATTGTGATAGCTCGGCACCCTTTCTGCTCCCTTTGAAGCAGGAAACTGTGTAGCATGTAGCACTGAAATCAGTTGCAATCCGCATGCACCCCAGTGGCGGCTGCGCTGCAAGTTCTTGAAGAGTTGAAAGCATGGGGGAGGGCGTGCAGTTTATATGGTAAAGCGGCAGCACTAACAGCATTACTTCGCCTACTTGCTTCAGAAGGCGAGACAAAAGGTGGAGAGTATTATAATGCCTCTGTACCTCGGGCGGTTCTGATCACTCCATCGCATAAAAGACATAGTGAAACTGGAAAGGGTGACAAAAATGATAACGGGGATACACCAGGAGGAGACAAGAGGGAAGAACCATGGCTTATCTCTGGGAATAAGCAACACGGAATCGTTTTGCTGTTCAGGATCTGCTGAGTACGTCTAGTGGCCACTGTCAGAAAGAGGTTGCTGGACCTCAGGGACCTGGGACCTGGCCCATGTTCCAGAGTTGCCAAGTCATATAGTTCCATAAAGTTGATTTTAGGCCAGTCCTGGATTTCTGCAACCCCTATCCTGATGCATTAGGGGACCTGTGGTATAGATTTCAGTGGGCAGAATCACTGCTTTTCGATATAATTTCAAAACCAGGGCCTTCCAAAATGCCTCTCTTGAACTGGGTAGCTTGACAGCTCTGTATGTTTTTATATTCTTATTCCTCTACAACTTTTTCCCTTTCTGGAGAGAAGGGGTAGTATAATTCTTCTAAAACTCACCTTATTTTAGACACATTCACCACTGAGACTGGATGTAGGGTGAGCAACCGGGGTCACGTTTTACATTTGAGGACATGATGATCCAGTCCTGGTTTTAGCACAAGCACAAATGTATTTGTTTTGACTTCCCTAAGTCGAACAGGGACTTAATCTTCTTGCATACAGCAAGTATAAACCAGGACTGGATCGCCTGTCCTGGAAAAATAACCTAATAGAAACATTAGGAAACAGACAAGGGGCTATAGCAATGATCTTTATCACAACCTCACATGTGTATCTTATTGATAGACAGGACGTATGAACATAGCATGAAAACGGCTGGAACTTGGGAAGAATATTTAAAAGAAGGCATTTAGGTGTGCTCCTTTAATTCTGGAAACATATTGGGGAGAACAAATGCTCTAAGAGGAAAAATCGAAGGAAAGAGAAGTAGCGGGTACAACAGAAAAATAGCAACAGGGCTGCTTCCTATCTCTCTTGCTCCGCTGAATCCCCAAGATGATCAGAGCTGCTAAGTTACCCAGTTCCAGGAGGAAGATTTTAGGCCAGTCCTGGATTTCTGATAGCCCCATCACGTTGCATTATGGGACATTCAGTGGATAGAATAAGGGACTCCATATACCACACTGCTGTGGGATGCAAGTTCAAAGCCAGGACTAGCCAATAAGTCTCCCTCCTGGAACTGGGTCACTTGGCATCTCTGGATGATATTTTGAAGGATTTAAGTATGTCTTGATAGTTTAATAAAACATCTTCTTTTCACAGTGCAAATTATTTGACACGCTTTCGATGGAGGCCTGGCAGCTAGGCCTGAGAGAGAGAACCGAGCTTCAGGGCCGGATTTACGTATACGCCATGTACGCCATGGCGTAGGGCCCACAACCGGCAGGGGCCCACAAAAAATAGAACCAGTTTTTTTTTTTTTTTCAACTCGATTAAAAAAAAAACCTGGTGGCTGCCGCCGCGGGGCCCCCTCTGCTGCCGCGGGGGCCCCGTCTACAAGATGGTCTGGTCTGGTCTGGTCGGGTCGGGTCGGGTCTCGTCTCCCTCCCTCCCTCCCTCCCGGCTGCGAGAGACCGAAGATAGAGCGTCTCCTCGCGTCTGTGTTAAGCCCGCAGGGGCTGATGGGATTTCCCATCAGCCCTGCGGGCTTAACACAGACGCGAGGAGACGCTCTCCCTTCGCGTCTCTCGCAGCCTGCAGCGAGGGAGGGAGAGAGACCCGACCGGACCCGACCCGACCGGACCGGACCCGACCAGCGTGTAGACGGGGCCCCCGCGGCAGCAGAGGGGGCCCCGCGGCGGCAGCCACCCGGTTTTTTTTTTACATTAAATTTTACTTTAGGCCGGCGGGGGGGTAGGAGTCCTACCCCCCCCGCCCTAAATTAAAATTTAATTTTAAAAAAAAAACTGGTGGCTGCCGCCGCGGGGCCCCCGCAGCTGCCCCGGGGGCCCCCTCTACAACCTGGTCGGGTCCGGTCCGGTCCGGTTGGGTCGGGTCCGGTCGGGTCTCTCACCCACCCACCCGCGCTGCAGGCGGCGAGAGACGCGAAGATGCGTCTCTCGCAGCCTGCAGCCTGCAGCGAGGGAGGGAGAGAGACCCGACCGGACCCGACCCGACCGGACCCGACCAGCTTGTAGACGGGGCCCCCGCGGCAGCAGAGGGGGCTCCGCGGCGGCAGCCACCAGGTTTTTTTTTTTTAAATTAAATTTTACTTTAGGCCGGGGGGGGTAGGACTGGTAATGGGCTATGGGGGGGGGGGGTAGGACTGGTAATGGGCTATGGGGGGGGGGTAGGACTGGTAATGGGCTATGGGGGGGTAGGACTGGTAATGGGCTATGGGGGGGGGTAGGACTGGTAATGGACTATGGGGGGGGTAGGACTGGTAATGGGCTATGGGGGGGGGCTGGGGCTGGAAATTTACTGGGTGGGGAACGGCTGGTAATTGGCTATAGCGGGGCTGGGGCGGGAAATGGGCTGGGCTGGCCGGGGGGGGTTAAGGCTAGAGGTGGGCTGATGGGGTTAGGACTGGTAATGGACTGTGGGCTGTTGGGGGGGGCTTAGAACTGGCAATGGGCTTTGGGGGGGGTTAAGACTGGTAATGGGCTGTGGGCTGATGGGGGCTGTCTGGTAATGGGCTATGGGGGGGGGCTAGGACTGGAAATGGGCTGGGGGGTTAAGACTGGAGGTGGGCTGATGGGGTTAGGACTGGTAATGGGCTGTTGGGGGGGGGTTAGAACTGGTAATGGGCTTTGGGGGGGTTAAGACTGGTAATGGGCTGTGGGCTGATGGGGGTTGTCTGGTAATGGGCTATGGGGGGCTAGGACTGGAAATGGGCTGGGGGGTTAAAACTGGAGGTGGGATGATGGGGTTAGGACTGGTAATGGGCTGTGGGCTGATGGGGGGGTAGGACTGGCAATGGGCTATGGGGGGCTGACTGGAAATGGGTTGATGGGGTTAGGACTGGAAGTGGGCTGATGGGGGGTTAGGACTGGTAATGGGTTATAGGGGGGGCTTAAACTGAAAATGGGGTGATGGGGGGTTAAGGACTGAAAATGGGGTGATGGGGGGTTAAGGACTGTAAGTGGGGTGATGGGCGGGCTAGGACTGGAAATGGGCTGATGGATGGCTAGGACTGGAAATGGGCTGATGCAGGGACTAGAAGGGAATGGATGCTGGGTGAGGCTGGAACTAGAAGGGAGCTGATGTTGGGGGAGGATTAGAATGGGATGGGGCTGGAAGAGTAAAATGGAGAAGGGAAAAATATTTGTGTGGGAGGGATAAAAAATCTACAATTGGCCGGGTATTGGGAGAGTAAGTGGGGATTGAGGATGGAGGGGTAATATTTGAGTGGATGAAATAGGAATGAGGAAAGAGCAAAAGGAGAAAGATTAGTATGTTAAAGCAGATGTAGAGAGAGAATGGAAAAAAATCTAGAAGAGAGAAGAAAGGACAAATGGACAGCAGACGATGGAGAGTTAGCAGAAGACACGAAGAAACCAGAAGAAAGTGGCTGGAGCAATTGCAGCTGAAAAAAATGCACAAAAGGTAGAAAAATATCTCTTTATTTTGAATTTATTAATTGGAATATGTCAGCTCTGGTAAATGTGCATCATTAACATCTGTGCTTTGTTTAGTACAAGAGCAAATTAATGTATAGTTTTATTTCTACAGTGTTGTACATTCCAAGTTTGGCTTTTGGGATTCCCAGTTTAATTATTGTCTTCCTGTTTCTAAATTGTGATTCCTTGTTTGGTGATGGTCTATGTTCTGCATGTGTAACTGGGCTGAGGTATTCTGTTTATGTAATTCCTATTTGACATTGCCACTTGTTCTCTTTCCCCAGTAGGTCATGTATTGTTGTTCTCTGAAATGTATTGGTTTAATATTTGCAGTGTTGCCTTTTGATTGGTAGAGTATGGTGCTTTGTGAGTCCTGGTAGTGCTGTTAGGATACGGCGGGTTTACTATGGGCAGTGTTTGTAGTAGTTCCTAATGTGTCTGGCAGTTGGCACTGGATTATAGTAATGTAGAAATCTTTTAGTCTTTCTTTATCCATACACTCATTAAGAGGCACGTTTACTAAAAGTTAGCATATGGTAACATTATGCAAATATTTATGCAAATGAGGCCCCTTATGCAAATGAGGTCCGCAGCCCCCTTGGGCCGCCCCTGCTGGGGGCCCACAATTTTTGTTGGCGTAGGGCCTCACTCAAGGTAAATCCGGCCCTGCCGAGCTTCCTGATATTCTGTAACAGATGATGAGAAGAATCTGGTTAAGGCAGTGAGGATGGGAATGTTTATGGTACCTGATGCTTTGTGTGCTTGTTGCACCTGACAGTAACTTAGACCTGGGGAAAATGAGAAGCAACAGGCCTGTCCTGAAACCTCTGAATAAGAAGAGCTGAAAAATGTCAGGGTATTTCCACCAAAGTAGAAAGGGAGGGCATGAGCTACGTGAGAAACGGGGTCAGCTGGGCACCAGCTCATTCAGGTGGTATTTCATTTATCTGACACTGGAGACGTTGCTGGAGCAATGGGCAGCCTTTCAACAGATGTCATTGGATACCAAGTTTGGTATTGACATCTCAAGGGCGTCAAGATTGGTCAAACATGACTCAGGTCATAGAAGCCCCACAAGAATGTCAAGGAGGAAGCAAACTCGAAAAGGGCTACTTTTGGATATCCCAATTTGTGCATAACCTGGACATGAGATTAGATGATTTTTGGCAGCAAGCAGCATTCATAACAGAGATGGTGGTTCTAGTGGACCTCTTGTGTGTGGCAGTGAAAACTAGGTTGAAACTCCTCACTAAGGAAGATGACTCATGGTGAAAGGTGGATCACCCTTCATTGCAACACAATGATGTACTCAAGGAATAAGCTGGTGATTCAGATAGAGGAAATGGGACCCCAGAGGTGGAGAGGCAGTGAGAAAGAGTAGAGAAGCCATCAGGCAGTACTAGCATAAGCATCTCCCTGTCAGCTACTTTTATCTGTCAGTCCCTCATGGGCAGTACAACGTTATCTTTGTTGACACAGGCCAGAACTACAGTGCTAAGCAGCAGAGATCAGCATTGGTCCACTGCAGCTGAGACCCTACACAAACATCTGTTACATGGTACCTTAAAGAGCCCACCAAGGCCATGACCATTGATTCGTTGGCATACTGGCTTCACACATCCACAGTCTAGTCTTACCTGGCCAAGGTCATTTAGGACTTTCTTTCCTGCTAGTGGATGGCTATTCTCAATGGCAGGGGATAGCCTCAGTCCACATCATTCACAGCTAGCACCAGACTTGGTGGAAAAGTTGATTTTCCAAAAGAAAAAACTTCTTGATACCTGGCTTCCCTTAATTCCCATCTGACTGGGGGAATAAATAAGTGCACAGCTCCACTAAAGCATGCACGCCCTTACTCTTTGCCCTCAGCCTTTTGCTGTAGTTTTACCAGTCGCCACTCCAGTCACTGCTGTCTGGTCTCTTTTTTTCCAATTGGATTCTGTTAGCGTCACATACAAAAACAGAAAAACCTCCTCCTGATGCTGCTACTACCTGTGCCACTGCCTGCCCGGCCTACTCCAGGTCTTGCCACTGCCAGCCTGCTCTCTTGTTTCCGCTGAAGTGTTCAGTTCATTATGGGAGGGGTACTGTTGGGGTGATTATTAGGATTCTTCTGTTTAATGTTCAAATTCTTGGTTGGGAGATCTAGGAGCCTGGAAGATAATTGAAGGGCCACAAAGATGTCAGATTGAGACAATACAGGTACACTTAGATTGTGAGCCCTTCGGGGACAAGGGAATAAAAAATACCTGTTAGTATACATGTAAACCACACTGATTCTAAAGAGCACGGTATAAAAAAGAAAGAAAGAAAGAAAATAAAAATAAATAAATAAATAAATACTCCACATACCCTGGCTTAGGAGTGAAATGCGCAAAACTAACCCATTTGAAAAAATTGCCCACTTGGGGTGAATAATTTATTTCAATTCTGTGTGCAATTTTGGAGACCGCACCTTCAAAAGGACATAAACAGGATGGAGTCGGTGCAGAGGGTGGTTACTAAAATGGTTAGTGGCCTTCATTATAAAGCATATGAGGACAGACTTAACGATCTTAATATGTACACCTTAGAGGAAAGGCGGGATAGAGGTAATATGATTGAGACGTTTAAATTTATTTATTTATTTAGCTGCATTTATATCCTGCTTTTCACCGGGTCAAAGCGGTTAGACAACAGGGGGGGGGCAATAATCAATTTGGGGGGCGAGCCATCACCAGGGGGCCAACAGTGAAGATCTGAACTAGACAGTTGACATAAGTCTCTTAGTTGGTAGCAGGGAAGTTAGGTCGAGGGAACTGGGTGGGCAGTCAGTGAGAGATGTCTGTTTCAGAACCAAGATATTCATGAAACAGGATGGTTTTTAACTGTTTCCGGAATGTGGAGAGGTCTCTGTTGTTTCGGATCTGGTGTGGGAGGGAGTTCCAGAGGGAGGGTGCATAGAGTTCAAAAGCTCTGTTACAGGTTTGTTGATTGAACTTAGTTCGTTCATGGGGGATAGTGAGAGTGTTGCTGGTGGTCTGTCTGGTTGGCCTGTTGAGGGTAGGCTGAGGAAGTAGCATCCGGAGTTGGGAAGTCTGCGCTTGATGGAGGGCTTTGTGGATAAGTAGGAGAGATTTGTATTTAATCCTTGCTTCGAGGGGGAAGATGTGAAGTTCTCTGAGGACTGGGGTGATGTAGTCATGTTTTTTCGCCCTCTGGATGATCCTTGCGGTGGTGTTTAAGGCGGTCCGGAGGGGGTTGGTGTGGATGGCATAAATGTTCAGGGAGAGAGCCTCTTTCGATTGAAAGCAAGTTCTGCTATGAGGGGACATGGGATGAGGGTGAAGGGAGATAGATTCAGGAGTGATATGCGGAAATATTTCTTTACAGAAAGAGTAGTGGATCCATGGAATAGTCTCTCAGTGGAGGTGGTAGAGATGAGGACAGTAACTGAATTCAAAAAAGCATGGGACCAACACAGAGGATCTCTAAAGGTAAAAAGGGGACTGTTGTAGTTATTGATATGGAAGGACAGACTAGACAGGCCATGTGGTCTTTTTCTGTCATTTTTCTATGTTTCTATATATATTCTGCTCATCTACAATTTTGAGCAAATTATAGATAAACATAAATAAAATTATGACAACACAAACAAAAAATACAAAAAACAAGACAGTTAACATATATCAGGCAAATAAAACCCAAGTAAGCCAGAAGGCAAAGACCAGAAATGGAAATGATGAGTAAACACCTGTGCAAATAACATTTTAGCCTTTCTCTAAAAAAAAAAAAACACCAAAAAAGACTTATCAAGCAAAGACCCTTGCACTGGCCCTACTTAAATGAATAGGATCACTTTAAGAACGTATCATCTCATATAAATACAACAGATTGGCTAGCATTAGCTAAGTATTCTCAAGATGGGCAGTGGCATGCAGCTTTATAGCACTTACTTCCGACACCCAAAAAAATGCAAACATAATTTTTCATTTACCTATGTCAGCTATTAAGTATGCTTTGACTCATATTCCAGTTAATTTTACAGAAGAATTTAAAAAGTGACTTGAAAAAGTATCATGGATAGACCATTAAAGACAATGGTTTTAGCTATGCTCTGGCTTATGCTTGTAGAACAGGTTTGACTTTTCACACTGCCTCATAATGATATTACTGCAGAGCTTCTGCTGCACCCTTCTCTGATCGGGCATAGCTGCCTTTTCCTGGTACTGCTTACACATGACCCAAATGATCCATGTTCTGATGCTAACAACCATACCACCAGTTTACATCCAAGAGAGGGGAGATATGACAGAGACATTTCAACACCTTCATAGTATAAATGCATAGGAGATGACCCTCTTCCAGTTGAAAGGAAGCTCTGGATTGAGGGGTCATAGGATGAAGGTGAAAGGGGATAGACTCGGGAGTAATCGGAGGAAATATATTTTTTTACAGATGCCTGGAACAGCCTCCCAGTAGAGATAGTGGAAACAATAACTGCATCTGAATTCAAGAAAGCATGGGACAATATAGAGGATCTCTGAGGGATAGGAAGGGATTGTAGACCTTAATAGTTCTTATGGATGGGCAGACTGGATAGAGTGCATGGTCTTTATCTGTTATCGTTTTCTCTGTTTTATGTTTCCTGTCCATTAACCTACATATATATCAGTCTGACTTCTCTACTTGCTTTGTGCCTTTTTTTGGTGCCCTCAGCAGTGGCGTTCCCAGCCCCCCATCACCCAGGGTGTGTGCTCCCCCAGGCAGCGCACCTCCTCCACCACCAGCTGGTTCCATGGAGGCAGCATGGCAAACTTACAGTTAAGTTGGGTTGCCACAGTGCTTCACGCTCTGGGGGCTAGTCACTCTTTTCTCCCATCCAAAGTCTTGTGATTCATGGTCCAGAACAGCCATTCATCATGGAGACTGATGTATCCAGAAGGGCAAATGGTCCAATACTCTCCAAATAGAAGGCACCGGGAAATCTCATCTATCTGTGCACATTCTATTACTGGTATCTGAGAAAAATACCATATCTGTGACAATGAGTTGTTGGCCATTAAAACTGCCTTTGAAGAATGGTGTAATTTTTTGAGGGAGCAGATCATTAAGTGGAGATCTACACGATCTATAACAATCTGGAATTTCTTAAGACCTTGTGAAATATGAACTCTAGACAAGCTTTTTGGTCTTTTCTTTCCCAACTTCATCTTTGTTCTGACCACACACCCAAAATAAAAAGGCCAATACCCTTTCCTGGAGATAAGGGGGATGAGATGCTATAGTCAGAATCTCCTACCACCAGAGAACTTCATTTTGGGCATCCATAGGATGGACATCCTGGAACATGTAAAGCCAAGTTTGCTAACTGATGAATTTGCACAAGAGCCATAGTGTGGAATGACAAGGTCAGGAGAGGAAATAGGATAGAGCTGGCATCAAGGTTCTTGTAAAGAAGAAGCAAGTTGTATATATCCAAGGGCAAGGCAAGCCCATTAGATCGGCAAGAGGTGTCTCCTATTAGACACCATATATAAGAAAGTCCACCTAGACATCCCCTTTCAGTGGGTCTGTCCTGCGTCTACCCAGCTCCACTTCACTGTCTCAATGGAGTGTTTTGACTGTTTCATTTGATTCCTGCTCCACGTTCGGTTCCTGTTCCATGTGTGTGCCTGCTTCATGCCGGGTTCCTATAGCATGCCTGTTTGCTGATCACACCGGGGACCCACTCCATGCCTGCTCTACTCCACCATGCCTGGGTCTAGCCTCTCTACCACAACCCTGCCTAGAGTAGGCCTTGTTTGGATGAGCTGGGGGCGTTACATGAAATCTGATGGGAAAAGCTGAGGATTGTTACATGGAAACTGTTATAGTTCATTGTGGGTTGGAACATGAGATAAGTTGCTTTAGTATATATGTTGTATAATATACCAAGCTTGACCACCAGTTATGTGAGAAATGCATGCTATAAATAAATCTGGATTGCATCTGAATGAACTGAGTCCTGTAAAGGAAAACTTGCTATGATGTCTTTATCATTCTCGTTTGAGGCCTACTTTGATAAGCTGGGTGAGAGGGGATTCATATGAGACCAGATGATAGTTGTTTCATGAGGCCCAATGGGATGAGCTGAAGGTTTAGAATTAATCCAACTTGAACTGTAACCTAGTGTCCTCTGTCCCCTTTACTCTAGACAGGTGGACAAAGAGACACCAAAGCTCCCCTCGCTTACTCATGTTTGGTTCTGAAAGAACAGTTAAAACCGCATGCCAGCAATCGTTTGACTCAGACCAGGCCATTTTAAGAGTTGGTTTCAGATTTCAGCATAGTAGCAAACTTTCTCAAGTCACAAATGTTCTCGCTGTACGCACCACCACTTTGGAATTCTCTGCCAGACAGTGCAAGAACCACCACGGACCCAGACGCATTCCGCAAGCTACTAAAAACCTTCCTTTTTAGAGATCACTTTGGGGACTCGGTAACTTGATCCAAATAGCTAAGGTCAGTCTTAGCTCCTAGTGCAATACTGTCAGCTAGAACAATCAGATGTTCCTATATGTTACATGTAAAGAAGTTCAAGTAATCTAATTGTAAATATTGTGATTACGTTTTTATGTTCAAAATGTTATCGGACGCTCTCTGTTATATCTGTTCCATTTAAGTTTATGTTTTATAGGTATTGAGTTCCATGTAACTGCTTTGATACTGAAAAAGCGGTATAAAAGTGCACAGCAATAAAATAAATAAATAAAATGATGGGGTAGAGGAATAAGAGAGAGATTGAGACTAAGGGGCTTGTTTACAAAGTCGCGGTAGCGATTCGCGATCGTTATCAGAGCTGCGGCCCCATTGAAATCAATGGGGCCGCGGCTCCGATAACGATCGCGAACTGCTACCGCGGCTTTGTAAACAAGCCCCTAAGTGGGGAGGGAGCTGCTGCAGGGCAGGCCCAAGCACTAGGAAACTAGCTGGTTGCGTAGGGCAGCAGGTTCTGGGAGGCAGCAAAGGGCAGCCGCACAGACTCATCGGTGCAGGAGCAATGAAAAGGGGAAAAGACCTCAGAGTTGCTCCTCCTATTAAACGTAAGCCAGTCTTAGTTTAGCTTTGGGAACTTTCCTCATAGGTCAGAAAACCCCTTATTAATACATTACTTTATTTAAATGGTATATTAATACATTTAAAGTATCTAAAATATGCACATCATCTCGTTTGGAAGCGTCTTTCACTTATCTTGAAAATATCATCCAGCCAACATTTTCTCACCTTGATGTGACTGCGTTTTACATAGGAGTTGCTTCAGGAGTGTGCCAACAAAACTGTAAAAGCTGCAGATATTTATTTAACTGTTTTTTAATACCGCTTTTATCGTTTTAGTCAAAGCAGTTTACTTTATAACTTACATTTGGGAATATGCGGCCCTGGCTTCAAAAATCCAGGTGTAGCCACATCGACAAGAAGTCATTTTCAATGTTACACGGTTAGTCCCAGCGCCTTAAAGATAGGCGAGATTTTCCTACACCTATCTCTAAGGCACAGAGCGCTAACTGTATAGCATCAAAAATTGGCGCTACATGGATAGCGCCGTGGCCCATCTCCACTCCACCTTGGAATGCTTCCAACACACCCCGATGCCATGCGGATAGCATCTGGTTGCATTAGGGACATATCCAGGATTTTCGAAGGGTACTACCCATGTAAGTGCCCTTCAGAAATCCTAGATAAGGCCTTTACAAGGGTAAGTAGGGAAGCCCTAAAAGTATAAAGGAGAATTTTAGAAAGGACGTCCAAGTGTAATCTGGGATGTCCAGGGCAGAACTTGCAGAAGAATGCCAGGGCTGTCTATACCTGCAGCCAGTTTCAGGAAGATAGACATCCTCAATGTGGATGCCTGCAGCCCTATCCTTATAGACGTCCCGGCTACAGAATAATGGGGTAGGGATGCCTAGCGCATGCGAGGTTGCATATAGGGACGTCCAGCAGTGTTGTGAACTGGAAATATGAGCCCTCATTCCCCAGCAGAGTTTGTTGTCAACACGGGAAACATGGGATAGTTGTTTACCCTCTTCTCCACACCTTCGGGATGTCGACAGGCAAAACGAGCACTTTCCCACTGCTTATTTGTTCCTGGAGCGGGTATAAAAACATGGACATAGCATGGGAAGTACAGGATGTTTCTGCAATTAGGCAAGGATGTCCAGGTTCCTAGTAACGCCCCAGACATGCCTCCCTGCCATGCCCCCCATTCAGATTTGGATGTCCTCACGCTGGGGACATCCACAGAAACGGCTTCTAAAATGACTCCAGGGATGCCCCATGCTTTGGACATCTCTATGATCATTTTCAAACATCCAAAGCACAATTTTTTCTTTAAGTGCCTTCAAATCAATGCTGACTCCTGGCGATCCAGCAGCCCCTGGGTATTCTTGGCAAGATATGTAAATTGCTAGGCCTTTTCTTCCAAGGCAATGGAGGGTAACGTGACTTGCCCAAGGCCACAAGGAGTGCCAGCACAAATAGGACTTCTAGAATAATCCCCATGATGCCCAAACATGCATTTTTTTTTAGGATTTTCTGGGAGGTATGGTGTTGAGATGATTATGATTGAATTTAATCATCAAAATCTTGAGGGGGCATAAAAGCTGATTGTGAGGGGGCACAACGTTGAAGGTTTGCCTAGGGCTAATAACCTTGCACTTGTCCTGGGCTGCTGACTCTGTATTTCTGCCAGTTCCCTGCAGTGGTGCATTAAGGGGCAGATTTACTAAGCTTTTCGCTTAGACATGGAATGAGAAAGGTGACATTTTACTGACCTTGAGTTCTGCTATACCAGTCCAGACAAGTAAGAAGTGTTCCCCTACCAACAGATTGGTGGAGACAAAGAACCAGTGAAAAGCTCAGGTTTCAATGACATCACTCCTGTGCCTCTATCTGCCTCAGCCACCAAAGGTCTCTTCAGTATTCATCCCAAAGCAAATGGGAGATACAAAGCTAGCCTCACACATCCTCAGTGTGGACAACAGTGAGTAAACAACAGTAGAGAACTAAAATGTAGAGAGGCTGGCAAAGTAGTCAGGAAAGCAAAGATACAAAAAGAAGAGGAAATAGCCAATGCAATAAAATGGGGAGATAAGACACTTTTCACATGTTAGTGAGAGGAGGAAGGGTGAAAGTGGTATTGTCAGACTCAAGGGTGAAGGGGAGGAATATGTAGAAGCTGATGAGGATAAAGCAGGGCCAGGAGTAGGAGCTCAGAAAATACCCACAAACAGGAACAGAAGCAAGGGACATCTTGAACAATTTTCAGAAGACTGTATTCATGAGAAACTAGCTAAACAAAGAGTGGACAAAGTGATGGGACCGGATGGGATACACCCTAGAATACTGAGGGAACTTGGGGACGTTCTAGCAGCTCCACTGACTGACCTTTTCAATGCCTCTTTGGAGTCAGGGGTGGTGCCAGGGGACTGGAGAGAGGCATATGTGGACCCTTTCTTTACACAAAAGCGGAAGTAAGGATGTGGTTGAAAACTACAGGCCGGTTAGTTTAACCACGGTGGTGAATAAATTATTGGAAACACTGCTGAAAGAGAAAATAGTGAGGTTTCTGGAGTTCAGTGGATTACAGGATCTGAGGCAGCATGGATTTACCAGAGGCAGGTCTTGTCAGACAAATCTGATTGATTTCTTTTTATTTATTTATTTATTACACATTTCTATACCGCCCCTTCCAGAGATCAGGGGCGGTTT
Organism: Ichthyophis bannanicus; assembly: GCA_033557465.1. NCBI lineage: Eukaryota > Metazoa > Chordata > Amphibia > Gymnophiona > Ichthyophiidae > Ichthyophis > Ichthyophis bannanicus. The sequence continues at coordinate 59,962,431 of CM066045.1, forward strand.
ACAAGGAACCAACATGTTACATATAACAGGTTTGAACTTTTTACATTATAACATTAATAGTCATAGACTTAACTGAACCAGAGGAACTATATACATATAACTATAAATACATGTTAACCAGGTTTATGAGTGTGGGGTACAGTGTGTCGGCTGGGGGGGGGGGAGTGAGGTGCATGGGTGTTGTCATTACGTGCGTGGCTAAGTTGTTTGTGAGTTTAGGCAGGTACTGCCAAGTCCATAGTGAGCAGTGAAGAGATGGGTTTTGAGTTTTTTTCTGAAAGTCTGATGGTCTTTAATTGCTCGGATTGAGGGTGGGAGGGAGTTTCATAGGTTAGGGGCTCTGGAGCTTGTGGTCTGTTTCGTTTTGCGAATTGAGCTGGGGATCTCAAGGGAGTGTAGTGAATCTTTCCTTCGAGATCTAGTTGTCGGTGGGGTCTGAAGGAGTGCCAAGAGGGCAGATGGCGCTATATTGTTGACCAGTTTAAAGGTTGTCATGAGAGCAGGGGCGGCCCAAGGGGGGTGCGGGGCCATGTGCGGAGACTCGGTGCGGGGCCTCATTTGCATAAATATTTGCATAATGTTACCATACACTAACTTTTAGTAAGCATGCCTCTTAATGAGTATATGGATAAAGAAAGACTAAAAGATTTCTACATTACTATAATCCAGTGCCAACCGCCAGGCACATTAGGAACTACTACAAACACTGCCCATTTAGAACCCATAGCAAACCCGCCATATCCTAACAGCACTACCAGGACTCACAAAGCACCATACCCTAACTATCAAAAGGCAATACTGCAAATATTAAACCAATACATTTCAGAGAATAACAATACATGACCTACTGGGGAAAGGGAACAAGTGGCAATGTCAAATAGGAATTACATAAACAGAATACCTCAGCTCAGTTACACATGCAGAACACAGATCATCACCAAACAAGGAATCACAATTTAGAAACAGGAAGACAATTAAACTGGGAACCCCAAAAGCCAAACTTGGCATGTACAACAACACTGTAGAAATAAAACTATAAATTAATTTCCTCTTGTACTAAACAAAGCGCAGACGTTAATGATGCACATTTCCCAGAGCTGACATATTCCAGTTAATAAATTCAAAATAAAGAGATATCTTTCTACCTTTTGTGCATTTGTTTTTCAGTTGCAATTGCTCCAGCCACTTTCTTCTGGTTTCTTTGTGTCTTCTGCTAACTCTCCATCGTCTGCTGTCCATTTGTCCTTTCTTCTCTCTTCTAATATTTTTCCATTCTCTCTCTACATCTGCTTTAACATATTAATCTTTCTCCTTTTGCTGTTTCCTCATTCCTATTTCATCCACTCAAATTTTACCCCTCCATCCTCAATCCCCACTTACTCTCCCAATACCCAGCCAATTGTAGATTTTTCTTCCGTCCCACACAAAATATTTTTCCCCTCTTCATTTCACTCTCCCAGCTCCATCCCATTCTAATCTCCCCCAACATCAGCTCCCTTCTAGTTCCAGTCCCACTCAGTATCCACTCCCTTCTAGTCCCTGCATCAGCCCATTTCCAATCCTAGCCCCCCCCCCCCCATCAGCCCATTTCCAGTCCTAGCTCCCCCATCCATTTCCAGTCCTATCCAAGTCCCTCCATCAGCTCATTTCCAATACCAGACTAGGCACTATACTGTCTACTGTCACTATACTACCATCAGCCCATTTATTTATTTATTTAACTGTATTTATATCCCGCTTTTCACCGGGTCAAAGCGGTGTTACATATAAGGGTGGGGCCATCACCAGGTGGGCAACATTGATGATTTCGACATAAGACAGACTTTAGACATGGACAGTATAGTGCAGTTGTCGCTCAGAGGTTCATGATGGGTGAGTTCATGGGTTGGTATGTTTTTTGGTGGGGGTTGTCTTGAAATATTCTTGGAATAGGATGTTTTTTAGCTGTTTTCTGAATGACAGGAGATTGTTATTGTTTCTGAGGTGGCTCGGTAGAGAGTTCCATAGGGAGGGTGCATATAGTTCAAAGGCTCGGTTGCTTGTCCATTGAGAGCATTTGGTTCTTTTGTGAGGGACGGTGAGGTAGTTGCTGGAGGCCTGTCTAGTTGTTTTGTCGTGGGCTGGACGGGTCAGCAGGGTGCGAAGCTGGGTGTTCGGTGCTTGGTGGATGGCTTTGTGGGTGAGTAGGATGGATTTGTATTTAGTTCTTGCTTCGAAGGGAAGTATGTGTAGGTCTCTTAGAATTGGGGTGATGTGGTCGTTTTTCTTTGCTCTCTGAATGATTCTTGCTGTGGTGTTCAATGCAGTTCGGAGGGGGTTGGTCTGTGTGGCTGGTAGTCCATGGTAGATTATGTTGCAGTAATCCAGATGTGGGAGTGTCATAGCTTGCATCACCGTCCTGAAGTCCTGAGGTTCGAGGAGAGGTCTGAGGCGTTGCACTGTTTTCGCTTTATGGAATATATTTCCTGTGGTTTTGGTAATTTGTTGCTTGAGGGTTAGAGCTTGGTCAATGATAATGCCTGGATATCTTATTTGTGGCTGTATTTGGATGCATGTGGTTCCTATGTTGAGGTGTGTAGGTGGTGTGAAATCTGGGTCTTTTGTTACTATGAGGGCTTCAGTTTTCTTTATTTCTAGTCCTTTCCTAGCCCCACCATCAGCCCATGTCAAATCCTAGCTCCCCTCCACTCAGCCCATTTCCAATCCAAGACCCCATGAGCCTACTTCCAGTTCTAGCCCCTCCATAAGTCTATTTCAATCCAAGCCCCCACCACATCCCATTTCCAATCTTAGCTCCCCCCAACACCCAATTCCCAGTCCTATCCTAGCCCCCTTCATCAGCCCATTTCCTGTCCTAGCTCCCTCCCCTCACAACCCATTTCCATTCCAAGCCCCCCTCCCCATCAGCTATTTGCAGTTCAGGCCCCACTTTCACTCAGCCCATTTCCATTCCAAGCCCCCCTCCCCATCAGCTATGTGCTGTTCAAGCCCCCCCCCCCTTCCCCTCAGTCCATTTCCAGACCTAGGAACCCCCCCAACCCATTACCAGTCCTAGCCCCCCCCCATAGCCTATTACCAGTCCTAAGTCCCCATCAGCCCATTCTCAGTCCTAATCCCATCAGCCCATTTCCAGTCCTAACCCCCCATCACCCAATTTTCAATTTAAGCCCCCCATAGCCCATTACCAGTCCTAACCCCCCATCAGCCCATTTCCAGTCCTAAGCCCCATCACCCAATTTTCAGTTTAAGCCCCCCCCCCCCATAGCCCATTACTAGTCCTAAACCCCCATCAGCTCACTTCCAGTCCTAACCCCCATCACCCCATTTCCAGACTTAGCTCCCCATAGCCCCAGTCCTAACCCCCTATCAGCCCTCTTCCAGTCCTAACCCCATTAGCCCATTTCCAGTCCTAACTCCCACCCCAACAGCCCAGGGAAATTTTAAAATAAAAAAAAAAAGCTGTCTGCTGCCGCTGCCACCGCGGCCGCAACGGCAGAATCGCATATCCCGGGGGCCCCCCCCCCCCCCCCCCGGCAGAGCCTGCTCTCCCTGCATCAGCTCCGTCGGCTTTCAGAGCACAAAAGGAGAGTTTCTCCCGCGCGGCTCTGTTAAGCCCGCAGGGGCTGATGGAAAAGTCCCATCAGCCCCTGCGGGCTTAATAGAGCCACGGAAGGGAAACTAGTCTCCCTTCGAGCTCTGAAAGCCGACGGAGCTGATGCAGGGAGAGCAGGCTCTGTCGGGGGGCCCCGCGGGATATGTGATTCTGCCGTTGCCGTGGCGGCGGCAGCAAGCAGCTTTTTTTTTTTTTTTAATTTACTTTGCAAGCAGAATGTTCTTTGCGCGGGGCCCCCTGAAACACGGGGCCCTGTGCAATAAACATTCTTGCTCAATGGACGGGCCGGCCCTGCATGAGAGTATTGTATTTTATAGTATTGGGAGCCAGTGGAGGTTATATTGAATGGGTGTGATATGATTGGTTAGAGGGGCCCTGCAAATGATTCTTGCTGTAACATTTTGTGCTCTTTGGATTTCTTTGACTGGGTGACCAGGGAATTGGACCAAGGGAGAGACCTAGATGTGGTGTATTTAGAGGTAAGGCATTTGACACCATTCCGCGCAGACAACTTATAAACAAACTGAGCACCCTAGGGATGGACCATGAAGTTACTGCTTGGGTTAGAAATTGGTTGAGTGGGAGGCGACAAAGGGTACAGGTAAATGGAGCTCACTCCGAGAAGAAGGAAGTTACCAGTGGTGTGCCGCAGGGATCTGTCCTTGGTCCGATTCTTTTTAACATCTTTGTGAGTGATATTGCAGAAGGACTGTCGGATAAGGTTTGCCTCTTTGCGGATGATACCAAAATCTGCAACAGAGTAGACACCCAAGAAGGAGTATGTAACATTAGGATGAATCTAGCTAAGCTTGAAGAATGGTCTAGAATTTGGCAGCTGAGATTTAATGCTAAAACATGTAGGGTCATGCATTTGGGCTACAACAATCCAAGGGATTTATTTATTTATTTATTTTATTTATTTATTTTATTTAGACATTTATTTTTTTATTTTTTTTATTTATTTATTTATTTATTTTATTTTATTTATTTATTTATTTTATTTAGACAGATTTGTATACCACCTTATCCTTCAATCAAAGTGGTCACAACACAATTGGAGGGATACATTTAACAGGAGGGGAAACGACTCACATACGTAAATACTGTGCTTGTAGGTCAAGATGGGAGTGGGTAGTAGGGCCAGGTGGTGTAGGGAGCTGTTGGGTCAATTGGGTGGTATCTAGTGGTGGGTACTTAAAGTGTCTGCTCATAGGCATCGGTAAAGAGAAGAGTCTTGAGTGCCTTGCGGATGTCTATGGTGTTGTTTAGGGTCCTTAAGTTCATAGGGAGGGAGTTCCATAGTACAGACGCCAGTAGCGAGGGAGCTGTCTTAGATGTTGTCTGTTTACAGTAGTCTTGTGATAGCCTGCGGGTGTGGTGATCCTGTTGCCATTGTTGGTTCTTCTAGGTCTGTTGTTGACATCCCTGGTTATTATTTCCTCGAGAGTGTTTGCTGAGCGGTGGTGGTAGATTTTGAAGATGTTCAGGATTGTTTTGAATTTTGTCCTTGCAAATATTGGTAGCCAGTGTAGCTGTTGTAAGACGGGGGTGATGTGTTCAGATCTTGCGGTGCCCATGATGATTCGTGCTGCAGTGTTCTGCACCATTTGAAGTGGGTGAATCGTCTGCTGGGGGAGGCCTTGGTATAGTGAGTTCCCATAGTCTAGCAGTGGGGCGATGATTGCTTGGCAAACTGTGCGGAAGTGGTCTTGGTTAAGGATTGGTTTGAGTCTTCTGATGATTCTCAGTCGGTGGTAGGCTTTTGCCGCCATTTTAGTAATGTGAGATTTTAGGTTCAGAGCTCTGTCCAGGGTGATGCCCAGATACCTCACTTCATCCTTGACTGGTATAGTTTTGTTTAGAATGCTGAGTGTTTGGGGCGGATTGAAAGCAGAGTCTCTAGTGATGAACATAGCCTCAGTTTTATCAAAGTTGACCATCAGGTTGTTAGTGGTGAGGCAGGTGTTCATGTCTTCAAGGCATCTTGTCATTGCTGACATGTGTTGGGAAATTTGAGTTAGGTCTGCTTATATATTAGCTTTATATGACTGCACCCTTGCCTGATGATACTACACAGTATATGGATGGCACAGAAGACAAGCATGTGGGTATAAAGGAGTAGATGTGGCCTGCTATGGAGGATTTGCTATGGAGAATTCTGGGTAACCATATTCTGCATAGGAGTATGCAAAAATATTGGGCCTAGCAGTATTTGAGCCTAAGCAAGAAAAAATACAGGCTAAGCCAGGAATGCAATGAATTCAAACTTATGAGCATAAACACACTCTCCTACCCTGAAGGTTTCAATTAGTGCCAGAAGAAGAAAATACACAGGAAGGGGCAGAGGTCACAGGCCATGCATAGATAAATAGACCTAAAAGCATGTCCAGATGTATAGAGGTCATAGGCCATGTATAAATAAGCAGGTCTAAGTGCAGGTCCAGATGTACACATGTAAAGAGATTCTCCCCTGGGAAAAGTGTTACAGGGCCCTGCTGACACTTAAGAATGTATGATGGATTCACTGGAATTAATTTGAAACAGATGAAGTAGACATTTGAGACACGGAGAAATGTATATAAGGTGGTTATTTTAGGGGAAGGGCGGGCAGTATTTCTTCCCCTTCACAGAGAAAGAAAGTACTGTCTGCCATTTCTATAGACAGACCTTGCTGTTCTGCATGATGCTGGAAATAAAAGTCTTTGTAGATAAAGCAACTGCTGTCTAAGTAATTCTTTGATTGGTGATATTTGGGCAACTGTTGTGGGAACCAGAAGCCACACATGTCAGGTGATTGTAGGTTGATAATGGGGCATACGATATATCATGATATCGTCAGCATAAAGGTGGTACTGTAGCCTGTGGCGTTTGATGATGTTGCATATGGGTTGAATGTATATGTTGAAGAGTATAGATGAGAGTGCTGAACCTTGTGGTATTCCTTGCGTGACGGGGAACTTCAGGGATTTCTTTTGCACACATTTGACTTGCTGCGTCCAGTCATCCAAGTAGGAGGTAAACCATTTTAGGGTGTTCTTTGTTATTCTGATCTGCTGAAGGCATTGTAGCATTATGGTGTGAGACACTGTGTCAAAAGCCGCTGAGATGTCCATGAACACTAGTAGGAATCCGTTCTTTATGTTGCCTATGTCTTTTAGGAGATTGTCAAAGAGGGAGGTGAGCAGAGCTTCCACATTTTGCTGTGGTTTCAAGCCATGCTGGTGGGTGTCTAGTGGGGCATTGAAATCTATGTGGTCCTGTAGTTGTCTTTGCATTGTCTTTTCAATGATTTTTGTAATGAATGGTAAGCTTGAGATGGGGCGGTAGGATTTTGGTTTGGAGGGGCTTAGCGTGGTGTTCTTGAGAATCGGATGTATTGTGGCTTGCTTCAGGGGGTGCGGCATATGCCTCTGCTAGAGGGATTCCTTTATGATTTTGTGGAGGTAATGGGATAGATGGCTTCTGGTGGCTTTGATCCATGCCACTGGGCATGGGTCGGATGGCGAAGTCGTGTTGAGATCATTCACTATGTCTTCTATTTGCTGTGTTGATGGTATGCTAAAGTCCTCCCAGTTTTGCTGAGGTTCCGTCATTCTGAGGTCGAATGTCTGGGGGAGAGGGGTGCTCATCTGGTTGGTATTCTTTGATTTTATGTAGTTTGCATATTCTTGTGGGTCCAGGTGGTGGGTGCAGTGCTGGGAGGTGTCTTTGGTGCGCTTTTGTACAATTTCAAATAGTTCCCTCGGTTTATTGGCCGATCTCATGATTAAGTTGGTAGGGTGCTGTTGCTTGCGCTCATTGATCAGGTTGTTGTATTCCAATTGCTTGGATCTGTATTGGTCCATTGTGACTTGTCGCGCCTCCATTTCCTCTCTAGCCTTCCGAGTATGCGTTTTGCATCCCTGATTTCGTTGGAATACCAGGGAGCACTGGATCTCCTGTGTGCATGTGGTGTTTCTCTGCAGGGAGCTGATGTTGCCTCAGCTATTATCCGGTTCCATTCCTCTATGGCTTTGTCGAGGGTGTCGCACTCTTTTTGGAGCTATGGAACTATTTCCTTTAGAAAAGCATCTTTGTTGTATGCTTTGAATCTTTTGGCTTTGCTCTTCTCCTCCATGTGTCGAGTGGGATTGTCCAGTATCAAGGAGAAGGCAATTACATAATGGTCCGACCATGGGACCAGAGTGATTGCTGGGGTTGTAACTTTTCCCTGCTCTATCAGCTGTTTTGGAACAAAGACCAGGTCAGGAGTGGTGCCATGCTGGTGTGTTGGTGCGTTAATTGTCTGGTGGTAATTTAGTGATTCCATGTCCTTAAGGAACGCTGTAGCTTCTTTGGTGGGCGTGGAGGTCAAGTTGTAGTCTCCTAGTGCAATAAGAGGTTTGTGCTGTCTGTTATGAGCGCAAACTGCTTCTAGCACCATGAAGAGATGTTCTGCCGTGGCACTAGGGGGCCTGTAGGTGAGGCAGATGCTGAGGTACTTATTAGATATGTTGATTGTGCTGGACTCGGTCGAGTTACTGATAGAGATCAATTTGAATCTGTAGTCTTTTCTGCCAAATCACACGCCCCACCAGGGGCCATGGAGGAAGCACATACAGCAGCCACTGATCAGGCCAAGGCTGGATCAGGGCATCAATGCCCTCGGACCCTATCTTCATGTGGCAACTGATGAAGTAGCATACTTTGGCATTGCAGCAGGTTGCCATCAGATTCATTCGGGGCGACCCCAGTGACACAAAATCAACTGAAATGTCTCTTGACTCAACTCCCAATCACTGGAATTCAGAGAGTGCTAGCTGAGGAAGTCTGCTTCCACATTGTCCACTCTGGCAATGTGCTGAGCCGATGAGGTTAGGATGTTCTTCTTTACCCAAGCAAACAAGAGATCCATCTCCAGGGCCACTCCGGCGCTTCTTGTGCTGCCCTGCCGATTGACATAAGCCATGGCCGTGGCATTGTCTCAAAACACCTGAACTGCCCAGCCCTTGACCAGGGGCCAGAAACGCAGAAGAGTCAACCTGATAGCCCTTTCCTTGAGGCAGTTGATGGAGCACAGCACTTCCCTGTGGCTCCATCGGTACTAAGTCATACGGTCTCGGCAGTGGACTTCCCAGCCCAAGAGACTGGCATCCATTGTCAGTAGGATCCAGGAGAAATCATGCACATCTTTCCTCAGATGACAGGGTTGCCACCACCACTGCAGGCTGGACCTCACCCTCAACGTGAACGGAAGCCTGCGTTTGAATTCCTGAGAACATGGGGGACACCAAGTCAACAAGTACCACTGGAGCTGCTGCATGTGACCATGCCCCCATGGGACCATCTCTATGGCCGCCACCATCAAGCCGAGGAGCTGAAGATAATCCCAGACTCTGGGGGTCTGCTGCGCACAGAACATCGCTAGGCAATTCAACAGTCTTCTGACTTTCTCCTCTGGCAAGAAAACTGCCCACTCGAGTGCTGAAATGTGCTCCCAGAAACTCCAAGGACTGGGAAAGTAAAAACCAGTGCCTTTCCTGATTGATCACCCAGCCAAGACTTTCCAAAAAGGATTTCACTCTGGACATCACCCAAGACACTTCTGACAGGGAACGGGCTCAGATGAGCCCGTTGTCTAGCTAGAGATGGACACAGATCCCTTGGCTCTGCAGCACCGCAGCTGCCGCCACCATAACCTTTTAGAACATCCTTGGGGCGATGGAGAGCCTGAAAGGAAGGGCGGCGAACTGATAGTGAGAGCCAAACATGGCAAAACGCAAATATTTTTGCTAACGCTCCTGGATCGGGATATGAAAATATGCCTCGGCCAGATCCAGAGAAGCCAAGAATTCCCCTTGGTGCACTGCTTGAATCACAGAGCATAAGGTTTCCATCCAAAAGTACAGGGACTCCAAGTGCTCATTTACCCCTTTGAGGTCCAGAATGGGCTGGAAGTAACCATTCTTTAGCATCACAGAGTAGATGGAGCATCTGCCTTTGCCCTGCTCATCTGGGGGGATGGGCATCACCGTGTGTAGGCAAAGCAACTTGTCCAAGGTGGTCCTCACTGTGGCACCTTTGATCACAGACCCATAAGAGGAAACAATGAAGGCACTGGGAATTAGCTGCTTGCATTCCAGGACATAGCTGAATTGAATGGTGTCTAGCACCCACTGATTCTTGGTAACTCAGGCCTATTCCTGGAAAAAGAGGCACGGGAGAGTCCTCCTCTGGATGGGGCCGAGTCCCTGGGTCCATGTGCTCCATGAAAGGTCTGAGAATGAGCCCGAGACCCCCGGGAATCCAGCCAGCGAAAGCTTGGTGGCCTGACAGAGCACTGGCTCGCTTCACAGGCCCTCTGGCCCTGTCTTCCAGGAGGCGGTAAGTTTTGTCTCGCCTAGGTTCTTCATCAGTTTCTCCAAATCGGTTCCAAACAGGAGCTTCCCTATAAAGTGGGTATCGAACCAGACTTCGATACCCACTAGCACTCCTTGTGGCCTTGGGAAAGTCACTTAACCCTCCATTGCCTCAGAAAAATCCAAGTTATCAATGTCCCTGTTTAATGTACATTACTAAGTTTAAGTTACAATGTAAACCGCTTTGATTGAAATGATAAAGCGGTATATAAAAAACTGTTAAATAAATAAATAAAAATAAAGGCCAGTTGAGTCAACAGGCTTTGGAGGATGTGTCCTCTGCCTAGTGGTAGAGTCCAATCCAATGCCATGACACCGTCTTCAGGGCACCATCCCTGGCTGCCAAGCGCACCAAATGATATATGGCATCCGAAAGGAAGGCCATAGCCGACTCCAAGAGAGAAGTAGCATCATTAGGCAGAAGAGACTGAACCCATTGGAGCAGGTCTTGAGACGTCAAGCTGGCACATACCCCTAGCTGCAGAATAGCTGCTGCCACAGCAAACTGCTCTTCAGCAAGGAATCGACTTTGCGGTCCAGAACATCCTTTAAGGCCGATCCTCCTTCCACGGGAATGGTAACCGCCGTGACCTATGCATCCACCCTGAGAATGTCAAACCACTCGCCGTGCTCCTCCTCCCGAGCATGTAGATCTTCTTATAGACCCTTAACCCTTTACGCAGGAAGTCGGACCAGATCATATCTTTGATCACCTCCAGGAACGGGAAGACAGTAGTGGATTTAGGCGTCATCATGGATAACATGTTAAAACCCTCCGCCCAGTGTGCAGCAGCAGCAGACAAGAGAGCAAATAGAATGCTAGGTATCATAAGGAAAGGAATGGAAAATAAAATAAAAGATATTATAATGCCTCTGTATCAATTCATGGTGCAAAGTGTGGTTGCAACATGAAACGATACGGAGGCATTATAATATCCTTGGTTTTAATTTTCATTCCTTTCCTTATGATTGTGATAAACTGTGCAATTCTGTTTGCTATATCTTAAAAGGGATATAGCAGAATTAGAAAAAGCACCAAAAGAACAACAAAAATGGTAAATGAGATGGAAGGATACCCCTATGAGGAGAGAAGAGGTTGGGGCTTTTCAACTTGGAAAAGAGACGGTTATGGGGGGATATGATAGAGGTCTATAAATTAATGAATGGAATCGAACGGGGAAATGTAGATTGGTTGTTTACGCCATCGACAAGCTGAAAGACTAGAGGATACGCAATGAAGCTACAATGTAATCCATTTAAGACTAATAAGAGAAAATATTTTTTTACTCAATGTGTAATCAAACTCTGGAATTCGTTACCAGGGAATGTAGTAAAAGCTGTTAGTGTAGCTGGGTTTAAAAAAGGCTTGGACAAGTTCCTGGAGGAAATGTCCCTAAACCAGTATTAAAGAGGACCCAGGAAATCCATTGCTTACCCCGGGATGAGCATTGCGTAACCTGTGTGCCTTTTTGGGAACATGCCAGGTACTTGTGACCTGAATTGGCCACTGTTGGAAACAGGATACTGGGCTTGATGCAGTGATCCACCATGGACTTGAGAGTCTCAGGTCAAGGATCCCCACACCCAGGAACTCCAGATCTGGGACCACAATGGCACAAAGCCATAGACTAACTCTAACCCCAGAAATATGAGCTAAATTTACTTCCCCTCTGACTTAGAAGTTAGCTTTCAGACCCTGAGTGAAGCTTTTAGGGTCTTAACACATCTCTCTGCCGAATAACAGCTAATCTTGCCATTTAAATGGGATTTACATGGATATGTGATAATTCAAATGCATTTTTAGTTAAAAATTGATTAGATTTTGAGTAAAGGTTAATGCACACATGAGTGAAAAGGTATCTTAAGTTTGGTACATCTTAATATATTGGCTTCTATGTTATTTCAGTAGCAAGAAAATTTTGTTAATTTGGGGAAAAGGAGTTTCTTGCTTAAGTCCATGAACACTGAACCTGGTTTTCTTTAAAATTAATCTTCTCTTTCCATGGCAGGATTTTGTTTGGTCAGAGGCCATACTGGTGGGTCCATGACACGGATTACTACAGGAACACGTCTGCCCCCATCATAGAACAATTTCCAGTTACCTGTGAGACTGGCCCAGGTAAGAAGCTACAACAATCAGTTTGTTTTGGGCCCTAAATTCAATCACTAGATGTCGCCATTGTGCAATAAGTAGGTTCTCTCTAGTCATGGACTCTGAACACTGCCTTCGCAGAACTCTACCACTAGCCAACTCAAGAAGCATAAGATCTCGGACAAAAACTGAATCCAGGTCCTTCTGTGTGTGTCACTGAGCCATTGGTCCAGCCCAAATAATATCTTTGAATTAAAAGTGGTTTCAAATGTAATGTGTGGAAATCAAATGTAAACTGTATGATATATACTGTAAAAACCATAGTCATAGAAACACAACAGCAGATAAAGACCGGACAGCCTATCCAGTCTATCCTTCCATACCAACTACTAAGCTTTACAGTCTCTCTTTTTCCTTAGAGGTCCTTTATGTTTGTCCCATGCCTACTTGAATTTACAGTCCTTGCCTCTACCACTTCCACTGGGGGACCATTCCATGCATCCACCACTCTTTCTGTAAAGAAATATTTGCTCAGATTCTCCTGATTCCATCTCATAAAAGAGATTTTGTTTTAGAAGAGCAACATGATCGTATTAGGATCTCTCACGTAATGCGTCGGTGCAGGGTCGGCGCAAGGAGATGAGGCAGCCTAGGCAAACCTCATCCCTTGCACCCCTCTCTCTGGCACCCCTTGTGGCCACTGCTGCCCCTCTCCAAGAAGTCAGCATTGAGCGGTCCAAGGGGGCAGAAGCAGACAGCCCTGCAGTGCTGAAGTTTTAAGGTAAGCGCTGCAGAGCTATTTGCGGCTATTGCCACTGCTGCAATCCAGGGGCAGCAATGAATTACCCCTGGAACACCGGTGCACTAAGCGGCTGCCTTGTTTACTTAATGGTTGCACCGGCCCTATCTTTGCATCATTCCCTAGCACCCCACTACAACTACTACTGCGAATCATTTATATAGCGCTACAAGGCATATGCAGCGCTATGTTGTTGTTGTTGTTGCTATTATTAAGTGCTGTCGAGTCGGTGTCGACTCATGGCGACCCTCTGGATAGTTTCCTAAACTATGTTCGGTCTTCAGTCAGGTGGCTCATTGTTGATAGAGTGGTATCCATAGCTGCTTTTATTGTATCGATCCATCTCATTGCTGGCCTTCCTCTTTTGCGTTGACCTTCTACCTTGCCAAGCATGATGTCTTTCTCCAACGAGCTCTCTCTTCGCATGATGTGTCCAAAGTATGTAAGTCAAAGTCTTGTCGTCTGAGCTTCTAAAGAAAGCTTAGGTTTGATCTCCTCTAGTACCGACTGATTTGTTCTTCGGGCAGTCCATGGTATACGCAGTATTCTTCGCCAGCACCATAATTCAAAGGCATCAATTTTCTTCCTATCTATCTTTTTCACTGTCCAACTTTCGCACCCATATAACATTATTGAAAATACCATGGCTTGGACAAATTGACTCTTTGTATTGAGAGAGACATCTCTGCTCTTGAGAATCTTGTCTAAATCCTTCATAGCGATTCTGCCAAGAGCAATGTGTCACCTGATTTCTTGACTGCTTGTTGTTTCTTTATTGATTGTTAATCCAAGTTGGCTAAATTTGTCAGCTATTTCAATTTTAATTTCTTCTCCATCAGTGATGAACTTATTGATTTTGCCAGTTGTCAGAATCTTTGTCTTCTTTACGATAAGGTGCAGGCCCATTTTAAGACTATGGGCCCGAATTTGTGCTGGGTGGTGCTATGCGCCGCGTTGACGCAAAGCCTGCCCTCCTCCCACCTAACCTGGATTTTTAAAAAATCTGGGTGTCGTCACACAGACAGGAAGCTTCAGGAGCTACCCATGTAGCACCGATTTTCGATGCTACATGGTTAGCCCCTGCGACTTAAAGATAGGCAAGGTTTTCCCATGCCTATCTTTAAGGCACAGAGCGCTAACCATGTAGCATCGAAAATCGGTGCTACATGAGTAACGTCATGGTCCGCCTCTGCTCCACCCCAGAACGTCCCCAAAACACCCCGATGCTATGTGGATAGCAGCTGGGCGCGTTAGAGACATATCTGGGATTTTTGAAGGGCACTACCCGTATAGGTGCCCTTTGAAAATCCCGGATAAGGCCTTTACATGGGTAACTAGGGCCTTTGAAAATCGGGCCGTGTGTTCCTTGATCTTGAGAAGCAGCACTGTACAGATACATATGAAAGACGGTCCTTGCTCATCAGAGCTTACAGTCTAATCAAGACAGAAATACAGTAGTTTAGAATAAGGGTAGAATAGGGAAAGGTGAGGAGACACAAGGAAAACAAGAGATTAGGATCCAAAAGCAGCCGTAAGGAGGCGAGCCTTTAGCATGGATTTGAAAAGGGGGAGAGATGAAACCTGACGTACAGATTTAGGTAGTTTATGCCAGGCATAAGGGGCAGCAAGGTGAAAGGAACAAAGTCTGGAGTTGGCAGTGGAAGAAAAGGGCACAGAGAGAAGAAAGCCAGAGGAAGAGCGGAGTTCATGAGGAGAGATGTAGGGAGAGAGGAGAGAGGAAAGGTAGTGAGGGGCAGTAGAATGAGTGCATTTATAGGTCTGAAGTTTGATTTGGATACGGAAACGGAAGGGGAGCCAATGAAGTGATTTGAGAAGAGTAAATGAGTATATCAGGGCTGGCGGAAGATTAGCTGCGCAGCAGAGTTCTGAATAGGTTGAAGGGGAGACCAGCAAGGAGGAGGTTGCAATAGTTGAGATGGGAAGTGACTAAAGAATGGATAAGTGTTTTAGTAGTGTGTTCAGAAAGGAAGGGGTGAATTTTGTTAATGTTATAGAGAAAGAAACTACAGTTTTTAGCTATCTATTGGATATGTGTGGAGAAGGAGAGGGAGGAATCAAAGATGACCCCAAAGTTGTGGGCTGAGGAAACAGGAAGAAGAAGAGTGTTATCTACAGAGATAGAGAAGGGAGGAAGGGGGAGGAGGATTTAGGGGGAAAAATAAGAAGTTCGGTTTTCGCCATGTTCAGTTTCAAACAGCGGTGAGACATCAAGGCGGCGATGTCAGATAGGCAGGCAGAGATGTGGGCCTGGAGTGTCAGAGAAATATCAGGTGTAGATAGAGCTGAGTAAAGGCCTTTGGATTTAGCTAGGAACAAGTCACTGAAAACTTTGGCAAGAGCCATCTCAGTAGAGTATAAGGGACAGAAGCCAGATTAAAATAGATCTAGCAGGGCTTCAGAGGAGAGAAATTCAAGGCAGCAGCGGAAAACTGCATATTCAAGAAGTTTAGAAATGAAGGGAAGAAGGGAAACGGAACAGTAATTAGAAGGACAAGTAGGGTCGAATGAAAGGTTTCTTGAGGAGAGGTGCGACCACAGCGTGCTTGAAGGCTGCAGGGACAGTTACAAGGGAGAGCGATAGGTTGAGCATATGTGAGATGAGAAGAATGATAGAGCAGGAGGATGGAGATGAGGAGATGGGTGGGGATAGGATCAGAAGTCAGGTAGTAATGTTGGAGGAGGAAAGAAGATGAGAGGTTTCCTCTTTGGAGATCTTAGAAAAGGATGAAAGGGTAACAGAGATTGAGGAGAAAAGCTAGTACTGAAGAGGGATGAAGCTGATCAGGATTTTTTAGTGCCATCAAGTCAGTGTTGCTCCTGGTGACCCAGCTGCCTCTTGGTTTTCTTGGCAATGTATCACCAGAAGTAGATTGCCAGCCTTTTCTTCTCAAGCAATGGAGGGCAAAGTGACTTGCCCAAGGAGTGCTAGTGGGAATCAAACCCTTGATCTTCTGAGTGCTAGGCAGATGCTCTAATCACTAGGCTACTCCTCCACTGATCAAGTGCAGTGTAATCTTGTGGACTTTGTCATAAAAATAGTCGACTAGGGCTTGGGCAGAAAGAGAAGGAGGGGTCGGAGGCAGAGGCGTCTTGAGGAGAGAGTTCAGAAGAGGTGGCAGGGGTGAGAGGCAAGAGAGTAGTCAGATGGACATAGTAGTTTTGTTTGATGAGTGACTGGAAGAAGGCAAGCTTGAATTTAGTGAAGAAAGTCAGAAAGGGAGCGGGATTTGAGCCAAATGAGCTCAGCTGAGTGGGCACAGGAGCATAGATAACGGGAGGTTGAAGACAGCCAGGGCTGAGGTATTTGCACCTCACAGGACGTGGCATGGACGGAGCAAGAGCATCCAGAGCAGAGGACAGAGCAGTATTATAGGAAACTACAGCCTCATCAACAGTCTCCAGGAATTAAGCCCTTGGCTGCCTTCAGATCTCAGCAAGCATTGTACAGGCTTCAAATTCACGTGCACACATGCCCCTTCTCTGACAACCCACCCCCCACCCACCATCTGCATTTCCACTTGCCCATTGCAAGTTCTTGGCCCACAAACTATTCCTGGAGATTTCTGGATATACTGAGATCGCACCACAACCGGAGATCTGAGAGTTCTCCAAATGAAATAATTCACAACCCGTTTGCTCATAGAACATTAAGATGATATGGAAAGTAATTTTCTAACAGGTCACCTAAGTAGGAAGTCAAAGTAGGCACCTATTTTGGAGCAATTTTGTGATTTATAAAATAGCCTCACAAAGTATGATCTTGGGGAGTTGGATTCCTTCCAGTATGCTCGAGTATTCCACCTTCTTAAAGGGAAGCCTAGGTATCTCCAATCTGAAGGTTTCTGGTATGGGAGAAAGAGACTTAGGGGATTGGTCTCTGCTCTGTCGAGCAGAGCAGGCTCTGAAGTTTGTCAAATTTAAATATATGGAGGCTTGGGAAAGGGACTTGGGGATGGAGATTGAGGTCAAACATTGGAAATTAATATTTGATCAAATTAAGCATAACGCCATCTCGATATCCATTTGAGAAAACTGCTATAGAATATTAATACCTTTGGGAACCCGACAGGTACTTGAGACTTGGAATAGCCACTGTTGGAAACAGGATTCTGGGCTTGATGGACCCCAGTATGGTATCTTACACCGGCTAGACTTAATGAAATGTTTTCATCAGAATCGATTTATTATTGGAGAGCCTGCAGGGGCATTGGCTCCTTTTTTTATATTTGGTGGACTTGTCCAGATTATTGAATTTTGGAGGTCTATCACAATTCTACTTAAAATGAATTTTGACTCAGAGTTGAAACTAGATCCCAAATTATTTTTGTTAGTCCTATGGAAGCCTGGTTCACTGAAGCAATAGATACAAGCCTGTTTAAGTGCAGCTAGATGGGAGTTAGCATATCGATGGAAACATAGAGCCTCCTACCATAGACAAATGTGTGACAAGATTAAGACAAATATTCTTGTGGAGAAGTTGACTGCAAAAAGACAATGGAAGAAAGCAAAGTTTGAAACAGAATTGCAGAAGCGGGAGGGAGGGGTAAGGGGCTACCTATCTTTTCTAAGTGTTCCTGTTTTGGGAAATGGTTGATGTATGTATAAAGCGAATACCCCTCTGATGTAGTTCTGAGCATGCCAGCGCATATTCCAAGCATGCCAAGGTGAAACGGGGCTGGGTCAGGGAGGTTTTGTTTGCAGCCTATTCCTCATGACAGAGGAGAGCGGCCATCTTAAAAGGCCAGAGGGTTACCTCTGAAACCCATAAAATTCTCCTATGTAGTGTGTACGCCCCCAGTGTTACAGGCATTCTTTCTTTGTGGAGCTGATGGAAAAGCTAGCCGATCAGATTGAACACTCCATGATCATGGGAGGGGACTTTAATACAGTAGTGAACCCTACGGTGGATTGCCAACCACCCAAACTGATGAGCAGAGGGAGAAATAGTCAAGGAAGCAACTTTTTGAGTAAGGAACTGGAACTCATAGATGGCTGGAGAACATTGCACCCCACTGAACTAGAGTTTATGTACTACTCGGGGCCACACAAGATGCACTTCAGAATAGACTACATGCTTCTCTCGGAGCGGCTGTTTGGGAAGTTGACAGGGGAGGATATACAGCTGCAGGTTGAGCTGACTTTTTTGACCACCCCGGGAGACCGGCTTTGGCGACTGAACCTGGTGTGGAATCAAAATGCAGATTTTCGACAGTTCCTAAACTATGTGGGTCCCATAGTTTACTGGGAAACAGCCAAGGCAGTGCTACGGAGTTGGCTGATAGGCTTCATAAAGAGGAAGCTTAAAGAGTAGAAGAAGGTCCTGCTCCGGGGCTGCAGGAGCTGTGGTAGCGGCGCGCGGCCTATGTACTCACTAAGATGGAACAAGATAGGCTTGCACTCCAGGAGCAGCCAACAAAGTAAACGTGCTTCTGCAAAGGAGGCTGATGCAGAATATCTGAATATACAAGTATAAGCTACATCACTGGGGGATAAAATGGAAAAATTCCTTGCAAATTTAATCAAACCCGCAAAGGTCAAGCACACCATTACTTGTCTTCGTGACTCAGATGGGATGCTTACAACGGAGGAGGCTGGAATCAAGAAAAAATTCTGAGACTTCTTTCAGAGCCTGTACCAGGCAGAGCAGGTGAATGAGCAGGAGAGGGAGGGCTTCTACACTGGCCTGCTGTTACCAGAGCTAGGAGCGAATGAAAGAGCGCAATTGGAAAGGCCAGTAGTGGTGGGGGAGGTATTTGCATGCATAAAGGTACTAAAACTGGCTAAGGCCCCAGGGCTGGATGGGCTTGGCCAGGAATTTTATCAGATACTGGGGGATTTGGTGGCTCAGCCACTGACAGACATGAAGGAGGATGCCAGACATGGAGGAGGAGGCCAACAGAGCCCTGGTGGTACTGGTGCCCAAGCCAGACAAAGACATAGAGCGAATAGAATTATACTGGCCCATCTCTCTCCTAAATCAGGACATTAAAGTCTTAGCAAGTGGGCTGGCCAGGCGTTTGGGAGGGCTGCTTCTGAGCTTGGTGCATACAAACCAGGTGGGCTTTGTAAAGGGCCGTGGCGCCACCAGTCATCAGGTGCGGACACTCACTATGTTTAGGCAGAAGCGGATGGTGGGCCAGGAGGTGACTGTGGCATTCGATTGCATGGCATAGGACTATATGTTCTGGGTCCCGGCTTGGTTTGGAGTAGGGGAGCTGTTTTTGTGGTGGATCTGGGCCCTGTATAATAGCCCCACAGCGCAGATCCTAGTGAATGGATGGCCTTTGAGTTCAATAGAGGGATACGGCAGGGGTGCCCCTTATCCCTGTTACTATTTGTATTGACTCTGGAGCCCTTTGCAGCCAAATTGCAGGCAGCCGCGGCAGTGCAGGGGGTGTTAGTTGGAGGTTGCGAATGTAAAATAAGCTTATTTGTGGATAATATGCTTCTCAGCATGCAGTACTCCAAGGAGGGGTTTGAGGAACCAGGGCGACACCTAATTGACTTTGGTAGCTTCTCAAGTCTGCAGATTAACCCTGGGAAGTCAGAAGCCTGGTTCCTGGGAGGAAAGAGTCAGGGCCCAGGGATAGGTCTTCCCTTTCGCTGGTCTGAGAAGCCGCTTAAATACTTGGGAATATTTCTGCATAAGGATCTAAGTATTATGTACTGAAAGAATATCAAGGAGAAGATCCGCCAGCTGAAAAATCAGTGTATGAAGTGGGCAGAGTTACCCTTGTCTTTGTATGGGCGGGTGGCTTTGGTGCGCATGGTGCTCTTCCCCAAAAGTGTACATCAGCTGCACATGCGGTCAGTGTGGCTTAAGCGAGAGGGGGAAATGTTACTGAAGAGCACTTTGCGGGTCTTCTTGTGGAGGGGTCGCCATGCTCGGATTAGCTATGCGAAATTGATAGTGCCCCAGGAGATGGGGGGCATTGGGACTACCAGCTTTATATACTTATAACGTAGCAGCTTTGATAAGCCGGGTGCATGGGTATATATTTGCCTGCAAGGTTATTGGAAGGATGGAGTCAACTGCACCACAACAAAGTGGAATTGGCAAGACCGGAGTTTGTGCCGCTGATAGAGCCTCTCCGCAAGGCGTGCTGGTGGTGGGCCCAAAAGGGGCAACGCAGCTGGAAGGTGTCCCCATTTCTGCATATGCAGAGTAACCCAAGCTTTGAACCTGGGCAGGGGGTGAAGCAGGTTTGAGGAATGGGAGCAGGGCTAGCGGCTGGATCTGGGAGACTGGCAGAACTGGGGGCAGGAGACTTTTCCCTCTTTTTGCCTAGCTGCAAACTAAATTGGGGATCAGAGTAGCACGTTCTATTCATTGCTTACAGTGGGGCGCCATTACTGGCATACATTGATTGTATAAGGCAAAACCAGGGGAGCTGGATCTTAAGGAAGGGGATGAGGATTTGTGTTAAGTTGGCACCTCACTGGAATACCCTGTTGAACTGGGCCCGTATGCTCTGAGAGAAGCACACCACATGGTTTTTACAGGGACTAGCACAGAAATGGACTCAGGATATAACGGAGGAAGCAGAGGAGGTGCAGTTGGAAAAGTGTCCTGTAATGCCAGATACCAAGAGATGCAGTATCCTTATCTTTCCCCTAAACCTGCCTCCCTCCTTTCTTCCTCCCTTCTCTATTTCTGTGGATAACACTACACCTTCCCTGTTTCCTCAGCTCGCAACCTTGGGGTCATCTTCCACTCTACTGTCTCTTTCTCTGCGTGCATCCAACAGACTGCTAAAACCTGTTGCTTCTTTATAACATTGGCAAAGTTTGCCCCTTCCTTTCTATGCACACTACTAAGACATTTATCCACTCTTTAGTCACTTCCCATCTAGACTATTGCAACCTCCTCCTTGCTGGTTTCCCTCTGAATCATCTCTCTCCTCTTCAATCTGTTCAACACTCTGCTGCGCGTCTAATCTTCCGTCAGCCTCGTCATGCTCATATTACCCCTCTTCTCAAGTCGCTTCACTGACTCCCTATTTGTTTCCGTATCCAGTTCATACTTCTCCTTCTGACCTATAAGTGCACTCATTCTGCTGCTCCTCACTACCTTTCCTCGCTTCTCTCACTCTTCACCCCTCCTTGGGAACTCTGCTCCTCTGGCAGATCCTTTGTATCTGTGCCCTTCTCTGTCACTGCCAACTCCAGACTCTGATCCTTCCACCTTGCTGCTCCTTACGCCTGGAACAAGCTACCTGAGTCTGTGCGTCAGGCTTCATCTCTGGCCCTTCTCAAATCCAGGCTGAAAACTCACCTCTTCAAGTCTGCTTTTGTATCCTGATCCACGTGGAGCCCGATTCACATAGGAGCACGTCTGGGCCATCCGGATGGTCCCAAGGAAGATAGGCCAATTAGGACTCTGTTTTGGACAGCAGGAACAAAATGTTCCCGTGGTGCACAGAATCGGGCCCATGAATGGCCTGATGTGCCCCTGCCGCCTGTGGGGATGTCCTCCGACTCCCACCACCTGATGTATAGTTGGCCTGCCAGAGCCTAGATCGGGCAGCAGGGACCCTCACCCCCCCCCCCCCTCCGCACCCGACCCTAGGGGGAATCCCTGGGCCCGATCACTGGGTCGGTGCTGCTTATTCCACCTTTGAGCAGGCAGGGTGTACAGGGCCGTGACCTGAATCGGCCCTGTTTGTCCTGCCGGACTGGCCCCCCTCCCCCACCCAGATCCCACCCCCTCCCACCCCCGTCGGCTCTCCCTGTCCTGCTGCTCAGGATGTACAGAGAGAGCCGGAGGGGGAATCGGGCCCAGGTGGCTTGCGGAACTGCACATCCTGCTGGGACGTGCAGCCCGACAACCTGCGTCCCAGAATTGGGTCCTTAGTCTCCTATGTGCTTTCTTACCATTCCCCTAGATGTGTCCTTGTCCTCAGCTGTTGTGTTGTCTGTCTTTACTAGACTGTAAATTCTGATGAGCAGGGACCGTCTTTTACATGTGTCTGCACAGCGCTGCCTATGCCTTGTAGCACTATACAAATGATCAGTAGTAGTAAACGTAGTAGTATCAGCAGTATCATAGTCTACATAGGAACTACCTCAGAAGGGGAAAAGGTGCACAGATGGGGATTTGGGCTCAGGGTTATGTGAGAAGTGTGGGACGGGAGTGGAGACATTCCTGCCCACATTTTTGGAGTGTGCTAAATTAACGGAGCTCTGGGGGAAGGCCCTAAGCACTTTGGGGGAAGTAATTGGGAACCCTATCAAGTGGACCTATGGCCTGCTGATGCTGGGAGGTGACAGGCCCCTAAATGACCAAAAGCTCCATAAGGCAGAGAGTAAGTTTGCCATGTTGGGTGTTTGGGGTGGGGGGGAGGGAGTTAAGAAGGCTATCTTGCAGAACTGGGTGGGTGATTGGCCACTGATGTTTCAGCAATGGGTGAATATTACACATACCTTGGCACAGACAGAGTGTTATGCCCACCGTGAGTATGCCAGCTCCTTCTGGATTCAGTATAAGTGGCTGTGGCACAAATTTCAAAACAGCTGTCCTAAAGGGGTGGGGGGGGGGGAGAGGAGGGGCGGGCTAAGGAGAGCAGGGACCTGTAAATGACGTTGTGTTAATGTGCTATAAAATGTGATGGTAAGGGGTCTGCAAGCAGATATCACAGGACCTATGACAATGTAAACGGCTTGGGCGCATCGGTTCGATGGTGCAGCATAAATGTCGGAGAGCAGTCTTCCACAACTTTGAACATGGTTCTGTCGTTGTAGATGCACAGTTTGTGTAAATACGGTCAAATGAGTTGTATATGAAAACCAATAAATATTTGGGAAAAAATAAGAAAAAATAATGAAAGGAACTCCAGTTTATAAAAAGAAAAGAAAAATAAAATGGAGGTGTACAAATTAAAACAAAATATGTAGTCCAAGATCCTGCTGTGCTGTAACGAACCACCGGCATGGAGACAAAGTTAGCAGCACAACATCCGCAAATAGGCTTTTTATAAGATGAAATAAACTGCAGTCAACTCATCTACCCCTGTTCTGGGGAATTCTAGTAACCTCCCCTGCGGTGCCAGCTTGACTTTGAGGGCTCCACTCCAGTAGCCTCAGAGGGAAGTGGCTCCTTGGCTCTCTGCCAGGTGGAGCCATTCCTGGTTTATCCCACTTGGTGCATTTCCAATGACATGCAGGTGGTGGTCATGGGCAAGTGAGATAGTGAAGAGAAATGAATGAGAGACCAAGCGTCTGCTACTCACTTTCTTGACCCCCAGTGAATTATCTTTGCAGAGTATGTTTTTGTAGAAGAGACTCCTTCAGAAAATGCTTTTACCTATGGTTAATTTAAGAACATAAGAGATGCCATTCTGGACCAAGGGTCCATCAAACCCAGTATCCTGTTTCCAACAGTGGCCAATCCAGGTTACAAATACCTGTCAGCTACCTAAAAAGGTACACAGATTCCACGCTACTTATCCTGAAGTAAACAGTGCATTTCCCGGGTCCTCTTTAATAAATGGTTTATGGACCTTTCCTCCAGGAACTTCTCCAAACCTTTTTTAAACCCTGCAACACTTACAGTTTTTACTACATCATCCAGAGTTTGATTATGTGTGGAGTGAAAAAAATATTTTCTCCTATTCATATATTGAAGCTTGATTGCACATACCCGTCTTTCTACTTTTTGGAGCAGTAAACAACCGATCTGCATTTACACGTTCCACTCCATTCAATATTTTATAAACTTCTATCAGATCTTCCCTCAGCTGTCTTTTTGCCAAGTTGAGGATCCTTAATCTTCTAAGCTTTTCCTCATAGGGATATCCTTCCATCCCCTTTACCATTTTGGTGGCTCTTCTCTGTACCTTTTCTAATTCCGCTATATCCTTTTTAAGCTATGTTGACCAGAACTGCACACAATAGTCAAGGTGTGATCGCACCATGGAACGATACAGAGGCATTATATCCTTTGTTTTATTCTCCAGTCCTTTCCTTATGATACCTAGCATTCTATTTGCTCTCTTGGCTGCCGCTGCACACTGGGCCGAGGGTTTTAACATGTTATCCACAATGACGCCTAAATTCTTTTCCTGGGTGGTGGTTCCTAATGTGGAACCTTGCATCGTGTAACCATAGTTTGGGTTGTTCTTTCCTCTTGCACTTATCCACATTAAATTTCATTTGCCGTTTGAACGTCCAGTCTTCTAATTTATCAAGGTCCTCATGCAATTTTCCACAATCCTCTTATGTTTTAACAACTCTGAATAATTTTGTGTCATCTGCAAACTTAATTACCAGCTCTTGTCTATCATAGTTTTATGTGACATTTTCTTTTAAGTCCTTGTTCTATGTAAAGCCTCACTGGCCTTGATGTTTTATTGTAAACTGCTTAGACTTTTAGTTTTGCGGTATATAAATTTGCTAAATAAATAAATAGTGCCCTGCCTCTTATCCCATGGCTTTTTAATTTTGCCAGTTTACTTTGATATTATCCAGGGTTATTCTCACCATTGTGGTAAAATAAAATATTGTCATCTGCAGGCAGAGATCCTTCTCTGATAAACCCATTTGCATGTATGCATTAGGAATGGGGGCTCTATGCAACATACAGGAAGCATGAAATAGATGAAACTCTTAAGACCCAACAATATTTTCTTCCATCCACATTACAATGAATCTGCCATTTTGTCTCCTTCAGGAAGCCCCTCTGGCCATGCTATGGGCTCCGCTGGAGTTTACTATGTCATGGTGACAGCTATCCTGACCAGTATATTTCGAAGACATCCAGCGAAGAGCTTCAGAAATAGGTAATTGCAATGGGCAATGGCTACTGGGATCACCAGTCACCAAGGATAGCTAATTTGGTTTGAATAGACTTTCTTTATTTAAATCTTAAGATATCCATTGAGAAATGGAATTTGATGCAATAGAGAGAGAATGTTGCATGTCAATATATCGGAAAGCATTTCAAAGGAAGGGTAGAAAGATGTCAGAGTAATGCATGGCAATGCTTTTAAGTTCATTAGTACTTCCCACCATAATATCTTCAACCAGGGCAGTCTCAAGGGGTGAACAAGCAAGGGAGGGATCGGGCTGCTCTTTTGAGTCAGACAATGAGTGTGTGAGCCCAAAAGGAAAAGGGGGATGCCAAAAGCAAGCGACGTCCCTGTTTTCAGCTACTGTGGATTTGGATTTTAGAATCAGTTACTCATTTTTCCAAATCCAAGCTCAAAGTGAGTTACATTCAAGTGCAGTAGCTACAGTCTAAGTTTGTATCTGAGGCAGTGGAGGGTGAAAAGACTTACCCAAGGCCATAAGCAGTATCAGTGGGGAAAAGTGGAATTTCTACCCCGGCTTTCCTGGTTTTAGCCTGCTGCACTAGGCACTATACTACTCCTCCATTTCATGACCCTCCTAGAATCTTCCTCACTATTTTTGCGGAAGAAAAAAGACTATGACCTGTCAATGGGAGCTGGGGTGTGGTGAGGTGGTACCCGGGAGCTCTTGGAGGACACTTATTAAATCACTGAGAAAGGAGCAGAGCTGCTGGTGCTGAAGCCCCCCCTTGAACAAAAGGAGTTTTAGCTCTCCATCTCTAAATAACACTCAAGGTGGTTTACAGTATTTTTAGAATTCAGGTACAATAATTCTCTTCTCGGTCTACATGAGTCCTTGAGGTCATAGGATAGAAAGTAACTTGCTGAAGATCACAGGAAGTGTCGGTGCGAGAGGCAAGATTTGAATTCTGGTTTCCCTTGTTCACAGTCCATTGCTTATCCACTAAAGCACTTTTTCTCCCAGCAAGTAATGGAAGCCAGCAGCAAGCAGGGGTGAGGCTTCCCTTGACCGGCCTCCTTGTGATACCTATGCTGCACTTCAATTTGGCAATCAAAAAATGGATTCTCCCAGCTATGGGACGAATGTCATAATTTGAAGTGTGTGGGGGGAGGGATGGAGGTAGGGTAAAGCTGGTGAGCTGAGCAGGGAGAGTAGGAAGGGTAGAAGGGAGGGAGAATAACCCCAAATGGACAGGATCACTTGCTAATCTTGTTATGCACCATTGACTTGTGAGAGATACACCCAGAGACTCCTGATATTCCGGACTTCACTGAAAACGGGTCAGACTCAATGCCTTGAATCCAAACCAATGTGAAAAAATCTCATGGCTCATACTTTCCAGTGCCTGAGCTCCAGCGATACGTAAAGTGGTCTGTGTTGGGGAGGGGAGATGGTACCGTTGAATTCTGCAGGCCAAAGAATATGCAATGCTTTTTCTGAGGATATGCTACTGGGTAAGCTACTGCTCCCCATTCAGAGAGGTTAGAGTTAAACATTTAATGTAACCAGAATAGGAACACAATGTTCTTTCTTGTCAGTGAATAAAAAACCCAAATAGAAACGTCCAGCTACGTCTTCCAGTTGTTGATATGCTCCAGTCAAACCTTAATGCGCTGTTCACATCCTGACTCTTTCCACTTTTGTCTTATTTAGGTGCCTCCGTGGCATCCTGTGGACAGGATTCTGGGGGGTCCAGGTCTGTGTTTGTTTATCCCGGGTCTTCCTGGCGGCCCACTTCCCCCACCAGGTCATCGCAGGAGTTATTTCAGGTCAAAATTCAGTTCACCTCTCTCTTTTCCTCATTTTAACTGAAGGCTTATGTTCAGTATATATTTTTAAAGGGCTTGTCTAGAGATTGAAGTCAGAGTGAATTTTTATGCTCTTAACTGTTGCCATACAGCATGGGTAACTTGAAGCAAGACACCCCCACCCTTTAGGCAAAGGTGACTATTTCAGAAGGGAGGTCCGGTGAAATCACATGCTTATCATGGTATTAGCTACACTGCTTAAAATCCTTTTGCAGAACTGAAGGAGTTGACATCTTTTGTGTTTCCTATGGAGTTCTTCTGCCACTTTTACATGCCAACCCATTGATTTCAAATCAACTAATATTACTTCCCAAGCATTTTATTCAATCTACGGACATGCAGACTGTGTGAAATGAAGCTAGCCCACTTAACCCTTTCCAGGCCGAGCCCAAAACTCTCGGGATCCAAAATTCTGACTAAATATTCCTATCAAATGGTATATAATACATGACCATAGCAGAAGGAAAATCACTATTAGAACATATTGAATAAGACAGGTACAATTTTCCTGAAATATGCAAAAATTAACCCGGCTGCAGAATGTGGATTAAAATTTTAAAGTAGGCCTTCAAAGGGTTAACTGGTTTCTGAGAGAACACCAAGCAAGGGTGAGGAGTCAAAATCCTTGACCACACAGCTTGAATTGTCTTTTTTTTTCCACTTCACGCTCATTAATTCAATCAATCAAAAGGCAGAATTAATTCAACTGCTTTTCCAAAGCTAATTAAAACTCTTCCTTGGTCCATACACCATGCCGAAAATACATCTCCCATGCTTCAGTGGAGATTCAAAGTTTGTCAGGAGTTCTAACATGTAGATTTTTCTGTTCACAGGGATGGCAGTGGCTGAAATCTTTGAACATATTAGCCCAGTCTACAAAGGGAGTCTGAGAAGATATTTCTACACCACTTTCTTCCTGTTCTGTTTTGCCCTGGGGTTCTACCTGCTGCTGAAGGTTCTTGGGGTGGACCTGCTCTGGTCATTGGAAAAAGCCAAGAGATGGTGCGCCAGGCCCGAGTGGATCCACATCGATACCACCCCCTTTGCCGGCCTGCTCAGGAACCTGGGGATTTTCTTCGGACTGGGACTAGCTCTCAACTCCCAGCTGTACCTGGAGAGCTGCAAAGGGAAACAGGGGCGACAGCTCACCTTCCGCCTGTGTTGCATCGTCTCCTCCCTGCTGGTCCTCCACCTGTACGACTCCTTTGAGCTCCCCACAGATATGGAACTGCTTTTCTACTTGCTGTCATTCTGTAAAAGCATGGCCGAGCCTCTGACAGCCGTGGCAATCATCCCTTACTGTGTGTCTCATGTGTTATGGGTTCAGGAGAAAAAGATACTGTAGGAGATCAAAGAGTTGGTACCAGCAAAGGTCTTACAAATGCAAAATACTCACAATGTTATAAGGGAAGTTAGCAAGCATCTTCCCTCCCCCTGCCGCCATCTATTCCCCAGCACAACCTGTACAGTGACTTTTCTTATTAAATTGTGTTTTAAGAGTGTTACTTTTTAGCAATTAACAATAGAGCATGTTAGCTTTCTAGTTGGGCAAATCTATTGGGAAAGGGCCAGTGGGTGGTCTTCAAGAAGCCACATGTTATGGGGCAAGATATTAAAATGTGCATATTTCTTGCCGTCTCACTGCACATATTCCATAGTGAGACGACACCATAGGCAACACTTAAAAAACACACCAGCAGGAGGCAGTCAGAGCACCACTGAATTACCAAAGAGAGTGCTCTAGGGCCGCTGCAATGAGAAACCCCCAATCCAGCCCGTGCCTGAGGAAATTAAGCTGTGATGCCATAGAGTAACGGAAAAATACAGAACGTACATTCAAGCTCTTCTGTGTGATTGATTGTCTGGAAAAGCAGTAGATCACTCAGTCTTCTGGAGTCCACTGGTTCTGAAGCACTATAATTACTTCCGAGATATGAGATTCCAGACTCTGCTGAAGGTGCTTTGTATTATGAATCACTTACTTGCATATAAGTTGTGCTTAAGAGTTTCAACATCATCAGTAAAACTTGAGAGCAGTTAAAACCAGTGCATTTTCCTAGAAAAAATGGTGCCAGTACTCTGTACCACCATGTACCCCCTCAAAAAGCCTTGGTAAAAAATATGCTGTTGGCACAATCTACCCGAAAAGGGTAAATCTCTGCTTTGTGGTATGAATCTTGGTGCAGAATGCTCCCCATGTTTCACCCCACATGATGTCTCTTAGTGGCGGCATCTCGTTAACGTACCAGTTAATTATGAAATGCTTATCATATGAGGAAATAGCAGGGCAGCTTGGGGAAGAGGAAATTAAGAAGTAGTATAAGAACATGAGAACATTCATGCAAGGCCAGACCAAAGAACCGTCAAGCCCAATATCCTGCTAGCAGTAGTGGAAAATCCAGGTCACATGCACCTAGCAGAACCGCAGGGCCCGATAGTCAAAGGCATTACACAGTCTGTAGACCTGCAGGTCATGTAAATGCTGTCAAGCGAGATATTCAGTGGCGCTAACAGCCTTTGTTACGCCTGACCTTCGCTGCCAAGGGATACCTGGGCAGTGGCTGAATATCGCTGACCGGTTATCTGCGGCTAATCATTTAGCATCAATGCGTTCTGCGGACACTACCCAGGATAACCAGTCAGCGATATTCAGCCACTGTCTGGTTATCTCTTGGTGGCGAAAGTCAGGCATAACAAAGGTTGTCCTAACTTTTGCCACCAAAGCTAACCAGACAGCAGCTGAATATCACCATTGCCCAGTTAGCTTCCTGTTTCGGCAGCTGACCAGGATATGACCCCAGCACTGAACATCTGGGTTTAATGTTCAACGACAATGGCTAGCTGCTGTAATAGTGCTAGCCACCACTGCTGAATATCGGGCTCGCAGAGAGTAGATTCCATGGTGCCTACCCCCAGTGATAAGCAGCGGCTTTCCACAGAGGTACCTGGTTAACAACGGTTTATAAACGTTTCCTGGTAAGCTAACTGCTTGTATGCCATTTTCAAGCAATTCATTTGAGAGCTTAATTTTGTGATGCGTGAGAAAATATTTTCCTTTAAATGTTCTGCTTTGTATTTTAATGCAGCATCCCTTAGTCTTTGTACTTTTTGAGAGTAAATAATCAACTTGCATTTACCCATTGGATTCCACTCAGGATTTTATAGACCTTTATCATATCTTCTCCCAGCCTTTCCTCATAGGAGAGTCATTCCTTCGTTATTATTTTGGCTGCCATTCTCTGTACCTTTTCTAGTCTCACTGTATCTTTTTTGAGATGCGGAGACCAGAATTGCACACAATACTCAAAGTGCAGTTGCACATAGAGTGATACAGAGGCGTTATAATATCCTTTATTTTATTCTCCATTCCTTTCCTAATAATTCCCAACATTCTATTTGCTTTCTTGGCCGCCACTACACAACAGGCGGAGGGTTACAATGTATTATCCATGATGACGCCTAGTTCCTTTTACAGGGTGGTGACTCTTAATATGGAACTTAACATTGTAGCTATGAGGATTGTAGAAAATTGCAAGAGGATCTTGATAAATTGGAAGACTGGACATCCAAATGGCAGATGAAATTTAATGTGGACAAGTGCAAAGTTATGCACCTAGGAAAGAACAATCCAAACTATGGTTACACGATGCAAGTTCCACATTAGGAACCACCAATCAGGAAAAAGATTTAGGCGTCATTGTGGATAACATGTTAAAACCCTCCGCCCAGTGTGCCGTGGCAGCCAAGAGAGCAAATAGAATGCTAGGTATCATAAGGAAAGGAATGGAAAATAAAACAAAGGATATT
The DNA here is from genome assembly GCA_033557465.1 of Ichthyophis bannanicus. NCBI lineage: Eukaryota > Metazoa > Chordata > Amphibia > Gymnophiona > Ichthyophiidae > Ichthyophis > Ichthyophis bannanicus. The sequence goes on from CM066045.1 coordinate 59,992,777, forward strand.
ATAATGCCTCTGTATCATTCCATGGTGCGACCACACCTTGAATATTGTGTGCAATTCTGGTCACCGTATCTTAAAAAGGATATGACATTATTAGAAAAGGTACAGAGAAGAGCCACCAAAATGGTAAAGGGGATGGAAGGATACCCCTATGAAGAGAGGCTAAAAAGGTTAGGGTTCTTCAACCTGGAAAAGAGACAGCTGAGGGGAGATATGATAGAGGTCTATAAATTAATGAACGTAGTGGAACGGGTAAACGTAGATCGATTGTTTACGTCATCAGAATATAGAAAGACTAGGGGACATGCAATGAAGCTACAGGGTAACCTATTTAAGACTAATAAGAGAAAATATTTTTTCACTCAACGTGTAATCAAAGTCTGGAATTTGTTACCGGAGGATGTAGTAAAACCTGTGAGTGTAGCTGGGTTTAAAAAAGGTTTGGACAAGTTCCTGGAGGAAAGGTCCATAAACCATCATTAAAAGGGACCTGGGATATCACTGCTTGACCCAATACAAGCATTGTGGAACCTGTGTCTTCTGGGGAACCTGCTAGGTACATATGACCTAGATTGGCCACTGCTGGAAACAGGATGTTGGGCTTGATGGACCTTGGTCTGACCCAGTATGGCATATCTTATGAGTTTCGATTATTTTCCTTATGTGCATCACCCTGTACTTGGTTCATGTTAAATTTTATCTGCCATTGGGATTCCCAGTCTCCCAGTCATGCAAGTTGCTCCGACAGTTTCCCATAATCTACTTGTGATTTAACAGCTTTAAATAATTTTGTGTCATCTGCAGATCTGATCGTTTCACTCATCGTTCACTTTTTCAGATCATTTATAAATGTGCCACCAAGCACCAGTTCCAGTACAGATCCCTGGGGCACTATTATGGTTAAGAAATGCTAAAAAGGTGACTGCCTGTGACTTAAGACATATCTTTGGGTTACATACGATCCCTACATGTCATTGTCTTTTCTATCTGTGGCATCAATATGGGCGCCACACAGAAACCTTCACTAAAGCAGTTATAGGGTCCACTAAAAATGATGGAAATTGCACATCGGGAACTTTTTACTTGCTCTCCGAGATTGTCTTCATGCTGGGATATTCACTATAGTGAACTGGTTGCGTGTTAGGACACTATTCGCGGAGGAGGAGAGGAGAGAAGGAACTGCACTAGCTAATTTCATTGGCCGACTGAGACTTTTCTAGGGAACGAACGGTGCAGCGTTTTCATTGGACCCTAAATGCGCGTGCATCCATCCAGGTGAAAACTGATTGATAATAACTGGGGTTCTGGCTCCAGTGAAGCACATTAAAAAGAAAGGTTTGAAATTCTCCCCAGAACACACTGTCCCTCTCTAGTGCGGCACCTCGCTGCTTAGACTTGAGGAATTAGACAGGGCTTATGATGAACTCGCTTTCTCCCCAGGAAGTTTACAAAAGGGCATTTTCTTCATTATTTAACACAAAGCTACCGGAAGAAACGTTTGATTTGAAGTATGCCTTTTCCACACACAAATCCTTCTGTTCCTGGATTAGCAAATACAATATTCTGTTTACAATGAGTCAAGCTGGTTTCACTCCCTGCTCCTTTCACACTAGGGAGAGCTGCTCAAGATTCAAATGCAGACTGGTTTCTGTTTGTTTAGTTTTACTTTGGTTTATTGTTTAATGGGACAACTTGCTTACAGTAACATCTCTAAGCAAGGTCCAGCAAACCATAATAGCAAAGCAAAGCATTTAAAACTAAGAGTCATAAATTGTAATCAAAAATAAGAGCAATAAACCTGTTCAAAATAGCTTGCATTAAATAATAATCATAAGATGAGCAGAGGGTTAGTCACACTCCAACCAATCAGAACTAAATTACCTTGTGGAAAAAACCATGGCTTCAGTTTCTTTTGAAAAGTAAGATAACACTCTTCCTTACCCAACTCCACAGGTTTCATACTCATTACTTAGGCCCTATGACAGAAAAGGCTGAATGACAGGTTACGGTCCACTCTGGTTAACGTGCGAACATGGGAGGCAAATATCTGGGCCCGCACATTAAGTGGGCAGTATGAAAATGCCATAAATTTTACATATTTTTTCACAGCTCCGGTACTTTTAATTTTTCACATTACTCCCTGGCCTAATCTGTACTACATATCAAAGATTCCCGCACGCTAAGTTGGTTGCTTTGAGGGACATAACACTGCTGCATGTTAAACGAATTTGCACATAAAACAACCTCGCGTTAACAGGACTAGACTGTACTTCTAATTTAATGATAGATGGAAGTGGGACCTGTTGAGATGATCAAACAGCTCTTGTAAGGAAACAGAGCCATAAAACTCATTTACATATTTAGACCAAATGTCTTTCAGACCAACAAAAATACCCAATATCTTAAATCTGATCTCAGTCCAAACAACCAGCTACTAAAAGTTTCTCAGTACAGGAGAGATTTATGATCCTCTCCCCGTAAGCAACCTCACTGCTCTTTTCTGGTATTTGATGCTGCAGAGATGAAGATAACCATAGAGAGAGCTACAGTAATACAGCTTGTACATAATGTGCACAGCATACATAAGATCATATTTGTAAGGCCAGGATTTATATACGATTAACTGCCCCTAGCTGGTGTATCCATTAAAGGCCGGCTGAAAAGCAGAAGACATCTGAAAGGCCAAGGGGCAACGATAGGCCCAAATCAAATGAAATCCCTAGACTCCAAACAATTTGCTTCTCCTCCACTACCATATCGGAGGTCTTAACCCTGAAATAGACTTCCCTCCACTTCCATGATCCACAGAGTCCACAGAGATTCCGTCTTGCTAGGATTTACTTTCATTTATTTTGTCCTACCCAAGGTTTCATCCCTTCAAGACAAACATTAACCCTGGATATAGCTCCCCCTAGTCAGGATCCAATTTGTGGAATGCCGTCAACAAAAAGGCTTCATTTGGTGTTATTAACGCCGGGACTAGAAAAATATCAGAAAGCTCAGGAAACAAGACTGATCCTTGAAGTGCCCCATACATTGAAAGATCTGGAAGTAGACAACAAATTGCCCCACTTTACTACAAATGAATGAGGGAAACCAGTTCTAGACTATACCTCCAGTGCCAATAGCATGGTCCAGCTGTTAAATGCTGCAGGTAGACCTGGCAGAATCAGCAGATGGTCCCTCTGCTTGACCCCTTCTCTAAGATGTATTAATATCGACTCAGTCCTTTGAACAGAACACGGGCTGATCATAACAAGTAACCCTTTCCATGTCATACTGGAGTTGAATTCAGAACTCCCTTTGTGCACATTTAGTCTAGAAACCAGGATTAATGTGGAAACTTGGTCTCTGATTTTCTTTTCGTGTGGCTAGTTATGCTTTCAGGAGAGGGTCAAGAAGGGACTGGCAGGGCCCGTTCTGACTGGGCATCACCCTGTGTGTGGGTCACAACATGCGAAGGGGAAAAGCCCGGGACTAGCTCGCTCAGTCCTTTATCACATGGAGTCATCTGGCTGCCCCAATACCTGGAAAATACAGTGAAAGTTTAACTCTAAAAAAATACTGTAGAATAGTCTTCTGTCGGATCTAATGGAGGAGCGTTTTCTGAAAAAATATTAGAAAATAAATTTGATGAATTCTGAACTTAGCTAACGATAATATCAAGGCATACAAAGATATTTAAGAAGCAAAATTAATGATGAGTCATTAGGAAGAGACAACAGAAGAGTTTTAGCAAACTAAAAAATGCTGAACATGATGGAAAATATCTTTGATCAGACAAAAACCTAAGTAAAAAGGAAAAGCTCTTTCCACTTTAGTCCATGAAGTTTCATCATGGGGGGGGGGAGGATATTCAAGGGCATTTACATGGTTAGTGCCGCTGAATATCTGTGGTTATCATCCGGGTATGCCAGTGGCATTCCAGGGCGGCACCCGTCACTAACGTTCACCGCAGAAGTTAACGGAGTAACAGCTGAATGTTGCTTAGCTTTGCAGCAATCCAGGCACCCCGGATTTTCAATGCCTGAGCCCAGATACGGCCCCGGCATTGAATATCTGGATTTCACGTTTAGCACCAACGGCACTAAATATCAGACCCAACATTTCTATGAACTAAGGCCACAGAGAAAATCCAGTTGTCTGAATTTCATGTTACTGGCTTTCAGCTACTAGGCATTGCTTCAGCCACGAGATCATGCAGCCGGCCTTCCACTTCTAGATCTGGGTAAATGTTTGAGCAATTGCTGAAAACAACCCACTTGGTAACAAGGAAGCAAAACGCAGAATGTGACACAAGAATCGATCCATCCTAATCTTTTTGTCAAAGGTCAGTTTGATGGGTAAACATGAATCTATCATCACAAAAGCAGGTCAAACAAGCAGACCTTGCTATATGGGGGCTCAGAAGGTGCAGAGGGTCAGGGACTCTGGGGTCACAGATTGTCCACACAGATCTACGGAGCCACAGACTGTAGGTGATTAGCTGTAAAAATCTGGGGGTACAGACAGCTTAATTTCACAATGCCAATATTCATAGGAAGCAAATTTAATATAAAAAAATAACACAGCATGTCAAATTTGCATAGATGCATATGCAATTATCTATTTTAAACTTATCCCAATGACAGGAACATCCAGAACTCGTTGGATTAGCCTCGAGGGTGATCAGTACAGCTAAGATATGTGCTCCATCATTTATTCAAACTTTATGCTGTATATTAGGTTTTGCCACTAGCCCATATTCTAATGCAAAGCCCTAAGCATTGTTTCTTTGCAATTGTACATAAAATGCCCGACCCGTCAAGACCTGGGACTATGCTGCACTTCCATTTCACTTGTTAGTGGCGAGCTTAAACTCTCTGCCATAAAAACCAAGAGACACCAAAGTGCTCCGCCATCATTCGTAGGCTCTGCAATTGCTGACTTTCAGACAGGAAAACTGTTCTGCTTGTCCCTGTTCAGCTTTATATTCATTTTTTTCTTGCTGTTCACATCAACATTGACCACCCCCACATTGTGCTGCAACTAGATCGGCTCTTGGCGTCATTCTTTCCTGCCCTGCAATTGTCGCAGGCTTTTTGTCCAGTAGGCTGGTTAGAGATATAAGGGAGTTAGAGGGAGAGCCAATCAGCCCTTTCATTCTAGGCATGCCGGGTCCGTGTCATCACCCTCTCTGAAGTTTTATTGGTGGTCCACATCTACCCATGGGTTTGATCAATAATGGTGGACAGATCACCAAAGGCTCCGCTTGGAAATTAACCCTCCTTTTTATCTTATACCTAATCCTACCTGATCCACTAACCATTTTTGCTTAGCTCAGCCTCTTCCGTCTGTTTCCTCTTCCTAGTTCCCAACCCCTCCTGCGCCATCCTTTTCCTCCTGTCCACTAGGGTGATGTCTTGGTTGTGGGCAGCTACCCCTAGGAGTCCTCAGTTCCTTTGATGTATTGTGGAAGTGTACCCAGACTCGAAACAGTGCTGAGATGCCAGCGAGAAATCTCATCTTTGTTTAATCCTTATGCTGACACAGTCTGCAGGTGAACTAGGCTGCATCAGGATCATTAGGAATAGAGAACTCTATGCTACGCTTTTTTTTTTTTAGCTATGATGCACAAATCAGCCTTGCAAATGTCCAGAATCAGTGTGTGCCAAACAACTGCATAATCAAATAGAAAAGAGAGAAAAGTAATATTGATCCAACAATGTTTCCTAACAGATATTTTTCTCTAAGAGTGGAAAAAAAGCAGTCCAGACCCTTTGTTGACTTTGCATTTTGCAGGCCTGACCACCGTGACGCTACTAATACTGGATACCTTTCCCTTCACGTGCTTGGAAACTGCCAATGGAAGGGGAAAGCAAGAGTGATGGCTTTCAGACGTTGCCCCATCATTCCAAGATGACCTCGGGCTGCGTCAGATGCTGCTTTGCATGAATGTGGTTAGAATATAACCTGCGTCACAGTCATCGTGCCATCCACAGCGAGCTGCCTCCGGGCTGTTCCAGGGTCAAAGGTCAGCCTCATACACCAGACCATATATTGATCAGCTGCAATAGCTAGTAGGCAGGATTGAAGCCTTCAGTCAAAGAGTTAACTTAAAGAGCTGGAGGCGGAGGAGAAAGAATAGCTAACAGGATGGACCTTCTCCAAAACTTGCCTCCAGAGGCACTACAGGAGCTCTCAGGACCGATTCGTTTTCACCTCCTTTGCAGTAGACTCAGGAACATCTTCTGCGTCTTCTTCCCCATCTGGTTCCGCCTCTGCAAGGCGATGGACATCAAGCTTATTTGGGTGGCAGTGACTGGGGACTGGTTGAACCTGTTCATTAAGTGGTAAGTACTTACAGGTTTCCATTCCATCTTATTCTGCAGCATGATTCTTAAGAGGATAAAGCGGCATATGAGATTTTTCCTATTTTTGTTCTCTGGAAAAAACACTTAGCACCTCTTACGTGTAGGGAGTGGTGTGGACCTTCGTGGGTAAATAGAAGCTTTCTAAAATTACTGTTTGCATGCATAGGATCTACATGTGTGTTGACTAATCAGTACCGACTCCTTGCAGCCCAGCGGCCAGGCCTTTCTTCTGAGGCAATAGAAGGTAAAGTGACTTTCCCAAGGCAGACACTGGTCTCTTAATCACTAGGCCACTCCTGCACTCTCTACAGCTGCACATGATACTATATATACATGGAGATGTTTCTAAAATAAGGGCTTTAGTCTCCTAAATTAGATACCTAAATTTGTCTCCTAGTTTCTGTCAAAGGAGCCTAACATTTCTGCTGAAAGTTCATCTAAATTTAGGAGCTTAAAAGGTCACCCTCTTCAGTATAGGCCAGCCATTCACTCACCTAGATTTATGAGACCAATTTAGGTGCTTAGTGCTAAAAATCAGAAACTCTTCACGTTTTTTCCTGTCCTATATTCATCCCTGTTGCCACTAACTTTTTATGCTCCTAAATTTAGGAGTTTAGGGTCCAATTTACAAAACTTCTCATATTCAAACACCATGGCGGTCAGTCGTGGTGCTTAACTACAGGTGCAGTATTCAGTGGCTGAATGTCAGGGCTGAGTGTCACTAACTGGGGAAGGACCAGCATGTCTCCGGTTAGCATTATTATCAGCCAGACCCTGCTCAGATTGCGACTTAGGACTGCTTTTAATGTGGCCTAAGTTGTTCAGACAAGGGTTGCTGAAAATTGTGCTAACCGGGTAATTGGTGACACTTATGTGGTTTGTGCCAGTACCACCCCCAACTGTGTCCACGGACCACCCCTGCATTAACCAGAAAGTGCAGCTGAATATCATGGTCTTTACCTTTAGCTGTCTGGCCTCCCTTTGGCTGACTAGCTACGGGTTTTGAATACTGAAATTTTGATATTTTAGGCCAGCATCCTTAGTATATTTTGTCTGAGTCCAATTTAGGGATCTAACTCTCAAAGTTAGGAGCATAAACACTTTGGCTACTAGTACTACTAGTTATCATTTGTAAGCTACAAGGCATACACAGCTCTGTACATATACATGTGAGAGACAATCCTTGCTTACAATCTATGCAATGCAGACACAACAAACGGGGGACTAGAGATGGTCTTGACACACATGGGTGAAAAACAGGAGAATCAATGGTCAGGATCCAAAAGCAGCCTCGAAGAGGTGGGTTTTAGTCTAGATTTGAATAGGAACAGAGATGCCCCAATTCAGGTCATCTTTTCCAGGCATACAGAGCAGCAATGTAGAGAGAGCACCGGCTGGAGCTGGCAGTGGAAGAGAAGGGCACAGATAGAAGGGATCTGCTTGATGAGTGGAGTTCCCGAGGGAGATAACAGAGGAGAGGTAATGAGGAGCCGCACGATGAAACACTTGTAGGTCAGTAGGAGACGTCTGAACTGGAAGTGGAAATGAATAGGGAACCGATGAAGAGACTTGAGGAGAGGGGGGTCACATGATCATAGTGACCCTGGTGTTAGATTACCCTTGCAGCTGAGTTCTGTATGGACTGAATAGGAGAGAGATGATTCAGGGGGAGACCAGCGAGAGGCAGGTTCAATAGCCTTAACGGGATTTGACTAGAGAGTTGACAAGCATGTTCAGAAAGGAAGGGGAACATTTTCCTGATGTTATAGAGATAGTAAGGAGAGAGAAGAGTCAAAGATAACCCCAAGTTTATGAGCCAAGGACACAGAGGATGATAGTGTTATCAACATAAAAAGAGGAAGGGGGGAAGGTGAGCTTAGGGGGAAAGATAACGAGCTCTGCCTTGGCCATGTTCAATTTCAGATGGCAGTGGGACATCCAGACAGCAACTTCAGATAAACAGGCTGAGATATAGGCCTGGATTCTTGGAGAAACATAAGGTACAGAGAGGTAAATCTGAGAGCCATTAGCATAAAGATGGTACTGAAAACCATGGGAGGAAATCAAGGCACCAAGGAAACGAGTGCAGAGACAGATGAGAAGAGGTCCCAAAACGGATCACTGAGGTACACCAACTGAAAGGGGGAGAGCACTGGAGGAAGAGCCACCAGAACATACAGTAAAAGTGCGATGGGAGAGAGACGAAGAAAACCAAGACCAAGAATATCAGTTTCAATGTTTTAACTTTTCCTTTACACATTTTGATAGGAAGGAAACTTTTATAGTAATGATGATTTATATTTTCGATAAATAAGGTGGACTCTCTCTTGTAGGGAAGGAGAGCGACAGCTCCGTGATCAGTTCCTCAATATCTGGCTGGCTAGCACAGACACACCCACATGTATGCAAAAGAATATGAAACGCAATGGCAAACAAAAATGCATTTACAGAAATATATTGTAGTTATGAAAACACAGCATCAGTAAAGAGATGACAAGAAGCTAAGGCTATGGATTTTTAAAGGAAGCCGCCCTTTTTCCTCAAAGTTTATTTCAAGTCACTTAGCCCCCTTGTATGACTATATAATTATATTTTATTTTATTGAAACCAGTAGAGAAAAACAGTCCTCCTAAAACAAAATGTAAATAAGGGACAGTCAAATGCTAATGACATCACTTTCTGAGTGGAGAGCAGCCAAGGAAGAAAGGCTATGATGTCATCAGCGATGAGACAGGCTCCCATAGTGTGATGGCTTGACTGCCAAACATGCCCTCAACTAGGGTTGCCAACTGACTCCAGATGTGCCCGACAGGTTCGATCCAGACCTGGGTTTACCTCATTGCATGCAGGGATATGTAGTTCTGATTTCTCCATTGCACTCCATAAGAAAAGAAAACTACAAGTCGCTGCATGCAATGGGGTAAAACCCTGGACTGGATCAAGACTGTTGGGCACATCTGGAGCCAGTTGGCAACCCTACCCTCAACATTGCTTCTCCTTTCCACAGATGTCCTCGCAGTGTCCTATGGATGGTGTTCTGGGAGATCCAGTCTTGGGTTTGCCTATCTCTACTACTGCTAGTACTACTATTGCTGAACACTTGTATAGTGCTACAAGATGTACATAGTGCTGCACAGACACATGTAAAAAACGGTCCCTGCTCATCAGAGCTTACAATCCAGTCAAGACAGACAACACAGTAGCTGTAGACACGGGATACATCTAGGGGGAATGGTAAGGAAACACAAAGGAGATCAGGTGAGCCAAGATCCGAAAGTGGGCTGCCAGGAACACCCTATCTCGGGCGTTCCTGGTAGTCCACTTTCCCTACCAGGTCATTCCAGGGATTGCTGCAAGTCAGCATCATCCTTTTCACGTTCCTATCTTATCTCACCTATGCTGCACAGGATTGCAATCTGCTGTTGGTTTTTCCAGGTCAGATTGTTCCAATCCTGGTTTTACTCTACTGCCTTCAAGGACTTGTACTTCGGGTGTCCCTGTTGACTTCTCTAAGCAAAACTACAAATCCATAGAGGCAGAGAAGTAAAACCACGACTGGATCAGCAAAGTTACTTTGCTGAGTGTCTAAGTTACCCAGTTCCAGGAGTGAGATTTTTTTTGCCACTTCTAATTTTAAATTTGCATTGCAATGCAGTTTGGTATTTGTAGTCTCTGATTTTACCTTTTGGAATCAGTACTGCAGGCCCCATAATGCATCAGAATGAGATTATCAGAAATCCAAGACTGGCTTAAAATCTCACTCCTGGAATTGGATAACTTGGCAACTCTGAATCAGCCTGTCCTGAAGACCTGGAGCCAGTTGGTATATCTACAATAGCTAAGCCACCCATCACTAGCTAAAAGCTATGTGAAAAAATTATCTTTTATCAGATAAATAAAACAAAAATAAATCATTAAAGTCCTGCTTTGCAGTGCAGATCGTAAGATACAAAAGAAATTAGAACTACATATCCCTGCATGCTATGGGGCAAAACCAGGATTGAACCATGGATCAAGCTGTCGAGTTGACCTGGATGAAGTGGTAACCCTATATCTGGGACATTCTGAGCCAGTCCTGTGTTTTATAATGCCAATCTTTATTCTGAGATGTATAGCTCCAGTTAAGGGGATATTTCCCTTCCAGCTCCCTACTAATATGGACAGATTGTCTCACACTGGACAGATCCTACAAGGAAAAACTGGGGGTGGGGTGTTAGAAAAATGTCAGTTAAAAATTAAGATGAAAAAAATTGCATCTTTTTAAAACTCCAGCTTGCCTAGCCTACGGATGTGATTAGTGTTAAATTAATCTTTCCCTGTCCATCCCAGCACGTAGGAAACAGGCTGTGGATCCGATCGGTGTGGCTTAGGTACAGCAAACAGTGGAAGAAGTTTCTGTTTCTTTCCAGGAAAAGCAGCAGCTAAGCGTTTTGATCATATTAAACTGGACCCTAGAGAAAAGCCAAGAGATGTTGTGCCAGAGGCAGGTGGATCCACATCGACACCGCCCCTTCATCGGCCTGCTCAGGAACCTGGGGATCTTCTTCGGACTGGGGCTAGCTCTCAACTCCCAGCTGTACCTGGAGAGCTGCAAAGGGAACCAGAGGCGACAGCTCACCTTCCACTGTGCTGCATCCTGTCCTCCCTGCTGACCCTCCACCTTTTAGACTCCTTCAGGCCTCCTACCAGAAACAAGCTCGTGTTCTACACCCTGACCTGCAAGAGTGCAGCCGAGCCACTGACTGCTCTGGCTCTCAACTTCTATACTGGAAAGAAAAAGTGTTATGATGTTAAGCCATTCTGCTAGCTATAGAATTTCTATGTCCACTGTGGAGGTTTACTGGCCATATTGACCTTGAGAAAATGGGGTTCTTGCTAGGCTTGATGAAACCTTGATTGGACCTCCATGAGAATTATCCAAAGCTAGAGGTTATGAGATTTCCAAACCATACAGCATCTGAAGAGATCCAAATGGCTTCCATGCTTTGGGGTCAACATAATCATTGGAAAATTCTCCATGGATTCAATAAAAGCTGCCTCCAGTCCACAACAGAATCCAGTACTGTTACTGTATTTATGCTATTTAAAGAAAGCGTTAAGCATTTTAGCACTGAATTGTGTGGTGTTTGAGTTGGATTCTATTTTGGCCAAGCGATAGATATTGATGGAGGTGGTAAAGTCTAGGGGCTAGACTAGAATTACACTTGGAAGAGCAGAGTGCTCCTGGGACTTTGCCTCCCCTGTGCTACTTGACATTCCGTTTGACCTTCAGAACTCACCTTTCCTCTTTGTGCCTTCTTTATCCATCCATAATCATATAATAATAAGGCTAGGGGGGACACCATGCTCTTTCCTCTTTGGAGGGGTCATCTAGCCAATGTTGCCAAAACTGTGCTGCCAAGCCATCCATCCATCCCTGGGTGGCTGCATGTGCTTGGCTGATAAGCTGGAACCATACAGTAACCCTCAAGTATCTGTTTTAGAGAAAGACAAGCCCTGTTCTGTAAAGCCAAAGACAGATGGCGATTTGTTGCTAGTGAAAACTGAGGCAAAGACTTAGTAACTGCTGACTACTGAGCCTTACTACTGGGGGGCTCCAGGCCTTATTGCCAATGAGAACAAGCCCTTTTTTTGTCTGCCAAGAATCACGTTACTTGCAATCAATGCAGTACCTGCCAATAGAATTTTTTTCTCTGAAAAAGAGAGCGAGAAATATGTAGCTTGGCCCATTCACGACAATCACTGGGGATCACGGTGTAAATAAGTCATGTGACTTCTAGACCTTAGGTTTATTTCCTCAGAAACTAACCTTTGGGCCCTTTTCTTTTCTGCATGTTACCATGTGTGTTAAGGTTCCTTATCGATGTGCAGAACACGACCTTAGGTTATCCTCTGACCTCCTGACATCACTGCAGGGCAGAGGAGGTAGGAATCAAAGACCTGCGAATCATGGGAATAAGCAAACAGGTGCAGTTTAACCATCGCAGGTGAAAGGAATAATTAGATCCAGAGCAGGTGGACCACAAATGAGTGGTGGCGGTGGCAACGATGGCGGCAGTGGAGAATCAGTCAGGAGGGGGCCCTGTGGCATCTTGTCTCATGCAGATCTGGGAGTAGTGGAGCCCTGGGTAGCACTAACTGCTAATTTACCATTTGTTTTCCATTCTAGTATCTCCTGTGTGTGTTTGTGCGAATGTATGGTTATAGGGACAGGGTGATCTGATGGTAGCATGGCCAAAGGGACTATTTCATCCAATCAGCCTTCAGTGATTGGCCTTTCTTAACATCCCCCCCCCCCCCCACCCCAACAGCACTGCTGGCGTAGTCTTGCTTTCCCCATGGAAACCAGAAAAGTCCCAGCATGGCAGATGGAAAAGGCCTGTCGCTGTTCATTGCCTCACTGGATCAGCCCAGAGATGTCGGCATCTCCAGACCATTCCGACGTGTAGAGATCCATTATCAAGCATTCCAGTTCTACTACTTTTCATACAAAACCCATCAGAACAAGTCCCAGGGGGCCCGATATTGAGCTGTGCGCTTTTTGAAGGGCTATGCGCCTCATCGGCGCATAATCCTTCTCGCCAACCTCTAACATGGATATTCAATGCTGCGGCAACGGCGTTGAATATTTGGGGATCGCCGCAGACACAGGAAGCCGCCAAAGCTAACTGAGCAGCAGTGATATCACAGGCTGCCTGGTTATTGCTTGTCCTCACCTCCGCTCCACCCCGGAATGTCCCCAACACATCTCGATGCTGACCGGATAACATTGTGGCACGTAGGGCAGTTAGAAGGGGAGATTCAGCGGCACTAACCGTGTAAGTGCCATTGAAGATCCCCATTTAAGGCATCTACACGGTTTACTGGGCTGTAAACCGTGTAAATGCCTTTCGAAATCAGCCCAGGGTGTTTTTGAGATGAGAAGGTGTCACCCATCTGAAGATGCTTCCAGTCCTGGTTTGGCTCCCACCATACACATGGTGACACAGTTCTGATATTCATAAGATCAGTGCTTCTCATATTTATTTAATGCATATTCATTGTCTATATCCTGAAATCCTGACTGGCTGTGGGATCCCTAGAATAGTCTTGGGACGTCTTAGATTAAACCAAAAACTAGCTGAAAAGTGACCAGATAGCTTCATGACATGTTACTGAACTAAACCAGTCCTGGTCTTAGTCCATCCATGGATCTGTAGTTCCTGTCTTCTATGAACTGGAACTATAAGCCCTCACATGCAATGGGACCAAAACAGGACTGACTCAGCCTGCCCCTCCAAAATAAGAACCAATGGTCACTTTAGGACTGACCTTGGAGTTTCTTGGCGGATCTGTCTATAGATCAATGGTTCTTAACCTGATTCTTGGGGATCATATGGCCAGTTGGATTTGTAGAATATCCACAATGAATATGCATGAGTTAATTGTGACTATCTGACAACTAGACTGGCCATGTGGTCTCCTAGAACCAGGACTGAGGATCATTTCTGTAGATCAAAGGGCACAACCGTGGTCCCATAGGGCCTGGTTTTGAAGATATCACAACTGTTCATCAGACAAATTTTGCAAGTATTTGGTCTGAGAAGTAGGGTAATTTGCATACCTTGATCATCCAGAAAAACAAACCTATTTGCACCCTTGAAAACCATGGTCGTAGAGCTGTCCTAGATGCACAGAGTATTTTAATGCTCATATTTACTCTGCAGTAATTTTTCTATACATTGCTTTATTGTATTGCTGAAGGGTCAGTGTGACTTGTGGCCTGTACTCAGGAGTATTTACTAAACGGTACCATTAATGCTCTTGTATGTGAGGAAGGAGAAAGGGGTCAAACAGGTCTATAGCAATTTTACTCCTAAAAAAAGGTTTCTATGTGGCTAGAGGACTACAAGTCCATAGATACCGTGAAGAGTCAGGGACTTACCTCAAACATTTAGCGCAAACCAAAATTAGGAAAATAGCTTTTATGATATAATATGTACAGTTAAAAGAGACAACACAGAGGATCTCAGAGAGAGAGTAAGGGATTGTAGACCTTAGTAGGAGGTATGGATGGGCCATATGGTCTTTATCTGCCATTATTTGGCTCCATTTCTACGTAATATTGCCAGATAAATAGATGTTTACCAGTGCGGTAAGTATTTGCAGTATTTTAATGGGGAGCCAAAAACAGTCATCATAATTAATTTGAAAAGTCTTGGCAGGTACAGAAAGGATACAAATTTGAAACTGTGCAAGAAGAAAACAGCACCTCTGAGGAGAAACCTAAGGGTTAATTTACTAATGACGTTTTCAGTGAGGCAGCCATGAGGCTCTTACACAAGTGATCAGCCTGACCCTTCCCCCAAGCCATGAGGCTCTTACACAAGTGATCAGCCTGACCCTTCCCCCAAGCCATGAGGCTCTTACACAAGTGATCAGCCTGACCCTTCCCCCAAGCCATGAGGCTCTTACACAAGTGATCAGCCTGACCCTTCCCCCAAGCCATGAGGCTCTTACATAAAGTAATCAGCCTGCTATTTCAGTAGACACCCTTCCCCCACTCCAGGTCTGAGCACAATATCCCCTAGCCCAGAAACCAACAGACCAGAGCACACCGGTTTGGACAGGTCACCCAGGTACCTTCCCCAGGGGCTGCTGATTGGTGGACAGGAAATACCTGTGGCAAATGGGATTATAGAATGAGTTTAAAATTGTACTGTATATAAGGCATTGGAGGACGTCCCTCGGGGCTCAGACTCTTGTGGAGGTTGCTGGTTTCTCTATCTGGGCCTGTGCACATTAAAAGTTCCTGTTTGCATTCCAGCCTATCTGTGAGTTTTCCTTCTGTGGGTGAGTGATTGAATAAGAGCTTTTCACAGCGTTTGCTATAACATTTCTGGTGCACTGGCTGGGAAATATTAAAAGAAAAGCCTCTCTCTCATCACACCCACGGTGGGAAGACTACTGCTTTTTTGCAGGATCGGGGCCTCCACCAGTCAGGGACCGGCCCCTCCAGGTGATTAACGGTCCTTGGCGCCCCGGGCCACTTTGTGCTTGGAAGGACACCTTGATTTGTCTGGACAGTCGGTCCCTGCGGCTGAATCCCCGATTGAAAACCAGCTGGATAGACTGGCATCCAAACTACCTGTCTGATCAGAGTTCTGGTGAGTACTGCTACGTTCTGTACTCTATCTGTGAGTCCTGGTAATTTCTGGGAACCTGTAGCGGCCCGATCACCCGCAACGAGCAGTCCTAATAGGGGCCTTAGTGGCCCTGAAACCATTGCTCGTCCTGTCTGTATCTGTATCTGTATCTGATAAATCTGGTTGGAATAAGAGGGGGGGGGGGGGCGCTTGCGAGTACCGGTAAAGAACTGCAGTATAAATTTAACTCTGCCACCTCGGGCCCCTTAAGGGTATTTAAAGTGCAGCGCTGCCAAAGCTATTAAAAATTTGCCCCAAGCTAATTATTAAAATTTTGTACTGACCGCAATTTGTCTTTGTCCGCGGGCCGGCTGGCTCTCCTGGATCCGTTGTTTTTGTTTTGCACGCCGCGGGCCGGCTGGCCCCTTTTGAACTGTTCCCTTTTTGCTTTGCACGCCGCGGGCCGGCTGGCCCCTTTTATTTATTTATTTATATTTATTTATTTAGCTGTATTTATATACCGCTTTTCACCGGGTCACTGGCCCCTTTTGAACTGTTCCCTTTTTGTTTTGCACACCGCGGACCGGCTGGCCCCTTTTGAACTGTTCCCCTTTTGCTTTGCACGCCGCGGGCCGGCTGGCCCCTTTTGAGCTGTTCCCTTCTTGTTTTGCACGCCGCGGGCCGGCTGGCCCCTTTTTAAACTGTTCCCTTTGCTTCTTGCGGGCCGCGGGCCGGCTGGCTCTCCCCCTTTTGAATTTTTTTTTTCCTTCTCCTGTTTGCCTCGTCGGCGCGCTGGAGCGTCTGTTTCGGGCCTGCTTGAGGTGTTCTTCTGATTGCTGGGGGACTCCCGATCTGTTTTCCCTGCTTCAGTTTTGCGATCCAGAGCTGTTTGGCCCGATGCCTGTTCCCTTGTTTCTTTTTTTAGGGGTTCAGGAACAGCTGAGTCGTGTCCGGAGGTGTGCAGAGCTGAAATCCGGTGTGGAACGCACGAGGAGGCAGCCATCTTGGAAAGACCACGTGTAAGCTACACTCAAATACACTTAAAGCGATTCTGGAGCTCCATCTGGTGGACATTAGCTGTATTTGCCATGCTGCTATTCCTCATGGTTGGAGTGATCCTGGAGCTCCATCTGGTGGACATTTTAAGAATAGCTAGCTTATATATTTTTTTAAACTCTTATTTAATCAAATCTGAGTGTATATTTTGTAAATTGCCAAGACCTATATTGTAAATTTTATTATTTGTCCTGAATTAAGACTAGATAGGATCTGTATTGTAAATTGTATTATTTTTCCTGAATTAAGACTAGATAGGATCTGTATTGTAAATTGCATTTTTTCTTACTGTAAATTGAATTTTTTTCTGAATTGAGATTAGGTTAGAAGATCTGATCCACATTGTATACTGCACTTAGTTATTGAACTAGAATTAGAGCATGGGGTCGGGAAAGTCAAAAGTGAAAACGCCCCTACAGTGCATGCTTCTCAATTTTAAATCTGGGTTTAGAGAGGATTACGGGGTACCTCTTTCCGCCTCCAGATTATCCTTTTTGTGTGAGAGGGAATGGCCAGCCTTAGTTAAGTTATGGCCTCCCCAGGGGTCCATTGACCTGGCCACTGTGTCCTTGGTCCATCAAATTGTAGCAAAAGAGCACCCTGACCAGTTCCCATATATTGACTCATGGCTGACCATATGCCAACTCAGACCAAGGTGGCTCCAGCGCTACCACGAGGATCAGTGTAGAGTAATGGTGGCGGCCATCTGTCGCCAAAAGGGACGGACACCCGCCCCTATCTACCAGGGACGGGACTCTCCTGATATTCCTCCACGCCCCCTCCCTCTACTTCAACCCCGTGTCCCATCCGCACCACTGCAGGATCCACCCACAGCTGAAAGGTCAGGAAGACCTCTTCTTGGGGTGGGTGATACCAGATTTAGGGAAGATTCTACAGACTCCAGCCCCTCATCTTCAGATTCCCCTCCCACATCTGGTGCCACCTCCAGTGCCACCATCTCCTCCCCTGAGAGCACAGAGGCTGAGCTTGAATCGTCCACACCGGTAGCCCGCCGCCTGCGGTCGCAAGATCTCCAATTACCACTACGACAAGTACAGGGGCTCCCGTATATTGATGCCACTGGAAAGGTGGCAGTGGGACCATCCAGCCTGATTTATGTCCCTTTCTCCACTACGGACCTGTTCAACTGGAAAACCCACTATGCCTCATATACTGAAAAGCCCCAAGAACTGACAGATCTTATGACCAGTATTATGCAAACACACCAGCCTACCTGGTCGGACACTAAACAATTGCTTTCCACCTTATTCAATACAGAAGAAGGGGCGCACATTGTACGGGCCACCCTCCAGTGGCTGGAGACACATCCTGCCCGTGAGGGAGATATAAATCCACGGCAGCAGGCAGAGGCAGATTTCCCGAATAAAGACCCCCGCTGGGACTCGAATGACCCTGTTGGAGCAGTGGCTCTCACTCGCTCCGGACGGCACACCTTGAGGGCCTTAAGAAGGGGGGGCAATGAGCTATGAACATCAGTAAAATCGCAGAAGTTCTCCAGCTTCCTGATGAAAGTCCGGCGGTATTTTATGAGCGTCTGACTGAAGCATAGCGATTATACACCCCCTACGATCCAGCGGCCCCTGAGAATCTTCAGATGGTGAATAATGCCTTTGTGGCTCAGGCACAAGGTGATATACGGCGGAAGCTGCAGAAACTGGAAGGGTTTGCGGGCATGAATACAACACAATTGATGGAAGTGGCACAAAAAGTATATGTAAATCGTGACCAGGAGCAGAAGCGAGAGTCAGAGCGTCGGATGAAGAAAAAGGCAGACTTCCTAGCAGCCGCCTTAGTCGAGCGACCACCAGTTCCAGCCTGGGCCAGAGGAGGAAATAGGGGACGAGGACGCGGATATGGGGGGCCGAGGTTTCCCCTAGGCCCCACTCAATGTGCCTACTGCAAAGAGGAGGGACATTGGAAGAATGACTGTCCAAATCGTAACGCAAGGCGAGGGAGATATACATCCACGAGGGGTGTAAGAGCACCCGTACGAACTACATGGGAGCAAGATCAGCATGATGCTTTCCCGCCTCCACCGGTTCCAGCTTTCGAAGGCCTTGCAGCTATGGAACATTATGACTCGGATGACTACTAGGCCGGACCGGGCTCCAAGTTTCTGTTGGGCCCCCAGGAGCCTATGGTCAACATGAATTTAGGGGACCGGAAAAATGCAATTCATGGTCGATACCGGAGCAACACACTCAGTGGTCACCCAACAAGAAGCCCCGATCTCCTCCCAGTCAGTAACTGTTGTGGGAGCTACGGGGGAGAGGGCCCAGAGACCTTTCCTGCAAAACCGCACATGCCAGTTGGGGGGACGGACCATCACTCACCAGTTCCTGTATATGCCTGAATGTCCCATACCCTTGCTGGGTCGGGATGTTCTGGCAAAGCTCCAGGCCCAAATCTCATTCGGGTCTGACGGCCAGGTTGAGCTCGAAATACCCAGCCTGGGCCCAACAGTTTTGGTACTGTCCGTCCCCCGAGAAGAAGAATGGCGGTTATATGAGAACAGGCCCAAATCTGATGTGGCTACCCTGGTTACGTGGGAATCAGTGCCCCCTGGAGTATGGGCAGAAGGAAACCCCCCGGAATGGCCATCAACATCCCTCCCGTATGTGTTGAAATGAAGACGGGAGCCTCCCCGGTACATGTGCGACTGGTGCAGCTACTACAGCATGGTATCCTGCAGCCCTGCCAATCGGCATGGAACACTCCTTTGCTGCCAGTTCGAAAACCTGAAAGTCCCAAGTTACCTGGACTCGTTTACCACAGGGATTCAAGAACTCCCCTACCATTTTCAGCACAGCATTGGCACAAGATCTTGCTAGTTTCCCTCCGGGGGAGCCCGGCAGACGAGTACTTCTGCAGTACGTTGATGACCTACTAATCACTGCTGACTCTGAGGCTGAATGTGTACTGGCAACCACAGAGCTTCTCCAACTTCTGTACGATGGGGGATACCGAGTCTCCAGAAAAAAAAGGCTCAGTGATGTCAGTCGGAAGTGAAGTATCTGGGATTCCATCTGTCAAAAGGAAGCCGACGGTTGGGCAGCTGAGGGAGAAAGCAGTGTGCCGGATCCCAGTGCCAACAACCTGCAAGCAAGTACGTGCCTTTCTCAGGGCCGCTGGGTACTGTCGAATCTGGATTCCCAACTTCGCAAAGATCGCAAAGCCTCTCTATGAGTCTACAAAGGGCCCAGAGAAGAGCCCCCTTGAATAGGGGTCGTGACCAACAGGAGGCCTTCGAACATTTGAAAAGGGCATTACTGTCATCACCAGCCCTAGGCCTTCTGGATGTCACCAAGCCTTTCACCCTCTATGTGCACGAGGCAGCAGGAACAGCTCTGGGGGTCTTGACCCAACAACTGGGGTCTTGGCCGCGACCAGTCGCCTACCTGTCTAAACTGCTGGATCCAGTGGCCAAGGGATGGCCACCTTGTCTGAGAGCAATAGCAGCAACAGCCTTGTTGGTGGAAGAGTCTGATAAACTGTCCATGGGCCAAGGCCTTCCAGTCACCGTCCCACATTCAGTCCGAACATTGCTAGAGCATAAAGGAAGTCACTGGTTCACCAGCTCCCGGATGTTGAAATACCAGAGCATGTTATGGGGAAATCCCAGGGTGCAAATAACTACCAGCCAAGCCTTAAACCCTGCTACATTCCTGCCTGTTGGCCCGGGACCACCTGATCACGACTGCCTGGAAGTGATGGATACAGTCTTCTCCAGTCGCCCTGACCTGACAGATGTGCCGTTAAGCAATCCAGATGAGACCTACTATGTAGATGGAAGCAGTCTGGTACTGGAGGGCCGCAGGTGTGCGGGGTACGCGGTGGTGACGATGGAAGAAATAATTGAAGCACAGCCTTTGCCCCCTGGAACCTCCGCACGGAAGGCGGAACTCATTGCCCTTACCCATGCCTTAACCCTTGGGACTAACAGTTGTATAAATATATACACAGATTCCAGATATGCCTTTTCCACTCTCCATGCCCACGGGGCCCTGTACAAAGAAAGAGGGTTAGTTACTGCAGCTGGCTCTGAGATAAAGAACGGCCCCCAGATATTGGCCCTATCCCAAATACACCCCTCTGCGGCTTGCCTCCAGTAATACAGCCCTCTACCGCCTCTAGCGGTTGAGGTCTCACTTAAAAAGGGGGGAATGAGGCTCTTACACAAGTGATCAGCCTGACCCTTCCCCCAAGCCATGAGGCTCTTACACAAGTGATCAGCCTGACCCTTCCCCCAAGCCATGAGGCTCTTACATAAAGTAATCAGCCTGCTATTTCAGTAGACACCCTTCCCCCACTCCAGGTCTGAGCACAGTATCCCCTAGCCCAGAAACCAACAGACCAGAGCACACCGGTTTGGACAGGTCACCCAGGTACCTTCCCCAGGGGCTGCTGATTGGTGGACAGGAAATACCTGTGGCAAATGGGATTATAGAATGAGTTTAAAATTGTACTGTATATAAGGCATTGGAGGACGTCCCTCGGGGCTCAGACTCTTGTGGAGGTTGCTGGTATCTCTGTCTGGGCCTGTGCGCACATTAAAAGTTCCTGTTTGCATTCCAGCCTGTCTGTGAGTTTTCCTTCTGTGGGTGAGTGATTGAATAAGAGCTTTTCACAGCGTTTGCTATAACATCAGTATTCAGGTTGCGTGGATACTCACAGGTACATTTTGGGGAGGAGTGGGAAGTCCCCCCATGCCATGGCCGTGCTGTTGGCAAACCTGGTGGTGAGGCAACAGGGCATGGAGCGAGCCTATATTCTTCCCAGGTTTACCACGAAGCACAGTTTCCGTCTCTGGTTTCCTAATTGCTCGCTCCAAGTTTTTCATATAGAGAGAGAAAGCTCTAGAAGATACCTGAAACCGGAGTGGAAAAGCCAAGGTTAGCTCAGCTCCTCTTTAAAGTCAGATGTTCACCGTGAAGAAAGTTTCTTCTATCTTATGTACATAAAGTGTGGCAAAACCATAGCAAGCCATAAAATAAAGCAACACTTTTATCTAGGACAGCAAATTCTACATGCCTAGAATCACACATAGGTGCACAATCACACACAGACCGCTGCAGTCACCCAAACAATCACTCACCTAATCACACACACATTTCACACAGGCTAATAGCAATGGGCCGTTCAAGTGGTTCAGGGACCTGGGTTTGCTTCCCTGCTCAGAACTTCTGCTCCCTCATGCTGTGAGGCAGTGTCCCTGAAAAGGGGGGGAGGAGGAGAACCTCATTCATTGCACAATAGCAACCCCTAGTGGCTGGATTTAGGGCCCATGATTGCAGGATTTAATTCTAAAGCAGGTTGGAACAAGGATATGAAATAAGACAAATTTATTTATTTTATTTATTTTATTTTATTTATTTGAGCACATTTTTATACCGCTCCTTCCAGTGATCAGCAGCGGTTTACAGTTAACAATTAACTCTGCAAAGATTAGTAGTTACATAAAACAGTAGGATCATAACATTTGAACATTAAAAGATAAAAATTGTTTAGGATAACTCAACAAATAGGGATAGAAAAACTAAAACTAAATACAAGATAGAGGAGGGAAACATGTTAACATACATGAATTTGATTAACTATATACATTCTTTGTGTAGATAATATAGTAGGATCATTATTTTGATTCTTCGTGGACTTGGGGGAACTAACTGGTAGAAGTGGTAGAATATCTCCCTTTAATTGTTTTCATCACGAATTACTCTATGTTATTTCTGACTGATTGAAGTATTCTTGAAATAGATGTGTTTTAAGGCTTTTACGGAATGATGTGAGATCTTTGTTAGCTCTTAAGTTGTCGGGGAGTTTGTTCCATTGTGTTGGAGCAGTGTATGTGAATGCTCTATTACTAGTGAATGCCTTTGTTTTGCAAATGGAGAGGGGGGGGGGGTGTAGTATATTTAGGTTGTGAGTACGTCTTTTTCTGTTTGTAGTTTGTGGCATTATGAGTGTAGCCAGATGAGATGGGGCAGAATTGTTTATTAGTTTGAATGTAGTAATTATTATTTTGTATCGTATACGTGCATGTATAGGTAACCAGTGAAGTTCTCTTAGGATAGGTGTGATGTGATCAGAGAAGGGTACGTTCATTAGGATTCGGGCTGTTACATTTTGTGCCATCTGAAGTATGTTTGTTGTTTTTTTGGGCAGGCCTTGAAGTATGCCATTACAGTAGTCTAGATGTGGCATTACGATTGCTTGTATTATTGATCTAAAGTCTGATAGTTCAATGATGTTACGTAATGGCTGTAGAGTTCTTAGTTTGTAGAAAATGGTTCTATTTAAAAGTCTTAGGTGGGTTTCCATGTTAAGTGTGCTATCTAGTGTGACACCTAGATACTTTAGTTCTTGTTTTGTGTTATAAGTAGTATCATTTAATATGATTGTAGGGGGGTGTTTAAACTCCGGATTTTTAGAGATAAACATAACTTCAGTTTTTTTGTCATTGATAAGCATATTGTTTTGTTGGAGCCATTGTTGTGCTTCATTAAGGCAATTTTCTATGTGACTGTAATCAGGGTTACATATATCCAATTGAGTATAAAGCATTATATCATCCGCATAGAGATGATAGTCAATTTTGTGTTTCTGAAATATTTCGCAAATTGGTTTTAGATATAAGTTGAATAATATAGCGGATAGTGCTGAGCCCTGTGGGATACCTTGTGTCTGTGGGAAGGTATTGGATAGGTTTCTATCAAAATATACTTGTTGCATCCTGTTGGATATATAAGACGAGAACCATTTTAGGGGGGTTCCATTTATACCTATTGTTTCTAGTCTTTCAATGAGGATCTTATGATTCACTGAATCAAAGGCTGCAGATATGTCGATGAAAATTAGGACAAACATTTTTTTGCAGTTTTCAATGCCTTTATAGAGTCTGTCGAATAATACTAGAAGCAGTGTTTCTACTCCATGCGATTGACGAAAACCATATTGTTGAGCATCAAGTGCATTTGTGTCATCTATGTGGTCTTGCAATTGGTATTGTACAGATTTTTCAATAATTTTAGCTAGAAAGGGTATACTGGATATGGGTCTGAATGAGGATGGATCTGCATTGTTTAGTGATTTGTTTTTTAGTATAGGTCGTATTAAAGATCTTTTTAGTTCTGTTGGCATGTTTCCTTGTATTAGAGATTGGTTTACAATGTTTAGTATTATAGGTGATAATTCTGTTTTAGCATTCTTGATCCAGTCTACTGGACAAGGGTCAAGAGGGGATGTGGTGGTGTTCAAGTTTGTGATGATGTTTAGAAGTTGTCTGTTATCTATTGAGTAACAGTTTTCCCATACTATAGTGGGGTTGGTATTTTGTGTTATCCTTTGAAATGCATTAGTTTCAATTCTATGGGAGATTTTTTCTTCGCTAGGGTTTAATTTTTTAGAGTAGTGATCAGCCAGTTCTTGAGCATTTATAGGATAATTTGAATTTGACTCCTCATTGTCCTTTAACAAACACATATCTAACTTATCTCGTCATACCTTTTTTACTTTACGTCAAATACGCTCAGTCCGTTCAATTCTGTCCCCGGATTCCCTTACCACTCTGATACTTGCTCTAGTCATGTCCAGGTTGGACTATTGTAATGTAATTTATGCCAATCTCCCCGCCTATCAACTTAAACGCCTTCAACTCCTGCAGAATACAGCCGCTCGTCTTGTCACTTTTGCCCGGAAATCAGACCATGTCACTCCCCTTTTGTTTCAACTACACTGGCTCCCTCTGCACTTTCGGTTTAAATACAAGGTGCTTATAATGCTACATAGAGTAATTCACACTTCTAATCCTCAGTACTTAGCAAATTTGGTCTCTCTTCACACTCCCTATCGGCAGCTCCGGTCATTGCATGCTAACCGCTTGTTTATTCCCCCCCCCCCCCCCCCCTTCTCGAGCTCACCTTGAGCAGACACGTCATGCCGCTTTTTTCTTCTTGGGCCCCTCACTCTGGAATTCTCTACCTTCCTCTCTTCGTCTTGAATCTTCCTACCAACATTTCAAAAGTCTACTCAAAACTCATTTGTTTCAGCAGGCATTTGATCTCCCCTCCCAGTAGTCCTGTCTAATCGTTTTTGTCTGCTCTTGTTTACGTACGGTTTGTCTGGTTTGTTTAGTGTTTGTCCTGTGTTGTGACCTCTTTGGTCCATCTTTTCCTTATTTTAATGGATTTCCTTTCTTTTAATGCTTTTATTTATTATTTTATTGTAAACCGCCCTCACGTTTCGACAAGGGCGGTATATTAAATGTAAATAAAGATAAAGAATTATAATCTTTTGTGGGTTTAGTGAGTGATTTTACAAGCTCAAATAATTCACACACAAATGAAGGATGCTGGGCTTGGGGCCATGATCTGTGCTGATTCCCATGAAGTCAAAAGCCTAAAGGATTAGGAGGAATCTGTCAGGTCAAAAACAAGTCATTACATACAGACCAACAGTCACACAGTAACACACACAACCAGATCAAAGCAAAGCAGTCCTGGAATCATGATCACCTCCAGTACATACTAGTAGAACCTTATCCACGTTCCTACACACAATCGCCCTGGTCCACACACATTACCCAACTATGTCAGTGTTTCTCAACCCTCTCCTGGAAGCATCCCTAACCATTCTGGATTTTGGCATCACTGCTATGAATATGCAGGAGATAGATTTGCATATAGAGGATGCTGATTGTATGCAAATCTATCTTATGCATATTCATTGTGGCAGTCCTAAAAATCCAATCAGCTAGGTGTGCCTGCAGAAGAGGGTTGAAAAACCCCTGAATTACATGAACACATATGTGCACTGACAACCTCATGCATGTATTTGACAATTGGTAAACACAACCAGCTGCACACAAACCAAACCAACAAAACACACTTGCCCATCTCTTCACACACACACGCCAATGTATCTGTTCCCTGTGCAACCACACTTCAAACACAAGCGTGAGAAACAAACAATGAACCTGGTTCACTAAGGCTCATTCCCATTCTTGCCTATGGGATGAAAGCTTAGCAAAGCAGACTAGATTTGCAGTAACCAGGTATGGCGGACGTGGCCCTCTCCCCCCTCCCTCACCCCCCAAAGTTCCCCCCCTCCCCCTTTTCCTTAACAAATAACCACAACATCAATCCATTGTTGGCAAAACAACTGGTCGCAGCTTTATTGAACAAGCAAAATTATAACCTTACAACCATAACTGCATAACTTACGGTTCCGGCAGCGGGACAATCCCTCACCAGCCATATGGGTAGCAAAGTGAGTTCCTTCCTGCCTCCGCCAAGAACCGTTCCCCGGCAATTCCATTCCCCTCTTCCAGCTTCGCCATATTACTAGCAAAAGCCGAGGGCTTCTCCGGGTCGGGGGTACCCCCACCCCCGCCCTGCATATTGCCATGCCTCCGGACCCCGGACACCTCCGGGATCCCGCCCCCCCCCCACCAGCTGCAACCCCCCGCCTCCCCCCACCCCAGACCCCACCATAGGGAGGGAGGGAGGGAGGGTGCGCCCGTCCTTCACCCAGCTCCGCAAGGACTGACGTCTGCCTGCACGCTCCCTCTCTACTCCAGCGCCCCCGCCGACCTCATTGGCTCCTGCGGCCGCCCAGGCCCGCGGGAGCCAATGAATTTGAATGTCATCTACTTGCGCGGGCACGCGCCTCTCGCCTTCCCGGGGGCCCGTGCCACTCCGCCCCCCCGGTTACCTTCGGCCAACAGGCACGTGGGCCCGAGGCCTCCAATTAACCAGGTATGGCGGACGTGGCCCTCTCCCCCCTCCCTCACCCCCCAAAGTTCCCCCCCCTCCCCCTTTTCCTTAACAAATAACCACAACATCAATCCATTGTTGGCAAAACAACTGGTCGCAGCTTTATTGAACAAGCAAAATTATAACCTTACAACCATAACTGCATAACTTACGGTTCCAGCAGCGGGACAATCCCTCACCAGCCATAAGGGTAGCAAAGTGAGTTCCTTCCCGCCTCCGCCAAGAACCGTTCCCCGGCAATTCCATTCCCCTCTTCCGGCTTCGCCATATTACTAGCAAAAGCCGAGGGCTTCTCCGGGTCGGGGGTACCCCCACCCCCGCCCTGCATATTGCCATGCCTCCGGACCCCGGACACCTCCGGGATCCCGCCACGGGCTCAGCGACACCTGTCCCTGAGCCCCCCCCCCCCCACAAAGTTCAAAGCTGCGACCAGCCCTCCCGCCCGAAACCACTAACTCCAAAGCCTCCTGCCAATCGTTCAGGAGTAAATCTATCCCAACCGGGGAAAGATGTACTCCATCCGAACGATACAAGCCCGCACAATCGACCTCCACCCAGGGATGCAAAATCTGGTAACCCCCATGCGCCCCCACCCAGCGGCCAATTTGCCGATTAATTTTTACCAACCCCCGGGACCACCGCCGGAGACCCCAGCAAGCAGGCCTGGGAATTAGGTCGGACCACAGCAAGACAACACCCGGAAACATTAACAACACTTCCCCCAAATCCCGCTAAGCCGCTCTAATCAGTTGCTTGACTGTCCAAGACCCCAAGTCATTGCCGCCGAGATGCAGCAGCAAACACTCCGGGGAGCCTCTGACGCGCTGATGGTGCCTGAGCAAAGGCAAGAGCTGCAACCAGCGAAGGCCGCGCTCGCCTAGCCATGATAACTCCACCTCTTCAGCCTTCAGTCCAAGGTTCGCCCCGAGTGGCCGCCCCGCCGCCTGCTGGCCGGCCCAATGCACAAACGAATGGCCAATGATCCAGCAGGCCCATGGCAGTGCAATTCCATCTAAAAGAAAAAACACAGTTAGCAACCCCGAACCCGATACCCGGCTAGCCAGGCTCACAAACGAACATATCCCTTAAAGGCATTGGAACTCCAGCGGCCAATCCTCTGAATCTCTGCCGCCGGCAAACCAGCCCCCGCTGCGCTAGTAGCGGCCCCAATTCGGAAGGAGTGCGGGGTGAAGTCTCTGGGCGCTAAACCGACCCGCCGCACCGCCAACCGCAGCACCGCCGTGAAATGGAACCGCGTTACCCACCGCGCATCCGCATGAACAAATAGCAGGCCGCCCGCCGCCGGGCGCACCCGCAAGTAAGCGGCCATGGCCGCTACGGGACAAAGCGCGGATGACACCAATGGCCCCAAATTGACCCACACCCCCCTCCCTCGCTGATCCGTCTTGGACCTAGCCAGCCATATGCTCAGCCTACCCTGCGCCAGACGCACATGCTGAAGGAGCAGCGCCGCACCCCCCTCGGCCCGGCTGGGCGCCACCAATTCCCCCGACCGGAAGGCTCCAAAGAAGGCCAAACAAAACACAGCCCGGAACAGCACCGACTCGTATCCAGACTGCACCACGGTGGGCAAGGCCTCAATCAAGCGCTCCAGCAGATCGGGGGTAATTGGACGACGGGCGTCCACCTGAGCCGGGGTAACGCGCTCCCACCCCAGCAAGAGTCGGCGAGATAGAAACCCCCAATGGTGAACAGCCCACCCCGCAGCCCTTGAGAAAAATGCAAAACCTGCAAGGTGAGATCGCACCGTTGCCTTCGCCAAGCCCGCCGCCTTCGCTGCCACGATGTACGCACCAATAAGATGCTCAGGCACCGGACCCAGATGCCAGCCGCGCGGCACTAAGAAGTCCACCACGCTGTCGCAGCCCTTACAATAAGAGCGCCAGGTCGCCGACGACACCGAGCACTGGAGCAAACTCAGGATACCTGGAGGCCAAGCTGCCATAAACGCTCGGGGACCGATCGCCCCACCGGGTCCGCCTCTGGCGCCAAACGCCGGAACAGATCCCACTTGAAACGAGAAAGAGCATCAGCGACTTGGTTAGCATATCCTGGCACGTGCCGGGCCCGTACAAATACATTCAACTGCAAACATGCAAAAATCACCTCCCGCATCAAAGCCGCCACTCGCAGGCAACGCGGCGCGTATCGATTGATAACGTGCACCACCGCCTCGTTGTCGCACCACCACAGCAGCTGTCTATTACGCAGCCGCTCTGGCCATAGCTCTAGAACCACCAAAATGGGGAACAGCTCCAGGAACGTGATGCTGTCGGTTAAGCCTGCCGCCCGCCACGCCACCGGCCACGGCTCGGCACACCATGCACCCCCGAAGTAGACACCAAGTCCAAGCCCGCCCGCCGCGTCCGTGAAGATCTGCAACTCAAAAGTAGACACCTCCGGAGCCAGGAGAACGGTAACCCCATTAAAGTCCCGCAAGAACTGGTCCCAAACCCCCAAATCCGCCCGCATGCTCCGTGAAACCCTGATACGGTGATGCGGACGCCGCACACCCGCGGTAGCTGCCGCCAGTCGACGTAGGAACACCCTGCCCATTGGGATGACCCGGCAAGCGAAGTTAAGGGAGCCTAGCAATGCCTGCATCTCCCGCAAGGTGACTTTCGCCGCGCCTGATATGTTCGCCACTAACACCCGCAACCGCACTACCTTGTCGGGCGGCAGTCGCGCCACCATGTCAACCGAATCCAATTCCACCCCCAAAAAAGTAAGGCGCGTGGAAGGGCCCTCCGTCTTGCCCGCCGCCAAAGGGACACCCCAATCACGCGCGAGAAGCGTGAACCCTTCCAGCAGCTGCTGACAGATCCCGCACTGACGAAGAGAAAGTCGTCCAAATAGTGGACCACGTTGCGAGAGCCGACGGACACCTCGAGAGCCCAATGCATGAAGGAACTAAACATTTCAAAGTAACAAGAGATGGAGCAGCCCATCGGCATGCACTTGTCAAAGTAAAAGTGGTCCTCAAACGCGAAACCCAATAAATGGAAGGATCCAGGATGCACCGGCAGCAAGCGAAAAGCGGACTCAATATCCACCTTTGCCAGCAAGCACCTATGCCCACACTCGCGCACCAAACGTACGGCCTCATCGAATGACGCGTAACGCACGGCGCACAATTCCTTCGGGATAAGATCATTCACCGAGGCACCCACTGGGAAAGACAAATTGTGAATCAGCCGGAATTTCCCGGGCTCCTTCTTCGGGACAATGCCCAAAGGCGACACAATGAAATTCCGGCACGGCCGTGCCTCAAAAGGCCCGGCCATCCTCCCCAAGGCCAGCTCGGCTGCCAGCTTACCCCTGACCACCTGCGCCAGGTGCCTAACCGATGGGGCGTTGCGCGCCCTCACCGGGCCCCCCTCCCCCACCACAGGTATGGGGAACCCGAACTGGAAACCCCCTTCCAAGACCCGTCGCGCCTTGACCCGCCGATACCGCCGCAACCAGGGCCTGAGTGCTGCCAAACGAATCGGGGTAGGGGCCAACTCCGTCCCACAGTCATTGCTTTGCGGCGGGAGGGTTGGGCACTTTTTTGCCACAACGGAGTGCGGAGTGCCCACCCCCCGCAGATGGAGCAACTATGCCGGAACTTACAGTCCGGAAAGGGGCACGCCGACTTATTAAAGCGCCAACAGACGTCCCCGGCTCCCTCGCCCGCGCCTTTTTGCAACCCGGGAGCCGGGCCACTCCGAAAGGGCCGCCCAGCCGAGGCCCCCCCGCTGGGGACCCCCTTTTGCCCTCCAGCACCGCCCCCCCCTTTTGCCGACATCTGCGTTAACCACAAGCTGATGTCCTGTGTCCCCCACGACAATGCGCGGTTCTCCTCCATCTTATCCCGAAACTTCTCATCATAGTTGAGCCAAGCCCAACCTTCATGAGTCTGCGCCGCCTCCAGAATAGAGTCAGCATAGGCCAGCAACATCCCATACTGCCCCGGGTAGCGCTGACCCCAAACGCTAGCCAACCGCAGGAAGGCTCTCGTCCAGTTGAGGACGTTCCGAGAAGTCTTCTTGACCCTGCCCGCTTTCTCGTCCGCCTTCCGCTTGCGCCTGCTCTCCCCCGAACGCTTCCTACCCTCCAGGAGTCGGAATATGTCGAGGTATTTTCGCTTCCATATCCTCCGCCGTAGCTTACGCGGGACCCCCTCCCAAAGCTCCGAAAAAGAAGCCAGCGTAGCCCCCCCGCCCCCACCCACTACCCCATCCCCCCCTGCGCCGGGACGAGCGCCCCCCCTACCACCCGACGAGGACGATGAAGAAGAAGACGAAGACGAAGAGGAGCCCCCCCTCCGCCGTCGCTTACGTGAGTGACGACTCTTCTTTCGCGCTTTGCGCCCCACCTCCCTCGCCCGGCCCTCCGCCCCACTCTGTTCAGCTAAATGCGCATGCAACTCACCAGCATCCGAACTCCGGGTAGGCCCGACAGGTGATAAGGTTGATGACTCCGTCGCCGCTACCTCTCGCCGCTCTTCCGCCTCCGGGACTGGCACTTCACCTGCAGCCGCTCCCGTACTCTGCGCCGAGGCCTCACCACTGGGAGTCGCGCCCCTCCCGTCGCCGGTCTGCACCTGTGGAGACACCGGCAAAAAAGCAGGGGAACCGGACAAACCCCAAGGGAGCTGCCATGGCCCCGTCCAATCCGCCCTGGAGGGTCCCTGACCCCCTCCCCTCCAATAGTCCCAACCCGACAACCCCGCCCCCCCCGGGAGCATAGGCCACCCCCAGTGCCCCCCCCCCAAACCACGCATCCTGACTCCCCACCGAAGTCTGCCAACCTGCCGGGCACTGCGTCGCCCCCACCCCCCCTGAGGAGTTCGCAGCTGACGGGGGAGGATCAGCACTGTCAGCCGCCCCCCTTGGGGCCCCTGCCGCCCTACTCCCCCCGGGCCCGTCCCCACGCATAGCCCCTGGCGCCACCCCCCGCCCACGGCCTGCCCTGCCCCCCCGTGACCTCCCAGCAGCACCAGAGAGCGCGGCTGTACCCCGCCTGCCCGGGCCTCCCGGGCCAGCCTGCCGCGGTGCCCTTTCCTTCCCCTTAATCCGTCCTCCGGAGCCACTCGAACCCCGACCCACGGGCCTCC
Organism: Ichthyophis bannanicus; assembly: GCA_033557465.1. Classification (NCBI taxonomy): domain Eukaryota; kingdom Metazoa; phylum Chordata; class Amphibia; order Gymnophiona; family Ichthyophiidae; genus Ichthyophis; species Ichthyophis bannanicus. Next base: position 60,024,221 of record CM066045.1, read on the forward strand.
TACCCCCTTTTTGGCCCCTGCCCCCGGTGCCACCACCCCCAGCCCCCCCATCCCAAACTGACTCAGTAAATGCAACAGGGAGAGAGCAGGACTAGCACCTGATCAGCCAGCCGCCGCGGAGCTTCCGACGCGCCCTGGACAGCTCCCGCACACAGACAGCTCCCGAAGTCTGGACCAGCTCTCCCGGCAGCGCAACGCACACCACCTTCGGACCGCCGCGGCCTCAAAGTCCAGGTCAGAAAAGGTGATCGCGACCGCGCGAATCGCAGACAGGCGCCCGTCCTTCACCCAGCTCCGCAAGGACTGACGTCTGCCTGCACGCTCCCTCTCTACTCCAGCGCCCCCGCCGATCTCATTGGCTCCTGCGGCCGCCCAGGCCCGCGGGAGCCAATGAATTTGAATGTCATCTACTTGCGCGGGCACGCGCCTCTCGCCTTCCCGGGGGCCCGTGCCACTCCGCCCCCCCGGTTACCTTCGGCCAACGGGCACGTGGGCCCGAGGCCTCCAATTTACGGCTGCCCCGTCATCAGCTCCTTTCTGGTCAGTGTGGGATGATTTGCCCATCCTTCCCTGATTTTTGCACTGCTGCTATTTCCTTGCTGCTTTGGTGTGGAACAGCCTGACACGGTCCTGGATTTTCTTTCAGCATTGCCACCTCCAAAGCCGTGCCGCTCTACAGCTGCTTCCACGAGGATTTGCCTTTGGAAGACATTCTGCCATCGCACTGTGCAATTTCTCCAATAGTGGATGGCACAGGGTCAGAGGTCACCAACAAAAGGACAGTATGCACTCCTGCACACAGAATTCAAAATGCTGTCTCCAAAGGAGTGAATTAAGAAAAATTCTACATGCTTTGTTTTGGACTGATATTTAATTTAAAATACAATACAGAAATAAAATATCACAAAAAGTGCAAACGTTTGGATTATTGTGTGGAGATTTCTAGCAGGAGTATGAAAAAAATCATTCCTTTTAGAGATTCACGGCAAGTGACTCATTAACTTCTGGTGGACAACTCTATGTCCAGTCAATACCTAAATGGTACGGACTGGGAAGAGCAAAAGGCGTACTGGGAGGTACAGTTTCCCTTTAACTGGCTAGCACCCGTATTTGGCACTATCTGATTAAAGATAAGCAGAAAAAACGAGGTTACTTACCTGTAACGGGAGTTCTCCGTGGACAGCAGGATAAGTCAGCCACATCTGGTGATGTCCTCCAGGCGGCACCGTGCATACGGAAGTGCTCTCCAGAGCTCAGAAAGATGAGCCTTTCTGAGCATGCCCAGGTAGCCCACCTTACCAGTCCGCCCCCTAGCCCGGCCAGTGCGTTCCTAGCTAGATAGTTTCCGGCTAGGGAGCGGCTCCGTCAGGCTGACCTCCTCCAGGGGAGGTGGGTGGGATTGTGTGGCTGACTTATCCTGCTGTCCACGGAGAACTCCCGTTACAGGTAAGTAACCTCGTTTTCTCCATGGACCAGCAGGATTGCATCAGCCACACCTGGTGCCTCCCTAGCTGCTAGTGCATGCTGAGGTGGAGGAGTAAGTGTACCTAGCCAATTAGGGAGCTAGACGGGCATCATTTAATCAATGCAATACAGCTTTATTGCAGCCAATTATGTGCAAAGTAAGGGTTTGTTAGGGCTGGAGGAACTTGAAGGGCTCCAGTGTCTGTCCTTGCGGCTACGGCGATGACCCTCACGGCCTCTGTGGTGTTGGGAGCGGTGGCGGTGTTGCTGGGAGCATTTGCGGCATTTTGAGCGATGGGCTCTGTGGCTGGAATCGCTGCTGCTGCCACTGGATCTGCTGTGCCTGGTTTCCCTGGCCCGTTTCCTGCCGCAATGTGTCCTGCAGCCTGAGGCACTCCTGCTGTGCTTGTCAGCACTGTGCCGCGGAGCTCTGGCGCCTAAAGTGTTAACGGCGCTGATCGGGCCCTCCGGGGCGGTGCGCTGAGGGTGCGGGTGTGCTCTGCCGCTTGAGGCACTTCTGCTGTGCCTGTCAGCGCTGTGGCGTGTTGCTCCGGCACCGATGGAATCGACGGCGCTGATCTGGCTCGCCAGGCTGTTCAGCTGAGGGGGCGGAGTCAGAGCGAAGCTTGAGGGATGGCGCCGGGAGCTGGCTTCCTCGATTCTGCACTGCTCTGTGCTCCGAGGAACATTAGCCCCACCCTCCAGGTAGGCAGAGTTGGAGGAATGATGCCGAGTCTTGGAGGACTAAAGCTCGTCGCCATTTCGAGCAGCATGGCTCTGCCTGCAGGAGAGCTTGGGACGGGATGTAGCCCCTGCCGACTTGAGCCCCGAGGAGTCCAGAGATGTCAGGGATATCTGAACACGCGTCAAAGGCACGGAGGGGGCATCTATGGCACGGCAGGGGATGGAGGCCTCAACGGGCGCATCTGGAGCCAGCAACACAGCAACAGTCTCTGAGGTACTTGCGTTTGCTGAGAGATAATCTTGCAGAGCATGGTTTCTAAGTCTTCGGGCTCTTGGGGACATTCTGCCACAGCGAGTGCAGTCATCCACGTCATGGTTAAGGCCCAAGCAGCGCAAGCAGATGTCGTGGGTGTCTGCGCTGCTCATTTTCCGCTTGCAGTGGAGGCATTTCTTAAAGCCAGGTTTTGTCATCGTTGAGTTGTTTGATCAGTTGAACGTTTAGGATAAGATTGTGGTGTAGGAGAGCAGGGTCCGTCTTGCTGGCAAGGCAGAAGGAAGAATACTGGCCAGGCTAGGGGGCAGACCAGTAAGGTGGGCTACCTGGGCATACTCAGAAAGGCTCACCTTTCTGAGCTCTGGAGAGCACTTCCGTATGTACGGCACCGCCCGGAGGACATCACCAGGTGTGGCTGACACAATCCTGCTGGTCCATGGGGAAGTCAGATTACACAAACAGTAGGTAAAAGGTGTTTTTGTTAACCTAACCTGCAATACTTGGCCCTTGAGTTGCTAATGTGGTTAAGACACGCTATGTTACTACAGATCCCCTTTTATGCAATGGAACCAAGCTACTATTAACGCACATTAGAACTGATAACGTATTATTCATTTATCTTTAACTGGATTAGGTTGTGAATATTGACGTCATCATTTTATGTTTCCTTCCTAATTATACAGCCAAAGTTGTTCCTATTTCTCTGACAGCCTTCCTTCATAGAGCTTAATGATTTCCCCATATAAATGGGAGATTAAATAAATAAGTAATCACACACAAAAAAAAGGAAAGAAAAATCCTCAATCAAGCCCTCAATCAGCTCTCTGATTCTAAATGAAATAAAAAAGCTAAAAATATTCTAAACAGTACCTATGCATCATTAAAATCTTAAATTATATTCAAAGCAGGGAGAGAGTTGTAATGATGAAACAAACAAGGGTCAGCAAACAGGGGCGGCTCAAGGGGGGTGCGAGGCCATGTACGGAGACTCATCGCAGGGTCTCATTTGCATAAATATTTGCATAATTTTAACATGCACTAACTTTTATTAAACATGCCTCTTAATGAGTGTCTGGATAAAGAAAGACTACCAGATTTCTACATTACTATAATCCAGTGCAACCGCCAGGCACATTAGGAAGTACTACAAAACTGCCCATTTAGAACCCATAGCAAACCCGCCGTATCCTAACAGCACTACCAGGACTCACAAAGCACCAGACCCTACCTATCAAAAGGCAACACTGCAAATATTAAACAAATACATTTCAGAGAATAACAATACATGACCTACTGAGGAAAGAGAACAAGTGGCAATGTCAAATAGGAATTACATAAACAGAATACCTCTGCTCAGTTACACATGCAGAACACAGACCATCACCAAAGAACAAGGGATTCACAATTTAGAAACAGAAAGACAATAATTAAACTGGGAACCCCAAATGCCAAACTTAGAATGTACAAAACACTGGAGAAATAAAACTATAAATTAATTTCCACTTGTACTGGGCAGACTAGATGGACCATGATGGGCTTTATCTGTCACCATATACTACTATGTTACTAAACAAAAATGCAAAGATGTTAGTGATGCACATTTTCTAGAGCCGACATATTCTAGTTAATAAATTCAAAATAAAAAAGTATTTTCTATCTTTTGCTGTTTGTGCATTTTATTTTTCAGTTGCAATTGCTCCCGTCACTTTCTTCTGGTTTCTTAGTGTCTTCTGCTAACTCTCCATTATCCGCTGTCCATTTGTCCTTTCTTCTCTCTTCTAGTTTTTTCCATTCTCTCTCTACATCCGCTTTAACATACTGATCTCTTTCTTTATTCCTTTTTCATCCACTCAGATTTCACCCCTCCATCCTCAATCCTTACTTAACTCTCCCAATACCCAGCCAATCGTAGATTTTTTTTCCCTCCCACACAAAATTTCTTTTCCCCTCTCCATCTTCACTCCCCCAGCCCCCCTCTAGTCCTTCCCCAACATCAGCTCCCTTCTAGTTCCAGCCCCACCCAGCATCTGCTCCCTTCTAGTTCCATTCTCACATGCCTCCGCATTAGCCCATTTCCAGTCCTAGCCCCCATCAGCCATTTCCAGTTTTTATCTTTATTGTGGCATTTGATATACCGTCCAATGCTAAGGCGCCTGAGTGGTTTACAATATAAAATTGCTACAAGAAACCAGGAAAAGGAAACAAAGCCATTATAAGGACAGGAAAGAGAAGAGCAGATAGAGGAAGCAATAGAGTGCTAGACTAGAGGGGGTGAGGGCGGCAAGGCGGGAAATCAGGAAAGAGAGGGAGGAAGATCAAAGGCAAGGATGAAAAGGTGGGTTTTTAACATTGCCTTAAAGCAGGGAAAGGAGAGTTTGAGGCAAAGGTATGATGGGAGTGAGTTCCATAGGAGGGGACCCAGGAAAAAGAAAGCAGAGGATCGGGTGGATTCCAGATGAGCAAATGAAGGGGAGGGGAGAGAGGTGATTGGAATGAATCTGATGGAGGGGGCAGGAGTAGATGTGAAGACAAATGAGGTCACACGAGTATTGAGGGGTATGAGTGTGAATGACGTGATGAACAGTAAGGATCTTATATTGAGAGTCCAAGCCCCCCCCCCCCATCAGTCCATTTTCAATCCTAGCCTCACCCCCAATCACCCATTACCAGTCCTATCCCAGCCCCCATCAGCCCATTTCCAATCCTAGCCCCCCCATCAGCCATTTTCAGTCCTATCCCAGATCCCCCCATCAGCATATTTCCAATCCTAGCCCCCCCTTCAGTCATTTCCAGTCTTATCCCAGTCCCCCATTAGCCCATTTCCAGCCCAGGCTCCCCCCCTCAGCCTTTTCAAGTCGTATCCCAGCCCCCCATCAGCCCATTTCCAGTCCTATTCCAGCCCCCATCAGCACATTTCCAGTCCAGGCCCCACCACATCAGCACATTTCCAGTCCTATCCCAGTCCCCCATTAGCCCATTTTAAGTCCAAGCTCCCCCATCAGCCATTTCCAGTCCTATTCCAGTCCCCCATTAGCCCATTTTAAGTCCAAGCTCCCCCATCAGCCATTTCCAGTCCTATCCCAGACCCCATTAGCCCATTTAAGTCCAAGCTCCCATCAGCCCATTTCCAATCCCAACCCATCAGCCCATTTCCAGTCCAAGCCCCTCCCCATCAGCCCATTTCCAGTCCAAGCCCCTCCCCATCACCCCATTTCCAAGCCGTGTCCCTCATCAGCCATTTTCAGTCCTATCCTAGCCCTCCCCATCACCCTATTTCCAGTCCTATCCTAACCGCCCCATCAGCCTCCAGTCCTAGCCCCCCATCAGCCTATTTCCAGGCCTATCCTAGCCCTCCCCCTCCCAAAGAGCCTCACACCTGTCTGAGTGGCTTCAGAGGGAGCCAGGGAGGTTGGTTCACCTCTGCACAACACTGGAGTGAAGAGCAGCGTGTTCCTTCTCTCCCGCTGTGTTCTTGTGAAGCGCGCCGAGTGCCAGGAAAGGTTAAAGGGACATTTCCTGTTTCCTGGCACTCAGCGTGCTTCACAAGAACAAAGCACGAGTGAAGGGACACACTGCTCTTCACTCCAGCACTGTGCAGAGGTGAACCAGCCTCCCCGGCTCCCTCTGAAGCCGGCCCTGCAAACCCATTCAGCAGAATGAAGTTTGCGCAGGGCCCTGTGAGAACAACATTCTAGCACAAAGGACGGGCCAGCCCTGTGAGCAAACAGAAAATGCACCATTCCTGAAAGGGGAACCCTCAAACGTCCCAGATTCCCAAACGCACACCTTGGGTGAATCTGGGCTCTTTAACGGCCTGTATCAAGGGTAAACAATGTTTTTAATGTGTTTATTGTGCTGATCTCTCATTGCTTCGGTATGATCTTATGGTTTTTACATACATAGTAACATAGTAAATGACGGCAGATAAAGACCAATATGGTCCATCTAGTCTGCCCAGTAAGATGGCAAGAGTAGGTGCACCTGCCTCTCCGTGCAGGCCACCCCTCCCCCATGTCTTTTTTTTTTTTAGGGGTGAACCCACCACTCTGTGTAGGACAGCCCTGTATGTTGAGAAATTAGTTAGTTAAGTTTATTTTGATTTTACCCTGTTGCTGTAAAGGGATCCACTGTGTCTGTCCCATGCCATTTTGAATTCTGTCACTGTGTTTGTCCCCACCACCTCCATCGGGAGGGTATTCCAAGCATCCATCACCCTTTCAGTGAAAAAGTATTTCCTGACATTGCCTTTCAATTTACCCCCTTGCAGCTTCTCTGTCTTTGGAAGAGGTTTGTTTGTTCATTATTTCTCTTTAAAGTATTTACTTTCTTTAAGTCATGTCCTTACAGCTATGGGGGGGAGGGGGGTTAAGTGCATTTTGATTTTTTAAGTATGAAGCACATTTTAGAAATGATTTTGAGCTGTCATCACTGGGGCATTTTTTGAGCAGACAGGCACCAATAAATCCACAGAAAAACGGTGACCTAGTCATAGCAGAGGAAGTAACTACAGCAGGAAACAAGCACCCCAGGGCTTTTAAGCACTCAGGATAGAACTTGGATGTTAAAATGCATATGTTCCACTGTGTAAGTTCATTTACAAACATGTTTAAAGTTAATAGCGTAAGCCATTGGCAAATTATTCTCAAGAACAGCAATAAAATACCAAAGTTCATAGCGACAAAAGCTGAAAAAGTTATTCTTCTACTTCCCACACTTTGGCTTCACTAGGACGATGCAGGTAAAAATCTTCAGCCAGATGTTTTAAAAATTGTCTTGTTTGTGTGCCTTGATTAAGAACATAAAGGCCATTCTGGGTCAGACCAAGGTCCATCAAGTCCAGTATCCTGTTTCCAACAGTGACCAATCCAGTTCACAAGTAGCTGGCAAGTTCCCAAAAAGGTGCACACATTCCATAATGCTTGTCCCAGGGTACACAGTGGATTTCCCTGGTCCTCTTTAATATTGGTTTATGGACTTTCCCCCCAAGAACTTGTCTAAACCTTTTTTAAATCCTGCTACACCAACTTCTTTTAAGCTCCACGGAGAAGGGACAGTCTCTTTTCTCGGTCTCTCCAAGCCTGTTTAGAGTCATTATGACTTTAATTTACTACACACCTTTCCAACGAAAAAGTTCAAAGCTTGCTACAGCAGATTAAAATCTACACCGCAATAAAAAATGTGGTGTAGATTTCCACCATCAAAGCAGCACGCCGTTTCTGGGGCAATTTCTCCAAATGGGTTAGTTTTGCACAAACCATAAGAGTCATGAATCTCACTCCTAAGCCAGGGCATGTGGGGTATGATCTCAGTCTCTCAAATGTATTGCTAAGGCTCGGCGTAGTACTTGCATCGTGCCAAAGACAACCGCCCCCTGGAGTTCGTAAGATGTAACATGTATGGGTAGTTTGTCAAGATTTGCTTGGCTACTAATATGATGGGCAATATTTCTGTATCTTTCTGCCACATTCCCATAGCCTCTGACTGCCTTTTTGGTACTTCAGGATCTTCTCCCTCTCCATGCAGCTCACAGAATAATCGCTTGCAGCTGACACTTCTATTATCAAAGCCCTTCTGGTATTTTTTTCCTTTACCACTATGTCAGGTTTCCTCACATCCAATTTCTTATCCATCAGAATGGGAATGTCCCAAGTTATCGTACCGTCTTCATTCTCCAAATTCTCTTAGGCTTTTCTTGTACAGCGATGTTGTAGTGCTTGCAAAGTTTCCAATGGATGAGACGTGCCACCTTGTTGGTGTTCCAGTCACCCATGACTATCAGGATATCCTGTTTGCATGGTCTGTCAGTTTCAGCATGTACTTGTTTATAGAACTCATCAACTTCTTTCTCTTTTGCAGCTATTCTTGGGGTATATACCCGAATTATAATTGCGTTGATGGGCATTCATCATAGACAAATAGAAATTAAGCGTTCACTGACTGCACTATATTTCATCACAGTTCTTGAAAGTTTCTTCTTAATTATAAATGCAACACCATTTCTTCTTTGTCTTTCATTTCCAACATAGTAGACCACATGATCATCAGATGCAAAGTGCCTGATGTCAGCCCATTTCAGTTTGCTGACACCCAAAAGATTGACTTGTACACGTTCCATTTCATTCTTGACCACCTCCAACTTCCCTTGGTTCATGCTTCGTACGTTCCATGTCCCAATATGTAAGACATCTTTGCAACTTCTGACTCTCATTTCATGTGCAATTAAATCAGCAGTCAGACTGCGAGGGCTTTGATCTGTCCACATAAATGCTGGCTTTACTCTGAGAAGTCTTCAGCTCATCCCCAGAAGCCATTTGCCTTCCAGCCTGGAGGTCTCACCTTCCAGTACTATCGTGCAATTCGTTTTGTGACTATTCATTAGGTTTTCATGGCAAGATACAGAAGTAGATTGCCAGGCCTTTCTTTCGCTCAGGTAATTCTAGTGTTGTTGCAGTTGTCACAGAAATGTGACCATCCACCGCCAACATTGTTCCATTCTGCTGCTGCCCAGATGGGTGGTTTGTCTTAGTCTGGCACCTCAGCTGAGACCTGTCTATCTTGGGAGACCCTGCCAGTAGTTTAGCTACTGATAGCTAAGCTCTCAGCACGACAAACTGCAAATGAAGCTACGGGTGGGTACCTTTTTATCCTGGGTGATGTGTGACCATTCTGTATTTTCCTTTTTTCTTCCTACCATACTTTATCACAGTGTCATCTTGTTGAGATTTAGTATAGATTTTATACGAGGGTCCCAACATGAAGGTACTCAGCAAGATTTGTGGAGAAAAGTATTCCATCACCCTATTCCTGTGAGGAAGGAGCTGTGGTCCTTGCTGAAAGGTGACACCTAGTGACTAGTTTTAGGGCCCATGATTGCAGGGTTCTAGAAGCTACTTTGATGCATGACCCCATCCCATCTGCTGCACCTCTGACCCAGAACCATCACTTGTAATGACTGGACCAAAATTTAAGTTGTGATAGGATATAAATTAAAGAAAAAAAATCCCTGTTGTGAATGAAAACTCAGGGCCATCCTAGTCCTAGCTCTGCCCAAACTGGAAGTCTGAAAGAGGAGGAGGAAACCGCAGGGTTGTTGAAAAGGAAAAGATTTATGAAACCCCCACTAGCTGGAATGGCACACGAAAAGGCTGTGCGTTATGAACATGGGCATTACAGTAAATTAGGGTTTCTTCTAAAATCTATTTTAATATTTTTCAAAGCAAATGGCATGTCACAAACATCCAGTATATGCATGGATGAACTTGTGATGCTGCAAAACTGGAAGAAAAGTACGCAGCTCCAAGCTTTTTTAGTCTAAAAAGTGATCCCATCCTGGCAAATAAGAACGAGACAATGAGACAGAGAATACACAGATGAAATTAGATTGTTCGTAAATGCTCTTTATTAGCTCATGTTCCACTTTGTTTTGCTGCAAAGAAACAGCTAGTAAATACTTTAAATCTTCACAACCTGTTTTTTTTGTCAAAGAAGATGGGCTAAAGCTAAATATTTATACTGCTTTCTATTTTTTATGCTACATAAACTGGAATTAAATTATTTTCATTCTTTACACACCTACAGTTAGGTCATAGATATTTCCAATGGCAGGGAAAATGGCTCTCAACTAAATTGAAAAAAGAAAATCTATAACCACTAAAGGGTCTTCAACTGCCATCACCATATTTATTTTAATATTTTAAAGGAAGATAATAGACAATCGGATGAAAGGTTAGTGGTGCTGTCCGGTTCGGTTTCTTTACGTGATTAGCAACTGCTAAAGGTAACAGGATTCTAGATTTTTCAACCTCTGAGTGAGTCCGGGAGCTACTGTGGTAATAATCTGCACCTCCACCGTGCCATCTGCCCCCCTCACTCCTCTGTTGTTCACCAGCCAGCCAGGGCTTCCCGCAGCAGCGCTTCAACTTCTGGACGGCGGCTCATTTTGTTTCCTTTGCCCTGGAAGCGACCCCGCTTTCCGGCACCTTTTCCCTCCAGGAGCTCAGCCACCCTACAAGGAGAATCACAAGGGGGTGGGAAGGTGAGGAGGATGGGGTGGGGTAGCGAAATGAAACAGAGGAAAAAGAAGGCTTCAGATCAGCTCCCCCTTTTTTTTTTTTTTTTTTTTTTTTTAAGTGGTAGGCCAATTCAGTTTTATCCCTCCCAACCGCAGTCCACAGAAAAGCAGCATGCAATAGGAGTTAAAACCAGGAATGGTCTTTGGTCAAAAGGTAAAATAAAAACAAATGGAATAGCTGGCAAGCCCCCAAGAAAAATGCAAACCTTGAGTAAAACCTTTTGACCCGGGCAATGACCTCTATAGTGCAATGCCTTACTTTAACTCAGAAACTAGTTAAAAGACAGTTAGGAAAGTGTCTGGGTCAAGACACTATCTTAACTAATAACCACTGCAAGATTCAAATTCTCGGGGCTACAAAGGCCCCTTGCCTTGAGCTTGCATCATTAAAGCATTGCTAGCCATAGAAAGGCATTAATTCATGATATCCATCTGTTATGCTGGTTTTCTTTGTTTGAATGCCTTTATGGTTATTGTTTGTGAACTAACGTGACAATTCCTTTCTGCTTTCTTGTAACTTTTAAAAGAACAGCGAGAAAGCACAATTACTTACCTGTAACAGGTGATCTCTGGGAACAGCAGGAATTAGTCCTCACTTATGGGTACGTCGGTACCGACGGAGCCTGCGCGGGAACGCTCCCCAGCTTCCCAAAAAGGAAAGCTTTTGGGAGCATCCCACAGCGCCTGCGCGCTGCCTTCCCGCCTTTCCTAACCAACTCTCCTCAGTTCGAGTTTAAAGCTGAGACAATAGAGAGAGAGAGGAAAGGAAAGTTAAAGAGAGAAACAACTCCTAGGGGAGGTGGGAGGGTTGTGAGGACTAATTCCTGCTGTTCCCAGAGATCACCTGTTACAGGTAAGTAACTGTGCTATCTCCAGGAACAAGCAGGAATGAGTCCTCACATATGGGGACTCCCTAGCTAAGATGCCTGGGAGATCCCCAAGGGTATGAGACCCTGAAGGGTTCCTCGTCTTCCTATGGATCTCAGGCATCCATTCAGGGAAGGAGGGCAGGAGTTGTTCAAGAATGGAACAGGTGTCTGAGGACAGCCTGACCAAACAAGGCATCCCGGCGGGAGTCCTTGTCCAAACAGTAATGGGCTGTGAAGGTATGAACCGAGGCCCAGGTGGCTGCTCGACAGATCTGGTCGATGGACACAGAATGAAGATGAGCCATAGAGGTGGCCATGGCCCTCACATTGTGAGCTGTGACATGGCCCTCCAGAGAAAGGTTCTTACTCTGGTAAGCAAAAGAAATACACTGAGCAATCCAATTGGACAGTGTTCTCTTAGAGACTGGAAGTCCTAAATGAGAAGGATCAAAAGCAACAAAAAGCTGGGAAGGGGGAGGGACCAAGAAAGATACCATATACCCAGGTCCAGGGACAATATGTACTCTCTGGGCTGCTGCACAGCAACTTTGCCCAGCGGGTCTACTTAATCTTCTGCCCCCATCATGTGTCGCTAATTAATCAACCATCTCCTAGCTGCTCGGCTCACAGCTGGCGTTGTGAACATGTGCAATCGCAGAGCGATGTGAACTACCTGATGACAATCCACCCGGGATTGATATTACAGAAAGTCGATTTATTGGTTCTTCATACAAAACACTCATTTTATTCATCAGTCTAGGGAGCAGAGGCTGGAGAAGGGAAATGAATACAAGCCCTCTTTGTGGTAACACTGCCTTCGAGTCACTAGACTGGACTTTGTTTTCTATTAATCATGGTCCATCCTGATGCTAATTAATGCAAAGCTGTGATAACACTAGACCAGGCATTTTCAACACTTTACTCAAGTACCAGCTGGGTTTTCAGGGTACCCACAATGAATATACATAAGGGGAAATTTTACTTATGATAATTTTCTTTCCTGGAGTCTTGCTAGACCAGTCCAGACAAGTGGATTATCTCCCCTAACCAGCAGAAGTTGAGACAGAGAAAAAAATAGAAATGTTGTGACATCACTGGCATAATATCCAGTACAACTAGGGGCACTCGCCAGTATCTGGTAACAATACATACCACAAAAGAGGACTTTCAAAGGAGGCCCACTGCCAAACCCCAATTATGTTGTTGTTGTTAAGTGCCGTCAAGTCAGTGTCGACTCATGGCGACCCTCTGGATAGTTGTCCTAAATAGTGTTCGGTCTTCAGTCAGGCAGCTCATTGTTGACAGACTGGTACCCGTAGCTGCTGTTGTTGTATCGATCCATCTCATTGCTGGCCTTCCTCTTTCGCGTTGACCTATCTTGCCAACCATGTCGTCTTTCTCTAATGATCTCTCTCTTCACATGATGTGTCCAAAGTATGAAAGTCAAAGTCTTGTCATCTGAGCTTCTAAAGAAAGCTTAGGTTTGATCTCCTCTCGTACTGACTGGTTTGTTCTTCGGGTAGTCCATGGTATACGTAGTATTCACTAGTCCAACAAAGAGCAAGAAGCCACGTCAGATAAAGGAACACAGTCTAGAAATGTGGTAGGAAAGACCAAAGGGTAGATTATACCAAAAACTTTATTTGGATTGCCAGAAGACAAAGATAACTGGCAAAATCAACAAGTTCATCGTTGAAGGAGAAAACGATCAACACAAACAGAAAGTGTTGATAGTTTTCTTTTGCAGCGCTGGCACGGATTCCTCTAAATATTTGGCATAATGCTAACAACCCCCCTTCTTTTGCATAAGGACCTATGAAGTGTCTAGTATTCACATTCTAAGCACAAGAGTTTTAATTTCATCGTTGAGTTTGCCTTTTTACCCCTGAGGAAGTTTTAAACGAAACACGGCCTGTGTCGGGTTATATTGGCAAGCCAAATAAAGTTTTTGGTATAATCTACCCTTTGGTTTTTCCTACCACATTTCTAGACTGTGTTACGTAGTATTCACTGCCAGCACCATCATTCAAAGACATCAATTTTCTTCCTATCTAACTTTTTCACTGTCCAGCTTTCACATCCATATGATGTTATTGAAAATACCATGGCTTGAAAAGTCAAATCTTTGTATGGAGAGAGACATCTCTGCTCTTGAGAATCTTGTCTAGGTCTTTCATAGCCATTCTGCCAAGAGCAATGCATCGTCAGATTTCTTAATTGCTTCTTTATTGATAGTTGATCCAAATAGGTTAAAGTTGTCCACAATTTCAATTTCTTCTCCTTCAACTATGAACTTGTTGATTTTGCCAGTTATCATGATCTTTGTCTTCTTTACATTAAGGAGCAGACCCATATTGAGACTATGGGGCTTGTTTACAAAGCCGCGGTAGCGATTCGCGATCGTTATCGGAGCCGCGGCCCCATTGATTTCAATGGGGCCGCGGCTCCGATAACGATCGCGAACCGCTACCGCGGCTTTGTAAACAAGCCCCTATGTTCTTTGATCGTGAGAAGCAAATGTTTCAGATCATCTTCACTTTCAGCTAGTAATGTGGTATCATCAGCAAAACAAAGTTGTTGTTGAGTCTTCCACCAATCTTCACACCTCTGTTGTCTTCATACAATCCTGCTTCTTTGACAAATTTGTTCTGCATATAAATTAAAAAGGTAGGGGGAAAGTATGCAGCCTTGCCTTACAGCTTTGCTTATTTTAAACCATTCTGCTTCTCCTTGTTTCGTTCGAACTGTTGCTTCTTGATCAATGTACAGATTGTGCAAGAGAACGATCAGGTGTTCTGGTATACCCATGCTTCTTAATGTGACCCAGAATTTTTCATGGTTTACACAGTCAAAAGCTTTGCTATAGGTGATAAAGCACAAATAGATATCCTTTTGGTATTCTTTAGTTTTTTCAAGGATCCATCTCACATCTGTGATGATGTCTCTCGTTCCTTGCCCTTTCCTGAACCCTGCTTGCACTTCAGGTAGTTCTTGTTTCAGGTATGGTTGTTGTCTCTTGGATAATCTTCAGTAGAATCTTGCTGGCATGTGGGATCAGAGCGATTATGTGATAATTTTCACAGTCAGTTGGATCACCTTTCTTTAGTATTGGTATAAACACAGATCTTTTCCAGTCAGTTGGCCATGATGTTGTCTTCCATATTTCTTGGCAGAGCCTTGTAAGTACGGTAACAGCTGCATCAGATTGCTGTAATACTTCTATGGGAATGCTATCAATGCCTGGTGCTTTGTTCTTTGATAAGGCTTTCAATGCTGCTTTAACTTCTTCTTTCATCACCAATGGTTCCCGATCATAAGGTACAGGTTGAAACGGCTGTTGATCCACTTGATCTTTATCATAAAAACTCTGTATATTCCTTCCACCTTTTCTTGATCTTCTCAGCATCATTCAACATAGAACCTTGAGTATCTTGTAACATTCCAATTCGAGGCTGGAATTTTTTCTTTAAATCTCGTAGCTTTAGAAAAGCCAATCGTGTTCTTCCTCTAATAGTTTCTGCTTCTATTTCCTTGCATGTGTCATTATAGTATTTTTCCTTGTCCTGTCTTGCTGCACATTGAAAATCTCTGTTGAGTTCTGCGACTGTCTTTCTTTCTCCTCTGGCTTTAGCTTCTCTGCATTTCTGGGCAATTTTCAGAATTTCTTCCGCCATCCATTTTGGCTGTTTTTGCTTTTTCACCTTTTGTAGAGACTTCTTGCTTTCTTCTAACATAACCTTCTTGATATCATTCCATAACTCTTCTGGAGCTCTGTCATTTGCATCTAAAACAGTAAATCAATTTTGCAGGCAATCTTTAAATTCCAGTGGTATATTCTCAAGGCCATATTTTGCTGCATTCATGAGTGGCTTGCTCTTTTTCAACTTTAGCTTGCGTTTGCATACTAGTAGTTGATGATCTGTACCACGGTCAGCTCCAAGTTTTGTCTTTGTTGATGTTATAGAGCGTTTCCATTGTTGACTTCCACAGATGTAGTCAATTTGATTTTTGTACAATCCATTGGGTCCATGAGTACAGTCACCGCTTGTGTTGCTGGAAGAAGGTGTCTGAGATGAATTGATCATTGGTCTTGCAGATTTCTATCAGTCTTTCTCCAGTTTCATTTCTTTGCCAAGTTCATATTTTCCAACCACTTTGCCTTCTTCTTTGTTGCCAACTTTTGCATTCCAGTCACCCATGACTATCAGGATATCCTGTTTGCATGTTCTGTCAATTTTAGCTTGAACTTGTTCATAGAACTCTTCAGTTTCATCCTCTTCTGCAGCTGTTGTTGGGGCATATACTTGAATTATAGTCGTATTGATAGGCATTCCTTGTAGATGAATAGAGATTAAGCGTTCACTGACTCCATTGTATTTCATTAAAGTTCTTGCAAGTTTCTTTTTTATTATAAATGGAACACCATTTCTTCTTTGCCTTTCATTTCCAGCACAGTAGACTATGTGATCATCTGATGCAAAGTGCCCGATGCCAGTCCATTTCCGTTCACTGACACCCAACAGATCAAGTTGTACACATTTCATTTCACTCTTGACCATCTCCAACTTACCTTGGTTCATGCTTCGTACGTTCCATGTTCCAATATGTAAGACATCTTTACAGCTTCTGACTCTTATTTCATGCACAGCTACATCAGCAGTCAGACATCCCGAGGGCTTTCATCCAACCACATCATAAATTCTGGCTTTACTCTGAATAGTCTTCAGCTCTTCCCCAGTAGGTAGTTGAGTGCCTTCCGACCTGGGGGTCTCATCTTCCAGCACTGTAGTGCAATTTGTTTTGTTGTGACTAGCCATTGGGTTTTCATGGCAAGATACAGAAGTAGACTGCCAGGCCTTTCCTCCGCACAGTTTAAGTTTAGTGCTGTTGCCATTGTCACAGAAATGTGATCCTCTGCCTTCAACACTGTCCCATTCTGCGGCTGCCCAGATGGATGGTTTGTCTTTGTCTGGCACCTCAGCTGAGACATGCCCATCTTGGGAAACCTTGCCAGTAGTTAAACTACCGATAGCTTAGCCCTCAGCATCACTGATGCACACAAGTCTTCACAGCACGACAAGCTGCAAATCAAGTGAGGAAAACCCCAATTATACCATATGCAATTCTGAAGGGGGATACTGTGTACAGATTATACTGACTGTACTGCAGGATTCCAATGCCCCAAACAGTCACAAGGTGTGGGTCCTAGACTGGTCTAACAGGACTTCAGGAAAGGAAATTATTGGTAAGTAAACTTTCCCCTTTCAGAGCATCCTGCTAGACCAATCCAGACAAACGGGAAGTGCCAAAGTCCCTTCTGGGTGGGCCTACAGTGCAGCTGACAGCACTTGTGCCGAACTGGGCCGCAGAGCATGCCTGAACATCCAAGCGATAGTGCCTCACGAACGTAGACAGGGACAACCACGTCGCTGCCATGCAAATCTTGACAGAGGACACCACCGAAGCCTCCATCCAAGAGGACGCCTGCGCGCGAGTCAAATGAGCCTTCAAGGCTGAAGGCACTGGTTTACCAGACAACAAACAGCCCAAGGTGATGGCTTCCTTGAATCCACCTGGCTAAGGTGGCCTTGGAAGCCGCCTAGCCATGACGGGGAGCAATGAACAGCACAAAAAGGTGATCCGAATGTGAAAGGAATTTGTCTCCTTCAGATATTGCCATAACACCCTGTGAACAGCCAAGCAGCGGAGGTGTTGATTTCCCCTGACATACTGAGCGCAGTAGGAGGATGGCAGAGAAATCATCTGATTGACATGAAAGGGCAAAAGGACCTTGGGAAGAAAGGAAGGCACCAGTTGCAAGGTGACTCCCTTCCCTGAGGAGAGGAAAGAGTCCTGGCAAGACAATGCCTGCAGCTCCGAGACTCAATGCGCCGAAGTCATGGCGACAAGGAACACAGCATTCAAGGTGAGTCCTTAATGGTGACTCACTTCAGCAGCTCAAAGGGCTCCCGCATGAGAGCCCAGAGCACCACCACTAAATTCCAGGGAGGCACGGCAGGAAGTAACAGAGGCCGTAAGGCTTGAACTCCCTAGAGAAACCAGCCCATGTTCTGATGGCAAACCAGGGACTGTCCGGCCAACGGGCCATGGAAGACCATGAAAGCCACCACCTACATTCTCAGGGAACTCCACATGAGTCCCTTCTAAAACCCCTCCCGCAGGAAGGAAAGGATGGAGGGGAGTTGGGCTTTCCAGAGTGACCAATGCTCAAAACACTGCCAGACACAAACATAGGCCAAGGAAGTCAACCGGCACTGAGCACTTAAGAGCGTGTTGACCACCGAGATGAATAGCCTTTTCACGTCAGTTGCCACCGTTTAACAGCCAAGCCGTAAGCGAGAAGGGAGCCAGGTCATCCATGAGGACAGGCCCCTGCCGCAGCAGGCCTCTGCGAGTCCCCAGAGGCAGGCAAGGGGCCACCCTCAACCTCGCTAGATCTGCATACCGGAGCGCCTTGGGCAAAACTAAATGCTGTGCATGGACTCACATTATTGAACATAATTGCTGCTTGAGAAGAAGAATAAAGGATAAACTGTTGGTGGCACACTGGAATGAGAAACATACAGTATCAGACCTCAGGTTTCTGGTGATCAGGATGGTTCGTCCACATTGGAAAGGAGAAGATATGAAAAAATATTATTACAGAGATATATTTTTAATTTAGGATCTTTAATACCCCATGGTCTTAATTTGGATCAGGGCTTTTCTGTTTTTCTAAGTCCTGACAATTTTTGCAGTTTTAGTTTTATTCTCATTTACTTTTTAGTTCCAACCCCCCCCCCCCTTTTTCCCCTCTCCTGCCTTTCCCCTCTTACCTCCCTTCTTTTCCCCCACCTTCTCTTCCCCCCCCCCCTTCCCTTCCCATCCCACCCCACCAACCCCCACACCCCACTTTCTTCTTCTTCACCGTCTTCGGGAAGCCGGTCTTTGTAGTACAGTCCATCACTGGTTTCACTCTTTCCTTTCTTCCCGTTCTTGTGCAGTTCTTTCTTCTTCACCTGCCCTCCCTTCTTCCGATTCACAGCACCTTTCCTGCGGGGTCCCACAGGGCTCCGTTCTTGCCCCTCTTCTTTTCAACCTCTTTTTGGCCCCTCTTGCTCTTCTCATACAGCAGTCAGGTATCTCAGCTTTCTTTTACGCCGATGACATTCTCTTACTTCATCATACCTCTCCTTCCTGTCCCGATCTTGCCCCACTGAACTCCTGTCTTTCATCTGTAGCAAACTGGCTCACCACTAACTGTCTTCACTTAAATCTTACTAAGACTCTTGCCATTTGGTTCTCTTATGGTGGTCCTTCCCCCTCTTTAGCCCCTTCTTTCTCTGACTCTCCGGTTCCACTAGTCTCTATCTTTCGGTACTTAGGTGTCCACTTTGATTCTGATCTTTCTTTTCACACTCATATTTCTCATATCACAAACTTCTTTTTTTCTTCGTCAAATTCGTTCAGTTCGCCCTTTTCTCTCTCCTTCAGCCCTGACCACACTGGTATTATCTTTAGTTATGTCACGGGTAGATTTCTCCAATTCATTGTTCCTTGGTCTCCCTAAAAATCAGGTAACCAGACTTCAAAGAATACAGAATACTGCTGCACGCCTTGTCACACATTCCACTCTCCGGGATCATGTCACTCCTTTACTCTTCCGTCTTCACTGGTTGTCTGTCTCATTTCATTCTCAATTTAAGCTCCTGACCCTGTTACATAAAGTTTACCACACTAGCACTCCTTTGTATCTGATTGATCTCCTTTCCTTTCACTCCCCTAGGTATACACCCCGCTCTTTCCACCTCAACCGTCTTGCCCTTCCCTTCCCCTTCCCGTGCTCACTTGCAACTCACTCGTCTTTCAGCTTTTTATTTTGCTGGTCCTGCTCTTTGGAACTCTCTTCCCTCTTCTCTCCGTCTGGAACCACAATACGTCACTTTCAAACAAAACCTTAAGACCCATCTGTTCTCCCTAGCATTTAATGTTCCTTCTCCTTTTGTATGAGTTTACCCCTTTTTTGTATATTAGTTTTGCCTTTTGTATCTCGTCCTGTCTCTATTATCTTTTTCTGTCCTTTATAATTTTGTACATTCCTTTCTTTTTACCGGCCTCGGCCAAATATTTATGTATTTTATTATTGTACACCGCCTTGATTGATATAGAAAGGCGGTTTTTATCAAATGATTAAACCTTAAACCTCCTCTTTCCCCTCTCCCTTATTTCATGGTTTTATGATATTTTATGGTTTTTAATTTAATTTAATAAAATAATTTTGTTTATCATGGTTTTATGTTTTTAACTTGACTTTTATGTTTTTTATTTCCAATTCCTCTTTTACCAATTCATTGTGCTTATCTTTGAAATGATTTTTTTATTTATTGGGCATATTTTAGGTTTTGTTGTTGTTAAGTGCTGTCGAGTCAGTGTCGACTCATGGCAACCCTCTGAATAGTTGACCTAAGATGTGTTCAGTCGTCAGTCAGGTGGCTCATTGTTGATAGACTGGCACCCATAGCTGCTGTTATTGTATCAATTCAACTCATTGCCGGCCTCTCTCTTTTGTGTTGACCTTCTACCTTGCCAAGCATGATGTCTCTCTCTAACAATCACTCTCTCTTCGCATGATGTGTTCAAAGTATGAAAGTCGCAGTCTTGTCATCTGAGCTTCTAAAGAAAGCTTAGGTTTTATCTCCTCTAGTACTGACTGGTTTGTTCTTCGGGCAGTCCACGGTACACACAGTATTTGTTGCCGGCACCATAATTCAAAGGCATCAATTTTCTTCCTGTCTATCTTTTTCACTGTCTAACTTTCACATCCATATGATGTTATTGAAAATAATTTTAGGTTTTAAGCACTTCTTATTGGCACTTATATCAATTTTATCTGTTCTATTTTAATTGTTTTTGTTTAATTTATATAATTTTTTATTCTGTTTGTACTGATTTTACTGTTTTTAGTTTGGAATCTTACTAAGCCCAGTATATATAACAGTACTTTTATTATAGGAACACATTTGCTTTATTGCACATAATTTATCTGTTTAATTCTCACCATTTTGATCACATCGCTCTCTTTCAAGCTAGAAATATTGTTCGGCTACGTCCTTCTGGCTCCCCCTGGTGACAGTCCTCTGTAATGCAATTGTTTTTATTTATTTTATTTCTTTCTTTAATATACCGCGCTTTATCTGCAATATTTACAAGAGGAGACTGAAGACTTACTGATTTACAATTAGCAATAGAATACATTCTTTCGTTGCTCCTTTGTTCATGGCAATTTTTATTTTAAGATATATTTATTGCAGTTTTATTGTTTTTATTGTTGTTTCACTTTTCACAGTGCCATTTTAATTATTTTATTTTTCTTCTGTAACTCTATTATTTTTAGTGTGTGGTGTCACTGGTCCCTGATATATCATATATTGTTTTTATCTACCTGTCCTTTTTGTTAGTATTTTATTTGGGAGCAGTTTTATTTTATTTTAGTATTATGAGTATCATTGTTCTGATTAATGTTTCATTTTTACGTCTTTCTTTTTCAAGATGTGCCAACTTCATGTTTGTTGACACTTGTGCCACTTTTATGATTATATTTTTGGTCGCATCACTTCAAATATCGTGCTTAGGCATGTGCGGTTTTTATACTGTTTTTTTTATCACATATTGTTTTTATTGATTCGATCTGTTCTTGATTTCTCTATCATAATGGTATAGGGTTAAATGATTCCCTAACAGCCCCGAATAATGGGCTTCTCTTTTACAACTGGTCTTAGGATTAGGCTTCAAATTTCACATTTTTTGCTATATTGCTTTTGATCTTTTTAAGTTGTTTTATTGATATATTTAGAGTACAAGCACTGCCTTCACCATGTTCCTCCCTAACACCGGGTTTGCTTGCCTGACAACACCTAGTTGCTCTGGCACCAAGAGGACTTTTAAACTGTGGCATTTTTTGCTAAATGCGTTTCACAGTTGCTTCGAAAAGAAGCAGAGTCATTTTTCTCTGTTCTCAAGGCAAGTTCAGAAGTATTTTTTCCTACAATTTGTTGACCTACGTCTAGTTTGTTAACGGCTTATACATTAGAACACCTGAGAAAACCCAGATTGATGTCTAATGTTAAAGTCCTGATTCGTGGCAGGTTGATGAGTGCAGTTTGGGGCGGACACCGCATGATCAAATAGATTATGTTCTGTTATAGACTTTTAATATAATGTTCCCCCTTAGGTTTTAGTATTTTTTAATTGTATATTGTCTTTATTGTATTTATATGCTTGCCTTCATCATATGGAATTTATTTTACTTACATGTTTTTTTGTGCTGTGTCCACTAAGGATCTTTATGAAGATCCTATAACATGATATTGCTCCATTTATCTTGGAGCCGCTACCAAAGTTGATTTTATGTCAGCTTGATTAGTCATACTTAGAGCTTCACCCAAACTGGTGTTTTTCTAATTTAGGGTCACCTTTGTATGTATGACACTTAACAGTTTTTTGTACCTCCCCTATTTGCCCTGGGTATAGGTTCCCAATTAATCTGGAGATACCAAGAAGTGTTTTGCAGCCTTTACACTCCCATACTTCCATACTATACACAGTGAGTTGTATAATTAGTTTCTTTTTTTTGTCTGTTGTTCATTTGTAGTTTTTCAAATATACATATTTTCTACTAAGCCGTGTTGTTCCTACAGTTTCCGAATAGTCTCTCATTACTATGCTATCCTTTTAAGAAAGGGTTTCAGTATTGTTTTGTATACATATAGAAAGTTACATGATTGGTCCAATGGACACTTTATTTTGACTTTTATTCTTCTTTTTAACTATATTTTATTATGATCACAGATTTCATGCATATTATATTTAATTTACACATATTTATTTATTTTCTTATTTATTTATTTGGCAAACATTTATATACCGCTACTTCCAGCGATCAGCAGCGGTCTGATTACATAAGGAGAACTGTCAAATCAGTACAGTAAAATTTGGGGTGCGTACACGTTGATTCGGAGGGAAGGCACATCACACAAGCGGGTTCTGTTTGAGGATATGGGTACTAATTACATATATACATGAATACTTATATACATTTGAGGATAAGGGCAGTAATTACATATATACATATATACATTTTCATAAACGAGCAGGCGTACATAGATATGTTTTGGTCTCCTGGGGTGGATAAGCTTAGACCCCTTGGGTTTAAGTCAAATTGAAATGACTCTGGAACAGATTAGTCTTGAGTTTTTTCCTAAAGTCAGTTAGTCATTTATGTTCATTTATGTTCTATAACAATATTTTTATGGTTTTTATTAGGTTCGGTGTATGCTTTTTTTAAATTTTATGTATATTTGTGTTTTAATAAAACAAGTATAAAAAAAGTTCAATGTAAAATGTTTTGTTCTATGTAAACCGCTTTGACCTGGTGAAAAATAATAGGTTTGCTTTTATTTGTCTGAGGCTTACCCCCCCTGAAAAGGTAACCTTTGCTGAAATGCACTGAAATAAAGGCTGTTGAACTTCACCTCACTCTGATCTGTTGCCCTGCTTTAGCTGCCAGAGTGCATGTGCTCTTTTCTGTGGAACACAACAGGAAAACATATAGAAGTTGGGTCATGGGCCATGCCTGGATCAATGTGTCTATCGCAGCAGCCATCGGCTGAAGAACTCCGGGACCTTCTTGTTGGCTGGCGTCACCAACAGATCTATACTCTGGTGACCTTAGAACCACACAATGCGCTGGAAGATCCACGATACCAGTTTCCATTCACAGGGGTCAAGTGTTGACTGAGAAAATTCACCTGGACATTCTCCTCTCCTGCAATGTACTGGGCCAAGATGACCAGCAGATGAGCCTCCGCCCATGGAAACAGTAGATGCAATTCGCAGGCCAGCCCCGGGCACTTCATGCCCCTGTGCCGATTCACATATGTCGTGGCCGCGGCATTGTCCAAGGGGATCCTGATGGCGTACCCCTGCAGCAGAGGGAGAAACTTCACTAGTGCCAGCCAGGGGGTGTGCGCCTCCAGATGATCGATGGCCCAGCTGGCTGTTTGCCCTAGGCAGTGGGGTTTTCAGGGGACACCCCGCAATAGGTTGCTGGGGAAGTCCCACCAGCGGAGACTGAGCCATACGCTGTGAGGTAGTAGGAGTCATTTTGCGCAGTCCTGGGAGCAGGGTGACCAACAAGTGAGTAAGGCTCTCGGGAAGGGCTGCATATGCACCCGTGCGCAAGGTACCAGGTCCAATGTGGCTACCATTGCCCAGGGCAGCTGTAGATAATCCCAGTCCCTCGGAGTGGGAACAGTAAGAAAGCCGCAGAGCTGGCTGCGAAACTTGATCCACCAGGTCCACATGATTGCACTCAGATGAAGCCTTGCAGAGTTAGATTTTAGCCCAGACTGTGAGAGATTGGGGCAAGTGTTGAAGGACCAAGTGTATCGGGCAGGAGAACGGGTTCACGCGTTCCTCTGAACACCACATCGAAAACCTGCACCACTTGAAGGTGTAAGCCTGTCTTGTTGAGTCTTTACGAGAGGCCAGTAGGATATCCTTGACCTCCCTGGGGAGATGAAGGGGAACTAAGGTGACCTGCTGTAAGGGACAGGAACCCCAGATTGGGGTGGAGAAGCAAGCCTCTCTCCTGCATTAGGAGCCCCAGTGACCTCCCGAGAGGGACCGGGGGTTGCGATAAGAGACAGAGCAGCAAGGGGAACCAGGGCTGTCTGGGCCACCTCAGGGCCATGAAGATCATTGAGGCCCCGTCTCGCTGGACCTTGAGAAGGGTCCATACTATCAGCGGTGTGGGAGGGAAGGCATATAGCAGGCCCGTCACCCATGAGAAGAGGAAGGTATCTGGAGCCACCCAGCCCGGGCGAGGATAAGGACTGCAAAACTGGGAAAGCTCAGCGTTGGCTGGACTGCCAAAGAGGTCCAGGTCTGGGGTGCCCCAGATCTGGAATAGCTGCTGTGCTGTCACGGGAGGTCAGGCACCACTCATGCGGCTGGAAGACTCTGTTCTGTCGGTCCACCAAGACACTGTCTTGGCCCAGGAGATAGATGGCTCTGAGTATTATGTCCTGGCTCACCACATACGAGCATAGGGTCACTGCCACCTGGCAGAGGCTGTAGGAGCCGGTACCCCCTTGTTTGTTCAGATAGAACATAGTATCTTGATTATCCATTTGCATGAGCACCACCTGGTGCCGAAGCCAATGCTGGAATGCCTTCAGTGTGAGGAGGGTGGCTCGGAACTCCAGCGAGTTGATCTGCTGCTGACCCTCCTTGGGGACCAGGCCCCCTGGGTGCACAGCTCCTAACAAAAGGCCCCCAACCTGAGAGGGAGGCGTACATCATCAGGACTTTCTGGGGGGTCGGGTCTGGAAGGGCATGCTTCAGAGCAGGTGCTGGGCATCCTGCCACCAGACCAAGGACTCACCAGAGGAGAGACTGAGATGGGGTCAAGGAGACCGACCATAGCCTGGGCCCACTGTGCATGGAGACACCATTACGATGTTCACATGTTGAGGTGGGCATTGGGCATAACATGGACCATGGAGGCCATGTGGCCTAGGAGGTGAAACATCGACCGAACCGAGACTGTGCGGTGACTCCACATACCGGACGCCAGGGACACGAGGTGGTCTGCCCTGTCCTGAGGGAGGAAGGCCTTATCCAGGCAAGCCCCTAAGAACTCCAGGGATTGCACTGGAGTAAGGTGGGATTTTGGATAATTGACCACGAAGCCTAGGTGCTCAAGAAGCCGGAGGGTGCAACCTGTGGCCTGCAGTACCCCTGAAACAACAGAGGAGCAAGACCCCTGCACACAGCACAGGAAACACAAAAGGCGAAGGTCGGATAACTGGTGCAAAAAGGTTTTATTTCAGGAACCCCAACACATTTCGGCGAGAACGCCTTCTTCAGGGGGAACGCATCTTTGAACATAAAGAATGAAATAACATAATATACAAGTATAAAAACATGATACAAAAAAACATTAAAAACAACATCTAAAACTGTGACAAGAAAGCATGTTTTGAGCCTATGAGTATAGAAAAGGCCAATGACTAACTTAGAGAAAGGAGAAATCCCTACAAAGCATGGATTTCAGGCCCCTCAGAGAAAGAAACCCGAGGGAGAAAAAGTTCATGCAGCCACACCCTAACTCCTATGACGTAACCGCAGTCTTGAGAGGTGATTACAATCACCTGGGAGGAGTGGAGGAAGGGCTGGAGCCCTGGAAAGGGAAATATAAACCCCTGCTAAAGCAGAGGAAAGGGGAAGCTCAGAGGAAAGGGGAAGCTCAGGAGGTTCCGAAGACTCAGAGGATTCAGGGGAATCAGGAGTGGAACCAGGAACACCTGCAGATCTCCAGGAGAGAACCCAGAGAGGAATACAGAGAGCTGTTCCAGAAAGGCTGGAAGGAGACAAGGAACCGTAGTGAGCACAACCAGGGAGAACTGCCCAGTGCTTCAAGTACTGACTGTCTTTATCGGGGACAGTTGAGCTCAGGAGAGACATTAGAACCTCCAGGGAGGCTGTATTCTGAGCTCAGAACAGGACACTGCCCTAACACCACCAGAGGATATGCAGATTGAGTTGGCAGGGGAGGAATTGCAAGATCTAGATATCCCCATGGACTGTACCCTGTGTCAAGCTACAAGCACGGAATCATTATGCTAAAGGCTAGCATTGAATGAGAAAGTCTCCTAGAAGCAGGTAACTGGAATTGAGCCAGGAATTGGGTTTGAAGAAAACTACACGTGTTTGCATTTCTCAGGCAAAGTGCTGAGTCACGCTGAAGAGAAAGCTTGTGAATGTTTGTTACTTGTTTTCTTATTTTGAGTTTAAAACCTATCCTGAAAGGAAAGGAGGGAAAGAAGAGGTTGTTCCAGAGGAAATAAGTTATTCTTTTGTTGTTAAGTGCTTCACAAACACAAGGTTAAAAAGAAGTATTTTTACCTTGCTGAGCAGAGCTGTTTCTTTAAGACTGAGCAACGTTGTTAACCAGCTGCATCTGTTTAAAAGACTGTGAAGCAGTCATACTGATCTAAAATGCTCTGTTGCAAACAATCCTGAATGGACAAAATTCCTGTGTACAGTTTACTTGAACCTTTACTTTAAAATAAATTCTGTCATTTGCCTTAACATCGGACCATGACTACACTTCTTCTTAAGAGCCAAACTACATGTCCCAGAATCCACCTGAGGAAAAGCTAGTTTATTTGAGCTCACCAAGAGAAGTTCTCCGTTACCTCTCCCCTCTAAGCCAGAGGCCAGGGGCAAGGGCATGACAGTGGCGTAGTTGTACGGATCTTGTTGCCTGCATCAGGATATACAGCCACAGGATTTACAAAACAAGAGTGGAGATCTGGGTTACGAGCTTCACTGGGATTCGCTGGCAAGGTCGACCAGGACGACTGAGTGGTTCCATGGAGACACCCTTCCTTTTTAAGGCCAGAGTCAGCACCTGACCCAGGTAAAAGGTACCTAAGGAGGGAGTCAGCCTGGATCAGAGTAAAAGGGGAGGAAATGTGAAAGCGTCCAGATAAAAAGAGCACATTAGAGCTGTAGCGTGGTACCGCGCTTGGTGGTTTTCTCTTTTCGGTAGTCGCTAAGATGGAGCCCAAGGATCTGATCCAATGGATGACCCTATAGTTCCAGAGACAGCAAGAGATGGCCCAACAAGCGCAAGAGCAAGCAGCAGCTGCTTTACAAGCACAGCAGAAGCCAGTACTAGACTTGGTAGAGGCACTGATTGCCAACCAGTGAGCAGGAGCTGGAGGTTTGCCAGCCCAGTCAGAACTAATAGTGCCACAGAATGTTTGTATGGTAGGACCACAAACAAGTGGGAGATTGTCTTTTGGCAAACTTTCTGTGGAGGATGACATTGATGACTATTTAGAGTCTTTTGAAAGAGTCGCACATGCCAGTTGAGCAATGGGCTGTAAGGCTAGCCACCTCTTTAACAGGGGAAGCATTGGCTGCCTATAGGGCCATGCCAGCTGCCCTAGCCATGAATTATTCTGAAGTGAAAAATGCCATAAAAGATCGCTTAGGTTTAACCAAAATGCTATATCACCGCATGTTCAGAGCCACGTCCCTGAAAGCTGGAGAAACACCTAAGGCCTTAAGAACTGATATCTTACCATAACCTTGACATTCTCATGATTACAGAGACATGGCTCTCTAGCAACGACAACGTCCTGCTGAACCAACTCCTGCCACCCAATTTCACAATTCACACGTGTCAGAGAAACAATAAAGGAGGAGGAGGGGTACTCGCCCTCACCAAATCAGACCTTCACTTCTACATGATAAACTCAGACAGCACAAAGAATCTTGAGTCAATTACTATATCTAACAAACTCTGCTCTATTAATCTCATTTATCGAGCCCCATCTCAAGATCCAGATCCGCTTTCCTCAATAATTGACCTGGCATCTAACACTCAAAGCCCATGCATACAGAGTTGGGTTTTGGGAGATTTCAATCTCCCAGCACTACAAGAGGCTCAGTCTTCAGCCTTCCTTGAGGCTCTCAAAGACCTAGGATACACCCAGCTAGTAGATGAACCTACACATGTTAAAGGAGGTCTACTTGATCTGATTTTTGCTCCACAGACATTCCCCAAATCAAAAGACAACTTAGGACTCTACTTACCTGCAGTTCCATGGTCTGATCATAAACTGATCATTTTCCAACTACCCATAATCAGAAATAACCAGAACAAAATCAAAAGGCTGACTAGCTCTCCCAAGGCACCAGAACGAAGGTTTCAAGCCTTTGATAGAGAGTTGATCCTGAGTAAAACACGCCCACTTCTAGCCACGACGATACTCAGTCCGGAAGATATGGTCTCTGAATGGAACGAAACCTTCAGTAATATTGCTGTACGTCCACCATCCAACAAGCCACTAAGGACCAGAGCCTCAGCAGTTTGGTACACCTCAGAACTTCGATCATCTTTCACCTCCCTACGGAAGTTGGAAAGACGCTGGCGCAAATCTCACTCAGAAATTGATCAAAATGCATATAATTCCCATCTGGCGCAACATCGTGAAGCAGTAACTATCAACCTAAGGCAATTTCACATAGATTCGCTGAAGCGGTCATTGAACAAACCTCATGACCTTTTCAGCCTCGTAAAGAAATTAACAAAGGAACCAGTACCTGAACAATCAAACGATATCCACCCTCAAGATAAGCCATACCAACAAATCTCCAGTACCATCAAGGGCAATAGCACAAAACAATATAACACCCTTGACCATGTTCTCTACACCAGCTAAGAAACACATTAAAAACACCATCACTACAATCAACACCACCACTGCCCAGACTGACCCATGCCCTGCCTTCTGGATAAAGGAGCTACGGTCTGATCTTAGCCCATTTATAGCCAAGCTCATGGAAAGATCTTTTACAACAGGGGTGTTTCCTCAATCCCTCAACCATACCTCCATTAGACCTCTGTCGAAAAACAGCAAGCTCGATAGCTTGAAAGTGGACTCTTACAGACCGATATCGAGCATTCCACTTTTGGCTAAAATAATAGAAAAAGAGGTTCAAAGACAAATCCAAGACCATGTCGACAACAACTCACCACTAGACCCATGCCAACACGGTTTTAGAAGAAAACACGGCGTAGATACCCTCCTCACCACACTTATAAATAATATATCCACAGGAATTGATAACATCCGGCAGGGCTTTGTCCTTATATTCCTTGACAAAGCAGCTGCTTTTGACTCAGTATGTCACGAGCTTCTACTGGTGCGCCTCAGGGAGAAGGGTATTTCAGAAACGGCGATAACCTGGTGTGAATCTTATCTCACAAACAGATGGCAACATGTATGTTCTGGGGCCTCAACTTCTAAACCTTTCCATCAAAAGCAAGGAGTCCCGCAGGGATCATCCCTCTCCGCCCTGATGTTTAATATCTACATGCAACCTATCTGTAATCTCATTCGCTCCTTTGGGGTAAACTGCCTGGTATACGCGGATGACGTCCTACTTTACATGCCCTTCTCAACAGAAAACCCAGACCTTTCACCAATTACAGAATGCTTTGACTCAGTATCCAATTGGCTTCAATCACAAAACCTTAGAATTCAGCACAAGAAAACGGAGGTGCTTTTCATCACAAGGAATTCAAATTTCATAACACCAACACATAAAAGTCAAGGAAGCAGAACTCCAGACTAAATTCTCTGTCAGGTACCTTGGAGTCACTTTGGACCAGCGCCTTGACATGAAACTCCACATAAGCAATGTAGTCAGAGCGATATACCACAAGATCCGTACCCTCAGGCACCTTCGTTTCCTACTTGATCCAAGAGACTTCCGAACTATCAGGCACTTATCATGCCTCATTTTGACTACACAAATTCAATCCTGCATGGTCTCCCTCTGTCTACTTTAAACCCTCTACAGCTTGCAATGAATTCTGCAGCGAGAGTTCTAATCGGAGCGCCTAAGAAGAATCATATCACACCCATCATAAAACATCTTTACTGGCTCCCCATTCAGTCCAGACTATCGTTCAAAATTCTGCTGCTTACTTTCAAGTCAATCAATGGTCTAGCCTCTACATCACTAGCGGAACTCATTCATACCACACCATCCAACAGGTCCAGGAGATCAACAGCGATAAACTCATTAGTTGTCCCAATAGAATTAACCCACTGCACTCACGCTACAGCTAACAGAGCTTTCAAACTAGGTGCACCGAGAAGCTGGAATTCTCTCCCACCCAACATACGAGCAATCACTGACTTGGCCCAATTTAGGAAGGCAGTGAAACACTACCTATTCCTTCAGTACTACAAGATAGACGAAGATACAGTAACGTCACCAACAGTCTAATATAGATATCATGACAAAACCTCCGCTATAAGACACTTATAAGTTTAGCTTGTACAATATGAAAATCTGATGTAAATAGTTACCCCAAGTTATCCAAGTTCTAGTTCCTGTTACCTGTAAACACTGTTTTATTATACGCAACGTGTATGTTTTATGTTCTATGGAAACCGCACTGATGTTGAATAGCGCGGTATAAAAGAAATGTAAATAAATAAATAAAATAAATAAATTAGCCTTAAAGTGGTTGGTCCCAGAGGGAAAAACTGTTGACATGGTGGTGGATACAATAGTATTGGAACAGTTTATGGCTGCAGTTCCTAAGGACATACAATCTTTTCTGATACAGCAAAACTGCCAGAGCACAGGAGAGGCAACCCTTCTGACTGAGCGCTATTTAGAAGCTGAATTAGCTCATCATCCAAAAGGGGGCGCTCCAAAAGCAGGGGCAGAGGCCAGTTTTGGTCAATCAGAAAAGAGACAAGGGAACAATGCAGAATGTGTGGAAACTAGAATGCCTGTTCAAAAGGAAAAGTGGGTTGAGAATAAATGCTATAGTTGTGGGAAGATGGGACACCTACAGAGGGGGTGCAAAGCCCGCATAGGATTGATGGGTGCTAATGTGAAACATCTGAGAGAGGGTTTCCTCTTAGCTGTTAACATCCAGGGGATCAGTACCAAAGCTCTGCTCGACTCGGGCGCCGACCAAAGCATGGTATCAGAGGCTTTGGCGAGTAATTGGAGCTCAGGAAGAGTTGGTCCCGAGGAGACCAGAGGGTAGAGTCCAAATTAGATGCATCCATGGGGCTGCCTCTTTCTACCCCATATATAAGGTAGTGATAAAAGGGTTAGGGGTACAGAAGGAAATCCCCGTGGCAGTGCTCCCAAATCTCCCCATGACCTAGTATTAGGAAGAGACTGGCCCCAATTTAGAAAAGGGATAGAGAAGGGACTCGGACAGAAGGTGGATGGGATGGTAACTGTGGTCCCTAGTCCTCTGTTTGAGAAGCCCCAAAAGCAGAGCAAGAACCCAGGGGAAAAACCCCTGGAAGGCCGTTCCCCTGTTAAACAGAAGTTTGTATTAAAAATTTCTAGGGTATCCGAGAAAGCCCAGAGTCCCAGGAGAGCCACTCCTCAAGCAGCGGGATATGATCTGTGCAGCACCATAAATGGAGTAGTACCCAGCCACGGTAAAGCTCTCATTGACACCGGCCTGCAGATGGAGATGCCAATCGGATGCTATGGCCAGATAGCCCCTCGTTCCGGTCTAGCACTGAAACACTTTCTGGACGTCGGTGCTGGGGTCATCGATCCTGACTATAGAGGGAGTGTCAAGGTATTACTCTTTAATTTTGGTGACGAAGACTTCCCTGTGAAGGTCGGAGACAGGATTGCACAGTTGGTATGCAAGAGGGTAGGATTTCCCCCACTGGAAGAGGTCCCCATGTTGACTCCCACAGGACGGGGAGCCAATGGATTTGGGTCCACCGGACACGCCGACATGAAAGGTCTGACAGCCACCTGTGAAGAGAGGATGGAGGAAGACCTTGGACCCCAAGTGACAGACTGGAGGAAGAACTCAGAACCTCAAATGGGTGAAGGACTATCCTTGATTCAAAAGCAGGAACTGGCCAGACTAGTGGCGAAGTTTCCAGATGTTCTAACGCCAATCCCTGGAGAGACCCAACTGGTAGCGCATGAGGTTGTGACCCCACATGGGAAGGTCGTCAGACAGCGAACCTGCAGGCTACCAGAGGCTAAGAAGCAGGAGGTGGTGGCGCAAGTGCGTGAAATGATGGAGATGGGTATCATCGAAGAGTCACGAAGCCCGTGGTGCAGTCCAATAGTGCTTGTTCCAAAACCTGATGGTACTCTATGATTTTGTATAGACTTCAGACAGGTAAATGCCATCTCCGTATTCGATGCTTATCCGATGCCCAGGATCGAGGAGCTACTGGATCGTTTGGGGCAAGCCCAGTTTTTGACCACTCTGGACATGACGAAAGGGTATTGGCAGATTCCACTGACGAGGGAATCTCGGCCAAAGACCGCCTTCAGCACCCTGATTGGCCTATTCCAATTTAGGAGGATGCCCTTCGGCCTCCACGGCGCCGCAGCCACTTGCCAGAGACTTATGGATCAAGTCCTGCGCCCTCATCAAGAGTATGCTGTTGCCTATATGGATGATATCATTATTCATAGTTGCAGTTGGACGGAACATCTCCCAAGAGTCAAAGCCGTCTTACGGTCTATGAGACAGGCAGGCCTCACCTTGAACCCCAGCAAATGTGCCTTTGCCAGGCGAGAAGTGAAGTATCTGGGGCATTTGGTGGGACGGGGCATGGTCAAACCTCTATTTGACAAAATAGATGGTGTCAAGAATTTTCCCAGACCTACAAACAAGAAACAACTAAGAAGTTTTCTAGGCCTGATAGGCTACTACAGGAGATTCATACCCCACTTTGCAGACGAAAATGCTACTTTTACTGATATGGTAAAGAAAAATTGCCCAAATCGCCTCAGTTGGATCCAGGAGGCTGAAATAGCCTTCACCGTGTTGAAGAGGCGGCTATGCACGGTCCCAGTGTTGCGCGGAGTGGATTTCACACAGCCCTTTATTGTGCAAATGGATGCATCGGAGGCAGGCTTAGGAGCAGTCTTATCTCAGAAGCATGAAGGAAAGGAGCATCCTGTAATGTTCCTCAGTAGAAAGCTGTCCCCTGCAGAGCAGAAATACTCTACCATTGAAAAAGAGTGCCTTGCCATCAAGTGGGTAATAGATGCCCTCCGGTTCTACCTCATGGGACGAAGATTCCTACTAGTCACTGATCATGCTCCCTTAAAGTGGCTACAACAGATGAAAAACCACAATGCCCGATTAACCCGGTGGTACATGGCTTGGCAAGCTTTTGATTTCAAGCTAGAACATAGGGCAGGGAAATTACATCAGAACGCAGATGCCTTATCAAGGATTACGGACTGTTCGGAGGAACTTCCGCCAGCCCGTAATATCTTTAGTAGGAGGGTATGTGACAAGGAAGCATGTTTTGAGCCTATGAGTATAGAAAAGGCCAATGACTTTAACTTAGAGAAAGGAGAAATCCCTGCAGGGCATGGATTTCAGGCCCCTCATAGAGAAAGAAACCCGAGGGAGAGAAAGTTCAGGCAGACATACCCTAACTCCTATGACGTAACTGCAGGCTTGAGAGGTGATTACAATCACCTGGGAGGAGTGGAGGAAGGGCTGGAGCCCTGGAGAGGGAAATATAAACCTCTGCTAAAGCAGAGGAAAGGGGAAGCTCAGAGGAAAGGGGAAGCTCAGGAGGTTCGGAAGACTCAGAGGATTCAGGGGAATCAGGAGTGGAACCAGGAGCATCTGCAGATCTCCAGGAGAGAACCCAGAGAGGAATACAGAGAGCTGTTCCAGAGAGGCTGGAAGGAGACAAGGAACCGTAGCGAGCACAACCAGGGAGAACTGCCCAGTGCTTCAGGTACTGACTGTCTTTATCGGGGAGAGTTAAGCTCAGGAGAGACATTATAACCCCCAGGGAGGCTGTATTCTGAGCACTGTGTCCAGAACTCACAACAGGACACTGCCCTAACACCACCAGAGGATATGCAGATTAAGTTGGCAGGGGAGGAATTGCAAGATCTCGATATCCTCATGGACTGTACCCTGTGTCAAGCTACAAGCATGGAATCATTATGTTAAAGGCTAGCATTGAATGAGAAAGTCTCCTAGAAGCAGGTAACTGGAATTGAGCCAGGAAATGGGTTTGAAGAAAACTACACGTTTGCATTTCTCAGGCAAAGTGCTGAGTCACGCTGAAGAGAAAGCTTGTGAATGTTTGTTACTTGTTTTCTTATTTTGAGTTTAAAACCTATCCTGAAAGGAAGGAAGGAGGGAAAGAAGAGGTTGTTCCAGAGGAAATAAGTTATTCTTTTGTTGTTAAGTGCTTCACAAACACAAGGTTAAAAAGAAGTATTTTTACCTTGCTGAGCAGAGCTGTTTCTCTAAGACTGAGCAACGTTGTTAACCAGCTGCATCTGTTTAAAAGACTGCGAAGCAGTCATACTGATCTAAAATGCTCTGTTGCAAACAATCCTGAATGGACAAAATTTCTGTGTACAGTTTACTTGAACCTTTACTTTAAAATAAATTCTGTCATTTGCCTTAACATCGGACCATGACTACACTTCTTCTTAACAGCCAAACTACATGTCCCAGAATCCACCTGAGGAAAAGCTAGTTTATTTGAGCTCACCAAGAGAGGTTCTCCGTTACCTCGCCCCTCTAAGCCAGAGGCCAGGGGCAAGGGCGTGACAAAATATAAAGAAGAATAATAACTAATCAAAACTCCATATTTATCAATAAATGATAACGCTTAAAAAGAAATAAATCATTAAAAATCATAAATAACCACTGTAAAACCAGAATAAAAGAGGAAATTAGACGTACTTGCTAATTGTTGTTCCTTAAGGAACTCTAGTCCAGTCCCGAAACCATAGAGTTTAGAATCTCCTCCAGCAGCTTTGGAGACTGAAAGACGTCATCGCTTTGATGTCACTGGCATAAATAGGCAAGAACCGCCCCCTTCCACCAGTACCTATTGACAAAGCAGACTCAGCAGAGCAACAAATGATTAGTTAAAAGAGTTGGAAAAAACGGTAGCCTAAACTACTAAACCATAGTCCCTAAATTCAATGTCACTTTTTAAAACCCCAGGGAAACACGTCTCCGCAGAGACAGAAAACTAACCCCAGAACCACCCAAGCACTGCTGCGAAAAAGGTTCCCACTACGTTTCCACTCAGCACCCCACGAAGAACCCTTTCTTAACTACACCCCCCCGAACTTCAGGCTGAACGACCCCTTAAAATACAGGGAGGGATCCAGGACTGGACTAGAGTTCCTTAAGGAACAACAATTAGCAGGTAAGTCTAATTTCCTCTTCCTTTGAGTCCCTCTAGTCCAGTCCCGGAACCATAGAGGATGTAACAGAACAGTGAATATCAATGGGAGGGACCAGCAAGCCCAGCCTGAAGCACTGCTGAGCCAAAACGCCCATCTCCCATCGCCTGCACATCTAGTCTATAATGCTTTGCGAAGGAATGTAACGACGACCAAGTCTTCGCCCTACAAATGTCTTCGATCGGAACCAAACTGACTTCTGCCCAAGACGCCGCTTGCGCCCTAGTTGAATGTGCTCGAAGGCCCTCTGGTACTACCTTACCCTTTAGAAGGTATGCCAACGCAATAGCCTCTTTCAACCACCGAGAAACAGACGACTTTGCCGCCGCCTCTCCTTACCGCGGACCGCCAAAAGCCACAAACATCCTGTCCGACCTCCGGAAAGGCGTGGTTCTGCTGAGTTACCTCTTAAGCACACACCGAACATCCAGACGATGCAACCTGTCTTCCGACTTATCCTTCTGCTCCTCAGAAAACACCGGAAGAGACACCACCTGGTTAACATGAAACACCGAAACCACCTTCGGCAAGAACGCTGGCACTGTGCGCAATACAACCTTATGACTGAAAAAGGACAGATAGGGCTCCTTACAGGATAGTGCTTGCAACTCGGAAATTCTTCTCGCGGAGCAAATGGCCACCAGAAAGATTGTCTTCAACATCAGATCCTTCAGCGAGGCCTTGCTCAACGGCTCAAACGGCGCTCTGATCAAAGCCTCCAACACCAAATTCAGATCCCACGCTGGCACTGCACTGCGCCTTGGAGGTTGCATGAGTAAAACGGCTCACAAAAACCTTCGAATGTCGCCATGAGCCCCTAACAGCTGACCTTGTATCTTACCCCGGTTGGCTGCCAACTGCACCCACAAGGAACTAGCCGCCAGACCCTTCTCCACACCATCCTGCAAAAACGAAAGTACCTGCGGCATCGAGGCCCCCAAGGGCCGCAAATTCCGCTCCGCACACCAAGCCTCAAAAACACGCCAAACCCGAATGTACGCCAACGAAGTGGATCATCTTCGTGCCTTCAGCAAGGTAGAAATGACCACCGCGGAATAACCCTTGGCAGTCATCCTAGCCCTTTCAAGAGCCATGCCGTAAGCGAGAATTGATTCACCTGGGATATGCGTAACGGCCCCTGAAGCAAGAGGTCCTCCCGCTGAGGAAGTCTCCACAGTCTGTCCGCCAGCAGCCACACCAGATCTGCATACCAAGGTCTTCTGGGCCAATCGGGCGCTACCAAAACCACCAGGCCGCGGTGCCTTTCTATGCACTGCACTACCCGGCCTATGAGAGCCCAAGGCAGAAACACATAGAGAAGCCCCTCCTCCGGCCACCTCTGTGCCAACACATCGAGACCCTCCGACATCCGTTCTCGCCGCCTGCTGAAAAATCGTGCTGCCTTCGCTGACTCGAAGCTTGCCATGAGATCCATTAGCGGAACCCCCCAGCGCCACACTAAGAGCGCAAAAACGTCCAGGTGGAGCACCCACTCCCCCGGATCCACTCTGCGGCGACTTAGAAAATCCGCCTCGATGTTGTCTACTCCAGCCACATGCTGCGCCGATAGAGCCCCCAAATGCTGTTCAGTCCAATACAACAGCTGACTCGCCTCTGCCTCCAGCGTCGCACTGCCTGTGCCGCCCTGTCGATTGATATAGGCCATGGTCGTCGCATTGTCTGATAGCACCCGTACCGCCGCCTGCCGCAAGCACTCCTGAAACTCTTGAAGAGCCAAAAACACCGCTCTCATCTCCAACCTGTTGATGGACCATTCCTGTTCCTCCAGAGACCACTGCCCCTGGGCAAACCTTCCTTCGCAAAGCGCTCCCCACCCTACAAGACTTGCATCCGTCGTCAACAGTCTCCAGGATGGAGACTCCAGAGGCATGCCGGCTGCCAACCTTTCCGTCCGCAGCCACCAGAGAAGCTCCTGACGCACCCCTAGAGGACAAACTAGCTGATGAGATAACGCATCCTTCTGATGAGACCAACGCCAGAGTAGAGCGCTCTGCAATGGCCTTATATGAGCCCTGGCCCACGGCGCCACCTCGATCATGGCCGCCATAGTTCCGAGCAATTGCAAATACTGCCACGCCGTCGATGCCAACCGAGCCAGAAACCTCTTCACGAGCTCCCTCAACCCTTGCGCTCTGTGGTCCGGGAGAAACACCGCTCCGTGCTTTGTCTCTAAGTGCGCCCCCAAGTATTCCAGGGACTGAGGGGGAACCAAGCTGCTCTTCGCAAAGTTGACTACCCAGCCGAGGCTTTCCAACATCTGCACAACCCGAGCGGTGGCCGCGGAACTCTCCTCCCTTGACTTCGCTCGAATCAACCAATCGTCCAAGTATGGATGCACCAGCAACCCTTCCTTGCAGAGCGCCGCCGCTACCACCACCATGATCTTGGTGAATGTTCGAAGCGCTGTGGCCAGCCCGAAGGGCATAGCTTGGAATTGAAAATGCCCCATAGGCACCGCAAACCGCAGCAATCTTTGATGCTCCTGGTGAACCAGGATATGGAGATAAGCCTCCGTGAGGTCCAACGACGTCAGGAATTCTCCCGCCCTGACCGCCGCAATAACGGAGCGCAACGTTTCCATACGGAAATGGGTAACTCGAAGACACCTATTCACCCTCTTTAAGTCTAGAATCGGCCGAAACGTGCCTTCCTTCTTTGGGACTACAAAATAGATGGCGTATCGACCGCACCCATACTGGGCCAACGGAACGGGCACCACCTCCCTAAGCTGTAGCAGCTGCTGTAGCGTTTCTGCGACTGCCTATACCTTCTGTGGAGCTCTGCACGGGGATTGGACAAAGGAATCTAACACGGGTCGATGGAGCTCTAGAGCATAGTCCTCTCAAATGACCTCCAACACCCACTGGTCTGAGGTAATTTGGACCCAGGCAGGGTAAAACTCCGGCAACCATCCTCCCACGGGCACCACCGCCACCTGGGTTAGCCTCATCTCATTGGGACTTTTTAATGTTTGAGGACTGGAAAGACACAAAACCTCTGCCCGCCCCCTGGAAACCTTCCCCTCTGAGGTTGGCCAAAACACGAGGACCAAAACCTACGAAACTCCCTCGGAACCCCTGGGGACCCTGTAGTACCTCGGCCCTGCTTCGGCTTATCCTCTGGCAGTCGACCTCCTTTGGACTCCCTGAGATCTTTGACCAACTTTTCCAAATCTTCTCCAAACAAAAGCTTCCCCCTGAACGGAAGCTTGCTGAGTCACGCTTTAGACGAACCGTCAGCCAACCAGTTACGCAACCAGAGATACCTCTGTGCTGCTACAACCGATGCCATACTCTTAGCCAGTCCCCGAATGAGGTCGTAATGAATGTCCACTAAATAAGCGGTGCCAGACTCCAGCCGCGCTACTTCATCTGCCTGCCCCTCCAACTGATCACCCTGCAACCTCTGGGACCATCTCAAGCAGCCTCTCGCCACCCACGCCCCCGCTCTCGAGGCCTGCAAGGAGAGGGCACAAACATCGAACACTTGCTTCAGCAAGGTATCCAACGTCCTGTCTTGCACATCCTTCAACGCAGCGGTCCCCTCAACCGGAATCTTAGTCTTTTTAGTAACAGCCGACACCGCCGCATCTGCCTTTGGAGAGCGAAAGAACTCCCTATCTTGGTCGGAAAGCGGATACAGCCGAGCCAAGGCCCTCAGAGCACTCTGGCGCGTCCCATTCCTCCTGAATCATGTTCTTAAAGACTCTATGAACCGGGAATACCCGTTGGGACGTCCGTACCACCTGCAACAGCAGATCCTCCAACGCTTCCTCTGCTACCGGCCCCCCCAAGGGCATGTTCAGCATTTTGAGAGTCTCGGCAATCAAAGCAGGCAGCTCTTCTCGTCGAAACACCCAAACTACTCTACTCTGCTGCTCCGAGTCAGGCAACTCCCCCTCTTCTAACTCGTCATCAGAGGTCTCCTCTACTTCCACATCCGCCACTCCCAACTCCTCTTCCAGCCGGGATAGCGGACTGTCTTCCACTGACCCCCTACTTCTCTTAGCCTGAGCAGCTTCCTCCACAGGAGGACCCACTGACCCGGCCCGTTTCTGCCCCCGAGGACCCTGAGACTGAACCCCCAAGACTGGCTGCAGCAAGGCAAAAGCCTGCTGCATGAGAGAAGAAATCCGGAGGAATCACTGGAGTACTGCCTCCCTGGCTCACTCCCAGCGGCAGCGAAGCGCCTTCTGTGGAGGACGGCTCTGCCACCGGCTTCATGGGACCCAAGGATGGAGGCATGGACTCCCCCGCCTCCGAAGGAACCGCTACCTGATCCCCCAGAGGATCCCCCCAGTGCTTTATCCATAACCGCTGCTTCCAAAGTGCAGGCTCTACACACACCCGAGTCCAACACCTCACCGCGCCTCGTGCCACAGACCAAACAGCGAGGTTTAGCAGGCATCTTACCCAAGGCCAAGTTACCCCTGCTACCTTTGTCCTAAGGAAGAATCTACAGAACCTTAGCCAAACCGATCCAGCCGTGCCACCTAAGTGCAATCCCTGTCCAGATGCCAGAACACTGCGTTAGGGTTTGTTTTTTTTTTCGTTTTTGTCAAAAAAAGCTGCCCAGCAGACCCCCTAGATCGTCCTGGATAACTAAGTCCCAAAACGAAGCTCAGAAGCCTGCCAACTCTCAAATTTAAACCAGACCACTTGAATCGCGGCTCCCAAAATGGCCGCCGCCGTGCTTCCCGCTCGGAGACACGGCGTCCCTAAGAGCTCTCTGAGCACAGACGTACAGCTGCGCGGCCTCCGCTTCTGCCCCTCTCTGCGCTAACAAAATCGTGCGGCTAGACGCAAACAGAACTCACCGCTGCCGCCGAGAATCTGGAGGGGAAGCGCACCGGTGCCAGAGCTCAGCCCGTACTGCGGCTTCAGTTCTGCAACACCTGCACAAGAGGGCCTGCTTGGTCCTGGCTTCACAAGTGCTGCTGTCCTTGGCCTGCCACCTGCTCCTCACCCCTTTGCTGCGGGTTCGGAGCAGGGAGGCAAATATCCTGCACCAATCTCCCCGCCTGCTCGTTTACTAGCTGGGGAAATACAGAAGGGGGGAGGAAGGGGGGGAGAGAGAAAAGGGAGGAGGGGGGCCCGTGAACAAGCAGGAACACTCCTAGCAGCAGCACTGGACCTACAAAACAAAAAAAACAAACAGGTAAATTTAAACTTAAAAACTTAAAAATAGATAAATATAAAAAGCTAGCTCTGCTTATTTGTGTCAACTGAGCCCAGTCCCAGGCTCGGAACCTTCTCCAGCTGCTTGGAGACTGAAAGTACTGGTGGAAGGGGGCAGTTCTTGCCTATTTATGCCAGTGACATCAAAGCGATGACGTCTTTCAGTCTCCAAAGCTGCTGGAGGAGATTCTAAACTCTATGGTTCCGGGACTGGACTAGAGGGACGCAAAGGAAAGATAAATAAATAAATAAGCAAGCAAACATTAAAACATAGCATAGATAATAAAATGGAGACTATAAAAAGTAGCATATAGCTCAATGAGGGACATGGAGAATGTACTTACGAATGCACCATGCAACATGTTTTAGTCTTGAGAAAGACTCCAACGAACCAAATAAATGAACTAGTGTAAAATATAAAGTATATTACATTAAAATGAAATACTCAGAGCCAGGAGGATGTCTATAAGGGAGGCAATTTTAATTACTGTTAAGTATTTATAGAGAAAAAGTTTTTTCTGAAAGGAGAAAAAAAAACTTAAAAAAAAAAGAAAATCTATGACGACATATCTACTTTAAATTGTATGCCCATAACATCTTCAGTACAAGTATATACTTGTATATTGAACCCACAATTTTATCTCACCAAAATTGTAATGAAACAAAGTAATTAATGTTAGCAGTATGAGATATAGAGAAAAAAAGTTTAAAAAAAAATTTGCATACAGGACAAGATGAAGGTAGATCATTCTTTAACTAATACCAAAGTCATGACATTATATAAACGATGTAAGTGGTATCAGGTTTAAAGTCTGTCAAGAAACATGAAGTAAAATTTGCATACGTGAAAGGAAGAGAAATTATTCTTAACTAATACCAAAAGTAATAAACATTATATAAACGGTATAAAGGGTATCAAAGTCTGACGAGAAACACAGAGGAAACTCGAGATGTTGTCTTTAAGGCTATAGACAAAAGTTGACCCTCAGGAGACCAGGCCTCTGCATCAGTTCGAGGTACCTTTATTGGCCGCTCCCTCTCCGACTCTTTGGACTGTCTTTGGGGCTGAGGGACCGGTCACGTGACTTCTCATGTTTGTCCAACCCCCCGGACGACGTCCACGTGGCCGCCTTCTTTTTCCGCTCACGCTCGGGGGACCCTTGGTCAGAGTGCCTGCGGGAACATGGGGGAACCGTGGGCAGCTCCGAGGGTTGCAGGGTATTTGAGCACGAGGCTACCGGGGATACCGGAGTAGAGTCTGCCTTATGGAAGATATAGTCTAGCTTCTGCTGGCGACTCTGAATGGCTTTAGAGGACATCTTTTTGCATAAGGAGCATTGCTCCGGGTCGTGATCGGCA
The DNA here is from genome assembly GCA_033557465.1 of Ichthyophis bannanicus. Lineage (NCBI taxonomy): Eukaryota > Metazoa > Chordata > Amphibia > Gymnophiona > Ichthyophiidae > Ichthyophis > Ichthyophis bannanicus. The sequence goes on from CM066045.1 coordinate 60,065,981, forward strand.
GCCAGATACTGGAGACAGCAGTCATGGGTGTCGGTGAGTGATATGCTTTTGGAGCAATGATCACATTTTTTGAAATTGGAGGCCATTGGGGCAAAAAGGAACTCTGCAAGGTCGAAGACCCTCGATGCGGCCAGCAGTTAAAAAGGGTGCGAAAGCGCTAAGGTAGGAAAGAAGGGAAAAACAGTTCACAAGATCGACTGCCGAAGCAGTGGTGCTCGAGAGTCGGGAAGGGGAACTGGCACTAGCCGGAAAGCACAAAAATGTACTTAGTGGAGAAAAAACTTTTTCCGGGGATGAGATGCACATCCGAAGGGCTCCGCGGAAAAAGGGAGGCTGAGCAAGATGGCATCCTTGGTGGAAAGGGGACCATGCATGCGTGGTGGCATTCCCAAAGGCTTTCTTTGAAAGTTGGGGAAATGCTCCGCACAGTCTCCATTGGTGCCAACGTCACCCATATGTGAGGAATGGCTTCCTGCTTGTTACTGGAGAAACTGTACATCTACATTGGAGGAGAGGAGATAGCAACAGGATTTTATTTAAATTGGAGCAAAGATTCATCTTTAATTTTAACACAGCATCCCCTTGTGGATTAAATATGGAACAGGATTTTTTGTTTTTTCTGTAATATAGATTTTTTTTTTAGGAATCTTGTTTTAAGTGGCTCAATTTTTTCAGTTTTTGTACCTGTCTGCATGGCTGGATTGCATCCCCATCAATGTTCCCTCTAATTTTCTGTAGGCTGTGCGCGCATAAAGTATCAGCTGTGCAGCTTTTGAAGGAAGGTTAAATTTTTGTGCGCCACATAACGACACTCGGAGTTATATACTTTAAAATTTGACTACACGTCAGAATACAGTATGTACACCACATTTATTGCACTAGAAAATATTGTAGGACTTGTGAAAACCATAAATACACAACAACTTTTCAATTTTAAGAACGTCTGTGGTGTTTTCTATCAGAATCAGAACTGTAATTTTTGTGCGCTCTGTTGTAAAGTATGTGCGCTCACTCGGCGAGGTGTGTGCGCGCGCACACGCGCACAGCTTAGAGGGAACAGTGATCCCCATGTACCAGTTCTGCCCTTTTTGGGTCACGATGTACTCCTCAGACAGTCGAGTTCCCCTCTCCCAGATCATGGACACTATACATTTTTTCATCTGGGTGCCCCCTGTTTCTGGCTTCTTTTTAACAGTTCCTCTATAGCTTTAAGAGGCTTTGATTCTTTTATTTTTATTTAAGTTTTTTAATTAATTGCAATGTTTTATCCATTTATTTATTATTTTTATTATTATCTAATTCAGTATTTGTTATCACCTCTTCCTTCCCCTTTCTCCCCACATTCTCACCCCCCTCCAAACACCCCCCCACCCCCACCCCCACCCCCCTCACCACATACCCTTTCCCCTCCCCTTCTCCCCAACCCCCTTTGGGTCTTTCTTATGACAATGCCTTCTTTCAGTACAATCACCTATTGAATAGTCAGGATTTTAGCATTCTTTTAAGCTGTTGTGGAATTTATCAGTATTGACCCACCCTTGATCAGCCTTTACTGGTAGTGCCATACGGATATTATGGTTTTGTTCCTCTCTCGTGGACTCCTTTGGTTAGTGGTCTCTTCCTTACCCAGAAGACCAAACAAGCAGGTACAAGAAGGAGACTGGCGATAATCCAATTCAGGTAAAAAACCCTTTTATTAGCCCCTACGCGTTTCAGCTAGGAAGCCTTCTTCAGGGGGTCTTTGGAGGGAACACACCTCAAAAAATCATCTACGAACTTTGGAATGTACAATATTTTATTACAATTGTTCATACATTCATAGTCAAGTTTGCCAATTTTTGAGCGTTACTACAAAACACTTTGTTCCTTTTGTATTTTACCGCCGTACTTTTCATTTGTTTTTCGAATGTTCCTTTACCAGCACAAAAGACTGTGTTAAACATTGTTTTCGCCTGCAGAGCATTCATTCGCAATACAAAAGTGTGCATAAAACATTAAAACCCTATTAGAGATACTGGAAAATCTTACATTTACTTTAAACTTTTTGTTTTTTGATATCCTATTTTGCGAAAAGAAAAAAATGATGTATGAGTCTCTATAATATTACACAAGTGTCATAATATCTGTTTTGATTTAGCGTATTTTTACCATTACGGTATTTTTACCATCAATGTTTAGATGGTCCTTCTCATATATTTTAACACTAGTGCTATGAATGGCATGATGTTGCTCATGTTTATAGGTATGTGGTCCCTTACATCATATAAATTTTTAAAGACTTCCAATGGTGTTGTCTTGTGTCTCTTTTTTAGATGTCCTTCTCCTATTATTCATGATAGTTTTATCATATAAAGATTTACCTTTTATTTTATGCCTTTATGATTTATTTATTGTTTTATCTTTAGTGATCATATTAGTGTACTGCGAGACAAAAAAAATTATTTGTCTTATTTATTATCTTAGTTTGTGTCCTCCTCATCTTCCTCTCTTTAGTATTTTATCTATTTGTTGCTATGTTTTTGACATTTCATTTGTGTTCTTAACATTTTCAGCATCATTGTATTTATGTTCATAATTTTGATACTTTATGTTTTAAACATTTTGTATCATTATATTTTTGTTTACAGGATTGATTGACATCTTCTGTACAATTTATAATTTTATATGTTTAGAAGCACTTATTAAGTTTTAATAATTTTAATATTGTCATTAAATTTCATTGTTGATTATATGTTTTTATAATTAATTGATTTTTAAGTGGTTTATTATATTTATATTTGATGTTTATTGTGATTATTTTTTGAGGTGTGTTCCCTCCAAAGACCCCCTGAAGAAGGCTTCCTAGCCGAAACGCGTAGGGGCTAATAAAAGGGTTTTTTACCTGAATTGTATTATCGCCAGTCTCCTTCTTGTACCTGCTTGTTTGGTCTTCTGTGTTCGAGTGCAGGTACTTGCCGCTCTCCTTGGTTTTCTCTTCCTTGCCCAGACATTTTTGTTCCAGTTTTTAATCCTCTTAAGTTTAAACTTATCGTATAACTAGTTATTTTTTAACCATTGTGTCTGTGGTATTTATTATATATGAGGCTTATACTAATGGATAGTACCTGCCTCCTTCATGCCCTTTTTAATTATTTATCGAGTGCTTTAATTATTTGTTTATGCACTCAAGCTTATTTTTAAACTTGTGACATGTTTTGTTTTTACCGCTTTTGGCATTTTAGCTTCTGTCACTTACTCGATCCCTTTTAAAGTCATGAGGCTTCAGTCTTAATCATGCTCTGCTCTGATTTTTGAATATATATTTCTCAACCCTCTGGAACACACATTAGACGGCATCATCAGAGAGGCAAGATGCCATTAGGTAGGACAAACTGTCCCACAGTATGTAATGATCTCATCAGTTTCTCCAATTATTGGTAGACACATGTTTAATAAGAACTGAGTGTCACCACAATCCCCCCTTTTTTTTTTGCTGTGGGAATGTCTCCCTCAATATCTATGCTGTGTTATTTGACCTTTGACTCCCCTCCTTTTTGCACGAGTGCCGGCATCCCTTTAAAAAAAAGCTCACTTTGAACCAGACAGCTTACTCGCTGAATCGCAGTATGGACCGTTGGATGATGCTTCAGTAGGCAAGTTCCTTTTCTCATTTTTCCATTTCCTCTAGATATCTGCATCCCATCGAGATATATTTTTAACCTTTAATGCCGTTTTTACAGTACACCATACTCATGGAAAGCATTATCTTACCGTTTGTTTTACAGGTTAGAGTGTGTGTCGGACCCGATTGTCAGACCGCGGTGGTTTATATCTCTCACAGTACATGTTGTTTTAGGGCAAGTTCTTTTATATAAAACTTTTTTATGCTATACAGGTCTCATCTTGCAAAGCAACGATATTTTATATTTATATTAGAGGACCTCATGTATGCCTTTGTCTCACAGACTCTAGGTTCAGACACTGAAACCTTTCTGCAGTAGGAGCGCTCTTTACCTCATAAGAGTAAGTGTCCTCTTGAACATTGATTGCTTTTTGTTAAGAATTTATTCCCGCTGTTATGTGTACATGTGATCTCATTAAAACACACGGTCTCCAGATATATACTATCATGACCAGAAGGTGTTTTGGCTTCCGACCATGCCTTGACTTAAATGGTTAACATTTGCAGTTATCCACACAGTACTCTGTGTTGGTATCCTCCTTGCCCACTCTGCACCTTAGGTTATGATGTATACAACTGTGTACTGCATACAAGCAATAGAGCACTATCCACATGATCAGGGTATACAATTGTGTTCCCCCATTTTTGCTTTGGGAAGTATTTATGAAAGTCTGTTCTTCTGTTTTATATGAATAGTTTTTATTTATCTTTGGCTTTTATATTGACATGTTATTTTCCATATGCTTTTAAGGTTTTATTTGGTTTTATGGCCTTTTATGTGCCTCTTATTACGTTTTATTTTATTGTTTCTTATTGTTTTGAATTGGTTGCATCCTAATTTGTTTATATATTTTTATCGTTATTGGTTTTAATATTTACAAGTGGAACTGGATCGAGAAGCAGAGGAAGGTTTAGAGGAAGATTTTGGCTTGTCCTCCAGTAACTGCTGAGGCTTGACCTCACCGGGACTCTTCATGAGCTTTTCCAACTCATCACCGAATAACAGGGCTCCCTTAAAGGGCAGGAAAGTCAGTCTGCCCTTGAAGGCCACATCAGCTGACCAGTTGCGGAGCCAAAGTCACTAGCACGCTACAGTGGCTGCTGCCACTCTCCGCAGAGTGAGACGCAGAAGGTCGTAAAAGGCGGCCACGGATTACAAACGTGCCATGTTCTCATCCTTGAGAAGCAATTGGATTCAGCAGAGCTCCTTCCCAATACATAACGTAGTAGTGGTTCAATAAGGAACTTCTTTCAGATGTTGTGTGTTTTTTATTTTGCTCAGTTCGTGGCAATTTGCTTTCTGTTCACTTTCCTGGGCTTTGCCTCTAACTTTACTGCATCCCACTTAGGTCAGGATGCTCACCTCATTGCAACTCACACAAAATAAGAAAAACATTTTGGCCTGGCAAGTTATATAGATAGTCTGCTCACATATACTGTACCTGGGTCCCAGTTTCTCAACTAATTCATTTGGTCCAGCCAGCATAAATAGTCCGGATGCCTTTTCATCTCCGACCGTTAAGAAGATCAGGGTTTCCTAGGAATGGACAATGGAATGGAAGGTCAGATAGCTCTGTTTATGGACTGGGTATTTACATGTTCTGCATGGAGTGAAACAGACACACACAAACTTTAAGAGCAGATAAGGACGATAAGACCCATCCAGTCTGCTCCATTTCATACCCTGAACAGTGCTGTAAAACCCAGCTCATCCCAAATGTTGCCTTCACTTCTTTGCAACAAGGATCAACTGTGTGCCAGGCTTCTGTACTGTTTTGGCATCTACCTCTAGCCACAAGACTATTCCATGTATCCATCACTCTTTCTACAATGAAACATTTCCAGATGCTTCTCCTGAATCACAATTATGACCATTTGTTTTAGAACCTTTCATTGAAGAAGGGTTTTCTTCTTGTGCATTATTTCTGCCTATGTATGTGTCTATCATATTTCCTCTCCTTCTTCACTCGACACATAATTAAGCTCAGGAATTTGTTGCCAGAGAATGTTGTAGAAGCAGTTAGCGTAGTTGGGTCTGAAAAAGGTTTGGAAAAATTCCTGGAGGAAAGGTCCATGTACCGCTATTAAGGAAGACTTGGAGAAAGCCACTGTTTATCCCTAGGGGTAAGCAGCATGGAATCTTAGCAATTTTTTGGGGATTGTGACAGTTACTTGTGATCTACAAGGGTTGCTCAGAAAGTAATGCCCCACATGTTTTTTCTCAGTCCAGAATGAAGATAGAGGTGTGAAATTGAAACGGTAGTAACTTGGAACTTCAAAGGACACATGTGTGTAATTTTACAGTCATCTGACAAATAGCGAGGCGGTAGTGATACTGAATATCCACCATTACAATATCCACCAATGGGATATTCACCATTACAAATGAGATAAGCTAAGCACAATCTTGAATATTTAAAACATACCTTACAGAAAAGAGTTTAAGAATTTCAGAACAGTGTGATGTATGGATTAAGACAAATGCCCATAATATGAAAATGGCAGTCTATTAATGAAAATATCAGTGAATATGTATGGTCATTGATGCGATCAGGCACATTGCTTGGGAAACTAATCTGAGCATTGCCGTTGTGAGTCTGAGACCTCATTCACTGGAATTTCTTATGTATTAAGGGCACTACAGTTAAAGCTTGTTGATTTACCATCATCAGAACTATTCTGAATATTTGTGGAGGGGATTGTCTTATGATTTGATATGGAAGGACAGACTAGATAGGCCATGTGGTCTTTTTCTGTCATCGTGTTTCTATGTTTCTAGTTACACCTCCTTTGCAGCAGGTAAAAATTCATGCAAGAGCATTTGTGCATCGCTAGGGGTCATTATGCAGGCCTGCTTTATAAAGGCACAAGGGCGCCTAGGTAATGAATAGGTGCCTTGTTATAAAATAATTACAGAACTGTACCCTCTGACCCCTGTATGGGAATCCTTTATCTGGACTGAACGGAGGTTTTCCTGGAGGGAAGGGGTTTGCTCTTATGTGCATATTTTGCCATTATGTATGTAAATTTGTGCCGGCTAAAGAGCGGGTATAAATGTAAACGTTTAAATTTCCTGGGTTAATATTCAAAGCTTAAATCCATTTTGAAAATTTGCCAAATCTTGCACAAGGAAATGCACATACATACTTGTTAAGGATGCGCTCAGTTAGAAAATTATAACCTGTTTTCTGGCAGATACAGCCATGAGAAGCATGTTTCTGTTGCTTGGCTGCACACAATATTGATACCCTGTGGCCTGTCACAGAATATCAATACCCAAATCATGGAATAAAATAGAGAACATGGATCAACAGACTCACCTCCGGCCCAATCTCATTGGCAACAATGTTCATAAACTCATTATCTCCATCCTTCCTGAATGACACAAAGAAAAAATAAAGCAAAAAAAGAAAACAGACACTAAAAAGAAAAGGGGACCTTTCTACATCATAAGAGGATCCCACCTATGCAACTGGCATGTCATCTCTCACTGATGCTTCCTAAAGGTATTCAAGAAGCACTTCAGTCTGGTTGGATTGTGAAGTTGGCTGAATCTAAATGGGTCTTGGAGGGGTGGTTAACACTGACCACACCCCCTCAGAGGGAAGAAATGACCAATCCAGCGCCACCCCTGCTTTGAGGAAGCTTGCGTTTCCGCCGATGCTGCACACAAAGTTTGCAGAAAACGAGCTTTCTTGACAGCACGCACCACATCCCCAAAATCAGAGAGAGAGAACACCGCCAGTGTGTATTTGTTGCATCTGTTGATACTGTTATGGTTTGTCGTAAACAAAGGAGGAGTGGCCTAGTGGTTGGAGCAAGTTGCCTCTGGAGGGCTGGGGGTTCAAATCTCACTGGAGGACAGTAGCCTCGGGTCGGAGGGGTTTCTAGTCCCACAGGTGCTCCTTGTGGCCTTGGGCAAGCCACTTAACCCTCTGTTGCCTCAGGTACAAAATTTAGATTGTAAGCCCTTCGGGGACAAGGGAAATATATATTGTATCTGAATGTGCACCGCTTTGACCGGGTGAAAAGCAGTATATAAGCATTGCTAAATAAACTACTGAGAATCAGGACTTATTTTTATTTTATTTTAGTGATCTTAGCATACACTACTACCATTCAGCCCACAGTCGAAACCTAAAACGCTACAGATACATAAAACATCCTCAGGATATAAAACAATGGCATATCCTGCTTTCCCCTCCTCTTCCCTCCCACACCCTACATCATAATTCATCATAAACTCGGGTAAAGAGATATATCGTCACAGGCTTATGTCCGTAAAAAGAGTGCCATCAAGCAAAAATGTGTTATCTGCAAGCCTGCCCATTCTCTGGAGGAATGGCTAACCTCCTGTCTTGAGCTGACCCCAGAACCCATGCGGGAAAATACACTTGCAGCAAAATCTTGCAGGAGTCGCCCCTATTAAAATGTCAAAAATCCATACAACAACTTAAAAACTGACATCTGGCCCTCATTGGGAGCCATATTAGGATAACTCGCTTGCTAAAGTTCCAGCCTCCTCATCATCTCACTGCGATGTTTCGGCCCAGCAGTAACCCACGTATCGTCGGCTATGGCAAACCCAGGCAAACCCAATCACAGAAATCGGGTCTCGACACAATCAGAGCCTGAACCGCTAAATGCAAATTCTTTGATGATAACTGATAATTGGCGACCCATGTGGAAAACCTCAGAATACCTCTGTACAACAGCTGACACCTGATTCTTGAATGGTGGTTGGGAATCCAAAGAGATGCCAAGCTTCTGAAGCACCTGACTGAATCTCATCTGCTACCCCCCAAGGTTAACTTGGAAAGGCAGCTGCACAACCTGCCCGAATCTACATACAGCACCTCCTATTTCAACCTACTTAACCTCAGACAATCTTCCGACACCGGCAGACCATTCATTAACAGCAGTGCTTAAAAGTCATCAGCGTAACAATAACTCAGACCCAACTCCCACATTCTCCAACGCTATGGAGCAACATAAATATTAAACAAATAAGAGGATCCCTGTGGCACCCCATGATTCACCCTACAGCTTCCAGATGAACAATGGTCCAACACCACTCTCCTTTAAAAATGAAACCAGCCATTTTAAAACTACCCCACTGATCCCTCAGATGGTCCAACATTGATGCTCGACCATAACTAAATCCGGTCTAAAAGTATCAACATTGCCAGGGAATGGTGCAGATGGCAGGGTATAACAAGAACATATTTATTTTAACCTAAACCAGGGGTTCTCAAGCTAATCCTGGGGACACATCAAGCCAGTCAGGTTTTCAGGATAACCATAATGAATATGCATGAGAAAGATATGTATACAATGGAAGCACTACATGCAAATCTCTCATGCATATTCACTGTGGTTATCCTGAAAACCTGACTGGCTATGTGTGTCCCCAGGATTGGCTTGAGAACCCTTGATCTAAACTGAAAATAAATTAATAAAAATCATCTCTGCTTAACAGTTACACCCTCCTCCAAAAATGTAAAAACTTTAGCGGGGTAATATGAGCGGGATATCACAAGAGAAAAAGGGCACAGGTATGCTTTATGAATTTCCCCAGGGACTCACAATATGGATGGAGGTACTGGAGCGCTTTCTTCCGACCTGTCTAGTATTAGCGAGTAATAAATAATGCACAATTTGTTAAGACAGCAAAGAAAAAAGACTGGGCTTGCTTCAGTTCTTTTTTTTGTTGTTGTTCTTTAATTCTGTCCATATGGGCCTAAAAAAGCATTACATGTGAAAAACAAACCGCAGTTTAATGAGGCAAGCAAGCCGTTGAACTCTCAAGAATTTAATGGGACCCGCTCATGCTACGAGTGTATGTGCTTAAGAGCATCTAGCATGCAATGTGCCACTTCCTCAGATGGATGGTGCTATAGGAGCACATTAAGTTGACAGGTCTTGCTTTACCTGTGCAGAGAAAACAGTTGGCCTCGGTCTGCACTGCTTTTGAAGTTCTGGGCTGTCAACACAGCAAGGTCTCGCAGTAAATTCAAGTTAGTCTGAAACCCACAAAAAAAATGCAATATGTAAAACTCAGGACAAGTTATGTTCTCTCCCTGTATCTCAGCTTAAATCCTCAGCACTGCCAGTGACTTTCTGTGACTCAGGACAAATAATTTTCACTGCCTGTTTCTCAGCTCATGACTATATGACGCAGGGTAGGTCTCCTTGTATTCCAAGTTATCTGCGTATAAAAGCAATTATGACCATTCTGCCCGCTTCCTCTCATTTGCTGACACATAGTGTGGCAAAAGATGGCATCCAGCAAAGAAGTGGCTGCATGTACATTTTTATAACAGGTCACCTAGATTTACAGTCTACCAAAGGGGCACCAATTTGTAGCCTATTTCGTAAAAGCACATAGGCATCTATGTGCACTTATAAACCACTGGCACCAATCTTTCAGAAATTCTGGGTGAAAGGGACCAGTGTACGATTTATGCCAGCTCAAAAGCCAGAATTAAAGATATGCACATAAAGTGTAACGCTGCCTGCGCTCTACCCAAACTCTACCTCTAAACACACCTACGCCAAATTTGCATACATTCTTATCACACACACCTATATATGTGTGGTAAATTTATAAGAGGCATTTTCCACACATATACTGTCATATATACTCACTAATAACAGGTGTTTTCCATAGACAGTAGGACATCAGGCACACAAGCGGGTAACGTCAATCAACAGCACCAGAGCAGAACTGCTGAGTATACACTAAAGCTCTAAGGTAAGGGAGAGCAATTCTGTTTGATGTCGTCAGATGTCGTCACCTACTTGCGTGTCCGATTCAATCCTGCCTGTTGATGGGAAAAAACGTTATAAAAAATCACCCACTTGGTGACTCGATTAAGGTCCCATAATTACAGAGTTTTGGGGGGAGCCCTAATGTGAGGTCCCAGCCCAGAACTCCCACTACAATGGCTGAGCCAAGTAAGATTGGAGGGGGTTGTAAAAAATATGCCCTCCCCCCATAGCAATTGTAAATTAAATCTTGTGATGCCATATCCAAGTCCCACAGATAAAAAGTAACACACACAGGAATATAAAACAGCAGCAGTGCCGAAACCAAAGGCCCGGGCTTCTCTCTGTCTGTACCTTCTGGAGCAGTTTAACCGATTTCTGCAACTTCTCCACAGCTTCCACGTGCTCGTCCGGTCCGTTTCTAAAATGGTAACACGTGATTAAGGCTAATGCAAAACCACCGGGTCTTAACATTTACTTTCATTAACATGCAAAATGAGTGTTCTGCGAACACCATGCAAAATGTACAAAAGAAAGATCTTGGATCTTCCATGGTTCTGTTATTTTTTCAGACCCAGAGGTGAAAGCATTTTTTCTACAGATGCAAAATATAAGCAAGGTCAGTACTCAAAAGCACTCTGGTAGTAAGCAGCAGATGTCGACCACATAACTTTGGCCATGTAAGTTACTATGGAGAATACTTAAATAAGACTTTGAATGTACAGAGCACCTCTTAAGCACTTGAGTGGACTTATAAAATTGCCTTATGGTATATTTGCATATTTTATTTAACTGTCCTTCAAACCAAGGCACATCAGCGCAGTTTACAATAATAAAAAGATAGGATAAAAGCATAAAACTAATAACAAAAGAAAATATATCATGAAGATACATCAAATAGTTTCTAATATTAAAAAAGCAAAAAAAAAAAAAAAGAAAAACCCCACACACCACAAAAAAACAAAGTAATAAAAAACACAAAAAGGTAAAGTAAAACCAAAACAAACAAAATATCAGATATTAAGCAAACAGATACATGAGGGGTAATTTCATAATAAGGCACCGGGAGAGGAAGTGACATCACCGTACTTGATGGCAACATGAGGGGAAATCTCAGTCGCCAAGCCTGCAAAAAGATCTGCAAACTCCCTCTGAAAGCAGTGGGAAGCTGCAAAATTGGCGGCAGAAACACTGGTAGGGTTGAGAGGTAAGGGATGACCACTCGCAGACAGGCAGCTGACTTAAAAGAGTTTGCCTATGGAAGAGTCTAGTCGGAACCTCATGGGGACCACAAAATGGCTGCTGGCGGAAATCAGAGCCTTGAGGCAGGAGCGGAAGAGGAAGGAACAGAGTCTGCGAGAGAAGACATCATGATAGTGCACCAGGTCACACGAGCAGAGCTAAAAAAAACTGGTTCAAGGACCTAAAAACTGAGCTGCAAGGGGTGAAAGCAGAGCTTGGTAAAATGGTGGGGGAGCTTAAAGAGGAGCTGGCTGAAATTGGAAGAAGAGTGGGGGAGCACAAGGAGAGGCTCGACCAGCTTTCAAAGGAGCAAGAGGAGCTTACAGCGATGGTCCTAGCAAACAAGGACTAGAAAGAGCAGATTTTGCTAAAAATGGAAGACCTTGAGAACAGGATTAATAGTAATAGTAGTAGGTCACACAGAAATAACCTCAGGATCTGAAGTGTTGCAGAGGAACCCGAATTTGCTAACTGCGGGAAAATGGTGGAGTCCATCTGCAAGGACACCCTTAAACAATGTCGACTGACTGAGATACCTGAAAAGACTGAATTTGACAGAGCCCTATGTTTCCCATGGAATGATATGCCCAGGGAAATAATGATATGCCCGTGTTGTTGTTGTTAAGTGCCGTCGAGTCGGAGTCGACTAATGGCAACCCTCTGGATAGCTATCCTAAATTGTGTTCGGTCTTGAGTCAGGCGGCTCATTGTTGACAGACTGGTACCCGTAGCTACTTTTATTGTCTCGATCTATCTCATTGCTGGCCTTCCTCTTTTGCGTTGACCTTCTATCTTGCCAAGCATGTCGTCTTTCTCTAATGATCTCTCTCTTTGCTTGATGTGTCCAAAGTATGAAAGGCGAAGTCTTGTCATCTGAGCTTCTAAAGAAAGCTTAGGTTTGATCCCCTCTAGTACTGACTGGTTTGTTCTTTGGGCAGTCCATGGTATAAGCAGTATTCGCCGCCAGCACCATAATTCAAAGGCATCAATTTTCTTCCTGTCTATCTTTTTCACTGTCCAGCTTTCACATCCATATGATGTTATTGAAAATACCATGGCTTGAGCAAGTCGAATCTTTGTATGGAGAGAGACATCTCTGCTCTTGAGAATCTTATCTAGGTCTTTCATAGCCATTCTGCCAAGAGCAATGCGTCGTCTGATTTCTTGACTGCTTGTTGCTTCTTTATTGATAGTTGATCCAAGTAGGTTAAAGTTGTTCATCGTTGAAGGAGAAGAAATTGAAATCGTGAACCTGTTGATTATGCCAGTTGTCATGATCTTTGTCTTCTTTACATTAAGGTGCAGGCCTATTTTGAGACTATGTTCTTTGATTGTGAGAAGCAAATGTTTCAGATCATCTTCACTTTCAGCCAGTAATGTGGTATCATCAGCATAGAGAAGGTTGTTGATGAGTCTTCCACCAATCTTCACACCTCTGTTGTCTTCATACAATCCTGCTTCTCTGATGATTTGTTCTGCATATAAATTAAACAGGTAGGGGGAAAGTATACAGCCTTGTCTTATACCTTTGCTTATTTTAAACCATTCTGTTTCTCCTTGTTCCGTTCGAACTGTTGCTTCTTGATCAATGTACAGATTGTGCAAGAGTACGATCAGGTGTTCTGGTATACCCATGCTTCTTAATGTGGCCCAGAGTTTCTCATGGTTTACACAGTCAAAAGCCTTGCTATAGTCGATAAAGCACAAATAAATATCCTTTTGGTATTCTTTAGTCTTTTCAAGGATCCATCTCACATCCGCAATGATATCTCTCGTTCCTCGCCCTTTCCTGAACCCTGCTTGCACTTCAGGTAGTTCTTGTTCCAGGTATGGTTGTAGTCTCTTTTGAATAATCTTCAGTAGAATCTTGCTGGCATGTGGGATCAGAGCGATTGTGCGATAATTTCCACAGTCAGTTGGATCACCTTTCTTTAGTATTGGTATAAACACAGATCTTTTCCAGTCAGTTGGCCATGATGTTGTCTTCCATATTTCTTGGCAGAGCCTTGTAAGTACGGTAACAGCTGCATCAGATTGCTGTAATACTTCTATGGGAATGCTATCAATGCCTGGTGCTTTGTTCTTTGATAAGGATTTCAATGCTGCTTCATCTTCTTCTTTCATCACCAATGGTTCCCGATCATAAGGTACAGGTTGAAACGGCTGTTGGTCCACTTGATCTTTATCATATAAAAACTCTGTATATTCCTTCTACCTTTTCTTGATCTTCTCAGCATCATTCAACATAGAACCTTGAGCATCTTGTAACATTCCAATTCGAGGCTGGAACTTTTTCTTTAACTCTCGTAGCTTTAGGAAAGCCGATCTTGTTCTTCCTCTAATAGTTTCTGCTTCTTTTTCCTTGTATGTGTCGTTGTAGTACTTTTTCTTGTCCTGTCTTGCTGCACGTTGGAAATCTCTGTTGAGTTCTGTTATTGTCTTTCTTTCTCCTCTGGCTTTAGCTTCTCTGCATTTCTGGGCAATTTTCAGAGTTTCTTCCGTCATCCATTTTGGCCGTTTTTGCTTTTTCACCTTTTGTAGAGACTTCACGCTTTCTTCAAACACAACCTTCTTGACGTCATTCCATAACTCTTCTGGAGCTCTGTCATTTGTATCTAAAGCAGCAAATCGATTTTGCAGGCAGTCTTTAAATTCCAGTGGTATATTCTCAAGGTTATATTTTGCTGCATTCATGAGTGGTTTGCTCTTTTTAAACTTTAGCTTGAGTTTGCATACTAGTAGTTGATGATCTGTACCACAGTCAGCTCCGGGTTTTGTCTTTGTTGACGTTATAGAGCTTTTCCATCGTTGACTTCCACAGATGTAGTCAATTTGATTTTTATACAATCCATTGGGTGAAGTCCATGTGTACAGTCGCCGCTTGTGTTGATGGAAGAAGGTGTTTCAGATGAATATGTCGTTGGTCTTGCAGAATTCTATCAGTCTTTCTCCAGCTTCATTTCTGTTGCCAAGTCCATATTTTCCAACTACTTTGCCTTCTTCTTTGTTGCCAACTTTTGCGTTACAGTCACCCATGACTATCAGGATATCCTGTTTGCATGTTCTGTCAATTTCAGCTTGTACTTGTTCATAGAACTCTTCAATTTCATTCTCTTCTGCAGCTGTTGTTGGGGCATATTCTTGAATTATAGTTGTGTTGATAGGCATTCCTCGTAGATGAATAGAGATTAAGCGTTCACTGACTGCATTGTTATTTCATTACAGTTCTTGCAAGTTTCTTCTTTATTATAAATGCAACACCATTTCTTCTTTGTCTTTCATTTCCAGCATAGTAGACCATGTGATCATCTGATGCAAAGTGCCCGATGCCAGTCCATTTCAGTTCGCTGACACCCAACAGATCAAGCTGTACATGTTCCATTTCATTCTTGACCACCTCCAACTTCCCTTGGTTCATGCTTTGTACGTTCCATGTTCCAATGTGTAAGACAATTAAAGAGCAAATTGCGGCAAAAAATGTGTTCCATGGGTAGCTTTATGTGGCAAGCGTACCAGATTGCTATATATGCACACGTAGCGGGAGAGACTCTGCAAAGGTGCAAAGATATGGCTGAGATCACCTGGATTCTGAGACAAGCCCAGCTGAAGTACAGCTGGCTGTATCCATTTGACTTGGCTTGGGGTATACTTGGAGGCTGTGAAGCTCGATGGAGGCTGTTGAAGCAATGGAAAAGGCTGGGCTAAAGAAGGAGGTGGCAGGATGAAAGGAACGACACAAGCCCAAGGGACCAAAGAGAGGGACGTGGTTAGTGGTGTCAGCGGATGAGTCCAAGAGGAGATGCAAAGGGGCCAAGAAAGCAGCCCCCACATGAGGGGCGTGGAGACTGGATTGTGGCTCTCTAACCCGGAGTGGATTGGACTGAGTCTTGGACTTTGTTTGGACAATGTTTTATTGCAAGCAATGGATGAAGAGGCAGAAGCACTCCTTTCTTGCTGTGAATGTGGGGCTGGGAGGGAGTGTGTGAGATGCGGAGGATGGTGGGAAGAGGGGGGTTTGTATTATTGTATGTTGAATGGCTGAGGAGAGTTTAGGCTTAGTGGAGGGGGGGGATCTGTTTTTCCAGCGGGGGTAAGGTATAGGGGATGGTATGAGGATGCTGGGGTGGCAGGTGAGCAGAAGGATCTGGAAGAGGAAGGGGAGGATGGGAGTTAAAGTGAGTGGGGGGTGGGGAAGAAGAGTGCCGGCTGATGCAAGGGGGAGTAGGGAGGGAGAGGAGCATCAGGCATGGGAGAACTACTCCAGGAAGGCCTCTGAAAGCAGGGACACAGATATTGGGGGGGGGGAGGGGGGCAAGGAGGGAAAGGTAGGGATATCAGAGGAGGAGGGGGGGAGGGGGAGATAGTTATGGCCACTATCAATGCAAAAGGGCTAAACGTGTGGCAAAAATGTAGGCTTCTGTAAAAAGAAGGCAGTAGGATGAAAGCTGATATACTATAGTGGTTATTCTGAGTCCCATTTAGCGGGGATGTACGTCCAAACTGGACGTACATTCCCCTAAATGGCAGAGGCTGGTTCCCTATCCTGAGGTTTCCCACACGTACAGCCGAGATGAGTGAGGAACTCAGGATGGGGGCGGGCCAGAGGAGAGGCATGGGAATTTGGACGGGGGACTTATTCCACCTTAGAGGTGGAATAAGTGCCCCTGGTTACCAATGGATGAGCCCGCAGGACCCTTCCCCCCCCCCCCAAAGAGGTGATATAGGCAGGGGGCCTCCTGCAGCCCGATCTTGGCATTGGAAGGGCCAATCGGGGGTTGGGCGGGGGGGAAGACAACAATTTTAAAAACTGCGGCCGATTGTGGCTCCTGCATGGAGTAGTGATGACATGGCGACGGGACACCGCGGCACCGCAGCTCCATGCAGTATCATGGCTGGGTTAGCCAGGAAAACATCTAGACCGTCTAGCGGGCCAAAATCAGGGCATGTCTGGGATGTCCAGGACTTATGCCCCGATTCTGCTCCCACGGAGTTGAATCGGGTGCACATTCTGGCCATCCAGATTCTGGATGTCTGGACGTGCCACGACCAGAATTGGCCTCCAAGTGTCCAGAAAACACACTTGCAAGTGAGGATGAGCAGATGATCCGGTCAAAGATGTATCCACATGCGTTCCTGGCTGTGAGTCGGGAGACCCCAAGACAAGAGGGGGGGGAGCCGGAATTCTGATAAGTGATCGAATGAGATCTAGGGTGGACCAGGTGCTCCTAGATAAGGGTGGGAGGTATGTGGAGGTATGACTGACAATTGAAGGGACGGAAGCGTGGATGGTTTGTATTTATGGGCCAAATGATCAACAGGGGCCTATTATGAAACCCCGAAGGGCAAATTGGAGGGTTTTGGGACAGTGCCTATTTTGATGAGGGGTGATTTCAATTTGACAGTAAACTCCAGGTTGGATAATAGTGGTGGACTAGCAATGGGGAGAAGAGGGACCAGAGGATGGTGGTGCTGTTGAAGAAGCAATTAAGTCTAGTAGATATTTGGAGGATTCGTCACCTGGGAGAGAAGTAGTATACCTTCTATTCCCACCATCATGATTCATATAGTCGTTTAGACATGGTTTGTGTCAGTGGGAAGTAACATAGCAACATAGTAAATGACGGCAGATAAAGACCAGTATGGTCCATCTAGTCTGCCCAGTAAGATGACAGGAGTAGGTGCACCCCTCCCCCATGTCTTTGCTTAGGGGTGCACCCACCAGGAGTAGGTGCACCCCTCCCCACGTCTCTGTCCAGGGGTGCACCTGCCACTAGATGGTTCAGTTTATTTTGATTTTATCCTGTTGCTGTAAAGGGATCCACTGTGTCTGTCCCATGCCATTTTGAATTCCGTCACTGTGTTTCCCCCCACCACTTCCATCGGGAGGGCATTCCAAGTATCTACCACCCTTTCAGTGAAAAAGTATTTCCTGACATTGCCTTTCAATTTACTACCTTGCAGCTTCATGTTATGCCTTTTACAGCTTCCCCGTCTTTGAGCAGTGCTAGTGGGGAAACACACTCCACACACTACAATTAAGCAATGCTATTAGGGAAGCACACCCAACGCTACATAAAGGCAGCCTTAAGCGTTTCACTGTTCAAAAGTTTCGTCAGGGAAAGTCCCTCCGAACTGTGCACAAGTCATCATCTTAACCAGCAACATGTTCAACGGCGTCCATCACATCAACCAAACAGAACAGTGTGTGTAGTGTGTGGGGTGTGTTTCCCTAACAGTATTAACAGCATTGTTCCTTTTGTGCCCTGACTGTTATAAAATGAAATGTTATTGTTGAGGAAAGTTTTTAAGGGTTGGAACTGGAAGGAGGTATAGAGAGCCTGTGATGTGTGGAAGGTTGGCTTTTTGGCTTGAAGCTGGATTAAAGTGGGCACTCCGCTCTCAGTGCTCACAGGCCACCTGAGGGACCAGGTGACTGTCACTGGTCCCCTGGCTGACTCTCTCGGCTGGCCCGCATCTACTGGCAGGGATGCCTTTCTAGACACCCATATCACAGAGGATCCTCATGACAGATGCCTCAAAATAAGGGTGGGCCCACTGCGGCGACCTCAGCATTCAGGGCAGTTGGTCACCAACGGAAAGCCTTCAACCTCCTGGAGATCCAAGCAGTTTTGTCACCACCTATGACAATCAGGTGGTGATGTTCTACATAAACAAGCAAGGTGGCACAGGGGCACCTACTCCTGCCATCTTTATAACAGTTGCAAGTGCACTTATGCCAGCAGCAACAGGATGCTCCTGTGGGCAGTGTACCTCCCGGACCAGGACAATGCCCTGGCGGACCGACTCAGCCAGGTCTTCCAGTTGCATGAGTGGAGGTTGGACCCCAGGGTTGCCCACCAGCTATTCCAGTGCTGGGGGCTCCCACAAATGGATCTCTTTGCCAGCCTAGCCAATGCCCAGCTGCCCTGCTTCTGTTCCCAGCAGCCACACCCCACCAGGGTGGCAGCGGATGCCTTCCTGATCTCATGGGCAGAGGGCCTCCTTTATATCTTCCCGCCCATGCCCCTGTTCGCCAAGACCCTCTTCAAGGTCCAAAGTAACAGGGCCACAGTGATCCTGGTAGCTCCACGGTGGGCCAGGCAGCCATGGTTTCTGCTGCTTCTCCACTTGTCCGCAACGCCCCGGTTCCCATGGAGTACGACCCAGGCCTACTGACACAGGAAGAGGGCTCTCTCCTGCACCCCAACTTGGGGGCTTTGATGCTCATGACCTGGCTCCTTTCAGCTTCTCTGAAGAGCTGGAAGAGATGGTTGTTGTTCTGGCCTCTCGTAAAAACTCCACACGTATGGTGTATGTCTTCAAGTGGCAGAAGCTCTCCGTCTGGTGTACGGAGAGGCTGATCAGTCCCTTCTCCTGCTCCATCCAGCTGGTGCTGCAGTATTTACTTCACCTGTCTCAGGCAGGCTTGAAGTCTAACTCAGTTAGGGTGCACCTCAGTGGGTTGACAGCGCACCACCATTTGATTGAGGACAAACCCCTTTCCACCCAGCCTCTAGTGGCGCGTTTCCTGAGGAGTCTCCTCCTCTCAAAGCCTCCCAATATGTCTACCAGTGGAAGAATCGGACTTGAATGTGATACTTTCGAAGCTAATTGCACCATCATTTGAGCATCTCAGCTCCTGCAACATTAAGTACCTCACTTGGAAGGTGGTGTTCCTTGTGGCACTCATATCTGCTCGCCGAGTCAGCGAACTCCAAGCTCTGCCACTTTTCACTAGGTTCTATAGGAACAGGGTCGTGCTCCGCACACACCCCAAGTTCCTGTCCAAGGAGGGTATTCCTGTTCCACCTTAGGAACGGGGATACCCACCTTTTTTCCGCGGCCCACGTTAGCAGGGCGGAGGCTATCCTTCACACACTGGACCATAACCGGGCACTCTCCTACCTGCAGCGCACCCAGGACCACTGCCGAGCTCCTCAGCTTTTTGTCTCCTTTGATCCAAGTCGAATGGGGATAGCGGTCTCTAAAAGAACTCTGTCCACCTAGGTATCTACGAGAAGGCTGGTTTCTCGCTGAAGCGTCATGTCACGGCACACTGCTTTCGGTCCATGGCAGCCTTAGTGGCAAATCTGCGCTCTGTTACTTTGTCGGAAATTTGCTGGGCCGCCACCTGGTCCTCAGTCCATACCTTTGTAGCTCATTTCTGCTTGGAGAGGGAGTCCCGCTGGGACAGTGCCTTCAGCCAGGCAGTACTTCATCATCTGTTCAGGGTGTAGGCAACTCCTGTCCTCCAGCCCTTGCTGTGTTCAGGCTACCGGTGAACTGGTTTCTTGTTTGACACTTGGGTCGCTCGTGGTCTGTTGTCTTCCGATTCAGTTGCTGCTGCTCACGGCTCACCTTTCTTCTG
Organism: Ichthyophis bannanicus; assembly: GCA_033557465.1. Lineage (NCBI taxonomy): Eukaryota > Metazoa > Chordata > Amphibia > Gymnophiona > Ichthyophiidae > Ichthyophis > Ichthyophis bannanicus. Next base: position 60,086,020 of record CM066045.1, read on the forward strand.
GTCACCCATGGCCTTTACAGATTTTCGATAGCTTGTAGCTGGGGAGTCCTATAAGTGAGGAATGATTTCCTGCTTATTCCTGGAGAAAGGGGAAATTAGGTCTTACCTGCTAATTAGCTTTCCTGAATACCTCCAATCCAGACCAGACCAGCGGGTTGTCACTCCTCACCAGCAGCTGGAAACTGATTTACTGGCTATAACGGGCGATGTAGGCGGTATACATGGGCCGACATCATAAAGTTTTGGGCATGCTCAGTTCCAGTTGCTGGTGAGGAGTGACAACCCGCTGGTCTGGACTGGACTGGAGGTATAACGACGAAGTGTAGTTACTCACCTGTAACAGGTGTTCTCCGTGGACAGCAGGAATCAGTCCCCAATACCCTCTCTCCTCCCTCTCTTTCTGTTTTTTGCCATCTTGTGCTGATATCCCACTGAAGCAAGATGGCACCCTTAGGCAGGAAGGGCACCATGCATGCGTGGTGTATCTCCCAAAGGCTTTCTTTGAAAGCTGGGGAGAGATTATTATGCGGCCTCCTTCGGTGCCATCACCCATAAGTGAGGACTGATTCCTGCTGTCCCTGGAGAACACCTATTACAGGTGAGTAATTATGCGGCATTGGAGAAAATGGGCATAGGGGAGAAGTTTCAGAAATGGATGAAGGCTTTGTATGTGGCTCCAGTAGTGCGGATACATATCAATGGAGGCTACTCCGAGAATTTTCAGTTAGGGTGAGGAACGAGGCAGGAATGCCCTCTCTCACTATTATTTGCTCTGGTGATGGAGCCCTTGGTGGCTCGAATTAAGAGCACAGGCTGATATTCAGGGAATAGGGATGGGCAGGGGAAGAGTCCAAAATTACATTATTTGCAGATGGTTATTCTTACAATTGGGGAGCCCTTCCATTCACTGCCAGTTTTGATGAGGGAAACTGGTCAATAAAGAGCGGTGTCAGGTTATTAAATAACCTTAAGTAAGGATGAGATTCTGGGCTTTAATCTATCTCGGGAGGTGGAAAAGCATCTGAGGAAAATTTCCCTAAGTGGGTGAAGCAGTCCTTCAAATATTTGGGGATCCATCTGGGAGCCTCAGTACAACATTTAGTGGAATGGAAATACCATCCCTTACTCAAGGCAGTAAAAAAGGGACTTAGCTAAGTGGAGAGGTCTACATCTCTCGTGGCTGGGAAGAATGCAATGCAATGTGTGCCTTCGAGTCAGTCCTGACTCCTGGCGACCCAGAAGCTCCTGGGTTTTCTTGGCAGTGTCACTGGAAGTAGATTGCCAGGCCTTTCTTCCGAGGCAATGGAGGTTAAGTGACTTGCCCAAGGCCACAAAGAGTGCTAGTGGGAATCGAACCCTGGTTGCTTGGTTACCAAGCCAGTGTTCTAACCACTAGACTACTCCTTCACTCCTGGCTGGGAAGAATAGCAGTTATTAATATTTATATGCTGCCAAGGGTCCTATTTCTGTTTAGGTCCCCTGCCATACAGGGTGTCTAAGATATTTTTGATGAAATTAAAGAGGGTGGTGATGGATTATATATGGGAGAGCAAAGTACCCAGGGTAGCACATAGGATGATGCTTAGGAAGAGAAGGGTGGGGGGCTGGGGGTACTATGCTTCGCTACTTACTTTGAGGCAACACAGCTCCGAGCTCTTCTGGCCCGGAGGGGATGAAGGGAAGAGCTGGCATGTGTTATGATGGAGTAGGAAGGGCAAGGCAGTTTAGAGGACAAGGTCTGGGATGCTTTTGGGGGGAACAAAGGAAATTGGGGGGACAATCTGTGCACCTAAGTTACGTGGGAGATGTGGAATCAGTGTAGGGATCATTTGTTGGAGGTACATCCTAATAAAGGAGGCTGAGAAAATTCCCGCCAGGGAAGGAAAGGCTGAGCTTTTGGAGATGGGAGTCTAAAGGGATAGTAAGGCTAGGCCAGGTTATAGATGCTAAAGGCTATATGCCCCGTTTGCCTCCCTAAGGGAGATGTATGGGCTCTTAGAAGCTGACTATTATTCATACCTTCAGTTATGACATTCTGTAGGGCAAAAGCAGGTCCAACAAGATATGGAATGCAAGCCTATTCCATTTGAGAGGCTCATGGCCCAAGAGAACAGGAAAAGGGGGCTGCTTTTGGCCCTATAGGTGTGCCGGGGGAGGGGGGGGAAGAGGGGACGGCTCTGTTGCATATCCACAAATCCGAAGAGGATTTGCTGGGCCAGTGGGACGAGGAACAGCGGGCTGCCATATTTAAGGCTACCAGATGTTTGGCACCTGGCACAGCATTGCTGGAAAACAGCTTGAAGATCTGTTTGCACATGTACTGGACGCCAGTAGGGCTCCATACAGTCAATAAGAAGTATGTGGTAGGTTGCTGGAAAGGATGTGGAGGATTTGAAGCATCTGCTGTGGGACTGTCCTAAGGTGCAAGTAGTCTGAAAGGAGGTGGAAAAGTTGTATTTGGAGATTACAGGCATGTCGGTCCATTTGGAACTGGCACAAGTAATACTGAATGAAGTGCCGGAAGGAGAAGTGGGAAAGGAGTTGGGGCGATGTTTGGGGTACTGTGTAATAGCGACGAGGATGGAGATGGTAGTGTGGTAGAAGCAGCTTGAACTTCTGAATAGAGAAATAGTGGTACTGTAGGACAGTTGGATCATGTGTGCTGTATGTGTGAGATGGCTGTGCACGGGCATCATACTGTGTATTTTCATTAGGGTTTGGCAAAGATATCAGGCGTGCATAGAGCACAGGTGCAAGTTGCCGGGGTGTAGGTAAGGGGGAGTAGGAGCGGAATGGGATCCAAGGTTCGAGAAGATAGTAGTGGCTGGGGGGGGAGGGGGATGGGGAAGAGGGAAAACAAGGCTTCTGGGGAGAAAAGGGAGGAATGGAGGTATTGGGGGGCAGGGGAAGCTGAAGAGCCTGTATTAAGAAGCCTCGATGTTCATGTTTGTACAATTGTTTATTGTTGTTTACAGCAAACTTGATATACCGCCCCCCATTACATCGGGGCGGTTTACAATATAAAAACAATAAAGTCAAAAAAGGAAAAAGAACTACAACAATATAAAGGAAAGGCGGCGAAGGGTAGAAATAGCTGAAGGAAGGAAGATGAGAGAAGTCAAGAAGGTTCACATAGGGGTGTCAAAGGCAGAGGAAATGAAATGGGTCTTTAGGAGGGAGCGAAATTTAGGGTAGGATTCTTCTAGTCGAAGGGCAGTGGGGAGGGAATTCAAGAGGGAGGGGCCCAGGTAGAAAAATGCTGATTTCCGAATGGACTGCAAGAGATGCAGACGGTTTATATGAACGGACCGGAGGCTGCGTGAGGGTGTGTGAAAAACCAATAGATTGGATAGATATTGCGGCTTGCGAAGATAGAGAGCTCGGTGTACTAAAGTGAGAATCTTGAAGGGGATCCGGAACTTGAGGGGCAACCAGTGGAGATGTTGTAGTATTGGGGTGATGTGATCCCGAGGGGAGGCATGCAAAATCATGCGGGCAGCTGTATTTTGTATTAACTGTAGCCGCCGTTGTTGATACTGTGGGATACCAGTGTAGATGGAATTACAAAAATCCAGTCGAGTTATGACCAAGGAGAGGAGGAGGGTAGTGAGAGCCTGAGAAGAGAGAAATGGCTTAATTGCACGAATTTGCCGGAGGCAGAAGAAGGAGCGCTGAGAGATATGGGAAATGTGGTCACTGAAAGATAAGTTATTGTCAAAAATAACACCAAGGTAACGAAGTTGCGAGACCAGGGAGATAGGGGCACCCGAAAAGGAGGGAGTGAGTGAAGGGACAGCGGAACCGTGGGAGAACCAAATAGCTGCAGTTTTGGCAATATTGAGAATTAAGCAGTTTGATGAGAGCCAGGAGGAAACTGCAGATAAGCATGTTTCCAGGGGGGTGATGTCAGGGTGAGAAGGAGATGTGTGGTACAGAAGGAAAATGTCGTCAGCACAGTAATAGCCTGAGATCCCTAGCTCCTGGACTAGTAGAGCTAAAGGAGCCAGAAAAACATTAAACAATAGAGGAGCCAGGATGGAACCTTGTGGGACACCACATGTGAGTGGGAAGTAATCTGAAGAGGATAAGGAAGAAGTAACAGCAAAAGACCGGGAGGAAAGGAAAGAGTGGAACCAGTGATAAACAGACCCACGAATACCCGTATCCCGGAGCCGAGAGAAAAGAAGGGAGTGATCCACCAGGTCAAAGGCCGCTGAGAGATCGAGAGATACTGCCACCGTGATGTCACTCCGATCGTGAGAGGTATGGATCTCGTTCAGAACTGCTGTAACGGTGATTTCTACACTATGTCCAGGTCGAAAGCCAGATTGCCGGGGTGCAGATAAAGTGTAGTGTCGAGGTGATGTGACAGTTGTGAGAAAACAACCTTTTCCAGGAGTTTGGAAGCAAAAGGGAGATTGGATACTGGACGATAATTAGCAGGCACGGAAGGATCCAAGGAAGGGAGTTTCAGTAGGGGGCGAACTAAAACATTTTTCCAAGGATGTGGGAAAATACCGGAGGACAGACTGGAGTTGATGATAGCGAGAAGAGTCTGAAAGAAAGTGGCGGAAGGCTCAGGAAACCATGAAGAGGGAATGGGATCCAGAGGGCAGGTGGTCTTGTGAGTGGTAGCTAATAGTTGGACAAGCTCTGGGGAAGTAACAGGGGAGAAACTGGACCAGGTATGTGACAGCAGAGGGGACGATGGGGGTGAGACAGGAGGAGGCGAAGCCAATGCCTGCGGATGAGAAGGAAGAAGTGAACGAAGGTTGTGGACTTTGGAAGAAAAGATGCGAGACTAGTAGGACTTGGGACTGGCCCAACAGAGGACAATTCGTGAGGGGAGGAGGAGTGTAATTGGGAGAGTGAACGCAAGGTGGCAAAGAGATGCCGAGAACGGTTGGGAGCAGAAGCGATAGAAGCGGAGTAGAAGGAACACTTAGCTTGATGGATACTAGAGCGATATTGAGCGTGGCAGGACTTAAAATGCTGATAGGAAACTGCAGATCTAGATTTACGACAAAGGTGTTCAGCTCGCCTCAGGTGGGAGCGCTGCAGGCGAAGTCCTGCGTGAAACCAAGGGTGATGAGCAGTGTGACGTGGGTTACAAGGTCTCAGAGGGGCAACCTGATCCAAGGCATGAGACAAACCTGAATTCCAAAGAGCAACCTGAGAGGAAGGTGACAGGGATAAAAAGTCAGATGAGGGAGGGCGATAGACTGTCAAAAATTGTTGCAAAGTTTCCGAAGTGAGATGGCGAGATAGGCGGGTAGGTAGAGGAGAACAAGGAGGGCGGGGAGGCAGCGAATGAAGAGTAAAAGTAAGGTACAGATGATCAGACCAAGGGATTGAAGTTGGGATAGGGGATGAGAGCTGAACCGGGGATTTTGCTGGAAGAATAACCAAGTCTAAGATATGACCAGCAGTATGGGTAGGGAGAGTTACACATTGGAGAAAGGAAAGATCACGAAGAAGTGCAGTGAATGCAATATCCCTGGCTGAGGTGGGCAAAAATGACAAAAATGTTTATTGGTGGTGCTGATGTTGAATAAAAATCAAAGTTGCAAAAAAAATAAAAATAACAGGGCACTTATGTAAAATTTCCAAAAAAGGGTCTGATCTTATGAAGGCAATATAGGTGTTTATGTGCCTTTATAAAATAGGCTTTGGGGACCATCCTTAAGAATGTACAAATTCTCTCACACAGATTAATATCTACTCTGAAGAAGCACATGTGGCTGTGTACCCTATGCCTGTACGTGCATATTTTATAAAATCTATGCACACATAACAGCTCCACCCAAATTACATCTTTGGAAATGCTTACACACGGTGCATGGCTAAGGACGCACTGTCTCGTCAATACAGACTTGTATGCATATATTCAGCCACACAATTTTATACTAGCCATTTTCCACATATAAAACACACTTACCCATACACAGAAAACAGGCAGAGCGGAGATAGTATTGGCACGCATGTCAGTACTTTATTAAATATGCAAATATGCACCGATTCTTTCCTACACATAGCGGCACACAATGACAGCGAGCATGTACAAATGTGTGAACTTGCTTTCCTTGAGGTAATTTAATGAAGGAACGCGGGTTGCCTTTAAAAAAAAAAAATAGGCACACGGTGTATGCCATAATTAATCTGGCCAAAATGGAGTCAATTTGAAGCACGCGGTTATATGGATAGCAGCAATCATTTATGCCTTCAACTCTGAATACAGCAATAGCAGGAATAACTTTATAAGGATCCGTTTACTAAGGTGAATAACATGGGACCACGGTAGGGCAGGTTGTGGCAAAGAGAGTGTTGATTGCACAATGCAGTTAATTCGTGAGTAGTTTATGCACGTTAACTGCCAATGCTGCAGTTGGCATGGGTACACGTAATATCGTCTGAATGGATGGCGTTCAGTGCACCTGCATTAATTGCTAATGCTAGGCATGCCCCTAGTGGCTACCGCATGCTAACTGTTGCTCTTAGCACGTGGTAAGTGCAACTACTTACTGCACTTTAATAGACATGCCCCTGATAAGTCAGCATTTTCACTGCTCAGGCATGAATGCATAGCACGGCTGAAAACCTGTAAAATTCTGGGGGCATATTTACCAAGGGCTGCACCAGTAACACACGTGTGGGCCATGTTACTAGTGTGGGGGTTCAGTGCCGACTTCAGGTGTGAGATTCCATCCCCCTGCAGTTAGCACAGGTCCACGATGAGGCACAGTGCAAGGCGGCACACTTAACGCCACCCACTGAGGCAGCATTAAGTGCACCCACACTAAGGGTGGTTAGCAACGGTCACTAATGCCACTGGCAATGCCTGCATTCTGCCCCTACCCTGCCCAGTCCTCTCCTTGACCAGGTGGCATGCGCTTTAGTAAACAGGCCCCTTTATGCATTGGCCTAGCTGAAAACTGACCTCAAGAGCTTTTAGCACTTCTGACCTCTTTCAGCCTACACACACAGGCATGGTGTGGTTGTCCCTTTACCCCCCCCCCCCCCCCGCCACCAAAATAATGTCAGTCATGCCTGCTCTTAGTTCCTGGCATACAGGAAGAGAGGAATGCGTGAAACTGGGGCGAGTGTTTCTGTGGGTAAGCAGGACAAGAAAAGATCATGATAACGTACTTGAGAAGGGAGGTTAATGCCTTTTCCACTGCGTAGCTGCGCTCGGTGTATTTCAGCACTCTGTCGCCTGCCAGGAAAAGTATGTTGGTTTTATTCTTTTTCCCCTTCTCTGTGCCGAGAATCTTAATAGCCTTTATTTATTAAAAAAAAAAATAGGATGCTCAGTTGTTTGTTATGGCATAGGCTGTCTTTACAGTAAGATTCTACATTCTCTAACAGCAATCCGAATTTCAGCCCCAAATGAACTGTCCAATCTATGACCAAGAGAGAGAAACAGAATGCTGGGTAGACAGACTCATGTTTTGGGTTGCAGACAGGTATTATACTTATCAATTCAAACTGGAAGGATCTCAATGGGGAAAACTAAATGAGTCAGTCTGGTCTTTCTCCGGGAACAAGCAAAAAAGTCAGTCCTCACATATGGGTGACGTCGGCGCCGAAAAAGCCCTCACGTAAGCATTTCCCCAGTTTTCAAAGAAAGACTTTGGGAGGTGCCACCACACATGCGTGGTACCCTTTCCACCCAAGAGTGCCATCTTGCTCAGTCTCCCTTTTTCCACGGAGCCCTTCAGACGTTTGTCTGTTTTCCTCCAGAAAAAGTTGTTTTCTCGACCTGAGTTTTAAACTCTCTCCGGTTGTGCACCCACACTAATGTGGGTGCCCGCTGCCCCAGCATTGTGTCTTGGGTCCTTTCATTTTTCACTTCCTTCCTTTTGGCACTTTTGTGCCCTTTTTCCCCCAACTGACAGCCCACGGGTCTCCGAACTCGCTGGGGTATGTTTTTCCCCCATGGCTACCAGTGTTAAGAAATGTGAACCGTGTGCCAAGATAATGTCCCTCACCGACACACATAACTGCTGCCTACAATGCCTAGGGCCAGACCACAACCCCACGGCTTGCAATCTGTGTAAAAAGATGTCCTCCAAGGCTTTCAAGAGCTGTCAGCGGCAGCACAGCGAGTTCTTCCCAGAGTCACCAGATCCGAAGGACAAGGCCCCCTCTGAAGCCATGGAATCCTGTGATGTCTCTGCAGACCCCGGTCAACACCATGGCTCCTCAGAAAGGGGGTCTTCCTTGAGGGAACACAAGAAGAAGAAACAATTGTCAAAAGGCAGCATCTCTGAATGGCTCTGATGGATCTGGTAAGTCCCGGACCAGGTTCCGAAGTCCTCGACGGCAGATCAGTCTCGGTCATCAGAGCCTAACCTCGTTGAGGACTCTCCTTCGGGGGAACTTGCGTTGGGTTCAAGTTTCTCGGTGCCCGCGCCGATGGCTGCAGAGCCTTCTGGACTCTAATCCAGGCTGGCAGCCCTGGAGCGCAGTCAGACTGCTTTCATGGACCAACAGCGGGTGTTGCTGTCCGGTACTACTGGTTCTTCTGGGCCCTCGAAGTTGAAGACTTTCCTGGAGGCCAAGCCGATCCTTGAGACCATATGGCCCCGCATCCATCCTTGGCCTAGGTCTCGCTCCGGGTCCCGCCGACGGGACCAAGGTCTTCCCCGACTAGCACTCATAGCACCAGTCGCGGGGCCTCGGTGGGACACAGGCAGAGCTCCGGCCTCAAGCCCGCAAGCTGCCTTTCCCTGAAGTCTTCCATCGACTACTTGAAGACGAGGAGTCCCCAAACATCCAACACTATTGCGATGTCCCCTCGGACTCGCCACTCTTGGAACCCTGGCATTGGTCCCCGCCCGAAGACATAGCATTCCTCAACTTTGTGCAGGATATGTCAAAAGCCCTCACATTCCCAACAGAATCGGAGGACGACCCTCAGACGGAAGAATTAGGAATCCTCCAGAATGAGGCCCCGTCGAGGGAATCACTCACAGTACCCATCCCACCTATCCTGGAACGGCTAATGTTCATATGTGGGAGACACCGGCATCGCTGCTGGGGTGGTGAGCAAGCAGCTAGAATTGATGTATCGGGTCTGACGGAGCCCGGGCTTCCAGAAGTCACAGCTGCCACACTACTCCATGGTGGTGGAGTCGGCCTTACTTCAGCTCAAGAGCCAGAAGACAGACTCCTTGTTGACCCCAGGTAGGGAGGCCTGCACCTTGGATGTCCTTGGCAGAAAGTGCTATCAGGGCTCGATGCTCATTGGCCGGATCCAGTCCTGTACATGGCCATGTACCTGAGAGACCTAAGAACATAAGAAATGCCATACTGGGTCAAACCAAGGTCCATCAAGCCCAGTATCCGATTCAGGTCACAAGTACCTGGCAGATTCCCAAACAGGTACATTGGTTCCACAATGCTTGTCCTGGGGTAAGCAGTGGATTTCCCTACTCTTCTTTAATAATATTTATAGATCTTTCTAAACCTGTTTAAACCTTTTTTTAAACCCAGCTACGCTAACAGCTTTTATTACATCCTCTGGTAATGAATTTCAGAGTTTGATTACATGTTGAATGAAAAAAATATTTCTCTTATAACTCTTAAATGGGTTACACTGTAGCTTCACTGCGTATTCCCTAGTCTTTCTACGTTTTGATGGAGTAAACAACCTATCAATGTTTACCCATTCTACGCCATTCATTAATTTATAGACCTTTATCATATCTCTCCTCAGCCATCACTTTTCTAAGTTGAAGAGCCCTAAACTTTTAAGCCTCTCCTCATAGCGGTATCCTTCCATCTCCTTTACCATTTTGGTGGCTCTTCTCTGTACCTTTTCAAATTCAGCTATATCCTTTTTAAGATATGGCGACCAGAATTGCACACAATATTCAAGGTATGGAACGATACAGAGGCATTATAATATCCTTTGTTTTATTCTACATTCCTTTCCTTATGATTCCTAGCATTCTATTTACTTTCTTGACCGCTGCTGCACACTGGGTGGAGGGTTTCAATGTATTATCCAGGATGACGCCTAAATCTTTTTCCTGGGTGATGGTTCCTAATGTGGAACCTTGCATGGTGTAACGATACTTTTGGGTTGTTCTTTCCTAGGTGCATAACATTGCAGTTGTCCACATTATAAGTCACCTGCCATTTGGATGCCCAGCCTTCCAATTTATCAAGGTCCTCTTGCAATTTTTCACAATCCTCTTGTGTTATAACAACTTTGAATAATTTTGCGTCATCTGCAAATTTGATCACTTCGTTCATTATTCCCATTTCCAGATCATTTATGAACATGTTAAAAAACAGCAGGCCAGCAGAGATCCCTGGGGTACTCCACTATTCACCTTTCTCCATTGAGAAAATTGGCCATTTAGCCCTACTATCTGCCTTTTAACCACTTACTGATCCACAATCATACACTGCCTCCTGTCCCATGACTTTTTAAATTTCATCAATAGTCTCTCATGAGGAAAATCCAGATACACTATGTCGACCGGCTCATCTCTGTCTACCTCTTTATTCACACCTTCAAAAAAATATAACAGATTGGTAAAACAAGCCTTTCCTTGGCTAAATCCATGTTGGCTTTCTCCCATTAAACCACGACTATCTACATGTTCAATAATTTTATTCTTTGTAATGGTTTCTACCATTTTGCCTGGTATTCATTATCCCTAGAACCCTTTTTAAAAATTGGCATTACATTGGCCACTCTCCAGGTACTACAGATGATTTTGATAGTTCACAGATTATTAATAGTAGATCTGCAATCTCATATTTCAGTTCTTTCAACGCCCTTGGACGTATACCACCCGGTCCAGGTAATTTGCTATTCTACAGTTTATCAAATATTTGTAACACATCTTCTTGGTTTATGGATATTTCTGTCAATTCTTCTGATACATCACCTTTAAATACCATTTCAGGTATGGGTGACTTTTCAACATCTTCTTTGGTAAAGACCAAAGCAAAGTATTTATTCAATCTCTCCGCTTGTCTTCCCTTAGCGCCACTTTTACCCCTGGTGAAGGAACTCGCTGGGTTCTTGGCCAGGATCTCCAAGGAACTCCTGCAGCGATTCAGGAACCTGACTAAGGCCAACAGTGAGTGCTCCAAATTCATGCCTGAGCAGCCTATGATGGCTTCCAGTAGGCGGCTAGAGTAGCCATGGCGGGCATTGGTGCCCGATGCCAGGCCCGGTCAAGTTCATGACGAGGACCAGGCTCTCTATGAAGGCCGCTGCCCTTCCCTGATGGAATTACTCAGGTAAAAAGGCTTTTTACCCAAGGAAAGGGGTTGCTTACAAAGGTTACCCACATTTTCAAGCCTCCCTAGTTCCCCAGCAGGGTCAGCAGGCTAAGGAACATGGGAAAGGCCCTCGTAAGCAGAAGGCTCCCAAGCCCCAGGCTCCGGCTCTGGCCCAGCCAGTGAGGAGCTTCTGACTCCGTGCGCATAGCCTCTCTACCTCAAGGAGGACAGCAGCCCACAGAAGGACTTCTAACTTTGTATGCCCACAGATGGCCAACCATCCCCATCAATTCCTGGGCCCTCCAGGTGGTCAGGGAGGGCTACCTCCTCCACCTGTCTCAGACACCCCCTCCTGTCTTCCCAGGAGAGCCCCCCCCCCCCCAGGCCTCCCTTTCACTGGGACCTTCTATTGAAGGAACTCACAGGCCTTTTTGGAGGACAAAGGGTAGAACCAGTACCCCATCATCTCAGGAGAAAGGGGTTTTACTCCAGGTATTTCCTCGTGCCAAAAAGAACAGGAGGTCTAAGGCCCATTCCTGGACCTGCGCAACTTGAACAAGTTCCTGGTGAGGGAGACGTTCAATATGCTCTCCCTTGGAACATTGCTGCCTTACCTCCAGCAGGGAGACTGGCTATGCTCCTTGGATCTGAAGGATGCCTATACTCACATCCTCATTCACCCCAACCACAGGCAGTACCTTTGCTTCATGGTGGGGGGTGCTTACTACCAGTACAGGGTGCTACCCTTCAGCTTGGCCTCCACCCCCAGGGCCTTCATTAAATGCCTGGTAGTAGTAGTCGCCTTCCACCATCTCCAGGGGGTATTTGTCTTCCCCTACCTCGATGACTGGCTCAGAAAAGGAGCACAGCCACAGAGGTGCAGAAGGCCACAGCACGCATCATCCAGATCCTACAACATCTGGGGTTTGTGATAAACTACCCCAAACCCCACCTCCTCCCAACTCAATGTCTGGAGTTCATAGAAGCAAGGCTGGACACTCTTCAGGCAAAGGCTTTCCTTCCTCTGGATCAGGCAGACTATCTCGGGGCACTGGCCGGAGAGGTGCAACACCGTCCCTCAGTGTCAGCTCAGCTTCTACTGCGTCTACTCGGGCACATGGCTTCGATGGTCCATGTCACCCTGGACGCTCACCTGCATATGAGGGCCGCTCAGTGGTAACTTTGGGACCAGTGGGCACAGGCCACAAGCCATCTCTCCAAGACAGTCTCAGTGACTTACCATCTGGCAAAATCCCTGACACCTGCAGGCACGGATGCCCTTCCAACCCCAAGCCCTCTAAGGGTCCTCACTACAGATGCCTCCCTGCTGGAATGGAGAGTCCACTGGGAAGAACTCCGCACCCAGGGCAACTGGTTTCAAGCCGAAGCAGAGAGCAACCAGCAGATCAACCTCCTGGAGCTTCGGGCAACATATCTGGCCCTCTGAGCATTCTGCTACCACCTGAGATACCAGCCGGTGCTGATCCAAACAGACAGACAATCAGGTGGCAATGTTCTATGTGATCAAGCAGGGGGGGGGGGCGCAAGGGGTCTCACACCCTCTGCTGCAAAGCGATGATGCTTTGCTCCTACTCAAGTCAACAGGGAATGCTCCTGAGGGTGGTATACCTAACAGGCCATGACAACGCTCTGGAGGACAGACTGAGCAGGGTCCTCCAGTCACACAAGTGGCAGCTGGACCCCAGAGTAGACAACTGAAACTTTCGTCTTTGGGGGATCCTATGGGTGGACCTCTTTGCCAGCCTGGATAACTACCAGTTGCCCCGCTTATGTTCCCGGCAGCCCCATCCGTCCTGGGTAGCGGCAAATGCATTCCTCAACCCGTGGTTGGACAGCCTCATGTATGCCTTCCCACCCACGCTGCTGATTGCCAAAACACTCTTCAAGGCAATGCATTGCTGATTCTGGTGGCCCAGGCAGCCGTGGTTCCCACTATTCCTCTAGTTATCAGTGGAGACTCCGACCCCCCTGGGGAACTTCCCAGGGCTCTTGTCTCAGGAGGAGGGCTCTCTTCTGCACACCAACCTGGGGTCCCTATCACTGATGGCATAGTTGTTGAAAGGGTGACCTTAGCCCCTTTCAATCTCTCGGGAGAAGTGGAAGAGATCCTGCTGGGCCCCCCCATAAGACCTCTACCAGGAGGGCTTACGCATTCACAAATGGCCCAGGGTCTCAGTCTGGTGCGCGGAGCAGCAGGTGAAACCGTTCTCCTGTCCAATGTAGCTGGTGCTGCTGCAATATCTTCTTCATCTCTTGCAATATGGGTTCAAATCAAACTCCATGAAAGTGCACCTCAGTGTTCTGGCAGCACATCACCATCCTGTTGAGGGCAAGCCCCTTTCGGTCCAGCCACTGGTGACCCGCTTCTTGAGAGAACATCTATTGTCCAAACCCCTCGTCTGCCCTCCAGTGACAAAATGGGACTTCAATGTAGTATTGGCGCAGCTCACTCACCCACCATTTCAGCCTCTAGCTACCTGCCACACCTCTCGTGTAAGGTCATGTTCCTGGTATCGCTCACCTTCATTCGCAGGGTCAGCGAGCTCCAAGCCCTGGTGGCAGAGGTGCCGTATACCAGTTTGTATACGAACAGGGTCATGCTACATACATGCCCCAAATTCCTTCCGAAGGTGGTATCTCCTTTCCACCTCAACCAGGAGATGGCGTTACCTACCTTCTTCCCAAGGCCTCACTCCAGCAGAGCAGAGACTATCCTTCACACCTTGGATTGATTGTAAGAGGGCCCTGTCTTTCTACATTCAGCAGACCCAGGGCCACCGAAAAGCTTCTCAGCTTTTTGTTTCTTATGACCCCAGTCAGCTGGAGGAAGCAGTGACCAAACGGACACTGTTCACCTGGGTGGCAGACTGCATCGCTTTAGCCTATGAACAGGCTGGGTTCACGCTGGATGGCTGGGTCATGGTTCACAGCATCAGGGCTATTGTGGCCTCTGTGGCAAATCTGCACTCCGTCCCATTGCTGGACATCTGCCGGGCTGTTACCTTGTCTTCAGTCAATCCATCGCAGCTCATTACTGCCTGGAAAGGGAGTCCCAATGAGACAGTGTCTTCGGCCAGGCCATGCTCCATAATATTTTCAGGATCTAGGCAACTCCTACCCTCCGACCCTTCTGTGTTCAGGCTACTGGAGTGTTGGTTCCCATCAGACATACGGATCCTACTGTAGTTTGTATCTATGGACTCAATTGCTGCTGCTCACAGCTCCCCCTGAGGGTGACCGTGACCTTTTCTACGGGCTTTCAGTAGCCTGTAGCTAGGGAGTCCCATATATGAGGGCTGACTTCCTGCTTATTCCCGGAGAAAACGTAGTTACTCACCTGTAACAGGTGTTCTTCGGGGAAAGCAGGAATCAGCCCTTATAACCTTCCCTCTTCCCCTTGGAGTTGCTTCTTTACCATCTTTTATCCTTTTGCTGTCTTTTAGCTATATCAACTGACTGAGCAAGATGGCACCCTTGGGTGGGAAGGGTACCAGGCATGCATGGTGGAACCTCCCAAACAAAGGGCTCCATAGATATGTGAGGACTGATTCCTGCTGTCCCCGGAGAACACCTGTTTCAGATGAGTAACTACACTTTTTCTGCTTTTGTAGAGCGCAAGACTCACTGCAACCATACCTGCAGATGGCTTAAATTCGAAACATGTGTGCCACAGCACATGTTGGCATCGATGCCCTTGATGTCTATTATCCGAACTGGCCCAGCATGGTCATCCGGCAAACCACGGCTCCTCACCTGGGAGAAGACACCAAACCAGTAAGAAAAACTACATCATACTACCATCTAAGAGTCAGGCCCATTGATAGTGATCACTTTTAAATTTCTTGGCAGTTGCCAGAATTTCACAGATCCAAAATCGGGGAGTCACTCTCACATCTCTGAAATTCAAAATAAGTGGGTCATCCTTCTTTTTTTATTTGAAGAAGAAATTGTTTGGGGCGCAGCTCTCTTTTTAATTAATGCAGCAGTTCTTGACTTCAGGCCTCTGAAGCTGTTGAAAGACAAGTGAGGCCCTCTACCCAATCCCCAAAAAGATTACAGTCTTTAGAAAGGGAAAAGTACGTCAATGAATCCAGTCACTTAATGCAACAGGTCAGCACTGCAAAAGCATTATATTTTCCAGTATCATTAGGATTAATACAAGATAAAGGAGAATTATGCAGAAACAGAATTTAGAGCCGGCTCCAGTTTTTTCAGGTCAGGTTGATCCGGTCTTGGCTTTACCCCATCACAAGCCTGACCTGGGGTAATCAAAATCAGAAGTCCACATGCAATGGTGTAAAATCTGAACTGGACTGCCTGAAAATAACTAATTAACTAAAATGAATGAAGGGACAGATAGACACTTGGCAACCACACACATAAAGAAGTTAGAACAACCCAAAATTGTTAAGTTTCTCCGTGTTATTTATGACCTGAAATATCAGATGTAGGAAAGAGCTCAGCAGTCATATCCTGTGTGGTTCTCCCTCATCTGTATGTAATTAATGCCATATGGAAATCTAGAGGATTTTCACTTACTTTTTCTACCTCAGGATCATCCACAGACACAACCCTGACAATGACAGGAATATGTTGCCTGATCTTCTCATTCACAGTCTGCTCGATGGCCTCCACCTGCTCCGGAGTCACCACCGGCGTGTCAATTTCTATTGCGCTGCGCTGACGGCCCAACTCCCTGCAATAATCCCAGTGTGAGTTTGGCACATACCTGTGCTTCTCTATGCCAGCCCAGCAACAATATGGAAATGCATCTTCCAGAGTACCCTGCTAGACCAGACCAGACCATAGGGTTAAGTCCCCCAACCAGCAGATGTGGGACAGAGAAAACACTAGAACAGTACTGTGACATCACCACTAACACTTCACCCAGTACAGCTAGGGGCACTCTTCAGTATTTTCTCTGTCTCAGCAGATGGTGGTTGCTTTTTCGTACAGCTCTGAACCTTTTTAGACTGCTGCTACAGCCAGAGGACATCTGGTAGCTCAGCAGGATCAGCTGTTACAGGAGCGTGTAGGAGACACTCCGGGGTCTGGACTGCTCTCTATAGGGGAGGCAACATCTGGCCACGAAGGTCAGGTCAGTTGCTGGCAGAATCAGCTTTAGGGGTGCCTAGCCCTGAACTTCCCTTGTATTGTTTTAATCTAAATAAACAAAGAGACTCCCTCCTTCAAGACCAGCCTGAAGCATTCCATGCCTTGCAGGGAGAGGTCCTTCAGTAATCTTGCTTTCACTACATGCGGGAAGCCCTGGTCAGGGCCACAGTGCGGTGGCTACTCCTCCTCTCTTCCACCGCCTAATTCCACACAGCTACCCGAGGGCCTGAGATCAGGAGGTTGGCTGTCCAATACTGCAGCTTTCCCAGCACTAACAATCGTGAGTAGCACTTACCTTGCTACAACGATCCGACGGGCCCTGCTCACGTGGAGCTCTGCAGCCTACTCTCTACCAGTCTGTCTTGCTGCCCTGCAAATGTCCAGAGGCGCCACTGTGAACAATTCTGCCCATGAGGCCGCCTGTGCCCGAGTCAAATATGCTTTTTAAATCTGAAGGTATAACCTTACTGGCCATCAGGTAAGACGAGATGATGGCCTCATTAATCCAGTGACCCAGCATGACCTTTGCGAGGCCCAGAGAAGAGGACAAATAAGTGATCCGACAATTGAAAGGAGCTCGTGACCTCCAGGTAATGGAAGAGGACCCTGCGAACATCCAACTTGTGTAAATCTCTCTCTTTTCCAGCGCAGTGCTCTGCGGAGAACGCTGATAAGGAGATCCCGTAATTCACATGAAAGGGAGTTAAGACCTTGGGCAAGAAGGGATGGTACTGTCCGTAAGACGACTCCCTTTGCCGTGAAAAACAAAAAGGGTTGCAACAGGAGAGAGCTTGTAGTTCAGAAATGCACCGCGCAGATGTCATGGCCACAAGGAAAACGATCTTGAGGGTGACATCCTTGAGAGTGGCTCGCTTCATAGGCTCGAAGGGCTCACGAGCAAGCACCCACAGTACAACAGCAAGATGCCAGGAAGGCACAACGGGGCGCACAGTGCATGTACCTCTTTCAGGAAGCGACTGACCTCTCGATGAGTGGCCAAGAATTGTGCTCATGTGCAGAGTGGCAGCTTTCTTCTGCCGTTCCCTGCATCAGCTACGGCATGTGAATAACCCGGTCTTTCGGCCCGTCTTCACAACCATTCAACTTGTGGCCTAGTTCCTTGCCCTTTCCTACCCTCAGCAACTGCATGCATGTGTGTGCTTGTCAGTGATTTTGGGCAATGCGTCACGTTGCCTGGGCTGCAACAAATGGCACTGGGGATTGGTTGACCGCATTTGTGTGGCATGTGCTGAGGACCCCAGACAAACTTCACAGGTGGGATCTGGTGCTCAGTCTTCAGTGGAGGAGGCCTTACCCGGGTGCCAGACCGCTCCTAAACTGCCTAGTTCATCGGGCCCGCACCGAAGTGGCACCATTTACGCAGATGCGGCCAATCCAGCTCTGCCGGATCTCTTACCGTAGTAGGAAGAGGATCCGGGTTCCGTTCTGGCTGCACAGGGCATTTCAGCAGGAGGTGCAGCTGAATTTGCCATGCTCTGGGAGTTATGAAAGAGGAGCCATGAGGGTCTCCTGAGGGATTCTCCACATCTTGACATGGACGTTAGCCCTACAGAAGCGCAAGGGAGTCAAGCATCTCGGCGAAAGCTAAGCATCAGCACAAGAACCTTTCCTGGGCTCTTGGGGATTTGGAGGCCCTAGAGGAGGACAAACAGGATGTGAGGTGGAGGGTCCATCCACCTCAGTCTCTAGCCTTGAAGAGGGCAGGTTTTCTCAGTCTGAAGTGGACAGTAAATCGCGGATGGTTCGGCTTTTCTGTAGAGAGGAAGTGTCGGCACTCATCAGTCAAGTCATGGAAGAACTTCGCATTTCAGAAGTCACCAGTCCGGTGGATCAGTCTATCTCTGACCCTATCCTTCGAGGGTTCAGGGCACCAGCTAAAGCTTTCTCCTTCTTGCCCAAGCTACAACAACTGGTGAAGAACGAATGGGATAGTCCCAATGCAGCCTTATGGATAGCCCATCAGCTACGCAAGATCTATGCTTGGTGTTAGGAGGCCCTTCAGCATTGATTGCACTACCCCAAGGTAGACACTTTAACCATGGCAGTTTCTAAATAAATGACCATCCCCATCGAGGGCAGAGCAGCACTCAAGGATCCTCAGGCTAGGAAAGTGGAGAACCTTCTTAAGACCGCCTTTTCTGCTTCCGCCTTGGGGCTCCAGGTGTCAATGTGTGGCACACAGGTAGCCAGTGTGCTTCTCCGGTGGATACAGCTGTTGCCTGAGGATTCAACTTTGGTGCGCCTGGATTCTGTGACCACGTTCCTTCCATGACTTGCTACGCTTGGCTGCCCAAGGCATGGCAGCAGTGGCACGACACTAGGTCTGGCTCAGAAACTGTTCGGCAGATGCAACCTTGAAAGCACACCTGGTCAGCCTCCCATACAAGAGCAGTTTCCTCTTTGGGGAGGATCTGGAAAAATTGGTGAAGGACCTTGGAAAGGTCAAGCCAGTGGCTTTTGGAGGACAAACCCAAGTCGTCCTCATGGTGTACCACATCTACTGGATCCAAATTCGGCACACTCGGGTTACCGGGACTTAAAGGGTATCAGTAGAGCAGACCATCGTCCTCATCATATTCTGGATCCAGGAATCACGGACAGTCCTTTTGAGAAGCACGGAGATCTCAAGGATCCACTGGAGGCACTGGAGAAGCCCATGGTTCCTCCTCCTACTCCTCATGTTGATGATCGGGCGGCCCATTTCAAGTTGCCTCAAGTGGGAGGACAACTCTGGCTGTTATACCAGGAATGGGCTCACACCTCCAATGCCTGGGTGTTGGAGCTAGTCCTTTGCGGATATGCCCTCAATCTGGCTCATCCCATTCAAGAAGCATTCATGGCCTCTCTGTGTGGGTCAGCACACAAGCATGCAGCAGTTCTCAGCACTCTTCAAAGGCTCCTACACCTTCGGGCATTGGTTCCTGTATCGTTTGGCGAGAGCGTTAAGGAGCACTACTCCATTTACTTCGTAGCCCCAAAAAAGGACGGTGCCTTTTGGCCCATTCTCGATCTTCAGGGTGTCAGAGCTTATGAGTGGCCCAGTTTCACATGGAGACACTGCAGTCGGTCCATGCAAGTGATGAACCCCAGAGAGTTCTTGGCAACTCTGGAACTGCTGGAGGTGTATCTCCACTTTCCCATATGCGCCAAACATCAGCGTTTCCTCCATTTTGCCATCCTCTGGCAGCATTTTCAGTTCTGCACCCTGCCCTTAGGGCTTGCAACCACTCCACGCACCTTCTCCAAGGTTAGGGTAGTAGTCGCGGCAGCGCTTCAGCACGAAGGAATCTATATGCATCCCTACCTGGATGACTGGCTCATTCATGGCTGGTTGTACGACAATGCTGAACACTCAATCTGATGGGTTGTTCAATTCCTGGAGCAACTAGGCTGGGTGGTCAACCACAGCGAGAGTTGTCTCAGCCCATCTTAAGCCTGAGAGTTCCTGGGAGTGCACTTCGATCCCCACAGGGGTACAGTCTCCCTCAACAGCTGCCAGCTCCCGGATTTGAGATTATCTGCAGCTCCTCGAGGCGATGGTAGCAACCTTTGATGTCGTCCCATGGGCCAGAGAACACATGCGGTCTCTACAGAGCTCTCTTCAGCCATTTTGGCTCTTGAGGAGGCGGCATCTGATTCGCAAAGGGTATTCGCAGACGGTGGTCTCCACCTTGCTGTGGACGGGGTGTCCATTTACCTTTCTAGCCTACCTCCAAGCCTGATATGTTCAGCAAGCTCTTTCACCCTGGTGTGCGTGCATCTCGGGACGGCCTGACCTGCAATTTGCTTTAGGTACAGGTGGCAGCTCTGGCAGCCTTCTGGGGACCATTCCAAGGGAAATTCTTGGCCGCTCATTGAGAGGTCAAGTCGCTTCCTGAAAGAGGTATGTGCACTGTGACCACCAGTGTGCCCCGTCGTGCCTTTCTGGCATCTTGCGGTAGTACTGTGGGTGCTTGCTCGTGAGCCCTTCGAGCCTATGAAGCGAGCCACTCTCAAGGATGTCACCCACAAGATTGTTTTCCTTGTGGCCATGACATCTGCGCTGCACATTTCTGAACTACAAGCTCTCTCCTGTCACAACCCTTTTTGTCTTTCACGGCAGAGGAAGTCGTCTTACCGACATTACCATCCCTTCTTGCCCAAGGTCTTAACTCCCTTTCATGTGAATTACGGGATCTCCTTATCAGCGTTCTCCGCAGAGCACTGCTCTGGAAAAGCTAGAGATTTATACAAGTTGGATGTACGCAGGGTCCTCTTCCATTACCTGGAGGTCACGAACTCCTTTCAATTGTCGGATCACTTATTTGTCCTCTTCTCTGGGCCTCGCAAAGGTCATGCTGGGTCACTGGATTAAGGAGGCCCTCGTCTCAGCTTACCTGATGGCCAATAAGGTTGTACCTTCAGATTTAAAAGCATATTCGACTCGGGCACAGGCGGCCTCATGGGCAGAATTATTCACAGTAGCGCCTCTGGACATTTGCAGGGCGGCAACATGGTCCTCTGTGTCCACGGCAGCCCGTCATTATCACTTGGCTGTGCAAGCACAAGACGCAACCTGGTTGGGCATCAGGTTCTATCTGCTGCACTGTCAACCCGCCCAACAGGGGAGTAGCTTTGGTACTGCCCTATGGTCTGGACTGGTCTAGCAGGGTGGTATGGAAGGGGAAATTTTACTTACTGATAATTTCCTTTCCTGGAGCCCCGCCAGACCAGTCCAAGACCCACCCCAGCGATGTCTGGCTGGTGTGCTGCTGCCATGGAGTAAAGTCTGACTGCAAACTTCTCCCTCCACTTGCTGTATAGATTTCCCCTTTGAAGAAGATGAACAATGTTTATGTTGGGGGATAGAGGCCCCTGAGGGAGCTCCGTGGGCGTTCCCATTGCTTGTTACATAATAATACTGAAGAGTGCCCCTAGCTGTAATGGATAAGGTGCTAGTGGCGATGTCACAGCACTGTTCTAATGTTTTCTCTGTCTCAAATCTGCTGATTGGGAGACTTAAATAAAATATCCCCTTACTATCTATTAAGACAGGCACTGTGACTTTTCAAAATAGGAAATGTGGTATGGATCTTTACTGTCAATCAAGCTGGATAGCAGGGGGTTGTGCTAACGCCCACTGTACTCAACAGTGTCCTGGACTTCAAACAGAATTTCCTGAGAACATACCAGCTAACCGCCACTCCTAGTCTGAGCACCTGTTCCCTCTCCTCCTGCACTGTCCCTCACACTCCAGCTGCTGTTATCTGTAAATCGCAGAATATAGTTAAGGTACTTCAGGAACGCAGATAAGCACCACAAAGAAGACTGTTGGAAAGTCCAAATAATGGCTAAGACCTGCAAATATGAACCATCAGCTTTAACCTCAATTTTAAAAGCCATTTATGCACATAAAGGAGAAGTTTATACCCCGAAAGGACTCATTATAAAATTGTCTGTAGCAGCTGCATAATGCCATTTCATAAAAGCAAAACCTCTAGGGATGAAGCCGAGGAAGAGTCCGGACTCACACGCACAGGTCTGGATCTTCCAAAGCATGCATGGAAATTTTCTCTAAATTTTGTGCATCCTAAACATCAGGTGCAAGTGCGAGCATGAGCGTGTGCGTGTGCAGTTTCAGTGGGATAATTGTCAAAGGGAACATACACCCGTTTTCTAAGGAAAAGTATAGCATAACTTATGCGTGGTTTTGACAAACATGTTAGGTGGCTTCTGATAAAATCATCTTCTCAATCATTCATACACACCTAAATATGGCAGAATAGAGACCAGCATGAGACAGCTGTCAGGTGTGGAAAATGGTAACCTTATCCTTTGGGGGTAAAAAGAAGCCAAAATACAAAATGTCAGTATGCGGAATGGATGCTGTAAACATCACAGTCCAGTGCATTGGGGGATGAATGTGTGCAAGACAGTATGCAGGCATTTTCTTCGCTAGCATGATGCTCTGCTCGGAGGGAGTTACCTGGCTGCTGCTGACATTACTCAGGGAGCGACACATGTTGATATCACTGACACACATTGTCTGTTCGATTCCCATGGAGCTCCCCCAAACCATCATCATGCCACTTCTCCTGAAATCTCTTTGTCCATGTCTAGCCAGACAGCCTCTGCTACTCTGAGATAGCAGTCTCCCAGATTAACAAATTCAGCCTTTCAGTCCTTTCCATTCAAAGGAGTGAGGTTGGAAATTTTTTGGCTTACCAGGAAGTCGTTTTGAATCCAAACATCAAATCTGCGATGGCAGTAATGAGATGTTGCCCTGAAATTAGAAGCGGATGAAGCATGTCACCAGAGAAGGTCTCTTGGTCACCAGAGCACTGCTCTAACCAATAGGCTACTTCTCACTCCTCTGGAGGTGGAGAAGGTGCCTGTTTTCAACCTACTGCAAAGACACACAGGCGCCATGGAACTCCATTTTAGATAGGTCGTGGAGAGCGGAATTGAGACGTCCAGGTCAGGACATGCACAATTCCCACTGTATTTACAAGAGGCTCTTGCAAACAGGTGCGGGATGCACGTGGATGTCGCTCCATGTCTAGCGGGAGCAGTGATTTTAAAGCTATAGGTGGGGGGGGAAACATGCAGGTGCCCCTTACACGCTTTTTAAAATCAATGTTTCCGTTTTAAATGCATGTCTGTTTCAGCATCAGCCTCAACAGAAACCTCCCCCCCCCCACCTCCCTCGATTCTGGGGTACCACGCATTCATCCTCAGTCCTGTACATTTTTACTCTGAGCATGCACTTGGGTGGAGTACACAAGTGTGCACACAAATTCTAATATACTTTATAAAATTCTCTGCAATATGTCCAACATGTCTGTGCTCTGACCTGAGTGCTGCTGCATGTGGTCAAACCTCCTCTCCCAGTCCAACTTCACATGCACTTCGGAGTCTGGATTCAGGGGCGTCTGCACAAAATGAACAGCGTCTAGCCCTTGACGAGTCACTTGGAGAACTGGGATGTCATTAAGGAATCCCCTGTCATCTGGCTAAACAATTAGCGGAGGGAGGGGACACAAACAAAGACCCAATTATATCAGGAATTCTGCAGGGTTAACTTGATCAGTTCTGCATAGGAATCCCTGCAGAGCACTAAGGTATTTGGGGGGAACGATAGGGCGATATGTATGTATTTCAGCTTGAGTAAAGGCTCATACAAGCTCAGTATGCTCTTAAGTACCTCTAGCATATTCCTCCCCACAGCACCCTACCACATATGGCGACGCCACTTCCAGTAGCTTCACTGCACATGGGACTAAGTCACTGTAGCAAACACCCCTCTCAGTCTGAAAATCTACAACCCGTTAGGTTGTTAATGCTACAGCCTCCACCTGATTGTGTTTTGCTCATAGTTACACAATTTATTTCCTAAGTTCACTTTTTTTGCGCTCACTGCTCAGGTAAAACGGACCTTGAAGTTCTAAATGTATTCTGTTTGCAGCTGATATCATCATTTTCCGCAGGAAGAACACATTTTGAAGTTCACAGCCTCTCTCTATTCTGCAGTGGCCAAATATGTAAGATATAATTTAAGTAGTATCATAAGGAAACAATTATATCCTGTAAATGGGAACTTTCAGAAAGCAAGAGTAGAAGCAATCCTAAGATCTGCTTCATCAGAGAAACAGTCTAAGCGAACGCAAGGCAATCCACCAGATGGACTTTCCGATCACCTGCCTTAGAAATTCAGGGGCGGTACTCAACCCTGCAATAGTCAGCGTTTTGTTTATAACACTGGCCGCCATAGGAAAAAAAATTATGGATATTCAGCGGCAGCTTCCAGAGAGTGGCTGCCGCTCCATATCCAGATTGTGCGAGCACTATCCAGATAATTATCCAGAGGGGGCAATATTCAGCCACTGTCCAGACAACACTTAGGACATTTTTTTTGCTATCCGACGTTATCCCAATAACAGCGCTGAACATCACCATTATCCGAATAAGTCAGGTTTCCACCTCCATTTATTTACTTGATATACTATCATTTGTTTTTCATCAAGAAAGCACCAAGGTGATTTGCAAGTCTTCCGGTAAATAAGAATGAAATGGAAAAAAAAAAGCAAATAAAAGGGTAGACTAAGGAGAGATAACAGAAGAAATAAGAAAGGAATGCACACCGACCGACTCGGCCCCCTAGACTGCCCCCAAGACTTCCGGATAGTGCCAAGGTCTGGAAAGATATTCAATGGCGCTATCCGGAGAATATTGCTAAATATTTGTTTCAATAGCATTTATTTGGGTAGCAGATACATGCTTCTGAATATCGGTCTGTTTGTTTTTTAGTAACAATATCACTGTTCTCACCTGTCCACCTCCCTCTGGAAACAGCAGGGTGTCTTTTAATACGACATGAAACCCTTTCAGAGTTCCTTTCTTTCCGTTCACATCTGCTTTCACTTCTGCAGGACTGCAGGAGACCACAACAGTGGAAAACTTCAAAAAGAAGGAGATAAAAGATAAAAACATTTTTGGCACCAAACAATCCAGTGGGAGAAGATTTCCACAGTACCCTCCCATCCTTGAGTAGAGCATTAACTAAAGAGGGGGAGTGGAATCACTACAACGCACTGCTGTGACACGGCTGCAGAAAAGTCATTTTTCAGGGAAAGGGGACAGAAAGAAAAACAAGAGCAATACAGCTTCATGTTTTAAAACTGAAACCTGTATTTATTTTATTCATCACCTATCTTACAACTCAGGTGACTCTCATAATGACGCATCAACATTATTATTTCTAGTTAGGATTTTAGCCCACGTATTTGCAGTAGGAGTTAGATAAAGCAGATATTTCCCTGTCCCAGGGGGCTTACAGTCGAAGGAGCATGTTTACTAAGTCCTGTGCTGGTAGCACGGGTGTGAGGTTTTGCACTAGCTGCATGGGGCAGGTACAGCTGCCCCCTGCCCCTTGCAGTTACCATGGATCATGGTGGTAGAGTTGCCACCGAGGTGGCATTAGTTGCCCCCATGCTACCTGCACCAAGCACATGTAGCATAGGCTTCAAACTCCTGCGCTACCAGCGCTGCAGTGGGAACACCCCCAGTCACACACTACTAAGATAATGCAGGATTTTTAGTGTGAGGGCCCATGCTACTTTTAAGCACAGCGCCCAAACCGTGCCCTAAACCCCATGCCACCAGGTAGCATGTTTTAGTAAAGAACATAAAATATGCCATACTGGGTCAGACCAAGGTCCATCAAGCCCAGTATGCTCCAACGTTTATAGCAGAGAAAACGCGGAGTAAACCGAACTGCCAAGGATATACCGAGCATCAGTGAGAGAAGACATATAAGTCGGACTTCCCTGGTTGTCAGTCTGCTGTTCTAAACACTAGACTACTCCTCTGTGCCTCTTCAATATTACCTGCAATACACTTTTATTTTTGTTACTTTTATTTTTATACTTTGAAGTTGTTTTTAGATTGTACATTGCTCTGCTGTAATAAATGAACGGCAGTTAAGCATGGGTAAGTCTGTAAAGAGTTGTATAAAGATACACAGCATTTATGCACATTGGTCACCTATTTTCAAGGACTTATAAAACCCTCTCGCACAGAGAAAGTTCCTCCAGGGCCATGTGCCCATGAGGGAAGGTTTAGGACAACCGTTATAGTTGGTGATTTGATCATTAGGTTTGTAGATAGCTGGGTGGCTGGTGGACGTGCGGATCACCTGGAAACATGCCTGCCTGGTGCAAAGGTAGTGGACCTCACGCGCCACCTAGACAAGGTCTTAGATAATGCTGGAGAAGGAGTTTGCTATCTTGGTACGTTGGTACCAATGACATAGGAAAATGTGGTAGGAAGGTTCTGGAGGTAAATTTAGGCTTTTAGGTAGGAAGTTGAAATCCAGAACTTCCAGGGTAGCATTCTCCGAAATGCTTCCCGTTCCATGCGCAGGACCCAAAAGGCAGGCAAAGCTCTGGAGTCTCAATGTGTGGATGAGACGATGGTGCAAAGATGAGGGTTTTGGATTTGTTGTTTTGGATTTGTTAGCAACTGGGGAACATTCTGGGGAAAGGAGGGGCTCTTCCGAAGGGATGGGCTTCAACTTAATTGCAAGAGGATCTTGATAAATTGGAAAACTGGGCATCGAAATGGCAAATGAAATTTAATGTGGACAAGTGCAAAACCCTTTGCCCACTGTGCAGCGGTGGCCAAGAGAGCAAATAGAATGCTAGGCTTCATAAGGAAAGGCATGGAGAATAAAACAAAGGATATTATAATGCCTCTGTATCTTTCCATGATGCGACTGAAACTTGAATATTGTGTGTAATTCTGGTCGCCGTATCTTAAAAAGGATATAGCGTTGTTAGAAAAGGTACAGAGAAGAGCCACCAAAATGGTAAAGGGGATGGAAGGATACCCCTTTGAAGAGAAGCTAAAAAGGTTAGGGCTCTTCAACCTGGAAAATGGGAAATATGATAAAGGTCTATAAATTAATGAATGGAGTGGAACGGGTAAACGTAGATCGATTGTTTACATCATCAAAATATAGAAAGACTAGGGGACATGCAATGAAGCTACAAGTTATCCTATTTAAGACAAAACATTTTTCACTCAACGTGTAATCAAACTCTGGAATTTGTTATCGGAGGATGTAGTAAAAGCTGTTAGTGTAGCTGGGTTTAAAAAGTGTTTTGACAAGTTCCCGGAGGAAAGGTCCATAAACTATTATTAAAAGGGACCCAGGATATCACTGCTCGACAAAATTCAAGCATTGTGGAACCTGTGTCTTCTGGGGAAACTGCTAGGTACTGTGATGAAGCTGACACTACTGAAGCTATGCAGTTAGAAGAAAACTCCATTTCTTTTAAAGAAACTGATTTCAGAGAATGCAGTTACCAAGAAGTGCAGCTAGAGGGAGTAGGCATGAGGCTGCAGAAGGTAGGCTGACACACCCAGATTGTAATGATGCAATAGCTAATCAAACACACCTGAGTAGAGGGCCAGAAAGCTCACTAGAGAAACTGTTTTATAAGCAGTGCTCGGTCAGGATAATAGAGAGAGGAGCACCAATACAGAGACGACCACAAATACAGAGAGCAACAGTTCTCCTAGGACAAGCAGGATATGTGTCAGCCACACCTGGTGACGTCATCCGACGGCGCCATGCGGAAGTGCTCTCTAGAGCTCAGATTTCTCTGAGCACGAGTAGGAGGTCCCACCTCTCCGGCCCGCCCCCAGCCAGATCAGTCTTTCTCTTTCCGCCTCTGCCTCAAGACAGAATTACTAGCTCTCTACCTACATAATGCCCAAACCGGGTTTTAAAAAGTGTCTTCAATGCAAAAGAAAAATGAATGCTGCTGACACTCACCAGTCCTGCCTCCGATGCCTCGGGGCAGGCCACAACGTCCAAGATTGTCCCAGCTGTGCTCGGATGTCTCCTAGAGCGAGGGAGTTCAGGGGGCATTCACTCAAGGATTTTCTATCCTCCTCGGAGCCTGCGGTTGCAGCTGTAGCCCCTCCGGCAGTTCCCAGCACGTCTCAGGACCTT
The DNA here is from genome assembly GCA_033557465.1 of Ichthyophis bannanicus. Classification (NCBI taxonomy): domain Eukaryota; kingdom Metazoa; phylum Chordata; class Amphibia; order Gymnophiona; family Ichthyophiidae; genus Ichthyophis; species Ichthyophis bannanicus. The sequence goes on from CM066045.1 coordinate 60,113,918, forward strand.
CGGGGAGCAGCGGCACAGGATGTGCTCTGCAGAGCCTCCATCCCCGGCCAGTCTGCACATGACGCTACTGCATCTCCCGGACAAAGGAATGACGCGACCGCGTACCCCACGGTGATTCCGGTAAGCTCTCCTACAGCAGAATCCTCCGGGGTAGCTTCCAGGCCATGCGGTCCCCCCTGCTCTCTCCAAGATGGCGCCATCCACGTTGTGCTCCCTGGTGCCGCCTCTGACTCCGCCTCCAGACACGCCTCCTCCTCCCGGATTGGCCGAGACTCGTCTTGCCCCAGCCGCGCCGACGCCGCTTCTCCCCCTCGGGGCAGGGAATCCCCCCTTTGCGCAGAGCATCCCCGAGCCTGCAGGAGCCCCAGCGCTGACAGAGAAAAACAGCCCGATGACAAGCATGCAAAAAGCGGCAAGCACAGCAGCAAGAGAAAACACCTCGAGAGGAGGGAAAGCTCACATCACCGCAGAGACTGCAGAAATCCAGCTCTAGCAGGGGAAGCTCTTGTGGCAGCGCCTCCCATCACCATAAAAGAAGCAGGCATCACTCCCGATCCAGCTCGCTTTCTTCCCGGAGGCACAGGAGCAGCCGCTCTTCTGAGAACAGCATGTCTGCTGCTATCCTACAGCTGCTGGCACGCCTGGTGGACCAGACAGCGCCTCCAGCCCAGCCCTTGGAAAGATCCGCTTCCAGAGAAGTATTACCAGCAGCACAGCACAGCCCTGTGAGGTCCATCATCCCACAGGCACCCTCCTGTACGCCTCCCAGAACACGGTCCCCCTCACCAGAACAGGTCTTGACCTCTGGGGAGAGCGATGAGGAGGGGGAGGCCCCGGACTCTCCCATCTCCAAGACTACTCCGGAAGACGCAGAAGAAACTCAGCGTCCATTGCCACCGGAGGACCTCACCTATCCCAAATTCCTGAGGAAAGTGATGAACAAGCTCGGCCTTCTAGCGGAGGACACGGCTGGCGAAAAGGATCCAGAGGTCATGAAGTACCTTAGTGACCCTAGACCGGCTCTAGCCCTACCGCTCCACCGAAAGCTGCAGGACAAACAGTCCACACTATGGCAGTCACCGGCCTCCGGCCATGCCTGCTCCAGGAAGTTGGACAACAAATACCTCCTCCACCTGGCTCCGGGATTCAGTAAACCTCAACTCCCGCACCAGTCTATTGTGGTGTCGTCTGCACTAAAGAAGGTGAAATCCTCGCGCACACAGGCTAATCACCCACCTGGCCGTGACCCCAAGCTCCTCGACGAAGTGGGGAGAAAAGCCTACCAAGGAGCGATGCTCAGTGCCAAAGTGGCAGCGCACCAGTTCCAACACATCCTATTTCAGGATGCTCTCCTAGCCGAACTCAAGAGTCATCTCGCGGCCCTACCCAAGGACGCTCAACTGACAGCCTCAGCTACATTACAGGACCTAGCTGAATGCAGCAAACATCTGATGAGCACGGCCTTTGACACCGCCATCAGGACGGCTGGCACAGCCATTTCAGCACGCCGCTGGGCATGGTTGCGAGCTTCCGGCCTCAGGGAAGACACCCATGATAAGATCACGGATGCACCCTGTTCAGGCGAGTCGCTCTTTGGCGACAAGGTGGCGGACACTGTGAATGGCCTTAAAGAGGATTGTACCACCTTGCAAACACTGGCGGCGGACGGACTCGAACGCCACTCATCACAGAAAGGGAGTTATTACCGCAAACCCTTCTCCACCTCCAGAAGATTTTACAACTCTAATCGGAGATGGCAAGCGCCTACGTACAAAAAACCCTACTACCCTGCCTCCTCCTTTCAGAGGCAGCAGCCGAGGGAGCGCAGCAAACAGAAAAAGCAAAACTCCCAACAGTCCGGTAAGAACACCTCCTCCTTCTGACAACTCGCCTCGGCCGGGGCCCCTCCCTGGAGCCCCAGCAACCCTGCCAGTGGGGAGACGCCTATCCCTGTTCATACAGGCGTGGCAGGTGATCACCACAGACAAGTGGGTCCTTCAGATCATTCAATCAGGCTACCGTCTACGCTTCTCCTCCCCACCGTGGCAACGCTTACAGCCTATCAGCCAGACTCCAACGCACCTAACAGCACCACTGTCGGAGCTTCTGCTACATCTCCTCTCGGCTCGTGTGATAGAGCGGGTGCCCCCTGGGGAGACCAACACTGGCTTCTATTCCCGGTACTTCCTTATTCCCAAGAAGTCCGGTGGTCTCCGTCCGATTCTGGACCTCCGCAAACTGAACATCTTCATCACGAAGGAGAGGTTCAGGATGTACTCCCTCAATGCAATCCTACCTCTTCTAAAAGCGGGAGACTGGATGGCGACCCTGGACCTGCAGGATGCATACTCCCACATTCCAGTCCACAAATCGCACAGGAAGTTCCTGCGCTTCATAGCACTGGGAGGCCACTACCAGTATCGTGTTCTCCCCTTCGGCCTCTCCCCAGTGCCCAGGATTTTCACAAAGTGTGTAGCGGTTGCGGCAGCACACCTACGCAAACAAGGCATCGCCATCTTTCCCTACCTGGACGACTGGCTGCTCTCGGCACCCTCGGCCTCCGAGCTCAGGAGGGCCGTGCGATCAGCAACAGATCTACTATGCCGGCTGGGCTTCCTCCTCAACAAAGACAAGTCCCGCCTCGACCCTACCCAGAGAATAGAATTCATCGGGGCGATAATCGACATATGTGTCTCGAAAGCGTTCCTTCCAGAGCAGCGGGTAGAGGTAATCACATCCCTAGCCCAGCAGATGTCCATGTCCAAATGGACCACAGCGCGCTCCATCCTACGCCTATTGGGACACATGGCAGCAACGACCTCGGTCCTGCCGCTGGCGAGACTACATATGCGCATCCTCCAGTGGCATCTCCGGTCCCACTGGAAACAACTCTCCCAGCCACTCAACACCCGCGTCCCCATCAATGCCAAGGTCGTGAAAGATCTCCGCTGGTGGACCAACCCGTGCAACCTCGCAGTGGGCTGGGATCTCCAACCGCGCAGCTATCAACTAGTCCTCACCACAGATGCGTCTCCCACAGGATGGGGAGCCCACCTCTCACAACTCAGCACTCAAGGAGCCTGGTCCAGAGCAGAACGAGCGTTACACATCAACCGACTCGAACTCCGGGCAGTCAGGTATGCAGTGCAGACCTTCAAGGTCCAATTGGCAGGAAAGTCCGTCCTGGTACAGACAGACAACCAGGTGACTATGTTCTACATCAACAAGCAAGGGGGCACGGGGTCACGTCCCTTATGCAAAGAAGCCCTCCTGATGTGGTACATAGCCCTGGCCAACAGCTGCATCCTACAAGCGACTTATCGCCCCGGCGATCAAAACGCCCTAGCGGACAAGCTGAGCAGACAGCTTCGACCTCACGAATGGACACTTCACACGGAGGTAGCTGCCAACCTCTTTCGGCGTTGGGGAACGTCCCAGATCGACCTCTTCGCAACAGAGGTCAACACGAAATGCCCGTTGTTCTGCTCCAAGCACCCATCACCAAAGAGAATGGCCTCGGATGCTTTCACGCTGCAATGGGGGAGGTGGGCCCTGGTGTACGCTTTTCCCCCAACTCCACTGCTTGCAGCAGCGATACAGCGCATTGTCATGGACAGGGCACACGCCATACTGATCGCCCCCTACTGGCCACGCCAAATGTGGTTCTCCCTTCTGCTTCGGCTAGCTCAGGAGCCACCGATCCGGTTGCCAGTGCGATCAGACCTGCTCACACAGAACGACGGCTGCACCCTGCACCCGAACCTGCAAACTCTAGCCTTGACAGCCTGGAGATTGAGAGGATGAATCTCGACTCCCTCCGACTACCCGTGGAGGTGCAGCAGATCATCTTAGCTGCCAGGAGACCCTCCACAAGAAAAGCATACAGCCTAAAATGGAAGCGATTCAGTATTTGGTGTACTAACCAAGGTCTCAACCCAGTCTCTTGCCCTGTGCCTAAGGTCCTGCAGTACCTCTCCACTCTGTTCAGCGTGGGCTTAAAACCACAATCTATCAAGGTCCACCTCGCAGCGATTGCATCTCTTCACGAGCACCGGTGTGGGTCCACCAGGGGTTCCCTCGCGGCACTGCCCCTTGTGGCGCAATTCATGAAAGGCCTTGTGAACCTGCAACCCCCGGTTCAAAAGCCGGTACCTTCATGGGATCTCAATGTTGTCCTGCAGCAGTTGATGCAGGAACCCTTCGAGCCGCTTCACACGGCGGATGGGAAATTCATGTCCTGGAAGACACTTTTCCTCATCGCAATCACCTCAGCCAGGAGGATAAGCGAGCTGCAGGCACTTGTGGCGCATCCACCGTACACTAAGCTCCTCCATAATAGAGCGTCTCTAAGGACCCATCCAAAGTTCGTTCCCAAGGTCGTCTCTGCCTTTCATGCCAACCAGTCAGTTGAACTTCCCACGTTCTTCCCAGCTCCACACTCCTCTCCGGAGGAGCAACGGCTTCATTCACTGGATTGTGTCAGAGCCCTACGCATCTACATCGACAGAACAGCCGCTGTTAGGCTGGGGACCCAACTCTTTGTGTCATTTGATCCTAACAGGCCTGGGCGGCCTGTCACCAAGCGCACGCTCTCCCGTTGGATATCAGACTGCGTTGCATATTGCCTTCATAAGGCGGGTTCCCTCCCAGCGAGCAGGGCAGGGGCTCACCAGCTCCGCGTCCTGGCAACCTCGCTCGCCAACCTGCAGGAGATTCCGGTGAGCGACATCTGCAAAGCCGCCACCTGGTCCTCACAGTTTACCTTCCAGAAGCACTACTGCCTCGACCTCCAGGCTGAGTCGGACAGCTCCTTTGGCAGAGCTGTCCTGTCGACAGCCACCAGGCCATCAAGCTCCGCTGAGCCAAAAGACCCTGCCTCTGGCTGAGACTAATGTCGGTCATCCGGCTCAGGGGATTGGACGGACTCCGTAGTCTAGACCTCAGGGAATATACACGGTGACTGATACCAAGTTCTGTTTTTAGTGCATAGTTTATTGTTATCTTGTTGACGTTTACATTGCTATGTTTGCACTTTTGTACACCACCGCATGGTGGGTCAATGTTTGCTCCACTCACGTTGGTGGTATTCAGTATGCTCTGTTTGCACTTGCACAATGCACCTTGCTGTGTTCGCATATACTGTTACTTAAAATTGCGCATTCTGCACTAGATTATGCTGTGTTGCACCTTCAACAATAAATGCCTGTTGCCTCACGGCGAGGACAAGGTCTATCATGCTGTTTTTGTACATGCCTCCCTCATACCCCACAACGCATCGGCTTGCTTGGGAGGCACCAGGTGTGGCTGACACATATCCTGCTTGTCCTAGGAGAAAACGGAGTTACTTACCTGTAACAGGAGTTCTCCGTGGACAGCAAGATAGGTCAGCCACACGAACCCACCCACCTCCCCTGTATGAGGGTGGCCTGCACCGGCCTGCACCCTAGCCAGTAAGGCATAGCTAATCACTCACTGATCTGGCTGGGGGCGGGCCGGGGAGGTGGGACCTCCTACTCATGCTCAGAGAAATCTGAGCTCTAGAGAGCACTTCCGCATGGCGCCGTCGGATGACGTCACCAGGTGTGGCTGACCTATCCTGCTGTCCACGGAGAACTCCTGTTACAGGTAAGTAACTCCGTTAAACCCCTGCTACTAAGGAGAGAGAAAGGGGAAAGCTCCAACTACGGAAGGAAAGGCAGTTAAGCTTGCAGTCCTTACAAGGAAGGGACAACTTCCAGGAAGGACAAGCCCATGCTGAAAAGCTCCAGAAAGAAGTCTCCAGGGAAGACAGTGTAAGCAGGAGAGTGCCTGGTAGAGGGAATACCAGCAACGCGCGTCTCAGAGAACAAAGGTACATTCACACCTCCTTTCCTGAATGTGTGCCAGGTCCTAGAAAGGCTTATAAACCAGAGAGCCATAGATACGAGAAACAAAGCTGGGGAAAGCTTTGGAAACCTGTGCAGAAGCTCCTAGATAAAAGCCATATTAATTGTTTGCCAGACCTGGTCCAGCCAGGCTGGAAAGTCTGGGAGAGAACTACTGAAGTACAACCTGTTTTGCCTAGGGAAAGCTCAGGCTTAGCAGACACCATATCTGATCAAGAGGATATGCAAACAGACCTTGTAGAACCAGAACCATTGCTACCTGAATATCCTATGGACTGTACTCTCTGTGTAGCTGAGAGTATAGAATCTCTCACAGTGTCATAGCATAAGACATGCTCTAAAATGTCATTGCTTTGCTGAGCTGAAAAGAAGAAGTTTTTGTGTTTATTTAACCTGTTTATATTGAAAAATCCTGCTTGAAGGGAAAAGACTGTGAAGCTCTTATAACAGTTTTGGACTTTGTAAATACTTTGGTAGAAACCCTGAATTAAGGTGAATTCTGTTGTCTTCTTGGAGAACCTTAGCGCATCAAGGGAATAAAACCTTATATTTAACCCAGCACAAGGCTCACACAACTATTCTTTATAAAGAAGGGAACTACAAGGACCATAATACACCTGGTCTAAGTTAGAGTTCCCGGCTTCAACAAACAATAAATGTCCACCCTGACCCTTCAGCACGCTGCCACCGGGAGGCGCTGTGACAGTACTTATGACCTAGATTGGCCACTTTTGGAAACAGGATACTGGGCTTGATGGACCTTGGACTGACACAGTATAGCATATCTTAAGCTGACCTAATGACTCATCTATAGGAGTCATTTAGTGAACTTGACATAGTGGAGCACACATTAGAAAAATCTTTTGTGCTCGGGACATACTGAACATGCCCCCGTCAGCTAATGTGCAGCCTTTGCCATTAATGTGTGTGAGATTAGCAAAGGCTTTACTAAACGGGGCTCTTAGTCTTCGATGTATTGGGGGCATCACACCATGTGGGTCGTGTGCAAAGATGTCTTCATCAAGGAGTAATATTTTTAAATTTAAGCTCCTTGAGCTTACGGACTGGAAAGGACATCAATGAATATGGTCCCCACCTCCTCCTTTAGTAAAAAGGCTACTAAAGCACTAGAGTCAAAGGACTGCCAGAGTTTATATGCTGTACAGCATGCTGCTGACAAGCAAACTTCACCTAACAAGTCATCCTGAAAGTCTCCTCTGGCAGCGCAAACAGGTAAGGGGTGCTGACAAAAGCAGCAGTGAAGTTGAAGCACCAACATCACTTCCAACTTGGCACCAAGTCTACACAGCAGAAGCATGATCATCATTTGGCACCGATCTCTCTCCTCAGTTCAGAACATCAGCACTGTAGAAGTTCTTCTGACTCTTCCAAATTCTTTGGCCGAGACAACACTGACACCATGTGCCATAAAAGATTTGCCTTCTTCAAAACCTTCTTCTACAGAATTCAGACATCTCTTACTGTGGTGAAAAAGTTTTCTACTTTATTTCCTGTTCTCTTAGCAACAAAATATATCAGCCTCTCCACAACCACACCTAGTCATAATAGAGTTATGGAGAGAATTCTTGAGAGAGACGTATGGGCAGGGCTGGCCTGTCCACTAGGCAATGCCTAGTGTGGCAGGCCATGACAGGTGGCACAGCAGCTTTGTGTCGACCCTTTGGTGATTCAGTACACATGGCCTGCTGCTTCTGACCCCCCATCCGATGCAACTTCCTTTCGGAAGGGGCCAAAGCAAATGGCCTGCCGCCAGCATGAAAGCGGCGTCAAAGCTGCTGCTTTTAAACTGCCACCACCGTCAGACTCCCCAGAAGACAGAATCGCCAGTGGCAATGGTGAGGCTGTGGCATGGCGCAGGGATGGGCGGCACAGCCAGGGCTCCTGCCTGGGGCAGCAGAAGCCCTTGGGCCAGCTCTGTGTATGGTGCTGACAAGTCACTCATGCTTACTCCATCACCACGTCAGTAGTCTCCATTTTGTCCGACTTGCACCAACACTGCTGCCTCAACCAAAGCAATCTCCCTCTCCAGACTAAACAACTGAATTCTTGACAAACTCTTTAGTGTTGGGAATACCAAAGCAAACATCAGGGCTCCCCTCTGACCCGTCACTACCCGAGAATAAGAACTGGGCAGATAACACCCGTTACAGATATGCAACTTTGCTTTTGTATGTGACCCGACCCACCTCCTGCGCGTAGCTATCCCTCTGACACGCGTAAGCCATGCTCCAGCCCCAGAAATGAGCTCAGACTGCTATATCCAACCACTTCCGGAAAGGAGGAGCATGTCTCCTTGGAGGAGACTTCACGCAACCCCTGACCATTCACCAGCCGTCTTCTGCGCAACTACGTCAAGCATCCTCGACCTCCCACTAAAACACAGCACTGTCGCCATGCGCCCGGCTCGATTCGCTAGCCAGCACATGCGCGGTGAGACTCAAGCGCCGGTTCCGACCTTCGTTTCCATAGGAACTATAGCTAGGAAGAGAAGATGACGAGAATACGCTGGAAGCGGTAGTGACGTTTCACAAACCTGATGTGAAAGGTCAGTGAGGCTGTCGCTGTTTCCTTTTTTTTCTTATGTTCAGGGCGGCCATTGCATTGTAGTGGGTGAGTCGGGGAACGGAGTATTTTTAAATCTGGTACCATCCAGCACAGGAAGGGTCTTAGTTTGATAAGTATTAGGAGATTTTCCTCACGCAGATTGCGCGCTATACCTACGGAGTAATATTAGTGGGTTGGAAGGCGATGAGGGACGGAGCGAGAGTGAAAGTGCGGGAGCTGCCGTTTGTTTTAATAACTAGCGCGCTAAACAGCAAATGTATGTCTTTATTTCTAAATTTATATAAGACTGCACAGGCATTATGGGGAAGTTCAAGAAACTGACCCAAGGTTTTATATTTTTAAGTGGGTCCCTGTTCCCGAGATTGTGAGAGTGACTGTCCCAGGCCACAAGAAGCGTCAGTGGAATGTCAGCCCCGGTTTCCTACTTGCCAGTCTTCTGTAACCATCAGAATTCCCTGGAGGTTAACTCTTGTTACCGGATGAGAAGGCCGTTTCATGCTTATCTGGATAAGAACATAAAGATATGCCATACTGGATCAGACCAAGGTCCATCGAGCCCAGTATCCCGTTTCCAACAGTGGCCAATCCAGGTCATAAGTACCTGGCAGGTTCCCAAAGTCCACAGCTTCCATAATGCTTGTATTGGGGCAAGCAGTGGATTTCCTGGGTCCCCTTTAATAATGGTTTATGGACCTTTTCTCCAGGAACTTGTCCAAACATTTTTAAACCCAGCTACACTAATAGCCTTTGCTACATCCTCCGGTAACAAATTCCAGATGATTATGTGTTGCGTGAAAAAGTATTTTCTCTTATTACATAGTAACATAGTAAATGACTGCAGTTAAAGACCAATCTGATCCATCTAGTCTGCCCAGTAAGATGGCAAGAGTAGGTGCACCTGCTGCTCCGTTCTAGTCACCCTTCCCCATGTCTTTGTTTAGGGGTGAACCCACTGCTCAGTGTAGGACACCCTTGTTTGTTGAGAAATTAGTTTCTTTTGATTTTATCCTCATGTTGTAAACTGATCCCTGTGTCTGTCACACACCATTTTGAATTATGTCACTGTATTTGCCCCCAAACTAGTCTTAAATGTAGCTTCATCGCGTGTCCTCTAGTCTTTCTAGTTTTTGATGGTGTAAACCATCTAATTTATAGACTTACCATATCTCCACTCAGCCTTTTTCAGGTTGAAGAGTCCTAACCTTTTAAGCCTTTCCTCATAGGGATATCCTTCCATCCTCTTCTATTTTGGTGGTACTTTTCTAGTTCTTCCATGTCCTTTTTAAGATACAAAGACCAGAATTGCACACAATATTCAAGGTGCAGTCAATCCATGGAATGATAGAGGCATTTATAATATCCTTGGTTTTATTCTCCACTCCATTCCTTATGATTCCTAGGTCAGTGAGGCTGTTGTTGCTTCCTTCTTTCTTATATGTTCAGGGTGGCCATTGCATTGTAGTTGGTGAATCGGGGTATGGAGTATTTTTAAATCTGGTACCATCCATTGGTAACATGGATACATTATATAATGTGTTGCTTCTTTGGAGTAAACTCAAGGTTTGCAGCCTGGGTCTTTACTGTCAGTTGCAGTGAGGTAGTTGATTTTTGTTGTCCACAAACAAATGTTTTCTTTATTTTAACTAGCTAGCTACCTGTTGTATATGGTTACTATTTGATAAACTGAAGAGTAGCAAATCACCTGGACAGGATGGTATACATCCAAGGGTGTTCAAAGAACTGAAATATGAGATTACTAATAACAGGTCTGCAATCTGTGAACTATCATTAAAATCATCTGTAATACCTGAAGATTGGAGGATATCCAATGTAGTGCCAATTTTTAAAAAGGGTTTCAGAGGTGATCCGGGAAAATACAGGCCGGTGAGCCTGACGTCAGTACCGGGAAAAGTGGTGGAATCCATCATAAAGAACAAAATTACTGAACATGTAGACAGCCAACATGGCTGTAGACAAGGAAGATCTTGTCTTACTAATCTGTTAGGTTGTTTTTTTTTTAAGGTGTGAATAAACAGACAAAAGGTGAGTCGGTTGATAGTGTATCTGGACTTTCAGAAAGCCTTTGACAAGGTCCTTCATCAGAGACTTTTGACAAAACTAAAAGTCATGGGATAGGAGACAGTGTTTTGTGGATCAGGAACTGGTTTAAAAAGATAGAAAGCAGAGGGTAGGGCTAAATGGCCAATTTTCCCAATGGAGAATGGTGAATAGTGGAGTACCCCAGGGATCTGTGCTGGGTCTGCTGCTTTTTGATACATAAATGATCAGGAAAAGGGAATACGAGTGAAGTTACCAAATTTGCAGATGACACAATACTATTTAAAGTTGTTAAAACCCATGAGGATTGTGGAAAATTGCAAGAGGATCTTAATAAATTGGAAGACTGGGCATCCAAATGGCAGATGAAATTTAATGTGGGCAAGTGCAAAGTTATACACCTAGGAAAGAGCAACCTAAACTATGGTTCCACGAAGCAAGGTTCCACATTAGAAATCACCACCCAGGAAAAAGATTTGGGCGTCATCATGGATAACATGTTAAAACCCTCTGCCCAGTGTGCAGCGGCGGCTAAGAGAGCGAATAAAATGCTAGGTATCATAAGGAAAGGAATGGAAACTAAAACAAAGGGTATTATAATGCTTCTTTATCATTCCATGGTGTGACCGCACCTTGAATATTGTGTGCAATTCTGGTCACCATATCTTAAAAAGGATATAACGTTAATATAAAAGACACAGAGAAGAGCCACCAAAATGGTAAAGGGGATGGAAGGATACTCCTATGAAAAGAGGCTAAAAAGGTTAGGGCTCTTCAACCTGGAAAAGAGACGGCTGAGGGGAAATATAAGTCTATAAATTAATGAATGGAGTGGAACGGGTAAACGTAGATCAATTTTGTTTGTCATCAGAATATAGAAAGACTAGGGGACATGCAATGAAGTAACAGGGTAGCCTATTTAAGACTAATAAGAGAAAATATTTTTTCACTCAACGTGTAATCAAACTCTGGAATTTGTTACCAGAGGATGTAGTAAGAGCTGTTAGTGTAGCTGGCTTTAAAAAGAGGTTTGGACAAGTTCCTGGAGGAAAGATCCATAAACCATTATTAAAAAGGGACCCAGGATATCAATGTTTGACCCAATACAAGCATTGTGGAACCTGTGTCTTTTTGGGTAACTGCTAGATACGTATGACCTAGATTGGCCACTGTTGGAAACAGGATACTGGGCTTGATGGACCTTGGTCTGACCCAGTATGTCATATCTTATGTTCCTTGTACATAATTGGCTGTTCTATGTAATTTGACTCTTTCTGTTCAACGTAAACCGCTTTGACCCTGTGAAAAGCGGTATATAAGCTCTGCTAAATAAATGTTGTGGATTAAAAGTACTAGACATTGCTTTTTTAAGTTGGGGATCCAGGTCCTATTCTAGCAAAGATATATAAAGCAAGAATTTAAGAGCCATAACAAATCTTTGGAACCTATTGGGAGTCATTTGCACCTGCATTCAGTAGTAGACATTTTCAGCCCTGCAATTTGGATATTTCTAGTACTGGAAGTTTGAGAAGGTGATAGGAAGGAAGAGCAGAGAACTGAAACAAAATGTCTTGACTTTTTTTTTTTTTTTTGCAGAGATGGGTAAATTTATGAAACCTGGAAAGGTCGTCTTGGTCCTGGCAGGACGTTACTCTGGGCGCAAGGCTGTCATTGTCAAGGTACTGCTGTAATTTTTGTTCTATTAAAACTATAGAGCAATATCTTTAAGTGTTCTAATTTCATTTAATCTGGTATTCCAATTTGTATATGGCAGCTGCTCCTGTTAGGCTTTTCTTTTTGGTCAGATTTATGTTTTGGGTATTTGGTGTAGTATGGAAATTACTTAAGTTTTTTTTTTTTTTAAATACTGTTTTATCATTTCAGTCAAAGCAGTTTACATTGCAAGTTAAACTTGGTAATGGACATTAATAACTTGGATTTTTCTGAGGCAATGGAGGATTAAATGACTTGTCCAAGGCCATAAGGACTGCTAGTGGGAATTGATCCCTGGTTTCTTGGTTCCCAAGCCAGTGCTCTAACCACTAGGCTACTTCTTCACTCCACTGCTTAATGTTAAAGTTACTATATTTTGTAATGGTTGAGCTCCAAGAAGATGTTCTCTTAAATATTTGTAAATAAATGAAATGAATAAAAGAAATGATCAACGCTCACTGGAAAAGTTGGTTGTTGCTGAAATTCACTTGAAGTCCAACAAAATGAAAGGCTACTAAAAGCTTTAAACTGAGAATTTGTCTGTGAATAAGAATTCTACGTAGTTTCTTTTTTTACCTGAAGTGTGCTGATCTCTCTCCCCTCTGTGTGTGTTTACTTTAGAACATAGATGATGGCACTTCAGACAGACCCTACAGTCATGCTCTGGTGGCTGGCATTGATAGATACCCACGCAAAGTAACTTCATCAATGGGCAAGAAAAAGGTTGCCAAGCGGTCCAAGATCAAGTCCTTTGTGAAGGTTTATAATTACAATCACTTAATGCCAACCAGGTAAGGTGAATGGGGGGAACACTAGGCTTTAGCTTGGGTAATTAGTGGTAGAATTTGCCATTCATAACCTAAGTGGAGGTTCAATACACATTCCACGGATTTAGCCTTTTCACAGAGCTCAAGGTTATATATATATATATATATATATATATATAGATGGATGGATGTATGTATGGTTTAGTTTTATACCATTACTCCATGTCCCACCGGGGCTGCTTTGCTAGTCACCGCTGACGTTAGGGGAAGGCCTAGAACAGAACTTCGTCTGTGCAATTTGATTCGATTTGAGCAAGTGTGAGTAGGCAAAAAGTCAATCTTTGATATTTAAGGATCAGTAAAGGGGATGGACCAGTCTGTCCATCATTCCTAAAGCATTTTGTCACTGATCTGATGAGACATGCGGGGCAGATATCAAGGGCTTCAGGACCTTAGGGAAATTTGCAGAAATGGGGATCCATGTAAGATTGAAATGAAGAGTTGGGGGTGAATGGAACATCCACCATTGTGTATCCACCCCCCCCCCCCCCGAGTACAGGCCTGAGTTATTGTTGTGATTCACTACAGTGGTTTGCAGCTTTTATAGGAACAAAGGCTTATTAGATCATGTTGTAGAGCTTCTACGGTGCAGTTAATGTAGGTTCCCTCCCCGTTCCTTAACTTTGAAGCAGTTGGCTCTAATTCCATCACACTTTGTGGAATGGCATTACTTTTGGAAGATGGTGAGTGATTTGGGGGCACAGACTAGAGCAGGGGTCTCAAACACACGGCCCGCGGGCCGCATGCGGCCCGCGAGACAACTTTGTGCGGCCCGCGACGGAGGAAAACAAAAAAACCCCCAAAACCCTGGCTTCTGCTGCTGCCGTGGCAGCGGCAGAATCAATTGTCAAATTAAAAAAAAAAACTGACTTCTGCTGCTCAAGCAGCTGTCCTGCGGCCCCTTCCCCTCTGCCCGGAGATCCGACTCTGCTCTATCAGCGGCGTGCTTTTCAAGCCGCGAAGAGAGTATTCCCCTCTCGCGCGGCTTGAAAAGTGAATAGGCTTAAACCGCGCGAGAGGGGAATACTCTCGTCGCGGCTTGAAAAGCACGCCGCTGATAGAGCAGAGTCGGATCTCCGGGCAGAGGGGAAGGGGCCGCAGGACAGCTGATTTTGCTGCTTGAGCAGCAGAAGTCAGTTTTTTTTAATGTTGACAATTGATTCTGCCGCTGCCACGGCGGCAACGGCAGCAGCAGAAGCCAGGGTTTTGGGGGGTTTTTTTGTTTCCCTCCTTCGCTGGCCGGTAATGAGCTATGGAGGGGCTGACTGAAATGGGGTAATGGGGGTTAGGACTGGAAGTGGGCTATTGGCAGGGGGGGGGGTTATGACTTGTAATGGGCTGGGGGGGGGAAAAACTGGTAATGGGCAATGTTGGGGGCTAGGACTGGAAATGGCCAAATGGGGGCTAGGACTGGAAGTGGGCTATTGGCAGGGGGGGGGTTATGACTGGTAATGGGCTGGGGGGGTTATAACTGGTAATGGGCTATGGTGGGGGCTAGGACTGGAAATGGGCAGATGGGGGTTAGGACTGGAGGTGGGCTGATTGGGGGGTTAGGACTGGTAATGGCCTATGAGGGGAGGTAAGACTGAAAATGGGGTGATGGGGGTTAGGACTGGAGGTGGGCTGATTGGGGGGTTAGGACTGGTAATGGCCTATGAGGGGAGGTAAGACTGAAAATGGGGTGATGGGGGGGTAAGACTGGAAGTGCGCTATGGGGAGGTTAGGACTGGTAATGGGCTATGGGGGGTCTAGGACTGGTAATGGGCTGGGGGGTTGCTAGGACTGGAAATGGGCTGAGTGGAAGGGGGGCTTGAACTGCAAATGGCTGATGGGGAGGGGGGCTTGGAATGGAAATGGGCTGTGAGGGGAGGGAGCTAGGATTGGAAATGGGCTGATGGTGAGGCTAGGATAGGACTGGAAATGGACTGATGCAGGGACTAGAAAGGAGCAGATGCTGGGTGGGGCTGGAACTAGAAGGGAGCTGATGTTGGGGGAGGATTAGAATGGGATGGAGCTGGGAAAGTGAAATGGAGAGGGGAAAAATATTTTGTCTGGCAGAGAAGACAAATCTACAATTGGCCAGGTATTGGGAGAGTAAGTGGGGATTGAGGATGGAGGGGTAAAATTTGAGTGGATGAAATAGGAATGAGGAAAGAGCAAAAGGAGAAAGATTAGTATGTTAAAGCAGATGTAGAGAGAGAGAATGGAAAAAAACTAGAAGAGAGAAGAAAGGACAAATGGACAGCAGACGATGGAGATAGCAGAAGACACGAAGAAACCAGAAGTGGCTGGAGCAATTGCAACTGAAAAAAAATGCACAAAAGGTAGAAAAATATCTCTTTATTTTGAATTTATTAACTGGAATATGTCAGCTCTGGGAAATGTGCATCATTAATGTCTGTGCTTTAGTACAAGAAATTAATTTATAGTTTTATTTCTACAGTGCTGAGGTATTCTGTGTAATTCCTATTTGACATTGCTACTTGTTCTCTTTTCCCAGTAGGTCATGTATTGTTCTCTGAAATGTATTGATTTAATATTTGCAGTGTTGCCTTTTGATAGGTAGGGTCTGGTGCTTTGTGAGTCCTGGTAGTGCTGTTATGATACGGGGGGTTTGCTATGGGTTCCAAATGGGCAGTGTTAGTAGTAGTTCCTAATGTGCCTGGCGGTTGGCACTGGATTATAGTAATATAGAAATTTTCTAGTCTTTCTTTATCCATGCACTCATTATGCAACATTATGCAAATATTTATGCAAATGAGGCCCAGTGTCTTATGCGGCCCCCGGGTTACTTTACAAGTCCTCATTCGGCCCTCAAAGCAATTTGAGTTTGAGACCCCTGGACTAGAGGGAATGGAATTGACTGTATTTTCTTAGCACTACAGAAATGTATAAAAAACTTGAACTAAAGTGCTGAACATGAGAGGCCTGGTAGTTTTACAGAGCAATATTTTGCTTTCTTCCTTTATTAGATACTCTGTTGATATTCCTCTGGACAAAGCTATTGTCAACAAGGATGTTTTCAGGGACCCTGCTCTCAAGCGCAAAGCCAGGCGTGAAGCCAAGGTGAAATTTGAGGAAAGGTGAGCTTTGTGTGTTGCTTTGTTTTTGCCCCTTTAATATATCTCATGCTTTTTAGTGTTCTCTGCTTTTGGAGGCGTAGTCTAGTTTAGTTGCAATATGTTGTGGTGCCCTCTGTGTATCTAGTTCTATGCAGTCAGAGAGGGTTTGTTGGTTAGACCTGCAGCACGAGGGGGAGGTGCTAGATTACAGTTGATGTAAAGCAGTTTTTTCCTTCAGTACTGCATTGTTTTTTGAATGTCTTGCTCAGTGGTCATTTTATAGCCAAAGAGAGCTCTGAGGCTTCATACCCAGCTGACAATGTTCATTCACTTTGGGTTGAGTTGAGCTTAATGAAAGGTAGTGTGTTTTGGGGGTGGGTGGGTTGAGATGGCATTTGTTTTTATTAATCTGGAATTTGTTCTCTGCTCAGATCTGTTTTGTATAGATGTGTGGTTCCTAAATCAAATAGAATAAGGAGGGGGGGATATTATCTTGTTTGAGTTTTCTTTTCCCATCCCCATCGGTGTATAAGCCCAGCTGCAGAAAGCAGGCCACCATACTTTTTCAGGGAAAATGTCAGTGCAGCTATTCATACGGTCATTGAGTTAATTTTATTTAGCAGCTCTTTTATACTGCTGTCAGTTGTCAGCTAGAGCCTATGCAAGGGCAATCTTTGTCTTGTCCTCAGCCCAACCTTCTCTCCCCCCCCTTTGAGATCTTGATAATTAAACTGAACATTCATGATTATTCCGACATCAGTTTTCACAGAGAAATCCTGCACCGAATTGATGTTGCACAATGAGGATAATTGCCAAAAGCCTTTTTGCATAGATGGTGGTGGGGGGGATGTTGGAAAATTGACCACATTCCCTCTGGGTAAAAGTACATGGGTAGATACTTGCATTAAGGTGGCTATTAGGCCCTTCTGGGTTTTTTTTGCTTTGACAGACAGCGGCAAAGGGCTGCAATTTCATGTGATAGTTAACCTTGTTAGCATTTGCACACTCTTTAGTCTTAACTGAGGCTTTCTCCTTGGTCTTGGAGTAGTAACTAAAGAATCATTAGTTTAGAGCACATGGTGGCATATTTACTATCGGGCTGCATTTTCACTGCAAACAGTGAATGAAATGTAAAGAGATGGAGTGCTGAGGACGTGTGTGTGCCATGGGGGCAGATGCAGATCTTACACCGTGTTGATGTTTGGTAATCAATGAAACCTTCAACTTTTAGAGACTGGGAATAGCAGGGTTACTACATAGCATTTGAGGAAAATAGCCCAGTGCAGCTTCCCATATAAATGAACATAATGCTTAAAAATTCTGTAACTCTAGCAAGAGTTCAAGATGTGGATGAAAGAACTAGGTTTTCTGATAAAATGACTCCTTGAGCATAATGGCTTATACTAACCATTTTAGCTCACTTGTCCAAATTACAATGGACCTTGCAGGCCATGTGGTATAGGAGGATCAATTCACTTTCCCAATGAGTTTTACTCTGTATTTTTATCTTTCAGATACAAGACTGGCAAAAATAAATGGTTCTTCCAGAAGCTGCGATTCTAAATTTGCAACAGAACACTTGCCTATTAATAAAAGTTTATTTAAAAAACAGTCTGCTTCTCGTACTGTGCTAAACTTTGAACCATGTTGGCAGATAAAGACCATATGGCCTATACTAAGCTCTACAGTACCTTTTCTTTTGGAGACTCTGTGTTTGTCCCATGCTTTCTTGAATTCGGGTACAATTTTGTCTCTACTACCTCCACTGGGATGTAGTAGAGATAAAAGAAGTGGGTTGATATGAGTGTATTGTACTTGTCCACATCAGTATTGTGGGGGCTGGTCCTCTTCTATTAGGTCACTCTGATTAGTTCTTGATGTAGAAATATATTGTTTTTAGTGATTTTTGCCCTTAAACTGGTATCCAAATCATCCAGCTAGATGGGTCCAGACAAGTGCATTATGTCCCCCTGCCAGCAGATGGAGACAGAACCCCAGAATCTTCCAGTGACATTGCCACTGCTATTAAGACTGGTATAGCTAGGATCACCCTTCAGTATTTTCTGTCTCCAGCAGATGATGGTTTCTGGACTGGTGCATCTGTACATTCTAGACCTTAGGCTCCTGGGCAGCCGTTTGAAGTGCCTTCCCAGTGGAGCCTGAACCGTGGACATCTCCAGGGTGTATTTGAGATGCTTTGCTGGAGTTTCCCGCCTGGATGCAGAGGCTGAGTTCCCCGTCATCCTGGGTGACCAGTTGAATGAGTAGGCTGGAGCATGGGTTGAATCCGTTGCAGCCTGCTTTAAGATGGGTCTGTGTTTTTTCTTTAATTTTGCTTTTTTTGACTTTGTTATTGGATTTCATTTCCTTTATCTCTCTGTGCCCCTTCACTGGACGTGGTCTCCTTTAAAACCCTTTGCAGGGCAGACAACGAGGTTTCTTCTGGCTCCATTGGCTGGGCAAGCTGTGGGACTAGCCTTGGGAAGTCACTGCAGGATCAGTCAGCTGCAATCCCAGTGAGTTCCAGGAGCTTGCCATGTGGGCAACAGCAAGTTCCAGGTGAAGATAAGAGAGAAGGGGAACGTGTGCTTTCTCTTGCCTCTCTACCTGAACTTTAACTTTGTGGCTGAAAGCAGGGGTATCTCTCCACTCTGTGGAACTCTTACAAACCCTGCTTTTATGCATGTGGAGGGGCCACCGCCTCTGTGCCTGCTATGTGGGCAGCTGCAGTGACAGCGAATTCTAAGGAACCCCTCCTCTGCACCTGCTGGGTCAGCGCAGCTACAACAGCTCCTCTACGCTTGCTATTTCTGTGTTGCTGCCCTGGTGGGGGCTTAAATTCAAGCATTGCGATCTCCCGCACAGTGAGGACAATCTGCGTATTTCCACCAAAGGCAGCTGGGAGCCCTCCCTGTGCGATTGGAGTGTGCCATGCCGCTTTGCTGCTTCAGGATTGCCCGAAGCAGCATTTTAGTTCATCAATTCTGTGTTTAAGCAAGGGCAGCCTGAAACTTTGACCAATGCAGTGTTCCTCTTGTGGGTGCTGCCATTACCTAATTAGCTTTGTGGGAGCACCCCTCCTTCATTATTTGGCATAAATTTATACACCGCTCCTTCCAGCGATCAGAAGCGGTCCTTAGGTGGACAAGACAAGGGAATATGTACATCATAAATTTAGGAATACGGTATGATTACGGTAGGGGGGACTAACAACCACCAGATCACAGTTATACAATTGATTATTCAATAAATTACAGATTGAGCAACCAGAGCAGGTTATAATTGTGCATAGAGATCGCAAAAATACAAGCAATTAGCAGAGCAATATATACATATAAACAAATTTTTATTTTAGAATCTTCAAGGATTCTGTAAGAATTGGTGATGGTGTTCCCAGTGGATTCTTGCTATGCTTCCCTAAGGCCCGCTTGTCAGAATTATTTTGTTAGAATTCTTGGGGTCAAGAGCTTCCAATCTAAGGATCACTGGTTTATTGACAGCCTTCTGGCTGAAACACAACAAAAGGGGGGGGAAAAAAAGAAAAATCCAAACCAGACATGGTGGGCAATTATATCTAGTTTGGGAGGTTGACATCCTAGGCTACCTATTGGAAGCTATTGAGTTTTGCTGGAGTGCCTTACACCTTGCTCCTCCACAAGCTGCCACACTACGGTCCCCATAGTTTGCCTAGGGGTTGTCCTGGCTGTGCCTCAGTATTGCTTTGATATTATCAGAAAGACATAGGCTGGCTGATTCATTCCTATCTCCAAGGGCCGGTATTTGTCTATGGGTGACTCACCTTGGCTAGCAGCTTTGCTCTTTGATCATGGTGGAATTCTGGTGGAAGGGGTTCCTCACTCTCCTTGACCTGGTCATTCCTTGCTCCACTTTCTATTTGTCAGCATTGTCATGGTGTTCCCCAGGCAGTGCCCTTGTTTAATCTTCCTGTCAGGAGAGGTTCACAGTGGTGAGTGGCTTCTTTCTGATTCATGTTTGCCCTTTGCAACCAGGTCCTTCTAGCTCCATAGGGACCAGGTTGTTGAGTACTCTCCAGCCTGATCCTTGGACAATCACAGTTCTTGCAGTGCCTCAGGGCATGCCTTGTCTGCTGCAACCAGCCTGGTATAATATATAGCAGGCCTGTTTCTTCCAGTCCAGTTTCAGATTTCTCTGGTTGTACCAGGGGACGGAGCTGTCCTCTTGGCCTGCTCTTTCTTCTCATAGGACCCATTCTGTGCCCCTAATTAAACGACAGGGCTGCTTGGCTGCAAACAGTCTGCTCTTTTGGTCTCTTCTCTTTATTTTATTTTTTTTTTTAATCTTGTGAGAAGTGTCCTGCTCCTGGAAAGATCCTCCAGGATCTGGCTCTCCATTTGGCCTGTTCATTGCTTGGTATAGTCGGTGCAGGGGTGGTGTGACATGGGCCCTTCAGTGTGTGGTTTTTTTTTCCCAGAAATAGTGCTCAGTCGTCTAGCTCTTTCAGGTTGATGCATCACAAGCTTCCCCCCCCCTCCCGCCAATCAAGAGGCTCAACTTACTTGCCGTTAGCTTACATATTGTGCTTGGTTGCTGTTGCAGCTGATTTCTTTCAGCTGCTGTCCTGGTTTGGGGGCCGAGAAGGGGGTTCTCTGGGCCTGATGGTGGCTTCTTCAGTTTCTCAGGTGGCAACATTTCCTATCGTCTGAAGGTCATCAGACCTAATGTAGTGCAGTGCAGTTTTGGTTACCGAAGCTGCCTCTCTTCATGGTTCCTCCAAGATGGCGATCCTTCTGGCCTGGTGGTTCTGGGTTGATTATCTTGCCCCTGCTTTCCCACAGCTTTGGGGGTCATGGGCATTGGGGACCCATCCTGGTGGTCGGCACTGCACCTTTTCTCTCCTGCAGCTCCCTGTGGGAGGGAGCACTTGCAGCACGAGGAACTGTTCTTGCTCCCTGCCTGCTGTGTTGCCCTGCTGAGAAGGTCTGCTGCATTGGGGTGAGAGGAGATCAGTGCTGACTCGACCCCTTGCTGTTACATCCTCCACAGTGATGCCGGAGCTCCCTGCTAAAATTGTGTGGTCCAGGCGGGTCCTACTTGGTGAGTCCTGGCTAAGGAGCATGCCACTTAGCACACCACTTGGAACACCATTGACTGTTTTTGTAGTTGGGGTGTGGTGGGGGGGGTTCTTGTTTTGTATGGTCTTGGGAAGTTTGTAAGAATGTGCTTTGTTTCGGGTAGATGAGTCGGGCTTGGGTTATTGAGGTTTGTAGGTGGGTGTGGGAATTATGCACGGGAGAACAGTAGGGATGGGCAGGTGTTGCCTTCTGTGAGAAGGGTGGGTGGGAGTGGAGTGCAGTAAAGTGTGCTTTGATAAATGCTCAGTCCGCTAGTCAGAAATGGCATGTTTTTCATGATGTGATTCTAGATGGAGGTCTGGATTTCTTTAACAGAAATGTGTGTTTTGCAAGGTGGGGGGGGGGGGGGTAGAAAGTGTGTTGCGTTCTCATGGTCACTATGCTTGTTTGCGGGTGGTGAGAAATGGGGAGAGGGGGAGTGGTAACTTTAGAATATAAAACAGTGGGTTGTGGGTCAAAGGTGTTACATAACATAAGAACATAAGAGATGCCATACTGGGTCAGATCACGGTCCATCAAGCCCAGTATCCTGTTTCCAACAGTGGCCAATCTAGGTCACAAGTACCTAGCAGTTTACCCTAAAGACACAGGTTCCTCAATGCTTGTATTGGGTCAAGCAGTGATAACATACTAAACATACTCCAAATAGCTCAAAATGTTATTGCACAAATAATCTTTAAAGCCGGGCTATCTGACCACATATCTCCCATTTTATACACTCTCCATTGGCTCCCTGTTGCCAGTAGGATTCAGTATAAATCCATAGTGACTACCTTCAAGCTAATCAACAAAATTGCCCCATCTCATCTTTCAACTTTGATTCAGACCCCCCCCCCCATCCCCGAAAACAGAAGAAGGAAGAACCTCAACACTTTTAGTCCTTAACTCCAATTTGAAAAACAAAACAGATAACAAGCAATAGTGCCTTTTCATATAATCTCATACTTCCTCAGTTTTGTTTCACTTCTTACAAATGTAAGTGCCTTCAATAAAACTTTGAGTGCCATAGTTACAATTTATATAAGTTTGTAAATAGTTGCTATGTTAGAACATAACATAAGATATGCCATACTGGGTCAGACCAAGGTCCATCAAGCCCAGTATTCTGTTTCCAACAGTGGCCAATCTAGGTCATATGTACCTAGCAGTTTCCCCAAGAGACACAAGTTCCACAATGCTTGTACTGGGTCAAGCATTGATATCTTCGGTCACTTCTTAATAATGGTTCCTTTGTGTCCCTCTAGTCCAGTCCCGGAACCATAGAGTTGTGAACCTCCACCAGCAGCTTTGAAGATTGAAAAATGTCATCGCTTTGATGTCACTGGTATATCTAGGCAAACACCGCCCCTTTCCACCAGTACTTTGTCTCCAAGCAGCTTGGAGGTTCTGAGCCCAGGGCTGGGCTCAGTGAGAACAAATAAGCAGAGCTTGGGTTTTTGAAATTTACTCCTTTTGGTTTATTTTCCCTGTTTGATTTGGTTACTTTGTTTTCTTTTATGTCAGATCTGCTGCTGCTGTAAGGGTTCCTGTGTCTGTGGACTTTTATTTTTTGTTTCTAAAGGATCAGGGAGTTCTTCCCCCTCCCTCTCTGCATTGCCCCAGCGTCTAAACGAGCACAGTGGAGACAGTGCTGATCCGTGGCCTCCCGAACCCGCGTTGAAGGGGTGAGGAGCAGGTGGAAGGCGGGCAGTTGCAGCAGCAGCAGCAGCGATGCAGGGGCTGAGAAGCCTGTGAAGGTTGTGCCCAGATCAATCAGAGCAGAGAGCCGCCGGAGCTGAAGTCGTTAAAAAGGCTGTGCTAAGGTGTCCTGTTGGCTCCTTTCCCTCACTCCCCTCCCCTTCCCCCCCCGGGATCGGCGGCGGTGGTGGTAAGTACCCACGCAGATCTGCTTTGGGGAGCTGGTTTAAACTGGGAGGGGAGGCTTCGTGGCGGCTCCCGGGTTTGCAGGGTGCTCGGGGCCTTGCCACGGGGGGGTGAGAGAGTGTGCTTTTTTGAGCGGGAATGCTGGCAGTGGCCATTTTGAGGGCCGCGTTTTCAACGGCAGGATTTATTTGGTTTGGTAGACAGCCTTGCTCCTGGGCTCACTTGGGGGGAGCAGATAAGGAGCATTTAGTGCAAATTCTAGTCTGATTTTGATTTTTGCCTTTAATTTACTTTAACTTTATTTTTGATTCAGTTGCCTTTGATTAATTGGCAACCGGGGATTAGTTCCTTTTAGTTAGGAGCAAATATCCTTATTTACAGTGATTTTAAATTTGAGCCGGCCTCTTTAAGTTTGTAGCAGCTCTCGCCTTCCCCCCTCAATTATTTTTGCTTGCTGCAGGCATTTGCCGGTGCGGATCTCTCTCCCTTGACTACGGGAGAGAGCTCCGGGACCCGTACATCCGCTGCGGGATTTCATTTTACACTGTGGAACCGGCTGAGCGGTCCTCGCCACAGCTGCCAGGCGCATCTGCGCGGTTTGAGGATCGTAGCACTTCAAGGTGGTAGGAGCAGGCAGTGTGGCTTTCTGCCCTGCAGGTAAGGCCTTCGTGCTCTATCGGTCTGCTGAGTCCTCCTTTTTTGGGGCCATTTTCTCTCTGGGTGTTTGGACCGCATGGTGAGTTGCAGTGAGATGCCTGTGTGAGGAAGACAACAGGCAGAATAGCTAGTTTTTTTGGGCCTAGTGTTTCTTTCTTTTGTTGGTAGGTTTTTTGAGGCTCGTGGGGATTCCTCAGCTTTCAGGGGACTGTTGTCAGACCTCTTTATTTTTGAGTTTGTTCTTAGTTTATAGGACAGCAGTTGTGGCATTGATTCCACATGTTCTTTCCCTGCTAATCATGTCTCTGAGGAGCATCTGTTAAGTCCCAGGATGTTAGGCAAATTGCCAGTTTTAGGTTCCAGAGCAGAGCCCTAACTGGTATTTGTAAGGAAGGACAGGCCCAAAGGCCTGTGTTTCACAGGGACAGGTTTAGGAATCCTTAGGATATAAAGAAGTATATAGCAGTTACCTGTCAATCAAGGAGTGCCTGGGCTAAGGTCTATGGCCACCAGAGGGCAGTGGATGCACTCAATGGGGCCTTTCTCTGACTGTGTGTATGCAGCAGTTTCAGATTGCTTATTCTCTGTAATGCTGCAACTCCTGTTTATATAACCAAGATTGCAGCTCTTAACTTCTGTATTGTTTGTTGGTCTCTGTTGCCCTAACAGCCACAGCTGCTCATGCTTCACATATAGTATTCAGGGCCCCCATCCCTGGGGGGGGGGGGGGTAAAATACGAAATTGTGTTACTCCTTAGATTCACACAGGCAGCAACCTCTAAGACCTCCATTTGCAAGGTGCCTGGGTGTTTCCTAGCTTAAGGGGGGATCACTTATCGTGCCCTTCCCCGGAAGTTCTCATCTATTTCTAAAGCAGGATTTCAAAAGGAAAAAAACTCTCTAGTGAGAGAGAGCCTTGTTCATTTTGAGCGAACACTGTTGATTTATTCGGGGGCTTTTGGTGCCCTGAACCCCACGAGCTGGACGCTATTTGTTTACTTCCAGGAGTTCTGCTCTCTATTTCGCTCTTCAGCTCCCTGGCAGACGTAGCAGGCTGGCAGGGGGTGAGCAACGCCACCTGCAACGGTGAATTCCTCAGGATAAGGGGGGAAGGAAAGCGGGGTGCTGCGGGGACTGGTAACTTTTGCAAAGCTATAACAGCAGTTCGGGTAATTTTAGCTGATCTGCTTTGATTTCATTGGAGGTGGCCGGAGCTTGATTTTTGGAGTCCTATACATCCTTTCCCGGCCGTGCCCAAAACTCGCGGGATCCCAATTTCTGACTACATATTCCTTATCTAATGGTAGTTAGTAAGTGAACATAGCAGACGGAAAATCACTATTAGAACAGAGTGCATAGGATGGGTGCAATTTCCTGAAATGTGCAAAAAAAAAAGAGGGGTCTAGCTATGTTGGTTTACAAGAATTTCCTTCCGCTGTCCATAGCAGGTCCTATAAGGCGTTAGTCGGTTGATATGGCAGGGTAATATTTGGGCTTAGCTGCTGTGATATAGCGCTATGATCCGTTGTACACATATTCAAGTCAAAAGGAATTATGGTGGTAGCTCTCTTGGACAGTTCTAAAAGGTGCTTGGGTGAGCGCCTTGGCCAGGCCCCAGGTGTGGAATGCTCTGCCATACGCATTATGTTATGAGAGGGGTTTTATAGTTCTGTGGTTTCTTGAGGGACAATATTCCCATTTAGTTTGGCTTTGTCTGATTTATAAGGTTTGGCAGTAGATTTGTAATGTCTTCATTTTGACTATATGTGGTTTCTTTTCCTTCTGTAAAAGGCGGCTCAGCAGAGAGAGGTCGCTGAATAGGACTCTGCCCTTTGAGGCTATTTTGGCTCCCATTCCATTTATCAGAGGTTCTCCAGTACGGAGAGTATCTGCTAGTGTTCAGCGCCTGTCTTAATGGGGGCCAGAAGCGCGCAGCCAGGCTAGTTCTCTCGCAGCACTAGCAGCAGCTCAGATTCTGGAAGGCATACATCATATGCTGTGTTTGCGGGATGGCTTGCCTGCTGCTTGGCATCAGCCTTGGAGCTCCATTGGCCTGTATTAGATTCCTTTGTCCAGTCCTCCTGCAGAGCTCCGCAAACGTTTCAGGCGGTCGCAGGAACGCTCCAGCGGCTGCTTCAACTTAAAGCGGTGGTGCCGGTGCCAGCAGCCCAATACGGTTGATACTCCCTCTACTTTGTGGTTCCAAAGAAGGAAGGCTCGTTTCGCCCGATTCTGAATTTTAAAAGGGTGAATCGGTGTCTGCCCAAAGAATTCTCCCGGAGCATTCCTTAAATCCCGAAAGAAACCGTACTGACATACATGATACCTATATCATGTATGATACCTATATGAACCATACCTTTTGTAAATAGTTTTATAATGTTTTTACTATAACCAAATGTTTAATGTAATTAACAGTATATTGTATATAGTTCACAGAAGTTCCATGTAAAAACAGCTCTGTTCACTGTTTCCTAAATTGTTCATTGTAAACCGCACCTGATCTTTGGAAGGTTGCGGTATATAAGCAACTGTTAAAATAAAATAAATAAAAATAATAAGTTCGATCAGCTACTGGCAGGACACAATGCACTCTTGCATGCTATTTTGCTTCATTGGTCTAGAAGTGTAGTCTTTACCAGGTGGTATAATGGGAACTTCGCTGCAGGTTCTCGGCTTCTTCTTTGATTCAATTGCCACTGCGGAATGGGAAAGCTGTATTTTCTAACACCAGGGGCTAGTTGACCTTAAAAAAAAAAAAAAAATGGAATGTCCAGCTTGGTGCAGGCAGACGGAATGGGGCGTTCCTCTAGCGGGAAGGCTGTGGATTTCTATGCCTGTCATAGGGAGTTCTTTCTGCTGCATTGTGTTGGCGCGGAAATAGCTTCTCAACATCGGCTGAAGGAATTTTTGGTTAAGAGATGTCTTTGTTAAAAAAAAAAAAAAAAAACGTATTCAGCTGTCCTGAATTGGCCTGTTCTTGATTGACATTTTGAGACTAGGCAGGCGCAGGCCTTGGTACTACGTGGGTGGGTGCACACCTTGCACTTCCAGGAGGTGTGGACTCGCTGTCTGGAAGAGAGCCCTAGCGATCTTCTTCTTTAGCGCGCGATAGGAGAGTAGGTGGTTCACTGAATCGATCGTTGGGGGCACTGCTCTGTCCTTACAGGCTCCCGTTGGGGGAGTCTGGGGGGACGAGAGCATGCTTCCAGTGGTCGCAGTATTTACGGCAGTCTACTCGCCTGGAACAGGAAAGGATCAGGGAGTTGAAGTGACTAGAGTCTGTTTTGCTTTATGTGGCAAATGTGCATTATGGTGTGATTCGAGTGCTGGCGAATATAATTGGCTTCTTTGGGGTTCTCCCGGAGGTCTCTCTGGTGGGGGAATGGGGCGGCTGACGGTTCGTCCAAGTCAAGGCTCAGTAAGCTCCCAGTTAGTAGTCTTTGTCTTGTCCTTTCCCCCGCTGGTAGCCTTTTGCTCCGCTTGGAGGAGTTCAGAGTTGCAGGCGCTGTCTGGTAAGGAGCCGTATTTGTCCTTTTTCAGTCGCAAGGTAGTGTTGCGCACGATCCCAGCTTTTTGGGAAAAGGTGGTTTTGGTTTTTCACGTCTCCAGATGGTGTCTCTTCTGGGGTTTTCGGTTACATCTTTGGACGTTCGACGGGTGCTTAAGAAGTATCTCTGTAGAACGGCGTCTTTTTCAGGAAGTCCAACAGGTTGTTTGTCGCCTTTGGAGGCCCGCGGAAGGGAGAGGCGGTGACGAAGCCCTCGTTTTTCGCGGTGGCTAAAGGAGTCTATTGCATCGGCCTACTGGTAGAAGGGTAAGGTGGTTCCGGTTGGTTTGTGGGCGCATTCCACCAGGGTGCAGGCGGTGTCTTGGGCGGAGTTCCATTTAGTGCCGGTCGAGGAGATTTGTAGGTTGTTGGGCGGCGACTTGGTACTCGCTGCATTCCTTTGCGTGGCACTTTCAGTTTGATGTGCGGGCACAAGTGGATGGACGTTTTGGGTTCAGCAGTACTTCAGGCTGGGCTTCAAGGTCCCTCCCGTTGATATTCACTGCTCTGTTACATCCTCTATGGTTCCGGGACTGGACTAGAGATCCTTAAGGAACAACAATTAGCAGGTAAGTCTAATTTTCCTTTTATGGACCTTTCCTCCAGGAACTTGTCCAAACCTTTTTTTAAACCCAGCTACACTAACAGCCTTTACTACATCCTCCGGTAACAAATTCCAGAGTTTGATTACACGTTGAGCGAAAAAATATTTTCTTTTATTAGTCTTAAATAGTTTACCCTGTAACTTCATTGCATGTCCCCTAGTCTTTCTATATTCTGATAAGGTAAACAATCGATCTACGTTTACCCATTCCACTCTGTTCATTAATTTATAGACTTCTATCATATCTCCCCTCAGCCGTCTCTTTTCCAGGTTAAAGAGCCCTAACCTTTTTAGCCTTTCTTCATAGGAGTATCCTTCAATTCCCTTTACCATTTTGGTGGCTCTTCTCTGTACCTTTTCTAAAATTGCTATATCCTTTTTAAGATACGGCAACCAGAATTGCACACAATATTCAAGGTGCGGTCTCACCATGGAACGATATAGAGGCATTATAATATATTTTGTTTTATTTTCCATTCCTTTCCTTATCATACCTAGCATTCTATTTGCTCTCTTGGCCGCCGCTGCACACTGGGCCGCGGGTTTTAACATGGTATCCACAATGACGCCTAAATCTCTTTTTCCTGGGTTGTGGTTCCTAATGTGGAACCTTGCATCGTGTAACCATAGTTTGGGTTGTTCTTCCCTAGGTGCATAACCTTGCACTTGTCCACATTAAATTTCATCTGCCATTTTGATGCCCAGTCTTCCAATTTATCAAGATCCTCTAGCAATTTTTCACAATCCTCTTGGGTTTTAACAACTGTAAATAGTTTCATGTCATCTGCAAATTTGATAACCTCACTCGTTATTCCACTTTCCAGGTCATGTTTAACTGTTGTAAATAGTTTCTAGGTTACAAGATGTTCAATGTCATTGTTTTACTGTTCTCTGTAAACTGCCCCTGATCGCTGGAAGGGGCGGTATAGAAAGGTTTCCAAATAAATAAAATATCCTGGGTCCCTTTTTAATAATGGTTTATGGACCTTACCTCCAGGAACTTGTCAAAACCTTTTTTTAAACCCAGCTACACTAACTTTGTACTTGTCTACATTAAATTTCATCTGCCATTTGGATGCCCAGTCTTCCAAATTACCAAGATCCTCTTGCAATTTTCCACAATCCTCTTGGGTTCTAACAACTGTAAATAGTTTCATGTCATCTGCAAATTTGATAACCTCATTCATTATTCCCTTTTCCGGATCATTTATGAATATGTCAAAAAGCAGCGGACCCAGCACAGATCCCTGGGGTACACCACTATTCACCTTTCTCCATTGGGAAAATTGGCCATTTAACCCTACCCTCTGCTTTCTATCTTTTAACCAGTCACTGATCCACAATAGTACACTGCCTCCTATCCCATGACTCTTTAGTTTTGCCCAAAGTCTCTGATGTGGGACCTTGTCAAAGGCTTTCTGAAAGTCCAGATACACTATATCAACCTGTTTATTCACACCTTCAAAACAACAAAACATATTAGTAAGACAAGATCTTCCTTGTCTAAAGCCATGTTGACTGTCTACATGTTTAGTAATTTTATTCTTTATGATGGTTTCTATCATTTTTCCTGGTACTGACATCAGGCTTACTGGTCTGTAGTTTCCCGGATCACCCCTGGAACCCTTTTTTTAAAAATTAGAGTTACCTGAAGATTGGAGAATAGCCAATGTATTACAGATGATTTTAATGATAGTTCACAGATTACTAATAGCAGGTCTGCAATCTCATATTTCAGTTTTCAACACCCTTGGATGTATACCATTCGGTCCAGGTGATTTGCTACTCTTCAGTTTTTCAAATAGTTGTAATACACTGAGAAGATGTATAGATTATTATTTTTTCAATTCTTCCGCAGTATCACCTTTAAATACCACTTCAGTCATGGGTAACATCCCTACATCTTCCTCAGTAAAGACCGAAGCAAAGAATTCATTCAGTTTCTCCGCTATGGCCTTGTCCCCTCTTAGTGCCCCTCTGTCACCTAATGGTCCAACTGGGGGGCTGTGAGGGCCTATTGATAGACTTACAGGAATTGGAGAAGGTGGGTATTTTGTTATCCCCCCCCCTTCTCCTGGGAGAACCCTGGGGGACAAGATAGGATTGAACTGTCTCAGCAATCGGGATTTTAATTTGGCCCATAAGAATAGTCCACAGTTCTTGTCCTCCATGCTCTTGGATATGTGGTTGGTTCAATTGGTTATTCAGCTTATGCAAGTCAAGGGCAACATTTTGGATTTGTTTTTTGGGTCAGTGGAGATAGTGGAATGGTTTGCTCTGGTAATGGAGACGGGGGTTGGGGTGTTCCCTGGTCGGATCATTACTTGATACCTTTTCATTTTCAGTGGGGTGGAGGAGGGAGGGGAGTTGAACAGAAGGTGGTCTGTTAGAGGATGGGGATGATAGATGAGGTATGGCTTTGGCTCAGATCAGTGGGGCAGGGAGAGTTGGTGGGTGACCAAGTGAAAGATTGGATGGCTGCCATGAAGGGTGCATTAGAGGAGGTGGTGCCTTTTGAGACAGGTGGGGGTTCAGGAGGGAAAATTGCAGAATAGGGCATGGTTTTCTCCAGAGCTACTGGTGGTTAAGCAGGAGCATCATTGGTAGAAGTCTGGATGGGGGATGGATGGAGGTTTTTGGCAGAAGAAAGCGAATGCTCGTCAGATTTGCTTCAGGAGGGTAAGCAGTGCAGGTGTTCCCTGAGGGTTCTGGCAGCAGGGATTAAGCCAAAAGTTTTGGGTATTGAGGTAACCATTGGGCCTGAGTCAGGGGGAGGGAGGTTTGGACATGGAGGTGGTGGCGGATTATTTTGTTGGGAAGGTGGAAGTGTTTGGAGTTTAGGGGTGGCTAATGGGGTTGGGGTGCAAGATGAAGGGGATAGGGGGATTAAGTAGGTTTCTTTTTCACCTCTCATGAATGATTTGTTGCATTGTTTGATACAGTGCATTTTACCTGGATGCACCTGGACCCTATGTCTGGCCAATTATTGAGGACTGTTTCTGTGGATGTTTTGGAGTGCATAAGAGATCTTGTAAATTTGTCCTTAGGGCAGGCTCTTTATCCGCTGTACCTGAAGGAGGCAATAGTGATTCCCATTCCTAAAAACGGGTATAAGCTGTGTTGTGAGAACCTATTACCTCTTTGATGCGTCTTGTGAAGATCGTGGAGCAAGCTGTGCTATGGCAATTGAATGATTTCTTGGGTGAGGAAGGGGGCCTTGATTGGGGGCAGGTATGGAGTCTTTGGTGTCTGTTTTGGATTTGTTGTGTCATGCAAGGGATAGTGGGAGGGTGTCTTTAGTTACTTTGAACCTGTCTGCCGCTTTCGATCTCGTGGATTGGGATATTTTGTTGGCAAGGTGTGGGGCTTTGGGATTAGGGGGGGATGTGTTATGGTAGCTGGATTCATTCTTGTCAGACTGGCAGTTTCAGGTTCGTTGGAGTCATCTTTCCTGTTGTATGGGGTGCTGCAGAGGTTGGCATTTTGACATCTTTGAGCCCAGTAGAAGCACGACTTCCAGGGGTTTGTTTACGGTGATGTCGTTCAGTTGGTTTTTGATGAGGAAGATTTGGTTTATGTTGAAGCATGTGAACATCTGTTGGGAAGAGGTTGCGGAATGGCTGCTATTGAATCGGTTGTTTATTTGAATGTGGGTAAGTCTGAGGTACTTTTGTGTGGGGGTTTTGGTGGAGGCCACTCAGTGGGATGGATTCTCAAATGGTGCGGTTTGGCTCGCTTGGAAGTAAGAGATTTGGGATTTGGGGGTGAAGCTGGAAGCGGACCTGTCACTGCGGGTGTCTCATGTAGTGTGTGCTGCCTACAGTAAACTGCGGATGGTGTGACAGCTGTTTCCCCCCCCCCTTTTGGATATGGAGGCCATGTAGCTCCTTGTCCAGGCACTTGATTTGGTTTTGGATTATTGCAATATTTTATGTGGGCCTTCCAGCATATTTGGTGAAGAAAATACAGGTGGTATGGAATCCGGCAGCCTGCTTTTTGTGAGGTCTGGGTAAAATATGTCTCTGCATCAGAGGCATTTTTGTCAGCTCCACTGGTAGTGGTGTATTTTTAAGGTAGCCAGGGGCCTGGCTACCTGCAAAATGCATTGTCTTAGTATTTTCCGGGTAGGGCACTGCGGTCCAGTCAAGTGCAATTGCTCAAGATTCTTGATTTTCGTCATGTGCAGTTGCAGAGATGGTGACAGCGGGCTTTTACAGTGGCTGTACCTACCTGATGGAATAGATTCTCGACTGGGTTGCAGATGGAGACTGAGCTGGTTACTTTTCGGAAGGCATTAAAGTCCTTCCTGTTTCCTCCTTGATTTTTCGACAGGCTGGACTTAGGCTTGGCAGGTACTTTGTTGGGGGGGGGTTGTTAGGAATTGATTGCATGATTGATTTTTATTTGTTACTACTTCACTGCCTTGAGTGCATTTTTTTGCATATGGCACTATAGAAATGCTTTTAAATGAACATTTTCTTGCACAAGGTTTCTGGCTTATGTTTGGGACAGGCTTTTGCCCATATGGTCTGTTTTCTGGGAGTGAGCAGTTGCTCTCTTGGCTGGTTCCTTTGGAGTATATATCGTGGCCTTGACATGACTCTCAGGTTCTGGTGGCTGCTGGGCCGCCCTGTAGCTTTCTTCCTTTTGTCTTGCGCTGCCTGGAGAAATCCTGCCTTCCAGTGGTAGAAGTGATCTATGCCAGCGGCTGGTCCTTTATGGCTATTTACCTGAAGGCTGCATCGCTTAGTTGCAAGCCCTACCTGGTCAGTTCTTTGATTTCATATCCTGCTTTGGCCTAGGAAGCCTCACCTTGTTAGGTGCCTTCTTGCACAGGGGATCTCAGCAGTGGCCACTTTGTTGCTTCGGTAGTGGAAGGCTCAACCTTCATTGCACAGTTGTTGTCTGTCTGTTTCCTCTGTTCACCATGTGGTTTTGTTCCTGTCCTGTTGCAGAACACTTAATTTCTGTCATCTGCTTTTTCTTGTTGGGTTGTTCCTATCCTCTCCATCAGGTGGACAGGTGATTGGAGCTATGGCCAAACAGAGTAAGGGTCTACAGTAGTGGTCTTCAGATCCATATGCAGAGCTGTGGCTTCAGGTTTGATATTTGGCCCTGGCTACAGGAGGCAGCAAAGCCACCTAATTTGGTGTTATGACATGCCATCTTTGGATGTCTCCTGGGCTTTAGGTGAGACAGTAATGTGGCCTTCTTTTCTGCCCTCTGTTGGGCTTTAGTAGGTTCTTTTGACAGTGGGTCTTCTGACCCTAGTGGAGCTATAGTTTTAGTACTTCCTACTTGTCTGGACTGGTCTAATAGGATTATCTGGAAAGTGACATTTTACTTACCTGCTAATTTCCTTTTCTGGAGTTCTGCTAGACCAATCCAGGACCTACCCTGAGGCAATTGTAGCTGCAGCAGTCTGTCACCAGTAGTGTGCTCAGTGTCTTCTGCTCTGTATGCATGGAATTCTGCTGCATCTGTAGGTGCCTCCTATCTTGGGCGGGTCCATCTGTCTTGCAGCAGTGTTCCCTGTATATGCTTGCCTATTCCAGTATATAGTGGTTTTGTCATATGTATCTGTAGGCAAGTAGCTTATTGCCTCTTTGAAGTGTCACCTGTCTTTGCAGATGTTTACCTGGTATCTGCTTCCCTGTTCCAGGCATAGAGTTGTGTTGCATGATGATGGTCCACAGCTTCAGGCATAGAAGTGTCTTAGGGTACTTCTGTGTTCAGAGTTATTGCTTTGTTGTATAGCTTCAAGTAGCTTGTTTTTTGCCCCCTTGGGGTATTGTATGTGTCATTCCAGGGTTTCCCTCTGTCCATTGGTTTATTACCCTATGCCTTGCAAGTTAAATACTGAAGGGTGTCTCTAGCTGCACTAGAGACATCAGTGGTGATGTCGCTGGAAGATTCTGGGGTTCTCTGTCTTCATCATCTGCTGGCAGGGGGACATAACTCACTTGCCTGGACTGGTCTAGTAGGCCTCTGGGAAAGGAAATTAGCAGGTAACTATAAAGTTCCTTATCGTCCCTCTAGTCCAGTCCCGGAACCATAGAGTTGTGAACCTCCACCAGCAGCTTTGGAGACTGAAAGATGTCATCGCTTTGTCACTGGTATATACTGGCAAGCACCGCCCCTCTTCCACCAGTACTTTCAGTCTCCAAGCAGCTTGGAGGTTCTGAGCCCGGGACTGGGCTCAGTAGGAACAAATAAGCAGAGCGCTTTGTTTTCTTTTTGGCTTATTTCTCTTTGGTTTGGGTAATTTGTCCTTTTTGGGTTTATTTTAGGTACAGACCTGCTGCTGCTGAAAGGCTTCCTGGTTTGCTGTGGACCTGGTGCTTTTGCCTTCTTTCTCTCTCTCCCTTTTTTGTTTTTTTCCTTGTTTGTTGTTTTATCTCTTGGGTTGCCCCAGCGTGTAGACGAACATAGGAGAGTTGCTCTGAGCCTCCCTGCTCCCGAACCCGATTTGAAAGGGTGAGGAGCAGGTAGGTTGGCCGGTACAGCAGCAGACATCAAAGGCTGGGTCAGTTGAGGCTTTGTTCCCTCCAGCAACCGGCTGCACAGACTTAATCAGGGGCCTCCCTGCTCCCGAACCTGCTTTCTAGGGGTGAGGAGCAGGTAGAAGGCGGCTCGGCACAGCAGCAGCTGGTCAGCGCTGCAGGTGAGGATTTCCCTGCTATATCGGGAACAGAACCGCCAGGGCTGCAACGGAGGTCAGCGGTGCTCACCGGCTACAGGTATTCTCCAGTCCTCGTCTTACCCTTCCTTTTCCCGGCAGCGGTGAGAGGGTTGGAGTGGTTTTTTTTTTCCTGCAATCTTCTTTTTTTAGTCGGGCCATTGACTTTGTCGCGTGTGCTGCTTCTCTGGCGGGAGTTTTTGAGCGGGAAGCTTTGCCTGTGGCCATTTTCAGTACCGCGGTTTGCGCGGGAAGGGGCCATCGGGTGCTTTTTCCGATCGGGGAAGCTTCGTTTTGCAGATCTTTATAAAGATTTCAGCTAGTTGGCAGTTTTTTCAGCGCGGGTGTATAAAAAAAAAAAAAAAAAAAAAAGGGGCCTCCTTTTGAAGGGGGGCCTCGGTCTTCCTGCAGCCTTCGGCCTGTTATTATTGGTCTTAGTCTTGGGGTGTTCAGCACAGGATCCTGATACCAGTGGGCGTGGGGGAGTCCTGCTGACAATGCCATCTAAGCCCCGCTGTCTCGTCTGTGGAGTCAGGCGTAGCGAGGTTTTGGAGTCTGGGGTGTGCAGGAGCTGTTCTTTAGAGGCAGTAGTGATGGAGAAGGCGCACGGAGGACCGGCGGATGAGCCAGCGGCGGTTCCTTTGGAGGCAGGTGACTCCTAGCCACCTAATTTGGAGCTCCCTGAGCCGACCGCAGGTCCCTCCTCGATGGCAGGTCCTTCGGCGTCGGCGGCAGGCAGCCAGGGTGGTGGACTGCCCGGTATTCCCCCAGATTTTTTCTCCCTTATGCAGAAGGCTTTTGCTTTGCTGCAGCCCAGTCTGGAGGCTCAGGGCCCGCGAGCAAAGATTCAGAAGAGGTCGGGGAGTCTTCTTGAGGAGGCCGGTCCGGCCAAAAGAAGTTGGGAACTGGTGGAGAGCCCATCTTTGGTGGTAGAAGACGAGGGGCACCTCTTGGATTTGGAGGTGGAAGGCGTGTCAGAAGGGGAACTGGAAGAGGGAGAGTTGCCAGATGCGGAGGAGCACAGTAGAGTGGTCAGGGTGTTTCGGCGCGAGGAATTGCTGGCGCTGATTGCGGAAACACTCAAAACGCTCAATATGCCTGCGGTGGTGCCGTCGGCGGAGGAGGCATTAGAGGATCCTCTGTTGCAGGCCGTTCGGAAGTCCCAACGGGTGTTCCCGGTCCATAGGGTGTTTAGAGACGTGATTCAGGAAGAGTGGGACGCCCCAGAGTCGGCGCTCAAGGGCACCAGAACTTTAGCCCGATTATATCCCCTTTCAGACCAGGATAGGGAGATTTTTCGTTCCCCGAAGGTGGATGCGGCGGTGTCCGCAGTTACAAAAAAGACCACAATCCCAGTTGAGGGTGCCGCGGCGTTAAAGGATGTACAGGACAGGAGGTTAGAGACCCTGTTGAAGCAGGTGTTTGATATGTGTGCCCTTTCCTTACAGGCCTCGATTGCGGGAGCATGGGTAGCCCGAGGTTGCTTACGGTGGTCCCAGCGGCTGCAGGAAGGACTTCTGGAGACGCAAGCGGAAGAATTGGCAAGGCTGGAGTCGGGCACAGCGTATTTGTCGGATATCCACTATGATCTGATTCGAGGTTTGGCCAGAGTATGGCCTCTGTGGTGGCGGCACGTCGGTACCTCTGGCTGCGTAATTGGTCGGCTGACGGATCTTCCAAAGCGCGCCTTAGTAAGCTCCCCTTTCGCGGAAAGCTTTTGTTTGGTACAGACTTGGAGAAACTGGTCAAGGACCTGGGGGAGTCCAAGGGCGGTCGACTCCCGGAAGATAGGCTGAAGCAGAGCTGCGGGACGTCTAGCGCCAGGGGGCTCTCCAGAGATTTTCGTAGGTTTCGGGCCTCGCGTTTTGGACAATCGCAGAGGGGGCGTTTTCCTCCACGGGGCCAGGCGTTTCGAGGGTTCCGAGGAGCGGGTTGGGGTTTTTCCTCCTTCCCCTCCGATAGCGGAAAGAAGTCGCAATGAGATAAGGCGGACCCAGGGGGGTGGACATTCCCATAGGAGTCCGGTTGCGGGAATGTTACGCTGCCTGGGTCCAAATTACCACAGATCAGTGGGTGTTGGAGGTCATTCGAGAGGGGTATGCCCTAGAGCTCCATCAACCTGTCTTAGATTCCTTTGTCCTTTCCCCGTGCAGAGCGCCGCAGAAGTTGCGGGCGGTCTCGGACACCCTTCCGCGGCTGCAGCGTCTCGGAGCGGTGGTGCCGGTGCCGCGGGATCAATACGGGTTAGGTCGATACTCTATCTATTTTGTCATTCCAAAGAAGGAAGGTACGTTTCGCCCGATTCTGGATTTAAAAAGGGTGAATTGTTGCCTTCGTGTGTCCCATTTTCGGATGAAAACTTTGCGCTCGGTCATTGCGGCGGTCCGGAAGGGGGAGTTCTTGACGTCCTTGGACCTTACGGAGGCGTATCTACATATTCCTGCTCGGGACGAGCATCAAAAGTTCCTGCGCTTTGCGGTGCCCATGGGTCATTTTCAGTTCCGGGTGCTGCCTTTCGGACTCGCGACGGCGCCTCGTACATTCACAAAGGTCATGGTGGTGGTAGCAGCGGCGCTCCGCAAGGAAGGGATTCTGGTGCATCCTTACTTGGACGATTGGCTGATTCGAGCAAAATCCAGGGGCGAGAGTGCGGCGGCCACCGGTCGGGTGGTGGAATTCTTGGAAAGCCTCGGCTGGGTGGTCAATTTTGCGAAGAGCAAGCTGCTTCCAGCTCAGCGTTTGGAATTCTTGGGAGCGCGCTTCGAGACGAGTCGGGGGAGGGTGTTTCTCCCGAGCAAAAGGGCACTGGCGTTGAGGGAGCTTGTGCAGGGGTTTTTAGCGTGCAGGGCCCCGATGGCGTGGCAGTATTTGCAGGTACTGGGAAGGATGGCGGCCACGATCGAGGTGGTGCAGTGGGCCCGGTTTCATATGCGCCCGTTGCAGAGCTCTCTTCTCCAGCGTTGGTCTCATCAACGGGATGCCTTGTCTCAGCGGCTGGTGTGCCCTCCGAAAGTGCGGCAGGAACTCCGGTGGTGGTTGCAGCCCGAAAACCTGGAAATGGGCGTGGTGCTGGAGGCTCCCTCCCTGGAGGTTAGTGACGACGGACGCCAGTCTCACAGGCTGGGGGGCGCATTGCGAGGGGCGCTTTGCCCAAGGGGCTTGGTCGAGTCCGGAGCGGAGTTGGTCCATAAACCGGCTGGAGATGCGGGCGGTGTATCTAGCACTGCGACAGTTTCAGGGAACCTTAGGTCGAGTGCCGGTTCGGGTTCTCTCAGACAATGCGACGACGGTGGCTTATATCAATCGCCAGGGAGGCACAGGGAGTGCTTCGCTGGAGGAGGAGGCCGGTCAACTGTTGAGTTGGGCCGAGCAACATTTGGTGGCATTGTCGGCGCAGCATGTGGCTGGCTTGGAGAACATCAAGGCGGATTTCCTAAGTCGTCGCAGGGTGGACCCGGGGGAATGGAGTCTTCACCCAGAGGTTTTTGCAAGGCTAGTGCAGTGCTGGGGGATGCCGATAATGGATCTCATGGCCAGTTTCGAGTCCGCAAAAGTGGAAAGGTTTTTCAGCAGACGGAGAGAGCGGATGTCGGAAGGCCTCAATGCGTTGGCGCGTGGAAGGGCTTCTCTGTGTTTCCACCTTGGGCGCTTATAGGGAAGGTGGTCCAACGCATAGAGAGGCACCACGGCGTGGTCATTCTCATAGCACCCGATTGGCCCAGACGGCCGTGGTATGCAGATCTGATTCGGCTGGTGGTAGACAGGCCATGGAGACTCCCGGCTCGGGGAGACCTCTTGCTGCAGGGCCCGTTACGCATGCCGCAGGTGGGTCGGTTCTCGCTTACGGCATGGCTCTTGAGAGGGCTAGGCTGAGGGCCAAAGGTTACTCGGCAGCAGTCGTTGCTACGTTGCTGAAGGCGCGGAGGCGTTCCACGTCGCTGGCGTACACCCGGGTGTGGCGGGTGTTCGAAGCGTGGTGGGCGGAGCACGATTTGCAGCCATTAAAGTCTGCGGTGCCGCATATTCTTTCGTTTTTTCAGGATGGCATGGAAAAAGGTTTGGCAGCTAGTTCCTTGCGGGTGCAGCTGGCGGCCATCTCCTGTTTCCGGGGGAGAATTCAGGGTCAGCTGGTAGGAGCGCATACGGATATTCGGCATTTTTTGCGAGCGGTGCTGCTTTTGCGGCCGCCGAGACGTCGGTCAGTTCCTTCTTGGGATCTCAATGTGGTGTTGGAGGCGTTGATCGGAGCGCCGTTCGAGCCGTTGGGTAAGGCCTCCATCAAGGACTTGACATTGAAAACGGTTTTTCTCGTCGCTATTTGTTCCGCTAGACGGATTTCGGAGCTGCAGGCTCTGTCCTGTAGGGAACCGTTCTTGTCTTTTTTTCGATCACAAGGTGGTCCTGCGCACGGTCCCGGCCTTCTTGCCTAAGGTGGTGTCGGGTTTTCACGTTAACCAGGTAGTGTCCCTTCCAGTTTTTTCGGATGAAGAGAAGGCCCAGTCGGGCGGTCGGTTGCATCACTTGGATGTTCGGAGAGTTCTTAAGAAGTATCTTCGTAGGACGGTGGTTTTCAGAAAGTGGGACTGTCTGTCGCCTTCGGGGGGCCGCGAAAGGGTGAAGCGGCGGCGAAATCTTCCATTTCTCGGTGGTTGAAGGAGGCTATTGCCTCGGCCTATCTGTTAAAGGGTAAGGTGGTACCGGAAGGTCTTCGTGTGCATTCGACCAGGGCGCAGGCGGCGTCATGGGCGGAGTTCAGTTTAGTGACGGTGGAGGACATTTGTAAGGCGGCGACTTGGTCCTCGTTGCATGCCTTCGCGAGGCACTATCGGCTGGATGTTCAGGCGAGGGGGGTGTGCGTTTTGGTTCGGCGGTTCTTCAGGCTGGGCTTGCGGGTCCCTCCCGTTGATATTCACTGCTCTGTTACATACTCTATGGTTCCGGGACTGGACTAGAGGGACGATAAGGAAATGGAAATTAGACTTACCTGCTAATTGTTGTTCCTTGAGGAACTCTAGTCCAGTCCCGGATCCCTCCCTGGGTATTTCCCTGTCATCAACCTGAAGAATAGAAACGCATACAGGGGGATACAATGTATTTCTTTGTTGGGAGGTTACGCAGCGGAGCCACAGCAGGGCCTTTCTGGAGCAGCTGGCCCGGATGGTTTCGGGGGCGCCAGGGTGCAGGCATCCGGAGTACATACTTTTTTCCATATTTTCTTATATAGTTGATTTACATAGTTTTAAGAGTGGTTAACCACGTTACTGTTTAAGATACTGCTTATCTGTTGCTCTGCTTAGTCTGCTTTGTCAATAGGTGCTGGTGGAAGAGGGGCGGTGCTTGCCAGTATATACCAGTGACATCAAAGCGATGACATCTTTCAGTCTCCAAAGCTGCTGGTGGAGGTTCACAACTCTATGGTTCCGGGACTGGACTAGAGTTCCTCAAGGAACAACAATTAGCAGGTAAGTCTAATTTCCATTTTTTCACCATGGGGGATCTTATGCAAATGTGAACTCCGCTCTGAAGTCTGGAGTTTGCAATCTTTTTCACCTTGCTGCTCCTTATGTATGGAACAAACTTCCTCTATCTTTGTCAAGTCTCTTCTCTCCCCCTCATCAAATCCATGCTAAAGGCTTATCTCTGAGGTTGTATTTGGATCCTAATCCTTTTGTTCTCCTTGTCGCCTTCCCTATTTGAGCCCCCCCCCCCCTTTATTTCTCTTGTATTCTGTCAGTCCCTGCTTGTCTTGATTACATTGTAAGGCCTACAATCTTCTTTATTTGTTTGTGCAGTGCCTTGTAGTGCTATATAAATGATTAATAGTAGTGTTTCAGGTGTATCTTTAGTGAGGTTCATGCCCCTTGATACCATCCTATACCAGGCACTGAAGTCTGGCCGGCATGGTGGGAAGGGCTGGGGGCATTCCCCAGGAACTCCCTCAATCTGTACCTGGTTAGGTAAAAGGATCCCCAGCACAGTGCACCTCCACAGGCTCAGGCACAGAACACTAGAGTACTTGAACTAAACTAAAACCAAACCAAAATCTAATAAACTGAAATTAAAAAGAAACTGCAAATGGCCACCTAAGAAGAGGTCCTGCTTTATTCTCTGGTGGCTGCCTCTCCCAGATACCCAAGACACAGCAGGGGGTTAAATACATGCAGGCCTGAATAAGAAGAAATTGTGCCTAAATGCAGCAGGGGTAGTTTCCCACACTGCTGCAGGCTCCCAAACATGTGGCTGCAGGCCGTTCTCTGTCTCCTCGTATTCTGGTGATTGCTAGAGGTTTCTGCTGTCCTGCCCCCTGCCACTCTTACCTTGGAGCCTCTTTGCTGCATAGCTTTTCTACCCCTCGCACTCAGCCTTCCTTTCTCGGCTTTGGCGCTGAGGGGGGTGACTCGGAGCTGCCAGCTTTCCCGCCTGTCAAGCAACTGCAGCGGCTCCTCACCCAATAACGGGTTTGGTAGTAGCCGGAAGTCTCAGACTGAAGAAGGCCTCACAGAACCCCTCCCCCACCCCCACCCCGACATCCTGGGGGAAGAAGGAATATCTTCCCCTCAGCCCTGTTGTCCCCCAGGTTCTCTCTGTTCCTTCTCCTTCCTTTTTTTTTTATTTTTACATAGAAACATGATGACAGAAAAAGACCACATGGCCTATCTAGTCTGTCCTTCCATAACAACAACTACAACAGTCCACTTTTTACCTTTAGAGATCCTCGGTCCCATGCTTTTTTGAATTCAGTTACTGTCCTCGTCTCTACCACCTCCACTGGGAGACTATTCCATGGATCCACTACTCTTTCTGTAAAGAAATATTTCCGCATATCACTCCTGAATCTATCTCCCTTCACCCTCATCCCATGTCCCCTCGTAGCAGAACTTGCTTTCAATTGAAAGAGGCTCTCTCCCTGAACATTTATGCCACGGAGGTATTTAAACATCTCAATCATATCACCTCTATCCCGCCTTTCCTCTAAGGTGTACATATTAAGATCCTTAAGTCTGTCCTCATATGCTTTATAATGAAGCCCATTAATCATTTTAGTAGCAACCCTCTGCATCGACTCCATCCTGTTCACATCCTTTTGAAGGTGCGGTCTCCAGAATTGCACACCATACTCCAAATGAGGTCGCACCAAAGACTTAAACAGAGGCATTATCACCTCCTTTTTTTCTGCTAGCCATTCCTCTCTGTATGCACCCAAGCATTCTTCTAGCTTTTGCTGTCGCCTTTTCTACCTGTTTAGCTACTTTAAGATCATCAGACACAACCACTCCTAGGTCCCGCTCTTCTTTAGTGGACAAAAGTACTTCACCTCCTATACTGTATTGCTCCCTTGGATTGCTGCAGCCCAAATGCATGACCTTACATTTTTTAACATTAAATCCCAGCTGCCAAATTCTAGACCATTCTTCAAGCTTAGCTAGATCCCTCCTCATGTTATCTACACCTTCCTGGGTGTCTACTTTATTGCAGATTTTGGTATCATCTGCAAAGAGGCAAACCTTACCCGACAGCCCTTCCGCTATATCACTAACAAAGATGTTAAAAAGAATCGGACCAAGGACAGATCCCTGGGCCACACCACTGGTAACATCCTTCTCCTCAGAGTGAGCTCCATTTACTTGTACTCTTTGTCGCCTCCCACCCAACCAATTTCTAACCCAAGCAGTAACTTTAGGGTCCATCCCTAGGGTGCTCAGTTTGTTTATAAGTCGCCTGTGAGGAACAGTGTCAAAGGCTTTACTGAAATCTAAATACACCACATCTAGAGCTCTCCCTCGGTCCAACTCCCTGGTCATCCAGTCAAAGAAATCAATCAGATTTGTCTGACAAGACCTTCCTCTGGTGAATCCATGCTGCCTCGGATCCTGTAATCCGCTGGACTCCAGAAACATCACTATTTTCTCTTTCAGCAGCGTTTCCAATAATTTACTCACCATCGAAGTTAAACTAACCGGCCTGTAGTTTTCAACCACATCCTTACTTCCGCTTTTGTGTAAAGGCACCACATGAGCCTCTCTCCAGTCCTTTGGCACCATTCCCGACTCCCAACGAGGCATTGAAAAGGTCAGTCAGTGGAGTTGCTAGAACGTCCCCAAGTTCCCTCAGTATTCTAGGGTGTATCCCATCCGGTCCCATCTCTTTGTCTACTTTAAATTGAGCTAGTTTCTCACGAACACAGTCTTCTGCAAATTGTTCAAGATGTCC
Organism: Ichthyophis bannanicus; assembly: GCA_033557465.1. Taxonomy (NCBI): domain Eukaryota; kingdom Metazoa; phylum Chordata; class Amphibia; order Gymnophiona; family Ichthyophiidae; genus Ichthyophis; species Ichthyophis bannanicus. Next base: position 60,156,727 of record CM066045.1, read on the forward strand.
CTTGCTTCTGTTCTTATTTGTGGGTGTTTTCTGAGGTCCTGCTCCTGGTTCTTCATCTGTGAACACAGAACAAAGGCCTCCCTCTTTTTCTTCACTTTTTCAGCTACTTCCTTTGAAAACCATAGCAGTTTCCTGTTCCTTTTGCCTTTATTTACCATTTTAACAAAAAGGTTGGTTGCCTTTAAACTACCCCTTTTCAGTTTTGCCCAATGTTTTTCTACATCCCCCAGCTGTTCCCATCCCACTAACGACTCCCTGAGGTATTGGCCCTTCTTCGCAAAGTTAGTCTTCCTAAAGTCTAAGATCCTCACCTTGGAATAGATTCTAACAGCCCTAGTCCTAATACTGAACCACACCATCTGGTGATCACTGGATGCAAAATGATCTCCCACTACAACATCAGAAACACTTTCACCATTGGTAAGCACCAAGTCCAGTATGGCCCCTTCACGTGTGGGGTCTGTTACCAATTGCCTGAATAATTCTCCCTGTAGAGATCCAGGATCTCCTTACTTCTAGATGATACTGCAGCAGGAATGTGCCAATCAACATCTGGCATATTGAAATCTCCTATCAGTAGCACTTCCCCTTTCCTAGCAATGCTGTGTATGTCTTCAATTAACTCTGTCCACCTCTTCCTCTTGTGAGGGAGGTCTGTATATCACACCAATGCAAATAGATTTCTCTTTCCCTCTTTCTAGTTTAACCCACAATGCCTCCTCTCTCCCTTTTAAGCTCTGTAATTCCAAAGCTTTAATAGTAGTTTTTACATATAGTGCCACTCCTCCTCCCCTTCTTCCTACCCTGTCCTTTCTGAATAAAGTATAGCCAGGTATAGTTACAGCCCAGTCATGGTTTTCTGTGAACCATGTTTCTGTAACTGCCACTAAATCCAAGTCAGTCACTCCCACTACAGCTTCAACTTCAGGGATCTTATTTCCCATGCTACGGGTATTAATACACACTGTTTTCCATATGTTACTCCTGTTACTCATTTCCATAAAGGTATTTAATGTATCACCTACCTGGGGGCTTTCTTCACCCATCCCCATCGAATCTAGTTTAAAGCCCTCTTCTGTAGATTAGCCAGTCTACTACCAAAGATGCGTTGACCTTTCTTGGACAGATGGATGCCATCTCTGCTCTGCAACCCTTGGAACAGCATCCCATGGTCTAGGAAACCAAAACGCTCTCGATGACACCATCCACGCAGCCATGCATTCATCTCCAGGATGCGAGCCTCTCTGCCTTGGCCTTTACCCTCAACAGGGAGGATTGAAGAGAACACCACCTGTGCACCTAACTGCTTCACCCTCTGTCCCAGAGCCATGAAGTCACTTTTGATACGTTCCGAGGTATACCTGGCAGTATCATTTGTTCCAACATGGATTAGCAACATTGGGTAATAGTCAGTGGGCTTGATGAGTCTCAGCAAACTCTCCGTAACATCTTGGATTTTGGCACCAGGCAGACAGCATACCTCTCTGGACATCAAGTCTGGTCAGCTGATGGATGCCTTAGAAGAGAGTCTCCAACCACCACTACCCTTCGTTTCCTTGTGGTCACTGATTCTGCAACTTTGGGGTACTTGCACTCTTTATTTTATTTAACTTCTGCCTTTAAAAACAAAGAAACCTGCACCTTAACAGGGGAAACAAAAGCAAACTCTAACTAAACCTATCTCCTTAGTTGTCCTTTCACTGCGTCCAGTACCCTGGCTCACAACTTCCTCCAGCTGCTTGGAGACTGAGCATACAGGGGCTGGTGGCCATTGCCAGCTGCATATGTACACTAGTGTCATCAAAAAGATGATGACATGCTCAGTCTCCAAGCTGCTGGAAGAAGTACACTACCCTGAGGTGTGGGACTGCACTGGAGTTCCTCAAGGAACAACAATTAGCAGGTAAGTCTAATTTCTCTTAACTCAAGATTATTCAGCAGTGACTACAACCATACCTGGAATGAGAACTGCTTGAAGTGTAAGCAAAGGGTGAGGAACGAGAGACATCATCGCAGATGTGAGATGGATCCTTGAAAAGACTAAAGAATACCAAAAGGATATCTATATGTGTTTTATTGACTACAACAAGGCTTTTGACTGCATAACCTATGAGGAAGTATGGGTAAACCGGAACACCTGCTCGTTCTCTTGCACAACGTTTACATTGATCAAGAAGCAACAGCTCAAATGGAATAAGGAGAAACAGAATGGTTTAAATTCAGCAAAGGTGTATGACAAGGCTGAATACTTTCCCCTGTCTGTTTCATTTATATGCAGAACAAATCATCAGAGAAGCAGGACTGTATTAAGACAACCGAGCTGTGAAGATTGGTTGGAAGACTCATCAACAGCCTTCGCTATGCTGTTAATACCATATTGCTGGCTGAAAGTGAAGATGAGCTGAAACATTTGCTTCTCAAGATCAAGGAACATAGTCTTAAAATGGGCTTGCACCTTAATGTAAAGATCCTGAAAACTGGCAAAATCAATAAGTTCATTGTTGATGGAGAAGAAATTAATATAGTTGACCACTTTAACTTACTTGGATCAACTATCAATAAAGAAATAACAAGCAGTTAAGAAATCTGACAACTTATTGCTCTGGGCAGAATGGCTATGAAGGAACTAGACAAGATTCTGAAGAGCTGAGATGTCTGTCAAAGATTTGACTTGTTCAAGCCATGGTATTTTTAATAATGTCAAATGGATGCGAAAGTTGGATAGTGAAAAAGATAGGAAGAAAATGGATTATGAATTATGGTGCTGGCAGTGAATACTGTATATACCATGCACTGCCCAAAGAACAAACTAGTTAGTAATAGAGGAGATAAAACCTAAGCTTTCTTTAGAAGCTCAGATAAGATTTTGACTTTCATACTTTGGACATGTCATGTGAAGAGAGAGATCGTTAGCAAAAGACATTATGCTTGGCAAGGTTGAAGGTCAACACAAAAGAGGAAGACCAGCAATGAAATGTATGGATTCAATAACAGCAGCTATGGGTGCCACTCTGTCAACAATGACTGAAGACCAAACACAGTTTAGGACAACTATCCAGAGGGTTGCTGACACAGACTCAACGGCATTTAACAGCAGATAGTCCTGGTTTCATGGCAGAAAGCCAACATGGATTTAGCCAAAGAAAGTCTTGTCTTACTAACCTATTCCTACCTTCAACAAAAATATAAAACACCTTTCTCTACCTGAGCCGGTTGATAAAGGCTTTCTGAAAATCAAGATCATTATTAACAGAGTCCCTCATGAAAGCCTCTTGGGGAAATTAAAAAGGCATGTGTAGGAGGCAATGTACTATTGTGGATTAGAAACTGATTGAAAGATAGAAAATGGAGAATAGGGTTAAATGACCAATTTTCTGAACAGAGAAAGGTGAATAGTGGAGTACCCCAGGGATCTATACTGGGCCCACTGCTTTCAACATATATTTATAAATGAGTTGAAAGTAATGAGTGAGGTGATCAAATTTTGTAGATGTCACCAAATCTTCAAAGTTGTTAAGACAAAAGAGGATTATGAACAATTGCATGAGGACTTTGATAAATTGAGAGGCTGATTGTCCAAATGGCAGATGACATTTAATGAGGATATGTGCAAACTTATGCTCTTAGGGAAGAACAACCCAAACTATGGTTACATGATGAAAGGTTCCTCATTAGGAACCACCATGCAACAAAAGGATTGAGGTGTCATTGTGGATAATGCTTTGAAACCCTCTCTCCAGTGTGCAGTGCCAGCCAAAAAAGCAAATAGAATGCCAGGAGTCATAAAGAAGGGAATGGAGAATTAAACAAAGGATATCAAAATGCCTCTGTATCACTCTGTGTTGTGACCACATCTTGAATACTGTGTTGCAGTTCTGGTTACCATATCTTAAAAAGAATATAGAAGAATTTAGAAAAGGTACAGCGAACAGTGACAAAAATAGTAAAGGGGATGGAAGGATATTCCTATGAGGAAAGACTTAAACAGTTAGGGCTCTTCAGCTTGGAAAAGAGAAGGCTGAAGAAAAATAGGATAGAGGTCTTGTCTCTGTTCCCTATGGGTGGAATAGAAAAGAAATGGTGGGGGAGAGGAAGTGTGAAGTAGAGAAGGCAGAGAACATGTAAAGTAGCCATGTTTTTTATTTTTAACGTATGATGGGTAGGATGTGGGAGTACCAGGGGTGGGGGGGAGGAATCCTAGAAGGGTAACAGAGTAGGGGAGCCAGTGGGAGAAAAGTTGGGGGAGGTGGGTAAGGTGTTACTGAAAGGTGCCCTACCTCTGCACTATATACATACAGGCACATCATCTCTGTACCATACAGACCCACATTCACATTTAAATGCTGGCACCCCACCTCTGCATTACACAAACAGAGGCTCTGTAGCACACACACATGCTGTACACAGACACTGCATCCCAGGCCCAGACAGCCACTTTATATTGCAAGCTATAACTGTTGTTGCCTATATTTTTGTCTAAAGATGTCGTGCAATAGTGGAACTTTACTGCTGGTCTCCTGAGACTGGAGAGCATGAGACCAATCAGAGAGAGGGGCGGGGGGTTGAGTTCTTAGCACTGGCTCTTAAGATTTTGGCCTGGCTCCTAAATCAACACAAAATTTGTCGAGGCCTGAACTAAACAATCTTTGGCCTGCCCCCTCCTTTCAAGATTATGATCCACCAAAGCCAGAACCATGCATGTAAAGCTGGATTGATGGACTTCAGGAAGCTTTGCATCTCTTCACGTTTGCCCTGCAGGTAAGAGAATGTGCTGATGGCGCTTTTGAGGTTTGGCTGGCTGTCTGCATCTATGGCTTTACTTTGGCTGCTGCCCCTGTTGCTTCCACCTAATCTTTGGAACCGGCCCTGCTGAAAGCCTGATTGGCTCTGGGGTCTCCATAACTGGTTTAATCCTGCCCTATGTTTGTTTGGGGTTTTTAAAGCAGGGTTCTCAGAGCTTTTGTTCAAGAATTGTTAAATTATATTCCTATTGCTGGTTTCCCCTGAAAGGCAGCCCTTCTTCTGATTGTGCACAGTCTCCCTCTATTGTCAATCTTGGACAAAGCCAAACTACTGTACATCTTAAGCCATGTCAATAAAAACATTCCTTCTTGAACCCTCCTCTAGTGATTGGCTCAGAACACTACTTTATTTTTATTTTGCTGGTATTAAATATCACCTTTAAGTATGTCAATGTATTTTATCTTAGCATCTGGTTTGCAGAATGTCAAATATGCTAATGAAACAGGTAAATTATTCATGAAAATACCCTGACACTCCGATTGCTCAGCCCTCTCTATGCATTTCAGTTTGATTTTTCTTTCTAGCCTCACATGAGTTTCCATGAGCACCTGTCTGTGCAGAAGGTTGGCAAGTGTGATACATCATGAAATGGCAATCCTGGCTGAGTCATGGTGTTGCAAAAATCCATGCACAATTGCTGAATTCGGTCCAAAGCATGCTACCATGTTTCATCTCGGTAGTTTTCTGGGCATACAGAGTTCTTGAACCAACACCATTTCCTCTGCAATTACATACAATATTTTGGCCTTTAGGGATCTCAGATGAAGTGCATTTGTCCAGCAGATGTACCCGTGGCAGGAAAACCCATCACTGATCCTTGTAGTGTCAGGTTTTTGGAGCAGGCAGGTGGAAAAAATACTGAATTACATTATGTGCCAATATGCTGCTTGTTCCCAGCTATAATGATCTGCCATTGGATGTCTGTCAAACACTCACTGCATTTGCAGCCAGATTAGTTTCTTTCACAATTCCTCCTGAAACAAGAGAAACGATCAGTATCACTTATACAGAGTTGCCAAGTTTCCCAGCTCCAGGAGTGAGATTATAAACCAGTCCTGGATTTCTCTCAATCTCATCCTGATGCATTATAGGACCTGCAGCACTGATTCCAATGGCTAAAATCAGGGATTACAAGAACCATACTCTGCTGCAATGCAAATTTTAAAACCAGAACTGGCAAAAATAATCTCGTCCTTGGAACTAGGTAACTTGATATCTCTGCTTATGCTGCCAGGAATCTGCAAAAAAGGTCATGCTTGTGCCTACCCATTAAGTAGCTAATCAGTCCTATCTTGGCAACAGCCTGCTGTGTTAGTCCCCCTCAAATCCACAGAGATAGAGGCCAATAAGCCTTAAAATTATTAAGTAGCCATTAAAGGAACTAACATTACATGGACATATGGGCTTACTCTAGCTTGTTTGCGACCAATTTTAAGAATGACTGGTCATTAATTTATTCCCTGACAACCAAGCTGGCAGCCAATCCCACAAAAAGTATTTTTTAATGTTAGTCATTTGTAGATTTGGCTATACCAGCAAGCGTTGTATACCTATAGGCTTGTAGTTCAGGATTCAAACGGTGCACATGAGCACAAAGGTGTCCACACTGCTAAAAGCTGATTGGCTTCTGCTGCGTGCTGCTGGGTTGCTATTGGTCATCTCTTTTCTCGGGCCTCTCTGCTACTGCTTAAAGTAACAGCATGCAGCGCAGCAGTTTGGTCAAAATCTATGAGATCTGGACAGGCTGAACCAGTCCTCGTTTACTCACCATTGCATCTCTGGGCTTGTAGCTCCAGTTTCCCTATGAAAAATCTGGATTCTAATTCCATACAAATGCAGTGGGGCAAAACCAGGAATGGATTGACCTGTCTTCACTGACTAGGAGCACATGTCATATGGAACAAGCTAATCCAGTCCTGGTTTTACCCTATCACACAGATTTGTCATTTGGATGTTTCTGGGAAACTGGGACAATCATAACTACACGTTCAAGCATGCAGTAGAGCAAAACCAGGACCAGATTAGCCTATTCCTTATGACATGGATTCAGGTGACAAACCTACCGATGTTTTAGGTGCACGCACTGAGTTTACCGTTTACAGTATTTTAGGTATTACATACATCCAGGTCGCCCAGATCATCCATTGCAGGAGGAGGGCCTCTATCACTCACTTTCTGGATCATCTACAACCAACAGAAAACAAAAGAAAAGGCAGTGAGAAGGGGGCAATGCACCTGAAGGGCATGCTGTGTTCTGCCTCGATCCGCATCCCCGTCACAGTACTTGCCCTGGAGGTGAGGTTTGGGAACCCGGACAAGAATCTGTCTTATTTTACCTCGTCTCTCAGCCCCCACCATAATAAAACAGGCTATGCTCTCCATTTCCCCTTGATGAAGCTGTTCTGTGGTTATCTGACTCTAGGGGGCAGCACTGTAAGACTGGCCCCATTCGGGAAGGCATTGGAGATGGTGCAAGAGTAGAAGGAGGCTGCAGATGCTCCACCAGGAAAACCCTGGTAAGCTCCAGGGGGGGGAGGGGTCCGACTGGCTAGTCAGGATGTTTGCTGCTGTGGTTGGGGAGGGAGCCTGGACAGCTTAACCTTGGAGATCGCATGCTGTCCAGGGGAGGAGGTTCTGGAAGGGGGTTGAAGAGCTGTGTGTTGGTGCTATTTCAGCATCGGGGGGCCTAAGAGCAGCCGAAGGGGCTTGCCTGCTAATGATTCAGATTTCATTTTCAAGTCTACACAGGTGAAACCACTAAGCTGTTTAGCTGCATCCAGCCAGTAGGTGGGGCTACTGATCTTTGACCATATGCGTCTTATTTCTAATACAGGAGTTAAAAATGAATTGTTACTAAGAGGGGTGGGCAGGAGAAGGCATCATCCATTCAGTACTTGAATTGGCTTCAGAGCTCTGATCATTTAACTAGGCCGAGCCATGCTGAATTTGTGATGTGATTGGCTGCTCCTGCCCCACCGTCCTGGGTTTACTTTAAACGTACCTGATAGAACAAACTAAGCAAGAGCCTCTAGTCTAGAGCTGCCAAGGGAGCTCACCTCTAGACAGACACACTTGCGCTCCTTGGTTTTTGTATTTGCCCTATGGATACCAAAGTCAAGTCTGGGGCAAGCCTCCTTGGCACCCCTGAGGCAAATCAGCCTTGTATCTGTCCCACCGACCCCAACTTATTTGCTGCTGTTCCTCAAGACTGGCATCATAAACATGTTCAAAATGCATGCCCACAGGCCTGGCACTTCCTGATGCACAACTATGTATTGTGAAAGTGCTCAGCGGGCCAGCCTTAAGAAAGAGGTAAAAGAGCAGTGGAGATCCCCAGCAGCCACACCCTGGGACCCAGTCAGTTGTGCCAACTGCTTTACTGCCTTCCAACGTCTGGCACCTTAGGCAACTGCCAAGGTTCTCCTAGTGGTAGGACTGAACCTGGCCAAACTGCAACAGAAAGCAAGGAAACAAGATATGCCATACTGGGTCAGACCAAGGTCCATCAAGCCCAGTATCCTGTTTCCAACAGTGGCCAATCCAGGTCATAAGTACCTAGCAGTTTCCCAAAAAAAAAGACACAGGTATTGGGTCAAGCACTGATATCCTGGGTTCCTTTTAATAATGGTTTATGGACCTTTCTTCCAGGAACTTGTCCAAACCTTTTTTAAACCCAGCTACACTAACGGCTTTTACTGCATCCTCCGGTAACAAATTCCAGAGTTTGATTACATGCTGAGTGAAAAAAAAAATTCTCTTATTAGTCTTAAATAGGTTATCCTGTAGCTTCATTGCATGTCCCCTAGTCTTTATTCTGATGATGTAAACAATCAATCTAGATTTACCCGTTCCACTCCGTTTATTAATTTATAGACCTCTATCATATCTCCCCTCAGCCGTCTCTTTTCCAGGTTGAAGAGCCCTAACCTTTTAGCCTTTTTAGCCTCTCTTCATAGGAGTAGCCATCCATCCCCTTTACCATTTTGGTGGCTCTTCTCTGTACTTTTTCTAATAACGCCATATCTTTTTTAAGATACGGCAACCAGAATTGCACACAATATTCAAGGTGCGGTAGCACCATGGAACGATATAGAGGCATTATAATATCCTTTGTTTTATTTTCCATTCCTTTCCTTATGATACCTAGCATTCTATTTGCTCTCTTGGCCACCACTGCACACTGGGCCAAGGGATTTTTTTTTTTTTATTGAAAGGCTTCCAAAGAATACATTGAATCATAAACCACAAAGATCTTCAAAAAAGATGCAACAATAATAACATAACTTCAGATCACAACAACATTCAACAATATGCCTTCATTTTTGCAGTTTTAAAATAAGGAAACGGGGAACAATAACCCCCCAACCTCCCTTTCCCCCCCCCCCAAAACCTCCCTAGCCCAGGACCCCCCTCCCACCCAACCTCCCAATCCCCCCAACTATGGCTCGCTAGTGTTTAAGCACGGGAAGGTGGTGAGCAAGAGACACACTCACTCAGGGGGCAAGCTCCCTTTAAAGTTTTCGTATTCCCCCCCTCTTATCCAGCACATTCACGCACCATAACGAGAAACAAAGGGTGCCCACACCAACTCAAAGTGCGCCAAGCGCATCCTACTGACCGCTACCCCTCGCTCCATGGTATACATATCCCACATCCGTTCCAGCCAAACCTGAAAGGAGGGAGCCAAGGCACGCTTCCAGGCTGCTGCAAGGGATAATCTAGCTGCATTCAGGCCGTGGCGAAGCAGAGCAAGCTGCAGGGCCCGTGCACCCGGCACCGAGGCCCCAAACAGGAAAATCCCTGGATCCCAAGGGACACTCACTCCCAGAAGCAATTGCAGCCGGAACTGTATACCCCTCCAAAAGGCGCGAATGCGGGGGCAATCCCACCAAATGTGCCCTAGGGTACCCCGTTGCCCACAATTACGCCAACAATGGTCCACCGCCCCAGGATATATACGTGTGATCCGCGCCGGGGTCATGTACCAATGGTACAGTATTTTATAATTGGTTTCATGGGCATTAATTGCTACCGCACTCTTCCACAAGTGAGTTTCCGCCCTTTCTCACTGCTGCTCAGTATAGGAGAGGTTCAAGTCGGAGTTCCAAAGTTCACTGTGTCTAGTAGAACACGATTGAGACCCCTGCAAGTGGGCATACAAGGTCGCCACGAGTCCCTTAGTGGTAGTGCACCCCTCACAGTAACGTTCCAGATCTGTCAGGGCCCGAGCAACCTGGGGGCGAACAGGCTTGGATCGAACCCAGTGTGTTACTTGCATATATTGATAGTGATGCCTGGCCGGAATGTCAAATTCATCTTGTAACGCACAAAAAGGTTGTAATTGACCGTCATCAAAAAGTTGTCCGACCCGACTAAGGCCTTGATGTCCCCACTGCCGAAAGATTGTGTCGCTTAGCCCCGGCGGGAAAGAGGCGTTATCTACTATAGGGGCTAAAGGGGTTAAGTCCATGTCGCGAGACCGAAAGTGCTGGTCCCAACAACGGAGGGTATGAAGAACATAGGGGTTGCTAGTACGTTTACCACGGCGGAGTTTGGGACCAAGCCACAGCCAGTCTCCCAAGCCGGCTCCCCCCGCCAAATTCATTTCCAGTTGTACCCATCGCTTAGTGCTATCAGCAATCATCCACTTCACCCCCGCCCGACATTGCGCCGCCGCATAGTACCAGTGTAAATTGGGCATGCCCATACCTCCAGAGCGCGTACGGGCATAAAGAACCTGTCGCGCCAAGCGCGGGCGACGATAATGCCAGATGAATTTCATAAGCAGCTGCTGCCAGGTCGCCAAAGTGGTCCGCGTAATGGGAATCGGCAGAACCTGAAAAAGGTAAAGAAAGCGGGGAACAACCACCATCTTGACCACGGCTATACGCCCGAACCAGGAAAGGAGTAGGCCATTCCAAACTTCTAAATCCTGCCGAATCTGACGAAGCAAGGGATCATAGTTGGCCTTAAAGAGGTCCGCCCGCTCCACAGTCAAATGAACCCCTAAATAACGTAGGGCTCCGGACACCCAGCGAAGAGGATAAGCCGCTTGAAGCTCCGCACAAACCGCCCCGGGAACCCCAACATTCAAGATCTCCGATTTAGTGTAGTTTATTTTAAACCCGGATACCCGAGAATAGTTGTCGAACAATTGCATCGCAACTGGAAGGGAAGTGGACGGATCCACCAGGGACAGTATGATGTCATCCGCAAAGAGTGCAATCCTATATTCCGCAGGGCCAATATGGACCCCCCGCAAGCCTAGGTGGTCTCGAAAGCTCTGAGCCAAGGGTTCCATCGCGAGTGCAAAAAGCAGGGGCGAAAGAGGGCAACCCTGTCGCGTGCCCCGTTCCAGCAAGAAGGGTCTCGAGTGTCCCCCATTGATTCGAACACACGCCTTGGGCATCTGATAAAGACTACGAACCCAACAGATATAATTAGAGCCAAAGCCCATTGTCTCCAGTACACACCATAGGTATTCCCAATCGACCCGATCAAAAGCTTTTTCTGCGTCGATCCCCACCATCAGGGCTGGTTGTGGTTCCCGTTGGGCTACGTGAATGACCTGCAACATACGCCTAATGTTGTCTGCAGCCTGGCGACCTGGCACAAAGCCATCCTGATCTGGATGAACCAAGCCCGGAAGGACCCGATTCAAGCGCGCCGCCAGCACAGAGGCAAATATTTTAACGTCAACATTTAACAAGGAGATGGGGCGGTACGACGCTGCGTCATGCAGTGGTTTACCAGGTTTGGGTATCATCACGATCAATGCCTCGCGCTGGGACGATGGTAAAGAGACCCCCCCCAAAATCTCATTGAACAAGATAGTCAAGGTTGGCGCTAATTGTGCTCGAAACTTCTTATAATATTCTGCTGGGAAGCCATCACTACCCGGCGCACTGCCAGTTTTCAATCGCCGTATTGCGGTCTCCACTTCGTCTACCGTTAATTCAGAATCTAGCAGAGCCCGGTCAGGGTCGGAGAGATGCGGCAGACCAATCCCCCGCAAATAGTCCTGTACACGATCCCGCTCAAAGGGCTCCGCCTTATAAGCTGCTCCAGATAGTCAGCAAAGAGATCACGTATCTCCCGGGAGATAACCCTCCTCAGTCCCCCAGAATCGCGCAGTTCGTGAACCACTCTCGCGGATTGCTGTTGTCGAAGACGCAGAGCTAGGAAGCGGCCTGTTTTATTCCCATGCTCATAAAAGGTTTGCCATAATTTCCGGCGTTTATTATCTAATTCTTTCTGAAAACATGCATCCAAGTTGGCTCGAGCAGCCCGCCACTGGCGCAGGACCTGACGCGAACCAGTTCGGGCGTGTTCCAAACCTAGGCGGTTAGCCTCCTCCACCAACTGGTCATGGGCACGCGTCCACATTTTGCGCGTGCGGGCCGCCTCAGCCATGAGTTGACCTCGAGCCGTAGCTTTATAAGCATCCCACACCGTGGGGAGGGAAACATCCCCAGAGTTGTTGAGCTCAAAGAATTCGGCGATAAACCGGACATGGTCCTGCACTGCACCTTGCCGCCGTAGGAACCTCACGTCTAAGCGCCAAAGCCGTTGGTGCTCACTGTACAATCCGGCCGGAAGAGCAAGCCAGCACGGGGCATGATCTGACCAAGTCAGCGTTCCATGTCCAGCCTTCACTCTCCCGTCCATCAGGCGCTGATCCAATAAAAAATAGTCAATGCGAGTGTGAACCTGATGGACCGGAGAGTAGTACGTATAGCCTCTCTTCCCCCCATGGGTGTCCCTCCAGATGTCCCGCAAACCTAGGTCTAGCATAAAGCGTTGTAGGGCTCTTGCCGGCCCCCCCACTCGCCCCCCAGCACGACTTGTGGAATCCAGGTGGGGCACCAGGTGCGTGTTACAGTCCCCCCCAGAACAATAGGACCCCTTGCAAAATCCGCCAGTAAGGCTTTCAAACACGCAAAAAAGGCCCCCTGACCTGTATTGGGCGCATAAACATTAGCCAAGGTTAGCAGGTGCCCTTCTGAACAGATATTCAAAAAAAGCCACCTCCCCAGGGTATCTTGCTTTATCTCCTCTATCTGTAGAGATAGGCTCTGATGGAAGAGTAAGGCCACTCCCCGCTTCTTCCGTCCCTGTGCATCTGAGGCCACCCGCACCTTAGTATAGGGGGACCTCTTTAACCAGCCCTGTTTACTATTCTGAAGATGGGTCTCCTGTAAGTAAACAATGTCCCCCTGCAAAGTGCGCAATTCTGAGAACAGCAGGGACCGCTTCCTTGGGGAATTAAGGCCCTTAACATTCAACATTAGTAGTTACATTTCAAGCCCGGGGAATTAGTTAGTCGGGCCCACCCATTCCACCTTCTAAGAACAAGAGCCATAGTCCCTCCTCCCAAGCCCAAGCACACCTCCCAATTCCATATTGAAAACGAACCTCCCCTCCCACCCATCTCCCCCCACCAACCCCAGATCGAGAAGCCCTCCCCCAAGCCCAAACCCCCCCCTTCCCATCAATACCACCTGCCTGTCAAAGTTAATACAGGACACGGTAAATTGACCACAAGCCGCACTCCCACCCAAACCCCACAGAGCAGCGACACAGCTTAGGCACATCACCACAGTCCCCCACCACTCCCCCACCCACCCCGGGCCGCCCAGCCCACCATGCCTCCACATCAAAACAATATGATCATCGAAGCATTTGCATGTCAGCTGCCACCCCCTATGTATAGTATAATGGAGGCCCAGGCTGACCTGTGCCAAGGGCTAATAATTCAATAAAAAATATTGCGCAAAAGCAAAAAAATAAAAAAAAAAAGGTGAAAAAAGCAAATGACAACCGGTTGCCAAGGGTCGGGCATGTCACCCCACATCAAAAAGACAGGAGATCCGCAGAATAGGGCTCCCTAAAAGATAAGAAAAGCTCTCCCATTCCACACAAAATTCAAGCGGGCTTGCCCACTCGAGTCCATTTGGAATGCTGAGGCTTAGGGGGCGGCGGATGAGGCTGAGCATTATCATCAACTAGACCCGCCTGGCGAAGGGCTCGCCAGGCTTCAGTATAGTCCTTTGCTGCAATTTTTTTGTTGCCCAAAAGGAAGTTTATTCGAAATGGAAAAGACCAAGAGTAGCGAATCCCCTTGTTGTTCAGGACTGTCGTAACAGGTTTCATCTCTCTCCGACGCGGCAGGGTGAATGTCAAAAGGTCTTGGTAGATGGACACTGTTGCATCTCGGAAGCGAACTGTCTTTTTCTCCCGGCCTCGCCGTATGAGAAGCTCAGCATCAGAATATCGCAAAAACCTCGCGATAACATTGTTGGGAGGTTTTCCCAAGGCGCGATGGACTCGCTCGATTTCCATCCCAGAAGCATGCGTTGCCAGTTCCTCCGCCGGGAGCAATTCCGCCATCAACAGTTTAAGCACAGTTGGTAAATCTTCACCGCCCCCGACCGCTTCTGGGATTCCACGGAAACGCACATTATTGCGGCGGGAGTGGTTTTCAATGTCATCAAGTTTATAAGTCAGCTCCATTGCTTGCGCATGTTGCCAATCAAGCGCACATTGTAGATCCATCAGAGTCCCATCCTGATCAACCAGTTTAGTCTCCACATCCTCTACTCAGGCTCCCAGCTCTTTAACATCCGCCCGTATGTCTGCGACATCTTTCAGCAGCTCCTCACGGAGCGAGCGAAACTCGTTAGCTAACTCCGCAAATCCCCTGCGAAGTTCTTGTTTAAGTTGAGCAGAGGAGAGTTGTTTATGAGGATCCAGTTCACCTTCACTTACTGTCTCATTATCCTCAGTGCCTGCTGGAGAAAGCTGTTCACGCGGGCTGCTTGGGGGCCCGGACCTGTGCTGCAGTCGTTGTGAGGAGCGCGTCCCCTCCCGGGTGTCAGAACTTTTAGCTTTAGCTGCCATCCCACGAAACTACCAGGACCACACAGTGTTAGGAGAGGAGAACAGCCAATGTCAGCAAGGGTAGAGACCTCAGAGAGAGAGCCACTCACAGGGCCACACTAGCCCACAATGCAGTCACCACCACACAGTGTAAGGAGATAGATTCAATCAATGCCAGCCAGGTCCAAGGCCCCTGGGAGACTGCTGAGCAATGTGAGGAGAGCCGCTCCTGACCCTCCCGGAGAGGCGAGCTGTCAGAGAAAGTGCTCAAATTGCACTGTGGAAAGGCAGAGGTAGACCACAAGGTGCCCATAGCTGCAGGGTGACACACTTCATTTAGATTTCTGGAGCCAAGGAGCACGTAGAAACAGTCCAGTAAAGCACATGGGAGCCATGTTGAAAAAACAGGTGTCTCGGTTAGAGACTGCTGGCAGGTTGCCACTGCCACGGGGCCGATTGGACTCCAAAGAGTAGGAACGACGAGAATTAGCCCGCGTGCTTGCCCCCCTCAGGAGGATTAATGCTGGCAGAATAAGGTGGTGGACGTTAGCGATTGCCGCGAGGAGTCCAGGCCTTCGTCGCAGCCTCGGAGGCAGGATTGTAGTACCGCGGCCAAATGCCCCTAACTTGGGGATGATGTTCCGCCCAGCAGAGGTTTGCAACACAATCTCCGATCCGGCACAAAAGGTCTTGCAGCGCAGCCCAGAGAGGGCCTGCCCAGAAGCCGTCCGAGTCCCTCAGATCACAAAGAGGCAGCTACGGGGATATTCAGGCCCGAGGCAGGCGTCGCCACGAGGCACACAGCAGGCCACGCTCTTGAGGATGGACACCTCGACTTCTCGGCCTCCAAAGAGCTTACCGGGCGGCTTATCCGGGCTTCGATGGGCACCGCGGGTTTGAGCTGATCCGGGGCAGGCAAAGGTGGAGCAAATTGCTGCAGTTAGCGCATGTTAGCTTAAGATTTGTGGTATTTGGAGCGGGAGCTCAGTTAGAGTGCGGCCATCAGTCTGGGCCAAGGGTTTTAACATGTTATCCACAATGACGCCTAAATCTTTTTCCTGGGTGGTGGTTCCTAATGTGGAACCTTGCATCGTGTAACCATAGTTTGGGTTGTTTTTCCCTATGTGCATAACTTTGCACTTGTCCACATTAAATGTCATCTGCCATTTTGATGCCCAGTCTTCCAATTTATCAAGATCCTCTTGCAATTTTCCACAATCCTCTTGGGTTTTAACAACTTTAAATAGTTTTGTGTCATCTTCAAATCTGATAACCTCACTCGTTATTCCCTTTTCCAGGTCATTTATGAATATGTCAAAAAGCAGCGGACCCAGTACAGATCCCTGGGGTCCACCACTATTCAACTTTCTCCATTGGGAAAATTGGCCATTTAACCCTACCCTCTGCTTTCTTTTAACCAGTTCCTGATCCACAATAGTACACTGCCTCCTATCCCATGACTCTTTAGTTTTGCCAGAAGTCTCCTTTTCCAGGTCATTTATGAATATGTCAAAAAGCAGAGGACCCAGCACAGATCCCTGGGGTACTCCACTATTCACCTTTTTCCATTGGGAAAATTAGCCATTTAGCCCTACCCAGGACCAAGCAATATAATCCTCTTCAGAAACCAAGTCACATGGTGCTCCTGCCCATTCTTTGTATCGCAAAGCACGCTCCCTCACACTCATTTCGATAATGCATAAGCTTATATTACGGCCTTCTGGTCCCTCCATTCTACTTCTTTCAGGGCCCTAGACACAGCAAGTGGGGAAAGCATGCAGAGCATGGCTCATGGAATTCTTTCCAATGT
Organism: Ichthyophis bannanicus; assembly: GCA_033557465.1. Lineage (NCBI taxonomy): Eukaryota > Metazoa > Chordata > Amphibia > Gymnophiona > Ichthyophiidae > Ichthyophis > Ichthyophis bannanicus. Next base: position 60,173,219 of record CM066045.1, read on the forward strand.
GTGTTGTATCTGTATTGCCTGTGTGCATGGGTATGTATTGTGTATGCGGTGTCTGTGTGTGTGCACATTTCTCTGTTTCATATGTTTAGCTGTATTTTTTATTGCATATTTGTTTACTACTGCTAAAAACATAGAAACATGATAGCAGATAAAAAAAAACAAATGGTTTAACCAGTCAACCCTTCCATATCAACTATTAAGCTTTATAGCTTTATAATCCTGGGGGGAGGGGGGGGGTCTTCTTTAGAGATCCTCTGTGTTTGTCCCATTCTGTCTTGAAGTCAGATACAGCGTCCACTGGGAAGCTGTTCCATGCATCTACCACTCTTTCCATAAAGACATATTTCCACAAATTACTTCTCATTCTGTGCCCCCCTCATATCTCCTCCATTGTGCCTTTCCTCTAACGTATACATATTAGGGTCTTTAAGTCTGTCCTCATATCCCAGCCTTATGACGAAGACCACTGACCACTTTGGTAGCTACCCTCTGCACAGACTCCATCCTGTTTATATCTTTTGAAGGTGTGACCTCCAGAATTGTATATAGTGCTCCCAATGAAGCCTCACCAAAGACTTATATAGGCCATTGCTCTCCCTATGCACCGAAGCATCCTTTCTGCTTTCATTGTTGTCTATTACAATTAATCATTTATATAGTGCTACAAGGCATATAGAGCACTCTACAGAGACACATAAAAGAATGTAAGCTTGCTCAAGCATGGACTATCTGTTTAAGACAGACAAGCATAACAGGGGGCTAGGGAAATGATAAAACACATTAGGGTATTAAACAGGAGAATGAGAGGGTCAGGATCAAAAAGCAGCCTCAAAGAGGTGGTTTTTTAGTCTGGATTTAAATAGGACCAGCATTTGTATATTAGTGCAAGTTTGTCACTTCATGTACAACTACTACTGTGCCTGTGTGTGTGTGTGTGTGAATGCTTGGATGTATATGTCTGTGAGCTTGTAGATGTGAGTGAGGGGAGGATTATTTGACAGGTGTAATTCTGTAATTGTGTAACACGCAAACACATGCACATTCATACAAATTTGCACCAACATACCAGCCCACAAAGATACACACACACTCAAAAGAATAAAAGCAGATAAGCATACAAAATAGAGAGATGCACACACACAGAGGGGCTGGAAAGAATTCCATGAGCCATGCTCTGCATGCTTTCCCTAATTGTTTTTACATCACAGAAATTTAAAAAAAAAATCAAGATATTCAAAGGGTCGATGATCCATTTATTTAAAAAAAACCAAAACCACTGTGCTGCCATTGTGTGTCTGCTAGTTGCACAATGACTTGAAACTCCCTGGTGTTTAACTTTATTTTTATTAAGTTACTCACAGAAAAGTACAGTGTTTTTTTTTCTACGTTGATGTTTTTATTGGAATAATATCTAAGAATTACTCAAACCTGTTTGTGATCACCCAGATCCCTTGTGCAGGCCTAAACTATAACAGCAGCAGCACCACAGGTGACCTTTAACCTCAAAACGGAATTTATTTCCTATCTTTCACATGATTCTGACAAGGGTTCCTCAAATAACATGGTTAGGTTCAATTGTATTTTGCAGGCCACTGTGGGTTCCTGTTTGGTGCCAACACCACCTAACATGGTATTTTTTTGTACAGTAGGTTGGACCAGATTTAGGTATAGGCAACTGTCTAGGTGCCAAATTTTGAAAGTGCCAAAGAGGGACCAGCTGCCATTTACTTTAGGTCCGTGTGCATGTGCTGCTGCAAAAGGACACCACTGTGACCCAGAGGCTTTCCTCGGATCTCCGACACCTTCTCCTGCCTGTCTGGTACCAAAATCTGCAGGGGCTTCTGCTGCTAACAGAAAATGCTTTATAGGAATGTTTGATCCCAAGCTGAGTAAGTTAGTAGAAAGCCCAGAGCAGGGTCAGTGCAAGGATGTGAGCTGCCCTTGGTGAACCTCATTCCAAGCGCCCCTGCTCCAATGTGCAGCGGTGGCAATACTTTTAAAACGGCACAAAAGCGCTGGAGTTACCTTCAGCTCCGGCGCTGTGGTACTATTTGTGTTTCCACCCCGCTCTGATTCCACTGTTTGTATGGGGGGGGGGGGGGGAAATGGCTTTTGCCCCTGTACAAATTGGAAGGAAATCGGAAGCAAGAATGTTATCGCAGTGCCACAGTTGAAGGCTTCAGTGCTGTGTTAAAAGTATTGCTGCTGTTGCACGTCGCAGAGAGGGGCGGTGCTCTAGGTAACCATCTAGTTTTCCTGATAGTAGCACCAGCCCTGGCCCAGGTGCAGTTTCAGTAAGCACCCTCTTCTCTCCCCCTGAAAAATGAAAACTCAGAATATCAGAAATGATTAGGTTTGGAAATATGTTCATAGCCCCAGTGCATGGGGGCAGAGCGAGTTGTGGCCATTACATGAATTGATGCATAGGCAGCTGATTAGAGGCTCATGGTTGTCAAGTGGAGGAGTAGCCCAATGGCTAGAGCAGTGGGCTACGAGCCAGGGAAGCCTCCCTGCAGCTCCTTGTGACTTTAGGCAAGTCATTTAATCCTCTATTGCCTCGGGCACAGACCTAGATTGTAAGCCCTCCAGGGATAGGCAAATAGCTATGGTACCTGAATGTAACGCTTCCTCATCTCTGAGAAAAGTGTGACCTAAATCCACTTCACTTTCAAGCCCAGAAGGGAGTCGGACTATATGTCCTCTGGCCCAGGATTATTGTTGCTATATGTGTGCAGGAGGTGGGATATACTGTAAAATAGGGGGGAAATCCCCAGTACTGTGAATGAAGTTCTCATGGTACCAGATTCCAACCTGACTATGGCTGAGAGGAAGAAACAGGAGTAGTTGAGAACCACTAGGTCCATAAATAAAATATATAGTATTACTATTTCAGTATGCTGCGGAGGGGGGCTACTCTATTTGTTCCCCCTTTCACCCACCTTTGATGCAGTCCCACAATTAGGACTATCTTCTTACTTAAAGCTTGCCCAAACAGTCTGACTCAGTTCTGCATTTTTCCCCCACTGTATGGTTGAAATTGTAGTTCTGATTGTCCCATCAAATTCCCTTAGATCCTTGGTCTTCGCTCCCAGTCAGGAGTGGTTCTATCATTAGGCCGAGTGAGGCGGTAACTTTTTGGGGACGGCAAAAATTGCCCCCAAAAAGCCCGCCTTGCTCGGCCTTAAAAAAAAACTAACAAAAAAAATGCTGATAGAAGAGCCGCGGCGGCGGTGGCAGAAGGAAGTCCCTCGCGGCCGCCCCAGCAGAGCCCTCCTCTCTCCCTCAGCGCCGGCGCCACAGAGCTGCGAAGGGAGAGTTTCCCTTTCTCGCAGCTCTGTTTAGACCGCCGGCGATCAGGACTGGAAGTGGGCTGATGGGGGGGTTAGGACTGGTAATGGGCTAGGGAGGCGGCTAGGACTAGAAATGGGCTGATGGGGGGGTAGGACTGGTAATGGGCTATGGGGGGCTAGGACTGGAAATGGGCTGATCGGGAGGGGGGCTAGGACAGGTAATGGGCTATCGGGGGTGGTTAGGACTGGTAATCGGCTTTGGGGCGCTAGGACGGGAAATGGGCTGATCGGGAGGGGGGCTAGGACTGGTAATGGGCTTTCAGGGGTGACTAGGACTGAAAATGGTCTGATGGGGGGGTTAGAACTGGAAATGGGCTGATCGGGAGGGGGGCTAGGACAGGAAATGGGCTGATTTTGGGGCTAGGACTGGAAATGGACTTATTGGGTGGGGGGTTAGGACTGGTAATAGGCAGATGGGAGGCTAGCACCGGAAATGAGCTAGGACTGGTAATGGGCTGATTGGGGGGCTAGGACTAGAGTGGGCTGATAAGGGGGATAGGACTGGAAATGGGCTAATGGGGGAGGGGAGGAGAGTGCTGCTGGCCCTGGAAGAAAACTAGGGGCTAGGGCTACAAATGGGCTGATGCGGGAGGATGGTTGAATAGGACTGGAAGGGAGCCGATAATGAGAGGGTATGCCAGGGGAAGGAGGGGGCAGGAAGGGAGCTGACACGGGGGAAGGAGGGGGATGGAAAGGAGCTGACACCTGGGATGTACTGAAGGGGGACTGGAAGGGAGCTGACACTTGGGGATGGGAGTGGTAGGTGGTTGGGTAATGAGGAGGAGGTTGGAAGGGAGCTGAAATGCAAATGACACTGGAAGGGGGATGGACAGAGGGTAGGGCGACTGGAAGGGAGCTGACTGGGGAGTTGGCACAGAGTAGATGTGAGCTGATATCTGGGATGGTATTTGGACTAGAAGGGGCTGGACAGTGGGGAAGGAGGGGGACTGGAAGGGAATGGACACCAGTGGCAGTCATGGGAATGCAAGGAGGTTGACACTGGAAGGGACTGGGAGGGGAGGACTGGAAAGGGGGCTGATACTGGGGAGGTTTACTGGACCTGGAAATGGGCTGATCTAAGGAAGTGAAGAAAACAAAAGAAGAGTTAGGAAATGGCAGATGGACCATAGACCACAGAAAGAGAGCTAAGAGAAGACAGGAAAGCTGAAGCCTCAGATCGGGACCAGCATGATCAGAGAATAAAATGGTCAGACAACAAAGGTAGAAAAATAATTTTATTTAATTTTAGTGATTGGACTTTGTGCTATTTTTATATTTTACACAGTATTGGGGAACTGCATCTCTTATTTATCTGATGTTGCACTGCATGTGGACTCAGGCTTCTTGGGGTTTCAATTTAAATTTTGTCTACATAATTTTTATTTTATTTTAGATTGTGATTATTTATTCTGTACTTAGTGAAGGTTGATGTTGTGAGTGTGTGACTGAGGTCAGGTGTTCTGTTAACATGGAGTTTGTACATAAAGATCTATACTGTACCGTAGTAATTTGCCTTGTTCAACTTTTCAAATAGGTGTATGGATGTTCCAGGGCCCACTGTAGTATTTATAGTGACGCTTTTTTTGGATGGGCTCCATATGTGAGTTTTGGAAGTTCATGCTGATATGGTATCGTAGGTTTGCTCTTTGTTGTACGGTTTTATATTAGTTCACAATATGCCTGGTACTGGAGAATAGTGGTTGTTGTTGTTGTTGTTAGTGAGATGATCAGAATCAGATTTTTTTTTAATATTGAGTTCTGTGGGTGAATGTCCTGGTTCTGCTCTGCACCTACTGTGGATGCAAAATATATGTTGAAAAAAAAAAAGCAAGAACCATAACGCAGTTTATAACAACAACAAAATAAAAATGAGTTATAAATTGTGCTATTGATTCTTGCTGTCTTTTAGTTCCTTGGTGTGCAAACAGGACCATACCTAGACCTGTGCAAACAGTGCAGCCGCACAGGGCGCAAAGGCTTGGGGGGCGCATTTTGGCTGTCTGCTGTTGCCCTGCTGACGCTCGCAGGACAATAGCAGGCAGCCAAAATGCGCCCCAAGTCTTTTCACAGCACTTTAAGCAGGTCTGGTCCCTCCCTCCTCCAACGCAATGTCAGAGTATGGAGGGACAGATCTGTTTAAAGTGCCGGTGCCTTTCAGATCGGGTGCATGCCCCAACTCCTCCTCCCCATACCTCTGTCCAGTGCTGCCTGCTCTTTCCCTGCTGCCGGCGCTGCCATGAAAAAAACAGAGGGCGGCAGCAGCAGGGAAAGGAAAGAGCAGGCAGCGCTGGATGGAGGTATGGGGGGAAAGGAGGGGCGTGCGCCCGAGCTGCAACTCTCACAGGGTGCGATTGCCGCTCGATATGGCCCTGTGTGCAAACATCTTGCATTTCCTCCATATAATCTAATCGGCTTTTTGGTTGGTTCGGTTCAATCTCTGATTGGATTTCTGAAAAAGCCCCGCCCCCTCTAAGGTGGGGGGGCGCTATTTCATACTTCACCTCAGGCAGCAGATTGCCTTGAGCTGCCCCTGCTCCGTCCTTAAGGGCCACCAACAGGTCAGGTTTTCATGATATCCCTAATGAATATGCATAAGAGATTTGCATACAATGGAGGTAGTGAGCATACTAATCTCTTTTATGCATTTTAATTAGGGATATCCTTAAAACATGGCCTGTTGTTGGCCCTCAAGGACTGGGTATGAAGACCAAGATCTTAGATCACTGGTTCTTAACCCAGTCCTCTGGGATCCCCAGGCCAGTCAGATTTTCAGGATATCCACAATGAATAATCATGAGATAGATTTGCATACAATGGAGGTAGTAAGCATACTGATCTCTCTCATGCATATTCAGTGTGGATATCCTGGAAACCTGACTGGCCTGGGGATCCCAGAGGACTGGATTGAGAATCACTGCCTTAGTCATCAGGACTACAACTCCATCCATGCAATGGGGCAAATTCAGGCTTGGCTCAGTCTGTTTGGTGAGCTGTGAACCGCATGGCACACTTCCATCCAGTACCGGCAGAGTGCTTGAGAGAAACACCAGCCTGCTGCATTTATAGGGAAGACAAGCAGTATGAGGGACATGGCCTACCCGAGGCCCCTTCTCGCACTTACGTCTGCATAATGAGCCACCTGGGCTAGCTCGCTCTCCTCCTCCCCTTCCCAGTCTCTCCAGTTGTCAAAATCCACAAACAACCACGCTGGCTGTAAAAGCAACGAAGACGGGATTATTCAGAAGCCCAAAAAAATACAAGAGAAAGACAAATTAAAGGCAGCACATCATTTTGGGGTTCACAAGAACGGAAGGAAAATAGTGAATAAAAACAATCAAAAACAATGTGTGCATTAGTACTCTTGCCGGTGTATTCCTGTGTCGGGTGGGCGGGGGTGGGGGGGATGGAATCAGCAGGTCATAGAGAAGGAACGGCACTGCGTTGCCATTTACATGGTATTGCTGCTGTTGTAGGTTCTAGAAAGGGGCAGGAATGTCCCCCCCCCCCAAGTAATGGCACCTTAGGCAACTGCCTAGTGGATCACGCTGGCACTGCCCCCCCCCCCCATGCCTTACACTATGCAGAATGCTTGAACCTTCATCCCAGGCAGTGACGCTAGGGCAAAGCTGCCATTATATAAACCTCAGCAAGAATCACAGACATGCTGGCGCTTAACATGCACCATGGTTTGCCTCACCAACAAGCAAGAGAAAATCATTTCAAAAAAATCAGTGAGCAAAAACAAACTAATACACCAAAAGGAGGGTCGACATCAATTCTTCAAAATATTTTCTTTATTAAAACTGTGTGTTCCACTAGTCTCACGCCTCTTAGCGGATTCCAGTACAACAAACTGACGCGTAATGTACCAATAACTGTGTGACTCTTTCTTCCTTCCTTTCTAGATGTGCTAGGAGGTCTTGCTTTATACATTCATGTGTCCTAATATTTTGTTCCTTCTTTTCCACCTTGTGTTAGAAGAAAAGGTACAGCTAAGCACCGGTTTTTAAAGTCCTCTTTCTCGTTCTTCAGCCACTGGCACCAGGCTTGTCTTTTGTTGGAGTCTCTTCAATTTCCACCTTCCTGCCCTGCAGTTTCCTGCAGTCACCCCTAGATGTCAGTCAGAGCCAGATTTAAGATTGCAGCCCCCATAGGCAGAGGACCAGTGGGAAGAGGAGTCTCCTTAGAGATTGGAGAGCAGGTGGTCCCAAGCCCCAGTTTTTGGAAGCCGCCAGAATTTGGCGCCTTAGACACGTGCCTATGTTTTCTATGCCTAAATCCAGTCCTGGTGCCAGCTCTCCATAGACTCTGGGTGCTTGTCACCCCCCCTCCCCCTCCCCAAGTACATTATGTCTAGAGGAGGGGTAAGTTCTGTTGACTTTATCATCCCACACTTTCAAAAAGCTGGATCTTATCTTCAGCATGGGAGCGGATTTGGAATTTAGCTCAGGCCTTTCCAATATTAGCTCAGGGTGCATTGCATTCCCTGTCCCCAGGGGGCTTACGATCTAAGACTGTACCTGAGGTAATGGAGCGTTAAGGGACATGCCCAAGATCGCAAGGAGCACACAGCAAGCTCCGAGGGGCTTCCCTGAATCCTCTTGGCACATTCGTTCATTTATGTGTTTATATACCACTTTTCAAAAATGTCAAGGCGGTTTACATGGAACAAACAGGCATTCAGTACATGGACCAATTAACAAGAAACCAAACAGTAGATGAACTTAATATCCCAAGGCTACACTAAGCAGGCTTGTGAACAGTTGAACGTAAGGTACAAATACAGTGGGAATGGACTGTGTCTGAACTACAGTATTGCATTAGACAATGTTAACTATATACAGGTATGTTCAGGGATTTGGGTATAAATAGGGGGGGAGAGGAGAGGAGAAAAAGAGGGGATCGAGTTGTTGTCCCGATGCCAAATGTTATAATGTACATTTTATAATGGATCTTGGCAGTAAGATGTAGTTTAGTCTGGAGGCTTGCCAAAGTGCTCTATGAATAGCTATGTTTTTATTTTCTTGCGGAAGTCAGACAGGTCATTTATTATGTGGATTTCATCTGGCAGAACGTTCCAGAGCTTTGGTGCAAAGGGGGAGAATGCTCTTTCTGTTGCTATGTGGGGTGGCCAGCGTGGATTGAGCGCTTGCTCTTCTGGGTCTATTTTCCTCTGGTTTTTGTATCAAGGGTTGCAAGTATATCGATGAGAGTTGATGAAGTGTTTTGAATGCAGTGGTTAATGAGAGCGGGATTTTATAGGGAGCCAGTGGAGGTTATTGAGTATGGGGGAGATATGCTGAAGCTTCGGGTGCCAGTTTAGACTCTGGTGGCCATATTCAGCGCCATTTGTAGTGGATTGATGTAGTTGGGAGTCCCTGGAGGATAATATTGCAATAGTCTAGGTGCGACAATATCATGGCTTAGAGTACTGTTCTGAAGTCATTGGATTCTAGAAGTGGTCGTAGGGCTCGTAATGCTTTTATTTTTTGGTAGACAGTATTTGCTGTATTATTGATATGTTATTTTAGTGTGACACTTTGATCAATTGTGATTCCCAGCTAATGTACTTAAGTTTTTAATTGGAGTCATTCCCCTCATATGTCTTTGATTGGTGGGGGTGTGAAGTTAGGGTCTCTGGTAATATGCAGCACTTCTATCTTTTAGTAGTTTATGGTGAGGTTGTGCATCTTAAGCCATTGATACTAGGGAAAGAGCGCTATATAAATAACTGTTAAATAAATAAATAAATAAATAAATTGTGAGATGGCTTCAAAGCACTCAATCAGAGGGGAGTATATAGGTGGATAGTGGGATATACAGCATAATGTCATCTGCATAGATATGGTATAATACCTTATGGGTTTTGATGATGTCACAGATGCATTTTATAAATATGTTGAATAGAAGAGCCAACAAAAAGGAACCTTGTGGCACTCCTTGCGTGATCTTGGATGTGGAAAAGGTTGCACCGTTAACCCTTACTTGTTGTTGTCATTGGGTTAAATATTGAGGTAAATCACTTGAGTGTCATGTTGCATAGACCATTTGTTTGCAGTTCGTGGAGGAGTGCTTCTTGTAGAACTGAGTTGAATGCTGCTGTTATATCTAGAAAAAGTAGGATGAATCCTTGATGTGTTTTTTGGGAGCCCAATATTAGTTTGTCTACTAGGGTGGTAATAAGGGACTCAACACTATAGTTGGCTCTAAACCCATATTGTTGGAGATCAAGGGGGTCATGTGAGTCTACATGGTCCTGAAGTTGAAGCTGTACTGTTTTTTTCTATTATCTTGGCCAGGAATGGTAGGCTAGAAATAGGGCGGATGAGCTTGGTAGTGTAGGGTCTAGCTTTGGTTTTTTGAGAGTTGGCTCTATGGAGGTGAATTTCAGGAGAGGTGGGAGGTAGCCTTGAGTAAGGATAAATTTATGATTTTTTTTGATAATGAGTGCAAGATCGGAGCATGCTATCTTTATCCAGCTCACTGGGCATGGATCTAAATCTGAAGTTGTTGTGTTTAGGCTAGTGGTAATGCTTTCCAGTTGGTCTTGCAAGGTTAGGCTAAATTCTTTCCAGGTGTGTTGGTTGGGCACAGTCATCATGAGTTGTGATATTGTATGATGAGTGTTATTTGCATGTGTGACCTTGTTTTGAAAGTATAATGCAAGAGCTTGTGGTGTTGGAGTATCTGGTTCAAGGTCTTTTGTAGGGGACTGAATTGCAGATTTTACAATGCTGAAGAGTTCTCTAGGATAGTTGATTGAGCCTACATCCATACTTGCTTATGCCAGCCCATTTTAGGGCTACTACTATCCCAGCTCACCTTGTAGTTCTCTTTGGTGAGTCGAGGCCAGGCTTTCTTCTCCCTCAGCTTTCTCAGGAAGCAGGTGATAGATCGATCTGACCGTTTCTCTCGGGAGTCCTACAGGAAATACATTGTCAAGAAGATAAAATAGTGTTCCATGGACAGAACACTATCGGTTTGCATTGACATTTCTAAAGAATGGATATATGCATGTCAACGATATAACCTCTCCCCTGCTTCTCCATTTTATATTATGTCCAGTCCACAAATCACACATCCTTCCCCTCAACATCCCACCAAATGCTTTGCCAAAGCCATGGGACAGTCATGAGTCAATAGCACATTCTACCAAAAGAAGATTCGAACACAAAATGATAAAGAACCTCAATGTCAAAAGCAGAAATTCCAGACACTTGCACATTTCTTGGATCTATTGAGGCCTTTTTTGCGGTTCCTTCATAAGTCTCCTTCGTTTTTATCATATTTCCATTCTTATGGTTTTAATCCTTTTAAAATAAAAGATGAGTGCCTGGGACAATTCCCACAATGCTACTCCATCGGATGGGGCTGGCCAGGCTTGAGCACACCATCAAGGTGGTGGGCTCAAGCACAGGGGAAGAGTTCATGAAACAGCAGGGACTTTGCTGATGGGCAGAGTGTTTCTGGAACACATGATCCATGAAAAAACAAACAGTGACTGTGTTGACGAGTGAGTGCTCAATAATACCTGTCATGAAACAACAGTGGATTTGTTGAACAACAGTGTTCTCATCCCAAACATGTGCCAAATCTATAGAAAGGCTAAATGTCCCTGTGACATAATATTTTATAAAATCAGCTGTGACTTTGTTGAAGGACTGAATGGTCCCTTTATCAGACATTTGTTGAACATTGAATAAGACAAAGGACTATTAGGTCCAGTTTCCTTCCTGGTGCAATAGAACCCAGATGATCTTTGAATTTCCCCTAACCTTTTTTCTATTTATTTTGGATTTAGCTCAGGCCTTTCAGGTAGAAGCTCAAAGGCAAGTTACTTACCATACCTGAATGTATTTTCCTGTCGCCAGAGGACTTACAATCTAAGTGTGTACCTGAGGCAATGGAGGGCTAAGTGACTTGCCTGAGGCTGCAAGAAGCACAGATGGGATTTGAATCCTGGTTTCTCTGGTTCTCAGCCCGCTGCACTGACCACTAGGCTACTCCTCCACTCTTTGCAACTAAGTATCGTCCTTGCTTGTCTCAGATATTGACTAGGATTATTGCTCTGCCTTCACTACCTGCATTAGGAGGCAATCTTTCTGAGAAGAAATATTTTCTGCTGTAGCTTGTCTGCCTCTGTGGAGCTTCATACCATAACGTCTTCTATATCTTACCCTTCCTCTGGAAAGGATTTGTTTTTTTGTGCATTATTAATATATTTAAAGTCTCTGTCATTTCCCCCATACTTCCTAAGGTGCACACACATTGTTCCTTAAGTCTCTGCTTGCATGACATTCAGTGTTGACCCAACATCACTTTGGTAGCCTCTCTGTGGACTGATTCCAGCTCATTTTTATCCTTTCAGAGTTAGGACCTCCAGACACAGTGCCCTAGGATTAAGGGATCCATCACCCACAACGCCTATAGAGGTATTATCACCTCTTTTTCTGTTACTTGTACCTCTCCCCACTCAAGCCAGCCTCCCTCTCATTCTGGCCTTCACCTTATCATACTGTTTCACACTACCTTAAGATGATCAGGCACTAGACTTTACATTTCACTGATGCCCTTTAAAGGCAAATTAGATTCAAGTATAGTAGGGACTAGGGAGACGTGCTATCACCCCAAGGTCTCTCTCATGGTTGGTACATATCAGTGTATCACTCCCTATCACATATTACTCCCCTAGATTTCTTCATCATGAAAAGCAAACTTTAGCACAGGGCACCTAAAACGCTCCTATTTTCTAAAAGCAACATGCACCCTATGTGACTTTATAAAATCAACTCCCAGTAGCGCACAAATTCACACCTGCTCCAAAGGTAGCATAAATGTGTTTATACTGTGTGTACACATGTAGTGTCATAAAATGTGTGTTAACATAGCAGCTCTTCCCTGTTCCACACACACTACGCCCACAGAAGCAGCTCCACAAGGCATACGCATACGTTCACCCTATTCTTTGTCACCCCATCTTTTTGCATACATCTACATTTGTTTCCAGCCATGCAGTCTTACGAGAGCCCTTTTCTGCATGCAAAACACCATTCACATGTGGAAAAGGCTTTATGAAATGACCCTCCTGCCTGCATCACTCCATGCCCCTTTGCAATGAAATTTCATTGCCGAGCAGTCGAACCTTCCTCAAAGTCTACATCACTTCTCGTTCCGTCTACTTCCTCTTCACTCAGCCTGCGTGCAGCCCCCACGTTAGGTGCAGGGAGAAGGCGGCCAACCTAGTGACAGGATACCACGCCAGTACTTACATTTGGCTGCACAGTGTCGTATAGCTTGATTTCATTGTACATCTCAACTCCATCAGCATTCATGCATCTGCCCCCAAAAAGCAAAGAAACCCCAAATGTAATGTAGCAAATACTCAGGAAGAAAATGGGAGAGAAACAGTTGCTGTTCATACCAGGTGTACTGAAGCCTGAGCTGGTCTTTTCTCCCTGAAAGAGATGCGTTTTCTGCTCTGCTATGAGGATGTGAGATATGGACTTACCTAAATACCAGCTTCTCCTTTTCAATGTCTACTTTAACATCTCTGCTGTCTTCCACGCAAAACTCCAGGAAGACGTACTTTGGACGGTCATACCATAGGGTTTTAGCAGGTTGTCTTTAAAAGCAAATTAAGAAAAAAGGAATATGAATCCACAACAAATTAAATCTGAAAAAAAAAAACCCAAAATCATTTTAACATCACATTTAGGGCTGTTACAAGGGGTTAACAAGAAGGGTGATGGTCCTGGCTGACAAGCCAGGAGCAGGCCAAGCCCCTCCTTTGGGCAAGTATACAAGCGCAAAAGGGAAGGGGGATGCTGAAAGTAATCCTCGTTCAGGGCACCGTTTTGTTCAGCAGCAGTCCTGATTACACAGTTCCAAAGAGAGATGGACTATAGCAGTGATACCTTGCTGTCCCCGAAAAGAGACACATAGAGGCAAGGTTCTGCATCCAAAGTAATAGACAAACCAGAGGATCTGATTAGAAGCTGACAGACACCCATCCCCACCTCCATCTACAAATTAAACCTGGCCCCCAAATTTAAGATAATATATCGCACCTCAAGGCTTACCCGCTATCCTCCTCCCATTCCTTGCTTATCCCATCCCCTGGTTCTTGGGTCAACTGGCACCATTTCAGAGGGCAACACCAACAACTATGGATTGCTCCCATCCACTTTGGACACCGAGATGTGGGTAAAATGGGGGGAAGGGGAAGAAATAGGGAATGCATGCCAAGTTAGGCAGGGGAGGGGGTGGTTATAAAGCTTTCAGGGACTGGGATGCCTGTAACGGAAAGGAAAACCAATCAATTGTATTTTTCATAAGAACATAAGGTATGCCATACTGGGTCAGACCAAAGGCCCATTAAACCCACTATCCTGTTTCCAATAGCGGCCAATCCAGGTCATAAGTCCCTACTGGGTTTTCTGTTAGTTCATTCGCAAGATTTATTTTATTTTTAAAGTCAAAGATGAAGTAAAATACTTAGGAATAATTTTAGACAGGCACCTATCATTTAAAACACATATTAAAAACATATCAAGAACAATATTCAATAAAATAACTCTTACAACACCTTAAGCCCCTATTGCAGCTCTCAGACTTAGAACCGTAATACAAGCCATGATAATCCTGCACCTTGACTATTGTAATAGTCTCTTTCATGGCCTTCCTAAAATATCCCTTCATCCGATGATAATGGCGCAACATACGGCCGCCTGAATTATCCACAACTTACGCCGTATTGAACATATCACCCCCAGTCAGGGCCGGATTTACCTTGAGTGAGGCCCTACGCCAACAAAAATTGTGGGCCCCCAGCAGGGGCGGCCCAAGGGGGGTGCGGGGCCTCATTTGCATAAGGGTCCTCATTTGCATAAATATTTGCATAATGTTACCATATACTAACTTTTAGTAAACGTGCCTCTTAATGAGTGTATGGATAAAGAAAGACTAAAAGATTTCTACATTACTATAATCCAGTGCCAACTGCCAGACACATTAGGAACTACTACAAACACTGCCCATTTAGAACCCATAGCAAACCCGCCGTATCCTAACAGCACTACCAGGACTCACAAAGCACCATACTCTACCAATCAAAAGGCAACACTGCAAATATTAAACCAATACATTTCAGAGAACAACAATACATGACCTACTGGGGAAAGAGAACAAGTGGCAATGTCAAATAGGAATTATATAAACAGAACACCTCAGCTCAGTTACACATGCAGAACATAGACCATCACCAAACAAGTAATCACAATTTAGAAACAGGAAGACAATAATTAAACTGGGAATCCCAAAAGCCAAACTTGGAATGTACAACACTGTAGAAATAAAACTATACATTAATTTGCTCTTGTACTAAACAAAGCGCAGACATTAATGATGCACATTTACCAGAGCTGACATATTCCAATTAATAAATTCAAAATAAAGAGATATTTTTCTACCTTTTGTGCATTTTTTTCAGCTGCAATTGCTCCAGCCACTTTCTTCTGGTTTCTTCGTGTCTTCTGCTAACTCTCCATCGTCTGCTGTCCATTTGTCCTTTCTTCTCTCTTCTAGATTTTTTTCCATTCTCTCTCTACATCTGCTTTAACATACTAATCTTTCTCCTTTTGCTCTTTCCTCAGTCCTATTTCATCCACTCAAATTTTACCCCTCCATCCTCAATCCCCACTTACTCTCCCAATACCCGGCCAATTGTAGATTTTTTATCTCTCCCACACAAAATATTTTTCCCTTCTCCATTTTACTCTTCCAGCCCCATCCCATTCTAATCCTCCCCCAACATCAGCTCCCTTCTAGTTCCAGCCTCACCCAGCATCCATTCCCTTCTAGCCCCTGCATCAGCCCATTTCCAGTCCTAGCCACCCATCAGCCCATTTCCAGTCCTAGCAACCCCCCAACCCAATACCAGTCCTAGCCCCCCATCAACCCACTTACAGTCCTTAACCCCCATCACCCCATTTTCAGTTTAAGCCCCCCCTATAACCCATTACCAATCCTAACCCCCCATCAGCCCACTTCCAGTCCTAACCCCATCAACCCATTTCCAGTCAGCCCCCCATAGCCCATTGCCAGTCCTACCCCCCCCCCATCAGCCCACAGCCCATTACCAGTCCTAACCCCATCAGCCCACCTCCAGTTTTAACCCCCCAGCCCATTTCCAGTCCTAGCCCCCCCATAGCCCATTACCAGACAACCCCCATCAGCCCATAGCCCATTACCAGTCTTAACCCCCCCAAAGCCCATTACCAGTTCTAAACCCCCCCCAACAGCCCATTACGTCCTAACCTCATCAGCCCACCTCCAGTCTTA
Organism: Ichthyophis bannanicus; assembly: GCA_033557465.1. Taxonomy (NCBI): domain Eukaryota; kingdom Metazoa; phylum Chordata; class Amphibia; order Gymnophiona; family Ichthyophiidae; genus Ichthyophis; species Ichthyophis bannanicus. Next base: position 60,188,908 of record CM066045.1, read on the forward strand.
ACCCCCCAGCCCATTTCCAGTCCTAGCCCCCCATAGTCCATTACCAGACAGCCCCCATCAGCCCACAGCCCATTACCAGTCTTAACCCCCCCAAAGCCCATTGCCAGTTCTAAGCCCCCCCAACAGCCCACAGTCCATTACCAGTCCTAACCCCATCAGCCCACCTCTAGCCTTAACCCCCCCAGCCCATTTCCAGCCCCAGCCCCCCCAATAGCCCATTACCAGTCCTACCCCCCCCATAGCCCATTACCAGTCCTACCCCCCCCCCCCCCGTCGGCCTAAAGTAAAATTTAATTTAAAAAAAAAACCTGCTGGCTGCTGCCGCGGGGCCCCCTCTGCTGCCGTGGCAGCACGGACTGACTTGCGGGGGCCCCCTCTGCAAGCTGACTCCGTCGGTCCGTCGATCCCTCCCTCCCTCTGTGCATGCTGTGAGAGGCGCGAAGGGAGAGTGTCTCCTCGCATCTCTGTTAAGCCCGCAGGGGCTGATGGGAAATTTCCCAACAGCCCCTGCGGGCTTAACAGAGACGCGAGGAGACACTCTCCTTTCGCGTCTCTCACAGCCTGCAGCCTGCACCCTGCACGGAGGGAGGGAGGAACGAACCGACGGCTTCAGCTTGTAGAGGGGGCCCCCGCGGGTCAGTCTGTGCTGCCACGGCAGCAGAGGGGGCCCCGCGGCGGCAGCCAGCAGTTTTTTTTTTAATTTTATTTAAAAAAAATTAACTTGTTCTTTTTTTGTGGGCCCCTGCCGGCTGTGGGCCCTACGCCATGGCGTATAGGTAAATCCGGCCCTGCCCCCAGTTCTACATGACCTACACTTGCTGCCTATTCAAAGCCGAATAAAATATAAAGAATATTGACCACTTTTAAAATCATAAAAAATATAGCACCATCAACTCTTTCCCAAGTGATCAAAGCTGCACCCAATGATAGGGTAAGACCCACGTGAACACTTTCTTTGAAGCCATGGACCAGCTTGGCTACCAACAGATAGTAAGTGGTGCCACCCACGATAGGGGAAATACCCTGGATCTGGTCTTCATACCCACCATCCTCCATCCATTTGAAGAACCAGCTATGATAAAGATAACCCATGTCCCATGGTCCGACCACCACCAAATTGACTTCAAAATAAACCTACCAGCTATACCCAAAAACGCAAAAGACACAAGAACACCACACACTCTCAGAAAGTTCAACAAATTCAACAAGGAGCACCTCATAACAACCATTTCATCACATATAAACCTGGATCACACAGACCTCAATGAACTAACAAGTAGATGGAACACAGGCATACAAAGTACATCGAACCCAACATCAAAAACCTCAGAAAAACCAAGCAAGCCCATCTCAGAACCCTGGTACACAGAAGCTCTAACTAGAGCGAAGAGAGAGCTTCGCAGAACAGAGAGAAAATGGAGGCAAACCAAAACCTTTGAACTCAAATCCAAATACATGATTTCTTGCAAAATACAAAGATGACGTCAACGCTGCAAAGAGAAAGCATCACACTAACATACTGAACAAAGCTATCAATAGACCACGTGAGTTATTTGAACTCGTCAAATCGTTAACCAAAACATCTCAAACCGACAACCAAAACAACAAAATCAAGGCTCAAACCCTGGCAAACCACTACGCGAGCAAACTAACGGCCACAAATCCGTCGCTCCGCCCAGGCAATTCACTACATGCACCCACACTCAACATTGAGTCCCACGCATCCCAAGACCAGGTATGGAACAATTTCCACAAAATCGGAAACCAGCAAATTGTTACCATAATCACAAGCATAAATAACACCACATCCCCCCTCGATCCATGCCCAGCAGCCTGGATCAAGGCAGTGAAACAAGACATAGCCCAATATGTCTCCCACATAGTAAACCTATCACTGCAACAAGGAATCATGCCTGCCGAACTAAAAAAATCTATTATAAGACCGATCCTGAAAAACAACACACTCAACAGAGAAGACCCAGCATCCTACCGCCCAATATCGAGCATATCATTCCTTGCAAAAATTATAGAAAAGGCAGTCCTACTCCAACTCCAAGACCACCTGAACGACAATGCCCCCCTTGATGCCCATCAATACGGATTTAGGCAACATCATGGGGTTGAAACCCTATTACTAGTTCTGCTTAACAACTTACTCAAAGGCCTAGAAAACAAAAAGAAAATGTACATACTCCTATTCATCGACATCTCAGCTGCCTTCGATACAGTTAACCATGGAACCCTTATAGACAGGATCAAGTCAATAGGAATATCAGGAACCCCCCTAAAATGGTTCACATCATACATCTCAAACAGAGTGCAACAGGTCCAGTTCAACGGTGAAAAAGCCAAAGCTTTCCCCCAAACACAAGGTATACCGCAAGGCTCTGCACTTTCAGCACTCCTCTTTAACGTATATATGCAACCACTATGCGAAATCTTCACTCAGCACAAAATCAACTACCACATATATGCCGATGATATTATGCTGTACACACAACTTGACACTAACAACCCGGACTACAGCCCCCTTGAATCATGCCTTACGGAGATGCAACACTGGCTAAAACAAAGCAGCATGACCATCAACCATAAGAAAACTGAAGTGATGTATATGTCCAGGAAAGCAAACTTTGACCCCCCAACCACAATAACCTTATGCAACAATACCTACCAAACGAAGAAAGAAATAAAATACCTTGGAGTAACTTTTGACTGCGACCTAAAAATGGAGAAACACCTCTGCAAAACAAACAGGGCAGTTTTCCACAAACTGAGAGTCCTACAACCTATACGGAACATCATTGACCCCCACGATTTCAGATCCGTCGCTCAAGCACTCATCATGCCACATTTCGACTACTGCAATGCTATTCTGCAAGGACTACCTAAAAAAACACTCAACATCCTGCAAATGGCACAGGATGTAGCTGCCAGGATCATCATGAGGAAAAACCTTACCGACCACATCACACCAGTACTAATCGAATTGCACCGGCTCCCAATTACAGCTCGCTCAAAGTACAAAATACTGACAACCACATTCAAACTTATCCACGGCATTGCTCCATCCTTCCTCTCCACTCTAATTGCCTTGCAACCCCCCAACAGAAGCAGAAGAACCATCAACTCCAATGCCCTTCACACCCCTGCAGATATCAGATCTGCCAAAGTCACCACTACCAATAGGACATTCGCATACACAGCACCTACACTATGGAACCAACTACTGCCCACACTAAGAGCCAGCAAAAATCTAGTGGAATTTAGAAAAAAACTCAAGACGCACCTATTTCAAACTCATTTCAACCTGCTCTAATTCCACTTGAGGGAAACCATCTATCCAAAGACCCAGAGAGCATTTCATGTAAAAATGTATATATGTAATCCTTTTCCCCTTAGACTAGAAATGGATACTTTCCTGTGTGTCATCAATTATGAATATACCTTTAAATTTGCTGTATACCATCCTTTCCTCCCGAATCAACTATGTATATACCATAAAAATTTTACTGTCTTGATTTGACAGCCCTCTCTTGTAATCATACCCGCTTCTGATCGCTGGAAGGAGCGGTATACAAATACCTGTTTAAATAAAAATAAATTAAAAAAAAGACGAAGTCAAACGAAAAACACACAACACCTACCGACTTTAGAAAAACGAAAACAAAACACCAGCAATAAGGCTTTTGAATTTATATCACCAATGCTCTCGAATCAATTACCTGAGCTCAGAAACATCACAGACTTATCCTTATTTCGGTCCCATCTCAAAGCCTATTTATTTATGGAACATTTTGGTCAAAATGATCCTTCACCAAAAACTGACCCAACATAAAACACTTCGCTGACACAGTCCTCTAACTGTTAACTATCATGCTAATCAAAAAATCTCAACTATTACTTCAACACTTCTGCAATACTCACCCACATCCAACATTAATATCTCTTGCAACTAACTAATTTGTACATATGTTATATTGTAATAGAATCATGTAAATTTAAATGATTAATGTTTTGCACCTGTTTTATTGTTAACATGTTTTGGTGTACCTGTTCTTTCAAATGTAAACCGCTATGATTACCTGAAATAGCGGTATATAAAACTCACAAACAAACAAACAAATAAATAAATACATAAATAATGTATTTAAAAGGATTTCTATTCTGAACAAACAATCTAGGCAGAGTACAAAAAACATAGGGAGGAGTAGCCTAGTGGTTGGGGCACGGTACTTCAGGCCGGAAGGTCGGGGGTTCAAATCCCACTAGAGGACAGCAACCTTGGGCCGGAAGGACTTGGGTTTCTAGTCCCACAGATGCTCCTTGTGGTCTTGGGCAAGCCACTTAACCCTCCATTGCCCATGTTCCCTGTAAGTATTAGTGTATGTGTCTCATATCCCCGCGTGTTAAATGTATCCCCCAATTGTGTTGTGACCGCTTTGATTGAAGGATAAGGCGGTATACAAAACTGTCTAAATAAATAAAAAATAAATACATAATAATTTCATGCATATAACAATATTTAAAAACATAAAACAACAAAAATACCAAAACTACAAGTACTAAAAATAACAATAGACTAAAAAGAAACAAAAAAAATCTGTATATAAATAAATAAATAAAAATAAACCATCTGCTCATAAGCAATTACTACCTAAATGAAACAAAACACAGGAAATATCACCGATATTGCTCCACATTAAAGCAAATCTCTCATTTCTAAATGATGGAAAATAAAGATCATAAGGCCTATCTAATCTGCCCATTTATACGAGCTACTAAGCTGTACAATCCCTTCCTGTCCCTTAGAGATCCTCTATACTTTTCTGAATTCAAATACGGTCCTTGTGTCTACCATCTCCACTGAGAGGCTGTTCCACACATCCACTAGCCTTTCCTGAATCTATCCCCTTTCACCTTCATCCTATGACCTCTTTATTCAGGAGCTTCCTTTCTAGATACCAGAGGAAAAGTCCATAAACCATTATTAAAGAGGACCAGGGAAAACCACTGCTTACTCCTGGGATACCTTTTTTGGGATCATGTGAGGTACTTCTGACCTTGATTGGAAACAGGATACAGGGCTTGATGAACCCTTGGTCGGACCCAGCATGGCAAATCTTATGCTCTTACGCTCCTGTACATTTATACCATGGTGGTATTTAAATATCTTTATTCTATCTCTCTTCTCCTTTAGATCTTTACATCTGTCCCCATATGCTTTATAATATTGACCACTGGCCATTTCAATAGCCATCTTCTGGAGATACACCATCTTTGCCCAGGTATACTGAAAGCCAAGGCACCTTCAGAAGAACTTCACCTACTGTTATTATGTGTTGGCTCTCTCTCGCCTGGTTCAGATTTTTCAAAGCATGGTTAGTGAAGGGATACTATATGGAGGGAGACATGGTCTCTGCTAGTTTGTGAACTTCCACTAGCATGATTATCTTGCTTCTACCATTACAATAAGCCTAAGAGGTATCAGAAATGGGAGGTCGCAAGCCTAGAGGCCTATTGCCTGCCTCCAAGGCCGGGGATTACTTGGTAGATCTGTAAGATGAGATTTTTCAGTTAAATTGAGCCGAGTCTGACAGGAATGCCAGAGTCGCTAAATTACCCAGTTCCATGAGTAAGAGGGGTTTTTTTTGCCAGTTCTGGTTTTACATTTGTATTACAGAGCAGTATGGTATTTGTAGTCCCTGATTTTACCCATTAGAATTAGTGCTGCAGGTCCCATAATGCATCAGGATGAAAATGTCAGAAATCCAAGACTGGTTTAAAATCTCACCCATGGACCTGGATAACTTGGCAACTCAGGGAATGCAGATGGTGATGTAACTGTGAAAGAGAAGAGGAAATGCCTGTGGGGAGTGTGATCCTCCACATTTCATAAAGGAATCCTACGGTTTGGAGATCTCAAATGCACTATCATTGATCCAGTAAAAAGAACAACATCGAAGAATTGTCAGAGTGGATCAGAAACCAAAGCCCATCCAGCCCGGCATCGTTCCCGTCTCTGACAGCTGCAAGCACTGGGTGATTGGAGGAAGCTTATGAGAACAACGACAGGTACGCTGAATACAGTGTCTGCAAACATAAGAGCAGAGCTGACAGGTTGCCCAGTTCCAGGAGGGAGGCTTTTTGGTCAGCCCTAGTTTTGAATTTGCATCGCAAAGCAGTGTGGGATTTGTAGTCCACCAATTCTTCCCATTGAAATCAGCACTGCAGGTCCCCTAATGCAACATAATGGGGCTATAAGATATCCAAAACTGGCCTGAAATCTCCATCCTCCATTACAGAGAGGAATGGCTAGCAGAAAAAAGGAGGTGATAGTGCCTCTGAATAAGTCTTTGGTGCGACCTCATTTGGAGTATAGTGTGCAATTCTGGAGACCGCACCTTCAAAAGGATGTGAACAGGATGGAGTCGGTGCAGAGGGTGGCTACTAAAATGGTTAGTGGTCTTCATTATAAAGCATATGAGGACAGACTTAAGGATCTTAATATGTACACCTTAGAGGAAAGGTGGGATAGAGGTGATATGATCGAGACGTTTAAATACCTCCGTGGCATAAATGCACAGAAGGAGAGCCTCTTTCGATTGAAAGCAAGCTCTGCTACGAGGGGACATGGGATGAGGGTGAAAGGTGATAGATTCAGGAGTGATACGCGGAAATATTTCTTTACGGAAAGAGTGGTGGATCCGTGGACTAGTCTCCCAGTGGAGGTGGTAGAGATGAGGACAGTATCTGAATTCAAAAAAGCATGGGACAAACAGAGAGGATCTCTAAAGGAAAAAAGGGGACTGTTGTAGTTGTTTCTTTGGCAGAATAGACTAGATAGGCCATGTGGTCTTTTTCTGTCATCATTTTCTATGTTTCTATCCTGAGTCTGCATAACTTAGTATCCATGTGCCATTTCCCTAATTGCAGTACCCTCTGCCCTCCTTCCATTCCCTTCCTGGACTAAAAATGTTGAGAAAGAAGGCCGGAAAATGACCCCCTTAAGCTCTCCCAAATGTAAAACACTGTAAAACTAAAGAACAAGCTGTCAATATCTCCATTCAGAAGCTCTTTGCATGCATTGCACATACCTCATGGCTCTCCCGCAGCTTGCTAAAGAAATGCTCTCTTTATGCAGAAGTTAGCTAGGGTCTTCCCAATGCGCTACACCATAACGCAGCAACTGCGCTGTGGATGAACACCGTACGCCTCAGACACTATCCGTTAGGGCTTGTGAACTTGTGTCCTTTCTCTCTCTGTCTTGCTATAATTAGACTCTTCAGCTGTCACTTTCCTTATAAAGCCTCTCCCCTCCCCCTCCATCCAGGAGGTCCCACAGACTGCTTTCTGGAACCGTCCAGAGGTCTAGACGCCAAACAAAGAAAACCTTGGATGCTCCCAGCACTTTGATGGATTTCCAACTGGAAATAATTTACTCTAATGGGATGAAGAGAGGCTTGCTTTTTTTTTTTTACTTTTCCTGTTCTGTTTTACAGGGATTTATTTACATGCCCCAAACATGGTCCAGGAGAGAGAGGGACCAGGCTCTGCAAACACTGGCGAGCAGCTGAGTAACTCCAAGGCCTGAGTAACACTGTCCTGGTTTTCTGAATTGCCCTCCTTCAATTTTTTCCCCCTTTCAAAATAAACGTTGTTAACAACAGTATGTAAATGTTAGGAAGCATTCACTTGTATTGCCGTTAATTCGAAAAGTAATCCAAATGCTTTAGCAATCATTTAGATAGAATTAGAAAAATTACAGTTAAAAAGAAGAGTCAGTTTATAATTTGCTGCAACTGCCAGATTCCATATGGCATTTCCATACTTAAACTTAAGCAGAGGGGAGAATGGAAAGTTCCCGGAGGGATTTGTGATCAGGGGTACTCTCGAGAGTGTTTTAGGGCGTTGGACCAAAGTTTTGGAATTCTTCGCCTCTTGTGCTTCGTTCAGATCATGAACTTTTAGGAATTATTTGAAAACTTTTTCTGTTTAGGGAGGTTTAAGTTTTAAATTAATGCTTTGTGAGCTAGTAGGTCTGTTTTATGTCTGTTTTATTATTGTGAATGCATTATGGTATTGCCGCTTAGGAATATTTATAGCGGTTTATAAACATTTTAAATAAACTCTTAGTTCTGAAAAAAATCAAAATCCATTGCAATTGGCAGAAGAAAAAAAAAGGTTAGTTTTGTCAATATTTAAACCAACAATTTACAAGAAGCATTTACATTTCACTAGTGAAAGTTTGGAGCAGGGAAGACCAAACCTTTCACAAGAGCCAAATAACCAGACTGCACCATACCAAAGAGCCTCATGGGTTCAATGGGACCCTCACATCTTGCCGTCCTTTGAAATCTCTCCCCTTACCTACAGTAGATCTCTCAATCCTTCCACCTTGTCCCTGCCAGTCTCTTTCTCTCTCCTCCTTCTAACGCTCTGCTCAGTATCTATCGGTCTTTCTCTCTCCATCCTCAAACTTATCTGGTCCCCAATGTAACATTCCTGCCCCATCCCTTGTGCTGTTTCCCACGCTCTGCCCAGCACCGGTGCTTCTTAGGTGGTTTTCCCACCCAATTGGGCAACTTTTTTGCCCAGGCTGTAGGAAAGATTTGAGGGTCATGGGTTTAGGATTGCCAACTAACTCCAGATGCATGTGACAAGCTTGATCCAGTCCTGGGTTTACCTAAGATTGCCAACCGATCATTTTTAGGCTGGCCCGGCCAGTTTTCTGAGTTGCGGACCGGCTGCCAGCAGGATGGTAAAGGCAGCCAATGAAGGGCCCAGTTTCTGCTGACTGCCAGTCTTGGCTCTCTCCTGCGCTGCTCATCGGCCTGCCCTTGCCCCACCATCGCTTTTCCTGTTCCCTTGGCGTCAGCAATCGTCTAATAAAAAAAAGCCGCAGGTCTTTACGACTCTATGCGTGCACGGCTGGTCTGGTCTCTCCGTCCTCTGACATGAGCATACGTTAGAGGAAGGAGGGATAAGACCAGCCGTGCAAGCATGGAGACCAGTAGTTTTTCTTTATTGGAGGTTCGCTGCTGCTACTGGTACCACCAAGGGAACAGGAAAAGCAAGGGCAGGCCAGACAGGATCTGGCTGGACATGAGGAGATGGGGTAAGATGAGGAGGTACTGGACATGGGGGGGGGGGGGCAGAAGGGCCATACTGGGCATGAAAGAAGATGCTGAACATGGGGGGGGGGGGATAAGGACAGAGGTACTATGGTGTACAAGGGGGTCGAGATACACATGAGGAGGTGCTGGATATGGGGGGAGGAAGAAGGGACAGAGGGGAGATGTTGGGCATGGGGGAAGGGAAGCAGGATGGGGAGAGGGATTGATACTGAACATGGGGGAAAGAGGGGGAGAGTTAGTGAAAGACTAGGAAGAGGCTGGGGAAGGACAGAGAGCCGGGAAAGAGATGGAAAGCTATAGCTAGATACAGCAAAAAGGGTGAAATTGAGCAGTTGTTGGTAAGAATAAGGAGTGAAATCTGGATAGAGAAGCAGAAAAATAAATGGAAACAAACAGAACAGAAAAGATCAGTGTTAAAAACTGATATAAAGGAGGAAGTGAAGACAGGAAGAGAGAGAAGAAATGGCAAATAGAGAGGAGACCATGAAGAGAGCTAAGAGAAGAGGAAAATAAGAAGCAGAATATGGGACCCATCACCATTAGAAAAATAAAATGACCCAACAACAAAGGTAGAAAAAAGAATTTGATTTTCTACTTTGTAACTGGAAAATGTCGGTATTTGGAAAGTACATCTGCCAGGAGTCAGGATTGGTGTCGTACATGGCTGGAGCCTAGCCCAAGGCAAAAATCCGAGGAGGGACCCTAAAGCCTGCTAGTAAGCTGTACATTTTTCAGGCAGATCTAAGGCTCTTTCTGGCTTGGGGCCCAGAGCAACTGCCCTGGTAGCTTTGCTCTTAATGCCAATCCTGACACCTGCTATCTTTTGTTTTGTACAGAATAGGGGTAAATGCATTTCTTCCTGTTTTTGTGGTGTTGCACTGCATGCAGTCTCTGGCTTTCTGAGGTTCTGGTTTAATTTTGGTCTACATATTTCTATTTTCACTTTGTGGTCATTTATTGGCAAAGGCCTATCTGTAATGTGTGTGTGGCCAAGCCTGGCTTCTTCAGCTTTCTAATAGGTTTATTGCTGTTTTAGAGCCTACTATAACGTATACGGTGCTGCCTTTTCCAAGGTAGGGTTCTTGTGAGAGTTTTGGAAGTTAGTATTGGCAGGTAGATTTGCTCTAAGTCCCGAATGGCTTTTTTGTATTAAATCCAGGGTTGGCCCAACCATCAGGCAACCTCGGTGATCACTTCTAGGGGTCAGCAGAGACTAGGTCATTCAAAGCTAAACAATAAATTCTGACAACCAGGGGGGACATACAGGTTAAGATTGGCTTAGGGTGCCAACGCTTTCAATCAGCTCTGGAGCAGGCCCTGATTAATTCAAAATATGCTTGGTATTGAGAGGGATTTTTTTCTCGTATGTTAAGTTTTATGGGGAAGATTCTAGCTCAGCTCTTTTTGTTGGGGAAAGGGGCCAGGAGGCAGTGCCGGCCCGTCCATTGAGCAAGAATGTTTTTTGCACAGGGCTCCACGTTGCAAGGGGTCCCGCGCAAAAAACATTCTACATCAGCCCAAGTAGATTAAAAAAAAACAAAACGGCTGCTGCTGCCGCTGCTGCCATGGCAGCGGCAGAATCAAGCGTCCCGCCGCGGGGCCCCCCCTGCCCGGCAGAGCCTCCCTGCAGCATCAATTCCCGAGTCCAAAAGCGCGGGCTTTCAGAGCCACGAAGGGAGAGCTTCTCTGACCTCTCGCGGCTCTGTTAAGCCCGCCAGGGCTGATGGGAAATCCCATCAGCCCCGGTGGGATTACACAGAGCCGCGAGAAAGGGAAACTCTTGCAGCTCTGAAAGCCCGTGCTTTGTGACTCGGGAGCTGATGCTGCAGGGAGGCTCTGCCAGGAAGTGGGGGGGGGCCCGCAGCAGGACTCTTGATTTTGCCGCTGACGCTGCCACGACGGCAGCAGCAGCAGCAGCCGGTTTGTTTTTATTTAATCTATCTGGGCTGATGGGGGGAGGGGGGTTAGGACTAGTAATGGGCTATGGGGGTTTAGGACTCGTAATGGGATGATGGGGGGCCTAGGACTGGAAATGGGCTGTTGGGGGGGCTAGGACTAGTAATGGGCTATGGGGGGCTGACTGGAAGTGGGCTGATGGGGGGGTTAGGACTAGTAATGGGTTATGGGGGGCTAGAACTGGAAATGGGCTGATGAGGGGGTTAGGACTGGTAATGGGCTGTGGGGGGCTAAGACTGGAAATGGGTTGATGGGGGTTTAGGACTGGAAGTGGGCTGATGGGGGGTTAGGACTGGTAATGGGCTATGGGGGGGCTAAGACTGAAAATGGGGTGATGGGGGTTAGGACTGGAAGTGGGCTGATGGGGGGCTTAGGACTGGTAATGGGTTATGGGGGGCTTAGGACTGGTAATGAGCTATGGGGGGGCTAGAGCTGGTAATGGGCTGGGGGGTTTGCTAGGACTGGAAATGGGATGAGTGGAAGGAGGGCTTGAACTGCAAATAGCTGATGGGGAGGGGGGCTTGGAATGGAAATGGGCTGTGAGGGGAGGGAGCTAGGACTGGAAATGGGCTGAGTGGGGGGGGGGGCTAGAACAAGAAATGGGCTGATGGAGGGGCTAGGATAGAACTGGAAATGGGCTGTTGGGGGGTGCTAAGATTGGAAATGGGCTGTGGTGGGGGCTTGGATTGAAATGGACTCATGGAGGGGCTAGAACTGGAAGGCTCATGGGGGGATTGGATTGGAAATGGGCTGAGTGGAGGGGAGCTAGGATTTGACATGGGCTGATGGTGGGGCTAGGAAAGGACTAGAAATGGGCTGATGGGGGGCTGGGATTGGAAATGAGCTGATGGAGGGACTCGGATAGAACTGGAAATGGATGGGGGGGCTAGGACTGGAAATGGGCTGATGGTGGGGCTAGGATAGGATTGGAAATGGGCTTATGGAGGGCTAGGACTGGAAATGGGCTTATGGGGGGCTAGGACTGGAAATGGGCTGATGCGGGGACTAGAAGGGAGTGGATGCTGGGTGGGGCTGGAACTAGAAGGGAGCTGATGTTGGGGGAGGATTAGAATGGGATGGAGCTGGGAGAGTGAAATGGAGAGGGAAAAAATATTTTGTGTGGGAGGGAAGACAAATCTACAATTGGCCGGATTTTGGGAGAGTAAGTGGGGATTGAGGATGTAGGGGTAAAATTTGAATAGATGAAATAGGAATGAGGAAAGAGCAAAAGGAGAAAGATTAGTATGTTAAAGCAGATGTAGAGAGATAATGGAAAAAAACTAGAAGAGAGAAGAAAGGACAAAAGGACAGCAGACGTTGGAGAGTTAGCAGAAGACACGAAGAAACCAGAAGAAAGTGACTGGAGCAATTGCAACTGAAAAAAAATGCACAAAAGTTAGAAAAATATCTCTTTATTTTGAATTTATTAACTGGAATATGTCAGCTCTGGGAAATGTGCATTATTAACGTCTGCGCTTTGTTTAGTACAAGAGGAAATTAATTTATAGTTTTATTTCTACAGTGTTGTTGTACATTCCAAGTTTGGCTTTTGGGGTTCCCAGTTTAATTATTGTCTTCCTGTTTCTAAACTGTGATTCCTTGTTTGGTGATGGTCTATGTTCTGCATGTGTAACTGAGCTGAGGTATTCTGTTTATGTAATTCCTATTTGACATTGTCACTTGTTCTCTTTCCCCAGTAGGTCATGTATTGTTGTTCTCTGAAATGTATTGGTTTAATATTTGCAGTGTTGCCTTTTGATAGGTAGGGTATGGTGCTTTGTGAGTCCTGGTAGTGCTGTTAGGATACGGTGGGTTTGCTATGGGTTCTAAATGGTCCAATAAATTACATCCAAGGGAATCAACTCTCATAAATCCCAAAATAAATTCTTGATTCCTCAATAGCACTTCCTGGAACTTCTTCATAGATGCTTAATCAAAGAAAATGCTCCCATACACCCCCTGTGCTCCTCCCCAGATGTCTCTAGATTCTTTTAGTTTTACAATTAGTTTTTTGTCGGATCGCTCACCTTGAAAAGGAATTATCCTGTTCTCGTAGTGAGCCCTCCATTTTAATCAAGTAAATTCAGCCACCCGTAGGCTATTAAAACCTGACTTCGCAACACAAGTCGCTGTCAGCACTCCCCTTACTGAAATCTCTAGTAGGAGTTTGGAAACTCTTTCATAGTCAAATGAAGCTCACCAGTACTCAAACCAACACTCTATAATGAATATCTCAGTCCAGAGAGTAGGTACTTAGCTTCCTCGATGAATTAGAAGGAAAAATCTCTTCGGCTGGAACTCAGCAAACACTCAGCTCTACCCCAAACAAATGGGTACAACTCCATCGCCGAAACTGGCATTCCTTCCCGATGCCAAAGGCGGCTTGAAACACTACTAGGGTCGCGGGGACCCTACGAGGATGGGCATCGGGAAGGAATGCCAGTTTCGGCGATGGAGTTGTACCCATTTGTTTGGGGTAGAGCTGAGTGTTTGCTGAGTTCCAGCTGAAGAGATTTTTCCTTCTAATTCATCGAGGAAGCTCATTCGTTCCTTTAATGTTACCTGTTTAGCATATGCAGACGACATTCTCCTATACATGCCATTCTCCATCAACCACCCTGATTTTACACCATTGACAGAATGCTTCGAATCAGTAGAAGACTGGCTCCTCTCACAAAACCTAAGAATCAACCACAGCAAGACCGATGTGATGTTTATAACAAAGAACCAAAACTTCACACCTCCTACTACCTTAAAGATAAAGGACAAGGAATTAACAGTAAAACCTACAATACGATACCTAGGTATCACCCTCGACCAGCGCCTCAATATGAAAACCCACATAAAAAACATAACAAAACTAATATATCTCAAGATACGCACACTACGCCACTTACGACCCTAACTGGAACCCACAGACTTCAGAACCGTCTATCAAGCCTTGGTAATGCCTCACCTCGACTTCGCAAATGCAATTCTATACGGGCTCCCTCAGTCAACATTAAATCCTCTTCAACTGGCGATGAACACCGCTGCCAGAGTACTTGAAGGAATATCAAAGACAGATCACATAACTCCAATCCTAAAAAGACTCCACTGGTTACCAACCAATGCGAGAATCCACTACAAGATCCTGATCACTACATTCAAAGCCCTAAACAACCAAGCACCATCAACGGTCGCCAACCTTGTACACTTGCAGACCCCCAATAGATCCAGAAGATCAACTGCTATAAATACATTAACAATCCCGAAACAAGCAGTCAGATACACTAAGGAAACAACTAAAAGAGCCTTCAGTATCCACGCCCCAATAGCCTGGAATGCCCTCCCACCAGAATTGAGAGCTATAACCAGCCTAACACAATTCAGAAAAAGCCTCAAACACCACCTCTTCTTAAGCTATTTCCCAATCTAATCTTTCACAAGGAAAATACTACCGACACATTTCTGACCAGGACAAGCCCCAAATGATAACCAAATGTGACTAATGTGTATAGATTATTGTAGATAGTTATCTAGATTATTTAGTTTACCTTTTAATCCCAAGTTCAAAAACCCCTGTTACTTGTAAAATGCATTACAGTTCTCTGTATGTATATGTTTGTTTCATGTAAACCGCGCTGATGACAATAGTGCGGTATATAAGAGATGTTAAATAAATAAATAATAAATAAATAAATAAATCACCCCATTTCCAGACAGCCCTCATCAGCCCACAGCCCATTGCCAGTCTTAACCCCCCCATAGCCCATTGCCAGTCTTAACCCCCCCATAGCCCATTGCCAGCCCTCATCAGCCCACAGCCCATTGCCAGTCTTAACCCCCCCATAGCCCACTGCCAGTCTTAACCCCCCCCATAGCCCATTGCCAGTCTTAACCCCCCCAGCCCATTCCCAGTCTTAACCCCCCCAGCCCATTGCCAGTCTTAACCCCCCCATGCCCATTGCCAGTCTTAACCCCCCCATAGCCCATTGCCAGTCTTAACCCCCCTCCCCAGCCCACTGCCAGTCTTAACCCCCCCAGCCCATTGCCAGTCTTAACCCCGAGTCTTAACCCCCCCAGCCCACTGCCAGTCCTAACCCCCACTCCTAGCCCATTGCCAGTCTTAACCCCCCCATAGCCCATTGCCAGCCCTCATCAGCCCACAGCCCATTGCCAGTCTTAACCCCCCATAGCCCATTGCCAGTCTTAACCCCCCCCATAGCCGACTGACATTATTAACCACCCCCAGCCCACTGCCAGTCTTAAACCCCCCATAGCCCATTGCCAGTCTTAACCCCCCCTCCCTCCCTAGCCCATTGCCAGTCTTAACCCCCTCCCTTCCTCCCTAGCCCATTCCCAGTCTTAACCCCTCCTAGCCCATTGACAGTCTTAACCCCCCCTCCTAGCCCATTGCCAGTCTTAACCCCCCCTCCCTAGCATATTGCCAGTCTTAACCCCCCCTCCCTCCCTCCCTCCCTAGCCCATTGCCAGTCTTAACACCCCCCTCCCTCCCTAGCCCATTGCCGGTCTTACCCCCCCCACCCCATTTCCAGACTTAACCCCCCCCTCCCTAGCCCATTGCCAGTCTTAACCCCCCCCCCCCCTAGCCCATTGCCAGTCCTACCCGCCCTCCCCCCTCGGCTCATGGCAATTTAAAAAAAAAAAAAAAAAAAAGCTGGCCGCTGCCGCCGCATGGAGTGTCCCGCGGTGCTCCCTCTGCCCAGCGGAACTCTTCCGGCGCGGCTGAGCCCCTCTGTGCCGGCTTGCAGATACGCGAAAGGAGAGTGTCTCCCTCGCGTCTCTGTTAAGCCCGCAGGGGCTGATGGGAAATTTCCCATCTGCCCCTGCGGGCTTAACAGAGACGCGAGGGAGACACTCTCCCTTCGCGTATCTGCAAGCCGGCACAGAGGGGCTCAGCCACGCCGGAAGAGTTCCGCCGGGCAGAGGGAGCCCCGCGGGACACTCCATGCCGCCGCGGTGGCAGCGGCCAGCTTTTTTTTTTTTAAATTTAATTAAGAAAAAAAAGCAGAATGTTCTTTGCACGGGACCCCCGAAACACGGGGCCCTGTGCAAAAAACATTCTTGCTCTATGGACGGGCCGGCCCTGGCTGAAGAGTCCAACATCTTGTATCCCCTCTCCCCTCTCCCTGTTATATCCTGAAGACGCTAATGCGTGCACTGTTGTCCTGTCTGCAATTATTTTTTATGGGTGGGGCAGGAGCAGGTATGGGCAGAGCATGGCAAGCCACAGGTGGCAGTTTTTCTCTTTCAAAAAGTTGGCAACCCTAGGTTTACCCCATTGCATACAGGGATATGTAGTTCTGATTTCTCAGTTGCCTTCCATAAAATAAGCAAGACTACAAGTCCCTGCAATGGGGTAAACTCAGGAGTGGATTAAGCCTTTCGGGTACATCTGGAGCCAGTTGGTAACCCTACTCGGGTTGTGGTTTTTCGGGCTATTGCACATTTTGGTTAAGAAAACCATGGAAACAGAGCAAAACCAGAAAACAAAGTCCAATCGGTATTAGTCATGTTCGGCAGGATGTCGTCCCTTTGCTGCATCTCTTTGGTCGGGTCAGAGTGCAGGCCAGTGAGATGCTGCAGGAGGCGCCTCCATCAAAGGGAACCATTACGGCACTGGTTGTTGTCAGGAGATGTGTCCAAAGGGGGTCACTATTTTGGGCTTGTTTTCCAAGGACATTGGGCTGGAAATTGTAAAATTATCTGGCAACCCTGCCATCAATCCTTTTGTTTCTCTACCCTTTTTCCAGCACCAGTATCCCTCTTCCCCCATTCTCTTTCTCTTTCTGTGTCTCCGCTGTCTCTCTTCTTATCTCCCCCTGCCCTCACCCCATGTCCCTTGCAGGGCCGTACCAAGGGCTGTGTGAGCAGTGCAACTGCACAGGGCGCAAGCACAGAAGGGGGCGCTGATATCATCATTGGGCTTCCAGGAAGCTCAAAAAGAGGGAGTTAGTGAACGTGGCTGGGTGGAGGATTCGTTAATCACACAGGGCTCATTTCTACTTTGTCGGGTCCTGCTCCCTCACTTTCTCTCTCTTTCCACACTCAGTCTCTCTTTTTCTCTCTTCCCTCCTTCCTCAATTGGTTCTCAGATGCACTCTCCACCATCATCTCTTATGGCCCTTGCACACCCGCTCCCATCACGCCTCTCTATGATCGCTCTTCAAGCCCACCCCTCCTCACCCACTCTCTCTCACCCATCAACCCCATCACATCTCTGGCATTCATTCTATTCCCCCCCCCCCCAGCACCACCCTCCTCTCCTTTTCATCACCTCTGGGTCTGTCTCATGGCCTCCACCCCCCTGCCCTCTCTGACATTCCTCCTCCTCCTCTGTTTACCACGTACGCATAGTTTGCCTGTTTAGTTTAGCGGGACACAAAGTATGGAGCTCAGAATGGAAGGGTGGGGTGCCCTCAGACTGGTATGGATTAGGATAGGGAAACAGACAAGGTGCAAACTTTCTCTCCCTTGCCCTGCTTTCTATTTGTTTCTCATGATTCAAATCAGCATCAGGAAGAGCTGGCCTGTGACCGCAACTTTTGAATATGTTCATGGTACTGACCTGAGAGCTGGAGCTGGAGCTGGATTTAAGATCACGGTGCTCATAGGCAAGACCAGAGAGCAGATGTGGGGGGGGGGGGGAGTATAAGGGTGCATGTGTCAAAGGTCCCAAAGACTGGACAGCCAAAAGAGGAGCAGAGGAAGGCCATAGTGGCACAGTGGCACCTTCTTAAATAGCCCATGCATATGCCAAGGGGGCAGCGTATGCAGATCTATCTCATGCATATTCATTGTGGATAGCCTGAAAGCCCGATTGTCTAGGGACTACTCCAGGACCAGCTTGAGAAGCACAGATTTAGGTGACCCTCAGCTGGTCACCTAAATTGGTTGTTTATCTCTTCAAAAAGTAGGAAGACTACAGGACACACATTGAAGCATATTTAAGACTAATTGGAGAAAATATTTTTTCACTCACTGTGTAATCAAGCTCTGGAATTCGTTACCAGAGGATGTAGTAAAAGCTGTTAGTGTAGTTGGATTTAAAAGAGATTTAGACAAGTTTCTGGAGGAAAAGTCCAGAAACCATTATTAAAGAGGACTGGAGAAATCCACTGCTTATCCATGGGACAAACAGCGTGGAATATTTGAACCTTTTGGGAACCTGCCAGGTACTAGTGACCTGGATTGGCCGCTGTTGGAAACAGGATACTGGGCTTGATGGACCCTGGGTCTTACCCAGTATGGCATTTCTTAAATCCGGCCCTGGGAACAGCCCAATTGCTGCGAAACTCTGATGGGGATAATATTAGAGGAAGAAATCCCCTGTTACAAAGAAATCCATTTGCAAAACAGAGATAAGAATATACGAGAACATAAGATATACCATGCTGGGTCAGTCCAAAGATTCATCAAGCCCAGTATCCTGTTTCCAACAGTGGCCAATCTAGGTCACAAGTACCTGGCAGATTACCCAGAGGTACACAGATTCCATGTTGCTTATCCCAGGAGTAGGCAGCGGATTTTCACAGTCCACTTTAATAATGGTTTATGTGCTTTCCTGCAGGAACTTGTACAAACCTCTTTTAAACCCAAATACACTAACAGCTTTTACTACATTCTCTGGCAACAAATTTCAGAGTTTGATTATGTGCTAAGTGAGAAAATATTTTCTCCAATTAGTCTTAAATGTGCTACATTGTAACTTCATTGTGCGTCCCCTAATATTTCTACATTTTGAAAGCATAAACAACCAATCTACGTTTATCTGTTCCACTCCACTCATAATTTTATAGTCCTCTATCATATCTCCCCTCAGCCATCTCTTTTTGAAGCTGATATCTCTCCAGCTTTTATCAGTACAGGTACTTAGAGGTAAAAGATTCAGAAAGAGTTCAGGACACCACTTCAGGTTTGACAACAACTCCACCTCAATAGTCCAGTCCTGATTTTACCCCATACTACGTGGACTTGTAGCCCCATTGTATGCAAGAAGAGTAGGAACTGCGCCTCCCTGCACGCAATAGGGTTACACCAGGACTGCAGTTACCTGCCCCGTGACCAGCTTGCCTCGTGTGCTTTTGTACCCGAGGAAGCTAATATTCAGTCAGCAGGGTGTTATATTGGAAAAGACAATTTGGATAATTTTCTTTTTGAATTCATGCAGTCATGTTATTGTGTCATGAAGAAGTAAATGAAGTCAAGGAAAGATGCCATATAGCCACAAGCATGCTCAAACATGGCAGCCCATGTTTGTTTCTCAGCGATAACAGGAAAAGCTCCAGTCTAGTGGTTACAGAATGAAAGCAAGATTCCTCTGGGCCTCTCGCTCTGTGTGTGACCCTTGGACAAGTCACTTTATCTCCCTGTGCCTCAGTTCTAATCCTGGCCCTGCCTCAGACTCTCTATGTAACATTGGGAAAGTCTATTTATCTCCCTGAGCCTCAGTTCTAATCTCAGCTCAGCTACTGACTCTCCAAGTCACACTGGACAGATCACAGATGACTGCCAAGCCTCCATTCTAATCCAAGCTCTTGCCACAGATTTTTTGCAACTCTGGGTAAATCACTGGATCTCCTCTGCCATGTTTTACCCAAGGTGGAAAGAATACACAGAGTCATTATACCATAAAGATCAAGTGGACCAACAGCCGTTTCAACCTGTACCTTATGATCAGGAACCATTGGTGATGAAAGAAGAAGTTAAAGCAGCATTGAAAAGCCTTATCAAAGAACAAAGCACCAGGCATTGATAGCATTCCCATAGAAGTATTACAGCAATCTGATGCAGCTGTTACCATACTTACAAGGCTCTGCCAAGAAATATGGAAGACAACATCATGGCCAACTGACTGGAAAAGATCTGTGTTTTATACCAATACTAAAGAAAGGTGAATCAACAGACTGGAAATTATCACACAAGCGTTCTGATCCCACATGCCAGCAAGATTCTACTCAAGATCATTCAGCAGAGACTACAAGCATACCTGGAACAAGAACTACCTGAAGTGCAAGCAGGGTTCAGGAAAGGGAGAGGAACGAGAGACATTATCGCAGATGTATTCTTTTGTCTTTTCAAGGATCCATCTCACAACAAATATATCTCTATGTGTTTTGAGTGGAGGAGTAGTCTGGTGGTTAGACAACAGCCTAGCACCTAGGTTCAGGTCCCACTGCACTCCTTGTGACCTTGGGCAAGTCACCTTTCTCTCCATTGCCTCAGAAGAAAAGGCTTGGCAATCTACTTCCAGTCATACCTTGCCAAGAAAACCCAGGGGCTGCTGGATTTGCAGGAGTCAGCACTGACTTAATGACACTTAAAAAATATGTATTTTATTGACTACAGCAAGGCTTTTGACTGTGTAAACCATGAGAAACTCTGGGTCACATTAAGAAGCATGGGCATACCAAAATCTGATAGTTCTCTTGCACAACCTTTACATTGATCAAGAAGCAACAGTTCAGGTGGAACAAGGAGAAACAGAATGGTTTAAAATCAGCAAAGGTGTACGACAAGTCTGCATACTTTCACCGCACCTGTTTAATTTATATGCAGAACAAATCATCAGAGAAGCAGGATTGTGTGAAGATCGGTGGAAGACTGATGATACCACAATACTGGATTTATTTATTTAACAACTCTTATATACCGCGCTATTTGTTATCAGTGCGGTTTACATACAACAAGGGTACACAGTCAGAAGCCTGTTCTGTGTTTACATTGTAACAGGAGTTTAAAACTTGGATCTTACATTGTAACAGGAATTTGAACTTGGAGCAACAGGGAAACTATAAACATATGTACAAAATACAATTAGATTTGGTTTGTATATACACGGATGGCTAAGGTAAGCTCAAAATACTTGTTACAGGGAAGGGTTCGTAAATGAAATGGATGAAAGTGAAGACTATCTGAAACATATGCTTCTCAGGATGAAGAAACATAGTCTTAAAAAAGGTCTGCACCTTAACACAAATAAGTCAAAGATTCTGACAACTGGCAAAATCAGAAGTTCATTGTTGATGGAAAAGAAATTGAAATAGTGGACAATGCTGGAATACTCTGCCTCCCAACATCCGTGCAATTCCTGACCTATTCCAGTTTAGGAAGGCCTTGAAGCACCACCTCTTCCTCCTGCACTACCCGATAAACAATGCCATACCAGCCCCATCCACAGGTACAACACAAAACTCCCACGACTAGACAAAATGATGCGAACCCCACCTTGTTGCAAGATTGTAAATAGTTACCCCCTGTTATCCAAGTTTTAAACTGTTCATTGTAAACACAGAGTACCCAAGGAAATGTGTAATTCTATGTTCATTGTAAACCGCACTGATGTTGAATAGCGCGGTATAGAAGAGACTGGAAATAAATAAATAAATAAAACTTTAACCTGCTTGGATCAATAATCAATAAAGAAACAACAAGTAGTCAAGACATCCAACGATGCATTGCTCTTGGCAGAATGGCTATGAAAGATCTAGACAAGATTCTGAAGAGCAAAGATGTCTCTCTCCATGCAAACATTTGACTTGTCCAAGCCATGGTATTTTCAGTAACGTCATATGGATGCAAAAGTTGGACAGTAAAAAATATAGACAGGAAGAAAATCAATGCCTTTGAATTATGGTATTGGCAAAGAATACTGTATATACTATGGACTGCCTGAAGAACAAACTAGTCAGTACTAGAGGAGATCAAACCTAAGCTTTCTTTAGAAGCTCAGTTGGCAAGACTTAAACTTTCATACTTTGGACACATCATATGAAGAGAGATCATTAGAGAAAGACATCATGCTTGGCAAGGTTGAAGGTCAACACAAAAGAGTAAGACCAGCAATACGATGGATCTATACAATAACAGCAGCTATGGATGTCACTCTATCAACAATGAGCCACCTGACTGAAGACCGAACACAGTTTTGGACAGCTATCCAGAGGGTTGCATGAGTCGATGGCACTTAACAACAAAAACAAAGTGAAAAATAACAAATAACCTTTTTTTTCCTTCTTTCTGGAATCTTATATGCAGTTCAGATGCCAGTAATATACTCCCAGGTCATCCACCCCAGAAGTGGCTGCACACATATTTCTGCTGGTAACAACAAGGAGACAGTCTGTTATGACCCAGTTTAGAAAAATATTGCTCTGATTACAGATGAATATTATTTGCAATAAAAATAAGACAAATCTAAACAGAGAGGAGTCACAATCGTGGCACTATGTTTTATATTTTGAATGGTTCCATTCTTCAGAAAAACATCAGACAATGGCTGCGCATTCACAATTTCAGTGATAAATTCAAAGAGCTGTGAATCTCTGGGCCGGATTCCTGAACTGTTTCATCATATTTTGCTACTGCTGAATTCTGAAAAGTCAATGACGTGTGAGAGGCGTGTGGCAGTGACATTATCTCTGACGTCAAGGTGCACCAAGCCTTGTGAGCAGCACAAGCATCCGAGAGAGGGGAAACGTTCCCAGTACCATGTGCGTGCAGAGGTCCAAGGAACAGCTGGCCCCTCTGTCCTGAGAGCGGAGAGATAGCAGGGTAGCTCCTGCACAGGTTTTCAGTGACCAGCTTGGCCCAGCAGCTCAGCGGTAACGTCTCCTGTCTTTTGGCTGTATAAAAGGAATAAATAAATTATTAGAGATCACTCTGTTCTTTGACTAGCTAAGATCGGTCCATTTTGCTATAATTTGGTTGTTAACACAGGTGCACTGAAATATACCTACCAGAAAGCAGAATATCCTCTAGCTCTGTCTTGTTAAACAAGTACAGTGTCTACCCTGGACCTTTCTGTGCATCTTTTAGCTGCATATGTGGGTCAGTGCTTGGGCTGCATGTTGGGAAGTAGTATTGGGGGGGGGGGGGGAGGTGTCTTTCCTAGATGCTAATAACCAGAGCTGTCAGAAAACGTGGACAAGCAAAGTGAGCTTCCTGGGCTGACAGCTGGGGGATGCCGTTGACGCTCTTCAGGCAGTCTGTGAGCAAAACAACTCAAAAGAGACGCGGGATGTCGAAAGCACCCCTTAGACAGGGACCATGTTGTCCAGCTGCCCTGCAAGCGATATTTTCAAGCCACTGTCCCTTTCCCGCTTTCTTTCCAGTCATCCCTGTTAATCTGTAATTACTCATGTTCCCTGTAAAATAGTTATCTCCAAGTTATAATGCCCTGTTCAATGTAATTTCAGTTTGTTTAATGTAAACTGCCTTGATATCATGAAAGGCGGTATATAAGAAATGTTAAATAAATAAAAAATAAATAATAATCTGCTTGCAAGTTATTTTTAATGTGAACTATTTTCCTAGCACCCACTCCTCTATCCCTCCCCACAATAATTATGACCCTCCAGCAAGTGTTAGAAACTGTGAATAAGAAGGCTAACCAATTGAGAGGTGGATACAATAAACTGTGTTGGAGCTGTGCAATGAAACTCAGCACACAGGTCCCGAGCACTTGCGCAAAATTAAAAAATGGTTATCCCGGGGCTTACCTGCTGTCTGCCTATTTCCTTTACTGACTGATTGGTGCAACCTGGAACTGTGCTATGGTGTCTGATGTTAGGTTGTTGGAAGGGCTATATAAGATCTTAGCCCCACCGTGGGATACGGTTGTGGGTGCATCTCCATTGGCGTGTGCTCCGAAGGGGCATGTCCAAAGGGCAGGACCTGCCACTTTGGAGCCCCTTCGGAGCTCGTGAGAAGGAGGAGGTAGGAGTTTGGTTTCCTCTGTTGATTATGGGGAAGTGTCGGAAGAAGATTACATATCTGGAGGTCAATAAGGCAATTAAAATGGTGGGCCCCATGGATTCTCATGTTAAGGTGCTCTCTGGGATGGATTTGTCGGGTCAGCCACTTGAACTTGATGCTTCTGCTTCCACGGTGAGTATAGTTTTGGACTCCCCCTCCCCTCCTGCATTGGGTCTAACCCCACCCTGCCTGTTACCATCTACAGAAGCCGTCCTCATCACCTTTGTTAAGTTTTGAGGAGGTCTCTGCTGCATCTCTTCCCTCTGAGGAGCCAGGTATTAACATTATTGAAGAGACTTTTTTTCATTTTGCTCCCTTACCAGTCCCTATTGAATGTGCTGGGGTGTCTGTGGATCTGCCTGTCCCTGCGCAGGAGATTTCCCGACTTGATATATGGGAAATAGTTTCACGGACTGAACTCTCACTGCAATCATTTTTTTTTTTTTTTTTTTTTTTTTCTTTTTTTTTTATTTATGCAATTTTACATTATATACCAAGCAAAGCTTGTACAGAAAACTTAACTGTGCAGAAAAGATACAATAGGAAATAAAACAAACAAAGATAAATACACAGTACAGTGTAGCCCACAATACTGGGGGGAAGTGAACCTTAAACAAACAAGGCCAGGTGAAGCCACGTTCCAAGAACTAGGTAATATTAATACAAATTACCAAGAGGAAGGGTATATTTCGGAGCATATTTCTTAAGACGATTGTTTATCCATAGGTGAGGAAGTCAACAAATGAGAAGATACAAACATGGAGAGGTCCTCAGGCTGAAGAAAAACATACTTATTAGCTCTAAAATAAACTATACACTTACAAGGAAATCGTAATATCATTGTAGCGCCAATAGAAAGGACCCCAGACCTCAAAAGCAAAAAGGCCTTACGCCTCTTTTGGGTCTCTCTGGATACATCTGGGAAGATAACAACTCTCTTACCCATAAACAACACAGAGCGCCTTTTAAAGTACAATTTCAACAGCCATTCCCGGTCTGAGGATAATGCGAAAGTAACTAACAATGTAGATACCTTAATTTCGGCTTCACCTGGTGACTCTAACAAGGCAGACACATCAAGAGTGTCTGTCTTGGGAGACCCCAAATCCACCCGACCACCAGTTTTACCTAATGGAAGAAAATAGGCTTTAACAACTGGGGGAATTAATTTATCTGGAACCAATAAGGATTCAGTTAAATACTTTTTAAACACATCAACCGGAGAGATACCAGCCACCATAGGGAAAATTTAACAAACGTATATTCGACGCCCGAACGGCGTTTTCCAAATTTTCCAGTTTCCTTTGAGTCACAAGATTATCCTTCACAAGTGAATCAGTTATTGTCATATTTCGAGATACATTTTGTTCCCCAGTTTTAATCTTCTCACCCATCACAGTCATTTCTTCCTTGATACCTTGTGTAGCACTTTCCAGTCTCTCCAAACGCTGAGAAGACACAGCCAGCTGTTGAGACAATACAGAAAAAAGCTGCGATATTGCCTCCCAAATAGATTCCAGAGAGAACTCTTTTGGACGCTGCAAGGAACCAATCCGAGATAAGGAAAAAACTGAGGAAACCAGACCAGTTGAAACCTCACTTGGCTGTAACAAGACCTCCGTTTCCACCACCTGCGGTCTGAACGCCTCTCCTACCCCCGATATCAAGGAGGGAAACTCCGGAGCTCTGATCTGGCGAAGCCCGCTCCAGCAAGGCAGCTCCAACATCTCCCAGACGCGCTGACTCACTTCTCGCGAGAGAGAGATCCGGGGGGGTCAGACGGCAAGGAGGCGGTCGATCGTCCGGGGAGAGAGACACCTCCAGGGCTGGTAGCTCCGAATCCACCTTCACCGGAGCCACAACGCCCGCTCTAATCTCCCCTTTCTGCTGCTCCGATAGCTGTACGAAACGGTCCATAGGACCCGAGGAAACGGCAAGTACAGGCTCCGCGGGCTGAGCCTTGTGTTTGCCCTTGCGTTTAGGCATAATCCAAGGAAAATCACACCGCCGCCATCTTGGAGGTAACCACTCCCCCCCTCACTGCAATCATTTTTAAAGCGTGTCTCTGGTTTTTCAAAAGAGGTTGTTGTTAAAATGGCAAAGCACGAGACTACAATTTCCACGTTGGGTTTTCGGAATAGGAAAATTGGATTGCAGGTTTCGAAACTACAAGCTGCATGTGCTACATTTATATAAGACTCTTTATTACTGCATAGGAAGTGTGAGATGTTGGAAAATGATCACCAAGCTTTGAATCTGCGATTATTGAATTTCCCACAGACCCACTATCAATCGCCGCAGATTTTGTTTTATAAATATTTGAAAGAAGTTTTGCTTCTTCCTAACCCAGAGTTGATTAGGTTTTCTAAATTATATTATGTACCTTTAAGGTAGAAATCTGCTGCGGCAGATGGTTTAGATTCTAGTGTGGAAATGGATCCATTAAATTCTGATGTGAGTTTAGATATCTCCGCTTACCTTGAGTCTTCTATTGAGGTCATTTCCTCTCGGGGAACATTGTTAGTTACGTTTATTTCCTATTGTAATAAAAATAATACCTTGTGTCTATATTTTACTAAGAAAAATGAGAAATTCAGTGGACGAGCAATACAGATTTTCCCAGATGTTTCTAAAACGCCACAATTGCATAGGAAGGCCCTTCTGGAGCGAGACCCAGATATTTCTGAGCTGCTTATCAGTCTTTGTTTGTATGTAATTTTATTACTTTAATGCGCCCTCCTTGATGTGGGCTGGTTAGACGTTTGGTATAGTTTCTTCTTTTTTTCCAAGTGTTAAATTAAAAGAAAATGGTTATCCCCTTTCCTGATGCAGTAAATAAATCATATGCCAATAATATGTGCACAAAAAATGAATGCAAATACAGGGGGGGGGGTGCTGATTGCCATGGAAATGTGCGCATCAAGTGCACGTGAGCAGCGGAATCAATATTTTGTGCAGGATCTGGTGAAGCACGCATACTAGATGTGCTGAACTGTTCTGCGTATTCTGCGCATGTGAAGGCGCAGTTTAGATAGTATGTGGAGAATGGAATTGAGGCATTGAGTTCACAGCACCTACGATTCTGGTAGCATTGTACACTAACCCTAACAATGTTTTCGCTGTTCTGCGTTGTTTATAGTGTTCTAGTTTGCACACGTTAAGTTAAATCTAGTTAAGTTTATCTACTGTGTTCCATGTACTTTAAGTTAAATTGTTACCAGTAAACCACATGACACTCTGAAAAGGCGGTATATAAAACCAGCTAAATAAATAAATAAAAGAAATATTTTGGAGAAGACTTTGCTAAACATGAAGCCGGTTCTAAAACAGAGCAGGAACGCAAGAGCACATGTGCATGGCTGGTACATGGAGCTGGAGGAGCCCTTTTGCAAATCTACATGTGGGAAAAATTAACGGGGTGGGTGGAAACTCAGCATCTTCCACTTGTAGATAGCCAGCAAGGTTCAATTTATTTGATTGACCGTCTATCAATAATACCTAAGTGGTTTAGCATATTACAAATAAAATACATTATACAAGAAAATCAAAGAGAAGGCAAATAAAATCTTTCACGACTTCCGCCAGCAGCGTATGTCGGCCATGCTGCAAACCTACGTGTATAAATGCTGCCAGTTAATTGCAGGGGAAGATAAAGAAAGGGAAATTAATGAGGATAACCTCCTTAATCCCACCT
This sequence comes from Ichthyophis bannanicus, assembly GCA_033557465.1. Classification (NCBI taxonomy): domain Eukaryota; kingdom Metazoa; phylum Chordata; class Amphibia; order Gymnophiona; family Ichthyophiidae; genus Ichthyophis; species Ichthyophis bannanicus. The sequence goes on from CM066045.1 coordinate 60,216,454, forward strand.
GTAGAGAGCTGGCCAAAACAAACATTTTTTGAAAACCCATCCAGGCTATCAACATTCATGTGTAAATTCATCCTTTTCTAAAATTGCCATTTCCACAAGTCAATGCCTGATTTTACACGTCAACATTGCAGATAAGGCTTCTAAAATAACCCCCTTAAAGGTATTCTGTAAATTTCTACAGTCAAGAACATTGCTTCTCATTTCACAGTTGTGGCACCTCCCCTTCACTCTGTATGTGGCAATTACAGATGAGAAACATTGCTGCCTCCTGCTGGTGATAGGGAGGGCAAAAGGATCAAGCTGGGGAGGGAGGAGGCGAGAAATAGACAAGTGTGTGGTGGCCTTGGGTTCTGAGTCCTAAGCACCACTCGCCCCCCCCCCCCAAGAAACCTAGCAAATGAATATCCTGTGTCTAGACAGTAGGTGCCACTATTGTGCAAAGGCTGAGATATCCTTGCCCCCCTACCCCCTAGGCCTGGCGTTTCCAATTCCCATCCTGGAGGGCCACAAACCAGTCAGGTTTGCAGGATGTCCCTAATGAATATGCATGAAAGATATTTGCATGCACTGCCCCCATTTCATTTGAATTTATCTCATACATATTCATTAGGGATATCCTGAAAACCTGACTGGTTTGTGGCCCTCCAGGACTGGAGTTGGAGATCCCTACCCTAAGCGTTCCCAAATATGGCAATCACCTCAAGTCCCTGCATCAGTACTTTTCCCAGCATCCTGCCTACTGGTTCATTTTTTGCTCTTTGTTTGCTTTTGAAGATAGTGTAGTGCAGAGGTACTCAAATCCAGTCCTGGAGGGCCGCAAACCAGTCATGTTTTCGGGATATCCCTAATGAATATGCATGAGATATATTTGCATGCACTGCCTCCATTGTATTTGAATCTATCTCATGCATATTCATTAGGAATATCCCAAAAACCTGACTGGTTTGCGGACCTCCAGGACTGGATTTGAGTACCTCTGGTGTAGTGCCTGTAATTTTTCCCTTGTCAAGTTTTGCATTAAGTAATATGTTCACTGTGTTTAATACACAACATATATTTACTCGTAGATCTGTGATTCTTGGCTTTCAATGCTTTGTACTTTGATACTAGGTAGCTCAATGATCTTTTATACGTTAACACATTTGATGTTGAAAGCTGCCTTGATGCTTTGGAAAGTTGACGTATAAATATTTAATGAAAATAAATGTGATGCTTTTGCCTCTAGGTGGTAAGCCTGAATTAGGAGCCATCATGAGCCTCAATGAAAAGCATGGTGACCTTCCTCCCGCATCCAAGGATTGGGGGGAGGGGGGGGGGTGGTGCACAGCAGCACCAGATATTACAAGAGTCACCGAGTCTCTCACTTTCTCATTTGCCCAGAAAGAAAGTTACCGTTTTCCCATGCAGGTCTCCATCCTCAAAGAATTACAGTTATAGCGATTAAAGCATCTCCCTCCACCTCAAAATCTCAGCAGTGACAGTAAGATATTGGATGATGGCAGGTAAAAAATGATATGGTCCATGCAGTCTGCCTAGTATGATTACCAGGGCAGAACCTGGGGCACAATGCAGGTTACGTTTTCCATGCCTCTGTTTTTTGGGGTAGAGAGTGGGGTTGTACCTGCCACACATTGCAGGTTACTTTCCCCCTGCCTTTGGTTTTCGACAATCCCCAAACATATTGCCCTTGATCAAGTCCCCAGCCTGCCATAAGACTAGCAAGGCTGTTATTGCGCAAGAGTCCGAGGCCTAGTCCAGGGTGCATATTTTGCAGAATGGAGGACAAGGAAGATAGATGAAGGGTATATGCATTATCCATCCCCCTTCCAAAGCATCTAATAAAACATGCACATGACAAGAATGGACCAGTAAATATGCAAAACTCTGAAGTATGGCAACTGTGCCAAGGACCCCTTAAGAGTCCTGCAAAAAAGGACAGAGAGTGAGAAAGAACTTTGCCACTTGTAATTCTTATTTTGCCCACCATATTATTATATCTGTTTCTCCTTCTGAGGTCACTTGCATTCCTGAGCAGGTCTGCAAAACCTCAAAATGTTGCAGAAGGTATGTTGCACTACAATGTAGCACTATACACACCTCAAAGACCCAGGATATTGGAGACATGCTGGACCTGTCCTGCTTCTGCCCTGCTGCATCTTCTGGACATGGTCATCTGCATCTTCGGGAAATTAGCAGAGGGGTCTAGGAGCCACATTTGATTCTCTGCAGGCTGTGACACCTTTTATTAGACCAAAGGGAAAATTAACCAGAGCTGCAGGACCGGCTCAACCGTTAAGCAAGACTAGGCAGTTTCCCAGGGTGCCAGCTTCAGAGGGGTGGCAAAGAGCAGCAGCAGTGAAAGCAAAACACTAGATCCCGACAGCCAGACAAACCCAAAGAGCCGTCAGCACATTCTCTTACCCGTAAACTCTATGGAGCAGGGATTGTCTCTTACATGTGCACAGCACTGTGTATGCCTTGCAGCAGTGGCATAAGTTACAATGAGGGCCCCCCCATTGTTGTGGTGGTGGTGCGCCCCCCCATGCAGGCTCCCCTTCATGCAGTGCCCCCCGCCCCACGTGGCAGTGGTGGCAGTAGCAACGCAGCAGATTTACTTTATCACTGCACTGCTCCACTCTTGTAAGTTCGCCAAGGGCCTGGCGGCTATTCCCTGGTGAGGAACAGCTGCCGGGCCCGCAGCAGACTTACAAGAGCGGAGCAGTGTGGCAAACATGATAAAGTACATTTGCCGCATTGCTGCCACTGCCACTGTGTGGGCCCCCTTTCTGTCCTGCCCCTCCCTCCCCTCGCATCGTGGGGGCTGTTGGGTGGAATATACACCAGTGCCTTGTAGTGCTATACAAATGATTAGTTGTAGTACAGTAGTAGTAGTAGTAGTAGTGTATTTCAGGAAGTTAAGTGTTGTCCATGCTTATGCTTTGGCTAAGGAAATATATTTACAATTCTTATTGAACCCTAATTGAGGAAGAATGTTCTTAAAGAAAGTGCAGTCAAGTACTGGAGGAAATTACTCAGGGGAGGGGTCCAGATGGAATCTGCATGGCTGGGGCTTTGTGAGAGCAGATTAAAGACATCACCTTGGGATAGCCCAGGTACCAGCATCTCGCCTGGTGGCCTGGGAGGGACGCTAAATGGCCTTTTGAGGTTCCATCCCACCATCCACCATCTTTCTCTGATTCAGTTAGTGAAAGGGGAACAATCTTCTTGCTCAACATTCAAGGTGGCTGATTGTCAAAGCAGGTAGAAGTGATTCCTCCCCTCTCTGTAGTGATGATGGTGACCTAAGTCATTTGGAAAAGGGTCTCCCTACAGTCGGTAATACTCCTAGCAGTTGGAGATACAATAGTTGTATCTAAAGCACAGTAAATCAGGGAGAAACAGAAAGGGGACTTTGCAGGTACGATGCACTGAGGGCAGATCTGCAACACTTTCACCATGACCTCTGCTAGGAAAGAATAGCTACAGCCCCTTCCCCAATCCTTCATCAAATAAAACCTAAATGTTATAGAAGAGCTTCTCCCACAGGTTGCAGGATCGTTGCATACCGCTTTCTAAACATGGATGTTACAGAAGAGTTCCTTATCCTTCCCATCAGTTTCTGGGGCAATCATATACCTTTTATTCAAAAGGATTTTGTAGCTGACGTCTGTGTGCGTGGGTTGCCTGGAGAGAGTACAATAGCACACCTGCCACATTCCCACCCTCGGAGGATCGCAACCATGGATAATTCTCTCCTGTGTTTGCTCAGCAATAAAAGTCATCTGTCAGAGCAGCTGCACTACCCTGGGACGATGGAAGTCTGAAAAGAGCAACACTACCCTCTGATATCTGAGAATATCTGCAAACCCGCTGCCTGGCTCCATCTCTCTTCTTCTCAGCTTGGCTGTTTGTTTTCTCGAGACTCATTTCTTACATTTCTACGCCTTGCTGGAATAAGGGATGCACAATGTTTATTCCAAAAAATAGTGTGCGCTAGAGGCAAGGCCAGCACAAGGATATTTGGCACTCTAGATAAACCTTCAACCTTACCACCTCCCCACCAAGATTTTGATAATTAAACTCAACAATTATGATCATCTTAATCCCACCTCTCCCACAGCACTTCTGTTAAAATTCATAATTGGAAAACATACTTTTAAATATAAAACTCTGCTTTGTCTGTACGTTTGGGTCCCTCTTGCTTGGTTTCTGGCTTCTCGTGCCATTAGAGTTTGTATGCATAAGTGATGTTGAGAGCTATGCCAAGATGGACAGGTCTCAGCTGAGGTGCTAGACTAAGGCAAACCACCCATCTGGGCATCAGCAGCATGGGATGGTGTTAGCAGTGAAGAGTCATATTTCTGTGACCATGGTAACAATACTGGCATTACCTGCGTGAAAAAACCCCAGCCAATCTTTTTCCATATCTTGCCAGCCCAATGGATAGTCACAGACAACTCAACAGGGTCGTCATGAGTTGACATCAACTCAATGGTTTTAAACAACAACATGGGCCCACTCTCCCTACAGGTAAAAGAATGTGTTGATGGTTCTTTACGTTTTGCTGGGAGAATTTGAGAAGAAGCTTGCTATGGAAGCAAAAACACATAATAAAGACTTTTTCAAGTACATTCGTAGCAAAAATCCTGTGAAAGAGTCAGTCGAGGGGTAAAAGGGACACTAAGAGGGGACAAGGTCCTAGCAAAGAGACTGAATGAATTCTTTGCTTCAGTCTTTACTGAGGAAGATGTAGGAATGTTACCCATGACTGAAATGGTGTTTAAAAGAGATGCTGTGGAAGAATTTAAAGAAATATCGTTACACCAGGAAGATGTATTCCAACTATTTGATAAACTAAAGAGTAGTAAATCACCTGGACTGGATGGTATACATCCAAGGGTGTGAAAGAACTGAAATATGAGATTGCAGACCTATTATTAGTAATCTGTGAACTATCATTAAAATCATCTGTAATTCCTGAAGGTTGGAGAATTGCCAATGTAGCACCAATTTTTAAAAAGGGTTCCAGGGATGATCCGAGAAACTACAGACCGGTGAGCCTGACGTCAGTACCGGGAAAAATGGTGGAAACCATCATAAAGAACAAAATTACTGAACATGTAGATAGTCATGGCCTAATGGGAGACAGCCAACATGGCTTTAGACAAGGAAGATCTTGTCTTACTAATCTGTTATGTTTTATTGAAAGTGTGAATAAACAGGTAGACCAAGGTGAGCCTGTTGATATAGCGTATCTGGACTTTCAGAAAGCCTTTGACAAGGTCCCTCATCAGAGACTTTTGACAAAATTAAAAATCATGGGATAGGTGGTAATGTACTATTGTGGATCAGGAACTGGTTAAAAGATAGAAAGCAGAGGATAGGGCTAAATGGCCAATTTTCCCATTGGAGAAAGGTGATTACTGGAGTCTGTTGCTTTTTAACATATTCATAAATGACCTGGAAATGGGAATAATGAGTGAGGTTATCAAATTTGCAAATGCACAAAAGTATTCAAAGTTGTTAAAACCCATGAGGATTGTGGAAAATTGCAAGAGAATGTTGATAAATTGGAAGACTGGGCATCCAAATGGCAGATGAAATTTAATGTGGACAAGTGCAAAGTTATGCACCTAGGAAAGAACAACCCAAACTATAGTTACACAATGCAGGGTTCCACATTAGAAACCACCACCCAGGAAAAAGATTTAGGCGTCATTGTGGATAAAACCCTCTGCCCAATATGCAGCTGCGGCCAAGAGAGCAAATAGAATGCTAATTATCATAAGGAAAGGAATAGAAAATAATGCCTCTGTATCGTTCTATGGTGTGTCTGCACCTTGAATATTCTGTGCAATTCTGGTCGCCGTATCTTAAAAAGAATATAGCATTATTAGAAAAGGTACAGAGAAAAGCCACCAAAATGGTAAAGGGGATGGAAGGATACCTCTATGAAGAGAGACTAAAAAGGTTAGGGCTCTTCAACCTGGAAAAGAGACGGCTGAGGGAAGATATGATAGAGGTCTATAAATTAATGAACGGAGTGGAACGGGTAAACGTAGATTGATTGTTTACGTCATCAGAATATAGAAATACTAGGGGACATGCAATGAAGCTACAGGGTAAACTATTTAAGACTAATAAGAGAAAATATTTTTTTCACTCAACGTGTAATCAAACTCTGGAATTTGTTACCGGAGGATGTAGTAAAGGCTGTTAGTGTAGCTGGGTTTAAAAAAGGGTTGGACAAGTTCCTGGAGGAAAGGTCATTAAACCATTATTAAGAGGGACCCAGGATATCACTGCTTGACCCAATACAAGCATTGTGGAACCTGTGTCTTTTGGGGAGACTGCTAGGTACGTATGACCTAGATTGGCCACTGTTGGAAACATTTTTCTGGGCTTGATGGACCTTGGTCTGACCCAGTATGGCATATCTTATGTTTTTATGTTCTTAACAGATCATTAGTCTTGTAGAATTTTCCAGCTTCATTTCTGTTGCCAAGTCCATATTTTCCAATCACTTTGCACATATTCATCTTAATGCATTCTAAAATGTTTGTGCAAATCAGTTGTGCATGTGTTTATTTGTAGGTATACACACACACAAAAAAACTTTTAGCTGTCTATATAAACTAGATACATGCCATCAAATGCACACCCCTAATCAGAGATGTATGCAAAAGGAGCTGACTCAGTGGCTTAGATAGCACAAGCCACACACCACCATCTAGTGACCCCAGCTCAACTCTCATGTCAGCTGATGCTAGGGATTGCACAAAGATAGTGTACAAGGGGCTTGTGGTTGTTGCATAAGAGTGACAGCTAAATGGTCAGAGGCAGGGCCCAGGGCTTCAAGGTTCCAGCAGGAATCAGGCCACATAGCTTCCAGTCCAAGATGGTCTGTACAGTAATCCAACTGAGTATCTTCTGGGAAGAGTATAACATAGGGGGAAACAGCCCAGGAGTACAAATCAAAGCTCAGGGCACTGGTAAGGGAGCAGCAAACAAGTGCCATCTGAAAAAAAGTCAGCAGACTAACTCTCCCTGAAAAGGAGCCAAACCTTTCCCAATCTGGCCTGGGTACCTCTCTTGCAGTATGGGAAGAAAATGTTACAGGTAGAGACATGGCTTTTTATGCAGCTCAGGAATTATACAGAATAGAGCCTTTAATGATTAGCCAGAGAATAAAATGTACTTTATGCTTGGAGAGTTCACAAATATGGAATTCAATATGCTTATAACAAACGGATATGGTACAAATTGTAATAGCCAATGCCCTGTATGGAACATGAAATGACCTGTCCTGTCCAGAGCTGCCAACTTCCACAAGCTCTGACAAAGGCTTTCTTATTCATTTAGTTCTGTATTTTAATATGGCAACAAGGGGCAAGTTCCTTCTCCAAGGGAACTGTGATCTGAGTGGGGAATGCTGAATTGCACACCTGTAATGGGGATTCTTTGGAGACAGCAGGGGAATGTAGTCACACTTGAGGGTGATGTCTCTTGGATGGAAACGGTGTGTGATATTTTCTTCCAACTCATTTGAGGTCCCTGAGCATAAGAGTCTCTCCTATATTAGTTGTAGTTCTCTAATCATTAAAGGCCTTCTTTGTCGATATCATAACTACTCTTGTCATTGGCCAATGAGGCACAGTGGGGAGAAGATGTGTGCCTAAATTTCCCCTGCTGTCTGTGGAGAATTTCCATTACAGGTATGCAACTCAGCTTTCTTTGTTGACAAGCAGAGGAAATTCAGGCACACATGAAGGTGAATTCAGAGTTTAGGATTGTTGCACTAAAATGCATATTAGCAACTTAGGGACAATGTGGGTGGTGGAGCTGCTTATAGGGTGAAAGGCTTGTGGTATGGAACCAAGAGACCAGAGTTCAATTCCTACAAGCACTCCTTGTGGCCTTGGGCAAGTCACTTAATTCTCTATTGCCTCAGAAAATTCCAAATTATCAATGTCCCAGTTTAATGCAGATTACCAAGTTTAAATGACAATGTGAACCACTTTGTTTGAAATGAGAAAACAGTATAAAAAAACTGTTAAATAAAAATAAAAATAAATTGTGAAGTACAGATTGCTCAAAGATACTGTCTTGTGACAGGGCACAGTCTAGGCAATAGCGTTTGGTAAAGGTGTGAACCGAGAACTGGGTGGCTGCTCTGCAATAGGGGTAGAGCAGAGATTGGCTATAGAGGTTGTTCTGGCTCTGAGATGGTGTACTGAAATTTTTCCCAGGATCAGCATGTTAGCTTTAGAGTAGGTCAGAGGTCCAGGGAGATAGAGTGGATGTAATTGCTGGGAGGCCAGATTTGTTCAGGCTGAACACAACAAACAGTTGAGAAGCTGTGTGTTTATTGTTTAATGTTTGTTTTTTGTTAGTTTTAATATTTATTATTTTATTTTTTATGTTTTAAAATAGTTTTACTTATGGTATTTGTGAACAGCTTTGAATGAAAGCTTTCAGGCAGGCAATATATAAATGCAGAGTTGCCAAGTTATTCAACTCCAGGAGTTAGATTTTTTGCCAGTTCTGGTTTTAAATTTGCATTACGGTGCAGTGTGGTACTTTGTAGTTCCTAATTTTACCCATTGGAATCAGTGCTGCAGGCCTCATAATGCATCAGGATGAGATGGTCAGAAATCTAGGACTGGCTTAAAATCTCACTCCTGGAACTGGGTAACTTTGCAACTCTGGAAATGTTTTATAAATAAATAAGTCTTCCATATATCCTTGGTGCCTTTCAGTTTATATATGAGAGCTTGTTGACAGCTGAGGCAGTGTAGAATTGATTCCACATGTCTATCAAGAGGTTTAGGAAAGTAAGCTTGTAGTATTATAGTCTTTTGAGGTGAAACTCAGAGACCACTTTGGCTAAGAATTTTGAATGGGTGCAAAATATCACCCTATTATGAAGACGCTGTGTGTGAGGAGGATAGTGCCTTAGGACAGTAGCATTCTTGTCCCCCCCCCCCCGCCACCTGGGGTTGGTGCCCCCCTGTAAGGCCAGTGCCCCCCCCCCCCACAAGCCACAGCCCTATGTGTTGTGATTCTTGCACCTCCCACCCCCCTGACCCACAGAGACAGCACGGTAAACTAACTTACCTTAAAGTTGGCTTGCCACACTGTCTTCACTCCATGAGCCCACCGCTCTCCTTTCCTGGCCGAAGTCTTGTGAATCATGAGATTTCAACAGGGAGAGGAGAGCCTGGGGCAGGCCCATGGAGTGAAGACAATGTAAGGTACATTAGCGTGCCAGGCTGTCCTATGGGCTTAGCGGTGGGTACACTCCCCTCCCAGCCGGCACCTGGGATGGGCTGCACCCATCGCTCCACCTTGGTACGCCACTGCCTTAGGGCAGTGGTTCTCAACCCAGTCCTCGAGGTACACCTAGGCCAGTCGGGTTTTCAGGATTCCTACAAAGAATATGCATGAGATAGATTTGCATGTACTGTCTTCATTGTATGCACCTCTATCTCATGCATGTTCATTGTATGCACCTCTATCTCATGCATGTTCATTGTGGTGATCTAGGTGTGCCTAGGACTGGGTTGAGAATCACTGCCTTAGGGCCTAAAACTCACTAACTCTTCTGTCTGAGGTGATTGCTACGAGGAATACAGACTTCCAGGTTAGGCACTTGAGAGATGCTTCTGCTAACGGCTCAAAGAGGGCAACATGAGGGGCAATCACCATGATGGCGCAGGTTCCTTTGGTGATTGCCCCTCATGTTCATGAGCCCTTTCGTAAATCTGGATACTAGCAGTTGCAATGGTATTGACTTGCCCTCTGTTTTATCATGATAGGCCGCTAATGCTGAGAGGTGAAGCCTCTTGGAGGTGATTTTAAGGCCTGACTTAGAGAGATAAAGAGGTAGTTGAATATATCAGCTATGGTACGGCTGATACAATCAGGATATTTATGTTTGTTTAGTTGCACGCTCACTAAACCTCCCTTCAGAGGGCATCAAAGCGGTTTACAACAAAAAATAAAATGAAGAAAGAAGGAGAGTAGTAAAAGAGAAGCAGCTTGAGGAGAAGGAAAGAGAGAACTGCTAATACATATATTTAAAGCTAGCACAAGAGCAAAAAGAGAAGGGATTATGCAAAATCAGCCCCTGAGTCTCACTGCAAGGCTTAAGCATCAGGAAAGGCTTGAGAAAAAAATAGACTTTAAGACACACCTTAAACTTGGTCAATGAAATTTCAAGTAGAATATGTCAGGGTAGAATATTCTGTAGATGGGGAGCTAGAAAGTAAAATGCTGAGTGGCGCACGGCCTCAAGTCTGGCACGATCTGATCAAATGCTTGGAAGTAAGTATCAGGCACAAGTAAATCAGCAAAGTAAAAGAGCAAGCCAACGGAGGGTCTTAGAAACCAACAGTGCAATCTGAAATGTAGCCCGGTAGATGAGGGGGAACCAGTGTTCTTTTAGTGATAAAAGAGAAGGACACAGAACAGCATAGAGTTGTCAGTCCCAAGTGACTATTCTGTGAATCATGTGGAGAGGGAGAACAAGTACCAAGAAATGCCGTCAGAGATCGAAAATGTGGAAGAAAGATACCGACTTATTTCCCATCGTGATGAGTGCCACAGGCTTGATTAAGAAGAATTTCTAAGCACACTTTGATAAATTACCCAAATATGTTACATCTTGCAATCTCCAAAAGGAAACTCTCTTTGGCACACTGCAAGCACTACACTGAGCATTAGCAGTAACTTTCAGAGATTGAGATCATACTCTGCATACCCTAGCTTAGAAGTGAGATTCATGACTGTCATGGTATGTGCAAAACTAACCCAATGGAGAACTAACCCCTACGAGGAGTTACATGGTCATAGTGCTCAGTGTGTGAGATAAGTTTCACTGCTGTATTTCGAATAATTCGAAGGCATTTAATATTAGTATCGATAAGCCCATGGTACAGTGAATTGCAGTAGTCAAGCTTGCTGATAATAAGAGCATGGATTAGAGTTATTAGAACTTCTTTCCTTAAAAATGATCTATCGTACTTAATGTATATTAGTGAATGGAAACAAGACTTATGGGTATGTTTACTAAACCACGTTAATGTCACCCGCGGTAGTTCCGCGGTAATGGTACAGATGCCCATATAAAGGAGTGGGCGGTGCATCGTACGACAAGCAGTGCTAGGTAACGCGCGTAACAATGCGCCATCAGATAACACGCGTCGCAAGGCACCATATAGGGCACATCACAAGGCACCTTAACCGGAAGCGCCTCACAAGGCACGTTGTCATGTGCCCTATAAGGTGCCCAACCTAAGGCGCCATGCAGCCACCCCTTGAAGGCCCCATATAAGGTGCCGGCAAGGTGCCCCATAAGGCACCATAGGTTAAGAAACCTGAAAAGCAGGACATGGGGTAGCAGCCTGCACATGAACGCCGGGTGCCACACAGCTGACAGACGCAGATAGATGGACAGAAGGATGGTTGGCAACTGTGATGAGGGTAATATGTGCTGGCAGCACAGATCAGCAGAGATATGACTGTTACAGGAATGAGAGGTACCGGTGTAGGAAAGGCATAAAAGAAGGAGAACAAAGAGGGAGTGAACCCATGACCACTAGCCTGAAAAGCACTGCACAAACCAATAGGCCACACCACCACTGTGAGGTCCACAGCAATGGCTGTATACAAGAACACTGCAGGGCACCACACAAAACGTGTGCCAGGAGAGGCCAACCCAAACAGTCACCATGATGCAACGCACATGCACTACAGGCGTCCACAGCTCATATCACTGTCTGTAAGTGGGACGGGAGCCACATAGAAACACATGCACACACACCATGAGATGTAATGCAGTGTAAACAGCATGCAAAAGAGCATGGGAGCGATACACGAAGGGTGTCAGGGGCTGGCTGAAGGGACAGCTAAGTGGACAGCCCGTGGACCAGGGCAATGGAACAAAAAAGGAGCATGTGAGAATCCAACCTGCACAGTGATGTGGCACAGACCAGCCAACAACAGCAGTACCAATCCACCAAGCCGACTGGTCACATGGACACTACAAAGATATAGCCATATGTAACACACAATATGCGACAGATAGGCTGCAGAGAGGGCACACTGTGGCGCACAGCGCAGAGATGGAGGGGTGTGTGGAGAGGTGACAAGGCTGCAGCCATTGCATGGGCAGGTTAGCAGAACACAGGAAAGAAAAGGAACAGAACATGTAGGAATCAAACTGGCAACCTATGGACTGCCAACGGGCGTCTGTGATCACTATCCCAAATAACCCCCACAAGCATGATGCAAACAAGTTACCACAAAAGGCACACACTGGATCACAGTGCTGAAACAGACGGCCCCTCTGCTCTACTGTGAACAGCAGACATCGCGTCCCTCACCCTGATGCACCCTATGCCTGGGATAAACTCACAGGGTCTGTGTGCCAGGCACCCTTGCAAACACACATCCAATCCATGCTGAGAGCTCACCTACCCGCTGCTGCCTGTGGACTCTAACTACCCTGATCCCCCTCCACCATTGCCTCTCCTACCCCTGCTCCCACATTCTCTCACTTATCCTAACTAGAATGTAAGCTGTGGTGAGTAGGGTGTCTGCCCGACATGTCTGTGCAGCGCTGTATACAAGGGGCAGTGACAGACATAAGTACTGAGTTATCTCTGTAAGTAACCAGTTGTCTATCCCGCCTTACCCATCAAATAAAGCAGTGGCCAATGGAGGCCACAAGGAATGCCAATAAGACTAGAAACCCCAGTCCCACAGGCCTGATGTTGCTGTCCTCAGGTGGGATGTGAACCCACAGCCCTCTGGCCTGAGGTACCGTGTCCTAACCAACAGGCCATGTCTCCCACTGTGCAGGTACAGTAGGTGCGTTAGTAATGAAAGTAGTGAGATTAAACTTTGTGATGTAACTATACCCATATACGGTACACCGTAACAATACCTGTACACCTCCCCCCTCCCCCACAACCCCGCACCCGGATGGTGTACCCCAAGGATCTGGCGTGGATCCCCCCTTACCCCCTCCATACACAGTCCCCTGGTGTGCCCAGCAGCATCCATGGCTGGCTGTACCAGCTAGATACTGATGGCTCACAGAGCCACCTACACACACCTGAACCCTCCCCGGCTAACCAAACCATGATCCACGCCTGTCATGATGACATCGCTGCCTGGATGTCTCACCACGGCCTGAAAGTGAACATGGCCACGACCGTACCTCCCATCCATCATCGTAACACCTCCCTGCCCCCCCTTGTTGTCGGTGTCTGTGGATAACTCTGTACCTCCCCCAGTGTCCCCAGGCCGCAATCTGGGCCCATCCCTGACCCTTCTCCCCTGTTCACGACACACAGCCATCTGATAGCTAACACCTGCCCCCCTTCCTCCACAACAGCAGTGATACCCGCCCCATCCACCCTGAACAACCACCAATATGCCCATGCACTGCCCAATCACATCCCATCAGAACCTCAGTAGTCTGCCCCCTGCAGGTCTCACCTGGACACACCTCATTCCCCGTCAATGTGTGCAATAATTTGCTATGCATCCAACCGTGCGCCAGGCTAGTCATGGCCACACTACCCCCCTTTTCAGGTCACGTCAAAGCCTCCCTAACCTTTACCGTACCCATGTCAAACATCCCCTGCTGAGCTCAAAATGCAGTGACTCTGTGGCTACCCACCACCCCTTGTCTCCCATCTCCCCGTACAAATCCCCCTGAAAATATCAGCCCCAAGCAGACACCCACCACCTGTGCAGTACACCCCTACTGCTAACCCCACACTCCACCCCTCTCTCCGTGATGCCCCGTACGCTGTGAGCAAACCTCTGCTGTCCGTACAGCAGGCATCATCTCTAACCCCCCCACAAATCCAGGATGAAACCACACATCCTCGCTGCAGCCATGGAAGCATGATTCCCTGACACCCCCTCCCCACTGTCCCCAGCAGTAGCCCCCATCCCATTTGTGTCTGTGCTGACTAGATAGTAATCACTGATGCGCAGAACATGTCTCCCACCTGTCTGCACAGCACCACATTTGCCATGTAGCACTATACAAATGCTCAGTAGTAGTAGTAGTACATGTCTGCACCATCACGGCCACAGCACCAGAATGCACAGCTAACAGGTGGCACATATCAGGCAGGCACAGCAAGCTGACAACACACACACAAGGCAAGAAGGTCTGAAGGAAAGATACTGAGATGTAATGTCATGCTGCCACACAGTGAAGTGCATATGCAGTGCACAGGCAAATGCACAAACATGCCAATGATGTCATGTCCCAATGGCCCAGCACCACCCCTCAGATGTGTAGACCTAATGTGTGGGTATCAGTGGGTCATACAGCAGTGTAGATGTCCCTAGAACAGCATGTGATGTACTGAGAAAGGCCAGACGTCAGGTAGTCATGTAAATAAACACCTTTAATGCACACATGGCATCAAAAACAGTGACACAATGCAACATGAGGACACGGTATCAGGACGAGAGTGACATGTGGGCAAAGAAGATGGGATCCCACTAACATACAGAGGTAGCACTATGTGGAAGTCACGCTGCAATGGATGCCATGGAAACAGGAACAGTCATAATATGGGAATGTACAGGGACTGCACAAATGAAGTCTGGAAATGGACACACCCGCCGCCACAATGCAAAGGTACTGGCGCAATGTGAGTGGAGCAATGTCATGTCAGAAAGAGGACTGTGCACACATGCAAAGATAAGCCTGCAAATCAATGTACTTTGCCACATCTGTCCAGTAAACACACACAATAACATGTACGTAGAGCTACAAAGAGATGTCCACAGCGGTGCACGTACTCACACAAATCCCACCCCGGCACATGCACCAGTGTAAGAGACTTGTAAGGCACATGCGCATGCACCGTGTACATTTAAACACCACAGAGTGCTGCCCCATATCCACTGTAACACCCCCTGCAAGGGTCAAACAGCAATCAGAGATGGTGGCATGCATCACAGTGTTCTGGAGGAAAATAGTGTGTCATGTACAAGTGGAAGTTGGCCACACAAATAAGCAGGACCTACAGAATGTATCTCCTGTGCCAAATACGTGGCTGCATGTACCTGTGTAGCCAAATGTTGGTGCAATGCCTGCAATGCGCGCCCCACACATTGGCTACACACAGCTACTGTCACACCCTGGGCCGCCTGTAGCATTAGCGTACTGGTTGGACTGCAGGGGGACCTTTTATTGAAAGGTTGTAGTTGGGCTCCTTTTCAATAAGGTAGTTGAGGCACAAATGGTTAAGGTTAAGACAGGGTTTTATTTCCCCTCCCGGGGATGGATTCCAAACACAGGTAATAAAGAAACATAAGCCATACACTCTGGCAAAAAGGATAGGATAAAGTAAAGTCTTGTACTTTTAAACAGGCAGTTAAATTATTTCCACAACTGTATCTCTTCAGCACAGTGAAACCACTTCACTTAATACAGCCAATGAACAGTCCATCTGATTGTCAGAAAATTCTGTTTCTGGTGGATCAATTATCATTGATTCAATCTGACTATCATCTGTACCACTCTGCTGCTGCCTATAGAGTGTTGGCAGATTATTCTCCTCTGCCAGCTCCCGTGACCTCCCTACTATCTCCTCTAGCAGGTAAGGGTCTGTATCACCATATCTTGGCATATAATTATAATGAGAGTTATGTCCCTTATAACTCCTACGTGAGAAAGTCTTGTATCCAGCTTTACATTGGCTAATTGGCCTACCTTCAGGGTTTGAGGCCAGAGAAAGTCTGTGCACTGCTCCTTTTAGAAAGGGTTTAAACCTAAGAGGCTTTTCTCTACGTTCAGGCTGCTCAGCACCCTCTTCCAACATACAAATGTCTGGCACCGTATATTCTCCCTTTCTTGAAGCTTGCAAATACTTTCCAGTTATCCTGACTGGTACTTTCTCCTTGTGAATGCCTTCACCATAAGGAATAGGTTTTGAGGTTTGGTTAAAAGGTTTCTGTGCCTTTCTCCTCCAATTAACTCTATTAGCTGTTAGCTGCCTTTCTCTTTCCCATTCAGAATCAGAGTCACACACGTGAGTTTTCCTACCAGCCCAGGGCAGACGTTGCTTTCCAGATTCAGACCTCAGCTTGCACACAGACTCCAGCTGGTTCTGATTCACCACGTCTTTCCTGCTTCCTGTTGCTGGCTTCTCTGAATTCTCTGAGCTGCTTTCTCTGGAGCTACCAAAGCCAAAACTCCTGCTCCTCCTACTGCCACTGCTGCTCACTAACTCTAGTGAACGTCCCTTATACGTTTGCTGAGGCTCTATTCCAGCCCTTCCCCTCCCAGGTGAAAGCTATTAGAGCTATGAGCTGGGGATTGCTTATCAGCTGTGCGGGGTTCTTTCCCTCGTGGCTGGGAATGTTTGTGTTGCTCTTGGCAACTGGGTGTCCTGATATCTTCCTTCCTGCTAGAAACAGCCCTATTGCTCATAGGTTCCTCTGTTTTTCTATCACAGGATATCTTTTCCCCATTACACTACACAATGTCAGATGGATGTACAACATACAGCACACATGTAAAGTTCCTGCTGTAGATGTACGGACAAGTGTCCACAGTGCAAATGCCACCTGTGACTCTACAAGTCCGGCTATGACCATCCCAGATTACATGGCCATGCAAAATCACAAGTGATGTCTCAATGTTCCACAGCAATGCAAAGGTGATGTGTCTCTGCTGCGATAAACGCAACACCCAGAAAGAGCATGGCAGCAAAAGGTGTGTCGGTCCCCCCCCCCACCCCCCCGGTGATGCCCAAAGTAGCAGGCCAACAATGATGTCCAACATAGGCATGTGTCTGACTCATATAGGTCCATCTCCCACTGGCACCATCACCCAGGGACAATTGCATGGAGGTGTCCTGTTCAACCACAATTGGGCGATGGGGACTCCAGATGCAGCGTAGTAGATGTGCCTTGTGTGTTGGCTGCGCCTTGTGTTAAAAGGAGTAGAGAAAAGGTAAAGGAATGCTACACACACCATCCGGTCACAATGCAGACAGTGACAGCACATTATGTGCATAATGACTGCCCAGATATTAAAACATGACACGGCCACAACACACAGCACAGTGTATGCTGACCACAGCAGGAGATGGCACTGCAGACCAGGTTACCATCTCGACATGGTCATGTCAATGTCCATGTCACACAGGCATCCTAGAGGTCCACAGCATGTCCAGCAGTGGTGGTGCATAGAGATCCCACAGAAAGGCACAATGTAACAAACAGCCCAAAAGAAACATCTACACGTGGATGTCAGTCACAGAAGATCTAAAGTGCAACCTAACGTCATTGTACAGCAGGTGTCTGATGGGGGACTGTCTGAGCCAGGCAAAGGGCACAAGGGGCCACAGTAGAGGCTGCAGATGTCAATGAACTGCGTCCATCACCATGTCGTCATGGTCAGCCATCAGTGGCACATGTTCAAGGTATGGTGAGTTGCGTGTAACCAAAATGTTGATGCATAGTGTCCTGTCAGCAAATATGAGACATGTCAGGCAACAATACATAACACATGCGCACAATGTACACAAGGGCAAAAGCAGAAGATCACAGAGAGACGGGTGAACACCACTGCACAGGTGGCCAGACACATCCCTGCACCAGACAATGGCAGAGGGCATCAGAAGGTACCGTCACCTAGACACGCCCCAAAGACACAGAGATATACACCGTGAGACAAGGTGAGCATGCCACAAGTTGCATACGGCATGTCTGTGCACAATCAGCAACCAGTGGAGACAATCATTACAGTCCATGCAATGATACACTGATGTTGTGTAATGCCACAATGCCAGGGAAGGCTGTATGTGCTATCCACCAACCCCACACCCTGTGCCTGGAGACACACACATCCCGGTAACATGTGCCCTAGATACAGTGTGTAAACACCCAAAATGTGCACAGGCCAATGGCCATATGCGTGTCAACCGGAACATATGAGGGATGGAGCCGCAGGCCAAACACGTGTACAACAACATAGGTGCAGTGGAAAGGAAAACACAGATATGTGTAATGCTGCACTGCCCACATAGTACACTTACCTGTATGTCCACCCACCCCAGTCACCTGCATGTCTGAATGACGTACACACAGTTCCCACATGCACCACAGCCCCAGGCAGGGTCAGCAGCCTATCCTGGGGAGTCAAAAACACAAGTGACTTATATATATATGTCATGATAGTGCCGTGAAACACATAGGTCAGCACAAACATGGAGACACATATGCACATCCCCACATATGCAGAACTTACAGGAGAACAGCTCCTCAATCAGATGTTGCCTGACTGCCATCCCCTCACGTGTGTCACCATGGCCACGTACAGGAGGGCACACAGGATCCTTCTCCAGATCCTCATTAATTTTGACTGGGACATTGTGCCTGAGAGCAATGTTGTGCAGGATGCAATAGGCCAGAATGATATGTGCCACAATCATGGGTCCATATTATAAGGCACCGCTGGTCCTATCCAGACACCTGAAGCGACTCTTCAGAACGCCAAAAATGCGCTCAATGACTGAGCGGCTGGCGGCATGGGCCTCATTGTACCTCATCTCTGTACCTGGCCGTGGGAGATGCACAGGGGTCAGCAACCAGGCACGACAGCCATATCCTGCATCACCTTCAGAAAGAAATATGGTACGGTCAAGCGGGAGATGATGGACACACAAAAGCACAGAAGTAGCAAAGTTTAACTGGACAACAGATAAACAGGGACACAAACATACGACGTCATAGAATGGCACACGATGGCATTGCACCAGTGTCTGGAGCTGGGAGACCCAGAACCCCGGGGAAGGCTAATGAGGGCAACACACATCAAGTGTATCCAGGCCAAACACATGGCTAAAAACCTTTACCCAAACGGCAGCAGTGGCAGGTGTGAAGGCATCTGGCCGACAGTGGCAAAGCATACTGGAAGGGGCAGAAATGTGCATGTGTGCAACCATGTGATGCCCATGATACAGTGCACACACAGCAGATGTCACTGGAACACATACCTGAGGGGCCAAGTCGGAATGGCAGAAAGGACAAGATAACATGGGCAGACATATAGCATACATGTGTGATGTCAAGTGCGACCACAGCTCCACCCATGTGTTGTTGCACACATGGACAATGGAGAATAGGCCCCATATATACCGTACAGCATGAGGACGGTTCTGGGCGCATACCTAACCCCCCCTCCTGGACCGCACACACACACACACACACACACACACATGTTGGATATGGAGTCCATGAGGGACACACCACAAAGGCATACACATGTACATCTGCATGCGTGGTATGTCCGAGGCCATGTGCTGGAGTCGTTGTCAAACAACAGGTGTTGCACCCAGCCATAGAAGGGACACACCATATGTGCCCAGAGTGTCCCTGTACATAAGACCTGTGCAACAGAACAGCAGTAGCAGATACCAGTGTCACCCACATGTGTGCTGAGACACCCAGATGAGCAATGAGACATACATGGTATACATAGAAATGTTTACAAGCACACAGAGGTACGTGACCACGTCCCCGGTGACAGGGTGTGACGTTGTACAAAGCCCCATACAAGGCAGTGCCCCACAACCACAATGCAAGGAAAGGCATGCAGAGGACACAGGTGACAATGGGACCCCAGATATCATACACTGTACGCGCATGTGAGATATGGTAAATACCCACCCAGCAGGACACAGTCCCTGTATTGTCCGGCCTCAAATTGGCCAAACAGTGCCGAGTGCTTCAGGATATAGGAGTCATGGACTGACCCTGGGAACCATGGAACCACATTCAGAATATACATATTTGCATCACAAACAACCTGCACATTCAGGGAATGGTAGTGTTTGCGGTTGTGGAACACAACCACCCTATTGCGTGGCGGGACCAGGGCAACATGTGTGCAATCCATAGCTCCCATCATGTGTGGTATACCTGCAATCCGCTGGAATGCCTGGCCCAGGGCCCCCCAATTTTGCCTACTGTTAGGAATCGCAATGTAATTCTCAGCCCGGCTGACCATGGCCCGCAGTACCTGGTGGAGACAGCGTGAGAAGGCTGGCCTGCTCATCCCACCCACTGCGCCACCGAGGATTGGAAACAGTTAGGGGCGAAGAAATGTAGGGCAGCCAGGAGCTTGGCCAATCCCGGTATGGCATGTGACCGGGCAGTGCAGGGCTTGAGGTCAGGTCATAGATCCTCATAGAGCTCCCTAATAGCCCCTGTGTCCAGACGGTAGAGAGAGATGACCTGGTCCTCACGTATGTCCTGGAGCATGGGCCTGGGCCTGTAAAGGCGTGGCAGGCGGGGCCGTGCCTCAGCATGCCTATGGCACCGTGCTGGTATCACCTCCACCTGTGGAGCCCCCACAGCTGCAGGTCTGAGTTGCAGCGGGACTGCACCCATGCCAGGTGCCACAGCCCCAGGGACACCATCTCCCCCTTCAGGCAACCACAGCTCCGCCAGCTCCACCAACGCCGCCACAGCACAACCCGCATTCACGATCTGAGCCATGATAGACATGAGATGGAGCACAGGTGGATGTTAAATAGGGTGTGGGGTGCGGCAAATAATCACAGCAAACCTTACACAACTGGTGATGCTGGGATGTACACCAGCAACAGCATGAGAAAATGCCCTGTACGTACAGAGGCATAACGCCGTAGCGTGCGCAGAAACACGCGTTCCCCAAAATGCCTGTTCCGTGATTGGGTATGCTGAATGAGGGTAGGAGGAGCAAGTGGCATGTCCCTGTGCCCCAGCAGCACACAAACGTATGGTGTGTTGCACTGCATGCCCCAGACACATAGGTGAGGGCAGAACACAAGGCACATTCCAACGCGCGGAGGCATGGCGGACACACATACATCTGATGCAGAGTAGTGCATGGGGACACGCCACATGACCCACCTACATGCGTCGGAACGCACCGCATGTAACAGACAGCACCCAAAGCAATGATAAACAGCAGAGTGTGCGTGCACGCACCATGAACCATGCCGGAGGATAAACAGGCTGTGTATGCAGCGGTGGACACCAATAGCAATGGCGAGGATAGATATGAGGATGGGGAGCATAGGGAAAGGGCATAGTGTGCCTAGGAATACGCCTTATGCGCACACAGGCGGAAGGAGATACGTTATGTGTAAGGTACGTATGTGCGCGCGGGATGGGAGCAGTGCTCATATGGTGCAGACGAGCTGTCCCCACACACTGGCATCCGCAGACATGCACATGAATGCACCATAGTGCGTGCAAACGTAACGTGCGCTACTGTGTGTGCGCGCAACACCCATGCGGAACGTGCGTAGGACCACGCCCAAGGTATATAACTGGGCAAAGCATGCCCAGAACACCAAGGGCTATGATACACAGTACGTACCACAGCATGGAGGATGAGGGACACCATGAGGCAGGAGGGGAGTGCAGTCAGCAGCCACCAGTGGCCCACACCACTGCAGACCCAGAGAGTGAGAGGGCAGGCCCATCCCGGGCCATACACCACCCACCGGAACAGCCTGGAGGTGCGCCAGGCCCGAAGCACCGCCGGATGCCTGTAGCCAGGAGGAGGGTGGTCCGCTTCACCCAGGAGGAGAATGACCTCCTCCTGGCTAGCATCCTGGAGAGGTTTGAGCTGCTCTTTGGCCAGCTGAGCTCAACCACCACCATTGGCATGCATACAAGGGCATGGGCAGAGGTCCAGGCAGAGGTGGCGGCAGCAGGGGGCCCACACTGTGACATAGAGAGCCTCCGCAAGCGCTACTGCGACATCAAGAGAAACATCCGTGCCCAACTCTCGCGGAAGAGGCACAATGCGCAGGGTACTGGCGGGGGTCCAGCGCATGGGGCCACCCTGACCAGCTTGGAACAGCGCCTGGTGGACCGACTCAGACCCATGTACATACATGGCCTTCCCCCTGTGCTGGATACAGCGCACCCATGTGCAGGTAAGACGGAGAGAGGTGTACCGGTGACAGAGCATAAACAAGCAAGTGCAGGGATGGACGCAGGGGGGCCATGTCATGGGTCCCACAGAGATGCATGTCCTCAGCCAATCCCATGCAACATATGGCGTAAACCACACCAGGTGCACCATCCCCACACTGCCCCTGGACCACAGCCTCCTGTCAGCCATGCACTGTGTAAGCCGCCACCCGCAGACCCCACACATGCGGAAGGCCGATACCTGGCCCAATGGGGGTCACCATCCCACACACACACACACCCACGCCATGTCCCCAGCACCACACCAGGTGGCCCTGACACAATACCGGACAACATGCATTGCCATCCCAGGGCAGCTGCCAATCCCAGCAGGGCCCTGCAAAGGCACATGGCCAGGTCCAGGGACCCCACTCACCCATCCATGGGCTGGCAGCCCTTGGAACCAAGAATAGTCCAGCGAGGTGCACAGACCGCCACTGCACACATGGGCATGGGTAGTGCACCAAGGGATTGTGTAAACAGGGTGAAATGAGCAGGCCACGAACAGAGCCTTGGGGTACAACCCCTGAGGACGGTATAGCAGTGGGGGTGCAGCGACAGGTACACACACAGAGGTAGCGTGGCGTAGGGTGGGGGGCCACTGAGGACAGTACAGAGCCATATACCCAACTGAGAACATGGACATAAGGATGTACCCGGCAGTTGCCAGCCAGCAGAGGAGGGGGCGGAGGGGGTCCATGGTTCGACAGACTAGCCAATGGTGGAGGTGCTGGGACCAGATCGGAAGGGGGGGCTGGCCTGGTATGTGGGGGGAGGGGTGCCAGGCCTGACACCATCACCCCAGCCAGAGGGACAAGGCATGTGGGTGAACGCAGGGACCCCAGGACAGAGTGCGGATCCAGGTGCAGACCCATCAGGGGGTCGGCAGGTGCCAGGCAGTGCACGCCGGGTCTGGCCAGCAGAGATGGGGGGATCATGTCCAGAAGCTGAGGCAGGGGGGGCAGGGCATGCACACCATATGGCACTGGAAAGCACGTGGGTTGCCGGGCGGGTGGGGGTCATGGACACGCATCAGGCGCGTTGCATGCCGATACCCCCCCCAGGGAGCGACAGTGGTCTGTGGGGGCAGGTGCCGGGGGTGACAGCCCCCATTGGGAGAGGGTTCAGGGGGGGCAGGGGGTGGGCAGAGAGGGGTCAGAACTGCAGAAGCAGGGCATGGCTGCCATAGATCGAGGGGAGGGCACCAACACAGAGGCAGTGAGTGGGTCGGCACAGGTGTAGATGAAGGTGCAGGGGCCAGAATGGGGGTGGATGTGGCAACATTGAACGAGGGTCTGCATGGCGCGGTGTAAGGGTGCAGGGGCAGGGGGTGACAGGCCCGTGGTAGCAGCATTGGGTGACAATGTGTTGTGGGAACACAGTACAGGGGTGGCGAGGACAGCAAGGCCACACGGGTTGGTACGTGGGGGAGACAGAGGTGCACCACACCTGTGTGTGCCATAGGCGCTGGGTGCAGGGACACAGGTGGCAATGGGGTGGCACGGGGTGGGTGGCTGCGTACGCTGGGGGGAGGGAATGGCCATGGTAGCATGGGACACCAGACACAGGAGGCACCAATATACAAGGGGTGGCACCAGTGGGAGGCATAGGGGCCCCAACACAGACCTGTACGGCTCACACCCACACATGCACCTGCTATGCGCAGCCACCCACAGCCCACCACCAGTCACACCACCACAGGCCCACCCCACCCCAGCCCTTGCACCCATGCACGCATATCCCTGCCACCACAGGGCACACCTGTCCCCAGCTGCACCGGCACAGCACCCCAGCCCCAGCTCAACAGTCACACCTGGCCATTTGGGGTGCTCCCAGTCACGCGCACATGCAGGCACCAGTGACCTGCCACAGGCACCTGGGACACTGACATGGGATGGTACCACACACATCCCTGCACTGTTAATGTCCAGCGCCACACATAACCAGCCCGGGTACCACACACTGACCAGGCTGCCCTGCATCCTACACGGGCTGTAGATACAGGGTGTGACAAGGGCAGGCAGGTAGCCACGCCCCACCTGAGCTGTGTACCCTGTTCCCCCACAGGTGACATACATGCCATCGAGGAGGCGGAGGAGGGGACGGAGCACTCAGACCCTGGGCCGTGGCCCATTGATGATGTGGGGCCAGAGGTAGGCCGCTAGGAGGGACAGCTGAGGCACAGGTGGAGGTGGGGGGTCCAGCACCACCTCTGGAGGGCGATGGCAGGCCGAACCAGGCGCTGGCTGAAGGCAGTATGCCACCTGCCGCTGCAGCCACCGGGACGGTGGAGCCTGCTGCACCACAGCACGCCACGCAGGACGCATGGTCTGCCCTGGCGGAGGTGATCGGGGAGATGCAGGCGCACTCTGAGGTGGCACATGGCAATTCACAGGGTGAGTGTCCTACCGTGTGCATATGATGTTGCATGTGTACAGGTGGTTGGCGGAAACCATGTCTCACAGCGCACAACTTGTCTCCTCCACAGGCGTACAGCATATATTGTGTGCAGTGCTGTGGGAGCAGAGCCAGCAGCGGCACGAGGTGCGCCAGGGGCTGGCAGTGGAGAGGATCCTGGCCATGATGAGGGGCCTTGCCACATCAGTGTGGGCCACAGCTGCCAGTGTGGAGCTTTTGGAGGCTGGGTGGGAGGGGCCGCTCAAGGTGTGGCAGACCGCGTGGGAAATAAATGGCCGCATATGCGGCACTGCCTGATGTCACGTGTCATGTGATTATTGTGAGAGCCCCATGTATGCCCTGCCCTACCCGTGGCTGCCCTGGGGACCAACCCCATGCCACCCCCTCGGCCAACCTGTGTCCCCGCCTAGCTGGGATTACCATGGATCATGGCAGCAGCCATGCCACCCCCACCCACCTGCCAGCCCCCAACACCCCTGCCACCCCCCTGCCCTGCCAGTGTCTGGAGCCCCCCTACCCCTCTGTCCCTCTGCCCCCCCACCACCACCTGTCCCCATTGGTACCTGTATAGAGCATGTTGGTGTGGCACCGGATACATCTCTGTGCAGTGTCATCCACATCTCATCAGTTGGACATCGTACCCTCTATGCCCGTTGACATATCCACGCTATCTGTCCCATCCACACATCCACCTCTGGTAGCACACTGCTGGTGTCCCATTCCCTGCCCTGTCCTGGTCAGTGTGATGTGTGCCATGGAGGTGCTCCCCCCCCCTTGTAGGCCCATCCCCTGGGATGCATAGACACTGCTGCTGTACATAGTCAGACGCATACTGCATGGCCTGGCCACATCTCCCCCTTCCCATGGGACCTGCAATGGTACCCAGGTGTTAGCTGGGTGCACGTCAGTCCGGTACCCCGACCCACCCCAATGCCCAGGTACATCCCCGCCCCCTCCCCGTACACGTGTGTCCAGCCACAGTGGTGTGAGTTAGACCCCACCCCGGGCCTCCTAACCGCCACCCGTCCCACCCCAATGCCCAGGTACATCCCTGCCCCCTCCCCGTACACGTGTGTCCAGCCACAGTGGTGTGAGTTAGACCCCACCCCGGGCCTCCTAACCACCATCCGTCCCTTGGCACCCTGCATCCCTGGTCCTGGTCTCTGGGCCCCCCCTGCCCTCTGCCTGGTGGCACTATGACCCCCTATGCCTGCCTGGTGGCACATCCCATCTGCTCTGCATATGTGCACCCCTGCCCATCCCCACCCCTGGCCCTCACACACCATGATTGGAGCACCTCTCCCTCCCCCCGGCCCACTGCCCCACTCGCCCATCATTCAAACGTGTCCTGTGGCCCCGCAGGCCATTGGCCCACAGGGACATGCCGCATCACTCATCGTCACGATGGGCCTGCCGTTCCCGCGGCACCCATGCCACAAAGCGGGGGTACCTGGCTCGCAGCTCACAGGCCTTCTTGCGCAGGTCCTCGACCTGTGGGGGAGGCAACGTGGGGGGACATTAGGGGACAGACATCCATCGCCAGCCGGTGCTGCACCACACACATACTGCGTGTAGCAGGTGGCTGCCCCTATTGTGTGCTGTGTGTCGACAGCTATCTGTTGCCCCTGTCACACACATGTGTGTGTTGCGGCTGCACATGTCCAGGATGGCCCCTACGTGCCCTGTGTGCGAACCCCCTGGCACCCATTGCCGCCCTGGCAGCCTATCCGTGTTAGGGCCTACAGCAGCGAACCATATGTGCCCTTGCTGTGCTGTGGGTCACGGGCGCCATGCATGGGGGGCTGCATGGAGTTGGCATACATGCACGGTGTGCTGGGGGGGGCAGGGCATGCGACACTTCCCGCACATATGCACCCCTATGTCAGCATGTCTGCCACACCCATCAACCTGTCTGCAACCCTTGTCCAACATATGCTCAGATTGAATAGCCATGTGCCACTGTACACACTGGAATGGGTGATGATCATGTGTCTCACCAGTGGCCCTTGCACACAGCAACAGCCGCACCCGAGTGTGCCCTGGGGATATGCCGCTATATGCCCTGCAGACTCCAGCCACAACATGGCGATATGAGTGGCCTGCGCACATCAGCCAGTGCACCTACCATAACACCGGGATGGATACTAGACCTCTGTAATGAGGCCTGGTGCATCCTGGGGATTTGGCACATCTGTGGAGCTTAAACAGGGGCAGGTACCATAACACCAGGAGGGATAATAGACCTGTATAATGAGGCCTGGCGCATCCTGGGGATTTGGCAGACCTGTGAGACCTAAACAATAGCAGGTACCATAAAACCAGGATGAATAGTGGGCCTCTGTGGTGAGGCTTGGGACATCCTGGGGATATAGCAGACCTGAGAAACATAACCATGAACAGGTACCATAACACCAGGATGAATAGTGGGCCTCTGTGGTGAGGCCTGGGACATCCTGGGGATATAGCAGACCTGAGAAACGTAACCATGAATAGGTACCATAACACCAGGATGAATAGTGCGCCTCTGTGGTGAGGCCTGGGGCATCCTGGGGATATAGCAGACCTGAGAAACATAACCATGAACAGGTACCATAACACCAGGAAGAATAGTGGGCCTCTGTGGTGAGGCCTGGGGCATCCTGGGGATTTGGCAGACCTGTGAGACCTAAACAATAGCAGGTACCATAACACCAGGATGAATGTGGTGAAGCCTGGGACATCCTGGGGATATAGCAGACCTGAGAAACATAACCATGAATATGTACCATAACACCAGGATGAATAGTGCGCCTCTGTGGTGAGGCCTGGGACATCCTGGGGATATAACAGACCTGAGAAACATAACCATGAACAGGTACCATAACACCAGGAAGAATAGTGGGCCTCTGTGCTGAGGCCTGGGGCATCCTGGGGATTTGGCACATCTGTGAAACCTAAACAATAGCAGGTACCATAACACTAGGATGAATAGTGGGCCTCTGTAGTGAGGCCTGGGACATCCTGGGGATATAGCAGACCTGAGAAACGTGAACAGGAGCAGGTACCATAACACTAGGATGGATACTAGACCTCTGTAATGAGGCCTGGCGCATCCTGTGGATTTGGCACATCTGTGAAACCTAAACAATAGCAGGTACCATAACACCAGGAGGGATAATAGACCCCTGTGGTGAGGCCTGGCACATCCTGGGGATATAGCAGACCTGAGAAATGTAACCATGAACAGGTACCATAACACCAGGATGAATAGTGGGCCTCTGTTGTGAGGCCTGGGGCATCCTGAGGATTTGCCAGACCTGTGAGACCTAAACAATAGCAGGTACCATAACACCAGGATGAATAGTGGGCCTCTGTGGTGAAGCCTGGGACATCCTGGGGATATAGCAGACCTGAGAAACGTAACCATGAACAGGTACCATAATATCAGGATGAATAGTGGGCCTCTGTGGTGAGGCCGGGACATTCTGGGTATATAGCAGACCTGAGAAACGTGGACAGGAGCACATACCATAATACCAGGATGAATAGTGGGCCTCTGTAGTGAGGCCTGGGACATCCTGGGGATATAGCAGACCTGAGAAACGTGAACAGGAGCAGGTACCATAACACCAGGATGGATACTAGACCTCTGTAATGAGGCCTGGAGCATCCTGGGGATTTGGCACATCTGTGGAACTTAAACAGGGGCAGGTCCCATAACACCAGGATGGATACTAGACCTCTGTAATGAGACCTGGCGCATCCTGGGGATTTGGCACATCTGTGAAACCTAAACAATAGCAGGTACCATAACCCCAGGAGGGATAATAGACCTCTGTAATGAGGCCTGGGGCATCCTGGGGATTTGGTACATCTGTGGAACTTAAACAGGAGCAGGTACCATAACACCAGGATGGAAAATAGACCTCTGTAATGAGGCCTGGCGCATCCTGGGGATTTGGCACATCTGTGCAGCTTAAACAGGAGCAGGTACCATAACACCAGGATGGATACTAGACCTCTGTAATGAGGCCTGGGGCATCCTGGGGATTTGGCACATCTGTGGAGCTTAAAAAGGAGCAGGTACCATAACACCAGGATGGATAATAGACCTCTGTAATGAGGCCTGGCGCATCCTGAGGATTTGGCAGACCTGTGAAACATAAACAATAGCAGGTATTATATCAGCAGGATGAATAGTAGGCCTCTGTAGTGGGCCTGGGGCATCCTGGGGATAGGGCACATCAGTGAAACTGCAACAGGGGCAAATACCATAGCAATGGGATGGATAATAAATCTCTGTAATGGATTCTGCGGACCCCTGGGGACAGGGCAGATCTGTTAGCATCGAGAGTGAGGCCTACATTGATCCCACTTGGACACACAGCCACCTGCTTTTCCCTTGCTGTGCGTGTCTGATATATGTGTTGGTTACCAGGTTTTTTTTAAAGTCCTAGGTTTGGGTGCCTGTCCCCATGCACTTACCTCACATGGATAGTCTAAGCCTCTATTGTATCGCCTGGTGAGGCGCACCCAGGCCCTCCTCACTCTGCTGAGGTCCTGCCTACAGGAGGAGCCTGGAAATAGGCACTCCTGGCGGAGGCATATTAATTCTGCCAGCAGATACAGGTCTGCATGAGTGAATGCAGGCTTTCTCGACCTGGCAGCCATATTGTCTGCTGTATGTGATCAGACCTCGTATGACACAGTAAAAATGCGTCTGCGCAGTGTGTGCTTCTCAACACGCGTACCCATGTGCGTAACCTCTGTTTGCGGCGTGCATTGGTCTATTTGTTTATGTTAGAGGTATCCTTTTCCATATCTGAGTACAACTAGACTTTCTATTTGTGACATGCCCTATACCCATCTTTTTCCCATTCTGGTATCCCCTTCTGGGATTTGAACTCACAAGACATTGTAGTCTGACATATTGCCTAACCACTGCGCTACACATACCACGTTATATTGCTATGACGGACCATTTTCTTGTGGGCATTGAGGCCTGACGTTACAGCGTTTCAAGCTTTCAGCCGTCTGGGCCTCAGGCGCGTGTTGGGCTAACATTGATTACGGCACCTTGGGATGCACCTTATGCAACAGTACGCTAAGGAGCGCGTCTTGGTGCTCCCCAGCTCTAATACCACGTTGTACATCGCCCGATACCACGCTTCAGAACATGGCGCATTCGTGGGTTCCTTCTATGGTATAGTGTGCAACTGCGCCTTAGTAGGCGCGTTACTGGGTGCCATTATTGTACGGTGCCATATAAAATGCTCGTCAGGTGCCTTGTGAGGCACCTTCTGCGGCACCTTCTCGGGGTCCCTAGACAGCGCACTGTACTGGGCACACCTGGACAGGTCATCCTCGTGGGCTCCCTGGGATATTTTGCCATAGTTCACAGTGGCATACCAATGTCACGGTGCCCTAAGTTACTTTGCCCTGCGGCCTGCAAGGTGCCTCAGGTTGGCATGCATTATGTATGTCCAGAGATACTGATGTCACCCTAACACTGGATTGGCCATGGGTTACTGCCACTGCACAGGTGATTGAGGGTGAGGGCTGGAGACTCCTAGACATGCCATATCTGTGGCCAGACCATGTGGCTGCCAGTACTAGTGACATACATGTTGTGGGCAACTGTACCACAGCACTGGGTGTGGGCAATGTAAAGTACTGAGAGGGCAGTGGGTGGCAGATGGTGGGCATACGTGTCCCCCAGGGGCGTCTGGGGTACCAGGATGGTTACGATGAGGGGTGGACAGAGGTGTGGTGGTACCATACAGCTGAGGTACAGGCAAGGCAGGCAACATAGAGGCACAATGCAGGACAGGGTCACAGTGCATGACCTGTGGTGGCAGCCTGCACAGGCAGTCCAGACTCTACTCAGCTGACAGACGCAGATAACCGGACCAGAGGAATGTCGCTCACTGTGGCGAGTCTCTTATGGGCTGGCAGCACATATCTGCAAAAAGATGAGTGTTAGAGGCATGCAAAATATCAGAGTTTGGCACGCATGGGAGGGGGGAACAATAGGGGATCGAACCCATGGACACAGTTTGGAACGTCATTGTACGAACCAGTAGACTATACCTCTCTGGCCTGCTGTACAGCAATGCCTGGGCACACAGGGACTGAAGGTCACCGCATGGACCATCTGCTCTCTGCGCCAGGTTAGGGTAACCGCATCAGCACTCATGATGCATTGCACATGCCGAACAGTGGTCCACAATAGATCAACAAATGGGGTCTGCACCTCTCTGTTACCGCAGCCTGGTAAGATGGACTGCCGTGTGTGATACTGGCACAGAGTAGCTACGGACCCTGCCATTGTGCAGGTTCTGTATTCACCCTGAGGGTATGGATGGCTGCCCAGCACTAGGTCCACAGTAAATGTGGTGCTACATATAGGTCCTGCTGCACATCCCCATCACTGGCGGTGTGTGGCAGGTGTCCCAGGCAGTGTGCCAAAGGCACCTCTGTGCTACACAGTCACAGGTGTCCCCCTGGGACCAGAGACCACCCAGATCAGTGTGTACCCAGTGTTAAGGTCTGGCTGCCATGGCCACCTGTTAGCAGGGTTGAGGGGTGTCCAGTGTCTTATTAGGGTTATGTACCATGGCCCCCTACTGTTCAGAGTAGTATACACTATGTGCCCCAAAGGGCCCCATAACACACATAGTGTAGGTAGGGGCGTAGAGGGACAGGTGTCTGAGACCACGGGACTGGCTGTGGGACCAGCCAGCCCGTTCCTGATGGCAAGAATATCCCTCTAGGGCTGGTGCGCATGAGACATACCTGTGACTGGAGCATTGGCAGACCAGCATTAATGTGGGGTTACCATGTGAATCCTCACTTGCCACATACCACAGTCTGCCATGCATCATCAGACAACACTGTTGGACTGCACCAGCATACACGGTGTTCTCACCATGCACAGACTAACTGCAGACATGCCACTGGCCAGTCCAGGGTATATGGTCAATGAGAAAACACGTGCACCCAGACATGGGATGGGCAGCACACACACACACCAAGCAGGTATGTCAGTGATTGGGCCCCGGAACTGGGGTCACACAGGTATCACTGGAGACAGATAGTATAGAAGACTATGTGGGAACCTGGACATGCCATGGTCACTGCTGAGTCAGGGTGAGACTGCCCTCCCAGCACGACATGCTGTGGCCATGCAGGTGGTGTTCAGACACTACAGTGTACCAGCCATTGCAATACTCCCTATGCAGATGCAGCCTGCCCAATTCGCCCTATCTGGCCCATACCCACACTACCTTGCTCCTCATTATGCACATTCGCAGGCTAATGCTGGTAACAGTTGGACAATGTGGGCCGAGGGCGGGGTTGGCAGCCACAAAACTATGGATAGACATATACACACACACTCCTACTGCAGCACTGTGCAATGATAGGGGTGTTTGGCAACCCTGGCTGCCACACTGCCGACATTTCTGAACTGAGCAGGGGGTAGCAGTGGTGCTGGGATGTTATCTGCAGCTCTGTGCTGGGGCCAGAAGCCTGTCTGTACAGCAGGATTGGATGGTGGAGCCTGTGTGAGTGGGTGTTTCTACCCCTGTTGGCCACTGCTGTGGGGATTGCACGGTTTGATGTTGTATATGCTTCGTAGGGTAAAATGTTGGGATGTGTTCTGCAGCTTCCAGCAGCTTGGACCTGTACCTGTGACCCTCTGCTCCTGGACACACTGGCTGTGTGTACTGCACCATGGTGTTGCCATGGAGGCCCAGCAGTCCCTGAAACTACCTTTACCTCTCCTCAGCCAGACATTTCCTGTTTTTCTGTTGTATCTACGTAGTAGGGCAAAAGTTTGTGATGTGTTCTGCAGGGTCTGCAGCTGGGACCTGGACCCCTCTGCTCTGAGTCATACTGGCTGTGTGTACTGCACCACCGTGGGGCCACAGAGGCAGAGGCAGAGCAGTCCCTGGGCCATACCTTTACGTCTCCTCAGCCAGACATTTCCTGGGTTTTTTCCAGTTTTTCTGTTGTATCTATGTAGTAGGGCAAACGTTTGTGATGTGTTCTGCAGGGTCTGCAGCTGGGACCTGAACCTGTGACCCTCTGCTCTGAGTCACACTAGCTGTGTGTACTGCACCACAGTGAGGCCACAGAGGCACAGTAGTCCCTGGGCCATATCTTTACGTCTCCTTTGCAAGACTTTTTCTGTTGCACGGCACACCACGTACTGGTACAGTGCATGGCCTGGGTCCACTGCAGATAGGTGCCACTGCCCCCTCCAGCACAGACACCCCCCCCCCCCATGCTATGCTGACATAACCATATACTGTTAGTGCTTGTTGTACACCGTCCCAGGCCATCCACTGTTCAGGTAGGGAGGTGCCTACGGTGCGGTGTCTGGGGTGGGATGGCATACATGGACATTCCCACCCCCACCCCCCATCACTGCCTAACAACATTCTGTCCCTTCAACATGGTGGTGGGATGGATGCAGGGATGTCCTGTCGCTGCCATGGCAACTATTGGCTATTGTGGACATTGTATTTGTATATTGTGTTTGGCCTTTGTCAGATGCTGTCTTTCAGACTTCCAGTTTCTATGTTCCTATGTGCCACCTGGGCGACACCCAGGTCCGCCCTATGCTCCGGCTGCCCCCAGGACATGTTCCTATGCCCCATTTACACCATTGCCATAGTGGCCTCTCATACTTGGGCAATATGGTGTTGCTGCAAATGGAGCACTACTATCATGTTTCTTGTGCTCGCTGCCTATGCTGTACATTGCTGACACCAAAATGGTTTCTCTCTCCTGCAAATGTGCATCTAACGGCAGGTTTTCATTTGCGGTAGGATTGAGCCCTTCAGTTCAGTGCGTTAGTGTGCAGGGAGCCTCTCCCCACCCACTCCCCGCCCATTGACCCCCTGCTCTCCGCCCTCTCTCCTCCCTCTGCGGTGTGTACCGTGCCACGGAACGCTTCCGCGTGGTTTGTAACGTTACTGTGCATTAACATTACATACCGCGCGGTAACGTTACCTAACGACCATTAACGTTACATAACGCGCGGTAACATTACCTAACGCGCGGTCTGTAACGTTACCGCAGTTTAGTAAACATACCCCTAAGTAATAGATGAAATTTGTTGGTCGTAGATTAGATTAGCATCCAATAAGCATCCTAGGACCCGAAGGGCTGGTGCGAGAGACAATGGCTGTCCAGACATAATAGAGGCTAATTGCTAATTTGGGAGTCAGTGGACAGTCAGTGATCTACATGGATTGATTATGTTTCAGATGGCTATTTTAAGCCAACTGGCAACCACTGCCAGGCAACTATTCAGTGGAGTAAGATCAGGCTTAGTGGATATATATATAAGTTACTAACTGCATGGCACTTGTGAAGTAAAATCCACTGGTGCCATGTAATTGGACTATACTAGCTAGGGAGCTCAGAAATAGACTGAATAGCATAGAGGCTAATGTAGACCTTTGTGGGACACCATAATTCAAAGAATATAGTGGTGAACTTGAGGAATTTGCAGTGACATAAAATTTCTTGTCTTACAAAAATGACTTAAACCAAGCAGGAACAATGCTCCATAGACCTAAGTCGATGAGGTGTAGGTGAAGTAAACTGTGGTCAATTAAATCAAAAGCCATCAATAGATCTAGTGATACTAGGATAGCAATGTTTCCTTTATGCAAATTTTCTCTTAACTTCACTGGTCAGAGCTACCAATAGCATCTCAGTGCTATGATGTTCTCTAAACCCAGATTGACGAGGGTGCAAATTGTTTTTTTTTTTCTAGGAAACTTCTTAGTTGCCAAAAAATAGCTCTTTCCACTAACTTTGAGACCAGAGGTAAACTGGTAATCTGCTCATAAGCTGGAGAGGGCCATTGAATCCAGTGATTTGGTTTTTAGGATGTTGCTTTCCAAGAAGTTGGGGCCTCACCAAAACATAAACTATTATTAATCATATTGGGTAGTGAAGGGGATGGATCCAGTGCAGGATCTTTGACTAGCTTGGATGGAATAGAATCCAGCTTCGATGTTGTGACATTAGAGGAACTCATAATCTTGCCAAGGGCAAAGTCCATCACAAGAGAGAAAATGGACCAGCACCAGTTTCAGAAGCTGTAAGGATGTCAAGGAACTGGCAAGGAAGGTCATCCACATGGAGGATAGCAAGAAGAGCATTTTTTACATCTGTGGCGCTTCAAAAAAAATAGTCTTCCAGGTCTGAAGCTAAGGGGCCATTGCAGAGAGGTCCCTTATTAATAAGAGGATCACCCATCAGCATCACTGCCCTGAATGAGCATGATCTTGGCTGATTTCAAAAGCTAAATAGGGTTGGGCCTTCTTAGTACTTGGCTGGGAGACCACCTTGGAATACCAGATGTTGTAGACTTACTGTGGAGAAGAAAGACCTGGCAATCTACTTTTGGACACACCTTGCCAAGAAAACACAGAGGCTGAGGTGCCAGGAGTCAGTATTAACTCAACAGCTGACACACGCCCACACTCCTTAATGATATGAAAGATCTCTTTGGATAGTTGTTATATGATGGGAATAGTAGTGTTGCTAGCAGCATTAATGGACTATTGATACACTAATCATTCTTTGCACAGGAGAAAAGCATCTGAATCTTTGGTCTTTCTCCAAATACATTCAGCTCATCATGCTTGACTTTCTAGGAAATGCAACCCTAGGTGGTACTAAGGGGGGTTATGTTTTCCTTTGAAAGCAGTGGTCTTATAGGGAGCTATGTCATCAAGTGCTGCCTGTAGGGGATAGAAAGACTGCATTGAGACCGCAATCGTGGCCTCCTCTTTCTCTTCTGTCCGCAGGGATCCAATCTCTTACAGGCAGGTAGAAAGGATCTTTGCTGCCGTCATCCTCTTCTTTTCTGCCTGTGGGAGATGGAATCCTTGCAGGCAGACAGGAGGGGCTGTAGCCATCGTGGAAACTTGTTTTGAGGGGCAATGCCCTCCCTCACCCCTTCAAGCTATGCTCATGCAGGAGGCAGGCCTGGATAGCAGAGTTGGCATGCAGGAGCAGTGCCGGTTCAGCAGGCCATGTGTTCCGACCGATCTGCCATGGAGATGAAGAAAGTATCCGAATGGCCAATTTTTCTTTTTAATTCCCATCCTTCTTTACTGGTGTCTTTTCTCAGCCTGGGGGGGGGGGGGGGAATCTTTCTGTTATGTTCTCACCCTCATGAGTACTTGCACTGGTCGCCGAGCTTGCGTGGTCATGGTGCTCCGATTCTACATTCCTTTTATTATTTTTTTGAAAGTCCTCTCTGCTAACTGATTTCCTAAGAAGGAGGAGAGCTGGGGCTAAGGAGAAAGGAGAAGGGACATGACTATCAGAAAATACTATACACACACTGGTTCCATACAGAGAACATCACCATCAAGTCCTCCTGCATTTCTCCTGCTTGGCAAAGGAAACGAGACAGCTGACGGGAGATGTCTATAAAATAATGAATGGAAAAGAACGGGCAAATGTAGATTGGTTGTTTACTCCTTCAAAGGGTAGAAAGACTAGGGGACAAGCAATAAAGTTACAATGTAATACATTTAAGACTAATCAGAGAAATTATTTCTTTACTCAGAGTGTAGTCAGACTCTAGAATTCATTACCAGGGGATGTAGTAAAAGCTGTTAGTAGAACTGGATTTAAAAGAGGTTTGGACAAGTTCCTGGAGTAAAAGTCCATAAACCATTATTAAAGAGGACCAGGGAAATCCACTGCTTACTCATGGGACAAGCAGCATGGAGTCTGTGTACCTTCTGGGAGCTGACAGGTACTTGTGACCTGGACTGGCCACTACAGGATACTGTGATTGATAGACCCTTGGTCTGACCCAGTATGGCATACATATAGTTCTGATTCTCAGTCTGTTTGAAGCAGGACCCCAGGGGTCTGATCTGGAGTGGCTGCCCAGGGATCCCTGACAGAATGGAATCAGCCCTAATGCGCCATACAGTACTATAAAGATGTTTAATCTCCTGCAGTAGGGCACAACTAGGCAACCAGATTATATAATGTCCTCCAGATTTATTTATTTTATTTATTTTTTATTTATTTATTTATTTTTCTATACCGCGCTCTTTGGTATCAGCTCGGTTTACAAACAACATCAACTTTGTTCAGACACGGAAACGCCCATGCTGGACTTACACAAAACAAGGTTATTCAACTTGGATTAACTGGGGGAACTATATACATGCTCTGGGTTAAAGGTATTTAGTGTTAATAGTTGGGTGTATGGCCCCAGCTC
This sequence comes from Ichthyophis bannanicus, assembly GCA_033557465.1. Classification (NCBI taxonomy): domain Eukaryota; kingdom Metazoa; phylum Chordata; class Amphibia; order Gymnophiona; family Ichthyophiidae; genus Ichthyophis; species Ichthyophis bannanicus. The sequence continues at coordinate 60,253,139 of CM066045.1, forward strand.
ACAATGTGGGAGCTATATTTTACACAGAAATGTCAATGATCGCACACATGATAATTTCTGTTAGAGTATGCCAGTTAGAAGCAGAGTTGTCCTTTTGATGCATAAATATAGCAGTAGAGTGACATTATTAGATGGCCCCGGTCATCTGAGACAGGCTGAGTCAGTCCTAGTTTTACTTTCATTGAATGCACCAGAAAGATATGTTTGAATACAATACAAGTAAAACCAGGACTGACTCAATCTGTCCCTATGACCTGGAGCCATCTGGTAACTCTAAATAGGCATGTATGACAGTAGAATCGTGAGCAGAAGGCCGCTGATTAAGCATTTTAAACAAATCAAAAGAAGCTGTAAATATGCCAGATGTTGACTGGTGCATCCCTGCTGCAGTATTATCTAGAAGTAAGGAGATCCTGGATTCTCTATAGGGAGAAATATTTATAAAACATTTGGTGCTTACCAATGGTGAAAATGTTTCAGATGTTATAGAGGGAGATTATTTTGCATCCAGTGATCACCAGATGGGTTGATAAAATCCATTCAAAAGCGAAGGTCTTCGACTATAGGAATACTAACTTTGCCAAGATGGGCCAATACCTCAAGGAGTCATTAGCGGGATGGGAAGAGCTGGGGATATAGAAATACAGTGGGCAAAACTGAAAGGGGATATTTTAAGGGCAACCAACCTTTTTGTTAAAATGGTAATAAAGGTAAAAGGAAAAGGAGACTGCTACAGTTTTCGAAAGAAGTAGCTGAAAAGGTGAAGAAAAAGAGGGAGGCCTTCATGAAATACAAGAGAACACAGAGAGTGGAAGACAGGCATCTGTATTTGGAAAAACTTAGAGAAGCTAGCAAAGTAGTCAGGAAAGCAAAGATTCAAAAAGAGGAGGAAATAGCCAATGCAATAAAATGGGGGGGGGGGGGGGATAAGACATTTTTCATATATGTTAGTGAGAAGAGGAAGGGCAAAATTGGTATTGTCAGACTCAAGGGTGAACGGGAGAAATATGTAGAAGCTGATGAGGATAAAGCAGAATTGCTTAACAAATATTTCTGTTCTGTGTTCACAGATGCAGAACCAGCAGCAGGACCTCAGAAAACACCCACAAATAGGAAGAGAAGTGAGGGGCATCTTGAACAATTTTAAGACGACTGTGTTTGTAAGGAACAAGCTAAAGTTAAAGTAAACAAAGTGGTGGGACCAGATGGGATACACCCTAGAATACTGAGGGAACATGAGGACATTCTAACGGCTCCACTGCCTGACCTTTTCAATGCCTCGTTGGAGTCGGGAGTGGTGCCAAAGGACTGGAGAGAGGCACATGTGGTTCCTTTACACAAAAGCGGAAGTAAGGATGTGGTTGAAACTACAGGCCAGTTAGTTTAACTTCGGTGGTGAGTAAATTATTGGAAGCACTGCTGAAAGAGAAAATATTGAGGTTTCTGGAGTCCAACGGATTACTGGATCCGAGGTAGCAAGGATTCACTAGAGGCAGGTCTTGTCAGACAAATCTGATTGATTTCTTTGACTGGGTGACCAGGGAGTTGGACTGAGGGAAGGCCTAGATGTGGTGTATTTAGATTTCAGTAAAGCCTTTGACACTGTTCCACACAGGCGACTTATAAACGAACTTAGCACCCTAGGGATGGACTCTAAAGTTACTGCTTGGGTTAGAAATTGGTTGAGTGGGAGGCGATAAAGGGTACAGGTAAATGGAGCTCACTCTGAGGAGAAGGAGGTTACCAGTAGTGTGTCCCAGGGATCTGTCCTTGGTCTGATTCTTTTTAACATTTTTGTTAGTGATATAGCGGAAGGGCTGTCAGGTAAGGTTTGCCTCTTTGCGGATGATGCCAAAATCTGCAACAGAGTAGACACCCAGGAAGGTATAGATTACATGAGGAGGGATCTAGCTAAGCTTGAAGAATGGTCTAGAATTTGGCAGCTGAGATTTAATGCTAAAACATTTAGGGTCATGCATTTGGGCTACAACAATCCAAGGGAGCAGTACAGTGTAAGGCAGGGGTCTCAAACTCAAATTGCTTTGAGGGCCGAATGAGGACTTGTAAAGTAACCCGGGGGCCGCATAAGACACGGGCCTCATTTGCATAAGGGGCCTCATTTGCATAAATATTTGCATAATGTTGCATAATGAGTGCATGGATAAAGAAAGACTAGAAAATTTCTATATTACTATAATCCAGTGCCAACCGCCAGGCACATTAGGAACTACTACTAACACTGCCCATTTGGAACCCATAGCAAACCCCCCGTATCATAACAGCACTACCAGGACTCACAAAGCACCAGACCCTACCTATCAAAAGGAAACACTGCAAATATTAAATCAATACATTTCAGAGAACAATACATGACCTACTGGGAAAAGAGAACAAGTAGCAATGTCAAATAGGAATTACACAGAATACCTCAGCACTGTAGAAATAAAACTATAAATAATTTCTTGTACCAAAGCACAGACATTAATGATGCACATTTCCCAGAGCTGACATATTCCAGTTAATAAATTCAAAATAAAGAGATATTTTTCTACCTTTTGTGCATTTTTTTTCAGTTGCAATTGCTCCAGCCACTTCTGGTTTCTTCGTGTCTTCTGCTATCTCCATCGTCTGCTGTCCATTTGTCCTTTCTTCTCTCTTCTAGTTTTTTTCCATTCTCTCTCTCTACATCTGCTTTAACATACTAATCTTTCTCCTTTTGCTCTTTCCTCATTCCTATTTCATCCACTCAAATTTTACCCCTCCATCCTCAATCCCCACTTACTCTCCCAATACCTGGCCAATTGTAGATTTGTCTTCTCTTCCAGACAAAATATTTTTCCCCTCTCCATTTCACTTTCCCAGCTCCATCCCATTCTAATCCTCCCCCAACATCAGCTCCCTTCTAGTTCCAGCCCCACCCAGCATCTGCTCCTTTCTAGTCCCTGCATCAGTCCATTTCCAGTCCTATCCTAGCCTCACCATCAGCCCATTTCCAATCCTAGCCCCCCATCAGCCCATTTCCAATCCTAGCTCCCTCCCCTCACAGCCCATTTCCATTCCAAGCCCCCCTCCCCATCAGCCATTTGCAGTTCAAGCCCCCCTTCCACTCAGCCCATTTCCAGTCCTAGCAACCCCCCCAGCCCATTACCAGTCCTAGACCCCCCATAGCCCATAACCAGTCCTAACCTCCCCATAGCGCACTTCCAGTCTTACCCCCCCATCACCCCATTTTCAGTCTTACCCCCCCATAGCCCATTACCAGTCCTAGTCCCCCCCATAGCCCACTTGCAGTCGTATCCCCCATCACCCCATTTTCAGTCTTACCTCCCCTCATAGGCCATTACCAGTCCTAACCCCCCACTCCGCCCACCTCCAGTCCTAAACCCCATCACCCCATTTTCAGTCCCTAGCCCCCACCATAGCCCCATTACCAGTCATAACCCCCCCTGCCAATAGCCCACTTCCAGTCCTAACCCCATCTGCCCATTTCCAGTCCTAGCCCCCACCATAGCCCATTACCAGTCATAACCCCCCCCCCTGCCAATAGCCCACTTCCAGTCCTAACCCCCATCTGCCCATTTCCAGTCCTAGCCCCCCACCATAGCCCATTACTAGTTATAACCCCCCCCCAGCCCATTACCAGTCATAACCCCCCCTGCCAATAGCCCACTTCCAGTCCTAACCCCCATCTGCCCATTTCCAGTCCTAGCCCCCCACCATAGCCCATTACCAGTTATAACCCCCCCCTCCCCCCTCTGCCAATAGCCCACTTCCAGTTCAGTCAGCCCCTCCATAGCTCATTACCGTCCAACAAAAAAACCCCCAAAACCCTGGCTTCTGCTGCTGCCGTTGCCGCCGTGGCAGCAGCAGAATCAATTGTCCAATTAAAAAACAAACCCTGACTTCTGCTGCTCCAGCAGCTGTCCTGCGGCCCCTTGCCCGCGGCCCGGAGATCCGCCTCTGCTCTATCAGCGGCGTGCTTTTCAAGCCGCGACGAGAGTAATTCCCCTCTCCGCGCGGTTTTAAGCCGCGCGAGAGGGGAATACTCTCTTCGCGGCTTGAAAAGCACGCCGCTGAGAGCAGAGTCGGATCTCCGGGCAGAGGGAAAGGGGCCGCAGGACAGCTGCTTGAGCAGCAGAAGTCAGTTTTTTTTTTTAATTTGACAATTGATTCTGCTGCTGCCACGGCGGCAACGGCAGCAGCAGAAGCCAGGGTTTTGGGGGATTTTTGGTTTTCCGCCGTCGCGGGCCGCACAAAGTTGTCTCGCGGGCCGCATGCGGCCCGCGGGCCGCGTGTTTGAGACCCCTGGTATAAGGGATGGTGTACTTCTGTCCACAAAAGAAGAACGGGACCTAGGCGTGATTGTGTCTGATGATCTGTTTGATTGTATATAGTGTCACACCCTCATCGGGCCCCTCCGGTGGAGACTGGTATTATGGCTTAATACCTTTTCTTGGCTTTCTATATGCTATAGATAGCCCTGCCTGGCCCTCTGTGGGTGGTAGTTGTACCGTCTTCTTGTAATCACTCAAACACACAGTTCACACTTTAAATCAAGGGCTTTATTCCCCGTCCAATGAGGTATTCTTTTTCTTGAAGAACAAAATAATCAAAAGCCACTCTGGCAAAATAACAGAAGCAAACATTGAACAAAAATGCTTTCCTCAGCTTTAACTTTTTAACAAAAGAAAAACAGTTCTCTTCATGAGCACTTAATCCTTTTCTTTTGCTGATATAAATCATCAGGATTCACTTTAAACCAAGCAACTTCTGCCAGTTACTGTGTTGCTGTTTAAACCTTCCTTGTACATATATTTTCTTATCTCAGTGAAAACTCTTCCTCTTCGGTTGTCACTAACGAGCATTCCATGGGTTCAGTGTTATCTGGTACATTAGAAATATCATATGGCATTAAAGGATAAACATTTGTACCCACGTTTTCTGTAGCAGCTGTCCTGCCGAGCTCACTCTGGTTAATCACGTCAGCTACGTGACTGCTTCCTGGCTTTAGGCTAAAACACTGCTGGGTATTACCGTATACTCTGGATAATGGCTTGTAAGAGCACTCCTCCTGTGTAAAGCTATGAGGTAACTGCCCATAAACACTGGTATTAGAGTCAAACAGCTTGTGTCCTGCCTTGAATGGGTTAAAGGCTAATTCCTCTGATACAGCTGTGGGAGTTTTCAGTGCTGACAACGGCACTCGAGAGAAGTCTGAGCATTTAAAGTTGCTAGCAGAATTATAAGGTAAGAGACCTTCCTTTCTCTTGTAACTGCCCGTACAAGGAAAGAAGTTGTTTCCTTTTCCCTTTATCTCTGCTCTAGGCTGGCTTCTTCTATTAATCCTGGACTTAGCCCATTCGGGTGTAAAACAGTCCTGTTCCACTTTGAATGCCTTGCTTCCTGCAACAGGATTCCTCCCTCTTCCTCTTCTGGCTTTCACACACACACTCTGTGTTCAACAGCTGATCTCCACACGTACTCACATAGTCCTGAGACTCATTCAAGCTGTCCTCTGGTATATGTTGCTGACACTCTCTCTCATTTCCTTCCTTCCACCAACTTTGGTCCTGGAGATGAGATTGGCTTATAGTGTTTCTTTCTCTTTCCCTCCGTTCCCACGACTGAGGTTGTTGCTTCCACCTCTGTCCGTGCTCACTCTCCCTCACTGCTTGTGAGTGTGCCTTATGTATCTGTCCCCGGGTTCCACCCCTTCTCAGCTGATCCCTATCAGGTAAATCAACCTCCATTCTCATGCTGGCTGGGTGTGTCTTTTTACCCTTTTTCCACGTGTGCTGTGGTTGCTCATAGCAACTATTTGACATGTTTTTGTTTACCTCATCAGGTTCTGCCTGATTTTCTCCGTTAATCTCCATTTCCTCTGGGTCCCCTGGGTTTACCTTGTGACAATAGTTATCCCCGGTTTACACACAGTTACCTTCCCTGTTATCTGTAAACCTATGTCAGTTTTATATTGATAGGTACTTGTTGTTTAATGTAAACCGCACTGATGATGAATAGTGCGGTATATAAAAACTGTAAATAAAATAAATAAATAAATCTCAAAGTAGCTAAACAGGTAGAAAAGGCGACGGCAAAAGCTAGAAGGATGCTTAGGTGCATAGGGAGAGGAATGGTCAACAGAAGAAAGGAAATGATAGTGCCCCTATATAAGTCTTTGATGCGATCTCATTTGGAGTATGTGTGCAATTCTGGAGAGCACACCTTCAAAAGGATATAGAGATTGGAATTGGTACAGAGGGTGGCTACTGAAATGGTTAGTGGGTTTCATTATAAAGCACGAGGACAGACTTAAGGATCTTAATATGTATACTTTAAAGGAAAGGTTAAATACCTCCATGGCATAAATGCACAGGAGGAGAGCCTCTTTCAATTGAAAGCAAGCTCGGCTACTAGGGGACATAGGATGATGTTGAAAGGGGATAGAATCAGTATGGAAAGAGTGGTAGATGCATGGAATAGTCTCCCAGTGGATGTGGTAGAGATGAGTACAGTATCTGAATTCAAAAAAGCATGGGACAAACACAGAAGCTCTCTAAAAGCAAAAATGGGACTGTTGTATTGGTTGATATGGAAGGGCAGAGACTAGATAGGCCATGTGGACTTTTTCTGCCGTCATGTTTCTATGTTTCTAAGATCTAGGAATGGGGCTCTGGAGGCTTCTATGAAGTTTATTTTTCCTTGCAAATGTATGATTTCTTTTTTGTCTAAACAGTATAGGGGTCATTCTGAGCCATGAATAGCGGGGATGGACATCTCGTTCGGACGTCCATTCCCGCTATTTGTGCCCTTTCCTGGCCCCGTCCTCCTTCCCCACATGTTGTACGGGGAAGTTAGACGGGAGGGGGAAAGGGACAGATCAGGGGTGGTGTTAGGGTGGGCAGTGGGCTGTCATTGGCTCTGGACATGCAGGGCCGATTCTAATGTCGGCCCTGTACGTACAAGGCTGGTGACTTGAATGGGGAACTAATTCCACCTCAGAGGTAGAATAAGTTCCCTAGTCGCCAGGGGATGGCAGGCCAAGGGCACGGAAGGCGCAGGAAGGGCCTGAGGATATTTCCTGCAGCCTGACCCTGGCCTTAGGAGGCCAGATCAGGGGTCAGGCTATGCGGAAAGCATTTCAGGAGCCGGCGGCTGGGGATCGCGGCTTTTAAAAGGAGCCATGGTGCTATAGCAATTGGATGCCATGGCGCCGCAGCTCCATTTAAAAGCTCTGACTGAGTTAGCTGGGCAAGGCTTGTACATGCAGGCTGGGCTGAATCATGGTCCCGGCCTGCACGTACAGGCCTATTCGCGATTCTGATCCCGCAGGGCTAGATGTGGCCCGCGAGACCAGAATTGCAACTCCATGTGTCCAGTTCCGACCGGGCGCACAGAGGGCCGGTACGTCTTGGATGGAATTGAACCCTATGTGTTCTTTGAGCCGGATAAGTTGCTGCAGTTTCTCATGTACAGAGAGGGTCTTGTACAAATGATGGAGTCTTCTCAAGATGATACTGTAAGGCCAGCTGAGCTTTGATGGGATGGGATGGCAACCGCTAGTATTGTGATTTTGCCTGGTTAATTCCCTTGTTTTATTTCCTATTCTTGCTGCTTTTTTGGGGTGGTGGGACTATGATTATTTGTATTAGTTTCTTATTGTTAGATTGCCTATTGTATTTGTTCAGTTTTCCTTATTCATTCATTTGTATGTATATTTGAAATTGAATAAATACAACATTTAAAAAACAAAGAAGACCAAACGAAATGAAGAAGGACAATGGAGAAAAATGTAGCCACTCAGAAAATTGATCTGCTCTATCAGGGAGCCACACTTCCTTGGAATGCCCCAGTGAACTAAACAATGATGTATATGAGCATGTTTATGAACAGGAGGAATACAGCACAGCAGTATCATGTGCACAGATGCAAACGGAAACAAGACTGAAGTTGACTGAAGTAACCCATAGCCGAGAAGTGCTGATACCTGGATACTACCCTTCTTCTAATGTCTAGCTACATCTGTTCAGATCAGTCCTAGAGAAGCTCCATACCTTTGGCCTAAAAACCTGTTAATTTGCATATATTATGGATTCTCTTAAAACCAGCGCTTTTTTTGGGGGGCGGGGTGATCCCCGGTACTGGATTTTGGAACCAGTGCAGTCACATTTCTCTTTCTTTATATATAAGCTTTTAAAACGTCCAGCCCTCAACTGGTATTAATTGGAGAATAAAACAGAAAACCAAAATATATCTCGATATTGAGAATTAAACAAAGCAACCTCTAACCAGTCATCTAATGCTGCTTTCTAAAGTTCATTATCTCTTCAGTCTACAGAGGAAACTGTCAAGTTTGAAATTACAGGGAAGTAAATGAACGCTAACTTTTTAATCTGAATACCGGTAGAAACAGGTCTCCTGCTGTGAAGTAAAGATCCTTTTAGCAGAACAATGAAAGAACATATCTTGTGCACAAAGAATCAATTTGTATTTACCCTATCGACCTTGAAGTACTACTGGAAAGATGTGAACTAAATACTAAATATCAGAGGACATTAAACAGTAGAACTTTTCATGTTATAGATGCTTGCTTGCTTTGGCAATCTTCCCCAGTCCACACATGTGTGATCTTGATCCAGATCTAGATATTCCAGGGTTTGTACTGAAATCCTGATATCCTGATGAAAGAGAGAGGTGATGTCAGGGCCATGGTAGGGGAGGGGCTTCCTCTGAATAGCCAACCTGAAATCCTCTAAAGAAGATCAACACAGAGCAAAGGCATGTAATCCTGAAGGCCCCCAGTGTGATGTCCCAACCTCTCTTCTTTTCCAATACACCATTAGCCACAATGAGGGCAATTTTCAAATCCTGTGCGGAGCTTGCAGGTCCATCTTCTTCACTGGGAAACTGCATGGAATTTCATTTGAAAATGTTGAGCCAGAGAGGAAGTGATGTCACCTGGCAGATGGCGGCTTAATTTAGGAGCTCCCATCGGGACACTGCAATAATTGAGTTAAAAGTGAGAGAACCCCCTTCTTACCTTGGTGCAGTGGACCCTGCGGACCCTTTGATAGTTGGCGATCTGGGTGCACAAAAAACTTGCGAAGTTTAAATCCTTCTACGCGAGTGATGGCAAATGTAAGCTGCGAGACCCGCAGGAGCACATGGCATCAGGGGAAGACTCGGAGCAGGACTTGGAGCGGGCTGATGAAAGCTGCACAAGAGGGGATATATGGGGGTGGATGCACACTTTAAGGAAGGACATTGTAGCTAGCCGTGGGGCTATCAAGGAGGCCCTGGAGGAGATTAAAGGGGAAGTACAAGAGCTGGGACATAGAGCTGAAACTCTGGAGGAGCAGGCCGAGAAAGATTCCACGATGGCAGCCTAGATACAGCAGTTACAAGTGGAGCAGGAGCTTTTATAGGACAAGCTTGATGATGTTGAAATTGCACGCGGCGGACTAATGTGAGGATTTAGGTGCTCCCGGAGATGGACTGGGTTGCTGATTCCATTGCCATGGTCCAGAAGGTGTGCCAGTTGCTGTTACAAGACGTGGAGGGCAGTGCAGAAGGAGAAAACATTTTGGTGGATAGGGCCCACAGAGCGTTGGGCCCGCTGAGAGCTGGCAAACTGAGGAATCTTATGGCCTGCCTATCCTCTTATGCCTAAAAAGAGCGGGTGATGCGGGTGGCGGCCCGGAGGGGCTGTTTCACCTGGGAAGGGGAGAACATTGAAATGTGTCATGATTTGTCGGCTGGCACGCTACAGCATCGAAGAGACATGAGGCCAGTGACACAATATTTATGTACTGAGAAGGCAAAGTATTGCTGGCTGCTCTCTTGATGGACAAAAATAGCAGGAGCTTCAGAGAGCGCACAGTAGAAGAGGCATGGAACACCCTGCGTCAAGAGGGGGAACATAACTTGCCGGAGCAATCGCAGGTCCAGGCACAGCCTGTCTACAAGGGTTCTTTTCCCAGATGGGAGAGGGCCCCGGCGAAAGGGCAGTGCTATGGAGGAAGTCTGGAGGACTGGGTAAAAGTGGGACCCCTGGAGCAGCCACCTACCTTCCGGCTGCCTGAGCCCTTTTGAATTGGTTGCAAGTCTGAGTGTGACTTTATTGGGTAAAAGGGGGGAATGGGTATGGTTTAGGTGGTTTTGTTAATGGGGATGCAGGGGGTGTGAGAGTTTGGTTTGGGGCTATTGCATTTTATTGTTGTAATGTTGATGGCGGGGAGGGTGGATGGAAAGATGGGGGGCGGGAAGTGCATAGGCACGTTTAGGGAGGGAAGCGAGGCATTATGGAGGGCAGATCCTGGGGGAGGGGGTATGCTTTGTGTCCATGGGGGGGGGGTCCCTTCCTCAGATAAGGAGGCAGAGTGAAGCTCTGTCAGCTAGGGGGCTTGGGGGGAGTGGGGGAGGGGAAGTCATCTGCGTTGAGAGGGCAGAGGATGAGTGGATGAGAGAATGGCTGTGAGTTTGAAAGTCGGGACACTGAATGTGAGGAGTCTTAATTCTCCACAAAAACAGAAATGTTGCTGGGGGAACTTCGGGAGCAATACTGGTAGGTGGTGTTTGTACAGGATACACATTTGCGTAAGCATGATGAGCGCTTGCTTAACCCAGGGATCTTTCAAACCTTTTTTGTATCTTAAGAAGGTGATTGTCGGAAAGCAGAAGTGGTGATTATGATTAAGCAGGATGTCCCCTTTATCTTGGGGGGGGGGGGCGGATGTTTTGGAAATTGAATGGGAGGGCCTTAGTGGTTTGGGGGGAGTTGTCCGGGGAGACTATAACTCTGGTGTTGGTGTATGGGCCCAATGTTGAGCAGAAGGCATTCTGGGAGGATATGTGTTGGTGGCTGGATAGGAAGATCCATGGGAAGTTTTTGTGGGGGGCGACTGTAATATAACGCTTGACAGACGCTCAAGAGGGGTTGGGGGGAGAGACCCTGGTCTGAAGGGCTTGCAGAAGTGGTTGCAGGAGTATGGGTTAGGTGATCTTTGGAGGATGGCTAATCCCTCAGTGCGGGATTATATTATTACTCCCTAGTGCATGCGTTTTACAGTCAGATTCATTACCTTTTCGGGGATACGTATTGGGGAGAGACCCTGGATAAAGCGAGGATCAGCCTTGCTATCTAGTCAGATCACTCTCCAGTGGAGACCTGGTTTGGACCCATTTTGGAGCCGAGTCGGAGAACCTTCTGGCAGTTGAATAAGAATCTTTTACAGGGGGAGGAGGTGAATCAGCAGTTAGAGAGGGTGATAGCAGATTATATGGAATTTAATGATAATGGGGAAGTAGCAATGGGTATCCTGTGGGATAGGTTGAAGGCAGTGTTGAGGGGGCACCTTCTTCAGTTGGGGGCCTGGAGGAAGCGGACGTGGAAGAGGTTCAGCACCTTACAGCTCAGTTGGCGTGTCTTGAAAAGGTCCATAAACATTGGGGGGGACCCAAAGACACGGGGGCAGCTGGAAGAACTTTGATGGCAGTTAAATGCCCTCCAGTTGGAGTGGTGAGATCAGCTGGATCAGATGAGGCAGATTTATTATGAGTTTGATAATAAATTGAGTTGTATTTTGGCAAATAAATTGCGCACTCAGGTTAAGCGACATGCCATTGTGAAGTTAAAAGGGCCCCAGAATAAATTTGTTTAAAGGGAGGGACATTCGGGACCAATTTCAGGAGTATTATAAGATGTTGTATGTGGCAAAGCCTCCAGGAGATGCTGTGACTATTTTGGATTACCAGCAGAATGGGGGAGAAGGTTATGAATAGCTTGATGCACCAAAGAGTGAAATGTTGGAGCAGGTTATTATGCTTGAAGAGTTCCAGTCGGTTATTAAGTGCTTGACAGCCTGTAAGGCGCCAAGACTTGATGGTTTTACAGGTTTGCTGTATAAAAACTTTAAGGGGCACTGGGGCCCATCTTGCTGAGAGTTTTTAATGCAGTCTTACAGGGGGTGGCCCTGCCACCATCTATGAGACAAGCAGCCATCGTGGTGGTACCTAAGCCAGCCAGAGAGGGACCCGGCGGTATGTGGGTCGTATCGTCCCATTTTATTGTTAAACATCGATGTTTTATTTATTTATTTTTATTTATTTATTTAACAATTTTTCTATACCGCCTTTTCATTTAACTTCAACTTTTACATAGAACTTGTAAGTGTAAACAATAACATCAAAACTTCAAAACTTAAACAATCACATAAGAGTTTCAAAGAAGAATGAAAGGGAGGGGTCAGGTGGAAGTACTGAAATTAACCTTATATACTATACATCGTAACAAGAGAGATGGGTGGATGGATGGTGCAAAAAGCACAACTTATGTAAATAGGCGTTTGGAGTGGGGTGGGCAAGGTACCGTGGGATGATTAGTGTGATTGGGGGTCTTCATTGACTTGTTCGATGAATAGGAAGGTTTTGAGTAACTTCCGGAAATCTTTTATGTCAGTTGTGGATTTTAGCTTTTCAGGGAGTGAATTCCAAATAGCGGGGGCAGCAAGAGAGAGAGAGCCCTCATAGAGGTGGATTTATTGGTTTTAGTGATCAGACTAGGGGTTAGTAAGGTGTTTTTGGTGCTGCTCCTGTCAGGTATTTTACTTGCTTTGGTGCCGATGAGCTCTTGTAGTATACCTGCTGACATGTTATTTTTTATCTTGAAGATGGTGAGAGCCGATTTATATTTTGCTCATGAGGAGATTGGTAACCAGTGCAGATCATGCAGGATGGGAGTTATATGGTCTTGTTATGAAGTGCCAGCGATAATACGGGCAGCAGTGTTCTAGACTAGTTAAAGGGGTCGAGTGGATTGTTTGGGTAGTACTTAGAAGAGGAGATTATAGTAGTCCAGCACAGGTGTAATGATGGCCTGGCATACTGTACGGAAGTGTTCTTTATTGAGGAGAGGTTTTAGTCTTCGGATCATTGCTAGTTTGAAGAAGGCAGTCTTGGACATCTTGTTGATATGCTCTTGGAGGGTAAGTTGTTTGTCTAGTATCACTCCAAGGTATCGAACTTCATTTTTTATTGTGATCGATACATTTGAGATGTTGATTGAGGTAGGAGGGGTGAATGTGGATTCCCGTGTAATGATGATCACTTCAGATTTTTTAATGTTGATGTTCAAGTTATTGTTAGTAAGCCATGTCGTCATTTCTTGTATGCAGGTTGATATAGTGATATAGTCTGGGGAGTCTAGATGGATTGGGATATATGCCATAATATCGTCAGCATATATGGCATATTGTATCTTGTATTTGCATTCTCATTCACTGCTCCTACACTCTGGAACAACCTCCCTATTGAACTTCGCACCATAAAAGACCTCATCCAATTCAGAAAAGAATTAAAGACTTACCTGTTCACTGAACATTTTGAAATCCCCTACTCCCCCAAAGCCAGCCCCACTACAAACGTGGAAACAATTACACAAACTCCCTTAATCCCAACACCATAACCGCATGCCTGCCCACCCTCACACACGCCCCAAAGAAGACATAAAAGGAACTAAATTCCAGCACCTACACAAATACCCGCACTACACACCACACACTGTAAATATACATTTGTAAAAAAGTTTGATGTTTTGTTTTGTTCTGCTTTAATACCCACTAAGTTAAATTTTATTGTTCAATGTAAATAGCTAGTTTCTATTGTTCTATGTAAAGAATGTATACAAATGTGTACAAGACTGTTAACCTGTTATATGTAAACCGCCCTTGATCTCTGGAAGGGGCGGTATAAAAGAAATAGTTAAATAAATAAATAAATAAAAATTTATTAAATATTTTGCATACTGGCTGAATGTAAATATTGAAGAGAAGAGCCGATAGTGAGGAGCCTTGGGGGACTCCTTGAGTTTTGTGGAAAGGTGCTGAGGTGAGATGGCTGGATGTTACTCTGTTGTCTGTCTTCGAGGTATGATTGAAACCATTTGATGGTGGTGTCTTGGAGGCCAATCTTCAATAGACGCTTCAGTAGGATGTGGTGGGAAACTGTGTCGAAGGCGGATGATATATCGATCAAAATTAGCCCTTCTTTATATTGTCTATTCATTTGAGTACGTTATCAAATAGATGTGTGAGAAGTGTCTCAACACTGTGGTTTGGGTGGAATCCATGCTGGTGGGGATCCAGTAGGGCATATTTGTTGATATGGTTTTGAAGCTGTCTTTGGACAATCTTTTCGGTTATTTTAGCCAGGAATGGGAGGCTGGATATTGGGCAGTAGGCTGAAGAATCGATACTATTAGTTGAGGTGGTTTTTGGAATAGGGCGGATAGTAGATTGCTTGAGTGCTTTAGGCATGTGGCCCTGAGTGAGAGAGGTGCTTATTATCTTTTGGATGTATGTGTTAAGGTCTTCTTTGGTGGATATAATCCAAGTAACCGGGCAGAGTTCCGATGGTGAAGTGGTGGTGTTTAGAGCAGTGATAGTTTGTGCTATTTGTTCGGTCGGTTTGTGCTATTTTGTTAAGATTTTGGCGAAAGTATTGGCTGAACAGCTGGGACAGGTGTTGCTGGGGGTGGTGCACCCGGACCAGGCTGGGTTCATTGAGGGGCAGCAGGCAGTCGATGGGATGCGGAGAGTACTCCAACTAATATGGTTGGCGAATAGGGAGCAGCAGGAGGCTATGCTTCTATCAATAGATGCCGAAAAGGCCTTTGATAGGGTTCACAGGGATTTTCTTTTGACTGCTCTGAAGCATGTTGGTGTAGGCCCGAACGTTTTGGCCTGGATTTGAATGCCTCCCTAGGAGCTAGCTTTGGGTTGGAGCAGTTGAAGACCAGCTCCCCAGATACATCGGCGTCCCAGGCGATGTGTGTGCTAGAAAAACTGGCACAGGTGACTTTAGATAGCTTACGGGAAGCCATCTCATCACTTCAAAGATCCCTGCTTCCTATTGTGGGTGCTTTTTCGCAAGAATTGAATGACGTTAAAGGCCAGTGTTCTACGGTGGAGACAAATTTGGTGGGGCAAGCTGCTAGAGTGACTCGTCTGGAAGCTCATATGGAAGATCTACAGGCCTTGGAGGAGCCCAATCCATGGAGCGAATGATTTATGCACGGCGTTTGGAGTTCATGGATAATCAGCTACGACGGAATAATTTGAGGTTTTTAAACTTTCCAAGATCTCCATTAATGGAACCTATGGGCTTGGTCCGTAAGTACTTTATAGAGGTCCTGCTGATGCATGCTGAATCTTTACCTCCTATTGTGAGAGCCCAGTATGTGGCGATTTCATCTGTTGAAGTGGATACGGAGGTGGGTCGTGAGGGTGCTGCTGGGTCTGCTCAGTTTAATCTGATGGAGTTTCTTGAGAGCTCCCTGGAAGTGGTGACTAGTCGTGCTACACTATTGGTTTGCTTTGCATTTGAGTCTGACCGAAACTCTGTCCTTAGATCATATTTTCGGAAAATGTCTGTTTCTCAATTTCTGGGGTCTAAAATCTCTTATTTTTCCTGATCTTTCTAGGGACACCCAGAAAAGGCGGAGAGATTTTTTGGCTTTATGTCAAAGGTCTACCGCCCTGGGAGCGCAATTTAAAGTATCCGTGTAAATGTTTGGTATTATATCAATCTAAGCAATTTCTCTTTTTTGAACCTCAGCAATTGGTGCAATTTCTTCAGGGCAAGGAGGGCAATGGGCGGGTTTGATTCCTGTACCGGCTGCCATATTAAATAACTATGCTCGTATGATTGTGATGTAAGGGTGGGCTCTCCATATTACTGAGTGGCCCTTTCCTTTCTTTTTTTCTTTTTCTCTTTTTTTTTCTTATTTCTTTATTGGGACCTTATTGGGGTTGTATTTTGTGGTCTAAAAAACCATATATGTATGATTTACTTTTAATGATTTGTTACCTGCATAAGTTTGTTATCCTTATTCAATGATTCTGGATTATAATTGTGAAACTTAATACAAATAAAATTTAAAAAGAGCCCTCCCAGTTGCTGAACCCCAGAGCATAGCAGTAGAAACTCCCTGTGATGTCCCTGGGTGTCCCTAACCACATCCGAGTATATACGAACTAGTAACCCTTGAAACGAGATTTCTTTTACAAAAGAATAGCTTAAGAAGCCATTCTTTATCAGACAAAAGAGCAAAAGTAATAAGCAAAGTACATGGAACAGGCGATTCTTCCTGGGAAGACTCCAATAAATCAAAGCATCCATTTGTTGATCAGTAATTCTTGCAGAAGAAACAGTTTTGTGGGTTTTTTTTTTTACCAGCTGGGAGATAATACCCCCTCACAAAGGTGCAATCATCTAACTAGGAACAGCCAAAGTTTCTATCAAATAGGTCTTAAACATGTCTCTTGCAGATATTGTAGAGACTCGTAGAAAGTTAATCAATCTCAGGTTATTAGCCCAAGAAAAGTTCTTCAAATATTCCAGTTTAGAATATACCGAAGCAAAATGCTTAATAAAGGATGTAGACTGTTCTTACAATGTAGATACTTTTGCCTGTATCTCAGAAACCTCTGACTGAACTGTTGTTACCTTACACTTTAATTGCTATATCACAGCCATATTTTCATGAACTTTAACTGCCAGCGATGAAACCTGGAGGAGCAATGCTTCCCCTAATGAAACAATAACCTGCCATATAGATTCCAGCATAAAACTAATTGGTCTCTCTGAAGAAAATAGCACAGTTTCACCTGGTTGGGCTGGAACAGCTTCCATTCTTGCTGGCGTTATCACACCTCTCTGACTGGCGGTCTCAAATGCCGCCGAATCACTACCCATCAGCACCGAAGGCTCAGCAAGTCGAGGTTGTCCCAGAACAGGAGAAACATCAACCTACACTGCATCAAAGTCTGACCTTCACAGCTGGGATAAAGACCCCTGCACCAAGTGGGTTCCCAGCTGCAGGCTCCCATCGGGGAAATGCTGGTAACACGCCACCTTTGGTGTTGGCTGCAACTCAGGGGAAAAAGATGATGACACTGAAGTAGTCGCTGAGCTCTCCAGTCCCAGCAAAATTGCAGCCTGGCTAACCTCCCCTGCCGCAGTTGGATACTGAGGCAGACGAACAAGGTATGAGTCAAGGGGTCCAAAGACCACTGTAGAAACGGGTGTAGAGATAGCAGGGGCTTGGGAAGGCTGCAATCCCCCCCCCCCCGCCTTATGCTTCTTCTCCATGGAGCACAGTGCCCGCTTCACGACAGCCTAACCTGCCACCATCTTGACTCTGCCCCCAGAATTTTAATCTTTTTCACAAACAACTGCATGCTCTTCTGTCTGTCTTCCTGCACTCCACCATTCACACAAGAACTCTCACACACAAATTCAGCTATCCTCATCATACCTGACATACTCTTCTGGAACTTTATCATTTGTATCTAAAGCAGCAAATCAATTTTTCAGGCAGTCTTTTAATTCCAGCGGTATATTCTCAAGGTCATATTTTGCTACATTCATGAGTGGCTTGCTCTTTTTCAACTTTAGCTTGGGTTTGCATACCAGTAGTTGGTGATCTGTACCACAGTCAGCTTCAGGTTTTATCTTTGTTGATGTTATCGAGTTTTTCCATCGTTGTCTTCCACAGATGTAGTCAGTTTGATTTCTATACAATCCATTGGGTGAAGTCCACGTGTAAAGTCGGCGCTTGTGTTGCTGGAAGAAGGTGTTTAAGATGAACATATCATTGGTCTTTCAGAATTCCATCAGTCTTTCTCCAGCTTTGTTTCTGTTGCCAAGTCCATATTTTGCAACCACTTTGCCTTCTTCTTTGTTGCCAACCTTTGAGTTCCAGTCACCCATGACTATCATGATATCCTGTTTGCATGTTCTCTCAGTTTCATAGATCCCATCGTCTTCCTCTTCTGCAGCTGTTGTTGGGGCATATACCTGAATTATAGTTGTGTTGATGAGCTTTCCTCATAGTATTTCTGCTAATTATCTTCATTCCCTTATTCAAAAAGTGCTTAACAATAGAAGATCTAATACACTGAATTCTTTATATGTGCCTCTAGCTTACACCAAGTTTTGCAAAATCAAGAAGAGCCTTCTCCTTCTTTGCACCTACGCTCTGGAATCTATTCCCAGATCATCTTTGAGTCATAAATGATCTTGTGGAGTTCATAAAAATAGTTAAAAATGTACCTTTTTATTCAATACTTTCAAATAGTATAATTTAATTCTGTATTATACCTTGTATGCAATATTTAACTGTTACTTATCACTTGTGATAAGTAAGATTTTTATGGCCATGTTTTATTGTGAACCGCTTAGACTCTTAGATTTGCAGTATATACGTTTAGCTAAATAAATAAATGGCCATTTGGTTTAGGAGGACGCTGTCTCCTCAAGCCAGGTCTCTGTGATGCATGCAATATCTATTTTGTTTTCCTTTATAAGATCAACTAGGATGGGGATCTTGTGGCATATGGATCTTGCATTGATGAGTTTACATTTAAGAGGTGATTCTGCTTGGTTGGGGAAGAGTATTGGGTGGATTTGAGGATGGTGGAAGAGTTCCTGGTCCATGGCTTGAGTAGGAGAGGCTGTAGTCTGTAATATGGACAGTGGATAGTGGGGATTTATTTAGCATTTCTTCTATATCGCCTTTCCATGTTATCAAGGTGATTTACATTGACAGAACAGTTTACATAGAACGCTTGATGTTATAACTTTATACATCACAAAGTTGAACTAAGTAACATTTCAACAGCAACTATTTACAAATCTAATATGGGGTAATCAGTTTAGGTAGCAGTCAGTATTGTGGAAGGGGTGCTTGGTAGGGGTATTTGAGTGTTAAGTCTGTGGGTCTAGTGTTTTATCAAAGTATTCGGTGAATAGGAGTATTTTTATTTTTTTCTGGAAGTCAGGGGAGTCCTTAATAGATCTTAATTGGTGAGGGAGTGATTTCCAGAGGGACAGGCTGAAGTGTTTGAATGCTCTTTAGAGTGCTGTTGGTGTGGTACTGCTCTTGATTGACGTAGTTGACAGAGTGTTTTGATGGTGTGTCTTCCTTGACTGAGTGTCTGGCATCTTCTGGAATAGTAGTTTTAAGCAGTCAGCAGACTGGTTGCTCACGGTCTTGAAGGTCATCATTATTGATTTGTACTTTATTCGGGATTGTATGGGTAGCCAGTGAAGAGATTTTAGGACTGGAGTGATGAGGTCTTGTCTTTTGGATCCGGTGATTAGTCGTACTGCAGTGTTTTGGGCTAGTTGCAGGGGTTGGGTTGTGCTTTTGGGTAGTCCTTAAAGTATTAAGTTGCAATAATCTAGGAGTGGAGTGATTATTGCTTGACATATGGTAAAATGATTGCTGCTGATATGATTGCTTAGCTGTGGGTGATTGTGTAATAAGCAGAATGAGAACTACTAAGAATTGGTGATTCATGTTGGAATAAGTTCTCGGGTGAGATATTTGACTTCAGGGAGCTGCTAGGAGAGCTGGTCTCTATCAGAAGGTCTCTAAAAGAAGAATTTGGTAGGGTTTCAGAGGTGGAGATTACCTTTTCTGTGCTGCTGCCTGTAGCCTTCTCGTGTGTCCAGATGGTCTGAACATGGAGATTGTTGTTGGTGTTCTTCTTGAGTGTTCTTTATTGAGACTTGATTAGGCTCTGCGGTACTGTCCTGTTGGTTTGTTGTCTCCTAGATCCTTATGTTATTTCGATTCCCACCTAAGGGCCACGTCAAAGGGCCCTCTGATGAGGTCCTCAGGCAGGGACTGCCAGGTGCAGGAATGCTTAGAAGGCTTTTTAATTTTGAATTTGCTGCCGGAGGAGGTGATTGGGCAGGGAGGTGGAACTTACTGCCTCTCCACTGAGTCCCACTGCCTGTTGCTTTAGTTTTCGTGCTCCAGGTGGTTCGGCTGTAGAATTGGGGCCAGCAGAACTGTTTCGGCAGGGCACTAGAACAGGCTGAGCGATGCTGGGCTGTTTCTCTCTTTGGCACCCTGTGGAAGCTGGGCTGGGCTGATCGCTCTCTCTGCGGCACACCTAGGAGACTTTTTCTCTTCACACTCCTGCCGAAGCTCTCCTGTCTTTTTACATGCTAACCACTTGAGCATCCCTCCGGTCTCCAGAGCAAGACTAGACAGCACAAGATGCTCAGCATTTTTTTTTGTGTCCAATACCTTGTGGAACACTTTTCCTCCAGACTTACATACTGAGTCCTCACATAAGACCTTGAAGGTGGGTCTTAAGACCCACTTATTTAAACTAGCTTTTGGGGATGAAGCCTGACCTGCGTGATAGCACTTGCACTCTCCTCTGTTCCTTTACCTATTTCTTCTTTCCTATAACAATTGTAGTTCTTTCATTGATTTTATTTGTTATTGTAAATCACTGTGCTGCCTTCCTCAAGAAGTGGTATATAAAGACACCAATAAACAGTAAACCACAAATTCAGCTGCATTTTTACACTGCATGAAACTTTAGAATATTCCTTGAATAGCACCATATTTCTTTTCTCTTGTGTTTTCTTCTCCTGGAAGAAAAAAAAACATACACACTACCACTTTGCTCTTCCCCAGAGTTAGGATTATCAAAGCCATAGAGATAAAATGCATAATTAGTAACATCTGCTATACGATTACAAGTGAAGACTTAAGTTCTTGAGTGTAGTATTTGGGTAAAAGAAGCAGAAAACTCAGTCTCCTATTGAAGAGTACTGGAGATCAAAATGGAGGGAGAGGAAGTTGAGAAGAGCAAAGATCATGATGGGGATGGCTGATGTTTGCTTCTCCTATTTGCTAAAATGCCTAGAAACATGCTGAAGAATAAAGTTGTGGAGCAATTATTCTGTTTAATGGTAATGCTGTATACTGGGAAAGAGAACTGGACAATGTGGTGATTGAAAGTTGGATGTCGGAAACTGGGAACTGCCAGAGTTGGCGACTGCTCCTCATAATTAGGGATGGTTAGCATCAGCAACTCCATCTACACTTCCGAACTGGAAGTCCTATCTATCTCCAATTTGCCAGCTCAAGATCATTTAATTTATAACATGTAACCTTCACCCTCCGAGTCTCCCTATTTTTATGTAAATTTTCTTTTATTAGCCCCTATTTTGAATATTTTACTCTAACTAGAACTTTAGTGCGTGACCAAATCTAACACTCCCTCTCTTTTAAGAGCTGCAGTGCAATGACAATCACTATCCGTAGTGAAATAATCTCCGCATACAACAGTCATTGCATTTTGACAGATCACGCACGCCTTGAGGCAGTTACATAGAAACATAGAAACATGATGACAGAAAAAGACCACAAGGCCCATCTAGTCTGTCCTTCCATAACAACTACAACAGTCCACTTTTTACCTTTAGAGATCCTCTGTGTTGGTCCCATGCTTTTTTGAATTCAGTTACTGTCCTCATCTCTACCACCTCCACTGGGAGACTATTCCACGGATCCACTACTCTTTCCGTAAAGAAATATTTCCGTATATCACTCCTGAATCTATCTCCCTTCACCCTCATCCCATGTCCCCTCGTCGCAGAACTTGCTTTCAATTGAAAGAGGCTCTCTCCCTGAACATTTATGCCACGGATGTATTTAAACATCTCAATCATATCACCTCTATCCCGCCTTTCCTCTAAGGTGTACATATTAAGATCCTTAAGTCTGTCCTCATATGCTTTATAATGAAGACCACTAATCATCTTAGTAGCACCCCTCTGTACCGACTCCATCCTGTTCACATCCTTTTGAAGGTGCGGTCTCCAGAATTGCACACCATACTCCAAATGAGGTCGCGCAAATACTATGTACAGATGGATAGCCATCTATTTTATTTATTTACTATTAGCTGCAAATTTTGAAAAAGAAAAAGAGAGTAATTCCCAAAAATCTTTCAGGACCCTAAAGCCTTTTGGAAAAAGAGCTTGATGCATGTTAAAATAATCAAGCCTAAAGATCCACATCCGAGGCTGTAAACAACAGGGAAGCGCACGCTTGCGACGAGCCCGGGCGTGGGAGGAGCTGGAGACCCGAAAGTGTGGTCGTCAGGGAGACGAGAAAACAAACACTTGTCCCCGCCCCCAACGCCGCCACGAGAGGGAGCGTCGGCCGGAGTAATCGTGATGACGCGCCTTCTCCTTCCAAGATGGTGGACGGTTGGCGGCTTCGGTGGCTGAAGCATCTCTGTTGACCGTTATTTCCCCTTTTCATTCTTCTGAGACTTCGCAGTCGCTTTCGTTATGTCGGCGGAGGAGGAGCTGTCCCCGTCGGACGGAGAAGTGGGGATGACCGGGGAGCGATGGGCGCCGGTGGGGGCGGTGGCGAGCCCGGCGGAGGCTGAGGGGAAGAACGAGCCCGTGCAGCAGTGGCGGGGGACCCCGCTGCCGGTCGCCGTGGCCGAGAAGCTGCGGCGGCTGGAGGACGAACAGGAGCTGCTGAACTCGTCGCTGCTGGCCCTCACGTCGCACTTCGCGCAGGTGCAGTTCCGCCTGCGGCAGGTGGTGCGCGCGGGGCAGAGCGACGAGAAGGAGCGGCTGCTGCGCGAGCTCGAGGATTTCGCATTCCGCGGCTGCCCGCACGTGCTGGGCTCCAGGGCGCAGGACGCCAGCCTGCTGGACAGCTCGGTGAGTAGAAGAACCGGCCTCGGGCACAGCCAGGGTAGGTTTATTCCAAGGCAGGTGTAATTATACTGGTGCCTGTGAGAATTTGCACGGTGCGTGTATTTTACGAATAACGCACACGAATGCAAATCGTGATCTCCACTCTGCCTATTGCCCATCTCAGGAACTTTTCAGCATATACCACATAAAAGCAAAATCGGTCCTAGGGTGGCACCAGCATCAGTTCAGCAGCTCTAAATCGGAGCAAAAGTGGCCAGCAGGGGGCGAGTAGACTCTGAACGTGAGGCCTCTTGCGTCCTACCCTACTATTACAGGCCAGTGCAGAAAGCTGGAGCTAAACGCAGGGAGGTGGGCCCAGGTGGTTGGTATCAGCAGCAGTAATGCGCCCCCCCCCCCTGCCTATTCCGTATGGGGGTAGAGGCAGACAGCCAAAGCCGCTGCTTTTGGAAATACTGCCACTGCTATTGCCCGCCTCCCCCTCTTGAGACAGAATCAGCGGCAGCTGAGAGAGGGGCTTCTGCCTAGGGCAGTAGAAACACTTAGACCGGCCCTGGCTTAGATGTCAGGGTGCTACTAAACCCATAAAAAGTCAGTTCTGTGCACAACGCACAACTTTGATGCTCGATGCAGAAAAGGTAGGGTATAGAAATGAAGGATATGGTACCTGTGCACATGCAACTGAGCCATCAGTTAAACTGGGTGCAAAATAGCAGCGTTAAACTGGGAGAGCAAGCCAAACGCATGCACAGAAGTAGTCTGAAACGAGCACCAAGTGGCTGATTTGCATATTTATTTATTTATTTAATTTTCTTATATACCGTGCTATTTGTCATCAGTGCTGTTTACATTGAAACAATACAACAATTGGTCAGATATAACAGACCTATTACAAGTAACAGGAAAATTAACATGGAAGTAAACAGGGAAATCATTTACATTTCTAGAAAATACATGTTGGAGATATATTGGTCCCCAACAGTATTTTAATGGCATCGGGGACGATCGCAGCATGGGCTAAAGCCCCCAATGCCGTCAAAATACTGTTGGGGGCCGATGCCCTGCCAGAAAGAGAATTCCTGGTGGTCTAGCTGCTCCTGAACCTCCCCGCCCCCCCCCCCCCCCCCCCACGAAATAAAAATAAAAGAACCTGGTGGTCTAAAGGTCTATTTTTATTTTGGCTGGAGGTTGGGATTCAGGGGGCACTAGACCACCGGGTTATTTTATTTTTATTTTGGGTGGGGGTTCAGGGGCCACTAGACCACCAGGTTTTTATTTTGGGTGTTCAGGGGCTGCTAGACCACCAGGGGTTCTCTTTCTGTCGGGGCACCAGCCCCCAAAAGTATTTTGATGGCAGCAGGGGGCTTGTCCTGGTGCTGTGCGTCTCTGATGCCATCAAAATACTGTCAGGTGGGGGGGATAGGGTCTGCTGGACCACCAGGTATTTAATTTCCCTATTTTGGTGTCATCGTGGGCTTTGCCCAATACTTGGATAATCTGAGGAGGAATCGGGGAAAGCACCTGGTGCTATCAAAATACTGTCGGGGGCATGCATTATAAGACTTGTCACTTCAGACCCTGCAATTAAAATACTGGCGCTATGGCCTGTTGCAAAATCCTTTATGCCTGTCTGCATTGGGCTCAGCCATCATTTGCATAACATACCATGTGCAGCTCATTTTCCTTCAGTTTAAATACTTTTAAATGCTAGTGTTAATTGGGTGCTAGCTTCTCTGTTTATGGGATGTTAGCTAAAAAGTGCTTAAAATGTGAGGCTATCTGTGCTTAAAGGCCACGCTAGCTTTCTGCATCGGTTGTCAGACAGAAATCTTGGAGGGGCGGGTGGGAGGTAGCCAGCCAGCGTTGAGCATGACAACTGCTTTCACTTTGTTTTAAAGTTGGTGTGGTAGAGGGCAGTAGCAGCACATCTGACATAAGACCTGAAAAGGTGAGATACTAGAGGGGGGAAGGGTGGAGGAGGGCAGCAGAAAAAAGGAGGTGATGGTGCCTCTATATAAGTCTCTGGTTTGACCTAATTTGGAATATTGTGTGTAATTCTGGAGACCGCACTTTCAAAAGGATATAAACAGGGTGGAGTCGGTGCAGAGGGTAGCTACTAAAATGGTTAGTGGTCTTCGTTATTCGAGGACAGACTTACAGATCTTAATATGTTTACATTAGAGGAATTGGGGGATAGAGGAGATATGATAGAGACGTTTAAATACCTCTGCGGCATAAACACACAAGAGGAGAGCCTCTTCCAATTGAAAGCAAGCTCTGCTATGAGGGTACATAGAATGAGGGTGATAGGGGATAGATTCAGGAGTAATATGCAGAAATATTTTTTTACGGAAAGAGTGGTAGATGCATGGAATAGTCTCCAGTGGAGATGGTAAAGACAAGGTCAGTATCTGAATTCAAGAAAGCATGGAACAAACACAGAAGATCTCTAAAGGAAGAAGGTGACTATTGTAATTGATATGAAAGGGCATACTAGAAAGGCCATGCAGTCTTTTTCTGCCATCATGTTTCTATGAGGACAGTGGGGGTAGGGGGGGTTGAAGGACCAGAAGAAAAGGAGAGATGCTGGACAGTGGGGGGGGGGAGGGGGGGGAGGAGGGAATGCAGGGAAATGAGGCATATGGCTAAAGGTTTGCTTAGGGCATTAGATAACCTTCAGATGGCCCTCCATAAAAAATATTTTGTGTAATTGTATAGTTGTTTCAGAAGCTTGCACACTCTAGCAGTTTTATAAGAGTTCAGTTGAGTGCATAAACACCCTTCTGCATGCTCGGAATACCCCTTGAGCATATTTTTTTGAAAATCTAGTCTGCTCAGTGCTGCCTTGGTGCAGTGCTATAGACCCCAGTTCAAGTCTAGCTTTGAAAATCTAGTCACAGGTGTATTTAGTGTGGGGAAAACATGGTCTCGCCTACAACTTGCCTCCTGCTGCTTCATATGCAGGTCTACTGACACTAAATGCAGTCCTTCACTTTTTTGTAATTGAAGATTATCTGTGCTTATCCCATGCTTTCTTGAATTCTCTTATGTTTATGTTTATTTTAAATTTGATATACCGCTCAGGCCAAAGCATTAGAGCGGTTTACAATAATATATCATTTGCGGAAATACGAAAGGAACTCCATTTGTAAGATAGGACAGAGTAGAGGACAGAAACAGTCAAAAGAATAGGTAGAGAAAAGAAGAGGAACAGCAGGTTACCATAATATGAGCGTATGACAATCCAGTCCACAATTTCAATGCTCACTTCAGGATGAACGCCAAAGGGCCCTCTGGCGCGGACCCGCAAGGCGCGGACGCGCCCCCGAAGCTGCGATTTCAGCCGTTGATGCCATGTTTACCCTAGCAGGCCATTATGTGCATCTGTAAATCATGCTGAAGTCTGGGTTAAGAAGCCTTGTGGGAACGTGGCACACTCATCCCAGCAAATTCATGTAGTCTGGATAGATTCAGTATTTACCTGTTTTTCTATTGCCTCAGCTGCAGAAATGGTAAAGTACAATTGAGGAACACATCAGAAGCTGGGATGTCTTTCCTCCCCTTCCTCCAAGCAGCTAGTATTTTTCTGATAGGTACCATATACCATATTGTGTGCATTATGTTTAGTTCCTCTCTGCCCTATGTTTGTTTAGGTGTCTCAAATAACACAGGTACACTACCAAAAAACTGCCTCCAGTTTTGCAACTGATTCCTATAGATTTTGAGGTGCTGAATCCAGGAAAAATAGCCAAAATGTTCCATCACGTCACGTTTTCTTGCAAAATTAGATTTCTTACCCATATAAGGAATGTTCACATAATTTCTTTTTAGCCGACTGCAGTTTATTTTCTTGACCCAAAATAGAGGTTGTAATGGTTAACTAACTAGAAACACTCCCTCATGATATTTTAGAGTGTTTTGTATTCATTTTATACATTAACAGGACAATTGGGAGGCGGGGGGCTAAATCCAGTACTCGCGCTGGCGCATGTTCTTTGCTGTTCGCCTCGCCTCGTTCGCTCGCTCGCTCGCTCAAACACGGTGGTTGCGACATGAACGTTCCTGTCAAATTTCAGTTTCTTGCAAGTTCATTATTACCTTTTGTTTGCTCAGTCGTAATCCAGCTTTATTCCGAATTGGTTCACTACAGTTGTAGTTTGCAGTGCTGTGTATTTGTGATGGCTCACAGAGCCAGAGGTTGCGTCAACTCTCCGGACAGTTTTTGTTTTATTTGTGGGGAATATACCGTGAAAAAGCGGCAGAGGAACATTTCTGCATTTATTAAAAAAGTATATTTCGCCTATTTCGGTTTGAAGTTAGGCGATCAAGACAAACCGTGGGCTCCTCACAAAGTGTGCAAGACATGTGAGGAAGATCTACGCTTATGGATGAAAGGTAAAAAACAAGCATTTCGTTTCGGAATACCTATGATGTGGCGTGAACAAAGAGACCACAGCAGTGACTGCTATTTTTGCTCTTGCATTGTGAAGGGATACAACTTAAAAAACAAGAACGTAATAAGTTACCCCAACCTTCCCTCAGCAATTAGGCCTATGCCTCATAGCAACGAAGTACCTGTGCCTGAACCACCAAAATCTTTGGATCATATTTGTGTGGACGGTTCTGATCATGATGAGACTCATCAGATGGCTTTTCCCGATGAGTCCAGTACTTCCGAGTTTGAAACTGAACCAGATCCGAAACCTGAACTTTTCTCTCAAGCTGAATTGAATGATTTAGTCCGGGATTTAGGACTCCCAAAAGATGCTGCCCAACTGCTAGGTTCTCGGCTTAAACAGAAAAATCTATTGTCACCAGGAACAACTTTTTATTGGTACCGCAACCGCGAGACACAATTTTTGAAGTATTTCAGCAAAGAGGAAGATTTGGTATTTTGCAACGATATATACGGAGTGATGGGAAAGTTTAAACTCAAGTATGATCCTGCTGAATGGCGGCTGTTCATTGATTCGTCAAAAGACAGCATAAAAGGTGTTCTTCTTCATAATGGCAACACATTCGCTTCAGTTCCTATTGCTCACTCTGTTATTCTCCAAGAAAAATACGAGAATTTGGCCCTGATTCTTCAGAAGATTCATTATGATGAGCATAAGTGGATGATTTGTGGAGACTTTAAAATTCTATCCATGCTATTAGGGCAGCAATCCGGTTTCACCAAATATCCCTGCTTCCTTTGCTTGTGGGATAGCCGGGCCCGCGACCTACACTGGGGGAAAAAAAGACTGGCCAATTCGGGAGTATTTGAGACCCGGTGAGAAAAATGTTCTTCATGAGAGCTTGGTACCTCGTGATAAAATTCTATTACCACCTCTCCACATTAAGTTGGGTCTCATTAAGCAATTCATCAAGTCCCTTCCAAAAGATGGTGAGTGCTTTCGGTACCTTTGCTCAAAGTTCCCCCGACTTTCTGAAGCAAAGCTAAAGGAAGGAGTGTTTGTTGGCCCTGATATAAGGAAACTCATTTCAGATGGAGCATTCGCTGAAACGATGTCTGAGAAGGAAAAAGAAGCCTGGGATTCCTTCAAGGATGATGTTCTCAAATTCTTGGGGAACAGGCGGGATGAGAACTATAAGGATATTGTTGCCAGGATGCTCAATGCCTTCAGAGAACAAGGCTGTAACATGAGCCTGAAAGTCCATTTCTTGCACTCCCATGTGAACTACTTTCCCGAAAACTTGGGGGCGTACAGTGAAGAACAAGGTGAAAGGTTTCACCAGGACATCAAGGACGCAGAGAGAAGGTACCAAGGAAGATGGAACACCACTATGATGGCTGATTTCTGCTGGTTGCTGCTGCGGGAAACCCCAGATGAAAAATACGCCAAGCAGCGCACCAAGAGAAGCATTCGGGGGAAGAAGAAACGGGCCCACCAGGAGATTGATTGACCCAAGAATGACTTTAAAATCTAAACTGTGTTGACAAATATCGTGTTTTTACTAAACTTTGAAATAAAAATTTGCTAGTTATTACCACAGTGTCGATCTCATTTATTAGAATTTTATTTTCACACCATCGGGTGTTTGTCTTCATGTATTGCAATGGTGCGGTTTGCGTTTTCTATTCTTACATACATACCTGTACAACATTTTTTGCACATTGCTTTGCTTTGTGTCTAACCTCGCTCTTATATGCTCAATGTTTGTGCACATGTATGTGGCTGTTTTAAGTGCAGACAATTTTGCTACCATCACAGTGTGTTTTGTTGACATTACTCTATTCTTATGTGCTGCCTTGTTACAATTTTCTTTATTCTTATTTGAATAACTACTAAACAGTATAAAGAATTCATCCAAGAAACTTTTATCTCGATCGCACTCAATCTGAAACGTTCACCTCAAACTGCTAACCCAATGTAGCAAAAAATCTGTACGTGATGGAGCAAATTGGTTACCAGATTTGGATTCAGCGCACCAAAAAACGTAAAAATCAATCGAAACATTAGAGGCAGTTTAAAAAAAAAAATTTTTAGTGTACCTGTGTAATCTATATAATCTGATTTCATTTGTTACTTTTGTGCTGCCTTTCCAGTAACCCACTGCTCATTGTGGTGTACAGTTATACAAGCCACCTCTCTTCACATTCAACACAAAAGACATAGTCAAATAAGGACCCTCATTTTACAAAGACTGAAATACTACTTAATTTTTCAAAGCATTAATGTTGTTGTTGAGGCAGTGATAACATTTTAACTAGGGTTTCGCTGTCCTGAATGAGCCTTGATTTTGGTTGATCCCAGAAGCTAAGCATGGTCAGACCTGGCTATTACTTGGATGGGCGATTGCCTTGGAATAGCAGGTACTATAGACCAGGCCTCAACAAATTTTCTTGGAATCTAGGAGCCAGCTTAAACATTTGGAAGCCGGCCGCCTTGACCTCTGTCATAATGCCATCCGCTAAAAAGTGTATCACAGCTCCTTTCTTAAGGACCTGATTTACTGTTTTTCCATTTTCTATGGGAAAAGAAAGCTGCTTAAATCGGGCCCTTAACATGCCATTAACAGTGGCATTTCTCACCCTCCTATCAACACTGGTGAGTATGGTGTCAGATGTACCTGGGACTTCCTTTTTTGCTTCACATATCACCATGGCCTGGTAATTTGTAAGACCATGGAATACACAATTCTTTATTGAAGCAAAGTCTGACTCTGTAGCTGCAGGCAGGAAAATTTGTTTGTATATAGAAGTGCTTTATTCCAATTAGCTTTTACTTCTGAGAGACTCTACGATGCCACTAGTCTGACCCCTGTTGGAAGGCTCCTGTAGTTGAAACTTGGTTGAGTTGGGCTTTGCTTCCACCTCCTTGTTCTGTGGTTGATTTCTTCATTGCAGAAGTTGTTTCTCTCTGCCACCCAGTCTTTCTCTTACAGCCCCCACCATCACCCCAGTGTCTCTCTCCTTGTCCTTCCCCAAGCTGTGTGGTTTTTCTCACTGCTTCCTCCCCCAGCCATCATCCTGTATATTTTCCTCTTCCTACTGCATTGTTAGCTGTCCACACGATCGTCTGTTCATGTAGTCAAAGCCACACGGTACAGGACATTTTCTGTCTCGTGAGACTTGAAACCACAAAATCACAAACTTCCTTATCGTCCCTCCAGTCCAGTCCCGAACCTCTGGAGTTTTGCTCCTCCTCCAGCAGCTTGGAGACTGAGAAACATCATCCTTTTTTGATGACATCGGTATATCCTCACAGGAACTGTCTCCTCACTCCAGTTACCTCAGTCTCCAAGCAGCTGGAGGATCGGTGAGCCTGGAGGTCCGGGCTCACTTGAGGAATGATTAAGGAGAGTTAGGGCTTAGTGTTGAATAGTGGTTTAAAAAAAAAAAAAAAAAAAAAAAAGAGAGAGAGAGAGGGGGTGGGTTTGGTTTTTTGTTTTGGTTAGTTTGTGCCTTTAAGACTCGGCTGAGGTCCCGGCCCCCCCCCCCCCCCGCGTTGGATTTGGGCCGTTGGTTCATCGGGGAAGCAGGCTTCTGGACAAGCAAGGCTCTGGTTACCAAACCCACATTAATGGGTGAGGAACTGGAGAAGTAGTCAGCCAGCGCACACGGATTATTTTGCCTGTCAGCGCTGGGGAGTCTGGCGGAGTGCAGCAGCAGTCTCTCTCCCGATGCTGAAGCAGAGTCTAGCCGGTTGAGTGCGGAGAGAGGACAGCTCAGAGAGGTGTTTTGAGGCAGAAAAGGTAAGGGAGTGCCTGATCGCTGCGGTGATTTTGTCAGGGGGACTCTGGCGCATAGATCTCAGCAGGCCAAACCGTGTGTCGGCAGCGTGGATAGCACCGGTGCTGTCTAGGTGCCTGCAGAAGCTCGTCTTTTTCGGCGGGAAGCTTCATTTTTTACTTTAATCTTCATAGTCGGGCTCGGGGTACTTCGGCAAAGGCTTCACATTGGGTTTTTTGAAAAAAAACACCGCAAAAATTCTGACGGAGCTAAATCTGTTTCAGTCATCTGCTGATGGTGTCTAAGGTCTGGTAGTTACTAAGGAGAGAAACACAGCGTCTCCATGCGGTACTAGAAGAGGAGCAATGTTGGAGACGGGTCTGTAAGGGGTGCGTTCAAGAAGCAGCTGCTATGGAACACGCCCTGGAAGTAGGGGCTGAGAGTCAAGGAGCCGCAGTAGGTCTCCCGGACCCAGTTTCCCTAGATTTGCCGCTTAGGGAGCCCGTGGCGGGGACTTCTTCCACTCCAGATCTTCCCGCCTCGCAGGCGTCCTTGCCAGGGCGACTGGCAGCAATCTTTTCTCTGGAGTTTGTTGCGCTTATAGAGCAACCTTTCAGAGGCATGCAGAAGAGGCTAGCAACCAGTTCTACAGAAGGGGAGCTGGGGGAGAAGAGGCCGGGGACCCCTCTGAGTGTAGGGGCAACAGGAAGCCTGGCAAAGAAGTCCAGGATTGAGAAGGAGCAGGTGGTCTCGAAGGGGCTTCACTCCAACGAGGGGGATCCTGAGTTGGAGGAAGGAGAGCTCACGGACAAAGAGGACCAGGCTAGGGTAGTCCGCGTGTTCTGGAGAGATGAGTTACCGGCACTCATTTCAGAAACGCTAAAGGTGCTTAATATGCCATCAGCAGGGCCAGCAGAGGATTCTGCTTTACAAGATCCGTTACTGCAGGCCTTTCGGAAGACTCGGAGAGCCTTTCTGGTGCACAGAGTGGTTCGAGAAATGATTCAGGAAGAATGGGACATGCCAGAGGCAGGTCTTAAAGGGTCCAGAGTTATGGGCCGTCTTTACCCACTGGTAGACCAGGATCGGGAATTGTTTAAGTCTCCGAAAGTAGATGCAGCCGTCTCGGCAGTTACAAAGAAGACTACTATTCCAGTAGAAGGAAGTGCTGCGCTCAAGGATACCCAGGACAGGAAACTGGATACCTTGTTGAAGCAGGATTTCGACGTCAATGCTCTGTCCATTCAGGCAGCTATTTGTGGAGCATGGGTTGCAAGAGCCTGCCTTCGCCGGTCACAACGAGTTCAAGGTGAGCAGGGAGAGGACACAATCGGGGAAGCTTCCAGACTGGAGTCAGGGACGGCTTATCTGGCCAATTTTATCGAAAAGCATGGCATTGGTTGTAGCGGCACGATGGTACCATTGGCTGCGCATTTGGGCAGCTGATGGATCTTCCAAAGCTAGGCTAAGTAAGCTTCCTTTTAGAGGGAAGCTCCTGTTTGGGGAAGATTTAAGAACATAAGATATGCCATACTGGGTCAGACCAAGGTCCATCAAGCCCTGAAGCCTGTTTCCAACAGTGGCCAATCTAGGTCATAAGTACCTAGCAGTTTCCCCAAAAGACACAGGTTCCACAGTGCTTGTATTGGGTCAAGCAGTGATATCCCGGGTCCCTTTTAATAATCGTTTATGGACCTTTCCTCCAGGAACTTGTCCAAACCTTTTTAAAACCCAGCTACACTAATAGATTTTACTACATCCTCCAGTAACAAATTCCAGAGTTTGATTACACATGAGTGAAAAAATATTTTCTCTTATTAGTCTTAAATAGTTTACCTTGTAGCTTCATTGCATGTCCCCTAGTCTTTCTATATTCTGATGACGTAAACAATCAATCTATGTTTACCTGTTCCACTCCATTCATTAATTTATAGACCTCTATCATATCTTCCCTCAGCCGTCTCTTTTCCAGGTTGAAGAGCCCTAACCTTTTTAGCCTCTCTTCATAGGGGTATCCTTCCATCCCCTTTACCATTTTGGTGGCTCTTCTCTGTACCTTTTCTAATAACGCTATATTCTTTTTAAGATACGGCAACCAGAATTGCACACAATATTCAAGGTGCAGACACACCATAGAGAAACTGGTAAAGGATCTGGGAGAGTCCAAGGGCGGAAGACTTCCAGAAGACAAACAGAAGCAGGGATGGTCGACTCCCACATCCAAGGGTCAGCAGAGGGAGTTTCGTCTATTCTGTTTCCCGAGGTTCAGTCAAGCTCAAAGAGGACATTTTCCCAACAGAAACCAGGGGTTTCAAGGCTTTTGGGGGGCCGGGCAGAGGATTTGTAGCCTCTTCCTCCTCAAATCTTCGAAAGTCGCAATGAAGTCGGAGGGACCCAGGTAGAACTGGTGCCCGTAGGAGGTTGGCTACGGGAATTTTACCCTGCCTGGGTCCAAATTATGTCAGACCAGTGGGTACTGGAGGTCATTCGAGAAGGTTATGCTTTAGAGTTTCGGCGGCCAGGGAAAGATTCATTCGTACAGTCTCCGTGCAAAGTGCCTGCCAAGTGCACTGCAGTGAGGGAGACTGTAGAGCGGCTGCTCGACCTCAAGGCAGTGGTACAAGTATCTCCAGACCAATGCGGCTTCGGTCGGTACTCCATATACTTCGTAGTTCCGAAAAAAGAAGGGACCTTACGGCCAATTTTAGATCTCAAAAGAGTAAATGGTTGTCTTCGTGTATCTCACTTTCATATGGAAACCCTGAGGTCGGTGATCTTGGCAGTAAGAAAAGGAGTTCCTTACTTCCCTGGATCTGTCGGAAGCGTACCTACACATTCCTATATGGCAGGAACATCAGAAATTTCTCTGATTTGCGGTTCCTCTGGGACATTTTCAGTTCTGGGCATTACCGTTTGGACTAGCTATGGTGCCACGAACGTTCACCAAGGTGATGGTGGTAGTAGAGGCAGCATTGCGAAAGGAGGGGGGTTCTAGTGCACCCTTATCTAGATGATTGGCTGATCCGAGCAAAGTCCAGGGCCGAAAACAAGTCAGCTACAGCCAGAGTGGTAACATTCCTACAGAATCTCTCGGTTGGGTGGTCAATATGTCAAAGAGCAAGTTGATTCCGTTGCAAAGTCTAGAATACTTGGGGGCTCAGTTCGATACGAGCGCTGGAAGAATCTTTCTGCTGCAGCAACGCGCGAAAGGATTGCGGAGGCTGGTCCGCCAGTTTCTGGACAGAACGACTCCCACAGCGTGGCATTACCTGCAGTTGCTCTGGACCATGCCGGCGACTCTAGAGCTGGTTCTGTGTGCAAGAGCCCACATAAGGCCGTTGCAGATACCATTGCTCAGACGATGGTCACATCAAAACGATCCTCTGTCTCGGAGACTGCCTTGTCCGACAGAGCCGCGCCAAGCTCTTCAATGGTGGTTACTTCCGGGGTGCCTGGAAAAGGGGATGCCCTTGGAAGGGCCTTGTTGGTTACCCCTAATGACAGAAGCCAGCCTCTTGGGCTGGGGAGCTCATTTCCAAGGAAGGTTCGCCCAAGGACAGTGGACCGATCGAGAAAAGGACTGGTCAATCAACAGGTTGGAATTGCGAGCAGTAACGCTGGCATGGCAAATTTTTCAACCCTATCTCCACAGGAGTGCCGTCCGGGTGTTTTCCGACAACGCGACCTCAGTAGCTTACATCAATCGGCAAGGGGGTACCAGCAGTGTCGCACTGGAAGCCGAGGCCGAACAGTTGTTCGAGTGGGCCGAAGTAAATCTACTGGCATTGTCGGCAGCACATGTAGCGAGAGTGGACAATGTGGAGGCCGACTTCTTGAGTCGAGTGAAAGTGGACCTGGGGGAGTGGGTCGTCCATCAGGACGTGTTCGAGATGCTGGTGCGATGCTGGGGAACGCCAGTAATGGATCTCATGGCAACTTTCCAGTCGGCAAAGGTCAATCGCTTTTTCAGCAGAAGAAGAGAGGATGTTGGAAGGCCTGGATGCTCTCATACAGGTCTGGCCAGAGGAACAGCTCCTATACGTGTTTCCACCTTGGGTGTTAATAGGAAGGGTGTTGCAGCGCGTCGAGCTACACAGAGGACAGGTGATAGCGCCGGATTGGCCAAGGCAGCCTTGGTACGTGGATCGATGAAGCTCTTGATAGAGAAGCCGTGGCATCTTCCTCTTCGGAAAGATCTGGTTATCTCGGGGTCCGCTGCACATGCCTCAGATGGATCGGTTCTCGCTTACGGCTTAGCTATTGAGAGGGTTAGGCTGAGGGCAAAGGGATACTCCGCATCGGTGATTACCACTTTGAAAACAAGGAAGAGATCTACGTCGTTAGCTTATGTTCGCATCTGATGTGTATTTGAAACATGGTGTGTTGACAGGCAGTTTGAGGCGTTAAGAGTATCGCTACCGCAGGTTCTGGCATTCTTGCAGTATGGTTTGGAGAAAGGCTTAGCGGCCACTTCCTTGAGGGTGCAGGTGGCAGCATTGTCCTGTTTATAGAGGAAAGATAGGAGGAGAAGCGCTCGGTGGGCATCCAGATGTTAAGCGTTTTTTAAGGGCGGTATCTCTTTTGTTTGAACTTTTATTTATAATATTTTCTTGAATACATCACAAATATAAAGAAAAGTAAAATAATACATTACAATAATCAAAAAAATGCAAACCACATAAACACATCAAGGGAGAGAAGCCAATCCATAATAAACATGAAATAAACGTAGTAAATAGGAGTTACTTCTAAAGATTTTCCTCCGTTGCCACTCCCGGTGTATTCGGCGACTTCAAGGGCGGTATCTCTTTTGAGGCCACCATGTAGGCAGATAGTACCAAAGTGGAATCTCCCTTTCATACTAGAGGTGTTGAGATGCGAGCCATTTGAGCCATTGTCTAGAGCGTCATTTAAAGGACCTCGCTCTCAAGGTAATGTTCCTGGTAGCTATCTGTTCGGCTCAGAGAATCTGTTACAGGCTTTGTCTTGTAGAAAACCTTTTCTGTCTTTTTATGATACGAAGTTGGTTTTGAGGCCAGTGCCGTCCTTTTTGCCCAAAGTAGTGTCGGCGTTTCATGTGAATCAGGTAGTTTCATTACCGGTGTTCAGTGAGGGTGGGGATGGTTCTTAACCTCTCTCTCTCCACTGCAATCTTCCCTTCTGATTTCAAGCACGCTGTGGTTACACCCCTCCTTAAAAAAAACCTCACTTGATCCCACCTGTCCTAACTATCGACCCATCTTTCTCCTTCCTTTTATCTCTAAACTACTTGAGCGTGCAGTCTACCACCGTTGTCTTGATTTTCCTCTCCTCTCATGCCCTCTTGGATCCTTTACAATCCTGCTTCTGTCCCCTACACTCCACTGAAACAGCTCTTACTAAGGTCTCTAATGATTTGTTCCTGGCTAAGTCCAACGGCTTCTACTCTGTCCTCATTCTTCTTGATCTGTTGACTTCGCGCCTTCCAACTGGCAGCACCCTTTGCTTGGAATAGTCTTCCTATGTCTGTGCGCCAGGCGTCCTCCCTGCCCATTTTCAAGTCCAGACTCAAATCCCACCTCTTCACTACTGCTTTTCATTCCTGTCTTGCCCTATCTTGATCTCTCCATCAACTTTTGTTTACTTTGTCCTGTAAATTTTGTTATTTGTATTTTGTAACTTATTTTGTATTCTGTCTTATTAGATTGTGAGCTTTGATGAGCAGGGACTGTGTCTCTTGTATGTTTGTACAGCACTTCGTATGTTGCAGCGCCATATAAGTGTTTAATAATAATAAGTTACATCTCTTGGACGTTCGACGTGCATTAAAGAAGTATATCCGAAGGACGGCGTGTTTCCGCAGGTCAGATAGACTATTTGTCATGTTCAGAGGGGCGAGAAAAGGAGAGGCAGCATCAAAAGCGTCCATTGCCAGGTGGATTAAAGAAGTCATAGCGTCGGAGTATGTTTTGAAGGGTAAAACGGTACCAGAAGGGCTGAGAGCTCATTCGATTAGAGTGCAAGCGGTGTCCTGGGCACTGTTCCCTCTAAGCTGTGCGCGTGTGCGCGCGCACACACTTCGCCGAGCGAGCGCACATACTTTACAACAGAGCACACAAAAATTAGTTCTGATTCTGACAAACAACAAAGACATCTTAAAATTTAAAAGTTGTTGTGTATTTATGGTTTTCACAAGTTCTACAATATTTTCTAGTGCAATCAATGTGGTGTACATACTGTATTCTGACGTGTAGTCAAATTTTAAAGTATATAACTCCGAGTGTCCTCCATAACGGGGGAGGGCGAAACTGAGCAGTTCTATCAACCTTAGCTGGAGGAGGACAAAGTAGTAGTTCTTCTCCTGTAAGTGTTTGAGTTAAGTTAGTTTGCAGTTTATTTGTAGTGTTACTACTTAATTGTTGCTCCGGTGAGTCTGCTTTGTCAATAGGCTACTGGAGTGAGGAGGCGGTTCCTGTGAGGATATACCAGTGCCATCAAAAAAGGATGACGTTTCTCAGTCTCCAAGCTGCTGGAGGAGGAGCAAAACCCCAGAGGTTCGGGACTGGACTGGAGTTCTTCAAGGAACAACAATTAGCAAGTAAGTCTAATTTCACCTTCCTCCACCCCATGGCTCAGGCTACCTGCAGAGCCTATCTCGGTGGAGCAGCAATAATGCGTCAGGAAGGGTAAGAATTAGATGATGGCTGGGGAGGGGGTTCAATTTAGTCACCATGGTCACCGGGCGCCCAGGATTTATAGACCCCTGCTATAGACTTCCTGCGCTGAAGAAAGGCCTAGCAATCTGTTTCCAGTCGCACAGTACAAGAAAACCCAGGGGCTGGGTTGCTAGGAGTCAGCATTGACTCAACAGCACACAATTTCACTTTTCAACATTTGTGGGTTATTTTGTGTTTTGTTTTGTTTTTTAATTTGGAGTTTTACTTCGAACTGTGTTGATCAGACAGTTTTGCTTTCCAAGTATTTTAAAAGTATATTTTTGTGTTAGTCATTTCAGGGTTCTGTTGGCGATTGGTAATGTGCTGATTTTCTGTGAGACTTGCATGTAGTGGAATCTTGAATTCTTTGGTGTTGAACTTGTGTCCAATAGAATGCATGCCCTGTAAATGCCAAGGATTTGTCGATTAATTTCCTAAAGTGGAGTAAACTTTGGTTCTGAGTTATCTAGGGTATCTAGCAGGTTTTAGCCTTAAATGCTGTTTGGTGTCATTGTAGTGCATATGGGTAGGGCTGGAAAAATCCCAGGAGCCATATCACCTAACATTTTGATTCTTGATAACTCAGGAAAGCAAAATATAAAAGTGAAAGAAAAACAAAAGTTTTATAAAAACCTCAATTTAAAACTGGACAAAAAAGTCTGGGCTGGTGGCTTGGTAGTTATGATGCATGGAGAGTTCCTTTTGTTTATTCCTGAGTCAGGACTGATGGAGCTGCTGTGAATGGAGGGGGGAGTCAAGGTCATAGCTTATGAGTGACGCTTAGTGGGAGGCTTGATGCATCAGAACCTTGGTACACCATAACATTGACCAGAATGAAGAGAGACCTCAGGAAGCACGAAAGAATGTGGAGACGCACCAAATCCACCGAACTAAGAACTGTATACCTTAATCTCCTCTCAAGATACAAAGAAGAAGTAAACACAGCAAAGAGGATACACCATACCAACATCCTAAACAAAGCCATCAACAAACCACGTGAACATTTCGCACTAGTAAAATCGCTTACCAAAACAGCGCCACCAGAACATCAGGATAGCCCCATCCATCCACAAACACTGGCAAATCACTATGCAAGCAAGCTGACTACCACCGCCCCCACGATGAAGGTAGGCACACCACATCAAAGAACAAAAGAGAAGCAAGAACTGACATGGAACACATTCCACAACATTGATGAACAACAAACCACCAACATTCTAACCTCCATAAATACCACCACCTCACCACTCGACCCCTGCCCAACTGCATGGATCAAAGCGGCAAAAAAAGAGATCAACCAGCAGATAGCCCACATTATAAATCAGTCGCTAAGTCAAGGAATAATGCTTAACCAACTAAAACGATCGATAATAAGGCCAATCCTAAAAAACAACACTCTCAACAAGGAAGACCCGACCTCATACCGACCCATATCCAGCATTTCATTCCTTGCAAAAATCATTGAAAAGGCAGTGCTCCTACAACTACAAGATCACCTTGATGACCATGATACCTTAGACAAACAACAATACGGGTTCCGAAGAAATCATGGAGTTGAAACACTTTTGATAGCGCTAATGAACAATCTCCTTAAAGGACTTGAAGACAGAAAGAAAATGTTTATACTCATTTTCATTGACATCTCTGCCGCCTTCGACACTGTACATCATGGGATCCTCCTTAACAAGCTGGAATCCATAGGAGTTGGGGGAACCCCCCTCAAATGGTTCTCCTCCTACATATCGAATAGAAGGCCTCAAGTACAATTCAATGGCGAACAAGCTGAACCGTTCTCTCAAACACAGGGGCATTCCACAGGGATCAGCTCTCTCGGCTCTACTGTTCAACATTTACATGCAACCCCTATGCAAAATCTTTAAAGGACATGACATCAGCTACCACATCTATGCAGATGATATCATGTTATACACACAACTGGACACCACTGACCCCAATTATACACAGCTCGAAAGCTGCCTGGATGAAATGTTGCGATGGCTACAGAAAAATAACATGACGATTAACCACAAAAAAACGGAGGTCATGTATATATCCAGCAAACCGAACTTCAAGCCCCCTGATACAATCACCCTGTGCAATAACACGTACAAGGCGAAGGATGAAATCAAATACCTAGGAGTCACACTCGACTGCAACCTGAAAATGGAGACTCAGCTACGTAAAACAAACAAAGCCATCTTCCATAAACTTAGAGTGATACAACCGCTAAGAAAAATAATAGATCCATGTGACTTCCGGTCAGTGGCTCAAGCGCTCATTATGCCACATCTGGACTACTGTAATGCCATCCTTCAAGGTCTGCCCAAGAAATCAATAAATATCCTTCAGTTGGCCCAAAACGTGTCTGCCAGGATCATAATGGGAACAAGCATTGCAGAACACATCACCCCCATACTAATAAACCTACATTGGCTTCCAATTGCAGCGAGGATACAGTACAAGATGCTAGTAACCGCATTCAAACTTATCAATAACATAGCCCCCTCATTCCTGACCACCCTTATCAGCACTCAACCTGCAAATAGAGACAGAAGAAATACCAACTTGGGCACCCTACAGGTCCCCACCACCATCAGAACAGTAAAAACAAGTACAGCTCGAAGAGCCTTCTCATTCTCTGCACCAACAATATGGAATCAACTCCCTTTTGATCTGCGCTTAATCACGGACATTACAATCTTCAGGAAAGAGTTAAAAACCCACCTATTCAAATGCTATTACAATCAGCCATGACTCTCAAGTGCCAATGAATCGTAGCAAAGCAAGCAGATAATTATATGCGTTGGATACCACTTTATGTAGAAATATGTGAAAATGTGTAATCCAAAAATGTATAATCCAAATATATAAACATGAAAAAGGTGTAATTTCAAAAAAGAGTAATTGTACAATTGTAGTCAAGAAATGTGTAAATATGTATGTATAAATGTAAATATGTATAACGCATTCCCCCATGACACTAACCCTGTGT
This sequence comes from Ichthyophis bannanicus, assembly GCA_033557465.1. Classification (NCBI taxonomy): domain Eukaryota; kingdom Metazoa; phylum Chordata; class Amphibia; order Gymnophiona; family Ichthyophiidae; genus Ichthyophis; species Ichthyophis bannanicus. The sequence continues at coordinate 60,293,544 of CM066045.1, forward strand.
GCTGTGACCTCCCCTCGGATCTATGTAATTACTGTCCCCTCCCTGTCCTGATTTGACATCCCCAAAAGAAGAATCGAACCGCTGCTGATCGCTGGAAGCAGCGGTATATAAGTGTGTGTTAAATAAATAAATAAAATAAAATGGCTCCTGGCTGAGAACTGCTGCCACCATAACCAGACTACTCATTTACTTATACAGTGTGTATGGAGGGGAGAGGTGTGTGTTATAAAAAAAACAAAAACAAATACAGGATAAATCTGGGGGCTGAAAGCTCAGAGGAGGAGAAGAAAATGCTGGCTCTCAAAATTCAATAGAGGAGCAAAAAAAACAAGAAGTAAGGAAAGACATTTCCTTGACTCTTTAATTCTTTAAATATATTTCCACCCTCATGGAGTGCTCTGTCATGATTATGCAGTTTAGGAGAAATCTTAACAATGGCAACTTCACACTTTTAATTGCTAAATTGTTGAAAATTCAATGAGAGCATTTAATCACACCAGACAACAGAACAATTACAGCAACAGTGTGAGAAAGCATTTGCAAACGCACCTCGATTCTAAGCATTTCTCCCATAGGCGCAAAACAAATGAAACCCTTCAGTACCCTTATTGTTTAGATATGATCACCTGGGGCACTCCCATTCTGACAGATAAACTGGATACAAGCAATGTTCCCTCTAATTTTCTGTAGGCTGTGTGCGCATAAAATATCAGCTGTGTGCAGCTTTTGAAGGAAGGTTAAATTTTTGTGCGCCACATAACGACACTCGGAGTTATATACTTTAAAATTTGACTACATGTCAGAATACAGTATGTACACCACATTGATTTTAATCAAATTAAATGAAAATAGATGATTACTGAATGAAGCAGGAAATTTCTAGTAATTACAATCAACTTTTAAATTTTAAGACGTCTGTGTTTTCTATCAGAATCAGAGCTGTAATTTTTGTGCGCTCTGTTGTAAAGTATGTGCGCTCGCTCGGCGAGGTGTGTGTGCGCGCGCACACGCGCACAGCTTAGAGGGAACAGTGGATGCAAGGAAATCTGACATTGTGTTAAAGGAGAAAAGCATTAGAATGGCATTAATGATAGAGGTGTCGGTTCCAAGGGTTTATTCTGTGACTCGCGTGGAGAGGGAGAAGATAGTGAGGTTACTTTACCTGTAAAGGGGGTTTTCCATGGATAGTAGGATAAGTCAGCCACACCTGGTAACGTCATCCGACAGCGCCATGGACAGAAGTGCTCTTCAGAGCTCAGAAAGGTAAACCTTTCTGAGCATACCCAGGTGACCCCCCCACCTCCAAGCCTGCCCCTGGCCAGCCCAGTGCATCCCCAGCCGATTTTCTACGGGTTGGCGTGGCAGCTTGGTCCAGACACAGAGAATGTAAGGCTCTCCTCATCCTAGGGAAGGCAGGCAGGATTGTGTGACTGACGTATCCTGCTTGTCCATGGAGAACCCTCGTTACAGATAAGTAACCTCCCTTTCTTCATGGACAAGCAGGATGCTTCAGCCACACCTGGTGACTGAAGCCATGGCCTGGGGCCACATGGTGCTGTGGTGGATGAAGGATGGACAAGCAACTGATCGAGGGTGTATCATTTTTATTATGGTTGAAAACACAAATACATTCATCCGTGTGTGTATACATTTTTTTTTTTTTGCAGACAGGCCAACAATCAACATCAAAAAGCTTGCAGTCAAAGGATTAACAACAACTGTGTCAACAATCAGTGACAGAATGGTCAACAGCTAACATCAAATCGAGAGTCTACATTCTGAGTTCTAGGAAGTGCAACAGCACAAAGTCTGACATGGCCCACTAAGGATGGGTCCCCTGCCATGGTTAGAGCTGCCTGGCCAAAAGTACTGTCTGCCAGGGCCCCTTGGTCGACACAATAGTATCTTTGGAAAGTGTGTAAGGAGGTGGCGGCCTTGCAGATGTCTGCGATGGGCATTGTGTGGAAGTTCACTAGCATGGTGGCCATGACACGTAGCTGATGGGTGTGGATGTGGCCCACTGGTTGGGCCCCTGCCTGGGTGTAGCAGAATGCTATGCAGTCAGCCACTGCGACAGGGTCCTCTCGGTGACAGGGCAGCCTGGGCGATTGGAGTTGAAAGAGACAAAGCTGAGCTCCTTGTCTGTCTGGTTCAGTCCTGTGGATGTACGTGCGCAGTGCATGGACACAGTCCAGAGTGTGAAGGCGTTGCTCCTCTGGGGAGGCAGGCGGGGGTGGGTGGAAGGTGGGCAACTTGATTGCTTGGTTGATGTGGAAGGCAGAGGCTACCGTTGGTACGAACCTTGGGTGAGTTCTGAGGGTGGCACAGTCCTGAAAGAACTGGGTGTAAGGCGGGTGCATCACTAGAGCCTGGAGCTCGCTGATCCTTTTAGCGGAAGTCATCGTAATGAGGTAGAGGTTCTTCCTGGTGTTGTACTTCATGGGTGCAGTCCATCAAAGGCTCGAAGGAATCCTGTGTGAGCTGCTGCAGGATGATGTTGAGGTCCCAGGGTGGCGCTGGTGGCCATACTCCGGGCCACAGGTTGGCTAGGCCACGCATGAACTGGGAGATCAGTGAGTATGTGGAGATGGAGGCAGTGATGGCAAGCCATGATGGCCAACAGGTGGCCCTGGATTGATGCAGTCTTAAACTATGCCCGGGCGAAGGAGGCGAGGTACTGGAGGATGAACACGGTTTTATTCCATTATTTAGCCGTTTGCTTTTATTATACCTTACTTTATTATATTGTTACCTGTATATGATAACTGATTTTCATATGGTACTAATGTTTTTATGGTGCTTTATTTAGGATATGTGTGTTATGGTTTATAGTTTGCTCTATTTTTTGATGTTGTAATGTGTTTGTCATTTGTTTGAGACTTACCCTCCTGCAGAAGGCAAGTGCTGCCAAAACATGTTGGGGTTTTCTTAAAGGCTCTGTATTCCACCTCGCTCCAGTTGTTGGATGTGCAGGGTGGGACATAATCTTGGGGTCTAGTCCCTCCACTGTGCACCAGATGTCGAAGTGCTGCCACCAGAGGCCAGATGATTTCCTCATGGTGGGGCATCTGGTGGCCAGGACAAAGTGTTGGATGTCCATGGAGAGGTGGAAGGAGGACAGTGTCAGCCTTTCAAGTTCCATGCCATCCGTGACAGCATTGGAAGGTTGGGGTGCAGGGTGCTGCCTCTGTCCTGTGTGGTGAGGTTTGGTTGCAGGAGCAGTCGGATTTCGGGCAAATCAGCATAGATAGGGGAATCATACCTGCCTGGGCAATGAGGATAACATGCTCCCAGTCCTGGATGATCTGTGTGGTTTTGGAGATCAGGAGGAACGGGGGGGGGGGGGGGGGATGGGGGGGACATGTACAGGAGGGGCCAGTCCCACCATTGTGTGATGGAGGCATCCTGGGCTAGTAAGCGACTGGACAGGTGTTTTGAGCAGAACAGAGGACACTTTTTTTGTATTCATTTCAGTGACAGAGGTCCATGAGTGGGTGAGTTGATTGTGCTACTTGTAGGTCAAACTGTTGGCTAAGGCTTCCAGCAGGAAGTTGTTTGCTGGGTAGGTACGTCGCCTGGAGCATGTATCCCTTGGATAGGACAAAGGACCAGAGGTGGAGTGCTTCTCTGCAGAGCATGAGGGACCCCATCCTGCCCTGCTTGTTGACGTAGAACGTAGCCGCTTGGCTGTCTGTCTATATTAGTATGCTCTTGTCTGCGATGCAGTGACTGAAGACCTGTAGTACGTAGCGGATCATGCAAAGTTCCAGGAGGTTGATATGATGCCTGCGCTCCTTTGTCATTCAGAGGCCCTTGATGCGGAGGTGTAGGTGATGTGCTCCCCCACTCCTCCTTCAACACATCTGTGGTGATGGTTATTTGGTTGCGGGGCTGCTGAAAAGGCCTGCCGGTTGCCAGGTTGTCCTGTTGCATCCACCAGGCAGTGGCATCCCTGGCCGGAACGTCCACGGGGATGCACTTGGACAAAGGTTGGGAATGATTCCAATGTCTGTGTAGATGTCACTGCATGTGGTAGCACTTGTGTGGTCACTGCCATGTGTCCCAGGAGATGCAAGAGTGCCCTGGTGGTGACTGAGTCCGCAGCCAAGGTCACAATGGCTAATGAGGAGATGATATCCACTCGTTGAACCGGGAGGAAGACCTTGGCCTGGGTGGTCCTGTTATCTGCACAATGAATTCCAGGTACTGCGTGGGCTGTAGGTGAGACTTCAGGAAGTTCACAAGGAAGCCAAGTGATGATAGTGCAATCGCTGGCTGGGTCGTGGTGCATCAGCATTAATGTATGGGAAGACACATATGCCAAGTCTGCAGAGGTGGGCAGCGGCGACAGCTATGCACTTCGTGAAGACCCTCGGGGCTGAGGAGAGTCCAAAGGGGAGCACTCTGTACTGGTAGTGGGTGCCAATTATGTATAAGCATAAATCTCCTGTGTGCCTGGTGAATGGAGATGCGAGTGTATGCGTTTTGTAGGTCCAGCGAGGTCATCCAGTCACCCACCTGGATGAGTGGGAGGATAGATCCCAGTGATTACATCCAGCAGCGAGCATTTGTAGAGTGATGGCAGCATTTCCTTGGAGGTCGTGACAATGTCCTTGACCTTGTTGCCAAATAGGTTGTCTCTGACGCAGGTGGAATTGGCAATGCAGTCATGCGTAATCCTCCCTCAAGAGGCCTGCAGCCAAGCAATGGCTGTACCTGTGGAGTGGGCTGTGGCATCAGATATTGAAGGCTAATCTTAAAAGGTGGTCTTGGAAGGGGCTTGTGTACCGAGAGGGACCATCACTTTTGCTGAGTCCAGATACTTGTTTCCATATGGCTCTACTGATGCCTTTCCTTAATCCGGGAAAGGGAGCATTGAAATGTTTGTAATGCCACATTATACTAAGTAATTACATAGTTGATTGTTGGATCAAAGTTTATATACCCAAATAAGCAACAATGGGTTTGTGGTAGCTCTGAAGTATAATGCTTCTTTGCTGAGACTTCGTTTGATCTTGGATTGCGGGTTCTCAAGAATAAAAAAAAAATTCACAGTAGTGTGACAAGTTCTTAGTCTCGATGGAGATCTAGCTTTTCTGGCCGTGTTACTGCTAGAATGCATTCTCTTATGCTGGATAACAAGATAGCATGTGAATTTCTGTAGCTTACAAACGTACAAATTCCATAGCAGTGAAATCTGAGTGCCAGGATCTAGAAGGTGTGGCCCATGCACATATTTCCATACAATAAGTAGTTCATGATTTACAGGGAGTAACTTCGTTTCTGGGTAGTTCTTAGCCCTGAAGGTGCCTTTAAACTACCTCACAATGTAGTGAGTGACCTAAGGGCTCTATAAATAAAAGGAATTATAAGTGTTAAATTATTTCATCAGCCTTATTAAAGATTAATTTGACTTCATCCAACGTTGTCATGTAAATGTAAACACATCCTTCATTGGAGAATAGGAATATCTGGTAATCTTAAATTTTCCTGAAGCCAATCTGACCATCAAGACTCCATTTACAACAGAGCATCTCTGGGGACTATTAATATATATTAGATCAGGTCAGGAGAGTGGAAAGAAAATGCCTTTCATATTTCAGTTTTCCTTTCCTGTATTCTCCTATTATACTGCATTGTCCTTTAGCTTGCAAGAGTCTCTTGTATTTGCTTCCTTGGTTGTTTCCTTAGTTCAGATTTATCGTTTAATAATACCTAAATTAAAAGGCATGCTTAATTGTACAGGTATGTGTACTTTTTTATAGAAGGACCTAATGCCAAGTGCAGCATACTGAATTTGGAAATTCATTTAAGACATGTAAGATTTTTATCACTAAGTGCTTTACATGATATGCTGCCGATTTATTGAATTAGGTCAGAATCAAAATCCTAAAATGCCACTTTAAGAATGCCTGGCAATTAATAGTGTAGTTGCTAACAAGGGACTGTGATAGTAAGACAAAGGCTTAAGGTTTGTTTTGTTGTTTAATGTATTCAAAACTTGAAATTTTGAGTGGTTATAATATTCCTTTCCTTTTGGAAACGAGTAAGCTAAGTTGCTTACCTGTAATGGGTGTTTGTTTTCTGTGGTCAGCAAGATAAGCCACCTACACATAGGTGACATCACTACCCAACTGCAATTGTCTGTCTGGACTTGCAACAGCCTCCACCTAATAGCAACTGCCACCCATGCCATGCCGGTCCATAGCTAAGAAGTTAAGCGTCCACCATCCAGAAGATATTCCATAAATTGGAAACAACTGAAGGGGAGGTGAGAGGGACTGAATGACTGGCTTATCATGCTCTTCACAGAGAACACTCATTAAAGGAATTCAACCTAGCTTTCTCCATGGACAAACCAGATAAGGCAGCTACACATAGGTGACTCCCACATTTAGGGTGAAAGGGCTGGTACCAGGTCAATCATCAGAAGCACTATGATGGGCTGCAGAGACACTGAAGAGAACCATGGAAAAACTGTTGGCATAATTAATCTCAAACAATGTGCATTTTTTATTAAATAGTACTATCAGTGGGCATTCCAAAATCAGTAAAGAATGTGAACATTGTTTTTATCATATCCTCCAGTCCAGTCCCAAAATGGATGAGTACTCACACCTGACCAGCAGCTTGGAGACTGAGCATGTCACTTCAACATATTTGGGCAGCCGGAAGCCCCTCCCAGCCTCCAGTATTCAGTCTCCAAGCAGCTGGAGAGACATGTCTCCCCTTGGGGGGATACTCATTGACTTTGGTCCTTTTTTATAGGCCTTTTTGGGTTCCTTATCATTCCTCCAGTTTAGTCCTCCACCTCTGGGTTGTGCACCTCTTCCTGCAGCTTGGAGACTGGGCATGTCAAAATTGTGACATCACTGGATATAGCCTGCTGGTATCTCCCATCAGCCTCCAGTGTGTCCAGTCTCCATGCAGCAGGAGGACTAGTGAGCCTAGCTTCTGGGCTCACTTGGGAACAGATAAGGAGCATTTAGTGTGACAAATTCTATTCTGATTTTACTTTTGATTTTTACTTTTACTTTTAATTTTACTTTTAATTCAGTTACCTTTGGTTAATTGGCAATCAGGGATTAGTTCCCTTTAGTTAGGAGCAAATTTCCTTATTTACAGTAATTTTTAAATTTGAGCCTGGCTCTTTAAATTAGTAGCAGCTCTCGCCTTCCCTCCTTGTCAGTTATTTTCACTTGCTGCAGGCATTCGCCGGTGCAGATCTCTCTCCCTGGACAGTACGGGAGAGAGCTCCGGGACCCATACAGCTACACTGAAGCTGTGTGAGACGGAGCCTCTGCGTTGCTGCAGGATTTTAATTTTACTCTGTGGAACCGGCTGAGCGATCCTCGCCGCAGCTGCCTGGCGCATCAGCGTGGCTTGAGGATCGGAGGAATTCAAGGTGGTAGGAGCAGGCTGTGTGGCATTCGGCCCTGCAGGTAAGGCCTTCGGGCTCTGTCAGTCTGCTGAGGCCTCCTTTTTGCAGCGGCTGTTCTTGGCACCAAAATTTGTTGGCAAAGGGGCGGCCATTTTCTCTCTAGGTATTTGGACCGCATGGCGAGAGTTGCAGGGAGCTGCCTGTGTGAGGAAAATAACAGGCAGAATAGCTAGATTTTTGGGCCTAGTATTTCTTTCTTTTGTTTGTGGGTTTTTTGAGGCTCGGGGGGTTCCTCAGCCTTAAGGGGGGCTGTTGTCAGTCCTCTTTATTTTTAAGTTTATTCTTAGTTTTATAGGACAGCAGTTTTGGCATTGATCTCTGATACCTCATGTCCTTTCCCTCCTAATCATGTCTCTGAGGAGCATCTGTTAAGTCCCGGGATATTAGGCAAATTGCCAGTTTTTAGGTTCAAGAGCAGAGCCCTAACTTGTAGTTGGAAGGAGGGACAGCCTGGAAGTGTGCTTTTATGTATTCTATAGTGAAAGTTGCCCAAAATTGACAGGGACAGGTTTAGGAAACCTTAGGATATAAAAACATAGACTGACGGTTAAACTGTCAACGAAGAAGTGCCTGTGCTACGGTCTATGGCCACCAGAGGGCAGCAGGCACTATTGAGTGTACCATTCTATGACTGTGTATGCAGCCATTATCAAATTGATCATTCTCTGCAAGTCAGGGAACAAATAACCACAGAGCCATCTCATGGGCTCTCAGGGGTTAGTGACTAAAACAGCTGTAATGTAATGTTCTGCAAATCAAGATTATATGACCAAGATTTAAAGCTCTTAACCTCTGTATCGTTGTTCGGGCTCTGGTGCCCTAAAGGCCACCGGATGGCAGCGCTGCTCATGAATCACATATAGTATTCAGTGCCCCCATCCCTGGGGGGGGGGGGGTGGTAAAATACAAAATCGTATTACTCATCAGGTTCACACAGGCAGAAACCTCTAAGACCTCCATTTGCAAGGTTGTCGGTGTATTCCACTGCTATTTCTCTGACTGCAGGAAGGCCGGGGGGCTGCCTGTGTGTTTCATAGCTCCACTTAGCATGCCCTTCCCAGGAAATTCTCATCTATTTCTAGAGCAGGGTTTCATTTCATTTCTCTGGTTGTGGTTAATGCACAGCGTTAGGGGCTGTGTTTGAAAGCTTGGGTCCCACGGACTTCGGTGGGATTTCAAAAAGTAAAAAGAAACTCTTTAGTGAGAGATAGCCTTGTTCGTTTTTAGCTAACACTGTTGATTTATTCGGTGGCCTTTTGCGTCCTGAACCCCAAGGCCGGGACGGTTTGCTTCCAGGGGTTCTACTTTCTATTTTGCTCTTCAGCTCCCTGGCAGACGCAGCAGGCTGGCAGGGGATGCGCAATGCGTCCTGCAATGCTGAATCCCTTAAGATAAGGGGGGGAGGAAAACTGGGTGCAGCGGGGGCTGGTAGCTTCTTACAAAGCTATAGGAGCAGTTCGGGTAATTTTAGCTGATCTGCTTTGATTTCATTGGAGTTGGCGGAAATTTGTTTTTTCGAGTCCTATACTTTAAAAAAAAAAAAAAAAAGGGGGGCGGGCATAGCTATGTTGATTTACAAGAATCTCCTTCTGCTATCCATAGAAGGTCCTATAAAGCGTTAAAGTTGGTTTATATGGCAGGGTGGTAATTTGGCTTAGCTGCTGTGATATAGCGCTATGATCCGCTGTAAACATATTCAAGTCAAAAGGAATTATGGTGATAACTCTCTTGGACAGTTGTAATAGGTGCTTGGGTGAGCGCCATGGCCAGTCCACAGATGTGGAATGCTCTGCCATAAGCATTATGTCATGAGAGGGGTTTTGTAGTTGTGTGGTTTGTTAATGGAAAATATTCCCGTTTAGTTTGGCTTTGCCCAAATTATATGATTTTACGGTAGATTTGTAATGTCTTAATTTTGGCTATATGTGGTTTAATTTTACATATGGAAAAGGCAGCTCAGCGGAGAGAGGTTGCAAAATAGAACTCTGGCCTTTGAAGCTATCTATGCTCCCATTCCATTTATCAGAGGTTCTCCAGTACGGAGAGTCTCTGCTAGTGTTCAGCGAATGCCTTAATGGGGGCCAGAAGCATGCAGCTAGGCTAGTTCTCTAGCAGCAGCTCAGATTCTAGTAGGCATACATCATATGCTGGGCTTACAAGATGGCTTCTGCGCTGATCGGCATCAGCCAAGATGGCTGCTGGTTTAGACTGTGAATGTGGAGTCAGCCTGGATGAGGGACCTTGCGTTCTCTGGAAAATGCCCAGCATACACTGAAACATTTCAATTCGATCAGCTACTGGCAGGACACAAGGCACACTCGCATGCTTTTTTGCTTCAGTGGTCTAAAAATGGAGTCTTTACCAGGTGGTATAATGGGAACTTGTCTTCTGTTTCTCGGCTGCTTCATTGTTGACTCAATTGCCACTGTGGAATGAGAGAGCTGTATTTCCTAACACCAGGTGCTAGTTGAACTTAAAATATAAAGTAGTCCATCTTTGTGCAGTCGGATGGAATGGGGCGTTACTCTAGCAGAAAGGCCGCAAATTAGTATGCCTGTGTTTGGGAGTTCTTTCTACTTCATATTGTTGGCACGGAAAGAGCGTCTCTTGTTCCCTATAAAATAGTTATCTCCAAGTTATAATGCCCTGTTCAATGTAATTTCAGTTTGTTCAATGTAAACCGCACTGATGCAGAATAGCACGGTATATAAAGAATGTAAATAAAATAAATAAAATTAAAATAAGCTGAAGGAATTTTTGGTTAAGAGATGTTTTTGTAAAAGAAAAAAAAAAAGTATTCAGCTGTCCTGAATTCACCTGTTCTTGATTGACATTTTGAGACTAAGCAGGGGCAGGCCTGGGTACTACGTGAGTGGATGCACACCTTGCACTACCAGGGGGGTGTGGACTCACTGTAGGGAAGAGAGCCCTAGCAATCTTCTTTAGCGCAAGATAGGAAAGTAGATGGTTCACTGAAGTGATCGTTGGGGGCAATGCTCTGTCCTTACAAGCTCCCATTTGTGGAGCCTGGGGAGGTGAGAGCATGCTTCAAGTGGTTGCAGTGTTTACGGCAGTCTACTCGCCTGGAACAGGAAAGGATCAGGGAGTTGAATCGACTAGAGCCTGATTTGCTTTATGTGGCAAATGTGCATTATGGCTTAATTCGAGCGCTAGCTAATATTATTGGCTTCCTTGGGGTTCACCCGGAGGGCTCTCTGGTGGCGGAATAGGACGGCTGATGGTTCGTCCAAGTCGAGGCTCAGTAAGCTCCCAGTTAAGTCTTTGTCTTGTCCTTTCCCTGTGGGCTCTCATAGGGCAACTAGTTGGCGTATCGAGGCTTTCGGGGAAAGGTACTCTTGGTAGCGCCCGGTTGGACGAGACGTCCATACTAAGCTGATCTCATTCGCCTACTCGACAGGCTTTTCCTAGAAGTTGCCGGTAGCGGACGTTCTGCTGCAGCTAGGTCCGCGACGAATGTCTCAGGTGGATCGGTGCCCGCCTACGCTTTGGCCTTTGAATGGGCGGGGCTGAAGAAGAAGGGTTATTCTGCGGCAGTCTTCGCCACCTTGTTGAGAGCAAGGAGGTAGGCTGCTTCTGGTACATAGGTCCGTGCTTAGCGCCTTTTTTGAAGGCTGCTGTTCACGGCGGCAAGTCCGGGCGACAAAGGTGTCTGTATCCTTGGTCTGAATTCTCTGCAGGACAGTGTCTGAAGGAACTAGCGGCCAGTTCCTTAGAGGGTCTAGCAGGCGACTGTTTCCGGCTGTAGAGGTTCTGTGGAGGGAATAGCGCTAGGTGTTCTGATCGATGTATAGCGTTTCCTTAAGTTGGGACCTGACTGCGCTCCTCAAGGAGAGTTCAAGTGCCACTGGGGGATCCCGATTGGTCCTTAGAGGCGTTAACTAAAGAGCCCTTTGATTCTTTACTCCAGGTGTCGGTAAAGGATTTGCTGTCATTAGGATACTGGGGTCTGGGAGGGGCTTCTGGCTGCCCAAGTATGCTGATGTCACAGATGTGACATGCTCGGTTGCCAAGCTGCTGGTCAGGCGTGACTACCCATCCGTGTTGAGACTGGACTGGAGATACTCAAGGAAAGACAATTAGCGGGTAAGGCCTGATTTCACCATAATTCTGAGCAAGAAACAAAGAGCAGAAAACTGTCGCAGACCACTACAGTCTACTGTAGGCAATTGTCTACCAAAGCAAGTTCTGGAGAACAACTCTTCTGAAACCAGCATCTGAGCTGTTGACGTGTAGCGAATGTATTAATAGAAGCACAGGTGGCATAGGCAATGTAGCTGATGTGCAGTAGTTCTGCCTGGGGACAGCATGTCATCTTGTTGAGAACAGAACTCTGTGTTGTCAGAGATACAAGGTAAGAGTGATTGCTTGGTGACTGGCTGACCAGAATGGTTTTCCTCAAAGGAGAGGAACAATTGTGGGGCTTGGTGATAAGGTGGACCTTCCTACATTCCATAGTTGAATGAGACGACATGTAGGGAGGCATGCAGCAGTAAGAACAAGGATGGAAGGGCCACAATTTTATTAAAACCACTTTGAGCAGGAACCGGGGGTAAAACCTCAAGACAGCTTTGTCCAGAAAGAACAGTGTGTATGGAGGGGAATGTACCAAGGCCTGAATTTCATTGATGTGCCTTTCTGACATGATAGCTACAAAGAATAGCATCTTTGAGACAAAAACTTAAATGAAGAAGATGGCGTGGGCTCAAAAGGGGGTTATGTAAGCTGTGAGAGAATGAGCAGCTGGGAATGGAGCATGTCAGTTTTCTGACCTCACCCCTTCAGCTCCAGAAGTCCAGTATCTCAGTTCCCAGCCGTTGGCGAGCACCCTTCTGGTGGTTTGCTATAATGGAAGGTTTAGGCCTTAGGAGATAGTGGAAGAAAAAACAGACAATAAAAGTTTTTAAATGTCTGAAATCTCATATTTCAGTTCTTTCAACACCTTCTCGGATGTACATCATCTGGTCCAGTTGATTTGCTACTCTTTAGTTTATCAAATAGTAGTAATGCATCTTCCTGGTTTATTGATATTTCTATCAATTCTTCGGATGCATCACCTTTTGAATACCATTTCAGTCATGAGTAACTTCCCTACATTTCCTTCAGTAAGGGCCAGAGCAAAGAATTCATTCAGTGTCTCCTATATGGCCTTGTCCTCCTTTAGCGCCCCTTTTACACGTCTATCATCTAATGGTCCAACTAACTCTTACAGGTTGTTTGCTATGAATGTACTTGTAAAAGTTTTTATTATGCATTTTTCTCTGGGAACAAGCAGGAAATCAGTCCTCACATGCGTGGTCCTCTTCCTGCCCAAGGCTTTCATCTTGCTCAGTCTCCTTTGTTTCCTCAGAGCCCTTCAGACGTCCATCTGGCTTATCCCTGGAAAAAGTTGATTTTTTTTCTGCCTGAGGTTCCTCTGGAACTGCACTGGTACTCTTCCCACCACCCAACCTTTCTGTCTCGGCATCGAGTTTGGGTCCCTTTTTGTAGTTTTTCATTTTTGGCATCTTTGCTCCTTTTTTCCAACTGGCAGCCTGGCGGGTCTTCAACCTCTCTGGGATGCTTTTTTTCCTCCATGGCTGCCAGTGGCTTCAAGAAGTGTGATTGGTGTACTAAAATTTATGTCCTTGACCGACACACACGACTGCTGCCTTTGCTGCTTTGGGCTGGACCACGACGCCACAGCATGCGGTCTCTACAAAAAGATGCCAAGCAAGGCCCTCAAGAGCCACCAGCAGCAGCAGGATAAGTTCTTCCCCGAGTACTTGGTACCTCCAAAGGCCAGGGCCTCATCCTGAAACTATGGCATCTCAGTTGGGCCCTTCCAAACCGTAGCGGCGCTGTGGTTCTTCAGAGAGGGTCTCCCTCCAAGGGAACCCAGGAAGAAAACCTCGAAAGGCGGCGTCCCTGGATGGGTCTGACAGGCCTGGTACGTCCTGAGCCAGGTCCCGCAGTCCGAAACGCTTGTCCAAGGAATCGGAGAGGGAGCGACCTGCAAAGGTTCCCTGGAAGGACTCTATCTCGGGCCGGCTTCTGTCGCCAGACACCATTTTTGTCGAATTCTCCCTTGGGGGAACCGGTGTCAGACCCAATTCCCTTAGTGCCCACGCATGATGGCTGCGGAGCCTTCTGGCCTGGAGTCCAGAATGGTGGCCCTGGAACGCAGTTTGTTTGCCTTTAGTACCGGACAACGGCGCCCGCTGCTGGTACATATCAGTTCATCTGCCCCGACCAGCAGGCCCTCGAAGGCCGAGCCTGTCCTCGAGGTCCTTTGGCCTTAAGTTGATCCTCTGCCAAGGTCTCGATCCGGTTCCTGCTCAACAGGGCCGCAATCGTCCTCAGCCAGTGCGCTGTGGGCCAGTCAGCCCCGGGACCCATGGACCATCCCTCCTTCGAGTTCTTGACAGACTACTCCGAGTGGGAGATGAAGGATGAGGAGTCACCCAACACGCGTTGCCACTGTGTCGTCCCCTTGGACTCTCCTGCTTCGCAGCCCCGTCGGTGGTCTCTGCCAGAGGACATGGAGTTCCTTGACTTCATCAAGGAAGTCCAAGGCCCTAGCGTTCCCGATGGAATTGGGGGAGGACCCTCGGGCAGATAAGTTAGAAATCCTCCAGTACGGTGCCCCTCCGAGGGAATCGCTCATGGTGCCCATCTCTCCCATCCTGGAATGGTTTACTCTATATGTTGGAGACACCGGCATCAGTGCCAGTGGTGAGCAAACAGCTTGACTCGATATATATTGAGTTCACCAAAGCTCGGGCTTCCAGAAATCACAACTGTCGCACAACTCCATGGTGCTGATCGGCCATGCATCAACTGAGGCACACACCTTGGATGCGCTTGGCAGAAAGTGTTACCAGAGCTCAATGCTCATCAGCTGCATCCAGGTCTACCATCTGCACATTGGCATGTACCTGAGAGACCTGGCGAAGGAACTCACCGGGTTCTCAGCTGGTCTGTCTGAGGAACCCCTGCAGCAGTTAAAGAATCTGGCCAAGGCCATCTGTGAGTGCTCCAAGTTTGTCTCCAGCAGCCTATCATGGCTTCGAGTTAGCAGCTTGAGTAGGGGCTGCGGGCATCAGTGCCTGACGCCAGGCTTGGCTACAGTCGTCTGACCTCGAGCAGTGGGTTCAGGACAAACTGGTTGATGTCCCATGCCAAGGAGAGAGCCTCTTTGGCAAGCCCATGACCGACAAAGCTGCTGAGCTAGAGACTGAGTTCATGACAAGGACCAGTTTCTCTAAGAAGACTGCTGCTCCTCCCTGACGGATAAAAAGCCCTTTTACCCAAGAAAAGGGGCTGCTTACAGAAACTATCCACCTTTTCAGGCATCCCCGGCTCTGCAGCAGGGTCAGCAGGCCAAGGGACAGGGACATGGGCATGGCCCTTGTAAGCAGAAGGCTCCCAAACTGCAGGTGCCGTCCCCAGCCCAGCTAGGGAGGAGCTTTTGACTCCTTGGGCGCATAGCCTCTTCACTCCAGGGAGGTCAGCAGCCCACAGGGGGATATCTGATCCACTATGCCCAAAGGTCGCTAACCATCACCACAGATTCCTGGGCACTTCAGGCGATCAAGGAGGGATACCTCCCCCTTATTTTCTGGGAGAGCCCCTCAGGTCTCCCTTTCATCGGGATCTTCTACTGAAGGAGCTTGCAGGTCTTCTCTAGGACAAAGCGGTGGAACTAGTACCCCACTATCTCAAGGGCAAGGGTTATACTCCAGGTACTTCCTTGTCCCAAAAAGGACAGGGGGCTGAAGGTCCATTCTCGACCTGTGCAACCTAAACAAGTTTCTGGTGAGGTTGAAGTTCAAGATGCTCTCCCTTGGAACATTGCTGCCTCACCTCCAGCAGGGAGATTGGCTATGCTCCTTGGATCTGAAGGATGCCTATACACACATACTCATTCACTCCAACCACAGGCAGTTCCTGTGGTTCATGGTGGGGGTGGCCACTACCAGTACAGGGTGCTGCCTTTCGGCCCCAAGGGTCTTCACAAAATGCCTGGCAGTCGTAGTTGCCGTCCTCCGCCTCCAGGAAGTCTTTGTCTTCCCCTACCTGGATGACTGGCTCATAAAGGGAGGCACGGCCTCAGAGGAGGTGCAGCAGGCAACTGCGCACACCATTCAGGTTCTGCAACACTTGGGATAGTTTATCACAAACCCCAAGTCCCACCTCCTTCTGACACAATATCTGGAGTTCATAGGGGCAAGACTGGACACCCTCCAGGCATGGCCTTCCTGCTCGAGACCGAGCCGATCATCTCAGGGCCCTGGCACTGGAATACAGCACTGCCTCTCGGTGTCCACTTGGGCACATGGCCTCCACAGTCCATGTCACCCCAGATGCCAGCCTCCACATGAGGGCCGCACAGTGTGCCTCCGTGACCAGTGTACACAGGCCATGGGGTGCCTCAGGGACAAAGTCTGTGACCCACCAGTTGGCGGATTCTCTGACCTGGTGGCAGATTCCCCAATATCTCAAGACAGAGTTGCCTTTTCAAACGCCGAGCCCCTTAAAGATCCTCACCATGGACGACTCCCTGCTTATCTGGGGAGCCCACTGCAAGGAACTCCGCACCCAGGGCAGCTGGTTGCAGGACAAGAGCAACCAGATCAACGTCCTGGAACTATGGGCAATGTACTTAGCCCTCCGAGCTTTTTGCCACCGCCTACGTCACCAGCTGGTGTTGGTTCAGACGGACAACTTGGTGGCGATGTTCTGTGTGAACAAACGGGGGGGGGGGGGGCATGGGGTCTCGTGCCCTCTGCCAAAAGGCAGTGGTCCTCTGCTCCTACGCAGTCCAACAGGGTATATTCCTACGAGCAAGTATACCTGTCAGGCCAGAACAACTTACTGGCCGACAGATTGAGCAGGGTCCTCCAGCACACGAGTGGCAGCTGGACACGAGTGTGGCCGACCGTCTTTTCCAGCTCTGGGGGGAACCTGTGATGGACCTGTTGGCCAGTCTGGACGCCTACCAGTTGCCCCATTTCTGCTCCTGGCAGGTCCATCCCTCCAGGGTCTCATGTACACCTTCCTTCCCACACCTCTAATTGCCAAAACAGGACCCTCTGTGACAAGGCCTCCCTCATCCTGATAGTCCCCCGATGACCCAGGCAACCATGGTTCCTGCTACTCCTCCAGCTATAGGTGGAGATCCCATCCCGTTGGGGAACTCTCCAGGACGGCTGTCTCAGGAGGGAGGCTCTCTTCTTCACCACAGCTTGGGGTCCCTGTCACTGATGGCGTGGCTGCTGAAAGGTTGACCCTAGCCTCTTTCAACCTCTTGGATGAAGTAGAGGAGATTCTGCTGGCCTCTCATAAGGCTTCCACTAGGAAAGCTTACTCTCTCAAGTGGTGCAGGTTTTCAATTTGGTGTGCAGAGCACGAGACTGACCCAATCTCCTGCCTGGTGGGACTGGTGTTACAGTACCTTCTCCACCTCTCGCAATCTGGGCTTAAATCGAACTCTTGTCAGGGTGCACCTCGGTGCCCTGGCTTTGCACTACCACCCGGTGGATGGCAAACCCCTCTTGGTCCAGCCAATGGTGACCTGCTTCCTAAGGAGTCTGCTCTTATTGAAGCCCCCCTGTTCACCCTCTGGCGATCAAGTGGGACCTCAATGTGGTATTGGGGCAGCTCACTTGCCCACCCTTTGAATCTCTGGCTACTTGCCACCTATGTTACCTCTCGTGGAAGGTGGCATTCCTGGTCTCGCACTCCTCCGCTCACAGTGTTACCGAGCTTCAGGCCTTAGTGGTGGAGGCGCCCTATACCAGGTTCTACAAGAACAGGGTGGTGCTCCGTATGCACCCTAAATTCCTTCCGAAGGTGGTATCGTCCTTCCACCTCAACCAGGAAGTGGTACATCCCATCTTCTTTCCAAGACTTCACGCCAGTAGGGGTGAGACGGTCCTTCACACTCTGGATTGTAAGAGGGCCTTGTCCTTCTACATCCAATGTACTTGGGACCACCGCAAAGCTGCTCGGCTTTTCATCTTGTACGATCCCTGTAGTCTGGGGGGGGGGGGGGGGCGGTGACCAAACGTAAACTGTCTACCTGGGTGGCTGACTGTATCGCTATTGCCTACGAGTAGGGCTCCCACTGGAAGGCCGTTTCACAGTGCACTGTGTCAGGGCCATGGCGGCCTCGGTAGCAAATCTACGCTCCGTCTCAATGGTGGACATCTGCCGGGCCACCACCTGGTCTTCAGTCCATACCTTCACAGCCCATTACTGCCTGGAAAGGGAGTCCCAACAGGACAGTGCCTTTGGCCAGGCTGTGCTCCATAATCTTTATAGGGTTTAGGCAGCTCCTACCCTCTTTCCCTTCTGTGTTCAGGCTACCGGAGTGCTGGTTTTCTCAGACAGTGATGGTCCTTTAGTGTGTAGCCATGGACTCAATTGCGGCTACTAATGGCTCCCCTTGAGGGTGACCGTGTTTTTTCAGTATGGGCTTTCGGTAGCTTGCAGCCTGGGAGTCTCATATGTGAGGACTGACCTCTTGCTGCTTCCCGGATAAAGCGTAGTTACTCACCGCCTGTAACAGGTGATCTCCAGGAACAAGCAGGAATGAGTCTTCACATATGGGTATCGTCGGTACCGACGGAGCCTGCGCGGGAACGCTCCCCAGCATCCAGAAAGAAAGCTTTTGGGAGCATCCCACAGCGCCTGCGCGCTGCCTTCCCGCCTTTCCTAACTGCCTCTCTCCAGTTCTTCTTTTCTGCGGAGCCAGCAGGTCGTGTTTCCTGTCACCGCTGAAGAATTTATTTTCTTTTATTTTTCTTTAGTCGCGTGTCTGCCTTCTCGATTCCGCACCAGTATCACCGGTCCTTTTTCTTTCTTTAAAAAAAAACAAAAAAAAACTTCTACTCTTTTCAGTGCATTTTTTTTCTGGGGCCTTAGGCCTACAGATATATTTTTCCCTCATGGAAAAACCCGCCTCCGGGTTTAAAAAATGCACAAAGTGCAGCAGCACTATTTCTGTCACTGACACCCATGACTGGTGTCTAAAATGTTTAGAAGAGGGTTACAGAATCGGGCGGCTAAGCTCAGTACCCTGTTTCCCTCCGATGCAGCTTCCGTGGCATCGACGTCTTCCAGGGCTGCTTCTTTATCCCATGGATCTCAGGTAACCAAACTTAAATCTGGCCGGTCCTCAAAGAGTTCATCTCCCTCTAAGTATCGAGATGCCCCCGGGCTTACTCTTGAGGATACCACACCGGCAAAATTACCCCGGCGGGAGGCTCCAGCTTCCAAAGCACTACCTATGGGGTCACAGGTTGACATCGATGGCTCGGCCTCGACCGATCACCTGTTACAATGTTCTGGGGTACCGGCAGTTTCTACCGGTACCGACATCCAGACATTGGTGGCGTCAATGGATCAGAATATTCTGACCATGCATCACGGCATTCATTCAAGCTGCGACGCCTACAGTACCGCAACAAACCCCCTTGTCGGTACCTGTACCGATTCCGGTACCGGACCCGATATCGGTCCCGATACCAGTACCACTTGCATCAACATCAGCATCGATCGCAGCGGTACGCTATCCAGTGATGCCCATCAGTACCGACCCGGTACCGATTACTCCCGATGTCGATACCTCCCGGTACGCGTATCGGGCTCTACGAGAGCATCCAGATAGTCGATACTTCGATTCCTCTGAAGACTCTGATTCTTCAGAGGCCTCAATTGAAGCATCGGGCATCCTTCCTCAGGAACCCTCTTCTCCAAAACGGAGAATGTCTCCTCCTGAAGACTTGTCTTTTCAGGACTTCATTAGGGAGGTGGCCAAAGGCCTGTCCATCTCAGTGACCTCTGAGACTGAACCTAGAGCCCAAAAATTGGATATCCTACAATATCCTAAGGCTCCTAAAGAGGCAGCCACCTTACCAATACATGAGATTCTTTATGATCACATGCTGGGCATATGGGAGACTCCTCTTTCCACCTCCCCTCATTCCAGAAGGTTGGACACCATGTATCGTGTTCCTCCTTGTCCTGGGTTTCATAAGACTCAGCTTCCTCACCACTCTATTGTGGTAGAGTCTGCTATGAAAAAGATCAAGAGTACAAAAAGGCACTCCTCTGCTCCTCCAGGAAGAGAATGCAGAACTCTAGATGCCTTTGGCAGGAAAATCTTCCAGGCCAGTATGCTTGTAGCCAGAATCAACTCCTATAGTCTCTATATGGGGATGTTTCTAAAAGAAGTTACAGATCATCTGCAAACCTTATCTCCTTTTATGTCAGAAGATAAGAGAGAAGAATATATCACCTGGCTTAAACATGCACAGGATGTATCCAAGTTTTCCAACCGTGCAGCCTTTGACTCTTTTGAGGGGGCCAGTAGAGCCTCTGCTATTGCCATAGGTGCATGCAGAGTTGCTTGGTTGCAAGCCTCTGATTTGGAATCCTGGGTACAGGATGGTCTAGGTAACCTTCCTTGTACAGGCGAAAACCTGTTTGGCAAAGATTGGCAAGCAAAGCCCAACCAAATGGATGCTGAAAACTCTGCTTTAGATAGACTTTCAAAGTCTACTACTGCTCCTTTTAAAAAGAGGTTGTTCAAAAAGGGATCTTTTCCAAAGAAAGGGAAATTTTCTTCTTATGGTCAGGCCTCTTCTCAAGGTCGTTTTGCTACAGAGAGACAGCAACAACCAAAACAGGCCAAAACCCAGGCTGCGAGGACTGCTACGGCCCAACAGCCTCAGCCTCCTCAGGGCCTTTGACTTTCTACTAGAGAACTTAGCCTTTCTGGCTCTAGAACATCCAGAGCCTCTCACCATCCCAGGAAGGTTAGCTCACTTTGCTCCCAGATGGGAACAAATCACAGCAGAGCAGTGGACCCTCTCCATCATAAAGGAAGGGTACAAACTTCATTTCTTAAACCTTCCTCCTCACACCATGGTGAAACAGTTCAATTCTCCAACATCTCTCCTCAACCTTCTAGGTCAAGAGATTTCTACCCTTCTTGCCCAAGGGGCAATAGAAGAAGTACCCCTTCTTCAACAGGGCTCAGGGTTCTACTCCCCCCTATTTCCTCATTCCAAAGAAAACAGGGGGCTACAGACCCATATTAGATCTCAGAGAATTGAACAAGTTTCTATGCAAGGAGAAATTCAAGATGACTTCTCTCGGAACTCTCCTTCCATACCTCCAAAGTCAGGACTGGCTTTGTTCTCTAGATCTCAAGGATGCGTACACCCATGTTCTCATCCATCCAACACACAGAAGATTCCTTCGGTTCCTTTACCAAGGAAAGCACTACCAATACAAAGTGCTTCCTTTCGGTCTGGCCTCTGCTCCAAGAGTGTTCACAAAATGCATGGCAGTAGTAGCTCCATTCCTGCGCACTCTAGGAATATTCGTATTCCCATATCTGGACGACTGGCTCATCCGAGCTCCATCCCAGTCAGAGGCCCAGACTTCCCTGGCCTGCACAAGGCGTGTTCTTCAGTATCTGGGACTGTTAATCAACATTCCAAAATCCCATCTCACCCCTACTCAGTCTCTAGAGTTCATAGGGGCCTTACTGGATACCACAACTGCAAGGGCCTATCTTCCCCAGGGACGTTGCCTACGCTTGGTGCAGTTAGCCTCCCAGATTCAGTTACAATCCCATTTAACTGCTTGAGAGATGTTGCAACTCTTAGGCCACATGGCATCCACGGTGCATGTGGTTCCCTATGCTCGCCTTCACATGAGAGCAGCTCAGTGGACCCTATCCTCCCAATGGACCCAGGCATCAGGTTGCCTGTCAGACAAAATAGCAAAACAGAGTTACTTACCTGTAACGGAGTTCTCCGTGGACAGCAGGATAGGTCAGCCACACCTGGTGACGTCATCCGACGGCGCCGTGAAGGAAGTGCTCTCTAGCTCAGAAGCTTCTGAGCATGTGTGAGGAGACCCCTCCTCCCCGGTCCGCCCCCAGCCCGACCAGTGAGTCATTAGCTTCGGCCAGAGACTGTGGCGCGGACCGCAGGCCACCCTCAGAGGGGAGGAGGGTGGGATCGTGTGGCTGACCTATCCTGCTGTCCACGGAGAACTCCGTTACAGGTAAGTAACTCTGTTTTCTCCTAGGACAAGCAGGATGTGTCGGCCACACCTGGTGTCTCCCCAGCTACTTGTTACGCGCTGAGGGAGGCCTGAGACAGGATAGTACCCATGTGGAACACCAATGAAGCCTCATGTGATAAGAACAAATGTTTATTGTGCAAAACAGACATTAATTGTGCAACAAGCAATAACATAAGAGCATGGCCAGTTGGCACACGCAGTGAGGTCTCCTAGTGCAATCGACCTACAGTGGATTGCAGCATCAACAGTGAAGAATACAACGGAAATGCGGTTGAGGCACAAGCAGTGAGGTAGAACATAGTGCAAACAATCAACAGTGCAAAGGAACAATCTGTGCAATAATATAGTGCAACAGCGCAAACATTGTGCAAATAACAACCACATTGTCATAACAACCACATGGTGCAACCACATAGTGCAAATAATATCCATCCTGAGGGTCCCGACCAGGCGGGCTACCCTGGTGCAAGGGGTTCAGGAGGTGCGGGAGTTACTCCCCGCAGGCTGCGACTCGGTCGGTTGCTCCTGTCGCGTCGGGCAAGGAGGAACCTGCCGCTGTAGACAGAATCGCCCTGCCGAAAGAGCTGTCGGCTTCTGCCTGGAGGTCAAGACAATAGTGTTTTTGGAAAGTGAGGTGTGAGGACCAGGTGGCGGCTTTGCAGATCTCGCTTACTGGAACCTCGTGTGCGCTTGCGAGAGAGGTGGCCAATGCGCGGAGTTGGTGCGCGCTCGCCTTGTTTGCTGGATGAGCGCCCGCCTTCTGGAGGCAGTAGGAGACGCAATCAGATATCCAGTGGGAGAGTGTGCGCTTGGTGACCGGCCGTCCCGGTTTGTTGGGGTCGAAGGACACAAAGAGCTGGGTCCCTTGCCGGACTGAGGCCGTCCTGTCAATGTAGATGCGCAGTGCTCGGACGCAGTCAAGTGAGTGGAGACGTTGCTCTTCAGATGACCCATGAGGGGCCGGGAAGAAAGACGGTAGTTCCACTGATTGGTTGACGTGGAAGACGGAGGAGACCTTCGGAATAAACTTCGGGTGTGTCCTGAGCGGCGCCCTGTTGTGGTGAATCTTGGTGTACGGGGGGTGAGCTACCAAGGCCTGTAGCTCACTCACCCTCCTTGCGGAAGTGATGGCGATGAGGAAAAGCGTCTTCCAGGCCAGAAAATTTGATTCCGCTGAGAGCAGGGGCTCGAAAGGCTCCCGTGTTAGCTGTTGGAGGACGATGTTGAGGTCTCACGAGGGGACAGGTCTCTGGACCGGGGGCTGCAGGTTCCTGAGACCTCTCATGAAGCAGGTCACAATGGGAAGAGTGGCTATGGAGCCCGTGGGCGAGTTGTTTTGCAGTTGGTGCAGGGACGCGATGGCCGCGAGGTGCACCTTAATTGACTGGGGCTTCAGGCCCAGACTGAAGAGCGAGGAGAGATACTGTAGCACAGCTGGAACAGGGCAAGAGTCTGGCGGTATTCCTTGGCCTGCGCACCAGATACTGAAACGTTTCCACTTGAGACTGTATGACTTTCTCGTGGATGGTCTCCTGGAAGCCAGCACGATGCGCTGTACCTCCACCGGTAGATGTTGTTCTTGGAAGTTCACCCTCTCAGTCTCCAGGCCGTCAAGGCAAGGGTCTGGAGATTGGGGTGCCAGGTTGTGCCGTCGTTCTGCGTGAGCAGGTCTGGTCTCATCGGGAGCCGGATGGGGGGCTCCTGTGAAAGCTACCGTAACAGGGAAAACCACATCTGTCTTGGCCAGTGGGGCGCAATCAGGATGATGTGCGCCTTGTCGTTGATGGTGCGCTGTATGGTGGCTGTCATGAGGGGGGTTGGGGGAAAGGCGTAGGTCAGTTCCCACTGCCCCCAGTGTACTGCGAATGCATCTGAGGCCACTCTCCTGGGAGAGGGGCGTTTTGAGCAGAACAGAGGGCATCTGGAATTGTCCTCGGTGGCGAAGAGGTCTATCTGCGGCTTCCCCCAGCGCCGGAAGATTGACTCCGCTACTTCCTCGTGGAGCGTCCACTCGTGGGGCTGGAGCTGCCTGCTTAGTCTGTCCGCTAGTGTGTTCTGCTCTCCCGGGAGGTAGGTTGCCTGTAGAAGGCAGTTGTGGGCTAGGGCCAAAGACCATGTCTGGACAGCCTCCCTGCAGAGAGTGCGGGAGCCCGTACCCCCTTGTTTGTTGAGGTAGAACATCGTCACTTGGTTGTCGGTCTGGACCAGAACTGTCTTCCCCGCGAGGTGTGGCATGAAGGTCTGGAGCGCATACCTGACGGCTCGGAGTTCGAGGGCGTTGATATGGAGGGATCGTTCCGTCTTTTTCCAAGCTCCTTGTGTGCTGAGGTGCAAGAGGTGGGCTCCCCAGCCTGTGGGGGAGGCGTCCGTGGTCAGGATGACCTGGTAGCCGCAGGGTTGCAGGCTCTTGCCCTCGTTGAGATTGGCAGCGGCCATCCACCACAGGAGACTCTGAGATACCCTCGGTTTGATTGGGATGAGGGTGGTGAGAGGTTGAGACCGTTGCTTCCAGTGTGAGCGCAGGTGCCACTGGAGTGTGCGCATATGCAACCTGGCCAGGGTTAGGACAGATGTAGTCGCTGCCATGTGACCTAACAGGCGTAGGATGTCCTGGGCCTTGGTTTGCTTCACGGACGATACCTTCTTCGCAAGGCGGATGATGTTTTCCTGCCGATGCTCGGGAAGGAAGGCCTTGGCTGAGGTTGTGTCGATTATGGCCCCGATGAACTCCGTGCGTTGGGTGGGTTCTAGCCGGGACTTCTCCATGTTGAGCAGGAAACCCAGTTTGGACAGCAGAGTGGTAGTCTTTCGCACTGCCGCCCTGAGTTCCATGGTGGAAGGTGCTGATATCAGCCAGTCGTCCAGGTAGGGAAAAATGGCGAGCCCTTGTTTGCGGAGGTGTGCCGCTGCCACAGCTACGCACTTCGTGAAGACCCTGGGGGCTGGGGAGAGTCCGAAGGGCAGTACCCGGTACTGGTAATGGCACCCCATTGCTACGAATCTCAGGAATTTCCTGTGAGAGGTGTGCATTGGGATGTGAGAGTAGGCATCCTGTAGATCCAATGTGGCCATCCAGTCCCCGGTCTGATGAGGGGAAGGATGGAGTTCAGGGAGTACATCCGAAACTTCTCTTTCAAGAGGGTGTTGTTCAGCTTGCGGAGGTCCAGGATAGGGCGAAGGTCCCCGGACTTCTTGAGAATAAGGAAGTACCGGGAGTAGAAGCCAGTGTTGATTTCGTCGGAGGGAACCCGTTCGATCGTTCGTGTTCTGATGAGTTGCTGTAGGAGGTCCGCAAGGGCAGCTTCCTGGTGCAGCGGTGGTCTGCTGCTGGGTTGAGTGCGCTGCCATGGTGGGGAAGAGAACCGTAAGCGGTAGCCCACTTGGATAATCCGGATGACCCACTGGTCCGTGGTGATTTCCTGCCAAGCAGGTAGGAAGTTGGATAGATGGCCTCCCACCGGCGGGGTAGCAGGGACACTCATGGACAGCCGGAGCGGATTGTCAGAAGGAGGAAGAGTTCTTACCAGCTTGCTGGGTGTTTGCTGGTTTATGTTTGCGTTCTCTTTGTGGTTGCCTTTGAAAGGACGATTTGTTGTAGTTTTGCTTGTATTTCGGTGCCTGCCACTGCCGGTTGGAACCGTAATACATTTTCGACGAGGCAAAGGGCTTGCGGTAATAGCTCCCTTTCTGTGACCAGGAGGGGCGTTCGAGTCCGTCCGCCGCTAATGTCTTCAGAGTGGTACAGTCCTCTTTCAGGCCGTTCACCGTATCTGCCACTTTGTCCCCAAACAGAGTCACCCAGGCAAGGCGCGTCAGCAATCCTGTCATGAGTGTTATCTGACAGGCCGGAGGCTCGCAGCCAGGCCCAGCGGCGGGCTGCGATGGCCGTGCCAGCTGTCCGGATAGCTATGTCGAAGGCATCGAAAGCAGTGCTCATCAGATGTTTGGAGCATTCAGCTAATTCCTGGAGCGGGGCTGTATGCTGGTTTTGCTTAGGAAGATGGTCTATCAATCAACACCTGCTTACCTTTCGGATTTACTGACTTATCATACCCCCTCACGCAGTCTTCGGTCCATACACATTAACCGTCTTCATCTCCCAGCAGCCTCCAAGGCTCATCTGCAATCTACCAGGAAATCAGCATTCTTCTATTTAGCACCCTCTCTCTGGAACTCCCTCCCCACCAACCTCCGTACAGAAGAATCCTATCCTAAATTCCGCTCTCTTCTAAAAACTCATCTTTTCTCTTTAGCCTTTCCTCCCTAAATTTCTCTTTCTCTGTATCTCTGTCTGGAATCTGGATACCTATTCTGTCTCTACTTTCCTCTCTTTATTATGTATTGTAATTTCTTCTTTTCTGTTTTAATTATTGATTTTACATTGTAAACCGCCTCGATGTTATGGGAGGCGGTATATTAAATATGAAATAAACAAACAATCTTGGAACAGGAGGTGTTGGAATTGATGAGCTGATATCTTGGCACTCAGCATCGCTCCCTGGAAAACTTTCCGCCCTAGGTCGTCGAGGAGCTTAAGGTCCCGGCCAGGGGGATGGATCGTTTGAGTGCGCGAAGACTTAGACCTCTTGAGGGCTGACGCTACCACAATAGATTGGTGAGGAAGCTGGGCTTTGTCAAATCCAGGAGCTGTCTGGAGTAGGTATTTGTTGTCCAGGCGTCTGGCGCAGGCTTGACCGGAGGCAGGGGACTGCCAGAGGGTGGATTGTTTGTCCTTAAGTTTCCGGTGCAGGGGAAGAGACAAGGCCGGCTTGGGTCCGCCGAGGTATTTCATTACCTCCGGATCTTTCTCGTCGGAGGGCTCCTTGGTGAGGCCTAGCTTGGCCACCACCTTTTTCAAGAATTTTGGGTAGGTGAGGTCCTCCTGGACCGGTGCCTGTGCCTCCCCTTGCTCATCTGGTGGAGACTTGGATGAAGGAGATTCCGGGCCCTCTTCTTCTGGAGCGCTCCCTTCGGAGTCCTGTCCCAGTAAAGGGGAAGGGCTCCTATCCCTTGCGGGAATATGCTCTGGTGATGCCTCCCTCCTCTCAGGGGTTTGTACCTCCAAAGGGGCTGTAACGGAGCTCTCCCGACATGGAGGGGCAGTTTGTTGCACCAGGCGTTGCAAGAGCTGCAATATGGCTTCTGAGGTACTAGACCCAGAAGATGTGTTGCTCCGGTGCCCCTGCGAGTTGGACTTCCTGCTTCTCCCACAGACGCGGGATGACTCGCTGTCAGAACTGCCGCCGTGCGAAGAGGAGCGGTCTCGCCGGTGCCTCTTGCTCCTGTGTCTTCTGCACTTATTGCCGCTATTGCCGCGCCGACGAGAGGACTCCCGGGAGTCAGCGCGGCGTTTGCGGCTGCTGTGGCAGTGGCTTCTGCGGTGGGAGCCCTCGGCGCGGAGGGAATCTTCGGCGCAGGGGAGCTCCTGGAGGGGAATCCTTTGTAGGCAGGCTCGGGGAGAGGAAAGCCTGTGCCGAGGGGAAGCCCTGATGTCATCGAGGTGGGAGGAACCGCACCTAGCCACCCGATTGGAGGGGAAGTCTTTGGGGGCGGAGTCTGGCGCGGCCACATGGGCGGCACCATCTTGAACGCACCCGCCTGAGCCGCATGGCAATGGAGGAAGTTCGGAGGAGCGGCAGGCATCAGGGGGGCCTCCTGATGGCAGAGGAGCGATCGCATCGCTGGAGCCCCGCGTAGGAACATCAGAGGAGCATCCGGCGGTGGGGGAGCTTGAGCCAGGCACCGCGGAAGCTAAGGAGGCCGATCTCTCCGGCGGGGGGGGGGGGGGGAGGCACAGGGCCTAGGCCCGCCCGGGGTTTCTTTTTTGCGGGTGCCTTCCCTTTAGCGGACCTACCGCGTTCAGAAGAACCCGATCCAGTAGTTTGCCCCGGAGCAGCCAGGAATTCTTTCAAGGAGTAATCCCTCATCTTCTTCGCCCTGGGGGACATCTGGGCGCAGGAGGCACAGTCCTCCACGTTGTGCGAGGCCCCGAGGCATTGGAGGCAGCTCAGGTGAGCATCGGAGATATTCATTTTTTCTTTTGCATTTTGGGCATAGTTTAAATCCAGGTTTAGGCATTGCAAAGGTAGAAGTTGAAAATGGTGAGAGAGAGCTGAGATCCGTCTTGAGGCAAGGCGGAAGAATTGAAAACTGGTCGGGCTGGGGGCGGACCGGGGAGGAGGGGTCTCCTCACACATGCTCAGAAGCTTCTGAGCTAGAGAGCACTTCTGTCACGGCGCCGTCGGATGACATCACCAGGTGCGGCTGACACATCCTGCTTGTCCTAGGAGAACCTCCTGTTGCCTTTTTTGGTCCCCCCACTGGTGGAAGTCCACTCAGAATCTGTTGCTGGGGTCCCCCTTTCAACAGGTGTTACCCCAAGCCACCCTTACAACAGATGCCTCTCCAAGGGGTTGGGGGGCTCATCTACCAGATCTCTCAACCCAGGGCATCTGGTCTCCACAGGAGACATCTCTTCATATCAACCTCTTAGAGCTCAGAGCAATCTTTCTGGCTCTGAGTCTTCCACACCCTGCTCAGCTACAAGACAGTCCTCATCCACACAGACAACCAAGTAGCCATGTTCTACGTGAACAAGCAGGGAGGGACTGGCTCTCTGTCGCTTTGCAACGAAGCTCTGAGATTGTGGGCCTTTGCCAGAGAGCATCAAATCCATCTCATGGCAGTATATCTTCCAGGGGTTCAAAACTCTTGGGCAGACAGACTCAGTCGAGTTCTGCTTCCGCACGAATGGTCCCTCCATGGGGACCAGATAGCCAGGATTTTTCGGATTTGGGGTACCCCAGACATAGACCTGTTTGCAAGTCTGTGGAATGCCAAACTTCCCCGGTTCTGTTCCAGGATTCCATGTCAGGGAGTTCAGGCCAGGGATGCCTTCCTCCTTCATTGGGGGCAAGACTTCCTCTATGCCTTTCCACCTATTCCCCTAATTCCCAAGACTCTGTTCAAGCTTCAGAGAGACAAGGGGACTGATCCTCATAGCACCACTTTGGCCACGCCAAGTGTGGTACCCTCTAATTCTGCATTTCTCTCAAGCTCCCTCCCTAGACCTGGGGTCTGCTCCAGATCTCCTCTCCCAGGAGGAGGGAACCTTGTGGCACCCAAATCCTCAGTCTCCATCTCGGGGCCTGGTTGCTGAAGGCCTAGACCTTAAAGATTTACAACTTTCTCAGCAAGTGAAGGATATCCTTCATGCTTCCAGAAAGCCTTCCACCAGATGTTCATATGCTTTTAAATGGAAAAGGTTTTCCATTTGGTGTGCAGAGAAGGGTCTCAACCCTCTTGCAATACCTTTTGAATTCTTTACTAGACTATTTGCTGCATTTATCCCATGCAGGCCTTAAAACAAATTCAATCAGAGTCCATTTGAGTGCTATTGCAGCATCCCTTGAGCCTCTCAATGGACAATCTATTTCCTCTCATCCTCTTATAGCAAGATTCATGAGAGGCCTTCTTTTGACTAAACCTCCCATTAGACCACCTCCAGTGGCATGGGACTTGAATCTGGTTCTTGGCCAGCTTATGAAGCCACCCTTTGAACCCTTAGCCACTACCTCCTTAAAATTCCTTTCCTGGAAGGTTATTTTTCTCATTGCAGTCACCTCAGCTCGCCGTATCAGTGAGTTGCAAGCTTTAGTGGCTAATCCTCCTTATACAAGGTTCCATCATGACAAGGTAGTCCTCAGAACTAATCCACACTTTATGCCTAAAGTGGTCTCACCTTTTCATCTGAACCAGGAGGTGTGTTTACCTGTCTTTTTCCAGGACCTCATGCATCAAGTGCAGAGAGGAATCTTCATACCCTGGATTGTAAAAGAGCACTTGCTTTCTACTTACACAGGACACAGCAACATAGAAAGTCCTCTCAACTTTTTGTTGCTTTTGATCCTTCTCATTTAGGACTTCCAGTCTCTAAGAGAACTCTGTCCAATTGAATTGCCCAGTGTATTTCCTTCGCCTACCAAAGTAAGAACCTTTCTCTGGAGGGCCATGTCACAGCTCACAATGTGAGGGCCATGGCAACCTCTATGGCTCATCTAAACTCTGTGTCCATCGACCAAATCTGTCGAGCGGCCACCTGGGCATCGGTTCATACCTTCACGGCCCATTACTGCTTGGACAAGGACTCCCGCCGGGATGCCTTGTTTGGTCAGGCTGTTCTCAAACACCTGTTCCATACCTAATCAACTCCTACCCTCCATCCCTGACAGGATGCCTGAGATTCATGGGTAGAGGTAGAGCCTTTCCCAGGGACTCACAATCTGGGTGATCTCCCAGGCATCTCTAGCTGGGGAGTCCCCATATGTGAAGACTCATTCCTTTGAAGCTGCTCTCTAGTTTTTTCTTAACAATTTTCCTCATTTTATTATAGTCTCGCTTTTGAAAGTTAAAAGGTAGTACTGTGGATTTCTTTGCCATCCTTCCTCCATTTATTAAATCAAACACAATCACGCTATGATCACTATTGCTAAGTGGCCCCAACACCCTTATCTCTTGCACCAGATCTTGTGTTCCACTAAGGACTAGGTCCAAAATGGCTTCCCCTCTTGTTTGCATCTTGGAGCAGCTAGTTCATGAACAATCATTTATTTCACCTAGAAACTTTATCTCCGTAGCATGTCCTGCTGTGACGCTGACCCAGTTGATAAAGGGGTTGAAATCGCCCGTTATTATTACTGTGTTGTAACTTTTGTTAGCTTCCCTGATTTCTTTGAGCTTTTCATCATACATTTGTTCATTCTGGCCAGACAGTAGTACACCCCCACTGCCATCGCCTTCCCCCTTTTACATGGAATGTCGGTCCATAGAGACTCTACAGTGAATTTTGATTCCTGAAAAACTTTAATTCTGTGTGACTCTGTCCTCTCTAACATAGAGTGCAACCCATCCATCAATTTGATCTACTCTATCATTGCAATATAATTTGTACCCAGGTATCATTGTCCCACTGGTTGTGCTTCTTCCACCAGGTCTCTGAGATACCAGTCATATTTAACTTCTCATTTAGAATATATACCACTATGTCTCCCATCTTATTTTTTTAGACTTCTAGCATTTGCATACAAGCATTTTAGAGGTTGTATTTTATTCATATTAATCTGGTTATCGGTAGGCAGGGGTAATTTGGAATCTTTAAGTTCAGCCTGTTCTGTACTTAGGGGCATTTGGGTTACTTTTGCCTTTATTGAAATCTTTGTTGAAATGCCCTAGCTTCATTCTTTTGCTAATATTCTTCTGAACCGTTTATTTAGCAATACTTATATATCGCTTTTCACCGGGTCAAAGCGGTGTACATTGAGGTATGTTATATATATTTCTCTTGTCCCCAAAGGCTCACAATTATTTGTTGTGGGGGGGGGGGGGGGGTTTGTACCTGAGACAACGGCTCACAAGGCCACTAGTAGTGGCTGTGGGACTAGAAACCCCAGTCCTTCCAGCCCGAGATTGCTATCCTTCAGCGGTATTCGAACCCTCTGGCCTGAGGCAACTTGTCCCAACCACTAAGCCATTCCTCTCCTAATCCCCCTATTATCTATTTTAAAGGCTGTTATATCTCCTTTTTAAAAGTTAATGCCAACAGCCTGGTTCCATCCTGGTTAATGTGGAGCCCATCCCTTTGGAAAAGACCTTCCTTTCTCTAGAATGTTGCCCAGTTCCTAACCAATCCAAAGCCCTCTTCCTTGCACCATTGTCTCATCCATGCAGTGAGACGCCAAAGCTCTGCCTGCCTTTTGGGCGTGTGGAATGGGAAGCATTTCTGAGAATGCTACCCTTAAAGTTCTGGATTTCAACTTCTACCTGAAAGCCTAAATTTGGCCTCCAAAACATCCCTCCCATGCTTTCTAATGTCATTGGTACCAACATGTACCAAGACAGCAGACCTTTCCAGCGCTTTCTAAAACTGTCTCTAGGTGACACGTTTGGTCTGCTACCTTCACACCAGGCAGGCATGCTACCAGGCGATCCTCACATCCACCATCCACCCAGCTATCTACATGCCTAATGATTGAATCGCCAACTAGAACGGCCGTCCTAACCTTCCTTCATGGGCACATGTTCCTGGAGAAACCTACTCGGTGCCAGAGTTTTACATCATCTGGAGGACCGGTCTTAGCTACGGGATCACTTCCTGCCCCGCCAGGGTGGGGATTTCCTGTCACGTGGCGCCATGGCTTCATTCAGGAGCCTTGACTGGGTTAGCAGGTAGAGGCCTGTGCGTGCAGGTCGACTGGGATCGGGTCCCAGGCCTACCACGTACAGGCCTAGTCGCGATTCTGATTCTGATCAGGCCCAGGGAGGCATGGACGTCCTGTACGGAATGAGGCCCAATATATTTAATGGCCTTTGTTCATATCAATGTAAGGTCTCTAACTAATTATTCCTGATGAGGATAATCAGCCGCACCTGAAAGTGAATATGGGCACCTCTTTCCCTTTAATAGGTTTAAGAGCCTATAAAGCTAATACTATCCCTGGGTGAGAGGGAGGGAAAGAGGACTTAATAAAAGCTGGCTTGCTGCACCGTTCTCTGACCTGTGCTTCTAAAGTAAAGTCTTAAGAATTTCCTGGATGATTCACACAGCCTTTGATCTGTCACTTGGCTTTAATACCTATTTAAGATAACTTCACAGATTTTTTGCTTCATAACTGGAAGGCCTCTTTGTAAAGGTCAATAGAAACCAGTTTATTTCTTTTTACTCGGACACTAATTGTTCTACTTGTATGCTAAGCCATACTCGGCTTTTTATTTAAATCAAATCACTCTTGAAACAAATGTATTTCTTTCTACTCGGAGACTATTTTCCTCTATTTTACTTTCTTTGCTAAGCTATACCCTAATTTGCTTTAAATGAAAAGTTCTCTTTGGTACTAAGACCTGACTGACTCGGCAAAAACACTGAATTCTAAAATACAGATTTATCAGCTTTATCCCAAAGAATTCCCCTTTTCCCCAAGATTTAGAATAACTTACCCGTGGCTGGGCCATTCTAAAAACTTACACGTTTTGGGTGCTATCAGTTAAGTACTGCGTCTACTATTTTGGTTTTGGAAGAGGAAATAAAGCAGGTTTAAAGATAATAACTCTTTAATCCCTTCTATAAAGCCCTGGCTAAAAAAAAAGTACTTTTGAAGAATCTGTGCTTCAGAGCAGGTGTAAATCCTAGCATGGAAAGTTTTGACCATATAGGTGGCTCTTTTTATTTGTTTAGCAATTTCTTTAGCAATGCTTATATACCGTTTTTCACCGGGTCAAAGCGGTGTACATTTAGATATGGTATGTATTTCCCTTGACTCCGAAGGGCTCACAGTCTACGTTATGTACCTGAGGCAATGGAGGGTTAAATGGCTTGCCCGAGGCCACAAGGAGCACCTGTGGGACTAGAAACTCCATTCCCTCCAGCCTAAGGTTGCTGTCCTCCAGTGGGATTTGAACCTCTGGCCCAAGGCAACTTGCCAGAAACAATTGGCTATTCCTCCGAAATATGTTTGGGACTATGTGTATATTTTTGGCCCTCCCAGGCCAGACCCCACTACACCCCCTTGGAATATCTGTGTGGTGTGGTGGTGGTGGGTGCCGTCGAGTCGGTGTTAATTCCGGATTACCCTCTGGATAGTTGACCTAAACTTTGTTCGGTCTTCAGCCAAGTGGCTCATTTTCGATAGTGGTATTCATAGCTGCTGCTGTTGTATCGATCCATCTCATTGCTGGCTTCCTCTTACAGTGAGCACCTACCTTGCCAAGCATTGTCTTTTTCCAGTGATTTTTTATTTATTTAACATGTTTTATATACACTTTATCATTTCAATCAAAGCGGTTTACATTGTAACTTAAGCTTGGTAATGTACATTAAACAGGGATATTGATAACTTGGATTTTTCTGAGGCAATGGAGGTTTAAGTGACTTGCTCAAGGCCACAAGGAGTGCTAGTGGGAATCAAACTCTGGTATCTGGGTTCCCAAGCCAGTGCTCTTAACCATTAGGCTACTCCTCCACTCTTCTCTCTCCACACAATGTGTCCAAAGTATGAAAGTCAAGTCTTGTCTTCTGAGCTTCTAAAGAAAGCTTAGGTTTGATCTCATCTAGTACTGACTGGTTTGTTCTTTGGGCAGTCTATGATATACACAGTATTCGTCGCCAGCACCATAATTCAAAGGCATCAATTTCCTTCCTGTCTGTATTTTTCGTTGTCTAACTTTCACATCCGCATGATGTTATTGAAAATACCATGGCCTGGACAAGACAAATCTTTGTATGGAGAGAGACATCTCTGCTCTGAAGCATCTTGTCTATGTCCTTCATAGCCATTCTGCCAATAGCAATATGTTGTCAGATTTCTTGACTACTAGTCCTTTCTTTATTGATTGTTGATCCAAGTAAGTTAAAGCGGTCAACTATTTCAATTTCTTCTTCATCAAGGGAGGAGTGGCCTAGTGGTTGGGGCAAGGTACCTCAGGCTGGAAGGTCAGGGGTTCAAATCCCACTAGAGGACAGCAACCTTGGGCCGGAAGGACTGGGGTTTCTAGTCCCACAGGTGCTTCTTGTGGTCTTGGGCAAGCCACTTAACCCTCCATAGCCCATGTTCCCTGTAAGTATTAGCGTATGTGTCTCATATCCCCTCGTGTTAAATGTATCCCCCAATTATGGTGTGACCACTTTGATTGAAGGATAAGGTGGTATACAAAACTGTCTAAATAAAATAAACGATGAACTTATTGATTTTGCCAGTTGTCGGGATCTTTGCCTTCTTAATGTTAAGGTGCAGACCCAGTTTAAGACTATATTCCTTGATCTTGAGAAGCAAATGTTTCAAATCGTCTTCACTTTCATCCAGTATTGTGGTATCATTAGCATAGCAAAGGTGATTGACGAGTCTTCTACCAATCTTCGCACTTCGGCTGTCTTCATACAGTCCTGCTTCTCTGATGATTTGTTCTGCATATAAATTAGAGGTAGGTGGGAAGGTATGCAGCTTTGTCATACACCTTTGCTGATTTTAAACCATTCTGTTTCGCCTAGTTCCATTCGGACTGTTGCTTCTTGATCAATATAAAGGTCGTGCAAGAGAATGATCAGGTGTTATACCCATGCTTCTTAATGTGGCCCAGTTTTTCATGGTTTATACAGTCCAAAGCCTTGCTGTAGTCAGTAAAATACATATGGATTTTTTTTTGGTATTCTTTTGTCTTTTCAAGGATCCATCTCACATCTGCGATAATGTCTCTCGTTCCTTGCCTTTTCCTGCACCCTGCTTGCACTTCAAGCAGTTCTTGTTCCAGGTATGGTTGTAGTCGCTGCTGAATGATCTTGAGTAGAATCTTGCTGGCATGTGGGATCAGAGCGATTGTGCAATAATTTCTAGAGTCATTCGGGTCCCCTTTCTTCAATATTGATATAAACACAGATCTCTTCCAGTCAGTTGGCCATGAATTTGTCTTCCAAATTTCCTGGCAGAGCCTTGTAAGTATGGTAACAGCTTCATCCTATAGCTATAATAATTCAGTGGGCATGCCATCAATGCCCGATGCTTTGTTCTTTGATAAGGCTTTCGATGCTGCTTCGATGACTTTCATCCCCAGTGGTTCCTGATCATAAGGTACAGGTTGAAATGACTGTTGGCCCACTTGATATTTATGGTATAATAACTGTAATCATCAGAGAAGCAGGATTGTATGAAGACAAAAGAGGTGTGAAGATTGGTGGAAGACTCAACAACCTTTGCTATGCTGATGATACCACATTACTGGCAGAAAGTGAAGATCTGAAACATTTGCTTCTCACAATCAAAGAACATAGTCTCAAAATGGGCCTGCACCTTAATGTAAAGAAGACAAAGATCATGACAACTGGCATAATCAACAGGTTCATCGTCGAAGGAGAAGAAATTGAAATCGTGAATAACTTTAACCTACTTGGATCAATTATCAATAAAGAAGCAACAAGCAGTCAAGAAATCAGACGACGCATTGCTCTTGGCAGAATGGCTATGAAAGACCTAGATAAGATTCTCAAGAGCAGAGATGTCTCTCTCCATACAAAGATTCGACTTGTTCAAGCCATGGTATTTTCAATAACATCATATGGATGTGAAAGCTGGACAGTGAAAAAGATAGACAGGAAGAAAATTGATGCCTTTGAATTATGGTGCTGGCGGCGAATACTGTGTATACCATGGACTGCCCGAAGAACAAACCAGTCTGTACTAGAGGAGATCAAACCTAAGCTTTCTTTAGAAGCTCAGATGACAAGACTTTGACTTTCATACTTTGGACACATCATGCGGAGAGAGAGATCATTAGAGAAAGACATCATGCTTGGCAAGATAGATGATCAACGCAAAAGAGGAAGACCAGCAATGAGATGGATCGATACAATAACAGCAGCTACGGGTACCAGTCTGTCAACAATGAGCCGCCTGACTGAAGATCGAACACAATTTAGGATAGCTATCCAGAGGGTCGCCATGAGTCGACTCCAACTCGACGGCACTTAACAACAACAACAACTGTATATTATTTCCACCTTTTCTCAATCTTCTCAGAATCGTTCAGCATGGATCCTTGAGCATCTTGTAGTATTCCAGCTCGAGACTGGAATTTTTTCTTTAAGTCTTGTAGCTTTAGAAAAGCCGATCTTGTTCTTCCTCTAATAGTTTCTGATTCTATTTCCTTGAATTTGTCATTGTACGTCTTGTCTTGCTGCACGTTGGAAATCTCGGAGTTCTGCAATTTGTCTCTACTTCTCCTCAGACTTTATTTTGTATTTTGACATATAAATAACAGCCTTCTAGAATCATATTTACACATGTATTGCAAACTCCATGTGGCCTAGTGACCGTGCATATGGGAATACTTGAACAAGTTATCACCTCTGGTCACTTAACAGATATTTTTGCAATTCCAAGATATTTTTCCTCACGTTCTGTATCGTTTCTATGAGCCATTTTCACAGGGAGTGACGTCTCAGAATGCCACATCTACATGCATTTGTAAAGTGTAGAGTAGGGTCTGCTCTCCATTTTCAGAGATTCTGTGGTGTAAAAGCCCCACAGGTCCCTCGAGAGGCCATATATTTGCAGTATGCTCAAAAGGTGATTCGGTAAAAGTGTGAACATGTGTATTTAACTAGAAGAATGTTTTAGTGTTGAGTCATGACCTCTCCTTTTCATATAATAAATAGTTTGTTATGATTCATGGGGTAGGGACAAGGCAGTAGATAATACAGGCCAAACACGCCCAAAGGCAAACTTGCTAGTCCAGATAGTAAAACTGCCAGGTAAATTAAAAAAAAAAAAAGAGCTCGGTGAGCTCAAGACACGGAGCTTAAACCCAGCTGGCTCTTGCTTTCTGTGAAATTGGAAGTCATTTTCCAATTTAAGAACTGAACCAAGCTGCGTGTATACGGTAGTTGGCAGTGATACTGCTGATGAAGCATAGAGGATCAATAACTTGGTCATATTGCTAAGTAACTACCAAGGGGGCAGGATTTCTGTGGGGAAACTGCAAATACATAGCAAACATTAACACCCTTGGAGAATATTGAACGCCTTGATGATAGAAGATGCCTGAAACATGTACTAGATTTTATTTGTCTTGTGTGCTACCATATGTCCAAATCCCACTGCTGCTCCTTGTAGCCTTGGACAAGTCACGTAACCCTCTGTCTTAGATTGTAAGCCCTTCAGTGATTTCGATACAATAGGTATTTTACTTGTAACTAGCCTTGAGCTACTACTGGAAAGGTGTGAGCTAAATGTTTAAAAAAAGAAAGAAAGAAAATGTACAGAAAAAAAAATACATGTCTAATTAAAACATCGATTTGCTCTAGTAACATAATGAGCTTTGATGTTATCAATGCAAGACTAGCGTTGTCAATCAGTTCCATACCACCTGCATTCCTGGCATTAATCCTTTATATCCATTCACTTGTAGTCCTACTTTTCATAATTTCCTAGAATAATGGAAGCTGGGCCAGACAGAGGGACCAAAGGTTCAGTTCGTGGCTCAAGTCAAAATACTGTGAAATATTGATAGATTTTTTTTCAACTGTGTATATATAAAGGAATTTGGAGAATATTACAGTGTGAGGCTAAAATAGATTTCATTGTTCTGTCTATATGTAGCCCTAATTTCATTGCTGAATTTGACCCTCAAGTTACCTACTTGGTATGTAGATAAGAGTAACTATGATTTCATAAAACTGCATGCATCCACACCATGACAAATGCATCGCAATAAAGTGCTTTTTGTACATGATTAGAAGTCAGATTTGATGAATAAGGTAAGGAGCAGCCTAGTGGTTAGAGCACTGGGTTGGAGCTAGGGAAGCCAAGGGTCAGATCCCACCAAAAGCTCCTTGTGGCCTTAGGCAAGTCACTTAACCCTCAGTTGCCTAAAGTACAAACTTACATTCAGGTACAGGGCTTATATTCTAACTTGTCTTGAACTGTTACCGAAAAGACATGAGCTAAACCTAAATACATCAGTTTATAGTATTTAATTTTGGCATGGTATATAAAATTGTTACCAAGTGTTGTATAAAGTAACTAATGTGATTAGAGTCCCTGTCCAAATGGGTTTACGATATAGAGTTTGCTCTTAGGCAGGTTAAGTGATTTGCACAGTGAGAGGGGTGGTGAGGAGAGAAAGCAATCACAGCTTCCAAGCTTTGTGTTCGCATGTTTTCAGAGCAGTTAAGATTTATTTGCTTGTTACTTTAGGAAGTGCTTGCTCAAATAGCTAATTAAACATTTCTGACTTTTTATTTTCATGCTTTGCACATGGAGGGTTTGGTAAGTGGCGTTTGAAGTACAAGTTTGTATTGTCATTGGTAATGGATTTCATGATGTTTCTGTCAGCTTTGAGTTTCTGTTCAGAAAAAATGTGTTCTCAACTTCTGAGAGAAATTACTTGGGCTCCATAAAAAGAAACAGGAGTTGTAAAGCCAGTTCCTTAGCGTCCCTCAAGTCTAGTCCCGACCTCTGGGTTTTGCTCCTTCTACAGCAGCTTGGAGACTAAGAAACGTCATCCTTTTATGATGACACTGGACTATCCTGTGAGGATCCGCCTCTCCGCTCCAGTTACCTCAGTCTCCAAGCAGCTGGAGGATCAGTGAACAGGGAGCACTGTTCCCTGTAAGCTGTGCGCATGTGCGCGTGCGCACACACCTCGCCGAGCGAGCGCACATATGGTACAACAGAGCGCACAAAAATTACGGCTCTGATTCTGATAGAAAACACAGACATCTTAAAATTTAAACGTTTTATGATTGTAATTACTAGAAATTTCCTGCTTCATTTAGTAATCGTCTATTTTCTTTTAATTTGATTAAAATCAATGTGGTGTACTGTAATACTGTATTCTGACGTGTAGTCAAATTTTAAAGTATATAACTCAGAGTGTCGTTATGTGGCGCACAAAAATTTAACCTTCCTTCAAAAGCTGCACACAGCTGATATTTTATGCGCACACAGCCTACAGAAAATTAGAGGGAACATTGACAGGGAGTTCCTGGTTCACTGGAGGAGCAATTAAGGAGAGATAGTTGTAAATTTGTTTAAAGTTGGGGTTTTCTTTTTTATTTGGGAGTTAGATATTTCATAGACTAGCACACAGAAGCCTAGAGTGATGTGGGGGGGAGGGGTCTGTAGCTTTAAGGGGCTGCTGAGGCCTTCTTTCTCCTCCTCAACCCCCTCCCCCCTCCCCTCACCTCCTCATCCACAGCAGGGGTGTTTTCGGTTGGACAACGGGGCTCCGAAGCAGAAGTAGGCAGGGGATGCTCCAGAGCTCTGCAGACAGCGAGTGCAGAAGCTTTGCCTGCTAGTTGCTGCAACGGGGCCAGAGGCAGAGATGCACTGGCGGTAGGGAGCGCGGGTTCTCATTCTCCCTTTCACTCCGCTGTACTCCCGGCGCTGGAAACAGTAGGTTGGTGGAGCGTGGAGGCGGCAGCATTTTCAAACCGCACGGCTGTCAGCGCCAGCACAGGAGGTAAGCGGGGAACTGATCACAGTGCGGCTGTGAGGAAAGTTTTGGGCGCGAGACAGCACAGCGGGCCAGACTGCGTGGCGGCAAGGCGGGAAAACGCGGTCATTTTTCAGGTCCTGCAGAGGTGCCTAATTTAGGCGGGAAGCTTTGTTTTCTGTAAGAGGCATTTTTTAAGCTGGGGAGACTTGGCGGAAGCAGTCTCGATCATTGTTGTAAAAAAAAAAACAACTTGTGTAGAGAAATATTTCTGTGTTCATATTCAGTGGTGATTTGGAGATTAAAGGCTCTGCATCCCAGTTTTACCTCAGGTTGGGTAAGCAGGGGGCCAGCTTCAGCGTAATGCCCTCTAAGCCGCTGTGCTTGGTTTGTGGCTCTGAGAGGGGCGCTGTCAGACGTGGGTGTCTGTAGGGGCTGCGTGGAGGAGGCAGCTGCGATGGAGAGTTCCGTGGAGGGGGAAACTCTGCAGGATACCCCAGTCGCGGTGCAGGAGTCAGGACTTATGGATTTACTGGGTGGAGAGCCGGTAGCGGGAACGTCGTCCACACTGGCTCTCCCGTCCTTGCAGGCATCATTGCCGGAGGGTTTCGCGGCGATCTTTCCCCCGGATTTTATGGCTCTTTTGCAGCACGCCTGTGGGGGTCTGCAAAAGAAGCGAGCGGCAAGTGCCGTGAATGAGAAAAGAAAAGAGACCTGGAACTCTGCTGAGCGCAGGAGTGACAGGCAGCGGGATGAAGAAGCCCAGAATAGAGATGGAATTGAAGGATCAGTCGGTGGCCTCGGAGGGGGTTCTCTCCGATGAGGGGGATCCTGATTTGGTCATGGATGACGAGGTGGAAGAAGGCAAGATCACTGACGGAGGAACAAGCTAGGGTGGTCCGCTTGTTCAGGAGAGATGAGTTGCCAGCTCTTATTGCTGAAACGCTGAAGGCGCTTAATATGCCGGCGCCCGGACCAGCAGAAGATGCTACACTGGAAGATCCGTTAACAGGTGTTTCGGAAAAATTAAAGAGCGTTTCCGGTGCATAGAGTGATCCAAGAGATGATTCAGGAAGAATGGGATATGCCGGAGGAGAGTCTCAAGGGTTCCAGAGTTATGGGGCGTCTATATGCCCTGGTAGAGCAAGATCGAGAGTTGTTCAAGGCACCAAAGGTGGATGCCGCCGTCTCGGCTGTGATGAAAAAGACTACCATCCCAGTGGAGGGTAGTGCATCCCTGAGGGATTCGCAGGATAGGAAACTGGATTCCCTGTTGAAACAAGTCTTTAAAGTTAATGCTCTGTCCATGCATGCGGCGATCTGTGGGGGCATGGGTGGCGAGAGCCTGCCTTTGCTGGTCGCAGCGAATTCAGGGGGAGCACGGAGAGGATACCGTCGGGGAAACATCCAGATTGGGGTCAGGAACGGCGTATCTGGCCGACATACATTACGACCTCTTCCTTTACGTTTCTCCGGGCCAGTCCAGGAACTCTCGGGTAGTCTCCAATCCCCTTCAGCAGCTGAGGACTGATCACTGAAAACTTTCTCCTGACAGGCTACCTAGTCTTTCAGTCCTCAGCAGCTGAACAGGACGTGGTAGACAGGCTCCCTGGAGTGTCATAGTTATATAGGCTTATATAGGCTTTAGTTTTGGTTTCAGGCAAGAGAAGCTTCGGCCGGGTATTTGCCCTAGTGGGGTGATACCGCGGTTTTTGGCTGATTAAAAGTAATTTAATCTTTATGGCACAGATAAACGGCTGCAGACTTCCCTCAACGGCAAGTAGGGCAGAGCCTGCCCGTTAAACGTCTTGCTAGAAGTTTTGTTTCTCCGCGGAGGTGAGGGAGACACTGGGAGCCCCAGAATCCACCCCTCTCGTTCCGGTGTGTATGCTATCTCTCTCTCCCCCACTAGCAGCGGGAGCAAGGAGAAAGCGCAGTGCCAGCCAGCTTCTCGGAGGTGAGTCGTGAGTGACTGCAGTGTGTGGGCCTGAATTCAGTTTGGCCTCGGGGCTTGTTCGGTT
Source organism: Ichthyophis bannanicus (assembly GCA_033557465.1). Lineage (NCBI taxonomy): Eukaryota > Metazoa > Chordata > Amphibia > Gymnophiona > Ichthyophiidae > Ichthyophis > Ichthyophis bannanicus. The sequence continues at coordinate 60,335,088 of CM066045.1, forward strand.
GTGCAGCTTGCTTTCAGTAGAGAGCGGGTGGTGAGAGCGCATGTTACCGGCGGCTCCGTGTCTGCACTGTGGTAATCACCGGGGTCTTTCCGATTAAGGTTTCTGTCGTTCGTGTGTGAGGGGCAGTTCTTGTGTGGAACGGCTGTTTGGAGGCATAATGGAGTCCACTTCGGTGACGGTTGAGACAGCAGCGGCTTTTCAGACAGCACAATTTAGCGCGGGAACGGCAGCCATTTTGGATGGTCAGACCGTTTCGGCAGAGTCTCATAGCAAGGCTGGGAAAAAGAAGGTGCGTGCCAAGAAGGCCTCGTCGGCTGGGGGCCCAGTGCAGGCACAGGCTGGGGGATTCCCTGAGGGTTTGCAGTCAGTTTTTTTGGCGGATTTTATCTTAGCCTTACACAAAGCTTATTGTTTAAAGGTTGGTCAAGGATTCTCCCAGGAGGTTTCCCCCACTCTGGGAGCTCAGCTGGAGGATAGGAGCTTAACAGACCCTGGAGAGAGGCTCTCTCATCAGGGGAAAGGTGCTGAGCCCGGCCAGAGTACCTGCGGATTGCAGTTGGATCTGCCTTCTGTGGCGGAGGAGGGTGAGATCCTCTCGGAGGCAGGTTTAGACTCTTGGGCAGGGGACTTCGAAGAAGGAGAACTGCTACCTGGAGAGGACCCTAATGTGTTTAGGGTGTTTCGTAAGGAGGAGCTGGGAGCGTTGATTTCTCAGTCGTTGGCAGCCTTAAATCTCGCTCTGCCAGTGGTTACGCAGGAGCCTCTGGAGGACCCCTTGCTTCAAGGTTTTAAAGCTGAGCAGCGCTGTTTTCCCCTGCATAGGGTCATGCAGCAAATGATTGAATCCGAGTGGGAATGTCCAGAGGCCTCCTTAAGAGGGGGCCGCGCTATGGGTCGCCTGTACCCGTTGCCGCAGGAGGTAAAGGAGTTATTCCGCATGCCTAAGGTGGATCCCTTGGTCGCGGCGGTGACTAAGAAGACAACTATTCTGGTGGAAGGGGGTACTGCCCTTAAGGATCTGCAGGACCGGAAGTTAGAGGCACTGCTCAAACAGGTGTTTGATTCGAGTGCTTTGTCCCTGCAAGTCTCCGTGTGTGGGGCGTATGTTTCACGAGCTTCTATCCGGTGGCTCCAAGGGGGTCTGGGGCCCACCAGGGAAGCTGGTTCCTCTCCCGAGGAGGCAAAGTTAGAGTCTGCGGCAGCCTATCTAACGGACGCTTTTTATGATTTAGTGCGGATAGCGGCTAAATCTATGGCATCGGTGATTGCCGCTAGGCGGTTTCTCTGGCTTCGGAACTGGGCAGCAGATTCTTCTTCTAAGACTCGGCTGAGTAAGCTGCCGTATAAAGGGAAGCTGCTCTTTGGTGAAGCACTAGAGAAGATAGTTAAGGATTTGGGAGATTCTAAAGGAGGTCGCCTACCGGAGGACAGACCTAAGCAAGCAAAGCAGAGTCCGCTGCCCAGAGGACAAAACCGGAACAGATTCCGGGGCTCTCGTTTTTCTCCGTATCAGAGAGGTAGGTTTCTCTCCAGAGGTCAGCCCTTTCGAGGAGCTCAAGGGTTCGGCAGGGGATACTTTGGTGCCCAGCAGAACTCTAACAGGAAGTCTCAATGAAGGGACGCCGGTCCAGACGGAGATTCCGGTGGGAGGTCGTTTAAAGGAGTTTGTCTCCGTTTGGGCCGCTGTAACTTCAGACCGGTGGGTGCTGGACGTCATTCGCAAAGGGTACGCCCTGGAGTTTTCCCAACCGCTGGCGGGGGCCTTCGTGAGGTCCCCATGCGGGTCCCCAGCGAAGGCAGCTGCAATCTCGGCCACGCTGCAGCGGTTGTTGAGGCTCCAAGCGGTGGTTCCAGTACCTTCCAACCAGTACGGTTTAGGTCGGTACTCGATTTATTTCGTTGTTCCCAAAAAGGGAGGGTTCTTTTCGTCCTATTTTAGATCTCAAGCATGTCAACCGGTGTTTGCGCGTGCCGCATTTTCAAATGGAGACTCTCCGGTCGGTGATACGATCCATCCAGCCAGGAGAGTGGCTTTCGTCGATAGACTTGACGGAGGCTTATCTGCACATTCCCATCAGGGAAGACCATCAGAAATGTTTGCGTTTCGCGGTGCCCATGGGTCATTTCCAGTTCAGGGCGATGCCCTTCGGGCTGGCGACGGCGCCTCGCACCTTTACAAAGGTGATGGTGTGGTGGTGGCTGCGGCATTGCGACTGGAGGGCATTCAAGTGCATCCTTATCTGGACGATTGGTTGATTCGGGCGCCCTCGAGAGCAGAATCAGAGTCCGTCTCCAGGAGGGTGGTGGCCTTTCTGGAGAGTCTCGGCTGGGTTATCAACCAGGCCAAAAGCAAGCTGCAGCCCGTGCAGCGCCTTTCTTATCTCGGGGCGTTGTTCGATACAGAGATAGGGTCAGTGTTCTTACCCGAGGACAGAGTGCAAAAGATTTTGAGGCAGGTCTCTGTTTTTGCGCTTGGAGGTACTTACAGCTTTTCGGTTCCATGGCGGCGGCCTTGGACTTAGTGCCGTGGGCACGGGCACATATGCGTCCTCTTCAGCAAGCGTTACTGACCAGATGGTCGCCTCAGGAGCATTCTCTGGCCCAGCGGCTGGTATGCCCGGGACATGTCCGTGACAGTTTGATGTGGTGGTTGGTCCCGCAGCATCTTCGTGCGGGGATGCCATTGCAGGAACCGGAGTGGTTGTTGCTCACCACGGATGCCAGCCTCTCGGGCTGGGGGGCACATTGCCTCTCCCGGGTAGCGCAAGGAGTTTGGTCAGTAGAGGAGAGTGCTTGGTCGATAAATCGCTTGGAGCTCCGGGCAGTGCGCTTAGCTCTGCAGGAGTTCGCGGATCTCGTGCGGCGGAAGGCGGTTCGCGTGTTTTCAGACAATCTGGTGACGGTGTCCTATATCAACAGACAAGGGGGCACGAGGAGCATAACGATGCTGGAGGAGAGCCAGTTGCTGCTTCAGTGGGCGGAAACCCATTTGTTGGCGTTATCAGCGGCGCATGTAGTGGGAAGAGACAACCTGCAGGCGGATTTCCTCAGTCGTCATTTTCTCGACTCCGGAGAATGGGAACTGAATGCGGCCGTGTTTCACGACATCACGCTCCAGTGGGGACAGCCCATTCTGGATTTCATGGCGACATTTCGCAATGCAAAAGCATCTCGGTTTTACAGCAGGGGCAGGGAACACATGTCGGAGGGCCTAGACGGCCTAGTGCAGCCCTAGCCGGCGCACAGCCTGCTGTATGTGTTCCCGCCGTGGCCAATGATAGGTCGGGTGGTCCAGAGAATTGCGAGTCACGTGGGGACCGTCATTCTCATTGCCCCGGATTGGCCCCGTCGGCCGTGGTATGCGGACCTCGTACCTCTGCTGGTAGATCGACCATGGCGGCTTCCGGTGCAGATCAATCTGCTTGCTCAGGGTCCCATTCTCATGCCGCAAGTGGATCGGTTCTTGCTTACGGCTTGGCTCTTGAGAGGGAAAGGTTGCGACGGCGTGGGCACTTGCCGTCAGTGATTGCCACTCTGTTGCGGTCCAAAAGAAGGTCAACTGTGGTGGCATATATCTGTGTCTGGCGACTCTTTGAAAGCTGGTGCAAGGACAGGGAGTGCAGGCCGTTCGCGGCCTCCTTACCAGACATCTTGGCTTTTTTGCAAGGTGGACTGGATAAGGGCTTAGCGTTCAGTACTCTCAGGGTGCATCTGGCGGCTTTGGCCTGCTATCGGGGTCGGGTGCACGGCGTGTCTTTGTCCTCTCATCCGGATGTTCTCCGTTTTTTCCGAGCAGCGAAGAACATAAGGCCCCCATTGCGACCAGTGGTTCCAGCTTAGGATTTGAACTTGGTGCTGGAGGCATGGTCGCAGCCTCCATTGCGCTCCGCAGCAGCGCACGGTTTGAAGGAGCTTTCGTGGAAAACAGCCTTTCTAGTAGCCTTATGTTCTGCTAGGCGGATCTCGGATCTTCAAGCCCTTTCGTGTAGGAAGCTGTATTTGCAGTTTTCGGCAGACAAGGTGTTGCTGCGTCCGGTCCCATCCTATCTGCCGAAGGTGGTTTCCAGTTTTCACTTGAATCAGCCGATTTCTCTCCCTACCTTTTCGGATGGGGTATTGGGGGCGCAGGATCGCGTCCTACGGCAGTTCGACATGGGTAGAGTTCTACGGCGGTACTTACGAAAGACTGCTCCATTTCGTAAATCGGACAGGTTCTTTATTTTGTTTGGAGGTGTCCGTAAAGGCGAAGCAGCTGCCAAGGCTTCTATTGCTCGCTGGGTAAAGCAAGCGGTAGTGGTGGCGTATGAAGCCAGCGGAAAACCTCTTCCCGCGGGGCTCAGAGCGCATTCTACTAGGGGGCAAGCGGCGTCCTGGGCGGAGTTCGCTTTTGTCCCTCCTGTGGACATCTGTCGGGCGGCGACATGGTCGACGCTCCACACCTTCACGAAGCATTATCGTTTGGACCTTCAGGCTAGAAATGACGCGAGAGTCGGAGCGTCAGTCCTGATGGCAGGGCTCACCGGTCCCTCCCAAGTATAGGAACTGCTTTGGTACTTCCCGAGAGTTTCTGGACTGGCCCGGAGAAACGTAAAGGAAAGAGAAATTAGGCCTTACCTGCTAATTGTCTTTCCTTGAGTTCTCTCCGGGCCAGTCCAGGTCCCATCCAGTGCAGCTCGTAGTGCGACTAAGAAGTTCAGAGTAGGTCGAGCAGCGTCAGGTGCTGGTGGGGATTGTTGGATTTTCGTGCGGGAATTCTCTTATTTTCAGGGTCCGGTGGAGCTTCTGCTGGGGTGGATTCTGAGATCCTAGTAGGGGTCATACGTTCATTCCTTATTCGCAGAAAGAAGAGAAGAGAAAAAAAAAGAGGACTGCAGCGTCCATACAGGGAGCTGTGAAATAAGGATAGCTATCCGTCGGTTCATTCTTCGTTGCGTTAGTTCCAGAGGCTGTTGGGAAGTTTGCAGGGGTTTGTTTGTGTCGTTGAGTTTCGGTTGCGGTAGGTTAAACTGCTTTGACAAAAGTAGACTGAGCCTCTCACTCCAGGGGGGCTAGGTAGCCTGTCAGGAGAAAGTTTTCAGTGATCAGTCCTCAGCTGCTGAAAGGGATTGGAGACTACCCAAGAGTTCCTGGACTGGCCCGGAGAGAACTCAAGGAAAGACAATTAGCAGGTAAGGCCTAATTTCTCCATTCGGGGCATATCAAAGAGCATGGCATCGGTAGTAGCGGCCCGGCGGTACCTTTGGCTGCGCAGTTGGGCAGCAGATGGGTCTTCCAAGGCCAGACTAAGCTTCCATTCAGGGGACACTTGTTTGGAGAAGATTTGGACAAGTTGGTTAAAGACCTAGGGGAGTCCAAGGGTGGCAGGCTGCCAGAAGACAAACAGAGGCAGGTTCGCTCGACTCCATCGTCCAGAGGTCAGCAGAGGGAGTTTCGTCGGTTCCGTTTTCCTAAGTTAAATCAGGCGCAAAGGGGACATTTTCCCGTTCGGAATCAGGGGTTTTGTCCCTTTTGGGGAGCGGGAAGAGGTTTTGCGGCCTCTTCCTCCTCTGCCGCAAATCTCCGAAAGCCACAATGAACTCAGGAGGGCCCAGGTAGATCTAGTACCCGTAGGGGGTCGTCTACGGGATTTTTACTCTGCCTGGGTCCAGATAACGGCAGACCAGTGGGTGTTGGAAGTGATTCGAGAAGGTTATGCATTGGAATTTCAAAGGCCGGTAAGGGATTCCTTCGTTCAGTCCCCATGCAAGGCGCCAGGCAAGTGTGCAGCGGTGGGGGAAATGGTGCAGAGGCGGCTGGATCTAAACGCAATTGTACCGGTTCCCTTAGACCAATACGGCTGCATTTGGTACTCCATATACTTCATAGTTCCCAAAAAGGAAGGGACCTTTCGACCAATTCTAGATCTCAAAAGGCTAAATCGGTGTCTGCGGGTATCATATTTTCATATGGCAACGCTGAGGTCAGTAATTGTGGCTATCAGGGTGAGTTTCTTACTGCCCTGGATCTGTCAGAAGCGTACCTGCACGTTCCGATTCGGCAGGAGCACCAGAAATTTCTCAGGTTTGCTGTTCCGGTAGGCCATTTTCAGTTCCGGGCCTTGCCGTTCAGACTAGCTACGGCACCGTGGATGTTCACCAAGGTGATGATCGTGGTAGCAGCAGCGTTGCGAAAGGAGGGCGTCCTCGTGTATCTGTACTTGGACGATTGGTTAATCCGAGCGAAGTCCAGAACAGAGAGCGCGGTGGTGACTCAGAGAGTGGTAACGTTCTTAGTCTAGGCTGGGTAGTCAATATGGCAAAGAGCAAGTTGAGTCCCTCGCAGCAACTGGAGTATCTGGGAGCCCGCTTCGATATGGAGGCGGGAAGGATTTTTCTGCCGCAACAACGTGTGAACGGGCTGAGGGCACTAGTCTGGCAGTTTAGGCAGAGCGAAACCCACGGCATGACATTATCTACAGTTGCTGGGGACCATGGCGGCGACTCTAGAGTTAGTCCCGTGGGCAAGAGCGCGCATGAGGCCCTTGCAGAGGGCCTTGCTCAGGCGATGGTCTCACCAAAACGATTCCCTGACGACGGTCCTGCCTTGTATGGCAGAAGCGTGGCAATCTCTTCAATGGTGGTTGCTCCCCCGAGAAGCTGGAGAAAGGGATGCTGTTGGAGACGCCTGGTTGGATACCACTAACAACCGACGCCAGTCTGGTAGGCTGGGGAGCTCATTTTCAAGGGAGCTTCGCTCAGGGTCAATGGACCTCTCAGGAGAAGACCTGGGCAATCAACAGGTTGGAGTTGAGAGCGGTAACCCTCGCTCTACAAAGTTTTCAACAGGATCTGTGCGGGCGAGCGATTCGGGTGTTTTCCGACAACGCGACTGCGGTGGTCTACATCAATCGGCAGGGCGGCACAAGCAGCGTACACCTGGAAACCGAAGAATTGTTCGAGTGGGCCGAAGTCCATCTGCCAGCGCTATCCGCAGCACATGTGGCAGGAGTGGACAATGTGGAAGCTGACTTCTTCTTGAGTCGGGTGAAGGTGGACCCAGGGGAGTGGGTCCTTCATCAGGATGTGTTTGAGATGCTGGTGAGTCGTTGGGGACTGCCAATAATGGACCTCATGGCAACATTCCAGTCAGCAAAAGTCGGTCGATTTTACAGCAGAAGAGAGCAGATGTCTGAAGGTCTGGATGCTCTCATTCAGGTGTGGACGGAGGACAAACTCCTTTACGTGTTTCCGCCTTGGGTTCTGATCGGAAAAGTGGTACAGTGCATCGAGGGACACCGGGGGCAGGTAATCTTGATAGCGCCAGATTGGCCCAGGCGACCTTGGTACGCGGATTTGATGCGGCTTCTGGTAGTGAAATCATGGCGTCTACCTCTTCAGAAAGACCTCTTGACTCGGGGGCCGCTGCACATGCCGTACGTGGATCGGTTCTCGCTTACGGCCTGGCTATTGAGAGGTCTCTGCTAGCAAAGAGGTTATTCCGCTTCAGTTATTGACATGTTGTTGAAGGCAAGGAAAAGATCTACTTCATTGGCGTACATTCGTGTCTGGCGGGTGTTTGAGCAGTGGTGTTTCGATAAGCAGTTGCAGCCTTTAAGAGCGTTAGTTCTGCAACTGTTGACATTTTTGCAAGATGGAGTAGAGAAATCGGCTTAGCGGCTGCATCCTTGTGGGTGCAGGTAGCTGCGTTATCCTGCTATAGAGGGAAAGTAGCGGGAATGCCGTTAGGGTCACATCCGGATGTCAAGAGGTTTTTGAGAGCGGTGGCCCTTATCCGACCTCCCTGTAGGCAGATAGTACCGAGGTGGAGCCTTTCTTTTGTTTTGGAAGCGTTAGGTCGAGAACCGTTTGAGGCTTTGTCAAGGGTGTCTTTGAAGGATCTTACTCTCAAGGTGGTGTTTCTGGTGGCGATTTGCTCGGCTAGGAGGATTTCAGAGTTGCAGGCTTTGTCCTGTAAGAAGCCATTTTTTGTCTTTCTATGATACGAAGGTGGTGTTAAAACCAGTGCCGTCGTTTTTGCCCAAAATGGTGTCGCCGTTCCACTTGAATCAAGAGGTTTCCTTACTGGTGTTCGGGGACTCTGCGAAGGGTGCCGCCACTGGTATGTTTCATGTCTTGGAGGTGCACAGCTCCTTGAAGTATCTCAAGAGAACGGAAGGTTTCCGTAGGTCAGATAGGCTCTTTGTCCTGTTTGGAGGGCTGAGAAAGGAAGAGCCGGCATCAAAAGCTTCCATTGCCAGGTGGATTAAAGAGACCATAGCGTCCGCTTATGTTCTGAAGGGAAAGCCGGTACTGGAAGGTTTAAGAGCTCATTCGACTAGAGCGCAAGCGGCCTCGTGGGCAGAGTGTCGTCTAGTGCCAGCGGTGGAGATCTGTAAAGTGGCTACTTGGTCATCCTTGAATCCTTTCGTCAAGCATTACCGTCTTGATGTTCAGCAACAAAGGGATGCGTGTTTTGGATCAGCAGTGCTTCAGGCTGGTCTAGCAGGTCCCTCCCGATGATTTACTGCTCTGTTACATACCCAGAGGTTGGGACTAGACTTGAGGGACGCTAAGGAAAGGTAAATTAGACTTACCTGCTAATTGTTCCTTAAGGAACTCAAGTCTAGTCCCGTATCCCGCCCAGTGATTTCTTGCAGGAAGAGCTAGTGCCTGAAGCAGGTGAACAGCACAGGTAACAAGTATTAGCTTCTATGCATCGGGGTTAGAGTTTGGTAGCTATCCTCTAAGAGGAAGGCAGGCCTGAGTAGTTCTAACATGAGTTACAGTGAATTATTTTTAAAAAAAAAAAAAAAAAACAGGGAAAGTTCAGTTGGTTATAGTTGTGGTTATGGTTACTACTTAATTGTTGCTCTGGTGAGTTTGCTTTGTCAATAGATAACTGGAGCGGAGAGGCGGATCTCACAGGATAGTCCAGTGTCCGTCATAAAAGGATGACGTTTCTCAGTCTCCAAGCTGCTGTAGGAGGAGCAAAACCAGCGGTCGGGACTAGACTTGAGTTCCTTAAGGAACAACAATTAGCAGGTAAGTCTAATTTACCTATTTATCTGGAGCCAGGGGCTCACCTAGCAGACCACATGCCTTCCTAAGGAGAATGGTGGTAAGATAGAGCTGAAAGAGAACTAGGGGTCACTTTTTAATGGATTCTTTTTCTGCACTCTAATAACTTCGTCTTACCTCATATTTATGTTATCTTACTGTACATCATGATCATGAGGGAGCATGACGCCTGGGCAAAACTGCCTCTACTATGCATACTAGGATAAGTGCTTCGCCATGTGCCTGAAAAATAAATATAGAGCAGTAATTCCCAAACTTGAGGTTGGGATCCCAAATGTGGTCACACAAACATGGTGATTTCCCCTTCTCTCTGGACTTTCTCTGTGACCTATGCCAAGTAGTGGCAGTCAGTATGTGGCCTTGTGAGCCAGTGAACATTCATAGCCCCCTGACCCCTCCTTTTAAACTGGAAGCCCATGCTGAGTACTGGGGTCTGTAAGCACGCACTGCAAACTTACACAGGGACTGTGAGCTGGCTGTTGCTGCTGTTGCCACTACTGTTACTGTTGCCTTCCTGCTTTAGATATGTGGAAGGAGGGGAAGGAGGCTAGAGACTTGTTTTGATTTCATCGTCATCTGGGGTCATGTGAACTTTTAGTTGTCAAAATGGTGTCATTCAGTATAAAAGTTTGAAAAGCACTGATATAGAGAGAACTGGTATCGCAAGTAGTGCTAATCCTGTTAATGTATCTGTCTTCATTCCTTTCTCTTTCATTATTTTATGTATATTTTAATGTATACAGCTTTGTAGGTCCCCGAAAGGCAGAATAACAAGAATTTTTAATAAACCTTAACTGTCCTTAATTTTTTTCACCGAGAACCCAGAACTTCCTCTTTTTAGTTTTTAAGAGAAAACGAGTAAAGCTTAGAATCCAAGACTCAGCTTTAAAATGGTGAAATATTTACAGAACTACTGTTTATCCAAGAACAAGCAGGAAGTCGGTCCTCACACGGGTGATGCCTATACTGATGGAACCCTCGTGGAAGCATCTCCCCAGCATTCAAAGAAAGCCTTTGGGAAATGCCACCATGCATGGTGGTCCCCTTCCCCACCCAAGGGTGCTATCTTGCTCAGTCTTCTTTTTTCCACTGAGCCCAAATGACATCTGTCTTATTTCCCCAGAAAAAGTTGATTTTTTTTTTTTCATGTTAAAAACCTTTTTTTTTTTTTTTTTTTCTTTTCTTTTCTCTGGTTGCAACCAGTCCCTTTCCCACCTTCGAGCTCACTTGCCCTGGCATCGCATCTTGGAACCGTTTCTAGATTTTTCCCCTAGCATGATTCATGCCTTTTTCCATCCGCTGGCTGCTTCGAGGGTCTTTGACCTCGCCGGGGTACTTTTTTTTTTTTTTTTCTCCAGTGACCAGCAGGTTCAAGAAGCGTGATCAGTGCGAAAAAAACATGTCACTCAGATATACACAGTTGCTGCCTCCAGTGTCTAGGGGCCGACCATAACCCAGAGGTCTGTGTCCTTTGTAAAAAGATGTCCACGAAGGCCATCCAGCATCAGCAGAAGCAGGACGATATCTTCCACAGGTCAGACTCTAGCCTCACACTCCAAGGTCCTGCATGGGTCCTCGGAGTTGCATAATGTCCCTGCAGTGTCCGACCAGGACTGCGGACACTGACAAGGGTTCCCCAGAGTGGGAACACACAAAGGAGAAATCCTCGAGGACCTCCATCCTGGGGACCAGGTTCCGCAGCCTGCGGAGAGAACCCGAGGAGTCTGAGTGGGCGTGGCCAGCAAAGGTTCCCCAAATGGACACACAGGCATCCAGCAACAGGACCCAGACTCCCGAGGCATGTCTTATCAAGGAATCCCTCTCCTCACCGATGCTGGACCCGGTGACCCCAGTGTCCATGTCAAAGGTTGCACCTCCTGAGAGGGGAAACCAGTATGATGGCGCTGGAGCGCAGTTTCACTACCTTACTCGCCACACAGCAGGCGCCGATGCCTGGCCCAGCCGATCTTGTGAGCTCAAAGCCTCAAGTCTATCCTCAATCAAGGTCTCTTATATCACTTCTGCTTCTTGGGAGCGAGATCCTCCCCGGTGAGTTCGCTCATGGCTCCGGCCACATAGCCGCCGTGGGCCACCAGGCCCCAGACCCGGATCCTGCAACCCAGGCATGGTTGACTGCCAAGTCTTCCACAGACTACTCAGACTTGGGAGTCTGAGGACGGATGAGGCATCCCCGGAGATGGGGAAGCACCATGACCTCCTATTGGACCAGTCTCCCCAATGTTACAGCGTCGGTCCCCACCCAGACACACATCGTTCCTCGAGTTTGTTTGGGATACGCCAAAGGCTTTGTCCTTCAACACGGAGTTGGAAGAAGACCCTCACATGGAGGAAATCAAAATCCTCCAATTCCTGTCCCCGTCATCCTCAGGCAGCTCCTCCTTCACATATGGGAGACACCGGCGTCTGTACCCATAGTCAGCTGGCGCCTGGACACCATGTACTGAGTCCAGCGAGGCCCCAGCTTCTGAAAGTCGCAACTGCCACACTCCTCCACGGTGGTGGAGTCAACTATATGCATCAGCAGAAGAGACAGACGCACTCCTCCTTACCCCCAGGCAGGGAGTCCCACGCCCTCAACGGTCTTGGCTGCAAATGCTATCGGGGCTCAAATTTTTTTTTTTTTTTTTTGCCTGCCGAATCCAAGCCTATAAGCTTTTTATATCAGCATGTACCTTTTGGGACCTAGCAAAAGAACTCACAGGCTTCTCACTGGACCTCGGAGGGGATCACCTCCAGCGGTTCCAAACCCTTACGAAGTGCGTCAGGGAGTGCTCGAAGTGCATGTATTGAGCTGCTTACTACGGTTTTGAGTCGAACGTGAGGGTAGCCGTCACAGGTATTGGTGCTTGATGTCAAGCTTGGCTCCAGGTGTCAGACCTCGAGCAGTGGATTCAGGAGAAGCTCCTTGACATCCCCTGCCTTGGTGAAAATTTATTCAGCAAGCCGATGGAGAAGGCAGTGGAGATTGAGACAGAGTACCTCACGAAGATTCTGCTTTTTCAGGAAGACCTCCACCCTCCCTAAGAAGAAAACACCAGGGAAGAGGCCCCCATTCCAGAGAGAGGGCCAACCTTACTGGGGCTACCCCCAGTACCAGGTTCCCGAGACCCCACAGCAGGGTCATCAGAGCAAGGGAGCGGGCCAAGACCCTCGCAAGCTTAAGGGCTTCAAGCCCCAGACCCTGGCTCCTGCCCATCTGGGGAAGGATTTTTGACTCCCTAAAGCAGTGATGGCTAACCTTTTTGAGCCCGAGTGCCCAAACTGCCGCACAAAACCAAAGAATTTCCTCAAAGTGCCAGCACGTCATTTGCATAAGTGGTCTTATTTGCATAAATATTTGCATAATGTTACCATACACTAACTTTTAGTAAACATGTCTCTTAATGAGTGTATGGATAAAGAAAGACTAAAAGATTTCTACATTACTATAATCCAGTGCCAACCGCCAGGCACATTAGGAACTACTACAAAAGCTGCCCATTTAGAACCCATAGCAAACCCGCCGTATCCTGACAGCATTACCAGGACTCACAAAGCACCATACCCTACCTATCAAAAGGCAACACTGCAAATATTAAACCAATACATTTCAGTGAATACTGGGGAAAGAGAACAAGTGGCAACGTCAAATAGGAATTTCCTCTTGTACCAAACAAAGCGCAGATGTTAATGATGCACATTTCCCAGAGCTGACATATTCCAGTTAATAAATTCAAAATAAAGAGATATCGTTCTACCTTTTGTGCATTTTTTTTCAGTTGCAATTGGTCCAGCCATTTTCTTCTGGTTTCTTCATGTTTTCTGCTAACTCTCCATCGTCTGCTGTCCATTTGTCCTTTCTTCTCTCTTCTAGATTTTTTTCCATTCTCTCTCTCTCTACATCTGCTTTAACATACTAATCTTTCTCCTTTTGCTCTTTCCTCATTCCTATTTCATCCACACAAATTTTACCCCTCCATCCTCAATCCCCAATTACTCTCCCAATACCTGGCCAATTGTAGATTTTTCATCCCTCCTACACAAAATATTTTTCCCCTCTCCATTTTACTCTCCCAGCCCCATCCCATTCTAATCCTCCCCCAACATCAGCTCCCTTCTAGTTCCAGTCTCACCCAGCATCCATTCCCTTCTTCAAGCCCCCCACGTCCCCTCAGCCCATTTCCATTCCAAGCCCCGTCCCCATCAGCTATTTGCAGTTCAAGCCCCCCACTTCCCCTCAGCCCATTTCCATTCCAAGCCCCATCCCCAACAGCTATTTGCAGTTCAAGCCCCCTTCTACTCAGCCCATTTCCAGTCCTAGCAACCCCCCCAACCCATTACCAGTCCTAGCCCCCCATAGCCCACTCCCAGTCCTAATCCCACCAGCCCATTTCCAGTCCTAACCTCCCCATCAGCCCACTCCCAGTCCTAATCCCCCATCACTCAAGGTTTAGTTTAAGCCCCCCCAGCGCCTATCACCACTCCTAACCCCCCCCAGCGCCCATCACCACTCCTACCCCCCCCAGCCCAGCGCCCATCACCACTCCTACCCCCCCCCAGCCAGCCCAGTGCCCATCACCACTCCTAACCCCCCCAGCCAGCCCAGTGTCCATCACCACTCCTAACCCCCCCAGCCCAGTGCCCATCACTACTCCTAACACCCCCCAGCCCAGCCCAGCCCAGCCCATCACCACTCCTAACCCCCCCAGCCCAGCCCAGCCCATCACTACTCCTAACACCCCCCAGCCCAGCCCAGCCCAGCCCATCACCACTCCTAACCCCCCAGCCCAGCCCAGCCCAGCCCATCACCACTCCTAACCCCCCCAGCCCAGCCCATCACCACTCCTAACTCCCACCCACCCCCAGCCCAGCCCAGGGAAAATTTAAAAAAAAAAAGAAAACCTGTCTGCTGCCGCTGTCGGGGCCGCCGCGGCAGAAACGAGCGTGCCGCGGGGCCCCCCTGTACCCCCCGGCAGAGCCTGGCCTCCCCGTCGCAGCGCTCTCTTTGGAGCTGCAGTCAGACGCGCCGGCTTGCAGAGCGCGAGGGAAGAGTTCCCTCGCGGCTCTGTTAAGCCCGCGGGGGCTGATGGGAAGTTCCCATCAGCCCCCGCGGGCTTAACAGAGTCGCGAAAGGGAAACTTTTCCCTTCGCGCTCTGCAAGCCGGCGCGTCTGACTGCAGCTCCAAAGAGAGAGCTGCTACGGGGAGGACAGGCTCTGCCGGGTGGGTACAGGGGGGCCCCGCGGCACGCTCGATTCTGCCGCGGCGGCCCCGACAACGGCAGCAGACAGGGTTGTTTTGTTTTTTTTCGATTGCGGACCTTCCCGCGTGCCAGCTGCAAGGCCTTCGCGTGCCACAGCTGGCACGCGTGCCATAGGTTCGCCATCGCTGCCCTAAAGCATAGCCTCTCCACCCTTGGAGGAGCAGCTACCAACAGGGGCATCTGGTAAATTTTGCCCATCACCATGGACTCCTGGGTACTCCAAGTAGTTGCAGAAGGCTATCTCCTTCACTTGAACCAGATGCCTCCCCCTTTCTTCCCAGGAGAGCCCTCTCGGACTCACCTGCACCATGCCCTGCTACTGCAGGAACTCGCAGGCCTTCTCACAGACGGAACTTTGGAACCAGTACCTCATCGCCTCAAGGGAAAGGGGTCCTTCTCCTGATACTTTTTAGTCCCAAAAAGAACAGGGGGCCTAAGGCCTATCTTAGACTTGTGAAACCTGAACAAGTTCCTGGTGTGGGAGAAGTTCAAGATGCTCTCCCTTGGAACATTGCTGTCAAACCTTCAGCAGGGAGACTGGCTATGCTTTGACCTCAAGAATGCTTATACCCACATGCTCATTCATCCCAGCCACAGGCAGTACCTAAGATTCATGGTCGGGGGCAACCACTACCAGTACAGAGTACTAAACTTCAGTCTAGCCTCGGCACCAGGAGTCTTCACCAAATGCCTAGCAGTGGTGGTGGCCTATCTCCGTCTCCAAAGGGCCTTCATCTTCCTGTATCTGGACGACTGTTTTGTAAAGAGAGACATGGCCACTGAGGTGCAACAGGCCATGGCCCGCACCATCAGTGTCCTACAATACCTGGGGTTCATGATAAACCACTCCACCTTACTCCAACACAAGCCTTGACCTGAGGTGTGTCTAGTCGAGCTCCTATGAACTCCAGGCCCTTTCTCCCCTTGGACAGGGCAGGTCACTTTGTGGCTGTATCCACAGAGGTGCAGCAGCACCACACAATATTGGCACGGTCCATGCTCTGCCTACTGGGCCATATGGTGTCCACAGTCCATGTTGTTCCCATTGTCCACCTTCATTTGCGGGTGGTTCAGTGGTGCCTCCGCTCCCAGTAGACACAAGCCACAGGCTGGCTCCGGGACAGATTTTGTGACCCACAAGCTGGCGGAGTATCTCGATTGATGGCAAGTCACACAGCATCTGCAGGAGGGTATACCCTTTCAGCCCCTTAAATCTCCAGAGGATCCTTACCATGGATGCTTCCTTACTGGATTGGGATGCCCATTGCAAGAACTCCACACGCAGGGGAACTGGTCTCTAGTGGAAAGCCAGCAGCAGATCAATCTGCTGGATCTCGGGGCCATTTTTCTGGCGATTGGTGCTGCAGGCAGTGGTGAAAGGCCCCTAATGGATAACCAGGTTGCAGTGTTCTACCTAAACAAGCAAGAAGGCACAGGGGTCTTACCACCTTTGCCAGGAGGCAGTAGTCCTCTGCTTTATGCAGAGCAGTGTACCTTCTGGGCCAGGACAATGCCCTAGCAGACAGGCTGAGCAGGCTCCTCCACAAATGGCACGAATGGCGACTAGACCCCCAGAGTGGTACAGTGGCTCATCTGACTCTGGGGCACCATGTGGCTGGACCTCTTTGCCAGGCTGACCAATTCTCAGTTGCCCCACTTCTGCTGCTGCTAGCCACATCTGTTCCAGGTAGTGGCAGACGCCTCTCTCCATTCGTGGTCGAAGAGCTTTCTGTACGCCTTCCCTCCCATACCACTAATTGCCCGGACCCTCTTCAAGGTTCTGCGGGACAAGGTTTTTTTTATCCTGGTGGCCCCATGATGGCCCAGGCAACCTTGGTTCCCTCTGCTGTTCAGTCTCTATTGAGCCCCAGTGCCTCTGGGGAACACCCTGGGGTTATTTAATCAGGAGGAGGGCTCCCTTTTCTACCCTAACCTGGGGTCCCTGACATTAACAGCATGGCTGCTGAATGGGGAACTTTGGCCCCCTTCACATCCCAAGGGAGGTGGAGGAGGTCCTCCTGGCCTCTCGTAAGAACTCCATGAGACAGGCCTATGCCTTCAAATGGTGCAGAGCAGTGGATTGACCTGTTCTCTTGTCATGTGCACATGGTACTGCAGTACTTCATCTCTCGCAAGCTGGGCTCCAGTGCAACTCCATTAGGATGCATCTGAGTGCGCTTTTGGCGCATCACCATTCTATTGAGGGTAAATCTCTCTCTGCTCAGCCCCTCATTACTCAGTTCATGCGGGGCCTCCTGCTCTCTAAGCCTCCCATCCGCCTGCCCCCGGCGGAATGGAACCTCTGTGAACTTGATGTGGCTCACCAAACCACCATTTGAGCCTCTGGCGACCTGCCATATGCAATACCTCTCATGGAAGGTTGTCTGTCTTTCTGGTGGTGCTCACCTCTGCATGCAGAGTCAGCAAGCTTCAGGCCTTGGTAGCTGAGCCACCCTACACCAGGTTCTACTTCCGAAGGTGGTGTCCACGTTTCACCTCAATCAGGAGGTGGTGCTCCCCACATTATTCCTACAGCCCCATGCTAACAAGGCAGCAATTCTCCATACTCTGGATTTTAAAAGGGCCCTGTCCTTCTACCTGCAACATACCCAGGGCCACGGCAGAGCTTCACAGCTTTTCATTTCCTATGATCCCAGTCACCTGGGGGAGGCTGTTACTAAGTGGACCCTGTCCATTTCGGTGGCGGACTGCATTGCCTTTGCCCACAAGCAGACTGGGCTCTCATTGGAATGCCGGGTCACGGCAAACAACATCAGGGCTATTGCGACTTCTGTTGCAAACTTGTGCTTTGTCCCTGTGGCTGACATCTGCTAGGCCGCCACCAGGTCCTCAGTCCACACCTTTGCAGCTCACTACTGCCTGGAGAGGGAGTCCTGACGGGACAGTGCTTTCAGCCAGGCCATAGTCCGTAATGTCTTTGGGGTCTAGGCAACTCTGACCCTTCTGTGTTCAGGCTACCAGAGTGATGGTTCTCCCTGACCAGTCTGCTGGCATCTCCCATCAACCCCAGTGTGTCCAGTCTCCATGCAGCAGGAGGATGTAGCGAGCCTAGGTGCTGGACTCACTGGAGGAACACACAAGGAGTGGTTAGAGTAGTAGTTAGGGTTAAATGAATTAGAAATCCTACTATTTTCAATTTCTGTTTTGATTACTGTACCTTAAAAAAAAAAAATCTGACAGCGTTTCCTTGTGCCAGGTCCTGCCTGCCCTCTTCCCAAAGGGATCACTGAGCGGTGCAGAGGGTTCAGATCTCTCCTTGAATGTACGGAGGAGAGCTCTGCTGTGGTGAATCTCCCGGTGCCAGCTGGTCTCGGCCACGGCTTCACGGCGTTGCCTGAAGAAACAGTGGGAGGCTTGTCCAGCGGCTCTTCGCTCGCTCGGCAGCTGAGCAGGGCCGCGCGGACTGGAGCCCAGCGTCTCCCGAAGTCTCTTGAAAAAGGTACTGTGCAGGGCAGAGGATTGTGACGGCAGGGGAATGGAACGCGGAGGCGCGGGCAGTTGCTCAGTTTTGGCGCCATTTTGCTCTGTCTCCCAGCGGCGTCCATTTTAGCCGCATGTTAGCTGTGTGGAGGCCCCAGGCGCGAAAACTTGTGATAGGAGGCCTTGGAGCAGTGCTCTGACCGGGTGCAGTGCTTGGGCTTAGCTAGACAGTGGAATTTTCCTGTTTTCTGATTCCCCTTTGATTTGCTTTGCTTTGAGATTCATTTTTTGTTCAAATCTCGGGGTTTTTTTGTTTTACGCTGTGTTTTTTCTCTGGGGATTCTTGCAGCATAGTGTGGGCTCTAGGTGAACTAGGGTTAGTTAGCCTGTTGGAGGATGATTCATTTTTTGTTCATAAAGAGTACAGTAAGCTTACTTCCTGACTGCCACTCAACACTCAGAGGTGTTGGTGGGATTCGCATGGCAGCACGCCCTCTGTGTGTGGTCTGCGGTGCCCGGAGGGGTGCTATCGCAGATTTGGGGCTCTGTTGCGGCTGTGCGGCAGTCTGTCAGTGTAGAACAGCAAATGGAGCTTCAGGGTGGGGCAGCAGGGCAGAAGGAGAGCTTTCGCTGTCTACGCTTCCAGGAACCAGCCAAGACACGACGGTCTGCCAGGGGCGCTAGCGGCTATAGGAACGAGGCTGCAGCTCGGAGATGTTTGCCCAGACTCTGTCTTGCTAATGCATCAGGCGTTTTGTTTGAGACGGCAGGGAAAAATGACGGAGCCCCTTCCGCTTGCTGCGCCAGGGATGCAGGCCAGAGCAACGGGAGTTAGTAGTGATCTCCATAAGCCTCCCAAAAGGTCAAGACCTCCAGAACTGACACAGACAGATGTAGACCTGGCAGGAGATGGATGAGGTGGAGTTAGACCTCCAGGCCGGAATGGAGGATTTGATCAAGCCAAGATTATTCGAGTGGTTCGGAAGGACGAGCTGATGGCACTGATCACAGAATCGCTGCAGACCCTTCATCTGGCTACGGAACAACCTGCGGAGGACGAAAGTGGTGAAGACCCAATTATTCAGGCCATGCGGCAGACTTAAGTAGTGTTTCCCGTTCATCGAGTGGTTGACCGGATGATACAGGATGAATGGAACCAGTCAGAAACTGGTCCGAGAGGGATTAGAACTATGAATAGGTTGTATCCCTTAGCGGATAAGGACAAAGAAAAGTTCCAGTCTCCGCGAATTGATGCAGCAGTGTCAGCTGTAACAAAAAGGACCACTATCCCAGTAGAAGGTAGCATGGCCTTGAAGGATGCGCAGGATAGGAAAGTGGATGGTCTGTTAAAACAATCCTTTGAGGCAGACGCCTTGTCCTTGCAGGCTTCCATTTGTGGAGCGTGGGTGGCGAGAGCTTGTCTTAGATGGTCTCAACGGTTGCGGCAGACTGCTCCTTTGGAGCTGGAAAGTCTCCGTGACCTGGATCGGCTTATTTGGCAGATGTGCATTATGACCTGATTAGAGCTTTGGCTAATAGTATGTCCTCGGCCGCGTGTAGATCTGTGGTTACGAAACTGGATGGCCGATGGCTCTTCTAAGTTGTGACTGAGTAAGCTTCCTTTCAAAGGAAGGTGGTTGTTTGGAGAGGATCTTGACAAGTTGGTTAAGGAGTTAGGGGAGGCTAAAGGTGGTAGGCTCCCTGAGGATAAGCCCAAGCCGGGAAAGTCTTTGGCCTTTTGGGGTCAATTTTGAGATTTCAGAAGGCTCCGCACTTCTCACTTGGTTGGTTTCCAGAGAGGACGGTTTGCTTCCAGAGCTCAGGGGTTTCGGGGAGCGGGCAGAGATTTTGCTGCAGCGTCTGCAGCAACAACTCGAAAGCCACAATGAAGTGAGGCGGGTCCCAGTAGGAAGCTAACTGATAGGCGGGCGACTTTGGGAGTTTCTCCCTGCCTGGGCCCAAATAACATCTGACCAGTGGGTCTTAGAGATAATCCGAGACTGTTACGTACTGGAATTTGCAAAGCCGATTCGGGACTCGTTTGTAATGTCTCCCTGCAAGGGGCCACAAAGTCCAGACAATCCGCAGTACATTAGAGCGACTGCTGCAACTGGACACGGTCATGCTGGTGCCTACAGGAGATTACGGCATGGGACGATACTCAATTTATTTTGTGGTACCAAAGAAAGATGGCTTGCTTTGGCCTATATTGGACCTGAAAGGTATGAATTGTTGCCTTCGAATACCTCATTTCCGGATGGAAACGTTAAGGTCGGTCATTGTAGTGGTACGTCAAGGGGAGTTCTTGACATCCCTAGATCTGACGGAAGCGTATTTGCATATCCTGATCAGGGAAGCCCATCAAAGATTCCTGCGGTTCGCTGTTCCTTGGGGCCCCTATCAGTTCAGAGCATTGCCTTTCGGTTTGGTGACGGCGCCACAGACCTTCACCAAGATCATGGTGGCGGTGGCAGCGGCAATGCGGAAACGAGGGATTCTGGTGCATCAGTATCTAGATGATTGGTTGATTCGGGCGAAATCCAAGGCCGAGAGCGTTCAGGTTACGAACAAGGTGGTGGAGTTCTTGCAGAGTCTCGGATGGGTAGTCAATGTGGCCAAGTGTCACTTGCGGCCATCCCAGAGTCTTGAATACTTGGGGATGCGATTCGACACTCAGAAGGGAGCGGTGTTTCTGCCAGATCGTCGGATTCAAATCCTTTGGCAATTGGTGTGCAAATTCAGGACCGCTCTGGCCCCATCGATGTGGAACTGTCTTCAACTCCTGGGAACGATGGCGGCAACCTTGGAGGCTGTGCCATGGGCCAGGTATCATGCGGCCCTTGCAGAGGGCATTGCTACGCCACTGGTCGCATCAGTCAGACTCGATGAGCATGCAACTCCCCTGTACCCTCAATGTCAGATGGTCGCTACGTTGATGGCTGCTGGTGGGGTCATTGAAAGCCAGAAAGCCTCTGGAGCAGTCAGAGTGGCTTCCATTGTTGACGGACACGAGTCTCGTGGGATGGGGAGCATATTGCAGAGAGTTCTTCGCGCAAGGCACTTGGTCCATTCAAGAGTGCGTGGTCGATCAATCGGCTAGAGCTGAGAGTAGTTTATCTGGCTCTGCAAACCTTTGAAGCGTCAGTGCAGGGATGTGCAGTGCCAGTGCTTTCGGACAACTCCGCAACGGTGGCCTACATCAATCAACAGGGGGGCACAGGAAGTGCAGCCCTGGAGGAAGAAGCAGAGGCGCTGTTCGCTTGGGTGGAGCGTCGGCTGGCAGCCATCTCGGCAGCACACATTGCAGGAAAAGAAAATGTGATGGCGGATTTTCTAAGCAGGGTCCATGTGGATGCAGGGGAATGGGAGTTGCATCTGGACATGTTTGCGCGAATCGTCCGCAGATGGGGACTGCCGGTCATGGATCTAATGGTGATCTTTCAGCGAAAGTGGGCCGTTTCTTCAGCAGGCGTCGAGAGGATGTCCGAGGGGATTGACCATGCTGTTGCAACGTTGGCTGACGTCCGGTCGTCTGTCTTTCCTCCGTGGGTGCTCCTAGGTCGAGTGGTCCAGTGGATCGAGGCTCATCGGGGGAGAGTATTGCTGGTGTCTCCGGACTGGCCAAGACGCCCGTGGTATGCCAATCTCATTTGACTGCTTGACGGAGAGCCTTGGAAATTACCGACATCGGAGAATCTGCTACTACAAGGTCCTCTACGGATGCCACAAGTGGATCGGTTCTTGCTTACGGTTTGGCCATTGAAAGGGCGAGGCTGAAAAAGAAAGGTTACTCGGCGGCTGTCATTGCGACTTTGCTTTGAGCCAGGAAGAAGTCTACGTTGCTGGCGTATGTTTGTATATGGCGCATATTTGAGGATTGGTGCTCGCGGAGGCAAGTGCGAGCAGCTACAGGTTCTGTTCCACTGGTGTTTACAAGAGGGCTTTGATAAGGAGCTGGCAGCCAGTTCCTTGAGGGTGCAGCTGGCTGCTCTTTCTTGTTATAGAGGTAAGGTGCAAGGAGTAGCCCTAGGGATGTTTTGCATTTTCTGAAGGCAGTGTCCAGGCTGCGCCCTGCTCATAGAGTGATTGCTCCGCCGTGGGACCTCAATTTGGTGTTAGGGGCTTTATCCAAGGAACCCTTTGAGCCACTTCACAAGGCGTCCATCAAAGATTTAACCTTGAAGACGGTCTTTTTGTTGGCCATCTGCTCAGCGAGGCACATTTCGGAATTGCAGGCGTTGTCATGTCGAACCATTTTTGTCCTTTTACAGGAAAAAAGTGGTGTTGCGGCCTGTTCCTCCTTTTTGCCAAAAGTGGTTTCCGCTTTTCATCTAAATCAGATGGTGTCTCTTCCAGTCCTCGGGTCATTGGAAGGTGATGCAACGGATCGAGGCTTGCAGCGCTTAGACATCAAGCGTGTATTGCGGCAGTATTTGAAGGTGTCTGAGACCTTCCGCAAGTTGGATCGCTTGTTTGTATTGTTCGGAGGTTCCAGTAAAGGAGAAGCGGCAGCGAAGGCGTCTATTTCTCGTTGAATTAGAGAGGCGATTGCTTCAGCATATCTTTTGGGTGGTCGAGCAGTGCCAACAGGTTTGAGAGCTCATTCTACTAGGGCTCAAGCAACTTTGTGGGCAGAACACTGGTGCTACCTGGGGATATTTGTAGGGTGGCCACTTGATTGTCGTCTCATACCTTTTATTAAGCACTACTGCCTGGATGTCTTGGCAGTGAAGGATGCCGGGTTTGGGTTGGCGGTGTTACGAGCCGGCTGGAAAGGACCCTCCCAATAAGTACTGCTCTTTAAAATCCCAGAGATGGAGGACTAAACTGGAGGAACGATAAAGAAATAGAAATTACACTTACCTGGTAATTGTGGTTCCTTGAGGAACTCCAGTTTAGTCCTCATTCCTGCCCGGGATGTTTAGTGGGCAGTGGAGGTTCAGCGAGGGGAGATGTGCGATGGCCGGTAGGTAGGTATGTTGCTATATCTTGCTATTCTTTTTGCCCTGTCTGGTCTGTTCAGCTGTATAATGGCAACGGACAGGAAGCGGTACAAGGAAAAAGACTCTTTTCTGGGGGGGAGTTTCTAGTTTTGTATTTCTTAAATATCAGTTCAGTTTATCCTGAAGTTTAAAAAAAAAAAAAAAAAAAAAAAGTATAGTATAGCTACTTATTTGTTGCTCCTTTGAATGTGCTTTGTCAATATTCACTGGGGTTGATGGGAGATGCCAGCAGACTACATCCAGTGATGTCATGTTTTTGACATGTCCAGTCTCCAAGCTGCAGGAGGAGTTGCACTACCCAGAGGCGGAGGACTAAACTGGAGTTCCTCAAGGAACCACAATTACCAGGTAAGTGTAATTTCTATTTACTCGCCTGTAACAGGTGATCTCCAGGAACAAGCAGGAATAAGTCCTCACATATGGGTACGTCGGAACCGACGGAGCCGGTGCGGGAAAGCTCCCCAGCTTTTCAGATGAAAAGCTTTTGGGGCTTCCCACAGCGCATGCGCGCTGCCTTCCCGCCTTCCTTACCAGCTCTCTTCAGTTTCTCTTTTTCCGCGGAGCCAGCAGGTCGTGTTCCTGTCACCGCTGAAGAAATTGTTATTTTAATTTGTTTCTTTTGACTGCGTACCTGCCTTCCCCATACCAAAACCGGTACTGCCGGTCTCTCTTTATTTCTTAAAAAAAAAAAAAAATCTTTTTTTTATTTCAGCACAACGTGGTAACTTTTGCTAGGCCTTCAGGCCTACACTAATTCTCCTCATGGAGAAGCCAGCTCCTGGTTTTTAAAAAAGTGTACCAAGTGCAGTGCTGTTATTTCTCTCTCAGACACCCATGAATGGTGTCTTAAATGTTTGGGACCTGACCACTCCATACCGGACTACCCATTCTGCTCCCAGATGTCTAAACGTGGTATGCAGAACAGGGCCAACAAGTTCCATGTGCTGTTTGCTTCAGATAATCCAGCATCACAGTCATTCAGGTCTTCCTCTCCGGATGGATCTCAGGTAACCAAACTTTCTGTGGGCAAATCCTCTAAAAGCAAATCTCTTTCAAAAGATCGAGAGGCTCTCAATCTTGAGTTCGAGGATTCTGCCCACACCAAAAAACCCCGGCGGGAGGCTCCGGCCTCCAAAGCATCACCTATGGGGTTACAGGTTGACATCGATGGCACGGCCTCGACTGATCACCTGTTAGACTGCTCTGGGGTACCGGTCGATACCGGTACCGACATCCAGGCAGCAGTGGCGTCCATAGGCAATACTGTCCAGACCATGCAGCAGGCCGTTCTGGCTTTCATTAAGGCTGCGACGCCCGAATCGGTACCGACCCTGGTTCCGGTATCCACACCGGAACCGAGACCATCGACTTCCAAGCGTCGATCGGTTCCGCTTGCTGGATTCAGGCTTTTGCCCGATACCAATCCCATGCCCGATACGCTCGATATCGATCGGTACGCGTATCGTGCATTGCAAGCACAGAGAGAATACTCAGATTCTTCTGATGAGTTCAATTCCTCTGATGACTCTGCTGAGTTTGATCTTCCTGAGGAGCCCTCTTCTCTAAAGAGGGCGATGTCTCCTCCAGAGGATTTATCCTTTCAGGATTTCATTGTTGATGTAGCTAAAGGACTTCTATTGCTACATCTTCTGAAAAGAAACCCAGATCAAAAAAATTGGATATTTTAGGATACTCTAAAGCTCCTAAAGAGGCAGTTACTCTGCCTATCCATGAAATCCTTCAAGAACACTTGATGGATTTGTGGGAGACTCCTTTAACTCTGTCTCCTCATTCTCGTAGGTTGGACACCATGTACCGGGTCCCTCCTTCTCCTGGGTTTCAAAAAACTCAGCTGCCTCACCACTCCATTGTGGTGAAGTCTGCTATGAAGAGGATAAAGAGTCCCAAAAGGCACTCTTCTACCCCTCCAGGGCGAGAATGTAAGACCCTTGACTCTTTTGGTAGAAAGATCTTCCAGGCTTTATAGCCAGGATCAATTCTTACAGCCTTTATAAGGGCATGTTTCTCAGAGAACTTGCCCTAAAGGTACGGCATTTTGCCCCTTTATCCCTGAGGATAAAAAGGAGGACTTCACTTCTGTGGTGACACAACTTTCAGAGGTCTCCAAGTTTTCCAACAGGGCAGCCTTTGATTCCTTTGAGGTTGCTGGCAGGGCTTCGGGAATTGCTATTGCAGCCCGACGTCTTGCTTGGCTCCAGGCTTCTGACCTAGAACCCTGGGTTGTGGATGGCCTCAGGAATCTGCCCTGTACAGGTGAGAACTTATTTGGTGAAGACTGGCAAATTAAAGCTGCTCAAATGGATGCAGAAAATGCCACTCTAGATAGACTTTCTAAGTCTACTTCTACTCCTGCCAAAAAGAAGTCTTTTAAAAGGCCTTACTATAAGAAGGCCAGATTTTCCACAAATACTGGCCAACAATCTTCTCAGCCTCGCTTTGCTGCTAAACGTCAGCAATTTAAGCAAGTAAAGTCAAAGTCTGCAGTGTCTGCTACACCCCAGCAGGCTCAACCCCCTCAGGGGTTTTGACTTGTCCCTAGAGAACTTACCATTTCTGGCTCTGGAACAACCAGAGCCTCTCACCATACCTGGAAGGCTAGTTCACTTTGCTCCCAGATGGGAGCAAATAACATCAGAGCAATGGACCCTCTCTATCATCAGAGAGGGCTACAAACTTCATTTCTCCAGCCTTCCTCCCCATACCATGGTGAGGCAATTCAGTTCTCCCCCATCTCTTCTGACCCTGTTGGGTCAGGAAGTCTCCTCTCTCCTTGCCCAAGGGGCAATAGAGGAGATTCCTCTTCCTCAACAAGGGTTAGGGTTCTACTCCCCTTATTTTTTCATAACAAAGAAGACAGGGGGCTTCAGACCTATCCTAGATCTGAGAGAATTGAACAAGTTTCTATTCAAGGAGAAATTCAAAATGCTCTCTCTGGGCATTCTCCTTCCATACCTTCAGAGTCAGGATTGGCTTTGTTCTCTAGATCTCAAGGATGCGTACACTCATATACTCATCCATCCATCCCACAGAAAATATCTTCGATTTCTGTTCCAGGGAAAACATTTCCAATACAGAGTACTTCCCTTCGGTCTTGCCTCTGCTCCAAGAGTATTCACAAAATGCATGGCAGTCGTAGCCGCATTTCTAAGAGGCATGGGAATCTTCGTCTTCCCATATCTGGACGACTGGCTCATCCGAGCTCCATCTCAGTCAGAAGCCCAGATTTCCTTGGACCGCACAAGGCGTATTCTTCAATATCTGGGACTTGTGGTAAACATTCCCAAGTCCCAACTCATCCCTATTCAGTCACTGGAATTCATAGGGGCCCACTTGGACTCCACCACTGCAAGGGCCTACCTCCCTCTGGTCCGAGGCCAACGACTAATCAGCTTGGCCTCCCAGGCTCAGTCCAGAAGTCACTTGTCAGCCAGGGAACTGCTGCAACTTCTGGGCCACATGGCCTCCACGGTCCATGTGGTGCCCTACGCTTGTCTCCATATGAGGGCAGCTCAATGGACTTTGGCCACCCAGTGGTCTCAAGCATCAGGAGTGCTCTCAGACCAAGTACTCACCTCAAAACGTCTGTTTTGGTCTCTCCAGTGGTGGACATCCTCCAAAAATCTGTTGTTGGGGACCCCCTTCCAACCTTCGTTGCCCCAAGCAACCCTCACAACAGATGCCTCCCAAACAGGGTGGGGAGCTCATCTCCAACACCTCTCCACTCAGGGCACCTGGTCTCCCCAGGGGACCACCCTTCACATCAACCTTCTGGAACTGCGAGCAATCTTCCTTGCCCTCAGTCTTCCACACCCTCCTTGTCAACCTGACTGTCCTAGTCCAGACAGACAATCAGGTAGCCATGTTCTATGTCAACAAACAAGGAGGGACGGGCTCTGTCGCTTTGCAACGAAGCTCTCAGATTATGGGCCTTCGCCAGAGAGCATCAAATTCATCTTCTGGCAGTATACCTTCCAGGAGTTCAAAACTCTCGGGCAGACAGACTCAGTCGAGTTCTGCTTCCACACGAATGGTCCCTGCATATGGACCAAATACGCAGAATCTTTCAGGAATGGGGGACCCCACACATAGACCTCTTTGCAAGTCCGTGGAATGCCAAACTTCCCCGGTTCTGTTCCAGGACTCCGTGTCAGGGAGCTCAGGCCAACGATGCCTTTCTCCTGCATTGGGGTCAGGAATTCCTGTATGCTTTTCCACCCATTCCTTTGATTCCCAAGACTCTGTTCAAACTTCAGAGGGATCACGGGTCGATGATCCTCATAGCTCCACGCTGGCCACGCCAAGTGTGGTTCCCTCTACTTCTACAGCTCTCCCAGGGCTCCTCCCTGGACCTGGGAGCTGCGCCAGACCTTCTGTCTCAGGAGAAAGGGACTTTGTGGCACCCAAACCCCAAGTCCCTACATCTCCGAGCTTGGTTACTGAAGGCTTAAGCCTTCATGAGTTTAATCTTTCTCAACCAGTGAAAGATATCCTTCATGCCACTAGGAAACCCTCTACCAGGCGTTCCTATGCTTTCAAATGGATACGTTTTTCCATTTGGTGTGCTCAACAGGGTCTTGACCCTCTGGCACTTCCTTTGAATTCTCTACTAGACTATCTCCTGCATCTTTCCAATGCAGGCCTCAAGACGAATTCAGTACGAGTCCATTTAAGTGCTATTGCAGCATCCTTAAAACCTATAAATGGACAACCTGTTTCCTCTCATCCTCTTGTTGCAAGGTTCATGAGAGGCCTGACCTTAACTAAACCTCCCATCCGACCTCCGCCGGTAGCATGGGATTTGAACCTAGTTCTAGGTCAGCTTATGAAGCCACCTTTTGAGCCGCATCAGTGAACTGCAGGCTTTAGTGGCTAATCCACCTTATATTAGGTTTCATCATGATAAGGTGGTCCTTAGGACGAACCCCCACTTTATGCCCAAAGTGGTCTCGCCTTTTCATCTTAATCAAGAGGTATATCTACCTGGTTTTTTTTTTTCCGGCTCCTCATGCATCCAGTGCAGAGAGGAACCTTCATACTCTTGACTGTACAAGAGCTCTCGCCTTTTACCTTAACAGGACTCAGCCACATCGAAAGTCTTCCCAACTTTTTGTGGCTTTTGATCCTTCTCATTTGGGACTTCCAGTCTCCAAACGTACACTTTCCAATTGGATTGCTCAGTGTATTTCTTTTGCTTACCAGAGTAAGAATATTTCTCTGGAAGGCCATGTCACAGCTCACAATGTGAGAGCCATGGCTACTTCTATGGCTCATCTTCACTCTGTATCCATCGATCAGATCTGTCGAGCAGCCACTTGGGCCTCGGTTCATACCTTCACAGCCCATTACTGTTTGGACAAGGACTCCCGCCGGGATGCCTTGTTTGGTCAGGCTGTCCTCAAACACCTGTTCCATACTTAAGCAACTCCTGCCCACCTTCCCTGAATGGATGCCTGAGATCCATACGAAGATGGTTTACCCTTGGAGGGGGATTTCCCAGGCATCTTAGCTAGGGAGTCCCCATATGTGAGGACTTATTCCTGCTTGTTCCTGGAGATAGCACAGTTACTTACCTGTAACAGGTGATCTCTGGGAACAGCAGGAATTAGTCCTCACAACCCACCCACCTCCCCTAGGAGTTGTATCTTCTATCTATCTACCTTCCTTTCCTCTCTCTATTGTCTCAGCTATAAACTCGAACTGAAGAGAGCTGGTAAGGAAGGCGGGAAGGTAGCGCGCATGCGCTGTGGGAAGCCCCAAAAGCTTTTCATCTGAAAAGCTGGGGAGCTTTCCCGCGCCGGCTCCGTCGGTTCCGACGTACCCATATGTGAGGACTAATTCCTGCTGTTCCCAGAGATCACCTGTTACAGGTAAGTAACTGTGCTTTCTCCAGGGACAGCAGGCATCGGCCCTTAGAACTCCCATTTTGCCATCTTCTTTTGTCGGCTCTAGCTATGTCACTTGACTGAGCAAGATGGCACCCTTGGGCAGGAAGGGGACCATTCATGCGTGGTGGCATCTCCCAAATACTTTCTTTGAAAGCTGGGGAGATGCTTCCGTGAGGACTCCGTTGGCGCAGACATCACCCATATGTATGGACTGATTCCTGCTGTCCCTGTACAACACCTGTTACAGATGAGTTAACTATGCTTTAGAGCAGGGGTCTCAAACACGCGGCCCACGGGCCGCATGCGGCCCGCGAGACAACTTTGTGCGGCCCGCGACGGCGGAAAACAAAAAATCCCCCAAAACCCTGGCTTCTGCTGCTGCCGTTGCTTGAAAAACCGCGCGAGAGGGGAATACTCTCGTCGCGGCTTGAAAAGCACGCCGCTGAGAGCAGAGTCGGATCTCCGGGCAGAGGGAAAGGGGCCGCAGGACAGCTGCTTGAGCAGCAGAAGTCAGTTTTTTTTTTAATTTGACAATTGATTCTGCTGCTGCCACGGCGGCAACGGCAGCAGCAGAAGCCAGGGTTTTGGGGGTTTTTTTTGTTGGCCGGTAATGAGCTATGGAGGGGCTGACTGAACTGGAAGTGGGCTATTGGCAGAGGGGTGAGGGGGGGGGGGTTATGACTGGTAATGGACTGGGGGGGGGTTATAACTGGTAATGGGCTATGGTGGGGGCTAGGACTGGAAATGGGCAGATGGGGGATAGGACTGGAAGTGGGCTATTGGCAGGGGGGGGTTATGACGTAATGGGCTGGGGGGGGGTTATAACTAGTAATGGGCTATGGTGGGGGCTAGGACTGGAAATGGGCAGATGGGGGTTAGGACTAGAAGTGGGCTATTGGCAGGGGGGGGGTTATAACTGGTAATGGGCTATGGTGGGGGCTAGGACTGAAAATGGGGTGATGGGGGATACGACTGCAAGTGGGCTATGGGGGGACTAGGACTGGTAATGGGCTATGGGGGGGGTAAGACTGAAAATGGGGTGATGGGGGATACGACTGCAAGTGGGCTATGGGGGGGACTAGGACTGGTAATGGGCTATGGGGGGGGTAAGACTGAAAATGGGGTGATGGGGGGTAAGACTGGAAGTGCGCTATGGGGAGGTTAGGACTGGTTATGGGCTATGGGGGGTCTAGGACTGGTAATGGGCTGGGGGGGTTGCTAGGACTGGAAATGGGCTGAGTGGAAGGGGGGCTTGAACTGCAAATGGCTGATGGGGAGGGGGGCTTGGAATGGAAATGGGCTGTGAGGGGAGGGAGCTAGGATTGGAAATGGGCTGATGGTGAGGCTAGGATAGGACTGGAAATGGACTGATGCAGGGACTAGAAAGGAGCAGATGCTGGGTGGGGCTGGAACTAGAAGGGAGCTGATGTTGGGGGAGGATTAGAATGGGATGGAGCTGGGAAAGTGAAATGGAGAGGGGAAAAATATTTTGTCTGGAAGAGAAGACAAATCTACAATTGGCCAGGTATTGGGAGAGTAAGTGGGGATTGAGGATGGAGGGGTAAAATTTGAGTGGATGAAATAGGAATGAGGAAAGAGCAAAAGGAGAAAGATTAGTATGTTAAAGCAGATGTAGAGAGAGAGAATGGAAAAAAACTAGAAGAGAGAAGAAAGGACAAATGGACAGCAGACGATGGAGATAGCAGAAGACACGAAGAAACCAGAAGTGGCTGGAGCAATTGCAACTGAAAAAAAATGCACAAAAGGTAGAAAAATATCTCTTTATTTTGAATTTATTAACTGGAATATGTCAGCTCTGGGAAATGTGCATCATTAATGTCTGTGCTTTGGTACAAGAAATTATTTATAGTTTTATTTCTACAGTGCTGAGGTATTCTGTGTAATTCCTATTTGACATTGCTACTTGTTCTCTTTTCCCAGTAGGTCATGTATTGTTCTCTGAAATGTATTGATTTAATATTTGCAGTGTTGCCTTTTGATAGGTAGGGTCTGGTGCTTTGTGAGTCCTGGTAGTGCTGTTATGATACGGGGGGTTTGCTATGGGTTCCAAATGGGCAGTGTTAGTAGTAGTTCCTAATGTGCCTGGCGGTTGGCACTGGATTATAGTAATATAGAAATTTTCTAGTCTTTCTTTATCCATGCACTCATTATGCAACATTATGCAAATATTTATGCAAATGAGGCCCCTTATGCAAATGAGGCCCGTGTCTTATGCGGCCCCCGGGTTACTTTACAAGTCCTCATTCGGCCCTCAAAGCAATTTGAGTTTGAGACCCCTGCTTTAGAGCTTCATCCTCCCCAAGAGAACACCAAGGTGCTAAACAGTAGTTCTGTAAATATTTTACCATTTTAATGCTGAGTCTTGGATTCTAAACTTTTTTCTAGTTAGTAATGACACTTTCCTGCAAGCATTAAAAATAACTGTTGGGTTTTTCCTCTCCTTTCCTATTCCTGCCAGTTTTTAATCCTGGTTTGCCTCTATTTTCTGTCTAAAATCATGTGTTATATTTTTTTTCTTTTGCTTTTTTCAATAAACACTGTTCACTTTTATGTTCTGCTGCCTTTTTTAAAGCATTTTTCCCCCATAATATAAATCAGGGTCTTGAAACCCCTGTCCTAAGCATTCCTGCTTTAAAGACTGCATCCTCCTTGGTTAACACATCTAGCCTATAGTGCTTAAGAGTGTTGGGAAGACCAAGTTGCAGCCCTTCAGATCTCTCCAGAAGATACAGTGTGTATCTCTTACATATGCGTAAGCCTGTGTATGCCTTGTAGCACTATACAAATGATTAGTAGTAGTGACTGCCCAAGAAGCCACAAAGCCTCTGATTAAATGTGCCCTGAGGGTCTTAACAGGAGTCCAACTTTGGCGCATATACACTGACCACACCACTCATGCACCACCAGCACACAGTAATGGACTTTATAGCTGGTTCACTCTCTTCCTTGTTCCCAAATGGAACAATCTATCTGACTTGTATCTAGATGGCCAATGAGCTTCATATCATTAAGGCTGTCTGAATGTCCCAAGACAGGGAGGAGATGAAGCTCCCCATAATCCTCTTGTCAAAAAGAAGGTAATGTCAAAAAAAGCTGGCATCACTTTTGACGAGAAGGATGGAATCATTCAAACAAATTTCCAAATCTGTAAAATAAGAGGTTTACAACAGGACAATGCCTGTAGCTCCAAGATACGCCTCGCAGAAAAGATCTCTACCAGGAACACAGTCTTTGCCCTTTGAGCCAGTCGGGGACATTTTCTTGATTGGCTCAAAAGGCGAAGATGCCAGAGCCCCAAATTTAAGTTCCATGCCGGGACTGGAGGTCAAAGTGTGACATGCCTAAGAACCCTATCATATCTGGATGAGAAGTTAATAACGCCCCCTCCAAATGTTCTCAGACAAGCCAATGCTTCCACTTGAACCATAAATGAACCTACTGTAAGATCCTTAAGACCCTCTTGCAAAAATGACAGTGTGTACAATCAGTGTCTGAAATGGAATGCATTTGCACACTGCACACCAGATCTGAAACTCTCTCCATATCTGGTCTTAAGCCGAGGAGGTATATCTTTAGTGCACCTACAGAAGGGTAGTAATGACCTCTTCTGTATAACCTTTACCTCTCGTGTGACCTCAAGGGCCAAGCCATAAGACAGAAGTGAGACAGATCATCCATCAGTAGTGGGCCCCTGCATGAGGAGACCCTTTTTGTCTGGGGAAGCAACAATCCTTCCTCCTACTTTCAGGCGCATGAGACCTGCATACCATGGTCTTTTGGGGCAATCAGGTGCTACAGGAATGACTAAGTTTTTGGATGAGAAGCTATCCTCTGTAATGGACGATCTGACAGGGGGAGGGGGGGAGAATGCATGTAGAAGCCTTGACTGGACAATTCCTAAAGTAGGGCATCCAACCCTTTCAATCTGCTTTCTTTCCAGTGACTGAAAACTGCAAAGCATTCACATTTCACCTTGTTGCCAACATGTTCATGGTCAGCAGGCCACAGTGGCACTTGATGAGAGCAAAGACCTTCTTCTATTGCTCCCATTCCTCTGGATCCAAGAAATGCCTGCTTGGGAATTCTGCTTGCACATTTTGGGACCCTGTTTCCAATAGTGGCCAATCAGGTTACAAGTAATCTGTCAAGTTCCAAAAAGGTAGACGGGTTCCATGCTGCTTATGTCAGGGGTAAGCAGTTGATCTCCCCAGTCCTTTTTTATTAGTAATGGTTAATGGACGTTTCCTCCAGGAATTTGTCTAAAACACTTCTCTGAGAGCTACTGCAGACAAAATAGCTATGTCTCCCATGCTTTTCTGACTCACCATGTGCTCCTCGAGGGAATCTTTGGTCTCCAATACTGCCCTCATAAAAAAAAAAAAACCTCTTGACTGTTTTTCTCTCTTCTTCCTCCCCTCCCCCCTCCCACCCAGCAGCCACAGTGATGTTTTAACCTGACCTGGCTACTCAGCTGAAGTTGCTACCCCTGTGTAGTAAGAGCCAAACTGCCCTGGTGGCTGCCACAATGGGAGCAACACTTAACATGCTCTGAAAGGCACCTCCATCTTTATCTTTATTTGGTTCTTGATATACCGCTTTACGTTAAAAACATCAAAGCGGTTTACAATACAGTAAAACTACTGGAAAAGGAAACGAACGCCATAGTTATGACAGGAGAGGTGAGAATAGAGGAAGGCGAGAGAAGGCAAGGAGAGAGGGACGGGATCCTCAGCTGGGTGTAGGGCGGTCAGAGATCAAAAGCAGAACAGAAGAGTTAAGTCTTAAGAAGAGATTTGAATCTGTTGAGAGTTCTAATCTAAGGTCTGGAGAGGGGGAGTTCCAGAGTTTAGGGCTGAGAAAAAAGAAGGCTGAGGTCCTCTACCACTGGGTTGTGCACCTCCTCCTGCAGCTTGGAGACTAGGCATGTCAAAAATGTGACATCACTGGATGTAGTCTGCTGGTCTCTCCCATCAGCCCCAGTGTGTCCAGTCTCCATGCAGCAGGAGGACGTGTGAGCCCAGTGCTGGGTTCACTGGAGTGACATATATATATATATGGAGCATTACAATAGAGAGGATTTAATTTGATTAATTTGATTTAATTTGTTTAGCTATAGCTTTAATTTATCTAAATTGAGTACTGTCTGTTTAAAAAAAAAAAAGGAAAGCTGATACAGTTCTGGGTCCTGCCGGTTCCGGTCTCTCTTTCCTCAATTTACTTTACGTGCTGCTCTTTGGGATCAGATCGCTCTTCCTGGACATTTCGGAGGAGAGCTCTGGACCTTGCAATCCCCTTGCCGACGAGCCGAGGCAGCTGGCTGTTTGCTGGCAGCCGTTGAACAGCGGGAAGTTGGTCCGGCGGTCCTCCGCTCGTTCTCTTGCTGAGCGGAGTGGTACCGTCCGGATCGGAGCGTCTGAAGAGCAGCAGTCAAAGGTACTGTGCGGGGGCAAGGGGATCAGGCCGACAGGAGACAACCGCGCCGTGTCAGCAAATGGTTGGTTCTAGCAGTTTTGGCGCCATTTCCTCCTTCGCGCAGCGACCATTTTCTTGATGTGCTCGCCGTGTGGCAGAGGCAGGAGCAGGAGCGCACTGTGAAGGAAAGCATTTTTTCAGCGCTTGGCAGACAATGCTATTTTGAGTGCCCGCTATTGAATTTATTATTTTCTTGATGCCTTCGCGTGGAGTCTCCTTGTTTGAGGCTGCCCTTATCCCTTTTCTTTGTAAATTGATTTTTACATTTGGGGGGGCCCTGGGATACTAAACGGCTAGCTGGGGTCAGCTCAGTGTAGGTTTCACTTTTTTTTTTTTTTTTTTTTTTTTTAGGGGATTACCACTTAGAACTGTATGTATTATCCTTTTTTTTTTTTTTTTTTAAGTTCATTTTGGTTCCTGAGTGCTATTATTCATATCGTAGTAAATACAGCTGCTTGATGGCATCGACACCCCAGTGTGTGGTCTGCGGGACCCGCAGAGGGGCCATTGCTGATTCAGGAGTCTGTCGGGGCTGTATGGCAGTCTCCACCAGCGTTGAGCAGCAGATGGAGGGTAACGCAGGCCCTGCGCCTCACGGGGAGTCACCTGGAGCTGATGGGGGGGGGTCCTTGCTGCCCACTCCGCCTGTTAGCCAGGACATGCAAGCCGGACCGTCTGGGGCGCCTATGACAGTGACACCTGGGGCACAGCCAGGAGACACTTGTCCGGACTTTGTTCTTCTATTACACCAGGCGTTCTACTTGAGGCGCCAGGGGAAAGTCCTCGACCCCTTGCCGCTCTCTCTGGCGCTGCAACCAGCCAGAATAGCCAGAGTCAGCAGCGATGTTCTGAGGCCTCCTAAAATACCCTGGCCACGCAATCCTTTGCCGTCAGATTTGGAGTGGCAGGAGACGGAGGTCGACCTCGATCCTGGAATGGAAGAATTGGAGGGAGAGATTCCGGAGCCTGAGGATCAGGCTAAAATTATTCAGGTGTTCTGGAAGGATGAGCTCTCCGCGCTTATCATGGAATCCTTGCAGACACTACATCTCTCTACGGAACAACCAGCGGTGGAGGAGAATGGCGAAGACCCTATTATCCAGGCTGTCAGGGAGACCCAGATAGTATTCCCTGTTCGAGTGTTTGACAGGATGATACAGGACAAGTGGGACCAACCGGAAACTGGTCTGCGAGGGATTAGGACTATGAATAGACTGTATCCCTTGGCAGAAAAAGACAAGGAAAAGTTTTGGTCTCCGCGCGTTGATGCGGCTGTGTCGGCCGTGACTAAGAAGACCTCGATTCCAGTGGAAGGAAGTGCGGCCTTAAAGGATGCTCAGGATAGAAAGATAGATGGATTATTGAAACAGTCTTTTGAGGCTGATGCTTTGTCGTTGCAGGCTTCCATTTGTGGAGCATGGGTGGCAAGAGCATGCCTCAGATGGTCTCAGTGGCTAAGGCAGGCGTCGCAGCTGGAGCAGGACGGGCTGTGCGAGCTGGACCGGTTAGTCGGGGTCGGCCTATTTGGCAGATGTTCATTACGACCTGATCAGAGCCCTAGCTAATAGCATGGCTTCTTTGATGGTCGCCCGTAGGTCCTTCTGGTTGAGAAACTGGGCGGCCGATGGCTCCTCTAAGTCGCGCCTCAGTAAACTTCTGTTCAAGGGAAAGTTGTTGTTTGGCGAAGACCTTGACAAACTCGTAAAGGATTTAGGGGAGTCGAAAGGAGGAAGACTCCCGGAGAATAAGCCTAAACTGGGTAAGGCTTCGCAGACCATTCGGGGTCAGTCTAGAGATTTTAGAAGGTTTCGAACTTCTCGCCTGGGGGGTTTCCAGAGGGAAGGTTTGGTTCAAGAACCCAGGGGTTTCATGGGTTTCGTGGATCAGGCAGAGGCTACTCAGCAGTGACTGTGGCGACCCCTCGGAGACCCCAATGAAGGGCAGCGGTTCCCAGTGGAAAGCCAACTGATAGGAAATCCCGAAGTCGCCCACCTTTCTGCCTGGACCCAGATAACGTCCGATCAGTGGGTTTTGGAAATAATTTGCGAAGGGTACATGTTAGAATTTGCAAGACCTGTTCGGGATTCCTTTGTAATGTCCCCGTGCAAAGGTACATGGAAAATCTTGGCAGTATGCAATATAGTAAATCGGTTGCTGCAGCTAGGGGCGATTAGTACAGGTACCGATTTGGAGATTACGGCACAGGATGATACTCTATTTCGTGGTGCCAAAGAAAGACGGAACTCTAAGACCTATTTTGGAACTCAAAGGGGTCAACCATTGTCTTCAGGTACCGCATTTCCAGATGGAAATGTTAAGGTCAGTTATTGTAGCGGTGCGCCAAGGGGAGTTTTTGACATCCCTCAATCTTACAGAAGCGTATTTACATATTCCGATCAGAGCAGCTCATCAAAGGTTTCTGCGATTCGCTTTACCCTGGGAACACTGTCAGTTCTGAGCGTTGCCTTTCGGGATGGCCATGGCGCCACGAACCTTCACCAAGATAATGGTGGTGGTAGCGGCGGCGTTGCGAAAGAGGAATTCTTGTCCATCCTTATTTGGACGATTGGTTGATTCGAGCAAAGTCCAAAGACGAGTGTTCAGGTCACAGACCAGGTGTAGAGCTTCTTACAAAGTCTTGGTTGGGTGGTCAATCCGACCAAGAGCTGCTTGGTGCCATCCCAGCAGCTCGAATACTTGGGGATGCGGTTCGACATGCAGAAGGGAGCGGTGTTTCTACCGGATTGCCGGATTCAGATTCTTCGGCAGTTGGTGCGCAAGTTCAGAGCCGTGCCTTCGGCGTGGACTTATCTTCAGTTGTTGGGAACAATGGCGGCAACTTTGGAGGCAGTACCATATGAGGCCCTTACAGCGGGCCCTGCTCCGCCGGTGGTTACATCAGGATGACTCTTTGAACAAACAACTTCCCTGTCCCCTCAGGGTTCGACAGGCGCTGCGCTGGTGGCTGTTGCCAGGGTCGTTGAAAGCCAGGATGCCTCTGGAACAGCTGGAATGGCTCCCATTGTTGACGGATGCAAGTCTCTCAGGTTGGGGGGCACATTGCGGGGAGCTGTTCGCCCAAGGCACTTGGTCCACTCCAGAGAGCACATGGTCAATCAACCGCCAGGAGCTGAAGGCAGTTTTCCTCACACTGCAGAGGTTCGAGCCGACGGTGATGGGACGGGCGGTGCGAGTGCTGTCGGACAACTCGGCGACAGTGGCATACATCAATCGGCAGGGCGGCACGGGAAGTGCAGCCATGAAGGAAGAAGCGGCAGCACTGTTATCTTGGATAGAACTTCGTTTATCAGCGATTTCGGCAGTGCACATTGCAGGAAAAGAAAATATGATGGTGTATTTCCTCAGCAAAGTTCACGTGGATGCGGGAGAATGGGAGCTGCATCCGGACGTGTTTGCGCAAGTAGTTTGCAGATGGGGGCTGCCAATCTTGGACCTGATTGTGACCTTCCAGTCAGCGAAGGTGGATCGCTTCTTCAGCAGGCGACGAGAGCAGATGTCGGAGGGGATCGACGTGCTGATGCAGAGTTGGCCAGCGACAGGTTTGCTCTCTGTGTTTCCCCCTTGGACCCTCATAAGTCGGGTGGTGCAACGCATCAAGGCTCATCGGGGAAGAGTGCTGCTGGTGGCTCCGGACTTGCCAAGACGTCCATGGTATGCCGATCTGATCCGGTTGCTCGACGGCGAGCCTTGGAGGTTGCTGGCGTCGGAGAACTTGTTACGACAAGATCCCCTACAGATGCCTCAAGTGGATCGGTTTTCGCTTAAGGTTTGGCTATTGAAAGGGCGAGGCTGAAGAAAAAGAGCTACTCTGCGGCTGTTATCATGACCTTGCTTCGAGCCAGGAAGAAGTCTACCTTGTTGACGTATGTTCACATATGGAGCATTTTTGAGGATTGGTGCTCACGTAGATGGGAGCGTGCATCTACAGGCTCAGTGCCTTCGGTAAATTTTTTGCAAGACGGCTTTGAGAAGGGCCTGGCTGCCAGTTCGCTAAGGGTGCAGTTGGCAGCCCTTGCTATAGAGGTAAGGTGCAAGGGGTAGTGTTAGGGGCACATGCGGATGTCTTACGTTTCCTTAAGGCAGTGTCTAGACTGCGCCCTTCACGCCGAATTATGGTTCCACTGTGGGATCTCAACCTGGTGTTAGGGACATTGGCCAAAGAACCCTTTGAGCCATTACACAAGGCTTCGGTTAAAGATCAGACTCTGAAGGCGGTCTTTTTGGTAGCCATTTGTTCGGCGAGGTGTATTTTGGAACTGCAGGCGTTGTCATGCAGAGAACCGTGTTTTGTCCTTTTCTAGGGAAAAGGTCGTGTTGCGGCCCGTTCCTTCCTTTTTGCCTAAAGTCATTTCTCCTTTTCACGTGTATCAGACGGTTTTTCTCCCTGTTTTAGGTTCTCTGGAGGGGAGTGCTGAGGACAGGGGATTGCGTAGCTTGGACGTGAAGCGTGTGCTACGGTGCTATTTGAAAGTATCTGAAGACTTTAGCAAGTCGGATCGGTTGTTCGTCTTGTTTGGTGGTTCCCGTTAAGGAGAAGCGGCGGCAAAAGTATCCATTTCTAGATGGATTCGAGAGACAATTGCGTCTGCATATCTGCTTTGTGGGCGAGCAGTGCCCACAGGGTTGCGCGCGCTCACTCTACCAGGGCGCAATCAACTTCATGGGCGGAACATAGTTTTGGTGCCGCCTGCGGAGATTTGTAAAGCGTCGCTACATACTTTCAGCAAACACTACCGCCTGGATGTGTTGGCAGCGAAGGATGCTGTATTCAGGTCGGCGGTGTTGCAAGCTGGCTGGAAGGGTCCCTCCCAATGAGTACTGCTCTGTTACATCCCAGTGGTAGAGGACTAAACTGGGGAAACGATCAGAAAATGGAAATTTACACTTACCTGGTAATTGTTGTTCCTGGAGTGACTCCAGTTTAGTCCTCATTCCTGCCCGGAGTGGAGTTCTTAGCAGTGGAGTTCTTTGAGGAGTGAGAGGCCATTACCGATAGGTACTGTTGCTTGCTAGACTTTACTGTCCTTTCTTCTTCTGTTCTGTGGCTGGGTTTGCGAGGAAGGAATGAGACAGGTTCATGGAACCCGGGTATTTCCATACAGAGGGAATTCCCTGGTAGGGCTAAGTTAAGTTCAGTTTCTGGTTAAAGTTAGATTGTATTTCATAGCTAATTATCTGTTGCTCCTTTTGAGTTTGCTTTGTAAATAGTTCACTGGGGCTGATGGGAGAGACCAGCAGACTACATCCAGTGATGTCACATTTTTGACATGCCCAGTCTCCAAGCTGCAGGAGGAGGTGCACAACCCAGTGGTAGAGGACTAAACTGCAGTCACTTCAGAAACAACAATTACCAGGTAAGTGTAATTTCCATTTTCTGGTGGATTCCAGGTGTGCAAGAGAAGTTGGGGGGGGGGGGGGGGAGAAGGAACATACGGTTGATGTGAATGTGGCGAAGCGAGCGGTGGGGGGCCTGGAGATGAACCAGGTTGGAGAGGTATTGGGGGGAGCCAGAGTGGATGGCTTTATGAACAAGAGTTAAGACCTTTTATTGGATACGTTAGGTGACAGGGAGCCAATGGAGGTGAATAAGAAAAGGGGTGACATGATCAGTGCGGAATGCATGAGTGATGAGACGGGCAGCAGTGTTTTGTAACAGTTGGAGTCTTCGTAATTGATACTGGGGGAGGCCGGCCAAAGCAATGTTACAATAATCGATCCTGCTCATAACTAGGGAAAGGAGAAGGATCTGGTGAAGGGAGCAGAAGGAATGGTGAATTATTGATGAGAGATGGTCATGGAATGTCATAGCAGAGTCCAAAGTAACACCTAAGTAATGTAGGGAAGGAA
The DNA here is from genome assembly GCA_033557465.1 of Ichthyophis bannanicus. Classification (NCBI taxonomy): domain Eukaryota; kingdom Metazoa; phylum Chordata; class Amphibia; order Gymnophiona; family Ichthyophiidae; genus Ichthyophis; species Ichthyophis bannanicus. Next base: position 60,375,117 of record CM066045.1, read on the forward strand.
ACAGAGGGATGGAGGAAACAGAAAGAGGGTGCAAGGATAGGGACGGGGCTACCAAACGTGAACCAGATGGCTTGAGTTTTGTCCAAGTTGAGGTAGAGAAAGTTTGAGGTTAACCAGGTACTGACAGAGGAAAGACAGGCATTGAGGGGGGGTAATGTCAGGGGTAACAGGGTTGGTATGACGTAAGACCTGAGGAATATGATTTTAATCTTCGAAAGCTAGTCCAAAAATATATTATTTATCAACCATTACAGTGAACTAATGCAGCAACCAGGGTACTTTTTAACCAGATGGACTGCCACTGCTAGGTTGACTGCCACTCCATGCCTTCCTTGGTCACTCTGATTCTAGGCCTCCAGCAGTGACCATGTGGCTGGGCCCCAGCACCTGCACCATTGCTGCTAACCTCAGCCCTCGTGCCCCCCCACCCCGCTTGATTCAGTTCTACTCTGCTAATTGCTGGCGTTGTCTTCCTCCTTTTTCTTTTTTTATACTGCTCAGGATTAATGCTGTAGGATGGGGGGAGACAGAAAGCAAAAAACAATTTACACTTGCTCCACAGGGGAGAACTTGGCCTCGAAGCATTCTTTGGGAGCATGGCTGGTCCTGAAAGGATCTTGGAGCCCCACACTCCCCCCCCCCCCCCCCCCCCCCCCACTTGACAAGAATCTATTGTCTGAATAACTTTCCAACCGGGTCCAGCATCCAAGATTTCATATTGTGTTCCCTGTTGCATGATATATCAATTGTGATCTGCTGAAAACAGAATACTAAAGAGCAAGTGACTGCATGCTATCCTATATAGGACAGGGCTCACAAATCTTTATTCTTTCTCCATCTGCTGGCTGAGGGACATAATCCATGTGTTTCTGGACCGACCTGGACAATAAGGAATCTGTCCAAACAGATAACATTTGCTGCCTAGTTGCTAATACTTCTGCTCCATGAAGAACCATGAGCAGAGGAATGAACAGAATGTATCGCACAGCAATGTTAGTATACTTTATTTTGTGAGCTGTTCATCATATTCTCACAAAACTGTGATAGGCTGTGGTATCTGACCGGTCAGTTTATTTGGAACAGTTTTGTTTAACTCTAATCTTGTTGCTTAAAGTGCTACATTTCCTTGAACTTGTTTCAGAGTGAGCGTGAAAAGCGAGAACGCATCGAAGCTCAACGTGAGAAGCAGCGGGAGTTGATTGTCCAGCTGAAGACGCAGTTGGATGATCTGGAAACATTTGCATACCAGGAGGGGAATTATGATTCGCTTCCTCAGTCCATGGTCATGGAAAGACAGAGGGTGAGAGATTCTGATTCATGTGATGCCCTGTCTTTCCTGCTTTAAACCTTTCCTTTGTTTTTGTTTTTTTGAATTGGCCACAAGTTTTCATATGCATCCAGCAATATTGACCACTAAGCATGAGAGGTACTTTTGTTGCATTTATTTGGAAGCAGATTTTTACAATTGACTGCCTGACCAATTAGATCCTGCTTTAGAACTTTTCACTCTGCTCTTCTTCCGCAAGTGATTTGAGACTCCACCTCCACTGTGAGCCTGACCTCTGTTGTGCTGAGCTCCTGCTAACCCTTGCATTGGAAACAATAGATTAAAAAAAATCAGGTCTCCCGCAGAGCTTATTATCCCTGATACTACCCTAGCTGTGCCCAGAATTGGTGTTTGTATAGGACAGCACTGTTTTGTTTTATTTATTTAGCAGGATTTATATACCACCTTTCACTGGGTCAAAGCAGTTTACATAGAACATGGGTTTAAATACATAGAATAAATCAACTTATGTACAATGAACAGGTAACTTATATACATGAAGAATGAATGTATGTTTGATTGGCTGCTTACATTGGAGGCTATATACAGGGTGTGCGCAAGAGAGGTTGCATAGGAACATATTCTGTTTGGGGTTTGTGGGTTTTGTGTGTATTTGAAGGGGGTGGTTGTTTGAGGGGCCAAAGTGTTCAATGAATAGATGGGCTTTTAGGTGCTTTCAGAGGGTATGGAGATCATTTTGGATTGGGTTTGGAAAGGTGTTCCAGGTGGATAATGCGTATAGTTCAAGGATCTTGCACATGCTTGCTGGTTGGTTTTTTGCTTTTGCGTATGGGACGATAAGAGTGTACTTCATTGATTGTCTCCTTGGCCTGTGTTGTTGCGGGATCTGGAGTACAGTCTGAAGGTGTGAGGTGTTGTGGCAGTAGATAGCCTTGTGGGAGAGTCTTGTATCTTATCTGGTTTTCGAGGGTCAGCCAGTGTAGGTGCTTAAGGATGGGTGTGATGTGGTCATGCTTCGAGACTCCTTTAAGTATGCGTGCAGTGGTGTGTAGAGGGACACGTAGTGGGAGTAATGTGGACTGCTGTAGATCTTGCTAAATAAAGTTACAATAGTTGAGGTGGGAGGATCAGGGCCTGAAGAACGGAGCAGAAGTCTGTTGGTTCGAGGAGGGGTGCTGACATTGTAGAGTCCTGACTTTGAAGTAGATTGTTTTGGCGGCCTTGAGTATCTGTGTGATGAAGGAAAGTTGTTGATCCATGATGATACCGAGGTATTTCATTTCAGTTTGCACTTTTATTTGTGTGTGGGGTTGTGTGTTTTTGGTTTTTTTGTAATTTATATTTCCTTATCGTCCCTCCAGTTTAGTCCTCCACCTCTGGGTAGTCCACCTCCTCCTGCAGCTTGGAGACTGGACATGTCAAATTCGTGACATCACTGGATGTAGCCTGCTGGAGTCTCCCATCAGCCCCAGTGTGTCCAGTCTCCTTGCAGCAGGAGGATGTAGTGAGCCTAGGTGCTGGGCTCACTAAAGGAACTAATAAAGAGCACTTTAGTTAGGGGTTTAGTTTTATTTAAAATTTGACTTTTTACATACTTGAAGGACTGGAAGGGGGGACTGTTACTTCTGGAGACAGTTGTGAGTATATACTTCTGGGAATTTTCTGAAAGGAATTTTTTCTATTAAAGCTATTTCCTTTTCGTCCCTCTAGTCCAGTCCCAGAACCATAGAGTTGTGAACCTCCACCAGCAGCTTTGGAGACTGAAAGATGTCATCGCTTTGTCACTGGTATATCTTGGCAAGTACCGCCCCTCTTCCACCAGTACTTTGTCTCCAAGCAGCTTGGAGGTTCTGAGCCCGGGACTGGGCTCAGTAGGAACAAATAAGCAGAGCTTTGTCTTTTTCTTATTTCATTTGGGTTGGGTAATCCTGTCTTTTGGATTTTTCTTAGGTGCAGACCTGCTGCTGCTGAAGGGGTTCCCTGTTGGCTGTGGACCTGTTTCTTTCTTTTTTTCTGCTTCTCTCTTTTCTCTTTTTACCTTTCCCTCTTTTTCTAGCCCCAGCGTTTAAACGAGCATTGTAGGGTTGCTCAGTGCCTCCCTGCTCCCGAACCCGCTAGAAAAGGGTGAAGAGCAGGTAGAAGGCTGAACTGCAGGACAGCAGCAGGACAGGGCTTACTAGGCTAGGAAGAGCCTTTGTTTCCCTCCATCAGAGACCGGCAAATTCTTAAGCCTCTATTCCCTCCCTGCTCCCGAACCCGATTACAAGGAGTGAGGAGCAGGTGGTAGGGTACTCAGTACAGCTGCGGCTGTTCAGTTCCTGCAAGCCGGTGGAGTTTTGGTTCCTCACGCTGCTCAGGAGCTGCCGGCTCTGATTTAGACGGACCCGCCGGGCCTGCGATCGAGGTCAGCGGTGCTCCGAAGCTTCTCCTGCACTCCTTCCTCCTTGCGGCAGCGGTGAGTGAAAGGGGTTTTTTTGTGGTATTTCCTGCGACCTCCGTTTGTCGGGCCGTTGGCCTTACCGCGTGCGCTTCGTTTCGGTGCGATTCTGTGCACGGGAACTAGTTGCCGGCGGCCATTTTAAGTGCCGCGTTGGGGGAGAGCGGGGCCAGCGTTTAATTTCTAAGGCCTGCAGAGCTTCGTTTTTTCGATCGGAGGGCAGGCTTCCGCTAGTTATGTTAATTTCTCTCTAGGAGGGAGTAAAAAAAATAAAATGGGGGACACGTGAGGAGAAAAACGGATCCGTGCTCCTTTCTAGTAGAGGACTCTGTTGTGAGGGACATTGTCCTGCTCCTTTCCTGCTGGTTTTTCAGCGCAGGAACCTGCCACAGGCTGAAGGGGGGGTCCTGTAAAGACAATGCCTGCTAAGCCCCGCTGTCTTGTCTGTGGGGTAAGGCGTAGCGAGGTTTTAGAGGCTGGGGTGTGCAGAGGCTGTACTTCAGAGGCAGCTGTGATGGAGAAGGCACTCGGGAGTCAGCCTGGGGAGCCCGAGGCGGTGCCTTCGGCGATAGGTGACTCTCAGCCGCCTACTCTGGATCTCCCGGAGCCGACGGCGGGGCCTTCCGCGTTGGCAGGTGCTTCGGGGGCGGCGTCAGGCAGTCAGGGCAGCAGAGTGCCAGGTATTCCCCTGGATTTTTTCTCGCTTATGCAGAAGGCTTTCTCCTTGCTGCAACCTGCACGGGAACTTCAGTCTCCGAGAGCGAGGGTTCTGAAACGGCCGGGGGCCCTTCTTGAGGGGGACGCCGTTTTGGATAAGAGACGTAGGGAACTGGTGGAGGAGAGCCCGTCTTCGGTGGTGGAAGTCGAGGAGCGACTCTCGGATCTGGAAATGGAATGTGGTTCCGAGGGAGAACTGGAAGAGGGGGAATTTCCGGACGCTGAAGAGCAGAGTAGGGTAGTCCAGGTGTTCCGGCGGGAGGAGTTGCCAGCACTGATTGCGGAAACTCTAAAGACGCTCAATATGCCCGCAGTAGTGCCGTCGGCGGAGGAAACGTTGGAGGATCCTCTGTTGCAGGCTGTTCGGAAGACCCAGCATGTGTTCCCGGTTCATCGGGTGTTTCGGGACATGATTCAGGAGGAGTGGGACGCCCCGGAATTGGCGCTGAGGGGCACCAGAGCCTTAGCACGGTTATATCCCCTTTCGGACCTGGATAGAGAGCTTTTTCGTTCCCCGAAGGTTGATGCGGCAGTCTCGGCGGTCACTAAAAAGACCACCATCCCGGTGGAGGGCGCCGCAGCGTTGAAGGATGTGCAGGACAGGAAGTTAGAAACTCTGTTGAAGCAGGTGTTTGATATGTGTGCCCTTTCCTTGCAGGCCTCGATAGCTGGGGCGTGGGTTGCTAGGGGCTGCTTGCGGTGGTCCCAGCAGCTTCAGGATGGACTCCTGGATAAGCAGGAGGACGACTTGGCGTGGCTGGAGTCGGGCACAGCGTATTTGTCGGATGTCCACTATGATCTGATTAGAGGTCTGGCCAAGAGTATGGCCTCCGTGGTAGCGGCACGTCGATATCTTTGGCTGCGCAACTGGTCGGCGGACGGGTCTTCCAAAGCGCGGCTTAGTAAGCTCCCCTTTCGCGGACGACTTTTGTTTGGTGCTGATTTGGAGAAGTTGGTCAAGGACCTTGGAGTCCAAAGGGGGTCGGCTTCCGGAGGATAGGCCCAGACAGGGCCACGGGACGACTGGCTCCAGGGGGCTTTCGCGGGATTTTCGGAGGTTTCGTTCCTCACGTTTCGGCCAATCGCAGAAAGGGCGGTTCCCTCAGCGGGGACAGGCGTTTCGCAGTTTCCGAGGGGCGGGTAGGGGTTTTGCTCCCTTCCACTCCTCTAGCGGTAAGAAACCGCAATGAGATAAGGCGGACCCAGGTGGTGGACGTTCCCATAGGTGGCAGGTTGCGGGGGTTTTTACCCTGCCTGGGTCCAAATTACCACGGATCAGTGGGTGTTGGAGGTAGTTCGCGACGGATATGCACTAGAGTTCCATCGCCCCGTCTTAGATTCCTTTGTCCGCTCCCCATGCAGAGCTCCGCGGAAGTTGCGGGCGGTTTCCGTCACGCTTCGGCGGTTGCGACAACTCGGGGCGGTGGTGCCGGTGCCACCGGATCAATACGGATGCGGTCGATACTCCATCTATTTTGTCGTACCGAAGAAAGAGGGCACTTTTCGGCCAATTCTGGATTTAAAACGCGTGAATCGCTGCCTTCGAGTTTCCCATTTTCGGATGGAGACCTTGCGCTCGGTTATTGCGGCGGTCCGGCAAGGAGAATTCTTAACGTCTTTGGATCTCACAGAAGCGTATCTGCATATTCCCGTGCGCCCCGGGCATCAAAGGTTTCTGCGTTTTGCAGTACCCATGGGCCATTTTCAGTTCCGGGCGATGCCCTTCGGCCTAGCGACGGCGCCTCGGACGTTCACAAAGGTCATGGTAGTTGTAGCGGCGGCGCTCTGAAAGGAAGGGATTCTGGTGCATCCTTATTTGGACGATTGGCTGATCCGAGCAAAGTCCAGGGAGGAGAGTGCTGCGGCCACTAGTCGCGTGGTGGAGTTCTTAGAAAGCCTCGGCTGGGTGGTCAATTTTGCGAAGAGCGTCCTGCTTCCGACTCAGACGCTAGAATACTTGGGAGCGCGCTTCGAAACGGCTCGGGGAAGGGTGTTTCTCCCGAACAAGAGAGCTCAAGCCTTAAGGGAGCTCGTGCGCAAGTTTTTGACGTGCAGGGCTCCGACGGCATGGCAGTACTTGCAGTTGCTCGGGACGATGGCGGCCACAATCGAGGTGGTGCAGTGGGCCCAGTTTCATATGCGCCCGTTGCAGAGCGCCCTTCTACATCGTTGGTCTCATCAGCGGGACGCCTTGTCTCTTCGGCTGGTGTGCCCCCCAGAGGTGCGGCGGGAGCTTCTGTGGTGGTTACGGCCCGAACACCTGGAAAGGGGCGTGGCACTAGAGGCTCCCTCCTGGCGTTTGGTGACGACAGATGCCAGTCTAGTGGGCTGGGGGGGCGCATTGCGAGGGACGGTTTGCCCAGGGCTCTTGGTCGGGTCCGGAACTGAGTTGGTCCATAAACCGGCTAGAGATGCGAGCGGTGTATCTAGCGCTGCGGCAGTTTCAGGGGACCTTGGGGCCGGGTGGCGGTTCGGGTTCTCTCAGACAATGCGACCACAGTGGCTTATATCAATCGCCAGGGCGGCACGGGGAGTGTGTCGCTGGAAGAGGAGGCCAGCCAGCTGTTGCGCTGGGCGGAGCGTCGGTTGGTAGCGTTGTCGGCGCAGCACGTGGCCGGAGTGGAGAATGTCGAGGCGGATTTCCTAAGCCGTCGCAGAGTAGATCCGGGGGAGTGGAGTCTTCACCCGGAGGTCTTTGCGATGCTCGTGCAGCACTGGGGGACTCCGATAATGGACCTCATGGCGAGCTTCGAATCAGCGAAGGTGGACCAGTTCTTCAGCAGGCGGAGAGAGCGAATGTCGGAAGGCCTCGATGCGTTGGCACGGCGGTGGCCGGTGGACGGGCTTCTCTATGTGTTTCCACCTTGGGCGTTGATAGGAAAGGTGGTCCAGCGCATCGAGAGGCAGTGCTGGGTTCTAAATTTAACCAGAAAGCTCTCTTCTGTGTTTTAAATTTAAACTAAAAGTACTTTGCTGATACTAGGCCCTGAGTGACTATTAAATTAAAACTATAAGCTCTCTGCTGGGTATGACATGTAACCAGAAAGTTTTCTTTTAAATTTTAAACTTAAACTGCTGCTACTAGGCCCTGACTGATTTAACAAAAAATAGTGGGTTCACAGATTAAATGAAAATTAGACTTACCTGCTAATTGTTGTTCCTTAAGGAACTCTAGTCCAGTCCCGGAACCATAGAGTTGTGAACCTCCACCAGCAGCTTTGGAGACTGAAAGATGTCATCGCTTTGATGTCACTGGTATATCTTGGCAAGTACCGCCCCTCTTCCACCAGTACCTATTGACAAAGACTAAGCAGAGCAACAAATAAGCAGTAATATGAAAAACTAAACTCCTGAAAGAATCCAGAAACACTGTGGAACAAGCCATACAAAAGGAAGGCAAAAAAACCCCACTGTACTCCGGACACCAGCTCCCTGGCGCCCCCTAGCCCACCTGGGCCTGCTGCGCAAGAAAAGATCCCACCATTGATCTCCAGAAAAGAGTGAGATGATATCCTGCCAACGTATTGTGTGCTCTCACGATGGGTTTTTTTTTGTTTTTTTGTATCTCCTATTTCAGGCTGCGTACGCGCGAAAAACCCTGGGAGGGATCCAGGACTGGACTAGAGTTCCTTAAGGAACAACAATTAGCAGGTAAGTCTAATTTTCATTTCCTTTTCGTCCCTTTAGTCCAGTCCTGGAACCATAGAGGATGTAACAGAGCAGTGAATATTAACGGGAGGGACCCGCAAGCCCAGCCTGAAGCACCGCCGAACCAAAACGCACATCCCCCGTTGCCTGCACATCCAGCCGATAGTGCTTTGCAAAAGAATGCAACGAGGACCACGTCGCCGCCCTACAAATGTCCTCCACCGGCACCAAACTGAATTCTGGCCAAGACGCCGCCTGCGCCCTGGTCGAGTGCGCACGAAGACCAACGGGAACCATCTTACCCTTCAACAGGTAGGCCGAAGCAATAGCCTCCTTTAACCACTGAGAAATGGAAGACTTCGCCGCCGCTTCCCCTTTCCTCGGCCCGCCAAAGGCGACAAACAGACGATCGGACTTTCTGAAAGTCTCCGTCCGACGGAGTTACCTCTTAAGCAACCGCCGGACGTCCAATCGATGCAAACGACCCCCCGACTGAGCAGATTGTGCTACAGAAAAAAACGGAAGGGATACCACTTGGTTAACGTGAAAACCCGACACCACCTTAGGCAAGAAAGCCGGAACCGTGCGCAGGACGACTTTATGCTCAAAAAAAGACAAAAATGGCTCCTTACAAGACAGCGCCTGCAACTCCGAAATCCTCCTGGCGGAGCAAATTGCTACTAGAAAAACTGTCTTCAATGTCAAGTCCTTCAGAGAGGCCTTATCCAACGGCTCAAACGGCGCTGCTACCAACGCTTCCAAGACCACATTGAGGTCCCACAGAGGGACAGAGACACGTCTCGGCGGCCGCAAAAGCAGCACCGCCCGCAAAAAATGCCGAATATCAATATGCGCCCCAACCAACTGTCCCTGAATCGGCCCCCGGAAACAGGAGATGGCTGCCAACTGAACCCTCAAGGAACTCGCCGCCAGGCCTTTCTCCAAGCCATCTTGCAAAAAGGAAAGAATGTGAGGTACCGAAGCCTTCAACGGCCACAGCTCGCGCTCCCCGCACCACGCTTCGAACACCCGCCACACCCGAGTGTACGCCAGCGACGTGGAACGCCTCCACGCCTTTAATAACGTACCAATGACGGCCTCCGAGTACCCTTTGGACCTCAGCCGAGCCCTCTCAAGAGCCATGCCGTAAGCGAGAACCGAGCCACCTGCGGCATGCGTAACGGCCCCTGCCGTAAAAGGTCTTCCCGAACTGGGAGTCGCCATGGTCTATCAGCAACCGAATCAGATCCGCATACCATGGCCGTCTGGGCCAATCGGGCGCCAAGATAACCTCACTCGTTGTTCCACTTTCCAGGTCATTTATGAATATGTCAAAAAGCAGCGGACCCAGCACAGATCCCTGGGGTACACCACTATTCACCTTTCTCCATTGGGAAAATTGGCCATTTAGCCCAACCCCCTCTGCTTTCTATCTTTTAACCAGTTCCTGATCCACAGTAGTACACTGCCTCCTATCCCATGACTCTTTAGTTTTGCCAAAAGTCTCTGATGAGGGACCTTGTCAAAGGCTTTCTGAAAGTCCAGATACACTATATCAACCGACTCACCTTTGTCCACCTGTTTATTCACACTTTCAAAAAAATATAACAGATTAGTAAGACAAGATCTTCCTTGTCTAAAGCCATGTTGGCTGTCTCCCATTAGGCCATGACTATCTACATGCTGAGTAATTTTATTCTTTATGATGGTTTCTACCATTTTTTCCGGTACTGACGTGAGGCTCACCGGTCTGTAGTTTCTCGGATCACCCCTCGAACCCTTTTTAAAAATTGGTGTTATATTGGTGATGCGCCAATCTTCAGGTATTTGAAATGATTTTAATGATAGTTCACAGATTACTAATAGCAGGTCTGCAATCTCATATTTCAGTTCTTTCAACACCCTTGGATGTATACCTTCCGGCCCAGGTGATTTGTTACTCTTCAGTTTATCTAATAGTTTTAATACATCTTCCTGATGTATCGATATTTCCTTCAATTCTTCCGCACCTTTAAATACCACTTCAGTCATGGGTAACATCCCTACATCTTCCTCAGTAAAGACCGAAGCAAAGAATTCATTCAGTCTCTCTGCTATCGCCTTGTCGCCTCTTAGTGCCCCTTTAACTCCTCTATCATCTAATGGTCCAACTGACTCTCTCACAGGTTTTTTGCTACGAATGTACTTGAAAAAATCTTTATTTCACGTTTTTGCTTCCGCAGCAAGCTTCTTCTCAAATTCTCTCTTTACTTTCTTTATCAATGCCTTGCATTTGTCCTGCCAGTGCTTAGCTTTATAGGTACTTACACATCTTAAAAGGCAGGAGGTGCTCTCAGGTGAAGCTTGTTACCCAAATCAGACATACACTAAGGACCTGAGATTAATATACCTTGTTCACCTGAAGCTTAATTAAACGTATTAGGTACAGTTTTATTTGTATAAATATCCATAGCAACCCTTAGTAAGTAAAGAACTTAAAGATCTAAACAAAAACTTAAAACCATACTGGGTCAGACCAAGGTCCATCAAGCCTAGCATCCTGTTTCCAACAGTGACCAATCTAGGTCATGCGTACCTAGCAGTTTCCCCAAAAGACACAGGTTCCACAATGCTTGTACTGGGTCAAGCATTGATATCCTGGGTCCCTTCTTAATAATGGTTTATGGACCTTTCCTCCAGGACCTTGTCCAAACCTTTTTTTAAACCCAGCTACACTAACAGCCTTTACTACATCCTCCGGTAACAAATTCCAGAGTTTGATTACACATTGAGTGAAAAAATATTTTCTCCTATTAGTCTTAAATAATTTACCCTGTAGCTTCATTGCATGTCCCCTAGTCTTTCTATATTCTGGGCTAGCAATCCCTTTTTCGGTGCCAAAAGTTTACCTGACACGGCCGTGGCCATTTTGAACACACGGTTTTCACAGCGTGGCTATTTAGTGCAGCGGTTTGCTTAGGAAGCCGCGGCAAGGCCCCGATTTAATTTCTTTCGTTTATTTCGAGTTTCTTTGGGGTTGTTTCACTTTGATTTATTTTCCTTTACTTTTCCATGCATTTATCTTTCTTTCTGGCTTGTTTTTAGATCCGGGGGATCCTGGGGTCTTTTAAGGAATTTCTCCGGTTAAGCAGGTTGGGTTGAGGGTACTTTTTTTTGTAAAAACAAAAAAGAGTATTGCTGGGGATACAGCCTGATTGTCGGCTGTTTCTGTCTTACCAGACATTTGGGGGCGATTCAGCACATGTCAGCGCGCCCGCAGTGTGTGGTCTGTGGCACCCACAGAGGTACGGTCAAGGATACCAGCATCTGTCGGGGCTGTGCTGCTGTGTCGGCTAGCGTGGAACAGCAGATAGAGAGTGCAGCAGTCCCTGTGCCCCAAGGGGCATCCTCGGGGATAGAGGGGGAAGCGGATTTGAGTACCTCGACTATCCCTGGCCCGGAATCATCAGCAGGCTCCCTTGGGGCATCCCCCGGACTAGGTCCCGGGCCGCAGTTGGGGGATTTTTGCCTTGACTTCGTCTTGTTAATGCATCAGGCGTTCTGCTTGAGGCATCAGGGTAGAGTTCTTGAGCCCTTACCACTTTCCTCGGCTATGCAGCAGCAGGGGATGGGGGAAGCTTGTCTCCGAGTCCCCCAAAGAAGCCCCACCCTCCTAACCAGTCTCCAGCTGATTTGGGATGGATCTCAGCAGAGGAGGCAGAGTTGGAAATCGATGCAGACATAGAAGAATTGGAAGAAGGGGAAATACCAGAGCCTGAGGATCAGGCAAAAATCATTTGTGTTTCGGAAGGATGAGCTGGCGGCACTTATTACGGAATCCCTTCAGACGCTGAAGCTCGCTACGGCGCAGCCAGCCGAGGAGGACGATGTGGAAGATCCTATCATTCAGGCAGTGCGTCAAGCACAAGTATGGTTCCCTGTCCACCGTGTGGTAGATATGATCCAGGATGAGTGGGACCAGCCAGAGGCCGGCCTCAGAGGGGTTCGGATCATGAACCGTGCCTATACCTTGGCGGATAAGGACAAAGAAGTTCCGCTCGCCGCATATTGATGCAGCAGTATCCCGGTTACAAAAAAGACCACTATACCAGTGGAAGGTAGCGCGGCCTTAAAGGATGCGCAGGATAGGAAGGTGGATGGGTTGTTGAAACAATCCTTTGAAGCGGATGCGCTGTCCTTGCAGGCTTCCCTCTGTGGAGCTTGGGTGGCGAGGGCCTGCTATAGGTGGTCTCAACACTTGTGGCAGTCTGTCCAGTTGGAGCAGGAAAGTATAAGGGAACCAGAGCGTTTGGAATCAGGGTCGGCTTATTTGGCAGATGTGCACTATGACCTGATCACAGCGTTAGCAAACAGCATGGCTTCGCTGGTGGCCGCCCGGAGATCATTTTGGCTCAGGAATCCGTCAGCCGACGGATCATCCAAGTCACGACTTAGTAAGCTCTCATTTAAAGGAAAGCTGTTTGGAGAGGATCTTGACAAGCTGATTAAAGATTTATGGAAGTCCAAGGGTGGTAGGCTCCCGGAGGACAAGCCTAAGCAAGGAAAATTCCCTCCGGTCTTTCGGAGTCAGTTTAGAGATTTCAGGAGATTTCGTACTTTTAGTTTCGATGGTTTCCAAAGAGGAAGATTTGCTTCTCGGGCCCAGGGGTTTCGTGGAGCCAGTAGAGGATTTGCAACAGCGTCTGCTGGTGCCGCTCGGAAGCCACAATGAAAGGAGGCGGGTCCTGGCAGAAAGTCAACCGATAAGTGGAAGGCTTCGGGGTTTTCTCTCTGGGTACTGGAGATCATTCGAGAAGGTTATGCACTGGATTTGGCAAAGCCTGTGCTGGACTCCTTCATGATGTCACCCTGCAGGGGTCAATCAAAGACCCTAGCAGTTCGGCAGACCCTAGACCAGCTATTGCAGTTGGGAGCCGTTGTACCGGTGCCAATTGCGGAATACGGTGTGGGACAATATTCCATTTATTTCATGGTGCCAAAGAAAGACGGATCCCTTCGACCGATCCTGGATCTCAAAGGGGTAAATTGCTGTTTTCACGTGCTGCATTTCAGAATGGAAACACTGCGGTCCGTCATTGTAGCGGTACGTCAGGGAGATTATCTGACGTCCCTCGATCTTACAGAGGCATATCTACATGTCCCCATCAGAGTGGCTCATCAAAAGTTCTTCCGGTTCGCGCTCCCGTGGGGACATTATCAATTTCAAGCGTTGCCCTTCGGTCTCGCGACAGCTCTGCAGGTTTTCACCAAAATCATGGTAGTGGTAGCGGCGGCCCTGCTCAAGGAAGGGGTCTTAGTTCACCCATACCTGGATGACTGGTTGATTCGGGCAAAGTCCAAAGCCGAGAGCAAGCGGGCTACAGAGAAGGGAGTACACTTTCTGCAGGGACTTGGCTGGGTGGTCAATCCGGTCAAAAGCCATATGGTTCCGTCTCAAGTTCTCAAGTATCTTGGGAGTACAGTTCGACACTCGGAGAAAGGGGCGTTTCTGACGGAGCGGAGAGCCCAAGCACTTCAAAAGCTGGTGCACAAATTCAGGTCTGTCCCAACGCCCACTGCGTGGAGTTACCTTTTGGGTGCTGGGAACAATGGCGGTGATGTTAGAGGTAGTTCTGTGGGCCAGATTTCATATGAGACCGTTGCAGCGGTTGTTTTGCTGGTGGTCAAACCAGTCCGACTCCTTGAGCAGACCTCTCCCTTGCCCTCTTCAGGTCAGACAGTCCCTTTGGTGGTGGCTATTGCCCACGTCCCTGCGAGCGGGTATGCCCCTGGAGCAGCCGGAATGGATCCCACTACTGACGGATGCATGTCTGACAGGATGTGGAGCACATTGCAGGGAGGCCTTTGCACAAGGCGCATGGTCGATGGAAGAGAGCAGATGGTCCATCAATCGTCTGGAGCTGAGAGCAGTGTCCCTGGCTCTGCAAAGGTTCGAAACTGCGGTGTGCTGTCTGACAATGCCGCGACGGTGTCCTACATAAATCGGCAGGGCGGTACAGGAAGTGTGGCCATGGAAACAGAGGCAGAGAGGCTATTTTCTTGGGTAGAGACATGTTTGCAAGCAATCTCGGCGGCCCACATTGCAGGAAAGGACAACGTGATGGCGGATTTTCTCAGCAGAGTCCGCGTGGATGCCAGGGAATGGGAGTTGCATCCGGACGTGTTCGCGCAAATAGTTCGGTGGGGAACACCGGTCATGGACCTGATGGCAACATTCCAGTCGGCGAAATCGAGCTGGTTCTTCAGCAGGCGATGGTAGACCATGTCGGAAGTAATCGACGCCCTGATACAGCCTTGGCCGTCGATAGGTTTCCTCTGTCTTCCTGCCATGGGCACTCATTGGGTGCGTAGTTCAGCGCATGGAAGTGCATCCGGGTCGAGTACTGTTAGTGGCTCCGGACTGGCCGATGTGCCCGTGGTACGCCGATCTCATGAGGTTGCTCGACGGGGTGCCTTGGGGGACTGTTGATCCAGGGTCCGTTGCAAATGCCCCTGGCGGATCGGTTCTCGCTTACGGCCCGGCCATTGAAAGGGCAAGGTTAAGGAAGAAAAGTTACTCCAGATCAGTCATTGCAACATTGCTTCAGGTGCGTAAACGGTCAACATCATTGGCTTATGTGCACATCTGGCACGTGTTTGAAGATTGGTGCTCGAGACACCAGGTCTGCGCCGCTACAGCGTCCGTGCCTTTGGTGTTAAGTTTCCTGCAGGATGGATTCAAGAAGGGGCTGGCAGCCAGTTCTTTGAAGGTTCAGTTGGCAGTCCTATCATGTTATAGAGGTAAAGTCCAAGGAGTGTCTCTAGGGGCTCATGTTGATGTGGTGCGTTTCCTTAGAGCGGTTACCAGGATTCGACCTTCTCGTAGGATTACGGTTCCACCGTGGGACCTAAATTTGGTTTTGGGGGCACTGGTGAAGGAGCCTTTTGAGCCGTTAATCCAGGCGTCTGTCAAGGATTTGACTTTGAAGATGGTGTTTTTGGTGGCCATCTGTTCAGCACATCGCATTTCGGAGTTGCAGGCCCTGTCATATTGAGAGCCTTTTTTGTGTTTTTCAAGTGAGAAGGTGGTTCTTCGCCCGGTCCCATCCTTTTTACCGAAGGTGTCATCGCCATTTCATTTGAATCAAACAGTGTTACCAGTCTTACAGTCGGGAGCGGCTCATGGGGCCGAGCGATGTTTACGGCGCTTGGACATAAAGAGGGTACTGCGAAGATACGTGGCGGTCTCTGAATCTTACCGCAAATCGGACCATCTTTTCATGGTGGTCGGAGGTCCAAGGAAAGGGGAGGCGGCCACGAAAGCCTCCATTTCCTGATGGATTAAGGAGGCTATTGTGTCAGCCTATCTTTTGCAGGGTCGTCCACTAGAGCGCAAGCAGCTTCCTGGGCAGAACACAGACTGGTTCCGCCGGTGGAGATTTGTAGAGCGGCCACTTGGTCCTCTCTTCATACTTTCAGCAAGCACTACCTCCTGGATGTGCTAGCGGCGAATGATGCCCGTTTCGGGTCAGCGGTGTTGCGTGCCGGCTGGAAGGGTCCCTCCCATTAGTACTGCTCTGTTACATCCCAGAGGTGGAGGATTAAACTGGAGGGACGATAAGGAAATCAAAATTACACTTACCTGGTAATTGTTGTTCCTTGAGTCACTACAGTTTAATCCTCATTCCCGCCCAGGGAGTAATTTGCTTATCAGGGCAAGTTCAAGGGAGTGAGATGCAAGGTCTACAGGTGAGTGTGGCTTTCATGAGACTTTCACACGTTCAGATTCTCTCCTCTTCGACCTGTCGGTGCTTCCTCTTCAGGGTCTCTGGTTCGAAAGGGGGGGGGGGGGGGAACCCACCAAAACATAAAATAATCCTTACTCTTTCCTTTGAAAGAGGAGGTTAGTGCTTTGAAAAGTTACAGGTTGTACCTTTAAGGGGATTTTAAGATTGTTGTTATGCTAGCTACTTGTTTGTTGGTCTTTTGAGTCTGCTTTGTCAATAGTTCACTGGAGCTGATGGGAGAATCCAGCAGGCTACATCCAGTGATGTCACGAGTTTGACATGTCCAGTCTCGAAGCTGCAGGAGGAGGGGCACTACCCAGAGGTGGAGAACTAAACTGTAGTGACTCAAGGAACTACAATTACCAGATAAGTGTAATTTCGATTTTATTAATTTTCAACCATATCCAAACATACAAAAATACAAAAATGTTCAGAACCTTACAAACTTGAGATTTTCATCATCCTTTTCAATCTCCCCCCTTACAAATAGCCATATACAACATGTTTCAAGATTAGTCATTTCACTGCAACTTATTACATTACATTGTTCTGTCAACCTTTACTGCCAGTTGTAGGTCTCCCAATATTCCATGTTTCTTTTTTTTAATAATTGTAGATATATGTTTCAAAAATGTTAAATATGGCATGGCAAGATGGCGCCGGTAACAGACACCTGCTGACTTCGCTCTTCCGAGCCTCTTAACCCTTTTGGTTTTTCCTGTATCTTGGTGCGCTCTCTGCCCCATGCCGCATACAGGCAGGAAGCGCAAGGCTAAGCTGTCATCGGTGGAGACTCTGGGTGGTGAGAGGACGGCGGTTTGTGGGCCCATGGATTCTTTTGTGCGCCCCGTGGTGAGGGGTGAAGCAGCTCCGGAGAAGCCGCTGAATGCTTCGGGGGCGGAAGGAAGGTCCCAGAGTGTTGAAGGGTCGGAGGTTTCTCTCGGCCCTGGGTGCGAGTATGCAAGGTGCAGTGAGCTTGCTCCCTTTGCAGCGGTTGCAGTTGCCTAGTCCCGGAGGTGAAAACTGGGAGCAGGGCTCTTTGGCTATGTGTTCCAGTGCGACGGGGGTGAAAGCGAGAGGGGCTTTGTCCATCTATGCATACTCAGTTGGAGTTGCCCTCTCTGGTTTTGAATAGTCTGGTCCAAGAAGTTGAGCCTGTCCAAGATACCATCTGCACTGTGGTGAGACCTGTGACTTTTACTATGGAAAGTTTGTGAGAAGCTTTTTCTTCTATGCAAGTTAATATTTCCTCTCAGCTTCAGACTATTTCGCAGCAGCTCGAGTCATTTGGGCAGCAGTTGGTGATTTATGAAACCGGACAAACTAATATTAATGCTAAAGTTGCCTCATTGGAGGGGCGCTTGGAGCGAGTACATGAGTCTACCCAAACCTTTGTAAAGGATTCTATGGTCCTACATAGGAAGGTGGAATTTTTGGAGAACTCTGCATGGAGTCGTAGCTTACGAGTGCTGAATTTTCCCAAGGTCCCCTCTGTGTCGGGCTTGGAGTTATTTAAGAAGTTTCTGATTTCTACACTGAAGGTTTCGACTGATTCTTTACCGCCTATTTCAAAAGCTTTCTATTTACCTTCTGCTAAGATTGGAGTTGTGAATAACCTGGAGAAGTCGTCTTTGGTGTCATCTGATAGAAACATAGAAATATGATGACAGAAAAAGACCACATGGCCTATCTAGTCTGTCCTTCCATATCAACAACTACAGCAGTCCCCTTTTTACCTTTAGAGATCCTCTGTGTTTGTCCCATGCTTTTGTGAATTCAGTTACTGTCCTCATCTCTACCACTTCCACTGGGAGACTATTCCATGGATCCACTACTCTTTCTGTAAAGAAATATTTCCGCATATCACTTCTGAATCTATCCCCCTTCACCCTCATCCCATGTCCCCTCGTAGCAGAACTTGCTTTCAATTGAAAGAGGCGCTCTCCCTGAACATTTATGCCACGGAGGTATTTAAACATCTCAATCATATCACCTCTATACTGCCTTTCCTCTAAGGTGTACATATTAAGATCCTTCAGTCTGTCCTCATATGCTTTATAATGAAGACCACTAATCATTTTAGTAGCCACCCTCTGCACCGACTCCATCCTGTTCACATCCTTTTGAAGGTGAAGTCTCCAGAATTGCACGCTATACTCCAAATGAGGTCGCAACAAAGACTCAGAGAGAGGCATTATCACCTCCTTTTTTCTGCTAGCCATTCCTCTCCGTATGCACCCAAGCATCCTTCTAGCTTTTGCTGTCGCCTTTTCTACCTGTTTAGCTACTTTAAGATCATAAGACACAACCATGCCTAGGTCCCGCTCTTCTTTAGTGGACAAAAGTACTTCACCCCCTATACTATATTGCTCCCTTGGATTGCTGCAGCCCAAATGCATGACCTTACATTTTTTAACATTAAATCCCAGCTGCCAAATTCTCCAGGACCAAGCAGGAAGTCAGTCCTCACATATGGGTGACGTCGGTGCCGACGGAGCCCTCGTGCGGAGCATTTCCCCAGCTTTCAAAGAAAGCCTTTGGGAATTGCAGCGCGCATGCGCGGTCCAGTTCCCGCCCAAGGGTGCCATCTTGCTCAGTCTTCTTTTTTCCGCAGAGCCCGACGGACGTAGTTCGTTTTTCTCCGAGGAAAAAGTTGATTTCCCTGTTTTTGTTCTTCGGTTCGACGCCGGATCCTTTTCCTGCCTGGGCCCGATATGCCGGTATCGAGCTCACTCTCTCTCTCTTGTTTTTTGTCCTTCGTGACTAGCGTCAGCGCCATTTTTTCACTGGCAGCCGTGTCTCTTGACCTCGCAGGGGCCCTTTTTCCCCCGATGGCTGCCAGCAAGTTTAAAAAGTGTGATCAGTGTAAGAAACTTATGTCTCTTACCGACACACATGACTGCTGCCTCGGACCCGATCATGACCTGATCTGTGGTCCATGTGGCAAAATGTCCTCGAAGGCGTTGAGGAGTCGGCAGCACCAGAAGGATAGGATCTTCTCTGACTCCGCGTCCGGACAGGCCCGGACCTCGTCAGAGGCCTCGACGTCTCGGGACTCCGGCCCCGAGCAGCGTCAGTGTTCCTCTGAGCGGGGGTCTCCTTTGCGGGAACAGCGCAGGAAGAAGAAACCTGCGAGGGCGGCGTCGGACGCTCCTGGTTCCTCGAGAGCCAGGTCGCATAGCCCCGATAGCCGTCCCGGGTCTTTGAAGTCGCCTGCCAAGCAACTTCGTATCGAGATGGAGTCTCCTGGACACGTGAGGGCTGTAGTCCTCGTGGACTCTCCTCCAGGGGAGCCGACGTCGGGCCCGACGCCATCGGGGCCCGAGTCGGGGGTTGCTGGGTCTCCTGATCTCGGTCTCAGGTTGAAGGCCTTGGAGAGCAGCCTCGCTGCCTTCATGGAACAGCAGCGGGCATTGATCGCCGGTCTCACCGGTGCATCTGCCCCGACCACCAGGACATTGACGTCCAAGTCGACCCCGGAGGCCGAGTCGATCCTCTGCCACGGTCTCCCTCGGCCTCCCGTTCGGGACCGAGGTCGTCGACGCTGGTACCCTCGGCGTCGGGGCGGAGGGTATCGGTGCCTGCCCAACCGGAGCCGCTCGATACCTCCTCCGAGGAGTCGGGCTGGGAGACTGAGGACGAAATCACCCGACACCTATCGGACTCGGTGTGTCCCATCGGACTCGCCGGAGTCCGAACCTCAGACGATCTCCACCGGAGGATACCCGGTTCTCGGACTTCATGCGGGATATGGCCAAGGCCTTGGCCTTCCCCGCGGATCCCGAAGGAGGCCTTTACTGTACCGGTTCCTCCAATGCTGGAGCGGCTGCTCTTCCGCATGTGGGAGACCCCGGCCTCGACGCCGGTGTTGAGCAAGCGGGTCGATTCCATCTATCGAGTCCGCAAGAGCCCCGGGTTCCAAAAGGCACAATTACCGCACCACTCCATGGTTGTGGAATCAGCCATGCATCAACTGAAAAGTCAGATGCACTCCTTGGTGCCTCCCGGCCGGGAGGCCCGGAACCTGGATGCCCTCGGTAAGAAGTGCTTCCAGGGCTCTATGCTTGCTTGCTGTGTCCAGACATACCAGCTCTACATGGGCATGTATCTCCGAGACCTGGCAAAGGAGATTGCCGGGTTCTCTGCTGGTCTCTCCGAGGAACCTTTGCAGAGGTTCCAGGCCTTGTCCACTGGTATTCGAGAGTGCTCAAAGTTTCTCTCGAGCAGCCTACGATGGCTTCGAGGCTTCGGCCCGAGTAGCTGGGGCCGGCATCGGTGCCCGCCGACAGGCTTGGCTACAGTCATCCGATCTCGAGCCATGGGTACAGGACAAGTTGGTCGATGTCCCCTGCCGAGGTGAAAACCTCTTTGGCAAGCCCATGGCTGAAAAGGCTGCAGAACTCGAGACCGAGACTCTGACCCGGACTCAGCTGTCCAGAAAAACCTCTGCCCCTTCTCAGAAAAAGAAGGGCTCGGGGAAAAAAGACCTTTTACCCAAGGAAGTCATCTGCCTATAAACAAACCCTCATTATCAGGCCTCTGCAGCTCCCCAACAGGGTCAGCAGGCCAAGGGGCAGGGTCATGGGCCCCGTAGGCAGAAGGCCCCCAAGCCACCAACACCGGCCCCTGCTCAGCAGGGTGGGGGGTTTTGACTCAGAAGGCATAGCCTCTTCTCCTCAGCTGGCTCACATCAGCACAGGAGGCCGGCTGGCCCACTTTGCCAACAGGTGGTCAGCCGTCACATCAGATACCTGGGTGCTCCATATAGTCCAAAAGGGCTATCTTCTCCCTTTTCACCAGGTACCTCCCTCCTATTTTCCAGGGGAGCCTCCAAGACTCCCTCTGCACAGGGACCTACTCCTTCAGGAGTTAGCAATTCTGCTAAAGGACCAGGCTGTGGAACCGGTGCCCCACCACCTGAGAGGTCACTGCTTTTATTCCAGGTACTTTCTGGTACCAAAAAACAGGAGGCCTCAGACCCATCCTAGACTTGCGCAACCTCAAGTTCCTGGAGAGGGAAAAGTTCAAGATGCTTACCCTTGGAATCCTGCTGCCTTACCTCCAGCAGGGAGATTGACTATGCTTCTTAGATCTAAAGGATGCTTATACTCACATCCTTATTCATCCAGACCACCGACAATATCTCAGATTTGTTGGGGGGGAACGGCGGCCATTTTAAAGGAGCCGGCCGTTCCTCCCGCACTGCCAAGCAAGGCGCAAAAGAAGCGCTCTAAATCACACAAGTCTCCGTCGGTGGAGGAGCAACAGCAGATGCCTGGGCCTGCTTTTCCAGAGTTATTAGGCTCTTTTTTTCTCCCCGGAGTTTATAGTTTCCATGCATAACGCTTATCTTTTTAAAAAATTCATTTATCTCAAGGTGCTCTCTGACAGTTTGGTGGGGGTTCAGCCACTGGAAACGGGGCTGACAGACCCAGGGGAGGGCACTTCTTCTAGGGAGATGGTGCTAGATGCAGGTGTGCAGTTAGGGGCACGTAGTGGGGTTTCTCCTGTGCCTGAGGAAGGAGAGCTGCTCTCCGAGACAGCTGGGGATCCTTGGCCGGGCGAGTTGGAGGAAGGGGAATTGGGACCGGGTGAGGATCCCATTGTCTTTCGCATCTTCTGTAAAGAAGAGCTGGGGGCCTTAATTTCTCAGTCCCTCGCTGCTTTAAATATGGTGCTGCCGGCGGTGCAGCAGAGCCTTTGGAGGATCCCTTATTACAGGGGTTTAGATCTGAGCAGAAATGTTTCCCTATTCATAGGGTTATTAAACAAATGATTGAGTCCGAATGGGAATGCCCAGAAGCCTCGTTGCGAGGGGGTCGTGCGATGGCTCGACTCTATCCAGTCCCTCAGGATGAGAGAGACTTACTTCGGATGCCTAAAGTGGATGCGTTAGTGTCAGCGGTCACTAAGAAGACCACCATCCCGGTTGAAGGAGGGACAGCGCCTAAGGATCTGCAGGATCGGCGGTTGGAAGTGCTTTTGAAACAAGCTTTTCCAGCGCACTGGCCCTACAGGCGTCGGTCTGTGGGACCTACGTGTCTCGTGCGTCTATCTGATGGTTGCAGGGGGAGCAGTCCCCGGAGAAGGGGGAGGAGGCGCCGGCAGAAGGCGCGAAGCTAGAGTCCGCGGCGGCCTATTTGGCGGATGCCTTTTATGATTTGGTGCGTATTGCCGCGAAGTCTATGGCTTTGCTGATTGTGGCTCGGCGTTTTCTCTGGCTAAGGAATTGGGCGGCTGATGCGTCTTCTAAGGCGCAGCTCAGTAAGCTTCCATACAAGGGCAAGTTATTGTTTGGGGAAGCGTTAAAGAAGATCGTTAAGGATTTGGGAGACTCTAAAGGGGGTCGCCTCCCAGAGGACCGTCCGAGAGCGGCGAAAGTAAGTTCCTCTCAGAGAGGTCATGGTAAGGACCTTCGTCGGTTTCGCGGCTCTCGCTTCTCGCCGTATCAATGCGGTCGTTTTGTGGCGAGAGGGCAGTCCTTTCGGGGCGCCAGAGGCTTCAACCGGGGATACTTTAATGCCCAACAGAGCTCAGCCAAGAAGCCGCAATGAAGTGAGGCCGGTCCAGGTGGAGATTCCTGTGGGGGGGGCTTGCAGCGTTTCCTTTCCACCTGGGCCACGGTGACTACAGACCAGTGGGTCCTAGAGATTATCAGGGCCGGCTATGCGCTAGAGTTCGCGCAGTCTTTGCCGGACGCTTTTGTCCGTTCTCCGTGCGGGCCGCCGGCAAAGAAGGAGGCGGTCCGCCAGACGCTGCTGCGTCTGCTGCAGCTTCAGGCGGTAGTGTCTCAGTGCCTGTAGACCAGTACGGCTTAGGTCGATACTCGATTTATTTTGTCATCCCCAAAAAGGAAGGTTCTTTTCGGCCGGTGTTGGATCTCAAGCACGTCAACCGCTGCTTGCGAGTGCCTCATTTCCGAATGGAAACCTTACGGTACGTTATCTGGTCGGTAAAGCCGGGAGAAGTGCTGATCTCCATAGATTTAATGGAAGCGTACCTGCACATCCCGATCAGGCCCGAACATCAAAGGTTCCTGCGATTTGCAGTCACCATGGGCCATTTTCAGTTCCGAGCTTTGCCGTTTGGGCTGGCGACGGCGCCGCGCACCTTTACCAAAGTTATGGTGGTGGTAGCGGCAGCGCTTCGGAAAGAAGGGATTCAGGTCCATCCTTATCTGGACGACTGGCTCATTCGGGCTCCGTCGCGGGCGGAGTCTGTCGAGGTCACCGCTCGAGTGGTGGAGTTCCTCGAGCGGTTAGGCTGGGTTATCAACCGAGCAAAGAGTCATTTGGAGCCGACCATGCAGTTGACTTATCTGGGAGCCCTCTTCGACATGGCAGTGGGCTCAGTTTTTCTGCCGGCAGAAAGAGTGAACAAACGTTTGGGGCAGGTGTTGGCGTTTCTGCGAGTCAAGTCTCCGTCGGCCTGGCGTTATCTTCAGGTGTTGGGGTCGATGGCGGCGGCCATAGAGCTAGTTCCCTGGGCCAGGGCGCATATGCGGCCTCTTCAGCAGGCATTGTTATCTCGTTGGTCTCCGCATAGTCATCCACTGTCGCAACGGTTGGTGTGCCCGGAAGACGTCCGCGTCAGTCTTCAGTGGTGGTTAGTTCCAGCTCACCTTCAAGCAGGGGTGCCGCTGGAGCTGCCGCAGTGGGTATTGCTCACGACGGACGCAAGTCTCTCCGGTTGGGGGGCGCATTGTTTGTCGCAGCTGGCGCAGGGCACCTGGTCGGAGGAAGAGAGCGGTTGGTCGATTAAATCGCCTGGAGTTACGGGTGGTTCGCTTGGCGCTCATCAGCTTTCTAGACTTGGTCAGAGGACAGGCAGTTCGTGTCTTCTCCGACAATCAAGTGACAGTCTCGTACATCAACAGGCAGGGCAGCACCGGCAGTGTAGTGCTGCTGGAAGAGATTCAGCAGCTGTTTCAATGGGCGGAGATTCATCTTTTGGCCATTTCCGTGGCGCATGTCGCAGGGAAGGACAACATACAAGCCGATTATCTCAGTCGTCATCGCCTGGACCCGGGAGAATGGGAATTGGACTGGGCGGTGTTTCAGGAGATTGCTCTCCGCTGGGGTCAGCCGGTCATGGATCTCATGGCGACCCAAGCCAATGCCAAAGCGCCATGCTTTTTCAGCAGGCGCAGGGAGCATATGTCAGAGGGGCTGGACGGCCTGGTGCAGCCTTGGCCGTCGGGTCTCCTTCTGTACGTGTTTTCTCCGTGGCCTCTCTTAGGCCAGACCATCCGAAGGATTGCGACCCACGAGGGGCTGGTGATTTTGGTGGCGCCGGACTGGCCGCGCCACCCATGGTATGCCGATCTGGTCCGACTGCTAGTAGCTCCTCCCTGGAGGTTGCCCGGTCGGTTTGATCTCTTGAGACAAGGGCCTGTGCGCATGCCGCAGGTGGATCGGTTCTCGCTTATGGCTTGGCTCTTGAAAGGAGCCGGTTGAGCCGGAAGGGCTACTCGACGGCAGTGATAGCCACTTTGTTGCAGTCTCGCAGGCGTTCGTCTTCGTTGGCTTACATTAGAGTGTGGCGCATTTTTGAGGCCTGGTGTTCCGTTCGTCAGCTTGCGCCCGGGAGTTCGCAACTTCCTGAGATTTTAACCTATCTCCAGGAACAAGCAGGAATACGTCATCACATATGGGTACGTCGGTACCGACGGAGCCCGCGCGGGAAAGCTCCCCAGCTTTTCAGATTAAAAGCTTTTGGGGCCTCCCACTGCACATGCGCGCTGCCTTCCCGCCTTCCTGACCAGCTCTCGTCAGTTTCTTTTTTTTCCGCGGAGCCAGCAGGTCGTGTTCCTGTCACCGCTGAAGAAATTGTTAATTTTATTGTTTTCTTTAGACCGCGTACCTGCCTTCCCCATTCTGAAACCGGTACTGCCGGTCTCTTTCTTTCTTTTAAAAAAAAAAAAAATAATAATAATTTTCTTTTCTTCAGCACAGCTTGGTACTTTGTTAGGCCTTCAGGCCTACACAATTTCTCCTCATGGAGAAGCCAGTTCCTGGTTTTAAAAAGTGTACCAAGTGCAGTGCTGTCATTCCTCTTACAGACACCCATCAATGGTGTCTTAAATGTTTAGGACCTGACCATTCCATACCGGACTGCCCATCCTGCTCCCAGATGTCGAAACGTGGATTGCAGAACCAGGCCAACAAGTTCCATGTGCTGTTTCCTTCAGAAGCATCACAGTCATCCAGGTCTTCCTCTCCGGATGGATCTCAGGTAACCAAAACTCCAGTGGGCAAATCCTCTAAAAGCAAATCTCTTTCTAAAGATCGAGAGGCTCTCAATTCTGAGTTCGAGGATTCTGCCCAGGCCAAAAAACCCCGGCGGGAGGCTCCGGCCTCCAAAGCAATCATGGGGTCACAGGTTGACATCGATGGCGCGGCCTCGACAGATCACCTGTTGTACTGCTCTGGGGTACCGGCCCATACCGGTACCGACATCCAGGCAGCAGTGGCGTCTATGGGCAATACTGTCCAAGTCATGCAGCAGGCCATTCTAGCTTTTATTAATGCTGCTACGCCCTCGGTACCGCAGCCAGCGGTACCGGTTCCAGTAATGGCTTCCATACCGGAACCGAGGCCATCGTCTTCCAAACGCAGATCGGTTCCGCATGCCGGATCCGGGCTTTTGCCCGGTACCGATCCCATACCCGGTACGCCCGATGTCGATACCGAACGGTATGCGTATCGTGCGTTGGAAGCACATAGAGGATACTCTGCTTCTTCAGAGGATTTTAACTCTTCTGATGATTCTGATGAGTTCTCCCTTGATCTTCCTGAGGAGCCTTCTTCTCCTAACAGGAGAATGTCTCCACCAGAGGATTTGTCCTTTCAGGACTTCATCATAGAAATGGCTAAAGGTCTTTCTATTGCTTCATCCTCTGAAAAGGAACCCAGATCAAAGAAACTGGATATTTTAGGATACTCTAAGTCTCCTAAAGAGGCAGTCACCCTGCCTATCCATGAAATCCTTCAAGAACACTTGATGGACTTATGGGAGGCTCCTCTAACATTGTCTCCTTCTTCTCGCAGGTTGGACACCATGTACCGTGTCCCCCCTTCTCCTGGTTTCCAAAAAACCCAGTTGCCTCACCATTCTATTGTGGTGAAGTCTGCAATGAAGAAGATAAAGAGTACCAAAAGGCACTCTTCTACTCCTCCAGGGCGAGAATGTAAGACTCTAGACTCTTTTGGCAGGAAAATTTTCCAGGCTACTATGCTTATAGCCAGGATTAATTCCTATAGTCTTTACATGGGCATGTTTCTCAGTGAAATCGCTCTAAAAGTTCGGCATTTTGCCCCCTTTCTCCCTGAGGATAAGAGGGAGCAGTTCATTTCCTTGGTGAAACACCTTTTGGATATTTCAAAGTTCTCCAACAGGGCAGCTTTTGATTCCTTTGAGGGTGCTGGTAGGGCTTCGGGCATTGCTATAGCAGCCCGACGTCTTGCTTGGCTCCAGGCTTCTGATCTAGAACCTTGGGTCCTAGATGGCTTACGAAATCTGCCCTGTACAGGTGAGAACTTATTTGGTGAGGAGTGGCAAATTAAGGCCACTCAAATGGATGCAGAAAATGCCACCTTAGATAGACTTTCTAAGTCTACCTCCACTCCTGCCAAGAAGAAGTCTTTTAAGAGGCCTTATTACAAGAAGTCCAGATTTTCTACTAATACTGGCCAACAATCCTCTCAGCCTCGTTTTGCTGCTAAACGTCAGCAACCTAAACAGGCAAGGTCAAAGCCTGCGGCGTCTGCTACGCCTCAGCAGGCTCCACCCCCTCAGGGGTTTTGACTTGCCCCTAGAGAACTTAACTTTTCTGGCTCTAGAACAACCAGAGCCCCTCACCATACCCGGAAGGTTAGCTCACTTTGCTCCCAGATGGGAGCAAATTACATCAGAGCAATGGACCCTCTCTATCATCAGAGAGGGTTACAAACTCCATTTTTCCGACCTTCCTCCTTATACTATGGTGAGGCAGTTCAATTCTCCCCCATCTCTCCTGGCCCTCTTGGGTCAGGAAGTCTCCTCCCTCCTTGCCCAGGGGGCAATAGAGGAGGTCCCTCTTCTTCAACAGGGGACGGGATTCTACTCCCCTTATTTTCTAATACCAAAGAAGACAGAGGGCTTCAGACCAATTCTGGATCTGAGAGAATTGAACAAATTTCTTTTCAAGGAGAAATTCAAAATGCTTTCTCTGGGCATTCTCCTTCCATACCTTCAGAGTCAGGATTGGCTTTGTTCTCTAGATCTAAAGGATGCGTATACACACATACTCATCCACCCATCCCACAGAAAATACCTTCGATTTCTGTTTCAGGGAAAACATTTCCAGTACAGAGTACTCCCCTTCGGTCTAGCCTCTGCTCCAAGAGTGTTCACCAAATGCATGGCAGTCGTAGCTGCCTTTCTAAGAGGCCTGGGAATTTTCATATTCCCATACCTGGACGACTGGCTCATCCGAGCTCCCTCTCAGTCCCAGGCCCAAATTTCCCTGGACCGCACAAGGCGTCTTCTGCAGTATCTAGGACTGGTAGTAAACCTTCCCAAGTCTCAACTAATCCCTACTCAGTCTCTCGAGTTCATAGGGGCCCAGTTAGACACCATCACTGCAAGGGCCTACCTGCCTCAGGTCAGGGCCCAACGCCTGCTGAGTTTGGCCTCCCAAGCTCAGTCCAGCAGTCATTTGACAGCCCGGGAAATGCTGCGACTTCTGGGCCACATGGCCTCCACGGTACATGTGGTGCCCTACGCTCGTCTGCATATGAGAGCAGCTCAATGGACCTTGGCCACCCAGTGGACTCAAGCATCTGGAGCGCTCTCCGACCAAATACTCACCTCATGCCGTCTATTTTGGTCCCTCCAATGGTGGACATCCACCAAGAATCTGATGTTGGGGGCCCCCTTCCAACCTTTGTTGTCCCAAGCAACCCTCACAACAGATGCCTCCCAGACAGGGTGGGGAGCTCATCTTCAGAACCTCTCCACTCAGGGCACTTGGTCTCCACAGGAGGCCACCCTTCATATCAACCTCCTGGAACTGCGAGCAATTTACCTTGCCCTCAAGGTCTTCTATACCCTCCTTGTCAACCTGACTGTCCTAGTTCAGACAGACAATCAGGTAGCCATGTTCTATATAAACAAACAAGGAGGGACAGGCTCTCTGTCGCTTTGCAACGAAGCTCTCAGAATATGGGCCTTCGCCAGAGAGCATCAAATTCACCTTCTTGCAGTGTATCTTCCAGGAGTTCAAAACTCTCGTGCAGACAGACTCAGTCGAGTTCTGCTTCCACACGAATGGTCCCTACATATGGACCAGATACGCAGAATCTTTCAGGAATGGGGGACCCCGGACATAGACCTCTTTGCAAGTCCGTGGAATGCCAAACTTCCCCGGTTCTGTTCCAGAACTCAGTGTCAGGGAGCTCAGGCCCACGATGCCTTCCTCCTGCATTGGGGTCAGGAATTCCTCTATGCCTTTCCACCCATTCCTCTAATATCCAAGACTCTGTTCAAGCTCCAGAGGGATCACGGGACTATGATCCTCATAGCTCCCCGCTGGCCACGCCAGGTGTGGTTCCCTCTACTTCTGCATCTCTCCCAGGGATCCTCCCTGGACCTGGGAGCTGCGCCAGACCTTCTGTCTCAGGAGGAGGGGACTTTGTGGCACCCAAACCCCAAATCCCTACATCTCAGAGCTTGGTTACTGAAGGCCTAAGTCTTCAAGACTTTAATCTTTCTCAACCTGTGACAGATATCCTTCATGCCTCTAGGAAACCTTCCACGAGGCGTTCTTATGCTTTCAAATGGAAACGGTTTTCCATTTGGTGTGCTCAGCAGGGTCTTGACCCTCTAGCACTTCCTTTGAATTCCCTCTTGGACTATCTCCTGCATCTTTCAAATGCAGGCCTTAAGACGAATTCAGTAAGGGTCCATTTGAGTGCTATTGCAGCATCCTTAAAACCTATAAATGGACAACCTGTCTCCTCTCATCCTCTTGTTTCACGTTTCATGAGAGGCCTGACTCTAACTAAACCTCCCATCCGACCTCCTCCGGTAGCATGGGATTTGAACCTAGTTCTAGGTCAGCTTATGAAGCCACCTTTTGAGCCTTTGGACTCTACCTCCTTCAAATTTCTTTCCTGGAAGGTTGTTTTCCTTATTGCAGTCACTTCGGCTCGCCGCATCAGTGAACTGCAGGCTTTAGTGGCTCATCCACCTTATACTAGGTTTCATCATGATAAGGTGGTCCTTAGGACGAATCCCCACTTTATGCCCAAAGTGGTCTCGCCTTTTCATCTTAATCAAGAGGTATATTTACCTGTCTTTTTCCCGGCTCCTCATGCATCCAGTGCAGAGAGGAACCTTCATACTCTGGATTGTAAAAGAGCTCTTGCCTTTTACCTCAACAGGACTCAACCACATCGAAAGTCTTCCCAACTTTTCGTGGCTTTTGATCCTTCTCATTTGGGACTTCCAGTCACCAAGCGTACACTTTCCAATTGGATCGCTCAGTGTATTTCTTTTGCTTACCAGAGTAAGAACATTTCTATGGAGGGCCATGTCACAGCTCACAATGTGAGGGCCATGGCCACTTCTATGGCTCATCTTCAGTCTGTGTCCATAGATCAGATCTGTCGAGCAGCCACTTGGGCCTCGGTTCATACCTTCACAGCCCATTACTGCTTGGACAAGGACTCCCGCCGGGATGCCTTGTTTGGTCAGGCTGTCCTCAAACACCTGTTCCATACTTAAACAACTCCTGCCCACCTTCCCTGGATGGATGCCTGAGATCCATGCGAAGATGGTTTACCCTTGGAGGGGGATCTCCCAGGCATCTTAGCTAGGGAGTCCCCATATGTGATGACATATTCCTGCTTGTTCCTGGAGATAGCACAGTTACTTACCTGTAACAGGTGATCTCTGGGAACAGCAGGAATTAGTCATCACAACCCACCCACCTCCCCTAGGAGTTGTATCTCTATCTATCTTCCTGTCCTCTCTCTCTATTGTCTCAGCTTTAAACTCGAACTGACGAGAGCTGGTCAGGAAGGCGGGAAGGCAGCGCGCATGTGCAGTGGGAGGCCCCAAAAGCTTTTAATCTGAAAAGCTGGGGAGCTTTCCCGCGCGGGCTCCGTCGGTACCGACGTACCCATATGTGATGACTAATTCCTGCTGTTCCCAGAGATCACCTGTTACAGGTAAGTAACTGTGCTTTCTTCAGGGGGGCCTAGAGAAAGGGTTGGCCCTTAGTACGCTGAGAGTTCAACTGGCGGCGCTAGTGTGTTCAGAGGCCGAGTGCAAGGTAGGCTGCTTTCCTCGCATCCGGACGTGCTCTGTTTTTTTCCGGGCTGCGCGGAACATTCGACCTCTGGTGAGGTGCGTGGTGCCTCCTTGGGATTTAAATTTGGTCTTACAGGTGTTAACGGAGCCTCCTTTCATGTCAGGGTCGGCGGGACGGCTGCGGGAGTTGTCCTGGAAGACGGCTTTTTTGGTGGCCTTGTGTTCAGCCCGGAGAATTTCGGATTTGCAGGCTCTTTCGTGCAGGGAACCGTACCTGCAGTTTTAGGCAGAAAAGGTGGTGCTGAGACCGGTGCCCTCCTACTTGCCTAAGGTAATTTCCAGTTTTCACGTGAACCAGGTGGTATCGCTTCCCACTTTTACGAAGCCTGGTGGTGGTAAAGTGGATCGCTCTTTGCGGCGCCTGGATTTGGGGCGAGTGTTGCGTAGTTATCTGGCCGCAACGGAGTCGTTTTGGAAGTCTGACCGGTTGTTTGTCCTCTACGGGGGCTCGGCTAAAGGTAAAGCGGCTACGAAAGCGTCCATCGCTCGCTGGGTGAAGCATGCGATACGAGCCGCCTATGAAGTGAAGGGCATGCCGGTTCCAACAGGACTCGGAGCACATTCTACTAGAGGACAGGCTGCCTCCTGGGCGGAGTATGCATTGGTGCCGCCGGTCGATATTTGTAGGGCAGCAACTTGGTCGTCTCTGCATACCTTTGCAAAACATTATCGGTTGGATGTTCAGGCACGGGAAGATGCTTGTTTGGGTGCCTCGGCAATTGTGGCTGGACTCGCAACTCCCTCCCGCATTTAGATACTGCTTTCGTACTGCCCAAAGGTCATGGACTGGCCCGGAGAGACGAATAGGAAGAAGAAATTAGACCTTACCTGCTAATTGTCTTTCCTTGAGTTCTCTCCGGGCCAGTCCAGGGCCCGCCCGGGTAGTCTGCGAGTTTTCAGATTTTGCCGTTTTCGTAAGTGAGTGTATGCGTGGTGCATTTTTTTTTCTTCTACCGTGCTTTCCCGCGGGGCGCTCAAAGGGAGACTGTAGAGATGGATTCAGGGGCTCCCTGGCCTTGTGGGTAGTGGGACTATAGCAAAGCTTTTGACTGTGTAAACCATGAGAAACTCTGGGCCACATTAAGAACATATAAGATATGCCATACTGGGTCAGACCAAGGTCCATCAAGCCCAGTATTCTGTTTCCAACAGTGGCCAATCTAGGTCATATGTACTGTGATAAGGAAGCTTATCATAGCTCAGGTAGGAGCTATAGAAAAGATGATGTGACTCTGAACAAGCAACCTGTCAGTTCTGGTAGAAGCAAGAAAACAGAGTTTTCACATAAAAGACTACCAGTCCCAGAATGCACCAGGTTTCCAGCAGCCATGAGAGGGGCTGAAGTAAGAAAATGTGTGTGCAATCAAGAGAGCTATGAGGTAATCCCTAAGCACTCATCTCAAAGGGCAGGGCCTGATTCAAGACAGCTGCGCTGTGTTAGGGAGCAGCACACATTAGAACAGGATAAGAGTAGAGCTTATTCTTCAGATAACAGTTTCAGCTACAGAGGGAGGAAGAGATACAGAGACAGCAACGGCTACAAGCTCAAGCACCAGTATCACCTGGAGAAACAGAAGCCAAGCCAAGCGGATAGAGAAAGAAGGAAACTCTCTGGAAGGAAGAGAAGAAAGCCCATTGGAAGGTCTGGGAGATTCCAAGGCAGTACCCCTACTGGGAGGTATTCCAAATGCCAGCAGAGTCCATTGGACTGGATTCAGCCAGAGGAATGGATTGGCAGAGATAGGAATCACCAGTGGCTACCTGGAAGAGAGAAGACTGCATGTGGAAGGGACTTTCAGACCAAGGCCAGAAGGTATGTGAGAGAAGATCCAGTGTCCAGGGATCAAGATTGGAAGGCTGGACATCAGAATTGGGTTACATATTGGCCAGGCTATACAGAGAGGAATAATGATAGCAGGAGAGGCTCAGGTATGAACACTGATCCAGACCCTATCTATAACAGAGAATGGCAGCCAGGGAATAAGCATTCTCATGATAGTGCCTTAATGAAAGACTCGTCTGTGCCAATGTATGATAGTGACCATATGCTGATTGATGAAGAGGGAGATACAGCAAATGAAACTATTTATATGGACTGTTCTCTATCTAAATGCTATTGCTAGTTTTCCGTGAGCAAACACATCAGCCATCACAAAGAAACCTAACTTTGTTCTTTATTTCCACTGCAAACAGCTCTTAAAGCAGGATTTGGGCTCACACAGTAGCAGCCAGCCAGCTAAAGGCTTTCAGCTGGTCCATTGATAGTAATTAGGGCTGCACCTGATTGTGTGTGTGAGCAAGGGAGAATCACTGCTGAGATCTGCATGGAAAATAAGCAGAAGTTAACCTAACCAGCAAAGTTTATTCTTTTCTTTATGCCTTTGTATTTGGTAATTATTTGCTAAGAAAACATTAGCTAATTGCCTGACAAGCTGAAGGTTGTTTCTGGTTTACTTTGTGACTTTTTGTTATCCATTTAAACACTGCAAGCAAGTAACCTCATTTATAGTGCTATCAAGCATACATGTGCTGGGTAAATTAAACCCCATCAATAAAAGAAGTATTTTATTGATCTTACCACTTGGTTTCACAACTCAAATTATTGTCATCAGCTGTGTTTGGGAGTGAATGAACTACAATACCCACAATACCTTGCAAGAATCATATGAATATATGCATCGTCAAGATTGTGTAAGTTCTCACCCTAGGCAGCCGTCTGACAGTACCTAGCAGTTTCCCCAAGGGACACAGGTTCCACAATGCTTGTATTGGTTCAAGCATTGATATCCTGGGTCCCTTCTTAATAATGGCTTATGGACCTTTCCTCCAGGAACTTGTCCAAACCTTTTTTAAACCCAGCTACACTAACAGCCTTTACTACATCCTCCGGTAACAAATTCCAGAGTTTGATTACACGTTGAGTGAAAAAATATTTTCTTTTATTAGTCTTAAATAGTTTACCCTGTAGCTTCATTGCATGTCCCCTAGTCTTTCTATATTCTGATAAGGTAAACAATCGATCTACGTTTACCCGTTCCACTCTGCTCATTAATTTATAGACTTCTATCATATCTCCCCTCAGCCGTCTCTTTTCCAGGTTAAAGAGCCCTAACCTTTTTAGCCTTTCTTCATAGGAGTATCCTTCCATCCCCTTTACCATTTTGGTGGCTCTTCTCTGAACCTTTTCTAATAACTCTATATCCTTTTTAAGATACGGCGACCAGAATTGCACACAATATTCAAGGTGCGGTCTCACCATGGAACGATATAGAGGCATTATAATATCCTTTGTTTTATTTTCCATTCCTTTCCTTATCATACCTAGCATTCTATTTGCTCTCTTGGCCGCCGCTGCACACTGGGCCGAGGGTTTTAAGCATGGGTATACCAGAACACCTGATCGTTTTCCAGGGCCTCTATCTTATAATGCACTGATAGTGAATCAATAGCAGCAACACTGCTTTGCTGCAATTTCTGCAGCTGACCTCTCAATTTAGTAACAATATTAGCTAGCTCCAACAGCTATTATCTACTTCCTGAAATTTCTGAATCAATATTTACTAAAACCGTTCATAAGTCCTTCAGGGTAATATCCTCAGGTGGCACTTTCAAAGCATTGCTCCATCCTCCACAGCAACTGGCCTTGGCAGAGGACCAGGGGAGGATGAAACCAGTACATTTTGAAAAAGGAACAGACACAATAGTTAATGGCAGTTGCGGATTGGGAAATGGAGGTTGGGACCTTTCTACAGAGCTGAAAGATGCCTCACCATGAGATTTGCTGATCTGTTAATACCAGGAAATGTCTGTCAAGCGGGCCACACACTTCTCCCTCCATTGACATCAAGACAGCAGACCCTGTAAGACTTTTCTTAGCCTTACATTTCCCCATCATCTAGATGATAGATGTTACCATCCCAAACTCAAAGATAGTAAACAGAAACTGTACCTTTTTTTTCTCCAGCACCAAGCAGCAAGTCAGTCCTCACTTATGGGTGACATCGACGTTGATGGAGCCCCCATGCGGAGCAATTCCCCAGCTTTCTAAGAGAGCCTTTGGGAATACTGCGCGGATGCGCGGTCCCCTTCCCGCCTAAAGGTGCCATCTTGCTCAGTCTTTCTTTTTCCGTGGAGCCAACCGGACGTCTGTCCGTGTCACCCGGAAAAATTGACATTTTTTCTAGCGATTTCATCATGTATTTTTTTCTGGTTCAACACCGGTTCCCCTTCCCGCCGGGTTCAGTACATCGGTATCGAGCCCGTCTTCTATTTTTCGTTTTTTGCCCTTCGTGGCTGGCGTTTGCGCCCTTTTTGTCTTTTCCCTGGAAGGCCGGTCTTTTGACCTCGCGGGGACCCTTTTTTCCCCGATGAACATAAGATATGCCATACTGGGTCAGACCAAGGTCCATCAAGCCCAGTATTCTGTCTCCAACAGTGGCCAATCTAGGTCATACGTACCTAGCAGTTTCCTAGGATGGCTTCCAGTGGTTTCAAAAAGTGTGATCAGTGCACGAAACTGTCTCTCACCGCCACACACGACTGCTGCCTTCGGTGCCTGGGCCCAGATCATGATCCTAAGATCTGTGGCCCGTGTGGCAAAATGTCCACCAAGGCACTTCGAAGCCATCAGCATCAAAAAGAGAGGATTTTCTCGGACTCTGCCTCCGGCCGGGCCCGGACCTCATCTGAGGCCTCGACGTCTCAGGAGTTTGATCCCGAGCATCGCCGGGGTTCCTCGGACAGGGGGTCCCCCGATCGGGAACATAAGAGGAAGGAATGGCTTGTGAGGGCGGCATTGGAAGAGGTCCCTGGCTCCTCGAGGGCCAGGTTTAAGACCCCCGACCACCGCCCCGGGCCCTTGGAGCAGGAGAATCCGTCCAAGATGCCTCGCGTGGAGCCGGAACCTGTCGGACACGTAAGTCCTGTGGTCCTCGTGGACTCTCCTCCGAGGGAGCCAACGTTGGGCCCGGCGCCGCCGCCGCCGCCGCCGCCGGGGCCTGAGTCGGTAGCTGCTGAGTCTCCTGAGCTTGGACTCAGGCTGACAGCCTTGGAGTGCAGACTGTCTGCCTTCATGGATCAGCAGCGGGCACTGATGGCCAGCCTCACTGGTGCATCTGCCCCGACCACCAGGACATCGACGTCGAAGTCGACCCCGGAGACAGAGCCGATACTCGAGACCATGAAGGCTCGAAGTCGTCCTCGGTCACGGTCCCCCTCAACCTCCCGCTCGGAACCGAGGGCGTCGACGCCAGTGTCCTCTGTGTTGGGGCGGGTGCCACCGAGACCTGCACGGTCGGAGCCCCCCGACGCCTCTTCGGATGAGTCCGCGTGGGAGACGGAGGACGAGGAGTCCCCCGATACTGTTGGGACTTGGTGCGTCCCTTCGGACTCACCTCAGTTCGAGCCCCGGAGTAGGTCCCCACCGGAGGACACCAGGTTCTCGGAGTTCGTCAGGACATGGCTAAGGCGTTGGCGATTCCCGCGGACCCCGAGGAGGAGCCTCGAGCCAAGGAGCTCGAGGCCCTCCAGTATGACTCTCCTCCGAAGGAGGCCTTTACTGTACTGGTCCCTCCGATGCTGGAACGGCTCCTCTTCCAGATGTGGGAGGCACTGGCCTCGGCGTCGGTCTTAAGCAAACAGGTCGATTCTATCTATCGACTCCGTAAGAGCCATGGATTCCAGAAAGCGCAGCTGCCGCACCATTCCATGGTGGTGGAATCGGCCATGCATCGTCTGAAGAGCCAGAAGATGCACTCTGCGGTGCCTCCCGGCAGCGAGGCCCGGAACCTGGATGCTTTTGGCAGAAAGTGCTTCCAGGGTTCGATGCTTGCTTGCCGTGTCCAGTCCTACCAGTTGTACATGGGCATGTACCTACGAGACCTGGCGAAAGAGATTGCCGGGTTCTCTGCTGGCCTCTCCGGGGAACCTTTGCAGAGGTTCCAGACTTTGTCCTCAGGAATCCGGGACTGCTCGAAGTTCATGTCCCGAGCGGCCTACGATGGCTTCGAGGATTTGGCTCGTGTAGCGGCAGCCGGCATCAGAGCCCGACGCCAGGCATGGCTGCAGTCATCGGACCTCGAGCCCTGGGTGCAAGACAAGTTGGTCGATGTCCCTTGCCGATGTGAAAACCTTTTTGGCAAACCCATGGCCGAGAAGGCGGCTGAGCTCGAAACTGAGCACCTGACTAGGACAAGGCTGTCCA
This sequence comes from Ichthyophis bannanicus, assembly GCA_033557465.1. Lineage (NCBI taxonomy): Eukaryota > Metazoa > Chordata > Amphibia > Gymnophiona > Ichthyophiidae > Ichthyophis > Ichthyophis bannanicus. The sequence continues at coordinate 60,411,530 of CM066045.1, forward strand.
GAAAAACTTCTGCCCCTTCTCACAAAAAGAAGGGCTCGGGTAAAAAGCACTTTTACCTGAGAAAGGCAGCTGTCTACAAACCTTTCCCTCAGTACCAGGCCTCCCCAGCAGGGTCAGCAGGCCAAGGGGCAGGGACATGGGCCCCTTAGGCAGAAGACCCCCAAGCCTCCGGCTCCTGCTTCTGCTCAGCAGGGAGGGAGTTTTTGACTCCCACAGCATAGCCTTTCCACCTCTGCTGCCCCATTCCTGCACAGGAGGTCATCTAGCCCTGTTTGCCCACAGGTGGCCACCCATTACAGGGAATGCTTGGGTGTTGAGCATAGTCCACAGAGGCTATATGCTCCATTTCCAGCAGTTGTCCCCGGCCTACTTCCCCGGAGAGCCTCTAAGGCCTCCTCTACGCACAGACCACCTCCTTCAAGAACTTCAAGGTCTGCTTCTGGACAAGGCGGTGGAGCCTGTACCTCCTCGCCTGCAGGGGCACGGGTTCTACTCCAGGTACTTCCTCGTGCCAAAGAGAACCGGTGGCCTCAGGCCTATTTTAGACCTCAGGAACCTCAACAAGTTCTTGGAGAAAGAAAAGTTCAAGATGCTTACTCTTGGAACACGTCTGCCCTACCTTGAGCAGGGAGATTGGCTGTGCTCCTTAGATCTCAAGGATACATACACTCACATCCTCATTCATCCAGACCACAGAAAGTACCTCAGGTTCATTGTGGGAGGAAACCATTACCAGTACAGAGTACTGCCTTTTGGCCTCACCTCTGCCCAAGGGTCTTTACAAAGTGCCTGGCTGTGGTGGCGGCCTACTTGAGAACTCAAGGTGTTTTTGTCTTCCCCTACCGGGACGACTGGCTCATCAGGGGTCAGACTTACCAGGAGGCCAGACAAGCCACCCTCAGAACTGTCTCCCTCCTTCAACACTTAGGGTTTGTCATAAACCTCGCAAAGTCCACTTTGCTCCTCTCCCAGAACCTAGAGTTCATAGGGGCACGGCTGGACTCTCTGCAAGAGCTTACTTGCCAGAAGACAGGGCTCAAAGGCTCATGGAGTTGGCCTCCCGGTTTCTCGGCCTGCCAAGGGTTTCTGCCCGAGTCTGCAGCTCCTAGGCCATATGGCGTCGACGGTACATGTGACCCCCAATGCCCCCCTCCACATGAGGCCTGCACAGTGGTGCCTCAGAACTCAGTGGAAGCAAGCCACAGGGAGCCTGGCGGACAAAGTGAGAGTGTCCAGACCCTTCTTACATTCCCTGCAGTGGTGGCTACACCCCCCCCCCCCCCACACTTTAGGGGGTGCCCTTCCAGGTGCCTGTCCCCACAGTGGTGTTGACGACAGATGCCTCCTTGCAGGGCTGGGGTGCACATTGCCTGGACTGGTGCACTCAAGGCTTATGGTCTCCATGGGAGGCCATGCAACAGATCAACCTACTATAGAACTTCGGGCTATTCGCTTAGCCCTCAACACCTTCTCTCACACCTTGGCTCACCGGTTTGTTCTGGTGCAGACGGACAATCAAGTGGCCATGTTCTATGTGAACAAGCAGGGGGGCACAGGGTCCAGCCTCCTGTGTCGAGAGGCACAGGCCCTGTGTTCTTTTGCTCTCAAACACATCATGTTTCTCAAGGCTGTTTATCTCCCTGGCCAGGAAAACTTCCTGGCAGACAGGTTGAGCAGGATTCTGCAACCCCACGAGTGGCAACTGCACCCCTTGGTGGTTCAGAATATTTTCCTCAGATGGGGGCTTCCCTCCATAGATCTCTTTGCCAGTCCCCTGAACCGGCAGCTGCCCAGGTTCTGTTCCAGGCAACCGCATCCCCTGAGGACAGCAGCGGATGCCTTCCTGATTTCTTGGTCCCAGGGCCTCCTGTATGCGTTTCCTCCCACGCCTCTGGTGGCCCAAACCTTGTTCAAGATTCTCCGGGACAAGGCCTCAGTACTTCCGATAGCTCCCAGGTGGCCGAGGCAGCCCTGGTTTCCACTTCTGCTCCAGCTAGCCATGGACACCCCACTGCCTCTGGGGTTGCAGCCCAATCTTCTTTCTCAGGATCAGGGATCCCTTCTGCATACCTATCTCAAATCTCTCAAGTTGATGGCCTGGAGGCTGCAAGGGTAGTGTTGGCTCCCTGGGGCCTACCCCGAGAAGTGGAGGAGGTGGTCTTGGCCTCTAGAAAGCAGTCCACCAGAAAGACCTATGCCTTGAAGTGGAGAAGGTTCTCCATCTGGTGTCAGCAGCGTAAGGAGGATCCTTTCGCCTGCACTGTACCGCTAGTGCTTCAGTATCTGCTACACTTGTCCAATCAAGGCCTTAAGTCCAATTCGGTTCGGGTCCACTTCTCTGCTCTAGGAGCTCACCACTCACTGGTGGAGGGACACTCTATCGGTTCACCCCTTGGTGTCCAGGTTTCTCAGAGGTTTGCTTTGACTCAAACCTCCTATCCGTCCACCGGCCCCTGAGTGGGAATTGAATGTGGTCTTGCAGCAACTGACTCGCCCACCCTTTGAGCCAATGGCTACCTGTTCTCTCTGCTTCCTTTCTTGGAAGGCTCTGTTCCTTGTAGCCCTGACTTCGGCCTTACACTCGCTTCTATAGGAACAGGGTAGTCCTTCAGACTCATCCTAAGTTCCTCCCTAAAGTCGTCTCCTTCCATCTCAACCAGGAGGTGGTTCTTCCAGCATTCTTCCCTAGGCCCCATGCCAGCCGGGCTGAGACAGTTTTGCATACCCTGGACTGTAGAAGGGCCTTATCCTTCTACCTTGAGCGTACGCAGGGGCATAGGAGGGCTACTCGGCTCTTCGTATCTTTTGACCCTAATAACTTGGGGTTACCTGTCTCCAAGCGTACCTTGTCCATCTGGGTGGCTGACTGTATCACCTGGGCTTATAGGGCAGCTGACCTTCCCCTGCAGGGTCGGGTCACGGCCCACCGTGTCAGGGCAATGGCTGCCTCAGTAGTTCATCTCCGCTCTGTACCATTGGCAGACATCTGCAGGACTGCAACTTGGTCCTCAAGCCAGACTTTTGCGGCCCATTACTGTCTGGAGAGGGAGTCCTGTAGGACAGTGCTTTCGGTCAGGCAGTGCTCCAGAATCTCTTTGAGGTTTAGGCAACTCCTACCCTCCAGCCCTCTGGTTGGGCTACCGGTGGAGGTATGTTTTCAGTGAAATCCTTTCTCTGATGCTGCGGCTAGAGGGAGCTCATTTTACAGCCCTGGGTCCCCGGTAGCCTGAAGCTGGGGAGTCCCATAAGTGAGGACTGACTTCCTGCTTGGTCCTGGAGAAAGAGTAGTTACTCACCTGTAACAGGTGTTCTCCAGGAGCAGCAGGAATCAGTCCTCACAACCCTCCCTCCTCCCCTGGGAGTTGCAGTTGTACATAGCTAAAAAACAGCACACAAAAATGTGAAAATAAACTGTCATTGGACTGAGCAAGATGGCACCTTTAGGCGGGAAGGGGATCGCGCGTGCGCGCAGTATTCCCAAAGGCTTTCTTAGAAAGCTGGGGAATTGCTCCGCATGGGGGCTCCATCGACGTCGATGTCACCCATAAGTGAGGACTGATTCCTGCTGCTCCTGGAGAACACCTGTTACAGGTGAGTAACTACTCTTTCTTGTGGGTCCAATGCCACAAAACTGGTACGCGCTCAGTATGCCGAAGGGGCACCAAAGTGGTTTGGCAAGCCCCTTTGGGCATGCCCCTTCAGGCCATGGCCCAGAGGGCCTCGGGCTGGTGATATAGGCCTGGAGGACCCGCTCTCTGAAGCCCTAGCGTCTGGTTGGCCAGCCAAGTTTTGCAGACTCGCAGAAACTCCATCTGCAGGGTTCCTTTGCCAGCGGCACAGCTTCAGCCACTACCTGCACCACTGAACTTTAAGTCTCCCTGCACTTGTCCATATTAAATTTCATCTGCCATTTGGACATCCAGTCTTCCAGCTTATCAAGGTCCTCTTGCAATTTTTTACATTACTCTTCTGTTTTAACAACTTTGAATAATTTAGTGTCATCTGCAAATTTGATCACCTCACTGGTTATTCCCATTTCCAGATCAATTATGAATGTTAAAGGGGAGAGGAAATGTCACCAGCCTGAGTGGCAGCAAAAGCATGGGGCTCTGTGAATGTGAGATTTGAAGGCGCACCCCTAGCCACACTGGGGGGTCTGGAGAGTCAGAAACGCAGCGGATAGCAGGGCGAACGGAGAGGCTGCCTGGGGATGAAAAAAGGTAGCGCTGAACTGAAGGCGTTTGCCTATAAGAACGCGGCGGCGGTGGGAGCCGCGGGGAAAGCCAAGATGGTGGCGGTGAGTGCGGGCAGCGATGAGGAGGCCTCAACGGCGGAAAAGCAGCGGGGAGGAGATTTGTAGGTACTCTGAGGTGAGCTTAAAAGTTGGTTTACCACCCTCAGACAGGATATGTCTCTGTTTAAGGCAGACGTGCAGGGATGGATGGAAGATCTGCGAGGCGAGATTAGAGAGTTGGGCCAACATGTGGAAGACCTGGAGAGCAAAGTGGAAACGCAGGAAAGCACGATGCAGAAACTGCAGGAGCAGATTGAGAGTATGGAGGGGGAGCAGGAGGAATTATGGTCTAAATTGGAAGACCTGGAGAACCGTTCAAGGAGGGCGAATATTCGACTGAGAGGCATCGCAGAAACCTCTGAGAACTTGGACTGCACAAGTAGTGGAAAAAGTGTGTAAACAGCTGGTGCTGGATGCTGGTATACCGGAGGAGGGACTGTGTTGGAAGATAGATAGGGCCCATAGAGCGCTGGGCTCCAAAAAGGAGGGATATAATAGAGATGATATTGCCTGCTTTCATGAATCTCACGAAAAATACTGTGGTGGAGGCTGCAAGGAAAGTAAAGAACTTTAATTGAGAAAATCAGCGAATTGAGATTTATGCAGATCTCTCAGCGATCACGATGAGAAAGAGAAGAGACTTTGTTCAGATTACTAAGAAGTTGCGGGACAGGGCCATTAGATATAAATGGCTGTTCCCATTTGGGTTGCAATTTTGTATAGAAGGGGTCACTTCTTACGTGAAAACAGCTGAGGAAGCAGTTAAGGCGATGGAGAATGCTGGATGGACTGAGATACCTGAGATTCAGCATATAAATCGCCCCAAGACAGCGAGGAAACGGCCAGGTGAAAGTGGCTGGAGAAGAGTGCCACAAGGGGACCGGCGGCTTCGCAGACAACAGAAGCTTACCGCGGAACCTGACGGTTGAGAAGGAGTAGTGGACTCTCTGGAAGATATTAAGTATTTCCTGTGAAGGAAATGGATGTGTAAAGTGTGATGTTAAAAAGTAATAAAGTATTGGTGGCGGGGGAGGGGGGTGCACGTTGAAATTAGTAGGGTAAATAGGGGCTCGGGCTGGTGAGTCATGCCTCGCGAGATGGAGGTGAGATTGACTTGGAAGGTGGTGGGGGTGGGTCGGGAAGGGGGATGGGAGTGGGGGTGGGGGGGAGGGGATGGCAGGTAAGCGTAGGGACGTCCTATCCAAACCGCATAGGAACAGGGTTATTGAAGTATGTTGTGATGATGGATAAATTAAGATTGGTAACGATGAATGTGCGAGGCTTAAATTCCCCGATTAAGAGGCAGAGAGTGTACAAAGAGATAAGTAGGCTGCAAGGGGATGTGGTGTTCATTCAGGAGACTCATTTGAAGAAAAGGGATGAGTGGCAGATGGCAAATAAAAAATTTCAGGGACAATGGTTTGCCTCAAATAGTGTTGAACTCAAGAAAGGGGGGGTAGGAATTTTAGTGAGAACTCAAATACCATATCAGGTACAGGAAATACAACAGGACAAAGAAGGGCGCTACATTATGGTTAGGATGCAAATAAAGGATCAGAAATTTTACTTTGGTAAATATTTATGGTCCAAATGTGGCACAAGGGGCCTTTTTTGTGGAATTGACCAAGAGGGTGGCTGAATTTGCAGAGGGACAACTAATTGTGTGGGGGGGGGGGGGAGATTTTAATTTAACGAGTAATCCTATTTTGGATAATTCCAGGGAGAAGGCCCTAGGGAATGTTAATAGTAGGAGAGCACTGAAAGCCATGGGGGTGCAGTTGGGAGTGGTGGATGCGTGGCAGGAGATGAAAGGGAGGAGAAGGGACTATACCTATTGGTCACCAGTGCATGACTCTCTGTCTAGGTTGGACATGGTGTGGGTGGCCAAGACATTAGTACAGGACCTGGGAGGGTGTGAGATCAGTGAGGGAACGTTGTCGGATCATGCCCCGGTTTGGATAGAGCTTAGGGTGGGGTAAACCTATAGAAAAGGCTCAGGGTGGTGTCTGAATGAATCTCTGCTGGAGGTACCTGAAATCATTAATCAAGTGAGAGACAATATTAAAGAATATCTAGAGCTAAATGACACAGCAGAGTGTAAAATTGGAACACTTTGGGAATGCCTAAAGGTGGTGCCCAAGATCGGCTAAAACAAGTATTTTTTGAGTGGGGGAATAAACCCAGTAGGATTTTGGCACATAGGCTGAAACAACAGCGACAGCGAAATTATATAACTAAAATCAAAGACGCACCAGGGAAAGATATGAGACAACCGGGGCAACTGCAAGAGCGTTTTGTAGAGTATTATAAACAATTGTATACACCAGATCAGAGAGGCATGCAGAGGGAGTTGGAAGAATTTTTGAGTATGGAGCTTCCGAGTCTGAGTACGGGGCAAGCAGAACAGCTTTCCCGCCCCATTGAGGTGGGGGAAGTGCTTGCGGTTATTAAGACCTTACCGTCTCATAAAGCACCGGGGCTAGACGGGTATACCAACAAATTTTATAAAAGGTTTGGGGATGTGGTGGGGGAGATATTGACAAGGCTCTTTAACTCTTTTAAGGAGGAGGGAGAGTTGCCAGAAACAATGAGAACAGCGGGTATAACATTGCTCCCAAAAGAGGGGAAAGATTTAACTTTATGTGGCTCATATCGCCCCATCTCATTGCTGGGAACGGATTTTAAAATTTATACCAAGGTACTGGCCAATAGGATAATACCCTATTTACCACAACTTGTGCATGAGAATCAGTCTGGTTTTGTCCCGGGGAGGCACACATCTGATAATATACGGAAAGTGCTGAATGCTATGTGGGAAGGTAAGCGAGGGAAGAAACAGATGTTATTGACAATTGATGCTGAGAAAGCTTTCGACCGGGTATCATGGCCCTTTCTTTTTAAAGTTCTGGAGAAGATGGGGATAGGAGGGAACTATTTGCGATGGGTTAAAGCGATCTATAATCAACCACAGGCGAAGATTCGCATAAACTGTGAATATACGGCGGCATTCGAATTACGGCGGGGTACGAGGCAGGGGTGCCCGCTGTCGCCGATTTTGTTTGTGCTATTGATGGAACCCTTAGCCCAACGGGTGCGTGAGTGTGGGGAGGTGAAGGGGGTTAGGTGGAAAGCCTTGGAAAGTAAAGTGTCACTCTTTGCGGATGACCTACTGTTTATATTAACTAATCCGTTGACGTCGTTAACTAAACTATATGACATCTTAGTGGAATTTGGGGAATATTCGGAGTTTAGAATTAATGCTACAAAGTCGGAGATTCTGAACATATCGGTTCAGGTGGACACGGAGCTACAAATAAAGGAGAAGTTCCCATTTAAATGGGCCAAGCACAGTATTACATATTTGGGTATAAAATTAACGGCGAGACAGCAGGACCTTCTTTGAGGCGAATTATGGAAGAATGGAAAAAGTAGTCAGGAAGGAACTGGACAGCTGGGGGAGTAAGAGCGTATCCTGGTATGGGAGGATGTCAGCAGTGAAAATGGTGATTTTACCTAAGTGGCTCTATCTCTTCACAGTGTTGCCAATTTGGGTACCAAAGAGCTGTCTTGCAAAATGGCAACAGGGGATTATGAAATATGTGGGGGGCCTGAAAAAGAACAGAGTAGCAAGGCGAATATTGACTAGAAGGAAGGAATTTGGGGGCATGGCTATACCGGATTTAGGGCGATATTGGGAGGCTGCCCAATTGGGTGCTAGTGTGGACTGGTGTGGGGATGAGAAAAAAGAGTGGGTATGGATGGAGTCAGAGGAAATAGGGGGGGGGGGACAGATTGGGGACTTATTATGGCTTCCCAGAGATGGGAATAGAGGTTTTAAAGGGGATAACCCGTATGTGAAGATAACATTGAAGGTCTGGAATAAGTGGAAATGTATTTGGCTAGGTAAGGAGGGGGTCTCTAGGCTGATACCGATTAGGGGGAATCCCGCCTTCCCACCGGGGGTGGGGATCACGGCTTACTTGCACTGGGAACGGAAGGGTTTAGTGTGGAGAGGTCAACTGTTGGAGGGACGGTCTTTGAAAAGCTTTACAGTTGTGAAAGAGCAGTTCCAACTGGAGGATAAGGACGCCTTTTGATTCCATCAGCTTAGACACTATATTCAACATAAGATAGTGCCGGGCCTGCGTGGAGATCCTACCGAGGTGGAGCAGATGTTCCTGATGGGCTGGAAGAGGGGGATTGTGACACAATTTTACACCATGATGCAAGGGGTAGGGTTAAGAGAGGCCTTTCAAAGGAAGTGGGAAGAAGATTTGGGAGTTGAGTTGGGGGGAGGACACTTGGAAGCAAATTTATCAATCACGCTATAAAGGTCTATTGGCGACCTCCCTAATTGAAAACAACTATAAGGTCATGTATAGATGGCACTTGACGCCAGTGCATTTGAAGAATATGTATAGTAATATAAGTGATCAATGTTGGAGGAAATGTGGGGAAAGGGGTTCTTATATGCATATATGGTGGAATTGTAAACTAATACAGGGAATGTGGTTGGAGGTGTTCAGCCTTATTGGCCCGATTTTGGAGAAAGAGGTGCAGCCATCGCCAGCCACGGCGATGTTAGGGGTACGGCCGCAGGATTTTAAAAGCTGGGAGGGGGATTTTGTGAATTTGGGGTGTGTAGCGTTTCGGTGGAGTTTGCTAAGAAATGGAAACAAGTGGGGGGTGCCACAGCTGGAGGAGTACTGTAGCTCCTTAGACCACATTTTTTTGATGAGTAAACTCACGGCACTGAAGAAGGAGCGACCACAAAAGTTTTTGAAGGTGTGGGGAAAGTATATAATATGGATGGCCAATAAGTAATATAGAAAGATATATATATATATAAACTGATGCTGTTTGGATGGGGGTAGGGGAGGTGGGGAGGGGAATGTGGTTATATAAAGTTATACCAGTTTTAATGTAATGAGATTTGTAGGCATCGTGGATGGCCTTTGTAGATGTGTTGCAATGTTATTCAGTGATAGTGTGATTGTCAAATTGGTGTGTAATAAAAATAAAGTTTAAAAAAAAAAAAAAGTAGTGGCCCAGCACAGATCCCTAGGGTACTCCACTAGTCTTCATTGAGAAAATTGGCCATTTAGCCCTATTCTCTGCTTTCTTTAACCAGTTCCTGATTCACAATAGTACACTGCCTCCTATCCCATGACTTTTGCCAAGAGCCTCTTATGAGGGACTTTGTCAAAGGCTTTCTGAAAATCCAGATACACTGTATCAACCGGTTTACCTTTGTCTACCTGTTTATTCACACCTTCAAAAGAATACAGCAGATTAGTAAGACAAGACTTTCATTGGCTAAATCCATGTTGGCTTTCTCCCATTAAACCATGACTATCTACATGTTTAGTAATTTTCTTCTTCCTTGGCATACCTTAAGTCCAGTCCCAGTGTGTGGGTTGTCACCCCCAAACAGCAGCTTGGAGACTGACAGTAACAAAGCTTGATGACATCACCCTACATAGGGCACTGCCATCGTCCACCAGGCTCTGTATTGTCAGTCTCCAAGCAGCTGGAGAGTGGGGATTCGCTGTTAGGTTTTGTTTGGTTTAAACTCACTTTGCTTTGAGTTTTTTGGGTTTATAAAGAAGCTGGTGTTGGTGTAGCTGAAAGGGGGGAGGGGAGCGCTGGCCCATTATCACAGCCTTCGGGCCGTTTTATATTTAAAAAAAAAAAAAAAAAAAAAAAGTAAAATATTTTGGCGGTGAACCACGCAGCTGATCCAAGTCAGCAATCGACTCCATTCAGGTCGCAAGGTCTTCCGGTGCGAACAGAACAGGCAAGGAAATTCAGTGTGTCGTGGCTCCCAATCCCTGAGGGATGAGGAGCCACGTGGAAAACCCTGCCTCTGAAACTCCCACTGTTGATGCTGCTTCTAGGGCTTAGCAGGTGGGACAGGGAGTCGGCGCCAGTAAGTGAAGTAGCAGCAGAGGAGCTGCGGGCTTTTAAGTAGCACGAGGGCAAGCTGTCTCCAGAGCAGGGGGGCAGGCTCGGGCATCGGCGTGTTGTGTGGGACTGCATTTTGCAGTGCTGGGAGCATGGGGGCCTGGTAAGATCTCCACACAGTGCTGTTTTTTAATGTTCCTGTGTTCGCTTGGGCTCCTTTTGGTTAAAGCGAGAGAAACATTACATCACAGTGGAGACAGCCTCTCAGGAAAAGGCTCTGTGAAAGGCACATTACTGCTATAGTTGAGGGGAGACCACCCAGCCTCAGGGGAAAGGTAGGGGTGTTCTCAGAGATCAGTTTTGGTGTGCTCCACGGTAACTGTCATGCCTGCCAAGGCCAGCTGCTTGGCATGTGGGCTACGTAAGAGTTTGCTTTCCACGTCATGTTTTTGTAAAGGTTGTGTTGGAAATGACCCCTTGACAGAAGGGGACCTTGATGGGCCCCACAAGGGGAGTCAGCTTAGGCCCCTAGAGAGCACTGATGGGCCCTCTGGATCCGTCGCAGGACTATACTCCCCCATGATAACTACAACAATGGGGTCAAGTGTTGAGGACGGGGCATCCGCTCAACCTAACGGGTGGGAAGGGCGCACATCCATCTCTCAGCAGGGGCCCGCTGGCACGTGGCTCCCCAGTGGGTTTCTTTCCTGAGTTAGTTCGTTCTCATGCAAAGGCCTTTTCAATGAAACAGGGTGAGAAGCCATCCGGGGCTTGGCACAGTCCAGTCACAGGGACGGAGCCTCCCAGAAAAAGAGGAAACTGGTCCTAGTAACAGGAAACTGGAGGTGGACCTGTGGGAGGAGACTTGGTCCCTCGGGTCAGAGGAGGACAACGACCCCACAGAACTGATAGGGACAGATGTTGCTGAGCTGGAAGGTGAGATCCTGCAGGGAGAGGAGTCCCGGATTGTGCATGTTTCTTGCCAGGAAGAGCTCACCACACTGATCACTCAGTCCTTGGCAGCTCTTAACATATCCAGGGAGGAGAAAAGAAGAAAAGGGACAAAGAATGCTATAGAGTGCTTGGGGTTGCTTGCTGGCCTAGGCGTTCAGGTGTTGGTTCATTTCAAAGTGGCTGAGTTTTTCAGCTAGTTTTAGAATGGTTTATAGTTCAGCTTTAGTCTGTTTTGTCAATACTGAGCCTGGTGGGCAGTGGCAGTTCCCTATGTAGTTGATGTCGTTAAGCTTTGTTACTGTCAGTCTCCAAGCTGCTGGTTGGGGGTGACAACTCACATGTCGGACTGGACTTGAGGTACTTGAGGAAAGCCAATTAGCAGGTAAGACCTAATTACCCTTTATAATGATTTCTACCATTTTGCCCAGTACTGACATCAGGCTCACTGGTCTGTAATTTCCTGTATCACCCCTAGAACCCTTTTTAAAATTTGATGTTACATTGGCCCCCCCTTCCGTCTTCCACTACTACAGATAGTTCACAGATTACTAATAGGTCTGCAGTCTATTTCAATTCTTTCAACATCCTCTGATCAATGTTCCCTCTAATTTTCTGTAGGCTGTGTGCGCATAAAATATCAGCCGTGCGGCATTTGAAGGAAGGTTACATTTTTTGTGCGCTACATAACGACACTTGGAATTATATACTTTCAAATTTGACTACACATTAGAATACAGTATGTACACCACATTGATGTTAATCAAATTAAATGAAAATAGACGATTACTAATAAAAAACTAAAATAAACAGATTAAACTAGTAGTGGCCTGCTCATATGTTATCATCCATTCGTAATAAATAAATGTACAATAAATTAATAGGTGCTGTGATGATAAACGTTCACTAAAAATGCATACATAACCCTTTGCAATATAAACTCTTACTAATAGTCTTTCATCAGCATGAAAAGAGGAACTCATGGAGCGTATTTAAGGCAAAAAGCCAGAAAACTATATGCAATGATAGGAATAGTTGGCCAAAAATGATTAGCCTAAAAAACAAGAGAAAATGGCTTGAAAACCGTGGTTCAGCTAATAAAACAGTCTGGACGAAAAAAATCTGCTCCAGCGGTCTCCAATAAAAACAGTTTGAAAAGATTTACAAATTCAATCATTTCCAACGTGTGCAAAACCAAATAGCATGCATGGGAAGGAGTGACATGTTTGCTTCTTTCTCACATTCCAATTTAAAATACTTCAAATTGTTACATCCTGTCTGAATATTCCTGATATTCTTCTGACTAGAGCTAAAACAAAAGGGGAAATATCACACCCCCCCCCCCCCATTCCCGACTGGAAGAGGCTAGAGATGCGTTTGGGAAAGTGAGGAGAGGGGACCTTTACACCCCAGTAAATAAATTGAGAAGTCAAGTTGGGCAAACTAGGTGGTCGCCTAGGGCAGCAAAGAGCAAGGCATTCAAACCTAAATAATATACTTAGCCAGAAGGGTATAAAGCTTAAGGTCTATCTAGGGCTCCAACACCTTGAACCATCTCCAGAGCTCGCCCTGGCCAAGTCACATGATCTGATGTGCGCTGAAAAAGAGCAGTCATGGAGAAAAAGAGGAGACGCAACCACTGTTCCCTCTAAGCTGTGCGCGTGTGCGCGCGCACACACCTCGCCGAGCGAGCGCACACAACTTAAGGTATTTCCTGGAACAGCTTTAATTTATCCTCTTGTTCAAAGCTGACAAAGTGTTTTTTCTGTAACTTGCCACTTCATTGATGAGATGAATGTGTTATGTACATCAAAGGCAGTTTGGTCTCAGACTGGGTCATGCAACTGAAACTGTTCTGACTGCTATGCTTAGAAACATATGGCAAATTAAATTTCAGTTGCATGACCCAGTCTGAGACCAAACTGCTTTGAACAAGAGGATAAATTAAAGCTGGGCCTATAATTTCCAAATCAATATCATCAAGTATAGGCCATTTCAGGACAGGACAAATAATGCCTGCTTCCAGCAAATAGACACAGCAGCGTTAAGAAAACTTGCACCAATCATAATGTTCCAGGAAATACTTTAATTTCTTCAGATAGCTCTGGGATGTGTATTCATTAGCACACCTAAAAACTGTATTGCATGCAAGATCAGTTTAATGGGTGTAATCTACAAATTAAGGCAAATAACATTGATTGGCACTTAAGTTTTATTCTGCATTACAAGAACAATTTAACATTAATGTATGAAACAAATCAAAACACTGTCTGAAATTTGGAGAGAAAAAATGAAATCAACCAAAATTAAACCTAATTTTTTTCCCCAGTGCACATCACTGAGAAGCCTCCATCTCTGCTTCTTCCCATCACGTCGTGTTAGATGCTGATAGATAGCAGAGGCTCTGCTAGAATTAGTATCTCACGTACAGATTTTTAAAATAGCTCCAGAGGAAAAATAGCCTTCTTGCTCAGGAATTTAATAAAATGTAAATTCTGACATCTCAGAACATTCACTGAGCTTTCCAGTTTACGTCTAAGAAACTTGGGGCCCTTGAACCTCCTCCCCCCCCCCCTTCATTTGAGGATCATTAGAGAAAGACGGGGGTGTTTATGGGTTGCTGAGGCCTATCTGCATGCTTCAGCTCACAGGGCTCTTCTCGTGGATCAGCAATTTGCGAGTGATGCTGGCAAGCCAGCAAGTTTGTTTGAAGAGGTGACGCACAAAAAAAATGTACCTACACCTCCCAAAGTGTAGCTCAGTCATGTGAGTTCTGGCAGGTAAACATAAATGGAGTTCATTAATTTGGTTTGCGCTAACCACATATAAATATTAATGCACTGGCATCTGCATACTGTGTGTCTCATTTAAATATTTACATTATGTCAGGCAATTCTATGTTAACAGCAATGCAAGCACATTACTGTTAATGACACATGAATACAGATTTAATACACGTTAACAGTCTGTTATCCAGGTATTTACTTTATATTAAACCATTAAAGCACCTTAGTAAACAGGCCACATGACTTTGCAGAGATCGGCATCTTTACTCCGTCTTAGTTCAGGAGGTCTCATGAAAGGAGAATCTAGCAGGACTAGAAACGAGATGGTTTGCAATGTGATATGAACTATGAAAGCCTTTGCACTTGATTATTTTCCAAGGAAAATAAACTGTTATTTGTCAAGTCGGTCAGTCTCCGTCCCATTTCACTTCTAATGCCCAGTGATTATAGTGCAAGCTAGTCCCCACCTGCATTCTGATGCACTTGGGCTTCCAGTCTCGAGGATTAATTGAATCACTATAATTACAGGAGAAAAGAGCGATCCTCCCTGCCATGGTATCAGTTCCTGATACATAAGACCACCATCATCCCCGTTTCACTCACCTATCCCCGACGTAGCCCCACACAATCTGGCAGCAGTCCCAGAGCACCGGTCGTCTCCTCTTCGCTGGTGCAGTGTGTTGCTCTCCCTTCTCTGCACGTGGCACTGGAGGCTGGCTGAGGGAGGAATCAAAGGAGGCGCATGGCTGGCTAGCAGGCAGGCACAAGAGCAGTGAGAGGCTGACTAGCTGGCTGCCCCTCCCTTTTATTTCCCTCTTTAGCCTGTGTCATGTGAGAGGAGTGAGGAGGACTCAGAGATGCGGAAGTGACATCACGGAATTACCCGGTAATTACAGAATGCAGGAAAATCGGTGGGCTTAAAAAAAATCGAGGTTTAATATGAAAACCCAGGAACTCCGGAATTTTTGTGCGCTCCGTTGTAAGTTGTGTGCGCTCGCTCGTCGAGGTGTGTGCGCGCGCACACGCGCACAGCTTAGAGGGAACAGTGCCTCTGATGTATACCATCCTGTCCAGGTGATCTAACTACTCTTCAGTTTATTAAGTAGTTGTAATACATCTTCCCAGTCTATCAATATTTTTTTCAGTTCTTCCAATACATAAGCTTTATATACCATTTCAGGCACAGGTTAACTTCCCTGCATTTTCTCCAGTCAACATACTAGCACTAAACGCAGCAACAATAACCAAATGCCTCGAAGACATGAATGACTGTCTCAGAGCCAACAATTTAACGGTCAACTATGATAAAACTGAAGCAGTGTTCGTCACCAGGAACCCCACCTTCATACCTCCACAAACTATCAGCATCCTAGACAAACACATAGTAGTCAAAGAAGAAGTTATCTGGGCATCACACTAGACAGAGCTTTAAACCTGAAATCCCACATCACCAAGACCGCAAACAAGACCTATCAACGATTGAAAACAATCAGACAAATCAAACGAATGCTCTGCCAGGACCACTTCCGCACAGTGTGCCAAGCACTCATCACACCACTGCTTGATTATGGAAACTCACTATATCAAGGCCTACCTCAGCAGACACTCCACCCACTACAGATGGTACAAAACACCACAGCACGCATCATTACAGACACACCAAGGACCGAGCACATCACTCCCGTCCTACAGCAACTGCACTGGCTCCCAATGGTGACAAGAGCTAAATACAAAACAATCATGATCATCTTCAAAGTCATTCACCATATCTCAGCAGACGTACTTCAAAACGTCATAACAAGAGACATCAGCAGTAGACCAAAAAGAACCAATAATGACAACATGATCGTCACACCTGCAGGCTGTCACAAAACCAAACATCATCAAAGAGAGCACTATCACTACTGGCATCCATCACTACTGGCATCCACACTATGGAACTCCCTCCCAACGAGCCTGAGAGCATTAGATGACCTCAAAGACTTCCGCAAAGACCTCAAAACATATATTTATTTATAGAAACATATGAGCATCCAGGCAACATCCCATACCCAAACTGAAAAACCACCTACACTGCCAACTAAAACATGCACCCATCCTAGCCACACACACAAGTTTATCATACCACGTTATTAAATACCCTCATGTTAAATGTTACCTTTTAATTGTATTGTCTAAATGCTTTTATATAACTGTGCTGTCTAAATGTTTACATGTACCCTAATGTTAATTGTAACCCTCCAATTGTGATGTGACGTGACCACCTTGATTGAAGGATAAGGTGGTATACAAGTCTGTCTAAATAAATAAATTTTCTTCAGTAAAGACCAAAGCAAAAAATTAATTCAGTCTCTCTTCTATGGTCTTACCCTTGCTTTGTGCCTCTTTTAGAGTGGAGTGGAGGAGTAGCCTAATGGTTAGAGCACTGGCTGGGGAAGCAAGAGACTAGGGTTTGATTCCCACTCGCACTCCTTGTTGCCTTCGGCAAGTCACTTAACCATCTATTGCCTCAGAAAAATCCAAGTTATCAGGGTTTTAAGTTACAATGTAAACCACTTTGACAGAAATGATAAAGCAGTATAAAAAACCTGTTAAAATGTTTACCCCTCTATCATTTGTTGATCCAACTGATACAGGTTTTTTGCTACGAATGTACTTTTATTATGCATTTTTCCTTCCATGGCGAGCTTTTTTTTTTTTCTTTTCTTCAAATTATCTCTATGCCTGCCTTATCAATGCCATGCATCTATCTTGCCAGTGCTTCTTTCCTGTTGTCATTTGGCTTCTTTTTCCATTTCCTGAAAGCTTCTTTTTTGGCCACAACAGCCTCTCTGACCTCACCTTCCTTTTACTTTTCTTAAAGCGTGGACTACATCTGTTCTGGGCTTTCAAGATGTTTAAAAGTACCAACACCCATGCTTGATGTAAATCTTTAACCTTTGCAGCTGCTCCTTTTAGTTTTTTCTTATCTATTATCCTCATTTTATCATAGTCTCCCTTTTGAAAGTTAAAAGGTAGTACTGTGGATTTCCTTGCTGCTGTTCTTCCATTTATTAAATTCAAATGCGATCCTGCTATGATCACTATTGCCAAGTGGCCCAGCACCCTTATCTCTTGCACAAGATCCTGTGTTCCACTAAGGATTAGGTCCAAAATAACTTCTCCTCTTGTCAGTTCATGAACCAGCTGCTCCAAGAAGCAGCCATTAGCTATGAGCAATCGAAGCACTAAAAGTAGGTCTTCCACACCATGCATTTGCTAAGTCTGGAAATGTTGATTAGAAGATGCTCAGGACTCATCAGAGGGTGGGGAGAATCATGGCTATAATAAAGGGAGACACCTGGTGACTGGATTTAAAGCCCCCCTCATACAGGGTTATTGAAGGAGCCCTAGTGCATAGTTCCTGGGCTCTAGGCTATTGCAGTGACTGGACTAGGAACAGTGGGAAGGATCCCTAAGAGTTGCGAGTGGAAGTTCATTGAGCCAGGATCCAAGCTCTGGTTCTGACTGAGCTTCAAGAGAGGAGAAACGAAAGGGCCAAAAACCCTCCAACTCCTCCCTCCTCACCACCACAAAAAAGTGGGATTTTATAGCCCTCACCTATAGAATGGACCATACACATTTTTCTCTGTGGACAAGCAAGAAGTAATCCCTCACATATGGGTGATGTCACAGACAGAGCCCCGTGTGGGAACAATCCCCAGCTTCTATTGGAAACTTTTGGGAGGCTTCACCACGCTTGTGCCTGTTTTCTTGCCTGCCGCGGCGCCATCTTTTCCAATCTTTATTTTCTGTTGAGCTCCACAGAAGTGTTTTTTGGTATCTGCCAGCAAACGTGTCTTCCTTTTTCCCCTCCAGAGGTCATTTCAGTTGTTTTTTTCTTTCTGCCTGCTGTCTGTTCTGTTGCGGTTCTGCTCTGTTTATGGTGCTATTTTTGGTAACTTATTTTATTCTTCTCTTTCATTTCCTGCAGCCGGCACCATCAAGCTGTTTGCATTTGCCACGGCTGTTTTCTCAGACATGTCCCAAAAGCCGGCCAGCGGCTTCAAGAATACCAAATGTGCCCAGACCATCTCTGTCACAGACACACAATTGTTACCTCCAGTGTCTGCGTTCCAATCACCAGCCCTCCTATTTGTGTTTGTGTCTGCAGAGAAGGAGAGGCCCGAAGGATCGAGCAAGGCAAAGGGAGTCCCTCTTTGGCCAGCACTCTGATTCAGCATCTTCGGCACTGGCATCAGTCCTGAAGGCCCCTCTAGGACCTGCTGAGGTATCGACATCAAGAGGTTCTTGGGCTCATTCGGAGCAGAGTGGCTTGGTGGTCAGGCATGTCAGCTCTTCGTCGATTTCCATCTGGAATCGAAGAAGGATTCTACGTTGACTCCATCGACATTGAAGGGGACCCATCTGAGCATCAGGTATCATAGACGACATAACCCTTCCAGACACTATGGCAGTGACCGTGAATGGCCTGCCAAGGTGCCCCAGTAAGAGGAATTGACCCCCAGAGTGCTGGAATGGGCACCAACCATCTCCCGATGACAGAGGCCATGCCAATATCCCTGCAGGGATGCCGGAGACAGTGGTCGAAGCGGCCCCTGCCCCGAGGCCTTCAGATGTGGCAGCCATGGAGGAAAGCCTCTGAGCCTTCGAGGCCCATATGGCAGTGGTACTGGCAAAACAGCAGGCAGGTGCTTCAGTGCCCATAGCATCGTTGCTGCACATTTTGCGGCCGATCATCGAAACTCATGCATTGCCTGTAGAGGCATTAACATTGGGGCATGGGTCGGAACAGATGCTGGTCCCTTTAGGGACCATCTCTCTCTCTCGTGTGTCGGAGTCTGATGCCCTGACAAAACCTCAGAAGCACTTGATGCCCCATTGATCCCATCAACACTCTCCCTCTCCGCGCAGTTGGAGGGAGCATCGAGCAGTGTCTCGGCAATACTTCCACTTCCTTTTGGAGTCGGAGTCTTGACGGCTGGGCGACCGATGTGGAATCAGAAGTCCTGTCAGAAAGCAGGTCTCCTGAGCTCCCATCGGACCCCTCTCCTCCAATTGAATGGCAGAAGTCTCTTCCAGAGGACATGTCCTTCCAGGACTTCGTGAGGGCTATGGCCAAGGCCATCCCATTTTTCACTGGAGGCAGAGGATGTGCTTAGGGTGGAGGAGCTGGAGATCCTCCAGTACCCCTTGACCCCTAAGGAGGCAGTGCTGGTGCCAATGCACTGGATCCTACAGAGGCTGCAAATGAGGATGTGGGAGAACCCCCTCACAGTGCCCTCTGTCCTCAATGTACGGGGTCCAAAAGGTCCCAGGTTTTGAAAAGCCTCAGCTCCTGCACCACATCTTGATGGTAGAGTCTGCCCTGAAGAGAATCAAGATCAATAAGACTCATTCCTCTATGCCCCTAGGCAGAGACACACAGGCACTGGACTCTTTTGACAAGAGGTGCTTCCAGAGCTTGATACTAGTGGCCAGGGTTGTCTTGTACTAGCTATATATGAGCATGTTCTGGAAGGACATCATGCTGGCTCTTGCTGAACTGGGCTCGATCCTCCCCCCAAAGAAGCTGCATGCCTATGGTGTCCTGGTGGGCCATAACAAGGACTGTTTGAAGTACATGCTGTGGGCGATGTATGACGCCTTTTGAGTCAGCCTGCAGGGCAGCAACAGTGGGCATTAGAGCCCGCTGGCTTGCCTGACTCCAATCTTCAGACTTGGAACAGTTGGTGCAGAATAAACTGACAGACGTGCTTTGCCAGGGAGAGAATCTCTTCAGGGAGCAGGTGGAGGCGAAAGCTGGTGATATAGAGAAGCAGCACATCGACTTCACCAGGCTCTGAAGGAAAACATCCGATCCCTCTTGCAACAGGTACCAGGAGAGTCAGAAAATCTACAGTACTTCCCGAGCCCTCAAAACTCTCAACAGAAGGTGCAGGCCCCTTTCCAGCAGCGACAAGAGAAGGCTCAGCCTACTCTGCAGCCCAAGCTGGGGACGGGGTTTTGCCCGCCTCTTTCGGAGCATAGCCAGTCTACCAGTGTCCACAGAGGGAAACCCTCATGGGGGGGGGGGAGGGGAGGGGAGGCAGCTCATCCTTTTTTGCCTACAGGTGGCCTCTCATAACCTTGAACTTGTGGGTGCTGCAAGTTGTCCAAAGTGGCTACATGCTGCACTTAGCTGAACTGCTGCCTCCTTCCCCACCCCCTCAAGGGGGTGCGCCCTCAATCCTCTCCATCTTAACCTGCTCAAAGAAGAAATCGCCACCCTTCTGACTGATCTTGCCATAAAGCCTGTGCCTTCGGCTCAGATCAGGTGGTGGTTTTACTCCAGGTACTTTCTGGTCCCCAAGAAGATTTGGGGGGTGGGGGTTTCAGCCCATCTTGGACCTCAGAAACCTCAATACCTTCCTAGTGCGAGAAAAATTCAAGATGGTCTTTCTGGGGTCCCTACTCCCTTATCTTCATAGAGAAGATTGACTATGCTTCCTGGATCTCAGATGCCTACACGCACATATCAATCCATCCCGCCCACAGGAAATATCTCAAATTCGTCTTGGGGGAACAGCACTTCCAGTACTGTGTGCTTCCCTTCGGTCTGGCTTCTGTGCCCCATGTCTTCATGAAGTGCCTCATGGTGGTGGCAGTCTATCTCGAGACATGGAGTGTTTTGTGTTCGCTTATCTGGACAACTGGCTCATAAAGAGCACCACTCCAGAAGGAGTCTGGCAGTCAAGTTGGATGATCATTCAGGTGCTTGAGCTGTTGAGGTTTGTGGTCAGCTACCCCAAGTCCCACCTTCAGCCTACCCAATGACGAGTTCATAGGGGCCTGGGCTTTTCTCCTGCTGGACCATCTGCAGTGGTTGACTGCCTTGGTCTGCAATATCCAGTGGAGACGTCGGGTAATGGCTCGTGGTATGTTGACTGTCTTCAGTTATATGACCTAGACGGTGCAAATTGCTCCCCTGGCACATCTGTCAATTGAGACAAGCTCAATGGACTCAGAGTACTCCAGTGGAAGCAAGCCACTGGTCACCTCCGGGATTGGGTGGCGGTCACCGTACCTCTGGCCCAGTCTCTACACTGGTGACTGGACCCTCAGAACCTACTCAAGGGTCTTATCTTTCAAAAACCATATTCTCAGCAGACTCTGACAATGGACGGTCCTAGCTGGGTTGGGGGGGTGCATCTGGATGGTCTTCACACGCAAGGCATTTGGTCCGAACAGGAGAGCCTCCACCAAATCAATTTCTTGACGCTGTGGGCCATAGCAAACACGCTCAGGGTGTTCCAGGATCACCTAGCCAACCAGATTGTTCTGATTCAGAACGGCAGTCAAGTAGTAGTGTACTGCGTAAACAAGCAGGGAGGCACAGGGTCGTATCTCCTGTGCTGGGAAGCAGTCCGTTTGTGGTAGTTTGCTGTCACTCATGATATGGAATTGAGAGCCACCTATCTGCCCGGGGAGCTGAACTCCTTGTAGACCAGCTGAGCCACATCCACCAGCCGCACGAGTGGACTCTGAACAGGGAGGTGTCGGCCCAGATCTTTCAGAAGTGGGGTACTTCCTTGATCTGTTCACCACTCCGTTCAATGCCCAAATAGAACAGTTCTGCTCCACCGTCGCTTCGAGCTGCAGTCTGGCACAAAGGAAAGCCAGAGAAGGAGCAGAGTTCACGAGGAGGGGTGTAGGGAGAGAGAAGAGAAGAGAGGTAATGAGGGGCAGTAGAGTGAATGCATTTGTTAGAAAGAGAAGTTTGAATTGGATACGGAAATGGGAGGGGAGCCAGTGAAGTGATTTTAGAAGAGAAGTTATGAGTGTATCGGTCCGGCAGAAGATTAGCCATGCAGCAGAGTTCTGGATAGATTAAAGAGTAGCGATGGCACTGAGGGAGACCAGCAAGGATGTGGTTGCAGTAGTCAAGATGGGATGTGACCAAAGTGGGACAAGAGACTTAGTAGTGTGTTCAGAGAGGAAGGGATGAATTTTGTCAGTTATAGCTAAAACCTATTTCTTTCTCTACATGTTGAATATGTGTGGAGAAGGAAAGGGAGGAGTCAAAGATGACCCTAAGGTTGCGGGCCAAGGAAACGGGAAGAAGAGCGTTGTCAAACAGTGATATTGAAAGGAAGGGGGAAGGAGAGTTTAGGAGGGAAAATAAGCAGTTCAATTTTAGCCATATTTAATTTTAGGTGACAGTGAGACAGCCAGGCAGCAATGTCAGATAAGCAAATAGAGAGAAGAATTTGGAGCGAAGGAGAGATGTCGTCATGTGTAGATAGATT
This sequence comes from Ichthyophis bannanicus, assembly GCA_033557465.1. Lineage (NCBI taxonomy): Eukaryota > Metazoa > Chordata > Amphibia > Gymnophiona > Ichthyophiidae > Ichthyophis > Ichthyophis bannanicus. The sequence goes on from CM066045.1 coordinate 60,433,753, forward strand.
TGAGAGTCATCAGCATAAAAATGATACTGAAAGCCATGGGAAGAAATGAGGGCACCAAGGGACTGGGTATAGAGAGAGAGAAGGAGAGGGCCCAGAACAGACCCTTGAGGGACACCAACTGAGAGAACGATAGCAGAAGAGGAGGAACCTCCAGAAAGAACGATTGGAGAGATAAGATTCTCCAAGAACAAGCAGGAAGTCGATCCTTGCTTATGGGTGACAGCACCGACGGAGCCTGTGCGGAGCAGTTCCCCAGCTTTCAAAGAAAGCCTTTGGGATTGCTATCATGCATGTGTGGTCCTCTTTCCGCCCAAAGGTGCCATCTTGCTCAGTCCCCCTTTTTCTGCGGAGCCCTTCGGATGCATGTCCTCGTCCCTTGGAAAAAGTTCTTTGACTTCGGCCTTTTGGCCCCCTTTTTTCTGGTTGCACCGGTCCTCTCCAGTCCTCCCCTTCATCCCTGCTTCGGCGGTGGGCTAGGAGATCCCTTTTTTGCTTATTCCTTACTGGTTTTCTGTCGGGCCCTTTTCACGCCCTTTTTTCTCCAACTGCTGGCCTCAAGGGTTTTTGACCTTGCAGGGGCCATTTTTGCCCCATGGCCACGGGATTTAAGAAATGTCAGATGCTCCAAAAATATGTCGCTCATAGACACCCACGACTGCAGTCTATGGTATCTGGGGGCTGACCACAACCTGGAGCTCTGCTCACTCTGTAAGAAAATGTCCGTTAAGGCCTTGTTCAGCCACAAGCAGAAGTCCGACATTTTCTGCAAGGCAGCCCCAGGATTTCCAGTGGCACCTCGCCCTTCCGATCCACCGCTGGCAGGGTCCCCTGCTGTAACCCCACAACCTAAGCATTACTCTGATTAGGGTTTGTCCAAGGTGGAACGGCGGAAGAAGACGATGACGACGACCTCAAAGTCACTGTCGGGGGTTCCAAATAAGCGCGAGCAGTCTCACGCTCGTTTTCTTAGCGCCCTCCGGCATTCCTGAGGGTCAGACAAGGAGCGGCCTCAAAGTTCCTTGTATGGACACGGAGGCCTCCGGCGATGGCACCCAGTCTCCTGAGGCTTGTCCCTGTGAGGACCCTCTCTGCTCCTCCATGCCAGACCCGATAACCCTGGCGTCGCAGGGACCCACTCCCGAGTGGGAGTCCCAAATGCTGGCACTGGAGCATAGTGTTTCTGCCTTCCTCACTGCCCAGCAGGCGCTCTTGTCCAGCATAGCTGGCTCGCACTTTGAGACCGAGGGTCACCTGACTGGGGTCCCGACAACTGCCCTGGAAACCCCCGAGAGCCACAGGCCTCGTGAGTGTCCTCGGCACTGGTCTCGCTCGCCGTCCCATTCTTCGGGGGCGAGGTCTTCCGGTGTCTCCAGCTCCAAGCAGGTGTCGGCCACAGGGTGCGGGGACTAGCCCGACTTCGAGTACTCCTCGGACCTCTCGGGCTGGGAATCGGATAGGGGAACTTCCCCGGAAACCTGTGCCCATAGAGATCTCCTCTCTGACCCATCCCCGCCTGCCTCGCAGAGGACCCTTCTTTCCTGGCATTTGTGTGGGATATGACTCGGGCCCTCAACCTGCCGACACAGACTGAGGAGGAGCCGAGGGCAAAAGAACTTGACATCCTGCAGTATGAGTCTCCGCCCAGTTTGTCTATCCCAGCTACTTCCCCTCATGTGGGAAACGCCTGCCTTGGTCCCTATTGTTAGTAGGAGACTCGATTCAATGTACAGGGTCCAGCGTGGCCCAGGGTTTTGGAAGACCCAACTTCCTCACACCTCCATGGAAGTCGAATCCGTTATGCGGAAACAGAAGAGTCTGAAGACACTCTTCGGTCCCGCCTGGCAGGGAATCCCGTGTCCTCGAAACCCTCGGGTGCAAGGCCTACCCAGGATCTATGCTGGCATGCCGCATTCAGGCATACCATTTGTATATGGGTATGTTCCTGCACGACATCTCAAATGAGCTCAGTGGTTTTTCCGTGGATCTGGGTGGGGACCACCTCCTTAGGTTCCAGTCCCTCCTGAGGTCAGTCGCAGACTGCTCAAAATACCTTTCCTGCGCCGCGTACGATGGGTTAGAATTTCCGCCATTGTAGCGGCAGCGGGCATTGGAGCCCGACGCCAGGCGTGGTTCCAATCTTTGGACCTTGAGCAGTAGGTCCAGGAAAAGCTCCTGGATGTCCCCTGCCTTGGTGAAAAGCTCTTTGGCAAGCCCTTGGAGGACAAGGCAGCCGAGATCGAGACGGAATTTGTGACTCGCACCCATCTCTCTCGCAAAACATCCTCGCTTCCCCGGAAGAAGCAGCACACCAAAAAGCCCTTCTAGAGGAAAGGGCTCACCTACCGGGGATACCCGCCTGCCCCCACGCTGGCGGTCAGCACTCAAGGCAAAGGGAGTTCTCAGGCCCATCAGAAGCCCAAGGGGCCCAAGGCCCAACCACCGGCACAACCCCAGCCAGCACCAGGGTTCTGACGCCAAAAGCATAGCCTCTCGCCCCCCTGGCGCTTCTGCCCATGAGAGGACGCCTGTCTCTTTTCGCTACCAAATGGGCCGCTATCACTTCAGACACCTGGGTCCTACAGGTGATTCGGGACGGACATGGTCTTCGCCTGGACAGACCCCTCCTCCCTTCTCTCTGGCGGGAGTCTACCCAGCTTCCTTTGCCCCAGGCTTGCTTGCAACAAGAGTTGAGCAATCTCCTCGGCCAGCAGGCATTTGAAAGGGTCCCGCCACATCTCCAGGGTCTGGGATTTTATTCCCGGTACTTTCTCGTTCCAAAGAGAATGGGGGGCCTCCACCCCATCCTCGACCGCAGGAACCTGAACAAGTTTCTGGTGTGGGAGAAGTTCAAAATGCTATCCCTTGGCGTCCTGCTGCCCTACCTCTGGCAGGGCGATTGGCTATGCTCTTTAGATCTCAGACTTTTGCGCTCGCATTCCTGTCCACCGCAAACACAGGAAGTACCTGCGTTCCAGGTTGCAGGGGGAGCACTTCCAGTACAGAGTGCTCTCCTTCGGGCTCGCATCTGCACCGCAAGTCTTCACCAAGTGCCTGGCGGCAGCTGTGGCTCACCTCCGGCTGCAGGGTATGTCGGTCTACCCTTACCTAGACGATTGGCTTGTCTCGGGCACCTCGGCAGAGGAGGCTCAATCCTTCTCGAGCGCCTCTGGTTTATGATCAACTATTCCAAATCCCGGTACAGACCCTGGAGTTCATCGGTGCTCTTCTCGACACAGAGCATGCGACCACTTTTCTCCCTCGAGCACACGCGGATAGACTCCGTGCTCTGGCTGCTGAGGTTCATGGCAGGCCCAGAGTTTCGGCGTGGGCAATGCTGTGCCTCCTGGGACACATGGCCTCGACAGCGCATGTCATTCCCCATACGCGCATGCACATGCGAGTGGCCCAATGGTACCTCCGGGTACAATGGACCCAGGCCTCGGGCAGCCTCCAGGATCCCATCCGGGTGTCTTACAGCCTAGTCGAGTACCTGGTCTGGTGGCAGGACCCCCCCAGAGCCTCCTTCAGGGCATGCCTTTCCATACTCATCTGCACAAACTCATCTTGACAACAGATGCCTCGCTGTTGGGCTGGGGAGCCCACTGCGACAATCTCTGTACCCAGGGAAGGTGGTCGCCCGAGAAATCTCGTCAGCAGATCAACCTGCTCGAGCTTCAAGCAGTCCGGTTAGCCTTGAAGGTCTTTGAGCACCACCTGATGGGCAGGTCTGTGCTCGTGCAGACTGACAACAAAGTCGTGGTGTTCTACATCAAGGAGGGGGGCACGGGTTCCCACCTCCTCTGCTGGGAGGCATTTCTCCTCTACTCCTTCACAGTGCGCCGGGGCATGACCCTAAGAGCTGTCTACCTCCTGGGCCAAGACAATGTCCTTGCGGACAGGCTGGCAGGCTTCTTCGCCTTCACGAGTGGCGCCTGAGTCCACAGGTGGCTCTCCACCTGTTCTGCTGTTGGGGGACTCCATCCATGGACCTGTTTGCCAGCCCGGCGAATGCACAGCTCCCCCGATTCTGCGGGCTGACACCACACCCAAATATTGTGGCCCCAGATGCATTCCTCCTGTCTTGGACCTCCGGGCTGCTGTATGCGTTCCCTCCCACTCCTTTCCTGGTGAGGACCCTTCACAAGATCCAGCAAGACCAAGCCTCGGTGATCCTCGTGGCCCCTTCATGGCCTCAACAACCTTGGTTCCTGCTTCTACTCCGGCCCTCATTGGAGCCTCTGATTCCCCTGGGCAGTGCCCCTGGTCTGCTGATACAAGAGGAGGGGCGGGTGCTTCATCCAAACTTGGTCTCACTATCCCTGACAGCCTGGTGGTTGAATGGGTCTCTTTTGCCTCGCTATACCTCCTGGTGGAGATTGAGGTGTCCAAGAAAGGTCGACACATCTTCAGTAGTAGACTGGCTAATCTACTGAAGAGGGCTTTAAACTAGATTCGTTGGGGATGGGTGAAGACAGCCCCAGGTAAGTGAAACATAAATACCTTTATGGAAAATGGGTAAAAGGGGTAACATATGGAAAGCAGTGTGTATAAATGCCCGTAGCATGGGAAATAAGATCCCCAATGTTGAAGCTTTGATGGGAGTGGCTGACTTGGATTTAGTGACAGTTACAGAAACATGGTTCACAGAAAACCATTGACTGGGATGTAACTATACCAGGCTATACTTTATTCAGAAAGGACAGGGTAGGAAGAAGTGGAGGAGGAGTGGCACTATATGTAAAAAATAATATTAAAGCTTTGGAATTGCAGAGCTTAAAGGGAGAGAATAGGCATTGTGGGTTAAACTAGAAAGAGGGAAAGAGAAATTTATTTGCATTGGCGTGATATACAGACCTCTCTCGCAAGAGGAAGAGGTGGATAGAGTTAATTGAAGACATACGCAGTATTGCTAGGAAAGGGGAAGTGCTACTGATAAGGGATTTCAATATGCCAGATGTTTGGCACATCCCTGATGCAGTATCATCTAGAAGTAAGGAGATCCTGGATTCTCTACAGGGAGAACTATTCAGGCAATTGGTAACAGACCCCACACATGAAGGGGCCATATTGGACTTGGTGCTTACCAATGGTGAAAGTGTTTCTGATGTTATAGTGGGAGATCATTTTGCATCCAGTGATCACCAGATGGTGTGGTTCAGTATTAGGACTAGAGCTGTTAGAATCCATTCAAAAGCAAGGATCTTAGACTTTAGGAAGACTAATTTTGCCCAAGATGGGCCAATACCTCAGGGAGTCGTTACCGGGATGGGAACAGCTGAGTGATGTAGAAAAACAGTGGGCAAAACTGAAAGGGGATATTTTAAGGGCAACCAACCTTTTTGTTAAAATGATGAATAAAGGTAAAAGGAAAAGGAGACCGCTATGGCTTTCGATAGAAGTAGCTGAAAAGGTGAAGAAAAAGAGGGAGGCCTTCATGAAATACAAGAGATCACATAGAGAGGAAGACAGGCAACTATATTTGGAAAAACTTAGAAGCTAGCAAAGTAGTCAGGAAAGCAAAGATTCAAAAAGAGGAGGAAATAGCCAATGCAATAAAATACAGGAATAAGACATTTTTCAGATATGTTAGTGAGAAGAGGAGGGCCAAAAGTGGTATTGTCAGACTCAAGGGTGAAGAGGAGAAATATGTAGAAGCTGAAGAAGATAAAGTGGAATTGCTTAACAAATATTTCTGTTCTCTGTTCACAGATGAAGAACCAGGAACAGGACCTCAGAAAACACCCACAAACAGGAACAGAAGCGAGGGGCGTCTTGAATAATTTTCAGAAGACTGTGTTCGTGAGAAACTAGCTAAACTTGAAGTAGACAAAGCGATGGGACCAGATGGGATACAGCCTAGAATACTGAGGGAACTTGGGGACATTCTAACAGCTTCACTGACTGACCTTTTAAATGCCTCTTGGAGTCGGGACTGGAGAGAGGCTCATGTGGTGCCTTTACACAAAAGCGGAAGTAAGGATGTGGTTGAAACTACAGGCCGGTTAGTTTAACTTCAGTGGTGAGTAAATTATTTGAAACGCTGCTGAAAGAGAAAATAGTGAGGTTTCTGGAGTCCAGCAGATTACAGGATCCGAGGCAGCATGGATTCACCACAGGCAGGTCATGTCAGACAAATCTGATTGATTTCTTTTGACCAGGTGACCAGGGAGTTGGACCGAGGGAGAGCCCTAGATGTGGTGTATTTAGATTTCAGTAAAGCCTTTTGACACTGTTTCTTACAGGCGACTTATAAACAAACTGAGCACCCTAGGGATGGACCCTAAAGTTACTGTTTGGGTTAGAAATTGGTTGAGTGGGAGGCGACAAAGGGTACAGGTAAATGGCGCTCACTCTGAGGAGAAGGAGGTTACTAGTGATGTGCCCCAGGGATCTGTCCTTGGTCTGATTCTTTTTAACATCTTTGTTAGTGATATAGCAGAAAGGCTGTCGGGTAAGGTTTGCCTCTTTGCGGATGATACCAAAATCTGCAATAGAGTAGACACCCCAGAAGGTGTAGATTTTTTATTTATTTACATTCTCTTATATACCGCACTATTCTGCATCCGTGCGGTTTACATTGAACAAACTGAAATTACATTGAACAGGGCATTATAACTTGGAGATAACTATTTTACAGGGAACATGGGCTATGGAGGGTTAAGTGGCTTGCCCAAGACCACAAGGAGCACCTGTGGGACTAGAAACCCCAGTCCTTCCGGCCCAAGGTTGCTGTCCTCTAGTGGGATTTGAACCCCCGACCTTCCGGCCTGAAGTACCTTGCCCCAACCACTAGGCCACTCCTCCACTCTGGTGATTTTTCTGGTGGCACTGACCTTGGCAGATAACATGAGGGAGGGATTTAGCTAAGCTTGAAGAATGGTCTAGAATTTGGCAGCTGAGATTTAATGTTAAAAATTGCAAGGTCATGCATTTGGCCTTTGCAGCAATCCAAGGGAGCAATATAGTATAGGGGGTGAAGTACCTTTGTCCACTAAAGAAGAGTGGGACTTAGGCGTGGTTGTGTCTGAGGATCTTAAAGTGGCTAAACATGTTGAAAAGGCGACAGCAAAAGCTAGAGGGATGCTTGGATGCATACGGAGAGGAATGGCTAGCAGAAAAAAGGAGATGATAGTGCCTCTGTATAAGTCTTTGGTGCGGCCTCATTTGGAGTATTGTGTGCAATTCTGGAGACCGCACCTTCAAAAGGATATAAACAGGATGGAGTCGGTATAGAGGGTGGCTACTAAAATGGTTAGTGGTCTCCATTATAAAGCATATTTGGACAGACTTAAGGATCTTAATATGTACACATTGGAGGAAAGGCGGGATAGAGGTGATATGATTGAGATGTTTAAATACCTCCATGGCATAAATGCACAGAGGGAGAGCCTCTTTCAATTGAAAGCAAGTACTGCTACGAGGGGGCATGGGATGAGGGTGAAAGGAGATAGATTCAGGAGTATATGCGGAAATATTTCTTTATGGAAAGTGTGGTGGATCCGTGGAATAGTCTCCCAGTGCAGGTGGTAGAGATGAGGACAGTATCTGAATTCAAAAAAGTATGGGAGAAACACACAGGATCTCTAAAGGAAAAAAGGGGACTGTTGTGGTTGTTGATATGGAAGGGACAGACTAGATAGGCGATGTTTTTTTTCCGTCATCATTTTTCTCTGTTTCTATGACGAGGCAGACCTATGCCCTGAAGTGGCGGCAGTTTTCGATCTGGTGCTCTGAGCTCCAGATCGACCCATTCTCCTGCTCCACCTGTTGGGTTCTCCAGTACCTTCTCTACCTTTCGCAGGTGGGACTGAAGTCCAATTCGGTCAGGGTTCACCTGAGCACGAACTCGGCCATCCACTTGCCCATTGAAGGGAAACCCCTCTCGGGCCAGCCTCTGGTCTCCCGCTTCATGTGCGACCTGCTGCTTTCCAGACCCTCCCCCCCCCCCCCTATTCAGCCTCCATTGGCGGAATGGGACCTGAACATCATGCTCATGCAGCTGATGTGGCCACCCTTTGAGCCAATGGCGATGTGCTCGCTCCGGCACATCTTCTGAAAGGTGATTTTTCTGGTGGCACTGACCTTGGCACGACGAATCAGTGAACTTCAAGACCTCATTGCCAAGGCCCCCTATACCAGGCTTTACAGGAACAGGGTGGTCCTCCGCATCCATCCCAAGTTCCTGCCGAAGGTTGTATCGGATTTCCACCTCAATCAGGAGGTGGTTTTGCTGACTTACTTTCCGAGACCTCATGCCGACCGGGCATCAGAGATCCTGCATACACCCGTTTGCAAGAAAGCTCTCGCCTTCTACCTGCAACACACCCAAGGACATCGCAGGTCCGCCCGGCTCTTCATCGCCTACGATCCCAACCGCCTGGGACTGGCAGTCACCAAGCACACCCTTTCCATTTGGGTGGTGGACTGCATCACCTTTGCCCAGGTGAAGGCGGGCACGCCCCGCTGGATCGACGAGTCACTGCGCACGGCATCCGTGCCAAGGTGGCTTTGCTGTGCTCAGTGCCTCTGACGGACATATGCTGGGCAGCGACCTGGTCTTCAGCGAATATCTTTGCCTCGCACTATGCCTGGAGAGGGAGTCCTGCTGGGACAGTGCCTTCAGCTAGGCTGTACTCCGTAGTCTGTTTGGGATATAAGCAATTCTTGCCCTCTGACCCTTCTGCGGCTACCGAGAGCTTTCCCGAGGACCCGAAGACTTGGGCTCCCTTCGGACATCTGCTTCTGCTCATGGCCTCGCATAGGTGTTTTTAGCTTACAGGTTTGGTAGCCTGGAGCTAGGGAGTCCCATAAGTGAGGACTGATTTTCCTGCTTGTTCCTGGAGAAAACATAGTTATTCACCTGTAACAGGTGTTCTCCAGGGACAGCAGGAATCAGTCCTCACTACCCTTCCACTTCCCCTAAGGAGTTGCAAGTTTTTTGTCCTTCCCTTGCCATTCTGATTAGTAGGGCTCTAGCTCTGGGACCTAACTGAGCAAGATGGCACCTTTGGGCAGGAAGAGGACCACGCATGCGTGGTAGCAATCCCAAAGGCTTTCTTTAAAAGCTGGAGAATTGCTTCACGCGGGCTCAGTCGGTGCCGACTTCACCCATAAGTGAGCACTGATTCCTGCTGTCCCTGGAGAACACCAGTTACAGGTGAGTAACTATGTTGAACCAAGACAGTACAGGGCCTCTAAAACTCCAGCATGTGTTTGGGGATTAGCATCCAACTCCATCCTACCAAGGCCCTACTGTCCGTCCAGGCTACCAAAAAGAAACTTTACATACAGTAGCATTCATCATCACACATGCTTTATGTGAAGATACTGAATCAGATGAGTTCCCCCCTGGGGACTACCATTGCTGTACATAGTTGATTCTCCAGTTCTTGTTTATTGCCCCTGAGCCTCTGAGCCACCTCTATTTTCAGTAGCCTGTAGCTTGGGAGTCCCATACATGAGGAATTACTTCCTGTTTGTCCATGGAGAAAACATAGTTACTCCTTTGTAGCAGGTATTCCCTGTGGAGAGCAGGAATAAATCCTCGCAACTCTCCCCGAGGAGTTGTCTTCTGCTACAGCTTTGATATCATACTGGAGAAGATGGTACCATGGCAGGTGGGAAGACAGGCACAGGCATGGTGGAGCATTCCAATAGAAGCTGGGGAGCGTTCCTGCATGGGGCTCTGTTGGTGACGTCACCCATATGAGGACTTATTGCTGCTGTTCACAGAGAACACCCGCTACAAGTAACTATGCTTTATTGTAATATATATTTTTTTAAGTTTCTGTTTTATGTATTGTAACTGAATTACGAGGCTTAAAGTTAGAGACCGTTGGAGGAACTGTGTTTTCCCATCATACCTACAGTCTAGTCCTGACAAGCGGGTTGTCTCCCCCTATCAGCTGGAGGCTGCGCATGCTCAAAGCTTTGGTGATGTCACCCCCACTTAAGCTAACCACCACCCACACCAAGACCAATGTATCAGCCTCCAGCATCTGGGGTAGGATGCCCCCGGTGCAGGCTGGCACAGGGTAGTACCAGGGGAGATAGTTTGGTTCCCTTTGGCTGTCCAGTAAGAGCTAATCAACAATCTAGCTCAGTTAATTGAGAAGCAGACAGGTCCCAGCTGATCCCTTTAGTGGGAGACTTGCTGGACCTAGCCAGTGCTGGGAGCATACCGGGGAGACCAGGGCCTGGCTTCCTGAGGCCTGGTTATGCTTATCGTAGGAGAGATTGGCACTGCTTCAGCGGTGAGTGAATTTTGTTGGTCGGCCCTTGGCACGGGAGGGTACCTCAGGAGGGGCATGAGTCAGCGGGGCAGGCGACTTGTGTGAAGCAGTTTACTGCAGTGGTGCTGTTTCCGTTGTTTTTACTTTCATTTTAGTGCAGCAAGTTGGTAAAGGCATGCTGTCAGTGACCTCGTGTGCGGCCTGTGGGGCGTGCTGCAGCAGACTCTCTGCCGCCAGAGTCTGCCACATTTGTGCGAGAGACACATGCAGTCAGCAGAGGAGGTGATGGGGAGCAGGCGGAAGCTCTGAGTGACATCTTGGGGGGGGGGGGGGAACCTGACCTGCAGGAGTTCTCTACCTTGTCCCCCTCTCTGCAGACTGGAGTTTGGCGGTTAGAGAAGCCATTTTGTCTGCTCCACTTTTGGCGGGTGATACCTCAGCAGGCAGTCAGGCCACAGTAATGGCAGCTATGGGGGGCCTGGCCCCTTTTTATCGAGATTTTATTCTGCTGCTCCATCAGGCATATTGCCTCAGGCAAAGCAGATCAAGTGGTAGTGTGGCCATGGCATGGGCGCCAGCAGAAAGCACAGTAGAGGGGCTACAGCTGGGAGAGCTGGTGGCCAAGAGACTGAGGAGAGGTTCCACAGGCTAGGAGGCTCCCAGGGTCTCTGAACTTTCTGAGCTGTCAGAGGATCCCCTGGAGGGGATGTCAGAAATGTTTGAGGAGGGGCTTCCCTCCCTGGAGTCGGAGGAGACCGAGCTACCGCCACAGGAGGATCCTCTGTTTTCCGGGTATTCGGTAGGAAAGAGCTGCCAGCGCTCATTGCACATTCTCTGGTGGCCCTGAACATCGCACACAGTACTTCATGGGGGGAGGAACCTTTGGAGGACCCGATCTTTCAGTCATACAGAAAGTCGCTGACGATCTTCCCAGTGCATAGTGTCATTCAACAGATGATCGACGTGGAGTGGGAGGCACCGGAAGCAGTGCTGTTGGGCGATGCTCGGGTTATGTCCCTTACTGGACCAGGAGAGGGAGCAGCTGCAGACTCCGTAGGATACGGCAGTAGCAGCAGTTGCCAAGAAGACTATCCCCATGGAAGGGGGAGCAGTCTTAAAGGACCCTCAGGATAAGAAGATGGAAGCTCTCCTGAAACAGGTATTTGACTTGATTGCCATGGTCCTTCAGATGACTATCTGTGGGGCTTATGTCTCCAGGGCGTGTTTTCATTGGGCACGGGCCTTTTCAGAAGCGGACAGGGCGATGGCGCCAGAGGCATCAGAGGGGGCTCACCTAGAATCAGGGGCAGCCTTCCTGGCGAACACCTATGATCTCATCAGAGCTACCACCAAGAGTATGGCATCAGTAGTGGCGGCTAGGCAGCTTTTGTGGCTGTGAAATTTGGCAGTGGATTCTTCATCTAAGGCTCAGCTAGGTTACAAACGACGTGCTTATTGTGCCACATAGGACCAAATTTAATCAGCAAACCTGCAACTGCACCTTTGAACTTTATGCACCTATGTTATGGAACGCTCTGCCAGCTAAACTCCGATGCAACAAAACTATCTACTTTCAGAAAACAGCTCAAGACCCACCTATTCAGAGAGTACCTCGGCATCGAACAGGACAACAACCAATGATACTCCTCCCAAGATGAACACCGAATCCACAACAGAGCAATTGTAAAACATATGTGCAATCTTGTCTTAGCAGTTCATATATGTAAATATCCTCCTCCCCCCCCCTTCCCCTGTGATGGGTCCCCTCCTTCAAAGTATTATTGCCCCCCCCCTTTATTGATTGTAAACTCCCCTGTTTGATATTGTTTTATTGTAAACCGCTTTGACCCGGTGAAAGGCAGTATATAAATGTAGCTAAATAAATAAAATTCAAGGGGAAGTTGCTCCTTGGAGAAGTTGGTGAAGGAGCTGGGTGATACCAAAGGAGGTATCCGAAGATAAGCCAAAGTTGTCCAAGGCAGCGACCCCTGGCAGAGGGCAACTGAGGGATTTTTGGTAGTTCTCTGCAGCCTGCTTCACGCCCTTCCAGAGGGCGTATTACCAGAGCAGGGGTATTCACTTTTGGGGAGTGGGTCGAAGATATTTCTCGGCCACTTCCTCTGCTTCTAAAAAGATACAAACCAGGAGGACCAAGGACCAGGTGGAACCGGTGGGCAGACGTTTGCAGGGGTTTCTGCCACACTGGGTCCAGATGACCTTTAGGTATTGGAGGTCATCCGATAGGGCTACGTGCTCATTCATTGACAGAAGCCTTCATGGCGGCACCCTGTTCAGCAAAAAAGGCAGCAGTGGTGCAACTGACCCTCCAAAGGCTGCTTCATCTTCAGGCAGTAGTGCCGGTGCCAAAGGGGCAGGCAGGGAGGGGGTGTTACACAATCTACTTTGTGCTACCCAAAAAAGGAGGGCACCTTCCGGCCCATTCTCAACCTCAAGCATGTAAATCAATGCTTGCAGGTCCCTCACTTCCTCATGGAGACCTTATGTTCTGTGATCATCATGGTGTGAGCAGGCAAGTTCCTGATGGCCCTGGACCTCAGAGGCATACCTTCATATCCCTATCAGACAGGATCACCACTACTTCCTGTGTTTTGCAGTGCCCATGGGACATTTTCAGTTTTGAGCCTTACCCTTCAGGCTCACCACAGCGTCTTGAACCTTCACAAAGGTCATGGTAGTCGTGGCAGCACAATCGTGTCGAAGGGGTCCTGGTTCACCCCTACCTCGACAACTGGTTGATAAGAGCGAAATCACAGACAGAGCATCTCATCTGGGGGTGTGGTTTCAGACGGCGGAGGGTCACGTGTCTCTGCATCTAGAGAGGGCGGATAAACTATGGGTGCAGGTGCGACATTTGTCAGACGCTGTGGTGAGCCTGAAGGAGCTGGTGCCATGGGCAAGAGCAGATATGTGCCTTTTACAGAGGGCGTTGCTAATGGCGGTGATCACCGCAGAGGCACTCGATGAGTCAGCGGCTGGTGTACCCCATGGTGGTTCAGGCGGCGCTTAGGTATGGATGGTTTGAAGAACCTGTTAGCCGGAATGCCCTTGGAAGCTCCCCAGTGATTCCGTTGATGATGGATGCCGCCTCACGGGTTGGGGAATGCACTGTCAGGATCAGGTAGCCCAGAAACACTGGTCAAGCCAGCAGAGGTCATGGCCAATAAACCATTTGGAGATACGGGCAGTATTCGTACCCCTTTGTGCCTTCCGGCTGTATCTGCAAGCCAAGGCAGTTCAGGTATTGGACAACGCCATGACAGTAGCATACCTGAATCGCCAGGGGGGCATGGGCAGCAGAATGCTTGAGGATGAGGTAGCGCCAATCCTGGCATGGGCAGAGTCCAACCTGCTGGCCAATCAGTGGCACACGTCAGTCGAGAAAGCATATAAACAGATTTTCTAAGCTAGTATTACCTGGACCCTGGCGAGTGGCACGTCAGCAGGATGTCTTAGACATGGTGACTCAGATGGGGCTCACCAGTCGTGGATCTCTTGGCGACATGCGAGAATGTCAAGTCCTTGAGATTCTTTAGTCGACGTCTGGAACCTATGTTGGAGGGACTGGATGATCTGGCACACAACGGTGGCCAACAAGAGTCCTAACTTGTTTTCCTTCCATGGACCTTGATCGGCAGCATCTTGCAATGGATAGAGAGCCACGCAGGCAGTGTGAGACTCGTTGCTCCATATTGGCCATGTCAGCAGTGTTATTCGGACCTCCAACTCCTGGTGGTAGCTGGAGACTGCCGGCGAGGGTCGACCTGTCGACTCAGGGTCCAGTCTGGATGGATCAGTTCTCGCTTACAGCGTGGCTTTTGAGAGGGCAAGGTTAATGAAACATAGTTGTTCTCCTCAGGTGGTTGCAACACTGTTGCGGTCTCTGAAATGGTTGATGTCACTGGCTTACATATGCGTATGGTGCATTTTTGAGAATTGGTGCGATGATTTGGGCAGCCAATCGCTCAGGGCCTCCTTGGCAGAGATCCTTTCCTTTCTTCAGGAAGGACTGGATAAGGGTCTGGCACTGGGCTCCCTGCTGGTGCACGTGACCGCTTTTGGCATGTTACCAGGGGAGGGTTCAAGGGATGTCCCTGGCCTCTCACCCCAATGTAGTTCATTTTTCCTTTTGAGCAGTGAAGCAGGTGAAGCCTCTGTGGCTGGATCTAATCCCTTGGTGGGATCTCAGTCTGGTGCTGTCTACCTTGATGGAGGCGCCGTTTGATTCCTTGAGAGGAGTGACCCTTAAGGATCTCACATTGAAAGTGGGGTTTTTTGATGACCATCTGCTCTGCTAGGCATATTTTGGAGCTTCAGGCATTTTGTCGTGAACTGTTCCTCTTGTTTTTCTCAGGAAAAGGTGATTCTTCACCCAGTGCCTTCCTTCGTGCCAAAGGTGGTATCAGCCTTTCACGTTAAGCAAGTCATCACGCTCGCAGTCTTTGCAAGAGGGGAGTTGGAGGAGGACCAAGGTTCTCACCGGCTAGATGTACACTGGACTTTGAGGATTTATCTATGGAAAACAGAGCCCTTCCTTAAGTCAGACCAGCTGTTTGTGCTTTTTGAGGTGCAAGGCGTGGAGAGATGGCCTCCAAGGCGTCGGTGGTATGTTGGATTAAGGAGGCCATCATATCTGTATACCTGCTTTGGGGGAGGCAACTCCCGCAGGGTCTGAGGGCCCATTGCACTAGGGCACAAGTGGCGTTGTGAACGGAGTACACGCTGATTCCTCCAGAAGACATTTGCTGAACGATGACATGGTCATCTTTGCATACCTTTGCCTGTCACTACTGTCTTGATCAGGCAGCGGGAGAAGCATGGTTCGGTGCAGGCTGGGCTCGTGGGTCCCTCCCACAAGTAGATCAGCTTTGGTACATCCCACTTGTTGGGACTAGGCAGTAGGTATGATGGGGAAGGTGAATTTAGATTTACCTGCTAATTTTGCTTTCCTCAAATACCTGCAGTCCAGTCCCAGATCTGCCCGAAAGTTTACAGTTCTGTGGACGAGCCTGGAGATACAGAAATGAGTATGCCCATGGTTCCTTCAGGTCTTGGGGGCGTGGCTCCTTGGGCTTCTCAGAGTAGGTAGTGCTGGTGCCCTTCAGGTATGTGGTCAGTACTGGGGGTCAGCACGTGGTGCTGGCCTGCAGCTGGAATTGCTGGGGCAAACAATGAAAACATTTAAATGAGAGTTCAGTTTTGGGTTTTAGTTTTTGACAGTTGAGTACTAGTCTGCTCAGAGTTCTTACCCTGTTAATTTCTGGTAGGTCGCTGGATAGTTTAGCGACTTGGACATTTGGATATTGGTGTGGGTGGTGGTTAGCCTACATGGCCTGACATCACCAAGGTTTTGAGCATGCTCAGCCTTCAGCTGCTGGTAGGGAGAGACAACCTGCTTGTCTGGACTGGACTGTAGGTATTCGAGTAAAGCAAATTAAGTAGGTAAGTCTAATGTCGTCATAACTTGTCAGTTTAATAAAAATGCAGTTCCAATCTAGTTATCTTACATCTGAGAACAGCGAGTTATGCCTCACATGCATGTTACTGTTTTCCAAAACAGGCTAGCCAATTCTACTTTGCAGGTTGTCGGTATTAGCTGGTTAATGTAATGGGGTTTAGATCTGCATGTATCACATCAGTATTCCCTGTATTGATAACGCTTCCCTCAGCCTTCAGGGGTTGTGTATAATACCAATTGTTCTGTCTTTTCCTGCAGGTGATAATAGATGAGTTGATAAAGAAGCTGGATGTGAATTTGAATGAGGACATTGACTGTCTGTCACCGGAAGAGCTGCGCCAGCGAGTGGATGCTGCCATCGCACAAATTGTAAATCCAGCCAGAGTGAAAGAGCAACTGGTGGAGCAGCTAAAGACACAAATAAGAGATCTGGAGATGTTCATCAATTTTATCCAGGGTTAGTGTCTCTCTTTATCAGCAATAACGAGTTAAAGGTAGTTACTAGATCCTGTTGCTGTGAAGTACTGTGATTAGTGGTATACAGTTAGATTTGTAAGCTCTGATGAGAAGGGTCTGTCTTTATATGTGTCTGTACAGCGCTGCGTATGCCTCGTAGCACTATATAAATGATTAATAGTAGTAGTAATATGCAGTTAGGAATCAGTTTTGACCCATTTAGAGACACTTTAAGTGGCATTTTACAAATGATGTCCAAGTGCAATCTGGAAAAACCAAAGAAGAGCAACCAAGTACCTGCAGCGTAATAGTGGCAACCAAAGGAGCTGGTACACAGACTGGCGGATTTCAGGTTTTTATTAAACCCCCTAACTAGTTTCTGGGTGAGTTGCAAGTCACTCCCCATTCTTCCTCAATTCCGCAGAAAATCTTGTCTTGATTAAAGAAGGGGTCTTTCAGGAAGCATATCTTGTAGATCCTTTTCACTAAAACTGAAGACCCCTTCTTTAATCAAGGCGAGACCTTTTGCGGAATTGAGGAAGAATGGGGAGTGACTGTGCCAGAAACTAGTTAAGGGGTTTAATAAAAACCTGAAATCCGTCAGTCTGTGTACCATCTCCTTTGGCTTTCAAGGACAATCTGGGATAGCCAAGCCAAAATGTCTGAGGGGGGTGGGGGTGGGGAGCAGACACGTCCAAGCTCGGGCACAATTTCACAAATGTGGATGTGCCAGATATGAATGTCTGTAGAGACATCTACATAGATATCCCCAGAATATTATATTATTCCAGACTGTGGACATCTAGGAATAGCCTAATGGTTAGAATAGTGGGCTTGGGCTAGGGCCAGGGAAGCCAGAGTTCAAATCCAACAGCTGCTATCATTGTGATTATGCAGAGTATTGGGGATGGTGGAGTCCCATCTTCTCTACACTCTGTAGATGTTTTATGACCAAAATGAGCACACTTCAGATGCCTGTTCGTGCCTGGAGCAGGTATAACCTTAGATGCAGCTCTGGACATAGATCAGGCAATATCCAGGTTCATAGGAATACCCTGGCCATGCCTTCACTATGCCCCTGGCTTCTAAAATACCTCTGGAGATGTCTTCTTGCTTTCAATGTGTCTATGCCTGTTTTCAGATGTCCAAAGCATGAATAGGACTTCTAAAATAACTCCTTTTATGTTTTGCCTTTTAGTTTTCCAATATTAGTACTTGCAATTAGTGTGTGCCACAATACAGAAATTTGCTGCTTATATCTTACGTTAATGGTCACATTTGAATCAAGGGATCCTTGTAATGGTGGTGCTAGGGTCTATTTCTTAAAAGCATTTTAGATTAAGAAAATTGGCACGAAAACCCTAAGTACAGTGCCATTTCACAAACTGTTGAAGTTGAATGAAACATCCTTTTGAGCGTCAGTGATTGTTCTATTATATAGTACCTAGTAGATCCATGATCTATTGCCCCTGAAAAACATTCAACCTGTTTCTAGAATGATTTGGCCAAGGAGGGGCTTAGTAAAACTAGTTGATCGATTTGCAGTCCTGAATCTTCTTGCTATTGTTTATAGATGAAGTTGGCAGCCCCCTGAGTGAGGAGAAGCACTGCAAGTGCACGACAGGCCAAAGTGGCGGAGGTGACTCTTCCAATCCACATGCCAGGAAGTTTCCTGGAAACGGAAAAGGTGGGTTAATGCAGAATTAAAACTACTTTCTTTTGCCTTCATAAGCAGGACTTAATTCTTCCTCCAAGGCTTCTCCGTAGCTGTGGCTCAATAGAAGTGAGAGGTGCATTAGGTTAGTGTGTGTGTGTGTGTCTTTCTGCCCCCCTCCTCCCATTTCTTAGCAATGATTAGGGCTACAATTCCCTAATCTTGCACACTTTTAGGAGATGTGGTTTTTTAAATAGTTTTATGGGTCTAGAATCATTAGAGGAGCAAGTGTACTGCCTGACAAATCTAGACACAGCATGTCAAACTCTGCACATCAGCTGACACCAGAGCACTGTGGAAGCAGTTGATCAAAGACTATAATGTTCCAGGATGTGTGTTTTTGATGAGAGCGTTTTTCTTTTCCTAGTTGGCCCTATCCATTCTTTTTCGATTAAGCTGCAGTAGTCTTGGAAATTTTCTCCTCATTTTCAACATATCTGACAATGCAGGAGCAGTGTAGCTATAAATTCTCCAGGACCAAGCAGGAAGTCAGTCCTCACATATGGGTGACATCGATGTCGATGGAGCCCTTGCGGAGCATTTCCCCAGCTTTCCATGAAAGCCTTTGGGAATGCAGGCACGCATGCACGGTTCCCTTCCCGCCTAAAGGTGCCATCTTGCCTCAGTCTCTCTCTTTCCGTGAAGCCCACCGTACGTGTGTCCTAGTCATCCCGGAAAATAGTTAGATTTTTTGGCGATCCTTCGCTATTTTTCTTCTCCGGTTCGACGCCGGTTCCCCTCCCGCCGGGTTCGGTACACCGGTATCGAGCCCGATCTTTTTTTTTTTTTTTGGTTTTTGCCCTTTGTGGCTGGCGTTCGCGCCCTTTTTTTCTTTTTCCCTGGAAGGCCGGTCCTCTGACCTCGCAGGGACTCTTTCCCCCGATGGCTTCCAGTGGCTTTAAAAAAGTGTGATCGGTGCAAGAAGCTGATGTCTCTCACCGACACACACGACTGCTGCCTTTGGTGCCTCGGTCCTGACCACAATCCTAAGACGTTGGACCATGTGGGAAAATGTCTTCCAAGGCACTGCGAAGTCGTCAGCATCAAAAGGAAAGGCTTTTTTCTGACTCGGCTTCCGGCCGGGCCCGGACCTCGTCTGAGGCCTCGACATCTCGGGAATCGGATCCCGAGCACTGTCGGGGCTCCTCGGACAGGGGGTCCCCCGACTGGGAACGAAAGAGGAAGAAGAGGCTCGCGAGGGCGTCAGAAGAGGTCCCTGGCTCCTCGAGGGCTAGGTCTCAGACCCCCGACCGTCGCCCCGGGCCCGTGGAACAGGAGAAGCCTTCCAAAGTTCCTCGAGTGGAGCCGGAGTCTGCTAGACACGTAAGTCCTGTAGTCCTCGTGGACTCTCCTCCAGAGAGCCGACGTCGGGCCCGGCACCGCCGGGGCCCAAGTCGGGGGGCTGCTGAGTCTCGGGCTGCTGAGTCTCCTGAGCTGGGTCTCAGGTTGACAGCCTTGGAGAGCAGACTGTCTGCCTTCATGGAACAGCAGCGGGCACTGATGGCCAGCCTGTCTGGCGCATCTGCCCCGACCACCGGGACATCGACATCGAAGTCGACCCTGGAGACCGAGCCGATACTCGAGACCATGAAGGCCCGAGGTTGACCTCGGTCGCGGTCTCTCTCGACCTCCCGTTCGGGACCGAGGGTGTCGACGCCGGTGCCTTTGGCGTCGGGGCGGGTGCTCACAGGCCCCGCGCTGTCGGACCCCGATTCCTCATCGGACGAGTCCGCCTGGGAGACGGAGGATGAGGAGTCCCCCGACACCTTCAGGACTCGGTGCATCCCTTCGGACTCACCGCAGTCTGAACCCCGGAGTAGATCACTTCCGGAGGATACCCGGTTCTCGGAGTTCGTCCGGGATATGGCCACCGCGTTGGCTATCCCTCTGGACCCCGAGGAGGAGCTCGAGGCCCTGCAGTACGACTCTCCTCCGAAGGAGGCCTTTACTGTTCCGGTTCCTCTGATGCTGGAACGGCTCCTCTTCCAGATGTGGGAGGCACCGGCCTCGGCGCCGGTTCTAAGCAAGCGGGTCGATTCGATCTATCGACTCCGGAAGAGTCCTGGCTTTCAAAAGGCGCAGCTACCACACCATTCCATGGTGGTGGTATCGACCATGCATCGCCTGAAAAGTCAGAAGATGCACTCCGCGGTGCCCCCTGGCAGGGAGGCCCGAAACCTCGATGGTTTTGGTAGAAAGTGCTTCCAGGGCTCGATGCTTGCTTGCCGTGTCCAGTCTTACCAGCTGTACATGGGCATGTACTTGCGAGACCTGGCCAAGGAGCTGGCCGGCTTGTCTCTCCGGGGAACCCTTGCAGAGGTTCAAGTCCTTGTCCTCGGGGATCCGGGAATGCTCCAAGTTTATGTCCCGCGCTGCCTACGATGGCTTCGAGGCTTCGGCCCGTGTTGCGGCAGCCGGCATCGCGGCTCGACGCCAGGCATGGCTGCAGTCATCGGACCTCGAGCCATGGGTTCAGGACAAGTTGGTCAATGTCCCTTGCCGAGGTGAGAAACTTTTTGGCAAGCCCATGACCGAGAAGGCCGCACAGCTCGAGACCGAGCAGCTCACGAGGACAATACTGTCTAGAAAAACTTCTGCCCCTTCTCACAAGAAGGGCTCGAGTAAAAAGCCCTTTTACCCGAGGAAGGGCACTGCCTACAAACAGTACCCACAATATCAGGCTGCCCAGCATGCCCCTCTGGGTCAGCAAGCCAAGGGGCAGGGTAATGGGCCCTGTAGGCAGAGGACCCCCAAGCCTCTGGCCCCTGCTCCCACTCAGCAGGGTGGGGGTTTTTGACTCCTTAGGCATTGCCTCTCCGTCCCTGCTCTCCCAACCCTGCACAGGAGGTCGCCTCGCCCTGTTTGCCCACCATTGGCCACTCATCACTGGAGACAGTTGGGTGTTACGCATAGTCCACAGGGGCTATGCACTACACTTCCAACAACTGCCTCCTCCATACTTCCCAGGGGAGCCTCCAAGGCCTCCCCTGCACACAGATCTTCTCCTTCAGGAGCTCCAAGGTCTGTTGGTGGACAGGGCGGTGGAGCATGTGCCTCCCCACTTGCACCGTTGAGGGTTCTACTCCAGGTATTTCCTGGTACCCAAAAGAACCGGTGGCCTTCGACCTATTCTAGATCTCCGAAACCTCAAGTTCCTGGAGAAGGAAAAGTTCAAGATGCTTACTCTTGGAACACTTCTGCCCTACCTCCAGCAGGGAGATTGGCTATGCTCATTGGATCTAAAGGATGCGTATACTCACATCCTCATTCATCCAGACCACAGAAAGTACCTCAGGTTCATTGTGGGAGGAAACCATTATCAGTACAGAGTACTACCTTTTGGCCTCACCTCTGCTCCCAGGCTCTTTACCAAGTGCCTGGCAGTGGTGGCGGCCTATCTGCGAAATCATGGAGTCCTTTGTCTTCCCATATCTGGACGACTGGCTCATCAGAGGTCAGACGTGCCAGGAGGCCCGACAGGCCACCCTCAGAACTATTGCTCTTCTTCAAAGCTTGGGGTTCGTCATAAACTTTGCAAAGTCCACTTTGCTCCTCTCCCAGAACTTGGAGTTCATAGGGGCGAGGTTGGACTCTCTGCTTGCAAAGGCATTCTTGCCAGAAGACAGAGCCCAAAGACTGATCAACTTAGCACACCAGTTTCTCAGCAGGTCACTGGTCTCCGCCAGACTCTGCCTGAGGCTTCTAGGCCACATGGCTTCGACAGTACATGTGGCCCCCAATGCCAGGCTCCATATGAGGCCTGCACAGTGGTGCCTTCGGACTCAGTGGTCACAGGCCACAGGCAGCCTCAGAGACAGGATAAGGGTGTCCAGACAATTTCTAAACTCCCTCAGCTGGTGGCTGCACCCACCCAATCTGCTACAAGGGATACCTTTTCAGAGTCCTGGGTTCACACTGGTGTTGACCACGGATGCCTCCCTGCAAGGCTGGGGGGCTCATTGTCTAGGCAAGTGCACCCAGGGTCTGTGGTCTCCCTGGGAAGCCGCACAGCAAGTAAATCTCCTGGAACTCGGGGCTATTCGGTTAGCCCTCAAGACGTTTTATCAAACCCTGGCTCATCAGTCTGTCCTAGTTCAAACAGACAACCAGGTAGCCATGTTTTATGTGAACAAGCAGGGCGGAACTGGGTCCAGGCTCCTTTGTCAGGAGGCACAGGACCTTTGCTTGTTTGCTCTCAGACACAACATGCTCCTCAAGGCAGTGTATCTACCTAGCCAGGAGAACTACCTGGCGGACAGGTTGAGCAGGATTCTGCAGCCCCACGAGTGGCAGCTCCATCCTTTGGTAGTTCAAAAGATTTTCCTGAAATGGGGACTTCCATCCATAGACCTGTTTGCCAGTCCTCTGAACAAACAGCTGCCAAAGTTCTGCTCCAGGCAACCGCATCCTCTGCAGATAGCAGCAGATGCTTTTCTGATTCCCTGGTCTCAGGGCCTCCTGTATGCGTTTCCTCCCATGCCCTTGATGGCCCGAACTCTGTTCAAGATTCTTCAGGACAAGGCCTCAGTCCTGCTGGTGGCTCCCAGGTGGCCCAGACAGCCTTGGTTTCCACTTCTGCTTCAGTTGGCAGTGGATCCCCCTCTGCCTCTGGGGTTGCAACCCGACCTTCTCTCTCAGGATCAGGGTACCCTTCTGCACCCCAATCTCAAAGCTCTCAATTTGATGGCATGGAGGCTGCAAGGGTAGTTTTGGCTCCCTGGGGCCTACCTCAGGAGGTTGAGGAGGTTGTCCTAGCCTCTAGGAAACAGTCCACTAGGAAAACCTATGCTCTTAAATGGAAAAGGTTTTCTGTGTGGTGTCAGTTACGTACAGAGGATCCTTTCTCCTGTACTGTACCAGTAGTGCTTCAGTATTTACTGCACTTATCCAATCAGGGGCTTAAGTCCAATTCTGTTCGGGTCCACCTCTCAGCTCTAGCAGCTCACCACACTCTGGTGGAAGGACATTCTCTGTCGGTTCACCCCTTGGTGTCCCAGTTTCTCAGAGGCTTGCTCTTGCTCAAGCCTCCAATCCGTCGTCCTGCCCCTGAGTGGGAGTTGAATGTGGTCTTGCAGCAACTGACTCGCCCACCTTTTCAGCTGATGGCTACTTGTCCACTACGCTTCCTGTCCTGGAAGACACTCTTCCTGGTAGCCCTTACCTCAGCTAGGTGAGTGAGTGAGCTTCAGGCCCTGGTCTGTGACAGGCCTTACACCAGATTTTATAGGAACAGGGTAGTCCTCAGGACTCATCCAACGTTCCTCCCCAAGGTAGTCTCCTCTTTCCACCTCAACCAGGAGGTGGTTCTTCCGACATTCTTCCCTAGGCCTCATGCAAGCCAGGCTGAAGCAGTTCTGCATACCCTGGACTGTAGGAGGGCCTTATCCTTCTACCTTGACCGTACGCAGGGACATAGAAGGGCTACTCAGTTCGTCATCTCTTTTGACCCTAATAATTTGGGGTTAGCTGTGTCCAAGCGTACCTTGTCCACCTGGGTGGCTGACTGTATCACCTGGGCTTACAGGGCGGCTGACCTTCCTTTGCAGGGTCAGGTCACGGCCCATCGTGTCAGGGCAATGGCTGCATCAGTGGCTCATCTCCGCTCTGTACCGTTGGTAGACATCTGCAGGGCTGCTACTTGGTCTTCAAGCCAGACGTTTGCGACCCATTACTGTCTGGAAAGGGAGTCCCGTAGGGACAGTGCTTTTGGCCAGGTAGTACTCCGGAATCTCTTTGAGGTTTAGGCAACTCCTGCCCTCCGTTGGGCTACCGGTGGAGGTTCTGTCAGTGAAAAGCCTTTCTTTGATGCTGGGACTAGAGGGAGTTCTCTTGTTCAGCCTGGATTCCTTGGTAGCCCAGAGCTTGGGAGTCACCCATATGTGAGGACTGACTTCCTGCTTGGTCCTGGAGAAAGAGTAGTTACTCACCTGTAACAGGTGTTCTCCAGGAGCAGCAGGAATCAGTCCTCACATATGGGTGACATCGACGTCGATGGAGCCCTTGCGGAGCATTTCCCCAGCTTTCCATGAAAGCCTTTGGGAATGCAGGCACGCATGCGCTGTTCCCTTCCCGCCTAAAGGTGCCATCTTGCCTCAGTCAAATGACATAGCTAAGAACAGCACACAAAAATGTAAAATAAACTGTCATTTGACTGAGGCAAGATGGCACCTTTAGGCGGGAAGGGAACCGCGCATGTGTGCCTGCATTCCCAAAGGCTTTCATGGAAAGCTGGGGAAATGCTCCGCAAGGGCTCCATCGACGATGTCACCCATATGTGAGGACTGATTCCTGCTGCTCCTGGAGAAGAGCTGTTACAGGTGAGTAACTACTCTTTAAGAATGTGAGATGCTTTCTAGCAGCCACTTTGAAGCGAGTCCTTAAATGTATTGAAAATTATTTTTCTCTTTAGTGATAGTGGAAGAATTGACTTACGAGAGTGTTTAGAGACCACAGTGATGCATCGCTCAAGTTTAGCCAAGTGGAGCAAATGTCTGTGTTTCATTTAACCTCCACCAGCTGAAATACAAAGATTTGGATTTTTAACCCTAGATGCTAAATGAATAATACCAATTTTCTTTCTTATTTTTTATTTTGGGCCTGAATAGTGAATCCGGAACAAGCACGAAAGATACGAGAAACAGGACTGCAGCTTTTGCGCCGAGCTTTGGCTGTGCTGCAGATCTTTGCCATCAGTCAGTTTGGCTGCTCCATGGGACAGATCCCCAACAGCCTTTGGAAGCAGGATGAATCTGCCAAAGATTACTGTCCCTTGGTTAGGAAACTGGAATCCACCGTGCACAAAGTGCGACAGTTGGCCCTGAAGCATCAACAGCAAACTGATCACGTGATCAGCTACAGCTCCATGCAAGATACTTCCTTGGGTGGGCGAGATGAACTGACAGTGGCTGTCAGGAAGGAACTGGCTGTAGCCATCCGGGACCTGCTGGCCCATGGGCTCTATGCCTCCTCACAAGGGATGAGCTTGGTGATGGCCCCCATTGCCTGCTTGATCCCTGTATTCGGCACTGCCCCCAAGACCATGCACCCCTGGGAACTGTTTGTGAAGTATTATAATGCTAAGAATGGCCGAGCCTTTGTGGAGTCCCCAGCTCGTAAACTGTCTGAGTCTTTTGCCCTGCCAGTGTCTGGAAGTGCCACTGTAACCCCCAAGCAGAGCCTCTTGTCTGCCATCCATTCAGTACTCATGGAGCATGACCCGTTCAAGCGCGGTGCTGACTCTGAGTTCAAAGCACTGGTCTGCATGGCTTTGAATGAGCAGCGCCTTGTTTCCTGGATTAACCTGATCTGTAAATCAGGCCTCTTAATTCAGTCTCATTATCAGTCCTGGAGTTACATGGCCAACAGTGGCTTTGAGGGGGCCCTCAATATCCTTAGTCGGCTCAGCCACTTAAAGTTTAACTTGCCTGTTGACCTAGCAGTCCGTCAGCTAAAGAATATCAAAGATGCTTTTTGACAGTACCTTTTATTTATAGTTTGTTTCTTGTGTTGGCATTATTAGGTTAAGAAAAGAGTAGTATGCTGTAGCTTTTTGGTGTGTTTTTTAAACCTCAAACCTGCTTTAGCAAAGGTTATTCCCATAGGCACATGCTAGGAGAAATCCCTTGCAAAGTGGGACCCATAGTGCCTATACAGATGACCTTGATGCTTCTCAAGTTTGCACTTTAGTGCATCAGTAATGGAAGCTGTTGTATACCGAGAAGCACATCAGATGAACAGTACTTTTACCAGCAAACACAGAACAATGAATTGGTCTAATGTGTATACAACCCGATGCAAAATTTTTCTTTAACGTGAAAGTATATTTTTCCTACTGTAAAATGTTAAATTTGCAGCCAGTAGCATAATAAGTGGAAAATTCTAAAATCAAAAGGTTTTGTGGGCCATCTCTTCCCCCCCCCCCCTCCCAAGTGGAAAGGGAAAGCTAAAAATTAAATCTTAGAACTGGTTTTCTTGCATCAGAGAAGGCCAAGAAGCAACCATGTTTGTCTATTTCCTCCATGTCTTGATGAGACTTAGATTTTATTGGCTTTCTTGGTGTCCTCAGCACACACAAATGAACAAAAAACATTTTTTGAAAAAATATTTAAAATTCTGTGTCCACTACAAATTGACATTTCAGCATAATTTAATACACATTTTTGAGTGTGCTAAAATATTTCCCTTCTGGTGTGTAGCACTACAGTGTGATTTTAGTGGTGTATTTTTAAAGTTCCATTTTACTTGTGCTTTTTATCAGCATGTCATTTGTTTCTTTTATTGTGAGTTAAAAAAATTTGTGCACACTAAATTAATGTTAGTGTATGCTTTAAAAAATTGACATGCACTAATAGCATAAAATGCAACGAACAGATTTTTTTTCTGTACATGCCTAGTGATTTTTGGACTGGTGAGTTTCAGGCATACTCATCCTGGGTAATGCTTTGACTCCATCAAGCTACATTCCTCCAGAAGCTCCCCATGGGGGGGGCAGCTGCAGCTGAGAGCACTTTACTTGGAGCTCTTGTACAGAAACGGCAACAATAAGACCTTTAAAAAAAAGAAGGCCTGAGCACATCATGTCTTAGGGACCAGGCATAAAATGAGAAACATGTCTTAGTACATCTGTTCAATATGTTTGTCTTGGCACCAAAGACCTCTGTAGGGACAGCTCAGTGCACTTTGGGTGTACTGGATTGAAAAACAACTTAAAGAAGAAATAATTCACTCTGGCTATGATTACATGTTTTCTAGAGCAAATGTAAAAAACAATATGACATTGGAATGGTAAGAGGCAGCAGTTGGAACTCAACTGCTAGAGCCGATAGCTTGCACTTGTGGCCTCAAGCTATCACTATGTGCCCTATCAACACCCCTCCCTTCACTCCCAAATTAGGGTCTTTGATGTCTTATTCATTTCAAAACTTCCCATATTACTGTGGTAGAAGTCTCCCAGAGAGAGAGAGAGACCTTGGGCCTGCTGAACTCTCGAGCACATATTCTGCTCCTGTGAAGGAGACTTGAGGCTACCACCTGATTATGGACACCTACCTCCTATTGACTTCCCAGGGGAGGCCCATTCTTCCTCAAGGTTGTTCTTTTTCAAGATCTTATTTGTCAGTGACTATCCAGCAGGCCCATTGTGTTGGGTATCTGCTGAATACCTACAGTTTAGAGGAAGCAACCTAATCAAAGTACGTACGTACCAGCTTCCTCATAGACCGAAAATGTGTATCCATAGGCATATGGCCTGATGCTGTTGTCCATGTTAGAGGAGTTATAGCCTTAGTAGAAGACAGCTGTCCTTAAACACTATGCACGCAGCAGCAATTCAGGCAGGAATTAGCACAACAGATTTGGTTTCCTCCGACTAGAAAATGCTTGCAGGTCCCAAGGGTGCCTGCATGCATACATAACCTCTAAGTTGAATGTTGACTAGCAGCCAACAGGGTTCATGTGTCATATGGTTAACACTGGTAGAGCATTGTGCCATTCCTTCAGTCTTGCAAGCCTGGTCTCTTTCCATTGCTTCTCTCACTAGGAAGCCTTCATGTGTCACTTGCAGTATTTACCGTCCTGTGACTATGGGAGCAGGATACAGTGCTCTAGGAGCTCCTTGTACCCATATGGTGACTCTCTTCCGTTTCTGCCGCAGCTGTGAGTGCCTGAAGAGTGGAGCTCAGAGAGAGTATTGGACCGTTAACCCACAGCTGGTACTGTAGCATGTTGCAATCACTCAGGCACCTTATTAAGTAATCCATGGTTTGCTGCCAGTGCACTCCATAAGGAAACATGCAGTGGAAGACTTTACACTTAGATTTATTTAAATCAAGGTAAATTTAATGCAGCAAAATGTAGATGGTAATGATGGTTTGTAGAAGGGCACAGATCGATTGTCTCACTTTGCCTTTTTCCTACTTTAAGATGCAATTCTGAGAAAACATTTGCCTAAGGTTAGAAATAGAGCACTCTGTGTGTTTCAGGTAGCTGGGTTATGATTAGGGTCCTTAATCATCAGTTTAAACCTGTTTTTTCACTCACTTTGCCAGATCTTTGCAAAGAAAATTGGTTAAAATCTGTTTTACCCTGATTTTAGACTGTCTAAAGTAGCAGCTCCTACTGGTGTGTAGTGGAAGTGCAAGTGTGCTGGGCTGCTGTCCAAAATGGGGGCCAGCCATTGCCGCAGCAGTTACAGAGAGGCAGGGAGTGGACAAACACTACTGCCTCCTGTGACACATTTGTCCTTTGCCAGGCCTAGATTTAGGCATAGGCAATGCAGAAAACGGCATTGGTGCAAAATTTCCATGAGTGCCATTGCTGATATGCTGCCACTGTCCTTTCAACTGTGCTCACCCTGCAGCAGAAGCAACTCCTAGAAAGAAATGCAGCACAGGACCTACAAGTCCTCACATGTTCACAGGTCCTTGTATAGCTTTCCGTGTTCACTGGTAGCTTATGTGGAAGGAAGGGCAGGATACAGCAGCTGTAGAGCCTGCACTGAACTTCCTTCCATTAGTCTTTGCTGTTGTAGGGGGAATGGTGGTAAAAGGGCAGAGGAAGAAACTCCAGAGAGGATATGAACAGGCGTGTCCTGGGGAAAAGGGAAGGGGATTAGCAGCCCTGTTTGGTTTCTAGGGACATATCCTCCCCCCCCCCCACCTCAGTTGCTTAAGGGCATGCATATTTTAAATCTGGTCCTATCCTTTGCCTTGTTCCCCAGCCCCTGCTGTGCTCCATTCCACAAGCTGCACTTCACCTGCTGCAGCTCTGTAGGCTTCTCTCTGCAGCTGGAATCTTGGGGCCATGTTCTACCTGCCCAAATTCTGACAGCTGCAGGCTAGAAGGAATCAAATGCAAGGGGTTATGTGCTGTGGGGAAAAAGCAGAGAACAGATGATTGTGCTCAATGTAAGATTAACATAGTAAATGACGGCAGATAAAGACGAGTATGGTCCATCTAGTCTGCCCAGTACGATGTCAAGAGTAGGTACACCTGCTGCTCTGTGCAGGCCCCCCTTCCCCATGTCTTTGTTTAGGGGTGATCCCACAACTCCATGTAGGACACCCCTATTTGTTAAGGAATTAGATGGTTCATATTATTTTGATATTTTCTTGTTGCTGTAAAGGGATCCACTGTGTCGGTCCCATGCCCTTTTGAACTCCGTCACTGTATTTGCCCCCACCGCTTCCATCGGGAGGGCATTCCAAGCATCCACCACCCTTTCAGTGAAAAAAGTATTTCCTGACATTGCCTTTCAATTTACCACCTTGTAGCTTCATGTTATGCCCTCTAGTTTTGCAGCTTCTCTGTCTTTGGAAGAGGTTTGTTTGTTCATTATTTCTCTTTTAAGTATTTAAAGGTCTTAATCATATCTCCCCTGTCCCTCCTCTCCTCCAACGTGTACATGTTTAGGTCTTCAAGTCTCTTCTCATAAGGCTTCTGATGCAGGCTCCAAATCATTTTGGTCGCCTTCCTCTGAACAGTTTCCAGTCTTTTTACATCCTTTGCAAGATATGGTCTCCAAAACTGAACACAGTATTCCAAGTGAGGACTCACCAGTGACTTGTACAGTGGCATAAGTACCTCTTCCTTTTTGCTGGTGATTCCTCTTTGTATGCAGCCCAACATCCTCCTGGCTTTTGCCACCGCCTTGTCGCACTGTTTTGCCACCTTGAGATCTTCAGAAATAATCACTCCAAGGTCTTTCTCCTGATCTGTACACACCAATCTCTCGCCCCCTATCGTGTACATTTCCCTTGGATTTCTGCTACCCAAGTGCATGACTCTGCACTTCTTCGCATGAAATCTTAACTGCCAAGCATTAGATCATTCTTCCAGCTTTTGTAGATCATTCCTCATTTTAACCACTCCCTCGGGGGAGTCCAATCTCTTGCAAATTTTCGTGTCATCTGCAAAAAGACAGACTTTTCCATTCAGTCCTTCAGCAATTTCACTCACAAATACATTGAACAGCGCCGGGCCCAGGACCGACCCCTGGGGCACCCTGCTAATCACCTTCCTTTCATCCGAATGAGCTCCTTGTACCATCACCTTCTGTCGTCTGTCAGTCAACCAATTTCTGATCCAATTTGCCATCTTGGGATCTATCCCCAAGCTACTGAGTTTGATAAGCCTCCTATGAGGAACAGTATCAAAGGCTTTGCTGAAATCCCTGGTAGATGACATCCATCGCATGCCCCTGATCTAGTTCCCTGGTCACCCAGATTAGTACACCATATTATTCATGCTTGCATGTAACTTTTCATGTGTTAAATGTATGATTTCTTAAGCTTTTTTAACTCTCAAAGATGTACTAAATAACTAAAATTACTGCACCTCCGAGTGCATCTCCATGCAAATTCCATTTAAATGAAGTGATTAGATTTTACTCCCTGGTGCATTAAGGTTCCGACAGCCTTAATATCTGAAAGTTTAATTCCTGGGTTGGATGTGGACGTTGCTCATTTCTGGGACTATTGTTCTCCGTGGACAAGCAAAACGTAAATCCTTGCGCATGGGTGTTGTGTCTGATGGAGCCCGATGTGGGAACGCTTCTCAGCTTCTATTGAAAGCTTTTCGGAGGCTCCACTGTGCGTGCACACCTCTTTCGTGCCTGCTGCTGTGATGCCATCTTCTCCAGTCTGTCATTTTCCGCAGAGCCCCATGGACATGTTCCAGTCACTCTCCATCAATAATTGCATTTCTCCCCTTTGGGGGTACTTAATTCAAATGAAGTTTTGTTGCCTTGCCTGCCATTGTGGTGGCTTTTTTTTCTCCATGAACAAGCATGAAATAAGTCCCCACGTACAAATGATGTCACAGACTGAGCCCCGCACGAAACGCTCCCCAGCTTCCAAAGGAAGCTTTTGGTTGGTGCACCATGCATTTTCACCTGCCTGCCATGTGCCATATTCTCCAGTCTTTTTCCACAGAGCCCCTAGGACCTGTTCTGCAGTCCAGAAAAAAGTTTGAATTTCTTGCCCTTGTGGCTCAGCTTTTGCTCATTTTTTTTTCACTCACCTGTCAGTTTTTTTCTTACCCTCTGGGTATTTTTTTCTGTACTTTTTGGTGCCTTTTGGTGTCTTTTTTTCCCCTTTGGGGGCTTTCCTGCACACAGTGGTTTTTCAGTTTCATTTTGCTGAGGCAGTATTTTTTGGCATGTCTAAGCCTGATAGTGGCTTTAAGAAATGCACCAAAAGTGGCAAGACCATTTCTGCCACGGACTGCTATAATTGGTGCTTGCAGTGCCTTGGACCCGAACAACAGCTGGCATCCTGCGAGCTCTGCTTGTAGATGACACATTGAGGGCTGAAGGGTCAGGAAAAGCAGGGGTTGTCCTCCTTAGGCTCATCTGATTCAGCATCTTCAGCCCCGACTCCCTCGTCCATGCCTGAGGTGGCCAAGGGAAAAGAGCAGAGGGTTGGAGCAGAAGGGTTCAAGCGGTGAGGGTGAGCGGTGAGCCTCTGCAGAGGCTCTGTTGACATCAAAAGGGGAGCACAAGGAAAAGATCTGCATGCAGTGCCATCACAGCCCCTCTTGGTGCAAGACACAGTGATGGCCAGGAACTGCCAGCCAAGCTTCCCCGGTGGGAGGACCCAACCCAGATGGGCAGAGTCCACTCCTAATGCTGCAAGGGATCACCAATGGCATCACCGTCCTCATCGTTGGTGATTCTGGAGGCCTATGAGCCTTGGAAACTCACAGTTGCAGTGAAAACCCTGCAGCATTTAGAGCGCATTGTCACCACACTTCTTCCAGCCTATCCTGGAGGCCCCATGCTCTGCCCACTGCGGGTGGGAGATTGATAAAGACTCCAGTGGCCGGAGCAGTCTCCCTCTCTATTGTGTTGGTGTCAGAGGCCCCAGGACATCCACATCGACATGCCAGGCACAAGGGGGACCATAGACTTCCACCCTCTCCTGGGCTGTGTATTTGGTATTTGGAGGAGACTTGGCATTACTTCGACCCTCTAAGAATCGGAATGGGAAATTGAGGCAGAATAAATGGTTAGACCTTCCATCTGACCAGTTGCCCCCTCTAGATCAGCAGAAATCAGCCCCAGAGGACATGGCCTTCCAGGATTTTATTTGGGACCTGGCCAAGGCCATCCCCTTTTCTCTGGAATCAGAGGAGGAACTGAGGGCGGAGGAACTGGAACTCTTCCATACCCCTCGGACCCCCATGAGATGATGACTGTACCATCCAGTATATCCTGCAAAGACTGCTGCAGTGGCTGTGGGAGGGTGCCACTTATGCTTCCAGTCATCAACTGCTGGCTCGACTCCTGTACTGGGTCCAAAAGGCCCCAGGATTTGAGAAACCTCCATTGTCCCACAATTCCATTGTGGTCAAGTCTACCTTGAAGCATGCAAAGAGTGGTAAAACACACTCCTTGGAGGCAAGGACTCTGGACTCCTTCGGGAGGAAGTTCTGCTTATAGGGCTCCATACTGATAGCCTGGATTCTGGCCTACTAGACTAACATGGTCGTGTTCCTCAAGGATGTCATGCTGGACATAGAGACTTCACTACTCTCATTCCCAAGGACTGTTGAGTCTTTTTTGGGACCTTGTGGCTCATGGCAAGGATTGCTTGAAATTCACGGTCCAAGGTGCCCTATGATGCCTTTGAATCTGGTGGCCATGAACATTGCCGTGCGGCGAATGATCTGGTTGCAGTCCTCTGACCTGAAGCAGAGTGTCCAGGACAAGATCTCCAATGTCCCTTATTGGGGTGAGAACCTCTTCAGCAAACCCATGGAGGAGAAAACCAAGGAGCTGGAGAAGGAGCAGCTGACCCTCACCAGGCTTTCCATAAACAGCCCAAGAAGGCCTTTTTCTGTGCCTGCAATGATCTTTTCAGTCCCAGCCGCAGGTGCAGCCTAAGGCCCAGGCTCCCCACTCACAATGGAGGGAGAAAACCCCAAAGGCATAGCCCGCCCCCCATCCCAAGCCTGGTGCAGGTTTTGATGGGGTCCTCAGGAACATAGCCAGTCGACTGTTGTCTGCTGAGGTTCCCCTGCAGGTGGAGGGGGGTGGTGGCTCATCCATTTTGCCCACGAGTCACCTCAGATTCCTGGCTGCTGCATATCGTCCAAAGCAGCTATCTGTTGCATTTCACCCAGCTGTTGCCTCCTTACAATACCAAGGAGCACTGCATGGACCGTGCCCACTGGAGTCTGCTGCAGACTGAGTTCATGGCCCTGTTGGTTGACCTAGCCATCGAGCCAGTTCTTTCGGCCCAGATTGGGCAGGGCTTCTACTCCAGGCACTTCCTGGTCCCCAAAAAGACTAGTGGATTCTACCCCATTCTGGATCTGCAAAACCTCAACCGGTCCCTGGTGCATGAAAAGTTCACTGCTCCCATTCCTCCTTGGTTCTTAAGGATGTGTACATGCATATTCTGATCCACCCACATCATAGACAGTACCTTTGGTTCATGCTGGGCGGCCAGCATTATCAATACTGTGTGCTACCCTTCGGGTTGGCCCCAGCCCCCAGAGTCTTCACAAAGTGCATGGCAGTCGTAGCCACCTTCCTCTGGCTCCTGGGGGTCTTCAACTTCCCATACCTGGATGACTGGCTTATAAAGGGCCCCATGCCAGTCAGTGTATGGTAGTCCATTGAGCTCACCATTCAGATGCTGGAAGGGCTCGGCTTTATGATCAGTTATCTGAAGTTCTACCTTCAGCCATTGCAGCAACTGGAGTTCATCAGGGCCTCCTTGATACCATTGGTAAACCACCTGCAGCGCCTCCTTGAGATGTGTGCATTGTAGCGCCAGTGCCAGCACCACACCATGGCTCGTGTTTGCTGTTGAGAGCCTTCAGACACATGGCAGCCACGATGCATGTCACCGCTCAGGCCCACTCCGCATGTGATAGGCCCAATGGTCCTTGCAAATGCAGTAGCAGCAAGCCTCAGGCCACCTGCAGGACAGTGTTGTAGTCCCAGCACCACTCATGCAGTCCCTGGAGTGGTGGCTCATGCTTGGAAATCTGAGTCGTGGCCTCCCATTCCAACCAGTAGCACCCTGCAGGCTGCTTATGATGGATGCCTCCAGGTTTGTCTGGAGCATGCACCTGCATGGTCTCAGCACCCAAGGTCTATGGTCAGAGTGAGAGCCTTCATCAGATCAACTGCTTTGAACTCCAGGCCATTGTGAATGCTCTGCGTGCCTTTCAGGCTTACCTGGTGAATCAGGTGGTCCTGATCCAGATGGACAACCAGGTGGCCATGTTTTGTGTGAACAAGCAGGGAAGTACAAGCTCGTACCTCCTGGGTTGGGAGGCTGTTGGTCTTTGGAAGTTTGCCCTGCTCCACTGCATGGACCTCAGGGCGATGTATTTGCTCAGCGAGCTCAACAGCCTGGCAGATTGCCTCAAGCCAGGTGCTTCAAAAGTAATCCGACATCGGAGGGGTGTTGACATCGAGGAGCTCTTGCGCTCAGTTGGAGCTGAGCATCCACACTACCCAGACCATCAGCCATCAGTCTGCCTCCCAGCATGGAGGAAACTGTTATTGCCCCCATTGATGTTGAAGAGTGATTGGACTGAGCACCAGGTGAAGGCCTGAGTGCATTGGCATCAGAGCCCTTCGAGACTCAGGGTCAAGAGTTAATGGTGGGCAAGGTGAGCACACCTCGAAGGTGCCATAAAGAGAGGACAGCTCAATCTCCAGGGGTTCAGAAGGACACCAGTAGCCTTCTGACAGCTGAATCCAAGCTGCCAATATTCCCACACAGGTGCTGGGTACATTGGTCAAAGTTACTCAGGCCTCTTAGCCTTCAGAATCGGCAGCCATAGAGAAATGGCTCCTACAGGCACTTGAGGATCGCATGGCAGCTCTTTTTTGAATGAAAGTGGTTCTGGAGTCGTATGTCCTGCCCCCATCAGAGGCATTGACGTTGGGACATCAAAGGGCCCAGACGCTGGTTCCAGTCCAGTCAATTTCCTTCTCTCTAGCATCTCTGGCTCCGATGCACCCTCAACCCAGATGGGCTTTGGGGCATCATTGTTCTCGAAGTTCCCATTCCGCTTGATGTGGGAGGGAGATCTGGACAGAGACTAGGAGGTATTATGACTACTTCTCAGTCGGACTCTGATGGTTGGGTAACTGATGTGGAATCAGAGGACTTCTCGGAGGGCAGGTTTCTGGAGTTCCCATCAGACCCTTCCCAACCTCATGAACATCAAAAGTCTCCTGAACACATCACCTGCCAAGATTTGGTGAAGGATATGGCCAAGGCCATACCATTCTCGCTGGAGACTGAAAATGAATCCAGGGAAGAGGAGTTAGAAATCTTGCAGTATTCCTTAGCACCGAAGAAGGCAGTGACCATGCCCATACATTGCATCCTGCAGAGGGTACAGATGATGTGGGGAGAGGCCCCTCATGGTACCTCCAATCAGTAGAAGACTCAATGTACAGGGTCCAGAAAGCTCCTGGTTTTGAGAAACCTCAGCTCCTGCACCCCTCCTTAATGGTTCAGTCTGGCCTAAAGAGGATTAAGAGTACCAAGATTCATTCTTCAGCACCCCCAGGAAGGGAGGCTCTGCCCTTGGACTCTTTTCTTTATTTAAAACTTAATATACTGCCAGAGTCAAGGCATACGGCGGTTTACAATACAACAAAGAGATACTGCTGAGAAAAGAAGAAACTGAAAAGAATGCAATTCATTGACAGGAAAGAGACAGTATTAGGGGGAAGAGACAGTGGGCAACAATAATAACAAAAGAATTTAGTACTCTTGGTTATCAGCAAGGGGGAGGGAAGGGGAGAGGAAAGGAAGGTCAAAGGCCGTGCAGAAAAGATGAGTTTTGCGTTTCGCTTTAAAGTGGGAAAGGAAAGTTCCAAACGAAGGGCAGAGGGCAGGGAATTCCAAAGACGAGGACCGAGAAAGAAGAAAGCGGAAGAGCATGTGGATTCAAGGCGAGCCTGGGATGGGGGAGGTAGAAATAACCGGTTGGCATGAATTGATCTGAGGATTCTTGGAGGGCAGTGAAAGTGGACTAGATCGGAGAGGTAGAGTGGAGTACCGGTATGGAGTGATCTCTGTACAAAAATGAGGATCTTATATTGAATTTGGAACAGAATAGGTAGCCAGTGCAACTGAATGAGAAGAGGGGTGATGTGGGCATACTGGGAAGTGTGAGTCAGGAGACGAGCAGCAGTGTTGTAAACTAACTGGAGTCTACAGAGTTGGGTAAGGGGAAGACCAGCCAGGGATGCATTACAATAGTCCAAGTGAGAAATAACGAGAGAGGGGAGCAAGGTGGTTGTTGAAGAAGAAGAAAGGAAAGGACTAACTGCACAGAGTTGCCTAAGGGTATAAAATGAACGTTGAATGACAGAGGGCTCTTTAACCTGGAAAAGAGACGGCTGAGGGGAGATATGATAGAAGTCTATAAATTAATGAACGGAGTGGAACGGGTAAACGTAGATCGATTGTTTACGTTATCAGAATAAAGAAAGACTAGGGGACATGCAATGAAGCTACAGGGTAAACTATTTAAGACTAATAA
This sequence comes from Ichthyophis bannanicus, assembly GCA_033557465.1. Lineage (NCBI taxonomy): Eukaryota > Metazoa > Chordata > Amphibia > Gymnophiona > Ichthyophiidae > Ichthyophis > Ichthyophis bannanicus. The sequence continues at coordinate 60,470,150 of CM066045.1, forward strand.
AAGAAAATATTTTTTTCACTCATCGTGTAATCAAACTCTGGAATTTGTTACCGGAGGATGTAGTAAAGGCTGCTAGTGTAGCTGGGTTTAAAAAAGGTTTAGACAAGTTCCTGGAGGAAAGGTCCATAAACCATTATTAAGAAGGGACCCAGGATATCAACGCTTGACCCAGTACAAGCATTGCGGAACCTGTGTCTTTTGGGGAAACTGCTAGGTACGTATGACCTAGATTGGCCACTGTTGGAAACAGGATACTGGGCTTGATGGACCTTGGTCTGACCCAGTATGGCATATCTTATGTTCTTATGAGGAGACGTGATCTTTAAAGTTCAAAGCGGAATCAAGAGTAACACCAAGATAGCGTAGTGAGGTAACAAGAGGGATGGGATTAGCTGAAAAAAGCAGAGCAAGAGAGGGGACAGGAGCACCGGCAGTGAACCAAATAGCCGAGGTTTTAGATAGGTTAACATATAAGAAATTATCCGAAAGCCAGGAGGAAACAGCAGAGAGACAGACATTGAGCGGAGCAATATCAGGGGTGGCTGAATTGGTGTGATGAAGAAGAAGAAGATCCGTGTAATACGCAGAGATACTGTGGTGCTGAATAAGCAGAGGGGGGAGCTAAGAAGATGTTGAACAGGAGAGGTGCCAGTGGAGGGGTGTCGGAGAAGAAGAGTCAGTACCAGAGAGAACTAAGAAGGACCGATTAAAGAGGACGGAGTGAAACCAATGAAGAACTGAACCAGATAGACCAATAGCACTGAGATGTGATAGAGTATGGTGGTCGACGACATCAAAAGCAGCAGAGAGATCAAGTAAAACAGCTAAAGAAATAGAACCACGATTGTGAGCAACGTTAACTCATTAAGAAAAGAAATAAGAATCGATTCAGTGCTGTGTCCAGGATAAAAACCAGATTGGGAGAAGGTATTTTCAGGGCTCAAGGCTCATAGCCCAAGTGGCCTCATACCAGCTTTACATGAGCATGTTCCTAAAGGACATTATGTGAGACCTAACTGACCTGTCTCAGTTCCTTCCTCCTGAGAAATTGGAGCAGTTCCACACCCTAGTTGGGCCATGGCAAGGACTGCCCAAAGTTCCTGGTTTGGGTGACCTATGTCATAGAAACATAGAAAAATGATGACAGAAAAAGACCACATGGCATATCTAGTCTGTCCTTCCATATCGACAACTACAACAGTCCCCTTTTTTCCTTTAGAGATCCTTGGTGTTTGTCCCATGCTTTTTTTGAATTCAGATACTGTCCTCAACTCTACCACCTCCACTGGGAGACTATTCCATGGATCCACCACTCTTTCTGTAAAGAAATATTTATGCATATGACTCTTGAATCTATCCCCTTCACCCTCAACCCATGTCCACTCGTAGCAGAATTTGCTTTCAATTGAAAGAGGCTCTTCCCCCTGTGCATTTATGCCACGGAAGTATTTAAATATCTCAATCATATCACCTCTATCCTGCCTTTCCTCTAAGGTGTACATATTCAGATCCTTAAGTCGGTCCTCATATGCTTTATAATGAAGACCACTAACCATTTTAATAGCCACCCTCTGTACTGACGCCATCCTGTTTATATCCTTTTGAAGGTGCAGTCTCCAGAATTGCACACAATACTCCAAATGAGGTCGCACCAAAGACTTATACAGAGGCACTGTCACCTCCTTTTTCTGCTATCCATTCCTCTCTGTATGCACCCAAGCATCCTTCTAGTTTTTGTTGTCGCCTTTTCTCCAGGACCAAGCAGGAAGTCAGTCCTCACATATGGGTGACGTCGGCGCCGACGGAGCCCTCGCGGAGCAATTTTCCCCAGCTTTCAAAGAAAGCCTTTGGGAATTGCAGCGCGCATGCGCGGTCCTCTTCCCGCCCAAGGGTGCCATCTTGCTCAGTCTTCTTTTTTCCGCGGAGCCCTACAGACGTTGCCTGTGAATCCCCGCAGAAAAGTTGATTTTCCTCTATTTTTATCTATTTTTTCTTCGGTTCGACGCCGGTTCTGTTCCCGCCCGGACTCGCGACGCCGGTTGCGAGTCCGTCCTTTATTTTTCGTTTTTTTGTCCTTCATGACAGTTTTCGTGCTTTTTTTTCTTTTTTCCTGGCTGCCCGGTCGTTCGACCTCGCAGGGGCCCTTTTTCCCCCGATGGCGGCCAGTGGTTTCAAAAAGTGTGACCTCTGTAAGAAACTTATGTCTCTTACAGACACTCACGACTTCTGCCTCCGCTGCCTCGGCCCAGATCATGACCCCATGATCTGCACGCCATGCGGCAAAATGTCCTCAAAAGCATTGAGGAGTCTGCAGCACCAGCGGGAGCGTATCTTCTCTGACTCCGGCCGGGCTCGGACCTCGTCAGAGGCTTCGTCTCGGGACTCTGGTCCTGAGCATCGTCGGAGTTCCTCTGAGAGGGGGTCTCCTACCCGGGAACATCATCGGAAGAAGAAACCCGCGAGGGCGGGATCGGTGGACGCTCCTGGTTCCTCGAGGGCCAGGTCGCATAGCCCCAATTCCCGTCCCGGGTCCTTGGAGTCGGAAAGGCCGTCAAAACATCCTCGACTCGAGGTGGACTTGCCAGCTCACGTAAGTACGGTTGTCCTCGTGGACTCGCCTCCGAAGGACCCGACGTCGGGCCCGACGCCGTCAGGGCCCGAGTCGGGGGCTGCTGGGTCTCCTGAGCTCGGACTCAGGTTGACGGCCTTGGAGTGCAGTTTGTCTGCCTTCTTGGACCAGCAGCGGGCATTGATCGCTGGCCTCGCTGGCGCTTCTGCCCTGACCGCCGGGACGTCGACCTCCAAGTAGACCCCGGAGACCGAGCCGATCCTCGAGTCCATGAGGGCTCGAGTCGATCCTCGGTCGAGGTCTCCTTCGGCCTCCCGTTCGGGACCGAGGTCGTCGACGCCGACTCCCTCGGCGTCGGGGCGGATGGCGTCAGTGCCCGCCCGACCGGAGCCGGTCGACGACTCCTCCGAGGAGTCGACCTGGGAATCTGAGGACGAAGAGTCACCTGGTTCCTTTCGGACTCCCCCAAGTCCGAACCTTGGAGACGGTCCCCCCCGGAGGATACCCGGTTCTCGGACTTCGTGAGGGATATGGCCAAAGCCTTGGCCTTCCCTGCGGACCCCGAGGAGGAGCCTCGAGTCGAGGAACTCTATGCCCTCCAATATGACTCTCCCCCGAAGGAGGCCTTTATTGTACCGGTTCCTCCGATGCTGGAACGGCTTCTCTTCCGCATGTGGGAGAGCCCGGCATCGTCGCCGGTGTTAAGCAAGCGGGTCGATTCCATTTATCGAGTCCGCAAGAGCCCCAGGTTCCAAAAGGCACAACTACCACACCATTCCATGGTGGTGGAATCGGCCATGCATAGACTGAAGAGTCAAAAAATGCACTCCTCGGTGCCCCCCGGTAGGGAGGCCCGAAGCCTGGATGCCCTCGGTAGGAAGTGTTTCCAGGGCTCTATGCTTGCTTGTCGAGTCCAGACATACCAGCTCTACATGGGCATGTATCTCCGAGACCTGGCTAAAGAAATAGCCGGGTTCTCTGCTGGTCTCTCCGACAAACCTTTGCAGAGGTTCCAATCCTTGTCTACTGGCATTCGGGAGAGCTCCAAGTTTATCTCTCGAGCGGCCTATGATGGTTTTGAGGCTTCGGCTCGAGTAGCCGCGGCCGGCATCGGTGGACGCCGCCAGGCTTGGCTTCAGACATCCGACCTCGAGCCCTGGGTACAGGACAAGTTGGTCGATGTCCCCTGCCGAGGTGATAACCTCTTTGGCAAGCCCATGGATGAGAAGGCTGCACAAATCGAGACGGAGACTCTCACCAGGACTCGTCTCTCAAGGAAGACCTCTGCCCCTTCTCAAAAGAAGAAGGCCTCGGGGAAAAAGCCCTTTTACCCGAGGAAAGGTGCTGCCTATAAATACTACCCTCAGTATCAGGCCTCACCAGCTCCCCCACAGGGGGAAAGCAGGCCAAGGGATGGGGTAATGGGTCCCGTAGGCAGCAAGCCCCCAAGCCTGCACCACCGGCCCCTGCTCAGCAGGGTGGGGGTTTTTGACTTTCTCAGCATAGCCTCTCCCCCTCAGCTGGTTGCTCTCAGCACAGGAGGCCGGCTGGTCCACTTTGCCCACAGGTGGTCCAACATCACCACAGATACCTGGGTGCTTCAGATAGCCCTTTTGAACTATCTTCATTTTCACCAGGTACCTCCCTCCTACTTTCCAGGGGAGCCTTCCAGACTCCCTCTGCACAGGGACTTACTCCTTCAGGAGTTAGCAAGTCTTGTTCAGGAACAAGCCGTGGAACCGGTGCCCCACCACCTGAAGGGTCAAGGGTTTTACTCCAGGTACTTCCTGTTTCCAAAAAGAACAGGAGGCCTCAGACCCATCCTGGACTTGCGAAATCTCAACAAGTTCCTTGCAAAGGAAAAGTTCAAAATGCTTACCCTTGGAATCCTGCTGCCCTACCTCCAGCAGGGAGACTGGCTATGCTCCTTAGATCTGAAGGATGCGTATACTCATATCCTTATTCATCCAGACCACAGACAATACCTCAGGTTTGTGGTGGACAGATGCCATTACCAGTACAGAGTACTGCCTTTCGGCCTATCCTCCGCCCCCAGAGTGTTCACCAAATGCCTAGCAGTGGTGGCGGCCTATCTGAGGCTTCAGGGTCTCTTTGTGTTCCCATACCTGGACGACTGGCTCATCAGGGCCCAGTCTGCCCAAGAAGCCACTCAGGCTACTCATCGCACGGTAGCTCTGCTCCAGCACTTGGGATTTGTCATAAACTTCGCAAAGTCCACTTTGCTCCCCTCTCAAGATCTAGAATTCATCGGCGCCAGGTTGGACACTCTTCAAGCGCGGGCCTTCCTGCCTCTGGACAGGGCCGAAAGGCTCATGGATCTCGCCAGCCGCTTTCACAGCAATTCCCTGGTCTCGGCCAGGCAATTTCTGAGACTGCTCGGCCATATGGCTTCCACGGTCCATGTAACCCCCTATGCCCGCCTGAACATGCGACCTGCTCAATGGTGCCTTCGCAAACGATGGCATCAGGCCAATGGGAGCCTAACGGACTCCGTACAGATCTCCGACCAGCTGGTCTCCTCTCTGCGATGGTGGCGTCACCTGCCAAACCTAGTACTCGGGGTGACTTTTCAACCCCCTACACATTCTCAGGTCCTGATGACCGATACTTCTCTCCAGGGTTGGGGAGCACATTGCCAAGGGACCTTGTACTCAGGGTCGCTGGACTCCTTGGGAGTCCGCTCAGCAGATCAACTTCCTGGAGCTCAGAGCCATCCGCCTAGCGCTCAAAGCCTTCTCTCACCTGATTTCTCACCAGTCAGTACTTGTCCAGACAGACAATCAGGTTGCAATGTTCTACGTGAACAAGCAAGGTGGAACCGGCTCCTTCCTTCTCTGTCAGGAAGCACAGAAGCTCTGCTCTTGGGCTGTCCATCGCAACATCATCCTCAAAGCTGTCTATCTCCCAGGTCAAGAAAACTACCTGGCAGACAAATTGAGCAGGGTCCTCCAACCGCATGAGTGGAGGTTGGATCCGCTTGTGGTTCAGCGGATCTTTCTCCGGTGGGGCCTCCCCACCATGGATCTGTTCGCCAGTCCTCTGAACCGACAGCTTCCCCGATTCTGCTCTCGACAGCCGCATCCCCTCCGGGAGGCGGCGGATGCTTTTCTGATTACATGGTCCACAGGCCTCTTGTATGCCTTTCCACCCATGCCCCTGGTGTCTCGGATGCTCTTCAAGGTTCTCAGAGACAAGGCGTCGGTGATCCTAGTGGCTCCCCGGTGGCCGAGACAACCTTGGTTCCCGCTTCTGCTACAGCTGGCGGTGGACACACCTCTTCCTCTGGAGTTTCAGCCTGACCTCCTCTCGCAGGATCAGGGGTCGCTCCTGCACCCCAACCTTCGGTCCCTTCATCTGATGGCCTGGCTGCTGAAAGGGTAGTCCTTGCTCCTCTCCAGCTACCTCCAGATGTGGAAGAGGTCGTCTTGGCCTCTAGGAGGCCTTCCACCCGGAAGTCCTACGCTCTTAAGTGGTGTCGGTTCTCCGTCTGGTGTACTCAGCAGTCACAAGACCCCTTCTCCTGTTCAGCATCAGTGGTATTGCAGTACTTGCTTTCCCTTTCCAATCTTGGACTTAAGTCCAACTCGGTCAAGGTCCACCTCAGTGCTCTTTCTGCGCACCACCTACCGGTGGACGGTAGACCCCTTTCCAGCCACCTGCTGCTGGCTCGTTTTCTCCGGGGCCTCCTCCTCCTTAAACCACCTTTGCGCCCACCAGCTCCGAACTGGGATCTCAATGTGGTTTTACAGCGGCTTACCTGTCTGCCTTTTGAGCCTATGGCTACCTGTCCTCTTCGTTTTCTTTCCTGGAAAACCTTGTTCCTGGTGGCCCTCACTTCTGCTAGACGCGTTAGTGAGCTGCAGGCCCTGGTATCTGATCCTCCTTACACTAGGTTCTACAAGAACCGGGTAGTCCTACGGACTCACCCTAAGTTTCTTCCTAAAGTGGTTTCCCCTTTTCACATCAACCAGGAGGTGGTACTTCCGACCTACTTTCCCAGGCCGCACTCCAGCCGAGCTGAGATGGTCCTGCATACCCTGGACTGTAGAAGGGTGCTGAACTTCTACCTTGACCGTACATGGGAGCACTGAAGGGCGGTTCAGCTCTTCGTGTCTTATGACCCCAACAAGTTGGGGCTCTCTGTCTCCAAGCGTACTCTGTCCATCTGGATTGCGGACTGCATTGCTTGGGCTTACGAGGCTGTGGGCCTCGTGCTGGAGGGTAGAGTCACCGCTCATCGTGTTCGGGCGAAGGCTACGTCAGTGGCTTACCTCCGCTCTGTTCCGTTGGCAGACATCTGCCGGGCCGCTACGTGGTCTTCAAGCCAGACTTTTGCAGCCCATTACTGCCTGGAGAGGGAGTCCCGCAGGGACAGTGCTTTCGGACAGGCAGTCCTCCGTAACCTCTTCAAGGTATAGGCAACTCCTACCCTCCATCCCGGATGTTGGGCTACCGGTTGGAGACGTATTCAGAGAAGATTCCTTCCTTCTGTGCTGCTGAGCTAGAGGGAGCTCATTTTTGTGCTTAGGGTCTCCGGTAGCCTTAAGCTTGGGAGTCCCATATGTGAGGACTGACTTCCTGCTTGGTCCTGGAGAAAGCGTAGTTACTCACCTGTAACAGGTGTTCTCCAAGAGCAGCAGGAATCAGTCCTCCCAACCCTCCCTCCTCCCCTTGGAGTTGCAGTTTTATGCTTTCGTTTTTGCTAATTTTTGCTGTCTTTTAGCTATGTCATCTGACTGAGCAAGATGGCACCCTTGGGCGGGAAGAGGACCGCGCATGTGCGCTGCAATTCCCAAAGGCTTTCTTTGAAAGCTGGGGGAAATTGCTCCGCGAGGGCTTCGTTGGCGCTGACGTCACCCATATGTGAGGACTGATTCCTGCTGCTCCTGGAGAACACCTGTTACAGGTGAGTAACTATGCTTTCTACCTGTTTAGCTACTTTAAGATCATCAGACACAACCATGCCTAGGTCCTGCTCTTCTTTAGTGGACAAAAGTACTTCATCCCCTATAGTATATTGCTCCCTTGGATTGCTGCAGCCCAAATGCATGACCTTACATTTTTTAATATTAAATCCCATCTGCCAAATTCTAGACTATTCTTCAGGCTTAGTTAGATCCCTCCTCATGTTATCTACACCTTCCTGGGTGTTTATTGCAGATTTTGGTATTATCTACAGAGAGGCACCTTGGAGACTGCGTTGAGAGTTGCTGCAGTAGGTATTGAGGCCTGGAGATCCACACCTGGCTCCAGTCCTCTGATTTAGAACAGTCTATTCTGAATAAACTGGTAGACAAATTTGTTTAGTGAGCAGGTGCAGGAGAAGGCTGGTATTATAGAAAAGTAGCATATCATGCTTACCAGACTCTCCAGGGGCACATCTGAACTGGCTGCTTTATAGTAGGTACCAAGAAGAGGGTCAGAAGAAAACTGCCTACTCACATAGGGATTGGTACTTCCCTGGACCCCAAACCTCTCAGCAGAAACAGCAGGCCTCTCCAGTAACAGTACAGGGAATCCCAATCAATCCTGATGCCAAAGCCTTGGGGGGCAGGGTTTTGATTGATTCCTCTGGAGCATAGCCATGCTACCAGGGGTTGCCGTGATAAACCATCCAGTGGGGTGGAAGGCTCACTCTTTGCCCAGAGATACCCCCTTGTAACCTGCATGCTGGAGATACTCCAGAGCAGATACAGGTTTCACCTCTTCGAACTTACCTCCAAGTTGGCCCCCCCCCCCCGCCCCCCCGAGGGCATATCACCTCGACCCTCTGCATCAGAAACAGCTTCAGAAGGAAATCTCTGCCTCCTGACAGACCAAGCCATTGAGTTCGGGGGGGGGGGGGGGTGTCGGGTCATTGTCACAGTCACATTCTGGCGCTTAAGGATGTAAACACGTTTTTGGTAAGAGAGAGGTTCAAGATGATTTCTCTGGGCACCCTGCTCCTGTATTTTCACAAAGGAGATTGGCTATGCTCTCTGGATCTAAAGGATGCATGTACCCACATAGATTCATCCTAGGAGTACACTTTCAGTATCGAGGGCTGGCTTTCAGCTTAGCCTCAGCACCCCAGGTCTTCACAAAATGTCTGTCTCGCTGTAGTGGCAGCCTACCTCAGAAAACCGGGGGTGTTTGTCTTTCCTTACCTAGATGATTGGCTGATAAAAAGCACCACACTGGATGGAGATCAGAACTCCATACGGCTGACCATTCAGGTATTGAAGCTGTTGGGGTAGTTGATCACAAACCCCAAGTCTCACCTTTAGTCCCCCTAACAGCTAGAATTCATAAGAGCCCTGCTTGACACAACTCAAGTGAAGGCTTTCCTTCCGCAAGATGCTTCAAAGACTGACAGCCAGTATGGGACACTCAATTGAGTCAGTGAGTGATGGCTCACAGTGTCCTAGGCCACATGGCCTCTATAGTGCATGTCACACTCCGAGCATGTCTTCAAATGAGGCGGATTCAGTGGACCCAGTCCATGGGTCGCCTCTGGGATTGTATGTATGTACTCATCCCCTGGTCCAGTTACTGCCTTGGTGGATGTTTCCTCAAACTTTGCTCAGAGGTCTCCCCTTTCAAAAGGCTTTGCCCCCAGAAGATCCTGACAACAGACGCATCCAAATTGGGATGGGGAGCTCATGGCCTCCACAGTCAGGGATACTGATCTGTCCAGGAGAGTCTTCACCAGATCAGCTTCCTGGAATTGAGAACCATAGCAAATGCTCTAAAGGCCTTCTGAGATTGGCTAGCCAGCCACATTGCCCTCATTCAGGCCTACAATCAAGTTATGTGCTATATCAACAACAGGGGGGGGGGGGTACCAGCTCCTATCTCCTGTGCTGGGAGACGGTCAGGTTGTGAAGGTTAGCCATTGCTCACGGAAAGGAGCTGAGGGCCACATACCTGCCTGGAGACCAAAACACTCTGGCGGATGGACTGAGATGGGTTCTCCATCCATACAAGTGGACATTGAACAGAGATGTGGTGGCCTGCATCTTTCGGAAGTGGGGCACTTCCTCGATAGACCTGTTTGCCATGCCACAAAATACCCAGGTAGATCAGTTCTGCTCCAGAGTGGGGATCCTACAGCAGATTGGTGTCTGATATTTTCCTCCTGCACTGAGGGGAGGGTCCTTCTGTATGCTTACCCTCCAATACTTCTCATAGCAAAGGCCCTAATGAAGCTCAGGACAGACAGAGAGGTACAGTGATATTCATTGTGCTGTATTGGCCTAGACAGCCTTGGTTCCTGCTTCTGCTGCCATTCTCCACTCTAGACCCCCTACGGCTTAGCTGTATGCCAGATCTCATTTCCAGGATGATGAGAGGATGCTACATCTCAATGTCTGGTCCTTGGCCTTCATGGTGTGGATGTTGGGAGGCTAGTCCTGTCATTGCTGAATCTGCCTAACAACATAACTGATGTCCTGTTAACCTCCAGGAAGGCCTTGATGAGGAGATCTTACGCCTGTAAGTGGAAGAGGTTTGCTGTCTGATGTGAAAGCCAGGCCCTGGATCCTTTTGTTTGTTCTACAAGGAGACTGCTCAAGTATCTTCTAAACCTCTCTGACTTGGGCCGGAAGTCCAACTCTGTCTGAGTTCACCTCAGCACGATTGGGGCATACTATTGCGGGGTAAAAGGGAGGTCCATCTCAGCACAGCCTTTGTTCACTTCATGCAGGGGCTGCTCTTGAGGCCTCTGTACAAGCCCCTCACTGTGGCTTAGGACCTCAGTTTGGTAGTGGTACAGCTCATGAAAGCTCTCTTTGAGCCACTCAACTCCTGTCTGTGAAGTTCCTGACCTCGAAGGTCTTGTTTCTGGTAGCAGTCACTTTGGCATGCCGAGTGAGCGAGCTTCAGGCTCTGGTAGTTGATCCACCGTATACCAGATTCCACCATAATAATGGTTCTTCAAATGCATCCCTGTTTCCTTCCAAAGGTGGTTTTGGATTCCCATCTCAACCAGTCCATAGTGCTGCACAAAGGGGAAATGGCATTGCACATGTTGGACTGCAAATGTGCCTCAGCCTTCTACTTGAAGCAGGCAAAGGACTATAGGAAGTCCTTTGCCTGCTTCAAACACGGTGGAGCCTCCCAAAAACTTCCAATAGAAGCTGGGGAACATTCCTGTGTGAGGTGTCACACATGCATGTGGACATTTCTGCTGCCCATGGCAAACACCTGCTACAGGTGCTTAACTACCTTGTCTGTTGTGCTGTGCCAGCGTGATCCTGGATTTGGGGTTCCAGGGTGTGAGGATGCTGCACTCTTGTCTCTCAGGTCTGCATATACCACACAGATTCATCCTAGGAGTACGCTTTCAGTATTGAGGGCTGGCTTTCAGCTTAGCCTCAGCACCCCAAGTCTTCACAAAAGCACCTGAGAACTCGAAGCTTGGGGGCTATGCTGATACAGCATTGTAGGCTGACACTGAGAAACATGAGGTTATATGGTGATTTAACTTTTTTTTAAACATGTCATAGGAAATGCATGCTAAATTTTAGTGCATGTTTTTCATACTCATTGATTACGGTGTGCCCAGCAGCCAAAGGGGTAGGAGGAATGAGAGATGGACACTTGTACTGATGGGGAGGGATGATGATTTTTGCTGGGCTTAGGATGGGAGAAATTAGTGTCTTGGCTTTTTTTCCTACCAAAGTAAACGCCATTCCTTATGGTCTCACCAACTCCATTTAGAACGATTGTGTTATGCCCCTCTATCAGCAGATGGAGACAGACACCAAAATCTTGTGAGCTTTGTCCCATATAGGGTACTATGCAGCCACAAGCTCCTCAGTATTCCATCTTAAGCAGATGGTAAACGGGCTGTGACTCCTGGGTCCAGTTGAAGAACTTGTTTTTTAGCTGAGTCCTCTCAGATGGCAGGTTTAGGCTTGGCATGGCCCAGCCCAAGGGAATACAATAAGGTCCTTGAAAAGCAATGTTATTTTGTTCCCCTGATTTTTCTCCTATTTTTGTTATGGAAACATAATGAACACTGAAATTCCTGGGCAAAAATAAAATAACTAGCAACTGTCAGTTTCAGTTTTTTTCTATGTTGGACTAGTTTAGGTTTGAGTCTTAAGTCTATAATCCCCTAGATATCCTTAGAGTATAGGTCTCCTTCCACCACTGCTCCTTTTTCGGCAGAAGAATACTTTATGAGCAGCAGATCAAAATAATGGGAGGAGGAACCTCACAATTACATATTGGATTTATTCTAGTGCTGCAAGGCAAGCTTGCCATAAGCTGCCTTATGTGATCCTGTAGAATACCCCTTTGATTAGTCTGTAAGAATGAGCTCTCGGAGTATCCGCCGAATAGGTTGGCAGACTCATTTCAGTGTTCACCATTCAGATGATTGTCAGTTGATATATCACTGGCCAGTAGTGGAGAAAGCAGCATAGTGCAATGATTTGTAAACCCTTAAATGAAAGTCTGGAAGGACAGCACTCTGCTGGTTGAATGTGTGCTTTCATTAGAACATCCCTGGGACTCGGTAATAGTCTGGTGCTGTGTATACTCTTACTGCTGACATGAAAGAGTGAACTTCCCAGTATGTACAGCATAGGGTAGAGCACACCCACAGGGAATGCAAGCTGGAAGTTGTCAGGCACATATGTTTGCAGCCAAAGCCAACCCCTCCCCCATCTCATTTTTGCGAAATGACTTTTCAGGGTATGGTAATTTTGAAAGCTCCATGAAAATTCAGAAGTCCATCATGGCAAATATTTGTACTTTTTAATCTATTTCACTTTTCAGTTGCTATCCTGCAATTGCGCTGAACTTTAAGAATGTTTAGAGTGGTGTCCAAATCTGATTTGTTTGCTATCATTTGTGGTGCCCCTTTGCTGTGGACATTGGATAGAGTTTGGGGGTATGCCATGCTATTCATGATTGTTCTGCTAAATATGACAGTGTGACTTTTATAGAGCTTCTAAAAATTAAAACTTAGAACGGACATGCTTAATGGGGACGGATTCTAGTATCAATTACTAAGAAGCTGATTTTCAGAAAAGCAAAGCGCTTACATTTTTAGGTATCTAAAACTGAAATACTTAGAGAATTTCTGAATACCTACGTTTGTTTGCCAGATACGAAGTGCCTAATTTCTTTTGAACCTGGGTCTGTAAGAGTGTTGGGAGATTTTGGTAATATTGCAATGAGGTGTTCTAAGTAAAAAGTAATTTTGGATGTGTTGATAATACTTCTGTCATGAAAACTGAGCATATAAAATGTGATCAAAAAGTATAGAAACTTGTACAATAATACTTATAGTTAAGGAACTCAGTCTCTTTCAAAGTAGTCCCCTTTTGATAAAATGCACTTCCTCCAGTGTCCCTGCCACTGCTGGAAACAATCTTGAAATGCCTCTTTCTTTATGCTGTGAAGCTGCTGTGATGAATTTTGCTTAATGGTTTCCAAGTCGTTGAATCTCTTTCCTTTCAGTGGTAATTTCAGTTTTGAAAACAGGAAAAAGTCAGAGGGTGCGTGGTCAGGGGAGTAAGGAGGCTGACAGACTTGCTTGATTTGGTGTTTGTTACCCACCAATAATCACCACTCTATTTCTATCATAAAGACTGATTTTTTTTTCACTTGTTGAAATGTTCATTCCCTTGAGAAAAAAATCAGTCCTGAATTTTAACTTTGATCCTCTGATAATTTAAGATTATAAGAACAAGGGGTCTTAGACTCATTAAGGCACTACATGTCAGACTCTTATACTAATGTGCCAAGAACTGCTGGACAAGATGTGATGCGTGAGCTGGGGCGTTATCGTGATGAAGCAACCATTCACCATTCCTTTACAACTCTGGCCTCTTATAGCGAACCGCATCTCTCAAACAAGTCAGAATTTGGACGTAGTCCTCCTTATTGATGGTTTGGCCTTTTGGAGCATACTCATGATGGACAGTACCCTGGCAATCAAAACTGTGAGCATTATGTTGACATTGCTCCTCACTTGACAGGCTTTCTTGGGTCTGGAGTTTTCCATTGTGAGGATGGAGCCTTAGTTTCTGGGTCATAACCATAAACCCACAATTCATCACAACTAATAATCTTTACAATGAACTCTGAGTCATTTTCAATGCATTCCAATAACTCCCTGGCTGCAGTCTTATTTTTTTGGTCAGGGGACAGGAGTTGTCACAGATTTTGCAGACATGTCTCATCCCCAAATTTGCAATAAGAAAGGCATGTACTGATCCGAAATTGATGTCCATGTCTTCAGCAAGCTCCCATCAATCGACAATTTGAGTGTATTGCGGCAAGCACTGCTTCAGCTTTGTCTTCATTCCTGCTTGTGGATGGCCTTCCAAGAACATTCATCACTCTCAGCACTTTGTCAGCCGTCTTTGAAACGTTTGTACCAATCAAACTCAAGCATGACTCATGCATTCATTGGCATACAAGTGCTGTAACGTCATTGTCTCTTTGTGTGTATCTCCAAGTTTCTGGCAGAATGTAATGCAAATTTTGCTGTTCAATATTTTCACTCATCATAAATCTGATGAACTGCTTTTACATGAGACCAAACATCACCTGATTAAAAAAAAAAAGTACAGGTGTGCTGCAGCCACACTATTCCTGCACATGCAGAGCAATTAACTAGGTCATTGCATGCTTAATAGGGTGAGACATTGTTATATAGCTACACAACAAGTCTTGGTACTGTTTGATCACACCTCGCATGACATTCTGTTAACTGAGGGATTTATAATGCTCGCACATTTTATGGGAAAGGATACTTGGCATATGTAGTAGTTATAAATTCTTTTTAAAAATGTATTTTTTAAGTTCAGAATAAGAATAAAGAGGAGTAAACCAAAAACTTTCTCCATCTTGAGAAAATGCTAATGAAAGTAATATTATAAACCTGCCTTTCCAGGCTATGTAGCAGAAATGTTACAAAATCTAACTTGTAAGAATTTAAAGTAAACCTATTTTACTCTGCAGTGTACACAGTAACAGAAGTAGTGACAGACCTGTTGATCTACACAGCTTCTCCTGCCTACCGAGCCATCAGTCTTCCTCTCTTGCCCTTACCACCTCATTTTATATATTATATGTTCCACTTGTATTCTGACACTATTTTAGTTCCAGCAGCCTCTGCTGATGGTCAAAGCCAGGTATCCACCATCCCCCTCGTAGGCCAAATTTTATTTTTCAACAGAGTTTGGTATGGTTCACAATCTATAATAGTTTTAAAAACTAATAAAAAAAAGTGCACTAGGCTACATGTACCATTGATAAAAGGAAACGAGTCAACTGGTTTCCCAGCTTTAATCATTCACCCAGTGCTTCATTTTTTTCCCATCAGTGCACTTTTTACCAAGCAAGGACTATAGGCAAAACCAGAAAACTTTTCTGCAGTGTGGCATGAAACAGCTGGATTGTGAATACTACCACCTAGATTCCAAGTTGCATTGCAAATCATAGTTGGACTCTGAGCCTGTATTAGGGTGGAGGGAGAATGAAAGGCAGTTGGGAGATGTATTTGGCCATGCTTGATGGCTGCTTAAAGATCTGCTTTGCAGAACATTTAGTACCCAAAAATGAGGAAAATGTCTGGCTGCAAATTGAGAAGGCAGGTAGCTTCCTGCAAATTAAACTTAAAACAAGAGCTTTGTTGCATTTTGATATCTCTGACTGTGAAATTGTTTGTCATATCTGTGCTCATGTGACTAAGTAAGTTGGGGTGTGAATATTTTAGACTTTAAAAGTCTGCTGTGCTTAACGTGCTACAAAGTATTATTAACTGGCGGGGGATGGGGCAGAAGGGATTCTGTCCTTTATTGAGCTGAGATTGGAGCTTTTAAAAATGTCTTAAAGTGCAATATTTTGAAATGTGATTTCTGGTGTTCATTTTCTGTCTTGTCAGTTCTTTACCTATGTAGAACAGAATAAATATTGTATTTATGTATATGTTGTGGAAAATTAAAGTACCACTCTGGCCCTAAGTTGTACATGGTTTTATTTCTATTTTACATTCTTACTCATCTTTTCTTACAGTGTTTCCTCGATATGAAATGGGGGGGGGGGGGGAGTGCCTTGCTGCTCCTTTATTGTATTTTATGCACTTGTAAAAACATTTTTAAGGTCTATGAGAACTTGATCTGCACGATTCCCAATTATCCTGTACTAGGAGGGACAGTGGCACTTGCCCCCTCCCCCCTCACATTTTTTTAATATAAAATATTTACCACTGGGGTTGTGACTGCAGAATTACTCTGCATCAATGCATTGCAGTAGACTTGTGTCCTATTAAAATGTGTGTAATTTTTTAAATGCTGGTAGCTTTAAGTTAGATCTGGGCTAGTTCAGTATATTGCTAATGAATGAAACATCAGTAAGTGGGGTGGGCTTGTGAGTATAAAATTGTGGAGTTTAATTAGTGGTGAAACTTTTCTGATGGAGCTACATTTAACCTACTTTCACTTTTTAACGAGGTTTATGACTTAATTATTGACACAAACTGCTTAGAACAGAAGTGCTAATCTTGCCCCCTAACAGCAAATGACCAGATCTATTCTGTGTTGCTCACTCTGACAAGTAAGAGGTAGTAACCCCTATCTCCAGGAACAAGCAGGAATCTTCACACGGAGACGTCGCCGGCGGAGCCCGCACGGGAATGCTCCCCAGCATCCAATCAGAAGGCCTTTGGGAGCATACCCCGCGCCTGCGCGGTGGCTTCCCGCCCTTCCTACTGCCTCTCCCCAGTTTTTCGTCTTCCGCGGAGCAGGCAGGACGTCCCTCCTGACACCGCAGAAATTTTTTTTTTCCATTTTTCTGTAGTCGCGGCTTTCCCGCCGACGGTGGCACCTCCGTGCCCCCCCCCCTTTTTTCTTTATTTTCATTTAATTTTCGTCGCCCCCTCCGGGCGCTGAGGACCGGGGCATGGAGCCTTCTTCCCCCCAGCCTCATGGCAGGGACTCCATTTTCCACTCTTCGCCAGGGATCGTCAGCCGGTGTCCTCGGCGCCTTTGGGGCCGACTGGCTCGACCGGGTCTGACATCCCTACATCCAAGCCATGCTTGGGCGTGGTAGCCGCTTCGGGTGGTACTGAGCCCCCGGCGTCGGTGTCGAGCGCTCCGCTCCTCACCGAGGATCGTCGGCTGCTGTCCTCGGCGCCTCCGGGGCCGATCGACTCGGTCCAGTCTGGCGTTCCTCCATCCCTGCCATGTGCGTGGGCGGTGCCCGCTTCGGGCGGTACCGACCCCTCGGCGTCGGTGTCGAGCGTTCTGCTCCTCACCGGGGTTTGGTGGCTGAGGTCCTCGGTGCCTCCGGGGCCGACCGACTTGCGCCAGTATGGCCTTCCTAGGGGGCCGGTATCCGCCTTGGGCGGTGCCGACCCGTCGGCGTCGAGTGACCCGCTCCCCACCAGGGATCGCCAGCCGTTGTCCTCCCTACCTCGGGGGTCGATCGACTCGACATGGTCTGACGGCCCTATGTTCAGGTCATGCGCGGGGGTAGTACCCGCTTCGAGCGCGTGGGCGTCTGTGGTTCCGCCCCACGCCGGGGATGGTCGTCGGGCCTCCCTCCCCTCGGGGCCGCTCGCATCGACCCGCGCCTGATCGCCGTTTTCCCAGCCCTGCACAAGGGTGGTACCGGGTTCGGGCGGCGCCGCTCTGCCGGCGACGGCAGGGGCGTCGAGCACGAGGGGCCGCCATCGACCTTCCCCGGGGACCTCGGGGTGTGTCGGCCAGCGCTCGGACGACTCCCCGGCATCGACGCGGCCGTCGAGGGCCCCGTTTTTTCCTAGAGAAGGGGCCTCGGGGCATTCGACCGCTTCGATCCGATCTGGATCTGCGCCGCCCCGCAACGGTACACCGACGTCAGCGCAGGGGCTTTGCACCCCCGCAGGGACTCGTCGTCGGGTGACCGGGGTCCCCTCGGGGACGGGCCGTATGCCCCGAGAGGGTTTCTCTCCAGGTCGAATGGGTGCGAGAGGGAGCCCGGCTTCGGGCAGTGCCCGCCGATCGACATCGGCGTCGGATGACCTCCTCTCCACCGAGCTCCGCCCTCGGGGACCCGTGATGCTTGCGGCACCGATCGGCGCGGTTCCGATCCGCGCTCTGGGTTTTCCACCACCGGCGCGGTCGCCCCCGCCGGGGCCCTCTGGAAGGGAGTCGATCTCCTCGCTCGGTTCGATGCCCAGCCTGGAGTCGGTATCCAGCCTTGAAAGCTTGGACACTACACGTCTCGGGATCGGTCCCTGTCCCCTCCCGCGACGCAGAGCGGAGACCGCTGGCCCCTGCCCTCCAGCGGCCGTGGAACCGCTTCGATCCCAGGGAGCAGCGCCACCCCCGGGTTCGGGGCCGAGGCCGATTCCTGCGGCGCTGTCGGTGCCATCGACCCCTTTGATGCCTAGTTTGGAATCAATCCCAGGAGCCGACAACGCCATGGGGACTGCCCCGATCCGGGGCGGTTGGTCCCCTCCTATGCCTAGCGGGCATCGGCCCGAGCGGCCTCTGTGTGCCCTGGCAGCCTCCCCCGCCATAACTCCTCCGGCAGAGCCACCTTTTCAGGATTTCCTCCTTGACATGGCGGACTTGCTGGCCATCCCTACCCCGGGCCCGAACCCGGGCCCTGAGGAACAGGCAGCCGTGATGCTTCCTCTGCATCCCTCCCTGCAAGATCTCCTGCTGGGGGCTTGGCAGTCGCCTTTGAGGGTTCCGGCACCGTCGACTGCGATGCAGGCTCTTTACCAGGTGCCTCCGTCCCCGGGATTTCGGCAGCACCAGCTTCCACATCGGTCCATTGTGGTGGAATCGGCGCTGAGGAAGGCCGGAAGCAAGGAGAAGCATGCTTCTCGCCCCCCAGGCTGCGCCTCAAAGACGCTAGATACTCTAGGACGTCAAGCTTTCCAGACGTCTATGCTGACGGCCAGAATTATCTCATATATATTTTATATGAGCCTGTCGCTCCGGGAGGTCACTGAGAGGTTGTCTCGGTTATCCCTCTTCGTATCTGCGCCCAAGGCCTTTGAATATTCCCTGCTCCTTTATCACTGCAGGAATATCTCCGGGTTCCTTTCTCGTGCTTCGCTGGACTCCTTCCAGTCGGTCAGCAGAGCCTCTGCTGTTGCCATTAGAGCACGCCGTACAGCATGGCTGTGGGCGTCCGAGTTGTGTAGACGGGCACAGCACAACCTGGGTAATTCTCCCTGCGACGGAGATCACCTCTTCAACAGCGAGGCCTTGTGTCAGGTCGCACAGTGCTTCGCTAACCTTCCCAGGGTTAGCAGCCAGCCTAGGGCCCGGCCCCACGGCGGAGGTAAACGCCTCTCTAGGAAGAGGAAATATCAGACCTCCGCCCACCCTCCAGGCGCGCCCAGGCAAGGGGCCTCTCACCCCGGGTTGATGCCCCCGGGCCCGCGCCAGGACTCTCCTTCTAAGCATTTTTAGGCTCAGGCAGGCGGCTGCCTGCACTTAACCCTCTTATCGGACGTTTAAAAATTGAGCTCTGCTCGGGGGCTCGTTCCGTTGCAAATGGTTCGGAGGCTTATCTAGGGGTTCGGGTATTCTCCTTCCGTTGGTAGGGAGACCACCTCTATTCCGTGATAGCTATGGCCAACGGCCAACTTATTACCCTTCGGTACGTCTCCGAACCCTTCTCAGCCGGTATCCCCCTGCTGATTGCTTCCGTACCGGAATTACCTTCCTGTCCCCCGTCTGTGCGGGGGGGGGGGGGGCGAGTTTCTGCGTGCAGGTCCTGGGGACACATATAGGGCCTCCAGCCCCTGTGGCGTTCTACCAGACTGATGCTATCCCCTGTCCCCCACGTTACTGCGCTGTTGGTTCGCCGATCTGCCCTTGTCCTCTGGAATAGATCCCTCTACTGACGGATCTTGCTGCCACCTTCCAGGTGGACGCTCTGTGGATCGATGGCAGATCCGCCTTACCAGGGTGATGCGCAGGGAGGTAGGCCCCTTGACATGCCTGCATTAGTACCGGAGTGGGCGCCCTCATGCCCACCGGCTTAGATATACTAGATATCTCCTGCGCGATAGGCGCATATTGGGGGGATGCCCGCAGTACCTGTGCTATACCGCCTTTTTCCCTATGGCCGGTACTCACGCCCCCCCCCCCCCGGGGTCCGGCCAGTCCTCCTGCCTATTCCTCGATCGGGCTGCGGACTTGTGGTACTCTACCGCTGTGGAGTCTACAGCTCCTTTTCAGTTAGGTCCTCCTCCTGGGGGTTCGGACCCTTGTCTCCCTATCTCTCGCTAGGGTAGCCTGTGTACTCCTTCTGCTCTGGGGTGCACCCCTACTCTTCTCCGGAATGGGCTCTCTGGTTCGGCCAGTCTTCTACTGAGTTCTGGACTCTACGCCTAAGGGAGTGCTCAGCTTGCACTAAGCCTCCTGGAAGACCTGCCGTCTTTCTCCTGACCCAGCTGATGCCTGGATCTCCTAGCCTTCCGGATTTGGAGCTTCCTCCTCGCTGCGGCGAAGTTTCCTTGACGACTTCGCTACTGCGTCTATGGTGCCTTCACCATAGGTCTGCTTCCGGCAACCCGGTAGGTAAGCCCTACGGGGTTCCACACCATTACTTCATTGAAACTTAGTGGCCGGTAAGCTCTACATGGTACTAGGGCATTTACTCATTAAATGCTTACTGATACTATTTGTGCATCCCTCTGGCTACTCTTCCCGTAGCCTGGGTTTTTTTTTTTTTTTTGCTGTATCTTAATGTTACTTGTTCTGCACTCTAAAGACTCCCTCTGTAGTCTGTAGATTCGCTGTTCCTCTATTCCACTCCTGCCCTCCATCCCTCAGGGGATGCCGGAGATTTAGGCTGGGCGAATGCCATCCCGTCCTGGGCTGCGCTTATGGGACCTCCCCGGGCATCCTAAGCTAGGGAGTCCCCATGTGTGACGACTCATTCCTGCTTGTTCCTGGAGATAGCACAGTTACCTGTAACAGGTGATCTCCGGAACAGCAGGAATTAGTCTTCACAACCCGCCCACCTCCCCTAGGAGTTGTATCTCTTTTTTGTCTCTATTCCTTCCTCTCCTCTCCTTCTGGCTCAGCTATGAAACTGAACTGGGGAGAGGCAGTAGGAAGGGCGGGAAGCCACCGCGCAGGCGCGGGGTATGCTCCCAAAGGCCTTCTGATTGGATGCTGGGGAGCATTCCCGTGCGGGCTCCGTCGGCGACGTCTCCCACGTGTGAAGACTAATTCCTGCTGTTCCGGAGATCACCTGTTACAGGTAAGTAACTGTGCTGACTCTACCTGGTTCATATTAATGGAACTGTCCTCCAGGAACTTTACATTTTATCTATTTTTTTTTAATTTAACTATATATTCCTTATCGCCCCTCCAGTCTAGTCCCGAAATCTGGAGTTGTCAACCTCTCACAGCAGCTTGGAGACTGAGAAAACTTCACTTCTGTGATGTCACGGGTACTTAGTCTCCGACCCCTCCTTCAGACCAGTTCTCTGTCTCCAAGCAGCTGGAGGGTTGGTGAGCCCAGAGGGGGCTCACTGGAGGAACAATTAAGGCTTAGATTAGTTTAGCTTCTTGGGATCTCTTATACCGCTCTCTAATTCCTTCTGATTTCATTTTTGGATTTTGAGTTTTTCTTTGGGGGTACTTTCCCTTTTAAAAAAAAAAAGTCTCTTGTGTGCCGGCATTCGGTTAAGGGGCCTTTGAGGTCGGGTCCCTCGCCCCCCCCCCCCCCCCGCCGGTCTGCTCTCCTCCTTACCGCTGGGAGTTTAGGGAGGTGGGAGAGCCAGATTGGAGTTGCTGCATGCGGTCCAGAGCTAATGCAGAAGACTTGCCTGCTACAGCTGTCTGACGGCAGGGGTGAGCCGAGCTGAGGACAGCAGCCTTCAGCGCAGAGTCAGCCGGTCTCCCGACGGAGTGAGGACGACCGTGCGATCCTCCAGCGGGAGCCCTTGTTTCGCTGACAGTAATGCTGCAAGGGGGGCTTCCCGGTGCAGGTAAGCAACACATTTGATCTGTCAGCCAGCCGCAGCTCTGAGACGCGGCCGCACAGATAGGCCGCGCCACGTGTTGGGAGCATGGGAAAACGCCGATTTTGGCAACGGCTGCAGTTTAAGGTATCTGGCGAGCAGGGAGCTCATTTTTCACCCCGGATAATGCAGGACTCATTGGGGAGAGCTCCTCGTGCAGTGGTACAGGAAAAAAAAACCTTTACTTTTCAGTTGGGATGTAGCTGGGAAGGCCCATACTTCCCGAGGGGGGGGGGGAAAGGGTGCGAGATGCCATCAAAGTCAGTTTGTTTGCTTTGTGGGGTGAAGCGCATGGTGTCAGAAGCCGGGGTATGTAAGTCCTGCACACAGGAGGCTGAGACACTGGACCGTGAGTCAGGCAGGGGGGCGGAGGCGCAAAAGGAGGGGTCGGCCGTGCAGACGGAGCCGAGGTCTCCTTGTCCTTTGCCCTCGGAGCCGTCGCCGGGTACCTCATCGTCTCAGGACGTGGGGGGTCTGCAGCCTTCAGTAGTAGGAGGGCTGGCAGCGATTTTTCCCCCAGAGTTTGTGACAGTTATCAGGCGGGCATTCAGGTCAGCCCCGGAATCTTCTCCGGTGGGGAGTCTGGACTTCGCTGGGGGGTGAGAGGCATGGGGCCCCGCTACCCATGGAGGAGCCGGGTCCCCTAGCTAAAAGACCTAGGGTCGACAGGGATTCTACTGTCTCGGAAGCAGACAGATCGGATGGCCCGGACCTGGATTTCGAGGACGAGTTGGAAGAAGGTGAGATTGCAGAGCAGGACGACCAGGCAAGAGTGGTGCGAGTGTTTCGGAAAGAAGAGTTACCGGGGCTAATTTCAGAAACCCTCAAAGCACTTAAAATGCCTTCTGGAGGGCAGGAGGAGGATACGGCGCTCGAGGACCTGTTACTGCAGGCATTTCGGAAGACTCAACGGGCATTCCCGGTACACAGGGTGATCAGGGAGATGATCCAAGAGGAATGGAACCTGCCGGAAGCGGCTCTGAAGGGGTCCAGAGTCCTGGCACGCTTGTACCCTCTTCTGGATCAGGATAGGGAGTTGTTTAAATATCCCAGGGTGGATGCAGCGGTGTCTGCGGTCACCAAAAAGACCACCATTCTGGTGGAGGGGGGTGCGGCCCTCAAGGATAGTACCGGAAGTTGGAGGTCTTGTTGAAGCAGGTGTTTGAAGTGAATGCGCTCTCGTTGCAAGCATCCATTTGTGGGGCGTGGGTGGCGAGGGCGTGTCTGCGATGGGTGCAGCGTATGCAGGTGGATCACTCTGAGGGTTCTGTGGAAGAGGCTGCTAGGTTGGAGTCGGGGGTGGCCTACCTAGCGGATGTTCATTATGACCTGGTTAGAGGACTGGCCAAGAGTATGGCTTCGGCAGCGGCAAGGCACTATTTGTGGCTGCACAATTGGGCGGCGGACAATTCCTCTAAGGCCCGGCTCAGTAAGCTCCCGTTCAGGGGACAGCTCCTGTTTTTAGGAGGATTTGGACAAGATTGTAAAGGATTTGGGGGAGTCTAAAGGAGGGCGTCTCCCGGAGGACAGGCCAAAGCAGGGCAGAGCGCCGGGGCTACCCAAGGGGCAGCTAAGGGACTTTTGGCGTTTTCGTGCCTCTAGATTTGGCCAAGCTCAGAGAACGCGTTTCCCCTATCGAGGTCAGAGATTTCGAGGCTTCCGGGGAGCGGAAAGAGGATTTGCGTCTCCCTCTTCCTCAGGCTCGTCTTCCACCAGTGCCCGCAAGTCTCAAGGGGGCCAGGGCGGAGTGCGTGCCGGTAGGGGGGTGCTTGCGAGAGTTTTACCCCGCCTGGGTCCGGATTACCTCAGATCAGTGGGTTCTGGAAGTTATTCGAGAAGGATATGCCCTAGAGTTGAAGCGCCCCGTACCGGACGCCTTTCTACAGTCTCCTTGCAAAGCTCGGGTCAAGCGGCGGTGGAGGAAACTGTAGAAAGGTTATTGTCGCTCAGGGCCATAGTTCCGGTCCCGCAGGACCAGTTAGGTTGCGGTCGATACTCCATCTATTTCATAGTTCCAAAGAAAGGACTTTTCGGCCAATTTTGGATCTCAAAATGGTCAATCGCTGTCTCAATGTGTCCCATTTCCGCATGGAGACCCTGCAGTCCGTCACAGTAGCGGTGCAAAAAGGGGAGTTTCTTACATCCCTAGATCTGGCGGAGGCGTACCTCCATATCCCCATTCGACAGCAGCATCAGAGGTTCCTGCGGTTTGCCCTTCCGATGGGGCACTTCCAGTTCCAAGTGTTGCCGTTTGGGCTGGCCATGGCGCCACGGGTGTTTACCAAGGTCATGGTCGTCGTGGCGGCAGCCTTACGAAAGGACAGGATATTAGTGCATCCTTATCTGGACGATTGGTTGATAAGGGCAAAGTCTGAGGCGGACAGCGTAGCGGCTACGGCCCGAGTGGTGGCGTTCCTGGAGAGTCTCGGGTGGGTAGTCAACAGAGAAAAGAGCAAGTTGACTTCGTCGCAGAGCCTGCAGTATTTGGGAGTGCACTTCGACACCAGATCGGGGAGAGTGATCCTGCCCATGGAGCGGGAGCTGTCCCTGCGCAGGTTGGTGCGCAGTTTTCTCGGCAGGCGGCGTCCCACGGCGTGGCATTATCTGCAAGTGCTCGGAACGATGGCAGCGACGCTCGAAGTGGTTCCCTGGGCAAGAGCTCACATGAGACCGTTGCAGAGAGTGCTGTTGAGACGCTGATCGCACCAGAAGGATTTCCTGTCAAAGTATCTTCCTTGTCCTCAGGAGGCACGCCAGGCTCTTCGGTGGTGGCTGCGTCCAGAGAACCTCAGGAAAGGTCTGCCCTTGGAGATGCCGGACTGGCTGCCCCTGATGACGGATGCCAGTCTGTACGGATGGGGGGCACATTTTCAAGGACTGTTTGCTCAAGGGCAGTGGACCGAGTTGGAAAGGAAGTGGTCCATCACCAGGTTGAAGTTAAGAGCGGTGGCTCTAGCACTGCGCAGTTTTCAGCCGTAGTTGCAGGAAAAAGCGATACGGGTGTTCTCAGACAACGGGACAGCAGTGGCTTACATCAGTTGGCAAGGAGGAACGAGCAGTGCGCGGCTCGAGCTGGAGGCCCAAGAATTGTTCGAATGGGCTGAGAGCAATCTGGAAGCATTGTCGGCAGCACATGTGGCGGGGGTGCACAATGTGCAGGCCGACTTCCTAAGCCGAGTAAAGGTGGATCCGGGAGAATGGACCCTTCATCCGGAGGTGTTAGCGCTGCTGGTGAGGCGCTGGGGGACGCCAGTGATGGATTTGATGGCGACATTTCGGTCGGCTCAGGTGGACCGTTTCTTCAGCAGAAGGAAAGAGCAGATGGCGGAAGGCCTGGACGCGCTCATTCAGTCATGGCCGGAGGAGCATCTCCTATACGTGTTCCCGCCGTGGGTACTCATAGGCCGGGTGCTGCAGTGGATAGAAAGACACAGGGGCACGGTGATTTTGATTGTGCCAGATTGGCCGCGGAGGCCATGGTATGCAGATCTCGTCAGACGACCCGTGGCATCTGCCGCTGAGGGCAGATCTTCTGTCGCAGGGTCCATTGCTCATGCCGCAGGTGGCTCGATTCTAGCTTACGGCCTGGCTCTTGAAAGGGCAAGGCTGAGGGCGAGGGGTTATTCGGCGGCGGTGGTTTCAACCTTGCTGAAGGCTCGCCGTCAGTCAACTTCGTTGGCTTATATTCGAGTATGGCGCATCTTTGAAAATTGGTGTGCGGATCAGCAGATTGTGGCACTAAAGGCTTCGCTTCCGCAGGTGTTGGCTTTCCTGCAGGACGGGTTTCAGAAAGGTTTAGCGGCCTCGTCTCTATGGGTGCAACTAGCGGCGCTATCCTGTTACAGGGGCAAGGTTAAAGGAGTGACGCTCGGGGCACATCCGGATATAAAGCGTTATCTGAGAGCAGTTTCTCTTTCGCCGCCCCCTCGCATGCCGGTGGTTCCGGTTTGGGATCTCCCGTTAGTCTTGCAAGCTTTGGTAAAGGAGCCTTTTGAGCCGTTAGCTAGGGCATCGTTAAAGGACCTTACTCTGAAGGTTGTGTTCTTGGTGGCGATCTGTTCTGCTAGAAGGATTTCGGAGTTACAAGCCCTTTCCTGTCGGAAGCCTTTCCTGGTCTTTTCGGATTCTAAGGTGGTTTTGAGGACAGTTCCTTCCTTTCTTCCGAAGGTTGTGTCTGTGTTTCATGTTAATCAGGCGCTGTATTTGCCGGCATTTGGGTCAGGCAGGGCAGAGCAGAGCAGCCTTCCGATCGCATGCACTTGTTGGATGTGGGGCGAGCATTGAAGTTTTACTTACGTCAGATGGCTGGGTTCCGTAAGTCGGATAGGTTGTTTGTCCTTTTTGCAGGGCCACGTAAAGGTGAGGCAGCGTCAAAGGCGTCCATTGCCCGTTGGGTAAAGGAGGCCATAGCATCCGCATATATGCTGAAGGGCAGGAGATTACTGGAAGGCCTGAGGGCACATTCTACCAGGCCTCAGGCGACTTCTTGGGCTGAAGGCAGTTTGGTGCCGGGCGGCAGAGATTTGTAAAGCGGCTACTTGGTCGTCGCTTAACTCCTTTGTTAAGTATTACCGTCTGGACATTCTGTCGGGCAGGGATGCCTGTTTTGGTTCGGCAGTGCTTTTGAGCCGGTATGCAGGGTCCCTCCCAATGATGGCTTTCACTGCTCTGTTACATCTCCAGCTTTCGGGACTAGACTGGAGGGACGATAAGGAAGGTGAAATTAGTCTTACCTGCTAATTGTTGTTCCTTGAGGTACTCCAGTCTAGTCCCATATCCCACCCGGGTCAGATCTCTGTGGAGTATGCGAAGGATACAAGTTCTACATGTAAGCTGGGAGTTCTGTAGCGTGGAGAGGTCCAATTTCCTGTTTGGGGAGGGGCGGGGCCTCGGCATCCTGTTGAACGCTGTACATAAGGGAAGAGCTACTGGTTATTTCCTTTTTCTAGTTTACTTAGTGTAAGAGTTTGTTTACTGGAGTTTACTTACTTGTTGCTCCTGGGAGTCTACTTTGTCAATAGGTTACTGGTCTGTGAAGGAGGGGTCTGAGCCTAAGTACCCGTGACGACATAGAAGTGAAGTTTTCTCAGTCTCCAAGCTGCTGTGAGAGGTTGACAACTCCAGATTTCGGGACTAGACTGGAGTTCCTCAAGGAACAATAATTAGCAGGTAAGACTAATTTCACCTTAAGCTTTCCCACAACCTCCATCGTCAAATTCCACAGCTTGATTGTGCATGGATTAAAAAACAAAAATTCTTAAATTTTGTTTTAAATCTGCTACTTGTAATTTCATGGTGTGTCCTATAATGCTAATGCAACGTGGTAGGGTAAATAACAGTTTCTTATTAACTTGTTCCACCTCAGTCATGCTTTTAGAAACCTCTGTAATATCCCCTATGTAGTCTCTTCCCCATGCTGAAATCCTGACCTGGTAAACCGTCACAAGGGAACACTTATGTTTATGATGATGTTAGTCTTTGCAATGTTTCTTCTTTCCTTTTATGCTGCGAGTAATATTCACACCATGGGAGTAAGTGAGTATGTGGGGTTTTTTTAAAATGCTGGTTGTCTGAAAATTAAAACATATTTTTTTAAATCCAGATATTCAGCAGCAAAATACAGATAGTGGCTGCCAAGGTCCAGACTGTGGGCACTATCCAGATAGTAGTACTATTAAGCTGCTACCCAGATAACTTAGCACTGCTTTTTTTTTTGCTGTCCTAAGTGCTACTTGGATATGTTAATCTCCAGGAACAAGCAGGAATGAGTCTTCACATATGGGTATCGACGGAGCCTGCACGGGAACGCTCCCCAGCATCCAAAAGGAAAGCTTTTGGGAGCATCCCACAGCGCCTGCACGCTGCCTTCCCTAACTGCCTCTCTCCAGTTTGAGTTTTAAAGCTGAAACAAAGAGAGAGAGAGAGGAAAGGAAAGATAGATAGAGAGATACAACTCCTAGGGGAGGTGGGTGGGTTGTGAAGACTTATTCCTGCTGTTCCCAGAGATCACCTGTTACAGGTAAGTAACTGTGCTATCTCCAGGAACAAGCAGGAATGAGTCTTCACATATAGGGACTCCCCAGCTAGAGATGCCTGCGAGATCACCCAGATTATGAGTCCCTGGAAAGGGCTCCACCTGCACCCATGAATCTCAGGCATCCAGACAGGGATTGAGGGTAGGAGTTGGTTAGGTATGGAACTGGTGTTTGAGAACAGCCTGACCAAACAAGGCATCCCGGTGGGAGTCCTTGTCCAAGCAGTAATGGGCTGTGAAGGTATGAACCGATGCCCAGGTGGCTGCTCGACAGATTTGGTCGATGGACACAGAGTTAAGATGAGCCATAGAGGCTGCCATGGCCCTCACATTGTGAGCTGTGACATGGCCCGCCAGGGAAAGATTCTTGCTCTGGTAGGCGAAGGAAATACACTGAGCAATCCAATTAGACAGAGTTCTCTTGGAGACTGGAAGTCCTAAATGAGAAGGATCAAAAGCAACAAAAAGTGGGGGGTGGCCCCTTTTCAGACAGTAATGAGGTTGGGGTAACCACTGTTTAATGCGGTTGTTCCACAACAGGTCACCATAAAGTGATTTTAAAAATTTAACCATTACATCTCAGATTTTGATTAAAATTGCTGTACTGGACTATCTCGCATGTCAAAGTCACTGCTGTGAATAAAAATGTCCTATGCCTTATAGTTTTTTTTTGGGGGGGGGGGGGAGAAGAGAGGATGAAAGTTAGGGAAATGTTATATAATTTATTTTAATTTTTCATAAATGTTAATAGTGTTAAATTATTTATGTCATTCTAAATATTTAATATAAAATATCCTTAATATGAACATTTTTTTGTTTATGGCTAGCCTACATGATACTTTAATATTTTAATTTTTATTTTAACTATTGTATTGAATTACAATATTAATATTTAAAAAAAAAACCTCATACAGTAGACCCTTTTTTGTATTCAAGCTTTATAGATTACAACAAAAGAAAAATATGAACACTACATCCTATCAAACCCACTTTAAGAAGGAGACAAAAGAAAAAAAAAAGGCAAATCTAAGTTGATCAGATCAACAGCAAATAAGTAGTAAACTCCTTTTAACATAGCTCCAGGAAACTAGAAAAAGAAAACACAATATCATATACTTATACTCTACCCTCCAGGAACCCCCTCCAATTGAGCTGCATCATAAAAAAAAAGTTAATGATGACTCTGATAAAAACATAAGACATTTACATGGGTACTTTAGGAAGAAGGTGTCCCCCAAAGCCAAGGTCCTTGACCTAAGCTCCAGAAGAGTCTTCCTCCTCCTCCTCTGAGTCTCCTGTGATATGTCTGGAAATATTTGTATGGATAGCAAAAAAGAGCACTTACTTTTAGGAACATACAGACAAATCTGCATCTTATCTACATCAGAAACAAAAGATACCAAAAGAGTTGCCCTTGGGAATCTCTTCAACAGATGACTCTAAATATGCAGATAAATCCAAACTAGGAAAATTCAAAGAATCTAAAGCCTTTTCCGCCTCTGGAGAACCCTGAGCCGCTTGGGAAGACCCAATTAGAAGATAACTAATTTTTGACAAACTAATCTTCTCAGGATTGGGCTGAAGCAGAACATCCCGCAAATATTTTTGGAATAAAATTGTCGGAGACAGAAAATGTGTATGAGGAAAATTTAAAAGGTGCAAATTTTGTGCACGATCCTTATTATTCAAGTATTCATTTTGCTGGTGTAAAGCTGTAAGATCTTGAGTAATAGAGGTGAGATCTCCGTGAACTACAAAGCCCTGAGATTCTAGCTTACAGGTATTCTCAATCGCCAACACTTTGGACTCATGTTGTGCAATGGTGGCAACCATCTCTAGAAAAATTAGACACTTTAGCTAATGCCACTTGCAAAGAACGGTCTGCATGAGACACTACTTGCCATATATCTTTAAGGTAAATATCTGAAGGAGGAGGAGTTAAATCCTGAACAGACACAAACTCAAAACATTGAGGCAAAGAACAAACTTCAACATGTGTTGCATCTACAATTAAAGGAGAATCCAGCATGGTATTATGACCTGCGGAAACTCCCACCTCTACCTCAGGTAGTATCCACACCAGAAACTACTTTCCCAGACTGGGAGGGGGAAAAAGAATCCTGTTCTTCAAGAGATAGAGAAGGACAAGTACTCAAAGAAGAGAGGGTCGCAGCTGCCCCCACTGGCATACTAACTTTCACAATTGTATCCATAGATTGTAAAAGCAGTTCTCCAGGACCAAGCAGGAAGTCAGTCCTCACTTATGGGTGACGTCGGCGCCGACGGAGCCCTCGCGGAGCAATTTTCCCCAGCTTTCAAAGAAAGCCTTTGGGAATTGCAGCGCGCATGCGCGGTCGTCTTCCCGCCCGAGGGTGCCATCTTAGCCAGTCTTCTTTTTTCCGCGGAGCCCTACAGACGTCCCCGTCTTGTCCCCGCAAAAAAGTCGATTTTCTTCATTATTTTATTCTTTTTCCTTCGGTTCGAAGCCGATCGTTTTCACGAGTGGCGTCTGGATCCCTTGGTAGTTCAGAAGCTCTTCCTCAAGTGGGGCCTCCCCACGGTGGATCTTTTTGCCAGTCCTCACAACCGGCAGCTTCCTCGCTTCTGCTCTCGTCAGCCACACCCCCTTCGGGTTGCGGCGGACGCCTTTCTGATCTCATGGTCGGGGAGCCTTCTGTACGCTTTCCCTCCCATCCCGCTCGTCTCTCGGACTCTTTTCAAGGTTCTTCGAGACAAAGCCTTCATGATCCTGGTGGCCCCTCGCTGGCCCAGGCAGCCGTGGTTTCCGCTCCTGCTGCAACTGGCGGTGGAGGATCCAATCCCTCTGGGGGTACAACCGGATCTCCTCACTCAGGATCAGGGGTCCCTACTGCACCCCAACCTCAGGTCTCTCAACCTCATGGCCTGGCTGCTGAGAGGGTAGTCCTTGCTCCCCTTCTCCTGCCGGCGGAGGTGGAGGAGGTCGTCTTGGCTTCGCGATGGCCCTCTACCCGCAAATGCTACGCCCTTAAATGGCGTCGCTTTGCAGTCTGGTGTACCCAACAGTCTCAGGATCCCTTCTCCTGCCCGGTGTCGGTGATCTTGCAGTACTTGCTGCACCTCTCTAATCTGGGACTTAAGTCCAACTCCGTCAAAGTTCACCTCAGTGCTCTTTCAGCACATCATGTGCCGGTGGACGGCAGACCTCTCTCAAGCGACCCTCTCGTAGCGAGGTTTCTCCGAGGTCTCCTTCTACTTAAACCACCTCTGCGCCCGCCAGCGCCTGACTGGGACCTGAATGTGGTTTTGCAGCGGATCACCTGTCCGCCTTTTGAACCTATGGCTACCTGTTCTCTCCGTTTTCTGTCTTGGAAAACACTGTTCTTGATAGCCCTCACTTCCGCTAGATGCGTAAGTGAATTGCAGGCCCTCGTGTCTGATCCCCCTTACACTAGGTTCTACAAGAATAGGGTAGTCCTACGGACTCACCCAAAATTTCTGCCTAAAGTGGTCTCCCCTTTTCACATCAATCAGGAGGTGGTACTTCCAACCTTCTTTCCCAGACCACACTCCAGCCGAGCTGAAACGGTCCTCCATACCCTGGACTGTAGAAGGGCATTGAACTTCTACCTTGACCGTACGCGGGAGCACCGTAAAGCTGCTCAGCTTTTTGTGTCTTTTGACCCCAATAAATTGGGGATCCCGGTCTCCAAGCGTACTCTGTCCATCTGGGTTGCGGACTGTATCTCTTGGGCTTATGGGGCAGCCGGACTCTCCTTAGAAAGTCGAGTCACGGCTCATTGCATTCGGGCAAAGGCTACGTCAGTGGCTTACCTCCGCTCTGTTCCGCTGGCAGACATCTGCCGGGCCGCTACTTGGTCTTCGAGCCAGACTTTTGCGGTCCATTACTGTCTCGAGAGGGAGTCCCGTAGGGACAGTGCTTTCGGACAGGCAGTCCTCCGTAATCTCTTTGAGGTCTGAGCAACTCCTACCCTCCATCCCGGATGTGGGCTACCGGTGGGTGATAATTCAGCGAAGATTCTATCCTCCTGTGCTGCTGAGCTAGAGGGAGCTCATTTTTGTGCTTAGGGTCTCCGGTAGCCTTGAGCTTGGGAGTCCCATAAGTGAGGACTGACTTCCTGCTTGGTCCTGGAGAAGGCGTAGTTACTCACCTGTAACAGGTGTTCTCCAGGAGCAGCAGGAATCAGTCCTCACTACCCTCCCTCCTCCCCTTGGAGTTGCAATCGTCTGCTTATGTTCTTTTTGCAAATTTTTATGCTGTCTTTTTTAGCTATGTCATCTGACTGGCTAAGATGGCACCCTCGGGCGGGAAGACGACCGCGCATGCGCGCTGCAATTCCCAAAGGCTTTCTTTGAAAGCTGGGGAAAATTGCTCCGCGAGGGCTCCGTCGGCGCCGACGTCACCCATAAGTGAGGACTGATTCCTGCTGCTCCTGGAGAACACCTGTTACAGGTGAGTAACTACGCTAAGTCCATTGGACCCACTATTTTTGCCACGTTAGAGGGAGCAGCTGCAGACACACTTTTTTTTTTGCTTTCCCATTCAAATAAAAGAAGAAGTCCTCCTTTGTGCTCTGAAGAGGCTCCAAAGGGGCAGGTCCTGCCCCTTAGGATGCACCCTTTCGGAGTATGTGCCCACAACAACATTCCACAGTGGGGTAGAGTGTTTTAAAGCCCTTAGTTACCACATGACAGTCAACGTGCTCTGACGTGGGTCCTGAAGATCCAATCAAGCAGGAACAGTTAAAAGCTGGTAAAGGCTCCCTCAGTATGCTGCGGTGGGGTAAAGTGTTTTAAAGCCCTCAGTTACCATGTGACAGTCAACATGCTTCAACACGGGTCCTGAAGATCCAATCAAGCAGGAACAATTCAAAGCAGGTAAAGGCTCCCTCCTCCAAATTTTTTAAGTAATGTGGACTAATGTTGCTTCTGGGTCCCTCCGGGATTAGAGGCCCTGAAGCTTAAGCTTCATTTCTTTCATAGTAGATCTGCCCCTGGTGGAGGTGATGGTGGTGAAAATGCAGTAATGAAAAGTGCACATCTGCAGTATGATATGAGGATGCTTTTCCTCTTGCCGACAAGCCTGGGTCTACAAATGGAGGCATGGGGGCCGAAGAGGATGGGTGACTGGATAAGCATAATAGGTATGGGATGTGTGTATCAGTGGTATGATGTGTATGTTCACAGGGAGAGTATAGCTGTTTATCTGGGAGGGTAGTGGGCATGTAGGCTTCTTTCCGTGATGTCGTGCCCTCTGCCACCATCCTCCTTGTACTCTCCCAATTACCCTTCTAACTTCCCTCAGTTTCTCTGCTGCTGCTGTTTCCTTTCCATGTTCTCAACATGGCTCCTTTCTTGTACTGGATGACACTGGGTTCCTGTCTGTATTGCAGCTGCATGGCTCGGCTCGGCTCGGCTCCACTCCTCTTTAGGGAAATGGGACTTAGCATCCTTGCTTCCCATACCTCCCTATTCTTTACCCTGCCAGCTCATATCCTCTTTTTGATGGTGACCTATGGCCTGATCCCCCATAGTTACAGGTATTTCTTAAATTCAGCCATATGCATTGGGTTGTGCAGATTATTTCTGGTACCCAAGCAGCAAGAGGAAAGTCAGCAATTGCACTATGGGAGGGATGGAGTAGATGGACCATTGCCTGTCAAGGTCTAAACCATAGTAGAAGCAAGACTGGGAGGTTGCAATAGTGCCAGTATTCTACTCTCAAGGGCAAAGAAAAGAAGGGAGGTAAAGAAAACGAGAGACAAAATCCACGGTATTAGTGGAGGCCATGGGATATCTAGCTTGGTACCGGCATTGGCACAACTGTCTAGGAACCAGTGTCTGTTTGGGCAGTTTGCTGGTGGTTGGGTTTGATGTAACAAGGCCTGTTCAACCTAGAAAGCAGGTCATTTTGATTTGTAGCTGGGAAAGCAGGGTTTTGATATAGGCCAAAATTCATAGGGCTGGAGTACAATTGCTGGGTAGGTATGATCTAGTTTGAAATTGGGTAATTGCATAGTGTGTGAGAGAGGTAGTCCCAGTGCCATCTCATCCACAGGAATGAAAGGAAACGTTTTTCAGCATAGTACCAGGTTTGGATGTGTCCTATAAGTATGACATGTATGAAATAATCCCAAGGGAATGTATTCATTTAACAACCCCTTGGGGAACACAAGGATGGCTTGTGCTGACCAGGCACTATAGCAGTAGCTCCTTGTGTCCTGATCACAAGAACCCTTGTAACTGTTCGCCATTAGTGGGAGCCATCCAGTTTCCTTATATGCTAATGTTGAAGAAAACTCCATGATCTGACCACAATACCACGGCTCTTTAGGTCTCTGGTCCATCAAGCAGTGAGAGACAGGCAGAGAGTAATACAAAACACAATCACACACACGTGTTACTTTCTTTGAGCTCAGAGGGAAGACAATAAATGGGTCTATGAACATGCATAATTCCACGCTTATTGAATTCAAATTCCTCCTCCTAAAAAGCTTCTTTTATTAGCGAAAAAGAGGAAGTAACAGTCATTTATTATAACCATGAAATAACACAAGGTGTCGCCAAAGTTCTTTTTACAGAGTAAGATCTGATTACAGTGTATTAGATGAAATTTATAATTGAAAAAGTTGCAAAAATTATGTTTTGTGACTGTACAATGAACTATGGTTGCACAGTTCATAACCTATGTTCTTTATGCTTGCGTTAACACTGTTCCATCTATTTTAAAGACGGTTACACAGAACTCATGATCATGACATCCTATTCTATTTAAGAGGAAGTAGGTGAAAAGTCAAACTTCTAAACACATTCTCTATCAAGAAATTCATCCATCTTCAATTACATATTGGGGATTCTGGTATCCCTTTATCTGTCCATGTCTACAAATGTCATGTATCTATCTTTCAAATCCAAGACCAGCAAGCATAAATGTTTTTTCTAGAAGCTGTGATTCTCTGGAAACAAGCAGGAAGTCAGTCCTCACATATGGGTGACATCGGCACCGACAGAGCCTGCACAGATCTACTCCCCAGCTTTCAAAGAAAACCTTTGTGAGGCACACCACGCATGTACCTTACTGCTCAAAGCTCACATCTTGCCTCAGTCTGTCTTTTTCTGTGGAGCCCTACAGACGTCTCATCTGTGCACTCCAATAAAAGCTTATTTTTTTTCAAACCTCTTTGTTTTCTTTCACGTTACTGAGTGCTCAATTTGATCACCTTCCACGCCCGAGTCTTGCCTCGAAGTCCTTATTTTTTGCTTGGGTGTCCTTTTCCTTTATTTTTGTTTTTTCTGCACACGGGATTTTTCTCGCAGCCTACCTGGTTGAGACATTTGAGTTTGACTTTGCAGACCTGGTTTTCCCCACCATGTCCTCTACCAGTGGTTTTAAGCCGTGTGGAAAGTGAAATCGCATGATGTCCCACACGGACCATCATTCCACCTGCATAAAGTGCCTCGGGATAGACCATGATGGGTCCTCCTGCTCACTTTGCCTCCTCATGTCTGCTAAAACCTGGAAGGACCATGAAAGGCAACAGAGGGAGCTGTTTGGCAAGTCTGTCTCTGGCTTGGGATCGGGGCCAGAATCCTTTCCCTTGATGCCAGCGATGGGTGATGTGGTGTCTGTGATAAGGAAGCTTATCATAGCTCAGGAAGGAGCTATAGAAAAGGTGAAGTGACTCTGAACAAGCAACCTGTCAGTTCCGGTAGAAATAAGAAAACAGAATTTTTCCATAAAAGACTACCAGTCCCAGAATGCACCAGGTTTCCAACAGCCATTAGAGGAGCTGAAGTGGGGAAACGTGTGTTCAATCAGGAGGGCTATGAGATAATCCCCAAGCACTCATCTCAAAGGGCAGGGCCTGATTCAGCACAGCTGTGCTGTGCTAGGGTGGAGCACTCATCAAGGCAGAATAAAGGTAGAGTTTATTCTATAGAGAATTATCCTCATCCTCAGTTTCATCTGGGAGATCCTCATCCTCAGGATCAGCTTGGATATCCTCAGCTTGGACAGCTTCATCATCTGGAGGATCATCAGAAGCAGAAGCCAGAGCGGACGGACAGAAAGGGCAAGAAACCCTTTGGAAGAAAGAAGAGAAAAGCATTTGGGAGGTCTAAAGGAGTCCAGAGCAGTACGTATACTGGGAGACATTCAAAAGGCCAGCATACACCATTGGACTGGGG
This sequence comes from Ichthyophis bannanicus, assembly GCA_033557465.1. Taxonomy (NCBI): domain Eukaryota; kingdom Metazoa; phylum Chordata; class Amphibia; order Gymnophiona; family Ichthyophiidae; genus Ichthyophis; species Ichthyophis bannanicus. Next base: position 60,505,943 of record CM066045.1, read on the forward strand.
AAAGCCAGAGGAATGGTGCTGCAGAGCTAGGAATCTCCAGACGGTACCTGTGAGGGAGACGGCTGCACGTGGAAGGGACCCTAGGACCCGTGCCAGAAGGTATGTGAAGAGAGATCCAGTGTCCAGGGATCTGGATTGGAAGGCTGGACATAAGAACTGGACTACATACTGGCCAGGCTATTTAGAGAGGAACTCTAACAGCAATGGAAGCTCAGGTATGAACACTGATCTATGCCCTAGCTATAACCTTGAAAGACAGCAGGGAAACAAGTATTCTCCTGAAAGTGCTCCATTGAGAAATTCCTCTGTGCCAATCCATGATATTGAACCGATGATTGTTGAGGAAGGGGGAGAAGTCTTAGATACAGGCTGTGAATACATGGATTGCTCTCTGTCTAAACTCCTTTGGTAATTTGTATGTTACAAAGTACAACAACCATCACAAAGAAATACAAACTTGTTCTTTAATCTACTCAGAAAAACTCCTGAATAGGATTTTGAGCCACGCAGTAGAAAACAAGCCAGCTAAGGGGTTTCAGCTGGATAACTGCTAGCAATTGAGCCTTACCTAATTGCTTGTGAGCTCTGAGGGAATCACTTCTGAATCTATGTGCGAAGATATAAGAAGTTAACCTGAAAAGAACAGTTTTTCCCTTCTTTGTGGGTTTTGCTTGTTGTTTGAAACACTGCTAAGAAAATATTAGCTAAAGCCCACAGAAAAGACCAGTTTGTTACCAACCAGGTCTTTATTCTTTTCATTTGATTGCCTGACAAGTACATCTGTTGTTTTCCTGATTTTGTTTTTCTAAGTTTAACACTGAAGGCAAGTATCCTGTTTTATGTGCTACCAAGCATATCTGTGTTGGGAGAAATAACCCCATAAATAAATATCTTATTGGCTTTACACTCAAGCACAACTAATTATTGTGAGCAGCTGTGTCTGGTGTGAATGGATTGCATTTCCCACAATCCCTTGCAAATCATTTTGATATATGCACTTGCCAAGACTGTGAACATTCTCACCCAGGCAGCCGTCTGACATGTCGCATGACCAGGCTTGGTCAGAGCCCAGGGGGCACAGGGGTGTCAGATGACCTCCTGCAGATGTCGATGGCGCACTCGAAGTCGATGCCAAGGACCAACCTGGTGTCAGGGGATATGTCCTCTTTGACTTGGCCTTGAAGCCCTTGGCATAACTTGGGGGATGACGGATGGGAGCACTCTTCGAAGCAGCCCCACAGGGACAAGACACCGGCATCGAAGAAGCAGCGGGTCATTCATGATTCTATCACCATCCAGGACTCCCCGGCTAGGGAACCTCCTTACTCAGAACATCCCCGGAGGAGGCACCTCCAGTCCTGGAGTGCCACGTGTGGTTGGTGTCAAGGCCCTCGATGACTGACCTGATGCCGTCAGAGCACCAGCATCGGGAGTCCTTGGTGTGCTGATCGACTCCTCAGGGTCTGAATCGGATTGGGAGATGGACGAGGAGTCACCTGACACCATGCTCCATTGTGATGTCCCTTCCAACCTTTCCCTGCCGCACTACCGATGGAGGCCTGCCCCAGAGGACTTGAATTTGTATGGGAGATGTCCCAGGTCCTTGCCTTCATGGCAGTGACGGAGGATGAGCTTTGTGCTGAGGATCTGGAGATACTGCAGTATGAGGTCCCTCCTTAGGATGCACTGATGGTGCCTGTGCCCCCCATCCTCGAGCGCCTCCCACTCAGGATGTGGGAGAACCCGGTGATTGTGCCGATCGTGGACAGTCGACTTCATTCCCAATATCAAGTCGGCAAGAGCCCAGGGTTCCAGAAAGCACAACTCACACACAATTCCATAGTGGGAGTCAGCTATGTGTCGGATCAAGAGCCAGAAGATGCACTCCTTGGTACCCCTGGGTAGGGAGGCCTGCATAATGGGCATGTTAGGAAAAAAGTGCTTCCAGGGCTCTATGCTCATGGCCAGGGCCAGGTCCAGGCCTAATAGCTGTACATGGGCATGAAACTGAGAGACCTGGCGAAGGAGCTTGCTGGATTCTCAGCTGGTCTTTCAGGTGAGCCCCTTGAGCGCTTTTGGACTCTGGTTTTCTTGGTCAAGGAATGCACCAAATTTCAAACTCGAGCAGCCTTCGATGGCTTTGAATCGGTGGCTTGTGTGTCCACGGTGGGCATTGGAGCTCGCCACCTTGCCTAGCTGCAGTCCTCCAACTTGGAGCAATGGGTGCAGGACAAGCTAGCCGATGTCCCTTGCCAGGGAGATAACCTGATGAGTTGGAGAAGGAGTTCATGACCAGGACCAGGTTGTCCAAGAAGGTGTCAGACCCTTCCTTCAAGAAGGCTTTGGGGGAAAATGTCCTACCTGAAGACTAAGAAGGCTTACGGAAACTACCCTGTTTCAGGCCTACCCCGCTCCTCCTCAGGGGCAGCAGGCCCAGGGCATAGGGCATGGCCTCCATAAGCCCAAGACTCCCAAAGTCCAAACAGCGGCTCAGCCACAGCCTGGACAGAGTTTTTGATTCCTTGGGCATAGCCTGCCTCCCTCCCTCAGGAGGTAACGGGCTCAAGTTTCACCGGGGGTCGACTGGTTCATTTTGCACATGGGTGGCCGGCCATCATGACAGATAAATGGGTGCTCTGCATAGATACAGAGGGATACCTCCTTCACTTTTCCCAGCTGCCCCCACCCCACTTTATGGGGGAATTGCCAATGGACTCCTTACACCAGGAGTGGCTCCAGATGGAGCTCGAGGACTGGGCGGTCAAGCCCCTCCCGCCCCATCTGCAGGGATGGGGGTTCTACTCCTGCTATTTTCTGGTCCTCAAGAAGACAGGGGGCTTCAGGCCCATCCTGGACCTTTGGGACCTCAATGGCTTCCTGGTCAAGGAAAAGTTCAAAATGTTATCCCTTGGAACCTTGCTGCCTTACCTCCTCTAGGGAGATTGACTATGCTCATTGAATCTCAATGATGCGTACACCCACATCCTGATCCACACACGGCACCGTCAGTACCCCTTCGGTTCATGCTAGGAGGCTGTTATTACCAGCACAGGGTGCTTCCCTCTGGTCTGGTCTGGTCTGGTCTCCACCCCGCATGTGTTCACAAATTGTCTGGTGGTCATTGCCATTCACATCCGGCTGTTTGGAATCTTTGTGTTCCTGTACCTGGATGACTGGCTCGTGGGGCCGGCATGCCAGGTGAGGTGCGTAATGCGACTCTGCGTATGTTAGAGCTGCTGCAGCACTTAGGGTTTGTGGTGAATTTTCCCAAGTTCACCCTCTTCCTGACGCAGTCCATGGGGTTCGTCAGAGCATTGCTAGACTCCACTCAGGCAAGGGCTTTCCTGCCCCTGAGTCAGACTCACCATCTCGCCACTCTTGCACGGCAGGCACAGGTGGCTACTACCATAACAGCCCGGCAAATACTTCGCCACCTCGGGCACATGGCGTCCACTGTCTATATGACCCCCTTTGCACACCTGCAGATGCGGCAAGCCCAATGTATCCTCAATGCCCAGTGAGTGCAGGTGATGGGCCACCTGGGGGGATTGCATCCAGATCACTCCCACCTTAACATCTGCCCTGGCCTAGTGGCAGGACCTCTGCAACCTGAGAGCTGGGCTGTCATTCCAGGTCTGCCCAGTTCAACACGCCCTCACCATGGATGCCTCCGAGACGGGCTGGGAGCCCGCTGCATCCACTTCCAATTACAGGGACCGGAGGAACGTGCCTTGCATATCAACCTGCTCAAACTCCTTGCAGTTTATTATGTGCTGTGAGTCTTCCGGGACCATCTTGAGGGGCAGGTTTTCCAGATCCAGACGGACAACCAGGTTGCGATGTTCTATATCAACAAGTAAGAGGCACCGATTCATTACTCCTATGCTGAGAGACTATCCCCCTCTGGAACTTTGTGGTGGCGTGAGGCATAAGCCTGCGGCCGGTGTACTTGCTGGGCCAAGACAATGTACTGGCCGACCACCCGAGCTGTGTTCTCCAGGCACACGAGTGATGACTGAATCCCTCAGTTCTGGAGAAGGTCTTCCAGCAATGCGGCACCCCGGCAATCAGTCTCTTTGCTAGCCTGGAGAACACACAACTCCTGAGGTTCTGCTCCAGGAAACTGGGCTGGAGCCAGGAGGCAGAGGATGCCTTCCTACTTCTGTGGTCCAGGGGCTTTGTGTATGCTTTCCCACCGATACGCCTGATACTGTGGGCCCTCTTGAAAATTCGGGCGGAAGCAGCCTCCACATTCTTCATTGTGCTCTGCTAGCCATGACAACCCTGGTGCTGTAGTTGTTGAGGGGGAACCCTTGGCAATTGGGGTGTGCCCTGGACCTGCTGTTGCAGGAGGGGGCATGCTGTGTTATCCCAATTCCTAGTCGCTGGCCCTAATGACCTGGCTGCTGAAAGGGTAGCCATTTCCCGCAGCCAGTAGAGGATGTCTTCTTGGAAACACTAGAAGTGAGATGTGAAAAAAGGTTGTCCTTTATTAAAAGACCAGTGACTCTAAAACAGCAGTGTTTTGGCACCTGCCTTTGTCAGGGGCTAACCTCAAAATCTGATTTATATTTTATTGTGTATGCTTATAACACATAAATGTCAAATATCAAAGCAAATTAAATAAGTATAGTAGAAACTCATCTTACATCCATAGACAATTAAAATAACAAATGTCTGTTCATGTGTTTTCAAATACAAACATTAATAAGGAAACTAACCAACCAACTCATTCTTAATGGTAGACTTTAGAAAAGTAACACCCAAAGTGTAAAAGATAAATTGTCCATATATAAAAAAAATATGTATAAAAGGACAGACTGATTTGATAATTATAAAACATGCAATATGCTCATCATGTTATTGTGTGGTTTGTGTGTATATATATATATATATATATATATATATATATATACACAGTCAAACCTCGGTTTTCATTTGCCCCGGTTTTCATACGCTTCGGTTTTCAACGTCTTTTTTGACTGAGATTTTATCCCGGTTCTCGTACATCGCCTCGGTTTTCGTAAAGTACAGTACTGTAAATACATACACCCTCGTGCTGCACATCGGTCTGTATACACTGCCAGAATGCCCACCCGGTCCCGGCAGCACTGCCCCCCGGACTCACCAATCACCAGCGTGATGAGAAGCGAAAGCCAGCTGAGCACGTAAATGAAACACATCCTCGAGCCTGGTCAGAGTTAGAGAGGCAAGGATTGCGCAGAGAGGAAGGCCCCGATCTCGTCCACCGCCTGCCCGTTCTCTGGAGCGCCCCCTCAGGCTCGGAGGTAGCAGGGAAGAAAAGCTGTCAACGTAAGCAGGAGATGTTGCATGAATGTGGGAGGCAGTTCTTTCTCTTGCAGGGTACGTCTGAAGCTATATCATTAAGATTTTCTGCCATTCTGAAGCATTGAGCAAATAATGTAAAGGTATTTTAATGGGCTGAATCCAATGTGATTCCGAAGAGAACTGGGCACAGCAGCTTGTCAGGGGTGGCTAAGGCCAGATGCTAACATACTGTATTCTACAGTACTGTACTTAGCTTGCTTTCAGTGATGTTAAATGTTCATTTATCCATTTCATTAGTCATTTATATTTATTTCTCATTGTTTTCTGTATGTAAAAATATAGTTATTCTCTATAAAATGTATTTTTTGTGAATATTTTTGGGTGTCTGGAACGGATTAATTGGATTTACATTATTTCTTATGGTAAATATTGCTTCAGTTTTCATACGTTTCGGTTTTAGTCAGACTTTTTCGAATGGATTAATCATGAAAACCGAGGTTTGACTGTATATATAGATATATAGATATATATATATACACACACACACACCCCACACAATAACATGATGTGTATATATTGTCACCAGCTCTCCTTAAACCCCCGAGTGGAGGTTAAGGGAGTGGGTTTTTCCTTATTGAAAAAGCTATTTCACAGATCCTGGAGCAATGCCCCTTGGGAAATGTAGTCTTTTCACTCAATCAATAAGGAGCAGTTGTGGAAAAAGTGGTTAAGCAACCAAAGGATTTTATTTCCCCTCCCGGGGTGGATTTTACCATGAACAGAAAACACAATCCAGGTATTTACTGGTATTTGGACACACAAAAGTTCCTTAACAGAAAAAGGCTTTCTTCAGCATTAACCAAGGTGAAAACAAACATTCAAACAAAACCACGCTGTTTCCTCACTGCTCTCTGTTTCCACGTGCTATCTGTGCTGTACTCTCTTTTCAAACAGGTTTTCAACGCAATGAAATTATTCCATTGGCCAGAGATAATGTACAGTCCATTATATCTATATCTTCTCCAGTATCAATACACTCTGGTTCACAGTCCATCAATTCCTCCTGCTCATAAGGAAATGTTTGAACCGGCACTGCTGGTGCCATGCCCTTTCCTACTGCTCCAGGCTTTACTCGATATGCTTGGGTCAAATACTGGCTTTCACACAGACTATCAGGCCCAGTATTCTTTTCCCAGCACCACCCTTCTGGGTACAAACAGTCACTGTAATTAAGTATATTCAAGCCTTTTTGCTTACCTTTTAGCCTTACTGGTGGAGGTTTTCTCTGGTGCTTTTGAATAGCTGTAGGTTCCCAACCTAAGCCCTGCTCATAGCATTTCACTTGCCTCCTAGGCTTTCTGTCTCTCCCGTGCTCCCCAGGATATTGCAGACAATCTCCTTTGCCCTTGTTATATCCTGTCCTTGGGGTTTCTTTCTTTCTCCTCAAGAAGGAATCTGTCTCTCCTTTCCATAGAGACTCTGGCTTACTCTGGGCATAGCTGTCTTCAGTGTAGCTCTCAATAGCTTCTCTCTCCAGCTCATACCTCACTTCCTGCTTCTTCAGCCAACTCTTCATTACTTCCTTCTCTGCCTAACTCCATAAGCTCCACTGAAGTTTCCTTAATAGGGTGAATTCTGGGGCCGTGCTCAACTCCACCCCCTAACAGGTGTCCTGCATTACCTTGTGATTCACCCCTTGAATGATAGCACCGGCGTTTCTCTTGCCTTTCTGCTTGGTTCCCACGGTAACCAGGAGCCATGTGCTTCTGTTTACAGCTCAGCTCTACTTTTGTTCCTGGCTTTTTAGCTTCATTAAACGGGCTAGAAGGACCCACTATGTCACAATATATACGCACACACACCACACAATAACATGATGTGTGTATATTGTGATACAGTAGAGCCAATGGAGGTTAGTGGGACTGAAGAACTCACCTCAAACTTGCCTAGGCAGGAGGATTCAGCATGTTTAAGAAGGGCTGAGCACCCGGTGCCATCAGCACAAATAGAGCAGAAGAGGTTTAAAATGAGGTTTCCTTTCCTTAGCAGTGACGCAGATAGAATTGAGGGATCTCATCAAAAGCACCTGTCCCCAGAAGCTGAAGTAATGTGCAGAGGGGGAAGGTACAAAAAGCCCTGGTTAGAACCAGGAAGGGGAGAAAGTGGAGGAAGTAGCGTTGGTACCAGAAGCACCAGAGGCACCCAGGAAGGCACCAAGGGAAGTCGGTGTTTGAGGGGAAACCAGAGAGAAAGCCAAACTGACTCTGAGGAGGAGAGTGGCAGTCAGATGCAGGTGGAGTTCCAGCATCAGACAAGCAAGGCTCAGAGGCAGAGAGAGACACAGAATCCCAGGAGACGTTCTAACTCCAGGGGAGGCTTTGGAGGTCTGGGAGGACCCAGAACTCTCAAGAGAAGCTCCAGGAAAGGGAACTGGAGCAGTAGAGAAACTGATCTCTGGAGAGATAGTCCCGGAGAGGTTTTTCACACAAGCAGGAAGTGGTGCACTGCCTCAGAAAGTTTACCCAAATCACGGAGAAACTTTCTTCAAGCCAGAGAAGCTTTGCCAGGGGAGAGAAACTCCACAGCTGACACCAGACCCGTTTATAAGGTAACAGGTTTAAAGCCTTGTGTTTGGGAGAGGAGAGAAGCTGAGAGTTTTAATAAGCCCTGCACTGAGCAAAGTTTTAATACAGGAAGGTGTGCAGACTTCCAAGCAAGGGAGCCAGGGGAGGCTTATCACAAAGAGACTTTCTCTACAAAAGGGTTCTACAATCCTGATTTAGATAAGTGCCTGGGAGAAGAGAGAATTTATCTTCCCCCAGTAAGTGAACCCAGCTCCAGCACATGTACTGAATGTGACCCAGGGAGTAACAGATGCAGTCCAGGTTTAACACAATGGGAAAGCAGTAACATTTACCCTGAGCCTGAACCGATGGATTGCACGATATGTTTGTCAGATGAAATAACATCTTTATGCTGAAGTCTTGTGAAAGGAACAAGGAAGAAAGAAAGATTATTCCAGCTGTTTTTGTTTAGTTTGTTTCTTCATTCTGTATGTTTGCAAAGTAATGATATCCGCCAGGGAACGGGAATAAAACCCCACTTTTATTTTACCACTCTGACTGACTGACTCTGTGTATAGAAGAGGAGGCAGTTAAATATCCACAATACCCTAGGCAGTCGCCTAATGTACACACGGAGTCTCTTACCTTGACGACCCGTGACAATATATATATATATATACACACACACACACACAGCGTTTTAAAGCATATGTCAAACACAGAAAAAATGCACATATATATCCATATAAACCATGTATAATGAACATGTATGGTGAACAAATAAAACCAAATAGAGCCAGCACATGTATGAAAGGAGGAGGAAGAAGAACTTACAACTTGGTAAGTCCAATTCTGTTAGCGTGCATCTCTGTGTTATCTCGGTGCACCACCATGCCATGGAGGGCCAAGCTGTATCCGTCACCCCTTGATGGGCTGGGGCTTCTCCTCCGTGGCCCACATTCCGCCCACCACCGGTGGCGTGAGACCTCAGTGTTGTCCTGGGGAAGCTCATGCAAGCTCCCTTCTAGCCTTTGGCGACCTGCCCAATGAAGTATCTCTCCTGGAAGATCATCTTCCTGGAGGTGCTCACCTCCACCAGGCAAGTGAGTGTGTTGCAGGCACTTGTGGCCCATAAGCCCTATACTAGGCTCCATAGCAACAGGGTGGTCCTTCAGATGCACCAGAAGTTCTTACCCAAAGTGGTCTCAGCATTTCATCTGAACCTGGAGGTGGTGCTGCCCAACTTCTTCCCCTGCCCTCACGCCTCGAGAGGAAGCATCCTTGCACACACTGGACTGCAAGCAGGCCCTGGCCTTTTACATTCTGAGGACGCAGCCCCACCACCAGTTGATGCAATTCTTTGTGTTGTTTGATCCCAGCCGCTTAGGGGCAGCAGTCTCTAAGTGTACTCTCTCACAGTGGGTGACTGGCTGCATTATGTTTGCTTACCAGCAGGTGGGGCTCTCCCTGGAGCGACATGTCACAGCGCATAACATGCGGGCCATGGCAGCCTCCATAGCTAGCCTGCAGTCAGTGCCCTTCAGACATTGGCCAGGCGGCCACCTGATCCTCCATGCACACTTTTGTGGTGCATTACTGCCTGGAGGGATAGTGCCTTTGGCTGGGCTGTTCTCCATCACCTGTTTGGGGAATAATGCAACTCCTTCCCTCCAGCCCTCTGTGACCTGGCTACTGAGGATGGGATTACATCTTCGATGCTGCTGCTGCTATTTCAGATGACCAGCCAACCAGTACCCCCTGCTGTCCTTTACGGTTCGCTTTTTGGGTCGCCTGTGGCTTTTACAGTTTTTTTCAGTAGACTGTAGCTTGGAAGACCCATATGTGAGGACAGACTTCCTGCTGGTTCCCGGAGAAAGTGTAGTTACTCACCTGTAACAGGTGTTCTCCAGGGCCAGCCAGAATCAGTCCTTACAACCCTGCCGTCTCCCCTGGCCGTTGTTTTTCTTTTGTTTCATTTTTGCCATCTTGTGCTATGGTATTTTACTGAGGTAAGGTGGCAGCTTTGAGTGGGAAGGTGACAGTGGATGTGTGGTGTATCTCCCAAAGGTTTTCTTTGAAAGCTGGGAGGGATCTATATGGATTCTGTCGGTGCCATCATCACCCATATGTGAGGACTGATTCCTGCTGTCCTTGGAGAACACCTGTTATAGGTGAATATCTACGCTTTCTCTGGGTCACCATAAAGGGGGGACCGGGGCAAATAGGGCAACTGCCCTGGGCCTCAAGTCTGTATGAAGCTGAAGGAGGCATAGCCTGCAGGTGAGCTTTGGGGGCCCTCTCACACATCCTACGCTAGACTCCTGCATCTCTAACACCAGCTCTGGTAGTTCTAAATCTACAGCTGAACCATTGTCTATTAATAAATGTTAAAATAATTCTGCATTTCCTACTATATTATGAAAGATGTGGGTTGCTCTGCCTGTATTATATTTGTGTATGTTATTATCGAAGATGTGGGCTGGCCTCCTTCTCTTGGCCAATACTCTGATGCTTCTTGGGATGGAAATATTTGATTTGCCCTTGAAAGCTCTTAGTGAAGGTCAACAGCTCAGTGCTACTAACATTTCCAATGACAATATGAGTCACACAAACACAGATTGGAAGCAGTAGGCTTTGAAATCAGGTTAAATAAAAGCAAAAAGATTCTATAGTTTGTGACTTCTGATGTGTTATATTCAGTACTGCTAGGTTCCTGTGATATAATAGTCCAGAAATATAACTATCCTACATCCACTATAGAAATGTGAAATTGATAAGGTTTGATCTCCAGTTTCCTACTGTCTGCACTGGAGCTAGGCCTCCCTGTGCATAGTGTCCTGCTGCCCTTTTGAACAATGCAGTCAGCGAATGCTTGATCTCTATTCGTCTACGAGGAATGCCTATCAACACAATTATAATTCAAGTATATGCCCCAACAACAGCTGCAGAAGAGAATGAAATTGAAGAGTTCTATGAACAAGTACAAGCTGAAATTGACAGAACATGCAAACAGGATATCCTGATAGTCATGGGTGACTGGAATGCAAAGGTTGGCAACAAAGAAGACAAAGTAATTGGAAAATATGGACTTGGCAACAGAAATGAAGCTGGAGAAAGACTGATAGAATTCTGCAAGACCAACGATGGATTCATCTCAAACACCTTCCAGCATCACAAGCGGCGACTGTACACATGGACTTCACCCAATGGATTGTATAAAAATCAAATTGACTACATCTGTGGAAAATCAAATTGACTACAACGATGGAAAAGCTCTATAACATCAACAAAGACAAAACCTGAAGCTGACTGTGGTACAGATCATCAACTACTAGTATGCAAACTCAAGCTAAAGTTGAAAAAGAGCAAACCACTCATGAATGCAGCAAAATATGACCTTGAGAGTATACCACTGGAATTTAAAGACTGCCTGCAAAATCGATTTGCTGCTTTAGATACAAATGACAGAGCTCCAGAAGAGTTATGGAATGACATCAAGAAGGTTGTGTTGGAAGAAAGCGAGAAGTCTACAAAAGGTGAAAAAGAAAAAATGGCCAAAATGGATGACGGAAGAAACTCTGAAAATTGCCCAGAAACGCAGAGAAGCTAAAGCCAGAGGAGAAAGAAAGACAATCACAGAACTCAACAGAGATTTCCAATGTGCAGCAAGACAGGACAAGGAAAAGTACACAATGACACATGCAAGGAAATAGAAGCAGAAACTATTAGAGGAAGAAAATGATCGGCTTTCCTAAAGCTACAAGAGTTAAAGAAAAAGTTCCAGCCTCAAAATGGAATGTTACAAGATGCTCAAGGTTCTATGTTGAATGATGCTGAGAAGATCAACAAAAGATGGAAGGAATATACAGAGTTTTTATATGATAAAGATCAAGTGGACCAACAGACGTTTCAACCTGTACCTTATGATCGGGAACCATTGGTGATGAAAGAAGATGAAGCAGCATTGAAAGCCTTATCAAAGAACAAAGCACCAGGCATTGATAGCATTCCCATAGAAGTATTACAGCGATCTGATGCAGCTGTTACCGTACATACAAGGCTCTGCCAAAAAATATGGAAGACAACATCATAGCCAACTGACTGGAAAAGATCTGTGTTTATACCAATACTAAAGAAAGGTGATTCAACTGACTGTGGAAATTATCGCACAATTGCTCTGATCCCACATGCCAGCAAGATTCTACTGAAGATTATTCAAAAGAGACTACAACCATACCTGAAACAAGAACTACCTGAAGTGCAAGCAGGGTTCAGGAAAGGGCAGGGAACAAGAGACATCATTGTGGATGTGAGATGGATCCTTGAAAAGACTAAAGAATACCAAAAGGATATCTATTTATGCTTTATCGACTATAGCAAAGCTTTTGATTGTGTAAACCATGAGGAACTCTGGGTCACATTAAGAAGCATGGGTATACCAGAACACCTGATCGTACTCTTGCACAATCTGTACATTGATCAAGAAGCAACAGTTTGAACGGAACAAGGAGAAACAGAATGGTTTAACATAAGCAAAGGTGTAAGACAAGGCTGCATACTTTCCCCCTGTTTAATTTATATGCAGAACAAATCATCAGAGAAGCAAGATTGTATAAAGACAACAGAGGTGTGAAGATTGGTGGAAGACTCATCAACAACCTTCGCTATGCTGATGATACCACATTACTGGCTGAAAGTGAAGATGAAACATTTGCTTCTCAGAATCAAAGAACATAGTCTCAAAATGGGCCTGCACCTTAATGTAAAGAAGACAAAGATCATGACAACTGGCATAATCAACAGGTTCATCGTTGAAGGAGAAGAAATTGAAATCGTGAACAACTTTAACCTACTTGGATCAACTATCAATAAAGAAGCAACAAGCAGTCAAGAAATCAGACGACGCATTGCTCTTGGCAGAATGGCTATGAAAGACCTAGATAAGATTCTCAAGAGCAGAGATGTCTCTCCCCATACAAAGATTCAACTTGTTCAAGCCATGGTATTTTCAATAACATCATATGGATGTGAAAGCTGGACAGTGAAAAAGACAGACAGGAAGAAAATTGATGCCTTTGAATTATGGTGCTTGCGGCGAATACTGTGTATACCATGGACTACCCGAAAGACAAACCAGTCGGTACTAGAGGAGATCAAAGCTAAGCTTTCTTTAGAAACTCAGATGACAAGACTTTGACTTTCATACTTTGGACACATCATGTGAAGAGAGAGATCATTAAAGAAAGACATCATGCTTGGCAAGATAGAAAGTCATTGCAAAAGAGGAAGGCCAGCAATGAGATGGATCGATACAATAACAGCAGCTATGGGTACCAGTCTGTCAACAATGAGCTACCTGACTGAAGACCGAACACAATTTAGGATAGCTATCCAGAGGGTCGCCATGAGTCAACTCCGACTCAACGGCACTTAACAACAACATCATTGTAGGCCATGTGTTTCAGATCATAGCTAGCATAGGAAAATTGCAGTCATGCTACTGGGACAGGGACCAGGAGGTTCCAAAATCCAGAGCATAAGTGTAGTTCTGTCCTTCCTTATAAGTGGTGTACAGCTGGAGAGAGATGGGGTGCAAAAACTGCTGCAAAGTACTCATTTGCAAGGAGAGGTAGGAGTTGTTAGAAAGGAAAGTGAGGCTCATCTAAGTGCAGGATGAAAATAAATGAGCAGGAGTTGGAATTAAACTGTCAGGGAGGCGCATGCAGGAAGTAGATGGCAGAGGTAGCCTTGGAACTGAAAGGCCGGGTAATAGTGTCTTGCCCTGGGCTCTGTCACACAGTGAAACAGCTGGGAAGGGTTTAATACTGAGACTCAAGGAAATCATGCGTGACCCCCTAAAGTCATAGAGGCAGATCTTGTCAGGGCAGGCCCAACCACTAAGCAAACTAGATGGTTGCCGAGAGCAGCAGCTATGGTCAAAGTGAGGCAGCCATGAGGCTCTTACACAAGTGATCAGCCTGACCCTTCCCCCAAGCCATGAGGCTCTTACATAAAGTAATCAGCATGCTAAGAGAAGGCATTAAGATTTCAGTAGACACCCTTCCCCCACTCCAGGTCTGAGCACAATATCCCCTAGCCCAGAAATCAACAGACCAGAGCACACCGGTTTGGACAGGTCACCCAGGTACCTTCCCCAGGGGCTGCTGATTGGTGGACAGGAAATACCTGTGGCAAATGTGATTATAGAATGAGTTTAAAATTGTACTGTATATAAGGCATTGTAAGACGCCCCTCGGGGCTCAGAACTTTTGTGGAGATTGCTGGTTTCTCTGTCTGGGCCTGTGCGCACATTAAAGATCCTGTGTTTGCATACCAGCCTGTCTGTGAGTATTCCTTCTGTGGGTGAGTGAGAGAATTAGAGCTTTAAGCTGATTGGCTGCTACATTCTGGAACCCCAGGTGGGACCTTCAATTAAATTAAATTAAATTAAAAGAAAAGCCTCTCTCTCATCACACCCACGGTGGGAAGACTACTGCTTTTTGCAGCATCAGGGCCTCCACCAGTCAGGGACCGGCTCCTCCAGGTGATTAACGGTCCTTGGCGCCCCGGGCCACTTTGTGCTCCGGAAGGACACCTTGATTTGTCTGGTCAGTCGGTCCCTGTGGCTGAATCCCCGATTGAAAACCGGCTGGATAGACTGGCATCCAAACTCCCTGTCTGATCAGAGTTCTCGTGAGTACTGCTACCTTATTACTGTTTTGGCTAGTTCTGTACTCTGTATCTGTAAATCCTGGTAAATTCTGTAAACCTGTAGCGGCCCGATCACCCGCAACAAGCAGTCCTAATAGGGGTCTTAGTGGCCCTGAAACCATTGCTCGTCCTGTCTGTATCTGGTATCTGGTTGGAATAGGGGGGGGGGGGGGGCGCTTGCGAGTACCTGTAAGTAACTGCAGTAAAAAATTTAACTTGGCACCTCGGGCCCCTTTAAAAGGTATCTAGAGTGCAACGCTGCCAAAGCTATTTAAAAAAAAAAAAATTTTGCCCCAAGCTAATTATTAAAAATTCGTACTGACCGCAATTTGTCCGTGGACGCCAGCTGGCTCTTCCCCTTTGATTTGGATCTGTTGTGTTTTTTGTGTGCCGCGGGCCAGCTGGCCCCTTTAAACTGTTCCTTTTGTGGGTTTTGTGTGCGGCGGGCCGGCTGGCCCCTTTAAACTGTTCCTTTTGGTGTGCCGCGGGCCGGCTGGCTCTCCCTTTCAGATCCGTTGTATTTTTGTGTGCCGCGGCCCGGTGGCTCTCCTCCTCTGATTATTTTTTCTCTGTGTGCTGTTCGCACGCCGCGGCCCGGCTGGCTCTCCCCCTATGATTTTTGTTGTTTGCCTGTCGGCGAGTGAGGGCTCGGCGTGCTGGAGCGTCCGTTTCGGGCCTGCTGCCGCCGCTTATCTCTGCTGGTCCCTTTTGTTTGTGCCAGACTGTTCCCGGGGAGTCCCGATCTGTGTTCCCCTGCTTCCCTTTAAAATCCGGAGCTGTTTGACCCGATGCCTGTCCCCTCTTTTAAGTCCAGGAGCAGCTGAGTCGGTGTCTGGAGGTGTGCAGTGCCATGAGGACCGAGTGAACTTAAGCCGGTGTGGAACACACGTGGAGGCAGCCATCTTGTGAAGACCACGTGTAAGCTACACTGAGATACACTTAAAGTGATTCTGGAGCTCCATCTAGTGGACATTAGCTGTATTTCTCATACTACTACTCCTCATGGTTAAAGCAATCCTGGAGCTCCATCTAGTGGACATTTAAAATAGCTAGCTATACTTTTTTAAACTCTATTATCCAAATCAAATCTCATGCTGCAGTTGAAGTGTATATTTGTAAATTGTTTTTTTTCCCCTTGAATTGAGAGTAGATAAGATCTGTATATTTTGTAAATTGCTTTTTCTGAATTGAGATTAGATTAGAAGATCTATATTGTAAAATTTTGTGTCTTCCTGAATTAAGATTAGATAAGATCTGTATTGTAAATTGCATTTTTCTGAATTGAGATTAGGTTAGAAGATCTGATCCACATTGTATACTGCATTTAGTTATTGAACAAGGATCAGAGCATGGGGTCGGGAAAGTCAAAAGTGAAAACGCCCCTACAGTGCATGCTTCACAATTTTAAATCTGGGTTTAGAGAGGATTACGGGGTACCCCTCTCCGCCTCCAGATTATCTTTTCTGTGTGAGAGGGAATGGCCAGCCTTAGCTAAGCTGTGGCCTCCCCAGGGGTCCACTGACCTGGCCACTGTGTCTTTGGTCCATCAAATTGTAGCAAAAGAGCACCCTGACCAGTTTCCATATATTGATTCATGGCTGGCCATATGCCAACTCAGACCAAAATGGCTCCAGCGCTACCACGAGGATCAGTGTAGAGTAATGGTGGCGGCCATCGGTCGCCAAAAGGGAAGGACATCCGCCCCTATCTACCAGGGGCGGGACTCTCCAGATATTCCTCCATGCCCCCTCCCTCTGCTTCAACCCCATGTCCCATCCGCACCACTGCAGAGTCCGCCCATAGCTGAAGGGACAGGAAGATCTCCTCTCGGGGTGGGTGATGCCAAATTTAGGGAAGATTCTACGGATTCCAGCCCCTCATCTTCCCCTCCCACTTCTGGTGCCACCTCCAGTGCCACCATCTCCTCCCCTGAGAGCACAGAGGCTGAGCTTGGATCGTCCACCCCGGTAGCCTGCTGCCTGCGATCGCATGATCTCCAATTGCCACTACGACAAGTACAGGGGCTCCCGTATATTGATGCTACTGGACAGGTGGCAGTGGGACCATCCAGCCTGATTTATGTCCCTTTCTCCACTACGGACCTGTTGAACTGGAAAACCCACTATGCCTCCTATACTGAAAAGCCTCAAGAACTGACAGATCTTATGACCAGTATTATGCAAACACACCAGCCTACCTGGTCGGACACTAAACAATTGCTTTCCACCTTATTCAATACAGAAGAACGAGCGCGCATTGTACGGGCCACCCTCGAGTGGCTGGAGACACATCCTGCCCATGAGGGAGTTATAAATCCATGGCAGCAGGCAGAGGCAGATTTCCCGAATAAAGACCCCCGCTGGGACCCGAATGACCCTGTTGGAACAGTGGCTCTCACTCGTTTCCGGACTGCGCTCCTAGAGGGCCTTAAGAAGGGGGGGGGGCAACGAGCTATGAACATCAGTAAAATCGCAGAAGTTCTCCAGCTTCCTGATGAAAGTCTGGCAGCATTTTCTGAGCGTCTGGCTGAAGCATACCGATTATACACCCCCTACGATCCAGCGGCCCAGGAGAATCTTCGTATGGTGAATAATGCCTTTGTGGCACAGGCACAAGGTGATATACGGCGGAAGCTGCAGAAACTGGAAGGGTTTGCGGGCATGAATACAACACAATTGATGGAAGTGGTACAAAACGTATATGTAAATCATGACCAGGAGCAGAAGCGAGAGTCAGAGCGTCGGATGAGGAAAAGGCAGACTTCCTAGCAGCCGCCCTAGCCGAGCGACCACCAGTTCCAGCCTGGGCCGGAGGAGAAAATAGAGGACGAGGCTGCGGATACGGGGGGCCGAGGCTTCCCCTAGGCCACACTCAATGTGCCTACTGCAAAGAGGAGGGACATTGGAAGAATGAGTGTCCAAATCGCTACACAAGGCGAGGGAGATATCCATCCACGAGGGGTGTAAGAGCACCCGTACAAACTACACGGGAGCAAGACCAGCATGATGCTTTCCCGCCTCCACCAAGACCAGCTTTCGAAGGCCTTGCAGCTATGGAACATTATGACTCGGATGGCTACTAGGCCGGACCGGGCTCCAAGTTTCTGTTGGGTCCCCAGGAGCCTATGGTCAACATGAATTTAGGGGACTGGAAAATGCAATTCATGGTCGATACCGGAGCAACACACTCAGTGGTCACCCAACAAGTAGCCCCGATCTCCTCCCAGTCAGTAACTGTTGTGGGAGCTATGGGGGGGAGAGGGCCCAGAGACTTTTCCTGCAAAACCGCACGTGCCAGTTGGGGGGGACGGACCATCACTCACCAGTTCCTGTATATGCCTGAATGTCCCATACCCTTGCTGGGTCGGGATGTTCTAAAAATAACCCAAAAACTCCAGGCCCAAATCTCATTCGGGTCTGACGGCCAGGCTGAGCTCGAAATACCCAGCCTGGGCCCAACAGTTTTGGTACTGTCTGTCCCCCGAGAAGAAGAATGGCGGTTATATGAAAACAGGCCAAAATCTGATGTGGCTACCCTGGATACGTGGGAATCAGTGCCCCCTGGAGTATGGGCTGAAAGAAACCCCCCTGGAGTGGCCATCAACATCCCTCCCGTATGCATTGAAATGAAGCCGGGAGCCTCCCCGGTACATGTGCGACAATACCCGCTGCCGCGGGCAGCTGTGGAAGGAACTCATCATCATCTGGTGCAGCTACTACAGCATGGTATCCTGCGGCCCTGCCAATCGGCATGGAACACTCCTTTGCTGCCAGTCCGAAAACCTGGAACCACCGACTATCGACCTGTTCAGGATCTCCGCCGTGTCAATGAGGCCGCTGTGACTTTGCATCCAGTAGTACCAAACCCTGCTACATTCCTGCCTATTGGCCCGGGGCCACCTGATCACGACTGCCTGGAAGTGATGGATACAGTCTTCTCCAGTCGCCCTGATCTGACAGATGTGCCGATAAGCAATCCAGATGAGACCTACTTCGTAGATGGAAGCAGTCTGGTGTTGGAGGGCCGCAGGTGTGCGGGGTACGCGGTGGTGACGATGGAAGAGATAGTCGAAGCTCAGCCTATACCCCCTGAAAAGAATCCGCACAGAAGGCAGAACTCATTGCCCTTACCCGTGCCTTAACCCTTGGGACTAACCATCGTGTGAATATATACACAGACTCCCAGTATGCCTTTGCCACTCTCCATGCCCACGGGGCCCTGTACAAGGAAAGAGGGTTAGTCACTGCAGCTGGCTCTGAGATAAAGAACGGCCCCCAGATATTGGCCCTGTCCCAATACACCCCTCTGCGGCTTGCCTCCAGTAATACTGCCCTCTACTGCCTCTGGCGGTTGAGGTCGCACTTAAAAAGGGGGGAGTGAGGCAGCCATGAGGCTCTTACACAAGTGATCAGCCTGACCCTTCCCCCAAGCCATGAGGCTCTTACATAAAGTAATCAGCATGCTAAGAGAAGGCATTAAGATTTCAGTAGACACCCTTCCCCCACTTCAGGTCTGAGCACAATATCCCCTAGCCCAGAAATCAACAGACTAGAGCACACCGGTTTGGACAGGTCACCCAGGTACCTTCCCCAGGGGCTGCTGATTGGTGGACAGGAAATACCTGTGGCAAATGGGATTATAGAATGAGTTTAAAATTGTACTGTATATAAGGCATTGTAAGACGCCCCTCTGGGGCTCAGAACTTTTGTGGAGATTGCTGGTTTCTCTGTCTGGGCCTGTGCGCACATTAAAGATCCTGTGTTTGCATACCAGCCTGTCTGTGAGTATTCCTTCTGTGGGTGAGTGAGAGAATTAGAGCTTTAAGCTGATTTGCTGCTACAAAAGAAAAGCAATGAGTCCTGGCAGCCAGACAAATTCAAACTCCGCTCAGAAAGAGTTAAAATCGTACATTTATTTTCCAAGTGGCTTTTGACAATTTCCCTCATTAGCACTAAAGTTTGCTTTATAAATATTTTCATAAAGTATGATGCCCAAAGATTATTTTACATGTCCTAGGTGTCCAAAAGCTAATTGTAAGGAGGGGGAAAGGTTTGTCTAGGCCCTCTAATAACCTTGCACTGACCCTGGGTCTTGCACTCTGCCCCAAGACGTCAGAAATACTGTAGGTAAAAACAGGTTCCCGTGATTATCATCCACGGGTATGTCAGAGTAGCAAATGATGAGAATAAGAGCGATCAGGTTAGCACCCGAAACTCTGCGAGTGAAATGTGGGGAGAGAAACGGAGCTGACGACGAGCGCTAGGGAGAGGCCGAGCTTAGCTGAAAGCGAAAGCGAGAGCTTGCCGGGACTGGGAGCTCGGCTCTAAAGATAAGCGAAAGCGAAAGTAACCCGGGAGAGGGCGGAAGAGAGGGGGTCCTCGGGACCGCAGCAAAGGACGAACTGGCGTGCCTCCCTTTAGCTCAGGTAAGGATCTGTTAGGACAGAGGAGGGGGTGACGAGCCTCTGCCACAAGAGCTTATTACCGGGGGTAGGAAAGGTGCCGCCACACCAGCAGGATAAAACCACAAGAATCCAGACACAAATGACGGGTGTTAGGCGATTGCCGTTCTGGGTTTAAGATCAAGAAATGGGTTAACACTGATTTTTTCGTAACTAGTGCAGTTGGGTGTCCTGGGCGAACCTTGTGCTATGAGCTCTTCCCCCCAGTAATTTGGTCGCTAAGCTCCACCCTGAGGTTTTGATAATTAAGCTCAACAATCATGTTTACCCCGACATCAGCCTTCCTACAGTGATCTTGTGAAGTGCATAATCGGCAGAGTTGCCAAGTTACCCAGTTCCAGGCGTTGAGGGGTTTTTTTTTTGCTAGTTCTGGTTTTAACTTTGTATTACAATGCAGTATGGTATTTGTAGTCCCTGATTTCACCCATTGGCATCAGTGCTGCAGGTCCCATAATGCATTAGGATGAGCTTGCCAGAAAATCAGGACTGGCTTAAAATCTCACTCCTGGAACTCAGTAACTCTGAACTGGACTTGCTCTCTGTCTCTTCACACACACACACACACACTCAATTTCCCCAAACCATTTATCTGGATAAACGGCCTTCTACACAGTCAGGGAGGGTGGACAGTCAGTGTTCAATTCCTCAAGACCTATTGTTTTGATTTTGCTGCAACTACCTGCTGCTGCTGCCCTAGGTGACCACCTTGTATGTTCACGCCAGAGGTGTCCATGTTTTGTCAGTAGTAGGCGCGTGAGCATATATGTGTGGGCAGTGGCCTCAGGACTTACATGGTCATATGTTTCTTGCTATGCAGCAGGGTCAGGAGGCAAACGACAGAGGTGCTGGGCCTGAGCTGGTAACTTACCTTCTGATGATCCTGCCCCCACCCCGCACAAGGGGTTGCATCAAAATTAGAGGATCAGGGAAGCGGAGGCGGAGCTAGTGTCTTGCCACAATGTACTGTATGCCAGCGCTTCTTCCTAAACCCCGCAGGACTCACTGGTGTATCTGAATGGTGTAATCTTTGCAGCAGTGCTCTATTTTATTTAGCTAGCTAGGCTTATATACCACCCAAAGCGGTGTACATAAAACACAGGTTACAGTAGCTGCATCAAACAGGAAAAGCGTTTATATACGTGGAAACGATTCATAGACTTGAGCATTTAGGTAGGGGTGTGGAAATTGGAATCTTGCTGTTTGGGGGGGACAGGGAGTTTGGCAGAGGGGCCGAAGTGCTCAATAAAAAGGTGCGTCTTTAGGCGTTTGTGGAAGGTGAGGAGGTCAACGGTGCATCTGATTAGGTTTGGGAGGGTGTTCCATATGGATGGTGCAGACAGTTTCAAGGCTCTTCTTTGTTCTCGCATGAGGGATAACCAGTGTGCTGTTCACGGATTGTCTTGTAGCTCTGTTAGGCTGGAGATCTTGGAGTAAGTTAAAGGTGGTGGAATGGGCATGAATAGCTTTGTGTGTCAGGAGGAGAATCTTGTGGCCGGTTAGTGGTAGCCGGTGAAGCTATTTTAAGGTGGGTGTGATATGGTCGTATTTTGAAGCTCTTTGTATAATGCGTGCTGTTGTGTGGAGGGCTGTGTGTAGTGAGAGAAGGGTGGATTATGGATCCGCCCATTCCTTTCTGAACACACTACTAAGACACTTATCCATTCCTTAATCACCTCCCGTCTTGACTACTGTAACCTCCTCCTTGCTGGTCTTCCTTTGAATCATCTCTCTCCCCTTCAATCTGTTCAACACTCTGCTGCGTGGCTAATCTTTCGCCAGCCTCGTCATGCCCACATAATGCCTCTGTATAAGTCTTTGGTGCGACCTCATTTGGAGTATGGTGTGCAATTCTGGAGACCGCACCTTCAAAAGGATGTGAACAGGATGGAGTCGGTGCAGAGGGTGGCTACTAAAATGGTTAGTGGGCTTCATTATAAAGCATATGAGGACAGACTTAAGGATCTTAATATGTACACCTTAGAGGAAAGGCGGGATAGAGGTGATATGATTGAGATGTTTAAATACCTCCGTGGCATAAATGTTCAGGGAGAGAGCCTCTTTCAATTGAAAGCAAGTTCTGCTACGAGGGGACATGGGATGAGGGTGAAGGGAGATAGATTCAGGAGTGATATGTGGAAATATTTCTTTACGGAAAGAGTGGTGGATCCGTGGAATAGTCTCCCAGTGGAGGTGGTAGAGATGAGGACAGTAACTGAATTCAAAAAAGCATGGGACCAACACAGAGGATCTCTAAAGGAAAAAAGGGGACTGTTGTAGTTGTTGATATGGAAGGACAGACTAGATAGGCCATGTGGTCTTTTTCTGTCATCATGTTTCTATGTTTCTACTCCTCAAGGCACTTCATTGGCACCTTATCCATTTCCGCATCTACTACTTCTACTACTGAGCATTTGTATAGCGCTACAAGTCGTACGCAGCGCTGCACAGACATGTAAGAGACAGTCCCTGCTCATCAGAGCTTACAGTCTAGTCAAGACAAACACAGAAGATGTAGGCAGGGATAAAGCAAGGGAAGGATAAAGGAGATCAGGAGAGTCAAGATCCAAAAGCAGCAGCGAAGAGGTGAGTTTTCAGCCTGGATTTGAAGAGGGTCAGAGAAGGTGCCTGGCGTACAGAGACAGGTAGTTTGTTCCAGGTGTAAGGCGCAGCAAGGTGAAAGGAGCGAAGTCTGGAGTTAGCAGTAGAAGAGAAGGGCACAGATAGGAGCAGTTTGCTGGAAGAAAGGAGAGATAAGAGAAGAAAGGTAGTGAGGAGCCGCAGAGTGAATGCATTTATAGGTCAGCAGGAGAAGTTTGAACTGGATGCGGAAACGGATAGGGAGCCAATGAAGTGACTTGAGAAGAGGAGTAATATGGGCATGATGAGGCTGGCGGAAGATTAGCCGCGCAGCAGAGTGTTGAACAGACTGAAGGGGAGAGAAATAACTCAAAGGGAGACCAGCAAGGAGTAGGTTACAGTAGTCAAGACGGGAGGTGATTAAGGAGTGGATAAGTGTCTTAGTAGTGTGTTCAGAAAGGAGTGGGTGGATTTTGCTGATGTTATAGAGAAAGAAGCGGCAGGTC
This sequence comes from Ichthyophis bannanicus, assembly GCA_033557465.1. NCBI lineage: Eukaryota > Metazoa > Chordata > Amphibia > Gymnophiona > Ichthyophiidae > Ichthyophis > Ichthyophis bannanicus. Next base: position 60,529,051 of record CM066045.1, read on the forward strand.
TTAGCTATCAGATGGATGTGTGTGGAGAAAGAGAGAGAGGAGTCAGACAACCCCCAGATTGCAGGCTGAGGAAACAGGAAGGAGTACAGAGTTATCCACAGAGACTGAGAAAGGAGGAAGAGGAAGGGAGGTTTTATGGGGAAGGATGAGAAGTTCAAACTTCTCCTGCTGACCTATAAATGCATTCACTCTGCAGCTCCTCACTACTTTTCTTCTCTTATCTCTCCTTACACCCCCTCCTTGGGGACTCCGCTCTTCTGGCAAATTGCTTCTATCTGTGCCCTTCTTTTCTATTGCTAACTCCAGACTTTGCTCCTTTCGCCTTGCTGCACCTTATGCTTGGAAAAAACTACCTGTGTCTGACCCCTTTCAAATCCAGGCTGAAAATTCACCTCTTCGCAGCTGCTTTTGGATCTTGACTCACCTGATCTCCTTGTTTCTTTACCATTCTCCCTTGCTTTGTCTGTCTTGACTAAATTGTAAGCTCTGATGAGCAGGGACTGTCTCTTACATCTCTGCAGCGCTACATAGTCTTGTAGCGCTATACAAATGCTCAGTAGTTAATAGTAGATTGAGTTACAATAGTCGAGGTGAGGGAGTATCATGGCCTGGAGGGATGAGTGGAAATTTTGTGGTTCCAGGAGGGGGATGCAAGCATTGTAAGGTTCTAGCTTTCCGATAGTTTGCTCTGGCGGTTTTGTCTACTTGTGGTTTGAGGGAGAGGGTTTGATTTAGGGGGTGATGCCAAAATATTTTATTTGGGGCTGAACTGTTACATGGGTGTTGTTTAGAGTGAGGTGGGTTGGTGGTGTGAAGTTGCTGTCTTTCGTTATGAATATGGTTTCCATCTTTTTGTGGTTGATAGCAAGGTTGTTTTTTGTAAGCCATTGAGAGACTTCATCAAAGCGTTGTAGGAGGTGTAGGTTTGTAAGTTGCTCTGTGTTGAATGGTTTGTAGAGCATGATGTTATTAGTGTAGATGTGGAAATTGATGATGATGGAGCAGAGCAGTTGAAAGTAGATGTTGAAGAGAAGAGCACATAAGGTGGATCCTTGCAGTTTGCCTTGAGTTTGGCAGTAAGGGGTGGATGTGGTGGTTCCTATTTTTATTTGTTGTGTCTGTTAATCAGGTAGGATTTGAACCATTGCAGTACGGCACCATGAATTCTGGTGGATCATAGATGCTGGAGTAGGATGTTGTGGCAGACAGTGTCAAACACTGAGGAGATGTCAAGGAAATCAATATGTACCCTTGTTTCGTGTCTTGAATCCTCATTATTAGGGTGTTCATGAGTGAGACCATTTCTACTCCATGGAACGGGTGGAAACTGTGCTGTTGGGTGTCAAGGGGGTCATTCTTGTTGATGTGGTCCTGGAGTTGTTGTTGGGATATTTTCTCAATGATCTTTGCTGTGAAGAGGAGGCTGGCAATAGATCTGTAGGAGGCGGGGTCTGATGAGTTGAGGTCAGGCTTCTTTAGGGTGGAGCATATGGAGAGTAGTTTTAGGCAGTCAGGTATTTGACCTTTTTACAAGGCTGATTGGGTGATTCTGGTGAGTATCGGGCTCAGATCTGGTTTAGCTGTTTTGATCCAGCCTACTGGGCATGGATCGAGAGGGAAGGCGTTTGTGTTGAGTGATGAGATGATGATAAATTCTATGTTCTTTCTATTGATTGGGTAGAAGGTGAACCATGTGGTGGAGGCGAGTGCTTGAGTGGAGGTTAGGATGCAGATGGAGTTGTTTGTAATGGTTGGCTAGCTGCTAAGGGCTGATATTAATATCTGAGGTGGTAGGGGGAATGTTTTGTAAGTTGTTTGACAAGGTCAAAGAGTTCTCTTGGTCGATTGAGTGAACCGTTGATTATATCTTGGTATGGTAGCTGCATTTTGAATTGTCGCTTGCAGATCAGTAGTTGTTGAGCATCTCCACGTAGAATGCTCGGTCAGTATCAAGTATGGATTTTCATCATTTTCTCGTGAGTCTTTGTAGCTGGGTTTTGAGTTTTCGGAGACTGGGGATGTACCATGGGGTTTTTGGTTGTTTATTGGTTGTCTGTGGTGGGGTGGTTGTTGTGGTTGCAGCTTCTTCGATGATGTGATTCCAGTTCGTTGTGAGTAAGTTGGGGGTCACTTAAGTCAATTTGTAGCTGGGGGAGGATGACGTTGAGGAAATTGTGTTTGTCAAATTGCTTGAATTGTCTTTTTGAATGTTGGTGGGTAGAGTGGTTTGAATGGGTGTTGAGGGATATGGGGAAGGTAATTAGCCTGTGGTCCGACCAAGGAACAGGGAGATCTTGTGGTGTGTGTGTTACCTACAAGTGTGGTATGGTTGTTGAGGAAGATTAGGTCCAGTGTGTTTCCTTTCGTGTGTGGGGATCTGAATAATTTGCAATAGGTCCATGAACTCCATGGCTTTGAGGAATGAGGTGGTGTGTGGGTGTGGTAGGTGGTAGTGAATAGGATGTATAGGGTTGTAAATAGTGGAAGCATGTTTTTGAGTCTTTGTGAGGTATGTTTTTCTTGTGAGTTCTTATGAGTCTGTTGCAGTGATCTGTTTTTTTATATATGTATTTATTTATTTGGTTTTATATCAGCGCGGTTTACAGAGAACAAGTATCCACTCATTACATAGAACAGGTTTTCATAGAACAAGTAAACAGAACTTAACAGGAATTACAGTGAACGGTAAGTAGCCTTTTATATCACAAAAGTCTTCGCTGGGTGGGGGGAGGTAAGTGTAGATTCTCAGGATCGTTTTTATGGTGTGGTTGAAAAGAATATTCGTAGGGCAATAACACTCGTTGTCGGTGGTCTGTGAGGGTTAATTGGTTGACTTTTTTGGTAGGGTAATCATTGGAGTAACAGTCTCTGGTAAGGTGGGAGATGGCTAAAGTTTGAAAGCAGCCTTTCGGTGCTCAGTGTGATAGAGGTCATCGGTGGTTTGGCATGTCCGATTATCCAGCTAGCAAGGGCATGCCTTTGTGCTAGCTGGATTTATGTAGCCTGTGTACCCCGATGTAAGATGTTGGCGGTGTGGGAGGAGCTTACCTCCAGGTTGCAGCAGTGTCCCTGGTGCTCTGATTGGGTTTTGAGCTGGATCGGTTTGAATTACTAAAAGGTCAACCCTCTTTTAGTGGAGAATGCACTACCATATCAGATAAGGAGTAAGAGTAATTTGAATACATTTTTTAAAAAAAGCTGTAAAGACATGGATGTTTGCCTAGGCATGTGGTTGAGACAGAAGGTTTGGTGATGTTGGAAACTGAAAATATTCCCTTCTTATATAGTGTCTTTTTAGATAATTTGTAACCTTAACCTGTCGTATCCTATGTCTTCCCAATGTCTTTTGTGATTTTATCTTTACTTCCCCATTAGTACTGTACATTGCCTAGATGTCTGGCTATAAGTAGGCGAGGGCGGGAGGGACAGAGGTTACTCGTGCCACTGCCATCATTGCTTTCCTTTGTGAACTTAAAAGGACAGAAGGGGGAAAGACGCATGAGAGGAAATCCCACCACTGTGTAGCCTTCCTTGCTTGCATTTGCCCCTCTGATTTTGTCACCCTTTATTAAGGTGACTGTATTTTGTTGGGGAAGAGGCCTGACCAAGTTCTTCCACTCTTCTTGTGGTAACATAGTATATAACGGCAGATAAAGACCAGTATGGTCCATCTAGTCTGCCCAGCAAGGCGGCAAGAGTAGGTGCACTTGCCGCTCCGTGCAGATCACCCCTCCCCATGTCTCTGTTTAGGGGTGTACCCACTGCTCAGTGTAGGTCACTCCTATTTGTTCAGATATAAGAGATAGTTACATTTGTTTTGATTTTATCCTGTTGCTGCAAATGGATCCACTGTGTCTGTCCCATGCCATTTTGGATTCCGTCACTGTGTTTACCCCCAACACTTCCATCGGGAGGGCATTCCAAGCATCCACCACCCTTTCAGTGAAAAAGTATTTCCTGACATTGCGTTTCAGTTTACCCCCTTGCAGCTTCATGTTATGCCCTCTAGTTTTACAGCTTCCCCGTCTTTGGAAGAGGTTTGTTTGTCCATTAATATTCAAGTATTTAAAGGTCTGAATCATATCTCCCCTGTCCCTCCTCTCCTCCAGAGTGTACATATTTAGGTCTTCAAGTCTCTTCTCATAAGTCTTCTGACGCAGGCTCCAAATCATTTTGGTCGCCTTCCTCTGAACTGCTTCCAGTCTTTTTATATCCTTTGCGAGATATGATCTCCAAAACTGAACACAATATTCCAAGTGTGGCCTCATCAGCGACTTGTACAGTGGCATTAGTACCTCTTCCTTTCTGCTGGTAATTCCTCTCTGTATGCAACCCAGCATCCTTCTGGCTTTTGCCACCGCCTTATCACACTGTTTTGCCATCTTGAGATTGTCAGAAACGATCACTCTGAGGTCCTTCTCCTGGTCTGTGCACACCAACCTCTCGCTAGATTACTAGATTGTATTGTCTCAACTAGATTGTAAACTCGGACGAGCATGACTCTGATGAGTAGGGACTGTATCTTTTATGTATGCCTGTACAGCGCTACTTGCGTGGCGCTATATAAATCCTTAATAGTAGTAGTAGCAGCTCCATATTGCATGCAATTCCCTTAGATTTCTGCTTCCCAAGTGCATGACACTGCACTTCTTCACATTAAATCTTAACTGCCAAGCATTAGACCATTCTTCCAGCTTTTGTTGATCTTTCCTCATGTTCTTCACTCCCACAGAGGAGTCTACTCTGTTGCAAATTTTGGTGTCATCTGCCAAAAGACAGACTCTTCCTTTCAGCCCTTCGGCAATATCACTCACAAATATGTTGAACAGGGCCGGGCCCAGGACCGAATCCTGGGGCACACCGCTAATCACCTTCCTTTCATCTGAATGAGTTCCGTTTACCATCACCTTCTGTCGTCTGTCAGTCAGCCAATTTCGGATCCAGTTCACCACCTTGGGACCCATCCCCAAGCTGATGAGTTTATTGATAAGCTGCCTATGAAGAACAGTATCAAAGGCTTTTCTGAATCCAGGTAGGTGACATCCATCGCATGCCCCTGACCTAGTTCTCTGGTCACCCAGTCAAAGAACTCAATCAGATTTGTTTTTGCAAGATCGTCCTTTGCTAAAACCATGTTGCCTCAGATCATGCAACCTGTTGGTTTCGAGGAAGTTACTTTCAACAGGTAGTGATGCTGGAAATGGGGCAGCAGCAGCTTTAGGGTGCCGACCTGGTCTGAAGTAGAGACGCTAAGGGGCTGATGCAGCAGCTTTGCTTTAGAGCTGTGCTCTGAAGCACCATGCTTGGTTGCCTAACGCAAGTTTAAGGAATGTTGTGCACCAATGCAAAAGTCAAATAGTGTGTGAATGAGCTGCGTGTGTGTGAATTCTGTGCTTCCATATTAGCTCACGCTGGACACATGCAGATGGGTCTACGCTAGCAGCAACTATATTGTGTTCATAAAAAAATTGCATCGACACTTGTACATATGGGCCAGAATGCTATTCAGCGCATAAATATTGTTGATATTGGGGAAAATCATAGGTGTGCACTGGGTTCTAATATGCATGTTCTGGATGCTGTTTCGCCCAGGAACATCGGTATTATTCTGCACAGAAACATCACTGAAGTATGTCAGCAGTCCAGCACTTTGGTCTGCTGACAAAACACAATAAAGGAAACTATACAGAAATACTGTGAGTATCTGGATCATAGTAACCTGGGGTGCTGCTGTGCTGCTTATCATCAGTACCCTGTTCCCCCCTCGTGTAGCCATCCCATTTATTTTTAATACATGTAACGTGGATGGGGTTTGGAAAACCGAAGGGTGGACAGCAAGAAGGCTTATGAGATAAGATCGTGTCTGTGTTTCCATTAATAACTTAATTTTGGTGTCTTATTTACACTGCCTTTTCAAGAGTAGTCAGTGGGTACATGAAAGGCACATTTTAGATAGTACAAGGAGATCAGAATTGGGGTCAGGTGCACAATGCTGCCGGTATTCTAGAAGGGCTTCTGCTGAAACATGATTAAAGAGGTGCAGGAAGGCACGATGATTAATAGCCACATGCAGCAGGAGGCGCCTTGTGCAGATTTGCACGTGAGGAAAAACTGGCAAAGGAACCCTGGCACCTTACTTGTGCATCTGAGCCATTTTGCAGACCTAGATGTTTAGATGCTGCTAATTAACTACACAAGATGCTATTTTCGGGCTCATTTCAATTTAGAGGGGGAAATATCCCCCTTAATCCCTCCTGTAAAGAGATGGCCAAAAGGAGCACTTTGTAAATACCTGTTCATCTCGAGAGCAGGTGTAAATTCAGACCTGGAGAGGTTTTGGCTTACATAGCTAGTCCCCATTTCATAGGTATTCCATGTGTCGATTTTTTTTTTTTTTATCCTATCCAGGCCACTCTCCCATGCAATTTCAACATGGTATGTCGAGCCATGTGTATAATGGCCATTTACATGTGTGTTCTGGAACATACATATGCAAAACACAAATAAGTCTTCTAAACCCCCCCCCCCCCTTAGTCTCCTAAGTTTGTTTCCTATTTTCAGCAAAACTTAGGAGCCTATGTTTTCAGTTGAAAATTCATCCTAATTTAGTTGCTTTCAAGTTATGGGTTCAATATTCAGCAACAGAAGCAGCAGTCGAGGGCGTTTAAAGCACCTCGTTGCCGCCACTTGAACTAAACCAGATAGTCTGCATCAAAGCCTGTCTGGCACTGAGTATCTGATTTTGCCAGGCAGAGCGGTCATTATCTGGTCAGGAGTCATATTCAGCTGCTAACTGGATGGCGGAAATCAGAGAAAGTTAGAGTAGCCATTGATCTTTCCTAACGTTATCAGCTTAGAGGCTGAATATTGTCACTAATCGGATAGCTACCAGCAACACCCCTGATGTAAACCAGGAGTCTTTTCTGTGGTCTGTAACAATATTGGGAACACTGAGAGTTAGCAGGTCCTAATAATTGGCTAAATTCTGTTCCATATCTTGCCCCGATCTTATAAATTTAGGCCTGACATTCATTAGCCTAATTTATGAGCCCAGTGCTGACAGTCGGTGCAAAACTCCTAACCTTTTTTTTTTATATTTCCTCTGCTCTAAATCTATCCTTGTTACCATTCACTTTTTTATGGTCCTTAATTTAGGAGTTTAGGCATATAGCACTAGTAAATTACGTAAGTAGATCAGAGGTGCCAGCGTCTGCTAAAGAATATAGATGCACAAACAAGGAGCGGAGGAAGACCATAGGATATCAGCATTCCTTTATTGCTTAAAGGTTTGGCTGCAAGAGCCTAGAATTTAACACATAAAATACATAAAAATCACATAAAAAAAGAAATACAAAAATAGTATTGATTTAAAAAGGAACATACCAAACTCGCAATTTAGCAAATCATGCAGAACCGTAGTCAACTGTAAACTGCCGAGGGCAGTAAGCACTAAATGCAATAAAAAAATATGGAGAACACATAAAACTGAAGTGCATAAAAGATGTAAAAAAATATATACAGACATACATGGGTGACTGATCAAATAGATATATAAAAGAGTGATGGCAATATGGGAAGCACATGGTTACTAGACTGTTAAAATGTACCTATTTTACATAAGGAATAAAAAGAGAACCTTAATTTAAAAAAGTGTGATTCTACAATTAAAAATAGATATAATAATAAAATCAATAACCGTGCTAATACATTATTATAAAATGATCACATAGTTAAGGTTAGCAGATGCCCCTGATTTTTGGGGATTGCCCTCTATTTTTAGGTAGTGTCCCAGACCCCATGGACTATAACCACCTCCTGTTCCCGATTTCAGTGGGGACTGAGGTAAAGGACGTTGCTTCTCCTGCGTACCCTCCGATGCAGTCTTCTTGATCCCGGTAGGAGATGATTTAAAATGAACTTTTTTTCTGAGAAAAAGAAGAGGAATTATAACTCGAAAGGCTCCTACCGTCTTTTGTAAACTTTTGAAATGACCGAATGCCACCTGGACTGGTCATTTTGAAAGATATGGGGAAAAGATGTGTGAGGAGGGAGGACTGTCGCCCTCTTGCAGCCCAGCTAAGCCCTGCCCAATTGTCCCAGATTTACTCTCCAAAAATCTGGTAATCCTACATGTAGATATCTCACCCCACCTTTACCTCATCCTTCTCCCCCCCCCCCCATTCTTACATTCATTTGCACAGACAGACGTTCCATCTCCACCACACAGCTTACTATAATCCACTAGTTCTCTATTTCAGGGGGGCCGGGATTCCTCCAGCAGCCCAAAGCACTCATCTCCCCGTGAGCATTAACCTCTTAGCTGGCATAGCCTTGAGGCCCTCTCTGAACTCGGTGTTGGGGGGGGGGGGGGAGGTATATGAACAGCTGGGTCTCTGGTTCTAATGGAATCCCTAACTGGATCAGTTTCTTTATCTTGGCCTGTATACGAGCCCAATACTGCTGTATCACAGGGCACATAGCAAGTATGTGTAATAAGGACCCTCTTTGACCACATATCCTCAAATATGCTTCAGTCTTCCTGCATCCCATTGCTCTCAATTTGATGGGTGTCAAATACGCTCTTGTGAATGTTATTTTGCTGGTAATGAGCACTTCCATACATCCCTTGACAGCATGTCCCACATCCCTTTTCAACTGCTACCCCCAGCTTCTGTTCCAAGCCTCCCCCGCCCCCCCCCCCTCAGTACGATTGGCTGCTTAGTTGAATGCTTATTATCCTACTCTCCTGACCTTTAGACAAAGCCCTCATGCATATCGCCCTTTCCAGATATGTCGAGGCCCTCAAACATCCCTCCTTCAGGGTCGGCCCATCCATTAGGCACTCACCTAGGGTGGCAGCAAAGAGCAGGGCATTCATATCTAAGCAGTAGACTCTGACAGCTGGGAGGAGTGGAGATAATAAGACTTAAGGTTTGCCTAGGGCACCAACACCTTGTACCAACTCTGGGGCCGTCTCTACCCTCCTTATTTTCTTTTAGACAAATTCCCCCTAATTGAAAGAATTTGTAAAGTGGGAACTTTGCCAGAATTTCTGTTTAAAAGTAGCCTAGGTGTGGAAATCCCCTTTTCATACAGCTGTGAGGGAGTACATAGAAATGACCCATCTATCAGGGCTCGCATCTGCTCAGGCCAGACTTTCAATATCTCTGGCCACCCAAAAATGAGTGTCACAGGTTTTGCTCCTCTGCACAGTAAGCCACCCCCTTGCTCACAAGCTATTCCCAGAAAGCCTTTGACAACGTCCCTTATAAGAGAGTCTTGGTGAAATTAAAAAGTCATGGGATAGGAGGCAGTGTACTGTTGTGTATCAGGAATATACACAATATATATGGTTAAAAGAGAGAAAGGAGAGAGGGTAGGGCAAAATGGCCAATTTTCTCAATGGAGAAAGGTGAATAGTGAAGTCCCCCAGGGATCTGTGCTGGGCCCGCTGCTTATTAACATTTTCATAAATGACCTTGAAAATGGGAATAAAGCGTGAGATGATCAGATTTGCAGATGATACACAATTATTCAAAGTTGTTAAAACTCAAGAAGGGTGTAAAAAATTGCAAGAGGACCTTGATAAATTGAAAGAATAGACGTTGGCAGATGAAATTTAATGTGGACATGTGCAATGTTATGCACGTAGGAAACAAGAACCCAAACTTTGCTTACACGATGCAAGGTTCCAACTTTAGAAACCACCACCCAGGAAAAAGATTTAGGCGGCGTCGTGGATAATACATTGAAACCCTCCGCCCAGTGTGCAGCGGCGGCCAAGAAAGCAAATAGAATGCTAGGAATCATAAGTTAAAGAATGGAGAATAAAACAAAGGATATTATAATGCCTCTGTATCATTCCATAGTGTGATCACACCTTAAATATTGTGTGCAATTCTGGTCGCCATATCTTAAAAAGGATATAGCAGAATTAGATAAGATAGAAAAGAGCAACAAAAATGGTAAAGGGGATGGAAGGATGCCCCTGTGAGGAAAAGCTTAAAAGGTTAGGGCTCTTCAACTTGGAAAAGAGACGGCTGAGGGGGGGATATGATAGAGGTCTATAAATTAATGAATGGAGTGTAACCCATTTAAGACTAATAGGAGAACATATTTTTACTCAACAGATAAACTCTGGAATTCGTTACCGGAGGATGTAGTGTAGCTGGGTTTAAAAAAGGTTTGGACAAGTCCCTGGAGGAAAGGTCCCTAAACCATTTTTAAAGAGGACCCGGGAAATCTATTGCTTACCCCAGGATGAGCACTGTGGAATCTGTGTGCCTTTTTGGGAACCTGCCAGGTATTTGTGACCTAGATTGGCCACTGTTGGAAACGGGATACTGGGCTTGATGGACTTTGGTCTGACCCAGTATGGCATATCTTATGTCATTAAGCCTCTCCTTCCTGTAATGTGGCTACTCCTTTTTCACACGCCTGCACGTTATTTTAATACCAAAATAATTGTAAAAACATAGAAACAAATTGCACAATATTAGAGTAAACAAGGAGGGAACTTTCAGAATAAGAGCTGACGAAGAAGCAGAATGGGTGGGTGGCATTTTGATATATGAATCGCTCTTCACGTCTGCCGCATTTCCTTCCTCAGCAGGTTGCAGACGGCTGCCCCTTTTCATTTTCGGACTGAATAGAAATGGACCAGGAGGACACGAGCTCTGAGGTAAATCTGAAATAGCAAAAAGAACTACAGAGGATATTTCCTGATGATGTAAATTATGGATCTGGTATCTTCCCCCCCCCCCCTCCCCACCCGCACCGGATGTTTCCAGGGCCCGATTTTTGGAAAGGCGTTTACACTGTTTACAATCCAGTAAATCGTGTAAATGCCTTAGGTAGGGAAATTCAATGGCACTTACACAGTTAGTGCCATTGAGGACCCCCTTCTAACTCCCCTACGCGCCTGATGCTGTTAGCTAACCGGGCAGTAGTGATATTGCAGGAACTGGTTAGAAGGAAAACTTTAGCCTATCTCTAAGGCGCATCTGCTAACTGGGCAGCATGCAATATCGCTGCTGCCCGGTTTTTATTTAGTTATTTAGCCAGGCTTATATACCATTTTTCACTGGGTCGAAGTGGTTTACGGTGAAACAGTACATCATTCCTGTCTCTGCAGCGATCACCAGATATTCTCTGCCATTGCTGAGGCATTGAAAATCCGGGTTAGGGGTCAGTGGGAGGGCTTTGTGCATTGGCGCATAGCCCTTCCAAAATCTGCATGACTCAAAATCGGGCCCCAAGTGTCCTAGCTGACAAAGGAGTCATGTGGTCCAGAAAGCTTTTGTACAATGTTATCTTTATATTGGTCTGATGCTGAGGCAATAAAAGGTGTTGCTCCAAGTGGAAAATTCCGTTTTCTCCAGGACCAGCACAGCTACTAGATCTGTTGAAGGCAGTGATTCTCGAGCTAGCCCTCCCCCCCACCAGTCTGGTTTTCAGGATACGTGCAATGAATATGCATAAGAGAGATTTGCATACAGTGGAGGTATCTACGCTTATTCATTATGCATATGATACCTCTCAAAGGCTGCAAATAGGAATGGAGCCAATACTACTGTACTAGAGGGAAAAGAAGAGACCTTGATACAATAACCTCAGGCACAGGGAGCAAACCTTTTTCAGAGGAAAGAATGCTGTAGGACAGGACTCGGACCTTGGGACACACCCAGCCAGTCATATTTTGAAGATATCCCTGATGAATGCACTTTAGAGAGATTTGCATTCAAATGAATCGTGTGTATATTCGGTGTAAATATCATGAACACCAGACTGGTTGGGGGTGTCCCAAGGACTGGGTTGAGAACCCCTTCTCTGGCAGCTTCCATGCAGATAGGATCCCAGGCCCACTTTGCAAGTTAACACCTCAAACGAGTGCCGCTACCTCGAGGGGTAGGATGTGGAGTGGACGTTCTGCACACCACCCAGACCGTACAAGTTCCCACGTTCCAGGAGGGAGATTTGAGGCCGAGCCTCGTTATGGGACCTGCAGCACTGTTTTCAATGGCTAGAATTGGGGACTGCTTAAGGGTGTAATTTCAGAACTAGGTGGCAGCTCTGTAGGCTGGGACAGAGAACACATGCATGTTTTTTTTTTATTCAATGGCAACTGAATAAGTGAGATGCCAGGAGACAAAGAAGGCTTCCTGGGAGAGGTGAGATTTAAAATTACAGAGCCCATGAGCTTCTCCTGAGTGCAAAATCTGTTTCTCCCTCTATCCCAGGGTTTCCTTGCTCTAATAGCATCCTTAATTTATTTATTTATTTTATTTACTTATTTCTTCTATACCGCCCCTTCCAGTGATCAGGGGCGGTTTACATGGAACAAATTATGTATACTACTGTATACTTTACATGGAACAGGAAACTTTCTAACTTTTTACATGGAATAGATTAACAAATTATGTGTACTACTGTATACATTACATTGAAACAGAGAAACTTTCTAACTTTTTACAGTAGTGACAGGTGTGAAAACTGTCCAAACTATTTACATAGGTTATTTACAAGTGATTCAATACAGTGGTTTACCTGCCTGTTTCTTAAATCAATGGCATCCTCTTTTGGTCTTCTTTCTGTTTCAACATTTTTACTGACGTTTATGACAACATTAAAGAAATAATACAAATTGAGAAAAGGAAAAAAAAAGAACAAAGTGTAACACGCAAACCAGTGCGTGAATATACAAAAGGAATAATAACATTAGTAACAACATTAGCTAAAGTGAAACAGTTAAACAATTAACATGAAGTATAGATCTTAATACTATGTGAAGACACAATTATCTAGTAATGATTAAATGAGGAGAAAGAAAATCCATAGAATAATAAGTTTTGTTTTGCAAGTTAGTCATAATATAAAATCATGATATAATTGTAAGGGCGTTAATGGGACAGTCATTAGAATAGCAGAGAGGCGACAGGTTCCGCAGTTTCTTAACCTTGGATACCTTGTTAGTCTTTTCAGCCACTTTAATTTCAAATTTTTGAATTTGTCCTAGGGTATGCCACCAAAAGGTAATATTCAAACCAGATGAATCTTTCCAACTGTGAAGAATCATTTGAATTGATAGACAAATTTAAAATATAACATCTTCAAGAATTGGGATTGTCAATTGGTAAAAATGGAGAAGAGAATTTCAGAAGTTATTTATTTAGCAAGGTTTATATACCGCCTTTCACCATGATCAAGCCAGTTTACATAGAACAAAGGTAACATTTTACATTGAACAATTGAATTTATGTACAGTTAGATGATACAAGACATCTATCATTGTTTCTGAGGTCAGGCTATGTACAGTACAGAGAAATCAGCTGGTTTCTTGACTTGATTTTATTGTTGTTGATGAATTTCATGGGAGTGGTGGGTAAAGTGTTTGGCAAATAAAAGTGTTTTCAGGCATTTTGTGAATGTGGGTAGGTCTGTGATGGTATGAATTGTGTCTGGGAGAGCCCTCCAGGCTGAAGGTGCATACAGTTCAAAGGCCTGAGCACATGCTTGTTGGGTTGATTAGCATATAACATAGCTTAACATAGAATAACATAGCTTGCAGTTAAGGGTATATCACAGTGAAACAACTTTTGAATATACTTCCAAACTTTTGCCAAAAATTATTAATCACCTTACATTCAAATACCTATGAAGATACCCTTCTTCATATGTTATCACATTGCCAACACTTATTGGTAACTGATAAACCAGCTTTACATTATTTAGTGAGGGTCCAAAGAGCACGATGACAAATAAAATATAATGACTGAAGTAAACTAGTCGATAATGTGGGACGATTAGCATGTAGCCAAAAGTGATACCAGTCTTTATCTTTATTTAACTTCTTGATATACCACCCCAGGCTGAAAGGCTATAGTAACATCTTCAGGTAAGTGGGGCTGGCGATCTACCTCTGACCCCTCCGTGATCTACCTGTTGGACATGCCTGATATAGATCTAAGAGGAAGGGATTAAGAATATCAGACAAAGTTTTATAAAAATTCTGCAGTGAATCAATCAGGGCCTGGAGTTTTAACAGATGGAAAGGATTTAATAGCTTCAATTATTTCTTTTGTGGTAATTCGAGATCCTAATTCATTTTGTGCTGTGGGGTGTAGTTTAGGAGAATTCAAGGAGCTGAGAAATTGATCACATAGATCATTACCTGTATCAGTGTCTGAATGAAATAAGTGTTCACAAAAGGATTGGAAAATATTTTCTATGTCAGATTGGCTCATGAATTTTGGAATTGGTATCGCACAATAAGATGATAATGTTTCCTGTATTTTCCTTTTAGGTATTGAACCAAGGATCTACTTATTTTATTATCACCGACATAGTGTCCAGTTTTGTAAATAAAGATGTCCATATTGGCGTGTAGACTAGTTAAGGAGTTGTATTATACTTAGCCTGGGTTATGAATGTAGTTTTTGTGGTTGGATGTTTAATATGCTTTTTTTCTAATTCTTGAATTTGATGTTCTAGCTGAGTTTATTTTATTTAGCAGGGTTTGTATACCGCTTTTTGCCTGGTCAAAGCGGTTTACATGAAACAAGAGGACAATATCAGTTGGTTTACATAGAACATATTAACTATGTACAGTGAACATTGGGTAAGACCTGGAATAGTTAATGTATGCAATGGGTGAATAGTCTTCTGTTATATGCATTTTCCTGGAACATCTTCAGTAAGTAATGGTAGATGAGGGTGGGGGGATATTATGTTATAGGGCCGAAATGTTCTGAAAAAAGGTGGGTTATTAGTTGTTTTCAAAAGGTGAGGATGTCAGTAGTGTTTCTTATTGCGGGAGGAAGGGTGTTCCAGATGGAAGGGGCATACAGTTGGAAGGCTCGTTTGCAGGCTTGTTGGTTTTAGCGTGGGGGATGGTGAGTGGTTTTTTTGTGTGGATGTTCGTCTAATTCAGTTTGATTGTTGGGTTTGGAGTAGGGTGTGGAGGCATGTGGCAGAGTGTGAGTGGATAGTTTTGTGGGTTAAGAGGATGGTCTTGTATTTTATTCTGCTTGTTATTTGAAGCCAATGGAGTTGTTTGAGGATGGATGTGATATGGTCGTATTTCGATGCTCCTTGCAGAAGGCATGCTGTTATATGTAGAGCTGTAGATAGTGGGAATAGAGTGGTTTGTGGAAGACCTTGGTAGATGGAGTTGCAGTAATCAAGGTGTGGGAGGATTGCTTGGTGTGCTGAGCAGAAGTCTGGAGGATCGAGACATGGTCGGAAGCATTGCATGGTTTTGCCTTTGAAGTAAACTTATTTGGCAGTTTTGTTTATTTGTTTAAAGGTGAGGTATTGATCGGGGATGATGCCAAGGTATTTCATTTCTGATTGAAATTGTCACTTGGGTGTTATTTAGTGTTAGAGTGGTTGGAGGAGAAAATTAGTTGTCCTTTGTTATGAACAAATCTTCAGTTTTTTTGTAGTTTATTGTGAGGTTATTATCGTTCAGCTATTTGGAGACTGGTGCAGGAGGGTTGCTTTGGGTTGAATGGTCCACAGAGCATGATATCGTCGGTGTAGATATGAAAGTTGAGTTGTAGGGGTTGAAGGTAAATGTTGAAAAGGAGTGTGGAAAGGGTGGAGCCTTGTGGTACCTCTTGTGTTTGTTGGTAAGGGATAGAGGTGTATGCTCCGATCTTTATCTGTTGTTTGTTGGTTAGGTTTGAGTTGAACCACTGAAGAACTGTTCCTTGGATACCAGTGGATTGAAGGCATCAAGGATGATATTGTAGTTGACAGTGTCAAATGAAGCCAAGATGTCGAGGAAGATCAAGAGGAATCCTTGGGTGGCGTTTTATATGCCTTTTATTAGAGTGTTGAAGAGGAAGACCATCAGTGTTTCATTTCAGTTTCAGCCCCATGCACAATGATGTTCTATCAATGTGATCTTTGTTGTTACTGGACAGTCTTTTCAATGACTTTTGTGATGAAAGAGAGACTGGTGATAGGTCTATAGGAGGCTATGTCCAATGGATTGAGGTTGGGTTTCTTTAGGGTGTGGCATATGGAGAAGATTTTTTAAAGGGCTGGGGCATGTAACCATGTTGTAGGAATGATTGTGTTATTCTGGTGAGTATGGTGCTGAGGTCCGTCTTAGTTGCTTTTATCCAGCTGACTGGGAAGGGATCAAGAGGGGAGGTTGTATCGAAAGTTGAGATTATGGATTCATTGTTTTCTTTGCTGATAGTGTTGAAGGATGACCATGTATACTGGTGGGTGGTTTTGGTGATGGGTGGGGTGGGGTGGGGTGGGGATTGGGTTTGGTTGGGGGTGGAGTTGCTTGTAGTGAGTTGCCAGCTGTTGGGGGGTGGGGGTGAGGGAAGGAGTCTTATTGGTGGTAGTAGGAGTCCTGGTCAGCTATTGTATGAGGTCAAAAAGTTCTCTTGGATGGTTGATTGAGCTGTTTTGTGTGGTATTCATGCTTGACAGTATCTGTTGCAGCACAGTAATTGCTTATGAGTTGTTTTTGTCCTCATGGTTGGTCATTTTGCACCATCGTCGTTCAGTTTTTCTTAGTTGGCTTTTGATTTTGTGGAGGGCAGGTGTGTACCAGGGGGTCTTGGGGTGTTTCTTGTTAGTGGAAGGAGGGGTGTATTTTATAGATGTTGCTTTTCTGATAATTTCATTCCAGCTGTTGGCAAGAGTAGCAGCATCACTTGAGTGGGTTTCAAGTTGTGGGAGGACATTTTCTAGGAAATTGTCTTTGTCAAATTGTTTGAAGCATCTTTCTGATTGTTGGTGGGTAGTGGGTGTGATTTTGTTGTCAGTGGGAATGGAGAAGCTGATTAGTTTGTGGTCAGACCAGGGTACTGGTTGTGTCTGTAATGAATGTGGGGAACCTGTGTAAGTTGTGTGGTTGTTGATGAAGACTAGGTCAAGAGTGTAGCCTTTTTCATGCATGGGGGTTTGTTTGATCTGTTTGAGATCCATGGCTGACATGGCTTTCATGAATGTGCTGATGTTTTTTGGAGAGCTTACAGGGAGGTTGAAGTCTCCTAGTACGATGAAGTCTTTTTGTTTGTTTTGGTGTTTGTGAATACTTTTCCCAGGATGTTGGATAGGTCAGCAGTTGGTGTTCTGTATACTAGGAAAATGGTTAATTTCTCGTTATAGTGAGGGTGTCCATTTCATCTGAGCTTTCACTTGAGAGGTATTGGAAGTTGAGATGTGATTTGGCTATGATCATTACTCTCCCACCTTTTTGCTGAGAGCGTGGACAGTGAAAGAGGGTGTATCCATCTGGTATGAGTTGGTTCAGGAGTACGGTGTCTGTGTCTGTGATCCATGTTTCGGTTATGCTTAGTATATCAAGATGTTTGGTAGTAAGAAGGTCCCTGTTGATGGGGGATTTTATTTCTAATTGAGCGTGAGTTTGAGTGCACATTTGAGTGTGCGTGCAAGGGTTTTGTGCCTTTGGGTGGGTGTAGAATAGGTGGTGTTGATCTGGATGCATTTGAGATGATGAGGATATGGATGCCTTGTGTAATGATATTGTATGTCTTTAAGTTGGCAATTGTAGAGACTATATGATAGGAGAGGTGTGTAGTGTGTTTGAGGGGAGTGGGCTTTGGCGATGAGGAAGAGTGTTAGTAGGATATTAAGGGTAAGGTGTAAGCGTTCATTGTGCGCCGACCCTCATTTCCCTTAACAAAAAGGAAAATGTATCCCTTTAACATCTCCGTACTTTGGTTCCTATGCCTAACCACATGCCTAGCCACATGCATAGGAAACCTCATCACCCACCTCTACACCCCATATGCCTGGCCACCATTATTTTTATCCAACCCATTTCCTGCTCTCGCAATGCACAATATCTACCTGCATCCACACGCGCAAGTAACCATTCAACCCAGTTATGGGCCAAATAATGTTTCCAATAGAAAACAGCGACCCCGTCACCACCCCAAATTAAAAAAGGAACACCATCCGAAGGAACCAAGAACCTCCAAGCTAGGCAAGAACGTGGACAAGAACTTGCAAACTGTCTACCCAACACAGTCCGCAATTTACATTATACTAATAAATGCTAGGTCTATAAGAAATAAAACTCACATAATACATGACCTCATCACAGATACAAAGCCTGATATACTATGCATCACCGAGACATAGATAACCGAAACAGACCCTGTAATCATCAATCAAATAAGCAAACCTGGTTATACGACCTATAACTGTCCCCGCTCCAAGAAAAGAGGAGGAGGAGTCCTAATCTTGGCCAAATCTGACTTATCTCTAACAAGTACACCACTAAGTGTGCCCGATGGCATTGACATACTCAAAATTGAAAACAGAACCTTATCCGTATGCCTTATCTATAAACCACCAACTTCCCCCCAGGAATCCCTGGCAGCAGCTCTGGAAATCATCTCAGCTACAGCGCCCAAAAAGAACAAGATCATCCTTGGAGACCTGAACCTAGCCTCTACCACCGCAGCGCAATCAAACATCTTCCATGAAGCCATGGAACAACTGGGTTATGAGCAAATGGAGTGGAGGAGTGGCCTAGTGGTTGGGGCAAAGTACTTCAGGCCAGAAGGTCAGGGGTTCAAATCCCACTAGAGGACAGCAACCTTGGGCCAGAAGGACTGGGGTTTCTAGTTCCACAGGTGCTCCTTGTGGTCTTGGGCAAGCCACTTAACCCTCCATAGCTCATGTTCCCTGTAAAATAGTTATCTCCAAGTTATAATGCCCTGTTCAGTGTAATTTCAGTTTGTTCAATGTAAACCGCACTGATGCAGAATAGTGCGGTATATAAGAAAAAAATGTAAATGTAAATGTATAAAATGTAAATCATCCAAGACGCAACCCATATCAAAGGTAATACACTAGACATGGTGTTTCTACCCGCTAAACATCCCAAGCTGTTGAAATCCAAACCACGAATAACTCAAGTACCATGGTCAGATCATCATCAAATCGAACTATCCCTACTTCTCCCCTCAGCACCTGACCAATCGCAACCAGACCAGGCATCGCACCAGCGAAGATGCTTCCAAAAATTTAACAAAGAAGACCTACTTGAATCCATAGCAAACCACATACACACGGATCTCTCGGACCTCGAGCTGCTGGCAAACCTCTGGAACACAGGAATCGAGGCTACCTCAAAACCCACCTGGACTCACCCAAAGAACCCAACCAAAACCAAGTCTGAACCATGGTACACCACAACCCTACGGGAACTGAAGAAGGACCTGAGAAAGCAAGAACGTAAATGGAGAAAGCTCAAAACCGAGGAATGCAAAAAGACTCACCTCAACTTCCTATCAACT
Source organism: Ichthyophis bannanicus (assembly GCA_033557465.1). NCBI lineage: Eukaryota > Metazoa > Chordata > Amphibia > Gymnophiona > Ichthyophiidae > Ichthyophis > Ichthyophis bannanicus. The sequence goes on from CM066045.1 coordinate 60,548,346, forward strand.
TATAAAAATGAAGTCAACCATGCGAAGAAAACGCACCACACAACCACACTCAATAAAGCCCTCAACAGACCCAGGGAGCTTTTCGCACTCGTCAAATCACTCACCAAAGCTCCGCAGGACAGCAATCCTAGCGGCTCCATAACGGCCCAGCGGCTAGCAGATCACTACGCCAGCAAGCTTAATCCCACAGCACCTGCCCTCCTTGCTCCAAAGCTGGACACAGACAACTCCCTACCAAAAATCAACACCCGGGGAAGAACTGAGCAGGGTGGAAAATGGTCAACCTTCCGGAGAGTGGATGACCAACAGATAAAAGGCATCATCACCAACCTAAAAACCACTGCCTCCCCTCTTGACCCCTGTCCAGCCTCCTGGATCAAGGCAACCAAAGCGGAAATAGCACAGCACATCTCCCACATAGTGAACCTCTCACTACTGCAAGGTCTCATGCCATCACTTCTCAAGAAGTCTCTCATACGCCCCATTTTGAAAAACAAAGCACTCAACAAAGATGACCCTACCTCTTACCGCCCAATTTCAAGCATATCCTTCCTCGCCAAGATCATCGAAAAGGCAGTGCAACAGCAGCTACAGGACCACATTGATGACGCAAATGCCCTTGATGTGCATCAATACGGATTTTGACAACACCACGGCGTAGAAACCCTCCTGTTAGCCCTAATGGACAACCTACTCAAGGGTCTGGAAAACAAGAGCAAAATGTACATGCTTATATTCATCAATATCTCCGCAGCTTTCGACTCGGTGCATCGCCCAACACTGCTAGAACGACGCGAGTCCATAGGCATTTCAGGAACCCCACTAAAATGGTTCTCCTCCTATATAACAAACAGAATGCAGCAGGTCAATTTCAACAATGTCAAAGCAACCCCCTTCCCTCAAACCCAAGGCATTCCACAAGGCTCCGCCCTCTCCTCCCTCCTATTCAACTTATACCTACAGCCAGTATGCAAGATCTTCCAGGGCCATGACATCAACTACCATATCCACGCAGATGACCTAATGCTCTGTACGCAACTAGACGTAAATAACCCGAACCTCAGCAAACTTGAAAAATGCCTACACGAGCTTCAACTCTGGCTCCAACACAATAATATGTTCATTAACCACAAGAAAACAGAAGTAATGTGTATCTCCAGGAAACCGGGATTCGAGCCCCCTGCAACTGTCACCCTGAACAATAATAATTACAACATCAAGACAGAGATAAAATACCTAGTAGTGATGCTTGACAGCAACCTAAATATGGACAGGCACCTTCGAAATACCAATCGGGCTATTTTCCACAAATTAAAAGTCCTTCAGCCCTTACTTAGCATCCTCGATCATTCTGACTTTAGACCTGTCGCTCAAGCCTTCATCATTCCACACCTAGACTACTGCAATGCCAAACTACAAATATTCTGCAAATGGCACAAAACGTTGCTGCCAGAATCATTATGCAAAAAAGACACTCTGACCACATTACACCCACCCTAATTGAGCTTCATTGGCTCCCCATCACGGCCCGCATTCAATACAAAATTTTAGTCACTACTTTCAAGCTCATCCATAATGTAGCGCCCTCTCATCTCAACAGCTTGATATCCAATCTACCCAACAACAGAAGTAGAAGAACAGCGAACCTCAATACCCTCTGCCTCCCGAAGTCCTTCACAAAGGTTAATGCATGTACCAGTTACAGAGCTTTCTCATTTATAGCTCCCGCACTCTGGAACCGGTTGCCAAGTGAACTGCGTGAAATCTGTGATCTGAAAGATTTCAGAAAAAATCTTAAGACACACCTCTTCCAATCACACTACAACTTAACCTCGTGAATTTCACTCAGCTGTGTGTAAATATGTATATAAGGATCCTGTGTAAAGTCCTAACAATCAGTCACTTGTAAATATGTATATAAGTACACTGTGTGAACCCTTAACATAAATCAACTATAACCCTGTAACCCCGTGTTTTTGCTGTGCTCTACCTCCCCTCCCTAATCACATTGTATGCATCCATAATTCTGGCCGGTACAGCCAACCCTACCATGTGTAACAACCGCTGCTGATCACTGGAAGCAGCGGGATACAAATGTACGCTAAATAAATAAAAATAAATAAATAAGTGCAGCATCTTTGTCAGATGTCTAGGGGATAGGGATCTAGATGGAGTTCTGAATGTTGGCATCCGTTATTTAAGTTGGGTGGTTATGATCAGTCCTCTCTTTTCGGTCCTCGCCTAAGGGCCATGCCAAAGGGCCCTTTGGCGTGGCCCACAAGGTGCAGGTGCGCATAGTCAGCACTACGATTTTAAATGTTCCTGCTGAGGAGTGAGGTAGCAGAGGAAAGGAGCTTCTCTTCTTTCTCTCTGCTTCTGCTGCTGGAGAGCCGGCCTCAGGCAGATCGGGTGGTGGCGAGGAGTCCCATATTGTTGGAGATTGCAGGGAATAGCGCTGGTGGTGGTATTGCGATCCAGGGGAGTTAATTCTAATGTTTCTTTTTTCTTTATCCAAGTAGAATAACTCAATCTCCATTGTCTGTGTTTGTGAGTTTCCGTTTCAAAATCAAGAGAGAGAGTGATTGCTTTTTTTTTTAGTGCCATCAAGTCAGTGTTGACTCCTAGCGACCCGGCTACCTCTGGGTATTCTTGGCAATGTATCACCGGAAGTAGATTGCCAGCCTTTTCTTCCGAGGCAATGGAGGTTTAAGTGACTTGCCCAAGGCCACAAGGAGTGCTAGTGGGAATCGAACCCTGGTCTCTTTGTTCCCAAGCCATTGCTCTAACCACTTAGGTTACTTCTCCAGCATGTCTTTTAAGAGATGAATTTCATGCATAATCGGATCCTGGAGAGACGCCTTGTCCCGAGGTGAAGCCTTTTCTGGAGTTGGAGGAGTTGTTTTTGGTCTTTTCTTACCAGTTCCAAGAGTCACAGTCGATTCTGCTCTGTTGCCTTTGTTTTCTGACATTATTGTTATTAAGCACTGAAGGATTAAAGATCAGAAGTCAATGTTTCGTAGTTTTATCCTGCTGAAGGTAGGAGCTCTCACAGCATGCTTCTGACTCTGTGTAGCTCCAGGCTCCACCCCGCTTTTGGTCTTATTTCCAGGTCTGCGTCTTTCTTTTGCTGACCAATGAGGGAGGAGTGGTCTAATGGTTAGGACAAGGTACTTCAGGCCAGAGGGCCGGGGGTTCAAGTCCCACTTGGGGACAGCAATCTCAGGCCGGAGGGACTGGGATTTGTAGTCCTATAGGCACTCCTTGTGGTCTTGGGCAAGCCACTTAACCCTCCATTGCCCATGTTCCCTGTAAGTATTAGCGTATGTGTCTCATATCCCCTCGTGTCAAATGTATCCCCCAATTGACCGCTTTGACCTGGTGAAAAGCGAAATATAAATACAGCTAAATAAATAAATAAAATAAATAAACAGTGACACCTACTAGATAAGATCCATCTATCTTTCTGTTTTCCCATTTGCACATGTGCAAATAAACCTAAGCACTATGTACAGCAGGAAAAAGAAGAAGCAGTTGGTGCAGTGGGGGAACCAAAGCCCTATTTAGGGTTACCAACTGGCTCCAGATTTGTCCAAACAGGTTTGATCTGGTCCTGGATTTACCCCACTGCATGCAGGGATTTGTAGTTCTGATTTACTATTACACTCCATAAGAAAAGCAAGACTACAAGCCCCTGCATGCAGGGGGTAAATCCAGGACCGGAACAAACCTGTCGGGCGAATCTGAAGCCAGTTGGTAACTGTAGCCCCATGCCACTAGAAGATGCAGCTTGGATGGAGGAGGTATGCCATGACCAGAGCTGCCATCTTAAGCAGTTCTGGATTTGAACTTGCATCTTTAAAGCAGTGTGGTATTTTTAGTCCCTAATTCTGTCCATTGAAACCAATGCTGCAGATCCCGTAATGCACCTGGTTAGTGTGGTCTGAAATCCAGGACTGCCCTAAAATCTCCCTCTTGGGACTGGGTAACTTGGTAGCTCTGCACGACATGTACATACCCATCTCATGTGCACCATTAATCCCTACACACATGCTGCGATGAATTTTATCATGTCTGTTTCCACAGAGTCCTCTACACAAACAGGCCTTAGTCTGCGAACAGAGAAAAGAGGGAACACTTTTTTCAACTTGTTTTTAGAGTGAAAGGTGCCCTCTTTATTATAGCCACACCCCCTGTTTTTAAAAATCTTTTTCCAAGCCTTCTTTTGAATCTCTTGCACTGTTTTAAACTTTATGTTCATTACAGGAATGCCTGTTTCCCTTTAGGTAACTATTTTCCCTCTCCTTTAGGTAACTAATTTGGAGTATTGTGCACAAATCTGGAGATCACACCCTCAAAAAGATATAAACGGGGTGGATTTGGTGCAGAGGGCGGCTACTCAAATGGTCAGTGGTCTTTGGCATAAGGCATATGGGAACAAACTTAAATATCTCAATATGTATACTTTGGAAGAAAAGCAGGAGAGGGGAGATGTGAGAGAGACTCTTAAATACATCCGTGGCATAAATGCACAGGAGAAGAGCCTCTTTCAATTGAAAGTAAGGTTGCCAACTTTTTCACCGAGAAAAACCCGACACCTATGGCTCGCCATGCTCCACCCATTCTCCGCCCCAGCCCCACCCCTGCCCCGCTCCCAGCCCCACCCACAAAAATTACCGAGGATTCACTCACACCCCCCTCAGTGCTGGTTCACTCACCCCCCTCCCATCAGTGCTGGTTCACTCACTCACCCCCCCTCCCGACTCACTCACCCCCCCTCCCCTGCTGGTTCACTCACTCACTCCCCTCCCCTGCTGGTTCACTCACACCACCCCTTCCCTCCCTGCTGGTTCACTCACCCACTCCCCTGTCACTCACTCACCCCCTCCCCTGCTGGTTGACTCACACCAACCCCCCCTCCCCTGCTGGTTCACTCACCCACCCCCCTGTCACTTACTCACCCCTCCTGCTGGGTCACTCACTCACCCCCCCTCCCCTGCTGGTTGACTCACACCACCCCCCCCCTCTCTGCTGGTTCACTCACACCACCCCCCCCCCCTTTGCTGGTTCACTCCCCCCCCCCCCTGCCCAAGCCGCTGCTTCTGCTTTGTACAGAGCAGTGGCTGCAATACACTTACTTTGAAAAGTAAAGACAAACTGTGCGAGGAGCCCTCCGGTCATCGCAGAGCCCGAGGAAGTGATGTCATGGGGGCGGGCTCCTCACAGGTTGTCTTTCCTTTTCAAATTAACTTTATTGCAGCTAAAGTTAATTTGAAAAGGAAAGACAACCTGTGAGGAGCCCGCCCCCATGACATCACTTCCTCGGGCTCTGCGATGACCGGAGGGCTCCTCGCACAGTTTATCTTTAGTTTTCAATGTAAGTGTATTGCAGCCACTGCTCTGTACAAAGCAGAAGAAGCGGCTGCACTGCTATGGGGAATCGCGTTCGGGCCGCGGACTTCGGGTCAAAAGCCGGTTTTTTGCTCTGGCCGCTCCCGATCTTGCTGCCAGAGCAAAAAACCGGCTTTTCAATGGCCGGTTTTACATCTGTGCCGGCAGCCGGCCTGGCCATAGAAAAACCGGCCGGTTGGCAACCCTAATTGAAAGCAAGCTCTGCGACGAGGGGTCATAGGTTGAAGGTGAAAGGGGATAAACAGGAGTAATATGCAGAAATCTTTCTTTATAGAAAGTGTTGGAACAGCCTCCCAGTGGAAACGAGGGCTGTATCTGAATTCAAGAAAAGCATGAGACAAACACGGAGAAAAAGGGACTGTAGCGGTTGGTATGGAAGGGCAGACATGAGAGGCTGTATTGTCCTTATGTGCTGTCAGTTTTCTATGTTTATGAACAAACTGAGTTTTGTCTGGCTTGTGACATCGTAGTGACCTCTAGAGAGAGACTGTGACACCAGGGCACTCACTAACAAGCAAAACTGATGCTCCAGCTTTGTGCTTAAGACAAAAAGGATGAACTGTTCCAACAGTTTAAGATTCAGAAAGAGCTACTTCAATGCAAACTATCATCTGTGACCTAAAAATCTCTTCTTTGTTGCCCAGGAGTTTGTTCGTTTGGATGACGAAGGTCAGCATTCACTTTTATCTGTGGAAATGACAGCAGACTCGCTGCAACAGGAGATTGAGAGCTGCAAGGTACTTTGAGTTCCTGTGGGCCACAAGCCTGCTTCAATGTTGTCCAGTTTTCAGCTTTCTTCTACTGTTCCCCGAATGAGAAGGAAGGGTTAATATGCAGGGTCCCAGATAGGGTTTACGGATATCCGACCTTCAGGATGTGAAGCTGAGTTAGACCTGCTTCTGCCCCCTCTTCCCCCAAAGGGAAATAAGAACAAGTAGTCCCGGGATGGTGGTGACAAAGCTAGGGCTGTATCAGCTTGTCCCCGATTACCTGGGCCCATCGGGTAACACTGTCTCTGCTGTCAATGAGTCTCCCACGGACAGTCTGTGTGATGCACCTTTTAGCAAATCTTCCTTATGCTGTTCCTAAATACAGACCAATAATAGTGGTGGGTGAGCAGGAGGCTTGAAAGATTGCAAGGTTTAAGTAGACTGGAAAAAAGGCATTTGCCCCATTTCATCAACATCTCATGCTTTTTAGGAGTAAACACGTGAAGATTCTTTTGTTAACAGTAGCGTGATACAGGGCTACTTGTTCGGTCCTATGAATCTGCTTCTGATTGTTCTAAGTCCCAGTCCTGAACAAATACTAGCCTCTGACGTAGGAACTAAAACATTTGTGGCTTCCTCCTTCTGGAGAGGATCAACCCTCCCAGGACCAGACAACTGAAGCTGAACTAGTTCCAGGCTGCGTCAGCAGGGAGGCAGAAAAGCAGGGGCTGAACTTTGGTGTGCAGTGGTGCAACCGTTCATTTTGCAAATGCAATGTGTGCCATTGAGTCAATGTGGACTCCTGGCGACCCAGAAGCCCCTGGGTTTGCTTAGCAAGCTGTGACCAGAAGTAGACTGCCTCAGAAGAGAGTAAAGTGACTTGCCCAAGGAGCGTCAGTGGGAATCGAACTTCTGTTCTAGCCACAGGCTACTTTACCTAACTCTCAGAAATGAGTAGAAAAGGGAATCGCAGCCCCGGCATCCTTTTCTTGGAAGAATAGAGCAGATGTTTGCCAATGTCTCCTATGCCTCAAAGTGCCTGGTCTTCCCTGAGGGTACTTTACCTTCCAAACCATAAAAGTAAGGTGACCGTAAAACGTCATGTTCGGTGCTAGTAGTTGAACTAGTCCTGCAGGGAGATGTAGACCTGCTTTCTCAGAGAATTCAATTGAGAAATCAGAACTAGGTCTCCTTGCACGAAGTGGGGCAACTCGTTCCCTAGGTATGAGAGACACTGGTGAGCTGTGTGGCTAGCACCTAGCACAGATAGGCGTTTGTCTTAGCAAAATGAAACCTACCTTACTGCAAGGGATCTTAACCCAATCCTCAGGACACACCTAGCCAGTCAGGTTTTCAGAGAGATTTGTATGCACTGCCTCCATTCTATGCAAATCTCTCTCATGCATATTCATTGGAGTTATCCCGAAAACCTGACTGGCTAGGTGTGTCCCGAGGACTGGTTTGAGAACCCCTGTTCCACTGCAACATGACTGAAGTTTAAGACTGATTGTGAAGACTCAAAGCCATTTGTTAATGTGGCTCAAGATATCCCATGGGCTTGTATGCTGAAAACTGTGGTGCCCCGTGAGCTCCAGAATCTGTTTTAAACCTGTTCTGTAAGTCGTGTCCAGAAGTGACATCTTTCCGTCTCACCCAGGCCCAGTATGCACAGATGCAAAAGGATAAAGACGACCTGGAGACTGCCAGAGCGGAGGCGGAGAATGCAGCAAAAGAGCTGAAGGAGCGAACGCAGCGGCTAAGTATGAGAACCGAATCCGCCAAGAAGGAGAGTGAAAACGTGGAACTCTCTTACCAGGTTTGTTCCTCTTTCCCTTCAGAGCAAAGCTGAGCTCGCTTGGAATATCATTTGCATATAGTTTCCTCCACACTGGCTGCCTCTCTGCAAAACTCATTTCTGACAAACCAAAACACTGGGGTGACAGTTTTATTTGGGTTTTTTTCCCACTGGACAGTTTCCTCATGCGCAATCAGTACCTGGGCTAGGGTCCTGGTGCCATGAGTCGTCCTTCACAACTACTATACAGGGAATTTTTTTCCTTTGGTCCAAAGTCAGTCGGTAGGAAATAGAAAGTAGTCATTAAAGCTACAAGGGTCATGCGCCAGGGTCTTGGACCCTAAATTTGACTATTAGGTGTTGCCCTTACATGACTGTTGGGTCTGCCCCCTCGCTCCTACAGGCTGTAAACCCCGCATCTGCAGCATGTCCAGCCCTGAGCAACCTGAGCTGGGAATTAAACTCTGGTCCTCCGCATGGCGGCACACAGCACAACTGACGAACCACTGAGCTGCCTTGTCACCTCCCAGGGATATCGTCACAGCTCAGGAAGCTTTTGGGCCATGTGCATATGGAATGTTTGGCTGCCTCAATGGCTGAAATCCACAAACTAGCCACTGGACTGTGTCTTGGTTCTGTTGCGCCCCTTTAGGTCTTATTCTTAGGTTTCCTTTCACTTTTTGTTTCTTGTTCTAAATTGTCATTGCTGTTCCATCTTGGCTTGCAATTAAAGGGATATCCTCCTCCTTCTTGCAGCTATAATCGTCCGTTTTTGAAACACAGCATTTCCTAGTTCACGCTTCGGCCGCCTGGGCTGTATTCATGCTTTATGTTTATGTTTATTATATTTGATAGACTGCCTTTCAAACAACAATCAAGACAGTTTACAATAGGTAATGTGGATTGGTACGATGCCAGCATGGTGGTAGCGGGGGGAGGGAGTTAGCAGGGTTTCAGAATCCGATGGTGATCAGCAGGGCAGTGCCCTCATTAGTTTCACAATGATGGGCCTGGCTGATTAAGAGGAATCTTAAAGAACAAGGTTTGTTCAGGAATGAAATGGAGGTCATCATGAAAAGATAGTTGGAAGGACATTGCACACTTTTTTTTTTTTTTTTTTTTTGCTGCCAAGATGGTTGTCACATTTTTTATATATTTTTCCAGCTGCTTTAAGTGCAGAGATATCATTTGTGCTGGTGGGATGTGCTCCGTCGTCATGTGACCTGTGAGGTCTGTTAGTGTCTAAAAGATATGGCATACAGTCTGTCATTTCCTCTTCTCTGTGCTCTGAAAGACTTCACAGCCGTGTGCAAGCTCCTGTTTCTTGGGTTCTTATGCCTGCGTCGAGTAGTGTGGCTCTTGGTGACAATATGAACTCATTTGCTTTTCCTGCAAAGAGCACTGGCCGTTAGACAGTCGCTTACCAACACCTTGAACAAACTCTGGGGCCTGCCAGGTAACCTGTCTCTGGTGAGAGAAGGGCCACTTTCGGTCATTGATCCTTTCTTCTGCAGTTAGCTCCTTGATGTAGCACAGAACTCTCAAAAAGCCGGCCACGGCCTAGAACCTCACTCTAAAAACTTGGCCAATGGCTGGCCTTGTGACTCAAGTGACACATGAGTGTTCTTCCATGTGGAAGGTCCCTGGTCCAACCTCACGTTGGATCTTCTGCTATTCGTAGTAACTTAGACGATGACTGCAGATAGGCAGACTAGATGGACTATGCTGGTCTCTAACGAGACTCTGTGCAGGTTGGCTAGGGTAGGTGGTGCTGCAGAGGTAACATTCACAGCCCCCCCCCACCACCACCATGGGGAGGGGAGAAGGGAGTCGTGGCCATTGCCTAAGGGTGACACCTAATGACCAACCAAAGTCAGGGCCAGTGGTTGCAAGGTTTCAGTTCAGGACCGTTGCTGCATTCCCAGAGTGAGCATCTTAAAGGAAAACTCCCTGGGTAGTTGTGAGTTGAAGGTTTGTGGTACCAGACCCCATGGCTGCTACTGACTGAACTGGAAAATGAAGGAACAGGAGGACTCTGCCTTGTTCTCTGCCCTCCCACCCCCCCCCCCCAGCTTTTGCTTCAACTTCCCCGTAAAACATGTCCACCATGTGCCAACATCTCTCCTCTTGGTTGCAGCTTATGATTGGTGAAGCTGAGGATGAAACTGTAAAACTGCAGAAGATCAAACAAGATCTGGAGGCCAAGCTGCAAGAAGAAGCCAAAAGAACGAGAGTGCTGGAGGAAGAGATTAAGGTGAGGTGGGAAAATGGGCCAGAAGAAGCGAAGGCTAGTCTGCTCTTTTGTGCTTTGATTAGTACATGTAAAAGAAAGGACTGTAGCATTCTGGTAGCTGTGCTGTCTCTGCAGAGATCTAAGCTTCTGGCATGTTCTGTTACTGGTTATTGCCCCTACCTAAGCCAGATGGCTCCAGTTGCATTTATGCCCGTTGCATTTTTAAACTATGACTGGCTCAGCACATCCCTGATGACCTGGGGCCATCTAGAACCTCAGGAGCAGGGGTTCTCAATCCAGTCCTCAGGACACACTTGATCCATCAGGCTTTCAGGATAATCATAATGAATATGCATGAGGGAGAATTTGCATGCACTGCCTTTATTGGTTGCCAATCTTTCTTGCATATTGATTGCGGTTATGCTGAAAACCTGACTGGCTAGGTGGTGTCTCCCAGGGACTGGATTGAGAACTCCTGCTCTGGAGCAGCGGTTTCCAAACCTGCCCTGGAGAACTCTAGCCTGTTGGGATTTCAGGATATCCACAGTGAACATGCAGGAGATACATCTGTATGTGCCGCCTCCGTTAGCTACAGATCTATCTCTTGAACACCAGGATGTCCTAGAGCGCTGCTTCTCAGTCCTTTGCTGGAGGCATACCAAGCCAGTGAGCCACTATTTGCAAATCTATTTCTTGTATAGTCATTGTGATTAATCCCGAAAACTCAACTGGCTAGGTGTTGCCCCCAGGAACGGTTGCAAAGCAGTAGCTTAATGAAGAGCAGGACTTCCCAAACCGGTCCTGTTGACCCCACAGCCAGTTGTGGTTTTCCACATATCCGCAGTGAATATGAACGAGATTCTTTGCACATACTGGGTCTGTGTACGTACATCTGTCTCCTGCTAAAAAAAAAAATGGAGGGTCATGGCATTTGGGTTGCAAAAATCCACGGGAGCAGTACAGTATAGGGGGTGAAGTACCTCTGTCCACAAAAGAAGAATGGGAACTGGGGATGATTGTGTCTGATGATCTTAAGGTGTCTAAACAGGTAGAAAAGGTGACGGCGACAGCCAGAAGACTGCTTGGGTGCATAGGGAGAGGAATGGCCAGCAGAAGGAAGGAGGGATAGTATCTTTGTGTAAGTCTTTAAGACCTCATTTGGAGTATTGTGTGCAATTTTATTTATTTCTGAGGCCACACCCTCAAAAGGATATAAAGAGGATGAAGTCTGTGCAGACAGTGGCTACTAAGATGGTCAGTGATCTTGGGCATATGGGGGCAGACTTAAATACCTCAATATGATAACAGAACCAACCCATGAAAAAGGCCACACACTTGACATGGTCTTCATACCCAAAAGAGAACAGGAAATTGGTGAGAGGCCCCGGATAGAGATCAATCCACTACCCTGGTCAGATCACCACCAAATTAATATACGGATAAAGCTTCCGAACTTAACCAAGGACACGAAAGGGAAAAGGGGATCACACCAACAACGGAGATTTAACAAACCAGACATGGAAGGCCTCATCAGTGCTATCAAATCCCACATCGACCTGGGAGCAACAGACCTTGATGACCTAACAAGCAAATGGGATTCCGGAATTCAGTCCATAGCAATCCCCAAAGGGAACCAGACACCAAGCACATCCAAAAAACCATCAGAACCTTGGTATAATTTAACATTGTCCAGAATGAAGAGAGACCTCAGGAAGCACGAAAGAATGTGGAGACGCACCAAATCCACTGAACTAAGAACGGTATACCTTAATCTCCTCTCAAGATACAAAGAAGAAGTAAACACAGCAAAGAGGATACACCATTCCAACATCCTGAACAAAGCCATCAACAAACCACGTGAACTTTTCGCGCTAGTAAAATCACTTACCAAAACAGCGCCACCAGAACAGCAGGATAGCCCCATCCATCCGCAAACACTAGCAAATCACTATGCAAGCAAGCTGACTTTCACCGCCCCCACGATAAAGGAAAGCGCACTGCATCAAAGAACAGAAGAGAAGCAAGAACCAACATGGAACACATTCCATAACCTTGATGAGCAACAAACCACAAACATTCTAACCTCCATAAATACCACCACCTCACCACTCGACCCATGCCCAACTGCATGGATCAAAGCGGCAAAAAAAGAGATCAACCAGCAGATAGCCCACATTATAAATCAGTCGCTAAGTCAAGGAATAATGCCCAAACAACTAAAACAATCAATAATAAGGCCAATCCTAAAAAACAATACTCTCAACAAGGAAGACCCGACCTCATACAGACCCATATCCAGCATTTCATTCCTTGCAAAAATCATTGAAAAGGCAGTGCTCCTACAACTTCAAGATCACCTTGATGACCACGATACCTTAGACAAACAGCAGTACGGGTTCCGAAGAAATCATGGAGTTGAAACACTTTTGATAGCGCTAATGAACAACCTCCTTAAAGGACTTGAAGACAGAAAGAAAATGTTTATACTCATTTTCATTGACATCTCCGCCGCCTTCGATACTGTACATCATGAGATCCTCCTAAACAAGCTGGAATCCATAGGAGTTGGGGGAACCCCCCTCAAATGGTTCTCCTCCTACATATCGAATAGAAGGCCTCAAGTACAATTCAATGGCGAACAAGCTGAACCGTTCTCTCAAACACAGGGCATTCCACAGGGATCAGCCCTCTCGGCTCTACTGTTCAACATTTACATGCAACCCCTATGCAAAATCTTTGAAGGACATGACATCAGCTACCACATCTATGCAGATGACATCATGTTATACACACAACTGGATGCCACGGACCCCAATTATTCACAGCTCGAAAACTGCCTGGATGAAATGTTGCAATGGCTACAGAAAAATAACATGACGATAAACCACAAAAAAACCGAGGTCATGTATATATCCAGCAAACCGAACTTCAAGCCCCCTGATACAATCACCCTGTGCAATAACACGTACAAGGTGAAGGATGAGATCAAATACCTAGGTGTCACGCTCGACTGCAACCTAAAAATGGAGACCCACCTACGTAAAACAAACAAAGCCATCTTCCATAAACTTAGAGTGATACAACCGCTAAGAAAAATAATAGATCCATGTGACTTCCGATCAGTGGCGCAAGCACTCATTATGCCACATCTGGACTACTGTAATGCCATCCTTCAAGGTCTCCCCAAGAAATCAATAAATATCCTTCAGTTGGCCCAAAACGTAACTGCCAGGATCATAATGGGAACAAGCATTGCAGAACACATCACCCCCATACTAATAAACTTACATTGGCTTCCAATTGCAGCAAGGATTCAGTACAAGATGCTAGTAACCGCATTCAAACTTATCAATAACATAGCCCCCTCATTCCTGACCACCCTTATCAGCACACAACCTGCAAATAGAGACAGAAGAAATACCAACTTGGGCACCCTACAGGTCCCCACATCCATCAGAACAGTAAAAACAAGTACATCTCGAAGAGCATTCGCATTCTCTGCACCAACAATATGGAATCAACTCCCTTTTGAACTGCGCTTAATCACGGACATTGCAATCTTCAGGAAAGAGTTAAAAACTCACCTATTCAAATGCTATTATAATCAGCCATGACTCTCAAATGCGTTACATAACACGTTATGTAAGAATATGTGAAGATGTATAATACAAGGATAATTCCGAATATATAAATTATAGAAAAGGTGTGAGGTACAATTGTAAATACTTATGTATAAATGTAAATATGTATAACGAAGTCCCCCATGACACTAACCCTGTGTGCTGTGACCTACCCTTAGATCTATATAATTACTGTCCCCTCCCTGTCCTGATTGACATCCCCAGAAGAAGAATCAAACCGCTGCTGATCGCTGGAAGCAGCGGTATATAAGTGTGTATTAAATAAATAAATAAAATAAATAAATAATATGTGGGAAGATATGAGAGAGATGTGTAAATACCTCCAAGGCATAAATGCAGAGGAAGAGCGCCTCTTTTGATTGAAAGAAAGTCTGCAATGAGAGATCAAAAGATGAAGATGGAAGGGACAGACTCAGGAGTAGGTTGAAGAAATATTTCTTTATAGAAGGAGTGGTGGAAGCATGAAACAGCCTCCCACTGGAGGTATTAGAGACCAGGACAGTATCTGAATTCAAGAAAGCAGGGGACAATGCAGAAGGGCCTCTAAAGGAAGAAAAAGAGACTGGTCCTTTTAAAATCCAGGGTGAAAACTCACCTTTTTGAGGCTGCTTTTGGATTCTGATCCACATAGTCTGCTGCTCTCCAACTATGTGTTTCCTTTCCATTCTCCTAAACATATCCTAGTCCTCAGCTGTTGTGTTGTGTTGCCTGTCTTGACTAGATTGTAAGCTCTGATGAGCAGGAACCATCGCTTACATGTCTCTGTACAGCGCTGCGTATGCCGTGTAGTACTATACGGATGATTAGTAGTATTAGGTATAGAAAGGCAGATTGGGTAGCCCATACAGTCTTATTTGTCGTAATGTTTCTAGGCATATTCATTAGCATCCCCGGGAAGTGATGGGAGCCACTGATCTAGAGACCTTGCAGAACAGAAGGCCTTAAAGCAGTGGCTCTCAAACCTGTCCTGGGGGACCACCAGCCAGTAGAGTTTTCAGGCTGTCCACAATGACTATGTTTGACAGAGATTTGCATATGATGGAGGAAGTAGGCATGTAAATCTCTCTCACGTATATTCATTGTGGATATTCTGAAAACGCGACTGGCTGGAGGTCATAAGAACATAAGAACATAAGATATGCCACACTGGGTCAGACCAAGGTCCATCAAGCCCAGTATCCTGTTTCCAACAGTGGCCAATCTAGGTCATACTTACCTAGCAGTTTCCCCAAAAGACACAGGTTCCACAATGCTTGTACTGGGTCAAGCATTGATATCCTGGGTCCCTTCTTAATAATGGTTTATGGACCTTTCCTCCAGGAACTTGTCCAAACCTTTTTTAAACCCAACTACACTAACAGCCTTTACTACATCCTCTGGTAACAAATTCCAGAGTTTGATTACACGTTGAGTGAAAAAATATTTTCTTTTATTAGTCTTAAATAGTTTACCCTGTAGCTTCATTGCATGTCCCCTAGTCTTCCTATATTCTGATAACGTAAACAGTCGATCTACGTTTACCCGTTCCACTCCGTTCATTAATTTATAGACTTCTATCATATCTCCCCTCAGCCGTCTTGCCTTTCTTCATAGGAGTATCCTTCCATCCCCTTTACCATTTTGGTGGCTCTTCTCTGAATCTTTTCTAATAACGCTACCGTATTTTCCGGCGTATAAGACGACTTTCTAACCCATGAAAATATGCTCAAAAGTCGGGGGTTGTCTTATACGCTGATACATGTTTAATACGGTGCGATCATAAAGTCCCTCCGCAGTGAGCACTGTGTATGCAAAGGCAGCCCGCTGAGGAAAAGAGAATGCAGCCGCTTGAGCGTACAGTCTGTCTTGGAGAGCTTATAAAGGAGCAATCTATGCCGGTAAAAGAACCATTTCCCAGAAGCTGACGACCACAACAGGATCTGAACCCGTCTCTTACATAAAAAGATCAAAGCACTTGTTGGACCGATTGACATTCCTCTATGCTGGCTGCCTCTTCGATGCTGCCCGGCTAATTGTAAGGCTAGCAAAGCTGCATACACAGTGTATTTATTGTTGGTGCTTAAGTATCCGGGGAGATGGGACCGTGGCTGGTCTGACTCGAGGGGGACGGGCGGGGCCAGAGGCAGGTCCGCGTCCCTGGCGAGCGAGTGCATTAAGGCGGGACAGGGACTTTCGCTTGTATGCTTCATTCTGGCTCTTAAGAGGGTGACTAAATACCGCAGGACGTCATCGCCTCTTCCTCCACTCTCAGCCCGCTCCAGTGCCCCGCAGAGTTCTGTGATCGCTTGAAGGAACAGTGAGATAACGTGCCTTAGATCTGTACCTACCCTTCAGATCGCAAATCGCAGACACCTGCACCTTCTGACACCTCGGTGGTCCAGGATCTCTATCTTCTCATTGCTTCTCGGAGATCCCCGAGGGAAGCACTAAAGCCAGGGTTCAAGTCCTGCAGCTTGCAGAGGGACCTATATTTCTATTTGAAGCAACTGCTAACCGCGTAAGGAGCAGCTCTCGGCTGAGATTTTTAGTGCATGTGAAGAGACTTGGATTCGCTTCCACTATCCCATGCAATGGCGGACCACGATTTGTCCAATATGACTAAACTGTACGCAGACTATACCCAGGTGAGTGATAGATTCCTTCCCCTTGCGTTTGATTTCTGCGCCGTTATTTTCCTCCGGAGAATAGTGCAATATTTCTGGAGGCACCGGAGAATTTCATTCCCATTAATTGCAAGAATAAAGAAACGCTTAAAGTTTAGGGGGTGATCAGTATGCCAAGGAAGTATTTGAATATCTCCATCATACCCTTCCCTCTCTGGCCTTTCTTCTAAAGTATACCTACGAAGATCTGTAAGTCTGTCTCCATATGCTTTCTGACAAAGAGCACTGACTAGTTTAGTAGCCACCCTCTGTACCGACTCCACTATTTATATCTTTATCTTAAGGTGCAGTTTCCAGAATTGTACATAGTGCTCCAAATGAGGTCTCACCAGAGACTTACACAGAGGCACTATCAACCCCTTTTTCTTGCTGGCCCCCTTATGTACCTAAGCATACTTCTGGGTTTTGCTATCAGCTTTTCTACCTATTTGGTAACTTAAGATCATCAAATACAATCACCTCCATGTCTTGCTCTTCTATGGTACATAGAAGTACTTCACCCATTATACTGTACCACTCCCTTGTTTACATGTTTGATGACAAACAGCCTTATGTTTATAAGTGACAGTTTTCCTGCTAAGTACCTGCATGTCATAAGCATTTGAATTAAAATTACCATATTGAAATCAAATCTGATGTTTTTTTATTTTTTTTGGTGTGCGCTGGAAGAGGGGTAGTCTTATACGGCGAGTATAGGCCAAACCCTATATTTTAACAGGAAAAGTAGGGGGGTCGTCTTATACGCCCAGTCGTCTTATACACCGAAAAATACGGTATATCCTTTTTAAGAGACGGCGACCAGAATTGCACACAATATTCAAGGTGCAGTCTCACCATGGAACGGTATAGAGGCATTATAATATCTTTTGTTTTATTTTCCATTCCTTTCCTTATGATACCTAGCATTCTATTTGCTCTCTTGGCTGCCGCTGCACACTGGGCCGAGGGTTTTAAAATGTTATCCACAATGACGCCTAAATCTTTTTCCTGGGTGGTGGTTCCTAATGTGGAACCTTGCATCGTGTAACCATAGTTCCTGTGCGGATATCCAGTTTAGTCCTCCACAATCGGGTACTGCCCCTCTCACTGCAGCCTGTAGACTGGACCAATCAAATCTTCTGTAGTACATATCCAGCAGGAGCTCCCAGAAGCCCCCCAGTGTGTCCAGTCTCGTTGCAGTGTGTAGACGTAAAAGTGTGTCCTCTGGGCACACTTAGTGACCTTTGCAGGAGCAACACTAGTTAGTTGTTTTTAGGGTTTGTTTTGGGGCATTTCTCTACTATTTTTGTTTTTGGTAGCTAGCTGTGCCTTTAAAAAAGAAAGACAAAAGAAGCCTGTCTCCCTGGAGCTGTGCCACAGGAGACTAGGAGAAAGTCAGACCTGCTGGCTGCTGTTGCCTGCCTAGCACATTTTATCAGCCCTGGGTGAGCTTCCCCTAGACAGGACGGGGAATTGCCATACCTATAAGGCAGTGCCTGGTACTGGGAGATTGTGGCTGAATCTTCTGTTCCTGAGCTGGTAGGAGTTTGCATTTCATTTTTTCTTTCTTGTGTGCAATGCTCTGTCTGGGATGCCAGCGTTTCTGTAGGCTCTCCTGAGCCCATTTGGCAGTTTTTATTCAAACTGCTCGTGTGCCCTGTGTTAGAGGGTCGTTTTATTTGTTTTCCATATTATTTGGTGGTTTTTATATTTTCGCGCCGTTTTTTACCGCGGGTGAAAAAGTGCGGCGGCCATTTTGGATTTTAAAAGTGCTTTTCCAGGCATTTTTGATCGCTGTGCACAGGTTCCCCTAGCGTTTTTGGGGTTCCTCTTTCTGGCGATTTTGCTCAGGGCACCCCAGGGATCCTGGGATATATTTTGTTTCTTGTAAAAAAAAAAAAAAAAAAAAAAAAAGTTAAGTTACTTTTAAATCGGGGCTGATTTGCATAGGATTGCCCAGGTGGTGTGGGCTTTCCTGTGGCTGTCTTATTCTATTCCCCTGGGCAGAGGTGGCCTTGGAATGGCTTCCAAGCCCCAGTGTGTGATTTGTGGGTCCCGCAGGACGGCAGGGACTGACTCTGGCATCTGCAGGGGCTGTGCTGCAGTGCCCTCTGAGTTAGAGCAATCTGTGAATGTTCAGGAACAGGCTACCCCTGGGGATGCTTCTACTTCCGGGAACAGCGTTCTTTCTCCAAGCATCCCTCAGTCTGGCTCGGTTCCTCCGGCCAGCAGTTCAGTGGCTGCGCTCCAGCAGGCGTCTGTTGCTGCCTCAACTATGGACTTCTCCCCTGATTTTGTACTCCTCATGCATCAGGCATTTCGCCTGAGCAGGTCCGGACAGTTGCCGGCTGTCTGGCCCCCCTCCCTCCCCTCGGGGTCCTTGGGGGCGGCTCAGTGTCCCTCATCGCCCGGGGGCAAGCGGCTTCGGTTGGGGGGACAAGAGCAGGACGCCCTGGGTCTCCTGGATTCCGAGGCAGAGGGCGATCCTGAGACTGAAGCGGAGGATTTGGAGGATGGGGAGATCCCTGGGCCGGAAGATCAGGCTCGGGTCATTCGAGTGTTCCGTAGGGACGAGGGTTCCTCTGGTCACGGAGTCCCTTCAGGCGCTAAACCTTTCGGCGGTGCGGCCCCTGGAGGAGGAGGGTCTTGAGGATCCTCTGATTCAAGCAGTCAGGGATGCCCAGGTGGTTTTTCCCGTCCACCGCGTGGTGGATCAGATGATCCAGGCGGAGTGGGAGCACCCGGAATCCGGTTTGAAGGGGATTCGGACCATGAATCGGCTTTATCCTCTTGCTGACAAGGACAGGGACTTGTTCAGGTCCCCCCGGGTGGATGCTGCGGTCTCCGCAGTGACCAAGAAAACCACCATCCCGGTTGAGGGGGGCGGCGGCCTCAAGGACGGGCAGGATAAGAAGGTTGATAACTTGCTCAAGCAAACCTTCGATACGGATGCCGTGTCATTGCAGGCCTCTATCTGTGGGGCTTGGGTGGCTCGGTCGTGTCTGCGGTGGTCACAGCAACTGCGCTCGAGCCCCGGACTAGACCAGCAGGGTCTGGTGGAGGTGACCCGGCTGGAGTCCGGCTCGGCTTACCTGGCGGATCTGTTTTATGATTTGATCCGCGCGTTGGCTAACAGTATGCATCCGCGGTAGCAGCGCGCCGGTCCCTCTGGTTGCGCAGCTGGGCGGCGGACAGTTCTTCTAAGGCCCGCCTCAGTAAGCTGCCGTTTAAGGGCAGATTATTATTTGGGGAGGCTCTCGAGAAATTGGTAAAGGATCTCGGTGAGTCCAAAGGGGGCCGGCTTCCGGAGGATAAACCAAGGTCCAACCGGTCCACCTCGTCGGCGCGGGGATCCTTTCGGGATCAGCGCAGGTTTCGGCCCTCCCGCCAGTGGTCCTCGCAGCGGGGCCGGTTTGGAGCCCGTAGCCAAGGATTTCGGGCTTTCAGGGGAGCCGGCAGAGGCTTCTCCGCAGCCGGCTCTTCTTCGGGTTCTTCCTTTGGACGCAAGCCACAATGACGCCAGGCAGGCTCTGGAGGGAGGACCGCTTGTCGGCGGTCGCTTGCGCGACTTTCTTTCCTCTTGGGCCCAAATAACGTCGGATCGCTGGGTGCTACAAATTATAGAGGAGGGTTACGCTCTGGAATTTGCGTTCCCACTTCCAGATTCCTTTGTTCTGTCTCCCAGCAGGGGCGAGCAAAAGACGAGGGACATCCGCGTGACCCTGGCTCGATTGTTAGCGCTGGGAGCGGTGGTTCCAGTGCCTCCCTTGGAAAGAGGCGCTGGTCGCTACTCCATCTATTTTGTGGTACCCAAAAAGGGCGACTCTCTGCGTCCGATTTTGGATCTCAAAGGCGTGAATCGCGCGCTCAGAGTGCCGCATTTCCGCATGGAAACCCTGCGGTCAGTCATTGTAGCGGTGCGAAAGGGGGAGTCTTTGACGTCCCTCGATCTTACCGAGGCCTATCTGCACATTCCGATACACCCAGCCCATCAGCGGTTTCTCCGCTTCGCGTTCCCGTGGGGCCACTTTCAGTTCCGGGCCATGCCGTTCGGCTTGGCTACGGCCCCGCGCACTTTCACAAAGGTGATGGTGGTGGTTGCGGCGGCCTTGCGCAAGGAGGGCATTTTGGTCCATCCTTACCTGGACGACTGGTTGATACGAGCAGGTGGTTCCGTGGGCGCGGTTCCACATGCGCCCGCTACAGAGGGCGCTCCTTCGTCGCTGGTCCAACCAGTGCGATTCCTTGCACAAGAGACTGCCCTGCCCGAAGGCAGTGCGGCGGTCGCTTCGGTGGTGGCTCTCCTCCGAGAACCTGATGCGGGGGATTCCCTTGGAGCCTCCTCTGTGGGTCCCCCTCACTACGGATGCGAGCCTAGTCGGCTGGGGAGCACACTGCGAGACCCGCTTCACGCAGGGGGTGTGGTCCTCGCAGGAAGCGTCTTGGTCGATCAACCGCCTCGAGCTTCGGGCGGTCCGACTAGCCCTGATGGCCCTGGAACCTCTGCTCCTGGGCCGGGCGGTCCGAGTCTGGTCGGACAATGCGACCACGGTGGCGTACATCAATCGCCAAGGGGGCACAGGGAGTGTGGCCCTGGACACAGAAGCGACGGCCTTGTTCAGCTGGGTGCAGACTCGGCTGCCGGCGATCTCGGCGGCGCACATTGCAGGCGCCGACAATGTCCAGGCCGACTTTCTCAGCAGAGTGCGGGTGGACCCCGGAGAGTGGGAGTTAAATCCTCAGGTATATGCGCAGATAGTTCGGCGGTGGGGTCCGCCCATCATGGATCTCATGGCGACCTTCCAGTCGGCCAAGACAAGTCGCTTCTTCAGCAGACGGCGGGAGCGGATGTCCGAAGGACTCGACGCTCTCATTCAGCCGTGGCCGACGTCCGGGATGCTGTACGTTTTCCCCCCGTGGGCCCTGATCGGTCGGGTCGTCCAGCGCATCGAGGGCCATCAGGGCCGGGTGCTGCTGGTGGCTCCGGTTTGGCCCCGGAGGCCCTGGTATGCCGACCTCGTTCGGCTTCGAGACGGCGTGCCGTGGCGCCTTCCGGCGCTACCGGATCTTCTTCTTCAGGGCCCCTTGCGGATGCCCCAGGTGGCTCGGTTCTCGCTTACGGTTTGGCCATTGAGAGGGCTCGGCTGAAAAAGAAGGGTTATTCGCCCGCGGTGATTTCCACCTTACTGCGGGCAAGAAAGTCGTCCACTTCTCTTACTTATGTTCGAATTTGGAGAATTTTTGAGGACTGGTGCTCCCGGCGTGGAGTTCGGGCGGCGACGGTCTCGGTGCCCGTCGTGCTCAGCTTTCTGCAGGATGGCTTCGAGAAGGGTCTCGCGGCCAGTTCCCTGAAGGTCCAGTTGGCCGCGCTCTCTTGCTATAGAGGCAAGGTCTTGGGCCGCCTTCTTGGCGCTCATGCGGATGTGCGGCGTTTCTTGACCGCCGTGTTTCATTTGCGGCCTTCCCGCAGAGCGGTGATTCCTCCGTGGGATTTGAATTTAGTTCTGCGGGCCCTGGCTCGGGAACCCTTTGAGCCCTTGCGGAGGGCATCCTTGAAGGATCTCACGTTGAAGACGGTTTTTCTGGTAGCCATTTGCTCGGCACGGCGCATCTCGGATCTACAGGCCTTGTCATGCCGAGAACCTTTCTTGTCTTTTTCTGCGGAGCGGGTTGTGCTCCGTCCGGTTCCCTCCTTCCTGCCAAAGGTGGTGTCTCCTTTTCACCTGAATCAGGCAGTATTTCTACCAGTGATTTCGGCGGCCTCGGTCGAGTCGGTGGACAAGGGGCTTCACCGGCTTGATGTGGGCCGCACGCTGCGTCGGTATTTACAGTCTACCGAGTCATTTCGGAAGACTGATCGGCTTTTTGTGCTCTTTGGGGGTGCACGGAAAGGGGAGGCGGCGGCTAAGGCCTCCATTGCTCGATGGCTTAAAGAAGCGATCGCCTCCGCGTATCTGTTGCAGCGGCGGCCGGTTCCGGAGGGGCTCCGGGCTCATTCTACTAGGGCTCAGGCGGCCTCTTGGGCGGAGCATGGTCTGGTTCCACCAGCGGAGATCTGTAGGGCGGCCACTTGGTCGTCTCTGCATGCTTTCAGCAGGCACTATCGCTTGGATGTGTCAGCGGCTCGGGATTCCTGTTTTGGTTCGGCGGTTTTGCGCGCCGGCCTACAAGGTCCCGCCCGGTCTTAACTGCTCTGTTACATCCCGATTGTGGAGGACTAAACTGGATATCCGCACAGGAAATGGAAATTACACTAACCTGGTAATTGTAGTTCCTGTAGGATCCAGTTTAGTCCTCCTTCCCTCCCGAATATCTGCATGATCTTGCGGCGCGCTATCCCGAGCGGGAGATTCTAAGATAGTTTTGCGTCCCATTCGGACCTTAGCGGCAGTCGTGCTTATAGCTATGGCTCTTCCCTTTCTTTTGGGGTTCCGTAAGCTCCTTAGTACCTGGGGGGAGCTCTGTGTCAATTTAGGGGCGTCGATTCCGGCGCCGTGCAGTGTTCTGACTTCCTCGTTTGGGGAGGGAGTTGGTTATTCCAGGGGGAAGTACAAGGTTTAATGTTAATCTGATAATAATCTGATGTGTTGCTTCGTTCAGTATGCTTTGTTACTAGTACACTGGGGGGCTTCTGGGAGCTCCTGCTGGATATGTACTACAGAAGATTTGATTGGTCCAGTCTACAGGCTGCAGTGAGAGGGGCAGTACCCGATTGTGGAGGACTAAACTGGATCCTACAGGAACTACAATTACCAGGTTAGTGTAATTTCCATTTTGGGTTGTTCTTCCCTAGGTGCATAACTTTGCACTTGTCCACATTAAATTTCATCTGCCATTTTGATGCCCAGTCTTCCAATTTATCAAGATCCTCTTGCAATTTTCCACAATCCTGTTGGGTTTTAACAACTTTAAATAGTTTTGTGTCATCTGCAAATTTGATAACCTCACTCGTTATTCCACTTTCCAGGTCATTTATGAATATGTCAAAAAGCAGTGGACCCAGCACAGATCCCTGGGGTACACCACTATTCACCTTTCTCCATTGGGAAAATTGGCCATTTAGCCCAACCCTCTGCTTTCTGTCTTTTAACCAGTTCCTGATCCACAGTAGTACACTGCCTCCTATCCCATGACTCTTTAGTTTTGCCAAAAGTCTGATGAGGGACCTTGTCAAAGGCTTTCTGAAAGTCCAGATATACTATATCAACCGACTCACCTTTGTCCACCTGTTTATTCACACTTTCAAAAAAAACATAACAGATTAGTAAGACAAGATCTTCCTTGTCTAAAGCCATGTTGTCTGTCTCCCATTAGGCCATGACTATCTACATGCTGAGTAATTTTATTCTTTATGATGGTTTCTACCATTTTTCCCGGTACTGACGTGAGGCTCACCAGTCTGTAGTTTCCCGGATCACCCCTCGAACCCTTTTTAAAAATTGGTGTTACATTGGCGATCCGCCAATCTTCAGGTATTAGAGATGATTTTAATGATAGTTCACAGATTACTAATAGCAGGTCTGCAATCTCATATTTCAATTCTTTCAACACCCTTGGATGTATACCATCCGGCCCAGGTGATTTGCTACTCTTCAGTTTATCTAATAGTTGTAATACATCTTCCCGATGTATCGATATTTCCTTCAATTCTTCCGCACCTTTAAATACCACTTCAGTAATGGGTAACATCCCTACATCTTCCTCAGTAAAGACCGAAGCAAAGAATTCATTCAGTCTCTCCGCTATCGCCTTGTCGCCTCTTAGTGCCCCTTTAACTCCTCTATCATCTAATGGTCCAACTGACTCTCTCACGGGTTTTTTGCTACGAATGTACTTGAAAAAATCTTTATTTCGCGTTTTTGCTTCCGCAGCAAGCTTCTTCTCAAATTCTCTCTTTGCCTTCTTTATCAATGCCTTGCATTTGACCTGCCAGTGCTTGTGCTGTTTCCAGGTTTCATCGTTTGGCTCTTTTTTCCATTTCCTGAAAGATGCTTTCTTGGCAACAACAGCCTCTCTGACCTCACCTTTAAACCATGCTGGCAGTTTTTTGGACTTCCTTCCACTTTTCTTAAAGCGTGGAATACAGCTGGTCTGTGCTTCCAAGATAGTATTTTTCAACAACACCCAAGCTTGATGTAAGTCTTTAACCTTTGCAACTGCTCCTTTTATTTTTTTCTTAACTATTTTCCGCATTTTATCATAGTCTCCCTTTCGAAAGTTAAAAGGTAGTACTGTGGATTTCCTTACTATCCCTCCTCCACTAATTAAATCAAAGGCGATCATGCTATGATCACTATTGCCAAGTGGCCCCAACACCCTTATCTCTTGCACTAGATCAGGTGTTCCACTAAGGACTAGGTCTAATATGGCTTCCCCTCTCGTCGGTTCATGGACCATCTGCTCCAAGAAGCAGTCATTTATGTCATCTAGGAACTTTATCTCCCTAGCATGTACTGCCGTGACACTGACCCAGTCGATACCGGCCCGGGGTAATTGAAATTGCCCATTATTATTACCACGCTGTAACTTTTGTTAGCTTCCTTGATTTCTTTGAGCATTTCATCATCCATTTGTTCATTCTGGCCAGGCGGTCGATAGTACACCCCCACCGCCATCGCCTTCCCCTTTTTACATGGAATTTCAATCCATAGAGATTCTACAGCAAATTAAGTTTCCTGCAAAACTTTAATCCTTTCTGACTCAATGCCCTCTCTAACATAGAGCTCAACCCCTCCACCAATTTGATCAGCTGTATCATTATGATATAGTTTGTACCCAGGTATCACACTATCCCACTGGTTGTCCTCCTTCCACCATGTCTCTGATATTCCAATCACATCTAACCTCTCATTTAGTGCTATATATTCTAACTCTCCCATCTTATTTTTTAGACTTCTAGCATTTGCATACAAGCATTTTAGAGACTGTATTTTATTCATATTAATTTGGCTATTGGTAGACATGGGTAATTTGGGTTCTTTAAGCTCTGTCTGCTCCATACTCGGGGACATTTGGGCTACTTTACTCTTTTTTTGGAACCTCTCTGCTTTTGGTAGTATCCTTCAAGGATACATTCTTCCGAACCATCCGCTCTTGGGCGACTGTCTGCTTTCCCCTATTATCTAGTCCCCCAGGATGTTTGAGAACCACTGCCTTAAAGCACACAGATCCTTTCTGTAATGCACTGACGTCCCCGTCTAGTCCTTGGGACACACCCAGCCAGTCCAGTTTTCACTTTATCCACAATGAATATGCAAGAGGCAGATTTGCATATGCTGCCAGCATGGTATACAAATTGATCTCATGCCTTTTCTGATGGTCAGAAACCTGGACTGGCTGGGTGTGTTCTAGGGACTGGGTTGAGAACCACTGCTCTAATGATGGCTCTCTACCAGGCACCCCACCACCCCCCTTTCAGAGGAATATGGACTGTGTGAATGCCCTTAGCAAGCCTCACCCCACTCACTAATCACAAATATCCTTGTTCAGATTTCTTCCAGGCCTGAGAGGAGAATGGTTTTCAAGGGACACATGCAAGACGTGCATCTTTCAGATGGCATTGATGTCATACCCAAGGTTCAGTTTCCGATTTCTGGGGGATGTGCTCTGATCACCTTTGATGAGGAAGATGGTAAGAAGCAAGGGCTTGCTACAATTAGACTTAGCAATATGAGCTCCAGTCTCTGGTTTTGCCCCATTGCATCTAGGGAATTGTATTTCCTTCTGTATTTAGAGAACCTGTAACAATCATTTTTTTCATTTCACTGGAATATAACCAGGACTGGCTCAGTCTGTTCCTAATGACCTTGAGCCATTGAGGCACCTTATCCTGAACCAAAGCATAAGATGAATTTGGGCAGGAGGGAGCCCTCCATTTCTTCCTTCATTATGGCATCCCATTGGCCACCAGAATGTCTGTCTGATTTCACAAGAGGAATAAAACCTGAGATGTTAGCGAGTTAGTTTGTGTGGACCGAACAGCACAGTTGGCCATGAAAGACGCCTGCCTGATCTATCTTTGTGTGGGCCTGAAAGTGCCAGGATGAAATTCTGACGTGGCCAACTTGGACATTCCTTCTTTTCAAGATGGCAAAATGAACACCAATAAGGTCCTAGAGCCAGTGATGGATTTTGTCTGTACCACCTTTTGGCCCAAGGCATATAACGTAGTTAATAAGAGTGAAGCTCTTGTTATGGAGAGTCACTGACTGCATGTTGGCTAGCAACTCCACAGCACTGGGCTATGAGAGGAAAGAACTGGAAACTTGCCAGAACAGGATGAATTTTCCCAATTTGACCAGTGTTCAAGTAGTTTTGGTGGGCTGTCGAACCCCATGCCCATCTCTACCATGATTATACTCCAGTTTCTAATCTCAGCCAAAAGGCCAGGAAGGGGCCATCCTCAGCTTACAACTCTCGCCTCACAGCTGATATTGGTCAAAATGGCAAAGATGTAACCAGTGATGCTTTTGATGATCTTCAGCGAGTTCATTCACCATTACCTTACGTTGTAAGCCCATTAAGAGATTTCCCTACCCATACTGGGTAGTCAGGTTTTCAGAATATCCACAATCCTGCCACTTGACCCTGATTGTAACTTGCCTTGAGCTTCAATTTGGAAAAGATGACTAATTTAAATCTAGAATCCAAAATTCATGACCTCACCACTACCCCTTTTTTTGTCTATCAATGGTGACTTTGTCACTGCCAAAATAATTATTATATATTATATTAATTATGATAATTATTATAATTTATCCCCCTGTTTTTCTGCCTCTTTCTCAAGTGGCTCAGAAGATCATCGAGAAGAGAGAGCATGAGATTCAACTGGAAGAGTGTCGCTTACGGGTGGAGGCCAGGTCTGTGGAGCTGCACATGCCCTCCGCCATAAAGGTGAGCCTCGTCTATCCAAAGATTTTTGGAAGGAGTTTTCTGGTGTAAGGCGATACTTGTGGCTGATTATTTATTATGAAGCATTGAAGGTGGGAAGGGGGTCAAACATTCAAGTCAACCATGTGACCTAGTTGGCCAATGCCCTCTGCCTCATATTTTGCATGCAGTAGAACAGAAATTGAACTGCATTGCTGTCCATTAAAAGGCGAAGCTTTCCCACTGACAATTGTTAAAAATAAATAAAAAATAAATACTTAAATATTAGCTAACAGTTAACTCAATCAGCATCTGTGATGTATTAATATAGCTCGCTGCTGATAGTTTATTACAAATTTTGATATACCACTATCACATCGTATCAGGGAAATGTGTAATAGAAAACTAAATAAATTGAGGCAATAAAAACCAAGGAGGGAAGAAAATAGGAGTTAAAACGTGCAAAAAGCTAGGGGGCTTTACAATGTTAACAAGAAGAGCGGTGGTGGGGGAGGAAAAACAGTCCATCCCCCCTTCAGAGGTCACCTAATTTAGTTCAGAGTAGGCTAGTTGAAAGTAATGAGCTTTAAGGTTTTTCTTGAATATTTTAAATGTTTGTAGTCCTTTGGTTTCAGGTGATACAAAATGGGTTCTTCTCCATAGGAGGGGGAAACACATGACTCTGGGCCCTCTCTTTTGTGAAACTACTCCACGTACAGAGAGGTGATCTGTTCTAAAAATTACCATGTCTGAGCACAGATATGACAGAAATAGCAGTTAGATTAAAGCCACGGACCTTTACTTCTGCTCAAGAACAGGAGCAAACGTTAGCTCGTAGTTTATCAAATAGATGCATAAACCGTGACTCCACCCATGCTCTACTGAAACTCCTCCCTTGAACACGCCTCCCCTAGTCAGGCACAAGTATGAAGCTGATTGCAACCTACGGAATCCAATTGTGCTGGCAGTATGTGCCCAAAAAATCCTTCATTAAATTATCTCTTGAGATTGTTATCCTCTAATGGTCATAATTCTTCCCCATCAGTCTCTTCTTTACAGGTGATTTTAAAAAGTCGTCCAGAGGGATTCTTAATCTCTGCTTTATTAGGTTTCTTTTTTTTAAAAATTAAGTTATTTAGTTTTAACAACACGTAGGCTGTGTTAGCCTTTAGTAGACACGCCCCTTAGTGCAAATGGAAAAAAAAACATCAAATCTGTAAGAACAGAGAGCCCAGTGTTCAGTGGCATTTATCCGGAAAGCAGCACCTGCTGTCTAAATATTGAGCCATGGGTACACTCCAGATAGTGTTGCTGAACATCTGTTTTTTTTTTTTACCCCTGACAGCAGGCAGTTAGAAAAAGATGCTGAAAATACAATAAAGCTTTGAGTTCAAAACTGTTGCATTAGAAGCTGTCTGTCTGTAATGGTGATCTCGGGGTCATTTACCTCTTCTTGGTCGTGTTTAGGAGCCCTTAGCGTAGTATTGGTTGGCTAGGCTACACTCAGCTTGCTGCTTCCGTTTTCGATCTGTCTTGTGCACTCTCCAGATGCAGATGAAGTTCTGTAACAAGAAAATCCTGATCTCCAACATCCCAGCCGCCGAGAAGAATGACCTCCTGCTGGACAAACTGGAGCTCTTCTTTGACAAGCGCAGAAACGGAGGCGGAGAAGTGGCGGAACGGGAGTTCCTGCCCGATTCGGGGAACGTGGTCCTCACTTTTGTGGATGATGGAGGTGAGGGAAGTGACCTTACAGAGTTTCAGGAGAGGCACCACAAACCTATCCTGAACCATTCTGTCATAGCATTCAGCCCCTTCTAGGCCACCATACTTTAACCTTTATGGTAATTGAGTCTGTTGACTTTGACTTCACAGTTCCTAATATACTAGAGGCAGGGAACTCTCGCCTATTGCTTAACGCTCTGTTGTAGCAGCTTGGTCGTGTGGTGACACCACTATAGACACTTTACATTTGTGTGGTAGACTTACTGATTCTCCCTTCTTTGGCTATAAACGTTCCATGCTCAGGAGTAGGGGTTCTTGAACTTAACCTTGAGGACCTTCAACCAGGCAGGTTTTCCAGATGAATATGCAGTGAGCCAAAAGATGGGCCATGCTGGGTCAAACCAGTGGCCTATCCAGATCATAAGTACCCAGCAGGATCCCAAAATACTCACTGTGGATATCCTGAAAACCCAACGGACTAGACATCTGGAGGAGAGGTTTGTACAAGTTCCTGGAGGAAAATTCCATTAACCATTATTAAATAGGACTGGGGAAATCCTACTACTACTAATCATTTGTATAGCGCTACAAGGTGTATGCAGCATTGTACAGAGACATGTAAGAGACTCTCTGCGCTCATCAGAGCTTACAGTCTAGTCAAGACAGACAACACAACAACTGGAGACTAAGATATATCTAGGGGAATGATAAGGAAAACCTAGCTGGAGAGCAGGAAACTAAGCGGATCAGGATCCACTTTGTCTCCACTACTCACCCCTGGCATAAGCAGCGTGGAATCTGTCTAACTTTTGGGACCCTGACAGGTACTTGTGGCCTGGACTGGCCACTGTCTGAAACAGAATGCTGGGCTTGATGGACCTTTTGGTCTGACCTAGAATATCTTATGTTCTTACCCTTGAGCCAGAGAGGGGTTCCGAAAGAAAATCTTACAATGCTGATATATTGTGATATATACCTGCCTGTTTCT
The DNA here is from genome assembly GCA_033557465.1 of Ichthyophis bannanicus. Taxonomy (NCBI): domain Eukaryota; kingdom Metazoa; phylum Chordata; class Amphibia; order Gymnophiona; family Ichthyophiidae; genus Ichthyophis; species Ichthyophis bannanicus. Next base: position 60,578,358 of record CM066045.1, read on the forward strand.
GCCAGGTAGACATATAAACAGTGGTTGAGTCTACCAATCCTTACTGGGCGTGCTTCACAATAAGCGATATTGATTAGAAGCACAGGCATGAATAGTTCAACCAGAGCACTCTGATTCTCAGTCTTCAAGGACTACCAAAAGGGACTGCTTCTGCTGGAAAGACATCTGCACTTGTAAGTATTTACTCTGGGAAATAATCTAAATCTTGGGGAAAGGAGATTTCTTTGGGTTAAAACTCATACACTGGATTCTAAAATACACAGATTTATTTGTTAATTCAGTCAGGACCTAGTATCAGCAGAGAGCTCTTAATTTAAATTTAAAACCCAGCAGAGAGCTTTTAGGTTATATTTAAAACCCAGTCAGGGCCTAGTATCAGCAGAGAGCTTTTAGTTTAGATCAAATCAGAGTATAGCTTAGCAAAGAAGGAAGAATAGGGTAAAATATTCATTGAGTTGAAAGGAATAAATTGTTTTTAGATACTTTTACAAAGAGGCCTTCCACGTAGGAGGCAAGTGATGAATTTGTTTTAAATAGGTGTTAAAGCCAAGTGAAAGGTCAAAGGGGCAATTTGAAAGGTTCCCTCTATCAAACCAAGGGCTATGTGAATCACCCAGAGAATGAACAGATTACTTTAGAAGCACAAGTCTGGGACCTATGTAGCAAGACAGTCTTTATTAATTGTTAGTTCCCTCCTACCCACATCAGCCTAATCTTAGCTTTATAGGCTTCTAAACCTATTAAAGGGGGAAAGGTGGTCAAAGTCACTTTCAGGTTCAGCTGGTTATCATCACCAGGCATAGATTAAGGCCCTGAGGTTAATTAATCTTGAGGTGAACAAAGTCCCTTAAAGGTAATTTGTATAGTTGTATCACTATAAGTGTCTCTAGCAACTTTAAGTAAGCAACTTAAATAGCTAAACAATTAACCTTAAAACTAAGATGCAGACAGCAGTCCAGAGACGAGATGGGGGCTATGCAGTCTTTTTTTGCAATGAGTGTCACATATACAATTTTCTCCCAGTTGCTGAGGTATCTTATGTGTGCACTAGGTGCAAGGAGCGCTTTGCTCTCAGGGAATGAGTCCGATCTCTGGAGGCTAGAGTAGTAGCAGACTTAGAGGACATAAGGAAGACAGAGATACATAGACGAGACCTATAGGGACGTAGTACTGAAGTCCCACCTCCAATCTGGCAGCCTTTCAGTTGCCATGGAGGTCACGTGAAAGGAGAGCATCACCTTGATGTAGGAAGTGATCCTGTAGCTAGGACCTGTCCGACAGGTGATGTAAAACCCTCTCACACTGAGGAGGTTTCTCCAGGGCTATGGGCCCATGAGGGAAGGGTTAGGACGGCCATTATAACTGGCAATTGATCATTAGTCATGTAGATAGCTGGGTGGCTGGTGGATGTGAGGACCGCCTGGTAACATGCCTGCCTGGTGCGAAGGTAGCGGACCTCACGCGCCACCTAGACAAGGTTTTAGATAGTGCTGGGGAGGAGTCTGCTGTGTTGGTACATGTCAGTACCAATGACATAGGAAAACGTGGGAGGGAAGTTCTGGAGTCCAAATTTAGGATTTTTAGTAGGAAGTTGAAATCCAGAACTTCCAGGGTAGTGTTCTCTAACATTCATCCTGTTCCACATGCAGGACCCAAGAGGCAGGTGGAGCTCCGGGGTTTCAATGCATGGATGAGACGATGGTGCAAAGAAGAGAGTTTTGGATTTGTTAGGAACTGAACAACATTTTGGGGAAGGGAGGGGCTCTTTCAAAGGGTTGGACTTCACCTTAACCGGGATGGAACCAGTCTGTTGGCATTAACCTTTAAAAAGAGATAGAGAAGCTTTTAAACTAGATTATAGGGAAAAGCCGACAGTCGCCCAGGAGTACATGGTTCAGAACAATGTATCCTTGAAGTATACTAGTAAAATAGGGAAGTTAGGGCATCCCGACAGAGGTTCCAACAAAAATAAAAGTAATCCAGATGCCCTTCAGTACCAAGCCGAAAGATTCCAAATTATACCTATCAACTGATAACCAGATTAATATGAATAAAATTCAACCTCTAAAATGCCTGAATGCAAATGCTAGAAGTCTAAAAATAAGATAGGAGAGTTAGAATGTATAGCACTAAATGAGAGGTTAGATATGATTGGCATCTCAGAGACCTGGTGGAAGGAAGACAATCAATGGAACACTGTGATACCTGGGTAAAAACTATATAGCAATGATAGAGTAGATCAAATTGGTGGAGGGGTTGCACTCTGTTAGAGAGGGTATTGAGTCACATAAGATTACAACTTTTTGCAGGAAACAAAATACACTGTAGAATCTCTATAGATAGAAGTTCCATGTAAAAAGCAAAAGATGACGGCAGTAGGGGTGTACTGCCGACCGCCTGGCCAGAATGAAGAGATGGATGATGAAATGCTAAAAGAAATTGGGGAAGCTAACAAAAGTTACAACACATTAATAATAATGGTCAATTTCAACCCCTCTATCAACTGGGTCAGCATCACGGCAGGACATGCTAGGGAGATGAACTTTCTAAATGAAATAAATGACTGCTTCTTGGAGCAGCTGGTTATGAACCGACAAGAGGGAATACTAGTTTGGACCTAATCCTTAGGATCTGGTGCAAGAGATAAGGGTTTTGGGGTCACTTGGCAATGGTGATCATAGTATGATTGCATTTGATTTAATAAATGGAAAAAAAGACTGTAAGGAAATCCACAGTACTACCTTTTAATTTTCAAAAGGGAGACTGTGATAAAATGAGGAAAATAGTTAAGAAAAAACTAAAAGCAGCAGCTGCAAAGGTTAAAGATTTACATCAAGCATGGGCGTTGTTTAAAACTGCCATCTTGGAAGCCCAGACCAAGTGTATTCCAAGCTTTAAGAAAAGTGGAAGGAAGGCCAAAAAACTGCCAGCATGGTTTACAGGCGAGATTAGAGAGGCTGTTGTTGCCAAAAAAGCATCCTTCAGGAAATGGAAAAAGGAGCCTAATGACAAACACGGGAAACAATATTAGCATTAGCATTGATAAAGCAGGCAAAGAAAGAATTTGAAAAAAAGTTTGCTCTGGAAGCAAAAGTGTACAATAAAAGCTTTTTCAAGTACATTAGAAGCAAAAACCTGTGATAGTTGGATTTTGGGATGACAGAGGGGTAAAAGGGGCACTAAGGGGGTACAAGGCTATAGTGGAGAAAATGAATGAATTCTTTGCTTCAGTTTTTACTTAAGAAGATGTAAGGAAGTTACCCGTGCCTGAAATGGTATATAAAGATGATGTAGTGGAAGAATTAAAGGAAATACCGATAAATTGAAGAGCAGAAAATCTCCTGGATTGGATGGTATACATCAAAGGGTGTTGACAGGACTGAAATATGAGATTACAGACCTACTATTAGTAATCTGTGAACTATCATTAAAATCATCAGTAGTACCTGAGGATTGGAGAGTGGCCAATGCCACTCCAATTTTAAAAAAGGGTTCCAGGAGTGATGCGGGAAACTACAGATCGGTGAGCCTGACGTCAATCCCAGGCAAAATGGAAGAAACCATTATAAAGAATATAATTACTGAACATGTAGATAGTTATGGTTTAATGGGAGAAAGCCAACATAAATTTAGCCAAGGAAAGTCTTGTCTTACTAATCTGTTATATTTTTTGGAAGGTGTGAATAAACAGGTAGATAGATGAGCTGGTTGATATAGTGTATCTGGATTTTCAGAAAACATTTGACAAGGTCCCTCATGAAAGACTCTTGGCGAAATTAAAAATATGTATACCTATCCAAGTTAATTCACCTGTCATTGTAAAAAAAAAAGTTAAAATTGTAATGTAAACCACCCTAAATGGAAGATAGGGCAATCTGAAAAAACAGTTACATACAATAAATAACTAAATAAAAAGGGATTAGAGGCAGTGTATTATTTTGGATCAGAAACCGGTTAAAAGATAGAAAGCAGAGAGTAGGGCTAATAAATGCAATTTGCTCAGTAGAGAAAGTGGAGTCCCCCAGGGATCTGTGCTGGGTCTGCTGCTTTTTAAGATATTCATAAATGACCTGGAAATAGGAATAACGAGTCAGGTGATCAAATTTGCAGATGGCTCAAAATTATTCAAAGTTGTTAAAATGCAAGAGGATTGTGAAAAATTGCAAGAGGACCTTGAAAAACTGGAAGACTGGACGTCCAAATGGCAGATGAAATTTAATGTGGACATTTATTTATTTATACATTTCTTCTATACCGCTCCTTCCAGAGATCAAGGGCGGTTTACAGAGAACAGCTGAACAACTTTTACATGGAACAGCAGTAAAAGTTGACATGGGCAAAGTTATGCACCTAGGAAAGAACAACCCAAACTACAATTACATGATGTAAGGTACCACCTTAGAAACCACCACCCAGGAAAAAGATTTAGGCGTCATTGTGGATAAAATGTTAAAACCCTCTGCCCAGTGTGCAGCGGCGGCCAAGAGAACAAATAGAATGCTAGGAATCATAAGGAAAGGAATGGAAAATAAAACAAAATATATTATAATGCCTCTATATCGTTCCATGGTGCAACCACACCTTGAATATTGTGTGCAATTCTGGTCGCCGTATCTTAAAAAGGATATAGCGTTATTAGAAAAGGTACCAAAGAAGAGCTGCAAAAATGGTAAAGGGGATGGAAGGATACCCCTATGAGGAGAAGCTAAAAAGGTTAGGGCTCTTTAACCTGCAAAAGAGACGGCTGAGGGGAGATATGATAGAGGTCTATAAATTAATGAACTGAGTGGGACGGGTAAAAGTAGATCTAAGATAAAAGTATTTTTATACTCAATGCGTAATCAAATGCTGGAATTCGTTACTGGAGAATGTCGTAAACGTTGTTAGTGTAGCTGGGTTTAAAAAAGGTTTGTACACGTTCTTGGAGGAAAGGTCCCTAAACCATTATTAAAGAGGACCCAGGAAATCCACTGCTTACCCCAGGACGAGCATTGTGGAACCTGTGTGCCTCTTTGGGAACCTGCCAGGTACTTGTGGCCTGGCTTGGCCGCTGTTGGAAACAGGATACTGGGCTTGATGGATCTTGGTGTGACCCAGTATGGCATTTCTTCTGGTCTTACGTTATGTTCTTATGCCTATCGAGGAGACTCTGGCTGAGCAAAGTTCTATTTGTCTGCGGATGTGCAAGCATGTGCATATGGTCTCCTCTCCTCCAAAGCAACAGGATGAAAAGCTGGTGGGAATCCCAGTCCCATTGACATGAAAAGCTGGGCTGCATCCAGGAATTGCAAATGGGAGTCCCTGGGTACCGCTGGCGTGAAGAACAGGACTGCAGCCTGGTTAGTGGCTGCAGCATGGAAAGGAGCAGGGCTGCTTCTACCTAAGGACAGCTACCCTGGGTCTCTGCAGAACGGGGGCCCAGCGGCCCTGGTCCTGCCTCTGCACCTATTGCTGCTGCTGCCCCTCTACAGGATCGGCAGCGACAGGCAACAAAAAAGGCACTGTGGCACTGGAATTACCACCTTTTCCAGTGCCACGGTGACTTTTTATGTGTTGCCACCGCTGTACATCCTGGAGAGGGCCAGCAGCAGTGGAGGGAGGGGTTCATGGAAGAAGGAGCGCAGCCCCCACTGGTAAGTTTTGCCCTGGGCCCCATATGGGGTAGAAGTGGTTCTGGAAAGGAGGAGCAGCAGCATGAGAGAAGTAAAGCAGGAAAAGCGTAAGGGACTAGGCTGGGCTAGAGAGAAGGGAGGTATAAAAGGGGCAAAGCATTGGGGAGGGGCGGAGTTAGAAGAGGGGTGAGACTTGCAAGCGTGTAAGTGCGGCATGAAGGGCAAGAGTGATAGGGGAACCCCGATGAGTGACACACATGCACCACACTCATGACACATGCATGCACCCTCCCAGCACTCCCCATGACACACACATGCACTCTCCCGTAATATGTATGAATGCACCCCGCCCACCCATGGCATGCACCCATACGCACTCCCCCGCTCCCCCCCCCCACCAAAGGCCTGATTCTGCAAATGGGGAAAAGTGCTATTGTGTTACACTGCTGTATAATTGTAATGCTTTTACAAAAATCAGCAACATAACATTTCACTAAACACCTGAATCTAGACACACAAAATGTGGATGGCAACAGGGCAGATCTGGGACCTGAAAGGGGCGTCCTCGGGGGATCGTGAGAATGTCCCTTAATTTCTGGGGTTGTGCTTGTAAGAAATAAAAGACAGATATCATTAAAAAAAAATTCCAACATATTATAAACCCAAAATGCTCATGTAGGAACAAATGTACGAGACTCATCCGCGTTTGAGCTTAACCAAATGATGAACATAGCCAGTCCTTTTAGGTTTCAAAGCAGCCAAAGCTAGCAGCAGATTGAAGTTCGGACATGCGCTGCTGCTCCTGTCTAAGCAGTTGTGTAGATTCAGTGAATTGCTGGCTCAATTGAATTTTATATGTGCGTGCGGTGTGTGTTTGGGAGGGGGGGCGAGGCTGCTGCAAGGATATGAGGTATCCTAGGCAAACCCTCAATCTCATGCCCCCCCCCTTCAGCCACTGTCGCACCTTTCCAGGACCTGCGGTGGTGGTGTAGTGCTTACCCGAAGCCTCTAACGCTGAGTTTGCTACTTGGGCTCGCTTTGACCAGCCGCTTCAGCCCATTCCAGCGCAAACTTCCTATTTGCATGGGGGCATCAGAGACTTCAGGTAAGTGCTGCAGATCAGAGAGGGGGGCAGCAAAGGGTAACCTTGGAAACTCTAGGTAACCTAGTTCGCCTGTTGGGGAGCACTGGCCCTGGAGCGTGGGGTGCTGGAATGGTCTTTAGGGGTTTGTGGAATAGATCATTTTGCTGTTAAAGGTTGGTGCCGGCAGCGAGCGCTCCTATAGTGCCTGATTGCTGGTGCTGAATCTGAGACCCAGATATCCAGCCACCAGCAGCGAATATCCAGCTTGGCTGCAGAACCCAGATGCTAACTGGGTAGTGGCGATTTTGAGCCACTGCCCCTGGCACACCCTAATGGTAACTGGTTAGCATCGAGGCCTGTAACAGCAGCATCCATGGTTATTTAGTGTTAGTGTTGCTGAATAGCCCGCAGAGCGGCATTTACACGGTTTGCAGGCCGGCAAATAATGTAAATGGCTTTGAATAGGCTTCCCTTGATGAGTTTGTAACATCATACAGTTGTAATATTAATTTTAATGTTAAGATTTTGTATTCTATAATACTGTTTTTTTTTATATTTTCTTTGTATTTGTGAGGTTTTTTAGCCTGCTATAGATAGTTCGAAGCAAAAGGCAAAACCAGGAGGGCTAGTTACCGTAACTTAGATTCTTGGGAACAAGCGGGAAGTCATTCCTCACATACGGGTGACATTGACTCCAATGGAGCACTACGCAGAAGCTTCTCCCCAGCTTTCAAGACTGCCTTTGGGAGATGCACCACACATGCATGCTCCCCTTCCCACCCAAGGGTGCCATCTTGCTTCAGTCTCCTTTTTTCCATGGAGCCCACCAGACATATGTCTGTTTTCCACAGAAAAAGAGTTAGTTTTCTCTTGGAATTTTTCTTTTCCTCGGTCGCATACCGGTTCCCTTTCCCGCCCCCAAGCTCGCTTGCCTCTGCATCGTGTCTCGAGTTTGTATTTTCTTTTCCTTTTCTTGTTTTTGATCAGCGTGGTTTCACGCCCTTTTCATTGGCAGAGTCCTGGGTCTTCGAACTCGCTGGGGCCCCTTTTTCCCCCCATGGCCTCTGCCAACAGCTTCAAGAAATGTGATTGATGCTTGCAGACCATGTCTTTCACCAACACACATGACTGCTACCTCCCTTGGATTGTGGCCTCTGTAAGAGGATGTCCTCCAAAGCCATTAAGAGTCATCAACAGCAGTATGAGAAGGTTTTCCAGAAGTCAGACTCTGCCCTGGAGTCTCCAGCAATGCCATGCTCCAAGGCCCCATCTGGGATACCGGAGCCCCGAAGTGACCCTGCTGCCTCTGACCGAGGCCGTGGGTCCTCTGAGAGGAGCACCCCGGAAGTGGAACACAGAAGAAAGAAAATCCTTGAGGGCAGTGTCCTTGGACAAGTCAGGGAAGGCAGGTAACTCCGCTTGCTCCCGCAGTCCACGCCACAAGTCCGAGGGGTCAGAGCAGTAGTGGCCGACCAAGGTCATCTGCAAAGAATCATTGGCCTCTGGTGATTGGCCTCGAATCCCCCAAGGCTATCCTGGTCAAGGATGCCTCCTTGTCGGAGTCAGCGCCAGGCCTGAGATTCTCAGTGCCCGCACCGAAGGTTACAGAGCCATCTGGACTGGAGACCAGAATGGCAGCCTTGGAGAACAGCTTGTCTGCCTTCATGGCCCAGCAGCAGGCCTTGATGCCCAGTTCCGCCAGGTCATCTGCCCAGACCACAGGAGCCTCGACCTTGAGGACATCCCCAGACATCGAGGTGATCCTCGAGCGCCATCAGCCTCAAGATGATCCTTGACATCTGTCTCAATCACGGTCCCAATCCTTGGGATTGAGGTCTTCCCCATTGAGTGGCTGCGGCTCCACCAGTAGAGCCTCTGAGGAGCACGGACCGTCAGGCTTGGGGCTTGACCTTGCTACCCGGCCCGTCCTTGACTCCTCCACCAACTATGAGTCGGACTGGGAGACTGAGGACAAGGAATCTCTGGAACCTGTCGCCACCACAATGTGCCCTCGGACCTTTCTCCCTCCGAGACCCGTTGCAGGTCCCCGCCCGAGGATATGGCCTTCCTTAACTTTGTGCGGGACATGTCAAAGGCGTTGGCATTCAACACTGAGTCAGAGGAGGACCCTTGCATGGAGGAGCTTGAGCTCCAGTACAAGGCGTCTCTGAAGGAGGCACTTACAGTACCCATTCCCCTGATCCTGAAAAGGCTGCTCCTCTGCATGCGGGAAACACCGGCATAGTTGCCCATCATGAGCCAATGGCTTGACTCAATGTATTGGGTTCACTGGAGCCCGGACTTCCAGAAGTACAACTGCCACACAACTCCATGGTGGTGGAGTAGGCCATGCGTTGGCTCAAGAGCCAGAAGATGCACTCCTCAGTGCCTCCGGGTAGAGAGGCCCACACCTTGGATGCCCTAGGCAGAAAGTGCTAACAGGACTCAGTGCTCATCGGCTTAATCCAGGCATACCAGCTGTACATGGGAATGTACTTGAGGGACCTGGCAAAGGAACTCAACAGGTTCTAGGCTGGTCTCTCTGAGGAACCCCTCCAGCGGTTCTGGAGCCTGTCCTCTGCCGTCAGAGAGTGCTCCAAATTCATGACTTGAGCAGCCTATGACTGCTTCAAATCAGCAGCTAGAGTAGTCATGGCGGGCATTGGTGTCCGACTGTCAGGCTTGGTTACTGTCTTCCGACCTATAGCAGTGGGCTCAGGACAAATTGATCGATGTCCCCTGCCAAGAAGAGAACCTCTTTGGCAAATCCATGACTGATAATGCTGCAGAGTTGGAGTCCAAGTTTCTGACAAGGACTAGGCTCTCCAAGAAGACTGCTACCCTTCCCCGCAGGAAGGCTCCAAGGAAAAAGCCCCCCTACTTGAGGAAGGGAAGGGCATACAGAAACTACCCTTAGTATCAGGCCTCCCCAGCAGGATCAGCAGGCTGAAAACTCCCAAAACCTAGGCACTGGCTCCAGCACAGCCAGGCAAGAGCTTCTGACTCCTTGGGTATAGCATCTCCATCCTCAGGAGGTCCCCCCAGCAACCCATTGGTGGCTAACCATAACCACTGACACCTGGGCACTCCAGGTGGTCAAGGAGGGCTACCTCCTCCACTTGGAGCAGACTCCCCCTCCATTTTTCCCGGGAGAACCCATCAGGACCCCCGTCCACCAAACCTTGCTACTGGGGGAGCTTGCAAGTCTTCTGAGGACAAGGCGGTGGAACCTATATTCCCATACTCTGGGGCAGAGGTTTCTACTCCAGGTACTTCCTTGTACCAAAAGGAACAGGGGGCCTAAGACTCATCCTTTTTTTTTCCTTTGGTCTTTTGTGTCCTTTGGTGTCCTTGGTCTAGTCCTGTGATTATAACCTTTGTGCCCTATCCTTTCTTTTGCTTTCCTGTTATTTTTATGGCGTTCTTTTCTCTTTTCTATGATTTGCTGTGCTGACCTTTTTATTGTACACCGCTTTAATGCTTCGGCCAAAGCGGTTTATCAAATGTTGAAATAAAGATAAAGATCCTAGACCTGTGGGACCTGAACAGGTTCCTGTTGAGGGAGAAGTTCAAGATGCTTTCCCTTGGGACGTTGCTGCCATACCTCCAGTGGGGAAACTGGCTATGCTCCTTGGACTTAAAAGATGCATGCACACACATCCTCATCCACCCAGCCACAGGCAATACCTCAAGTTTGTGATGGGGGCAGTCACTACCAATACAGGATCCTACTCTTTGGCCTGGCCTTGGCCCCAAAGGGTCTTCACCAAGTGCCTAGCAGTGGTCGCTGCCCATCTTTGCCTCCAAGCGACTTTTATTTTCCCCTATCTGGCCAACTGGCTCATCAGAGGAGGCTTGGCCACCAAGGTGCAGCAGGCCACGGCCCACACTATCAACATTCTACAACATCTGGTGTTTGTCATAAACCACTCCAAGTCTCACCACCTCCCGACACAGTGTCTGGAGTTCATAGGAGCCTGGCTAGACACCTTTCAGGCCAGAGTGTTCCTACCACAGGACAGGGCTGCCTGCCTCGGGGCACTGGTCCCAGATGGTACAACACAGACGCACCGTGTCTGTTCGCTTCCTGCTATGTCTGCTGGGCCACATGGCATTCACAGTCCATGTCACCCCAGATGCCTGCCTCCACATGAGGGCGGCTAATGGTGCCTCCGCTTCCAGTGAACACAGGCCACTGGATAGCTGCGGGACAGGGAGACTGTGACCCCCCAACTTGTGGACTACCTTGGCTAGTGGCAAGTTCTGCAGCACCTCCAGGAATGGATGCCCTTCCAGGCCCCCGATCCCTAAAAGATCCTCACTACGGATGTCTTCCTGCTGGATTGGGGTGCTCATTGCAAAGATCTCTGCACCCAGGGCAGCTGGTCGCAGTCAGAAATCCACCTGTAGATCAACCTGCTGGAGCTCCGAGCAATATTCCTGACTCTCCGGCCTTTCGCCACTGCCTGCAGCACCGGTCAGTGCTGGTCCAAACAGACAGTTAGGTGGCAATGTTCTACATGAACAAGCAGGGGGGCACAGAATCCTATTCCCTCTGCCAGGAGGCAGTGGCTGTCTGCTCTCTGCAATAGGATTTTCCTGCGGGCCAGCTCACTGTTCTAGCAGACAAGCTGAGTGGGGTGCTCCAACTGCACGAGTGGCAGCTGAACCCTAGGGTGGCCTCTCGGCTCTTATGGCTCTGAGGAGTTCCACTGAAGGACCTCTTTGCAAGTCTGACCAACACTCAGCTGTCCCACTTCTGCTCCCACCAACCGCACTCATGGGTGGCAGTGGATGCGTTCCTTATCCCGTGGATGGAGGGCCTTCTCTATGCTTTTCCGCCATCACCACTGATTGCTAAAATCTTTTTCAAGGGTCAGCACAACGGGGTGTCACTGATACTGGTTGCCTCCCAGTGGCCCAAGCAACCGTGGTTTCCGCTTGTCCTCAGTACCTTTGGCCCCCTGGGGAGTGCCCCAGGGTTACTGTCGCAGGGGGTGGGCTCCCTTCTATACCCCAATCTGGGGTCCTTGTTGCTAATGGCTTGGCTGCTGAAAGGGTAGCCCTAGCCCCATTCAGCCTCTCAGGAGAGGTAGAGGAGGTCCTCCTGTCCTCCCATAGGGTCTCCATGAGACAAGCTTATGCCTTCAAATGGTGCAGATTCTCAGTGTGGTACACAGAATGGCAAGTTAACCCGTTCTCGTGCTCTGTACAGCATGTACTGCAATATTTGCTCCACCTGTCACAGGCAGGACTGAAATCCAACTCTGTCAGGGTGCATCTGAATGTTCTAGTGGCACACTACCGCCTTATCGAGGGCAAGCCCCTTTCTGTCTAGCCCCTCATAACCCACTTCTTGCAGGGCTTCTTGTTATCCAAGCCCCCCGTCCACCCTCCAGTGGTGGAGTGGGACCTCAATGTGGTGCTATCCAAGCTCACAGGGCTGCCGTTTGATCCCCTGGCTACCTGCCACCTGCGGTACCTCTCTAAGAAGGTCATCTTCCTAGTGGTGCTCACATCCGCTCGCAGGGTCAGTGAGCTTCAGGCGTTAGTGGTGGATCCGCTGTACATAAAGTTCTATAAGAACAGGGTGGTGCTCTGCATGCACCCCAAGTTTCTTCCTAAGAAGTTGTCCACCTTCCATCTCAATCAGAAGGTAGTGTTCCTCACCTTCTTTCTGTGGGCTCACGCCAGCCGGGAGGAGACCATACTGCATACCCTGGACTGTAAGAGGGCCCTGTTCTTCTACCTTCAACATATCCAGGGCCACCACAAAGCCTCTCAGTTTTTAATCTCCTATATTCCCAGTTTGCTGAGGGAGACGGTGACCAAGTGAACTCTGTCCACTTGGGTGGCAGACTGAAGTGCCCTCACCTATGAGCAGACTGGGCTGTCACTGGAGCACCGGGTCATGGCGCACAGCGTCAGGGCCATGGCTGTATCTCTGGCAAACCTGCATTCTGTCCCTCTGTCTGACATCTGCCGGGCTGCCACCTGGTCTAAAGTCCACACTGTTGCAGCTCATAAGTGCCTGGAGAGGGAGTACCAATGGGACAGTGCCGTCGGCCAGCCCATACTCCGTCATCTGTTTGGGGTGTAGGCAACTCCTGCCCTCCAACTCTTCTATATTGAGGCCAGCAGAGTGCTGGTTTTCAATGGACTCTTGGGTCTTTTGAGAATCTGTTCATCTAAGACTCATTTGCTGCTGCTCACGGCTCACCCTTTTCAGGTTTTTCACAGGTTTTTGGTAGCCATTAACTAGGGAGTCCAATATGTGAGGACTGACTTCCTGCTTATTCCTGGAGAAAGCGTAGGTACTCACCTTGTGGTGAGGAGAGCTCCCAGGAAGAGATGGAAGTGGAGGAAAACCCCGTTTTTCCCTTTAAAACAAGTGACAGTTCACTTGTGCACAGTGCTTGCAAGAAAAAAACTCAGCTCTCTGCTAAGGCCAGGCCATGCCCTAGTTCAGACAGGGAGCCAAGCTTGCTCAGTGATTGGTCACACCTGTGCAAAGGCAAGGGAGTGCCCGGCAGCAAACGGCTTTTAAAAGCACATTCAGAGCAGAGAGAGAGAGGCACTTGGAAGGAAAGCACATGGACACGAGAGAAGGGAGACGCAGCAGAGAGAGCCAGAAGGAGAAACTCTGAAAGATCCTGGAAAGGGAGAAAGGTTCCAAGGAAACTTTCAAGAGAGTGACTATCTGGGAAGGAGTGGAGAAAGACACCAGAAGGCTGAGTTCCATAGCCTGAAGGATATCAGGAAGAAAGGAATCAGTAGTTGTCTGAGAGACTCGCCCCAAGGTAAAGCCAGCACATGCAGAGCTAAACAGCTTGCAGGAAAGCAGTTAGGTCAGGCTCCTGGACACTAGCTGTAGCAAACGTCTTCATCTGCTAAGAGGTGGGTGGATAGTTTTATGCATGGAGAAAACAGAAACCCAGATAAGAGCAGAGAAACAGAGCTTTTAACACTAGAAGCATTAAGGAAACTGTTTGCAGAAAGGAAGCTTTACCCTCCCAATACCAGTGTGCCTTCTCAGGGTGATTTGCTGTGGAAACAGTTCCAAGAGTTTTTAGAAGACAGGAAGTCTGGGAAAGTTTTTATAAAACTGGTGAAAGAGAGAAATACCTGGTATCCATAGAAGATATGCAGGTGGATTCTTGTATGCCAGAGTCTGACTCAGAAATATCACCAATGGATTGCTCTTTTTGTCTCAAGGAGAATTAAGCATTGTGGAACAGGGCTGAAAGACTGTGAAACAATATAGCAATTAATTCTTATGACTGCAAAGAGTTGAGAAAAGCCAAGAATGTGTTTTGCTAAATATGTGAGCTTCTGAAGCCTAGGAGCTATCGTCAGTAAAACTTTGGTTTGGAAAATAAAACAGCAGCTGTGAAACATTTACCTTATGTTGAATGACCACCAGGAGCTATGCTCTGTACAGGTTTATTTGAATGAAAGCTGCTGCCCGGTGAAAGAAGCCTTTTTGTTGCATTTTTTCTCTGTTATCCTGATTTACTCTTTTGTTGGAGAAGCATCCTTTTTGCATTTGTGTTTTGAGCTTTAATGCCTTGGGAATCCTATAAAAAAATAAATTTTCTTGCTGCCTTAAACCACCGGTCTCACAACTACATTTGTCCTTATATAAGTAAGCCAACTACAAGTCCCAGAATCCCTGGGGACAAACAAGGGAAGCTTTATTTAAAAAGGACATTATAAGGTTGTTCTATGCTTGGAAGCCCTCGGGCCCAAGCTAGGGCATCGCAACCTGTAACAGGTATTCTCCGGGGACAGTAAGAATCGGTCAACCGTCCCTCCTCTCCATGGAGTTGCTTCTTATCATTTTTGCCTTCTTTAGCTATGTCATTTGACTGAGGCAAGATGGGCACCCTTGGGTAGGAAGGGGATCATGCATGTGTGGTGCATCTCCCAAAGGCTTTCTTGAAAGCTAGGGAGAAGCTCCCACGCAGTGCTCTGTAGATGTCATCTGTATGTGAGTACTAATTCCTGCTGTCCCTGGAGAACACTTGTTACAGGTAAGTAATTACACTTTATGTCTGGGATGTTAATTGCAGATAATCTTCTTGGGTGACCCACTCACTGCCTCGGAAACTGAAGGTTTCTTGTTTCCTTAGATATGTGGGTGTAGGAAGGGGACTGTTCCCTGGTCTGAGATCCATTGTTAGGGGACTGGATGATCACCGATCATGAATTCACAGAGCTCCTTTTTTCCCCCACCCACAGTGGCGAAAGAGCTAGTGAAGAAAGGCTCCTTCAGTGTTCCCCTTGGAAGTGGCAAAACCTGCCTACTGAAAGTGACGTCCTGTCTGGCTGGAGAGATTGAAGACTTAAAGGTATGTCTGCGTGCAAGCATGTAGGCAATGGGGCTGGCCCAACCACTAGAAAATTTAGGCGGTCACCTAGGGCAGCAGCCCTAGGGGGGGCAGGGCAAAGAACAGCTACAGTTGGAGCAGAGCAATGGGTCTCGTAGCCACACAAACTCGGTTATCGGTGTGTCTTTTTACCGACAGGAAGAATGGGCAATATGCAAAGAGTCAGTTTATCCTTGTAAGTGTTTTTTTTAAATTATGTATATATTTACAAAATAAAGTTTAATATTAACAAGCGTGATGTCCAAATATGCATCTTATAGGATTGTTCTGGAAGGGATGGTGTTGAGATGATTACACTTGAGTTTAGTAATGAAAATCTTTGGTAGAGGGGGAGAAGGCGTTCCAGGGGTCTAAGAGCTAATTGCAAGCCGGTGCAAGGCTGAAGTTGCATCGCCCTGATAGGCGTTGGAGAGGGCGAGGCACTGGAATCTAGAATGCGTTTTGGATGTGCATCAGTGCAGAGCCCTCTGGTAGCACGTGGCTTGGTGAGGGAAGTCAGAGGTTGAGAAGGAAGGACTATCTTCTGTGTGCTTACACAGTATGTATTCCTGTCTATGTATTAACTGGCCAACGGATAGAGAAATAGTGCTCTTGCCAGCAGGTGGTCATTAATGCAGAGGCAGGAGGTGGAGGAGGAGTGACCTGGTGGTTAGAGCACTGGCTTGCTAACCAAGAGGCCAGCGTTCATTTCCCACAGGCACTCCTTGGCCAAGTCATTTAATCCTCCATTGCCTCGAAAGAAAGACCTGACAATCTACTCCCAGTCACACTGCCAAGAAAACCCAGGAGCTGGTGGGTCACCAGGAATCTGCATTGACTCAAAGGCACTTAAAAAAAATTCATAACAAGTTGTACCGTTAACACTGGTCTGATTTTAAATTGTTAAATAGCCTGGTACTATCTATATAAAAATGTGCCAGGACAGGGTGAAGGCAGCCCTAAAAATGATCTGCTTAGTGGCAGTATTCAGATTTTATGTATTTAAAAGATTTATATTCAGCTGTATATGCAAAAGTAAATGGATTACAAAAAACGCACACATAGAATCATTAAAATCAAATTACCATAAAGATAAGACAAAACCTGTCAAAATATTTAACCTAAAACCAGATAAGAATGTATACTAAACATTTACAGAAGGTGACGCATATATACGTCCGCCTGCTGTATTATCAAAAGTCTGATTGGTACCGTCAGCCCACCAAGTCTGTTAAGCCTGCTAAGCCTGCATATGCTGCATAAAAAGATGTGATTTTTAACTTCCTTTGAAATACTGTCAGCTGTAAAATCATCTGTTGCTCCGATGGGAGTCAATTCTGCAATTTTGGGTGAGGCAGCTGCGAGCATCCGTTCCTGCGGTTTTTGAAGTGAATCACTTTGTGGGAAAAGCACATCTGGCAGCCCTGTACTTTGGGAATGCCCTCGATATCCTAGCTCCCCCCCCCCCCCATCCCCTCCTGTTGCTACACACCCCACCCGTCACCCCTGGTGTCACTCCGGCCTCCAGTCATCCTTCGCCTGCTGAGTGCGTTTGGTGCTTCCATCCTTCCTCTGTTACACTAGATTGTTTCGGGAATATCGCTCTTCAATTAATCAGGCCAAACGCAAGTACTATTCTTGTTTTAATCTCCTCGGCTTCCAGTCTTCTCGTCAGCTCTACTCTGTTTTTGGCGTCCTCTCATCTTTGCCTTCCTTTTCATCCCTACCCACTTCTGTGGTCCCAGACCCCTCCAAGTTGGCAGACCTTTTCTCAAACAAGGTTCTTTCTCTCCATTCATTGCTTCCCTCCTGTCCAGCTCCACTTTCTCTATGATCCCTCCTTCCCCTCTTCTGTCTCCCCCCCACCCCACCCCACCCCTATCTCATTCTTGGTCATCTTTTCACCTGATTTCTGCGTCTGAACTAGCTACAACTTTATCCGCCACCTGTAAGACTACCTGTTCCCTTGACCCCATCCTCTCCTCATGGCTCTTGGAGCCTGCACTTACCCTCCTCTTGCCTCTTTCAATGCTCATCTCTAGTCTCTCCACAGGTTCCTTTCCTTCCCCCTAGAAACATGCGTTAGTTCATCCCATTCTCAAGAAGCCCTCCCTTGACACCTCTGTTCTTGCCAATTGGCGCCTGGTATCTAATCTTTGTTTTCTGTCCCAGTTTCTAGAGCGGTTTGTTTTTGTCCAGTTGTCCTCTCATCTCCTTTCTGTCAATGCCTTGCACCCACACCAGTCCGGGTTTCGTCAGGGTCACAGTACGGAATCTATTCTTCTCTTTGTTAAATGAGCTTCACGGTGCACACGAGCAGGGTGACCTCACTCTTGCTGTTTCCCTTGGTCTTTCCTCTGCGTTTGACCCCATTGATCATCGCACTCTTCTTTCTTGTCTTCGGTGTTGCTGGAACACCATTGAAATGGTTTCAGTCTTTCCTCACCGCATGTTCTTTCTCCATCCTTTCCAATACGTTGGCCTCTCCTTCTATTGTCCTGTCCTGTGTAGTCCCTCAGGGATCGGTCCTGTCACCCCTTTTGTTTAGTGCTTTCTTCTCCCCTCTCTGTCTCTTCCAGCAATCTGGCTTCTCTGCATACTACTACGCAGATGATATAATTATTCTCCACCGCAATAATTCCTTGGCCCCCGATCTTTCTTTGTTGAACTCCTGCCTGACCCAAGTCTAACTATCAGCACCTGAACCCAGCCAAATCATCCGCTACCTGGATAACCTTTGGGATCCCGCCCCCTCTGCTAGATCCCACCCTTGCGTCTCCTCTTGTCCCACTGGTGTCATCTTCTCATGGCTACTTTTGACATATTCATAAATGACCTGGAAAGTGGAATAACAAGTGAGGTTATCAAATTTGCAGACGACACAAAACTATTTAAAGTTGTTAAAACCCAAGAGGATTGTGGAAAATTGCAAGAGGATCTTGGTAAATTGGAAGACTGGGCATCCAAATGGCAGATGAAATTTAATGTGGGCAAGTGCAAAGTTATGCACCTAGGGAAGAACAACCCAAACTATGGTTACACGATGCAAGTTCCACATTAGGAACCACCACCCAGGAAAAAGATTTAGGTGTCACTGTGGATAACATGTTAAAACCCTCGGCCCAGTATGCAGTGGCTGAGGGGAGATATGACAGAGGTCTATAAATTTAATGAATGGAGTGGAACGGGTAAACGTAGATCGATTGTTTACGCTATCAGAATATAGAAAGACTAGGGGACATGTAATAAAGCTACGGGGTAAACTATTTAAGACAAATAAGAGAAAATATTTTTTCACTCAACGTGTAATCAAACTCTGGAATTTGTTACCGGAGGATGTAGTAAAGGCTGTTAGTGTAGCTGGGTTTACAAAAGGTTTGGACAAGTTCCTGGAGGAAAGGTCCATAAACCATTATTAAGAAGGGACCCAGGATATCAATGCTTGACCCAATACAAGCATTGTGGAACCTGTGTCTTTTGGGGAAACTGCTAGGTACTTGTGACTTAGATTGGCCACTGTTGGAAACAGGATACTGGGCTTGATGGACCTTGGTCTGACCCAGTATGGCATCTCTTATGTTCTTATGTTCTTTCCATTACCTTGGGATCATTCTGGACTCCGCCCTCTTCTTTACTGAATATATTCCTTTCGTCGCCCACCGCTCCTTCTACCATCTCCACCAGATCTGTGCTATCCATCTATTTCTTTCCTCAGATAGTCTATCCACTCATTCTTTTCCTTATTATCTCCAGAATTGACTATTGCAATATAGCCCTAGCCGGTGTCCCTCGATGGCAGCTTTAGAGATTGCAGTTGCTGCAGAATCCAGGTGCCCGTCGTATCCTCGCATATTCCTCCCATTTTGATCATGTCTCTCCCCTGTTGGCTTGTCTGCACCGCCTGCCTGTCCGTTTCCGGATTCAATTCAAAATTCTTATTTTTGTCCACAAGGTTATTCATACTGCCAGCCCTCATTAACTCCAAAAAAGAAGATATCCCAAATTCAGTGACACGTGGAAACTCAAAAACAAAGATCCTGAAACAGTCCACCAGTGATCTCCTTAATATTTTTTGTCGGATAACATCGAGGGTGGGTAAGATTTTTAGCTTAACCACACCAGACTGATGACATCCATTTTATTCGTAATACGTTCTTTTGTATGACGATGTTGTAATGATAACGACAAAGTTAGTTGCTTCAGCATATGTTAAGATACGTTTTTCTGGATTTTATATTTTCAACACTACATTTTTATTTATTTATTTAATTTATTTAAAGTCTCTTTTATACCGCGCTATTCAGCTTCAGCGCGGTTTACAATGAACACTGAACATTGTGTTTACATATGAACAGGATATTCAACTTGGCTAACAGGGTAACTATGTACAACCACAATATATATACATCATCATACAAAATAACTTACTACGAATAAAATGGATGTCGTCAGTCTGGTGTGGTTAAGCTAAAAATCTCACCCTCCCTCGATGTTATCTGACAAAAAATATTAATGAGATCACTGGTGGACTGTTTCAGGACCCCTCATTAACTGGCTGACCTCCTCCATTTCCATCACCCCCATCGTCTCCTCAGTTCGATTCATACTCGCTGCTTAACCCTCCCCTCTGTCTCCCAGGTACACCTTGAACACACTCGGGGTGCAGCCTTTTTCTTCTTGAGTCCTGCACTGTGGAACTCTCCCCCTCCCTCCCCTCTATCTTTAAAAACACCCCTCTTGCTGGTAGCATTCAATGTACCTTCTCACCCACCCTAGTTGACCAGTCATCCTGAGTAACCACCAATGTTTGACTGTCTGTCCTCTTCACCCTGTTATTTTCTCTTTTTCTCTTCTCTATCCTGTCCTGTCAGTCGATTGGCGTTCCTTTCTTTTTCGTAATTTTATCAGTCCTTATATTGTAAACGGCTTTTATGCCCCGGTCCTAGTGGTATATCCAGAGTTTGCATAAATAAATAGATAAGGTAATCTTGAGGCGCCTCTGGGGAAATGTGCTTTGAAGACAAGTGTCAGGATTTTAAAGCTAACCCGTCATTTGATTGGAGGCCAGTGTAAATTAGAGAAAACAACTGAATTGTGGTCCCAGTGGCTTATGCCAGAGATCTCACAAACAGCTGAATCGTGCACTATTTGTAAAGCACGTCAGATATGCTACTAGCTGTTGCAGTAGTCTAGCTGTTATCAATTGAAAGGAAAGATCTAAGTTTCCTTACTATTCGTAACATTTCTTTTTTTTTTTTTTTTTTAATTACCAGTCGTCTGTCCACGCATAGGTGAGAATCTAGGGATGCTCGTTGATACTCAATTAACTTGGTCATACCTTGATAGTGCAGTCATCGGTCTTAAAGTAACTTGGCATCATTGGGGAAATTCTCCAACTTCAAAATACAGCATCCATGTTCTGCACATTAAGTTTAGGCCTGCTGTATAGCAGAACCAAACACAACTGGGAAAAGTCAAAGTACATTTTTAGACTGGGGGACTCCATTACGAATTGTTGAGTTATTTGGTTTGCTGATGTATGAGACCTGTGCTTCCTGCTGAGTAATAGACTGAAACTAAGCAGATGAAGCCACTGCAGTCACATCTGTTCAACGCTCTTACCTGTATGGCTAGTGCTGCGATAGATGCACGCACGCACCCCCCCCCCCCCACTGCCATCCCCTCTCTGGGCTCAGCCATCCCTAGTTGTAGCAGGCCGTGCACTGTCTTTCCATTTCTAACCCCCATCTGATGTCCCCCTCGCTGCAGTACAGTGACTTTCCTCTCCTTATCCTCTGCAGTTCAGGACCTCGGTCTGTAGGAGGACTGTGCTGCTGACGGGGATCCCCGATGTCATGGACAGAGAGCCACTGCAGGTCCTGTTGAAAATTCACTTTCTGAAGCACAGCAACGGCAGTGGTGAGGTGGAGGCACTCTCATTCGTTCCAGTGGGGAGCCACGCCATTGCTACCTTTGAAGAGGACACAGGCTCTGATAGGTGTGCCAGCGGGGATCTCTAGAAAGAATGGCATGTTCTATTTTGACTAAGACTTCCGATCTTTAAAGAAAAAAAATCCCCTTTCTCAAGTCTGCTCGTCAGTCATTCCTGCTGCTGTGTTCATATTTGACATGTATTGATGAGATGCCCGCACGGGGCTCTGATGAAGATCTGCTCTTCAGCTCTTTGTGCTGTATTCAGGCTTCCCTTTCCATTTCTTCTGAGTTTAAGTTTGATTACAGCCATGTATAAAATAAATGTAATCTTGTTGCCTCACCGGTGTTTGGCATGTTCAGTATTCAAGGTGCACAGCTTCTCTTGGGTCTTCTATTCCAATTTATGGTCTGGCCACTACATTCACAAACACAAAGAAGAGGTGAATTTGATTTTTTTTCTCTATTAAACATGGTGGTCTCTGGTGCTGCAAAGTCTTGAGGAGGGTGGAGGCGTGTGAAAATCACATAGAGGGATTATAAGGGGACCTGCGAATGGGGAGAAATAAAATTGCAGTAGGATCTGAAAAGTCAGACTGGGACAGCACGGTCATCGCTTCATGTCACTAGGATTAGTGATTCCCAAATCTGTCCATGGAGACCCCAGCCAGTCAGGTTTTCAAGTTATCTGTAATGAATATCCATGCGAGAGATTTACATACGCTGTGTCCAGCCCAGGCCGATCTCTCTCATGCATATTCATTGTGGAATGGCTGGGGCCCCCTAGAACGGTTTTGAGAACCACTGCCCGAGCCTTCCCAGGGTTTATATGCACATGGTATGTTTTCTGCTTATTTTACCATCTGCGCCCCTGGATTTGCCATGTTTTAGGATAATGTTTTAGTAGGAAACCCTATGTTTAAATTGCCGTCGAGTTGATTTTGACTTATGGTGATCCTGTGGATAGTTTCCTAAACTGTGTTCAGTCTTCAATCAGGCAGCTGATTGTTGACAGAGCACCAGCAATAGTTATTGTATCAGTGCATCACATTGCTGGCCTTTCTCTTTTGCAGAAACTCTGTCACCCCTATTTATTGCTTACTTTGGTATGTTCTAATAACCCTATACAAGGATAGCTAGTCCATCTAACCAAGAGTGATCTGGGCATGTACCAGTATGCTAAGGGGGGGGGGGGGGGACAGTTGCAGCAATCTGCCAGCTGAGCTCCTGACTCTGTATGGAGGAGGAATGTGGATGAGGAGCCCGTATAGGATATAGGGAGACCTAGCTTCCTTGCTGAATTAGCTCACGCTCCTGAAAAGGTTGAGAATTCTGGATCTCTGCCACTGATATTGTGATCTTCCCACTTTAACAGAACAATTAGTTGGATTGGTTTGAAGCTAGTAAATCTTTTTTGAATTTTAAATCTAAAGAAAATGGATGGGCCGATATTCAAGACCTTTATGCGGATGGCCAGCAGGAGGCCAACCAGATAAGGGTGATGACCGAGATATTCAGCATCACCATCTGTCTAGTGCTGCTGAAGATCTTCACGGATGGCCCCAGCACTATCTGGTTCATGCAAGAGTGGCCCATAGGCAGAGTGAGGACAGTGCTGACGCTCTCCGGATAAGTGCTGACTTTAACCAGAGAGCACGACTTTCAGTCAGAACTTACTCGGATAATTTAGGCTGTGTGAAAAGCTGGCTTCAATTACTATCTGGATAAATGCTAGCTGAAAATCACACTATCCGGGTAAGTGCTGACACTTATTTGGATAGCTCCATTCAGTTCTGATATTCAGCGGCAGCTTCTGTCTGAATACAGCTGCGAAATATCCTGCTGATATTTGAGTGCTACAGCTGGCTGCCATAGTGGTTAAACAGGGGCCCTTCAGAAATCCAGTTCCTGCAGCTTTGATGCATTGGCTGAGATGTAAGACCTGATACTTTAGAGAAAACAGTGGTGGAATATGGACGGGAGTGAGATCTTTATATGTTCATCCAAACGTTTTCAGGATAGAGATTGAACTCCTAATTATCTGGAAAGAGAGAGATTAAACCGGTTATCTCCATTGCATTTTTTTTAAGCTAGGTTCAACCTGTAAGTTGTATCCATTAATAACTCTGGCTTAGTTTTCAGTCAGTGGTACAGACCTTGGTATTAGAGTGACATATTTATGCAGTAAATTCAGAACACTCCTACTCAGCTGGTGATAGGCCGTCCTCTAAGGCCACCAGTCTCTCCATGTTGGCGTGTTCTCCGTTGGCTACCAGTAACATACCAGATTCAATTTAAAGTCTGCTCTTGATACACTGGGCACACTGTATGAGCAAACTCTGTGGCATTTTATAGGATTATTTCAACTCTTTGATTCTCTCAATACAGTGCTTTTGGTTATATGATCATTGTCTTTTGCTCGATTAGGTGTCATGCCTTGAACAGCTATTTCAACAGCTGGGCCAATATCTGGAATGCTTTGCCCTCAAATCTGTGAAGGCGTCCAGATCATTTGCATTCTAGAAAACAAGACGCTGTCTTGTTTATGCAAGCATTTGGTGGACAAGGTGGTATTGTAACCAGGTGGTTAAAAATGAAAGAGCGGATACCTTGTGCTTGTGCTCTTAAGGGAACAACATGAAAAAATCCAGGTATGGCTCAAATAGAATAGGAAAATAGGTGATTTGGGGGAAAAAGAGAAATAAGGTTTTTATTGTTACCGATGGGGAACTCTTTGACATCAGCAGGAGGAAAAGTGTTTCTGCAATGTTGGTGCTTTGATGCTGGGGAGACTGGACGTATATGAGGATGACTGGGGTCGGGGCCCTGACTGAGTGGGGTTTTTTTTTGGGAGAGTTTGATGAAGTATTTGAGAGAATAAATATATATGTGGGAAGAAAGGCTGTTGTGCTGCCTGAGTTAAAGTTTGACGATTGTGATGAAGAGAGAAAGTATTGCGAGAGGACAGAGCAGAGCTAAAAAGCTAAAATTATTTTCATTTTTTCCTCGGAATAGAGAGGAACAGGTGAAAGGGGTTTCTAGGTTTCAAAGCCATATTAAGGGGGTTTAGCATTAATTCTAAGGTAAGGAAAATTTATAGGAGTAATAACAAGCTCCTATAGAGGGGGGCGTTTTAGGTGGAAAATAGGATTTTAGTAAAGGGTATTTTCCTAACAGGGAGTGATATAAGGAGAAGGGGGATCAAACAGGAAGGAATATTCTAAGTGCTGATTGCTGGTATCATTATTTTGTTTTTCTTTTAGGGGGTAAGGACTGTCCGAGCGGTTGCTGAATGTGTGATGGCGTGAGATAGACGAGAGTAAATTTGGTGCTGTGCTAGAATATTCAGGGTAGGAAGGGAACATTTTTCAGCAAGCTTGCTAAATACTTTCTCATTTGTATTAGTACATTTTTAGTGGGGGGGGGGGGGGTTGAGAGAGAGACAGGTTTAGTTTAACTTAGGTTGAGCCATTCTGGTGAGAAGATACAGCATCTTGAAACATCAGAAGACAGCTGACAACCCACCATCCCGAAGTCAGTGGACCAGATCCGGGCCGCAACGGAAGAGAGGACAAGCGGATGAGTAGAGACACTTAGAATATTTATATTTGAGCTCAAATATTCAAAGTGACTTTGCATAAAGGGTTACACTCTAACTGGATTTCAAAGACCACACACACTCATGAGAAGAAGAAAAGTAAATTGCAATCATTTATCTAAGAAAGAGAAGGAAGCAACCTTGTTTCTAATTTGATTATTTTTTATTTATATATATTTATCTTGTTACATCTTTATTAAAGTTAAGAATATAAAAAAATACTTATTTCTTATGAATTTATGTGAATGGAGAAATACAATTTATTGTTTAACTAATCCAATCACACCTTAGCTTCTTTCCTTTCCGTTTTATTTAGTTTCCTGACTGTGTTCTTCATGGGTAGTCCAGTCCGGACTTAGTGTTTTTGTACCCCCCCTCCCCCCATCACACCCGAAGTGGGTTAGATAGTAGAAATCCCGGCTACCGTGAGAACTCGTACACAAGGAGAAGCCTATTCTATCTCTAGGAACAAGCAGGAATAAGTCCTCACATATGGGTACGTCGGAACCGACGGAGCCTGCGCGGGAAAGCTCCCCAGCTTCCCAGAAAGGAAGCTTTTGGGGCCTCCCACTGCACATGCGCGCTGCCTTCCCGCCTTCCTGACCAGCTCTCCTCAGTTTCTCTTTTTCCGCGGAGCCAGCAGGTCGTGTTCCTGTCACCGCTGAAGAAATTCTTGTTTTAGTTTGTTTCTTTAGACCGCGTACCTGCCTTCCCCATACCGAAACCGGTACCGCCGGTCTCTCTCTTTCTTTCTTTAAAAAAAAAAAAAAAAATCTTTATTTTTGCACAACTTGGTGGCTTCGGTTAGGCCTCAGGCCTACACAAATTCTCCTCATGGAGAAACCAGCCCCTGGTTTCAAGAAGTGTACCAAGTGTAGTGCTGTTATTTCTGTCACAGACACCCATGACTGGTGTCTTAAATGTTTGGGACCTGACCACTCCATTCCGGACTGCCCTTCCTGCTCCCAGATGTCTAAACGTGGTTTGCAGAACCGGGCCAACAAATTCCATGTGCTGTTTGCTTCAGATAATCCAGCATCACAGTCATCCAGGTCTTCCTCTCCGGATGGATCTCAGGTAACCAAACCTTCTTCGGGCAGGTCCTCAAAGAGCAAATCTCCTTCAAAGCATCGAGAGGCTCTCACTTTTGAATCTGAGGATCCTGCCCCAGCCAAACAACCCCGGCGGGAAGCTCTGGCTTCCAAAGCTCCATCTATGGGGTTACAGGTTGACATCGATGGCACGGCCTCGACTGATCACCTGTTAGACTGCTCTGGGGTACCGGCCCATACCGGTACCGACATCCAGGCAGCAGTGGCGTCTATGAGCAATACTGTTCAGACCATGCAGCAGACCATGCTGGCTTTCTTTAAAGCTGCGACGCCCTCGGTACCGCATCCAGCGGTTCCGGGTCCTGTTCCGGTATCGTTTCCCATATCGGAACCGAGACCATCGTCTTCCAAACGCAGATCGGTTCCGCATGCCGGATCCGGGTTTTCACCCAATACCGATCCCATACCCGGTACGCCCGATGTCGATACCGAACGGTATGCGTATCGTGCGTTGGAAGCAAATAGAGGATACTCTGATTCTTCTGAGGATTTTGACTCCTCTGAGGACTCTGATGAGCTGTCTCTAGTTCTTCCTGAAGACCCTTCTTCCCCAAAGAGGAGAATGTCTCCACCAGAGGATTTGTCCTTTCAAGACTTCATTATAGAACTAGCTAAAGGACTTTCTATTACCACATCCTCTGAAAAAGAACCTAGATCAAAGAAACTGGATATTTTAGGATACCCTAAGGTTCCTAAAGAGGCAGTCACCCTGCCTATCCATGAAATCCTTCAAGAACACTTGATGGACTTATGGAGGCTCCTCTAACGTTGTCTCCTTATTCTCGTAGGTTGGACACCATGTACCGGGTCCCTCCTTCTCCTGGTTTTCAAAAGACTCAGCTGCCTCACCATTCCATTGTGGTGAAGTCTGCGCTGAAAAAGATTAAGAGTACCAAAAGGCACTCTTCTACCCCTCCAGGGCGAGAATGTAAGACCCTAGACTCTTTTGGTAGGAAAATCTTCCAGGCTAGTATGCTTATAGCCAGGATTAATTCATACAGTCTGTATATGGGCATGTTTCTCAGGGAACTTGCCCTAAAGGTACGGCATTTTGCCCCCTTTATCCCTGAGGATAAAAAGGAGGAGTTCATTTCTATAGTGAAACAGCTTCTAGATGTTTCTAAGTTCTCCAACAGAGCAGCCTTTGATTCCTTTGAAGGTGCCGGTAGAGCTTCGGGCATTGCCATTGCAGCCTGACGACTTGCTTGGCTCCAGGCCTCTGACCTAGAACCCTGGGTCCTGGATGGCTTACGGAATCTGCCCTGTACAGGTGATAACTTATTTGGTAAAGACTGGCAAATTAAAGCCACTCAAATGGATGCAGAAAATGCTACCTTAGATAGACTTTCTAAGTCTACCTCTACTCCTGCCAAGAAAAAGTCTTTCAAGAGGCCTTACTACAAGAAGGCCAGATTTTCCACAAATACTGGCCAACAATCTTCTCAGCCTCGCTTTGCTGCTAAATGTCAGCAGCCTAAACAGGCAAGGTCAAAGCCTGCAGTGTCTGCCACTCCTCAGCAGGCTCAACCCCCTCAGGGGTTTTGACTTGCCCCTAGAGAACTTAACCTTTCTGGCTCTAGAACAACCAGAGCCCCTCACCATTCCCGGAAGGTTAGCTCACTTTGCTCCCAGATGGGGGCAAATTACATCAGAGCACTGGACCCTCTCTATCATCAGAGAGGGCTACAAACTTCATTTTTCCAACCTTCCTCCATATACCATGGTGAGGCACTTCAATTCTCCCCCATCTCTCCTGGGCCTGTTGGATCAGGAAGTCTCTTCTCTCCTTGCCCAAGGGGCAATAGAAGAGGTTCCTCTTCTCCAACAAGGGACAGGTTTCTATTCCCCTTATTTTCTCATACCAAAGAAGACAGGGGGATTCAGACCTATCCTAGATCTGAGAGAATTGAACAAATTTCTGTACAAGGAGAAATTCAAAATGCTTTCTCTAGGCATTCTCCTTCCATACCTTCAGAGTCAGGATTGGCTTTGTTCTCTAGATCTCAAGGATGCGTACACACATATACTCATCCACCCATCCCACAGAAAATATCTAAGATTTCTGTTTCAGGGAAAACATTTCCAGTACAGAGTACTTCCCTTCGGTCTAGCCTCTGCTCCAAGAGTGTTCACCAAATGCATGGCAGTTGTTGCTGCATTTCTAAGAGGTCTGGGAATTTTTGTATTCCCATATCTGGACGACTGGCTCATCCGAGCTCCATCTCAGTCAGAGGCCCAGATTTCCCTGGACCGCACAAGGCACATTCTGCAGTATCTGGGACTGGTGGTAAACCTTCCCAAGTCTCAACTTATCCCTACTCAGTCTCTGGAATTCATAGGGGCCCAGTTGGACACCACCACTGCAAGGGCCTACCTACCTCAAGTCTGGGGTCAACGTCTGGTGTGCTTGGCCTCCCAAGCTCAGTCCAGCAGTCACTTGACAGCCAGAGAAATGCTGCGACTTCTGGGCCACATGGCCTCCACGGTTCACGTGGTGCCCTATGCTCGTCTTCATATGAGAGCAGCTCAATGGACCTTGGCCACCCAGTGGACTCAAGCATCAGAAGCGCTCTCCGACCAAATCCTCACCTCAAAGCGTCTGTTTTGGTCCCTCCAATGGTGGATGTCCACCAAGAATCTGTTGTTGGGGGCCCCCTTCCAACCTTTGTTGCCCCAAGCAACCCTCACAACAGATGCCTCCCAAACAGGGTGGGGAGCCCATCTACAATCCCTCTCCACTCAGGGTACTTGGTCTCCACAGGAGACCACCCTTCACATCAACCTCCTGGAACTGCGAGCAATCTTCTTTGCCCTCAAAGTCTTCCATACCCTCCTTGTCAACCTGACCGTCCTAGTTCAGACAGACAATCAGGTGGCCATGTTCTACGTAAACAAACAAGGAGGGACAGGCTCTCTGTCGCTTTGCAACGAAGCTCTCAGATTATGGGCCTTCGCCAGAGAGCATCAAATTCATCTTCTGGCAGTATATCTTCCAGGGGTTCAAAACTCTCGGGCAGACAGACTCAGTCGAGTTCTGCTTCCACACGAATGGTCCCTATATATGGACCAGATAGGCAGAATCTTTCAGGAATGGGGAACCCCGTACATAGACCTCTTTGCAAGTCCGTGGAATGCCAAACTTCCCCGGTTCTGTTCCAGGACTCCGTGTCAGGGAGCTCAGGCCAACGACACCTTTCTCCTGCATTGGGGTCAGGAATTCCTATATGCCTTTCCACCCATTCCTTTGATTCCCAAGACTCTGTTCAAACTCCAGAGGGATCACGGATCGATGATCCTCATAGCTCCACGCTGGCCACGCCAAGTGTGGTTCCCTCTTCTTCTGCATCTCTCCCAGGGACCCTCCCTGGACCTGGGAGCTGCGCCAGACCTTCTGTCTCAGGAGGAGGGGACTTTGTGGCACCCAAACCCCAAGTCCCTACACCTCAGAGCTTGGTTACTGAAGGCCTAAGCCTTCATGACTTCAATCTTTCTCAACCAGTGAAAGATATCCTTCATGCCTCTAGGAAACCCTCCACGAGGCGTTCCTATGCTTTCAAATGGAAACGCTTTTCCATTTGGTGTGCTCAACAGGGTCTTGACCCTCTAGCACTTCCTTTGAATTCTCTACTAGACTATCTCCTGCATCTTTCTAATGCAGGCCTTAAGACGAATTCAGTAAGAGTCCATTTGAGTGCTATTGCAGCATCCTTAAAACCTATAAATGGACAACCTGTCTCCTCTCATCCGCTTATTGCAAGGTTCATGAGAGGCCTGACTCTAACTAAGCCTCCCATCCGACCTCCTCCGGTAGCATGGGATTTGAACCTAGTTCTAGGTCAGCTTATGAAGCCACCTTTTGAACCGTTGGTTTCTACCTCCTTGAAATTTCTTTCCTGGAAGGTCCTTTTCCTTATTGCAGTCACTTCGGCTCGCCGCATCAGTGAACTACAGGCCTTAGTGGCTCATCCACCTAATACTAGGTTTCATCATGATAAGGTGGTCCTTAGGACGAATCCCCACTTTATGCCCAAAGTGGTCTCGCCTTTTCATCTTAATCACGAGGTATATCTACCTGTCTTTTTCCCGGCTCCTCATGCATCCAGTGCAGAGAGGAACCTTCATACTCTAGATTGTAAAAGAGCTCTCGCCTTTTACCTCAACAGGACTCAGCCACATCGAAAGTCTTCCCAACTTTTTGTGGCTTTTGATCCTTCTCATTTGGGACTTCCAGTCTCCAAACGTACACTTTCCAATTGGATTGCTCAGTGTATTTCCTTTGCTTACCAGAGTAAAAACATTTCTCCGGAAGGCCATGTCACAGCTCACAATGTGAGAGCCATGGCCACTTCTATGGCTCATCTTCACTCTGTATCCATAGATCAGATCTGTCGAGCCACCACCTGGGCCTCGGTTCATACCTTCACAGCCCATTACTGTTTGGACAAGGACTCCCGCCGGGATGCCTTGTTTGGTCAGGCTGTCCTCAAACACCTGTTCCATACTTGAACAACTCCTGCCCACCTTCCCAGGATGGATGCCTGAGATCCATACGAAGATGGCGAACCCTTGGAAGGGGATCTCCCAGGCATCTTAGCTAGGGAGTCCCCATATGTGAGGACTTATTCCTGCTTGTTCCTGGAGATAGCACAGTTCCTTACCTGTCCTCACAACCCACCCACCTCCCCTAGGAGTTGTATCTTCTATCTATCTTCCTTTCCTCTCTCTATTGTCTCAGCTATAAACTCGAACTGAGGAGAGCTGGTCAGGAAGGCGGGAAGGCAGCGCGCATGTGCAGTGGGAGGCCCCAAAAGCTTCCTTTCTGGGAAGCTGGGGAGCTTTCCCGCGCAGGCTCCGTTGGTTCCGACGTACCCATATGTGAGGACTAATTCCTGCTGTTCCCAGAGATCACCTGTTACAGGTAAGTAACTGTGCTATCTTGCCCTAGGGAGAGGGGGGGGGGTTGGTGCTTACAGTATGTTAAGACCTGAAGCAGGTGTGGAATCAGGTGTGTGCGTTACTGTCTTTGCGGCAAGTGTGTTTATCTATTGTCTGGCTCTTATTGTTTTTGATTAGTTTTTTTTTTGTTTCAGTAAGTGATCCATCGAGGACTGTATAGGATAGTATGGAATTTAAGGAACGGAAATGCAGGACTATTCATTTTGGAGATCACCACGCATTAGTGCCTCAGTATAAGCGCCCTGAGGTCCTGCCCATTTGAGAAGGGTATAGCCAGGGCTTTCCCGTTTCCTGCAGCGGCTAAGGGCTAGACTTTGCAGTTGGAGGTAGGATGTTCTGTGGCATATTTGCATACAGTTGCGGCACTTTGTGTATTAAATAAGAACATGATATTGCAGAATAAAATGCGGGTCTATGGTTTTTGGATTTAGCAATAGGTACTTCTGTCTCCAGATGGTTTACAATCCAAGTTTGTACCTGAAGCAATGGAGGGTTTAGTGATTTGCCCAAGGTCATAGAAAACATCAGTGGGTTTGAAGTCTGGCTTCCCTGGTTTTCAGCTCTCTGCTCTAACCGCTAGTTGGCTACCCCACTTTTTTTGTTCTTTTGAAGATTTTATGGCTGAGGGATCTAAGGTAGCAGTGTTTGGGGTGAGAGGGGGAGGAGAGAAGGGGATTAGAAGATCTTGGGGATTGGATACTGGGTCTGCTGCTTTTTTAACATTTATAAATGACCTAGGAGTGGAGGAGTAGCCTGATGGCTGGAACACTGGCTCGGTAACCAAGAGACCAGGGTTTGAGTCCCACTAGCACTCTTTGTAGCCTTGGGCAAGTCACTTAACCCTCCATCGCCTCAGTAGAAAGGCCTGGCAATCTACTTTTGGTCATACCTTGCCAAGAAAACCCAAGGGCTGCTGGGTCACCAGGACTCGGTATTGTCTCGAAGGCACACATTGTATTGCCTTGCCTAAATGGGAATGAGTGAGGTGATAAAATATGCAGATGAAACAAAGTTATTCAAAGTTGTTAAAACACAAGAGGAGTGTAAAAAATTGCAGGAGGGCCTTCAGAAATTGGGAGACTGGATGTCCAAATGGCGGATGAAATTTAATGTGGACAAGTGCAAAGTTATACACTTAGGGGTATGTTTACTAAAGTGCGGTAAACGTGAATAATGTGTGTTGTACGACGTTAACGATCGTAAATGCAGTATAACGTGTGTAATCATGCGCCAACGACCGTTAACATAATACTACGCGCGTTAACCGTAGTTAACGATCGTAAAGCCCCGCGGCGCAGTAAAACAATGCAGAAGGTGGAGAGAAGGGGTCAATGGGTGGAGAGTGGGTGGGGAGAGGCTCCCCTCACACCAACGCGCTGAATTTCAGAGCTCAAATCCAACGCGAATGAAAACCTGCCGTTAAAGGCACATTAAAGGGGAGAGAAACCATTTAGGTGTCAGCAATGTACAGCCCAGGCAGGAAAACCCAAAAAAAGTGATAAGTGTGATACATGTGCACATAGCAAAAGGGCACAAACACTGATAATGACACCAACAAACCGGATAAAAACAATAACCAAGTTGGTCAACAGTGGTATCAATGAGAAATACCCCTCCCCCCCCCCGCGTAAGCACCATAGAACAGATAGAAATCGTGGCAGTGTCTATAATCTGTCCCCATACAAGGTGAATGGACCCACAGTGAAATAGCGCTGCTCAGGGTTTCCCCCACCACCAGACACGGTGCCTACGGCGTGCACATGTCCCGCAACAGCAGGGCGGGCATGTTGGAACGGCAACTGGACAGATGCTGGAGAAGGGGATACAGAGGGCCGCAGGAGGCACATGTCAAGGTACCACCAGGGAATGCACCATCTCTGTGATAACATGGTGGTGCAGTGCACAAAACTACTGTATTCAGAAGCAGAAAGTCACAGGTTCAAGTCCCAGCTGTGGATTCTGCCAACCTACTCTGCATATTTTACCCACCACTACAAAGTCCTAATACAGACAGAACCTTATTTGCAGATGACGTAAATATGCCCAAAACACCTACATTTTACCCTACAGACCACAGACTCCATAAACAGCACATTACCTACAGCAGAGTCTCCCAAATGCAGTCCTGGAGGGCCAAACACCATTCTGGTTCCATGCTGCCTCTGATAAAGATGCCTGTGCTGCATATCTATGCACCACCCCCATGGTATGCAGATGTATCTCTTGCATAGCCATGAGGGACAGCATGAAAACCTGAACAGTGTTTGGCACACCAGGACTGGATTTGGGAAACACTGCCGTAAAGCAGCAGCCAACAGGGGCAGACACACCTGCACCCACAGGTCCCATCATCCAAAGCCACCTGGAGAGGCAGGACTTTGGGCTTTGCGTGCATCTCCCAATACGAGCACCTGCATACTATAGTAATGCCACCCTAAACCTGGGAATATGGTACACATCTATCAAAAGGTTGCTATGATAACTGGCAGATAGCAATTCCTAGCTCAAGTACAAGTTTTCTCTGAGTGAGCTGCAGCACAGCAACCTTTCTGACGTCTTTGGAGTGTGCTACAGGTCCTGTGTCTGACAATGTTTACCAACCTGTGCAGTGACACCTACAGTTTTGCGTACCACAGCCATTCCTGCACTGTGCCCCGGACCGTTGGGGGGGGGGGGGCACGGCTGCCCAACACCTCCATAGTTGCACAATGCTGGCATAGGTGTGGGGAGTGTGTGTCTGTCTGTCAAGTGTGCGGTGTCAGCAAACACCCCCCACAGCCCTCAGTGCTAGCACTGTTGCCAGTAGTGTCCTGCCAATGTGCATAATGAGGAGCAAGGTACTGTGGGAATAGGCTGTATAGGGTGGCCTGACCTGGCTGCATCATCTCAAGGCATAGGGCAATGGCTCGGACATTGTAGTGCCCGGCCTCCACCTGCACGAACAGGGTGGCCATAGCATGTCCTGCTGGGAGGTCACTCTCACCCTGACTGAGCAGTGACGTCTGCAGCTAGTATGTGTCTTGCTGGAACACCTCACAGGGTGCAGCGGCTGGAGGCGTGCTGCTGGAGAATGTCAGATAATGTTGGGGGAACCTAACCTTCCCCCCTCCTGCTGGAGAATGTCAGATAATGTTGGGGGAACCTAACCTCCCCCTCCTCCGGATGTGGTAAAAGCGGTTAGTGTAGCTGGGGTAAAAAGAGGTTTGGGGAGTTCTCTGGGAACAAGCAGGTAGTCAGTCCTCACATATGGGTGACATCGGCGCTGACGGAGCCCACATGAATCCACTCCCCAGTTTTCAAAGAAAGCTTTTGCAGTCACCTTCCCAACCAAAAGTGCCATCTTACCTCAGTCTTCTTTTTTCCGCAGAGACCTGCAGACCTGTCTGTGCACCCCAGATAAAGTAGATTTTTTTTCTACTGTTTGTCAATATTTTTCTCCTGTTTTCGCTGGGATCAGTTTCATCACCTTTCCGCCACCCAAGTCCTCCACCTCGGCATTGTGTTTTTCGCTTGGGTACTTCTTCTTTTTCTTTTATTTTTGGCCCATGGGTTTTTTGTTTGTAGCCTAGCTGGTCGAGATATCAGAGTTTAATCTCGTGGGGCTTATTTTTCCTGCTACTTTTTCAACTAGTGGGTTTAAGCAGTGTGGCAAGTGCAACTGCACTATGTCCCACATGGACCACCACAGTACTTGCATTAAATGCCTCAGAGAGGATCACGATGTGTCTTCCTGTCCGCTCTGCCTTTTGATGTCAGCTAAGATCCGGAAGAAACGTGAAAGGGATCGGGATCGGCATCTGAGACAAAATTCCTGCCTTTGACGCCGGTGTCAGGCAACTTGGCGTCATGCATTTGGGCTCGATCAGAGCCCTGAAGTCATCAGGCATTGGAGTTGTCTTCTGAGGATCTTCCCTGTGCGTCGAGGGCTTCGTCATAGCTGAAGTCGAGGTCCAACCCAGGCCCGGGGTGTAAGACCTCCGGGACCCAATCGCTGAGTCCTCGACCTGATGCCGGTGACAATGGCCGGGAGCACCCTTCAAAGAAGCCTTGGCGGGACGAGTCATCCAGGAAGTCGGAAGATCGAGTCGGGTCCCCTGATATGATCACCATCAGGAATTCCCCTGCCAGGGACCCGATGCCAGCCTCAGTGTCCTCAAGCCCAGCACACGCTGCTGTGGAGCTGTCTGGCATTGAAGCCAGGATGGTGGCCCTGGAACTGAGGCACAGCGGTGCTCGACTCCTGGTCACTCCGGGTCAAATGCGGCAGCCACGGGGCCTTCCTCAATGAGGACCTCCCCAGAGGCTGCTCCACCCATCCTGGAGAGGTTGGCTCAGTTGATGTCAACTCTGTCAGTGACCGACTTGAAGCCTGATGCGGCGTTGGGCATGGCAGTACTGGAGCTCCAGTGCTGGGAGTCATCGATGTCGAGCCAGTCCAATGACCAGGGGGAGCTCGCCAATTCCTCCGGCTCCGAGTCACCGTGGGAGACGGATGAGGAGTCTCCTGACACCATCCTCCACCGTTACCTCCTCCGCGGTTACCTTCCCACGCAAAGGAGCCCTCTTACCTCAGTATGATGACATGGTTTTTCCTTTTTTATGCTTGATTAAGCTATGTCATCATACTGAGGTAAGAGGGCTCCTTTGTGTGGGAAGGTAACCACGCATGCGTGGTATAACTCCCAAAAGCTTTCTTTGACAGCTGGGGAGTGGATCCGTGTGGGCTCTGTCGGCGCCGGTGTCACCCAAATGTGAGGACTGATTCCTGCTGTCCCCAGAGAACACCTGTTACAGGTGAGTAACCATGCTTTCCTGGAGGAAAAGTCCATAAACCATTATTAAAGTGGGCTGGGGAAATATACTACTTAGCCCTGGGATAAGCAGCATGGAATCTGTCTACCTTTTGGGAACTTGACAGGTACTTGTGACCTGGATTGGCCACTGTTGGAAACAGGATATGTCATAATGTGTCAAACCCAAAGATCGAGCATCCAGCACAGTATCCTATGTTCTTAGGTGTGAACAAGAGATGTTTTAAGATTGAGAGAGGATAAAGGAGGGATGCCTGGGAGTGAAGGAAGAGAAGGAGGAAAAGGGAAGTTTTTCTACGACCCTGGGGGGGGGGGGGGGGGGTTAGGAGAGAGAGAGGGTGGTTCTGGGATCTGAATGGGGGAGAATGTGTTCCTCCCCTGGATCCAGCCCTGCTTTCTTGGCAATCCCATTTCTCTCTCCATCTGCCACTGAGAGCTAGCAGTCCTGCAGTGCCCCTCGCTGGCAGAAGAGGAGAAGGATGTGGCATGAGCCATTGCAGCTTTTGTCCTCTGGACCTGGATCAGGGCAGAGGGAAGCACAATTTACTGCAGCAATGTTGCCCTAGGTCTGTGCAAGCGCCACAGCAAGGCCCGATGTAGTCCGGGTTGGCTTAACTAACCTCCAGGAGGCAGCAACGAGCATCTGCAGTCCAAGCCAACAGTAAGTTTGACAACCAGATAACCTCAAAGAAGCATCAGCCCCTTCTTTCACATGCAGGGAGGGTGGGCAGTTTTCAGATACCCAGGTATTCGGTAAGTGGCTTTTGGAAATTGCCCTCATGATGTGGAGACTGCCTATATGAAACGGAGAAAATTAATGTCCAATTCTGAACGGGTGTTGCAATGACCATTATTGTCTAATTATCACATTTTTATGGGGAAGGGTGGTGCTAAGCCCATGGAAGTTTATTAAAGGGCTTGCCTAATCCCCTTGCACTGGTCTTGATTGCTGTCGACTGCTAACGCTCCTGTGGATGGCAGCCTCTGCTTCAGAAGCAGCAAGCCATCTGCCCTCATTCTCTGGAAACAAGAGGGAGCCGGGTTAATGCCTGTGCAGTTTAGAGATCAATAGTGTGGCACAAAGTAGAGCTTGCAGCCTGTTCAGTCTAACTTTATTTGCTATGGCTATTTAATCTACTATTTTGAGATGTCTCTACTAGATTTGGCATGTATAGAGACGGTAAGTTACCATCCAAGGTTCATTTTTTCAAATGATAGGACCAAAGCCTGAAAGAAGCCCCCAGTCATTGCACAGAAAAGTGGCTGAGGGGTGTCGCTGAACGTGCACTTCTACTGAAGAAGGAAGCTGCTCGCACACACCAGTGAATCAAAGTTGAAAAGTGCACCCTTCTAGTGTGATACAGGAGTGCATTTCCCCTTTCCTCCATTTACAGGGAGAATGACTAGCACGAGGGAGGCGAGGTTTACTCTGCAAAGGCTCAAAACAGAAGTGGCAGTGGGGGATAATTCGTCTTCGAGACCCACTCGAGCAACCTGACATCTGGCCCATAAACAAATAAATGCCTCTAAAAAAGCAACATGCGCATTTTCAGAGCAGAAAATGTTTAAAAGCCATTAATAACAAAAGACGGATATTATTTAAAGTCGGGGGACCCCTGCCGGCTGGACTCGGATCTGCACCCTAGAAAAACTGCACAATCGAACGTTAAAGCTCTAATCGCTATCGCTTTCACTTTCGTTTTGTTTCTCTTCCCCTCCGTTTCTTCGCGAAAGACGGGAGCAAGTGGCAGGTCGAGGGATCCTGCCTCCGATCCGGGCTAGGGGGTAGGCAAAGGGGCTCCCAGGCCCAGCACATCGCCCCCGAGCCCCGACCCCTTAGAGTCTTTGGCTGCGGTAGGTTGGGGGAGGGGAACTGCTCGTTTCTCTGCTTTGTCTTTTTGCAGAATAAAGACGGGGTACGGACGACGGAAATGTTTGCACGTTTTCTTCTTTGCATGCTTGAGGTGCAGGGGAGCACTGGAGGGAGAAACACGATCTCGGGACTACAAATCGTGGCAAGTGGGGTCGATTCTGGTTTCTCTAATTCTGTTTTAACATCCTGGAGCCCGAGATCGATTCGGTTAAGGTTTCTATGGTGGTAAGAAACTTCCTGGAAGTGGGGGATATGAGTATTTGGACCTGCTGGAGGGGGAGGGGCTGCTAATCTCAGACTTCCTCATATGCACTTTAATTGTCATTTTCTTGATATTGATTTTGGCTCTCCTGAATGCAGACCATGCAGCAAAACTTCTGTTTTAGATAAATATATGGTCGTGCATGTTCATTGTGGATATCCTGAAAACCAGACTGGCAGCACCATAAGCTGGTGTCCTCGGAACACACCAGACCTACAGTGCTACCAGGTTTCCCAGTTCCGAGACTTTTGGGCTAATCCTGGTTGTGAACTTATAGCCCAAAGCAGTCTGGTATATGCAGTCCCTTGATTCTACTCATTGAAATCAATACTGAAGCTCCCATAATGCACAAAGCTGGGGCTGTCAGAAAGCCAGGACTGGTCTGAAATCGTCCCCCTGGAATGGGGTAAATTGGCAGCTCTGAACAGGGTCAAGTTTGCATGCTATCTCGATGAATATGCTTGAGTTAGATTAGCATGCACTTCCTCCGCTGTATGCAAATCCGTCTGTGCATATTCATCGTTGATATCCTGGAAACCAGTCTGGCTGGGGAATACTGCTGCTTGTGAAGCACTGTTCTAAACTTATCCTGGAGGACCTCCAGTCAGCCAGATTTCCAGGATTTCTGCAACAAATATGCATTAAACAAATTTGCCTGGACTGCCCCTATTTCATGCAGATTATCCCTTGCGCATATTTGTTGTGGATGTCCTGAAAACTCCACTGGCTAGGGGGTACTTGAGGACAGGTTTTGGGAACCACTTGTCTAGGATAAGCAGATAGGATCCTTAGTTGGTGAAGGAGTGATGGAAAAGCCACAAATGTAACTGGTATATGGTATGCTACACCAGGAAAGAAATTGGGCACAGAGCTGTCAAGTTACCCAGTTCCAGGAGGGAGACTTTGTTTTTGGTCAGTGCTGGTTTTGAACTTGCATCCCAGGGCAGCATGCTGTTTGTAGTCCCTGGTTCTATCCATTAGAGGTGCAGGTCCCATAGTGCATCGGGTGAGCAGAAACCCAGGACTGGCCTGGAATCTCCCTCATGGAACTTGGCAGCTATGTGGGCAGATGAGGTGGACCTTTACTGTTCTTATCAGCGCCATATTTTTTTGTTTCTATGTAACAGTTTAATTTTCACAGAAGGGCTTTTGTCAGGAGAAGGACATTTTCTAGGGTGTGCATGTTAAAAAACAAATTAGGGGTATGTTTACTAAAGTGCGTTAAGGTAGCAGGCGTTATCTCACGTTAACGGCAGCGATAAGAGGTTTTACAATGCGAAAAAGGCTCTGGGTATGTAGGAGGTGTTCTGGTGTTAAGGGCGCAATGGGCCATTTAACGTGTATTAACAGGGCATCGGCCATTAAGATTTCAAGTGTGCACCTTAACGTCCAAAAATGGCTGTGACCCTAATGCTGGATAAGGGAGCACCAAGGAAAGTCAATGTAAAGGTGATGGATGGAAGGACAGGTGGGAACTGATGGACCTGCCAGATCCGTGGGCACCACTGTTCCCTCTAAGCTGTGCGCGTGTGCGTGCGCACACACCTCGCCGAGCGAGCGCACATACTTTACAACAGAGCGCACAAAAATTACAGCTCTGATTCTGATAGAAAACAACACAGACGTCTTAAAATTTAAAAGTTATGATTGTAATTACTAGAAATTTCCCGCTTCATTTAGTAATCGTCTATTTTCATTTAATTTGATTAAAATCAATGTGGTGTACATACTGTATTCTGATGTGTAGTCAAATTTTAAAGTATATAACTCCGAGTGTCGTTATGTGGCGCACAAAAATTTAACCTTCCTTCAAAAGCTGCACACAGCTGATATTTTATGCGCACACAGCCTACAGAAAATTAGAGGGAACATTGGTGGGCACCCTACGTGGCAGCCAGTAATTTGGATGAACATATGGGAGGCAGCTGCACCGATGCACAGGGGGTGCCAGTGTAAAATGGTGCAATGTCAGTGTGTGGCATAGGACGGGGAAGACGTGTCTCCCAGCGGAGTCAGAAGTGGCAGGATGTGTGTAGCGACAGGAGGACAGAGCAGGCGTGGCGGCGTGTAGATCAGGCATAGGAGAGGCGTGAGTGAAGAGCTGAAATGCGGGAAAGAGTACCTGTGTAGGCCATGGTGTAGCAGCTTGCACAAGAAGACTGCACACAGCCGACAGAGATGGGCAGAAGGAAGGATGGCAGCTGAGGAGAGGGTGATATAGGCTGGCAACACTGTTGTGCCATAGGTGCTATCCTCAATGTATTTATACTGTGTGGGAAAATGTGTTAGTGCCACATGGAAGCCCTGATACCAGTCATGTGGGTCTCACACCTGTCCCAGCCACACAACCACCATACAAATGTGCGTACATCTAGACAGGTGTCATCCAAACTGGGCAAATGGGGCACGTACGGACATGGGGTGATACTTGCAGGGGACTATCTGAGGGGTAGGATGTGTCTGCATGTACTACAGAGATGAGATGAAGCTGTACAGTCACAGTCATGATGTCATACATGACTCTTGTCTCACATGTAGGTTACAGCTGTATGCGTGTAACTGCCTATTAGTATACCGCTGTATCAGCGCATTCACATTGGGGTACATCTTACCGACGAACTGGTAATGTCTGATGATAAACAGGGACTGTACAGATCTGCAGTCAGCTGAGCCATTGGTGGGTTAAGTGACCTGCTCAAGGTCACAAGAAGGTGGTGTCAGTCCATGAAAGTTGTGTCAGACATAAAATGTGACAGTTAACACATTCCGAAATGTCACATAAGGAGTGCTAGTGGGCCTCAAACCCTGGTATCTTGGTCCCTCAGCCATTGCCATGACCATTACGCCACACCTCCA
This sequence comes from Ichthyophis bannanicus, assembly GCA_033557465.1. Lineage (NCBI taxonomy): Eukaryota > Metazoa > Chordata > Amphibia > Gymnophiona > Ichthyophiidae > Ichthyophis > Ichthyophis bannanicus. Next base: position 60,618,822 of record CM066045.1, read on the forward strand.
AGCAGGTGTTTGATATCTGCAGGGTGAACATGTCTGACACCCTGTAATGGGCTGCAACAGAGCCAAGAAAGCCATGCTCTCAGAAGGGCATGAAGGGGAACAGCATGTTTGCTGACTCAAAGTGTGGCCAGAACGAATAATAAAGTAGAAGGATGTGTGTCTGCAAGTCACAGCAAAGCCTGGACTGTTACAGGCAGGGAAATGACCTGAGTAGCACACAGGCCCAAAATGAACAAGTGGAAATCAATCCCTTGTATCCATACCTCACTGCATAGCAATGTCTAGATCCAAAGAGACTGCAGGTCACTGCCTAAAATGTCTGTTGTGTGTGCCCATATAGGTTAGCCCCTCCAGTACCCATGAGGCACTGCATATGCGGAACAGCAGTCTGCAGCTGATCACCAAATCGAGATGCACTGATCCATCACATCGGCTCAGTAAGACACACTGACAGTTTGTGCTACAAGCACAAGCAGCTACAAACTGTACTACTGAGCAGTTTCAGCAGTCGCCCTGAGGGTGAGGATGGGCGCCCAACAGCTGGTTCCCAGAGCTTGCACTGCTAGAGATGGTCTCTGCCGGCCGTATCGCAGATCCACAGCACTGCCAGTGTGTGGCAGGTATTGTCTGCCGTGTGTTATGCTAGTCACCTTGTGTGTCACATCTGGGCCCTGCATCCTGCCCCTTTTGGACAGGGACCCTCCTAGAACAGTGCATGTCAGTGCCCAGTGTTGCAGCAGCTGATGCCATGGATGCCAAATGCAGTGGGGGCTTCTAGGCTAGCATGGGGCTGCTGCTACTATCCTGCCATGACCACAATGAGCAGGCTGCAGTCCCAACCATCTGGGACTACCAATCCACCACAGCAAGCACAGCCAAACTGCACCTGCTGCCCACCACAGGGCTGTTTCATCCCTGCACATACCAACTGGCCAGTCAGCACACAATGCATGTGCACAGAGTGACCATGTACATCCTGGCTTGGGACAAACAGCATGATCACCCAGCATTTGGCACAGGGAGGGCACCCACATCACTGGAGCTGGACACTATATAGCACTATGTGGATACATTGCCGTGCCTTGGTCAGAGTGAGAATGCTCTTGCAGCATGAACTGCTGTGCCAACCCAGGCCATACACGTGGCAGATGGGCACTATGAAGTCTCAGCCATTGACCCTACCTCGAATGCAGACACATCCTGGACAAACCGCTCTCTTTCAGGCCATACCGACAATCCTCTGCTCTTCATCATGCACATTTGCAGACTAATGCTGGGAACAGCCTTGGCAATGCATTGCAGAAGGCCACAGAACTCTGGAGAGACATACACACATTCACATCACCGTGCTGTATAAAGTGGGGATGATTGGCATTCCTCCCTGCCACTTTGGTCTCCATATCAGCTCAAGCATTGTTAATGTGTGCTCATTGTACAGGTGCTAGTAGCGCGCTCTGACATTCACGTCCGTTGTTAACGCCCGCTCAGTATGCCAGTGCTATCAGCCTGCCCTTCCATTCAGCTGTGGATAGTGGAGTCTGTGTGTCTGTACCATTGCTGGCCGATTTACTGGGGGTTGCACATGCTGGTGCTGTATCTGCACTGTAGGCTAAACGTTACCCAGAGGGACATACAAGACATGATTCACAGCCAGGATGTGATCCTCCGCCCATATAAACACTGGCTTTGTGTGTTGAGTCACAGTGCTGCCATATGGATACAGCAGTCCCTGGGTCTGACATGTTCCCCATCAGACAAACCTTGGCACGTGTTGCGATGTGAACGTCACACAGGACCAGAACATGGGTTTTGTCTGCTGCAGGTGGGTGCTGCTGCACCTGCCGCCAACACCCACAAACCATGCTGACATGCCAGCATGCTGTCAGTGGGGGTGGTGTGCAGTCCTGGCCTCTGGATGGGGGGAGATGCAGAGGCACACATTGATAGCCACGCCACCCCTTCCCCAACCAACTGCCACTGCTGGGACACCATCCCTGCTTGCTGCTGATACATCTTGGGGGGAGGCAGACAGTTGCAGCTGTGGTATTTCCCCAGGTGCCTGCATTTTGCAGCTCCCTGTAACGCTATAGCTGCTGGCGCTTTCTGCCTCTTCCTCCAGAGCTGGCTTCAGTGGCAGCAGGGGATGGGGGGGGGGCAGCTGGAGTCTCTGCCTAGGATGCCAGGAACTCTTGGACCGCCCCATGTGGTGCATCACCTTTCTGCAGCAGCAGCATGTCTGTGTGCCGCCATTGTCAATGTGGGATTATGGCGGACATCACAGATGTGCCACCTGGGCAGCTGCCTGGTCGGCCTTGTGCACCAGCAGCCCCCATGACAAGACTGACATGGTGCCCTTTCATACTTGGTCACTATGCTGTTACTGCTAATGGAGCACTACTATCACCCTCTTAGGTTCCCCTGTCTGTGCATCACATTGCACACATTGAAATAGGCTCTCTCCCCTCAGAATGCACCCTTTGTGAGGTTTTACTTGCCATTAAGGTTCTCAGCATTAAAGGGCTCTAATATACACTTTCACAACAGGCATTAAGGGAGCATCCGCTGTCAACGCCCACTCTCTGCCCTGTTAACTCCCACTCTCCGCCTCCTGTTCCTTTAATGCTGCGGTAGCCTTTAACGCTCGTTCAGGCAGGGTTCTCACAGCATTAAGGGCGCAAGAGTGTCGATAACAGGAGTTAACAGGACACTTGCTCCCTTAACGCATTTTAGTAAACATACCCCTTAGTATGCACTAAATTGATTTAACGTGTCCTAATTGACTTAACATGCCTTAATTCACCAGTTAGTGCATGTTAAACCAATTTAGTGTGCACTAAAAAATTCCTATTGAAATAAATATGTGAAATTAACTCGAACATCTAAAAATCAAGAAAAGTTCATGAACTCCTCCCCCCCCCCCAAATTAGCCGATTTTTCTTACTTGTGCCTATCCCTGGCATTTTCAAATGGCCATTGAGATGTTTATCTGTTGTAAAGGAGTTTTCCTGAAGCAGATAAGTGTTGGTTTATGTTTCTGATGCGGTGGAACTGTGGTGAGCTTGCTCCGTTTAACCTGTGGTTGTGGGCTGCTGTTGCCAAAAGCTTTTTCTGATCTGCTCTATCTATAACACTGCAGAAGATAATAGTTACTGACAATATGTGGCTTTTGACTACAGAATGAAAAAAAAAAGAAATCTTTCTGCACTAATGTTTTCTTTGGTAACATTTGGCTTGGTGGTTTTAAGTGTTATATCGATAGAGAGCACAAGAGTGAGACAAATGTTTTGTGGAGCTAAAACACTGAAGATGTGGACTTGCTGCATCAGTATTTAAGGGACTGATGAGTGATTTGGGTCTTTTCCTAATAAATACTGAAGAATTGGCAGTTATTGCTCACATCTAAAGGTCCCTTTGCATGCTTTTTAAGCATTGGATGCCTTTTGTTGCATATTTTTCCTCTGCAGAGTGGTTTGTTTATTTTAAGTTACACAATACAAGGTTTCACTTTAGGACCCACCACCCAGGAAAAGGATTTAGGCATCATCGTGGATAATATGTTGAAACCCTCTGTCCAGTGTGCAGCAGCAGCCAAGAAATCAAATAAAATGCTAGGAATCATAAGGAAAGGAATGGAAAATAAAACAAAGGATATTATAATGCCTCTGTGTCGTTCCATGCTGCGACCACACCTTGAATATTGTGGGCAATTCTGGTCGCCATATCTTAAAAAGGTTGTAGCAGAATTAGAAAAGGTACAGAGAAGAGCCACAAAAATAGTAAAGGGGATGGAAGGATATCCTTATGAGGAAAGACTTAAAAGGTTAGGGCTCTTCAACTTGGAAAAGAGGCGGCTGAGGGGGAGATAGAGGTCTATAAATTAATGAATGAAGTGGAACAGGTAAACGTGGATCGGTTGTTTACATCATCAAAAAGTAGAAAGACTAGTGGACACCCAATGAAACTACAATGTAACCCATTTAAGACTAATAAGAGAAAATATTTTTTCACTTTACATGTAATCAAACTCCGGAATGCGTTACCAGAGGATATAGTAAAAGCTGTTAGAGTTTAAAAAAGGTTTGGACAAGTTCCTGGAGGAAAGGTCCATAAACTATTATTAAAGACGACCCGGGAAATCCACTGCTTGCCCCGGGACAAACATTGTGGAACTATTTATTTTATTTTATTTTTATTTATTTAGACAGTTTTGTATCCCGCCTTATCCTTCTATCAAAGCGGTCACAACACAATTGGGGGATACATTTAACACGCGGGGATATGAGACACATACACTAATACTTACAGGGAACATGGGCTATGGAGGGTTAAGTGGCTTGCCCAAGACCACAAGGAGCACCTGTGGAACTAGAAACCCCAGTCCTTCCGGCCCAAGGTTGCTGTCCTCTAGTGGGATTTGAACCCCCGACCTTCTGGCCTGAAGTACCTTGCCCCAACCACTAGGCTACTCCTCCCCTGATTTAAGACAAATAAGAGAAAATATTTTTTCACTCAACGTGTAATCAAACTCTGGAATTTGTTACCGGAGGATGTAGTAAAGGCTGTTAGTGTAGCAGGGTTTAAAAAAGGTTTGGACAAGTTCCCGGAGGAAAGTCCATAAACCATTATTAAAAAGGGACCCAGGATATCAATGCTTGACCCATACAAGCATTGTGGGGCCTGGGGAAACTGCTAGGTACTTGTGACCTGGATTGGCCACTGTTGGAAACAGGATACTGGGCTTGATGGACCTTGGTCTGACCCAGTATGGCATTTCTTATGTTCTATTGGCAAGAGCAGGCCTCAGAGTGCCTGAAAGCCAAGTCGTTGGCTTGCTTTCAGTATGCTGCTGGCTACCAAGCAACAGGCAGATTGGATGCAGCAGACGTGATGAGCCAGTGGGCTCAGCTTTGGAACAATGCATGGCCTTCATTCTTTTATTATATTGTAGCTGGTCTGAGGGAAGATCGGAATGGACCCTTGGAGGAGTCTCCCTGTGTCGTTGCTCCATGTGTAAATTATTACATTTTTGATCAACTGCGTGAATACCAGCTGTCATTTGTCTCATGTAGCTACAGGTTTTGGAATGTGGGTGGAAAGCAGGTAATCCATGTTCTGGGGGGGGGGGAAGGGGGGCACCAATCAGCCTCCAAGCTGAGCAGCCCAGCTCTTAAGGAACCAAACATCCGCAGGACCTTGGAAGCCCACAAGAGCCATGGAGCACCTCATACCCTAGGCAAGGTACTCAGGAGAGAGGACACTGATCTGTGAACTCCAGCAAAGCAAGCCCATGTTTAATGTTGCCAAGGTTAAGTTCGGCTCTGAGCCAGTAGGCCAAAGACATATCCTCCTTTGGTTGAGGTGAGAAGCCTTGGCAAGGGCATGGCCCCCCAGGTGCACATATGCACAGCCACACCGCGCCCCCCCGCAGCAGAGGTGGGAGTCTGACAGTATCTTTTGGTGCCAGAATGTCATTTTATCAGGGGTTTTTTATACCCTTTTATCATTTCATTCAAAGCAGTTTACATTGTAACTTAAACTTGGTAACTTACATTAAGCAGGGACATTGATAACAATGGAGGGTTAAGTGACTTGCCCAAGGCTACAAGGAGCGCTAGTGGGAATCGAACCCTGGTCTCTTGGATATCAAGCCAGTTCTCTAACCATTAGGCTGCTCCTCCACTCCATTTTGGCAGTAGATTCAATACCTCATTTGCATACCCACCCCCTGCTTTACTTTGCTGGCTCCAACCTTGGCTATGTGGCCTGGCTGAATCACAGAGCCAGCGGCCCTATCTTCCGACTCCTCCACAGCACATCACACCAGCAGGCCTCTAACATCTATCCAGTGCATATGCAGATGTGAAAAGCAGTCTGTCAAGACAGCCATTACTGTTTTATATCAGAGGTTCCCAACTCCAGTCCTGGAGGGCCAAACACCATTCAGGTTTTCAGGGCTGTCCCTAATAAATATGCATGAGATGCATTTGCATGCACTGCCCCCATTGTATTCAAATGTATCTCATGCATATTCATTAGGGACAGCCTGAAAACCTGAATAGTGTAGGGGTCAAATTACTTCTGTCCACGAAAGAAGAGCAGGACCTGCGTGTGATTGTTTGTGATGATCTTAAAGTGCCTAAACAGAAAAGGTGACAGCGAAAGCCAGATGGATGCTTGGGTGTATAGGGAGAGGAATGGCCTGCAGGAAGAAGGAGGTGATGGTGCCTCTGTATAAGTCTTTGGTGCGACCTCATTTGGAGTATGGTGTGCAATTCTGGAGACCGCACCTTCAAAAGGATGTGAACAGGATGGAGTCGGTGCAGAGGGTGGCTACTAAAATGGTTAGTGGTCTTCGTTATAAAGCATATGAGGACAGACTTAAGGATCTTAATATGTACACCTTAGAGGAAAGGCGGGATAGAGGTGATATGATTGAGATGTTTAAATACCTCCGTGGCATAAATGTTCAGGGAGAGAGCCTCTTTCAATTGAAAGCAAGTTCTGCTACGAGGGGACATGGGATGAGGGTGAAGGGAGATAGATTCAGGAGTAATACGCGGAAATATTTCTTTACGGAAAGAGTAGTGGATCCGTGGATAGTCTCCCAGTGGAGGTGGTAGAGATGAGGACAGAATCTGAATTCAAGAAAGCATGGGGGGACAAACACAGAGGATCTCTAAAGGAAAAAAGGGGACTGTTGCAGTGGTTGATATGGAAGGACAGACTAGATAGGCCACGTGGTCTTTTTCTGTCGTCAGGTTTCTATGTAGGCTGAAAACACGCAATAACCCCGCATTTCCGGCCACTGCACCTTAGTAATCATGCCCCTGGGATTAATAAAGCATTCAGCGGCAAAGATAGAAAAAAAAACATTTCTTTTTCCATTTTCAGTGACTGGTATCTGTCAGTTTTGGAAATTAGTTTTTCTTATATGCCTCCGTTTCTGTTTGTCCTATGCTAAACTGTCTACCTACAGAGCTGGGTTTTTCAGGGTTTCAGTATCACTTTTCATCTGCATCTTTCTCTTCCTAATTTGTAGCCACTTCTTCGGTATTTGGTGAGGATCTTTCTGTGTCCCCTAGTCCTTGTGGTTTTGAGAGAGTGAACAGCTGATTCATGTCAGCCCATCGCACTCCACTCAGGAGTTTCTAGTCTTCTGTCCTAGCTCCCCTCAGCTGCTTCTTTTCTAAGCTGAAGTCCTAATCTCTCTAGTCTTTCCTCATAGGAGAGCTGTTTGATTACCGTTAGCATTTTGATTGTCCTTCTCTGTACCTTTTCTAAAGCCACTATATCTTTCTTGATATGGGGAGACCAGAGCTGTACTGCTGCACAGTCATGAGGTCATTTGAATCACCCAGTTCATAGATCACGAGAAGGAGTAACCTAGAGGTTAGAGAAACGGACTGAGAACTAGGGAAGTCCGAGTTCAGATCCTGCTTCTTTCACTGCTGCCCCGTGTGACTTTGGGCAAGTCGTTTCCCCCTCCGCAGCCTTGGGTAGAACCTTAGATCGTAAGCCCTCTGGGGAGAGGGGAAATATCTACAGTGCCTGAGTGTAATTTGCCTGGAACGACCACTGAAAAGGCCTGAGCTAAATATCAATATACATTTGGTTCTGAGAATATTCACAATGTTCCATACTGGTTTGGGAGCTCGCAGGGATCCTCTCTAGTAAATTGTAATTTATTTCTTATTATTTATTTAACATTTTTTATATACCGCCTTTCAAATTCTCAAAGCGGTTTACAGGGAACATACGTAACTTTTTATACATAGAACTTTTGGAACTATTTACAATAACAATTAACAGTGTTTGTTATGTAATGTGTTCCCCTCTCTCCTTCCCCATATGGAAGCGTGCCTACGTATTTTGGAGAGATGCCGCATCTGAGGTTAGATTCCTAGGTTTTCCTTTCTCTTGTTGGCAAGTCTTTCCCAAATGGGCTTATGGAATTTCTTTGTAATTCCTTCCTGCCTCTGCCTCCCGGGCCCAGAGTCAGATGGAGCTGTAGGAATGAGTCACCCCGAGACTTCCCTGGCGCAGGAAACGTTCATTCCAGAAGGAACAGCTCTTTAAACTTACGACCCAGTCAAATTGTGTTGTTAGTAGGGACTGAATGGAAAGAGAATTTATTTCTTCCTTGAACGGGAGGGATAGAGCTGCAGGAGAGAAGGGGGAGGACTGAAGGTTGGTGAATGCATTTCCCATGTTATTCCATGTGAAGGCTCAAAAGGAAATTTGGAGGGGCTGGAGGAAGATTTGCAGAGTGCAACAAAACGTATTTCCAGCATAGAGCTGTAAACCCGGGTCCATCAGTTGGCTTGCTCTTTTTGCCATCAGCGAGCCCCTTAATCTTTCTGCATTCAAATAAGTCACTTGGATCAGCAGCTGATTCCTTTCCTGCCTGTCGGGCTCATCCAGTCCTGCTTTCACTTCCCACCCCCAGTATATGCTGGGACCTGTAGTTCTGCTTTCACTCAAGAAAAACAGGACGGCGTCCTTTGAGAGCTTGCGGAGCAGGCCCTGGGCATGAGTATACGGGCTCTCTCCAGCCTTATTGCCTTTAAGAAACACTTTGGGGTCCATTTCCAAAGCGAGTTAGACATTCATCAGCAGGTTACGCATAACTTGCTAATCCAAACTTTTAAAAAAGTTTTACATGGATAATATCAGGTCATTAACATGCTGTATGGTCAGATAGTATCCATATAAAAAGGGGCCAGGATAAGTGTGGTGGGGGGGAGGGTGGAAGGAGTGCTCAAAACTATCCATTTAGCGGCAGTATTGAACCAGTAAAGAATATGTTATCTGTTTAATTTAAGTCTCTGAAGAGCAGTCGTCGGCAGCCGTCACTGCCGGTTCTGAACAGTGCTGTTGAAAATCGGATTGCATATAAGCAGCAGGTTTGGTTCTGAACTATATGTGGCGGTCGCCCCAGCTAAATATCGAGCCCCCTCATTTTTGCCAGGTTTGTGCCATGCAACAGAAACTGAAATACCTTTCATTGACCCGGCGTCTGACCTTTTTTAAGGTCTCAACTAGAGGATTGCCCCTGCACCTTTCTAGCTTTCACAGTAAAAAGTAACTTAGCCTGCAAATAGATCACATGGCAGGGGTGAGCCCAGAGCTTTTGCCCTTATTTTGAAGGCCTCCCAAAGTCAAAGGAGGCCTGTATCTACTCTATATTAAGGTGTCCTTAAGAACACAGTGTCCTAGTAAGACAGGTTCTACCATCTACTGAAATCTCACAGTAGAACTGTTGCTTTTTTAATGCAGTTTTCTGTGGAGCAATACAAAGGATGGAAAGAAAGACAGTGCGTGTGGAGGGTCTGCCCATTGACATACCGCTCGAAAGGCTTAAAGACAAGCTTACAATCCATTTCTTGCGGTCACGCCATGGCGGAGGAGATATTGAAAACATTGACGTTGTTCTCGAGACACCGGCCTATGCCCTTGTGATGTTTGAAGAGGCTGATGGTAAGGATGGTGCCAATTAGACAGCCTGCATATGGCAGGTCGCACGGGTGGCAATCCAGATGGGCGTTTTAGGGAAATTGGGGGCAACTGCCAGTGTTTGAGTCTCATCAAAGGCATAGGAAGACATTTTATCAAATAGCTTCAGGTGCAGGGCTGGCTCTACCCTTTGGTAAAATCAGGTGGTTGCCGAGAGTGTCAGCTTCTGAGGGGCGGCAATGAGCAACAGCAGCCAAAGCAAAACAATAGATCCTGACAACCACAGAAACTCAAAGAGCCATCAGCACATTCTTTTACCTGTAGGGAGAGCGGGCAAACCCACACATACATCCAAAGCAAAGTTTAATAGGATTGATGGGGAGGGGGAGGGGAATTGCTGAGTTTAATTATCAGAATCTTGGCGGGAGGGAGGGAGCGTATGGCTGAAAGTTCACTTAGGGCACCCAGTACCTTTGCACCGTTCCCCTATGGGTGAATAATATTGCGTCTTCAGAACAATAAAAAACAGAGATCTGACATAGCAGGTACTGTTAACCAACTAATATTCTTTGAACAGTTGCCCCCACCGCTGAAGGTCCGAGCAGCACACAGAAGTGAGACTAAGAGCAGGGCATGGGACAAGAGGCAGAGCCCATCTACCATTTTATCACTGAAATGATAACTGTTCCCCCATCGATCTCATCTGTTCTTTACCTAGTGGCCCAGCGGGTGCTGAAGGTGAAAGGCCATGTCCTCTCGGTCAATGGAAGGACCTATGCGTTGAAAGTAACACCTCTGTCCACTGAACTGAGCCCTGATGAGGTAAAGTGTTGTGGAATTCAGCTGCTCCTAGGGATGGAAGTTTTTGGGGAGAAGGGGAAATGTTTAGGAGGGGGAGTCATACGTTTGGTTTATTCTGTGATGCTGTGTCATGATTTTATAGCAGGACACCTAGATTAAGCTTGTTTTATAAAGACAATGTAGACCCCCACCAGAACCAGCTCCTGTGGTGCATAAATGCAGACATGCACATTTACATTCGCTCCGAAGTCGGTGTGCGTGTGTGTGTGTGTACTCATATCTTTTATAAAATAAGTGGGTGCTTTGCAGCTCATCCTATGCTCCATGCGCTCTATGCTGTTGAAGACGTCTACAAGCATGCACTTTCTTGTTGCCATGCATCGTTACAGCTGCATATAGCACCTCACAGTTCAATTAAAGGCCCCTTCATGCAGAAAAGACGTTACAGAATGACCCTCTAAAAGGTGATAAACTGCGGCCACGCCACCCAGAGTAAGCCCGATCTCATCTGATTTCAGAAGCTTAGCATAGTCAGGCCTGGGAGACGTAGCCGCAGACAAAGCAGATTTGAATATGTGCTAGTTCTTGGTACCAGCAGCAAGTTTAAATGCGAAAGCACATGCGTGTTTCCCATCTGAGCACAGGTAACAAAGTGCCTAGGGAGTTTGCATCATTTTAAAATATTTCCAGTGTTCTATTTGTAATATACTTATGGGGGATATCCATCGCCACTGAAGTCTAACCCTGGATATTTCCAGTGTTCTATTTGTAATATACTTACGGGGGATATCCATCGCCACTGAAGTCTAACCCTGGATATCCAGTGCCAGGCCAGTACATGGCCACTGGCATTGACAATCTGGGCCACTGCAGAAACCGGAAGCTAACTGGGCATTGGCTCAATATCGCCGCTGTCTGGCTAGCTGCCATGGGCAAACCTAGGTCAGCATTTGCTGTACCGTAATGAGTCGCTGCCCAGTATCACCACTGCCTGGTTCGTGATGGGTGCCACCTCCACCCCACCCCAGAGCGGCCCCGACGCTAACCGCTTAGTCCTGGGGCATGTAGCGGCTGCACCCACGGATATGCAGCTCGGTGGCATTTGCATGGTTTGTGTAAATGCCCTAGAATATCCCCCCTGCCCCCTTAGAATTTTAAACTGGCGGGATGTACATTTTTAGAAATAAGTTTTGAACCAATGTGAGTAGTTTGAAACTTTTCCCCTAAGTGAAGGGAATAATTATATAGAGCGTTTTCTGAATGTAAAGCCTGCTTGACAGGTGGAAAATAACTCTTATGTATGTGCATTCAGCTGCGCAATTTAATACATATGCACACCAACGAAATGGCACATACTCACCTGTGCATTGCGAATCGGCATTCCCAGAAGCATGGTTTGGACGCAGAAGGGTCAGAGTTGTCATGTCGGCACATCTTTTATAAAGTATATGAGTTGCTCATAGAACACACACACACACATTTATATATTCTTCAGAACAGGTGTTGATTTGTGTGTCTATGTTACCTTTATAAAATGTGCACCTTCTGGCCCAGTTATTTACTTTGTCTAATAGTTTCATGGGGTGTCCCCTAGTCACAGTATGAATATTTTTTTTCAGTCAGCACCAGTTGAGCTGTGAAATTTGTTTCTGGAGAATGTAGTCAAGGCTTGTAATGAAGTTGAGTTTGGACAAGTTTCAGGAAGAAACCATTAGCTATTATTTCATAAGAACATAGGAGGTGCCTTGCAGAGACAGACCAGTGGGCTATCAAACCCAACATCCTGTTGGCCAGTCTGGGTCACTCAGAAGAACCCAGCAGATCCTAATTGACTTGAAGGTGTGCTGCTTCTGGGAGTGACATCTCCCTATTAAGATCTTCTGGGTACTTCCAAGTGACCTGGATTGGCCACTGTTGGGGGACAGGTTGCTGGGCTCTATGGAGTACCGAGCAATGCAGATCTTGTATTCTTAAAATCTTGGGGGAAGGTTGCATCTTGATTCGTAGTCTCAAAAGATTTACCATCTTAAATACTTAAACTCTATTTACACAGATATTTTCCAGAGTCTCCATGATTGTTGACTACAGAAGATTTCCAGATAGCATCAAACATGCTATGAAGAGTCTGAGGGAAATCCATAAAGATGTTCAGTTTAGCTTTGATCAGACGGAGGAACTATTCACTGTGAATGGGAAATACACAAAAATTCAGGCCTTCAGCAATGATGTCATGAAAATGTTAGGCCTCAGAAATAAGAACTTAAACAAACAGCTTTCACAGCAGAGGAATCTCGAGAAGGATGATGGCTCCAAGATTAGAGTTACTCAAAACTCAGATGAAGTCATTTTTCCCTTGGTAGAATCCAAGTCTGAAATGTGGAATGCAAAACCCAAGGTTGAAAATGAAACCCAAAGCCTAAGGTCCAAGGCTGAGAAACAAAATCCAAGGTCTAAACCTGAAATGCAGAATGAGAGGGTTGTTGAGGGTAATGGTCTAAAAGCTGAGTACGGAAACCGCAAGGATGCACAAGCCATTGAACGGTTGGAAGACTTTTCTTTGGTGATGGATTCTGACATATACATGTACATTCAAAAATTCCACTGGGCAGAATACCAAAAAATATTGTGCAAACATGAGGTGGAAGCTGTGGATGTGAGCAGTGATGACATAACTACGCTCTACCTGCAGGCGGGTTTTGAAACATCCAATCACGTTGGCGCTTTGACAAATGCCCTCTATGATCTTCTGCACCTGTATCAGCAATTTGAGGCAAGTCTTCGGAAAGAGCAGATAAGCAAAACAGATTTGAAATATGACCATAGGACTCTACAAAAGGTGCCCAAAGAACTTCAGAAGCTGTGTCCCTCTCTCCTTTGCCTTGAGGATGACAGGTACTTTCACATCATTGGCAGTGTAATTGATGTATCCCAGGCCAAACATTATATTCAAGATTTAGTGCCCCCGAAGGACATGGGGAAACTGGTTAAACCAGCAGAGCCGTCACTTGGCCCAAATGCTGTATCTCGCCACAAGACAGCCAGCCCCAGAAGCTCAGTGGAGTATAAAACTGACATTTTGCCAAAAAAGACAAGCCCCACCAAGTTTGAAATGAAGGGAGAACACAAATTAGCAGCTAATTTCATCCACCCAAAAGCTGAGGTGTCTCTTCTAAAACCAACGTCCTTGGTTGATAATGACGGCTTGGGCTCATCAGATATTTACTCCAGGGAGGGTGATCATCAGAAAAATGGAGAGAAATTACTGAGCATTCAGCTCAATCAAGAGCATCCCATGCGAAACACTGAAACCTTACCTGAATCTGGTACCGGTGCAGGAGAGAGTATGCAGAAAGACCCTCAAGTGACCAGCAGGATGAAAGGAGACATCTCACCCAAGACTCTGGAGACCTCTCCATCATGCAACATGGACAGGGGCACTGATGATTTTTACAGAACTGGCACGAGGACGAGTTTAGGTTCCATGAAAGCATCTTTACATGGCAATGCACTGCAATATTTGGGTCTGTATGGCATAGCTGGAATGTCTAGCCTTTCAGACTCTGAACCCTCTAAACCCCAAATCACTCTTAGGAGATCAAATAGCTTCTCTGCTGTTAGACTGAAAGAAGTTAACTCACCTAGCCTGGAAATTAACTTCAAGGAACCCAACAAAGAGGTGAAGGATACCAAGATTTTGGATGAAATGTGTTTGTATACATGGTTGTGGGCTTATATGAAAGACATGTCAAATATTACAGACCTGTGCACAGAAAATGCAGTTCGGACTGATGAAGAAAACATGCAGGACATCACTATCTTAAAAATCAGAGCAGATGACAAAACAAAACTTGACGTGGTCAAGCAAAACATACAGTCTCTCTACTATAGGTTGTCCACTGAGCTTACCTACCAAACCTTCAGCTACTGTGAGATTGGTGTTGAAGGACCTCATGATGAAGCATTAAGTGAGTGGTGCTGCAGTCTATTAAGCCATTGTGATAAGCTTAGACTGAGCAAGCTGGAACATAGCCTACACCTCACGTACCCCAAGGAGGCACAGTCTAGCATAGCAGAATACACCAAATTTATCCAAAGTAAATCAAAGGCCTTGAGGCATTCATTACAGCCATGTGTCACTGATAAACATATGCCTAAGCAGCATCAAACTGAAGAAGACAAACACCAAGGTCATGCTTGGGATGTAAAACATAACTATGCCTCTGATCCACATTCAGCTATTGCCAATTTGGTATTTCGTTCAGATGTTTCAGATCATCAAATCTGCTTAGACAGAGAAGAAGCTATTGGGGAAATGAATTCTGGCCTTCAAAGAAGAACCTCAGATGATCTTAGTGCTTTTCAAGGAATGGAAGGTGAGGAGGATTCAAGTCAACCCAAAGAACTGCTAGCACTGAGTAGTGATGACATCAAGGACATGGCAGCAGAAAATGGCATTTGCATAGGGCAGACTAAAGCTTTTCAAGAAGGAAGCATCTCTGAAAGAGAAGCCCTCACTCATCCAAGAGACCTGATGAGGCTAGAGATAGGTGGTATGGAGACAGATGCCTCCAAAGTCAAGAAAGCTCTTCCAAATAAATTTCAGCTTATGAAGAACAAGTGTAAAGGAGACCTCCATGATGAAACAGGAAACCAGAGACATAGCCTTCACCCTTGGGATGACATCCCACTGTCATTGCCCTTAAAGCTATATAACACACAGCAGAATTACATGGGACTGAAGGCATTGAACGAGCAGTCGGGTTTCATTTCCAAGCTGAGCTTAGGTGGTCCAGCAAACCTGGATAAGTACATCTTTCCAAACCGTGAGAACCAGGAAGAGAGTGCAACCAAACCCCAGCTAAGACAGCCCAGCATGGGCCAAGAGGCACTGGCAGAGAAGGCCAGGAATTGCGACCAGTGCAAGAAAGGAGATACTGGAACAGCCACCGCCCAATGTGGACACTCTTTCTGCAGAAGTTGTTTCTCTGCGTCTGAAGACACATGTGCAGCTTGCTTGCGTTCCCATCCAGCTGATATTCAATATGCAGTCAAAGGCAAAATGACCCATAGAACCCTGTCTTCCAGCTTAATGGGTTATTACCAGGACCCAACCTTAAAAATCATATACGACATTCCTGATGGGATACAGGGGGTAAGCTGATGGACCTTCTAGCATATTCTTTCACTGTGTCATGATACCAGGAGAAGAGAGAAAGCATTAGGTTAATCTGGGCAACTCCTAAGGCTATAGTCTAGAGCAGCAATTATCCATGGGACACAACGCAGCCAGTCTGGTTTTCAGGTTATCTACAATGAATATACAAGACAGATCTTTATGCAAATTTAGCTCATGCATATTCATTGTGAATATCCTGAAATAAGATTGGCTGGATGTGCCCCAAGGAGTGGAGTGGGTATAGATATATTCTTACAAAACGTAGCTCCCACAAGCTGCAGGATATCAGGTTTACTGGATGTAAAGCGTAGTTACTCACCTGTAACAGGTGTTCTCCAGGGACAGGAGGAATCAGTCCTCACTTATGGGTGACAGCACCGACTGAATCCACGCGGAGCAATGCCCAAGCTTTCAAGAAAGCCTTTGGGATTACTGCCACGCATGCGTGGTCCTCTTCCCGCCCAAAGGTGCCATCTTGCTCAGTCAGGTCCCCTAGCTAGAGCCCTACTAAGCAGATGACAAGGGAAGGATAAAAATAGCAACTCTTCAGGGGAGGTGGGAGGGTAGTGAGGACTGATTCCTGCTGTCCCTAGAGAACACCTGTTACAGGTGAGTAACTACGCTTTCTCCAGGAACAAGCAGTAAGTCAGCCCTCGCTTATGGGACTCCCCAGCTACAGGCTACCAAATCTGTAACCCAAAAACACCTCTGTGAGGCCGTGAGCAGAAGCCGATGCCCGAAGGAGCCTGAGTCTTCGGGTCCCCGGGGCAAAGCTGTTGGTAGCCACCAAAGAAGGGTCGGAGAGCAGGAGTTGCTTATACCCCAAACAGATTACAGAGTACAGCCTGGCCGAAGACGCTGTCCCGGTGGGACTCCCTCTCCAAGCAGTAGTGCGAAGTGAAATTGTTCGCTGAAGACCAGATCGCAACCTGGCAGATGTCTGTAAGAGGCACTGAGCACAGCGAAGCCGCCTTGGCCCGGACACTGTATGCAGTGATGCACCAATCCAGTGATGCACCAATCCAGTGGAACACCTGCCTTCGCCTGGGCGAAGGCGATGCAGTCCGCCACATAGATGGAGAGGGTGCGCTTGATGACTGCCTGCCCCAGACAGTTGGGATCGTAGGCAACAAAGAGCTGATCAGGCTTGCGATGAACCTGGGTGCGCTGCAGGTAGAAGGCGAGAGCCCTCTTGCAGTCGAGAGTATGTAAGACTGTCGATGCCCGGTTGGCATGAGGTCTCGGGAAAAAGGTTGGCAAGACTATCTCCTGATTGAGATGGAAGTCCGAGACAACCTTCGGTAGGAACTTGGGGTGGGTACGGAGGACCTTCCTGTTCCCATAGAACCTGGTGTAGGGAGCCTCAGCCATGGGGGCCTGGAGTTCACTGTCTCGCCGAGCCGAGGTCAGAGCCACCAGGAAGACTACCTTCCAGGAGAGGTGCCGAAGTGAGTACGTTGCCATCAGCTCGAAGGGTGGCTGCATAAGCTGCATGAGCACAATGTTCAGGTCCCACTCCGCTGGAGAGGCCAGATAGGAGGCTTGGAAAGTAAGAGGCCCCGCATGAAATGGGAGACCAGGGGCTGCCCCAAGAGGGGTTTACCCTCGATAAGGAGGTGGTTATAACCGAGATGGCGCTCAGG
Source organism: Ichthyophis bannanicus (assembly GCA_033557465.1). Classification (NCBI taxonomy): domain Eukaryota; kingdom Metazoa; phylum Chordata; class Amphibia; order Gymnophiona; family Ichthyophiidae; genus Ichthyophis; species Ichthyophis bannanicus. The sequence goes on from CM066045.1 coordinate 60,635,895, forward strand.
TGTACCCTGACCGAGTTGGACTTCAGTTCCTCCTTCGAGAGGTGGAGGAGGTACTAGAGAACACACTGGAGAGTCGATCTGGAGCTCGAAGCACCAGGCCGAGAAATGCCGCCACTTAAAGGCATAGGCTTGCCTTGTCGAGTCCTTCCTCGACGCAAGGAGGACCTCCTCGACCTCCCCTGAGAGGTGTAGTGGGGCTAAGAAGACCCTTTCTGCTGCCAGGCTGTAAGGGACAGTGAGGCCAGGTTCAAGTGGAGCACCCGTCCCTCCTCCTGTATTAGCAGGCTCGGGGCGCAGCCTAGGGGGACTGGAGGCTCAGATGAGAATTGGAGAAGAAGCGGGAACCAAGGCTGTCGAGGCCACAAAGGAGCCACGAGAATCATTGCAGCTCGCTCCCGCAGGACCTTGTGTAGGGTCCTTGCAATGAGTGTGGGGGAAGGCGTAAAGAAGCCTGGAGGTCCAATTCAAGAGGAACGCATCCAGAGCCACCCTGCTCTGGTGTGGAACCGGTCCGCAAAAGCAGGGAAGCTGCGCGTTCACCAGCTGGCAAACAGGTCCATGGACGGAGTCCCCCACCGATGGAACAAGAGGCTGGCTGCCTCCAGATCCAGGTGCCACTCGTGTGGGCAGAGGATTCTGCTGAGTTTGTCCGCGAGGACATTCTCCTGGCCCGGGAGATAGACTCTCTGAGGGTCATGCCCTGGCGAACGGCAAAGGAGGACCACCTCCCGACAGAGGGGCGGGAACCTGTTCCCCCTTCCTTGTTTATGTAGAACATGGCTACCCTTTTGTCGGTCTGCACGAGCACCGACTTTCTCCTCAGGTGATATTCGAAGGACCTCAGGGCCCACCGAGATGCCTGAAGCTCAAGCAGATTGATCTGCTGCTGAGATTCTTCAGGTGACCACTGTCCCTGGGTACGTAGGTTGCCGCAGTAGGCTCCCCAACCCAGCAGGGAGGTATCCGTCGTCAAGATAAGTTTGTGCTGCGGGTCCTGGAAGGGCATTCCTCAAAGAAGGTTTTGGGGATCCTGCCACCAATCCAGGGAGGTGCAAAGACTGCGGGAGACCTGGACGGGGTCCTGGAGGCCTGGCTTCATTGTGTCCTGAGGCACCACTGAGCCGTCCACATGTGCATGCGAGTGTGGGGAACAGCGTGGATGGTGGAGGCCATGTTCCCCAGGAAGCGCAACATGGCTCATGCCGGAATCCGAGCCTTGCCTTGGACCTTGGCCCCCAGGGCGCGGAGACAGTCCGCATGGTTCCGGGGCAGGAAGGAAGTCGCCCACTCCGTGTCGAGAAGTGCGCCGATGAACTCCAGGATCTGCACCGGTTCGAGGTGGGACTTGGAGTAATTGACCAGGAAGCCGAGGCGTTCGAGGAGGAAGATCATGCACGATGCCACATGGTGGGCTTCCCCAGCTGATGCCCCCGTGACGAGCCAGTCGTCTAGGTAAGGGAAAACAGGTATGCCCTGCCACCGGAGGCAGGTGGCAGCCATGGAAAGGCACTTGGTGAAGATCCATGGGGCAGACGCGAGCCCGAAGGGGAGCACTCTGTATTGGTAGTGCTCTCCCTGCACCCTGAAGCGCAGGTAGTGCCTGTGCTGGGGATGGACCAGAATGTGGGCATAAGTGTCCCTGAGGTCCAAGGAGCATAGCTAGGAAGGGCAGCAGGACACCAAGCAATAGCATTTTAAAACTTCTCCCGCACCAGAAACTTGTTTAGGTTCCTGAGATCGAGGATGGGCGTAGGCCCCCTGTCTTCTTCGGAACAAGGAAGTATTGGGAGTAGAACCCTCGATCTCAAAGGTGCGGCGGTACCTTTTTGACCGCCCATGGCCGAGGAGGTTGGTTAGCTCCTGTTGCAAGCAAGCCTGGTGCGAGGGAAGCTGAGAAGGCTCCGCGGGGGAGAAGAGAGGAGGGAGCCTGTCCAGGTGAAGATGAACGCCCTGAGGACCCAGGTGATCGACGCCCATTGGGGGCAAAATGTGCTGCCGGGGGGCGAGAAGCTATGCCTTTGGCGTCAAAACCCCTGAGTGGGTTGGGGTGGTGCCGGTAGTTGGGCTTTGGGCCCTTTAGGTTTGCGATGGCCGTGCGCACCCCCTTACCCTGCGTGCCAGTGGTCGGTGTGGGGGTGGGCGGGTAGGGCGGATATCCCCGATAGGGGAGTCCCTTCCTTTAGAAGAACGGCTTCTTTGTTTGCTGCTTCTTCCATGGGAGAGAAGAGGTCTTATGCGAGAGGTGGGTTCAAGTTACGAACTCTGTTTCAATTTCGGCAGCCTTATCCTCCATGGGCTTGCCAAACAGTTGTTCACCTAGGCAGGGGACATCCAAGAGCTTCTCCAGGACCCACTGCTCCAGGTCTGAAGACTGGAGCTATGCCGGTCGCCGCCACTTGGGCAGAGGACTCAAACCCGTCATATGCGATGCGGGAGAGGTACTTCAAGCAGTCTGCGACCAACCTCAGGAGGATCTGGAACCTGAGAAGGTGTTCTCCCCCAAGACCTGTGAAAAACCCACCGAGCTCTTTGGCGAGGTTGTGCAAGAGCATGACCATGTACAGTTGGTAGGCCTGAATGTGACTCGTCAGCATGGACCCCTGATAAGCCTTGCACCCAAGGGCGACGAGGGCTCCTGACTCCCTGCCCAGCGGGACCGAAGATTGTGACTTCGGGCTCTTTTGCTTCCGCATCGCTGATTCCACTACCATGGAGATGTGCGGAAGTTGGGTCTTCCAGAACCACGGGCCGTGCTGGACCCTATACATGGCATCGAGGCGTTTGCTCACAATGGGGACCAAGGCAGGCACCTCCCACATGCGGAGGAGCAGCCAGGACAGAATGGGAGGCACTGGGACCGTAAGAGACTCCCGAGGCGGGGACTCATACTGTAAGAGTCGAGTTCCTCTGCCCTCGGTTCTTTCTCAGCCTGCGTGGCCAACGTGAGGGCCCGCGCCATGTCCCGCACAAACACTAGAAAGGATGTGTCCTCGGGAGGTGAATGCCTCTGGGGGGTGGGTGGGGACGGGTCTGAAAGAAGGTCCCTGTGAGCACAGGGCTCTGGGGAGGTATCCCTGTCCGACTCCCAGCCCGAGAGGTCCAAAAAGGAGTCAGTCAAGCTGGTTGCCCTGTCCAGAGGCTGAGGCCCGCTTGGAACTGGAGGCACTGGCCTTGGAGGACCTCGCCCCTGAGGAACGGACAGTGAGCAAGACCGGCACCGAGGACCCTCACGAGGCCCACGGCTCTCGGGGGTTTCCAGGGCAGGTTTAGGTGTCCCTCTCAGGGGAACCTCTGTCTTGAGGCGCGAGCCAGCAGTGCTGGGAAGAAGCGCCTGCTGGGCAGCTAAGAAGGCAGAAATGCTGCGCTCTAGTGCCAGCATTCGGGACTCCACACGGACGTGGGTCCCTGCGATGCCGAAACTGGGGTTACCGGTTTGGCGTGGAAGAGGAGAGGGGGGTCCTCACCGGGACAACCTAAAGGAGACCGGGCGCCATCACCGGAGGCCTCCATGTCTGTTCGAGGTATCTTTCGAGGCCACTCCTTATCCGACTCTCGGGGATGCTGGGGAGGGCTGAGCGACCGAGCACGAGAACGTTCACGCTTGTCCGGAGCTCCTGACAGCGACTTTGAGTTCTTCTTCTTCTTCTTGCGCCTCTCCACCTCAGGGGACCCCTGATCAGAGTGCTGCCTTGAACGCAGGGCCACTGCGGAGGATCCCATAAGCGGAGGGATGGCCGAGGATGCCACCGGGGATTCCAGGGCTGCCTTACGGAAAATGTCATCAGACCTCTTCTTACGACTTAGCAGGGCCTTGGCGGACATTTTCTTACAGAGAGAGCAGAGCTTCTGGTTATGGTTGGCCCCCAGACACCGGAGACAGCAGTTATGGGTGTCTGTGAGCAATATATTTTTGGAGCATCTGTCACAATTCCTAAAATTGGTGGCCATTGGGGCAAAAAGGGCCCTTGCTAGGTTGAAAAGGGCGCGAAAATTATTCCAAAAAGGCTGGAATAAGGGATGTCCCTTCGCTCGGGGAAAAAAGAGCAAAGGGGAGATGGGAGAGAGAGGGCCATAGGCCAAAAACGAAAACACTTTTTCCGAAGGACGAGGACGTGCATCCGAAGGGCTCTGCGGAAAAAGGGAGACTGAGCAAGATGGCACCTTTGGGCGGGAAGAGGACTTTCTTTGAAAGCTGGGGAATTGCTCCGCGCGGGCTCCATCGGTGCCGACATCACCCATAAGTGAGGACTGACTTCCTGCTTGTTCCTGGAGAAAATTAGGTACTTTTTGGCAGGGAAAATGATTCTATCCCTTAGCTCCTCCTCTTGTCCCTTTTTAGTACAAATCGTGTTTATTGACAAAAAACTCCCAGATTGTGGGTACACTTTTACATATTTTTATATTACCCTCTCAACCCCACCGCCCCAACTCAAATAACCAGAGGTTGTCCCAGGTGAAACATGCACTTCAGTTCCATTCATCCTTCTACCCATGCTACAGTATCCTTCCAGTAAAAGCCACAGGACTACAGAGTCAACAACTCGTTTCACGCACAAGACTTGAAGGTATCGCTATATCTTCTCCACATGGCCAGGAACAAATCCCAACATTTCTCATGACCCTTAGAAGCCAATTTTTACAGCAGCACCAAACCATGGAATGCATTGTACCAAGCTCAATAAAAAAGGGCAACCCCTTGCCCTCCAATGCTACAACAGACATTGTTTGCCAATCACACATGCCTTCTGGACCAAGAGCTGAGCTGTCAGACCCTTCACTTTCAATTCCTTCACCTCATTCAAAATTGCCAGTCTGGGGTGAGGGTCACCTCCTAAGCCAGAACTCCCCCCCCCCCCAATAATCCTGGATCCACGTCCAATAACCGTACACTTTCTTACATCCCCAAAACATGTGACCCGCATATGCCATACCTTCAAAACACAGGACAAGCCCCAACCGAAGCAAACCCAGCTCTGAACACTTCTTGTCCCTTTTTAATCTGTTGTTAATGTTTGAGCTGACAGTCCAGTCATGCATTGATGACTTAAGTCTTTGGTCTTCACTCCCAGTTTTTGAGGGCCATCAGCAGGCTAGGTTTTCAGGAGATTGCTAGAGAATATGCATGAGAGAAATTTGTATACTGTGGAGGAAGTGGGCATGCAAATCTTTTTCTTGCATATTCATTAGGGATCTCCTGCAAACCTGACCTGTTGGCAACCCTCAACAACTGAGAATGAAGACTGAAGCCCTAAGTGATTCAGGTGAATTATGAACTGCAATTACTGTAACCAGGGTAATTTTATAACTCTGGCATGGATGAAAAGGACTCATAGAGGGGGTCATTTTGGAAGTCCTCTTTGTGCTTTGGACGTCTGAAACAAGCATAAAAACGTGCAAAGCACAGAGACATCTCCAGAACCATTTTAGAATCCAGGTCTGTGGACTCCCAAGTCTGGATGGGGACATGGTGGGGGTGTGGCCGGGGCATTGCCAGAAACCTGGTTATCCCCGCCGGATCTCAGAAATGTCCTGGACGTCTGGAGTTGCGTCTAAGTTTAGACTTGCTCCAGGTGTGAACAGGCATTTAAAAAGTGCTCGTTTTAGCTGAAAAACATCAGTCCCAGTACTCAGCACAATTTCAGTGATAGCTGCAGTGGGACTTGAACCCTGACGTCCCTGTTCCTAGCCCACTACTCTAACCATTAGGCTATTCCTAGACGTCTGGGGTCTGACACACTATCCTGGGGACGTCTATGTAGACAGCCCCCACAAACATTGATATCGGGCACATTCACGTTTGTGAAATCGCGTCTGGCTTAGACGACGTAGATTGCACTTGGACATCCCTTCTAAAATCCCCCTCCTAGTTTTCTCTGGTCAGAATCTGCTAGATTTCCAAAGGGTGTGTATTTTCACCGCAAAAGTTATGCCACGAAAACTATGCATATACCTTTACGTCTGCTCTTTGGGGTCAATTTATGCTCGTATGGTCGCATTTTGAAAAGCACACGTGCATGTGCAAACTCCTCCGCCCAGTATGAAGTACTTCTGCGCATGCGGGCTGTAAGTGGGTAAGTTTGCTCGCATGTCACACAGGCAGTTTTACGAAAGCCCATGTCTGTTAATGAAGCAGGGCTTTATCCACAAAAATGCTTTTGAAAACCACCCTCTTGGAACAGAAGTCCAGAAACTGACCAACTTAAAAACAATACCAAAAAAATATTTAACATGGAAAGTGCATCCCATGGGACCAGCCTTTGGGATGTTTCATCAGGGTGCACTACGATTTACTCACTTTGGAAATGATGAGGTTCTCTTGCCAGGTTTGTGACTCTTTCCTTCAAAGTTACCAGTTTGCTTCATGTGATTTGGACAAACTGCGTCCAGTCCTGGCATTGCTTGGGTTTGGAGTTGTTCCTTTTCTTAAAGATCCTCAGGCTGGCAGGACATAGAGATGCTGTGGAAAGCTTTCACAACCCATTGGTGTGGGGATAGAGGGGAATCAGCTACTGCACACTAGTGACATCTACTGGTCAGCTTTGGGATGTGTGTGTAAAGGAATCCAGTGTGTGCCCCTGGTTGGAGGGCTGTAAAAGAAAGAGGGTGGGGGGTGAGGGGGTATAAAAATGGGGAAAATCTAGGTCTGAAAATTAGTTTGGGGGGGGAAAAAAAGTTTATTTTCACACGTTTTGGAGCTCAGATTCTGTCTGGCGGTCTGTCTCTTATCTCCAAAGCCAGGTGATCCAAACCCAGGAAGCCGCTATGCAGGTGGACGGTTTGAAGCATTCCTCCCGGACAACAAAGAAGGTCGCAAGTTACTGACTTTGTTGGAGAGAGCCCTGGATCAAGGGCTGACCTTTAAAATCCAGCCACATCCTTCTGGAGACAAGCTAACATGGAACATCCTGCATAAAACTGTACAGCAAGGAGGAAGACTCAAGTACGTCAAAAATTATGATAGAAAATGTTTAATTACAGATGCTATAAATCTGCCTATCGACAGACATCTCCAAAGCAGATTTACAGTATGAAAGATAAGTAAGACTGCTTAACCTGGGAGCCTCTGGTGCATCTGCAGGGTTTGATGGACTGCAGAAGCTGCTTTTTAGCAGCCTGGTTAGAGAGAAACAGCTTGCCACATTGTGGGTTAGGAGAAGGAGCTGAAAACCCACTATATCCCCATATTTATTTTTTCTCCAGGACCAAGCAGGAAGTCAGTCCTCACATATGGGTGATGTCGGCGTCGATGGAGCCCCCATGCGGAGCATTTCCCCAGCTTTCAAAGAAAGCCTTTGGGAATGCAGGCACGCATGCGCGGTCCCCTTCCCACCCAAAGGTGCCATCTTGCTCAGTCTTCTTTTTTCCGCGGAGCCCTACGGATGCCTGTCCTTGTCACCCATGAGAAAGTTGATTTTTTCCTGCGTTGGGTCAAGTTTTTCCTCGGTTCGACGTTGGTTCCTTTCCTGCCTGGACTCGGTACACCGGTGCCGAGCCCGGATCTCTCTTTTTTGTTTTTTGTCCTTAGAGACTGCGTTCGCGCCTTTTTTCTTTTCCCTGGCAGCCCAATTTTTTGATCTTGCAGGGGCCCTTTTTCCCCCGATGGCTGCCAGTGGCTTTAAGAAGTGTGATTGGTGCAAGAAACTGATGTCTCTCACCGACACACACGACTGCTGCCTCCGGTGCCTGGGTCCAGACCATGATTCTACGGTCTGTAGCCCCTGTGGCAAAATGTCTTCCAAGGCATTGCGGAGCCGTCAGCACCAGCGTGAGAGGATCTTCTCCGAGTCTGCCTCTGGACGGGTCCGGACCGTCAGAGGCCTCGACGTCTTGGGAGTCTGACACCGAGCATCGTTGGGGCTCCTCTGAAAGGGAGTCCCCCTCGAGGGAGCACTGAAGGAAGAAGAAACCCGCGAGGGCGGCATCAGTGGACGTTCTTGGCTCCTCGAGGGCCAGATCACATAGCCCCGATCGCCGTCCCGGATCTTCGGAGTCGGAGAGGCCTGCCAAGCATCCTCATGTGGACTCGGAGGCCCTGAGTCACGTGAGTACTGTAGTTCTCGTGGATTCTCCTCCGGGGGAGCCGCCGTCGGGGCCCGAGTCGGAGACTGCTGGGTCTCCTGAGCTCGGACTTAGGTTGACGGCCTTGGAGAGCAGATTGTCTGCCTTCATGGAGCAGCAGCGAGTGCTGATCGCTGGTCTCACCGGCGCATCTGCCCCGACCACCGGGACATCGACGTCTAAGTCGACCCCGGAGGCCGAGCCGATTCTCGAGACCATGCGAACTCGAGCCGATCCTCGGCCACAGTCACCTTCAGCCTCCCGTTCGGGACCGAGGTCGTCGACGCTGGTTTCCTCGGCGTCGGGGCGGATGGCTTCGGTGCCCACCCACTCGGAGCCGCTCGATTCCTCCTCAGAGGAATCGGCCTGGGAGATGGAGGAGGAGTCCCCTGACACCTTCCGGACTCTGTGCGTCCCTTCGGACTCACTGGGCTCCGAGCCTCGGACAAGGTCCCCCCCCCCAGAGGATACTAGGTTCTCGGATTTCATACGGGACATGGCCAAGGCACTGGCATTACCTGCGGACCCCGAGGAGGAGCCGAGGAGCTCGAGGCTCTGCAGTATTACTCTCCTCCCTAGGAGGCCTTTACTGTCCCGGTTCCTCCGATGCTGGAGCGGTTGCTCTTCTGCATGTGGGAGGCGCCGGCCTCGATGCCGGTTCTAAGCAGGCGGGTCGATTCCATCTATCGAGTCCGCAAGAGCCCCGGGTTTCAGAAGGCACAGCTACCGCACCATTCCATGGTGGTGGAATCGGCCATGCATTGCCTGAAGAGTCAGAAGCTGCACTCCTTAGTGCCTCCCGGCAGGGAAGCCCAGAACCTGGATGCCCTCGGTAGAAAGTGCTTCCAGGGCTCTATGCTTGCTTGCCGCGTCCAGACCTACCAGCTGTACATGGGCATGTACTTTCGAGACCTGGCAAAGGAGATTGCCGGGTTCTCTGCTGGTCTGTCCGAGGAACCTTTGCAGAGGTTCAAGGCCTTGTCTTCTGGTATTCGAGAGTGCTCGAAGTCTATCTCTCGAGCAGCCTACGATGGATTTGAGGCTTCGGCCCGGGTAGCAGGGGCCAGCATCGGTGCACGCCGTCAGGCCTGGCTACAATCCTCGGACCTCAAGCCGTGGGTACAGGACAAGTTGGTCGATGTCCTTGCCGAGGTGAAAACCTCTTTGGCAAGCCCATGGCCGGAAAGGCTGCAGAACACGAGACCGAGACTCTTACCCGGACAAGGCTGTCCAGGAAAACCTCTGCCCCTTCTCAGAAAAAGAAGGGCTCGGGGAAAAAGACCTTTTACCCAAGGAAGACCACTGCCTATAAAACCTACCCTCACTACCAGCTCCCCAACAGGGCCAGCAGGCCAAGGGGCAGGGTCATGGGCCCCGTAGGCAGAAGGCCCCCAAGCCTCCTACTCCGGCTCCTGCTCAGCAGGGAGGGGGTTTTTGACTATGCCAGCATAGCCTCTCCTCCTCCCCAGGGCACAGGAGGTCGGCTGACCCTGTATGCAGACAGGTGGCAAGCCATCACAGGGGATACTCGGGTGTTAAATATCATCGAAAGGGGCTATCTGCTCCACTTCACCCAGATACCCCCCTCCTACTTTCCAGGGGAGCCTCCAAGACCCCCTCTGCACAAAAACTTACTCCTTCAGGAGTTGAAGGGTCTACTAAAGGACCAGGCAGTGGAACCGGTGTCTCACCACCTGGAAGGGCAAGGCTTCTACTCCATGTACTTCCTGGTACCAAAAAGAACAGGAGGCCTCAGACCCCTCCTCGAACCTGAGAAATCTAAACAAGTTTCTGGAGAGGGAAAAGTTCAAGATGCTTACCCTTGGGATCTTACTGCCCTACCTCCAGCAGGGAAATTGGTTATGCTCCTTAGACCTGAAGGATGCTTATACTCACATCCTCATCCATTCAAGCCACAGACAATTCCTCAGATTTGTGGTGGAAGGAAAGCACTTCCAGTAGAGAGTGCTTCCCTTTGGCCTCACCTCCGCCCCCAGGGTTTTTACAAAATGCCTGGCGGTGGTTGCGGCCTACCTCAGGAACTAGGGGATCTTTGTGTTCCTTTACCTGGACGACTGGCTCATCAGAAGCCAGTCTCCACAAGAGGCCAGGCAGGCCTCCTGCAGAACCATATCCCTGCTTCAGCACCTAGGGTTCATTATAAACTTCCCAAAGTCCACTTTGGTCCCCTCACAGGACGTGGAATTCATAGGGGCAAGGTTGGATACCATCCAAGCAAAGGCCTTTTTGCCTGTGGACAGAGCTCACAGGCTGATAAAGTTGGCCGGCCAGTTTCAGGTGAACTCTCTGGTCTCGGCCAGAAACTTCCTCCGGCTCTTAGGTCACATGGCTTCCACAGTGCATGTCACCCCACATGCCCGGCTGCACATGAGGCCGGCTCAGTGGCACCTCAGGATGAAGTGGCTGCAGGCCAAAGGGAAATTGTCAGACAGAATAAAGGTGTTCAAACTCTTGGTGGACTCCTTATGCTGGTGGAGGCATCTCCCAAATCTGGTCAGGGGTGTTCCCTTCCAGGCCTCCCCACACACTCAGGTACTGACAACCGATGCATCCCTGCAGGGCTGGGGGGCTCACTGCCAGGGAGCCTGCATCCAGGGCCTGTGGTCTCCGTAGGAGGCCGCCCAGCAGATCAACCTGTTGGAATTGAGGGCCATTTGACTAGCCTTACGGACTTTCTCTCAGATCCTGTCTCACCAGTCTGTCCTAGTTCAGACGGACAACCAGGTGGCTATGTTCTGCGTCAACAAGCAGGGAGGCACGGGATCCAGACTTCTGTGCCTGGAAGCACAAGCTCTCTGCTCCTGAGCTGTCAATCAGGGCATGACCCTCAAGGCAGTCTACCTCCCAGGCCAGGAAAATTACATGGCAGACAGGCTAAGCAGACTCCTGCAGCCTCACGAGTGGCAGTTGGATCCTCTGGTAGTTCAACAGATCTTTCTGAAGTGGGGACTTCCAACCATGGATCTTTTTGCCAGTCCGCTCAACAGGCAGCTACCCAGGTTCTGTTCCAGGCAACCACATCCCTTGAGAACAGCGCCAGATGCATTCCTGATCCCTTGGTCAGGGAGCCTGCTGTATGCTTTTCCTTCCACCTCTCTGGTGGCCCGGTCTCTATTCAAAATCCAGCAGGACCGAGCCACGGTGATCCTGATAGCCCCCAGGTAGCCCAGGCAGCCATGGTTCCCTCTTCTTCTGCAGCTGGTGGTGGATACTCCACTTCCTCTGGGGTTGCAGCCTGACCTTCTCACTCAGGACCAGGGGTCCCTCTTGCATCCCAACCTCAAATCCCTCAATTTGATGGCCTGGCTGCTGAAAGGCTAGTCCTTGCTCCTATCTAGGGAGGTTGAAGAGGTGGCGTTGGCCTCCAGGAAGCATTCCACCAGAAAGGCCTATGCTCTAAAGTGGCGTAGGTTCTCTACTTGGTGTTCTCAACAGCAAGAGGACCCTTTCTCATGCTCTGTCCAGATTGTGCTTCAATACCTGCTCCACCTTTCCAACCTAGGACTTCAATCCAACTCTGTCCTGGTTCACCTCAGTGCCCTCTCAGCTCACCATGTCCAGGTGGAGGGACAATCTCTCTCAGGTCACCCTCTAGTGTCCTGTTTTCTGAGAGGCCTGCTTCTGCTTAAGCCTCCTATTCGTCCACCTGCCCCTGAGTGGGATCTCAATGTGGTCTTGCAGCAACTGACTCGCCCACCTTTTGAGCCGAGGGCAACCTGCCATTTACGTTTCCTCTCCTGGAAGGTGTTGTTCCTTTTGGCACTCACCTCGGCTAGGCGGGTGAGTGAGCTTCAAGCCCTGGTCTCGGATAGGCCGTATACCAGGTTCTATAGGAACAGGGTAGTCTTGCGGACTCATCCTAAGTTCCTTCCAAAGGTGGTGTCCTCCTTCCACCTCAACTAAGAGGTGGTACTTCCAACATTCTTTCCTAGGCTGCACGCCAGTAGGGCAGAGACTGTCTTGCATACCCTGGATTGTAGAAGGGCGCTGTCCTTTTACCTTGAACGTACGCAAGGGCATAGAAGGGCTTCTCAGCTCTTCATTTCCTTTGACCCTAATAAATTGGGGTTGCCTGTCACTAAGCATACGTTGTCCATCTGGGTGGCAGACTATATCGCCTGGGTGTACAGGTCAGCTGGCCTCTCCCTGGAGGGTCGAGTCACGGCCCACTGAGTTAGGGCGAAGGCCGCATCAGTAGCTCACTTCCGCTCTGTTCCGTTGGCAGACATCTGCCGGGCCGCTACCTGGTCTTCAGGCCAGACTTTTGCAGACCACTACTGCCTCGAGAGGGAGTCCCGTAGGGACAGTGCTTTCGGGCAAGCGGTACTCCGTAATCACTTTGAGGTTTAGGCAACTCCTACCCTGCGGCCCTGGTGTTGGGCTACCATTCAGGTGTGGTCTTGGAGAAGATTCTCTCACTGTTGCTGGGGCTCTAGAGGGAGCGCTATTTTTCAGCCTGGGTTCCTGGTAGCCCAGAGCTTGGGAGTCACCCATATGTGAGGACTGACTTCCTGCTTGGTCCTGGAGAAAGAGTAGTTACTCACCTGTAACAGGTGTTCTCCAGGAGCAGCAGGAATCAGTCCTCATGACCCTCCCACCTCCCCTTGGAGTTGCAGTTGTATATAGTTCATTTTCTTTTTTTGTGCTGTCTGTTAGCTATGTCCTTTGACTGAGCAAGATGGCACCTTTGGGCGGGAAGGGGACCGCGCATGCGTGCCTGCATTCCCAAAGGCTTTCTTTGAAAGCTGGGGAAATGCTCCGCATGGGGGCTCCGTCGACGTCACTGTCACCCATATGTGAGGACTGATTCCTGCTGCTCCTGGAGAACACCTGTTACAGGTGAGTAACTACTCTTTCGGTCCAGCCCATTCCTCCTGTTCCCTCTGGGCTGAAATCTGCCACTGTGAGGCTTCCCCCACAAGGACCCGAGGAGTTTCTTCCTGTCTTATATACCCTTCCACCTAGGCTTGAAGGCTATGCTCCAAGGCGCTTTCTGACACCCTGTTATCATGGGGCCTAACTCCGGTCCTTAAGGGGAAGATACACTACATATGTAGAAGGTCATGCACAGGGAAGGAGGGATTTTAGAAAAACTGCAAGCTACATGTGAATGCCGTTTTGAAGAGGGCCAAAAGATGCACCATGTAGTTCATATTTCACAACAGTCATACCTCAAAATATTTCCCCATTGCCATTGGATCCCAGGCCTGCGGGTCAGCAAACTGCTCGTTTGATCCGGGCTTTGGAGGGGTGATTGAAAGGGTGGTTGTCATTTAAAAAATCCCAGAATTTGAGTTTTGACACGTGGTTATGCATTTTTGTAGAATCTGTAACATACATAAATGCTGTCACTGACATGTAGAAAGCAGGGAGGGATGCCGCTCTCTTTCTTGAATCTGTTTGAATAAAATGGCTGTTTCCACTTTATGTGCAGACAATACATGTGCTGCCCATGACTTTATAGGTATTTTATAAAAGGCTGCATTTTCCACATGCGTTATGTAAAATAAACTGCAAACAGAACGTCTGAACTTGGGCAACCGGCTTCTGACCAAAATAACCTAGACACAATTGGGCTTCACAACTCCTAGGTTAGGCACCTGGCACTGGAAATTAGTATCTAACTTATTTCCCCCCCCTCCCATACACTTTTTAGAAACCTAAATTTAGGCGCCTACTAAAAACAGATACCTAAATCTACATTTTAGTGTTTTAGCCAGGGTGGGGGGTTTTAATTTAAGGAGATCTAGCTCCTTAAGTTAGGCAACTAGGGTTGGATCAAAAGCATTTACACATTTTGCAGACTTGCAAACCATGTAAATGCCCCTAAGTGGGATATTTAGCGGCTCTAACCCTGCCGCTCGACAGCCCAGTGCTAGCCGGTTAGCATTGAGGTAGTCTGCAGGTGGCATCTGGGGCTGGCCAATCACAGCAATATTCAGCCACTGCCCGATTATCCTCAGTGGCAAAAATGGCACAGAAAAGGCTGATCACCGCCGCTACTCCTTAGCTTCCTGCTTTGACAACTAACCCAGATCTTCAGTTCTGGTGGCCGGACGCAGCCCTGGGATTGACTATCTGAGTTTAGCATTCAGTGACAGGCGCTAGCCATTGTAATTACACTACAAACCTAATGAGTGTGGTCCCTTATCAGAGCAACTAAACTGCTAACACATAAAAAATTGCCCCAGCATTAAACTTTGAGAATGCGGTACATCTAGGCAACAAGGTCTCAGACTAGAATGGGGTTATGAATCAGGGCTTATCATCACAACCACAGCATTGATCTAACAAACTCAGCCATATATCTTTAAATTGTATAAATAGAACTAAAGTCTTTCTGGGGTCGTCATCGTCTTCAAGATAAGCACATAAAGTTATATCGACGACCCCAGAAAGACTTTAGTTCTATTTATACTATTTAAAGATACATGGCTGATTTTGGTAGATCAATGCTGTGGTTTTGAAGAAAAATACTTTTGAGGCGACATCATAAGGTCATTGATGCAAAAGGGTGTTTGGTTATCAGGCATGATAAGCCCAGATTCATAACCCCATTCTAGTCTGAGACCTTGTTGCCTAGATGTACCACATTCTCAAAGTTTAATGCTGGGGCAATGTTTTACGTATTGTAATTACACTGACCACCACTGCTGAAGATCAGCCCCTAGATCTTTTGAAAGCAGCCTATTACTGCCACCACTGGCTATGAGCTTGCAACTTGTGTTGCCTGTTAAGAATATAAAAACATTTTATTGACTGCTTGTTCTTTTTTTAAACCAGAAATGGGTACCCTGACGCTCAGTACCTTAGGAATGTCTTTCAGCAGCTAAAGGGGTATAGCATCGAGTGAAGAGGGAACATCAACCCTGCTCCTGAAGGGTGGGAAGAATCTCACCGCTCTGCAACGCTGATCAATGCCAGGCACCATTCTCTAGTCCTGTATTCATGATTACAGTCCCTCATCTGTGTTAAACATCCAAGGCACCCTTCAGGCAAAGGCAATAAATGGGCAACAGCTGCCCTGCTCCCAGGGGCATTAATACTCAGTCAGGTAGCAGATAGCTAAATCATCCACTCCTGATCTTTACATTCAAAATTAACTGTCTTTGATTTTAGATTTTAAACATGATTTGTATATTTTGTTAAAATATTTTTTTGCTAGGAAAAATGGTAAAATAAAGAGTCTGATTTGGGCAATTTGCAGTCTGTTCTTGCTGTCTCTCTCTAGTAGTTGGCACCTAACTTAAAGCAATCTCCATAAATGAAAATCCCCCAGGTACCTGGATTTAGGTATCTGTTTTTACAGGTGGTTGTCTGGAAGCATGTATCAGCTTTGCTGAGCAATTCATTTTGCTCATTCAAGTCCTTTCCCACTTGCTGCAGCTGCAACTGCCTGCCTCCCTCCCTCCAATATAGTAAAAGCAGGGACAGATACTTTGTCCCTGTAGCCCAGGACACAGCCCATTTGCAGATGTTTCATTTGGGAAGGAGTTACTGCTTCTCCATGGACTAGCAGGATTGCATCAGCCACACCTGGTGACATCCTCCAGGCAGCACCATAGATACAGAACAGGTAACCTACCTCACTGGTCCACCCCTAGCCCAGACAGTCTTCTTCCTTCCACCTTGCCAGCAAGACAGACACTGCTCTCCTCTACCATCAAATTCAATTCAAGATCTACTATGCCTAAACCCGGCTTCAAGAAATGCCCATACTGCAAAAGAAAAATGAGCAGCTCAGACACCCACGACATCTGCCTGTGCTGCATAGGGCCAGATCACAACATCAAGGACTGTTCTCACTGCGGCAGGATGTCCCCTCAGGCCCGAAAATCAAGAAGCACACGTTAAGAGTACCTGACCTCCAACGCAGGTAACAACACTGCTCCATCGACCTCCTCACCCGCTGCCGCTCCAGATGTGCCTGCCAGGACCTTCATACCCAGCCGTGCAGCTGAAACTGCCTCCTCAGTGCCTCCAGCGAACTCTGAAATAGCACCGCAACCTTCCACACAACAGGACTGTGGATGCACCCTGTACGGGAGAGTCACTTTCTGGAGAAAAAGTCAGACAACGTAAACGACATGAAGGAGCACTGCACTACACGCCAAACCTTAGCAGAGGACGGCACCCAGAAAGACAAATTTTCAACGGAACCCTTACTACACCTCCAACAAGAGATACCCTTCCAATCGAAAGTGGCAGAGTCCCAGGCACAAGAGCAACTCCTATGATGGACCCTCTCACCAACGCCACTCTGAGGGACCACAAACAAAAGAACAACAACACTCCCACAAACAAAAGTGGCCCCTCTTTTTGACAAATTGCAGGCACCCACTCGGATTGGGGGCACCTGACATGCTTTCTACACCAATGGAGGTGAATCTCCTCGGACGCCTGGGTCCTGCAGGTCATCTGAGAAGGGTACCGCATACACTTTTCTGCGCCACCCTGCCAGCGCAACCAACCAGTCAGCAACCCCCCCTCGCATGCACCATGACAACAGAACTGCTGCACCTGCTGTCCTCCCACACAATATGAAAGAGGTACCACCGACCGAGAAAAACTCTGGATTCTATTCCAGATACTTCCTCATTCCCAAGAGGTCCGGCGGAGTTCGCCCCATCTTAGATCTACACAGGCTAAACAAATTTATCATCAAGGAGAGGTTCTGGATGTACTCCCTCAACGCCATCCTCCCTCTGATTCAGGCCGGCAACTGATGTCATCCCTGGACTTACAGGAAGCCTACACACATTCGCATTCACAAGATGCACAGGAAGTACCTTCGTTTCCAAGTACTGGGGCAGCACTACTTCCCTTTGGCTTGTTGCCAGCTCCACAGGTCTTCCCAAAGTGCGTGGACGTTGCAGCAGCGCACCTCCCCAAGCAAAACATCTCCATCTTTCCCTACTTGGATGACTGGCTCCTCACAGCTCCCTCAGCTCCAGAGGTACAAGAGTCCCTGCGGAGAACCACAACCCTGATTTCCTCCTTGGGGTTCATCATCAACTTCGACAAGTCTCACCTTACACCTTCCCAGAGGCTGGAGTTCATAGGAGCGGTATTCGATACCCTGGTCTTGAAAGCCTACCTCCCAGACCGCAGACTGAGTGCCATCACCTCCCTGGTGTCCAACACAGCCGCAGTGGGGAGTTCCTCTGCCCGGTCCTTGCTATGCCTGCTGGGCCACATGGCAGCCACATCATCAGTCCTCCCCATGGCACGGTTAAAGATGCATGCACTCCAGTGGCATTTGCGCACCCACTGGAACCAACACTCTCAACCCCTCTCCACCCGAGTCCCAATGACGCCTCAAGTCAGAACACAACTGCACTGGTGGACAGTACCGACAAACCTCTCGGTGGGCAAGGACATCCACACGCACAAACACCAGGTGATTCTCACCACGGACACATCCAACACCGGTTGGGGCGCTCACCTCCTACCACTCAGCACCCAAGGGGCATGGTCTCCTCACGAGAAGCAGCTACACATCAACCTCCTCGAGCTGAGGACCATCAAATACGCTCTTGGGACATTCCTACCACACCTGCAGGACAAGTCAGTCCTCATCCAGACGGACAACCAGGTGGCCATGTTTTACATCAACAAGCAAGGAGGAACCGGGTCTCACTCCCTCTGCAAGGAGGTGCTGGTGATATGGTCACTGGCCGTGCAGGCTACAGGCCTCCTATCTCCCGGGAGACGTGAACACCCTGGCAGACAAACTAAGCAGACACTTACAACCGCACGAATGGACTCTCCTCCTGGGGGTCTCTGACAGCCTCTTCTGGCACTGGGGGGGCCCCAAGCATCGATCTTTTTGCCACGGAACAGAATGCCAAGTGCCTCCTGTTCTGCTCAAGGCACCCATCAGTCCAGAGGTTGGCAGCGGATATATTTGACATGTGCTGGGGTGTGTGGTCTCTGGTGTATGCCTTCCCACCGACCCCCCTCATCCCAGCAACACTTCAGCAAATCGTGCGGGACAAAGCTCACGCCATCCTGGTGGTCCCCTACTGGCCACACCAGATGTGGTTTGCCCTCTTGCTACGCCTGGCACACGGGACCCCGAAACACCTACCCCTCAGACCAGACTTGCTAACGCAGAACAAAGGGAGCACGATGCACCCCAACCTCAAAGCCCTCGCGCTCACTGCCTGGAGGTTGAATGGTTGACCCTCTCTGCACTCCAACTTCCCACAGAGGTACAGGACATAGTCCTGGCGGCCAGACAACCCTCCACCAGAAAGTCCTATGGCCTCAAATGGAAGAGGTTCAGCATTTGGTGCGCGACACGCAACTTAGACCCAACCACATGTCCAGTCAATGTCCTGCAGTACCTTAGCTCTTTATCCAATCTTGGCCTGAAGACCCAGTCCATCCACATCCACCTCTCCGCAATAGCTGCTTTTCATGCACCGAAGGACAGAGCAAACTCCATTGCAGCACTGCCTTTGACCACCCGCTTCATGAAAGGGCTGACAAATCTAAGACCCCTGGGACCTCAACACTATCCTCCAGTGCTTAACGCAAGAACCCTTCAAGCCACTCCAGTCGGCTGACATGAAGTATGCTTCCTGGAAAACGCTATTCCTAATAACCATTGCATCCGCCAGGAGGATTAGCAAACTACAAGCGCTGGTGTCACACCCTCCATATACACAGCTGCACCACGACCACGCCTTCCTGAGGACCAACCCTCGGTTCGTGCCCAAGGTGCCATCTGCTTTCCACGTCAATCAATCCATCGAGCTCCCCTCGTTTTTTCCAGAACCTCACATGTCAGCTGAAGAACGCCGCTTGCACACCTTGGACCGTCTCTGGGTCCTCCGGATCTACCTACACAGCCCATCCAGAAGGGTGAGCAACAGTTCGTATCCTTCAACCCCAATAGGTCACAAAAAGGACACTCACACTGGGTGTCCACCTGCATCTCCTATTGCCTCAACCCCACTGGCACCAGGGCACAGCCAAAAGTGGGCCCTCTTTGGCGCAGAGCATTAGCCACCTCCATAGCCAGCCTGCCCTCAGTACCGCTGGCTGACGTCTGCCACATGGTCCTCCCCACACACGTTCCAGAAACACTGCCGCCTTGACCTCAGGTCTCAGGAGGACTGCGCCCTGGCCACAGCCATCCTCTCCACCGCAGTGGAGGCAGCCCTGACATGCCCCAACTCATAACCGCAACTGTGCCTTGTCGGCTACACTGCGATACTAAAGGTTGCACTGTGTTACTTTGCTGCACCAGAACTTGTTGTATGCTGCTACATGTTACTGCATTTGCACCTTACCACCGAGTGTTGTATACTGGTACATGTTGCACTATGATTATGGCATTATTGAACTTTGTTCTGCATTGTCTACACTATTGAATGTTTGCACATTAAACTGATGTCCAGACGCAAGGTCTCCATAGCTTTCTGGTCATGCTTCCCTCCTCCACCTCACACACCTGTAGCTGGGGAGGCACCAGGTGTGGCTGACGCAATCCTGCTAGTCTATGGAGAAAGCGAGGTTACTTACCTATAACAGAGGTTCTCCGTGGACAGCAGGATAAGTCAGTCACACAATCCCACCCACCTCCCCTGGAGGTCAGCCCAAGCGAGTTCGCCCCTAGCCAGAAAGACGAGCTAGGAACACACAGGCCAGGCTAGGGGCAGACCGGTGAGGTAGGCTACCTAGGCATGCTCAGAAAGGTTCACCTTTCTGAACTCTGGAGAGCACTTCCATTTCTATGGCGCCACCCAGAGGACATCACTAGGTGTCACTGACTTATCCTGCTGTCCACAGAGAACCCGTTACAGGTAAGTAACCTCACTATTCAGAAGGAGCCCCTTGTGGTCTTTGAATTAAAAATTTGCAGTTGCTAATGATCAGGTGCTTCAGGATCCAATTGACTGTCTTGCTACTGTCCCCCCAGGGCCACACCAAAACAGGGCAGACACAGCAGGTTTTATGAACATGCAGAAGGAATCAGCTTTCCCCCAGAGCCTTGCAAAAAGGCTCCAAGTGACTTTCTACTCCCTTTGGTTTGTGTTTTTCAACTCTAAAGAGTCTGAAGTTCTGCTTTTGTGTCATAGGGTTATACAGTGTTCCTTCCTTTCTCCAGTACCCACCGAAATGAGGTGTCACACACCCTCTTACTTTTTCTCCCTGTGAGCTATCTGGCTAAGCAGGTTCCTTTGGTAAGCTTGTGGGGGTTTTTATGTAATACTTTTGTAGACCTCCTGGTATCTCTAGGGGTACTTGGGCACTGACTGTAATGAACATTCACACTTCTCTGGAGGAGCTGCTGTGCCCCCCCCCCCCTCCTCCTCCATCTGACTGTTACCTGGCCCCATACTATCAAGTTATCAACAGCCTCCTGTTTTCTCTGTGGGGGTGGGAATTTATAGATGATTCTGCCTATAAAGGGTGGGGCAGCACTTTAAACACCGGGGTACCAGAATGACAGCAAACGCCCAAAATCTTGGAGAGAGTTATTGGAAACCTGAACTCAACATTTAAAATGTTGACAAGAGTACTGCAAGTGCTGCATCTTCCAATTTGTAAATTTAGAGTTAAGACCACTAAAATCTCAACACTGAGGGTGGATTAACCCATTCCTTGCTATGGGGGGGGGGGGGGGGAGAAAAAACAGACACCATGAGCCCCACTCTTGTTATGCTTTTAATTAATGTTGAAAACACATAAGGCATATGGTAACAGACATGAAAGCATCACTTTCTAGCCATGTAAACAGCAGTTGGCACAAATGCACTTTGTTCAACTGTCACACACATAAAAAGCAGGAATATAATTATCTTCTCACACACACACACCAAATGAGAACTTGAATCTTAGACATGTTTCCAAGTATTAAATGTCTGCATTTCCCAAGAGGGGAAGGGAAACTTTCAAGGCTTGTGCCAGGTACAAAAAGGGGGTCTGTCAAACATGTTAGATAAAAAGACTCCAGGAATCAAATGTAACTCATTGGCAAGAGAGCCAGCCCCGCCCTTTGCTATCACCATGATCTTCAGTACCAGAGCACTTAAGTATAGCTACAGCAGCAGAGACAACTATTTCCCATAATGCTTTGCTCTCACCTGGTTGGCACACTTATGCACCATACATCTCTATCATACGGTCTAATCTTTTCCTAGATTCGGGCTTCACAGCACATTACATGGGGAGGGGTGCAAAGGGGTTTCAAAATCAAGCAATCCATGGCAGCAGCTGCAATAGGTTTGTGCAAGCCACTGCCCCCTTTAGTGCAAGGGATTGTTTTTCCCACTGCAGCAGAGGGGCAGCTACTTGAGCATACCCCCTCCTCCCCCTTAAAGTAATGTTAGTAAAGGAAAAAACACCAAGGTGTTCAAGACCCCTTTCCCACATGCATTTGGTCAGACATGCTAACTGGCAGAGACCACATTCAATAGGAGGCTCATTTCATAGGTACAAAGTTCAGATTCATCACCAGTGGCCTACAGCTTCTAGTAGCTACTACACTGAAAAGGTGTGGAATGAACACTAGTAGGATACAGGCAGAAGTATGACCGCCCTGGGACTCATCTTATTGTCAACCAGCAGGCTTTGAAATTAGCCATAAAGCAGAATTCATATAAGTCCTTTGGTTGTATGTATGTGCAGATGGCTCATCAGACCCCAGTGAGGCTACCCCACTAAGCACAGCAGACACTTCTGAAGACCAAGTTACATTCCCTTTGCTTTAAAAAAGGCTGGCACCAGCTTGCTGCTAAATAGCAGAGTTGACAAATGCCTCACAGCACAGTGCCGTTTCCACACTAGACAATTTCAGCATGCTAACTGCTACCATGTACACCCAGCTACAAGCTTCTTAGAGTAAAGCTAGCAGAAGCTGCCCGATTACAAGCTCGGTTCTAGTCCTCAGGCCTGGGTAGTAAAATTCAGTTTAAAAACCAGAGCACCATCATATGGGCTGAGAGAAGCCTTTAGAACAAAGAATGAAACAAACCAGCGCTTTAAGCGCAATGCTCCTGCTATATGCATAACAGGTAAGAGGAATTCCTGCTGAATGAGTCAGTGACCTGGGACACACGGGTCTTGTGAAAGCAGTAGAAAGAGGAGACTGGCTTTGAGAGGCAAGGGGATAGAAGCGGGACTTGCTGGAGTCTGCCTAGTGGTAGGTTAGTCTGTGTAGCTTGGAGATGCCTTAAGGGCCAGACAGCCCAAGGACTTTTAGGAATGTTTTGTAGACCATTTTGGCAGCCAGTTAGCTAATGCAACAAGGTTTTTGCCAGAATTATGCTCATCACTGAGGTGATCTAGGAAAAGGTACTACACATACCTTCCAGGTGTATGCTACAGCTTCAGTCATTTACTGCAATAGCTGTAGGGCATTTACCATCATGCTTGCTAGTCTAGAGCTCTTGCATTAATTTTATTTAATTTTATTTTTTTAAACTAAAGGCACTAGAGTTCCTCAGCCAAAAGGTATGCTGCTAGTTTTCATAATTCATTCCCAGCTGCCCTGAACATCTGACTTACAAGATGGAGCTTAAACAGCCAGGTATAGTTGAAAGCTATCCTATGATTTGTACCAGCCAAGCTGCTAGAGATGTAGTGCATTTCACAATAAGTGGCATTGCACTACAAGAAAGCCACCAGAACACTGAGATGTTAATACTAGTTGAATAAAGTTTGTCTTGGCTAGAATCCTACCATGCTATCTAAGCTGCTGGACAGTTATGATACAGGAACCTACAATACAGCTCATTTCACTTGTGCTTTAACCTAGGGCATATTAAAGGTTCATGATTGATGAGCTGCACCTAGGGACAGTTGGCAGAGACACACCCTCTTCCCTGCAAAGGGTTGATGAGCAAAGTAGAAACTTGGTCCTGTATCTACAGGCTGTTATCACACCACAGGTTTAGTGCATCAACATGTCCCCTAAAATCACTACCCCCACCTTGGTATAGTAAATACTACTAGGAGAAATCCATAAAAGGCTAAACTGCTGACATGAAGGGGTTGTAGGTACATGAGCCTTCCACCACAAGGAAATTTGACCGTGTAGGACTGAAAAGCTAGTACAGCCAAGGCTGGTGATTCAGACACCAAGTATTTGTAATGGTAAGGTATTTGCATTTCCTTTTAGCCCCTCCAGGGGAAGGTCTAGCAACTGCTTGCCAGTCTACCATTGAGCTGTTTCTCAACAGCAGATGATCACTTCACCATGCTACTTTACAGCATGAGCCCAACTTGTGCCACCTAAGCCAAGGTGAGTCCATCAAATGTCACTCTTCAATTCCCTGGAACCTATTGTGCATCTTGTTTGGTCTTTCCTACAGAAACTGCCATTTGACAAGCTAGCTTGAAAGAAGTCAGCTTGTGTAGACAACCCCAAAGAGGTCAAAGAAAGTGGCCAAATAGCAATGCCAGGCTACTAAAGAACCATGAGAGCTAGGAAGCCATGAGTGGCAGCTGCCACCACTGAGGTAATAGGGACAGCTTCAAGAGCTTTTTAGGAACAAAAACCTTAAGGCAGAGACTCCAGCGAGGGCTGAAGGTTCACCATGCCAGAAGCTGAAACTCCTGGAAGAGGCTTCTTGCAAAGCCATGGTCAAGGCAGACTTTGGGTGAAGCGTTCCCACTTGTTTGACACAGGCATTTGCCTAGTTTAATTCCAGTAGGTTTGGCACTTTGTCTTGCAAGAGCTATGCAAAATTCATGGAAAAAAAAAAGTGTAACAGAACATGGCACCAAGAACTGTTAAAGATTTGGTCCAAGAGTTTGCTTACATTCACATCCAGTTCATATAAAAAAAAAAAAGGGACTGTGCAAATACAGACTTGTATTATGGAAGGGCACCTAATCTGCAACCCAACTATCATTTTGAAGATACACAGGATAGCAGAGGTTCTACATAAAAAAGGCCATAAGTACATCCTGCAGGGGTTTGAGGAAGGAGATTATGTGCATTTCATGTCTTACCAATGAAGCGTCCTTACACAAGGCACATCCAAGTTCAGCCTGAAGGACATTCTGCACCCCCACTCAACACAAAGGCAACATACAAGTCAACATTTAAGCGTTCCAGTCATGCTGGAGATAAATCTTTCAAAGACTTTCGTTTTAGCATAGATACTTACTAACCCTTTTCTGATCTAGGAAACGATGGACAGATCACTTTGCCAGAAGGGCCTGCAGAAGTCCCTAAAATGGCCTTGAAAGGCAAGGCATCAAACCGAAGGATAACATCACTCTTGCTGGTCTTTCGAGAGTTTGAATCTATTGACATTGACAGATCTCTATCATGCTCAGAGTCTAGTTTAGTAGTTTAAGCCAAGCATTTGAGCTCATTGTAACAAAATGGGGTTTGCATCACTTGCATGTAGTGTTTTTGGAACAAACATGTTATGCTATTTTCACCATGCCAGACCTGCATTGAAGCACCTCTGAAAGAGGTCCTGAAATGCTCCTTAGAAGTCTTAGGCAGCCCCTAGGGTATGAAGGACAGTGAACCCATTGACTGCATTTCTAAAGTCAGAAATTTAGAGTATTCTGCTGTTGCTCGAGTCACTAGAATGTATTTGGGGAGGGGGAGACAGAACCTTGACCCAATAGATTCAAACAGTAAGAAAACCAGCTTAAGTCAAATAATCAGGGAGTGTGTTTGAAAAGGATTTTTTATTAGATTCTCTAGCTAGATCAGCCACACAAAAAAAAAAGGTCAAGTAGATGCAGTTAGAGCAATTCAGATTTGGAACGTTCTGGCACATACAATTGACCTGTCCATTCCTAGGCCTCGAAAACCATTAGTAAGGCAGATCAATGTTAGAGACCTGCTGCTGCAGGCCACGCCCCCTCTAGTTTTCCTCCTTTTGCTCATCCTTTGGCGTTTCTGGAACCAGAATCACTTTACCGATGTTCTTTTTGTCCTGCATCTGTCGCATGGCATCACCAACCTGGTAAGAAAGGCATTTTGATTAGACTTATTGCATCAGGTCTTGTGTTCCATTAAACAGCTCCAAGCAGCTCATGTACAGCTTAGCTATGTAGCTAGGACTTTACAAGGGAATGGTGGTAGAACTACCATGTTTATAAATACGGTGGTGAATCCAGGCTCAAGATCAAGTTTAAATCAGAATGGAATAGTTCTGCCAGGCCAATCATGTTACCTGCCTTAGCACCATTAGGAGATCCTGAATATAAAGGTAAGTCAGGTAAGCCTATTCTTTGCAACTAGTACAGCCACCATTGCAGATTGAGCAGTTACTCACCTGTGACAGGTGTTCTCCAGGGACAACAGGAATCCATCCTCATATATAGGTGACATCAGCACTAAGCCTGTGCAAATCAATTTCCCCAGCTTTCAAAGAAAGCCATTGGGAATGCTACCATGCATGGGTGATCCCCTTCCTGCCCAAGGGTGCCATCTTGATCAGTAAGATGACATAGCTCAGGTAAAGACAAAAATACCCAAGGACATTGGACAACTCCAAGGGGAGGTGGGTGGGTTGTGAGGACAGATTCCTGCTGTCCCTGGAGAACACCTGTTAAAAAGGTGAGTAGCTATGCTTTCTCCAGGAACAAGCAGAAGTCAGTCCTTGCATATGGAAATCCCCAGCTACAAGCTGAGGACCTGTAGAAAAATGCCACAGTGAGCCATGAACAATCACTGGTAACTGAAGAAAGCATGAGGACCCCAGGTACCCAGACCATGCTCCCAGTAGCCACAGAAGGGTCAGAGGGCAGGAGTTAAACCCTGAACAGATTACAGAGTACAGCCTGGCCAAAGGGAGCATCCTGACAGGACTCCCTCTACAGGCAGTAATGTGTTAAAGGTGTTAGCTGAGGACCAGGTTGCAGCTTGGCAGATGTCCACCAGCAGCATGGACCACAGATGGGCCACCAATGCCACCCTTACACAAACACCAACTTGATGGTCCAGCCTGGCCTGAGCAAGGCAATACAATTCACCACCCAGATGAAGAAGGTTTGCTTAATGACCCTGAGCCCCATGTGGGCAGGGTTGTAGGAGATGAAAAGCTGCCGAGACTGAAGCTGTGTATGCTGCAGGTAGGAGAGAGCCCTCCTGCAGTCAAGGGTATAAGAAGATCGCTGACACCCAATTAGTGTGAGGCTTTGGGAAGAAGGTCAGCAGTACTATCTCCTGGTTGAAGTGGAAATCTGAGATGACTGTTGGGAGAAACTTGGGGTGTTTGGAGAACCACCCGTTTCCTGTAGAATCTTGTGTAGGGGGTGTTGGCCATCAGGGCCTGAAGCTCACTGACCCTCTAGGCTGAAGCAAGGGCCACCAGAAAAATTACCTTCCAGGAAAGGTGCTGAAGTGAGCAGGATGCCATTGGCTTGGAAGGCGGCTGAGTTAGCTGCATGACAGCGAGGTTCCACTCTGCTGGAGGCACCTGGATGGGGGGGGGGGCTTGGAAAGAAAGCCTGCACATGAAGCAGTGGTTGACCTGAGGTCCACCCAACAGGGTGGTGGTTAGCTGAGATAGCGCTCAAGTGGACCCTGACTGAGTTGGACTTCAAGCCCAACTGTGAGAGACTGAGCAGGTACCACAAGACCAAGTGTGTGGGGCAGGAGAATGGGTTGGCCTGTCTGAGCACCACTGAGAAACACCATTTAAAAAGGCATGAGCCCTCCTAGATGAGTCCCTGCATGAGGCCAGCAGTGTCAGACCTCCACTGGGAGATGAAGGGGAGCTAGAGTGACCTGCTCAGCCGCCAAGCCATAAGGCATGAGGACCTCAAGTTCAGGTGAAGTAGCAGACCTTCCCTGTGTCAACAAGCCTGGTGTTTTGCCCAGGGGAACTAGAGGCTCTGCTGAGAGGCAGAGCAGCAGGAACCAGAGCTGGTTGAGGTCATGAGAATCAGAGGCCCTGTCCCACTATTTTGAGGAGCTTGTGTGCTATGAGCAGAACGGGGGGGGGGGGGGGGGAAGAGAATGCATATAGGAGGCTGCTAGTCCATGACAGGAAGGCATCAGGCGCTTCCCTGTTTGGGTATGGAACTGGGCTGCAGAACTGTGAGCACTGCAAGTTTGCCAGCCTAAAGGGGTCTAGAACTGCAGTCCCCCCAATGCCACAACAGCTGCTGTGCCTTCTGTGGGCAGAGGGGCCACTCATGTAGCTGGAGGAGCTCACTTAACCTGTCTGCCAGGTCCTGGCCTGGGAGATAGGTGGCCCATAGGGCTATGCCCTGGCAAATTGCAAAGAACCACAGGGCTACCGCCTCCAGGCAGAGGCTGTAAGAGCTGTGCCCCCTTGCTTTTTCATACAGAACACTGCTTGTCCAGATGGACAAACAAGTAGCACCCCCTGGTGGTGAACAGTGCCTGAACACCCAGAGGGCAAGGAGGATTGTCTGAGTTTAAAGGTTGATAGGGGACTTGGATTCTGGAGGAGTCCGAGCAGCCAGAGTGTGGAGCTTGCTACAATGAGTTCCCCAGCCAATAAGTGAGGCACCTGTAGTCAAGACCATGTCATGCTTCAGAGCAGATTAAGTGTCCCACCACCAATCAAGGGACCAAGTAGGAGTGACAGATGGTGTTGGAGGTGACCTGATGCTTGAGACCACTGAGCCTGAAGGTACCACTGCCACCCACATGTACAGCTGGGTGTTGGGGATGACTTGAATCACCAAGACCATATGGCAGAGGAGATGGAGCATTGCTTGGGCTGATACCATGTCATGGCATTGGGATGTGGATGCCAGAATGAGGTAGTCTGCCCTGTCTTGGGGAAGGAAGGCTGTTGCCCACCGAGTGTTGAGGCATGTGCTGCTGAACTCCAGGGTTTGGGCTGGAGTGGAGGTGAGACTGGGTAACTGACCACAAAGCCAAGGTGCTTGAGGACAACTGTGTAGGCTGTGGCCTGCTGCACCTCAGCCACCCCCCCCCCCCCTGTAATGAGCCAGTCTAGATAGGGGTAGACAAAGGTGCCCTGCAATCAAAGGTGGGCTGTAGCCACTGCAAGGCGTTTGGTGAACACTTGTGGGGTGGATGCCAGGCCAAAAGGAAGTACCCTGTATTGATAGTGGTTCCCTTGCACCCTGAAACAGGTATTTCCTGTGCTTGGGATGGAGGATGCAAGCATATGCATTCTGAAGAGCCAAGGAGCATAGCCAGTCACCCTGCCAGGGGATGGGCAGCAAGGTGCCAAGGGAGAGCATCTTGAACCTCTCCCGTACCAGATATTTGAGATTTAACTAGAGGATGGGTCAGAAACTGCCTTCCACCTTTTTTTATACCGTGCTCTTTAGAATCAGTGCAGTTTACATGTATGCTAACAGGTACTTTATTCCCTTGTCCCCAAAGTGTACCTGAGGCAATGGAGGGTTAAGTGGCTTGCCCAAGGCCACAAGGAGTGACCATGGGACTACACACCTCAGTCCCTCCGGCCTGAGGTTGCTTGTCCCCATGCGGGAATTGAACCCCCAGCCTTCGGTAACCTGTCCCAACCACTGAGCCACTCCTCCCACTTTGGCACAAGGAACAGGAGTAGAACCCACAACCTGGAGGTGCAGTGCGACCACTTCCACTGCTCACTTCTTTAGCATGGCAAGCTCCTGCACCAAGATGACCTGGTGCACAAGGAGCTGAGGTGACTCTGCAGGGCAGAGGGGTGGAGGAAGCCAGTCTAGGTGAAGGAGGTAACCCTCCTGGATGACCTAGAGGACCCAGGTGTCTGAGGTGAAAGACTCCCATTGGGGAGCAAAGTGGACCATGTGCCCTCCCACCAGTAGCTGGGACCCACTGTTCGAGATCTGAGGATTTGAGCCAGTTCTGCCACCAGGCCCTAATACCAGCAGCCACTACCTGAGCTGAGGACTCAAAGCTGTTGTATGTAGTGTGAGAAAGGTACTTTGAACAGTCCCCCACTGACTTTAGAAGGGACTGAAAGCTGCAGAGGTAATCACTGTCAAGGCCCACCTAGAAACCTCCGAACTCCTTTGTGAGCTCAAAGGAACATATCTATGTATAACTGGTATTCCTGGATGTGGTATGCCAGCATGGAGCCTTGGTAAGCCTTACGCCTGAGGCTGTTCAGGGTGTGAGAATCTCTACCTGGCTGGACCAAAGTGAGTTTTTGGGCTCTTGCTTCCACAAGGTGGACGCCACCACCATTGAGATATGAGGCAGCTGGGCCCTCAGTGGACCCCAACATGGTGTCCAGGTGCTTGCTGACAATGGCGATAGATGCAGGAGTCTCCCACATGGAGGATCAGCTGGGCTAGGATGGGCAGAACTGGGACAGAGGATTCCCTCAGTGGAGCCCCGTATTGTAAAATATTAAGTTCTGCATG
The DNA here is from genome assembly GCA_033557465.1 of Ichthyophis bannanicus. NCBI lineage: Eukaryota > Metazoa > Chordata > Amphibia > Gymnophiona > Ichthyophiidae > Ichthyophis > Ichthyophis bannanicus. Next base: position 60,665,280 of record CM066045.1, read on the forward strand.
GGGCTCTTCCTCAGACTGCATGGAGCATGCTAGGGCTTGAGCCATGTCCTGCACAAACTCCAGAAAGGTAGTGTCAGTGGCAGGACTGCTGCTTCTGAACTGGCAGGGAAGGATCCAAGGTGAGGTACTAATAAGCCTGGGATTCAGGGGAGGTGTCCCCTTTGGGCTCCCAGCCTAAGAATTCCAAGGAAGACAGCTAGGTTGCTTGATCAGAGCCTTGCCTTGTGCTGAGCTCTCAAGGCTGAAGCCTGCCTGGAGCCAGAGGCGCTAGCTCAAGTTGATCTTGCACCTGAAGACTGGGATGGAGATGGCAGAGGTCTATCACAAAGCCCCTGGCTCTCAGGGTTGTCATGGCAGTCTGGGGAGCCATCACAGGTGTTGCCCTTGGTCTTGGGGCATGTGCCAGCAGGACCTGGCACCAGCACCTGTTGGTCAGCAAGGCAGGCAGAAATGCTGTGCTCCAGTGCCAGCACTTGGGAGTAGGGCCCTGTGATGCTGGTGCTGGGGTGACTGGGTTGGGAGTTGAGTCCTCACTGGACTACCTTTGGGAGATTGGGCACCATTGCCAGAGGCCTCCAAATCTGTAATGAGGTACCTTTCGAGGCCGATCCTGACTCTTGGGACTGCCAAGGAGGGCTGAGGGACAGAGCATGAATGCTCATGCTCATCTGGAGCCCCTGACAAGGTCCTCTAGGCTGCCTTCTGCTCCCTTTCAGGGGACCCTTGCTCAGAGTGGTGCCAGGGTTGTGGAGTAACTGCAGGGGACCCCAGAGGCTGAAGGTCAGTGGAGCAGGAAGCTACTGGGGACAGCTGTCTTGTGGAAAATTTTGTCTAGTTTCTGCTTATGGCTCTGGATGGCATCTTTTTAGAGGGAGCAGAGGTCCAGGTTGTGGTCAGCTTTTGGGCACCTAAGACAGTCATGGGTGTCAGACATCTTTGGAACATCTGTCACTTTTTGAAACCGGAGGCCATGGGGCAAAAAGAATCCCCACAAGGTTGAAGACCTTTGGCTCAGCCAGTGGTTGAAAAGGGTGCAAAAAATGCACTGTCCAGAAGTGAAAGATGAAACAGTCCTGGAGCCTGTTGAAGCATGGGCACTGGACAGCGGGAAGAGGACCAGAAACCTGGAATAGAGAAATTTGAGACACCCCCCCCCCCGTCTGCCCAGGTACAGGATGTGCATCCAAAGGGCTCTGCGGAAAAAGGGAGACTGATCAAGATGGCATCCTTGGGCAGGAAGGGGACCATGCATGTGGTGGTATTCCTAAAGGCTCTTTGAAAGCTGGGGAAAAATGCTCCACATGGGCTCTGTGCCGGTCACCCATATGAGAGGGCTGACTTCCTGCTTGTTTTTGGAGAATGTAATGTTACACCACCTGAGGAAAGGGGCTCAGCAGGAATCATGAAGGTTTTCAAAGCCATGAAGAGCTTAAATTATATAAGAAGGTATCAAAAGCTGAGAAGACACCAGGCACCACTATTCAGAAATAAAGTGTTTGAAACCTTATGAAGCCATATTAGGGGGAGGGAGCCTGGAGAAGCAAACAGCAGACTACAGCTCCCAGTGTTACATGCTACTGACCAGAGTTCTGGGCTTATTCCCATTATGGGCTCAATTGCTGAAGTCTTGCAATGCTGCATCACTAGTCCCATGAGACCACTATCAGCCTCCAGACTAAGTTATCAGAATATTTTTGCATGAGAAGTGGTAGAGGGGCCAACTCACCCTACCAGCAAAATCTACCACCTCTGATGTGGAAATATTCTGATTGATAAACTTAGTCTGGAGAGGCCAACTACCTACTTCTACACAAGTTGGTCTTCAGTTCTTGAAATGCCCCTGCTATCTGGAATGTCCTCCCAGATAACCTACAATCAGATAAAGGATTTCCGGAAGCTACTCAAAACCACCCTATTCATTGAACAATTCAATGAAGACCGCCAATCCACCCCAACCACACCACAAGAGAAAGAAATGACATCCACATTAATACATCCTATTACTCTGTAAATTGTATGTAGCCCAATGTAGATAGCTCAAATGGAAATTACACTAACCTGGTAATTGTAGTTCCTGGAGGGTCCAGTTTAGTCCTCCACAATCGGGTAGTGCCCCTCCTCCTGCAGCCGGGAGACTGGACCAATCAAATCTTCTGTAGTATATATACAGCCGGAGCTCCCAGAAGTCCCCAGTGTACTAGTAACAAAGCATACTTAACGAAGCAACACATTAGATTAATATACAAAATGACCTAATTAAAGAACAATTTGTTCCTCCCCAAGGAATATCCAACCCCCTCCCCAAACGAGGAAGTCAGAACACTGCATTGCGCCGGCACCAACGCCTCAGGAATCAAAACACCGCTCCCCACCAGAAGTTCAGGAGCTGCCTGAACCCCCGAGACAGGGAAGAGCCTCTGCAAAAAACGCGGCTGCCACAGAGGGACCGAACGGCAAGAGGAACTGTCTTAATATCAACCGTTCGGAAAGGCGCGCCGCACCACATTAGCAGATAGTCGGGAGGGAAGGAGGACTAAACTGGACCCTCCAGGAACTACAATTACCAGGTTAGTGTAATTTCCATTTCCTGTTCGGTAATCCAGTTTAGTCCTCCACAATCGGGATGTAACAGAGCAGTTAAGACCGGGCGGGACCTTGCCATCCGGCGCGCAGAACCGCCGAACCAAAACAGGAATCCCGAGCCGCTGACACATCTAAGCGATAGTGTCTACTGAAAGCATGCAGAGACGACCAAGTGGCCGCCCTACAGATATCTGCCGGCGGAACCAGGCTATACTCCGCCCAAGAGGTCGCCTGAGCCCTAGTAGAATGAGCCCTCAGACCCTCCGGAACAGACCGCTGTTGCAACAGATACCCAAATAATATGGAAAAGAAAGAAAACGACCCTCTAATACAGGGCAAGCGAAAAAAAGCAGGAAAAAGTGCAATTTGGAAGCCAGGGGAGCCGACAGAGCCTCTGCCCAAGCAAAGAACAGAAAGCTGAAAGATTAAAACAAGGAAAATTCCTACCAGCTCTGGGAACAGCAAGGAACTCAGCCCACTTCTCCAAGTGACAGGCAATGTTGCAGCCGGTATGGCTCTTCCCCGAACAGCCTTGGGGAGAGCTCAACCCAGGCTTCAGAGATTCCCAGGCAGGAAGGCAGGAGCCCAAGGCAGGTCTGGCTTCCCCCAGAAAGTCCCCTGTGTCTTTTTTTTTTTTTTTTTTTTAAAGATACAGCTACCTTAGCAAAGGAAATAGAACATAAAGGACCAGAAATAAACCCCAAAAGACTAACTAGTGTTGCTCCTTCAAGTGTCACTTAGCGTGCCCAGCAGGGGCACAGAAGTCCTCCAGCTGCAGGGAGACTGGACACACTGGGGACTTCTGGGAGCTCTGGCTGTATATATACTACAGAAGATTTGATTGGTCCAGTCTCCCGGCTGCAGGAGGAGGGGCACTACCCGATTGTGGAGGACTAAACTGGATTACCGAACAGGAACCTGTATATATTGCACCCCTAATCAAGATTTACCTATCCACACACTCATGAACACTAAATTCACAGCCACTCCCATGCTGAAACCCCCACACTACCCTACCTGATTGGTTTGCAGTGAAGTCTGCTTTTATTAAAGGCTAAAGCGGGATATAAATACTTTTAAATTGAATTAAAATTAAATTAAGGTAGTACTCCAGGGTATAATCAGCTTTAACAGATATAAGGCTGGTAGACTAGGGACCCCTTGTCTTGAGTGCTGGGACCAGGCTGGGGGCTTAGGATATGATCATGCATAGTCCTTGTGGAAATTCTGGAAACCCTGTTATTTTGACTTACCCCTTAAGGGTAAGTTTCTGTGCAAGGATAAAAAGCATTGTATTTAGCTTGACAGGCTACAAGGACCAGCATAGCCTACAGCTTTGTGTAAACAGTTCCTTACTATGTACAGGCACCCCAGGAAGCCAGTTTACAATGGGCTGCTTACAAATTCCAATGCACCAAAATCTGACCAACCCCTTACAGATTGTGTGCCAAGTTAAAGCTATACAATGTGATACTGTTGACCCAAGTAGTCCTGCAGTCTAAGTCTTGCATGTGGATTATATGCATGATAAAGTATAAAAAAAGTCATTGTACTTTCTGCCAGAGCAGGAAATTGGACAGCATGGACAGACTAATATCCAAAACTGTTGTAGTTGGAGTGCCAGACCTACCAAATGCATTAAGTAATTACAGAGGAAAGACTTGCATAGTTTCAGCCAAGTTCTCTCCCAACCCAAGATTAGATTGACCCTGAAAACTTGGAGCAAACAATCTACACCTCAAAAAAAAAAAAAAAAAAAAAAAAAAAAAAGCCATTAAGGACACCCTGAACATGACCCATTTGTGGCCCTCAAAGACCAAACTTGACACCTGTTACAGCATGTGGCGAATCCACTTAGTATTTGAAAAGAGTGGATCTTCTGTTGAGGCATCCCATTTCCAGAACCCCCTGTGCTGCTTCCGCTCATGGTATGTGTGCTGACAGAGTTGAGGGGGGAACTCTTGCCAGGTGTCAGACCAGTTTGGAGACTTATGTCCCCACAGATGCACATTAGTGATTTGGCAACTCTCCTCCTCCCCCACCTTTACATTAAGTGTAAAAGGGTTGAGGCAGACATGTTGGGGTTGCTGTGCTTTAAGGGCACGGGGTTTGACACAAGGATTCAGATGGGAGCTTGGCCAGAGATGTCTTCAGGAATTACTGCAGACAGCTGTGGAAGCCTATAGAGACAAGTAACACTACATAGCTGGACAAGTAGTCATTTGAATGTGTACAGTCCCGGTGTATAGTCTGAAAAGCCCCACACAAAGCCTTAATTGCCTGTTCCTCCCCTCCACACTGCATCCAAATCCCAAAATGCATGTGGAAAAGCAGCACCAGCAAAGTGGTTGTCACAGACCAGGGCCAGGTCCAAGATGTGTTGAACATGGCCAGTACTTTCCCTCTAAAGCAGGGGCTTGACCCAGTCCTGGGGAACCCTAGGCCAGTCAGGTTTTCAGGATTCCCAGAATTAATATGCATGAGAAAGATTTGCATGTTCTTCCTTCATTGTATGCAAATCTTATGCATATTCATTGTGGGAATCCTGAAAACCTGACTGGCCTAGGGCTCCAAGGACTGGGTTGAAAACCTATGCTTCAGAGACTAGGTAGAGGGTCCAGTCTGTGCAGTGACCAGTTCCAGAACCAGAATCTGAAGTCTGCAGGCCATTCTACAGCATGTTAACCAAATATGGACAGAGGAACACTTCCACTGTTCAGTGATGTACCTTTGAAATTGTGCCTCCACGTTTTACTCTAGCATGAAGTTCTCTTCTCATTTCAAGATGGAAATTTACTGTTACTGCATAAAACAAGGGATCTCAGACAATGATCTCCCTGTGTAAGATGTCAGCTCCTGTCCTCTGCATTCCACTGGCATGAAATTGCTCAAATTCCTGTAAGTGTCACTTCCTGGACCTTGAAGGCCATCAAGCTGGGTAAGGGGCACTGAGAAAATGCCTTGCAAACTAAAATGGTGTTCAAATGCTGTTAAAGTATCTCTTGAAGATGAGCTGCTTCTAAAAGCAAGCTGAAGTTGCTGAAGCAGTGTACAGTACAAGTTACATATCAGGCATTAACTCAACACTTCACATCTGCCACCTCAACTAAACAGGTGATTGTTACATCTTTATTCCAGAGCAGGAATTGCCACAAAAGGTAGCCCAGCTCTCTCCTTTCAGCCAGTTTCAGTAGATTGAAAGTCCAAAAGGACCCCAGACTTCATTTCAAACATGTTGACCTGGCATGTACCAATTTAAGCGCTTGGCCAAATAGCCTGAGCCCTCCCTCACCTTGCATTAACAAACATGCCAAGAGTAACTGCTAAGTAGCTTGCTCTGGCCTCAATTAGTAAGCAAAGCAACACCAGCAAGGGGGTGTTAGATACCACCCATGTGTTATTAGCTGCATTGAACCACCTGTATATAGTCACCAAGCAAGAAGCCTGGCTATAGAAGTGGCCATCTCCTCCCTTTCCATTTTCTTCTAATACTGATGTATAGCACCTGATACCTGCTCCTTCTGGGTCAACCTATGATCCATAAGCCACCAAGATCACCTGATAGTTTAGAGGTCCCCCATTATCTACCTCTTGTCTAAGATGAGGCTAACCCCACCCACAAAATTCTGTGCATTAAAGACAGTTTGGCCATTGCAAAATGGTTGACAGACTTGATTTGGCCATGCTAGCATGGTGATCCTTTCCCAAAGGATCCCTCACCCCAAAAACAGCAACTACAAGGGTGGTAAGAAAATAGTGAACAAGGGTGATGAAGACCCTGGTGAGATGCCAATCACAATATATTCACTGACTACCACCTCTGCTGTGCACCCCCTGGCCTAAAAAGGCAACCCAAGCTAGGACCTTCTCTACTATGCCAACTCTCCAATACAAAACATTCATGATTAAGGTCAAAGACTGACAAGGTCCAAGATTGAACTCTTCGCTTTTATCAAAGTGGTACAGCATATAATCCTAACATTTTAGGAGTAGTTTTTAGTACTCTTGCTGAAGACTGCCCTGAATCTCAGCTAGGTTGCCATTTAGTTAATGCCAACTTCTGGTAATCCTGTGGTTAGTTGTCCATGTCACACCTTTCCAAGAAAGCCCAGAGGATAGCTATGACTGGAAGTAGATTAATACAATTCTATGCATTTAGCCTAAATTACATTATATTCTAAGGTGGTCTCCCATACCCTACTTACACATTAGGGTGACATTACTGGTAGGACTGCCAACTGGAACAAGGAAACATGAGGGTTTCCCTTTCAATCTCCCTGCCTTGATCCACACCTGGCATTCATCACTCCATTCATGCCCCCCCTCCCCCTTTAAATCATTCATCTCTTTACTTGCCTAGTCATTCTCTATAGCCAATATGCAGCAGGGGTCTGGTTAACAGTTGGGTTGTTTGACCTCTTTTCTAGCTAGAAGAGAATAGGAGCTAAAAAACGCTCGCTTCCTCCCACTTCAAGCTAATACAACCAGTGATTAAGGTGCAATTTGAAGCCAGGCTGACTGAATACTGCTTTGCTAGCTAGTAATGAGGGCTACAAGTCAGTAAAACCTATACCAAATGGCCCAGTGCAACTCCCCAAGTCAGCCTGGGGCCAAAAGTGACAATCTAGGCTCCAAGGACACAAACCTGTCTACCTAAAGGACTGTTGCAGTGCCACCTGGTGATGAGAGAAGACCAGAAGTCAAATCCCATGCTTGAAGTAACTATTGCCACACACCAGGCAAAGTGTCCTATCCCATGCCAACTATAGTAGAGTATAAAGCTATTAAACAGCCTGATGTAATCAGTTGTCTATATACGGAGCCTAAACCAAGTCCACTGGCTACATGGTGTCTGGATGAGCATCTGAAGCAATATCATTCTAGAAATGACTTAAGGACTAAGCATGTTAAGGCTCCATGCACACCAAGTATGAGCCATGGCTAGGGGGTGGAGTTGCTGTTCAGGAGATGTGGCTTACCTGTTCAAAAGGCCACACGCTGTCTATTTTGGGCTTTATCTTGCCTTGTTTGTACAAGTTAATCAAGTCTGCTACAACACCACCAATGAGCTCCATCTCTTCATCCAGGTAACCAAGATGGAAGCCACACACTGCTTTGTTGGCATGAATGAGCTGCATGGCATTTATGCTGAACTGGTTCCACCAAGTCTTTGCCAAGGCCATCAGGTTTTTCTTCTGACCAGTGAGCAGATTTGCTGACCCTTTATAAGAAAACAGGAAAGGCAGCAGCTCAAACCAAGTAAAGAGTACAGATGCCCAAAAGTGACCAGCTTTTTAGCTTGATTCCCAAAAGATGCTTACAGTATTTCTCATTAACCTACTGAGATGCCAGCTCTCATAAAAGCCCCCCCCCCCCCCCAGGCTGTGCACAGGTAGTTTCAGAACACTAGCTATGCTTTTCAAAAGGAAAAAAGTGATCCCAGGTTGCCACTGCAGTAGCTGAGACACTAGAACAGTTTGAAGGCCCATTTTAGGGGTTACAATACAGGCCAAGCTCCACATTTGACAGTAGCTATGCCCATGTTCATCATGTTCTATAAAGCAGATGAAGAGCAATCTAGTGTAGTGTTTCTGCATATTATCTCAGTCTGGCTGAGAGAAGGCTTTGTCAGGATGAAGGAATTTTTTGGTATGTTTCAAAGCCTCTTCACCCACACAGCTTGCAAGAGAACAAAAATGTACTATGAATATGGTCAACCCAAAACAATGAGACATTGTCACAATGAAGTGATTGCTGCTTGGACTTAGCAAGAGTTTAAGTGCATTTAAAAACATGCTTAGGCTCATCTACAGAACTGGCCTAGTGCTTAGAGCCTGGGACTCTAGGTAAAATACCATGGCCCCATTCATTCCTTGCGATAATTTAACTAAAACTGAAGCAAACTGACTTGCTAAGGGCAAGCTTGTGTGCAAGCTTAGCAAGCAGTAGATGTCAGTGTGTGCTGAATTACTGCATTTGTGGGTTGCATGGCACTTAGCTTTTAAGTACACAGGTCTTAAGTGTAAGATCACTGTACCATTGCACCCTATGCTGCTTGAGCAGTAGTGGCATTCTCAAATATGTGCATTTCTACAAGACCGACTAGGAGTTGTGCTAGATGACTAGCTAAATGAGCTCATCTCAGTCTTATGTAGTTTACAAACAATGCCAATATGGCTTTAGATTGCTAGATAAGGGCCCTATGGTAGCTGCATGGCCCAGCCATTTGTGCTGGTTGGACTTCCTTAGCTTCCCACTTTATAAAGCCTTATTATATGCAAAATTTAATGGCGCTCAACTGCACATACTGGAGTGATCTAAAATTTTACTAGTGTTCCTTATGCTGAAAAAGTTGAAGGTACAGCAATATCTTGAAAACCATCCCTTCTAATTTGGTTATGACAGGTTTGTCCTCCTGTACTGTTCCAGCCTGAATGCTATTACAATATCCATTAAGTACGTCTTCTTTACACATATAGCCAATCCATCTTCTCCCACCATGCCACGATCTTGGAAGATGAGCACATCAAGAATGGTCAAGACTATAGAACTTCCAGCCTTTTGAAGAGTCCAAACTCACCATAGAGTATCACTTTTCCCATTGGCTTCAAGAGGTTGAAAGCTTTACATGTGTCTGATCCTCCCAGAGGATCTAAGACTATGTCAACTCCTAGAAAAAAAGGAAGGCCAGGCCATTAGAATGAAGTAAACCAAACAGGGCCAGTGGCTCTTCAGATACTGTACGTTTCAGAATTTCCTAACTTAAGGGGCCTAGGAAATTGCAAGGCACAAGTAGAGCCTAATTATCTGCATATTAACACCAAATTACAGTTACCTTCCATATGCTATAGGGGTTGGCTGGTGCTACTGTTTATGCTACGTTTACCTTGCTCATATTAATGTCATTCAAGTGCCTACAAGCTACCATGGATTCATAAGAGATCTAGATAAGGCAATGGCATTAAGACCTTCTCCATTTCTACTAACAGCATCAGAAAATGTTCTTCTAAGACTTATCCCAGTGTGCATCACCTTCAGTTAGAGAACTTTGCAAGGCCAATGCTAGTAGAGAAATTCTAGTACTCAGCTACCATTTTACGCTCACATGAACCTGTAGGCAAGCAATAGTATGGAACCTACTTTTTCACAAGATATTTGCTTTTATATACCACCTCTTTAAAATCAGTGCTGTTTACAGATAACATTTTTATGCATAACAGGGTGTCTGTTATGCACTTACAGTGAATGGGAGATACTTGTGTTTCAAACTGGAGGAACTGTCTACAGTATCTACAGCTGGGCAAGTGTCTACCATAGAGGCTTGACAGATTTTATGCTGCTTCTTATTCAACCCCACTGAAAGTCTTACCTTTTGGAGCAATTTTCCGGACTTCTTCTACATAGTCTGTTGTCCTGTAGTCAATTGGGTGAGCAACACCATTCTCTTTAAGAGTTTCATGTTTAGAACCAGAAGCTGTGCCAAAGATGGTCACGTTGTCTACAGTTTTACACAACTGAACTGCTGCAGTTCCTACCCCACCTAGGAGACACAAACAGGCAACATGAACACAAAGCTCTTGGGTCCCTAGTTTTACAGAACTCCAGGCTGAAGTCTGAGGCAGCGTACCATGCCTTTACCTTTCATGAACTGAACATGACCACTCCATAGTTGTACAGCAGCTTGAGGTACTGCTCATGTTTCATCTATAAGTGGCTGGTGGGGCACATTTTGCTATATGTAGAATGCATTGCTCTAGGCTGAAAACTCCTCTTGTATTACAAGGAGATAGTGCACTATGGGGGTGGGGGGTGGGCGTATTTACATTAACCAGGGTGGCAGAGTTCAGGTAGACCACTAGAACAGGACTCATGTCTTCATGTAATTTACAAGTGAACATGCAAAGCCACCTAGAACTACAGAGATTGGTGAACACAAGGCAGACATTTTGGCAAGAGTTGACAAGGCAAGCTACCCAGTATCTGTAAAGACCTCTTTCCTACACAGTGTAGACTATATGGCAAAGTATGGCTACAGAAATAGCCCAAGCCATCAAGTAGCTAGCTATAATCACTCACTACAGCTGCAGTGCTCATGTAATTACATCAGCCCTTGGCCTGACAGGCCTGCTGTCTAACCTTCCTGTTCATGAGCCACTTCTCATGGGAAAGTGTTATTCCTGCCTGTACTTATAACTTACATCAATCATAAAATCTCAAGAACCCAGCTATGTGCCAGATCAGACTCTTACAAAAAATATTTACAGTATAGGAGTGAGGTTCTGAAGGTCCTCAAATCAAAATTAGGTGAAAAATTATTAGTGTAGGAGCAGACAAACCCTTGCTCATTTACCGAGTTTACAGACTGGTCTGGATGCTGTCACGTAGAAGACCTGGGTTTGATTCCTGGCCATGCACCTTATCAGAAAGGACTCCTTGCTCTGTTTGGCCACCAGTTGTTGCTGCCAAGTTTTACCAGGTTCCATAGAACTGCAGTTCTCTGGAATGGGTGTCCAGTCTGGCCACTAAATGTCACTGTTGAGCAATAGCCCAGACTCCTTACTGGGGGTTGTGGAGGCCACCTTATCAAGCCCTGGCTTACCTGAGACAGACATCCTGGCAGCAGGAATTTAACCCAGGGCTCCCCACTAAATGGTGCTAACTGCCACTGATCCACCAGGCCACCATGGCAACTGAAGCAACCTCTACAATAGCCAAGCTAGCTTATACAAAACACTTCACACCGCTTTCTATTCAGATGGACATCCACTTACCCAAGTGTTCAAGCAGAGCCCTCCTGCAAAAGGAGGGGTGAATTGGATTTAAGAGCTGGTACTGCCTGTGAACACAAGACTAAGTGCTCTTGCTTTCAGCTTCATACACCAGTGACTGCTTAAGTCAAACACCTCCTGGCTGCGTAGCTATCTGTTAGGGTGCAAATGATTTCAGGACACCCGACTAATCTTTCCAGCAAGCATCTGGTTGCTGTAATCAAGCAAACATTTTTCAGCATCTGAGTGTTTACACTGTACCAGTGACCAATTGGGAGCCTATCCAATACTATTCCATGTATATAGTGTTTAATCCCTAATCAGTCAGTACTTGTCACACCTTGATGGCAATGGCTTTTTCTAGCATTAAAAAAAAAAACCCAGACAGATTTTACAATAATCTATTAGTCATAGATTATGACATGAGCGAATTAATCTGGCACCTTCTAGTTCTAGGACTGCTGCCCTGTCACAGCCCTAATGAGCTGATATCCTGACTAAAGCCATCGAGACCTTGACTGCTCTGCTTTCATTCCATCTGGGCTCCCAAAACATGAACTGGCAATCTTCAGTGTACCACTCACAACCACCCCTCCAGAGGAGCAACCAGGGCTGCTGCCAGGATGAGGTGCCCTAGGCAAATTCCTGCCCCTCTCCAAGACAGCAATGACAAGTCAGCACAGCACTTACCCAGACCTTTTGTGCAGCTGGTGCTCTGCGCCGACTAGACTGCACCCCACCTCCCCCCCATCTCTGACATTCCTGTTTGCTTGGGACAGATGCAGCTGATCAAAGCACAGCACCAGCAGTAGAGGCTCTGGGTAAGCGATGGATTGATGTTATTGATGCTACTACAGGTCCTGGAGGGCAATTGCAACAATTTTCCCTTAAAAGGTTGGTGCTCCAGGCAACTGCTTAGTTTACCTAATGGTCATACTGGCCCTGCAGGCCCATTTGTTGCGATTAGGGATGTCTATGTAGCTATAAGCAACTAGTAGAGTTTGTCCCCCCCCCCCCCTCAAGTTCAGGAAGCCAGCTATTAAGCTATGTCATCAAGCTTGGTTTTATACTAAGCTTTAAGACCACCAAGCCTCAATGCACAAACCTCAGAGGCTGATCATATAGCAGATGCACCTTGAATCTGATAGGCTATAACTGCATCTCTCCCTTTAAGGCCTCTTACAGCACATCACTATGAACTGCTCAAGGCTTGTCAAGAAGTGGACCAGCACAGCACTTCCAGAACACAGTAACTTGTAAGCCTAGAGATACCAAATTAAGGCTGCCAGTTCCTAGTCTGAACTGAAGTAGCATTTACATCCTTTGCAAGGAGGGATCAGAGCTAGCCTGTCCTTTTGACAGCTGTACTACAGAACACCTGCGTCTTACCTGCTGCCATATGAATGAGAACACTCTGATTGGGTCTCAGATTTCCAAAGTCAAAGAGGATCATGTAGGCAGTGATGTAGTTGACCAGCAAGGCAGCTGCCTCTTCAAAACTCATGCCCTCGGGCATAACAAATGAATGGTTAGCTGGAATCACCACTACTTCTTGCCAGAGTCCTGCTCTGTTCAGTACCATCACCTTATCGCCAACCTAAAAAGGTAAAGGCCATGTTAAGGTTACTTATAAACTTGGCTGGTTTGTAGATTTTGTACTGTAAGATTAGTCTTCACAACTGTACTGTTCAAAGACATTCCAGACCAAACACAGGAACAAGGATAGGTCAGTCTCATTGCCAAAGCAGACTACTTCAGTGATCTTCCTAGTTTAAAGGACCATACATTTATCCTTTTATGATGAAAAAGCACCACCAGTAGATAGATTCCAGTTATGAAGCAGAAAGCGTGGCCACGAGACTGAACAAAAGCCATCCAACATCCATCCAGGTAGGATTTAAGTGGTAAAGGGGATGGAAGGATACTCTTATGAAGAAAGGCTGAAAAGGTTAGGACTCTAACCTGGAAAAGAGACAGCTGAGGGGAGATATGATAGAAGTCTATAAATTAATGAATGGCATGGAACAGGTAAACTTAGATCAATTGTTTACGTTATCAATATAGAAATACTAGGGGACATGCAATGAAGCTACAGCGTAAACTATTTAAGACTAATAAAAGAAAAATTTTTCACTCAACATGTAATCAAGCTCTGGAATTTGTTAACAGAGGATGTAGTAAAGGCTGTTAGTGTAGCTGAGTTTAAAAGGTTTGGACAAGTTCCTGGAGGAAAGGTCCATAAACCATTAAGGGACCCAGGATATCAATGCTTGACCCAGTACAAGCATTGTGGAACCTGTCTTTTGGGGAAACTGCTAGGTACGTATGACCTAGATTGGCCACTGTTGGAAACAGGATACTGGGCTTGGACCAACCCAGTATGGCAATGTTCCTGCTTCTCCCTAGTGAAGATATTAATGACCCCACACTCCAATACTTTAATATGGACTATTTGCCTATTAGCTGCCCTAGAGGAAGCCATATTTCAATTTTTCCCTTAAAATTCCCTTGCTAGTCTGGACATAAGGCAGCCAGGCAGACTCCCTGGCCACCACCAGCTCCATTCAATTCTCTAGAAAATATTTTCTACATTGTTGCATGTGGGTGTCTAGAGGATCACTATTTAAGTCCTTACCATAAATGCAGCATTGTCTTGCATGTTCAGTTAAAATCATTGTGTTAACTGAGGGGTTTAGAAGACTTAATCCAATTTCTACCTGCCCTCAAGAAACGTACTAGAAGCCATAGCTATTAACATATGCCAGTAAGCATCGACTAAGATATTCAGTCTCAAATGCCATGGGCTTTCAGTGCTAAGGTGCCATACATACTTTAGATATGGTAGTTTAGCTACAACCCTGAAAATGTCTTGATACAGCTTTGCAGCATGGTCTCAAATGACCAGCTCTTGGGGGATAGAAAGACACCTAATTTACCTGGATATAAAGATGCCTTGAACCCTTAGAGGTATAAACTAATTCCCACTGTAACCTAAATTTGTTCTCCTGTTTCCCCCTAGGTGGTGATACAAGTGTGTGTGTGTATACATGGGAAGTTATCTGGAAGATTAACAGCATAGAGGTTATGGGGAGTTTACAGGGGGAACAAACCTTAGATTCTCAAAAGGTATGCACCATGGAGTAGACTAAAGAAACCCCCAAAATTAGATGTGTCCAGGGAAAGCCAGATCAAGTGGTGTCTATGGTATAGCTACACCAAGAAGAAAACTGGCCTTTGTAGAATGAGTCTTTTGCCCTCATTCTACAAAATGTTTCCAGAAGATAAATCTGAAGAGAGAAACTATGGACTTAGGAGTCAGCTGGCAACTCATGCTACGACCACCCATACTGCTGCAGAAGCCATGTAGTCCGGTTCTAAAATGTGATTTTAAGACTTAGGGGCATGTTTACTAAAAGCCGTACAATTGCGTGCCGCACAATAGCGCACGGAAACGCGGCACTCAAACGCTCAGAAACGCTCTTAAACGCCCCGCACAAGTGCGCGTGGGCCCTGCACAATTGCGCGCCGCACTAACGTGCCCCGCACAAGTACCCGGCCCGCAAATGTCCGATAGAGGCGTGGAAAGGCATTCTGAGGGCGGAGGAAGGCTCCCGAGGGGCGGAGAGACGGGGTCAATGGGCGGGGAAGGGGAGGGGAGAGGCTCCCCGCACAGTATCGGGGACGAATTTGCAGGTTAAAAATAGCGCGAGTGAAACACTCACGGTAGAGGGCATTTAAAGGGAAGAGAAACCATTTCTGTCAGCAATGTACAGGGAAACCGGGGAAACCTGCAAAACGTGAGCAGTGTGATACATGTGCACAGAACAAAAGTGCAAATAAAGATAGAAAAAGACCCAAACATACATATTAAAAATAGGAAGTCAGCTGGGGAACCCTGATATTAATGGGCAAACATAAACACACCCAGGAAAGCTCCAAAAAAATGAAATGAAGTATGGAAGGGGCTACGGAGCGGAGACCCTTCCAAAAACCATTTCCTTTTTTCTGAGCCTTCCTGGGAGTGTTTGCTATGGTTGCCCATTAATATCACTGTTGCCCAGCTTGGTTATATTTATCCCCAGTTCGTCGTGGTCGGTTGAGGGGTTTATTTGCACTTTTGTCACCAGACAAGGTGACTGAGCCCACAGTACAAATGTGCAGAGCAGGGTTTTTGACTCCTTTGGTCAGGTTTCCCACCCCCAGGGACTGCACTATCACTGTGGCCACAGTGTGGTGCAGCAGACAGAGGCAGTACCTCTAGGACCAGAGGGTCACAGGTTCAAATCCAAGCTGGGGCTCCTGCCAACCCAGTCCCCACATTGTACCCACCACTAAACAGAGATAGTAAAGACACTCCTTTATTGCAGAGAACATAAGCATGGTTCACACACCCATTTTGTACCCAACACCGCACACACACCATAACAATGGGCATTACCGACAGCCGAGTCCCCCAAATGCAGTCCTGGAGTGCCACAACTCAATCAGGTCATATGCTTTTCCAAGATACGGACATGCCAGCATGTTGGCAGTAGGGTACAGGTGGTGGAGGGGGCAGTGGCTGCTAGCCACAGAAGACAGTGGCCGAGCCATGTGCAGGCTGGCACGTCCACTGCAACATAGGCCCTGTCGGATGTACAGTCATGGACTTCCTAGGGAATTCAGCACATCTGTGGCAACACAGTGGTGCAGTGCACACAGACAGTGTGTGCAGGAGCAAAAGGTCACAGGTTCAAAGCCCAGCTGGGGCTACTGCCATTCCTGTCCACATATTTTCCCCACAACTAAACCATGTTAGTAAGGGCAATCCTTTATTGCTGGGGATATACGCATTGGTCATACGCCTATCTTTTACACCACCAAGCACAGACACCATGACCAGGGGCATTACCTAGAGCAGAGTCTCACAAATGCAGTCCTGGAGGACCACACACCATTCAGGTTCCATGCTGCCACTCATACAAATAACCGTGCTGTATATCTATGCACCACCCCCATGGCATGTAGATGTAGCTCATGCATATTCATGAGGGACAGCAGGAAACCCCAACCAGTGTATTGCAAACCTGGACTGGATTTGGGAACCTCTGCCGTACAGCAGCAGCCAACAGGGACAGACACACCCACACCCACACCCACAGGCCCCATTGGCCAATGCCTCCTGGTGAGGCAGGACATTGGGCCCTGCGTGCATCTCCCAATACCAGCACTTGCATACCTTAGCAATGTCACCCTACACCAGGGTATATGGTACACAGCTCTCAAACGTTTGCTATGAGTACTGGCAGATAGATATCCCTACGTTACGCACAGTCTGCTCTATGAGCTCCATCATAATAATCTATCTGATGTTTGCGGTGTGTGCGTCAGGTCTGGCCCCTGACAGTGTTTACCACCCTAGGGAGGGACCCCCAACGGTATTGCATACCATACCCATGCCTGTACTGTGCCCAGGACTGGTGTGGTGGGCAAGGATTCTGAACCCCTCTATAGTAGCACAATGCTGGCATACGTGTGGGAGTGTGTGTCTGTCTATACAGTGTGTGTTGGCTGCAAACACTGTCCACAGTTTTGGCCTGATGTGCATAATGAGCAGCAAGGCTACCATGGGTATAGCTCAGACAGGGTGGGCTGGCCAGGATGCATCTGCACAGGGCATAGGGCACTGGCAGGGACATTGTAGTGGCCGTCCACCACCTCCACAGACAGGGTGACCTCTGTATGTGCTGCTGGGCTTTCACTCCACCCTGACTGTGCAGTGATGGCAGCATGGCTAGGCACCCCCATAGTGCTTCATAGCACTTCCCTCATGTGATATATATGGGTCACCTGTTGGGGCCTAGTCACTGATGTATCTGCTTGTGTGTGCTGCCATCCCAGTTGTGGGTGCATGCATTTCCAGTGGGACTAACCAGCAGACTGTTCACAGCTGGTATGTGCCCTGCTGGAGTGCCTTGCAGGGTGCAGTGGCTGATGGCTTGATGCAGGGGAATATCAGATAGTGGTGGGGTGCATCTTAGCATATCCAGGCCTTCTGTCTGATAGTGTGGTCTGGGTGTGTGTGGGGCTGCTTGGACTGCCCTGTAGGGTGTCTGTTCCCCAACAGGACTGGGGTTGATGGTCCACTCTACTGCCATCATTGCAGGGGGGGGTGTGTATAATGGGGATCTGTTGATAGGAGACCCTGCCTGTTTGCCACCCTCAGCTGGGGGGGGGTTGGTGGTACATAGCCCACCTAGGGGTCTGTGGGGTTCCCCCTGACTGAGACAGACAGATATCCAAGGTGTTCCTGCAGAAACTACCTATCTCACAGATTACGACTGTTTTGGAGCTCTGCCATGGCCTCTCTCAGCCATGGAGGGTGCTGTGGACCTGGTCCAGGGCGCCTCATCGCACACTCAGGATGAGCACAGTTCCCGCACAGTGTGACTGTGTGTAGCTACTCTGTGCAAATTAAACACCCGGTCAGTACCTCCTACCAGGCCAAGGTGCTGTGTGGGTGCACACGGACACGTCCCCCTACCAGGCTGGGGAGCTGTTGGGGTGCATTCCCCATCTTGTGTTCATCTGTGGACAGCTGATTTGCATGTGCAGTGCATCATGGGTATGGGTGGCCTAACCCTATCCTGGTTCCCACAGCAGACTGTCTGTGTGGTGACATGCAGGCTCTCTGCAGCCAGCCAGGGGCTTGCTGGCAGCTATATAGCTGTAGCCCAATGGTTACTTCACTGCCTGTGGAGCCAGCGGTAATGGGTTCGAGCCCACAGTGGGGTTATTTGATAGGGTTGTCCAAAGCTTTTTTTAGATTTAATGTACATATGTTGCTGCCATCAAACACACCCTCAGTGTACTGTACCCATAAGGTGCCTATGAGGGTGCTTTATAGGGCACCCTATAGGGCACCTTATGGTTGCCGTCCATATAAGGTGCACTATACATTATCCTGTGACGCAACATATATGGTGCCCTATAGGGGACATTCAAGGGTGCCTTGGCAGACAGTGAACTTTAACATGTGCCTTATGGGCCGCCTTATGTTAACATGCTTTGTGAGTGCGTTTGCTAGTAGTGATAACTGAAATAAAAATAGATTGCCCCCTACAGCACTCCTCCCCATAATACACACTGCCTCAGTGAGCCTTCTTCATTGGGCACTGGGGGATTGAACCCCTGATCTCTGCACCATTGGTCAGTGTCTTAACCATTGTGCTGTGGCTCTGTTCCTATGCTTTGGCATCTGCGCTCCGCCTTATGCCGCCCAAAATTAATATGCCTCCTAAAGCACTTTTACCCATTACAGTTAATGCCTCAGCCAGCCCTTTTTGTTGTGCACAATGGGGAATTGAACCCATGGCAGCTGCACCCACAGTCAGTGTCTTAACCATTGTACTATGGCTCTGCTCCTTTGTGTGCGCACATCAGGGCGCCACTTAGCCTTCCCACGCACTATTATGCACGGCACACAATAGCACGGCGCACAATAGCACCCCGTGCAAATGTGCGATCGCTTACTCCCGTTTTTTTTTCTTCTCTGCCTGAACCGCCCACTCCTTATATGGCACAGGCACACTACTGCGGCCCCGCACATTAGGAATGTTTAGTAAACAGACCCCTTAGTGACAGAACACATTTAGTTGTTAACATGTCTCTTGTAGAGACACTGTTCCCTGGATTTACTGTTTGGGCTGGAAGGACAGGTGGATTTGGTACCAATTACCAAAATTGGGTAGTGCTAAAAAGCTCATTTCAGTCACTAGAGGCTTCAGACCAATTCTAAACCAGCCATGGAGCAAGACACCCTTCAGTTCTTACCACCTTTGGTGATGAGATGCCCAGATCACTTTGAACAGACCAGATCTATGAAGTGTGTTCAGTTATTGTCTGCTAAAGTACAGTATAAAGTTACCTTACATACTATACTGCAGGTGGCCATCCCTCCCCTTAAGGCCTTCAGATAGCTTCTGTTCTGAAAGGTGGTATAGTAACATTTAAGACTGTCCCAGAAAGGAGCCAAGCAGCAGAGGTGCTGCTAGAGGGGCCAATAGATCATTCTTAGGCTCAGCATTTGACAAGAAAGCTGATATTTCCTTGATGAAATGGGTGAAGGACCAGTTTATACACAATGGACAGCATAAGCCAAAATCCAAATGTTATTCATTTTGTGACCAGTCACTGAGGTATGCTATGTACAACAAGCCTAAAAAGCCAGCTCCACAGCGGGAGTGACCCCAAATGCCAACTGAGCTGAAGTGCTTTGGCAGCTGTATGCTACCATGGTCACCATGCAGGCCCGTCTGTGGCATTAAGATACCATGAGGTCTCCCTTTGCTGGTAGGCAGCTAGCATCCTGCATTTAAGGTCCAGCTTGTTTCGTTTGCAGCCTGCTTGGCATGCACCACACCAAGCCCTGGAGTCCTGCCCATTAGCTCCAAGCTCCAAACCACAAACTTGGCATAAAGGAATTTGTCTGTTGATTTATGTCATATGATCACACTAAAGTCAGTCCTTATAGTTGAAAGTCCAGAAATACAAAATTCACCCATTCCACTGAACCATTAAAGCTCGTCCACTCCTTAGTCGTCTCCTGCCTTGATTTTTGCAGTCTTCTTGCTGGTCTCCCTCAGTCTCATCTCTTCAATCTGTCCAGAGCTCTACTGCACGGCTAATCTTCTGCCAACCCTTCACATGTTACCCCTCTTCTAAAGGCACTTAACTGGCTCCCCTTTCCTCATCCCATTCAAAACATCTTAATTCCCTCTTCTGCCCCCCATTACCTTTCCCCTCTCCCTACACCCCTCCTGGCAAGCACCGTTCCTCCTCTGGTTCTCTTCTCTGTGCCCTTTTCCTCTACAGCCAAGCCCAGACTGTTCCAGGCATAAGGAGCAGCAAGGTGAAAAGATGAAACTCCCTGTATCTGTCAAATCTCTTCCTTCCCCCCCCCCCCATCCATGCAAAAGCTTCTTTGTAGTTACTTTTGGATCCAAAGCCCTTATTCTCATTCTGTCTCTATTGAGCCCCTGGTTTCTCTTGTTCTGTACTGTGTCTTATTAAGCTAAGCTCTACAAGCAGGGACCGTCTTCTCTATGCGTTTGTATAGTGCTGCGTATGCCTTGTAGTGCTTTATAAGTGATTAACAGTAGTTGTATTTTGTTAGAGGAAGTTGTTCAGCTTTTAAGGCTAGATCTCAGAACCTGGTATAAAATCGCTGCTACTGTACCAACAAGATCAAGATATGGCCATGCAAAGCAGACTTGTGAAGAGCCACATTTTTTGTCTTCTTGTGCCTGTCAATTATATACTTTCTGTACACTGCTCAATGGTTATGATCTTATGTATGAATGTGCAGATTTACTACTGGGCCAAACTAGAATAAGGAGATTCAAGGCAGCACATGAATATTCACCTTATGTCACTTACTGATCAAAACATGCCTGAGCAGATTAATGCTGGGAATAAATCCACCACCATTTGGAGAGAATGTACATCACTAGTAGCACATGAGATCCGAGCAAGGTCAGGCAAAGAGCGTATGAAGAGAAGATGAAATGCTTGACCAAGATTCTCCCTCCTTTAAGCAGTAATAGGGCAACTTAGTAACTCGGCATATCCCAATGGCAATACCATGCACTGCATTTATTTTTATTTTTTTATTTACATTCTCTTATATACCGTGCTATTCTGCATCAGTGCGGTTTACATTGAACAAACTGAAATTACATTGAACAGGGCATTATAACTTGGAGATAACTATTTTACAGGGAACATGGGCTATGGAGGGTTAAGTGGCATTGCCTGCAGGTTCTGTGGGCACTGGGACTTGGTATGCATTGATGGCAGAGAGGATGGATACACGTTCGGCCAGTTTGCTTCTATTCATTGAAGCACAGGGCATTGAGGCATCATAAAGACATTAGTATAAACCTGTTTACTCCTTTAAGGAGAGATTTTGACACCCAGAATTCTGCAAGCTTTTGCACGAGTCACTCAAAAAAATCCCTTCACCGGAGATAATTGAAATGCCCTAAAAAGAAATCCCCTGTACAACCCCCCGTAGACTCCAATTTTTTCTTTGTCGGACCCCAATGAGGGAGGTTAAGATGGACTGCAAAACCACACCCGTCAGAAGAGGTCCATTTTAATCACACCATTCTTTAGTGAATATCATAAAAACTTAGCTTAATGTAGAAAACGTGTCTTGAAATGTTGAGAAAACGCACAAAACTAACATGAGAAGAAACTTATTGTGAGCTGTGTGCAGGCACTTGATACAGGGACGATGGATCCCGAAACGTGCACGTCGTGCTTTCTCAACATTTCAAGACACGTTTTCTACATTAAGCTAAGTTTTTATGATATTCACTAAAGAATGGTGTGATTAAAATGGACCTCTGACGGGTGTGGTTTTGCAGTCCATCTTAACCTCTCTCATTGGGGTCCGACAAAAAGAAAAAATTGGAGTCTACAGGGGGTTGTACAGGGGATTTCTTTATAGAGCTTTTGCATGAGTGGCATGGGATTTCATCTTCCAAGTAAAGCTGCAAACCTAAGTCAGTTCTCAAGCCCTCAAAGCAGATTGTGGCAAGCAATGTCTTGTATATAACTGCTCACTGTCAGGGTAGGGTGGGGTAGATGAACTGCCACTCCACCTCTTCATTAGGTGCATGTACCATTAGCTCCCCCTGCCCTCAATTTCCCCACTTCAGTTAGTAAAGCTAGAATAAAGTTTGAATAAAGTTTGAGTTAGCTTCCCTTCCACACTAGTCTAGAAAAAAGAAAATAGAAGCATGTATTGGCTCGGTGGCCAGTGCAGATGGTCCCCACTCGATGGCTGGGAAAGTACAGACATTGATAGGGTGCATCATTGTTTATGAGTGAAAGCTAGTGGCTGGATTCAAAGCCAAGTAGCCTGATGGCTTAGAACCAGGAAAGCCCTCTGCCCCAGACATCCCCCAGTCCCACTGCTGCCCCTTGTGATCTTGGGCTGTCTACATAAGCCTCCATCACTTCTGGCAGGGCTGAAGGAGCAGTATGGCCATACAGGGTGCAAGTATGAAAGCAGTGCTTCCACTGGGCTTCAAGAAAGCTCAAAAATAGCAGGTTATTGCACATGGCTGGGTGGGAGGGCAGGCACCAGATCCAGTAGTCACACAGGGGGCATTTATTTAGCTTGGTACAGCCCTGGTGTCAGGTACAAATTAAAAACAAAACTACACAAGGCACCTTTCTATACTACTCTTCAGTGCAGCATCAAAGAGGTTTACACAAACAAATCCACTAATGTAACCCAACCCAATCAATATACAAGTTTAAAACCCCCTATGTTTTGGGAACTTATCCATGATGTAACCCATATCTTCTACAGGCCGAGAAAAGCCATCATGTACCCGAATGCCCCTGAAGAGGGTGCAAGCTAAACCCAAAATCCCTTCCCTGGAAAGGGCTCTGGAGCATTGGTGTAGCCCCCAGCTGCAGGCTACCATTACAGAGGCCAGGCTTGGGTTAAAGGGAGGACTTCCGAAGCCCCCAGGCAGCCAGGAGCAGCATGAAAGTCTTTGGTCAAAGTAGAAGATTACAAATGCAGGTTGAAAGTGTACTAGTGTGGGTTTGTGCACATCTAAGGAACCTTGATGCAGGCATGGCTTGCACGGGTGGGGAATTTGACTGTCAGCTTTATAATGCTACTATCCTGCACATAATGTTTTATTGTTTGGTTTATGCACTGGCATCTGTATGGTTTTGGTTGACTGTTAGGGCACAAGCTTATTTATAGAATACAGGGGGGGGGGGTGGCAGGCAGTGGATACTGGTAAAGACATCCAAGGCCATGCACCATGCATTGATTCAGATGCACCTTGTACTCATGGGTGTGAAGATAAAAGCCGGGCACCTCTGGATTTTGGATGCTCTTTCCCAGATCTAGTAGGTATTTCCCTGCTCTAGAGAGCTTACAATCTAAGTTTGTACCTGAAGCACTGGCATGTTGTGTGACTTGTCCAATGTCAGTTACATCTCAACTGAGACTTAAGAATGCAGACTGGGGAGGGGTTGGGGGGAGGCACACTTATGTTATCCCCTGTCTCTGCAAGCCCCTATACAGTCCAGGAGAGGAACCAGATTACAAGGGCTGGCCCAACCATAAGGCCAAATAGGCAGCTGCCTAGGGCAGCAGCAAAGAGCAGGGCATTCAAAGCTACATAGAGCTTGACAGCCTGGGGGGCGGGAGGACAGATGGGGTTTAAGGTTTGCCTAGGGTGCCAACACCTTGAACCCTGCCCTGATTAGAGCTTCTCATGCAGATGGCTTTTGGAGACTTGCTGTTCTGACATACCTTAAAGGCCAATTTAATAGCCTCAGGCCAGCCATATTTTGCATGCCTGGCCAATAACTTACCCTTCAGTCAGGGAAGCCGAATGGCATGATAAAGCCTGTACTGGACAATTAAACTTATCTTCCAGCAAATCACATCTATGGAGACTTGTAAGTTAAATGCTACTATTTGGATTCTGTGAGCCAGCAAATTGAGTTAAGAGTATAAAATAATGTTGATAGCAACCTTCCAAGATTGCAGGACATCTGTTTGAAGGATTTGGAAGTTTTGTACACTAATAGCATTTTGTTTTGTATTAGTGCCTGGATTGGAGAAAAACAAAAAGCCACCACATGCATGCCAACAGTTCTTACATGATACAATGTGATAAGATGCCTGAATCATGGGACATTTACACTGAAAATAAGCTTTACCAAGCTTTGGGTTGCTCCCTTGTGGGCTTGAGCTGCCATTATCAGGCATTAACCAAAATGTAAAAATGAAGTTTTAAGTTACAATTTGAACCTCATTATGCAACTTAAGCTATCCCAGACTATGCTAATAATCACACCAAGAGGTTTGCTATGGGCAGATGCATTGACTGGCAGCTCGGTTAGCATTTGTGAATAAGTTTGTGCACATGGGATGTTTTCCTGGCTATTTTGGGACTTAAGTTTGTTTGCATAAAATATGCATTACAACTTACAAAACTGAAGCCCCTGGTAACTGCACCCACTCCATTTCCATTTCAGTTTACCTGTGACTGAGGTACCCTCACTTGGGGGGGGGGGTCCTACAGTGTACCCTTTAGCTAGGCTGAGGAGAGGCATGATTTATACACCTGTATTTTCAGACTGGATGTGCAGAATTTCACTTATGGGATACCTGCTGCTTTCTTCTGTATCTGAAAATCTTCAGAAATCACAAAGTCCATACCTCCCCCCTTGAAATGGGAATGCAGAATTCCAGACACCCTGTCCTGTTTTACTTAGGGAAGTGTCCAAGCCAAAGCCCTTCAATGCCATCTGTACACAGATAGGGGGTGAATGTGCTCCAGTTTCTCCCCTAGGGCTAAGAGACCTTCAAGCACTTAAGCTAGCTGGAAGATGTTCCCTGTGAGTGTGCCATGATTGTATGAGACATTAATGCAGGGATTCTCAGCCAGTCCGAGACAGTTTCTCAGGATAGCCACAACAAATATGCAGACATGAGCTGGTGCATGAAACTCTCATATGCATCTTTTACTGTGGCTAGCCTGCAAGCCTGACTGGCTAAGCATCTCTCAAGAACCGGGCTGAAAACCCTTGTATTAAGGTAATGCTCTACCCAAGAGAGCTGCAGACTATTGCATCAATTCTGGAACATTAAAACCCACATCCTCTTGCAAGCACTTAAGCTTCACTCCTTGTACCTATTTACACAGCTTGGAAACCCAACTGATGTGGATGATGAACATGGAGTCACAAGGGACAGCTTCTAGATTAGCATTGTTAATTATGTTCTGGTACAGCTGAACTGAACAGTATTTTATTTATTGTAAGGCAGTTATATACCAACAAGTGCTTATGCATTCTACACCGTGTTCATTCAGGTACAGTCTATATCTATATCTCTTGTCCCTGAAGGGCTACATTTTGTGCTGAGGTAAACAGGGGGGGGTTATGGCTTGCCATAAGCAGTGCCTCTGAACTAGAAACCAGTCCTTCCAGCCAAAGGCTATTGTTCTCCAGTGGGATTCAAACCCCCCAGTTCTTGTAACTGCCCCAACCACTAGAATGCAGGGTGTCACCAAGAGACAGTTACACAACCGTCAGACCACTAGAGAAGCTTTAAATCTCATGTACCCCTTTAACAGACTTTACAGACAAGTTCTGAAGCCAGGAGACATTAACCTTCAACCTGACCCAAGAAAGATGTCATTGATTATATCTGTGCCCAGTACCTGAGAGAGAGAGAGAGAGAGAGAGAGAGAGAACCAAATCCTTAAGATGAAGACAGCCTTTGGACAGACTACAGTTCATTTTGAAAGAACCTTGTCTACTACTGGATTGAAAAAACTGAATGCAGATAAGCTTTGAATGATGAAAAGGCTTTGTAGCCCCTCTTCATACAAGAGCATGAAATACAGGCAAACTGATTTTTTTGCAGCCATTCCCCTTGCTCTAAACAGGGGGGGGGGGGGATTTGTTCATTCTTTTACTACCAATTTAGGATGCACTTGCACCCTTAGGAAGGCAATAGACCTTGGCAGAAAGTGGAGACAGATAACACTGCTACACCACCCCTTGCAGAGAGTCTACATCTTTCCTTGGACCACAAGCACCAGAGGTGAATTAGAAGTAGTCAAGCCCCATCCCAAAGCCTCTACATCCCTAATTTATAGTGAACTGAAGATGCAGATCTTTGGTAGATGCACTACCCTTCCCTCCCAGGCTTAGCCCATAGAGCCCATTACTGTGGCTTGTAAGGCTATGTAGAGTGGAAGCGGCTTGGACATTCCCAGGATGAGTGAACCCCAGTGTCTCAGCTCGACATGAGCTCTAGAGTTAAAAAAAGGAGGTAGGACCATTCCCATATCTAGAAACACCAGTGGATCCAAATGCCATTCCCAGAGGAAGATATGCTAGGAGTTGCCAAAAGGTTCCTTGGAACCTACGTAGAGTGGCAAATGCCTGGAATCAATGACTAGTCCACATTCAAGCACACTTGAGCTAGTGAGGGTGGTACAAGACAAAACAGGACAGTAATGATAGCCCCACTCACTCATGTTAAAGCAGTTCTTATGACCCAGTGTGGGCCAAAACCCCAGTACTAAACAGTAGCTACTAAGCCTTATTTAACCTGTCTTTTCAGCCTTTCCCCCTCCCCCACCCAACCCCAGAGGCCCTATAACCAGGTTTTGTTTTGTTTTTTACACTAAGACAATATACAAGTCTTGTGGCAGATACCTGAAAATTCAACCGAGGTCACTAGGACAAGTTCAAGAGGTATACTTTGAAGGTCCATTTGCCCCTTTCTAGTTTATATGAGAGGTTGCTTGTTTGGGGACAGGAAGAGAATATACCACTTAGTGCAATGTAAAACTAAGCTGAGCGTTTAAGACTAGAGCCTGAAAATGTAGGTGCTTCAGTTTAAATAGATAGAAGCTGTAGCCTAGCCAAGGAGCAATCTAACAAACATTTAACAAATTATAAGGGTGCACCAGGGTCGATCTAGTGGCAAAACTGGTTCAGAAAAAGATTAAAATTAAACCTTTAGACAATCTCTTACTCCAAATAACCCTACCATAAAGGATTGGTGGCTTTTTTCTGGGCCACAGTTGGCCAAGGCAAGTACTGAGTGGTCAGGGCCTTGAGACAAGTGAAGGGAGAGGGTGAAAGTTCTGCCTACGACACTTAGTACTAACAAGACTACCAAAGCCAGCTAAGTTCCTCATGTAAAATGGGTGGGGGACCATTATATATGTGGAGCCAGAGGACCAGATTCGATTGTATAACTGCTGTGGCTGCAGAGTTCTGCCCACCCTGGACATTGTAACTTGAGACATATTGAGTGACAGATACAGGACTGTATCTAGTGTTAACATTACCATTACTCCCATTTTTCAGTGAATGAAAGTCTGACCTTGTGCTATCCTGCCCACACGTCATGTGAGCTGTATTCACTGTTACCCAACAGTTATTCAAGGCTGATGAGGCGAGTTCCCTTCCTGTTCTGGTTAGTCTGGGGTAACCATGGCCTCGGCTGTTCTTCAAAAAACCCAGTGCTTGGCAGTTCATACTAAAGTATGGAGTGCCGCACCTGACTGTAGAGGATAGAGGACAGACCAGCCATGGAGACGTTCAAAGGTTTAGAACAAAAACCAAGGCTGGATTAGTGCTTCAGCGGCAGATTTGTATAATCAGAGGCTCCTGGGTTTTCAAACTGAAGTTAACAGCACCATCAGTTTAAGTCCCTAATTTAAGAAAAATGTGACCATCTTAACACATCTTTGTTATTAACCTGATCAGGTTTCTCAGAAACTTGAGAACTCATGACTTGTGTAGTAGTCCTCCCAAAACGTAGGGCCCGAGAAACAAAATGTCAAGTGATTCTGTTTACAAGAGCTGAGGATTTCTGGGTCAGCTGAGCAGTGCCAGTCATGGTGCAAAGGAAAGCCAAAATGTTTACTCTAGGAGCCCAAGTACAGTCCTGGAGGACCACAGTGATGACTGAATTGAAGTTAGG
This sequence comes from Ichthyophis bannanicus, assembly GCA_033557465.1. Classification (NCBI taxonomy): domain Eukaryota; kingdom Metazoa; phylum Chordata; class Amphibia; order Gymnophiona; family Ichthyophiidae; genus Ichthyophis; species Ichthyophis bannanicus. The sequence continues at coordinate 60,693,165 of CM066045.1, forward strand.
AGGGGATATAAGAGGAAAATAGAACCCAAGACTTCTGGTATGAGCTGGAAGCCAGCCCTATGCAGCTCAATATTTTAGAGGATTTCAAGTTAGTTCTGGGGTGGGATGGTGGTGTGGGAGTGAGCAATTCTATGGACAGCAGTGCTGAACCACCACTACCTAAATAATCAGCCTAATTTGACAGCAAAAGCTACCTGCTGTCCTAAGCTCTCTCGATAGTGGGCCAAACATCACTGCTAGCCAGACAGTGACTGGTGCTGATGTCACCACTTTTCTATAGGAGACCTCTTGAGTGTTGATACAGATGTTTCGCCCCAGAATATGAATACAGAAATAATGGTGCCCATACTAACCAGTAGAGAGGGACACCTTATGTTCCAATTTTGAATTGCTGCTTTGCCCCATGATGTTCCCAATGGCGGTATGAAATGCTATGGCTCAAGACATCAGGACCCAAGACATACACCACAGGCCAAGCTGTAAAAACCCTTCAGAGAACCAGTCTGGAGAGAGTTTGGCCATAACAGTACAGGAAGTAACAGAAGGGCTGGAGATTTAACTGGTCAAGCTGCAGTAATGGCAACAGACCAAACCAGTCCTTTAGAACTAATTAAGCAATACTGATTAACACATTCACTCCTTTCCCACCATGAAAAGCTGTAGCTTGACCTAAAGGCAAAATTTCTGTGTTCTAAACTAGACGTCTTGATGTCTAATTTCACAATTCTTTTATCAAGTATGGCACTTTTTTTATAGTTGGTATTTACGTAAGTCTTACAGCTATATTTCAGTTACAGCATTAAGCAGGCATGAACAGCCGTGAAAGCTTTCTAGTGCAGGACGACCTCTTCATAAACTGGTAGTGTTTCTACACTCGAGAACTATCTGGTACCCATAACTGCAAATGAAGCCATCTTGAGGTGCAGTGATGGCAGGGGAAGCTATGACTTCCATCTGGCTTTCTGGAGGTGCTAAAGGTCATCTTTGGATGACGTTACAGACAAGAGTCATCTGTAGGGTGCAGATCAAAACCCTACATTCAAACCGAGGGCTAAAGAACCTGAAGTATGGTGTGATGTTTTGTAATGGTGAAATACTGCAAACGCCACAGAAAGGTCATGGATAAAGTCTTCCAGAGGATCCAACATGATCATATCCCTTGAATCCCCTAGGTTTGATTTGTCCTTTAGTTGATGCCCAATATAGAAGAGTTCAGATGTACCCCTTAGCATCACTGGTATGGATGGGCCCCTATGGCTGCCTGCTGCTCTGACTGAACCAGGCTGAGGAGATTGATCCTCCAGATGAGGTACTGACTTCCCCCACCCCTGTCTGCAGCAATGCAAGGCAAGGTTTCAGAAGCACTGTTTGAGGACACCCTGACCTGCAGAAGGCAAAGCCTGCCGAGACGAGTTCAGTTGCATCACACCTTCAGTTGCTCATGTTGTAAGGCCACAGTGGCTTCAGACAGGCTACTGGTATAATGGACCACTAAAGCTGGTCAGGTCAGGACTTCAGCAGGCAGACCTGGAAGGTACCTTCTCCTGCTCTACCCATAACCCAGTTTCTATTCTAATGAAATTATTCAGTTGGAGACATCCCACTTGTTGCATGAAGCTTTAGAACACCAACGTGGAAGCCAAAATACTCTAACAGGAGGGGGATTAGAACCAAGCAGGTACTCCAAAGATCCACAACAGATTCTAAGGAGGTTCTTAGCTGCACAAAAGGCTTTGTAAGTGAGCAAGCAAACTCATGCCTTAATTGCCCCCCAAAATTCCCAATACCCCAGGGGAGACGAGAGTTGGGTCTTGAGAAGCAGTACGTAAATACTAACCAGCTATAGCTAGCAATTACAGATGCAGGTGGGGTGGAAAGCTAGTGGCTAGTTTGGGAGTTTCCAAAACCAGAATCCATTGCAGACAAGAGGGCTTCATGACAATCCTGTTGGAGACTTGCTTAGGAATCACATGAGAATTGTCAGCCTATGGTTTCAGGACTGTTTCCAATCTGACGCCACACCAGGTGGTGATGTAGCTTGAGGGGAGATTTCTATATTTCCTGTGGAAGTGTTTGATCAGTCTGGGTAGTCAAAACCAGTTTGTGAATCCTTGAAAACCGATATTTGTTAAGATCCAACCACATCAATTCTGGTTTTATAGGGCTCTTTCCCCTTTAATTGAGAGGGGAGACTTGCAGCGTGTTAAGGCTTTACCTTGGACAAAGCTTTGATACATTGTAGTGTGTGCATAGCCTCCTTTATTACTGCAGACTGAATGCTCCCTTTGCTTAAAGGGCTTCAGAAATGTTAAAATGGCAACAAGTTTTGTTTTAAACTTCCAAGCTTCCTGCACCAAAAAGGTAAGTGTCCCATTGGATACAATGGAAGCAAACTACAGGAGTTAAAGACCTGGGTCAGGCCAGACTTGCAGCTCAGTTGCAGCACCAACCTTAGTGAGTGTTGGGCTCAGGACTATTACCTACAGTGGGGCCCTGAAGTGCCAATATGCAAAATGCCACGAAGGTGGCTACACTATAGCATCTTCTGTGGACCTTCCACAGCATGGGGCCTGGAGCAGTTGCCATTATTTCCTTCCTACACCCTACTCCTTTGAGAGTACTGTTAACTCAAGCAGTGTTGGGGGATGCCACAGGGGTGCAGCCGTGAATCCTTGAAGGCTGGCAACATGCCATGCCACTTAGTGGCCAGACTTGGGTGCAAGTTAAGCAGGTTCTTGAGGGAGCCTCAGTATGTGGGCAATGACCTAACAGGAGAATAAAGAGCCCTTAAAGTAGACACAGAAAGCCATAAAGCTCAGAGGCCCCTTATTCTTGGCAAAGGAAAAGTTAGAAACCGATCACGACGACGTGCACTACAGCAACATTTTGTACGTAATGCTATACAATGGGGAAAGCAGGCATGAAAACGCCAATATAAACATTCCACCAGAAACCTTTCCAGAAGTACCCCAAACGAAAGGCAGGAAGATAAGATAGCAAAAGGAAGCTGAGTTCATGCTATGAAGCAAGAGGCAGCCTTGAGCAGGAAAAGGGAGAGGCAGGGACCAAGAGCACAGCTTGTCAGACCATCTATCAACTCCATTTTGGACTGCTTTCATGAATTAATTCACCCCTCAATTTCATCACCCCGAGTTTAAATGCACGTCCCCACCCCTTCATTTCCTTGGGACTCCTAGTATGAGGGATGCTCAGGAAGGCTAGACACCACTATGTTTAAACAATCCTTACTCCTAACGTCTGCCACCAGTACTCCCAGTTGCTGGACTAGACAGCACCGACCCACTCAGTTTGGTTTCAGGTTTAAGAGAACAGGATTGCCCCCTCCTCGCCAGGACTTTGCTACCAGGGCACGCAGTATGTTTAATCTACTCTAATCTTCCATGTCAGCAATAAAAAAAAGTCAAGATTTTAGTACCCAGTTTCCAGACTGGAAAACAGGAGGAGTGCTTTCCTAGAAAGCAATGAGCTTTTAGCATTCAGAATCAACCGGCTAGCCCAGCCTCCCCTATAGCAGGATACTTAGTGGAAGCCCTTTCGAGCTGGTTCTCATGCATCTAGCGTTATAGCGAGTTTTCTGGCGAGACACAGCCCTGGGCCAAAAAGCTCTGTGCAGAACCGAGTCATGTGCGCATGCGCCCAGCAGTCTCATTGTTTTCCCCACTCAATAGCCCATGGGCGGTGGCTAAAGAATGAAATAACTGTTTGGCATAAGGGGCCAAAAAAATGCCATATCTCCCCCCCCCCCCAAGCAAAAAGGGTGGGGGGAGGGGCAAAAAGTAAGTTACATCTTACCCCGAGAAACCCTTCACTAAAGTGCGGAGAGGAGTTAACTCCCCCCTTGCATCCTCGGGGCACCCAGCACAGAGCAGAAGAGATTAAGACTCTTGCAAACGGATAAACCCGGATTTCATGGGGGGGGGGGGGGGTTGTTACGTGATCGCTGTATAGCCTCTTACCCCATCCTGTCTTTTTTCAGCCTGGAAAACGCCTACACTTTAGATCAAAGCCCCAATGCCACATCGGGGGGGGGGGGGGGGCGGCAAAGGGCAGGGTTAGCAGCACCGATCGGCACTCTGCAAGCGTGCACACGCCCCAAACACATTTGCAATTGAGAAGTTTCCTTGCATGCATGTGGCAGACTCCTGCCCTTACCTTCCTATCGGTGACCCCCTCGCCCACGGCTTCCACCACGCCCGAGCACTCCATGCCCAGGGCGGTGGGCAGCGGGGGCAGCCGCTCGTACAGCCCCTGGCGGGCCATCAGGTCGGCGAAGTTGAGGCCGCAGGCTCGGACCCGCACGAGCAGCTGGCCGGAGCCGAGGGCGGGCAAGCCTTTGCGGACCTGCAGCTTCACCTTGTCGTAGCCCCCGTAGGCGGCGAGCACCAGCCCCTTGTAGGTGGGCTCGGGCGTCGCCGCTGCTGCTGCCTCCTGCCGCGCGTCTTCCTCCTTGTTCTCCTCCTTTTTCTGTTCCTCGGGGAGCTGGGGAGCCGCTGCGGTCGCCTCCTCTGCGGACATGGCTGCTGCTGGCTTTAGCGAGGGGGCGGGTGGGTTGGGTTCGTGCAGACGGACAGCAGTGCACAAGAGCGAGAGACAAGCGGAAAACCCGGAATGTGGAGCCGCCCCTCTGCCTTTATAGCGCCCGGCTTAAAGGGGCAGCAGCCCTGCCCCCCCCCCCCAATCCCGCCAGGAGAGGGCGATCGCCGGCGGTCCGTTCCTTTAGCCACCCTCTCAGAGATCCGGTTCGGTATTTTGGCACCGGCATAAGGCAGTGAGAGAAAATAGGGGGCCAGATCGAAGATTTTCCGTAGAGAAAAAATCCCTCTTTTTACTCCATCTGTCCCCCTGCTTCGGCCCGAGGTTGTCTTTAAGTTGATCTTACTTTAAGAACGTCCAAACTTTATGGAATGAAACTATTTTAGCTTGTCCTAAACCCTCCGTACAGACTAAATATTCTATTCTATAGTATTTATATTGCAAATCACTGCCTGCCGTGACATAAAATACTTACACTATATATCAAAGTATCTGTCTTTGCTTGATTAGAACTCCAATCTGCTGTTCTAAGGCAGCCCTTGTAATTACATATTTCTAACTTTGATCCTGATTAGATTTCAAACGCAGAATGTCTCTTGGCCCTTGAGCAGAAGGGACGCGTGAAAGAGGGGCTAGAAGGGGATGGGATGTGTATTACCCCCTGGAGGGAGAGAATGAGGGCCAGGGGTATGAATGTCACAGGAAACAAGGAAGAGCCCTTCACTCTCCTCTCTAGATCCCTTCTACCCTTTGCAGTTTGCCCCCACACCTAGTGCAAGAGTACAGGGCAAACCTTCACCCTTACATCCACTCCCACTGATAATGTAACTCCACGGTCATGATCTTCCACACACCACCCCATCCCACAACTATCCTGTAAAAATGCATAATAGGATATCCCACTTTTAATTATTAAACTCTGGGACAGCTTCTCCAAATGGGTTAACATAAGAACATAAGATATGCCATACTGGGTCAGACCAAGGTCCATCAAGCCCAGTATCCTGTTTCCAACAGTGGCCAATCTAGGTCATAAATACCTAGCAGTTTCCCCAAGAGACACAAGTTCCACAATGCTTGTATTGGTTCAAGCATTGATATCCTGGGTCCCTTCTTAATAATGGTTTATGGACCTTTCCTCCAGGAACTTGTCCAAACCTTTTGTAAACCCAGCTACACTAACAACCTTTACTACATCCTCCGGTAACAAATTCCAGAGTTTGATTACACGTTGAGTGAAAAAATATTTTCTTTTATTAGTCTTAAATAGTTTACCCTGTAGCTTCATTGCATGTCCCCTAGTCTTTCTATATTCTGATAAGGTAAACAATCGATCTATGCTTACCCGTTCCACTCCGTTCATTAATTTATAGACTTCTATCATATCTCCCCTCAGCCGTCTCTTTTCCAGGTTAAAGAGCCCTAACCCTTTTAGCCTTTCGTCGTAGGAGTATCCTTCCATCCCTTTTACCATTTTGGTGGCTCTTCTCTAAACCTTTTCTAAAATCGCTATATCCTTTTAAAGATACGGCGACCAGAATTGCACACAATATTCAAGGTGCGGTCTCACCATGGAATGATATAGAGGCATTATAATATCTTTTGTTTTATTTTTCATTCCTTTCCTTATCATACCTAGCATTCTATTTGCTCTCTTGGCCGCCGCTGCACACTGGGCCGAGGGTTTTAACATGGTATCCACAATGACGCCTAAATCTTTTTCCTGGGTGGTGGTTCCTAATGTGGAACCTTGCATCGTGTAACCATAGTTTGGGTTGTTCTTCCCTAGGTGCATAACCTTGCACTTGTCCACATTAAATTTCATCTGCCATTTTGATGCCCAGTCTTCCAATTTATCAAGATCCTCTTGCAATTTTCCACAATCCTCTTGGGTTTTAACAACTTTAAATAGTTTTGTGTCATCTGCAAATTTGATAACCTCACTCGTTATTCCACTTTCCAGGTCATTTATTAATATGTCAAAAAGCAGCGGACCCAGCACAGATCCCTGGGGTACACCACTATTCACCTTTCTCCATTGGGAAAATTGGCCATTTAGCCCTACCCTCTGCTTTCTATCTTTTAACCAGTTCCTGATCCACAATAGTACACTGCCTCCTATCCCATGACTCTTTAGTTTTGCCAAAAGTCTCTCATGAGGGACTTTGTCAAAGGCTTTCTGAAAGTCCAGATACACTATATCAACCGACTCACCTTTGTCCACCTGTTTATTCACACCTTCAAAAAAACATAACAGATTAGTAAGACAAGATCTTCCTTGTCTAAAGCCATGTTGGCTGTCTCCCATTAGGTCATGACTATCTACATGCTGAGTAATTTTATTCTTTATGATGGTTTCTACCATTTTTCCCGGTACTGATGTCAGGCTCACCGGTCTGTAGTTTCCCGGATCACCCCTGGAACCCTTTTTAAAAATTGGTGTTACATTGGCGATCCTCCAATCTTCAGCTATTAGAGATGATTTTAATGATAGTTCACAGATTACTAATAGCAGGTCTGCTATCTCATATTTCAGTTCTTTCAACACCCTTGGATGTATACCATCCGGCCCAGGTGATTTGCTACTCTTCAGTTTATCTAATAGTTGTAATAAATCTTCCCGATGTATCGATATTTCCTTCAATTCTTCCGCACCTTTAAATACCACTTCAGTCATGGGTAACATCCCTACATCTTCCTCAGTAAAGACTGAAGCAAAGAATTCATTCAATCTCTCCGCTATCGCCTTGTCGCCTCTTAGTGCTCCTTTAACCTCTTTATCATCTAATGGACCAACTGACTCTCTCACAGGTTTTTTGCTACGAATGTACTTGAAAAGGTCTTTACTTTGCGTTTTTGCTTCCGCAGCAAGCTTCTTCTCAAATTCTCCCTTTGCCTGCCTTATTAATGCCTTGCATTTGACCTGCCAGTGCTTGTGCTGTTTCCAGGTTTTCTTCATTTGGCTCGTTTTTCCATTTCTTGAAAGATGCTTTTTTTGCAACAACAGCCTCTCTGACCTCACCTTTAAACCATGCTGGCAGTTTTTTGGACTTCCTTCCACTTTTCTTAAAGCGTGGAATACAGCTGGTCTGGGCTTCCAAGATAGTATTTTTCAACAACAGCCAAGCCTGATGTACGTCTTTAACCTTTGCAACTGCTCCTTTTAGTTTTTTCTTAACTGTTTTCCTCATTTTATCATAGTCTCCCTTTCGAAAGTTAAAAGGTAGTACTGTGGATTTCCTTACTATCCCTCCTCCACTAATTAAATCAAAGGTGATCATGCTATGATCACTATTGCCAAGTGGCCCCAACACCCTTATCTCTTGCACTAGATCTGGTGTTCCACTAAGGACTAGGTCTAATATGGCTTCCCCTCTGGTCAGTTCATGAACCAGCTGCTCCAAGAAGCAGTCATTTATTTCATCTAGGAACTTTATCTCCCTAGCATGTCATCTAACCCAGGCTATGTGAAGTCTGATCTCAGTCTCTCAGATTTACTGCTAGTGCTCACGGTAGCACTTGCATTGCCAGAGCGCCTCCTTCTGGAGCTTATCAGATGTGACATTATTTATTTATTTATTATTTATTTACTTTTCTTATATACCGTGCTATTAAAATCAGTGCGGTTTACAATTGAACAAAACATACTGCAATGTCACATGAGTTTACATTGAACAAGGACATGATGGGTAGTTTAACTAGGTGGGCTTGGAAGTTCTTCTTTATCGGGTCTATGGCTCCCAACACGATGGGAAATATTTCTGTATCTTTCTGCCACATTTTCTTGGTCTCTGACGGCATTCCTCGATACTTCAGGATCTTCTCCCTCTCCATGTGATTCACAGAAAAATCACTCGGAACCGACACCTCTAAATCAATGCCGTTCTGGTGTTTTTCTCCTTTATCACTATGTCGGGTTTCCTTGCATCTGGTTTCTTATCCGTCAGAATTGGACTATCCCAGCTGATTTGTCTGCTGCTCCAGTGAGGTTACTTACCTGTAATGGGGGTTCTCCATGGACAGCAGGAAGCCCTGCTGCGCTGCAATCTGCCAGGACAAGGTGCATGTGGATCAGCGCAGGAGTAGCCGCTCCCTATTGGGGCAGTTTGCTCAGTGCCAGAAGGATCCCTGTCATTGGGGCGGTCAGCTCGGTGCTGTGCTATGAAGCTCTGCCCTCGCTAGGCCCTGTAAGCGGGATCAAAGGCACTGGGCACTTGAGAGGCTCTGTCCTCCCCCCATCGGTGTAGTGACACGCCGGTGAGCATGCCCCACTACCATGGCACCGTCCAGTGCAAGCGATGAGGAGGAGCTGAGACTGATGAAGGACTTGGCTGACTGAGCCGCTGGCGATGAGGAAGTCTTCCTGTTGGAGCGGCATGGGCTGGGGAAGGACTGGCTGGGATGGCTCTTGGATGAGGTGCTTCCATATCAGGGGTCCTCCCAAAAAGCCGAGCCGGAGATGGGGGCCTTTTCCTGGCACATCCCATGCTTGGCTTGCTCCTTGCCACGGTGTCGGCCTGTTCTGGGGAGCGAACGCTGTGGAGATCCTTCACTGTGACTCCACCCGAGCAGCCAAGGTGGGTCACAAAGATGTTAAGAGGCCACGGTAGCCGTCGTTTATTGTCTGCGCCCCGTTCATCTTCGCACAAGCCGTCCATAGAGCCTGGATCCCTTGGTGAGATTTCTCCAACTATCGGCAGGCCATCAGCGAGCGGGGTCCATTGTGAATCCCTTCACTGTCTGGATGCTGAGCACATTGCCACAAGCTGAGGGGGAGGGGGGACTCTGTAGCCGCAGACCCTTCATGCAGCACAAAGAAAATCACCAGTCAGCACAGGAGCATGATGCCGGTCCTGTCCTGTAAGAAAGAGCAAGAGAAACATTAGACACAAGGTTCAGATTCGTAATGTTACTAAAGAGCAGGAGAATCTGTCCGCATAGCCGGGTGGGTAGAATAGACTGATGAGGTAATGAGGTGGGCACATAAGTGGGGTGACGCACATGCCAAAAAGAGTCTTCTAGATTCTTCTGAGCTGTTGGAAAGCGATTCTGTCTATGGCACCGTCGGATGACATCACTTATGTGTGACTGACGCATCCTGCTTGTCCATGGAGAATCAGACGCTGCCGCCCATGTGACTGCCGAACCTTGGCTATTGGTTGGACTGACCCTGTTCACCCCTTCTCCAAAGACTTCATCATTTCTCTCTTCAGACTTCACCCCAAAGATCCCAGAATGTCCTGCCCTTCCTTTTCCCCTCCCAATCATCCAATTTTCTTCCCCCCTCCATCCCCCCCCCCCAATAATGATCTTCTATCGTTCATCATTCCCTATCCTCCTCATTCCCAACTGTCGGCTCGATGCAGATATCCTGCACTAGACCTGATGCAAAAACTGTAGCTCAGGGTTTCATAATGGAGATTTAATGCAGAAGGTTTGCTGAGTGATACTGTCCGCAAACAGCATGCACGTGAGCTGGCTGCAAAAGGTCCTGCGCTAAAAGAGGAGAGCAAGCCAGGCGCATGCATACATTAGCAGCACCTAGATCCTGCGCACAAAAGGCACTTGTGCTGGGTGCTGTCTAGACCCAGTAGAATGATTACTCTTGTACACCACATAGCCCTCCTGCACACACGCAAACATCGTCCCGACACTTCTCCTATCATTTTCTTCCAGGACTCACTTCAGCAAAGCCAAAAAAAAAAGCTGCAGGGGTGGACCACTCAAGAATAAATTCCTCCTCAGCACTGACCACAGACCTCTTGACCGAACCTTTACGTCTCCTCCAACCTGACGTTAAAGTCCTGCCGCTGAGCTCAGCCCCTGCTCTTCTGCGCACTTCTCTGCATTTGTGCCGCCTAGCTAATTGCTTAAGAACCATCTATTTTGAATGGATTTAAATGTGCCGTGCGCTCCCATTAGCACAGGCATTTGTGCAGTGAATCCGCCTGCAGTAATTCCCTTTTTACATTCTGAATGCACACTAGCGCAGAACATTGCACTGAAATATGAGGAAGATGTCTGCGCTAAAGGCAGTGCACTTTTCTATAGGGGACTGTGATTCTCCTACTCCTCTTCTGTGATCCTTCCCCCTTTCTCCATCACTGGGATAGCCTCTTCCTCTCCTACCCCACCTTGATACCTGACATTTCCCTCCCCCAACATTCCCAAAATAGAATAAGAAGAGATGATACAATGAATTACAGTGCAGGAGGCTTAGCGCACAGCTTGCATGGGTTCAGCCCCCAATTTTGTGCGCTCATCTGGCTGCCCTATACAGAGAAGGTTTTAGCGCACAAGGAAACTGTGTAAACATCAATGCACTATTCATTTAAATCCAATGGCACTGGCTAGGGGCTTGCACGGCCCAAGCAAAGTTCACTTAGTCTTCATTTTAAATTAAGATTTTTGTGATGTTTATGTGATTTTTCTGAGCATGCATATAGATAGCATGCAAATTCATTTGTATTTATATGCGTGGACAAGCGATTTACGCACACATGGGGGGGGAGTGTAGGGGGGGGTTGCACCCAAACAAAACAAAGACATACTGACATATATATATCCCTAGCATTAGCTATTAAACCCAGATGCAAAGAAGTGTGCACAGAACCCAAAGGCTCAATGCCTCACTTTCTAACGCTGGGGACTTAGCACATGGTTTGAGAAGGAGTAAAACGTTAGCTCGCTGTTTTGTGCCAGTTTCTTGTGTCAGCATGAACCATCAACAACTTCTCTTGCTATTGAAGAGGATGGGTGGACAATCTAGTGAATAAAATAATAAAAAAACCCTAAGCTTGTAAAACTAGAGGGCATAATATGAAGCTGCAAGGAGGTAAACTTAAAAGCAACATCAAGAAATGCTTTTTCACTGAAAGGGTGGTGGATTCTTGGAATGCCCTCCCGATGGAGGTGGTGGGGGCAAATACAGTGACAGAATTCAAAATGGCATGGGACAGACACAGTGGATCCCTTTATAGCAACAGGATAAAATCTTATATCTCAACAAATAGGGGTGACCAACACAGAGTGGCGGGTACAATCCTAAACAAATACATAGAGGGGAGTGACCTGCACAGAAGACCTACTCTAGCCAACTTACTGGGCAGACGAGATGGACCATACTGGTCTTTATCTGCCGTCATGTACTTTGCTATGAGGAGCTGAGGTGATCACATCATCAAATGCAGAGCTAAGGGGAAGGTGCTGTGATTGTGAAATAACAGGTACTGTTGTCAACAGCAGACCGTTACATTTTATTATACTAATAATATTTCTGCACTGACTATACATTTGGCATTACAGATACATACATCTAATGCCTATATGTGCAGGCAGCGCTTCTCCACTACAATCTCTGTGCAAAGTATCGATTCTGTGGCTAACGCACACCTGATGCACTTGAATGTAGGTGCGTTTTCTTGGTAATTGGCATGCTTTTCCATATCTATTCTCATTATTTGCATACAAATTGGTTTACTGCAACAAGCGCAAAACTATTTTATACATGTACCAGGGAACTGCGCTGGATTCAAGCTTTCTGCTCTAAGGCACAGCTTATTGCATCGGCCCAAAAGGTTGTAAAACTATTTTATTTTTGTCATGCAAAATAAATCTTCATTACTTAATATGCAAATTAATTCAAGTTTATACAAGCATGCTACATAATTGCAGCAGATCTTTCTAACACACTGGGAACTGGGGGCTCTGGCTATAGTATTACCTTTCTCACGTGCTTTGTCACTGACTGGATGATGAGACCATCAGAGATCCTGACCTCTATGTTCCCATCCTGCTTCATAATGGTCTTTTCCATCCAAAACTAGCCATTCGGCCTTCTTGAAACGTCTCAGTATTGCTTCTCACAGCTGTTTTGGCTTCCTCCAGCCTGTCACTGCTCTGGTTCACTCGGCTGAAAACTTGTCATTCCTTCTCTCTCCCCCCCCCCCCCCGCCTCCAATTTTGAGTTATGCTGTGGATATTGGCCAAAGCTAAGAACATAAGAAATGCCTTGGGTCAGACCAAGGTCCATCAAGCCCAGTATCCTGTTTCCAACAGTGGCTAATCTAGGTCACAAGCAGTTTCCCCAAAAGACACAGGTTCCTCAATGCTTGTATTGGGTCAAGCAGTGATATCCCGGGTCCCTTTTAATAATGGTTTATGGACCTTTCCTCCAGGAACTTGTCCAAACCTTTTTTAAACCCGGCTACACTAACAGCCTTTACTACATCCTCCGGTAACAAATTCCAGAGTTTGATTACACGCTGAGTGAAAAAAATATTTTCTCTTATTAGTCTTAAATAGGTTACCCTGTAGCTTCATTGCACGTCCCCTAGTCTTTCTATATTTTGATGGTGCTAACAATCGATCTAGGTTTACCCATACCACTCCATTCATTAATTTATAGACCTCTATCATATCTCCCCTCAGCCGTCTCTTTTCCAGGTTGAAGAGCCCTAATCTTTTTAGCCTTTCTTCATAGGAGTATCCTTCCATCCCCTTTACCATTTTGGTGGCTCTTCTCTGTACCTTTTCTAATAACGCTATATCCTTTTTAAGATATGGCGACCAGAATTGCACACAATATTCAAGGTGCGGTCTCACCATGGAACAATACAGAGGCATTATAATATCCTTTGTTTTATTCTCCATTCCTTTCCTTATCATACCTAGCATTCTATTTGCTTTCTTGGCCGCCGCTGCACACTGGTGGAAGGTTTCAACATGTTATCCACGATGCTTTCAGTGTGTGTTCTGGTGGCTCCTCCTCCTCTGCTACCCCACTCCCAGTTGGTGTACGACAAGGATCTGTCTTGGGTCCACTCCTTTTCTCTCTACACCCAGTCCCTGGGTGCGCTCATCTCTTCCCATGGCTTTCAGTACCATCTGTATGCTGATGACTCCCAGATCTACCTCTCTACGCCTGAAATCTCTCCGGCTATCCAGACCCGGATCTCTATCTGCCTTTCTGACATTGCTGCCTGGATGTCTCACTGCCGCCTGAAATTGAACATGGCTAAGACTGAACTTCTTATCTTTCCCCCTAAAACCTCCCCCCCCCCTCTTCCTCCTTTCTCAGTCTCTGTGGATAACTCTGTACTCCTTGTTTCCTCGGCTCACAATCTTGGGGTTGTCTTCGACTCCTCTCTCTCCTTCTCCACACACATCCATCTGATAGCTAAGACCTGCCATTTCATTCTTATAATATCAGCAAAATCCGCCCTTTCCTTTCTGAACACACTACTAAAACACTTATCCACTCTTTAATCACCTCCCGTCTTGACTACTGTAACCTACTCCTTGCTGGTCTCCCTCTGAGTCATTTCTCTCCCCTTCAGTCTGTTCAACACTCTGCTGTGCGGCTAATCTTCCACCAGCCTCGTCATGTCCATATTACTCCACTTCTCAAGTCACTTCACTGGCTCCCTATCCGTTTCCGCATCCAGTTCAAATTTCTCCTGCTGACTTATAAATGCATTCACTCTGCGGCTCCTCAATACCTTTCTTCCCTTATCTCTCCTGACACCCCCCCTTGGGAACTCCATTCTTCCAGCAAACTGCTTCTATCTGTGCCCTTCTCTTCTATTGCTAACTCCAGACTTCGCTCCTTTCACCTTGCTGCGCCTTACACCTGGAACAAACTACCTGTGTCTGTACGCCAGGCACCTTCTCTGACCCTCTTCAAATCCAGGCTGAAAACTCACCTCTTTGCTGCTGCTTTTGGATCTTGACTCACCTGATCTCCTTTTTCTTTTCCTTTCCCCTTGTTTTATCCCAGCCTACACCTCCTGTGTTGTCTGTCTTGATTAGATTGTAAGCTCTGATGAGCAGGGACTGTCTCTTACTTGTTTGTGCAGCGCTGCATACAACTTGTAGTGCTATACAAATGCTCAGTAGTAGTAGTAGTAGTAGATGACGCCTAAATCTTTTTCCTGGGTGGTGGTTCCTAATGTGGAACCTTGCATCGTGTAACCATAGTTTGGGTTGTTCTTCCCTAGGTGCATAACTTTGCACTTGTCCACATTAAATTTCATCTGCCATTTTGATGCCCAGTCTTCCAATTTATCAAGATCCTCTTGCAATTTTCCACAATCCTCTTGGGTTTTAACAACTTTAAATAGTTTTGTGTCATCTGCAAATTTGATAACCTCACTCGTTATTCCACTTTCCAGGTCATTTATGAATATGTCAAAAAGCAGCGGACCCAGCACAGATCCCTGGGGTACACCACTATTCACCTTTCTCCTTTGGGAAAATTGGCCATTTAGCCCTACCCTCTGCTTTCTATCTTTTAACCAGTTCCTGATCCACAATAGTACACTGCCTCCTATCTCATGACTTTTTAATTTCGCCAAGAGTCTTTCATGAGGGACCTTGTCAAAGGCTTTCTGACTATCCAAATACTTTATATCAAGCAACTCACCTTTGTCTACCTGTTTATTCACACCTTCAAAAAATATATGCTATGAACCTTTAATTTCCAACTAGGACGTAGGCGGAGGTACCCTCAGTGTAAGAAAAGGGGAATTCCTGATGGGCTTCCATGAGACGTCTCTGGTAGAGGTTGGAATTTTAAAATTACATTTATTTTTATCCTACTTTCAAAAGTGAAAAAAACCTTTTGGAATTACTGCATCAAATAACGTTTGTGTTTGGTGTCTGATCCATATCAAATTTTCAGGACTCTGATGGGGAAGGTAGGAGGGGGGAGTTTCAGAGCCTTACATATGCGCATCCCTGCAGCCAGGAATTTGGGCTCCTTTACTTCTGGATAGAACCTCTTGTTTTTCAATGATACAAACATTTCTAAGAACCCCACGAATCTATGGTATATTATGTGACAATTTTCACATTTTCTGGCCCTTCAGCATGAAGCACCCTTAGGGGCCGATATGCTACAAGACAAATTTTCAGACCTTACAGAGTTTCCCCTTGAAAGTTCCTTCCATGGCAGGGTCAGTCCGTGTGCAGAATCCCTGTCCGGAACTTAAGTACATAGGGTTACTTTTCCAGGATGGGCCTGGCCCTTTATCCCCATATGGAGATGGTGGGACAAAATTTCAAAGGACTTTCCTCCATTGCCAAATATCCTGCTTATTTTTAGAGAACTAATGACGTTACGCTGGACATATAGGGCCTGATATTCGAAAGGCATTGACATGGTTTACAGCCCAATAAGTGCCTTTAATTGGGTTATTCAATGGCTCTTACCTGGTTAGTTGCATTGAATATCCCCTTCTAGCCAGCTACATGCCCCAATGCCATGCTGTTAGCGTCGGGGTATGTTGCGGGCATTCCGAGGCTGAGTGGAGGCAGAGACGGTCAATAACCGGGCAGCGGCGATATTGCATGCTGCCCAGTCAGCGATTTGCGCCTCAAAGATAGGCAAGGAAGACCCTCACCTATCTTTAAGGTGCAGGAGCTATCCCAGCAGCATACAATATTGCCGCTGCTACCCGGTTAGCTACTGCGGCTTCTGGCGTGTGCGATGATCCCCGGATATTCAATGCTGGGCCACATATGACCCCAGCACTGAATATCCAGGGTTAAGGGTCGGAGGGCAGAATTATTTCTCCATGCATGCAGTGAGTGACCATCAGGAAATACCTAGGGGCTGGAGTGGAGAGTTGGCTTCGTTTTCCTGGTATTCACAGGCAAGTCTCAAAAATATTGCTGTTGGGGTGGTCTTAGGGTTACCAGATGGCTGCAGTCCTGGTTACTCTTCCATAGAATGCACCGGAAAGCAGGGCCGGTGTTAGACACGCGTGGGACCAGAGCAGTAACTGGCGAAGGGGCCCCAAAGCCCCCCTGCAGGCTATGCCTCTTGCAGTTTGTAGTAGTAAGAAAAGAATCACTTGAAATAAACCTCTCCAGGGAAAATAACCTTAATTCTCAATATATCTTTTGTCGGAGCTGAGCCGTAGGAGGGACTAGGTGGATCTAGTCCCCCTCTAGACTGCTAGCTTCTTTTATTTTATTTTGTTAGTAACCCTTCACCGATAAAAGTTTTTTCTTTCATAATGTAGAAATCTCTGTACTTATCTCAAGTCCTTCATTGACACTGCCCCAAACAAATGTTGCTCTTCCAGAAACAGATCAGCACGACGCGCGCGTTTCGGGGAATTAACCCTGTGTCAAGTGCTTCTGAAACGATCTCAAATGAGGCAACAAGAATACAAGAATAACACCGTCAATGCGGGCAAGGCAAAACTAAGCTTGCAGTTTGTGGCAGACGTGGGGCTCCCTGTGGCATAGAGGCCCCAGGCAATTGCCCTCTAATGTTCCCTGTAAGTATTAGTGTATGTGTCTCATATCCCCTCGTGTTAAATGTATCCCCCAATTGACCGCTTTGACCCGGTGAAAAGCGGGATATAAATACAGATAAATAAATAAATAAATAAATAATGCCGGCCTGGCAGAAAGGGAGGTTTGGAAGCAATGGAAATGGCACCACGACTGCTTCAGGCTGCTGTGATGATCCAGAGCTGTCTGGCAACCCTAGGTGCCTAGCACCTGCCTACTGAGAGACAAAGAGTTATTCTGTTAAGTTGCCGGGCGTCTCCTGAAGAACAAAAGAATCTTCTCAGTTGCTAAGGTGCCAGTCATAGCTGGCTCCATTTTGTAATCTCTGATAGGCTTATCCAGTCCTGGTTTTACCCTCAGTGCCTCTGTGAAATTGCAGTTCTAATTTAAGCAGTAGTTTTTATCTCCCAACATCATAAACCTTCATTCACAAATGGCTGGGGGGGAGGAGGTTCCAAGTGGTGTGCACTGCCTGGCCAGTAGGTGTCACTGTTGTATAATGATTGGTATTCCCTACCTTTCAGGTGCTGAACTTTAACTCTGCAGCCTCATAAGAACATAAGAATTGCCATACTGGGTCAAACCAAGGTCCATCAAGCCCAGTATCCTGTTTCCAACAGTGGCCAATCTAGGTCATACGTACCTAGCAGTTTCCCCAAAAGACACAGGTTCCACAATGCTTGTACTGGGTCAAGCATTGATATCCTGGGTCACTTCTTAATAATGGTTTATGGACCTTTCCTCCAGGAACTTGTCCAAACCTTTTAAACCCAGCTACACTAACAGCCTTTACTACATCCTCCGGTAACAAATTCCAGAGTTTGATTACATGTTGAGTGAAAAAATATTTTCTTTTATTAGTCTTAAATAGTTTACCCTGTAGCTTCATTGCATGTCCCCTAGTCTTTCTATATTCTGATAACGTAAACAATTGATCTAAGTTTACCTGTTCCACTCCGTTCATTAATTTATAGACTTCTATCATATCTCCCCTCAGCCGTCTCTTTTCCAGGTTAGAGTCCAAACCTTTTTAGCCTTTCTTCATAGGAGTATCCTTCCATCCCCTTTACCATTTAAATCCTACCTGGATGGATGTTGGATGGCTTTTGTTCAGTCTCGTGTCCATGCTTTCTGCTTCATAACTGGAATCTGTATCTACTGGTGGTGCTGGAATCTGTATCTACTGGTGGTGCTTTTCATCATAAAAGGATAAATGTATGGTCCTTAAACTAGGAAGGTCACTGAAGTAGTCTGCTTTGGCAATGAGACTGACCTATCCTTGTTCCTGTGTTTGGTCTGGAATGTCTTTGAGCAGTACAGTTGTGAAGACTAATCTTACAGTACAGAATCTACAAACCAGCCAAGTTATAAGTAACCTTAACATGGCCTTTACCTGTTCTGTTTTTTTTTTTTTTTTTAGGTTGGCGATAAGGTGATGGTACTGAACAGAGCAGGACTCTGGCAAGATGTAGCAGTGGTTCCATGATGGTTTATGGACCTTTCCTCCAGGAACTTGTCCAAACCTTTTTTAAACCCAGCTACACTAACAGCCTTTACTACATCCTCCGGTAACAAATTCCAGAGTTTGATTACACGTTGAGTTTGGGAATTTAACTTGGGTGTCCTAAATGGCAAGACCACAACATATCTCTTTCATAACTTTGAAACAGAAATTGAAAATTGGAGGCTCCAGGAGCCGAGTCAGGCATTGCAAGCCATAGCATCACCTGATGACTCTTGGAATACTGGCTTGTTCTGTCCTGGGATTTGGATCTACTAACCTCCACGGAACAAAATTCAAGGCTATTGGAAGTAATCCTCAATACAGCAAATGTTTAACATGTCATGACTTAAGCTATTACGCTGACATTTTAAAGCAAACAAAGCACTCAGTTGCTCCTTTTTTATCATAAAGAATAGGAAAAGTCACATTAGATACATTTTCCTGGTTTCCTTTGTGCTGAGCTTTTATCACTCATCCCAAATCCTTCTGCACAGGCTTCAAACAGTTGCGGTAGCAAGTGAGGGACTACAGATCCCAGAATGCTTTGTGATAGCACAATAAAAACCACACAAAAAGGCCCCATGCGGGGGTCAAGGCATTGAAGAGCAGCAAAGGCAGCATTTTTAAACTTCTTGCCTTTCCTATTTCTGCTTTATTTGCATTTGGAATTTTAGTTCTTTTTTTAAAATATTTAACTTCTTAAACCTTTGAGAGCCAGTGGGGATGGTCCGAAATTAAGTCATTGATACTGATGCCGTGTCTCTCATCTCCCTTCAAGCAGAACAGAATATGAATGAGCTCGATCTGCATACACCAGAGGCTCAGCCTATGCAGAGTCATCTCACGCACATCATTTGAAAGTCCTGAAACCAGACTGGTTAGGTCTGCCTCTAACAGGCCCATGCAGAAAGCTACCGCAGGCTTTGCGAGCCCATAACGCCACGTTTAAGCGCATTTTTATGATCCTCCCCATGCAGGAAATATACTTAAATGCCGGCAGAAAAACGAGCACCCAGTTAAAGTCACGTGTATTTAAATGAATACTAATTATTTAAATGTATTTTAATCTGCTAGGCTGGCATGCAATCATGGGGCCTGATGTAGAGGCAGGTGTAGATAATTTCACAACCAGCCATAGCGCCAAAATTTTAACTGCAGGGTCTGAGTAGAAGTCAATTTTTAACGCTGCCCCCGACAGTATTTTGATGGCACCGGGTGCTTTCCCCAATGTCTAGATCATCTTCTCCCGAGATAATCAGGCATGAGGCAAAGCCCCCGACAGGGGTGGCTACAGGCAATCTGCTGCCTGAGGCAAAGGAAGAGATGGCGCCACTCCCCCCCCCCCCCCCCCCGTAGAGGGAGGCGGCTTTTTTCAAAACTCCAATCAGGGACTGAACCAAACCAAAAAGCCGATTAGATTATATGGAGGAAATGCAAGATGTTTGCACACAAAGGAACTAAAAGAGAGAGAAAACCACACTACAGTTTATAAAACTAAATTATAACTAATTTTTATTTTGTTGTTATAAACTGCGTTATGGTTCTTGCTTTTTCTTTTTGAACATATTTTGCATCCACAGAACCCCCTTCAACAGTGGGTGCAGAGCAGAACCAGGACATTCACCCACAGAACTCAATATCTAAAAAAAAATCTGATTCTGATCATCTCACTAACAACAACAACAAACATTCTCCAGTACCAGGCATATTGTGAACTAATACAAAACCCTACAACAAAGTCACTGACTATCTATAGAGCAAATCTACCATACCGATCAGCACCAGTTTCCAAAACTCACATAAGGAGCCCATCCAAAAAAGCATCACCGTAAATACTACAGTGGGCCCTGGAATATCCATACACCTATTTGAAAAGCTGAACATCAAATTACTACAGTACAGTAGAGATCTTATTGTACAAACTCCATGTTAACAGAACACCTGACCTCAGTCACACACTCAGAACACAGACCCTCACCAAGTACAGAATAAGTGACTTACAATCTAAAGTAAAAATAAAAATATGTAGACAAAATTTAAACTGAAACCCCAAGAAGCCAGACTCCGCATGCAGTGCAACATCAGCTAAATAAGAGATGCAGTCCCCCATACTGTGTAAAATATAAAGATAGCACAAAATCCAGTCACTAAAATGAAATAAAATTATTTTTTCTACCTTTGTTGTCTGACCACTTTATTCTCTGATCATGCTGGTCCCGAACTGAGGCTTCTGCTTTCCTGTCTTCTCTTAGCTCTCTTTCTGTGGTCTATGGCCCATCTGCCATTTCTTATTTCTTCTTTTGTTTTCTTCATTTCTTTCCATCAGCCTATTTCCAGTCCCAGTAACCCTTCCCAGTATCAGCCCCTTTCCAGTCCTCCCTCCCGGTACCTTCCAATGTCAACTTGCATTCCCATGACTGCCACTGGTGTCCATTCTCTTCCAGTCCCCCTCCTTCCCCACTGTCCAGCCCTTTCTAGTCCAAATACCATGGTAGCCTCAGCATCCACTCCCTTCCAATCCCATTCTCCCAACCCCCCGCATCAGCCCATTTGTAGCCCTAGCCCACAGTTTTCTTCCAGGGCCAAAAGCTCTATCCTCCCCTCCCCACTATCATCCCATTCCCAGTCGAAGCCCCCCAATCAACTCACTTCCAGTGCTAGTCCTCTCTCAACCCCCATTACCAGTGCTAGCCTCCCCTAATCAGCCCAATATCAGTCCTGTCCCCCATCAGCCCATTACCAATCCTAGCTCCACTAATCAGTCCATTTCCAGTCCTAGACCCCCGATCAGCTCATTTCCAATGCTAGCCTCCCATCAGTCCATTAGTCCTACCCCACCCCATCAGCCCATTATCAGTCCTAGCCTCCCCTAATCAGCTCATTTTCAGTGCTAGTCTCCCCTCAACCCCATTACCAGTGCTAGCCTCCACTAATCAGCCCATTTCCAGTGCTAGCCCCCCATCAGCCCATTATAATCCTAACCCGCATTGTCTCTTCCCTTTGTCCAGCAGTTATCCCCTGTCTCTCCCCTTTGTCCAGTATTTGCCCTCTGTCTCCCACCTTTGTCCAGTATTTGCCCCCTATCCCCCCTGTCTCCCCCTTTGTCCAGTATTTGCCCCGTCTCCCCCTTTGTCCCCCCTGTCTCCCCCTTTGTCCAGTATTTGCCCTCTGTCTCCCCTTTTGTCCCCCTGTCTCCTCCCTTTGTCCAGTATTTGCCCCCTGTCTCCCCCTTTGTCCCTGTCTCCCGCCTTTGTCCAGTATTTGCCCCCTGTCTCCCCATTTGTCCCCCCTGTCTCCCCCTTTGTCCAGTATTTGCCCCCTGTCTCCCCCTTTGTCCCCCTGTCTCCCCCCTTTGTCCAGTATTTGCCCCCTGTTGCCCCATTTGTCCCCCTGTCTCCTCGCTTTGTCCAGTATTTGCCCCCTGTCTCCCCCTTTGTCCCCCTGTCTCCTCCCTTTGTCCAGTATTTGCCCCCTGTCTCCCCCTTTGTCCCCCTGTCTTCCCCCTTTGTCCAGTATTTGCCCCCTGTCTTCCCCTTTGTCCCCCTGTCTCCCCCCTTTGTCCCCCTGTTTCCCCCTTTGTCCAGTATTTGTCCCCCTGTCTCTCCCTTTTGTCTCTCCTCCTCTTCCTGTCCCCATTTTCTCCACCTGCAGTTCTCATCCAGCGGCGGCGACGGCACTCCGGCTGTTTTTATTTTCGATTTTGCCGCCTCTGGCCTGCCTCTGCCTTCCCGCTGCTTTTTTTCCCTGAAGAATGCTTTCAGCAAGGAAAAAAAAGCAGCGGGAAGGCAGAGGCAGGCCGGAGGCAGCAAAATCTAAAATAAAAACAGCCGGAGTGCCGTCGCCGCTGCACAAATCAGCCTGATCACTTACAAGGTTCCTGCAAACGATCAGGCTGATTTGTCTGATGCCGGCAGCACTCCGGTTCTGTTTTAATTTTAGATTTTGCAGCCTCTGGCCTGCCTCTGATTCCTCGTGTGGCTGTCAGGATCTCTTCATTGTATGCACATCTATTTCATGCATATTCATTAAGGATATCCTGAAAACCGGACCAGTCTGCAGCCCCCAAGGACCGGGGCAGCACTAAACTAAGGAATTTACATTCTAAATTCTGCTCAGTCAGGTTGTAAAGAATATATTTCAAAGTTGTATTGTGTCTTGAGGTATTACAAGTTTGTGATATGAAGCTGGAAATAAGGGGTCAGAGGGAATATTTCTTTATGGAGAAGGTGGTGGATGAGTGGGAGTCAAACCAGTAACAGCAGTCAGGTATGCTTGACTCAGATATAGAGAAGGGGGTACAGGAGAGGGAAGGGGGGATATCAAGGATCAAATAGCTCTTCAAGTGCCGCAAACCAGTTGGATAGGGAGACCACTCCCACACTAAGTGTGCAAGAGATGGGCTTTGTATGCACTGCCTCCATTGTGTGCAAAGGCATGCCCATTGTGGATATCCTGAAAACCCACTTGAGAAGCGGAATTACTTACGTCTGCACTGGGGACCACTGGGCAAGCTGCACGGGTCACAAATTCCTTATCTGCTGACAACCGCTGTGTTACTGTTTCCTGATTTTTCCTGTTTGAAGATTCTGATGGTTGCTCAGCTATAAAAGTTGTTTAAAGAAAGCAAAGATTTTCAGGGGGGAGGTGAAGTGGTCTGGTGATTACAGCAATGGGCCATTAACCAGGAAATCCAGGGTTCATAAATCAGTTTCTTTCCTTGACATTCACTCACATGGATTGTAAGCTTTATAGGACAGGAACAAATGCTATGAATCACCTTGAGCTAAAAAAATTTGGAAATGTGCTCAAGAAATACAAAAATTAAATAAAAAGGGGCTGGTAAAGAGAATTCCTACATCGCTACGGAAATTTCAGATCACTGGTGACTCCACTTGCCCTCAAGTTATTGTGGAGTTTCACTGCGATTTTCCCTTTTTAACTAGCAGGAGTTGGTGTGATTGCGCACATGAACACCCCGTTGTCTCCTGTTGTGACAGCGGGACTCATGTCACATGCAGTCAGTTCCTTATCACGGGGCTCTCACCAGTTCTGCTCCATTCAGTGGGATGCTTTTTAGACTCAGAAGCAGAGTAATGGCTGCTGGGTTAATCCGCATGGCTTACTTAATACAATGTTTCTCGGGCTGATCTTGGAATAACCTAAAGTGCCCTTCTCTTCTATTGCTAACTCCAGACTTCGCGCCTTTCACCTTGCTGCTCCTTATGCCTGGAATAAACTACCTGAGTCAGGCGTCTGACCCTTTTCAAATCCAGGCTGAAAACTCACCTCTTTGCTGCCGCTTTCGGATGTTGACTCACCTGGTCTCCTTTGTGTTTCCTTACCATTCCCCTAGATATATCCCGTGTCTACAGCCACTGTGTTGTCTGTCTTGACTAGATTGTAAGCTCTGATGAGCAGGGACCATCTTTTACACGTGTCTGTGTAGCGCTACGTATGTCTTGAAGCGCTATACAACAGCAGTAACCTCTATCCAGTCTGGTTTTCAGAATATCTACAAAGAATCTGCAGGAGATAGCTTTACATACAGTGGTTACAAATCCATCTCATGCATATTCATTGTGGATCTCCCGAAAGCCAGAATGGCTAGGGGTTATTGCAAGACCAGCTTAAGCTCTGCTTTCATTCTCCCCTATAGGATTTGTCACTCAAATAGGCTGAGCCAGGTCAGGTTTTGCCACATTGCACGGAGGTAGTAGAGATGAGGACTATATCTGAATTCAAGAAACATGGGACAAACACAAAGGACCTGTAAAGGGAAAAAAGGAATGGGAGGTGTGGTCTAGCGGTTAGGACAAGGTACTTAGGGCCGGGGGTTCAAGTCCCACCTAGGGACAGTAATCTCAGGCCAGAGGGACTGGGATTTCTAGTCCGATAGGCACTCCTTGTGGTCTTAGGCAAGCCACTTAACCCTCCATTGCCCATGTTCCCTGTAAGTATTAGCATGTGTGTCTTGTATCCCCTCATGTTAAATGTATCCCCCAATTGACCGCTTTGACCCAGTGAAAAGCAGGATATAAATACAGCTAAATATATAAAAATAAATAAATAAATATAGTAGTTGGCATGGAAGGGCAGACTGGATGGTCTTTTTCTGCCATCATGTTTCTATGGGCCCGATTTTCAAAGGCATTTACACAGGTAACATGCAGTGGAGGAGTGGCCTAGTGGTTGGGGCAAGGTACTTCAGGCCAGAAGGTTGGGGGTTCAAATCCCACTAGAGGACAGCAACCTTGGGCCGGAAGGATTGGGGTTTCTAGTCCCACAGGTGCTCCTTGTGGTCTTGGGCAAGCCACTTAACCCTCCATAGCCCATGTTCCCTGTAAAATAGTTATCTACAAGTTATAATGCCCTGTTCAATGTAATTTCAGTTTGTTCAATGTAAACCGCACTGATGCAGAATAGCGCGGTATATAAGAGAATATAAATAAATAACTGCCCTAGTTACCCATGTAAATGCCTTAACAGGGAATTTTCAAAGGCACCTACATGGTTAGTGCCTTCAAAAATTTCTTGGTTTGTCTCTTACACGCCCCGATATTATGCGACTAGCATTGGTGCATGTTGGGGGCATTGGGGCGGTGTGGAGGTGGACCATGGCGCTACCCATGTAGCAGTGATTTTCGATGCTACATGGTTAGCGCTCTGCGCCTTAAAGACAGGCGTGGGAAACCCTTGCTTATCTGTAAGGCACCGGGGCTAAGTGTGTACCATCGAAAATCACTGCTACGTGGGTAGCTCCTGCGGCCTCCTAGCTATGTGGCAATACCCAGATTTTTGATGCCGGAGCTGCATATGACCCTTGTCTGGAAAATCCGAGTTAGGCAGGAGGGGGGGTGGGCTATGCAGCATCCAGATCAAAATCAGGCCCTATGTTTCTAAAAGCAGTGAGGTGCAACAGGACTAAATTGGCCTATTCGGGTTGACTTGGGTAAGCTGGCGATCCAAGCCATCCAACCGCATTTTTTAAAACCCTGGCTAAAGCGGTTAAAGAAAATACATGTCTTCGGTGCCACTCTCCAGATAATGGCCGGCGTTGACTATATGTCTACTCTGGATAGCTCTAGAGTTATCTGGATAGTGGCAATATTTGGTTCGTTTTCTGGATAACTTTAAACAGCTCTTTTATCCAGATAGCAGACTGAATATCTCAACTATCTAGATAATTGCCAGCACCCCTGCCCCTCCCTGGTAGTATATGGATAGAGTCCAGGTGGTCAATGGTGATTTTCAGCGACATTGTCTGGTAATTGGAGAACTTGGCAGCTCTGCTGAAAACAGAAACTTATAAAGGATAAACGTCTTCAAGATGTTCAGTACATTAATGCTATGCCAAGCAGGTACAGTGGAAGGTATCACACACGATTGCTGGTAACAGTGTTTTTCCCAGCATAAATCATACATTGAAATCTCATTTCCAGCATATGCTAAACCGAGGGCTACCCACTGTCTAGATCAGGGGACTGATACGTTTCGATTGGCAAACATTTTTCGTTTGGCTTTTTTCTCCCCAATTTTGGGGAATATTTTAGGTCCGCTTCACATATTCATTTTATTATTTCTTTTTTACGAGTAGTAGAACGTTTTTATGCAAGCAAATCGATTATATGCATGCTAATTCACAGGCTAATGTGCACCCACTTGATTTTGCACATGCTACAATTTTTAGAGCACCCAGACAAACTAAATCACGTGTGCTAGCAATACACATCCCTTTTGGATGCTCCTGACAGTCTAGTAGCTAGAAATAGATAATTCTCTAGACTTCTTTTTCCAGCACAATATTGTTTGGTTCAGACCTATACCTCAAGATGAATAGAGGATAAGCCAGTGGTGAATTCTATCCCATGATAGTATGCATCTGATTTATCATCTGAATTTCACAGTAATCCCACCAAATGTGTTTAAAGAACAAGTCTTTCAGCATTCAACCCCTCCAAGGGATGGTAGGAGTACGATACAGTTGGTAGAGAATTTTGTGGGTGTATCTCTATGAGCGATGCATATAAATATAAGGACCAGTTTTCAAAATGACTGATATTCAGACACCATTGTGCTTAAATATCAGCGGACTGTATAACTGTGAACTGCGGTAGAATATCGAGGCTGAGCAGCACTAGCTGGATAAACGGCGCTCTTATCCGGTTAATGTCGATTTTCAGATGGCGCATCTGCCGTTAGGATGGATTAGTGCTGCCTAAATATGGTTAGCGCTGATACCACCCACGGACTGCCCATGCAGTGACTGGTTAGTGCCAGGGTGGTCTGTGAAGAGATCAGCAGCACTATCTAGATAGTGCCCTGGAATATCGCAGTGAGCGCCCTCAGCTGGCCAACCTCCTGCTGGCTGGCCAGCTAAGGGCTTTGAAGATCGAGCGCATACTGTATGTATTTTTCCCGATAACAGACCTTGGTGTTTACACCGCCCTGACGCTCCAGTATGGGCGGTATATCAAGCTATGCAAATAAAGATTAAGATAAAGATAGTGCTGGCTCTCATCTGCTATAAGCTATTTCCTTTCACAAGCTCTAGTGTGAACCAAAGAATGAGATTTGGAAAGCAGCACCCTGCCTCTTTGTCTCTTTTTGAAAAACATTTCAGAATCACTCAGTGGTTTCCAAAACTCCCCTTAATACGTAGAGAAGAAATGTTCCAGCTGGAGAGGAGAGATAACTGGAGTTATTGGCATGCTCATTTTTTCACGAATTGCTTCTCTGGAAAAAAAAGATGCCTTCTTTGAAGCCAAGGACTTTAGTCAGTCTCCCGTCTGCAAACCACTTAAAACAAATTTGGGATTCTGTTCCAGGAAGGAAAAGAGAGTTAAAACAAAAGAGAGGTAGTAGAAATAGGATGAAGTTTAATTTTATCGGCTTGTTCATCTTAACCCATACCTTGAAGCTTGTTGCAGTTATGGGGTATGATTTTGTAATTGGGTACTGGCATGGAATTTAATCCTAGTTATGTTATGGATAATGGAAAAATGTGAACCACCAACGTGTCAGACTTTTATTCTCAAAATGTGAGCCCATTAGGTCCTCTGCCAACCTCTTGGATGACAGGCTAGGCTGCGAGTGAAGTTTTAATTTGGTAACACTGCCGCAAATGGGTATAAGGTTATCACATTGCCAGAACTGCAAAGGTTTTCAGCTCACACACTTATCAGATGTTCAAGGTGAGCTACATTCAGGTTCAGTAGATATTTTTCTATACCCATAGGGCTTACAATCTACCTGAGGCAAGCAATGGAGGGCTGCCCAAGGTCACAAGGAGCCACAGTGAGATTTGAACCTGGCCTCCTTAATTCCTAGCCCACTGCTCTGTTAGGCTACTCCTCTACTCCTGGCTATGACCTAAACTTGGCAATTTAGGATTGTATACCCTAGAAACAGGACCAGAACTAGAAACCCTGTAGTATAATCTGGCTTTATGGCAGGGTCTGGAAGTATGGATGCCAAAGCTGAGGTGGCATCTACGGAGTCTGGAAGTGCAGGGACTTTTTACACAAGTCATCCTAACATCCAGCACATACCGAAAGAAAGGGCGCACCCAAAAGAAACAGACATGCCTTTAGTTCTAGATGAGCGTAGCAGCAGGGGAGCCCACAGTCAGCTTGTCTAATTTGGGAATGTACAATTTGAGGGTCATGTGAAGGCAACAGATGGAAATGGGAGGGATTTCTCCTTAGAGAATTCAATCGCAAAATAAAAAGATTCTTTAGCATGTTACATAGAGGACTGTGTTTGACTTTGCATTTTCACTGTCGTTCATATTAAAAGCTCTGTCTCTTTAAGAAGTTTCCATTTTAAAATGGAGCTTCTTGAAGGCACTTCTGTCCTCCCAAATGAAAAAGACAAACGGAGACTTAGGGCTCCTTTAACTAACACTTAATTCGAGCTATCTGCTGCATGGCCCATGTTATTCCTATGGACTATGTGGCAGATAGCTTGAGCTGAATGTTAGCAAAAGGGGTCCTTAATTATAAGCTACCAGCTGCAGCTGTTTGCAAAGGATACATGAACCCATGCAAGAGTAACTGGTGCCCTACCTAAGCCGTCCAAGCTCACAGCTTAGGCATCTCTCTCACACGGGTTAGCTGCATTATCCGGTAAGGTGTCACCTCATCGAACTTTCAGAGGCGTCAACGGCAGCACCTGCCTCTTCAATTTCCCTCCCCTATACCTTCAGAGTTTGTACTCACTTTAAATATTGTATTGGGAGATGGCGCCCCCTTGCTACAGTATAAACGCCTCTCTGGGGTGTTTCAATTAAAAACATGCCAACATATATCTTATTTTAATTTAAAAAAATATATTGAGCTTTACTTGACTGCCTTGCAAACAGAAGATCCCTGGTTATAAGGAAGCAAAGGGCCCAGCTGGATCTCAAAGCAAGTAAATTGGTCAGATAAGATTAGGCCTTATATTCTCCTTGTCTTAAGGTCATTAGATATTCCCGATTTTGAAATAGTGTCCCTGAGTCCATGGACTATAACCACCTCCTGTCCCTGATTTCAGTGGGGACAGAGGCAAAGGACATTGCATCTCCTGTGTACCCCTCTGATGTAGGATCTTCTTGATCCTGGTAGGAGAAGATGTAAAATTGAACTTCCGTTCTGAAACACAACATCTACTTCTTTATTAAAATGTTTTTTTTTTCTGGTAATGCACAGTCGCTACACGATTTTGGAATCAGGTGCAATAGTTTTTAGAGAAAACACTAGAAATGTCTATTAATTTAATGCCCCAGATTGTGGTGCTAGATTGTAACATTGATGATAGAACATGGTGGAGAGCAGAAGACCAATGGCTACGTCTGTCACTGCTGCTGGCGCGTAAAACAGTGCTGGGAGCTTGGTTGACGACAGGAGGCCCAGTGGAAAGTTGCTGGAGAACCTACTTACATAGCATGAGGTTAATGGAACGAACACATAGATGCAGGGGAAATAAACAGTGGGAGGCCTTCTTGACAGCTTGGGGCCCCTACATACAAACACTCTCTCCTAGGGTAAGAAGCCATACGCTTAACCCATGCTGTCTCTGAGAGAGGCTACTAATAGTAACAACCCACAGGACAAGACGAAAGGGATTGGGGAGTGGGGGACATATTTATACACTCTCAGACATTATAACAGACCATATCAAGAGACTCTGAAGTAGGGGAGGCCTCAACATGGGGTCTCCCTGCAGGGCGAACTTGAATGGGGCAATTAGAGTTTTACCTGTCTCTTAGAATACATCTCAGCTCTATAGAGTTAATTAGATAATTTCTCTCCGCTCTAGCAATAAACCTGGGAGGGGGGAAGGGATAGCTTGCCTATACATCAAAAGGCACCCTGGTACTGTAGAAGAGCCACATGGCCTGGGTGCCAAGGATGGAACAAGGGGGGGGGGGGGCAACAGCATACGAGAACAACGGAAGCAGAGAATGGAACATTATTAACAATGAATTCTTGACAAGCCTTGTATAATAGGCTGTACGTTTATTTGGCGAAATGCCATAAGCATGGTATCTACACATGAAATAGTTGTTCAGGAGGATTAATGTAGACAAGGGATAGGAGATTGGAATAAGGGGAGGGTGGCACTGTGGGCAAATAAATGTTTGAAAATGTTACATTTGGGCTGATATTGTTGGTATCTTTTCATTGATATGTAAACATACCCAAATATTGGAAGTGTAACATTTTATGTCAATAAAAAAGATATGAAAACAAAGAAAGTTTTTTTCCCTTATACCTGAATATCACATCAGGACACTGCTGCACTACAATGAATTTCTTCCACTCCAGGGGGTTGGCTGTCGTAGATCCCCACCCCTGCTAACTGGCCATGTGCTTAGCCACCATGAATGAATTCTCATGGGACCCCACACTCGGCTGCAGCAGCAGATCAGATCATGGCCTCATCCCGCTCTGTAGAGATCCCCACAGGCACAGACCCTTCCTCAACGTGGAGAATCAGGAAGTCACATCCCCAGCTTGACTGACCAGGAGGACCCCTGGTGGCTGATGACTCACTTCTCCATCCACCAGCAGCCTGATGAATCCCAGTGGTGCTCCCCAGCCATACTGCCCTAGCAAATCAGGTTGGTGCTGAAGCTCCACCCCATCACGTGGCACTACTCATCCCGCAGTCATTGGCTGGTGCCAAGGCCCTGCCCCATAGCTTGGCATCACCTGCCCCACTGCCCATCGTCATGGCAGTAGAGAACAACACACCGATGGGGAAATGAACAAGATGTTGGAACACCCCAGTGCCATCGCTTCCATCAACCACCCGGCGCCAAGCGATGCGGTATGACACTTTGGGTGCATCTTTCCTCAGTGTGATCGGCATGGTGAACTGTCCATGCTAAAGCATCAGCCCCAGAAGGGAGGTGCACAGGGAATTTTTAGTGGCTGAAACTAAAAGTCTCCAGCCACAGTCAGCATGAGAAGAAAAGCCTGATCCTGCCATTGATGTTGCAGCTACAGAGCCTGCCGGTCCGTGCTGGCATCACAGGGGTCACTGTTATAACTTGAGTTGCATCAAATTGTCTAATTTTTCTTAATCAAAGCCCAGCCTTGCACCTATGACCCTCTGGTTGGAAGGCAGAACTGCTATAGGAGGAGTCATCAGGCCTCCATCTGCTTCCCATAGTGGCTCTACGCTGCTTGACTGCTGGGCTTACTGGGCCTCAACTCTTAGAAGCAGAGACTACACATTAGCAGTGCTCATGACACTAAGTCTGCCCCTCTGGCATGGAGGCTGCAACTGTGGCCATATTCTCTCAGGGCCTAGTTCTCCCTTGGCCGGCTCGGCTGACCATTGGTACTACAGCACAGGAGAAACTGCAGGAAGCTATTGGTGAGGAGCTCCAGGACACAGGACAAGGCTCTATTGCAGAGCACAGGGTGCTTGCCTCCAAAGCTGACACCTCCCCTCCACCCAACTGAGTCCACACAGAGCAGCAGCAGGTCCTCTGGCTGCTGACTGATGCAAGGCGTGAGCCCTGGGGCCCTTGCACTGAGGCCCACACCACTACTACTACATCTATTTAGCACTTCTAAAGCGCCACGCACGCAACGCTGGACAGCTAACCTACAAGAGGTAGTCAACATACAAGAGACAGTTCCTGCCCGTCAGAATCATGCTCATCGGAGCTTACAATCTAGTTAGAACAGTACATTAGTTAGAACAGTACAGAGCATTAGTCAGTTCTGCGCAAGGTACGGTGTGGTACAGTTTGGTCTATAGTTTGGTCATGAACGTTGACGGGGGTTAGGGTGAGATGAGGAAGGAGTCAGGATCTGAATGCAACAGTGAAGAGGTGTGTCTTCAACCTGGATTTGAAGAGGGCCAGGGAGGATGCTTGGCGCACAGACGCAGGTAGGCTGTTCCAGGCGTATGGTGCAGCAAGGTGAAAGGATCACAGTAGGGAGTTTGCGGTGCAGGTGAAAGGCATTGATAGAAGTAATTTGTTAGCGGAGTGCAAATTTCGAGAGGGGACGTAGGGAGAGATAAAAGATAAGAGGTATTGAGGGGCCAAAGAGTGAATGCATTTATAAGTCAGTAGGAGAAGTTTGAATTGGATGTGGAATTGGACAGGGAGCCAGTGAAGCGACTTGAGAAGAGGAGTAATGTGGGCATGATGAGACTGGCAGAAGATTAGTCGAGCAGCGTGATTTTGTATAGCTTGAAGGGGAAGGAGGTGGCTCACGGGGAGACAAGCGAGGAGTAGGTTGCAGTAATCGAGGCAAGAGGAGATTAGGGAGTGGATAAGTGTTTTGGTAGTGTGTTCAGAGAGGAAGGGGCGGATTTTGCTGATGTTGTAGAGAAAGAAGCGGCAGGTCTTAGCTACAAGCTGGATATGAGCGGAGAAGGAGAGAGAGGTATCAAAGATAACCCCTAGATTGCGGGCCGAGGGAACAGGAAGGATAGTAGATCCATCTACATGGACTGAGAGGGGGGAAATGGGGGGGAGGAGTTGGGTGGAAAGACAAGGAGTTCAGTCTTGGCCATGTTGAGTTTCAATCAGTGATGATACATCCAGGCAGCGATGTCCGAAAGACAGGCAGAGATCTTGGACTGGATTGCCGGAGAAATATTAGGTGTAGAGAGGTAGATTTGGGAGTCATCGGCATAGAGATGGTACTGAAAGCCATGGGAGGAGATAAGCGCACCAAGGCCTTGGGTATAGAGAGAGAAGAGGAGGGGACCCAAGACAGATCCCTGGGGAACGTCTACATGGAGCGGGGTAGGGGAGGAGGAGAAGCCACCAGAGCATACACTGAATGATCGATGGGAGAGGTAGGAGGAGAACCAGGATAGTACGGAGTCCTTGAAGTCAAGCGAGGAGAGGGTGGTGAGGAGAAGGTTGTGGTCAACGGTGTCGAAGGCAGCAGAAAGGTCAAGAAGGATGAGGATAGAATAGAGGCCCTTAGATTTAGCCAGGAATAGGTCGTTGGTGACTTTTGTGAGTGCCGTTTCAGTGGAGTGTAGGGGACGGAAGCCGGATTGTAGTGGGTCCAGGAGGGCCTGGGAGGTGAGGAAGTCTAGGCAGCGATGGTGGACTGCTCATTCTAATAGTTTGGATATGAAGGGAAGGAGGGAGATGGGTCGATAGTTAGAAGGGCATGTGGGATTGAGTGAGGGTTTCTTGAGAAGAGGTGTGACAACAGCATGTTTGAAGTCGATGGGGACAGTTGCAGTGGAGCGTGAAAGGTTGAGGATATGAGTGATGTAGGGGACAATTTATTTATTTATTTACTTATTTATTTAAAAGCTTTTCTATACCGCGCTCTTTGTTATCAGTGCGGTTTACAAATTAACAATTTGACTCCAGGGCAATACAGAACTGTCCTGTGTTTACATATAACAGGGAAAGTAACATGGAATTTAAATTATAATTGGGGAAACTATTGCATTTCAAGCAATGGTGAGGGAGATGGAATGTAGGAGATGGGTGGGGATAGGGTCTGATGAACAGGTGGTGGGTTTGGAGGAGGAAAGAAGGAGTGCGGTTTCCAGTATAAAGAATTGCTGTGCAAAGGGGGTGGAACCAACATCGGCCATTAGTGCTGACTGAAGTAAGGAGCCCGGGGGCATGAACCTCTGAACCCACACAGGCACAGATCTCGGCACACAAACGGCACCCTCTTCCTGGCACCAAGGGCTGGGATGCTAACTGCCCAGCAGAGGAGATGGTGGGGTGAGTGAGTGAGCATGCTGCCGAGAACCATGCAAGGCTTCTCTCTCGGACGCTGATGGCTCCCGTTTCAGTCAACCTCCCAATGCGGGAAAACCTGATGCCACAGGCGGCAGCACGGAGGGGAAGGGTAGGCGGAGGAGGATGGGTGCAGAGACCTCCAGCCCCTCCCCCCAACAATGCTATCCTGCTTGATGGCAAGGGATCCATGGACCTAGGGAGCTACAGCAAGGGGCATTACACTCCAGTCTCTTCACTCACCGATACCATGAGAGCACCCATGGTATCTCTGCCGATAGCAGCAGTGGGAAATCTCCTCCCAAAGCAACTTCCTTCAAGACTAGTTCGTCCTTGATGGTACAAAAGAACCCACAAGCTACCGAAGGGAAAATCACCAAGCTGCTACTGGGAAAACACATACTGGCCAGGACTGGCCTCTGCTCCAGACAGCATATTGGACACAATGGGCCTCTGCTTTGTCTCAGGATGGAAGATTCCCCACAAGCTCCGTAGAGCTTCTTCCACATGTTCAGTACAAGACACCCCTCCAGGGGATCCATTGCACAGGCGGCATGGGGTGACCAGGGGATCTGCATTTACAGAGTAACTCTTACAGATTCCACAAACACCAACGTCACCGACAAATCATCATGAGAGGCGATTCAAAACCAACACCTTCTATACCCAATACAAGTTTAAAAATCTTTTAGACGATCAACCTCCTTGCCCTGAATCATGATCACAATTACATCTTATCCAGGCACAATCACCATGCGTCATCACCTTTCGTGGTCCCTTCAGCAGGGGTCTAGACAAATCCCCTAGACCTCACCTGGTGTGGTGGAATCATTACTTCCCGGTGCTGACATAGTGCCAATGCTTGCGCTAACCAGAGCAACGATGCTGGAGAGCACTGCTGCCCGGTACTGTAGACTGTACTGGAATCCTGAAGAAATGCTAATATCCTGTTCCTACAGTCCTGGCAGCTTTCCAAAAAGACACACAGGTTCCACAATGCTTGTCCTAGGGTAAGCAGTGGATTGCCCTGGCCCTCTTTTAATAATGGTTTATGAACCTTTCCCCCAGAGACTGGTCCAAACCACTTTGTTTTGTTAACCCAGCTACACTAACAGATTTACCACATCCTCCAATAGCACATTGAAAAAATAAAAAGACCTGAAGGCTCTTTGGCAAGTTGCCTGCTTTCTAACCTGAAAATCACTGGTTCAAGACTAGCCTCTATCCTAAAAAATGTATATACAGGGTGGCCCAAAAAAAGTGAGAACATCTCGTAAATTAAAAGCTTAAATAGTTTACATCTGTCTTTTTGAAATTTTAAATAACTTATATGCTATGAGATGTTCTCACTTTTTTTGGGCCACCCTGTATATATTTCCTCTTATCAGGCCTAAATGGGTAACTTGTAGCTCCATCCCCTCAGGTGAAGGGTCATGCTCCATCAGCACTGGTACAGATACTTAGCCCTGTTCACTGTTATTATACTCATTACTATAAAGATCACCCTGAGAAAGATCTCTGTCTGGTAAGTCTCCCATGGTGTGAAATGGGTCTGCTGTGGTTCCAGGGATGCTATACCAAGCTTCCCCACTTCGCAACCAACAGCCTTGGGTCTCAATATGGGGTCTAACTTGATCAAGCAGTCACCAGTCTGACAAGGGGAGCTTGGCCCTGAAGAGATCCTCGACACCTCTTGGGGCATCCAAAAAGTTCAGGGAAGGTTTGTGCAATTGCTCCCCACCCCCCCCCAAGATGGCATCCAATACTGTCCTGCCAGCAGGGTCTCCCATAGCCTACTTAGAGGGGCCACAACAGCCCCTAATAAACTTGGTGGAAGCCACCCCATGTGAAATGTCACATCATCCTAGACAGGGTTGGGGGGGGGGGGCACATGCATGGGGCAGTGAGTAGGCCTCTCCCAACCACCACCATCATCACCAGATGGCAGAAGTAGCCCAATGGCCAGAGTACTGTCTTAGTAACCAAGAGACCAGGGCTCCTAGTAGCTCTCCTCCCATTTCCAAAAATTAAAGGGGGGGGGGGGGGGTTGGCATTCTACCTCCATTCCAACAGTCAAAAACACCCAGGTGGTGCTGGGTCACCAGAGGTCAGCCTTGACGCAAAGGCACACATTATACCACTGTACTGTGGCAACCAGAGCTACCACTGGCCAGGGCACTATCGGAGCCCCTTATATTCTGCATACTTCCAAGACCTGTCAAGAACATGGAGGTTCCCCCCCCCCCCCAGCATCCTCCACTCCTCTCTCCCCCCAGCCATTGGAGGACTCGTATCCCAATTAACCCAATCCCTATCCTCAGGACAGGATGACTCTGGATCCACAAGAAGACCTGCTCCTCGAGAAAACTGGCCCTTTAGCCACATAGAGAAACCCACACTCTGGTGCGTGAATGATGGCAAAGACCTAAAAAAAAAAAAAGAAAGAAAACTAGTAGTCCAGCACCAGTAACATAAAGGTGCCCCTTACTGGGCCCACAGACCATAGGCCTATAACATGCTCATGGCCTCCACTGGCACATGACTCGTGCAGCTGCAGCACAGAACTCCACAGCATTCCCCCAACTTCTACTGCTACACGCTCACCTCGTCCAGGAGGACCAGGTTGCTTCATAAAGCAAGGCAGGACCTTGTGCCAAGGTGTCGTCCTCCAGGACAAGGACCGCTTGCCCTTAACTCTGAAATACCTCCTGGTTGCATCTGGTGCAAGTGGCGCTCTTGCCCGAGTGGGATTCTCGCTTGAGCCCCTAGAAGACAGTCCCCTCGACCTGAGAGAAGGCTTTAACTGGCACCACTGAAGCCTCTTCCCAGGGAGCCTCTTTCTTGTGCCACCCAGAAAAGCTTCACGTGCCAGACTGCAAAGAAGCCAGTGACACCATCCCATGGGAACCAGATATCACAAGATCATGCACCCTCCCTCCATGATGATCAAGAAATGGCGGCCATACCAAGATGACATTACATCATGTGTGCCAAACACAGATCGCCATCACTGCACTGTATAGGGATATCTCTCATTCATCTGATCTAACCTGATAGCTTCATCCTACCACAGCACACCTCATGGGCTTTAAAGGGGGATCACAAACTCCAACAAGAAGCATACCTTCACATCCCTCGGCTAGGGAGTCACCCATGTGTGGCTGACTCATCCTGCTTGTCCATGGAGAAAGTGAGCTACTTATCTGTAACAAGGGTTCTCCGTGGACAGCAGGATAAGTCAGCCGCACAAAAACACTAGCCTCCCATCTAGGATGACCTCTCCATAGCTAGAGAACAGACTGAGGTGAAAAGGGGGTGGGGTGACAAGCACATGTTGAGAAGAGTCTGCTAGATTCTTCTGAGCTATTGGAGAGCTTTCCTGTCCATGGCGCCATCGGATGATGTCATCCATTTGTGGCTGACTTATCCTGCTGTCCATGGAGAACCCCTGTTATAGGTAAGTAACCTCAATTTATGGACTTTTCCTCCAGGAATTGGCTGAACACCTGAACCCAGTTATGCTATGTAATCAATGTAATCAAACTCTGGCATTTGTTACCAGAGGATTTAGTAAAAGCTGTTAGTGTAGCTGGGTTTAAAAAAGGTTTACATAGAAACATAGAAATATGACGACAGAAAAAGACCACATGGCCTACCTAGTCTGTCCTTCCATATCAACAACTACAATAGTCCCCTTTTTTCCTTCAGAGATCCTCTGTGTTTGTCCCATGCTTTTTTGAATTCAGATACTGTCTTCATTTCCACCACCTCCACTGGGAGACTATTCCATGGATCCACCACTCTTTCCGTAAAGAAATATTTCCGCATATCACTCCTGAATCTATCCCCCTTCACCCTCATCCCATGTCCCCTCATAGCAGAACTTGCTTTCAATCGAAAGAGGCTCTCCCCCTGAACATTTATGCCACGGAGGTATTTAAACATCTCAATCATATCACCTCTATCCCGCCTTTCCTCTAAGGTGTACATATTAAGATCCTTAAGTCTGTCCTCATATGCTTTATAATGAAGACCACTAACCATTATAGTAGCCACCCTCTGCACCGACTCCATCCTATTTATATCCTTTTGAAGGGGCGGTCTCCAGAATTGCACATAATACTCCAAATGAGGTCGCACCAAAGACTTATACAGAGGCACTATCACCTCCTTTTTTCTGCTAGCCATTCCTCTCCGTATGCACACAAGCATCCTTCTAGGTTTTGCCATCGCCTTTTCTACCTGTTTAGCTACTTTAAGATCATCAGACACAACCACGCCTAGGTCTCGCTCTTCTTTAGTGGACAAAAGTACTTCACCCCCTATACTATACTATTGCTCCCTTGGCTTGCTGCAGCCCAAATGCATGACCTTACATTTTTTAACATTAAATCCCAGCTGCCAAATTCTAGACCATTCTTCAAGCTTAGCTAGATCCCTTCTCATGTTATCTACACCTTCCTGGGTGTCTACTCTATTGCAGATTTTGGTATCATCCGCAAAAAGACAAACCTTACCCTGCAGCCCTTCCGCTATATCACTAACAAAGATGTTAAAAAGAATCGGACCAAGGAGAGATCCCTGGGGCAGACCACTGGTAACATCCTTCCCTCAGAGTGAGCTCCATTTACCTGTTCTCTTTGCCGCCGCCCACCCAACCAATTTCTAACCCAAGCAGTAACTTTAGGGTCCATCCTTAGGGGGCTCAGTTTGTTTATAAGTCGCCTGTGAGGAACAGTGTCAAAGGCTTTACTGAAATCTAAATACACCACATCTAGGGCTCTCCCTCGGTCCAACTCTCTGGTCACCCAGTCAAAGAAATCAATCAGATTTGTCTAACAAGACCTGCCTGTGGTGAATCCATGCTACCTCGGATCCTGTAATCCGCTGGACTCCTGAAACCTCATTATATTCTCTTTCAGCAGCGTTTCCAATAATTTATTCACCACCAAAGTTAAACTAACCGGCCTGTAGTTTTCAACTACATCCTTACTTCCGCTTTTGTGTAAAGGCATCACATGAGCCTCTCTCCAGTCCTTTGGCACCACTCCCAACTCTAACGAGGCATTGAAAAGGTCA
Organism: Ichthyophis bannanicus; assembly: GCA_033557465.1. NCBI lineage: Eukaryota > Metazoa > Chordata > Amphibia > Gymnophiona > Ichthyophiidae > Ichthyophis > Ichthyophis bannanicus. Next base: position 60,731,828 of record CM066045.1, read on the forward strand.
GTCAGTGGAGCTGTTAGAACGTCCCCAATTCCCTCAGTATTCTAGGGTGTATCCCATCCGGTCCCATCGCTTTGTCTACTTTAAGTTGAGCTAGTTTCTCATGAACACAGTCTTCTGAAAATTGTTCAAGATGTCCCTCGCTTCTGTTCCTGTTTGTGGGTGTTTTCTGAGGTCCTGTTCCTGGTTCTTCATCTGTGAACACAGAACAGAAATATTTGTTAAGTAATTCGGCTTTATCCTCATCAGCTTCTACATATTCCTCCCCTTCACCCTTGAGTCTGACAATACCACTTTTGATCTTCCGCTTCTCACTAACATATCTGAAAAATGTCTTATCCCCCCATTTTATTGCATTGGCTATTTCCTCCTCTTTTTGAATCTTTGCTTTCCTGACTACTTTGCTAGCTTCTCTGTTTTTCCAAATAGAGATGCCTGTCTTCCTCTCTCTGTGATCTTTTGTATTTCATGAAGGCCTCCCTCTTTTCAGCTACTTCTTTCGAAAGTCATAGTGGTCTCCTTTTCCTTTTTCCTTTATTTACCATTTTAACAAAAAGGTTGGTTGCCCTTAAAATATCCCCTTTCAGTTTTGCCCACTGTTTTTCTACATCCCCCAGCTGTTCCCACCCCGCTAATGACTCCCTGAGGTATTGGCCCATCTTGGCAAAGTTAGTCTTCCTAAAGTCTAAGATCCTCACCTTGGAATGGATTCTAACAGCCCTAGTCCTAATACTGAACCACACCATATGGTTATCACTGGATGCAAAATGATCTCCCACTATAACATCAGAAACACTTTCACCATTGGTAAGCACCAAGTCCAGTATGACCCCTTCACGTGTGGGGTCTGTTACCAATTGCCTGAATAGTTCTCCCTGTAGAGAATCCAGGATCTCTTTACTTCTAGATGATACTGCAGCAGGAATGTGCCAATCAACATCTGGTATATTGAAATCCCCTATCAGTAGCATTTCCCCTTTCCTAGCATTTCTGCGTATGTCTTCAATTAACTCTCTGTCCACCTCTTCCTCTTGTGAGGAGGTCTGTATATCACGCCAATGCAAATAGATTTCTCTTTCCCTCTTTCTAGTTTAACCCATAATGCCTCCTCTCTCTCTTTTAAGCTCTGTAATTCCAAAGCTTTAATAGTATTTTTTACATATACTGCCACTCCTCCTCCCCTTCTTCCTACCTTGTCCTTTCTGAGTATAGTATAGCCAGATATAGTTACATCCCAATCATAGTTTTCTGTGAGCTATGTTTCTGTAACTGCCACTAAATCCAAGTCGGCCACTCCCATAACAGCTTCAACATCAGGGATCTTATTTCCCATGATTACGGCATTTATACACACTACTTTCCATATGTTACCCCTGTTACCCATTTTCATAAAGGTATTTAATGCAATACATACCTGGGGGCTTTCACTTACCTGGGGGCTTTCTTCACCCATCCCCAATGAATCTAGTTTAAAGCCCTCTTCAGTAGATTAGCCAGTCTACTACTGAAGACGCGTTGACCTTTCTTGGACAGATGGATGCCATCTCTGCTCTGCAACCCTTGGAACAGCATCCCATGGTCTAGGAAACCAAAACGCTCTAGATGACACCATCCACGCAGCCATGCATTCATCTCCAGGATGCGAGCCTCTCTGCTTTGGCCTTTACCCTTAACGGGGAGGATTGAAGAGAACACTACCTGTGCACCTAACTGCTTCACCCTCTGTCCCAGAGCCATGAAGTCACTTTTGATACGCTCAGAGGGATACCTGGCAGTATCATTTGTTCCAACATGGATTAGCAACATTGGGTAATAGTCAGTGGGCTTGATGAGTCTCAGCAAACTCTCCATAACATCTTGGATTTTGGCACCAGGCAGACAGCACACCTCTCTGGACATCAAGTCTGGTCGGCAGATGGATGCCTCAGTACTCCTCAGAAGAGAGTCACCAACCACCACTACCCTTCGTTTCCTTGTGGTCACTGATTCTGCAACTTTGGGGTACTTGAGATCTGGTTCTTCCCTTTCCAGGGATGCTTTCACCTCCTCCACTTCCAGGGCTGCATAATGGTTCTTCAAGAGAACCAGTGGATTGGTGATTTTGCATATGGTTCTTCAAGAGAAGTTGGATTGGTGATTCTGCAGGCCCTGGTGACTTGTGTCCAACCTTCGTCATTCTGTCGGCACCCATCTTCTCTGCTGGAGAGCCTGGTTGCTGCAAGAAGCATCTCATCAATGTACTTCTCACTGTCTTGAATGCTCCTCAGCCTCGCCACCTCCTCTCTGAGTTCCTCCACTTGTTGCCTCAGAGCTTCAGCATGCGGGCACCCTGCACATGGAACCAGTCCTTCAACTGGGCAAGTTCCTGGAGGAAAGGCCCATAGACCATTATTAAAAAGGGACCCAGGGGACCCAGTACAAGCATTGTGGAACCTGTGTCTTTTGGGGAAACTGCTAGGTGCGTATGACCTAGATTGGCCACTGTTGGAAACAGGATACTGGGCTTGATGGACCTTGGTCTGACCCAGTATGGTTGCAGTCTTATGTTCTTATGCTAACCTGCCTTGCCATGTCCTCTGACTACAAATTTCACAGCTTCATTGTGCATATTTTCCCAGTTTGTTTTAAATGTGCTACTCGTTAGTTTCATGGAGTCCTAAATAACACCTGTCTATTTCCTAGTTTCACCCCACTCATGAGTTTCATTTCCTTTATTCGATTTATACCCACCGTCTCTTCACGTCTAGGCAGTTTACAGCCTCACATGCATTAAACAAGACAAATGAAAAGGTAATAAAAGCCTAGCGATAAAATATTGATGTACCATATTAAAAGCAAAAACAAATAAATATATTTTCCCATTTTTCCTAAGTCTTAAAAAGTCCTGTTCTGCGCACACTTTGAGTGTAAACTCTTCCAAAGTTGTGGTTCATATACTGAAAATACCTGATAATCAGTAAACCCTGCCGTGAAGGACCCGATGCTCTTACAGGCTTGTAATCTACTAGAAAAGCATGCAAATTGGTCCCAATCCTTTTCTGAATATTCTTAAATACCAAGCATGCACATTTAAAAATCGGGACCATTCCGGGCCAATGAAGCCCCTTTAATGAAGCTTCATATAGACCTTTTTCATATCCCTACTCATCCGTCCCTTCTCCAAGCTCAAAAGCCCTAATCTGTTTAGCCTTTCTGCACAGGAAACCCATTCCATTCCCTTTATCATTCTGGTTGCCCTTTTCAATATATTTTCTATTGTCAATTTTTTTTTCAGATGCGATGATTGGAACGGCACACAATACTCAGGGTTTTATTCTTCATTCTTTACTGAATAATACCTGTTATACTGTTTGCTGTTTTTGACTGCTGCTGCATGCTGAATTGATGATTTCAACATATTGTCCACAGGAATGTCAAGACCTTCTGCCCGGCCGATGACTCCTAATATAGAACCCAGCATTGTATATCTCTAGTTAGGATTATTTTTCATATGTGCATCGCTTTGCACTTGTCCACATTCAATTTCATCTGTCAACTAATCTAAAGATTAGAAAATCACTAGTACCAGATGGTATATACCCCAGAATGCCAAAAGAACTCAAAAATGAAATTGCATATTTATTACTAATCTGTAACTTCTCATTCAAATTGGCTATGGTACCTGAGGATTGGAAGGTGGCCAACATAATAGTCATTTTTAAAGAGGGCTCCAGGGGCAATCTGGGAAACTATGGACCAGTGAGTCTGACATCAGTGCTGGCCAAAATATCAGTAGCTATTCTGAAGAGCAAAATTATTGATTATATGGATAGACACAGATCAATGGGGCAGAGCTACCAAGCATTTAGCAAAAGAAAGTCTCACTTTACCAATCTGTTAGAGTTTGTTGAAAGGGTTAATAGACATGTGGACAGGGATGAATCAGAGGACATAATGTATCTAGATCTTCAGAAGGCATTTGACAAATTCACTCATGAAGGACTAGTGAGAAAACTAGAAAATCTTGCGATCGGAAAAACTGCACTGTTGTGGGCCAGTAACTGACTGAAGTAAAGAGTAATTTCTCTCAATGGAGAAAAGGTACATACTGGAGAGCCCCAGGGGTTTGCACTAGGATCAGTGCTTTTTAAAATGCAATGTGTGCCTTCGAGTCAGTCCTGACTCCTGGCGACCCAGAAGCTCCTGGGTTTTCTTGGCAGTGTCACCGGAAGTAGATTGCCAGGCCTTTCTTCCGAGGCAATGGAGGGTTAAGTGGCTTGCCCAAGGCCACAAGGAGTGCTAGTGGGAATCAAACCCTGGTTTTTAACATATTAGTAAATGACCTGGAAGAGAAAGTGATGAGTGAAGTGATCAGATTTGCTGATGACACAAAATTATTGAAAGTTGTTAAATCACAAATGAATTGTGGAATTGCAGGAGAGCCTAGTGAGATTAAGGGTGTCTAAATAGCCGATGGAATTTAAGGAGGACAAGTTCTGCTAGGTTCCACATTAAAAGTCACCACCCAGGAAAGGGATCTTGAGATCACACGAATAATATGTTGAAATCCTCAGCTCAGTGTGCAGGGGCAGTAAAAGAAGCAAATAAAATATATTAGGAAAGCAATAAAAAATAAAATGGAGAATAATATCCTAATGCCTCTGTAAAGATCTCGGCGTGAGTGCATCTTGAGTGCTGTGCATTCAAAACAAAGTTTAATATTTAAAAGTACAATGTCCCCTTGTGGATTGCTTTGGGAGGGTTGGTGTTGGGGTGCTCATGGTTTAAAACTTGGGGATGGGGGGAGGAGGGAGCAAAACTGAAGGTTAATCTAAGGAGGAGGACTTTAGAGAGGACATTCAAGTGAAATCAGGGACATAAAAATGCCAGGGATGTCTATATCTCCGGCTAATTTCAGGAATATAAACGTTCCCAACGTGGGTGTGCATGAGGCCAGGCACATAGATGTCCTCATTAAGGCAAGGCAAGCTAGCATAAGGGGATGCCCAGCGATATAGCAATGTGGAAATATGAGCCTCTAGTCCCCGTCAATGTTCGTTAACATATGATAAAATACAGAAGGTAGGAATGTAGCGCCTTCTCCACACCTTCCTCCACATTTGCCTGACAAAACAAACACTTTTTGGATGCCTGATCATGCCTGAAGCAGGTATAACTTCAGATGGAGCTCGAGACCTCCAGGGCGTTTCTGAGATCAGACGGGGACGTTCAGATTCTTAGCAAAGCCTCTGCCAGGCCTCCACCACTTGGACATGGTCATGCTAAAGACGTCCACAGACCTGGTTTCTAAAATGGCTTTGGGCACATCTCTGTGATTTGGATGTCAGACATCCAAGTCATTTATAGCACTTTTAAAATAACCCCAAGGTGTCTAATATCCTTGCACCCGTCCTGGCCCTATAAAATCATGGGGGTGGAACAGGCAAATAGTTAAGAGTTATTTACCCTTTTAAATAGGACCAGGACTAGGGAATGTTTCATGAAGCTAGCAGGTATATTTTTAAAACAAATCAGAGAAAATATTTTTTCCACCCAGCACACAGTTAAACTGTGGAATTAGTTGGTGGCAGATGTGATGAAATCAGTTCACAGAGCTGGGTTTAAAAAACGGTTTGAGCGAGTTCCTGGAGGAAAAGTCCATTGATAACTACTAGCCAAGTAGACTTGGAAAAGTCGAGTTTATTCCTGGATATGAGCAAAGAGATGAGGGGGTTATTTTAGAAGCCCTTTTCACATTTTAAACGTGGATGCAGTGCCAGAAAATTGTGCCAGCCACAGCCATGTCTAAAATGCGATTTTAGAAAGACCGAACATGAAATGTTTTCCCCCAGATCCATCTATATAAAAATGTTTGGCTGTGAGGCATTTTTGGGACGTTTTAGAGTGTGGCCTGGGCTGGGCAAAAAGATGAAATTAGACTTACCTGCTAATTATTGTTCCTTAAGGAACTCTAGTCCAGTCCCGGTACCATAGAGTTTAGAATCTCCTCCAGCAGCTTTGGAGACTGAAAGACATCATCGCTTTGCTGGCAGTGGTATAAATAGGTAAGGACTGCCCCCTTCCTTCAGCACCTACTGACAAAGCAAACTCAGCAGAGCAACAAATAAGTAGATAACAGAATAATGAAATAGGAAAATCACTAAATGTAAATAGGCTCTATCTAGAACTTTTCTTTTATGTTTTTTTTTCCTCTTGGGTTTTTTTTTTTAAAGAAAAAACTGCTTATGGATGCAAGCAATTACAATCGAAACACTGCTGTGGAAGGACTCCCACTGTGGCTCCACTCTACACCCCCCGAGAACCTTCTCCCACTGACGCAACATGCTAAGCAGTAGCCGGCTCAGCATTACCAGAAACTTCAGGCTGAACAACCCCCTATACCCCAGGGTGGGATCCGGGACTGGACTAGAGTTCCTTAAGGAACAATAATTAGCAGGTAAGTCTAATTTCATCTTCCTTTACGTCCCTCTAGTCCAGTCCCGGTACCATAGAGGATGTGACAGAGCAGTGAATATCAACGGGAGGGACCTGCAAGCCCAGCCTGAAGTAACGGTGAGCCAAAACGACCATCCACCGCCGCTTGCACATCTAGCCTATAGTGCTTTGCAAACGAATGCAATGATGACCAAGTCGCCGCCCTACAAATAATAGCCTCTACCGGAACCAAACTGAACTCCGCCCAGGACGCCGCTTGCGCTCTAGTCGAATGAGCCCGAAGACCTTCCGGCACCATCTTACCCTTCAAAAGGTACGCCGACGCAATCACTTCCTTCAACCACCGAGAAATCGACAATTTCGCCGCAGCCTCGCCTTTCCGCGGGCCCCCGAACGCTACAAACAACCTGTCCGACCTCCTGAAGGGCGCCGTCCTGCGGAGATACTTTTTAAGTACGCGACGGACATCCAGAAGATGTAACCTGCCCCCCGACTCATCCTTCTACCGCCCGGAGAATACGGGCAGCGACACTACCTGGTTAACATGAAAAACCGACACTACCTTTGGCAAGAACGCTGGAACCGTACGCAATACGACCTTATGATTGAAAAAAGACAGATACGGTTCCTTACAGGATAACGCCTGCAACTCAGAGATCCTCCTCGCGGAGCAAATTGCGACCAGAAAAACCGTCTTTAATGTCAGATCTTTCAGCGAAGCCTTGGCCAATGGTTCGAATGGCGGCCTGAGCAAGGCCTCCAACACCAAATTCAGATCCCACGCCGGCACTGAAGCGCACTGCGGAGGACGCATGAGCAACATGGCCCACATAAAATGCCTAACGTCGCCGTGAGCCCCCAGCAGTTGTCTGTGAATCTTACCCCGGTAACAAGCGATGGCTGCCAACTGTACCCGCAAGGAACTAGCTGCCAGACCCTTGTCCACCCCATCTTGGAGAAAAGAAATGGTCTGCGACACTGAGGCCCCTAGGGGCCGAAAACTACGCTCCACACACCAGGCCTCAAAAATGCGCCACACCTGGATGTACGCCAACGAAGTGGAGCACCTTCGCGCCTTCAGCAACGTAGAAATTATCACTGCAGAATAACCCTTGGCCGTCATCCTAGCCCTTTCAAGAGCCATGTCGTAAGCGAGAATCGATTCACCTGGGGCATACGCAGAGGTCCCTGACATAAGAGATCCTCCCGCTGCGGCAACCTCCACGGTCTGTCCCCCAACAGCTGTACCAAATCCGCGTACCAAGACCTTCTGGGCCAGTCGGGCGCCACCAGAATCACCAGGCCCCGATGCCTTTCTACGCACTGCACTACTCTGCCTATGAGAGCCCAAGGCGGGAACACATAGAGAAGCCTGTCTTCTGGCCACTCCTGTGCCAATGCATCGAGACCCTCCGACATCCGTTCTCGCCGCCTGCTGAAGAACCGTGCTACCTTCGCTGACTCGAAGCTCGCCATCAAATCCATTAACGGAATCCCCCAGCACCGCACTAAAAGGGCAAATACGTCTGGGTGAAGTGCCCACTCCACCAGGTCCACTCTGCGGTGACTGAGAAAATCCACCTCGACATTGTCTACGCTGGCTACATGCTGCGCCGACAGACCCGTCAGATTCTGCTCGGCCCAACACAAAAGCTGACTCGCCTCCGCTTCCAGCGACGCACTGCCTGTGCCCCCCTGCCGATTGACATAGGCCACCATCGTTGCATTGTCGGAAAGAACGCGTACCGCCCTCTGACGCAAGTCCTCCTGAAACGCCAGCAGGGCCAAAAATACCACTCTCATCTCCAACCTGTTGATGGACCAGTTCTTTTCCTCTTGCGACCACTGCCCCTAGGCAAATCTGCCTTCAAAATGTGCCCCCCACCCCAGGAGACTTGCATCCGTCGTTAATAGTCTCCAGGATGGAGGCTCTAGAGGCACGCCCGCGTCTAAACTTTCCTCTTGCAACCACCACCGAAGTTCCTGACGCACCTCCTGAGGACACACCAGTCGCCGAGATAACGCATCCCTCTGATGAGACCAACGCCGGAGAAGCACGCTCTGCAACGGTCGTATATGAGCCCTGGCCCACGGCACCACATCCATCGTGGCCGCCATCGTTCCGAGCAATTGCAGATACTGCCACGCCGTTGGCGCCAGCCTGGACAGAAAACGTCTCACGAGCTCCCGCAAGCCCTGCGCTCGATGGGCTGGGAGAAACACCGCCGCCTTCTGAGTGTTGAACCGGGCCCCTAAATACTCCAGGACTTGCGAGGGAACCAATCTGCTCTTTGTCAAGTTTACCACCCAGCCGAGGCTCTCCAACATCTGTACCACCCTGGCGGTGGCCACGGAACTCTCCTCCCTGGACCGCCCGAATCAGCCAATCGTCTAGGTACGGATGCACTAGCACTCCTTCCTTGCGCAGCGCCGCAGCTACCACCACCATGATCTTGGTGAACGTTCGAGGTGCTGTGGCGAGCCCGAAGGTCAATGCTCGAAACTGAAAATGCCCCATGGGCACCGCAAACCGAAGAAACTTTTGATGCTCCTGCCAAACCGGGATATGGAGATAAGCTTCGGTGAGGTCTAACGACGTTAGAAATTCCCCTGCTCGGACCGCCGCAATAACGGAACGCAGCGTCTCCATGCGGAAATGGGAGACCCGGAGACACTGATTCACCCTCTTCAAATCCAGAATCGACCGAAACGTGCCTTCTTTCTTTGGGACCACAAAATAGATGGAGTATCGACCGCACCCGTACTGATCCGACGGCACAGGCACCACTGCCTGGAGCTGCAGCAGCCGCTGCAGGGTTTCTGCTACCGCTCGGACCTTGAGCGGAGCTCTGTAAGGAGACCGGACGAAGGAATCGAGAATGGGATGACGGAGTTCTAGGACATAACCCTCTCGAATAACTTCCAGGACCCACTGGTCTGACATAATTTGGACCCAGGCAGGGTAAAAATCCCGCAAACGTCCCCCCATGGGCACCACCCCCACCTGAGTCCGCCTCATCTCATTGTGACTTCTTAAGGGCTGAGGACTGGAAAGGAGCAAACCCTCTGCCTGCTCCGCAGAAACCTCTAAAGCCTTGGCCCCTTGCCGGAAACCGCCCCCGCTGTTGCTGTCCAAAGCGAGAGGCTCGAAACCCCCTCGGGGCCCCCCTGGACCCCGTAGCACTCTGGCCTTGTTTGGGCTTATCGTCCGGAAGTCGACCCCCCTTAGACTTTCCGAGATCCTTGACCAACTTTTCCAAATCCTCTCCAAACAACAGCTTACCCCTAAATGGCAGCTTGCTGAGGCGAGCCTTCGACGAACCGTCTGCCAACCAGTTCTGTAACCAGAGATAGCGTCGAGCTGCTACCACCGAAGCCATACTCTTCACCAATCCCCGTATGAGATCATAATGAATGTCCGCCAAATACGCAGTCCCGGACTCCAGCCACGCCACGTCCTCGAACTGTCCTTCCGAGCGATCCCCCTGCAGCCTCTGGGACCACCGCAAACAGCCTCTCGCCACCCATGCCCCCGCTATGGAGGCCTGCATCGAGAGGGCGCAAACATCGAATACCTGTTTCAGAAGGGTATCTAATTTCATATCTTGTAATCCTTTAACGCTGCAGCACCTTCCACCAGAATGGTAGTCTTCTTAGTCACCGCCGATACTGCCGCATCTACCTTTGGGAGCGAAACAGTTCCCTATCCCATTCGGACAGCGGATAAAGGCGAGCTAAGGCCCTGGAACCCCTCAGAGCCGACTCTGGCTAGTCCCACTCTTCCTGAATCATACTCCGAAAGACTCTATGCACCGGAAAAACCCGCTGGGACGTCCGAACTGCCTGCAACAGAGGATCCTCCAATGCTTCCTCCGCTGACGCCTCCCCTGAGGGCATATTCAGCGTCTTGAGAGTCTCGGTTATTAAGGCAGGCAGCTCCTCATGCCGGAACACCCTGACCACTCTGCTCTGCAACTCTGAGTCAGGCAACTCTCCTTCCTCTAATTCCTCTTCCGAGAACTCCTCCAGGTCTGCGTCCACCGCTCCCAGAACCTCCCCGAGCTGGGACGACGGACCCTCATCTCCAGCCCCCTTGGTTCTCTTGGCCTGGGGGGCCTCTTCCGCCGCACGGTCCACCGACCCCGGCCGCTTCTGCCCTTGCGACCCCCGAGCTGTGATTGCCAGCTGCAGCAGCACAAAAGCCTGCTGCATGAGGGAAAAGAAAGTCGGTGGAATTACAGGAGCAGCCTCCCCCTGAGGCAGCCCCAGGGACAGAGAAGAACCTTCCCCAGTGGATGACCCCACCACTGGCTCCGCCAGGTCCAAGGCCGGAGGCAGGCCCTCTCCCCCCTCCGGAGGGACTGCCTCCCGACCCTCCAGGGTCCCCTCCGGGGCCTTTTCCAAAGATTCTGCCTCCAGAGCGCAGGCCGTACACACACCGGAGTCCAGCAGCGTACCTCGCCTCGTGCCACAAACCAAACACCGAGGCTTGCCAGGCATACTACTGCTAATACAGCTCTATGCCCTCTTATCACTATATATATATATATATTTTTTTTTTTTTCTAAACCTACTGTAAAAAACACTCTAAGGGCTAGCAGGCAAATTCTGACTAGTCTCCCCCAAAAACAAAGCTTTAAAACCTAGTAAACTGCTGAAGCAAAACTGAGGAAAACTGAAACCGGGACTCCTAAAATGGCCGCCGCAGCATTTTCCCGCGCTGCCACACACGCGGCCAAAAACCTAAAGAGTCACACACTCAGGACTGCTGCCCGCGGCCCCCGCTGTTAAGGCCGCCCTCCCCCCCAAACATGAGCAAAATGGGCCGTAAAGCTGCCTACCTCACTCACCATTTGCAGGCAATCAGAGGAGGTACTCCTGCAACAGAGCTCAGCCGGACCGTGGCTTCAGCTCCGGCGGTGTCCGACACATCGCGGCCAAGCTGGATCTCCTGTAACACTGTCTGAGCGTGCTGGCCGAGCCTACCACCTGCTCCTCACCCCATATGCGGGTTCGGGAGCAGGGAGGCTAAAAAATCTAATCCCCCCCCCCGATGCTCGTTAAGACAATGGGGCAAGCACCTTGTAAGAGGTAGGGGGGGGGGAGGGGGAGGAGCGAGGATGGAGCCAGAGGAAAGGAGTCTCACACCCCTGAGCAGCAGTTTTCCACTTACAAAAAAAAAGAAAGACAAATCTTAACCTTTAAATGAAATCAATTTAAAAATCCAAAAATAAGTTAAAAGAGATATAGAAAGTTAACTCTGCTTATTTGTGCCTAACTGAGCCAAGTCTCAGGCTCAGAATGTCCCCTAGCTGCTTGGAGACTGAAAGTACTGAAGGAAGGGGGCAGTCCTTACCTATTTATACCACTGCCAGCAAGGCGATGATGTCTTTCAGTCTCCAAAGCTGCTGGAGGAGATTCTAAACTCTATGGTACCGGGACTGGACTAGAGGGACGTAAAGGAATCAACGTATTTGTCTCCCGCTTCATGTTGGAGATGGATGTGTATGAACGGAATCAGACATGTCTGAAGTTATACCTGACCCTTGACATGAGCAGGTTTGGAGAAATCCAACCCCTCACAGGAGGGTTTAATGGGGATAACCTCCTCAAGGCCCCTCCCCCCCACGTTAATTTCCCCTGCCAAATTGAAAGGACTTCAACTTAAAATCCTCTGTACTCCATTAGCGGCATCTATGCGTCCAGGTTTCCAAGATGGCGGTGATGCAGGTGAACATTCCAGCATTTACACGTGCACATTCTCCAATGCCAGAACATACAAGCTGCTGAGGCTCCTGCATCCATTTTCCCTATGTACATATTTTCAAGGCTGCTACGCCTGCTGCACATGGCTCTATATATTTTGAAACGGCTCCGCTTTCAGCAGAGCCATTTCTAAAATAGCGTTTGAACTGTAGATGTGCTGACATCCACATTTTTTTTGAAAATGTGCCTTCATTATAGGCAAAGTTTGGGGGGGGGGGGTGGGAGGGATATGGCGGCAGTAGCCCCCCCCAAGGGCCTGATTCCATTCCAGACATCAATCCCCTCTGTATATCTGGTCTGAACCAGACATACAGAGGGGATCGCAATTCTGATCCCGTGGAGCACATCTAGCCCCACAGGATCGGAATCGCAAACAGTCCTGCACGTGCAAGCCGGAACTGCGATTCAGTCTGGCCTGCATGTGCAGGACTGTCCCCGGCTAACTCAGTCAAGGCTCTTCAATGGAGCCACGGCGTCATTACGTCATGTTGCCCTGGCACCGTGGCTCCATTGAAGAGCTGCGATGCCAGCCGCTGGAGAATAAATGCTTATTCCCCGCAACCCAACCTCCGATCTGGTCTCCTAAGACCAGGGTCGGGCTGCGGGGAATGACCTCCAGCCCCCCTGACCCATCTGCGCCCCGGTAGTCCCAAATAAAATGTCCAGGGAAGTTATTCCACCTCAGAGGTGGAATAACTTCCCCGCACATGTCACCAGCCCTGGACGTACAGGGCCGACATTAGAATCACCCAGACTCCGCTCCTGAGCCGCCCATGTCTAACTTCCCTGCACAACTGGCAGGGAAGTTAGTCGAAGCCAGGAGAAGGCACAAATAGTGGGGATGGACGTTCCATTGGGTTGTCCATCCCCGCTATTTGTGGCACACAATAACTCCCTAAATGTTGCAGGCACTAATGTTGATCCGGTACCCCTGCCTCCGCTGTCAATATGAATTTCTTACCCTTTGTCCAACCAAAATAAGGAGGCAAACTATGCTTTGGAATCCTTTCTTCTTTTGGAATCCTGCCGGATACTTGTGACCTGGATAGGTCACTGTCAAAGACAGCAGGATCCTTAGACCTGTGATCTAACCCAGCATTCTTATGTACTATCAGCTCAATATTCAGCTGCACTTACTATCCAGATAAGTACTGCTGAAAATATGACTGACCACCCCTCCACTAACTGTATAGTTCCAGGGCAGAGCCAGGGTGGACCCAGAACCTATCTGGACAGTGCCAAGATTCAGTCTGCTATCCAGAGAACATGGGACAGGGAAAAGACTCTCCTACGTTATCTGACTGAATTGGCGCTATCCGGAAATGTTCTGCCTCTGCCCTCACCATCCAGATATTCAGAGCCGGCCACTATCTGGATATCGCGATATTTTTAGCTGCGGTGACCGAAGCTTTAAAGATGTGCTGACAGCTGCTGCCGAACATCGATCCCTATGTTCTTAAAGCCTGTGCACGGAAGATCCTACGTGGTGGGGAGTGAGGAGAGAGATGGGGGATGAAGGACAAATACGATGATTGGAGGTGGGGTGCTTTGTTTGTTCCAGACTAACCCTCTCCCTTCCTGCTCTTCGTAAGGGACAGGGGTGAGGAGCTGATTATACATAATATGTAACCCTCGCCACCTCACTGGGCAGGCTACATGAACCATGCTGGTCTTTATCTGCCATCATTTACTATGTAGTAGCTCTGCTCTGTTCTGACTGAGATTTGCGGCACTGGCCAGTAGAGTTGGGGAACAAGGCCTATGAGTCCACGCCTAGCCAAGCCTCTGCCAGAACCCAGCTTTTCTCTTTCTATCCATTGCTTCTCCACCTCTGAGGTTTCTCTGTGTTTGCAACAGGTTTTCCCTCTCACTCCCGTACTGGTTCTGTGGTAACACGGCAGGAAGGGAGAATACATAGAAGGGATGGGCCTCCTTAGTTGCCATCCTGCACTATAGTTTTGCAATTTCTACATTGAATTCTTGCTTGCTGGAAACGGGTTCCAGAATCTAGTCCTTTTCTTTCTTTTTTACATATGCGTCCCTGCTGCTCCGAGGAGTCATCGTAGTTCTCCTCCAGCATACAGATGTTTCCAGGCCCAGTGGAATTCTGTGGGAGCGAACAACAAATGTCAACAGCACCTTGAGGAGAAGAACAGCTGGACCAGGGATCACATCAGATTTAAAGAAAAATACCAGTTGGAAAATAGTATGCTTCTTGACACGAAGAAGATACATTTCCAGGTCTTTTTGTGATTTATCTCTAGTTCCCTCCAACAGCCGCCAATCATGGATGGCTCTCACTCTCTCAACTCTCTATTGGGAGGAGGGGGGGGGGCTGCCTTGAATGGGTTTGGCTAAAATTTGGCAGGAGTGCTAGTACCTCAGTAAGAGGCATGCCAAATCTATCCAGGGAGAGAGCCACCAATATGACAGACAGATGGACAGACAGAAATGGTGATAGCAACAGGTACTTTGCCCTGATGAAACACACTGAATAAACGGATGCAAAACCCTCTATCTTACAGCACATTTAATTGAAATAAAAGCTTTATTGGCTAACTGAACACTGATTGACAAAACACTGCTCTAGGATTTTGGTGTGAGTTTTGTTTTGTTTTTAAAGGAAACTACCTGTTTTGGATCCATTTGTTATCAATAAAACTGCAATTTCCTGGCACAAAGTTCATAGAGAGGATTTACTTTCCTGGCAGCTAAAGTGGGTAATATGATGTGGAGAAGATTTCTGGAGGGGAATCATAAAGCTGGCGGTAGAACATCAGCACTTCACCCGTCTCACTCCTAGAGAGGAAATCTGGTCTTCTGCTTAGAGTATAGAAGTTATGAGAGATATCCAGGGCTCTAAGTTCCCAGTTTTCACCTCCTGTGTGCTTTTCATACCCTCCCTGTGCTTTGCTTCTGACTCTGAGAGACCTGGGATGAATCACTTTATCTGCCCACAGTTCTAATTCCAGCTCTATTGTTGACCTTTAGAGTGACCTTGGGCATGTCACCTTATCTCCTTGAACACTTGTTCTAATCCCAGCTTGCCACTGGCTCTCAGCAAGATCTTGAGCCTGTCACTTGACCTCCTTGTGCCACACAGTTTAGCCACCTAAAATTGAAGAATATGGAAATAGAAAAATGATGGCAGATAGACCATACAGCCTATCCACTTTGTCCTTCCATATCAAATACTAAGCTCTACAGTCCCCTCCTCTCCCTTAGAGATCCTCTGTGTTTGTCCCATCCTTTGCTGAATCCAGATACAGTTCTCATCTCCATCCCTCCACTGGGAGGTTATTCCACGCAACCACCACTCTTTCCGTAAAGAAATATTTCCGTAGATTAGTCCCCACTCTATCTCCTTTCACCTTCATCCTTTACCCCCCTCTTTCCAGAGCTTCCTTTATTATTGAAAGAGTCTCTCTTCCTGTGCATTTATCAAGATTGCAGAGTATAAAGGAGAAAAAAAAAATGACTGTTCTGGTCCAGAAGAAATCTAGCTAGCAGCTTGCATGTCTCCTTAGAAGTGTGACATGTATCCAGCCCTGCAGGGCGACCAGCTCATGGAATAGGACACTGCTATTTCACACCCACAATACCAGCTTCACCAGCGTGGCCCTGAAAGGGTTGAACAAAATGATTTATCATGCTCGATGTTTCACACCAGGCCAATATACAGCGAGAAGAAGTTTCTTCAATACATTGACCTTCCTGCCTTAAAGCCCCCCCCCCACCCATGCAAATACAGATGCTTTCTGCTTTCATTTAAGACACCCAGAAGATCACAGTTCTCCCCACCGAGGAATCCTCCAGGTCAAAGTGCCTCTGTAGTAGAGCCAGCATGTGCGGATGGAGATGGAAATCCTATGTAGCCACAGATCCCAGGGCCCAGCATGGCCTAAACCCAGAAATATCTTCCAGCAGACTGGGGAGAGGGGAGACATTGCTATTTAGGACACATTCAGGTAGGTTAGAGAGCAGAAGACCTGCCCTCTGCAGACATGGTCCTGGATTTAGGCTCTGAGTGCTTGGTGGCCCTGCTAAGCATCTTTGCCTTAAAGCATCTAATGAGACCCTCTGGTCCCCTCTATACTGCAGTTTCTTTGTGTTTTCTGGCCCCGGCCTTCAGGGCCGTGGCAGACTGTGTTTTGACGTGGGCCCCCAGACACTGATGCAACAGCAGACTAATCTTCCTTCTGCACCAGTGACACAGTTCACATGCCCTCTGTCCCTTTCTATGTCCCACCCTCCACCGTCCATGCTGCTCAGCTAACCAACACTCAGCACCATTCATTTTCTCCCCAGGCACAACATATTCCGGAAGGCAGTGGGTGTAAACTTCACACAGGCAGGACACAAATGAGACCTGCATCGTATGCGCCTCTTCCAGCTGCTACTAGGATACCGGCATCTGACATAAATATCAAATGGCGTCATCTTCTGTCTGGAGCCATATACACCAATATACTGTACATCTCAACAGTCCACCCCAGTTTAGGGGACGCTGGAATATACATGCACCCCCAACCCCAAATATTCGCAGGCTCACCTGTCAATCACAGCTGTCTCTCTTGTCTGTGATAGAGTAAAGGATATTTTGGTACACTGGGTAAATATTGCTGTTGACGTACATGTGGTGTGCCAGCAAAATATCTATTATAAATTAAAGCTGTTATTTGCCTGAAGAGCAAGTGCTGTACCAAACCAATTTGGTTTTAATTACTTGCTGTTTCCAAGCCCAAGTGGTCCCTGCGGCCAAAGTGACTCACCTGAAGTCAGAAGAAGCTGCAGTGGAAAGTGAGCGGCTCTTCCACTCTGCTTTATTAAAGAATTTTCCCTGATACTCTGCTACCTACCATGGGAGAAAGAAAGACAAACAGCCCCACTAATAGCTCTGTTTAAACAGTGCCGAGTTGATTTTTGTAGCCTCCCCGGTTTTGGTGACTTACTTAAAAAGTGCCCTTATCTCTCAATACGTTTTTGAATGTTGCCTGCAAAACTTTCAAGATGTAAGGGCCCCTTTTACTAACGCTTAGCTCACACTGTCTGCCCCACAGCCCATAGGAATAAAATGGGCCCTGTTGTTAGGTATAAGGGCCCTCAGTTTATAAAGGTGCTCTTCGGTACCTCAGACAATGGGAATCATTGCTGGCCTGCACATTTTTTAACTTCTTGGACCATCTCTCCTCCCTCCCCCCCCCCTCAAAAAAATTCTAATTTCCACGAGGCCCTTTACCATCAAAACAACATGAACCAAAGTGATAGAGCCCCCTGCCTTACCCCGTGTCTGTGATAGTGACCCAAAACGAAATATGTTTTAGTTGGTTTCCACCTGTGTGCACACAAAACAGATAATTCATTATCCTGTGATATATTTTGTTTCACTGCACAGATGTTAGACAGGCTGGTTCTCCTTAAGGCCAAGGTGAATATTCGACCTGCTTCCAGCACACTGCGGGGCAGGATTCTGATTATAAGTTAACATTTTTGTAGGCTGGTGCTGGCTCTGATCCATTAGCCATGTGCATTTTGATTCATGCAGATAAAGAGGAACTGTATGTAGTGCATGGAGTCCAGGACTAGCCTGGTGACTAAGGGACCAGCATTTGATTCCCACAGCACTCCTTGTGGCCTTGGGCAAGTCACTTTACCCTCCACTGCCTGGTAAACTAGAGCTGGTCATAGCTTGCTAAGAGTAAGTGGGTGGCATTAGTTGCTCCTGGGCTGATTTACTGTGGTGCTATATACCCACGTCACCACAAGTAGTGTGCAGCCCCAAACTAGGAGATAGCCCACATGCCCATTACCAGCACAGGGCTCACAAAAATGTCATTCTTGGAACTGGGTAACTTGGCAATTCCACCCCATGTCTTCCCTGCAAAACTTTGCAATAATCTAAACAGCTGTGCAGTTGGTGAGGCTGTTGCATGAACATTCAGAAATCGGGGTCCCCATCATTTGTCTAAACTTCAATTCTTGCACAGAATATAGATTGGGCTCATAGTCCTCTGTGGCTCATAAAATTGAAGGAAAAGGAGAATTTGAAAAAAGAGGGGCTATGGCACAGTGACTGTTAGCATTTTCTTCCACAAAACACTGAGATAAAATTAGACACTATGATCCTTATTCAATAAAGGATTCTCCCCCCCCTGCCCCCATGGACACAGAATAGGAAAAATCCTTTTTGAATAAGGCCCAATCTATATTCTGTGCAAGAATTGAAGTATGCTTGGGCCAAATATAGAGGAAGGTGGCATAGCCGGGTTCATACCAGCAGGCTACAAATCCCCAGAAATCAATCGGGTTGGCACCAGCAGGTTGGTGGTAGTGAGATATAGTTTAGAAAAATGATGGGGACACAGATTTCTGATTGTTCATGCAATAGCCTCACTGATTGCACAGCTGTTAAGATTATTACTAGGGTTGCCAACTGGCTCCAGATGCACTCAACAGGTTCAATCCAGTCCTAGGTTTACCTCATTGCATGCAGGGATATGTAGTTCTGATTTCTCCATTGCACTATATAAGAAAAGGAAAACTACAAGTAACTGCATGCAATGGGGTAAACCCAGGACTGGAGCAAGCCTATTGGGCGCATCTGGAGCCAGTTGGCAACCCTAATTATTACAACGTTTTGCGGGGAAGACATGGGGTGGAATGTCTGGGTTTCTGATTAACAGAATTGGCAAGTGACCCAGTTCCAAGAGTAACTTTTTTTTTTTTCCACTTCTGGTTGTAAAAGTGAATTGCAGTGCAGTGTGGTATTTGTAGTCCCTGATTTTACCCATTGGAATCAATGCTGCAGGTCCCATAATGCATCAGAACGAGATTGTCAGAAATCCAGAAATCTCACTCCTGGAACTGGAAAACGTGTCAGCTCTGCAATAGTGCAGTGTTTGCAGAGTTTTCGGTGCTAGTGGGGGTGCAGAATGCAGGAAGGGATCTAACGCGAGCATAATCGATGACCAAAATGCCTAGGCTCATGGCACAACACCACACCACACATTTAACTGGATGGTAATGAATGAATTAAACACGCAGCGCAGATGCAGAGAGCTGCACAGAAGGTGAGGAGGCTGAGCTCAGTGCTGGGAATTTAACGCAAGTTCTGAGGAGACGTTAAGGATTAGCTCATAGCTCTGTGGTCAGTGCTGGTGAAGAATTTATGTTTGTTTCTTGAGCGTATGGCATCTGCAATTTTTTTCTGGCTTTGCTGAAGAGAGTGCTGAAAACGAACAGCAGGGGATTTCTGCTGGAACAATGCTATGTGCATGTGCTGAATTGCAATCCGGCGTATAAACTGCAGTATGATTCTGTGCAAAGGTTCTGTGAAGAGCATCATTGTTTACAAACACAGATTTTATTCTGAGTGGAACTTCTGCACAGGATAATATTGCTGTTTATGTGCCAGATAGCAATCCAGCACGTGCACACAAGTGCCAAACTGTTTTATTTTGGTGCGCAGGATATAGGAGGGGTGCCTGTGGCTGGCTTGCTCTCCTTGTTTAGAACAAAACTTTTGCACACAGCTCACTTGTATGCTGTTTGCTTACAGCATCACCGAGCAAAACTTCTGCAGTAAACTTGGGCTAGGAAACCCTGCTCTAGGGCTTCTGCATCCAGCCTTATGTGAGAAAAAGGAGTCCTAAATGTCCAGTAGAGGGAGACATACATCTAAGAATCAAGACAATGACTGCTTATGACATACACAAAGGATGACGTTGCCGAGGTTAGATTGTTCAAATTATCTTCTTGTCTGTTTTTATTAACTTTCTTGATCTTCTTTTTCTCTTATGTTCACTTCCCCTTTCTTTTTTATCCTGAAGCATTTAGATTTTCTAAAGGGCTTGTTCTTAATATAGAAAATACATATTTTATACTCTGACCAAGATCCCCCCTCCTTTCCCCCCCAAGTTCACTTGTTAGTGGTTAAGAACATAAGATATGTCATACTGGATCAGACCAAACGTCCATCAAGTCCAGTATCCTGGTTCCAAAAGTGGCCAGTCCAGGTCACAGATACCTGGCAGGTTCCCAAAAAGGTAGACAGATTCCATGCTGTTTATCCCAGAGGTAAGCAGCGGATTTCCCCAGTCCACTTTAATAAAGGTTTATGGATTTTTCCTCCAGGAACGCATCCAAACCTCTTTTAAACCCAGCTACACTAACAGCTTTTACTATAGCCTCTGGTAACGAATTCCAGAGTTTGATTACATTTCGAGTGAAAAATATATTTTCTCTAATTTGTCTTAAATGTGTTACATTGTAGCTTCATCACATGTCCCCTAGTCTTTCTACTTTTTGAAGCAGTAAATGACCGATCTATGTTTAACAGATCATTCAACTCCCTTCATTATTTTATAGACCTCTATCTTATCTCCCTTCAGCCATCTCTTTTCCAGGTTGAAAAGCCCTAACCTTTTAAGCCTCTCTTCAAAGGGGTACCCTTCCATCCCCTTTATTATTTTGGTTGCTCTTTTCTATACCTTTTCTAATTCCGCTATATCCTTTTTTGAGATATGGCGACCAGAACTGCACACAGTATTCAAGGTACAGTCGCACCATGGAGCGATACAGAGGCATTATAATATCCTGGGTTTAATTCTCCATTCCTGCTTTACTTTGTTCAGGTTTTGTGTCTCAGAATGACGTCTGCGTAGGGATCTGATGAAAAGCTGTAACACAGCATCAACACCTCTCCACCATTCATTTGAATACTAAAGGATGGATGGGTCTAAGAAGAAGACGCTTCTAGAAACTTTAAACTCTAGCATCTATTTAGAAATGAAGTAAAAATCAGAATGGAAAATGAAGAGTTGCATGGGTGTTTTGTTTAACATAGTAGGTGATGCAGATTGATACCTATCAGCCCATCCAATCTGTCTATAAGGAGATATACCAGCTGCTTGACCTTCTGAATGATATTGGAAAACCTCTGCTGCTGGTTGGCTTAGGACACTGATAATATTTTTTGATGTGGCTTGGCAGTTGCCTTCTGCTATGACCATCTACCTTTGCAGTTTCCCCCCATGTTTATAACATCATGTCCCTCCCCCCCCCCACCTCCTCCCCAAGCCTAGCCCAGCTATGACAGTAGGAATTTTTGGTTTGGGAGAACAGACTGTCTTTCCCTCATAAACTAGCTGACATACATCCTGGGTCCAACCAGTAGGTGTCACTGTTGTGTAATGGCCGAGAATCCACCCTCCTCCGGGTGCTGTGGATACCACTGCTGCTGTTTTACTGACCCTGGCCTGGGAATTAGATCCAGGTCCACTAAGGTGACCCTTAACTATGTCTATGGTCTAAACTCACTTTTCCCTAGTCCTTCAGCTATAGCTGTTATTTTCCATAAAAGTTAACTTTTTTCTTATCGAGGATATGTTTCCATCCTGAGAAATAAATTGACACCACTCTAGAGAAAATGCAAAAAAAAGATACCATGCCAACCCAAAATCACCTGAGTTATATCACTTGGTCAAATAATCTATCTCCGCATTACAGAGCTGTTCAGTGGTGATAACTATTTGTCCTCGCTACCTGAGACAATGGGAAAACTAGGTGACTTGCAGAACATTATCAGGGGTGCTAGTGTCAGTAGTGGGATCTGAACTCTGCTTTCTCTAGTTCTCACCCCATTGTCTAACTAAAAGGCCACAAGCTTTGTCACCTCAGCCTAAGGCAGTGGTTCCGAAACTTGGGTCACATCGTAAGCGGATGGGGGTCACAGAAACATGGCCATTTCCCCATTATTCTAGACTTTCAGTGTGACCCATGATGTCACCATTCAGCATGTGGCCTGTGAACCAGTGAACATTCATAGGCCTTCGCCGCCTCCTAGATAAGTTTCCTGTTGGACTGGAGTCTGTAAGCGCACATGGCACACTGGCAAAAGAGACCCTGTGCTGACCGCTGCTGCCGCCTTCCTGCTTTAGATCAGTGGAGGGAGAGGAAGGAGGCTGGAGATCTGCTATTTTGACTTCATTATCACCTGGGGTCACGTGAATTTTCAGTTGTAAAAATGGGGTCATACAGGATAAAAGTTTGAAAAGCTCTGGTCTAAGGGGACTTCAATTACAAGCCATTAGCTCTGAGAAAATAGTGCAAAGATGAAGGCCTGCACCCCTATCGTGCATGGGTGAGACCCACATACACTGCAGGCATCAAACAGGCCAGGCAAATTGTCTCTTGGGCTTCTATTTTTCCTACCACTGTACTCAGCATTGTACAGTTGCACATAAGAGATGGTTCCTTCTCATGAAAGTTTACAATCCAGTCAAGACAAAGGAAAGGCCTCAGGAAAGATCCATCCCAGATGTTGGCCGGGGGAACATTTGCGGCTCGCTCGGGATGAGTTCTCATTTTTTGACTTCGCACACTGAGAGAAGCGAACTTGCCCACCCATAAGGCGTAAAGCTTATTAATTCCAGCCATGAGTCAGCTCTGAGTTATGCCGCAAGAGAATGCAAACAGACTGATCGCAATAAAGGATACCTGATTAGGGGTTTGCTTCCCCCTTTCCTTTCCCTCTTAAGCAGCCAGTCACCTTAATTACCGTTAATTTGTAGTTTTGGTTGGTTGTGCTATTGTGTTTAAACATGACTCAAACACTTCCTCCCCCCCCCCCTTCTAATCTCAGTGTCGCTGTTTCCAATTAATGATATATCATTCATGCCTCGCAAGAGAGACAATTGTAAAAGATAAGCCTCTGACTGTGAGAACATTTTTCTTGAGAAAATGTTGTGTGGAGATTTTCTATGTGGTTCTGATATGTCTGAGGTTCTGTTACATACAGTCTAAGAATTCATAAGACATTTAAAACAGCTGGGAGCCCTAAAGCTAGAGCCCATTCCTTTACCTTTACTGGACTGGCTTTGGGTCTTATTCCTTATTCTCCTCTTCTTTTGCTGCATGCAGTTTCTCACGTTATCAAACATGCATACTGTACCTGAACGCAACCCGCCTTGATCTTCTTTGCAAAGGCGTGAGCTAAATGCCAATAATAAATAAAATAAACTTAAAAAATTGTCTAGCCATTTGGCGATTACACTCACTCTGTTTAAATACCTCCCCCAAACACTCCTTCTGTCTCCCTAACACCTTTTTATTAGCTGCTTGTATTACATTTGTACTTCGTATCTGAGTCAGTTTGACACTCGTTTGGTGTTGTGCTGTGAGATGATGAACAGCACAGTGGTGCATTTCATTTTTGTTACCATTTAAAGGTCAAAAAAGAAGTTGTAGGAAAGACCTTTTTTTTATCCCACATAATACATTTCCGACTAGCATTATAAAGCTGGAAACCCTCCATCAGGTAAATTTTCTATTTCCACACTCATGACGGGCATTAGTTTAGTCTGAGGTGCCATCACAAACTTTAATGAAATGAGGCATGGAACAGAAAGTTGGAAGGAGAAACAGGGAACATGAAATAATTTGCTTTTAGACCCCCATTAAGTTAGGCACACAAAATTTATCTGCTTGCAGTTTTCAGTTCACTGCCCAGAAAACTGGCCTGAATGTGGTGTTGAGACCGTTTCCACAGATCTGAATCTGAAAAGACTGTCCTGGTTCTGGAAGTCAAAAACATAAGTCGTTTAGCCTGGCAGGCATGCAGGGCAAAGGGGCTGGCAGGCTGGTAGATCACAGCTGACAATGGGGAAAAGTGGGATTTCAGGTAAGAAAATAAAGATCATTTTTTTAAATTTTAGTTTTTTATAAAGATGATTTTAAGGGACTCAAGATTCCCTATCATGTCTTATTTTTTGAGCTACCAGGGAAGATGGACTACAATGGAGAAAGATGCCAAAATTCGGACTTGGATAAGGAGTGATATCCTCGCCTGTTGGCAGCTGGCAGCTAGCCTTGGCAGCGTGGGTAGAAATAACTGAACAGAGTGGGTGGGTCAGTTGGTCTTTGTCTGTATAAGATCTGCGGTAAGTAGGAGATGAAATAAATAACTTGTTTACTATAGTATTATGTTGAAAGCCCTAATTAGGGAACTGACAGGGCCTAGATCTTTGGTTTTCACTCCTCTTCCTCGAGGGCCACCCCACCCCTCCCAATCAAAAATGACAAGTTATAGCACTAAAACCTAACCAAGGCCAGCCAAATTTGAGTTGGAAACGCAGAAGAGCTGAGAAAATCCCAAACTGCAACATAAATAGTAAACGGGCCACTCTTCACTGTGGGGGTAATTTCCAGACTGCCCACGTTGATGTAAAATCCACACACACTTTTTACCCATTATCTCCGTGCCCATTTTCGATAGGAAAACATGTTGTTTTCTTTAGCTAGAATGGGGCCTGCAGACTTGAAAATACAATCTGTGTGTGTGATTTTCCTCCCGCTACGTAAACACATCTCTAGGATGCCTCAGATTGCTTTAAAATTGTCTTTTGTATTAGCAGGTAAAGCCTAGGCCGATGGTGTTGCATGAATATATGAATGATTTAAACTCTGGCTATGGAGTATATGGCTTTTTCACAATTTGCCTGGGTTTCTAGGTCCCATTTAAGCTGGGCGCACAGGTGCAGGCATGTAAAAAACAGTTTCTTTACATAAGAAATGTGCTTGAATTCCTAGGGGGCACAGATTTATTTCCCTCCCTCCCACCCCTCACGCTCTCTGACCTCAGTTCTATTGGAGAGGGTCAGAGGGTTAAGCTGCTTGCCAGATAGACTGGGCCCGGGGGTCACAGAGCAGTGGATTGCTCAAAGCACTGGCATCCTTGTTTCATTGCTGAATGCTTTCCCTCCTATTTTCGGCCTTATTCCTGGTTCTCCTTTCTGTTTTGTCCTGATGCTTTAACCATTTGACCAACATTTTGATTCTTTCTACAAGGAAAGT
Source organism: Ichthyophis bannanicus (assembly GCA_033557465.1). Lineage (NCBI taxonomy): Eukaryota > Metazoa > Chordata > Amphibia > Gymnophiona > Ichthyophiidae > Ichthyophis > Ichthyophis bannanicus. The sequence goes on from CM066045.1 coordinate 60,756,878, forward strand.
TGTGTAGCTTTTTTATGGCCAAATTTCCTTCCCAGAGTCTAGTCTCCAACCGTCCGTGCTGTATTCATGCCGTATTCTGTGTCAGTGCGATGCCTGCTAGGGGCTCTGATTAAAATTATTCAGATGTCCGTGATGAATTAATGCTTTAGGCGTATCAGGGCGGCACTTACATGGGGCTATCCAATACTATATTTACTCACAGGATCTATGAACAAACCTGATAACAGCTTGTTTTCTTACGCCCGTTTGTAACACAGAATTGTAGCAGACAGAGAGCTGCAAAGCAGTGTTGTCTCTAAGGATAGGCTGTGTCTTCAGGGCTGATGCACAATAATCTCTAAAAGCCACATACGGGAGATAGAAAGTGCGGATAAACAGAGAACTTGCGAGTAGAATACAAATGTGTGCCGCCCCCTCTGCCGCTGAATGAAAGCTGTTGTGTGCGCAGCGATGGTGGGGGGAGCAGGGCGATGGAGCAAGAAATGACATTTTGTTTCTGGAGTTTGGCAGAAGTGTGTCACAGACGGACAATGGGAGCAGAAGACTCTTGGACAACGAGCAAAATCTTAATGGGATTTGCAAGAATAGTGAAGTAGTCTAAAGATACGTTGCTCCTATGGCGTGACAGCAATGATCATTGTATTATTATATGTCCAATTATATCCTAGTGGTTTGTCTGGGTCTCTCCAGCTCTCTTACTGTGGAGGGTAGTGGCTCGCACAAGGGTTCATATATCTGTAGGAGATGTAGTAAGTGGTGTGCGCCATGTCTAATCTTCCAGTACCTACCCACATAAGGACCACTTAGGGATACCAAATGTCTCCTGATTTGCCCAATAGGTTAATCCAGGGGCTAGCGGTTCTGATTTCCCTATTGTATTCCTGCAGAAAACCAAAACTGCAAGCGCTTGCATGGAATAGGGTAAACGCCAGGCTGAAAGGCAACACTGATGACCCTCTTTCTGTCCATAATAATCCCTCCTCAGCCTCACGTTACACAGCAGCACTGCACACAGCATCAATCATTTTATCCTTTCCACAGTAATCCATTATCTGGTATGCTATATTTACTTTGGAAAACATTTATTTTAGTGTGTTATATTTAAGTTGCGTTTTCATTTCATTTTTTTACTTATTTGCTTTTTATTGATTATATGTTTGGGTCATGAGTATTATTTTATTGTATACCACCTTGCTAGACTTTAATGTTTGATGGTGTGGTTAAGTAAATTTCAAGAAATAATATCTAATAATAAACCCTCCTCATCCTGACATTATACAGAGGTGCTGAGGAACACACAGCATCGATGATCACCATGCCCTCCACACTAACCTGTCCTCATCCTCACATTATACAGCAGAACCAAGGAGTGAACAGCACTGAGGTTTCTCATCCCATCCACAAAACCCCTTCCTCTCCTCCTCTCACACATTATACAGCATTGACGATCCTCCTTCTTTCCACAGTAATCCCTCCTTATCCTTGCATTATATAGGAGCAGTGAGGAGCACACAGTATTGATGATTCTCCTTCTGTTGACCATAATCCCTCCTCCTGTTTCATATCATACAGCAATGTTGAGGAGCATAAAGTATTGGTGATTTCCATCCTTTTAACGATAATCCCTCTCTCATGATATACAGTATCAATGATCCCAACTCTGCAGCAAAAGCCTGAAAAGCGCTCTGTAGAGTATGCTGCCTATGGGGAGCAGGAGTCAAATACAAGGAGTCAGTGTTACTTACAGGAAGGAAACTGTGAACTACTCTCTTGCAATTTCGCCCAGTCAGACATCTGCAGATGGGGAGCTTATCTGCTAGGTTCATCCTTCAGATACTAGCAGGAGGGCAAGACTTCAGGGAGAGTAGGAGGTCCTTATTTAATGATGCACCTGTGAACTGCAAAATTACGAAAAAGCCTTTATGAGACTCCCTGGGATGCACAAAACTGCCTACCTTCAACAGCTTGGGGGGGGGGGGGGGATATAATTTATCACAGAGATGCCAAAAGATTCCAAGCTATCGTTCCAGGAGGGAGATTTTTGGAGCATTCCTGGACTTCTGACATGTGACCTGCAACACGGACTTCAATGGGTAGGATGCGATGCTGAAAGAGCTTGATCCGGTTCTGTTGGGCAAAGAGCGGCTCTCTTTCCTTACCTATGGTTGCCAAAGAAGGTCCTGGGCACATCCTAATTCAAAGGACCTCAGTATCTTCAAGGAAAAACATTGTTTTTTTCTAAAATAATACTTGTGCAGTTTAATAGAATGGACCAGTAGCTGTTTCTGTCGGTCTGCAAATGATGTGGTAAGTAGAAGTGTTAGAAAATGCTCTGCTTAGACATGAGCCGAGCTGCCACGTTACCCACTTCCAGAAGGGACACTTTTTGGCCAGTCTTGGATTTTAGACTTACATCTCAAAAGCAGTTTGGCATTTGCAGTCCAAGGACTACCCTTTGAAATCAGTATTACTATTACCTACCACTATTTATTACTAGGCCTAAGTCGCGCTGTGCAAATACACATAAAATACAGGCCCTGCATGAGAGAGCTTACTATCTGCTAAGCAGACCAATAGAACAAACAGGGGACTAGGGGATGATTAAAAATACACATGGGGATAAGGGGTCAGGATCCAAAGGCAGCCTCAAAGAGAAGAGGTTTTTAGCCTGGATTTGAAGAGGACCAGGGATGGAGCTTGATGTACCGACTCGGGTAGTCTGCTCCAGGCACACGGTGCAAGGGGGGAGGAATGGAGTTTGCAGTAGAAGAGAAGACATCGATAAAAGTGATATGCTTGATGAGCAGAGCTGGGGGGGGGGTTGTCTGTAGGGAGGGGGTGTAGTGAGGAGCCCCAGGATAAATGCTTGAACTGCAGAATCATAGAACTATGACAGCAGATGTAGACCATATGACCTATCCAGTCTGATCATCCATATCAAATATTATTTAACAGGTTTTTTATACAGTTCTATCATTTCAGTCAAAGCAGTTTATGTTGTACTTAAACTTGGTACTGTGCATTAAACAGGGACATTGATAACTTGGATTTTTCTGAGGCAATGGAGTGACTTCCCCAAGGCCACAAGGAGAGCTAGTGGGACTCAAACCCATGTCTCTAGATTCCTAATCCAGTGCTGTAACCATTACACTACTCTATAATCCCTGAGTGCTGCACTGTCCTTGTTCCATACTTTGTCTTCACCACCTCCACTGGGAGGCTGTTCCAGTATCTACCACTCTTTCCGTAAATACATTTTTCCTCAGATTACTCTCAAGTCTATCCCCTTTCACCTTCATCCTATGCCCTGTCACTCCAGTTGAAAGAGGCTCTCCTCCTCTGCATTTATGCCTCGGAGGTATTTAAATGTTTTATCGTATCTCTCTTCTCCTGCCTTTTTTTAAAAGAGTGCATATAGAGATCTTTGACGGTCCTCGTATGCCTTATGATGAAGACTACTAATGATTTTAATAGCTGCCCTTTGCACTGACTCCATCCTTTTTATAGCCTAACCCCAGGGCCGGCCCGTCCATTGAGCAAGAATGTTTTTTGCACAGGGCCCCGCGCAAAAAACATCTTGCATCCCATTAAAGTTTAAAAAAAATCATAAACCGGCTACGGCTGCCGCTGCCGCCGTGGCAGCGGCAGAATGGAGAATCCCGCGGGGCCCATTTACAGTCCTTACCACCCCCCCCCCCAATCAGCCACTAAGGTTTAAAAAAAAAAACCCCAGAAACCGGCTGCTGCTGCCGCTGCCGCCGTGGCAGCGGCAGAATGGAGAATCCCGCGGGGCCCCTGTCCGGCAGTCTTCTCTGTGGCCTCCGTCGGCTGTCAGAGCTGCGCGAAGAGAGAAAGCTTCTCTTCTCGCAGCTCTGTTAATCACGCCGCGGGGGCTGATGGGAAATCCCATCAGCCCCGCGGCGGGATTAACAGAGCCGCGCGGAAACTCTCCCTTCGCGCGGCTCTGAAAAGCCCGCGCTGAGGCCGCATCAAAGACTGCCGGACAGGGGGGCCCGCGGGATTCTCCATTCTGCGCTGCCACGGCGGCAGCGGCCAGCAGCAGCCGGTTTCTGGGTCTTTTTTTTTTAAACTTAGCTGGGCTGGGGGGGGGGGTAAGGACTGTAAATGGGCTGATGGGGGGGGGGGGGAGGGAGGGAGGGAGGGAGGGGGTAAGGACTGTAAATGGGCTGATAGGGAGGGAGGGAGGGGGGGTGGTAAGGACTGTAAATGGGCTGATGGGGAGGGAGGGAGGGGGTAAGGACTGTAAATGGGCTGGAGGGGGGAGGGAGGGAGGGGGGATAAGGACTGTAAATGGCTGATGGGGAGGGGGGGTAAGGACTGTAAATGGGCTGATGGGGAGAGGGGGGGGTAAGGACTGTAAATGGGCTGATGGGGGGGGGGGAGGGAGGGAGTAAGGACTCTAAATGGGCTGATGGGGAGGGAGGGAGGGGGGTAAGGACTGTAAATGGGCTGATGGGGAAGGGGGGGGGTAAGGACTGTAAATGGGCTGATGGGGAGGGAGGGAGGGAGGGGGGTAAGGACTGTAAATGGGCTGATGGGGAGGGAGGGAGGGGGGTAAGGACTGTAAATGGGCTGATGGGTGAGGGGGGGGGTAAGGACTGTAAATGGGCTGATGGGGAGGGGGGGGTAAGGACTGTAAATGGGCTGATGGGAGGGGGGTAAGGACTGTAAATGGGCTGATGGGGAGGGGGGGAGGACTGTAAATGGGCTGAGGGGGGGAGGACTGTAAATGGGCTGATGGGGAGGGGGTAAGGACTGTAAATAGGGAGGGAGGGAGGGGGTAAGGACTGTAAATGGGCTGATGGGGGGGGGGGTTAGGACTGGTAATGGGCTATAGGGGGGTTCGGACTGGAAGTGGGGCTGATGGGGGGGGTTAAGACTGGGAATGGGCTATGGGGGGTTAGGACAGGTAATAGACTATGGAGGGCTAAGACTGGAAATGGGCTGATGGGGGAAGTTATGACAGGTAATGGGCTATGGGGGGCTACGACTACAAGTGGGCTGATGGGGGATTAAGACTGGAATGGGCTATGGGGGGTTAGGACAGGTAATGGGCTGATGGGGGGGTTACAACAGGTAATGGGCTATGGGGGTCTAAGACTACAAGTAGGCTGATAGGGGGTTAGGACTGTAATGGGCTGGGGGGTTAGGACTGGAAATGGGCTATGGGGGGGCTAAGACTACAATTGGGCTGATGGGTTAGGACTGGTAATTGGTTGAGGGGGGGTAAGAATGAAAATGGGCTGATGGGAGGGTAAGGACTGGAAGTGGGCTGATGGGGGGGTTAGGACTGGTAATGGGCTATAGGGGTTCGGACTGGAAGTGGGCTGCTAGGGGGTTAGGACTGGTAATGGGCTATAGGGGGTTCAGACTGGAAGTGGGCTGATGGGGGAGCTAGGACTGGTAATGGGATGGGGGGTTGCTAGGACTGGAACTGGGCTGCGTGGAAGGGGGCTTGAATGGCAAATCGCTGTTGGGGCCCGGGGCTTGGAATGGAAATGGGCTGAGTGGAAAGGGGGCTTGAACTGCAAATAGCTGATGGGGAGGGGGGCTTGGAATGGAAATGGGCTGTGAGGAGAGGGAGCTAGGACTGGAAATGGGCTGAGTGGGGGGGGGGCTAGGACAGGAAATGGGCTGATGGAGGGGCCAGGATAGGACTGGAAATGGGCTGTTGGGGGTGCTAAGGTTGGAAATGGGCTGTGGTGGGGGCTTGAATGGAAATGGACTCATGGAGGGGCTAGAACTGGAAGTAGGCTCATGGGGGGCTTGGATTGGAAATGGGCTGAGTGGAGGGGAGCTAGGATTTGACATGGGCTGATGGTGGGGCTAGGAAAGGAATAGAAATGAGCTGATGGGGGGCTGGGATTGGAAATGAGCTGATGGAGGAACTGATAGGACTGGAAATGGGCTGATGAGGGGCTGGGATTGGAAATGAACTGATGGATGGACTCGGATAGGACTGGAAATGGATGGGGAGCTAGGACTGGAAAATGGGCTGATGGTGGGGCTAGGATAGGATTGGAAATGGGCTGATGGGGGACTAGGACTGGAAATGGGCTGATGCTGGGACAAGAAGGATGCAGATGCTGGGTGGGGCTGGAACTAGAAAGGAGCTGATGTTGGGGGAGGATTAAAATGGGATGGAGCTGGGAGAGTGAAATGGAGAGGGAAAAATATTTTGCGTGGGAGGGAAGACAAATCTACAATTGGCCGGATATTGGGAGAGTAAGTGGGGATTGAGGATGGAGGGATAAAATTTGAGTGGATGAAATAGGAATGAGGAAAGAGCAAAAGGAGAAAGATTAGCATGTTAAAGCAGATGTAGAGAGAGAATGGAAAAAAAAAAAACAAGACAGAAGAAAGGACAAATGGACAGCAGATGGAGAGTTAGCAGAAGACACGAAGAAACCAGAAGAAAGTGGCTGGAACAATTGCAACTGAAAAAAAAATGCACAAAAGGTAGAAAAATATCTCTTTATTTTGAATTTATTAACTGGAATATGTCTGCTCTGGGAAATGTGCATCATTAATTTTTGCGCTTTGTTAGTACAAGAGGAGGAAATTAATTTATAGTTTTATTTCTACAGTGTTGCTGTATATTCCAAGTTTGGCTTTTGGGGTTCCCAGTTTAATTATGGTCTTCCTGTTCCTAAATTGTGATTCCTTGTTTGGTGATGGTCTATGTTCTGCATGTGTAACTGAGCTGAGGTATACTGTTTATGTAATTCCTATTTGACATTGCCACTTGTTCTTTCCCCAGTAGGTCATGTATTATTGTTCTCTGAAATGTATTGGTTTAATATTTGCAGTGTTGCCTTTTGATAGTTAGGGTATGGTGCTTTGTGAGTCCTGGTAGTGCTGTTAGGATACGGCGGGTTTGCTATGGGTTCTAAATGGGCAGTGTTTGTAGTAGTTCCTAATGTGCCTGGCGGTTGGTACTGGATTATAGTAATGTAGAAACCTTTTAGTCTTTCTTTATCCATATACTCATTAAGAGGCATGTTTACTAAAAGTTAGTGTATGGTAACATTATGCAAATATTTATGCAAATGAGGCACCTTATGCAAATGAGGCCCCGCACCGAGTCTCCGCACATGGCCCCGCACCCCCCTTGGGCCGCCCCTGCCTAACCCCCTGTGTATTTTTAGCATTCCCCCTGTTGGTTCTGCTTGTCTGTCTTGAATAGACTGGAAGCTCTACTGAGAAGATCCTGCCTCTTATGTGTCTGTGTATAGTGCTGTGTATATCTTGTAGCTCTGTACAACTGATTAGTGGTAGTAATCTTTTTGAAGTGCGGTCTCTAGAATTGCACATAGTACGCTAAATGAGGTCTCACCAAAAACATACAAAAGGCACCATCACCTCCTTCTTTCTGCTGACCATTCCTCTCTCTATGCACCCAAGAATCCTTCTGGCCTTCACCAATGCCTCCTCTACCTGTTTGGTCATCTTAACACATCCGATATTTATTTATTTATTTAAATTTCTTATATACCGCACTATTTGCAATCAGCGCGGTTCACATGGAACAGAAACATCCGACAACTTAAATATGTCTGGTCATTACATTAAACAGGAAATGCAACTTGGAAAAAGGGTACACTATATACATATGAGGTGTACTGAGAAAGGATAATGTTTGGTGTTTACATTGTAGGGGACGCCTGTTGCGAGGGCTTGCCTAGTTGACTACTATTATTGTTGAGGTGCTCGTTATTCGAGTGGGACTGAGGATCGGAGATGTCAGTGAGATATTTGGTGAAGAGGAAATGTTTAAGGGCCTTTCTAAATTGGCTCAAGTTGGGGATTGCTCTGATATGTGCTGGTAAGGTATACCATAGACTTGGGGCACAGAGTTGGAAGGCTCTGTTAGCTGCTGTTTTGGTGCATTTAGTTGCTTCTTTTGGAATTACTAGCATGTTGGACTCTGCAGATCTTCTTGGTCTGTTAGGTGCAAGTGGTTGGATGAGGTCAGATAGAGAGGAGGAGGAGAGCTCATTGCCAGCTTTGAAAGTCATGAGCAAGGTCTTAAAACAAATCCTGGCTTGAATGGGGAGCCAGTGTAACTGCTTCAGGAGTGGTGTCACATGGTCTCTCCTGGATGTGCCAAAGAGTACTCGCGCTGCACTGTTCATAGCAAGTTGAAGGGGATTCAGGGTGGACCGGGGGAGCCCTTGTAGTATGGAGTTTGAATAATCGAAATGGGGAATAATCAGGGCTTGGTAAATGGTGCGGAAATCATCTGGTTCGAGTAACGGGCGTAGGTGTCTGAGGGATCTGATTTTAAAGTAGATCGCCCTTACGGTATTGGCTACATGTTTCTTCATGTCGAGATTTTGGTCTAGCGTCACTCCGAGGTAACATATAGCAGGTTTAACTTGTAGTTCGGCATCATTTACCTTAACGCAGCTGGGTGGTATGAAATTTGGGTTCCTTGAGATGAAAAGAACCTCCGTCTTTTTGTGTTGGATTCGCAGGTTTTGTGATAGGAGCCACTCAGATATAGTGTTGAAGCAATTAGTCAGAGGGGCGAGGTCTAGTTTATCTAATGATATTGGCATGTATAAGAGCACATCGTCAGCATATAACATGCAGCTAACATTGAAGGATCTAATGATTTTGCAGATGGGTTGGATGTATATATTAAACATCAAGGATGATAGGGAGGATCCTTGAGGCACTCCTTGACTTTGTTGAAATGGTTCCGAAGTAGTCCCGTTTGCTCGAACATGCTGCCATCTTCCAGAAAGGTAGGATCTGCACCATTCGAGCGCTGATCCGCTGATACCTTTTTCTCTTAGGCGGTAGAGGAGAATCTCATGGCATACAGAGTCGAAGGCTGCTGCTATATCTAAAAGGATGAGTGCGAAACCATGTCGGATGTTGTCAACGCCTGAAATTATATTGTTGAACAGGGCTGTAAGTAGTGTTTCCACTCCAGTTGACTCTCTAAATCCATGTTGGGATGGATTGATCACTCTAAGCCCTGCTCTTCTTTCGTGAACAGAAGTACTTCACCCCTTGTACTGCACTGCTTCCTTGTATTTTTGCAGCCCAAATGCAACATGAACCTGCATTTCTTATGTTAAATTTCAGCTGCCAAATTCTCAACCATTCTTCATGTTTCACTGGATCCCTCCTCATGTTAACTACACCTTCCTGGTTGTCTACCCTTTTGCAGATAGTGGTATCATCCCCAAAGAAGCAAACCTTACCCAACAGCCCTTTCACAATATCCTTAAAAATGTTAATAAAAATTGGACCAAGAACCCTTATTGCTTTATTTAAAAAACAAAACAAAACACTTATGCATAATATAGCTACTGAATCATTGTTTTTTGACTGTGTCCTTTGACCACTATCGTCCCTGGACCACTTTCTGTCCTTCTTTGAGTTGTATGCTCAGGCTAGTGTTTTGCTTTGACTGCTGTTCCTTTTTGCTGCCTCTCAGACACTGATGCCCTAGGCGACTGCCTAGGTTTATCTAATACTTGAGCCGGCCCTGGTCTTGACTAAGGAGCGATAGCCAGTGGCTGGCAGCTGGAACACATCTTTAGCGTGTGGACAGGGTGGGTGGACTTTTTCAAACGCTGCTATATAACTTCCATGACTCTTGCAGTTCTGGTCATAGAAATCTCCTTTGACACAAAAAAATATCTAATGTTCTTTAAGGTCTAATACTAATACTATGTTACATTGTTTTTCATATTCACAGTGGGGTACAACATTACACGTGACTCCTGCAACTGTACAGTATAGGTCTGAATTTCGAATAAGGGAACGGATTAAGATGGCACAGTGAGCAGGGGCCAATGGAACTGGGCTGCAGTCCGTTTACTTCGCCTCCAGTGGGTCTGGCCCAGTACATCCTGGCCCAGTTTCATATTAGCCAACTTTTCACAATGAATGCGGGTGCTAAACTCAACATAAATTATTCCTCATGGACATAGTAAAAGAAGCACAATTTTTAAGGTACTCAAGTACCCATTGCACCCATACTGACCTTGAGCAAAGTCACTATACTGCCTCTTCTCTAAGGTACTGCCGTCGTAGTGATGGGGAGCTAGGGTAGGGCATTCATTGTATCTGCATGTAAGCTGCTGTAGGGGTGGCCAAGGTGACAAATGACAAAATTAATCCCCTGTTCAAAGCACCCAGTCTATCCAAATTCCAGCATTGCCTCACCTTCCGGCCAGTAAAATAACCATCAAAAAACAGCATCAGTCCTTTGCACTGCTAACAAATCAGATCAATTAATTGGGCGATCCCCCTTTCATTTAAATACCCTGATTACAGCTTGGAACCCTTTCTCCTGCTGTCGCAATATCGCCCCGCCTCTTATTGTAATTTAGAGGCGCGGCACCAAAGCGGGTTGGCGGGTGGCACCCCGAAGGGGCGGGACGCAGTCGGGCTCCGCCCCCGGCTCGGGGACTGCTTCAGCTGAAGCTGGTGGTGTGCGCACAGCGGCGCGAGTGTTTATCGGACCCGGGAGCTTCCTTCACCCCCCGAAGGGGGGAAGGGGCCGGGGCTAGAGAAGGAAGCGGTGCTGACTCTGGAGCTCGATCGCACTCCATGCAACCCCCGGGAGCCGAGCATGGAGAACCAGGTCGCCCGCTGCAAGATCGTGGTGGTGGGGGACGCTCAGTGCGGGAAAACGGCTTTGTTGCACGTCTTTGCCAAGGACTGCTACCCCGAGGCAAGTTGGCTCATTTCGCAAGAGCCCAGATTTCCTCTTCGTCTGTAGATCTATGTCTCGATACGATTTTTTTTGTGTGTGTGTGTGTGTGTGTGTAAGAGAGGGGTCGAGGAAAGGAAGCATGATGCAAGCCTGGTGCCAGAAAAATGTTTTGCTTTTTTTTGTTTGTTAGGAAAGCTGCGTATCACTGGCATCGGATCGTTAGCAGATGTAACTCCTCGTCCAGTGACTTGTCCTGGGCTGGTGTGGTTTCTGCTGGTTTTCATGCAGAGCACAGGATCTGTAAAGGGCGGGAGGGGGTCGATGGATTTAATGTCCCACCGTAACACGCTGGATCCGGGGCGCATTTGCAGAGCTGGAATGCGGAGATCTGGTAGACTTCTTTTCCCCAAATCAGAAACTTTCTTTTATGACTTGTAGCAAAAAAAAAAAGGGGGGGGGGGATTTAAAATGCATTAAAGTACACTATAGCGAGGGGGTAATGCTGTTTGCTTTTAGGGCTGCAGACAGAGGTTGTTTACATTTCTGGTTTGTCTTTTTGGGGAAGACGCATAACCCCACTTTCAGAGCTGACAGTCCGAGGGTTAAATGGATTTCCCTTTTCTGTCGCTTTGCTTTAGAATTACGTCCCCACCGTGTTTGAGAACTACACTGCCAGTTTTGAAATAGAGAAACAGCGGATAGAGCTGAACATGTGGGATACATCAGGTAAGTAAAAGGATCATATATATATATATATATATTCCATGTAGGTTATAGGGATTCATTCTCGTTGTCTGTGTTAAATGTCATTATTTTTATTTTTGTAAATATTACATGAAATGTTGCAATTCTCCAGTACAATCTATGCTGAGGATCTAAACTGCCCTTTGTGTAAAAATCACTCATCTGTCACTCTCGCCCCTTCGGATCAGACCCTTGAGACTTATCTGATGCCCAGTAATAATGACAATTTTGTTTTATGGTGATTTCCCCTTTGCAAATGATGCCCAGAGCGCTTAGGCAATGATGCAAACGCAGCTACAAAAGTCCCTACCCTGAAGAGCTTACAGTGGAAGCGGACACCCGAGGCGACCGGCCATAAAGTGAGGCGTGTTCGTGGGCGCAGCAGTTGTCTATTTGTAAGGATGCCCTAACTGATTTATTATAAGCTACCCATCCTTAAGGGGGAACCTTGGAAACGTTACATTGTATTTTTCATGAGGCATATTTGCACTTCATCTCCCCATGGTGCACAGGCGAGTAGAAATAACTTAAAGCGCATTGTCCCGGGGGCTCTGGATTGCTGTGTGAGATTTTCTGCTTAACAGTCCACTGGCTCACGTTGCTGCGTGTAGAGTATAGGTTGTAGGTATACGGCGTGTTTTTCCTTCCCCTTTTTAAATGGATCAGCAGGCCACAAAACTTGTCAAATCCCAGGGACCCTTTAGATTAGAAGAGAGCAGCGTTGGGCAAACTTTAAGCCTCTCTTAAAATGTTCCATCTGCTGTACTCTTCGATTTCATATTAGTATTTAAAATAGGGACAGGGCCAAAGCTAGTGCACAAACGTATAAAAAGATATAGATTGGCTTTGTTCTGTTTTTTTTTCTCACACTTTTAGAAAATGAAGCAGAAGAGATTTGTGTCAACACTTTTTTTGTGTGATTGTCTGGGGTGAATGCGCTCTCAGGGTAATGGGTTAGTTTTACTCACATGATGATAGGAATCAACCTCACCCCTAAGCCAGGGGTTTGCTGGAGATGGTTCTCCTTTATTAGATTTACTGTTCATGCTCTCAGCGCTTGCTTTGGCCCAACGAGAGCCGCCCCCTGAAGTGCTAATATGTCCAGGCAACTTGTTAAGGAGCGCTTAAAGTTTTTTTTCTTTTTTTGAGTTGGAGGCATCCAGTACAATTGGGAGAATTTCTGTATCTTTGAGAGGAAATGCAGTACCTCTTCCTCCCTGAGCCAGCCATACAAGTACCCAGCCCTCCTAGAGTCAGTTGAGGAATGCAGCCAGGAGATATTGTTGGTATGTAGGGTATTTCCAGTCTTTTCTGTCCGGCTAAGTCAGAATTCTTCTGTATAGTCTTGAATGCAAAGTGTTAGCATGGTTCCTGTTCAGTGAGCTTACCTATCTATTACATCATGCCTGGTTTCATGGTGCAGATCTGCTGGAGGGATGGCAAAATCAGATTTCCGAACAGAAGGGAAACAAAGAAAAAAAACAACCCCTTCTGCAATTCCAAGTGGAAGCTTGACCGTCTAGTTCGAAACTGGAAAGTCTAGGGATTGTGGGAGGTTATTCAGCTGACCTGCAAAAGTCCTCCTTGCTAACCCCCAGACCAGTGGTGACAACCCGCAGTGAACCTGCCCCTTTAAAGGCACCCTTGCCCAGAAATCTCAAGGGGCTTTTGTACCTTTGCTTTATTATTTCAAAATGAAAGCTTTTAAGTTCTAAAAAACCAATTAGAGGAAACCGCAAAGCTTGGCTCCTATAGAATTACACAGCACTATGCAGTTTACATATCATTTCTTTGTATTGAAAGAAAAATGTTTCTTTTTGGCCCTCTAGGCTTTGAGACATTTAGGATTTGTGCTTTTATCAGACATTTTATGACTTGCAATCCTTGCTTTCCCTTCCCCCTTTCAGATTTTCAGGAAAAGTGTTATGAAAGTGAGATATGGTTCTGAGGTTAGACTGAGAAGAGACCTCGTTGGTTAGGGAATCTCAAGCAACATCGGATATCACAGCCCACAAAACCTGCAAATCGAGATAAGGGTTTCAGGCAGGGCCGTGCTTCCATATATTAGTTTTAATGAGGCTGGCTTTAGGGCGGCCAGACCCTAGGATTTTCAGTTGATGAATTAGCCTGAAAAACGTGTTTGTGCTGTGCTAAAAAGCATGCATGCATTATCCTATATATATTATGCTAAATATAGGTCGTGCTTGCAGGTAGAGGTCACTGGTTAGCTATGCAGGAGCAATTCCATCCCACCACTGCAGTGTGAGTCAGGGACTTTCTTTAAGAGCCCTTAAGCAGCTTGTGGGAACCCAGAGGGTCACAGTCGCCCAAGGCAGCCAAGCGCGTTTCAAGGTTTTGCCACTCAATTTGAACTCTATGATTCAATTGACACGGAGAGGAGGAGATTTGGGGGTTTCTTTCTTTTTTTTTTTTTGGTGACTGTTTCTGCACTGTGGTATTCACTTTCTGAACTATACAAAGCGTTTTCTAATAAGGTGCACCAGCTACCTACCTCTATAGCAAAACCCTGCTGGGAAGGTGGCATCAGAAAATGCCAGTCTGCATCCTGACTACGGCTCCTTCTTCGCTTCTCTCTCCTAAGTTTCCTTTTTTTATTTTTCCTCCACCTCACCCCATACGTTCTTTCTCTTATCACACTTTTTAGGAGCAAAAAAGCTTGAAGCTTCCTCAGCCCAGCCCACTTATATTCCAGCAGAGTCGCAAGCTACCCAGTTCCAGGAGTGAGACATTGTGCCAGTTCTGGTTTTAAATTTGCATTGCAATGCAGCATAGTATTTCTGATTTTAGCCATTGAACTCACTGCTGCAGGTCCCATAATGCATCAGAATGAGCTTGTCAGAAATCCAGGACTGGCTTAAAAATCTCACTTCTGGAACTGGGCAATTCTATTACAGCATTTTTTTTTCTGTGCACCTTCACCAGCTTTTTACCTTGTGTACGTGGGTGGTTATCCAATTTGGAGATGTTGTTGGGGCCAAAAGTGGCGAAGAAGGAGGAGCCTTTGAACCATGTAGTCTCTGACACTCCCAAAGGCGTTTCAAATATTTGTGTGTTTAGCTGCCATTAGAATTCACTTAAAGAAAAGGTTTTAACGTGGGAGCCTAGATGAAAAACTTAAGCTCCAGTTTACATGTTGGTACAGTGCTGCACTTCTTTCCAACGAGTGATCCTCTGTGCCTACTCCAGGCAGGCTTGTTATTGGTTTTGAGTTTACCCCCAGCAACTCCCTTGGAGGCCAGTGGCTGCATCCACCACCCTTTTCAGAGCGACCCTCCATCTGAGGGGATCAGGATAGTAAAGAAAATTCAAATATGAGCCCTTGAAAACTGAACCCTAACTATAATTTAATTATGGATTGTTTGCGCTGTTTTCAGTTGTGGCCCGAGGACAAGGTGGTTTGCTTATAAAGCCGATTCAACTTCTACTAAAATGTAATCTGAGTTTTTTCAGGGTATTCCACTTCAAGCGTCCTTTGGGAATGTGCTATATACATTTTATAATTACATCACATCAGAAATCAGACTGGCAATTCTAGCCTTTGAGGGGGCTTTTGCTTCGCAATGGCGACCTTTCCGCAAATAGAAATCATAGGTATAGAAGAGCACCCCTCCCCCAACCCAATTATTAATTTCTACACAAAGCACTCGAGCCCCCTTGGAGATGAAAGAATCCAGAGCGATTTAATTGCCGTGGTTCAGCAAGGAGGTTCCTGCAGTTTTCTTTCCTCTTGTCCCTGGGATACCTGCTGTCCCTTTTTGAACTGGCTTCCCAGCGCTGGCTATTGTTTGCCATTGCGGAGAACGGTGGTTGGAATTCCTTCCTTGATATAATGGGAGCGGGGAAGGGGGGGATCCTTCCTTTTTCCTCTTGAAGCATTCTCTCTCTGATAGGTAACTGAGGCAGAATTGATTGTACCCCCTCTTCCCAAGGCTCCTAAAAGAAACTTGACCACTGTCCATCCCCTTCTTCTGAAGTTTCTTACTGATCTTTTTTCTCTTGGCTATTAGGTTGCCGGATAAGCCATTAGGAAGCCCACTGGGAGATGCCGCATGACCTAAAGAGGGCATCCTTCATCCCCTCCTTATTGGCCCATGGTCTGATTCCTGGGGGCCAGCTGCTTTTTTTCTTATTGCTGTTAAGTGTATTTCGGCTGCCTGTGGTGTAAGGATGATAACCACATTAGGAGCAAGCTATTGTCGACAGCTGCTCTCGGCTAATTGTAGCCAGTGGCCACCATGGCTGGTTAGTGTTTTTAGGTTAATAGGATTTACTTACTAAATAGAAAGGAAATGTGTTTTGGAAGGGTGGGAAGGGGCATAAAATGGGCTAAAAGATTAGCAGTTGATAAATTATATGCTAAAATCCTGACCGGGGGGGGGGGGGGGGTTAGGGGCACAGTTTAGCCACACTCCTCATTTTGAATTAGAAATAGTTGGCCAGCGGGTGTCACTTTTCAGATTCCTCAGAACAGTATGCATGATCGCAGACACACAAAGGGGCCGATGTGGTAGCTGTGCATTAGAGATGTCTATGAAAACTCAAGGCACGGTTTCCTAATGCAAGCATAAAGAGAATTTTGCTTCCCAACCAAATAGCGCTAAATTTCCGCACACAAAGATCTGCACTAGCAGCGGCTATAGGCTCACACAAAGAAATTCTGTCGGCACTTCCGCTAGTTCACATATAAACATCTGCGTAGAAACATAATTGCATTGTGTTCTGTCAGCGGAAGAGCTCTTTGGACAGCTGATAATATAATTCAATGATATTTCTACGCAGAATAATATTTTTTTATGCGCTAGATAGCACATTCCAGCACCAGGCATAACACTGTTTGAATTCAGCACATTGCCCCCTCAGCTCCTTATTCTCTGTTATCTTTTCTGACCTTTCTCTTTCAACAAAGCCTGAATAAAGTTGCTGGTCCTCTATGCTCACAGCAGAGAGAAGAATCGAGCCTGAAATCCCCATTAATGTTGACCGCAGAAGAACGAGCTAACCTTTGACTTCTCCTCAGACCTGGTGATAAGGTCCCAGCATAAAAAACACCTTGTGCTCAGCCTTCAAGTCTTCTGCCAAGTTCTTTGCATAGGGCTGAAATGGCCTCATTCATTACCCTGTGATTTATAATAAGCAGAGCACTGTTGTGCTAAACCTCCGTCTCCATTGTGTATCCATGTTTGTGCAAAATATGATGCACAAATACCACACTAACGTCTGTGTTAACTATTACACACTTCACTGCATTGGCCCCAAAGGTGTTGAATGAGCACACTAGTTTGTCTGATTTCCAAGAAGATGGTGCTTTCGTCATGCCTGGAATGGGATTCCAAGGGGACTGAGAACCAGCGTTTTGTGCAACCTCCCCAGCGTTGTGTGCATGTAAGACCTTAGGGAGGGAAAAGCACAAATGGCAAGCTGGGCATTTTGTATGGTGGCCAGAGTGCAAAGCTTTTGTTTCCAGATGTGCTGTGCAGCTGGAGATCAGCATGGAACTGAGACGAACCACATTTTGCCCCCTAACTCACTGACATCCTCCTAAGGTGGTGTGTGGGCTCTGCTGTGCCTGAGATGACATTGTTGGCAGTCTATACCAAACGCTGTGCAAGCAGTGTGGCCGCACAGGACGCAAGCACAGAAAAGGGCATGGATATCATTGACGGGCTTTTAGGAAACTCATAAACAGTGAGTTACTGAATGTGGTTGGGTGGAGGGGGGGGGGGGTTACCAGATGGAGAAATGTTATTTACCGATAATTTCTTTTCCTGGAGTCCTGCTAGACCAGTTCAGACCAGCAGGTTATCTCCCCCAACCAGCAGATGGTGGAAACAGAGAGAAAACTAGAAGGGTGCGATGCCATCATCACTAGCATTAAGCTAATTGGAGCTAGGGGCACTCTCAAGTATTTTCATAACAAAGTAAGTGGATTCCCTTGGAGAATCCTCTGAAGGGGCCACCAAACCAGATCATATTCAGGAACAAACAAGATTTTGAACTATATACAGAAGTCACATGAGCAGACACGGTCTGCCAAAACAGAAGGCCCTTAGCAAAACGTTGCCAAGCTGGGCGGGTCCTGGACTGGCATAGCAGAACTCCAGGAAAGGAAATGGTCAGTGAATAAAAGTTCCCCTTCTAGATCTTCTTGCTAGACCAGTCCAGATGAATGGGAAGCACCAGAGCTACTCCCCTTGTTGGCGGGAAGACAATGCAGCTGCAAGCACGCTGCAAGCACCCTAGTGCCAAAATGAGACACTGACTTAGCTTGGACATCCAAGTGGTAATGCTTCACGAAAGAGGCCAAGGAAGACCATGTCGCCGCTCTACAAATATCTAATGGCAACATGCAAGATAACTCCGCCTGGGATGCAGCCTGGGTCTGAGTAGAATGAGCCTTTAATCCTGGTGGGACTGGTTTGCCTATCAATAATTAGGCTGAAGAAATGGACTCATCCAACACCCGAGGGGGCCTTGGATGTCACCTGACCCTTGCAAGGACCATCAAAAGGATAAAGAGGTGATCCAAAAGCCAGAAGGAGTTTGTGACCTTCAAGTACCCGAGCAACACCCTTCAGGAACAGAAGGTGTTGGTCCTTCCCGGAACACTGATCTGCAGTAAAGGACAGCAAAGAAATGGCCTAGCATGAAAGGGCAATATCACTTTAGGCAGGAAGGAGGGCACTGGCCGCAAGGAACACCCTCAGTTGAAAAGGACACAAAAGAGCCTGTAACTTCGAGATGCGGTGCACCAAGGACATGGCCACCAAAAAGATAGCCTTCAAGGTCAAGTCCTTAAGCATAGCTCGCTTCAAGGGATCAATGGGAGGGTGTACAAGAGCCTGAAGAATGATAAACAGGTTCCGAGGGGGAATCACTGGCCTAACTGGAGGGCACAACGCCCGAACTCCTTTAACAAAATGCGCCATATTCCAGTGGCACGCTGGAGAGTGGCCTGCCAAGCAACTTCTGAAGGCAGAGAGAACTGCACCCTGAGGGAGCTTCAAGCTAACCCCTTCTCAAATTCATCCTGTAGGAAGGTGAGTACATAGGGTATCCTCGCTCGCCATGGTGACATTCTGTGAAGACGGCACCAGTGCTCAAAGAGCCACCAGACCCGGACATAGGTCAGCGAAGTAGAGTGGAACCGGACCTGTAAAAGGGTGTTCACAACCGCCATAGAATAACCTTTGCACATTAACCGCCAAGCCGTAAGCGAGAAGGGATCCAGGTCTTCTGTGAGAACTGGGCCCTGCCGAAGCAAGCTCCTGCGAGTTCCCAGAGGAATAAGGGGGACACCAGCAGATGAATGAGATCCGTATACCATGGACGCCGTGGAAGATCACCA
Source organism: Ichthyophis bannanicus (assembly GCA_033557465.1). Lineage (NCBI taxonomy): Eukaryota > Metazoa > Chordata > Amphibia > Gymnophiona > Ichthyophiidae > Ichthyophis > Ichthyophis bannanicus. The sequence goes on from CM066045.1 coordinate 60,775,687, forward strand.
GATGCAGATGACTCTTGATTCTGCAAAGAACTTGAGGAATTAAGAGCAACGGAGGAAAGACATACAGGAAGGGAGCTAGAGGCCACGACTGTACCAATGCATCCACACTCCCCATCCTGGTGTCCCTCTGTCGACTGAAGAAATTGGAGACTTTCACATTGGAGGCTGTCGCCATGACATCCATTGCTGGAGTCCCCTAGCGTCTCACAATGCGATCAAAGGTCCACAATGCCTGCTCCCACTCGCTTCTCTTTTTTCTTAGTTAAATAAAATAAATGTCAGGAGAGAATAAAATAAAAATAATAGGGAAGGCAGACAGAATACCCCCCCCCCCCCCCGCAGAGGACCTCTCACTTCAACTCAACTGACCCTCATGGCCAGGAGGTGCCCCCACTGAAGACCAGTCAAACCAGAGGGGTATGTCAAATACACCCTGGTGACAAGAAACCAAGCTGAGCTGCCAGGCATCCTCATGACGGCAGGCAGTCGCTGAGGCTTAAATCGCACTGAGAAGACCAACCACCATCTGCTGAGACAGAGAAAATACCGGAGAGTGCCCCTAGCTGCACTGGGGTTAATGCTAGTGATGATGTCACAGCACTGTTCTAGTTTTTTCTCTATCTCCATCATCTGCTGGTTGGGAGAGATAACTCACTGGTCTGGACTGGTCTAGCAGGAAGATCTGGAATCGTTAGTCGCACAGCGTGTATATTTAGCTTGGTACGGTCCTGGCTGTTGGGCATAAGGCTGGCATGCTACTTGGGTTTTGATGGCCTCCTGCTGCGGTTTGTGAAAGGTGCTCACCATGGATTAGTCAGAAGCCATGGCTGTGGGTATTAGCTGTACATCTGTTCACCCCCACCCCCTGCGACCAATGGAACCATAAAGCAGGTGAATGGTGGAAACTCTAGTTGAGGACGGGGTGATGGACTTTCTTGTATTCTGAATTTCACTATGTCTTTTGGTGAGGTGTGAACAGCCACTGCGGGACATATGTGTATTAGGAGCTGGACAGCATAAGTGATTTTCTCTTTGGCCCCTGGGGAAGTGATCATTCATACTTGATCTGTCCCTCTCGATCACGCTTCCTTCCCAGTTCATGGATGATTCTATTATAGTGCAGCAATAGAGGGGCTCGTTTGTTCTGTGCTCCCTTTTGAAGTAAGAGGGAAAGGCATGTGAAAGCCTTGGGGTACGCAAGGCCTGAAAACCTTCTCCAGAAGAGAGAATTTTAGGTTGGATGCTAATCCCCTAAACCTTCCTGTCCTAGAGGGGACAGGCTCTGTATCCCGAGCCTTCCATCAAATAAACACGCATATCTTCCAGTATGAAAACAAAACTTCAGATGTTGATCTCTTGGAATATTTTTGGGATTTAGCTCACATCATGTTCAGGCTGAGGTACTGTAGGTATTTGCCTGTTCCTGGAGGGGCCCTTTCACTAAAGCGCAGTAAGCGGTGGATGCGTGGTTTTGTGTGGGTAACTGCACAAGGGCCTGGGGTAACTGTTGTCATACGGGCATGACAGTTAACGCATGCTGATCCGAACGCTAACTGCCAGTTGCGTGTTGGGGTAGTGAATAGGCGCGTTAGCATGGAGAGTGTATTACAGGGCTATTATACTGCCAATGTTGCAGTTAGTACAAGTGCAACTAACATCGCCTCAATATGTGCAATTAGGGGCACTCGTGGCAATTGCGTGGTGCATTTAGGGTACGCATCTACATCTTAACTGCTGGGCACATGCTGGCCCCAGTCCTGACAGTTACCATGGAGGCTTTGCACGTAACACACATTAGTTTTACAGCTAAACGCACGCCGAGTGCAGGAACCTAGCAGAGTTTAGTAAAAGGGCCCCTAAGTTTGTATCTGAGACAATGAAGGGTTAAGTGACTTGTCCAAGGCCACAAGGAGCAGTGGTGAGATTTGAACCCTGGCTTCCCTGGTTATCAGTCTGCTGCTCTAGCCATTAGGCTCTATAGCTGTGTGCCCTTCCTCTCCTGTCTTCTGAAAAATGAAAGGGTTTTTTTTCCCCCCATGCACTATATTTACGCTGACACAACCTTTCCTATGTGGAGTTTGCTATCAATTTTTGGAGTTCCTCTGCTCTGTCTCATGGTCATGAGAACAGTCAGCAACCCCCATCAAACTTGAATTAAAAAAAAAAAATCTTGGAATAAAAACTAGGATGACTCCCCTCTTTGCTAGTATTACCCCGAAGCACATTGAAATAACCATCACTCAACCCCCTTTCTTGTCTTCCTCAGAGATGGTATCGCTGGGTGATGTGATCTGAATTACTCTAGCAGCCCTTCTTTTCCCTGGGCTGGTGCAACGATACTGTGGGAAAGCCACAAATCTTGACTAACAGAATCCCCCCACTTCAGCAAAGAGCCATGGAGGAATGCGGATGGACTTCCAGGCTGGGGGAGGGGGACAGGGAGGCAGCAAGGTTTAGCTTTCCCGACCTTGCTGTATGTTACCAGAACCCGTCCGTCCCATTGAAAATATGTATTAGGAAAACATTTTTCTGTAGGTTTCTTAGTGCAAGAATGTGCAGGCGCCCTGTGAAAGCTGGCCTGTAGCTTTGGAAGCTGACAGAACTTTAACCCAGGATTAATTTATCAAACCGTGCCCGCATTGCGCCTGTCTTGGGTCCCATTTGCTTGCTCTAACAGACGGTCCATCTTTTAGCAAACACATTCAGCTGACACTGCAGTGGAGAGGGGGGGGGGTGTTTCCATGGACTGCAGCAATAATAGAAAAACAAAACCCTTTGAAACTTCTTAATTTAGGTTAACTTCTTTGGAAGAACAAAAAATGTTTTTCTGTTCAGGTTTGATTTTGTGTACTGAAACTAGACTGAGGTGTGAAGTGTTTGAAAGCTCTTTCTGTGAACAGGAGGTTTATGGGATGGGGGTGCAGCTGTGCAGTTCATCAGTAACAGCATGTACACCAAATTCTCCCCCCCTCCCAGCTTCTTATTTTACCGCCTAGTGTCTCATAGCAATGGGAACACCATAAATCAAAATACTGAAATAGAAGTGAATCTTAAAACTACCAGTATGTCCTTTTAAAAAATAGATTTCTTCTTCTGTGGCTGTGTTAGGAGAATAAAATGTTGCTCAGATCATTGTTTTAAATGTGGTTACGGGACCTCAACTGGTGCTTTCAGGAGTACAGAATACTCAAGACCGGTCTGAGTTTTGCAGTGCCGTTTTCTAAGCCCCACTCTCTCTACCAGTGAAAGCAGGTCTTTGTTTTTAAGAAATTCCTGTTTCTAGACACTAATTTCTGTGCTCTTATATAAGCAAGTCAGACCTCCTATAGCACAGGACGCTGACGCTTGTGTTAATTTGCAGTGTTTATGCCACCTCTGGGTACATTGCCAAAATAATGGCAAATTTAATTTTAAAGTGTACAGGCAGCACACACATACATAGTATTCTTGGTTAGGAAGTTCGGGACCTTCGATGCAGTTTTTGCACGGTTTCCCTCTCTTATTTGTGGAAGACATGTGCATTTGTTTAAGATGACGTTAAAAATGTCAACATTTGTGGTGTCCTTTTTAATCAAAAACATCAAAAGAACCAACAAAGTTTTCTTTTCATGTTTCAGCTTTTACTAGAACGTAGAAATGAAATGAGGGGAAAAACAAAATGATTCTTTTTTTCCTATACTGTATATAGCCCTAGCGTTTGATTCAGGGGGATAGACTATACCAACAGCTCTTTGGCAGGCTGCTAAGGGGGACTTTTGAATTACTGCGTTTTTGCAGGGTCCTAGAGAGTCTGAGTTTCCCTTTGTAGAAATCTTCAACGAGCATGGCTCAGTTGCAGATAAAGAGAGAATTTCTCTAGTAACACTAGCCCTGACTTCGCTTTAATGGCATGAGTACCACCTCCCCCCCCCCCCCTTTTTTAAGAATAGGCTAACAGGTGTCTCATTTGTGTTGTCTGGATCCAGGAAATGGGAAAGGGTGGGGGATATGTTACCATGGTATAGGGAGTGAACATATCTGATGATCTTAAGGTGGCCAAATAGCTTTTGCAGTTGCCTTTTCTACCTATGAGGTGCTAGTGAGGTGTTAGTGCCTCTGTACAAGTCTCTGGTGAGACCTCATTTGGAGTACTGTATACAGTTCTGGAGGCCGCACCTTCAAAAGGATGGAGTCTGTCCAGAGGATGGTCCCTAAAAATGGTCAGCATATAGGGACAGACTTCAAGATCTTAATATGGGCACTTTGGAAGAAAGGTGAGATGGGGAGATTTAAATACGTCCATGGCATAAATGTACAGGAAGCAGAACTCTCGATTTAAAGGAGGTTATGGAAGGAGTCCTGGGATGGAGGTGAAAGGGGATAGACTTGGGGGTAATCTAAGGAAATATTTCTTTATAAAAAGTGTGGTGGGTTCATGGAACGGCCTCCCAAGTTTAAGAAAACAGGGGACAAGTGCAGAGGATCTCCGGAGGACAGACCTGAATTGTAGCGCTTAGTATAGATGGGCAAACTGAAAAGGCCCATGGTCTTTATCTGCCATCATGTTCTATGTTACAGTACCCATAGTGCTTTTAGGATCATCACACAGTCATGTTAGGCCTGATATTCACTTGGGCGGGTTATGCGCTGCCGACCCAGCATTGAATTTCCGGGGTTTGCCACACATGCCGGAAGCCGCAGTAGCTAACTGGGCAGCATGCAATATCGCTACTTTCCGATTACTGATCGTCTCCACCTCTGCTCCTCCTCGGAACACCTCCGACCCACCCTGATGCTGAGCGGATAGCACTGGGGCGCGTGAGGGCCATCATTGGGGATATTCAGCGGCACTAACCATGCTGTTGCACATCCCTTCGAATATTGAGCCGTCAATCCTTAGTGGGATGTGATAACTTATTGTATCAACAGGACATTTTACAGATATCCATATGTTAGCCTGCATTCAGCTGGTTAGTTTGCCTTTAAAAATTCAGACAGACTTTTAGCAAAGGGCGTTACGCAGTTAATCCGTGAATGAACACAGGGCAGCAGTTACCATGTGGCCATGGAACATCCCACACGAACTCCTTTCAGTGGAGAATGGGTGGGTCGCAGGCACAGACAGATCTTTGCAGTTATCGTACAGTAAGTTACTGCGTGTTGCCGTCATTGCTGATGACGCAGGGGCACTTGACTCTTGAGACGGTGTTAACGTCAGCTGCTTGACTCCCGATGGTGGTACCATCGCTGGGTGGGGGGGGGGGGGAATACAGCACACGCATGTAGGGATTGCTCCTGCCTCACCTCTGACCCCCCACCAGGGAAACCCTTATTAAGAGCCAGGAGGGGGATGATGGAGATGGCGGGAGAGGGGGGAGTTCAGCATGCTGAGGGGATTTTGGCAATGCTGACTGGAGGGGGAGAGAGGTGAGAGGGGGAGACTGATGCTGTTTGGGTATCATTTTCTGCAAAAGGCCACAGCAGATACGACGGCAGATGGATGAATGCGTTGACCGTACTATCTGCCGCCATATTTACTGTGCAGTAAGTGTCTGTCCTGTGTGGTAAATGCAGGGAGATGCTGACTGTACCTCTAACAGTTACCGCACAGCCTTTACACTCATCACGGCTTAATGTTTGCATGGGAAATGTAAAATCTTACCGCACTTTACTAAAAAAGCACTCCTTCGTACACTCTAAATCAATTTAACGAATTAATGAACAGTAACTTGATTAGCAGTCATTAAAAAGTTCTAATGTGCATTAAATAAAATCCACAAATCACAAACAAGCCCAAATGAACAGAAAGGTTTTGCCCTTTGCTCATGCTTATAAGATTTAACCAAAAGAAGAGGTCATGCTTGAGTTTCAGAGCCTACAGACCTCACCTTTTAATGTCCCACTCTGAAGGTGTGTGTGTGTTGCCGTGGAGTGGGACATTGGTTTTCAAATGTTTAAAGTCTCTTAGCATAGAAGGGGGTGTATTTAATTAGCCCAATTGCTTTAAAAGTGTATATTTGCCTGAAGTGCTACATTCTGCCCACTCTTCTTTCATGCACAGAAGTGCTTGACCCTCTATACCAGCGATGGCGAACCTATGGCACGCGTGCCAGCTGTGGCACGCGAAGGCCTTGCAGCTGGCACGCGGGAAGGTCCGCATTTAAAAAAATAAAAAAAGCTGTCTTCTGCCGCTTCCAGGGCCGCCGCGGCAGAATCGAGTGTGCCACGGGGCCCCCCCTGTGCCTGGCAGAGCCTGCCCTCCAGATCCTGCCTTCCCCGGTATCAGCTCCCTGTTTCCAGCTTGTCACACGCGCCGGCTTTCAGAGCGCGAGGGGAGAGTTTCTCCCTCGCTGCTCTGTTAAGCCCGCGGGGGCTGATGGGAAGTTCCCATCAGCCCCCGCGGGCTTAACAGAGCCGCGAAAGGGAAACTAGTTCCCTTCGCGCTCTGAAAGCCGGCGCGTGTGACAAGCTGGCAACAGGGAGCTGTTACCGGGAAGGCAGGATCTGGAGGGCAGGCTCTGCCAGGCACAGGGGGGCCCCGCGGCACACTCGATTCTGCCGCGGCGGCCCCGGAAGCGGCAGAAGACAGCTTTTTTTTATTTTAAATTTTGGCTGGGCTGGGCTGGGGGGGGGGTTAGGAGTGGTGATGGGCGCTGCGGGGGGATTAGGAGTGTGATGGGCGCTGTGGGGGGATTAGGAGTGGTGATGGGCGCTGGGGGGTTAGGAGTGGTGAAGGGCACTTGGGGGGGGTTAGGAGTGGTGATGGGCACTGCGGGGGGGTAGGAGTGGTGATGGGTGCTGGGGGGGTTTAGGAGTGGTGATGGGCTATGGGGGGGGGGCTTAAACTAAAAATTGGGTGATGGATTAGGACTGGAAATGGGCTGGTGGGATTAGGACTGGAAGTGGGTTGATGGGGGTTAGGACTGATAATGGGCTATGGGGGGCTTAAACTAAAAAATGGGTGATGGGGGATTAGGACTGGAAATGGGCTGGTGGGATTAGGACTGGGAGTGGGCTGATGGGGAGGTTAGGACTGGTAATGGGCTATGAGGGGGCTTAAACTGGAAATGGGGTGATGGGGATTAGGACTGGAAATGGGCTGGTGGGATTAGGACTGGGAGTGGGCTATGGGGGGCTAGGACTGGTAATGGGTTGGGGGGGTTGCTAGGACTGGAAATGGGCTGAGTGGAAGGGGGCTTGAATTGCAAATAGCTGATGGGGGACGGGGCTTGGAATGGAAATGGGCTGAGTGGAAGGGGGCTTGAACTGCAAATAGCTGATGGGAAGGGGGGCTTGGAATGGGCTCTTAGGGGAGGGAGCTAGGACAGGAAATGGGCTGATGGAGGGGCTAGGATAGGACTGGGAATTGGGTGTTGGGGGAGCTAAGTTTGGAAATGGGCTGTGGAGGGGGCTTGGATTGAAATGGACTCATGGAGGGGCTAGAACTGGAAGTAGGCTCATGGATTAGAAATGGGCTGAGTGATGGTGGGGCTAGGAAAGGACTAGAAATGGGCTGATGGGAGGCTGGTATTGGAAATGAGCTGATGAAGGGACTCGGATAGGATTGGAAATGGACTGATGGGGGGCCAGGACTGGAAATGGGCTGATGTGGGGACTAGAAGGGAGCAGATACTGGGTGGGGCTGGAATTAAAAGGGAGCTGATGTTGGGGGAGATTAGAAGGGGATGGGGCTGGGAGAGTGAAATGGAGAGGGGAAAAATATTTTGTGTGGGAGGGAAGAAAAATGTACAATTGGCCGGGTATTGGGAGACTAAAAAAGGAGAAAGATTATTATGTTAAAGCAGATGAAGAGAGAGAATGGAAAAAAACTAGAAGAGAAGAAAGGAGAAATGGACAGCAGAAGATGGAGAGATAGCAGAAGACACAAATAAACCAGAAGAAAGTGGCTGGAACAATTGCAACTGAAAAAAATGCACAAAAGGTACAAAGATATCTCTTTATTTTGAATTTATTAACTGGAATATGTCAGCTCTGGGAAATGTGCATCATTAGTGTCTGTGCTTTGTTTAGTACAAGAGGAAATTAATTTATAGTTTTATTTCTACAGTGTTGTTGTACATTCCAAGTTTGGCTTTTGGGGTTCCCAGTTTAATTATTGCCTTCCTGTTTCTAAATTGAATGAAATCATTAAAACATTATAAATTGCCAATAAATTGAAATGAAAACCAAAGGATTGTGAATCAAATTGATTCTCTGACAATACAAAGATTCCAAACTTTACAAATGATGTTACATAGTTCAGGCAACTTTATAAAGAGTTTTTAGATACTAAAATCTTGTTGTTAAGGTTTAATTGACGTGCTGGCACTTTGAGGAAATTCTTTGGTTTTGTGCGGCAGTTTGGGCACTCGGGCTCAAAAAGGTTAGCCATCACTGCTCTATACTGTACATCCCCCTTAGAGTGGAGTGCAGCGGGGCAACTTAGATCGGTTGCTTACTCCTTCGAAAAGTTGAAAGACTAGGGAACATGCAATGAAGCTACAGTATAGAACATTTGAAGACTAATAGGAGAAAATAGTTTTTCACTCAACGCATAATCAAACTCTGGAATTCGTTGCTAGAGGACATAGTAAAAGCTGTTAGTGTAGCTGGGTTTAAAAGAGGTGTGGACAAGTTCCAGGAGGAAAAATCCATAAATCATTATTTACGTGGACCCGGGACATCCACTGCACTGCTCACCCCTGGAATAAGCAGCTTGGAATCCGTCTGCCTTTTGCGAACCTGACAGGTACTTGATTGGCCACTGTTGGAAACAGGATACTGGATTGGATGGACCTTTGGTCTGACCTAGTATGGGATATCTTATGTTCTTATCACCCTAAGTTCTGGTATCATTAAGTCTTAACTGCTGAATTCTAGGCGATTCTTCAACCTTCGCTGCAGCCCTCCTCATGCTATCCACACCTTCCAAGGTGCCTACCCTGTTGCAGGTTTTGCGATCATCTGCAAAGAGGCAGTTCTCACCCAACAGCCCTTCTAAGATTATATCACATACAAAAATGTTAAAAAGAACTGGATCAAGGACTGATTCCTGTGGCATAACACGTCCTTATCCTCAGAGTGAACTCCATATACCATTACCTTTGTTGCCTCTCACTCAACCAGTTTCTAACTTTGTTTATTGAGAAGTCGCCTATGTAGAACCGTGCCAAAGGCTTTGTTTAGATCTAAGTACACCACATCTAGCTCTCTCCCTCGATACAACTCTCTAGTCACCCAGTCAAAGAAATAAATCATATTCCTTTGACAAGAGCTGTAGGAAAACCTCAGACGATGAATAGGTAAGGAAGAATCAGCAGAGTATGCACCGCTTACTATGCTAATGAATGCTAAAATATCTCTAAGCTTTCTGGATTCTTAAGCTGTGACAGTGTCCTGAGGGAGGGTCCTTAAGAGGCATCTTTTTCAAATATTTGTTAGTGTTCATAAAATACAGTCTCTTTCCCTCTGCTTTCTCAGCGCTTCTTTATCTAATCTTATTTTTTCTGGGGCTCTCGGTATATTTTCTTTCCATGGCTAGCAAAACATTTTGGGCACATTTGTGTGAAAGGATGCATGAAGAGAACGTATATAGAAACATAGAAATATGACAACAGAAAAAGACCACATGGCCTATCTAGTCTGTCCTTCCATATCAACAACTACAACAGTCTCCTTTTTACCTTTAGAAATCCTCTGTGTTTGTCCCATGCTTTTTTGAATTCAGTTACTGTCCTCATCTCTACCATCTCCACTGGGAGACTATTCCACGGATCCACTACTCTTTCCGTAAAGAAATATTTCTGCATATCACTCCTGAATCTGTCTCCCTTCACCCTCATCCCATATCCCCTCATAGCAGAACTTGCTTTCAATTGAAAGAGGCTCTCCCCCTGAACATTTTTGACACAGAGGTATTTAAACATCTCAATCATATCACCTCTATCCCGCCTTTCCTCTAAGGTGTACATATTACGATCCTTAAGTCTGTCCTCATATGCTTTATAATGAAGACCACTAACCATTTTAGTAGCCACCCTCTGCACCGACTCCATCCTGTTCACATCCTTTTGAAGGTGCGGTCTCCAGAATTGCACACTCTACTCCAAATGAGGTCGCACCAAAGACTTATACAGAGGCATTATCACCTCTTTTTTCTGCTAGCCATTCCTCTCCGTATGCACCCAAGCATCCTTCTAGCTTTTGCTGTCGCCTTCTATACCTGTTTAGCTACTTTAAGATCATCAGACACAACCACGCCTAGGTCCCGCTCTTCTTTAGTGGACAAAAGTACTTCACTCCCTATACTATATTGCTCCCTTGGATTGCTGCAGCTCAAATGCATGACCTTACATTTTTTAGCTGCGCATGAAATGAGAGTCAGAAGCTGTAAAGATGTCTTACACATTGGAACATGGAACGTACGAAGCATGAACCAAGGGAAGTTGGAGGTGGTCAAGAATGAAATGGAACGTGTACAACTTGATCTGTTGGGTGTCAGCGAACTGAAATGGACTGGCATCGGGCACTTTGCATCAGATGATCACATGGTCTACTATGCTGGAAATGAAAGACAAAGAAGAAATGGTGTTGCATTTATAATAAAGAAGAAACTTGCAAGAACTGTAATGAAATACAATGCAGTCAGCGAACGCTTAATCTCTATTCGTCTACGAGGATTGCCTATCAACACAACTATAATTCAAGTATATGCCCCAACAACAGCTGCAGAAGAGAATGAAATTGAAGAGTTCTATGAACAAGTACAAGCTGAAATTGACAGAACATGCAAACAGGATATCCTGATAGTCATGGGTGACTGGAACGCAAAAGTTGGCAACAAAGAAGAAGGCAAAGTAGTTGGAAAATATGGACTTGGCAACAGAAATGAAGCTGGAGAAAGATTGATAGAATTCTGCAAGACCAATGATCTATTCATCTCAAACACCTTCTTCCAGCAACACAAGCGACGACTGTACACATGGACTTCACCCAATGGATTGTATAAAAATCAAATTGACTACATCTGTGGAAGTCAACGATGGAAAAGCTCTGTAACATCAACAAAGACAAAACCTGGAGCTGACTGTGGTACAGATAATCAACTACTAGTATGCAAACTCAAGCTAAAGTTGAAAAAGAGCAAACCACTCATGAATGCACCAAAATATGACCTTGAGAATATACCACTGGAATTTAAAGACTGCCTGCAAAATCGATTTGCTGCTTTAGATACAAATGACAGAGCTCCGGAAGAGTTATGGAATGACATCAAGAAGGTTGTGCTGGAAGAAAGCGAGAAGTCTCTACAAAAGGTGAAAAAGCAAAAACGGCCAAAATGGATGGCGGAAGAAACTCTGAAAATTGCCCAGAAACGCAGAGAAGCTAAAGCCAAAGGAGAAAGAAAGACAATCACAGAACTCAACAGAGATTTCCAACGTGCAGCAAGACAGGACAAGGAAAAGTACTACAATGACACTTGCAAGGAAATAAAAGCAGAAACTATTAGAGGAAGAACAAGATCGGCTTTCCTAAAGCTGCGAGAGTTAAAGAAAAAGTTCCAGCCTCGAATTGGAATGTTACAAGATGCTCAAGGTTCTATGTTGAATGATGCTGAGAAGATCAAGAAAAGGTGGAAGGAATATACAGAGTTTTTATATGATAAAGATCAAGTGGACCAACAGCCGTTTCAACCTATACCTTATGATCAGGAACCATTGGTGATGAAAGAAGAAGTTGAAGCAGCATTGAAAGCCTTATCAAAGAACAAAGCACCAGGCATTGATAGCATTCCCATAGAAGTATTGCAGCAATCTGATGCAGCTGTTACCGTACTTACAAGGCTCTGCCAAGAAATATGGAAGACAACATCATGGCCAATTGACTGGAAAAGATCTGTGTTTATACCAATACTAAAGAAAGGTGATCCAACTGACTGTGGAAATTATCGCACAATCGCTCTGATCCCACATGCCAGCAAGATTCTACTGAAGATTATTCAAAAGAGACTACAGCCATACCTAGAACAAGAACTACCTGAAGTGCAAGCAGGGTTCAGGAAAGGGCGAGGAACGAGAGACATCATTGCGGATGTGAGATGGATCCTTGAAAAGACTAAAGAATACCAAAAGGATATCTATTTGTGCTTTATCAACTATAGCAAGGCTTTTGACTGTGTAAACCATGAGAAACTCTGGGCCACATTAAGAAGCATGGGTATACCAGAACACCTGATCGTTCTCTTGCGTAATCTGTACATTGATCAAGAAGCAACAGTTCGAACGGAACAAGGAGAAACAGAATGGTTTAAAATAAGCAAAGGTGTAAGACAAGGCTGCATACTTTCCCCCTACCTGTTTAATTTATATGCAGAACAAATCATCAGAGAAGCAGGACTGTATGAAGACAACAGAGGTGTGAAGATTGGTGGAAGACTCATCAACAACCTTCGCTATGCTGATGATACCACATTACTGGCTGAAAGCGAAGATGATCTGAAACATTTGCTTCTCACAATCAAAGAACATAGTCTCAAAATGGGCCTGCACCTTAATGTAAAGAAGACAAAGATCATGACAACTGGCATAATCAACAGGTTCATCGTTGAAGGAGAAGAAATTGAAATTGTGAACAACTTTAACCTACTTGGATCAACTATCAATAAAGAAGCAACAAGCAGTCAAGAAATCAGACGACGCATTGCTCTTGGCAGAATGGCTATGAAAGACCTAGATAAGATTCTCAAGAGCAGAGATGTGTCTCCCCATACAAAGATTCGACTTGTTCAAGCCATGGTATTTTCAATAACATCATATGGATGTGAAAGCTGGACATTGAAAAAGACAGACAGGAAGAAAATTGATGCCTTTGAATTATGGTGCTGGCGGCGAATACTGTGTATACCATGGACTGCCCGAAGAACAAACAAGTCGGTACTAGAGGAGATCAAACCTAAGCTTTCTTTAGAAGCTCAGATGACAAGACTTCGACTTTCATACTTCGGACACATCATGCGAAGAGAGGGATCATTAGAGAAAGACATCATGCTTGGCAAGATAGAAGGTCAACGCAAAAGAGGAAGGCCAGCAATGAGATGGATCGCTACAATAACAGCAGCTACGGGTACCAGTCTGTCGTCAATGAGCCGCCTGACTGAAGACCGAACACAATTTAGGATAGCTATCCAGAGGGTCGCCATGAGTCGACTCCGACTCGACGGCACTTAACAACAACAACAACAACATTTTTTAACATTAAATCCCAGCTGCCAAATTCTAGACCATTCGTCAAGCTTAGCTAGATCCCTTCTCATGTTATCTACACCTTCCTGGGTGTCTACTCTATTGCAGATTTTGGTATCATCAGCAAAGAGGCAAACCTTACCCGACAGCCCTTCCGCTGTATCACTAACAAAGATGTTAAAAAGAATCGGACCAAGGACAGATCCCTGGGGCACACCACTAGTAGCATCCTTCTCCTCAGAGTGAGCCCCATTTACCTGTACTCTTTGTCGCCTCCCACTCAACCAATTTCTAACCCAAGCAGTAACTTTAGGGTTCATCCCTAGGGTGCTCAGTTTGTTTATAAGTTGCCTGTGAGGAACAGTGTCAAAGGCTTTACTGAAATCTAAATACACCACATCTAGGGATCTCCCTCCGTCCAACTCCCTGGTCACCTAGTCAAAGAAATCAATCAGATTTGTCTGACAAGACCTGCCTCTGGTGAATCCATGCTGCCTCAGATCCTGTAATCCACTGGACTCCAGAAACCTCTCCATTTCTCTTTCAGCAGCGTTTCCAATAATTTACTCACCACCAAAGTTAAACTAACCGGCCTGTAGTTTTCAACCACATCCTTACTTCCGCTTTTGTGTAAAGGCACCACATGAGCCTCTCTCCAGTCCTTTGGCACCACTCCTGACTCCAACGAGGCATTGAAAAGGTCAGTCAGTGGAGTTGCTAGAACGTCCCCAAGTTCCCTTAGTATTCTAGGGTGTATCCCATCCGGTCCCATCGCTTTGTCTACTTTAAGTTGAGCTAGTGTCTCACGAACACAGTCTTCTGAAAATTGTTCAAGATGTCCCTCGCTTCGGTTCCTGTTTGTGGGTGTTTTCTGAGGTCCTGCTCCTGGTTCTTCATCTGTGAACACAGAACAGAAATATTTGTTAAGCAATTCCACTTTATTCTCATCAGCCTTTACATATTCCTCCCCTTCACCCTCGAGTCTCACAATACCACTTTTGCCCTTCCTCTTCTCACTAACATATCTGAAAAATGTCTTATCCCCCCATTTTATTGCATTGGCTATTTCCTCCTCCTTTTGAATCTTTGCCTTCCTGACTACTTTGCTAGCTTCTCTAAGTTTTTCCAAATATAGATGCCTGTCTTCCTCTGTCTGTGATCTCTTGTATTTCATGAAGGCCTCCCTTTTTTTCTTCACTTTTTTAGCTACTTCTTTTGAAAGCCATAGTGGTCTCCTTTTAGAGGAAGCTACAAAATAAACCACACTGCTATTTCACTAACCGCTTTTGATCCACAGTTTTCCTTTTGGCAATTCTTTTCTTTTTTTTCTCTCTGTATATGTTATGTATTAACAATTTATTTGTTCAGTATAAAATTCAGTTGTGGCGTGAGTGCACCTACCCCATGGTAATGAATCCTTTGATGCGGACTCTGGGGAGACTAGCTGTGCTTTTTTTAGGAATTTCTGTTTTTCAATTGTGCCGTATTCTGAACTTTTTTTTATTCTTTTCACTGTTCTGACTTTTCTTGTTATCTGCCTTTCATTTGAAAAAAAAATTCTGTTTCCTTTTCATATTTCCCCGTCTTCCTCTGTTTTATCTGTAGAGGTCTTTGACCACAGCTGAAGCTCCATTTTGTATATACCTAGATCGCAAAAGGGACATCCAAGTGTGGACATTCACAGTGTGTTTTACAAATGATTCACTGGCACTTGCAGCAGGAACAGCCCAAACAAATCATGTCCCAAAAAAGAGGGGCTTAGAACGTGTCCGTGGCACAGTTTGCAACTCATGTGTAAGCACAAGTGCCAGATTTAGCAAAACTGCACATCCATGAGGAGCCAAGGAAGGAGTTGAGCTCTAAATAGGGCTGGCTCAACCACTTGGCAAGCCTAGGGCGGCAGCTTTTGAGGGAAGGCAAAGAACAGCAGCAGTCAAAGCAAAATAATAGAGCCTGATAGTCACACATCTTCAAAGAGCCATCAGCGCATTCTCCAGGAACAAACAGGAAGTCAGTCCTCACAAATGGTTGACGTTTGCGCCAATGGAGCCCGTGTGGAGCATTTCCCCAGCTTTCAAAGAAAGCCTTTGGGAATGCTACCACGCATACATGGTCCCCTTCCCGCCCAAGGGTGCCATCTTGCTCCTTTTTTCCGCAGAGCCCAATGGACGCATGTCTTGTTTCCCCGGAAAAATACCTTAAAAATTATCCTCCTAGTTGAGTTTTTCCCGGTTTGCATACCGGTTCCTCTTCTCACATAGAGCCGGCACTGTTTTCAGCTCCCTTTCTATTTTTTCATTGAGCTTGTCTCAGCTGGCGTTCAAGCCCTTTTTCACCCTGGGGTTGTCGACCCCGTCCAGGTGTGATCCACTATTTCTCCCGGTGGCCTTAAAGAGTGTGATCATTGTGGTCATATTATGTCTGTCACAGACACCCACGACTGCTGCTTGCACTGCCTCGGCCTGGACCAAGATAGTTCCTCCTGCGACCTGTGTCAGGCCATGACCCCTCGGACCAACAAGAAAAGGTTGGAGTTGCAGGAGAAGATGTTCCCGCGGTCAGGCTGAGCCCAAAGCCGAGCACCTCCTGTGAGGCCCGAGCGTCTTTGGAGTCCCGCAGCGGCGGCTCCTCCAGAAAAACGCTGGATCCTAGCAATAAAAATAAAAAATTCCTCGAAGCCAGTCAAGGTTCCACCGGGGAAACCGGTAAGATCCTGCGGCGGAACTTGGGAGACTCCGAGCAGTGCCCCCCTAAGGTCTCTAGGAAGGAGTACTCGACCAGTGGTGACCACGCAAGGCTCCCTGAGGCCATGGTCCTCGTGGAGGACGCACTTGCCAGAGTGCTGGCACTGGGCCCGACGCCCTCGGTGCCCACGCCGAAACCTGCAGAGCCTTCTGGCATCGAGGTGAGAATGGCAGTCCTGGAACATAGTATATCTGCCATCCTGACCATGCAGCAGGCGATGATGTCAGGTTCATCCGCATCATCTGCCCTGATAACTGGGCCCCTACCTGCGGTGTCATTCCCAGGCGTCAAGCCGGGCCCCGAGCACTATTGGCCTTGGGCTAGCCCTCATCAAGGTCCCTTTCCCAATCCTCAGGTGTCCTCCCCAGCTAGTTTCCAGGAGTCTGACCCGAGACCGGTCGGAGGATACCAGTCCCTAAAGCAGGCCTCGCAGTGCGGGAGCTCCAAGCCTCAGATTCTCGATGCCCCTCGGAGTCAGACTGAGAGACCGACGTCGAGACCTCCCCCGAGACCTCTCGACATCGAGACATCTTCTCGGAGCCATCTCCCCTGGAACTCTGGCGCCATTCCCACCTGAAGACGTGGCATTCCACGACTTCATCCGCAACATGGCCCAAGCCCTCTCAGTCTCGACTGAGTCTGAGGAGGATCTGCGCACCAAAAAACTGGAGATCTTCCAGTATGAGTCTCCGCCAAAGAAGGCTCTATTGGTGCAACCCATCCTCGAACGGCTGCTCCTTCAGATGTGGGAGACCCTGACCTTGGTGCCGGTGGTCAGCCGACCCTTCAACGCCATCTACCGCGTCAAGAGGAGTCCAGGCTTCCAGAAGGCTCAGCTTTCCCACAATTACATGGTGGTGGAGTCTTCGATGCAGAAGCTCAACAGCAAGAAGACTTATTTTTCTGAACCCCCGGGTAGAAAGGTCAGAGCCCTGGATGCCCCTAGTACAAACCTATGAGCTCTACATAGGGATGTATCTTAAGAGCCTCACTCAGGAGCTCGCTGGCTTCTCAGCAGGGCTCGCCGGGGAACCCCTGCAACAGTTCCAGACCTTGGTGGCCACCATTCGGGACTGCTCTAAGTTCCTGTCCTGGACCGCGTACGATGGGTTCAAGGCGGCACCCCGAGCAGTAGCCTCAGGCATCGGTGTTCAGCGCCAGGCCTAGCTGCAGACCTCAGACCTCGAGCAATGGGTCCAGGAAAAGCTGCTAGGTGTTCCCTGCACCTGGGATAACCTGTTTGGGAAACCTATGGCCGACAAGGCGGCCAAAATTGAGGCTGAGGTGGTGACCAGGCAGAGGCTCTCAAAGAAGACCTCTACCCTTCCCCATAAGAAAACCTCAGGGAAAAGGCCCCTTCCATCAGAGTCACCACTACCAAGCTTCCCAAGCCAGAAGCAGCAATCCAGCCCAAGGTCCAGGGATATGGAGCCAGGAAGCCAAAGGCTTCCAAACCACAGACACCTGCTCCAGTTCAATCTAGTGGGAGCTTTTGACTCCCAGGGTGGGACCTCCCTCCCCTTAGGAGACCCTCACCAGCCCACAGGAGGCCGTGTGGCACTCTTTGCCCACAGGTGGCCCAAGGTTACCTCAGACCGGTGGGCGATCCGGGTGCTGAAGGAGGATTACCACCTCCGCTTCCAGCTGCCACCTCCGGGGCATTTTCCAGGAGAGCCAGTATGACCTCTCCTTCACCAGGTCCTTTTGCTCTCAGAGCTAGCAAGTCTACTAAGGGACAGGGCAGTAGAGCCTGTTCCCCAGCACCTCTGGGGTAAGGGCTTCTACTCAAGGTACTTTCTTGTCCCCAAAAGACCCATCCTGGACCTCTGAGACCTGAACAAGTTCCTGGTGAGGGAAATGCTCAAAATGCTCTCCCTTGGGACACTGCTGCCCTACCTCCACCAGGGAGAATGGCTTTGCTCCTTGGACCTAAAGAATGCCTACACCCACATCCTGGTCCACCCATCTCACAGGCAATACCTGAGATTCATAGTAGGGGGAGGCCTCTACTAATACAGGGTACTTCCCTTCGGCCTTGCTTCATCGCCAAGAGTGTTCACAAAGTGCCTAGCAGTGGTAGCTGCTCATCTGCACCTACAAGGGGTGTTCGTCTTCCCCTACCTGGACGACTGGCTCATCAGAGGCGGCACATTCGCAGAGGCTAGTCAGGGCACAGAATGTACCATTCTCATCCTGCAGCACCTGGGGTTCATCATCAACTACCCCAAATCACATCTCTCTCCGGTGCAACATCTCGGGGCTTGTTTACAAAGCCGCGGTAGTGGTTCGCGATCGCAGCCGCGGCTCCATTGAAATCAATGGGGCCGCGGCTCCGATTACGATCGCAAACCGCTACCGCGGCTTTGTAAACAAGCCCCCTAGAGTTCATTGTTGCTCAGCTGGACATGGTGTAGGTCAGAGCCCCCCTCCTTCAGGACAGGGCAGAATGCCTCAATCAGCTGGCAGAGGAGGTTCAACACCGCAGAATGGTGCCGACTCGCCTTCTCCTCTGCCTGCTGGGACACATGGCCTCTATGATTCATGTCACACCCCTAGCCCACCTTCACATGCGGACAGCCCAGTGGTGCCTGCGTTCTCAGTGGACCCAGGCCACGGTCCATATTAGGGACAGGGTTAAGGACTCCTACCAGCTGATGAGATCCCTTGACTGGTGGCAAAACCTGAGTCTCCTCCAGTAAGGAATGCCCTTCCAGGTACCTCCTCCGCAGAGTATCCTGACCACAGATGCCTCTCTCCAGGGCTTGGGAGCTCACTGCGGAGTTCACCACACTCAAGGTTGCTGGTCCAGGGAGGCATCTCTACTACAGATCAACCTCCTGGAACTCTGGGCAGTATCCCTCGCCCTACGTGCATTCTGCTCCCTCTTCTGGAACAGACCTGTGCTGGTTCAGATGGACAACCAGGTCACAATGTTCTATATAAACAAGCAGGGGGGCGTGGGCTCATACTCCCTTTGCCAGGAGGCTGTTGCCCTCCTCTGCTTTGCAGTGGGCAATGGCATGCTTCTGCGAGCAGTTTACCTCCCGGGCCAAAACAATTGCCTGGCAGACAGACTCAGCAGAGTCCTGATCCCTCACGAGTGGCGTCTCGACCCTGCAGTGGCGGAAAAGCTCTTCCACCTTTGGGGCCGTCCTGAGATGGACTTCTTTGCCTCTCCGGACAACACGCAACTGGCTCGCTTCTGCTCCAGGTAGCCGCACCCACAGAGGGTAGTGGCAGACGCATTTCTGATCTCATGGTCTGAGGGACTGCTGTATGCATTCTCACCGACTCTTCTGGTCGCCTCTTCAAAATTCTGAATGAGAGGGCATCAGTAATACTCATCGCCCCAGGTGGCCCAGGCAACCCTGGTTCCCATTACTGATCTTGCTGGTGGCGACACTCCCAGTACCTCTAGGTCAAGTCCTTGACCTCCTAACTCAGGAGGAGGGCTCCCTTCAGCATCCTGATGTAGGGTCATTGACCCTAATGGCCTGGCTGCTGTGAGGGTATCCTTGGCCCCGCTGAACCTACCACAAGAGGTTGAAGAGATCCTGCTAGCCTCCAGCAAGCCTGCCTTTGTGCCTTTAAGTGGCGCATGTTCTCCTGCCACGTCCAGCTGGTACTCTAGTACCTAGTGCATCTGTAGCACACAGGGTTGAAATATAACTCAGTCTGTGTGCATCTGAGCACTATAGCCGCCCACCACCACCCAGTAGGGGGAAAGCCCTTATCTAGCCAGCCCCTGGTTTCCCGGTTCCTATGGGGCCTTCTGCTTTCCAAGCCCCCTGTCCGCCCTCTGGCAGCAGAATGGGACCTCAACATGATGCTCGCCCAGCTAACTAGGCCACTGTTTGAGCCACTGGCCACTTGCCACCTCAGATACCTATACTGGATGGTGGCCTTCCTGGTGGCCCTGACTTCAGCTCGCAGAGTCAGTGAGCTTCAAGCGCTGATGGCGGACCCCCCCTCCCCGTACACCAGGTTCTTCAAGAACAGGGTAGTGCTCTGCGCTCACCCTAAGTTTCTTCCGAAGTTGGTATCCCCATTTCACCTCAACCAGGAGGTGGTACTCCCCATCTTTTACCCATGGCCTCATGCCAACAGGGAGAAGCTCATTCTCCACACGCTGGACTGTAAATAGGCCCTGTCCTTCTATCTGCAGCAGGCCCAGGGCCACAACAAAGCATGTCAGTTTTTCATGTCCTATGACCCCAGCAGACTGGGACTCCCTGTAACCAAGCTTACCCTTCCTCTTGGGTGGCAGACTGCATTGCCCTCGCTTATGAGCGGGTGGGCCTGTCCCTGGAGCACCGGATCACAGCGCATTGCGTGAGGGGGATGGCCATGTCGGTGGCCCACCTCCGCTCTGTGCCAAAGACAGAAATTTGCAGAGCTGCCACTTGGTCATCCATTCACACGTTCGCAGCACATTACTGCCTGGAAAACGAACCCTGCAGGGACAGTGCCTTTGGTCAGGCAGTGCTGCGTAATATTCTTGGAGTATAGGCAGCTCCTGCCCTCCGACCTTCTGTGTTCAGGCTATCAGAGTGATAGTGTTGCTGGATGCTAGGGTCTTGCAGAGTCTCTCAGCAGGGACTCACCTTCTGCAACTCATGGCTACCCAACCGGTCGCCATTGGTACTGATGTGGTTCAGTCCTTGGCAGCCTGGAGCTAGGGAGTCCAATATGTGAGGACTGACTTCCTGCTTGTTCCTGGAGAAAGTGTAGTTATTCATCTGTAACAGGTGTTCTCCAGGAGCAGCAGGAATCAGTCTTCCCAACCCTCCCTCCTCCCCTTGGAGTTGTCATCCTTTTGTTTTTGCCTGACTGTCGTCTTAGCTATGTCATCTGACTGAGCAAGATGGCATCCTTGGGCAGGAAGGGGACCACGCGTGTGTGGTAGCATTCCCAAAGGCTTTCTTTGAAAGCTGGGGAAATTCTCCGTGAAGGTTCCGTTGGCACCGACGTCACCTATATGTGAGGACTGATTCCTGCTGTTCTCGGAGAACACCTGTTACAGGTGAGTAACTACACTTTCTTTTATCTGCAGGGAGCGAAGGCGCATGTCTACACACAAAGCAAAGTTTAGTATATACAAATATTGGAGTCATTTTGGAAGCCCTGTTTGTGCTTTGGACATCTCTATGCCTGTTTTTCTGGACATTCAAAGCACGGAGATGTTTCCAAAACCACTTTAGAAGTCAGGTATGTGGACGTCCCCAGCATGAGTATTGCAAAGTCTGAACGGAGGGCATGGTAGAGGCATGATTGGGGCATTTTCAGAAACCTGGACATCAGTGCCTGATCTCAATAACATCCTGGAAGTCCGGAGTCGCATCTAAGATTTACACCTGCTCCAGGCATAAACAAGCATCGGGAAAGTTTGGCTGAAAAAAACATTCGGAGGGTGTAGAGGAGAAAGCACTCAATCATCCCCAGTACTCAGCACAGTGTCAACAATAGCAATGGAACTGCAACCTCAACTGCCGTGGTCCTAGCCCACTACTCAAACCCGTAAGCTCTTCCTAGACGTCCAGGTTCTGAAACACTATTCTGGGGATTTCTTTGTAGACATCTCCACAGACATCCATATTGGGCACGTCCACAGTTTTCGAAATCACATCTGCACCTGGATGAGCCTGCTTTTTTCCCCAGACGTTCTGGCCATTTTGGCTTAGACATCCCAGATGCACTTGGAAGTCCTTTCTAAAATCTCCCTCATAATTATGCATTTGTATAGGATTGTTGTAGGAGTGATGGTGTTGGGATGATCGTGACTGTTGAGTTTCATTATTAAAATTTTGGGGAAGGGGGGGGTGTAATGCTACTACTACTACTACTGAACATTTATAAAGCGCTACCAGTCATACGCAGCACTGTACAGACATAATAATAAAGAGACAGTCCCTGCTCGTCAGAGCTTACAATCTAGTCAAAACAAAAGAATCTAGTCAAAACAAACAATTTGGTCAAAAACAAACACAGAGGTGTACGCAGGGGTAGATCAAAGGAAGGGAAGGAGATCAGGAGAGTCAAGAGTCAAAAGTGTCGGCGAAGAGGTGAGCTTTCAGCCTGGATTTGAAGAAGGTTAGAGAAGGTGGCTGGCGTACAGACACAGGTAGATTGTTCCAGGCGTAGGGTGCAGCAAGGTGAAAGCAGCGAAGTCTGGAGTTCGCAGTATGAGAGAAGGGCATAGAAAGAAGCAGTTGGCTAGAAGAGCGGAGGTCCCAAGGGGGGTCGTAGGGGGAGACGAGAGGAAAGGTATTGAGGAGCCGCAGAGTGAATGCATTTATAGGTCAGCAGGAGAAGTTTGAACTGGATGTGGAAACGGATAGGGAGCCAGTGAAGTGACTTGAGAAGAGGAGTAATATGGGCATGACGAGGCTGGCGGAAGATTAGCCACGCAGCAGAGTGCTGGACAGATTGAAGGGGAGAGAGATGATTCAGAGGGAGACCAGCAAGGAGTAGGTTACAGTAGTCAAGAGGGGAGGTGATTAAGGAGTGGATTAGCGTTTTAGTAGTGTGCTCAGAGAGGAAGGGGCGGATTTTGCTAATGTTGTAGAGAAAGAAACGGCATGTCTTAGCTACAAGATGGATATGTGTGGAGAAAGAGAGGGAGGAGTCAAAGACAACCTCCAGATTGTGGGCTGAGGAAACAGGAAAGAATACAGAGCCATCCATAGAGACTGAGAGGAGGGGAGGTTGTAGGAGAAAAGATAAGAAGTTCAGTCTTGGCCATGTTTAATTTCAAGCGGCGATGAGACATCCAGGCAGCAATGTCAGAAAGGCAGGCAGAGATCCGGGTCTGGATTGCCGGAGAGATTTCAGGTGTAGAGAGGTAGATCTGTGAGTCATCAGCATACAGATGGTACTGAAAGCCATGGGAAGGGAGGAGTAGCCTAGTGGTTGGGGCAAGGTACTACAGGCCGGAAGGTCGGGGGTTCAAATCCCACTAGAGGACAGCAACCTTGGGCCGGAAGGACTGGGGTTTCTAGTCCCACAGATGCTCCTTGTGGTCTTGGGCAAGCCATTTAACCCTCCATTGCCCATGTTCCCTGTAAGTATTAGTGTATGTGTCTCATATCCCCGCGTGTTAAATGTATCCCCCAATTGTGTTGTGACCGCTTTGATTGAAGGATAAGGCGGGATACAAAACTGTCTAAATAAATAAATAAATAAATGGGAAGAGATGAGCGCACCCAGGGACTGGGTATAGAGAGAGAAAAGGAGTGAACCCAAGACAGATCCTTGGGGTATACCCACTGGGAGCGGGGTAGGAGAGGAGGAGCCACCAGAACACACACTGAAGGAACGATGGGAGAGATAGGAGGAGAACTAGGATAGTACAGAGCCTTTAAAGCCAAGTGAGGACAGGGTATCGAGGAGAAGGTTGTGGTCGACTGTGTCGAAGGCAGCAGAGAGGTCAAGAAGGATGAGGACAGAGTACAGGCCCTTGGATTTTGCCAGGAACAAGTCACTGGAGACTTTGACAAGAGCCGTTTCAGTAGAGTGTAAAGCACAAAAGCCAGACTGTAAAGGATCCAGGAGGGCATGAGAGGAGAGGAAGGCTGAAGGTTTACCTGGACCACCCATTATTATTGCACTGGCTTTGGCTCCAAAACTGATTTTATTTGTCATTTTGAAGTTGCTTTGAACACCAGAGGGATAAGCATAGGGGTATCTTTACTAAACTACATTAGCTGTTAACGTGGCTCACTTGAAAAGCACTGCAGATAGCGCAGTGATTTTCCGCACTGTCTACAGAATGCATGATAGCTGCGCATATAGGCAGGGTGAGGGCGGAGAGTGAGCGTTTCTGCAATGCGCAGTTACATCGCATGGCAACCGTCGGATTTGCGGACAGCACAGTTGCAAGTAATGCTTCCTCAATGGGTGACATTAGATGCCTCCTGGCTGCTGTCCAACCACCCTTTCTGCTGTGCTCATTCCCAACCGATACCACACGGTTTATTCAGCTAACGTTGTGTTATTTGCATTAACATTCCACATTAGCTGCAAAAGCCTAACCAAGTTCAGTAAAGATATCTCAAAATATTAAGTCTGTCTAGAATATGCGTCCTTCAAATCTGGGTGTCTCAGACTTCGCATCCTTTCGAAAGACACTGCGTATATTTGCATGACGAGTTTACATGCGTCATTCTTCTAAAATTGACTTCCTAGTCGGCCTTAAGCAGGGCCGGCGTTAGACTATTTGAACCAATTTGACCTAATGGAGCCCAGGCCCCACACTAGGATCGAGGGAACTACTGGATTTTGGAAGAGTTTGCAGAGCAGAAAGCAAGAAAAATGTATTTATAATAGTTTTGTTTTAACACATTTTATGTCAATGTAAGCTAATAAATATAGATATTGTTTGTTTTTTAAGACGACGTACTAATCTTAAATCCAGGAGGGCCTACCAAAATGGTTTAATTTGGGCCCTGCAATTGCTAAGGCTGGTCCCGGCCTTAAGAGTCCAGGCATTTAAATCTCTTTTTAGTAAGAAATGGCTGTTGACCCCTTTTCTGATTTTTATTCTTTGCTCTACTCCCAGAATTCCGTTAGTCTCCTTGTTCCCCGCTAAGCTTTGAGCGGTATCCTAGATTTACTCTTTTTCCATCCTGCAGGATTTAAGAAGCTGTCTTGAGTATAGGATATTGAGTAGAGTCTGGGTTGAAAGCCTGTTTGTTCAATGGTTGTTTCCTTCCCCCTCCCCCTTTCCAGATGTTCGCAAGGCTTTTTCCTGTCCAGGAGATGGACAGATCTTGGGAACATTTGACTCACTGAGGGTTGTGCACTCTTGACCTTTCTCTGTGACCCAGTCAAGGCTAGGATCAGATGGGGGCACACTGCAATCTGCCTTTGGGATTATAACTGGCCGCGTCCTCTATTGCGTAGTTTTGATTTTCTTTTACTTATGGAAAACCGGTTCCAGTCCCAAATAGCAGGAAGAACTTTCTGTCCGCTTCCAGAACTCCCATGGCTAACTTGTGTTTATTTATTTCCACAGATTTTTATAGTCTGTTAATCCAAAAACATATTTGTCCAAAGTGGATTATATTCAACAGACAAAATTGAATGACACAAATCATATGAGACATTTTTAAATGTAGAATAAACTAGCATAAACCTTAAACAGAAAATGTTAGATTAAACAAATAAGCTTTAACTGATTAGAAAAACTCTTAAAAAATAAAATCCTGTTCTAGAAAATAGGATTTTTTAAAAAAAAAAATCCTATTTTACTGTTGGATTATAAGGGGGTCAAATCTTGAAAATGTGGTTCCAATCAGCTTTTAAGCATTTAATGCTACTGAATGCCTCGGAGTTCACTCAATCTCTTCTCTTTTGCGCTGGGCTAATTTTAAACTCTCCTGTGTTTCTAATGTGGTGTAAAAGGAAATTTGGTGGAGTTTCTTTTATGTTTTTTAAGGAGAATCTGTTGCATCTCGAAGTGGGGAGAACCCAAAAAATGAGAACCTAACAATTTAGGAAAGTTGGTTTTATTTAACCTTTTTCTTAGAGGGTTGACCTTGCTGATTTTGTGAGTTAAAAATGGCCCCACTCTGGATCAGCTGAATTTACCAAGGCACACAAATTGAGTAGGTTCAAAAAGGGGGCAGTGTTGTAGGTGTGGTTGGGTCAGGGGAAAGAAATTAGCATGGATTTTCAGCGCCAACCAGCTAACTTATGGACAGCTTAGATTTAAAAAGAATGGTCTGATGAAAACTGAGCCAGTTGGGTTCAGCAGAAAATAATCAGTGAAAGTCGCGGCTCAGTGGCTATTTGAAAATTGATCCTTTAAGCTCCTAGCTCTTGTTTCTTTATCTGTGCTCAGATATTGTTTCTTCTCAGCTTGTGTACCAGTGAACTAGGGTGGCACTGGATTTAGCTTGCAGCTTTCTCAGTTCAAGGTGCCTGCCCTTTGCACCCATGAGAAGACATGGGCAGGCGAGCTGTGATTAGACAAGGGAGGTTAAGCAGGGTTGAGGGAACGTGTGATTTATGTTGAGGGCATAAGAACATAAGATATGCCATACTGGGTCAGACCAAGGACTATCAAGCCCAGTATCCTGTTTCCAGCAGTGGCCAATCTAGGTCATACGTACCTAGCAGTTTCCCCAAAAGACACAGGTTCCACAATGCTTGTACTGGGTCAAGCATTGATATCCTGGGTCCCTTCTTAATAATAGTTTATGGACCTTTCCTCCAGGAACTTGTCCAAACCTTTTTTAAACCCAGCTACACTAACAGCCTTTACTACATCCTCCGGTAACAAATTCCAGAGTTTGAGGGTGTGAGGGAAGGTGATTACAGTGTTCCAGTGATTTATGCCAGGGGTGTGGAGAAGGGAAGATGATTATGTCAGAAAGACGAGGAGAAGAGGGAAGGTGATTACGCCAGGATAGTGGAGGGGGGCATATGACAGTATTTTCCTGTCGTACCTGAATCTAACTCATCTTGAACTACTACTGAAAAGGCATGAGTGAAATCCAACTCCAAGGATTCATCACCGTGAGGACTCTTGGCATGATCAGGATGGTATAAAACGGCACTTGTTCGCAGGGGTATTATACTGTGCCCTGGGTATTGCGATGACATTAGTGCGCAGGTAGGTTTGTGTTTCATTAGTCCTCACTAGCATGTAAGGGGAGGTCAATCCCTGCCTCTCGGAGCTCCTTAATACACAAACCCTTTGGCTAAATACCAGGCAGGCTTTCTTGTGAAGGTCAGGACTATCTTTAGATGGGATTAAAAATAAAAGCAGCAATAGGAAAAGACAGAACCTTTAAATAGTATTTAATAAATGAAGAAAAGGGCGGCTTTCCCCTTTTCTATAGTGAAGCTGTTCCAAGTGCTGTCCCATGAGTGCTGGATTAACTCAGAGCTGCCAGTTCCAGCAGCTCTGGCCACTTTCGCTTTTAAACTCCTATCCAAATACAATGTGGTATTTGTAGCCTCTAGTTTCTTTTACCCATTGAAATTGGTGCTAGAGGTCCACAATGCACCAGGATGGGGTTGTCAGAAATCCGGAACTGGAAGACGACGGAAGGGGAAACGGGTTTATATGAGGAGCGATCTCCTGCAGGTGCATAGGCCTGTATGACAGTGACTGGGAGAGCTCCTTAGCTAGAGAAGTATAAACGGGAGCAGGCAGACGGATTTATCTACGGTGTAAACATTTTAGCTTTTTATTTATTTATTTTAGTTAACTGGTTTTAATATACCGTTTTTCTACCAGTCAAAACGGTTTACATTAAACAGGATAAAGTTCACAATTACAATGAACGGTTTACAAGTAACAAAATGGCATGCAGAATCACATTTAACGTGTTAATATAGAACAGCGAGTAACGGAGGAGTGGGGGGCATACAAGGGTGTTGTAACACGATAACTTATGTATAACGAGTTTGTGATACATCAGTGGGCTGATAGGACAGCGAGCTTGTTTTACGTTGTGTAAACAATGGGGCAAATGTAGTAGTCAAAAGTAGGTTATTCTGCTTGGTGTTAGATAGTTATGGGGGGGAAAATGTTGATGTTGGGAGCCAATTGTAGGAGATGATCCATAGTAGTCTTCGAAAAGGCATGTTTTTAGATGTTGTTTGAAGGCTATATGAGATTGGATGCACCATAGTGCAGGGGGTAGCAAATTCCAGCGGGTAGGAGGATATAATTCAAAGGCTCTCATACGAGCACGCTGTGAACTCTTACATGTCTGTGGTGGGGGGAGGACAAGGTTGAGTGTATTCTGTCTTCATGGTCTGTTGGCGTGTGGATGTCTGATGAGTGTTTTGAGATGTTCAGAGGAAGTGTTGATAAGAGCTTTGTGGATGATAGTGAGGACTTTTAATTTGATCCTTGATGTGATGGGAAGCCAGTGGAGGGATTTTAGTATAGGGGTGATGTGGGTTTGTCTGGAGACTCTAGCAGTGGTGCGTACTGCAGTGTTTTGTGCGAGCTGTAAAGGGGTGATGGTAGATTTTGGGAGACCTTGAAGTATGGAGTTGCAGGACTCGAGCAGGGGTGTGATGGAGGCCTGGCAGACTGTACAGAAGCTCTCAGGGGGGAGAAGAGGGTGTAAGTTGCGGAGGGTTTGAAGCTTGAAGTAGATGTTCTTGTTGATGTTCTTTATGTGCGGTTGAAAGTTGAGTTGATCCAGTATGATGCCAAGGTATTTGACCTGTGATTTAACATGCAGTTCCATGCCATCATATTTGATGGAAAGTGGAGGTGAAAAATTGGGGGTCTTTGGTCACATAGAGGATCTTGGTTTTAGTTGTGAAGTTGTAGCCAGGTGATGATTTCTTTGGAGCAGGCAGTGAGAATAGTTGGGAGCAGTGCTGTGAAATGGGGTAAACATCATTATGTCATCGGCATAAATTTGATATCCGGCATTGAACTTTTGGACTGTATTGCAAAAAGGCCTGATGTAGATGTTGAAAAGTAAGAGCTTCCTTTTAAATTAAAAATAGTAACCAAGGCAATGTAATGTGCTAAGAACAGCCCAGAGAGACGTTAGGGCTGAGAATCTCATATCCTGTGTTGCTTCTGTGCACCTGTAAGACAGATCTCACAGGTTTTTTTTCTTTCACAGACAGATTACCTTGCACACAACTTTTTTCTTTGCTTAGAATGAGACGTGAGGGTGTTCTAGGGTGAATGTGTAACGCACTTGGATACCTTCTACAGTAAGTGGTTTTCTAGCTCTGCTTGGCCGAAGAACTACCACTTGCTCTGTGATAAGGCACAGATGGGCGCTCTTTGTCGGGGCATTCTGCTATTGCATTGCCAGCAGGACTCTCCATCACAACGGCGAAGCAGAAATGGCGACCGTCAAAGTGCTTGATGTCTGTCACTCAGTTTGAAAAGTGCCAGGCAGCATTTTTTCTGCTTTCTGATTGGCCACTCTTTCACCCTTGCTTCCAGTTGCTGTTCTAGACTGGTGTCTTTTTATGTTGCCATTTTATTTCCAGAATAAGCTGATCCGGTCCTGGGTTTACCCTGTCATTCCCCCCCAATGCCTTTAGAGGCTTTGAATTTCTGTAGATGCTCCAAAGGAATCCAGTGGTCCCAGATTTCCTTGGCTTGAACTGAACTTTTCATTAATTTTATTTTATCCATCGGGGATAAAGTCTTTGTCTACTTTTCGAGCACTAGGAAGGGAAGTTGCGGTGCCTTCCTGGCATTTAGCAGTGTGCTACCCTAGAAACCTTGGGATGCAAGGGACATAGTATAAAGGGTAAATTTTGGCCTTTTTTCCTTTTTGTTTTAAATTGGGACACTTTTGAGCACAGCCATATCCTGATTAAAAAAAAAATAGAACTGAACTAAAACGGCCGTGCTAATACAATTGGGCCTACATTTTCTTGTGGCTAAAGTGAAGTTTCCCAGGTTCTCCATGGGAACCAGCAATTGTATTCTGGTTGTGTTTACCGAGGGCTTCTTTTCGGGAAGACTGCCATCCCTCTCGTCTTTCACTTTTTCTTGTCAAGTTTCCACACCAGCTCTTTTACTATTTCTTTTATTACTTCCATCCTGGGCAATGGACCAGAGGACTGGGGAACGAGGGGAGGAAATATTGGACCCCTTGTGTGGCCGATCTTTCTTTTTCATGCAGATTTCGGAGATACTTGCAGGCAGGATGGATGAGATTCAGGGGAAGGATCTATGAAAGTCCTAGGGAGGTGGGGGGAAGGGAGTCTTTTGTGTTGCTGGAAGGGAAAAGGCCCTGTTACTGGCCTAAGACGTCTTTTCGGCCTTGAGGAGGGGAATGAGGCTGTGAAACTGGCATGAGAGAGTTGTAAGATCTTGTTGTCGCCTTACCCACTGGGCTGAAAAGGGCAAACCATGGGGTCTACATCGTGCCCCCCTGGCTTTCTGAGCTCTGTGGGAAATCAGCAGGTCATGGTGATGGTTGTTATGGAGGTGATGGTGTTGAATGTTGTTTCCTAATTTTTCACAACTGCGGACTCGATTTGCTGATGGTGATTCATAATTGTTGGTTTTGGAGGGAAGGGGTTGTGCTTGGTTTTGGAAAGGGCAACTGCTTTGGAGCTGGGGGTGCTGTGGAGGAAGGGGGGAGTGTAGTCTCAATCATGGCACAATGATGACACCTACTGGCTCATGATTTGCAAGGACCGTTAAAGAGCCCTAGTATATATGGTCCCTGGCCAAGAACTGTTAAAGACTAAAATAACAAGTTGAGTGGGGGTATAAAACGGGAAAAACCTCTTCTGGTAGTGGGCCCATGGTGTTATTTCCCAGCCCTGGTTCCAAACGAGTTTAAAGTCCCAAAGGAGAAAGTCTTTTGGCATTCTATAATAAGCCACCACTGGGAGTGTTTTAGCAGAGATCAACTTTCCCTTCTGCTTTTAGCAGATTGAATGCTTTCTTCTAGTAGTGTCTGCTTTTTAATTCTGAGCCCAGCTTATTTGACTGAGGGAGGTTGTCCTTCTCGCAGGGGATTTCCAGAGAAAATGAGATGCCAGGAATGATGCCTTCCAAGGGGCACAGAGGGAGAGGTCCCACTTGGCTCTCAGCCTATGAGCAGTTCATGCTTTTTGCAGAGGTTGTCTGACCGTGCTCGTTTACAGCCCATTATGTGTGAATGCACGCATGTAAAATGTAGGGGTTTTTTTTGAAAGGGTATCAACTCTGAAAACCTTCACTACATCACTAGTGGCAGGCACGAATCACCAGCTTTCTAATGGCCTCGGCGTGGGCAAGTGAATCACTTTCTTGGGGAGGGAGGGGGCCACTCTTGGTCACTCTTATGTTTTGAGCTCTTTCCAGTGAGGTACCAGAGTGTCTTTATTGTGGCTTCCTACCACTGCTTGGAGAGCCCTAGATTCTAGTCCCACAGGCGCTCCTTGTGGCCTTGAGCAAACCACTTAACCCTCCATTGCATCAGGTACAAAACATAGATTGTGAGCCCTTCGGGGACAAGGGAAATATATACTGTACTTGAATGTACACCGCTGTGACCCAGTGAAAAGTGGTATATGAGCAATGCTCAATAAATAAATCCCTATTCATTGTTTATCACACTAAATGGGCCAAGCCATTTTGTATATGGGGAAGATGGAGCTACTGGAAGGCGATGTAACCACATAAGATGTGCCGTGTTAGGTCAGACCATTAAGTCCTGCATCCTGTCTGATGGTGGCCAGTTTAGGTCACTAGAAAGAACGAGGCAGAAGGGGAGATCCGTTCCTTGTATTTCTTTCCTAGAGATGAGCGGTAGCTTTCCAAAGTCTACTTGGCCAACAATTGCAAATGGACTTTTTCCCTCTGGGCACTTGTCCAAACTCCAGCTGTGTTAGATGCCTTGACAATAACTGTTCACCACCACTACTACTACTTCTTCTCATTTGTATAGCGCTACAAGGCATACGCAGCACTATACAGACACATGTAAAAGACAGTCCCTGCTCATCAGAGCTTACAATCTAGGCAAGACAGACAACACAACAGCTGAGGACAAGGATACATCTAGAGGAATGGTAAGGAGACCAAGTGATGAAACCTGACATACAGACTCAGGTAGTTTGTTCCAGGCATAAGGAGCAGTAAGGTGGAAGGATCGAAGTCTGGAGTTGGCAGTAGAAGAGAAGGGCACAGATGGAAGGGATTTGCCAGAAGAGCGGAGTTCCCGAGGAGGGATGTAGGAAGAGAGAAGAGAGGAAAGGCAGTGAGGAGCAGCAGAGTGAGTGCACGTGTACGGCAGTAGGAGATGTTTGAACTGGATACGGATACAAATAGGGAGCCAGTGAAGCGACTTGAGAAGAGGGGTTATATGAGCATATTGAGGCTGGCAGAAGATTAGCCACGCAGCTGAGTTTTGAATAGATTGAAGGGGAGAGAGATGATTCAGAGGGAGACCAGCAAGTATGAGGTTGCAATAGTCTAGACGGGAGGTGACTAAAGAGTGGATAAGTGTCTTAGTGTGTGCAGAAAGGTAAGGACGAATTTTGCCAGTGTTATAGAGAAAGAAGTGACAGGTTTTAGCTATCTGTTGGATGTGTGCAGAGAAAGAGAGAGCAGAGTCAAAGATGACCCCATGGTTGCAAGCTGAAAAAACAGGGAGGAGTGTAGTGTTATCCACAAAAAATAGAGAAGGGAGAAAGGGGGAAGGTGGAAGGTGGATTTAGGGGGAAAGATAAGGAGCTAGTTTTAGCCATGTTCAGTTTCAGACGGCGGTGAGACATCCAGACAGCAATGTCGGATAAGCAGGCAGAGATCTGGGCCTGGATTCCTGGAGAGATTTCAGACGCAGAAAGGTAGATCTGAGAGTCGTCAGCATAGAGATGGGACTGAAAACCATGGGAGGAAATAAGTGCACCAAGGGACTGAGTGTAGAGAGAGAGAAAAGGAGAGGTCCCAAGACAGAGCCTTGAGGTACACCAACTGGAAGCGGGATGGCGGAAAAGGAGGATCCACCAGAACATACACTAAAGGTGCAGTGGAAGAGAGAAGAAGAAAACCAGGAAAGAACAGAGCCCCTAAATCCAAGCAGGGACAGGGTATCGAGGAGAAGGTGCTGATCAACAGTGTTGAAGTCAGCAGAAAGGTCAAGAAGGATGAGAGTCAAGAAGAGGCCTTTGGATTTGGCAAGGAACAAGTCGTTGGAGACTTTGGCAAGAGCCGTTTCTGTGGAATGTAGAGAATGAAAGCCAGATTGCACTGGGTCCAGAAAGTTTTGAGAGGAAAGCAAGTCAAGAAGTGGTGGTGAACCCCGCATTCATGTAGTTTAGAAGGAAGGGGGAGGAGAGCAATAGGTTGATAACTGGAAGGACAGGTAGGATCTAGTGAAGGCTTTTTGAGGAGAGGTGTAAGTACAGCATGTTTGAAGGCCACAGGAACAGTTGCAGTGGAAAGCAATAGGTTAAGGATATGACAGATGGAAGGGACGAGGCGGAAGAGATAGAGCTTAGTAGACAGGTGGAGATGGGATCAGAGGAGCAGGTAGTCAGTTTGGAGGAGGAGAGAAGATTTGCAGTTTCTTCATCAGTGATTTCAGAAAAGGAAAAAGGGTGACTGAAGGTGAGGAAGGATTTGGGATTGAAGGGGGGGGGGAGTGAGGTGGAGGTGATCCTTCAGATAATTCAAGGCTAATCTTCTGGACTTTGTCATGGAAGTAGCCAGTCAATGTCTAGGCAGACAGTGAAGGATGGATTGGGGGAGGAGGGACCTTGAGGACATTGAGCCTAGCAAAGAGACGCGAGGGTCAGTGGCAAGAAAGTTAGTCAGATAGACATTGTACTCTTGCTTGGTGAATGCTATGGCTGACTGGAAAGAGGTTAGCATGAATTTGAAATGTAGGTAGTCAGCAAGGGTACGGGATTAAAGCCAAAGGCGCTCAGCTGAGCGGGCACAGGAACGTAGGTAGCAGGTTGGTGAGGACAGCCAGGGTTAAGGTACAGGATGCCTCACGAGGAGCCACTGCATCCAGAGCAGAGGAGAGTATAGTGTTCAGAGAGTACATCCCTCCTCGGAAACTCCGCTCCTCTGGCAGATTCCTTTTAGCTGTGCCCTTCTCTGCTACTGCCAACACCAAACTTGGTTCATTCCACTTTCCTGCTGCATGTACCTGGAACACACTACCCAAATGTGTACGCCAGGCTCCATCTCTGGCTCTATTCAAATACAGGCTGAAAAGCCACCTCTTAGAAACTGCTTATGGATCCTTAGACTCCTATTCGCCTGCTATGGGTATCTTTATCATTTCCCGCAGTTGTTGTGTTGCCTATCTTGATTAGACTGTGAGCTCTGATGAGCAGGGTCTGTCTCTTACAGTGCTGTTTATGCCTTATAGTGCTATACAAATGATAAAAGTAGTGGTAGACTGTTAGTTGAGTGAAAAAGTATTTTCTTCAATTTGCTTTAAATCTACTACTTGGTAGTTTTTTGAAGTATCCCCCTCCCCACCTTGCCAATCCCCACCAGGCTTTTTCTTTGTTTCCGTGTCCTGTGTCTTACAGACCCTGTGTAATGGTCTCACAGGTCCTCAGTGGTCCATGGACCACAGGTTGGAAGCCACAGGTCTGGTGTGCTATACATTCCGGTGATCATTTTTAACGTTTTTCACAACCTCAAATTCACGACAGGGCTGGACTATAATGACCCTTAAACCGTGTGTTTTAGTGAAACAGCATGCATGGCAGATCTGCCAAAATGGTATAATAACAGCATTTTCTAGCCAGCGACTGATTACGCTTTGCAGTGGTAGATGTCAGAACGCCGTTTCGCGCTGCTAGCATTGTGCTTTCAGCTTTGTGCTACATATGCTCTCTGGAACTTGTGTGGGTCAAACTGGAAGAGTTAGTGGGGCACTAAACTGGCATCTTGCTGCATTGTCTTTCCCCAACCTGAATGCATGACTGCTGCAGTAATGCGGGTGGCGTGGCGCTGTTTGCACTGCGCTAAATGGGAAGTGTTAGAGCACGTCCCATGCTAGATGCCAGTCAGTGGTAGACGTTTTAGGACGGCTGGGGCTCTGCTAATGTAAACAGGGTCAGCCCCAGAGTTGCTTCAAGTTGTTGGCGCCCCAGGAAAACTGTAAGCCTTATCCCACACCGGCTGTCAGAATTTATTGTTTAGCTTTGAATGCCTTGCTCTTTATTTCTGCCCCCCCCCCCCCCCCCCCCCCCCAGAAGCTGTCGCTCTAGGTGACCGCCTAGTTTGCCTAATGGTTGGACTGGCATTGGCCAGGAGCATTAGCCCCTGTTGTATGCCCGACCCGAAACAATGTAAGTGGTAGCACAGGGGGTTAAGCAGTATGGCCAAGGTCACACAGGGATTGTCCTGTTCTTTAAGGCATTATATCAAGTGCCATAAACCATAAGTGGGGAGATGGGACCAAGGTCTCCAGTTACTGTAGCTCTGTGCTCTTGCCACCTGCTGCCAAACCACCCCTACCATCCCCCACCAGGCACTGATGTTTCCTAGAGAAGTGTATACGTCGCCGCTCCAGGACTATTGGCGGCAGCGTCTGTGGCACATGATATGGAAAGCGGTAGCAGAAATTGACTCAAACTGACTTCCTCTGTCATGCTTAATATACTTAGTTGCATTTATTTGCTGGTATTGACCGTATGTCAGCGAGGATTGTCCGAATGTCTCTACAGGGAATATTAGATATGTTTTTATACATATGACCTAAGAGCAAGACTAATTTATATTACCTGGGTTGTTCAGAAAGACAGATCTGCCCTATGGCCCTCGAGGAACAGGAGCTGAGAATCTCTGCTATAAGCTCTTTGGAGTAGGAAACTCCTTGTTGCCCAGGCATGACTCTTTATTAACTCTACAGGGGCTGGATGAATTCCATTATGACCCCTAGAGGTGTCGGCGTGTGGCACTTGCTTGGAGAAGACCCATGATGCTAGTGGTTGGAATATTCCCAACATGCTTCTGCGCAGAATTGCACCAGTCTCAGGAGACGGAATTTAGGAGGTTCTGGGGATAAATTCTCAAAACCTCAGCGGGGAACTACATGCATAACACTGGGGAGAGGGGAGGGATTCTGCTTGAGTGGATTTCAGCAGACAAAAGTCCACAAATTTATTTATTTAACAGTTTTTATATACCGTCTTTCTACAATTCAAGACGGTTTACAGAGAACAGAACACAGCAGTATATTTCAACTGATTACCCAGAAACAAACATAACGAGGGTATAAGTGGTTAATATAAGTAATTTTGTCCATGGGGAGTCTTCATGGACAAGAACTATTTACATGCTTATTTACAGGAGAGGTGGGGAGAGGTCAAAGGAGATGAATTGGGTAGGGTGTTAGAGGGAGGGTTGAGCGGGAGAGAAAGGGTGTAGAGGGAGGGCTATGGTGGTAGGGAAAAATGTTCCTGGAAGAGATGGGGTTTTAGCTCCTTCCGAAACTCAGAGTGATCAGAGCAGTTCCGTAGTTCATACGGTAGGGCATTCCATTCCCTGCCTTGCGCTCACCCATGTTAACCCCAGACCACACCAAAATATCAGTTCTGTCTACACCATTGAAGCATACATCTAGTTGAATTTGGAGGCATAACTGGGGGCCACTTTGAAGTTTCCAAAGCATTTGTAGATAGTCTAACCGACTGCATAAGTTAACGTTGCTAACACATATTTACTGCAGGGCCCATTTTATTCCAGCTGAATGTTTTGCCATGGATGCGTGTTAATGGCTTTAGCATGGGCTGTTAGTAAAGAACTCCTTGAGGGCTTTACGTTCTCATGCCTTAAAGTACACACGGTCTTCTGAGCCACCAGCCAACCAAATTCTGCGCAGTTACTTTGTGTTTGAAGATCAGTTAGGTTTGCGTAGGCCAAACCGTCGGTGTGTACTTTTGTCGGTCAGGCAGTTTGCTAATTGGCTACTTGTCTTTCCCCTTCCTCACTCCACAGTTTACATCAGCTATCACTGGTCCCAGTATAAAATCTGAGAGCTGTTCTATGGCCGCACCATAGAAATGCTAAAGACAGACAGACAGAAACTTTTTTTTCTTATTCCAAAGACCCTCCCTTGTCGGCTCCTCCTAATTTGCTGTTTCAGCTCCCTTTTGCACGTCCCTAAAAATAACCCTTGAAAGATACAATGGCAATGTGTTTGCAATCTACCAGAGGTAGGGGTGGGGGGGGGAGGGGGGGGAGGAGGAGAAGTGTTGCAATAGAAGGAACTACAGGGGGAGGAGGGAAAAATGCTTTAAAAAATCTATTCAGCAAAATTGACCTTTTTGTCTCTTGTTCTGATTGCTGAATGCAATAAAGCTATTCATAGGCCGCACAGGGCCCTCGTATGTATTGAATGGGAGACGTTGCTATGATACAGGTTTCTGGAGACATTTTTACACTTAAAGGCCTGCAAACCTTACTCCTCCACCCATAAAAAAATAGGGGGGGGGGAGTCAAAACGGTTAATGGAAATAATGGCTAGCTGCATTGCAATGAGATGTGGAAAATATCATTCTCTCCTCTCTTCCTCTCCCCACACCAAACACACATTTATACTTTAGCTTATTTTTATGTTAAGCAGAGGCGCTCCGTATAGAGGAGAGAGAGTGGCAAGGTGGTGGTGGAAAGGGAAAATGTAATCTCATAAGTCTTGGACCGACACAAAATCTGTTTAAAGATCCACTTGTGAGCTGGCTGAACATCCTCAGTGAGGCCTAATTTTAACTAAGGGAAGGTAAATCTGGTTCTCAAGTGCTTCAAACCAGTTGGGTTTTCGAGACAGCTCTCCTGAAGATGCATGAGACGTATTTGCATTTTGTGCATATTCAGTGTGGTGGACATGCCAGAGTCCTGACCGGGCTCGCGGCCCTCGAGGGCCAGAATTAACTAGTCTTGATGAAGTGAGGAGGGCAGAGATTGGAGACTGGCAACCCCGTCTACATCCAAGGAGTTTCTCAGGATGGGAATTCAGTGTTTTTCATACTGATCGAGACTTTTGTAAGATTTCTCACTCAGTGTCACTCATAGTGTAGCAGCAAAGCGCAGACAAACCAATGATACCAGGAGTCTGTTCAGAAGGTCCAAATCATTTATTTGTGCACAAGTCTCGAACTAGTCAATTTCAAAATGGCTGAGCCAAGTTTTCAAGCATTACAACAACTTTTATAGACTTCTGTTCCATTCTAGGTATAGAAAAACATTTCATTGGTCCCGGTACTCTCCCGTACCCCTTCCATTGGTCCCGGTACTGATAAGTTTATCCAATTATGTCCCTTCAGTGGGCATGGCACCTGCATACCCCCCTTCTAGTCCCAATTACAATGGTCAGTTCATCAACTTGTTACTTTCACACTCTCAAGGCCATAGAGCCAATTTGTGCATGCAGGGGAGCAGGGCTCTGCAACTCATCTGTCAGCACTCCCAATTATATTCCTTGCAGATGTACTTTTTCTTATCAGTAACTTTTAAACACATTTTTCTGTATTTTTCCATCTCTCAGTTCTGCTTACCTAAGTTAGTTTAGTTCTCTTACAGAGTTCTATCCTACAATAGCAGCATATTGGGGGATGTGCAATCCTATGGGCCTCTCCACAGACTTCACTTACAGGTCAAGCTAGCTAGGCCTGCCTGCCTATGTCAGACACCGTGGATCACAGGCCTGCACCTGCCACATTCCCCCCTTTGATTAATCTCACCCTATTACTTAATAAGGTGTGAGAGTTAAATCACCTTTAGAAGAATCACATCATGATTGAAGGATTTCGACTAGGGCTGGCTTTGTATAAAGCCATTATTTTAGTTGCGGTCTTCCGCTCTACTGTACTATCAATAGCATTATGAATGGAACGCATACAACATGGGATTAAACATGGTAATAAGAAAATAACAGCAACAAGAATTAGTACTAAGACAATGAAAGTCTTAAATCCTCCCATCCAAGAGAAAAGGTTAGCAAACCAGTTAGGAAATTTCAATGAGTGCCAAGTCTGTACTGGCACATAAGCATGTCTTTGCATATCTTTAGCAATTTCTTCAACTACTTGACCCTTATCATCTATTTTCAAACAGCAATTAGTTAGATTCAGTTTACCACATACTCCTCCTTCTGCTGCTAACAAATAATCAAGTGCTAAGCGGTTCTGATATATAGCAGTGCGCATCTGAGTACTTTGTCTAGCTAAGAGCGTAAGAGCATGACTAGTTTCATTGGTTATTATTTCAACTACTGCTTGTAAGCGAATAATACGATTAATCATATAGATTGGAGTACGATAACCATACATACCATCATCATTCCAAGTGGCAGGCCCATAATACTCAATGATTCTTTCTGGTGGCCAATCATCACCTTGCCACTTCTCCCACTTGCCTATCTGTAAGGCTTCTCTTTTCTGTCTTAGTGCTCGTTTGTGTCGGTGGGTAGTGTATACAGGGTATCCTAATTGTTCTCCGTGTTCAGTGTTTAACAGAAAGAAAGAAGGTCTGATGGTTCCTAAGACACATGCTCCTCCCCAGTGTGGCGGGAGTTGTGCATACGCTCGGTTTCCACAGATCCAATATAGGCCAGGTGGGGCTTGCCAGGCTTGGACTTTGGCAAGGTTAGTCCATAAACCAGCAAGTTCAGGAAATCTGGCTAATGGGTTAGGAGGTTCAGGGTGTCTGATTCCTGACCACCATGCTGTCTTTTTGGTCGTGGCATTATAGTACTTCTGGCTAAGACAGACCAGCTGTCCTACCTTCTGGGTGAACTGGGGTCCAGTTCTGGCATAGCAAAGACGTCCAACGATTGAGTGCGCTAACACCCACTCACTGGTAGTCTTGTGTAATTCAGTCTGATTGTAAACTAAAGAATAATTCAATTCTTGGGCTTCCCATGGCCACTGGTCTCCCATTTGGGTTCCGCCACAGAAATAGCAATCTGAGATCTTAAGACTAGATACTACTGCTCCAGCTAATTCTAAAAATAAATTCTGTGAGGGATGAGGGATCTCAAACTTATTTACATGCATAGCTTCATAAAAGGTATTATGAATATGATATTTAGATGACTTGTGGGCTTGGGTATTCAATCTGATATACACAATGGTTCCTGGATCTATTGCCCCTCCAGCAATACGTAAACCAAACTTGTATCCTTGTTTCCATGCATGGGGATTGTGTATACGTAAGTGTAAGGGGTTGCAAGCATCTTTCTGACATTTATCATTTGTGGTTGGCTTGGTTAAAGTAGCCATTCGTTTATCTATTTTCTCATCAGTTATACCAGTGTTCCAGGTAGCATAAAAAACACATCCCCAATACGGGCAATAGTAGTCTGCCGCTGGTGCAGTACTATAGCCTGATCCCGTTTTACCTGTACACTTCCACCAATTTGTGGCACCTTCTGGACACATGTACTTATGGTCATTCCGATACGCTTTCTCCCAAGTACCACAGGTGGAATAACTATCTCTATTAATGGCATTACATGCATCAAAACTCAAAACAGCAGGTTTAGTAATGTCCTTAAGTGGTGGTGTAGCAGCTAGTATAGGTCCATCTGCATCCTTCCATCGTATTTCCAACGTGTAATAGGATGGATTCTGATGCGGATTATAGCATGCTCTAATTTTGCCATGAGTGCAAACATTTAGTTCAGTGGTGTTATAGATACACCGAGTCACTGTTCCCTTGCAGGTATAGTAAGAATGATAAATCAAAGTCTGAGTTACTTTCAGTCCAGTTCTAGTAGAAGTAATGCAAGCAGTGCATGGAGGTAGAGCATAAGTCTGTTCAAAACCTCCAAATAAGGCAACCAAGGCAAAGCAAAAGTAAAGATGCATGTTGATGTTGATTGGAGTTCTTCTGAATCCTCAGCTTGCTGATCTTGATCACGACGGTCTTTTATTCTTCGTCCCGTTTGCTAATGAAGCAATTTAACGGGTGCTGAGTGTTGATTGAAGATCCTCAGGTTGTCCAGTACACATTAACCAACTTAGCAATTCAGTTGGTTTTGAAGTATGGTTCAATATAGTATCAAAGTAGTGTGCCAAATTGCACGCAAATTGGGTTCGTTGAAACAAAACTGTTGCTGCATGGAAAACAGCAATCCTCTTCGAAAGACTTGGCTACTGCAAAGCACTTGTGATGAAGTGTCTAAGCTGCTGGTTGCCGTCTCAGAGTAACTCGCAAGGGTGCATCAAGATGCTGTTCTGCTGTCCACTGCTCAGGTTCAGGATCAGCGGCGGGCTTGACTCTGCTGTGGTGGATCCAGGCGTCGATCTCGGCTACCTTTACTGCAGTTGGGGTAGACAGGATGACGGTGTACGGTCCCTTCCAATGGGGTTCCAACGGTGTCTTCTTCCAATCTTTGATCCACACCGAGGTACCAGGCTGATAGGGATGCAAGGGTTCCGTCAGGTTGATAGGCAACTGGTCATGGATCCACGCATGGAGAGTCTGCAGAACAAAACTAAGA
This sequence comes from Ichthyophis bannanicus, assembly GCA_033557465.1. Lineage (NCBI taxonomy): Eukaryota > Metazoa > Chordata > Amphibia > Gymnophiona > Ichthyophiidae > Ichthyophis > Ichthyophis bannanicus. The sequence goes on from CM066045.1 coordinate 60,816,563, forward strand.
GCTAGGAGTTCTTGTCTGGTTACTTCTGAACCAATTTGGGCTAAACTTCCTTTGACTCCCTGCACTATTGGTGGGGGTTTACCATACAAAACTTCAAAAGGGGAAAATCCTGTTGACTTTACAGGAGCTGAGCGTATTCTGAGTAAAGCTATTGGGAGCACTTGGGGCCACTTCAAGTGTGTCTCCTGACAAAGCTTGGACATTTGGGCTTTTAGGGTACGATTCATTCGCTCAACTTTCCCTGAACTCTGGGGTCTGTATGCAGTGTGGAGTTTCCATTGTATCTGCAAAGCTTTTGCTAACTGCTGAGTAACTTGGGAGACAAATGAGGGTCCATTGTCTGACCCTATTACTGCTGGAATTCCGAACCTAGGGACAATCTCTCTCATTAAGACTTTGGTAACTTCTCGGGCTTTCTCAGTTCTGGTTGTGAAGGCTTCTACCCACCCAGAGAAAGTACAAACTAATACTAACAGGTAATGGTATCCATTGGCTCTTGGCATTTCGGTAAAATCAACTTGGAGGTTGTGCATGGGGGGTTACACCTCCTGACTGAACTCGGGGTGCCGTTATAAGGCCTTGCTTGGCATTATTTTTGGCACAGGTTAGACATTGACGTGCTACTGAGGCTGATATGGTTGTCAGCAGAGGGATGTAAAAATGTGGTCTGAGTGCTTTTTCCATAGCACTTTTCCCATAGTGGGTGGCTTCATGGAAAGCTTTGACAAAGGATGGTCCTAACAGTTCAGGAATTACTATTCGTCCAGGGGGTTGACTGCCCTCTTCTGGTGGCAGCTCAATCCATCCATCTTTTAGTACTCCATCTTCTTTGTTAAAGTAGTAATCCAATTCTTTGGTGGTATATCGTGGTGTCCATAAATTCAGAGGTACTGGAAACAATGCTGCTTGCATTGGCATAGCTTGTGGGGCAATCTGTCCTGTCATAGCTGCTTGTCGGGCTGAAGCATCTGCAAATCTATTTCCTCGGGCAACTTCTCCTTTTCCTGCTTGATGTCCTCTACAATGCATAACAGCTACACGTGTTGGGGCCCAAACTGCATCAAGTAACATCAATATCTCGGGACCATATTTGACTGATTTTCCTCCAGATGTGATGAGCCCTCGTTCTTTATAGAGAGCTCCATGGGCATGCAGAGTGGTGAAGGTATATTTGGAATCCGTATATACATTTAGCACGAGTTTTTCTCCTAACAATAATGCTCTGGTGAGTGCTATCAATTTGGCTTTTTGGGCTGATGTGCCTGAGGCTAGAGCTGATGATTCAACTACTTCGTGTTGAGTGACGACTGCATATCCGGCACAGCGTCGTCCATCAAGGATGAGACTGCTCCCATCAACATAATAGATTTGGTCAGGGTTGTCTATGGGCACATCTGTCAAGTCAGGTCGACTGGAGAACACAGTTTCCATGACTTCGATACAGTCATGTTCTGGGAGTTCTTCACTGATGGGTATCAAGGTGGCTGGGTTCAAGGCATGACTCACTTCCAGTTGTATCTGTGGGTTTTCACATAACATGCTCTGGTACTTCAACATTCGGGAATTGGTGAGCCAATAATTTGCTTTCTGTTCCATGAGAGCAAGGACTGAATGTGGCACAGTGACTCGTATGTTCTGTCCTAGTGTGAGTTTGTCTGCTTCACTCACTAGTAGCGCTGTAGCTGCAACGGCTCTCAGGCATGGTGGCCATCCTTTGGCCACAGGGTCCAATTGTTTCGATAGGTATGCTACAGGTCGCTCCCAATTTCCCAATTTCTGAGTCAACATACCTAAGGCATTTCCCTGTGCTTCATGTACAAAGTGGAAAGGCTTGTGGACATCTGGTAGTCCAAGTGCTGGTGATGACATCAATTCTTCCTTTAATTTCTGGAAGGCTGTATCCTGCTCAAGTCCCCACTCCAGTGGTGACTTCTCTTCTCCTTTTGTGGCTTCATACAGTGGTTTAGCAATTTGGGCAAAGTTAGGTATCCAGATTCGGCAATATCCTGCCGCTCCCAGAAAGGCTCTGACTTGCTTTCTGGTTGTTGGAGTTGGAATTCTGCATACTGCTTCTTTTCTTTCTCTGCCTAATCTTCTGCTTCCTTGGGTAATACGAAAACCCAAGTATTTCACTTCCTTTTGGCATAGCTGTGCTTTTGCTCTGGAAACTTTGTATCCAGCTTCATCTAGTAACTGCAAGAGATCTTTGGTGGCTAGTATACATTCACTTTCTGATATGGCAGCTATCAACAGATCATCCACGTATTGGAGAAGCACTCTCTTCCCCGGGGCTACTGGATAGCTTGAAAGGTCTTGATTCAGTGCAGCACTAAAGATGGTAGGCGAATTCTTGAATCCTTGGGGTAATCTTGTCCAGGTGAGTTGGCCCCCTCTTCCAGAGATGGGGTCCTGCCATTCAAAGGCAAACAATATCTGACTTACAGGGGCTAATCTTATGCAAAAGAATGCATCTTTTAAATCCAGTACAGTGAAATGGGTAGCTTCAGCAGGTATCAGTCCTAGAAGAGTGTAAGGATTGGGTACAACTGGATGTATAGTTTCAACTGCATCATTTACTCTTCTTAAATCTTGCACTGGGCGGTAATCATCTGTCCCAGGTTTCTTTACTGGCAACAGTGGAGTGTTCCATGGGGATTGACATACTTTTAGTAGGCCATACTCGAGCAATCTTTGTAGGTGGCGATGAATGCCTTCGATTGCAGCTCTTGGGAGAGGGTACTGTTTGACGTGCACTGGTGTAGCACTAGGCTTGAGGGTTACAATCACTGGAGCTATATGCTTGGCTAGGCCTGGGGGACTGCCTTCTGCCCATACTCCAGGTGGTGCATGGATGTTCTTTAAAGTTTGTTCAAAATAAGTGTCTTGGATAGAATCATCAATGTAATACCTCCATTCTTCTTCTCGGGGAACTGTCAGCAGCATTATTCCTGCTGGCTTGGCTTGGGGATTTACTGTCATTTGCATTTCTCCTTGTTCAGAGAAAGATATCTGTGCTTGAAGCTTGGCTAACATATCTCGTCCCAGTAGTGGCACTGGACATTCGGGCATGTAAAGGAATTGATGAGTTATTTGCTGTCCTCCTAGACTGCATATACGATTCTGGAGAAAAGACTTTGTGGCTTTGGCACCAGTTGCTCCTACAATGGTGACTGCTTTTGTAGAGAATGGGGCTATCTTTTTGTCTATTACTGAATGTTGTGCTCCAGTATCAACCATAAAGTCCATAATTTGGTCTCCTATTTGTATTCCGACCATAGGCTCCTGGAGACCTAAAGCAAACTTGGAGCCCGGTCTGTCCTAATCCACGTCATTCTCATCATGGACCGGTGTGGCCAATGCTTGAATGGCTCCTCCTCCTCTTTCTCGCTGGAATTGTTCTCGATTGGCTCCTCCGCGATTTCGGGGATAGCCTCGTCTTTCTTCTCGCCACTGATGATTGCTGTCGTCATCTTGCTGGGCGTCTTCGAGTTGCGGGCACGTATCTCTCCAATGTCCTTCTTCTCTACAGTAGGCGCATTGGTTCACGCCTAGCTTCTGGGTCCGGCCTCCGCCTTGACCCCGCCTTCTTCCTCTGCTCCGTCGACTAGGGACACCTCCCCTTTTCTGTTCAACTATGGCCGCAGCCAAAAAAATCAGCTTTCTTCTTCATCTTTCTATCACATTCTCTCTGTCTTTCATTATCACGATTCACATACACTTTATGAGCGACTTCCAGTAACTGTGTTGCATTCATGCCCGCAAACCCTTCTAACTTCTGTAATTTACGTCTAATGTCTGGTTGAGTCTGGTTTACAAAAGCAGAATTCACCATACATAAACTTCCTGGTGCCTCGGGATCATAGGGGGTATACATCCTGTATGCTTCAGTTAGTCTCTCATAAAAATCTGCTGGGCTCTCATCTATACCTTGGATAACTCCTGCAACTTTGGAAAGGTTCATAGCTTTCTGGCATAATGCGACCTCCAATTTAACAAATCAGTTGTAGAGAAAGGGATATACACATAAGTTAGGGGTCCCGCTACCACCTCTTCATTATCGTTCTTTATGGGCACTCCAGGGACTTGCCGTAAAGGCAGCATCTTGGCGGGAGCTGTCTTTTGCGATCTAAGGACTGTTTTCTTAACTATCTTCCCGGGGACTACTTTTGCTTTCTCAACAGGTTTCACTTTGGGTGTCTCTTTTGCCGGCCCGCTGGCACTCGCAACTGCTTGTACGCTATCATCTTCACTTTGGACATTTTCTTTTTCATCCTCTTCTCCCTCTACTTCTGACTCGCTTTTTATGGCATCCTCTTCTTCAACTAATTCCTCTCTCTGCCCTCCAGGAGGGGGTTCAGGGGTTGGGTCCCGCTCCGGCCGTCTCTGGGGTTCTGGGGCAGGACGCCGGGCTACTCTTATTGGACCTGGGGTTCGGGGCTGTCTGGGAATTATCTCTGGGGAATCAGGATCTACCAGGATGGGCTTCTTTCTGGATTTCTTATCCTGCTCTTTCATTTTGGGCTGTTCCGTTTTCTGTCTAGAATCTGTTTTAGCTAACATTATTCTGCACTGTTCCTCATAACAGCGCTGCGCCCAGGGGGGCGGATCTTCACAAATACTTAACCAAGAATCTATATAGGGGTACTGATCGGGGTGCGCTATCCGCACTCTACGGTGTATTGACTGAATAATCTCTACATTGAACGTTCCCTCTCGGGGCCAGATGGGGTCTAGATCGGGCCACTCCCTAGTACACAAAATCTGCAAACGGGCTGCTGTCATTTTAATACCATAATCTCCTGAATATCCCTCTTTAAAATGTGCGATCATACATTCTAATGGAGTGTTTCTAGTAGACCCCGCCCCTCCCATTTCGATGTGTGCGCGCAACAACAGACAAAAGGGAAAAGGAGGGCGGACCGTGGGTAAGGGGTCCTCACGGCCCTAGAAACGTATAGGGAGTACAAATAACAAGACAAGACGACAATCGCTTCCCCCTTTTCGCGACCTGAACGCGGTCGCCCGGTCAGGAAATGCGCTACTCAGGGGTCCGCCTTCACTTGGTCCGTGCTGCCAGACCTCTCATTCACACTTCGTTCACACAATCATGCTAGCAACGTATCCCAGAATGCATTCATTTCTATCTATTCTGACTAGTCTTTTTCCCAATTACAATAAGGATGGGGGTTTCACCCGGCGAATTCCCATGCGGGGTTACTCGGCCCTTCCTTGAGAGGTGATCAGGCTCTCTTACCAAGTCCCAATATCTCGAGATTACAAATTCCAAATTCCAAGTTCCAATGGCAGTACTGCTCTTTCTATTTCTGTCTAGACACCAAATCAAAACTATACTCACCGGATCCGGTCCTCAAACTTCCCAAGCAGGCGCATGAGTTGGACCTCGGACTCCCCTCACTCGGGTTCGAGGCGTTGGCTCCAGCCGGGCCCGGCACCCGCCAAGGTCCGACCAGCTCCCTCCGATACAAGGGACCGGTGGCGCCAGGGAGCAGCCCTCGTCGGAAGGGCGCGATCCCGGCAGGACCAAGCCTATAGAGGCGGAAAGTCGTGGTATATTGCCCTATATACACTTTGATTCCACAACTTCCCGGCCAATGCACCAAGAATATGTAGCAGCAAAGCGCAGACAAACCAATGATACCAGGAGTCTGTTCAGAAGGTCCAAATCATTTATTTGTGCACAAGTCTCGAACCAGTCAATTTCAAAATGGCTGAGCCAAGTTTTCAAGCATTACAACAACTTTTATAGACTTCTGTTCCATTCTAGGTATAGAAAAACATTTCATTGGTCCCGGTACTCTCCCGTACCCCTTCCATTGGTCCCGGTACTGATAAGTTTATCCAATTATGTCCCTTCAGTGGGCATGGCACCTGCATACCCCCTTCTAGTCCCAATTACAATGGTTAGTTCATCAACTTGTTACTTTCACACTCTCAAGGCCATAGAGCCAATTTGTGCATGCAGGGGAGCAGGGCTCTGCAACTCATCTGTCAGCACTCCCAATTATATTCCTTGCAGATGTACTTTTTCTTATCAGTAACTTTTAAACACATTTTTCTGTATTTTTCCATCTCTCAGTTCTGCTTACCTAAGTTAGTTTAGTTCTCTTACAGAGTTCTATCCTACAATAGCAGCATATTGGGGGATGTGCAATCCTATGGGCCTCTCCACAGACTTCACTTACAGGTCAAGCTAGCTAGGCCTGCCTGCCTATGTCAGACACCGTGGATCACAGGCCTGCACCTGCCACAATAGAGCTGGCACCCATGCGGTATCTAGCCTATACATGGCTGAGGGATTTCAGCGGCTAGGACGGTCTTTTCTTCACCTTTTCCTCCAGCACCAAGGTAGCCAGAAAACGGAAATGTGGATTTTCTGTTTGTGCTTTCCAGATCATGCAGTCTTTCTCCACGTTGTGATCTGTTGCTTTGCCCTGTCCTGCTGTCCTTTCTTCTGAATAAGTAGAGCCAAGAGGTTATTTTCTTCCATCTCAAGGGGTACATAATGTTCCGAGTAAATCTAGGAGTATTTGAAGAGGCAAGGAGCGTCTGTTCTAATGGAGGAAAGCACAGTAACATGGTAAATGATGGCAGTAAAAAGACAGCGTGGTCTGTGCTGTCTTCCCAGTTATGAGCATATAAATTCTCATACTGTCACTCACCCCTCATAGCTCTTCTTGAACAAAATCATCACATTCTCAGAAAATGATGTTCCTTTAACTATCTCCACCTTATGTACTCTTATCCTCACCCTTCTCATGTCCCAGATCGATTACTGTAACATTACTTACAATGGAATTACAAATACCAACCTCGTGAAACTTCAGCGTATCCAAAATGCAGCAATTAAATGACATTTATGGCGCAACAAAATATGACCTGTAACCCCTCTATTGACTGCGAAACACCAACTCCACATCTCCAACACAACAAATTTTAAAATATTAATTCTATCCCACGCAGCTTTCTATACTGGTGTCTCACAATATTTGGCATTACATCTTATCCCATATATACCCAACAGAACACGTCATTCCTTAAATGCTTATCTGCTTGTTACCCCAACAAAGCATCACGCACACCTAGAATCTATCAGAACCTCCGCCTTGTACTGCCCAGCCCCCCAGCTCTGGAATGCATGACCATTTTATCCCGAAGGGACGAAACCCCCCTCAAGAAATTGTAAAAAGAACTTAAAACGTGTTACTTCCAGGAAGCATTGGACATCAGTGATGCACTGGCACTAATGTGGTGAGATCTGAAGGCCCCTGTACTGACTAGTCCCTCGAGCCTCACTGTTCTCCTCTCCCATTAATGCTTTCATCCAAAGCTATATCTACGCAGACCTTGCTTCTGTCTCTCCTAATCTTCCCTTTCATGTCCTAATTTATAGCCATTGTATTTTCTTTTACTCTGTTTGACACTTTTGCTTATATATTTTATTGCTTTAACTGTAAACTGCTTTGATCTCGATAAAGTAGTATATACAATCACATAATAAATTATAAACTATACTCAACCCCAGGGCTGATGCGAGGTTATTGGGTGTCCTAGGCAAACCTTCAGGCTTATGCCCCCCTCCCCAGATTGTTGGAATGAACATAATTTTGGTAATTAAATTCAACACCACTTTTTCCACAATAATCCTATCAGATTGCATAATTAGGCATCATGGGGCATATTCAAAAGGATTAACATGTATGTCTGGGGCCGGCGGCTTGAATGAGGAACTTATTCCACCTCGGAAATGGAATAAGTTCCCCTGGTCGACGGGGGACGGTGGGCCCAGGGCACAGAAAGGGCAGGAGGGGGCATAGGACATTCCCTGCGGCTCAACCCTGGCCTTGGGAGGCCAGATCAGGGTCAGGCTGCGGGGAAAGCACATTTTAAGCTGGTGGCTGGGGATCGTGACTTTTCAATGGAGCCGCGGTGCCATGGCAACCGGATGCCATGGCGCTATGGCTCCATTGAAAAGCCCTGACTGAGTTAGCCGGGCAAGGCCACAGGGCTAGACGTGTCCCGCGGGATCAGAATCCCAGCCAACTATGCGTCCAGTTCCAACCAGACGCACAGAGGGCCGGAACATCCATGTCAGAATCGGGCCCTAAGCGTATGACACACGCTTTCTGCCACATTCACAAGTTCACTTGCTCAAACTCCCTTCTCTCGTACGTTTTTTGCAGCCAGCGCGGCAACCCAGCTGCCATCGGGCTTGCGGCTTTTTCTTGTTCTATCTCCCACCGCCCCCAGTGCTCACATCAGTCACCACTACTACCGCTTGCCCAAACATGTGGTAGCGGCAATAGCACTCAGAGAAAGACCTGGGCCTCCATGTGCACCACTGATGTTTTGTCTGTCCTATGCCCTCTGACGTAGACTTCCTTTGTCTGAAGGGAGGGGTCAGCAGGGTCATTACTAGTGCTGCATATGGACATGCAAACTGTGTACCTTTTTTTGTATTCCATTGCCACCGCTGAAGGTCCAGGAAAGTGGCGGAGAAGGGCCCAGGTTGGGGGAAGGAGATGGTGAATAGGGTGGAGGGAGCCTGGACATATATGCAGGTGATGCATCAGCTCCAAAGAGCCATAGTCTGTTCCGTCTCTCTGCCGCTCTTTCCACTCTCCTTCTCCGGTTCTTGGGCTGACAGCATGGAACTCTTCCATACCAAGGGCCACTACACTCTCCAGAAGGGCAAGAAGGCGCTGTTGTGTAGCCGCAAGGATGGTAGTGTGGAGGTCAGAGTCACTACTGATTTTCTTCTTCTGCCCTGTAATGCCATTTGCTTGGGCCTCATGGAGAGAATTATTGGGAAAGTTTAGCTCCATTGAGATCTTCCATGTTAGCTTCTTCTAATTTGCCAAAAAGCATTGATTGGCAAGCTTCCTGGAGACGTACAGAGACATACAGGTAGATGCTGGACATGGAGAAGCTGGAGTAGGAAGACAGAGGGAAAATATAGGGATGGAAGTGAAGACAGAAGGAGAAAGAAATAGTCAAATGGATTGGAGACCCTAGAGAGAGAGTTAAGAGAAGGTAGATAAAGAATTTCGGGACCAATTATTCAGAGGGATTAATGCGGTTAGCTAACTGTGTTTATCCCTCTATCCAGGATATTCAGTTGGTGCTGCTGAATATTCCCAGGTGTGGCCTCTGCGTTCTGGGGGCGGCACCTGTCCATAAACAGGCAGAGGCGATATTAAGTCGCTGCTTGGTTATGGCAAAGTGGGAAAGTAAGGCGTAGCAAAGGCTGGCTTAACGTTCGCTGTGGAAGCTAAACCAGGCAACCGCTGAATATCGCCGCTACCCAGTTACCTTCCTGCCAATCAGGGCAACCCGGATATTCAATGCCGGGGCTGGATATGTTCCTGGCATTGAATATCTGGGTTTAGGTTTCAGTGCTGGTGGCGTTAGAACAGCTGCCCACTGCTGCCGAATCCCCCCTTGGACTTTATAGTTGATATTTCAATAATTGTTACAGTGCGGTGGGAAATGTATTAAATGTACTGCTATTTCCATTTCTCTGACGTTGCACCGGATTCTTAGGGTTTTAATTTGATTTTTACCTACATATTTCTATTGTCAGCTGTGGTAACTTTGTTCTGTACTCGGTGAAGGTGTGTCTGTGTTTAGAATGCATAGCAGAGGCCAGCACTGAATGTGTAGGGACATGCGATAATCCGGCTTGTTCGGTTTTCCCAGTAGGTGCTCCTGATGTGACAGGTGCCCTGCAGTCTCTCTAGTGGGCCTTGTTCGAGGTGGGCCCTTACTGGTGTTATGGAACGGTAGATTTCCTCTATCCAGATCGACTTTTGTAGGGTATTGTATTACTCCACAGTATGTCTGATATGGGGAGGGTTTCTGATGTTACTGAGATGAAACAAGAATCGGGGTTTTTCTTTTTTTGTATGGCGAGTTCTACAGCGATATGTCCTGGTTCTGATCTGGAGGGAAGGACTGAAAAATTGCAAGTTAAAATAAAACCAAACAAAACTAAATATCATTTTTGTGGTGCTCTTTTCGTTGGCAAAGCAATACAACACGCATACTGTATCTTTCCAAATGTATACCATGAACCAGTCTGACTCACAGGGATGGCAAATGTCACGCTTTGGGATGGCGTCTCTGGGGGTCCCACTTTCGGTTCTTGTCTGCGTGTTTCCCTTTCTTATTTGTGGTCCCTTATTCTGTATTTGGTGAGGGTTTGTCCATGTTCCGTGTATGTGGCCCAGCTGAGGGATTCTGTGAGCCTGTAGTTTTAGCACAGGGATCAGTAGCAGGGCAGCTTGTTGTACTTTCAGTGTGTATCTCCGGACTGAAGGCATATTGGTGATGGTCTCGGACTATGTTAGGCATGTTGGGGCCCAGTGCAGTTCCAAGCACCTGGAATCTCTCCAGGAGTGAATCACTCCACATTGCCGAGCAGGCCCTGGTGGTGCTGGGGCCATGGGTAGTTACCCTCCTTTCCTGCCTTTTCCTCCCCCCACCCCCAAATATAACTCTAGGAGTAGGTACGATATTTCCAGTGCTGTCTCTTCGTAAGTAGGGGGCTTTACGGGGCGAGTCCTGGGAGTTAGTGCTGTTTTCGGGATAAAAGGTTTTCTAGATAGGTGCCAAGTGTTTTTCTTGCAGGGTGTTGCCTGGTAGTGGAGGGAGCTTGCTTTGCTGTTACTGAAGCAACACCAGAATTGGAATATTCTCTTTGTATGGTCATGAATAAGGAAGACATGTCCTAGTTCTGCTCTGCATCCTTTGCTGGGGGGGGGGGGGGGGAGTTTATGTTGACACAAACTGGGTAACTTTATAAATTTACCCAGTGAGTAAAGTGAAGTGAAGACAAGATTCTCCCACAAACATTTGTGGATTTCCTCCTCGCCAAGAACAACCCCCCCCCCCCCTTCTCAAGAACCCAAGACCCCATCAATACTTCCTCCTTCGCTGAACCCAGTGAACACAGGTGGCGTGAATTCCACATCCCCACAACTGAGCAACTTACATGCACAATCACTGAGCTAAACTCCAGCACAGCTCCATCAGATCCCTGCCCGATGGCGTGGATAAAATCAACAAAGGAAGAACTGATCAAAGGTATTCAGAGGTTAATAGGCACCTCCCTAGTCCAAGGTTTCATGCCCACCGCACTCAAAGAAGCCACTATCCAACCAATCCCGAAAACCACATCACTGGACCCCACAGATACCCCATTCGATACCTTGGAGTAACACTTGACCGCCATCTAAGCTTACAACCACACATCAACAGAATCACTAGGAATGCATTATACAAGCTTGCCACCATTTGAAGACTCAAACCCCTCCTCAACCAAGACCATGTCCGATCAGTATGTCAAGCCATTATAACGCCTGTTCTAGACTATTGCAACGCCCTTTAGCAAGGACTACCAAAGCAAGCTACACGATCTTTACAACTGGTCCAAAATACTGCCGCTAGAATCATCACTTTATCAAATGAGCAAGATCACATAATGCCCCTCTTACACCAACTCCATTGGCTTCCAATCACCGCCTGTGCCAGACACAAATCTGCCCTGACCATTTTCAAGATAAGAAATAACAGGTCAGCTGGAGCTCTAGAGGAGATGTTTCCCAACAACAGACCAAGCGGACAGAGCACTGTCGATACCATTCCAATACCCTGCACACACAGAAGAGGAAATGAATCCACCACAAGGGGCGCATTCTCTCTCGCCACACCCGCCATCCGGAACTCTCTCCCTGGGAAATTAAGGACCACCACTGACATGAAGGACTTCAGAAAGCAGCTAAAAACCTTCCTCTTCGTTGACCAATTCAATGAAGCCACTTAACTCCATAACCGCTGGACTTTCACCTCCTACTGTATGTGCATATTGTAAATAGGTTATGCTTCAGAGTGTCCCCTGCCTGACACCGCTCCCCTAGTTCCATAAAACGTTCTCCCTAACTGTGCGGGTTATAATATAAACTTGCTTTGATTCTACGATAAGGCGGTATATAAAATTGTTATATAAATAAATAAGGTTAAGGCAGCCAAAACACTCTTATCTTATACGTATTTTATAAGTAGCCACCTACTTGTCTTTATAAAATGCTAACGGACATAAGTCATGGCGCAGACATGCAGGTCTAAATGAACTGATATAAGTAGGCATGTAAATGAAGGTATTTTATCATCAATGCGCAGGCTTGCAAACACCCAGGCTCTGCCCAGGCCACGCCCCTGGCCACGCATGTCAGCAGAGTAGGCGCTTTCATGTCAAACCATCACACTGAGGCTCTTAAGGTGTGTAACCTGCCGCAACCGTGCGTCTGTGACTTTAGAATATTAATCCCAAGTGTGTTACAAAGCTGGAGGTGGGGGGGGGGGGGGGGTGTTTATGCCGGGATTCAGTTTCATTCTGTATAGTGTGGGGTTAACGATTAACCTTACATCTAACTCGCGGGTAAGAAGATGGACTGAATAATGCTGTTAGATAATTTCAGTAGTTTTACAGGAGGATTGAAACTGGTCAGGAGTTTTCTTTATTGAGCATAGGCTCCTTTAGTGCTTTTCTTCTTATAGCATCTGCCAACATAAAACTCCCAGGTGACAGAAATTTCTTTCTGCGTTCCTTATCATATGCTCTCAGCAAATCACAATCGATAGCAGCAAGCTCGGCATACAAAACGCAGTATAAGCAACATTTAAATAAGAGCAAATCTAACCAGAAATGATGAGCACAAACCTAAAAGAAAGCGCCCCTGTAAAATGAAGTATTTCTCCATGATTACTGCAGAAGGAAAATGGGCAAATGGTTTCATTGTACTGGTTGTGAAAGACAAAATGCTCGAGCGGGTCTTCTGAGTTTTCACAAAACATGGCTTAATGGAGCGTCCTCTGTTCCGACACAGGGCTGGATTTCGGTGTTCGTAGGCCCTAGACACAAGTTTTCCAAATTTACATATTGCATTGAGAATTTTATTTGTTGATAATTGGATCAAGTGCAGAAGGAGAGTTTTTGAAATAACATTTTAAAAGTTTTATTTCCATTAAATTTTATATCAAAATCTTTTTTTTCAATTGCTTTTTTTTTGCTTTAAATTTTTTTTCCTTCCTTTGTAGGCGCTAAAAGTATATCACAGGTCCTAAGTACTGCACCCACAGGTATAGCACTGGAGGACACATGATTTGCAATAAGGTCAACACTAGAGCCTTTTGTTGCAAACCAGGGCAGGGCCGGATTAACCATTAGGCAAACTAGGTGGTTGCCTAGGGCGGCAACTTCTGGGGGAGAGGATGGCAAACAGCAGTGCATTCGAAGCTACACAGTTGATTATGACAGCCAGGGGGCATAAGGCTTAAGGTCTGTCTAGGTCGCCAACACCTTGAACCAACTCTGAGGCTGGCTCTGCTTCTGGGGCATGGGATAAAATTCTTCCTTTTGTCCCCTTTTTCCATCTTTCCCTTTCTTGTTCTCCTGCTTAGTACAGAGTGCTGAGGATATATTCTTCCCCTTTTTTAGGGATCATGTTGAAGCAGTGCTCAGGGCCACATTTACCTGTGAGAAAAAGGGACAGCTGCCCTGGGCCCGTAAGTAAAAGCAGCCTTGCTCCTGCCCCCACACCCGTCACCGCCGCCCCTCTCTGCGATATGCAGCTGCGGCACTGCAGTAATACACTTTAACAGGAAGTGGAATCAGAGGGGGGGGGTAGGGGGGCAGCAGTGTGAACGGAACTGCGGCGCCGAAAGAGAAAGTATCTCTGGCCCCATGGTGCCTTTTTAAATGTATTACTACCTCCACCAACTAAACACAAATCCATACTACCCCCACACACAAATCTTTCATACCACGTTTTAAATACCTTCATGTTAAATGTTACCTCAATTGTACTGTCTAATTACTGTCAAGTAACTGTTCTAAATGTTTACATGTACCCTAATGTTAAATGTAACCCTCCAATTATCATGTGACGTGACCATAGGGTTGCCAACTGGCTCCAGATGCGCCCGACAGGCTTGCTCCAGTCCTGGGTTTACCCCATTGCATGCAGTTACTTGTAGTTTTCCTTTTCTTATGGAGTGCAATGGAGAAATCAGAACTACATATCCCTGCATGCAATGGGGTAAACCCAGGACTGGATCGAACCTGTCGGGCGCATCTGGATCCAGTTGGCAACCCTACGTGACCACCTTGATTGAAGGAAAAGGTGGCATACAAATCTGTCTAAATAAATAAATTGCCACCGTTGCACATCCCAGAGAGGGGCGAAAGCAGCAGCAGCAGGAGGGAGGGGGGAGGCCTGTGAACAAGGTGGGGTTCACCAGAAATGTTTGTCCAGAGCCCCATAAGGGGCTCAAATAGCCCTGGCAATGCTACAAGACAGTTTTCTTCAAATATCATCTCGCTTGCTACTTGGTTTCTACGTCTTTTTTTTTTAAGTCTTGTTAATGGGCTCATTTATTTAAAAAAAAATCTGAGCCCTTAAATTTAGGCTCTTAAGTTGAGATCGTACATTTGTGCCCTATTTTCAGTTAAACCTAACAGCCCTCATTCTCTGCTGAAAATGTATCTTCACTTAGGAGTTTGAAAGTTATGCTTTATAAATATAGTCCTGCTGTTCATTCGCCTAGATTTAGGAGCCTAATTTATGAACTTGATGCTGAAAGTGAGTGCTAAGCTTTTAACTTTTTCCCCCCACCCTAAATCTACTCCTGTTGCTCCAGACTTATTATGCTGCTAAATTTAGGAATTCAGAGGCCGATTCCAAGTGCTAGATGCCTAGGCCCTGGGCACACATGAAACTTGGACAGGGCCAAGTTAGACCCAATTCCGCAACCACAGGGGCTAGATGCACCCGTGATGGCACAGTCGGGGAGATAGATGGGCTGGCGGACACTGTATTCCATGCAGCTGTACGTGCCCGAACCTGCCCGTCCTCCATGACCATGCCACCAGTGAAGCAGGTCTGCTATGGCATCCCGTCGCTATGGCAGTAACCCGTCCACTGTGCGGCATGGAGTCGGCTGCAGCCCCTGAACTCTGGTGCCCGCTCACAGCTGATGGCCAGCACAGCCTTCGGGCCTACCGGAGCCACAGCTGGCTATCGGTGTGGGGGGCAGGGGGTCCCTCACACTCACACCGCTCCGCCCAACCCTCATTCCCCCGTAGGGCAGGTATAGGATGTGGTGCCAGGGAACGTACACAGGCTGTTCCTGCATACCACTCCCTCACTCTGCCGCCTCTCCACCCCCTCCCACCCACCTACAGCACTCTTTGCACAATTGCTATGTACATGCAGGGCGCATAGGCTGAGGAATATGCTTGGGGAGCTGATCGCAGCCTACACGTCTGGTCTGCACATACATAGGCGCTGTTCACAATATGAAATTCTGAATGTGAATTTAGAAACACAGCCTTGCTCATGAAACACACAAATTCCTCCTTGATACTGAGCGCAGACCCCTTACTTCTCCTTCGAGTTGGTGTTAAAGTTCCAGCGTTAAGTTCAGCCTTTGTTCTTCTGTGAACTTCTCTGCATCCAGGCAGAATAGCTAATTGCTTGATTATCATGTAATTTAAATGGATTTACATGGGTTGTGGTTACATTTGCGCTGATCCCTCTTCTCCATTGCAGTGCAACATCTACGCTTAAAAATATGCATAGATATACCACTGGCTTTGTGTGGACGGTGCAGAAATGTTTCTGCACCGGCCCCCTAGTGTTACACATGAGCAGGATTTAGAGGCTGGAGAGGACAAGAACTTAATTCAGCATTTAACATGAACACATTCATTATATTAAATGTTTGCTATCACTGGTGATATTTAGAGATGTAAAAACCAGAGAATCTGTGTCCTAGACTCTCCAGCTGTCCACTTCAGTAGCCAACTGCATAGCGACTGAGCCACTAGATGGAAGCCATCTGGCCAACCTAAAATTAGTTTCCAGGAGACAGCATAATATTTTTTTTTTGTCTCTAGTTTGAAGATTTTCTCAGCAGCTTCCCAAAGTCTGTTGTCTCCGTTCCCTAGTGAAAGTTATTTTAGCTTCTCATGTAACAACTTAAAAAACAGATATATTTATTTATTAACATTGTCCGTCTTACACAGCACAATACAGGGCAATTTACTGAGTTGCCAAAGGTCCTTCCCACTGGTGAAGTTAAATGACTTGTCGTGTAGTGAAAGGGTAGGTGGGATTTGAACTTGGGTCTTCTTCTAGTTTTGCAGGTTTTTGCCTGCCCTACAGTGCTAAAGTTCACTGCAGCTGAGACAATACATTTTTTCTGTTGTAGAGCCATTTCTTTTCCACAGGATTTGCCACAGTTTCTGAGGAATGCCCAAAGTTTTGTTCCTTCTTTTTATTTTTTTATTTTTATATTTTTTATTGAAATTTACCAAATGCAAAACAATGCAAGAATACATCCTCTCATAGAAATGTCCTCCAATATGGTAACAGTATAGAAACGAAACCTCTTGCCCCGCCTCCTTCCACCTTCCAGGTTAAAGTACTAGAATGCCAAGTTTGATCCCCCTCCTTACCTCCCTCCTAACGGACCCCCTCTCAGCTCCTTCTCCCCTCGTTGCTGCAACCAGCGCCATTTCCCTGCCTACTGGACATTAATCGCTTCATAGTAACATAGTAACATAGTAAATGGCGGCAGATAAAGACCAGCATGGTCCATCTAGTCTGCCCGGCAAGATGGCAAGAGTAGGTACAGGCCACCCCTCCCCATGTCTTTGTTTAGGGGTGAACCCACCACATGCAGGATACCCCTATTTGTTGAGACTTTAGATGGTTCAGAAGTTTTCAGTTTATTTTGTTTTTATCCTGTTGCTGTAAAGGGATCTGCTGTGTTTGTCTCATGCCGTTTTGAATTCCGTCACTGTGTTTGCCCCCACCACTTCCATCGGGAGGGCATTCCAAGCATCCACCACCCTTTCAGTGAAAAAATATTTCCTGACATTGCCTTTCAATTTACCACCTTGCAGCTTCATGTTATGCCCTCTAGTTTTGCAGTTTCCCTGTCTTTGGAAGAGTTTTGTTTGTTCATTATTTCTCTTTAAGTATTTAAAGGTCTGAATCATATCTCCCCTGTCCCTCCTCTCCTCCAAAGTGTACATATTTAGGTCTTTGAGTCTCTTCTCATAAGGCTTCTGACGCAGCTCCAAATCATTTTGGTCGCTTTCTCTGAACAGTTTCCAGTCTTTTTACATCCTTTGCAAGATATGGTCTCCAAAACTGAACACAGTATTCCAAGTGAGGCCTCACCAGCGACTTGTACAGTGGCATAAGTACCTCTTCCTTTCTGCTGGTAATTTATTTAGAGGTTTTATTTATTTAGACCCGGGGTCTCAAACATGCGGCCCGCGAGAGCATCTTGTGCAGCCCGCGATGCATTTGGCCCGGCGTGTTAAGCAACTGGCCCGTAGAGTAAAAAAAAAATCCAAACTTGCTGCTGCTGCTGCCGCCGCCGCAGTATCAAGCGTCCCGCGGTGCCCCCCTGCCCGGCAGAGTCCTCTGCTCCCTGCAGCATCAGCTCCAAAAGCGACGGCTAATTCCCGGCGCTTTTGGACATGAAGAGAGAGAGTTCTCTCTAGCTGCTCTTCAGAGCCGAGAGAGAGAAACTCTCTCTCTTCGCGGCACTGAAAGCCGCCGCTTTCGGAGCTGATGGTGCAGGGAGGAGAGGACTCTGCCGGGCAGAGGGGCCCGCGGGACGCTTGATACTGCAGCGGCGGCAGCAGCAGCAAGTCTGGATTTTTTAAAATCTACCTGGGCTGATGGGGGGGAGGGGGGTTAGAAACATAGAAACATAGAAATATGACAACAGAAAAAGACCACATGGCCTATCTAGTCTGTCCTTCCATAACAACAACTACAACAGTCCACTTTTTACCTTTAGAGATCCTCTGTGTTCGTCCCATGCTTTTTTGAATTCAGTTACTGTCCTCATCTCTACCACCTCCACTGGGAGACTATTCCATGGATCCACTACTTTTTCCGTAAAGAAATATTTCCGCATATCACTCCTGAATCTATCTCCCTTCACCCTCATCCCATGTCCCCTCGTAGCAGAACTTGCTTTCAATTGAAAGAGGCTCTCTCCCTGAACATTTATGCCACGGAGGTATTTAAACATCTCAATCATATCACCTCTATCCGCCTTTCCTCTAAGGTGTACATATTAAGATCCTTAAGTCTGTCCTCATATGCTTTATAACGAAGCCCATTAATCATTTTAGTAGCAACCCTCTGCACCGACTCCATCCTGTTCACATCCTTTTGAAGGTGCGGTCTCCAGAATTGCACACCATACTCCAAATGAGGTCGCACCAAAGACTTATACAGAGGCATTATCACCTCCTTTTTTCTGCTAGCCATTCCTCTCCGTATGCACCCAAGCATCCTTCTAGCTTTTGCTGTCGCCTTTTCTACCTGTTTAGCTACTTTAAGATCATCAGACACAACCATGCCTAGGTCCCGCTCTTCTTTAGTGGACAAAAGTACTTCACCTCCTATACTGTATTGCTCCCTTGAATTGCTGCAGCCCAAATGCATGACCTTACATTTTTTAACATTAAATCCCAGCTGCCAAATTCTAGACCATTCTTCAAGCTTAGCTAGATCCCTCCTCATGTTATCTACCCCTTCCTGGGTGTCTACTCTATTGCAGATTTTGGTATCATCCGCAAAGAGGCAAACCTTACCCGACAGCCCTTCCGCTATATCACTAACAAAGATGTTAAAAAGAATCGGACCAAGGACAGATCCCTGGGGCACACCACTGGTAACATCCTTCTCCTCAGAGTGAGCTCCATTTACTTGTACTCTTTGTCGCCTCCCACCCAACCAATTTCTAACCCAAGCAGTAACTTTAGGGTCCATCCCTAGGGTGCTCAGTTTGTTTATAAGTCGCCTGTGAGGAACAGTGTCAAAGGTTTTACGGAAATCTAAATACACCACATCTAGAGCTCTCCCTCGGTCCAACTCCCAGTCAAAGAAATCAATCAGATTTGTCTGACAAGACCTGCCTCTGGTGAATCCATGCTGCCTCGGATCCTGTAATCCTCTGGACTCCAGAAACCTCACTATTTTCTCTTTCAGCAGCGTTTCCAATAATTTACTCACCACCGAAGTTAAACTAACCGGCCTGTAGTTTTCAACCACATCCTTACTTCCGCTTTTGTGTAAAGGCACCACATGAACCTCTCTCCAGTCCTTTGGCACCACTCCAGACTCCAATGAGGCATTGAAAAGGTTAGTCAGTGGAGTTGCTAGAACATCCCCAAGTTCCCTCAGTATTCTAGGGTGTATCCCATCCGGTCCCATCGCTTTGTCTACTTTAAGTTGAGCTAGTTTCTCACGAACACAGTCTTCTGAAAATAGTTCAAGATGTCCCTCGCTTCTGTTCTTATTTGTGGGTGTTTTCTGAGGTCCTGCTCCTGGTTCTTCATCTGTGAACACAGAACAAAAATATTTGTTAAGCAATTCCGCTTTATCCTTATCAGCTTCTATATATTCCCCCCCTGCACCCTTGAGTCTGACAATACCACTTTTGCCCTTCCTCTTCTCACTAATATATCTGAAAAATGTCTTATCCACCCATTTTATTGCATTGGCTATTTCCTCCTCCTTTTGAATCTTTGCCTTCTTGACTACTTTGCTAGCTTCTCTAAGTTTTTCCAAATACAGATGCCTGTCTTCCTCTCTCTGTGATCTCTTGTATTTCATGAAGGCCTCCCTCTTTTTCTTCACTTTTTCAGCTACTTCCTTCGAAAACCATAGCGGTCTCCTGTTCCTTTTGCCTTTATTTACCATTTTAACAAAAAGGTTGGTTGCCTTTAAAATACCCCCTTTCAGTTTTGCCCACTGTTTTTCTACATCTCCCAGCTGTTCCCATCCCACTAACGACTCCCTGAGGTATTGGCCCATCTTCGCAAAGTTAGTCTTCCTAAAGTCTAAGATCCTCACCTTGGAATGGATTCTAACAGCCCTAGTCCTAATACTGAACCACACCATCTGGTGATCACTGGATGCAAAATGATCTCCCACTACAACATCAGAAACACTTTCACCATTGGTAAGCACCAAGTCCAGTATGGCCCCTTCACGTGTGGGGTCTGTTACCAATTGCCTGAATAGTTCTCCCTGTAGAGAATCCAGGATCTCCTTACTTCTAGATGATACTGCAGCAGGAATGTGCCAATCAACATCTGGCATATTGAAATCTCCTATCAGTAGCACTTCCCCTTTCCTAGCAATGCTGTGTATGTCTTCAATTAACTCTCTGTCCACCTCTTCCTCTTGTGAGGGAGGTCTGTATATCACTCCAATGCAAATAGATTTCTCTTTCCCTCTTTCTAGTTTAACCCACAATGGGACTGATAATGGCCTATGAGGGGGGTAAGACTGAAAATGGGGTGATGGGGGGTAACACTGAAAATGGGGTGATGGGGGGGTTAGGACTGGTAATGGACTATGAGGGGTAAGACTGAAAATGGGGTGATGGGTAAGACTGGAAGTGGGCTTCTTGTCGTGGATTAAGTCAAGGATAGTATTTGGTTTGTTCCTGATAGATCTGGCATTTAGAAAAGCACACCTGATGTTTGTTGTTATGATTGGGTTTGTATGTTCATTATTTGTGTGGTGTGTGGGTGTATTATGTGTGGCATTGTATGGTTTGTGGGCTGTATGCTTTGGTTGTTGGCGTTCTTTGGATAGGTGTGATGCTGGTGTGCATCTGGGTTGGGTGGTATGTATGTTGAACAAGGGGATTTGCTCGTTGAGTCTGATGCTATGTGTGCAGGGTGTGAACATATGTAGAAGTGTGAGGTAGATCATGAGGTAGTGGGTAGTGGAGTGCATTTTGTGGTTTGTGTTTTACTGACCTGGGATTAGGTTTATGGTTTACTAACCTGGGCTCAACTTGAGTTGGGTCATGTAGGTGTAATTCTGTGGGTCCTATATGTGTAGTTCTGCATTGGTAGTGGTGTCTTTATTCTGTGTGTTGTGTTACTTGTGGTTGGTTAGTAGTCTAGTGGGGTTACTAGAGTTAATAGGCTATGCCGCGTGAGTTGTTTTATACAGGCTTGGCTATATTATCAATGTATAGACGTGTAGCAATCCCTCTTTGTATGCAGCCCAGCATCCTCCTGGCTTTTGCCACCGCCTTGTCGCACTGTTTTGCCACCTTGAGATCATCAGAGATAATCACACCAAGGTCTTTCTCCTGAACCGTGCACACCAACCTCTTGCCCCCTATCGCGTACATTTCCCTTGGATTTCTGCTACCCAAGTGCATGACAATGCACTTTTCCGCATTAAATCGTAGTTGCCAAGAATTAGACCATTCTTCCAGCTTTTGTAGATCTTTCCTCATGTTAACCACTCCCTCGGGGGAGTCCACTCTGTTGCAAATTTTTGTGTCATCTGCAAAAAGACAGACTTTTCCGTTTAGTCCTTCAGCAATATCACTCACAAATACATTGAACAGTGCCGGGCCCAGTACGCCCATGTAGCCCTGCTTAAGTGCAGTCAGTATGTGCATTGAATACAAGTTCACTATTCTCCCCGTAAATCCGGAGACCCTGGGTAATTGCAGCCTGTTCCAGTGAGCTGCTATCTTGCATCTCACAGCTACTATAGACTGGTGTACAATACCCTGCAGCCATCCTGTCACCTCACTGATGTGCTGATGAAGCAACAGAACTGCTGGACATCTAGGTACGGCGACCCTCAGCATTTCTTCACTAATGGAGACCACCTTACTCCAGTAACACTGCACTTCTCTACATTCCCACCACATGTGAAACAGCGTCCCCCTTTCCCCGCATTGCCGCCAGCACGCACTAGATGATACCCCCACAATCTCTCTGGTGTAAGGCACCATACGAGCATCACCTTGTGACCATTTTCCACTAGATTGGCTGCCACTGAGATTTTCATGATTCCCTGAATCAGCTGCTCCCATTCCGCCTCTTCCCAGACCACCCCGAGGTCCTTCTCCCAATGTGGCAAATATCGCAGCTGATGGGCTTCCTCCAACTTTAACCCCCTGAGACAGCAAGTGCTTTCTCCCTGGGATTCCAGCACAAAGGACCTCGAACCGTGTTCTCACTTTAGTTGGATCAGTTTTCACAGTCCTTTGTGTCAGGAAGTGGTCAATCTGCACATATGGGAAATAATTGTGCCCCTCTAGCTTGTGGAGATCCCACAGTCCCTCTAAAGGCCACGGCCTCCTCTGATGAAACGATTGGTGTACCTGGCTCAAACCCTGACGTTCTCATCTTTTCAGGATTTGAGGACCCGGACTCTCCCTGTCTTGGAATGATGCGGAGAGTGCCATCACCTGTGAGACCTTTTTCCCGGCTAGCAAATCCTCCCAGTACTGGTGCCATATTTCACCATGTGCCAGACATATGGGTTCATCAGCCCTCGCCCCGCCCTCTCCACAATATCTCCTCCAACGACTCCCCCCCCCCCCATTGCAGCTGCCCCTTCTAATGCAACCCACTACTTCTAGGGGTTCACACAACCAAGAATAGACCTTCTTAAGCTAAGCTGCAGCATAATAGTGCTGAAAGTCTGGGAACCCCAGCCCCCTCTCCCCTTGTCCTTTGGAGTACTCTCCACACAACCCTGGGTGCACGTCCCTTCCAGAAAAAATGGTTGATCTGCCGTTGCATGGATTTGAGAACATTGGCTGGCACCTCCACCGGGACTGGCTGGAACAAGTAAAGGAAATGCGGTACTAACATAATTTTTCCACCACAATGCGGACAAGCCAAGACAAGTATCCTTGCTCCCATTGCCATAGAAGGCCGTCCACCTCACCTACCAACTGTCTGTAATTCATCTCGAATTGGCTACGGTGATGTTGCCCTAGCTGTACTCCCAAGTACTGAATCTCTTTAGTTGCTTACCGAAAGAGGAGGGTGCTGTGTAGCTGCTCCTTTTGCCCCTTCAGGATGGTAAGTTTCAAGATCTCAGACTTAGTCCAGTTTAGTCTAAAGCCCGACAGTCAGCCATACTCTCACAGCTCCCACATTATAATGGGCAAGAGATATGCAGTCGCGTCACTGCCAGAATAATATCAACCGCGAAAAGGAACACCCGGTACTCCCAGTCCCTACTCTTATCGCTTGTACATCCCTGTTCATCCTAATGCGTGCCGCTAGGGGTTCGAGTGTCAAGGCAAACAGTAGGGGCAAAAGTGGGCATCCTTACCATGTGCTTCTCTGAATCAGGAAGAAGTCTGAATACCCACCTTTTACCTCGACACCCCCTGTGGATTCCAGTAAAGTGCCTGGACCCAGTTTACAAACTCCACCTCCCTAAAAGCCCATTTTTTCCAAAACGTTAAACATGAATTCCCAGAAGACCTTTTTGGCATCCAAGGATAGGAGCAATGCTGGAATCTGCCTCTGCTGGGCCCTATCAAATTAAGATTTTTCCTGATGTTATCACCAGCTTGTCTTCCTGCCTGATCTTCATGTATCAAGCCCCAAATTACCTTATTAAGACATGCAGCTAAGATTTTAGCAAGCAGTTTTGTGTAAGCAGGGAGATCGGCCGGAATGACGCACAGACTTCCGGATCTTTCCCCTCCTTGGGAATGAGAGAGATCCCCGTCCAATCCATCATATCTGCTAATCTCTTCCCCTCCCTGGGAAAGTTGAAGACTCGCGCCAGCGGATTCTGCAACATATTCCCAATTTTCCTGTAAATCTGTGCTATCAGGCCATCCAGACCAGGTACCTTATCCAGCTTAAGGGTTTTATTTGCCCATCTCACTTCCTCAACCCCGATCTCCCTCTCCAGTCCCTCTTGCTTGAGTTTAGCTAAAGGGATCAAATCCAGATAAATATCCACTTCTGCCATAGGAGGTGACGGTGTCACTGAATACAAGTGCTGATTAAAGTCTCTAAATGCCCCCCTCAGCTCCTCCCCCTTCGTGAGCAGTTGGTCCTGAGGCCCTCTAAGGGTCAATAACTGGGAACATAATTTCCGTGGTGAGAGTCGACTTTAATGCTTTTCATCCTGCGGCCGGCGATGTCAGCGGCCTCTCCGGTTTCATTCCTTTTTTATCTTTTCCTTTCAGGTCTTAAACGGTTGAATTTAAAGTGACAGAATTAATGTCTTTGGTTAGTTTTTGACTCTCTTGTGATTTGACAGTGTCTGGTACGTTATTATGCCTATGCCCCGTTATCATGAATATTCTCTCTTCCGCAGAGTCCACTTTTCAGTTGTCCGTTCTGTAGTCATCCTTTATGTCAGAGTGGCGCCTGCACCTGGGTTGTGATGAGAATCGGCACAGTAGCTTCTCTTGAGTTTTACTTTGCTCCTGAAGTCCCGTCTCATTCTGCTGTTCTCACTTTTTGGAATCTCTTCAGCCGCCATCCTATCCAGGCCGTGTTTGTACTATAGTAACCAGTCTGCCCAGTTCTTTCTGTTGTTAACTGCTGAGGGTGGGTTTTGTGCCTTATCCAAGGTGTCAGCCCTTATTTGGGTCCTCTCTTATTGATTCTCTACTGTCCTGGGTAGATAAAACATCCAAATTTCTGCACCATAGGCAGTGGAATATGGCTGTGGCCCCACTAATATTTTGCCCCACACAATACAGCATCAGCAACTGGAGAGCTTGGAGGCAAGGCTGCAGGGCCAGCTCAAGGGGTTGTAGCACCCTGAGCCAACTTTTGCTTTTGCGCCCCCCGCTTCTCCTGGTCTGATCTTTCAGTGCAAGCTGCACAAATGGGGGTAAAGGTTTAGCCCCCTGACTTGTTAAATGCCACCCTCCCATTTAACTTAATCTGTGTATTCTGTGTCACTATCCATTTAGATAGCATGCTGAATATACAGAGTGATGCTGAGATCATTGTGTTATCTGTTTAGGCTAGGCCTGATATTCTGTAGGCCTGAACTAAACATGTAACTTGCCTAAATAGTGGCTGAATCTCTGGTGGCCCAGCAGCCATGATCCCCCCCATCTCTTCCCAACTAAAAATAAACCTGGTGGCCAAGTGGCCCCAATGACCCCCATTTAACTAAAAATAATCCCTGGTGGCCCAGCGGCCGCGATTCCCCCTCTCCTGCCCAGGAAGTACCTCACAAGGCCAGGTACTGCCATTTTTTAAGATGGCGGCACAGGAGGGAGAGTGCGTGGGCAGCGTTTCAGCTCATTTGTAAAGGTACCGGGAAGGTTGGTGGGCCATCAGGGTTATTTTTGGTTGGGTGGCTGGAGGAAAGGCAGAGCTTGGGCCATTAGGGATTTGCTTTCTGTTGGGGGGCACTGGCCCCCCCCCCCCCCGAACAGTATTTTGATGCTATCGAGGGCTTTTCTCAATGCCTGGATCATCTGAGGGGAGTTTGACATTTCCCCTCAGATGATCCTGGCATCAGAGAAAGCCCCCAATGCCATCAAGATACTGTTGGGGCTCATATGCAAATTAGTCACGCGTTACCTTCTGTTTCTTTGGGAGAGCATGTCAAACTTGCGCCGACTTCTGTGTGCATGTGTTTGGCTTGTTCTCCCAGTTTTATGTTGGCCTTTGCGCACAGTTTAATGAATGGCTAACACGTGACTAATTTGCATACGAGTCCCTTTCTGCATGCTGGCGTTAAAGTCACCCACTATCGGTGTGCTGCAAATAGGTGTAAAAAGTTGATAGCGCACGACTTCAGCGCCGGCTTTCTGCATCGACCTGCCTATCTTCTTCCTCCTTTCCTTCAAAACATCGCTCTCTGACACTGAGCCTTCTATTTCTCTCATTTGCCTTTTATCCAATGTTCCCTCTAATTTTCTGTAGGCTGTGTGCGCATAAAATATCAGCTGTGCAACTTTTGAAGGAAGGTTAAATTTTTGTGCGCCACATAACGACACTTTAAAATTTGACTACACGTCAGAATACAGTATGCACACCACATTGATTTTAATCAAATTAAATGAAAATAGACGATTACTAAATGAAGGGGAAAATTTCTAGTAATTACAATCACAAATTTTAAATTTTAAGACGTCTGTGTTGTTTTCTATTAGAATCAAAGCTGTAATTTTTGTGCGCTCTGTTGTAAAGTATGTGCGCTCGCTCATCTCTCCACCTCCAGGCCCTTTCTCATGTCTTACCCCCTTCTAGGCTTCCATTTCCTCTCTCACTCCTCCCATTTCTACCCTCTTTCACCTGCTTCAAGGAAGACCTGTCCCTTCCTGTGGCTCTCATCCGCTCCATAGCACTCTGTCATTTTCAGCTGCCCCCAACCCTTCCCCAACACCTCCAGGTCTTTCAAACCTTCTCCCCTCCACATATTTATGTACTTGGTCTCACAGCCCTACTCATACCCTTCACCCAATCATCTTGTCCCCACTGTCCTCTTAATTCCTGGTGAATTTCTTAGTCACCACTATCCTCCCCAATCCAAGCCCAGAGTCCCCACTTAAAATCCCAATACCCAGCCTATCTTAGAGTTTTTCTTTTGTTTTCTCACCCAATCTTAGTCTCCACCAGTCTGAATCCCTAGCATCAGCCCATTTCCAGTTCCCCCAGCCCCAATATCAGCCCATTTCCAGTCCCAACCCTCATTCCCAGTATCAGTCAGCCCCCCAGCCCTTGTATCAGCCCATTTCCATTCCCCAATATCAACCCATTTACAGTACCAGTCCTCAATGCCAGTATCAGTCAGTCCCTCCAACCCCTGTATCAGCCCATTTCCAATCCCCCAGCCCCACTACCAGTCCCCAGCCTCAGTATCAGCCAGCCCCAGTATCAGCTCATTACCAGTATCAGTCAGCTCCCCATTCCCTGTATCAGCCCAGTCCCCTCAGCTCCATTATCAACCCATTGCCAGTATCAGCCCTCCCCAGTTCCAGTATCAACCCATTTCCAGCCCAAAGCCCAGTTCCTGCCTCCCCCGCCCCATTGTCAGCCATCCCTCCCCCTCCCTGCAGCAGTACAGCCAAAGGAGCATTTGCTTTTGCTCTCACGACTGTATTAAACATTAATACAACCATGGGAGCAAAAGCAAATACTCCTGTGGCTGTGTAAATGTCTAACACAGCTGTGGCTGAGGAGGAAGAGGGCAGGCTGGAAGCAAGCCAGTGAGGCAGGTTTCCTGCGCCCCTACAGTGGTTCATCCTGAGCCAGTGTCTCACTGGTTCACCTCTTAAGCCAGTCCTGTAGGGCTGGAAGTTGGTTTGTTTGGCCTCTCCAACCAGAAAGATAGTCTGCTGCCCCCGCCCCACACATAAACCAGCACCTATCCCCTCTCCCTTTCTCGATGTCCCATCTCTAAGTTTAGGACTAAGAGGCTACCAAATATTTGGCTGCCTGGATCCCTTTCTGGATAGTGTATGGCCATCCCTAACCTGCTGTCATTGACCTGTTTGTTATCTGCACATTTCTAACCTCTTGGCTCCCACCCAGCTATCCTTTGGCCTGCGCTGGTGCTCGCTTTTGTTTCCTTTATGCAAGACCTCTTTTCATACATTATTGCTTATTCCACAGTGGTAGATTCTTCTCCCCACTCACACAGACACCAAAAAGATGGTCAACTAGCTCCAAGGGTCATCAGTCGGAAATAGCTCGAGGTGGTTTTATTGGACATTTGATTTAGCTCACAAGGCAGGTAGTAGCTATGGGGGCTTCTTCTCTTGAGCCCTCCTCCTTCTTCCCTCCTAAATTATTCTTGGTTTATATTTTATTAAGGAAAGGTCGGTTAGTTTCTGTGGTTGTGACCAGCGATAGTTGCAATCCTTGAGCGATAGACCTAGCTAAAGCTTAATTTATTATTTATTTATTATTTATTTTTTTTATTTATAGTCTCTTATATACGACGCTATTCAGCATCAGCGTGGTTTACAATGAACATGAATTTACACATTTCCGATGGTACTTTGTGTTTACAGTTGAACGAGTAGTATAACTTGGATAACCGGGGTAACTATTTACAATTTACAATTTACAACATAATCTTGATCTAATTATTATCTAATTATTAATAATCTTGTTGCAAAGCCTTGATTCAGTATTCTCATTTAATATACCTTCCATCATTTTGTAAATGTGCCGAAGTTTAGATACAATCCATTGAACGAGTGAATTGTAGGTTGGAGGGAGGGGATACAGCAGAGTAGGACTCTGAATCCTGTAGCATAGCGTATTTGAGGACAGTGGGAGAATTCTGATTGCCAGCACAGGGTAAAAGATGCAACCCTTTCGGAGAAGGGCTTCATAGTGGTGCTTTGTTCTACATCATCCCTAGGACATTGTGAGCTGGGTCCAGGCACGGGATCTGGAGATTGCAGCCTCTTGTGCCAGTTTGGGGGCATGCATGTAGGTAGCGGGGGCATTGTGAGCAAGGTGAGTGGCCTAGTGAAACGAGAAACGAGATACCTGAGTTCTCGTCTTGGTTCTGGCGCTAGCTGTGACCTTGGGCAAGTCTTTTATTCCCCTGAGACATCTGGGGGAGGGAGGGCACCTCGGATTTCCAGTCATGTTCTCAACAGGCTTGTTCATCTGGGGACCCTAGAGCTAAATGAGCCAAATCAAAGAAAGAAGTGCTGCTTGTTTTTGATCTAGTTTGCTGTAATTAGACGGTACTACAGTATAATCTAACTGAAGACATTTAGGTTGATATTTAAACTCTGTGGTCGGTGTGATTTTCTAAATTTGTTTTAAACGCTAGTTGCAGCATTTACATCATGTATATTCAGTGCCACTCTCCGGATTGTGGTTGCCATTGAATG
The DNA here is from genome assembly GCA_033557465.1 of Ichthyophis bannanicus. Taxonomy (NCBI): domain Eukaryota; kingdom Metazoa; phylum Chordata; class Amphibia; order Gymnophiona; family Ichthyophiidae; genus Ichthyophis; species Ichthyophis bannanicus. The sequence goes on from CM066045.1 coordinate 60,845,297, forward strand.
TACTTGCAGTGCGCTGACCACTGGAGCTATCTGGATAGCAGTGATATTCAGTCCACTATCCACATAACTATCTAGCTTTTTTGCTGTCCTAAGATTATAAGCATAACAGATGTCGCCGCCATTCAGATAACCTGCTACTCCACCCTCCCCATGCCCCAGCACTATCCATTATCCGAATAATCCCAAGATGGTCTGTAAAGATATTCAGCTGAATATCCTCGGATAGTGCTGGGCAGCGCCAATATCACTCCAGCAGTTCTGCTACATGGATATTTGGCTTTGAGTATTGACCTCATTCTGTCTATCGTTTTTAAAGAAATATTTTCCAACTTTAGCAACGGGAAGCAGTGAGTCTCCTTATCAGCGGATGGTCCCAGAAATGCTCTTCAGATGCTAACTGGATAGCATTTGGGAACCAGTGGGGGTCTGGGAGTTGGAGGGGGGAGGGGGGAGGGGGGAGCAGGTCTTCCTGTTTTTCTTTGCCAAATCCTTTTATCTATGTGAATTTGCTGTAAAGGCACTCTGACTGACTGAGACCAGCAGTATCAGTGTTTGTAGCTGGGGAAACCAATTCAGGAATTGATTTAAGTGTCGGGTCCGCCAGGCTTGGGAACTTCATTTAAAAAAAAAATTATAAATGGGGAAATAATAGTCCTCACGTCCCGGAAGAGTGAGGATTATGTACCATTTTATCTTGGTATTTCGGGCGCTTCTACCTTTCTATTTATAGGAGCAGGGATAAGTTTCATTTTACAGGAGTCGATGGGAAAGTGATTGGAGTTAAGTCTTTTAAGCGGATGTAGCATAAGTTCTGTGGGATGTCACTGAATAAGCATTTTTAACACTACAAAAAAAAGTCTGTGCTGTGGTATTCTTTGATTTCAGAGCCAAGTCATGCATTGCAGATCTCCTGCAGCAATATTTTAATATGTAGATTGAAGACAGATGTGGTAGCACTAAAAGGTGGTGCCCTGTTCTAGCAGCTGTATTTGGTTCTGAAGCAAACTGGATTCTCTGCAGGTTATGATAAACCTTTATTGGCCCAGCGCAAGCACCTGGGTGCCTAAATGCTGGTGCCTGTCAGTGGTCACCAGAAGGAGGAGCCAAGAGCAGCAGCAGCTGGCCTGCCATAAAATGAAGCAGTGGCACAGGCCAGAAAAGCCACAATAGCGACCCCCCCCCTCCCTCATCCCCCCAGCTGGAAAATGAAGTAGCATCTGCAGGGCCCAGACAGAAAGGCAAACAGGTGGAAGCAGCCATTAGTCTGCAGGAGACAAGCAGAGTAAAAAAAATATATAAAAGGAGGTAGATTTTAAAAAAAAAGTTAAAAAAGTTATAAAAAAATGTTTATCTCATCCCGTAAGTTTTTAAAACATTCTTTTCACCGCTGTACATGAGAATTGTCCAGAGAGGATGCGGAGGTAATGAGATTTAGAACCACATCATCTCTTTCTTGCTCTTGACAGAGGGCAGGACATTGACCATGTAATGCTAAAGCTGTTGCCATTGTGTCTACATCTGGCGCAGTCAAATTAATATTGCCACAAATATAGCAATATGTGTAACAGGTTTTATTTGCTGCTCTCTCCCTTTCCCCTAATTCCTTGGCATTTTTAGGTACCCTCTTTTGTTGCGCTTGTTACTTCCGGAGCCTTTTAGGCATCTTTCAATTTAGAGATTCCATTCTGCTTATCTGGAACTCCCCCTCCCCAACCTTTCCCCAACAAAACCCAACCCAGTGCCAACAGCAGACTTCCTGAACCTTTTCCAGCGAAGTTCTGAAAAACATCCTTTTAGAGCACATGGATTTTAATCAGCCAGCTAGCCCATTTAAGTCTGTTTATTCACATATTTTTGTGACATCCTGCATGTCCCCTGTCATTTGTTCCCATAGAGCAAACTGAAGATAACTCTCTAGCTGATGTAAACAGTTAGGATGATTAATTGATATTTTAGGCTTTCTGGTTTTTCTTGTTTAGAAATTCAATGGGGTTTTTTTCAGTCTTTTTGACCTGATATATAATGAAAGACTAATGAATAACCTTCACTATGCTGATGATAGTACATTACTGGCTGAAAGTAATGACCATCTGAAACGCTTGTTTCTCAAGATCAAGGAACATAGTCTTAAAATGGGCCTGCACCTTAACATAAAGAAGGCAAAGATCTTGACAGCTGGCAAAATCAATAAGTTCATTATTGATGGAGAAGAAATTGAAATAGTAGACAACTTTAACCTACTTGAATTAATCAAAAAACAAACGACAATCAATCAGACGACGCATTGCTCTTGGCAGAATGGCTATGAAAGACCTAGATAAGATTCTCAAGAGCAAAGATGTCTCTCTCCATACAGAGATTCGACTCGTTCAAGCCATGGTGTTTCCAATAATGTCATGTGGATGCGAAAGTTGGACATTGAAAAAGATAGCCAGGAAGAAAATTGATGCCTTTGAATTATGGTGCTTGCGACGACTACTGTGTATATCAGGGACTGCCCGAAGAACAAATCAGTCAGTACTAGAGGAGATCAAACCTAAGCTTTCTTTAGAAGCTCAGATGACAAGACTTCGACTTTCATACTTTCAACACATCATGTGAAGAGAGAGATCGTTAAAGAAAGAAATCATGCTTGGCAAGGTAGAAGGTCAACGCAGAAGAGGAAGGCCAGCAATGAGATGGATCAATACAATGACAGCAGCTATGGGTACCAGTCTGTCAACAATGAGCCACCTGACTGAAGACCAAACACAATTTAGGACAACTATCCAGAGGGTCGCCATGAGTCGACACTGACTCGATGGCACTTAACAACAACATATTCATGCTTTCCCCACTTCTCTGATTTTTGCCTATTTCCTGAAGGAAAATATGGCTTTTGACAAAGTGTGGGAAATTTTATAAAGAAGTGTGCCTATTTTTCTTTAGAAATAGGGGTGTAAGTCATAAGATATATGCAGCAAACCTAGGCACGAGCATTTATGCCTGCCCTAGACTTGGTGTAGATAATGCCCATACCTAGATTTGTAGACAAGAACCCTAAGTTATAATATTTATAACTTGTATGTGTGTAAATTTAGGCTCTGCCTATGCTCCGCCCAAACTCTGCTCCTGCGCTTGCCCATTCTGAAAGTACAAAACGAAATAACGCACTAATAAGAGGGCTTTTGAATACTTATCCCCATCCTTATGAACACATTGCCAGCTAGACTTAGATCTATAACTGACTTGGCTACCTTCTGGACCGAACTCAAAACATTTTTCTTCATTGAGCACTTTGCCAGCAACGATGAAAATATAAACATTGACCCAATATAAAAGCCAGAAACCCATTCAAATTTAATAATCTTATCCTTCTCCCCCTCTCTCCACACTACTCTGCGTAACAAAGAATTATAGTGTAACCTTGAAAGAATTGAAAAATTTACATCTTAGGTTGTTAGCTCATCTGGGAATTGTAAATAAGTTATCAAAAGAATTATAAACTAATCATTATATTTCTGTGATTTAAAGATATCCACATCTGTTACCTTTAAATATTTAATATGTTATAATGTAATACTGTTGTTTATAATGTAAACCATCCTGATTACACGATAGGGTGGTATAAAAGACACATAAATAGATAAATATCCACCATCATCCTGATGCACATACTTATAGACCACTATTAGAAGCTAGCCTCTTCCGTACAGTTTGTCAAGCAATCATCACTCCTCACCTGGACTACTGTAACTCTGTACTCCAAGGCCTCCCAAAATGCGCCCTCCTCCCTCTCCACAACCCACATGATCTCAAGGACACCAAGACAAGAACATATCACCCCAGTCCTTAAAAACTTACACTGGCTACCCATCCAAGCAAACATAAAATGCAAGTTTATCATGAATACATATAAGACCATACGCAACATAACCGTGGACTGCCTACAAACCCTCATACAGACCTTACCAGACAACAGACTAAGAAGGCATCAAAACCAGAACCTACTTAAAATTCCAACACACCAAACATCCAGCACACAAGAAACATGTCAATGATCATTCTCTGTGGTCCAACTTTATGGAATTCCCTCCCAAACAACATAAGAGAAATAAAAGACATACAAGATTTCAAGAAAAAGCTTAAACCACACATTTTCCAGGAATTCTTCGGGACTGATACATAAGCTCTCACAATACAGCAACCAGTTAATTTCCAGCAAGTACCCAAAAAGACTATCAACAATCAAAATGGCACTGTAAATAAGTTTACCTGCATTTTATATGACCCAACTAGGTCCCCACCCTATTATTCACATGATAGTTAACTAACTACTGTTCTCATGTAACACTAACTTTATGTTCCGCTAATTTGTTCTATGTAAGTTCAGTTGTGTTTGATGTAAATCGCCTTGATAATCTTGAAAGGCAGTATAAAAGAAATGTTAAATAAAAAAATATAGAATAACGCCTTCCAAAATATTCACGTAATTGCCCAACCCCACTCATAAGCCATTGAAAATAAACTACTTCCACACAGAACATATAAGAGAGATAAAGGGATTACTAGCAATTCCCTATCTAGCATGAACTGCAGTTTACATTATTGACATATACAGTCCATTTTCTTTGCTGTACTGTGAAAGCTCTTTACTGAATTGTACTGTTTTAATATCAGTTGCTCTCTGTACTATCAATTAGACTCTGTCGCCATAGGTGGGGCTGCTAGACAAAGGAACTGACAAGCTGGTGACATAACCCTGTCCTCGGGACCCACTTAGCCAGTCGGGTTTTCAGGATAACCACAATGAATATGTATGAGAGAGGTTTGCATACACTGCCTCCATTATATGCAAATCTCTGCCATGCATATTCATTGTGGTTATCCTGAAAATCCGACTGGCTAGGTGGGTCCCGAGGACAGGGTTGAGAACCCCTAGGATCCAAAGTTGGAGGGGGTGTTGTCATATGTGCTGAACACTTGGTTGGTTAGAATTGACATCTGTCAGGCTTTTTTCATGATTCTATTGATTTTTATATTAATATCTGGAAGCTAAAAGGAAGGCTAATATGTCTGTTTAAAACCTCTATGCACAGTTCTCTAATCCTCCCCTCTCCTTCCTCCCCCCCCCCCCACCCCAGTGTGAGTGAGTCTGTCCTGCCTGCTTCCAGTGTGACTAGGAGGAGCAGAGACCATGGTTAGGATCCAGCCAATGGGAAGGACGTAGGGGCAGAGCACTGGAATGCAGCTCTAGTCACAGACTGTGGATAGGATCCAGCCAATGGGAAGGCTGTTGGGGCGGAGCACTGGAATGTTGCTCTAGTCACAGACTGGGGTTAGGATCCAACCAATGGGAAGGATGTAGGGGCAGAGCACTGGAATGCAACTCTAGTCACAGACTGTGGGTAGGACCAGTCAATGGGAAGGCTATGGGGGCGGAGCACTGGAATGCAGCTCTAGTCACAGTCTGTGGTTAGGATCCAGCCAGTGGAAAGGCTATGGGGGCGGAGCACTGGAATGCAGCTCTAGTCACAGTCTGTGGATAGGATCCAGCCAGTGGGAAGGCTGTGGGGGCAGAGCACTAATGCAGCTCTAGTCACAGACTGTGAATGGGATCCAGCCAATGAGAAGGCTGTGGGAGCACTGGAATGCTGGAATGCGCTGGAATGCTGCTCTAGTCTCAGGAAGGGAGAAGGTAAGCTAGGGGAAGTTTTTGTGCTGTACAAACTTTGGTTCTGCCTGTGGTGGGAGATGGAAGAGAAATTAAGCCCTAACCCCCTTCCCTACAAACAAAAATAGTGCCTCAATGCATTCCAAAAGCTGCAGCATACAAACACGGATTCACAGGAAAGTAATAGTTATGGAACTGCAGCTATCAAACAGCCCTTCCCTCTCATCTCTTCTCCCAATCAAAGACACACAGAGAACACATACACATAACTAACATTCATACACATGAACAAACATACATGCAAGCATGCACAGACACACACATATGTACCAGTCCACAAACCCACATATACAGGTAATGCAGATACAAACAGACCGGGTGTGCATGCACATATATATACACAGAGGGGTTAGAAAGAATTCCATGAGCCATGCTCTGCATGCTTTCCCCACTTGTATTGATTTGTTATTTTTGGCTGCCAATGCTGATGTGCTTCCTTTTTGAAAACTCAGTGTGGCTAAGCCACTGCTATTCCACCCATACTTTGATTTACTTTTGCGAAAAATCTGGGCAAGAGTTCTGAAAGTGAGTGAGGTACAGCCACCACTCTATAATCTGCCCTATGGAAAAAAGAGAAACATAAAAATCATCTGAGGCCGCAGAGTGCTGGTAAATTTGCATGACTAGCAATCTGGATCCTTGCACACTTACTTCTGTTTTGCCCTTGCTGCCTGGGAGCACCGAGCCTGCTCGGTCCTATATTTGTGTGTAATTTATGGCCGTCCTGATGAGAGATTGTGGAGCCATGAGTCGCTCCGAGACCACCCATTATGGCTTTATGGAATCACATGAGCAGAAAATTGCAGTTGCCATATTTTCACATATCCAAGTGGAGTAAGGGGTCAGAAAACAAGTTGTGGGTGATACTTTTTTGTTGGACTAACTTAATGTATCTTTGACAAGCTTTTGAGAGTTACCCTTCCTTCATCAGGTCATTGAAGAAGCTGGGCAGGGACACTGGGTTTAAGAAGTAAAAACTCAGTTAGGTCTTAGGCTGTCTGCATGTCATTACAGTCCAATGAAAGGGGGTGGGGTGGACAGAGGTGATTAGACGTGACACTTCACAGTTCAAAGGCCCCTTATCAGAAAATCGATGAGAGAACCAATGCCTCTACTGAGTCCTTTTGTTTCAGTTTCAAAGTGTTTGATCCTTCATACTTCAAATAGAATCATGTATGAACAGATAGATAATGCCAACGTTTGTGTGGCAGTTTTGGAAGAGGGGACCGAGGTGTTCTAGTCCTCTGCCTTTATGTGTGTAGAATACAGAGAAAATGAACCATGCAGTTTTTCAAAAATTAAATAAACCGTTGGCAGTCATTTTTTTTTTAAAGAAATTGCTATTGGGTAGTTTGCTGCTACCCATTAATATTCTGCAAATCCCGCTTTTCAGTAGGATAGTGCATGGCAGCACAGAGACAGTATGTGTAGCTCGAGCTATTGTCTGCCATAGTTTGCCTCTCATTACTCATCTTCTCGCATTGTACATCAGGCGACGCCTTACACTCTGGCCCAGTCTGGTTGGTGCCAGAGGAAAAAGGAAGCACACATACAGCAGAGGACGTCACGTGGGAGGAAGGGTGGTTGGTGCGACCCAGTAGGCATAGCTGTGGATCCTGTAAGTGTATGAAGCCTGGGGGCTTAGGCCATGTCTTTTTGAACCGGTAAACTTGGCCTTACTGGCCCCTTGTCACTTCCAAATCTCTCATACACACCACAAAATATGTCTGGGCATTAGGTCCACACATCCAGGGTACGATGAAATTCTTTTCTGACCAGGATTTGGTTCTTTCATAGGCTCTGGTTTTCAGTTTGTCTGGAGGCCAGCGGATGGAGATGAAATACATTATGTGATAGTTACGGCAGACTTGTTTTACGATCTGTTCCTGCACCTTTAGTGTAGTGCATCTGAGTTCTAGTTTGTGGAGAAGGCCAGTCCAGCCCAGCCCATCTCCAAGCAGGAGGTGCTCTGGTGGGATGAGATGGGGGAGGGGGAGTTGCTCATTACTTTTAAAGCATTTCCAGAATAATAAAAGAAAGTCATAAAATTACCACGTATGTGAGACTAACTGAGATAGGGTCTGATATGAATGAGGTTTTAAAGGCATGTGACCCTTTCATATGTAAGCTCATAGGTCAGGAGTCTCAAACTCTAGTCCTGGAAGGCCATAATCTAGCCTGGTTTTCAGGATATGCCTCATGAATATTCATGAGAGATTTGCATGCGTTTCCCCATTGAATACAGATATATAAGATGGAGCTAGGGCTGGACATTGAGGCTGCCCACGCCCCTGGGATTATAATACCAGCTCTGGTACATAAGTTTCCCAAGGAAATTTCAAAGGTACATCTGTCCCTAAACAGAGAACCTTCAAGATTAATGTCAAAAGCTAAATTCAAGTGAAGAGCCTGCAATTGTATCCATGGAAAGGTGCACCAATGGTTTCAGTCCTTCCTGCCAAACCATTCTTTCTTTATGCAGACCACTGGTAGTTCCTCTCAATCTTTTCCCCTTCAGTGTGAGGTGCCCCTATACTCTTTAATATCTTCCTAAGTCCTTTACTCAGCCTGATACAGAGCTTTGGGGTCACAAGGTATGTCTATGCAGACGATACCCTTCCCATCTCTATAATTGATAGTATCACCATCAACCTGGTCATGATTAATTGTTGTTTGTGCCTCATCTCAGAATGACTAAAAGCTAAATGCTTACAGCTAAATCCCCATACATTTGGTTAACAGTGGGTACACCAGCCCCTGTTACAGCCCCAGTGATATAGGACCTGCCCATTACCCTGGTCTCATCCTTCAGATACCTAGACGTCTTTCTGGACTTGGACCTTTCCATCTCACATCACATTAAATCAAGTAATCAAGCCTCCATTTGAATTCCCTGTGCCATTTCCAGCAGTCCAACTCTTTCTTGAGACGTCAGCACAATTCATCATGTAGAGTAGCCTCCAGATGATTACTGTAATTCTGCCCTCGCTGGTCTGTCCTCCCTAGGAATTAAGAGACTTCAAACAGTACAGAATACTGCCGTTCGCATGCTTACACAGGCTCATAATATGATCACTCAACACCACTTCTTATTCAGCACCACTGGCTACCCATAAAACTTCCACATTCTTTACAAAATCCTTCTTCTTACCTACAAAGCCTCACATCAAAGAGCCCTAGAGTACCTTTCCTCCCTCACCATACCATATGTCCAGCCCGTTCCCTTCGATCCATGCACGGAAACAGATTATGCCTTCCCCCACCAATCCAAGCCATCTTCTTTCTGGCCCATCGCTGTGGAATGCCCTACCTGCCAACCTCCATCCACAGTCCTCCCTCAGCTGTTTCAAGACAGATTTGAAAACTTACCTCTTTCAGCAAGTGGTTTACCTTCAAGGATAAGCAATGCTAAATGGAGGGGGGGGGGGGGAGAGGGGTGTCATGTGTTGTCCCCGCCTGGAAGTCCCCTTGAGTTTGTCTGCCTTCTCTAGTGAGTGATCTTTCCTCTGCTGTCTGAAACTGCGGCATGTTTTCTCTCTTGCCTACACTGTCCTGTCATTGAATGGAGTTCCTCTTTCCTCTTCTCGTTCCTTTTTTGTTATTATATTTGTAAACTGCCGTGTATACTTGGCAAAAAGCAGTATAGTAAGCCAAATAAACCAAAAAACATAAATATGCTCATATAAGTTTGCACCCATCAACAATTTAGCTGCAGCATTTTGGACTCTTTGTAATGGTTTGAAAGTAACAGCAGGTAAACCAAATAATATGGTGCTACAATAATCTAAGGGTGATAATACCATACACTGGGTGATGTTAAGTGCTGTTGATGTGATGCTGACTCATGGCCCTCTGGATACTTGTCCTAAATTGTGTTCAGTCTTCAGACAGGCGGCTAATTGTTGATATAGTTGCTGTTATTGTATCGATCCATCACATCGCTGGCCGCCTTCTTTTGCATTGACCCTCAACCTTGCCTGGATACACTGAATAACATTTCTAAAATCCACTGGATCAAGATAGTACTTTAATCTTCAAACTAAATGCACTTTATAAAAAGACTTTCTAACCAGCTCCCTAATGTGTGGGCGAAAAGACAATTGGGAGTCCATTAATATATTCAAATAGCATTTTTGCTGCACAATAGCAAACTTGGATATTCCAATAGTACCTGTATCTGGTAGCTATAGGACAGTATTATATTAAATGACTAAGATCTCACTCGTAGCTAAATTTAGCTCTAAACCTTCCAAATCCAACCAGTCTGACACTTTAAGAATACAATTGGTCAGTTTTGCCATTGCTCTGTCAGCATTGTTACCAAAAGGAAAATTAATCACAATGTCATCCACATACACGCAATAGTCCATCCCTAGAAAAGGACTAGAAAAGGGGACTGCTACTTCTGGAGAGAGATCTGCAATTGTGAGTATATACTTCTGGGAATTTTTCTGAAGGGACTTCTTGGGATTAAAGCTGATTAATCTCTGAACCCAGTGTATTTGTTAAATCAGTCAGGGCCTAGTAGCAGCAATTTAAGTTTAAATTTAAAACACAGAAGAGAGCTTTCTGGTTAGATTTCATACCCAACAGAGAGCTTGTAGTTTAAATTTCATAATAAGTCAGAGCCTAGCAGCAGCAAAGAGCTTTAATTTAAATCAAATCAGAATATAACTTAGCATAAAAGGCAAAACAGGGTCAGTATTCTTTGAGCAACAAATAAAGTCTTCTAGAGACCTTTACAAAGAGGCCTTCTACCTAGGGGGCAAGAGACCTGTGAAACGTTTTCAGTAGGTGTTAACGCCAGGTGGCAGGTCAAAAGGCCAATTTGAAAGACTCCTTCTATCCAAGCAAGGACTGTAATCACCCAGGAAGTTGGTCACAGCTTACCTCAGAAGCACAGGACAGGGTACTGTGTAGCAGCCCTCTTTTAATAAGTATTATTTCCCTCCCTCCCTCCCCAACACCCACCCACCCCTGGGATAATCATAGCTTTATAGGTACTTCCACATCTTAAAGGAAAGGAGGTGCTCTCAGGTGCAGCTCGTTATCCAAATCAGTCATATACTAAGGACCTGAGATTAATTAAGCTTCAGGTGAACAAGGTATATTAAACATATTAGGTACAATTTTATTAGTATAAGTATACATAGCAACCCTTAGTAAGTAAAGAACTAAAGATCTAAACACAAGCTTAAAACTAAGATGCAGACAGCAGTCCAGCAGCAATATGGGGGCTTTCCAGTCTTTTGCATTGAGTGTCACATGTATGATTTTCTCCCAGTTGGTGAGAGGTCTTACGTGTGCACTGGGTGCAAGGAGCTCTTTGCTCTCAGGGAACGAGTCCGTTCTCTAGAGGCTAGAGTAGCAGACTTGGAAGACATAAAAAAGACAGAGAGGTACATAGACAAGACCTACAGGAATATAGTCCTTAAGTCCCACCTCCAGTCTGGCAGCATCCCTGTTGCCATGGAGGAGAGAGATCACGTGACAGGAGAGCATCACCCTGGTGTGGCAGGAAGTGATCCTGTAACTAGGACCTGTCCTCCAGGTGATGTAAAACCCTCTCGCACCGAGGATGTTTCTCCAGGGCCATGTGCCCATGAGGGAAGGATTAGGACAGCCGTTATAGTTGGTGATTCGATCATTAGGCATGTAGATAGCTGGGTGGCTGGTGGACGTGAGGATCGCCTGGTAACATGCCTGCCTGGTGCGAAGGTAGCAGACCTCACGCGTCACCTAGATAAGGTCTTAGATAGTGCTGGTGATGAGTCTGCTGTCTTGATACATGTCGGTACCAGGGACATAGGAAAATGTGGTAGGGAGGTTCTGGAGGCTAAATTTAGGCTTTTAGGAAGGAAGTTGAAATCCAGAACTTCCAGGGTAGCGTTCTCCGAAATGCTTCCTGTTCCACGCGCAGGATCCAAAAGGCAGGCAGAGCTCCAGAGTCTCAATGCATGGATGAGACGATGGTGCAAGGATGAGGATTTGGGATTTGTTAGGAACTGGGGAACATTCTGGGGAAAGGAGGGGCTCTTCCGAAGGGATGGGCTTCACCTTAACCGGGATGGAACCAGGCTGCTGGCATTAACCTTTAAAAAAGAGAGCAGCTTTTAAACTAGATAATAGGGGAAAGTCGACAGTCGCACAAGAGCGCATGGTCCGGAAGAATGTATCCTTGAAGGATACTACCAAAAGCAGAGAGGTTCCAAAAAAGAGTAAAGTAGCCCAAATGCCCTCGAGTATGGAGCAGACAGAGCTTAAAGATCCCAAATTACCCATGCCTACCAATAGCCGGTCTCTGAAATGCTTGTATGCAAATGCTAGAAGTCCAGAAAATAAGATGGGAGAGTTAGAATATATAGCACTAAATGAGAGGTTAGATATGATTGGAATCTCAGAGACATGGTGGAAGGAGGACAACCAGTGGGACACTGTGATACCTGGGTACAAACTATATCGTAATGATAGAGCTGATCAAATTGGTGGAGGGGTTGCGCTCTATATTAGAGAGGGCATTGAGTCAGAAAGGATTAAAGTTTTGCAGGAAACAAAATTTGCTGTAGAATCTCTATGGATTGAAATTCCATGTAAAAAGGGGAAGGCGATGGCAGTGGGGGTGTACTATCGACCACCTGGCCAGAATGAACAAATGGATGATGAAATGCTCAAAGAAATCAAGGAAGCTAACGAAAGTTACAGGGCAGTAATAATAATGGGTGGTTTCAATTACCCCGGTATCGACTGGGTAAGTGTCACGCCAGGACATGCTAGGGAGATTAAGTTCCTAGATGAAATAAATGACTGCTTCTTGGAGCAGCTGGTTCATGAACCGACCAGAGGGGAAGCCATATTAGACCTAGTCCTTAGTGGAACACCAGATCTAGTGCAAGAGATAAGGGTGTTGGGGCCACTTGGCAATAGTGATCATAGCATGATCACATTTGATTTAATTAGTGGAGGAGGGATAGTAAGGAAATCCACAGTACTACCTTTTAACTTTCGAAAAGGAGACTATGATAAAATGAGGAAAATAGTTAAGAAAAAACTAAAAGGAGCAGTTGCAAAGGTTAAAGACTTACATCAAGCTTCGGTGTTGAAAAATACTATCTTGGAAGCCCAGGCCAGCTGTATTCCACACTTTAAGAAAAGTGGAAGGAAGTCCAAAAAACTGCCAGCATGGTTTAAAGGTGAGGTCAGAGAGGCTGTTGTTGCCAAAAAAGCATCTTTCAGGAAATGGAAAAAAGAGCCAAACGACAAAACCTGGAAACAGCAGAAGCACTGGCAAGTTTAATGCAAGGCATTGATAAGGCAGGCCAAGGGAGAATTTGAGAAGAAGCTTGCTGTGGAAGCAAAAACGCGTAATAAAGACTTTTTCAAGTAAATTCTTAGCAAAAAACCTGTGAGAGAGTCAGTTGGTCCATTAGATGATAGAGGGGTTAAAGGGGCACTAAGAGGCGACAAGGCGATAGTGGAGAGACTGAATGAATTCTTTGCTTTGGTCTTTACTGAGGAAGATGTAGGGATGTTACCCATGACTGAAGTGGTATTTAAAGGTGCGGAAGAATTGAAGGAAATATTGATACATCGGGAAGATGTATTACAACTATTTGATAAACTGAAGAGTAGCAAATCACCTGGGCCGGATGATATACATCCAAGGGCGTTGAAAGAACTGAAATATAAGATTGCAGACCTACTATTAGTAAATTGTGAACTATCATTAAAATCATCTGTAATACCTGAAGATTGGAGGATGGCGAATGTAATGCCAATTTTTAAAAAGGGTTCCAGGGGTGATCCGGGAAACTACAGACTGGTGAGCCTGATGTCAGTACCGGGAAAAATGGTAGAAACCATCAGAAAGAACAAAATTGCTGAACATGTAGAGATAGTCATGACTTTATGGGAGGCAGCCAACATGGCTTTAGACAAGGAAGATCTTGTCTTACTAATCTGTTATGTTTTTTTGAAGGTGTGAATAAATAGGTAGACAAAGGTGAGTCGGTTGATATAGTGTATTTAGACTTTCAGAAAGCCTTTGACAAGGTCCCTCATCACAGACTTTTGGCAAAACTAAAGAGTCACGGGATAGGAGGCAGTGTACTACTGTGGATCAGGAACTGGTTAAAAGATAGAAAGCAGAGGGTTGGGCTAAATGGCCATTTTTCCCAATGGAGAAAGGTGAATAGTGGTGTACCCCAGAGATCTGTGCTGGGTCCGCTGCTTTTTGACATATTCATAAATGACCTGGAAAAAGGAACAACAAGTGAGGTTATCAAATTTGAAGATGACTATTTAAAATTGTTAAAAACCCAAGAGGATTGTGGAAAATTGCAAGAGGATCTTGATAAATTGGAAGACTGGGCATCAAAATGGCAGATGAAATTTAATGTGGGCAAGGGCAAAGTTATGCACCTAGGGAAGAACAACCCAAACTATGGTTACACGATACAAGATTCCACATTAGGAACCATCACCCAGGAAAAAGATTTAGGTGTCATTGTGGATAACACGTTAAAACCCTCGGCCCAGTGTGCAGTGGCGGCCAAGAGAGCAAATAGAATGCTAGGTATCATAAGGAAAGGAATGGAAAATAAAACAAAGGATATTATAATGCCTCTATATCGTTCCATGGTGAGACCGCACCTTGAATATTGTGTACAATTCTGGTCGTCGTATCTTAAAAAGGATATAGCGTTATTAGAAAAGGTTCAGAGAAGAGCCACCAAAATGGTAAAGGGGATGGAAGGATATCCCTATGAAGAAAGGCAAAAAAAGTTAGGGCTCTTTAACCTGGAAAAGAGACGGCTGAGGGGAGATATGATAGAAGTCTATAAATGAATGAACGGAGTGGAACGGGTAAACGTAGATCGATTGTTTACGTTATCAGAATATAGAAAGACTAGGGGACATGCAATGAAGCTACAGGGTAAACTATTTAAGACTAATAAAAGAAAATATTTTTTCACTCAACGTGTAATCAAACTCTGGAATTTGTTAACGGAGGATGTAGTAAAGGCTGTTAGTGTAGCTGGGTTTAAAAAAAGGTTTGGACAAGTTCCTGGAGGAAAGGTCCATAAACCATTATTAAGAAGGGACCCAGGATATCACTGCTTGACCCAATACAAGCATTGTGGAACCTGTGTCTTTTGGGGAAACTGCTAGTTACGTATGATGTAGATTGGCCACTGTTGGAAACAGGATACTGGGTTTGATGGACCTTGGTCTGACCCAGTATGGCATATCTTATGTTCTTATGTTCCTAACAAATGTAACAAATCAGATAGTGGACATATATAGATGTCAAAAATAAAGAGCAGAAAAAGAGCCCAGAGGAAGCCCACATTTCAAAGGGAACCATTCAGATTTAAGATCTCCTACATAGGCTCTCTGTTCTCCATCAGAGCGGTGTGATTATAACCATTCGAACACGTAATTCCTCAGCCCCATTTCGAAAAGTCCCACTTGAGGCTCCTCAGCCTACACCCCCTTAATCCATCCAATAATGCTATCTGAATAACCGGATCAAAAGCTGCAGCAGTATCCAGAAAAGTGACCATCACATGGTGGCCACTACCCAGTACACTCAATCAGCTATCAGCTGTGGAAACTAACAAAGTTTCCGCACTTTGCCCACTGTGAAAACAAAAATGACCCTTATCAAGAATAGAATTCCATGTGTGAGGGGCAGGGCCGGCCCAAGGATTTCTGCCATCCTAGGCAGAACCCCCTGCTTTTCCACCCCCCGCTGACACCATCCCCCTTCCCCCCGCTGATGTTGCTTCCGCCGCCATCCCCCCTCCCAGCTGCCACCATCGATTTCGTCTTGGGAGGAGGAGGCGGGTAACGACAGCATTTCAAAAAGCAGCAGCTTTTGCCGCCACTTTTGAAAATATTGCTGCTGCCCGCCTCACCCCCCCCCATACGGAATCAGCAGCAGCTAAGGGGGATGATACAGCCACCCATGTGTGCCAATGCCGCCTGTGCCGTCTAGCTCACCTAATGGACAGGCCGGCCCTGGTGAAGGGTAAGAAATAGTGGTAGCGGTATACTACCGCCCAGCTGGACAGAATGAACAGACAAGTGATGAAATGTTACCAGAAATCAGGGAAGCTAACAAAATTGACAACACAGTAATAACGGGTAATTTCAATTACTCAACTATTTATTTATTTAAAGTTTTTCTATACCGCGCTTTTCAGTTTCAGCTCGGTTTACAGGTAACAATAACTTTGTCCAGTCTTGGAGGACCGTACTGGACTTACAGAGAACAGGGTTGGTAAACTTGGGTTGAACTGGGTAAACTATACACAGGTTTTAGGCTAGCTATTCACATTCTAGGATATATTTATAAGCATTATAAACATTTTGGATACTATGTACACGGTCCAGCTCGGGTTCTGGTAGAGCTAACATGTTGTGCTAGGGTCATGTATAGTGGATGGTGCAGGGTGGTTGTTTAGTTGATTGGAGATGGCTGGACGTTGTGTGGTGCCGTAGTGCTGAATGAAGAGGTAATGTTTCAGGGCCTTTCTGAAGGTGGTGAGGTCTGTTATGGACCGGATGTTAGGTGGGAGTGCATTCCAGCACGAGGGAGCATAGTACTCGAAAGCTCTTTTGATTATTGATAAACTATTGATTGGATGAACACCATGTCGGGACATGCTAGGAAGGTAAAGCACCCAGATGAAATATATGACTGCTTCATGGAAGAGCTGTCTTGGGAACAGGCTGGAGAAGGAGCTATTTTAGACTTAGTCCTTTGTGGAACTCAGGGAGGCTTATTCTAATGTCAGAACCAGACGCACAGTGGTAGACGCAGTTCTGATCCCGCGGGGCACATCTAGCCCCTGCGGGATCAGAATCACGTCTAAGCCTGTACGTGCAGACCGGGACCCAATTCTCATCGGCTGCACATACAGGTTGCTGCCTGGCTAACTCAGTCAGGCTCCTGAATGGAGCTGCGATGCCATGGCGTCCGGTTGCTATGGCACCGTGGCTCCATTTAGGAGCTGCAATCTTTCCCCACAGGCTGACCCCCAATCTGGCCTCCCAAGGCCAGGGTCAGACTGCGGGCAATCTCTTGCTCCTCCTCCTACCTTTGTCGCTCCCCAGGCCTGCCATCCCCCAATGTCTATGGGGCGTTATTCCACCTCTGGAGTGGAATACATCCCCCGTCTAGTCTGCCGTCCCCGGACGTAGAGGGCCGCAGACCGCCCACTGCCCGCCCTAAGTCCACCTCCGCACTGCCTCCTTCCCCTCCTCGTCTAGCCTCTCCAGACAAACTCCTTGTTTGTATGGGGGGGCTTTGAAGGGGGACAGCGGGGGGGGCGGGTCGAATAATGGCTATTCATGTTACAGAATAGACCCCATGATTTGGTACAGGAGCTAACTGTGTTGGGACCCCTTGGCACTAATGATAAAAGCATCGTCAAATTTGACTTAGTAACCCTTCCCAACTGGAGTACACAAAGGCAATCTTCTGTGTCAGCATTTAATTTTCAAAAAGGAGATTGATAAAATGAGAAAAATGGTTAGAAAAGAACTGAAAGGAGCAGCAGTAAAGGTGAAGAGTTTGCAGCAGGCATGGATAATGTTTAAAACTACCATCTTGGAAGCCCAGACCAGATTTACCACACACATTAAGACAAGTGGAAGGAAGGCCAAATGACAGTAGGTTTAAAGGGTGAGGTGGTAGATGCTATTAGAGCAAAACAAAAATTAAAAAAATGGAAAAAAAAACCAAATGACGAAACTAGGAAACAGGCTAAGCACTGGCAAATTAAATGCAAGGCAGTGATAACTAATACTACTAATCATTTATATAGTGCTATAAGGCATACGCATATAGACCTCACAGACTTCCGCAAAGACCTCAAAACATGGTTATTTATAGAAACCTATGAGCATTCAAGCAACATCCCCTACCCAAAAGGAACACTACTACCACCGCCAACTAAATACACACCCATTCCATCCACACACACAAATTTATCACACCACGTTAGTAAATACCTTTATGTTAAATGTTACCTAAACTGTACTGTCTAAATACTGTTACGTAACTGTACTGTCTAAATGTTTACACGTACCCTAATGTTAAATGTAACCCTCCACTTGTGTTGTGACGTCACCACCTTGATTGAAGGATAAGGTGGAATACAAATCTGTCTAAATAAATAAATACGCAGCACTCTACAGACACATATAAAAGACAGTCCCTGCTCATCAGATCTTAGTCTAATCAAGACAGAGAGTGGAGGAGTAGCCTAGTAGTCAGGGGCGGCCCAAGGGGGGCGCGGGGCCATGTGCGGAGACGCGATGCGGGGCCTCTTTTGCATAAGGGGCCTCATTTGCATAAACATTTGCATAATGTTACCATACACTAACTTTTAGTAAACATGTCTCTTAATGAGTGTATGGATAAAGAAAGACTAAAAGATTTCTACATAACTATAATCCAGTGCCAACCGCCAGACACATTAGAAACTACTACAAACACTGCCCATTTAGAACCCATAGCAAACCTGCCGTATCCTGACA
This sequence comes from Ichthyophis bannanicus, assembly GCA_033557465.1. Taxonomy (NCBI): domain Eukaryota; kingdom Metazoa; phylum Chordata; class Amphibia; order Gymnophiona; family Ichthyophiidae; genus Ichthyophis; species Ichthyophis bannanicus. The sequence goes on from CM066045.1 coordinate 60,863,556, forward strand.
GCATTACCAGGACTCACAAAGCACCATACCCTACCTATCAAAAGGCAACACTGCAAATATTAAACCAATACATTTCAGAGAATAACAATACATGACCTACTGGGGAAAGAGAACAAGTGGCAATGTCAAATAGGAATTACATAAACAGAATACCTCAGCTCAGTTACACATGCAGAACATAGACCATCACCAAACAAGGAATCACAATTTAGAAACAGGAAGACAATTAAACTGGGAACCCCAAAAGCAAAACTTGGAATGTACAACAACACTGTAGAAATAAAACTATAAATTAATTTCCTCTTGTACTAAACAAAGCACAGATTTCCCAGAGCTGACATATTCCAGTTAATAAATTCAAAATAAAGAGATATTTTTCTACTTTTTGTGCATTTCTTTTTCAGTTGCAATTGCTCCAGCCACTTTCTTCTGGTTTCTTCGTGTCTTCTGCTAACTCTCCATCGTCTGCTGTCTATTTGTCCTTTCTTCTCTCTTCTAGTTTTTTTTCCCCATTCTCTCTCTATATCTGCTTTAACATACTAATCTTTCTCCTTTTGCTCTTTCCTCATTCCTATTTCATCCACTCAAATTTTACCCCTCCATCCTCAATCCCCACTTACTCTCCCAATATCTGGCCAATTGTAGATTTGTCTTCCCTCCCACACAACATATTTTTCCCCTCTCCATTTCACTCTCCCAGCTCCATCCCATTCTAATCCCCTCCCAACATCAGCTCCCTTCTAGTTCCAGCCCCACCCAGCATCCACTCCCTTCTAGTCCCCGCATCAGCCCATTTCCAGTCCTAGCCCCCCATCAGCCCATTTACAATTCTTTCCTAGCCCCATCATCAGTCCATTTCCAGTCCTAGCTCCCCCATCCATTTCCAGTCCTATCCGAGTCCCTCCATCAGCTCATTTCCAATCCCAGCCCCCCATCAGCCCATTTCTAGTCCTTTCCTAGCCCCACCATCAGCCCATGTCAAATCCTAGCTCCCCTCCACTCAGCCCATTTCCAATCCAAGCCCACCATGAGCCTACTTCCAGTTCTAGCCCCTCCATGAGTCCATTTCAATCCAAGCCCCCACCACAGCCCATTTCCAATCTTAGAACCCCCCAACAGCCCATTTCCAGTCCTATCCTAGCTGCTCCATCAGCCCATTTCCTGTCCTAGCTCTCCCCCACCACTCAGCCCATTTCCAGTCCTAGCTCCCTCCCCTCACAGCCCATTTCCATTCCAATCCCCCCTCCCCCTCAGCTATTTGCAGTTCAAGTCCCCCCTTCCACTCTGCCCATTTCCAGTACTAGCAACCCCCCCAGCCCATTAACAGTCCTAGCCCCACATAGCCCATTAACAGTCCTAGCCCCACATAGCCCATTACCAGTCCACCCCCCATCAGCTCATTTTCAGTCTTAGCCCCCCATAGCCCATTACCAGTCCTAACCTTCCATCAGCCCCCCTCCAGTCCTAGCCCCCCCATAGCCCATTACCAGTCCTAACCTCCCCAAGCCCATTACCAGTCCTAACCCCCCATCACCCCATTTCCAGTCCTAGCCCCCTATAGCCTATTTCCATTCCAAGCCCCCGTCCCCATCACCTAATTGCAGTTCAAGTCCCCCCTTCCACTCAGCCCATTTCCAGTACTAGCAACCCCCCCAGCCCATTACCAGTCCTAGCCCCCCATAGCCCATTACCAGTCCTAAGCCCCCCCATCAGCCCACCTCCAGTCCTAACCCCCCATCAGCCCATTACCAGTCTTAGCCCCCCATCACCATATTTCCAGTCCTAACCCCCCATCACCCTATTTCTAGCCCTAGTCCCCCCATAGCCCATTACCAGTCCTAACACCCCCCATAGCCCATTACCAGTCCAGTCCTACACCCCCATCACCCTATTTCCAGTCCTAACCCTCCCCAGCCCATTACCAGTCCTAACCCACTCCCCCCCATCAGCCCAGGGAAACCTTAAAAGAAAAAAGAAACTTGCTGCTGACGCTGACGCCATGGCAGCGGCAGAATGAAGTGTCTCCCGTGATCAAGTGTCTCCTGCAATCAAGTGTCTCCCGTGGGGCCCGCCCCCCCCCCCCGGCTGCCCGGCAGAGCCGCCCTCAATCACTCTCCTCGGCGCGGCTTTCAGAGCCGCGAAGTGAGAGTTTCCCTCTCGCGGTTCTGTTAAGCCTGCCGGGGCTGCAGAGGGCGGCGTCAGCAGCAACTTTCTTTTTTCTTTTAAGATTTCCCTGGGCTGATGGGGGGGGGGAGGGGGTTAGGATTGGTAATGGGCTGGGGGGGTTAGGACTGGAAATAGGGTGATGGGGGGTTAGGACTGGACTGGTAATGAGCTAGGGGGGGGGGGTAGGACTAGAAATAGGGTGATGGGGAGTTAGGACTGGACTGGTAATGGGCTGATGGGGGGTTAGGACTGGAGGTGGGCTGATGGGGAGCTTAGGACTGGTAATGGGCTATGGAGGGCTAGGACTGGTAATGGGCTGGGGGGTTGCAAGTACTGGAAATGGGCTGAGTGGAAGGGGGGACTTGAACTACAAATAGATGATGGGGATGGGGCTTGGAATGGAAATAGGCAATGGGGGGTCTAGGACTGGAAATGGGGTGATGGGGGGTTAGGACTGGTAATGGGCTATGGGGGGGCTAGGACTGGACATAGGGTGATGGGGGGTTAGGACTGGTAATGGGCTATGGGGGGGCTAGGACTGGAAATAGGGTGATGGGGTTAGGACTGGTAATGGGCTTTGGGGGGGCTAAGACTGAAAATGGGGTGATGGGGGGGCTTAGGACTGGTAATGGGCTATGGGGGGCTAGGACTATTAATGGGCTGGGGGGGTTGCTAGTACTGGAAATGGGCTGAGTGGAAGGGGGGACTTGAACTGCAAATAGCTGATGGGGAGGGGGTCTTGGAATGGAAATGGGCTGTGAGGGGAGGGAGCTAGGACTGGAAATGGGCTGTGTGGTGGGGAGAGCTAGGACAGGAAATGGGCTGATGGAGGGGCTAGGATAGGACTGGAAATGGGCTGTTTGGGGGTGCTAAGATTGGAAATGGGCTGTGGTGGGGGCTTGAATTGAAATGGACTCATGGAGGGGCTAGAACTGGATGTAGGCTAATGGGGGGCATGGATTGGAAATGGGCTGAGTGGAGGGGAGCTAGGATTTGACATGAGCTGATGGTGGGGCTAGGAAAGGACTAGAAATGGGCTGATGGGGGTCTGGGATTGGAAATGAGCTGATGGAGGGACTCGAATAGGACTGGAAATGGATGGGGGAGCTAGGACTGGAAATTGGCTGATGGTGGGGCTAGGATAGGATTGGAAATGGGCTGAGTGGGGGGCTAGGACTGAAAATGGACTGATGCGGGGCTAGAAGGGAGCGGATGCTGGGTGGGGCTGGAACTAGAAGGGAGCTGATGTTGGGGGAGGATTAGAATGGGATGGAGCTGAGAGAGTGAAATGGAGAGGGGAAAATATTTTGTGTGGGAGGGAAGAAAAATCTACAATTAGCCGGGTATTGGGAGAGTAAGTGGGGATTGAAGATGGAGGGGTAAAATTTGAGTGGATGAAATAGGAATTAGGAAAGAGCAAAAGGAGAAAGATTAGTATGTTAAAGCAGTTGTAGAGAGAGAATGGAAAAAAAACTAGAAGAGAGAAGAAAGGACAAATGGACAGCAGACGATGGAGAGTTAGCAGAAGACACGAAGAAACCAGAAGAAAGTGGCTGGAGCAATTGCAACTGAAAAAGAAATGCACAAAAAGTAGAAAAATATCTCTTTATTTTGAATTTATTAACTGGAATATGTCAGCTCTGGGAAATGTGCATCATTGACGTCTGTGCTTTGTTTAGTACAAGAGGAAATTAATTTATAGTTTTATTTCTACAGTGTTGTTGTACATTCCAAGTTTGGCTTTTGGGGTTCCCAGTTTAATTATTGTCTTCCTGTTTCTAAATTGTGATTCCTTGTTCGGTGATGGTCTATGTTCTGCATGTGTAACTGAGCTGAGGTATTCTGTTTATGTAATTCCTATTTGACATTGCCACTTGTTCTCTTTCCCCAGTAGGTCATGTATTGTTATTCTCTGAAATGTATTGGTTTAATATTTGCAGTGTTGCCTTTTGATAGGTAGGGTATGGTGCTTTGTGAGTCCTGGTAGTGCTGTTAGGATACGGCAGGTTTTCTATGGGTTCTAAATGGGCAGTGTTTGTAGTAGTTTCTAATGTGCCTGGCGGTTGGCACTGGATTATAGTAATGTAGAAATCTTTTAGTCTTTCTTTATCCATACACTCATTAAGAGGCATGTTTACTAAAGGTTAGTGTATGGTAACATGCAAATATTTATGCAAATGAGGCCCCTTATGGAAAAGAGGCCCCACACCGAGTCTCCGCACATGGCCCCGCGCCCCCCTTGGGCCGCCCCTGTTGATGAGAACAAGGGAACAGTAGGGAAGGATAATGAGACAGAACGAGAACAAAGGATTAAGATCCAAAAGTGGCCTAAAGAGGCGAGCCTTTAACATGGATTTGAAAAGGGGGAGAGATGAAACCTGACATAAAGATACAGGTAGTTTGTTCCAGGCATAAGGAGCAGCAAGGTGAAAGGATCGAAGCCTGGAATTGGCTGTTGAAGAGAAGGACATAGAGAGAAGCAACCAGAGGAAGAGCGGAGTTCATGAGGAGGTGTGTAGGGAGAGAGGAAGGAGGAAAGGTAGAGAGGAGCAACAGAATGAATGCACTTATAGATCAGAAGGAGAAGTTTGTATTGGAGACAGAAAGAGAAGGGAAACTAATGAAGTGATTTGAGAAGAGGAGTTCTAGGAGTATATTGGGGCTGGTGGAAGATTAGCCGCACAGCAGAGTTTTGAACAGACTGAAGGGGAGAAAGATGACTCAGAGGGAGACCAGCAAGGAGGAGGTTGCCATAGTCAAGGTGAGAAGTGACTAAAGACTGGATGAGTGTTTTAGTAGTGTGTTCAGAAAGGAAGAAGTGAATCTTGTTAATGTTGTAGAGAGAGAAACGATAAGGAAGGCAAAAAAAGAATTTGAAAGGAAACTTGCTATAAGAGACAAAACCTCACAATAAAAACTTTTTCACGTACATTTGAAACAAGAAGCCAGGGAAGGAGTCAATTGGACCATTAGATGATCAAAGAGTAAAAGGGGCACTCAGGGAGGACAAGGCCATAGCTGAGATCACATGAGTTCTTTGCTTTGGTCTTTACTAATTAGAAGGAAGGTGTGAGGAAGGTACCCATGCCAGAAAAGGTATTTAACATTGATGAGTCAGAAAAGCTGAATCAAATCTCAGTGAACCTGGAAGATGTAGTTGAGCAAATTGACATACTAAAGAATAGTAAATCACTGGACCAAATGGTATGCACCCAAGAATGCTGAAAGGACTGAAATATGTAATTGCAGAGCTACTATTAATTGTGAACCTATCATTAAAATTGCCTGTGGTACCAGAAGATTAGAGGGTAGGCAAAGGAACACCTGTTTTTAAAAAGGCTCCAGGAGTGATCTGAAAAACTACAGACCAGTGAGCCTAACATTGGTAGTGGGCAAAATGGTGGAAATCATTATAAAGAACAAAATTTACTGAACACCTGGACAGACATGGTTTAATGGGGAAAAGTCAACGTGGCTAAGGGAATTATTGCCTCTCCAGTCTTCTGTTCCATTTCTTTTGAAGATGTGGATAAACATGTGGATAAAGTTGAGCCATTTGATGTGGAGGCCAATTCAGAACAGGGCTCATCCGGATGTCCAAAACCTGGACTGGCCGGATCTGCACCTGATTCTGCACCCGTGGTGCTAGACAGTCCCACAAGAGCAGAATCGAGTGCAGAAGGTCTGGACAGGCAGGCCATGCCCCGATTCTGAGGGCTTGGACATCCAACCTACACCCTGTCGAACCCAGCTGCAGCGCCGTCATGGAGCCCCGGTGCCATGCTGTCCCAGGACACCATGCAGAGGCCCCGCTTCCCCACCACTGCAATAATTTGCCTTTCTCTGCTGCCTGACCCCTGGAGGGGCCTCCCAAGGCTGGGATTGGGCAGCAGGGCACCTCCTGCTGCGTTTCCGTTTGTTGGGGGTCCACTAGTGCCACACTCCTCCATTGGGGGGGACTTATTCCTCAGAGATGGAATAAGTTCCCCGTCTAGCCTTAGGACCCCAGATGTACAGGGCCGCGTTCGGAATCGGCCCTGTACATGCAGGGTCAGGGTCCTCCCCTGCCCTGCCCACACTCCTCCTCTGACCCGCCCACTCCAGCTCCAGTCCAGAGCTCCCCGCTCATCTCTCCTATACATGCAGGGAGCTTTGGGCTAGGAATCCAGCACAGGAGTTTAGTGGGGATGTATGTCCAAACCATAAAGCACTTGACAAAGTCCCACATCAGAGACTCCTTAGGAAGTTAAACTCATGACATAGGAGGCAATGTCCTATTGTGGATTGGAAACTGGTTGAGAGATGGAAAACGGAGAGTAGGGATAAATGGTCAGTTTTCTCAGTGGAGAAAGGTGAATAGTGGTGTACCCCAGGGATCTGTGCTGGGCCCACTGCTTTTTAATATATTCATAAATGACCTGGAAATGGGAATAACAAGTGAAGTGATCAGATTTGCAGATAACACAAAATTATTCAAAGTTGTTAAAACCCAAGAGGATTATGAGAAACTGCAGGAGGACCTTGTAAAACTGAGAGGCTGGGTGTCCAAATGGCAGATGAAATTTAATGTGGACAAGTGCAAAGTGTTGCATGTAGGGAAGAACAACCCACACTATAGATACACAGTGCTAGGTTGGACTAACAGGTTCCACACCAGGAGTCAACATCCCAGGAAAAGGATCTAGGTGTGATCATAGACAAACAATGAAATCTTTTGTTCAGTGTGTAGTGATGTCCAAAAAAACAAATAGAATGTTTCTAGTAGTTTCTCTCTGTCTCCATCATCTGCAGGCAGAGGGACTTAACCTATTGAGAAAAAAGTATCTGGGAAAAAACCCTGTAAAGATTCCTTCCACTCCCTCCCATTCCCCAGCTGCTAAAGAAGTTTGCTAAAAGTTTTGCCAGTCCCTGGCCTCAGTGCATTTGGACTTCTAGATCTGACAAACCCAAGACTGACTGTGCCTATCTTAAATGGCCACATGGAGCTTGTCGCTGGCTGTGATGGGCTTCTGAAATGCATTTGTAATGCAACAGAATCTCGTATTGGGAAATCCCCGACAGGAAACGTGGAGCAAACCTCAGCAGTACTCTGGTACTATGTTTATGGGACGGAGGATGTAGACAATCCCTTTTCACCTGTGGGAGCCAGCACCCCTGTCTTAAAAGGTTTGTCTGTCTATACAGTTTGCCCATTTTTGTTTGCACTGAGCTAGCTACCTTGAATCTTCATGCATGAACATGAAATAAGATTCCTTAACTGCGAGTTCGTGCTTCGGTCTAGGCTGTGAATGAAGTATACACGCTTGGCTACAAATAATGATGCCGTTAAATAATGATGGAAGGGAGGTGTGGACTGAAGGACTGTAAAAACTCTGTTCCAAAAATTAATGGCAGCCGCTGAGCTCCTAAGTACCTTGTAAGCACACCATCTGATTTTTTTTACAGGCTAATTAGCCATTTTATTATTGTTTGAAAGAGCTTCCAGCTTTTTTTTTTTTCGAACGGAAAGCAAGGCAGAGTTACATATTGACCCGCTGACCAAACCTTAGCATTCACGGGTAGAGGTAAGGTTGGTATGTGATGGGGAAGGAGTGAAGGAAGGTCAGTACAACACATCCTAGTTTTATTTTATTATCCTGTTTAAACATTGAAGACAAACACAGATGAGTGGGTCAGTTGAGCAAACGTTTTAGGGGGTCATTTTGTAACTGCTCACATTAACAAAATGTATGTATACTTTTCACTAGTCAAACTCTGCCAAACCTTCAAACTGATCAGTATGTGTGCTTTTGCTGTGATTATTAGCCTAGGAAAATGCATTTTATAACTGTAGTTTAGTGTGAGTACTTGTGAAAATGCGAAAGTATGCGCTTAAGGGAAGACCCCCCCTCCCCGATCCTCGGCCACCTTGTCAACGTGTGGGTCAAATTTTACACGCATATAGGCTGCGTGCACAGAGCTTCACCCGCACGTGGGGCAGGAAGGTTTGAACAAGCTCATTTCCGTGGGCTTTACTCAGGGAAATGGTTTTGAAAATTCCCCCCACTTGAGGTAACTTCAAAAGCCATTTACTCAGGTGCTCCGAGGCAGGTGAAAATGTCTCCACGGACTCTGTGCACAGATCTCAACGCTGCTCATTGATTGAGAACATCCACACGTGGACTGCATAAGAGTATGTGGGATTTTGTCAGAATGCATTATCTGTAGTGTGTTCCTCCACGCAGCCTTTCTTGTGCATACCAACACACAGAAATTACCCCCTAATGGGCAGGGCCATGCTACCCAGATAAACCCCTGTGAAAGGGAGATTCAGTGGCACTATCCTGATCTTTCCTCTAACCACTGTGGTGATGTCCGGAGAATGTGTACATGTTATCTGGTTAGTGGCGATTTTCAGTCCACTCACTGGATAACAAACTGCATAAAGTTATAGCACCAAAACGGCAGGTCTAGCTTAGCGGCTGAAGACCACCACTATCCAGATAGCCTTTGGTGGTCACAACGGAAACCAGATATTTAGCGGAAGCCGCCATCCGGATACGTCTGCTGAATATCCAATCTGATCCGTGACAGTCGACATTTAAAAAAAAACACTGACTGTGGTGGGCTTAGTATCTGCCTGGCAATTTTCAAAGCAGTTTCTGAAAGTAAATAGTTATTTGTATGCTTAAAATAGCTGTTTGAGAGCTGCATGACTCAACACGGCTATAAGTTCACACAGTGGAACAGTGCTCTTAGTTGTAGCCGTATTGAGAGGAGGAGCTCCCCGGAGCAGTGTTTTAGGTTTGGGGGGTTGTTAGGAGAAATTACATTCATAGATTTCTTTTCTAAATCCATGCACACTAAAAACAGCTACAAATGTGGGCAGGTACTTTGCACTCGTGGCAAAATTCAGCGGGATATTATGTGCGTATTTTTGCTTTGCAAATTAGTGCGTAGTGCCTACATAAAAGATATTTGGGGGTTTTGTCTCAGTGTGAACAGTGTGAAGGTTGCCCCTTAAAGACCATACACCAGATCACTGTGCTGCACCCTGGCTGTAAAATCTTAGACTTGGGGGCCCACACTGTGTTCTGGCTGAATATTAGTGTATCAGGGACTGTTGCTGGTTGGTGGCTTGGCCGTGACCTGCTTTTCCATATAGAAGTGCTGAGCTCGTCCTGCTGGCTGGGATGCTAGTCTTCAGAAATTTCTAAGGCACAAATTAAGTCTGCGACGTTTGGGTTTCATCCGGTTACAAAAGTGGCATTTGGGGGGGGGGGGGGTGATTTGGCTCTACCTATTTTATTTTATTTATTTATTTATTATTATTTAGCTGTATTTATATCCCGCTTTTCACCGGGTCAAAGTGGTCAATTGGGGGATACATTTAACATGAGGGGATATGAGACACATACGCTAATACTTACAGGGAACATGGGCAATGGAGGGTTAAGTGGCTTGCCCAAGACCACAAGGAGTGCCTATAGGACTAGAAATCCCAGTCCCTCCGGCCTGAAGTACCTTGTCCTAACCACTAGACCACTCCTCCCTTTTTGACTATCTCTTAAGTTCTGTAGCACAGCGAGGCCTTTTACCACTTGTGCAAGAGCCCTCTAGTAACCTGGAAGATGGGATGAAATCCAGACCTGACTTTGAAAGGCAAAACAGGATCTTGTGCAGATGTCAAGCAGGTGTGCGGACAACACCCATCTGGCACAAGCTCCCATGAGCAAGATAACAGTGGGTCGCGCCCATCCCTAATATGTGCAACAGAATATCACATAGGATAACACAACGCTTAGCTCTGATTTGTACAGTAGAACTATTTTTGGGCAGCTATGCTGTGTTGAAGCTTATCCCATGGGATTCCCTGGAGGATGTGTCCAGGGAGTGTAGTTGTGGGAAGGGGGGTATATGACACAATCTATATGTTTTATGTTAGTCTAGGGCAGGGGTTCTCGATCCAGTCCTTGGGACACACTGGCCAGTCGGGTTTTCAGGATTCCCACAATGAATATGCACGAGAGAGCTTTGCATGTGTTGTCTTCATTGTATGCAGATTTATCTTATGCATATTTATTGTGGGAATCTTGAAAACCTGACTGGCCTAGGTGTGCCCCAAGGGCTGGGTTGAGAAGCAGTGGTCTATGCTATGGTATGGCTAGTGGCTCATGCAGCGGAGAGGATTCCAGAAGGCGTGGGGTGAGTGCAGGGAGGGCTAAAGCTGGAGCGTGAACAGGCCGTGTGGGCTAATGATCAGATGAGAGAAACGTGCTAGTGCTGATCTGTCATGCTGTATTCTGTTTAACATTCAGAGCTGAAGCTCTTTCCCTACTAAAGCCCACAGGTATTGGCCCTAATCATCTCCCCCTTCTTCCATTGCAGGGTCTGCATATTACGACAACGTTCGCCCACTGGCCTACCCCGACTCCGATGCCGTTCTCATCTGCTTTGACATCAGTCGCCCGGAAACGCTAGACAGTGTGCTGAAAAAGGTTTGGTGCTTTCATGTTCATTTCCCACTGTGACTTCCTTGACCCCCCCCCCCCCACCCCACCCCCACCCCACCACCTCTCCCTTCTCTTCTGTGATCTGGGCACAAAGCTGGGGACACCAGGTCCTGGAGCTCACACATTGTAAACTGACAGAACCTGTTTGCTACTGGGGTTGGGATGGGTTTGGCATCAAGCCCAGAACGTCACTATGGCTGAGATAGTAGGAGGTCCGTATTTTCTATTTTATTTACATTTAGCTGCTATACTAGGATTCCTAGGGATATGTCCACAACATTGCTTCACACACAGTGATAAAGGAGTACAACCAAAGGGCAAAACACAACTCGGGAGCCTGAGTCACTTGTGATAAAATCTCCCATTTAATGGGCACTCCCCAGACGAACAAAAATATACGAAAGCAGAGAAATGCAAATGATCAGGCAGAAGGTCCTGATGGCAACAGCTAAAGCTGACAGTCTTTGGTTGTTCCACTGCGCTTTCCGGCATCTATCTCAAACAGTGTCCTTTGCAGGAAAGATACTGAACCCTTCTCACTTCTCTCTCCCGGACTTTCTGTGTACTTGAGTGCCTGTGAGACTCCTTCTCCTCCTCAGCTCCTTACGTCTCTGCATAACCAGAGCCACAGCTCTCTCCCATTCATGCAAGTTCTGCTCTCTCAGGCAGGCAGTAGTCCATTCTCTCTCCTTCTTAGCTCTTGGGCTGTAGGATGCACCTGGGGCTTAGGTCTTACCTCCTTCGTGACCCTCCAGCTTGTTGCTCAGTTCCTTTCCAGAGAGAGTTCCCTCTGACCCATTAGGGACTGGCTACTGGGTTCCTTATTTTCCCGTTCCCTTTCCTTGAGATCTCTCCTCCAGTGATCCCTCCTCTGAGCACACTGTGCTCCTCCTTGGGCAAGCTGGTGGGAGCTTTTGACTCTCACCTTTTTGCTGCCCTTTCTCCAGTGATTTACTGAGGGAAGTCCATCTACCAGGCTCTCGGCTCCCCTGAGGAAGGTCAGACTTTCTCCTGCTACATCCTGCTTCTGTGGCCTCCAGTGTGGGAAGGCAAAGTGACACTCTCTAACCTCCACTATTATACCTTCCTGCAAAACATAGTAACTCTACCGATGGGGTTTCTCCAGATTAGTTTTCATGTGTCCTTCGCTGGAACAGGGACCCAAAATATTTCTCTTCACGCATCAAAAGTAGGGACATTTTGGTAGTCTGCTACACGAACATCAGAAGTGTTCTTGGCCAGCCAAGAGTCAGGATACACTTCAGCCTGCCTAACAGTTCAGTAAACATCAGGCCTTCTAAGGGACCCAAAATCTACTGACCCTTCCCAGAGGTTCCAGGAATGCATTGCACCGGACTGAGCTTTCATCCCTCAACTCTCACCTGGGCTGAAACCTCAGCAAAGGCCTAGTCTCACTTCTCCATAAATATTTGATGACTTCCACAGGCTGACTTTGTCCAGATTTTACCAATATATAGATTTCCTGAAGACAAGCAGAAACTGCAAGTCCCTAGTTGCACTGGGGCAAAAGCAGGGCCAGCTCTACTCATCTTGCAGCCTTGAGCCCTCTGATAGCCCTCTTCTCTGCACGTCTTAGTGATGGATGGGAAGGGGGGCTTTCTGCCTGATCAGTTCCCCTTCTCTTGGCTCACTTTGCCATCAGCATCCTTGGGGCTGTGTTTATTTTTTCTTCTGGCATCAACAGATTTTGAATAGGAGGGTCTTATCCTATAGTACGCCTGAAGTCACCAAACAGTGGCAGAGAGCGATCCCATCACCGTTATCAGGGCAGTGTGTGATCCATTGCTTAATTGGCCTCTTTTAGCATAGAAACATAGAAACATGACGACAGAAAAAGACCACATGGCCTATCTAGTCTGCCCTTCTATATCAACAACTACAACAGTCCCCTTTTTCCCTTTAGAGATCCTCTGTGTTGGTCCCATGCTTTTTTGAATTCAGATACTTTCCTCATCTCTACCACCTCCACTGGGAGACTATTCCATGGATCCACCACTCTTTCTGTAAAGAAATATTTCCGCATATCACTCCTGAATCTGTCTCCTTTCACCCTCATCCCATGTCCCCTTGTGGAAGAGCTTGCTTTCAATCAAAAGAGGCTCTCTTCCTGTGCATTTATGCCACGGAGGTATTTAAACATCTCAATCATATCTCCTCCATCCTTTTTTTGTTTAAGTGCCTTCAAGTCAGTGTTGACTCTTAGTGACCCAGCTACCTCTGGGTTTTCTTGGCAATGTATCACTGGAAGTAGTTTGTCAGCCTTTTCTTCCAAGGCAATGGAGAGTAAAGTGACTTGCCCAAGGTCACAAGGAGTGCCAGTGGGAATCAAACCCTTGATCTTCTGGGTATGAGGCAGTTGCTCTAACCACTAGGCTACTCCTCACTCATGGTAAGCATATAAAGATTTTTAAGTCTGTCCTCATATGCTTTATAATGAAGACCACTAACCATTTTAGTAACCACCCTCTGTACGGACTCCAGTCTGTTTATATCCTTTTGAAGGTGCGCTCTCTAGATTTGCACACAATACTCCAAATGAGGCCGCACCAAAGACTTATACAGAGGCACCATCACCTCCTTTTTTCTGCTAGCCATTCCTCTCCCTATGCACCCAAGCATCCTTCTGGCTTTCTAACATGCTTTTGTGAAACAGCAGATCTGCAGTTTTGAGTTGATTTGGGTAAATTTGCATCTTCATGGTGCAATTGGTGGTGGCTGGGTGGTGCCTTTTACCTCCTGGTCTGTTCTGCATGTGTAAAGCACAAGGCACAGGCAAGGAATGCCTCTTACTCACTCCTTCAGAGATATAAACATGACCCAGAAACCATTGCCGAGGGATCTCCAAGTACATAAGATGTGCCATACTAGGTCAGATGGAAGGTCCTTTGCGTCCAGCATCCTGTCTCTGACTATGGCCAATCTGGGTCACCAGCACCCAGCAGAATCCCAAAGAGCGACCCCATTCCTTGTTTCTTACTCTCATGACTAAGTGGTGGCTTTCCCAAGTCCATCTGGTTAATAATTATTTATGGACTTTTCCTCCAGGAACATCCAAATCCCCTTTAACCCAACTGTGTCAGATGCCAAAAATTTCATAGCTTGATAGTGTGTTGAATGAAAAAAAGCTTTTTTGGATTTGTTAAAAATCTTGCTCCTTAGTACGAAGGCTAGGAGGCAGTCTTTGAAACTATTTGAAAGGGTAAAGAATGGTTTCCTCTTTTCCAAGCTGAAGAGCTCTAACCTGTTTAGCCTTTCTTCATAGAAGAGCCAACCCATCACCTTTATCATTTTCTTGCCCTTCCAGTCCACTATATCTTATTTATTTATTTATTTGCGTTTCTTATATACCGCACTATTAAAATCAGTGCGGTTTACATTGGAACAAAAACATACAACAATGTAACAATTTACATTGGGTTTACAATGAACAAGGGATACAAACTTGGATAACATGGGGAAAAACTATGTACAGTGTTATGTAAAGAAGATTACAACATCATACGGATGGCATGTTTAGGGGTTGTGGTATGGGGAATGGACAGGTAACAGGAGGAGTGTCAGGCTATCGAATTTTCTAGTTGGGGTTGTGTTAAGCGTGGGTTTTGGTGAGGACGTGTATTATTTTGGGATTGGCTAGGGGGGATGAGATTGGAATAGTATTTTAAGAACAGATGTTGTTTAATGGCCTTTCTGAACGAAATGATATTGGTAATGGAACGGATTTCCGGGGGGAGGGAGTTCCATGCTCCTGGTGCAAATAGAGAGAAGGCTCTATTGGCTGTTGTCTTTGAGCATTTCGTGATTGTTTTAGGCACTACTAGTTTGTTCATACATGACGAACGTCTGTTTCTGTTTGGTGGAATGGGCTGGATGAGCTCGGTAAGCGGGGTGGGGGGCTGATTTCTTGAGGCCTTGAAGGTTAGAACGAGGGCTTTGTATAAGATTCTGGCGTGTAGAGGCAGCCAGTGTAGGCTCATTAGTACTGGAGTTATGTGCTCCGATCTAGATGTTCCGGTCAGTATTCGAGCTGCAGAGTTCATGGCTAACTTAAGCGGGTTCAATGTTGCTTGTGGGAGCCCAAGGAGGATAATGTTAGCAAAGTCAAGGTGGGGGGTTACCAGAGCTTGGAAGATTGAGCGGAAATCGGAGGGATCCAGTAATGATCGAAGGTGGCGTAATGACCGTATCTTGTGGTAGATAGATTTAGTAATGTTTTTGATATGCGGTGCCATGTCCAGCTTTTGGTCGAGAATGATGCCCAAGTACCGGATGGTAGGTTTGACTGTGAGGTCGTAGTTATTGACTCGCAAGGATGGCGGTGGTATGAAATTCTGATTGCGAGTGACAAAAAGGACATCGGCCTTGCTGTGATTAATGCGCAGGTTTTGGGAGAGGAGCCATTCAGAAACAGCATTGAAGCATTTTGTGATTGTTGAGAAGTCCGGTTGGTCAAGCTTGAAAGATGAGTACATCAGGATGTCATCTGCATATGCTAAACACTGAATATTGAAAGAGCGGATTAAATCGCAGATGGGTTGCATATATATATTAAACATGAGGGATGAAAGGGATGAACCTTGGGGGACTCCTTGTTTGAGTATGAATGGATCGGATGTAGTGGATCCTACCCTGACTTGTTGTGACCTGTCGCTCAAATATGACCTGCACCATGCTAAAGCCATACCTTGTATACCTTTGTCTTTGAGGCGGATTAGTTCTATCTGTTCTAAGATGGGGACGACCAGACCTGCACACAGTAGTTAAGGTGCAGTCGCTCCATGGATTTGTGCAGAGGCATTACGACAGAAATTCTCTGTTATTCTCGTCCATAATTTCTTTCTATGCGTGCTTTTATAATGCACACTCTTCTGACGAACTGTGATTGGAGGAGTGGAATTATTAAAGTGGTCTGGGGAAATTCACTGCTTACCCCTGGGATAAGCAGCATGGAATACGTCTACTTTTTGGGAACCCGACAGGTGCTTGTGATCTGAATTGGCCAGTTTTGGAAACAGGATAATGGGCCTGGTGGACCTTTAGTCTGACCCAGTATGACATATTTTATGTTCTTATCTTAATATGTGCTGACTTGACAGTGAAGGGATTGATCTATCTTTATTAACTCTTGTGCGTTTTCTTCTGTCTGTGTGCTTTTTATGGCTTTGGTCAATCTTTGCACACGTACAGCAGCTGCTTTTCTCTGCGGAGCTTTTGTGCTAGTGTAGAGATCTTCACCTATGTGACATAGGGGCATGAATTTGGTAGTGGGTGTTTGGTTCATTAGTGTGCCTTAAATCAATTTAGCTCACATTAAACAATGAATTAAGGTGTGCTAAGTCAGTCAGTGCGCATTAAATCGATTTAGTGCAGGCTAAAAATGCCTTATTTAAATGAATGTACGAAACTACATTTTTCTTTTTTGTGCAGATCTCTAGTGGGACATAACTGGGAGATTAGTAATCACAAAGGTTTCTGTTGATGTATGAATTACTTTTAATTAATTTCTATGGATGAAATCTCTCATAGAGGAAGATTCCTTTTCAAATGTGTAGCCTTTTATTTCATAATCTTTGAGCTTCTGAATACTCTCTTCCAAAAAGATTCCTTTGTAGGACAGAACTCTCCCCAAGCCTTCCCTCCCGCACCCGCCCCCCCCCCCCGACTCCAGTAATTACTCTAATATGTTCTGCCCAGCTTTAAAACAGTCAGACTTCTCTTTTGTGACAAATCTCCCTTGTTCAGTTTCAAGCGAGCCAAGCACAAAGCTCACAAATAGCACCATACAAATTATTGGTTGTGAGCAATTAAATGCCCCCCCCCCCCATAAGGCAGCCAAAGCAGACACTTGTTATGGGCCAAGCTCTGTCTTTATGAATACATTGCATTATGCATTATGGTCCCCCTTAGCCTCTTGACCCCCCCAAAAGTCATGACTAAAGCCGCTCTATGACGTGAAGACCCTAACTCTTTTTTGCACAGCTGCTTCTGCCCGGTCGGAAATGCTTCCGTGTCAGATGGAGATTTGAATTCCCCCCTCACCCCCCCCCCCCCAACTTTTTCTTAGCAGCTTAAACAGACAAAGAACCTTCACATCACCGAGCTCATGGCGTCATGTTGGAAAAATCTCTCCCAACGTTTGGACACCGGGAGATGGGAGAATGGACAGGCTGCAGTGTGTAGGCCTGGGTGAAGATTTATCGCCCTCTTGCAATCCTTGGCATACGAGGGCTTAGAAATCTGATATTATCTTGCAGGATTTTGTTTGTTTTACACTCTGGCTTTGTTATTAAACTCTGTGCAAGATTTGGGATGGGGCTGTTGTGTTGCCACATAAAGATTTCAAGGCAGATAGCAATTTTCAGGGATATCTAAATCCCACCCTGGAATGCAAAGGCCTTAGGAGGTCGTCTTTCTGGTTCCCCAAGCTTTGGCCTTTGAGGAAACTTCAATCAGGTCCGGTTTCCAGGGCTGCTGATGTGGCTCTTGGATCAAATTTAATGCAAACTTAGCTCTTTGTTGAGGGAGTTTGGGAGACCCTGATTCTTAGACCCTTCCTCTTCTCTGTATCTAAACCATCCCAGATAGATGATTTAAAAAAATCCCTCACCCAACATCTGCCCGTTCCCTGTAATTCATGGCTTAGCGTGACCACAAGAGAAGCCTTGTTCTCACCCTGGTGGTGCTCCAAGCCTCTGCAGAGTCAAGCCAGGGAGCTTATATTTCTGATAGACCTAATTGCAGGGTGGGGGCACTTGGAGGAAAATAGCAAAAGGGTAGCATGCCAGGTATGAGAGGCAGGAGGGACAGCTGTGCATTTCCTTTGCTGGGGTGGGGGGGGGGGGCACAGCTACAAGTTGATCTCCAGTGCAGCTCTGATAGTGGCCGTGAGGGAATCGCATGCACACTGGAATTAGCAGGTAATAAAGAGTGTTCTGTGTATGACACTAGCAGTATATACAATGCTTTCATTCTCTCGCTGATAGGCCAGATAAGAAGTGAATAGCTAAGTAAGATTTGCCAGAAGGACTCTGGTTTGATTTCTGGGTCCGGCTTCTGCTCCCTGAGTTGGCCGGAGATGACTCAGATGCAGTATTCACAGCTACTGCGGGGACAGCTGTGGTTTGATTTGTTGGTCTTTTACAGGTACTGACCATGCTGCTATTCGTAATGTGACATCTACTGGCTGGACACGGGATATACATGTAACATGCTCCAGAAGAAGTCAGGATCAGTGACCTCTGGTTGAGGGCTGCTTCTGTCAGGCTAGTTGTGCTGGAGGAGAGATGGATAACCCCCAACTCATCTAGCGATACTCCCCAGGTGGCAGCAAATGAAGGGTCAGACCACCATAGCCCAGCACAGATTAGTTCAGATTGAAATGGAAACCCAAAAGGAAAGATGTGTTGTGCCAGAAATCTGAAATAAAATCCACAAGCCGGTTTTACCTCTGTTGACTAAGGAACGCTTTTCTGAAACACTGAAAGATTCATGGCCGCTGCATCCAGCCCTTCTCACTCACGGGGAGCTTCAATCACGAAAAACTATTTTCCCACATAGGCAAAGAATGGCAGAACGTCCCTTTTGAATACGGCTCAGAGAGAGGGGGAGAGGAAATATATCATTTTCTGAGCTCAATGATTACTCGTCCCATCATTTTAAAAAATCCCTTTATTTCTTAACGTTTGAGGTCTGGCTTACTCCCCCTCCCCCTCGGCGATTTATGAAAGATCTGCTCCTACGATGCTGTTTCCTTTGCTCCCCCAGAATCTCAGTCCGTCCACCAGCACCAGGGTTCTCAGGCTGACTGATGAGTGCCCGTCGGCATGACTATTTACCAATCTGAAATCTTGTGCCATCTGCCTGGGGTGCACTTATTTTTGGAGGGAAGGAGGGATCAATTGATGCAACTTCTGGAAACTTGTCAATTTGTGTCGGTGTTGGTCCCAAAGTGTGTTTGAGGATTGCATTTTGTTTTGTTTTTTTGGTGCGGTAGGAGGGGGGGGGGAAACTTGTAATAACTGGCAGCTGGCTGTGTGTAGATCTCCCGTGGCTTGTTCTGGCTCATCGTGTGCGAATACAAAGAAAAGATATTAGGTGTTGAAGGAATAGTCAGTAGAAAATTAAGAAGCAAAATGTAGCCGGTACAGATTGTTCCCGCAATGGGGGTTCTGGAACGCTCCGTTGCATTAGTGCGCTTGGGTCATCTTTGCATTGATCCTGCCTGGCAATAATAACCAAAAGAAGTCCGCATTTTATGTCATAGCCACGTACTTCGCATTTAGGGGATAAGATTTTAATAAAGCCTGTTTCACACACAGAAAATAGCGTGTGGGATTGACATATACTAACGCAGAAAGTCAGCATCTACTTTCCCGTGATCTACGCTTGGGTGTGCTGGGGGCAGTACTGGAGATGAAGCTGTAGTGTACATACATGCTTGTTGAAGTACGGTGGGCAGCCAGTAGCCTGTTGGTAAGAGCAGTGGGCTGAGAACCAAGGAAGCCAGGCTGCAGATCCCACTGTTGCTCCTTCTGGCCTTGGGCAAGTCAGTTCATCCTCCATTGCCTCGCGTCTGAACTTAGAGAGCGATTTGTGGCGGCTAGACTCTTATTCGCCTAGCCACTGCTGCTTTAAATAAACCGCGTATTCCGCTCTGGAACTTATCCAGAGTCCGGTACTGAATATCCGATTTCACTGGACAGCTCTGCCACTATCCGGTCAGGAGCGATATTCCGCCGTTAACTGGAGAGCAAGAAACAAAGTTAGGACAACCATTGACCGTTCCTAACGTTTAGCTGTCTGGTGAGCGGCTGAACCTTGCTGCTGACTGGCTAGCAACCAGGACTGCCCTCGATCTGTCCACACACTGCCCTGGTTTTAAATGGGCATCTTGTATGTGGTTTGTGGTGAATATTGGGGTTGCCATGTTTTAGCCACTTTAAATATGCTGCCCCTTAGATTTTAAGCCCTCTGGGGATAGGGAAATATTCCCTGTACCTGAATGTAAAAGGGCCTGAGGTCCATCCATATGCAGAATTCATGCAAATCTTTGCATCGCCCTCAGAGCTGGACTAAAGGGGCGCATTAGCATTTTGGCTTTGCTGAGGATCAATCTAGGAGCTCATCTGGGCACCACTGCTGCCTTTATAAAATAGGCAGGTTAATTTATGGCTCTGCGAGGTAGCACAGAAATAACGATCCATCTGACATAAACAGGACCGGAGTCCTTGTTAAATGGGAGCTGCTTTAACTGGCCGTGGTCATTAGTATTGAGGGAACTAATAAACTTTTGGGCAGCATGTCTGTGCCCTTCCAAAGGTGAGTGATTCCTCTGGAGAGCAGCTTCGCTACTAGGCAGTGGAGAGCGACGAAATTTTAGCTTCTTCAATCTCCCCTGAAAACTGAGGCTGTGACGTTCAGCATTGCTCAGACGTGGTTTGTGCCGTGGTGGGTAATGTGTCTTCACAGATTCTTTGCTCACTGGCCGTCCCGTCTGCCTCAAAGCCTTTCATGGGCTGCACGTCTTAGGTCACATGTCCTGGAGAGCCAGTTTCCTGCTAAACTCCAGGCCCTCCGGAGATGCTTCTCTGTAGCACTGGTTTGCCGGCTGCCTCCCAGTGCAGGTCTGCATCTTTCTCATCTTGTAGAATTTATTGGGGATGCGAGCGGGGAAAAAAAATAGGGTTGGGATTATAGTCTTACAATGGTGTGGATCTCACCTGGCAACCCTCTGAATGCTGAAGGTGCTGGGTATGAAGCCTCTAAAAACAGAGGGGGGTTAACTGGGTAAAATGTGCCAGCCTGATATCCAACAGCTCTAGCCAGTTAATGCCGCTGAATATCCCCGTTAAAGCCGGGCTGGTCTGTGGGTGGATCGGGGGTGGTGATGGCCGCTATCCATTTGCTGGCGATATTCTGCCACTGACAGGATAGCTTCATGGTTACAGGTGAACGGCTGTCTTACCTTTAACTGGTTAGCCCTATCCGATTAGTGGCCAGTTATCACCAGTAATTGGCTAGCATTGCTGATATCTGGCTGCAGAAACTGACTGTGTTCCATCACTGAATATCCTGTTGTTTATTAAAGCCGTGGCAGCTAAGTGCTTTAACTAACCTAAATGGAAATTACACTAACCTGGTAATTGTAGTTCCTGGAGGGTCCAGTTTAGTCCTCCAACATCGGGTAGTGCCCCTCCTCCTGCAGCCGGGAGACTGGACCAATCAAATCTTCTGTAGTATATATGCAGCAGGAGCTCCCAGAAGTCCCCAGTGTACTAGTAACAAAGCATACTTAACGAAGCAACACATTAGATTAATATACAAAATGACCTAATTAAAGAACAATTTGTTCCCCCCCAAGGAATATCCAACCCCCTCCCCAAACGAGGAAGTCAGAACACTGCATTGCGCCGGCACCGACGCCTCAGGAATCAAAACACCGCTCCCCACCAGAAGTTCAGGAGCTGCCTGAACCCCCGAGACAGGGAAGAGCCTCTGCAAAAAACGCGGCTGCCACAGAGGGACCGAACGGCAAGAGGAACCGTCTTAATATCAACCGTTCGGAAAGGCACGCCGCACCACATTAGCAGATAGTCGGGAGGGAAGGAGGACTAAACTGGACCCTCCAGGAACTACAATTACCAGGTTAGTGTAATTTCCATTTCCTGTTCGGTAATCCAGTTTAGTCCTCCAACATCGGGATGTAACAGAGCAGTTAAGACCGGGCGGGACCTTGCCATCCGGCGCGCAGAACCGCCGAACCAAAACAGGAATCCCGAGCCGCTGACACATCTAAGCGATAGTGTCTACTGAAAGCATGCAGAGACGACCAAGTGGCCGCCCTACAGATATCTGCCGGCGGAACCAGGCTATACTCCGCCCAAGAGGTCGCCTGAGCCCTAGTAGAATGAGCCCTCAGACCCTCCGGAACAGACCGCTGTTGCAACAGATACGCGGATGCGATCGCCTCTTTGAGCCATCTAGCAATGGAGGCTTTAGCCGCCGCTTCCCCTTTACGCGCACCCCCGAAGAGCACGAAAAGCCGGTCAGATTTCCGAAAAGACTCGGTAACCTTTAAATAACGATGGAGCGTACGACCCACATCGAGCCGGAGAAGACCTTTGTCCGTTGACCCGACAGATTGCGAAGAAAGCACTGGAAGAAACACTGCCTGATTCATGTGAAAGGGAGACACCACCTTTGGCAGAAAGGAAGGAACCGGACGGAGAACGATCCGATCCGCGGAAAAAGACAAGAAAGGCTCTCGACAGGACAATGCATGCAGATCTGAAATGCGCCGTGACGAACAGATGGCTACAAGAAAAACCGCCTTCAGCGTGAGATCTTTCAGAGACGCCCTGCGCAGGGGCTCAAAAGGTTCACGAACCAGGGCCCTCAGAACTAAATTCAAGTCCCAAGGAGGAACGAAAACTCTGCGGGAGGGCCGCAAATGAAAAACAGCCGTAAGGAATAGGCGTACATCCGGATGAGCCCCGAGCAGACGACCCAAAACCTTGCCGCGGTAACACGAGATAGCCGCCAGCTGGACTTTTAGGGAACTAGCCGCAAGGCCCTTATCGAAACCATCCTGAAGAAAACTTAAAACGACGGGCACTGAAACCGTCGCCGCCCGGACTCCCCGCCGGGAGCACCAGTCTTCAAAAATCCTCCAAATCCGAACGTAAGTAAGAGAAGTGGACGTTTTCCTCGCCCGCAGAAGGGTAGAAATCACCGCGGGGGAGTAGCCCTTCCTTTTCAGCCGAGCCCTCTCAATGGCCAAACCGTAAGCGAGAATCGATCCACTTGGGGCATCCGCAAGGGACCCTGAAGAAGAAGATCCGGTAGAGCGGGCAGGAGCCAAGGAACGCCGTCGCTCAACCGGACCAGATCGGCATACCAGGGCCTCCGGGGCCAATCCGGGGCCACCAGTAACACGCGACCCCGGTGGCTCTCGATACGTTGTACGACCCGGCCGATCAGAGCCCACGGAGGAAAGACATAAAGAAGACCGGACGTTGGCCATGGCTGAATGAGAGCGTCGAGCCCCTCGGACATGCGCTCCCTTCGCCTGCTGAAGAAGCGCCCTGTCTTGGCTGATTGAAAGGTCGCCATGAGATCCATGATGGGTGGACCCCACCGCCGGACGATTTGTGCGTAAACCTGTGGGTTTAGCGCCCATTCTCTGGGGTCCACCCGCACTCTGCTGAGAAAATCGGCCTGGACATTGTCTACGCCCGCAATGTGAGCCGCCGAGATTGCTGGAAGGCGAGTTTGCACCCAGTTGAACAAGGCCGCCGCTTCTGCCTCCAGGGCCACGCTGCCGGTACCCCCTTGGCGATTGATGTAAGCTACAGTGGACGCATTGTCTGACAGGACTCTCACCGGCCGTCCGAGAACCAGGGTCTCCAGGTCCACCAGGGCTAGCCGGACTGCCCGCAATTCGAGACGGTTGATCGACCAAGAGGCCTCCAGGGGAGACCATTCCCCCTGAGCAAAGCGGGACTCGCAGTGAGCCCCCCAGCCGGTTAAGCTCACATCCGTCGTGAACGGAACCCACAGAGGAGGCTCCAAGGGAATCCCTCGCGACAGGTTCTCGGCGGAGAGCCACCACCGGAGGGATCGGCGAACCGTCTTTGGGCAAGGCAATCTCTTGTTCAGCGAGTCGAACTGGTTGGACCAACATCGCAGAAGAGCACTCTGCAGCGGACGCATGTGGAAGCGCGCCCAAGGCACCACCTCCAAGGTCGCCGCCATCGTGCCGAGGAGCCGCAGGTACCACCACGCCGACGGAGCTGGCATCCCCCGGAAGAGACGGACCAGAGCCCGCAACGCCAGCACGCGTCGCTCCGGAAGGCACACCAAGCCCCTTGCTGTGTCGAAGCGGACTCCCAGATACTCGAGATCCTGTGACGGAGACAGACAACTCTTGCATTCGTTCACCACCCATCCGAGGGACCGAAGGAGATCCACCACCCTGCTCGTGACTTGCACACACTCCCGACTGGACTTCGCTCGAATCAACCAGTCGTCGAGATATGGATGGACCAGGATGCCCTCCTTGCGCAACGCCGCCGCGACTACAACCATTACCTTTGTGAAGGTGCGGGGAGCCGTGGCGAGTCCGAACGGCATGGCCCGGAATTGAAAATGGCCCCATGGGATCGCAATGCGGAGAGACCATTGATGGGAGGGCCGGATGGGAATGTGTAAATAGGCCTCTGTAAGATCGAGGGATGTCAAAAATTCCCCTTGACGCACCGCTACGATGACTGACCGCAGGGTCTCCATGCGAAAGTGCGGTACTCTGAGAGCACGATTCACGCCTTTGAGATCCAAGATCGGACGAAGGGAACCGCCTTTTTGGGAACCACAAAATAGATGGAGTAGCGACCTGCGCCTCTTTCCAAGGGCAGGACCGGAACCACGGCCCCCAGAGAGAGAAGCCGATCCAGGGTCACGCGGATGTCCCGCGCCTTTTGAGCTCCCTTGCTGGGAGACAGAACAAACGAATCCGGAAGTGGGTGCGCAAACTCTAGGGCATAACCTTCTTCTATAATCTGCAGCACCCACCGATCTGACGTAATTTGGGCCCAAGAAGGAAGAAAGTCGCGCAAACGACCCCCGATGACCGGGTCTTCCTCTAGAGCCCGCCTCGTTTCATTGTGGCTTGCGATTAAAGGAAGAGGCCGAGGAAGAGGCGGCTCCGGAGAAGCCCCCTTCCCGCTCCTCTGAAACCACGAAACCCTTGATGACGGGTTCCAAAACGACCGCGCTGCGAAGTCCACAGCCGGGAAGAACGAAATCTGCGCGCATCCCGAAACTGGCCGCGCGCTGAGGTGGACGACCTATTAAGCTTAGGCTTATCCTCTGGAAGCCGACCACCCTTAGACTCACCGAGATCCTTCACCAACTTATCCAGAGCCTCACCAAATAACAACCTGCCCTTAAAGGGTAGTTTACTGAGGCGAGACTTGGAAGAACCGTCGGCCGCCCAATTGCGCAACCAGATGGACCGTCGTGCCGCTACCATGGAGGCCATGCTATTAGCTAGGGAGCGTATTAAATCATAACACAGATCCGCCAAGTAGGCCGATCCCGACTCCACGCGGGTAACGTCCAACAGCCCCTGTTGGTCCATACCGGACCCCGAGCGCAGGTGCTGTGACCATCGCAAACAAGCTCGAGCTACCCACGCCCCACAAATAGAAGCTTGCAACGATAAGGCGTTGGTCTCGAAGGCTTGCTTCAACAAATTATCAACCTTTTTGTCCTGAACATCCCTCAGGGCCGCGGCCCCTTCAACCGGGATGGTGGTTTTCTTAGTCACTGCCGAAACGGCAGCATCCACCCGTGGAGACTTAAACAAGTCCCTGTCCTTGTCTGCAAGGGGGTAAAGACGATTCATGGTCCGAATCCCTTTCAAAGCGGATTCCGGTTGCTCCCATTCCGCATGGATCATCTGCTCAACTACTCGGTGCACAGGAAAAACTACCTGGGCATCCCTGACCGCCTGAATGAGAGGATCCTCGAGACCCTCCTCCTCCAGCGGCCGCACCACAGAGAGGTTAAGTGCTTGGAGAGACTCCGTGACCAAAGGTACCAGCTCGTCCCTTCGAAACACCCGAATGATGCGAGCCTGATCTTCCAGTTCTGGAAGCTCTCCGTCTTCTAACTCCTCCGCCTCAATATCCGGATCCCCCTCAGTCTCGGAATCCGGGAGGCAAAGGGCGCCCTGATCCTGGTCCCCCAACCTGGGCCGCTTGACCGCGGGTTGGGAAGACCGCTGAACCCCCCCCCGCGGATGCTGGGGGGAGAGAGGCGGGCCAAGCCTCCGGCAAATGACCAGACCGGCTTAAGCGGAAGGCCTGATGCATGAGAAGAACAAAATCCGGGGAAAAGTCTATAGGCGACGCTACCATAGCCGCCTGCTGGAGCTCAGGGACCGACGTATTAGACGCCAGGCCCAGACCAGAAGGAAGGATGCTCGGTGAAGGGACACTGTCCCCCGAAAGGGAAGGGTCCCCGGGCACATGCTGTTCCTTAATTTCAATAGGCAGCTCCAGTTCTGAAGAAACTGCAGCACAGCTCTTACAGATTCCAGAGTCAGTCATTGTACCTCTGCGGGAGCCACAAATTACACACTGAGGTTTGGCAGCCATGCCCAGGCCACCTGCTCTCAGGGAAAAATAAGGCAACAGGAACAGGGAAGCCCACACCAAGGGGACTAACCTTATTCAATTCAGCACAGTATTAAATTTAAAACCTTTTGTTTTATTTATTTTTTACAGTAAACAAAATACTCCCCAGAATCCTAGGGGTGCCCTGAGCAAAATCGCCAGGAAAAGAAACCCCAAAAACACCAGGGGAACCCGTGCGCAAGTGTTAAAAAGTGCCCTTAAAAAGCACACTTTAGAAATCCAAAATGGCCGCCGCACTTTTTCACCCGCGGTAAAAAACGGCGCGAAAATACAAAGGTACCCAAATAATATGGAAAAGAAAGAAAACGACCCTCTAATACAGGGCAAGCGAAAAAAAAGCAGGAAAAAGTGCAATTTGGAAGCCAGGGGAGCCGACAGAGCCTCTGCCCAAGCAAAGAACAGAGAGCTTAAAACAAGGAAAATTCCTACCAGCTCTGGGAACAGCAAGGAACTCAGCCCACTTCTCCAAGTGACAGGCAATGTTGCAGCCGGTATGGCTCTTCCCCGAACAGCCTTGGGGAGAGCTCAACCCAGGCTTCAGAGATTCCCAGGCAGAAAGGCAGGAGCCCAAGGCAGGTCTGGCTTTCCCCAGAAAGTCTCCTGTGTCTTTTTCTTTTTTAAAGATACAGCTACCTAGCAAAAGAAATAGAATATAAAGGACCAGAAATAAACCCCAAAAGAACTAACTAACTAGTGTTGCTCCTTCAAGTGTCACTTAGCGTGCCCAGCAGGGGCACAGAAGTCCTCCAGCTGCAGGGAGACTGGACACACTGGGGACTTCTGGGAGCTCCTGCTGCATATATACTACAGAAGATTTGATTGGTCCAGTCTCCCGGCTGCAGGAGGAGGGGCACTACCCGATGTTGGAGGACTAAACTGGATTACCGAACAGGAACCACTGCCGCTGACTATGCCCCCCAGAAATTCTAATAAACAGGACTTTCCCCCATTTAAATTGCCATTGGGCAGAGAGGGAGTAGACCTTAGGGAGTACTTTGAGACCGCTGATAGCCCAGAAGTAGAACAAATTACATAAGGACCTGGTGAGAACTCCATCAATGGAGGTTTATAAGAGTCGGTTAGATGCACGTCCGTCTAGAGCAGGGGTCTCAAACTCAAATTGCTTTGAGGGCCAAATGAGGACTTGTAAAATAACCCGGGGGCCGCATGAGACGTGGGACCTCATTTGCATAAGGGACCTCATTTGCATAAATATTTGCATAATGTTACCATACCCTAACTTTTAGTAAACATGCCTCTTAATGAGTGCATGAATAAAGAAAGACTAAAAGATTTCTACATTACTATAACCAGTGGCAAACGCCAGGCACATTAGGAACTACTACAAACAAACACTGCCCATTTAGAACCCATCCAATTACGTACACCCCTGGAAATCAACCCAATGTATACCAAATCTACATGATCTCCCTATAACTTATCACCAGCCCTCTACATCTAAAAATGGCATTTAGAACCCATAGCAAACCTGCCATATCCTAACAGCACTACCAGGACTCACAAAGCACCAGACCCTACCTATCAAAAGGCAACACTGCAAATATTAAATCAATACATTTCAGAGAATAACAATACATGACCTACTGGGGACAGAGAACAAGTAGCAATGTCAAATAGGAATTACATAAACAGAATACCTCAGCTCAGTTACACATGCAGAATACACCATCACCAAACAAGGAATCAAAATTTAGAAACAAGACAATTAAACTGGGACCCCCAAAAGCCAAACTTGGAATGTACAACACTGTAGAAATAAAACTATAAATTAATTTCCTCTTGTACTAAACAAAGCGCAGACGTTATTGATGCACATTTCCCAGAACTGACATATTCCAGTTAATAAATTCAAAATAAAGATATTTTTCTACCTTTTGTGCATTTTTCAGTTCCAGCCACTTTCTTCTGGTTTCTTCGTGCCTTCTGCTAACTCTCCATCGTCTGCTGTCCATTTGTCCTTCTCTCTTCTAGCTTTTTCCATTCTCCCTCTACATCTGCTTTAACATATTAATCTTTCTCCTTTTGCTCTTTCCTCATTCCTATTTTCATCCACTCAAATTTTACCCCTCCATCCTCAATCCCCACTTACCTGGCCAATTGTAGATTTGTCTTCCCTCCCACACAAAATATTTTCCCCTCTCCATTTCACTCTCCCAGCTCCATCCCATTCTAATCCTCCCCCAACATCAGCTCCCTTCTAGTTCCAGTCCCACACAGCACCCCCTCCCTTCTAGTCACTGCATCAGCCCATTTTCAGTCCTAGCCCCCCATCAGCCCATTTCCAATCGTAGCTCCCCCCATCAGCCCATTTCCAGTGCTAGCTCCCTCCCCTCACAGCCCATTTCCATTCCAAGCCCCCCTCCCCATCAGCCATTTGCAGGTCAAGCCCCCCTTCCACTCAGCCCATTTCCAGTCCTAGCAGACCCCCCAGCCCATTATCAGTCCTAGCCCCCCCATAGCCGATTACCAGTCCTAACCCCCCATAGCCCACTTCCAGTCTTACCCCTCATAGCCCATTACCAGTCCTAACCCCCCCCCCATCACCTCATTTTCAGTGTTACCCCCATCACCCCATTTTCAGTTACCCCCCTCATAGGCCATTACCAGTCCTAGCCCCCCCCCCATAGCCCATTACCAGTCCTAACCCCCCTCCCACCATCAGCCAAATTAGATTTTAAAAAAATGTATATTTGCTGCTGCTTGCAGTATTAAGCGTCCCGCGGTCCCCTCTGCATGGTCCTCTCCTCCCTGCTGCATTCAGCTCCAAAAGCGGCGGCTTTCAGAGCCGCGAAGTGAGAGAGAGTTTCTCTCGCGCGGTTCTGATGACTCTCGCGCTGCTCTTCAGAACCGCGCGAGAGAAACTCTCTCTCTTCGCGGCTCTGAAAGCCGCCGCTTTTGGAGCTGATACTGCAGGGAGGAGAGGACCAGGCAGAGGGGCCCGCGGGACGCTTAATACTGCGGCGGCAAGTTTGGAATTTTTTTTTTTTTACTCGCCGGTGCTTCGCGGGCCGCACAAGATGCTCTCGCGGGCCGCGTGTTTGAGACCCCTGGTCTAGAGCGCTGCCTGGATTCAGGAACTTGCCTGATGGTCTCTGGAGGTCTCCTTTGGCCTTGTTTCTTTCTCTGATTCTCTGACATGGATCCCTGCACCTTTCAAATCAGGGCCACAGATGGCCAGTGGGGGAGAAAGAGGGTGCCATTGGAATTTGCTGATTTTTGTCACCATGCCATGCCACAACCATCATCTTTGGTTGGTGCCTGCGAATCCTACCAGCCTTGCTGCTTTTGCCCAACCCTGTGGGTTAAATTCAGCCAGGAGCAGGAAAATCATGGAGCAGACCAGCGTTACCATAAGGCGAACTGGGTGGCGACCTGGAGTATTGAAACGTGGAGGGTGGCCCATTCCTGTCGTTACCGCCGCTTCCACGCCTCTTGGGACCAGCAGCGCTCTGAAAGTCCAGCTGGTCCTTGCCTCTCTGACACAAGCTTCCTGTTTTGCACAGGGCCGGAATCAGCTCGCCTCACCAGCACAGGGCAGTTCAGGCTTCGGACCGCGTTTCTTTGCCGCCTCTGTAGGTCCAGAGAGGTGTGGCAGTGGCAGAAGAGAGAGCAGGAGGGGAACAAGAACGTCTCATATCCTTGTACCAGCTCTGGCATGGAGGGTGGAAAGATGAGCACAAGGGGTTGTACGTACCCAGCTCATGGGGGTCACCTGCTCTCTACTCTTCCTTCTCCCGGGGGCAGTACTAGTTTTGTGCATACCATGACAGTAATGAACCTCACTCCTAAGCCAGGGTATGTCACTTCTCTCTTTAGGAGCTCTTCCATGCTTACTGTTGCCAGATGTCCTGCTTTTATCAGGATTGTACTGATTTTGTGAAGCTTGTCCTGACTTGTCCTGAATTTCTGTAAAATTTTGACAGATGATTAAGTTGACCATTATAATACAAATGAAGTTATTTTTATTCGCTTATTGTACATAAAATGGAGAAATGAAACATTAATGATTCATTTTTCTTTTTCAACGTGTGAGTGTGACTCAGTGTTTTTGCTCGAAAACGTTTCTTTTGGTGTTTGTTTCAAAAAGGGGACATCGTTTGGGCTCCTTCCCGAAAATGGGAATGTTTGGGTTCCATCGTACATACAAAATATAGCAAATTTAAGACATATATAAAGAGGGGGAAAATATAAACATTTTCTGGAAGCGCGAAGTCTTGATCATAGTTTATCGTTTGTTAAAAATTTTCAATTTTTGTCATCATAGTAATGTTACTAATATAAATTAATTTGCAATTATGTATAATGTCATTAGTGGAACAAGTATCTTCGGTGTGCAAGAAGCAATGGACGGATGATCGAAATCGATTGGATATTACAAGTGTAAAATGCTTGCTTCAAGATAAAATAAACTATTCATTATCTTGTGGTGATATGTACAAAAAGATTTTGGCTGACAAATCTGTTAAATCAAATATCATTGAACAGTAAATACATGTAAATAATGTTTTATTGTGTTTTAATGCCTAATAAAACGCTTTTTTTGAGAAGTGTTATTTTTTTGAAAAAATGTCCTGATTTTGGACCAAAAAGATCTGCCAACCTTATTCATGCTAGAGATTGGACTGAATTGGAAACTGGTTGAGAGATAGAAAACAGAGAGTACGGATAAATAGTTTTCTCAATGGAGGAATGTGAATAGTAGAGTACCCCAGGGGTCTGTGCAGGGCCCGCTGCTTTTTAACATATTTATAAATGATCTGGAATAGGGAACAATAAGCGAGGTGATTAAATTTGCAGATGACACAAAATTATTCAGAGTTTTTAAATCACATGTGAATTATGAGAAACTGCAACTTTCTAAGACTGAGAGACTGGGCATGCAAATGGCAGATGAAATTTAATATGGACAAGTGCAAAGTTATGCAAATAGGGAAGAACAACCCAAACTATAGATAGATAATGTTAGGTTCCACATTAAGAGTCACCACCTAGGAAAAGGATATGGGTGTGATCGTAGACAATCTGTTGAAGTCTTCTGTTTCGTGTGCAAGAGCAGCCAACAATGCAAACAGAATGTTAGGAATCATTAGGAAAGGAATAGAAAATAAAACAAAGGATGACATCATAATGCCTCTGTATTGCTCCATGGTGTGACTGCACCTTGAGGATTGTGTGAAATTCTAGTCTCTGCATCTCAAAAAATATATAGCAGCTTTAGAAAAAGGCACAGAGAAGAACAACCAAAATAAAAGGAATGGAAGAACTCGCCTGTGAGAAAAGGTTAAAGAGGTTAGGGCTCTTCAGCTTGGATAAGAGAAGGCCGAGGGGAGATACGATAGAGTTCTATAAAATCTTGAGTGGAGTGGAATGGGGAGACGTGAATTGATTGTTTAATTTCTTAAAAAATACAAGGACTAGGGATCAAGCCATGAAGCTAAAAAGTAAGTAGTATATTTAAAACAGATGGGAGAAAATATATTTTTTTCTCTCCATGTATAATCAGAGCTGCCAAGTTATCCAGTTCCAAGAGTGAGATTTCTTGCCAGTTCTGGTTTTAAATTAATGGAGGAGAGGCAAGTGCTACCTTTTAACTTTTGAAAGGGAGACTATGATGAAATGAGGAAAATAACTAAGAAAAAACTAAATGGAGCAGTTGCAAAGGTTAAAGACTTACATCAAGCTTAGGTGTTTAAAAATACTATCTTGGAAGCCCAGACCAACTGTATTCCATGCTTTAAGAAAAGTGGAAGGAAGTCCAAAAAACTGCAAGGAAGTCCAAAAAACTGCCAGCATGGTTTAAAGGTGAGGTCAGAGAGGCTGTTGTTGCCAAAAAAGCATCTTTCAGGAAATGGAAAAAAGAGCCAAATGACAGAAACTGGAAATGGCACAAGCACTGGCAAGTTAAATGCAAGGCATTGATAAGGCAGGCAAAGAGAGAATTTGAGAAGAAGCTTGCTGTGGAAGCAAAAACGCGCAATAAAGACTTTTCAAGTACATTAATAGCAAAAACCCTGTGAGAGAGTCATTTGGACTATTAGATGATAGAGAGGTAAAAGGGGCACTAAGAGGGGACAAGGCCATAGCTGAAAGACTGAATGAATTCTTTGCTTTGTTCTTTACTGAGAAAGATGTAGGGATGTTACCCATGACTGAAGTGGTATTTAAAGGTGATTTTCTTTTTTTGTGCCATCAAGTCAGTGTTGACTCATAGTGACCCAGCTACCTCTGAGTTTTCTTGGCAGTGTATCACCGGAAGTAGATTGCCAGCCTTTTCTTCCAAGGCAATGTGGAGGGTAAAGTGACTTGCCCAAGGTCACAAGGAGTGCCAGTGGGAATTGAACCCTTGATATTCTGGGTACTAGGCAGTTGCTCTAACCACTAGGCTATTCCTCCACTAAAGGTGATACTGTGAAAGAATTGAAAGAAATATTGATACGGGAAGATGTATTACAATTATTTGATAAACTGAAGAGTAGCAAATCACCTGGACCGGATGGTGTACATCCAAGGGTGTTGAAAGAACTGAAATTTGAGATTTCAGACCTGCTATTAGTAATCTGTTAACTATCATTAAAATCATCTGTAATACCTGAAGATTGGAGGATGGCCAATATAGCGCCAATTTTTAAAAAGAGTTCCAGGGGTGATCCGGGAAACTACAAACCGGTGAGCCTGACGTCAGTACCGGGAAAAATGGTAGAAACCATGATAAAGAACAAAATTACTGAACATGTAGATAGTCATGGCTTAATGGGAGACAGCCAACATGGCTTTAGACAAGGAAGATCTTGTCTTACTAATCTGTTATGTATTTTTTGAAGATGTGAATAAACAGGTAGACAAAGGTGAGTCTGTTGATTTAGTGTATCTGGACTTTCAGAAAGCCTTTGACAAGGGCCCTCATCAGAGACTTTTGGAAAAACTAAAAAGTCATGGGATTGGAGGCAGTGCACTATTGTGGATCAGGAACTGGTTAAAAGATAGAAACCAGAGGGTAGGGCTAAATGGCCAATTTTCCCAATGGAGAAAGGTGAATAGTGGAGTACCCCAGGGATCTGTGCTGGGTCCGCTGCTTTTTGACATATTCATAAATGACCTGGAAAGTGGAACAACAAGTGAGGTTATCAAATTTGCAGCTGACACAAAACTATTTAAAGCTGTTAAAACCCATGAGGATTGTGGAAAATTGCAAGAGGATCTTGATAAATTGGAAGACTGGGCATCCAAATGGCAGATGAAATTCAATGTGGACAAGTGCAAAGTTATGCACCTAGGGAAGAACAACCCAAACTATGGTTACACGATGC
The DNA here is from genome assembly GCA_033557465.1 of Ichthyophis bannanicus. Taxonomy (NCBI): domain Eukaryota; kingdom Metazoa; phylum Chordata; class Amphibia; order Gymnophiona; family Ichthyophiidae; genus Ichthyophis; species Ichthyophis bannanicus. The sequence continues at coordinate 60,896,760 of CM066045.1, forward strand.
AAGGTTCCACATTAGGAACCACCACCCAGGAAAAAGATTTAGGCATCATCGTGGATAACATGTTAAAACCCTCCACCCAATGTGCAGCGGCGGCCAAGAGAGCAAATAGAATGCTAGGTTTCATAAGGAAAGGAATGAAAAATAAAACAACGGATATTATAATGCCTCTGTATCGTTCCATGGTGTGACCACTTTGAATATTGTGTATAATTCTGGTCACCGTATCTTTAAAAACATTTAGCGTTATTAGAAAAGGTATAGAGAAGAGCCACCAAAACGTTAAAGGGGATGGAAGGATACCTCTATGAAAAGAGGCTGGAAAGGTTAGGGCTCTTCAACCTGGAAAAGAGATGGTTGAGGGGAGATATGATAGAAGTCTATAAATTAATGAACGGAGTGGAACGGATAAACGTAGATCGATTGTTTACATTATCAGAATATAGAAAGACTAGGGGACATGCAATGAAGCTACAGAGTAAACTATTTAAGACTAATAAGAGAAAATATTTTTTCACTCAACGTGTAATCAAACTCTGGAATTTGTTACTGGAGGATATAGTATAAGCTGTTAGTGTAGCTGGGTTTAAAAAAAGATTTGGACAAGTTCCTGGAGGAAAGGTCCATAAACCATTATTAAAAGGGACCCAGGATAGCACTGCTTGACCCAATACAAGCATTGTGGGACCTGTGTCTTTTGGGAAACTGCTAGATACTTATGACCTAGATTGGCCACTATTGGAAACAGGATACTGGTCTTGATGGACCTTGGTCTGACCCATTGTGGTATATCTTATGTTCTTATTTGTAGTCCCTGATTTTAACCATTAGAATCAGTGCTGCAGGTCCCATAATCAATGTTCCCTCTAATTTTCTGTAGGCTGTGTGCGCATAAAATATCAGCTGTGTGCAGCTTTTGAAGAAAGGTTAAATTTTTGTGCGCCATATAACGACACTTGGAGTTATGTACTTTAAAATTTGACTACACGTCAGAATACAGTATGCACACCACATTGATTTTAATCAAATTAAATGAAAATAGACGATTACTAAATGAAGCGGGAAATTTCTAGTAATTACAATCATAACTTTTAAATTTTAAGACGTCTGTGGTGTTTTCTATCAGAATCAGAGCCATAATTTTTGTGCGCTCTGTTGTAAAGTATGTGCGCTTGCTTGGCAAGGTGTGTGCGCGTGCACACGCGCACAGCTTAGAGGGAACAGTGCCCATAATGCATCAGGATGAGATTGTCAAAAATCCAGGACTGGCTTAAAATTTCATTCCTGTAACTGGTAACATGGCAACTCTGATATAATTAGTCTTTGGAACTCATTGTCGGCAGATGTGCTTAAACTACCGTGTTTCCCCGAAAATAAGACCTACCCCGAAAATAAGCCCTAGCAAGTGTTTCAGTGAGTTCTGTAATATAAGCCCTACCCTGAAACTAAGACCTAGTGCAGATCACCGACGGACGGACAGATTCGGTACCTGGGGGGGGGGGACCCCCAGGGAGGAGCTTTCCTCCTGCTCCACTCCCCGACGCGATCAGCTCTGCCGGTGCTGTGCTGCGCTGCGGGCCTCTTCATTCCAAGGGGCTGTATTTCCTTTTTTGCTGCTGATTGCGTCAGGAGTGGAGCAGGAGGAAAGCTCCTCCCCGGTCCTCCCACCAAAGCCAATCAGCAGCAAAAAAGGAAATACAGCCCCTTGGAATGAAGAGGCCCGCAGCACAGCACCGGCAGAGCTGATCGCGTCGGGGAGTGGAGCAGGAGGAAAGCTCCTCCCCGGTCCTCCCACCAAAGCCAATCAGCTGCCGGTGCTGTCTCTGCGCTGCGGGCCTCTTCCTTCTCTCCAAGGGGCTGTCGCTGCCCGCATGCACTGCTTCCCTGTGCGCTCTGTGGTAACACTTCACTGATTGGCTGACTGTCAGGAGATGGCAGCCAATCAGCAAGTGCTACCGGTATCAGTAAAAAAAATAAGCCCTACCCCGAAAATAAGCCCTAGTGCTATTTTTGGAAAAAAATAAATATAAGACCCGGTCTTATTTTCGGGGAAACACGGTAGGTAGTAAAGCTGGGTTTAAAAAATCTTTGGACAAATTCCTGGAGGAAAAGTCCATAAGCAGCTATTAAAGTAGTCCAAGAGAAAACTACTGCTTAGCCCTGGGGATAAGTAGCATGGAACTGGCTATTTTTGGGATCTGTCAAATACTTTTGACCTAGATTTGCCACTCTTGGAAACAGGATACCGGGTTTGATAGACCTTTTGTCTGACTCAGTATGGCTGTTATGACCTTTCTTGTGAGATGCGCGTCTGGGTTCCCACATTCCAGAGGCCACTGTATTCATGTCTAACACCGGACGTGGTTGCCCCCCTATTGCCCTCTCTTCTCCTTTCCTTCCCCCTTCCCCCTCCTCCCCAAATTTCTCAGGCCTATCTAGCTAATATTTATTTGTAAAGTTTTCCTCCAGGAACGTGTCAAAACTTATTTTAAGTTCAGCTATGTAAGATAACTCGCTTTCCAAGGTCTTTTGTCCATTTTCCATAAATATTGTGGACGGCCTGAGAACATCCATATACCTATTGAGAAAACTGAAGAAGCCACTCAGAATCCCTGCTGCCAGCCACACACGCAGAACCCAGATAGACCTTCACCAAGCATAGACTAAGTAACTACAAACTAAAAATAGAAATATTTAGACAAAAATTAAATTAAAACCCAAGTCAGACTTTGTCTGCAGAACAAGACAAGAGAAACAGAAAGAGATTGCATTTTTCCTGTACAGTGTCCAAATATAAAACTACATGTGTAAATTCTAAAAACGGACATATTCCAATCACTAAATTGAAACTAGAATTATTTTTCTACCTTTGTTTTCTGACCATTTTATTCCTTTAATTGTAGTGTTCCCAGTCTCTAGTTTCTGCTTTCCTCTCTTGTCTCTTAACTCTCTTTCCAAGGTCTTCTGTCCATTTGTGATTTCTTCTCTCTTCTTATGTCTTCATTACAACTTTATTCCATTTTTCTCTGTCTAGTGCTTAGAGCAACAGCCTAGTACCCAAGTGATCAGGGTTCGTTTCCCTCTGGCACTCCTTGTGACTTGGGCAAGTCCCTTTACCCTCCATTGCCTTGGAAGAAAAGGCTGGCCATCTACTACCTTGCCAAGAAAACCCAGGGGCTGCTGGGTTGCCAGGAGTCAGCATTTACTTGATGGCACTTACCATTTTCAGTCCTCTTCCTCCTCACCTTCCAGCCCTCAATCTCCCTTTTTTTACTGCTGCTATTTACAGCTTTTCAGTCTTTGCACCTACCCTTCCATTCCCATCTCTCTTTCCTCTACAAACCTCATATTCTCTCTATTTCCTCTACAAGCCTCTTATTCTCTCTACTCCTTCCTGTTTCCTCAGCTTGTAACCTTGGGGTTGTCTTTGACTCCTCTCTCTCCTTCTCCACACACATCCATCTGATAGCTAAGACTTTCCGTTTCTTTCTCTATAACATCAACAAAATCTGCCCATTCCTTTCTGAACACACTACTAAAACACTTATCCATTCCTTAATCACCTCCCGTCTTGACTACTGTAACCTACTCCTTGCTGGTCTTCCTTTGAATCATCTCTCTCCCCTTCAATCTGTTCAACACTCTGCTGCGTGGCTAATCCTCCGCCAGCCTCGTCATGCCCATATTACTCCTCTTCTCAAGTCACTTCATTGGCTCCCTATCCGTTTCCGCATCCAGTTCAAATTTCTCCTGCTGACTTATAAGTGCATTCACTCTGCAGCTCCTCACTACCTTTCTTCTCTTATCTCTCCTGACACCCCCCTCGGGAACTCCGCTCTTCTGGCAAATTGCTTCTATCCGTGCCCTTCTCTCCTATTGCTAACTCCAGACTTCGCTGCTTTCACCTTGCTGCACCTTACGCCAGGCACCTTCCCTAACCCTCTTCAAATCCAGGCTGAAAACTCACCTCTTCGCTGCTGCTTTTGGATCTTGACTCACCTGACCTCCTTTTCTTTTCCCTTCCCCCTTGTTTTATCCCTGCTTACACCTTCTGTGTTGTCTGTCTTGACTAGATTGTAAGCTCTGATGAGCAGGGACTGTCTCTTACATGTCTGTGCAGCGCTGCGTACGACTTGTAGCGCTATACAAATGCTCAGTAGTAGTAGTTGCTAACTCTCCCTCCCCTCCCCTCCAGCATTTCTCTGCCCCTCTCTCTCCATGGCACCATGTCCAACCTTTGTACCTCTCTCACTTTCTCCCGAGGCCCCTATGTCCAGCATTTCTACCTCCCTTTCTCTCTCTCTCTCGCGCGCGCGCTCCCTCTCCCTCCCCCACACCTAGACCACTATGTTTAGCATTTCTCCCTCTCTCTAGGCCTTCTCCCCCTGTGTCCAGCATCTCCCCTCTGTCTCCCTAGCCCCCTCCCAAATATCCAGAATCTCCTATTTCTCTTCTCTCCACCATGTGATCCTTCCAAACCCTCCCCCATCCTGCCACTGCTCCTGTGGGCACCAGCACAAATAAAATAAAGAAGCACGAAGCCCTTGAGTATGTGCACACCTCAAAAGCCCCGCCAGCCCAACTATTAGGCAAACTAGGTGGATGCTAGGGAGGTGGGGGGAGAGCAAAGAGCAGGGCATTCAAAACTAAACAGCAGATTTTGACAGCCAGGTGGGGGGGGGGGAGGGGGGGTGTGTGCAAAACTTAAAGGCTGCCTAGAGTGCCAACACCTTGAACCAACTCTGGAGCCGGACCTGGTCAGAGGGGGCAAGATCAGCATGACTGTGCTCCAAGGCCCTGACTTGCAGTTTCTTTGATGCAATTTTAATGAGATGTGGCCACCAAAGCAACAGAGCCATCTTTGATTCTACTCCTTGGGGGCACCTTGTAGCTCTGGGGCCCAGGGCAGTTGCCCTGTTTGCCCTCCCCTAACACCGGCCCTGACTGTATTCGCGCCTTTGAAGATTTCTTGTTGGAAGCACATTGGAAGCAAACCTTCCTAGATTATCTTTGGAATGAGCAGCATTGCCAAGGGACTTAAAATGGATTTTGAAAAACACAGATCAGGAAGAAATGAAGTATAAAGAAACTGATTTCAGACATCGGCCTGCGCTGTATATCCCACAAGCCTTGCATTTAATTGTGAAGAAGCTTTTCTGGTTAGTGTGCAGACTCCAGCTTTGCCACTATTCCCTACTTTCTTTAACCCTTACTTGGCGATCCATTTGAGCACTCAGAATTTGAGTGCCAAAGCTAACTTAGAAGGACTCATTTATTAGCCTCCTATCCCATCTCCCCTTCTCTGCTTGATGGCTTAATGTGCTTTTTATCTCCTTGTCGAGTACTCTTCACATGTTTTGTTTCCCTGCTCTAATCATGGATGATCTACTGTGGTTTGAAGTCTTTAGGTCCCAGTGGCCTTCACAAACCTGACATACAGCTTTCTCATGTCTTAACAAGGTTTTGCAGGGTGTTAGTTGCTAAAAGATCCTGCTTGGTGGTGGAGAGAGCGGAAACGGCTCCAGTATCGTCCAAGGTCCTCAACCTCAACAATCTTTTGAAGTCGGAAATTCGAGTGCAGCTTGGGCTTTTTCCCATAGATTGAAATAAAAAGAGAGCCGATAATGGTCTCTTGGGGACCACAGCCTTTGCAGGCCTCCGAGCACAAAGAGGGACATCAGGTTGACCTCTCTCATCATCCATAAAATGCCTTGATGGGATAATCTCCTCCTTTCAACAGCTGGCTCTCTCGTCTAACAGTGCGGATAGATCTTAGCAGGCCTCCTCTGCTGTTTTGTTAACCCCCTTCAGAAGATGCTGGTGTGACCCTTCCTTTACAGAATGGGCTGGATTTAAGGTTTCATGGTGTTTAGAGTTCTGTTGATTTACTGCCTCTCAGGTTGTCCACACTTGACCACACACTATAGTGTGAAAAAATGTTTTTTTAAACTTTTCTAGTGACCTGCCTTGTAGAGATGGAGTATCTGATTTACATCCCATCCCGTTCTCTGAGCCCTGGAGCTGCAGAGCTGTTCACCCCTGACCTAGTGAGATGAGCTAATTGCCGGATATTGGCTACTGGGAAGAACTCAGGAGGAGCTTTGTATTCCAGTTTCCTTGTGCAGCATCTGAAAGTGAAAAAAAATGACTTGTGTCCAATAAAATGATGGCACAAGTTGAAAGACACAAGGTTATCATGGACAATCTTCTTTTTATATCTCCAGACTGAGAGTTTAACATGAGTTTAGATTACTTTAACAGTAAACTGCATCGTGAAAGAAGGGACCTTTTGCTTCTGTACTTAAGACCTTGTAATCTTTTTTTATATCTGGGCCACACATTCCCGTGCTCCTTTATGGCTTCCAATTCAATCAGACTTGGTTATTTGCAGTTACCCCTGAGGGATTCCCCCATACTTAAAATTCCTTACTCTCCACTTTGCACTTCTGTCTAATCCAGTCCTGCAATGACAAACATCAGCTGGGGGCTACTGACTGTCTGTAGCTACTACTACTAATAATTTATGAAGCGCTACAAGGCTCCCTCTTCACACACTAAAACTGGGCCTGGAGGATGTTGCTGTGGCTGGGACCTCCCTCTGCGTCCTCTTATCCCCATCTGGGAGAAGATGATATGGGGGGGGGGGGGGAGAGAGAGATATGGCTGTGATTTCCATGTCCACAGTATCCTCACATTGCTGACCAGGCCAAGGAACAGAAGCCAGGTCAGGAAGGTGAACCTGGTGCCAAAGTATAGTAGCTTATCACCGTGCCCCCAGGCCTTCAGACTGACCCTCCCTGTATATCTTTTTCCTGATAATTATGAGGGGGGCCTGTAAGTCTCTAGCTTTGTAACAAAACAGAAAGCTACAGGCACCCTTCAGTTCCGGAGGCCTGAAACTGCAGAGAGATCATTTGGCCCTCCGGAACTGAAGGGTGCCTGTAGCTTTTTGCTTTGTTACAAGGCCAGAGACTTATCAGCGCCCTCTTGTAATTGCCTCCCTATATCGAGGACTCAGTTTACTGGGCATGGTGCCCTCTATCCGTGCTATATCTAAAAAAAAACACAATAATTTTCACCTAGCATGCCCATTCTAGTTTCTGTCTCTAGGCCTACCCATCCAGTTCAGTTGTGTCCACAGAGCATTAATTCTGTGCTTATCGATCCATAATTCCACTGTGGGCAACCTGTGGAGGAGTAAACACATTTAAAGTCAATTTAGTATCACAGGCCATATGTCCCCAGCTTTCACAGGGCTGGTACACTGCTCATATCCAGCTGTCGAAATGTTAACCGAAGGCAAGGCTGGACAGGCAGAGCTGTCTGTAGGAAGGTGATTTAGGAGCAAGGAAAATAGTGTTTTATGCCCTTGCTTGGAAATAATATCCTCAAACGAACTGCAGCAAAGTCCCATTGAATGGAAACCTTATTTATCCAGACATATACATTTGGGGATAACCAAGTTTGCTTTATAATTTTTTCCTTTACTGCTTTTTGCCTTTATTTTTCCCCCTTTCTTTTCCCATCAGTTGGCAGATATATTTGTTTGCTTACGATATATGTAAAAAATAATTTTCAATCTTTTTTTTATATGATTTCTTAGATTGATAGCTGTAATCGGGTTTCTGACAAAAATCACTTATTAAATTCTAACGCAGTTTTTTTGCCCTCCAGAGGCTGTGAGCGCAACCTCTGTCCGTGAGATTCATTTTGATTCTGGGGTGAGCAAGGCTAGTGCCCCTTTAAAGAGAGCACTGCTAAGGAGAACGAGGCTCTGATGGAGGAGGGGAAGCTTGAGCTGTGGTCTACTCTTCCAGGTCTCCTGTGTGCTGAGATGAGCCCTGATGGTCAATAAAGATATTGACCACTCCGATTTTTGGTTCAGCAAACAAAAGCTGCATTTTTGTTTCTTTATTTTCAGGGGTGGGGGAGGAAGAGGACAGGCAGGGCTGGTGTTAGGGAGGTGCAAACAGAGCAATCGTCCTAGGGCCCCATGTAGTGAGGACCCCAACTTGCCTGAAGCGTGCAGGAGATCCAGCTTCCTGATGGACTTTGGGACTCCCTCCCAGATTTCTGCTCTGGCCAGTGGACAGGAGAAATGCAGTTTGGGTCTTTTTTTCCAGAAAGACAACTTGGAAAGTGCCCCCCCCCCTCCCCAGTTACCAGTTCAAAATCCTGTGAGCACGGTGCTGGTGTTTCTTGCTTCAAGGCCTGTGCTACTTAACTTTCTTTCTGTGTGGGATAAATTGCAAGGTGAATTCAGTGTCCTTTTCTGTGATCTATGGATACAGGAGGCTCCTTGACCCTCTTCCTGACACAGTGGGCAGGATTTGAGCTGTTTCTTTCTGTTATTAAGCATGGCTTGGAGGAACAGGCTATGTCCATATAATATGGCGCATTCATGTTGCCATTTTAGAGTACAGTATTTCAACTTGAGAAAATTCAAGTGCCGGAACAAAATGAAATGCCCACAGAGGTATAGTGGTTAGATCTCTTGTGGTATACACCTGCAAATGGAGAAAAATAGCTTTTTTTTAAAGAAAGTAATTTTCTCCATTGGCTTGAGGGCTTGGTAATAATATCCTTGCTGTGCCCCATCCCCCTCCTTCACCTTGGCAAGGCTCCGACACTTTGCTGAGTCTATTTCACACTCACATATATATATATAACCTTTGTAGTTATGCGAGAGGGCAGGGAAGTAGGGTTGCCAACAGACTTCAGTTTTGCCCAACAGGTTGATCCAGTCCTGGGTTTATCCCAATGCATTCAGGGACTTGTAGTCCTGATTTCCATATTGCATTTCCTGAGGAAAGCAAAACTACAAGTCCCTGCATGCAGTGCGGTAAGCCCTGGATCAATCTATTGGACAAATCTTGAACTGACTGGCAACCTTAGAGAGGGCCTAGGGCACGGCACATCTGGAGGAAGACTCCAAAGTGCAGAGGGAATAACCTGTTATCACAAAATTGTTAGCTCTGGTTTTGGCTCTACAGGACAGCTGCTCTGGAGCGAAGGGGCATTCCAGATTCCCCAGTTTGAATTGTCCATCTCAGAGTGACTAGTGGGGGGATATTCAGAGGTATTTACACGGTTAGTGCCACTGAATATCCACGGGGGCCGCTCCGGGCGATATGGAGCTGCTGCCTGGTTACCAACATATGGTGCAAATCAAGTGCAGTAAAGGCTAGTCTGCCTTTCACCACAGAAGCTCACTGGGACGTGGCTGAATATCGCTGCAAGCCGGCTAACCCGGATATTCCGTGCCAGTGGATGGATATGACCCTGACATTATATCCGGGTGTTAGCCATTGTAATCACGCTAGCCGCTGCTAGATATCCCCTCCCCCCAGTGTTTTTAGACCCTTCTCCCCCTCATGCAGTTTTTGCGTTTTGTTGGCATCTTCTCCAGCATTTTTCTTCCTAGTTTTGGAAGGCACAAGCAAACATCTTCACTACGAGTTGTTTCTTTTACTTTTTAAACCTCTGTCAGGTGAATTTTCACAGGTCTGTAGGTAAAGGCACATTTAGATAGTACATGGAGATTGGAACGGACCTGTCGAGATCGGGATATGCACAATTTCTGCAGTATTTTAGAAAAGACTCTGCTAAACTCAAGCCTTTTCTAAACTAGTGCAGGAGTGAACATCTATTTGCTGGTACTTGGAGCGGGAGAAACCATTTCACAAATGTACATGTGGGAAACACCAATGGGGAAAACTCAGCAACTTACATGTGCAAATGTCAGTTCCTGGAAGTGGGACGTGCCGGCATGTGTATGTCGGCCATTTTGCAAACCTACCTGTATAAATGCTGCCTGTTAACTTTCATTTCCATTTGGAAGGGGAGATAAACAACGGGATTAAGGAGGATAACTCCTTTAATCCCTCCTCTAAATGGCTGGCCAAAATGGGCACTTTTTATTCTTTCCAACCCAATGGAAGTTGGAAAGATTTATATAAAAGGGGTTGAATGTCTGTTTGTTTATCTGTCTGGGGACAAAATAACTCTCCAAACATTTAAGGGAATGGGATGAAATTTTTGCTTATGGGAAAAACTGGCAGAAAGACACATTGAGTTTGAAAACAAGCAAATCAGACGGTGGGTTCCAGAGAAATAAGCCCCTTCCCCCCCAAAAAAAAAACCCCTAGCCCAGTGTATTTCTTTGGGAGAAGGATTCCATCTTCTCTAGCACAAAAATGTTATATACAGTGAGACGACATAGCAGTTAGGGCACTGCTCCCTTCAAACACCTCTATTCTCCCAACCCACCAAAATCTACCCCTCTCCAAAATTGCTCCACCAGCATGCACATTACCCCCATCTCCAAAAAATACTCCCCAAAAGCTGCCATCATGAAAAAAAATACCACAATTGCCCAAATTAAGGTTACCAGATTTTTTGCAGACAAAGCTGGGACACTTATCCAAATGTATTGGGGGTGGGGGAGGAAGAGGCACCTTAGTTCTAGGTTTGAGCAACAAGGCATGAGGAGGAGGGAAGAGGAGTCATTACCCCCCCCCCCATCACCCCCTGATCCCATGACAGCAACAGTAGACAAACAGTGATGCATTTCCCCCGCACTGTGCAAAATTCTACTGACTGACATAGTCGGCTCACTAAACTGAAAATCATTCTTTTCTACCCCCTCTGCCCCATTGCTGGAATCGGGGACAGTAGGCTTCCAAACGGGTGGGAGTCAGGGACAATCCCCCAAAATTGGTGACATCTGGTAACCTTATGCTGCCTCTTTTGCTTTCTCCGATATTCTTCCCCTGCTTCACACCAGCCTTGCTGAAAGCTGTCTCTCCCCCCCCCCCCCCTTGGAAACTGCTGTCACCTGGCCTCTCCTCAAGGAACCCTCTCTTGATAGTTCTTCCTGTTCAAATTTCCCTCCAATCTCCAACCTTCCTTTCCCTTTTAAGCTCTTGGAACGCATCGTCTTCTTTTTTCTTTCTCCTTTTCTGGAAAAATCGTTGGTCTTGCACCCACAGCAGGCTTCGGCTCAGGTCACTCAACGGAATCTTGACCTTGTTCTCTCACAAATGAAATCTGGACTTGCCTTGTCCACGGTAATTCTCTTATTCTGGTCTCCTTGATCTTTCTTCTGTCTTCGACCTTGTCGCTCACTATCTTCTTCTTCAACGCCTCCATTCTATCAGGATCTGGGGTTCGGTTTTCAGTTGATTTTCTTCTTATTCCCTTCCAGGTGTTCTCCAATTCCAGATTTTCTGCCTCCTTTCCTTTCTCTTGGGGTAACCCAAGGTTCTTTACACTGTTCCTTCTTTGTCCGAGGTCTACCCCCCTCCAGACCTGCTTACAGTCTGTACACCAGTGGCTCATAGACAATCTTAATCATCTCCAAAAGTAAGGCTATTGCCTTCCCTTCCTCAGCAGCCTGTATGCTTCCGTCTCTTACCATCTCCTCCTCTCCTCTCCCCTTCCTTTTCGGGACTCTATAAAGACTTTAAAGGAGAGAAATGAATCAAGTGTGACAGCTAAACCCCACCTTGAATATTTTTATCCAAATCGACTTTTTTCGCTCTTCGCCGTTTACACTCGGTCTGCTGTTTTCTCTGCCCCACAATTTACTCAGCTTGTCTTGGCTCTTGTTATCCCGCACTTTGATTACTGCGATTCTTTCTTTCTTTCTCGGGTCACCTCAATACTCCATCCACCATCTACAGTCGATGCAGTCCACTGCTGCTAGACTTTCATGCTCACTGTTACCATCATGTTTCCCTGCTTTGTCTTTGCTCTTCACTGGCTCCCTGTTCCTTTCCGTATCCGCTTCAAACTTCTTATCTTGGTCCACTTTGTGCTGTTTGTCTCTTGTACCCTGTACTTGGCCACCATTGTTTTTCCCTATGTTCCTTCCTTTTCTCTTCACTCTAATGCCGCCGTCCTTTCTCTGCCTTCACCCTCAGTCCTCCATCTAGTAATCTCCAGAAACTTCCTTTTCCTACGCCGGTCCCTCCCCACCTTTAAGAAGAATCTTAAAACCCTGTTGTTTCTGCAAGCTTTCCCCCCAGAGAGCTGCCTGTACTCTTTCTTTTTGTCTCTCACCTACCCTCCCTGTATATGAATTGTAACTTCCCCTCTCTTTTTCTTTCACTTTTCACCGTTTTTCTTGCTGTACTATTACCCCTTCTTCTTTTACTATTTATATACCACTTTGATAGCCTTGGCGCTCAAACGGTACATTAAGTGATCTAAATAAATAAATGCCCCCCCCAAGTACACCCTCATAACTTCTCCACTACACTGCAAACTACCCCACTCCAAAAAACAACCTCCTACAACAATCTCACCACCCTATAAATTGCCCCACCCTCAAAAACTACACCCCTGCAACTGCCGCACTACTCCAAAAACCACCCACAACTACCTCACACCCTGAAAACTGCCCCACTGGAAAAGCCTCACTCCTCTTGCCACTGCCTCGCCACCGGCTCAACTATACCCACCCCCACAATTGTCCCACCACCCTAGAAAATGCCCCACCCTAAAAAGCTATCCTACCCCAACTGCCCCACTACCCTGCAAACTACCTCTACCCCCAAAACTACCTCCTTGCATTTGACCCTATCCGCAAAACTATGTAACTCAGAAATGCACCACCATCCCCAGCTACCCTAACCACAGACACAACGCGCGTAGCACACACAGGACACGCAGCAGACACAGGGATTACTAATAATTCCCTAGCTGTCGTGCACGGCATTTTAAATTATTCACATACTATCTCCAGACATTTCATTTACTTTGCTGTTACTTCCATGACTGAATTTTATTGCTTTCTTATTGGTTGCTATAAGTATTGGCAAATAATTTTGTTGCCATGAGTGAGGCTAGATTAACAAACTGGTAAGTTGGGAACCTACTTACCTTCCAAAGTTTAGGGGTGGGGGCTCTATTAAATGTGCTCCAGACTCAGGAGGTTAGATTTGACAACTGTTTGCCCTCCTTCCCCCCTCATATACAGTACACTACTGTTTATACTGCTGCTTTTGGATTGTTCCACTACCGTGTGTCCCCGAAAATAAGACCTACCCTGAAAATAAGACCTAGCATGTTTTTCTGAGATTCCCATAATATAAGCCCTGCCCCGAAAATAAGCCCTAGTGCAGATCATGTCTGACAGATTCGGAACCTGGGGGGGGTCACTGGGGAGGAGTTTTCCTCCTGCTCCACTCCCCGACGCCGATCAGGTGCCGGTGCTGTGCTGCGGGCCTCTTCCTTCACTCCAAGGGCGCTCTCCTTTAAGTTCTTGGTGCTGTTGTGCCTGATTGGCTTTGGCGGGTGGACCGGGGAGGAGCTTTCCTCCTGCTCCACTCCCCGACACCGATCAGGTGCCGGTGCTGAGCTGCAGGCCGCTTCCTTTGCGCCAAGGGCGCTCTGCTCTTTGGAAGATGGTGCTGTTGTGGCCTGATTGGCTTCGGTGGGAGGACCGGGGAGGAGCTTTCCTCTTGCTCCACTCCCCGACGCCGATTGGGTGCCTGTGCTGTGCTGCGGGCCACTTCCATCATCTGTGCTGGCGGGAGCTGCAGCGCCACTCATTCTGTGCTGTCAAGCTGTATATATAAAAAAAAAGCCGTACCCCGAAAATAAGCCCTAGTGCATCTTTTGGAGCAAAAATAAATATAAGACCCGTTCTTATTTTCGGGGAAACACGGTATTTGGAAATGGAGGGGGAGGGTCTGTTCTTCTTGCAATATTTTCTTGTGTTAGAATATTTTACATTTTTTGTAATTAGACCTCCAAATGAGAAATTTTGTACATTGTCATTAGCCAAGGCTGGCCCAAGGGGTATCTGCCTAGGTAAACTTTCAGCCATGTGCCTCCCCCCTCCCCAGTGTCTCAGGATCCTACCTCCCCTTCCCTTTCCTGGCTCCATAGTCCAACATCTTCCCTTCCCTATCCATCTCCAAGCATCCAGCATTAGTAGTGTTGCCAACTTTTTCACTGAGAAAAACCCGACACCTTTGGCTCGCCATGCTCCACCCATTCTCCTCCCCTAGTCCCACCCCTGCCCTGCCCCCAGCCCCACCCACAAAAATTACCGAGGATACGTGTAGGCTAACTTCCTTGGTCAGATAATAATTAAACTGGGAACCCCAAAATCCAAACATGAAATGTACAACACTGGAGAAATAAAACTATAAAGTAATTTCCTCTTGCACTAAACAAAAACGCAAAGATGTTAGCAATACACACTTCCCAGACCAGACATATTCCAGTTAATAAATTCAAAATAAAAAGTATTTTTCTACCTTCTGTTTGGGCATTTCATTTTTCAGTTGCAATTGCTCCAGTCACTTTCTTCTGGTTTCTTCGTGTCTTCTGCAAGCTATCCATTTGTCCTTTCTTCTCTTTTAGATGTTTTCCATTCTCTCTCTATTTCTGCTTTAACATACTGATTGTTTCCCTTTTGCTCTTTCCCCCAATTCTTTCCTTATCCTTTATCATCCATTTAAATTTTACCCTTCCATTCTCAAGCCCCTCTTACTCTCCCAATACCCAGCCCATCATAGACTTTTCTTTCACACAAAATATTTTTTTCCCTCTCCATTCTCATTCCCCATCTATTCTAGTCCTCCCCCAAAATCAGTTCCCTTATAGTTCTAGACCCACCCAGCATCCACTCCCTTCTAGTCCCATTCTCCCATGCCCCACATCAGCCCATTTCCAGTCCTATTCCAGCTCTTCATCAGCCCATTTCCAATGCTAGCCTTCACATCACAGGCCATTTCCAGTCCTAGCCCCCGCCCCCCAATCACAGCCCATTTACAGTCCAAGTCCCCCATCACAGCCTATTTCCAGTCCTAGGCCCCCCACCATCACAGCCCATTTGCAGTCCTAGCCCCCCTAATCACAGCCTATTTCCAGTCCAAGTTCCCCCTCCATCCACCATAGCCCATTTCAAGTCCAAGTACCCCCCCCCCCCATAGCCCTTTTCCAGTCAAGGTCCCCCCCCCATCACAACCCATTTCCAGTCCATGTCCCCCCCCCCCATAGCCCTTTTACAGTACAGGTCCGTCCCCCCCCCTCCCCTCCTCTCCTGTGCAGCTGCTGCTCCTGCTTCTTACTGAGCAGCAGCTGCAATAAAGTTAATTTAAAAGTAAGGTAATCTGTGAGAAGCCCTCAGCTCCCATGAAACTCCTTCTGCAGGGTCCCTGGCTGAAAAGGAAGTGACATCAGAGGGGCGGGCACTGCAGAAGGAGTTTCATAGATTCCTTACTTTTAAATTAACTTTATTGCAGCCGCTGCTCTGTAAGAAGCAGCACCAGCGGCTGCAAGGGGGGGGCCAGGACTGTGATCACAATCGCGATCGCAAGCGCAAAGCCAGTTTTCTGCTCTGGCCGCTCCCGATCTCGCAGCCAGAGCAAAAAACCGGCTTTTCAATGGCCGGTTTCGGTTCTCTGCCGGCAGCCGGCCCGACCACAGGAAAACCGGCCAGGCCTGCTGAAAACCGGCTGGTTGGCAACCCTAAGCATTAGGGATGCCAACTAGCTCCAGATGTGCCCGACCAGCTTGTTCCAGTCTTGGGTTTACCCCATTGCATGCAGGGACTTGTAGTCTTGCTTTCCTTATGGAGTTCAATAGAGAAATCAGATTACATATCCCTGCATACAGTGGGGGGGAACCCAGGACTGAATCAAGCCTTTTGGGCACATCTGCAGCCAGTTGGCTACCCTACCCATCATCACCCCTTTCCGTTAGTTTGCTGCTCCCTTCCCAACATCTCCTCTCCTCTGGCGGACCATTTGTGACTGCCTCTCCCAGCAGCACTAAGGACAGCTCAGGGCAACCAGCATGGGGCCTCTGAGCATATGCCACACTCTAGGCCCACCCCTCCAAAACAGAGAAGTTGGGAGGAGGCGGAGCTTGAGCACATGCATGTTGCTCAGAGGCCCTGTGTCGTCTTCAGTGCTCCTGAGGGGGGCAGCGGCAGAACCTCGAGGGAGTACAAACTTTTGTATTTTTTTTTCACTACTGCTTACTTATGCTGCATGATCGGCACCGGCACCACCCCTGAAATTATGCTACCCTTGTAGGTTAGTGATTATCCCTGAGTATTGCCGCTATACACCTCTATGCTAACCGCTGAGCAACAGGGTGTGTTGGGGGTGGTACCCAGGGATAACTGTGCAACGGCGAAATTCAGCCACTGACCGGTTAAGCCTCAGCGGCAAAAGTTAGGCGCAGCAAAAGCATAGCCGTCGCAAATCAGTATCGAGCCCTACATCCCCATAAATGCAGAGGAGCAAAACATGTACTGGGTCAGCCTGTCGGGATTGATCTAGGTCAGCGGTTCTCAACCTGTGGGTCGCGACCCCAACGGGGGTCGCCACAGGATTTAGCGGGGGTCGCTTAGCCTCCACCAAGTTTAAAAAAAAAAATTAAGATGTGCACAAGTTGCTGCCGAGTCCGCTTCTCGGCAGCAGCAAACTCCGGCAACTCACCGCCTACGTCTGCAGCCGCGGCTCCCTGCCTCTTAGGGAACCGCGGATGTACTTGTAAAATCGTTGCGGAGCCCTTCCTGTCTCAACGGGCTCCGAGCAGCAGTGTCCCGCCTCCAACGGAAGTGGTAAACAACTTCCATTGGAGGCGGGACAAGGCTGCATGGCGCCCATCGAGACAGGTAGGTCTCCGCAATGATTTTACAGGTACAGCCGCGGTTCCCTAAGAGGCAGAGAGCCGCGGCTGCATTAGAAGGAGGCAGACAACCTGCAACACGGCTGACATCGACAGAGGGGGGCTGACATGGACAGATGGAAGGATGGGGCTGACATGGAGGGAGGGAGGAGGGAGGGAGGGAGGGAGGGATGGAGGGAGGGGGCTGACATGGACAGATGGAAGGATGGGGCTGATATGATGGATGGATGGAGGGAGGGGGCTGACATGGACAGATGGAAGGATGGGGCTGACATGGAGGGAGGGAGGGAGGGGGGCTGACATGGACAGATGGAAGGATGGGGCTGACATGGAGGGAGGGAGGGAGGGAGGGGGCTGATATGGATGGATGGATGGAGGGAGGGGGCGACATGGACAGATGGAAGGATGGGGGCTGACAGGGAGGGAGGGAGGGAGGGAGGGGCTGACAGGGAGGGAGGGAGGGATGGGGGCTGATATGGAGGGAGGGAGGGGCTGACAGGGAGGGAGGGAGGGATGGGGCTGATATGGATGGATGGAGGGAGGGAGGGAGGGAGGGGGCTGACATGGACGGATGGAAGGATGGGGGCTGACATGGAGGGATGGATGGAGGGAGGGGGGCTGACATGGACGGATGGAAGGATGGGGGCTGACAGGGAGGGAGGGAGGGGGCTGACAGGGAGGGAGGGAGGGAGGGATGGGGGCTGATATGGAGGGAGGGAGGGAGGGCGGGAGGGAGGGGGCTGACAGGGAGGGTGGGAGGGAGGGGGTCGGACAGGGAGGGAGGGAGGGGGCTGCTAGGGAAGGAAGGAGGGAGGGGGCTGACAGGGAGGGAGTAGGCTGGCATGGACAAAGGGGAGAGACATGGGGACATACTGGACAGACGGGATAAATGCTGGACAGAGGCGGAGAGACAGTGCGGGTTAGGATTATAATGGGCTGATGGGGGTGCTAGCACTGGTAATGGCAGATGGGGGGCTACGAATGGTAATGGGTTGATTAGGGAAGGCTAGGACTGGGAATGGACTTATCAAGGGGGGGTAGGACTGGTAATGGACTGATGGGGTCTAGCATTGGAAATGAGCTGATCAGTGAGGTTAGGACTGGAATGGGCTGATTAGGGGAGCCTAGCACTGGTAATGGGGTTTGAGGGGGACTAGCACTGGAAATGAGCTGATGGGGGGTAGGACTGGTATTGGGCTGATTAGGGGGGGGGGTAGGACTGGTAATGGGGTTTAGGGGGATTAGCACTAGAAGTGAGAAGATTAGTGGGCTTTTTCTGGGAATGGGGTGATTTTGGGGAGGGGAGGATAGAGCTGCTGACCCTGGAAGAAACTGGGGGCTAAGGCTACAAGTGGGCTGATACAAGGGGATGGGAGCATGGAACTGAAAGGGAGTGGATCTGAGAGGGGCTGCCATGGTATTTGTACTAGAAGGGACTGATCAGTGGGGAAGGAGGGGGACTGGAAGGGAATGGACACCAGTGGCAGTCATGGGAATGCAAGTTGACATTGGAAGGTACTGGGAGTGAGGACTGGAAAGGGCTGATACTGGGGAGGGTTACTGGACTGGAAATAGGCTGATGGAAAGAAGTGAAGAAAACAAAAGAGATAAGAACTGGCAGATGGACCATAGACCACAGAAAGAGAGCTAAGAGAAGACAGGAAAGCAGAAGCCTCAGATCGGGACCAGCATGATCAGAGAATAAATTGGTCAGACAACAAAGGTAGAAAAAATAATTTTATTTCATATTAGTGATTTGACTACAAAATCATCATAATTTGAAATCAAATATTGTTACTTGTTGTTTTGATTATTTAAATAAGTATTTTATAAATAAAAACATATTGCAAAGGCCTATAATATATTAATAATTCAACCAAATGATTACAGCGACAATGCGTTAACGGTAAAGGAAGAGAGACGCATTTGATTTTATCATTGGGGGTCACCACAAGTTGACCAACAGTAAAAGGGGTCACGGTACAAAAAAGGTTGAGAACCACTGATCTAGGTGAAGAGACAAAGCTATTTGTGGAAGTGATTTGATACTGTAGCATGATACCTCTTGCATATTTCGACTGACTATCCTCACTTCACCTAGTCTAGCATGAAGTAACTCTTTATATGATAATAGGTACCTCCCACAAGACACATTAATCTTCAGGTGTAGGAGATAAGGGGCTTTTTTTTCTTTTTAAATCTCTTCCAAGCATTCAAACCCCCTAGAACAACATAAAATACTGCACTAGAGGTTCATGGCCCCTCCAGACTTACTCTGTCTTATCTCTTAACCTGCAGTGGCAAGGGGAGACGCAGGAGTTCTGCCCCAACGCCAAGGTCGTGCTGGTGGGCTGCAAGCTAGACATGAGGACGGACCTGAACACGCTCCGTGAACTCTCCAAGCTGAGGCTGATTCCAGTCACGCATGAACAGGTACGGCTTCTCTCCGAGCTCTTCTTTCTAATTAAGGCCCAGTGGAGCGCTTAAGAATTAAACCAGGTTAAGAGGTGACCCTTTACACACACTATTACAATGAAGATGCATTCACTTCTATTTCTGGGATGTGTGCTCTGTTTTTAAATGCTCTTAGCATATGACAGACAAAACTGGCTGTATCTTGGAGGCACCCAGTGCAGCTTCAGGTCTAACGGAAATGGCCTGGAGGGATCAAAGACCATCAGACCAGAACTGCCAAGGTACCTAGTTCTAGGAGGGAGATTTTTTTGCTTAGTCCTGGTTTTGAATTCACATCCCGAGACAGTGTGGGAACTGTAGTCCTTCACTCTACTTATTGAAATCCAGGACTGGCCTAACATCTCCCTCTTGGAACTGGGTAACTTGGCAGCTCTGCACCAGAGGATGGTGCAGGGCTTCAGGTTAAGCTGTTTACTTTGCAGGCGCTGTCATATCCATACACCGAGGGCTTTGAGCATTACAGAGCATCGTATTTTCATAGTGTTTCCCTGTCTTGAGAGCAGAACCACATTTCATGTCAGCACTGAAGTGTGATCCAAACGGCTGATTAGAGGCTCACACCATAACAAAGTGTGATAGTCTTTTAATTAACTGGCAACAGAATGAGACAGGGCTCTGCTCTAGTAAGTTTACAGAAGATGCAAGGTGTTTCCTGGAAACATCTGACCGTAAAACCCATCCCATCTGTCCATTTTATTTCCAGTTAAAATGCATAAATCCCTGTCGATCTCTGGTTTCCCTTTTACTACTTCACAACGATGGACCCTTTGTGCTTTTTTCCCCCCAGGCTTTTTTGAGTTCTTTTACTGCCATGGCCTTCGTCACCTCCCCTGGGAGGCCACTCCATGCAGTCACCGCCCTTTCCTTGAAGAAATATGTTCCTCCAGAGTCTACTACGTCCCTCGAGCCTCATCCCCTTCCACCTCATTCTAGAATTTTCTTTCCTCTTTTATTTATACTTGAGGTATTTGAATATCTGAAAGCCTTGGGACACTTCCTACTAGGAGAACTTGCCTGCAATCCTATGGAACCTAAAGATTTAATGAAAAAATACACCATATTCCCCATTTTTGTAATTGGCGAAGGAGTTACCTGTTACTAGGCAACACTGCGTTAAGTACAGGACACCACTGTTTGATTAGGAAGACAGAATCCACTGTAAATGCTGACATAAAGACATATGCATGTGGAACGTGCCTTCACCCAGTTTTAAGTGGATTTTCCTGGCAAGGGGGTGCCAGGTGTTGGCTCTGATACGGCCCGTCATGTTTCTGCGCACCTGCGACACATTTACCCTATGGCCAGTTTTCCTAATTAGCATCCTGTTCCACGTACAGTAGTAAGAGAAACGTCTGTGGCACGGTTCTGCAGGGGTCAGGGCAACATGTGAGAGGGCTCTGGGCCATACCCCAGGATAAGCCTTCAGACGGCAGCACCCTCCCAGGGCTGCAGGTTAGGAAGGTCCTCCGCTCAAAGGCTGCTCACCCATCGGCTCCACTCAGTTTCGGTTAGCGCCACTAGATATCCGTGGGTGCCGCTGCTACACGCCTCGATGCGAAACGGTTAGCATGGGGGGGGGGTCGTGGGCGTTCCGAAGCAGAGTGGAGGCAGCGCCCATCGCTAACCAAGCAGCGGTGATATCAAGCCGCTGCCTGGTTAGCAACATGCACGTAAAGCAAGGAGTGGCAAAGGCTGGCCTAGCATTGCCCATGGTATCTAACCGGGCCGCAGCTGAGTATTGCCGTTGCCCAGTTAGCTTCTCGGCTCTGCCGTGACCCGGATCGTCAATGCTGGTGGTCAATATGGCCCTGGCATTGAATATTTGGGGATAGAATTCAGCGGCGGTGGCTAGACGCTTTACAAGCACTACTTTCCGCCACTGAATATCCGCCCCCCCCCCCCCCACTGCCTTTAGGGTTCGGGACATGCTGGCTTGTTCTGCCGTTGGGTACAATAGTAACCAGCTTCTTGAATGAATTTGTCTTTCTCTTCTTGTCTTATTCCTGACTCTCCTTCCTTTTGTATCTTGGCATGTGTCTGTACTAGGAAACAAAAAAAAGGAGCACCAGGAATAAGCTCAGCTTTCTGCTTAAGCCTTAGTTAAAACGGACTGAAGCCTACGTGGGACTCTGCTGAAGCTTTGCTCTTTGCTTTACATGTCACTGTGACGCCTGCATCACCTCTCGCCATTAGATTCAGAACGGTAGGAGGAGCCAAGCAAGAGTTGTTGCCAGTATCTCCTCAGCAAAGACATAAATCTTTTGAGGTCACCCTTTTTGTCCAGTTTTTTTCCTTTTGATGAATTCAGTCTGCAGTTAAGAGAGTTTGCTGGTATTGCAAATGTGAAGCTTTTTTGTGTGCGTGGGGTGTGACTTCATGCATCATAGATACATAGAAAACAATGGCAGATAAAGACTATGTGGCCTTTCCAGTCTGTCCATCCGTAACAACCACTACGCTCTTCGGCACAATCCCCTCCTCGCCTCTAGAGATCCTCTGTGCGGATCCCATGCATCCACCAACCTTTCTGTAAAGAAATATTTCCTCAGATTACTCCTGAGTCTGTCCCCATTTACCTTCAGCCTATGACCAGAGGACCAGGGAAATCCTTTGCTCACCGAACAAGCAGCATGGAATCTGTGTATCTTTTGGGAACCTGACAGGTACCTGTGACCTGGATTGGCTGCTGTTTTTTGTTCTGACCCAGTATGACATACCTTATGTTCTGGTTTTTGTTCTGGTTTTTGTTCTGACCCAGTATGACATACCTTATGTTCAGTACCATCTTTATGCTGACGACTCTCAGATCTACATCTCTGCGCCTGAGATCTCTCCAGGAATCCAGTCTCGGATCTCTGCCTGCTTATTCAACACTGCTGTCTGGATGTCTCACCGCTGTTTCAAATTCAACATGGCCAAAACTGAGCTCCTTATCTTTCCCCCTAAACCTACCACCCCCTTTCCTCCTCCTCTGTTTCTGTGGATGACACTACGCTCCTCCCCATTTCCTCAGCTCGCAACCTTGGAGTCATCTTTGACTCTACTCTCTCTTTCTCTGGGCACATCCAATAGGTAGCTAAAACCTGCCGCTTCTTTCTCTATAACATCAGCAAAATTCACCCCTTCCTTTCTACTCCCACTACTAAGACTCGTATCCACTCACTAGTCACCTCCCGCCTTGATTATTGTAACTTGCTTCTCGCTGGTCTCCCTCTGAATCATCTCTCTCCCCTTCAATCTGCTCAAAACTCAGCTGCACGGCTTCTCTTCCGCCAGTCACTATGCTCATGTAACCCCTCTTCTCAAATCACTTCACTGGCTGCCTATCAGTTTCCACATCTAGACTTCTCCTACTGACCTACAAGTGCCTTCATTCTGCTGCTCCTCACTGCCTTTCCTCTCTTATCTCACTCTGCACCCCTCCTCGGGAACTCCGCTCCTCTGGCAGATCCCTTCTATCTGTGCCCTTCTCTGCCACTGCCACCTCGAGACTTTGTTCAATCCATCTCATTGCTCCATGTGCCTGGAACTAACTACCTGAGTCAGCGCGTCGGGCTCCTTCTCTGGCCCTATTCAAATCCAGGCTAAAACCCACCTCTTTGAAGCCGCTTTTGGATCCTGATGCTCCTCACTCCTGTCCACGTCTTATGTGTATCTTGCCAAACTCTAGTCCCCAGTTTCACCGTGTGTTTTGTCTTGATTTTAAGTAAGTTCAGACTGTAAGTTCTGTTGAGCATGGACTGTGTCTTATATCTATATGTATAGTGCTACGTATGCCTTGTAGTGCTATACAAATGATTATTATTAGTAGTAGTAGTCTTATGATGCCTTATTCCAGAGCTTCCTTTGCAATTGAAAGCGGCTCTCCTCCTGTGCATTTATCCCGTGGAGATATTTACCGGTAAATGTCTCTATCATATGTCCCCTTGCCGGCCTTTCCTCCAACTCCGTCAGTTCTTAACCCTGGATATTCGATGCTGAGTCATATGGGGCCCCGGCATTGACTATCCAGGGTTTGCTGCACATGCTAGAAGCCGCATTAGCTAATCGGGCAGCAGCAATATCGCATGTTGCCTGGTTAGCTGCTGCGCCTTAAAGGTAGGCGAGGGTTTTCCTCACTAACCGGACAGCATGCAATATCGCTGTTCCCGGTTATCGCTTGTCGCCACCTCGCTCCTCCTCAGAATGCCTCCAACACTCCCTGATACTAAGCGGTTAGTATTGGGGCACGTAAGGGAGATTATTGCAGATATTCAACAATATTAATATTAATGTTAGTGCCGTTGAATATTCCTCTCAGCGGCAGCTACACGGTTTACAGGGCCATAAACTGTGTAACTGCCCTTTGAATATCGGGCCCATTGAGATCTTTAAATGTATCTCCATATGCATTATGAGGAGGGCCACTGACAATTTTAGTAGCCATCCTCTGAACCAACTCCATCCTGTTTATATCTTTTTGAAGGTGTGGACATTTGAACAACCTCACACAGTTCTCCAAATGAGGTCTCACCAGAGACTTATACAAAGAAACTATCCCCTCCTTTGTCCTGCTGGCCATTCCTCTCCATATGCACGCAAGCATCCTTGTGGCTTTTGCTGTCGCCTTTCCTACCTTTATGGCCACTTTAAGATCATCAGATATGATCACCTCTTTATGCACAGAGGTACTTCACCCCCTATACTGTACTACTCTTTTGGGTTTTTGCATCCTAAATGCAGAACACTGCATTTTTTTAGCAGCTGCCAAATTCTTCAAGCTTTGATAGATCCCTCATGTTATCTACACTTTCCTGGGTGTCTACCCTATTGCAGATTTTGGTGCCACAAAGAGGCAAACCTTACCCGACAGCCCTTCCACAATATCACTTACAAAAGTGTTAAAAAGAATCAGACCAAGGACAGATCCCTGAGGCACATCACTGGTAACCTCCTTCTCCTCAGAGTAAGTTCCATTTACCTGTACTCTTTGTCACCTCCCACTCAACTAGTTTCTAACCCTGGCTTCCTTTTGTCTTCCGGATCCAATACAATATCCTTACCTTTGTCCAGAAAGCAAACCACACTAGTACCCCACAATACCTTTCCAACCTTGTCCACCTTCGCACCCCTCATCGCTCACTCCGATTCATCCACTCCAATCGTATGTTGCTCCCATCCCCCTCGCAAGCACACTTGGAGTCCACCTGTAACTCTGCTTTTTATTTTCTGGGCCTCAAACTATGGAATTCCCTCCCACTGAACCTCCGTTTGATTCAAATTTGCTGAAGGAAGATTCCAGTGTTAAAAACTCACCTTTTCAGTACTGCCTTTGATCTCCCCTCCCCTCACTGATGTTTCTCTGACTCAGTCCTACCCCTGCCATCTTTCACCTCTCTTTCCTATCAGAATTATGGTTTTCTAGTTCTTCTTTCCAGCAGCCAGATTTGTTGTATTGTAAACCGCTCAGATGCCTGTGTATTAAAAGCCTGAATAAAGATAAATGATCCATCCTAAAGTCACTCAGTTTATTTGTAAGTCATCTATGAGAACAGTTTCCTCACCCTATTATTGGCCCAAATCTCCCTTTCTCAGAGTGAACCAGCCACTTTGAAATTGTCTTTATCAATGTAATATAGTTCCAAGAGACAGTTCAATGTAATTTAGTTACTCACATCTTAACAATATGTCATAGTTTGGACCATCCATTATACTATATTAACTTGTTCAATGTATTTTATTAATGATATATTAGTCATTCTGTTTCATGTAAAATGTTGAGTTAATTGTAAACCGCTTTGATAACTCTGAAAGACGGTATAAAAGAATCGTTAAATAAACAAAATAGATGAAATCTGAGTGCACCATATCTGATGATCTCCCTCAATCCAACTCTTGTGTCACACACTCAAAGAAATTAATAAGATTTGTCTGACAAGACCTGATTCCAGTAAACTCTTGCTGCCTTAAATCCTGAAATCCATTGGATTCCAGAAACCTCACTACCCTCTGTTTTTAGCAGTGTTTCCATTAATTTACTCATCACTGAGGTCAAACTAACCGGCCTGTAGTTCCATCCTCCCCTTTACTTCTGCTTTTGTGGAGAGAGACCACATAAGCCCCTTTCCAATCCTCCAGGACCACTCCCAATCTAAAGAAGCATTGAAAAGGTCATTTAGCAGATCCACGTTCCTAAGTTCCTTTAATACTCTCAGATATATCCCATCTAGCCCCGTCGCTTTGTTGACTTTTAGATTAGCTAGTTCCTCATGAACACAGTCTTCTGAAAATTTATTTTAGATCTTCCTCACTTCTGTTCCTATTTGTGTTTATTTTCTAAAGTCCATTTCCCAGCCCATCATCAATGAGCATCAGAACAAAAGCATTTGTTAAACAATTCTGCTTTATCCTCATCAGCCTCTACATATTCCTTCCCGTCATCTTTGAGTCTTACAATGCCGCCTCTGCACTTCCTTCTGTGACTAATATATCTAAAAAAAAGTCTTGCCCTCTTATTTTACTGTGTTAGCTATTTTGCTTTCCTGACTGCTTTCCCAACTTCTGTTAGTTTTCCAGATATTGTTGCCTGTATCCTAGTACTCTTAGGTTCACAGAGAGGCTTCCAGCATAGCAGGTTCCTGGAAAATGGTGAGCCTAGCCAAAGAAGTACTTGTGCTCACCCTGCCCTCCCCGGCACTTCCAGAGGCAATGGGAGTTTCCCCAAGGCTCCCACTGCCTTCAGCATCTATCCCTGGTCTGGCTTCACTACTGGGCATGAATGACAGCAATACTGTAGACCAAGTAACTTCTGGGTGCACAAGCTGAGTTTCAACTTGAACTTCTGCCCCACTTACAGCACTGATGTTGGCCTTACCATTGCAGCTTTAGCCTGTAGCATCCCCAAGAGCCTCCCCCTGGTCACTGTGCCTGTGTCTTCTGACCCTGCTCTACTGGCATGCTCTGTGTTTATGTACACTGACAGCCATGGCCCAAAACCTGTTCTGCAGCACTCATCACCATGGCTCTGCCGCTCGGTGTTTACGCTCCCCTGAAAGCATGTATGCATCTTACACTTATCATGATACATTGATCATATGGAGGATGTGTGGTGGGTGAGAAGGTATGGCTAATACATCAAAGATAGGGGGGAGATGTCAGAGAGAGAGAGAGAGAGAGAGAAGTAGGAGCAGATAGATGCTTGAGAGAGACAGTCACAGGATTGAGAGAAAACTGGGACCATGGTAGATAGTTAAAAAAGAGAGGAGTGAACAGCTATGACCTTCAGAAGCCTAGAGAGAAGGCTGATTTCAGCACATTTGCTAAGATAAGTACCCTTAGGGCTGGGAGTGCATTAACAGTCCTTGTGCTGAGTGTCAGCGGGTCCCTGCTACTATAATTACATAGATGGACAGATTTCTTTTTCTTCTCCTTCAGTGAAACCTTGATTTACTTTCGACTGCCCTTGACATTCTTCTTATAAGGCTGTAAGGATTTTCCTAGGTTAACAAGGTTAAGTCGGGGCCTGCTCAGCCTGATACAGGTTAAGCTCTTCGACCCACGCTGTTCCGCTCCCTCCTTGTGTTGAGAGTTGCTGTCTGCAGAACCTGCATTAAGCTGTCACAGCGGCTACAGTGGCTTTCAAGTGGCGCTGTGGGCTGCTTAAGCCAGAGGCAGAGGTGAAGCGGGCCTGCTGGGAAAGGCCAGGAATTGGAACGGCCTGTAATTGGATGTCAGGGCCTTTCAGCACCCTGGGGGAAAGACCTTTCATCTTTTAAAAATGAGTGGGTTTAATGGTGATGGGGGCTGGTGAAGCCAAGGATCTGGGATAATTTTTCTAAGCTCAGCTATGGTCACAGGGAGGAGGGGGTTGGTGAGGAAGAGAAACGCTGGTTTCCATACAATTGCTGATATCTTTTAGTTTTTCTCTCTTTTTTTTCTCCTTCTTCCCTGCCCCCCATCCCTCCTCTCCCTTAGGGTAGCATGCTGGCCCGGCAAATAGGAGCTGTGGCCTACACAGAGTGCTCATCCAAAGTGTCGGAGAACAGCGTCCGGGATGTGTTCCACGTGACCACGTTGGCGTCGGTGAACAGGATACACAAACACCTCAAGCGCAGCAACTCCAAGAGGGGACTAAAGCGGGTCTCTCAGATGCCTGGCCGGACTGATTTATTGACTGGCACGGAGATCCGGAAAGACCGGGCCAAGAGCTGCTCTGTAATGTGAAGCACCAAGCGACCAATAGAAAAGGAACATAGACTGTAAATAATTAGTGTTTTATTGTTTGTTTTGTACAGTAACTGGTGAGAGGGGAGGGGAACAAAAGGCATCATGCTGGTTGCTAGGCCGGGGTATGTATCCAAGGCTTTATTTCATGCTCAGTCTAGTTAGGGCAGGGGGAGGTGAGGATAAGGCTCTTCCTGCAAGTGGAAGGGAGATAGTCAGGGCAGGATTAACCCTTTGATGGACCCCCAGGCAAACAAGCACATTGTGCCCCCTAATCGTAATAAAAATATATGTTAAAACTCCCACAAATGGGGCCCTATGTGGTTCTGACTGCAGAGGAAATCTGACAGAGGAGGAAGCAGTAGGTGCCAACTGGAGGACAGTGCACAGGGGTTGGGGAGAAGAGACTGATCTCGTCTCTCAGTGATAGCGTCTCCTTGCTCCCTTTTAATCTGCCTTGGAAGCCAGTGAATCAGCACAAATGAAAGGGGCCCCTCCTAAACACTGGGCCCTAGGCATGTGCCTAGTTTGCCTACGCCTTAATCCTTCCCTGGCAATATTATGTGTGTGTCCCTCCTTCCATGGAGCTTGTGCAGTGGCCTTTGATAGGCTGGTTGCTTGGGAGAGAAACCAATCAGCCGATGGCTTATTCAGGTGTTGCCAAACCTCTGAGTAGATGGCGCCAGGAGCAGGACATAAGTGATCATCTGGTCTCCTGGAGTTCCGTGCCTGAACATAGTGTGAAATCATAGGGTTTCTGTGTAGCATAACCTCTCATTGGTCCATTTCAGTTCACTTAATCAAATAAGGAAGACAGAAGGCAATAGCTCACGTTTGCTAGGCAGAAGTCTGCATTTTGAGGACCACAGACTTGGGTTTTGATAGGAAACAGCTGAATTTTACATATGATGGTTCCTCAAAGCAAATGCTGATTATCCCCTTTTGCCCCTCCCCCCATGAAAAATTATTGACCCTTTGGAGGGAATTGTGTCCTCAAGGGGGACAATATTGATCATCACTGCTCCCTTTGGGAAATAGTTTTATACTGTAGGACTCAATGATAGTCCGGGTTTGCTCTATATTGTATATATTTGTGTGCACATGGTTTCCTGTGTGCATATATATATATATATTTTTTTTTTGTATGTAAGTATATACATTGTACATGTGTACATGTATTATATCTGTGTCTGTGTGTGTATATGTGTGTGTACACACACATACATACACGCAGACATTATCTCTCCCTCCCCCCCTTAAGTGATGCAAATGAGTCAGACAGCTGTGTAATGGTCGCATACGGAGAGGAACGGTAAAAAGGGAAGAGCAGATCGTGATTAGCAGAAACAGCTCACCAGGAGCAAGGCAGCAAAATTACAGTTTATAACGTGTTCCTCTCCGAGGTGTCCAAGCTGAACACACTCAATCGCTTGCTAATCAATGGCTTTTATCTGCTACAATCCAGCTCTAGCTAGGGTCGAGTTGCTGACGGCTTGAGGTCGCTGGTGCTCTCCAGCTCTATAGTAGCCATATTTGAGTTTTTTGAGCTGCAGATTTTCAGTCGACCTAAGGTGTCCAGATGGCTCCAGGTCATGGGGACCAGGCTGAGCCTGCCCTGCATTTTCTACCATTGCATTTTTGGACTGGTAGTTCTGATGCTACAAGAAAAGGGTCAGTCAGGGGGGTTCAGCAAAGGTGCAGAGCATTGCTGTGTGGAAGACCCAGGTTGTTGGGACTGGGAGTTCTGCAAAGGCGGCATTCCTAGCATGCACTGGGAGAGGGGAGGGGGGCCTCAGCCATTGCTCAATGGCAACACCTAGTGGCCGGATTTAGGATCAAATTCAGCAAGGTTCCTGAGGGAGCCTTTTCTTATGGTACCCGGATAAAGACTGTGTGAGCTAAGGGAGAAGCAATGAGTAGGGGTTTAGTATATGCAGGAAGGTTCATGACTCTGCAGCCCAACAGAGGTTGGTTCCGTTTTCAACAGTGAGTCCAAATTTGCTGAAGGAAACTGCTGGGCCATACAAAGAAAAGACAATACCTCCCCATTTCTAAACCAGATTGCCATTTCAAGGGCATGGAATTCATCCGATTTATGACTTAGCCATTGTGATTGGGGGATGGATGAAATTCCTGTGGCCTGACCTGTATTCAAGCTTAGAAATGCGTATGACTGACTCACATTTGCACAGCCCTTACTGCAGTTTTCCCAGGAGCCAAGACAGGTCCCCTGTTCTTAAAAGGAGGGGTGGGGGGATTGTTATCTCTGATCTATAAACAGAGACAAAACTGCAGTGTTGGTAAAGCCGTAAGCCTGTGGCATTTGCCGCAGCCCCCTCACAATAGTGCTAGCTGCTTCTAGTGCTGCAGGAGACACTGTGCTCTGTAGCAACCCTGCCTCTACCCTGCTGCAGTACAGAAAGTTACATGTTGCTCTCCTGGCTATACAGATATGGACAGTGGTGTACCAGCACAGGAAATGGAAGGCATGTCTTCAAAGTATTTTGGAGACCATGATATCAGTTTTGATAACCTTGGCTTATTCCCCTTCCCCCAACCCGATCACCATCACCAGTGTTCAACAAGTCCTCTCCCATACCTGCTTCTGATTTACAAAACTGCTCTGAGTTTATTCCTCATTCCCCTGTTACCCCGAAGTGCCATCAGATGAGCTCAGATGGATGCGAAGCATGTCTTTTTTTTCTAGTGTCCCCTGCCGATATACTTCTGAAATGCACCAGTTTGGGCTGTTGGGAGGTAATCGGATAGCTCTGTGTAGTGATCTCAGAATGAACATATGTGGAGTAACATTCTCTAGAATTGTCCAAAATGAGTCACTTCTAAATCGCACATTATCCTCAAAGAGGCACATTTTGCCCACAAGGCCTGAATTTTTAAATCTTCCCTCTGACTCCACAACCCCTGTCTTAGAACTGGTGTGGATCATGCAACGTCCGCTACCAACCCGTGAAGCTGGGTCGTGAGTTTCCAGCCACCTCTAGCCTGGCGTGTCCCATAGTGCTGGGATTCTGCTAGCTTCTCCAGCCCAACCCAAAACGACTGGTCTGGTTTTCTTTCAGCACACGCATGGTCCTGTAACATCTTAGATATACAGAACTGGCATGATGATATTGAAAGGTGATATATATAAAGTTTTAAATAAACATAAGACCAAAACTGGTCTGGTCTCTTTAGTTACTGCCAACTCCCTTCCCATGACCTTTCTATAATTTTACCTACATACTTGAGACTCTCCAATTAGGGTGAGGAATGGGAACAGAGCCAGAATGCATAGGTTTTGAAAAGCAGTTAGAAGAGACCCGCCTCGTATTCAGTCTGTAGTCATGCCTGCCTGCGTACTCAATGAGGAAAGAATTGTAATAAATGTTTTCTTTTACTGCTTACTTTTATTAGATTTTATTATCCACTTCAACTGATATGATAAACGAGACATGTTGCGTCATGTTGTGATCAAGTTATGGCTGCTAGCTGTCTTTGGAGACGGCTTTTCCAGCTCTTGCTTTGACCCACGGCATGTAGTAGGCCTGCTTTTTATTAGGGAAATTGTTACATTTCCCAGTATACCATGGGATCAAACCAGAACAGATCCTGTTACTGCAGCTAATCTGGAATCACCTGGTGTAAATGAAAAGCCTTATTTTGTCATAATCCCAATATTAACTAGCATTTTGGATTTCCAAGACCAATTTTCTGTATCTGGGAGGCATATGATAGACAGGTTGAAAACAATATCCAGGTAAAATGGTGACTTTGTCATCAATGACATCACTCTTAAAGAAAATAGCTCCTTCCATACCAGTTTGATTGGCAAATAAAATCTTAACGAGTACTCTTAGTACAAAGAAACCAAGTTTGATCGTGTACGGAGTGTTGATCACTGAAGCAAGGGTTCTTCTCCTCATTCAGGTGGAAATGTGACTAGATTCTTTACTATTATCTGGGCAGACAAATTTAGGACCTTGTAAGGGAAGGGCATTACATTGGCCAGAGGGTGATTGATTTTTAAGCAAGTCACATTAAACATAATTGTATGCCATCAGGCGTGCTAATCCGTGGGGTCTGGTGCAGTCCCACAAAGTGGTAGAAGGCAAGAAGGATATGGTACGACACCTCAGAGTGGGGGTAATCAGGCTGGGAAATGAGCTTCAGCTTTCTAAAAACCAACTAGGTTGGTGGTTTCTTACTACCCAGTGAGGTCACAGGTATGTTGGAAGCTGAATATTTGGGCAAGAACCTTGCTAACTTTGGTAGCTGTTTAGGTGTGATGGTGAGACATAGCGGAGCTGTGTGTTGGATTAAATGTGGGGTTCTATATGTTGATCTGTCTAGGATGGTAGAGAAAAACTGACTTAAACACGTGATATTCTACAAGGGGTTAATTCTCTACAGAGGGCGCCCATATTATGTGCCTTCTGCATGTATAAATTATGATACACTAGTGATGGGCATGGATGGGCACATAGAGAATAGCAACTGGCTGATGTATGCTTGTAAGTACGGGTGGGTGTGCACAGAGGCTGTCCTGGGACGGAACACGAGGATACACCCAGAGGTTCTAGTATACTCTAGCTTACGTGTGTGCCTTCCAAAATCTAGGTCAGGTGGCAGTGTAAGTGCTTGTGCCTAGTGTGTGCATGTTGGTGGCCACTTACGCCCTATTCTATAAAGTAAAACACGCGTGTTTTACTAGATAGAAATGTTGTACTGGGCACACGCATGTACCTCAGACACACCATTTTGAATTACCCTCCGTATGGTCAAGCATTGCGGCTTGTTGCCAGTGTAGACAGGAATACCTGGACAGGCTGGTTGCGGGGTTTTTTTTGGTTGCTGTCATTGACTAGGTTACTATTCCCAGCCCATTTCTGTCCAGTTAGTCTTTCATCTTCCATTTTGAAATCGGCACTATAGATACCAGAATTTCTCTGGGGATAAGTGTCAAACAGCCAGAAGGGAATTAAAGTTTGTCTCCAGAAACAGAGTCACTGGCCGGCAGTGTCCCTGTCATGTTGGAGCACATCCCTGCCGTATACCCTGATGGCAAAACTTGGATAGACCAAGGAATTCAGTAAAGGTCATTTTAAGCTGGTTGGGGAATCCACTGGTATCCCAGAGGCCTCCCTCTAGCCACAGGCTGATTCACATCAAATGACAGCAGTTCTGGTAAAGCCCAACATTTTCTCACTCTCCAGTACTATTCTCAAGTGTTGCATGGAACCCAACACCCTCCCCCAGTGTTCATCTAGCATCAGCTATTAAGTAATGCAAAAAAAATAAAGAGGTCGAAAATATTTAACAAAATGCACCAGATCTGCAAAAATGCCCTACATCTGTTGTCTGCGCCATCCTTGGCCTCTCATTGCTTTATGTGCTCTCTAATGCCTTTGACAGCTGTTTTAACTTTGACTTCATGTCACATAGACACTTTAAGTAAGAATTAGAAACAAATAAGTGGAAAAAATGCCATCTTTTGGTTTCCTGTGCCACAATGTCCAACTACGTTTTACAGGAATCAAATAAACAATGTTGAATCAAAACTTGGGAGTCGTCCCTGTTTCTGTTTGTGTGGGTGCCGCCTTTTTGTTCTTGAATGTTGTCATCCAGTGCGTTTCCTGCATGTTGCTTATTCATTTCACCTTCTCTGCCTATGTGGCTCTAAGACGAATTCTAAGCTTAATATTATTCCCGTTTCTGGTTTGCTCGTTTGTAAACAGATCAGTTTGATAAAGGACAACGGCCTCGGAGACTGGAGTGAAATTCAGATTACTTTCTGGGGGTTTTTTCTGTTGATGGGTTTTGCTAGATTTTCCCCTTTCAGTCCTACTGACGGGCAGAATGCCATTTTAAGCAGCGTTGGTGGCATACATGACCCACTGTGCTGCTAGCTTGTTGGGAATTTGGAAATGGCAACTCGCTATTCTTCTCTTTCAATGGCAACTGTGCATTAGAGGGGGTCTCCATAAAAACGGCACTTGAAATGCCAACCTAATTAAATTAAATGCGGTGGTAATTAAGGCAGGAAATCTGTTGTTCTGTTACGAATTGGCATTCTCCAAACTAATGTTCAGTGTTGCATTCGGAGAGCTTTAGATGGTAAGAGAGAGGATTATGTAACTGGTTATTAAGTTTCCTTTTACAAACACAAACTAAGATGACAGAAAAAACAAGTGGGGATAGCATGCAGAGCATGGCTCGTGGAATTCTTTCCAACTTGTGTACGTTGCCTGTGTGTGTGTTTGTGTGTCAGTGGCATAACCAGTACTGATTTTTTTTGATGGGGCCTGGGATTAACATGGGTGGTTACAAGGCAGTGCAGATATTGACGCCACTTCTAGTTTTCATCGTATTCCACTGTCTTGCAGCTGCTGATTTGGCCTGATGCCAAAGTGGAGGAGCCATGGCCCAGCCAGGCCCACCCTTGTGTACGCCACTAGTGTATTTTCTAGGATGGCAGATAAAAATAACATTTTCCCTTATCACTGCAACATTGTGGACCAGGTTGGTTCTGATGTGCATTGCATTCTGGGCTGGAATGTCGATGGTGCCCCCCCCAACCCAACTGGTCCTTGTGAGAATGTTTATTGGTGGTGCCTCCCCCACCGGCCCCCCACCCCTAAAAGTAAAGGGTCTTCTTGCAACCTCATTCACCACTTTTTTGTAGTGAACGTACCAGTGGAAGGAGAACCCAAGGATGGGACTTGAGAATAAACTGAGACCGGAATAGACGGCACACATTCTCTGAATGCAGCAGCCTCCAAGGAGGTTTGAAATGCTCTGAGCCGCTGTAATGCAGCCAGGGCTGTTTATTTACTGGTGAAAGCTGGTACATCTCTTCTTCTGCAAATGAGACATGAAAAAAACCTGGCAGTTATTTATTGCAGTGTCTAGAGCGAACACAGTGAATAATGAGAGAACCCGTAATGGACTGAGCATTTTCCACCCTGATAATTTTCCACTGGTTGGCTCGTCGTCGTGACTCTCTCTGGCTTTTTAATCTGTAAATTTAGATGACACTACAGCAAAGCACCATGGGAAAGTTGCTACTTTTCCCCCCTCTATTTTTAAAACTAGAGCAGGTTTTTCCAAACCTAGCTTGGGGGCCCCATAGCACAGTGATTCTCATTATTTTCCAGACAGGGGGCACTTTGGTAAAGAAAAATCTTTAGTGTGAGAGTCATCAATGTCACTAGATAAAGCAGCCAGCGGCCTCAGGTGAATGCGACGACTTATGTAAATATAGCAAACTCTGTTCCCCCACACACCCTCTCCCTCAGCCTGTCTCCTCCTCAACCCCTATCCACCTCACTCGTCTTTTACTACTGCTAGGCCTACACGGCGCTGTACACATACAAGTAAGAGACAGTCCCTTCCCCACAGAGCTTACAATCTATTCAAGACATAGAAAAGAAACAAGGGACTGAGGATTTCATTCAGAGAGGGATTGACCCGCTTGGGTATTAAACAGGAGAATAAGGGGACTCCACCTGAAAAGGCGTGGTTTTACCCTTTCCCTTCCCCGCCCACCTTCCCTGGCACAAGCCACTTTAGGTGCCCAAATGAACGGAATACATGCCGATGAATGCACACCTCTGCTTGCTATGAGGTTTAGAACTGTACTGATGTGTGTGTCAAACTGGATGGGCCAGTGACCTCTACACCTAGGATGACCTAGAGCCACCCCATCTCCAGGGGCCGGAGCTACACTGGATAGGATGGAAGCACTGGCTGTGTAAGGGAGGTGGCAAGAGAGTTTGCCTGTGGATGAAACATGCCCAGGCTCAGCTGACATTAACAGTGCCCACAGGCAAAACAAAACCCCTCCACCGGGAAAATTTGCTTCCAAAACTCAAACCCACACGGCTGTGGTTGGGTTCTGAATATGGCATGTTTAAGGGAAAGCTGTCAGAAGGAGTAAGAGCAGAAGGCTCAACGGAGTTTGTACTGAACATGGTGTCTGTACATTATTAATCTGTCTCACTGCTAGAATGACCATTGGGTGCCTGGTTGTTCTCTCAACACCCTCCCCCACAAGCTAAAAAATACACTTTTCCCCACCCTCCATAGCAAGTGCTCAGCTGGTGGGTGGGCTGCGATCTAATACCTTTACAATTTTACTCATTTCTAATTCTGTGCCTTTCAGATCTTGCTAGAAAATGAGTTCTGTTTTCAAATGCACCCCCTCAACTTGTTTTGGGGGAAGCCTTCCCTCTTCTATCTTTCCTCTCTCCTGATTTCATTGCCATGATTGCCACACTGCCTGGCTTAAACATCTCTAAGGACAGCAGAAGAGGAAATCGTAAACAATGCCGCTGGTTCCTCCAGGAACATTTTTAGCTAGAAGATGGACCGAATGGCATCCCAGTTACTCCTGAGTCTGTCTCCTTTCCTGTGCCCCTTTGCTGCCGAGCTTTCTTTGAACTGAAAGAGGCATCGCATTTATGGGTCCATAGAAAGCAGTGACATTCACCATTCTTTTAATTCTTTTGATGCAAAGATTAGTCAGCAGGTCTCTTTCCCCTTGATAAGAGTGTATGGCGAGCCCCGGTACTCAGAAGTGCTGTCAACAGCTCTTCACAGGGAAGTTCTTTTTTTTTTTCAATTAGCAAGATGCTGAGTCTTTGCTGGCCTGTGGCATCAACTGAACACTTAATCTATGAAAAAGACCACTTAAACACTGACCGTCTCTTCCCACGGCAGCTTGTTATCCTATTTCCATTTTCTTAAATCACTGATGCAGAAGGATAGAGTCAGTTTTGACAACATTTCCATTTTATTCTTGCTGCTCCTCTTAACTCCTGTGCCCTGCCACACCTCTCTCTAGAGCTTCCATCTCTTCTGCCTTGCCACTGTCAAGCTCTGCCTATATGTTTAGGACTACAAAGTGCCCTCGCGAGAAGATCGCCTTCTGCCTCCAGACCTGAAGGAATGTACAATATTGTTGCTTGACCAGAAGCGGCAAAGCAGCAAAAACCCTTTCATCTGAAGAAACCATTGCCTGCTTTCCATATGTGCTTTACACTCCCTTTCTCCCCTGCTCCCATCCTAGTAAGAGTAAAGCACGAAATTATCCAAAGTCGTTAAATCTTTAGTGGATTGTGTGGTTTTGCAAGAGGACCTTATGAAACGGGGGGACTGGGGATGTCTTAACTGCAGATGAAAAGTACCGCAGACAAGTTCAAAGTGATTCATATAGAAAAAAATAATCCTAATTATAGATGTACAAATTTGTGTTCCATATTAGAAGTCACCACCCAGGAGAAAGGTCTCGGAGTCGTATTGGACAATACTAGGGCACTGCAGACAAAAACAATTGTTTTGTTTAGTTTCTTCTGTCATTTGTAAGGGTTTTTTTAACTTTTACAATTTTTAAAACATTTTTTTTTGTTTTACCAGCAGATGCCTATTGATAAATATAGTGCATTACTGAGTGACAGTGCACACTATTAACAACATGGAAAACCCCAAAGGTTTGAAGGTCTTCCTGTTGTTTTGGGTTAAGAACAATATGAAATGGCATGAAAAATGTCTCAAATGGCATTGAAAAAACTTTGCTTAGTGTGCAGTCATGATCAAGATAGCAAACAGAAAGTTAGGAATTATTAGAAAGGGAATAGAGGCTAAAACAAAAAAGATTATTATGCCTCTGCATTGATCCATTGTGTGACCGCAGCTGGTGATATAGCAGACGTAGAAAAGGTACGGGGGGAGCAACCAAAACGATAAAGAGGATGGAAGGATAGACCTATGAGGAAAGGCTTAAAAGGTCAGGGCTCATCAGCTCAGAGAAGAGACAGCTGAGGGGAGCTCTGATAGAGGTCTATAAAATGAGTTACATGGAACGGGTAAATGCAAATCCAATTACTTTTTCAAAAAGTACAAAGACTATGGGATATGCCATGACGTTACCAAGCATGGGACAAACACAGAGGATCTCTAAAGGAAAAAAGGGGACTATTGTAGTGGTTGATATGGTCTTTTTCTGCTGTCATGTTTCTATGTTTCTATTTAAAACAAATCAGCGGAAGTATTTTTTCAATCAAGGCACAATTAAGATGTGGAATTTGCTGCTGGAAGATGTGGGCCCAGGGCAGAAACCAAGGTGCCAGATGATGTGGAGTTCTTGCTAAGTGAAGTCACTCAGTTTCATCAAAGGAATATAGAAAGACTAGGGGACATGCAATGAAGCTACAGGGTAAACTATTTAAGACTAATAAAATAATTTTTCACTCAATGTGTAATCAAACTCAGGAATTTGTTACCGGAGGATGTAGTAAAGGCTGTTAGTGTAGCCGGGTTTAAAAAAGGTTTGGACAAGTTCCTGGAGGAAAGGTCCATAAACCATTATTAAGAAGGGACCCAGGATATCAATGCTTGACCCAGTACAAGCATTGCGGAACCTGTGTCTTTTGGGGAAACTGCTAGGTACGTATGACCTAGATTGGCCACTGTTGGAAACAGGATACTGGGCTTGATGGACCTTGGTCTGACCCAGTATGGCATATCTTATGTTCTTATGTGCTGATGAGGTCATAGGCTGGAGCTGGTGATGCTGCCATGGAAGTACTCATACCCTAGGTGGGAGGAGTCTCAGTTAGTACTCAATAGCGTCATCTAGTGGCCAAACAAAGGGTTTATTCTAACCAAGGGGTGGAGGGGGGTGGTCAGATTATTTCAACATGTCTATTCTGCCTTTTCAGTCAACACAAAAATGCAAAAAGGGCACAGCACATAAATAATACAATTAAAATAGTCTTCCAACCATAACACATAGATAAAACAATAAAATCACCTAAAACAGCTCCTCCCAACCCAAAATCTAAATTCAGATCCTTTCTATCCCTTTAAGAACTACCAGTGAGCTCCTTCAAATAGCCAGTTTTCAATGTATGCCAAAATCCGTAATCCTGGAAAAGCCATAGTAGCAGCAATTAAGGTTCATGGTGCTGTAGCCCAACAGAGGCTGGTTCCTACTGAGCTGAAACCCAAAAGAGCAGGAGAAACCTGCCAGGTCCAAAATAGAGAAGAGAATGGAGCCGATAGACCCCTTCACTATTTCAACCACAGTCCCAGTTTAATATTTGAGCAGCACATGTGGAGGATCAATTTTAGAAGAGGGCACCTTATCAAAGCACCTTTTAAGGCCCATAGTTAAGCCTATTTTATAAAACACTAGTGTAAGTGGTCTAACACACACCTACATTCCCAGTGTGGACATTTACTCAAGCCCTGTGTAAATGCCCATGCATATACTTATAGGCCAATATTCAAAGCCCTCGGTCGGATGGCCAATGGGAGGCCGGTTGGCTAAAGGGACAGACTGTGACATGCAGTGACAGTATCCACCCAATGCCACTGAAGATCTCCAAAGACCACACCAGCACTATCCAGTCGGTGGGCCATGTGAGAGAGCAGCACTGGCACTAACTGGCTAAATGCCCGCACTTACCCAGTTAGCACAACTTAGTGCCTGCCGCAAGCCAGATATTGGCACTGCATACCCTGCTGATATGTAGGCACCATGGCTGACCACCATGGGGTTAGAACAATGGGGCCCTTATAATCTATGTGTGAACCTGTAGACTCTTTCCAAACTCCGCCCACATGCATTCCTGCTGGCAAACTACATGTCTCGATGCCAAAGTGCATACGCTTATGCACAGGAGTGACTTTATAAAACTGTCCATGAAAAACACTACTAACACGTGTGTTATCTACTGGGATCAAACTGGGGGTAACCTGACATCTCCATAAGAAAGGAGGCTTGATAAGGCCAAGCCTTAAGCTCATTACACCAATAATGGAAAATCCAGGATTAGCTCTCTCTGGAGGGCAGGGGCGGATGGGAGTGATCTAGTGGCTACAGCAATGGATCCAGGAGAGTCGAATTAAAATCCAGCTTCTCCCACTAATGTGTCTCATGACTTTGGGTATGCCACTTTATCTCCTGTAACCTCAGGGATCCCAGGGGCCAGTTTGCTGAGATGTAGCTGCTTAGAGTGTTTTATTTAATTATTTACTTACTGATGGTAGTGCAGAACTAGTTAGATTCAGAAACAGTAGGTGGGTCCCTATCCAGAGAGCTCATGATCTAAATTTGCACCTGTGAGACAGTGGAGGGTTGAAGGGACTTTGACCCGGTGAAAAGCGGAATATAAATAGAGCTAAATAAATAAATAAATAAAGGAGCCAAATGGCGAACACAGAAAACAACATAAGCATTGGCAAGTTAGATGCAAGGTATTGATAAGGCAGGCAAAGAGAGAATTTGAAAAGAAGTATGCCATGGAAGCAAAAATGCATAATAAAAACATTTTCAAGTACATTCGTAGCAAAAAAACCTATGAGAGAGTCAGTTGGACCATTAGATGATAGAGGGGTAAAAGGGGCGCTAAGGGAGGACAAGGCCTTAGCGGAGAGACTGAATGAATTCTTTGCTTCCGTCTTTACTGAAGAAGATGTAGGGAAATTACCCATGACTGAAATGGTCTTTAAAAGTGATGTATCAGAAGAATTGAAAGAAATATTGATAAACCGAGAAGATGTATTACAAGTATTTGATAAACTGAAGAGTAGTAAATAACCTGGACTGGATGGTATACATCCAAGAGTGTTAAAAGAATTGAAATATCAGATTGCAGATCTACTATTAGTAATTGTGAACTCTCATTAAAAAGATGGAAAATGGTCAATGTAATGCCAATTTTTAAAGAGAAAAACAACAGACTGGTGAGCCTGACGTCAGTAACAGGTAAAATGGTAGAAACCATTATAAAGAATAAAATTACTGAACATGTAGATAGGTCATAGTTTAATGGGAGAAAGCCAACATGGCTTTAGCCAAGGAAAGTATTGTCTTACTAATCTGTTATATTTTTTGATGGTGTGAATAAACAAGTAGACAAAGGTGAGCCAGTCAATACAGTGCTGGGTTCTCCAACTCCAGTCCTGGAGGCCACCAAACCATTCAGGTTTTCAGGCTGTCCCTAATGAATATGCATGCGATATATGTGCATGCACTGCCCCCATTGAATTCACATTTATCTTATGCATATTCATTAGGGACAGCCTGAAAACCTGAATGGTTTGGTGCCCTCCAGGACTGGAGATGGAGATCCCTGATATAGTGTATCTGGATTTTCAGAAAACCTTTGGCAAAGTCCCTCATGAGAGACTCTTGGGGAAATTAAAAAATCATGGGATAGGAGGCAGTGTACTATTGTGGATCAGGAACTGGTTAAAAGATAGAAAGCAGAGGGTAGGGCTAAATGGCCAATTTTCCCAATGGAGAAAGGTGAATAGTGGAGTACCCCAGGGATCTGTGCTGGGTCCGCTGCTTTTTAACATGTTCATAAATGACCTGGAAATGGGAATAACGAGTGAGGTGATCAGATTTCCAATGACACAAAATTATTTAAGGTTGTTATAACACAAGAGGATTGTGAAAAATTGCAAGAGGACCTTCATAAATTGGAAGACTGGACGTCTAAATGGCAGATGAAGTTTAATGTGGACAAGTTATGTGCCTAGGAAAGAACACCCAAACTATGGTTACACAATGCACATTAGGAACCACCACCCAAGAAAAAGATTTAGGTGCTATCATGGATAATACATTGAAACCCTCTGTCCAGTGTGCAGCGGCGGCCACGAAAGCAAATAGAATGCTGGGAATCATAAGGAAAGGAATGGAGAATAAAACAAAGGATATTATAAGGCCTCTGCATCATTCCCTGGTGCAATGGCACCTTGAATATTGTGTGCAGTTCTGATTGCCATATCGTAAAAAGGATATAGCGGAATTAGAAAAGATACAGAGAAGAGCAGCAAAAATGGTAAAGGGGATGGAAGGATGCTCCTATGAGGAAAGGCTTAAAAGGTTGGGGATCTACAACTCGGAAAAGAGACGGCTGAGTGGGGATGAATGGAGTGGAACGGGTAAACGTAGATCGGTTGTTTACG
Source organism: Ichthyophis bannanicus (assembly GCA_033557465.1). Classification (NCBI taxonomy): domain Eukaryota; kingdom Metazoa; phylum Chordata; class Amphibia; order Gymnophiona; family Ichthyophiidae; genus Ichthyophis; species Ichthyophis bannanicus. The sequence continues at coordinate 60,938,070 of CM066045.1, forward strand.
CCATCGAAAAGTAGAAAGACTAGAGGACACTCAATGAAGCTAAAATGTAACCTGTTTAAGACTATTAAAAGAAAATATTTTTTTTATTCAATGCGTCATCAAACTCTGGAATTCATTACCAGAGGATGTAGTAAAAGCTGTTATTGTTTGTTTTTTAGTGGCATCAAGTCAGTACTGACTCCTGGCGACCCAGCTGCCTCTGGTTTTCTTGGCAATATATTACTGGAAGTAGATTGCCAGGTCTTTTCTTGTGAGGCAATGGAGGGTAAAGTGACTTGCCCAAGGTCACAAGGAGTGCCAGTAGGAACTGAACCCTTGATCTCCTGGGTACTAGGCAGTTGCTCTAGTTCCTGGAGGAAAGGTCCATGAACCATTATTAAAGAGGACCTGGGAATTCCATTGCTTACCCCAGGACAAGCATTGTAGAACATTGTGTGCCTTTTTGGAAACCTGCCAGGTACTTGTGACCTGGATTGACCATTATTGGAAACAGGATACTGGGACTTCATGCACCTTGGTCTGACCCAGTATGGCATTTCTTGTTTTATGCTCTTATGAGCCTTGATGGAATCCAATCTGAACCCAAAAATTTAAAATATAAACGTGTTGGCATAGTTTGTTTATGCCGTGGTTTCTTGACATTTAAAGTTATTGCACCGAGCTTTTTCTTATTTCCCATTGTTTTGAATTTATTTTTTTAGATTATGTTCTCTTGTTTGCTATAAATAGTTCTTAAACCATGCTATATAACAATGATCAACAAATTAAACAAGTCTCATTGCAAATACACACCCCCTCACAATTCACAGACCATAACAAGGTAATATATGAGGGACATTCAATTAACATTACTATAAAAAACCTGAACGTTTACGATGCCTTCAAGGGATAGTAAAATTGGTAAAAGAGAGATAAGTATTATGTGCCTACTGCAGACATAAAGTGCCTGATTAGAAATCGTTGGTTAGCAACTCAAATTGCACTTTGCACTGTATCTGCCTGCCTCACGTAAAAGGATGCGTTTAATCAAAGAGAGTATTGTTACAGAGGCTTGACCCTCTTCCCTGTCCTCCTGTAGCCCATGCGAGGTCAAAGGTGCATAAAATAGAAGACAAGCAGTGAAACATTAGTGTTCATTAGAGGTTTCTCAGACTATTAAACATGAACTTGGTGTCAGTATCAGGGCTCCCTCTCGTGAAACGTCCAGGCTAGAGATACCGAGAGGTGGTTAGAGTGACTGCAGAGCTCGCTAACGTTGCTGCGTGGAGCAGGACGACTCGAGAGGTCACACGATGCCCTTTTCTGTCACCGTGCTTCAGTTTTCAAAATGTAAATTTTTTTTTAATAGCATTGCCTCCTTGCTATGGATGTTTAAAGAGCTGATGCTCCCTCTTGGGGTAAGGATAATTCTGGCTTCAGGCTTGCCTGACAGGTTGATCCGGACCTTGCATGCAGGGACTTGTAGTTCTGATTCCCCTATTACAGTCCCTAAGAAGAGCAAGTCTGCCAGTCCCTGCATACAGTGGATTAAGCCCAGGACTGCTTCAGCCTGTGAGGCAAATCTGGAGTCAGTTGGCAACCCTATTTTGGTGACCCAGGTGATGGCACCTAGGCTGTGCTCATAGAATCATAGAAAGCAACTGCAGCTAAAGACCGTATGGCACATCCAGTCTGCCCATGTGTAAGAAGTATTACGTTCTACAATTCCTTCCTGTCTCGCAGAGATCCTCTGTACCCGTCCCACGCTTTCTTGAGTTCCGATACAGTTCTTATCTCCACCACCTCCAATGGGAGGCTGTTCTTTGCAGCCACCATCCTTTCCAAAGAGAACTATTAGATTACTCCCGAGTCTATTCCTTTTCACTTCATTCTATGATCCTTCGTTCCAGAGCTTCCTTTCGACTCGAAGAGGGCCACCTCCTGTGCATTAGTGCCACAGAGGTATTTAAATATCTTTATCATATCACCCCTGACCTGCCTTTCCTCCAAATATTAAGGTCTTTACGTATATCCCCATATGGTTTATGACAAAGACCAATGACTATTTTAATAACTGCCTTCTGGACTGACTCCATCCTGTTTATATCCTTTAGAAAGTACGGTATCCAGAACTGTACTCCAAATGAAATCTCACTAGAGACTTATACAGAGGCACTATCACCTCCTTTGCCAGCTGACCATTCCTATCCCTGTGCACCCAAGCAGGACCGTACCAAGCCCTGTGCGAGCAGTGCGGCCGCACAGGGCGCAAAGAATTCAGGGGCACATTTCGGCTCTCTGCCATTGCTGGCGGTGGCAGGCAATGGCAGAGAGCCGAAATGCGCCCCTCAAGTCTTCTCACTGGCACACTAAGCAGGTCTGGTCTCTCCGGGAGGGAGCAGACCTGCTTAGCATGCCGGCGGCAGGCAGCTTGCACATCGGGTGCGCGCCTCTTCTCTCCCGTCTCCATAAAGTGGCTAGATGGGGGTGTGGGGGGGGGCACACACCTGATGTGCAAGTCACACAGGGCACATTTCGCCATCGGTACGGCTCTGCACCCAAGCATCCTTCTGACTTTCGCCATCATCTTTTCTACCTGATTGGCCACCTTACCATCATCTGGTACAATCATCTCCAGGTCCCGCTCTTCATTCGTACATTGAAGTACTTTATCCCCTATAATGTACCGCTCCCTTGGATTTTTGCAGCCCAAATGCATGACCTTGCATGTTTTAGCATTAAATCTTAGCTGCCAAATTCTTCATCAAGCTTCACCAGATCCCTCTTCATGTTATCCACACCTTCCAAGTATCTACCCTGTTGCAAATTTTGGTATAATCCGCAAAGAGGCATACCTTTCCTGGCAGACCTTCTGCAAAATCACTTACAGAAACGTTAAAAACAGAGGCGGCTCAAGGCAATTTGCTGCCTGAGGCGAGGGATGAGATGGCACCCCCTCCCCCCCCGAGCCGGGGGGGAGGCTTTCTCAAAAATGCAGTCAGGGACTGAACCAAATCAAAAAGTTAATTAGATAATGTGGAGGAAATAAAAAGATGTTCGCACACCACAGAACTAAAAGAGAGAGCGAGAATCGCTGCACAGTTGATAACACCAAATTAAATAACTCATTTTTATTTTGTTGTTATAAACTATGTTATGGTTGTTGCTTTTTCTTTTTGAACATATATTTTGCATTCAGAGACCCCCCCCCCCCCGAACTAGGACATCCATCCACAAAACTCAATATCTAATTTAAAAAAAAATCGGATTCTGGTCATCTCACTAACAAACATTCTCGAGTACCAGGCATATTGTGAACTAATACAAAACCCTACAAAAGTCACAGATGATCTACAAGGCCAAATCAACCATATTATACCAGCATAAACGTCCAAAACTCATACAACCAGGTGGTCCGCCCAGATAAAAGCAGCACTATAAATACTGTAGCGGGCCCTAGAACATCCATACACCGATTGAAAAGCTGAACATGTCAAATTACTACAGTACAGGTCTCTTCGTACAAACTCCATGTTAACAGAACTCCAGTCGGCCTCAGTCACACACTCAGAATACAGACCCTCGCCAAGTACAGAATAAGTGAGGATAACCTAAAGTGAAAATAAAAATATGTAGACAAAAATTAAACTGAAAGCCCAAGAAGACAGACTCAGCATGCAATGCAATACTAGAGAAATAAAAGACTCATTTCCCTGTACTGTGTAAAATATAAAAATAGTGCAAAGACCTATCATTCATTTGAAAATAAAATTATTTTTTTCTACCTTTGTTGTCTGACCATTTTATACTCTGATCCTGCTGGTCCCGATCTGAGGCTTCTGCTTTCCTCTGTCTTCTCTTAGCTCTTTTTCTATGGTATATAGTCCATCTGCCATTTCTTGTCTCTCCTTTTGTTCTCTTCACTTCCTTCCATCTTGAATATAGATTTTTTTCTTTCCACCTTTCTTCCATTTATTTCTCTCTCTCTCTGGCCACCCAGATTTCACTACTCCTTACTATCCAGTTCTCAATCTCCCTCCTTTTTACACCATCTACCTACCGCTTTTTATTTATTTATTTATATTTTTTATTTATTACTTTTATATACCGCGCTTTTTAAAATCAGTGCGGTTTACAGGTAACATTTGTGCATATTGATATATCAGATAACCTTCACCCCCAGGCCTTCCATTCCCCAGCTCTTCTTCCCCTCTGTGTTGTCCAGCATTTGTCCTCCTGTCTCACCCCCCATTGTCCAGCATGTCTCCCTACTTCCCCCATCCAACATTTGTCTCCCTGCTTCCCCCCTCCAGCATGTCTTCCTGCCCCCTCCCCTGTTGTCCAGCATTTGCCCCCCTGTCCTCCCCCCAGTGTTGTCCAGCATTTGTCCTCTTGTCTCTGCTCCGCCCCCATTGCCCAGCATTTGTCTTCCTGCCCTGCTTCCCTGTTGTCTAGCATTTGTCCCCCTGTCTCCCCCTTGGTCCAGCACTTGTCCCCTGTCTCTCCCCTTTGTCCAGTATGCCCTCCTATCTCCCCCTTTGTCCAGCATTTGTCCCCCTGTCCCTCCTCTTTGTTTAGTATGTCCCCCTGTCTCCCTCTTTGTCCAGCAAGTCCCCCTGTCTCCCTCCTTTGTCCAGCATTTGTGCCCCGTCTCCCCCTTTGTCATGCTTTTGTCGTTTCTCCGCCTTTGTCCAGCATTTGCCCCCCTGTCCCTCCTCTTTGTTTAGTATGTCCCCCTGTCTCCTTCTTTGTCCAGCAAGTCCCCCTGTCTCCCTCCTTTGTCCAGCATTTGTCCCCCGTCTCCCCCGTCTCCCCCTTTGTCCAGCATTTGTCCCCCATCTCCCCCTTTGTCCAGCATTTGTCTTCTGAGACCTATAGCAGCCTCCTGTTCCTCTTCCTTTACTTTCCTGACACTTGTTGTGAACTTGCATCTTGGGTAGAGCAGAAAGGTAAATGAAGAAAGCAACAGAGAGCGCATGGCGGGAGAAACCTCCTTCAGTGTTAATGGAGCGCGTGCCATCAGGGAAGTCCTTGGTGTTAATGCTATGATACTGCAGCAGAAGACCCCATACTCGCACAGTGCTAACGCAGCTGCAGTGCGGGGAATCCTCATTCAGTGTTCATGCAGCAGGTACTGTGGGAGGATGTCCCCATTTGGTGTTAACGCAGTGTGCACTGGGTGTGCAGGTGGGGGATGGGGGAGGCGTTATCCTCAGTGTTAAGGCAGCATTTATTATGGGGGAAGACTACATCCAGCAACATAGAAAACTAAAAACAGGATGGCAGAAAAAGACCACATCACCTATCTAGTCTCTGCCCTTCCACATCAACTACAATAGTCCCCTTTTTACCTTCAGAGATCCTCTGTGTATGTTCATGCTTTTTTGACTTCACATAGAACCTGATTCACAAAGGGACACATCCGGGCCGTCAGAATGTCCACAATATGGATGGGGCCACATCGTACTCAATTCTGCACTCTGGGAGCTAGACATTCCCATGGATGCAAGATTGGGCACATAGACGGCCTAGGGTGCCCCTGATCCCACTGCAGAAGGCCTCCATCCAAAGCCCGTCCAGCCCGCACTATGCTCCTGCTGGTGTGTCAGTGCCGTGGTGTCCTGTCACCATGGTACCTTAATGCTCAGGAGGAGCGCCGAAAGCACTACTCACCAGCACAAGTCTTTTCCCCGCCTCCCGACCCTCGGAGGGGGTCTGCCAGGGCTAGGAGCAGGCGGTGGGGTCTCACCTCCCATGGTTTCATGTCCTGGGGGAGGCTGCCAGGCCAAATCTCAGGGGCACCAGATTCTAGAAACCTCAGTATTCTCTCTTTTAGTTGTTCTTGTTGTTGTTAAGTGCCGTCGAGTCGGAGTCGACTCATGGCGACCCTCTGGATAGCTATCCTAAATTGTGTTCAGTCTTCAGTCAGGAGGCTCATTATTGACAGACTGGTACCCGTAGCTGCTGTTATTGTATCGATCTATCTCATTGCTGACCTTCCTCTTTTGCGTTGACCTTCTATCTTGCCAAGCATGATGTCTTTCTCTAATGATCTCTCTCTTCACATGATGTGTCCAAAGTATGAAAGTCGAAGTCTTGTCATCTGAGCTTCTAAAGAAAGCTTAGGTTTGATCTCCTCTAGTACCGACTGGTTTGTTCTTCGGGCAGTCCATGGTATACACAGTATTCGCTGCCAGTACCATAATTCAAAGGCATCAATTTTCTTCCTGTCTATCTTTTTTTCACTGTCCAGCTTTCACATCAATATGATGTTATTGAAAATACCATGGCTTGAACAAGTCGAATCTTTGTATGGAGAGAGACATCTCTGCTCATGAGAATCTTATCTAGGTCTTTCATAGCCATTCTGCCAAGAGCAATGCGTCGTCTAATTTCTTGACTGCTTGTTGCTTCTTTATTGATAGTTGATCCAAGTAGGTTAAAGTTGTTCACAATTTCAATTTCTTCTCCTTCAACAATGTTGATTATGCCAGTTGTCATGATCTTTGTCTTCTTTACATTAAGGTGCAGGCCCATTTTGAGACTGTGTTCTTTGATTGTGAGAAGTAAATGTTTCAGCTCATCTTCACTTTCAGCCAGTAATGTGGTATCATCAGCATAGCGAAGGTTGTTGATGAGTCTTCCACCAATCTTCACACCTCTGTTGTCTTCATACAATCCTGCTTCTCTGATGATTTGTTCTGCATATAAATTAAACAGGTAGGGGGGAAAGTATGCAGCCTTGTCTTACACCTTTGCTTATTTTAAACCATTCTGTTTCTCCTTGTTCCGTTCGAACTGTTGCTTCTTGATCAATGTACAGATTGTGCAAGAGTATGATCAGGTGTTCTGGTATACCCATGCTTCTTAATGTGGCCCAGAGTTTCTTATGGTTTACACAGTCAAAAGCCTTGCTATAGTCGATAAAGCACAAATAGATATCCTTTTGCTATTCTTTAGTCTTTATAAGGATCCATCTCACATCCGCAATGGTGTCTCTCATTCCCTGCCCTTTCCTGAACCCTGCTTGCACTTCAGGTAGTTCTTGTTCCAGATATGGTTGTAGTCTCTTTTGAATAATCTTCAGTAGAATCTTGCTGGCATGTGGGATCAGAGCGATTGTGTGATAATTTCCAGTCAGTTGGATCACCTTTCTTTAGTATTGGTATAAACACAGATCTTTTCCAGTCAGTTGGCCATGATGTTGTCTTCCATATTTCTTGGCAGAGCCTTGTAAGTACGGTAACAGCTGCATAATATTGCTGTAATACCTCTATGGGAATGCTATCAATGCCTGGTGCTTTGTTCTTTGATGAGGCTTTCAATGCTGCTTCAACTTCTTCTTTCATCACCAATGGTTCCCGATCATAAGGTACAGGTTGAAACGGCTGTTGGTCCACTTGATCTTTATCATATAAAAACTCTGTATATTCCTTCCACCTTTTCTTGATCTTCTCAGCATCATTCAACATAGAACCTTGAGCATCTTGTAACATTCCAATTTGAGGCTGGAACTTTTCTTTAACTCTCGTAGCTTTAGGAAAGCCAATCTTGTTCTTCCTCTAATAGTTTCTGCTTCTATTTCCTTGCATGCGTCGTTGTAGTACTTTTCCTTGTCCTGTCTTGCTGCACGTTGGAAATCTCTGTTGAGTTCTGTGATTGTCTTTCTTTCTCCTCTGGCTTTTGCTTCTCTGCGTTTCTGGGCAATTTTCAGAGTTACTTCCGTCATCCATTTTGGCCGTTTTTTCTTTTTCACATTTTGTAGAGACTTCTTGCTTTCTTCCAACACAACCTTCTTGATGTCATTCCATAACTCTTCTGGAGCTCTGTCATTTGTATCTAAAGCAGCAAATCAATTTTGCAGGCAGTCTTTAAATTCCAGTGGTATACTCTCAAGGTCATATTTTGCTGCATTCATGAGTGGTTTTCTCTTTTTCAACTTTAGCTTGAGTTTGCATACTAGTAGTTGATAATCTGTACCACAGTCAGCTCCAGGTTTTGTCTTTATTGATGTTATAGAACTTTTCCATCGTTGACTTCCACAGATGTAGTCAATTTGATTTGTTCATAGAACTCTTCAATTTCATTCTCTTCTGCAGCTGTTGTTGGGGCATATACTTGAATTATAGTTGTGTTGATAGGCAATCCTCGTAGACGAATAGAGATTAAGCGTTCGCTGACTGCATTGTATTTCATTACAGTTCTTGCAAGTTTCTTCTTTATTATAAATGCAACATCATTTCTTCTTTGTCTTTCATTTCCAGCATAGTAGACCATGTGATCATCTGATACAAAGTGCCCATTTCAGTTGGATGACACCCAACAGATCAAGTTGTACACGTTCCATTTCATTCTTGACCAGCTCCAACTTCCCTTGGTTCATGCTTCATACGTTCCATGTTCCAAAATGTAAGATCTTTTTACAGCTTCTGACTCTCATTTCATGCGCAGCTACATCAGCAGTCAGACATCCCGAGGGCTTTGATTCAACCACATCATAAATGCTGACTTTACTCTGAAAAGTCTTCAGCTCTTCCCCAGTAGCTAGTTGAGTGCCTTTCGACCTGGGGGTCTCATCTTCCAGCACCATAGCACAATTTGTTTTGTTGTGACTATCCATTGGGTTTTCATGGCAAGATACAGAAGTAGATTGCCAGGCCTTTTCTCTGCGCAGTTTAAGTTTGGTGTTCTTGCTGTTGTCACAGAAATGTGATCCTCCGCCGTCAACACTATCCCATTCTGCTGCTGCCCAGATGGGTGGTTTGTCTTGGTCTGGCACCTCAGCTGAGATCTGTCTATCTTGGGAGACCTTGCCAGTAGTTAAACTATCGATAGTTTAGCCCTAAGCATCACTGATGCACACAAGCCCTCACAGCACGACAAGCTGCAAACCATGTAGCCTTTCCAATAATTTACTAACCATGGAGGTTAGACTGACTGGCCTGTAGTTCTCAATGTCATCCTTACGTCTGCTTTTGTGTAAAGGGAGCAGGTGTGCCTTTCTCCAGTTTTCCAGCACTCCCGACTCCAAAGAGGCATTGAAAAGGTCAGACAGTGGAGCTGCTAGAATGTCCCCAAGTTCCTTCAATACTCTCGGATGTATCCCATCTGGCCCCATCGCTTTATCTACCTTTATTTTATCTAGTTCTTCACAAACACAGTCTTCTGAAAATTCTTCAAGATACCCCTCGCTTCTATTCCTATTTGTGGGTGTTTTCTGAGGTCCTGCTCCTGACCCTTCATCTGTGAACACTGAACAGAAATATTGGTTAAGCAATTCCGCTTTATCATCAGTTTCTGCATATTCCTCCCCTGCACCCTTGAGTCTGACAATACCACTTTTGCCCTTCCTCCTCTCACTAACATATCTGCGAAAAATGCCTTATCCCCGTATTTTATTGCATTGGCTATGTCTTCTTTTTGTATCTTTTGCTTTCCTGACTACTTTCCTAGCTGTGGGCAGAAGTCCTAATTGTTAATACTATGTGCCCTGCAGGGTAAAACCTCACATGGTATTAGCGCAGTGTGCACCACATGGAAATCCTCATTCAGTACTAGTGAAGTGTCCACTGTGGGTGAAAGGAAGGAGAAACACTCTCTCCATATGAATGCTGTGTACATAGTCCCTAAAGACACAAAATGAATTTGGCTCTGTTTGGGAGCTCTGGCAGCAATGAGGATCCCTCTGGAGAAGCTCTGCAGTTTCTTATAGCGTTGCTGAAAAAGGAAGAAAGCTCTCTTACCAGACTCCAAACCACCAAATTACAGAGAAAGCAGCAACCATTTTTGTATTTCGATGCTGTCCCTCAATTGGAAGCCTTCCAGCTTGGCTGAGCGACCTCTCAGGTCATGCCCAGCGGATGGAATGCTGCTTTTGCCAGCGTTGCATAAAGTTAAACTCTGCAGTGTGCAAACGAAACAAAAAAGGGATAAAAGTGAGCTGGGTAGGGCGAGAGGTGAACAGAACAAAATAATAAAGGCAAAGCAGAGGTCTGGTGGGTCCATCCGAAAAGATGCAGCAGGAATGGAAAGTCCAGAAGACAAAGTTTGTCATAAATATTATGCAATCTAGATAGTTTGCCTTTTGAGGAAAATAATCGCAGATGCTTCCTCTGAAGAACAGTTCAACGACCATCTCAGAGCTGTGAAATACTTGCACGGTGTATGTGTCTAGTCAACATATTTGCACTGTGGTCAATTAAGAATGTAATTGCTTTTGGATATTTTTAAGCATCTAAAGGAGCTGGGTAAGATGTGGCCAGACAAAGCAGTGAGGATCAAGTCTACGAATGATCCAAATCAGAGGGAGAGGAGATTTGAATAATTGCAGCCATGTCAAGACAGGCTGCGGTCTTTCTGAATAAAGCCAGGCTATTTACAGCTGACGCAAATCTTCCTCTTCTCCCAGCCCTTTTCCCTGTGGCCTGGTTCAGGGGCAGGTTTCAACGGTCCATGTCATCATTGTATAAATCACAAATGTGGTAACTTCCCTCTTAATTCATCGGGAAAAAACGATTGTCTGTTTCATTTTGTATTTGTATTTTTTATTTATTTTACATTTCATGTGTTTTTTTCAACTTTCATCAAATTATATACAAATCTCTCCAATAGTTATGCTCACAATACAATTACTCAATAATAAATATAGAAGACAGAGCTCAGTTGAGCAATAGTAATGTCTAAAATTCTGTCATACCATAGGCCTCCCCATACTGTCATCACTCTCTCCTCTATGTGATTAATTAAAAGTCCATTCAAAATGCCATTCATAAATATCAGGGGTCTGATTTTCAAACGGCATTTACATGGTTTACAGCCCAGGATATTCATTGGCACTCCCCTGATGTTATCCGTTTAGCATTGGGGCGTGTCGGGAGCAGAGCATAGATGATGACAAGCGATAACCGGGCGGCAGTGATATTACATGCTGCCGGGTTAGCGATCTGAACCGAAAAGATAGGCAAGGAAAACCCTCGCCTATTTTTAAGGCGCAGGAGCTAACCGGGCAGCATGCAATGTTGCCGCTGCCCAGTTAGCTTTGGCGGCTTCCGGTGTGTGCGGCGATCCCCGGCTATTCAACGCCGTCGCTGCAGCATTCAGTATCCGAGTTAGAGGTCAGCGGGGAGGGCTGTCTGCTGACGCAGCACATAGCCCTTCGGAACTGGGGCCCTAGCTCAATATCGGGCCCCAGTTGTCCAAAGAAGGACTTCGTTTATATGATGTCCCAGCAGTCCACACTTCATATCTTCAATGCTTTAAAAACAGGACAGATAAATATTAGATCACATTCAACATCAAAAGACCCCAATCTCAGCCATCATGGGTTTCTTCAGGTAGCACAGGTTTCTGCAGAGAACAAAGCATCCATTAACATTACATCAAACAGATTTTATTCTTCATTGGGGCAGAGTGAACTGTGCATGCATTTATTTTTGCCAAACCCAACTCCGTGCACACATAATAAATGTACTAACTCCAAGCGAAAGCATTCCTCCTTTTCTTCCTCACCAAAAACACCACACAAGTGCTCTGTACTTACGCTACCGATGACAGCAAGACTTCAGTTTAAGAGGGTTCTCCTGCTAGGACCCACCAGTAAAACCTATGCCATTCAATTTCTAAATTCAGGCCCTCGGGAACAGAAGTTTGCAACCGAAAAATATATTATTGCTCTCTCCTGCATAAATTCATGGATGGATTGCCACCTCGTTGGAGATCCATAGTTTCAACAACAGAGTACTTCAGCTCTTCAATGGTATGTGATGCCCTCCTCCAATGTGATACCAGCAGAGCACAATCTTTCGACCTTCATGTAGCCAAAATATATTCAATAGTCTTTGTTTTAACTTGTCTAATGTTTGCCCAATATAGATCTTTTTGCAGGGGCATGGAGTTATATATATATCACCCTACTTGCTTGAAATTCAGCATTTGGATATAACTTATGACAAAACTGTAGGGTTGAGTGAACAAACTACTTAAATTCCCATATGTTAGTGCCAGTTACACATTTGCCATATTTGATCTGTCCACAAATCATAATGTTTTTGGAAGTGTCAACTGTCCTCATCTTAGACTGAACTAAAAAAGTCTTTTAAATTTCGACCTCTGAAAGGCAAAATTAGGTTGAGGTTAAGGGGTTTGCTGGGAGGGGGTGAGTGGAGATTAATAGAGGTCAAAGTGAAGGGGTTGCTGAGAGAAGAGGTGCATAGACTTACACCCTGGACACATTACTGGGAATGGGCTGCCCTTGGCATTTCTGAGGGAGCTTCCAAGATCACAAACAGTCTTCCTACATTGAAGCACAAGGTGGCCCGCTTACAGGGCCGACCCAACCATTAGGCAAACCAGGCAGTTGCCTAGGGATGCAGCTTATGGGGTTGGTGGTGGCAAAGAGCCGGGCATTCAAAGTTAAACAGTAGATTCTAACAGCCAGAGGAGCATAAGGCTTAAGGTCTGACTAGAGTGCCAACACCTTGAACCGACTCTGGGGCTGGTCCTGCCTGCTTATGAACCACAGCGGTCACTATCCCATGCTGAAACACGATCATCAGTTATCTGCAGAGCTGGCCCAAGCCTATCTAGGTAGAGACTTTCAGCGTGTGCCACCCCCTGGGCGTCTCAAGGCTTTGCTGCTGTCCCCAGCTTCATTTTCGTTTTCATCAGATGTCTGTTCATGCCTGGAGTAGATATAACAAGCGCCACTCTGGACTCCGGGATGTTTCTTAGATCAGGTGAGGACATCCACGTTCTTGGGAATGTGCCAGCGACGCTTTTACCTCGCCCCCATTCAGTCTGGGGATGACCACAGACCCGGCTTCTACAATGGCCCTGCGGACGACTCTGTGCCCATTTTCAGACATCCAAAGCATGAACAGAGCGTCTAAAATAACCCCCATGATGTCCAGTTATGTTGGAATTTTTCTTTTATTTAGCCTAGGCCTTTTTGAGTTACATTCAGGTACAGGAGATACTTTCCTGTCCTCAGAGGACTTACAGTCTAAGTTAGTACCTGAAGCAATGGAGGGTTAAGAGACTTGCCCAAGCTCACAAGGAGCAGCAGGGGGATTTAAACCTTGGCTTCTCTACGTTCAGTCCACTGCTCTAATCACTAGGCTAATATCTAAAAAAACCTTTATTTCGAAGGTGAGGATAAAGAGAGATCTACAGAGGCTACAAATATATGGGAAGGGCAATGCTGGCATGTTCATGATTGTTGAGTTTAAATTATTGCAATCTCAGTTGGGGGTTCAGAGAGCCAAAAGTTAATTTAGAGGGTAGTGCAAGGCTGAAGGCTCACTTAGGGCATCTAATACTCTTGTACCATTAGCCCTACTCCTAAGAGCACCCTAATCATTCTGGTCATCAAGCTATCCATAACGAATATATGTGATATTTGAATCAGGTTGCTAGATGCAACTATATGACATGCATATTCTCTATGCTGAGGCCTCAAAACCAAACGTCCAGATACTTCCAAGGACTGGGATGAGAACCACTGCTTGTCACCCATCTGTCTTGGTGACCTCAGCATGTGCAGAGATATCTCATGAGTAGCTGTGTGGTCTGCAGGGCAGGTTTGGGAAGCCTTCGCTTAGATAACACCAGGAACACATCTCCATGCATGTGGTGGGGACAAAAATGGTGTGGCCAGTTGATGCGTGTCTAAGTGCACACTGCATGCAGGTATTCCCAGGGCATAGCTGGGGACGGAGCGGAGGCAAATTTGTGATGTGCATTTGTATTTTAGAAAACGTGTGGAATTTGTGCACACATTTACGCCAACTTTGAGCAGGTGTTCTTTTCTGCACTATTGGGCTGGTTCTAAGAGCCGGGGCGGCAAACTCAGCAGCAACGGCGGCGGTTCAGCTTTCTAAAGCACCTAGTCACTGCTGCTTTATTTAAACATGGATATTCAGCGCCAGAACTTATCTGGGTTCGCCGGTCAGCACATCGCTATCCAGTTATTCAGCTGAACTATCTACCCAGTTAAATATCTAGTTAATGGCTGAATATTGCCCCCAATCTACCAACAGACCACCCTGGTTTTATCAGGCGTATTTTTTTGCAGTCTGTGATCTCTTTATCTTTATCTTTATTTAGGCACTTGATAAACCGCCCAGGCCGAAGCGGTGTACAATAACAAAAATGACAGCTACTGGAAATAAAGAAAGAAAGGAACGCCAAAAACAATAGGACAGGGAAGGACAGCAAAACAGATAGAAGACAGAGGAGGCCTGTAGAGAAACAGACGGGAGGGGAAAGAGGAAGGGGGGAGAAACATGTGGGAATCAAGGGGGATGGGGGGTACGACTAGGGGATGAGGCACCATCAGCAAGGGGAGGAAGATCAAAGGCCTGACAGAAAAGATGTGTCTTGAGGAGGGCTTTGAAATGAGTATAGGACAGTTCGGTGTGAAGAGGGAGAGGAAGAGAGTTCCAGAGAGCGGGATATTACTGCCACTGAATAACCAGTTAGCAAGTCTGCTAACCAGCTAAAGCACTTTGAATATCCCCCTCCCCACATATTTTATAACGCTACATAGGTGCTTATGTTATCTTTCTAAAGTAGACACCTTCTGAGTCATTAAATATAGGCGTTGTGCTATAAAATTACCCCCGAGTGTAATTCTGATTGTTGCATTATTTTCTTTTAGATAATCAGAACTACAATTCCCTGCAGGCAATGGGGCAAAAACAGGACTGGATCGGCTGCTTGGGTTGATCTGGGGGAGGTGGTCATCTTATATTTGGATGAGAGAGAAGGAGTAGAAGAATAAGAACTGGCAAACCTCATGACTTCAGTTTCAGCCCCCAGGCTGTGAGGATACTGCCTTCTGCATCTCCTCACAAGAGAAAATGTCCCACTGCTGTTGTTAGATCAAGGGGTCCTTTGGCCCTTTTAATGTGTCACAACAACAAGCCATCTGCAAGCAGAGCACTTAAAAATTACCGGACCGTCATCAACCTTAAATCTGGACTGTCACCGGGTGTCCCAAACTCCCATCCTACAGGCACTCTGAAGAGCTACAGTAGCCAGGCTGCAGCAGGCTAGGGCGGGAGGAAGGGCAGGCTTAAAATTAGGGCAAGCACCAGGCTGGCACCATGGTCTCTCAGTGCAAACATTTCCAACCACATCTTAAACCTTGACATGACATCCGCTCATTCAAGCCGGTAATGCTGTCAGCGCCAAATAGTTATCGACCCCTGATTTATGTGTCTGGCCTAGTAGCTGTCAACTTTTGATGTAGGCAGATCTTAAAAAAGGCTAATATTATGCCCAGCGTTCTCTAATAGCCTCGGCTGCTGATGGATTGGCAAATTTCCTGCGTTGCAAATAGCTTCTTTAGCATCTGTAGAGCCGCTGTAATAAGTCTACATTAGAGTCTTCCGATTCCTCCCCATCCAAAGTAAAGTGGGTGATTTTGATTTAGGTTAATAGACGCGATAAGAGATGCTGCTTAGTGAATACGGAAGCCCTGTTATACACTGCTGTCAGTGCAGGGTCGGTGTGGCTCTAGTATAGCAATGCTTTAGTGTGCACTGCATTAACTTTGCTGAATGAGGACTTCGCCCGCAGTGCGCTCTGCACCAACACTTGCACTTTGCTCTCTCCCCATTCTCTAGTCCTTGTCCCACAGTGCCTCTCTGCTTGCGGTTGCATCTGCTGTTTAAATCATGTGGCACTCGGCATGGTTTGAACAATTACTGGGCGAAACGAGTACACCACAGGAGGGAGAGGTGCTGGCTCCGGAGGGTTCTGCGCTACTCTGCTGGTACTTTGGGTGGTTGCCTGGCTTTTGACCATGTAATGTCAGCACAGTCTGTTGCTGCCTCCGAGCTTACAGAAACAAGCTTTGCACTCAAAACAAAGCAATTGCTCTGCTCAAGAACACTTTGAGGCTGTGACTACAATTCAGCCACAGGTTAACGGCAAAGTCAATGCCAGCAAAGGTCTTTGTCATCTGCTAGTCTAATGCTTGGAAATACTTCTGGCTTGTGGAAAGAAAGGCAGATTTAATTTTGAAGTGCTCAGTTTTGTCTCTTTAGACATCTACTTTGCACCGTCATTCTCCCATTGACCTTTATGCTTTCCCCTGAAAACTTTCTTTTTACACTGGTTGGGGGAGGAAAGACTGGGAGGGCCACCAGCTAGTCACGTCCCCAGAAGGGAGACCACTGCATGGAGGTCACTTGATTTCATAACTAGCCACGGTCTGGGGCTAGGATCCCCCTCATTTTATTTATTCATTTATTTATCTGTTTTTCTATACCGCCTTATCTGGGAATCAAGGCGGTTCACAAAGAACAATAACATAACGGGTTTCCATTGAACTTCTGAAAGATGAATGATAACATAACGGGTTTCCATAGAACTTCTAAATATGAGCAGCATGGACTATTGCTACTAAAAAGGTAACTGTAGTCTCTTACAATGTATTTACAATTGTGAATTGTGTTCAAGACAGGCCAGGGGAGGGGGGGGGGCGAATAAGTGAGGAGTGGTTGTGGGGGGAGTGGTGGTTATGGTGTATGTATCCACAGTTTTGCTGGTGCCCAATGGGCATCTCGTTCATTGAAAAGTAAAGTCTTCAGTTCCTTGTGAAATTTAGTTGTTTCATGTGTTTCTCTGAGGCCACTGGGGAGTGCGTTCCAAAGGCCTGGTGCGTAGGTGGAGAAAACCCCAAGTCTTGTATTCTGTTGAATCTTTGCTATTTGTGTTGGAAGCTTGAGGAGCTCATTGCATTTTCATCTATTTCTGTCAGTTGTTGGTGTATGAATGAGAGACTTTAGGTACATTGCAGATCGCTCATGTAATGCTTTGAAAGTGTTCATGGTTGCTTTATACTTGATTCTGGTGGGTACTGGTAGCCAGTGAAGACTTTTGAGTTCTGGAGTAATATGGTCACTCGGTTATGTTTTTGCTAGAATGTGTGCTGCCATGTTCTATGCCAATTGTAGTTGGTGAATTGAATGTTTAGGGAGACCTTGATAGATACTGTTGCAGAAGTTCAGTAGTGGGAAGATGAGTGCCTGAAGGATTGAGGGAAGTCGGTGGTTTATTGTATAGATTGAAAGTTGTGGAGTAGTTTTATCTTGTGGTATATAACACTAGAGTTGTTGGTGATATGGGAGGAGACGTTAAGTTGTTGGTTTAGAGTCATTCCCAGGTATTTGATTTCTTTCTTGGTTTCAAGTTCAATGTCATGTAGTTTGATTGTTTAGGGTGTGCAAGTGTTTTCTTCCTGGAGACATAGAGGAGTTCTGTTTTCTTGTAGTTAATTTGTAGTCCATGGTTATGTAACCAGTGAGAGATTTCTTGGAAACAGGTTGACATTTTCTTGTGGTCTGGGTGGAGGATATCATAGGCTGTAAACATCATTATGTCATTCTGTCTTGTATGATCCACCAAAAGGAGCACCACACCACGTCGCTCAAGAGACACCCAGTCAATGATACGTGGTTCAAAATTAGAAGGATACTTTTATTTAATAATTCAACAACCTGAGAGCCCGACACAGGCCGTGTTTCGTATTCACTTCCTCAGGGGATTCAGGCGTGCTGCATACAATTAAACAAAAACAACACAATACATACAAATAAAATAATACTTATAACACATATAAAATCATTCAAAAAATCTAAATCATCATAAATATATAAAAACCAATATGATTAAAACCAGAACATTAACCGTATATGTAAAAAATACTTCTAAATACTTTAAATATAAATAAGTTAAAAATTATATGTATAAGCCATTTAGAGACTAAAAGTTAAAAGACATTCTATCATACTGGTTATAAGTATTATTTTATTTGTATGTATTGTGTTGTTTATGTTTAATTGTATGCAGCACGCCTGAATCCCCTGAGGAAGTGAATACGAAACACGGCCTGTGTCGGGCTCTCAGGTTGTTGAATTATTAAATAAAAGTATCCTTCTAATTTTGAACCATTCTGTCTTGTATGTCATGTTTGTGGAATATGGCGCATATTGGTTGCATGAATATATTGAAAAGTAGTGATGATAATGCAGAGCCTTTGGGGACTCCTTTTTGTTGTTTGTATGGCACTGATTTGTTTGCTCCCGTACGTACTTGTTGTTGACCGTGTGATAGGTATGATCGTATCCATTGGAGTGGCTTGCCATTGATTCCAATGTCTTGTAGTCTGGCAATTAGGAGGGTATGTGGAATAGAGTCAAACGTTGCAGTTATGTCTAGGAAAATTAAGATATATGCCTGGGTGATCTTCTCAATACCTTATATTATAGTATCTATTATTGAAGTGAGAAGGGATTCAACTCCATGGTATGGCCTGAAACTGTGTTGGTGTTGATCCAGTGGAGCATGTCTTGATTAAGATTTGTAGCTGTTGTAGTACTATACGTTTGAAGATTTTGGAGAGGAAGAGAAGGCTGCTGATGGGTTGCTTTTATCAGTTGTGTGGTGTTTCAGGATTGGTCGTACTGAGGCCATTTTCAGTTCTTTTGGGATGACCCCTTGTTTGAGTGAGGTCTGTGTCACTTGGTGTATGAATGGAGATAGTTCTGTTTGGTCATCTTTATCCAGCTGACGGGGCATGGATCCAGAGATAAGGTGGCAGTGTTGAGTTTGCTAATGATTTGTTCTATGTTTTCTTTAGATATGGAGTCAAAGGTTATCCAGAGGTTATTGGTTGGAGTGATGTTCAATGTTGCATGTTGCAGTCCACTGGTAGGTCCCTTTCTATTTATGAAGAAGTTCGCCATGGTTTGGGGGCATGGGGAGCTGTCTAGTTGCTCTGGGTTTGGTGCTGTAGTTTGCGATTATACAATGTTGAACAGTTCCCCGGGACAGTTCAGCAATTTCATTAAGATATGTGCATGATGATTCTTTTTTGCAGTGTTTGCCATGGTGTGGTATTGATTTAATTTTTGCATGAACCTTGCTTGCAAGTCAGGTTGTTTGGTTGCTCTCCATTTACTCTTGATTCTTCTCTTTATGTTTCTGAGGTCTTTGGTGTACAAAAGTCACATTTGGTTTGTGTTTTATTGAGGGAGCAGTTAATGGTGTTGATGATGCTTTACTTATTGTCTGGTTGCAGTTTGTGGCCATATCATCTATGTTGGGAGAGATGGTTTGGAGATGAGGTGTTGTCTTTTTGAGGAACACTTCTTTGTTGAAGGTGCAGAATCTATGTTGTGTGGTGTGGACAGTGTTTTTCATATGGATACTAAGTACATGAGAGGAGGAGAAGTTGGTCATGGTGTGGTCGGACCATGGAACCAGGAATGTTTGTATCATGAGTAGCTTGTTGTCTGTTGTGATGCTTTTTGGTATGAAAATGTGGTCCAGTCTCATTCCCCATCCATCCCCCTGCCCCACAGCATTGCTCACTAGCCAGTGCATCTGCAGTGAGATCTGCTGTGTTCTTGAGAATCATAACAGCCTCTTTCAGCTTGTCCATTTCCACACCAGTATGAAACCTCTGTGTTATGCACATTGAGGGGTGTAGGGCAGTGCTTGAAGAGGTGACACAGATATGTCATTGCTTTGTCAAGTTTTGTTGTGTATATATGTATATGACCATAGAAATTGAGGAGTAGCCTAATGGTTAGAGCACTGGCTTGAGAACCACAAGACCAGGGTTCAAGTCCCACTAGCATTCCTTGTGCCCTTGGGCAAGTCATTTACCTCTCCATTGCTTCAGAAGAGTCCAAGTTATCAATGCCCCTGTTTAATGTACATGTTGAAGTTACAATGCAATGCACTTTGACTAAAGTGGTATAAAAGAACCTGTTAAATAAATAAATATGAGCAAGAATTTGTGTGAAAGTTGTATTAGCCAGATTTAAGATCATGACACCTATAAATGAGAGCAGGATGGGTCAGAGATCCTAAAGATCGGAGAGCAGCAAATGAAACTAAGGGCCGCAGTACCATCCTTTAGAAGAAGCACAATGCACTTAGTCCTAAAGCAAGTGGGATCGAGCTCTTTGGCCTGGGTGTTCGATGCCTTCAATATTTGGCATCCTGGGCAGTTGCCTGTGCCTAAATCTGGGCCTGTTGTTAGCTGTGGGTATATTTTGTGAAGAGAAGCATATTCATCTCTAAATCAGTAGTTCTCAGCCCAGTCCTCAGGGATCGCTTGGCCAGCCAGGTTTTCAGGATAGCCACAATTAATATGCACGAGATAGATCTGCATACAATGGAGGCAGTGCATGCAGATCATCTCATACATTTCCACTGAGGATATGCTGAAACTCCGACCGGTCAAGCAGTCCCCAAGGACTGGGTTAAGAACCACTACTCTAAAAGGCTAAGGGCACAGTTATAGAGGGTCATCTCCTGTCCATGGTCTTTATTTTTCACTCTCTCTTCTGGAGTTAGTTGGACATTCTCAAGAACATCTTCAGTTTATTGTGGCCTTGCTTCTTAGCTTACCCTCTGTAAGTAAGAGGCAGCGCCATAAATTCCACCCAAGAACCCCCCATGATGCAAGGGGGCCAAGTCAAGAAGGGGTCTCAGTGACCATCACACTACAGGCGCAGAGGCAGAGCACAACAAACACTGTTTACTTTAAAAAAGTTGCCACACTGTCTCCCGTCAGTTTTCTTCAATGAAATCAGTAGAGTCCATTCCCCTGGAAGCTCCTTTACTGCTATATATTTTGGTTCAAACGTGTTTTTTTGCTAGCTCGTGAAGTGACTTTCATCTCATGTACAATATGCAATGCCTACAACTGTCAGATTAGCATCAATTTCTACAGCCAGCCCAAGGGTTTCTGGTGCCCCAGGCAGAAGCCCAGCTGAGTCGCTGCCCCCAATTCCTCCAGCAGGGGATGGCGTGGTGTGGTGGCGGTGGTAGCGACCGGCCCTATGTGCCAAAGCATGTAGGATCTGCCACTTCTGAACCCTCTGTGACACAACTTCTTATTGGAGGGGTCAGAAGCGGCAGGCTCTTTGTGCCGAAGCACATGGCCTGCAGTGGGCACCGTACCGCCCACAGACGTCTGCTGTACTTGGCGGCTGCCTAGCCCGCCTAGTGGATGGGCCGGCCCTGTCAATATCACACACCTCATTCCATTGTAATAAGGCTGGGTGAGTTCTGATTAGCAGGAAGCCTGCAGAGCAAGAGGTTTGTACCTGTTGTGTCTGCTCTCTCTGTACCATTGTTATTGTCTGTAAACCAGCTGATGTGATTAAGGAATAGGGAAAACTCAGCCACCTTCTTTTCCATCACTCAAACAGCCTTCATGCTTTTCTGTCCTCTCGTTGGCGTTTCAGCTCCTTTAGAACTGGGGATACACACTGCATTAACATCTGTACGCTGTTTAGTAGAGGATTCTCTCCCTCCCCCTTTTTCAACCCAGTTGGTGCAGCATCATATCACAAGCCACCAGGGATGGTGGCTGAATTGGGTGTCTTAGGAGAACTTTCAGCCTTATGCCCTTCCCCCCATCCTCTTCACCGAGATGTTCATAATTAAACTGAAAAATCATAACCATCCTAACCCCAGCCCTCCAATAAAAATCTGTAAAAATACATAACCGGACATCATACTTTCAACTATGAAACTTTGCTTAGTCTGTATGTGACGCCTGATTCTCCTGCACGTAGAAGGATGTGCTGATGGCTCTTTGGGTTTGTCTAGCTGTCAGGATCTATCATTTGGCTTTGACTGCTGCTGCTCTCTGCCAGCCCTCAGAAGCTCCCGCCCTAATCAACCTCCTAGTCTGCCTAATGGTGGAGCCAGCCCTGCAAACCGCAGTTCCCTCCAGACTTTCACAGCAAGGTCCATGTGTAACAGCTGGAACCAGAGATGCAAGAAAGTTTGAAGGTTGACATCACAGCAGGAAAATGTTGGCCCTGGGTTCGAATTCACCAGACTTGCAGATTCTGATAGATTTGCAGGTCAGAGAAAGGAACCCATAAAAATTCCCCCAATGATCCCGAAGCAGGCAGTGAACCATGCAAACAGATTTCGTTTTGTACAGTAGGGTCTATGTCCATCAAGATCCTGGCAAAGGTCTCCTTCCGTTCCCTTTCTCCCCAATGAGATATGAGTGAGTTCTATTTTTTATTTTTGCCTGACAGTTTCCTTCTGTACCTTGAGTTCCAGCTCAGGTCCAACCAGCATCTCTTGGGCTACACTGCCACAGCGCAGCCACTGAGGGACAATGAACCGCAAAAAGCCACGCCCTTCAAAATCTAGCGAACATGGACCCTGAGTCTGGCCTGTAGGTGGTGCCATTGAGCAATGGCTGAGACTCCACCCCTCTGGCTACAACATCTTCAATTGGACTAGGGAGAAGGAATCATGGCATGACAGTGCACAGCACTTTACCACTGGCCCCAGATATTAATCTTCTAAAAGTCTTCAAGGCTACTTGCACATAGACTGTCTTCTTAGTTGTGAAGGTGAATAAATTGGGAAGTGCCGATGCACGTGATCTTCTAGTGATTACACAATCTCAAACATGCTTCCAGCAAATTCTTTTTCCCCACAGTCTCCCCATCCCCCACTGGACCTAAGAGGCCTTGCTAGGCACTGAACCAGATCCTCCGCCTTTCGGCAAGCAGCACTGCCCCTGTGATCTCGATAAAAAGTGCATTACTAGATAGAGAACCGTTTATCTCATGACCTTTTATTCACAAAACTGTCACTATAGGTCAAGTCAAAATACAACATGGAAGTTTAAACTTGTATAGAGTCCCAGGAAACATAAATGAAGATGAAGCGCTTCCAGGCCCCCTACAGCGGAAGAAGGAAAGAGCTTCTGCAATCTGAGATGGTGAAAACCCAGCTGAGATACAGGGGTCTAACTCAGCTCTTCATGGACCCTCCCAAGCCATGAAATTTCATGATGCAACAGAAGATGGCCAATAAATCAGTTTCCCCTATGTCTTAGGAAACCACGCCTTCACTGTCTTGGAGATGGTGGCGGTGGAGGGGGTCATGCTGTTGTTATATTATGTGTGTCTGCTGTTACGGATATAGCCATTGAAAATAAACTAACTCACCACCCACACAGCTGTGACTGGGGCTACCTCCTCTTGAAATGAAAGAGAACTTCAAACAAATATATTTTTGTTATTTTCTTGGTTATAAAAATAGCTCTGCAAAGCAAACATTGCACCCCTAGCTACTTGTCATACAAAGGTTCTTAAGGAAGGGAAGAGATTAAATCTCCGAGACCCTTCGGTGAATTCAACGCCTCTTAAAGCACTCATGCTCACTTGCACAATCAAGACACAGTACACAGAACGGATGCCTCTCCAAACAGTTTCCTTTATTTGATAGAAGTGGCAAGGAAGGAATTTGCAAGTGAACAGTTTCTGTTTCTTTAATGTCGAGGTTGTCAGCCCAGTCCTCAGGACACACCCAGCCAGCCAGGTATACAGGAGAGCTGCAATAAATAAATACCAGATCGATCTGCATACAGTGTAGGCAGATCTATCTCTATCACCGCATAACTGGTTTAATGTGACCCAAGAACTGAGTTGTGAACCATTGCTCCAAGGTAAAGGACAGATTTCATTATTGAGAAAAATTCCTTCAGAAAATGATTCTTCTTCTCCATTATGACCGGATTTTCATATTTTTTAAATGTAGTTCCTGCCTTTCTCATTCCTAGCTCCAGGAGAGTTATAATTCAGGTTCCGTGGAAGGGTCCCTGCCGAAGTTTGTGGCCAAGGCAAAGAAGGGTAAAATGACCTGCCCAGGGTCACAAGGAGCATCCTTGGGAGAAGGGGGACTTGACTTAGGCTTCATAGGACTTAGGCTTTGGGAACTTCTTCTACAGGTCTATTTTCCACCCCCACCTCCCACTGGAATATTCAGGGCTGGCTTAATCATTCAGTAGACTAAGCAGACACCTAAGATAGCTGCTTCCTCGGGGACAACAAAAGAAAGATGCAGGCAGGGTACCAAAAGAAATCAAAGAACACTCAGGGCATATGTTTACCCAAAGGGAGGGCGGGCAATTTTTGTATCTGCTAAATTGTTTTTCGAAGTGTTCCTCCTTTTGTGTGTATATATATATCTATATATCTATATATATATAGATATATATATAGATAGATATATATATAGATATGAAAGAAGGTTAAATATTACAATGTATGAGGTTGGGATCTTTCTGAGAGGACAGATTTGGGGTAATCATGATTGGTGAGTTAATTATCAGAATCCTAGGAAACGGGCTGAATGATTGGGTGGGGGTGGGGCAAGGTTGAAGAGGTGCATAGGGCATCAATACTCTTGCGCCAGCTCCCTGAATACTCTGATATTTGAAAGTCCTTCTCAAGCCAACACTATCACCGCTTTTTATGAAGCAATCTGTATCCCAGTTTTAAGAAATATATTGATCCTGAGATGGATAAGGCTGCAGACTTACATAGACTTCACAGACACCATCAAACCACCCAGCTCCCTTCTCTTCTTCTAGCTCCTGGGTTGAGTTAGCCAGACTTGATCTATCCTAGAATTGGGGTCAGCTCTTCTCCCCTGCTCTTAGTAGAATGACTCGTAAGAACATAAGATATGCCATACTGGGTCAAACCAAGGTCCATCAAACCCAGTATCCTGTTTCCAACAGTGGCCAGTCCAGGTCACAAGTACCTAGCAGTTTCCCCAAAAGACACAGGTTCGGCAATGCTTGTACTGGGGCAAGCAGTGGATATCCCGGGTCCCTTTTAATAATGGTTTATGGACCTTTCCTCCAGCAACTAGCCCAAACCTTTTTTAAACCCAGCTACACTAACAGCCTTTACTACATCCTCCAGTAACAAATTCCAGAGTTTGATTACACATTGAGTGAAAAAATATTTTCTCTTATTAGTCTTAAATAGGTTACCCTGTAGCTTCATTGTATGTCCCCTAGTCTTTCTATATTCTGAAGACGTAAACAACCAATCTACATTTACCTGTTCCACTCCATTCATTAATTTATAGACCTCTATCATATCTCCCTTCAGCCATCTCTTTTCCAGGATGAAGAGCCCTAACCTTTTTAGCCTCTCTTCATAGGGGTATCCTTCTATCCCCTTTACATTTTGGTGGCTCTTCTCTGTATCTTTTCTAATAACGCTATATCCTTTTTAAAAGATACGGTGACCAGAATTGCACACAATATTCAAGGTGCGGTCGCACCATGGAATGATACAGAGACATTATAATATCTTTTGTTTTATTTTCCATTCCTTTCCTTACAATACCTAGTATTCTATTTGCTCCCTTGGCTGCCACTGCCCACTGGGCCGAGGTTTTAACATATTATCCATGATGACGCCTAAATCTTTTTCCTGGGTGGTGGTTCCCAATGTAACCATCGTAGTTTGGGTTGTTCTTTCCTAGGTGCATAACTTTGCACTTGTCCACATTAAATTTCATCTGCCATTTGGATAACCAGTCTTCCAGTTTATCAAGATCCTCTTGCAATTTTCCACAATCCTCATGGGTTTTAACAACTTTGAATAATTTAGTGTCTTCTGTAAACTTGATCACCTCACTTGTTATTCCCATTTCCAGATCATTTACGAATATGTTAACAAGCAGCGGACCCAGCACAGATGCCTGGGGTACTCCGCTATTCACTCCAGCTCCCTCTCCTCCAGGGATTCTCAACCCAGTCCTTGGGAAACACCTAGCGAGTCAAGTTTTCAGGGTAACCACAATGAATATGCGTGACAGAGACTGGCATTGTGAGTATCCTGAAAACCTAACTGGCTAGGTGTGTCCTGAGGACTGGGTTGAAACCCATGAATTAACCTTAAGGGTTTCCTCTATTGCAAACCAGAGGAAAATCAGACAAGGCTTCCCTTCTCCAAAAGAGCTCAGACTCTGATCTTGACGCTGAACTCTTCTCCGGGTCTTCACATTCCCGCTCTGAGAACCAGCAGAACACCGCTGTTTTCTTCCCTGACCAGATCATCTCGCCTCCTTCTGTTATAGGTGTCTCTGCCCTCCCTCTAATTTATTTATTTAACAGGCTTTTATACCGCTTTATCATTTTAGTCAAAGTGATTTACATTGTAACTTACATTCAACAAGGATATTGAGAACTTGGATTCTTCTGAGGCAATGGAGGGTTAAGTGACTTGCCCAAGGCCTAATGACAAAACCACAGAACTGCACATTCTCAAAGGTGAACATGGCATTTGCTAACTATGTTGTGTATCTACAGTTACAGATGCAGTATATTCATTGAAAATAAGCCACTATACAACCCACCCAATTATAGTACCAGGAAATATAGTAATGCTTTGAGCAATGGGAACTTACATGTTTATTTGTAACATTTGTTTGCATAGTAGTAAGTGCATTTGGAAACGAGGGACCTCTTTTTTGGTGATGAGTTTCTAGTTAAATCGACGTCTATCCCAAAGAGGCCTTTGCTCACGACTAATTGAATTTTATACTTTTAAACTTCCCTGCACCATCTTTATCCCACTTCCCCATAGCCCAACCATCTCATCAAGAGTCTTCAGTAAGGGATCAGGGCTCCTTCTGGAACCCAAAATGTCTGCACTGCACCCTGAGTTGGCCAGTAGGTCTGACGCTGATGGCCTTCTGGAACCCAAAATGTCTGCACTGCGCCCTGAGTTGGCCAGTAGGTCTGACGCTGATGGCCTTCTGGAAGCCATGTGGCATTGCTGGTCCCTGACTGATCAAGGAGCAGTCCTGAACTGACGGACTAGTTTCACTTTTCTTTCCTGTGAAGGATAAAATTAGAGAAACTTTATAATGTTGCTTATGGAAACGTATCTTGAACATCCCCTCAAAAAACAAAGCGATTATGGTTGCACGCTAGTGGTCTACACGAGTCTATTCTTCACATCTGTGGAAATGCGGGATTTAGGGTTCCAGTCCACCAAATCTCTGTCTCCAGAGGCAGGTTAAATCAGTGTTGACAAGCAATGAAAGCATGTCGGCAATCTACTGTCCACTCTCTCAGTCTAGAATCTGAGGCTTTACAGAGATATAAGAGAATTATTGCTGGGTGTATTGTGTTATTATAATCACCCCCAAATATCACATTGCAGGTAACAGAATTCATTCCTCTGCGACTCGTCAGGCTGCACTTTCTCTCGATGGCTGGCAGATACAGCAGGGTCTGCGCTGAATCCAATTTTGTAGAGACCCAGGAAAGTAATTAAAAAATTCAAAGGGCTCTTTATGAATTAGGATTCTAATTCCATTGTGCTTAGCCACTGACTAATATTGCCTTTCTCTATTTGTGCACACTCTTCTGTGTTCTCTTGGGATGGATCGCTCCATCCGGAGGAAAATATTATCCTACATTCAACCTGCTCTTCAGTACACAGGCTCTTTCGATTTTGTTGGCCATTTTTTCTTGGGAGCTGCTGATGTTGCGGGATACTTGAGAATAACAGAGAATCTCCTCACTATAGCAGCTGAAAATGCCAAATGCTCGCCTTAGCAAAGTATGGATGGCAAAACGACCCCGATGAGACTAAAGGAAAATGCAGAGAATATAGGTTTGGAAAGTGCTGGAAGCCATAATGCAACGTGAAAGACTAAAAGCTGAAGCTACCAGAGTCTTGGAGTCTAAAAATAGAATTCCCTGGTGAGCGCAGATGCCAAGCTTGTCCTGCCAGGGATTGTAGGAAAATAGGTTGTGCCATCAGTTTCTGACTAGACTGTAGTGGGGCGTAATAGTTAGGTGAGAGACTTGTAAAGATCAGGCACCAGTAGTCAAAGTGCCCATCAGGAGAGGGTGGATAAGGGTTTTGGTGGTGTGCACTGTTAAAATAGACGACCCACGCAATCATTCACCCATTAACTCCTAAGTCTCTTGAATAAAATGTTCTGCCCATGTTTAATCAACACTCCCTGGAGTTTTCTGTGCCACAAATGAATTCTGTGTCCTACTGGAAAGCTATAATGTCGTCACTATGGGACCCAGATCCGCACAGCCAGGAAATCCTACTACACTTCCCTGATTTCATCTGCCGCCAACTCCACTAGTCAGCTATACTCCATTTTCTGCTCCCTGTCCCTGCCCCATACAGGTTCTCCTTCCCATCCCCCAGCCCATCTACCCGATCCAGAAATTCTCGCTAACCACTTTGCTGAGAAGACCGCCACTCTATGTTCTACTTTCCCCTCCCATTGCTCTACCGTCGTCACGCCTTCACCTTTCCCTAACCCCATCTCCTGTACCCTGTCCCTTTCCCCTGGTTCCCCCCCTGCCCTTTCCCTGCCCCATTCATGGATGCCTTCTCCCCCATCACTGCGACTGCTTTAGTCAAAACCCTGAAGTCCTTTCATAAGACCACCTGTCTCTCCGACCCCATCCCCTCTGATTGGATTCTGGAGCCTTCCCTCTGTCTCCTCCCTTTTGTTCTTACCATCTTTAACTCAAGCCTTACGTCCGGTGTCTTCCCCTCTCAGTGGAAACATGCTTTCATTTGTCCTGTCCTTAAAAAGCCCTCCCTTGCACCTGACACCCTAGCCAACTAGCATCCTATTTATAATCTTTCGTTCCTCTCTAAAATCCTCAAAAAACTGCTCTTCATTCAGCTGTCCTGTCATCTTATTTATTACAATTTCTTATATACCGCACTATTGTCAGCGCGGTTTACATACAACAAAATGACCATAACAAACTGTTTGGCTTCACATAGAACAGGAGAAAACAACTTGGATAACATGCTTTTGCTTGATTCTATCCACTACCTGCACCCTCGTCAATACAGATTACGCCCTGGCCACAGTACAGAGACTATCATCCTTCACTGCTCAATGAGGTTCACACAGCACACGACCACGGCAACATCACCCTAGCTGTTTCTCTTGATCTTTCTTCAGCTTTTGATCTGGTGGACCACTCCCTGCTGCTTTCTCGTCTCTCTGACTGGCCCAAATTTCAGACTGGAAAATGGGTAGGCCAGGAAATTTGCCAAGTTGGGCCAGTGTCCAGAGGCTGTGTTCTGGCTCAGACAGCCAAAACATGTGATGAGTCACAGAGTATAGCTAAAGTCCGATCAACTGCACGCCTAATCAGAGGTACAACTGATGTTATTGAGACCACTTTATGGCCTTTCCAAGAAATCAGACTAATAAATCTTTGGGTTCAGTTCTAGCTTGGCGTTCACTTTGATTGACGTTGTTCTTGTGTGGTTCAAGCCAATAAAGGCCCAGTTCAGTGTTGGTTTATATGAGAAAATTTAAATATCAGGCATGTCATAATTCTTGTTCGCAAAGTCGGATGAAGAAGCTAGCAGGTCAGCCTAAATCAGGATGCATCAGGTCCCAAGCACTATGCAGCATGAATATAACAAGCATTTGAAGGACTTCACAACATGTAGAGACCTCTTAGGGTCAGTTCTTTTAACAGAAGCAGAAGCTTCCAGTGGTCCTACTAATATACTACAATGTTACCTGTATTTGGCCTCGCATTTTCAGGAACAGAAGAGGTGCCCCTAACCAGTTATATCATGCTGGGAGGAGACTCCTCTGGGAGGAAAAATCCAACTCAAATATAAACCATTCCCAAAGGCTCAAACCATCCACTGCACCATGAGGATATAGAAGGAATAAGGGGTCTTGGCTATCCCATCTTCGCAACCCATCTGGAGTGAGCCACAGGGCCAGAAGTTGCAAAAAAGAGTAAGCAAAAGGGTTGGAAGGTGTTTTAGGCTCAAAATGCAATGCAATGTGTGCCTTTGAGTCAGTCCTGACTCCTGGTGACCCTGAAGCTCCTGGGTTTTCTTGGTAGTGTCACTGGAAGTAGATTGGCAGGCCTTTCTTCCAAGGCAATGGAGAGTTAAGTGACCTGCCCAAGGCCTCAAAGAATGCTAGTGGGAACTGAACCCTGGTTGCTTGGTTACCGAGCCAGTGTTCTAACCACTAGGCTACTCCTTAGGCTTAACCCTGCACACAAATTCCTTTGTGATTGTGCAAAGCAGCACTATTGGCTCAGGAGGAGAGCAGCCTTGTCTGTGGAGAAGAAAGAAAGAGTCACGAGCTTTCATCAGGAGGAAGGAAAGAAGTAACCAGAAGAACATCTAACAGTGGAGAGATCCCAGAGCCAGGAGCACACACTGAGCAGTGTCGGGAACCTGCCTCTACAGGAGTCACCTCCTCCAAGGGACTGTAAAACTAAGTAGTGCAGCAGGAAGGGATCCCTCTCAGAGTTACCATAACAAGCTTGGGGAGAGTGAAACAAGGGAGAGGCTTGGAATAAATTTCCAGCACCCAGAAACAAATAACAAAGATTAAACTGCTTGTAATAGGAAGAAAAGCAAAGGAGCTCACTGCCTGTAGTAAATCTCTGTTTTGTTGTCTCTGCCATTTGTAATTTTGCCATTGTTGTCAGTGAAGGAGTAGTCTAGAGGTTAGTAGCAACAAGCTACTACCCAGGCAAGCTGGGTTCAGTTCCCACTCTCACTCCTTGTGGCTATAGGCAGGTCACTTTACCCTCTATTGCCTCAGAAGTAAAGGCCTGTCAATCTACTTCTGGTCACACCTTGCCAAGGAGCTGCTGGGTTGCCAGGAGACAGCATTGACTTGAAAGCACATTAAAAAAAATCAGTCACCCTAAAATTCTTTAAGTAAACCCTTTGGTTCAGGACATGCATTCTGGCCTAGACTGTTATTTTGAGGAGAGAGTGGAGTTTAGGTGCCATAGGCCTCCCGGTGTATACTATTCCCATTTCAAAGAACCTACTACAATTTCCCAAGAGTAGAGACTGAGACATGGCATTGATCTTGGGTCTGCCAAGCAGCAGATGTAGATGCTGCAAGAACTACACACAGATAGGGAGCTACAAAAACATTTCCAATGCAAAACATGATCCCAGCAGATACTGGTTTGATGGGCTCATTCTGATTCTGGTTCTGGAGCCAGCAAGTGGACCGCATCAGTTTTTCTTTAGTCAAACCCCTATTCTGAATCCATAACCTGAAATTCTTGTGACAGATTCAACCAAGGCTTCGAACAAGAAGTTTTAGGAAAAACATAAATATTTGCTCCTGTTATTGCTTCAAGTTGAGGTTCACTTGACTCCTTGATCCTTTCTTGCTTTGACTTATTGCGCTCTCGTGTCTCCTCTTTCTTCATTTTTCGCTGTCTCTTTATTTTGATTCTTTCTCTCATATTTCCACCATTTCGTGCTCGTGCCCGAATGTGGGGCAATTTTATAAACTATTTCCACACATAAACGGGCTTTGATAAAATTACCCCAGGGCGGGGCATGGAAAAGCATGCGAAGTCACCAGAAGGTGCATATTGTTCGGGGGCAGAGGTTGGCGGAGCGCAGAGTTGCGATTTCTGCTCATCTTTTATGAGCATGCACAGACTTTATGTGCTTATCCCTGCTCCCGTGCAGACGTTAATGTCCCTGGCTGCAATCTAGCCGCTGTTTCTGCCACTTTGCCCCATTCATTTATAAAGACACCTAGATATCCATGCACCTTTAGAAAATAGGCCCAAAATAGGCCTCCCCACAGGCTACCATCAAAGGCATTGCCCTGGAGAAAGTGAAACTCTGCCCTTTCTCTCTTCAGCTAAGATGTTATCGTGGCTGCCATAAGGTGCTTATGTTCAACTGAATTAAAGAGAAGCCTTCCTTGGGGGTGAGGAGAGGACAAGGCAGAGACACAACTTCCACACATTCCTTTTGCAAATTCTCTATGGGAGTCACATGCATGAAAATTGCCCCTTCCTGAATATTGTACTAAAGTTTTTGATTCATTCTTTCCTCCTTCTCATTGCTTTGTCTTAACTCCCTCACGTTTGACTCTTCTCTTGCTGTCTCTCCCCTCCCCCATGCTTCCTTCTCTTCCTGGTAACAGTTGGTTCACATTGTCCCTCCTGCAGGGCCAGCCCAACCATTAGGCAAATTAGACCATTGCCCAGGGCAGCAGCTTCTGGGGGGGGGGGGGGCAGCAAAGAGCAGGGCATTCACAGCTTAACCATTGATTCCGATAGATGGGGAGGGAGGGGAGGCTTAAAGTTTGCCTAGGGTGCCAACACCTTGAACCAGCTCTGGGGCTGCTGTAATCTCCTGTCCTGCCCTTGAGAGACTGAGCTGCCTCCTCTGTTCTCCTAACCGTGAATTTCTTGCCCCCTGTGCTCCTCTGCCTCCCTGGAAGCTTTGCTCTTTCACACCTTCAGGCCGGAAATGGACAGTGAGTGAGTGTGGTCTGATGCCCTCTCCTACTTCCCAAATTAGTTGAGGCAAGATGCCTACTCTCTGGCCTGGCTGGGGCGTCTCTTCTTGCTGCCACTAAAGGGTCTTAAAGTTGAGTCCTGGGCAGATCCATCGCCAGATTGGGGCACGCCTTGGCTTGCTCAGCTGGTTTATAAGGCTATTAAAATATGAAACAGAACCTTCTAACCTTCTTGCAAATTAAAGGTCACACTTTTCACAGGTCTCCGGCTTGCCAGCGTCATGTGTGTTTGAGGAATTTACGATGCTGTATGTACCTTGTAATTATCTGCAGTTCACAAAGCAAGATAACTGCAGTACTGAGAAATGGTGTGGATTTAGCTACTCAGAAGTTATAAGAGACCACCTAGGCTTTCATTTTCTTTCTGCCGGGATGGTGCAAGGATGAGAGGCACCCTAAGCAACCCCCTATCGTGCCATGGCCCCTTCTCCATTGCTGAAGTCGCAGAAATGGATTTAAAACCATGTCAGAGCTCTTTCCTAACCTCGCCATCACTGCATCGTGGTTCCTGGCTTGTACGAGCTGCCACGTCCACCACCCTCCAACGCAGATGTCTAGTGTATGCAAACCGGAGGGGGCAGAAGCAGCTGCTCATACAAGCTGAGAACTGCAACGCAGCGTCAGCAAGGAGAGGGAAGCGCTGCGTTTCAGTTTTAAACTCATTGCCATGCTGCAGGCCCCAGAGAGATGTGGCAGAGCTAGCAGTGGAGTGCCCCAGGACACTAGTAGTCTAAGAAGCTGCCTAGTTTACCTACTGGTAGCACCAGCCCTAATTGCTGCTAGCAGGGTCAACTATCCTGCATGTTTTGCGAGCAACTGACATCTTTTGGATTAAGAAAAGGAAGTATACTCTGTGCTACAAAAATTCAAAAAATAAAGTAAGAAGAAGTTCATTCAGTTCCTTTGTATTTCATTGTGTCTCTGTTTGTAATTCTCTGCAAAGTTCCTAAAATGTTCCCTGAAGCAGCCTTTGAAAGTGGGCAGTCTAACCATGAAAGGCCAAATGAAATTACAGCTGGGAGAGCCATATTGGGAAAGGTCCGTGCTATTTCCAGAGCTAGGATAGTGTGGTGGGGGAATTTTACGAGTGGGCACGCATGTGAACAGCGCACTCACACTTCTGACTACGCGGCTGCTGGTGAATTTTCAGAAGCAAAGTGTGCCTACCTGCTCTTTGCTGCACACACACATTTTCTGAGCTACTTTACACACGCAGCTGTGCATTTTCAAATATGTGCATTAATGCAAATCCCACTCTGACCCCGCCCCTGTCAACATCACCACCCAGTCTGGGTACCGTCAGGTGTGCACGGGCTGTGGGTATGTCATTTTACCTGCCTATCAGACATGCAGTTTTGTGTCTTGTTTTGCACATACAGAAATGAATGTTAATACCTTAAAACAAAACCATGCCAGGCGACCTTTTGTTGGCTTAACAATATATCTTTTGACTAGCTTTCGGGAGTTCATCCTCCCTTCCTCAGGTCCAAACAGAATGAACACATGATGTCAGTCCTGGAAAGTGTAAATGTGATGGGGGTTGCTAAAGTCCCTATTTGAATATTGTGGTAGTAAAGATTCAATGACAAAACAGTACTGAAGCTTGCACTAGGGATACTGCAGACATGCAAGGGAGCATTACTTAATGGTGGGGGACGAGCGGAGAAGCTGATCCGAACCAGAGGCGTTGGACGGAATACGCTTACAGATTTCAAGTTAGCTCCAGAGTAGGATAATGTGGGATTTATAGGGAGAGGCAGAATAGCAGGATCATAGAGCTGAACTAATGCCCCTATACAGGTCGTAAGTGAGGCTCACCTAGAGTATTATATCCACCGCAGGCCTGCAAGGATATAGATAGAGGAAGCCCAGAAAAGGGCTATCAAAATAGCATAGGGCCCTCTGCACCAAAAGCTCTTTGATATGAGACTTAAATATGTATGAGGACCCTTTAGATTCCCCACTAATATATCCTTTTTGTAGACAGATGTACAATGGTGGCCACTCTGGTCATAGTCAGAATGGATTGTTCTTACAGTGAACGTGTAGAAGCTCACAGAGTTTGTAGAAAGGTGAGAGGTACACAGATTGTGTAAGGTAGGGAATGGAGATGAAATCTCAAAGGAAGAGGTTTGTAGACTTTCTCCCTCTGGTTGGAAGTACAAGAGAGGGGGAAGCAGTGGAAGGAATTATCAACAATGGTGTTGCCAGGAGGAGGGCGGTTGCAAATTTTTAAGTTGCACAGAGCAGCCTGAAATCTTGTATTGGCCCTTTACATACAGATTTCCTTATTTCTTGAATGTGGATCTAAACACCTTTTGGAAGCCAGTGAACCAGAAGAGAAGACTATCTCAGGCCCAGTAACTTGCTCTGACCAGCTTGCATTGCAGATTGTGGTAAGAGCTTGCCACTAACAGAACTCCCGAAGCATGGATCTGGTTCATCTGAATTAACTCAATTCTTTCTTTGCATGGTTTGAGTCGACCTGAGAACAATGTGTAGTCCATGCCAAGGACTTAAGTTGGGCCCATGGGTCATGCATCCTCTGGCTTTCACATAAAAGGCTTCAGGGTTTGTTGGTCAAGGGGAACAGTCATGGCCATCCCTCGCTTTCTCACTGGTGTGAGGCAATGTGCCTTACGGTGCTGCTTCTGACTGTCAATCAGATGAGATATTTAATACCCTGGGGGTCCAATCACTGAAAGACCAGTGATGGGCAACCCCCTAATTAACTGGTAACCAGAGGATGGAGCTCTAGTGAGAATTCGTGAGAAGACATCACCAGGACTTCTTTCCAGCAAACATTTACTCAATCTTTCTCTCTCCTCTTTCTTGGGTTTGCCTGGACATAAAAAAATGAAGGAAAAGCATTCAGGTTTCTGTTTTTAGTCAGGGAAGAAAATTCTCCAGTTTATCTTATGATATGTACGAAGAACCATGAAAAAGATGCAGGTGAGAGGCAGGGAAAGGAGGAGGGTGTGTCGTGAGATTATGCCTGTAATAGAAGCCCTTCATACATATCAACACAGGTGTACATCTAATATATGTTTACCAAGCTTCTGAAGGTGCCTCGCCTCTGGTAGGATAAGCCACTGTACACAAAATGGCTTCCCTGCCAGAGGCGAATGACAAAAGCCCCTATAATTCAGTTGCAAAAGCCTCATGTACACGGCTTCTTCGAAATTTGTAGAAGTCTGGCACCTCCTGGAGCTTGTCTAAAACACTGAACTTCACTCTTTATTCTGAAATGGAAAATAACCAGTGTTGCTCTCCCATGCATTGGTTATTCTGCTCTACAAGAAGTCTTTCATTCATGGAAAGAAGTATGAAGCCCTGGCCGTTTCATTTTGGTGGTGGTGGGGAACTAGTGATACTTACTGGGCTGTTTTCACATTACTGATTCCCTTACACCCTTCCCTGCATGCCAACCCTCATCCTCAGGGGGCAGCTTGGGCATCTACTGATGCACCCTCCAACGTGCAAAGATGATAAAGAGGTGATACGAAATCTTGCAGGAAATAATGGACCCAATATTCAAAAGTGTTTCTTCCATTAGCGGGACCTGCTAAACCCCGCTGAGCCCAATATTCAGTGATACTATCCAGATAGCACCACTGAATAGTTCTTCTACCCGCCATGGCACTACTTGGGTTAGGGGCAGGGGTGTTTGTGGGTAGAACAAAAGCAGTCTAGTATCTTATCCAGTCGGCCGTGAAGTTCAGTCTGCTAAGTGGGTAAGAGGCCAAAAAAAGCAGGCCTAACTTTATATGGTTTTGCTATCTGAATAGCAGCCCAATATCGCCAGTCTCCGGGTACTGCTGGCGATCAGCGCTACAAGTGGATCTTCAGTGCTGGCCACTACCCAGATACCAGGGCTGAATATCCGATTTCATTTAAAATGCCGCAGTCAGCACTTAAAGCAATTGCCGATCACAGATTTTAAATATCACCCCGCTGGTGCCTCCTTTAATGCAGTGGGCATGCAGTGTACCCAGGGACAGAGAACATAAGAACATAAGATATGCCATACTGGGTCAGACCAAGGTCCATCAAGCCCAGTATCCTGTTTCCAACAGTGGCCAATCCAGGTCACAAGTACCTAGCAGTTTCCCCAAAAGACAGGTTCTGCAATGCTTGTACTACGTCAAGCATTGATATCCTGGGTCCCTTCTTAATAATGGTTTATGGACCTTTCCTCCAGGAACTTGTCCAAACCTTTTTTAAACCCAGCTACACTAACAGCCTTTACTACATCCTCCGGTAACAAATTCCAGAGTTTGATTACACGTTGAGTGAAAAAATATTTTCTTTTATTAGTCTTAAATAGTTTACCCTGTAGCTTCATTGCATGTCCCCTAGTCTTTCTATATTCTGATAACGTAAACAGTCGATCTACGTTTACCCGTTCCACTCCGTTCATTAATTTATACACTTCTATCATATCTCCCCTCAGCCGTCTCTTTTCCAGGTTAAAGAGCCCTAACCTTTTTAGCCTTTCTTCATAGGAGTATCTTTCCATCCCCTTTACCATTTTGGTGGCTCTTCTCTGTACCTTTTCTAATAACGCTATATCCTTTTTAAGATACGGCGACTCTTTCTTCCAGAGTGAGGTGGGATTTTAAAATACACACATCAGTTCCAGTTTTTACCTGTATGCACAGGTGCAAAGTTACTAGCAGGCTCCCTAAAAATTATCCTCAGAGCATTACGGCTATTTATTTTTAAAAATCTATTTATCCCCTTCCAGATCAAAGGTGCATTCAAAGTGCAGCATCTTGAAAAACGATCAGTGATCCACTAAGGCTAAATAATTCGGTTCCATAATTCTTTTCAATATGTACTTTTGAGATATACTGTATGTAGTCCTACATCAGTGGTTTCCTGTCTATCTGTTTTGTTAATCTATGTGGCAGGGGGAAGGTTGTGGAATTGGTGGGACCAGCAAGGATTCTCATACTTGAAATAGAGTTGCCTGTGCCCTTTTGCTAGAGGTTTTGCCCATTGCATTACAAAGATGCCAGCTTACCCAGTCCCAGTAGGGAAATTGTAGACCAGTCCTGATTTCCAACTTTCCAAAGCAGTGTGATATTTGTAGCTCTTGATTCTAGCCATTGAAATCAGTGCTGCCTGCCCTATAATACATCAGAATAGGGTTGTCAGAAATCCAGGCCTGGGTAAGTCTGCAGACATTGTAACTCAGACGCTCTCGAGACCATGCCCCATTTCTGAAGAAAGGTCCCTGTGTGATCTGTAAAGTTCGGCTTCCATGCTGTGGATTGATTGGGCCTTTGAAAGGTCTCATGGCCTGCTAAGGAATCCAGTGTTCTCCAGGGTCAATGGGGCTACTTAGATTGTGACCTCTGCTTCTGTATGAAATTAAAATGATGTCACTAGACTGATAATTCAGGGGCTGGTATATAGAAACATAATTAAGATGATGTCAACTTTCTTCATCCATGGAAATCTGGTTTTCGTCAGGGTCACAGTGTGGAAACTGTCCTTGCTTTCACTAATGCTCTTCACGTTGCTCATGATCGTGGTGATATTTCGGTGGCGGTAGCCCTCGACCTGTCCGCTGCCTTTGACCTCGTTGACCACTCCCTCCTTCTCACCCGTCTCCGAGAGGCGGGTCTTCGCAGCCCAGTGCTTCACTGGTTTCACTCTTTCCTATCTTCACGGTCCTGCTCAGTCCTCTCTTCCTCCCCTTCTGTTCCTTCCTCTGACCCTTTTCCTCTGATATGTGGTGTCCCCCAGGGTTCTGTACTTGCACCTCTTCTCTTTAACCTCTTCTTAGCCCCCCTCACTCTTCAGATTCAGCAAACTGGGATCACCGCCTTTTACTACGCTGATGATATCGTCCTCCTACACCACACCTCCCCTTCTCACCCCGATCTTTCCCCACTTAATTCCTGTCTTTCCATTGTCGCCGATTGGTTGTCACAAAACTGTCTTCACCTTAACCTCACAAAGACTATCGCTATCTGGTTCTCCCGCGGTGGCCCCTCTCCTTCCCTAGCCCCATCCTTCTCAGGCTCCCCCATTCCACTGGTTTCTTCTTTCCGTTACCTTGGCGTTTTCTTTGATTCTAATCTATCTTTCCATGATCACATCTCTCACGTCACTAAGACCTCCTTCTTTTTCTTGCGTCAAATTCGTGCTATTCGCCCCTTCCTCACCCCTCCAGCACTTGCTACATTACTCCTATCTTTGGTCATGTCCCGTGTTGACTTTGCTAACTCTCTTTTTCTTGGTATTTCAAAATCTCAGCTTCATCGACTTCAACGCATCCAGTACACCGCTGCCCGCATTGCTACCCACTCCTCTGCCCGCGATCACGTCTCACCTCTCCTCTCCCGTCTCCATTGGTTGCCTCTACCTTTCCGCTCCCAATACAAACTGCTCACGCTGGTACATCGGGCCTTTCTTGCTAGCACACCACAGTATCTGGCAGACCTTCTCACCTATCACACCCCCAGGCACACACCTCGTTCATTTCACCTTAACTGTCTCACTCTCCCTTCCCCCTCCCTTGCTCACCCTCAGTCCACCCGCTCCTCCGCTTTTTTTTTCGCAGCTCCCGCCCTTTGGAATTCTCTCCCCCTTCCCTCCGCCTTGAGCCCCACTACCTTATTTTTAAGTGTAATTTGAAAACCCACCTCTTTTCCCTTGCCTTTGACCTTCCCTCCCCTTTTGCTTAATGTTTAATGTTTAATAGAATTTGATATACCGCTCAGGCCAGAGGCATTAGAGCGGTTTACAATGCTACATCATTAGAGGAAATTAGGAAAGGAACGCCATTTATATAATAGGACAGAATAGAGAACAGAGATAGTCAGACAGATAAAAGAGGAGGAGGAACATGGAACAGCAAATTACCACGACATAGGAACACATCAACCAGGTCCATGTCATCGATGCGACTCTCAGCAACAGACGCCACGGACCAACGCCTAAGGGCGCAAGGCGCGGGCGCACCTCAGAAGCGGCGGTTTAGAAGCCGTTGTACAGGGCTGTGGAAGGCTGCTGATTGGCAGGGAATGGAGGTGAGGAGGAGCTCTTGCTCACTCCCTCCATTGATGGCTGCTGCTCCCGGTCTGCCAGCGCACCTCAGAAGCTCTCTTTACTGTGATTTATGTTGTGTTCTTTTCTCCTCCCTCTTTTCTATCCAGAGATTGTAACTTCCTTTTCCTCTCTTCTAGCTTAATATTTTTATTATTGTTTTTATGGCTGTTTTTATGATTGTTTTTATATTGTAAACCACTCTGGTCCCCCTAAAGGGCGGTATATCAAGCTGAATAAAACATAAAACATAAGCATCCTGTAAAACCAGTGGCAAGAAATATTTTCCCATCATCAGGCAGTGGGCTTAACCAGATCGCCAGGCAGGAGTCCCAACACCGCACAGTTTCCAGAACCTTCCCCTGGGTAGATTGAGAGCTTTATTTTGCTTTGTGCTGTTCTCGCTCATGCTAAGTTTTTCATTATTTCTGTCTTAGAAAGGAAGTTCTAGTACCCAGATGGCTGAAAGTCAGAGGCTTCAAGCTCTTTTAAGAGTGTTTAAAATTTTATTGCATTTTTCCACTGAGAGACTGGATCCAGGGATGGGATATGAAGCAGACAAATGAATCTGATTGCCACCCCCCTCCCCACTCCAGTTGTAAACAAGCATCTTATGAGAATAGCAGTACTGAGTACAGGCTATATGGTATTAGGTATTACGAGTTGATGTGCTATGTCTAATTGTGTAAAAGTGCGGTGAAATGCAGGCATTGGAGGGAGAAACATTAGCTTTATGGGAAGGGCTGGAGTAACTTAGTGGTTAGGGTAATGGTCAGAGAAGTTCAAGATCAGGACTGAAATCCTGCATCTGCCAACAGCCCTTACCTGCAACCTCCCCACTCATCATCGCCTCAGGTACCCACCTAGATTGTAAGCTTCTTGGAGAAGGGATACATCTCAGTGGCATCGTAACCCCTTCAGCAATAACAAAAAGTACCCAATCTGCTAAGAACCTGGCATTCTCATTATGCGCACCAGCACTATGGAACTCTCTTCCTACCTCGATCCGAACAATCTCTGACATGTCAACCTTAAGAAAGGCAATAAAGACTCATCTGTTCCACCCCTACTATGACCATATAACATAACCAGATACTCTCCCAAGCTGACCAATCTTGGCATTGACCACCCTTATGTGAAGCGCCCAGGAAGCAGGTTTTATTATGTAAGATAGTTCTCCCAGTTGCTATCCAAGTTAACACCCCTGTTTATTTATTTATCTCTTTTTTATACCGCGCTCTTTAGAATCAGTGTGGTTTACATGTATACTAACAGGTACCTTTTATTCCCTTATCCCCAAAGGGCTCACAATTTAAGTGTACCTGAGGTAATGGAGGGTTAAATGGCTTGCCCAAGGCCACAAGGAGTGGCCATGGGACTAGAGACCCCAGTCCCTCTGGCCTGAAGTTGCTTGTCCCCATGTGGGACTTGAACCCTCGGCCTGAGGTAACCTGTCCCAACCACTGAGCCACTCCTCCCTCCCTGTTCAATGTAAATGTTAAATTCATGTTCTGTGTAAACCACACTGATTTCTAGAGTGCAGTATGTAAAATTAAATAAATAAATGTGATAGAATAGCTCACAACAGTACATGCAGTAGAGTGTGTATATGTGTGAATGTGTGTTAATTAATAGGGAGAGAGGGGGGTAGCTAGGGTTCTGTCAATGGTATGGGTGAACTAATAGTCTCAAAGTCTTCTGTTCTATAAAAGGAATAAAGTAGGGTGAAACAATTAATATGCATACTTCGATGTCAGTTCCCAGAATGCTTTTAGGATGATATTACTGTACTCAAGCAGGATACTGGGAGAATGTGGCACAGAGTCGCGTCAGGAACTTCATTCATGAACAGTAGAAAGAGAAAGAACTGTGTATTCAAGGAGGCAGAAGCACAGAGGATCCTTAGTGATGGGGAAGCAAAGGGAAAATAAGTAGACTTGACGAGCCCGGTAGCCAATATTCCCCATAATACTGGCATTTGCTCCTTTTCTACCTCATTATGATCCTAACTACCTTGATAACACCACATGTAGATTCCAAGAACATAAGATGTCGCAGATATGATCCTAACAGAAGTGAAACATAGAAACATGATGCCAGAAAAAGACCACATGGCCTATCTAGTCTGTCCTTCCATAACAACAACTACAACAGTCCACTTTTTACCTTTAGAGATCCTCTGTGTTGGTCCCATGCTTTTTTGAATTCAGTTACTGTCCTCATCTCTACCACATCCACTGGGAGAATATTCCATGGATCCACTACTCTTTCCGTAAAGAAATATTTCCGCATATCACTCCTGAATCTATCTCCCTTCACCCTCATCCCATGTCCCCTCGTAGCAGAACTTGCTTTCAATTGAAAGAGGCTCTCTCCCTGAACATTTATGCCACGGAGGTATTTAAACATCTCAATCATATCACCTCTATCCCGCCTTTCCTCTAAGGTGTACATATTAAGATCCTTAAGTCTGTCCTCATATGCTTTATAATGAAGCCCACTAATCATTTTAGTAGCCACCCTCTGCACCGACTCCATCCTGTTCACATCCTTTTGAAGGTGCGGTCTCCAGAATTGCACACTATACTCCAAATGAAGTCGCACCAAAGACTTATACAGAGGCATTATCACCTCCTTTTTTCTGCTAGCCATTCCTCTCCCTATGCACCCAAGCATCCTTCTAGCTTTTGCCGTCGCCTTTTCTACTTGTTTAGCTACTTTAAGATCATCAGACACCACCATGCCTAGGTCCCGCTCTTCTTTAGTGGACAAAAGTACTTCACCTCCTATACTGTATTGCTCCCTTGGATTGAAGCAGCCCAAATGCATGACCTTACATTTTTTAACATTAAATCCCAGCTGCCAAATTCTAGACCATTTTTCAAGCTTAGCTAGATCCCTTCTCATGTTATCTACACCTTCCTACACCTACTCTATTGCAGATTTTGGTATCATCCACAAAGAGGCAAACCTTACCCGACAGTCCTTCCGCTATATCACTAACAAAGATGTTAAAAAGAATCGGACCAAGGACAGATCCCTGGGGCACAGCACTGGTAACATCCTTCTCCTCAGAGTGAGCTCCATTTACTTGTACTCTGTCGCCTCCCACCCAACCAATTTCTAACCCAAGCAGTAACTTTAGGGCCATCCCTAGGGTGCTCAGTTTGTTTATAAGTCGCCTGTGAGGAACAGTGTCAAAGGCTTTACTGAAATCTAAATACACCACATCTAGAGCTCTCCCTCGGTCCAACTCCCTGGTCACCCAGTCAAAGAAATCAATCAGATTTGTCTGACAAGACCTGCCTCTGGTGAATCCATGCTGCCTCGGATCCTGTAATCTGCTGGACTCCAGAAACCTCACTATTTTCTCTTTCAGCAGCATTTCCAATAATTTATTCACCACTGAAGTTAAACTAACCGGCCTGTAGTTTTCAACCACATCCTTACTTCCGCTTTTGTGTAAAGGCACCACATGAGCCTCTCTCCAGTCCTTTGGCATCACCCCCGACTCCAATGAGGCATTGAAAAGGTCAGTCAGTGAAGCTACTAGAATGTCCCCAAGTTCCCTCAGTATTCTAGGGTGTATCCCATCCGGTCCCATCGCTTTGTCTACTTTAAGTTGAGCTAGTTTCTCACGAACACAGTCTTCTGAAAATTGTTCAAGATGTCCCTTGCTTCTGTTCCTTTTTGTGGGTGTTTT
This sequence comes from Ichthyophis bannanicus, assembly GCA_033557465.1. Lineage (NCBI taxonomy): Eukaryota > Metazoa > Chordata > Amphibia > Gymnophiona > Ichthyophiidae > Ichthyophis > Ichthyophis bannanicus. The sequence continues at coordinate 60,980,995 of CM066045.1, forward strand.
CTGAGGTCCTGCTCCTGATTCTTCATCTGTGAACCCAGAACAAAAATATTTGTTAAGCAATTCCGCTTTATCCTTATCAGCTTCTATATATTCCCCCCCTGCACCCTTGGGTCTGACAATACCACTTTTGCCCTTCCTCTTCTCACTAATATATCTGAAAAATGCCTTATCCCCCCATTTTATTGGATTGGCTATTTCCTCCTTTTGAATCTTTGCCTTCTTGACTACTTTGCTAGCTTCTCTAAGTTTTTTGAAATACAGATGCCTGTCTTCCTCTCTCTGTGATCTCTTGTATTTCATGAAGGCCTCCCTCTTTTTCTTCACTTTTTCAGCTACTTCCTTCAAAAACCATAGCGGTCTCCTTTTCCTTTTGCCTTTATTTACCATTTTAACAAAAAGGTTGGTTGCCCTTAAAATACCCCCTTTCAGTTTTGCCCACTGTTTTTCTACATCCCCCAGCTGTTCCCATCCCACTAACGACTCCCTGAGGTATTGGCCCATCTTCGCAAAGTTAGTCTTCCTAAAGTCTAAGATCCTCACCTTGGAATGGATTCTAACATCCCTAGTTCTAATACTGAACCCCACCATCTGGTGATCACTGGATGCAAAATGATCTCCCACTACAACATCAGAAACACTTTCACCATTGGTAAGCACCAAGTCCAGTTTGGCCCCTTCACGTGTGGGGTCTGTTACCAATTGCCTGAATAGTTCTCCCTGTAGAGAATCCAGGATCTCCTTACTTCTAGATGATACTGCAGCAGGAATGTGCCAGTCAACATCTGGCATATTGAAATCTCCTATCAGTAGCACTTCCCCTTTCTTAGCAATGCTGCGTATGTCTTCAATTAACTCTCTGTCCACCTCTTCCTCTTGTGAGGGAGGTCTCTATATCACACCAATGCAAATAGATTTCTCTTTCCCTCTTTCTAGTTTAACCCACAATGCCTCCTCTCTCCCTTTTAAGCTCTGTAATTCCAAAGCTTTAATAGTAGTTTTTACATATAGTGCCACTCCTCCTCCCCTATGGTTCCATCAAGTTTCTAAGAAGACCTTGAGGTAATCTCTATGGAGTGATCATAGTTAAAATCCAAACTCCAATGAGCATGGGAAAACTGAATGGGTGGGTGATGACCTTGTTGATTTGGTTGGTTTGGGTGGTTTTGTGGATTGCATAAAGCTTTATGTTAATTTGTGGAGGGCGGGGTGGGGGAGGGGAATGGGTACTGGATTAAATGTTGGCCTTACAAGAATCAATAGAGAAGGTCTGAAATAACCCAGCAGTGGAGGTACTAGAGGGCATCACCATAGTTGATTTTAAGCATGTTTGGGACAGATATAGAGAGCAGTGGTAGGGAAAGGGTTGAAGGTTCAGGTAAAAGACATGGGGTTGGTGGGGTCGGGAAGGGGATTGTATATGGGAATTTATATGCTTGTCTTCCTAAAGTACAACTTCAGTTGGGCTTTGGATGGGCCATTGTGGTCTTTTCTCCAAATTTACTAAGTTACGTTAGAAAACCATCAATACCCAGATAGATGTGAAATCCACAGGTATTTTTTTTTTTTTACCAGTAGAGTTGGGCTAATTTTCAAAGCATATATTTACTTTGAAAATTGCCTAAGGGTGAAGTTTTTGTTGTCGTTAAGCGCTGTTGTCGATGCTGACTCCTGGCGAGCCTATGGATAGTTTCTCTACTACTGACCTGTCGACAATGACACCTAACAATTTTTGCTGGAAGTTTTTCTGAGAAAGAAAATGTGTGCATGTTTTGAAAACATATGTGTCTACTCCCAACCCTGCTCCCACCTCTTGGAACGTCTCCTTATGACAGTAAGAAGGGGACATGTAGTGGAGCTAGTGCTTGTCTTTACCTGAATATAGGGTGGGGGGTTTTCTTGCAGAAGTGATTTTGAAATGATCTCTCTGTCACTTGTAATGCATTCTTTATTTTTTTCGGCAGCCTCCCCCATCCTCTCATTGGCCTGGTCCATACCTGTCTCTGCCTTGGTATACCTGTGAAATCTTGTGGCAATCAGAGCTTCAGACGATGAGTTCCAAAGGTGCTTTTGTGGAAGCATTCTTGAGATGCATTCCCAGACAAATATTTTGAAGTTATTTAGCCCGCTGCTTTGTTTTTCTTATGCTGCAGTGAAGATATTTTGACTGGCTCGGAACATATTTGACTTTGTCCTGCGGAGACTTGACTCCTGTAATTTTATTGTGAACACCTCAGGATTTCGCCACATCTTTGAAAGTCACTTGTGTAGTCAGTGCTGGATTTAGGCCTAAGCAATATACAAGGTGTGACAAAAAATAACCGAGACTGTGGCAGCCACGCCCATGACTCAATGCCAATTGGCTAACCGCTTATGTCACTGTGTTGTGCAACATCTTACCACTATTCTGCTATAATATTTTTCATCTATCTCACTCTGCTTTTCTTTTTCAGGTTTTTTTGTAGCACACTGCTCCATCGCTTTGTCACACAACTGGAGGTGGCAGAAATATGGAGCAAAGAATCAATTTGAAATATCTGGTTCAGTTGGAGAAGGGCCCAACTGAGTGTCTCCAAATTCTCCAAAAGGCTTATGGGGACGATGCAATGTCAAGGCTGTGAGTCTTTGAGTGGCACAAATGCTTTAAGACTGGCCGCGAGGAGGTGGAGGATGACCGCAAGTCAGGACGGCCTTCCACAACAAAGACGGCTGAGAACATTGACAGAGTGAACCAGCTGGTGCGGAGTGATCGCAGATTAATGGTGCAGATGATAGCTGAGGAGCTCAGCCTGAACAGAGTCAGTGAGGACTATCTTGGTGCAGGAGCTGGGGATGTGGAAGGTGTGCACCAAGATGGTGCCCAAGCTTTTATCGGATGACCAGAATGAGCACCGGGTCAATGTTTGTCGAGAAGATTGGAGAAAATCCAGAGTTCATTGGCTGAGTCATCACAGGAGACGAGACTTGGATCTTCCAGTACGACCCTGAAATCAAGAGACAGAGCTTGCAATGGAAGACTCGATTGTCACCCAGACCCAAGAAGGCACGCATGTCCAAATCAAGGATCAAGGTCATGCTGATCGCATTCTTCAACCAGAAGGGAGTGGTCCATCATGAGTTTGTGCCTGACGGTCAGACAGTCAACCAGCACTTCTACCAGCAGGTCCTCAATCGCCACCACGACTGGGTTCGGCGCAGCAGGTGGACTCTGTGGAGAGACAAGTCGTGGCTGCTCCACCACGACAATGCACCCGTACACACCACGCTCATTGTGAGGCAGTTCTTGGCCAACAAACAGATCACAGCTCTCGACCACCGTCCTTATTCCCCAGATCTTGCACCGTGTGATTTCTGGCTCTTCCCCAGGCTGAAGACTGTCCTCAAAGGAACTCTTTCGCCTCTTTAGAAGAGATCAAGGCCACTGTGATGAGGGAACTGAGGGACCTCAAGGAGGAGGACTTTACCCAGTGCTTCCGTACGTGGCAGAAGCGAATGCAGAAGTGCATTAACTCTGGGGGGATTACTTTGAAGGAAACAATGTGTAATTTATCTGTAGATTTTGTAATAAAACATTTATGGGACAGTCTTGTTTCTTTGTCACACCTCGTAGACACATGCTTAGGGCAATAAATTCATAAGGCACTAAAAATGGGGGCTTAGGACTACCCACTTTCCAATATCTGGGAGATGTCCCTCCCCACCCATCCTCTGCTTTAGTATTATGATCTTAAATCCAGCCCTACTCGCAGTGGGATAGAGGGAGACAGAGGCATCTAATAAAGAAAGGTTACAGCATTTGCGACGCAATGGGGCTCAGGAAATAAACACAAATTTGCTAACAAAACTATGGGCTACATAATATCAAAAGCTGAATGAATTAATTAATTCACATTTATTGACCGCTATACAAAAACAATTACTCAGAGCGGTGTACAAAATAAAACATAATATAACACAACAATGATATAATATACAAAATTATATAACCCCCTTTACTCCCACAGACTCCATACAAACCCAACAAAGAGACCAATAAACCCCACCAAAGGCCTGACCCGACGAAACTCTTACAACAAAGGTGCCCCGCAAAAAACACTGGAAGTGAGTTCCACAATAACAGGGCCTGCACAAAAGATGCACGCAACTGCAGACCATCTCTGTGCATCACCCAAACAGATGGTACTTCTAACTGAAAAGCCTCCTCTGAGCGAAGGGAATGCCGTGGAATATTCCAGTGAACAGAAATAGGGAAGGGCCAAATGATAAAAAATCTTAAAAGTCAATAACGGAACTTTGTTAACAATGCATTGCCGGATCGGAAACCAATGCAATTCTTGTAAAATTTGGGAAACATGAGAAAACGTACCCAGCTTTTTAACGACCCGCGGAACAGTATTCTGAGCTCCTTGCAACCGAGACATTTGAAGATGTTTGTTAGATGATTTGCCACTTCAAATAAATTCTTCTGTTTCATAGTTAGGAAATCAAATATCCTGTTCTCTTCACTCTGCACAGCAGCGCATCCTGAAGGTGTACTTGAAGCATCATTGGCTGTAGACCTTCTACTGCATTCTGCTATTGCAAACCTAGATCAAGGAGGTGAACATAAGAACATAAGATATGCCATACTGGGTCAGACCAAGGTCCATCAAGCCCAGTATCCTGTTTCCAACAGTGGCCAATCTAGGTCATACGTACCTAGCAGTTTCCCCAAAAGACACAGGTTTCGCAATGCCTTGTACTGGGTCAGACAATCTTCTATGGTCTTAGGATTTATGAGTAATTATTCAGTTGAGCCAAAAAATACCAAAATTACTCAAATGGCAAAATGTAAAATATCAGACCCAGCTAAAATTTTGCCTGGTGTTCTGAAATTCATACAAATAATTTCAAATAGTTCATATAAATATTTTTGTCTGTGGTACTCCAATACATTTTCCTAAGCGGGTCTCAGACTAGGAGCCGCGGCATATGTAACTGCCTTCATTCGCTCCTTTTGTACTGGGTCAAGCATTGATATCCTGGGTCCCTTCTTAATAATGGTTTATGGACCTTTCCTCCAGGAACTTGTCCAAACCTTTTTTAAACCCAGCTACACTAACAGCCTTTACTACATCCTCCGGTAACAAATTCCAGAGTTTGATTACATGTTGAGTGAAAAAATATTTTCTTTTATTAGTCTTAAAATAGTTTACCCTGTAGCTTCATTGCATGTCCCCTAGTCTTTCTATATTCTGATAACATAAACAATAGATCTACGTTTACCTGTTCCACTCCGTTCATTAATTTATAGACTTCTATCATATCTCCCCTCAGCTGTCTCTTTTCCAGGTTAAAGAGCCCTAACCTTTTTAGCCTTTCTTCATAGGAGTATCCTTCCATCCCCTTTACCATTTTGGTGGCTCTTCTCTGAACCTTTTCTAATAATGCTATATCCTTTTTAAGATACGGTGACTAGAATTGCACACAATATTCAAGGTGCGGTCTCACCATGGAACGATATAGAGGCATTATAATATCGTTTGTTTTATTTTCCATTCCTTTCCTTATGATACCTAGCATACCTATTTGCTCTCTTGGCCGCCGCTGCACACTGGGCCGAGGGTTTTAACATGTTATCCACAATGATGCCTAAATCTTGTTCCTGGGTGGTGGTTCCTAATGTGGAACCTTGCATCGCGTAACCATAGTTTGGGTTGTTCTTTCCTAGGTGCATAACTTTGCACTTGTCTACATTAAATTTCATCTGCCATTTTGATGCCCAGTCTTCCAATTTATCAAGATCCTCTTGCAATTTTCGATACTCGAGGGCAATAGGTGAAAGAGGGTAGATCAAGTTTTGCTGGTGGGTGTCATGTTCCAGAGTTTTCTGGGTGGTATTAGTACTTCTGGCAGAGCTTGTTGGGGGTTGTCAGGGGCTGAGGAGGGTCTCGGCTCACTGGAAGCTGAGCTCACTGTAGGGTATTGCATACTGGGGAGATAACATAGAGCTTGCTCTGGGTTGCCAAGGACTTGTAGGCCTTCTTCTGCTTGTGTTCATCTATCAAAATCATATTTCTTTCAAACGTTGAGCACATTTCAGTGCTTGGTGTTGGCCTCTTCAAGATCCTGAATTATTTGATTGATTGATTTATTTAGTGAGACTTCTAAACCGCCCTATCGAACAGAGTGGTGAACAGTCAATATACAAAAAAACAATACATACAATGTCACCCCTCAATCTCCCATCCTCATCTCTCAAAAAACAAACTATACAATGGCCAGTTTCTCTCCTACCCCATTGTCCCCAATGGCCTTCCGAAAGAACAATGTGCTTTCCAGAATGATCCAAAGTCAGGGCATTCCACAACGCTGGTGCCGGCCTTATTTTGATGGGCCACATGTCGCATCTGTCTATAAGAAGGTATCACTAACAAATGACCGGTCTGAGACCATAAAGGCCAACCAGGAACATATGGCACCAGCTTATCCCTAAGAAAAGACTGTGCCACACCACACAAAGTCTTAAAGACCAAGACAACGGCCCTAAATTCAGCCTGAATCATCTTAACTGGTAGCCAATACAATTCCTGCAAAACAGGGGTGACATGATTGTATTTCCGCAACTAAGCAGTGGCATTTTGCATTAACTGAATGCGCATTACACGCTTCTGGGCCAAACCAAGAAACAAAACATTACAATAATCTATTCAGGTCAAAATTAATGGCTGGGTCACCACTCTCAAACTAGCTTCAGTAAATTTTTGGGGTTTCCTTTTGAGTTTTGTTTAATATACATATTAAGTTATTTTTGTGTGCAGGCTTCATTATTAAGATTTGAACAAAATGTTTTTGAAAAAATGGACCGATGATGATTTATGAGCATGCTAGCGTTGGCCCTTGTGGCTGCTATACTAGAGGGTCTGGTTGGACCATTATTGGCTGAAAGAACTGTTTGAGGTCCTTTATAATGTAAGATCCATGATTTATAAAATATAATTTGAGAAATCTGTTTTTTTTGTGGCTGGTTATTGGGATTTCTCCAGGTATATATTTTTTTGAATTCAGTAAAATATGGGCATAATTGCCAGATCCGCCGCAACAGCATAAACAAAGTCCTGACCAAGAAGGACACATGTCCCTCCATACCGAACCAGGAGTCCAGCTGAACTCCCAAATCCCGACATTCTGACTGGACCACCTGCACCATATCAGGACCGACAGGAACCTGCTGACCGTCCACACCTTTTTCTGCAAAAGGCAACAGCTCGGTCTTTGACACATTCAACGTAAGCCCCAAAGCCAACCCAATAAAAGAAACAAACTATCCCGATTCAAAACCTCCAAATATGACTGCTCTGCAGAAAGTGGGATGAGAACTTGTATATTATCTGCGCAAACATGAAATTGCAGCCCGCAGCCCACATTGCCCTACATAGGGGTACCAGGTAAAAGTTAAACAACCAAGGCGAAAGAATTAGCCCCTGCAGCAACCCCACATCCAACATATATGAAGCTGACAACACGTCCCCTACCTTAACCACTTGCGAACGCACACTGAAATAGGAGGAAAACCATGATAGTACTGTCCTCCTGAAAAAGAGACAAACAATCCAACAGAAGACCACGTTGAATCATGTCAAGAGCTGCAGACACATCCAATAATAGCAGAATAGCATTCTGACCCTTATCACAAACGGAATGAACATCATCCATTAAGGACACCAGCAAGGTTTCTGTACTATGAAATCAGCAAAACCCAGCTTGACAGAGGTCCAAAACCTGATGCACCGGCCGATAGTTAGAAAACACTTACTTATCAGAAGATAAAGCCTTCAAAATAGGAGTAACAAAAGCAGACTTCAGCTCCCCCGGGAACTCACCATCTCGTAGGGATGTGTTAATAATTCCACAATGATGAGAATCCACCAACTCTCCACCCAAACGTACCAACACTACCGGACATGGGTCAGACCCGCAGTGAGTAGGATTCATAGAAGACAACCAACAGTGCACTTCTATGGGAGATACAGTAGCAAACTATGTAAGGGCTGTGCTCAAGAAGTGGGTAGCGCAAAGGTGTTGCATGGTCTGCCTCACACCACAACTGCAAGTCTCCAATCTGTAGAGCCTCTCTAGTGTGCCATGTTGGTTCTTGACCTGCCAATTCAGGAATTGAGAAGATTTAGGGTTTTTCAGGTGTAGGTGCTTGCTCTGGGGCATCAGATCCTAGAGAAAGGAACCAGAACTTGCTGTGGAGAGTCAGATTCTGGAAGAGCAGAGCTTACTGGCAAGGAGGACGTAGAATCACTGGAGGGTAGAATCACTGGAGGTCAGAGCTCACAGGAGGTATTAGGTGTTAGGAAGAGGGGACAGAGCTTGTATAGGGTAAATGCTTGTTTTGAGGGTTCAGGTTCTGGGGTAGAATTGGCCCTGAAGAGGTAAATCCTTACACCGGGTTGTCAGTCCAAATCTGGGCAGCCTCATGAGGACACCTATGTGAGAAGCCACAAAGGTAGCTATGTGCATTTCTGAAATAGACTCCCAAAACCTGATCCATCAGAGTGAAAATGCAACACACTGCATACCAGTGTATTGTATAAAATCTGCAGCACAATTGTACATCACAATTCCACCTAAATTATGGCCCCGAGAATACCTATAAGCAGATCACATAAAAGCAGGCAAACGCTTTCCGTGCATCCGCTTTTTATGGCATATGAGGTCATGGAATTTGCTAAAAGCCCTTTAATGCAGGTAACGCAGGCTTTACAAGCTTAGAAAATTACCCCCTTAAAAGCTATTCAGTGAAATTTGTCAGTCATGCTTCAGATCCCGAAGGACGGCTGTGCGCATCACCAGGAAACACCATAACAGCTAGCACTAATGGGCATTCTCCTGGCAGCGGAAGAACATAGGAACTGGCACTCCCTGGCATAGTTCCACCGGGACAAGTCTGAGGGGCAGCTACAGCTTACATACCTGCTTCCCCCTTAAATCCATGTGGACAGAGAATGTCCTGCCCATCCACTGAGCAACACTGCTCAGGCATGCACCTAGATTCACTAAGAAATGTATTTCTTTTCACGTTTGTACCAAAGAAAGAGCTAATTAAAGCAACAGTGCTTAATTAGAAAAATATAAGCAATTCAATTACTGGTTAACATTGTCTTTTCTGTGTTCTTTTTCTGTTCCACACCCATGGAGCCACTTTAGCTTTGTAACGTTTTTGAAAATTTTCTCCCCACCTCTACTTAGCCACACCCACTGCTAAAAATTTGGGTTGCCATCACTGGGCACAAATCCACACACACACACACCCACACCCATATAGGCACTGCACCAACACACAAGAATGCATGATTCCCACCCAGAGAGCTTAAGGATGGAGCTTTCCTATAATGGGGTGAGTGTAGTTATACATAATTTATGGAAAGCGTTTTTCATACCGGCAGAGGGGAAAAGGAAGCATGAGAAAGGGTGTATCAAGAGAAAGAAAACCTTTGAATAAGATCTAAGGAAGTGTAACCAGGCAAGTGATTAGACCTGAAGATGCAGCTGTTCCTACATTTCTCGTGTAACAATAGCGGGTTTGTAGAAAAGCTGAATGTGTGTTTAGACAGTAATTTCGGCTTATGCACTTGTGATTGCCTTTGGAACTCGTTTGAAATGCTAATTTTAAACCTGTCAGGAGTTGGTTTATCAAAAGCAATAACTGAGGTAGGACAAACAAAACTTGTCCAGGATAAATAACAGGAATGCAAAGGATTTTAAGAAATACAGAAAGAAATTAAACTGCAGTGCTCTACAGCGCCCGCACCTTGCACGAGACCCTTGAATCGTCTCAGGACGCTTTCATCCATCATTGCTGCTGGCAGACCATGAAGAAACGTCCTTAGGAAAGCAATGTGAAAGGAAAAAAGTTGGTGGAAGTTGTTTGTCTGGTTCTGCTAAGGGCCCTACACTTGTTGCTTCATTTCACTCTACGGAGTCTCTGCCAACCAAGTTCCAGATCTCTCCTCAGCAAGGGGCTGCTTCCTTCCTTCCAAGCTGCCCCCCCCCCTTCTTCTCTCTCCTTTATCCTAAGGTATAGAGCAGCAGGCAAGGACCAGCAAAGCCACGGTTCAAATCCAACTTCTGGTCCTTGTGATCTTGGGCCAGTCATGCCTCCGTTGCCTCAGGTAGAAACTTAGGGCCTGATAGTCAAAGGCAAACCATGAAATGCCACGAGGAGGGATAATCAGCAGCACTAATCATGTTAGTACCACTGAATATCTGTGGGTGCCACTGCCGCACACCCCAGTGCTAACCGGTTAACATCGGGGTGTGTCTGGGGCAGCATCTGACCATAACTTGGCAATGGTGATATTGAGCTGCTGCCTGGCTATGGCCACACAGTGAAAGTACGGCTCAGAAAAGGCTGGCTTTACGTTCGCTGCGGAAGCTAACTGGGCAGACACCAGATTTGGCCCCAGCACTGAATATCTGGACGTAAGGTTCCGCGCCAGTGACTAGCCGCCGACGCTCAATATTGGGCATATAGATTGTAAGCCCTCTAGGGATGGAAAATACCTACTGCACCTGAATGCACCTCACTTTGAAATGTGAGAAAAGCGGTGAGCTAAATCCAATCCAATCCAGTTCCCTCCCCCACGCCCTGGTGACCTCCATTCACTAGTCAGATCCTTCTTACCTCTGCTCTCCATCATCGCCTTCAAACTCCACACTTTGCACCATGCTACGCTTATGTCTAGAGCCCTCTTCCTGAGTCAGTGAGATACATCCCCTCTCTGCTCAGGTTCAAATATCACTTAACTCACTTTTCTCAGGCTGCATTGAAATCTTAAGCTCTCCCTACTCATAGCCTGATTAATCGTAAGCAGGTTTACTGTTTGAGATACATTTCTGAAGCCCCTTACTTGCCGTTCTTGTGTTGTCTTGCCTAGAGTGTAAGCGGTTGTGTGTATCTCCAAAGAAGTGCGTGCCCCTTGTAGCACTATAGAAATAAGTAAACTTGCTGCTGTGAGACTGAAGGAAATCCCTGATGACTTGTAATGTTGCTAACATAAAAGAATGGAGGATGTAAAGGAGGAACTCGACTCCCAGGCTTAGCATCAAAACCGACACTACTCAAACACCACAAACAAGACAGTGCCAGAGCGGCCCTCTGGTGGCTGGCCGGCAAAGGGTTGCAAATAGCAGCCCATATATATTTTATTCCCCATGAAAGAAACCGCTGAAGTAAAAGGAAGTGGAAATGTCCATGGGATTTAGCGTCCATGGCAGGTTTCAAAGTAAGAGTGCACACACACATACTTTTTCTTTGAAACTGGGGGCCAAATGTAGCTGCAAACTTTGTCCCAAAGTGTGCGGTTTCAAATTTGCCCCATTTATGACCTAAATATCTGTACCTGGGGGAAAGTGGGGACATCACAGATGCCTTCAGACACCTCCGGCAGTGACCTAAGTTCAAATGAGAAGCCCACAAGCAAAATTTGCTTAAGGCCCCTCAAAAGGGCAGCAGCCATAAAAAGAGAGAGAGAATACCTTCTCCTCCTGTTCTCTTCTCCACCGCCCTCCCCCCCGAAAATATAGGAAAACATTAGCAGTCAAAAACATTATACTTTTAAAAAAGGTTGCCGCACTGCTCCACGCCCCCTCTCTTTCTGTAAAGTGCTGTCCCACCGCAGCTGGAGGCCCGAGAAAGCACTTCCCATTGAGGGGCTGAAATCTCTCAGTCCTCCAGTTATTGCGGGGCAGTATTTTACAGAAAGAGAAGGGGCGCAGAGAGGTGCGGAGTCACAAACTTCTTTTAAAGTAACTGTGAAGAAGTTTGCCGCTGTTGTTGCCACTGTTATTTTGGGATCGCTGGGCCCTCTTCTGACCCCCCCCCCCTCCACACACATTGCAGGGACTGCTTGGGTGGTATTTACCGTACGCCACTGACCTCTGGCAACTCATAAATGCACAAGAGAACGATGTATTTTTGGCAAAATGTTCTCAAACAGAGATTAAATATGAGCCTGGAAGGGGTGTGGCATGAAGTAGTATTGCCTGCCAAACAGAGTGGTAAATGGTTGGTGGATCCCAATGGAGATAGTGGGAGAAAAATTCCCATCAGAATCCATGAAGGCAAGTAAGTAGAAAACAGGCACCAATGGTGGGGGCGAGAGGGTAAAGATGCTGATCAATATGACTTGGTGAGTTGGGAATAGGGGCCAATAGATGGGGGTTAACCATTTGGTCTTGATCTCCTGCCTGCAAATTTCTTAATTGATTCTGAAATGTGTTTGCTGTGGCTATGGGAATGCAGACTTGGAGCCTGGCATGTGACAAAGTTGGGCATCAGTTCAGCCATGATTATGCCCAGAGGTGTGCTAGAACATTCTGCTAAACTAAGAGAGGGCCCCCACCCCCTTCACTCACACACACACTAAACACGGCAGCACCAGAGCCAAGCTTTTTATTCGCTTCATCATTATGAATTAATTTGCTATTTATTGTTTATATTGCTAATCGTAATGAGACTAAATTATTCAGTGGGCCCCTCATTAATAATTTATGCCGCTTCCTGGCCTGTGGCTCTTAACGACGAGGCGCAGCGCCTGCACAGCAAGAGCAGATGTCGAAGAAGAAATTCCAATGAAGCCGCCATCCCTCTCCCCAGTTCAAGGCATTATTATTTTATTTTCTTCTGTTTAATTGCTCTGAAAAGAGCCTGGTGCTACCTATAAATGATCTAGGAGAAAAAACAATGGCAGGTAAAGGATGATAAAGCCCGTCTTCCCATCACAAAACCGTAGAGCTCACCTGATCTTAGACTTTACCATCAGTTCCTTTGTGCTGTCTTCAGATGTTCTTCAATTCCGATACTGCTTTACCCCCCACCACTGCCCCAGAGGAATCCAAGCCAGGAATCCACCACTGTTTCTGTGAAAAAACAAAATCTCCTGCTGTTGTTCCTCAGTCTACTCTCATCCATCTTCATCTCGTGACCTACTTGTTCTAGACCTTCCTTTCTGGTGAAAAATGCTTGCTTCTTCTGTACATTTTATATCTTGGAGGTATTGAATGTCTTGATCATCTCTCCATTTTCCTCCTCCCTTCTGGAATATACCGTTTAGGTCCCTAAGCCTTGTTCGTAGGGTATACCATACAGGCTCTTCATCGTTATAGCGTCCTGCATATATCCTTTGGAAATACGGCCTTCATAATGAGAATGGAGGTAATTTTATATTGAGCTACATAAAGTTACGCACCATCAAAACGTGTAAGTCACCGATTTACAATGAATTACACACTGGGATGAACACTTACGGGCATACTTTAGGAATCTAGGCCTACGGTTGGCGTAAGTGCTTGTGCCTAGGTTTTATGCAAATTTAGTACCACTAATGCCCTTACGTTATAAAGTAAAGTACCCACGTTCCTTACTTTGTAAAATAGGTGTGAAATATACACGTTAACCTAGGCACGCCTTATAAAATGACTTTCCGCGTGCTAGGTGAGGTCTTGCCAATGACCTGTAAGAGGCCTCATCGCCTCCTTTTTCCATAGAGTTTTATGTCAACCCAGCAACGTGCAGTTTCTCATGGGAGCTTATTCACACAGGGACTTGGTTAGCTCATAAGAAAAACCTCCAGAGCCCTGGGCATTGGTGTGCAAGGCTGAAGAAAGCTGAGCCGTGCAGAGATCAGAGTAGCTGAATGGCGGAAAGTGCTATAAAGACGTTCTCTCTCCTATTAGGTCTCCTGACCAGTGAGAAACACACTCAGCAGACCGTGAAAGACTAATTGCTGAAGGAGAGGCATTTGCTCTTTTAGATTTCTTTTGAACGTCTCAGGATTTCACCACATCTTTGAAAGTCACTTGCGTAGTCCTGGCTGGAGTTAGACATAGGCAATATAGGCATATGCCTAGGGTACCACATTCTGAAGGTGCCTAAACACTGCATTTTGGGACCCATCCCCCTCTCCAAACTTCTCACCAGTCCTCTGTCTGTTGGCATCAGAACCTTTAACCCGGCCCTGGTTCTTTCAGCAGGTATACAGGTCTGATTGAGAGGAGCCCGAGCGATGTGATCAAAAGGCCCTGAAAAAGCCTGTAACATGAGACCAAACTACCTCATCAGGACGAGCCTGTGGGAGCCCAAATGTAATCTTGAGCTCACCTGTTCACATGCACATTGGACAAACACACAAGGGCTGACGCAGAAATGTTAGTGCGCTGTCTGAGCATAGGTAGTGCGACATCCACAATACAGAAAAGAGATTGGTGCAAATGTGAAATCACTGTGCAGAAGCTAGCCCCCATGCTAGCACACAGCCTGTGTAAATCCATTCAAAGGACACGATAAGCAAGCAATTAGCTAACCCACCTGGATGTAGAGAAATGCACAGAAGAGCAAAGACTGAACTTAACGCCAGAACTTTAACACCCACTCGAAGGAGACGTAAGCAGAGCCGATGTTAGACATGCACGGGCCTAAGACAGACGCTGGTGAAGGGCCCCAAAACCTGCCTGCAGGCTATGCCTCCTTCAGCTTGAGGTAGACTTGGGGGCCCGCTGTAGCATGAGGGCCCAAGGCAATTGCCCTGTTTGCCACCTCCTAACTCCAGCCCTGGACGTAAGGGGTCTGTGCTCAGTGCCAAGGAGGAATTTATGTCTGTTTTGTGAGCAGAGAACCCCCTGTAACATTTTCTGGGCTTTGCCGAAATGAGCTTTTTTTTAAAAAAAAAACAACAACACAGGGGGATCGTGCTAGAATGAATTATATGTGCATATGATGGAATCGTATGTGCACATGATGGCACCAGTCTTCACGGCATATTGCTCAGAATAATATCACTGTTCAGAGACCCTGATATTGTTCAGAGTAAAATTTCTGAGTAGAAATATGTGCACCTAGAATTCCAGCATATGCGCAAAAATGCAGGATCTAGGCGCTGCTAACGAAGATGCCCGTGCGCATGCAAGTGCCGGTTTAGCGCCAACTTTCTGCACCTATATCATTTGCATGCCATTTGCTTGCTGCCTACAGGTGCACAACTTCTGCAACTAAAAAACCACATACATGGCTTTTAGCACACAACTCTTTGCCGGCTTATAGAGAAAAGAATTGAAAGAAAATGGAGCAATCTCTATCAGTAATGAAAGATTCTTTTGTTGAACAATGTGAACCTGATTAAAGAGAAAATAAAAGCGAAATGTTTTGGCATAAGTTGAATTTCATATAATTTGGCTCAACAAAAAACCATTGTCTGCAGTTGATTATCTTTTAATGTTCAGCAGGAAGGTTGAATGATTTTTTCTAACTTAAAATTGTCTGATCTTTTAGGCAGCTCGTTGGGTCCACCGCCTTAGTTTTATTTTCTAGGGTTTCAGCCTCTCCTCGGTCTCCAGTAGTATCACAGAGCATGTGGGCTTGTTCATCCTTTAATAGGCACAGTAATGGGGGATCACTCCATCCAGTTACATTGCCAGATCTGCTCCCCCCCCCCCCCAAGCAACCTGATCTAAACAAACCATTGGAAAGACCTACCCTGGCATGTTTGTCTATGTGTTTGCCCCAGTAGCTGATTCACATTAATTTTCTTTGCAGTGTGCATGGCCAAAAAACTTAGGGGTATGTTTACTAAACTGCGGTAACAGTACATAACGCGTGTAATGATGCGCTAACGATCGTAACGCTCCGCGGCGCGGTAAAACACCGCAGAAGGTGGAGAGAGGGCGGAGAGAAGGGGTCAGTGGGCGGAGAGTGGGCGGGGAGAGGCTCCCTGCACACTAACGCACTGATCTGAAGAGCTGAATCCAAACGCGATTGAAAACCTGCCGTTAAATGCACATTACAGGGGAGAGAAACCATTTCAGTGTCAGCAATGTACAGCCCAGGCAGGGAAACCAAAAAAAAGTGATACGTGTGATACATGTGCACAGAACAAAAGGGCACATAAACACTGAAAATGACCCCAACAAACTGGAAAAAATCCATAACCAAGCTGGCCAATAGTGGTATCAATGAGAAACATCAACCCCTCCCCCCCCCCCCCCGAGTAAGCTCCATAGAACAGATAGAAATCGTGGAAGGGTCTATACTCCGTCCCCATACAAGGTGAATGAGCCCACAGTGAAATAGCGCTGCTCAGGGTTTTCCCCACCATCGGACAGGGTTCCTATGGCGTGCACATGTCCCGCAAAATCATGGCGGGCATGTCGGAACGGCAACTGGACAGATGCCGGAGAAGGGATATACAGAGGGCCGCAGGCGGCACATGCTGTGGTGGAGCTGGGCCACAGTGCGGACTAGGGTGATGCTTAGGTGGCCCATACGAATGCTGAAACAGCAGAGCAGCCAGACAGCAACTGCTGAAGGCCCAACATGGGCACGAGTGTGTTTTCCACAGTGTCACAGGGGATAGTACCCAACAGCTACCCCCAAGGGCACGGAATATTGGCAGGTGGGGCTGGGGGGAGCGTGGACGTCTATGCAGGCACCCCTACCCCAGAACCCACACCATAGGCAGCCACCTACCTGCACACTGGATGGCCTGAGACTGCGCACCACCAGCACCACCAGCAGAAGGGCATGTCAGCATGGTGGCTGAGGGATACTGGTGGTGGAGGGGGCAGTGGCAGCTGCCCAGAGCAGACCGTGGCCTAGCCCTGTGTAGGTGGGTGCTGTGTACTGCAACAGACGGGCCCTGTCTGACGAACAATCATGGTATCACCAAGGAATGTACTAACTCTGTGACAACAAGGTGGTGCAGTGCAGAAAACCAGTGTATTCAGAAGCAAAGGGTCACAGGTTCAAGTCCCAGCTGTGGTTCCTGCCAACCCAGTCCCTGTATTTTACCCACTACTACAACATGCTAATACAGACAGCACCTTTATTGCAGATGACATAAACATGCCCAAGACACCTACATTTTACCCTACAGAGCACGGACACCATAAACATGCGCATTACCTAGAGCAGAGTCTCCCAAATGCAGTCCTGGAGGGCCAAACACCATTCCGGTTCCATGCTACCTCTGATAAAGATGCCTGTGCTGCATTTCTATGTGCCACCCCCATGGTATGCAGATGTATCTCATGCATATTCATGAGGGACAGCATGAAAACCCGAACAGTGTTTGGCACCGCAGGACTGGAGTTGGAAACCTCTGCCGTAAAGCAGCAGCCAACAGGGGCAGACACACCCGCACCCACAGGCCCCATTATCCAAAGCCTCATGGAGAGGCAGGACTTTGGGCTCTGCGTGCATCTCCCAATACTAGCACTTGCATACCTTAGTAATGCCACCCTAAACCTGGGAATATGGTACACATCTTTAAAAAGGTTGCTATGATTACTGGCAGATAACAATTCCTAGGTTAAGTACAATTTTCTGAGTGAGCTGCATCATAGCAACCTTTCTGATGTCTGTGGAGTGTGCTACAGGTCTTGTGTCTGACAGTGCTTACCAAACTGGGGAGTGACTCCTACAGTATTGCGTACCATAGCCATGCCTGCACTGTGCCCAGGACTGGTGTGGTGGCCTGGGCTGTCCAACACCTCTATAGTTGCACAATGCTGGCATAGGTGTGGGGAGTGTGTGTCTGTCTATCCAGTGTGTGGTGGCTGCCAACACCCTCCACAGCCCACACTGCTAGCACTGTTGCCAGTATTGGCCTGCCAATGTGCATAATGAGGAGCAAGGTACCGTGGGAATAGCCTGGATAGGGTGGCCTGGCCTGGCCGCATCTGCACAGGGCATAGGGCAATGGCTCGGACATTGTAGTGCCCGGTACCACCTGCACGGACAGGGTGGCCATAGCATGTCCTGCTGGGAGGTCACTCTCACCCTAACTGAGCAGTGACCATGGCATGGCTAGGTTCCCCCATAGTGCTATATAGCATTTCACTCATGTGATATTTATGGGTTTTCTTTTGGGGCCCAATCTCTGACTTATCTGCTTGGTGTGTATGCTGACATCCCGGTTCTGGGTACATGCATCTCCTCCAGGACCATGCACTATGGACTAGCTGGTGGACTGACTGCAGCTAGTATGTGACTTGCTGGAACACCTTGCAGGGTGCAGCGGCTGGAGGTTTGCTGCTGGAGAATGTCAGATAATGGTGGGGGGCAGCTGAGCATTTCCAGGCCTGCCATCTGTCTGCTATTGCGTTATGGATGTGTACCGCTCTGTCTGTTCCCCAGCAGGACTGGGGTTGATGGTTCCCTCTGCTGCTACCATTGCAGGGAGGTAGACTGTGGATCTATTGGTGGGTGATCCTGTTTCCCACCCTGAGCCCCAGAGGGTGGGTTGTGTGGTGGTACATAATCTGTCTATGGGTCCATACACCACCCCCCCCCTTCACCTACAGCAGGTAACCATGGCACCAACACAGGATATGCACTATTCTGGGTGCATCATCGCCCATAAGGACTAGACATGACCGAGACATACAGCAGGACACAGATGTATCCTAGGTGTGTCTAACGGAACTACCTATCACACACTGATGGGGACCTGCAGCATGGTGTATTTCAGCCATGAAAGGTGCTGTGGACCTGGTGCTGGGCGCCCCACCTCAACCTCAGGGTGGGCACAGTACCCGCACAATGTGACTGTCTGTGGCTACTCTGTGGCAGTGCCACACACTGTCAGTTCCCCCTACCAGGCCAAGGTGCTGTGGGGGTGCATACCCAATCTTGTGCCCATCTCTCGACTGCTGATTTGCATGTGCAGTGCATCATGGGTACGGGTGGGTTAACCCTATCCTGGTAACCACAGCAGACAGTTTGTGTGGTGACGTGCAGTCCTTCTGCAGCCAGCCAGGGCTTTGTTCACAGCCTTATAAGGTGTCCTATAGGGGACATTATAGGGTGCCTTGGCGGACAGTACACTTTATAATGTGCCCTATGGAGTGCGTTATGGGGTGCCTTATGCGGCACCTTAGGTTATGCCACCGTGAGGGTGTGTTTGCTGGCAGCACTAATTAAAATACACATCAAATGTCTCAACAATCACTACTTAAATGTAAAGGGTGCTGCCTCAGCCAGCCTTATACATTAGGCCCACTGGGGAATCGAACCCATGACCCCTGTATCATCAGGCAGTGCTGTAACCATTGTGCTACAGCTCTGTTGCTGTGCTTGTATGCCTGCGCGCCTTCTTAAGATTAACGTGCGGTAACGTGCCCTGTAGCACTCGTTCATTTATGGCGCCTTGTAACGCGCGTTCTCGGTAACGATGTACCGCCCAGGTCCTTATTTGGGATTTCTGTCTCTACCGCGGCTCCTAACGCGAATCACACTAACGCAGTTTAGTAAAGATACCCCTTAGTTTTGCTTGTGCTCATTTAAAACAACATTTCCCAAATTTATGGCCATGTTTTAATGTTTATTTGAGCTAGTCATTTTTAGGTGCACACCGTATGCATCAAAGCACTTTAAAATATTTGCAATGTATGTGGGTTAATTCATAAATATTCACGCATACAAGCAATTTGCATGCTGTTAAATGTTGAAGTGTCCAAATAAACTGGATGCAGCCTCACGAACGCACATCCCTGAATTCTATCATCGCATCGCTGTTCACCAGTACAGAGGGACTAGAGCCGCCTTGCAGCGCAGAGGAGCTGTGGTTTCCTTGTTGGCAGTGAACAAATCTTTTTTATTTTTTTATCAGAACTTGAGCACAGTGAGGGTTATTGTCTCTTTGCTTTGCCTGTGGCTCAGTGCAACAAAAAAAAGATTTTTTTTCTGTGAACTTAAATGTATGAGGAAACATTCTTCACAAAGAAAATTTCACCCAGACTGATCTGTCATCCAGGAGTTTTCCCTTCTGGTTGGTTTGCTCATTGCTATGTTTTCTTTTTCTGTAGAATTTGGACTGTCAATCTTAACCGCAGGTTCCAGGGCAAAGACGTTGTCCAGCAGCCAGCAGGCAGAGGAACAAGCCATGATTAGGCCTGTTGTGCTCTGCCTGGGGGGTCACGCACAGCCCCATTGTCTCATGTTTGGCAGTAGCAAAACTCCAAGCCAGGGATGTCATTTTAAAGTCTGGCAGTATTCTTGTTGGGATTTTTTCATCCAACTGAACTTTTATTACAATGCAGTATACACTAATAGGTAAATTGGCTTCAGATGGAACGGGTAAAAGTAGATCGATTGTTTACTCCTTCAAAAAGTAGAAAGGCTAGGGTCACGCAAAGAAGCTACAATGTAGCACATTTAAGACTAATCGGAGAAAATATTTTTTCACCCAATGTGTAATCAAATTCTGGAATTCGTTACTAGAGGATGTAGTAAAAGCTGTTAGTGTAATCTGGGTTTAAAAAAGGGTTGGACAAGTTCCTGGAGGAAAAGTCCATAAACCATTATTATAGTGGATCTGGGGAAATCCACTGCTTACTCCTGCGACAAGCACTGGGAACCTGCCAGGTACTTGTGATCTGGACTGGCCACTATTGAAAACAGGATACTGGGCTTGATGGTCCCTTGGTGTGAGCCAGTATGGCATTTCTTATGTTCTCCCAATATTGGGACCTGGTGGTCAGCTTTTTTATTTAAACAGCCATATATTCAGCGCCACCACACGTATATTCAGCTGCTCTGTGTATAGCTATACAGCTTCCTTTAGGACAGACTGTAGTCTAATTCCCTATACAGATAGAGCCAAAGTGGTTAAAGCCATTTCTGCCGGCACTATCTGAATATGCTATTAAAAGTTGGCACTGAGATGAGTCGTACATTCACCAGCCGCCAGCAAACCATAACTCCTTTTGAACACTGACCTGACAACGTTTGAGTAATAGTATATGGGTGTTAGTTACACTGAAGGATAACAGTGGGCTAATTCTATCACGGAAAACATTTGAAATTAGGAAGATGAAACACTGAAACAAACACAGAAGGACTCAGGAAGGATATTGACTTTCTCGTCCATTATCGGATCTAGACTCTTGCAACTGTAAAGCCCTTCCATCATCTCCCCCCCCTCCCCCTTTACTGAGGTGCAATGGTATATGCAGGCAGCCTAAGACCTAGAGGAGCCCGCATGGTTTAAACCGCATTGCTTTTGCACCACCCTGATGAAGAGAGAAAGACTCTTGAAACCTTATCACACATGTGCTAAGCTAGTTCAATAAGCAGATTTCACCTACAGTTTGTTTAATGTTGATCTTTATTCAGGGCTAGTGCAAGTTATTAGATGCCCTCGGAGAAACTTCAGTCTTATACCTCTCCCCAGGATCTGTAATCATCTCAACACCATCCCTCCCAGAAAAATCCTATAAAAACACATAGTTGGACATCTTTTAAATATTAAACTTTATTTTGTAACAATCTACGTAATGAGGACAATTTCAAAAAGCCACTTACAAGGGTAAAGATAAGTGGACTAATTGCCCATTCTTCCTGCAGGTAAAAGTAAGCAGCGCCGACCCTAGCCCTGTGCGAGCGGTGCAGCTGCACAGGGAACAAAAAATTAGGGGTGCATTTAGGGCAGACCACTGGCCTCAGCTCCCCCCCCCCCCCCGCCTGCCCTTGCCTCCACCGCCGCTCTTCCTGTTCCCTTGGCAACTTCGGCAGTGGTGGCAGTGGAGTGGACCTCCAATTGAATAAATACACATGGGTCTTTCCGACTATGGGCTTGCATGGCTGGTCTGATCCCTCCCTCCTCTGATCTATGTTGGCATCAGAGGAGGGAGGGATCAGACTAGCCATGCAAGCGTGGAGTTGGAAAGGCTTGCCAAGGGAACAGGAAGGGTGGTGGTAAGGGCAGGCTGGGCAGAGAGCGCAGGGTGGAGCTAGCTGCAGATGAAGAGGTGTGGGGTAGGATGGGAAACGTGTGTGGTGGGGGTGCATTTATGGCTTGGTGTGGCCCTGAAAGGAAGCACCGATGAGTCTTTGAGCTTGTGCAGTTGTCAGGACTCATTGCTTTGCTTTGATTGTAGTTACTCTTTGCCGCTCCCCCAGAAACCGCTGCCCTTGATAACCACCTAGTTTGCCTAGTGCTTGGGCCGTTCCTGCCCTTATTTCTATAAATGTAAGTGGACTAACACAGCAAGCACAGTTCTTTGCCATGGAGGTGCAATGTTGTCTCGCTGAAGGACTGTGGGGTTCTTTTACTGGGAAAATTGCTGCAAGGAGCCGTGTCTCTCTCTCTTTCTGTGAGTCTCTAACTCATCCGAGTTCATGGATTCATCTTTTGTATTTCCAGCTGGGTGCACACTGCAAAAACACGTCGAGCTTTTAGAAGAGCCAGGAGAAAACCCTACAGTGGGATGTGATCAGTGCATGATTATTAGTTTGCACCGTGCAAGCTCCCCAAAACAAGACGTAATTAGATTCTTGTTTTTGCAAAGAATGCTGAGCCTGGCGTGTCCCAGCTTACCACAAGGATAATTACCAAGTCCAATGAACAATGCTTAAAGAGGCTGCTTATGTGGTTGCAGGATGTCCAAGTGAAAACATCTGCAAATCTATGTTAATCTTAGAAGAGAGGGCGGGCACATATCAACCCAATGTAAAATCGACTTATCTCCATCCCTCGCCATGGACGTGTGGAGGAAGCGCAGGAACACACAAGGAGAGACGCTATTCCCATCAGTGTAGTTTGCCTTCTTATTTTGGGGGGGGGGGGGGAACGGGGACAAAAGGTAAGGAAGTCATACTGATAGTAGGGGCAGGGGTTCCAGATCACCATTAGTGCCTGCAACATTTGGGGGGGGGGGGAGGTGCTATTTTATAAAAAGTAGTAACTGCCTACTTGTCTTTATAAACCACTAGCCCGCGGCAGAGAATGCGCTGAAGGCGTGGGCGTTACGGAAGCCTTAGAGCTTGCATAAATGTCCCATGCTTCTGCTTTTCACGTCTGTGCATGAATTAGAGTATTTTATAATCTCCGGTCACACTCTAACCATGTGCACTCCCACCAGCAAAGTACGCATCACCGCGTGAAAGCGAATATGTTTACACTGGGTGCTATGTTTCTATTCATGCGGACATATCTGGTATAGTCTGAAAGCAGGCACCTACTTACCATGTAAAGTCCACCCCCGTTATAAAATTACCCCTTATGTGTCCCCATTATGCAATGACTGAGACTCCCCTGCCTCTGCGGCATTCCCAGCTCTGGCTAGCCAGGGGAATGGACGCTTGGACCTGGGAATTGAATCCAAGTCCTCTGCTTTGTCTTGGGTAGTGCTGCCACTGAGCCACTCAGCTGATTCACATTCATTTATCAATTCATGAGGGCACATACAGTAGTTGCTTGTGACTACAAGCCAGCAGGGGCAGACTGAATGGTCAGGCCTGGGGCCCACAACAGTAGGGAGCCCACTCTCGCCTAGCCTCCATCTTGCTTAATTAACTGTTGCGTGCACAGCACCATCTGATAACTCACACTACACTTCAGTTGAATGTTAAATCTAAAAGTGAGGGCGAAAGTGAAACCGAAATGGGCTCTGATTGAACAATCTCTTGAGTCACAGGCCAAGCAAGTGGCCAGTAAGAATTGTCTATCGTGTGCATTCCAACGACTTTGCCAGAACAGCTTGTGCACAGCAGCAGCCTAGGAGAATGTTTGTGCCGTGTACAAATCTTTGATGACACCAAGAATCACATATGAACGATCTTTTCTCCAGACTTGATTGTGAAATCGAGACCATCTAGAATCACGGATTCTCAGTGAAGTTGGAAAGGAAATAGCCCAGAAGCTCAAAAAGGACAAAGAAAACATCATAAAAAACGTCTAGTGAACTGGACTTACTTCTGCTGCTGTAAATCGTTGTTGAACTGCTTCCGAGTCCTTACTGTAAACAACAACTGGCGAATGTCCATTTACTTATCTGAAAAACATTTATTATGATAGTCACAATCTGATATAAACCACTATTATTTTGTTCATGTAAAAAACTGTAAACTGATGTCACCACTGGAATCTGAATTTGAAATTCTGTTCTATTATTTTGTATAATATTTGCTTAGGATACTCTGGGGTCTGTTTACTAGAGTGCGTTAGACCTTTGCAGCTTACGTGGCAAAACGTGCAGCTAGCGCAGCGTTAGTAGCAAATGTTGTGCCTTACCTGTTGGGGTGGTGCACAGAATTTCCTCAGCAGATAACGCCCCAGAAATGCAGAGAGCGCAGACGGACAGCATTCTAGATGCAGCTAACATCACCCACTGAGATGAAGTTAGTTGCACTCGTGCTGTCTGCAAATCCCACAGTTACCATGCGCTGTGGAGGTCCGCAATAACTGCGCACTGCAACTATGCTCACTCTCTACCCTAATCCCACCCACTCATGCAGATAATGCAATTTGTGCAGACCAAAGGAAATTGCTGCATTCTCTGTACTTTGCATGTATTATGTGTTAATGCAGCCAGATAGCGTGCACTATTTGCCGCATTAACAGTTAACACGGCTTTGTAAACATTCCCCTATGAATGCGTCACGTGCTTATAAGCATATGGTAATAGAGGCCGATTTTCGAAGGCAGTTACATGGGTAACAGCCCATGTTACCCATGTAAATGCCTTAACCAGGATTTTCCAAAGGCACCTACGTGGGTAGCGCCTTTGGAAAGTCTCGGTTAAGTCCCTAACTCGCCCAAATGCTATCCGCTTAGCATTGGGGCGTGTTGGGGGCATTATGGGGCAGAGTGGACGTGGGGAAAGGCACTAAGTGGATAGCAGCGATTTTCAATGCTGGCCGCTTAGCGCTCTGCGCCTTAAAGATAGATGAGGAAAACCCTCGCCTATCTTTAAGGTGCTGGGGCTAAATGGGCAGCATCGAAAATCGCTGCTACCCGCTGAGCCTCGGCAGCTGGGCGGCGTGACCCGGATTTTCATTTCCGTCGACGCAGAAATGAAAATCCAGCTTAAGGGGGTCGGCGGGCAGGCTATGTGCCGATGTGGCGCATAGCCTGCCTAAATGAAAATCGGGCCCAAAATATATAAAATTTGATTATATAGTGATGATAACTGTAAAATGTTTTCTATTCATAGTGAAAAATATAAGCAAGTCTGGCACGATTTAATGACTGTTTATGTCTATATCAGGTTTTTGCCTAAAGTGAGCTGTAGAACTATTCTGACAGGTGCAGAACCCGTAATCTATGTCAGATGGGTGAATAGAGACCAGTGACCCTTATTGCCCGGGGGCCGCCCCTGCAAGCCAGTGATGTCCGCACTGCCCTTAGTTGCTTTTGTTTTCTCATTAACTTCCTCCAAGAAGATTTACTCTACTTTTGCAGAAAAAGCTGTCACAGAACAGCTCGCTGATGCCCAGCCCCTAGATGGTATATACAATGTAATACTTGTGATTTTTTTACTTTGCAAATACGAGATTCTTCATACGAAGCCAATAAATCTGAACACCCCTAGATGGAATTGGGGGTGGGGGGGGGGGCGGTATTTGCAGGAGGGAATGAGCTTTAACACTACAGAGATGTGCAAATAATTCTCTTTTTCTCTTGTTAGGTCATTTCTCTTCTGTTCCAGTTACCCATGAAATCTCATTTAGTTTCTTTTGCATATTTCAACAATAACCCCTTCTAACAATGAGCCTTACTAACGACTCTTGCTAACAACGGAAAGGGGCCAGGCAACAGTGGCGTATGTTCAAATGCTGGGCCCCAAGCAGAGTTTTACTCAGGGTTCCCATGGAAGGACTCCCCTCCCCCCACAGATAGACCTCTAATTTAAGCCTCTATTGAGGATGAGCGTGGCAAACACTAAGGGGGTAATTTTAGAAGCTCTAGTCGTGAGATGAATGTCTGAAAACGGACACTTAGACATGCAAATCATGGAGACGTTCCTGGAGCCATTTTAGAGAGCCGGGTAGATAAAAATCCCAGCCCGAGAATGTCCATGTTGCACAGGGGCCTGGCGGAGGTGTATCTAGGGGCATTCCAGTAAAGATAGACATGTGTGCCCAGTTTTAGAAACGGCAAGCATGTCTCAACCCACCAGTGATAACATCCATGTCTATTCCTGCTCAAAATCACGAATGCGCATCGGAAAAGCTCTTCTGCTGCTAACAAGGCACTGGGAGAAAGCAGAAAAAATATTCTGATAGTCACTGTACCTTTCACAATCATAAAGAAACCTGAAGGAAGGCGTGGAGACTTGTTTGCTATTCAGCATGCCAATGCATGTCTCCACTTGCAAAACCACAGGCAGGGACATGCATACAGCATGAGATAGACGCCACTATCCTAAAATGTCATCGCAGGGACATCTTGGTGGCTGTGGCCACCATGTCTAGTTCGGCCACATGCAAGTTTCTAAAATCGGGCTGAATCTTGCACATGGCCGACCTTTTTGCATATGTTTGGACCTGAATGTCCCAGATTCACCACGACGTAATTTCTAAAATGCGCCTTCACATCTGTCTCTACAGTGTTGCCGCACCACCTCCCAACCGTTTCCTATAATTGAATCGTTTTATCAGCCCAGCTGCAGGGGTGTGCTTAAGCGTGACCTTTCTTGCGGCAGGGCTGGATCAGATAATTCTATTAGAGCAAAAGGTTGGGAGGCGGCAGAGTACCACCGTTAGAGGGATGTACAGAAAAAGCCACACTCTGCCTCGGCCCTCTCAGGTGAGGGAGGGAGACTTAGCAGGGAGGACATTATAGGCTAGATTGACTAATCTGCATTGATGAATTTTAACTATTTATTTATTAGTACTTAGCTCACAGCTCAGTAGTTCAAAGCGACTTATATTCAGATGCTGTAGGCATTGTACCTGAGGCAGTAGGGAGTTAAATAACTTGCCCATGGCCACAAGGAGTACCAGTGGGATTTGAACCCTGGTCTTTCGAGTCTCCAGCTGCTGTCCTATCCACTAGCTACTCCTCCGCTCCAGAGGTGTGTGGGGTCAAAATTTTCATTTTCTTTCATTTCTCCTGTCATTTATAAATTTTTTTTCATTTTCATATTTTTTCATATTGGGGGCCATGGCATCAGTACTGCCCCCTATTGCTCAAGTACTGAGCACTACTGTACAGTGGTGCACTTTGCTCCTCAGGTGGGTGCCTATTCTTAAACAGAGCGCAATATTGTACAATACTGCTCACCATTGCGCAATTGTGCACAGTCTTAGCAACGCAGGAACAAATCGGAACATTTTTTTTTCTCTCCTGTCATTTAGGGATTAAAACGACATGGGAAATATTGAGATTTTCCAATGCTCTTTCAAATGAATACACTTCCCTAATTTTAATACACATGGAGCCCGATTCCCGGAGGGGTATGTCCAGGCCATCCGGACATCCCCAATGAAGACAGGCCCGTTAGAACCTGATTCTGGACTGCGGGAAGAAAATTTTCCCACAGTACATAAAATTGGGCCCAAGGACGGCCCGGCGTGCCCCTGCCTGCAAGGACATCTTCCCCACAACTCCCCTGGCTGCTGCGACTCCCCCCCTCTTCCCCACTATCAGATGTACGGCTGGCAGGCTGGGCCTGGATCAGGCGACAGGGACCCCCCTGCACCCAGTCCCGGCCCCGAAGAGGGATCCCTGGTTGCGATTGCTGGGTCGGTGCTGCTTATTCCACCTTCAAGGCGCAATAAGAAGCATGTCCCCTTTGACCCGGCGGAACGTATAGGGCCATGACCTGAATCAGCCCTCTACGTCCTGCCGGGCTGGCCAGATTCCCCCCTCGGCCACCCCACCGGCTCTCCCCATTGTGCTGCTCAGGATATGAGGGGAGAGCCAGAGGGGGAATTTGACCTGGACGGCTTGCGGGGCTGCTTTGCCAAGAGTGTGCTGACAAGAAGGGGTCTTCATTAAAGTGTAGTAATGCATTAACACAGGTCAGTAATTCAAGCTCTATTTTTCCATGGAGAGAGGGGCAAATGCCAGAGGAGATGATGTAGACAAACACAGAGGCAGGAGGACAGTCCCTTTTTCTCCCGCGGCTGTGTCGTTTGCTGTGAAATGCCCCTGTTTAACCTCTACGTAGTGACCCAGGCCGGCAGCAAACAACTTAACACAACTGCGGGAGAAAAAGAAACTCTCAGGCAGCTCTTTACTCCCGTGGGCCGCGGCTGTGCAGAAGTGAGTCGAGGAGCCGGGTTTGCTGTTCACCAGTTCCCCCTCAAGCCAGCCGGGCCAGTGCAGGGGTCCCCGAGGTATGGGGCCATGTGTATGCATGGGTGAGTGTGTGAGTGAGGGAGAAAGGGGGAGTGGGAGTTGCTGGTACTGGGAATGCTACTGGGGATAGAATGGAAAATGGGCTAATGTTGGGGGATGGAGGGACTGAAACTGGAGGAATACTTATACTGGGTAGGGCTGCCAACCTTTTGAAAGAGAAAAACCCGCCACCTGTGGCTAGTCACGCTCCGCCCATGCCCACCCAAACCCCGCCCCTGGCCCATCCTCCACCCCACCCCACACTTTCTCCACCCCCTGTCCCCAAAAAAATTGCAGAGAGGGCAATGTGCAAACTGAATGAGCAAGATTTCTACACATTCTTAAACAGAAATTCTATACTGACAGAATACGCAGCAGAACACGCACACACAATACAGACACACACACACACACGCACACACAATACAGACACACACACACACGCACACACAATGCAGACACACACACACACACACAATACAGACACACACACACACACACACACAATACAGACAGGTCTTCATCAATAAATGAGCACAAAAAAAGAGAAATATATAGACAAAAATGAAAGTGAAATCCCAAGAAGACAGACTCTGCATGCAGTGCAATATCAGATAAATAAGAGATGCAGTTCCCCATACTGTGTAAATATAAAGATAGTACAAAGTCCAATCATTAAATTGAAAATAAAATTATTTTTTCTACCTTTGTTGTCTGACCATTTTATTCTCTGATCATGCTGGTTCCGATCTGAGGTTTCCGTTTTCTTGTCTTCTCTTAGCTCATTTTCTATGGTCTATAGTCCATCTGCCATTTCTTGTCTCTTCTTTTCTTTTCTTCACTTCCTTCCATCAGTCTATTTCCAGTCCCAGTAACCCTCCATCAGCCCCCTTTCCAGTCCTCCCCTCCCATTACATTCCAATGCCAATCCCCTTGTGTTCCCAGGACAGCCAGTGGCGTCTATTCCCTTCTAGTCCCCCTCCTTCCTCACTGTCCAGCCCCTTCTAGTCCAAACACCATCCCAGGTATCAGCTCACTTCCACTCCCAGTGCCTTCCCCGTGTCAGCTCCCTTCCAGTCACCCCACCCTCTGTCCATCCCCCTTCCAGTGCCTTCCCCGTGTCAGCTCCCTTCCAGTCACCCCACCCTCTGTCCATCCCCCTTCCAGTGCCTTCCCCGTGTCAGTTCCCTTCCAGTCACCCTACCCTCTGTCCATCCCCCTTCCAGTGCCATCCCCACGTGTCTGCTCCCTTCCAGTCCCAGTGCCCCCTCCCTTCCAGCCTCCTCCCCATTATCCAGTCACTTACCAGTACCATTCCCAGGTGTCATCTCCCTTTGAGCTCCCTCCTTACCCCCTCTGTCAGCTCCCTTTCAGCCACCTCCTACCCACCTTTCAGCTCTCTTCCAGCCCTCACCTTCCACCTGTCAGTCCCTTCTGCCACCTCTTCCCTCCCCAGTGCAGCTTCACCCCCCCCCAGTATAGCGTCACCTTCCCCCTCCCCCCAGTGCAGCTTAACCCCCTTCCTCAGTGCAGCTTAACTCCCCCCCCCTCAGTGTAGCTTCATCCCTTGCAGCCACTGCTCCTGCTTTCTTACAGAACAGCGGCTGCAATAAAGTTAATTTAAAAGAAAAGACAACCTGTGAGGAGCCCTCTGATCCTAGGAAACTCCTTCTGCAGTGCCCGGGCTAAAAAGGAAGTGATGTCAGAGGGGGTGGGCGCTGCAGAAGGAGCTTCCTAAGATTGGAGGGCTCCTCACAGGTTCTCTTTCCTTTTAAATTAACTTTATTACACAGCTGGGATCGTGATCGCGATCACAAAGCTGGTTTTCTGCTCTGGCCGCTTCCAATCTCACAGCCAGAGCAAAAAAACGGCTTTTCAAGGGCTGATTTTGTATCTCTGCTGGCCGCCGGCCTGGCTATGGAAAAACCGGCCAGGCTGGCCGGTTGACAACCCTAATACTGGGGGTAGGACTGGAAATGGGCTGATACTGGGGGATGGGGAGCCTGGGAT
This sequence comes from Ichthyophis bannanicus, assembly GCA_033557465.1. NCBI lineage: Eukaryota > Metazoa > Chordata > Amphibia > Gymnophiona > Ichthyophiidae > Ichthyophis > Ichthyophis bannanicus. The sequence continues at coordinate 61,011,111 of CM066045.1, forward strand.
TGAACGGGAAATGATGTTGGGAGGGATTAGGACTAGAGGAGGACTAATAATGGGGGGGGGGGGGGGCTAGGATTGGAAATGGACTGATACTGGGGGATGTGGGGACTGGATGGCAGCTGATGCTGGGAGGGACTGGGACTGGAGGAAGACTGATACTGGGGGGGGCTAGGACTGGAAATGGGCTGATATTTGGGAATGGGAGGAATGAGACTGAAAGGGAGCGCATGCTAGGAAGGCTGAAACTGGAATGGGGTGGGGCTGGGGAGGAGAAAAAAAGAAACTGAGGGAGTGAGGATTGAGAGGGGAACAGATATTGTGTGTGGGAGGGAAGGAAAAAGGCCATACGGAGGGCAGAGTTGAAAGAGGGGCATAAGAGTGAATGCTGGGGTAAGAAGGAGGAGAGGCAGAGTTAATGAATATCTAAGAAGGAAGTAACTGGGTGGCAGAAGGGAACTAGGAGGCACAGAGGGGAACAAGAGGTTAGCGAAGGAGTGAGATGAGACAGGGGGAGCTGGGCTGGAGGTTAGAAGAAGAGTAGTGAAAAGTCAAAAGGGAATTGAGGGCGAAGGGTTGATATTGAGTGGATGAATGAGTAAAGAAAGAAATGGAGAAAAGAACAAAAAGTGAAAGATTAATATGTCAGAGGCGAATGTAGACAGAAAATGGAAAATAAATAGTAGAGAGAAGAAAGGACACAGGCAGCAGGCAATGGAAATTTAGTAGAAGACATGAAGTACACAGAAGAGAGAGACTACGGCAATTGCAACTGAAAAATAAAATGCCCAAACAACAAAAGGTGGAAAAAAGTATTTTATTTTGAATTTATTAACAGGAATATGTCAGCTCTGGGAAATGTGCTCCGATGTCTTTGCGCTTTGTTCAGTATAACAGAGGAAATTAATTTAATAGTTTCATTTTTTCAGTATTATGGTGCATTCAAAATTTGTTTTTTTGGGGTTCCCAGTTCAATTATCATCTTCATATTTTTAAATCGTGATCCCTTGTTCTGTATTTTTTGAAGGTGTGTCTGTTTTGCGTATATGACAGATCTGTTCTATTCTGTTTGTCTAGTTTCTGTGTAGCAGACCCACTTACTCTCTTTTCCCATTAACAGATGTATTGGTCTAATATTTGCAGTGCTACCTTTTGATATATAGGGTTAGGTGCTGTGTGAGTCCTGGTAGCGCTGTTATGATACGGCAGGTTTGCTATGGGTTCTAAATGAGCAGGGTTTTGTAGTAATGCACCTGGCAGTTGGCACTGGAGGATAGTAATGCAGAAATATAGTAGCCTTTCTTTATCCTCACTGCCCATGCAAATGGTTTTCAGACGCTCATTTAAGAGGCATGTTTACTAAAGGTTAATGTGTTTTCACAAATTTGAATGTGTGCTAAGTGCAGTAATATCCATTTATGTCTATGGGTACCGGTGGCACTTAACACACATTAATGTTTGGTAAACATGCCCCTAAGTCATTGTTAGGAGAAAAAAAGAGGCTTGTGAAGGACTCCTTTGAAAGCCACTTAAAATTTTAAATGGGCAGCATACACATTTTAAAATAAAATAAATTAGGGGCGGCATTTTTGAAGGCATTTACACAGGTAGTGCCCTTCGAAAATCCTGGATAAGTCTCTTATGCACCCGGATACTATGCAGTTAGCTTCGGGGTGTGTTAGGGGCGTTACAGGGCGGAGTGGGGGCAGAGGAAAGGGCTAACCGGGTAGAGCTGATTTTCGATGCTACCCACTTAGCTCTCTGCGCCTTCAAGATAGGCAAGGCTTTTCCTTACCTATTCAGACGCAGGGACTAAGCGGGTAGCATTGAAAATCGGTGATACCCGGCTAGCTCCTGCAGCTTCCAGGTTGTGCGGCAAGGCCCAGATTTTCAATGCCAGGGCTGCATACGACCCCGGCATTGAAAATCCGGGTTAGGCAGAAGGGGGGAGGGCTATGTGCCAACGCGGCCCATAGCACCACCCAGATGAAAATCAGGCCCTAGATTTATACAAATGAGCCCAGTGGATATGCAAATATTTATGCAAATTAGGCCCCACAATTAGTCTGCACATGGCCCAGCAACACCCTTGAGCCGTCCCTGAGATTAACCAGCAGGGGGCAACATGTCCAAGCCTAAAAAGCAATTGTATAGTTGAATTGGATGCCCAAGAAAGCGTTGGGGATAACCTGCGCGGAGGGACCATGTTTACAGTGTAAACTGACATGAACTTCAAGCGGTTGAATTGTTCATCACAGCATCACTAAACATGGTGACTATGAGGATTAATGCAAAACTCATTAATAACACATAGAAGGAAGCCTAGGTGTTGGCTTAAGTCCCGTAAAAAGCAAAATTGAAGATGGCAAGGCCTGAAATGGCCTACTAGTGGAAATGGTGTGGAGGCCACCACTGTAACTGAGTTTTGGCTGCCTGGGATAGATACAGAATACTTTGGTAAGAAAAGGGATGAGAGGTCAAGTCAAAGATACTCCGGCCAGGGAATTGGTGTTGGGATCCATATGAGAATTAATATGTGCAATATGTCGAACTTTCAATTGGGCAGTTGGACTCGATCAGCTTGGTCTTTATCTACCATCATTTACTATGTTACTGTGAGCAAACAGGGCAGAAAAGGCTGATGGCTGCTTCTTTACAATTATGGCTTGACGTTCTTTCTTCCTGGGTTTCTCCGAACAGAACTGTGCTTGACTTAGTGATCTCACCCGTCCCGCCTTCAGCATAGAAAGAACCACTTGTGAAAGGAATCTCATTAACACCATAGTATCAACTTCCAGGCATATTCTGACTACGAGCATCTGTACATGGTGTAGGAGACAGATACGAGTACAGGAAGATGCTATTTATGTGTAAAGGTGACTGATTACTAACAGGCAGACCAAGTGTATAACAACTTAATGCATTAATCTGCAAAGTGATACTAAGAAGATGCGTTGCCGTAATTATCCAAGATTTTGGACATTGTGTGAGGTTTTATGGGTGTGTTTTGCAAAGCAGCATTTCAGAGCATTTGCAGACTCTTGCAAGGAAGGACATTGGTTAGAAGGTGGTCACAGGGCTGCCCCATCATGCAGATAACTGGGGGTCCAATACTGAATTACAAATACCCCTAAAAATATGACTTGGTTTGGTGACAATAAGCATTAATTGGAGAATGCTGATGACATGAAGCACTGTTACAATGCGAGATGTTTCAGATCAATTTGGATTCCCAACTGACATATGAAGGGGAAGGTTAGAAAGAACATCGAAAAGCAATCGGGAACATCCAGGGCAAAACATGCCACGAAATTCCAGGAACTCTATGTTTCGGACTGATTTTAAAAACACAGACACTCCCGATATTGGTGCTTGTGTTGGCGTTCACATAGATGTCCCTACTAGGAAAACATGGAGCAGGGGTGTTCATCATGTAGCAAAAGGAAAATATAAGTCCTCATTCCCTATCAGTGTTTGTTATTGGCATGGAAAATATAGGGGACATGAGAATACCTCCTTCTCTGCACCCCCAGATGTCTGGACAAAATGAACACTGTTCTAATGCATATTTGTGCCTGGAGCAGGTGTAACCTTTGACATAGCTCAGGACGTCGAGGACATTTCTGAAATTGAGCAAGGACAACCAAGTTCTTGGAAATGTCCTGGACACACCTACACTGCCCCCTTCAGACTTGGATGTCCTTACGCTGAGGATGTCTACATAGCCGGCTTCTAAAATAGCTCTGGGACGTCTCCATGCCCATTTCAAGACATCCAAGACACGAAAAGGGTTTCTAAAATAACCCCCTTAAGTTGCAGATTAATAGTGTGATAACAGCTGCATTTTTAAAGTTATGATGAATATAACAAAAAGGTGTTTTTTGGAACGCGATGAGTTTCACATTGTTGTTCAATCTATTATTCTACCTTATCTTGATTATTATAATATCTTGGCCTTCCAGAGAAATACTTGGATTATTTACAAATGGTTCAAAATTCAGCTGCACGTTTGATTACCGGAACTCAGAAATTGGATCGCATTACGCCAGCATGGCTATCTTTACACTGGCTGCCTGTGGCTACGAGATGCCCATTAAAATGTTTGGTTTTTATTTTCACGGCAGTTTGCTTATCCATACAGAATCAGCTGTTTGCTTGTTTTGTATGGTATGCTAATGATAGATCCTTGCAGAGTAGTACAAAAAATTACCATCGCTTGTTCAGGCAAAAAAGTCTTTAACTAGAAAAAAGTGCAGTGTCTTATGCTAGTAGCCACTTCCCTGAGGATGTATGCTTAATCCAGGGGCTCTCAACCCATTCCTCACAAAACACCCAGCCGGTCATGCTTTCAGGATAACCACAATGAATATGCATGAGAGGGATTTGCATGTAATGCCTCCATGTATTCAAATCTCTCTCACTGTCGTTATCCTGAAAACATGACCGGCTGGGTGTGTCCTGAGGACTGGGTTGCGAGCCCCTGCTTTAAACAAAGAAGTCTTCTCATTCTGTACAGCAGTAGTTCCCAAATTGGTCCTAGGGGCTTCTCAGCCAGTCAGGTTTTCAGGATATCCACAATAAATAAATCAGGAGGTAGATTTGCATGCAGTGGGAGCAGTGTATACAAATCTATCTCATGAATATTCACAGTGGATATCCTGAAAACCTGGCTGGCTGGGGAGCCCCAGGACAAGTTTGGGAAAAACTGCTGTAAGTTTTAAAAGCATATCTGTTCAGTCAGTATTGCCATCAAGATGCAGCTTAGATAGCTATCTAAAATTTTTTACTTGTTTTATTTTTCTTTTTTAGATGTTTATGTTTTGTTTTATCTTGATACTAGTGTGAATACGTTTTGTAAATCACACAGATGTATATAATAAGAACATAAGAAATGCCATATTGGATCAGACCATGTCCATCAAACCCAGTATCCTGTTTCCAACAGTGGCCAGTCCAGATCACAAGTACCTGGCAGGTACCCAAAGTCCACAGCTTCCACAATGCTCATCCTGGGGTAAGCAATGGATTTCCCAGGTCCTCTTTAATAATGGTTAATGGACCTTTCCTCCAGGAACTTGTCCAAACCTTTTTTAAACCCAGCTACACTAACAGCTTTTACTACATCTTCCGGTAACGAATTCCAGAGTTTGATTACTCATTGAGTGAAAAAATATTTTTTCTTATTAGTCTTAAATGGGTTGTAGCTTCATTGTGTGTCCTCTAGTCTTTCAACTTTTTGATGGTGTAAACAATCGATTTACATTAACCCATTCCACTCCATTCATTAATTTATAGACTTCTATCATATCTCCCCTCAGCCGCCTCTTTTCCAAGTTGAAGAGCCCTAACCTTTTAAGCCTTTCCTCATAGGGGTAGCCTTCCATCCCCTTTACCATTTTGGTGGCTCTTCTCTGTACCTTTTCAAATTCAGCTATATCCTTTTTAAGATAGGGCGATCAGAAGTGCACACAATATTCAAGGTATGGAAGGATACAGAGGCATTATAATATCCTTTGTTTTATTCTCCATTCCTTTCGTTATGATTCCCAGCATTCTATTTGCTTTCTTGGCCGCCGCTGCACACTGGATGGAGGGTTTCAATGTATTATCCATGATGACACCTATATCTTTTTCTTGGGTGGTGGTTCCTAATGTGGAACCTTGCATCATGTAATCAAAGTTTGGGTTGTTCTTTCTTAGGTGCATAACTTTGCACTTGTCCACATTCAATTTCATCTGCCATTTGGATGCCCAGTCTTCCAATTTATCAAGGTCCTCTTGAAAGTTTTCACAATCCTCTTGGGTTTAACAACTTTGAATAGTTTTGTGTCATCTGCAGATCTGATCACCTCACTTGTTATTCCCATTTCCAGGTCATTTATAAATATGTTAAAAAGCAGTGGGTCCAGAACAGATCCCTGGTGTGCTCCACTATTCACCTTTCTCCACTGAGAAAATTGGCCATTTAGCCCTACTCTCTGCCTTCTATCTTTTAACCAGTTTCTGATCTGCAATACTACACTGCCTCCATTCCCATAACTTTTTAATTTTGCCAAGAAATGATAGATGGTATATAAATGCAATGATAATAAAAATAATATTATGGAGAGTTGCTAATCCAAACCTCATCAATTTAGTTTTATGATGCCTGGTGCAAAGTTACAGTAGTGCAGGAGGGTTCAGGTAAATGGGCACAGTTACAAACTCTTTCATCTCTTGACCACTGGTTCATACCAATCTCTGGTTGGGTGGGGACACAAGAGAGTGGCCCTATGGAAGTGGGCAGAGGTATTCACAAATCACACTACCGCCCCCTGTCAGATTCCTTTAAATCTGGAAATTCTGCTGCACACACCTCATTGATTTGTAATAATGGCACAAGGAGACCTGTGAAGTATGTTGGAATCCAATCTGCAGGAAAACAGCAGAGCTGCCAGGTTACCGAGTCCAAGAGTGAGATTTTTTGGCCAGTCTGGGATTTCTAGTTATATCCTAAAGCAGTCTGGGATTTGTAGTTATATCCTAAAGCAGTCTGGGATTTGTAGTCCCTGATTCTGCCATTGAAGTCTGTACTGCAAGTCTCATAATGCTTCAGAATGGGGTTGTCAGAAATCCAGGACCGGCCTTTGGCTGGGTAATCTAGCAGCTCTGAAGCAGCTAAGTGAAATCCATTCCAAACCTTTTTGCTATTAGTCTTATGAGGAGGGGGGGGGGGGTAGGAAAGGGGGGAGGGCAGTGGGGAGCACTATTCCCTCTAAGCTGTGCGCGTGTGCGCGCACACACACCTCGCCAAGCAAGCGCACATACTTTATAACAGAGCGCACAAAAATTACAGTTCTGATTCTGATCGAAAACAACACAGACATCTTAAAATTTAAAAGTTGTTGTGTATTTACGGTTTTCACATGTTCTACAATATTTTCTAGTGCAATCAATGTGGTGTACATACTGTATTCTGATGTGTAGTCAAATTTTAAAGTATATAACTCTGAGTGTCGTTATGTGGCGCACAAAAATTTAACCTTCCTTCAAAAGCTGCACAGCTGATATTTTATGCGCACACAGCCTACAGAAAATTAGAGGGAACATTGGTGGGGAGGGAGGGAAGGGATGCAAATGGGCCAATCAGTTATTCTCCATCTCCAATGGGGATAAAAACTTAAGATGTACCACTCTAGGTTGTACCAAAGGTCCATCAAGCCCATCATCCTGTCTCAGACAATGACCAATCCGGATCACTAGAAGCACCTAGCGGATACCAAAGAGCGGGTCCATTCTTTATTTCTCAGTCCTAGACTTTCCCGAAGTCTATCTGGCAAATCATGGTTTATAGAATTTTCCTCCAGGAACTTGTCCGAAATCCCTTTTAAAAACAAGCTACGCAGAAAGCATGCTCCAGAAATCAAAACTCCCATCTCTCGTTTCCTGAAAAGTCATCCCCAAAAACTGTAGCAGAGACACCATGTTGCAGCTTTTAAGTAACAAAAGAAACAGTTTTGTAAACTTTCTCCTTTAGGGCCATTAAAGATCCAGGGCCGGTAACTAGAGTGTAATTACATTGCTTCTGTAATTTTGCTGCAGTCTTTGGTTAATTAGTCTGAGTCTGGATAAGCCACCAGTCGCTAGGAATTTATTTCGATAATGCATCAGACTTGGGTAACGTAGTTGCTGCTCCTTCCTCTTTGTGTTTTGTGTGAGATACTCACTTACCCCTCCCTCCATTAGTTGGCAGGGGTGGTTAAATAAAGACTAGAAGGGTGGTTAAATCCTACATCTTTACCGTTTCAAGAAAGGGGAAGGGAAATGTGGCATGTCTGACTTTCTGACTGCTCTGTGTGGCGCAAAATGTTCCGGCTTCCAGCGTCTAATGGCCACAGCATGATCAAATTTATGTAGATTCGTCAGTCCTACAATTTGAGCAGTAACACGGACTCTTATCTGGTCTAAAAGAGATGATTTTTGAACTTCTATAGTACAAAAAAGGCTCGTTTCCGCATTTCATAGATCCTCTGCGACATGCAGAAACCTGAGTAACTCATAATGGCCTAACAGTAGGAAATTCCTATTTGTGAGTACTCATTTGGTGACCAAATATTTTAGATTGGACGTGGTGATCAGGACTGACATGACAAAGGTCAGGACATACTCCGTTCAGAAGGTAATTTAGGTTCTGTTAAATGTGGAGTCATTTCCAAAATACAGAGCTACATGCAGCGGGGGAGGGGTTGGGGTGGGGTGGGGTGGGGGGGCATTTCACAAATATACATGTGTGAAAAATTTACACAAGGAACCTGGCAACGTACACAAGTAAGCGGCAGTATTTCGCAATGCACACGTGAAACTGTTAGCACTTAGACGTTTATCTGATTCATTTTGCTAATCTAGGCATGCAAATGGTCTTAATTAATTGCAAAGGACTCTATGTTGACCCATTTCCATTTGGAGGGGGAAATAAAACTTGGAGGATTGAGGGGGATAGCTGCCTTAATTTCCCCTGTAAAGGGTGGTCAAAAGAAGCCATTTTTAAATCCCTATTCATGTCATAGAGCAAGTGTAAATCCAGACAAGGATGATTTGGGGCTTATATCTGATTCTGCATAGGAAACGGGGAATACATGAGTAGATTTTTGTCCTGTCCAGGCCACGCCCCTGACACACTGCCTCTAATTTTGACGTGGTATAAAATGAACCTTTTCTGAAATGCCTTTTACACATATAAGTGATCGTATTGACACATGTAAATTGCAAATAAGGATTCTAAAATAACCCCAATGATATCAGCCTGTGGCACGCAGCATTTTTTTAAAACATTGGAAAACCTTAAGTCGATGCCCATCCTGGCTGTCAGAATCAATTGTTTAGCTTTGAATGCCCTGCTCTTTTCTGACCCCCAGAATCTGCCAGCCCGGGTGACTGCCTAGTTTACCTAGTAGCCTGGTATCTGGATATTGGCTGGCGCTGCACATCCAGATTTAGCGGTCAGTGCTGGAGCTATCCAGAAACCTACTACTGCCAGTGATCATGTGACCTACTACCACCAGAGCCCATGTTCCCTGTAAAATAGTTATCTCCAAATTATACTGCCCTGTTCAATGTAATTTCAGTTTGTTCAATGTAAACCGCACTGATGCAGAATAGCGCGGTAAGTGCTACAAGGCACACACAGCGCTGTGTAGACACATATAAAAGACTGTCCCTGCTCATCAGAGCTTACAATCCAACCAAGACAAAGAATACAATAGATAAGAATTAGGGTAGAATAGGAAAGGTAAGGAGACACAAGGAAAACAAGGGATTAGGATCCAAGGCTTTTGGAAACCAGCGGGAGGGCCCACACCAGCTCAAACTCAGATAATGCCGCTGAACATCCCTCTTAGCAGGACGTCTATGTTTAGCAGGAATTGCTAACCAGATAAGTCCTTTTGAATACTGAGCCTTTAAAGTGCAGGCTAATTTCTCATTTGCATATATACCTATGAATTAATATGCGTAAAATCAACTGCACCTAAAAAAATTCTTGCATGCCTATATGGCATGTTTACTAAAATGTTTTCTGGAACCATATGGCCGGCCCTTGAAACCAGCACGGAGGTCTGCACCAACTTCAGGAGGCATATTGCTTCATTCCCCTGTCATTAACGCATTGCCAACATGTGACACGTCAGTAACCCCGCGCACACGTGTCCCTAACACCACCTATTGAGGTGACTTTAAGTGCGCCCACGCTAATGCCAACAATCACCTTCATGCCCATGTTAAGCACGATGCCCTGTCTATACCCACATTCTGTCCCCAACCCACCCTGCTAGGACCCCACGCTAGCGTTTAATACAGCGTACTTACCACACGCTGAGTCCTGCGCTAGCAGTTTGCACAGTTTGCTGTTGTCGCTCATATTATCCTGATCTGAAGAAAAAGATTTGAACCTTGGAAAGCTAGTCCAAAAATGTATTGTTAGTCCATTAAAAAGGCATCACCTTTTTTTCCTTTTTTGTCTCTCTTTTTATTTAACTATCATTAGCCCTTTCAGACCGTATGTCCACTGTAATGGACGTCATTTTATCCATTGAATTCCATGTATATATATATGGTGTCTGTGAAAAAATTCAGGTCTGAAAGGGCTTTAGAGTAGACTAACACAGCAACCACGCTGCTTTCTCTTAAATAATGGCGTTTCTAGGTGGCTTGGAGGGAGGGAGGAAACATGGCTTTCTTGGAAATAACTGGGTATTTTTGGGGTGGTTTGTTGACCCTTTCACTAATCAGAATTAGAACAGCTACCTGTGTTCTGACAGTGCCACTGTGAAACCCATTAACTTTTGCATTTTAACCTATCTGGTATTTTCTATTGCATATTTCTTTTCTATATTCCAGGATAGGGGCAGCTGAGGGCTGGCGAGATCTAGTTTTCAGGGCTTTTACGAGTGGCGCTTTGCCTATATTCAGTCTAACAACACAGGCTGATTTCCGTCTATTGGCAATCTTAAAAATCCCAACCATTTCATGATCCTTGAGGACTGGAGTCGACCGTTCTCTCGCTCTAATACCCTTCTGCAGGATGGAGTCAAAGCTTAATTCTTCTCATTATGATACACGCGCCCAAAGTTGACTGAGTCAGCTGTTAATGGATCTGCATTCCTTGCAAACGCTTTGCAACAAATCTCTCACTCCTAAGACAGAAAAATTTATAGCCTGATACGTGATACATGTGGGGAGACCGATGCAGAAAGCTTGCAAAGGAATCAGAGCGTCCGGAAAACATTCCATTTGTTTGAAGGAAAGAGCACTGTGGCTTTGGGACCTGAGCAGAGCTAAGTAGAAAGAGCCACAAAATTCCCATAAATTCTGATGACTGCTGGGGAAATGTTCTGGAATAGACAGCGTTAACAGTAATGAGGCAGTCTTCATCCACACGTTCCAGGGACAAAAATGGTTTTACTCTTGATTTTCTTTCATAGGCTCCCTTTTCTCTTAGAGCTGAAACACTTAAGTGCATTTGGAACTATTCACCGGTTGATGAAGTGCTGTCATTTTTATATTACTCCCCTCTTAAAAATATAAAAATTGCACAAAAGCATTCAGTAGGGTAGAATGGCCTTTCATGAAATTCATGTTGGGAATAACTGGCTTGAGGTCTAATTTGATAGCATGGGTCTTTAAGCCCGAGGCAGGCCTGAAAGGCAATGGTGGGAATTCAGAGACGTCTCATTTGGGACAGGTTGGAGCTCTGTCTCCACTTCTCTTTGCACAGAGGGGACAGGAATATTGGCCGGTCAAAAGGATTGTAAGCAAAGTCCCTGATTTTCTGCTATAGCTGAGGGATAAGATTCTGCAGCAAAAATGCTTGAATTCTACTGCAATTCCATGGCATGTTTGCATGAATTTGCATAAAATGAGCATATTCGATATGAACAAGTTGGAAAGTGTACATTTGCAGTGTGACACAATAGCGTAGGGGTTCCCAAACCTGCCTCCATTGTATGCAAATCTCTCTCATGCATATTCATTGTGGATATCTAGAAAACCTGACTGGCTTTGGAGGCCCTAGGACAGGTTTGGGAACCCTTGCAGTGCTTTTCCCCACATTTGCAGAATCGGGTACGAGGGAGTTGTTATACATGTCTCATAGAAGTGTTGGGAGGTGCGTACATGTTGGGGAGTGCATACCTGTGTGTGTATGTTGGGGGATGCATGTTCTTATGTGTGTATCATGGGCATTGCTGGGGCTGCATGAGTGTGTGTATAGATGTGAGTGTCATGAGGGATGTTGGAGACTTTGTGCACATGTGTGCATTTATGTGGGGGGTGTCATGGGGAGGGTTGGGGACTGCATGCCTGTGTGTGTCTCTTTCTTAACCCTCCAGTATCTCTCCCATAACTGCCTCCCACCAGACGTCTCACACTCTCTCTCTCATGACCCCCCAAGACTTTACCCAATGTCTCTCTCTCATAACCTCCTCAAGCTTCATTCAGTTGCTCTCTCTCTCTCATAAGCCCTCCCCCAGCTTTACCCAGTCTCTCTGTCTCTCTCTTAAATCACCCCCCACCCAGGCTTCATCCAGTCTTTATCTCTCTCTACCTCATAACCTTGATTCCCAGGCTTCATCCAGTCTCTGTCTGTCTGTCTGTCTGTCTCTCTCTCATACCCCCCCAGACTTCTCCCAGCCTTTCTCTCTCTCATGACCACCCCCCTGATTTCACCCAGTCTCTTTCTCTCTCTCTCATGACCCCCTCAGGCTTCACCCAGTTGCTCTCTCTCTCTCTCTCTCTCTCTCATAAGCTCCCCCCAGGCTACATCTAGTCTCTGTCTCTGTCTCTCATAACCCCCCACCAGGCTTCACCTAGTCTCTCTCTCTCTCTCTCTCTCTCTCTCTCTCATGCCTCCCCTTCATCCAGTCTCTCTTTCACTCACCAATTCTTTTGCCTGGCTGTAACTCCTAAAATATGGCATTTCACACTTCCCCCACCTTGATTGGCTGTGTGCATGGCTGAGCTGCTGAGCTGCATGGTGGAGAAAGTTCAGGCTGCTCAAGGTTTCAACTCTCATGAGACTTGAAACCCCCCCCCTGGAAGCCTCCAACTTGGTATTTACCACCTACCATCATATAGGTCCAATCCCCCCTCCATCTTTGTGGCAACCATCTGATCCCCTCTCCCTCCCTCCTCCTCCCAAGGCAGTCAAAGCCCCCTTGTCCCGAAAGCCCCCCCAAACAAATCCCAAGACAGTGATCCTCTCTGAAGATATCCCTTGCCACAAGATTGTTCTGTCTACCAACCACCCCCCCCCCCAACCCTCATTAGATCCCTGTGGGCTTACCGTTGTCATTGGTGTGTAGTGGGACAGAAGCGAGGCCTGTTCTGCTTGGCATGTGGTAGATCTTCAAAATGTGCCACTGACCCTAGACCAGCAGCACCACAAGGTTACCATTGGGGTCAGTGGCACCATTTTGAAAATCTACAGTGGTACTACCAGACCTGCGGTAGTAGCACGTGAGTACCACTAGGGGTTGGAGCTGCCATTTTTCAGTGGACAGCAATGGAGCAGGAGCAAGGGAAGTTCACTCCTGCCCCATCCATTAAGCAACAGGGATTTCAGCAGGGTAATAGCATGGGGGTTTCGGGAGGGTAGGGAAAAGGTTAGGCTGTCACTGTGGTGGAGAGGAGGGCTTGATCACAGGGGTGGGTGTGTTTCCGGTGCCCATTCCATTACTGATCTGTTACACTGGGAGGGAAATCAGGATATCCGGCGGGGAATCAGGGGCTTTGTTATATTCAGGGTGATGGGATTGGGAGGGTGGGAAGGCCTGATAGCTGTCAGCAGTGCTTGCCGCTGTTGCTGGTGTATGGACTGCGGGGGTGAGACGGCGGCCACACTGCCAGACGCTGGTAGCGCGGCTGCACCTCAAGAGATGGCACTGTGCAGCTACTCCAGTGGCAGTCATAACAGTTAACACACAGCAACATCCTGCATGCTGCCACCTGCTGGCAGGCCCACTCCCCACCCCTCCCCTCCCCATCACGTGCAACGTTAATAGTGTGGAACTAACCACATGCTGTTTGTTTTGCACGCGCATTGTTAGGGCGGCTCTGCGTATGCTGGTTATTGCACGTCCTGCTTCGGGAACATGCCCCTAACATAGATATGATAATCACAATGTCAGCACAATAGAGGCATCTTACTAGGCAACAAGGGGGACAAGGGCGTATTTGCCTTTTCTAATTCTTCTCCCCTTTCATGGATGTGTATTATTAAGGTGGTTCTCATGTATATATTTATCTGCCTGTCAAATTTTACAGAGTCTGTGGACTCTCTCACTTATACTGTTTGATAGCTGGATTTCTCCTCAACGGTCACATACCTTCTCTTACAGCTGTTTAGCTCTGCTACTGTCACTACAGTTGCTGTTATTTCTCCATGTAGTCAAATAGGAACCAAATTCTAAAACAGATACAGAAGGTTAGGCATGATTTTACGAGGGTTTTAAATTTCACTATTTCAGGCTTTCAAGTACTGTCTGAAGAGATACACGATGTTTCTTTAGGGACCAATTCTGATCCCAACGTAGATCTCCTTTGTACATCCAGGCTGACCTGGATGTACAAAGGAGTTCACGATTCTGATCCCGTGGGGCACGTCTAGCCCCGCATGATCAGAATTGCAATCAGCACTGTATGTGAAGGCCAGGACTGCGATTCAGTCCTGGCCTGCATGTACAGCAAAGCCCGACTAACCCAGTCAGGGTGTTTAAATGGAGCCACGGCGCCACAGCTCCATTTAAATGCTGCGATGCCGGCCACCTGCTAACATGTTAATTCCCTGCATCCCGACCACCGATCCGGCCTCCTAAGGCCAGGATCGGGCTGTGGGGATTTAACTTTTGCCCCTCTAGCCCCTTCCGCACCCCAGAGCTGCCAAAAGAACACAGACATTTCGTCGGCCTTGGACATACAGGGCCACCATTAGAATTGGTCCTGTACGTCCAAGGCCGGCGACTGCCCACTCTCCGCCCCCATGCTGCCCCTTCCCCACCCCCGTATAACTTCCCTGCACAACCGGCAGGATGTCCATCCCCGCTATTCGTGCCTCAGAATAAACCCTTTAATGTCATATCAAAATCATTTAGCTCTGGACTGTCTGTTGGCTCCCACAATTTGTGTTTTATTTGGTCTCTCGTGCTGCACCTCTATTCCTCCTGACCCATCGCATGATAATATTATAGAAGTCATTAAACACTAGAAAGGAGGGTGACTGGTTTGCTTGGGCCTTTAGCAGTTTTCTGGTTTAGGCCAAGGCATCAGGAACTTTTCTCATTGTTATAATACTGTATTATTGTTCCCCTCATGCGATGCTGTACTTGGTGTCTACCTCTCCTGTGCCCCCCAACGCAAGTCTACCATGTTCCATGTTCCTATTCTCATGAGCCACTGCGCAATCAGACTTTGCCCATTTATGTCAGTGTTGGACCCAGTGTCTCCCATGAGCCTTTCCGAATCAGGAGGGTGAATGTGGTCCCACAGTCTACTCTTGAAGAGGGAGGGGGGAGTATGAGAGCCAGAGGAGAAGGGGTTAACACAACTCAAAATGTTGTCTGAATTCTGGAATGTACTGAGGTGCGTACGTGAAGCTTTCAGAGATACGTGACATCATATGAAAAAGATGTGAAAACACACTTATCAGTAAATGGTGGTCAGAGAGAGGGTAAAAAGGCAACCATGAGATTTAAACATGCCAGCTTAGCATGAAGAACAAATGGCCCCAAGTATAGTAATGAGAACATGGGGAGTTAAAGAGATATATTTCTTGGGAACTGAGGGGTGGCAGAGAACCAAGCAAAAAGAACTGAGTTAGTGGGGCAAAGGTCAAATAACAATATAAATCTGACAAGGTCCAAGCTGATAATTGCAGACATGGGCCCAAGAAAGGTCAACGAAGAGGGGTACAGACATGAGTAGAATAACATGGCAAATCACACAAGTGGGGCCCTAGACAGTTGGAACAAGAATTATCTAATTAGAGACAAATGTCCAAAATAGCAAGTATGGTCCTGAGCAAGGGACCAGATAGGCGATGAGTTCATCTCCTGCGCAGTGAAGGCTGTGTGGGGTACGGATTCTCTGGGTTCCCTATGGCCCCAGTATCCCTATTGTCATGTCTGAGAGTTTTGTGTGTGTGCTAGTTTGTTCTAGTGTCATGTGTGTATGTCCGAATGCTGTCACACATTCTCTCACTCGCTGTTATAGACAGGACAGAAGGATGTACTTTTGTTTGCTATCTCTGAGTCAGGAAGTAAGACAGAACCATGCAGAGAAGAGCAGACATTCTTGTTTGTAGCTGTTTAGAGACCTGCACCCAGATAAGTACAGAATGACCCTGTTTGTTTGCAGTGAGAAGTGGCAAGATCTGTAATTCCACTAGACTGCTTTTTCTTTGTTCTTAGTCTTTTTGGTTCTGTAAGATAGGGAATAATAAAAGGATCCTTTTGCAAAGAAAAATCTGTGAGAAAGTTAGTACCATGTACGAGCGTGCTGTCCTGCATAACGTGAGGTCTATTGGGAAGTATAAGTGTGTTTCTTTTATTGGGAAGTGATATGTCCTCTCTGAATGTTTGTTCGCCTTCTGGATGGAGAAAGGTGTCTGCTTGGGAGCCGTCTGGTCCACGGTCCAGCTAACTCTTCGTCCCGTACAGGATACATAGACAGACAAGAATTGGTCTATCTAGCAGCATGTGGAGGTCTGGGTGCATAGCAACATAGTCGATTGTGGCAGATAAAGACCAAAGGTCTGCCCAGTAAAGAGATTTGGGTTATAATTGCCACTCTGTGCAAGTTAACTCTCCCTCTCTCCCCTCAAGTGCCTTTCTTTAGGTAACCAGTCCCTGGCAGAGAAAGGGAACAAAAGGAACTGGGAGAGCTCTTCTCTTCCCAAGAGCTTAAGGAAAGAAAAGGAGCACAGCCAGCAGGAAGACGCCTTCCATTGGTCTGTATGAGGGAGAGCTGGGAGAGCTGTATGTGGGAGGGGGAGGGGGAGGGGGAATAAGCATAAGAACTGGGGAATCTATTCTCTTGGTTATTATGTATTAGTATTTAGCTCATGTCCTTTCCAGTGGTAGTTCCAGGTGAATTGTGTTCAGGTACGTAGGTATTTCCCTGTCCCCAGAGGGCTTACAATCTAGGTTTGTACCTGAGGCAATGGAGGGTTAAGTGTCTTGCCCAAGGTCACAAAGCGCACCAGTGGGAATTGTACCCAGATCTCTTGGGTACTAGGCTGTTGTCTAAGCAGGTTGAACCTGTCTCAGCTTTATGGAACATTAAGTTGCCATAGATATGTTTTTTGATAATCGCACAAGGGTCATTTGGGTGGTGATCTAAATATTGTCAGAACAAGATTTCTCATGCCCAATGCAGGGAAGAGCACAAGCAAAGATACTGCAAATTGCAAAAGTAATTTAAGTAATTCAGACAATATGATCAATACAATGTAATAAAAGAAGATAAAGGCAATAAAAACACCAACAGCAGACAAACTCAGAGCTTTAAAAATAACCCGACACAGTCATGTTTCAGCAAAAAGCCTGCGTCAGTAGATAAGTCAAAAGAAGATTCTCAGAAACAACAAAATGCACAAGA
This sequence comes from Ichthyophis bannanicus, assembly GCA_033557465.1. Lineage (NCBI taxonomy): Eukaryota > Metazoa > Chordata > Amphibia > Gymnophiona > Ichthyophiidae > Ichthyophis > Ichthyophis bannanicus. Next base: position 61,028,232 of record CM066045.1, read on the forward strand.
AGAAAGGCGTATAATCACCAGAGGACCCACCACCGGTCTTTTTCATTGCCTCCACTCTTTTCCTACTAGACTTGAAAGAAATAATATACTTTGTGGGTTAAGCACTCTGGGTCAGAAACACAATATTCGGACTACCAAGGGAGCAATGGACTATCTGATCAGCTCTACAGGAAGGCGACCTGGTTATCAATTAACAGGGAAGCTCTCTCAGTTCATTCTATTTGCATGTTAATGACTGGTAATGTGACGGTCATCCTAATTAATCTGAAATACCTGGTGCAGAGTAGCGAGCCTTTCCCAGGACATAAATATTTATTTCTGCAGAACGTGGCAGCCATAAATTGTACGGTGACAGCATAAGAGCTTCTCGGCTGCTCTTCTAAATGAGCATTTTTCACGAGCTATGCGCCCCCTTTATTTCCAGCATCTTCCTACATCGCTTCCTGGGATACTAGCCCACACGTCCACAGACATTACCCCAGAATATAGCTCCTTTCCGCCTCATATCATGACTTCTGGCTCCAGAGCTTCCATGCCACAGAAAAATGTTTTTCATTTTTGTACCATATCGAGCCAGAGTTTGTTTTGGGGCCTGGAAGTACCTGTTTCCCTCTACCCTGCTTTCTTAGTATCTGGAGCATCCACCATCCTACTCAAGAAGGTCCATCATAGGTGTACTCAGTTATCAACCAGTTCAGCTAAGTAGCAAACAAGTTTTAGGATGTCATTTTGTTGTACAGCAAACATTGAAAATGGCCTTGAACTGGGTCGGCCGTTGCCATTTTGGAATTGGCACTGGTGAGTGTGTTGATAGGGGGGTGGGGGTGAGAAATGCAAGAAATAAACAAAATAAGTAATATTTATTTAGCTAGGCTTATATACCACCTATCTCCAGGTACAGTATATATTTCCCTTGTCCTCGAAGGGCTCACAATCTATGTTTTGTACCTGAGGCAACGGAGGATTAAGTGGCTTGCCCAAGGCTACAAGGAGCATCTATGGGACTAGAAACCCCAGTCCCGCTGGCCTGAGGTTGCTGTTCTCCAGCAGGATTCAAACCCCTGGCCGTCGGCAACTTGCCCCAACCACTAGGCCACTCCTCTTTCACACTCTGGATGCAGAAGGAGTGTCTGGGGATTGGGGCTCGTTGGGGAGAGGGTTGGGGGTTTATTTTGCAAAAGTGGAAGGCACTGAGATTTGCATCAGTGACTTAACCACCAGACACACCAAGCAGCCACCTAGGGGCATATCTTCTGGGGAGAGGGGGGATAAATAGCAGCTGCAGTCAGGGCAAAGCAACTGGTCCTGATAGATACAGAAACTCAAAGAACCCTTGGAGCATACCTTTCCTCGCATAGGGGGTGAATAATTTTTAAATTGTTAAGTACCCATGTAAATGGCTTTTGGAAATTGCCTCCCCCCTTATCTACAAATATAAGAAACAATGGTTAATTGTTAAAAGCATGATGTTCAATGATGTGTCTTTAAAGGTTTGTTCTGGAAAAGGTGATGGCGTTGGGGCAATCATATTTGTTGAGTTTGATTATCAAAATCTCAAGGGGAGGCTTGGATATGGGATCCTGTGCCACGAAATAGGGGGAAGGAGGAGGAGAACCCATTTAGGGAGTTAACTCTACAGGTGTGGAAGAAATGGAAAGGGTATCTGATGGGGGGAAAACTTATTCAAGAGAGACATATATTCCAACAGTAGCGGAGAGTGAGTTTGGTGAAGGGGTGGGGGTGTATAAGAGATGGGGCAAAAGGGGTTGTGTAAGATAGGTCAAGTGATAGGGGAAGGGGGATGTATTAGAGGGTTTGAGGAATTACAGCAGCAATACCAATTGGAGGAGAAAGACCGGTATGCATATGTTCGAATGTGGTACTTTCTGCAGCAGAAGGCTGTGAAGCGAGACTGGGCAGCCAAGCCTACCCCATTTGAGGAGATGATGGGACAGTGGGGGGCACAAAATAGGATAATATCAAGAGTATATAAGCTCTTGGGGGAACATAAGACGGTGATAGTTAGGAGTCAAAAGAAGTGGGAAGAGGAGATGAGGGGGGCAGTGGGATCCCACTAAGTGGGATGGAATTTACGCGAGAACCCACCGGTTGCACCTGGGACGGCAATGTTGGAAAATAGTTATAAAGTTAGGTTGAGAATGTATTGGACCCCAGTACGGTTGCATGCGCTCTATCCAGATAGCTCGGAGGCCTGCTGGAAAGGCTGTGGGGAATGGGGAGACCTGTTGCATATGCTCTGGAGCTGCCCGAAAGTGCAGAAATGTCGGAAACAGGTGGGAGGCTTCACGGAGGATATTATTAAGGTGCTATGGTAATCTTGAATGAGGAGGCAGAGGAAGGAGGAGGGGAATGGGGGAGACCTCAGGGGTATTGCGTTATCGCAGCCCGGATGAGCCTCCTTCGCTGGTGGAAAAAGATTGCAGTTCCACCGATCGTAGAGGTGGTGGGGAGAATGGAGCAATCATGGGGCTTTTGTGCGACAGAAGCACATAGAAAACACACTGTTACAAAGGATAAACAGGTGTGGGAGCTGTAGGAACAGTGGAGGGGGATGGGGTGGAGCGCTGGTGGCAGTGGGGAGAAGGTGGTAGAGTTGATGGTTAACTGTTTAAATGCTTGAAAGTGTTTGCAAACCTAAAAAGAAAAAGAGTGGGGCATGCAGGGTATGCTTGGGGGAGTGGAAAAGGGTAAGGGAGGGTAAGTTGAGGGGGAAGGGGGGAGAATGACAACAATTTTATGTGGAAGTTAGTTCTAATGTATAGATAAGGAAGAATTTGGCAGATCGGATGTGGTCCTCCGATGTGAAGATGTAAGTTTAAGTTTGTGTTGGAAAAATTGAATAAAAAAAAAATTACAAAAAAAAAAATTCTCAAGGGGAGAGCATACAGAGCATGAAAGCTAATTCAGGGGACGCAAGGCTGAAGGTTTTCCTAATACCCCCCCCCCCACCCCCCACACCAGCCCTGGGTATTGGAGGGGGATGGGCGGGTTTCCGATTGGCTGCTGGATTGAAAACAAAATAAAAAATGAATGAAATTGCACATTTTTCTTTTTCTTGGCTTCAGAAAGACACTGAGTCAAAACACGAAAGTGTGTCAAGATCCTGTTTTGTTTGCAGTGAAAGCGCATTCCTCATGTTTATTCACATCAGACACATTCGGCAGATACTCAGCAGCACCAGAGCTTCACTTTCTTCTGTTCAGTAGTGTTATACGTTTATGTCAAAATCATTTTTATTATTATTATTATGAACAACCAAATACAAAACCGATCACCTTGGATTGCGGGACACTTGTGTGAAGTCAGGGTAACCACAACACCGAACTGGTCATTATCAAGTTCCAAAGCATTTCCCCCCTTCTAATCCCTCCCCACCTGCCCTTATCCTATCCCCATCCTCCCCCTAATGGCTCATGATCGTTACTTGACCATTGACCCCACAGTAACTGAGGTTAATGCAATTCAGCAAAAATAGATACTTACGTATTCCAGAAATCCAGCCCGCCAAAGACAGGCAAGGCAACCTAAACAATTAATAAAGCTTGAGAATTGGTGAGCAAGCTATAGAAACACATAGTTAAGAGCCATACTGTGCCCTCTTACAGAGAGCATCTGAATATAGGGTTCCCAGACCGCCATGAATCTTACATGTCTGGAAGTAGAGCCTTGTGTGGCAATGTCCTCCATTTGCATTAGTCTATATAGGCTCGGAAGAAAACTCCTGCTGATCTTCTTCCAGTGATTGCCATAGATAGCTGGGTCGCCAGGAGTCAGCACTGACTTGACGGCACTAAAAAAAAAAAATGTAGAGTATTCTGCCATGCCCAATAAACTGGGGGTTCTGGATCCAGCCACATCCGCAATATACTGCGCAGACCCAACAAACAAGCCTTACGTACAAAGAGCTTGGCCTCACGGCCCTTCACCTTGAAGCCCGGCAGATCTTCTAATACCAGCCCTTCTACTTTAAACATTATCTGGTGCAACACATCCATTACAAATGTTCAAATGGACTCCCAGAAAACACAAATTCGAGGGCATTCCCAGAATTGATGTCCAAAGTACTCCGTTCTGCCAAGCATTTTAGGCAGGTCCCCACATTAGTAAGCCAGCTGCATGAGCCCTCACAGGAGAAAAAAAGCCCGCAGAATGACCTTACGTAGGGTCTCACGAAGTACCACTTCTGTGGTAATCTGAGGTACTCACCAGAGGGCCTGTAGAAGGGTGTCTCCAGTCTACCCCATTCCTAACTCAACATTCCATCACTGTGCCAATTCCTGGTGATGAGCCTGCTGTGTCAAGGTCGCCAAGGCCTCACGCATCTGGGACAGCGACAGCCGCTGTCTATCCTCTATCTCAAAAACACTGCCACGCGGTCTACAAAGGTCAGCCCTACATTAACCCGATGCAGTGCCATATAGTGTTTCACCTGCTGGAATGAGAACCCTCCACCAGGGGAAAGTTGATACTCCCTTGTCAGGTCTGTAAGGGAATTAAATTGTCCCTCCAGAGTGAGAAATCGAGAGAGCCGGACCAGGCCTTGCCTATCCCATGACCTAAATTCCTTAGAAAGATTCCCCGCAGGGAACTCCAGACTACCTCGGAGGGGCAGTGGTCCTGTGCTCATGGGAGCATGTGACAAATGGGCACAGAGGGTCCACTGTGCTCCCCACAAGGGCGGACCAGGGGGCTCGCGCGGATATGCATACACGGGATGAAAGTCCCCTTGGAACACCTGCTCCAAAAGCAGAGGGGTAAAGGTAATTTTCTGATAAAGCCAATCCCGAACATGGCACAGAAGACAACTCAAATTATATTGCTCCATGTCAGGGGCCCCGAGCCCCCCCCCCACACACACTGTCCACCCCTCTCCCCTAACTTTCGGACAAAGGAAACATGGTGCCAGCGACCCCATCAGAGGAAGAAGTCAAGACTGCGCTGCCACGCCCGTAGATCCCTTTTCAGCAGTCTCAGCGATAGCACCTGCAGGAGATAGAGACATCTAGAGAAAAGTGTCATTTTATATAGTGCAATTCGCCCCAGAAGCAATAGCAGTAGATTCACCCTTTGCTGCAGCTGTTCTCTTTCTTTACGCAAGAGCGGTGGGACATTAAGTTGGTAGATCTGTGACATGTTGGATGGGACTTGTACTCCCAGATATTTGAGTGAACCGGTAGTCCACTTCAAAGGAAAAGGACCCAGTCAGCACTGTGGTAGACCCATATCAAGGGGCATAGCCTCAGACTTATCAATGTTGAGCTTAAGACCAGAGCATGCTCCAAAATCTCTAAAGACTTCTAAAAGGCACGCAGGGATGTCTGAGAGTTGTGTAGGTGCACCAAAATGTCATCTGCATATGCTGCGATCTTAAACTGTAGACACCCTACTTTAACCCCTTCGATCTGCAGGTCTCCTGTACCCTCTGTAAGTGAGGTTCCAAGAAGAGGAGGAACAACAAAGGTGACAGAGGGCAACCTTGGCGGGTGCCACGTCCGAAAGAAAACTCCTCAGAAGTCTGCCCATTGGCCACCATGGCAGCTCTGGGTGAGCTGTAGAGAAGTTTCAAGGCCTGCAGGAAGAGTTCATTAAATCCAAAACATTCCAGAATTCTGAACAGAAACCTCCAGTCAACAAGATCAATTGCTTTTTCAGTGTCAAAACTAATGAGTAAGGCATTTTGATGGTCTACATCCCTCACTGCCAAGGAGGTTATCAGACGGCATAAATTGAACACCGGATGCCTGTCCCAGACAAAACCAACTTGACTTTCCTGTATTAGGGCAGGCATGATACGAGCCAGACGATTAGCCAATATTTTGGCTAGTAGCTAATTGTCACAATTGAGGCGCGAAATGGGTCTGTATGATGCTGTGAGCAAGGGATCCCGTCCTTGCTTTGGAAGCACCACTATGTGTGCAATATTGGTCTGGTAGGGAAAGGCCTACAGGTCTATCAACTGAAAGAATAAGAACTGCAGTGGGATTGTAAGGCGATCCTTCATCAGTTTGCACCATTCATTACTGAAACCACCTGCTTTATACGTCTTAGATTACGCTATCGCATACATCTCCTCCTCTACTAAGATGGGCCTATTTAGGAGGGCTGTTTGATCTGCCATCAGGACAAGGAACCCCTCCCCATCCAGGCATGTGGTTTCCCCCAGCCTCGGCCCATCCCTTGGAGCATACAATGCCTGGTAAAAGTTTCGGAATAACATAAATATGAGGTTATCTTCTGTCACTGCTGCATTCCCATCTGAGAGTGCAGCCACTTTCCTAGGACCCTGACTACGTTTAATCAGGGTATACATGAGCCAACCCACCCAAACATCAAACTGATGGAGTTTATAGCGATAATAAATCATGGACTTATAGGCCCACTGATGCAAAAGAGTATTCAGTTTGATCTGAAGAGTTATCAGTTCCCCATTTTCCCGTGCTGGGAAGGGCTATAATGACACCCCAGAAGATGTCACGTGGTCCCTATCTGTCGGGTCAGCTGCAAGATCGATCCGTTTATGTCAGTTGTATTCAAAACGTATGACCTTTACGCAAAGGACCACTTTAGCTGTCTCCCAAAATAGGGCAGGATTGTCCTGATGGGTTGCATTAGTGGTGGCAAACGCGTCTCACTTGTCTTGGAGAAATCATAGAAAAGTAGGATCATTTTGCAAATGGGCTGGAAAACGCCACTGGCGGCTGCCATCGCACACTCCTGGTTGCCTTAGATCCACCCATACTGGTGCATGATCGGAGATCATCATAGCCTCAATATCCGCTTGGTGCACTTGAGTCAAGATTATAGCAACATATGTCGGATTATAGCAACATATGTCGTTGCCTCACTGAAGCTGAGCTGTGGCTGAAATCAATGAATATGAATATTAATTTTAAAAAAACAGAAGTTCTATTTATAACAAGAAACACAAGCTTCACTCCCCCACTTGAAATCAACATTGGAAAAATCTCTCTCCCAGTCAAAGATGAGATCAAATACTTGGGTGTCACTCTAGATAAGACTCTCAGCCTCAAACATATAAAACAATCTGTAAAAACAATATATTTCAAATTAAGGACAATCCAACAACTTAGACCATTGATAGATAACACTGATTTCAGAACCGTAGCACAAACACTTATAACACCACATTTAGACTACTGTAATGGTATTCTTCAAGGGACCTCTAAGAAAAATATTCACACACTTCAATTAGCCCAAAATGTCACCGCAAGGATTATCTATAAAGCGAAACTATCAGATCATATATCTCCGATTCTCTACGCTCTCCATTGGTTACCAGTCTCATGCAGAATCATCTACAAGTCCTTAGTCAATACGTTTAAGATCTTTAATAATATAGCACCATCTTTCTTATCTACGCTCAACATCCCACATGAAAATAGATCAAGAAGAAAAAACCTTCACACGATACAAGTCCCTGATTCTATTCGAAAGACAAGTCAGAAGACAAGTAATACAGCTTTCTCATTCTTTGCCCCTACGTTATGGAACAACCTCCCAATTGAAATCAGAGAAATCAAGGACCTTCAATTATTTAGAAAAAATCTAAAAACCCATCTATTTACTCTGTACTACAATAACCTCCAAATTGAAGATAATCCTAACTCAGAGAAAAACACCGATCATCAGTCACTCACTGACCCTACCTAGACAAGGCATAAAATCTTTCCCACACATTCACATTGCTCACCTAGATTAAGCTTACTCTTTGAACGCAATTGCTTGTCGCTAATGTGAATAACTATAATTTAATGTAAATATATCCCTTTACTATTGACATATTATGTTTTGAAACATTAACTAATTCATACCCTGTTCAAACGTTCCTACCTCTCCTGTTATCTCATTGTATTTTGAGTTACATTTAATAGTTGAATGTTCTTTGTTCTAAATCTGTTCCATGTAAAATAATGTTCTTTGTTCTAAATATGTTCTATGTAAAATAATAGTACTCTATTATTAAAGTTTATGTTACCTGTAAACCGCCACTGATCTCTGGAAGTGGCGGTATAGAAAAGATGTATAAATAAATAAAATAAAATAAGAGAGCCGAGGGGAGCAACCAATAATCAAGATGAAAAAAAGTGGCATGGGCCCATGATAGGTGCATATAATCACAGTCCTGTGGGTGCAAAATACGCCACACATCCACCAGGTCTAAGACTTTGCAAGGATATTCAATTCCCTGCTGAGACCTAGTGGGGCCTTGTCCGTGGCTGGATTGAGAACACAGTTAAAATCTCCCCCTACTATTAAAAAGTGATGGGAGAAGTGATCTATCAACTTGCCCAAAGCCACAAAAAAGAACGATTGGAATTGTTTGAGCCATAGATATTACAAAAGGTGTAGTAGATGTTCAACATCTTCCCTTCCATGATTATATATCGGCCTTGTGGGTCTACCACCTGTGCTTCCAGGGTGAAATCAAGCTATTAAAATTGCTACACCTGCCCTCCGAGAGAGAGCTGCAGCCCTGAAAGATTGTTCCACCCACCAGCGTTGCAACTTGGCATGTTCTGTGGCGTCCATGTGTGTTTCCTGCAAAAGTACCACATCTGCCTTTAAATCTCTCAGTTGCTTCAACACCTTATAACGCTTCATACGGGATCCCAGCCTGCATACATTCCAGGATATACACTGAATGGTGGTATCACCTATACAGACCCGTAAAAAAGATTATGTTTGCAAACTTGTACCACCATAATTGTAATGGGCTGCCGCCCAGCCTTGGCACCCCAGGTCGCATTAACCTACAAATACTACCAGTAACCGTCCTATTCCACCAATCAACCTCATTCCAATACCAATTCACTTCCTGCCTCCCCTTCCTCCCTTCCCACCCTCTCCCTCCCCCCCCCCCATTCTTACCCCCCTCCCCTCACCCACCAACAGCTCAGGTCCATTATTCACTACCAAGGTCACGCAAGATATCAGATCCCCCTCCACCTCATTTCCCTTACTTGCTACCATAAACCCACTCACTCCTTTACTCAACACCAGTTGTTCCCACATCCCACTCACTCTCACCATGGCGAGTCACTGGCTTCCTTAATGTTAAGCTATCCAAGTTATAGGGGGGCCCCTATGCCATGTCATTTACCATCACATGTACTAAAGTTATTAAATTAACAATGGTCTTTCTCAGAGCAAACGCTCCGAGTACAAAGGTTATAACTCTCAGGGGTCTGAAAGAAGTGGCATCAGCATTGCCATCAAGCTGCCCGCCATCCATCCCAGCTCAGAATCCCATACGTACTTTCACCATCCCCCATGCTCACCCAGTCACATCAGAGAGGCAGCCGGCTGGGCTGGTGAGTCCATTGTACTGTCGATATGGCCCTCCCCCTACAGGGCGGGCCCACTCCTGCGACTGACTCAGCAACACCAACAGGATCCAGTCCTGCTCCAAGTGCAAACATGAGCAGGGTGTGGGCACCATAGTGAACTAAATGCTTACAAGGAGCGAACTGGTTGCACTTACTCATTCGCTCACTCTGATATCCGCCATTTGTACTCAGATATCTTCCCTAAGGAGCACATACTTCTCTTGCCCCAGTGTAAAGGGGCTCCCCTGTTAAAGGGTTACAACTGAGTGCAGCTCGAAAATACTTAATAGGAGTCTTTCAGTTGTAAAACGTCGACAGTGGATTGTCATCCTTAAGGCCCTTCCATGTCAGTGCCAGCTTATAAGGCCCCATTGTCTCATCAAGGAATCCGGGCCCCCTGCGCCCCTGTTAGGTATGTACAGCCGGCACTGTGATGTCCTGAACATACATTTCTGCTGCTGTGGCATCCTCAAATACTTGGTGAACCCTATTGTAAGTGATGCGGAGATGAGTGAAATATTGTAATGTGAGCTTGATTTTTGCCTCTGACAAGGTTTTACAGAGTCCATCAAAAGATCGCCAATGCTGGCTTAGGGCTGCAGAGTAGTCCTGACAAATTAGAATGTTGCCACTATCGTATTTCAGTGGCCCATGTACCCGCGTGGCTCGCAATATTTTGTCCTTCTGAAGAAAATTCAGCAAATGGGCTAGGACTACGTGGAGGCGCTGATCATTTTCGCGGCATTGTCCCAAGCAATGCACCTATTCAATTATTAGGGGCCCGCAGTCAGCTGGAGTGGCAACAGGGTTTCCAAGAACCCTCGGAGCTTGGAGTCCACTACAGTTTCAGCAATCCCCACAAAACGCAAGTTGTTCCGGCAACTCCTATTTTCGAGATCTTCAAGCTTGGCATTTTGCCACTCTATAAGCTTTTTAAGGGCCGCCAGTTCCTTTGTAGCTGTAGGTGTTTCATCTTCTACTTGCGCAATCTGTAGCTCTGCTCCTTGTATCCGGCTACCAAAGCCCTCCAAGGTTTGAGTAACTATGTCTAGTTTCTGGGTCACTGTCTCAAAGAGATCTGCCAGGGCCCCAACCACCACCGCAGTGACTTCTTCTACAAGTGCAGAGGTCTTAGGAGAGGAGGGCTGAAGCACATGGCCTGTTGCGAGCACTGTGCAGTGTCGTGCCACTCCACACACAGAGGTCTGCCGCCCTAGGTAGCTGACTAGCTCACCTAGTGGACGGGCCGGCCCTGCTTATTGGTGAAAATAGGGAGAAATCAGTCAGAATGTCAAAATTCTAGTGGGAGAAGCAGCAGAGAAAGTGGACATATGTAAGTGTCTTGTACAACTGGCCCTCTCCACCCTGAAAGATACACTAGTCCACAAACAGGCACAACGGGAACTTGCAGAATAGCGGGTCAAACGCATGCGGGCTTATGCTTGATTTTATAAACTTGCATATGTTAGATATGGATTTCTGCCATTCAGGGCTGGCACAATCGTTAGGTGAACTAGGCAGCTGCCTAGAGCGCCAGGCCTCCAGGGCACCCTTTACAGCCACTGCCACCCCTCTCCAGGACAAAGAGCAGTAGCAATACTTTTACAATGGCACCAAAACGCTGGAGTTACCGTCAGCTCTGCTGCTGCAGAGCTGTTTACGCTTCCACCTGTTTCTGATTCCACTGCCTTTTGCAAGGCGGCAGCACCACAATGATAGCGCTGAAAGTAGCTCTGGTGCTTCGGTGCCATTTTAAAAGTATTGCCACTGGTGCACGTCCTGGAGAGGAGGGGGGGGGGGTTGCGGCAACAATAGGAGCAGGGGCTGGAGCAGGGGGGCACTTGGAATGAGGCTCATATCCTTGCACCGGTTCTGCCTGCCATTCTGGACGCATCAACATGCCAGCGGTGCAATACCTCCCCCGTTACACATCTTGGCCTGCCATTTCGGAAACAGGGACGTGTAGCTGCACGGCAGCCAGGAGAAACGCCTTGTTACTTCTGACAGGTTGTTTGGATGGAGCAAAACATATCTAGAGGGTGACGAGTCCTTTCTCTCTTCACCTTACAGGTGTCAGTTTGTCGAAATGAGCACTTTTCAGAGTCCTTTCTGTGCCCTGGAGCAGATATAGCCATCTACATCCCCCGACCACGAACTGAGACGTGCAGTGCTGGTCTGAAAGTGCATCTTATTTGGCCGGCCCCGGACATGCCCCTCAGCACACCCCCATGCGACTTGGATGTGATTGCACCTGACACATGGAAATTCTGGGCTTTCTAAAGTGGCTCAGAGGATGTCCATGTGACTTCAATGTCTGAATGGGCATTTTTGGATGTTAGAAATCATGATTAGGGCTTCTAAAATGACCCCCATAACCTGCAACCACTAGTTTAACATATAAAACTATGCTTAGCACTTGTCTGACCAACTACTCTAAATCTGACTTGACTTCAATAAATCTGAGCTGGTTTACTGAGAGGTCAAAGGCAACACCATCCTGCCGGTGTTATTTTCTTCATTTAAGGATGTTCAGTTATTGGTGCAACAGGAACAGAATTTGTATCAAGACAAAATAAGCCAATTGAATGCCTTGTACACATTTTTTGAATATACAGCAATGCATGTAAATCCCAGGAAAAAATTACAGGACAAGTTGCTAAAGTGGGAGGTGGGTGTTAAAATACCCACAGTAACAGGGTCAGACTGCAGAAGGGTTGAATCCTGCCTCCATGCTCCAGGGACCTTTATAATATTAGAAAGTCAAGGTTTGGCTGTATCAACGCCTCTTGGCTTAGGGTTCTAGTATGCGCTTGTTTCATGTGTTCTTTATTGTTAAAACTCTGGGCTCCTTTCCGGCCAAAATGTTGACGCTTGTAATACCCTAATAAACATCTGTCCTTAACCTTCAGCGCTCTGTGACCCCAATCTTTAACCATTCATTGCATTAATATAATCGATCAACCCTTTTTTAATTAGTGGAAATGTCCATATGTAAAATGCTCCTTGTTATCCTAACTGACACCCCTAGAAATTCTGCTCTTAAAATTATTGTTCTGGAAAAGCTTTCTGGCATCAAGTAGCAATGAAGAAAGAATAATTCAACTTCTTGAAAAGTAGATCTACAGCCTAGTCTTCTCCTCTCTAGACGTACATGTGCGTTGAGGTATATCGGCACCGTAAGTCCATAGTTCATTGGCTTGCCCAAGTAAATCTTTGCCAGAGTCTGACTGACAGCAACTGCCCTGTAGCCATATGCAATATTATCAGCCGCATGATACTTTTTGAAAATGTTCTGGGATGTTGCCCATGCGATTCCATTTCTCCCTAGTGTTTTATCTGCGAACAGTTGTGTCTGAAAGGGGTCGTAGGGTGCATCGGAAATGCATGGAATTCGGTACTGTGCTAAAAAGTTCCTTTGGTGCAGCAGACAGAATCCACTCCAACGTTTAGTGGGAGCATAATTAACTATTCTCAGTCTAAATGCTTTGATGTATAGGAGTTGACCCCTTGAAAGAGATCATAATGTTTTATTTTTTCAGAGGGATTTTAATTGCATTCCTTCCCCCCCCCCCCCCATGTTCCTTATTAAGTTCAAAGTAAAAGCTGGAGCAGACTTCATGTGTTGCAGAATAGGAGTCTCCAGCATTTCTCGACTGACTATCTCATGCTCCCTTAACCTCAGAAGGCATCACCCCTTCAAATATCAGCCCAATTTCACCAAGAGAGTGGGCACCCCAAACTCTGCTCTTGTCAGCCGCCAGTGGACCTGGCTACCTGATAACTCAAAGCACAGGTTCACAGACCATAGAGACAGAGAATATGACATCAGATATCATAAGACTCACCCCATCTGCACAGGTTCCGTCCTGACCAGGTTTTCAAAATACCCATAAGGAATATGTATGAGAAAGATCTGCCTGCCCACATGATCTCCACTGCATGAAAATCTCTTGTGAAAATTTGGCCTATTTGTGTCCCTCAAGGACTGGATATGCTTGCCATAGACTCGGCGTAATCTCACTATTCTGCGGGTTATGTCTGTCCCTAGCATTCCCCAGGCTCTGGTCACACCATTCCACTACCTTGGGATAAGAACATAAGAACATAAAAACATAAGATATGCCATACTGGGTCAGACCAAGGTCCATCAAGCCCAGTATACTGTTTCCAACAGTGGCCAATCTAGGTCATATGTACTGCAACGCTCCTGCCTGGGCCTTAGAGCTTACAGGCAGGAGTGGCCTTATATAATGTCCCTTATGAATAAAGGTGGTACTGATCCCTCTGAATGCTGGGATTCGTAGTACACTTGTTTTTTTTTCTTTAGGGATGAAAGCTGTAGTTGTGACTCGAGTGATAAGGCTTGTAAGAAATGTATTTGTTGTGGGGATATTTTCAACGCATTACAATTCAAAGGTGCATAACGTAAAGGTGCAACTTTCAACATAAAGGTGAAATCAGGAGGTCAGGAAAACAACTGAAATCAAATAGCTTTAACTCAGCTTTACACAGTCACGGTAGCTTCTACTCAGCTTTGCCTCATGTGGATGCTTGGGATTATTGCAGCCTCACAGTAACAGCTGTTCTCCTCACAGCGTGGCTTTACAGAAACAGGTGAAAACAATTTGTGAACTTTCACGGCTAGGCAACAGGTATAGCAAACGCTTTGTATTCTTCTCATACAAACTCCAGATGCTTCTTTACACTGTTACTCTCTAAAACATAAAGAGCAATCCATTGCACAAGGATCATAACTTAAGGTAGGCACATCATTATCTATCTGCATACATTCATCTGGACTAAGGCAATTGTTCTCTTCATCAGGTTTCTTATGTTTCCCTGACTTTAGCTCCAGAAATTGCTGAAACTCTTTTAGAAGCAATTCAGCCTGTAGCTGCTCTTTAGCTGCTTGATAGTCTCCGGTAAGGGTCACACCCTTCCCCCACTCACAATCTGCTCCTGTTGCAGAGTTTGGCTTAGGGAGGTCAGCACCATAAAAGGGTTTCTCCAGCAAGGCATTAAAATTAGGAAATTCAGCTTTACCTTTATCAGAGACGTTGGCATAAGAACAGGCACCTTTCTTCCAGGACTCTCTCCTCTCTAGAAACTCAGGAGCCTTATGGCTAGTTCTTCTGCTAGGGCAATTTCTCTCAGAAAAACTTCTTTCCTGTTTTGGTTCCTGGCTTTTATAGCACTGCTCGCCACCAGACAAAATACCTTTTCTCCAAGAGCTGGGTTTGCTAGCCTTCCCACGTTTAGGCTCTACCGTGTAGTAAGGATCTCCGAGAGTATATTGGGCTCCAAGGCTTACTGTTCCAGGGTTCTGCCTTCTCCCAGGGTTCTAGCATTTTTCCCCTTTGATTCCAAGTTCCTCCTGAAGACCAACGTGCACTGGAAGCTGCTTCTCGTCTGCTTCGTTTCTTGCCGCTCTCCTTGTCAGCCTTGCTGCCTGCCTTGCCAGCCTTGCTGCCTCCTCTGTCTGCCTTGCTGCCTCCTCTGTCAATCTTGTCTGAGGATTTAGTTCAAATCATTTTTATTCATTTTGTAAAAGATAACAGTACAAGGCAGTCCCAAGCATATCGCAACCGTCCCAGAACAGAATCAGGTAGAACAAATATTGTACAAAGCACACAATCCAGAACTGGCACATTAGGCATGGACCATACATAATTCCAGACAAGACAGGTAGCTGTAGCAATAGCAGTACAGATCTATAAAGCCCCCTATGCTCAGTGGCATCAAAAGCCATCCTTCAGCAGTAGCAATTGAAGAGCATAGCAAGGATGCCTATCACAGCACAACAAATATACATACAAACAAACCCTGCCCAAAGGTGCCCCTACAATCTCACTAACCAAGGAACAGAACGAACACAGGCCCTATTACTACCCTCCCCCCCTAGTACTACCCGCCTCCCCCCCTGTGTAATTCCCCCTACCCCCCCACCCCTACCCGACGCATGGCCATAGACCTTGTACTCCTATGTTCCCCCACCATCCAGTAGGCGCTAGCCAACAAGGGTCCCACGCAGCAATAGCAACCGTCCAAATCTACTACTACAGCTCTCATCCACTCTCACCCACCCCCAGGCCTCATCCGCCAGCCACCCGTCCAGATCAGGCCCTCCAAGCCGCCACCCCCGAGGGAATAGTCCCACCTGGAGTGAGCGGCCTCCATGCAGCATACACTACACATTCATCACCCTGCTCCGATCTGCGGTCGGGAGCGCATCTATAAGGGGAGCCCACAGATCCAAAAACTCATCCCAGTGTTTGCCCCCTTGCTGTTTCGCAGTCAATTTTTCAAGGAACAGCAGATCCAGCAAGGCTCACTCCCACACAGAAACACCAGGGGGAGATACCTCAACCCAGTTTTGCAGCAACACTCGTTTCACTAGAAGAAAACCACGTTGCAGGAAAAGTCGACTCTTATTCGCCCCCACCCCATCAACAGTCTCCCAGCTCAAGAAAAGACAGATCTCCCGATCCACCACAACTGGAGACCCCACCCAGTCCGCCAACTTGTTGCACACAGAATCCCACAGAGTGTGCACCAGGGGGCAGCTCCAAAACCTATGCAGCAGGGTTCCCGTAGCGGTCCCACACCAAGCACACAAAGGTGAGACCCGAAGCCCCGCCCGAAATGCCCATGCATCAGTGGTATATGCTCTCCAAAGAAACTTGTACTGAATCTCCTGCAGCATCACCCCCAGCGGGCCCCGCGGGATGCCTAAAAAAGCCCCTCTCAGTTTTGCTGCATCCATTCCCTCCACCCCGTCCTTACCCCAACGGGCAGACAGCGCTGAGAGATAGTCCAGACCCCCAGAGGGCGTAGAAAGCGACCGGCTCTCCCTCCCGTCTCTACCTCGCCCAACCCAGAGTCCCAAAGCACATCTCAGGGTCCCCCCCACCACTCCCGTCCCAGCTAACTCACCTAAGCTGTTTATATACTGGCGAGCCTGCAAATAACCATAAAAATCCTCCTTGGGCAGATGATAGCGGTCACGAAGAGCTTGGAAGCTCTCCAAACTCTGGCCCCCCTCAACAAGCAAATCCCCAATGCACACAAGCCCTCTTTTTGCCCACCCCCGAAACACATTGTGGGTGGAGAAGCCAGGCAAAAAATCCGAGTTCCCCACCAGAGGCATCAGATGGGAACTTCGCCAATCCCACCCAAACCGGGCACACAGACTGCGCCAGGCTGCCCGGAGTGCTGCTAAGTAACCCTGATCCTTCCCTTCACAGACCCCCCGGAGGGAACACACGTGAAGCAAATACAAGCAGTGGTATGGCGCACAAAGCACAGTCAACTGGGTTATCGGGGCGCATCCTTCCGCATCCTGCACAATCGCCTCCACATGCCTCAAGAGGTAACGAAGATTGAAACAGCGCAGTGAGGGCAATCCCAATCCCCCATCCTCCCTCGAGTTCATCAACACTCGCTCGCCCGCCGCCCCCTCCACAAAACCCCCCGCAGCGACCTCTCCAAACTACGCCAATCTTTATCAGAAATCCACAGTGGTAATAGGCGCAGGACATACAGCCAACGTGGTAATTCGACCATAGTAAACAACGCTATTCTTCCGCGTAATGACAACGGCAAATCTCTCCAGCTACCCAAGGTCCGCGCAGTTCGAGCCAGCATCCCGGGAATATTGACTCGATAAAGTTCCTCGGGACGTGCGGGCAACTGTATCCCCAAGTACTTAATCCACCCCTCCGCCCAGACCAACGGAAAAGGTCCCCTCCACTGCGTCCGAACACGACCTCCCACATCTAGGACCACCGATTTAGAAGTATTAATTTTTAAGCCTGAGAATGCACCATAGTCACCAATCAACTGCAACACTCGGACCAAGGAAGATTGCGGCTCCTTGTCTGAGGATTTAAAAAGGGCTTCATTTCCCGGCACTCCCTGTCGTTCCCTTGGGCGTGCCCAATCAGTGCTGAAGCCTAACTCCTCCCCTGGGCTGGGGCTTGTCTTCAGCTCATCAGATAACTGTGTTTTTTCCAAGTTAGTTTTGGAAATCCTGTGTGTGTCATCCCTTTTATCAGGATTTTCCCCTATCTCCATTTCCTCTGGAGGGGAGTCTTCACCACAGTACCTAGCAGTTTCCCCAAGGGACACAGGTTCCCCAATGCTTGTATTGGTTCAAGCATTGATATCCTGGGTCCCTTCTTAATAATGGTTTATGGACCTTTCCTCCAGGAACTTGTCATCAGATATGATCCCTCGGACATCACTGCCCTTTACCTTTCCCCTCCTTGGATTTCTTCCCTTCACATGCATGAAAAACACGCCAAGGCCTAAGTTGGGGAGACCACTGCATTAATGGATCAGTGGATTGATAGGTGTTCTCCTTCTGCAAAAGACAGAATTAATCATAAACACTGCTAAATGACACTCCCTTCTTGAATATATTCTCCACCGCATAAGAAAGGCAAAGGGCTGTGAGATTCATTTTGCAGTTACGGAGAGTCCAAATCTGGAAGGAAAAATGCAAAGTGACTTGTCCGTTCCCAGCATCCAACCCCCTGGGTTATTTAACTGATGCAGGCTGGTTAAACCAGAACGAAGCAGACATGACACAGGCAGCAAGTGAAAAGAAGGAAATTGTAGATTTGTACCAGGCTATAGGGTGATCTGTGTAAAACTGAAGAATGACTGATAAAACTTTAGGTCTTCACTGCTGTTCAGCACCTTGGGCTGGACAGCTCCAGTAACAAGCAGATAGCCAATCACCTGAGTCAAAACCTGGGGTCCCCAGACCTTTTCAGGTGACAGGCCCACAGAGCCTTCCAAATCCTTGGACAAGAGCTTGTTGAGTGGGGGGAAGGCAAGGGGGAAGAGGCAGGGGTTATGTCTGCTCTTTTCAGTTATTTCAAATAGTGGTGAAGGAGGGCGGCAGAAGCAGGGCTCCAATGACACATAATATTGTCCCTTGATTCCTCTCTTTCCTCAGCAAACGTCACCTGAAGGAGTGTCAGGTGGGTGGATGATGGGGTGGTGTGTGCGTGTGTGTGTGTCTGCCACACTCTGTTCTACTCAATCCTTCCCCTTCCCAAATATTCTCCTCTCCGTTTTCAATCCTGCCCTTGCTTCCCTCTCCTCTCATTCCACCTTCTTGTCCCCTTCTCTCCCTTCTGTCTCCTCTTACTTCTCTCTCACACTCTTCCCTTTCACCCAATCCTAACATCTTTGAGCAGAGAGGACCCCCCCCCCCCCCAAACACACTCCAGGTCCTGCAGTCCCAGGAACCAAAAACAGACACACACATTCCCGCACTGTAGCCCTGGAGCAGGGAGACCAGTACATTTCCCCCCAGCCCTGCATCATCACCGAAAGTGGGGAGCATCATCTCCCTTGGTAACGCCAGTGCCTGGCCCATGACGTGTGCAAGCCGAAGTCAATCTGCAGTCATAGGGATTGAAGGCAGTTGGGTGCTCCAGAGGCAGCGACTATTCCTGACCTCTTCACCCCCTCATCTTATTCCTGGGGCTGGAAACACTTTCCCAGCAGAGGGATCTGAGCAGTGGGAAAGTTTAGCCAAAATGAACAGCTGAAAAAGAGTCCAGTTCTGGTTTTGTCAGATTCTCTGGCAACCCAAACTCATTTTCCTTGTGATGGCTCTGGAGGCTAGCAAGGGGAGTCTGGGCCCTTGAAGAACTCTCTCATTGTTTTAGTACTGAAGTGAATCGCAGTCAGCTTTTGCAATTAACTCCCCACTCGAAAATAACAGTCTGGTAACTCCCTCACGCTGCGCACTCTGTGGGGCACTGATCATACGCTATGTAGATTTCCTCACATTACTGGGCACCCAGGACCGTTCCTAATTTGGACAAAATTACACCCAGCATCTGAGTCCATGTATACAGTGAAACCGTAATTTCTTAAGGGGACGCCTAGTTAAAGTGTGTTTTAAGATGCCTATATTAAATCTATTTCATGAAGACGTGGGCACCTTTATGGAATACCCGCATAGGTGGCCCAGCGCAGGCCTGCATTGCAGATGTGGATATTTACTTCAGTCTTTCAGCAAATTAAACTGTCTATAACTATATTTTTAAAGTACGCTTGTAAATTATAATATTTTAAATCTACGTGTGTACTTGCTTGCTTTGTGCATGCTCCACCCAAACTCTGTTTATGTGCACGTCCTCCTGCAAAGAATGCACTTTGATGGCAAAGCGTATAATTTAACCCCAATTGATATTTTATATGTGACCACATAGGTGCTAGAAAAACTTTACAAATTCATCTAAGAAACCACTGATGATTAAATATTAGCTGTTCCTGACATGAAGAGAACATTTACAAGGGCTGAAATAAGGCCCCATTTCTTTATCAAATTCTTTTCTTAGGTCTCTATTTTCTAGCCCTTATCCTGTAATAGCACCATTATTGCGCATTATCTGCCACAAAGTCTAATGCATAAAATGTGATAACGCCATTATCATACACTAAGGAGGTCATTCTCAAGTGCGGGAGCCACCTGGACTCTATTCCCCCTCCTGCCCTCCCTGCATGTCCTGTACATTATGACTGGGAGAGCCGGTGGGAGGTGGGAGGGGGTGGGGTCTGGGCGGAGTGGAGGCAGGCCAGCCCAGCAGCACGTACAGGGCCGATTCAGGTCACGGCTCTGTACATAATGCCGGCCCCATAGGGATGCACTGCTTATAACAACTCAGAGGTGGTATAACAGTGAAAATCTGGTGATTGGGCTCAGGGAAGCCCCCCCCCCAGGGCCGGGGCTAGGTGTGGGTGGGTCCTCACCACCCGATCCAGGCCAAGGCAGGCCTGCCTTGGGTTGGGCGGCGGGGAATAGGGGGGCCAGAAACGCTGGAGTCAGGGGCACCTGTGGGGAGGACACGCTGGGCCACACAAAGGCACACTGGGCCACCCTCGGGCCTGATTCTGGCTACTGTGGGAATGTTTTGTTCCTGCAGTGCAAAATCGGGTCCAAGAGGCCTGTCTTGCCTGGGGCCAAATGGATGTGCCCTTCTTGGAATTGGGCTCCACGTATTTGTAAATAGGAGTCTTAGCATGGTTCGTGCATTGTTGCACAACTACAGCATCCAAGTGGCCTTATGTGCCTTCTTTTGGGCCGAGCTATTTTGTTGCCTTTCACGGCTGCACCCTACATCTTTCCGTTCTGGAAGGAAGTGGCAGAGCTATCATCCATTAATCTTATGGGCTGCAGGGGAAAGAAAAAAAAGGGTCTATTGATGATTTGACGGGCTACATACTTTCAGCAGAAAATCCTTGGCAGAGAACTGAAGGTGAGAAATTAGCCTGTCTGTCATTGAATATGTGCGGTGACAGGCCGACTCTCAAGTGGACAATTTTAAAAGACTCATTAAGTATTAATAGATAGCTCCGGCACATGGGGGAGAGAGAGAGGAGGACGAGTTTTCTAAACTCCGGGCACAACAACGTCCTTGGGACCAGGCGGAGCTATCCACACTTTATCTCAGGCAGACACACAGGCTTTAATAGGAGGGCTGGAGGTCTCTTCTGATTTGGGTTGGGCGTATAACATGAGTTCTTTAAATTTAGGAAAAAAGAAACACTTCTAGAAAGGTACCAGTTAGACTGACAGCACACTATCAAATTGAAAAATCGCAGTAATTTAAAGCTTGCTGGATAAAGATGTTCAATCCTTTAGGAGAGTTAAAAGTGACTATTACCACAGTACTAATAACATTCAGAAGATGCAGTGATGGAAAGCAGAGAGCTATTTTATTTTTATTTTAACTCGTGGATGCAAACAGCTTCATTACCCCAAATCCTCCCTGGATTGAGTAATGCTCTCCTAACGCTGAGACCAATTTGCATGGGTTAGCGCTTCCAGGTATGACAGAGCGGCTTCATCAGAGACACATTCAGTTTTAAAGGGTAATGGTTTTGTTCAAACAGTGCTGTGTAAATGTCCTTTAAGTTCCCTCCCCTCTCGCCCCCGCTCCCAATCGATTCTATTGTGTGTGATGGGAAATTAATGCAGAACTATGCAAACCTAATGAGGTTCCAGCTGCGCGCTGGCAAAGAACAGAGCGGTCGGTACTGTGAGCTACGGCTGCCTCGGTGAGCCTGAAGGGCATTTCACACAGCGAGGGTAATTTTATAACTCAGCACCTAGGCCGTGAAGATACCTAGCTGCACCCAGCCTGGGCCTCCGAGTGCTTTCGTAACACTGCCTTCCTGAAGACCTCTGCAAAAAGGCAAGGCAGGTGTAACTTGGTGGGTACAAATTGGCACATAGACTGGCAGTTTATAAGACAAATTTTCAAGATGCTAACCACTACTTGGAGCGGAGGAGTAGCCTAGTGGTTAGAGCAACTGCCTAGTACCCAGAAGATCAAGGGATTCAATTCCCACTGGCACTTCTTGTGACCTTGGGCAAGTCACTTTACCCTCCATTGCCTTGGAAGAAAAGGCTGGCAATCTACTTCCAGTGATACATTGCCAAGAAAACCCACAGGTGGCTAGGTTATGAGTCAACACACTTGATACTACTAACCCCCCCACCATTTGAGGTGTACAAAACTCCAGTGGAAATGATGGGAGGAGCTAGCCCTTGTAAAGTAGCTAGTCACTGCTTTTGAAGCTAAGACCCAGATATTCAATCCTGGGGCCATATCCAGCCACCAGCATTGAAGCTCTGAATCCACTGGATAGAAAAGAAACTAACCAGGCAGTTGGGATATTCAATCTGGTTAGCTGGGGCAGTGAAAGTTAGGCTTTCAGACTTTTAAGTGACTAACTTTCACTGTTTTGCGATAAGCAGGAAGGTGATATTGAGCCATTGCCCAGTTATTGCTGAGTGCGGTCCCTGGAATGACCCAGTGCTGGTCGTCTGGCATCGAGGCATGCAGCAGAGGTACCCACGGATATTCAGCATGATAGACATAGTAGCAGGTCTTCTAAAAGCATTAATCACTTTGAATATCCGCCCCTATACTTCTAAAGTGTTTTAGGACCATCAGGCATAAGGCATGTACAAGTGCATAACAGCAACAGTTGACATGCCATAATTTCTTCATCTGTCCAATTATGTCATCTATTCCATTTATTTTTAAAGACCTTTTTTGAAAAAGAGTTCAAATAAAGCTAGTCTCTCATTATATATTCTATAGCCTATAAATGACTTATGTTTGAAGTTCCTAAAACATTTTGTTTAGAAGTATAGCTGATGCATCCTCAGTAACAGGAAGTTGCACTGGAGGGGGTAGAGACGAATCACACGTACAGTGTGTGTATGTGCTCCAAAGCCTTGTGCTTGTTTTTGACGTTTTGCTGCCTGACTGTCCACCGTCTGCTGCCCACTGCCCAAAGCTGGGACTGGCCAGCTCACTGTGCCAACCCTGCCACCCTCCCATGACTGTAGCCCTGTGCAAGTGCACAGTTTGCACAGTGAGTCACACTGACCCCGTTTCTTCAATTTCATTGACTCCAAGTCTTTCAACCAATTCACTATGAAATTTAGTTTTAATCTATAAGATATTTACTACATTAATCCCCTACCTCTCCTCTTCAATTATTATGTATACCCCTGCCCGGAACCTCTGCTCCCTCCAGGATCATGGACTCTTCATTTCCAAACCCTTCCCCCATATCTCTTGTGCTAAGTTAGCATTAACCCCACGAGCTTTGGTGCTCCCCCTCCCCCCCCCCTTCTTGCTGAATCCTCCTTAAAAAAATGTTAAAAGGAGCTAAAACTTCACTGGTTCTCTTTAGCATTTCCAGGGTTGCAGGCACCAGTCGGATGACCTGCCTGGGACGGACAGACAACTCCCCTCTTTAATTCATCTGTCTCTGTTGCCTACCCCTTGTCCGTCCTTCCGTAACTTTGCAGTTCCTTTTCTCTGAACTAAATTTTATTTATATTGTCAACCGCTTCGATTTGAAGTATCAAATCTCGATAAACATAAACATAGTCTTACATGTAGGCGCTACTTGATGAAAACAAGTAGGTAGCCATTTGTCTTAATTTAACGCTAGTGGACGTGGCGGTGAACACATCCTGAGTGTAGGCACGATCACTACCCCTACTCATAAGCAGGCATAAATGTTTGCAAGTACGTTAATTAAGGAATTTTATAGTCTATGCATGTAAATGCAAACTCTGTCCAGATCGCACCTCTGGCCCCGCCTACCGGCAGAATTTGCACCTTCATGCCAAACAGCCAGGTGGTATTTAATAAGAGGCCACATAACGCATGGGGATGGCTTTGTAAAACCACCTTGCATGGGCCCCAACCTCACAGAGATTTTTGCACAAGTGAAAGAATTTTCAATCTGACAATGTAGCCAGTGTAGTGAGTGCAGAGATGTGGTTTCTAATTGAGGCCTTCATCCAACCTATCGATGGCTGAAATCGGCATAAATCATTGGCTAAGAGCCCGGAGTAGAGAGCATTGCAATAGTCTGTTCAGGATATGATGGTGGCATGCACAATCATAAAGAAATAATTCTCCCTGAATAGGAAAGGCTAGAGATTGAAAAATTGGGTGTCCAAATGGCAGATGAAATTTAATGTGAACTGCAAAATTATGCACTCAGAAAAAAATAACCCAAACTACATTTACACGATGCAATGCGATGCAATGTTCCACTTTAGTAATCACCAACCAGGAAAAGAATCTGGGCATCATCATGGATAATACTTTGAAACCCTCTGCCCAGTCTGCCACCACGGCCAAGAAAACAAATAGGAATCATAAGGAAAGGTGGAGAATAAAACCAAGCTTATTATAATGCCTCTATATCGCTCCATGGTGAGACCACACCTCGAATATTGTGTGCAGTTCTGGTCGCCGTATCTTAAAAGGATATAGCTGAATTAGAAAAGGTACAAAGAAGAGCCACCAAAATGGTAAAGGGGATAGAAGGATACCCTTATGAGGAGAGACTTAAAAGGTTAGGGCTCTTAGGTTTGGAAAAGAGACGGCTGAAGGGAGATATGATAGAGGTCTATAAATTAATGAATGGAGTAGAACGGGTAAACGTAGATCAGTTGTTTACACCATCAAAAAGCAGAAAGACTAGGGGACATGCAATGAAGCTACAATTTAGCATATTTAAGACTAATCGGAGAAAATACTTTTTTCACTCAAAGCGTAATCAAACTCTGGAATTCATTACCAGAGGATGTAGTAAAAGCTGTTAGTGTAGCTGGATTTAAAAGAGGTTTGGATGCGTTCCTGGAGGAAAAGTCCAGAGATCATTATTAAAGTGAATTGAAGAAATCCGCCACTTCCCTCGGGGATAAACAGTATAGAATCCATGTACCTTTTTGGAAAGCTGTCAGGTACTTGTGACCATGTTGCCCACTGTTGGAAACAGGATACTGGGCTTGATGGACCCTTGGTCTGATCCAGTATAACATAGCTTATGCTCTTATGAGATGTCACAAAAAGAAAAATACAAAATTGTAGAGGCTATATTCAAAGCAATTTATCTGGTTAGCAGTGGGATATTCGGCAGTACTGAACTGTTTAGCACCACTGAATAGCGCTACCACACCGCAGTATTCCCTGATGATAACCGCATAGCATTGGTGCGTTCTCAGTGCGTACTTTGGGTGGCACTAAGGTTAACCGGGCAACAGCAATATTCAGCTGCTGCCCGATTAACTTAAACCAGGTAAGGTAAGGTGAAATAAAAGCAGTCTTAATGTTAGCTACCCGAGCAGCAGCTGAATATTCCCACTGCCTAGTTAGCTAAAAGGCTAGCCGGATACACTGGATATTCATTGGCGGAGGCGGCATATGACCCCGGCATTGAATGTCCGGATCAGAATTAAAGCAGTAATGGCCAGACACTTTAAGGGGCTTGTTTACAAAGCCGCGGTAGCGGTTTCCGATCGTTATCGGAGCCGCGGCCCCACAATGGCTCCGATAACGATCGGAAACCACTACCGCGGCTTTGTAAACAAGCCCCTAAGTGTGTTGGCTGCTGTTGCTGAATATCAACTCCGTAGACTGCACCACTGAGGAGACCCTTCTTGCCCAACTTCAGAATGGAATCAACTGCCACACCAGGAACGCAAACCTGATCCGCAATCCTTCCATCTCCTTCCAAAGGCTCTGGTTTTCTCCTTACTTC
The DNA here is from genome assembly GCA_033557465.1 of Ichthyophis bannanicus. NCBI lineage: Eukaryota > Metazoa > Chordata > Amphibia > Gymnophiona > Ichthyophiidae > Ichthyophis > Ichthyophis bannanicus. The sequence goes on from CM066045.1 coordinate 61,053,704, forward strand.
ATTGCAAGTAGGCTTCCTCTTTGTTTCTCCTATGTCTCTTACAACTGTTTGCCTCCACCACCTACCCTGGGAGTGCTTTGCATGTATCCGCCACCTTTCTAGGATGAAATATTTCTTGAAATTGCTCCTGAGTTTACCACCTTTAAGCCTCGTATCGTAAGGAAACAATTGTGGCCTAGTCATCTGAGCAATGGTCTGAGAACCACATAAACCACTAGGGCCGTGTATTTGTGAGAATATATATGGTTCATTTTGACATGCAATTTGCTTTTTCTCGATCCTTAGTTTAAAATGGTTTAGCCCCAGATCTTTTCTAACCAGCATGTTAGAAAAGCCGAGAGACACGATTTCCTAAGACTTGACATTATCTTGTAGAAATAGCAGATGAGTAAATAACACACTAGGAGGGTTGGTAGAATACTGGAAAGCACAGAGAGAGTTGCTTGGCTGAGATGGTTTCGATCAGGTGTTCTCAACTTTAGTCCCCCCCCCCAAGGCCCATAAACATATCTAATTCTCAGAATGTCCACCAGGAATATCCGTCAACTATATTTCATATTTGAAGATCAAAAACTAGGTCAGCTGGTATATTTTGGCCTTCTGAATACCAGATCTGTTTGTGGCCCTCAAGGGCCAGAACTGGATTCCGTGGATCCTGCTTCAGGCAAGGAGATAGGCTAAGAAAATGATGCTTGACTTCAAGGTCTCTTCCAGTCCCACCCCTTCCATGATTCTAGCGAGTCTGAAAGAAGTTTCTTTATTGCTCCCATGGGGAATTACTGTAGTGAACTTTGACATTTAAAACAAACAAAATATCTAGGTTTATACATGCACAAATGACTGCTGCCTGCAACTCCCTGGTTTTGGCTAGAAAGGTCTGAGAGGCAAGCAACCTTGCTTTTCAACATGCGTGTAACCAAAAAGCGCTATCAGATGTTAAAGCGTTTTCCCAGTGTTGCTCCTGCAAGCAAAGCTCCACTACTTGCACAATTATCTCTCATTACCGTTTCATTGAAAATGACTCTTTCTCAAAGAAATGTAGGCTATGAGTTGATATTATACCAAAATTCAGGCCAAACAGAACTTGATGTCTATTCCCTTTTCTAAAGTCAGCAACTGGACTCCAGTCACTAATTGTAATTGGGCTTTTAATGTGGCCGGTGCTGCAAAGTCCAATAAACACTTTTGAGCCAAAAGCCATGAAATCCAATTAGTGTTTCTTCTTCTAACAAGATAGATGATGTTTTAAAGGGTAAGTTGTTTACGAGAGTTTTACCCAGAAATTACAGAGGAGGTGAAGCGACAAGGAAAAGGGTAGGATTTCAAAGGAGATAAGTCATTACTGAGTTTAAAAACAGTGATGAAAGAGAGTCGTAACACAGAGCGGGTAATATAAGGAACCGCAAAACATCGTGTGCAGTCATCATGCATGTAAATCACTTTCACTGATTTACATGTGCGTGTGAGCGCATTTTAGCTGGTCGCTAATTTTTAAGTAGGTGCATCAGGCTGATTGTGCAATACCCTCATTGGGGGCATGAATAGGGACAGATTTTGGGTAGTGCATGAGTAGAGCACTAGGTTACATGCATAAATTACAGCTAATGGCTAGATTAGTGGGCTAAAACCAGGGAGCCCAGGGTTCGAATCGGGTTCCTTGTGATCTTGGGCATGTCACTTAACCCTTTCACTGTCTCAGGTACAAACTTAGGGGCATGTTAAAGTACTGTGACTACTGTGGAGGTAGCAAATGAATTTCCCATGGAGAGGGCTTAGTGGCTGTGATAAAAGCAGGGGGCACAGCTGCGATAGGGAAGTATTGCCGCACTATCTTTATGTTTATGTTTATTTAGTTATTTGATATACCACAGCTTCATTACATGGTTTACAACTACATTAAAATGTAACGTATAGCCGAGGCCGGAAAAAGAAAAGAAATACAATATGTGACAGAATAGAAACAATGCAATCACACACAGAGTGAAGAGAAATGACAAAAGGCAGAGGGCCGTAGAGGGTTAGGAGATAGCGGGAGGCAGATAAAATGCACAACAGAAAAGGTGATTCTTTAGAAGGTTCTTGAATTTGGGGAAGGAGGATTCCTGGAGGAGAGCAGAGGGGAGGGAGTTCCAAAGGGAGGGACTCAGGAAGAAGAAAGCAGAGTGACGGATGGTCTGAAGGTGAGCACATGACAGAGACGGGAGGACCAGGTGGTTGACATGAATTGAACGAAGGCTGCAGGTGGGGGTGTGGAACTGAAGCAGGTCTGTTAGGTATTGTGGCGTGTTGGCATATATGGCACAATGGATCAGAATGAGAACTTTGTAGCGGATGTGGTAGGCCAGTAGAAGCCAATTAAGGTGAATTAGAATTGGTGTAATAAGGTCCCGACGAGTGGAATGAGTGGTGATCCGGGTGGCGGTATTCTGTAGAAACTGGAGACTGTGTACTTGGGACTGAGTGATGCTAGTGAAGGCTAGCTTGCAGAAATTGAGATGGGACATGATTAGTGATTAGGTCAGTGCCTGAGAGAACAACAAGGGACGAATGGCACATATCTGACAGAGGTAGAAGAAAGACCGACAGGTAAGGAGTGAGATATGGTCGTGGAATGAGAGTCCAGAGACACACCAAGATAACGAAGTGAAAGCACCACCAGGATAGTAAAATTATAGAGAACAGGGGCTACTTGGGAACATGGGCTACCACTAGGTGTGAATCTAGCACAGTAGTAGAGAACGCATCAATAGTATATGTGCACTGTGAAGGTGCTAGCTACCAGTGTAATGTTACGTTACATCTACGTCCCCTTTTACAATCAGACGACTTCAGAACCATCTTCCAGGCTCTAACCATTCCACATCTGGACTATGCCAACGCGATCCTCCAAGGGCTCCCAAAATCTACGCTGATCCCGCTCCAGCTTGCCATGAAAACCGCAGCCAGAGTTCTGAACGGGGCCTCGAGGCGAGACCATATAACACCCATCCTCAAAAGTCTCCACTGGCTCCCTATCCACTGTAGGATCGTCTTCAAAACATTACTACTAACATTCAAGGCCATAAATGGGCTCTCCCCCACGTCCCTCGCTGGTCTCACACACAAACCCCCCCCCCCCCAAAAGAGCTAGAAGAACCACAGCAATAAACACCTTGGCAATTCCCAAAACACTGACCCAGTACACTCAGGCTACAGCAAGCAGGGCCTTTAGTATCAGTGCTCCCAGACTCTGGAATGCCCTGCCTCCCAACATACGAGCAATCCCAGAACTAACCAATTTCAGAAGGGCATTGAAACAACACCTTTTCTGCGAATGATACCCAAATGAAGATGCACCATCCCGACCTTCCCATAAATAAGCTCCATGGCCAATGTAATTTTCTCTCACATGATGTATATTATGTAAATACTACTATGTTTAAATATGTGTAAATAGTTAATTTTTTGACTATCCAAGTTGAGCTACCTGTTATCTGTATTTTTACGGTTAACCCACCGTAAAACATAAATGTTCCATGTAAACCGCACTGATGTTGAAGGGCGCGGTATATAAGAGAAATAAATAAATAAATAAATGGCCAGCAGTAAGCTACCAAACCCCACATCTGGGCTCCTACTCCACGAACAAGGCACCTAGTAAGTGGCCAGTGAAGGATAGAGAGGGCTGATCTGGGAATAGGCACGTCCCATTGCACAGCTAAGAACAGGAAGTGAAATTACAAGAGGGTGGGGCATGCAGACCAGGGAAGGAAGCACATGCACAGAGACCTGGAAGTGGTTCTTTCTGGAGAGATAGAGTATAAATGCAGCCTCTGAATAAGCAGAAGGCCCTATACGGGTGCTGGCAGTAATGTCCGCCACATGGAATGACTGCATGAATTCCTTTAATCCTGAGGCACCCAGGGTGCCCGATTACCTAGGCTGCCGTGGAAGATTACCAGGTCTCTGTAGAAAGGTCGCCTCTCTATCACTCACCTTATACATTTGGAACAGTACTTTTGCTAGTGAGAAGTGCTGGCCTTACACCACATGGGGTGCATGGTGTCCAGATGCAACTGTTTGACCCATCGCATAGGACACCCACCCCTGTGGCCTAACATCTACCAGAGGGACTGGGAGACAGTCCAAAAAAAGGCCACTCATACTCCCACCATGGGGAAAGCTGGGGATAGACCCTAGAAAACCCTACACATTCCCATGGAGCCAGGCAACTTCAAGAAGCTCCCATCCAGTGCATGCCAGCTTTCAATTAAATGAAGGCCCATGGGAGTCCACATGAGCTCCCCAGGTCTGTGAAATGCGTCATCCCCTAGGCTAAGGGATCAGGGGAGAAAACACAAATAAGGAAGCTCCAACCAAGCTAAACCATGGTCAGTGGTAGAAATGTAAGTTCCTGCTCATGAGCTGGTAGGCCAAAGACCTGTCCTACTATGGTCAGGGTGAGGGACTGTCTGCCCAGGGCCCATGGCACCAGCATAGACCCCCAGGTTCACGTATGTACCACTACCTGGCTCCCCATGCAGGGGAGGTAGTGTCTGACAGCACATAGGGGTGTCAAACCTTCATTTTGCCAGTAGTTGCAAAACCTTATTTGCATGCCCCTCCCCAACCACCCTCTGCCATCTCCATCCCTGGCTCTGTGGCTAGTTCTGTTTGTTTCACTAAGCACCTCCCTCTCTCCCAACTCCTCCCTAACTCATCACACCAGCAGGCTTCCCACACCTATCCAGCGCCTATTCATATGTGAACTTCATACCTTCATACCTTCAAAAGTAACACTAACAGACACCCGGGTATGCACTTGTAAATAGTCACCTAATTGTGTAAATAGTGGCCAAGCAGCCCCTGTCGCCACCGCCCATCGGTGGCCCGAAAGCCTTTGATACTGTTCCTCATAGGAGGCTTGTCAATAAACTCAGTAGCTTGGGGATGGGTCCCAAGATAGTAAACTGGATTAGAAATTGGTTGACTGACAGACAACAGAAGGTGATGGTACATGGAGCTCACTCGGATGAGAGGAAGGTGATTAGCAGGGTGCCCCAGGGTTCGGTCCTGGGCCCGGCACTGTTCAATATATTTGTGAGTGATATTGCTGAAGGACTGAATGGAAAAGTCTGTCTTTTTGCAGATGACACAAAAATTTTCAACAGAGTGGACTCCCGAGGGAGTGGTTAACATGAGGAAAGATCTACAAAAGCTGGAAGACTGGTCTAGTGCTTGGCAACTACGATTTAGGGGCATGTTTACTAAACATTCCTAACGTGCGGGGCCGTGCTAGTGAGCGTGTGCCATATAAGGAGTGGGTGGTTCAGGCAGAAAATAGAAAATAAACGGTAGTAAGCAACCGGACGTGTGTGCGTCGCGCTAATGTGCGGGGGTCGACATTACCGCGTGGAAAGGCAAAGTGGCGCGCTGCTGAGTATACAAAACAACAGAGCCGTGGTACAACGGTGAAGACACTGACCAATGGTGCAGGGGCCATGGGTTCAATCCCCCAGTGTGCGCAACGACAAAGGTCAGCTGAGGCAGTAACTGTAATGATTAACATTGTTTTAGGAGGCAAATTAATTTGGAACGGCATAAGGCGGCGCACAGTTATTTTTGGGCGGCAGAAGGCGGCGCACAGTGCTTTTTGGGCGGCATAAGGCGGCGCACAGTTATTTCTGGGCAGCAGAAGGCGGCGCACTGGTCCCCTTGGGCGGCAGAAGGCGGCGCGCTGATAGGCAATGGTGAAAACACTGACCAATGGTGCAGGGATCAGGGGTTCAACTCCTCACAATGCCCAGTGAAAAATGCTTGCTGAGGCAGTATGTATTATGTTGAGGAGTGCTGTAGGAGGCTGTATAATTATATTTTGTTATCACTACTCGCAAACGCACTCTCCCAGCATGTTACCATACGGCGGCCCATAAGGCACATGTTACAGTGCACTGTTCACCAAGGCACCCTTGAATGACCCCTATAGGGCAGCATGTATGTTGCGACACAGGATAATGTATAGTGCACCCTATAGGGATGGCAACCATAAGGTGGCCTACAGGGCGCCCTATGAAGCACCCTCAGAGGCACCTAATGGGTATAGTAAGCTGAGGGTGGTCTTGCCGGCATAGACATATGTACAGTAAATAAAAATAAAGCTGTGGACAGCCCTACCAAAGGGCCCCACTGTGGGTTTGAACCCATGACCTCTGGCTGCACAGGCAGTGATGTAACCATTGCGCTACAGCTCCATAGCTGTAAGCAGGCCCCTGGCTGGCTGCAGATAGCCTACACGTCACCGCACAGACAGTCTGCTGGTGTCAACAGGATAGGGTTAGGCCACCCGTACCCATGATGCACTGCACATGCAAATTAGCTGTCCGCAGATGGACACAAGATGGGGAATGCACCCCCACAGCACCTTGGGGGAAGTGACCGGGTGCACCCACACAGCACCTTGGCCTAGTAGGGGGCACTGACCGGGTGTTTTACTGGCACAGAGTAGCCACACACCGTTACATCGTGCGGGTACTGTGCTCACCCTGAGTGTGCAATGAGGTGGCCAGGACCAGGTCAACAACACCTGCCATGGCTGATGGAGGCCAAGCGGGCGTTCCAAAGCAGTGTTAATGTGTAAGATAGCTAGTTTCTGCACAAACACCATGGATATCCCTGTCTGCCGCCATCAGGCACCCCCCCCCCCCCCCCCCAGTGGCAAACATGGTCTCCATCAAGGAATCCACACTCTACCTCCCTGCAAAGGTGGCGGTAGAGGGCAACATCAACCCCAGTACTGCTGAGGAACACCACCACCACCACCACCACCCCCCCAGGCAGGCAGCTCCATACACAGCCATAACACAATAGCAGACAGACATAAGCCCAGGGTATGGTAAGCTGCACTCCACCACCAGTATTTCCCCTGCAGCAAGCCAACAGCCACTGCACCCATTATAGCAAGACATTTACCAGCTACAAACAGTCTGCTGGTTAGTCCATAGTGCATGTTCCCAATGGAGATGCATGCACCCAGAACTGGGCTGTCTGCATACACAGCAGGCAGATAGATCAGTGACTGGGCCCCAAAGAGAACCCATATCTATCACATGAGAGAACTACTATACAGCACTATGGGGGGGCCTAGTCATGCTGTGGTCACTGCACAGTCAGGGTGAGCGTGATCCCCCAGAAGGACATGCTTTGGCCACCCTGTCTGTGTAGGTGGTGGCCGGACACTACAATATCCCAGCCAATGTCCCTGCCAGGGCCCTATGCCCAGTGCAGATGCATCCTGGCCACGTCACCCTGCCCTGGCTATACCCATGGTACCTTGCACCTCATTATGCACATTGACTGGCCAATACTGGCAACAGTGCTGGCAGTGCGGGCTGTTGAAGGGGCTTGCAGCCAACACCCACTGTGACAGACACACAGTTCCACACCTCTGCCATCATGGTGCTACGATTGAGGGGGTAAGTAGCCTTGCCCACCAAACCGGTCCTGAGCACGGCAAGGCATGGATATGGTACGCATTACAGCTGGTGGTCACTCCCCAGGGTGGTAAGCACCGTCAGAGGCCAGGGCTGGAGCATGCCCCGCAAACACCTAACAGATTGTTTGGATGGGGTCAACTAGCAGTATGTACGTAACGTATGGATAACTGCCTGCCTGTGCTCCTAGCAAACGTCTCCGAGCTGTGTACCGTATACCTCAGGTGTAGGGTGACATTGGTAAGTTATGCAAGTGCTCGTTGTGGGTGCTGCATGCACGGTCCAATGTTCTGCCTTTCCAGGAGACATTGGCCAATGGGGCCTGTGGGTGTGGGTGTGTCTGCCCTTGATGGCTGCTTCTTTACGGCACAGATTCCCAACTCCAGTCCAGGTTTGCATCACACTGTTCGGGTTTTCCTGCTATCCCTCATGAATATGCATGGGCTACATCTACATGCCATGGGGGTGGTGCATAGATATACAGCACAGGCATTTGTATGAGTGTCAGCATGGAACCTGACTGGTGTGTGGCCCACCAGGACTGCATTTGGGTGATTCTGCTCTAGGTACTGCCCCTGTTCATGGTGTCTGTGCTCAGTGGGGTAAAAGATAGATGTCTTACCATTGCATATGTCCCCGCCATGAAAGGTGTGTCCTTACTATCACTGTTTAGTTGTGGGAAAAATATGTGGGCAGGATTGGCAGTAGCCCCAGCTGTGCTTTGAACCTGTGACCTTCTGTTCTTGTATGCACTGTCTGTGTGCACTGCACCACTGTGTAGCCACAGATTGGTTGGATTCCCTGGACTGTCCATGACTGTGGATCCGGCAGGACCTGTCTGTTGCAGTGGACTGTGCCAGCCTGCACATGGCTAGGCCTCTGTCTTCTGTGGTTAGCAGCCACTGCCCCCTGCACCACATGTACATGTCCGCCAACATGCTGGCATGAACTTCTCTCAGAAAAAGCAGTTGACCTGATTGCAATGTGGCAGTATGGGACTGCATTTGGGGGACTTGGCTGTAGGTAATGCCCATTGTTGTGGGGTGTGTGCGGTGTTGGGTAAAATATTGGTGTTTTCCCCATGCATACAGGGGTGTCTGCGCTATCTTTATTTAGTGGTGGGTAAAATATAGGGACGGGGCTGGCAGGTGCCCCAGCTGGGTTTTGAACCTCTGCCCTCTAGTCCTAGAGGTAATAACTCTGTCTGCTGTACCACACTTTGGCCACAGAGACAGTGCAGCCCCTGGAGGCAGTAAGCCTGGCAGGATGGAGTCACAAACCCTGCTCTACGCAATTCTACTGTGGGCATATGCACCCTGTCTGGTGACAAACGTGCACATAAACCCCGGAAATGACCACGGGAACTGTGGGACAAAATATCACCACGCTGGGCAACAGTGATATTAATGGGCAACCATAGCGAACACTCCCAGGAAAGCTCCATAACGTGGAAATGGTTTTTGGAAGAGTCTCCTCTCAGTAGACCCTTCCAAACTTCATTTCTTTTTTCTGGACCTTTGCTGGGTGTGATTTCTGTATTTGCCCATCACTATAACTGTTCCCCAGCTGACTTACTATTTGTAATAGTTCTGTTGTGGTCATTTTCTATTTTTATGTTCACTTTTGTGCTGTGCACATGTAGCACACTGCTCACGTTTTGCTGGTTTCCCCGGTTTTCCTGTACATTGCTGACGGAAATGGTTTCTCTTCCCTTTAAATGCTTTCTACCGCGAGTGTTTCACTCGCGGTAGTTTTTACATGCAAATTCGGGCCCGCTACTGTGCGGGGAGCCTCTCCCCTCCCACTCTCCACCCATTGACCCCGTCCCTCCGCCCCTCCGGAGCCTTCCTCCGCCCTCCTTTCGCCATTCCACGCCTCTATCGCACATTTGCGGGCCCGCACTTGTACGGGGCCCGTTAGTGAGCCGCGTACCTGTGCGGGGGTGACACGCACGTGTGCGGGGCGTTTAAACGCGTTTATTCGCGTTTCAGTGCCGCGTTTCCGTGCGCTATTTTGCGGCGCGCACATTTGCGGCTTTTAGTAAACATCCCCCTTAATGTGAAAAAGTGCAGTGTCATGCACTTGGGTAGCAGAAATCCAAGGGAAATGTACACGATAGGGGGCGAGAGGTTGTTATGCATGGTTCAGGAGAAAGACCTTGGTGTGATTATCTCTGATGATCTCAAGGTGGCAAAACAGTGCGACAAGGCGGTGGCAAAAGTCAGGAGGATGTTGAGCTGCATACAAAGAGGGATTACCAGCAGAAAGGAAGAGGTACTTATGCCACTGTACAAGTCACTGGTGAGGCCTCACTTGGAATACTGTGTTCAGTTTTGGAGACCATATCTTGCAAAAGATGTAAAAAGACTGGAAACTGTTCAGAGAAAGGCGACCAAAATGATTTGGAGCCTGCGTCAGAAGCCTTATGAGAAGAGACTTGAAGACCTAAATATGTACACTTTGGAGGAGAGGAGGGACAGGGGAGATATGATTCAGATCTTTAAATACTTAAAGAGAAATGATGAACAAACAAACCTCTTCCAAAGACGGGGAAGCTGTAAAACTAGAGGGCATAACATGAAGCTGCAAGGTGGTAAATTGAAAGGCAATGTCAGGAAATATTTCTTCACTGAAAGGGTGGTGGATGCTTGGAATGCCCTCCCGATGGAAGTGGTGGGGGCAAACACGGTGACAGAAGTCAAACAGCATGGGACAAACACAGTAGATCCCTTTACAGCAAAAGGATAAAAGCAAAATAAACGGTACCATCTAACTTCTGAACTATCTAGCGTCTCAACAAATAAGGGTGTCCTACATGGAGTAGTGGGTTCACCCCTAAACAAAAACAAAAACATGGGGTGGGGTGGCCTGCACAGAGCGACAGGTGCACCTACTCTTGCCATCTTGCTGGGCAGACTAGATGGACCATGCTGGTCTTTATCTGCCGTCACTTACTATGTTACTATGAATGCGTAGCCTGTATATAGTTACTTAAAAGAGCTGCCACACTGCCTAGCTGTGCAGCCTGTACATAGTTACCCCAGTTAATCCAAGATGCAAATCCTGTTCATTGTAAGTACAGTACCGGCCCTGCCGGGACTGTACAAATTTGTTGTTGACTGTGATTTGTTGTTGACTGTGATTTTAAATTGTTGACTGTGATTTGTTGTTGACTGTGATTTTAATTTGTTGTTGACTGTGATTTTAAAAAGCGCGGTATAGAAAAGACTTTAAATAAACACATAAATAAATAAATAACATTGCTTTGTATATAAATGTGCCCGTTCTCCCAGCAGATACACTAATGTGCTGCAAACTCTGGGCTTGTGGCTGGCATGCTGCCCATCTGATACCGATAGCTTAAACGAGTGCCTGGTTCACTTTTGGACGTTACCATCCAGCATTGTCAACGATGTTATGTGTGGGATGCTCCAGAGTTTTAAACTGCTTGACATTCACGCCCGCGCCATGTGTTGGTGGCACACTAGCAAAGTGAGTGCAACTAGTGCCTGGTCGGAGGCTGGCAATACTTACACCTATTCTAGCAGTGTCTTTTGAGCCCAGAAGCACCAACAGTGCCACTGTGCTAATTGCATGCCACTTCTACTGCCCGCTCTCAACCCTAACTCTGCCCTAATTTTCCCTATTGCCATGCTGCTTGGGAAGCACGGCGTTTTTAGCATGGTCGCATTATAGCGATGTGCTCCCAGCTACCACATGGCCGAAGTGCATGTTATCACCGCACTAAACCCCGCGCCACTAGCTACTGCACTTTAGTAAACACGCTGCTTAGATTGTAAGCTCTCCAGGGACAGGAAAATACCACGGTACCTGAACGTAACTCACCTCGAACTGAGAAAATGCACAAGCTAAATCTAATTCCCTTATATGTGTGCCTTACAAATTTAGAGAAGGAGCCTGTACAAAGAGAGTAGATAAATACCCTTCTTGTGGCCGTGCCTTAAATTAGCGTGCATTTCCAGCCATTTACACTTGGATTTCATAAAGACAAGTATGCACGCACTTGACCTTATATGACTGGTTTGAAATATGCACATAAACATGCAGGTTAACTAGGTGGGAGTCAGCTGAGACAGTGGTTCTCAGTCCTGGGGGTTTGGGATCTCCACAGTGAAGATGCATGAGATATATCTGCATGCACCGCCAGACTGAAACAACAAAGGAAAGATGCACGTGTAAGAGGGAACTCATCCCGTTCCCTAAGACAGCTTAAAGTTTCCTGGCCTTAGACCTTTAGGTTTCAGTAACCTTTTCGGTTTTAAGAAAACGGGATTTTCTGGTAAGGATTTGCCTTCTTTTTCAAATGAACTGGAAAGCACAATAAGGCAAGCCTGTTCTCTTTTCAGTATGTGCTATATGGAATTTTCTTGTGTTATTGCCAAACATCAAATTTAGACCCCCATTTACGAAAGTATGTGAAGGTTTTGCACATAATGTACGTTAACAGCCAACATCGAAGAGCGTTCAGTGCCAGGCCTCTGTGGTAACTGTCAGGAAGACAGCTGGGCCGCGAACAGGGGCTGACGGTTGCTACCGCGTAGTCCTGGAGGTGTGATTAACGGTCATGTGCTGCCTGCTGCATTGGTTAACATGCAGTAAAGACATCTGTGAGAACGGCACACCGCTTGCCCCACCCATCCCCCACCCCGCAATATGAATTTCCACATTAGATGTTTAACGTAGCACTTAACATGTTAATGCAAAGATCAAAAGCGGTTAACCCATCGTGTTAGCCGTCAATGCGTGCTAACTCATGTTAATGCAGCTAGTAAATTGGCCCCATGGTTTATAAATAACACACACTAAAACTGCAAGTCAACAACCCTGAAATGACATGAAAGGACAAAAATCAGTGGCACGCCCCTATTTCTGCGTACTTTAGAACTTCTAAGTAGATCTTTGGAAGAGAAGTTACATAGAGTTGTTGTGGCACAGGGCAGCGGTTCAGTATCAGCATGTTAGTGCCGCTGCATATCCAGGATAAGGAGATTAACATGATTAGCAGGTCTTTGCATATCTCTATTCTGAATGTTGAAGCCACATACACCTAACTCTAAAAACAATTTCCAGATAATGCAATCAGATATCACAAAATACCCCACATCATCCCGGTATACCACATAGAGGCTTAACATGGAGGCTTGGAATGGAGGAGTGGCCTAGTGGTTGGGGCAAGGTACTTCAGGCCAGAAGGTCAGGGGTTCAAATCCCACTAGAGGACAGCAACCTTGGGCCAGAAGGACTGGGGTTTCTAGTCCCACAGGTGCTCCTTGTGGTCTTGGGCAAACCACTTAACCCTCCATAGCCCATGTTCCCTGTAAAAGAGTTCTCCAAGTTATAATGTCCTGTTCAATGTAATTTCAGTTTGTTCAATGTAAACCACACTGATGCAGAATAGTGCAGTATATAAGAGAATGTAAATAAATCACATGCATGAGAAAAGCATAAAGCCTGTTTTACACGTGGGGATACCTGAATAAAAAGTAAGCACATGGAAAGACAGCATCGGCTCTAATGCCATCTACACATAGGCATTTTAAGATTTATCATTTCTTTTAAGATTTGTTATTGGTTACTGTTAATTGCTATTTTATATATAATACTGTGCCCTTGTTGTTATCATTTTTGTATGAATACACTATTATTGTACAAGTATTTGTTTCATTTCTCTACACAGGTACACTAAAAAATATTTTTTTTAAACTGCCTCTAATGTTTCGATTGATTTTTACGTTTTTTGGTGCGCTGAATCCAAATCTGGTAACCAATTTGCTCCATCACGTACAGATTTTTTGCTACATTGGGTTAGCAGTTTGAGGTGAACGTTTCAGATCGAGTGCGATCGAGATAAAAGTTTCTTGGATGAATTCTTTATACTAATTGTTTAGTAGTTATTCAAATAAGAATAAAGAAAATTGTAACAAGGCAGCACATAAGAATAGAGTAATGTCAACAAAACACACTGTGATGGTAGCAAAATTGTCTGCACTTAAAACAGCCACATACATGTGCACAAACATTGAGCATATAAGAGCGAGGTTAGACACAAAGCAAAGCAAAGAAATGTGCAAAAAATGTTGTACAGGTATGTATGTAAGAATAGAAAACGCAAACCGCACCATTGCAATACATGAAGACAAACACCCGATGGTGTGAAAATAAAATTCTAATAAATGAGATCCGACACTGTGGTAATAACTAGCAAATTTTTATTTCAAAGTTTAGTAAAAACACGATATTTGCCAACACAGTTTAGATTTTAAAGTCATTCTTGGGTCAATCAATCTCCTGGTGGGCCCGTTTCTTCTTCCCCCGAATGCTTCTCTTGGTGCGCTGCTTGGCGTATTTTTCATCTGGGGTTTCCCGCAGCAGCAGCAACCAGCAGAAATCAGCCATCATAGTGGTGTTCCATCTTCCTTGGTACCTTCTCTCTGCGTCCTTGATGTCCTGGTGAAACCTTTCACCTGGTTCTTCACTGTACGCCCCCAAGTTTTCGGGAAAGTAGTTCACATGGGAGTGCAAGAAATGGACTTTCAGGCTCATGTTACAGCCTTGTTCTTTGAAGGCATTGAGCATCCTGGCAACAATATCCTTATAGTTCTCATCCCGCCTGTTCCCCAAGAATTTGAGAACAACATCCTTGAAGGAATCCCAGGCTTCTTTTTCCTTCTCAGACATCGTTTCAGCGAATGCTCCATCTGAAATGAGTTTCCTTATATCAGGGCCAACAAACACTCCTTCCTTTAGCTTTGCTTCAGAAAGTCGGGGGAACTTTGAGCAAAGGTACCGAAAGCACTCACCATCTTTTGGAAGGGACTTGATGAATTGCTTAATGAGACCCAACTTAATGTGGAGAGGTGGTAATAGAATTTTATCACGAGGTACCAAGCTCTCATGAAGAACATTTTTCTCACCGGGTCTCAAATACTCCCGAATTGGCCAGTCTTTTTTCCCCCAGTGTAGGTCGCGGGCCCGGCTATCCCACAAGCAAAGGAAGCAGGGATATTTGGTGAAACCGGATTGCTGCCCTAATAGCATGGATAGAATTTTAAAGTCTCCACAAATCATCCACTTATGCTCATCATAACGAATCTTCTGAAGAATCAGGGCCAAATTCTCGTATTTTTCTTGGAGAATAACAGAGTGAGCAATAGGAACTGAAGCGAATGTGTTGCCATTATGAAGAAGAACACCTTTTATGCTGTCTTTTGACAAATCAATGAACAGCCGCCATTCAGCAGGATCATACTTGAGTTTAAACTTTTCCATCACTCCGTATATATCGTTGCAAAATACCAAATCTTCCTCTTTGCTGAAATACTTCAAAAATTGTGTCTCGTGGTTGCGGTACCAATAAAAAGTTGTTCCTGGTGACAATAGATTTTTCTGTTTAAGCCGAGAACCTAGCAGTTGGGCAGCATCTTTTGGGAGTCCTAAATCCCGGACTAAATCATTCAATTCAGCTTGAGAGAAAAGTTCAGGTTTCGGATCTGGTTCAGTTTCAAACTCGGAAGTACTGGACTCATCGGGAAAAGCCATCTGATGAGTCTCATCATGATCAGAACCGTCCACACAAATATGATCCAAAGATTTTGGTGGTTCAGGCACAGGTACTTCGTTGCTATGAGGCATAGGCCTAATTGCTGAGGGAAGGTTGGGGTAACTTATTACGTTCTTATTTTTTAAGTTGTATCCCTTCACAATGCAAGAGCAAAAATAGCAGTCACTGCTGTGGTCTCTTTGTTCATGCCACATCATAGGTATTCCGAAACAAAATGCTTGTTTTTTACCTTTCATCCATAAGCGTAGATCTTCCTCACATGTCTTGCACACTTTGTGAGGAGCCCACGGTTTGTCTTGATCGCCTAACTTCAAATCGAAATAGGCAAAATATACTTTTTTAATAAATGCAGAAATGTTCCTTTGCCGCTTTTTCACGGTATATTCCCCACAAATAAAACAAAAACTGTCCGGAGAGTTGACGCAACCTCTGGCTCTGTGAGCCATCACAAATACACAGCACTGCAAACTACAACTGTAGTGAACCACTTCGGAATAAAGCTGGATTACGACTGAGCAAACAAAAGGTAATAATGAACTTGCAAGAAACTGAAATTTGACAGGAACGTTCATGTCGCAACCACCGTGTTTGAGCGAGCGAACGAGGCGAGGCGAACAGGAAAGAACATGCGCCAGCGCGAGTACTGGATTTAGCCCCCCGCCTCCCAATTGTCCTGTTAATGTATAAAATGAATACAAAACACTCTAAAATATCATGAGGGAGTGTTTCTAGTTAGTTAACCATTACAACCTCTATTTAGGGCCAAGAAAATAAACTGCAGTCGGCTAAAAAGAAATTATGTGAACATTCCTTATATGGGTAAGAAATCTAATTTTGCAAGAAAACGTGACGTGATGGAACATTTTGGCTATTTTTCCTGGATTCAGCACCCCAAAATCTATAGGAATCAGTTGCAAAACTGGAGGCAGTTTTTTGGTAGTGTACCTGTGTTATTAATGTGGGGACCGCACACAGATCTCTCCATTCGTGGCTGTTTGCCTTTATGAAACAGATCTCTAGAGATATCATCCATCCAACTAGTTTACTTGCAAACGCAAACCCAGAAATCTCTAGAGGGTTTTAATCCTGGGCAAGGCAGTTCTCTCCCCCTAAAAGCTAATATTGTTTCCTGTGTGCGGTTTGTTTTGTGTGGGGCTTATTTACTGTGAAGACAGAGATATCGTCATGGAAAAATGCAGTTGTCTGGTTAATTGCTGTCTGATGAGGCTGGTTGGTTTGGGCCATTGCTTTGCATGACCCCTGCAGCATACAGCCTTCATCGCCCTTGGTAAAACCTCACAGCTAATTATCCCTGCTCTGGTTAATCATTTCATGCGTTCCTTTCCTCTTCATTAGCCTGGAAAGTCTATTTTGGACTCTGGGGGGAAAAATGCACCCTCCCAAATATTTTCTCCATGTCAATCACTTTTTTTGTTAAATTTCCCATGCTAAATGACTTTGCTACTCTGACAAACAAATGTCCATTGTGTTTATCTTAATGAGGGACGAACACCAACATCAAATTGCTTAGGATGCAAATGAGACAGCTCCCAACTGAGCCACGGAATTCATTAATGTTAATTAACTCTTTGCTTATGCATCAATCTCTACTTTTGTTCTTGGGTAGCTTTATGAGACAGAAAGGCCAGGCCTCTCAGGTCACTGCAATCTGCTAGTGAGCCTTTATATATTTAACTTGCATGTTTAATTTATTATCGTCACATCCACATAGCTCAGGGGGAAGAACTCATACTCAACATAATACAGTAATCATGACCACAGAAACACAATCACAAAAAAAGAGAAATGCAACACATTAATATCAAATCAACCTAAAGACATACGTAAAAGTCAAATAAATAAACTTTGAGTCGAGCTTGGTTTATTTTTCTGTAGCTTCCAACGTTCCCCAAAATGCTAGGATTTGGCCAAGCAGATAGCAAACTCTTGAATTCAGCAGGATGAGTGTTTCAAAAACCAGACCTGGCTTAAAAGATCCCTGATGGAGTGAATTAAAAAACACTGGCCCATTGCATGGCGGATAATATCGTAACTCGATAAACCTAGCCTGTGATGACAGAGAAGGAACCCAAGGCCCATCTACTCCTCCCTGTTAACTTCCTGAGCAAGCTGCTCTCTCGCTTGCCTTTGACTTCTTTTCAGCTAATAATAATAATAATAACAATAAACTCTCTGCTTACCTCAGGCTCTTTTAGGCCCATTCCTACTTTTGTTCCCACCACCTCCCTTAGGAGGGCACTCCATATATTGTACTATGCTTACCATGAAGAAATTTTTTCCTAATGTCGCTTCGAGTCTTACCCCAAGGAGATTACCTCCTGTCACCTCTTGTTCTAGAATTTTCTTTGTACTTTTTCTTTGCTTCTTATGCAGTATTGATACCCTGTGAGATATCTAACTAGCTCTATCATATCTCAACTCTGTCCTCTCTTACAAGGTACATATATTTGAGCATAATATCTTTGGCTAGAGCAACTTATAGTTCAGACAGCAGGTTCCTTATTTACCAGATCATCTTGAAAAATGTTTGAAGCTACGGTAGTTAAAAACAGAATATCGATCTACTTGAGGGCATGTTTAAAGTTCATTTGAAGCTGGCTTTTAAATTGCATTTGTGGGGACAGGCTTTTCCGTGTTTGTGGAAGTGTGTCAGAGACCACGGGGGAGAAGAAACTGTTACTGAAGGAAACAATAGTGAGCTTTCTACAATCCAGTGTGGGTTGAAAGATCCAAGGCAAAACGCTTTTATCAAAGGAAGATCGTGCCAGACCAATCTTCTTTCTTTGACTGGGTGACTAGATTAAGGCCATACGCTGGATGTGATCTACTTAGATTTCAGCAAAGCCTTTGATACTGTTCCTCATAGGAGGCCCATGAATAAAATCAACAGCCTAAGAATGGAGCCAAGATGGTGACCTGGATTGGAAATTGGTTGACTAACAGCTGACACAGTGTGGTGATAAATGGAATTCACTCAGAAGAAAAAAGGGTGAGAAGACCTGAATATGTATTACCATAGAGGAGAGGAGGGACAGGGGAGATATACTACAGACATTTAAATATTTGAAAGGTATTAATGAACAAACAACCTTTTTCCCAAGATGGGAAAGCTCTAGAACGAGGGGACATGAAAAGAAGCTACAAGGAGGTAAACTTAAAGGCAACATCAGGAAACATTTTTTCACGGAAAGGGTGGTGGATGTCTGGAATGCCCTCCTGAAGGAGTTGGAGGAGAGGACAGAAACAGAGGGAATTCAAAAAGCCATTGGAGAAACACAGGGGATTCCTAGATGGCAAGATGATGGTATCAAAATAATAAAAGCATTTCCACTAAAAGCAAAACTTAAATGACTTTCACACTTTAACAAAGAGGCATGGGGTGGCTGATAACCTCCAAAGAGTGGCAGATACGACTCTACAAATCAAAGGAAGGGGTAATCTGCACAGAGTGGCAAAGGCATGGAGGGGGGGTTAACCTTATTTAGGGAGCAGCAATGGTTACTAGTTTTGTATTGAGCACACTTTCATGGGTTCATCTGGAGCCTTCTAGCAATTCACCAATCAGTGCTGACATTTATTGCTAACCTTCTATTTCAGTGATTCCCAGTCTGCAGTTCGTGGAAAATGGCTGTAGAGAGGAGACGGAGACTGGAGAGAACTGGGTGGGGAAAGGGAGAGAGAAGTAGACTGAGATTGGTGGGGACTGAATGGAAGAAGAAACTGGTGGAGACAGGAGGGGGAAGAGAGATAAAGAGGGCTAGTGGGGACAGGTTTAGTGATGAGGGGAGGGGGTCCAGAAAGAGTGTTGGGGATAAACTGGGTGTCCCTGAAGTTTTGGAGGTTAATAAGGAGTTCACACACGCAAAAAGATTACAAACCTCTGTCCTAACTCCCTCTATCTCGGGCCGCTCTCTGAGGTGACCCAGCCTCATTTATTATGCGCTCCTCCCCCCATCTAGAGCCAGCCTTGAGAGTACTTCCTGGTCTTTATTTTTATTTCTAGCCCCCACTATTTGGAGCTCTTTGCCTCTATAGTTAAGATTGGAGTCTTGGTACTCACATTTCAAGTGGTTTTAGGGAATGACAGAAGCTCAAATTATGGGTCCCAAAGCTACAATTTTGAAAGGGCCCCTAGAAGCGTGTGTGTGTGTGGGGAGGAGAATCCACTTCAGAAGGTACTGTAACAGCTGCAAGTGGGCCCCTCCTTCCTTGAGGCCCCCTGCACCACAGGTACCACTTGGGCAGAATTTATTCCACTGGTTTTAGGGTCTTGCTTTTGGGATGGCTGCATGCTTCCTTGTCGCTCCCCCTACCAATAAAATGTAGCTGTTTTAGCCCATCCTCATGTCTGACCGCTGTTCCTATTCAATTTGTTGCAGAACACTTCGATATGTTGATGCAAGTGTTATATCAAGTTTCAATAAAATAAAGGAACCTGCACAGAGCAGCCTAATCAGCCCTAAACACAGACACGCATGGGGGGAGGAGGGGTAGAACCCTGGCCACCTCACTGGGAAAACTAGATGGGCCATGCTGATCTCTGTCTGCCATCATTTGCTATGTTACTATATTACTGTGTTATGCACAAGGCTGTGGAAGGGCTACGCATCGCAGCCCCAGGCGTACACAAGTCGATGCTGTCAGCCCCCAGAGGTCCTCTCTTGCAAGCGGAAATGATTCTTGGTGTTGTCATGCCCCTCTCCTTTCACTTTACAGCCTCTATTAATCAAGCGATTAAGATCTTCTCTAATTTAAACCCTGGCTTTTCCACACTCTGCTTTATCTCATCTGTTAAATACACCCGACATCCCAAATGGCCTTCTCTACCCACTCCACAAACGTCAAAGCCCTAATGTAGGTCCACGTTCGCCTGACTGCGTTTGTGGTCTTCAGTGTCTGAAGGGCTAATGGATCGCCCCCTCCCCAGTTCCTTCACTTTCCATAAGGGCCTCTGGTTATCAGATGCTTATTCTTAGGACAAACTTTGAGTCTGGGTAATTAATTCCCCAGCCTCTCTTCGCTCTTGAACTGCCTCTCCGTGATTCTAATAAAGTCATGCCTACAGAATAATCTTGGCAATCTCTATAACTCCAGCTCGCCAGCCTTTTTATTATTGCTTGTCCCTGGAATCTCATATGTGTAGCTGCAAAAAGCGTTTCTTTTATTTGTTTTAGGTTATTAGATTGTTTCTGGCGGAGGAGAAGGTAAGAAGGTTTCGTTGCCCTCATCTCTCTTCCCTACCTAGGGTGCCCCCCCCCACCCCTTCATTGCACAGCTCTGCTCTCCTGGCCTGGCCCCATCAGTCACTGGTGCACTTGGATTCTTCCTCCCCTGCCCCTACTACAATTCATAAGAACATAAGATATGCCATACTGGGTCAGACCGAGGTCCATCAAGCCCAGTATCCTGTTTCCAACAGTGGCCAATCTAGGTCATACGTACCTAGCAGTCTCCCCAAAAGACACAGGTTCTGCAGTGCTTGTACTAGGCCAAGCAGTGATATCCTGGGTCCCTTTTTAATAGTGGTTTATGGACCTTTCCTCCAGGAACTTGTCCAAACCTTTTTTAAACCCAGCTATACTAACAGCCCTTACTACATCCTCCGGTAACAGATTCCAGATAAGAACATAAGACATGCCATACTGGGTCAGACCGAGGTCCATTCATTTCTTAAATTTTTTTATTCATTTTAATTCATTTCTTAAATTTTTTTCTCCCATCCACAAAGTTGTAATTTCACATGTTATCTACTTTCTTTACGTGTAAAATGAAGAGTCTGCAAAAAGATGTCGTGCAATGAGCCCTATGCACATCAGATCCGTTTTTATTTTGGGAGAAGGCAATTTTACATCGTAATTACTTGGCATTTGATGATTCATTCTGCGGCTTAATTGCAGCCGTGCCGATCGCACAGAGAGAACTGTCGGCATAATTTCCCAGGGACTTGATCAGATGTTAAACACTGCCGCTCGCACACGTCTCCAGGACGCAACGGAGGGGAAATGTTAAGCTGTCAGACACAGACATGTGTTTTGAGAAGGTCTTGAAAGGACCGTGATCTCGGGGTCAGGTAGAGATCAGCAAGCACTATTTCAGCTTCACATAGTTGTGTGCCTAGCTACAATTAGGTGAGGAAAAAACGTGATGCTTAAATGCGAAAAAGTGCTAGAAATTAGTAGCACAGGAAATCGTTTTGGGGGGGGGGAGTGAGGGGAAGGGCAAGGGAGGGAAATATGAATCAGCAATGTACTACTGTCCAGTGGCATTGCAAGGCTCCTTGACACCAGGGGTGGGGGAGGGCCAGCGGCTGCTCTCTCCTGGGCTGAAGATTGCCGCTAAGTGTATAGCAACTGTCAACACACCCGCTTCATCCACAGATTGCTCCAGTTTTAATTGGCATCTTTTAAGTAGTCTGTGTATATATTCAGCAGTACTAACCGGTTAGTGCCGCTGAATATTACAGTGACCGCGTGTTAGTTAGTTAGCAGGTCTGCTAACTAGCTAAAACACTTTGAATATCCCCCCTAAGTGTGCGCACAAATGGCTTGTGCGGTTATATACCTATGAATGTACATGCGCACAATCAATTTGCATATGCAAAAGACCTGCAGCGTGCAGAGTAAGCACGCGATTACGATGAATACAAAAACACTTTGGTTCATTTTTGTCTGAAACAAAGTTCTATTTGGCCCTGTACGTGCCTATTAGTTGAAGTATTGCACAGAAGACATGAAATAATTCTCCATATCTCCCCTCTCCACCTCCTCAGACTATCGTTGAAATGCTTTTATGATTCACTTATACATATTCTAATATTATTATTGTTTGGTCATTCTGTCCTGACCTGAAGATGTGGGTTTTAGCCCCCAAAAGCCAGCCATGAAGCGGGTTATTTTAGTAGCCCTATTTGCGTTTTTGTACATGGATGTACTGGCCAATTAACATGCAAATTACATCTGTGTGCAAACAGCAATTTTAGAAATGCTCCCGAGCACGTCCAAGTTACAGGGAGGCAGGGCCGGCTCTATCATTAGGTGAACCAGGTAGTTGCCTAGAGTGCTGGCCCTCCGGGTCGCCCATTGCTGCCGCTGGTGCCCCTCTTCAATGCCATCTGCCGCTTTAGCCCCAGACTTCCGGTTTTGTATAAACCGTGAGTCTGTGGTGGAGGTGGGGGGCCAGAGCAGCAGATGAAATCAAAGGAAACCGTGACGCTGTCACTAAGAATGAGGATAAGGGCTGCGTCGCAGTTTCAGGGTAATAGCTATGTGACGCCCTGAAGAGGGTTGCCAGCGGTGGCAATGGGTTGGGTGGGGAGGGGGGGGCAGGATGGAGGGCCCGCCGAGGGCACTTCTAGTCCTTGTGCCAGCCCTACACAGAGGTGTCTCAGGGACATAACCCCATGGGGCAAAAAGATACATGTATATATCCAACTTCATATAGGGGATACCCGTTCACAGCTGCAAGCGGCCATGTCCAAATCGACTCCTGCTCGCTGACGTGAACAGGCATTCAAAAAGTGCTCAGTTCCACAAACCCTCTATAGTAGGGGGTTAGGGAGAGATTCTCCTTAGTCTCCCAGGGTGGTATTTTAGAAAGGCATTTACCTGGTTAGTGCCTTCGAAAAGCCCCTCCAACGTCCCCTATGCACCCTGATACTATCCGGGGCAGAGCGGGGGCAGAGGCAAGCCCTAACCGGGCAGCAGCGATTTTCTATGCTGCCTCGTTAGCGCTCTGCGCTGAAAGATAGGCAAGGAAAACCCTCACCCATTTTTATGACACAGAGCACTAACCGGGCAACATGGAAAATCACCGTTGCCCAGTTAGCCTCGGTGGCTTCAAGACTGTGTGGTGAACCCCAGATATTCACCTCCATTGCCGCAGAAGTGACTATCCGGAATTAAGGCGTCAAGGGGCAGGGCTGCATGGTTACAGTGCTTAGCCCTGCTCAATACAAAATCGGGCCCCCAGAGTTTATTCCATCCTTCTACTTGAAAAGGGGGTAAACATCAAGCTCACTATCATTCATTAAGAGTAGCTCCACATCTGCATTTGCAACACGTGTTAAGTGTTGGACTGTACACGTGCATGTTCTGAAATACCGGTACTTACACATGTTTGTTGCAGGGGTTCTCGCGTCTCTTTTTCCCACGTTTATCTTTGTGAAATTGCCTCTTCCGCTGCACGGAGATGCTTATTCCCATATGTACCTCCACTTCCTGGTGTCATTTAACAGATAGGTCTACAGCGAGGGGCGGGACTATGTCTGTTTTAGAGCAGACTTACAGGTACCCATCTTCTTCTTGAAAATTCACATAGAATTGCAGACATTTTCACTCAAATGGCCTTTTTAAAATGCACCTTGAAATGTATTAAGTCATTCCAATGAAACAGTATCACTTATATTCTGTTTTGGTTTGTTTGCTTTTATTTATTAACTTTAATTTCTATACCTATTACATTCAAATGGGACTCAAGTTCTGGTGTCCAGCTCTGGAAGCCCCACGCTTCAAAACGGGTGCGGAGTTGAGAGGGGAGCAAGCAATGATATCATAAGAGGGCTAGCTAATATGACCCCCCAAGCCAAAGCTAAAGGAGCTGTTATGGTTATTTGGCTAAGAGGCTGGGGGTGGTGAGGTGAATTTTCAACCACACACTTCTGTCGGATAGGCAGGAGCAGCAGGCTGTGACTGACTGCAGCGTGCGGGTGCTTTAAGGCCTGCTGTGGTGCTGAGTTGCTGCCTCAAAGAATCTATCACTTTGCCACCCACCAGGGTCTGCTACCCTAGTAACTGCCTAGTTTGCCTAGTGGACGCGCCGGCCCTGATCAATGTAATCAAAACATTTACAAGGTCAGTCTTCTGGAGCCCAGAACCAAGCTTTCCTCAGGCGAGGGGAGGATTCCTTCTAAGATGCAGGGTAATTTTCAGCGGGGCAGTTATTTTGAAGGTGTGCAGAGAGTTTTTACCCATGCACCTTCAAGATCATTTTTAAAGAGAAATTAAGTGGGTACAAAAGCCCTTGTGGAGGCAAGATGGTGACAGAGCATACCTCTGGTGCAACCAGCTCTCGCTACTAAACATTTTCTGGTGTTGTGCAGTCACCATTTCGCTGGAAATGGGACGGAGGAGATGCAAACAGGCCTACCTACCCTCAGCTTTGGCTGGGACTACCTTCGCGGGACAAGAGACTTTGGACGCTTGCGGCTCTGTTGCTTCCAGAGTTGGAGTGGCATCTTCAGCAGGTCTACCGGGAGATATTTCAGCTGACCTGAGCGCTTTGGAGGTTCGGCTGTCCCCAAAATTGCAGACCCCACCGCCATGACCCGGAAGTGTATATTTGACCAGTGTAGTGCCTCCCTCCAGCCTGCTGACTAGCACGCCATTGCAAGGAAGTGAAGAGGGCTCATCGGTTTTGTCTCTGCACCTGCCCGAAGTTGTTTGTGGGGTTGGAGGATCGGTGGGACCATCACCTTTGTGCTTGGAGTTGCTGGCGGCGGTTTCTGGAGGTGTGTTGACTCCGGGAGCCATGGGTTTGGTAAAGCCCACTAAGATTACATTAAATGTGCTGTAGGACACCGTAGCAACAATGAATAACTGCCTATTATCTGTTGTGGGAACTGTAAGTACTGAACTTATCTTTCTTAAGAAGAAACTTCAGGAAGTCTCCCGAGTACAAGAGGAACAGGATGGGAAAATGGCCCATTTTGCAGAAGAACCTGGACAATTTTGGGGTTGCAGGCTGCCCAGATAAAGGACAGGACTTTGACCTCCAGAAAGATTGATTACTTAGAAAATCAAATTGATAAAAATAATCTCAGGCTGCTGAATTTTCCTAGATCTCCTATTCAGTCTCCTAAAGAGATGGTGCGTAGATACTTCCAGAAGGTTTTAAAAATCACCCGGGAGAATCTAACCCCCCCCCCCCTCCCGACTAGGGCTCAGTACCTGTCTCTGGGCCCCAGCACCCAGGGAACTGCCCCTGAGAATCCCATGGAAGTCGAGAACCTTACGGGGTTCCTTGAGAGCTCCTTAGAGGTGATCACGGGCCGGTTTATTTATTTATTTATTTATTTATTTAGCAAGCATTTGTATCCCGCTCCTTCCAGCGATCAGAAGCGGGTAAGATTACTATTGTGAAGCTGCCGAATCAAGGCAGGTACCCTACTTATTACTCTAGCTCTGGAGTCTGATAAATCATTGATACTTAGGTCCTATTTCAAAAATTTCTGGGTACAGTTTATCGGCTCTCAAGTACGTATTTTCCCTGATTTATCTCGTGATACCCAACTAAGGAGGAGAGAGTTTCTGTGTTATAAGCCCAGGGTTCTCTCCCTTGGTGGGTCATTTTTGCTTAAATTTCCTGTTCATTGTCATGTTTCCTATAAAGAGAAAAATTATTTGTTTTTTTGAGCCTCGACAGCTACTGGAATTTTGGGTGACCAGGGAAGAAATAGTTGTTGCAGTGGCATCTCATGTTAATATTCATTTATTTATTTGTTTAAACTTATTTTTATGCCGTCTTTCTATGATTCAAGAAGGTTTACATGAAACAAACATGTAACAGTGTAAGGTACAGCTATTGTACAGAGAACAAGAACTTGGTACATTAACAACATTCAACAATTTAAGAACTATGCCAGGGTTTGGCAACTATGTACAAAGGGGAGGGGAAGAGGGCTAAGAGGGAACTTGTTGGAAAGGGAGGAGAGGGGATCGCTCATGGGGGGATTTCCAGCTAATTGTATGGTATGGAACTGAGGCATCTGACACGGTTAATGACTGTGTGGTCTAGGTTACACTAGATCGCTGGTGGCATGGTGGGGATGTGTTAAGGTATTCATGGAAGAGGAAAGTTTTAATTTTTTTCGGAAATATGAATGGTCAGAACAGCCTCGCAGGTCAGGTGGGAGGGCGTTCCATACAGTGGGGGCGAAGAGGGAGAATGCGCAGTTACATGTGGCTTGTTTGCTTTTTATTTTTTGGGTTGGGATATTGAAGAGGTTTACAGAGTTGAGTCTTTGGAGTCTGTCACAATATGGTCTGGAGAGGAGGGATAGGCGACAGGGTGCGGAATCATTGTTTATGACTTCGTGGATGAATGTGAGTGCTTTATATTTTATTCTAGCATGGAGAGGGAGCCAGTGGGGGTGTTGAAGGACAGGGGTAATGTGTGCTTGCCTGGAAGTTCTGTTGATTAAACGTGCTGTGGTGTTTTGGGCCATTTGGAGAGGGTAAAGTCTTTGTTTCGGGATCCCATGATATATGTTACAGTAGTCGAGGGTGGGGGTAGCTAAGGCCTGGCAGATGGTTTGGAATATCTTTGACTTATATAACGGGGATTTTTCCCTTCACTTTTGGTCTACTTCTTGGAGCCTCCCTGATTTTTTCCCTTTATTTGTGGGCTAATGTTAATGGTTATTTAATAAGTTCCTAATTAGTATTTCTTTTTGTACTATCTTATACCATGTCTTTTTTCTATTCATGTGTAAATGGGTGAATGCAAATAAATATAATCTAACTATTTAAAAAAAAATCCCTTGTGGATTTGGTACCTCCTTTAATCATGGGCGAGATCCACATGGGAAAGTAGTCGAGGGGAGTGGAAAATGGACGCTCTGCACGTGTTCCCCTGTCCCATCTGCCCTTGCCCCTGAGAACCAACGTCCCTTCTAAGTCAGTGTTTCTCAGGTTGCTCCTGGGGTACCTGCTGACCAGTCTGGTTTTCAGGAAATCCACGATGCATGCACGCATCTCCACTGCATGCAAGTCCATCTCATGCATATTAATTGTTGATAGAATTATGGGAGGGGCCATAGGCAGCAAAATGGGGTAGGTCTCTGGAACCATGGCCGTACCAATACTTTGCCCAACACAGCATCGGCGACTAGAAAGCTTGGGAGAAGGGAGATGGGTTTGTTTGGTCCCTCCAACTGAAAGGTGTTCCGTTGCCCCTGCTAGGGGGTGCTTGAGGGCAGGCTTTAGAAACGTGTCTCTAAGTGCCCGGGAGTCCATTGCCTGTGCTCTGTTCATCGGGGTTGGTGCAGCATTTCACAGAATGAATCATATGAGACAGGCAGGTTACCTGGGAATCCCACAGAATTTGCCCCCCTCCCCCGCCCGAGGTTGATGCACCTTCCCCAAAGGTAAGAGAGTGGACACAAGCTCCTTAGCAACATCCCTCGCTTTGCCTTCTTTTAATATGAACAGAGGGGTAGGGCCACGTGCATCTTTATGACTGGCCCCCACGTGCTGGGAGAGCCCCACTTTTTCATGCCGTTAAATCTAGATGTCTTATGAAACTTGGAAACTAACTCTAGCTGCTGAGGTGACAAAAACCTTTGGCTCATTTATCTGAGTAAATTGCTTTCAACATTATTCTTAATAAAAAAAATTGCCATTCATTGGGGCAAGGGTGGAGAGATATTAATAAAACCCTTTCCGAAATTGTATTTCACAGTAACAATTCTTCTTTGTATTTTGTATGCTGTAATTCAGGCTTCTGAATTTCGTTTTTAGCTGATAAAATGCTCTTGACTTGATATTAATTATTGGATAAACTCTGGGAAAACTTTCATTCCCCTAATACCGTCTCACCGTTCCCCTAGTCTGCCTTAGCTTTGCCCTTTTCCATGGCGGTGACTCCTCAGCTGCGCAATTCCATTTTTATGTTTATGTTTTATGTTTATTTGGTCACTTAATATACCACCCTTCACGACAGCATCTGTTGTTGTTGTTAAGTGCTGTTGAGTCAGAGTCGACTCATGGCGACCCTCTGGATAGCTATCCTAAATTGCATTCGGTCTTCAGTCAGGCGGCTCATTGTTGACAGACTGGTACCCGTAGCTGCTGTTATTGTATCAATCTATCTCATTGCTGGCCTTCCTCTTTTGCATTGACCTTCTATCTTGCCAAGCATGATGTCTTTCTCTAATGATCTCGACAACGTCTGAGCAGTTTACAAATACGAAAAGGTACCCAGCAATGCTACTTCCACTGCGAGATGACCGATAAACACTGACTTTGCTGTACCTTCAAAACACCCCTAAGTAACTAGAAAATAAACCCCTAACTTTATGCCTAGCAAGTTATGCACCTAGGAAAGAATAACCCAAAACTACAGTTACACCATGCAAGGTTCCACATTAGGAATCACCACCCAGGAAAAAGATTTAGGCATCATCGTGGATAACATGTTGAAACCCTCCGCCCAGTGTGCAGTGGCGGCCAAGAGAGCAAATAGTATGCTAGGTATCATAAGGAAAGGAATGGAGAATAAAACAAAGGATATTATAAGGCCTCTGTATTGTTCCATGGTGAGACCGCACCTTGAATATTGTGTGCAATTCTGGTCGCCGTATCTTAAAAAGGATATAGTGTTATTAGAAAAAGTACAGAGAAGAGCCACCAAAATGGTAAAGGGGATGGAAAGATACCCCTATGAAGAGAGGCTAAAAAAGGTTAGAGCTCTTTAACCTGGAAAAGAGACGGCTGAGGGGAGATATAATAGAAGTCTATAAATTAATGAACGGAGTGGAACGGGTAAACGTAGATCGATTGTTTACGTTATCAGAATATAGAAAGACTAGGGGACATGCAATGAAGCTACAGGGTAACCTACTTAAGACTAATAAGAGAAAATATGTTTTTTCACTCCACATGTAATCAAACTTTGGTATTCGTTACCGGAGAATGTAGTAGAAACTGTTGGTGTGGCTGGGTTTAAAAAAGGTTTAGACATCTTCTTGGAGGAAAGGTCCATAAGTTATTATTAAAGAGGACCCGGGAAATCCACTGCTTGCCCCAGGACGAGCATTGTGGAACCTGTGTGCCTTTTGGGAACCTGCCAGGTACTTGTGACCAGGGTTGGCCACTGTTGGAAACAGGATACTGGGCTTGATGGACCTTGGTCTAACCCAGTATAGCATTTCTTATGTTTACAATTCATAAACATCTAAGAATAGAGGGTGCGATATTCAGCAGTAACAGCTAGCTGCTACCGCCATTGAACATGAGAACCGGATAGTCTGTGCCGTGGCCATATCTGGGTCCCAGCCTTGAATATCTGGGTTGCCCGAATTGCCAAGAAGCCAACCGGGCAGCAGTGATATTCAGCCGCTGCCCAGTTAGCTTTAGTGACAAAGTCTTTACTGCGCCTGACTTTCAATGCTTAGCAATAACTAAGCAATGGCTCAAGATGGATCTACAATTCCAGCTGATCTCTTCCAGCAGCACTACACACCTCGACTCCATCACCATAGCGAATAAGTACAGCAACATCAACCTGGTTTACAGAGCTCCCTGCCCTTCTCCGGAGGATTTATCCACAATAATCGACCTCGCCTGCAACCCCAAGAACACTCATATACCAAACTGGGTGCTGGGTAATTTCAACCTCCCTGCCCTCCAAGACACCCATGCCTAGGACTTCCTTGAGGCTCTTGAAGAGCTTTGATATATACTCAATGCCCCCACTCACGTAAAGGGAAACATGCTGGACCTGATCTTCGCCCCGCGGGCAGTCCTTGACCCCAGGCACAACCTTGACTTATCCATCAGTCCAGTGCCATGGTCAGATCACAGCCTGTTAAGATTTCAGATGCCAACATACCCCAACCACATTAGCTCCCAGTCCGCAGTTAAGGCTCCCATAGTATCTTCAAGACATTTCCGACCATTCAACAAAGAGGAAATTCTGGACAAAGCCCAGCCTCTCCGTAACACGCCAGCACACAGTCTGGACGAAATGATCTCCACGTGGAACACGAGCCTGGATGCCATCATCCATCTACCTCCCACTAATAAGCCTTCAGGAAGAAGACAGAATGCTCCCTGGTATTCCCCTGAGCTACAGACATCACTGCTCCACCTCAGAAAACTTGAGAGACACTGGCGTCAATCACATTCAACTGAGAACCACAAATCATACATTGCTCACCTAGTACGGCACTGTGCAGCAGTAACAGCAAGAATGAAGCAATTCCATGCTGAGAAATTGCAACGCTCCCTGAGCAAGCCGCGCGAACTTTTCAACCTAATCAAGACCCTATCAAAAGACCCTTCCCCTATCCAACCAAGCCTTCCTGACCCACAGGAATATGCTGACTACCCAAAGGCCAAAACGAGCCAGTCCAGCGAGACCACTAACCTCCCCCCTCCCACAAGGCCCCTCACCCAACCTCCTCACCTACCTTGACGCCAGCCACGAAGGACACCCAGCACGTGATCACCGCATTCTCGGCCCCAACAGAGAAAGGCATTCAAGACATCATCACAGCCATAAACACCACAACAGCACCTAATGACCCTTGTCCAGCATTTTGGATAAAATCACTGCGTGCTGACCTCAGCACTTTCCTGACTAAACTCATAGAGCTTTCATTCTCTACTGGGACCTCCCTTCAAAGCTTGAAGCAAACGGCTATCAGACTGCTACTAAAAACAACAAGCTGGACCCTGCCAGGATGGACTCCTACAGGCCAATCTCGAGTATCTCCCTTCTGGCAAAAATTATTGAGAAGGTTGTCCAATGCCAGCTACATCACCACATCAAGTCTAGCGCACCCCTCGACCCATGCCAGCATGGATTCAGGGAGTCACATGGCGTTGAGACCCTATTGACCACTCTTTTCAGCTCATTGACCATCAGATTGGAGAATATCAGACAAGGGTTCGCCCTGATCTTCATGGACATTGCTGCAGCCTTTGACTCCGTTAGCCACAAAATACTACTAACATGCCTCAAGGAGAAGGGCGTCCACGGTACAGCACTAACCTGGTGTTAGTCGTACTTAACAGACAGATGGCAGCATGTTCGAACCGGCTCCTCTACCTCCGCACCTTACCCACAAGAGAAAGGTGTGCCACAGGGATCTTCGCTTTCAGCCCTACTGTTTAATGTTTACATGCAGCCCATTTGCAACATCATCCGCTCCTTCAATATCAACTGCCTGGTCTATGCCGACGATGTTTTGCTATATATGCCTATATCAACAGAGCATCCAGACCTCTCCCCTCTATCCACCTGCTTTGATGCCATTACAGACTGGCTACATGCGCAGAGGCTTAGAATAAATTTCAACAAAACGGAGGTCCTATTTATCACCAGGAACCCAGATTTCACTCCGCCCATCTCACTGAAAGTACAGGATGCAGAGCTCCTTAGCAAGCCCACAGTACGGTACCTAGGGGTCATGCTAGACCAACAGCTCAACATGAAAGCCCAGGTAAGCAACATGGTCAAGGCGGTCTACCACAAAATTCGGACACTCCGCCACCTGCGACAGCTACTCGAGCCAGAAGACTTCCGGACAGTCTATGAAGCCCTAGTAATCCCACATTTTGACTATGCCAACGCAATTCTACACGGACTCCTGAAGAACACACTGAATCCTCTGCAGCTGGCAATGAATGCAGCTGCCAGAGTCTTACACGGAGCCTCCAGGAGAGAGCACATAACCCCTATATTGAAACATCTGCACTGGCTGCAGGTATACTTTAGACTCTCCTTCAAAGTTCCTTTGACCTACAAAGCCATCAATAAGTGCTCCTCCACCTCCCTCACAGACCTCATCCAGACCACCCCCCTCAACCAAGCTAGAAGATCAGCCGCCACCAATACTCTGATACTCCTGAAGGCGATTACGAAATGTTCACAGGCAACAAGAAACAGAGCCTTCACGCTGTATGCACCCACATGCTGTAACGCCCTGCCCCCGGCCATCCGTGCCATCACCGACCTTGTCCAGTTTAGGAAGTCACTGAAGCACTATCTCTTCCTCCAGCACTTCACTGACCCTGATGCCAACTCACAGCCTGTCACACTCAGGAACCAGGCTGACATCCCCAAAGCATCCACTATGCCCATCTGCAGCTCCACCCTCTAGACTCCAATACCCCGGCAGGAACAATGTATACCTACTCTAACCTGCCAATCTGTATATAGTCAGGCCAAAGAGCGCGGTATAAAAAAGATGGTAAATAAATAAAATAAATAAATATCGCCGCTGCCCACTTATCACTGGGTGCTGCCCTCCGGAACGCCCCCATGCTAACCAGTTAGTATCTGGGCATGCAGTGGCCACGCCCACGGATATTCAGTGGACAGCGGTACTAACCGGATAGGGGGATTAACACGATCAGCAAGCCTCTAACCATGTAAATCCCTTTGCGTATCAGGCCCAGAAGACCTAGCTATAACATTGACTGATACGGGAGCATTAATTATTGTAAATGCCTTTTATTCTACTGTCTGTCCACGTGGAATGAAAACTCTCTTGCCACAGTGCTGACGCTTTCAGGATGGGTGGATGGGAAGAGAACTTTTACTACCCCTTGTCTCCTTCCGAACCTCCTAATGATCCTGTCTCAAGACTGCCCTTTTGCTTGTGAAAATTGACTCTATCACCTTCTTAGGCAAGAGAGTTTCAGCAAGTCTACATTTTCGATCATGACCTAAGAGGGTAATGGGAGGCAAACAGGGGAAACAGCCCAAAGACCAAGGAAGCCAGAGTGAAGATCCTACTTCTTCCACTAACACTTCTTGTGAACTTGGGCAATGGAGGGTGACGTGACCTGCCCAAGCTACAACTTAGATTGTAAGTCCTCTGGGGCAGGAACCTACCAAGTGCACCTGACTATTGTAACTTGCCTTGAGCTCTAAACTAGTAAAGGTGAGTAATTACATAATACTTATCATTTTTATAACACTAGTGGACATGCAGGGTGCTGTACGATGGGGATAAGAATTCAGGTCCCTTCCCCTAAGAGCTAACAGTCTACTATCCAAAGCCTGCATGAAAGCTGTCTAAGGAGAGCTGGAGGGGAAGGCGGTAGGAAGAAAAGCTTTGGAGGAAAGGGCACCGAGAAGAAAGATTTGTCGAGATAATTTAGCCTCAACAGTTCTTACTATTTCTTCTAAATAGAGCAGTTTTCAATTTCCCCAGGTTATCAGTATAGGAAATAGTGTGTGTGAAGAATGCACAAAGCACTATTGATTGAGTATAATAGCTGCTGGATCTCTGTTCTGTTTGGAGGGGGAGGGGGGAGGCTTTTTGTAACTCATCTGGTCTGTGAGCAATGGCCGCAGAGGGCTGGCACAATTGGAAAACCACATGAGTACAAAGAAGGCGAAAAGTGCATCATTTTCACTCTGACACTTCAATGCTGCACTTTCTTTTAATGCAAACAGAGAGACAGGGCCACATGCGTCTTCTTGACAGGCCGTCCCCTCTCCCAGGCCCAGCCAGCTCTGCCAGCGGGAACATTGCTTTGTGGGTGCTGGAGAATCTCCAGGCTGCCAATATCAGAGGCAGAGACCGGACCAGCAAGCAGAGCATCAGCCCTGGTGTAAAGGTTGACAGAACAGGGAAGGCTCTGTCAGCCAGGGGAAGGTGTGCCGCAGCAGACCTGGGCACGTTGGATAAGCAGCTGCTTACCGGGGCAGAGGAGATAAGGGTATTCTCCACGTCCATGAGCCTCGATTGATAAACCACAAAAATGACTTTGAAGTAGACATGAGAGATTTTGCCACCACCTCCATGGCTGGCAGGCTTTTAGTTTTAGGATTATCAGATCTTAATGGTTTCTAAACTCTCTGAGTGTGTGTGCTGCATTGCATTTGGGATCTGCAGTATTCATTTCTATTGATTTTACTTGGCTCATACATTTCCAGTAACAGTTCAAGGTGAGCTACATGAAGGTACAGTAGATAGTTCCCTGTCCCCAGAGGGCTGTACCTCAGGCAATGGATGGTTACATGATTTATTTAAAGACACAAGGAATGACAGTGAGATTTAAACCCTGTCTTCTCTGGTTCCTAGCATAGTGCTTGACCACTAGACTGCTTTCAGGGGCAAGTGTTCCAAATGGGTTAGTTTTGCAGATACCATGACAGTCATGAACCTCACTTCTAAGCCAGGGCATGTGAAGTATGATCTCAGTCTCTCAAATTTACTGCTAAGGCTCGGCATCGTACTTGCATCATGCCAAAGAGAGCTTCCTTCTGGAGTTCCTAAGATGTAACATATATGGGTAATTTATTAAGGTGTGCTTAATCAAGCCTGTGGCTGGGGCCAGCCCATCCACTAGGAGAGCTAGGCGGCCATCTAGGGTGGCTGGGCCGGGTGGGCGGTGGCAGCAGCGTGAGTGGACGGCCGTGCCACCAATTCCATTAGGAGGGGGGAGGCGGGCAGCGGCAGTATTTCCAAAAGCAGCGGCAAAAAGCTGCCACTTTTGGAAATCCTGTCGCTGCACACCTCCCTCTCCCGAGACGGAATTGGCAGCAGCTAGAGGGACGGCGGTTATTGGCAGCTGGAGGGGAGGCAGTGTCAGCTGAGAGGGGTCAGCGTCAGCTGCCGGGGGGGGGGGGAGGGGGCAGGATCAGCGAGGCTGGGGTGTCTGTTCCGATATTGAAAGCCTCATGAATGCCTTAATCACTCATGACCCACAAGACTGGAGACTATTTATAGACTCTTCGAAACTGAGTCTGAAGGCTGTGCTTTTGAACAATGGAAACAGTCTTCCATCTATTCCAGTAGCGCATGCCGTCCACATGAAAGAGACATACGATAACTTAAAGCATCTACTGACTTCCATTAACTATAACAAGTACAGCTGGCACCTCTATGGTGACTTGAAGGTAGTTGCCCTTTTAATGGGACTGCAGCAGGGATATATAAAATACACGTGTTTCTTAGTGAGTGGGATAGCCAAGCAAGGGATTGGCACTACTTGCGGAAGGAATGGAATCGCAGACAAAATGTAACAGTTGGAGAGAAGAATATCCAGCACCCAGCTCTGGTTGAGGCTCACAAAATCCTGCTATCACCCCTTCACATCAAACTAGGTTTGATGAAAAACTTCGTGAAAGCCATGGACCGCACTTCGCTAGCTTTCCGATACCTGCATGAAAAATTATTATTATTATTATTACTAAGCATTTATAAAGCGCTGCAACATACGAAGCGCTGTACAAACATAAAAAGAGACAGTCCCTGCCCATTAGAGCTCACAATCTAGTCAAGACAAAATATGAAATAAATTAGATAATACAAATAACAATTAACAAGACAAGAATAAATGTTAATGGAGAGAACAAGAAAGGACGAGTTAGGAACAAAAAGCAATAGTGAAGAAATGGGATTTCAATTTGGATTTGAAGATGGCCAGGGAGGAGGCTTGGCGGACAGAGACAGGTAGAGAATTCCAGGAAAAGGGTGCAGCCAGTTGAAAGGAGCGAAGTCTAGAATTAGCAGTACGAGTAAAAGGCATAGATAAACGAAGACAATTAGATGAGCGGAGTAGGCGAGAGGGGGTGTAGGTAGAGATGAGGGATGAAAGGTAATGAGGGGCAGAAGAATGAATACATTTATAGGTTAGAAGGAGGAGTTTGAACTGGATACGGAAGCGGATGGGGAGCCAGTGAAGTGACATGAGAAGAGGAGTAATGTGTGAAAAACGAGACTGACGGAAAATCAGATGAGCTGCAGAATGTTGAATAGACTGGAGAGGAAAGAGGTGGTTAGTAGGGAGGCCAGCAAAGAGAAGGTTACAGTAATCAAGGCGAGAGGTGATTAAAGAGTGGACAATCAGTTAAGTAGTATTAAGAGAAAAGGGTGAATCTTGGAGATATTGTAAAGAAAGAAACGGCATGTTTTAGCAATGTTTTGGATATGTAAAGAGAAGGAGAGAGATGAGTCAAAGATAACACCAAGGTTCCGTGCCGAAGACACAGGAAGGATAACAGAGTTATCCACAGAGATTGAGAAAGGGGAAGGAGGAGGGGAGGCATTAGGGGGAAAGACAAGGAGTTCAGTTTTGGCCATGTTCAGCTTCAAGCGGCAGTAGGACATCCAGGAAGCAATGTCAGAGAGGCAGGCCGAGATCTTAGCTTGAATTTCAGGAGAGATAACAGGCGTAGAGAGGTAGATTTGAGAGTTGTCAGCATAGAGATGATAGTGAAAGCCATGGGAAGAGATAAGGGCATCAAAGGATTGGGTATAGAGAGAGAAGAGGAGCGGACCTAAACATAGAAACATAGAAATATGATGACAGAAAAAGACCACATGGCCTATCTAGTCTGTCCTTCCATATCAACAACTACAACAGTCCCCTTTATACCTTTAGAGATCCTCTGTGTTGGTCCCATGCTTTTTTGAATTCAGTTACTGTCCTCATCTCTACCACCTCCACTGGGAGACTATTCCACGGATCCACTACTCTTTCCGTAAAGAAATATTTCCACATATCACTCCTGAATCTATCTCCCTTCATCCTCATCCCATGTCCCCTCGTAGCAGAACTTGCTTTCAACTGAAAGAGGCTCTCTCCCTGAACATTTATGCCACAGAGGTATTTAAACATCTCAATCATATCACCTCTATCCCACCTTTCCTCTAAGGTGTACATATTAAGATCCTTAAGACTGTCCTCATATGCTTTATAATGAAGCCCACTAATCATTTTAGTAGCCACCCTCTGCACCAACTCCATCCTGTTCACATGCTTTTGAAGGTGCGGTCTCCAGAATTGCACACTATACTCCAAATGAGGTCGCACCAAAGACTTATAGAGAGGCATTATCACCTCCTTTTTTCTGCTGGCCATTCCTCTCCGTATGCACCCAAGCATCCTTCTAGCTTTGCCGTCGCCTTTTCTACCTGTTTAGCTACTTTAAGATCATCAGACACAACCACGCCTAGGTCCCGCTCTTCTTTAGTGGACAAAAGTACTTCACCCCTATACTGTATTGCTCCCTTGGATTGCTGCAGCCCAAATGCATGACCTTACATTTTTTAACATTAAATCCCAGCTGCCAAATTCTAGACCATTCTTCAAGCTTAGCTAGATCCCTCCTCATGTTATCTACACCTTCCTGGGTGTCTACTCTATTGCAGATTTTGGTATCATCCGCAAAGAGGCAAACCTTACCCGACAGCCCTTCCGCTATATCACTAACAAAGGTGTTAAAAAGAATCGGACCAAGGACAGATCCCTGGGGCACACCACTGGTAACATCCTTCTCCTCAGAGTGAGCTCCATTTACTTGTACTCTTTGTCGCCTCCCACCCAACCAATTTCTAACCCAAGCAGTAACTTTAGGGTCCATCCCTAGGGTGCTCAGTTTGTTTATAAGTCGCCTGTGAGGAACAGTGTCAAAGGCTTTACTGAAATCTAAATACACCACATCTAGAGCTCTCCCTCGGTCCAACTCCCTGGTCACCCAGTCAAAGAAATCAATCAGATTTGTCTGACAAGACCTGCCTCCACTGTTCCCTCTAAGCTGTGCGCGTGTGCGCGCGCACACACCTCGCCGAGCAAGCGCACATACTTTATAACAGAGCGCACAAAAATTACGGTTCTGATTCTGATAGAAAACAACACAGATGTCTTAAAATGTAAAAGTTGTTGTGTATTTACGGTTTTCACAAGTTCTACAATATTTTCTAGTGCAAGCAATGTGGTGTACATACTGTATTCTGACATGTAGTCAAATTTTAATGTATATAACTCCGAGTGTCGTTGTGTGGCGCACAAAAATTTAACCTTCCTGCAAAAGCTGCACAGCTGATATTTTATGCGCACACAGCCTACAGAAAATTAGAGGGACATTGCCTGCCTCTGGTGAATCCATGCTGCCTCGGATCCTGTAATCCGCTGGACTCCAGAAACCTCACTATTTTCTCTTTCAGCAGCGTTTCCAATAATTTACTCACCACCGAAGTTAAACTAACCGGCCTGTAGTTTTCAAACACATCCTTACTTCCGCTTTTGTGTAAAGGCACCACATGAGCCTCTCTCCAGTCCTTTGGCACCACTCCCGATTCCAACGACGCATTGAAAAGGTCAGTCAGTGGAGTTGCTAGAACGTCCCCAAGTTCCCTCAGTATTCGAGGGTGTATCCCATCCGGTCCCATCGCTTTGTCTACTTTAAGTTGAGCTAGTTTCTCACGAACACAGTCTTCTGAAAATTGTTCAAGATGTCTCTCGCTTCTGTTCCTATTTGTGGGTGTTTTCTGAGGTCCTGCTCCTGGTTCTTCATCTGTGAACACAGAACAAAAATATTTGTTAAGCAATTCCGCTTTATCCTTATCAGCTTCTACATATTCCTCCCCTGCACCCTTGAGTCTGACAATACCACTTTTGCCCTTCCTCTTCTCACTAATATATCTGAAAAATGTCTTATCCCTCCATTTTATTGCATTGGCTATTTCCTCCTCCTTTTGAATCTTTGCCTTCTTGACTACTTTGCTAGCTTCTCTAAGTTTTTCCAAAATACAGATGCCTGTCTTCCTCTCTCTGTGATCTCTTGTATTTCATGAAGGCCTCCCTCTTTTTCTTCACTTTTTAGCTACTTCCTTTGAAAACCATAGCGGTCTCCTTTTCCTTTTGGCTTTATTTACCATTTTAACAAAAAGGTCGGTTGCCCTTAGACAGAACCTTGAGGTACACCCACAGGTAAAGGGGAAGAAGAGGAGGAGGAGCCACTGAAGTACACACTGAAAGAGCGGTGGGAGAGATAGGAGGAGAACCAAGAAAGTACAGAGCCTTTGAAACCGAGTGAAGACAGGGTGATAAGAAGAAGATTGTGGTCAACGGTGTCAAAGGCAGCAGAGAGATCCAGAAGAATGAGGACAGAATAAAAGCCTTTGGACTTAGCCAGAAACAAATCATTGGCGACTTTGGTAAGATCAGTTTCAGTAGAATGTAGGGGATGGAAACCGGATTGTAAAGGATCTAGGAGGGCATGAGAGGAGAGGAAGTCGAGACAACGGTGGCAGACAGCACGCTCAAGTAATTTAGAAATGAAGGGAAGGAGAGAGATGGGACGATAGTTAGAAGGACAGGAGGGTTCAAGTGAGGGTTTCTTGAGGAGGGGTGTGACAATAGCATGCTTGAAGTCAGAAGGGAAGGTAGCAGTGGAGAGCGATAGGTTGAGAATATGAGTGATGGAGGGGACGATAGTGGAAGAAATGGAGCTAAGGAGGTGGGTGGGCATAGGATCAGAAGGGCAGGTAGTCAGCTTAGAGGAAGAAAGGAGGAGTGTTGTTTCCTTATCAGAGACCAGAGGGAAGGAAGAAAGGGAAGCAGAAGTAAGGGGGGAGAGTTGGGAAAAGGGGGGGGGGAAGAAGAGGAGGTAGTGAAATGGAGGGTGATTTTATGGATTTTGTCATGGAAGTACTGTGCCAAGGTTTGGGCAGGAAGGGAGGCAGGAGCCAGAGGTGGGGGCACACTGAGGAGAGAATTGAGTGCATAAAAAGGACGACGAGGATTAGAGACAAGAGAGTTAGTCAGATGGGCGAAGTAGATTTGTTTGGCAAGTGCAATGGCTGATTGGAAGGAGAAGAGCATGAATTTAAAGTGGAGAAAGTCAGCATGAGAGCGAGATTTGAGCCAGGCACGCTCAGCAGAGCGGGCACAGGAGCGCAAATAGCGGGCAAAAGGAGAGAGTCAAGGCTGTGGAGGAGAATGCCTAACAGGACGTGAGATGAGGGGAGCAAGAGAAGCCAAAGCAGAGGAGAGTACAGCATTATAGGAGGTCACAGCCTCATCAATAGAATCAGAAGAAAGATTGGATGAAAGGGGTGAGGAAATAGTGGAGGAGAGAGCTAAGGGATCAATAGCAAGAAGGTTTCTAAATAGATTAATGGAAGCAGGACGAGGCTGAGGTGGAGGATGATGAATAATAAGACTTAAAAGGTGGTGGTCAGATAAAGGAAGGAGAGAGTTAGAGAAGTAGGAGGGTGAGCAGTTAGAGAAGAAAATTAGATCAAGGCAATGACCATGTTGGCGAGTAGGAGCAGTGGAAGAGAGTTGAAGGTTATACGAGGAGGTAAGAGAGAGGAGTTTTAGAACATGGGGATTGGAGGGGTCATCAACATGAATGTTAAAGTCGCTAAGAATAAGGGTGGGGGAGGAGGGGTGAAGAAAGGTAGACAGCCAAGAATCAAAGTCAGAAAGAAAAGTGGAAATAGAAGTATCAGGAGGACGATAGAGAACAGCTACTCGGAGTGGGAGAGGAGCAAAGAGGCGGATCGAGTGGAGTTCAAAAGAGAGAGAGGAAAGAGATTGAGGTAGGATGAGAGAATGGAAGTGACAAGAGGGAGACAGAAGAAGTCCAATACCCCCACCACGACCAGTAGGCCGAGGAGAGTGGGAGAACTGGAAGCCCCCATGACAAAGAGCGGCAATGGAGGCATTGTCTTCAGGAAGAAGCCAGGTCTCAGTTAAGGCAAAGAGGTGAAAAGAGCAGGAAATAAAAAGGTCATGTACAAAGGCAAGTTTATTAGAGATAGATTGAACATTCCATAAGGCACAGCAAAAAGGGGAGAGCAGACGGGGAGAGGAGAGGAATGTGAATAAGGTTAGAAGGATTGTGAAAAGGCCTAGTTCTAATATGAGAGAGATGTTTAGGGAGGGTAGGAAACCTCAAAGAGTGAGAGGTAGATTTAGGGAGACCAGAATTGGGGAAGACGTAGATCAGGTTAGCCAAGTTAAGAAGTGGCCTCATCATGAGATAGGAGGGAAGAAGGGACTTACCAGAGGAGAGAAGGATGAGGAGGAGAAGCAGCGAATGAGGTGAGGAGAAAAGAGAGAAGGAGCAGAGGCTTTGGAGTAGGTAGAGTCAATAGGCAATGGAGCAGGAGATAATCATAATAAAATGCAGAGAGAAATGCATGTTCCTTCAAGGTAAACTTCAGGGCAGATGGAAAGGCCCAGCTACAATGCACATCCTCCACTCTGGCTTGTAGTGCTATGCCCAAACTGACTTGATAAAACACTGAATTTTAAAATATACAGATTTTATCAGTTTTACTCCAAGAATTCCCTTTTCTCCAAGATTTAAAGAATGTCTCAGGTGATAAGTACTCATGAGTGCAGTTTTCTTCCGAGCAGTAGCAGCCCTCTTGGAAGTCCTTCAAGCATTTTAAGCATTGTCTATACCCGACTCAGCGAAGCAAAGATTAAAGAGGGAGTTTTTGGGGTCCTCAGATTTGAGAGCTCTTCAAAGATGACCGGTTCAACAACTTGCTGCAGGGTGATGCGAAACAAGCATGGAATGCTTTTCGCCTAGTGTCAACAAACTTTCTCGGGAATGTTAGAGCAGAAAACTACAAGGAACTAGTAGAAGACATGCTGATGCAGTATCAGAAACTTGGCTGCAATATGTCTCTAAAGATCCATTTCCTTGATTCCCATCTCGATTTCTTTCCTGATAACTGTAGTATGGTTAGTGATGAACAGGGCGAACGTTTTCACCAGGATATCGCAACGATGGAGCAAAGAAACCAGGGGAAATGGTCCACTACAATGCTGGCTGACTACTGCTGGACACTCCCCAGAGAAGCTCCCGAACAGCTGTACAACAGACAGGTAAAAAAATCTAAGAAGTAGTCTATGACTTGGTTTTTTACAGGTATTAACCGAAGGCCTATTATATTTACTATTGATATGCATTTCGTGATGTAAACATTAATTCTTGTAGATTACAAAAAACTAGAGCCAACTTTGCAATTTCACTGTCATATTCGTGTTCAGCATATAAAAATTGATAAGAAATGACTATTTTTATTTCAGTAACATGACTTTTGTAAAAATTTGTTGACCAGTGTTTTCAAAGGCATTTACACAGGTAACTAACTGCCCTAGTTAACCGTGTCACTGCCTTATCTGAGATTTTCGAAAGGCACCTACACGAGTAGTGCCCTTCAAAAATCTTGGATATGTCCCTAATGCGCCCAGATGCTATTCGGTTAGCATCATGGTGTGTTAGGGGTGTTCCATGGCGGAGCGGGGACAGAGGAAAGGACTAATCGGGTAGCAGCAATTTTTAATGGAGTGGAGGAGTGGCCTAGTGGTTGGGGCAAGGTATTTCAGGCCGGAAGGTTGGGGGTTCAAATCCCACTAGAGGACAGCAACCTTGGGCCGGAAGGACTGGGGTTTCTAGTCCCACAAGGTGCTCCTTGTTGTCTTGGGCAAGCCACTTAACCCTCCATAGCCCATGTTCCCTGTAAAATAGTTATCTCCAAGTTATAATGTCCTGTTCAATGTAATTTCAGTTTGTTCAATGTAAACCACACTGATGCAGAATAGCACGGTATATAAGAGAATATAAATAAATAAATTAAAGATAGGTGAGGCTTTTCCTTGCCTATCTTTCAGGCTAAGCGGGTAGCATCAAAAATCAGTGCTACCCAGCTAGCTCCTGCAGCTTCCGAGTTGTGCGGTGAGACCCAAATTTTCATTGCTGGGTAGCATATGACCCCGGCATTGAAAATCCAGGTTAAGCGGAAGGGGGTGGGCTATGCAGTTGAAACTCAGGCCCAAGGTTGCCAGACTTTTGGCAGGCAAATCTGGGACACTGAAGTTTGAGGAGGGGAAGAGATACCTTAGTTCAAGGTCTGAGCCGCAAGGCATGAAGGTGGGAAGAGGAGTCCTGACCCTGTCCCCCCCCCCCCCATTCATCCCATGACAGCAACAAGATCACTTCCAAGAAGACAAAATTGACAGGGAAATAAAAACAGTGATGCTTTTCCCCTGTACTGTGCAAAATCTAAAGATAATGAATGTAAATATTCTAAAAACTGATGTATTTAAAATCACTAAATTGAAAATTATTTATTTTTCTACCCCATTGCTGGAATTGGGGACAGGAGGCTGCCACCAGGTGAGAGTCGGGGACACAACTCAAAAATTAGTGACAATCCCTGAAAACTGGGGACATCTGGTACCCTTATTTATAAATATGCTAAAAAGCAGCACAGATCCCTGAGGTGCTCCACTATTTACATCTCTCCAATGAGAAAATTCACCATTTAGCCCTACTGCAACATTAATTCAGGATCATAACATTAGTGCCTATGTTTACACGGACGATAACTTGCTACTAGTTCATCTAGACCCATCTGTCCCTCATAAACCAAACCCTGACAGCTGTCTCTAAATGGCTTCAGATAAATTATCTTAAATTGAACTACACAAAATCCTCTGCAAGAGGTACCATTTATCAACAATGTGCCAATTCAATTGACTATGTCTTTGAAGTACCTAGGAGTAATCCTCAATACAGAACTATCTTTTTTTCCTCACATCAATGCTAGAGTGAAAAAAATCCTTCTACGCTCTCCATCAATGCTGTTCGCTTTGCCCTTATCTAGACCCAGATTCACTCACTTCTCTTCTATATGTAAGATCAAGATTTGAATATTGTAATGCAACTTATGTTGGCCTGTCTCATTCAAAACTCAAATGTCTGCAATCAGTCCAGAACACAGCTATCCACATTTTGACATATGCCAAGAGAATGGACCCTAGCTCACCCCTACTGAAGAATCATCATGGGCTGCCCATCACATTACATATTCAATATAAAAGCTCTTGACATTTGGAGTGGAGGAGTGGCCTAGTGGTTGGGGCAAGGTACTTCAGGCCG
Source organism: Ichthyophis bannanicus (assembly GCA_033557465.1). Classification (NCBI taxonomy): domain Eukaryota; kingdom Metazoa; phylum Chordata; class Amphibia; order Gymnophiona; family Ichthyophiidae; genus Ichthyophis; species Ichthyophis bannanicus. The sequence continues at coordinate 61,097,204 of CM066045.1, forward strand.
GAAGGTCAGGGGTTCAAATCCCACTAGAAGACAGCAACCTTGGGCCAGAAGGACTGGGGTTTCTAGTCCCACAGGTGCTCCTTGTGGTCTTGGGCAAGCCACTTAACCCTCCATAGCCCATGTTCTCTGTAAAATAGTTATCTCCAAGTTATAATGTCCTGTTCAATGTAATTTCAGTTTGTTCAATGTAAACCACACTGATGCAGAATAGCACGGTATATAAGAGAATGTAAATTAGCAAATAAAATTCTTTAACGTGACATACCAACTTATCTTGCCTCTTTTTTGAGATCCCACTCCATCAAGAGCATTACACTCCCTGCATGACAATCGCCTGGAATCAACCAGGAAATCAACTTTTTTTTCTTCTGTGTCCCCAGTGGAATCCTCTACCAAGTGACCTTCGATTAGAATCCTCCCACTCATCTTTCAAATCTCAACTAAAAACACTTCTTTTCCAACAGGTTTGTGGGGTCTGATTGCATCAGTGTGGCAGAGATGCAGTTTTCTTTCTTTTTCTTCTCTTTTCTTCTCCTGTGCTATCACTTTTATAACATAAGATTGGGGTTCCATTCTGAGTTCTGTCTTTAACGACTGTAAACCAATTTGCCTGTTCCAAGAAAGGCGGTATAACAAATTTTGATAAACATAAACATACTCTCTGTTTTCTATCTTTTAACCAGTTCCTGATCCACAATAGTACATAGATTGCCTCCTAGCCCAATTTCATCAAGAGTCTCTCATGAGGGACCTTGTCAAAGGTTTTCTGAAAATCCAGATACATTATATCAACCGGCTCACCTTTGCCTACCTGTTTATTCACACCTTCAAAAAATATAACAGATTAGTGTGATAAGGTTTCCTTAGCTAAATCCATGTTGGCTTTGTCCCATTAAACCATGTTGGCTTTGTCCCATTAAACCAAATATTACTATCTACATGTTTAGTAATATTTTTCTTTATAATGGTTTCTACCATTTTGCCCAGTACTGACGTCAGGCTCACCGGTTTATAGTTTCCCGGATCACCCCTGGAACCCTTTTTAAAAATTGCCATTACTTAGTCTTCAGGTACTACAGATGATTTTAATGATAGTTCTCCACAAAAGAACAACTAATCCTCGGTGACTTCAACCTCCCAATACTCCAGGACAAATATACCAAAGCCTTCATCAATGTCATGGAAGCAATGAACTTAACCCAGATCATACACGAACCAACACATGAAAAAGGAAACACACTTGACCTCATATTCCTGAATTCCCAAAACACCACCGCATACAAAACCCCAGAGATCACATGTGTACCATGGTCAGACCACTATCTCATCAGCATCTCCCTCATCTACCAGCACACCAGCGTCAAAGACAATAAACAACATACAAGAAGATTTAAACCATTCATCAAAGAGGACTTCCTGGCACAAACACTACCTAAACTCCAAACAAGCTCCACCAACATCGATGACCTAATCCACAACTGGAATACTACGATCTCCTCTTCATCTTGTGCAACGATAAACTGCACGAAAACCAGACAAACCTCAACAAAAGCCCGATGGTTCACCCCCAAGTTATGAAGACTAAAGACCCAACTCAGAAGAGCAGAAAGAAAATGGAGAAAGACAAAAAAAAGAGGAAGATAAAACAAAATACATCAGTGAACTAGACGCGTACCACACAGAAACCGATAAAGCGAAAAGGACCTACCACTCAAAGATCATAAACACCTCAATAAACAAACCTCGTGAACTCTTCGAAATTGTCAAGAAGTTAACGAAAGCACCCAACCACTCCAACCAGCTACCAAACATCCCACCAGAACTACTAGCACGCCAATACAAGCAGCTTCAACAACCTCAAACTCTACAACCGAATGCAGAAACAACAACCCACCCTACTTCCATAGTTACGGACTGGAGCACATTTGAAACAATCACCAAAGAAAAAACAGAATCCGCCATCTCCTCCCTAAACACTACCACCTCCCCCACTAGATCCATGCCCTGCGGAATGGATAAAGAAATCCAAAGAGGACATAAGCACGCCCCTAACCCACATTGTTAACAAATCCCTCAGACAAGGACACATGCCAGACATCCTCAAAACCTCCATCATCCGCCCAACCCTAAAAAACCACAACTTAGACCCTCTTGACCCTGCCTCCTTCAGGCCTATAGCAAGTCTTCCATTCACCGCCAAAATCATTGAGAAAATAGTTCAACAACTCCAAGACCACCTGGATACCAACAACATACTGGACCCACAACAACATGGTTTCCGTCCATTCCACAGAGTCGAGACCCTTATGACATCTCTAATGAACACCCTCATCAAGGGCACACAGACCAAGCACTCTGGCTACGCTATGATCTTCCTGGACATATCCGCAGCCTTTGACACCATCTCCCACAACATCCTTCTACAGAGACTCCAGGAAATCGGTATCAAAAACGTCGTACTTCAATGGTTCCGCTCCTACCTGACCAACAGACAACAACTGATCCGCACAAGCATAGCAACCTCCCCCCCCTTTCAGCAACACCAAGGAGTACCCCAAGGATCCACACTATCCGCCATGCTCTTTAACATCTACCTGCAACCACTCTGCTCAATAATACGTGCCCATAACATCAACTACCACATCTACGCAGATGACATAATGCTCTATGGACCGATCACAACCACCAACCCGACAAACAATCAACTAACAGACTGCTTCATAGAAGTCTCCAGCTGGCTACAAAAGAACAACTTATCCATCAACCTAAAAAAAACAGAAGCCCTCATAGTAACCAAGGATCCAAACTTCACACCACCACCACACCTCAACTTAGGAACCACACAAATTCAAATACAACCACACATAAAATACTTAGGAATCATCATAGACCAAGCGCTCACACTCAAGCAACAGATCAAAAAGACTACCGGAATGATATTTCACAAAGCAAAAACAGTACAATGCCTCAGGCCTCTCTTCGATCCACAAGACTTCAGGACAGTCATGCAAGCTATGACGCTCCCCCACCTGGACTACTGCAACATAATCTATCACAGACTACCTGCCACCCACACCAACCCACTACGAACTGCCTTAAATACCACAGCAAGAATTATCCTGAAAGCAAAAAAACAAGATCATATCACCCCAGTCCTGAGGGAACTGCACATACTCCCCCTCGAAGCAAGAATAAAATACAAATCAGCCCTACTTATCCACAAAGCCCTCTATCAAACGCAGACCTCCCAGCTCCGAACTTTACTGCCCCAACCCACCCACAACAGAACAACCAGACAAACCACCAGCAACACCCTCACCATCCCCCATGAACGAACTAAATACAACCAACGGACCTGCAACAGAGCCTTCGAACTATACGCGTCATCCCTCTGGAACTCCCTACCAAGTCAATCAGAAACAACGGAGATCCTTCAACATTCAGGAAACAACTAAAAAACATCCTGTTCCAGGAATACCTCGGACCAGAAACAAACATCCATCACTGACTCCCTCCTTGACCCTTTAACATACCCACAGATCTCCCCCCTAAGAGACTGATGTCCTTTGTTTAAGTCCTTAATACCTGTTCAGATCATTAATGATGGCCTCCCGGTGACAGCCCCCCCCCCCCAAGTATTGATTACTGTCCCCCCCCTTTTTTTTGTTAAACCGCTTTGACCCGGTGAAAAGCGGGATATAAATACAGTTAAATAAATAAATAAATAGTTCAAAGATTATTAATAGTAGGTCTGCAATCTCATGTTTAATTTCTTTCAGCGTATTTGACAAGAGTGGCTGCGGTGTACAGTCAATTCCAAACCAGACATATTTCACACCCCTTCTCTGGCTCCCTGCTGGTGAGTTTAACTGGGGGCATGACGTCCCAGAATGAGAAATATCGGTGATCTTCACCTGTGAGGAAGCCAGGCATGTCTATAAGAGTGTCCACTCCACGACTTCATGGGAAAGCAGAGCTTGTGTGGTGAAAGCGCAGGAGTGATGCCACCAGGCAGCAGTTTCGGGAGAGGGCATTGCCAGGCTACATAAGAACATAAGAACATAAGATATGCCATACTGGGTCAGACCAAGGTCCATCAAGCCCAGTATTCTGTTTCCAGCAGTGGCCAATCTAGGTCATATGTACCTAGCAGTTTCCCCAAGAGACACAAGTTTCCCCAAGCAGTTTCCCCAAGAGACACAGGCTAGCATTTTAGAGGCAACTGCTAAGCAGACTGAGGGAGCAGAGTGTCATTCTTTGGGCAGTTTTTAAAGTTGCACAAGGATTGTTATCAGTAAATCATGGTAGGAAGCCAGAGGGTAGACGGGGAATGACTCTTTGAGCAGGTATTTTTCTGAGACTTCCTGACTCTTTGGGAGCCCTTGGATCAGCTGACCGAAGTGCAGGCCAGTGTTACCATTAGGTGGTCGCCTAGAGTGCAAATGGTCCTCTCCGGAACCTGCAGCTGTAACAGACTTCAAACAGCCCTACAGCATTGACCTAAATCTAACCGCCCACCTGCAAAGGGCTAGTCAGCATCATGCGGGGCTAAAGCACAAACAGCCCTGCAGAGCCGGAGGTTTACGTAAGCGCTGCTGGGCTGTTTGAAGTCACTGCTGCCACTGAAGGTCCTGGAGAGGGGAGGCAGTAGTGGCAAGGGGCGCATGAGAAATAAGGTTCACCTAGGGAACCTCATACCCCTCTGAGGTGGCTGTGTAGGGGCAGAGGTAGAAGTAGGAAATCCTTGTGGCTGTCCACGGCACTTATCTTTCTCTTGCAGCCCACACGCTTCTTGAAATCAGAAGTTTGTTCCACCATCTTTTGAGAGATACTCGGTCATCAACTTTCAGAAGTGAAGGGTCTTCTTTCTGTCTTCTTCTAAAGGAAGTCTTCCAGAAAAAAGAACGGAAAGCGGGCAAATCCAATCATTAGGCAGGGAGGACACAGTAACCTGAAGGAGGAAGTAGGGGTTGGCTATTAATATTAGTGAGAGGCACCTTTTGAAAGATTTCTTCTGAGCTCTAGGAGAGCAAATCCGAAACATGGTGCCATCGGATTACATCACCTTTGTGTGGCTAACTTGTCCTGCTTGTCTATGGAGAAAAAAGCTGAATGTTGAATGTGTACAACTTAATAGGTAACAGATGCAAAAAGCAGAGGTCAAGATTATGTTGGCAAACTTTCCATAAGGTCAGACTGAAGTCTGAGATCTAGCCTTGATAATATGGTTTGATTAAGCCTGATCTGTTCAAAGGCATCCTTACCAAAGGGAATATTTGCATTTCCTCCTAGAGCAAACAGGAAAGTCTATTGTACTTGTGCGCATGGAGGGCTACCTTGCATTCTGCTCGTTCCATGTTCTCCAGGACAGCTAGAGAGAAGATGGGAAGGACAACACTGAACATTTGAACAAGGTTTCTGAGGAGTGAATGAGGATCTGTGATAATGCCGCTCTCTGTGTGTTTTAAGTGCCTCTTGCGCAAAGTGCTTCTGCTGGCCCATGTGGTTTAGAGATTTAAAGCAAACAGAATTGTCTCCATCCTACTTTCTCACTGTTTCATTATGATTTTATATTTCATTGCCAAGGACGTATTTTAATGTTAGACCAGCCCTGACACTATGAATTTAAGCATCAGGGTCGCTGCTGTGCTGGGTCCATTCAAGCAACTCAGTGATACACATAAAGCATGAATACAGCACGGACAGCTGAAGAGCAGATCTTCAGAGGTCTTAAAGAGAGAAACATGCATAATACAGCTGAGGCATGACTCTTCACAAGCCCTGTGCGTGTGTCACACTGATGCATGTAAAAAGCATGAATATGGCTGAAAAGCACTATCCAGCCATCACACTGATAATTAAAGCATCAATACAGCACTTGACCAGCTAACAATATGACTTCTTATCAGGGTTGCTACCTGACTCCATATAGTAAGGACCAGTCTAATCCAGTCCCGGTTTTGCCCTATTACGTGCAAGGTTTGTAGTTTTGATTTCCTTGCTAAACTGAAGGGACCATTCAGAGCTACAAGTCCATGCATGTATTGGTTCAACACCAGGACTGGAATAATCTGATCCTTATGACATGGAGTCAGGTGGCAACCCCATTTCTTGCACGTTTAAGCTAACCTTCCGCTGGGATTTCAAAGCACTGCCTAATTCCTGACCTGCAAAAGCAGACTGGAAACAGCTCAGATACACACTTTGGGGGTTATTCTGTCCCATTTGGACGTCCATCCCCGCTATTTGTGGCCCTTCCTGCGGTGTCTAACTTCCCCGCCGGTTGTACGGGGAAGTTAGACGGGAGTGGGGAGGGGATAGATCGGGGTGGAGTTAGGGTGGGTGCTGGGTGGCCACCCACCCTGGACGTACAGAGCTGATTCTAATGTCGGTCCTGTACCGTCCGAGGTCGGCGACTTGTACGGGGAAGCAGGGGCAGCTCAAGGCAATCTGCTGCCTGAGGCGAAGAATAAGATGGTGCCCCCCCCCCCCCACCTTAGAGAGGGCAGGGCTTTTTCAGTAATCCAATCAGAGACTGAACCAAACCAAAAAGCTGATTAGATTATATGGAGGAAATGCAAGATGTTTGCACACAGGGCCGTATCGAGCTGCAATCGCACCCTGTGCGACTTGCAGCTCGGGCGCACGCCCCCCCTCTCCCCCATACCTCTGTCCAGCGCTGCCTGCTCTTTCCCTGCTGCTGCTGCCCTCTGTTTTTTTCACGGCGGCGCCAGCAGCAGGGAAAGAGCAGGCAGCGCTGGTGCCTGGGGAGCATATGGGGAGGAGGAGGGGGGCATGCACCCAATCTGAAAGACACCGACACTTTAAGCAGATCTGTCCCTCCCTGCTCTGAAATTGCATCAGAGGAGGGAAGGACCAGACCTGCTTAAAGTGCTGTGAAAAGGCTTGGGGGTGCATTTTGGCTGCCTGCTATTGTACTGCCAGTGGCGGCAGGGCAACAGCAGAGAGCCGAAATGCGCCCCCCAAGCCTTTGCGCCCTGTGCGGCTGCGCTGCTTGCACAGGGCTAGGTACGGTCCTCTTTGCACACCAAGGAACTAAAAGACAGCAAGAATCAATAGCACAGTTTATAAAGCTAAATTATAACCCATTTTTATTTTGTTGTTATAAACTGCATTATAGTTCTTACTTTTTCTTTTTCAACATATATTTTGCATCCACAGTAGGTGCAGAGCAGAACCAGGACATTCACCCTCAGAACTCAATATTTTTTAAAAAAAATCTGATTCTGTTCATCTCACTAACAACAACAACAACAACCACCACTATTCTCCAGTACTAGGCATATTGTGAACTAATACAAAACCGTACAACAAAGAGCAAAACTACCATACCATATCAGCACAAACTTCCATAACTCACATAAGGAGCCCATCCAAAAAAGCATCACTGTAAATACTACAGTGGGCCCTGGAACATCCATACACCTATTTGAAAAGCTGAACAAGTCAAATTACTACAGTACAGTATAGATCTTTATGTAGAAACTCCATGTTAACAGAACACCTGACCTCAGTCACACACTCACAACATCGACCCTCACAAAGTACAGAATAAGTAACCAAAATCTAAAGTAAAAATAAAAATATGTAGACAAAATTTAAACTGAAACCCCAAGAAGCCAGAGTCCACATGCAGTGCAACATCAGATAAATAAGAGATGCAGTTCCCCAATACTGTGTAAAATATAAAAATAGCACAAAGTCCAATCACTAAAATTAAATAAAATTATTTTTTCTACCTTTGTTGTCTGACCATTTTATTCTCTGATCATGCTGGTCCCGATCTGAGGCTTCTGCTTTCCTATCTTCTCTTAGCTCTCTTTCTGTGGTCTATGGTCCATGGTCCATCTGGTCTATGGTCCATGGTCCATCTGCCATGGTCCATGGTCCATCTGGAGTGGAGTGGCCTAGTGGTTGGGGCAAGGTACTTCAGACCAGAAGGTCAGGGGTTCAAATCCCACTAGAGGACAGCAACCATGGGCCAGAAGGACTGGGGTTTCTAATCCCACAGGTGCTCCTTGTGGTCTTGGGCAAGCCACTAAACCCTCCATAGCCCATGTTCCCTGTAAAATAGTTATCTCCAAGTTATAATGCCCTGTTCAATGTAATTTCAGTTTGTTCAATGTAAACCACACTGATGCAGAATAGCATGGTATATAAGAGAATGTAAATAAACTTCTTCTGTTGTTTTCTTCACTTCCTTCCATCAGCCTAGTTCCAGTTCAAGTAACCCTCCCCAGTATCAGCCTCCTTTCCAGTCCTCCCCTCCCAGTACCTTCCAATGTCAACCGCCTTGCAGTCCTACGACTGCACTGGTGTCCATTCCCTTCCAGTCCCCCTCCTTCCCCTCTGTCCAGCCCCTTCTAGTCCAAATACCATCCCAGGTATCAGCTCAGGTCCACTCTCAGTGCCACCTCCCAGTCATCTCCCTTCCACCCTCCTCCCCATTACCCAGCCACTTACCACTCCCATCCCCAAGTATCAGCTCCCTTCCAGTCCCCCTTCAGTACATCCCAGGTGTCAGCTCCTTTCCAGCCCCCTCCTTCCCCCGTGTCAGCTCCCTTCCTGCCCCTCCTTCCCCTGGCAGACCCTCTCAGTATCCGCTCCCTTCCAGTCCTATTCTACCATCCCCCCGCATCAGCCCATTTGTAGCTCTAGCCCCTATTTTTCTTCCAGGGCCAGCAGCGCTCTCCTCCCCTCACCCATTAGCCCATTTCCTGTCCCAGCCCATTTCCAGTCCTATCCCCCTTATCAGCCCACTCCAGTCCTAGCCCCCCAATCAGCCCATTACCAGTCCTCATTTCCAGTGCTAACCCCCCATCTGCTCATTATCAGTTGTAATCCCCCCCCAATAAGTCCATTTTCAGTCCTAACCACCCAATCAGCCCATTTCCTGTCCTAGCCCCCCTAATCAATCCATTTCCAGGCCTAACCGCACCAATCAGCCCATTACCAGTCCTAGCCCCCTCCTGATCATTTCTAGTTCTAACCCCACCATCATCCCATTTCCAGTCCTAGCTCCCCCCATAGCCCATTACCAATCCTAACCTCTCCCATAAGCCCATTTCCAGTTCTAACCACCCCATCAGCCCATTTCCCGTCCTAGCCCCCCTCCTGATCAGCTCATTTCCAGTCCTAACCCCCCATCAGCCCATTTCCTGTTCTAACCCCCCATCAGCCCATTTCCAGTCCTAGCCCCCCATAGCCCATTACCAGTCCTAACCCCCTGATCAGCCCATTACCAGTCCTAAACCCCTGATCAGCCCATTTCCAGTCCTAGCCCCCTCCCGATCAGCCCATTTCCATTCCTAAACCCCCCCATCAGCCCATTTCCAGTCCTAGCCCCCCATAGCCCATTACCAGTCCTAACCCCCCCAGCAGCCCATTTTCGGTTCTAAGCCCCCCTATAGCCCATTACCAGTCCTACCCCCCCCCCATCAGCCCATTTTCAGTCCTAGCTCCCCCCCCCCCCCCAGCCCAGGGAAATTTAAAAAATAAAAAAACCCTCCAGCTGAAGAAGCAGTGGCAGAATGAAGAGCCCCACGGCCGTGGCTCCCTGCCTCCTCGGAGAGCCGTGCCAAACAGCGTTTCCCCTCCACGCTGGCTCAGCTTGGCAGAGCCGCGTGAAGGGAGAGTGTTTCCCTTTCCCGCAGCTCTGTTAAAGCTGAGCCCGCCAGCGCTGATGGGAAACAGGAGTTGGGTTTAAAAAGGATTTAGAGAAGTTCTTGGAGGAAAAGTCCAGAAACCAGTGGACTGGGGAAGTCTACTGCTTACCTCTAGGATAAGCAGCATAGAATCCGTCTACCTTTAACCTTCCCCCCCTAACTCTCTATTTCCCAATCTCTGCCAAGTTAATGTTTAAAGTTTTCTTTTCTCTTTCTTTCCTGAACAAAGATTGCAACTTCATTTCCTTTTCCTAGATATTTATTGCATTGTAAACCGCCCCGATGTAACGGGGGGCGATATATCAAATGCTAAATAAACAATAAACAAGAAAAACTTGACAGATACTTGTCACTTGAATTGGTCACAGTTGGAAACAGGGTATTAGGATCGATGGGCTTTTGGTTTAACCCAATATGGCATATCTTATGTGCTTAATGTTTCCTCCAAGCTGTGTGGGCGTCCTACGGCATGTTGCTGCCAGTAGTGGGAGATGCTGAAATATCACTTTTCTAGTCCTGAGGAGTAGCACCTCCCTCTATTGCAGCAACATGACCAAAGGACTCCTGGGCAACGTAACAGGAACTTTGCAGACCAAAGGTTTGCTCAGAAACAGACCAGAGGGCACATAACCGCTCAACAAGTATAATTGTAAACAATTCATGTAAACGTGTATTGCATTGATCTTGCCGCAGACTTTCTGGCAGTAGATGCTCCGGGTGGGTTCTTAAGGTCTTGCAATACATACCTCCCTGTTGGTTATAAGAGCTCAACGGTTGACTTCCAGTTTGAAAATCCATGGCTCCAACACATATAGGCTTGCTCACTCCCATCTGCAAAAACGTCCTTCTTGAGTAGATGAAATCTTTTTCTCCCTGAAACTGAGCATTGACAGAAAATTAAGCTGTATCTGAATCTATTCCTGTCCTTCCTCCCCCCGACCACACACATGAGAGTCTGTACCAGAGAGTCCACTACGCATATAGCAGTGTAGCACAAGAGGTCAGCCTGCATCATTTTATGAATTGTCAGCAGGTGGGGTGGGGAAGAAATCTACTCTCTCCCTCCATGATGTTTATCTGGCCAGCATCAAATGAATTTATGTGCATTTTTTCCCTTAATCGATGAATTCACTCATGAGATACTCTCTTTATATTTTATGGATGACCATTCCAAGTGGGGGTTTTTTAGTGACAGATAGGATTGTAAACTGAGTGTCTAGAGTCTTGAAAAAGTTTTTTCCTTTCTACCAGCTCAAACACTCGCACGGGTGAAGAGTCTGGAGTGCTAGTATTTGCCCACTGAGAACCCCTGGTTACCACTGAAGAGAGACACTTCTATTTCAGCATTCTGTTCCACATGGAATGACATATTGCAGGACGGTCTATGATACTGACCCATACATGAATACAGAATTATACTGCGTGCAGCTTCACACACTCACATTACGTAGCATTATATGCTCCACGTAACCCTTTACGGACTCGCACGCTAAAAATGTTTTTTGCATGAGTTCTATTGCATGGGCCTTACATTAGACATTTTGTTATTATAATGCAGCTTCTTGGAATGAACTTCCATTTAACTAAAATCTTCATGTAAATGCTTGGAGATAGCTAAGTAGTTATGTAACAATAGTCTATTTTTTATTTTTACTGTCTTACTCTTAAGACGGAGCCTCTCAGGACTCCATTGCAAAGAAGGCATCTGTTTCCATATGGCTTCCCATCATCAAAGTTAAATAAAAGCATTAATTAATTAGTTAGTTGAATGCATTCATCCATAAGCCTGCTGGGGAGCGGCGTTCCGGAACCGAATTGCCGTTATCAGCGTGTTTGTTTTACCTAATGGCTAGCTGCATGGAAAACGGCTGGAAGCATGACTGGGGATGAATGAATTATTCAGAATTTGAGCAGGTTCCTAATAACACTACCTGCGTGCAAGAAGCACTTTACAAGCTGCTGGTGCTCCGAACTCCATCTCTCCAAGACCAGGGAGTAGAACATGATATCAGATGCCGTTGCCCTCCAAAGTGGCCAATCTGAGCCAGAGCCTTATAGCTGAGACTTAGAACCTGTACAATACGGTGGTGATGGGGGGAGGGTTAATGCTCTGTCCTGTCCCCCAACCTCACTGGGGACACAATGATGTTAGAACTACAGCCAAATCAGGAGGATTAAATCCCCTTCTTAAAAAATAACCCCTAAAGACATAGTAAAAGACAGCAGATAAAGACCAACACGGTCCCTCGAGTTTGCCCAGTATGGCGGTTAGAGTTGTACACACTAATCTGTGCATGTTACCCCCCCTGTATGCCTTTGTTTAGGGTGGCATCCACTGCTCCGTGCAGGTAGGGGTGGCCCAAGGTGGTGTGGGGCTATATGCAGAGACTCACTGTGGGGCCTCGTTTGCATGAACAATTGCATAGTGCATTTATTTGTTCAAGGCTATGACTGAGTTAATGATATAAAATGAGAAAAAAATAAATAGTCAGGTAGCAAAACAATATGCATTGAATTTCATGTACCTTTATCTGATTTCGACTGGTAAAATGCTTTTATATATACATATATCAAGAAACATTAAAAAATAGACTATGGGCCTGGTATTTAGTGGGTGGTGGGTAGCACGGCTAAAGCAGCTAATTACCGCGGTTGAACTTTAGCCCAGATATTCAATGCCGGGGCCAAATTCGGCCCTAGGATTGACTATCCAGGTTGCCCGGATTGCCATGAAGCTAGCCAGGCGGTGGAGATATTCAGCTGCTGCCCTCTTAGTGTCAAGTGGTGAAATTTAGGCCAACCTTTACTGTGCCTGACTTTTGCCACATTGAGATAATCGGGCAGCAGCTGAATATCGCCGCTGCTTGGTTATTGCTGGGGCCGTCGGGGTATGCTGCGATGGCATCAGCGAATATTCAACAGTACTAATCATGTTACTGCCAATGAATATCCCGAACAAGGCCATGAACGCGGTTAGCAAGTCCACTAACCGTGTTAATCCTTTCAATATCGGGCCTACATCAATAAAAATCCATACATTTGCACCAATAGATTACAAAAGAAGCAACCCCCCCTCCCCCTTAATCACAGATATCTCTACTTGTTGATTATTGCACCTCATCCTGGCATCAGGACAGTAAGATAAATAGGTCTCTTGAACAAAAAGAGTATGTAGTACACTTGACCTTACCACAGGGAAAGAAACTCATGGAAACAAGCAAAAAAGCACGACAACTGGATCTACACCAAACCAGGACTTTCCCGACCTTCCTAATAACCTTATCGCCAGTCATTCACTGCAAGCATGAGATACACAGTACGTGCAGACACTGACGACCCAGTATATACAGATCCATCACATGTATATTCAGAATCGTTTTTAACAAGGCACCTGCAGACGTGCCTAGGTAGACGCTATTTGTTAAAGGCACTTAGGCACCTACTTGTCTTTATAAAATACTAGTGTATGTGGTAGAGAACTTGCACCTTGCTATAAATGTTTCCATGTACAGGTACTTACCTTAATCTATACCTGCAGATAAGTAATTTTATCATCGACATGCATTGTGTGAAAACTCCATCTGCCCTCCACCCGTAGCATGTCACTGGCTACACCTACTGGCAAAGAATGCACTTTCATGACAAAGCACACGCTATAATGCCGGGTGGTATTTTATAAGAGGTCATTTACATATGCATGGGAATGACATCCTGAAAACCCAACAGACTGTAGGACAACTAGGACCAGCAGGAAGATCTTCACTAAGCGGACAGGTGCTGAACAGAATGCAGGGCCGGTGCTAGGGTTTCTAGCGCCCCTCTGCAACCTATAATCGGTGCCCCTCCCTCATTATTATTAATGTTGGCTGCACTGTTTTGTGAACTCTTTTCAAGCGATATTAGTATTTCTCCTTCAAATCCAGTGCTGTAAGAAAATTGCAGCGAAAGAGCAAATGCATAACCAAAATAAAAATACTTAGCCGGAAATACTTTGCATCATACAAACAGGCTGTGATAGTGCAAAAAAAAAAAAATCTGATTCTGGTCATCTCACTAACAAGAACATAAACATTCTCCAGTGCCAGGCATATTGCGAACTAATATAAAATACTGCAAAAGTCACTGAAGATCTACAAGGCCAAATCTACCATACCATACAGCATAAACTACCAAAACTCATAAAATAAGGGGCCTACTCAGAAAAAAGCAGCACTACAAATACTGCAATGGGCCCCAAAACATCCATGCACCTATTTGAAAAGCTGAACAAGTCAAATTACTACAGTACAGATCCCTATGTAAAACTCCATGTTAACAGAACACCTGGCCTTGGTCACACACTCAGAACACAGACTCTCACCTAAAGTAAAAATAAAAATATGTAGACAAAAATTAAAATGAAACCCCAAGAAGCCATGCTCCACATGTGGTGCCACATCAGATAAGAGATGCAGTTCCCCATACTGTGTGAAATATAAAGATAGCTCAAAGTCCATCGCTAAATTGAAAATAAAATCATTTTTTCTACCTTTGTTGTCTGATGCTGCAGCCCAAATGCATGACCTTGCAGTTTTTAACATTAAATCCCAGCTGCCAAATTCTAGACCATTCTTCAAGCTGAGCTAGATCCCTCCTCATGGTATCTACACCTTCCTGGGTGTCTATTGCAGATTTTGGTATCATCTGCAAAGAGGCAAACCTTACACGATAGCCCTTCTGCTATATCACTAACAAAGATCTTAAACAGAATCGGACCAAGGACAGATCCCTGGGGCACACCACTGGTAACATCCTTCTCCTCAGAGTGAGCTCCATTTACTTGTACCCTTTGTTGCCTCCCACTCAACCAATTTCTAACCCAAGCAGTAACTTTAGGGTCCATCCCTAGGGTGCTCAGTTTGTTTATAAGTCGTCTGTGAGGAACAGTGTCAAAGGCTTTACTGAAATCTAAATACACCACATCAAGGGCTCTCCCTCAGTCCAACTCCCTGGTCACCCAGTCAAAGAAATCAATCAGATTTGTCTGACAAGACCTGCCTCTGGTGAATCCATGCTGCCTCGGTTCCTGTAATCCGCTGGACTCCAGAAACCTCACTTTTTTCTCTTTCAGCAGCGTTTCTAATAATTTACTCACCACCGAAGTTAAACTAACCGGCCTGTAGTTTTCAACCACATCCTTACTTCCGCTTTTGTGTAAAGGCACCACATGAGCCTCTCTCCAGTCCTTTGGCACCACTCCCGATTCCAACGAGGCATTGAAAAGGTCAGTCAGTGTTGCTGCTAGAACGTTCCCAAGTTCCCTCAGTATTCTAGGGTGTATCCCATCCGGTCCCATCGCTTTGTCTACTTTAAGTTGAGCTAGTTTCCGAACACAGTCTTCTGAAAATTGTTCAAGATGTCCCTCGCTTCTGTTCCTGCTTGTGGGTGTTTTCTGAGGTCCTGCTCCTGGTTCTTCATCTGTGAACACAGAACAGAAATATTTGTTAAGCAATTCCGCTTTATCCTCATCAGCTTCTACATATTCCTCCCCTGCACCCTTGAGTCTGACAATACCACTTTTGCCCTTCCTCTTCTCACTATCATATCTGAAACATGTCTTATCCCCCCCCCCCATTTTATTGCATTGGCTATTTCTTCCTCTTTTTGAATCTTTGCCTTCCTGACTACTTTGCTAGCTTCTCTAAGTTTTTCCAAATATAGATGTCTGTCTTCCTCTCTCTGTGATTTCTTGTATTTCATGAAGGCCTCCCTCTTTTTCTGTCCTAATCCTTCCCTCATGGGCACATGGCCCTGGAGAAACCTCTTCGGTGTGAGAGGGTTTTACATCACCTGGAGGACATGTCTTAGCTACAGGATCACTTCCTGCCACACCAAGGTGATGCTGTCCTATCACTTGACCTCTCTCCTCCATGGCAACAAACAGAATGCCAGACTGGAGGTGGGACTTCAGTACTATGTCCCTGTAGGTCTCGTCTACATACCTCTCTGTCTTCCTTAGCTCGTCAAAGTCTGCTACTCTAGCCTCCAGAGATCGGACTCATTCCCTAAGAACAAAGAGCTCCTTGCACCTAGTGCACACGTAAGACCCCTCACCAACTGGGAGACAATTGTACATGCGACATTCAATGCAAAAGACTGGAGAGCCCCTCTCTCGCTGCTGGACTGCTGTGTGCATCTTAATTTTAAGGATTTCCCCTTGATCTATTTCTCTGGTCGCCCAGTCGAAGAAATCAACCTGTGAAAAATCCTGCGGCATTTATTTATTTATTTAATCATTTACATGGTCATATGACTACAGAACCAAAAGACAATTCACTCTGAAGACATAAAGTAGATAGTAGATATACAGGAAAGGTACAGAAAAGGGCAACATTAAATTCCAATAGACAATTGTTCTTGCTGCACACATAAACGAAAACAACAGAAATATGAATCACGGCATAACAAGTCTTAATCTGTCATCGTCCAACCAAATACCTTGAGTAAGCACATTGAAAGCTACATTTTAACACTTTTTAACATTTTGAAGTATTACTCTGTAAACATACTTCTAAAGAGAAGACGATCCATAAAGTAGGGGCAAGGTAACCAAAAGCAGTGCGCCACGTGTAAGCCAGCGTAGTATATAAGCCTGTTTTGCCTATTTCCTTTAGATATTCCATCTGATTTGACCAGTTTGAATCTAAACCTATGATTTTTTTAAAAAACTGGCTTTACTTGGATCAGTTTGGAGCTGTGCAGGTTTTATAAGACATATAGGAACCGCTAAATTAAGAGCGCTCAAAGGTCTCTCTTACCCCGCTTCTCTCTGGCAATGGCAAGCCGTTGAAAGCTAAATGTGCACTAGGAGAAATAAAAACAGTAGATGAGGGGTGTAGGACTATTTTATATTAAGTAAAATAAATTAGCCATGCTGAGTTAGACCAAGGTCCATTAAGCCCAGCATCTTATCCTTTAACTCCAGGTCATACATATCTGGCGAATCTCAAAAAGCGGATGTTGTAGAGTTGTCCATCTCCACATGTAGACTTGTCCATCCAGTAGGGTTATCGATTGGTTCCAGGTCATCAGGGCAGGCTGAGGCCATGCAAAATAGTAAAACCAGGCCTGGCTCAGATTGTGAGGCTAGAACAATGGACCACCAAATGTTTTATACATTTTATATACATTTTTACTAACAATAAATAGGATATCCATATATTAAAAACCCAAAGTGGTCAGTTTTTCAGCTATGTCTTCATCAGGGGTAAAAATCCATGTAGGCGTCTCATTCACATTGTTGTCTTCAATTCTTATTTATTAACATTGTTTTTTAATGAGTGTTCTGAATGTTGAATTTTTAAATATGTTCATTTTTTATATGTTTTTATGATTGTATTGTTTGTCTTGCAGTCCTCTGAGCCCCCTGATGAAGGCTTTGGCCGAAACGCGTCGGGGTTTGTTGGTTTAATAAAGCACAAGTGACCCTCACTCTGCTTGCCCTTTTGGTTTGTTTGGACTTTTGCGAGTCAGTGCTCTTTTTTCTGTGTTTTGCGTCTCCTTCACATACATTTTTACGAGCTTGCCACTGATGGTCAAGGGTGTCATCTTAGAAGCAATATTTGTGATTTGGATGTTTGAAACTTGCCATTCAGATGTTCCAATTACAGCCACACCTCAAGGGCCGTTTGAGAATACCCTGAGTATACATGTGCCCAGCGTGATCACGTTTATGTTGCACAGGGACGTGCCAGAGATACGTCCCACATTCTGAAAAAGAGTCACATGTGCTGTCAATTTACCGCTGTACATTTAAATCCGGTTGCCCAACGTCCATTTCTGTAGCTGCTCCAGGGACAAATAGACATTTGAAAACTGCTCATTTCGGTCAGCTAAGAACAGTATAGAGAAGGGAGAATGTTTTCTTATTCCCTCAATATTTTTCGCCAACTGAATGAAATCTAGCAGGTAAATGCTGAGGCCTTATTGTCCACTGCTACACTGCTGCACGTCTCCGTTTCCAAAATGGCAGGCCGCGACGTGTATGTGGTTACGTATACCCATGCATGTTCTAAACTACCGGCGCTGGTACATCTATGTGGCTTGTATCATGCACGTCCATATTTCTAAAATCATCCAGTCTTCTGCACGTCAGGGCTCTTATTCCGCATGTCCCACTTTCTTTGTACTGCGACGGACACGTTTATCTTTTTGGGGCGGAGACATGTCTATTTTACATGTGTCCCCCTTGTTGCTGCCCCTCCCACAGAATTTCTGACATTTTGACATGGATGTCTAGGATTTCATCTAAATGGCCTTCTAAAATGTGCCTTGCTATGAACATTGCATTAACACAGTCATAAAAATTCTGTGACCGCGATTGCCTAAACCATTTTCTTTTTTTTTGCTTGGTGTAGAACATTGCCAGATTGTGCAATCACAGTGGCAAAATCTTTATGATTGTGTTAATTTAGCCATTGTTAAGTTGGTGGTCATCCAATATTCATTTCACCATCAAAGGTATGCTTCTAATATCTATGTGAATGACAATTGTACATGGATTTTAGCCCTGATGAAGGCGTAGCCAAAACATGACCACGCTAGGTTTTTAATATATGGATATCCTATTGATTTCTTTTTATGGCTAATAAAAATGTTATAAATATAAAAAGGTTTTACCTTCTCTAGCCAACTCTGTATTTATTTATTCAATTGTTTAAATAATTGCACATTCGGTAATGTTTATGTTTATTCCTCTCACGGATCCATTGTCTCGCTCTTCTTCCCTGGTCACCTGGAGTGATCTGGTAACCATCCAACAGTCATGGTTTAGGGGGGCCCTGAACCTAGAATGACATCCCTGATTATGTTAAATAACCTGTGAGCGATCTGTCTAATCCTTTTTTAATCCAGATATACAGTCTGACTGCTCAGAGTCCTGTGGCAGTAAGTCCCAGAGGCTGACCTAGCGGCATAGAAGTCCTCCACCCATGTTCCTACCGGTGGTGGGGATAGTGCATCAACATAGCACTTCCAGCCATGCGGGATAGACAGGTTATTCAGGACTCTCAGAGGACCTTATCACTCCTCGACATTGCAAACTGATGCACTACTGCCGCTGGCAGGAATGCAGGCAGAGGACTATCCCGCAACTCACCTGGAACACTGTTAAACACTGCATGAAAAACTCCTTCCTTTTCTTTGCTTTGAATTGAAGGCACTATGAATGTTTCGAGGCTTCACATCAAAGACCAAATAAAAATTAAATCAGAATTATGCCTCAAAAGGCTATAATATATCTGATAAAATTCATGGCTTAGCCCACTTTGACTCTGACTATTCAATTCTTCCCTTCCCCGTCTCTGACTGGTTCCTTTCCTCAGTCAGAAGGAATTTGAATATATACTGCAGCAGTGCAGCCATCCTTCAATAAACTATTGGCGTCTCCCTCAGTTCTGCATAGCCTAGCCACCTGGAGGTAGCAGGTATTGACTTGTTTCTCACTGCGCTCAATGATAATTGGCTTTTTAGAGAGCTCATGTTGGTCCATGATGAACTAATCAATAAATATAATTTGAAGGGTTTGCGAGGCCCAGTCAGAAGCCAGCACCCTGGTTCATATATTTCTACAGAGAAAGAGAGAGAGATTGGGAGCATCCAAGTACTTTCAAAAGCATAATTGACCGGAAGATATGAGATTCTGTGTTTAATGAATAAACGGGACGACACATTAAATTATACCTTCTATAGCAAGACCTTTATCAAGAGGAGCAACAGGGCCTTGCACCCTGGTGGACAAAAGTAGACACACACCCTTCCTGTTGCCAAACTGCACAAGAGATTGTCATTATTGTTTCTCAACTAGGGTGTCAATCAAGGGTATGATCTGGGGTGGGGGGAGGGTGGAAGGAAGCGATTTTTGCTAGAAAGTAGCAATGGTGCCTGAGAAGGTCTGCTAAACAGCCATGATGTAATCAGATCTAGGTGTCCCTTTGCTGTAATGTTCTTGACCAATTCCAATTGTATTATTTCTGATGTTAAATTCTACTCTGCCTAGAAGGTTCGGTAGGCAGGCTATAAACAAATTAAATACATAAACCAAAAGAAACAAGCCTTATAAAAATGACTGGAAAATGTCAGTACTGAAGTAATAGGCAGGGGGAATTTTCATGAGATAGTAACCCAGGCAACAAGGATCAACTTAGGTACCTAATGATAAGCAAGAGTGATTATCCCATGGCAATGCAGATGGCCAAGAGTGTTATAAATATGGCAAATGTCGAGCATTTCTCCTCTCTGACTCTTTAATCACTGGCTCCCTCTCTCTTCATCATGGAGAGCAGTCATTGATGAGAGAAGAATAATCTTGATATTCCAATCCCATTCTCATTACATTACACATTTCCCTACCTCTTTTTACGTTAATACGATCTACATTCCTTCTAAAAGTCTTCTCACCTTTGTACATTATTCACTCACCCTTTGCTGTCTGAACATACAATTCAAAATGCATTAAAGCAAGAGGTTGCTCCATCTATCTATACAACTTGATGATAAGTGAGTCTACACTTTCAGTAGGGAAAATAATTGTAGATAAATTTGCTAAGTAATTAAGAATAAGTAATTAAAAAGTCTAGATTGTAGACATCTTCATGCCCCTTGGTGGAAGCCCCTTTTGTAGCAATAAGAGCCATGAGTCATTTAGGATTAAATGATGCTACTTTGGGTAGTTGAAATTCATATGCTAGTCTACCTAAGAGGGTAGGGTACCAGAGGAAGAGTCTCAGTCTGAACTGATTGGGGGGCCATTTGATCTGCCTAGTTGACTACAGGGTCAATCCCAAATTTAGACAAAGGCAATACAGGTAAGGCACCAAAGTTTGAAGGCATCCAAGCCAAAATGACGTCTGCTCCCCCTTTCTTTAAGGTAATTTGCTGTTCTTCTTTGGCTCTCCAATATTTGGGATCTCGCCCTGTTCTCTGGAATATGTTGTCTGGTCTTGCTTATGGCTGCCAAAATCTTAAATCTGGTCCTGTAAGGGTTCCATATTCAGCCAGGCCAAAAATCCACAGACAGGGAAGTTCTACATCCACTGGCTGCTGGTGGATCAATGGCGAATTCTGCCCGAGCAGATCCCACAGTATGGGGGGGGGGGGGGGGGTGGTGAAGGCACACAGGCAAGAAGGGGATATACATGCCCTAGGAACCATGCACTGTAGTGGTGAGGCAGAGCGCAGCAGAAAACGTACTTCAAACAAAGTTTGCCACACTTCCTGCCATCCCTGCTTCGAAGTACTACTTTTCTCATCTCCTGCTGCCGGGCTGAAGTCTCACGATAACGGCCACAAAATCACACAGTTGTTATGAGACTTCGGTCCAACAGCAGGAAGTGATGGCAAGAAAAATATTCCTTCAAAGCAGGGATGGAAGCAGCGTGGCAAACTTCCTTTAAAGTGTTTTGCTGTGCTGCGGGGAGGAGGGGAAGGAGATGGGGAAGGAAGATAGGCCACCTCCCTCCCTCTCAGCAAAATTGTGCTTGAGGGGCCTCCCATTCAGGGCCGGTCTAATCATCAGGCAAACTAGATGAATGCTAGGGCGACAGCTTCTGGGGGGAGGGGGTGACAAAGAACAAGGCAGTCAAAGCTAAACAGCAGATACTGACCGCCAGGGGGAGTCTATGGTACCAACAACTTGAACCAACTCTGGGCCCAGCCCTGCTCCCATTAGAACTTATCCCATTGCAGGGAACGTCTCACTCCTTTGGAATACTGGCCTGTATGTTATTGTATACCGGCATGAAGCAAGTTGTCCAATAAGATTTATTTTAAAAACCCCAGAGGGTTGTCACAAATATACAGGAAAACTATACGCTGAACCCGACACGGCTGTGTTTCAGCAGAGCTTCATCAGGGGTTAAAATTGCTTCAGGAAGTTGAGAGGGAATAGAGTAAAGCTATACTACATAGGTGGCAAAGGTTAAAAACTTTGGTGGACGATGTAGCCGTTTTTCTCAGTACCACCGTATATTAAGCCTCTCAGTTTTCCTCTCTCGTTTGCGTTAATAATAGCAGCAGTCAAACCACGATATTTTGTGTCTGTGACAACCCTTCGGGGGTTTTTAAATAAATCTTCTTGGACCACTTGCTTTGTACTAGTATTTCTTGGTTTCTGCGAGGTTCCTGTGCGTTTCTCCCTTGGATCTATATGTTATTGTGTCACTAGAGAAAGCGATTGAGCAGTTTGATAGTCTTAAGCAGTGTTACCAGATAATTTCATTTCTTAATTGCAGGAAAGGCTGATCTGGTCTTGGTATTTATTCCCATTGCACGTGCAGAATTACCATCTCCTGGACAGGATATCATCCCATTCCCCACGGTACATTTGGATGGGCACGGACAGTAGGAACTCCAGTAGAGAAGCTCAGCTGGGCCTCTGCAGTGGTAATAACATACCATAATTAATCTACAGGAAAAAGAAACAAAATGCCTTTTCTTGAAAGATGAGGATCAGAAGGGTATTAAGGGGAATTTAACTGAATTTTTCTGATTGCCTTTGAGGCCAGCTTTTGGGAAAAAAAAAGATAGGCAAGCAAAGTTTGTTTCACAAACCAGGACATGGTGTTCAAAAAATCTTGACAGGTACTGGGCATATTAAGGGAGGAAGTGCCAGGCAAGCCACATTTTGCAAAGCAACGCAGGGTCATGGGCGTGAAACTGTCAGGATGCCTTGATAGATCCTTACAAAGAAAGCAGCAGCTTTTCTGAAACGGGGCCCCCCTAAGATTTGTTGACTTAATAGCCCAGCTCAGGCAGCTAGGTAATCTGTTCCTTCTATCTCTAAAGCTTCTAAACCTTGCATGGTTCCAGACTGTGAGCCCTCCTCCCCAGGATAATGTCTCATTATCAGCTGACTCCAGTTCACCAAGGACAGGCTGATCCAGTCCGGATTTCACTCCCACTGCATCCATCTGATTTCAGGTCATTTTTTAAAATTTAGCATGCCACCATGCCCCAAACAGGCCTAGGACAGATTACAAAATCTCAACATTGGAACAAGATACAACATGCAAACATTTTGAGTGTAATTTTATAAGACGGCATCATGGGAAGGCGCCTATAAAATAGTCGTTTCTGTGGCAACAAATGTTCCTTGAATGCAGTCACGTATGCTTGATCATGAGCAGGTGCAAATGTTTACACATATGTTCTGCATGTACGTCTATAGACTGAGGCTATCCTTACCATGGGAATTCCTAGCTGGCTCCGTTTTATCCAAGACAGACTGATCCAGTCCTGGTTTTTCCCTGTGGCCGGCATGGATTTCAGCAAGTGGAACTGCAGACCGTGTATGCCATGGGGCCAAACTGGGACAGGATTGATTTATCCTGAAAATAGGGGGCCAGCTGGTCACTCTACCTAATCTATCTTGTTTTCCTTACACAGACACCAGGGAGTCGCATCAGTAAGGTGGTAAGCTAGTGTGAGAAGCTGGCCGCTTGTGCCCTGTCCCACACCCCCCAGTTGTATGCCACTTTAACACCATGTGCCCTATGTAAAATTATCAATATCAACAAACAGGGAAACAGACACCCATATATTTTTGTCGGAACGAACACCTTGAGGAATTTATCCTCTCGAAGTGCTATGTTCCTTTTTATCTTTTTAAGAAGTGGAATTTCCACAAATTAGGTCCTGAGAGAATAACCTCCCAACACCCTAGAAAATATCCAGCTTTAAAGTAAAGAAACTACTTAGCTGAGATAGCCAGTAAATGTGTCCAAGCTCCTCCATTCATCGATAAAAATCAATCATCAGGCATCAAGCCTTAGAATAACGTGAGGAGGTCTTCACACAGCGTCTTTCTTCCATCCGAATATGGCAACAGTATCGAGAATATCTATCTCAAGTGAGATATGATAGAAGTCTATAAATTAATGGGAGATATGATAGAAGTCTATAAATTAATGAACGGAGTGGAACGGGTAAACGTAGATCGATTGTTTACGTTATCAGAATATAGAAAGACTAGGGGACATGCAATGAAGCTACAGGGTAAACTATTTAAGACTAATAAAAACAAATATTTTTTCACTCAACGTGTAATCAAACTCTGGAATTTGTTACCGGAGGATGTAGTAAAGGCTGTTAGTGTAGCTGGGTTTAAAAAAGGTTTGGACAAGTTCCTGGAGGAAAGGTCCATAAACCATTATTAAGAAGTGACCGAAGATATCAATGCTTGACCCAGTACAAGCATTGTGGAACTTGTGTCTCTTGGGGAAACTGCTAGGTACATATGACCTAGATTGGCCACTGTTGGAAACAGAATACTGGGCTTGATGGACCTTGGTCTGACCCAGTATGGCATATCTTATGTTCTTATGTTCTTATCCATACACCTATTTGAAAAGCTGATCATGTCAAATTACTACAGTACAGTATAGATTCCTATATACAAACTCCATGTTAACAGAATACCTGGCCTCAGTCACACACTCAGAACACAGACCCTCACCAAGTACAGAATAAGTGACTTACAATCTAAAGTAAAAATAAAAATATGTAGACAAAATTTAAACTGAAAACCCAAGAAGCCAGACTTCACATGCAGTGCAACATCAAATAAATAAGAGATGCAGTTCCCCAATACTGTGTAAAATATAAAGATAGCACAAAACCCAATCATTAAAATGAAAATAAAACTATTTTTTCTACCTTGACCATTTTATTCTCTGGTCATGCTGACCTCAATCTGAGCTTCTGCTTTCCTGTCTTCTCTTAGCTCTCTTTCTATGGCCTATAGTCCATCTGCCATTTCTTATCTTTCTTTTGTTTTCTTCACTTCCTTCCATCAGCCTATTTCCAGTCCCAGTAATCCTCCCCAGTATCAGCCCCCTTTCCAGTCCTCCCCTCCCAATACCTTCCAATGTCAACCCCCTTGCATTCCCAGGACTGCTAGTGGTGTCCATTCCCTTACAATCCCCCTCCTCCCCCCCTGTCCAATCCCTTCTAATTCAAATACCATCGCAGGTATCAGCTCAGGTCCACTCCCAGTGCCACCTCCCCCCCCCCCCCCGTCAGCTCTCTTCCAATCACCCTACCCTCTGTCCATCCCCCTTCCAGGGCCATCCTCACGTGCCAGTTCCTTTCCAGCCTCTTCCCCATTACCCAGCCTCCTACCAGTTCCATCCCCAAGTGTCAGCTCCCTTCCAGTCCCCCTTCAGTACCATCCCCAGGTGTCAGCTCCCTTCCAGCCCCAACCCCCTATGTCAGCTCCTTTCCTGCTCCCTCCTTCCTCTGGCAGATCCTCTCAGCATCTGCTCCCTTCCAGTCCCATTCTCCTATCCCCCTGCATCAGCCCATTTGTAATCCTAACCCTCAGTTTTCTTTCAGGGCCAGCAGCTCGTTCCTCCCCATCAGCCCATTTCCAGTTCTAGCCCCCAATCTTCTTCCAGTGCCATCAGCTCTCTCCTCCCCCATCAGCCCATTTCCAGCCCCAGCCTATTTCCAGTCCTATCCCCCTATCAGCCCACTCCAGTCCTAGCCCCCCCAATAAGCCCATTACCAGTCCTAGCTCATTTCCAGTGCTAGCCTCCGATCAGCCCATTTCCAGTGCTAGCCCCCCATCAGCCCATTACCAGTCCTAATTCCTCCAATAAGCCCATTTCCAGTCCTAGCCCCCCCTCCAATCTGCCCATTTCCAGTCCTAACTCCCCTTATCAACCCATTATCAATCCTAGCCTCCCCCTATCAGCCCATTTCCAGTTCTAGTCCATCTAATCAGCCTATTTCCAGTCCTAAACCTGCTGATCAGCCCAGTTACAGTCCTAGCCCCCCATCAGCTCATTTCCAGTTCTAGCTTCCCTTAAGTGCCCATTACCAGTCCCAGCCCCCCTAATCAGCCCATTTCCAGTGCTAGCCTTTCCATCAGCCCACTACCAATCCTAACCCCCTTGATTAGCCCATTACCAGTTCTAGCCCCTCCTGATCAGCCTATTTCCAGTCATAGCCCCACCTGATCAGCCCATTACCAGTCTTAGCCCCCCTAATCAGCCCATTTCCAGTTCTAGCCCCTCCCATCAGCCCATTTACAGTGCTAGCCCTTCCATCAGCCCACTACCAATCCCAGACCCACTGATCAGCCCATTACCAGTCCTAACCTCCCCAATCAGATCATTTTTGGTGCTAACCCCCCCCAAGCCAAGCCCATCCCTGCTCAGCCCATTTCCAGTGCAAATGCCCCTGGGGAAGACAGGAAATGCCTCGTTTACCCTTAGTACCGGCAGGCTCAACTTTAACAGAGCCATGGGAAAGAAGAGAAACTCTGTTCCTTCTCACAGCTCTGCAGAGGTGAGTTGGGGCGCCGATCAGGAAGTGCAGGGCTCTTCCGGGGCAGTGGGGGGGGGGGCACAGGGCACGGAGTAGTCAATTCTGGCACTGCCGAGAAGCAGCAGCAGCAGCCTGTCCACCCTTCTTTTTTGGTTTAAATTTTAAAGGCAGAGTGAGGTGGCCTTTTTTTGCCACCCCCCAAAATTTGCCGCCTGAGGCAACTGCCTCACTTGACCTCATTATAGAGTCGCCCCTTGCCCAAGCAGTCCCAGTGGTTCAGGGGGGTCTCAAGGAAGAAGCAGGCCCATTTGCAGCTACTCCCATAACTTCTGAAGTGGGATTTCCCTGCTCTGGGGACTCTTTCAAAATTGTTGCTTAGGGTCCATAATTTGAATTTCTGCCACTGGAGCCAGGAAATAGGAATAAATTTGGACATGGACGATTTTGGGCTCAGGCATGCATGCCCTATATAAAATGGGGGATGCAAGTGTAGGTTTTTGTCCCTCCCAGGACACACCCCTGACACATGCCTCCATCTACTCTGGATGTCATGCCGTTATTCACACATAAATTTCACCCTTTCTAAAAGGACCATTTGCACATGGTCATGATTTTCACATGCATATGTCCTGCTTATACATGCTTAAATCGCAAATAGGGTTTTCTAAAATAACTCCTTAATATATGTCTTTTTATAAATTGTTGATACTTTAAGCTCTTGAGGGTAATTTTATAACAGGGTGACTGGGTTAAGTCGGCTGGGAAATGCCTAGTTTACAGACATGTAGGTCCCACTATTTAGAGTGATTAACGCGGTGACCAGGATATACATATTTAGTGATGAATATCCCTAGGTGTTGCTGCTAGGTGCCCCAGTGCTAGCTAAGTGGCGGAAGCTGGCACCTGAAAGGGTGGTCTAACTTTCACCGCCAAAGCTAACCGCTGTCCGCTTAGCTGTGCTGCTATCATGCTGGATATGGCCCTGGCATTGAATATTGTCACAACCCCATCCCTTTAGCCACGTGCTTAAAGGTCAGGGTGGACATTATTGTTGTATTGAAGGTAGAAACATTTGTTAGCCCAGAAGCCTTCTGGTACTAGTAGTCCCTTTCTTCATAATGAATAGTTGTGTAAGCCATGTGAATGGTAAAGTATAGGGTTTTATTCCCTTAATGCACAAAAGGTTCAAATGAAGACAACAGGATTTTCACCTTGTTCAGGATTTTCACATAAGGTATTTACATAGGTCAAAAACTTGGATATGCTTCACAGTCTTTGTTAGTTATGCAGGGTTCAAACAAAACAGGTTATACAAACAAAAGCAATGCTTCTTCTTTCAGCTTGTCAAACAAAACTGTGTTTCAAAAGTATATCCTGCATGCTATATTTCTCTCAAGGATTCTAAACTCCCAGTACAACAAAACGTACAGTCCATAGGGCATTCAGTTAGCAAAGGGTCAGGTTCAGCATGGTCTATCTGCATAGCCTCTTGTTCTGCTGAGATATCTGTGGCCCCTGAGCTTTCCCCATATATTCCTGGTTTTACTTCAGAACCTCTTCCTAAGGCTCTCCAGCCTGGTTGTACTCGGTCTGGCAAATATGCAACAGGACTTTTGGTAAGCACTCTTTCTATAGGTTCCCAAACCTTTCTCCAGCTCCCTCTAG
The DNA here is from genome assembly GCA_033557465.1 of Ichthyophis bannanicus. NCBI lineage: Eukaryota > Metazoa > Chordata > Amphibia > Gymnophiona > Ichthyophiidae > Ichthyophis > Ichthyophis bannanicus. The sequence continues at coordinate 61,124,860 of CM066045.1, forward strand.
CTGCACTTCTCACTAACTGCACTTTATGTATATGATTTCCTTTAAAGAGATTAGTGTTTTCTTCTACCTCCATGGGTTTACTGGTGTCTGCTTCATCACAATATCTAGCCGCTGCCACTGAATATCAGCCCTTAGACACTTCTGTGTCTTTATAACCTACCAGCCCAAATCCAACAGCAATAGTACTTACATTACTCCTGCTAAAAAGCAGCTGTAAATGTACTTTAAGTGTGTAGTTTATAAATTATACACGTATATCCTGACTCTGTCAATCCTCCACCTTAACTGCGCCCCTGTGCGCACTTCCTAAACTACCTGCCAGTCTGCACAACATGTGCTTTTAGGCATGACCTAGTTTTACAAGAGCCCATTTACCTGCATCGAACACAATTTTACGTGAGGAAAGGGTCTATAAAATTATCCCTTTCTTGCATAATATTAGGTTATTTACTCATTTGTTTAAATATTTTGCTTGACATAGTGTTAACATGTAGTTACTTAACAGGTTTTGATACCACTTTATCCTTCAATCAAAGCAGTTTATATTGTAACTTAGATTTGGTAATGTACATTAAACAGGGACATTGATAACTTGGATTTTTCTGAGGCAATAGAGGGTTAAGTGACTTGCCTAAGGCTACAAGGAGCGTTAGTGGGAAATGAACTCTGGTCTCTTGGTGCCCAAGCCAGTGCTCTAACCATTAGGCTACTCCTCAAACTCCTTGTGCAGCACCATGAGGGATTAGGCTGATACAAAAGAATCTAGATGAAAATTGGGACGTTGAGTGGGTGGCTGGCTGTGGTTGGTATCCAATCACTAGCACCTAAAGGGGTTAAGTGGGGGACAGAAAATCCCTGTTCTGCTTTACACAGGTGCAAATCAAAATGTTTATTTCTGTGGCTTTAAATAGCTATCTACTGACACAGGACAACTGTGGATTATAGAGGCTCTTAAGATGTCTTCCTCAAAACAAGGGGCCACACTTGTAAAAGAGAGAGGTTTAAGACAGAGTTCTTTTGTAGCAGACAATAAAGTAGTAGAATTTTAAAAACATCACAAACAGTAGCAATCCAGGTAGCACTATTAATAGGTATAAATGTTTCTTTTATCGTCAACAGTTTGGGGGCAGGCTGGTTCACAGTCTAAGCAATGAATAATTTAATTCATTGGTGAATCAGCAAAAATAATCTTTGCCTCAGGAGCAATCCATATATGGGGTGGGCAGGTGAGGGGAAGGTAGAAGGGGATTAATAAAGTTGGCCAAATTAGGCTTTGTAAAGAAGAGTTTATCAGTGTCCCTTGAATCTATCACCTGTAAGAGACCAAATCTAAGCTCAGCTATTCAAGAGTGAAAAGTAAAAAGATAACAGAATTAACTGACAGATGCACAATAACACCCTTCAGATACATATTACAGTTTGTGCACTGTAAATAGTCTAGAGTTCCCAAATGGCTGTTTTTTTTCTCTAGATTTCTTGCAATAATATGGCCATGAAATTCTAGTGCTCTGTCTAGAGAGTTTTATTCCCAATTATTAATTATCATCTTATTGATCTTGCAAACCATATGCAATCTTATTCCCTGAGCAGGTGTTATTTAATTAACTAGACCCCTTTGTTGTGTGGTCTGGCAGGAAAGCTCCAGCAAATTCAGTTTGCTTTGATTGGAAAGCATCATTTTCTCAAGGAATACATGACAGCATAAAATTATAGTGGTTGAACTCTAGCAGTAGTGGTTCAACAGTGGAAATAATGGAACAGGGGATACTGCCACGCGGCTATAATTGTATTAAATTAATAAATATGTCATAACCATGGTAACATTATAGTCCAAAGGTAGGAGCTTTAGACAAGAGTTGTTGCGCTTAACGACTTGATGTTGGCATATTGCTGTTAAAAAATATATATTGTAGCTATTCAACAGTTTTGAAAATGTTTCTGCTCGAGCAGTTTCCAACTTTCAAAAGGTCTCAGTGGGAAGTTTCGATATAAACATGTTCCTGTTTTCGATACCCTCCATCATTTTGGGTTCCATTAGAATGGAAAACCCGACATAGGAGGCTGAATTAATGAGCAGAAGTATCACGAAAGATAAGTGGTCATTTCTTGGTCCTTTTTTTAGCTTTTTACTTATTTGCATTTATATCGGAGCACGCATCATTGCATTCACCAAGAACAGGAAATGTAGCAATACATTAGATGAGGAAAGATAAATACCTAAATAGTCCATGAAGTCAACTTTATTTATTTATTTATTTAGACAGATTTGTATGCCACCTTATCCTTCAATCAAGGTGGTCACGTCACATCGCAACGGGAGGGTTACATTTAACATTAGGGTACATGTAAACATTTAGACAGTACAGTTAGTTAACAGCATTTAGACAGTACAATTGAAGGATAACATTTAACATAAGGGTATTTAATAACGTCGTATGATAAGTTTGTGTGTGTAGATAGGATGAGTGTGTGCTTCGTTGGTGGAGGTAGTAGTATTTCTGTTTGGGTAGGGGATGTTGCCTGAGTGCTCATATGTTTCTATGAATAATAATGTTTTGAGGTCTTTACGGAAGTCTGTGAGGTCATCTAGTGCCCTCAGGCTCGTTGGGAGGGAGTTCCATAGTGCGGATGCCAGTAGTGATGGTGCTCTTTTTGAGGTTGTTTGTTTGGTTTTGTGATAGCCTGCAGGTGTGCTTATCATGTTGTAGTTATTGGTTCTTCTTGGTCTATTGCTGATATCCCTTGTTATAATGTTTTGGAGTACGTCTGCTGAGAGATGATGAATGATTTTGAAGATGATCATGATTGTTTTGTATTTAGTTCTTGCCACCATTGGGAGCCAGTGTAGTTGTTGTAGGACGGGAGTGATGTGCTTGGTCCTTGGAGTGTCTGTGATGATGCGTGCTGTGGTGTTTTGTACCATCTGTAGTGGGTGTAGTGTCTGCTGAGGAAGGCCTTGATATAGTGAGTTTCTGTAATCAAGCAGTGATGTAATGAGTGCTTGACACACTGTGCGGAAGTGGTCTTGATGGAGCATTGGTTTGATTTGTCTGATTGTTTTCAGTCGTTGATGGGCCTTGTTTGCGGTTTTGGTGATGTGGAATTTCAGGTTCAGAGTTCTGTCTAGTGTGATGCCCACATACTTAACTTCTTCTTTGACTACTATGTGTTTGTCTAGGATGCTGATAGTTTGTGGAGGTATGAAGATGGGGCTCCTGGTGACAAACATTGCCTCAGTTTTATCGTAGTTGACCGTTAAGTTGTTGGCTATGAGCCAGTCATTCATGTCTTTGAGGCATTTGGTTATTGTTGTGGTGTTTAGTGCTAGTAGGTTGATGGGAGCGTACACCATGATGTCGTCAGCATAAATGTAATAGTGAAGTTTATGGTGCTTGATGATGTTGCATATATATGTAGATGTTAAAAAGCATTGATGATAGGGCTGAGCCTTGAGGTATTCCCTGCGTGACGGGGAATTGTAGTGATTTCTTTTGGTCACATTTGACTTGTTGTATTCGCCCTTCCAAGTATGATGTGAACCACTTCAGGGTATTCTTGCATAGTCCTATCTGTTGTAAGCGCTGCAATAGCTTGGTGTGGGACAGTGTCGAAGGCCGCTGAGATGACCATGAACACTAGCAGGAAGCCGTTTTTTGTGTTGTCCATGCCTCTTAGGAGATTGTCAAAGAGGAAGGTTAGTAGTGTTTCCACGCCGTGTTGGGGGTTTAAATCCATGCTGATGTATGTCCAGTGGAGCATTTATGTCAATATGGTCCTGAAGTTGCCTTTGCACTGCCTTTTCCATGATTTTAGCAAGGACTGCCAGGCTGGAGATGGGACAGTATGATTTTGGTTCGGAGGAGCACAGATTGCTACTTTTAAGTATTGGTCGTATCATCCTGCAAGGGGGCTTTGCTTCCATGGGGCTCGGTTCACTGAGATTACCCCCTCGATAAAGTACTTGCACCATCCTCAGTGACCGACAATGCAGACTCTTCCATCACAGGGCAAGCGAATCCATCACCAAGGCTCACAGAAACAATACTGTCCAGAGCAGTCAAACCAGGTAGTGTGTGTAGCAGCTCTGGTGAGAGTTGCTAGGTTGGAAGAGGAAAATCCTGGACCCTCCATTTCCTTTGCTATGTTGACCACCAAGCAGAATGCCACAGAGACAGAGCTGAGGAGCTTCTCTGCATGCATCTGGTTTTGACATCTACAGAGTCATGCGAAAGAGTATATGACTATCAGGGGTGCCAGGCTGGGGAGGGGGGATGAATGTGTTTTGGCAGAGGGTGGGGCACCATTACACCATACAACTACCACCACTATAGTGGCACTACACATTGTAAGCTCTGGCGCAGCTGTGTCATCGAAGGTAGACTCCCCCCCCCCACCCCCCCAACAGCCGGCCAAAGGTTTGGAGTGTGCCGCACCCATGAACTGTCCAGGGAGTCAGTTAGCCCAGCAACAGGCCTATCTATTGGGCCAGTAAGGTAAGGCTTTCCAAACCTGTCCTATTGCCCCTCCCCCCCATCAGGTTATTAGGATATCCACTAGGAACATGCAGGAGAGAAATCTATAATTCATAGGTTTCCACTGTATGCAAATATATCTTATGAATATTCCTGGTGGATATCCTGAAAACGTAACTGGCTACTACTACTAACCCTTTCTGTAGTGCTTCTAGGTGTAAATAATGCTATAGGTTATGCATAAGAGCCAGCCCTGCACAAAGGAGCCTACACACAAGACAAATCATTCCTAGCAATCACTTATCTATTCTGGAAACATGTTTAAAGCAAGAAAACTGAGACTTGGAAGAGCCAGGATTTCGAGAGTGAAAAAAACTGTCTCAGAAAAGGAGGATTTTATGGTGGGTCTTAAATATATCCATAGAGGGAGTAAGACATACCAACTCAGACAGGCCACTTCAGACACACAGAAGCACAGGACAGAAGGCGTGGAATTAGCAGTGGCGTAGAAAGGCAGAGCGCATGAGCAGCTTGTTCAATGAATGGAAATCACAGGGAGGAACATAAGAACCGCCGTGCTAGGTCTGACCAAAGGTCTATCAAGCCCAATATCCTGCTTTCAATAGTGACCAATCTAGGTCACAGGGACCCGTCAACAGTGGCGTACCAAAGGAGGAGCAGTGGGCACTCTGGGTGCCAGCCAGGAGGGGGGTGTACCCTCACTGGGCCCACGGAGGCAGCACGGCAAACGTACCATAAAGCTGGCTTGCCATGCTGTCTCTGCTCCAGGCCCAGCTGCTCCTTTCCTGGCTGAAGTCTCATGAATTGCGAGACTCCGGCCCGGGAGATAAGAGAAGGCCAGGCCTGGAATGGAGACAGTGCAGCAAGCCAACTTTATGGTAAGTTTGCCGTGCTGCCTCCGTGGGCCCGAGCAGAGGGTGTGCACAGGATAAATACTTTTGGCTTGTTTTCTGTTCACTTGGCTTTTTCCCCTTATTTTTGGGTGTTCTTTTTTCAATTTGTTTCACACATTTGTGTTGATAAAAAATGTTTTATGTGTAGAAATTGATCAGATGCACGTTAATTCGTAGGTTAAGGTGCATTAAATTGATTTTGCAGGCACTACAACTTTTCAGGCGCTGAAACAAACCAAAAGCCTGCTAATGAATGCACATCCCTAACGGGACGTTAATGTAGGAGCATCGTGAGAAGAGGGGCTACAAGGTCATAATAACCCTGGAGGAATGTAAGTCCTGCAGCTGAATACGGAATAGCCTCTAGCAGAGAAAGATGGATCAGAGGAAGGTCTACAGATAGGCAGCTGCAGATGATAAGGTAGGGCTAACAGATTTTTGGAGAATAAATCTGGGACACCTGGAGAGGACAGAGCTGTGTTGGGAGAGGCAGGGGTCCACCCTCCTTTGTCATTTTTTCTCCATATATTTTGGAATAGCCAGTCTAGGTAGCATTCAGTAATTTCCAAAATTTAAAAAAAGAGGACAGCAGCTCTTCTTGAGTTATAAGCGCATATACATACATATATGCTTAGGGTCCAATATTCAGCTGGGTGGTGCTATGCGCCGCGTCGGGTCATAGCCTGCCCCCCTTCAGTCTAGCCCAGGTTTTCAATGCCGGGGTTATATGTGGCCCCAGCATTGAAAATCTGGGTCTTGCTGCACACCCTGGAAGCCGCAAGAGCTAACCGGGTAATTCTTATACTTAATGTTTATAGTTCTAATTACCGTTTAATGTACCTAATTATTTCTAAACTGTTCTATGTATTTCTTGTTGTTTGATGTAAACCGCCACTGATCTTGGGAAGTGGCGGTATATAAAAGACTTCCAAATAAATAAATAAATAAATAAATTCCAATTTTCACTGCTACCCGCTCAGCCCCTGCACTAAAAGACAGGCAAGGAAAAGCTTTGCCTATCTTTAAGGCACAGAGGGCTAAGCAGATAGCATTGAAAATCGGTACTACTCGGTTAATCCTTTCCTCCACCCTGGAACACCCCTAACATGCCCCGATACTAACCGCACAGCATCTGGATGCATTAGGGACATATCCGGGATTTTCGAAGGGCACTACCCATGTAGGTGCCCTTCGAAAATCCAGGATATGGCATTTACACAGGTAACTAGGGCAGTTACCTGTGTAAATACCTTCGAAAATCAGGCTCTTAAACTTGAATTTATACATATAGACAGGGCCGGTGCAAAGACTGGAGACGCCTTAGGCAGGCCCCTCCATCTTGCCACCCCTCCCCCTGCCATACCCCGTCCCATTGCCATTGCCGCCACCCCTGTCCAGGGCCAGCAACGGCAGCATTGGCAAAGGAACCACAATGCAACACTTAGCAGAAACTCTGCCACTACATCGCGGGTCCTGCTGGCATCATCAGGCGCATCCATCCCCTTCTGACACAGACTTCCAGTTTATGCCAAACAGGAAGTCGGCTTTGGAGAGAGGCAGAAGCACCGACGCTACCGACAGGAACCGCGATGCAGCGGCAGAGTTTTTGGAGAGGAGCAGCAGCGGTGGCAGTGGGTGCCCCCAAAGGGCTGGCGCTCTGGGTGACTGCCTAGTTTATCTAATGGTTGCACCAGCCCTGCATATAGATAAATAGTCTATATAGTTCTAAAATTCCTCCTCTTTTTCAGAAAAGAAGTTAAATTTTACATCTTCTCCAACCAGGATTGGGAAGACTGCATTAGAGGTGTAGTCCCTGGAATCAGGGACACTACCTGAAAATCAGAGAGATCTGGTAATCTTAGCTAAGGGTCTTGACAGGTGTGAAAGGATGTGCTCCCATTGGCTGCACATAGGTAGGAGGGATGTTCTATTACAGGTGCCGCGGTTCAGTCAATTGCACACTAGGCAACTCTCCTCTCTCCAGTGGAAGTTCCTCCCCTGCTGCTGTCATCCGACATCCGATCTCTCTGGTACCACTCTACCTCCTTCTCCACAAGAACAGCCATATTGGGTCAAACGAAAGATCCATCAAGCCCAGGGTCATATTTCCAACAGTGGCCAATCATGTCCCAGAAGTAGCAAGTCGCATGTTACTTATCCCCAGGGATAAGCAGTGGTTTGCACTAGGTCGACTTAAATAACGGTTTATAGCAGCCAACCTCAAAACACAAGAAGTTCAATCGGGGACAGGAAGCAGGCCACTAGACCGAAAAACAGACACCAGAGACCTTCCCTGGTTTTGCAGCTGACAGACAGATGGAAGGGCTTGACCTATGCATTCGGTATTCCTTTTTCACTTTCTACTAGAATTCCCAAAAAGTCATAACTTATAAACAGTAAAGCTGGGAGCCAGCTGAGGGGGGTCTTAGATGATATCGGAGGCAAGATGCAAACACAGCTTGAAGAAGTATTCTTGCCCCTCTTGGCCTTGTCTGAAAGAAGCTTTGGCAGTACATTGATTATAAAAAAGAAAACTAGCAATGCGCTCCATTGATGAGTATTGCCGGGTACCATTCAGCTCTAGTGAGCACCTGACAGAAGAAAAACGTAGGTTGTGTGTTTTGATTGATCCCTCTTCCTTTCGAGAGCTGAGGCGCCAGCCGCCACTGCAACTTGGCAGCCAACTCCTTCAGATCCTACAGTTGCACGGAGATGTTCTTAATAATGAGGCTTTTGATGCGAACAGCACAAACAAACAGCATCTTTTTTTCATCAGAGAGGGAACAGCTGCAGCTGACTGTTCATATCAAAGGCGTTTCAGCTACTGACAGGAGGAAATCGACAAGATCTGCATTCAAGAAGACAAATGAATGAGATAGCTGGAAGAAAAAGATCTTTTATGTTGATGCATCTAAGTAAATTTCTTCTCTTGTTACTCCCTTCATTTTTCTCATCACATGTTCTTCTCTGTTGATTTTCACAAGGCTTTCATGCCGGTGAATGCTACTTAACAAGTGATCTTTTTTTAAAATTATAGCCGAGTTATGGAACTTTTGGTGTAAGATGATTCAGCCCAATAATAGCTAGTTAAGGATGTGGCGTTTAGAGAGGTGTGAATGGCTGATATTCACTTCGCCTTAATAAAGAAAAGAATCACCTTATTTTGTTGGGAATAAGACAATCACTAATATGGCCATGCCTCGATCTTGAGTCTAAACATTATGGGGATTTGTTTCCAGAGGATATAGTAAAAGCTGTTAGTGTAGCTGGGTTTAAAAAAGGTTTGGACAAGTTCCTGGAGGAAAAGTCTACAAACCATTATTAAAGAGGACCCAGAAAATCCACTGCTTACCCCTGGGATAAGCAGCATGGACTCTGTTTACCTTTTGGGAACCCAACAGGTACTTGTGACTTGAATTGGCCACAGTTGGAAACAGGATACTGGGCTTGATGGATCATTAATCTGACCCCGTCTGGCAAATCTTATGTTCTTATGTCCTTAATATTCAAGTCCCTCCTAAAACACAGCTCTTTTGTGACCAGTATGTTATTTATTATTGTTAACATCACTTTGATAGTCTGGTCTTTATAAAAGCCCATATTGAATTCCAATTAAAACAATGTGACATGGTACAATCATGGCATTGCAGAACACATAAAAACAATAATAAAATGCTTCATTCAGAGAAAAATAAAACCCAAGTAGTAGCTTAAAGGAACTAGAGCCCTAAGGGAGTTAGATCACTATTAATTGCTCACGTAGAGTCAAGGAGAATCTATCCTGCCCCTTGTGCTTTAAATAATGGTCACAATTTAGTCAAAGATTACCACCAACTTTTAATATCTTTGCAAAAGGACAGTGATTCCTAAAGCTGTCCTGGGAGCTCCCCAGTCCATTGGGTTTTCAGGATTTCCACAATGAATATGCATGAGAAAGATTTGCATACCATGGCGGCCTCTTTTAACTCGCTGGGACACCTGCATGGACAAATTCCCCACAATCATTAGTCTCCTTTGGCTCATCGTGCAAGCTGGGCCAGTAGGACAAAACCCCACCAGTCCCAAGAATCCTAAAATCATTTACCCTTTTATCAGTTTCAGCCACCTTGACCAGGGGCAGCAAAAGACATTTTTGGTTGGATGGGCCAAACAAGCCAAGCCCCGCCCCCAGCTCCGCCTGTTGCTCACACCACAATTTCTCACTTCATAGTTATGCTTAATGTCATTATTACATACAATCTGTGAAGTTGAGTTGCTGTTCAAAGGGAATTATCCTGATAGAAGCAACAGTTATGCAGAGTTGCTCAAGCGGGCAGTAGTTTTGCAGGCCTGCTTTGACACTGCCCAGATAGCAGTGGGACAGAATGTGGGCAGAAGATGGGCACAAAACCAAATTATTCGGGAAGCAGCACTCCTCAGTTCACTCTCTGGATAAGTATCCAGATAAATCGCGCAAAAGCTGTCCTGAATTTATCCGGTCGGTGTCTGGAGAGTGATACGCTCCAGCGCTGATCACTATATATAAATATTCAGTTCTACTCACTGTCTAAATAATGACACTGAATATATGAGTAATAGTTGACAACCGCAGCCAGAATTTTAAAAAAAAAATACACTGACTATGGCTGTTAAATATTGGGCCGATAGAGTATAATTTATTAATTCGCATGGAGAGCTCCCAGACCAACCAATTTAACTTTCCCCCAACAACAGACACAGAGCAAAAGTAGGATGTTTCACTTTACAAGTCAACATATGAAAATATGAACAGCGATATTGACTCTTCCATTGCCAGACACTGTGGGGGTTATTCTGAACCACGAATAACGGGGATGTATGTCCAGCCTGGACGTACATCCCTGATATTCGTCCAAATGTGGCTGCTGGAAAAAGGCTCCCTGTATGTACATCTGAGTTGTACGGCGAGCCACAGACAGGGGTTGGGGGAGGGCGGAATGAGGGCGGAGCAAGAGCAGGTCATCTCCCTGGATGTACAGGGCCTATTCTAAGGTTGGCCCTGTACTTCTGGGGTTGGCCAAGTAGATGGGTAACGTATTCCACCTCAGAGGTGGAATAAGTCCCCCTGGATGCAGGCTTTTGGCGGCGGACTGCAGAGACAGGTGAAGGGGTGTAGTAAGTTCCCCACAGCTAGACCCTGGCCATGGGAAGCCGGATCAGGGGTCCAGCTGTGGGGAAAGGACAATTTCAGCGGTGGCTAGGGATTGCAGTTCCTGAATGGAGTGCCTAAAGAGGGCCACGTTCCAGATGTCCAGCCACTGTGCTGTGATTCTGCTCCTGCAGGGACATCTAGCCCCCACAAGAGCAGAATTGGCTGCGTCTCCCGGCCATCCAAATGGCCTGGAGATGTACAAAGCTGAATGTGCCTCTGTTTAAAAAGGGTTCACAAAGCATAAGAAAGGTGTGTTTGCCTGGTGTTCTTTGAAAATAGTAGACAAACAGCAGTTTTCGGCCTTTTTGGTTCTGACGACCATTTTTCACATTTTTCTTTTAACACTGGCTTGCTATTGGTTGGCTTCTGAAGATGTGTTGACTGGCGATTTTGATGCATGGTTGGGTGAGACTTCTGCTTGGCAAATCGCAGAACTTCATGGAGACAGTTCAGAGAACTGTCATATCTTGTGACAGAAGCCAGAAAAAAGAGAAAGGGAATTGGATGTAACTCATGCCTGTTCTCAGAAGTTCAAGGTGAGTTACATTCAGGTGTGCCAAATATTTTACCATACAAACAGCCAACAATGGGAACAAAGAATAACAACAGTAGACCTACAGGTCTTGGAAGCTGGTTGTGTCAGACAGTTGCAACTATAGATAGTAGTAGTACCTTGCAGGTTACAGGCCTACTCCACAAACTCACTACCTGCTCTTCTGATCCTATCCCATCCATCTCCTAAGCTCCATCTCCTCCAATGTTCTCCCTTTCATCTCTCGTATTCTCAGCCTCTCGTTCTCCACTGCAACTGTCCCTGCAGCCTTCACGCATGCTGTGGTTACACCACTCCTCAAGAAACCCTCACTAGACCCTACCTGTCCTCCTAACTATTGACCCATCTCCCTCCTCCTCTTCATTTCTAAACTATTTGAACATGCGATTCACTGCCGTTGTCTCAACTTTCTCTTCTCTTAAGCCATCCTGGATCCTTTACAATCTGGCTTTCATCCTTTACTTTCTACTGAAATGGCTCTTGCCAGTCTCCAGTGACCTGTTCCTGGCTAAACCCAAGACCCTTTACTCGTCCTCATCCTTTCTGCTGCTTTTGACACTGTTGACCACAATCTTTTCATTGATACCTTGTCCTCGCTTGGTTTTAAGGGTTCTGTGCTATCCTAGTTCTCTTATTTTCTCTCCCATCGCTCTTTCAGTATTTGCTCTTGTAGACCCTCCTCTACTGCTATCCTGTTCTCGGTTGGTGTATCCTAAGGATCCATCTTAGGTCCACTCCTTTTCTCTCTATATACCCAGTCCCTTGGTGCACTAATCTCTTTCCATGACTTTCAGTACCATCTTTATACTGATGACTCCCAGATCTACTTCTCTACACCTGAAATCTCTCCGGCAATCCAGGCCAGGATCTCTACCTGCCTTTCTGACATTGCTGCTTGGATGTCTCATTGCTGCTTGAAATTGAACATGGCCAAAACCAAGCCTCTTATTTTTCTCCCTAAACTCTCCTCTCTCCTTCCTCCTTTCTCATTCTCTATGGATAACTCTCTACTCCTCCCTGTTTCCTTGGATCGCAACATTGGGGTCGTCTTTGACTCCCCTCTCTCCTTCTCCACACACATTCATCTGACAGCTAAGACTTGCAGTTTCTTTCTCTATAACATCAACAAAATCCACACATTCCTTTCTGAACACACTACTAAGATACTTATCCACTCCATAGTCACCTCCCGTCTAGACTATTGTAACCTACTCCATGCTGGTCTCCCTCTGAATCATCTCTCTCCCCTTCAATCTGTTCAACATTCTGCTGCGCAGCTAATTTCCGCCAGCCTCATCATGTTCAAATTACCCCTCTTCTCAAGTCACTTCATTGGCTCCCCATCCATTTCCACATCCAATTCAAACTTCTCCTACTGACCTTTAAGTGCATTCACGCTACAGCTCCTCACTACCTTTCCTCTCTTATCTCTCCCTACAACCCTCCTTGGGAACTCCGCTCTGCTGACAAATCGCTTCTATCTGTGCCCTTCTCTTCTATTGCTAACTCCAAGCTTCGCTCCTTTCACCTTGCTGCTCCTTATACCTGGAACAAACTGCCTGAGTCTCTACATCAGGTGTCTTCTCTGACTCTTTTGAAATCCAGGCTGAAACTCACCTCTTCGCTGCTGCTTTTGGATCTTGACTCACCTGATCTCTTTTGTGTTTCCTTACCATTCCCCCTAGATGTATCTTGTGTCTACAGCTATTGTGTTGTCTGCCTTAACTCGTAGATTGTAAGCTCTGATGAGCAGGGACCGTCTTTTACATGTGCCTGTGCAGTGCTGCGTACATCTTGAAGCACTATACAAATGATCAGAAGTAGTAGAAGTAGTAGTAGTAGGCCTAGATGATCACAGCCATGTCATGGTGACTGCAATATTCTCAGCAGGATAGTTCCTGCACTGGTTTAAGAATATCTTCTGCAGTCCAGAGCATCTGGTAGACTCCCATAGAGGCCTTGGCAGGTGCTATCCTACTTAGGGGTATGTTTACTAAATTGCGGTAAACGTGAATAACGTGCGTTGTACGACGTTAACGATTGTTAGCGCGCTATAGCGCGTGCTGTAGCGCATTAACGATCGTAAACGTGCTAACGCGTGTGATGCTCCGCAGCGCGGTAAAACAACGCAGAAGGCGGAGAGAGGGCGTATCTTAAAAAGGACATAGAGTTATTAGAAAAAGTACAGAGAAGAGCCACCAAATTGGTGAAGGGGATGGAAGGCTACTCCTATGAAGAGAGGCTAAAAAGGTTAGGGCTCTTTAACCTAGAAAAGAGACGGCTGAGGGGAGATATGATAGAGGTGTATAAATTAATGAATGGAGTGGAACGGATAAACGTGGATCAATTGTTTACACTATCAGAATATAGAAGGACTAGGGGACATGTAATGAAGCTACAGGGTAAACTATTTAAGACAAATAGGAGAAAATATTTCTTCACTCAACGTGTAATCAAACTCTGGAATCTGTTACCGGAGGATGTAGTAAGGGCTGTTAGTATAGCTGGGTTTAAAAAAGGTTTGGACAAGTTCCTGGAGGAAAGGTCCATAAACCACTATTAAAAAGGGACCCAGGATATCAATGCTTGGCCTAGTACAAGCACTGCAGAACCTGTGTCTTTTGGGGAAACTGCTAGGTACGTATGACCTAGATTGGCCACTGTTGGAAACAGGGGCGGCCCAAGGGGGGTGCGGGGCCATGTGCGGAGACTCGGTGCGGGGCCTCATTTGCATAAGTGGTCTTATTTGCATAAATATTTGCATAATGTTACCATTCACTAACTTTTAGTAAACATGTCTCTTAATGAGTGTATGGATAAAGAAAGACTAAAAGATTTCTACATTACTATAATCCAGTGCCAACCGCCAGGCACATTAGGAACTACTACAAACGCTGCCCATTTAGAACCCATAGCAAACCCGCTGTATCCTGACAGCATTACCAGGACTCACAAAGCACCAGACCCTACCTATCAAAAGGAAACACTGCAAATATTAAACCAGTAAATTTCAGAGAATACTGGGGAAAGAGAACAAGTGGCAATGTCAAATAGGAATTACATAAACAGAATACCTCAGCTCAGTTACACATGCAGAACATAGACCATCACCAAACAAGGAATCGCAATTTAGAAACAGGAAGGTAATAATTAAACTGGGAACCCCAAAAGCCAAACTTGGAATGTACAACAACACTGTAGAAATAAAACTATAAATCAATTTCCTCTTGTACCAAACAAAGCGCAGACGTTAATGATGCACATTTCCCAGAGCTTTCATATTCCAGTTAATAAATTCAAAATAAAGAGATATCTTTCTACCTTTTGTGCATTTTCTTTCAGTTGCAATTGCTCCAGCCACTTTCTTCTGGTTTCTTCATGTTTTCTGCTAACTCTCCATCGTCTGCTGTCCATTTGTCCTTTCTTCTCTCTTCTAGTTTTCTTTCCATCCTCTCTCTCTACATCTGCTTTAACATACTAATCTTTCTCCTTTTGCTCTTTCCTCATTCTTATTTCATCCACACAAATTTTACCCCTCCATCCTCAATCCCCACTTACTCTCCCAATACCCGGCCAATTGTAGATTTTTCATCGCTCCCACACAAAATATTTTTCCCCTCTCCATTTTACTCTCCCAGCCCCATCCCATTCTAATCCTCCCCAACATCAGCTCCCTTCTAGTTCCAGTCTCACCCAGCATCCATTCCCTTCTAGTCCCTGCATCAGCCCATTTCCAGTCCTAGCCCCCCATCAACCCATTTCCAGTCCTAGCTCCCCCATCCATTTTCAGTCTGAGTCCCTTCATCAGCTCATTTCCAATCCTAGCCCCCCATCAGCCCATTTCTAGTCATTTCCTAGCCCCACCATCAGCCCATGTCAAATCCTAGCTCCCCTCCACTCAGCCCAATTCCAGTCCAAGCCCCCCCATGAGCCTACTTCCAGTTCTAGCCCCTCCATGAGTCCCTTTCAATTCAAGCCCCCACCACAGCCCATTTCCAATCTTAGCTCCCCCCAACAGCCCATTTCCAGTCCTATCCTAGCTGCTCCATCAGCCCATTTTCAGTCCTAGCTCCCTTCCCTCACAGCCCATTTCCATTCCAAGCTCCCTCCCCATCAGCTATTTGCAGTTCAAGCCTCCCCGTCCACTCAGTCCATTTCCAGTCATAGCAATCCCCCAACCCAGGACCAGTCCTACCCCCATCACCCCATATTCAGTTTTAGCCCCACTTATAACCCATTACCAGTCCTAACCCCCCATCAGCCCACGTCCAGTCTTATCCCCATCAGCCCATTTCCAGTCAGCCCCCATAGCCCATTGCCAGTCCTAACCCCCCCATCAGCCCACAGCCCATTACCAGTCCTAACCACATCAGCCCACCTCAAGTCCTAACCCCTCCCCATCAGCCCATTTCCTGTCCTAGCGCCCCCATAGCCCGTTAGCAGTCCTAACCCCCCCCTTAGCTCATTAGCAATCCTAACCCCCATCACCCTATTTCCATACAGCCCCCATCAGCCCACAGCCCATTACCAGTCTTAACCACCCCCCCAGCCCATTTCCAGTCCTAACCCCCCATCACCCCATTTCCAGTCAGCCTCCATCAACCCCCAGCCCATTACCAGTCTTAACCCCCCTAGCCCATTTCCAGTCCTAACCCCCCCCCAGCCCATTTCCAGTCCTAACCCCCCCCACCCCATTTCCAGTCAGCCTCCATCAGCCCCAGCCCAGTAGCAGTCTTAACCCCCCCCCCCCCAGCCCATTTCCAGTCTTAACCCCCCTAGCCCATTTCCAGTCCTAACCCCCCCAGCCCATTTCCAGTCCTAACCCCCCCTCACCCCATTTCCAGTCAGCCTCCATCAGCCCCAGCCCATTAGCAGTCCTAACCCCCCCCCCCAGCACATTTCCAGTCCTAACCCCCCCCTAGCACATTTCCAGTCCTAACCCCCCCCAGCACATTTCCAGTCCTAACCCCCCCAGCCCATTTCCAGTCCTAACCCCCCCAAGCACATTTCCAGTCCTAACCCCCCCAGCCCATTTCCAGTCCTAACCCCCCCTAGCCCATTTCCAGTCCTAACCCCCCCCCCTCACCCCATTTCCAGTCCTAACCCCCCATCACCCCATTTCCAGTCAGCCTCCATCAACCCCCAGCCCATTACCAGTCTTAACCCCCCTAGCCCATTACCAGTCTTAACCCCCCTAGTCCATTTCCTTTCCTAACCACCCCCCCCGCCACCCCATTTCCAGTCAGCCTCCATCAGCCCCAGCCCATTAGCAGTCTTAACCACCCCCCTAGCCCATTTCCAGTCCTAACCCCCCCCCCCCTATCCCATTTCCAGTCCTAACCCCCCCTCACCCCATTTCCAGTCAGCCTCCATCAGCCCCAGCCCATTTCCAGTCCTAACCCCCCCCCAGCACATTTCCAGACAGCCTCCATCAGCCCCCCAGCCCATTACCAGTCTTAACCCCCCCCCCCCCTTCCCTTCCGGCAAATTTAAAAAAAAAAAACACCTGGCTCTAGCTGCTGCCGCTGCCGCGTCCGTCGCAGCAGCGGCAGAATGGAGTGTCCCGCGGGGCCCCCTCTCCTCGTTGAGCCCTCTGCAAGGGCTTTCAGATTCGCGAAGGGAGAGTGCTCCCTCGTGTCTCTGTAAAGCCCGCAGGGGCTAATGGGAAATTTCCCATCTGCCCCTTTAGACGCGAGGGGCTGATGGGAAATTTCCCATTAGCCCCTGCGGGCTTTACAGAGACGCGAGGGAGCACTCTCCCTTCGCGAATCTGAAAGCCCTTGCAGAGGGCTCAACGAGGAGAGGGGGCCCCGCGGGACACTCCATTCTTCCGCTGCTGCGACGGACGCGGCAGCGGCAGCAGCCAGAGACAGGTTTTTTTTTAAAATGTAATTAAAAAAAAAAAAAAAGCAGAATGTTCTTTGCGCGGGGCCCCCTGAAACGCGGGGCCCTGTGCAAAAAACATTCTTGCTCAATGGACGGGCCGGCCCTGGTTGGAAACAGGATACTGGGCTTGATGGACCTCGGTCTGACCCAGTATGGCATTTCTTATGTTCTTATGTTCTTATGAGAAGGGGTCAATGGGCGGAGAGTGGGCGGGGAGAGGCTCCCATTACACTAACGCGCTGAATTTCAGAGCTGAATTCCAACGCGAACAAAAAACTGTCGTTAAAGGCATATTAAAGGGGAGAGAAACCATTTAAATGTCAGCAATGTACAGCCTAGGCAGGGAAACCAAAAAAAAGGTGATAAGTGTGATACATGTGCACAAAACAAAAGGGCACAGAAACACTGAAAATGACCCCAACAAACTGGAAAAAAACAGCAACCAAGCTGGCCAATAGTGGTATCAATGAGAAACATCAACCCCCCCCCCCCCGAGTAAGCTCCATTGAACAGATATTTATGTATTTCTTTATTTTAGTTATGTATTTATAAACCGCGGAAGGGTCCATACCCCGTCCCCATACAAGGTGCATGGGCCCACAGTGAAATAGCACTGTTCAGGGACTTCCCCACCATCGGGCAGGGTTCCTATGGCATGCACATGTCCCGCAACATCAGGGTGGGCATGTCGGAACGGGCAACCGGTCAGATGCTGGAGAAGGGGATACAGAGGGCTGCAGGCGGCACATGCTGTGGAGCAGCTGGGCCACACTGGGGACTAGGGTGATGCCTAGCTGGCCCATAGGAATTCTGAAACAGTAGAGCAGCCAGACAGCAACTGCTGAGGGCCCAACATGGGCAAGAGTGTGCTTCCCACAGTGTCACAGGGAATAGTACCCAGCAGGTACCCCCAATGTCACGGAACATTGGCAGGTGGTGCTGGGGGAAAGCGTGGGCAGCTATGCGGGCACCCCCACCCCTGAACACGCACCATAGGCAGCCGCCTACCTGCACACTGGATGGCTTGAGACCGCACACCACCAGCACCACCAGCAGAAGGGCATGTCAGCATGGTGGCTGAGGGATACTGGTGGTGGAGGGGGCAGTGGCAGCTGCCCAGAGCAGACCGTGGCCTAGCCCCCTTCACGTGGGTGCAGTGCACTCCAACAGACAGACCCTGTCTGACCAACAGTCATGTTATCACCAGGGAACGCACCATCTCTGTGAGAACATGGTGGTGCAGTGCACAGAACCAGTGTATTCAGAAGCAGAGGGTCACAGGTTCAGGTCCCAGCTGTGGTTTCCGCCAACCCAGTCCTCATAATTTACCCACTACTAGAACGGGCTAATACAGACAGAACCGGTCTTGCAGATGACGTAAACATGCCCAAAACACCCACATTTTACCCTACAGAGCACAGACAGCATAAACATGCACATTACCTAGAGCAGAGCCTCCCAAATGCAGTCCTGGAGGGCCAAACACCATCCCGGTTCCATGCTGTCTCTGATAAAGATGCCTGTGCTGTATTTCTATGCGCCACCCCCATGGTATGCAGATGTATCTCATGCATATTCATGAGGGACAGCATGAAAACCCGAACAGTGTTTGGCACCGCAGGACTGGAGTTGGGAACCTCTGCCGTAAAGCAGCAGCCAACAGGGGCAGACACACCCGCACCCACAGGCCCCATTATCCAAAGCCTCCTGGAGAGGCAGGACTTTGGGCCCTGCATGCATCTCCCAATACTAGCACATGCATACCGTATTAATGCCACCCTAATCCTGGGAATATGTTACACAGCTATCAGAAGGTTGCTATGAGCACTGGCAGATAGCAATTCCTAGGTTAAGTACAATTTCCTGAGTGAGCTGCATCATAGCAACCTTTCTGATGTCTGTGGAGTATGCTACAGGTCCTGTGTCTAACAGTGTTTACCAACCTGGGGAGTGACTCCGACAGTATTGCGTACCATAGCCATGCCTGCACTGTGCCCAGGACTGGTGTGGTGGCCTGGGCTGCCCAACACCTCTAGGGTTGCACAGTGCTTGCATAGGTGTGGGGAGTGCTTGTCTGTCTATCCAGTGTGTGGTGGCTTCCAACACCCTCCACAGCCCACACTGCTAGCACTGTTGCCAGTATTGGCCTGCCAATGTGCATAATGAGGAGCAAGGTACTGTGGGAATAGCCTGGATAGGGTGGCCTGGCCTGTCCGCATCTGCACAGGGCATAGGGCAATGGCCGGACATTGTAGTGCCCGGTACCACCTGCACGGACAGGGTGGCCATAGCATATCCTGCTGGGAGGTCACTCTAACCCTGATTGAGCAGTGACCATGGCATGGCTAGGTTCCCCAATAGTGCTATATAGCATTTCTCTTATGTGATATATATGGGTTTCCTTTTGGGGACCAATCACGGGCTTATCTGCTTGGTGTGTATGCTGATATCCCCGTTCTGGGAACATGCATCTTCTCCAGGACCATGCACTATGGACTAGCTGGCGGACTGTCTGCAGCTAGTATGTGTCTTGCTGGAACACCGTGCACCGTGCAGGGTGCAGCGGCTGGAGGCTTGCTGCTGGAGAATGTCAGATAATGGTGGGGGGCAGCTGAGCATTTTCAGACCTGCCGTCTGTCTGCTCTTGCTGTATGGGTGTGTACTGCTCTGCATTGCCTGCCCTGTAGGGTGTTTGATCCCGAGTGGGACTGGGGTGATGGTCCCCTCTACTGCCACCATTGCAGAGGGTTGGAAGTGGGTCTGTGGGCGGGAGATCCTGTCCCCCACCCTGAGCCTTAGAGGGTGTGTTGGGTGGTGGTATGTAATCTCCCTGGTAACCACAGCAGAATGTGGGTGTGGTGCCGTGCAGTCCTCCTGTAGCCAGCCATGTGTTTATTAGCAGCTCTAGCCCACTGGTTACTTCACTGCCCATGGAGCCAGTGGTCATAGGTTCACAACCCACAGTGGGGTTCATTGATAGGGCTGTCTTAGGCATTGTCTATTTTTACTGTATATTAGTGCTGCCAGCAGAACCACCCTCAGGGTACTGTCACCTTAG
Organism: Ichthyophis bannanicus; assembly: GCA_033557465.1. Classification (NCBI taxonomy): domain Eukaryota; kingdom Metazoa; phylum Chordata; class Amphibia; order Gymnophiona; family Ichthyophiidae; genus Ichthyophis; species Ichthyophis bannanicus. Next base: position 61,144,913 of record CM066045.1, read on the forward strand.
GGTAGCTCAATAGGCGCCCTATAGGGCACGCCTTACGCGGCGCCCTATAGGGTGCGATTTATGCGGCACCCAATAGGGCGCAACTTACGCACCGCCCTATAGGGTGCACATTACGTGGCGCCCTATAGGGCGCACATTACGCGGCGCCCTATAGGGCGCACATTACACTTCGCCCTATATTATATGTATTATATACCATTTGGAAGGAATATTTAGGCACTCCCTATAGGGCGCGCCTTACACTTCGCCTTATAGGGAGCGCCTAAATATTCCTATCAACTGGTATATAATACATGACCATGTCAGAGAGAACGTCACTATTGGAACATATTTCATAGGAAGGGTACACTTTTCCTGACATATGCAAACTGTAACCCGCCTGCAGACTAAAATATTATAGTTGGCTTTCAAAGGATGCCTCAGCCAGCCTTACTCATTGGGCACACTGGGGAATCAAGCCCATGACTCTTATACCATCAGTCTGTGTAGTAACCATTGTGCTACAGCTCTGTCTCTGTCTTTGGGTGTCTGCGCGCTGTCTTAAGCGTGCGTGCAGTAGCGCGCTGTAACAATCGTTGCTGCGCGGCGCGCAATAACGCGCGTAACTGCGCGTTATTGGTTACGATGTCCCGCCCATGTCCTTTTTTGGCTTTCCTTTCAATAACACAGCTCCTAACGCGAATTGCACTAACGCAGTTTAGTAAACATACCCCTTAGCTTCTAAAACCTGACCCGTTCAGGCTCTCCCAAGGCAGCATTGCTGGACATTACAACTGCAGCTAATTTTAAGAAGCTGGCAGGTCACCAATAGTCAGTTATGGAAAGACAGCTTAGGAGGAATTCCATTACATAATAACATCACTGCAATTTCTGTGATTTGAAACTTTAGAAGATCACCTCCTTAGAAAAACAATGCATGAGCTCGGTCTGTCAAATGACCTACAATGAACCCATCCGAGGCAATAGCCAAGCCAACATAACTCCTTTGCTTTTGTTTCTTCCTCATTCCATTAAAGCCGCTAGGCTGGTTTTTAGTTTTTTCTTGAGCCTTGAGTTTGACATGAGTACTCTGGAGCCAGAGGTGGTGCCCTTCCCCAAACCCTTTGGAGGCTCCAGCTGCAACTGTGCAATGGACTTGCTGACGAAAGAAGGCAGCATCTTTTAACTCCTGAGGCATGACGTATGTGCTATGTTCAGGTTCTGACTCTGGGCAAATGCTGTGAAGTGTGCATTGGACAAGAAAATCATGGACAACTTAACCGTGGATACCTGAGAAAAAAAGGAGACCTACTCCGGAAATGACTCAGCGGCCCATTTACTAAAGGGCATTAGCTGACATCGTGGGTTGTGATGTGTGTTAAAGGCACACTGGGACATACATTGATGCTAGCATGGGGTCCTGACAGCGCCACCAGATTTTGTCCAGGCATCTTAGGGGTGCAAGTGGGTGGGTTAGGGGCAGAGAGTGGGCAGGGTGAGAGCCTTGCAGTGAGAGTTCCTACGCTAACTGCAAGGCATCTAATTAGCACAGGTGAACTTATCGCCATCTCAATAGGTGGATGTAATACACTTGTGTTATTATTATGCCGTGTTAGGAGAGGGTGCACTGCGTTGACCTATGGGAACATGATTTCAATGCATCTGACAGTTAACCTGGGTATTGTTGCACCTAACGCACTATGGCTTTAGTGCTATTGGCATGTTAGGTGCAATACCGTAGCGCCTTTTAGTAAAAGGGCCCCTCAGTGCCCTTGGGAACCACAGTGCTCTGTAGAGGACACCAAGACCAGCAACCAAAGTCTTAAGGTATAGCATAGTGAGTTACTGCCTATCTATTATGCAGTACTCAAGGATTTGTCAAAAAAGGACCACCCACCCATATTTCATTGTCTTCCAAAATATCACTCAAGGCAGTTATTGTACAGCTTTAGGTGAACAGGTGCAAGGGAACTTTCTCTTAGGTTTCCACGGCAAGTATCACGATCTCTGTGGTTTTTCAGGTCATCCCATGTTTTAGTAAGTGGAACCGACATTTCAGCCATTGTGCTGTGGCTTTTATCAGGGAGTCAGAGCATGATGGCTGAAACATCCGTTCCACTTACTAAGACACGATATGACCCAGAAAACTGCATAGATCCAGTGCAAGAGCACCTGCTGCATATGGGATTTTTGTCATGATTACCATTACCAAGAGCAGAGTAGAACAAGCCCTTCAGCATAGCACAACTGGAGATAAGCAACTACAATCAATAACCATTGTCTGAATGGTTTGTCCTGTCCCCTCATAGCGTCTATCCAGACTTTGAGCCCAGGCAGCTAAAGAATTTATTATTCTGGCCACCAGAATCAGGCTGAAGTAAAAGTAAACCATAATCATCAAAGTCGAGGCCTGAGGCACCATGGAAAGGAACGGGGAAAAACAATAAAACTTCAACTGCTGGATGACTTGAAGAGGGTAATTACTGTCAGCGTCTGGGCAACAGTTCAATGCTCTCAGCACTGGCCTAGCAATATCTACTTAGAGCACCTCCGGTGACTACACTTAAAAATAGTTTGCCATTGATAGAAGAAACTCCCCCACCTCTTTACACTGATAACAGTCTTGCCAACATAAGAAAAAAGTCAGCAAGTCCTGGAATTAGTGTTAAGATGTGCTCATGACAAGTTTTCTTTGGGGTGGCTAGACGTTCTAGTGGATTGGTGCCAAAATATGGAGGGTTTTTTCTTTGTTTTTGTTTTTTTTAATCTTTAGGCCTAGAGAGCTCAGGCAATGAGCACAGGAATATTGATTTGTCTCCTGGACTGGGAAGGCAGTGAAACATTTGAATCAGTTTGCATGAAATTAAGAGATGTCTCCCTTATGAAAGGGAGCTAGACGTTCACGTCTGAGCTGGCCATAAATATTTGGATTTTGATCCAAACTGAGTCGCAGCTGATTGGGAAATCTAAATTAAAATCCTCTGCCCAGGACCACCCCAATCCTCAACAGATTCTGAGTTAGGCTAAAAGCTAGTTGGCTCTTCAATTGGAAAAGGAAAAGCTGCATTGACCACTCACCAGATACAGGTTCTTCCCGTACATAAATGAATATGTTGGTCGTTTTAGAAGACTCCCTATTAGCAGCTCCTGTTTGCCATACATAGAGGGCACACAAAGGCATGGCCTTTAACTCAGACCAAGGAAGGCATCTCGCCCATGTGACTGAAGTTATATAATTTTTTGTTATCTCAAAAGACGCCTACAGGCAACGAAACTCCCTGGATCTCTTCACAGAGAGTAAATACACTAACAACTGAAATATTTTCAGGGGAACCTATTACAAAGGAGGATGGTGTGACTCATTTATGCTTTTGTTTGCTTGATGTGTCTTCCTGGTGTGGACATCACTCAGGTTGAAGCACTTTTCTGTATATTACAATGTGTGCCTTTAAGGCAGTGACCCAGCAGCTCCTGGGTTTTCTTGGCAGTGTGACTGGAAGTAGATTGCCAGGCCTTTCTTCTGAGGCAATGGAGGGTTAAGTGACTAGCCCAAGGCCACAAGGAGTGCTAGTGGGAATCAAATCCTGGTCTTCCAGCTACCAAGCCAGAGCTCTGACCACTAGGCTACTCCTCCACTCCTTTCTAGCTTATAATATGACATTATATTACTGAACACCAAAAATAAGAAGAGCTCAAACCATATTGTCATAGGAAGGGCCGCAAGTTGAGCGAGCAAGGAAAGGCTGGGTTTACAAAAGTTTGCTACCACCTTAACGTTGTTGATATGGAAGGACAGACTAGATAGGCCATGTGGTCTTTTTCTGTCGTCATTTTTCTATGTTTCCATGTAACGTGCACGAAGGCAAATTAACACTTGTAAAAGGACTTTTAGGTCTATAGTACACATGGTGCAAGTACTTGTATAGTAGGATGCCCAGGGGAGGATTTTGGACAGAGTGTGGGTGGCGTCACCATTTACGTACAATTTATAAAATGCATGCATTTGCTCTAAAATAGATAAAATGTCTGTGCCTTATCTCGGTGCCATTTGTATATGGCTTGATCTAATATTTTATAAATGCACATAAGTCTTTATAAAATAAGCTAAAAATAGGAGCCTTATTAACCTAGGCGCCCTGTTATGAAATTTCCCCCATGGGCGTATAAGCATAGTTTATAAAATACACGCAACTACACCCCCAGGAAGGTTTAAACACAAATCACTTAAAGGTACTACTACTACTGCTTATCATATGTATAAAGCTACAAAGCATTCGCAGCACTATCTCGCCATATGCCTACTATTTTACGTGTGTATGCCCAATTTTACCAAAGCCTTTTTGTGCATGTAAAACATGCTTTACACATGAAAAAGCTTTACAGAATTATCCCCAGAATGTGTGCTATAAGTCTCCTTTCCTGCCTTGCAATAGAGAAATATCCTTGTGGTCTTGTTAGGCCACTCATCCTCTCGAAATTCGGCTTTTTGTACTTCAGTAGGGGGTGCCTCAGCAGTCATTGCTGTCCCATTTCTATATTATTTTCCATATCAGGTTACAGGTTGTAGGCTGCATCTAGGCGTGTGTTCTAACAGCAGTTGGCTCCCTGTCTAGGGTTGCCAACTGGCTCCAGATGCGCCCGACAAGCTTGATCCAGCCCTGGGTTCACTCTATTGCATATGAGGATATGTAGTTCTGATTTCTCTATTGTACTCCATAAGAAATGCAAAACTACAAGTCCCTGAATGCAATGGGATAAACATAAGACTGGATCAAGCCTGTTGGGAGGATCTGGAGCCAGTTGGCAACCCTATGGACTCTGTCCTTCAGTAAGCCCGAGCACAGAATACCGACAAACTGCACGTAAGTTAAAACTGCTGAATACCAACTTACATATTCCAAGCAGGGGTAGGAAGACAGGGGACAATATTCAGAGCCATATCCACAATATAAAGAGATCAACCCCTAAGTCATGATTCTGCCTCTACTGGATAAAAATGATTGGCTAGGGGTTAGGGGCAAGATGGCGCTGCACACGGACGCTCGCTAACTTCTCTCCGTAAGTGTTCCTACCTGAGGCGTTTTTCCTGCATTGTTTCAGCCTGCTCCATGCCGCATACCGGACGGAAGTGGAAGGCAAAGTTGTTGTTGGCGGAGGCCCAGAGCGGAGAGAAGCTTGTGGAAAGCAGGCCCATGAACGCCTTCATGCAACCTGCTCTGAGGGGCGGTGGAACTCCGGGAAGCCTGCTAAGTATGGAGGGGGCGGAAAGTGGCCCTCCGACTGCCATTGGGCTGGACATGTCACTCAGACCAGGGTGTTACACTTCTCCGGATCAGCCAGCATCTAAGATCATGCAAGAGGGCACGAAGATGAGTTCATGAGACATCGTGGGTTCTGCCACCATGCCGGAGATGCAACGGACCTGACCTGGTTTTTGATATCCGGGAGAACGGGTCATTGCCTGAGCGTCCCAGAGTTGTTGGGGCAAAGGCGTAAGCAGGTCCTCGTGTTCGGCAGCTGGAGTTTTTGTTGCCGTCTCCTCCAGTCTTGGAGACCCTGGGCAAGGGACCATTACCTATGAAGGGCTCCTCAGCAACGTTGGTGAGACCGTTGACTTTTTCCATGGAAAGTATATGGGAAGTCTTTTCTGCTATGGAACTATTCATTTCTTCACAACTCCAGGCTATTTCCCAGCAGTTACAATTATTTGGGCAGCAATTGGTAATTCAAGAATCTGGTTAGACTACTGTGAATTCTAAGGATGCCTTTCTTGATGGTCGCCTGGATCAGATGCAAGAGACGGCCCAAATCTTTATGAGGTTATACACAGGAAAATGGAGTTTTTAGAGAATTCAGCTAAGAGTTGAAACCTGTGAGTTCTGAATTTTCCAAAGGTGCCATCTATATTGGCACTAGAGTTGTTCAAGAAGCTTTTGACTTCTTACTGAAGGTTTCAGCTAAATCCTTGCCACCTATATCTAAGGTTTTCTATTTGCCTACTGCTAGGATTAAGACTGTGGACAATCTTGAGAGGTCCTCAGCTGTTTTCTGATAGTTTGGACTTGATTGCGTATTTAGAGAAGTCGACCTCTGACTCAGGGATGACTGCTACTTTGCTGGTCACTCTTGCGTTAGAGGCTGATAGAGTCTGGCTTTGGAGATTATTCCTTCGTTCTCCCAATAAAATGTTTCTGGATTCCCAGATTAGAATGTTCCCTGATGTTTCCAGGGCCACTCAGAAAAGGAGGAGGCAGTTTTTATATCATTGGCCTGGGGTGGTCCAACTGGGCTTTTCTTTTTACGTTTTCCCTGTAAGTGTTTGGTAAAATTGTCTGGTAGCAACTATCTTTTCTATGACCCATCCCAGTTGGCCTCCTTCATTTTCTTCCAGGTTACCGGTCGCTCAAGACTCTCCCTCCTCCCCAGAGGTTGGCTTTACATAGGTAGGGTTTAGGTGACAGTTGATAGCGTAACCTCCTCTTGGTTGTCTGTGTTTTTCCTTTTTGACTGTGAAAGATTTCCTTTGTTTTGTGACCTGTCTTGCCTCTTTGTGTTGAGGAATTGAGGGTTGGGAAATATAATGCTTAAGTTTCTAGATTGATGATTATTTTGATTGTATTCTAGTTTTTTCTGTCTTGAGCCCTTTCTGTGCAAGATTGAAATTTCTTGTATTGTTTTTGTGAAATTGCATAAATAATAAATTTTAAAAAATGATTGGTTAATCTTCCTATATCACTTTTAGCTCTGCTTTTCTCTGCCATTGCCAGCTCCGGACTTCGTTCTTTCCACATTGTTGCTCTATATCCCAGGAACAAACTACCCGAGTCAATACATCGTGCTCCATTTCTAGCCCTATTCAAATCCAGGCTAAAAACCCACCTCTTCAAAGCTGCTTTTGGATCCTGACCCCCCTTAGTCTCCTGCTCACCACCTAGCTGTATCTTTACCATTCCCCTAGTTTTCCCCTAATCCCCAGTTGTTGTGTTGTTTGTCCTGATCGGTCTGTAAGCTCTGATGAGCAGGGACCGTCTCTTACATGTCTCTGTGCAGCGCTGCATATGCCTTGTAGCGTTTTACAAATATTAAGTAGTAGTGGTAATAAGCAAAGGCCTTATCTGTTTATCTTTATGCCAGATATTCGGTGACCTTGTCTGTTTAAGTAGAACTACTGAATCTACGGCCCTAAAAATTTAAACAGGTGACTTATCCATTTAGGGTATAACGTAATAAAGATTTTCCCATGCAGAAAGCATTTTTTATACATGGAAAATGCCTTCTATTAAACTGCAAGGCAGTAGACACACACTGACAAGATCGTGTGCACTTCTAAGCATGCCACGTGTAGGTGTCCTTAGGGAAGTAGTTTGGCCAGAGCAGGGCTAGAGTCACAAATGCATATGAGGATTTTCTAAAATGCTCAAGCATGTGCACAGATTTATGCCTGCGCTGGAGCAAGTCGAAAGGTGTGCATTGGCATTCGGGTGTTACCAGGACAGGATCTGGGAGCCACATGGGAGCATATATTGTCTTTGTAATATAGTCTTAAAATATGTCCCTTTTCAGACTTCTCACCCAGGTGGCCTATTCTGTTATAAAATGATGCCATTAAAGTTAGATGTCTTTAGGGTTGCTCATTTTTTGCAAGCCTTGGGCCAACCCTTGTCATATCACATTTTTCAGGAGTGATCTAATCTGCCGAGCACTGACGGCTTTTTATGTGTAGAAGTTATAGATTGTCTTTGTGCGGGGAAATCTGAAGGACGGTATTCCGGAATCTTATCACAGACGTTCTGACCTCAAAAGAACAATGCAGAGCAGAAGTGTGAAACTGCAATCCTGGAGGATCTCATACCAGTCAGGATATCCCTAATGAATATGCATGAGATATATTTGCATGCACGGCCTCCACTGCAAACAAATACATCTCATACACTGGGATTGCAGGTTGACACCCCAGTTGTAAATCAACCATTTCTGGCAATTTAGGTCTTCAGGACTTTGTAATGATTAGAAGACAGAAATTGATTTTCATTCAAGAAGTGAACAATTTATTGCAAGCTATAAAGTCCATTACAGAGAGAGTGTCATTATGCAAAGTGCGATTTATATTTCTAAGGAAAACATACAGTGCATATGATGCAACATTAACACGTCTGTAAAAGGGCAGCAGGGGGTGAGGGGTAGGTTTGCTGGGCCATAACGTCTGGACTTGGAGTGTTACACAAAGATATTGGCTTACCGTACTGAAATATTTGACTTTTATTACCAAGGCGAATAGTCCTCTAAATCCTGTTTAAACTATGTTGGATAATATGACACAGATGAAAAAGAAGAAGCACGCTAAGGTTTTCATTTGAAAGGCCTTCCTCGTAGCCAAAAACGTATATTAGAAATGTGAAAAAGTTCTACAGGATCATGCAACCTAAGCGTAAGAGACTATTTCTCTTGGATGGGTATTTTTTAACAGACATTGCTATGAAACTGATGAGGGGAAGGACGGGAGGTGTAATAGGAGCAAGATATAAAAACGTGTTCTCTCTGTAAACTGTTTGCAGGCTCATATGTAAAAGCAACAGTTATATATCAGTTATTTGTTATTCCGACGGTAAAGAGTGTTGAACAGTGGCGTGAAGACTGTTATTTGTGCAGTCTCACTAAGGATCTGAATTTATAACAGGATGCCATGCAAGAAGTCCAAAAAAGTGACACTTGAAGTGTATTTTATAAGGGCGACATAAGCATCTATGAGTCTTTATAAAATAGGCTTCCAGAGACAGCAAATGGTGAATGGCACATTACACCTGCTCCAAAGTTAGATGTACGCGTACTCGTGAAAGTCCGTTTAGTTGGCCCCTGGGAGGTACAAGTCAAAACATAGCAACATAGCAACATAGTAAATGATGGCAGATAAAGACCAGTGTGGTCCATCTAGTCTGCCCAGCAATATGACAGGAGTAGGTGCACCCCTCCCCATGTCTTCACCCCTCCCCATATCTTTGTTTCTTTGTTTGTTTAGGGGTGAACCCACCGCTCCTCTCCCCATCGCTCCATGTAGGACACCCCTATTTGTTGAGAAATTAGATGGTTCAGTTTATTTTGATTTAATCTTGCTGCTGTAAAGTGAAATGTCTGAAATTCCGTGGGAGGGATGGCACTGTAGGTGGACACGAGTAATTGCTTTCTAAAAGCAACCTATCTCCGTCCCAAAAGATAAACGTCTCCACCACAAAAGTTTTTAAAAAATCACTTATGCATTAAGAAGTGTTTTTGAATATCAGTCTGACAGTGAATAACATGATCCACTGATTAGAAACGGTCTACTAAGATCTGAGGGGGTGATTTTCAATAGCCAACACTGAGGGGTAATAACTGATGTGGTTACAGGAATCGCGCATGATATTCCCTAATAACGCACATTAAGTGGCAAGATCATGCATTGTTTGCCTTTAACATGTGTTTTGGTTACACAATGCGGGCTAAATAATAATGAGATAGAAAGTGTTCAAATGCCTGCAAAGCGCCTCATTATGATGCAACGTGAATAAGGCAGCTCATGTTTAACTTTGCAAGCTGTGTTATTTGTGGAAAGATAATAGCAGCTTAGAGCAGGCGTTAACATCCCTCCCTCAGAGCCTCGCCTCGATGCTCCCAGGAACTCTCTTAAAGGGGCCAGTGGTGTAGACAAGAATTGCCTGACATCCATTGTCCCCCACCTCCCAGTCCCCCAATATCTACATTGGGGTAGGGCAGGATCAGCCCCTGAGTGATCCTGCCCCATTGGGCGAATTACCATATGGGTCATACAGCACCATTTTCAACCCAAGCAACCAACAGGGGATCGCTGCGGCCCCTCCACTAGACACTAAGGAGACTCCTGGTAGGCGCCATGGGATCAGAGGTTAGGGAGTTAAGGGTGAATGGTTGCTGGTGGGGGGAAGGATGCCAGGGAGTATCCGGACGGAATGGATGCCAGGGGAGGGAGGAGTAGATGTGGTTCTGTTTCAGGCACTGTCCCTTTAAGCGATAGCCAGCTCTAAGTCGGGCCTGCCATCTTTGTGTTGTGGTGGCTAGGAATGCGCAATGTTCCTGGCCAGGGCAATCTGAAAAGTAACTTACCACACAAATACTGCAGGATAGCGACTTGTAGCGTAAATTAAGCTGCAGTAAAAAGTGCCAGTTTCTGGCCGCTTAGTAACTAGCCCTCGTTGTGTGTTTGCAGGCTATACTGCACCAGTTCCCAAAGGGAAACAACCTGCTTTGTTTGCCTATGAAAACGAGTAGCTGCAGAGTGTGAACATTAAAAACTTCCCTGACCTTGGTAAGTGCTGGTTTTGGAAATCCCATGTACACGCATGATGCTCTGCACCTAAATACACACAGAGAACGTCTCCATTTAACACGGCTATGGAACCCACACATACTTGGAAGATTATTTAAGAAGAACATTTTCCCTTGGTAAAGGTCTTTGACAAAAACACTCTTCCCTCCCTCTGATACAGAACAATGAGCTATGACGCGACGTACTACGATCCAGGCTATTTCATTATGATTAGGTAGCTGCATCCTTAATAGACTGGGAACTTGGGAGGCGTCCAGTGATTTTATTTACATGAAAGCACAGACAGAAGCACAGTGAATTTTGTTTTGCATTAGGTTAATCCAGTCCATCCATGTGTAAATTCTTATTGAAAGGGCGCAGGGAGAAAGCAATTGGAATTCAGATCTGAAACCCTGCACCACGCAACGTTATCACAGAACTCTTGCCAGCCACATAAACAGCACAGCAAAGAAAGGAACTCACCTCAGCTGAAACCAACCTGAAATCGGAGGAAAATTTTAATTAGATTCCTTACCTGAGGGGAAGGTTTGAGAACAGCAAGTCCACAGAATTCTTCCTTGGCTGCTTCTTATATATTCTGAATTGTACTCTGCTTAGAAGACTTTTAATTCAGAGATAATGTGTGTGAGTTTGTGTGTGTGTGGTGGGGGAGTAAGGATGGGAGTGATGAACTTTTTGGAAGCTGAGGAACAGGCAAGGGTGCCATAGCAGATTTTTAGCAGATAAGGGCTCACCCAGTTGACCTGTTGTTGCCCCCTTCCTCCTCTGTCGGATTAGACACCTGGTCACTTCACTCCCTTGCACCCTCTGTATCTGCCCTAAATATGTTTGAATTTTTTAAATGTTTTGTGATCAAGCTTTTATTTTGTGAATGGTGATGTGGGCACTTATTCATTGTGAATTAAACTATAACCACACATTCGGTTGGCATGAATGTTTTCTTGATGGCCATGAGTAGAACATGCCACTCCGCGTCTGAAAGACACTATGAGCCCGATTCTGAGATGTGGGTGGCGGGGGCGGGATCTGGATCGGGATCGGGACAGAGCGAGGGCGGGCCAGCCCGGCAGGACATACAGGGCCTGTGGAATAAGCAGCGAAAACCTGGCGATCAGGCCAGGTGCGGGGAGGGGGGAGAAGGGTCCCCACTGTCTGATCCAGGCCAGTCTTGGGTTGGGCAGCAGGGATAAGGGGGGCCGAGGACGCGGGAGTCCCTGCAGGCGGCAGGAACATGCCAGGCCATCCAGAATCAGGTCCAAACAGGCCCGTCTTGCTTGCAGGCTGTCCGGACAGCCCAAATGTGCCCCTACTGGAATCGGGATCCACGTATGCAGGAAGTCATTTTGGTGGGTCAACAGTGGAAAGTACATAAGAACATAAGATATGCCATACTGGGTCAGACCAAAGTCCATCAAGCCCAGTATCCTGTTTCCAACAGTGGCCAATCAAGGTCATACGTACCTAGCAGTTTCCCCAAAAGACAAAGGTTCCACAATGCTTGTACTGGGTCAAGCATTAATATCCTGGGTCCCTTCTTAATAATGGTTTATGGACATTGGGGACACTCTTCCTTCTGAGCTCACGCTGAACCAGACTACCAACATGGTGTTAGGGGGCATCTTTATTTCCTTCTGTGCCAAGACGGACCCAGTGCCCTGCAGAGTGCTTGGAGCCACTTCTCTCTGATCCTGTACAGAATTAGGGAGCACTGAACTACCGCTGATTTGACAGAGTCTGGCAGTTTCCTGCAATACTTCCCAACTTAGGTTCTTGATGAAAATCCGAGTCTAGTTCCTGCCTTCTCACAGAGATTTAAGGATCCCACAGTTTCTAGGGAATAGGGCTGTTAATCCTAGGCTCCTGGCTGAATTCCCTGACAGGCTAAACCATATGTCTCCGCAATATTTACCTTTATAGAAAAAGGTACAGTTAAGCTCAAATCTGTCCTCCTCTGCTGACCCCTATCAAATTAAATGCTACAGGCTCTACTATTAAGGTTACCAGATGTCCCCAGTTTTCAAGGATTGTCCCCGATTTAAGATCTGTCCCTGATTCCAGCAGTGGAGACAGAGAGTGTAGAACATTTTTTTATTTTCCTTTTAGTGATTTGAATGTGTCATTTTTTTTTAGAATTTGCATCTATTATCTTTATATTTTGCACAGTATGGGGAGAAAAGCATCATTCTTGCTATTTCTCTGTCGATTTGTTTGCTTGGACGTGATATTGTTGCTGTCATAGGATCAATGAGGAGGAGCACAGTAATGACTCCTTTTTCCTTCTCTATGCCTTGTTGCTCAAACCTGCAACTAAGATGTCTCTTCCTCCGCTCCCCCCTCACCCCCCCCCCCCCCACACACGCGCGCGCGCATATTTCGGATAGGTGCCCCAGATTTGCCTGCAAAAAGTCTGCTAGCCTTATCTGCTATCGATGTAAAGAGAATAACTGGCCTTAAGGCAGTTTCGCCAATCAGTTAGCCAGGGACAGATGTTTTAACGACCTTATCAAAGTTTGGTGAGCAGTGGGTTGGACCAGATTCAAGAACTAGAAAAGTTCCTGCATATGCCCCCTAACAAGGCATTTATCATTATTACTCGCTATTCATTCATTAACAAAATGACTTCCACGGGCACTGCAGAAAGAATACATTCTTCCTTTGAGTATGTCTTGTGGCGGTGTGGGCCTGTGGGCTCAGTTAATGATTACTACGTCCTGTGAAGCAGCCATTGAAGGGTGGATACACTTACCTAGTGCGGATTGAAATTCTTTGACTGTTTCCCTCCCGCCTCCCTCCCCACCCCGTGGTAGCGAGTCAACTGGTAGCAAGATCACAGACTACACTGCCCCATGCTTTTGCTACCCTCCAGCCCCTCCCTCAGTGGCGTTGTCTATATACCCAGGGAAAGGCAGCTGCTAAACAGGAGCTTCGTTTTGGAGAAAAATCCTAAAGGTGTATTTGGTGCCTTCAGCTCCTTCTTATACTGGATGTTGCATAGAACAGATGGTTTGACACTCTAGCGCAGTGGTTCTCAACCCAGTCCTTGGGACACACCTAACCAATCAGGTTTTCAGGATAACCACAATGAATATGTACGAGATGGTTTCCAAGCACCGCCTCCACTGTATGCAAATCTCTCTCATGCATATTCATTGTGGTTATCCTGAAAACCCGACTGGCTAAGTATGTCCCAAAGACTGAGCTGAGAACCCCTGCCCTAGGGAGATGCAGGCTTAGGATGGTCTAAGGACCGCTATAACAGATTGCAGCCAACTCACCTGACTGTGGGAGAATGGGAGGAGAGGTGGAGTGCGGTTAGCAGTGAGCTGCTGAGATAAGCAGAGAGAAGCACTCTGGGGAGAGTGAAAAACCTGGGAAGGCTGGGATGGGGAGGGGCACTGGTCAGAGAGTTATAAATTATTAATATGCAGAAAGCAATGGATCAAGGGAGGGGAGTGGCGGAGCATCGGTTTGAAGATATATGAAGGGTAATTCTGTAGGACATGACTAAGACCAGAGGGGGCCAGCACAGAGAGCAGGCGAGTTACCTAATCTGAGGAACCAAATATAGCTGCTTTCATTCCCCCTAGTCAGGTCCTTACCTGCATCCAAGCAAACACATCTTTCATCTTTACTTGAGTCACCACTGAAACTCTAGAGGCTCTTAAATCTTTAATTTTCTGTTCTACATACTAATTCTTCCTTCGCTAAGAGGATTGGCACCATTTTGGTACACTGAATGTGTTGCATTAAGGTTCTGGCACAAACAGCTAATAGAAGGGAAAAAATAGAAATATCCTGGCAAAGAAACATTAAACCTCATCCACTAAGTGGGGAATTAAATTCAGCTTATGTGAAAACTTAGAGGTCGATATGCAAAAGGATTTATGCATCAGATTAGCATCAGGTGCCAATTGTACAAGCCCTGTGGTTCCAAAAATCCATTGCAGTCAATGCATAAATTTTGCCTAGGCGCTCGATGTCTGGCCACAACGTATCCATAAAAGATCAGGAGAGGCTAGGGCACTTTCATGTAGAGCCAAAAGTTAGTTGCATAGTGCTGACATTCATCTTCTATCCTGGACCACAAAAGGAGCATTCCTAAATTAACGACTACTGCCTAACTTATCTCTTTACTTTCATGAATCTAAGGGGCATGTTTACTAAAACCCCGGTAATGTGCGGGCCGCGCTAGTGTGCGGGTGCCATATAAGGAGTGGGCGTTTCTTTCCGAAAAAGAAAAACCGGGATTTAAATATGCGCTAAGGTGCGCGGCGCCCATGTGCGCCCCGCACATTAGCGGATGAGAAAGCTGCGCGGAAGGCATAAGTGGCGTGCTGATGTGCAAGCAGAAGAGCAGAGCCACAGCACAATGGTTAAGACACTGACCAATGGTGCAGGGATCAGGGATTTAATCCCCACAGTGCTCAATGAAGACAGCTGGCTGAGGCATTACTTTAGGAGCCAGTTTAATATTGGGCAGCATAAGGCGGCGCGCTGATGGGCATAAGGCGGTGCGCTATTGCTTTAGGAGGCATTTTAATATTGGGAGGCATAAGACGGCACGCTGATGTACAAGCACAGGAACAGAACCACAGCAGAATGGTTAATATACTGACCAATGGATCAGGGATTCAATCCCCCACAGTGCCTAATGAACAAGGCTGGCTGAGGCATTACCTATTATGGGGAAGATTGCTTTAGGAGGCATTTTATTTATATTTTAATTACTTCTACTAGCAAACGCACTCTCAAAGCGTGTTAACATAAGGCGCCCCAGAAGGCACATTTTAAAGTGCACTGTCCGCCAAGGCACCCTAGAATGTTGCTTATAGGGCGCTTTATAGGGTGCCGTATGAGGTACCGCAAGGTCACAGCACTGTTTTTGATGGCAGCACTGTGCAGTTTAAGGAATGAAAAGCATAAGTAGGTGCGCTGACATGCAAGGAGGAGCAGCAGTGGAGCACAATGGTTAAGGCACTGACTGCTGATACAGGGGTCATGAGTTTGCTCCCCAGGGTGCCTAATACATAAGGCTGGCTGAGGCATCAGCTGTGCAATGTATGTTTTGTTTCCTGCAGCACTTTATTTTTATTTAGTAATTGCTGCCAGCAAACACGCCCTCACGTGCCATAATTGAAAATGCCGTATAAGGCACCCTATAAGGCACTCCATAGGGCACATTATAAAGTGCACTGTCCGCCACGGCACCCTAAAATGTCCCCTATAGGGCACCCTATAAGTTGCGTCACAGGATAATGTATAGTGCACCTTATATGGACGGGAACCATAAGGTGCCCTATAGGGCGCCCTATAAAGCGCCCTCAGAGGCACCTTATGGGTACAGTACGCTGAGGGTGTTTTTGCTGGCAGCAAAAATGTACATTAAAAAGAGATAATGCTTTGGGCAGCCTTATCAAATAACCCTACTGTGGGTTTGAACCCATGACCTCTGGTTTCACAGGCAGTGAAGTAACCATTGGGCTACAGCTCTATAGCTACTAGCAAGCCCCTGGCTGGCTGCAGTGAGCCTGCATGTCACCACACAGACAGTCTGCTGTGGTCACCAGGATAGGGTTAGCCCACCCGTACCCATGATGCACTGCACATGCAAATCAGCTGTCCACAGATAAACACAAGACAGGGTATGCACCCCCACAGCACCTCGACCTGGTAGGGGGAAGTGACCATGTGCACCCCCACAGCACTTCGACCTGGTAGGGGGTACAGACCGTGTGTTTTACTGGCACAGAGTAGCTACACACCGTCACATTGTGCGGGTACTGTGCTCACCCTGAGGGTGCGGTGAGGCGCCCAGCACTAGGTCCACAGCACCTTCCATGGCTGAAAGAGGTCATGATGCAGGTCCAAAGCAGTGTTAATGTGTGACATAGGTAGTTTCTGCAGAAACACCTTGGATATATCTGTCTGTTTCAGTCAGGTGTTGCTCCTATGGAACCCTAGGAGGATTAGCACCCTCCTCCTCCAGGGCTGAGGGTGTTAAACAGGGTCTCCCATCAACAGATCCATTCTACCTCCCTGCAATGGTGGCAGTCAAGGGGACCATCAACCCCAGTCCTGCTGGGGAAAAGACACCCTTCAGGGCAGTCAATGCAGCTCTGTACCTAACCATAACACAATAGCAGACAGACATTAGGCCTGTATATGCTAAGCTGCACCCCACCACTATCTGATATTCTCCTGCAGCAAGCCTTCAGCCATTGCACTCTGCAAGGCACTCCATCAAGACACATACCAGCTGCAAACAGTCTGCTAGTTAGTCCATAGTGCATGTTCCTGGTGGAAATGCATGCACCCAGAACTGGGATAACAGCACACCCAAGCAGATAAGTCAGTGACTGGGCCCCAAAAGGAAACCCATAAATATCAAATGAGAGAAATACTATATAGCACTATGGGGGTGCCTAGCCATGCTGTCGTCACTGCACAGTCAGGATGAGAGTGATCTCCCAGCAGGACATACTGAGGTCACTCTGTCTGTGTAGGTGGTGGCCAGGCACTAAAATGTCCCAGTCAGTGCCCTATGCCCTGTGCAGATGCACCCTGGCCAGGCCACCCTGTCCGGGCTATACCCATGGTACCTTGCTCCTCATTATGCACATTGGCAGGCCAATACTGGCAACAGTGCTGGCAGTGTGGGCTGTGGAAGGTGTTTGCAGCCACCACACACTGTATAGACAGACACACACTCCCACACCTATGCCAGCATTGTGCTACTATAGAGGAGTTCAGCAGCCATGCCCACCACACCAGTCCTGGGCACAGTACAGGCATGGATATGGTACGCAATACTGTTGGGGGTCACTCCCCAGGGTGGTAAACACTGTCAGAGACCAGACCTGAAGCACACAACGCAGACATCAGAATGATTGTTATGATGGAGCTCAATCAGCAAACTGTGCTTAACGTAGGAATTTCTATCTGCCAGTACTCATAGCAAACATTTGAGAGCTGTGTACCGTATACCCACGTTTAGGGTTGCATTGCTAAGGTATGCAAGTGCTAGTATTGGGAGATGCACGCAGGGCCCAATGTCCTGCCTCTCCAGGAGGCATTGGCCAATGGGGCCTGTGGGTGTGGGTGTGTCTGCCCCTGTTGGCTGCTGCTTTACGGCAGAGGTTCCCAACTCCAGTCCTGGTGTGCCAAACACTGTTCGGGTTTTCATGCTGTCCCTCATGAATATGCATGAGCTACATCTGCATACCATGGGGGTGGTGCATAGATATGCAGCACAGGCATCTTTATTAGAGGCAGCATGGAACCTGAATGGTGTGTGGCCCTCCAGGACTGCATTTGGGAGACTCTGCTCTAGGTAATGCACCTGTTTATGGTGTCTGTGCTCAGTGGGGTAAAATATAGGCGTATTAACCATGCGTATGTTCTCAGGAATAAAGGTTTGTCCTTACTATCACGGTTTAGTTGTGGGAAAAATATGTGGACTGGATTGGCAGTAGCCCCAGCTGGGCTTTGAACTTGTGACCTTCTGTTCTTGCACACACTGTCTGTGTGCACTGCACCACCATGTTACCACAGATAAGCTGCATTCCCTGGGGAGTCCATGACTGTACATCCGACAGAGCCTGTCTGTTGCAGTGGACGGTGCCAGCCTGCACAGGGCTAGGCCACTGTCTGCTGTGGCTAGCAGCCAATGCCCCCTCCACCACCTGTACCCTTCCGCCAACATGCTGACATGTCCTTATCTTGGAAACAACATATGACCTGATTGAGTTGTGGCACTCCAGGACTGCATTTGGGGGACTCGGCTGTAGGTAATGCCCATTGTTATGGTGTGTATGCGGTGTAGGGTAAAATATAGGTGTTTGAACCATGCTTATGTTCTCTGCAATAAAGGAGTGTCTTTACTATCTCTGTTTAGTGGTGGGTAAAATATGGGGACTGGGTTGGCAGGAGCCCCAGCTGGGATTTGAACCTGTGACCCTTTGGTCCTACAGGCACTGGCTGTGTCTGCTGCACCACACTGTGGCCACAGAGACAGTGCAGTCCCTGGAGATAGGAAACCTGGCCGAACAGGACAGAAACCCTGCTATGCACAAGTTTACTGTGGGCTCATTCACCTTGTATGGAGACAAAAGGGCAAATAAACCTCAGAAATGACCTCGAAAAAAGGGGCAGAAACATAACCAAGCTGGGCAACAGTGATATCAATGGGCAACATTAAAAAACACTCCCAGGAAAGCTCCAAAAAAAAGAAATGATTTTTGGAAGGGTCTACGGAGCGTAGACCCTTCCAAAAATCATTTCTTTTTTTTGGAGCTTTCCTGGGAGTGTTTTTTATTGTTGCCCATTGATATCACTGTTGCCCAGCTGGATTATAATTTTTTAGAATTTTGTTGTGGTCATTTTCAATTTTTATTTGCTATTTTGTTCTGTGCACATGTATCACACTGCTCACGTTTTGTAGGTTTCCCCGGTTTTGCTGTACATTGCTGACGGAAATGGTTTCTCTTCCCTTTAAATAGGCTCTAACTAACGCGAGGTTTTCACTCGTGGTATTTTTTAGCTGGAATTTCAGCCCCGCTCCTGTGCGGGGAGCCTCTCCCCTCCCACTCTCCACCCATTGACCCCGTCCCTCCGCCCCTCGGGAGCCTTCCTCCGCCCTCGGAATACCTTTCCACGTCTCTATCGCACTTCAGCGCGCCGCGCACTTGTGCGGGCCCGTTAGTGCAGCGCGCACGTGTGCGGTGCACAAAAACGCACTATTAGCGTGCGCTAAGGTACCTTAGCGCACGCTCAAGTGCGCCCCGCACAATTGCGCGGTTTAGTAAACATACCTCTAAGGGACATGTTTATAAAGAACGCACAGGCAGCATGCACTGGGGGGCTGAAAGATAGCGTGGACACCCATTCTAAATTTTGGAGGAATGTGTGTCCATCCCCTGCTGTTTGTGCTGTGTTAAAGCACGACACTGCATTAAGCAGCACGCGGATACACTTACCACCACCTGTCAAGGTGGTGTTATGTATGCCCACACCAACAGCTACCTTCACAGTTAGCATACATCCAAAACACCTGCACTAACCACAAAGTCCCTTCCATACCCACATTCCACCCACAACCTGCCCAATCCCCTCCCAATCACACACTACCCGCTTAGCATGGGATTTTTAGCACTGGTACCCAGCTAATGGCGTGCTACCACGCACTAAAGCCCGCACTAATGGTTAATAGATATTAGGAAGCATGCCCCAAATTGTTGAGTAATTTAGACTTTCGCAAGTGTAATAAAATTAATTCCTCTAATGCAGTGGTTCTGAACCAGTCCTCCTTGAACCCCTAGGCCAGTCGGGTGTTCAGGATAGCCCTAATGAATATGCATGAGATATATATGCATTGGAGATAGCCTGCCAACCTGACTGGTTCGTGGCCCTCTAGGGCTGGATTTGGAGACCCCTGCCTTACACCTCTGTCATTTAAGATTGTGAGTGGACAAGTGCAGATGTCCTAGACATCAAAAGGGTAGATAGAATGTGTCACAGGCCTCCTCAATTCTCACCACCACCAAAAAGTTGTCTAATAGACAATATTTTGGTGGTAGTGAGAAGCAAAGAGGCATGTGACAAATTCTATCTAACCTTTTTGATGTCTTGGACATCTGCACCTTGCCCACTCACAATCGTAAATGACAGAGGTGTAAGGCAGGGGTCTCCAAATCCAGCCCTAGAGGGCCACGAACCAGTCAGGTTGGCAGGATATCTCTAATGCATATATATCTCATGCATATTCATTAGGGATATCCCGAACACCCAACTGGCCTAGGGGTTCAAGGAGGACTGGTTCAGAACCACTGCTCTAATGCTTGGTGATAGATATCTTACAAATTATACGGCGCTTGCATCATTATACAGTTACTTGGTTCTTGTGGTTTATATCACTGATCTATTTTTAGGCATGTGTACAATATTTTTTTGTTCCTCCCAGCTCAAATGTCCTTAGTATCATATTAGTTCTGTTTTCTTGGGTGGGGGTGGGGGGTATTATTTTTATCAGACAGAATGATAATCTATTTAAAAAGAAAGATTAAGATCTTGTGTTTATCTAAAGGTATAATATAGTTTGAATTTTTATTGAATGGATATTTATGAAAGTTGTTAAAGAAATACAGTGAAATGCATTTATATATTTTTTGTCTCTGCATTTTAATAATTCATAAATTACTAATGCAGGTGTAGCCAAAACATGGCTATTTTGACTCTTATCATATGTAAATTTTATGATTTCTTAATTATTAAATTGTTTTCGTTTTTTGGGTTTGGTGTTTCATTAAATAACAAGAGACAGATTTGTGGCCCCTCATCCTTAAAAAAATAAAATGACTACAACTCCCCTCCCTGCTTCAAAACATCTTTGAAGTATCCCGAAATCTACAGCGCTGCAGTCTGCCTTTCATGAAAGGGAAGTTATTGGAAACACTGAAGAGGAACAAGATTACAAACCATTTAGACATGTATAATTTAGTAAGGGATAATGTGGATTCCCCAAAGAATGATGCACGAGACATTTCATTGATTTCGGCGAGTATATTACTGAAACGGAAGACAAGGTTAAATTGCAGGCTGTAACTCATCAGAATGTCTGTGAAATGGATGCAAAGAGAGGTTTCATTGCTTCTGTGCATGGTCTTGCTACAGAATAGAAGCATGTCTGCATAATACTTGGGTGGGGGGGGGTTAATCCTGGCCTATATTCATCAAGCTGAAAGTGTATGTTAAGGACACCATTGTTCCTTGAGATGGGCCCCTTTGGAGCAGGTTTTCCCTTGCAGTACATGATTGTCTTCTATGAATGTTCTTCTATGGGTCTAAAATGGTGGATGAAGCCAATCCAGGATTGAGTGTCTCTCTGTTTTGCAACCTGGCCCCTTGTTACCAAGTGGGTTAGATGTTCTTGGGTTGGCAATTCAGCCCATGACCTGCTGTTTTGATTCTTCCTGTTTCCCCTCCTCCTTTTGCCATCCAGGGTTTCAAAGTATTGAGATATTTGTAGACTTCTCCATTTTCCATATCTTGTATATTCCATAAAAGTTTATTCTCATACTATTATCAAAGGGAAAAAAACAGCTGTCAGATATTTATAAGGAAGGAGGGGAGTAAGCAAAGCCCCTTGCGGCCTTAGAAATTAACTCAGTGGCTGAAGACTACAGGTACACCAAAAAAACAGCACGCTGCCACGCAGGCAACAGCAAACAGTACAAAGGACGTAGGCAGGTGTAGGTTCTCACCAAAATTTTATTGTTCCATATATGAAAAAAAGGGGGAGACCTGACCCGACACAGGCCGTGTTTCGATAAAATCTTCTTCAGGGGTAGGCTCACCTTATATTAAAAACACATCATAGATAAAATAAAATAAAAACAAAAACAAATGAAACAGTTAAATACAATTAGACCAATTTCATTGCATGTGATATCGTAAAGAACGCGATGAAAAAAGTAATAAATAATAAAATCATTATATAACAAAGCTTAAAAACATAAAGCATAAATAATATTCTTAAGCTTATAAATATGAATTACAAATTAAAAAATCACACTCAAATACATTAAAAACTATGAAACAACATTAAAAACTTCATTACAGATTAAAAACAAATGGCTCCCTCTTAAAACTGAATTATATGTAATATATATATAACATTAATGACAAACAAAAGTCAATTATGTATGAATCATATTTTAAAAAAATGAATGAAACACATAAATAATTCTATCTGTACCACATAAATAAAATCTATAAAATATACAAACACGTAATTTTGAAACAGGGAAATAAAAACATGGAGAAAAAACTAGGAAAGACTAGCCAGGAAAAACTCAAGGAGGAGTTGTTTCATAGTTTTTAATGTATTTGAGTGTGATTTTTTAATTTGTAATTCATATTTATAAGCTTAAGAATATTATTTATGTTTTATGTTTTTAAGTTTTGTTATATAATGATTTTATTATTATTTATTACTTTTTTCATCGCGTTCTTTACGATATCACATGTAATGAAATTGGTCTAATTGTATTTAACTGTTTCATTTGTTTTTGTTTTTATTTTATTTTATCTATGATGTGTTTTTAATATAAGGTGAGCCTACCCCTGAAGAAGATTTTATCGAAACACGGCCTGTGTCGGGTCAGGTCTCCCCCTTTTTTTCATATATGGAACAATAAAATTTTGTTGAGAACCTACACCTGCCTACGTCCTTTGTACTGTTTGAAGGCTACAGGTATGCTGCAGGAGTGCTGCTTGTCCCTGATACCTGTGATATATTAGGTGGGAGTGTGAACGTAGATAGCCTTCCCCTACTTTGGAAGGTCATGGCAGAAGATATGAGATTTGGTGATGTCAACAGTGCAAAATGCAACATGTACTTTTGAGACAGTGCTGATTCCTGGCAACCCAGCAGCTCCTGGGATTTTTTGGTAGTGTGACTGGAAGTAGATTGCTAGGCCTTGCTTCCGAGACAATGAAGGGTTAAGTGACTTGTCCAAGGCCACAAGGAGTGCTAGTGGGAATCGAACCCTGGTCACCAAGCCAGTGCTCTTACCATTAGGCTACTCCTCCAATGATGATGTTATTTATCAGTATAAAAATGTCTAGTGTGGGAAGGTTTGTTGTCATTTTGGTTCTTTTCTGCCAAGAGTCCACAAGAGTCAGGGCTCAAGGAGGGTGAGGGCCTGAATCCTGAGGTGCTGGGTTCCCAAGCACCAAGCAGGTCTAGGAACAAAGGAGAAAGAGGGACAGTCTCCTTCTTCCCTGTGCAGGTGAGGTTTGCTGGAGTCTCTGGAATGTGGTCTAGTGAAGAGGAGGCTATTGGCTCAAAGATAAAGCCCAATGAGACAGGTCCTGTTAGTCAACGTGACCGAGGGCTGAAGATGCTGAGATTTTTGAAAGCTTTTAAGGGTATTTGTCCCTCTACCCCTGGTGGCTCAGGAAACCAAAGAGGAGATTTGGGGAATTTGCTTAAGAGAAATGAATTAAGAGTTTGGGGAGTGTCTTGCAGACCCAAAAGCAGCATGGATGGGGGGGCCATTGAGACGAAGAAGGGGAGTTCTGCAGAGCTGGTCCTGGGTGGTCACCTAGAGCAGCAGCTTCTGAGGGGCAGCAAAGAGCAGTAGCTGGATCCTGACAGTCCCACACACTCAGAGCCATGAGTACTTTCCTTTACCTGCAGGGAGAATGGGTCCACCTATACATACAAAGCAAAGTTTAATCATTAAAACTATGATGCCCAATAATGCACTTTTACACGATTGTGGTGGAAAGAGTGGCAGTGTTGCGATGATCTCAGGTGGTGGAGGTGTAAGACTGAAGGTTTGCCAAGGGGGCCGATATCCTTGCACCAGCACTGGAGTCCTGTCTATCTGATCGACAATGGCCCTGGATCAGCACCTAGTAGGAGGAGTCCCTTGATTCTAAGAAGAGAGAAGATGAGATTTTGGCTTTAGATATGTGAGTTGAAGAGTTTCCAACCATTTGTGTCTCAACTAATCTTTTGTTGCTCTGAAAAGAATAGATTATGTCTGTTTTCTTTATTACTCAGCCAAAGTCATGACTGGATTACGTTTTCTCAGAGTGAGAGAAGACTAATAGTGTGAAGAAAGAGAGAGTGTCCAAAGAAGATGAGTAGGACCCTAGAATGACAAATCTTCTTCCCCTTCTCCCTTGTCCCACATGAGTCTGAAGGCAGGAAGACAGTCTCTTCTTTCATTTAATAGACCTCTGGACATGGACTTTTAGAAAAGGTACTGGAAGAGTCTCTAAATAGTGAAGAGTGTGCTTTTCGGTGTTAGATTATAGACAGTCAGAGCAAGCTCTGATGTCATCACTGTGGGATAGTCTCTTCTTTTTCTGAAAGACCAGGAGATGTGGAGGCGTGGTTTCGTTATTTCATAGCACTAATATAAGTCAATGAGAGAAGACATGGATATTCTCCTAAATTCTGTGCGGAATTCCAGTAAGATGACTGGTTCTGAAGAAGACTGGATCCTTTGCAGCTTGGGATACCCTTTCAGAGCTAGCAAGGTGTCCAGTTCTAGGAGGGGAGATTTTAGGCCAGCCCTGGATTTCAGGCAACGCCATCCTGATGCATTATGGGACCTGCAGCACTGATTTCAATGGGTGTAATTAGGGACTGAAAATACCACACTGATTTTGGATGCAGGTGTAAAACCAGAACTGGCCACAAAGTTTCCCTTCTGGAACTAGGTAACTTGGCAGTTCTGCACTTGATTGAAGAAGAGTAAGAATTATCCAGAATTGGGGATGTCCACAAGTTCTGGAGACCTCATGAGTTGCTTCTTCAAAGGAGATCGTAAAGAAGTCATCTGAATCGTCCAGTAGCATCAGTCTAGCGTGGCTGTCATCGCTTTCAAATCAGGCGGCACTGAAATTCTAATGCAGACATTTGGAACAGAACAGTCCACCATCTTCCAAGCTAATGAGCGATAGAAAGACATTTCTGTGAGAATCTGTAGTATCTGGTTATGGTCACTTTCTTAAGAAGGTACCAGGCCAGCAGCAGCCTCCACCCTCCATGGCAGCTGCAATGGTGAAAGGAAGCAGGTCCGGAAAGCCTCTGGCAGGAGACCACCACCGCTGCCTGGGGACAACTGAGAGACTGGAGGTTTTAGATCCAGCATGTCTCTTTTATCAGGGTGAGGTCTGTGAAAAACTTTCCTTTTGTTTTCTTTTTTCCTTTGCTTATTATTAATTTTTTTGGGGGGGGAGGGGGGTTCTTCAATTTATTTTTCTTTAGCGCAGACTAAAACACTTTAGCACAAGTTAAGATGGGTTAATATGAAGCCACCTGATGAAGGCTCATTTCTAAGACCGAGCACTAGGCAAACGTCAGTATCTGGAAAATAGAGGCTTCTTTCCACTCCACAAATGCTCTCGGTCTCAGGGGGATCGAAGCACCTGCCTTACTAGTCAGCTTTGCCTCCGTGAATATCCAGGCTCCCATTTGCCAAGGCACGGCTAATCCTACCAGGCTTCTGAGAAGCACACACCAGGCCTTACACCTTCTTAGCTAAGTGTTTGTGCAAACCCTGCTCTGACGATTATTTTATGCTCTAAGCCTATGACTTTCTTTCCTGATCTTTGTCTTTGTTTCCTTCATAAGTCCCAGGGGATTTATGAAAACAAAAAAAAAAACAGAATTGTAAATTTGAATCTACAACCCTGAGCTCATACATGCAGCAGGACTGCACATGGACCCTACGGGATTTAGGTTTTGTTCTGTGCTGAGTGTCTTTTTCACAGCTATACTGTGCGGCAGCCTGCATTTTTTTTCTTTAATGAAAAAAGGCAATGTAGGGTTTCTTTCACTCATGAACTTAGCAGATGGGAGCTGAAAATAACTGGGCGGCCATTTCTCTCGTGTTGATCCGGGGGAGTCTTATTACCAAAGGAAAGCTTTTCAAGCAGGAGCGATTTTGAGGGATAAAGGGGGCTGAACAGCAGCTGCTGCATGCTGCCTTTTCTAATCCCAAGCAAAATGTCAGACAGAGAAGGCAGAAAAAATGTAATACCTGTTCCCAAGGTGTTGCTACATGGAATGTCTTAGGCAGGGTTGGCGCAATCCACTGTGCAAACGGTGCACATGCACAGGCCGGCAGCTCTAAAGGGGTGGCAAGCAGGAGCATTGCATCATTGGATTACAGTGGTGCATGGCTGTCTTTCACGTGCCTCCTCTTCCCCAGTCAAGCAGCATCTTGCACCCCGCCGCAGCTCCTGCACTTTGCCAAACTGCATCCGAGATGGCAATGGTAATTAGAAAGGAGGGGGGAAGCGGTGGGGTGCATGGCTGCTGCGGAGCCTTCCGGCCCTACGCTGTTGAAACTCTTTTTTTGTCTGATGTACACTTCCTTATGGGGGCAGGACGCAGCAGAGTTTCGGCAGTGTGGGGCACAGGGGCTCCGCAGCGGCCTCACACCTTTCTGTTTGTATGTTTATGTGTGATTACTATTGAACTCTCAGCCATGGCTTGGTGAGGTGTGGAAGCCGTGGCACGGCATAAAGCATGGTACTTGGTTACGGAGGAAAGAGGAGAGAGGAAGGGGGTGACTTGAGGGGGAGGGGGAGAAAGAGAGGCTGTGCTGTAGTTGGAGGCCGGAACAGGCATCTCAAAGCATCCAACCAGTCCACAGCTCTCTCTTCAGCATCTTCCCCTGCATTATAAAATGATGTAGAGTGGCTTTCTGCATCAGGGGTTGGCCCCTGGAATTGTGGTGATTTGTGGCACTGAGGAGGAATGTTTTGAACCGTGGGGCACTGTATAAGAGTTGAGCCCCATGCAGTCTAATCAATCTCCATACCCACTGAGTGCCCTGCGGTTCAAACAGCAAATGTTTCTGGAGAGGGGTGCCGCCCCAAGGAGAAGACAGAGGGTGAGAGGTTTGCCGGTGGTAGGATCAAGCACCAGATTGATTAGAGGTGCCAGCGAGAGCAAGGAGCAGCCGCAGCAAGAGGTGAGGTGAGGAGAGAGGGAGAGAGAGAACAGGATTAGGGGATTTCAAATAAAAAAGGTTCTCAGGGATTGGATGAGGGGGACAGCAGAGTCTGGGGGGGGGATGAGCAGGACCTCTTAGGGGTGTTTACAGAAGGGCGCTAGATGGCGGTGGGTCTTCTGGTGTGCGATGAAGGCGCACCAGGACACATGTTACCAGCTAGCATGGGGAAGGGTGAGGAAGGTATGGAAATCGAGATAGGAGATGGCATATCAAAGTCACCAACAATAAGCCAAGTGCCAGTAGTTAGGCGTTGCTGAGACTGGATGGATGTAAGCCGATTAAAGTTATGTTTAAGTAATGAAGTTGCCAACAGAATTACACCGTGATCTGTCCAGCGGGAAATATGCAGGCTGCAGGTGGGACATTAGACGGTAATCTGGGAGCTTCATTTCATGCCCTCGCTCTGGTATAAAGGACTTTAGGACTGTCCACCTTTAGTGTCTGTAGTGAAGACATCGGGGGGGGGGGGGGGTGCCTACTCACCACATTCTGAAGAACAACCCAAGAGCTTTGGAAAGAGTTTGCGTGCTCCTTGGGAGGGAAACACAGCGTGCCCCTAAAATTATGGAGAAAATTATTTTTGGAGGGACCTGACAGCTCACTTTCTATCAGTCCATTTGAAGCCTCTCCCAAGCACAGTCAGTAGTTTTAGTAATCAGGGGGGTGTGGGGTCTTGTGCTGAGACTTATTGTGGGGCCTCATTTGCAAAAGGTATATCATTTGCATAAATATTTGCATAATCTTAATGTGCACTAACTTTTAGTAAACGTGCCTCTTAATGACTGTCTGGATAAAGAAAGACGACCAGATTTCTACATTACTATACTCCAGAGCCAACCGCCAGGCACATTAGGAAGTACTATAAACCCTGCCCATTTTGAACCCATCAAGCAGTATAATCACCAAGTATTCCAGCCCACTACAATAATCCCAAAAGAAATAAAGTCAGGACATGTAAATAAAAGTAGAGCCATCAAATTTCAAAAAGATAGTGAACCCATTTTTTTGTTGAAATCTTTGTCTCGAGGAGCTGCTGGCTACTCACGTAACAAAGGTTACCATTTATTATTTTATTTACCAGACTGTGAGAACAACACCAAGTGAACCACAAGATATAAAACGCTACACTTTGCTTTTTTTTCACCAAAAGCCCGTTTCTCAAAGGCTAGTTCAAGACAGTCCCAGAAGCAATAGCAATAGCCCAGTAGAAATCCAATAGCGACACAGGCTGTGTTTCGAGCTCCATGTACTTTTCAAAGAGATCTGCTTTTTGATCTGCGCTTTAAGCCCTGTTTTTGAATAAGTCTGATGCAGAGCTCTTTGAAAAGTATATGGAGCTCCAGTCACTTTCTTCTGATTTCTTCATGTCTTCGGCTAACTCTCCATCGTCTGCTGTCCATTTGTCCTTTCTTCTCTCTCCTAGTTTTTTCCCATTCTCTTTCTACATCTGCTGTAACATACTGATCTTCCCCTTTAGCTCTTTCCTCTGTTTCTTTCTTTATTCCTTTTTCATCCACTCAAATTTCACCCTTCCGTCCTCAATCCCCACTTACTATCCCAATACCCGGCCAATTGTAGATTTTTCCTCCCTCCCACACAAAATATCTTTTTCCCTCTCCATCCTCACTCCCTCAGCCCCATCCCCTTCTAGTCCTCCCCCAACATCAGCTCCCTTCTAGTTCCAACCCCACCCAGCATCCGCTCTCTTCTAGTCCCATTCTCCCAACCCCCCCCCCCACATCAGCCCATTTCCAATCCTAGCCCCCCCTCCATCAGCCCATTTCCATTCCTAGCCCCCCCATCAGCCCATTTCCAGTCCAAGCCCCCCCTCCATCTGCCCATTTACAATCCTAGCCCTCCCATCAGCCCATTTCCATTCCTAGCCCCCCCATCAGCCCATTTCCAGTCCAAGCCCTCCCTCCATCAGCCCATTTCCAATCCTAGCCTCCCCCCATCAGCCCATTTCCATTCCTAGCCCCCCATCAGCTAATTCCAGTCCAAGCCCCCCCATCAGCACATTTTCAGTCGTATCCTAGCCTCCCATTAGCCCATTTCTAGTTCTGTCTCCCCCCCCCCCCCTCCCCGAAGAGCCCCACACCTGTCTGACCATCTTCAGAGGGAACCAAGGAGGCCCGAATCCCCGGCTCAACTCTGCACAACCGCCAGAGTGAAGAGCGGTGTTTTCCTTCACTCCAGCGGCTGTATTCTCATGAAGCCCACAGGCACCTGTTTCCCGGCACTCAGCGCGCTTCACAAGAACACAGCTGCCAGTGAAGGAACACATCGCTCTTCACTCTGGCAGCTTTGCAGAGGTGAGCCAGGGCCTCAGGCCTCCATGGCTCCCTCTGAAGCCGGCCCTGCAAAACGACCATGTGCGGAATGAAGTTGGCGCAGGGCCCTGTGCGAACAATGGACAGGATGGCCCTGTTAGTAACGGACTAGAGGTTTTGTAGCGGCAGAGCGCAAACAATCCAATAATACCAGGAGTCTGTTCAGAAGGTCCAAATCATTTATTTGTGCACAAGACTCAAGCAGAATCACATTCAAAATGGCTGAGCAATGGCTGTTAGTAAAACAACAACTTTTATAGCTTTCTTTCCCATTCTAGACATAGGCAAACTTTTCATTGGTCCCGGTAACCCCTCGTACACCTTCTATTGGTCCCGGTACCGATATGGCTATCCAATGAGGGCTCTTGACTGGGCTTAGCACCTGCTCACCCCCCCTTCAGTCCCAATTACAATGGTCAGTTCTCTAACTTTGATACTTTTCTCCTCCAAGGTCGCTAACCAGCTGGAATATGTGGGAAAGCAGGGCACTGTAACCTTTCTCGCAACAGAGTTAATTAATTCCATAGAAGCTGCACACATTTTATCAGTGTTAATTAAAATGGTTTACTGTTTTCTCTGAGTTTCGTTTCTGCTCAGCTAGGTTCATTTAAGCTGAATTAAGTTTCAGTTCTATGGAGGCAATATTGGGGGGGGGATTTTCACTCCTCAGGGCCTAACCACAGGCTTCATTTACAGGTCAAGCTGCTTAGGCCTGCCTGCCTTCATTCAGCGTGGATCATAGGCCTTCGCCTACCACATTCCCCCCTTTGATTAATCTCACCCGAATGCTAATAAGGTGTGAGATGTAAATCACTTTCCTACACAGGAGTAGGGTTTTTACCAATGGTTCTGGGGGTGGGGTGCCATGTAGTCCCCCTAATCCAGAGAAGATAGATTCAAACCAGTTAGGTATTCTAAACCCATGCCAGGTTTGTACTGGCACATAAGCTTGTTTTCGCATATTTTCAGCAATATCTTCGACTACTTGACCTTTATCATCGATTTTCAAACAACAATTGGTTAAATTCAATTTCCCACATACCCCTCCTTCAGCTGCTAGTAAATAATCTAGGGCCAGGCGATTCTGATATATTGCAGTGCGCATTTGTGTGCTTTGTCTAGCTAGAAGTGTGAGTGCTTGGCTAGTTTCATTAGTGATTAGTTCAACTACGGCTTGTAAACGTATAATGCGATTTATCATATACACAGGGGTCCGATAGCCCCACATGCCATCTTCATTCCAAGTGGCAGGTCCATAATAGGCAATAATCCTCTCAGGTGGCCAATCTTTCCCATCCCACTTCTGCCACTTGCCTATCTGGAGAGCTGCTCTTTTCTGTCTCTTAGTGTATATTGGGTATCCTAATTGCTCTCCGTGTTCTGTGGGTAACAAAAAGAAAGAAGGTCGAATGGTTCCTAAGACACATGCTCCTCCCCAGTGGAGAGGAAGTCGGGCATATGCTCGGGTTCCACAGATCCAATACAAGCCAGGTGGGGCTTGCCAAGCATGGGGTTGGGCGAGATTTGTCCATAGATCAGCAAGTTCAGGAAATTTTGCTAAGGGATTGGTGGGTTCAGATTCATTAACTCCTGACCACCAAGACGTCTGCTTCGTAGTGTCATTATAAAACCTCTGGCTGAGACAGACCAGCTGTCCCACCTGCAAGGTGAACTGGGGTCCAGTTCGAGCATAACACAGATGTCCAACTATTGAGTGTGCTAAGACCCATTCACTGGTGGTCTTATGCAGTTCAGTGTGATTGTAAGTCATTGAGTAATTCAATTTTTGGGCCTCCCAGGGCCATTGATCACCCATTTTAGTTCCACCACAAAAATAGCAATCTGAAATATGTAGACTACTGCTCCTGCTAACTCTAGAAACAATTTCTGGGAAGGGTGAGGGATATCAAACTTATTTACATGCATAGTCTCATAGAAAGTGTTATGTATATGGTATCGTGATGAGCGATGGGCTTGGGTATTCAATCTTATATATACAATGGTTCCTGGATCTGATCCAGAACCTGCAATACGTAAGCCAAACTTATACCCTTGTTTCCATGCGCTAGGATTGGCTATGAACAATTCTAATGGGTTACAAGCACCTTTCTTACAATGTTTTTCTATATCTTTCACATATGGCTTGGTTAAGGCAGCCATCCGATTGTCTCTGGTATTTTCTACCATACCAGTTTTCCATGTGGCATAGAAAACACATTCCCACTTCGGGCAATAATAGTCTACAATGGGGGCTGTACTATATTCATTGGCTAAAGCTCGTTTACCTGTACATTCTCCCCATCCAGTCGTTCCTTCTGGACACATATACTTATCATTAAGAGCATAAGTTTTCTCCCAATTGGCACATTTGGAACGACTATTAATAGCATCACAAGCATCAAAATACAACACAGCATACTTCGTAGGGTCGGTGAGTGGGGAGGTAGCATTAAGTAAAGCGCCATCTGCATCATTCCATCGTATTTCCAAAGTATAATAAGATGGGTTCTGATGCGGGTTGTAGCAAACTTTAGTATTTCCCTTAGTACAAACATTTAGTTCAGTGGTGTTATAAATACACCGGCTTACCGTACCAGTACAGGTATAGTAAGAATGATAAAGCAAAGTCTGAGTTACTCTCATTCCAGTCCGAGTGGAAGTAATGCAGGCAGTACATGGGGGTAAAGCAAGAACAAGTTCAAAACTCCCCATGCAGGCAACCAGAACCAAATAGAAACAGAGATGCATGTTGATTGTAGTTCTTCTGGGTCTCCGCTGGAAAATCTTGACCACGACGTCTTCTTCTTCTTGGCACAATGTTGACCCATTTGCTAATGAAGCAATTCAACGGGTGTCGATGTTGATTGAAGATCCTCAAATGTCCTGCTGTGGTGCCAACTTATCAATTACAGTTGGCCTGACGAAAGTCTATGGAAGCACAGTTATTCAATGAAGAAAACAAATGTCTTTGCTGTATGAGAAACAGCAATCCTCTTCGAAAGACTTGGCTGTTGTAGGACACTGCAATTCATAGGTGTCCTCAATGAGTTCTAGGTTGCTGGCTGCCTCCGTAGGGTGAGACGCAAAGGGACGTCAGGATGCGGCTCTGCTGTCCACTGGTCCTGATCTGGAACTGCTGCTGACTTGACTCTGCTGTGGTGGATCCAGGAATCGATTTCTGCTACCCTTACTGCAGTCGGGGTAGACAGGATGACGGTATAAGGCCCCTTCCAATGCGGTTCCAACGGTGTATTCTTCCAATCTTTGACCCACACCGAGGTACCAGGCTTGTAGGGGTGCAATGGCTCCGTCAAATTGATGGGCAACTGGTCCTGTATCCACGTATGGAGAGTCTGCAGAACAGAACTAAGAGCTAGAAGTTCTTGTCTGGTTATTTCTGAACCTATCTGTGACAAACTACCTTTCACACCCTGGACTATTGGTGGAGGTTTCCCATACATAACTTCAAAAGGGGAAAATCCTGATGACTTCACGGGGGCTGAGCGTATTCTAAGTAAGGCTATGGGGAGAACCTGGGGCCACTTCAAGTGGGTCTCCTGACATAGCTTGGATATCTGGGATTTCAGAGTTCGATTCATTCGCTCAACTTTCCCTGAACTCTGAGGTCTATATGCTGTGTGTAACTTCCATTGTATCTGCAAAGCATTTGCTAACTGTTGAGTAATCTGTGATACAAATGAGGGCCCATTGTCTGACCCTATTACTGCTGGGATTCCAAATCTGGGGATAATTTCTCTCAGCAACGCTTTAGTAACTTCTCGAGCTTTCTGAGTCCTGGTGGGAAAGGCCTCTACCCACCCAGAGAAGGTACAAACTAATACTAACATATAGCGGTATCCGCCAGACTTTGGCATTTCGGTAAAGTCTATCTGCAGGTGGTGCATGGGAGTAACACCTCCCGTCTGAACTCGGGGTGGTGGCGTGGGACCCTGTTTGGCATTATTCTTGGCACAAATCAGACATTGGCGAGCCACTGAGGCTGACAGGGCTCCCAATGAAGTGATACAAAAATGTGGTCTAAGTGCTTTTTCCATAGCACTCTTCCCATAGTGCGTAGCTTGGTGGAAGGCTTTGACAAAGGCTGGTCCCAAGAGTTCAGGAATCACTATTCGTCCTGGAGGTTGACTGCCCTCTGGCGGTGGCAGTTCAATCCATCCATCTTTCAGTACTCCTTCTTCTTTGTTACAGTAGTAATCCAATTCGTTGGTGGTATATCGTGGTGTCCATAGATTAAGAGGTACTGGAAACAATGCTGCTTGTATTGGTGTGGCCTGTGGTGAAATTTGGCCTGTCATGGCTGCTTTTCGTGCCGAGGCATCAGCGAATCTGTTTCCTTGGGCCACTTCTCCTTTTCCTGCTTGGTGTCCTCCACAATGTATGACGGCCACACGTGTAGGGGCCCATACTGCATCTAATAACATCAATATTTCTGGGCCGTATTTGACTGATTTGCCTCCTGACGTAATGAGCCCTCGTTCTTTGTAGAGAGCTCCATGTGCATGCAAAGTAGTGAAGGCATATTTCGAGTTGGTGTATACATTCAACAAAAGTTTCGCACCCAATACTAGGGCTCTGGTGAGTGCTATCAACTCTGCTTTCTGTGCTGATGTGCCTGATGCAAGGGCTGATGATTCAATGACTTCATCCCGGGTGACTACTGCATACCCGGCACAGCGTCGTCCATTGATGATGAGGCTGCTTCCATCCACGAAATAAGTCTGGTCAGGATTCTCTAAGGGCACATCTGTCAGATCAGGTCGACTTGAGAATACAGTATCCATGACCTCTATACAGTCATGCTCTGGAGGGTCTTCGCTGATTGGTATCAGTGTAGCTGGG
This sequence comes from Ichthyophis bannanicus, assembly GCA_033557465.1. Taxonomy (NCBI): domain Eukaryota; kingdom Metazoa; phylum Chordata; class Amphibia; order Gymnophiona; family Ichthyophiidae; genus Ichthyophis; species Ichthyophis bannanicus. The sequence continues at coordinate 61,178,959 of CM066045.1, forward strand.
TTCAAGGCATGGCTCACTTCCAATTGTATTTGTGGATTTTCACATAACATGCTTTGGTATTTCAGCATTTGAGAATTGGTGAGCCAATGATTTGCTTTCTGTTCCATGAGGGCAAGTACCGCATGTGGTACGGTAACACGTAGGTTCTGTCCTAAGGTGAGTTTGTCTGCTTCACTCACTAATAATGCTGTGGCTGCGACTGCTCTTAAACATGGTGGCCACCCTTTGGCCACAGTATCCAATTGTTTCGATAGGTATGCTACGGGTCTCTCCCAATGTCCCAATTTCTGAGTCAACATGCCTAAGGCATTTCCTTGCATCTCATGCACAAATAGATGGAATGGCTTGTGGACATCTGGCAACCCGAGTGCTGGTGACGACATCAATTCTTCTTTCAGGGTTTTAAAAGCGGCGTCTTGTTCAAGTCCCCACTCGAGTGGCGACTTTTCTTCTCCCTTGGTGGCCTCATATAGTGGTTTGGCAATCTGAGCAAAGTTGGGTATCCATATCCGGCAGTATCCTGCTGCTCCCAGAAAGGCTCTGACTTGCTTTCTGGTAGTTGGGGTTGGGATACTGCACACGGCTTCTTTTCTCTCGCGTCCCAACTGTCGGCTTCCTTTGGTTAGACGGAAGCCCAAGTATTTTACTTCTTTTTGGCATAGCTGTGCTTTTGCTCTGGAGACTTTGTATCCAGCTTCATCCAATAGTTGCAAGAGGTCAGTAGTGGCTTGTATACATTCACTTTCCGATGTGGCAGCTACCATTAGGTCACCTACATATTGGAGGAGTACTCTTTTCCCAGGGGCCACTGGGTAGCTTGAAAGATCTTGGTTTAGTGCAGCACTGAAAATGGTGGGTGAATTCTTGAATCCTTGAGGTAATCGTGTCCAAGTGAGTTGGCCCCGTCTCCCTGAGACAGGGTCCTGCCATTCGAAGGCAAACAGCAGTTGGCTAATTGGGGCTAATCTTATGCAGAAAAATGCATCTTTCAGATCCAAAACAGTAAAATGAGTAGCTTCAGCAGGAATCAATCCTAAGAGTGTGTAAGGATTCGGCACAACTGGATGTATGGTCTCAACTGCTTCATTCACTCTCCTTAAATCTTGCACTGGGCGGTAGTCACCTGTCCCAGGCTTCTTCACTGGCAGGAGAGGAGTGTTCCATGGTGACTGACAAACTTTGAGTAGGCCATACTCCAGCAGCCTTAGCAAGTGGTGATGAATGCCTTCAATTGCTGCTCTTGGAAGTGGGTATTGCTTGACGTGTACTGGCTGTGCACTAGGCTTGAGGTTCACAATTATTGGAGCTATATGTTTGGCCAGGCCTGGTGGATTGCCCTCTGCCCATACTCCAGGAGGGGCATCAATGCTTTTCAAAGTAGGTTCAAAATAGGTATCAACGATTGGCTCAGTACTTGGCTCGGTACTATAATATCTCCATTATTCTTCTCTTGGAACAGTAAGCAACATCAGTCCAGCAGGTTTTGACTGGGAATTTACTGTCATTTGCATCTCTCCTTTCTCAGTAAAGGATATTTGGGCCTGTAGTTTAGCTAGCATATCTCGTCCCAGTAATGGCACTGGGCACTCAGGCATGTAAAGGAATTGGTGCGTTATTTGCTGTCCTCCTAAATTACATATACGATTTTGAAGAAAAGACTTTGTGGCTTTTGCGCCAGTCGCTCCTACAATGGTGACTGCTCTTGTAGAAAAAGGGGCTATTTGTTTATCTACTACAGAATGTTCTGCTCCAGTATCAACCATAAAGTCCATGAATTGGTCTCCTATTTGTATACTGACCATAGGCTCCTGGAGACCTAAAGCGAATTCGGAGCCCGGTCTGTCCTAATCTGCTTCATCCAGATCATAGGCTGTGGCGGCTGCCACTCCCTGGATGGCCTCTGTGCGTTCGCGTTGAGATTGTTCTCGATTGGTTCCTCTACGATTTTGGGGCCGGCCTCTCTCTGTTTCCCTCCAAGGGGTGTGTTCCCCTTCATCCTGAGAGGCTTCTTCGAGTCCTTCCTCCCTGCAATAAGCGCATTGGTTCGCGCCTAATGGGGGCCGGTCATCTCCTCGGCCCCGCCCTCTTCCTCTGCTCCTTTGACTAGGGACACCTCCCCTTTTCTGTTCCACTATGGCCGCAGCCAAAAAATCTGCTTTCTTCTTCATCCTTCGATCACTTTCTCTCTGTGTTTCATTATCACTATTCACATACACTTTATGAGCGACTTCTAGTAACTGTGTTGCATTCATGCCCACAAACCCTTCTAATTTCTGTAGCTTATGTCTAATATCTGGTTGTGACTGGTTTACAAAAGCAGAATTCACCATGCATAAGCTTCCTGGTGCATCTGGGTCGTAGGGAGTGTACATCCTATACGCTTCAGTCAATCTTTCATAAAATACTGCAGGGCTCTCATCTATGCCCTGATTAACTTCGGTCACTTTAGAGAGATTCATGGCTTTCTGACCCCCCTTTCTCAGACCTTGCATGAGGCCTTGGCGGAACCGTGACAGGGCTCTGGATCCTAATTCAGTATTTGGATCCCATTTGGGGTCTTCGTTAGGGAATTCTTTCTGAGCTGCTTCGCGATTGTCTATTCCTGCTCTTCCAACTCCCTCTGCTACAGGATTATCTGCTAGCCAGTCGATAGCTGCTCGCTTAATTCGTGTCCGCTCCTCAGTGGTAAATAAAGTAGACAGGAACTGACGACAATCTGCCCAAGTGGGTTGGTGAGTTTCCATAATTGTATGCATTAATTCTGTTAACTCTTGGGGCTTATTAGTGTAAGAAGCATAATGCATTTTCCAGTTCAACAAATCAGCAGTGGAGAAAGGCACATATACTAGACTCAGGGGTCCCGCTACTATCTGGTCATGCTCATCTCGCACGGGTAGTCCCGGGACTTGCCGTAGTGGCAGCATTTTCTTAACAGAAGTTTTCTGTAGCCTCACAGAAACTTTCTTAGCAATGGGTTTCTTATGCACAGCGCGTTTGGCTTGGGGCGCCCTCTCTCGCTACGGGTGAGCTTATGCTGGCCACTGACACTACACTGTCTGTGTTGCCTTGAGAGGACTCTTCCTCTTCTTCTTCTTCTTCTGACTCAGCCTTTTCTTGATCCTCAGGCGTGCCTGAATCCTCATCAAGAGGGGGATCCTCTACTCGCTCTTCTGGGTGTGATTCCGGAGTTGGGTCTCGCTGTCGCTGCGGGACTGCCGCAGGACGCGGGGGTACTTTTACTGGATGCTGGGCTCGGGGCTGTCTAGTTACAACTCTCGGGGACTCAGGATCTACCAGAATAGGTTTCTGACTAGATTTCTCAGCTGTCCCTGCCTTCGGGGTCTGATCTGTCAGTGCTAACAATATCCTGCACTGCTCTTCATAGCAACACTTCGCCCAAGGGGGCGGATTCTCACAAATACTTAACCAAGAGTCTATATAAGGGTACTGATCATGGTGCGCTACTCGCACCTTCTGATGAACTGATCGAATAATTCCTAGGCTAAATGTGCCATCTCGCGGCCACAGGGGGTCTATGATGGGCCACTCCCTAGTACACAAAAGCTGCAATCGTGAGGCAGTCATTTTCACTCCATAATATCCTTTATTAAAATACTTGATCATACATTCTAACGGAGTGTGCCTAGTAGACCCCGCCCCTCCCATATCGATGTGTGCGCGCAACAACAAACAGAAGGGAAAAGGAGGGCGGACCGTGGGTAAGGGGTCCTCACGGCCCTAGAAACATTTAGGGGAAACAAATAACAAGACAAGACGACGGTCGCTTCCTCCTTTTTACGACCTGGACGCGGTCACCCGGCCAGGAAATGCGTTACTCAGGAGTCCGCCTTTGCTTGGTCCGTGCTGCCAGACCTCTCATTCACACTTCATTCACACAATCATGCTAGCAACGTATCCCAAAAAATAGCCCAATCCTGTCTCTGCTGACTAGGCTATATCAAATTCCAAAATCTAAATCAAAAAGACGATGGTTTCGCCCCGCGCATACTCATGCAGGGTTAATCGGACCGTCTTGAGAGTTGATCATGCTCTCTTACCAAATATCAAATTCCAAAGTTTCAAAGTTCAAACAGCAGTTCTGCTCTGACTCAGCTGTCTAGTCAAATCAAAACTATACTCACCGGATCCGGTTCCCGCTCCCAAGCAAGCGCATGAGTTGGATCTCGGACTCCCCCCACGGGTTCGAGGTGTTGGCTCCAACCGGGTCCGGCACCCGCCGAGGCCTGGCCCAACTCCCTCCGATACAACTGGACCGGTGGCGCCTGGGAGCCGAGCCCACGTCGGGAGGGCACGATCCCGGCAGGACCAAACCTGTAGAGGCGGAAAGTCGTGGTATATTGCCCTGCATACCCTCTATTACCACACCTTCCCGGCCAATGCACCAAGAATATGTAGCGGCAGAGCGCAAACAATCCAATAATACCAGGAGTCTGTTCAGAAGGTCCAAATCATTTATTTGTGCACAAGACTCAAGCAGAATCACATTCAAAATGGCTGAGCAATGGCTGTTAGTAAAACAACAACTTTTATAGCTTTCTTTCCCATTCTAGACATAGGCAAACTTTTCATTGGTCCCGGTAACCCCTCGTACACCTTCTATTGGTCCCGGTACCGATATGGCTATCCAATGAGGGCTCTTGACTGGGCTTAGCACCTGCTCACCCCCCTTACAGTCCCAATTACAATGGTCAGTTCTCTAACTTTGATACTTTTCTCCTCCAAGGTCGCTAACCAGCTGGAATATGTGGGAAAGCAGGGCACTGTAACCTTTCTCTCAACAGAGTTAATTAATTCCATAGAAGCTGCACACATTTTATCAGTGTTAATTAAAATGGTTTACTGTTTTCTCTGAGTTTCGTTTCTGCTCAGCTAGGTTCATTTAAGCTGAATTAAGTTTCAGTTCTATGGAGGCAATATTGGGGGGGGGGGGTTTCACTCCTCAGGGCCTAACCACAGGCTTCATTTACAGGTCAAGCTGCTTAGGCCTGCCTGCCTTCATTCAGCGTGGATCATAGGCCTTCGCCTACCACAGTTTCATGGACCATCATTGGAAGGAACCCAGGTTCCCCCCTCCTCACTTTTATTCCCAGTCCCCTCTACTACAGCCATTAGAACAACAGCCCCCTTGAGTGAAGGCCACAGATCCCAGAAAGGGCAATTTTCAGCTAAGGCAGGGATTCTCAAACCATTCTTCGGGACACACTAGCCAGCCAGGTTTTCATGACAACCACAATGAATATGCATGAGAGAGATTTGCATACAATGGAGGCAGCACATGCAAATCTCTCTCAGGTATATTCGTTGTGGTTATCCAGAAACCTGACTGGCTAGGTGGGTCCCGAGAACTGGGTCGAGAACCCCTGAGCTAAGGTGACGTGCTTCTTGTAGGATAGAATTACTTGTGGCATCCAGCGAAGTGACTCCTACAGAAACCTACGGCACCAAGTGATTTCCAGTCGGCTGTTGTCGCTGATTAGAGTCGTGTGGATAATCATCCAATTGAAGATCAGGAAGATCAGGAGGAAGCAAAAGGAAAACAAAGGCCAAGATAAAAAAAACAAAGTTGTGTGAAACATAAAAGTTATGTATTTGGGTTCTGGATCAAACTGTGTAGCATAGCAAACAATTGATGCATGATAATGTTGCAAACAGATAGGAGCATGGTATCAGGTTCATTGTACACTCCAGTGGAGAAGGGCTGCCAATCAGTTCATGTCCTCAGGCAGGCCTGGATTTACTCCCATTGCATGCTGGGAGATGTAGTTTCTCCTGCTTTCTTTGACAGATTTTATTGGATTGCAAGAAGTATGTCCAAATACACACAGGCACATTTTCATAACAATTATCCTTTCTTCTCAAGAACGACTGAATGTAAATCATGAAATATTCTGTAACTATTGGAGGCGCTAGGCTCCTATACATTTTCTATTTCAAATCTATATATGTACTGGCTTAGCTAATAATATGCCTTCTGTAATGGCTTAATTAATAAATAGATACCAATTTTTTTAAATGCCTCAAGCCTGTTTCAAAGTGCTGTTGGTTTTACCAGTAGGTCTATTTTCCATGGTGCCCTTGGGGAGGGGGCATGAGCCAGGACTGAAGCGACACAGCGACCGTGATTGCTATTTGCCGCATGTACTGTAAAGGAGCTGATCTTGTGCAAGTTCACAGATTACCAGATGCCTTTGGGTCCTAGAGGGAAGGGTGAGCTGAATCTGGCTTTGTCTCATTGCTGTTCTTAGAGAACCTGGAACTACCTGTCTATCTGTAACATCTGTAGTGGTACTGACATGAAAATATTTTCCGGATACTGGGGAAGCCGTATAATTAATCATCCCATGTGGAATTTCCAAATGTGCTGTATTCAGTACAGGTGTAGTTCGCCCTCTTGTGTTTGTGATAGACTGTGGGGGTCTTTTACTAATGGGTGCTAAGGTGTTGCACCTAACGCATGATTAGCACCAAATCCATGGTGCATTAGGTGCAACACCCCCGCATTAACTGTCAGGGACCTGGAAAGTATTTCCCTGGCAGTCAACACGGAGCCTTGTCCCATAGTGTGCGGTGTTAACACAGTACTAACTTTGCCAAGCTCACCACACCCACTCTCCACCCCTACTCTGCCCACTCACACCTCTAACGCAGGTTGCACATTTAGCGTGGGAATCATCCTGCGCTAAATGCCATGGCCCTGCACTACCTGGCAATATGTGTCCCAATGTGCCTTAGCGCAGCTAGACCGCGTACTGCCCGATTAGCGCCTGTTAGTAAAAGACCCCCTGTGTGTGTGCACGTGAGAGAGAGAGAGGGAGAAAGAGAGAGAGGGTCCCTTCTGAGGGGCTCCTACCAAACGATTATATAATTCATTATTCTAATTATTGCAAAGGTGCAATGTTATGCCCTAGCTGCCTAGCGACTCTTGCAGCAATTATGTTTCGAGGACCATCAATCAGTGGGATAGCATGACCCCATTGTTTAGGAATTTGGACTACAGAGAAAAAATCCACCAATCTCCTAAATAAGGTTGCTAATTTTGAAAAATTAAAAAAGAAACTCAGCCACCCCCTTCAATCCTTATCTCCCCGCTTTTTCTCACGTGCGTTCAAAATTTGTGGCTGCTGCCGCCGCTGTCACTGCTGCTGCCGCATCCAGAGCGGGGCTTAGGACTGGTGCTGTGGGGGATGGGGGATGGCAGACAGAAGATGGCAAAATGCTGGTTTAAAGGTCCCATTGGCTTCCAAACTTCAATCCAAACCAACCAGGCTACTCATACACTGACTTGCGTGGAGTTCTCCCATCTGATCGACTTTTGATTTCCTACTAATAACTTTGACTCTGGAGTAGAGCAAATGCGAGAGAAAGTGAAGAGCTCTCCTCGGGAGACGCCTTCAATGTTAGCCATGGTAGTATGAGCAACCTGTCTATCTCTCATTAAATTGCAAGAGCCTGCAGGCACAGGAATGTGGGAAACTTTTTATTGAATAACCGAAGCAATGTTCTTCTTAGCAGATGCATGAGGGAAGAGGTTTCAGTAATGAAACATTTTTTTTTATAAGAAAGACACAGAATCAAAGTAGGGTGGGGGTCAGTTTTCAAAGATATTGATCCAGGTCAGTTGGTCTGACTGAAGAAGTTCTTTCTCGGATGCAGACATAAGCCTGTAGTCACATGAAGGAGGAGAGCCTGTCTTACCACTGGTCTGCACCCAAGATGCAGGAGGTACCCAGGGGATGGAGAAGGAAAAGGACCCTAGTTTGGGGGAGGAGGGAGCAGTATTTCTTCATTTTGGTGTGCTGGACTGTGGGTGCTGGATTTACTTTGGAATTATTGGGGTTGCGACTTTTGGATTTATCCAGTTGGATTTCTGGCCTTTTGACTTGGCACTGGACATGTACCATCAGGACCATTTCTGACCCGCTGTTGTTCCGGTGCTTGGTCGTTTTATGGCATTTCATGTACTCCTTGACTAGTCAAAGCTGACCAAGACATTAACTGACTCCTGACGCAGGCTTTCGTACCAAAACGTGACCAAGTCAGGTTCTCAAATAAAGTTTGGTGACAGTGAAGAGATCCTTGGTGTGGCTGTGGTTCTCCTCCGCTCTTTTGGTGTACTGTTTTGCCCAACCACAAGGCAAACTAGGAGATCACCTAGGGCAGTAGCTTGTGGGGGATGGCAAAGAGCAGAGCATTCAAAGCTAAACAATAGGTTCTAACAGCTGGGGCCGTGGGGAGGGAAGGCACAATGCTTAAGGTTTTCTTAGTTCAACAAAATATAAATGTGATCACTTTCCGGAGCGGAAAATACTATATAGTAACTTTAGAACAAAAACGCTCCACTCTTCACCATGTGAGGTATATATTTCTTGCAACCGGGTCTCAGACTCATACGGAGCTAATTTCATGGGTTTACAAGCAGAGCTCAGACCCACAGCTCACAGTTGCATCAACGACCCGTATATGTTGCTGATGTGTAAATAGTGCTAGGCTCAAGACAGATAATTTTCCCACAAAGAGTATATCACAACTCAAAAAAACTTTTAAAAAGTGGTACTTATCTGAACGAGCTAGTATTTCCCCAACGCCAACCTTCGCGCTGGTGCGTTTCACTCTTAGGTTTTTTCAAGGGGATTTCGTTCGCACTACGCCGATATTTCACGCTCTCAAACCGGCCGCTGTCTTCTGCATTGTTCATTTAAACAGTTGTTGCCAACTGTTTTTGTTCTAACGTTACTATAAGGTTTTCTTAGGGCAGTGTTTCCTGTGTCCGACTTTCACCACGTGTTGCTTTTCAGGCAGCGGCTCAATATCGCCACTGTTCGGTTAGCAATGGCTGTCTCCCCGAAAAGCCCCAAAGCAAACCGTTTTCCTTAGTTGACCACTTTCCTCTTAAATGTTAACACAAAATTGAGGCCTGTTATTCGTTCAACTAGATTTAGGGGTATGTTTACTAAAACCCCGTTAGGTGCGCGCCGTGCTATTGTGCGGGATGCCATAAAAGGAGTGGGTGTGTCAGTTTGAAAAAGCAAACTGGGATTATTCATGCGCTAATGTGCACGGCGCACTAATGTGCGCCGCGCACATTAGCGCATGAGAAACGCGCGCGGGAAGCATATGTGGCGCGCTGATGTGCAAGCACAGGAGCAGAGCCACAATACAATGGTTAAGACACTGACCAATGATGCAGGGATCATGGGTTCAATCCCCCACTGTGCCCAATGAAGAAGGCTGGCGGAGGCATTACCTGTTAAAGGTAATATTGCAGTCTGAGGCATTTTAATTACTGCTACTAGCAAACGCACACTGAAAGCACTGTAACATAAGGCGCCCCATAAGGTACCCCAGAGGGCACATTTTAAAGTGCACTGTCCGCCACGGCACCCTACAATGTTGCTTATAGGGCGCTTTATAGGGTGCCGTATGAGGTACCGCAAGGTCACAGCACTGTTTTTGATGGCAGCACTGTGCAGTTTAAGGAATGAAAATCATATATAGGTGCGCTGACATGCAAGGAGGAGCAGCAGTGTAGCACAATGGTTAAGACACTGACCAATGATGCAGGAGTCATGGGTTCAATCCCCTACTGTGCCTAATGAAGAAGGCTGGTTGAGGCATTACCTGTTATAGGTAATATTGCTTTAGGAGGCATTTTATTTTTATTTTAATTAGTGCTGCCAGCAAACACACCCTCAAAGTATTGTAACATAAGGTGCTGCATAAGGCGCCTCATAGGGTACCCCAGAGGGCACATTTTAAAGTGCACTGTCCGCCACGGCACCCTATAATGTCCCCTATAGGGCACCCTATAAGTCGCTCCACAGGATAACGTATAGTGCACCTTATATGGACGGTAACCATAAGGTGCCCTATAGAGCGCCCTCTGAGGCACCTTATGGGTACAGTACGCTGAGGGTGTTTTTGCTGGCAGCAATAATGTACATTAAAAAGAGATAATGCTTTGGGCAGCCCGATCAAATAACCCCACTGTGGGTTTGAACCCATGACCTCTGGCTCCACAGGCAGTGAAGTAACCAGTGGGCTACAGCTCTATAGCTGCTAGCAAGCCCCTGGCTGGCTGCAGAGGGACTGCACGTCACCACACAGACAGTCTGCTGTGGTCACCAGGATAGGTTTAGCCCACCCGTACCCATGATGCACTGCACATGCAAATCAGCTGTCTACAGATGAACACAAGATGGGGTATGCACCCCCACAGCACCTCGGCCTGGTAGGGGGAACTGACCATGTGTGTTAGTGGCACAGAGTAGCTACACACCGTCACATTGTACGGGTACTGTGCTCACCCTGAGTGTGTGGTGGGGCACCCAGCACCAGGTCCACAGCACCTTCCATAGCAGAAATAGGCCATGCTGCAGGTCCCCAGCAGTGCTAATATGTGAGATAGGTAGTTTCTGCAGAAACACCTTGGATATATCTGTCTGTTTCAGTCAGATGTAGCCCCTGTGGACCCCCCAGGAGGATCATGCACCACCACCACCACCACCCCCAGGGCAGCAAACAGGGCCTCCCATCAACAGATCCACATTCTACCTCCCTGCAATGGTGGCAGTAGAGAGGACCATCAACCCAAGTCCTGCTGGGAAACAGACACCCTACAGGGCAGTCAATGCAGCTCTGTACACATCCATAACACAATAGCAGACAGACATTTTATTTATTTATTTTATTTACGGTTTCTTTTATACCGCGCTATTTGACATCAGTGCGGTTTACAATGAACAGAAACTACACATCACAAAAATTGATCAGTGCTTACAATGAACAGGACCATGAACTGGGTATACATTAAACAGGTTTCATAAACAGAGAACATAATAAAACTATGTACAAAAAGCAACTATGTACAAAGCAGCTAAATGCAGCTAATGTTTCTTGATGAGAGGAGAAGCAAGGTTAGGCCTGGATATAATAAGCTGCACCCCACCACTATCTGATATTTTCCTGCAGCAGGCCTTCAGCCACTGCACCCTGCAAGGCACTCCAAGACACATACCAGCAGCAAACAGTCTGCTAGCTAGTCCATAGTGCATGTTCCTGGTGGAAATGCATGCACCCAGAACTGGGATGTCAGCATACACAACAAGCAGATAAGTCAGTGACTGGGCCCCAAAAGGAAACCCATAAATATCACATGAAAAAAATACTATATAGCACTATGGGGGAGCCTAGCCATGCTGTGGTCACTGCACAATCAGGGTGAGAGTGATCTCCCGGCAGGACATGCTTTGGCCACCCTATCTGTGTAGGTGGTGGCCGGGCACTAAAATGTCCTAGCCAGTGCCCTATGCCCTGCGCAGATGCATCCTGGCCAAGCCACCCTGTCTGGCCTATACCCATGGTACCTTGCTCCTCATTATGCACATTGGCAGGCCAATACTGGCAACAGTGCTGGCAGTGTGGACTGTGGAGGGTGTTTGCAGCCACCACACACTGGATAGACAGACACACACTCCCACACCTATGCCAGCATTGTGCTACTATAGAGGAGTTTAGCAGCCCTGGCCACCACACCAGTCCTGGGCACAGTGCAGGCATGGATATGGTACGCAATACTGTTGGGGGTCACTCCCCAGGGTGGTAAACACTGTCAGAGACCAGACCTGAAGCACACTCCACACACATCAGAAAGGTTGTTATGATGGAGCTCAATCAGCAAACTGTGCTTAATGTAGGAATTGCTATCTGCCAGTAATCATAGCAAACGTTTGATAGCTGTGTACCTTATACCCAGGTGTAGGGTGGCATTGCTAAGGTATGCAAGTGCTAGTATTGGGAGATGCACGCAGGGCCCAATGTCCTGCCTCTCCAGGAGGCATTGGCTAATGGGGCCTGTGGGTGTGGGTGTGGGTGTGTCTGCCCCTGTTGGCTGCTGCTTTACGGCAGAGGTTCCCAACTCCAGTCTTGGTGTGCCAAACACTGTTCGGGTTTTCATGCTGTCCCTCATGAATATGCATGAGATACATCTGCGTACCATGGGGGTGGTGCATAGATATGCAGCACAGGCATCTTTATTAGAGGCAGCATGGAACCTGAATGGTGTTTGGCCCTCCAGGACTCCATTTGGGAGACTCTGCTCTAGGTAATGCGCCTATTTATGGTGTCTTTGCTCTGTAGGGTAAAATGTAGGTGTTTTGGGCAGGTTTAAGTCATCTGCAATAAACGTTCTGTCTGTATTAGCACGTTGTAGTAGTGGGTAAAATATGGGGATTGGGTTGGCAGTCACCATAGCTGGGACTTGAACCTTTGACCTTCTGCCTCCAAACACACTGGTTGCATGCACTGCACCACTGTGTTGCCACAGAGACAGTGCATTCCCTGATGATAGCATGACTGTTTGTCAGACAGAGCCTGTCTGTTGCAGTGCACGGCACCCACCTACACAGGGCTAGGCCATGGTCTGCTCTGGGCAGCTGCCACTGCCCCCTCCACCACCAGTACCCCTCCGCCACCATGCTGACATGGCCTTATATTGGAGACATCATAAAACCTGAATGATTTGTGGCCCTCCAGGCCTGCATTTGGGGGACTCTGGTCTAGGTAATGCGCATGTTTCTGGTGTCTGTGCTCGGTGGGGTAAAATATAGGCGTATTAACCATGCATATGTTCTCTGCAAAAAAGGTTTGTCCTTACTATCACGGTTTAGTAGCGGGTAAAATATGGGGACTGGATTGGCAGTAGCCCCAGCTGGGACTTGAACTTGTGACCTTCTGCTCATGAACAGACTGGCTGTGTTCACCGCACCACACTGTGCTCACAGAGACAGTGCAGTCCCTGGAGATACCATGGTTGTTTGTCAGACAGAGCCTGTCTGTTGCAGTGCATGGAATCCACCTACACAGGGCTAGGCCATGGTCTGTTCTGGGCAGCTGCCACTGCCCCCCTCTACCTCCAGTACCCCTGTGCCACCATGCTGACATGCCCTTCTGCTGGTGGTGCTGGTGGTATGCAGTCTCAGGCCATCCTGTGTGCGGGTAGGCGGCTGCCTATGGTGCGGGTTCTGGGGTAGGGGTGCCTGCATAACTGTCCGCACGTCCCCCAATCACTGCCTGCCAATGTTCTGTGCCCTTGGGGGTACTTGCTGGGTACTATCCCCTGTGACACTGTGATAAACACTCTCGTGCCCATGTTGGGCCCTCATCAGTTGCTGTCTGGCTGCTGTTCAGTTTCAGCATTCCTAAGTGCCATCTAGGCATCTGCCTAGTCCGCACTGTGCCCCAGCTGCACCACAGCATGTGCTGCCTGCAGCCCTCTGTATCACCTTTCCCAGCATCTGTCCAGTTGCCCATTCCAACATGCCCGCCCTGCTGTTGTGGAACATGTGCATGCCATAGGTAACCTGTCCAATGGAGAGGGAAACCCTGATCAGTGCTCTTTCACTGTGGGATCATTCACCTTGTATGGGGACGGAGCGTAGGCCCTTCCAAAATTCATATTTATTTTTTGCGGCTTTCTTGGGAGTGTTTTTTGATGTTTCCCATTATTATCACTTTTGCCCAGCTTGATTATAATTATTTTTTATTTTTTTGGGGTCATTTTCAATGTTTATGTGCACTTTTGTACCATGCACATGTATCACACTTATCACTGTTTTGTAGGTTTCCCTGGTTTTGCTGTACATTGCTGACATAAATGGTTTCTCTTCCCTTTAAATTGGCTCTACCGCGAGGTTTTCACTCGCGGTATTTTTTACCTTGAATTTCAGCCCCGCTAGTGTGCGGGGAGCCTCTCCCCTTCCACTATCCACCCATTGACCCCTTCTCTCCGCCCCTGGGGAGCCTTCCTCCGCCCTCCGGGAGCCTTTCCACGCCTTTATCGCACATTAGCGCGCCGCGCACATGAGCGTGCACTTTAGTGCGCCGCGCACCTGTGCGGGGCACATTTTTGCCCCGTAATGCGACATTAGCATGCACTAAGGTACCTTAGCGCACGCTAATGTGCGCCATGCACATTAGCGCAGTTTAGTAAACATACCCCTTAGGAGCCTAATTTAAGAGTTTAGTGCTGAAAATTACTACTAATCCCTTAACATTTTTCCCCACCCTAAATCCATCCACCCCTGTAACCACCCACCTTTAGGTTCCTGAATTTAGGAGTTTAGAAAATAAATTTAAGAACTCAGCACTTTAAATTTTCAAAGAGTCAGTTTAGGAGCATAAAGTTAGGAACATAAATCCTTTGAAAACTGACCCTAGAATATAGAACATAGAAACATAGAAATATGACAACAGAAAAAGACCACATGGTCTATCTAATCTGTCCTTCCATATCAACAAGTACAACAGTCCCCTTTTTTACCTTTAGAGATCCTCTGTGTTTGTCCCATGCTTTTTTGAATTCAGTTACTGTCCTCATCTCTACCACCTCCAATGGGAGACTATTCCACGGATCCACTACTCTTTCTGTAAAGAAATATTTCTGCATATCACTCCTGAATCTATCTCCTTTCACCCTCATCTCATGTCCGCTCGTAGCAGAACTTGCTTTCAATTGAAAGAGACTCTCCCCCTGAACATTTATGCCACAGAGGTATTTAAACATCTCAATCATATCACCTCTATCCCGCCTTTCCTCTAAGGTGTACATATTAAGATCCTTCAGTCTGTCCTCATATGCTTTATAATGAAGACCACTAATCATTTTAGTAACCACCCTCTGCACCGACTCCATCCTGTTCACATCCTTTTGAAGGTGCTGTCTCCAGAATTGCACATTATACTCCAAATGAGTTCGCACCAAAGACTTATACAGAGGCATTATTACCTCCTTTTTTCTGCTAGCCATTCCTCTCCGTATGCACCCAAGCATCCTTCCAGCTTTTGCCGTAGCCTTTTCTACCTGCTTAGCTACTTTAAGATCATCAGACACAACCACGCCTAGGTCCCGCTCTTCTTTAGTGGACAAAAGTACTTCACCCCCTATACTATATTGCTCCCTTGGATTGCTGCAGCCCAAATGCATGACCTTACATTTTTTAACATTAAATCCCAGCTGCCAAATTCTAGACCATTCTTCAAGCTTAGCTAGATCTCTCCTCATGTTATCTACACCTTCCTGGGTGTCTACTCTATTGCAGATTTTGGTATCATCCGCAAAAAGGCAAACCTTACCCGACAGCCCTTCCGCTATATCACTAACAAAGATGTTAAAAAGAATCGGATCAAGGGCAGATCCCTGGGGCACACCACTGGTAACCTCCTGCTCCTCAGAGCGAGCTCCATTTACCTGTACTCTTTGTCACCTCCCACCCAACCAATTTCTAACCCAAGCAGTAGCTTTAGGGTCCATCCCTAGGGTGCCCAGTTTATTTTTAAGTCACCTGTGACGAACAGTGTCAAAGGCTTAACTGAAATCTAAATACACCACATCTAGGGCTCTCCCTCGGTCCAACTCCCTGGTCACCCAGTCAAAGAAATCAATCAGATTTGTCTGACAAGACCTGCCTCTGGTGAATCCATGCTGCCTTGGATCCTGTAATCTGCTGGACTCCAGAAACCTCACTATTTTCTCTTTCAGCAGCGTTTCCAATAATTTACTCACCACCGACGTTAAACTAATCGGCCTGTAGTTTTCAACCACATCCTTACTTCTGCTTTTGTGTAAAGGCACCACATGAGCCTCTCTCCAGTCCTTTGGCACCACTCCTGACTCCAACGAGGCATTGAAAAGGTCAGTCAGTGGAGCTGCTAGAACGTCCCCAAGTTCCCTCAGTATTCTCGGGTGTATCCCATCCGGTCCCATCGCTTTGTCTACTTGAAGTTGAGCTAGTTTCTCACAGACACAGTCTTCTGAAAATTGTTCAAGATGTCCCTCACTTCTGTTCCTGTTTGTGGGTGTTTTATGAGGTCCTGCTCCTGGTTCTTCATCTGTGAACACAGAACAGAAATACTTGTTAAGCAATTCCGCTTTATCCTTCTCAGCTTCTACATATTCCTCCCCTGCACCCTTGAGTCTGACAATACCACTTTTGCCCTTCCTCTTCTCACTAACATATCTGAAAAATGTCTTATCCCCCCATTTTATTGCATTGGCTATTTCTTTCTCCTTTTGAATCTTTGCCTTCCTGACTACTTTGCTAGCTTCTCTAAGTTTTTCCAAATATAGGTGCCTTTCTTCCTCTCTCTGTGATCTCTTGTATTTCATGAAAGCCTCCCTCTTTTTCTTCACTTTTTCAGCTACTTTTTTCGAAAGCCATAGCGGTCTCCTTTTCCTTTTACCTTTATTTACCATTTTAACAAAAAGGTTGGTTGTCCTTAAATATCCCCTTTCAGTTTTGCCCACTGTTTTTCTACATCCCCCAGCTGTACCCATCCCACTAACGACTCCCTGAGGTATTGGCCCATCTTGGCAAAGTTAGTCTTCCTAAAGTCTAAGATCCTCACCTTAGAATGGATTCTAACAGCCCTAGTCCTAATACTGAACCACACCATCTGGTGATCACTGGATGCAAAATGATCTCCCACTACAACATCAGAAACACTTTCACCATTGGTAAGCACCAAGTCCAGTATGGCCCCTTCACGTGTGGGGTCTGTTACCAATTGCCTGAATAGTTCTCCCAGAATCCAGGATCTCTTTACTTTTAGATGATACTGCAGCAGGAATGTGCCAATCAACATCTGGCATATTGAAATCTCCTATCAGTAGCACTTCCCCTTTTCTAGCAATGCTGCGTATGTCTTTAATTAACTCTCTGTCTACCTCTTCCTCTTGTGAGGGAGGTCTGTATATCACACCAATGCAAATAGATTTCTCTTTCCCTCTTTCCAGTTTAACCCACAATGCCTCCTCTCTCCCTTTTAAGCTCTGTAATTCCAACGCTTTAATAGTAGTTTTTACATATAGTGCCACTCCTGCTCCCCTTCTTCCTACCCTGTCCTTTCTGAATAAAGCATAGCCAGGTATAGTTACATCCCAATCATGGTTTTCTGTGAACCATGTTTCTGTAACTCCCACTAAATCCAAGTAAGCCACTCCCACCAAAGCTTCAACATCAGGGATCTTATTTCCCATGCTACGGGCATTTATACACACTGCTTTCCATATGTTACCCCTGTTACCGATTTCCATAAAGGTATTTAATGTATCACCTACCTGGGGATTTTCAAATACCTGGGGGCTTTCTTCACCCATCCCCAACAAATCTAGTTTAAAGCCCTCTTCAGTAGATTAGCCAGTCTACTACCGAAGACACGTTGACCTTTCTTGGACAGATGGATGCCATCTCTGCTCTGCAACCCTTGGAACAGCATCCCATGGTCTAGGAAACCAAAACGCTCTCGATGACACCATCCACGCAGCCATGCATTCATCTCCAGGATGCGAGCCTCTCTGCCTTGGCCTTTACCCTCAACAGGGAGGATTGAAGAGAACACCACCTGTGCACCTAACTGCTTCACCCTCTGTCCCAGAGCCATGAAGTCACTTTCGATACATTCTGAGGGATACCTGGCAGTATCATTTGTTCCAACATGGATTAGCAACATTGGGTAAGAGTCAGTGGGCTTGATGAGTCTCGGCAAACTCTCCGTAACATCTTGGATTTTGGCACCAGTCAGACAGCATACCTCTCTGGATATCAAGTCTGGTCGGCAGATGGATGCCTCAGTATCCCTCAGAAAAGAGTCTCCAACCATCACTACCCTTCGCTTCCTTGTGGTCACTGATTCTGCAACTTTGGGGTACTTGAGCTCTGGTTCTTCCCTTTTCAGGGATGCTTTCACCTCCTCCACTTCCAGGGCTGCATAATGGTTCTTCAATTCAAGGGCTGGAGAAGTTGGATTGGTGATTCTGCAGGCCCTGGTGACTTGCTTCCAACCATCGACATTCTGTTGGCACCCATCTTCTCCTCTGCTGGAGAGCTTGGTTACTGCAAGAAGCATCTCATCAATGTACTTCTTACTGTCTTGAATGCTCCTCAGCCTCGCCACCTCCTCTCTGAGTTCCTCCACTTGTTTCCTCAGAGCTTCAGCATGCAGGCACCCTACACATGGAACCAGTCCTTCAACTGGCATTAGGACCTCTGTCTGGACAGAGGCAGAAGCTTTAATGGGGGCAACAGCTTTAGTGATATGAGTTTTCCCAGCCTTTGTTCTGTTTGTGAAGCTTAGGTATCTGTTAAAGCAAAAGAGAGAGATCTACCAAGTACCAGCTGTTTTCCCAGCTGTCCTTTCAGAGAAAAAACAGTTAAATCTCTTTAATTATATTCAAAATGTGCTGCTCCAAGTCTCTGTGCTTTGTTAAATGGGGAGGTGCCCTATAAAACAAGACTGCTCACTAGGGGTGGGTGGGAATCGGGGTGGGTAGGGAGGAAACTAACTCCTGATTAGGTGTCAGCAGTTCCCAAAAGCTGAGAAGGTTACTAGAGTTCAACAACCTACTCTGCTCAAGGAAATTTCTACTAAAGCACCAAAAAGAAAGTAACTTTGCTTTAAAAATATACAAAAAACCTTTTAAGAGCTCCCAGTCAGAGAGCTAGCAATTTAATAAAAATAAACCCTCAAATCCTTACTGTTGTTTGACCTGTAGAGCCCCTGTTAGGAATGCCTCAACAGGACAGGGCTCTGGAGCCTTTTATGCAGGCCTCAGTTGCTCTCAGGTAATCAGGCCCACTAACTCCTGATTAGATGTCAGCAGTTCCCAAAGCTGAGAAGGTTACTAGAGTTCAACAACCTACTCTGTTCAAGGAAAGTTCTACTAAAGCACCAAAAAGAAAGTAACTTTGCTTTAAAAATATACAAAACCCCTTTTAAGAGCTCCCAGTCAGAGAGCTAGCAATTTAATAAAAGTAAACCCTCAAATCCTTACCGTTGTTTGACCTGTAGAGCCCCTGTTAGGAATATAGCAGGTCAGTCTGCGTATGCTAGTTGATCTCAGGTTTTCCCCTCAGTCGTTTGCAACTGAGGATCCCCTGTTCTTATTCCAGACCTCTCTTGTATATGGAAGGACATGATGGGAAATGGGGCTACGCATTTGTTAGTACACATTTAAAAATTTAAAGGGGTAGTTGCTAAGTGTGTTACAGGAATAATACACAATATTTGCCCCTTAATGAATATTAAAGGGCAATAACATGCTTTCTTTTGCTACAATGCGCCCTCATTTACCTCAGTGCACGTTGAGTGAGATGCAAAGCATGCAAGCACATGCCAAAAACATTATTATTCAAATGAAATAATGCAGCTTGCGTGCAATATCGCCAATGATGTTATTCTTGGAAAAATAGTGCCGGCACAAAGCTGGTGTTCTTTTTCCTTTCAGGAGCATCGAGCCGGTAAGACACAGCCCAATGCTCCAAGCCCCTCTCTGAAAGGAGCTGGCAGGTTTTTTTTCCAATCCATTGTCCAGGAGTCCCCTCCCCCTAGCATCAGCAAAAGGTCAGCGCCCCCCTTATGTTTTATTGTGCTTGATATAGCGCATCTTCACCAGGGCACACGGCAGAATACAATTATGAATACAATAAAAGATAGGAAAGGGAAACAAATGCCATGGTTGGGATAGGAAAGTCAACACTTATATAGAGGACAGAGGAGAATAGGGCAGAGCAGGAGGAAGAGTTAGGTGTTGGATGAGGGAAAGTCAAAAGCTGCTTGGAAAAGACGAGTCTTGAATTTGGCTTTGAAGTTAGGGAAGGAGAGCTGAAGATGGAAGTCAGGAGTTCCATAGGGCAAGGACAAGGAAGTGAAAGGCAGAGTTACGAGTGGACTCCAGCCGGGCATGTGAGGCAGAGGGTAAGTGAAGACGGTTGGCATGGACAGTCTGGAGAACACAGTGAGGGGCATGGAGGTGCAAAACATCTGAAAGGTATGTGGGAGTGCCAGTGTGTAAGGCCTTGTGGACAAGGGAGAGGAGTTTGTATTAAATGTGGTATTTGAGGGGCAGCCAATGAAAGCGAATCAGAAGAGGGGTGATATGCTCAAAACGGGAGGCATGTGCTAGAATATGGGCAGCTTGTATTATGTATAAGTTGCACATGGTGGATCTGATACTCGGGGAGGCAAAGAACCAAGAGAAGCATAGTAAGAGATAAGGGAGAGAGAAAGGGGAGAATAGCACAGATTCGACAGAGAGAGAAGAATGAACAATGGGCAAGAGAGGAGAGATGAGCTTGGAAGGTAAGAGAGGACTTCAGAATTACTCCCAGGTAGCGGAGTGAGTCAACTGTGGGGATAGGGCCGATGGGAAATGAAGGGGCCAGAGGGGTGACGACCAGAGGAAAGGAACCAGTTAGCAACAGTTTTGGTGGCATTAAGGTGAAGAAAATTCTCACATAGCCAGGCGGAAATATGGGAGAGACATGTGTTCAATGGTAGAAGATCAGGGGCAGGTGGGTCAGTGTGGTGCAAAAGAATATCATCAGTGTAATACGATGCTGAGATACCGTGCTTCTGGACAAGAAGAGTAAGGGGGATCAATAAGACATTGAAAAAAAGGAGTGCCAGAACTGAGCCCTGTGGGATGCCGCAGGAGAGTGGGAGAGGAGAAGATGAAGAGGGGCCAATCTGAACAGAGAAAGCTCTCTGGCAGAGAAAGGAATGAAGCCGGCAGTGAACTGTCCCGCAAATCCCAAGACTGTGCAGACATGCAAGAAGGGTGGGGTGATCGACAAAATCAAAAGCAGACGAGAGGTCCAAGGAAAGCCAGAGAGATATCACTCTGATCGTGAGATTGGTGAATTTCGTTCAGGAAAGAAAGAAGGATCGGTTTCATGCTATGCAGATTCCAGACTGGCGGGGTGCAGGCAACTGTAGCATCTAGATGAGTGGCAAGTTGAGAGAAGACCAAATTTTCAAGTATCTTTGAGAGGAAAGGAAGAGTGGAGACCGAGTGAAAGAGAGCTGGTGCAGAGGAATCAAGAGACAGGTTTTTCAAAATGGGTCTGACCGGGGCATGCTTCTTGAGGGAGGGGAAAATACCCGAGGACAAGTTATTATTGAACATAGAGAGGATTGGGGCAGCAGGGCCAGACAGGGTTCCATAAGCCAAGTTGAGGATATGGGGCGGAAGGGCCTGGAGGTGGTTTTGCGAGATGATGTTAGGACTTTATGAAGTTCAGTTGAAGAAATAATACAGAAGTGGACCAAGTGTGAGTGCAGGCCGGGGAGAAAAAGGGGGACCAGGGGAACGAGGCGACAGGGGTGGCGGGCAGCCCAGAAAGGTAATAGAAAGAGTCTGTACTTTGGCCTGAAAGTGCTGAGCAAGGACAACGGAGCTTGGAGAAGAGGCCACAGGTAGGGGACTTTCACTCCTAGGGGCCCTGAGGCAGAACCCCCTGGATGCCCACCTAGAAGGGCCTCTGGGGAGGCTCTCAGGAGCAATCTCCACTCACTCCTGCCAGTATCAGTGCCGGGTTCAAAATGGCACCCAAGACCTCTAGCA
Source organism: Ichthyophis bannanicus (assembly GCA_033557465.1). Taxonomy (NCBI): domain Eukaryota; kingdom Metazoa; phylum Chordata; class Amphibia; order Gymnophiona; family Ichthyophiidae; genus Ichthyophis; species Ichthyophis bannanicus. The sequence goes on from CM066045.1 coordinate 61,200,377, forward strand.
GTAGTCTCACCGTACTACTCTTAGGGGTCAACTGCCATACAAGGCCTTTTGCTGGCATTCTTTTTCCCTCAGGGTAACGCAGCTTGCAGTGGTCGTGCAAGCTGTGTTATTCCTTTATTGTGGGAGTCACTAACCCACGGTACTGAGTTTCTGCAAGTTAGTGACTCCCACTGTAAACTAAACTATGGTAAAATGGGTTATTTTATTGCAGCTTAGTAACCAGTCCCCTTTGAATTATTTTTTTTAAGTGCCGTCAAGTCAATGCTGACTCCTGGCGACCCAACAGCCCCTGGGTTTTCTTGGCAAGGTATGACCAGAAGTAGATTGCCAGGCCTTTCCTTCTGAAGCAATGGAGGGTAAAGTGACTTGCCCAAGGTCATAAGTCCCCTTAGTATGCATTAATGTGATTTATTGCATACTGACCTATGAATTAATATTTGTTAAGTTAGTTAGTGCGTCTTTAAATGCTATAGCATACATTTCAAAGAATCGCTGTTCAAACAAATGTGCAAAACTAACTGAAAAAAACATCCACCAATTAGGAAAAATTAATAAAAAACAAAAATTAATAGAATTTTTTTCCTGTGCACATCTTCAATGGAAAGTTATTTCTGTGCCTTTGCTTTCACTAGTCCTGCAAGTTTACAATATTATCATCAGGGACAGAATTCAAGAATATTTATTGTTGAAAATGTCTCTCATCACCCTGAGGTACAATAACATAATCGTGTGAAGTTCAGCCTCACTGGCCTCTGTCGGACGCTGCTGTTCCTTCACATCTTAGCGCTTTATATCCTAAATCTTCATTCATTCCATCTGTCAACCCAAACATTTTTGCAATTATGTTTTCATTATATTTTAATTTAATTTGAATAATAAAAATGTCTGTGCGTCCTACTTTGCACACACACAATATAATCATAAATTAAAATCTAGGTAGCTAATGAGTGGCACAGCAAAAATCTCCAGAGAACAAATAAGAAATGGAAATGCATTTTTTTTCAACAGATTGTAAAATCCATTTAGCTACTTAAGAGAAGAAAGAAAAAATAATAAAAAAGCTGCTACACAAAGTAAGTCTGTTTAAAACCAATCACTTTGCAAATGTAATTACGCAAAGGCTAACCAGTTTCTAGTGCAGCTGTGTATTGTAGCCTTTTTCTATTTATTTTTCTTATTCACTTAGGTCCTAATTCAGTAGGCTTTTTTTTTCAAAGGACATAGAATTGGAGAAAGACTTCAGTGAATTAGGTCCTAAGGGCCATGTACTATCAACTGAATGAAGACTTTGCTTTTGCTGGGATGAGCGATATCTTGCTATCCTAACCATCTAAACCACTCCTGCACCCTTTAATAACCCCGTTTGGAAATAGCAGGAAGCTTTCTAGGTTTGAGTCAATCTACTGACTCAGGGGTAGTGCTACGCCCAGTAGCAGAAGTTCTGATTATGGGCGCCCAAGCAACAGTTCTGAAAGGGCCTCTAAGTGGCGGGCCATCTCAGAAGATTTGGGAGCAGCTGCAAGTGGGCCCCCTTTTTCCCTGTGGTCCCGTTGCAGGGGCTGCTCCGGCAAAATTTATGCCAGTGGTTATGCCCTGCCATGCAGGAGACCTGGATTTCCGTCTCAGACCTGGCTTCTGATCCCCAGATCATTTAGCCAGTAATGGGGATTTTATTTATTTTTATTTATTTACAGACTTTTTTATACCGCGCAATTCAACATCAGTGTGGTTTACATGAAACAGAAACTTATACGGTGCAGGGGACTGTTCCGCATTTACAATAAACAGGTGCTTAAAACTTGGATAAACTGGGGTAACTATTTACATATAGGCTTCATATCAGGTCCTATCGTAGATTAATGATGGTGTGTTGGTGTATGTGAGATGGTTGTAGGTGAGATGGTGACATATAATGGCCTGACTTAAGGTCCCCACTAGCTACATTCTGGAGTGATCCATGGTTTGCAGACCCCAGACACAACTGCAACACCTATTAAACAGATTTAGGACCCATGATTGCAGCGTTCCCTAAGGAGGCCTTGAGGACTGTCATTGCAGTTTGAGAAGGGGATATAAAACAGCGGAAAAATCCCTGGAAATCTCATGAACCACATCCCAGCCTGCTTCCAACTGAGCTGGAGGTCCAAAAGAAAATCAGAGAAAAAAGCCTGTGTAGTTGCAAATGAAGGCTGAAGCTGCCAAATCCAATAGAGGCCAGCGCCAACTGAGCTGGAGACCCACTGCCAAGCCCTGAACAAGGAGCTTCCAGAGTTAGCTGGAGGCACGCCTGGTAATGTGCTACCAAGGTCATGTGAAGGGCTCTCTCTGCTACCAGCTTCTTGAGCAAGGGGTTCTCGACAGTTCTGCTGCTTGCTGTGAGAAGCACTTTAGGCCATGTTTACTAAACCACGTTTACTGCTAACGCGGCAGATAGGATCCACGTTTCTTCAGTGCTGCCATTTCTATGGGTAGGAGTGCTATGCATAGACTATTTAAACCATTGTTTATAAAAAACGCCAAAATATTGAGCCCATGGTGTCTGCAGTTTGAGCTGTGTCCTTAGGAAGAAGTAGAAATTATTAATCAAGATGAGGAAGTGATGTCACCAAGCTGAATAGTGATATAGGCGCTGAGCTCTGCTGTAGGCTGCAGGGGGTTGAAGGGGCAATGGATGCAGAACGGGTGCCCACACTGATGGGATCTTTGTGGATTGGGACTATTAATGCCAAAAAGCTTAATTTGTCAAGGAAAAGGCAATTGTTATTTAAGGAAATTAATAGGTTACAAAGGGAAATATTGCGTGTCCACAAAACGCACCTTCAGGTGCGTGATCAGGCTCTATTATGGGATAGAAATTACCAGAGAGGGTTCTATACATCTAAGAGACAGGGAGATAAGACCGGGGCAGGGGCCCATTTTGCTTAGGAATTCCCTACCATTTGAGGAGAGGGATGTGGCCATAGATGCAGAGGGCAGGTATGTGGCTTTTAAGGGGAGCACGCAAGGAAATGCGCCGACAGTGGTGAACCTCTATGTACCTAACCAGGGACAGGGGGCCTTCTTTGACAGACTGGGACTGGAGCTATCAGGGTTTGTGGAGGGTAAAATTATAGTAGGGGGGGGGACAGCGCTTGAAGGCGTTAATGCGAATATGGCAGCTAGTGGACTATTGGAAGGAGCGTCACCCCCTGGGCAGAGATTACTCATTCTACTCTCCAGCTCACCAGACCTACTCCCGCATCGATATGATGCTCATGGATTGGAATCTATATGCCACAGTGAAGGATATTGAACAGGAACCCATAATCTCGTCAGATCATGGACCTGTCTGGCTGACAGAGCAAGGATAGGGCCGTCAGAGGGGGAGAAGCTTCTGGAAAATGAAAGCGCGTGAAAAGATAACGTGGTAATGGAGGAGATAGAAAAGCGCATTCTGGAATACTGTATTTTGAACTTAAGAAGACGAGGGAGGTGAGGATGGAAATGGTCTGGGACGGCTTTAAAGCGTTTCTCCGGGGAACGTTCATCATGTAGGCATCTAGGAAGAAAAGATTGTACTTGCAGGCTTTAGAGAAGAGCTATGCGCAGGTCAAGGACCTGAAGAGAGCGCATTGGATGCGAGGGGACAAAGATAGCTGGTGGGCCTTGGAAGAGGCTTGAACGAGGGTGAGAAATATTCAGTTGGAAAAATTGAACTTTAAGTTGCAATGTGTGTGACAGCAGAACCATGAGTTTGGAGACAAGTTTGGGCACCTGCTGGATAGGTGCCTTAAAGCCCAAAAAGCCCATAAGGCATTGGTGAGGTTATGGAAATGTGAGAGGGGTTGGGTGGTTGGCAATGAAGCTATATGGGAGGAATTCTGGAACTTCTATTGCGCGTTATTTCATAGGGAGGAAGGGGAAAGTTCAGAGGAAGTGGCTTACTATCTCGAGGGGGTGCCTTTGCCAGAGCTTACTGAAAAAGCCTGGGTAAAACCTAATCCGCCGATAATGCTGGGGGGGGGAGGGGGAGATAAAAGGGGTCATTCATGGACTGGTAAATTATAAATCACGGTCTCACCGTGAGAATGTATAAAACGTTCAGGGCCCGATATTGTATTGGGCATGCTATGCGCCTCTTTGGCACATAGCCCTGCCCGCCGACCCTTAACATTGGATATTCAATGCCGCGATGATGGCATTGAATATCCGGCGGCGGCACATATGCCCTGGAGCCACCGAGGCTAACCAGGTAACGGTAATATTGCACCGCTACCCGGTTAGCATCTGCAGCTAAAACTAGGCGAGCCAAAAGCTGGTCTAGGTTTAGCTGCAGATCGCTAACCGGATAGCAGTGCAATATCGCTGCTACCTGGTTAGCGGCAGTCTCCTCCTCCGTTCTGCCCTGGAATGCCATAACACGTCCCGATGCTAACCGCAGAGCATCAGGACATGTAGCAGGCTTTGAAGGGGATAGTCATTAGCACTGATTTAGGGCATTTACATGGTTTACTATGCTGTAAACCAAGTAAATGCCCTTCAAATATAAGAACATAAGATATGCCATACCGGGTCAGACCAAGGTCCATCAAGCCCAGTATCCTATTTCCAACAGTGTCCAATCTAGGTCATACGTACCTAGCAGTTTCCCCAAAAGACACAGGCTCCACAATGCTTGTAATGGGTCAGGCCCTCGGTGACCAATTAGCTCTAATATTGGTAGAAGTGTTTAATGGGGTACTGGAGGGTGGTCAGTTGCCTCCTTCGCTGGGGTTAGTGGGGATCAGTGTTCTGCCTGAGGAAGGATGCGGCCTGTTGTGCCTCGTCTCGACTCATCTCGCTCTTAAATTTGGAAGCAAAAATCTTGCAAAGGTTTTGGCAGACCGACTGGGAGATGTTATGCTGACCCTAATCAACACCAACCAAACCGGACGGCAGGCAGCGGATAAAATGAAGAGAGTTCTAAATTTGTTTTAGGTAGCTAAGGAAAAAAGCTACGAGTCATGGTAGTTGTTGATGTGGGCAAAGCTTTTGATAGGGTGGGGTGGGATTTTCTCTGGGCAGCAATGAAGAAATTTGGGGTGAGGAGGGAATTTTATTCAGTGGCTAAGGAGCATGTATGCCTGGCCTCAAGCTGAGGTAAAAGTGAATGGGGGATACTCCAGGTTTTTTGAATTGGAGCAAGACACACGGCAAAGTTGCCCACTTTCCCCTTTGCTGAATGCTCTTTCAAGTGAGCCCTTAGCCAAGCAAATTAGGATTAGGGAAGATATCTTAGGCATCAGTGTAAGAGAGGAACAGCATAAAATTTCATTGTTTTCCAATGATGTTTCTTGGTGATCGCTGAGCTGGAAACCTCACTCTTGGGCTTGCAGGAGGAATTGGATGGGTTTTGAAGGGTGCCTGAATTCAAGGTCAGTCTTGATAAAAAAGAAGCCTTGAATATAACGCTTTCAGGGTTAGAGGAGGCATTTTTAAGGGGTACTTTCCCTTTTAAATGGGTGTCATGGTAGCTGACATATTTTGGGGTAAAGACTGTGCAGGATTATACGAAATTACATCAGTTGAACTATCCACCCTTGTGGAGGGCGATTTTTGGTGAGCTGGGGAGTTGGTTGAGGCTTCCTTTGTCCTGGTTGGGGCACATGGCATGTATAAAGATGATTACACTGCTTAAGATGCTGTACTACTTTCAGATGCTGCCTGTAGAGGTCTCCAAGGGAGAGTTGGAGAGGGCTCAGTACAAGTTTTTTCACTATATCTGGAAAAAGGGTCCCCAAGGGTAGCAAGATTGGTACTTTATCACTCTAAAAAACAGGGAGGGTTGGCGGTGCCCAACCTGTATTGTTATTCCTAAAGAGATCTCCACTGCAAGCAAGGTAATACTGTGTGACTTTTAAATACAAGCTCTCTGCCTGAGAGTTCTTAAAGGGGTTTTGGTCTTCATTTTTAAAAGCGAGAGGGCCCGATTTTCATCTGGGCGGCGCTATGCGCCAGCCCGCCCGCCATCCGTCTAACCCGGATTTTCAATGATGCGGTCATATGTGGTCCCGGCATTGAAAATCCAGGTCTCACCGCACAGCCTGGAAGCCGCAGGAACTAGCCGAGTAGCACTGATTTTTTATGCTACCCACTTAGACCCTGCGCCTGAAAGATAGGTGAGGAAAAACCTCACCTATCTTTAAGGTGCAGATAGCTAAGCGGATAGCATCAAATATTGATGCTACCCATTTAGCCCTTTCGTCTACCGCCGCTCCATCTCAGAATGCCCCCAACACTCCCCAATGCTAACCGCATAGCAGCTGGGCGCATTAGGGACTTATCCGGGATTTTCGAAGGGCACTACCCATGTCCTTTCAAAAATCCTGGATAAGACATTTATACGGGTAACTAGGGCTGTTACCTGTGTAAATGCCTTTGAAAATCAGGCCCTAAATCTTTTTCTCCATTGCAAAAAAGGGAATTTTTTTCTGGTGTTGGGTAAAGCTCTGCCTATTAGAGTTCATTGTTTCTTTTTCCAGCTTTCCTTCAGAGCAAGCTTTTTGAAGGCACTGACTTCATTAGATGTTAGTGGTCCATGATTAGCTTGCAAAGGAGCTAGGCAGCTGGGTGCTGTATAAAGGTCTACAGGGCCTTGCAAGTTCTGGCATTCCTAACAGGGTCTCCATTGCAAGCAAGGTATCACTGTATGACTTTTAAATACAAGCTCTCTGCCTGATAGCTCTTAAAGGAGTTTTGGTCTTCATTTTTAAAAGCTAAGGGCTGGAATTTCAGCTTGGCAGGGCTAAGCACCTTAGCCACATAGCCCTGCCTGCCGACCCCTTAACACCGGATTTTCACTTCCGTGGCAACAGCAGTAAAAATATGGAGTCTGCCACACAGCTGAAAAGCCTCCAAGCCTAACAGGGCAGCAGCAATTTTGGATGCTGCCCGGTTAGCCCTGATGCCTTAAAGATAGGCAAGGGTTTTCCTCGCCTATCTTTAAGGTGCAGAGCGCTAACTGGGTCAGCATTCAAAATCGCTGCTACCCTGTTAGCGCCATTTCCCGCATCCCCTAAGCCCCAGAATGCCCCCAACATGCCCTGATGCGAACCGGATAGCAACGGGGCATGTAGGGGACTTGACTGGGGATTTTCAAAGGTACTAGTGTCATCAACCCCCCCGGTGGCCAGTGGCTGCAAGGGCAGGTTGAGCATATTTATTATTTGTGGAGGTAAGAGACTTTTGGAGGCCAGGTGCACCCTGGTCTTTGTAGTCCTCCTCCTTATAAGAATAAGTTGTGTAGACCAGAATGGAGGGTAAATAAGGCTTTTATTTCCCCTTTCAAGCACTGAGGTTCGCTAGGTAACAGAAAATAAAGTGTTCTCCTTCTTTGTCAGGGTTTTTACCAAAGCATAGTTAAACAAGTGAACTGTTACATACTTCACAGCTTCTTGCAAAAACAACACAGGGTTTTCCAAACTTCGGAGCAAAGTAAAATTAGTGAGCTTTTTCTCTTTCGCTCAACATGAACAAAACCAATATCAGAGCTTGTCTAAATAAGTTACAGCTCGGGGAGTGACTCAAAACTCCCTGCTACACAAACCGAGCAGTCCATTACTTCTTCCTGGGACAATGTAATGGAGTCCACAGGCTCAACCTGCATGGGCTCTGGTTCATTTGTGCCTCCCTCTGTACTTGATCTTTCCCTGGCTGCTGTGGTTTGAAAGTCAGTACTTCTTCTCCCTAGCTTCCAGTTAGGCTGTTCTAGGGCTTTCAGGTAAATAGCAGGGTTTGTCCCTATGCCCCTACGTGATGGCTTAAAGGACTCCTGCCCGCTTCCTTTTCTCTTAGACTGGTTATCTGGTTTTAAAGACGTTCTAGGAGCTGGACCTTTCTTTGGGAAAAAATAGTCACCGTACCTTGGCTTCGTGAAGTGAGGGCGTCTGTTACTTGCCCACTCAGGCACCTCTCTCTGGCCCCGGTCTCCTTTGCAGACTCCCTCTGGAAGCCTCCTGGGTACTGTCTGTCCTCTCTGCAGCTTGGGAAGACCCTGTAAAGAATCCAGGCTTCTTGGCTTCTTACTATAAGTCAATCTCCTGTCAGGGCTTTTTCTTCCAGTACCTTTTAATCCTGTTTCAGACCCTCCTGGTGAGCAGAGGCCTCTCTCCCGGCTGGGCTCTCTCCTTCTGAGCTCTCTGCCTTTGGGATTTCTTCCAAGCGGATCTCTTTCCAGTCTGTCTCTCCCAGGTCTCTCTCTCACTCCGGCTCTTTTGGGTCTGCTCCTTTCTCTCTCTCTTTCTGAGCTCTCCTCTGAGCTCCCCTCTGAGCTCCCTTCCGAGGTTCCTTCCTCTCTCCCTTTCTGAGCTCTCCTCTGAGCTCCCTTCTGAGCTCCCTTCCGAGGTTCCTTCCTCTCTCCTTCCTTCTGAGCTGGCTCTCTGCTTAAAAAGGCCTTTTACTTTTGAGTTTCCCGGGCTACCCCTCAGGTGGAGCTGATTAGCTCCTGCACAATCAGTACCCGGGTGTGTTAGCTGAGCCTCTGTAGGTTCATGCCTGCTCCCTCTAGCTGCTCTGCAAGGGAACTGCATCTTCTGCACGTTAGCTGCTTTGTAAGGAACAGCGTTTTTTTCCAAGTTTTTGCTTTCAGTGACTTCAGCCCTATCACACTAGCCATGTAGCTACCTTTAAAAATCCACGATTAAGACATTTACATGGTTAACATGGGCTGTTAATCATGCAAATCCCTTCAAAAATCGGGCCCTAAATCTTTTTCTCTATTGAAAAAGAGGGATTTTTTGTGGTGTTGGGTAGAGCTCTGCCTATTAGAGTTCATTATTTCTTTTTCTAGCTTTCCATTCAGAGCAAGATCTTTGAAGCCACTGATCTCATCAGGTATTAGATCCCCCATACCCACCCCAGCTCCCACCCACCCCATGTCAGAACTCTTGTTTTATAGGGCAACTCTGCAATTAGCTGCACACAGGGACATAGAACAGTACTTTTAGAACACACATAAAGAGGTTAACTGCTTTTTCTCTTAAAGGATAGCTGAGGAAAAGTTAGGGTCTTTGTTAGATCTCTCTTGCTTACTTCAATAAGTCCCAAAGTGCCACCAACTGAAAGATGGCTGAGAAAAATCATATTGCCAAAGCTGTTGCCCCCCTTACAGCTTCTGCCTCTCTACAGACAGAGAGCCTGATGCCAGTAGAAAAACCGGTTCTATGTGGAGAATGCTTGCAAGCTGAAGCCCTCATGAAACAAGTGGAGGAGCTCAGAGAAGAGGTGACAAGACTGAGAAGCATTTGAGACAGCGAGAAAGTACATTGATGAGTTGCTTTATGAAACATCCAAGCTCTCTGACAAAAGTGAAGATGGGAGGCTACAGAATGAAGAGAGTTGGACAAGAGTCACCAGAGGCTGCACAATCCAATTCCACCAACCCTTGAATTGAAGAACCAGTATGCAGCCCTGGAAGTGGAGGAAATGAAAACATCCCAGGAAAGGGAAGAACCAGAGCTTGAGCACCCCAAAGTTGTGGAATCAGTGACCACAAGGAAGCAAAGTGCAGTGGTGGTTGGTGACTCTCTTCTGAAGGGTACTGAGGTGTCCATCTGCTGACCAGACTTGATGTCCAGAGAGGTGTGCTGTCTGCCTGGTGCCAGAATCCGAGATATTATGGAGAGTTTGCCGAGACTCATCAAGCCCACTGACTACTATCCGATGTTGCACATTTATGTCAGCACAACTGATACTGATAGGTATCCCTCTCAGTGTATCGAAAGTGACTTCATGGCTCTGGGACAGAGGGTGAAGCAGATAGTGGTGTTCTCTTCAAACCTCCCTGTTGAGTGTAAAGGTCGAGGCAAAGAAGTTCGCATCTTGGAGATGAATGCATGGCTACATGGATGGTGTCCGCGAGAGCATTTTGGTTTCCTGGACTATGGGATGATGTTCCAAAGGCTGCAGAGCAAAGATGGCATCCATCTGTCTAAGAAGGGTCAAAGTGTCTTCCACCACAGACTGACTAACCTACTGAAGAGGGCTTTAAACTAGATTCGTTGGGGGTGGGCGAAGAAAGCACCCAGGTAAGTGAAACTTAAATACCTCTGTAGAAATGGGAGAAAAGGGCAACATCTGGAAAGTGGTGTATATAAATGCACATAGCATGGGAAATAAAATCCAAAATGTTGAGTCTTTAATGGAAGAGTCTGACTTGGATTTAGTGGTAGTTACAGAGACATGGTTCACAGACAACCATGACTAGGATATAATTATACTGGGCTATACTTTCTTCAGGGTGGGAAGAAGGGGAGAAGGAGTGGCACTATATGTAAAAAATAATATTAAAGCTATAGAATTACAGGACTTAAAAGGGAGCGAGGAGGCACTGTTGGTTAAACTAGAAAGAGGGAAAGGGAAATTCATTTGCATTGGTGTGATATACAGATCTCCCTGATAGGGAGAAGAGGTGGACGGGGATTTAAAGAAGACATATGCAATATTGCCATGAAAGGAGAGCTGCTACTGATTGGTGATTTTAATATGTCGGGTGTTGATTGGCACATCCCTGCTGCGGTGTCATCTAGAAGTAAGGAGATCCTAGATTCCCTACAGGGAGATCTATTCCGGCAACTGGTAATAAAACCCTCATGTGAAGGGCCCATACTGGACTTGGTGCTTACCAATGCGGAACATGTTTCTGATGTCACAGTGGGAAATTTTCTCGCATCCAGTGATCACCAAATGGTATGGTTCAGTATTAGGATCAGGGCTGACAAAATCCATTCAAAAGCGAGGGTCTTAAACTTTAGGAAAACTAACTTTGCAAAGATGGGACAATACCTCAAGGAGTCATTAGCAGGGTGGGATCAACTGGGGAAAGTAGAAAAGCAATGGGCAAAACTGAAGCGATATTTTAAGGGCAACAAAACTTTTTGTTAGAAGGTAAATAACATGACGATAAACCACAAAAAAACGGAGGTAATGTACATGTCCAACAAACCCAACTTCAAGTCACCCGACTCAATCACCCTGTGCAACAACACATACAAAGCAAAAGAAGAAATCAAATATCTAGGTGTCACACTCGACTGCAACCTAAGAATGGAGAAACACCTGCGTAAAACAAACAAAGCCATCTTCTATAAACTTAGGGTGATACAACCTCTAAGGAAAATAATAGCACCAGGTGATTTCAGGTCAGTGGCTCAAGCACTAGTCATGCCGCACCTCGACTACTGTAATGCCATCCTACAAGGTCTACCCAAAAAATCACTGGGTATCCTTCAAATGGCCCAGAATGTCGCAGCTAGAATAATAATGGGAACAAGTGTAACTGACCACATCACCCCAATATTGATCGACCTTCATTGGCTTCCAGTGCTGCTAGGGCGCAGTACAAGATGATAGTAACAACGTTCAAGCTGATCAACGACATAGCCCCCTCGTTCCTGTCCTCTCTTATCAACATACAACCAGCAAATAGAAATAGAAGAACTAACAACCTGGGCACCCTGCAGGTCCCTAACGCAATACGAAACTGTGAAAACAAGTACAAGTCGCAGAGCCTTCTCTTTCGCTGCGCCCACTATATGGAATCAGCTCCCTGTTGAACTACGGCTAACCCAGGACATGAAAAGTTTCAGGAAAGAGTTAAAAACCCACTTATTTAAATGCTATTACAACCAGCCATAAGTCACAAAAATCCAGGAAAACTTAACAAAGGAAACTGACAAATACGTACATTGTAAATCCGCCTTGTGTAACCATGTATAGCCAAGTAAAATGAGATTTCCTCAATCTGTAAATATGTATTATATAAATGTAAATATGTTTTAACCCCAAAACTTTAAACATGTGTGCCGTGACCCCTCAAGTCCTCTATGTATTTACTCCCCCACCCTGTCCTGATCGACCTCCCCAAAAGAAAAATCAAACCGCTACTGATCGCTGGAAGCAGCGGTATATAAATGTGTTCTAAATAAATAAATAAATAAATAAATAAACTGTAAAAGGAAAAGGAGGCCGCTATGGTTCTCAAAAGAAGTAGCTAAAAAGATGAAGAAAAAGAGGGTGGCCTTCATAAAATACAAGAGATCACAGAAAGAGGAAGACATGCATCAATATTTGGAAAAAATTAGAGAACCTAGGAAAGTAATCAGAGAAGCAAAGATACAAATGGAATAAAAATAACCAATGTAATAAAATTGGAGATAAGATATTTTTCTGATAAATTAGTCAGAGGAGGGAGTGCAAAAGTGGTATTATCAGAATCAAGGGTGAAGGGGAGGAATATGTAGAAGCTGATGAGGATAAAGAGAACATAAGAACATAAGATATGCCATGCTGGGTCAGACCAAGGTCCATCAAGCCCAGTATCCTGTTTCCAACAGTGGCCAATCTAGGTCATAAGAACCTAGCAGTTTCCCCAAAAGACACAGGTTCCACAATGCTTGTATTGAGTCAAGCAGTGATATCCCGGGTCCCTTTTAATAATGGTTTATGGACCTTTCCTCCAGGAACTTGTCCAAACATTTTTTTTAAACCCAGTTATACTAACAGCTTTTCCTACATCCTCCGGTAACAAATTCCGGAGTTTGATTAAACGTTGAGTGAAAAAATATTTTCTCTTATTAATCTTAAATAGTTTACCCTGTAGCTTTATTGCATGTCCCCTAGTCTTTCTATATTCTGATAACATAAACAATTGATCTACGTTTACCCGTTCCACTCCATTCATTAATTTGTAGACTCAGCCGTCTCTTTTCCAGGTTGAAGAGCCCTAACCTTTTTAGCCTCTCTTCATAAGGGTATCCTTCCATCCCCTTTACCATTTTGGTGGCTCTTCTCTGAACCCTTTCTAATAACGCTATATCCTTTTTAAGATATGGCGACCAGAATTGTACACAATACTCAAGGTGCGGTCTCACCATGGAACGATAGAGGCATTATAATATCCTTTGTTTTATTTTACATTCCTTTCCTTATGATACCTAGCATTCTATTTGCTCTCTTGGCTGCCGCTGCACACTGGGCTGAGGGTTTTAACATGTTATCCACGATGACACCTAAATCTTTTTCCTGGGTGGTGGTTCCTAATGTGGAACCTTGCATCGTGTAACCATAGTTTGGGTTGTGCTTCCCTAGGTGCATAACTTTGCACTTGTCTACATTAAATTTCATCTGCCATTTGGATGCCCAGTCTTCCAATTTATCAAGATCCTCTTGCAATTTTCCACAATCCTCATGGGTTTTAACAACTTTAAATAGTTTAGTGTCATCTGCAAATTTGATAACCTCACTCGTTATTCCCTTTTCCAGGTCATTTATGAATATGTCAAAAAGCAGCAGACCCAGCACAGATCCCTGGGGTACTCCATTATTCACCTTTTTCCATTGGGAAAATTGGCCATTTAGCCCTACCCTCTGCTTTCTATCTTTTAACCAGTTCCTGATCCACAATAGTACACTGCCTCCTATCCCATGACTTTTTAGTTTTGCCCAAAAGTCTCTGATGAAGGACCTTGTCAAAGGCTTTCTGAAAGTCCAGATACACTATATCTTCCGACTCACCTTTGTCTACCTGTTTATTCACACCTTCAAAAAAACATAACAGATTAGTAAGACAAGATCTTCCTTGTCTAAAGCCATGTTGGCTGTCTCCCATTAAGCCATGACTATCTACATGTTCACTAATTTTGTTCTTTATGATGGTCATGAGGATTGTGGAAAATTTCAAGAGGATCTTGATAAATTGGAAGACTGGGCATCAAAATGGCAGATGAAATTTAATGTGGACAAGTGCAAAGTTATGCACCTAGAGAAGAACAACCCAAACTATGGTTACAAGATGCAAGGTTCCACATTAGGAACCACCACCCAGGAAAAAGATTTAGGCATCATTGTGGACAACATGTTAAAACCCTCCGCCCAGTGTGCAGCGGCAGCCAAGAGAGCAAATAGAATGCTAGGTATCATAAGCAAAGGAATGTAAAATAAAACAACGGATATTATCATGCCTCTGTATCATCCCATGGTGCAACTGCACCTTGAATATTGTGTGCAATTCTGGTCGCCGTTTCTTAAAAAGGACATAGCGTTATTAGAAAAGGTTCAGAGAACCTGGTAAAGGGGATGGAAGGATACCCCTATGAAGAAAGGCTAAAAAGGTTAGGGCTCTTTAACCTGGAAAAGAGATGGCTCAGGGGAGATATGATAGAAGTCTATAAATTAATGAATGAATTGGAACGGGTAAACGTAGATAGATTGTTTACGTTTTCAGAATATAGAAAGACTAGGGGACATGCAATGAAGCTACAGGGTAAACTATTTAAGACAAATAAGAGAAAATATTTATTCACTCAACGTGTAATCAAACCCTGGAATTTGTTAACGGAGGATGTAGTAAAGGCTGTAAGTGTAGCTGGGTTTAAAAAAGGTTTGGACAAGTTCCTGGAGGAAAGGTCCATAAACCATTATTAAAAAGGGACCCAGGATATCAATGCTTGACCCAATATGAGCATTGTGGAACCTGTGTCTTTTGGGGAAACTGCTAGGTACATATTACCTAGATTGGCCACTGTTGGAAACGGGATACTGGACCTGATGGACCTTGGTCTGACCCAGTATGGCATATCTTATGTTCTTATGTTTCCCGGTACTGACATCAGGCTCACTGGTCTGTAGTTTCCCGGATCACTCCTGGAACCCTTCTTAAAAATTGGCACTACATTGGCGATCCTCCAGTCTTGAGGTATTACAGATGATTTTAATGATAGTTCACAGATTACTAATAGCAGGTCTGCAATCTCATATTTCAGTTCTTACAACTCCCTTGGATGTATACCATCTGGTCCAGGTAATTTGCTACTCTTTAGTTTATCAAATAGTTGTAATACATCTTCCAGATGTATCGATATTTCTTTCAATTCCTTTGTAGTATCACCTTTAAATACCACTTCAGTCATGGGTAACATCCCTACATCTTCCTCATTAAAGACTGAAGCAAAGAATTAATTCAGTCTCTCCACTATAGCCTTGTCCCCTCTTAATGCCCCTTTTACCCCTCTATCATCTAATGGTCCAACTGACTCTCTCACAGGTTTCTTGCTACAAATGTACTTGAAAAAGTCATTATTACGCATTTTTGCTTCCACAGCAAGTTTCTTCTCAAATTCTCTCTTTGCCTGCGTTATCAATGCCTTGCATTTAACTTGCCAGTGTTTGCGCTGTTTCCCATTTTTGTCATTTGGCTCTTTTTTCCATTTCCTGAAAAATGCTTTTTTGGCAACAATAGCCTCTCTGATCTCACCTTTAAACCATGCTGGCAGTTTTTTGGACTTCCTTCCACTTTTCTTAGTTAAATAACACCCAAGCTTGATGTAAGTCTTTAACCTTTGCAACTGCTCCTTTTATTTTTTTCTTAACAATTTTCCTTATTTTATTATAGTCTCCCTTTTGAAAGTTAAAAGGTAGTACTGTGGATTTCCTTACCATTCCTCCTCCATTAATTAAATCAAACGCGTTCATGCTATGATCATTATTGCCAAGTGGCCCCAAAACCTTTATCTCTTGCACCAGATCTGGTGTTCCACTAAGGACTAAGTCCAAAATGGCTTCCCCTCTGGTCGGTTCATCAACCAGCTGCTCCAAGAGGAATTACTTAACAAATATTTCTTTTCTGTGTTCACAGATGAAGGGCCAGAAGCAGGACCTCAGAAAATAAATAAATACAATGTAGATAATAATAAATAAATACAATGTAAATACAAAATAAATAAATACAATGTAAATACAATGTAGATAGTTTCCCCAGTTGTTTCCATGTTGATCTCCCTGTTTATTGTAAAGTTTACAACTCAGAATGCCTGTGTTGTATAGTTGACGTTGAATGTAAACCGCACTGATCTGAAAAGCGCGGTATAGAAGAACTGTTAAATAAATAAATAAATAAATAGGAACAGAAGTGACGAGGATCTTGAATGTTTTTCAGAAGACTGCGTTCGTGAGGAACTAGCTAAACTAAAACTAGATAAGCAATGGGACTGGATGGGATACATTCGAGAATATTGAAGGAATTTGGGGGTATCCTAGTGGCTCCACTGACCGACCTTTTCAATGCTTCATTGGAGTTGGGAGTGGTCCCAGAGGACTGGAGAAAGGCTCATGTGGTCCCTTTACACAAAAGCAGAAGAAAAGATGAGGTTGAAAACTACAGGCCGGTTAATCTAACCTTTGTGGTGAGTAAATTATTGGAAACACTGTTAAAAGGGAGAATAGTGAGGTTTCTGGAGTCCAGCAGATTACAGGATCTGAGGCAGCATGGATTCACCAGAGGCAGGTCTTGTCAGACAAATCTGATTGATTTCTTTGACTGGGTGACCACAGCGTTGGACCAAGGGAGAGCCTTTGATGTGGTGTATTTAGATTTCAGTAAAGCCTTTGACACCATTCCACACAGGCGACTTATAAACAAACTAAGCACCCTAGGGATGGACCCTAAAGTTACTGCTTAGGTTAGAAATTGGTTGGGTGATAGGCGACAAAGAGTACAAGTAAATGGAGCTCACTCTGAGGAGAAGGATGTTACCAGTGGTGTGCCGCAGGGATCTGTCCTTGGTCTGATTCTTTTTAACATCTTTGTTAGTAATATTGCGGAAGGGCTGTCGGGTAAGGTTTGCTTGTTTGCGGATGATACCAAAATCTGCAATAGAGTTGACACCCAGGAAGGAATAGATAATATGAGGAGGGATCTAGCTAAGCCTGAAAAATGGTCAAGAATTTGGCAGCTGAGATTTAATGCTAAAAAATCCAGGGTCATGCATTTGGGCTGCAAAATTCCAAGGGAGCGGTACAGTGTATGGGGCAAAGTACTTCTATCCATGAAAGAAGAGCGGGACCTAGGCGTGGTTGTTTCTGATGATCTTATGGTGGCTAAACAGGTAGGAAAGGTGACGGCGAAAGCGAGAAGGATGCTTGTGTGAATAGGGAAATGAATAGCCAGCTGAACAAAGGAGGTGATTGTGCCTCTGTATAAGTCTCTGGTGCGATCTCATTTGGCGTATTGTGTGCAGATCTGGAGACCGCACCTTCAAAAGATGGTGCAGAGGGTGGCTACTAAAAAGGTTAGTGTTCTTTGCTATAAAGCATATGAGGACAGACTTAAAGATCTTAATATGTATATGTTAGAGGAAAGGTGGGATAGAGGAGATATGATAGAGATGTTTAAATACCTCCATGGCATAAATGCGTAAGAGGAAAGCCTCTTTCGATTGAAAGCAAACTCTGCTACGAGAGGACATAGGATGAGGGTGAAAGGGATAGACTCAGGAGTAATATGTGACAATATTTCTTTTTGAAAAGAGTGGTAGATGTGTTAAATAATCTCCCAATGGAGGTGGTAGAGACGAGGACAATATCTGAATTCAAAACAGCATGGGACAACACAGAAGCTCTCTAAAGGAAAAAAAGTGGCTATTCTGGTTGATATGGAAGGGCAGACTAGAAAAGACATGTGGTCTTTTTTTGCTGTCATGTTTCTATGTTTCTATTATGCAGCAGCACAATTGAATAATGTAGTGGGATGGGTAGAGGGCCACGGGAGGTAGTGGGTACAAATTGAAGATTTCTATGCTAAGGGTATCCCATTAAAGCATTTGATGTGGGTTTCCGGTAGGGGAGTTCAGTTAGGTAATCCTTATGTGTGTTATGTAGATAAGATGGGGTGACGGCTGTTTTGTAAGTGGTTGAGGGGGTAGACATCTCTATTGAAACTCATTACATATAATACGGCGTTTGGGCCAGGATTGATTGATCCAGTGTTCAAGAGATGGAAGTGAAGGGGTTGGGTTCCCTGATTCAGTTGTATTCACTGTGGAGTTGGTTTCCTTTTCTGATCTTCAGGAGGATTTTGGGTTGGGACCAAGGAACTTTTATGGGTACTTGCAAGTTAGACATTGGTTGGGGGCTAGGGCTAGGGGCTGAGTACAGGCTATTGAACAAGGTTTATCAGATTTTGAATGCATATGTTGGTACCTCCCCACTCGGCAGAGGGGTATTTGCAAAATATGTAGGTTACTGGCGGAAC
This sequence comes from Ichthyophis bannanicus, assembly GCA_033557465.1. NCBI lineage: Eukaryota > Metazoa > Chordata > Amphibia > Gymnophiona > Ichthyophiidae > Ichthyophis > Ichthyophis bannanicus. Next base: position 61,218,420 of record CM066045.1, read on the forward strand.
AGGCAAGAACAAAAGCAAAATTTCAGTTGCAGTGGGAATGTGACCTGAGTAGAGAGCTGGATGACCAGCTTTGGGGGAAGATTTTTAGAAGAATGGGTAAGGAATTGGTTTCCGTGCATCTTGTTGAAAATGGATATAAAATTATGTATCGCTGATACTTGACCTTGGTCAAACTCCATAAAGTGATCAGGGGTATCCAGATACCCGTTGGAGAGGGTGTGGGGTGACGGGTGACTTTTGTCCTATGTGGTGGGGGTGCCCATGTATAGCAGAGTTTTGGGAGAATGTAGGAGGTGCGGTTAAGGAGATGTTGGGGACTGATGTTGAATGGTGATTGGAAAGGATGTTGTTGGGGATAGCGGGAGGGAGTTGGCCGGGGGATCAGGGCAAATTGGTTCATATATGTACTGTAGCTGCAAGGTGTGAGATAGCCCTATTCTGGAAGTCGATATAAGTGCCTACAAGTCAATCTTGGTGGATTAGGATGCATAGTGCATTTTTGATGGAAAAATGAACAGCACTTTGAAACGATAAACTTTCACAATTTGAAAAGGTGTGGGGGCTGTTCGCTTCCAAGCATAATTTGATCATATGTTTGGTAGGAGCTCATGGTCTTCTTTGGGGGGGGGGGATGTTTTAGTTTTCCTTTATATTGGTTAAGCTGCTGTGTTTTCACATATGTTGTCTTTTTTTGAAAACGTTGAATAAACATTAAATAAATAAAAAAAAAGAAATTTTTAATCAAATTCCATCTTGTCACTCAAGGATGCAAAGGAATGTGTCACAACTCACTCTCTCAGCAGGAGACAAACAGTATAGGAGGCAGTGGCGGGAGAGAAGAGGTTCCTAATGGAAATGTGTGGGCTAGAATCAGCCGTAAATGGCTCGATGTGATTGCACGTGCTCTATATGGGTTTCAAACATATTAGGAATATCTCTAATATCGCTTTAGAACAATATAGTTAATAGCTATTTACTGTTTTATTCTCTATTTACTGTTCTCCACTATGAGCAAAATACCTGCTAATTTTATAAATCTCACAACATACGAGTCTGACTCACAGGCGCCAGAATGTAAATTGTGAATAGATGCACCTAAACAAACATTTCTTTTTTTCTTTTTTCCTCTTAATCCTTTCCTCCAAGTGTTGCCGATGCCGAGCTATCTGTTTTCCCATGGATGTTGTATGAATAAAAGAGAGAAGGGATGGATAAGCCTGCCTGATCTCGCTTCACAGCCAATCTGTCCTCAGTGAACGAGACGGAGATGTAGGGGGTGCATTTTCACAAGACGCGTCCACTATTCGGCTAAATAAACTCAAAGGTTAGTAGCACTATCCGGATATTGCTGCCGACCAGCCTGGCCACTGTCCAGATAAATTCTGAGGATGGAGCGTGGGCAGAATGAGAGCGGAACAGCAAGTTATCCGGAGAGCGGCAATATTCAGACCTTCATCTGGATAACTTTAGAAGAACAAAAAGTGGTCATACAGTTATCTAGGTAGCTGTCAGAACATCTACAACCACTTATTTCTATGGCACCATTAGGCATGCAGAACGCTGTACATGTACACATAAAAGACAGTCCCTGCTCAGGAGAGCTTACCATCTCCTAGGACAGACGTACAGAACAACAGGAGACTAGGGAATTCTTAAGAGATATGATGAAAACACTCATAGCTGTAGAAAGGAGAATAAGGATCCAAAAGCAGCATCAAAGAGGTGAGTATTTAGCCTGGATTTGAATAGGGCCAGGAATGGAGCCTGACATACAGACTCAGGTAATCGGTTCCAGGCATACGGAGCAGCAAGGTGGAAGAAAAGGAGTCTGGAGCTGGCAGTAGAAGAGAAAGGCTTAGATAAAAGTAATTTGCTTGATGAATGGAGTTACCGTGGAGGGGTGGAGGGGGAGATAATAGACGAGATGTAGTGATTTGCTGCAGAATGAATGCATTTCCAGGTCAGAAGTGGATGCGGAAATGGATAGAGAGCCAATGAAATAACTTGAGAAGAATATAAAAAGACTAGGGGACATGCAATGAAGCTACAGGGTAAACTATTTAAGACTAATAAAAGAAAATATTTTTTCACTCAACGTGTAATCAGACTCTGGAATTTGTTACCGGAGGATGTAGTAAAGGCTGTTAGTGTAGCTGGGTTTAAAAAAGGTTTGGACAAGTTCCTGGAGGAAAGGTCCATAAACCATTATTAAGAAGGGACCCAGGATATCAATGCTTGACACAGTACAAGGCATTGCGAAACCTGTGTCTTTTGGGGAAACTGCTAGGTACGTATGACCTAGATTGGCCACTGTTGGAAACAGGATACTGGGCTTGATGGACCTTGGTCTGACCCAGTATGGCATATCTTATGTTCTTATAACATGAGCATAGCGGCACTGGCAGATTAGCTGTGTAGCTGAGTTTTGAATAGATTAAAGGGGAGAGAGATTTATTTATTTAACTGGTTTTACTATACTGCTTTTCTACCAGTCAAAACAGTGTACAGTGAACAGGGTGAGACATAGAACCTACAGGTGCATTTAAATTACATCAAACATGATATAGACGAGCTTCAAACTTCAAAGAACTTCAAACAGGGCTGGCCTGTCCATTGAGCAAGAATGCTTTTTGCACAGGGCCCCGCGTTTCAGGGGGCCCCGCGCAAAAAACATTCTGCATCAGCCCAAGTAGATAAAAAAACAAACAAACCGGCTGCTGCTGCCGCTGTCGCCGTGGTAGCAGCAGAATCAAGCATCCCGCGCCCCCCCCCCCTGCCTGGCAGAACCCTCCCGGCAGCATCAGCTCCCTCAGCGTCGGCTTTCAGAGCCGCAAAGGGAGTGTTGCAGCGAAGTGCACGCAATGAATAAAACTAGGAGTCAGTTCGAAGATCCAAGCCAATTTATTGTGCACAATCAAAATGGTCTGAGCAATGGAGTCCAGTAAACAACACCTTTTATACCTTTCTTCTTCAGTTTAATACAGGCAAACTTTCTATTGGTCCTACTAACCCTTGCACCCAACCAATTAGGATCTCTCTGTGGGCCCAGTGCTCTGTTCCTCCTGCTCAGAACTCTCTAACAAAGGCACAGTTCTAAACTTTGATACTTTTCTCCTACAAGGTCATTGCTTAGCTTAGAAAATGTGTGAATACAGAGCCCTGGTACATGTCTTTCATCAGCATAGAATATTCAACAAAGGACTTATACAACCTTATCAAAAAGCAGTTTAAAGCAGTTCCTCTAACTTATACTGACTTTGGTCTTTCTCAGCATTCTTATTCTTAGGTGGGAGCTGGGACTCAGGCCTAGCTTACAGGCCTCTCATACAATTACAGGCTATTCTAGGCCATAGCCTACCACAGGAGAGCTTCTCTGACCTCTCGCGCACTGTTCCCTCTAAGCTGTGCACGTGTGCGCGCGCACACACCTCGCCGAGTGAGCGCACATACTTTACAACAGAGCGCACAAAAATTACGGTTCTGATTCTGATAGAAAATAGCACAGACGTCTTAAAATTTAAAAGTTGTGATTGTAATTACTAGAAATTTTCTGCTTCATTTAGTAATCGTCTGTTTTCATTTAATTTGATTAAAATCAATGTGGTGTACATACTGTATTCTGACGTGTAGTCAAATTTTAAAGTATATAACGCCGAGTGTCGTTATGTGGCGCACAAAAATTTAACCTTCCTTCAAAAGCTGCACAGCTGATATTTTATGCGCACACAGCCTACAGAAAATTAGAGGGAACATTGCTCTCGCGGCTCTGTTAAACCCATGGAAATCCCATCAGCCCCAGCAGGCTTAACAGAGCCACGAGAAAGGGAAGGTCTCCCTTCACGGCTCTGAAAGCCCGCGCTTTGGGAGCTGATGCTGCAGAGAGGGCTTTGCCGGGCAGGGGGGGCCCCGCGGGACGCTTGATTCTGCCGCTGCTATGGCGACAGCGGCAGCAGCAGCCGGTTTGTTTGTTTTTTTTAATCTACCTGGGCTAATGGGGAGGAGGGGGGGTTAGGACTGGTAATGGGCTATGGGGGGGGTTAGGACTGGTAATGGGCTATGGGGGGGCTAAGACTGGAAGTGGGATGATGGGGGGTTAGGACTGGAAATGGGCTGATGGGGGGGTTAGGACTAGTAATGGTCTGTGGGGGGGCTAGGACTGGAAATGGGCTGATGGGGGGGTTAGGACTGGTAATGGGCTATGGGGGGCTAAGACTGGAAATAGGTTGATGGGGTGGTTAGGACTGGAAGTGGTCTGATGGGGGATTAGGACATAATGGGCTGAAGGGGGGCTTAGGACTGGTAATGGGCTATGGGGGGCTAGGACTGGTAATGGGCTGGGGGGGTTGCTAGGACTGGAAATAGGCTGAGTGGAAGGGGGCTTAAACTGCAAATAGCTGATGGGGAGGAGGGCTTGGAATGGAAATGGGCTGTGAGGGGAGGGCTAGGACAGGAAATGGGCTGATGGAGGGGCTAGGATAGGACTGGAAATGGGCTGTGGTGGGGCTTGGATTGAAATGGACTCATGGAGGGGCTAGAACTGGAAGTAGGCTCATGGTGGGCTTGGATTGGAAATGGGCTGAGTGGAGGGGAGCTAGGATTTGACATGGGCTGATGGTGGGGCTAGGAAAGGACTAGAAATGGGCTGATGGGGGCTGGGATTGGAAATGAGCTGATATAGGGACTTGGGTAGGACTGGAAATGGATGGGGGAGCTAGGACTGGAAATGGACTGATGGTGGGGCTAGGATAGGATTGGAAATGGGCTTATGGGGGGCTAGGACTGGAAATGGGCTGCTGCGGGGACTAGAAGGGAGCGGATGCTGGGTGGGGCTGGAACTAGAAGGGAGCTGATGTTGGGGGAGATTAGAATGGGATGGAGCTGGGAGAGGGAAATGGAGAGGGAAAAAATATTTTGTGTGGGAGGGAAGACAAATCTACAATTGGCCAGATATTGGGAGAGTAAGTGGGGATTGAGGATGGAGGGGTAAAATTTGAGTGGATGAAATAGGAATGAGGAAAGAGCAAAAGGAGAAAGATTAGTATGTTAAAGCAGATGTAGAGAGAGAATGGAAAAAAACTAGAAGAGAGAAGAAAGGACAAATGGACAGCAGATGATGGAGAGTTAGCAGAAGACACGAAGAAGCCAGAAGAAAGTGGCTGGAGCAATTGCAACTGAAAAAAAAAATGCACAAAAGGTAGAAAAATATCTCTTTATTTTGAATTTATTAACTGGAATATGTCAGCTCTGGGAAATGTGCATCATTCACGTCTGCGCTTTGTTTAGTACAAGAGGAAATTAATTTATAGTTTTATTTCTACAATGTTGTTGTACATTCCAAGTTTGGCTTTTGGGGTTCCCAGTTTAATTATTGTCTTCCTGTTTCTAAACTGTGATTCCTTGTTTGGTGATGGTCTATGTTCTGCATGTGTAACTGAGCTGAGGTATTCTGTTTATGTAATTCCTATTTGACATTGCCACTTGTTCTCTTTCCTCAGTAGGTCATGTATTGTTATTCTCTGAAATGTATTGGTTTAATATTTGCAGTGTTGCCTTTTGATAGGTAGGGTATGGTGCTTTGTGAGTCCTGGTAGTGCTGTTACGATACGGCGGGTTTGCTATGGGTTCTAAATGGGCAGTGTTTGTAGTAGTTCCTAATGTGCCTGGCGGTTGGCACTGGATTATATAGTAATGTAGAAATCTTTTAGTCTTTCTTTATCCATACACTCATTAAGAGGCATGTTTACTAAAAGTTAGTGTATGGTAACATTATGCAAATATTTATGCAAATGAGGTCCCTTATGCAAATGAGGCCCGCTCCGAGTCTCCGCACATGGCCCTGCACCCCCCTTGAGCCGCCCCTGACTTCAAAATGCTGCAACACTCAAGTGGGTGTGCTGGGGCTCTCCCTTACCTCCTCGTTTGACATCCAGCTTTGCTCTACTGCCCCAACTCACCAGCATGGCCACTGCCTTGACCTGGTATTTTTCTCCAGTTGCTTACCCTCCAACTTCTATAGCTCAGTTCTTCCCTTATCTGACCATCACCTTTTAAGCTTCAATCTTCATCACCCGCCACCTCAACCTCCTCCTGTCTCCTCCAGCCTATTTAGAAATCTTCATGCTATTGACCCTTTGGTTCTCTCCTCCACTGTTTCTTCATCTCTTTCCTCCACTATGTCATCTAAGTCTGTTGATGAGGCAGTAGCTTCCTATAATGCTGCACTCACCTCTGCTCTGGATGCTCTCGCTCCACCCATGCCACGTCCCGTGAGGCGTACTATACCCCAGCCCTGGCTGTCTTCCACTACCCGCTATCTACGTTCCTATGCCCGCTCAGCTGAGCATGCCTGGCTCAAATCCCGCTCCCCTGCAGACTTCCTACACTTCAAATTCATGCTTGTCTCTTTCTAGCCAGCCATAGCTCTTGCAAAACAAGACTATTATGTCCATCTAACTCTCTTGCCTCTGACCCTCGCCGTCTCTACTACTCTCAGCTCTCTCCTCTAAGTGCTTCCACCTCTGACCCCTCCCTCCCTTTCTGCCCAAACCCTGGCTGACTATTTCCATGACAAAATCCACAAGATCACCCTCCAATTCCCGACAAAGTCAGCTACTTCCCCTCCTCCCCCTCTTCGCTCCCAACTTTCCCCCTCTACTTCTGCTATACTCTCTTCCCTTCCTGTGATCTCTGAGGAGGAAACCACTCACCTTCTTTCCTCCTCCAAACTGACCACCTGCTCCTCTGATCCTATCCCCACCCATCTCCTAAGCCCCATCTCCTGCGCTGTTGTCCTTTCCATCTCTCATATTCTCAACCTATCGCTCTCCATTGCAATTGTCCCTGCAGCCTTCAAGCATGCTGTAGTTACACCTCTCCTCAAGAAACCTTCACTTGATCCCACCTGTCCTTCTAATTATTGACCCATCTCTCTCCTCCCCTTCATTTCTAAACTACTCGAATGCGCAGTTCACTGCCGCTGCCTTGACTTCATCTCCGCTCATGCCCTCCTGGATCCTTTGAATCTGACTTTCATCCTTTTCACTCTACTGAAATGGCTCTTGCCAAACTCTCCAGTGACTTGTTCCTGGCAAAATCCAAGGGCCTATACTCTGTCCTCATCCTTCTTGACCTCTCTGCTGCTTTTGACACTGTTGACCACAACCTTCTCCTCAATACCCTGTCCTCGCTTGGTTTTAAGGGCTCTGTACTATACTGGTTCTCCTTCTATCTCTCCCATCATTCTTTCAGTGTTAGTTCTGGTGGCTCCTCCTCTTCTGCTATCCGGCTCTCAGTTGATGTACCCCAAGGATCTGTATTGGGTCTGCTCCTTTCCTCTCTATATACCCAGTCCTTTGGTGCACTCATCTCTTCCCATGGCTTTCAGTACCATCTTTATGCCGATGACTCCCAGATCTACCTCTCTATGCCTGATGACAGAAAAGACCACATGGCCTATCTAGTCTGTCCTTCCATATCAACCACTACAACCATTCCCTTTTTTCCCTTAGAGATCCTCTGTGTTTGTCCCATGCTTTTTTGAATTCAGTTACTGTCCTCATCTCTACCACCTCCACTGGGAAACTATTCCATGGATCCACTACTCTTTCCGTAAAGAAATATTTCCGCATATCACTCTTGAATCTATCTCCCTTCACCCTCATCCCATGTCCCCTTGTGGCAGAGCTTGCTTTCAATCCAAAGAGGCTCTCTCCCTGAACATTTATGCCACTGAGGTATTTAAACATCTCAATCATATCACCTCTATCCCACCTTTCCTCTAAGGTGTACATATTAAGATCCTTAAGTCTGTCCTCATATGCTTTATAATGAAGACCACTAACCATTTTAGCAGCCACCCTCTGTACTGACTCCATCCTGTTCACATCCTTTTGAAGGTGCGGTCTCCAGAATTGCACACTATACTCCAAATGAGGTCGCACCAAAGACTTATAGAGAGGCATTATCACCTCCTTTTTTCTGCTAGCCACCAAGCATCCTTCTAGCTTTTGCTGTTGCCTTTTCTACCTGTTTAGCTACTTTAAGATCATCAAACACAATCACACCTAGGTCCTACTCTTCTTTAGTGCACAAAAGTACTTCACCCCCTATACTATATCACTCCCTTGGATGGCTACAGCCCAAATGCATGATCTTGCATTTTTTAACATTAAATCTCAGCTGCCAAATTCTAGACCATTCTTCAAGCTTAGCTAGATATGTCCTGATGTTATCTACAGCTTCCTGGGTGTCTACTCTATTGCATATTTTGGTATCAAACGCAAAGAGGCAAACCTTACCTGACAGCCCTTCCGCTATATCACTAACAAAGATGTTAAAAAGAATCGGACCAAGGACAGATCCCTGGGGCACACCACTGGTAACCTCCTTCTCCTTAGAGTGAGCTTCATTACCTGTACCCTTTGCCGCCTCCCACTCAAACAATTTCCAACCCATGCAGTAACTTTAGAGTCCATCCCTAGGGTGCTCAGTTTGTTTATAAGTCGCCTGTGAGGAACGGTGTCAAAGGCTTTACTGAAATCTAACCACACCACATCCAGGGCTCTCCCTTTTGGTCCAACTCCCTGGTAACCCAGTCAAAGAAATCAGTCAGATTTATCTGACAAGACCTCTGGTGAATCCATGCTGCCTCAGATCCTGTAATCCGCTGGACTCCAGAAACCTCACTATTTTCTCTTTCTGCAGCATTTCCAATAATTTACTCACTCAAGTTAAACTAACTGGCCTGTAGTTTTCAACCACATCCTTACTTCCACTTTTGTGTAAAGGGACCACATGAGCCACTCTCCAGTCCTTTGCCACCACTCCCGACTCCAACGAGGCATTGAAAAGGTCAGTCAGTTGAGCTGCTAGAACACCCCCAGGTTCCCTCAGTATTCTAGGGTGTATCCTAGCTAGTTTCTCACGAACACAGTATTCTGAAAATTGTTCAAGATGCCCTTCGCTTCTGTTCCTGTTTGTGGGTGTTTTCTGAGGTCCTGCTCCTGGTTCTTCATCTGTGAACACAGAACAGAAATATTTGTTAAGCAATTCCTCTTTATCCTTATCAGCTTCTACATATTCCCCCCCTGCACCCTTGAGTCTGACAATACAACATTTGCCCTTCCTCTTCTCACTAACATATCTGAAAAATGTCTTATCCCCCCATTTTATTGCATTGGCTATTTTCTCCTCCTTTTGAATCTTTGCTTTCCTGACTACTTTGCTAGCTACTCTAAGTTTTTCCAAATATAGGTGCCTGTCTTCCTCTCTCTGTGATCTCTTGTATTTCATGAAGGCCTCCCTCTTTTTATTCATCTTTTCAGCTACTTCTTTCGAAAACAATAGCTGTCTCCTTTTCCTTTTATTTACCATTTTAACAAAAATATTGATTGCCCTTAAAATATCCCCTTTCAGTTTTGCCCACTGTTTTCTACATCCCCCAGCTATTCCCATCCCGCTAACGGCTCCCTGAGGTAGTGGTCCATCTTGGCAAAGTTAGTTTTCCTAAAGTCTAAGACCCTCACTTTTGAATGGATTCTGTCAGCTCTAGTCCTAATACTTAACCACACCATCTGGTGATCACTGGATGCAAAATGATCTCCCACTATAACATCAAAAACACTTTCACCATTGGCAAGCACCAAGTCCAATATGGCCCCTTCAAGTGTGGGGTCTTTTACCAATTGCCTGAATAGTTCTCTCAGAATCCAGGATCTCCTTACTTCTAGATGATACTGCAGCTGGAATGTGCCAATCAACATCTGGCTTATTGAAATTTCCTATCAGTATCACTTCGCCTTTTCTAACAATGCTGCATACAATTAACTCTCTGTCCATCTCTTCCTCCTGTGAGGAAGGTCTGTATATCACCCCAATACAATTAGATCTCTCTTTCCCTCTTTCTAGTTTAACCCACAGTGCCTCCTCTCTCCCTTTTAAGCTCTGTAGTTCCAAAGCTTTAATATTATTTGTTACATATAGTGCCACTACTCTTCCCCTTCTTCCTACCCTGTCCTTTCTGAATAAAGTATAGCCTGGTATAGTTACATCCCAGTCATGGTTTTCTGTATACCATGTTTCTGTAACTGCCACTAAATCCAAGTCAGCCTCTCCCACCAAAGCTTCAACATCTGGGATCTTATTTCCCATGCTATGCGCATTTATACACCCCACTTTCCATACGTTGCCCCTTTTAGCCATTTCCATAAAGGTATTTAATGTTTCACTTACCTGGGGGCTTTCTTCACCCATCCCCAATGAATCTAGTTTAAAGCCTTCTTCAGTAGATTAGCTAGTCTAATACTGAAGACATGTCAACCTTTCTTAGACAGATGAACGTCATCTTTGCTCTGCAACCCTTGGAACAGCATCCCATGGTTCAGGAAACCAAAACGCTCTCGATGACACCATCCATGCAGCCATGCATTCATCTCCAGGATGCAAGCTTCTCTGCCTTGGCCTTTACCCTCAACAGGGAGGATTGAAGAGAACAGCATCAGCACACCTTTCTGCTTCACCCTCTGTCCCAGAGCCATGAAGTCACTTTTGATACGCTCAGAGGGATACCTGGCAGTATCATTTGTGCCGACATGGATTAGCAACATTGGGTAATAGTCAGTGAGCTGAATGAGTCTCGGCGAACTCTCCATAACATCTCAGATTTTGGCACCTGGCAGACAGCATACCTCTCTGGACATCAAGTCTGGTCAGCAGATGGATGCCTCAGTCTCCTCAGAAGAGAGTCACCAATCACCACTACCCTTCGCTTCCTTGTGGTCACTGATTCTGCAACTTTGGGGCATTTGAGCTCTGGTTTGTCCCTTTCCATGGATGCTTTCACCTCCTCCACTTCCAGGGCTGCATAATGATTCTTCAATTCAAAGGCTGGAGAAGTTGGATTGGTGATTCTGCAGGCCCTGGTGACTTGTGTCCAACCTTCATCATTCTGTAGGCACCCATTTTCTCCCCTGCTGGAAAACTTGGATGTTGCAAGAAGCATCTCATCAATGTACTTCTCACTGTCTTGAATGCTCCTCAGCCTCGCCACCTCCTCTCTGAGTTCCTTCACTTGTTTCCTGAGAACGTCAGCATGCAGGCACCCTGCACATGGAACCAGTTCTGCAACTGGCATTGGGACTTCTGTCTGGACAGAGGCAGAAGCTGTAATGGGGGAAACAGGTTTATCAATACGATTTTTCCCAGCCATTGTTCAGTTCGTGGAGCTTAGGTATCTGTTAAAGCAAAAGAGAGAGATCTACCAGCTGGTTTCCCAGTTGTCCTTTCAGAGAAAAAGCAGTTAAATCTCTTTAATTATATTCAAAAAGTGCTCTTCCAAGTTCCTGTGTGTAGTTAATTGGGGAGATGCCCTATAAAGCAAGACTGCTCACTAGGGGTGTGTGGGAGTTGGGGGGGGGAGAGGTAGGGAGGGAACTAACACCTGATGAGGTGTCAGTAGCTTCAAAGAGCTGAAGAAAGATACTAAAGCAGAGTTTTAAACCTACCCCACTAAACAAAATATTTCCTCTTTTAAACTAAAGCACCAAAAATAATGTAACTTTGTTTTAAAAATGTACCAAAACTCTTTTTAAGAGCTCCCAGACAGAGAGCTAGTAATTTAAACTCTTACCTTTGCTTGAAATGTATAGCCCCTGTTAGGAATGCCAGTAGTAGTAGTAATAGTAATAAGTTAACTGAGTAGGGGGTAGGGTACAATGCATATGTTAAAGAAGATGTTTCAATGGGAGATCAATAAGGAGCAAATTGCAATAGTCTAGATCAGTGTTTTTCAACCTTTTTTGTGCAAAGGCACACTTTTTTCATGAAAAAAATCATGAGGCACACCACCATTAGAAAATGTTAAAAAAATTTACCTCTGTGCCTATATTGACTATATATAAAGTAATTCTCTTGAATAGGAATCAAACACTCACACCAACCCCCCTCCCCTGCTGGTTCACACCAACCCCCCTCCCCTGCTGGTTCACTCACACCACCCCCCCCCCCCCTCCACTGCTGGTTCACTCACCCACCCCCCTGTCACTTACCCCTCCTGCTGGGTCACTCACTCACTTACCCCCCCTCCCCTGCTGGTTCACTCACACCATCGCCCCCCCCCCCTTGCTGGTTCACTCACCCCACCCCCCCCCCCCTCCACTGCTGGTTCACTCACACTCCCCCCCCCTTGCTGGTTCACTCACACACACACACACACCCCCTGCCCAAGCCGCTGCTTCTGCTTTGTACAGAGCAGCGGCTGCACTACACTTACATTGAAAAGTAAAGAGAAACTGTGTCAGGAGCCCTCCGGTCATCGCAGAGCCCGAGGAAGTGATGTCATGGGGGCGGGCTCCTCACAGGCTGTCTTTCCTTTTCAAATTAACTTTATTGCAGCTAAAGTTAATTTGAAAAGGAAAGACAGCCTGTGAGGAGCCCGCCCCCATGACATCACTTCCTCGGGCTCTGCATGATCGGAGGGCTCCTGACACAGTTTCTCTTTACTTTTCAATGTAAGTGTAGTGCAGCCGCTGCTCTGTACAAAGCAGAACCAGCGGCTGCACTGCTATAGGGAATCGCGATCGCGTTCGCGCCGCGGACTTCGACACAAAAGCCGGTTTTTTGCTCTGGCCGCTCCCGATCTTGCGGCCAGAGCAAAAAACCGGCTTTTCAATGGCCGGTTTTACAACTGTGCCGGCAGCCGGCCTGGCCATGGAAAAACCGGCCAGGCCGGCTGAAAACCGGCTGGTTGGCAACCCTAATTTGTGAGCCGAGGCCACATGTTACGGATGAAATTGGAATTTTTCCCACGGCACACCAGACAATATCTCACGGCACACTAGTGTGCCGCGGCACAGTGGTTGAAAAACGCTGGTCTAGATGAGAGGTGATGAGTGAGTAGATAAAGATCTTGGTAGTGTGCTCTGAGAAGAAGGGACAAATTTTGCTGAGGTTGTAGAGAAAGAAACGACATGCTTCAGTTATCTCTTGGATATGTGCAGAGAAAGACAGTGAAGATTGAAAGATGACCCCAAGGTTACAAGATGAGGAGGCAGGGAGAGTGACAGTGTTATCCACAGAAAAAGAGACGGGAGGACGGGGGAAAGATGGCAGTGGGTCATCCAGGCAACAACATCAGACAAGCAGGCTGAGATTCAGGCCTGGGTTTCTGGAGAGATTTCTGGGTAGAGAAGTCAAAGTAAAGATGGTACTGAAACCCATGGGAGAAGATCAGAGCACCAAAGGAATAAGTGTAGAAAGAGAAAATAAGAGGTCCCAAGACAGAGCCCTGAGGCACATCGAATGAAAGTGGGATAGCAATGGAGAAAGATCCACCAGAACATACGTGAGATAAGAAGAAATCCAAGCAAAAACAGGTGTGGTGATTAACAATATCAAAAGCAGCAGATAGGCCAAGAAGGATGATGATCGAGTAAAGACTCTTGGATTTGGCCAGGAACAGGTCACTGGAGATGCTACCAGATAACTACGGTGCTCACCGCCATCAACCCAAATAACGGCATTGAATATGCACAAATTATTTAAACACTGCAGCTGGTGTTTTTTACAGAAAGGCTGACCATGCTGTTTAAATATTGACCCTTTCATTTATTAAATACATGGTTAAAGCCAACAAGTCTGTGAAGAGGAGGAGCAGGGGTTAAGATTTAAAAGCAGTCCCAATAAGGAGGGTTTTTGGACCGGATTTAAATAAGATCAAAAAGGAAGCATGATGCATCAACTCCAGGAAGCTATTCCAAAATCAACGAATTGGGAGATGACGGTAAAGGACAAGGACACAGAGAACATAAGAACATAAGATATGCCATACTGGGTCAGACCAAGGTCCATCAAGCCCAGTATTCTGTTTCCAGCAGTGGCCAATCTAGGTCATATGTACCTAGCAGTTTCCCCAAAAGACACAGGTTCCACAATGCTTGTACTGGGTCAAGCATTGATATCCTAGGTCCCTTCTTAATAATGGTTTATGGACCTTTCCTCCAGGAACTTGTCCAAACCTTTTTTAAACCCAGCTACACTAACAGCCTTTACTACATCCTCCGGTAACAAATTCCAGAGTTTGATTACACGTTGAGTGAAAAAATATTTTCTTTTATTAGTCTTAAATAGTTTACCCTGTAGCTTCATTGCATGTCCCCTAGACTTTCTATATTCTGATAAGGTAAACAATCGATCTACGTTTACCCGTTCCACTCCGTTCATTAATTTATAGACTTCTATCATATCTCCCCTTAGCCGTCTCTTTTCCAGGTTAAAGAGCCCCAACCTTTTTAGCCTTTCTTCATAGGAGTATCCTTCCATCCCCTTTACCATTTTGGTGGCTCTTCTCTGAACCTTTTCTAAAATCGCTATATCCTTTTTAAGATACGGCGACCAGAATTGCACACAGTATTCAAGAGAACAGCAATGCACCCCATGAGCAAAGTTCAAGAGGAAAGGTTGTGAGGAGCTACAAAATGAAAGCACTTGTGGGTGAGCAGCTTTGAATCATGACGTGTAGGAAATGGATAGAGAGCCAGTGTAGTGACTTAAGAAGAGAGATTATATTGGGTGTTGCAACCCTGGCGAAAGCTGAATTTTGCTTAGATTTTAATGGAGTTACATGGTACAATGTGAGAAACAGGTCACTGGAGTCTGAGCAGGCGGTGAGGAAAGAGTGGAGGAGGATTTTAGTAGTCTGTTCAGCAAGGAAAAAATGGATTTTGTATAATATTAAGCCACAATGCTCGATGTGGAAGGTTTATACCCCCAGCCAAGCTGTAGGCTCTCAAAGAGGGAATTTGCTGCCCATCAGGGTGCAGGACTATGGCCCTAGTGACTTGGGGCAGAGGGCTGAGAACCAGTGAAGCCAGGGTTCAAATCCCACTTCTACTCTTTGTGATCTTGGGTAAGTCAGTTAACTCGCCATTGCCTCAGGCACAAACTTAGAGGCTCTTTTACTAAAGTGTGTTAAGCAGTTAACGTGCATTTTCACACATGGCAACTATGCGCAAGGGCTTCTGGTAACTGCTACTCTGGGTGGGGGCATGACAGCCACTCGCATGTTAGGGTGGTGAATGAGTGGGATAGGGGTGGAGCGTGTACACTTTGTGGGGGTACATACTGCGCACTATCGATGCTGCCATTTGTGCAGATTTACCTAACACCACCTCAGTGCATCCGCAGTGATAGTGCAGTGTATTAGAGAACGTATCCAGGCATTAAGTATCAGGAAAACTCTGGCCATGTCCCTGACAGTTACCGTGGAGCCTTTGCATTTAACACATGTTAGTGTTTGTGCCAAACATGCACCACGGACAAACACATAGCACACTTTAGTAAAAGGTCCCTTAGATCAAAAACCCTTGCCATAAGCTACTACTTGAAAAGGAATGAGCTAAATAAAAAACTCCCTTCCCCCTCCCACCAATTATCCTGGTGACAGCATGGAAATGTTTTCACAGAGCCTTGGATTATACTCTTCGATGCCTGTGGAATAAGTTACCCCAAGGGAATTGATCCTCAGAAACCGTGATGGGTTTCAGGCACTGCTCAAAGACCTGGTTATTCAGTCAGATAGAATGTGAGGGGTTGGTATCTGTTATTCCTGTGAGAGAGGGGAAGTGATGCGGATATTATTGGTTTACCATTTTGTTGTGACTTTTTAATTTCAGATGTTATTAATCAGTACCCTGCTGGGTCTTTTCAATTTAGATGGAGAGGAATGTTGAGCGATTAGCAATTTTGAAGGGAGGTTTAGGTCATATATAATAAGCTGCAAGTCCTTATGTGACAAGATGCGTTTACTCTGAGTCATTTTGATTTTAGTTAGAAAGACAGTCTATAAATATAAATAAATACATTTTGATGATGATATAGAGAAAGAAATGGTGAGGGGGACAGCGGCCAGTACAGTCGTCCCTCGCCACTTCGCGCATCGACTTTTGCGGCTTCACTCTATCGCGTTTTTTTCAAATATGAGTGTAATGGTGACTAAAGGGGTGTTATAGGTCGTAAACAGGTTTTCTATGCTCTAACTATGAAAATATTCAATTTATAAATAAAGAATCCTACTTCGTGGAAAGTCACTTATCGCGGTAGAGTCTGGAACGGATTAACCGCGATAAACGAGGGACGACTGTATATTTAAAGCGGCTGTCCGTTGCCACTTTAAATTTGCCCCAGATATTCAATGCTGGGGCAATATCCATGCACTGGCTTTGAATATTCAGGTTACCTGGATTACGATTTTGCAATCCGGTCAACAGTGATACTCAGCCGCATGGCCGGATTGCAAAACCAGCTAAAGTTATGACAGCCATTTAGCTGTCCTAACTTTAACTGGTTAGGGTTAGCTGGGCAGTGCTAAATATCGCTGCTGCCCAGTTAACCTGCAGTGGCACCCCATCTCCGCCCGCACAATGCCCTGACACTAAGCGCTTAGCATTGGGGCGTTTAGTAGCCCAAATCAGGGATGTACAGCAGCTCTAACCAGTTTAGTGTTGCTGAATATTCTGGTGAGCAGCACTTTTGTGGTTTGCAGATCTGCAAATGTGTAAATGCCTTTGAATATACCCCTCCCCCTGGTATTTGTTAGGCATGTTTCGCCCAAGCAATAGGTCTGTTGGGGAGGGTTCATCCATCTGTGTATCAGTCAGTATGCATGTTTACGCTATAATTCTTATAGAGGCAGGAAGAACTGCTGCAGTGTTGACCTGGATCTAACCCCTAGTGGCACAAGGAGCAGAGAGAGTCACCACAATGGCCGAAGATTTGCTGCATTTCCAGCGGGGACCCAATCCTAGCCAGCAGTTAATGATGAGCTGCTGAAGGGCTAGTGGACATCCCTGGGTCGCCCTGGCAGTCAAGAGAGCTGCTTGCACTGACAGTAAGAAAGGGTGCGTGAGGAGGTGGAATATAAGGAAAGGGACAATGATAGAGAGTAGAAAAGGAGAAGAGAGGGGTGGGGATAAGGATTAAAAGGGGCAAAGCATAAGGGAATGGGCAGGGTTACAGACCTGTAAACCATGTAAATGCCGCTTAGAGGGATAGTCAGCGGCATTAACGTGGTTAATGCTTCTGAATATCGAGGAGTGCTGCTGCTAGATGCCCCGATGTTAACCATGTAGCATCAAGGCATGTAGTGGCCGTTCCAGGGCACGGTGGAGGCAGCACCATCGCTAACCGAGCAGCGGCGATATAGAACTGTTGTCCAGTTAACGACACGCGGGTAAAGATAGGCATGGATAAAATATAAAATACTAATAACCACCTTCAAGCTTATACATAACATTGCGCCATCCTTTCTCTCCACCCTTATCAGCACGCAACCACCCAACAGAAGCAGGCGAACATTCCACTCAAACATACTCCACGTTCTCCCCGATATCAGATCTGTAACAACCAGTACTAGCCAACGAGCATACTCCTACTCGGCCCCTGCCCTCTGGAACCAACTACCACCAGAGCTAAGAGCAATCAAAGACCTTATGGATTTCAGAAAGAAACTCAAGACACATCTTTTCCAGTGCCAATACAATCTGATATAGTCCCGGGGTAAAAAGTTTCCTCCCAATGAAGCATTGTTGCAGTTATGTAAATATGTAAATATGTGCATATGTATATTCCGATTACTCTCTGTAAGTCCTTCACCGTGTGCTGTGCTTCTCCCTTCAAACCAATGTGTGTATACCGCAAAAATTCCTGTCATGATTGACAAATTCATACATGTAATCAAACCGCTACTGATCGCTGGAAGCAGCGGTATACAAATATATACTA
This sequence comes from Ichthyophis bannanicus, assembly GCA_033557465.1. NCBI lineage: Eukaryota > Metazoa > Chordata > Amphibia > Gymnophiona > Ichthyophiidae > Ichthyophis > Ichthyophis bannanicus. The sequence continues at coordinate 61,236,195 of CM066045.1, forward strand.
AATAAAATAAATAAAATAAATAAATGGGAAAAGCTGGCCTAACCTAACCCATGGAAGTTAACTGAGCAGCGGCTCAATATCGCCACTGCCAACTTAGCTTCCATGCCGTGTGGCGCAGTGAGACAGGCCCAGATATTCAAAGTCAGTGGCTGGATATGGCCCTGGCATTGAATATCCAGGGTAAAGGTTCAGTGGGGACAGCTATTCGCTTTAGAAGCACTAGCCGCCGCTGATTGTCACCATAAGAACATAAGATATGCCATACTGGGTCAGACCAAGGTCCATCAAGCCCAACAGTGGCCAATCTAGGTCATACGTACCTGGCAGGTTCCCAAAAAGCAGGTTCCACAATGCTTGTCCGGAGTAAGCAGTAGATGTCCCGGGTCCTCTTTAATAATGGCTTATGGATCCTTCCTCCAGGAACTTCTCCAAACCTTTTTTAAACTCAGCTACACTAACAGCTTTTACTACATCCTCCAGTAACAAATTCCAGAGTGATTATGCGTTGAGTGAAAAAATATTTTCTCTTCTTAGTCTTAAGTTGGTTACATTGTAGCTTCATTGCTCCCTAGTCTTCCTACGTTTACCCATTCCACTCCATTCATTAATTTATTGACCTCAGCCATATTTTTTCCAAGTTGAAGAACCCTCACCGTTTAAATCTCTCCTCATAAGGGTATTCCTTCATCCCCTTTACCATTTTGGTGGCTTTACTTTGTATCTTTTCTAAATCTGCTAAATCATTTTTAAGATATGGCGACCAGAATTGCAGCTTGTCGTGCTGTGAGGGCTTGTGTGCATCAGTGATGCTGAGAGCTAAACTATCGGTAGTTTAACTACTGGCAGGGTCTCCCAAGATGGACAGGTCTCAGCTGAGGTGCCAGACGAAGACAAACCACCCATCTGGGCAGCAGCAGAATGGGATAGTGTTGACGGCGGAGGATCACATTTCTGTGACAACGGCAACAACACCAAACTTAAACTGCGCGGAAGGAAGGCCCGGCAATCTACTTCTGTATCTTGCCATGAAAACCCAATGGATAGTTACAACAAAACAAATTGTGCTATGGTGCTGGAAGATGAGACTCCCAGGTCGGAAGGCACTCAACTAGCTACTGGGGAAGAGCTGAAGACTTTTCAGAGTAAAGCCAGCATTTATGATGTGGTTGGATCAAAGCCTTCGGGAAGTCTGACTGCTGATGTAGCTGCGCATGAAATGAGAGTCAGAAGCTGTAAAGATGTCTTACACATTGGAACATGGAACGTACGAAGCATGAACCAAGGGAAGTTGGAAGTGGTCAAGAATGAAATGGAACGTGTACAACTTGATCTGTTGGGTGTCAGCGAACTGAAATGGACTGGCATCGGGCACTTTGCATCAGATGATCACATGGTCTACTATGCTGGAAATGAAAGACAAAGAAGAAATGGTGTTGCATTTATAATAAAGAAGAAACTTGCAAGAACTGTAATGAAATACAATGCAGTCAGCGAACGCTTAATCTCTATTCGTCTACGAGGATTGCCTATCAACACAACTATAATTCAAGTATATGCCCCAACAACAGCTGCAGAAGAGAATGAAATTGAAGAGTTCTATGAACAAGTACAAGCTGAAATTGACAGAACATGCAAACCGGATATCCTGATAGTCATGGGTGACTGGAACGCAAAAGTTGGCAACAAAGAAGAAGGCAAAGTAGTTGGAAAATATGGACTTGGCAACAGAAATGAAGCTGGAGAAAGATTGATAGAATTCTGCAAGACCAATGATCTATTCATCTCAAACACCTTCTTTCAGCAACACAAGCGACGACTGTACACATGGACTTCACCCAATGGATTGTATAAAAATCAAATTGACTACATCTGTGGAAGTCAACGATGGAAAAGCTCTGTAACATCAACAAAGACAAAACCTGGAGCTGACTGTGGTACAGATCATCAACTACTAGTATGCAAACTCAAGCTAAAGTTGAAAAAGAGCAAACCACTCATGAATGCACCAAAATATGACCTTGAGAATATACCACTGGAATTTAAAGACTGCCTGCAAAATCGATTTGCTGCCTTAGATACAAATGACAGAGCTCCGGAAGAGTTATGGAATGACATCAAGAAGGTTGTGCTGGAAGAAAGCGAGAAGTCTCTACAAAAGGTGAAAAAGCAAAAACGGCCAAAATGGATGACGGAAGAAACTCTGAAAATTGCCCAGAAACGCAGAGAAGCTAAAGCCAAAGGAGAAAGAAAGACAATCGCAGAACTCAACAGAGATTTCCAACGTGCAGCAAGACAGGACAAGGAAAAGTACTACAATGACACTTGCAAGGAAATAGAAGCAGAAACTATTAGAGGAAGAACAAGATCGGCTTTCCTAAAGCTGCGAGAGTTAAAGAAAAAGTTCCAGCCTCGAATTGGAATGTTACAAGATGCTCAAGGTTCTATGTTGAATGATGCTGAGAAGATCAAGAAAAGGTGGAAGGAATATACAGAGTTTTTATATGATAAAGATCAAGTGGACCAACAGCCGTTTCAACCTATACCTTATGATCAGGAACCATTGGTGATGAAAGAAGAAGTTGAAGCAGCATTGAAAGCCTTATCAAAGAACAAAGCACCAGGCATTGATAGCATTCCCATAGAAGTATTGCAGCAATCTGATGCAGCTGTTACCGTACTTACAAGGCTCTGCCAAGAAATATGGAAGACAACATCATGGCCAACTGACTGGAAAAGATCTGTGTTTATACCAATACTAAAGAAAGGTGATCCAACTGACTGTGGAAATTATCGCACAATCGCTCTGATCCCACATGCCAGCAAGATTCTACTGAAGATTATTCAAAAGAGACTACAGCCATACCTAGAACAAGAACTACCTGAAGTGCAAGCAGGGTTCAGGAAAGGGCGAGGAACGAGAGACATCATTGCGGATGTGAGATGGATCCTTGAAAAGACTAAAGAATACCAAAAGGATATCTATTTGTGCTTTATCGACTATAGCAAGGCTTTTGACTGTGTAAACCATGAGAAACTCTGGGCCACATTAAGAAGCATGGGTATACCAGAACACCTGATCGTTCTCTTGCGTAATCTGTACATTGATCAAGAAGCAACAGTTCGAACAGAACAAGGAGAAACAGAATGGTTTAAAATAAGCAAAGGTGTAAGACAAGGCTGCATACTTTCCCCCTACCTGTTTAATTTATATGCAGAACAAATCATCAGAGAAGCAGGACTGTATGAAGACAACAGAGGTGTGAAGATTGGTGGAAGACTCATCAACAACCTTCGCTATGCTGATGATACCACATTACTGGCTGAAAGTGAAGATGATCTGAAACATTTGCTTCTCACAATCAAAGAACATAGTCTCAAAATGGGCCTGCACCTTAATGTAAAGAAGACAAAGATCATGACAACTGGCATAATCAACAGGTTCATCGTTGAAGGAGAAGAAATTGAAATCGTGAACAACTTTAACCTACTTGGATCAACTATCAATAAAGAAGCAACAAGCAGTCAAGAAATCAGACGACGCATTGCTCTTGGCAGAATGGCTATGAAAGACCTAGATAAGATTCTCAAGAGCAGAGATGTCTCTCTCCATACAAAGATTCGACTTGTTCAAGCCATGGTATTTTCAATAACATCATATGGATGTGAAAGCTGGACAGTGAAAAAGACAGACAGGAAGAAAATTGATGCCTTTGAATGCTGGCGGCGAATACTGTGTATACCATGGACTGCCCGAAGAACAAACCAGTCGGTACTAGAAGAGATCAAACCTAAGCTTTCTTTAGAAGCTCAGATGACAAGACTTCGACTTTCATACTTCGGACACATCATGCGAAGAGAGAGATCATTAGAGAAAGACATCATGCTTGGCAAGATAGAAGGTCAACGCAAAAGAGGAAGGCCAGCAATGAGATGGATTGCTACAATAACAGCAGCTACGGGTACCAGTCTGTCAACAATGAGCCGCCTGACTGAAGACCGAACACAATTTAGGATAGCTATCCAGAGGGTCGCCATGAGTCGACTCCGACTCGACGGCACTTAACAACAACATTCAAGGTGCGGTCGCACCATGGAACAATACAGAAGCATTATAATATCTTTGATTTTATTCTTCATTCCTTTCATTATGATTTTTAGCATTCTATTTGCTTTCTTGGCCATCGCTGCACACTGGGTAGAGGATTTCAATGTATTATCCACGATGACACCTAAATCCTTTTCCTGTGTGGTGGTTCCAAATGTGGAACCTTTCCTTGTGTAACTGTAATTTGGATTGTTCTTCCCATGAGTGAATAACTTTGCACTTGTCCACATTAAATCTCATCTGCCATTTGGACGTCCAGTCTTCCAATTTATTAAGGTCTTCTTGCAATTTTTCACAATCCTTCTGTTTTTTAACATCTTTAAATAATTTTATGTCATCTGCAAATTTGATCACCTCACTCATTATTCTCAGTTCCAGGTCATTTATTAAAATGTTAAAAAACAGTGGGCCAAGCACAGATCCTTGGGGTATGTCACTATTCACTTTTCTCCATTGAGAAAATTGTCCATTTAGCATTACTCTCCGTTTTCTTTCTTTTAACCACTTCCTGATCAACAATTGTATACTGCCTCCTATCCTGTAACTTTTTAATTTCATCAAGAGTCTCTCATGAGGGACCTTGTCAACGGCTTTCTGAAAATCTGGATGCATTATATCAACTAGCTCACCTTTATCTACCTGCTTATTTACACCTTCAAAAAATTATAACAGATTAGTAAGACAAGACTTTCCTTGGCTAAATCCATGTTGGCTATCTCCCATTAAACCATGACTGTCTACATGTTCAGTAATTTTATTCTTTATAATGGTTTCTATCATTTTGCCAAGTACTGACATCAGGCTCATTGGTCTGTAGTTTCCTGGATCATCCTGGAACCCTTTTTTAAAAATTGACGGTATACTGGCCATTCTCCAAACTTCAGGTACTACAGATGATAGTTCACAGATTACTAATAGTAGCTCTGCAATCTCATATTTCAGTTTTTTCAACATCCTCAGATGTATACCATCCGGGCCAGGTTATTTGCTACTCTTTTATCATATGTGACTCAAAGCCCTCTCTAACATACAGCGTAACCCTTCCACCAATGTGATCTACTCTATCATTGTGATATAGTTTGTATCCAGGTATCATGATGTCCCATTGTTTTTCCTCCTCCCCCCAGGTCTCTGAGATGCCAATTATATCTAACCTTTCATTTAGTGCTATATATTCTAACTCTCTCATCTTATTTTTTTAGACGTCTAGCATTTGCATACAAGCATTTTAGAGGTTGTATTTTGTTCATATTAACAATATGGTTATCAGTTGACAGGGATAGTTTGGAATCATTCAGCTCTGTCTACTCTGTTACTGGGTTACTTTAAGTTTTTATTGCATCCTCTCTATTGGGACGCCCTAACTTCCCTTTTTGCTGGTATCCTTCAAAGATGCATCCTTCCAAACCATGCACTCTTGGGTGACTGTCGGCTTTCCCCTATTATCTAGTTTAAAAGCTGCTCTATCTCCTTTTTAAAGATTAATGCCAGCAGCCTGATTCCACCCCAGTTAAGTTGGGGCCCCTCCTTTCGGAAAAGCCTGTCCCTCTTCCCCAGAATGTTGCTCAGCCAGAACCCTCTTCCTTGCACCATCATTTCATCCAATGCATTGATACTCTGGAGCTCTGCCTGTCTTTTGAGTCCTGCACATGGAATGGGAAATATATCTGAGAATGCTACCCTGGAAGTTCTGGATTTCAACTTCCTACCTAAAAGCCTAAATTTGGCTTCCAGAAACTCCTTCCCACACTTTCCTATGTCATTGGTACCAACATGTACCAAGACAATAGCCTCCTCCCCAGGACTATCTAAAACTTGTCTAGGTGGCACATGAAGTCTGTTACCTTATCACCAGGCAGACATGTTACCAGGCAGTGCTCATGTTCACCAGTCACCCAGCTATCTATATGCATAATGATTGAATCACCAACTATAGTGGCTGTCCTAACCCTTCTTTCATAAGCACATGGCCCTGGAGAAACCTCCTTGGTGCGAGAGGGTTTTACATCACCTGGAGGACAGGTCCTAGCCACAGGTTCACTTCCTGCCACACCAAGGTGATGTTCTCCTTTCACGTGACCTCTCCTCAATGCCAAAAGAGAGGCTTCCAGACTGGAGATGTGACTTCAGAACTATGTCTTTGTAGGTCTTGTCTATATACTTCTCTGTCTTCCTTAGCTCCTCGAAGTCTACTACTCTAGCCTCCAGAGATCGGACTGCTTCCCTGAGAGCAAAAAGTTCCTTGCCTTGCACCTAAAGACCTCTCACCAACTGGGAGAATATCATACAAGTGACACTCATTGTATAAGACTGGATAGCCTCCATCTTGTTGCTGGACTGCTGTCTGCATTTTAGTTTTAAGAACTTGTTTAGATATGTAAGTTATTTACTTACATAAAGTTGCTAGGGATACTTGTACCAATAAAACTATACCTAATAAGTTTAAAGGACTTTGTTCACCTCAAGATTAATTTCAGGGCCTTAATTAATTAATCAATTCCTCATTAGGATAACTAGTCAAACCTAAAAGTGAATTTGACCACCTCTTTCCCTTTAATAGGTTTAAGAGCATATAATCTAAGATTATGCCTGGGATGGGTGGAAGGGAAAGAAACACTAAATAAAAGCTGACTTGCTACACGGTGCCCTGACTGACTTTATAGAACACAGAACTTTAAAATAGACAGAGATCAGTTTGAACCCAAAGAACCCCCTTTAACCCAAGAGTCTCAGAAAAATCCAGCAGATAAATACTTGCAGGTGCAGAATCCTTCCCAGCAGGAGCAGCTCCTCTCAGTAGTCCTTCAGATAGATACACACACACATACACATATACACACACACACACATGCACACATACAGCCCCCAACATGCACATGCAGAGCCCTGACACACAGATTTCCAACACAGATACGCATTCATACACACACACACACACACACACACACACATATACACACACGCACACATACAGCCCCCAACATACATTGTGAACATGCAGACATTCTTCCCCAGCACACACTCAATACACACTTAGAAAACACACCCATGAGACACACAACTAATACAAACACCCACACCCAGCCCCTGTGGCATCTCACCCTCGCATCTCCACAGATAAGCAGCTGGACTCTTCCCATGGCAATAGACCTACACATTATACCATCAATTCACAGATACATACACATCTCAGGTATCCCATCAGTCACTACCCACCCAGACATCCACTCACATATCCCCTACTACCCTACTGGGACACACTTTACGATGGCTGCTTCCCACAGAGACATGGCTGAGTCTGTGAATGGAGGAAAAGGGACACGCATCATTATGTCACATTCTAACTGTGCACTTTTCAACTTGTTAGTAGTATCTTGGAACTATCTGGAAAAGGAGAAAAAGAGATCATAGATGACCCCAAGGCTATCTTTGAGCCCTATTTCTCCTTTTCTAGACAAGACACACACACCAACTAATGTGCATTCCTAATAGGTAGAAGAAATGAGGAAGGGGACTTGAGTGTTGGCTCAGTCATATCACATTTTCAAGGGCCACATGCAAGACCTACAGCGAGCATGAGCAGTAAATTTGAGAAACTGAGACCATACTCCACATACCCTGGCGTAGGAGCGAAGCTCGTGACTGTCATGGTATGTGCAAAACTAATCCATTGGAGAAATTGCCACTAGACAAAACAAGCTGGTTGCAAAAAATGGTGATCCAGCTTCATCATGCTTCCAAAAATGCTGGGGTCACCTGCACAGAGCAGACATAGTTACAACCACTGTTCCCTCTAAGCTGTGCGCATGTGCGCGCGCGCACACCTTGCCAAGCGAACACACATACTTTACAACAGAGCACACAAAAATTACGGTTCTGATTCTGATAGAAAACAACACATACGTCTTAAAATTTAAAAGTTGTTGTGTATTTATGGTATTCACAAGTTCTACAATATTTTCTAGTGCAATCAATGTGGTGTACATACTGTATTCTGACGTGTAGTCAAATTTTAAAGTATATAACTCCGAGTGTCGTTATGTGGCGCACAAAAATTTAACCTTCCTTCAAAAGCTGCACACAGCTGATATTTTATGCGCACACAGCCTACAGAAAATTAGAGGGAACATTGGTTACAACTCCATCATGAGTAAGTGGTCTCCAAGAAGATTGGGGTAATTGTGAAGCTGAAAGTATCATTGCAACTTTAGCAACAATGAGTGTGACAGGGACAGATTTAGGGCTAAGATGTTGGGTCAAAGACCTGGGGAGAAGGTGGTGTTGGGTGTCTATGTGCTTGTCTACTCAGGGGGTAAATCCAGATTTAATTACTGAACTTTCCAAAGCAAGTTCTAGTTCAGGTACAGTAGACAGGTCCCTTCCCCAGTGGACTTACAGTCCAAGTTGATATGTGGAGCAATGGAACACAAGACATGTTAGTGGGGGAAACATGATCGGAACTGTGGCTTTCCCAGCCCTCAGCCGGCAGTGTGACCCATTAGGCTACGTCTCCGCTCCCATTTCCAAAGGGACTCATTTACACCTCTGAAAGAAAAAAAAAGAACCTTTAATATGACAATATCAAAGGCAGAATCATCTTTATTACATTTTGCAAGATAAAAGAAATGGATTCATCTATTTTTCAAAAGAACATAGGATTTTAAAAAACCCATCCAACATCATTTTATAGAGGCCAGTATGCAAAGAACAGCATTTAGTAACTAATGGGGTTTTTAAAGCCTTTCTTGGCACTTTTAGTAAGAAATTGTTTGCCGGTTCATTTTTCCTTTGCTTTAACAGCAGCATTACATTTTCCCTTCCTGCCACTCTGTCCCCAGACGCAGCTTCTTGATGCATTAACTATTGGCAAGGATGGTCAATAGGAGAGCTGGGGAGAGGGACTGGAATGAAAGGAAGAGCACGTCCATACACAACTCTACTCTGACTGAAGCTTCGAAGGGTTATAGCAGCCCTGCTGCAGTTCAGACTGAAATGGTACAGGAGGGAACTAGTGTGACACGTTCTGCCTGTCTCCAAATATACGCCTGGGGTCAAAACTGGCTGTGACCGAGGGGGTACAACGTTGCATCTGCAAGTTCTGCAAACTGAGGCGACTCTGTGTCACCCAGCACAGGCTGTCCCCCTCCTAGATTTGCCTGCATTGAGTCAGGGCCAGTCCCAGAGTTGGTTCAAGGTGTTGGCCAACTTACACTTCCTTGGCTGTCAAAATCTATTGTTTAGCTTTGGAAGGCTTGCTCTTTGCCAGCCCCAGAAGTTGCTGCCCTAAGCAACCACCTAGTTTGCCTAATGGTTGAGCCAGCCCTGCACTGATTGCACAAAGACTGTGGCTCTGATCATTTTATTCCCTAGGATGGAAGGAAGGCGGCAGATGCAGACCTGGGTTAAGCTTCTCTCAGGCAAATGGACACAGTTGATCCTCCTTATCAGTCTACAAGGTTGCAGACTGTGCTCACTGGCACGATAAGAGCTGTCTCTCCCTTTTATCTTCTAGTGTCTCTTGCGACATTACTGTTCTTTTTCAGGTAAACAGCTAAATGCAGGGAATTAGCAGCAGTAGCATCCCTTACTGAAGAGGTCTTGGATGCCCTGCTATTACCTCATCAGTATGGGAGGTGCTGCAGTAATTTGTTGATTGGCCGAAGTCCCGGGCTTTCCTCCATCCTGAGAGCAGAGCCACAGCGCTTTCAGGCCTGCCAAATTAGAATAAGCATTGTGGAACCTGTGTGCCTCTTTGGGGACCTGCCAGGTACTTGTGATCTGGATTGGCCATTGTTGGAAACAGGATACTGGACTTGATGGATCTTGGTCTGACCCAGTTTGGATTTCTTATGTTCTTAACCTTTCGGTCACAACTTGTTTTTCTTAATCTGCGTGTGCTTTTGAGCACAGTTCAGAAATTTGTGTACACTTTAGCAACTGTATTTGATAGAAGCATTATCTTTAGCAATGCTATCAAGTGGGGCTGATAAAAGCAGGACACGGGGCCTCTCGCCCCCTACTCTGCCCTCCCCCACACACTGGTGATTTCTCCTCTAGGATATTCTCCCTCTCTCCTACCCCACCCTCTCCCTCCACACCTTAATCATCTCCACCAGACCTTCTGCTAACTGGAGATCAGTGAATCCTTTACCTGCATCTGCCTCTGAAGTCTGAGCGGGCAGTGCCAGTAGGTCATATGAGACTATAGGGCATCACATTTTCATATTTCCTATCGATGTTGGTAGAGAAGGAGGTGGAGGCAGATAAGGAGTGTTGCTCTCCAGCTGGCTGGAAGGAGGGGGCAGAGAAAGGGGAAGTAGACTTAAAGGGAAGGCGAGAGGATAGAAGATGCAGCACAGCAAGGAAAAGACTTTGCTGTGTGTTGACAGGTAGGTTGTCACACTGGTTGTGTTTCCAAAAGTCGTGACCTACTTGCAGGACCGTACCAAGCTAGAAATGCACCCTGTGTGACTAACAAACTTGATGCCCCCCCTCCCTTTAAGCGGCATGCTCCAGCCGGAGCCCTCATCACACACCGCCAGGAGATCAAAGGGCGATCGGCCCTTTAAGCGGCGTGCTCCAACCGGAGCCCTCATCACACGCCGCCAGGAGATCAAAGGGTGATCGGCCCTTTAAGCGGCGTGCTCCAGCCGGAGCCCTCATCACACGCCGCCAGGAGATCAAAGGGCGATCGGCCCTTTAAGCGGCATGCTCCAGCTGGAGCCCTCATCACACACCGCCAGAAGATCAAAGGGCGATCGGCCCTTTAAGCGGCGTGCTCCAGCAGGTGCGCCTGCGCCTGGCGGGCCCACGCTGGAGGGCCTCGCCAGAGGGCCCTTTGGCGTGGCCCTTCGACGCAGGCCTGGGGGCGCTCTGGTGTGGTCCATCCATCCTGTTCCTTCAATTCGCTGCAGCCCCCTGGATCTGAGTAAGCACAATTGCTCCTCCACCCATTGTCTGCTTAGAACTGCTACCATTGCCCGCATAGAACTGCTACCATTGCCCGCATAGAACTGCTGCCATTGCCTGCATTGAACTGTTATCCATTGCCTGCTTAGAACTGCTACCATTGCCCGCATAGAACTGTTCTCCATTGTTGCTTGAACTGCTGCCATTGCCCACATAGAACTGCTACCATTGCCTGCGTAGAACTGTTATCCATTGTTGCTTAGAACTGCTACCACTGCCTGAGTAGAACTGTTACCCATTGTTGCTTAGAACTGCTGCCATTGCCTGCATTGAACTGTTATCCATTGCCTGCTTAGAACTGCTACCCATTGTCTGCATAGACCTGTTATCCATTGCCTGCTTAGAACTGCTACCCATTGTCTGCATAGACCTGTTATCCATTGCCTGCTTAGAACTGCTACCCATTGTTTGCTCAGACCTTACTGCCCACTACCATGGCCCCACATCTCATTGTCATTCTCTTCCTCTTCCTCCCCAACTGCCTCCCCTCCTATCAACATCCTCCCTCCTCTTCCCCCTACCCTCTTCACTTCTCCCTCCACTCTGCCCCCTAGCCTAGCACCTGCTCTGGAGCCTCTCCACACTATTCCCCACATTCAACCTGCCCCCCTCTCTCTTAGGCAACCCAATCCTCGCTTCCGCCATACTATCTCCACTTTACCTCGCTCTCTAATACTCATTCTCCTTCTCTCATCAGGTAACATCAACCCTAACCCTGCCCCCCCCCCCCCCCGATTTCTCTCCCACACTAAAGAAAGTTCCTCACGTACCCTATCTAATATCATCTGCATCCCGCTCCTCCCTCCTTCCGCCCTCCCCCATTCATCCCACAATCAGTCAACCATTGATATCAACTCCAACCCTACCCCCAAATATAATCCCTCACATAACCTATCTGATACCATCAATTTATCCCTCACTTCCCCTCCCTCATGTCCCTCTTGGAGAGCACATACACCCAGACACACCCACCCACACCCTACTCCTTCTAAATCTCGGTACTACCCTAGAAATAGACCTCCACGCTACTCTGATAAGAAATCTTCCTCTAAATCTCAGTACTACCCTAGAAATAGACCCCCACGCTACTCTGATAAGGAATCCACATGTAACTTATCCAATCTTATCCATATCCTTCTCCTCCCCCCCTCCGCTCTCCCGTTTACTTGCACCCTATGGAACGCATGCTCAGTCATTGAAAAAACTACTTTTATTCACAATCTCTTCATCTCTAATGCCTTAAACCTTCTTGCCTTGACCGAGACCTGGCTCCCCCCAGATGATACCGCATTCCTTGCCTCTCTCTGCTATGGGGGCTACCAATTCTCCCATACACCTCGATCTACTGGTCGCGGTGGTGGCGTTGGCCTCCTACTCTCCCCCTCCTGCCAATTCCAACCCCTCCTGCCACCCCAATCACACTCCCCCCCTCCTTTGAAGCCCACTGCATTCGCCTCCTCACACCACTTCCCCTCCGTGTAGCTGTTATTTATTGCCCAATCGACAACTCCAAATCAACCTTCCTCACCGACTTCGACTCCTGGCTTTCTGCCTTTATGGATCCCTCCTCACCCACTCTCATTCTTGGCGATTTCAACATTCACATCGACAACGCCTCCGACCCCCATGCCTCAAAGTTCCTCGCTCTTACCTCCTCGTTCGGCCTCCAACTCTGCTCCACTGCCCCCACACACCTACACTGCCACTGCCTTGACCTAATACTCTTCTCCAATTCCTCTCCCTCAAACCTCTGCAAATCAATCCTTCCCTCATCTGACCATCACCTATTAACATTTACTCTTCAGCTCCCGCCAGCCCAACCTCGTCCTGTCTCCTCCGACCTACTTAGAAACCTTCATAATATTAATACCCTGACTCTCTCCTCCACCATTTCTCCATCTCTTTCCTCCATTTTATACTCCGAGTCCGTCAACGAAGCATTATCCTCATACAATGTTACACTATCCTCAGCCCTTGACACTCTTGCCCCTCCCACCTCACATCCTGTAAAACGATCTACTCCCCAACCCTGGCTTTCACCCACAATCCGTTACCGACGCATCTGTGCCCGTTACGCCGAATGAGCCTGGTCCAAATCCCACTCCCTGGAAGACCTTCTACACTTCAAATTCATGCTTGGCTCCTTCCAGTCAGCCTTAGCACTTGCCAAACAAGATTACTATATCCATCTGACCAATTCCCTTGCCTCTGACCCTCGCCGTCTCTTTAACACCCTCAATTCTCTCCTCAAGGTCCCCCTGCCCCCGATCCCGCCCTCCCTCTCTGCCCAAACCCTAGCCAACTACTTCCATGACAAAAATCCTCAAAATTACCCTCCAATTCACTACCCCCTCATCTACCTCCCATCCATACTCCCCCTGCTACCCTCTCCTCCTTCCCCCCGATCTCTGAAGAGGAAACCGCACTTCTTCTTTCCTCCTCCAAACCCACCACCTGTTCATCAGACCCTATCCCCACTCATCTCCTATGCTCCATCTCCCTCACCATTGTCCCCTTCATCACTCATATCCTCAACCTTTTACTCTCCACTGCAACTGTCCCCGCTGACTTCAAAATGCTGTTATCACACCCCTCCGCAAGAAACCCTCACTTGATCCCACATGCCCTTCTAACTATCGACCCATCTCCCTCCTTCCCTTCATATTCAAACTATTAGAACGAGCAGTCCACCGTCGCTGCCTCGACTTCCTCACCTCCCAGGCCCCCCTGGACCCACTACAATCAGATTTCCGTCCCCTACACTCCACTGAAACGGCACTCACAAAAGTCACCAATGACCTGTTCCTGGCTAAATCTAAGGGCCTCTATTCTATCCTCATCCTTCTTGACCTTTCTGCTGCCTTTGACACCGTTGACCATGACCTTCTCCTCACCACCCTCTCCTTGCTTGACTTCAAGGACTCTGTACTATCCTGGTTCTCCTCCTACCTCTCCCATCGCTTATTCAGTGTATGCTCTGGCGGCTTCTCCTCCTCTCCTACACCACTCCATGTAGGTGTACCCCAGGGATCTGTCTTGGGCCCCCTCCTCTTCTCTCTCTAAACCCAAGGCCTTGGCGCGCTTATCTCTTCCCATGGCTTTCAGTACCATCTCTATGCCGATGACTCCCAAATTTACCTCTCTACACCTAATATTTCTCCGGCAACCCAGTCCAAGATCTCTGCTTGTCTTTTGGACATCACTGCCTGTATGTCTCATTGCCAATTGAAACTGAACATGGCCAAGACTGAACTCCTTGTCTTTCCACCCAGCTCCTCCCCCCCACTTCCCCCTCTCTTAGTCCATGTGGATGGATCTACTATCCTTCCTGTTCCCTCGGCCCGCAATCTAGGGGTCATCTTTGACACCTCTCTCTCCTTCTCCACTCATATCCAGCTTGTAGCTAAGACCTGCCGCTTTTTCCTCTACAACATCAGCAAGATCCGCCCTTTCCTCTCTGAACATACCACCAAAATGCTTATCCACTCCTTAATCTCCTCTCGCCTTGATTACTGCAACCTACTCCTCGCTGGTCTCCCCGTGAGCCACCTCCTTGCCCTCCAATCTATACAAAATCACGCTGCTGGACTAATCTTCTGCCAGCCTCACCATGCCCACATTACTCCTCTCCTCAAGTCACTTCACTGGCTCCCTGTCCAATTCCGCATCCAGTTCAAGCTTCTCCTGCTGACCTATAAGTGCATTCACTCTATGGCCCCTCAGTACCCCATATCGCTTATCTCTCCCTATGACCTCTCTCGAAACTTGCGCTCCACTAACAAATTGTTTCTTTCAATGCCTTTCACCTGCACCGCGAACTCCTGACTGCGCTTCTTTCACCTTGCTGCGCCACACGCCTGGAACAGCCTTCTTGCATCTGTACGCCAGGCGCCCTCCCTGGCCCTCTTCAAATCCAGGTTGAAGACCCACCTCTTCACCATTGCATTCAGATCCTGACTTCCATCCTCATCCTACCCTAACCCCCATTAACATTTATGACCAAACTATAGACCAAGCTGTACCACACCGTACCTTCCGCAGAACTGACTAATGCTCTGTACTGTTCTAACTAGATTGTAAGCTCCGATGAGCATGACTCTGATGGGCAGGGACTGTCTCTTGTATGTTAGCCACCTCTTGTAGGCTTGCTGTGCAGCGCTGCATGCGTGGCGCTTTATAAGTGCTAAATAGTAGTAGTAGTACGTCCTAGGCAAATCTTAAGCCTTACACCCCCTGGCTGTCAGAATCTATTGTTTAGTTTTGAATGCCCGGCTCTTTGCTACCCCCCAGAAGCTGCCACCCTAAGCGACTGCCTAGTTTGCCCAATGGTTGGGTCGGCCTTGGTTCTCAATGTAAGGATCCTTTCAGGACCCTCACTAGCCCAGCATGATCTTGTGCTCAGGACCGTACCATCTTAGCCTAGTCAGTAGGTATCTGTGTACCTTTTTGGGAACCTGACAGGGTGCAGTACTTGTGACCTGGATTGGCCACTGTTGGAAACAGGATACTGGGCTTGATGATCCTTGGTCTGACCCATTAGGGCATTTCTTATGTTCTTAGGTGCATGGAACATCCCTGTATAGACGGCTGCTTTGGTCCCATCTGCCTTTATATAACCACAGGGATAGTAGAGTGGCTGGATATGGTCCCGTCGTTAATTATCCAGGTTTAAATTAAAGTGAAATTGGCCAGCTCCTTTAAGTCTACTGGCCACCACTCCTGAAAATACTCTCCTATGTATATAATATATACATACATATTTTTCTTCAAGTTTATATATATATATGTAGAGAGCTCTAGGATTTCGCTCTGTTTAGGTTGCAGAGACTCTAATGGCTCTACTAAGCTATAATGAGTGATTCCTTTATGCTTCTTGCAATTTCCAGTACAGGGGAGGATTCTTTCCACCAGTGAGTGATATTGCTGAAGGACTGAATGGAAGAGTCTGTCTTTTTGCAGATGACATGAAAATTTGCAAGAGTGGACTCCCCTGAGAGAGCGGATAACATGAGGAAAGATCTACAAAAGCTGGAAGAATGGTCTAATGCTTGGCAGTTAAGATTTAATGTGAAGAAGTGCAGTGTCATGCACTTGGGAAACAGAAATCCAAGGGAATTGTATGCGATATGGAGCAAGAGGTTGGTGTGTACGGATCAGGAGAAAGACCTTGTAGTGATTATTTCTGAGGATCTGAAGGTGACGAAACAGTGTGACAAGGCGCTGGCAAAAGCCAGGAGGATGTTGGGTTGCATACAGAGAGGAATCACCAGCAGAAAGGAAGAGGTACTAATACCACTGTACCAGTCGCTGGTGAGGCCTAACGTGGAATACTGTGTTCAGTTTTGGAGACTATGGGGTATGTTTACTAAACTGGGCTAACAGTTAACCCGGGCTATCTGCCACTAGGTCCCATATTATTCAATGGGACCTAGTTGCAGATAGCCCGGGTTAACCGTTAGCCTGGTTTAGTAAACATACCCCTATATCTCGCAAAGGACATAAAAAGGCTGGAAACAGTTCAGAGGAAGGTGACCAAAATGATTTGAAGCCTGCATCAGAAGACTTATGAGAAGAGACTTGAAGACCTAAATATGTGCACTCTGGAGGAGAGGAGGGATAGGGGAGATATGATTCAGACCTTTAAATACTTAAAGAGTTTTAATGAACAAACAAACCTCTTCCAAAGACAGGGAGGCTGTAAAACTAGAGGGCATAACATGAAGCTGCAAGGGGGTAAATTGAAAGGCAATGTCAGGAAATACTTTTTCACTGAAAGGGTGGTGGATGCTTGGAATGTCCTCCCAATGGAAGTGGTGGGGACAAACACAGTGACAGAATTCAAAATTTCTGCCTTCAACATTCCTTGTCACTCTACTGTTGGCTCTAGTCATTGGCAGACTAGATTATTGTAATGGAGTACTGGCTAACTTACTTAATTATCAACTTCAACGTCTTCAGTTACTCCAGAATACAGCTGTGCGTCTTGCTATGAATGCTCGTCGTTCAGATCATGTTACTCCTCTCCTGTTTAAACTTCACTGGCTGCCACTCCATTTCCGGGTCAAATACAAAATATTAATTCTAACCCATCGGGCGCTCTACTCATCAACTCCACTCTATCTTTCTGACCTTATCTCCTTTCATACTCCTTACCGCCAATTATGTTCCCTCCATGCAAATCGCCTCTCCCTTCCCTCCCCCTCTCAAGCACATCTGGAACAGACTCGACATGCTGCATTTTTCTTTCTCAGCCCATCACGCTGGAATGCCCTTCCCCCTTCACTTCGTTTTCCATCTGTCTATGAAACTTTGAAGAAACTTTTAAAAACTCACTTATTTCAACAAGCTTTTGATATTAAAAAATGACCCCTTAGTTTGTCTATGTTCTGCTGTTCTCTCTCCTTCCTTTCTTTTTCCTTTTCTGCAGCAATGTTTGAATATTTTATTGTGAATCGCCCTGATGCCCTGGCGTGGGCGGTATATCAAATGTAAATAAAGATAAAACGGCATGGGACAGACACAGTGGATCCCTTTACAGCAACAGGGTAAAATCAAAATAAACTTAACTATTTCTTATATCTCAAAAATAGGGGTGCCCCCTACATGGAGCGGTGGGTACACCCCTAAACAAAGACATGGGGAGGGATGACCTGCACAGAGCGGCAGGTGCACCTACTCTTGCCTCCTTGCTGGGCAGACTAGATGGACCATACTGGTCTTTATCTGCCGTCATTTACTATGTTACTATGTGAGGTAATAGTGGGCGGAGATCTCACTGAGAGGGAAATTTGAATTGGCATAAATACTCAGCTCAGAGGGAGTTAAGCAGTGCTGCCATTTCTGTGGTTTTTCTTCCCAGTTGGGTGACATTTTGCCTGTCCCAAGGGAAAGATTTGCGGCTCGCGGGTTGCATTTTTTTGGCAATTCGGCTAGCCAGTTTGGGCAAGAGAACCGTGAAAAATAAAGCAAAGAAAAGCAAACTCTGGCTTCAAAAACTAGTCATATCCCTTAGCTGAAATATTCCAGCCAATAAGGGAAAGGAAAGGCATGGCCATGTGGCAGAATTGCTGTGACCACCCCTAATTGACTACCAAACCAGCCAATCAGGAAAGGTGAGGGTGGGGCCAAGGGAATGGGAGGTCAGGGCTAAGGGAGAGTAAAGGTTTTGGGCTAGTTTTTAACCCAATTTGCATTGGAACTACCGAGATTATCTGGCAACCCTGGAGTTAAGGGTCTTTAACTGCTAAGCCACTGTATCACAGCAGCAGGCGTCTTTGGCTCTAACAGCCATTGAACCACAAGGGAGGAGAAAGGATCTCTACCTAGCTCAGCCTCACAGTGGTAGCGACATGGGCAGCTTAGGCCATTGCACTACATCTGACTTAGGGCTCTTAACAGGAGGAAGCCTCTGAACACGGAGAAGGAAAGGGAGCCACTGATCCTGGAAAAAAAGAGATAGAGCGGCTAAAAGGATAGAGCGGCTGACCCTTGGATCTGAGATAAGGAGGGCCAGGTTCCACAGGAGTGCAGTTCCTGCGATCACATAGTAACCAGCTCCAGAAAGTATTCCTGGGGAAAGAGAGAGCTCCCAAACTCAGAGACCGCCCCCTCAGAGGAAAACATTTGTGCTTTTCCTCTTTTTATTCTCAGCCATTCATTCTGCCAGCTATTCCAATATTCTTCTGACCCTTAAAAGACTTTCCGTAAACCTTTGGTTCAGAACAAAACCTGGCCTAGACTAAGGTATTGGAAGTGGTGCAGTGTGCAATGACTGTATCTCTGGATCCAACGGCCTCCCAGGTAAACTGATCCAGACCAGGAGCCCTAAAATCCCTGAGAGTTAAACCTGAAAAGACGATGTTATCTCCCTGATGGTATACCCTCCAATTTTCCACACAGCAGCCAGCAGAGGCGAGAGTGATAAGGATTACGAACATCTATACAGTATATGTCTGCTGTAATGGCAAAAGGCACTGTGTTAGTGCACAGCCGGCTGCTATTAGGGGATCCAGCTGCTCAATTCTTTTTCCTCAGCCTCGTGTATATACAGATGGCAAATGGGTCCAGCCACTTTAATATTCGATTAAAGCAAATCTCCAAGGAGCGCATTGATGGTGCATAATGTCTATGTATGACTTTGTCGTTCCTGTACTCTTATTAGGATGTCAGTCATTGAAGAAACAAGGACAGGAGAAATTCTTCCTGCTAATGCCTCCCTTCAGTCCTGCAAGACAAAGATTGTTGTCAAGTTTTATCCATGGTGCAAGTGTAGAAAATCAGAGACGTCTGATCCCCTGGGCTAATAAGTGGCCCATCTGGGCACACGCTGGGAAGATCAGTCTTAGGCTTCTGGAATATTCTTGGGCACAGAATATTGGTTTTTTGCTCTTGTTGTAAACCATAGACCGTGCTCGGGGACATCTGCTTTGTGATTTCAAGCTGACCCACGACTCGGGCTTCTTTGGGAAGTATCTGGTGAGTCTATCGCATCCATTTTGCATGGCATATAGGGAAAAGATGCAGAGGCAGGTGGTACCTTATTGACTAACCGATTTATTGAAGCATCAGCTTTCGAGGACAAGACATATGATTAAATGAAGTGTACATGTCCTGGCAGAAACACAGGCAACCTCATGGCCAGGTTTATCTGACCGGGTGCCTTGGCAAAATTAAGTAGCAGCTGGGTGTGTCTGGCAGGCTGTAACTCCTGTAATAACTAGGGGCCCGATTTTCGAAAGGCATTTACATGGCTTACAGTCCAGTAAACCATGTAAATGCCTTAAATCAGGATATTCAACGGCACTTATGCAGTTAGTGCCGTTGACTATTCCCTTCGGACCCTGCTACATGCCCCGATGCCATGTGATTAGTATCAGGGCATAATGGGGCGTTCCAGGGTGGAGCAGAGGTGGCAACAAGTGGCAACTGGGCAGCAGCGATATTACATGCTGCCTGGTTAGCGATCTGCACCAAAACCCCTCAGCATACAATATCATTGCCGCCCGGTTAGTTTTAGCTGCTTCTGGTGTGTGCGGCTGTGCAGATATCCAGCGCCGTCACCATGGCATTGAATATCCAGCTTAGAGGTTGGCAGGAGGGGCTGTGCCCTTCGAAGATGAGCCCAACTCAATATCGGGACCTAGAAGTCCAACTGGGTCTGTCCGGCAGGCTACACAGGGGACCTAAGTGGTAGAATATTTGTGCAACAGTCACATTAGTATGACCGGTTATTTAGGTCGTGTGGTTAGGCATGGGGAAGGTGGACGCTGGAGAGAACTAAGGGGGTAATTTTTATAAGACATGAGCATATAGAAAAGTGTTCACGTGGGTTCTTATAAAACTGCAGGGGGTGAACAGAAACCCAGCCCCCATTTTTCCTAGGCATTTCCGAGGGTAGAGAATAGGCCACATACATAGAAAGACAGGAACAGAAGGAAAATCAAGAAAAGGGGATGGGCAAAGGAATAGGGGGGAGGGGGAGATGTTGCACCGGTGCACTGTACCATCTGCACATTCCTCTTTTAAATTACAGATCTCTCCCCACTGTATGAAATTCAATGCAAGCTCTTTTTTCCTGTAAGCCGTGTATGGCTTTTCCAGTAGGGCAATTTTGTGTCCTAGTCTTGCTTAAAAGAAAGAGGACTGTCTCATATAAAGCAGGACGCCTGGCGACCTCGTCATGGTCTCAGAAGTCCACATGTGCACTGTGACAGGAGCTTCACATCCATATTGGTTCAGTCTTCCTAATAAGAGTGTAGACCTCACATACCCTGGAAACTGGTTGCAAACCCACTTGCAAAAGCATTTTGTGCCACTATATTTTTGCAGTCTGAAAGCAGTTCAAAGCTGGTTTGCAGACTCACTGACTGAGTAGGTTAAATGCGGCGTGGATTGTAGGTTTGTAAAATCAGAAATCACACCTACGTATTCCCTCACTCTTCAGTGCACTAGCTCGCTGGAGAGCAGTTAGAAAGGGTCTTTTTCGGGAAGAGACAGCTCTGTGCAGGTGTTTACATCTGTAGTGACAGGCTGTTCTGTCTTGTGCATGTAAATGAATTCACCCTCCCCCCTTACAAGGAACAAGGACATGAATCACCCAGGAAACGAATGACACAGATGATCCATAAGGTCCCTCCTCCCTGGCAGTTTCACACAGGACATGAGTCGCATGGCATCTTGGAGGGAGACCATGAAACATAGTCCTCTGCTCATAGGGCACAAAAAGGCCATTTTAAGCTTAAACACAGATGCACAATGTCAGTTGTAGCAGATGCCTTCCCTGCGGTTGTTACCTCATTAGCGCCTCCCTCAGGTTCCAAAGTGTTTCCAGCCACTAACAGCTCTTAACCAGTTAGCAATATTTGGGCCGGCCCTTTGACACTTACTCGCCACCCTGCGATCTGTGGGAGCCCCCCCCCCCTGCGATCTGTGGGAGCCCCCCCCCCCCCCCCCTCCTTTGCTTCAGTACACGGGTGCTGCGTTTTTGCAATTCTAAATTGCTAGGAAAGAAATGAATACCCTACCAAGCCAGGGCTGTGCCTTTCTGACGTCACAAGGTTGCCTAGCAGCAGACCATAAAAGATATTCAGACTCTTTAATATACTCCCTACGCCCTGCTGAGCTCCACGTTAGCAAGTCTGCTAAGAATTTGAGACAAAGCTATAACTAATTAGCATAAGTTAATTTTAAGCAGGCTGTGGTTCCATATATTACACTATCGCCCCTGGAGCTGTTCTTCCAGACAGGAACTGAATAGCACCAATACATTTGAAGAAATGATTTTCCAGTACTCTGATGGTAGATAACATCCCCAGGCATCTACTCTTAAGGCTAAGAATGGTTTAATAGTATTTAAATATATGTTATCTTGCATATAGAGCATCACCAGTACTCTCAGGACTCTGTGAGATAATTCACCCAGTTATGATGCTCCCAGAGGGCTTGTGATCTAGGATGAAAGGGTTAAATGACTTTTCCATAGATGAGGTCATAACTGTGGGCTCTTTCCACCTTGTCATGAGTTTTCGGTCAGCTGCGAAAGAATTTGGGGAAATGGGACTTAGGTGGTGCTGCTGACCACCCATGCCTGCCTTTAGACTACGTGAAGCCAGGGGCGGCCCAAGGGGGGTGCGGGGCCATGTGCGGAGACTCGGTGCGGGGCCTCATTTGCATAAGGGTCCTCATTTGCATAAATATTTGCATAATGTTACCATACACGAACTTTTAGTAAACATGCCTCTTAATGAGTGTATGAATAAAGAAAGACTAAAAGACTTCTACATTACTATAATCCAGTGCCAACCGCCAGACACATTAGGAACTACTACAAACACTGCCCATTTAGAACCCATAGCAAACCCGCCGTATCCTAACAGCACTACCAGGACTCATAAAGCACCATACTCTACCTATCAAAAGGCAACACTGCAAATATTACACCAATACATTTCAGAGAACAACAATACATGACCTACTGGGGAAAGAGAACAAGTGGCAATGTCAAATAGGAATTACATAAACAGAATACCTCAGCTCAGTTACACATGAACAGAACATAAACCATCACCAAACAAGGAATCACAATTTAGAAACAGGAAGACAATAATTAAACTGGGAATCCCAAAAGCCAAACTTGGAATGTACAACACTGTAGAAATAAACTATACATTAATTTGCTCTTGTACTAAACAAAGCGCAGACGTTAATGATGCACATTTCCCAGAGCTGACATATTCCAATTAATAAATTCAAAATAAAGAGATATTTTTCTACCTTTTGTGCATTTTTTTTCAGCTGCAATTGCTCCAGCCACTTTCTTCTGGTTTCTTCTTCGTGTCTTCCGCTAATTCTTCATCGTCTGCTGTCCATTTGTCTTTTCTTCTCTCTTCTAGTTTTTTTCCATTCTCTCTCTACATCTGCTTTAACATACTAATCTTTCTCCTTTTCCTCTTTCCTCATTCCTATTTCATCCACTCAAATTTTACCCCTCCATCCTCAATCCCCACTTACTCTCCCAATATCCGGACAATTGTAGATTTGTCTTCCCTCCCACACAAAATATTTTTTCCCTCTCCATTTCACTCTCCCAGCTCCATCCCATTCTAATCCTCCCCCAACATCAGCTCCATTCTAGTTCCAGTCCCACCCAGCATCCGCTCCCTTCTAGTCCCCGCATCAGCCCATTTCCAGTCCTAGCCCCCCATAAGCCCATTTCCAGTCCTAGCTCCCCCATCTATTTGCAGTCCCATCCAAGTCCCTCCATCAGCTCATTTCCAATCCCAGCCCCCCATGAGCCCATTTCTAGTCCTTTCCTAGCCCCACCATCAGCCCATGTCAAATCCTAGCTCCCCTCCACTCAGCCCATTTCCAATCCAAGCCCCCCATGAGCCTACTTCCAGTTCGAGCACCTGCATGAGTCCATTTCAATCCAAACCCCCACCACAGCCCATTTCCAATCTTAGGACCCCCCAACAGCCAATTTCCAGTCCTATTCTAGCCCCTCCATCAGCCCATTTCCGGTCCTAGCCCCCCCCTCACCCATTTCCAGTCCTAGCTCCCTCCCCCTCACAACCCATTTCCATTCCAAGCCCCCGTCCCCATCAGCTATTTGCAGTTCAAGCCCTCCTTCCACTCAGCCCATTTCCAGTCCTAGCCTCCTCATAGCCCTTTTCTAGTCCTAACCCGCCATCAGCGCATTACGTCCTAACCCCCCATCACCCTTTTTCCAGTCCTAGCCCCCCATCAGCCTATTTCCAGTCTTAGCCCCCCCATAGCCAATTACCAGTCCTACCCCCCCATCAGCCCATTTCCAGTCTTAGCCCCCCATAGCCCATTACCAGTCCTAACCCCCCCATCACCCTATTTCCAGTCCTAGCCCCCCCATCAGCCTATTTCCAGTCTTAGCCCCCCCCATAGCCAATTACCAGTCCTACCCCCCCATCAGCCCACTTCCAGTCTTAGCCTCCCCCCCCATGGCCCATTACCAGTCCTAACCCCCCCCCCCCCATGGCCCATTACCAGTCTTAACCCTCCCCCCCATCAGCCCATTACCAGTCCTAACCCCCCCCGGCCCATTACCAGTCCTAACCCCCCCCATGGCCCATTACCAGTCCTAACCACCCCCCCCCCCATTACCAGTCCTAACCCCCCCCATGGCCCATTACCAGTCCTAACCACCCCCCCCATCAGCCCACTTCCAGTCTTAGGCCCCCCCATAGCCCATTACCAGTCCTAACCCCCCCCCATCAGCCCATTTCCAGTCCTACCCCCCCCCCATGGCCAATTACCTGTCAAAACCACCCCCCCATCAGCCCACTTCCAGTCTTAGCCCCCCCATAGCCCATTACCAGTCCTAACCCCCCCCATCAGCCCATTTCCAGTCCTACCCCCCCACTTCCAGCCTTAGCCCCCTCCCCATAGTCAATTACCAGTCCTACCCCCCCATCAGCCCATTTCCAGTCTTATCCCCCCCATAAGCCCATTTCCAGTCCTACCCCCCCACTTCCAGCCTTAGCCCCCTCCCCATAGCCCATTACCAGTCCTAACCCCCCCCCCATCAGCCCACTTAGCCCCCCCATTGCCCATTACCAGTCATTACCCCCCCCCATCAGCCCATTACCAGTCCTAGCCTCCCCCCCCATGGCCAATTACCCTTCCTACCCCCCCCCCAGCCCACTTAGCCCCCCCAGCCCACTTAGCCCCCCCCCCCTGGCCCATTACCAGTCCTAGCCTCCACCCCCCATGGCCCATTAACAGTCATAACCCCCCCCCATAAGCCCACTAAGCCCCCCCCCATAGCCCATTACCAGTCCTACCCCCCCCCCATCAGCCCACTTCCAGTTTAGCCTCCCCCCCATGGCCCATTACCAGTCCTAACCACCACCCCCCCCCCCCCCCCCCCCCTGGCCCATTACCAGTCCTAACCAGCCCCCCCCCGGCCCATTACCAGTCATCACCCCCCCCCATCAGCCCACTTCCAGTTTAGCCTCCCCTCCCATAGCCCATTACCAGTCCTAACCACCCCCCCCCCTATCATTCCAAATTAAAATAAAAAAAAAACCAAACTGGCTGCGTCTGCCGCGGCAGCATCAAGAGCGCTGCCGCGGCAGCAGCCAGAGCGCTGCCGCGGGCCCCCCCCCCCCTGCCCGGCAGAGCCTCCGTGCATCCTCAGCAGCTTTCTTCATGTCCAAAACGCGGGCTTCTTTCAGAGCCGCGAGAGTTTCTTTTCTCGCGGCTCTCTTAATCCCGCGGGGCTGATGGGAAATCCCATCACCCTCGGCGGGATTAACAGAGCCGCGAGAAAGGAAACTCTCGCGGCTCTGAAAGAAGCCCGCGTTTTGGACATGAAGAAAGCTGCTGAGGATGCACGGAGGCTCTGCCGGGCAGGGGGGGGCCCCGCGGCAGAGCTCTTGATGCTGCCGCGGCAGAGCTCTTGCTGCTGCCGCGGCAGAAGCAGCCGGTTTGTTTGTTTTTTTTTAAACTTGGGATGCTGAAGAATGTTTTTTGCGCGGGGCCCCCTGAAACGCGGGGCCCTGTGCAAAAAACATTCTTGCTCAATGGACGGGCCGGCCCTGCGTGAAGCAATCGCTATTTATATTTTTCCCACTGATTGCCTTATGAAAAATCAGAACTACAAATCTATGCATGCAACCGGGCAAAACCAGGGCTTGGTCAGCCTGTTGGCTGTGCTGGGGTTAGATGGCAACCCTAGGTGAATCTCAGCATCATTGTTACCAATTTGACCAGTCAGATTCCATTGTTTTCTTAGCGGGGCCTTTGCCTATTTTGGTTGTTTCACTCCAAATTTCCCCAGCTCATAACATTCCAATCCAGCTCACAGACAAATACCTGAATGATGAGCGAGGCTTTAAGTGGAGAATTTTACTGATTCCCATTTCTAGGCTAAGGTTCTACATCAGAGCTGAGACAGGAAATTACCCAACTGTAAATGTCCCATTCAGGAGCAGACTGATGTCAAGGTGGCTATGTATTTTAGGAGGACATTGGACACTACCTGTCCTGGCCAGTTTATATCAGCGTTGTATCTCCATAAGTCTGTGCACTAGACGGTGCTCTTGTGTTGGCACACAAATGTTATGAAATCAATCAAAGTAAGTCAGGCGGGTTTCTACGTGTGTCTTTTCACCTATTTACTGAAGGTTGCCATGCTTTCTTCCTACTCAACAAACTAGAGAAACATACATACACAATTTTTGTTGGAACTTGCATCTTGAAGGACCCTCCTTCTCGTGGTGCAATGTTCCTTTTTATTCTTTTTTTAGGGACACAACCCTATCACGCGTTTAAAAGGGATATTGACCCTTCAACATCAACCAAGTATCTATCTTTCATTCAGGAAAAGCTCATGTGAAAGACACTTATCTGGATGAGAACTTCCCCAGCTCTCATTAACATTCTTTTAAAATGTTCGTCGAACCAATGGTCCCAACTTGGCGTCCTCCAATAGTATAGAGTTAAATCCTCTTGCAAGGAACAAGAATGCCAACAGCTGTTTCCGGCTCAAAGATGCAGTTCCTTCAAAACGATGTAACCAGCAGGGAAGACCATCCACAGTGACTTTCCAAAACTTTTTTTTATAGCAACCATACGAAATTCTTCTCTCGATTTCAATGACTCAACATTGTATATGATTCAAGCCAACAATTCTTCTGGCCCTTCTTCAAACTGTGTTGCTTTCTTCCTATGCACCTCTGCTCTAACTGCACTGTACCAAGGGCTGTGAGCAGAGCAGCTGCACAGGGTGCAGATATGAAAGGGCACAACATTAAATTACAGAAGCCTGATAAGAGCAAGGCAGTTCCTGGGTGTGACCAGGGAGGGCGCTATTTGCAAATCATATCGCTTGGTGCAGTGCTGTGCTCTGCTCTATGATTCATCTGCATATGGCTTGGGACCCTCTTTGCCAATGGACCAAGGGCAGTAATAGTTCTGATCTAGTTGGAATCCATCTCTCTCTCTTCTACCCCTGTTGAATTTTATCTGGTCTGTTTGATCTCTGCACTCAGTCTGTGTTAAGTGTCTCTTTAAACATATATTAGAAAAAATAAGAAATTTATGTGACGATGTTGTCATTGCCTCTGACCCAACAAACACAGTACATGCCCTTGAAAACTGATACCAGGGAACTCACAGAATGTCCTTCCTGAGGAAACTTCGGAAAGTGATGGGAGATGTATCAGAAGTCGGATGGGAGCTGCTGCATATCTGTTTTTCAGATGTTACCTTGTGGCAGGTGTAGGCCTGTGATCCACAATGTCTGACATAAGTAAGCCTAACTAGCTTGACCTGTAAATGAAGCTTGTGAAGAGGCCCATAGGAATTGCACATCCCCCAATATGCTGCTATAGAATTGAGAACTCAGTAAAATATTGAATTAGCTTAGACAAGCAGAACAGATGGAAAAATACAGAAATTCATGTTTAAAACTGCTGACAGAAAAGTTCTAGAGCCCTGCTTCACTGCACGTAGCAACTAGCCCAATAGCCTTGAAAGAAGGAAAGTAACAAGTTAGTGAACTGACCATTGTAATTGGGACTAGAAGGGGGGTAAGCAGGTGCCAAGCCCACTGAAAGAATATAATTGGATAATCATATCAGTACCGGGACCAATAGAAGAGGTACGGGAGGTTACCGGGACCAATGAAATGTTTTTCTATACCTAGAATGAAGCTAAAGTCTATAAAAGTTGTTGTATTGCCAGAGAACTTTGCTCAGCCATTTTGAAATGGACTTTGCTTGAGACTTGTGCACAAATAAATGATTTGGACCTTCTGAACAGACTCCTGGTATCATTGGTTTGTCTGCGCTCTGCTGCTACATATTCTTGGTGCGTTGGCCGGGAAGTTGTGGAATCAGAGTGTATATAGGGCAATATACCATGACATTCCGCCTCTATAGGCTTGGTCCTGCCGGGATCACGCCCTACCGACGGGGGCTGCTTCCTGGCGCCGCCGGTCCATTGCATCGGAGGAAGTTGGTCGGACCTCGGCGGGTGCCGGTCCCGGCTGGAGCCAACGCCTCGAACCCGAGTGAGGGGAGTCCGAGGTCCAACTCATGCGCCTGCTTGGGAAGTTTGAGGACCGGATCCGGTGAGTATAGTTTTGATTTGTTGTCTAGACAGATATAGAAAGAGCAGCGCTGCCATTGGAACTTGGCATTTGTAATCTCGAGAATTTGGAACTTGGAAATTGGTAAGAGAGCTTGATCACCTCTCAAAGACGGACCGAGTACCCCCGCATGAGTATTCGCAGGGCGAAACTCCCGTCTTCTTGTATTTTGGTAATTGAACAAGACTAGTCAGAATAGATAGAAACGAATGCATTCTGGGATACGTTGCTAGCATGATTGTGTGAATGAAGTGTGTATGAGAGGTCTGGCAGCACAGACCAAGCGAAGGCGGACCCCTGACTAGCGCATTTCCTGACCGGGCGACCACGTTCAGGTCGCGAAAAGGGGGAAGCGATTGTCGTCCTGTCTTGTTATTTGTTTCCCTTATATGTTTCCAGGACCGTGAGGACCCCTTACCCACAGTCCGACTTCCTTTTCCCTTCTGTCTGTTGTTGCGCGCACACATCGAAATGGGATGGGCGGGGTCTACTAGGAACACTCCATTAGAATGTATGATCGCACATTTTAAAGAGGGATATTCAGGAGATTATGGTATTAAACTGACTGCAGCCCGTTTACAGATTTTGTGTACTAGGGAGTGGCCCGATCTAGACCCTACCTGGCCTCAAGAGGGAACCTTAAATGTAGGAATTATCCAGTTAGTTCATAGTAGAGTATGGATAGCGCACCCCGATCAGTATCCCTATATAGATTCTTGGTTAAGTATTTGTGAAGATCCGCCCCCTTGGGCGCAGCGCTGCTATGAGGAGCAGTGCAGGATAATGTTAGCGAAAACAGATCATAGTCAGAAAACAGAAAATAAACAGCCTAGCAAGAAAGGGAAAGATGAGAAGTCCAGGAAAAAGCCCATCCTGGTCGATCCTGATTCCCCAGAAGTAATTCCCCGACAGCCTAGAACCCCGGGCCCAGTAAGAGTAGCCCGGCATCCTGCCCCAGAGCCCCGAAGACAACGGGTGCGGGATCCAACCACCGAACCACCTCCTGAAGAGCAGGAAGATGAGCTCCCGTTAGTTGAAGATGATTCTATTGAAGCAGAGACAGAGAAAGGCGAGTCAGATTCAGAAACAGAGAGGGAAGAAATTGAGGATTCCCTGAGTGAGACTGATAGTATAGAAGCGACCGTCAGTGTTAGTCTGCCAGTAAAAAGTAAATCCAAGACAAAGCATATAGAAAAGAAAGTAACTCGTACTAAGCCTGCAGAGAAGAAGAAAAAGAGCCCTGATAGGAGAAGTACGAAAATATCGCTTAGATCCCAAAAGACCTCTACTGCTAAGATGATGCCCTTACGGCAAGTCCCGGGAATACCTGTAAGAAATGATGATAATGAGGTGGTAGCGGGACCCCTAAGCTATGTGTATGTCCCTTTCTCTACAACTGATTTGTTAAATTGGAAGTCGCACTATGCCTCCTATACTAATAAACCCCAAGAGCTTACAGAATTAGTGAATACTATTATGGAAACCCATCAACCCACATGGGCAGATTGCCGTCAGCTCCTGTCCACCTTATTTACTACGGAGGAGCGGACACGAATTAGAAAAGCAGCCCTAGACTGGCTGGCAGATAACCCTGTAGCTCCAGAACGAGGAGAAGACAGAATAGACCATCGGGAAGCGGCCCAGAGGCAATTCCCAAATGAAGACCCTCATTGGGATCCAAATACTGAAAGAGGATCCAGAGCCCTAGCCAGTTTTCGCCAAGGCTTGTTACAAGGCCTGAAAAGGGGGGGCCAGAAAGCCATGAACCTTTCCAAAGTTACTGAAGTTAACCAAGGCATAGATGAGAGTCCAGCAGTGTTTTATGAAAGATTAACTGAAGCATACAGAATGTATACTCCCTATGATCCCGATGCACCAGGAAGTTTATGCATGGTGAATTCTGCTTTTGTAAATCAGTCTCAACCAGACATTAGACGCAAATTACAGAAATTAGAAGGGTTTGCGGGCATGAATGCAACACAGTTATTGGAAGTCGCTCATAAAGTGTATGTGAATCGTGATAATGAAAGACAGAAAGAATGTGATCAAAAGATGAGAAAGAAAGCTGATTTTTTGGCCGCAGCCATAGTTGAACAGAAAAGGGGAGGTGTCCCTAATCGAAGGAGCAGAGGAAGGGGCCGGGGCCGAGGTGGAAGCCGGTCCCAGCAGCTAGGCGTGAACCAATGCGCCTATTGCAGAGAAGAAGGACATTGGAGAGATGCTTGCCCGCAACTCGAAGACGCCCACGAAGATGACAAAAGCAATCATCAATGGAGAGAAGAAAGACGAGGCCGTCCCCAACATCGCAGAGGAGCCAATCGAGAACAATTCCAGCGAGAAAGAGGAGAAGCCATACAAGCATTGGCTACGACAGCCCATGATGAAGATGACGTGGATTAGGACAGACCGGGCTCCGAATTTGCTTTAGGTCTCCAGGAGCCTATGGTCGGAATACAAATAGGAGACCAAGTTGTGAACTTTATGGTTGACACTGGAGCAGAACATTCAGTAGTAGACAAGAAAATAGCCCCATTTTCTACAAAAGCAGTCACCATTATAGGAGCAACTGGTGCCAAAGCTACAAAACCTTTTCTTCAGAATCGTATATGCAGTCTAGGAGGACAGCAAATAACTCATCAATTCCTTTACATGCCAGAATGTCCAGTGCCACTACTGGGACGAGATATGTTAGCCAAACTACAAGCCCAAATATCCTTCTCCGAGGGAGGAGAAATGCAAATGACAGTAAATTCGCAAGCCAAACCAGCAGGAATAATGCTGCTCACAGTTCCCCGAGAAGAAGAATGGAGATACTACAGTGATGATTCTGTCCAAGACACTTATTTCGAACAAACCTTGAAAAGTATTGATGCCCCACCTGGAGTATGGGCAGAAGGCAGCCCTCCAGGCCTAGCCAAGCATATAGCTCCAGTAATTGTGATTCTCAAGCCTAGTGCTACACCAGTACATGTCAAACAGTACCCTCTCCCAAGAGCCGCAATTGAAGGCATTCACCACCACTTGCAAAGATTACTGGAACATGGTCTATTGAAAGTATGTCAATCCCCATGGAACACCCCACTTCTACCAGTGAAAAAGCCTGGAACAGATGACTACCGCCCAGTACAAGATCTGAGAAGAGTGAATGAAGCAGTTGAAATTATACATCCAGTTGTACCTAATCCTTACACTCTTCTAGGACTGATTCCTGCTGAAGCCACCCACTTTACTGTTCTAGATTTGAAAGATGCATTCTTCTGCATAAGATTAGCCCCTGTGAGTCAGATATTATTTGCATTTGAATGGCAGGACCCCATCTCTGGAAGAGGGGGCCAACTTACCTGGACACGATTACCCCAAGGATTTAAGAATTCGCCTACCATCTTTAGTGCTGCACTGAATCAAGACCTTTCCAGCTATCCAGTGGCCCCGGGGAAGAGAGTGCTTCTCCAATACGTGGACGATCTGCTGATAGCTACTGTATCAGAAAGTGAATGTATACAAGCTACCAAAGACCTCTTGCAGTTACTAGATGAAGCTGGATACAAAGTTTCCAGAGCCAAAGCACAACTATGCCAAAAAGAAGTGAAATACTTGGGCTTTCGTATAACCCAAGGAAGTCGAAAATTAGGCAGAGAGAGAAAAGAAGCAGTATGCAGAATTCCAACCCCAACAACCAGAAAGCAAGTCAGAGCCTTTCTGGGAGCAGCAGGATATTGCCGAATCTGGATACCCAATTTTGCCCAAATTGCTAAGCCACTGTATGAAGCCACAAAAGGAGAAGAAAAGTCGCCACTGGAGTGGGGACCTGAGCAGGATACAGCCTTCAAGATGTTGAAGGAAGAATTGATGTCATCACCAGCCCTTGGACTACCAGATGTTCACAAACCTTTCCACTTGTTCGTACATGAAGCACAAGGAAATGCCTTAGGCATGTTGACTCAGAAATTGGGAAATTGGGAACGACCTGTAGCATACCTATCGAAACAATTGGACACTGTGGCCAAAGGATGGCCACCCTGCCTGAGAGCAGTTGCAGCTACAGCTTTGTTAGTGAGTGAAGCAGACAAACTCACACTAGGACAGAATATACGAGTCACTGTGCCACATGCAGTCCTTGCCCTTATGGAACAGAAAGCAAATCATTGGCTCACCAATTCTCGAATGTTGAAATATCAGAGCAAGCATGCTATGTGAAAACCCACAGATACAACTGGAAGTGAGCCATGCCTTGAATCCAGCCACATTGATACCTTTCAGTGAAGAACTTCCAGAGCATGACTGTATAGAAGTCATGGACACTGTGTTCTCAAGCCGACCTGATTTGACAGATGTGCCCATAGACAACCCTGACCAAATCTACTATGTTGATGGAAGTAGTCTCATCATCAATGGACGACGCTGTGCCGGATATGCAGTAGTCACTCAACATGAAGTTGTTGAATCATCAGCCTTAGCCTCAGGCACATCAGCCCAGAAAGCAGAATTGATAGCACTCACCCGAGCACTACTATTAGGAGAAAAACTTGTGTTGAATGTATATACAGACTCTAAGTATGCCTTCACCACCTTACATGCCCATGGAGCTCTCTACAAAGAAAGAGGACTCATCACATCCGGAGGAAAATCAGTTAAGTATGGCCCCGAGATACTGATGCTACTTGATGCAGTATGGGCCCCAACTCGTGTAGCTGTCATGCACTGCAGAGGACATCAAGCAGGAAAAGGAGAAGTTGCCCGAGGAAACAGTTTTGCAGATGCCTCAGCACGACAAGCAGCTATGACAGGACAAGTTTTGCCACAAGCCACACCGATGCAGGCAGCGTTGTTTCCAGTACCCTTGAACTCATGGACACCACGATATACCACCAAAGAATTAGACTACTACTGTAACAAAGAAGGTGGAGTACTGAAAGATGGGTGGATTGAACTGCCACCAGCAGAGGGCAGTCAACCCCCAGGACAAATAGTAATTCCTGAATTGTTAGGACCAGCCTTTGTCAAAGCTTTCCATGAAGCCACACACTATGGGAAGACTGCTATGGAAAAAGCACTCAGACCACATTTCTACATTACTCTATTGACAACCATATCAGCCTCAGTAGCACGCCAGTGTCAAATTTGTGCCAAAAATAATGCCAAGCAAGGTCTCATCACACCACCTCGAGTTCAGTCAGGAGGTGTAACCCCCATGCACCACCTGCAGATTGATTTCACTGAAATGCCAAAAGCCAGTGGATACCACTACCTATTAGTATTAGTTTGTACTTTCTCTGGGTGGGTAGAAGCCTTCCCAACCAGAACTGAAAAAGCTAGAGAAGTCACCAAAGTTTTATTGAGAGAGATTGTCCCTAGATTTGGGATTCCAGCAGTAATAGGGTCAGACAATGGACCCTCATTTGTTTCTCAGATTACCCAACAGTTAGCAAAAGCCCTACAGATACAATGGAAACTCCACACTGCATATAGACCTCAAAGTTCAGGGAAAGTTGAGCGAATGAATCTTACCTTAAAAGCCCAAATGTCTAAGCTTTGCCAGGAGACACACTTGAAATGGCCCCAAGTGCTCCCAATAGCTTTACTCAGAATACGCTCAGCACCTGTGAAGTCAACAGGTTTTTCCCCTTTTGAAGTTCTGTATGGTAAACCCCCACCAATAGTGCAAGGAATTAAAGGAAGTCTAGCCCAAATTGGTTCAGAAATAACCAGGCAAGAACTCCTAGCTCTTAGTTTTGTTCTGCAGACTCTCCATGCGTGGATCCAAGACCAGTTGCCTATCAACTTGACTGAACCCCTGCATCCCTACCAGCCTGGTACCTCGGTGTGGATCAAAGATTGGAAGAAAACACCGTTGAAACCCCATTGGAAGGGACCATACATCGTCATCTTGTCTACCCCAACTGCAGTAAAGGTAGCGGAGATCGACGCCTGGATCCACCACAGCAGAGTCAAGCCTGCCGCAGCTCCAGAACCTGAGCAGTGGACAGCGGAACAGCATCACGATGCACCTTTACGAGTCACTTTGAGACGGCAACCAGCAGCATAGGACACTTTGTCACAGTGCCTTGCAGTAGCCAAGTCTTTCGAAGAGGATTGCTGTTTTCCATACAGCAACAGTTTTGTTTCAACAAACCCAATCTGCGTGTGATTTTGCACACTACTTTGATATCACTTTAACTAACCATACTTCAAAAGCCAACTGAAATTGCTAAGTTGGTTACTGTGTGATGGACAACTTGAGGATCTTCAATCAACACTCAGCACCCGTTGAAATTGCTTAATTAGCACGCGGGACGAAGAAAAGATCGTCGTGGTCAAGATTTGCAAGCTGAGGATTCAGAAGAACTCCAATCAACATGTATCTTTATCTGTGCTTAGCCCTGGTTGCCTGTTTTGGAGGTTTAGAAATGACTTATGCTTTACCTCCATGTACTGCTTGTGTTACTTCTACTCAAACTGGACTAAAAGTAACTCAGACTTTGGTTTATCATTCTCACTATAAATGCACTGGTAAAGTGACTCGGTGTGTTTATAACACCACTGAACTAAATATTTGCATCAAAGCTCCAGAGTATGCTATAATCCGCATCAGAACCCATCATATTATACATTGGAAATGCGATGGAACGATGCAAATGGACCTATAATTAATGCTACACGACCACTTAAAGATGCTAGTATACCTGCTGTTTTATATTTTGATGCATGTGATGTTATAAATAGAGATGGTCGTTCCAGATGTGGTACCTGGGAAAAAGCCTATCGTAATGATCATAAATATATGTGCCCAGAAGGTGCCACGGGATGGAGAAAGTGTACTGGTAAGAAAGAGTCATATAGTACTGCCCCAGCTGCAGATTACTATTGCCCAAACTGGGAATGTGTTTTTTATGCTACATGGAATACTGGTATTACAGATGAACAGAGAGATAAACGAGTTGCCACTTTGACTAAGTCAAAAACAGATGACAAATGTAAGAAAGGTGCTTGTAACCCTTTGCAATTAAAGATCCGTAATCCTAATGCATGGAAACAAGGGTATAAGTTTGGTTTACGTATTGCAGGAGGAGCAGTAGATCCAGGAACTATTGTGTATATAAGATTGAATACCCAAGCTTACAAGTCATCTAAATACCACATCCATAACACTTTTTATGAAGCTATGCATGTAAATAAGTTTGAGATTCCCCATCCATCCCAGAATTTATTTCTAGAATTAGCTGGAGCAGTAGTATCCAGTCTAAAGATTTCAGATTGTTATTTCTGTGGCGGAACCCAAATGGGTGACCAATGGCCATGGGAGGCCCAAGAATTGAATTATTCTTTGACTTACAATCAAACTAAATTACATAAGACTACTAGCGAATGGGTGTTAGCGCACTCAATCATTGGACGTCTTTGTTATGCCAGAATAGGACCTCAGTTCACCCAACTGGTAGGACAGCTGGTCTGTCTTAGCCAGAAGTTCTATAATGCCACTACCAAGAAGACATCATGGTGGTCAGGAAGTAAAGAACCTGAACCTCCTAACCCATTAGCCATATTTCCTGAACTTGCTAGTTTATGGACTAACCTTGCCAAAACACATGCTTGGCAAGCCCCACCTGGCCTGTATCGGATCTGTGGAAACCGCGCATATGCTCAACTCCCATCACACTGGGGAGGAGCATGTGTCTTAGGGACCATCAGACCTTCTTTCTTTCTCTTACCTACGGAGCATGGAGAACAATTAGGATACCCAGTGTACACTACCCACAGACACAAAAGAGCAGTGCGACGAAAGAGAGCACCTCTTCAAATAGGCAAATGGGAAAAGTGGGAGGGTGATGATTGGCCACCAGAAAGAATTATTGAGTATTATGGGCCTGCCACTTGGAATGATGATGGTATGTACGGTTATCGGACACCAATTTATATGATTAATCGTATTATTCGCTTACAAGCTGTAGTTGAAATAATAACTAATGAAACTAGTCATGCTCTCACACTTTTAGCTAGACAAAGCACCCAAATGCGCACTGCCATATACCAGAATCATCTAGCACTTGATTATTTGTTAGCAGCTAAAGGAGGAGTATGTGGTAAACTGAATTTAACTAATTGCTGTCTGAAAATAGATGACAAAGGTCAAGTAGTTGAAGAAATTGCTGAAGATATGCGTAAACATGCTTATGTGCCAGTACAGACTTGGCACCCACTAAGGTTACCTAACTGGTTTGCTAATCTTTTCTCATGGCTAGGAGGACTAAAGACTTTTCTAATACTAGTATTACTGATTGTTGTTGTTATTTTTCTATTGCCATGTATAATCCCATGCTGTATGCGTTCTATTCACAGTGCTATTGATAGTACAATAGAGCGGAAGACCGCAACTAAAATAATGGCCCTATACAAAGCTAGTCCTAGTCGAAATCCTTCAATCATGGTATAACTATTTCAAGGTGATTTATTCTCACACCTTATTAACTAATAGGGTGAGATTAATCAAAGGGGGGAATGTGGCAGGTGTAGACCTGTGATCCACAATGTCTGACATAAGTAAGCCTAACTAGCTTGACCTGTAAATGAAGCTTGTGAAGAGGCCCATAGGAATTGCACATCCCCCAATATGCTGCTATAGAATTGAGAACTCAGTAAAATATTGAATTAGCTTAGACAAGCAGAACAGATGGAAAAATACAGAAATTCATGTTTAAAACTGCTGACAGAAAAGTTCTAGAGCCCTGCTTCACTGCACGTAGCAACTAGCCCAATAGCCTTGAAAGAAGGAAAGTAACAAGTTAGTGAACTGACCATTGTAATTGGGACTAGAAGGGGGGTAAGCAGGTGCCAAGCCCACTGAAAGAATATAATTGGATAATCATATCAGTACCGGGACCAATAGAAGAGGTACGGGAGGTACGGGAGGTTACCGGGACCAATGAAATGTTTTTCTATACCTAGAATGAAGCTAAAGTCTATAAAAGTTGTTGTATTGCCAGAGAACTTTGCTCAGCCATTTTGAAATTGACTTTGCTTGAGACTTGTGCACAAATAAATGATTTGGACCTTCTGAACAGACTCCTGGTATCATTGGTTTGTCTGCGCTCTGCTGCTACAACCTCTCACTTGTTTTTAGTCCTTTTCAATCATTGCAAAGCATGCTAGCAATGAATCAATCCATCCGTCCATCTCAGGTGAGGGTGGGGGGCAAGATAATCCCCATGAAAGATGGCCCATCATCTTAAAACTTTGAGCAAAGGCCAACAATGCTGCCACTTATGCTATTGCAGATGGGCAGGATCAGATCAGTAGTTCCAGCCTAACTAAATGTTGTTACTGTACCAGACCAGCCGCCCTCTCCCATCTGAGCAGATCCAGGAGAGGGAATAGCTGGTTTCCCAAGAAAAGGGACCTTATTGCCATGGACAAAGTGAGCACATGGTGCATTTTTTAGGTCTATAGACTAAAACAGAGTCCCCCCCCCCTCCATGTATGCACATATGGAATGAGTCTTTCAATCCTTGGTATCAGTCAGCGGATTTCCATGTATTTTTTCCCTGTAGGATGTCAAAATGTTCCACAGCCTCACTAATTTGTTGTAACTGTTCATTAGATTATTAAAAAACTGGGGTATACCCTTCCAGCGTGAAGGCTGTAATCTACACTGTTAATAAGTTATGAGCGGTACTTGTTTCTCCTCTATTCCTAAAATTATGTCCAGATTTGTTAGCAGGCCCAGCAGCTGCCAACCCCAGCAGCAGGAACCTGAAATGGAAACAGGGCAACTGCCCATTACTTGGTGATGCAGGGCACTTACCACAAGCATGCCTTTGTGATGTCGCCGGGGTCAGCCCAACCACTGGACAAAACTAGGCAGTTGCATAGGGCGGCAGCTTCTGAGGGGCAGCAAAGAGTAGCAAAACAATAGATCCTGACAACCACAGAAACGCAAAGAGCCATCAGCACATCCTTTTTCCTGCAGGGAGAGCAGCCCACACACACATACATCCAAAGCAGAGTTTAATGTATAAAAGTGTGATGTCCAGTTATGCATTATTACTGGATTGTTGTGGAAGAATTGTGCTGAGATGATTCTGAGTGATGAGTTTAATTATCAAAATCTTGAGGTGAGGGGCATAAGACTAAAGTTTCACCTTGGGCACCCAATATCCTTGCCCTGGCCCTGAACAATCAATAAGAAACCCCAGCACAAGGTGAAAAAGTAAATCTAAATAAAGAACCCTGGCATTAACCTCCGTACAGTCAGGCTAAATTAAATAAACATGCATATGAAAAATCTTAACTTATTCTACTTTCTTTTTTGTTGGAGTGACCATACAAAAGGGGAAGGAACTCCAGCCCGCCCCTCGCCGTGGTCACTCCAGTTTAATCATTTAAATGCTTGAAAAAACTTAAGTCAGCCATTGCAGAATTCATGAAACAAGCACAACGTGCCACGTTTCGGGCCAGCAAAAATCCGATGGCCCTGCAACAGGTGGAGAAGACGAATTCCCAAAGTAATGGCTTCTATATGTGAAGGGCCATCGGATTTTTGCTGGCCCGAAACGTGGCACGTTGTGCTTGTTTCATGAATTCTGCAATGGCTGACTTGAGTTAAGTTTTTTCAAGCATTTAAATGATTAAACCAGAGTGACCACGGCGAGGGGCGGGCTGGAGTTCCTTCCCCTTTTGTATGGTCACTCCAACAAAAAAGAAAGTAGAATAAGTTAAGATTTTTCATATGCATGTTTATTTAATTTAGCCTGACTGTACGGAGGTTAATGCCAGGGTTCTTTACTGGCCCTGAACAAGGCAGCCATCTCCTTTCTGGGCTCCGAATCAGCTTCTGTGATTGTTCATGGGCTGATATTTCAACTCTGTAGTCAACAAATTTTAAGCACTGGCCACAGCATTTAAAAATAAAATCAGATATTCAATGTTGGAATCCAGATAGTGGCTGGTGCTGAACATCTGGTTTGAGTGCTGACTGCTGGCATTATCTGAAGAAAGGTGATATTCAGTCATTATCCGGATAACCAAACCGCATAAAGTTAAAACTGCTTTTTTGTGGCCTAACTTTATGTAGTTTGTTATCTGATTCACAGCCTGAATATTACCACTAACCGGATAACCTTGATCTCTGCCCCAACTCCACCTACTGGCCATCTCAGACTATCTGGATAGTGCTGAGGAATCTGAGGAATTATTCAGTGGTGCTCTCTGGACTGCACTGCTGAATCGGTTACAGGAGATCGAGGACCAGTGTTCAGAAGCATTTCTCCACCAGCAGTCCTGGTCTTAGCTGAGCAGATCCTAACTCTGGCTACCTATGATTCAAAGTCAGCACTTCATCTCTTTACGGGAAGTTTAGCTGGCAAGACGTCTTTGCTACAGCTTGAGTTCTCTTTCCCCACTAGGAACCTTGTGGATCCCAACAGTACTTGCTTGATGCTGATCCGTTTGTTTCCTTGTTTCTAGTCCCCTATGCCATATTAAGTCATCTCTCCAGTTCCCTGACTCCTCATTATCTTGTTTCCTCCTTCCAAAAGCCCTTGTTGGTGTTGGATTGGGAGTGGGTTGATGTTCTTCCCCAAGAACACTTGTAGCCTCTCAGAACTAAAACATTTTCTCCTGATTTTTGGTAGGATACTTTCCTGGGCTACGCCTGTGCATTGTCTGACAGCTGGAAAACCCGTTGTCCCATAGACTACTTCTCCTTGTTTCCCTCATGGGGGATAGATGCTTCCCCGCATCCCTCTTTTCCGCTTTCCTTGTGTCTAAGTCAGTATTATTTCCCAAACATATCCTAAAGGTGCATTTAACTAGTCATATTTTCTGGATCGCAACAATGGATAAGATAAATCTGCATACACTCGAGACCCAGGTCATGCAAATGCATCTCATGCATATTCATGCAAATATCCTGAAAATTAAACTGGGTAGGACTACGTTGGAAACTTCTTTTCTAACTTACATATGCTGTTCAATTAAAATTTTATGTGTGAAAGATATAGAGTTTAATTGTGCTTCACCCAGAGAGCAGTAAAGTTGTACAATAGGCAGCTCATCATGCCTGCATCTAAGAGCACATCGGAGAGGCGTTTCGATGAGGAGGCTCTGTAGGACGCAGTGGTTAGTGGATATGATGATCCGCCTCAGACTTAGGTGCTGAATTTTGTAGTGAGGTGCCGTTTTGGGAGTCATAATAAACATCCCCGTGAAGCTGCATAGGATTCCTCCACCTGCATTGCTGCCGGTAGGGGGAGGTGCTGTGATATCACATTTTTAATGTCTGCTCCTCGTGACTAAAAGCATGATATTGCAGCACCTCCCCCCAGGGCCGGCCTATCCATTAGGCAAGACTAGGTGATTGCCTAGTGCCACAGCTTCTGAGGGGCAGCAAAACCCAGCAGCAGTTGAAGCAAAACAATAGATCCTGACAGATAAGTCAAAGAACCATCAAAAATACAAGGTGTGCCGTCAAGGCAATACTGATTCCTGGCAACCCAGTTTCTTGGCAGGATGCAACCGGAAGTGCACAGTAAGTTTACAGCCCCCAATATTCCAAGGTGGTCTCCCATCCAAGTACTAGGCAGGCAGGGCCGTCTTCCACTAGGTGGCTGCCGAGGGCAGCAGACCCTGGTGGGTGGCCCGACTCCATTCTGAAAGCAGCAGAACAAAGCCGCTGCTTTGAAAATGGAGTTGGGTGGCCGC
The DNA here is from genome assembly GCA_033557465.1 of Ichthyophis bannanicus. Classification (NCBI taxonomy): domain Eukaryota; kingdom Metazoa; phylum Chordata; class Amphibia; order Gymnophiona; family Ichthyophiidae; genus Ichthyophis; species Ichthyophis bannanicus. The sequence continues at coordinate 61,277,090 of CM066045.1, forward strand.
CGCCCCCCCTCCCCCGAATCCATTGTTCTCATCTTGTGACAGTGGCAGCCGACTCTGTTTTGAAAGTGGCAGCAGTTTAAAACGGAGTTGGGCCACTGTTGCTGCGGCCGCCGCCGCCGCAAGATGAGAAGATGGATTCAGGAGCAGCGGCGGCAGGAGGGGAAAGCAGTGGCAGTAGCAGCAGGAAGGTGGAGGCGTGGCGCAGCAGGGGCATAATTCTGCCTGGGGCAGCAGAAACCCTTGGGCTGCCCCTATAAGCAGGTCTGGCCCTGCTTAACTCCAGAGATTACCCAAGAGCAGGTTCATTTAAGACAGTCGAAGACTCAAAGAATCCTCAGCACATTCTTTTGTCTGCAGGAAGAGTGGGCACACACAAACACAAGTTTTTAGCATTTAAAAATATGCTGTCCAATTATACATTTTTACAGGATTGTTGTAGGGGTGGGGTTCCCGTATTCATGATTAGTGTGTTTATCAAAATCTCAAGGAAGGAAAGGGGTGAAAGACTGAAGGTTCACATAGGGTGCTCCACAATGGTATAAATTCTGCTCAAGCAGCCCCTGCAATGTGGGGGGTTGGGGGGACCCTAGGCAGGAAGGGGGCCCACAAAGCAGCAGTAAGGCAGCACAGCAAACTCGCTTTAACATGTTTGCTGCACTGCCTCTCCTCTTGTAGGTTTCCAGCAGGCCTGGCGGCTGTTACTGCCCGGGCTGAAGTCTTGGGATAACAGCTGCACCGCAAACCTCAGCCTGGGCAGTAACAGCCACCGGACCTGCTGGAAACCTACAAGAGCGGAGGCAGCATGCCAAACATGTTAAAGTAGTTTGCCGTCACCACACAAGGGTGTATCGCCAAACAATGGGGGGCTGCTGCGATAAGGGGGGGCCCTCATTGGAACTTATGCCACTGGGACTCCATATCCTTACATCAGCCCTGCCTCTCCCAACTTGCATCAGCACAAGAAGAAGTCTTGCACACAGCTTTGAGGGAACAGCGATCATCATGCCAGCAACTCCTGAACTGGGAGACAAAATCATCCATGGTGAGCTGCTAGAGAACTAGCCAAGGAAGGTTGAACCTAACGACAGATATTTAGGTCTTCCTTTAAGCTGCTGACTGACTGTGCTAGTCCATAATGGAGAGAGGCCTTTTTGGAAGGAAACACTAGAAAATTACCATGTTTCTTCTAGAAAACAGGATTGGGGATCCAAGATGGCGGTGGAGCAGGATATGTGATGAGATCTTATCTGCCTGGCTGCTGGAAGTCCTGCATAGCTGTCTGCCCCTGAAGTTTTGGATGGGACAGAGAAAGAGGAAGCAGAGAGACCCCCTCCAGCATGGTGCTGACTCCAACCTTCGCTCAGCAGAAGATTGACCGATTTTGCCTTCCCCCTCGTCTTCCATGGCTACATCAGGCCAACTTAATTCTACAGCGTATCTGAGCAGTGACAGGGTTGAATTCAGCCCTGACTATAGGGCGTCGCTGCCGCAACCTGGAAGTGTTTGCCTTGCTGAGTTACAGCAGTGTTCAGAGCTCCGTGGTGGTGTTCCCAGAGCTTCAGCTGCCCTGGAGGGATCTCAGTCCCAGCTATCGCTGGCAATTGGGGGTGCTATGGGAGGGGAATTGGTGTCCGCTGCGATGGACAGAGTATCTTCCCTTGCCCCCGGAAAAATCGCTGTTCAGCTGCCTTATGGAGATGGCGGATTGCAAAAACCAGCGCTGTTGAGAGTTGGGAAGCTATTGCCTCTCAACCATTCTCTCACTTCTGTGGTGAGTTCATTCAAGCAAGAAATTCCTGCTCTTAAAAGTACTTTTCAGGCTGTAGTCTCGGACCCGTCTCAGCAGTCCACCCGAGTGTCCCTGCTTGAGTCCCAGGTAGGGGACTTACAAGTGCTGGGCAGCGCTCACATCAAGGAACAGAACATCCGTGCATGGAAGATTGAATTCATAGAGAACCAGCTTCGAAGGAATAATCTCCATTTTCTAAATTTTCCTCGGTCCCCTCTGTTGGCACCTGTAGACCTGGTTCATAAGTTCTTTGAAAATGCCTTCTGAGGCTTTACCTCCCAGCGTTACAACTCAATATGCTGCTATTTCTTCCTGTGCTGTGGGTATTACATCAGACTCAGAAGACCCGGCCGAGCCAGTAAGTTTGGATCTCACTGGCTTTCTTGAAAGTTCCCTTGAAGTGGATACTAGCAGGTCACCTTGTTGGTGGCCTTTGCTTTTGAGTCGGATCAAAACTCAGTCCCGAGACTTTATTTCAAAAATATGTTCAGTTCATGGACTCGAGAATTTCAGTTTTTTTAAATTTATCCTGACAGACCCAAAAGCGGCGGAGGGACTTTCTGGCTTATCGCCAGAGGGTCAACGCTTTGGGTGCCACTTATCAGTTGAAATACCAGTGTAAATATATTATTGTGTGTGAGGCTAAACAATTTCTATTCTTTGAGCCTACGCAACTGAATGAGTTTCTGGAGAAGTGAACGCCCCATACCGGCTGCTATAAATTGTCAACTATGCTTTTGTCTTTATGATGCCATTTTTTTCTTTCCTTTCCTTTTCTTGGATCTGTCATTGTGGATTAGATTGGAAGATTTGTTTTTCTTCTTATCTATGCTATGTATTGGATTTATTTTCTGATGCATTATTCATTATTTTTTTGATATGTTCATGTTGGAAAGTCTATAAATAAAAAATAGAAAGATACAGGAGGATTTCTTTTAAGCAGGGAGAGCTGACAGATCTGCGGAGATTCTGTTTTGCTGGAGCAAGCTTCTTCTTCACCAGTGTCTGCATGAATAAACCATGGAGGAGACGCTGTATACAAGAGACTAGGCAACTGGAAACAGACCAAGGAGGCATTTGATACCAGGGGACAGCAAACCCTGACGTCTTCATTTCTTTTCCCTTGAGTTCATCCCTTAACCTTACATGTGAACAATGTGCTGGGATTTTAAGAAGATTGTAATAGAAATCTAATATATTAACTTACCATGACTTATTACAGGAATGGTCTTTAGGGCAGAAACTGGAGAAGGGCCCCTGCGCTCACCTGCAAGCTTCAGACATGCTGGGGGGGGGGGGGCCAGGGCAATTGCTCTAGTTGCCTCTCCCACTAACACCAGCTCTGACTCTTTCACACTGGCGATATGAGCTGAAAAGTTCAAAATTCCCATTATAAAATAATAATTAGACTTCATCCACACATGTTAAGTATCAAAGCAAAAACCACTCACATTGGCACCACTACATCTTCTTGTACTCGTTATTCACAGACTTTACAGCAGTTTTCAAAGGGAAAGCACATTTGGCTTTTCTCCTCGATAGCTGCCACATCCACGTGAGTGGGTAGAATTTTCCTGGAGAAATACGGGCAAAGGTTTAAGGTTGCCATTTACACATTCGCTTTACCTCCCCCGCCTCAAACACATCGCCTGTCAGCATGCCCTAAAGGACAGCCTGTGTTAGCCGCAGGGAGAAAGGGCAGTTTCCGGACGGCTGATTTAGTTAGGCAAAATGTGTTTTACTCGCATAAATTGCTTTTGACAATCGCCTTTGTCTTGAACAGCAAATTACCCCTTAATAGCAAAACATGAAGAGATAATGTGGGAATTGGCATTTATGACCCTAATAGAGAAATACGCATTATGAAGTCACTTGGAAGCGACTTTAGCATGCAGAACAGTGATCTATGCCCTCAGGTAGAATCTGATTAAATCTGTCTGGTTTAGACATACTGCACAGTATGTCTGCATGCAATATACGCATAGCTGTTTCCGGAGGTGCAGAATGGGCAGAACAAGGGAGGGAGCGGCACTTGCGTCTTAGTCATAGTCAATGTGTATTTCAGTGGTTCCCAAACTTGGGGTCACAGAATCATGGCCATTTTCTCTTTTCTCTGGACTTTCACTGTGACCTATGCCAAGTAGTGGCAGTCACCCAGTCAACATGTGGTCTGAAGCATTCATTGGTCCTTGCCCTCTCCTGCGTAAGCTTCCTGTTGGACTGGAAACCCAAGCTGAGTACTGGGGTCTTTAAGCACACACTGCACAGTGACACAAGGGACCCGGTGCTGCTGCTGTTGTCACTACTGTTGCTGCCTTCCTGCTTGTGATGAGTGGAGGGAGGGGAAGGAGGCTGGAGACCTGTGTTTGGGTTTCATCATCATCTGGAGTTGCGTGAATTTTCAGTTGTAAAAATGGGGCCATACAGGATAAAAGTTTGAAAAGTACTGGTGTACAGTATTTCATAAACCGCAATATCTACACAGGCTCCCCAATGACCGAGAATTATACATGAAGACCTTGCAAGAACACTGCCATACCATTATGCAAAGGAAGAAGGAATACCATACAAATCTCCTTATGCACTCGCTCAACAAACCCCGTGAGCTCTTTAGATTAATTAAATCCCTTACAAATGAGTCATCTCTGCTTCAAACAAAGAATGTAATCCACCCTCAAGATATCACCAACCACTTTCACAACAAGACCAAAGTGACCCTCAACAATATGGAAGACACCTACATAGACACTCCATCTCCTGAAAGCATCAATATCCCTGCCCTAACTCATTTTTACACATACTCTCCCAAACAAATTGAGAATATAATAAAAGGTCTTAATTCTACCACATCGTCCACTGATCCATGTCCTTCTCATTGGATCAAAGCTACCTGCCCTAAATTAAGCTCCCACATCGCCAAGATTATCCACCTTTCCTTCAACAAGAGTATTGTCCCAGCATCTCTGAAAACTGCCACAATCAAACCGCCCCTAAAACTCCCAAGCTGGACCCACAGGACCCAAACTCCTATTGTCCCATATCTAGTCTTCCTTTCTTGTCTAAAATAAAATTGAGAAGATAGTACAGCAACAAATACAAGACCATATTGATTGCCACGCACCACTTGATCCACAACAACATGGTTTTCAACAACATCATGGTGTCGAGACTTTATTCACAGCCTTATTTGACAACTTGATCTTAGGCTTAAATAATCAGAAACAGGGCTTTATCTTATTATTCATGGATATTGCTTCAGCCTTCGATACAGTCTATCACAGCCATTTGATCAATCAGCTTAAGCTTAAAGGCATTCAGAGCTCAGCTCTAGATTGGTGTCGCTCATACCTAACAGATCGACAACAACAAGTCTGTATGGGCAATCAAACATTGGATATGTATCAGCAAACACAAGGTGTACCAGAAGGCTCTTCCCTATCCGCCTTGCTATTTAACATATATTTACAACCAATTTGTACAATCATACAGTCCTTCGGCATTCTTTATCACATCTATGCAGATGATGTTCTTCTCTACACTCCTTTCTCAACAGAAAACCCAAATTTCACCAGAATCATTGACTGTTTCAATGTTGTCTCCGACTGGCTGGCTGTGCACAACCTGAAAGCGAATTATAAAAAGACAGAAGTCCTTTTTGTCACAAAAGTCCTAACATTCATACCCCCGACAACTCTGCAGGTTAAGAATGCTGAGCTGAAGTCTACCCATGAAGTTAAATATCTGGGTGTCACGCTTGACCAGTCCCTAAACATGGAGCCTCATATAAGCAATATCACAAGGTCCGTCTATCATAAAATACATTCCCTCCATCATCTCCGACCCTTACTGGAGCCTACTGACTTCCACACTGTCTTCTAAGTCCTGATCACTCCGCTCTTTGACTATGCAAATAACATCCTGCAAGGGCTTCCTGAATACTCTATTCATCCTTTACAATTAGCATTGAATACGGCGGCCCGAACCATCTACGGAGCATCCAGATTTGAACATGTAACTCCTCTCCTAATTCAATTTCACTGGCTCCCAATAAGCAGTCGACTCAAGTACAAAACCTTCCTGATAACATTCAAAATTATCCACCACCTATCAGCACCCTCACTGGAAGATCTCCTACATCGGACTCCTGACAACAGAGCGGGAAGAACAAATATGGTAAACACTCAACCATCCCATCCATATCCAGAAAAAGCTCCCAATTCGCCATGAACAGAGCCTTCTCCCTCTTCACCCCTCTACTATGGAACTCACTACCTGCTCCTATTCGTCTCATATCAGATTTGGCCACCTTTCACAAAGCAATCAAAACACACCTATTCCACCTTGCCTTCGACCACATAACTTAAAGTTTATCCATCGATATCATACTCAAGATCCTGTCAGATTGTAAATAGTTCTTCATTTTATAAGCTACTATCAGGGGCGGCTCAAGGCAATCTGCTGCCTGAGGCGAAGGATGAGATGGCACCCCCCCCCCCCTTGTAGAGGGGGCGGGGGGTTTTCAAAACTCCAATCAGGGACTGAACCAAACCAAAACGCTAATTTGATTATATGAAGAAAATGCAAGATGTTTGCACACCAAGGAACTAAAAGAGAGCGAAAACCACAGCACAGTTTATAAAACTAAATTATAACTCATTTTTATTTTGTTGTTATAAACTGCGTTATGGTTCTTGCTTTTTCTTTTTCATCATATATTTTGCATCCACAGAACCCCCTTCAACAGTGGATGCAGAGCAGAACCAGGACATTCACCCACAGAACTCAATATCTTTAAAAAAAATCTGATTCTGATCATCTCACTAACAACAACAAACATTCTCTAGTACCAGGCATATTGTGAACTAATACAAAACCCTACAACAAAGTCACTGAGTATCTACAGAGCAAATCTACCATATCATACCATACTAGCACCAACTTCCAAAACTCACATAAGGAGCCCACCCAAAAAAGTATCGCTGTAAATACTACAGTGGGCCCTGGAACATCCATACACTTATTTGAAAAGCTGAACATGTCAAATTACTACAGTACAGTATAGATCTTTATGTACAAACTCCATGTTAACAGAACACCTGACCTCAGTCACACACTCACAACATCGACCCTCACCATGTACAGAATAAGTGACTTACAATCTAAAGTAAAAATAAAAATATGTAGACAAAATTTAAACTGAAACCCCAAGAAGCCAGACTCTTCAAGCAGTGCAACATCAGATAAATAGGCAGTCCCCCCCATACAGTATAAAATATAAAGATAACACAAAATCCAATCACTTAAATGAAATAACATTATTTTTTTCTACCTTTGTTGTCTGACCATTTTATTCTCTGATCATGCTGGTCCCGATCTGAGGCTTCTGCTTTCCTGTCTTCTCTTAGCTCTCTTTCTGTGGACTATGGTCCATCTGCCATTTATCTCTTCTTTTGTTTTCTTCACTTCTTTCCATCAGCCTGTTTCCAGTCCCAGTAACCCTTCCCAGTATCAGCCCCTTTCCAGTCCTCCCTCCCGGTACCTTCCAATGTCAACTTGCATTCCCATGACTGCCACTGGTGTCCATTCCCTTCCAGTCCCCCTCCTTCCCCACTGTCCAGCCCCTCCTAGTCCAAATACCATGGCAGCCCCTCTCAGCATCCACTCCCTTCCAGTTCCATTCTCCCATCCCCTCACATCAGCCCATTTGTAGCCCTAGCCCACAGTTTTCTTCCAGGGCCAAAAGCTCTATCCTGCCCTCCCTACCATCAGCCTATTCCCACTCGAAGCACCCCAAATCAGCTCACTTCCAGTGCTAGTCCCCCCTCAACCCCATTACCAGTGCTGGCCTCCCCTAATCAGCTCATTTCCAATGCTAGTCCCCCTCAGCCCATTACCAGTGCTAGCCCACCCTAATGAGCCCATTATCAGTTCCAGCCCCCCTCGATCAGTCCATTCCCAATCCTAGCCTTCCCTAATCAACCCATTACCAGTCCTAGCCCCCCTCCCCGATCTGCCCATTACCAGTGCTAGCCCCTCATCAGCCCATTATAATCCTAACCTGCACTGTTTCTCCCCTTTGTCCAACATTTGCCCCCCTGTCTTTTCCCTTTGTCTACTACTTATCCTCCTGTCTCCCCTCTTTGTCAGGCATGTCCCCATCTCCCCCTTTGTCCAGCATCATGTCCCCTGTCTCCCCCTTTGTCTAGCATGTCCCCATCTCCCCCTTTGTCTAGCATGTGCCCATCTCCCCCTTTGTCCAGCATCATGTCCCCTGTCTCCCCCTTTGTCTAGCATGTCCCCATCTCCCCCTTTGTCTAGCATGTCCCCATCTCCCCCTTTGTCCAGCATCATGTCCCCTGTCTCCCCCTTTGTCTAGCATGTCCCCATCTCCCCCTTTGTCTAGCATGTCTCCTATCCCCCTTTGTCCAGCATCATGTCCCCTGTCTCCCCCTTTGTCTTGCATGTCCCCATCTCCCCCTTTGTCTAGCATGTCTCCTATCTCCCCCTTTGTCCAGCATCATGTCCCCTGTCTCCCCCTTTGTCTAGCATCATGTCCCCTGTCTCCCCCTTTGTCTAGCATGTCCCCATCTCCCCCTTTGTCTAGCATCATGTCCCCTGTCTCCCCCTTTGTCTAGCATGTCCCCATCTCCCCCTTTGTCTAGCATCATGTCCCCTGTCTCCCCCTTTGTCTAGCATGTCTCCTATCTCCCCCTTTGTCCAGCATCATGTCTCCTATCTCCCCCTTTGTCCGGTATTGTGTCCCTTGTCTCCCCCTTTGTCCCCCCTGTCACTCACCATTGTCTCTCCTTGTTGTCCTCCTCCTGTCCCTATTCCCTCCACCTGCACCTCTCATCCAGTGGCACCGGGGCACTCCGGCCGTTTTAATTTTAGATTTTGCCACCTCTGCCCTGCCTCTGCCTTCCCGCCACGTTTTTTTTCACCAAGAAATGCTTGCAAGAAAAAACAAAAGTGGCGGGAGGGCAGAGGAGGCAAAATCTAAAATGAAATAAGTAAGGGCTTAGCTGCACAAATTTGTTCTAGAGCAAAAAATGAACTCTTGACCATACTAGAAATATGCTGGTCCAAGGCAGGGTAACACCTAAGACTAATAGTAGCCTTCAGAGGGATTTGGATGCTGTTAATCACATATCTTTTAAAATGCATCCATGAGTGCTGATTCTTATTGGCCCGCCCATGCACAAACTTACCCCTTTTTGTGGGTGTTTTCAGAGAGGAAATGTTATATATTGAGGGAGGAGTGGTCTAGTGGTTAGGACAAGGTACTTCAGGCCAGAGGGCCGGGGGTTCAAGTCCCACCTGGGGACAGCAATCTCAGGCCGGAGGGACTGGGATTTCTAGTCCTATAGGCACTCCTTGTGGTCTTGGGCAAGCCACTTAACCCTCCATTGCCCATGTTCCCTGTAAGTATTAGCATATGTGTCTCATATCCCCTTGTGTTAAATGTATCTCCCAATTGACTGCTTTGACCCAGTGAAAAGCAGGATATAAATACAGCTAAATAAATAAATATGTACAACATAAACACATAGGTATTTATATACCGCTTTATCATTTCAGTCAAAGTGGTTTACATTGTAACTTAAACTTGGTAATATACATTAAACAGGGACATTGATAACTTGGATTTTTCTGAGACAGTGGAGGGTGAAGTGACTTGCCCAAGGTCACAAGGAGCGCTAGTGGGAATCAAACCCTGGTCTCGTGCTCTAACCATTAGGCTACTCCTCCACTCAGCTGATAGATGCCTCTATCAGATAGGCACCACATATACGCATACATGCTTTTTCCTGCCTAAGCGCTCTATTATAAATTTACCCTCTATGTGTTGTGCTGCTTAGACGAGTTGCAGTGAACTTTAGGAACAGGTGCTGTGACCAAAAAAAATGGCTTCCTGTATTGAACTCTTCAATGTCTATTCTGTGTTTCAGAAACATGAATGTTTTTTGTCATCCTCTCCCTCTAAGATAGATCTCTTTCCACATGAAAGATCAACTGATCATGTAATAGAAAAAGTATGAAGTCACCTGTTGTTTTGTAAAATAATATTTGTGATTTGATTTTGAAGAGTTCGCTATGTTCCCGGACCTTTAGCATGAGTTCCTTGCTAGTAGAAATGTCAGAAGATCGAATACCTCCCAAACTGTTGTGTCTAAGCCAACCGGCATTCAACAGAGTATCTTTCTCATCATTCAGGAAACCATATGCAAGTTAATGACCTGTTACAGGGTTTTAAAAACTTGTAAGCCCTGGCTGTACTTAGAAACATCAAGTTGATGGGGCTCTCTGGCTATGTGTCTTAGATTTATGACTCCTGAGCATTGTCTGGGGTTTTCTCTTGGTGATTTCTCTTATTTGGAGCAGGACAGTTTCTTCAGTAACAATTGATGGTTATTAATAAAGCCTGAGCAAAGTGATAGGGGAAGGAGGCAGAATAGTTACAAGCAAGGATGTTAGAAATAGCAGATTCAGAACAGGATAACCTTTTCAGAATGACGATTTTACATATATTGCTAGTGTAATTCATAAGGAGCCTGACATGCAAAAAAGCTAAGCTCCTAAATTAAAGCACCTAAGAGAGGTTCCTAAATTTTTCTCATATTTTTCCCCAAATTTAGGAGCTTTAATTTTTCAACTGAAAATTCTCATAAAAGAAATGAGAGATGAACATTTCCCAAAGCCAGCATTATCCAGTAAGTAAATTCAAAATAAGATGCTTTCTTCTACCTTTGTTGTCTGAGCATCATATTTTCATAGTCATTTTGGTCCCATTCTCTCTTTTCTGCTTTCCTCTCTCTGCCTTCTCCTAACTCTCTTTCCATGTCCGTTGTCCATTTGCCATTTTCTTCTTTCCTCTTGCTTCTATCTTTCCTCCTCCCAGGACCAGCCCAAGGGTTTCTGCCATCCCAGGCAGCATTCCCAGCCATGCCACACCCCCCACCAGTGCTGCACCATGTCATACCCTCCCCCCATGCTGCGCCATGCCACACCCTCCCCCTGCCATGCTCTCTCCCCATGCCATGCCACACCATGTCCTCCCTGCACAATGACCCCCTTTCCCCAAGCTGCACCACCCTCCCCCCAGTGCCGCATCACTTCCCCCTGCTGTGCCTCGCTTCACTACCCTCCCCCCCCCCCCACTGAACCAATTCCAGCGGAATATTTTAAGAGCAACAAACCTTTTTATTAGAAAGGTAATTAAATATAAAAGGAAAAGCAGGCCACTATGGTTCACAAAAGAAGTACCTAAAAAGGTGAAGAAAAAGAGGGAGCCCTTTATAAAATACCAGAGAAAGGAAGACATTGTGGGACCCTAGCCTGGCTTTTGCGGAGATACTACGAAGGGGTATGGCCCAAGGAAACCTTGTTGCCTGGTCTACCACTACCAACATATATTGGAATCCACGAGGCGTCCGTATTAGTGGACCCACGATGTCCATAGCTACTCTATGGATGGGCTCTGAGATCACAGGTAAGGGTACCATAGGTACCTCCCTTGGATGAACTGAAGAGACCCGTTGGCACGAAGGACAAGATTCGCAGAATTTGGACGTTTCTTTAAAAACACCTGGCCAGTAAAAGCGCGCCAAAATCTGGTCTAGTGTTCCTTGTATTCCTTTATGAGCGCCTACTGGGTGGTCGTGTGCCAGCCTTAAAACTAAGGTTTTAAATGTTGTGGGCACTACCAGTTGTTTACGTTCATTCCCTGTTCGAGGGTCCAAGCTTTCCCTATACAGTATTCCTGCGTCTAAAAGGAACCTAGGCAGGGTGTCCCTCTCATTCTGGGCATACTTAAAAGCTTGTGTCAGAGTGGGATCTGCCTGCTGCTCCTTGGGAAAGGATGGGAACTTATCAACCAGTTCCGCTGGTACCCAAGGCAACCCCTGTCCGGCCTGCGCCTCTGCTCTGTGCTGGGAAAGAGATTGTCTCTCCCTACGCTTCTCTCCTTTCCCTTTCTTATTTTTATCCCCCGGGGAAGTTGTCAGATCCTTGTGCGAGGGGAGGTCTTCTAAGGCTTCCTCTAGGGATTCCTCTCCCTTTTCCTGGGACTTTGACTGGGCCCTCGTATATGCAAAGGTAAACCAAACAAAAAAGCGGAAACCAAAAACCAGGCCTACACACGGGAGAGATGAAGTACACACCACTTTATTAAAGGACCCAACTAAAAAAGTTTCGGCCTGAGGCCTTCTTCAGGGGTCTAAAACAAATTAAAATAAAACATATATATTAAAACATATACAAGTGTATGCCATAAATACAATATATAAAGACACAAAACCCGTAGTTGTAACACTTAGAAATAACATGTCCAGGATTAAAACTGAAAAATAAAAGGTATAAACAGGAAAAGAAGCCTCTTACATGAAAGTACATAGTTAGTTGTAAGTCACATGAAATAAAAAAAATAAAAATTTTTTTTACACAAAACATAATAAAAAATCCATTACCACAGGTTGTAACAACAACGCATAAATCAGCTGAAAGCTCTCCTCAATCTGTGGGGAGAGAAAGAGTAATGTTACAAATTGTTGCCATGTCAATAAGAAAAAAAGGGGTTTATTGCAGCGCAAAATGTAATTAGACACAATAGGTCAGTATGTTGCACACAATAAAAAATTGTATTATGATTTAACATAGGCACATTTCAACTCAGTAAGTGATGTTGGGGAGGGACAGCCAGAAAAAAAGAAATTAGATGCGAAACTGAAAAAGCAAAAAATAGACCAACATAGAGAGGTAAGGAGCCGAAGGCATAAGCACATAACGTGCAGTACTAGAAACTCGTGTAAGCCATGAATCCACATATGGGAAGTAAAGGAGGGGAGGGAAGAGGGGGGGAGGCAATATTTTATGATATTATGGTATTAAGATATACAATTTTTTAGTAGCGTGTTTGTGTGCATTCTCAGTTATTGATTTCTATATAATCATTCTCATTTGTAATTTCTATTTGCACAACGGGTCCTCTATTGTCCTATTAGGCATTTTAGTATGGTTTATATCCCTCCTTTTTAGTTTCTGCGGCACACAGTTTCTTATTTTTTTATTTTCTTTTATTTTTTGTTTCTCAGGTGTTGAGCAACAATAGTTTCTTGCTGTCCCATCTTCAATCTTATGATAGTTTTTATACTATCCGTTTTGTCCATCATAGGTCACTTATGGGTGTACATCCCTTCTTTTTCCTCTGTAATACACTTGTTTCCTCTTATTAGTTTTTTTTGCTCAGATTTTTTTATCTCAGTGGTTTATAGACACTAAGTTTGGCGTTTTCATACACATACGTCCTTAATCTTTGCAGTTATTAATTACTAATCCTACTATTTATTGGCCGGTTTGCGGTTTTATTTTTAGAGTTTTTAAAATATTTTTTATCTCCCCCCCTTTGGGCCCTTTTATTTTTGTCGATTGTGTTATTATTGTTGATCGCGTTGTTTTTTATGACTCATAACAACAAAAAAAATTTTTTATGCTTTTTTAATTCTATGTTCTGTTTGTATCATTTTGGGCTCTAATTGCAGCTTGTTTTTTGATGTGCTCCTTTATCGTCAAGTTGAAAAGTAATTTATCACGGGGAGTTTTCCACCACCATTGGTGACCCAGGCGAACCAGTATTTCCTTCCCCCGACATAGTGGGTCCTCAACGTGTAGATTCAGTAATAGTACACAGTGGTACTTGGCTTCTTCAAGCAATGTTTTGTTTCACACTATTAAATTTGTAGTGTAGCTATCATTTCTGCCCTCAATGTTTTTCTGTTCACATCTTTTTTGTTTTTATTTCCACGTATCGTTTCATCTTTAATTTTTTGTTAGACTCTGCAGTCATTGTTTGACTGGCTGTTACAAGTTAGATATCAAACCAGCGGTTTCCAAACATTAAGCCAGCATGCACTTGCTTATATTCTTATTTATATTTCGCTCCCTTCCCCAAGTTTTATGGGTAAAAAATTTTTTTGGATAGTTTATTTTTACTATTATGTAATGGTTCTCTGCTTTGGAATGATTTAAAGAGCTCACCTGCTCCTGTGCGTCGTTTTCCCGCGCTTAAGCAACGACTCCGGTAATCTCTTGCAGCCATTCTGCTGAGTGTTTTTCTTCTGCTACTCTTACTTTTTTCCCTTTTTTTGATATGTGGTTTCAATTTGATATACCTTTTCCTTTATATATATGTTTAGAGCATTAACATATTTTCATTTCTGTCCTTTACGGTTTGTTTCTATATGAGTATAGTCTCTTATACTAATTCTTCCTCTGTGTTGTATTTACTATTGTATCAGTGTCACTATGTTTTTTGGCTTATGCTCTCAGTGTAACCCCTAATCTATTATCCTTCAAATTTATGGTTTTATGTATGTATATTCTGTATTTAAAAACGGTCCCCTTGCCCTTTATGCCATCTATGTTGAAATGCTCGCATATTGTTCACTGTCCTTTCGGTTCTATAACAAAAGACCCTTTCTGTGCTGACTTTTTAGATGTTTTCTGCCTCGTCCGTTTCACTAGTGGCATACAGACGTTTGCTTAATGCGGTTTTGTTAAACATTTTTAAGAGATTGATCCCCCTTTCTCTTCTTCTTTTGTATTAGTGCCTTGACCCTTTTGTGTTTAGACTTACATCATTTTTATGGTACTTTGCTTTGGACTCTCGTTACTGTGTCTTTCTGCGTATTTTTCTCAGTGGTCTTCACGTGATTTCTTTAGGTGTTGGTTCTTCACATTTTTTATTCTATCGTGTCTTTATTTAACCTTAAGGTTGATATAAGTTTTTTTCCCCCCTTTTACCTTCCCCATCCGTTTTCCCCCCTCCCCCCTCCCCCTCCCCCTCCCTCTCCCCCCTCCCCCCTTTTCCCTTCTCCCCCCCTCTTCCCTCCCCTCCTTTACTTCCCATATGTGGATTCATGGCTTACACGAGTTTCTAGTACTGCACGTTATGTGCTTATGCATTCGGCACCTTACCTCTCTATGTTGGTCTATTTTTTGCTTTTTCAGTTTTGCATCTAATTTCTTTTTTTCTGGCTGTCCCTCCCCAACATCACTTACTGAGTTGAAATGTGCCTATGTTAAATCATAATACAATTTTTTATTGTGTGCAACATACTGACCTATTGTGTCTAATTACATTTTGCGCTGCAATAAACCCCTTTTTTTCTTATTGACATGGCAACAATTTGTAACATTACTCTTTCTCTCCCCACAGATTGAGGAGAGCTTTCAGCTGATTTATGCGTTGTTGTTACAACCTGTGGTAATGGATTTTTTATTATGTTTTGTGTAAAAAAATTTTTTATTTTTTTATTTCATGTGACTTACAACTAACTATGTACTTTCATGTAAGAGGCTTCTTTTCCTGTTTATACCTTTTATTTTTCAGTTTTAATCCTGGACATGTTATTTCTAAGTGTTACAACTACGGGTTTTGTGTCTTTATATATTGTATTTATGGCATACACTTGTACATGTTTTAATATATATGTTTTATTTTAATTTGTTTTAGACCCCTGAAGAAGGCCTCAGGCCGAAACTTTTTTAGTTGGGTCCTTTAATAAAGTGGTGTGTACTTCATCTCTCCCGTGTGTAGGCCTGGTTTTTGGTTTCCGCTTTTTTGTTTGGGCCCTCGTATATACCATGGCCTCTTTTGACTGCAAACCTTGCTCCATGCCTTTGTGGAATTGTGGCCAGTCCCTCCCTAGTACTAAATTATGGGGTAGTCTGGTCACCACCGCTATAGGAATCTCCCTTTTTACTCCTAATCCTTTTACTTGAACCCTCTATACCGGATAAAGGGATGCGGCACCATGAATGCATCTAATCTTTACAGTGTTTACAGGTTGCTTGGAGACTTCCTTACTCCGTGCCTCACTCTGTTGCCAAAGCCTCTTAGACATCAGGCTTTGATCAGCCCCCGAGTCTAAAAGCGCATTGGTAACAATGCCTTGTACCTCTACTGATAGCAAGAATTCTTCCCTGATTTTCTTAGGGTTGTCAGTTATTAGTGCTGTTTTCATAGTGCACTTTTTCTGAAAATGGCCTTCCTTCCCACATTTAAAACATTTCCTTTTTACAACATGGCTTTTCAACATAGGCATACATGTTTTTAGGGGATCATCCCTTAACCTTATCCTCCTTTCTGATACTTCTGACATTGCCACCCTGGAAGCACTGCCACTCTCTCATGCAGTTAACTCCGCTTCCATGAAACGCTCTGTGAGCCTTACTGCTTCTTGCGGGTTCTGGCAATTCTGCAGTATAAGGAAGGTATGGATATCCCTGGGGACTGCAGCCATGTATTGCTCTAATACAATGCTATCCAATATTGACTCTACTGACTTTCCTTCAGGTAATAGCCATTTGTTTACCAGACTACGGACTCGCTGACACAGCACTTTAGGAGTTTCGCCTGGCTTTAACTTTACGTTTCTCAACAGGCGATGGTAGACTAAGGGCGTTATCCCTAGCCTCTCTCTAATAGCTTTTTGTAGCTCGTCGTAATTACTGGCAAGAGCCTCTGGCATGGCTCTGTATGCGGCTAAGACCTCCCCCGTAAGAGATGCGGCCAAGCACACGGCCCATTGCTCTCTAGGCTAGCCACTAATCTGAGCCACCCGGTCAAAGGCTTCTAGAAAGTCGTCAATATCGTCTCTATATATCAACTGTCCAAAATTAAATGTCCCACCAGCTTGAAAACCCAATACATGCAGATGAGTTGGTTCTGTGGAACCTAGAGGTATCACCGCTGGTCCAGCCTTCTCTTTCTGGGTCGTCAGCCACGCCTCCATCATTTCAAGAAGGGGTTTTTGCTGAGCTTGCATCTGCGCTGCCATCTGCTCTTGAGCTTGCAACGCCATGTCTCTCTGCCACTCAAACTGGCTTGCCATCCATTTTAATACTTCTTGGTACTCCATGGTCATCTTGTCCTAAAACAACAAGAACACAACACCAAGTGCGATACAAAAAAAAACCTCTTCACTATTCCCTTTGACTTTTTTTTTTTTCCTTTTTCAGCCAAGTCTACACCCTGGCACTGGTATCCCCAACCAACCCAGTCAGGTATCGGTTACCTAGCACAGGTGTAGCTTCGAGCTTTTCACCAGTAGAGAACTGGTAATCCTCTCTGAGATGCAGCTTCACCTCTCGGGATGCAGCTTCACCTCTCGGAATGCAGCTTCGCCTCTCGGACTGCAGCTTCGTCTCTCAGAATGCAGCTTCGCCTCTCGGAATGCCTTCTGCACTGCTCTGTAGCGAAGTTACTTTCCAGCGTATATCCTGCGGTTGCAAAATCCTTTTGCACATGCGTGGAAATCCACACAACTACGCCACTTGTGGGACCCTAGCCTGGGCCCGAGGGCTTACAGGCTTAGGGCTGCCTTGTAATGTCCTTAAATAAAGCTTTTCTGACTGTCCCCAGTGGAATTCTGGGCCTTGTAGTTAGGCTTTTCTTGAGCAAGGACAAAATGTAGTGCGAGACCGTTGGTAAGGCATACAAGAATATTTATTTTTCTATGGGGGATTTCCAAGGCATTAAAATTCAAACACAAGGCATTAGGATACTTCTCCAACACAAAGGATAACAGAAGATAACTGGCAACTGAGGTAAACGGAAACCAAAAGTCCTGCTAACCTTAGCAGCTGTTTTTCATTAAACAAAATAGTACTCAGCACAGCTTCTTGTATCTCTTTCAAACAAAAGGTAGACTTTCTTCTTGGCACAACTGTTGTTTTCCCTTTTTAAACAAACTTCTGATAACACACAGCTTTTGCACAACTGTTGTTTTCCCAGTTCAAATAAACTTCTGGTAACACACAGCTTCTTTGCTTTAGAAGAAAATTCTCACTTGGTAAAACACATCCTTGGCTTTAGAAGACTATTAGCAGTTACAGAGTTATGCACAATACAGCTTCTCACTATTTCTCGGCTCTGCTTAGTAAGGCTCAATCTTCTTTTAAACAGAATGAGCAATCCAT
This sequence comes from Ichthyophis bannanicus, assembly GCA_033557465.1. NCBI lineage: Eukaryota > Metazoa > Chordata > Amphibia > Gymnophiona > Ichthyophiidae > Ichthyophis > Ichthyophis bannanicus. The sequence continues at coordinate 61,294,857 of CM066045.1, forward strand.
TGGAGAGATTCCTAGGTCAGACTCTGGCACATAAGAATTGACCTGCATTTCCTCCTGGGCTAAAGAATGCTCATTGCCTTCTACAGTCTTAAAAGCTTCCTCAGCTTCTCTGTCTTGTAGGAACTTTTGAAACTGTCTCCACAGCAAATCTTTCTGATTGGGCACAGTTACTTTGGGAGAATAAGCCTTTCTTTCAGGGAACACTTGTGCTAATGTTTCTAGTGTTTTTAGCTCAGCTGCTCTGCTCACTGCTGGGGTTTGGCTTTTTCCACTCTCAAGCGTCTCCACCCACCTTCTGGCAGTTGTAGGGCTCAGGTCTGGCTCTTGTACACTAGCTGTTGCAAACTGTTCCTGTTCATCTGTAAGCTGTTCAGCTATTCATCTGTTGGCTTCACTTCTAGGAGCATTTCTCAGACACCCACTGCTTCCTTTTTTACTGATCTCTTTCAGCTTCTGGAAGTCAGACTTCTTGTGCCTTTCTCCACTCCTTCTCTCATGAGATCTCTCCTGAAAGCCTTCCTGGAATCCTTCTTCCTCTCCAGGATCTCCCAGGGCTCTGGGATATCTCTTCCCACTGGAATCCCCTTGCTCCAAGATCTCTCCTTCTCCTGTGGAAGTGACTCTCCCTTCCTTCCCTCCTCTCTGGTCAGAGTGAGGTTTTAAAAACCGTTTCTTCCCTGCCACACCCTTGCCTTCGCACAGGCCTTTCCAGTCAGTATCTAAGCCTGCCCCCGCTTCAGAGTCTGGGCGTGCCTTAGCCTCAGCAGAGACAGGATTTTTTTTTCTTTCCTGCTCTGCAAGCTCTGTGCACAGCTTGTCTGTCACTTGTTTTAAAGGCAGAAACATGGTTTTCTTCTATCTCCATCTGTTCTTGGCCGCTCTCCTCATCACAACATGCATCAATATTTGGAAAAACTTAAAGCTAGGAAAGTAGTCAGGAAAGCAAAGATACATAAAGAATAAATAGCTAATGCAATAAAATGGGGAAATAAGACATTTTTCGATATGTTAGTGAGAGGAGGAAGTGCAAAGGTGGTATTGCCAGACTCAAAGGGGAAGGGGAGAAATATGTAGAAGCTCATGAGGATAAAGCGGAATTGTTTAACAAATATTTTTGTTGTGTTTTCATAGATGAAGGACCAGGAGCAGAACCTCAGAAAACACCCACAAATAGGAGCAGTAGGGAAGGGGATATTGAACAATTTTCAGAAGACTGGGTTCGTGAGGAATTAGCTAAGCTAAAATTACTCAAAGTGATGGGACCAGATGGGATACATCTAAGAATACTTAAGGAATTTGGGGACATTCTAGCAACTCCACTAATTGACCTTTTCAATGCTTCTTTAGAGTCAGGAGTGATCCCAGAGGACTGGAGAAAGGCACGTGTTTATGTTTATTACTGTTTATTGTTTTTTTGATTGACCACTCTTCATAGCGACAACAGAGCGGTATACAAAATCTAAAAACAAGATAAACAAAAGAGGAGGTAAGGATGAGCTTGAGAACTACAGGCCAGTTAGTTTGACGTCTGTGGTGAATAAATTAATGGATATGCTGCTAAAACAGAGGATAGTGAGGCTGATTGAGTCCAACGGATTGCAGGATCCGAGGCAGCATGGGTTTACCAGAGACAGGTCTTGTCAGACAAATCTGATTGATTCCTTTGATTGGGTGACCAGAGAGTTGGACAGACGGAGAGAACTTAGACTTCAGTAAAGCCTTTGATACCGTTCCACATAGGTGACTTATTAATAAAGTGAGCACCCTAGGGAAGGAACCTACAGTAACCGACTGGGTAAGAAATTCATTGAGTGGGAGGCAATAAAGTGTACAGGTAAATGGAGCTCACTCTGAGAAGGTTGTTGCCAATGGTGTGCCGCAGGGATGTGTCCTTGGTCTGATTCTTTTGAACATCTTTGTTAGTGATATAGCGGAAGGGCTGTCAGGTAAGGTTTGCCTCTTTGTGGATGATACCAAAATCTGTAATAAAGTAGAATCCTAGGAAGGAGTAGAGAACATTAGGAGGGATCTAGCTAAGCTTGAAGAATGGTCAAGAATTTGGCAGCTGAGATTTAATGCTAAAAAATGCAGGGTCGTGCATTTTGGCTGCAAAACTCCAAGGGAGTGAAGGGTACGGTGTAGGGGATGAAATACTTCTGTCCACAAAAGAAGAGCAGGATCTGGGCGTGATTGTTTCTGAGATCCTAAAGTGGCTAAACAGGTAGAAAAGGTGGAAAAGGTGATGGTGAAAGCCAGAAGGATGCTTGGGTGCATAGGGAGAGGAATGGCCAGCAGAAAAAAGGAGGTGATAGTGCCTCTGTATAAGTCTCTGGTGCGACCTTATTTGGAGCATTGTGTGCAGTTCTGGAGACCGCACCTTCAAAAGGATATAAGCAGGATGGAGTTGGTACAGAGGGTGGCTACTAAAATGGTCAGTAGTCTTTGTTATAAACCATATGGGGACAGACTTAAATATCCTAATATGTATACGTTAGAGGAGATATGATAGAGATGTTTAAATACCTCCATGACATAAATGGAAAAGAGGATAGCCTCTTTTGATTGAAAGTAAACTCTGCAATGAGGGAACATAGGATGAGGGTGAAAGGGGATAGACTTGGGAGTAATATGCTGAAATATTTCTTTACGGAAAGAGTGGTAGATGCATAGAATAGTTTCCCAGTGGAGGTAGTAGAGGCCTGGACAGTATCTGAATTCAAGAAAGCATGGGAGCAACACAGAAGATCTCTAAAGGAAAAAAAGGGGACTGTTGTAGTTGTTGATATGGAAGGGCAGACTAGATAGGCCATGTGGTCTTTTTCTGCCGTCATGTTTCTATGTTTCTCTTCTATATGGTTCAACCATGCTCACAACTCGTCTTTCTCTCCCCTCCCCCTATAGTTTAGCAGCTTCCTTCCTTTTCTCTCCCCCTTCTTAATCCCCTCCTAGTGGTCCAGCATCTCTCTTCTCTCTCATCACCCCCCCCCCCTATAGTCCAGCATCTCTCATCTACTCCCCTTATCTCTTCCCTCCAACAGTCCAGCATCTTCCCTCATTCTCTTCATCTGTTCCCATAGCCCAGCATCTCTTTATCTCTTCTCTTCTATCGCTATGACCCAGTATGTCTCTTTTCACTTTCCCTTCTCCCTTCCCCCTTCACCTCTTCTTGACAGACTGATACACAAACTTTAAAAAGAGAAAAGCATGGGGCCTTTGAAGCCATCCATGTTCTGAAGCTCCAACATGCCCCTGCCCCTCAGTAATAGTCTGTTCTGGAGGGAACGGGGACGTGTTGGATCTTCAGCACATGTATGGCATCAAACAGGGCCAGCCCGTTCACTAGGCGAGGTAGGCGGCCACCTAGGGTAGCTGACCTGGGAGGGTGGTTTTATGCCGCCTGTGGCAGGCCTTGTGCTTCGGCACACATGACCTGCCACTTCTGATCATGGTCTTCTGCGGGCTACAAAGCCACCACTTTTAAAATACTGCCACCACCTGCCTCTCCCCTTCCCCTTCCCCCCAAGATGGAATCGGTAGGGAGGAGGTGGCTGCACGGCTGGGGTTTCTGCCTAGAGCAGCAGAAACCTTTGTGCTGGCCCTGGGTTCAAAAGCTCCATCCTTTTTAGGTGCATTTTGCTTAAGTGATAGCACTTATTGGGGAGGGTTCATCCATCTGTCTTTTGTCCATCCATCCACATGCATCTGTTTACGCAAGCGCAAAAGGAAGCGTAGGGCTTCGCTCCACCTTTGAAGAGCATCAGGCAACACTGAAGAGCCGCTGGCAGTCCCCGTGCTGCTGGCTTGGAAGTGGCACAGCAGAGGAGCTGGCAAAGATTGACAAGTTCAGCAAAGAGGTAGATGAGGGGATGGGGTGGAATGGAGGAGGCAGGGTTAGAAAGGAGGAGACAAAAGGGGGAAGGGTGAGAAGACAGAACATAAAGGAAGTTGTGGAGTTAGCAAAGAGGAGAGAAGAGGGGAGGGTTCAGGGGTGAGGAAGGAGGGGTGGAGCATAAGGGGCGGGGTTAGAGAAGAGGAAAGGAGAGAGGAGGGGCAGAGTGTAAGAGAAGAGAGAGGGTTAGAGATCAGGGAAGGGAAGGAAGTGCAGGGAGACAGAGGAGGAGGATGGAAACTGGGAAAATGCTTGTGGACACAGGGAAAGTAGGGAGAGGGGATTGGAGAGAAAGGAGATTGTAGGGAAAGTAGACAGTGCAAAGCTGAGTGGCAGGAAAGGAGGAACCGAAGGGGAGGGACAGGGAATAGAGCAAGAAGGTGAAAGAGACAGGGAGTGGGTGCAAGGAAACAGCGGAAAATGCCAGGGAAAGAGAAATCTACATCCCCACAACCACACACACATGCACACAGCCTCCCAGTGCATATACTGCCAACGTGTACACAGCCCATGACAGGAGAGAATATAAGAAGGAAGAGGGAGAGAATGAAAGAGTGGCAGGGGAGGAGAGTGCAAGGCTGAGGGTGGCACACTGCTACACACCTTCCCCCCCAACACCTCCTCTCATCTCCCAACATACCTGCCCCTACCACATACAATCCCAGTATACCCATCCCCCACACTCATATCTCCTAACACCCAACCCAACCTATCCATCTCCCATACCCAACATACCCATCCTCTTAAAACCTCCACACTGCTACACACCTCCCCCCCAACACCTCCTCTCATCTCCCAACATTCCTGCCCCTGCCACATACAATCCCAGTATACCCATCCCCCACACTCATATCTCCTAACACCCACAACCCCACACACACTGCTAACACCCAACCTAACCTATCCATATCCCATACCCAACATACCCATCCTCTTAAAACCTCCACACTGCTACACACCTCTCCCCAAACACCTCCTCTCATCTCCCAACATACCTGCCCCTACCACATACAATCCCAGTATACCCATCCCCCACACTCATATCTCCTAACACTCACACCCCCACACACACTGCTAACACCCAACCTAACCTACCCTTCCCCCACATATTCTCACATTCCCAACATACCCAGCTTCCCCACACCTTCCACTTACACCCCTCCCACATACCCATCCCTCCCCACACTCCCTGACACACATGCACACACATATTCCTGCACTCTGACATCCAGTCTACACAGCCTCACAGATAAACAGCTTAACTCTCTAGATACAGATAAATATGTACATCATACTAGGGGCAGCGGTTAGAGAGGCCAAAGAAATCCATCTCCAGTCCTGCCCACAAGCTTTCTAGTTGCTGATGCTGTGTTGGACAAAATATGGGTGAGGTCATGGCCCCTGTGGCACACCCCAATTCCCCACCTATGCATCATACCACTGATAGATATGGAGCTCACATACTCACCCACCCCCTGCCTCCTCCCCCAGTATCCCTACCAGCCCACGCATCCCCTGCTACCTTACTGAGACATGCCTCACCATGGCTGTTTCAATCGAGTCCCCACACAGATATGCCCGAGTCTGCAAATGGAAGAAAGGGGGACCAGATCATTATGTCACAGTGTAAGTGCGCACTTTCCAACTTGTTTCTTTATGATGCTGATTTCTACTGAATTCCATCTATCTTGTTTGCTGCCACCTGCCATGATGCTGTAGGTGGACCTGGTTGGCTCATTGCACAGCACTGCCCTCCCAGAGGTGCCACCACATTCAAAGACATGACTTGCAGAGTAGGTTACACTGGCCCTGTCCAGCCGTAGGGATGACAGGCTCTGCACATCTCTGCCTAACCAAGAGCCCTCCAACTCTAGAGGTGACAGGATCTACTCCTGACCATCTCCTAAGCCTACAAGTCCCAAGGGTGACAAGCTCTATATCCCTCTGCCCATGTCTAGTGCTCTCCAGTCCTAAAGGCACTAATACTGACTGCACTTAAATGTAACTTACCTTGAACTAATACTGCAAAAATATGAGCTAAATGCACATAAATATAAAAAAACAAGCTCTATATCACGGAGCACTTTCCCTGAGCTGTCCTACAGGTGACATCTTCTGTATCCCTGAGCCCCTTTCCTGAGCTGTCCTACAGGTGACAACTTCCGTGTCCCTGAGTCCATCCCCTGAGCTGTCCTACAGGTGACAGATTCTGTATCCCTGAGCACTTTCCCTGAGCTGTCCTAAAGGTGACAGCTTCTGTGTCCCTGAGCCCATTCCCTGAGCTGCCTTACAGGTGAGAGCCTCTGTGTCCCTGAGTCTGTTCCCTGAGCTTTCCTATAGGTGACAGCTTCTGTGTCCCTCAGTCCGTTCCCTGCATTGTCCTACAGGTGTGACAGCTTCTGTATCCCTGAGCCCCTTTCCTGAGCTGTCCTACAGGTGACAACTTCCGTGTCCCTGAGTCCATCCCCTGAGCTGTCCTACAGGTGACAGATTCTGTATCCCTGAGCACTTTCCCTGAGCTGTCCTAAAGGTGACAGCTTCTGTGTCCCTGAGCCCATTCCCTGAGCTGCCTTACAGGTGAGAGCCTCTGTGTCCCTGAGTCTGTTCCCTGAGCTTTCCTATAGGTGACAGCTTCTGTGTCCCTCAGTCCATTCCCTGCATTGTCCTACAGGTGACAGCTTCTGTATCCCTGAGCCCATTCCCTGAGCTGTCCTACAGGTGACAGATTCTGTATCCCTGAGCTCGTTCCCTGAGCTGTCCTACAGGTGACAACTTCCGTGTCCCTGAGTCCGTCCCCTGAGCTGTCCTACACGTGACAGCTTCTGTATCCCTGAGCCCATTCCCTGAGCTGTCCTACAGGTGACAACTTCTGTATCCCTGAGCTCGTTCCCTGAGCTGTCCTACAGGTGACAACTTCCGTGTCCCTGAGTCCATTCCCTGCATTGTCCTAAAGATGACAGCTTCTGTGTCCCTGAGCCCGTTCCCTGAGCTGTCCTACAGGTGACAGCTTCTGTGTCCCTGAGTCCATTCCCTGCATTGCCCTGTGGGTGACAGCTTCTGTATCCCTGAGCCCGTTCCCTGAGCTGTTCTACAGGTGACAGCTTCTGTGTCCCTGTTCCCTGAGCTGTCCTACAGGTGACAGCTTCTGTGTCCCTGAGCCCGTTCCCTGAGCTGTCCTACAGGTGACAGATTCTGTGTCCCTGAGCCCGTTCCCTGAGTTGTCCTACAGGTGACAACTTCCGTGTCCCTGAGCCTGTTCCCTGCATTGCCCTACAGGTGACAGCTTCTGTATCCCTGAGCTCATTTCCTGAGCTGTCCTACAGGTGACAACTTCCGTGTCCCTTAGTCTGTTCCCTGCATTGTCCTACAGGTGACAACTTCCATGTCCCTGAGCCGGTTCTCTGCATTGTCCTACAGGTGACAGCTTCTGTGTCTCTCAGCCTGTTCCCTGCATTGTCCTACAGGTGACAGATTCTGTGTCCCTGAGCCCATTCCCTGAGCTGTCCTACAGGTGACAGATTCTGTATTCCTGAGCACTTTCCTTGAGCTGTCCTACAGGTGGCAACTTCCGTGTCCCTGAGTCCATTCCCTGCATTGTCCTACAGGTGACAGCTTCTGTGTCCCTGAGTCTGTGTCTGTTCCCTGCATTGTCCTACAGGTGACAGCTTCTGTGTCCCTGAGCCGTTCCCTGAGCTGTCCTACAGGTGAGAGCTTCTGTGTCCCTGAGTCTGTGTCTGTTCCCTGCATTGTCCTACAGGTGAGAGCTTCTGTGTCCCTGAGCCTGTTCCCTGAGCTGTCCTACAGGTGACAGCTTCTGTGTCCCTAAGCCCATTCCCTGAGCTGTCCTACAGGTGACAGCTTCTGTGTCCCTAAGCCCATTCCCTGAGCTGTCCTACAGGTGACAGCTTCTGTGTCCCTGAGCCCGTTCCCTGAGCTGTCCTACAGGTGACAGCTTCTGTGTCCCTGAGACCGTTCCTGAGCTGTCCTATTGATGATAGCCTCTATATCTTGCCTTGGACAGCTATGGTGGGGAAGTAGTAGAAAAATGTTCTAAAGAGAATAATTAAATCTGTGAAGCCATCTGTTGAGCCCCCCAGTCCTAGGCATGGCAGGCTCTTTGACAATCTATTATTCATTTAAACTTGTCTTTCTGCTGTATCAGTGGCATTACACAACAGAAAACAGGCTCCAGGCCTACTCAACTGCATCATTGGATCCAAATACACAAAAAGTGCTAAAAAATGAAAGTAAATATCCAGAATCCTGTCTCCATCATCAAACTTGGACAAGCGTTCTGATGGCTAGGGGGAGTGAGCGAGAATCCGCAAGCACACACAGGAAAGGAAGCAACAGAATTTGCAAAACTAGAGAAAAACTCTTTAAAGAATTAGATCATCAAACAAAGAAAAACAATTGGCAAATACACAAATACAGTGGGAAATATAAAGTGTTACTAAAGAAACCCTTTGTCGATCAAGAACAGACACATGAATGGTTAAGGAGAGGTGAACTGAAACCGAAGGATGAGAGATCGATAGTTGCAGCCCAGGACAGAAGATTATGGATGAGATGGTTTTCAGCAAGAATTAAAAGAACTGGCAAAACAGACATACATACATGGAGTGGAGGAGTGGCCTAGTGGTTGGGGCAAGGTACTTCAGGCCAGAAGGTCAGGGGTTCAAATCCCACTAGAGGACAGCAACCTTGGGCCGGAAGGACTGGGGTTTCTAGTCCCACAGGTGCTCCTTGTGGTCTTGGGCAAGCCACTTAACCCTCCATAGCCCATGTTCCCTGTAAAATAGTTATCTCCAAGTTATAATGCCCTGTTCAATGTAATTTCAGTTTGTTCAATGTAAACCGCACTGATGCAGAATAGCACGGTATATAAGAGAATATAAATAAATAAAATAAATAAATAAATACATAGATTCTGTATGAAAAACCTGGAAACAGTGACTCGCCTCATAGCTGGCTGCGAAGTTCTGATGGTGGAAGATTTCTATACAGAAAGGCACAATAAAGTTGCACGCCTCATCCATTGGAAACTCTGTAAACACTACAACGTCATTATGCCTGAAAAGCACTGGGATCATGACTCTAAGAGAATTACAATGAATGAAGAGGTTATGATCACCTGGGACATTCCCATTCTGACGAATAAGAAACTGGATGCGAGTGTGAGATCCTACTCCACATAACCTGGCTTAGAAGTGAGGTTCATGACTGTCATGGTATGCACAAAACTAAGAAACTGCCCCCAGAAAACACAAAATAAAATAGACTGGAAACTAATCTTTCAATAGAAAAATAAATTAGGATATTTACCCACTCACTTACATAGTCCTAAGGAAGCACACTGGGAAAAGTCTGCTCAAGACACCATGGGCCCAATATTCAGCACCGGTGGCCAGTGCTACTAAAGTGGCTAGCCGCCAGCATTGAACATTAAACCACGACTTGAATATCCGGGTTCACCACATTTGCCGATCGCTAACCATGTAGCAACGATAGTGAGCTGCTACCTGGTTAATGATACAGGGCAAAAGTTAGGCCAGATTTTCCTGCACCCAGTTTTCACCAAATTTCACTGAGTAGTGGCTCATATCGCAGCTGCCCAGTTAGTGATTGATAGCAACTCCACTCTGGAACTCCCTCGACAAGCCTTGATGCTAACCTGTTAGCATTGGTGCATGTAAGGGCGGCACCTGCGGATATTGAGTGCTGCTGACCATGTCAGTAATTCTGAATATCCCGCTCAGTGACATTTACAAGGTTGCAGATCTGCAAACCATGTAAATGCCTTTGAATATCGGGCTCCAAGACTTTAGCTTCTTGCAAAAGATGCAGTGGATAGCGAGGCTCTGATCAGCTATCAAGCAGAACCACATTTCACAAAGTCCGAGCACAACAAACACAGGAAGTTTAAATTAAAGATAGAAATGGAGCCATCAGTAGTGCCTGTGGAGAGGGACACAACCTCTGAAACAATAGACTATTCATAAATCAGACTGAAAACGCGGAAAAATGGATACAATTTTAAACTTCACTTTTCAATGGATTGACAACCTGGTGAAGCTTCTGCAGAACCAGTGTGCTATGGTTTCCAATACCAGCTCCTGATGATATCGATGCTGCCATCTTTTGGAAGCTGAAGGTGGCGCAATAAACCATGAGGGAGGCTCTGGTAAAATGAATTGCAGTAGTCGAGCTGACTCTTAATCAGAGCATGAACAGAAGTAGCCAAAATATTTCAGGGCTGTGGTGGCCTAAAAGGAGTCATTCGGTCATCTCTTCTCTGGGGATGTGCATGGAACATTTTTTCAGGTCATTTTCATACTTTTTCCCCAGTTGTAGGACATTTTTTCAGTCCATTTCACACATTTAAAACACGTTAGAACTTCTCAATATGCGTTAATTGGTTCAATGCCTGTTAATTCATCGGTTATCATCTGTTAAATCAATTTAGAAAGTAGTACGTTTTTTAAGGTGCAGTAATGAGCCAAATGCACTCTAGCAAATGCACCGGACCATGGGTTTGGAATGGAGGGATTGCTACACTCAGAACCAGGGAAGGCAGGTTTAAATCCCACCGCTGCTCCTGGTGATCGTGGGAAAGTCACTTAAGCCTCCATTGCCTCAGATTTGAACTCAGATCGTAGGCCCCCTAAGGACAGGAGCGTACCAGCTGCACCTGAATGTAACACACCTTGAACTTCTGAGAAATGCGTGAGCTGAATCCAATTTGCCTCTTTAATGGATACCCGAAAAGAGAGGAAGAGGCACATTTTTATCCGTCTCTGGTGTCAGGATTCTATTCATTTAGGGCCCGATAGCCAGCGGCAGCTAGCTCAATTGCAGTGGATAGCCACCGCTGCTGAACACTAAACCCAGACATTCAATGCCGAGGTCATATCTGGCCATCAGCACTGAATATCAGGGTTTGCTGCCAAAGCAGGAGGTAAAGCGGGCAACAGCCATATTCAGCCACTGCCCAGTTTGCTTTGGCAGCGAAGGTTAGGACGGCCTTTCTGTGTCTAACTTTCGCTGCCGAGGGATAACTGGTCAGTCGCTCAGTTATTCCCAGTCCCGCCCCCAGAACTGGTTAGTATTGGGTCATGGAGCAGCGGTATGCGTGGATATTCCGTGGCGCGGTCTTAGTGCTGCTGAATATCCTGTTTAGCGGCACTTCATGGTTTGCAGGTCTGCAGACAGTGTAAATGCCTTTGAATATCGGGCCTTTTGTTTCTAGAAAGCAATCGTCTAGGAGAAGATGCTACCTTTTAATCCTTTGAGGAGTGCCTCGTTAGACTATTTCTGACTCAACGGACAAATTTGCTTAAAGTATTAATGGGTGCTATTAAGAGTCATCTGTTAAAGTCACTTGGAGGAAATGTGTGGAGCTTCTGAAAATCTCATTTTGTTATTTCCAAACTGGGAGTGATCAACTCCTGTCCTCAAAATCCTCCCACAGGGCCGGCTTTCAGGATAACTACAATGAATATTCTTTCAAACAAGACAAACTTTATTAATCAAAATGCAAGTTATACAAAAGGATCATTAAGTAATCACAGATCAGTTACAACAGCACAGGTTACATTTTGTTTCAAGTACACTCAGCATTTGAAATACCATTGCAGAGATTAAGCAACACGTTACTTAAGTTGCAGCTTTTAGCAGTGAAAATACATTGCAAACATTTTAGACGTCCTTGATGTCGCAAGGCTACTTCCAACTTACCAAACAGAGCCATTTGGTTCTAGGGTATTACAGCCTCTGATACCAATGCGGTTTTCTTTGCCAACTTGCCAGACAGAACCAGTTGATTTCAGGGTGCTCTAGCCTGGCTTACAGTATCTCTCACTAGAGAAATTCTTTAGTCTGTGTCCTCGTCTTTCTGTCTGTTGACGATGGAGTAGCCCCTGAAAATGTTGTCAATCAGCTTACCACAGCCCTGAGTGGATATTGTTTCTCTCTGGAGCAGGAAGCAGTTTCTGGGGAAGAGATCATCATCAATACAACAGAGATGCCTCCAAGCATCGGGGCCATTCAACTGCCCAGAGTGTGGGTTCTTGGGAATGCTCCATAGAGTGAGTGATGCATCCCCTCAGGATGCAGTCTTTGAATAACTCTTGTGCAAAGGGGCCCTCCTTCCACAAAGAGTATGCAAGAGAGGGGAAGACTAGTGGTTAATACAGCTGTGACTAGGGAAGCCAGGAGTTCAAATTTCTCTCTCCTACTGCTACTCCTTGGGACCTTGGACAAGTCACGCCACCCTTCATTGCCTCAGATACAACTTATAAACCTTCTGGGGCAGGACAATACCAACGATACCTGATTGTAGCTTGTCTTGAGCTCAGATTTGGAAAGGTAATTACATCTGAAATTCAAATCCAGAATTTGAGACGTGCATGCAAGACCTTCATTGCATGCAAATCAATTTATTTTATTTACTTATTTAATTCATCTTATATACCCTGTTTCCAAGGATCAAGGCGGTTTACATAGAACATAATTTCAACATTACAGGGAACGTTTTAGCAATATAACATGATATAAATAACTATAACATAGTGAAAAGGTTATTAGAATCAACTTAAACATCGCAGTGGGGGCGATGACAGGGGGAAGGGACGGGGGCGGTAGGGTCATGTGGGTGAGCATGGGTTCAGAACATCTATCTCATGAATATTAATTGTGGATGTCTTGAAGACCAGACTAGCAGGCTTGAGTGTGACAGCCCTATATCCACCTGGCGCGTCAGAGCAATGCACAGAAAAGTCCATGTTTTAGTTGTCGCTTGCAGTTAAAATCTGCTGATGCTTCCCCCAAGGAATATCTGCACATGCAAGAGAAGTAGGACACTGCAGCCTGAAAATTTTTAATTTTAAAAAAAGGCAACATGTTCCAGCACAAAGAGAAAAGGACAATTCTTAAAAGAATGAAAGGAGACATTTTTAATTGAAGGTGCTGGATTTTCATATGCCTCAGGTCCTGCCATTATCCATCTCATGTAGTTTAAGAAACCTACAATTGCACTTTTATTCATATCTTCCCTTGTTCACTGCAGTTTAATCACTTTATAGAAAGTTGGTAGCTGTGTTCTGCAGTGTGCCCGATCCCTTTTCTGGTCATTGAAAGTGAACTTTCCAACTCCGATTTCCAAAAGAGTTTTGTCCACCGGACAGGACAAGGGCCTGTAAATGCGATCGGCTTTGGAACTAGCTTACGTTGGGAAGTGTTCCCAAACATGAGAATCTGTAATTTTGTGCAGCGTCAGTAGGGCTGTGATGCCGTCATACCCCACACAACCTTAAACTGAAGTGCAACATTTAAAAAAAAATCCCTCCTATGACTGTTGCACCTGCAAAGTGGGGCCGGGAGACATGTTGGTGGAGCAAGCGGAAGTTTGTAACAGTTCCAGGATAAATGGAGGAGGCCAGTTTCCAGCACTCATATAACATCTTGCCTTAAGCTGTATTGGAAAAGCGAGCATTAAATCAGAGAAATAAATCCATTTCCTAGAAAGCGTAAAAATATGCATGCAGTGAAAATGCAGGCACTCACGTAGCAAGGTCTGTCCAGCAGGCCACTCTCTTCTCCAGTTGAGCAGGTCAGTGCTGCAGGTATAAGGCGGTAGGATACCATCCGGAAAGGCATAGGAACCTGGGCGTCCACTGTTTGGGAAGCAGTCATGCTACTGATAGAGGTTGGTTGTCTTATTGCAGATTCGTGATTAGACAAGGCAAGGAAGGGATGGTGGGTGTGAACTCAATAGGGGCTTTAATAGCAGTAGTGCCCTGTACAAACAGCAGGAAGAACATTCTTCATAAATCACAGTGGGAGGAGGAGAATTGGATTTAGCTCAGAAGTTCAAGGTGAGTTAAATTAGGTATTTTCCTGTCCCAGAGGGCTTAACAATCAAACTGGCCGCTGGAGAAAGCCGGAACTGAAGCTGCGCACTAAGAGCTGTGGACGTGTCTTCATAGCATGCCGATAGCACGAAACATCAACGCCGGTATACAGCAACAGGCATGTATGCAAATGAGCTGTGGCGTAAAGTTGAAAGGAGGGGAGCCAACGCACACACAAACAACAGACACGCTACAAAAAGCCGCATGTGCATACGTGTAAATTTCAGACACATTATAAGCGCATAGGACATGCAGGTTCTTTGACCATTAGCAAAGCCAGTAACAGCCTGATGGCGCCCACCCCATAATAATACACACTTTTGCCCAAAAACATTTTTTATGAAATCACAAAAAAAAAAAGACATAACACTAAATGGAGAATTTATTTACTTATTTAGCATTTCTTCGATACCACCTTTCCATATGATCAAGGCGGTTTATATTGAACATAACAGTTTTACATAGAACAGTTGTCATTGAACTTTTTACATCACAAAGTTGAGTTATATAACCTTTTGACAGCAACTATTTACAAGTCTAATACGGGGTATTCAGTTAAATGGCAGTTGGTGTTGTGGAAGGGATGATTGGGAAAGGTATTCAAAGGTTAAATTTGTGGGTCCAGTGTTGTACCAAAATATTCGGTGAACAGTTGTGTTTTTAGTTTTTTCCGAAAGTCAGAGGTGTCCTTAAGCGATCTTAATTGGTGAGGGAGTGAGTTCCAAAGGGATGGGCTGAAGTGTTGAAAAGCTCTTTGGAGTGCTGTTTGTGAGGTATTGCTTTTGATGGATGACAGGGTGTTTTGATGTTATGTCCTCCTTGACCAAGGATCTGGCATCTTCTTGATTAGTTGTTTTAAGCAGTCAGTGGACTGGATATTCATGGAGAATGATATAAGTAAGTACGAAGAACACACAAAGACGCAAAAGGCGTTTCTTCTTGGATGCAAAACGTTTGCTTATACGCTGAAAGATACATGTAGGACAGTTTCACGTCAAAGGTAAACTGTTCACCAGTACACATGCTGAAACAGTCTTTCCCGGTACGCACAAGATTTTTAAGTCACCTCAGACCAGGCACAGAGATAATGGCGCTCCTGCTGGTTATGGAATCCTCTATGCATTTCTCTGCATTGGGTGCAGACCTTATTAGAATTTCATTTTAATACATACAGCTCATGTGCATATCATTTAAATACGCTTAGCATTGCTGTATGTGCATACTTTTTTTTTGCTGTTTAGTCGCGCATCAATCTGCTTTCTGTATTTGGAGTGGCGGTACTTGTGCGTATGTGTTGCATGATCAACGCACAAATGGTGCACTAGTCTTTCTGCATTGGCCCAAAAGTTTGTACCTGAGGCATTGGAGGGTTAAGTGACTTGCCAAAGGTCACAAGGGCTTCCCTGGTTCTAGCTCAGTGCACTAAAGATGTTGTTGTGTCCCTGAATCCACAACCCCTCATGTGGGTGCACAGATCGTATAGCCCTAAAGCCAGGCCTTCCTGAAATACTCCTCTACAGGGAAAGGTGGACTGCAGAAATAAGATGATAAAACCTGCCCATCTACTGTTCTAATGTAGAGACCACATTCCTGGAGAGCTCATCTCAATGACTCCATCCCCATCACATGGAGTTTTCTGTACAGTGAGTAGAGGCTTTTTATTTCATGACAAATACGAGTTGGTGCCACACAAGGCCTTTCTGCTCTCTTCTTATTCCTGAATGTGATTTTTAATAAATGAAAAGTTCAGAGAGCAGCAGCTGCAGGAGGAGACAAGAGGGTAACCTTGGCAATCCTGCGGCTGAGCCGAAGGGGAAACCGAGGGCTGATACCTCATCCCTGGTCAAGAAGTAGGCTGATCTGGTCCACGTTTTGTTCTGTTGGGTTTGCAGTTCTGAATTTGTAAGGGAAAAGAATGAGAAGCTCAGAAGTATAAATCCATTCTTGCAAAGGGGCAAAAGCTGGAGTGGGGTGAGGTGGCCGCCACAGGAATAATGCACAAGAACTGTAGCCCATTGGGTTTGCGGACAGAAGAGAGTTCCACGGTCCTGTCAGTCTAGAGATTTGTAACGGTTTTGTTTGACCCTCACAAAACTAGATTCTTGAAAGTGGATGAATGCTTACCATATTTTTTAAATTCCGTTTTGGGTTATAAATTACAAAATACTGTCAGCAATGTCTTTTGTCGGCTAAATCTTCAAGGACCTTCAATTACAAACTACAAAAAAATGGCATGTCCTTTGGAGACTATAGAAGTGTGCCTTTCAGAGACCATTTGCAGAGACCAAAAACCTAATCCCTTCACTCCCCACTGTTAGTGTCCCAGGGGACAGTTTTTGAGCTGTCTTCTTAAGTGCAAATGACCCACAGACATTGTACCTCATTTTCAAAAGGGAGACCACTTGGATATTTCCCCTTTATGAACTGCCACTGGTACAAAACACCCAGGGTCCTTTGTACCTGCCTTTAGTGTAGGTGACATTTTTAGGGAAAATAGCATGCAGAGACTGGAAATACAAATCTCGGAACTATTTTCCTAACCTGCTGAGCCAAAATGTCATCCTTGAAATGCCCCCCCCCCCCCCCAGTTCATCTAGAAATACATGTACAATGAAATTGTGTGCCCAATGAAGGGCTGTTTTTGGCCAGACAATTTACCTTGGTAAATGTATTTGACCCTATATATAAACACAGAATCGGACAGCAGATTCTGACCCCTTTAGTCCTCCCAGTTTCTTCCCTGGTGCAATGTCGTAGGCTTCCAGTTGATCAGCAGCTTTCCCTTCCCTTCTTTGCCTGTGCTTATTCTCGGCTTTCTCTGGTTTTATTACTGCTTTGGTTAAAAAAAATGTATGAGTGACTATATTGGATTAATTCAGGCAAATGAATGATTGATACCAGTGGCTCCCCCTTGACTCTGCAAAGTTATTATGCAAATGATCCCCACCCCTCAAGGCCCTCCTCTCAATGACGACGGCAGTATTGCTCCTGCATCACGCCAGACCTTAGCACTGCTGTAATAAGCCCAACCCCCACCCAAAAAATCATTAGATGGGATGATGAGGGGAGGAGGGAAGTAAAAGAAATCTTGCAAATCCTGCATCGAGCACGTCTGCACCTTGCCAAAGGCTTCCATTAAAACTGTGCTGTATAAATTTGATCTTCCCATTTCTTTTCTAATTTAATGTCTATCAGGTTGGCGGTGACCGTAATAATATTGTGAGTCAATAAATAAACAGGATGGCAGAGATCAGGCCTAAAATACTCGTGCTTCTGAGGTCTAATGGGAAAAGGCATCACTGCGGTTGCAGCAGGAATTGACTCATTCCTTCTAATAGACTGTGACAATCACTCAGATTCTACAGTTCTAATTTATAGCCCTTTTAATAACCCAAACCCTTGAAACCTATTTTAGAAAGATAAAAAAGTGTATATATTGTAGAATGAAATTGATAACTAGCTATGTTAATCCACATGAATATCCAATCTTGGGTCATTACCCAGCATCCATCTTTCTCCTGTCTGACAACGTCATAGTTCTAACATGGTATTTGCCAACATGCACACACCATTTAGGGTCCATTTAGCAATGAAATATATTGTCTTATACTCAATCCTTCCCTTCGGTTGGTTGTGTTTGCTCATTTGCTGCCTGCGTGGTTTGACATGGAACAATTAACAAAGCAGCACAAGGCTCGAAAGGTGAAATAAATTCCTTGTCTGTTCCCGAGTGTCAACGTCTACTGTGAAAGTCAACACCGAGCACCCGAAAAATTAAGAAAGAATCCTTGGGACATGCAAAAAGAATGAAGAGATCTGGCAGGAGGTAATCAAGGACAAGTTGATGCTGGTCTGTTTTACGTTCCCATCTCTTTGGGCAGATCCACGCTGGCCAACTCAGATCCCTAAATTCTGCAGGTCTATTTTCTAGGCTATCTATATAATGAATATTTATAAGATATGTTTGGGCTAGGAATCAGATTTATTCGCATATTTGGCTACCCTGACTATCAGAGTTATCTGTGGCCCTTAAGGGCCAGAACACATGATGATATATGTGGACCAGAGCATGCTCTGTTAGCCAATACCTTCTTCACATCTAAGGTCTGTACATCATGAGCTTGCAGACATTAACACCAGGCCTATAACTCACCCTTTGGGAAGTTCAGATTGCAAATTTCAGGTCATGGTTCTTGAATGACCAAAGTGGAACTTAGAGTGACTGTGAGTAATCTTTCACGTGTTCTGCTTTTCATACATGTTTATGAAACATGTGCAATGAAATATAATTTTCATGGAAACCGTTTACGCTTTATCTTCTTCATAGCTGGTGTTGGTTTCCTTTTCTTAGTAATTTAGGGCCCGATATTGAGCTGGGTGAGCTAAGCGCCACATCGGCACATAGCCCTGCCCACTCACCCTTAACCCCGGATATTCAATACCTTGCCGATGGCATTGAATATCCGGTTTGGGTGCCCTGGGGAAATCGCCACACAGCCTCACCAGGTAGCGGTGATACTGGACTGCTACCCAGTTAGCATCTACGGCTAAGACTAGGCGAGCTTAGTTCAATATCACCGCTACCAGTTACCGCCATTCCCCCCCCCCCCCCCCCCCCCCCCCCGGAACACCTCCAGCATGCCCTGATGCCAACCGGATAGCATCGGGGTGCTTAGGGGGGAAAGATGAGGATATTCGATGGCACTAACCATGTAAGTCTCGAATATTCTTGTTTAAGGCATTTACATGGTTTACTGGGCTGTAAACGAAATGCCTTTCCAATATCAGGCCCTTAAACTCTTTGCAGACGGTGACATCTTTGATGGGGCCAAAATAAGAACTGGCCTAAGATGGCATTCTTCATGAGCTCTCAGTTTTGCATCTGAGGGAGTGAGCTCTAAAAAATTTAGCAACATAAGAACAAACGATATGCCATACTGGGTCAGACCCAAGGTCCATCAAACCAGGGGCGGCTCAAGGCAATATGCTGCCTGAGGCGAGAAATGAACTGGTGCCCCCCCCCCGGTAGCCAAAATGGAAGGGTATCCTCAGAGCTCTAGCAAGGAATAGGGGGTCCCCTCACTCAGAACATCAGTTATGTGGTTGCCGCAAGAAAAAAGAAAACAAAATATTCCAAACCTAAATAATTTAAAAAATGCAAACAAAGAACAAAATAAACCACAACTTTGCAATAATGTTCAGATATGCAACAAACGTTTAGCAGTTTAATTATGTAGACTGGGAATCTAATATAAAACATATCGACTCCTGGATATTGCACAGCTATGGTATTAAATGTAAATATATAATCTGCAAAAGACAAAGGAGATGCAAGGTGCTCACACATCAAAGAAACAAAAACAAAAAGAACCATGGCACAGTTTATAACAACAAAATAAAATTATTAGAACTCATTTTATTTGGTGTTTTAAACTGTGCTTCTCGCTTTTTCTTCTTGAACATATATATCACCATCCAGAGAAGCTCCTCTTCCAATAATGGGCGCAGGGCAAAACTAGGATATTTTACAGAGAACTCAATATGCCAAAAATATTTCTAATTCTGTTGTCATTTCAGTAACAGCGATTATAAAGCCTTACCAGCACTGGGCATATTGTGAAGTAATACAAAACTTTACAAAAATTACTTACGACCTATAGAGAAAAATCTATCACACCATAACAGCATCAACTTCCAAAACTTACACAGGAGGCCTACCCAGAAAAAAGCAGCACCATAAATATTGTAATACACCCTAGAACATCCATACACCTATTCAGAAAAACGAACAAACCAGATTACTACCAATCCCTGCATAGAAACTCATGCTAACGGAATAGCTGGCCTTAGTCACGCACTCAGAATATGGATAGAGGGAATAAACTGTCACAAAGTAAAAACAGTTGTACATAGACAAAACTGATACTGAAACCCAGAAGCCAGCTCCTGCATCAGTGGTGTAGCCAGGACTGATTTTTTGGTGAGGCCTGGGATTAACATACGTGGGCATAAAACAGTGCGAATGTTGGCACTGCCTTCGATTAGCCTCTCATTCAACTATTTTTCTGCCACTGACTGGGTGGATCTTATGCCAAATTGGAGAGGCCATCGCCCACCTTTGCTACACCCCCGTGTACGGTACAATACCAGGGAAAGAAAGAGAAGCATCTGCCTCTGTACAATGCAAAATAGAAAGACAGAGCATGTAAATTCCAAAGACCGACATATTTCAATCATTAAATTGAAAATAAAATTCATTTTTCTACCTTTGTTGACTGGCCATTTTATTCTCTAATTTGTTGATCTCAGCCTCTGGTTTCTGCTTTCTTCTGTCTTCTCTTAACACACACTTTCTAGGGTCTCCGGCCCATCTGCCATTTCTCTCCTCTCTTGTCGTCTTCACTTTCTGTGTATCTCTGCAGTTATCTTTTCCTTTCAACTTTCTTCCATTTATTTTTTTTCTCTCTCTCTATCAACTCAGATTTTACGCTACCTCCTTGCCATCCGTCCTCAACCCTCACTCATTACTGCATCTAGCACTTCCCACCCTTAACAAAGTCCTCTCAATCCCTGTCTCTCTATCCTTCCACAGACTCTTTTTCCCCAGGGTCAGCCCCAGAGCTCGTTCAAAGTGTTGGCACCCTAGGCAACCCTTGAGCTTTACACCTCTCCTGGCCAGCAAAATCTATTGCTTAGCTTTAAATACCCTGTGACTTGCTGCACTCCTCCCCCCTAAGCTACCACTTACTTTGCTTGGATGGGCCCAGCCCTGACTCTTCACTTTCTCTCTTCCTCATTCAGTATCCATCATCTCTCCCCTTTTCTCCTCCCTGGACATTGTCTCTCCCCCCAAGCCACCATGTACACTCTTCCCCCTCTCTCCCTATTCCTCTTCTAGTGTGCATCCCTGCTCTCCCTTCCTGTGTCCAGTATCTCCTCACACCCCATGTTCAGCATTTCACATCTTCCTCTCCTTCCCCTTCCTGTCTTGCATTTCCACCTAGCTCTCCACCACATGCCCAGCATCTTCCTTCTCTCTCCATCCCCTTTATCCACCATCTCTCCTTTCTCCCTCGCTCTATTCCCAGCTCTCATTTTCTCCCACCCACCAATGCCTAGCATCTGTCCTTTCTCCCTTAGCTCCCCTCCCCATGTCCAGTATCTGCCCTCTGCCCTCTCAACCTATGATCAACATCTACCTTCCAGTTCCCTGTGGCCAACATCCACCCTCTAACTCCCACTCACCCCATGTCCAACATTCATTTCCCACCCCCATTCCATATATTTTTGGCCATCATTTCCCTCTATGTCCTTCTCCCAGTGTCCAGTAAGTACCTGTCATCATGCTCCTCTCAAACACCTGCGCTGCCTCTCTCCCTGCCTGTTGCCATCTCCCTCAATGTCTGCAGCAGCAGCGGCAGCTTTCAAATAAGAGAATAAACAAAACAAAACACAAAAGCGCGCGTGGGATCTTCTGATCTGCCGCGTGTTAGAAAGGCTCTGCCAGCCCCATCTCCTCTGACGCAAAGAAGAGGCGGGACCAGCAGAGCCTTACAAGCACGCGACAGGCCCGCACTTCTGTTTGCCTCAGGGGCGGCTCAAGGTAATATGCCTAATGATAGAACCACCCCTGGTTTGCTGGTTGCTTTTTGTGGGGGGCTGCTCCTTGTCGGGTCTGAATAGGCGGCAGCAGGAGGGGGGGCTAATGTTGCTGCTGCCGCCGCAACAAAGCCTTTGATTTTGATTTTTTATTTTTAAAGAAAAGGCAGAGTGAGGCGGCCATTGCTAGGGGACTTTGGGAGCATTTTTGCCGCTCCCAAAACTTTGCCGCCTGAGGCGATCGCCTCACTCTGCCTAGTGATAGAACCGCTCCTGCATCAAACCCAATATCCTGTTCCCAACTGTGGCCCATCCATATCACAAGTACCTATCAGGTTTCCAAAAGGTTCCATACTGCTTATCACAGGGGCAAGCAATGGATTTTCCTGGTCCTCATTAATAAGGTTTATAGACTTTTCCTCCAGGAACTTGTGCAAACCCCTTTTAAACCCAGCTACACTAAGGTGTATGTTTACTAAACCATCTTAATGTTACCGGCACTAGTTGTAGCGCTAACGTGAAGAATCCCATATAAGGAAGTGGGCATTCCGGCGTTAAGCCGTGTATCGGGCGATAGAGGGCACCTTGCCATTTTTCGTGCAATAGTGTGCAGTGCTGCACGTTTGCGCGCCATAAGCCTAAGTTCTTAGAAGCACTGCAATAATAGCTACAGAGGTGTAGTACACTGGTTAATACAATGCTTGCCGAGACAGCAGTCTTGAGTTCGATCCCTCTTGGTGCATACAATATGGCAGTCTGAGACAATTCCTTTTAATGCGTGTAACGGACACATCTGAACAGTGTGTTCTGCCAATCGAAAAACCCACGCTGCAGTGCAGTAACCAGATGCGCATATTAGGGCGCCCACCCCAAGGCACCCTATGATGCGCCGTAGTTTGCCACCCTCCAAGGCACCATATAAGGCGCCCTATGAGCTGGTGCAAACTAAGGTGCATCGAAAGATGCCCAAAGGAGGGAAAGGTGACGCCTGAAAAGGTGGCCAGTGGCAGTAAGGAGTCCCAAGTTGAACAGCACAAAATGTATGGCCCAAACACAGATGTAACCCTACCACTGCACAGAGTACCAAGGAAAGCCAAACAACGTCTGGAGTGTACCACATGGCGGAGCTGATGGACCTGTCAAATCTGCGTGCAGCTCATGTGGCAGCTGGAAAAGAGCAGAAACATATTGTAGGCAGCTGGACCGATGATGTAATGTGCCAACATGAGAGTGTGTGGCAGAGGATGCGAAAACGTGTCCACCAGAGCAGGTAGAGGTGGCAGCATAACAGGAGGACAGAGGCGTAGCAGTGCCATGCCGAGCATACACACGAGAGGCAATCATGAAGAGCTGCAATGCAGAAAAGGGTCACAGCGCAGGACATGGGGCGGTAGTCCGCACATTAGGGCAGGACACCACACATCTGGCAGAGACAGATAGACAGACAGAAGGATGCTTGGCAACTGTGATGAGGCTATAATGTGCCGCCATACACATCTGCACAGATATAACTGTTAGAGGAAGGAAAAATAGTTGTGTAGGACAGGCAGAAAAACTGAGAACACACAGGAATCAAACCCATGACCACTGGCTGTGAAGTTAGTGTACTAACCACTGTGCTATGCAGAGCTGTGCAAATGAAGCAGATGCATGTACCCTGACACCAGGATCTATACTGGACCTCTGTAATCAGGTCCAGGGCCTCCTGGGGTTGGGGCAGAGCTGTGACACCCCAACTGATGCAGTTAACCTAACACCAGGATCTATAATAGACCTCTGTAATCAGGTCCAGGGCCTCCTGGAGTTAGGGCAGAGTTGTGAAAATGAAACAGATGCAGGTACCCTGACACCAGGATCTCTAATGGACCTCTGTAATCAGGTCCAGGGCCTCCTGGGGTTAGGGCAGAGCTGTGAGACTGAAACAGATGCAGTTAACCTAACACCAGGATCTATAATAGACTTCTGTAACCATGTGAGACGCCTCCTGGGGATAGAGCAGACATTTGAGACCGCAACACACCCAGGTAACATAACACCAGGATGTGTAATAGACCCGTGTAATCAGGTCTGGGGACCTTCTGGGGATAGGGCAGGCTTGCAATAAACACCATACGCATCTACAGTGGCAACAGCTTGGCCCACAGACTGGTATTTCCACCATGTTCTGCATGTATGATATGTGATGCTTGTTTTATATTGTGTTGCACAACTGCCATTGTGTGACCTGTCCCCATACACTTACTTCACGTGGGTAGTCGGCAGATCGGTTGTACCACCTGGTGAGGCGCACCCATGCCCTCTTCACCCATGCAAGGTCCTGCCTTTTGGATGCGCCCGGGAACAGACGCCTCTGCCTGGTGCATATTAGCTTGCAGAGGATCCTGAGCTCCCTCCGGGTGAATGCGGGCTTCCGGGATCGGCTGTCCATTTTTCCTCTCTTGAGATAGCGTGTGTAAGTGCGCGACACGGCGCATGCACCATATGCGTCATTGAGCCGTCGTGCAAGCGCCGTGTCACACATGTACACGCGCTATCTCACGCTACTATGCACTACCTGGTGCTATTACAGCGCACAGCACACGTGGGATTTAGACGCCCAGAACACGTCAAAGTATTTTTATCAGAACAGTGAAGCGCGCCACTAACTGTATGGGCCGCTTTTCCAGTCCCCATACACCTCATCTCGCCGCCACGCCCCCATTTGTTAGTTTAATTGGTGAATAGCTGTTTATGTTATGGTGGTGAGGCTCCCCAGCGTTGGGCAGGAGGCGTATCATAGGGCGCCTTAGCTTGCGGCGCCCTGTGACGCGCCTTCTACGGCCCATGCTCAGTGCCACCGTAGTGTACAATACTAGGGTGAGTGGGTATGCTGGCTTTACCGCACACTACAGAGATGTGCCTAACTGTTACAGCCATGCAAAAGGGTGACGCCTCAGACACTCTTCCTGATGTTATTGCACTGGGGATTTGAACCCATGAGAGCTGGCTGCATAGTCATTGTAATAACCAGTGTGCTATGCTTCTATAGCCGTTGTCATAGCTAGGACTGGCTACACAACAACTGCACGTCAATGTACATACATTCTGCTGTGCTTACTGGGATAGGGGAGACCCACAGCTAAGGCAGTTTCGAGGCCACGTTACCGTAGGCAAATGAGGTGAGGGTGTTTTCATTTACACATTAAAACAATATTCCCATTAAAACATGTTTAACACCATATGTGTGTCTGTTACAGGCCTACAAGGGAGATGCCTCTGACAATCTTACTACGGGCAGCCACTGAGGGATTGAACCCATGACATCTGACCCTGAATTCATCGACTTAACCATTATGCTACATCAACATGTGTTTATCCCACGAATGGCTAGCTGCAGAAGAGTGCAGGTCAACCCACAAACCTTATGAGGTGCTGCACGGGATAGGGGAGACCCAAACATACAGGGAGCCCACTGTGGGATTGAAACCATGACGTATGCCACTGAGGACATCCTATTAACCATTGTACTACATCACTATGGGGTTTTTCATACCAATGGCTGGCCACAGACAGGATGCAGGTCACTGGACATACTGTTTGCTGTGGTAACCAGGATAGGATAGAGACAGCAGTACCCATAATGCAATTCACATGCAGAACCCCCAGATGGGGTATGCACCTCTGCAGCACGTCAGCTTGGTAGGGGGGACTGACCGTGCATGTTACTGCCACTGACTACCTACAGTCCCTGCCATTGTGCGTGAACTGTGATCACCCTGAGGGTGAGGTGGGGTGGCCGGCACCAGGTCCGCAGTACCTGAGTTGGCTGTGCTGGCTTTGCTGCAGGTCTCCATCAGTGCTAATGTGTGAGAGGTATTTGCAGAGATGCCTGCGAATGCCCTGTTTCTGTTTGTATTTGACAGTCATGTCTGCCCCTTGTAGACCGTGATGCAACCAAACTGGTGCATAGCCAGTGTGCTTCCCATGTCACTTGTTCTCGGAGCAGGGGTATGTGTGGACTCACAGGATGATGATGTACATATCAAACCGGCCACTCTGGGTCAGAGTAGGGGACATGATCTGGCCCCAACATACCCACATTCCGAACATTCCCAGAAGGGGCAGTACTGCAACATGATGACCGGCTGTGGGACCAGCAAACACCTTCCTTTGGGGAACCCAACAGTTGATGCAGGTTGGTACCTGTACCAGGGCTGTAGCCATACAGGTGATAGGCATGATCAGCTCAGCTGCCCCCCACCACAATCTGCCATTCACTAGCACAGTCAGTGTGCACCTGCTGCACCCTGCAAGGTGTTGCAGCCAGACACATGCTGACTGCACACAGTTTGCTAGCCCATACTTAATGCATGTTCCAAGAGGAACAATGTGCACCCAGATGTGGGATATTCACACCAACACCAAGCAGGTATGTCAGTAAATGGGCCCGAGGAATGGGAACTCACATATATCACTCTTGAACACACTGTATGGCACTATGTGGGAAGGTTGACATGCCATGGTCAGTGATCAATCAGATTGAGAGTGTCCTCACAGCATGACCTGCTGTGGCCACCCTGTCTGTGCAGATGGCATTTGCCCACTACAATATTCCAGTCACTGCCCTATGCCCTATGCAGATGCATCCTGGATAA
This sequence comes from Ichthyophis bannanicus, assembly GCA_033557465.1. Lineage (NCBI taxonomy): Eukaryota > Metazoa > Chordata > Amphibia > Gymnophiona > Ichthyophiidae > Ichthyophis > Ichthyophis bannanicus. The sequence goes on from CM066045.1 coordinate 61,320,890, forward strand.
ATGTCCCTGTAGGGGCCATACCCACAATACTTTGCTCGTCATTCTGCACATTGGAGGTGGAACAGTGGAAACAGTGCAAACATGGGGGGCTCAGTGGGGTGTGGGCGGCCACAAAACAATGGACACACATACGCAGATTACCACACCTATTTGAGCATTATGCAAAGATAGCGGTGGTTGGCAGCCCTGTCCGCAATACCAGTCATGGGCTTCGTGCAGGCATTGGTAGTATAATCACTACTGTTAGGGACACTCTCCAGGGTGATAAACACTGTCAGATATGGATGAGGGGGCACACACACCACATAAATCAGTAAGGTTGCTATGATGGATCTCTGTTAGAGAGTTGTGTTTAAGTTACGATTTGTTATCTGACATTGGTCATAGCTACCTTTTGATGTATTTGGGACATGTTTCCATGTTTATGACGGCATTGCTAAGGTATGCAAGTGCTAGTAGTGGGGGCTGGTGCTATGTGCAGGACACAACACCCTGCCTTTTCATTATACTTTGGATGGTGGAGCTTGTGGGTGTGGGTGTTTGTGCCCCTGTTGGGCGATGCTCTGGGGCAGAGGTTCACAAATCCAGTCCTGGTGGTTCAGACAGGATTCAGGTTGTCAGGTTGTCCCTACTGAATATGCATGAGGTGCATTTGCATACAATGGGGGCAGTTCCTTCAAATGCATCTCATGCATATTTTTAGTATGGACAGCCTGACAACCTGAATGGTGTTTGCCCTCCGGAACTGGGGTTGTCAACATCTGTTCTGGGGAGTGCACATTATTATTGTGTATGTGCTCTGTAGGGTAAAAGATACAGACATGGTCTGCAGGAACCACAGCTGGGACTTGAACACCAAACTGTTGCCACAGAGGTAGTTCCTTCCCAGGGGATACCATTACTGTTCGTCTGACAGACCTTGTCTGTTGGACTGCACGCCACCCACCTGGACAGGGCTTGGCCTTGGTCTGCTGTGGGCAGATAACACTGCTCCCTCCACCGCCAGCACCCCTATGCCACCATGCTGACATGCTGTTCTGCTGGTTGTGCTGGTGGTACGCAGTGCCAGCTCATCTAGTATGCTGCTAGGCGGCTGCCTATGGTGTGGTTTCTTGGGTGGGGGTGCCTACATGGACATGCACGCTTCCACACCGCACTGTCTGCCAATGTTCTGTGGCCTTTGGGGTACCTGCTGGTTGATGTCCATTGGGGCAACGTATGACACACACTCGTGGGCATGTTTGCCCTTGGTCAGTTGCTGTCTTGCTGTTTTTTCTGTTTCTGTGTTCCTATGTGCCACCTAGGCTCCAGCTGCCCCACTGCATGTCCCGCCTGCAGCCCCCTGTACCCCATTTGCAGCCTCACCGTCATGCCCTTTCGTACTTGGGCACATGCTGCTGCTGCACATGTATCACTGCTATCACTTTTCTTGGTTTCCCTGCCTTTGCAGTACATTGCGGACTGAAATGGTTTCTCTCTCCTGCAAATGTGCCTCTAGCGCATAACTTAGCACTTGTCCACATTTAATTTCATCTGCTATTCGGATGTCCAGCCTCCCAATTTATCAAGGTCCTCGTGCAATTTTTCACAATTCTCTTTTGTTTTAACAACTGTGAATAATTTTGTGTCATCTGCAAATTTGATCACCTCACTCCTTGATCCCATTTACAGGTCATTTATGAATATGTTAAAAAGCAACGGGCCTGATCAGCAGAAACTGGCTTTTAAAGTGGGGAAGCAAAGATCCTATTGGGCACAGGCATTGCGGTTGTCATATACTGAGCAGCAGTGGGAACAAATTGAGGGGCGGTTGGGGCGAAGTTCTTTGGTGGTTAATGCCCAGGAGAACTACTATAGAATTTTGTATGGCTAATATATGACCCTTGCCTGATTGGCCCGAGCTTATCCTACTCTGTGAGGGCTGCGTCGGTGGCACTGTGGGGAGAGGAGGACCCTTGCACATATATGGTGGAGTTGCCCTAGAATTCAAGGCTATTGGAGGAGCATTCAATATCGGGTGCAAATGCTTGACCTGCCATACCCTAGGATCCAGGCATCTTTTTGTTTAGTGGGACAGTGCCAGGGCTAGGGCCCTGCAGATAGTACTGGTCAAACATTGCATGACCACAGCCAAGCTTAATTTGGCCATAGAAACAGCTTGCGGCTCCATCCTTGGCTCAGTGATTGGTACAAATGAGGGATTTGTATAATATGGAGCAGGTGGCCTGTTCTCGTAAGATGGGACAGATGCGTTTTGAGCTTACATGGGAGCCGCTTGTGAGTGTGTATGGACTCGCTGGAATGGCAAGTGTGGAGGCATGATAAGGTTGTGTTACCTCCTTCAGGGAGAGGGGGGATAGCAGATTGAGCATCTCTTGTTCCAGGTTGGGGTTTTGTTGTTCTGGAAAAACTATACTAAAGATAAGACTGACTGTTTGGCAGGAGTTTTCATGTTTGTAACCTCTCTTGGTCTAATTGTCCTTACCGTTGTGGAATACCATGTGGGCTGTTTGGTTCAATAAAGCCTTGTGTTTCTAAAAAAAAAAAAAAAGCAGTGGGCCCAGCACAGCTCCCAGGGGTACTCCACTATTTACCTTTCTCCATTGAGAAAATTGCCCATTTAGCCTTATTCTTTCTTTTCTAACTTTTAGCCACTTCACAGTCCACAATACTACACTGCCTCCTATCCTATGACTTTTTCATTTCCTCAAGAGTCTCTCATGAGGGATCTTATCAAAGGCTTTCTGAAAATCCAGATACACTATATCAACTGGATCACCTTTATCTACCTGCTTCACACCCTCAAAAATATATAACAGATTCATGGGATAAGGTTTTACTTGGCTAAATCAATGTTGGCCTTGTCCTGTTAAACCACGACTATTTATATGCTCAGTAATTTTGTTCTTTATAATGGTTTCTACCATTTTGCCTAGTACTGACATCAGGCTCATCAGGCTATAGCTTCCTAGATCACTCCTGGAACGCTTTTTTTTTGTAATTATATATTTATTGATGTTTTGAAATTATACAACAAAACACAGAACAAAAGGAAAATTTCCATAAAATTCACATTAAAGCATGCCAAAACGTAATAAATAAAGAAAAAATGGAAGTTAGCCCACATCAAGAAAGCAATGACTAAATAAAAGAAAAATACAATGTAAAGGAAAACAAGAGACAATAGTCTCACAAAAGCTGCAAACTAAATCTCCAAAAGAGACCGTGTAAAAACAAGGTCTCTAAAACCCCTCAACCTTCCTCAGCCACAGGGGACTTACTGCAAAGCAATCTACTTTTCTCCAGGATCAATACAGGGGGTCATTTACTAACAGTTAACATGTGTTAACTGTGTTAGCATGAGAAGTTAGCAAATGACTCGCTTAGGGCCTGATCACCAATTATGGTATGAATTACCATTAGAGTGAAAAAATGAGGTGAATGTTATCTCCTTAGGGCCCTTTTTACTAAAGTCATTCAGGGTTTTGCACGTAACGTGTGTTTAGCATGAAAACTGACATGCATTAAGTGCAAAGCCTCTGTATATATTTATTTATTTAACGTCTCTTCTATACCGCGCTATTCACATCAGTGTGGTGTACATTTAACAGAACCTTGCTGTCAGGGGTGTGGGCAGCATATTCTCAACAGTACCGCATAGACACGCGTGACACAATTCACCGCTCCGTATCTGCTCTTCCTGTTACGATTGCTGGTAGATTAATCCAGGTATCTTCTACCCTCTCCCCAAAGTACCACTCCCTCACTTTTCCTCTGACCCAGTGCCCTTTCAGCATCACTCATATGTTTCCTTCTTCACCCCAGGATGGTTTAGTATGAACAAAGAAAGCAGTTTCAGCATAGATTCCTCTCATATGCATGACAGACGGTCCCTGCACAATCTATTCAAGACAAACAGATACAAAACAGAGGACTAGGGTGAAACAAAGGGGAAACGGTTATAACATATATGGGTGGTAAGCAGAAGAATAAGGGGGTCAGGATTCAAAAGTAGCCTCGAAGAGATGGGTTTTTAGCCTGGATTTGAATAGGTCCAGAAATGGTGCCTGACTTAAGTCTATTCCAGGCATGTGGAGCAGCAAGATTGAATGAACAAAGTCTGGTATTGGCAGGAGTAGAAAAGGGCGCAGATAAAAGGATCTGCCAGAGGAGCGAAGTTCCCAAGGAGGGGTGTGGGGTGAGGTAAGAGAGAAAAGGTAGTGAGCAGCTGCAGAATGAAGGCACTTGTAGGTCTAATAGAAAAAGTTTGAACTGGATGTGGAAATGGTTAGGGAGCCAATGAGGTGATTTGAGAAAAGGAAATATATACAGATCAGATTTACCTTCTCTTCACCTTGAAGAGGGAGATTCCTGTTTCCTCCCCATCTTCTGGGCTGCCAAAAATAAGACACGATTCCCCATTTTTCCATCAACTCCACGGGGTGCACACAGAAGACCAAGCCGTCTTTCTCTCCGCAGCATTTGAGCTGCTCTCCCAAACAATGAAAAAACAGGCAGTTTAAAGTTCACCTAGACTTTCCAAAGACATCCCATGCGGCTCCCCACAAAACAGTATGGCGCGTAAAACTATGGCTTTTGAGTTGATCTCGAAAAGTCTGTCAGACTTTGTAGTGTGCAAACTGTCAAGTCTTTTCCAAATGGAAAATTATCCCGAATAAGTGAAATGCATAAAGAAAAGGTTGAGTTCATTTTGCCCCACAATTAAATAAGCCCCCTTTTTAAATCATGAAACAATTGGTTTTGATAGACAGTACTAAATTTAATGAGTATCTACGCACTAGGATTGCTGAATGATATCGGACTACGTTTATCCTTCTTTTGCTCCTATCACAGCTATGAATTTGTAGCTCTAATTTTTCCGAGAAAACAGAACAGTTCGCAATCCACTCATGCGCAAAACATTATCCAAATGTCCTCTCTTTCCTCCGGTTCAGATGAGGTTTGGATTTAATGTGAGCAGGTTTACCCATTCCTCAAAAAAGCACCTCTGTACCTACCCAGAAATCACATCATGTGCGATGAGGCTCCCTTCAAACAGTATGCGTTCTTGGGCAAGTCACTTTACCCTCCATTGCCCAGGTACATTAAGGGTAGGTTTACTAAAATGCATTACCAGCTGATGTACATTAATATAGCTAAAGCATGTTATTAGTGAATAGGTCCCTTTGCATAAAATGGGCCCTGCGATAAATAACGCATCTTAATGCATTTAGCATGCAACAACCTGGTAGCACTTTTCAGTCAAGGTAGCTATTAGGTTATAAACCTTCTGTGGTCAGGGAAATATCTGCTGCACCTGAATGTGGCTCACCTTCAGCAACCAATAAGAAGACTTGAGCTTAATCCAAGCAAGATGCACTTCCTGAAGACAATGGTGAAGAAACTATTGGGACTGACCTTAGAGAGTCAATCGAAAACAGCAACGTGCCAGAACTAAACGACAAAGAAATATTTTTTCTGCATCAGAAGGTGCCAATAATCTCACAGGCGAAAGATTAGCTCTGGATTATTTGTTTGTCCAAATCTGTATTATTTTCTGCTTTTCTGTCACAATTTTGTAGTGCCTTTTCCTGATTGTTAAGAGTTGTAAACCGCCCTGATGTAACATAGGGCACTATATCAAATGCAAATAAACTAAACTAAACTAGCTGAGAAAAGGAAATTTGCCGGGCTCCGTCTTGTGCCTTCCATTGTCAATAACCGTCAAAACCTTTTACACTGGGCTGCGGCTCCGTGCTTTGCAAGCTGTTGGCTCTACAAGTCTTGTACAGTTCTATTTATTTATTTCACAGGATTTGAAATACACTGGACGTTTGGAACATTCACATAAGACCTTTTCTGAATATTTGAATCTGCCGTACCTTAAGAGCCACAATGTCCAAAAGTCAAAACATGTAAAAAGGCCAGGGGGTCAGCAATCCAAACCTCAAGAATCAATAATAAGGTCCAGAAAATCAAATAATACTGTGAGTATAAATAGCTTTTACTGTCGGGATCCGCGGACCAGAGTCGGAGAGAGGTGGAAACTCCCCGCTCAATGTCGGCAGAGGCCTTTTATTTATATTTTCAAAAAAACTTTTTTTTTTTTTTTTTTTAAGAGCAGCAAAAGGTCCATTTCCTACTATGAGACCAGTTTACAACCTCCTTGAAGCAGGCATTTTATGCTGAAACATGACCATCAAGACTTCAGACTCAGTTTTTAGCCCAGCTTTCTTCTTTTTCCTTTCTTACTTCTATAAGCAGATTTGCATAGCTTATTTGTAATTGTTTCTTTAATTTGACACATTTAACCCGCTCCAACAGAGACACCCCCCCCCCCCCGTTCAAAGTGGCTTACAATATTTTACCACCACCAGTAAAATAACGTATGCTTCTTAAACACCCTACCAACTAATCCAGTTCAGCCAAATCCCCCTCCCATTGCCCACCTTTAAAATAACACAATTTCACAAAAGCATTGCATAGAATGAAATGGAACCTTTTACCCTTGTATTTTCAGGTTTGGTTTACTCAGGACCCCACCTTAATGCTTTATATTTTCATCTAGCTCTGTCGCTTGACTTCTTTTATTGGCCTCCCTCTTCTGTTACTTTGCCTATTTGTAACCTAAGTGTCTATCATCTTGTGCTCCCCAGTTGCCCTGCACTGCTTACACCCCCCTCTTGAATTTCTTCTTCTAATTATTATATTATTTCACAGTGGTCTCTGCTAATATTGACTTTATTAAACATCGGCAAGATATAATCTACAAATCAAATGAAAAGGGAATTCAAATTACATCGCTCGACCTTTGAGGCAGGGATGAATCGGGCACACAGGATCAAGAAGGTGAACGATGCATTGAACAGTGGCACTTGGTATTCAAGAGCTTACAGTTTTCAGCCAGTTTTATCATTCCGAGACAAAACCGATAAACGTTTGCCATGAAAACCTCAAAATCAGAAGCGGTGCTTTACTATCAATAAACTTCTTTATTCAGTGTGGCTCACCTAGCATTTAAGCATCTGAGTCTCACTGACAATAGAAACGGTGAAGGTTGTGAGTTCCAGTAGTAATTGTGGTCCTGAAGAAAACGGAACTTTTGGCAGACGCATGTGACCTTTCCAGACCACACGAGTCAGTCTCTAGGAAACTCGCATGTCGAGCCAAGAAAAAGGTGACCAGTTCTGAAAATTACTCATAACGCATTTCCATAAATTGTCCCTCTTGATTCTTGGAGTCTTTCATATCTTTGGATTGTCGCGTGATCGCCGTCTTAGTCCATTTTAATGGCAGTCACATAAAAAGAGAAAACTAAAAAAGAAAATGAGGCGATCCCTTTTTATTGGACTAACTAAGTACATTTGTTAACTAGCTTTCGAAGGCTAAAACCTTCTTCAGGTGAGGACGGTATGAGCGGCAGATGACAATACTGTAATATATAAGTGAATCATAAAAGCATTCTCAGTCTCAGAGGAGGAGGGTGGATGAGCGATCAGAAGGTGATCAGGCTGTAAATATTTATAGTTTATGATGTGATAGAAAGCCCATATTACTTCTACTAGTTTGTATAGTGCTACAAGGTGTATGCAGCACTGTAGAAAGATGTGTAAGAGACAGCCCCTGCTCATAAGAGCTTACGATCTAGTCAAGAGAGACAGCACAGCTGGAAACTAGGACATGTCTAGGGGAATGGGAAGGAAACACATAGTTGGATAGCAGAAGGCTAAGCGGATCAGGATACAAAGCAGCCTCGAAGTGGTGAGTTTTTAGCCTGGATTTGAACAGGGCCAGAGATACAGCCTGAGGCACTGACTCAGGGAGTTTCACTTGTTCCAGGCATAAGGAGCAGCAAGGTGGAAAGATTGATGTCTGGAGTTGGCAGTGGAAGAGAAGGGCACGTGAGAAATGCTCTCTGACAGCTGAGGCAACAGATAACTAAGTCTTTTTCAGGTACCCACTGTGCCTTGAATCTATCTACAGGCGTTTAACAAAGCCACACATGGATTCAGGGCCGGTGTAAGGAAAAAAAGATGCCCTAGGCAAACCTGCTTCCGCCCTCGTCCCTGGGCCCCATTGATGCCCCTTTCCTGGACCTGCAGTGTGGCAATAGTCTCAAAGAGCCCCGCAGCGCTATGAGACTGCTGGACTCCTGCTCCCACTGAGGCCAGATGCCACTTCCAGGAAGACTTGCGAGGGGCTAGTGGCCAGAGCAGGTGTGTCTTAGCATTCTTTTGTCTGGGCAGGGAGACTTGATCTTTTTGCGTTATGGAAGAGTAGTAAGATGAGGGCATAAGGCCAAACTCATAGTCAAGGTGCAGAGAGTCAGTGGAAGAGCTGAGATTAGGACAGGTGCATCGACACCCTCTAGATCTGTCTAACAGAAAAATGGACAGGAAAAAATGATTTGTGGACATCAGTATTTGTGTGCAAGGCTTTTTAAGATGGGCAAAATAATCTTGTTGATCTACCGTTATGATTACGAATGCCACTCAGCTTCATACAAATACCCAGTTCAATCAAGACTTTTGTCTTTTTGTTTTTGTTCATGTAATATAGAGGTCTGTAAAATGTAGCTGTTTTGTGATGCTGACAAAGTGTTTCTCCTTGCACATTAATTATCAACCATATAACCTTGATGGAATTAGTCTTATTTTTGATGCCTGCCCAGGCTTCATTCTTTATTTTCATTTTCCTTTCCAGAGTAGACACAATGATTCTTGTGCGTGCACAGCCGTGAGTCTGGCTGCAATCAATGACAAATCATCTTCTGTCAGCTTCACCAAAGAAGATGAAACGTTCGTAACTATTTCATTTTCATCTGGCAGTGAGTGATGTCAATAGCTTTTTCCCAAGTGCTGTACCAGGATTGTTAACAACCATGTGATGACTAGTGTGGAGTAGCCTAGCGGGTAGGGGAGTAGTCCAGCAGCCAAAGAGACCAATGTTTAAATCCTGCTGGCACTCCTTGCCTCAGATTCAAACTTAACCCTCCATTGCCTCGGATTCAGACTTAAGGCTAATGCAAAACACTTCGCTAAAGTCCTAGTGCAGGGTTTCCTAAGGCAGAAATGTTGCTCAGTAAAGCTATAGACAGCATGAAAATAAGCTGTGCACAGAAAGACTTCCTTAAACAAGGAGAGCAAACCAGACAAATGGGCACAGCGTCCTGCATTAGGTTTGAGGTGCTGGCATGCTTGCAAACATCTCCCTTCCTATCAGTGCTGGAGCAGGGAGTGACGCTTGCCCTGACAGGAAGGGAGATAATAAAGAAAACAGGCTGGTCTTCCACCCCCACCCCCCACCCCAAAAGAAAACCATTGGTAGTCCTAGAGGGCCCCATTTCCTTGAACCCCATAGCAATTATTGGTAGCCCTGACACCTCCCACCATCCAAACTGCTAAAATAGGCATAGGCTTTGGTGGCCTTAGTAGGCCCTGAGCCCTCCCTCCCCCAATACCTCTAGTGTTGGGAGACAGCAGCGTAGTCCACATGTTCCTGTCTCCATGCCGCCATCTTTGTAAATGGCAATGCCTGACTCCACATGGTGCATTCTGGGCTGCACCAGATGGAGTCAGTCTGCCAAATAAAGCTCTAGGCATGTTCAGGTGTGTTTTTTGCACACAGTCCCACTCTAGGGCATGGTATGCCAAAATAAGAAGCAGGGAGATGTGCCAAAAATAGGAAGCAGGGGGGATTCAGGGAGCCGTGGCTGGAGGGCACGCTTGGCGAGGGGGGGGGGAAGTGCAATGCATGCATGGCCAATGTGGGCCCTGCCACCGTTAGATCAAACCACAGAGAGCTCTGTTGCCTTTGGGAAAGAGTCAATGCCACCTGAACTGTAACGGGAAGCGCTTCGCTTGGGTCTCAGGTGGGAGATGGGCGCAGGAGGGTGAAGCACCTCAGTATGAGTGGCATGTGGAGCCGCACACTGGCAGCCTCCTGCTATAATGTTATCCAAGGAATACCACAGGGCTCAGCTCTGTCTTCAATACTTTTCAATATTTATATCCAACCTATATGCAACATCATTAAACATCAAACTCTTTTATCACCTATATGCTGATGACATCATGGTATATGCTCCAGTCATCTTGCAATCACCTGACACCTTAATTTCTAGATGCCTTCAAGATATGAGCACCTGGCTTTCAAATAACCACCTTACACTCAATTACGATAAAACAGAGGCAATGTTCGTCACCAGAAACCCCAATTTCATTCTACCACAAACTATTAACTTACTAGATAGGCCCATTGCAGTTAAGGATGAGGTTAAATACCTGGGCATAATAATGGATAAAGCTTTGAATCTTAAATCCCATATCGCTAAAACTGCAAATAAGGCCTATCTTCGTTTCAAGATTATTAGAAAGCTCAAGCCTTTACTCCACCAAGACCATTTCCACAAAGTGCGTCAAGCACTTATCACACCCCTCCTCGATTATGGAAACTTACTGTATCAGGGCCTTCAACAGACTTTACACCCACTCCAAATGGTGCAAAACACCGCAACAAGCATCACTGGCACTGTAAGGACAGATCATATCACTCCTGTCTTACAGCAGCTGCACTGTCAGATCAAAGTTCAAAATACTCCTAATCATCTTTAAAATATATCATTTATCGGCAGATGCACTCCAAAATATAACAAGGGATACCATTAATAGACCAAGAAGAAATAATATTAAATGACAACAGAATCGGCACACCTGCAGAACATCGCAAGACCAAGCAAGCAACTTCACAAAGAGCTCCTTCACTCTTGGCGTCCACACTTTGGAACTCTCCCCCCCCAATGGGCCTAAGGACTATGAGTGATTCCAAAGATTTTCGTAAAGCCCTTAAAACCTTGCTCTTCACTGAAACCTATGAGCTAATAGACAATCAATAGTTTCCCTAGATTTTAAGTTTATAATGTTTGTATGTACCTCATGTTTCATGTAACCTTCCACTTGTAATGTGACCACTTTGTAGGATAAAGTGGGATCTAAATCTAAATAAATAAATAAAGCAGGCAGCAATGTTTCTCTGGCTGCAAGATGTAAGAATATGGCACCAACTTGACCGCAGACCCCTGTTCGGGGAAACCTTAGCCAGGGTAACTTTAATCAGTGGTTTTGTCTTTCCACATCCGACTCTAAAGCCTGTGAATATTTTCTTCGCTGTTTGCATCTTCCTGACCTCTGCTGGTATAGTAAATTCATGCTGGAAGCACAAGACTTGCCATTTATTTACCCTCTCAGAACATCTTAGGCTGGATTAGAAGGAGCATCATCTAACTTTTTGTTATCTCTTCTTGATTCACACATTTGTTTTCCATTCTGCTTGCGTGGATATGCCAGCATTTTCTTTCTTATGAGATACTCTGTCATTGGGTTAAAATTTGTTATTTGGATAGGACACGCTGCCGTTTTTAGGGTCTAAGATGTATCTTAAATGATGTTGGCTGTAGTGACTAACACAGCTTTTATAAACGTATAATCAATGGTTGCTTTTGAAATTCTTGGTCAGTGCAGGCTTTTCTTTTTCTGAACTAGAAGGCACCTCGTATATGTTTTTTAAATGTGATTGCTTCTCCTCCTTTTATTTTGATGTTCTTTCGGTCGATATTTTATGAAGGTACCTCTGAAATATGGGTATTTCTGTTCTCAAGTGAGTGTCCATTTTGCAAAGACCGACTGCTTTCCTTGAACACGCTTCCTTATATATCTGACTTTTTACTAGTGGGGCATGAATTTGCGTTTTATTAGCTAACACGTATTTGTCTGTACTGAAAATGGTTTCTGCAATTGGGAGACATATGATCGTGTGTTTCTTTCTGCATCTGTCAGTAAATATTGAATCATTCGCATTACTTTCTCGATGTTGTTTAAACATTCTGCCTCCCTCTTGCGCTTTTCATGTTCGCTTTTCATACCCAGTGTTTTGTGCATCCATTGTAGTTGAGTCTTTCACTCTCAGTAGGAAGGGTCATCATTGTTGAAGTCACATGACATTTCCTTTTTTAGGACTATCTTTTACTAGATACATTTTTCTATTTTTTATTCAAAATGTGCCAGTGTGAATGAATTGATTTTTAAAGCAGAAGCATTAGATCATAGTGTCTTTTGGTGTTAATTTCTATGTCTGTGCAATATGGATATGACACATCGTTGACCAATTTAAGAGAGATATTCTTTATTTTGCTCAAGCTGACTGTAGAGTTTTTTGCTCACTATGCAGCAGCTTCTGAACAGCAACTTAATCTAGGATAGAGGTTCCCAACCCTTCTGTTTGTGTGGACCCCTTATTAACCTCCAGAAAGTTCAGGGATTCCCAGTTCATCCCCGCCACTCTGTCTGCATCTCTCCACTAGCTCTTTTTATAACCCTTCCTCTTGCTTCTTCCACCAGTTGACTAATCTAATGGTTAGAGCAGTGGGTTAGAACCGGGGAAGCCAGGGCTCAAATTCCACTGCTGCGCCTTGTTATTTTGGGCAAGTCACTTAACCCTCCATGGCCTCAGGTGCAAACTTAGGAGGTGATACTCAACAGTGGCAACTCACGCGTCTACGGTGGCTAGTCATTGCTGCTGGACTTTAAAACCATATACAGCCACCAGCAATGAATATTCGGGTTGGCCGGAGAGCATGGAAGCTAATTAGGCAGCGACGATATTCAGCAACGAAAGTTGCACAAACCTTTCACTGCTGAGGGATAAGCAGCTAGCGGATGAATATTGCTGCTAGACACCTTCAATCTGCCCTAGGAACACTCTGACACTCATCGGCTAGCGTCCGCACCCAGGGATATTCGGCGACACTGAATATCCCAGTCATGGTGATTAATGCGGTTAATAGGTTTGCTAACCATGTAATCATTTTGAAAATACCCCCCCCCCCCCCTTAGACTATAAGCCCTCTGAGGACAGGAAAACAGCTGAATGTAACTCTCCTTGAACTCCTGAGAAAGGGCGTCAGTTAAATCCACTTCTGTCCCCCTCCAGGCAGTCCCACCAGTTTGTCTCTTTCCGTCTCCCTCCCACCAGCCTCTCTCTCTTTCCTCTGTCCTGCAGACCCGCTCTAATTAGCTCAGGGGCTCCCAGCGATCCACTGCATTATTTATGGCGCCGCCCGTTTCTGGGTAGGCTCCTTGTTGTGTGAGTTACATACCAGAAAATAATCTTTCTAGCCGGGCATTCAAGATCATGGTGCGGAATGGTAGATTTGCTCTATAGGTCCTGTGGTCCTCTCCTTTTCTTTGTATTCCTCGTGTAGGGTCTTGGTGGGGGGCTGGGGAATATGGATAGTCTGAGATTTGCACTTTTCTGTTTTTGATGCTAATAGTCTGCAATTTGAAATATTTTGTTAGTTCAGATTTAGAGAAATATCAAATTTTAAAGAAACATCTCAGTTTAATTTTGTTTTATGGCCTAATAGCTGCACTATTGATGATTTCTGGGCTTTTCCAGCTCTGCACACCATGATCTTGAATTCACGGCTAGAAGGATTATTTTCTGATATGCAAATATTTCTGCAGATGAGGCCCAGTGGATATGCAAATAAGGTCCCACAGTGAGTCTCTGCATTTGGCTCCGCATCATTCTCAGGCCGCCACGTGTGCTATGCTCCTGCCTCCCAGCATTGGAGGGACTGGGGCAGGGGTGGAGCTTGGCCCAGTATAGGGTTTGGGGATGGGGATGGGGTGGTATCAGGGCCCACTAGTGGCTACCAGTGATTGCTTTGGTGATTCAGGGGGGGTTTAGTCCAATAAGACCTCCAATAACTGTTTTGGCAGTTTGAATGGGGGGGGGGTCGTCACAGCCTACTAGGGACACTAATGATTGTTTCTTTTGGGGGGGAAATCAGGTTGTTCATGGCTCACTTGAGCCACCAGGAAATGTGAGTCATCTGAGCTGAAGTGTGACACTGCACCTAAGACGACCGTTTCCCTCCCGACTGGATCTTTGTGCTGGCCCTGAGCTCGCCTAAAGATTCAGCGTTAAGTAACGAGTAGAAAACTGCGCTGAATTTCAGTGCATCCATTTTTACATTGGGAGCACTTTTGTATTCATTGGATCTGCATTTTGAATGCCCTCTGTCTCAGCCTTTTACACTAATTTCTCCTGCTAATCGTTCTTCCTGCATTGGGGAGTAAGATTAGTGCGGGAAGATCAAGCAGAGACCCTTGCGCTAAGGGGTAGCACAGCTTGCTGCGTCAGCCTCTTAAATTGTAAGCCCTCCGGGCACAGGGAAATACCTACTGTACCTGAATGTAAGTGGCCTTGAGCTACAACTGGAAAGGTGTCAGCTAACTGGATATCATTTCTGCATCTTTCTACCTTATCTTCTCTTGCTGGGTAATGTAGTGCCGTCATGTTCTTTGCCTGCTTGGATATGTGAAAGGGGCAAGGGGAAGGCGACAATCTAATTAAAAGGCATCACTGGTTAGTTCAGTAGAAATAAAGGTCAAACGAGTTTCTGTTTGGTGTGTTGGATTCGTCCAGTTCCTGCTTGCAATAGTAGGATCAGAGCTGATTTGGACATAGGTCTTCACCAGCATAACCAAGGGAAGTCTTGTCTCACCCAACTACTACATTTTATGAAGGCAGGAAAAAACATGTGTGTAAAGTGAATCAGTTCACATAGAGGGCCTTTTACTAACTTGTGCTAAGTTGTTGCACTTAACGTGCAAATAGCGCTGCAACCATGGCACATGACGTGCAACAACCCTGCGTTTAATTTTGGGATGTGGAAAGTGTTTCCCTGGTAGTTACCGTGAAGCCCTGTCCCATAGCGCATGTGCTGCATTAGTGCGTGTGTAACTAACCCCGCCAATTCAGGTGGCATTAGGTGAACACAACGCTAACTGCGCAGAGTGCACCACGCCCACTCTCTGCCCCTACCCCGCCCCCTTGTGCCTCTAACACAGGGTGTGCAGTAAGTCAGGGAATCGTCCTGTGGTGCCTGGCAACCTGTGTCCCAGTGTGCCTTCAGTGCGCACCAGAGTCCATGCTGACGGGTAGCACCTTTAGTAAAAGACCTTCATGGTGTGTCAAGCACTCTGAAAATCCAGATAAAGTACAGCATGAGAGACTCCTGGGGGTTAGGAGGCAATGAGCTACCATGGAGAGAAACTGGCTAAAAGATAGAAATCAGAGTAGGTTGCAATAGTTTATTTTCTCAGTCACGAAAGGTGAATAGTGGAGAGCTCCAGGGATCTCTACTGGGACTGGTGCTTTTTAACAGATTTACAAATGATCAGGAAAAGGGAACAACAAGTGAGGTGGTCACAGTTCAGGTGACACAAAATTATTCAAAGTTGTTAAATCGCAAGCAGACTGTGAGAAACTGCAGGAGGACCTTGTGAGCCTGTTGGAGACAAGTGTAAATTGATTCATGTGTAACCCAAACTATAGCTACACGCGGCTAGGTTCCAGCTTAGGAATGGAAAGGATCTAGGTGTCATCATAGACCATATGTTGAGATCCTCTGTGCAATGTGTGGTAGTGGCCATAAAAAGAGAGCACAATGTTCAGAATGATGAGGAAAAGGATGGAAACTAAGACCGAGAATATCATAACACCTCTGTATCACACCATGGTGCAATCTCGCCTTGAGTATTGTGTGGAACTCTGATCACCACGTCTCAAAAAAGATATAATGGAATTAGAAGAGGTACAGAGAAGGGCGACAGATATGATAAAGCGGATGAAACAATTCTCTTATGAGGAAAGCTAAAGAGGTTAAGGCTCTTCAGTTTGGAGAAGTGACGGCTGAAGGGAGGTATCAGGAACTATCCTAATGGGTAGAGTAGTGAGCTAAGAACCAGGGAAGCCGGAGATCAATCCCACTGCTGCAGAGTTGCCAAGTAAGCCAGTTCCAGGAGTGAAATTTTAAGCCAGTCCTGGATTTCTGACAATCTCATTCTGATGCATTATGGAACCTGCAGCACTGACACCAATGGGTGAAATCAGTGACTACAAATACCATACTGCATTGACATGCAAACTTAAATCAGAACTGGCAAAAAAAATCTCACTTCTGGAACCGAGTAACTTGGTAACTTTGGGATAGGTGCTGCTCTTTGTAGATTCTCCTTAGTTCTTGCTTGAAATGTAGGGTTTGCGGAGTCACATTTGATCCTCACCTGATGTTTCCTTCCACTGGGGTCCCGACACACTTCATTCTCATATCACATAGTGAGGGCATGTGGCAGAAATTTGGGAGGAGGCCCTCAAAGGCTGTGCCTTCTCCAGCTTCAGGCAGGCTTGAGGCCCCGCGTAATTGTCCTTCCACCTGACACACACTGGTCCTTTGCAGTTGTCCCATCTACTCCCCCAACATCTCTCCTGAATTCCATTCCTGCACCTACCACCGTTATCCCACATTTACTCTACCTCCCAATTCCAATGCAATACCGTCATTTTAGGTAAATAGATTTTATGATTTCCTGGTGGTGGCAGTCGGGGGAGAGGGAAGAGAGACACAGAGATGCTATTGTATGTTTTCAACGTTGTTGTGTCTATGTTTGTGTTGATTGTGTCTTCTAAATGCTTTTTGTAAGCTGCCTTGAACATGTCTTCTTACTAAGCAAGTAATAAATTTTATAATTAAATAAATACTAATAAACATTCAGGAGACAATTCCCTTTAAGCAAAAGTGGAATCAGTAGTAATAGTAGAGGGAGGAGTGGCTCAGTGGTTGGGACAGGTTACCTCAGGCTGGAAGGCTGGGGGTTCAATTCCTGCATGGAGACAAGCAACTTCAGGCCAGAGGGACTGGGGTCTCTAGTCCCATGGCCACTCCTTGTGGCCTTGGGCAAGCCACTTAACCCTCCATTGCCTCAGGTACACTTAGATTGTGAGCCCTTCGAGGACAAGGGAATAAATAGTACCTGTTAGTATACATGAAAACCACACGGATTCTAAAGAGCGCGGTATAATAAATAAATAAATACTAATAGTAGTAATAAGGATGTGGTTGAAAACTACAGACCGCTTAGTCTAATCTCTATGGTGAGTAAATGATTGGAAACGCTGCTAAAAGGGAGAATACTGAGGTTTCTGGAGTCCAATTGATTGCTGGATCCAAGGCAGCATGGGTTTACCAGAGACAGGTCTTGTCAGACAAATCTGATTGATTTCTTTCACTGGGTGACCAGGGAGTTGGACCGAGGGAGATCCCTAGATGTGGTGTACTTAGATTTCAGTAAAGTCTTTGCCACCGTTCCTCACAGGCGACTTATAAACAAACTGAGCACCCTAGGGATGGATCCTAAAATTACTGACCGGGTAAGAAATTGGTTGAGTGGGAGGTGACAAAGAGTACACGTAAATGGAGCTCACTCTGAGGAGACGGATGTTACCAGTGGTCTGCCCCAGGGATCTGTCCTTGGTCCGATTCTTTTTAACATCTTTGTTAGTGATATAGCGGAAGGGCTGTCGGGTAAGGTTTGCCTCTTTGCGGATGATACCAAAATCTGCAATAGAGTAGACACCCAGGAAGGTGTAGATAACATGAGGAGAGATCTAGCTAATCTTGAAGAATGGTCTAGAATTTGGCAGCTGAGATTTAATGTTAAAAAATGCAAGGTCATGCATTTGGGCTGCAGCAATACAAGAGAGCAGTATAGTATAGGGGGTGAAGTACTTTTGTCCACTAAAGAAGAGCGGGACCTAGGCATGATTGTGTCTGATGATCTTAAAGTAGCTAAACAGGTAGAAAAGGCGACGGCAAAAGCTAGAAGGATGCTTGGGTGCATAGGGAGAGGAATGGCCAGCAGAAGCAAGGAGGTGATAGTACTTCTGTATAAGTCTTTGGTGTGACCTCATTTGGAGTATTGTGTGCAATTCTGGAGACCGCACCTTCAAAAGGATATAAACAGGCTGGAGTCAATACAGAGGGTGGCTACTAAAATGTTTAGTGGTCTTCATTATAAAGCATATGAGGACAGACTGAAGGATCTTAATATGTATACCTTAGAGGAAAGGCGGGATAGAGGTGATATGATTGAGATGTTTAAATACCTCCGTGGCATAAATGTTCAGGGAGAGAGCCTCTTTCAATTGAAAGCAAGTTCTGCTACAAGTGGACATGGGATGAGGGTGAAAGGGGATAGCTTCAGGAGTGATATGCGGAAAGATTTCTTTATGGAAAAAGTGGTGGATCCATGGAATAGTCTCCCAGTGGAGGTGGTAGAGATGAGGACAGAATCTGAATTCAAGAAAGCATGGGACAAACACATAGGATCTCTAAAGGAAAAAGGGGACTGTTGTAGCTGATGTGGAAGGACAGACTAGACAGACCAAGTGTATTTTTCTGCCGTTGTGTTTCTATCTTTCTATGTAAGGCCTTTACTTGGCACATAAAACACTGATTTATGCCCCAAAAAAGACCCCTTATAAAGTTAGGTCATGGTTAAATGTATATGGGTACAAGTAGGTACATATTTATAGTGAAGGCTTGCTCAGGGTGCAGTTTGGACGAAGACACATATTTCATAAAATATGTACCTGCCCTATGTGGCAACATTTCGGTCTACTCTTAGGCAGGTATCAATGCCAGCACCACAATCTAGGTGCTATTTCTGCAGGGTGTGTTCTAGTGTTTTATAATGGCACATTGGTGCCTCTCTTTCTTTATTAAATTGGCTTAAAAAGCACCTTCTCCACCTTCAAATTTAGGAACTCTTATAAAGTTACTCTCTGAAGATCATGTTTACTAAAGTGCACTACCCAGCATCATGGAGTTTAGTGCACGGTTACCACCTGACACTAATTGGGTAGCGTGAAATAGGAAGAGAACTGGGCAGGACATGGGCAGTAGAGAAGCATGTATGGCAACTCGCGGTTAGCGCACGCATCAAGAGATTGCCATCAGCCCGGGTGACCTCAATGCCGCTCCAATGGGTGGCATTAAGTGCACCTGCTTGAGCAGTCCTGGGTTTTTGCACTGCACCAACTGCAGGTGGATGGACACATATGGCCCATGGAGTTAGAGCGGGTAACGCAGGCCACATGCGTGTTACTGGCACGGGCTTTAGTAAACATACCCCTAATAGGGCTAGCTCTTGCTAATGGAGTAATGTGACTACAGACCATTACCATACTGACCCTACCTTCTACCATCTCTCCTTTAAAGCACCATGCCTTCCTCTTATGCACATATCCACAAAAATGCATCCTCTTAATGGCACTTGCTTATCAGCCGGCTTTTTCATTGGATTTTCTGGACAGCTAGGTGTAGCCACCACCACAGGGGAGGCTATGAGCACACTTTGGCCATACGAACTGCATGAAGGTTTTGGTAAGGGTGTCAAACAACATAGCATGCATATTATTTCCCAATTGCAATGCAATGCAACGTGTGCCTCTGAGTCACTGCTGACTCCTGGTGACCCAGCAGCTCCTGGGTTTTCTTGGCAGTGTGGCCAGAAGTGATTGCCAGGCCTTTCTTCTGAGGCAGTGGAAAGGAATGGGTAAACTGAGGTAAAGGATATTAATTTGGTTTTAAACAGCAGCATTTCTTCCAACGGGATCACGAAATGCATGCAGCCACCTTGGGGGTAGATAAACTGGCCTCTGGGCTGTCTGATAACTCCAATTTCTGTCAAAGAAATGGAAATTAAAGGAGGGGGGCTTATCCAGATTTACAAAGAAACCAGTGTTGGAAATGGTACTACCTCAAAGCTTTAAGCACAAACACAGAGCGAGAAACAGATACCCCACTAGAAGAGGCTTCAAATGCAGTCTAAATTTTTCCTGGTCTGGACAAAAGTTGCCATTTGAGAGCAGCAGCTGTGAGGTGTTGGTCTTTCCTGTTCTGCCATAAGGGAGCATTTGGTTCCAGACAGCTGTAATCTTCGGAAACGGTAGATAAAAAGTCAAGCTGGGCTCCAGAGATAACAGGAATATCAGCGTGAAGGTGAAATGATGCCGTGCAATCATGACAGTTATGAAATACAATGTTCTCCATCAAGGAAGGGGTGGAGTGGAGAAGGATAGTGGTGTAACCCAACTGAGACATAAATCTCTATTTTTTGAGCAGGGATATTGCCGGTTGCAAGTCTAGTTTGTCTGTTATTGTGTTTCAGCTCTAAGTCACTGAAATCTGTTTAGTTCCTGCTCGGAATGCCAACACTGGTCGATTATGATAAGATTGCCACAAATGAGAACCAACTGGCCGTCTCCTCCTCTTTGCACTGAACCTTGCCAGCACTTACAAACTTGTAAAAGCTGGTTTCCCCTGCCAGCCACCACAAACATCCCTAACCAAAGAAGTGGCAATTTCAAAAGCTTCTGCTTTTATAATAAATGATGATCTTTTTTAGACAGAGTTTATGAAAACAGTTTTTCTTTCTTCTTTTCACATACAAAATTATTTATGAAGGAAGATTGTTCAGCAGCATATAAAAGCAATGCAATACCACGTGAAACATCGTATATTTTCCTCTTTGTCAGAAGGAGGAAGCAGAGGACGAGGAGGGGTGTGTCACTCTGTGGGCATGAAATATTACAATGAAGGCCTCCTTTGAGGGAAGCACCTTCAGAATGAAGTTTCGTCTCTTGGCAGGGTTTCAAATGTAGAAAAATGCAGCAATCTAAGGATTTTGAAGTTTGCACAACAAAGCTGAAAGGGGCCCTGCTCCTTTTTGCAAAGCGTAGGCCAAGTACAACCATACAGAACGGTATTAGCTCAGGGAAATTATTCCCCAGTTTTCCAAGATGTTATATTGTATTTTAGGTGAAGGACCACCTTCTAAGAACAAATAAACTCCATTATATCCTCACAAAGTAAAATCTAATGGCACTTATCAGTCTCCGCTGCTAGGACAAATGGGATACATATTTATTTAATGTTATTAACAGAAGATTTAGAAGTTCCTGCTTTGGTCAAAGTCACGGTGAAATCATGTCCCCAGGAGGGTCATGTGGCAGGGATTTAATCCCTCACCCACATTACACAGGTAAGCAATCACATGGAAAAGCCAAGTTGCTTACTTGTAGCAGGGGTTCTCTATAGACAGCAGAGAAATGCAGCCACACTGAACCATGATATCTTCATGAGAAACACATTGTGTGGAGCCTTTCCAGCTCAGGGAGTGTGCATATTCCTGCACTAGGCAGGAGTCTCTCTCTCTCTCCCAATTCCATATCATAGCAGTTTAAATATTAACAAGTTGAGGGGGTGGAGTCAAGATAGCAGCGGCCTCCCCTGCAGTGAGACAACAGAAGCTCAAGGTGCTCCTCCTGAAGGCTCTGGCAATGGAGCAAGCTGCAAAGGAGAGCTCATCTGCGCGGAGCATCGATGGGGAGATACCCGCACTCGAGCAAAAACCAACTGATGTACCACAGCTGCATCTATCTTGTTCCCCATCTGGCTCAGAGCATATAGGTCTGAGTCTTGTTTCTTCTGATCCGCCATCTCCCTTTCTTGTAGAGGGTGTTGGCGTTTGTTCTAGGACCCTACCTCATGTTCAACGCCATTGGTACTGGTGTCTGGGCAAGCTGAAGTTTATGTTTATTCATTTGATAAAAACCGCCTTTCTCTGACAATCAAGGCGGTGTACAATTAAAAATGATTAAAAGGAGGCCAATGGCCAATGAAATAGAAAGAAAAGTGGCTGACTTTGATGCTGAGAAGGCCAGCGACAGGTGTGGTGGATCCTGGTCTTCAGGATCCTTCTGAGGAGGAAGGAAACCATTCAAGAGTCCTAACCTGCTACTATGGTGAGTTATACTTGATTTCCAAGATTGACGACCCTGTACTTCCAGGGTTGGGGAGATAGACGTGGGACCTATTCCACCTCAAAGGTGGAATAAGTCCCCCAAGTGCAGCAATCCGCAGCGGTGGACCACTCTGAAAAGTGGAAAGGGCACAGGAGATTCCCCACAGCCTGACCCCGGTCTTAGCAGGCCCGTTCAGGGGTCGGGCAGCGGCAGGGGCTGCTCAAGGCAATCTGCTGCCTGAGGTGAGGAATGAGATGATGCCCTTCACCCTCCGAAGTGTGTGTGTGTGGGGGCACTTTCTCAAAACTCCGGTCAGGGACTGAACCGAACCGAACCAAACCAAACCAAAAAGCCGATTAGATAATATGGAGGAAATGCAGATGTTTGTACACCAAGGAACTAAAAGAATGAGCGAGAACCACAGCACACTTTATAAAACTAAAATTATAACCCATTTTTATTTTGTTATAAACTGCGTCATGGTTCTTGCTTTCTCTTTTTGAACATATATTTTGCATCCACAGAACCTTCTCCCTCAACAGTGGATGCAGAGCAGAACTAGAACATTTACCCACAGAACTCAATATCTTTAAAAAAAAACTGATTCTGGTCATCTCACTAACAAACATTTTCCAGTACCAGGCATATTGGGAACTAATATAAAACCCTACAAAAGTCACCAAAGATCTAAAAGGCCAAATCTACCATACCATTACCAGCATAAACTTCCAAAACTCATACAAGGTGCCTACCCAGAAAAAAGCAGCACTATAAATACTGCTTTGGGTCCTAGAACATCTATTTGAAAAGCTGAAAAAAGGCAAATTACTACAGTACAGATCCCTGCGTACTAATTTCATGTTAACAGAACATATGGCCTCGGTCACACACTCAGAACACAGTGATCACAACCTAAAGTAAAAATAAAATATTTAGACAAAAATTAAACGGAAACCCAAAGAAGCCTGACTCTGCATGCAGTGCAACACCAGATAAGAGATGCAGTTCCCCATACTGTGTAAATTATAAAGATAGCGCAAAGTCCAATCACTAAATTGAAAATAAAATTATTTTTTCTACCTTTGTTGTCTGATCATATTATTCTCTGGTCATGCTGGTCCCGAACTGAGTCTTCTGCTTTCCTGTCTTCTCTTAGCTCTCTTTCTATGGTCTATAGTCCATCTGCCATTTCTTGTCTCTTCTTTTGTTTATTTCACTTCCTTCCATCAGTCCCAGTAACCCTCACCATGTGCCAGCTGCCTTCCAGTCCAAGTGTCCCCTCCCTGCCAGCCTCCTCCCCATTACCCAGCCACCAACCAGTCCCATCCCCAAGTATCAGCTCCCTTCCAGGCCCCACCTTCCCCCATGTCAGTTCCCTTCCAGCCATCTCCTTCCCCTCTGTCAGCTCTCTTCCAGTCCTCTCTTTCCCCTGTCAGCTCCCTCTTCTTCCCCCCATGTAGCTCGATCTGCTCCCTCTTCTTGCCCCCGTGTAGCTCGTTCCACTCCTTCTCCTGCCACCCATATAGCTCGTTCCGCTCCCTCTCCTGCCACCCATGTAGCTCGTTCCGCTCCCTCTCCTGCCACCCATGTAGCTCGTTCTGCTCCCTGTCCTGCTGCCCATGTAGCTCATTCCTCTCCTACTCGTTCCCTCCCCCACCATGCAACTGCATTTTGCTCCCCCTCCTGTCACCCATGTCAGCTCAGTTCCCTCTCCTTCCCCCATGTAGCTCGTTCCACTCTCTCTCCTGCAGCCTGTGTCTACGTGCACTTTTAATTTACTATGTTTCTTTCTCTTTTTGTTACTTTATTTTGTCTCTATGGCACTCGTGTTACTCATGCAGGTGTATACTTGTGATTTTGTTATATCGATATAAATATTTAAAAAAAAATGAGTTGATGGTGCAGTTCCCCAATTTCGAGAATCAGGCATAATTTTAAAATTAAAGGAAACTGGTGCGGAGCCTCCCGGCCCTATGGAACCCTTGCTGCCATGTCCCATTCTAGCGTCACTTCCTTTTGGGTGCGGGATGCAGCTGCAGGGGTTCCATAGGGGCGGGAAGGTTCGCCCCGGTTTCCTTTTGTTTTACATTACCATTATTGCAGCCTCAGCAGCTTGTCCACAGTTTTTCTTTTAAACTGAAGATGGAATGAGATGGCTGTTTTGGGTGCATTGTTGCCACTCCCAAAAATTTGCCACCTGGGCAGCAGGGAAAGAAAGCTAATCTGTGTCCGAGGGTGAGCAAAACTGCTGCATAGTGTCCTGGTGCCATGGTGACAGGACATCACAGTACCAGGCTCCATGCAGGAGCCATGGTTGGGTTGGACTGGGAGGGTGTGGGGTGTCTAAAGGCCTAGAATCAAGGCAGGTCTTGCCCATCCAGGCCGGTTGCACCCAATTCTGATCCCATGGGGACATATAACCCCACAGGATCAAACTGGGTGCAAATCCGGCCCATCCAAATTTTGGGCGCCCAGACGGGCTGAACTTGCCTCTTTCAGAATGGGGCTCATAGTGTGACAAAATCTAATGTTTCCCCTTCCTCCATTTACAAAATCATACATAGGGGGGGGGGGGGGGTGAGGAAGGAAGAGTTCAAAGAGAGATGATAAAGTGTGTCTTATTAAAGTAGCAGGAGCTGTATGAGGCATCCTTAGAACTGGTGTTATCTATATATGTCTCTCTCTTCAGACAGTGAGCGTTTTGTGGGGGTAGGATGCCTCTGTGTGAGTGTGCCTTGCAGTGGTGGGGTGCCTGTGTACGCGTCTGGTGTGGGGGGTGATGTGACCATGTGGTTCTATCTGGTGCAAGGATGGGGTGGCTATGTGAATGTGTGCACAGGCATGTGCCTGGGGTGGGGATGGGGTGGCTGAGTGTATGTGTGTGTGTCTGGTGAGGGCAGGTGGTGTTGTGTGGTGTAAGTGTGGGGTGCCTGTCTGATGCAGGGATGGTGTGTGTTGGGGGGGGGGTGCAGGTGACAGGTGCCTGTGTTATCTGTGCATGTAGTGCGGGGGTAGGGTGCCTCTCTGTGTGGTGCAGGAATGGGGTACATACGTATATGTGTGTGTGCTGTGTGGAGGATGCAGATACCTTTGGGTCTTCCCTCTCACCACCACCACCCCTGTTCCCCTTCCCAAACACTGTCCCTCTCTTCCTCCCCCTTGCACTCTCACACCCTGCTCTCTATTATAGCTGTACCTCCCCCCCCCCCCCCACCCCCACACACTCTTCCTTTCCCAAAACCATTCCCCTTTAAATTTCTCCTACCTTCTCTTCCTCTCTCTGGGCCCCAACAGCTTTCCTGGTTGTGATCACAGCCTTGCTCTTATCTTCTGCCTGAGGGAAACGTGGGCACAGTACAGCTCTCCAGTCCTTCCTCTGCCCTTCATGCACTGCAGCAACTGAGGAAAGGGTAATTCCACAACCATGGTTCCATTTGAAAAATACTGCGCGTCCTGGAGAGGGACAGCAGTGATGGCAATCAGTGCAGTGCAGGGAATGAGGTTCACCTAGGGCACCTCATAACCTTGCACTAGCCCTGATCCCAGACCAGTACAGACCCCTGGGGTAATCCACCATTCATGAGCATGGCCAGGGGACGTATAACCCCACGGGATCAGAATCGGGTAGACCTTTTTACCTACTGTGTCCAGGAATTCCTGATCTTTCCCTGATGGTCAGATTGCATCAGTCTTGTTCACTAATCTCTTATATTCTTTTCTAAGTAATCTCTTATATTTTTTTTGAAACTGTGATTAAACAGGTAGATAAAGGTGAGCCTGTTGATGTGGAGTCACCTTCAGAAAGGGGCACGTCGGGCCTGTCCAGACACCCGATTCTGATCCCGTGGTAGCTATATGTTCCCGTGGGATCAGAATTGGGTACAACTGGCCTGGATGGGCAGGACCTGCTCCAATTCTGGGCCCTTGCATGCCCTGTACCCTCCCTATCCAACCCAGCCATGGCTTCTGCATGGAGCTAGGTGCCATGGTGTCCCATCACCATGGCACCAGGATGCCATGCTCACCCCCAGATGCATATTAACCTTCTTTCCCCACTGCCCAACCCCCGAATGGGCATGCCAAGGTCAGAGTCGGACTGCAGGGAATCTCCTGTGTCCTTCCCACCTTTTGGGGTGATCCACCGCCATGGATTGCTACACTCAGGGAGACTTAGTCCACCTCTGAGGTGGAATAGGTCCCCCATCTATCTCCCCAATCTCAGACGTACAGTGCCGTCACCAGAATCGTCTCTGTATGTCTAGGGTCATAGGGCCACCCCTGCATCACCCACTCTCCTTCTTGTCACCACCCCCACCCAACACCGTCCACAGTTCCCCGCACAGTGGGCCTGAAGGTGTGGCAAGCTCTGTACCTGGAATCAGGTCCTGGCGGCAATAGGGGTTTGGACAGCCACCTCAGATGTCCGACCCTCTAGTCGCCACTCTACATGCTGCCTATGATTTTCAGAAAGCCTTTGATAAGGTCAGTCATGAGAGACTCTTGGCAAAATTAAAAAGTCATGGAATAGAAGGCAGTGTACTATTGTGGATCAGGAACTGGTTAAAAATTAGAAAACAGAGAGTCGGGCTAAATGGCCAATTTTCTCATGGAGAAAGGTGAATAGTGGAGTCCTTTAGGGTTCTGTGCTGGACCTGCTGCTTTTTAACATATTCATAGATGACCTGGAAATGAGAATAACGAGTAAGGTGATCAAATTTTCAGATGCACAAAACTATTCTAGTAGTAGTAGACCTTGATAAACTAAAAGGCTGGGTGAAAATTCATGTGGATAAGTGCAAAGTTATGAACTTAGGGAAGTCTTGAAGGACAATAAAAGAGGACTGCTACTTCTGGAGAGATCTGCAGTTGTAAGTATTTACTTCTGGGAATTTTTCTAAATCTTGAGGAAAAAGGAATTCTTTACATTAATCAGCTTTAATCTGTGAACCCAGTGTATTTGTTAAATCAGTCAGGGCCCAGTAGCAGCAAAGAGTTTTCAGTTTAAATTTAAAACACAGAAGAGAGATTTCTGGTTAAATTTAGACCCCAAGACTCCCTCTATCCAAGCAAGGGCTGTGGGACTCCCTCTGGAAATTATTCACAGATTACCTTAGAAACACAGGATAGGGTACTGTGTAACAACCAGCTTTTAATAAGTCTAAAAAGGAGATAGAGCAGCTTTTAAACTAGATAATAGGGGAGAGCCGACAGTCGCACAAGAGTGCATGGTTTGGAACAATGTATCCTTGAAGGATACTACCAAAAGAATGAATTTAGGGCATATCAGCAGAGATGTTCTAATAGACAAAAGTAGCCCAAATACTGTTGAGTACAGAGCAAACAGAGCTTAAAGATTCCAAATTACCCCTGCCTACCAATAGCCAGATTAATATGAATAAAATACAGTCTCTAAAATGCTTGTATGCAAATGCTAGACATCTAAAAAATAAGATGGGAGAGTTAGAATATACAGCACTAAATGAGAGGTTAGATATGATTGGTATCTCAGAGACATGGTTGAAGGAGGACAACCAGTGGGACATTGTGATACCTGGGTACAAACTATATCGTAATGGCAAAGCTGATCAAATTGGTGGAGGGGTTGCGCATTATGTTAGAGAGGGCATTGAGTCACAAGGGATTAAAGTTCTGCAAGAAATAAAATTTGCTGTAGAATCTCTATGGATTGAAATTCCATGTAAATAGGAGAAGGCGATGGCAGTGGGGGTGTACTATCGACCGGAAACAAAGAGGCAAGAGAAGGGATGACTACGAGTGCCTTTATTGTTGGTCCCCTACGCGTTACGGCCGAAGCCTTCCTCAGGGGGATACAAAGGCACTGCAGATAAGAGGATTCATAAACTGGTACCTATTGTAATACTGCACTTGGTCAATTGTGATGAACAACGCTATACATGGAAAAACCGCAATCCCAGGACGAAAGTGTAGTCAAGGCTTGACTACACTTTCATCCTGGGATTGCGGTTTTTCCATGTATAGCCTTTGTATCCCCCTGAGGAAGGCTTCGGCCGTAACGCGTAGGGGACCAACAATAAAGGCACTCGTAGTCATCCCTTCTCTTGCCTCTTTGTTTCCTGTTGGATCAGCAAGAGCCTCCTGCTCTCTTTGTGCCTGGTGTACTATCGACCGCCTGGCCAGAATGAACAAATGGATGATGAAATGCTCAAAGAAATAAGGGAAGCTAACAAACGTTACAGCACTATAATAATAATGGGTGATTTAAATTACTCCGGTATTGACTGGGTCAGTGTCACGGCAGGACATGCTAGGGAGATAAAGTTTCTAGATGAAATAAATGACTGCTTCTTGGAGCAGCTGTTTCATGAACCGACCAGAGGAGAAGCCATTTTGGACCTAGTCCTTAGTGCAAGGGTTTTCAACCCATTCCTCAGGGAACCCTAGGCCAGTCAGGTTTTCAGGATTCCCACAATGAATATACATATGATAGATTTGCATACAATGAAGGCAGAACATGCAAACCTTTCTCATGCATATTCATTCTGGGAATCCTGAAAACAAGACTGGCCTAGGGTTCCCAGAGGACTGGGTTGAAAACCCCTGCCTTAGTGGAACACCAGATCTGGTGCAAGAGATAAGATGTTGGGACCATTTGGCAATGGTGTTCATAGCATGATCATGTTTGATTTAATTAATGGAAGAGGGATGGTAAGGAAATCCACAGTACTACCTTTTAACTTTCGAAATGGAGACTATGATAAAATGAGGAAAAAAGTTAAGAAAAAACTAAAAGGAGCAGATGCAAAAGTTAAAGACTTACATCAAGCTTGGGTGTTGTTAAAAAATACTATCTTGGAAGCCCAGACCAGCTGTATTTCATGCTTTAAGAAAAGTGGAAGGAAGTCCAAAAAACTGCTAGCATGGTTTAAAGGTAAGGTCAGAGAGGCTGTTGCCAAAAAAAGAATCTTTCAGGAAATGGAAAAATGACGAAAACTGGAAACAGCACAAGCAATGGCAAGTTAAATGCAAGGCATCGATAAGGCAGGCAAAGAGAGAATTTGAGAAGAAGCTTGCTGTAGAAGCAAAAATGTGTAATAAAGACTTTTTCAAGTACATTTGTAGCAAAAAACCTGTAAGAGAGTCAGTTAGACCATTTATTTAATTTTATTATTTATTTATTTACATTCTCTTATATACCACGCTATTCTGCATCAGTGCGGTTTACATTGAACAAACTGAAATTACATTGAACAGGTCATTATAACTTGGAGATAACTATTTTACAGGGAACATGGGCTATGGAGGGTTAAGTGGCTTGCCCAAGACCACAAGGAGCACCTGTGGGACTAGAAACCCCAATCCTTCCGGCCCAAGGTTGCTGTCCTCTAGCGGGATTTGAACCCCTGACCTTCTGGCCTGAAGTACCTTGCCCCAACCACTAGGCCACTCCTCCATTAGATGATAGAGGGGTAAAAGGGGCACTAAGAGGGGACAAGGCCATAGCGAAGAGACTGAATGGATTCTTTGCTTCGGTCTTTACTGAGAAAGATATAGGTATTTACCCATGACTGAAGTGGTATATAAAGGTGATTCTACAGAAGAATTGAAAGAAATATCGATACACCGGGAAGATGTATTACAACTATTTGATAAACAGAAGAGTAGTAAATCACCTGGACCGGATGGTATACATCCAAGGGTGTTGAAAGAATGGAAATATGAGATTGCAGACCTGCTATTAGTAATCTGTGAACTATCATTAAAATCATCTGTAATACCTGAAGATTGGAGGATGGCCAATGTAATGCAAATTTTTAAAAAGGGTTCCAGGGATGAGCCGGGAAACTACAGACCAGTGAGCCTGACGTCAGTACTGGGAAAAATGGTAGAAACCATCATGAAGAACAAAATTACTGAACATATAGAGTCATGGCTTAATGGGAGTCAGCCAACATGGCTTTAGACAAGGAAGATCTTGTCTTACTAATCTGATGTTTTTTTGAAGGTGTGAATATTTATTTATTTATTTATTTATTTTACAGTTTTTATATACCGCGCTCTTTGGTATCAGCGCGGTTTACAGATAACAAATTTCGCATTAGAACAGTCTTTTGCTTACATTATAACAGGGTCAGTAACTTGGAGACAACATGGTAAACTATATACAAGCTATATACAGAAAGATATTACCTCTGGAAATTTACAGTTAAATTGGGTCGTAACTTTGGGTGTGCAGAGCGTCTAGGTCGTGTTCTGTTATGACTATGTTGTTGGAATGTCAGAGGCTGTGTGCGTGATTTGTGAGATGGGGGAGGAGGTGTAGGGTTAGGGCCTAAAAGATGATGACAGAATAGGTAGTGTTTGAGGGCCTTTCTAAATTGAGAGAGGTCTTTTATTGATCGGATATGAGGAGGGAGATTATTCCAGCAAGTTGGAGCGAATAAGGTGAAGGCCTTGTCTCTGGTTGTTTGGTTACATTTAGTGTACTCCTTTGGTACGACAAGAGTATTGGCGGCTGCGGATCTTCTCAGTCTGTTCGTGGGGGTGTTGATAATAAGTGATGAGAGGGAAGGTGGGGCTATTTGATTAATTGCTTTAAAGGATAGCAGAAGTGCTTTGTAAGTTATCCTGGCTTGTAGGGGTAACCAGTGAAGCTCTGTTAGTATGGGGGTGATGTGGTCTCTGCTGGAAGTACCGCAGAGGATGCGGGCTGCTGAGTTCATCGCCAATTGGAGTGGGTTGAGGGTACTCTTGGGTAGATCATGTAGGATGATATTGGCATAGTCAAAATGAGGTGTTATAAGGGCTTGGAAGACTGTTCGGAAGTCATTGGGGGCGAGTAGTGGTCTTAAGGGTTTCAGCGTTCTTAATTTATAGTAAATGGTTTTAACGGTCTGCTTTATGTGATCTTTGAAGGTCAGTTCTTGGTCGATGGTTACTCCCAGGTAGCGAATTGATGATTTACATGGTAGTTCCGCATCTCTCACCTTCAAAGTTGTAGGGGGGGAGAATTTCTTATTCCTGGTTACGAATAGGACTTCCGTTTTCTTGAAGTTTATTCGCAGGTTCTGGGATAGGAGCCAATCTGTAATCGCGTTGAAGCAGGCGATAATTGGGGAGAAATCAGGGGCATTAATTTTTATTGGCGTGAATATTAGTACGTCATCTGCGTAGATCAAGCTGGAGGCGTTAAATGTTTTGATGATTTCACTGATTGGTTGGATATATATGTTAAATAGAAGAGCTGATAAAGAGGATCCCTGGGGTACACCCTGTTGTTGTTGGAAAGGATCGGAGGTTGAAGATCCTATCCGCACCTGTTGCCAGCGGTTGTTTAGGTAGGATCTACACCATTCCCAAGCTGATCCCTGGACTCCCTTTTCTTTAAGACGGTGAAGAAGTTGTACATGGTTAACCGAGTCGAACGCTGCTGAGATGTCAAGGAAGATGAGGATGAACCCATTTTCAATTTTGTCAATCCCTCTTGATAAGGTGTTGATGAGTAGTGTGAGAAGGGTCTCTATGCCATGTGATTCTCGGAATCCGTGTTGGCAGGGATCGAGGGGAGCTGAAGTATCTATATGTTGTTGCAATTGGATTTGTACCACCTTCTCGATGATTTTGGCTAGAAGGGGTATACTTGAAATTGGACGATATGAATCAGTTTTTGCTGGGTCGAGTTTATTGTTCTTTAGGAGAGGGCGTATTGAAGTTTGCTTGAGAGATGATGGGAATGATCCAGTGGTGAAGGAAAGTTGTATGATAAGGGCAAGTATGGGGCTCAGTTCAGCACGCATTGTTCTGATCCAGTAGGCAGGGCATGGATCGTTTGGGGCTGTGGTAGTATTCAAGGTGGCAATAAGGTCAGTGATGGATTTCACTGTGGGAGCGACAAAATTTTTTAGAGGCTGAGTAATTGAGGCGGGGTTAGGTATACAACTTGGTGTGGAGTTCGTGTTAATGGATTTAGATTGAAGATAGTCGGCAAAAGCCTGAGGTTGAATTGATATTGTTTGGTTGGAGGATGGTGCCTTGGTTAAGGATTTAGTGATGTTAAAGAGGTCTCGTGGTTTGTTCAGTGATCGGAGGAGGGTTTCTGTATGATGTTCCCTCATCTTTTCAGCTATTTTCTCCCGGTGTTTCCTTAGGGCATTTTCGTAATCCATTTGGTCAATTGGAGCACATGATCTGCGCCATTTTCTCTCTTGTTTTCTTAGATTCTGGAGGGATAGTCGTAGTTCAGTGGAGAACCATGGTTTTGGGTTTCTACTTTTTAGTGCTGTGCTGGATGCTGGTGGTCTTACTGAGGAAGGTAGATGTGAAGAGGAGTTCAGGGTGTTGTACCAATTGTTGATCAGTTCATCAAGGTCATTGGTTGGTAGACAAAGGGTTGGAAGAGTCTGGCTGATGAAGTCATCCTTGTTGAGCGTTTTGAAACGGGCTGTTGGTCCTGATGAGATTAAATTTGTATGTCTTGCTGGGATACTGTTTTGCTGATATGGGACTTGGAAGGATAATAAATCATGATCAGACCATGGGACAGGGGTATGAGATAGCTTAAAGTTGGTGTTCGCTGTAGCCTGAGGTGCAAAAATGAGGTCAAGGGTGTTACCCTTGAGGTGTGTAGAGGAGCTAACTAGCTGCGAGTAGTTGAGGTCAGCCATGGCATCAAGGAATGTGGTAGAATGGCTATGGTGAAGTGAGGAGAGAATAAAGTCGCCCATTAACCAGTTGGATTTGCGTGGGCTTTCTGGGTTGCAGGCAAGCTCTATTATATTAGATAAATCTTCTGGTGGTGAGGATGAGGCTCTATATATGAGATTTAGGATGATATGTTTGTTAGCTATAGTAACTAGGTCCATGTGTGTGGTACTCCTGGTGGAAAGTAATCTAAATTGAAGGTTAGTTCGTGAAAGAATGAGAACACCACCTCCTCTTCGGTCTGCTCTGTGGCATGTGTGTATTGAGTATTCTGGGGGAATGAGTTGGTTTATAAGGACATTGTCTGTGTCCGCTAGCCATGATTCTGTGACCAGGAGGATGTCTAGTTTCAGCTTTGTGATGAGATCTGTAATGACTGGCCACTTTTTACGTACTGAGCGGGCGTTGATGAGTGCACAGTTTAAGTTAGCATGTGAGGGAACAGGATTGGGTTTAGTGTTAAGGGAGATATATAATAGATGGGAGTGCCTAACATGGTGTGGTTGTGGAGCTGAGTGATGATAGGAGGAATGATATTTTCTTCCTAGTCCATGCAGTATGGGGATCTTGTGTGAGGTGGTAGGGAATGCTGCTGTGTTTTGGGTGGTGTGTGTTAAGAGATAGAGGCTAACTAATGCAAATAGAGAGAGAGCCATGGTTACAGCAATGGGAGGATACAATGTAGGTAATACGGGTCTTTAGAAACAGTAAATGCAGATTAACTGGTTAGGTACAGAGCAGTGGAATAAGTAACAATTGTATCAAAGCAGGTCTATCAAGTAGGAACAATGTATTCTGTTAACTAGATACAGTAGCAAATCTTATTTTAAGGGAGGTCTGTTTGTAACAGAGTAACAAGGAGTGAACTTCTCTAGTATATTAGGTCTGCTGTTACCTTATAGATGGGGTAGAAGTGGGTTACATCGGTGAGTTGTTAGGGTATATCAGAGTCTCAGGTTATTATTCTGATGAATAAACAGGTAGACAAAGGTGAGTCGATTGATATAGTATATCTGGACTTTCAGAAAGCCTTTGCAAGGTCCCTCATCAGAGACCTTTGGAAAAACTAAAAAGTCATGGTATAGGAGGCAGTGTACTATTGTGGATCAGGAACTGGTTAAAAGATAGAAAGCAGAGGTAGGGCTAAATGGCAAATTTTCCCAATGGAGAAAGTTAAATAGTGGAGTACCCAAAGGATCTGTGCTGGGTCCGCTGCTATTTAACATATTCATAAAAGACCTAGAAATGGGAACAAAAAGTGAAGTTATCAAATTTGAAGATGACACAAAACTATTTAAAGTTGTTAAGACCCATGAGGATTGTGGAAAATTGCAAGAGGATATTGATACAATGGAAGACTGGGCAACCAAATGGCAGATGAAATTTAATGTGGACAAGTGCAAAGTTATGGCCTAGGAAAGAACAACCCAAACTATGATTAAACAATGCAAGGTTCCACATTAGGAACAACCATCCAGGAAAAAGATTTAGGCATCATTGTGGATAACATGTTAAAACCCTCCACCCAGTGTGCAGTGGCAGCCAAGAGAGCAAATAGAATGCTAGGTATCATAAAGAAAGGAATGTAATATAAAACAAAGGATATTATAATGCCTCTGTATCGTTCCATGGTGCGACTGCACCTTGAATATTGTGTGCAATTCTGGTCGCTGTATCTTAAAAAGGATATAGCATTATTAGAAAAGGTACAGAGAAGAGCCACCAAAATGGGATGGAAGGATACTTCTATGAAGAGAGGCTAAAAAGGTTAGGGCTCTTCAACCTGGAAAAGAGACTACTGAGGGGAGATATGATAGAGGTCTATAAATTAATGAATGGAGTGGATCGTGTAAACGTAGATCGATTGTTTACATCATCAGACTACAGAAAGACTAGGGGACATGCAATGAAGCTACAGGGTAACCTATTTAAGAGTAATAAGAGATGGTGTGGTTCAGTATTAGGACTAGGGTTGTTAGAATCCATTCGAAGGTGAGGGTCTTAGACTTTAGGAAGACTAACTTTGCCAGGATGGGCCAATACCTCAGGGAGTCGTTGGCGGGATGGGAACAGCTGAGGGATGTAGAAAAACAGTGGGCAAAACTGAAAGGGGATAATTTAGGGGCGCCGAACCTTTTTGTTAAAAAGGTAAATAAAGGTAAAAGGTAAAAGGAAAAGGAGACCACTATGGCTTTCAAAAGAAGTAGCTGAAAAAGTGAAGAAAAAGAGGGAGGAATTCATGAAATACAAGAGATCACAGAGAGAGGAAGACAGCCATCTATATTTGGAAAAACTTAGAGAAGCCAGCAAAGTAGTCAGGAAAGCAAAGATTGAAAAAGAGGAGGAAATAGCCAATGCAATAAAATGGGGGGATAAGACATTTTTCAGATATGTTAGTGAGAAGAAGAAGGGCAAAAGTGGTATTGTCAGACTCAAGGGTGAAGGGGAGGAATATGTAGAAGCTCATGAGTATAAAGTGGAATTGCTTAACACATATTTCTGTTCTGTGTTCACAGATGAAGAACCAGGAGCAGGACCTCAGAAAACACCTACAAACAGGAACAGAAGCGAGGGACATCTTGAACAATTTTCAGAAGACTGTGTTCGTGAGAAACTAGCTCAACTTAAAGTACAGTTAGTTTAACTTCGGAGGTGAGTAAATTATTGGAAACGCTTCTAAAAGAGAAAATAGTGAGGTTTCTGGAGTCCAGCGGATTACAGGATCAGAGGCAGCATGGATTCAACAGAGGCAGGTCTTGTCAGAGAAATCTGATTGATTTCTTTGACTGGGTGACCAGGGAGTTGGACCGAGGGAGAGACCTAGATGTAGTGTATTTAGATTTCAGTAAAGCCTTTGACACTGTTCCTCACAGGCGACTTATAAACAAACTGAACACCCTAGGGATGGACCCTAGTTACTGCTTGGGTGGGAGGTGACAAAGAGTACAGGTAAATGGAGCTCACTCTGAGGAGAAGGATGTTACCAGTGGTGTGCCCCAGGGATCTGTCCTTGGTCCAATTCTTTTTAACATCTTTGTTAGTGATATAGCGGAAGGGCTGTCGGGTAAGGTTTGTCTTTTGTGGATGATACCAAAATCTGCAATAGAGTAGACACCCAGGAAGGTGTAGATAACATAAGGAGGGATCTAGCTAAGCTTGAAGAATGGTCTAGAATTTGGCAGCTGGGATTTAATGTTAAAAAATGTAAGGTCATGCATTTGGGCTGCAGCAATCCAAGGGAGCAATATAGTCTAGGGGGTGAAGTACTTTTGTCCACTAAAGAAGAGCGGGACCTAGGCGCGATTGTGTCTGATGATCTTAAAGTAGCTAAACAGGTAGAAAAGGTGACAGCAAAAGCTAAATGGATGCTTGGGTGCATACAGAGAGGAATGGCTAGCAGAAAAAAGGAGGTGATAATGCCTCTGTATAAGTCTTTGGTGCGACCTCATTTGGAGTATAGTGTGCAATTCTGGAGACCGCACCTTCAAAAGGATATAAACAGGATGGAGTCAGTACAGAGGGTGGCTACTAAAATGGTTAGTGGTCTTCATTATAAAGCATATGAGGACAGACTTATGGATCTTAATATGTACACCTTAGAGGAAAGGCGGGATAGAGGTGATATGATTGAGATGTTTAAATACCTCCGTGGCATAAATGTTCAGGGGGAGAACCTTTCGATTGAAAGCAAGTTCTGCTATGAGGGGACATGGGATGAGGGTGATGGGGAATAGATTCAGGAGTGATATGCGGAAATATATTTTTACGGAAAGAGTGGTGGATCAGTGGAATAGTCTCCCACTGGAGGTGGTAGAGATGAGGACAGTAACTGAATTCAAAAAAGCATGGGACAAACACAGAGGATCGCTAAAGGAAAAAAGGGGACTGTTGTAGTTGTTGATATGGAAGGACAGACTAGATAGGCCATGTGGCCTTTGTCTGTCGTCATATTTCTATGTTTCTATGTACGAGAAAATATTTTTTCACTCAGCGTGTAATCAAACTCTGGAATTTGTTACCGGAGGATGTAGTAAAAGCTGTTAGTGTAGCTGGGTTTAAAAAAGGGTTGGACAAGTTCCTGGAGGAAAGGTCCATAAACCATTATTAAAAGGGACCCAGGATATCACTGCTTGATCCAATACAAGCATTTTGGAACCTGTGTCTTTTGGGGAAACTGCTAGGTACTTATGACCTAGACTGGCCACTGCTGGAAACAGGACACTGGGCTTGATGGACCTTGGTCTGACCCAGTATGGCATATCTTATGTACCATCCAAATTACATTTACACAATGCAAGGTTCCACATTAGGAACCACCACTTAAGAAAAGGATTTAAGCTCATCATGGATAATACATTGAAACCCTCTGCCCAGTGTGCAGTGGCAGCCAAGAAAGCAAATAGAATGCTTGGAATCATAAGGAAAGGAATGGAGAATAAAACCAAGGATATTGTAATGCCTCTGCATTATTTCAATGATGTGATTGCAACTTGATTATTGTGTGCAGTTCTGGTCACCATATCATAAAAAAGATATAGCAGAATTAGAAAAGAGTAATCAAAATTGTAAAAGGGATGGAAGGATACCCTTTTGAGGAAAGGCTTAAAAGGTTGGGGCTCTTCAATTTGGAAAAGAGACGGCTGAGGGAGATATGATAGAGGTCTATAAAATAATGAATGGAGTGGGACTGGTAAATGTAGATTGATTGTTTATTCCTTCAAAAAGTATGAAGACTAGAAGGCATGCAATAAAATTACAATGTAACCCATTTAAGACTAATAATAGAAAATATTTTTTCACTCAACGGGTAATCAAACTCTGGAATTCATTATCGGAGGTTGTAGTAAAAACTGCTAGTGTAGCTGGGTTTAAAAAAGGTTTGGACAAGAAGAAAAGTCCATAAACCATTATTAAAGAGGACCCAGGAAATCCACTGCTTACCTGGAATAAGCAACGTGGAACCTGCCAGGTACGTGTGACCTGGATTGGTCACTGCTGGAAACAGGATACTGGGCTTGATGGATCTTGGTCTAACCCAGTATGGCATTGCTTATGTTCTTAAATGTTTAGAAAATATTTCCAGTGCAAGTGGCCTGTTCTTTGGGTGTAAAACCTTAAGCTGCTGCTACAGTCCGATCCTGGTGTGAGGGTGATTCTCCTGCAGTAGGTTTCCCATTTGCAGGAGCATGCCAGACTATGTGTGGAGCAATCATCTTTGGAAGCATGGAAGTCTTGATCCTCTTGGAGTTGGGAGTCCCAGGGCCTGCGATGTCGCCAAAGGTGGTTGTGGCAGATGAAGAGTGGTTTTGTGAAAATCACAAACCTGGTGAGTTGATTGTGATACATATTCTTTTTCTGCACCTGCTCCTTTGAGGAGTATGAGGTGTGATCAAAAAATATTTTGACTTGTTATGTAGCTATATAACAATACGTCACACCATGATGCTATTAAAAATGCAGTGACCTAGATATGTGCTCTGCATGTACAGTGTAGCATGGTTGCAGAACACCTGTACTTTTTAAAATCATGTGATCTTTTGTATCATGTAAAAGCAATTTGTCAGATTTACGGAGTGAAAAAAATTGAACAGTGAATTTGCATTAAATTCTACCAGAAACTTGGAGATTTGTGCAATGAGATTTATGATAAGTTACAGCAAGTGTATAGCAATGAATGCATGAATCATGCTCGAGTTTGACTGATACAAATGTTTCCAAGAGGGCCACCAAAGTGTTGATGGTGATGAACATTCTGGAAGGCCATCCACAAGCAGGAATGAAGACAAAGTCGAAGCAGTGCGTGCACGCCACAATATGCTCAAATTACCAACTGACCATCAGGGAGTTTGCCAAGGACATGGACAAAGGTTTCATGTTAGTACAGTCCATTCCTACTGTTGATTTGGGGATGTGTCTGCAAAATTTGTGCCAAAACTCCTGTTTCCTGACCAAAAAGAAGATTGACTGTCTGCAGCCAGGGAATTGTTGGAATGCATTGAAAATGACTCAGATTTCATCAAAAAGATTATTACTGGTGATGAATTGGGGGTTTATGGCTATGACCCAGAAACTAAGGCTCAATCCTCACAATGGAAGACTCCAGACTCTCCCAGACCCAAGAAAGCCTATCAGGTGAGGAGTAATGTCAAGGTCATGCTCACAGTCTTGATTACCAGGGTACCGTTCATCATGAGTATGCTCCAAAAGGCCAAACCATTAATAAGGAGCACGACATCCAAGTTCTAACTCATTTGAGAGATGCAGTTTGTCGTTACAGGCCAGAGTTGCACAGGAATGGTGAATGCTTGCTTCATCACATCTTGTCCAGCAGTTCTTTGCCAAACACCAAATCGAGCAAGTCCGTCAGCCTCCATACTCACCTGACCTCGCACCCTGTGACTTTTTCTTGTTTCAACAACTGAAATTATCACTGAAAG
The DNA here is from genome assembly GCA_033557465.1 of Ichthyophis bannanicus. Taxonomy (NCBI): domain Eukaryota; kingdom Metazoa; phylum Chordata; class Amphibia; order Gymnophiona; family Ichthyophiidae; genus Ichthyophis; species Ichthyophis bannanicus. The sequence goes on from CM066045.1 coordinate 61,359,718, forward strand.
GAAAGAGACCATTAAGCAAAATTCGACATAGCAGCTTCACAGCATAACAAAAGAGGCATTTCAAAATTGTTTCCAGCAGCTGCAGGAATGCTGGAAGTGTTTTTTATTGGAAGGGGACTACTTTGAAGGAGACCGAGTGCAATAACTGTCAGTGTTATACCTCTTGTGTTATTATACACGTCTCAATACTTTATCACACCTTGTACTGTCCTCAATAAATTATTAAAGAAAATGCACAAGCCCTTCGTGGGAGACCTCCTGACCAGTAGTAGGAGCCAGTTCTGTGGGCCGCAGTGAGCGCAGTGGCATTTGCCTACCAGTGCTTTGGTCCTACCATGCTTGGAGGTAGGTTTCCCTTTTTTCAGGTGAATGGGATCAAGTGCTTGTGCTTTTACCTTTGTTTTGGATGTGTGCACATTTTCATTCCTTCCCTGCAGCCTGGCTGGAGTTGGGCAACCTTAGGAAAAGTACATTGAGCCAAGTTTCCCACTGCAATCACAGGACGGCGCTGGTCTTGCATACAGGCTAGACTGAGGCTGCATTGGAGCATGAGCCATAGTCAGAGCAGTTCCAGCTTGGGGAGCATGCTCAATGGTGCCTTCACTTCCCAGTGGTCTAGGAGTGAAGCAGAGGTTTCTCTGGCACAGGCCATATGCTCCAGAGCTCCTGACCACCACCAGCATGCTAGGCCCAAGGGGAAGGTAGAAAGGGAGCTAGACAAATCCTGAGATGGTTTCACAAAGAAGCTTCCATTATTATTAGGCATATTGTTGTGCTTATTTCCTGGTGTGCAGGATTTTTGCTTGGAGGAGAGGAGGGATAGGGGAGATATGATTCAGACCTCTAAATACTTAAAGAGAAATCATGAACAAACCAACCTCTTCCAAAGACGGGGAATCGGTAAAACTAGAGGGTATAACATGAAGCTGCAAGGTGGCAAATTGAAAGGCAATGGCAGGAAATACTTTTTCACTGAAAAGGTGGTGGATGCTTGGAATGCCCTCCCGCTGGAAGTGGTGGGGGTAAACACAGTGACAGAATTCAAAATGGCATGGGACAGACATAGTGGATCCCTTTACAGCAACAGGATAAAATCAAAATAAACAGAACCATCTAATTTCTCAACAAATAGGGGTGTCCCCCTAAACAAAGACATGGGGAGGGGTGGCCTGCACAGAGCAGCAGGTGCACCTACTTTTGCCTTCTTACTGGGCAGACTAGATGGACCATACTGGTCTTTATCTGCCATCATTTACTATGTTACTATGAGAGAGAACCACTTGCTGTTGGGTCATATCTACCCTGCCTGTCTACAGAGAAAACTATGGAATGATTAACTTCCCGTTCACACTTCATGATGCAACTTTCTCACAATGTGGTTTTTGGATGTAGCATGACCAGATCAAAATTATTCAGACACCATTTTTCATTTACATTTTTATGTTAAGCCTAAGGCACTGTTTACTTGCTTAGAAAGCACCTCTCTGCTCAACCACTCTCACTATTACACATCTATGTAAAATCAGCCATTGCTATTGCCCTTCCCATGTCCCTATATAAGCCAAGCACAAGTGTAAAATAATAAAACATGCATCTGTTTATTACTAAAAAATGTAGAACAAATCCCAAAGACCACTCCAGAGCTAACACGAAAGCAGACCTTTTGAAGAACAAAAGTACCACAGACTAACATACTGAGGGGACAGTTTACTAAAACATGCTACCCAGGTAGTGCTTGTGTGGGTGGCCTATGGGCCCTCATGTTGCAGCACAGGCTGTGAAGGTGGCTGGCCCTTGAACTCATAATGCCTTTGCAGACATCACTCATCAGCAAAATGGGACAGTGAAATGTTTTATAGATCACCTTCAAATAATATTGTTGCTGTTGTCTTGCACTTCATACCACTAAAGCCTGGGTAAACTAGCAGCTCTTTTCCATGACAATATGATTAATATGATGACATAAACATGAGTTAGGAATAATTCCATGGCTGGTGGCAGCTCACAGCAGCACCAACATCCATCCAAGTTATAAATTACGTTTGCTGGCACTTTATTCGTCATGAAACTTTAATGAGACATTTAAGAAGAAAATCCTTCTACGCAGCAGAATAAGCCCTGATTAGGAAAGGTTGACGGGAGCTTAGCATGCAGATGTTAATATATGCAGTGCTGGCTCTTCTGAAGACTGAATTTTTTGCTCCTACACTGTGGAACTCCACTTGGAGCTCCAACCGTAGGAAAATTAAACAACACTCCAAAAAAAGGACCAAGATGTGGCTCTTCAATCAGGACTTTAGCAACTGTTCATGACTTGATTGAGTCGGTTTAAGATATTAACTAGCTATAAGCAGATGTGCTTTCTTTTAATATATTTTCTATGTAATTATATTTGTATTATGGGTGACACATGTTGAACTTAATGCATGAAGCATATAAGTAAATCAAACAGATCAACAGCTAACAGAGCCTTCCGACTCTGCGCCCCAACTTTATGGAACACCTTACCATCACAAATCAGAGCAATCCCCAATTTGAGTCCGTTCAGAAAGGCGATAAAACATTTCCTCTTCATTAAATATCTCAATGACAGCTCCGAACATAACCCCCAGACGAATAGCAGAAGTGGTCAAACAGGCAGACCCTCACAACAGACCAACTCCACAATGTAAATAACAAGCAGTTTCATGTACTGTTGTACCACCTATGTATATAGTTAACCACCGATGTATATAGTTAACCATGATATCCCTTATAAGATAAACCACCATTGTATTTAGTTACCCTGTTTCTCCAAGTTATACTTCCTGTTCAATGTAATGACCAGACATATGTAAATTGTCGGATGTTTTCTGTTTAATGTAAACCGCGCTGATGTCTAAGAGTGCGGTATATAAGAATTGTTAATAAATAAATAAATAAAATAAAAATAAGTAAATTCTAAACAGGAAGCCATCTCCCCCACCCCTCTCTAGAGTATGACTAAAAATTGCTACTACAGATAAATATCAAATGTCATTTTGTTTTAAAATTTTTGATTGGTGCTGTTGACTGTGATGTCACACATTCACCAGGAATTAATGACATCACACACTATCAGCCAATAACCTCCCATTCCACATAAAATCATTATGGCATTGTTTAGACATATGCTGTAACTTGGTACAAGATAACTTGATTGTATTTCAAAAGTACCAATGCTTAACAAAGCATATGACTCATACACTGTGTATCTTCTGCAAAAATAAGAATGCAGGCAAGTGCGCTTGTTTCTCCATAGACTAGTGAAATATCAGTCACACAGCAAACCCATGTTACAGGGAAGTAGCCTCACTTCCCCCTATGGGTACAAAACATTGCATACTTTAAAAACCAAACAGCAGCTTCTGAGTAAAGGAGCCTACACCATAAAAAAAAGATGCCTAAAGGGTAAAGAAAGCATCTGGCTTCCTTTGCTGCTGTGATTGGAAACTGCCGTTTCTCAGCTTTCATGTATTATCAAATGAGAAGATCAAATTCCCAGTTCTTGGAACAGTGAAACAGAAAATAAATTGTAGCACCTCTTACTCTCCACACAAAGTAAAAAGAAAAACAATCATAGTGACCTAAAATTTTGTTGTTAGGACACTTTAAAAAAAAATAAACTATACAGGGGACACAAAACTAGCCAGGAGATCCTGTTAAATATTTTAGAAAAGGTGATCTTTTAGGCTCCTGATGCATTTTTAGCTATATAGAAATAAAAGGGCTCTGGAAGATTTGTTATGGAAATTCTCAATACTATGGGCCATGTTTACTATATGTTATCATACTCTATCTGCTGCAGCACCCATGTTATTCTTACATGCACAGTAGCAGATACGCAGCATACTAAACATGGCTCTCTCTGCAGATAACAAGCCTCGAACTGGAAACATTCTATTCAACCAGCTGCAATTACTTATTAAAGTGCACTAGAGTTCTGTAACTGTGTTTATCACAAAAACAAACACATGACATTTGCAACCACTGTGTGCTAACTCCTAGGGGTGTCTCCAGCATGTTTCTGGAAATTACTGTCCTAAGGCATCACAGAGGCATGATCAATTACCATGAGCGTACTTAACTCCAACTACTAAGGTGGCATTAGTGAATCCGCATTAAGAGCATGGGTTACAACTAGCACACAGAGGTTCTATGGTTTTCACTATGGGCCAGAAGCTTACTTTGTTTAGACCAGGCTACAGTGATAGACCCTGGTGCTAATTTGATTCTGTCTGGCAGGCTACACAGGGGAGGAAGGAAGCTGGATGTTTAAGCAATGGCCACACACATATTGCTGGTTATTTAGATTAATGCAGAGCTTTCTGGTTAGCCATGGGAAAGGTAGGTGCTGAAGGAAAGTAAGTGGGGATTATTGTATAGTGCAGTAGGAAGGAGGAAGACAAGAAAAACAGCCTGGGCAAAGAGGAATATTGCAAGTTGTCACACACTATGGCTGTTAGATGAGATATATTTTTAGCAGTGGATTAAGCACAGTTACTCACCTGTAATAGGTGTTCTCCGGGGACAGCAGGAATCCATCCTCACATATGGGTGATGTCAACAACGATGAAGCCCTACGCAGAACCTTCTCCCCAGCTTTCAAGAAAGCCTTTGGGAGATGTACCAAGCATGTGTGGTCCCCTTCCCTCCCAAGGGTGCCATCTTGCCTCAATCAAATGACAAAGACAGCAAAAATGATAAAGCGTAGTTACTCACCTGTAACAGGTGTTCTCCAGGAGCAGCAGGAATCAGTCCTCACATATGGGTGACGTCGGCGCCGACGGAGCCCTCGCGGAGCAATTTTCCCCAGATTTCAAAGAAAGCCTTTGGGAATTGCAGCGCGCATGCGCGGTCCTCTTCCCGCCCAAGGGTGCCATCTTGCTCAGTCAGATGACATAGCTAAAAGACAGCAAAAATAAACAAAAACGAAAGCATATAACTGCAACTCCGAGGGTTGTGAGGACTGATTCCTGCTGCTCCTGGAGAACACCTGTTACAGGTGAGTAACTACGCTTTCTCCAGGACCAAGCAGGAAGTCAGTCCTCACATATGGGACTCCCAAGCTTAAGGCTACCGGAAACCCTAAGCACAAAAATGAGCTCCCTCAAGGTCAGTAGCACAGAAGGAAGGAATCTTCTCTGAATATGTCTCCAACCGGTAGCCCAACATCCGGGACGGAGGGTACTATACCTCGAAGAGGTTACGGAGGACTGCCTGTCCGAAAGCACTGTCCCTGCGGGACTCCCTCTCCAGGCAGTAATGGGCTGCAAAAGTCTGGCTTGAAGACCAAGTAGCAGCCCGGCAGATGTCTGCCAATGGAACAGAGCAGAGGTAAACTACTGACGGAGCCTTCGCCCGAACACGATGAGCTGTGACTCTACCTTCCAGCACGAGGCCCGCAGCCTCGTAAGCCCAAGCGATGCAGTCTGCAATCCAGATGGACAGAGTACGCTTGGAGACAGGGAGCCCCAACTTGTTGGGGTCATAAGACACGAAGAGCTGAACAGCCTTTCGGTGCTCCCGCGTACGGTCAAGGTAGAAGGTCAACGCCCTTCTACAGTCCAGGGTATGCAGGACCATTTCAGCTTGGCTGGAGTGCGGCCTGGGAAAGTAGGTCGGAAGTACCACCTCCTGGTTGATGTGAAAAGGGGAAACCACTTTGGGAAGAAATTTGGGGTGAGTCCGTTTGACTACCCGGTTCTTGTAGAACCTAGTGTAAGGAGGATCAGAAACCAGGGCCTGCAGCTCACTAACGCGTCTAGCAGAAGTGAGGGCTACCAAGAACAAGGTTTTCCAGGAAAGAAAACGTAGTGGACAGGTAGCCATAGGCTCAAAAGGCGGACAGGTAATCCGCTGCAACACCACATTAAGGTCCCAGTCCGGGGCTGGCGGGCGCAAAGGTGGCTTAAGGAGAAGGAGGCCTCTGAGAAACCAAGCCACCAAAGGGTGGCTGGAAAGAGGTCTACCATCCACTGGCATGTGATGCGCAGAAAGAGCACTGAGGTGGACCTTTACCGAGTTGGACTTTAGTCCCAGGTTGGAGAGAGAGAGCAAGTACTGCAAGACCACTGATGCTGAACAGGAGAAAGGATCTTGAGACTGCTGAGTACACCAGACGGAGAACCGACGCCACTTGAGAGCGTAGGACTTCCGGGTGGAGGGCCGCCTGGAGGCCAAGACGACCTCCTCCACATCTGGAGGTAGCTGCAGAGGAGCAAGGACTACCCTTTCAGCAGCCAGGCCATCAGATGAAGGGACCGGAGATTGGGGTGTAGGAGAGTCCCCTGATCCTGCGACAGGAGGTCGGGCTGAAATCCCAGTGGAAGAGGAGTGTCTACCGCTAGCTGCATCAGAAGCGGGAACCAAGGTTGTCTCGGCCATCGGGGAGCCACGAGGATCAGCCATGCTTTGTCTCGGAGAACCTTGAAGAGCATCCGAGACACCAGTAGCATGGGAGGAAAGGCATACAAGAGGCCGGTGGACCATGGAATTAGAAAAGCATCCGCCGCTACCCGGAGAGGATGTGGCTGACGAGAACAGAATCTGGGCAGCTGCCGGTTCAGAGGACTGGCAAACAGATCCATGGTGGGGAGGCCCCACTTGAGAAAGATCCGCTGAACCACCAGCGGATCCAACCTCCACTCGTGTGGTTGGAGGATCCTGCTGAGCTTGTCGGCCAGGTAATTTTCTTGACCTGGGAGATAGACAGCCTTGAGGATGATGCCGTGGTGGACAGCCCAAGAGCACAGTTTTTGTGCCTCCTGACAGAGAAGGAAGGAGCCTGTTCCGCCTTGTTTGTTCACGTAGAACATTGCAACCTGATTGTCCGTCTGTATCATCACCGACTGGTGAGAAACCAGGTGAGAGAATGCTTTGAGCGCTAGGCAGATGGCTCTGAGCTCTAGGAAGTTTATCTGTTGAGCAGACTCCCAAGGAGTCCAGAGGCCTTGAGTACAGGTCTCCTGGCAATGTGCACCCCAACCTAGGAGAGAAGCATCGGTCGTCAGGACGTGAGAATGCGTAGGGGGCTGAAAAGTCACTCCTAGTACTAGGTTGGGCAGATGAAGCCACCATTGTAGAGAAGAGACCAGCTGGTCGGAGATCTGCACGGAGTCCGCAAGGCTCCCCGTGGCCTGATGCCATTGATTGCGAAGGCACCACTGAGCAGGACACATGTTCAGTTGGGCATTGGGTGTCACATGGACCGTGGAAGCCATATGGCCGAGCAGTCGCAGAAAATGTCTGACTGGGACCAGCGCATTGCTGTGAAAGTGGTCGGCGAGGTCCATGAGCCGCCTGGCCCTGTCCAGAGGGAGGAAGGCCCGCGCTTGAAGTGTGTCCAACCGGGCGCCGATGAACTCGAGATTTTGAGAGGGGAGCAAAGTGGACTTTGCGAAGTTTATGACAAAACCCAAGTGTTGGAGCAGGGCCACAGTGCGCTGAGTGGCGTGAGTGGCCTCTTGGGAAGACTGGGCTCTGATGAGCCAGTCGTCCAGGTATGGGAACACAAACAGACCTTGAAGTCTCAGATAAGCCGCCACCACAGCGAGGCACTTGGTGAACACCCTGGGTGCGGAGGATAGGCCAAAGGGCAGTACCCTGTACTGGTAATGATTTCCTCCTACAACAAATATGAGATATTGCCTGTGGTCCGGATGAATGAGGATATGAGTATATGCATCTTTCAGATCCTAGGAGCATAGCCAGTCTCCCTGCTGGAGGTAGGGCAGCAGAATTCCAAGGGTAAGCATCTTGAACTTTTCCTTTGCAAGGAACTTGTTGAGGTTTCGCAAGTCCAGGATGGACCTGAGGCCTCCTGTTCTTTTGGGAATCAGGAAGTACCTGGAGTAAAACCCCTGGCCCTTCAGGTGGTGGGGCACTGGTTCCACGGCTTGTTCCTGAACAAGACTTGCTAACTCCTGAAGTAGTAAGTCCCTGTGCAAAGGCAGTCTGGGAGGCTCCCCTGGAAAGTAGGAGGGAGGTACCTGGTGAAAGTGAAGAAGATAACCCTTTTGAACTATGTGACGTACCCAGGTATCTGTGGTGATGGTGGACCACCTGTGGGCAAAGTGGACCAGCCGGCCTCCTGTGCTTAGAGAAACCAGCTGAGGGGGAGAGGCTATGCTGAGGAAGTCAAAAACCCCCACCCTGCTGAGCAGGGGCCGGTGGTGCAGGCTTGGGGGCTTGCTGCCTACGGGACCCATTACCCCGTCCCTTGGCCTGCTTTCCCTGTGGGGGAGCCACTGAGGCCGGATATTGAGGGTAGTATTTATAGGCAGCACCTTTCCTCGGGTAAAAGGGCTTTTTCCCCGAGGCCTTCTTCTTTTGAGAAGGGGCAGAGGTCTTCCTCGAGAGACGAGTCCTGATGAGAGTCTCCATCTCGATTTGTGCAGCCTTCTCATCCATGGGCTTGCCAAAGAGGTTATCACCTCGGCAGGGGACATCGACCAACTTGTCCTGTACCCAGGGTTCGAGGTCGGACGTCTGAAGCCAAGCCTGGCGGCGTCCACCGATGCCGGCCGCAGCTACTCGAGCCGACGCCTCAAAACCATTGTAGGCTGCTCGAGAGATAAACTTGGAGCACTCTCGAATACCAGTAGACAAGGATTGGAACCTCTGCAAAGGTTCGTCAGAGAGACCAGCAGAGAACCCGGCTATTTCCTTAGCCAGGTCTCGGAGATACATGCCCATGTAGAGCTGGTAGGTCTGGACTCGACAAGCAAGCATAGAGCCCTGGAAGCACTTCCTACCGAGGGCATCCAGGCTTCGGGCTTCCCTACCAGGGGGCACCGAGGAGTGCATTTTTTGACTCTTTAGTCTATGCATGGCCGATTCCACCACCATGGAATGGTGCGGTAGTTGTGCCTTCTGGAAGCCGGGGCTCTTGCGGACTCGATAAATGGAATCGACCCGCTTGCTTAACACCGGCGACGACGCCGGGCTCTCCCACATGCAGAAGAGAAGTCGTTCCAGCATCGGAGGAACCGGTACAATAAAGGCCTCCTTCGGGGAGAGTCATATTGGAGGGCATCGAGTTCTTCGACTCGAGGCTCCTCCTCGGGATCCGCAGGGAAGGCCAAGGCCTTGGCCATATCCCTCACGAAGTCCGAGAACCGGGTATCCTCCGGGGGGGACCGTCTCCGAGGTTCAGACTCTTCGTCCTCAGATTCCCAGGCCGACTCCTCGGAGGAGGAGTCGATCGGCTCCGGTCGGGCGGGCACCGATGCTATCTGCTCCGACGCCGAGGGAGTCGGCGTCGACGACCTCGGTCCCGAATGGGAGGCCGAAGGAGACCTCGACCGAGGATCGACTCGAGCCCTCATGGACTCGAGGATCGGCTCGGTCTCCGGGGTCGATTTGGAGGTCGACGTCCCGGCGGTCAGGGCAGAAGCACCAGCGAGGCCAGCGATCAATACTCGCTGCTGGTCCAAGAAGGCAGTCAGACTGCTCTCCAAGGCCGTCAACCTGAGTCCGAGCTCAGGAGACCCAGCAGCCCCCGACTCGGGCCCCGACGGCGTCGGGCCCGACGTCGGGTCCTTCGGAGGCGAGTCAACAAGGACAACAGTACTCACGTGAGCGGGCAAGTCCACCTCGAGTTGAGGATGTTTTGACGGCCTCTCCGTCTCCGAGGACCCGGGACGGGAATCGGGGCTATGCGACCTGGCCCTCGAGGAACCAGGAGTGTCCACCGATCCCGCCCTCGCGGGTTTCTTCTTCCGATGATGTTCCCGGGTAGGAGACCCCCTTTCAGAGGAACTTCGACGATGCTCAGGACCAGAGTCCCGAGACGTCGAAGCCTCCGACGAGGTCCGAGCCCGGCCGGAGTCAGAGAAGATACGCTCCCGCTGGTGCTGCCGACTCCTCAAAGCTTTTGAGGACATTTTGCCGTATGGCACACAGATCAGGGAGTCATGATCTGGGCCGAGGCAGCAGAGGCAGAAGTCATGAATGTCTGTAAGAGACATGAGTTTCTTACAGAGATCACACTTTTTAAAGCCGCTGGCAGCCATCGGGGGAAAAAGGGCCCCTGCGAGGTCGAATGACCGGGCTGCCAGGGAAAAAGGAAAAAGGCGCGAAATCTGTCACGAAGGACAAAAACCCGAAAAATAAGGAACGGACTCGCAACCGACGTCGCGAGTCCGGGCGGGAAAAGAACCAAAGAAAAAAGGAAAATAGAGAAAAAAATCAACTTTTCTGCGGGGATTCACAGGCAACGTCTGTAGGGCTCCGCGGAAAAAAGAAGACTGAGCAAGATGGCACCCTTGGGCGGGAAGAGGACCGCGCATGCGCGCTGCAATTCCCAAAGGCTTTCTTTGAAAGCTGGGGAAAATTGCTCCGCGAGGGCTCTGTCGGCGCCGACGTCACCCATATGTGAGGACTGACTTCCTGCTTGGTCCTGGAGAAGAAGCAACTCCAGGGGGAGGGAGGGTTGTGAGGACTGATTCCCGATGTCCCCAGAAAACCCCTGCCACAGGTGAGTAACTACACTTTCTCCAGAAACAAGCAGGAAATCAGTCCTCACATATGGGACTCCCTAGCTACAGGCCACCGAAAAACCTGTAGAAATGCCACAGGTGACCAGGAAAAGGTGAGCCATGAGCAGCAGCAATTGAGTCTTAAGGAAAGATTCTCAAGAGACCCAAATGTCCAATGAGAATCAACACTCCAGTAGCCTGAACACAGAAGGGTTGGAGGGCAAGAGTTGCTTACACCCCTGAACTGATGACTGAGCACAGCCTGGCTGAAGGTGCTGTCCTGTCGGGATTCCCTCTCCAGGCAGTAATGAGCTGCAAAAGTGTGGACTGAAGACCAGGTAGCAACACGGCAGATGTCCAACAGAGGGACAGAATGCAGGTTTGCCACAGACACCACCATAGCCTGGACACTGTGCGTCATGACCCAGCACTCCAGTGAGAGCCCAGCCTGCCCACAGGCAAGGGCAATGCAATCCACCACTCAAGAGGACAGAGGTTTGCTTGGTCACCACCTCCCCCAGCCGACTGGGGTTATAGGAGATGAAAAGCTGAGAGGCTTTGTGGTGGCCCTTGGTATGTTGAAGGTAGAAGGACAGGGCCCTCTTACAGTCCACAAACGTCTGAAGCTCGCTTACCCTGCAAGCGGATTGAGTGCCATGAGAGATACCATAGGTGGCAGGTAGCCAGGGGCTCAAATGGTGGCCTGGTGAGCTTGGATAGCACCACACTGAGATCCCACTCCGCCACTGGAGGGCAGATGGAGGGCTTAGATAACAAGAGGCCCCTCAAGAAGCAGGTCACGAGGGGTTGGAGAGAGAGGAGCTTGCCCTTGTTAAGGTGGTGGTGCACCGCTAGAGCACTCAGTGCTCCCTGACCGAGTTGGACTTCAGTCCTGTCTGCAACAGGTGGAGCAAATACTGCAGTACAAGCTGCACAGAGCACAAGAACAAGTTAACTTGCCATTCTGCACACCACACTGAGAATCTGTGCCATTTGAAGGCATAGGCTCGTCTCATAAAGATCCTATGGGAGGCCCAGAGGACTTCTATCTCCCCGGAGAGGTTGAATAGGGCCAAGGCTATTCTTTCAGCAGCCAAGCCATTAATGACAGGGACTCCAGGTTAGGGTGTAGGAGGGATCCCTCCTCCTGCGACAGTAACCCCAGGGCACTCCCCAGGGAGACCAGAGGCACCGAGGACAAACGGAGGAGCAGCGGGAACCATGATTGCCTGGGCCACCAGAGGGCAAACAGAATCAGTGACACCCCATTGCACTGAGCCTTGAAAAGGGTCTTGGCAATCAGTGGTGTGGGTGGGAAGGCATAGAGAAGACCCTCCGTCCACGGGATGAGAAACGCATCCACTGCCACCCAAGAGGGGTACAGTTGGCAGGAACAGAAGTGGGGCAGCTGAGTGTTGGTTTGGCTCATGAAGAGGTCCATCAGTGGAACTCCCCAGAGACTGAAAAGCCGAGAAGCCACACTGGGGTCCAGTCATCACTCTTGTGGCTGAAGGACCCTGCTCAGCTTGTCTGCTAGGGCACTGAGCTGGCCCAGCAATACCCTGTCCGCAGGAGTATCGCATTGTGGAGGCAAAGGGCATAAGGACCCTGTGCTCCCCTGCTTGTTCACATAGAACATCGTCACATGATTGTCCATTTGGATCAGGACTTACTGGTGCTGCAGGCGGTGGCAGAAGGCTCGGAGAGTCAAGAATATGGCCCAAAGCTTCAGCAGGTTGATCTGCAGTTGGCTTTCTGACTGCGACCAGCTGCCCTGGGTGCAGAGATCTTCGCAATGAGCATCCCAAACCAGCCAGGTGGTGTTCGGAGTGAGAACCCTCTGGAGATCGGGGGGCCTGTAAGGGCATCTCTGCCTGGAGGTGCTGTGGAACCTGCCACCAGCTGAGGGAGTTCGCAAGTTGGTGGGTCATCATTACCCTGTCCCGCAGCTGTCTGATGGCCAGGGTCCACTGGGAGCAGAAGCACCATTGGATTGCTCTCATGTGGAGGCGGGCATCCAGGGTAACATGGACTGTGGATACCATGTGGCCTAGCAGACATAGGAGGTAAGCAGACATAGTGCATCTGCATTGTATGTCTACAACCATTGCCCTAAGGCGGTCGGCCCTGTCCTGGAGTAGGAACACTCTGGCCTGAGGGTGTCCAGCTGGGCTCCTATGAACTTCAGACACTGTGTCAGGAGGTGGTGAGACTTGGGGTGGTTTATGACAAACCCTAGATGCTCCTTGGGCATAGCCGGCTGGGGTGGGCTGGCTATGCCCAAGGAGTCAAAAGCTCCTGCCAGGCTGTGCCAGAGCTGGTGCCTGGGTTTTGGAAGCCTTCAGCCTACGAGGATCATTCTCTTGTCCCTTGGCCTGCTGACCGTGCTGGGGAAGCCTGATATGACCAAGATGTAGATGCTGTTTGGCTAGAATGAAAACACCCCCACCTTTGCGATTAGTCCTGGGGCAATGGAATAGGTGGAGTTTGTTGTTGAAAGGTGATTCATTAGTACAGTGTCACTGTCTGTAAGCCAGGACTCAGTGGCACATATGTCTACCTTCTGAAGCATCTGGAACATTCCACCCTATCGAAGGCCTTTTCTGCATCTACTGCCATTAGCACACATGGCTCCTGATGTCACTGGGCCACCCCATATCAAATTAAGCACCTTCCTAATATTAACTGAGGCCTGTTGACCAGGGATGAAGTCTGTTTGGTCCTGATGGATCAAGGAAGGCAAATGAGTAGCCAAAATCCTGGCCAAAATTTCTGCATCTAAGTTGATTAAGGAAACTGGCCTGTAAGAGTTATACACTGTCACATCTTTGCCCTGTTTTGGGAAATCGTGATTCCTGCTGTTGCCATAGAGCTAGGTGGCCCCTCCCTCTCATGGACCATATTGAGACTTCCACCAAGAAATCAGCTATGTCCCCTTGAAACATTTTGTAAAACCCAGATGAAAACCCATCTAAGCAGGGTGCCTTCCCCTCCTTCAGTCCCTTAATAGCCTCCTACACCTCCTCCAAAGTAATATCTCTATCCAACCCATCCCTCTCCACTGCCCTAGCCTCCCCATCCCACCTCTCTCCAGTCACAACCTCTGGGGCATACAGCTTCTTGTAAAAATCCCAAACGTGTCAGAAATAGCATCTGAGGCATAAACTAGCTGCCCTATTTCATCCCTAATTTTACAGATATGCTGTTGATTTCTCTTTGCCCTCAATTTATTGGCCAATAATCTACCCATCTTAATGTTCCATTCAAAATATTGCTGTTTGAGCTTATTCATTTAAAAAGCAACGTCCTACATTTGTAGCTGCTCCAATTCCCTTCGCAAAGTTTCCACTGCCCTCAAATCCCTTTTTGCCTGCGTCTTCGAATGGCATGCCCTAGCAACCCTTATCTTTTCCCTTAGCTGATCCTATGCCCTAAATCTTTCCTGTTTTAAATATGCCACCTGTGGAATCAGAACACCCCTCAAAACTGCTTTAAGCCCATTCCACACTACTCTGACATTTAAATCATATATATATTTTTCTACAAGAGCAGCTAAGGGCTTTTTTTGGATTTGAAAGTCTCTAGTTGGACATTCTCCCCACAAATTTTGGATGACTGATTTGGGAGCAGAGTTCCTTGCACCGATTACCTCATTTTCTCTATATTTTCCTCAATATTCCAATTTTCTTCCCTCTCCCCCTCCTTTCAGAATTGTGGACTAACAGAAGATAGATAATGTTTTTTTCTGATCTTATTTCCTTCTTATTTTTGAAGACATTTATACTTGTGTAATTTGCTAAAAACTAAAATATAAAATTTTAAAAAATACAAAACAAAAACAAAAATGCTTCACTTTTTAACCATCACAGATGAACTGATCCTATAATCCAGGAATGAATGATTTCCAAAGTTAAAATGATTAAATACATGGAAACAAGAAAGGATTTAATGATCTGTGTTTTCTAACACATTATAAACCATATAATTCTAGTATTTTGTCATCTTCTGTTCATCCATCCATCCATCCATCTCTCACTCCTCTTCTCCTTCACACTTTCATAGCATGTTTATGAATCACTTGTATATTCTAGTATTGCCGTCGTGGTTTTAGCTCCTGAAAGCTAGTCAAAAATGTAATAAGTTTGTTCAATAAAAAGATATCACCTTATTTTTTTTTGTTAACCTTTATTTCTTATTTCCCAAAACGCCCCTGCTACAGTGTTTTAATATCCTTTTATTACTCAATCCTGGAGGAAAAGGGGAGTTATTTAAAAAAATATACACATTTTGTCAAATAAGTTTTTAATGTAGTAATTAAAAACCTAATGAACTGTTTCTGTAAAACGTCTCTAAAAATTTCTCCACGGTAAACGTTTACAGCTGAGAACAACAAACAATAATATATGCATCTCAATCCTATTTTGGCATTAGCTTTTTCTTTCAAATTCTTTGGCATAAAATTCTAATTTTTACAACTTATCACAGCATTTTTCTCTTCCCCACACAGCCTGAATACATCAAGACCTCCAGAATCATGCAAGATCCTCGACAGGATCCTGTCTTCATCACCATGACTAACATGGAATGGGTGTCCCAGACTTGTGTCTACAGCTCAACCTGCACTGCAGAAGGGCCACTGCATCTCAACAGGCAAAAAAGACAGCCGGGATGCAAGCCAGAGTAAGTACAGAAGCCCTTGAGGAAAAACATGCTGTCAGGGAGCACTAACTGCAGCTTCTGGAAGGTGTTTAGGACCCAAGAAAAACTGAATAATAAAAACAATAAAAGGATTTGAGGAGAGCAGAGGGATCTATCTGTATAACGAGGTGGATAGACTGTGGTGGGGTGGCTACTGTATGCCCAGAAGAATCTTCTAGATTTTTCTGAATTGTTGGTGAGCAATTCCATCCATGGCATCATTGGCTGACATCAATGTGCGGCTGACTCATCCTGCTTGTTCATGGAGAAAGTGAAAGTGGTACTTTTCAAACTTTTATCCCATTTTAACAACTGAAAATTCACGTGACCCCAGATGATGAAAACTCAAAATAGCAGATTTCCAGTCTCCTTCCTCTCCTCATCTAAAGCAGGAAGGCAGCAACAACAGTAGCAACAGTCAGCATAGGGTTGCTTGTCAGTGTGTAGTTTGTGCTTACAGACCTCAGTACAGCATGGGTTTCAAGCCTAACAGGAAACTTACCCAGGAGGGGACAAGGGCCTATGAATGTTCACTGGCTCACAGGCCACATGCTGACTGGTGATTGCCAGTACAGTCAAACCTCGGTTTTCATATGCCCTAGTTTTCGTACGATTCGGTTTTTGTTGACTTTTTTCGTCAAGATTTTGTCCCAGTTTTCGTACATTGTCTCAGCTTTCGTACAGTTGAAAATGGAGCACCATCTTGTGGACAGAAGTGGGATTTTCTTTAGTTTGATTCTCTTGCTGATTGACTGTCTTCCATATGCTAACAAGAGTCTTCAATAAAGGTAAAAGTGATGTTAAATGTTCATTTATCCATTTCATTAGTAATTTATATTTATTTCTCATTGTTTTCTGTATGTAAAAATATAGTTATCTATAAAATGTATTTTTTGTTAATATTTGTGGGTTCTGGAACAGATTAATTGGATTTACATTATTTCTTATGGGAAATACTGCTTCAGTTTTCATACATTCGGTTTAGTCAGACTTTTTCGAACGGATTAATCACGAAAACAGAGGTTCCACTGTACTTGCCATAGGACATAGTGAAAGACCAGAGAGAAGGGGAAATGGCTATGCTTCTGTGCCCTATCCACTGATGTGACTGATTTGGGGTCCCAATCCCAAGTTTGGGAACTACTTATCTAAACCCTTGTTCTGTCTTAGTGTTGACAGTGTTCAGGTAGCCTAGGGACTCATCTACTTCACTCTGGTCCAGCCAGATGACCATCAAGATACACCAGAGCTGTCCCTACCCACTTCATGGACTGTTCCACCCATTGCAAACCAGGAACAGGACTGCTTAGATATGGCTTTTATTTTTCAAATGTACATTTCTTTTGTTGCAGGCAGGAAGATGTGGATCATGACTGGGAGACTAGATATGTATCATATTTCTGGCGTTCGTAGCAAGCCACGCTGTCCAGCACCCATTCTCGTGTCACTATGATTGCACCATACTGCTGCTGAATGGCTGAAAAATAAAATCCCAAGAAAACTGAGTGAGGTTGTGAATTCAATGCAGGATTCTGCAAAGACTGACAGGTGGATCCAGTTTTGGTTTAATGCCATCTGTATGCACAGGAGTTGCAGTTCTAATTTTTTTTTTCTTTTTAATGGCAATCCGAACATATAGGCTCGTGGTAAAAGCAGGACTGGATCAGTCTGGTGTTAAAAACACAAACTGGAGTCACATGTCTATCCTACTTCCAAACTCTACAACCATAAGAATATTCTGGTTAACCCTTTATATTCTGTACCTCCTGAACTTTCAGGATCTTGCTATGCTGCACAACATACAGTGGGAATTTAGTTATTGAACAGTTTAGTTAATCTGGTTTAACGTTAAATTAGTTTTCTAGAAGAAACCATGATTTTAGATTTGTTTTTATTTTATTTATTTATTCAATAACACTTATATACCGCACTTTCCAATAGATCAGGTGCGGTTTACAGAGAACAATTTGA
Source organism: Ichthyophis bannanicus (assembly GCA_033557465.1). Classification (NCBI taxonomy): domain Eukaryota; kingdom Metazoa; phylum Chordata; class Amphibia; order Gymnophiona; family Ichthyophiidae; genus Ichthyophis; species Ichthyophis bannanicus. The sequence continues at coordinate 61,376,886 of CM066045.1, forward strand.
ATAAACAGAGGCAAATATAGAGTCTGTTCTTCTTACATGGAACATTAACAAACTATGTGCAGTAGGCTTGTGCCTTAATACATAAAACAAGATCAAAAAGGTCAAACCACTATATACAAGATACTTTTGGTAGAGTACATTGAAACTATGTACATGACATCAGAAACATTGTATTTGGGTTATATACATTGTAGTGCCATAGCAGAAAAGCCATCATGTAGACTTATTGATACCGTATGGGGGAGAGATTAACTTTTCATGTGTTGTTGCATGGTTTGATATATATAATCCTTCTGTTATCCATTGTCATTAAGGGAGAAGGAAGTAGCCTGTAAGCCATAGTGTGACATGAATAGATGGGTTTTTATTTTCTTATGAAATTCTTTGATATCAGTTAGGGTTCTAATTTCTACAGGTAGTGTATTCCATATGATGGGAGCTGAATGTGAAAAAGCCTTGTTGTTGGTTGACTTTTTGGCTTTTATAAAGTCATTCGGATACCTAATATTGTTTGTTTTGCTTATCCTATGAGCAGTATTTGGTATTTCCATATTAATGAGCTTTCCCAGTGTCGGTGGAACCATATTGTTTAATGCTTTGAATGTGGTTATAAGTATTTTGTAATTTATCCTACAGTAGATGGGGAGCCAGTGCAAGTTGGCTAGAATGGGTGTTATGTGCTCAAATGTATGAGTCTTCATGATGGTTCTGGCAGCTGCATTTTGTGCTAACTGGAGTTTTTTTAGGTTCTGTTTTGTTATTCCTAGAAGAGCTATATTTGCAAAGTCGAAGTGGGGTATGATGATTGCTTGTATTATGCTCATAAAGTCGTGTAGATGTACTAGTGGGCGTAGTTGTTTGAGTATTTTGAGCTTGTAGTGGATTTTTTTTGTTATGTTTTTAATATAGGAATCCATACTGAGATTTTTATCTAGAATCACACCTAGATACTTCACCTCATTTTTAGTTTTGATCTCATGATTCTGTAGGGTAATGGATGTTGGGGGGTATATGATTGTTTTTTTGTTACAAATAAAATGTCTGTTTTTGAGTAGTTTATGTGAAGATTGTGTTCTTTTAGCCATATTGTGAGTTCATTGAAGCACTCAGATAGTAATTGTATTGGAGGGTTAGGGATCATGAATGGTTTTAACGTCCCCTTGAGCAGGAACAGGGCTTTGTACAACAAATTCACTTGTAAAACTCTGCGGTGACTATTTTTATTTTCTTAATTTTCTGCCTCTGGTTTCCCGGAGTGAATTTTTTTCTCTTTTAACCAATGTATTTCTTTGAATAAGAAGAAATTAGACCTTATCTGCTAATTGTCTTTCCTTGAGTTCTCTCCGGGCCAGTCCAGGACATTAGGGTAATCAACCTCCTCCAGCAGCTGAGGACTGCCTATCCAGCTCCCCCTGTTGTCAGATCCTCAGTCTACTACTGTCAAAGCAGCTTAACCTTCAAACTAGAAACTATGAATTCCTACGAACAACTTTGTGATCCTTTTTCACAGTATCTATGTATTTACTTAATTACCTATTAAAAATTTTCTCTCTTTTTTTCTTCTCTCGGAGGACACACAGACGGAGCCCCCTCTTTCCCAGAGGACCCCCCAAAATCCACATCGATTAGTCCAACACTCTCTGATGCCAGCCTTCCTAAGGTCAGCCTAGACCTTCTCCAGCTTCGACTAACCGTGCCATCCCAAGACACTACAACTGAATTAACGGCTGAGCCCCTAGCCCCGCCGAGCAACTCACAGACGAACTGTGTGGGTCCTGGACTGGCCCGAACTCAAGGAAAGACAATTAGCAGGCAAGGTCTAATTTCTTCTCCCTCTTTGTCTCTCCGGGCCGGTCCAGGACATTAGGGTAGTACCTAAACTCGGGAGGGTCCTGCAAGCCCCGCCATAATTGCCGCGGCCCCCACTTTCGCGTCACCCCTCGCCTGCACATCTAACCTATGGTGCCTTGTGAAAGTATGAAGCGGGGACCATGTTGCCGCTCGGCAGATATCCACCGGCGGAACCAACGCAAACTCAGCCCAAGAAGCTGCTTGGCCTCGAGTAGAATGAGCTTTGAGCCCCTCTGGAGGCGACCTTCCGTTTGCCTCATACGCCGCTCTTATCGCCTGCTTTACCCATTGGGCAATGGAAGCCTTGGTAGCCGCCTTCCCTTTCCGAGCTCCACAAAAAAGCATGAACAACCTATCTGACTTCCGAAACGGCTCCGTTCTCCGAAGATACTGACGTAACACTCGCCCCAGATCTAACTTCCGAAGCACCCCGTCCATTTTACTCTTGTTCTGACTAGAAAAAGTCGGAAGTGCCACTGACTGATTGAAGTGGAACCCCGACACCACCTTGGGAAGGAAGGACGGCACTGGCCGCAACATCACCTTTTCCGCTGAAAACTGAACGTACGGCTCCCTACATGAGAGCGCCTGCAGATCCAAGACCCGCCTAGCGGAACACAATGCCATAAGAAAGGCTGTCTTCCAAGATAGCTCCCTGACGACCCTGGCTCAAAGGGAGGCCGCGTCAAAGCCTCTAGCACCAAGAATTGAGGCAGGCTCTGCCCCTCGTGCTGCTCAATACTCCTGGCAGCCAAGAACTGTCCCCCAATACCTTTGTCTTTGTTTTTTTTTTTTTCTTCTCAAGGGAATTTCCTTTGCGTTACTGCCCTGCTAGGGCAAAAACGGCAACCTCTTTTTAGTATATTTAATTTATTTTTCTATTTCCCTGGTCCTGAACTGTTCCATTCCTTTTCGTCTCACCTGTGAGCCACATGTCCTGTTCAGCTGCTGAGGACTGAAAGACTGAGGATCTGACACTAGGGAGAGCTGGGTAGGCTGTCAGCAAGATTTTTCAGAATTCAGTCCTCAGCTGCTGGAGGAGGTTGACTACCCTAATGTCCTGGACTGGCCCGGAGAGACGAAGAGGAATTGTTGAAATCCTGAAATTTGATGCTTTAGAAGCCTCAGGTCAAACTGGGAATGTCTAAAAATCTAAAGGTAATATTTCCAATTTAATTTAAAGATGTTAAACATCAGGCTGAATCAGAGGGAGGTGACAGTGGAAAGGTTAGACAACTTTGTAGGAAAGATTTTTAGCAAGAGGCACATGCTGGGTTACTTAGAAAGAAAAGAGTACTATATCTTTTTTTATCTAAAGAGATTACCTTGTTATTGTCTTCCATCTTATCGTTGTTTAAAATATTGGCTAAAAAATAAAATCTCGAACTTCATGTCGGTGGCCTCCAAAGGAAGCCAGTTCTCGGGCCATGCTAACAGTCCTGGTAATGGAGTGTGCTTGCCATATATTAAAGTTTGACAACAAAAACAAACTCAAACCACAAAAAATTGTGTCAAAATCCAAAATTAATGATTTGAAATTCTATACTGTAATTAACAATTAATCAAATATCATCCAAAATGCACAAATATCTTAAAAAAAAATTTCTAAGTAGAAAAGAGCTCAAACATTAGGATGGGCAATCCGCCTTCAAAGAAAAGAGTGATATGTGTAAACAAAAAAAAAAGTTGGAGAAACTGTACTTATTTTATCCAGTATAGTTCAACCATAGTAATACATCAAATTTGACTGGCTAAAACAGGCTTCATTGCTACCATCCACCAATATTGCAGATTCAGTTCTCCATCATACAGTAATATTTCCCAAAAGTTCATTTAAGATCACTTTAATGATCAACCATCTACTCAGATCTGGCCAAAACTGATTTTGCAGTGTGACTTCCTCAGTGAGCGAGCCCAGTAAAAGATTACCACCTTATAGTTCTTTATTGAACTTTATGAGCTGGAAAGGGAATCCTTGAAATCTAGGATGGCACCAGCCTTGCAAGAGACCTTCACCTAAAACCTCACATGGTTCAGGAATCACATCAAAAAGCGTAGTTACTCACCTGTAACAGGTGTTCTCCAGGGACAGCAGAAATCAGTCCTCACTTATGGGTGACGTCGGCACCAACAGAGCCCATGTGGAGCAATTCCCCAGCTTTCAAAGATAGCCTTTGGGATTAATGCCATGCATGCGTGGTCCCCTTCCAGCCCAAGGGTGCCATCTTGCTCAGTCAGGTCCCTTAGCTCGAGCCCTACCAAGCAGATGGCAAGGGAAGGATAAAAATCCACAAATCATCAGGGGAGGTGGGAGGGTAGTGAGGACAGATTCCTACTGTCCCTAAAGAACACCTGTTAGAGGTGAGTAATTACGCTTTCTCCAGGAACAAGCGGGGGAAGTCAGCCCTCACTTATGGTAACCAAAAAATGCCTCCACGAAGGTGTGAGCAGAAGCCGATGCCCGAAGGGGCTCGAGTCATCGGGTCCCCGAGGCAAAACCCTTAATAGCTGTCAAGAAGGGTCAGAGGGCAGGAGTTGCTTATACCCCAAACAGATAACGAAGTACAGCCTGGCCGAAGGCGCTGTGCTGGCAGGACTCCCTCTCCAGGCAGTAGTGTGAGGTGAAAATGTTCGCTGAAGCCCAAGTCGCAGCCCAGCAGATGTCTACCTAAGGTACCGAGCGTAGTGAAGCTACCGAAGCCGCATTGGCTCAGACGCCATGTGCGGTGACCCGCTGATCCAGGGGTGCCCACCTTCACATGAGGAAAGGCGATGTACTCCGCCACCCAAATGGAAAAGGTGCGTTTTGTGACTCCCTGCCCACCCAAGGCAATTGGAATCGTAGGTCACGAAAAGCTGGCCAGACTTGCGATGACGCTGGGTGTGCTGCAGATAGAAGGCATGAGCCCTCTTGCAGTTGAGTATATGCAACCGCCGACACCTGGTTGGCATGGGGTCTCTGGAAGAAAGTCGGCAAGACTATCTCCTGATTGAAATGAAAATCCGAGACAACCTTCGGCAGGAACTGGGGTGGGTACGGAGGACCACCCTGTTCCTATAGAACCTGGTGTAAGGGGCTTCAGCCATGAGAGCCTGGAGCTCACTGACTCGTCGGGCTGAGGTCAAAGCCACCGGGAAGACCATCTTCTAGGATAGGTGCTGAAGCGAGCACGTCGCTATCGGCTTGAAGGATGAACTTGTAAGCTGCATGAGCACTACGTTCAGGTCCCATTCCGCTGGAGGCGGCTGGATGGGAGGTTTGGACAGCAAGAGGCTCTGCATAAAGCGGGAGACCAAGGGCTGCTCTGAGAGGGATTTGCCCTCTATGGGGAGGTGATTCACCAAGATGGCGCTCAGGTGTACCCTGACAGAGCTCGGCTTCAGCCCTCCTTCGAAAGATGGAAAAGGTACTGAAGGACCCACTGTGTGGGACACAAAAAGAGTCTATCTGGAGCTCGGAGCACCAGACTGAGAAGCATCGCCACTTGAAAGCATAAACTTGTCTCGTCGAGTCCTTCCTCGACACGATGAGGACCTCCTCGACCTCCTCTGGGAGGTCTAGCGCAGCTAGGGTGACCCGTTCAGCAACCAGGCTGCGAGGGACAACGTGGCCAGGTTCGGGTCCAGCACCCGGCCATCCTCCTGCGTTAGCAGACCTGGAGCACAGCCCAGGGAAATCGAAGGCGAGCCGGAGCGGAAGTGGGAACCACAGTTGCCGAGGCCACGAGGGAGCAATGAGTATCATCGACGCTTGTTTCCGCTGAGCTTTGTGGAGGGTCCTCTCAATGAGAGGAATGGGAGGGAACGCGTAGAGAAGCCTGGAGGTCCAGCTCAAAAGGAACGCATCCCGTGCCTCCCTGCTCGGGTGCGGGACTGGGCCGCAAAAGCGAGGGAGCTGTTTGCCAGGCTGGCGAACAGATCCACGTTTCCCCCGCCGATGGAACAGCCATCCCCCCACCAATGGAACAGCCAGTTAGTCACCTCCGGGTCCATTCGTGAGGGCAGAGGATCCTGCTGAGTTTGTCCGTGAGGATGTTCTCATGACACGGGAGGTAGACCGCTCGTAGGGTCATCCCTCGACAGAAGGTGAAGGAGCAGAGGAGGACCACTTCCCGGCAGAGGAGGCATGATCCTGTGCCCCCTCCTTGTTGATGTAGATCACCACCACTTGGTTGTCGGTCTGCACGAGCACCGACTTCCCCTGGAGATGGTCCTCGAAGGCCCTCAGGGCTCACCAGAACGCCCAAAGCTTGAGCAAGTTGATCTGCTGTTGAGACTTTTCGGGTGACCATCGCCCCTGCATGCACAGTGCACCGCAGTGGGCTCCTCACCCCAGCAGGGAAGCGTCCATTGTCAGCACTATTTCGTGCTGCAGGGTCTGGAAGGGCAGCCCCTGTAGAAGGTTGTGGGATACCCGAATGGGGTCTCTGAGGTGACTGGAGGCCGGGCTCCAATGAGTGCTGAGGCACCACTGGGACGTCCGCATGTGCATATGGGCATGTGGAACCACATGGACAGTGGAGGCCATGTGCCCCAGGAGGTGCAGCATAGTCCGTGCCATGACCCGATTGTTGCTCTGGACCTGGGTTGCCAAAGCTCAGAGGCAAGCTGCACGGTCTGCCAGTAGAAAGGCGATCGCCAGCTGAGTGTCAAGGCATGCGCTGATAAACTCCAAGGCTTGTGTTGCCTCGAGGTGCGACTTGGGGTAGATGGCCAAGAATCCTAGGCACTCGAGGAGGATTGTGCGTGATATCGCCAGGCGGGCTTCCCCAGCTGAGGACCCTGTGACAAGCCAGTCATCGAGGTAAGGGAAGACTGGTACACCCTGCAGTCTGAGGGAGGCAGCGGCCGCGGAGAGGCAGTTTGTGAAGACTCGTGGAGTATATGCGAGTCCGAAGGGAAGCACCCTGTATTGGTAAGGTTCCCCTTTCACCCTGAAGTGCAGGAACTGCCTGTGCTGGGGGTGAATCAAAATGTGGGCGTAAGCGTCCTTGAGATCCAAGGAGCATAGCCAGTCACCTTGCTGGAGGAAAGGCAGCAGGACACCAATAGATAGCATTTTGAACTTCTCCCGCACCAGAAACTTGTTTAGTTTTCAGAGGTCAAAAATGGGCCGTCGGCCCCCGTCTTCTTTGAAACGGAGTAATACCAGGAATAGAAGCCCCGACCTCGGAGGTGTGTCGGTACCCTCTCGACCGCTCACTGGGTGAGGAGACAGAGTAGTTACTCACCTGTAACAGGTGTTCTCCAGGAGCAGCAGGAATCAGTCCTCACATATGGGTGACGTCAGCACCGAAGGAGCCCCCGTGCAGAGCATTTCCCCAGCTTTCAAAGAAAGCCTTTGGGAATGCAGCACGCATGCGCGGTCCCCTTCCCGCCCAAGGGTGCCATCTTGCTCAGTCTGATGACATAGCTAAAAGACAGCAAAAATAACAAAATAAATCATATGACTGCAACTCCAAGGGGAGGAGGGAGGGTTGTGAGGACTGATTCCTGCTGCTCCTGGAGAACACTTGTTACAGGTAACTACTCTTTCTCCAGGACCAAGCAGGAAGTCAGTCCTCACATATGGGACTCCCCAGCTTAAGGCTACCGGAGACCCAAAGCTGAAAAATGAGCTCCCTCTAGAGCCTCAGCATGCAAGAAAAGAATCTTCTCTGATAACGCCCCCGAACGGTAGCCCAACAGCAGGGCCGGAGGGTAGGAGTTGCCTAAACCCCAAAGAGATTATGGAGTACCGCCTGCCCGAAAGCACTGTCCCTGCGGGACTCCCTCTCAAGGCAGTAGTGGGCCACAAAAGTCTGGCTTGAAGACCAAGTAGCGGCCCAGCAGATGTCTGCCAACGGAACAGAGCGGAGATGAGTCACTGACGCAGCCTTCGCCCTGACACGGTGAGCCATAACTCGACCCTGCAACGAGAGGCCGGCTGCCCTGTAAGCCCAGGCGATACAGTCGGCTACCCATATGGACAAAGTATGCTTGGAGACAGCCAACCCCAACTTATTGGGGTCAAAAAGACGAAGAGCTGAACAGCCCTCCGGTGCTCCCGCGTACGGTCAAGGTAGAAGGACAACGCAAAAGAAGTGGGAACCACGGTTGCCTGGGCCATCTGGGGGCCACCAGAATTACCGAGGCTCTGTCCCGGAGCACTTTGCTGGGGCACTAGAGGCATGGTAGGAAAGGCATAAAGGAGGCCTGTAGATCACGGAATGAGACACATCTGCTGCTAATCTGAGAGGATGCGGTTGCCTGGAGCAGAACCTGGGCAGCTGACGGTTCAGTGGACTGGCAAAGAGATCTATGGTTGGAAGACCCCATCTTAGGAAGATCTATTGAACCACCAGAGGATTCAACTGCCATTCGTGTGGCTGCAGGATCCTGCTCAATCTGTCTGCCAGGTAATTCTCCTGTCCAGGGAGATAGACCACTTTGAGAAGTATGCCATGATTGACTGCCCAGGAACACAGGTGCTGCGCTTCCTGACATAGAAGGCGGGACCCTGTGCCTCCTTGTTTGTTCGCATAGAACATAGCAACTTGATTGTCCGTTTGAACCAAGACGGACTGGTGAGAGATGAGATGGGAGAAAGTTCTCAGGGCTAAGCGGATAGCTCTCAATTCTAAGAGATTGAGCTGCTGTGCGGCCTCCCAAGGAGACCACAGGCCTTGAGTACACGCTCCTTGGCAATATGCACCCCAACCTTGAAGAGAAGCATCGGTTGTCAGCATTTGAGAGTGTGGAGGTGTCTGAAAAAACACCCCGTGCACTAGATTCGGAAGATGAAGCCACCACTGCAGAGAAGACTCAAGTAGTTTGAACACCCTCACTCTGTCCGTGAGGCTTCCTGTGGCTTGGTGCCACTGAGTTCTGAGGCCCCATTGAGCTGGCCTCATGTGTAGATGGGCATTTGGAGTTACATGGATCGTTGAAGCCATGTGGCCTAAGAGCCTCGGGAATTGTCTGGCAGAGACCAGAGAATTGCTGCGGACCTGCCTGGCAAGAGTCATCAATCTGTGGGCCCTGTCCACAGGTAAAAAGGCCTTCGCCTGAAGGGTGTCCAGTCTCGCTCCTATGAACTCCATGTTCTGTGAGGGGTGCAAAGTGGACTTTGCGAAGTTTATAACAAACCCCAGGTGCTGAAGCAGAGCGACAGTGAGAAGAGTGGCTTGATTGGCCTCCTGTGGGGACTGACCCCTGATGAGCCAGTCGTATATGGAGAGACAAAGAGGCCTTGAACCCTTAGGTAGGCTGCCACCACCGCCAGGCATTTGGTGAATACCCTGGAGGCAGAGGTTAGGCCAAAAGGCAGTACTCTGTACTGATAGTGGTTTCCTCCCACTACAAATCTGAGATATTGTCTGTGGTCTGGATGAATGAGGGTGTGAGTATAAGCATCCTTTAGGTCTAAGGAGCATAGCCAATCTCCCTGCTGGAGGTAGGGCAGCAGGATTCCAAGGGTAAGCATCTTGAACTTTTCCCTCTCCAGGAACTTGTTCAGATTCCGCAAGTCTAGGATAGGCCTGAGGTCTCCTGTTCTTTTTGGTACCAGAAAGTACCTGGAATAGAAGCCTTGCCCTCTCAGGTGGTGGGGCACCGGTTCCACTGCCTGTTCCTTTACAAGACTTGCTAACTCCTGCAGGAGTAACTCCCTGTGCAGAGGAAGTCTTGGAGGCTCCCCTGGAAAATAGGAAGGGGGCACCTGGGGGAAGTGGAGGAGATAGCCCCTCTGGACTATACTTAGTACCCAGGTATCCCTTGTTATGGCTGACCACCTGTGGGCGTACAGGGCCAGCCGGCCTCCTGTGCTGATATGGGCCAGCTGAGGAGGAGAGGCTATGCCACCGGAGTCAAAACTCCGCTCCCTGCTGTGCAGGAGCCGGAGCTGGTGGCTTGGGGGTTTTCTGCCTACGGGGCCCATGTCCCTGCCCCTTGGCCTGCTGACCCTGTTGGGGAGCTACAGAGGCCTGAAAATGAGGGTACTGTTTATAGGCAGATGACTTCTTCGGGTAAAAGGTCTTTTTCCCCGAGCCCTTCTTCTGAGAAGGGGCAGAGGTTTTCCTGGACAGCCTTGTCCAGGTAAGAGTCTCGGCCTTGAGTTCTACAGCCTTTTCAGCCATGGGCTTGCCAAAGAGGTTTTCACCTCGGCAGGGGACATCGACCAACTTGTCCTGCACCCATGGCTCAAGGTCCTATGACTGTAGCCAGGCCTGACGGCATGCACCGATGCTGGCCGCGGCTACCCAGGCCGAAGCCTCGAAGCCATCATAGACTGCTCGAGAGATAAACTTCGAGCACTCACGAATACCCGATGACAGAGCATTGAACCTCTGCAAAGGTTCCTCGGAAAGACCAGCAGAGAACCCGGCAATCACCTTTGCCAGGTCTCAAAGGTACATGCCCATGTACAGCTGGTAGGTCTGGACACGGCAAGCAAGCATAGAGCCCTGGAAGCACTTCTTACCGAGGGCATCCAGGTTCCGGGCCTCCCCGCCGGGAGGCACCAAGGAGTGCATCTTCTGACTCTTCAGACGATGCATGGCCGATTACACAACCATGGAGTGGTGCGGTAATTGTGCCTTTTGGAACCCGGGGCTCTTGCGGACTCGATAGATGAAATCGACCTGCTTGCTCAAAACCGGCGTCGAGGCCGGCGCCTCCCACATGCGGAAGAGCAACCATTCCAGCATCGGAGGAACTGGTACAGTAAAGACCTCCTTTGGAGGAGAGTCATACTGTAGGGCCTCCTCGGCTCGAGGCTCCTCATCGGCATCCGTGGGGAATGCCAAGGCCTTGGCCATATCCCGCACGAAGTCCGAGAACCGGGTATCCTCCGGTGGGGACCATCTCCGAGGCTCAAACTCTGGTGAGTCCGATGGGACACACCGAGTCCGAAAGGTGTCGGGTGACTCCTCATCCTCTGTTTCCCAGCCGGACCCCTCGGAGGAGGAATCAAGCGGCTCCGGTCGGGCAGGCACCGATGCCATCTGCCCCGATGCCGAGGGTAACTGCGTCGACGACCTCGGTCCTGGGCGGGAAGCAGAGGGAGACCTTGGCCGAGGATCAACTCGAGCGCACATGGACTCGAGGATCGGCTTGGCCTCCGGGGTCGACTTGAACGTCGATGTCCCGTGGTCGGGGCAGATGCACCGGTGAGACCGGCAATCAGTGCCCGCTGCTGTACCATGAAGGCAGCCAAGCTGCACTCCAAAGCCATCAACCTGAGTCCAAGCTCAGGAGACTCAGCAGCCCCCGAGGGCGTCGGGCCCGACGTCGGCTCCCCTGGAGGAGAGTCCACGAGGACTACAGTACTCACATAACCCGGGGACTCCATCTCCACACAAGGTTGTTTTGCAGGCCTCTCCGACGCCGAAGACCCGGGACGGCGCTCGGGGCTATGCGACTTGGCCCTCGAGGAGCTAAGCGCGTCCACCGACACCACCCTCGCGGGTTTTTTCTTCTTGCGATGCTCCCGCGAGGGAGATCCCCTCTCAGAGGAGCCTCGGCGCTGCTCGGGGCCGGAGTCCCGAGACGTCGAGGCCTCTGACGAAGTCTGGGCCCATCCGGACGCGGAGTCAGAGAAGATTCTTTCCTTTTGGTGCTGCCGACTCCTCAACGCCTTCGAGGACAATTTCCCACACGGACCACAGATCATCGGGTCATGATCAGGTCCAAGGCACCGGAGGCAGCAGTCATGTGTGTCGGTGAGAGACATAAGTTTCTTACACCGATCACACTTTTTAAACCCGCTGGCAGCCATCGGGGGAAAAAGGGCCCCTGCGAGGTCAAAAGACAGGGCTGCCAGTGAAAACAGAAAAATGGCACGCATGCTAGTCACTAAGGACAAAAAACGAAAAAAGAAGTCCGGGCTCGATACCGATGTATCGGGCCCAGGCGGGAAAGGGAAACCAGCGTCGAACCGAAGAAAACGGGTCCACGCAGAACAAAATCAACTTTTTCCTCGGGTGAAAACAAAACACGTCCATCGGGCTCTGTGGAAAAAGGAAGACTGAGCAAGATGGCACCCTTGGGTGGGAAGGGGACCGTGCATGCACGCTGCATTCCCAAAGGCTTTCTTTGAAAGCTGGGGAAATGCTCTGCACGGGGGCTCTGTTAGCGCCGACGTCACCCATATGTGAGGACTGACTTCCTGCTTGGTCCTGGAGAATGTCTAACTCCCGCTGTAGGAAGGTCTGGTGCAGGGGGAGTCGCGAAGGCTCCGCTGGGGAGAAGGGAGGGGGAAGCCTGTCCAAACTGAGACAGTAGCCGTCCCGGACTACTTGGAGGACCCAAGTGTCCGACGTGATGGACACCCACTGAGGGGAGAAGGACAGGCGACCCCCCACCGGCTGTGGCGCTGCCAGGGGGTGAAAGGCTAAGCTGCTGGTGTCAAAACCCATGGGCGGGCTGAGGCGGCACCGGGGATTGGACCTTGGGCCCTTTCGGCTTGCGATGGCCATGGGGCCCAGACTTTCCCTGCGTCGCGGTGGTCGGCGTGGAAGTGGGTGGGTACGGTGGGTAGCCTCAGTAGGGTAGGCCCTTCCGCGGAAAGAATGGCTTCTTAGTTTGCTGTTTCTTCCGAGGGAGGGAGGAGGATCTTGCGCAAGAGGTGGGTTCTGGTGACGAACTCCATCTCTATCTTGGCGGCCTTATCCTCCATCGGTTTACCGAAGAGCTGCTCACCAAGGCAAGGTATGTCTAGGAGCTTTTCCTGGATCCACTACTCCAAGTCCAAAGACTGGAGCCATGCCTGGTGTTGGGACCCAATGCCAGCAGCCACCACTCGAGCCGAGGACTCAAATTCATCGTAGGTGGTGCAGGAGAGGTATTTCGAGCACTCCACGACAGATTTTAGAAGGGTCTGGAACCTACTGAGGCGTTCACCCACGAGGCCCACAGAGAAACCCCCTGAGTTCCTTGGCTAGGTCCCGCAAAAACATGCCCATGTACAATTGGTATGCCTGAATATGGCATGAGAGCATGGACACTTGATAGGCCTTGCGGCCTAGGGCTCTCGACTCCCTGCCCGGCGGAACCGAAGAGTGGGACTTCGGGCTCTTTTGCTTTCTCATAGCCAATTCCACCACCATGGAGGTGTGGGGAAGTTAGGTTTTCCTGAACCCGGGGCCGCGCTGGACCCTGTACATTGCGTTGAGGCGCTTACTCACGATGGGGACTGAAGCAGGGGTCTCCCACATGCACAGCAGCAGCCTGGACAGAATGGAGAGAACCGGACAGTAAGAGATTCCCGAGGCGGGGACTCATACTGCAAGATATCGAGCTCTTCAGCTCGAGTTCCTCCTCAGCCTGGGTAGCCAGGTTGAGAACCCGTGCCATATCCTGTACAACCACCACAAAGGAGGTGTCTTCGGGTGGCAAATGCCTCTGAAAGGCGGGTGGGGACGGGTCCGACGGGAGGTCCAGATGGGCACGGGTCTCTGGGGAGGTATCCCTGTCTGACTCCCAGTTTGAGAAATCGGAGGAGGAACCTGATTCGGGCTGGTTGCCTCATCCAGAAGCCAAGTCCCGCTTGGAGCTGGAGGCCCTGGAGGATCTCGCCCCTGAGGAATGGGAAGGCGAGCAAGACTGATGCAAAGGACCCTCATGAGGCCCACGGCTCTCAGGGATTTCCAGGGCAGATTTTGGTGTCCCTCTCAAGGGAACCTCGGTCTCTAGGCGCGGACCATAGAAGCTGGATACAAGCGCCTGCTGGGAAGCTATGAATGCAGAAACGCTATGTTCTAGTGCCAGCATATGGGACTCCCATGCAGGCATGGGGCCCTGTGATGCTGACACTGGGGTCACCGGGTTGGGCGTCGATGAGGAGAGGGGGTCCTCGCAGGGTACCTTGCTAGGCCACTCCTTGTCCGACTCTCAGGAACGCCGAGGGGTGCTAAGCAACCGAGCGCGGGAGCACTCATGCTTTCGGGAGCCCCCAACAGTGACTTTGAGGCCTCCTTCTTATGCTGCTCCACTTCAGGGGACCCCTGATCAGAATGCCGTCTTGAACGCGGACCCTAGGTGGAGAATCCCACCGGCGGGGAGACAACCAAGTGCGCCACTGGGGATTCAGAGGCAGCCTTCCAGAAAATGTGTTCGGACTTCTGCTTACGACTGAGAAGGGCTTTGGGGAACATTTTCTTACAAAGCGAATAGAGCTCTGGATCATGGTCGGCCCCGAGACACCGCAAACAGCAGTCATGGGTGTCTGTAAGCGACATGTTCTTGGAGCATCTATCGCATTTTTTTAAGCCATCGGGGCAAAAAGGGCCCCCACGAGGTCGAAGACCCAGGCGGCCAGCGGTTGGGAGAAAAAAGGGCGCGAAGCCCACTACACCAAAAAATGTTAGGAAAATTTCTCCCCTATGCTCAAAGGAATGGGAGCAGGGGAAGGTCGGGGAGAGGACCGGTGCAAATGGAAAAATAGTAGGCCAGAGGCCAGGAAACTAAACACTTTTTCTGAGGGATGAGGACGTGCGTCCGAAGGGCTCCACGGAAAAAGGGAGACTGAGCAAGATGGCACCCTTGGGCGGAAAGAGGACCACGCATGCGTGGCAGCAATCTCAAAGGCTTTCTTTGAAAGCTGGGGAATTGCTCCGCGCGGGCTCCGTTGGTGCTGTCACCCGTAAGTTGAGGACTGACTTCCTGCTTGTTCCTGGAGAATAGGTAATATACTACCAATATGGCATGAACATGCCAAAACAGGAAAATACATGGTCCCGAAAAGCCAGATAATGTTGCTGAATATCTTCTCTGACCAGCGCAGCACTGTCTGGACAGTGCAGAGGCAGTGCGTGAGTGGAGCTGGGAAGGAGTAGGCACTTATCTAAACAGTGGCAGTTTTCAGCACTGCTATCCCAAGAACTTAGCTGTCCTCACTGTTTGCGATTTGGCTATCCCACCGCTGACCACCAAATCCAGATATTCAGTGGTAGCCATTATCCAGATACTGCCACTGTTTATTCATCTTTACTTTACAGCGCTGCTGACCACCGCAGGCTCAGTATCAACCCATCAAAAGCAAGCTTAAGCAGGAAAAACAGGCCACGGCCTAAATTCAAACCCGGAAGTAATGGAGTCAGGAAACAGGCAGTTTGATGACACTGGAAGATGCATCTTCAGACACACTCCAGCACACAACTGAAAATAGATTCCTCTTCCCACTGTGCACCCCCTCTCCCCATCCTCCATCAGTTCTTCAAACATATAAAAACGCTTGGGGGGGATGGATCAGAAATGGCATTTCTGCCTATCTCACCTTTGTAGTCTGTGCTTTCAGGAGCGGCATCAGGCTGTACTACCACTACAGCAGTGAGGCTCTAGAAGATTCAAGACAAAGACGGACAAAGAATTTTAGCACGCAAATCTTTGGCAATTTAAGATAATTATGGATGGGTCTCTTGCTCTCTAGCTGGGAAAGCTACTCTTTCAAACCAATGCAAACAATTCTTCAGTCATACTTCTGCCGCTCAGAGATGCCCAAGTACAAGGATGAAAGTATCTGTTATTCTAGGGGGCACCTCCTAAGTGGAGGGAGAGGTTGTTAGCAACCTAGTCATGCAGAATTTCCAGTGGCTCTGTTGATCCAGGAGAAGCTGCAGTCTTTGTACATCATTCCCTCCTTGAGTTCTTCTTATGCCGCACCAATAAAGTTTCAGCAGACCTACACAGAATCTAGTTTTCTCCAGAGCCACCCAAACTCTGCACTCCAAAAAACACAGAGGCACATTTATCAATGCTGCTCTGCAAACTTCAGTCTGGTTCTATACCACTGGAAATTCTGGCGCTATTTTTTATCCTTGAGCAAAACTGCGACACATTGGCCCCTTAGAATGTTCTATGCATTAACCTGAGTTCCTTTTCTATTTCAATTTATTTTTCAAACACGTAGAGGATTATTTGGTCAATAAAAACCTTCATAGGCACAGCTGCAGCTCAAGGAAAGCTCAGCTCGGCTCATTTCAACTGCTGCATCAAGCAGGTTAAAAGTTAGAACACCTTTACATAGACACAACTTGGCAGATAAAGACCATACGGCCTATCTAGTCTGCCCTTCCATACCATACTATTAGTGCTCTCCTTAAAGTTTCATTTTTTCCATTTAGCAATAAAAAAAAAAGACAAAAATGTGTTTATAATTTTACTTGTTTGCATCTCTTTCTCAAAACGAATGTAAAATAATTGAAAGCTTTGCCTCCCTGGCCACATCCATTGCTATGAATCTAAATAAATCGGAGAGTTTCAAACAAAAACAGGAGCTGATATAAAACAGATGAATGTAGCATCAATAGCTTGATGGATGGACTTGCGAGATGATACAGGACAAAAAAAAGGAGAGGAAACTTAAGAATAAGACAAAGAAGAAACAGGCCCATTGGTATTGTGACGAAGCCAACATTTTTTGGGTCAGAAATAAATCTAAAGATGTGCATAATTTAATATGACCTACACCTGTGTTTAGCTGTCTTTCTCTCCCTCCTCCCCACTTTTAATCCGCTCTCCAGCCTGCAGACAAAAATGCACCATCTGTCTAATGGGAAGCTGTTTAGGGACAGAACAGTAAATTCTACACAATTAGTGTTTGGAGACTGAGCTACATAAGGATGAGAGTAAAATAAATTTGTTCCTATCTGAGAGCAACGTGTCAGTCTCTCCAGTGAAAACACAACTGGGCTGAATTGCTTTACCAAAACGCATACAAGGCCTTAATGTACAATGCTTTTTAAGAGGATAAAATAAGCATTTCACTAGGGGGAAAAAAAGTTATGCATACAAGTGGAACACTTACTATTGCAGGCAATGCATGTTATCGACAGGCTGGTGAGCTTCCAACAAACATGCCCTTACTTACCGGATCCTGTGTAAATAGATAAGGCTGTTTTACTACTGAAGCGCCACACAGCTCCACCATCCACTCCAAATGCTCTGGACAAAACAAACCATTTGGCAAAAAAGTCAGCGGATATACTTTTTTCAGGAGTGATACCCCATACTCGCCCACAAATGGACAACCAGGATGCTCGTGAACTAGCTAGAAGGGCCTCACTTTCAAACTTGTTTCTTTAGCTTGGTGACTGCAACATTAAAATTTGGATTTGTCCAGCACATTGCTGCTACCTAAGGGTCGAGTGGAATAACCTGAACTGCCTCTTTGGATGCCTGGTTGCGTGAAAGAATAAAGCAGAAACATTCTTGTTGTCCAATTACAGAATGCTAAACTCAGGCACGTGGCATAAAGATTTAAAATTAGCACCCAGCGTGTGTTTAAATTCTTCCAATTATGGCTTATTAACTTCATTATCTATGGCACTGACAGTGTATGACTTGCACAGTGCAAATAGCAGCATGCAGGTGTATTCGCATCAGGTCCATGCTACAACAACCTGCAACTAGTATGGCGGCCAGCCGTGCTAACATTTAAGTCATTAACGGAAATGATTCAAATGTCAATACAGAAAACAAATCCCTGCTGGACAGGAATACATGCTCCCAGGGAATAACTAACATATTGCTATTGATTTCATGAATGCTCTTCTGAAACAGAAACCAACAGGGATGTTACTAGTGGTATTTGATGCAACTCTCATCCCCTGCTTCTATCCTATAAGATTCAAAGCAGGTTACAATAAAGAGAGAAGAATTTACACTATTTGTAAACAACTTGTCTAATATATTTTAAGCCTCACTACACCTCCATGAACAAAACAGAACATTCCAAACATACTTCCCTTTCTTGGCAACAAAAAGGTTAAATATCTATCAGCCTCCAAGAGCATCCTTCCATTTTAAAGTCCATCAATCCTTCCAGTGTGAGGATAAGACGTAAGGTGTGTTTTTTTTCCCTAAAAATGTGTTGTTTTTTTTTACTACTAAATATTTCTCTAGCGCTACAAGACATATGCAGTGCTGTACATATACACATAAGAGAATGTCCCTGATCAACTGAGCTTACAACCTATTTGAGAGAAACACAAACAGGGGACTTGGGTAAACGAAGGGGAAATGGTTGTGATGCACAAAAGTGGTAAATAGGAGAATAAAAGGGTGAAGATCCAAAGGCAGCCTTGAAGAAGTGAGTTTTTACTTTAGACCTGAATAGGACCAGGACATGCTTTTCCTCTTTGAGAGCCTTTGGAAGCTTATTCCAGATCAATGAAACCATAGCTGTGAAAGTATTATTTCTAGATAAAACTAAGTTACGTTCTTTGGCCGATGGAAATTTTAGCAGTATATTCTGTTTTGATCTTAAGGAAAGTAAAGTGGTTTTGGGAGGTTTGGATCTCTCTACAGAGCCCGGCTTATTGAACTTGATACAAATTTTGGATAAGGATAAGGGTACATCTCCACAGCCAGCCACTTTGATAGTTAACTTTGCTCTTGAATCTGATGGGGATTTGGTGTTAGAGTCTCAATTCCAGAAAAAAAGTCTTTTCTTAATTGTAAAATACATGCTCCCTGACATGCTAGATCCATGCAAGAGAAGGCAACAGTTTTTGGCCTTCAGATCTCAGGTCCTTCATATGGGAAGACTTTTCTGGCTAAATTTCCCCTATGTTTGGTTAAGATACAGCCTGTAAAATATCAGGCATCACTGGAATCTGGATAGCGGCTGGTATCGAATATCCGGTTTCAGTGCTGATTGCTTTTTAGGTGGCCTAACTTTATGTGGTTCGTTATCTGAATATTGCCGCTAACCAGATAACAGCAAAGCCCGCCCCAGCTCTGCTCGTGGACTGGCCCAGCATTATAAGTGCTTTGGAATAAAAGGCCTTATGTTTTTTATGAACCGGCCCATCTTATAGCCTCTCCTAACGAGGCTAATGAGGAGTGCAGCTTTTCGTCCTCATGGTAATATATACTTCCTGAAGAGTGCTTTAGCTGCCATTTTAGATGCTTTTTCTTCCAGATACTTTTTCGTATGTTTCCTTCTGGTTGATGTATGGCTATTATTTCCTTGAACTGTGCATTGCCCCTTTTAATTGCAGCATGGGTTTTGGTTGGGGGTTAATTTTTCTTTCATTTTATTTACTTTGTAATTTTATTTCTTGAACTCTCAATTGTTTCTGCTATATGTATTTTTTAGATTGTATCTGCTAAATTCTCATAAATAAAAAGTTAAAAGAAAGTAATTGAGAATATACTACAGGATATTAACACAAATATTTGGGGCTTGTTCCCCATATGTCCTTATGAGCAGCAGTCAAAAGTTGGAACCTTAGTAGAAGGTGGATAGGGAGGCAGTGGAATTCTCTCTCGTAATAACGAGGTAGTTTTAGTCCATCTATTTGCCATCTTAATGATCTTGGCAGCTTTATTTTGAAACAGATACAATCTGGCCTTGAACCAGAGTAAGAAATCTTGGTATTAAGGCTCCTGCAGCACTCAGACTGGTCCTTCTGCACTGAAGCTGAGCAATACCAAAGTCCATGTGAGAGTAAGGCTGAGATTAATACAAAGAAAGTTACTGGACCATTTGTGCAGCTGGAACTAGAAGCCACCTATCAATCTCTTGGGCTCTTGTCTCTGAACATCACACATCATCAAGTTGAAAGGCCAGGAACTATAGACCTTCACATACTGCCACCTAGTGTTGCTACCCTGAATGCTCGTCTTCATTCTTATTCAAATGAAGGTCCCCAAATCATAGCCTTAGATTCAAGCTACCCCGAACCAAAATCAGTAAGTACTATTTCCTCAGTTCATCAAAACAAACTACTGGATACATCAGGGCTACCTCCAGAATGCTTCTCACCCCAACCAGTTTGAAAAATAGCATAGTTACTCACCTGTAACAGGTGTTCTCCAGGGACAGCAGGAATCAGTCCTCACTTATGGGTGACATCGGTACCAACGGAGCCCGCGCGGAGCAATTCCCTAGCTTTCAAAGAAAGCCTTTGGGATTGCTGTCACGCATGCGTGGTCCTCTTCCCGCCCAAAGGTGCCATCTTGCTCAGTCAGGTCCCAGAGCTAGAGCCCTATTAAAGCAGATGGCAAGGGAAGGACAAAAAAATTGCCACTCTTCAGGGGAAGTGGGAGGGTAGTGGAGGACAGATTCCTGCTGTCCCTGAAGAACACCTGTTACAGGTGAGTAACTACGCTTTCTCCAAGAACAAGCAGGAAGTCAGTCCTCACTTATGGGACTCCCCAGCTACAGGCTACCAAAACTGTAATCCAAAAAAGTGCCTCTGCGAGGCCATGAGCAGAAGCCAATGTCCGAAGGAAGCCAGAGTCCTTGGGCCTTCGGGGCAAGCTCTTGGTAGCCACAGAAGAAGGGTCGGAGGGCAGGAGTTGCTTATACCCTGAACAGACTACGGAGTACAGCGTGGCTGAAGGCGCTGTCCTGGCAGGATTCCCTTTCCAGGCAGTAGTGTGAAGCAAAGGTATTCATTGAAGACCAGGTCGCAGCCCGGCAGATGTCTGTCAGAGGCACAGAGTGCAGTGAAGCCACCGACGACGCCTTGGCGCGGACGCCATGCACAGTGACCCGATGATCCAGCGGGGCACCTGCCTTTGCTTGGGCGAAAGCGATGCAGTCCGCCACCCAAATGGAAACGGTGTGCTTGGTGACTGCCAGCCCCAGGTGGTTGGGATCATAGGCGATGAATAGCTGGTTGGACCTGCAATGACCTTGGGTGCGTTGCAGATAGAAGGCGAGAGCCCTCTTGCAATCGAGAGTATGCAGGACCTCCAATGCCCGGTTGGTGTGAGGTCTCAGGAAGAAAGTCGGCAAGACCACCTCCTGATTGAGGTGGAAATCCGATACAACCTTCGGTAGGAACTTGGGATGGGTGCGAAGGACCAACCTGTTCCTGTAAAACCTGGTGTAGTGGGCCTCTGCCATGAGGGCTTGAAGTTCGCTGATTCGCCGCACCGAAGTCAGTGCCACCAGGAAAATCACCTTCCAGGAGAGGTGCCACAGCGAGCACGTCGCCATTGGCTTGAAAGACAGCCGCGTCAGCTGTTTGAGCACTATGTTCAGGTCCCATTCCGCCGGGGGAGGCTGGATAGGGGGGTTTGGAAAGCAGGAGGCCCCGCATGAAGCAGGAGACCAGAGGCTGACCCGAGAGGGGTTTGCCCTCGACGGGCAAGTGGTTGGCCGAGACGGCACTCAGGTGAACCCTGAGTTGGACTTCAGTCCCACCTGTGAAAGGTGGAGAAGGTACTGGAGAACCCAACGGATGGATCAGGAGAACGGGTTGATTTGGAGCTCGGAGCACCAGATCGAAAACCGCCGCCACTTCAGGGTGTAGGCCCGCCTCGTCGAGTCCTTCCTTGATCTCCACTGGAAGGTACAACGAAGCTAAAGAAACCCGTTCAGCCGCCAGACTATTAGAGATAGTGAGACCAAATTCAGGTGAAGCAACCATCTGTCCTCCTGCGTCAGCAGACCGGGGGCACTGCCCAGAGGAATCAGAGGCTCCGACGAGAGCCGGAGTAGAAGCGTGAACCAAGGGGTCACGAGAATCACCAAGGCTCGGTCGCACTGGATCTTGTGGAGGGTCCTCGCCAGGAGAGGAGTGGGAGGGAACGCATACAGAAGCCCGGAGGCCCAGTTCAAGAGGAAGGCATCCGGGGCCACCCTGCTCGGGTGTGGCATCGGCCCGCAGAAGCGGGGGAGCTGAGAGTTCGCTGGGCTGGCGAACGGGTCCATGGACAGAGTCCCCCAGTGGCAGAACAGGTGGATAACCACCTGTGAACTCAGGCGCCACTCGTGTGGGCGGAGAAGCCTGCTGAGCCTGTCCGCGAGGACATTGTCTTGGCCTGGGAGGTAGATGGCTCTGAGGGTCATGTCCCGGCGCACTGTGAAGGAGCAGAGGAGGACTGCCTCCCAGAAGAGGAGGCGGGAGCCCATGCCCCCCTCCTTGTTTATGTAGAACATCACGACTCTGTTGTTGATCTGCACGAGCACCAACCTGCCCCTCAAGTAGCACTCAAAAGACCTTCAAGGCCAACCAGACCGCTCGCAGCTCGATCTGCTGTTGAGATTTCTCAGGTGACCACCACCCCCTGGGTACAGAGGTGGCCGCAGTGGGCTCCCCAGCCCAACAGCGAGGCATCTGTCATCAAGATGAGTTCACGCGGACGAGTCTGGAAGGGCATGCCCGGAAGGAGGCTCTGGGGGTCCTGCCACCAGACTAGGGACTTGACTAGGCTGCGAGACACTCGGATGGGGTCATGGAGGTGGCCCGAAGCCTGGGCCCATTGTGCCGAGGCACCATTGGGCTGCTCGCATGTGCATGCAAGCATGGGGAATGACGTGTACAGTCAAGACCATGTGTCTCAGGAGGCGCAGTTTGGCCCGCGCCGAGACTCTGGGCCGGCTCTGGATCTCGGCAGCCAGAGCATGGAGCCGATCTGCGCATGCTCAAAGGAGAAAAGCGGTCGCATGTTCTGTGTTGAAAAGAGCGCCAATGAACTTCAGGATCCGCACCGGTGTGAGGTGGGATTTGGAGTAGTTGATCAGGAAACAGAGGCGTTCGAGGAGAATTGTGCGCGACACCGAGAGATGAGCCTCCTCTGCCAAGGTGCCCGAGACGAGACAATCATCTAGGTAAGGGTAGACTGATATGCCCTGCAGTTGGAGGTGGGTCGCGGCTGCCACCAGGTACTTGGTAAAGACTTGCTGGGCAGATGCGAGCCCGAAGGGGAGCACTCTATGCTGGAAGTGCTCTCCCTGCACCCTGAAACGCAGGTACTTCCTGTGCTTGGGGTGGACAGGAATGTGGGCGTAAGTGTCTCTAAGATCCAAGAAGCATAGCCAATCACCCTGCCGGAGGTACGGCACCAGGACGCCAAGGGATAGCATTTTGAACTTCTCCCACACCAGAAACTTGTTCACGCTCCTGAGGTAAGGATGGGGCACAGGCCCCCCTGTCCTCTTCGCAACGAGAAAGTACCGGGAATAAAATCCCTGACCCCAGAGGTGCAGTGGAACCCTTTCAACCGCCTGTTGACCGAGGAGATTGTTCAGCTCTTGCTGCAAGCAAGCCTGGTGCGAGGGGAGCTGGGTAGGCTCCGCCAGGGAGAAGCGAGAGGGAGTCTGTCTAGACAAAGACAATACCCATCCTGGATAACCTGCAAGACCCATGTGTCTGAAGTGATAGCCGCCCATTCGGGGAAGAAAATAGACAGGTGTCCTCCCACAGGCGGAAGCGTCCCCGGGGGCGAGAGGCTATGCTTTCGGCATCAAAACCCCAGTGTTGGCTGGGGTGGCGCCAGTGGCTGGGTCTTGGGCCCTTTGGGTTTCTGGTGACCCTGAGCACCCCCTTTGCCCTGCGCGCTGGTCGTCGGCGTGGGGGCAAACAGGTATGGAGGGTATCCCCGATAGGCGAGCCCTTTCCTATGGAAGAAGGGCTTTTTGGTGTGCTGCTTCTTCCGTGGAAGCAAGGAGGTTTTGCAAGAGAGATGGTGTGGGTCACGAACTCTGTTTCAATCTTGGCTGCCTTGTCTTCCATGGGCTTGCCGAACAGCTTTTCACCGAGGCAGGGGACATCCAAGGAGCTTCTCCTGGACCCCCTCCTCTATGTCTGAAGACTGGAGACACGCCTGGTGTTGGGCTCCGATGCCAGTCACCACTACACGGGCGGAAGATTCGAACCAGTCATATGCGGCGCGGGAAAGTTATTTCGAGCAGTTTGCGACTGACCTCAAGAGGGTCTGGAACCTGAGGAGGTGCTTCCCACCCAGACTTGTGGAAAAACCGCCGAGCTCCTTGGCAAGGTCGCAAAGAAACATACTCGTATACAATTGTTATGCTTGGATGAGGCATGCCAGCATGGATCCCTGGTAAGCCTTGTGCCCAAGGCCGTCAAAGTCATGGGATTCCCTGCTGGCGGGACCAAAGAGTGCGACTTTGGACTCTTCTGCTTTCGCATTGTAGATTCGACTACCACGGAGGTGTGAGGAAGTTGGGACTTCTGAAACCCTGGGCCGTGCTGGACCCTATACATGGCATTGAGTCTCCTACTGACAATAGGGACCTAGGCGGGTGCTTCCCACATGCAGAGAAGCAGCCGAGCTAGGCTGGACGGTATCAGAACCATAAGAGACTCCCTGGGTGGAGATTCGTACTGCAAGATGTCGAGTTCCTCTACCCTCAGCTCCTCCTCGGTCAGCATTGGCAGGTTGAGGGCCCGAGCCATATTCCGCACAAATGCCAGGAAAAAGGTGTCCTTTGGAGGTGACCGCCTTTGGGAGGCGGGTCGGAATGGGTCGGAGGGGAGATCCCTGTGGGCGTGGGTCGGAGGGGAAGTGCCCCTGTCAGATTCCCAGCCCGAGAGGTCCGAGGAGGACTCTGAATCAGGCTGGTCCCCGTGCCCTGTGGCCGAGGCCCGCTTGGAGCCAGAGTCACTGGCTTGGAAGGACCCTCATGAGGCCTGTGGCTCTCGGGGGTTTCCAAGGCAGTTTTCGGAATCCCAGTTGGGTGACCCTCGGTTTCGAGGTGCAAGCCAGCCGTGCTGGGCAAGAGCATGTGCTGGGCAAGAGTGTGTGCTGAGCAGTGAGGAAGGCAGAAACGCTGCGCTCCAGTGCCAGCATACGGGACTCTCACTCAGGAGTGGGTCCCTGCGATGCTGACGCCGGGATTTACTGGGTATGGCGTGGAGGAGGAGAGGGGTCCTCACTGGGACGACCCTCAGGAGACTGGGTGCCATCGCCGAAGGCCTCTGTGTCCTTACAAGGTACTTTTCAAGGCCGCTCCTTGTTCGACCCCCGAGAATGCCAGGGAGGGCTAAGGGAACAAGCGCGAGACCACTCATGCTTATCCAGACTCCCCTACAGCGACTTTGAGGTCGTTTTCTTCTTTTGCCATTCCACTTCGGGTGAACCCTGATAGGAGCGATGCCTGGGCCACAGGGTCACTGCGGGGGACCCTGCCAGCGGTGGATTGATAGGGCAAGGTGCCACCAGGAATCCCAGGGCTGCCTTGCGGAAAATGTTGTTGGACTTCTGCTTGCAGCATAGCAAGGTCTTAGTGGACAGTTTCTTACAAAGTGAGCAGAGCTCCGGGTTGTGGTCAGCCCCCAGACACCATGGACAACAGTCGTGGATATCCGTGAGTGACATATTTTTGGAGCACCTGTCACATTTCTTAAACCCAGTGCCCCTGCGAGGTCGAAAAACCTCGATGCCGGCGGTTGGAGAAAAAAGGGTGCGAAAAGGGCCCGACAGAAAAAACACTAAGGAATATAAAAAGGGATCCCACTAGCCCCCACAGCCGAAACAGGGGTGAAGGGGAGGACAGGAGAGGACCGGTGCAACCGGAAAAAAGGGGCCAAAAGTTCGAAGTAGAAAAACCTTTTCCGAGCGACAAGGACGTGCGTCCGAAGGGCTCCGTGGAAAAAGGGAGACTGAGCAAGATGGCACCTTTGGGCGGGAAGAGGACCACATGTGTGTGGCAGCAATCCCAAAGGCTCTCTTTGAAAGCTGAGGAATTGCTCCGTGTGGGCTCTGCAGGTGCCGACGTCACCCATAAGTGAGGGCTGACTTCCTGCTTGTTCCTGGAGAAGGGCATAGTACTCCCATCCAAACTTTGCATACAGCACTCAACTGCTGATGGACGGGATGTCACTACACGCAAACTAAAAAACAATTTTCATATTAGCTTAATCTTTTTTTTAATAAGTTTATTCAAATGTGTATCCCAGTTCTTGATGTAACTCACCTGTGGACATATCAGTGAAGGGTCCAGAGCAGCAGATCTCAAAATCCATAAATAGCTAAGGGAAGAAAACCCCAAACCAACCCCAGAATAAAACAAGTGTTTATAGAGCAATACGGGAGGTTGATCATGAAATAAAAACAGTCTACTGATTAAAATAATTATTTATGTAAATGAATTGCTCTAAATTACACTCTAGGTGCAGGTGGCCTTTCATTTGCAAGCAGAATCTAATGCCGCCTTGTTAACCAAGCAGAAAATCTTACAGCTGAACAGTCAGTGCAACATTTCCTGCCAACAGAGCTGGCTAATTTAACACTGAAATTAGGACCAGACACTTCCTTCTCTGCAGGGCCCATGGATGCTGTAATAATGACAGATCACTTACCAAAATTATGCAGATGTAATGCATGAAACTGGCAGTGGACTCGATGCTAAGTCGGCCTCTAAGGAGATGCTGCTCTATAGAAGAGCATTTTAAGCCCTGCTACCATATCCCCTCATGGTAAAAGAAAGAAAGGGTTATCTTCCTACTACTAAAACTAAGTGATTCATTATTTACAGCCTGCTCTAACTGGGGTTTTTTTGTTGTTGTTTTTAACGTTTTAGCTTTCATGCCTGTGGGCTCACACCTTTTTGTAATGGCACAATCAACCCCCTTTCCTCACTCCTTAAGAGGAAAACTCTCAGGAGCCAGACAACAGCCCCCCCCCCAAAAAAAAAAATGATTACCCAGAAAATAGGCCACAGTGCCTCAGGTAAAAGAAAGGCAAATTTTGTGATGCTCTGAATAGATGATTAAGATCTCCCTCTTACCCACATTTCTTCATATCCTTAGAGAACAATGGACAGAGTACCAGGAAAACTAAGGTTCAAATCCTACACCCTCAAACATTTCTTGCAACCTTGAGAAAGTCACTTTGGGGGTAATCTTTAAAGATATTTTCACACACACAACAGAATTTTCCATACAGAAATAGCCATTCATAACACTGCTCAGAGTATACACATGTATATCAGCATACGATTCTCCAACCTACGTTTAGGCGTTACTTAGGACAGAGTTAGGGCAATTTGTACTTATTTGCATATTTTATAAAGTATTCAGATAAGAGCATAAAATAAACCAGGAAATTTGTGCATGTCTCAGAGCAAGGATAAATGTATATATGCAATTCCAGTAATACCATACTTTTCCTTTTTAGAACTGCTGTAACTGATGTGCATCCCTGCCACAGAGGATAGGCAGCCCATTATAAAATTACCATCTCTCTCTCCCATTTCACAGTAAGCTCTTTAAGGAAAGGACTTTTTATACCCAAATTTGCTTTAAGCCCCTAGTCCCATTTGCAAAGCAGGCTAAACATCCAATTATATTTATTATTTCAGTGCAGCAGTTTCTGCCTGCTCCATTGGACTTCTGATTCAATCTGTTCTCTACTGAGTTTTGTGGCCATCAGCCTTCATCTGCAATGATTCAGGAGCTTCCACCCTATTTTCTTATCCCCTTCCAAACTCAGCGATTGTGCGACAGTCCGAGGCCAAGGACGACAAACTGCAGTTCTCTCCAACTCTGCTACCAGACTCCCCCACCCTCCCAGAGTCTGCTCACTAGTTATTGTGGGATAATCGAGGCTTTCCCCTTCCCCCCATGTGGCTGTAAGTGCTGCTTCTGTGCATTCCCTGCTCTCCTACATAATGGTATGCAGTATTTTCCAGTGGGCAAGTACCCCAAACTCAAAATCATAATTTGTGGTATGTATGTAATAGTGAACAGTGCCCACATCACTAAACGTTATCCTTTCAATCTGTGAGGGGCCAAGCAAGCCACTTATACACGAGTTGAGGTGCAATCTCCCGGAATGTGCATGAAGTTCATACTATCTCTTCTTTCTCTCTGCCTTGTGGATATACAGCTTTCATTTCTAAGAACCATAAATCTGGGAGCTTTCAAAAGCAATGTAATTCACAAAACAGAACCTCCCAAAAAAAACAAACACAAAAATATCTCTGTAAAAGGTAAATTTTCAAAGCCAACCCAGGCAAAAATGGTCTCATCTATAATATTAACC
This sequence comes from Ichthyophis bannanicus, assembly GCA_033557465.1. Classification (NCBI taxonomy): domain Eukaryota; kingdom Metazoa; phylum Chordata; class Amphibia; order Gymnophiona; family Ichthyophiidae; genus Ichthyophis; species Ichthyophis bannanicus. Next base: position 61,404,465 of record CM066045.1, read on the forward strand.
AGCAGTTTTAAGCAAGACCTCTGAGCCAGGCGTGTATATGCGTATGAGTATCCACGCAGACCATGTGCAAGCAATCCTGGGGGAGCTGGGCAGAGTTCTGAGCACACGCATGCTTTATAAACTACACACATACCCACAGAGATACCCAGAAAGCTGCAACTGCCTTGGAGCATGTAGAAAACTTTGGCCAGGAGCACTTGTGTGCTACTGAGCCCTGTTCATTCAAGGAGTCTATTACACAAGGGCACATCCACACACACATTGCCTTTATCAAACAGGCACGGTTTTCCAGTCTTTCTAGGCAAACTACCCTTCATGGGTACTGTTAGGTGAACTGAGAACAGGATCTCTTAGGGGCATGGTTAGAAGAGGGAGGAAGTTTAGATGGCATTGTCAAATCTCTCTCTGTATTCTTCCAACAAAAATTTAGTTGAAAAAACAAAAACAAAACAGGTAACCATAACAATTGTATATTCTACTTGCATTATGATTCAAATCTCATTCCCTTGATACCTCTTGTGATCTTCGAAAGTCACTTTAGGAGTAATTTTATGAGGCAAACTTTTACTTATTTATTTGGCAATTTCCTTTCCTAGAATCCTGCTAGACCAATCCAGACAAATGGGATGGTGTCCCCCCTTACCAGCAGATGATGAAAAAACTAGAATTTTCCATTGTTACTAATGCTGGTAATTAGGAGCGCTGCAGCTAGGGATAGTAGTCAGTATTTAGGTAACAAACATCATAACAGCACCTGGAACTACTAAAGGACCTTGATAAATTACAATGGCAGATGAAATTTAATGTGGACAAGTGCAAAGTTATACACCTAGGAAAGAACGACCCAAACTACAGTTACACAATGCAAGGTTCCACATTGGGAACCACCACTCAGGAAAAAGATTTAGGCGGCATCATGGATAATTTTATTTATTTATTTTACATACAGCTTTATCTAGATCAGTGGTTCTCAATCTTTTTTGTACCGTGACCCCTTTCACCATTGGTCAACTTGTGATGACCCCCAATGATAAAATCAAATGCGTCTCTCTTCCTTTACCGTTAACGCAATGTCGCTGTAATCATTTGTTGAATTAATATATTATAGGCCTTTGCAATGTTTTAATTTATAAAATTTACTTATTGAAACCACAACAAGTAGTAACAATATTTGATTTCAAAATTATGATGATTTTGTAGTCAAATCACTAATATGAAATAAAATTATTTTTTCTACCTTTGTTGTCTGACCAGTTTATTCTCTGATCATGCTGGTCCCGATCTGGAGCTTCTGCTTTCCTGTCTTCTCTTAGCTCTCTTTCTGTGGTCTATGGTCCATCTGCCATTTCTTATCTCTTTTTTCGTTTTCTTCACTTCTTTCCATCAGCCTATTTCCAGTCCCAGTAACTCTCCCCAGTATCAGCCCGTTTCCAGTCCTCACTCCCAGTACCTTCCAATGTCAACTTGCATTCCCATGACTGCCACTGGTGTCCATTCCCTTCCAGTCCCCCTCCTTCCCACTGACCAGTCCCTTCAAGTACAAATACCATGGCAGCCCCTCTCAGAACAACTCCCTTCCAGTTCCCTTCTCCCATCCCCGTGTATCAGCCCATTTGTAGCCTTAGCCCCCAGTTTTCTTACAGGACCAGCAGCTCTATCCTCCCCTCCCTACCATCAGCCCATTCCCAGTCGAAGCCCCCCAAATCAGCTCACTTCCAGTGCTAGTCCCCCCTCAACCCCATTACTAGTGCTAGCCTCCCCTAATCAGCCCAATACCAGTCCTACCCCCAATCAGCTCATTACCAATCCTAGCCTCAGCTAATCAGCCCGTTTCCAGTCATAGCCTCCCCGATCAGCTCATTTCCAATGCTAGCCTCCCATCAGTCCATTACCAGTGCTACCCCATGCATCAGCCCATTACCAGTCCTAGACTCCCCTAATCAGCTCATTTCCAGTTCTAGTCCCCTCACAACCCCATTACCAGTGCTAGGCTCCCCTAATCAGCCCATTTCCAGTCCTACCCCCCTATCAGCCCATTTCCAGTCCTAACCTCCCCAATCAGCTCATTTCCAATGCTACCCCCCCATCAGTCCATTACCAGTCCTACCCCCCTATCAGCCCATTACCAGTCCCAACCCCCCCCTTGATCAGTCCATTCCCAGTCCTAGCCTTTCCTAATCAACCCATTACCAGTCCTAGGCCCCCAATCTGCCCATTACCAGTGTTAGCCCCCCCATCAGCCCATTATAATCCTAAACAGCACTGTCTCTCCCCTCTGTCCAGCATTTATCCCATCTGTCCAGTATGTCCCCCAGTCTCTCCCCTTCTGTCCATGTCAGCCCCCCTCCCTCCCTCCCCCCATGTCAGCCCCCTCCCTCCCTCCCCCCATGTCAGCCCCGTTGCAGGTTCCCTGCCCCCTCCTCCTCTCTCCCTATATCTGCCTGCTACTGCCCTGTTCTTCTGCAGCCATGGCTCCGTCTCTTAGGGAACCGCTGCTGTGCCTGTGAAGCCGTTGCGGAGCATGTCTGTCTTTCGACGGGTTCCATGCAGCATTGTCCCGCCTCCAAAGGAAGTAGTACACAAATTCCTTTGGAGGTGGGACAATGCTGCACGGAGCCCGTCGAGAGACGGGAAGGCACCGCAACATTTTCACAGGCACAACAGTGGTTTCCTAAGAGGCAGGGAGCTGCTGCTGCAGAACATTGGAGGCGGTGAGTTTGCCACTGCAGAGAAGCGGACTCGGTAGTGGCAGCAACTTGTGCGCTTTTTTATTTTTTTTTTAACTTGGAGTGAGGCGACCCCTGCTAAATCCTGTGGCGACCCCCGTGGGGGTCGCGACCCACAGATTGAGAACCGCTGATCTAGCTAATCAAGGCGGTTTACATGGAATGGTTTCAAATACTGCTTAGGGAAGTTTACAGAGAACAGTTTACAAGTAACAAGAATGTTTGAACTATGTACAAGATACATTTTAACTATGTAAAAGGAACATTTAACTAGAACTATGTACAGCATAGAATAGTAAAATGACAGTCTCAGATCATGAGTTGGTGTTCAGTGGGATATTTGATCTTGAATGTTTATGTGGTCTATGGTGGATTGCTCACACTGATAGTAGTCTGTAAATAGGAATGTCTTGAGGTGCTTTCTGAACTGTGTTAAGTCTTTGATTAAGTTGTTGAAACCCTCCGCCCAGAGTGCAGTGGCGGCCAAGAAAGCAAATAGAATGCTAGGAATCATAAGGAAAGGAATGGAGAATAAAACAAAGGATATTATAATGCCTTTATATCGTTCCATGATACGACCGCACATTGAATATTGCATGCAATTCTGGACACCATATCTTAAAAAGGATATCGAAGAATTAGAATAGGTAAAGAGAAAAGCCACCAAAATGGTAAAAGGGACGGAAGGATACCCCTATGAGAAAAGGCTTAAAAGGTTAGGGCTCTTCAACCTGGAAAAGAGACGGCTGAGGGGAAATATGATAGAGGTTAAATTAATGAATGGAGTAGAATGGGTAAATGCTGATAGGTTGCCTACGCCATCAAAAAGTAGAAAGAGTAGGGGGGCATGCAATGAAGCTACAATGTAACTCAATTAAGACTAATAAAAGAAAATATTTTTTCACTTGACGTATAATCAAACTCTGGAATTCGTTACCGGAAGATGTTGTAAAAGCTGTTAGTGTGGTGGTGTTATTGTTAAGTGCCGTCGAGTCTGTCTCGACTCATGGCGACCTTCTGGATAGTTGTCCTAAATTGAGTTCGGTCTTCAGTCAGGCAGCTCATTGTTGACAGACTGGCACCCATAGATGCTGTTATTGCATCGATCCATCTCATTGCTGGCCTTCCTTTTTTGTGTTGACCTATCTAGCCAAGCATGATGTCTTTCTCTAATGATCTCTCTCTTTGCATGATGTGTCCAAAGTATGAAAGTTGAAATCTTGTCATCTGAGATTCTAAAGAAAGCTTAGGTTTGATCTCCTCTAGTACTTACTGGTTTGTTCTTCAGGCAGTCCATAGTATACACAGTATTCGTCGCCAGCACCATAATTCAAAGGCATCAGTTTTCTTCCTGTCTATCTTTTTCACTGTCCAACCTTCGCATCCAAATGTTATCATCAAAAATGTCATGGCTTGAACAAGTCGAATCTTTATATGGACAGAGACATCTCTGCTCTTGAGAATCTTGTCTAGGTCCTTCATAACCATTCTGCCAAGAGCAATGTGTCGTCTGATTCCTTGACTGCTTGTTGCTTCTTTATTGATAGTTGATCCAAGTAGGTTAAAATTGCCCACTATTTCAATTTCTTCTCCCATCAACGATTTTGCCAGTTGTCATGATCTTTGTCTTCTTTACATTAAGGTGCAGGCCCATTTTAAGACTATGTTCCTTGATCTTGAGAAGCAAATGTTTCAGATCGTCTTTACTTTCAGCCAGTAATGTGGTATCATCAGCACAGCAAAGGTTGTTGAGTCTTCCACCAATCTTCACACCTCTGTTGCTTTCATACAATCCTGCTTCTCTGATGATTTGTTCTGCATATAAATTAAACAGGTAGGGGGAAAATATGCAGACTTGTCGCCGATTTTAAACCATTCTGTTTTCTCCTTGCTCCGTTCAAACTGTTGCTTCTTGATCAATGTAAAGGCTGTGCAAGAGAACGATCAGGTGTTCTGGTATACCCATACTTCTTAATGTGGCCCAGAGTTTCTCATGGTTTAACACAGTCAAAAGCCTTGCTGTAGTCAATAAAGCACAAATAGATATCCTTTTGGCATTCTTTATGTAGACATGGACAGATAAAGGGATACCAGAATCCCCAATATGTAATTGAAGATGGATGAATTTTTGATACAAAATGTGTTTAAAAGTTTGACTTTTCACCTACTTCCTCTTAAATAGAATAGGATGTCATGATCATGAGTTCTGTGTAACCGTCTTTAAAATAGATGGAACAGTGTTAACGCAAGCATAAAGAACATAGGCTATGAACTGTGCAACCATAGTTCATTGTACAGTCACTGCTGACAAAACAATTTTTGCAACTTTTGCAATTATAAATTTCATCTAATACACTGTAATCAGATCTTACTCTGTAAAAAGAACTTTGGCGACACCTTGTGTTATTTCATGGTTATAATAAATGACTGTTACTTCCTCTTTTTCTCTAATAAAAGGAGCTTTTTAGGAGGAGGAATTTGAATTCAATAAGCGTGGAATTATGCATGTCCATAACCCGCTTGTTGTCTTCCCTCTGAGCTCAAAGACAGTAACACTTGTGTGTGTGATTTGTCAGACGGCTGCCTGGGTGAGAATGTTCACAGTCTTGGCAAGTGCATATATCAATATGATTTGCAAGGGATTGTGGGAAATGCAGTCCATTCACACCAGACACAGCTGCTCACAATAATTAGTTGTTTTTGAGTGTAAAGCCAATAAGATATTTATTTATGGGGCTATTTCTCCCAACACAGATATGCTTGGAAGCACATAAAACAGGATACTTGCTTTCAGTGTTAAACTTAGAAAAACAAAATCAGCAAAACAGTTGAACTTGTCAGGCAATCAAATGAAAAGAATAAAGACCTGGTTGGTAACAAACTGGTCTTTTCTGTAGGCTTTAGCTAATATTTTCTTAGCAGTGTATCAAACAACAAACAAAATCCACAAAGAAAGGAAAAACTGTTCTTTTCAGGTTAACTTCTTATATCTTCCCACATAGACTCAGAAGTAATTCCCTCAGAGCTCACAAGCAATTAGGTAAGGCTCAATTGCTAGCAGTTACCCAGCTGAAACCCCTTAGCTGGCTTGCTTTCTACGGCGTGGCTCAAATCCTACTTCAGGAGCTTTTCTGAGTAGATTAAAGAACCAGTTTGTATTTCTTTGTGATGGTTGCTGTACTTTGTAACAGAAAATTACCAAAGGAGTTTAGACAGAGAGCAATCCATATATTCACAGCCTGTATCTAAGACTTCTCCCCCTTCCTCAACAATCATCGGTTCAATATCATGGATTGGCACAGAGAAATTTCTCAATGGAGCACTTTCAGGAGAATACTTGTTTCCCTGCTGTCTTTCAAGGTTATAGCTAGGGCATAGATCAGTGTTCATACCTGAGCTTCCATTGCTGTTAGAGTTCCTCTCTAAATAGCCTGGCCAGTATGTAGTCCAGTTTTTATGTCCAGCCTTCCAATCCAGATCCCTGGACACTGGATCTTCTCTTCACATACCTTCTGGCACGGGTCCTAGGGTCCCTTCCACGTGCAGCCGTCTCCCTCACAGGTACCGTCTGGAGATTCCTAGCTCTGCAGCACCATTCCTCTGGCTTTCCCCAGTCCAATGGTGTATGCTGGCCTTTTGAATGTCTCCCAGTATACGTACTGCTCTGGACTCCTTTATACCTCCCAAATGCTTTTCTCTTCTTTCTTCCAAAGGGTTTCTTGCCCTTTCTGTCCGTCCGCTCTGGCTTCTGCTTCTGATGATCCTCCAGATGATGAAGACCTCCAAGCTGAGGATATCCAAGCTGATTCTGAGGATGAGGATAATTCTCTGTAGAATAAACTCTACCTTTATTCTGCTTTGATGAGTGCTCCACCTTAGCACAGCGCAGCTGTGCTGAATCAGGCCCTGCCCTTTGAGATGAGTGCTTAGGGATTATCTCATAGCCCTCCTGATTGAACACACGTTTCCCCACTTCAGCTCCTCTAATGGCTGTTGGAAACCTGGTGCATTCTGGGACTGGTAGTCTTTTATGGGAAAATTCTGTTTTCTTATTTCTACCAGAACTGACAGGTTGCTTGTTCAGAGTCACTTCACCTTTTCTATAGCTCCTTCCTGAGCTATGATAAGCTTCCTTATCACAGATTGTGTTCTGTATTACTCTCTGCCTGTCTTTCACTGCTTGATGGACCAGAGACCTAAAGAGCCGTGGTATTGTGGTCAGATCATACAGTTTTCTTCACTTTAGTCTTTAAGGATCCATCTCAAATCCCTGATGTCTCCCATTCCTCGCCCTTTCTTGAACCCTGCTTGCACTTCAGGTAGTTCTCGTTCCAGGTATGGTTGTAGTCTCTATCGAATAATCTTCAGTAGAATCTTGCTGACATGTGGGATCAGAGCGATTGTGCAATAATTTCCACAGTCAGTTGGATCACCTTTCTTTAGTATTGGTATAAACACAGATCTTTTCCAGTCAGTTGACCATGATATTGTCTTCCAAATTTCCTGGCAGAGCCTTGTATGTATGGTAATAGCAGCATAAGATTGCTGTAATACTTCTATAGGAATGCCATCAATGTCCGGTGCTTTACTGTTTGATAAGCCTTTCAATACTGCTTCGACGACTTCTTTCATGACCAATTGTTCGAGATCATAAGGTACAGGTTAAAACAGCTGTTGATCCACTTGATCTTTATCATATAAAAACTCTGTATATTCTTTCCACCTTTTCTTGATCTTCTCAGCATCATTCAACATGGATCCTTGAGCAACTTGTAACATTCCAATTCGAGGCTGGAATTTTTCTTTAACTCTCGTAGCTTTAGGAAAGTCGATCTTGTTCTTCCTCTAATAGTTTCTGCTTCTATTTCTTTGCATGTGTCATTGTCACACTTCTCCTTGCCTTGACTTGCTGCATGTTGGAAATCTCGGTTGAGTTCTGCGATTGCCTCTCTTTCCCCTCTGGCTTTAGCTTCTCTGTTTCTGGGCAATTTTCAGAGTTTCTTCAGTCATCCATTTTGTCCGTTTTTGCTTTTTCACCTTTTGTAGAGATTTCTCGCTTTCTTCCAACATAACCTTCTTGATATCATCCCATAACTCTTCTGGAGCCCTGTCATTTATATCTAAAGCAGCAAATTGATTTTGCAGGCAATCTTTAAATTCTGGTGGTATATTCTCAAGGTCATATTTTGCTACATTCGTGAGTGGCTTGCTCTTTTTCAACTTTAGCTTGAGTTTGCATACTAGTAGCTGGTGATCTGTACTACAGTCAGCTCCAGATTTTGTCTTTGTTGATGTTACAGAGCTTTTCCATTGTTGACTTCCAAGGATGTAGTCAATTTGATTTTTGTACAATCCATTGGGTGAAGTCCATTTGTACAGTCGCCGCTTGTGTTGCTGGAAGAAGGTTTTTGAGATTGGTCTTGCAGAATTTTATCAGTCTTTCTCCAGCTTCATTTCTGTTGCTGTCCATATTTTCCAACAATTTTGCCTTCCTCTTTGTTCTTTGCCAACTTTTATGTTCCAGTCACTCATGACCATCAGGATATCCTGTTTGCATGTTCTGTCAATTTCAGCTTGTACTTGTTCATAGAACTCAATTTCATCCTCTTCTGCAGCTGTTGTTGGGGCATATACTTGAATTAAAGTTGTGTTAATAGGCATTCCTTGTAGACAAACAGAAATTAAGCTTTCATTGACTGCATTGTATTTCATTACCAGTTCTTGCAAGTTTCTTCTTAATTATAAATGTAACCCTATTTCCTCTTTGTCTTTCATTTCCAGCATAAACCACCAGTAATCATCTGATGCAAAGTGCCTGATGCCAGTCCATTTCAGTTCGCTGACACCCAACAGATCAAGTTGTACACGTTCCATTTCATTCTTGACCACCTCCAACTTCCCTTGGTTCATGTTTCGTATGTTCCATGTCCCAATACGTAAGACATCTTTGCAGTTTCTGACTCATTTCATGCGCAACTATATCAGCAGTCAGACGTCCAGAGGGCTTTGATCCAACCACATCAAATGCTGGCTTAACTGAAAAGTCCTCAGTAACCCCCAGTAGCCAGTTGAGTGCCTTCCGACCTGGAGGTCTCATCTTCCAGCACTATAGTGCAATTTCCTTTGTTGTGACTATCCATTGGGTTCTCATGGCAAGACACAGAAGTAGATTGCCAGGCCTTTCTTCTTCGCATTTTAAGTTTAGTGTTGTTGCCATTGTCACAGAATGTGATCCTCCGCTGCCAACACTGTCTCATTCTGCTGCTGCCCAGATGGGTGGCTTGTCTTGGTCTGGTATCTCAGCTGAGACCTGTCCTTCTTGAGAGACCCTACCAGTAGTTAAACTACCGATAGCCTAGCCCTAAGTATCACTGATGCATACAAGCCCTCACAGCACGACAAGCTGTAAAACAAGTGAGGGGCTGTTAGTGCAGCTGGGTTTAAAAAAGGTTTGAACAATTCTGGAGACCGCACCTTCAAAAGGATGTGAACAGGATGGAGTCGGTGCAGAGGGTGGCTACTAAAATGATTAGTGGTCTTCATTATAAAGCATATGAGGACAGACTGAAGGATCTTAATATGTACACCTTAGAGGAAAGGCGGGATAGAGGTGATATGATTGAGATGTTTAAATACCTCAGTGGCATAAATGTTCAGGGAGAGAGCCTCTTTCAATTGAAAGCAAGTTCTGCTACAAGGGGACATGGGATGAGGGTGAAGGGAGATAGATTCAGGAGTGATATGCGGAAATATTTCTTTACGGAAAGAGTAGTGGATCCGTGGAATAGTCTCCCAGTGGAGGTGGTAGAGATGAGGACAGTAACTGAATTCAAAAAAGCATGGGACAAACAGAGGATCTCTAAAGGTAAAAAGGGGACTGTTGTAGTTGTTGATATGGAAGGACAGACTAGATAGGCCATGTGGTCTTTTTCTGTCATCATATTTCTATGTTTCTAACAAGTTCCTGTAGGAAAGGTGCATAAACCATTATTAAAGGGTCCCAGGAAATCCACTGTTTACCCTGGGACAAGCATTGCAGAACCTATGTACCTTTTTGGGAACCTGCCAGGTACTTGCGACCTGGATTGGCCACTGTTGGAAACAGGATACTGGGCTTGACGGACCTTGGTTTGATCCAGTATGGCATCTTTTATGTTCTTATGAGCGCAAACAGTTCCAAGGTAGGCCCTGGACTGGTTTAGCAGAACTCAAGGAAAGGACGTTATCTGGTAAGTAAAATGTCACCTTCCATATCATCCTCAGACTGTCCAGACAAGTGGGATGTACCAAAGCTACGTACCCACTGGGCAGGAAGAAAACACAGCAGCTCGCAAAACCTTAAAAGCCAAAGGCCATGTCTGCCCAAGCATGGACGTCCAAGTGGAAATGCTCAAAAAAGTGGAAGTGATGTCCACTTCGCTGCCTGACAAATGTCTGTAGGGGCTACTGAGCACTGCTCTGCCCACGAGGACGCTTGCGCTCAGGCAGAATGGGCATTCAAAATCTCTGGAATTGGCTGGAGCCACCACAGATTTGCCGAGGCAATGGCCTCTTTATCCCAGCGCCCTAATGCAGACAGCTGCTGTGTCATCTTGCGTGAACCAGAAAACAGCACAAAAAGATGGTCTGACTTGAGAAAGGAATTCGTAACCTCCAAAAACCAGAGAAGCATCCTCTGGACATCCACAAAGTGAAGATCCTTAACATTTCCCCGACATTGCTCCTTAGAGAAGGAGGGTAAACAAACTGCCTAGTTCAAATGAAAAGGAGAAACCATTTCAGGGAAGAAGGGAGGCACAGGCCGAATGGAAACAGCCTCCTCAGAAAATAAGGATAGGTAAGGATCTTGGCAAGACAGAGCCTGCAGCTCAGAAAACCACCTTGCAGAACAATTGCACCTAAGACAACTGGCTTGAGTATCAAGTCCTGCAGAACAGCATGCTTCAACGGCTCAAAGGGCTCCGACTTCAGGGCCCCAAGAACCATTCACAGATCCCACTAAGGGATACTGACCCCTAACCTCCCTGAAGAAGGCGTGAAACATCTGGGTGTATGGCAAAAGACTTACCAGCCAACAGCCCTCTGAAACAGGTCAAAGTTGCCACCTGAATCTTCAGGGAGCTAAAAGGCCGTTCTCCAGATCGTACTGCAAAAAAGGCCACAGAGACGACATCTTGGCCATCACAGGAGCCAGTCACTTTGTGCCACACCAGCACTCTAGGCACCAGACTTGCACTTATGGCAGGTTGGTAGACCTCTTTCAGACTCTGAGCAGAATGCAACACCACTGCCGGAGAGTAGCCCATATGCATTAACCACCTCCTTACAGGAGCCAAGCCATATAAGAGAAGGTAGCCAGGTCAAGCGGCCCCTGACATAAGCAGCCCCGAGATGGAGGTAAGCGAAGAGGTGGTATTTGCAGGAGCCAGGAGCCATATCAGATCTGAGCAACACACTCTCTTCGACCAACCTGGTGCCACTAGAATAATCCTTCTTGGATGGCGTTCCATACGCAAAATAACATGCCTCACCAGAAGCCACGGAGGAAACACCTACAGCAGGTGCTGACCTGGTCAAGGTTGAGCCAGGGTGCTAAGTCTTTGGACCCTGTCTCCGTACAGTAACTGAAGAACCAGCACACTTGCCATTGGAACAGCATACAATCACATCCCTCTTGGGGTGACCCCAGTGGCGCAGAAACAACTGAAAACACCTCCCAACCTCATTCCCACTCTCCTGGGACCAGAGAGCGCCGGCTGAGAAAATCCGTTTCCACAATATCAACCTCAGCAATGTGCAGAGCAAATAAACTAGGAGGCTTTTCACCATCCAGTCAAACAGGAGAGCCATTTCCAGGGCTACCCTGGCACTCCTCGGTGCCACCTTGCCGAAAGGTATAAGCCACCACAGTGGCATTGTCTGAGAACATGTGAACTGCCCAGTCCTCAACTTGGGGGCCAGAGAGAAAGAGCCGCCAACATGATGGACCTCACTTCATGGCAGTTGATGGACCCGGCCCCGGGCCATTCGGCCTAAGCAATGGGCTCCCCAGCCTGAGAGACTGGCATTCTTAACCAGAAGGATCGATGAACAATCATCCAGTGGCATGCCCTTCCTCAGAAGGCTGGGCTGCTGCCACCACCACAGGCTGGCCTTCATCATCAGTGGGATCAGAAACCTGAGCTCGAACTGCTGATGAAGATCAACCCGAACTCTGGGAGCCTGCTGTGAACAGAATAGCACTAAGCAATCCAACAGCCTTGACTTTCTCCACTGGCAAAGACTCCACACACTCGAGTATCGAAAACATGAGCCCAGAAACTCCAGGGACTGGGAATGCAACAGCTGGTTCTTCCCCAGTGATCACCCAGTCGAGGTTCATCAGAAAGGACACTGCTCGGGGAGCTACCTGAGATGCCTCTGAAGGAGAATGGGCTTGGATGAGCCAACGGTCTAGATGTGGGTGCACACAAATCCCTTGGCACTGCAGACACCACCACCATGACGTTGGAAAATGTCCTTTGGGCAGTGGACAGTCCAAATGGAAGGGTGATGAACTGAAGGTGACAGCTAAGCATGACAAAACAGATACTTGCTGATCCCCTGGACTGGGATATGAAAATATGCCTCAGCCAAAACTAGATATGCTAGGAACCCCCCCTCTGCACACTGCTTGAATCATTGATCACAACGTTTTCATCCAAAAGTGCATGATGCGCAACCACTTGTTGACATACTTGAGGGTCCAGATTGGGCCGGAATGTTCCTTCCATGTCAGCCACCACAAAAACAGATGGAATACCTGCCCCGATTTTCTGGGGGAACAGGTACTACTACCTTCAGGAGAAGAAACTTGTCCAAGATAATCTGCACAGTGACCCTATTGACGCAAACAGCCAGGATCGGCTCTTTGGATTCCAGGCCATAGCTGTACTGAATGAGGACTAGCACCCAGCAATCCTTGTGACCCAGGCTCATTTCTGAAGAAGCAGCGAAGCCTGCCCCTACCGGAGGAACCAGGGAATGGACCCCAAAACCTTCACTGTGCAGCCTGGGAGGGTCCTCTCTCTGGACCAAGCGCTCCACGAAAGGACTGAAAATGAGCCTGAAGTGTAAAAGAAGAGGGGAAGAAAGGCTTTCCAGGCCAATAGCAATGGGAGTCCTGAGATCTCCGGGAGTCCGACCAGCATGCTCACAAGGAGTGGGTGCAGGCTAACGGAAAAGGGGTTCCTGCCCCCTTCACAAGCCCCTTGGACCTGTCCTCTGGAAGTAAGATTTAGTCTCATCCAGGTCCTTCACAGCTTCTCCAAATTGGACCCAGAAGAAGATCCCTCTAAGATCAGATGGGCAACTGGGCCTTGGAAGATGAGTCCACTGCCCCGTGTCCAAGCCGAGCCAAGCCAAGCCAATACTGTGTCACCATAGACTGGGCACAATCTTTGGCCATTAGACATACCAGGCCATACATGGCATCAGAAAGGAAGGCTGTAGCCAACTTCCAAAGAGGGGTAGAATCATTTGGCGGAAGAAACTGAATCCACAGTAGCTGGGCTCAAAACGTCAGGCCTGCACATACCGCCAACTGAAGAATAGCAGCCATTGCAGCAAACTGGATGTTCAATGCAAATCCACCTTTTGGTCCAGTTTTTCCTTTAAGGCCAAACTGCCTTCCACAGGCATGGTGGTCCGTCTAGCAGGGCCGTCCCATCCACTAGGCGAGCTAAGCAGCCATCCCAGGTGGGCAGCAGTGGCAGCGGCACACATGGGCGGCTGTGCTGTCACCCACAGTTGCCGCCGATTCCATTGGTGGGGGGGGGGGGGGGGAGATAGACAGTGGCAGTATTTTCAAAAGCGGCGGCACAAGATATCTGGAATCCAAACCACAGTCCAGATCTCTGACAGATCCCAGATGATTCCCATCTCCAGGGACACCCTTTGCCAAGGACACTTGGCCATACACAATTGAACAGGCTTCCACTCTCAGCCTGCACCGAACCCAGAGGTCGGAGAGTCTAAATTTCCACACCAGAATGATCAGGCCTTTAGTAAAAGGAAAATAATTCTGGGGACGACAAACTGGACTCCGGAAGCTCTCCTCGCAGAAATGACTCCCCTATACCAGGGAACCTAGTCTCCATCGATCCCCTAGATGATGGGGGGCAGTGCACAACACAGTCACTGGAACCTACGGCCGACTGGTTATCCTTACCCACAGTGCCACCTGCCACTGCCACTGCCACCTCCTGCCGCTTAGGCAGGCAAGGCTGGACTGAACTAACTGCATCTCTCGGCGTAGAGAGAGCGCGAGCAATTCTTCCAGGGACAACTTAGAAGCTGCCATGCTAAAAGAGTAGAGTCCAAAAGTCGTAGATGAGGTACCTTGCTTGCCACAGGCTAAACAACGAATCCTGGAAGAAGACATAAGAGAGTTAAGGCAAGTATCACAACAGTACACGCTAAAGCCACGGTAGCCCAAAGGCATACGTTAACTGAACCTGTACTGCAAGCGCTTTGCAGGCGCAAGGGTAGAAAAGCGTGTTGGAGCTACTTAGGCAAAATGTGCATACAGACTGCACGACTAAGTGTAGGAAACCCCCACACCACACCAACTGTCGTCAGTTGTCTACCTCGAATTGCATCCCAGAGAGACAGAATTGGGAGCCCCCAACAAGGACAATGATGAGATCAAGCCTTAGTACTCACCCTCTGAGAGCCCCAAGCATAGGATCCATGCCAGGTTCAGCTCTACTCCCCTGATACTGTTTCACTGGCTTTGCAGCACTGTATTTAAGGTGGCTAGCACGCAGATCCGTCTGAGAGCCTTCTGCAATCTTCAGGAGAAAGCAGGGGGGGGGGGAAGGGGAGGGGGAGGAGGAAGGTGGCGCTGAGGTTGTGTGAAGCTGCTGCACTCTTCCAGATCATTCCAAATCCTTCCAACTTCTGGCTTCTCAACAAGCTTTTATAATAAGCGTTTGGAGCTGAACCAATTTTCCCTCCTCCTATGGCTATCAAAAAGACCGTCATCTAGTGGAGCCTCCCATGTCGCATTCAAGTGAGAGTGTCACCCTCAAGGTGGTTGTTCATGAGCAGTCAATCTTTTCCTCTCAATCTTCAGAATTTTCTTGGGAGGAGAAATTCATCCACCATCTACTGGAGACAAAAAAAAATACTGAAGCGACTTCTGATGGTTGAGGCGGATGGAGGCATGGGAGTGATGTCACTGAAACCTGGGCTTTTCATCGGTTCTTTGCCTCCATCAATCTGCTGGTAGGGGAACACAACACACTTGTCTGGACTGGTCTAGCAGGACGATATGGAAAATAACTTTCCAGCAGCAGACAACACCCCAGGGATTACTTACATTCCTAACATCCCTGAAAAGTAATATTGAATTGTACTAGCAATTGACCTAGTCATACTATAACATTTTGAAAGTGCAGTATTTGGAATGGCTGTTTGCTCTTCATTTTCTTCAAGGGTCTGCTAATGAAATAAATACTTGACTGATTTTTAAATCCAATCTTCAATCCGATTTAAAAATTAGAATTTGACGCCGTGCTCATTAAGACATCCATTAAAAGCTGAAAAAACTGTACAGAAAGATCATTTTTCTAAAATTATAAACTGTGCCAGAACCCTCAACTTTCATTCATGTCAATGCTGAGACATGGTGGCTAGTGTTTTTATTAAACACCAGCTGCCATGGCTAAAACTATTTTGGATGGTCAGCACCAGCATTCAGATTGTGGCTGGTGCCAAATATCCTGACACTGTGGCTAGAGCCAACACTGTATGGTACAGAACAGCCATCTGAACAGCCTTTGGTTTTAAGTATCTGGATAACAGCACCGACTATCACTGCTATATAGATGTTTGGTTCTGCTCCTGTTCTGTCCACTGACCATCCTGGTGCTCTCTGGATGGTGCTAAGGCAGTTTGTAAGAATGTTCAGTGGCACTGTCCGGACAGTAGATAATGCGAACCAGATAAGTGCAGCTGAAAATTGGACTGAATATTTTTAGTAGCGAGCTGTAGTTCTTTGGAAACAAATCAATCTCTTGGATGGAGGTGACGGGTTATGATGAGCTAAGTAAATGTTGACCTGGATTCAACTTCCAGATGTGGTTTCTGCCCCCCTAAACCGATCAGAAATAGTACTGAACGAGTGTTTCCTCTCGGCCCAGTTATCACTCAACAGTGACATCTACTGACTGAAGATACAGTACACAGGCATGCAAGGTTCCGGAGGGACTCATGGTCTATGGCTTCTGGTCAAGGACTGTCGCACCGATGGCTGAGTTAAGTGAGGCGGTTATTAAAAAACAGCAGATATACTCCAGACAGTTGCAAATGCAAGCTCATAGTGATGAATCCTAGTTACAGGTTCAGTGGAGGCAGAAGTAGGAAGAATTTCCAGATCCAAAATTAAAAAAAATATTTCATGCGAATAGATAAGAGGTTCTGGAGGGTTTTTTTTTTTTTTTTTTTTTTACACACTGCTCCTAATCCGACTCTTGGGTTTCCCACTCAGTTGGAACTGGGACTGGGACCTTAGTGACATTCACAGATATTTAGGGATTTTTCCCCTTATTTCATATCCCTCACTTACCCCAGTCACTGCACAGTCAGTCTTTGGCTGAGGATCATGCTCCAGGGCTCCTTTGTCACCCTACAATCATGACCACCCTAAATCTGGCCACAAGGTGTTACCTTTGCAAGATGACTGGGGCTGCCTCTCCCTGGGGACTCTGAACCATAGTCTCGGCAGCTTCCCCAGCTCTAGTTGGTCGAGACAGTGCAAGACCTAAGCAGGGAACTGAACCCAGGTTCTCCACACATTACAGTACACCTCACTGCCATTGAGCCATCCATCCAGCCTCAACCTTTTACATATTGTCACATGAACTTTGCCATTTTTCTCAAAATGAGACAGGACAAATCTGCCTTAACAGATAGTGGCAGGTGATTGAATAAGTGCAATTCATTAAAGCCACCCAACAATTGGGCTTCAAACTGATCCTAAGAAAGCAGCTGTAAGCTCACTTCACATATTTCTTTAACTCTATAAGTTATCAAATTTAACAGGAAATAGCGGCTGGCACATTCATGGTGGAAAGCACACTGCTGGCTACTGATCAGAGTAGTGCATTGCAATACAAGACTAGCAAGCTCCTAGGGTTCTTGGTTCTGGCTCCGAGGGACTAGGCTTACACAGACACACATACAGAGGCAGTATATACCGTTCTATCTGCAGCTTGTCTGGCCCTCCTGGGGCCTCCATGGTGTCGTCCATTGATTACATCGCCTCTTACTTCAAAATCACACTGGAAGACAACCCAATCATACATCTCAGTATTAAAAAAAAGAAGAGTAACTTTATACCAAAAGAAAGCTAACGAAAATAACTTCCTGAAACAATTATAAAAACATGCAAAATAAAGCAAATAAAAAGTAATACTATACTCCCATGAGGCTAAAGCTTTCCCAGTTCGGTAGGTGCTGATTTTTTTTTACAAGATAATTTCAATTATCTCTAGGTTGGTACCTGGATGGCTGATATGTGAATCTGTAGGCAGAACATTTTCAGCTAGTTCCTGAGCACTTAAGTAATTTCTGCCACACTGAACTATAGCAGGCACACATTCTATTTACCCCCAAATTATACATACCTCATCGAGAATTCTTCCTTCTTTAAAGCACTGCACAATCCCTAAAACATACAGGTCAAATGGCCGATCATTTTAAATCACATATCAACATTCATTCATACATACATCTTTTGAGCTTATGATCCCCCTGCTCAGTGGAACACTCCAAGAGATACACAACTATCTTTACATGAAATTACCTTTGATTTAACTGCATTGTGAACAGCTGTTAACTCAGATTTGCACTGAAGCCGCTACAGAGGGGAGAAAGTAAATGCTCCTGCCATTCTCACCAGGGGCCTGCTTACTCAAGTGTGGTAAATGATGTTGCTTTGAAAAATGACCACCTCCACAGATAGCAGGGAAATGCAGCCACACTTGATACCGTTGTCAGATGACGGAGCCCTTATGCCTGGGGCCCTCCTACAGCCTATGAAAAGTCTTTTTGGACTTCTCTGGGTCTGTGCCCATATTCCCATTCTCCCTCTAAAAGCAGCTGTATCTGTCTATAGCATTATTTTGTCTGAAAGCTGAAGAGATGACAGTAATGGCCTTGAAGCCTGTGGATGGCTAGTCTTCTCAGGCCTTCTGATGGTAAAGTTTGAAGCTATCTTTTTTTTCCCCGAGGGAAAGGCAGGAGGGTAAGTGTGGCTGCATTTCCCTGTTGTCTATGGAGAATTCTCTTTACAGGTAAGCAACACTGCTTTCTCTGTAGACAAGTGGGGCAATGCAGGTGCACTTGATGGTGAATCCACAGCTAAGGGCCATGAGTTTGGATGCTTAATAGCCCAAGAGCCAGGTGATGTAAAGAGGTTTCTGAGAACCACCTGCCCATCTTGGGCTGTACACTGGTCTAGGCAGTAATATTTTATGAAAGTGTGAGGCAAGGCCTACCTGGTCACTCTGCAAACATCTCAAAAGGAGGCAGCTTGAAGACTAGCAACTGAAGTTGCTTTGGCCCTAAGCCAATGAGCCCCAATATAACCTGGGGGCTGTAAATTCGCTTGGGAGTAGCAAAGTAAAATAGAGTCCACTAGCCAGCCAGAAAGAGTGCACTTTGAAGCAGGCTTGCCTGGATCACTTGGGATGTATGTTAACGAAAGGTTGAGATGTTTTCCTAAAGTCTTTTGCTGCTTAAAGATGGTAGAGAAGACCGTGTCTACAGTCCAGCATGTGCAAAGAGATTTCCGACTGATCACTTTGGGAACTCAATGTTGAAAGGATTATGAATTGATTAAGGTGGAATTCCAAGACCACTTCTGGAAGAAATTTGGGATGAATATGGAGGATCACTAAATTCTGATAAAATTGTGTATATGAGAGAAATGCACCTACATTTGTATTTCGCCGATTCTGCTTGTTGATTTTATGGTGACTAGAAACATGGTTTTCCATGTGAGATGTTTTAGTGACAAAACCCAGAGAGGTTCAAAAGGTTTCTGCATAAGCTGTGAAAGGACAATATTGAGGATCCATGTGAGAGAGGGTGGTTTCAGTGGCTTAGTGTTCATCAGACCTTTTATGAATCTCAAAACTGGAGGATCTGTTGAGAGGGACTTTCCCTCAATAGGATCATGATAGGCCACTATGGCCGCTAGATGAATTCTGACTGAGAATGTTTTCAAGCCTGACTCAGAGGTGATGGAGATATGAAAGAACCTGCATGGGTGGGCAAGTGAAAGGATTCTGTTGATGAGCAGAAGCCCAAGAGGTAAACCTTGTTCATTTACGCCGACATATTGTCTTGTTGATGGTCTTTTGGAAGTTAGTAGAAAGGCTTTTACTTCTTTTGAATAAGAGGAAGATAATTTATCATCTGTCATTTAATTTCTATGCTGTCAGGAAAAGGCTACCAAGGTATTAAAACGTCTGGCTTGGCCGAATAGTGATAGATACTTCCCCAGAAGCGAAGGGAGTTCAGTAGTTAAAGAGATGGGGAAAACAAGATCTCTCTGGGCCATTTTGGGACAGTTAGGATGATTCAAGCCTTGTCCATGAAAATATTCTGCAACACCCTTGGGATTGGTGGAAAAAGGGGGGGGGGGGAGTACACAGCAAAATCCCTGCCCATGATACTGCAAATAGGTCATGAGCAAATCTTGTCACACTGGGACAAATGGAGCAGAGGCAAAGATTGATCCCATGGTAAAGGGATCAGTCTTTGGAATTCTCCAGAACAGGCAGATCTGATGATGACTTTGGGGTTAAGCAACCATATGTGTGGATCTAGCTGATGACTTAATATGTCTGATACCTGAGCAGGTAGACTGCGTGCAGGATAGCTTGAATGAAGCAAACAAGGTTTCAGATTTTGTTGCTTCCAGACATAATCGAAGGGACCCCAATCCCTCGTTTGCTGATGTAAAAAACTGCAACTTGGTTGTCTGTCCGAATCATTATAATTTTCCCCCAGAACCAGGGCCTAAAGGCCTTTACTGCACTGAAAATATTCAATTCCAGAATACTGATGTGTTGAGAGCATTCAAACGGACTCCATACTCCTTGAGTTTGGAGGTGAAGGAAGTGTGTTCCTCACCCTTGGGTGAAAGCATCCATGGGGGGGATGAGGAAACAGAAAGGTATGTCTCACCAAGAGATTGCTTGGGTTGATCCACTAACTTAGAGACTGGTGCACTGACAGAGGAATACGAATGGCAGTATTGAGTGACTGATGATGTTGCTTCCAGTTGTGTCTGAGATGTTACTGAATGATTTCAAGTAAAGTCTGGCTAAAGGCAGAACATGCCCTGTGGCTGCCATGTGCCCCATACGTCTGAGGAGAGTGCGGGCAATCACTGAGGTTCTGTGGATTAAGGTTGTGACTCGGTGGATTATCATATCTATTTTGCTTCCAAGTTGCAGTTTTTTACATCAGCAAACGAGGGACTGGGGTCCCTTTGATTATGTCTGGAAGCAACAAAATCTGAAACCTTGCTTGCTTCATTCAAGCTATCCTGCACGCAGTCTACCTGCATGGTATCTAGGGGTGCTCCAATGAAACAAACTGATTACGCCGGCATGAGGTTGGATTTCTCATAGTTGATGAGAAACCTGAGAGATTGAAGGAGTAGAATTGACTCGAATGGATTGACAAACTTTCTTTACGGTGGTGCCTGCAAGTAGTCAATCTTCTAGATATGGGAGGATTTAATTAATTTAACAGATTTTTTATATACCGCTCCTTCCATTGATCAGATGCGGTTCCCATAGAACAACAGTAAACAGAGCGAGCTGTTTTTACATATAACAATTTGAAACTTGGAAATTACAGGTAACAATTAACAATTAGTGAACTATGTACAAATGAACAGAATTTAACTATATACAGAGTTATTTGTTATACAAGTGTCCTCAATACATTGTTTTATGGCTACAGTACTTCATTCCTTTGTTGAAAAATGTATTATCTGGAGTAGGATTATCCTTTATCTAGCTGAGAGGTGAGTGGTGAGTTCGTCTCGGCTCCATAGTGCATTGTAAATAAGTGTGTTTTAAGTTTTTTCCTAAACTCCATGATTTCAGGTAATTGTCTTAATTCTATTGGGATTGTGTTCCACAAGATGGGGGTTGCATGGGAGAAGGCTTTCTTGTTTGTGGATTTTGTGGCCCTAATGAATTCTTTTGGTGGTGTTAGTTTATTTAACTGGTCTCTCCTTTGGAGATTATGGGTGGATTCTATTTTGATGAGGTTATTTATGGTCGGGGGTGCTGTTTTAATTATGGCTTTGTATGTGGTTAAGAGAGTTTTGTATTCTATTCGGCTTTGAATCGGGAGCCAGTGTAAATATTCTAAAATCGGGGTTATATGTTGGAAAGGTGGGGCCTTCGTAATGGTCCTTGCTGCCGCGTTTTGTGCTAATTGAAGTTTTTTTAAGGCTTGCTTAGTTACACCAAGTAGGATTTGATTTGCAAAGTCGAAATGGGGGGTTATAATAGCTTGTATGACTCGTTGAAAATCCTGTAAGTGCATTAGGGGGCGGAGTTGCTTTAATATTTTCAGTTTAAAGTAAACTTTTTTTGTTATATTTCTTACATGTGTGTCCATGCTGAGGTGTTTGTCCAGTATAACGCCTAAGTAACGTATTTCAGATTTTAGTTTGATATCGTTATTCTGCAATGTAATGTGTGAGGGGGGAATGAACGTTGTACTTTTGGTTACTATTAGAGATTCTGTTTTTGAGTGATTGATGTACAGATTGTTTTCATTTAGCCAGGTGTTTATTTCATTGAGGCAATCGTTAATGAGTTGTATAGGGATATTTGGTATTTTGAAAGGGACATACATCATAATGTCGTCCGCATATCGGTGATAGTGGACGTTGAATTTTTTAAAGATTTTACAAATGTGTTTTAAGTATATGTTAAATAGTAACGCTGACAGTGCTGAACCTTGTGGAAGGCCTAGTTCTTGGTTGTATGTTTTTGAGGTGAGATTACCGATTTGTACCGTTTGAGTTCGGTCTGTTAGATAAGAGGTAAACCATTTTAGAACAGTAGATTTTATACCTATTTGCCTAAGTTTATTAATCATTGTTGAGTGGTGAACACTGTCAAAGGCTGCGGAGACATTAATGAATATGAGTAGGAATGCTTGTTTTGAGTTGTCTATTCCCCTTACAAGTGTATCTATTAGAACTGTTAGGAGTGACTCTACTCCGTGTCTGGGGCGAAACCCATACTGCTGGTCATCAAGTGGGGCTGAGCTATCAATGTACTCTTGTGTTTGAATTTGTACGGCTTTTTCAATTAATTTAGCCATAAACGGAATACTCGATATGGGTCTGTAGGATTTAGGTGATGATTTGTCAAGGGTAGTGTTTTTTAGAATTGGGCGGATCTGTGCGTGTTTTAGTGTAGGGGGTAGGTATCCATTTTTTAGGGAAAGATTTATTATTGGGAGGATGAATGACCTTTCCTGTGTAGTTGAGCAGCAGCAATTGACAAGCATTTTGTGAAAACTCTGGGGGCAGACGAAAGTCTGAAAGGAAAGAACAAATATTGGTAATGAGTCTAATAGGTGAAATGCAGATCTGGTCAAGAGCTGTTTCGTCATGATGACTGAAGAAGTTGCCCTACTGTGAGGAGCCGAGAAGGCTCAGAAGGATCATCTGGCTAATTACCACAATGCGGTAATAAATCTTTTCCCTCTTAGTAATTACCAATGGAAAAACATTTTTTTTGTTTTTGTTTTGTGATTTGAGAGGAATGGCATCCCCTGAAGGAAGAGAGGCAGAGTCAAGGAAGAAGAGACGTTTGTGCGGGCTCACGGATAAACTAGATTTAGGATAAATACAGACAGAGGGAGAGCAGGAATACAGGTACAGATGCAGAGAAAGTCAAAGGCACTTCTCTTAGGCTGGAGGAGAGCTCCGGGCACGCAGACATCATCAAATGGCATCACTATCAAGTGTGCCTGCATTGCCCTACTTGCCTTCGGAGAAAGTATTCACACTTATTTCATGTTACCTGGCAAACGTTAAGATGCGGTAAGTGCAAAGCCTGGGTGGTAAATGCAGGGGGGGTTCCCTGTCCTGCAACAGTCCTGTGGCACAACCCCTCCCCCATCAGAAGCCCTCCATTCAATTACTACTCCCCTCTGAACTCCTCTCCCTTCAGACACCCCCTCTGGTAATGCAGTCATTGTCCTGCACTGTCAGGCCTGCTGCTGCAATGGCCTCCTCCACCCCAGCAGGGTAGAAGCAGTCCCTCTCTGCTCCTGTCCTAGCTGAGGAGGCATCCAAAATGGGGGCCTTCATCCTTATCAGTAATCTTGCCGGTGTGGGTGGGGGAGTTTTGGTGACCAATTTTGGAGGGGAAGCTACTGTGGCTGCTCCAACTGAACGGCAGCCAAGCTAATGCTACCAACAGGCATGACATTTAGCGCAAGACAACAGCCATTAAGCTGTCACCAGCCACCACACGTCCTCTCTCCACCCTGTCATGTTGAAAACATTTAGCACAGGAGTTTTACCGTGCTGCTTTTAGCATGTGGTAGCAGTTAACACAGCTGTGCTGTTATGATATTTTAGTAAACATGCCCCTAATTCCTTTCAAAATATGGTTCTGAAGCTGCTTTCTGTGGTGGGCCACAGGGGCCTCACCCCCTCAAACTCTTGGTTTCAGCATAATAGGAATCTGATCCAGCCTTAAGAAAGCACAGGACACTAGACAGTCTAATGCCAAGACATCACAAAACGTTAAGGGTCATTTTAAAGAGGCATTTCTGAAGGTGGAAAGAAAGTTTAAGGTGCAGGAATAGGCTTTTCTAAAATTTCCCTCCTGTGTGCATAAATTTATACACATCCAGCCTATAAACATGAAAGCTTATCTGGAACTGAGCACAGGTGTTCCCAGGGGAAAAGGCCGGAAAGAGGTTAGCATTTGCACGCACACATGCTTTATAAAATGCATGCATGTGTGAAATTTAAGTGAGAAAATGAGTGCGCGCCTAAGCGTGTTTCAAATGTAAATGCAGAAATTACCAGGATAATTTCCAAAATGAAAATATATGTATACATTTGTTTTGAAAATATGCCAGTACCTGTATGGGGACATGCATGCACCTATTACACTGTATATGTGCATGTAGCTACCAGGTGTTTTTAGCTCAATTGTAATTCAAAAGGGGAAAAGGTACCTTCTCAAGCCCCTCTACTGGATCAAAATCAGATTTTAAAAAATACACAAGACCCCAGGTTCTTTCTTGGATTTTGTGTCCAAATCAAGGCAGCCAGTTGGGAACCAAAGGGCCTTGATCAAAAATGACTGTGCTTAGGGAAAAACAAATCTCTATTTAGTAAGTTCTTGTTGTGGCTAAACACCTCAGCCTTCTTCCATGCAAGCTGCTTTTACCCTGAAAATCGGAAATGGGAAAAGTTTACAAGTTTTCATTCAACTTACACTGGTAGCTAACCACCCATTTCCTTCCTGCAATTCCAAGGAAGAACTTTAGTGTCCTCTCACAGGCTAGTTCAGCATCTGCAAAACAAGGAGCGATGATATTAGACAGACACCTATCAGGCTCTGGCCTGTACCATCTTTCCCACCAACTTAAAAGAGAATTTTCACACAACTTCAAGGCACAACCATGGCATGTCAGATTTCAGATTTTATGGGAATAATTCTATAAACCTTTTCCACGTGTAAAGCACTGCTCTACGTGCAGGAAAGGCCTTTGATAAAATTAGGCAATGCCTAGAAGTAGGCACAGTGGAAGTAGGTTTCTAGTTTATTTAAAACTTGATATACTGCTTTTCCATCAAACGGTTTATAACAGTAGAATAAAAAATAAGACATTAAAAGAAATACAAATAAAAAAGTAAGTAATATATAACAATATAATAAAAACAAGGCATTAGGAGAAATAAAAAGAAGAGTAAATAATACAATAAAGGAGAAAATAAAAAAAAACACAAAAGAAAGTAGTACAATAAAGGAGAAAAGAAATCATAGTCCAGACAGATGCCATGGAAGGCACAAGCCTGGATCTAATCCTCCCCCCAAAGGCCAAATTAAAGAAATAAATTTTTAAAGAAGTCTTCCATTTTTTTCAGAGACGACTCTATCCTAATGTAAGTAGACAAGGAATTTCAGAGAGTAGGGGCTAAGAAAAAGAAATGCCAATTGATGTATACATTTGTGGCTTGCTAAATTGTTTGGGGGAATTACTAGTAAATTCTGTCCTTAGGAATGTCGGATCTAGAGGGATCAGTAAGCCCAAGAGATAGCTGGGAAGGTCTGAACAAAATTACGGGGACATTTTACTTACTGTTAATTTCCTTTCCTGGAGTCCTGCTAGACCAGTCCAGACAAATGGGTTATCTCCCCCTGCTAGCAGATGATGGAGACAGAGGAAAAACAAAACAAAACAATGCTATGACATCACCCACTGGCATAAAACCTAGCACAGCTAGAGGGAGCCCTCAGTAAATGGAAACACCAGAATCCTCCAAAGGGGTCCCCAAGGCAACATATTAATAATAAACAAGTTCAAATATGTACAGAAGTCTGCATGAACAAGTGTCTGTGTATGAGGCACAAGGCTGAGATGTGGGCACATCCTGGACTCTATGACAGAAAATTAATGGTAAGTAAAATTTCCCCTTCCAGATCTTCCTGCTAGACCAGTCCAGTCCAGACAAATCAGAAGTACAAAAGCTACTACACACTGGGGCAGGAAGAAATCACAGCTGCAAGCACACCTGAGCCAAATCATGCCGCCGCTTGATCTTGATCATCCAGTCGATAATACCTAGCAAAGCTAGATAAAGAGTACAGAGTCATGACCCTATAGATTATCTAAAGGAGAAACATAGGACGACTCTGCCCAGGAAGCTGCCTGGGCTCTGGTAGAGTGAGCAGTAAGGCCATTAGGGACTGGCTTACCTTGCAACAAATACGCCGAAGCAATAGCCTCCCAGATCCAGTGGTTAATGGTAGCCTTCGATACCGCCTGCCCCTTACGAGGCCTTGCAAAAAGGACAAAGAAGTGATCGGAAAGGTGAAAGGAATTTGTCACCTCCAAGAAGCGCAACAATGCTTTGCATATATCCACAAAGCTCAAGCCTTTACCCGTGCCAGAGCACTGCTCCAAGATAAAGGCTGGAATTGAAATAACCCAATTGACATGAAACGGAGAAATCACTCTGGTTAAAATAGAGGGCACCGGACACAAGGACACTCCTTCAGCCGAAAAGGATAAGAAAAGATCCCGACAAGAGAGCGCCTATAGCTCAGAGATCTGCCACACTGAAATAATTGTCACCAACAAGACAGTCTTCAGAGAAGATCCTTAAGGGTCACCTGTTTAAAGGGCTTGAAGGGAAAATGAATCAAGGCAAGAAGCCCAAGGGCCAAGCCCCAGGAAGGAACAGCTGGTCACACTGGAGAACAGAGTGCTCAAAAGCCTCAAAGGAAGTGTGTCATATCCTGGTGCACCATGAGGGAGCAAAACCCGCTACAGGGCCATGAAAGCAGGAAGAGCTGCAACCTGCATCCTGAAAGAACTCCAAGCCAAGCCCTATTCAAGGCTATCCTGAACAAACACTAGAACCAAAGGGATATGTGCGCGCCATGGAGAAATATGGCCTTGCCTGCACCAAGCCTCAAAGACACACCATATTGAGCATAAGCCAGGGAGGTGGAGCACATTTGGCCTGCAGTAATGTGGACAATACTGCTTTTGAGTAACCTTTACAAGTTAAATGTCACCTCTCTATGGCCATCCAAGAGGATGGGTCCCTGCCTCAACAGACCCCTCTGAGCCCCAATGTTCAGGGGCTGCACCACGATCAAGTGAGGGTGCTTTTCTATTTGTTGAAGGACCTGGGCTATCATGACCCATGGGGGAAAACAGAGAAGAGGGATGTGGGGCCAGGATTGGACCATCCCCTTCAAGCCAGTCTCCTTGTAGGGACTGAAAACAATGGTTAACTTGACGCTGGTACCATCAAAGCAGCTTTCGGCATCCACCACCAGTCCACTATGCGGGAGAAGGCCCATTGGTTGTGAGATAGGCCCATTCGCGATAAAACTGGCAGAGATGCCCTCCTACCTGTGGCACTCCGAATGGGCCCGCAGCCCATCAGCAGGAGTGTCAAGGTGAAGAGTACGACCCTTCTTGAATCTGAAAGGCTAGGAATAGGGGCGACAACCCCCACGAAAGGGCTAAGACTTCGAATCAAGTTGAAGAAGCAGCCGCCACCGATTTACCCAGACAATAGTGTCTGGCATCCTAAAATCTAGTGCCTCATCCTCCCAGCCTCAAAGAGACATACAGGATACTTGGGCTTGTCCTCTGGCAACCTCTGAGGTTTAACCTCCCCTACATTTTTAACCAGTTTCTCAAGCTCCTCCCTAACAAGGAGGCTGCCTAGGAAGGGTGATTTGGCCAAGGGGCTCAGAGACTATCCACCAACCAATTTGGGAGCCATAGCCAACAGCGGGCTACTTTGGTTTCCAGGCAGAGACCATAAAAGGCATTTGCTAAGAAAGCCTCCACAGACTCTAGGTCACCAGGGAGAAGCTGGAGCACCACAGTAGGGAGCAAGCCCCCAGACCTCTGCCCACAGGCACCTGGACTGCCAGAGAAGAGGCAGAAAAGGCAGTCTGCAACAGCCCTTCAACCTTGTAGTTTTGTTGGTCCCAAAGGGTGATGCCACCTTCCACAAGAATAGTAGTATTCTTGGTCACGCCGTGATCAGGGCATTTACCCTTAGAAAGTGGAGCCACTTGTCTAAGTCTTCCTCAGACCAGGCGTAGATCCTACCCAAATGCAGAGCATTCTGAAAGCTGCATCTAGAGAGTCCCATTCAGTAGACACCATCTGATGTAACTCTGTAGGGAAAGGAAAGGCCCTGGAGAGTTTCTTTATTTATATGATGAGATCAGAGCGCGACTGACCCAGGACTGGTACAGAAAGGTCAGAAACACGCAGCTCAGATGTGATCTGGACAATCAAGGCAGCGATCTCCTCCCTGCAACAAAGACGCATTATTTTGGACTCGCTGTCATTGTCAACAGGGGAAACCTCTCTCTCTCCCACATCAGATCCACTAAATGGCGACTCATCTCCTTCCACTTTATCATTGCAGAAGTCAGACTCCCAAACGGCTTCCTTGGATGGGCAACCACCTCTGTGGTCCTGTCCAGAAGCACTAGAGTTTCTGTAAGCCCCCGTGGGAGCTGCTAAAAAAGCAGAAGTGTCCACCTGCAACAAGGGCAGACCATGTCCCCCCTTCCATAAGTTCTATGCATGCTGGAAGAGCAATGAAAAATTCAGCAGCTGCTGGGTCAACCAGCAGTTGCTGAGGAAGTGAAACCGGCTGGACTACCGACTGCTGTGGGACCAGGAGAGGAGGAGAGAGGACCCCTTTGGAGACCGCTCTGACCCCATAGAAGTGGCCAGAGGAACCCTGGAGCCAGCAGGAGTGCCATGGTTACTACGGGAGAGGACAGAGCTACTACCTGCAATGAAGCGCTCGAGGCCTCTCCTGGATTGGCTGTGCAAGTGGCGCACAGGCAATCAACTAAAACTCGCGGCCACTTGCCACAGCCAAGGGAGCGTGGGAGGGTAATGGGCATGTTGAAGGACAGCTGGAGGTGCACGCACACAGCTGCATGGGATCAGCACTCAAAATTATGGTGGGAAGTAGGCTGTGGGCCCTCTGTCAGAGGTGCACTGACCAGCGTGCACAGCTGCGCGAGATCGGGCCCCCGTTGGGAAACGAAGCAGGCACTATTCAGTTTACTAACAAAAGCACTAAGCCATGTCAATTGAAGAAACCCAGTCTAGAAACGTGGTAAGGAAAGACAAACCTATTTTACCAATAACCTGAGAAATTACGCCGAAAGGACCCACAGGTTATTGGTAAAATAAAAGTTTGTTTTTCCTTACCACGTTTCTAGACTGGACTATTCACAGCTTGACATCTTGCTGACCTGAAGCCCCAGTCGCAAGCACGGAGACTCGGAAGCTCTGCAGCTGTGATGTCCGCCAGGGGGTGGGTGGGCGGGGGTGTATACAGGGAAGATTAGTCAGCTCTTGTGTCTTTGTAGTATGATTTCTTTTTCTTTATTTATTTTACTTTAAAGTGAAACAAAAGAAAATAACTAAGGTGCTAAAGAGCCAACAGGCACCCCCATGAGGATCCTCGTGAATATGAACAAACCCAGAATTACACAGGCTCTCTTACGCAAGAACTCCTTCCCAACATGAACTGCATTACACAGGCTCGCCTCTGTAAGATGAACTGCGGGTCAGACCAGTCAAAAGGGGTACTCATATACGTCCTTAGATCCTCCAAGACCAAGATCAACAAACCTGTGGGCCCCAGGGCTTGTCAGGTGCTCTAGGCCTTAGCTGTAGGCAAAAACAGCAACCACTATCTGCTGGAGACAGAAAATTCTGAGGGCTCCCTCTAGTTGTGCTAGGTTTTATGTCAGTGGTGATGTCACACAGTGAAAAGCAAAAAAAATGTGAATGAAACCCACACAATACAGATCAAAACAAAATAAAACTAAACTAAAAAAGGTTCAAAATAAATTAAAGAAAATAAAAATATGCTGGGTAAAGTGGAGGCATCAACAGGCATTCAACAGAGACCCATAACCATGTCTAGAAGAGCCTAAGCCTCATCATTTGACTCCACTGCCCAAACAATGCTTCAAAAATTTGTTTTATATTATATTTGAAATAGCTTTTGTAAGAAACATTAGCCAAACAGTCCCAAAGAAGCAAAATATCTTAACTCTGAAATGGTTCAAATAGTAGTAATTGGTGGAATCTCAAAAATAGCCTCCTAATCTTCATATAGAAAGGCAACCACCCTGTCCGCTACAACAACTCTCGGCGGCTCAAAGGATCACATCAAGTACTCCAGTCCACTCAACATTGATGTTTCAGCCCTCAGCGGGCTTGCATCAGGAGTGACAACCAGGACCTGTTGCCTCAGTAGATAAAAGAAAAACATAACAATGCTATGAAAAACGGTGTTTAAATATCTTATGCGCCAGAAAATGTCATCATCGCCAGAGACGACCTTATACATCAGCGATGCACCAAGGCACCTGCACTCCTAAGACATATAAAAAACATGTACCCACCACTGCATATCCTTCCTATCCTCCAAAAAAATATAAACAAAGAAATATATACAATTGTGGCCAACAATAATGGCACCCTTGCAGTTCAACACATTAATGTCCAATATCTCCTAAAAAAAAAAAAAAAGTGACCAGTGAAATGACTCTGAACTATATATGCACATATATTTGACACTAGTATAATTTTGGTAATTTGCAAACTGATAAATACACAAGGATAAAACAAATTGAACGTTAAGAAATGGAACTACCCAAGCTACTGTTAACAGTATATTTCTGTTTGACCATGTATGTGCATTCATGTCTGTCGTACACTTTCAGCCTTTCGATAAACGCATGGCAATACATATATACCTATCCACTGTTTGCTATATACACATATCTTGTACATGCCACACTACTCCCCAACAACACTCATTGCACAACTCAACGCAACCAAAAGGCAGCCAACAAACACCAACCACACACAGACAAACACCCCAACCCAAAACCAAGGAAAATCCAATCAGGAATAATAAAAAAAATTTAAAGCCAACCTAAACCCATCGCCACAATTGAACACTGACACACTAACCTCCCCACAACTGTATACTACTAAATGCAAGATCCATAAGAAATAAGATACCCATCATTCACGACATAATCACAGATAAAAAAACAGATATACTATGTATCACAGAAACCTGGATCACTGACACCGACACAGCCTTACTAAACCAATTAAGTACCCCAGGATACAAACTGTACAACTGTCCCCGCACCAACAAAAGAGGAGGTGGAGTTCTAATACTGGCAAGAGACTCATTGAACCTATCCAACAACACACGACTCTCATGATGAAATAGATGTCCTAAAGATAGAAAACAAAGATCTAATAATATGCCTTGTCTACAAACCCCCCCGCAGCAAAACATGAAGCCCTTGCTGCTGCACCAGAGAAGGTGTGCACGACAGCAATCAGAAAATACCAGATTATCCTAGGAGACTTTAACCTTCCTTCCATCTCTCCCACCCATGAAAGCACATTCCTCGAAGTCATGGGCCAATTGGGATACAAACAGATAATACAAAATCCCACCCACACCAAGGGAAACATACTAGACCTGGTATTCCTACCTAAAGGGACTCGCCGCAACGAAGAGGAAGAAAACCCTACACCTCAAGTAACACAAGTCCTCTGGTCAGATCACCACCTAATACAATTCTCATTCTACATGACAGCAAAATCTGGGAACCAACATGCGAGAACAAAAACCCAATATGGCAGGAAATTCAAAAAATTCTACAAAGAAGCCTTAATAAACTCTATTACAACACACGTAGACACAGATCACACTGATCTTGAATTACTAATAAACCAATGGAACGAAGGAGCTGAACTAGTTGCAAAGCAGACAGTGAACACTTCCAATAAACACAAATAACAAATCAAGGGGCAAATCCGAGCCCTGGTATACACAGCGACCCTAACCAAAATGAAGAGACCCCTCAGAAAATTAGAAGAAAGATGGAGAACCTCAAAGTCCCCTGAACGCAAAACGGAATACCTAGCACTGCTCGCAAGCTACAAAGAAGAAATCAACACTGCGAAAAAGAACCACCACACAAAGATACTAAACAAGGCTTTAAACAGGCCAAGAGAACTGTTTGAACTAGTGAAATCTATCACCAAAGCTGGACAGGATGACAGTCCAAACAATGATATAAAGGCACAAACACTAGCCAATCACTATGCTAGCAAACGTAATCCACCAGAAGGTAACTTCACTCAAGCACTCACCGCAAACACCCCACAACCTCCGCAGGAAACCTTGGACACCAACGAGAAATGGGACTCCTTCCACCCCATTGAGGCAAGGCAGATAAACATTATCTCAAGCCTAAACACCACTACGTCTCCCTTAGACCCATGTCCAGCAGCCTGGATCAAGGCAACAAAATCAGAAATCGCCCCATGCATATTTCAATTAGTAAACCAATCAATGCAACAAGGAGTCATGCCACTTGAACTCAAAAGATCACTCCTAAGACCTATCTTAAAGAACAAGACACTCAAGAAAGACGATCCATCCTCATACCGCCCTATCTTGAGCATCCCACCCATAGCCAAAGCAGTGGAAAAATCAGTTCAACACCAACTTCAGGACCATATCGATGCAAGAAATGCACTTGATGATCAACAGTATGGCTTCCGTCAACACTATGGAATAGAAACCCTTCTACTAGTGCTACTCGATAAAATTTACAAAGGGATTGAAAGCTGCAAGAAAATGTTCATCTTAGTATTCATAGACATATCGGCAGCTTTTGACACAGTAAGCAACGGAATCCTCCTCACCAGACTCGAATCCATAAGCATAAAAGGAACCCCAATGAAATGGTTCGGCTCCTATATATCCAATAGAGTACAGCAGGTTCACTTCAACCAAGAATCAAAGGCATTCCTGCAAACACAGGGAATACCACAAGGGTCAGCATTGTCCTCCCTACTGTTCAACCTCTACCTAAGACCGATCTGCAAAATATTTCAACACCACAAGATCAACTACCACCTTTATGCAGACGACATTATGCTATATACACAAATAGACACGAGCAATCCAAACTACACCCATTTGGAAGCATGCCTCAAGGAAATAGTTTGCCCAGTTATAAATCCATGTTTTTGATCCTGTTTAATGTAGCACTAGACAGTTCACATGGTCTCTTGCAAGTTTGTTAACTGTAAACCGCACTGATACTAAAGAGCGTGGTATAAAAAAGCTTTAAATAAATGTAAGTAAAGGAAACACAAACCTGGTTACAGCAGAACAACATGAGCATAAACCACAAGAAAACGAAAGTAATGTTTATATCCAAGAACCCGGATTTCAGCCCTCCCCCGACAATACTACTGAATAATACATACAGCATCAAACAAGAAATAAAATATCTGGGAGTAACCCTCGACAAAAATCTCAAGATGGAAACCCACCTAAGACTGCTAAACCGGGCAATATTTCACAAACTACGGATACTCCAACCACTATGCAACATTACTGAGCAGGCCGACTTCCGAACAGTAGTCCAAGCACTTGTCACACCTCACTTGGACTACTGCAACAGCATTCTCCAAGGACTATCCAAAAAAACCCTCAACATACTTCAAATGGCGCAGAACGTCACTGCTCGAATCATAATGAAAGTGCGGGTCTCCGATCACATCACACCAATACTAATGGAACTCCACTGGCTTCCTATCCATGCCTGCATAAGGTATAAAACAATAGTAACAATATTTAAATTGATCAACAACCTAGCCCCGTCTTACCTCTCCACACTTATCGCAACACAACCCCCCAACAGAGCCAGGAGGACCCACAACCTAAACACATTACACATCCCACTCAACATACGCAATGCCAAAACCCTCACCAGCAACAGAGGTTTCACATATATAATGCCCGCCCAATAGAACAACCTGCCTTACGCACTGAGCCAACAAGGACCTAAAAGACTTCCGAAAGAACCTAAAAACCTACCTATTCCAGGAATACTACAACTTGTCCTAATGCAACGGTACACAAGAATACAGTACGTAAATAACCTGAAACACACGTAACTATGTATATAAATCTGCCTCGGCAGCTTGCAAGTTGTAAATATGTATATAACCTCACAAATATCAAACTGTATAATTCCAATTCTGTGTTATGTAAATGTACAAAATGTTTGCTGTGTAAAGTTCCATGTAAGCCACTACTGATTGCTGGAAGAAGCGGTATATAAATGTAACCAAATAAATAAAATAATCAAATAAAACAAGACCAATTAAAGTAAATAGCAGGAAATAGTATAAAAACTGGTACACTGCCGGGATATGATTCACATCCTTATAAAAAATTCAAATCAGTTTGAACAGAAGAACCACATTCCCACTGCAGTAAAATTAGATGCACTTGTGATCAATTATCAGTGCTTACATGACTTGTATCAAACAATGAATGATGGCACTAATGTTTAAAATGGTCACATTCACTCCCTGTTCCTTTTTCACAATGGTGAAGACAAGACAGCTGCCTAATACCATCAGAAAAGTCATTAACACCAAATATCAAAAAGATACAAGGCCATCTCCAAAGACCTTGGGATTCCTCTGTCTTCAGTTTGCAATGTTAAGATGTTTTCTGCTCATGGAACTGTGAAGAATCTCCCAGGACGTGGTGGGAAAATGAAAATTAATCCAAGAAGTCTTCAAGAATTGTTGGAAAAACACCATGTACAACATTCAAAGAGCTGAAGGCTGACCTGGAGCAATCTGGAGTAGCGGTTACAAACCGCACCATACGCCGCACACTAAACAAAGGACGACTTCATAGATGAAGGCGAAGGAAAACTCCACTGCTCAAAGAGACATAAAAAGGCACGCCAGATCTTTGCCCAAACCCACATTGAGAAACCAGAATCCTTCTTGGAAAATGTTCTGTGGACAGATGAAACCAAACTTGAGCTCTTTGACAATGTAGACCAGCGATATATTTACAGGCGAATAAATGAAGTTTATAAGGAAAAAAAACCCTCTTTCTACAATTATATATGGTGGAGGCTCCATAATATTGTGGGGCAGTTTTGCTGCCTCAGGAACTGGAGTCCTGGAACGTATTAAAAGAATCATGAAGTCAGAGAACTACCAAGGTATTTTGAAATGTGCTACCTAGTGTCAAAGCTAGGTCTGGTTCGAAAGTCATGGGTCCTCTAGCAGGACAATGACCCAAAACATACATCCAAAAGTACAAAAGAATGGTTAAAAAAGAACAAATGGACTGTTTTAAACTGGTTAGCAATAAGTACTGATCTCAATCCAATTAAGAACCTTTGGAAAGAGCCAAAATCTGCCATTGGTAAAAGGAATCCTAGAAACATTCATGAGCTGGAATAAATCGCAATTGAAGAGTGGGAGAAACTACTAGCAGACAGATGTACGAAACTTATAGATGGCTACAATAAGTTGTCCTCACTGCCAAGAGTTGTGCAACTAAATATTATTGAAGGGTGCCATTAATCCTGTCCAGGTCATATTTTGTTTTTTTTCTCAAAAATTAGTATGTCTAAGTTGTATACCTTTGAACATACTATCAAAATACTATGACAACATACAGTTGAAATATTTCCAATTATTTCTCAAGGCATTGAACACAGCATACCTAAAATGCAAGGGTACCAATAATACTGACCACAACTGTATATATAAAAAACAAAACACAGGTTGCAAAACCACTGCTAAACATTCAATGTTATTCCAGAAGCAAAAAACATTAATAAAAAGCAGTCCACTCCAAAAGCATTCAATCCAAATGGAGTCATAATACATAGCTAATAAATCCAACGTTATTCATGTTGTAATAAAAGACGATCCAGATCCCCTCCATGAATGGAAAGCCGTACATGTTCCAGCAAAGCACATCAAAATTGGGTAAAGGAATGCTGGAAAATATGACAGTGGTTAAAGGTGTTTCATCCTGCCCCTTGGAGAATCTAGTCTTGTGCTTTGTCAAAACAAATAACTGCAGACGACTGGCAGTCTCCCATAAAATTGAGATACATGGTGCAAGAGCCCAGTAACAATTAAGAGTTCCCGCAGCACACCTGAAGGCAAAATTGGCAGTGTTGGCATGGAGACAAAGCCAAAAAGGCATCAGACGTCACTGGCTGTGGGACGGCATGAAAACACCAATAAATCTCTCAAATTACGTCCACGTTTATTTGAAAAAAAGCAGAAAATCTTGAAAAACTGTATGATCCTGAAGAAAGAACCAAAATCGTTGTATAATGTATCAAACCTAAAACACTTGCTTAGAGAAAGGCAACACACATACAGTCCTGGACCGCACTCCTGAAGATTCTTTTTGAGTGCCAGATGACAACAATAAGTCCCGATCAGTATAGAGAGCTCGCAGATATGCTTTTCCATACACACGGCACGGGATATCTCCGAGCAAAAAAACATTGAGCGTAACAGTCTGAGATGGAAAAACTGTACTAGAGGTGAACTTCGTTTCAAGTGTTAAAGATGAGAACGCACATATTGTAACAACGTATTATGATCTCTAGTTTTGCAATGAATGGTAAATTCAAAGCCACTACGTGTAAATGTGATCAAAAGATCCAAAAACAAAATGGTTCTTGAATGAAAAACCTAAGAAAAATGGAGATTCGGATCTACAGAATTCAACCATTCAAAACAACTCTTCAAGGTGGCAGAGTCTCCTTGCCAGATCAAAAGGGCATTGTCAATATAACGGTGCCAAGAGAGGATATGGTCCTCAAAAGCCAAGATTGATGTTTGTACAGTTTAGCCACATCCGGGGCTATAGTGGCACAAATGGCCGTGACCTTAACCTATAAATATTGTGACAAACATGAAAACTTTTTTTTTGTTAGTGCCAGGTAAGTTCTCCTAAAAAACAAGTGGGAACCCTCATGTTGGAACGAATGTTTGGGTACAGTGCTGAAATATCAGCAGTCACCAAAAGAATGTCATCAGAAGCTGGCATCATCAAATCTTGTAGCAGCTGAATAACATGAGTAGAATCTCACAAAAAAGTCCTCCCCTGGGGCATCAAAGGATGCAAAAAATAGGAAGGGTATGTAGTGATGGGTACGTGTTTTTTTATACATCTTGGAATTGCAGGTGCCTTGGTGTACCGCTGATATATAAGGCCATCTCTGACGATGTTATTTTCCAGCGCATAAGAGATTTAAACACCGGTTTCCTTAGTGTTATGCCATTTTTCTTCAATCTACTGAGACAGCAAGTCCCAGTTGTCACACCTGACACAAGCCCAGTGGGGGCTGAAACATCTATGTCAAGTAGACTGGAGTACTTGATGTGACCCTCTGAGTTGCCGAGAGAGTTGCTGTAGCAGACAGGGTGGTTGCCTTTCTATATGAAGATTAGGAGGCTATTTTACGAGACACCACCAATTACTACTATTTAAGCCATTTCAGAGTTAAGTGATTTTGCTTCTTTGGGATTGTTTGGCTAATGTTCTTTACGAAATCTATTTCAAATAGAATATAAAACAAATTTTTGAAGTATTGTTTGGGCGGTGGAGTCAAATGAGGAGGCGTAGGCTCTTCTAGACTTGTGCTTACAAGTCTCTTTTGAACGCCTCTTGATGCCTCCACTTTACCCAACATATTTTTATTTTCTTAAATAAAATAAATAAAATGTATTTCATTAAACTTTTCTTCTATACCGCCTTTCAAAATTATCAAAGCGGTTTACATTAAAACTCAACCTATATTACACAGAACAAGGTAGGGAGGTATATTGAATAGCTAACTAGTGGTTTAATTTAATGAAGGGATGGGGTCAGTTGGGCACAAGATAATTTACAGAATAGTCTTAAGTTTAACATTTCAGTGGCACTGAGATAATATGTTGTAGTCAGATAGGAGGTTTAAGTGTCTGATCCAAAGTATTATGTAAAGAGGTGGGTTTTTATTTTTTTCTGGAAATCGGATCTATCTTCTATTGCTCTTAGGTTAGCTGGGAATGAGTTCCATAGTGATGAACCATAGTTTGAGAAAGTTCTTTGTCAAGTTGCTTGGGAATTTTTTGTCTTATGAAATGGGACAGTGAGTAGGTTTTGGTGGTGGTGTCTGTAGACAGCAGAACTTGAATTTTTTGGTTTTGTTTAGATCAGTGGTGATGTCACAGCATAGTTCTGTATTTTTTCCTCTGTCTCATTCATCTGCTGGCAGCAGGAGATAACCCATTTGTCTGGAGTGGTCTAGCTGGAAGATCTGGAATTATAAGTTAGTAATATTTTGAATTTTATACAGTGATTATCTTTTAACACAGGAGTAACATGGTTTGCATTTGTAGAGTAGGGGGTATGTTTACTAAAGAGCGTTAACTGTCTTCACAGTGCTAATGTGGGATCGTCACGCCTTGAAGACAGCTAACATGAGAGAAATGCAGCACCGTGGGCCTTTTATCCATGGTAGCTGCATTTTGCGTGGTGTTTGCTTGAATGGGCGGGATGTGGGCAGAGAGCAGGCATTCCAATTTCGAGCAGCTACTGCGGACATTCACATCGCGTGGTAGCAGCATATTCTGCAAGCTTTGAGGATTCAACTATTGTTACCTCAATGGGTGGAGTTAGCTACATCCACAAAGCTGGCATCCCGTGATCCCGTTTTCTCTATGTGAAATGTTGGGAACGCCCCCTACACATACTGGGAGTTTTGCAGCTATCGTGCTTTAGTAAACATACACCTGGCTGTGCTCAGGAGAGGAGTTTAAATAAGAGGGGGGGGGGGGGAAGAGCTGCAATTGAAGCATGTATTTTTTAAATATGCACATAAGCATAATATTTACGCCTGCTCTATGGAAGATTTCGGCAAGATTTGTGCTAGTATTTTATGAAGACCCACAAGCATGTAAGTGTCTTTATAAAATTAGCAAATAGGTGGCACCTGGGGGCCTATTATAAAATTACCCTCTATATGAGGTTCCAGGTTCAATTCCTGGCATCCCCAGATGTAGAAAAGTGCATCACAGACAGACATGGATTTAGGAAAATACCCAGGCCACAGAGGAGCCTATTCCCATTTTCTTTAGGGTAATGTGTATGTGCGGCTTAAAAAGCACCACTGTAGCACTACAGCCTTCCTTTGCTCCTCTCCTGGCTTTCCAATCTTTGGCCTCTCTGCCCTGGAACTTGCTGTCTGCTCATGCCTATGGGCACCAAAATCTTAAATCCAGACCTGTTCACAGATAATTTCACTTCTATTAACAGTAAGGCATGTATTAAGTTAGCCCAATAAAGTAGGTATCAGGTTTAAATTTTTACTCAAGTTCAAAACTAGAGAGAAACTACCTTTATTTTTTTTTAAGACACTCACAAGTGTTTTGTCAACAGAGGGAATGAGAAATCACAAATTATGGGCACAAACAAGCAGACTGGGTGATGCAAGCATTCCTTTTCTGTCAATTTCTATGTTTCTAAATGCCTTCTTGATTGCTTGCAAGTAGGTTAAAAGGTTTTGTTTTGTTTTCCAAAGTCCCACTTCTTAACTGATGCCCAGTAGCAGCAGAATGAGAATTCATCCTTTTCTGAATTCTGATTGCCTGGTGTCAAATCATGTTCATCCTCGCTCGTCGCTGGGTGCTAGGGCTGCACATTTAGGGTAGTAGGAAAGCTGCCCTATCATTTGCAAAACATAGACCACTCTGACGTTTAGAAGAAACATTAAATAATAAATGATTAAAAATGACAAATTTATTTATTAAAACTCAATGTAATCTGAGCAGCCTGCTAACCTGAATGTAGCAAAGATCTTAAAAAAATTAATTTGTCTCAGTGACATGACTGTCCATTTTTTATGCATCCTGTTTAAAGCCTTAATGGGCAATTTAAAGAATTAAGAGCGTTTCAAGGGCTTTGATTGTCTTTATGAAAACGTCATGAGTCACAAACAGCGATGTCCTTGCCTTCATTTACATGGGTCTCCTTTTCCAACTGTTCACACTTTTCTTCCTATTTAAAGCATCATTGGCTCTCATAAAGAAGCCTGCACAGAAGAACTGGTTGGTGGGCGGCAGGACCTAAAAGAAGTGGTAATTAGATAAAAGGAAATCAAAAAATATCCTGACCTGAAAAAAGGTTTCAACCTTCAGAGGTTAGTCCAATAAAAGGTATCACCTTATTTTCCTTTTTTGCTTCTCCTTTTATTTAACTACCACTACTTTAAATTAAGTGGGCGCTTTGTCACTTGAATTACAAAATGTGTGTGCAAAAGGTGAATCTGTCTAAGGATTTGGGACACAGGACTCCCAGATTTTAATTCCAGCTTGGCTAGTGACTTTCTAGGCAAGGAAGCCTCTTAGCCTTCCCTTAATACAACATGCTGAACTGTAATCAACTAGAAATGCACTTGCACAGTGGTTTTCTGTCAAAAACTGATGTTCACGCAGTGCAAAAAATAAGCTGCTCAGCCTCCCACTGGAATGTGTGGACCTGGGATTTAGTCAAAAGCTGAGCCTAGCTTTTAGGATGAGTCTGTGTGGGTGTCTCTTGGAACTTTTTTGTCCATTTGCCATTGCCTTTGTTGATAAGATTGGTTTGATCTTTGCGACTGAGAATGGCTGTAATTGAAATGGTAGTTTTAGTAATATTTGTACTGCTAAGGTTTCCTATAGTAGTGATAGTAACTTCTTTTCAAAGAAGTTTGCTGTTGCTCAGTACTATTGGCTGCTAATGTTTGAACAGTTGAGTGGCCATTTTTGATTGGTGAAAAAATTAAGGAGGCAGTGTTGTCAAACAAATTTTCTCTGAAGCATGGGACAACTGCAATACATAGTAACATAGTATATGACGGCAGATAAAGACCAGTGTGATCCATCTAGTCTGCCCAGCAAAGCGGCAAGAATAGGTGCACCTATTGCTCCGTGCAGGTCACCCTTCCCCATGCCTTTGTTTAAGGGTGTTCCCACTGCTCTGTGTAGGTCACCCCTATTTGTTGAGATATATGTTCATGGACATCTCCTCTTAGTTCAGAAGCTTTAAGTGATGCCAATCTTCTGTCTGTGATCAGAATCAATCACTGTGCCTCTGGTGGCAGTGTCATGGGAATCAAATGTGGGACAAATAAGAAATTTGGTACAGTTTGAGATCTTGTATCGGTGTTGAGGGAATGCTTGGTGGCCCTTTAGTCTGCAGCTTCTCAACAATGTCAAAGATATTGAAGACATCTGAAGCAGGTGATCTGCAATTCTAGTGTTCAATATGGTATTTTGAAACACTCTTTTGCCTAGGATATCTAAGAGCCTTGGGTCTTTTCCCAGACGTGTATTAGATTATGTGTGAATGTTCTTGGAATGACGACTCAACAACTTCTGAATGATGTGGCAACTGTAATTTTCCATAGCCCATCACCTCTACTCTGCTTGATCTCAATTCTTTGAGGTAGGTTTGGATGAGAATGATGTTAGCCATGTCATGGTATGCTGGTCTAGAGTATTAATCTACTGGCAAGGTGACAACATCCTTAGGAGTGCTGAGATATTTGGGGTTCTAAAGGGATTGGAAATGTCCCACTTCTTATTTAATTTTTTAATCCCATTGTGTAGAGCTATTTGGGCAGTGGGAATGCCATTTTATGTGTATGCAGATGTTCAAATTTTGATCGCCCTTTCTATGTGTAGTAATGATGATGGGAAGGTTGTGCAAGAGCATCTTATGTTTCCTGCATGTTGGTTTGGGTTTCTGGGCCTCAAACATAAGAACATAAGATATGCCATACTGGGTCAGACCAAGGTCCATCGAGCCCAGTATCCTGTTTCCAACAGTGGGCAATCTAGGTCATACATACCTAGCAGTTTACCCATAAAAGACACAGGTTCCACAATGCTTGTACTGGGTCAAGCAGTGGTATCCTAGGTCCCTTTTTAATAATGGTTTATGGACCTTTCTCCTCCAGGAACTTGTCCAAACCTTTTTTAAACCCAGCTACACTAACAGCTTTTACTACATCCTCTGCTAACAAATTCCAGAGTTTGATTACACGTTGAGTGAAAAAATATTTTCTCTTATTAGTTTAAATAGTTTACCCAGTAGCTTCATTGCATGTCCCCTAGTCTTCCTATATTCTGAAAACGTAATCGATCAACGTTTACCCGTTCCACTCCGTTCAATAATTAATAAACTTCTATCATATCTCCCCTCAGCCGTCTCTTTTCCAGGTTAAAGAGCCCAAACCTTTTTAGCCTTTCTTCATATGGGTATCCTTCCATCCCCTTTACCATTTTGGTGGCTCTTCTCTGAACCTTTTCTAATAATGCTATATCCTTTTTAAGATATGGCGACCAGAAATGCACACAATATTCAAGGTGTGGTCGCACCATGGAACGATACAGAGGCATTATAATATCCTTTGTTTTATTTCCCATTCCTTTCCTTATGATACCTAGCATTCTATTTGCTCTCTTGGCCGCTGCTGCACACTGGGCAGAGGGTTTTAAGATGCTATCCACAATGACGCCTAAATCTTTTTCCTGGGTGGTGGTTCCTAATGTGGAACCTTGCATCATGTAACCATAGTTTGGGTTGTTCTTCCCTAGATGCATAACTTTGCACTTGTCCACATTAAATTTCATCTGCCATTTCGATGCCCAGTCTTCCAATTTATCAAGATCCTCTTGCAAATTTCCACAATCCTCACGGGTTTTAACAACTTTAAATGGTTTTGTCTCATCTGCAAATTTGATAACCTCACTCGTTATTCCCATTTCCAGGTCATTTATGAATATGTCAAAAAGCAGTGGACCCAGCACAGATCCCTGGGGTACACCACTATTCACTTTTCTCCACTGGGAAAATTGGCCATTTAGCCCTGCCCTCTGCTTTCTATCTTTTAACCAGTTCCTGATCCACAACAGTACACTGCCTCCTATCCCATGACTCTTTAGGTTTGCCAAAAGTCTCTGGATGAGGGACTTTGTCAAAGGCTTTCTGAAATTCCAAATACACCATATCAACTGACTCACCTTTGTCTACCTGTTTATTCACACCTTCAAAAAAACATAACAGATTAGTAAGACAAGATCGTTCTTGTCTAAAGCCATGTTGGCTGTCTCTCATTAAGCCATGACTATCTACATGTTCACTAATTTTGTTCTTTATGAGGGTTTCTACCACTTTTCCCAGTACTGATGTCAGGCTCACCGGTCTGTAGTTTCCCGGATCACCCCTAGAACCCTTTTTAAAAATTGGCGTTACCTGAAGACTGGAGGCTCACCAATGTATTACAGATGATTTTAATGATAGTTCACAGATTACTAATAGCAGGTCTGTAATCTCATATTTCAGTTCTTTCAACACCCTTGGATTATACCATCCAGTCCAGGTGATTTGCTACTCTTCACTTTATCAAATAGTTGTAATACATCTTCCCGGTGTAGCGATATTTCTTTCAATTCTCCTGCTGTATCACCTTTAAATACCACTTCAGTCATGGGTAACATCCCTACATCTTCCTCAGTAAAGACCGAAGCGAAGCATTCAGTCTCTCCGCTATAGCCTTGTCCCCTCTTACCGCCCCTTTTACCCCTCTATCATCTAAAGGACCAAATGACTCTCTCAAAGGTTTTTTGCTACAAATGTACTTGAAAAAGTCTTTATTATGTGTTTTTGCTTCCACAGCAAGTTTCTTCTCAAATTCTCTTTGCCTACCTTATCAATGCCTTGCATTTAACTTGCCAATGCTTGTGCTGTTTCCAGGTTTCGTCGTTTGGCTCTTTTTTTCTATTTCCTGAAAGATGCTTTTTTGGCAACAGTCTCTGACCTCACCTTGAAACCATGCTGGCAGTTTTTTTGGACTTCCTTCCACTTTTCTTAAAGCGTGGCATACAGCTGGTCTGGGCTTTCAAGATAGTATTTTTAAACACCCAAGCTTGATGTAAGTCTTTAACCTTTGCAACTGCTCCTTTTAGTTTTTTCTTAACTATTTTCCTCATTTTATCATAGTCTCCCTTTCGAAAGTTAAAAGGTACTACTGTGGATTTCCTTACCATCCCTCCTCCATTAATTAAATCAAACATGATCATGCTATATCACTATTGCCAAGTGGCCCCAACACCCTTATCTCTTGCACCAGATCTGGTGTTCCACTAAGGACTAGGTCCAATACGGCTTCCCCTCTGGTCGATTCATGAACCAGCTGCTCCAAGAAACAGTCATTTAGTTCATCTAGGAACTTTATCTCCCTAGCATGTCCTGCCATGACACTGACCCAGTCGATACTAGGGTAATTGAAATCACCATTATTACTGTGCTGTAACTTTTGTTAGCTTCCTTTATTTCTTTGAGCATTTCATCATCCATTTGTTCATTCTGGCCAGGTGGTCAATAGTACACCCCCACTGCCATCGCCTTCCCCTTTTTACATGGAATTTCAATCCACAGAGATTCTACAGCAAATTTTGTTTCCTGCAAAACTTTAATCCTTTCTGACTCAATGCCCTCTCTAACATAGAGCGCAACCCCTCCACCAATTTTTTCAGCTCTATCATTACGATATAGTTTGTACCCAGGTATCACAGTGTCCCACTGGTTGTCCATCTTCCACCATGTCTCAGATTCCAATCATATGTAACCTCTCATTTAGTGCTATATGTTCTAACTCTCTCATCTTAGTTTTTAGACTTCTAGCATCTGCATACAAGCATTTTAGACTAAATTACTGTGGTTGGCGGGAAAGGGTGTCCCAGAGACACCACTTAAATCCTGCTTCCCCATGGACCATTCAGACTATGTGTCGTGATCTGGGTGTCCTGCAGGACTCCCATTTGACTATGACCGCTTGTGTGTCCACTCTGGTAAGATGCCTTTTCCTTTTATTACAACAAATCTCACAGATGTGTTCCTACTTGTAGGAGGCTAATTTGGGGGGAGGTGACCAGGGCTCTTCTGATTCCCTAATGAGACTATTGTAAGCCCTTTTGCTTGGGCTATCTTCAGATCAGGCACAACTCCAGCTAGTACAGAATACCATAGTGAAGCTTATTATGGGCCTTAAGAAATGTAACCATGTCAATCTGGTGCTGTGTCAGCTGCACTGGCTTCCTGTATGCTTCAGGTCAAAATTTAAAGGTCCTCCCTCTTGGTCTTTAAAACCTTGCATGGAAAGGCTCCTAAGTACCTGGCTTTCAAGTTATTTCCATATGTTCCCAGCCACATGCTGCGTTCTCAGTGGGATCAGTTTTAGGTAGTGCCTTGATTTAAAGGTATACATAGGGCCCAGCCACAGAATGCAGCTTTATCTCTAAGTACATCACTTTGCCCAGA
Source organism: Ichthyophis bannanicus (assembly GCA_033557465.1). NCBI lineage: Eukaryota > Metazoa > Chordata > Amphibia > Gymnophiona > Ichthyophiidae > Ichthyophis > Ichthyophis bannanicus. The sequence continues at coordinate 61,449,276 of CM066045.1, forward strand.
GAGGTTAGACTTCTTGATGATCTTAGGCTTTTAGTAAAGCAATGAAGACTACCTTGTTTCAAAAAGCATTTGGGGAAGAAGGTAGGTGAGGGTTAGTTTAGGATGTTGTGGATAGTGTAGGTGGTTGTTTGGTAGGTTAATCGTTCTTTTCCAGTTTATGTTCCTGGTAGGCAGAGAAGGGAGGTTGGGTTGGGGAGGTGGTTAAGAGGTTATTGTAAGCAATGGATTGTAAACACTGTATTCTGTCTTTGTGCACTGTGGCCTATTAAGTGTAAAGAAATAAATGCATACTAAAAAATAGTTCAGTTTATCAAGATTTTTGCTGTACTCTCTTTGGGACTTCTTAGCTCCCCCATTGCAAAGGCTAAAGAGTTCTGCACCACAACAGGTGTCATTGACTGGTTTCAAACCGGTGAACTTTTGAGTTAAAAACAACCTATCCTCCAAGATAAGCTATTATACTTCCCGAGAATAAAATTGCCACGGTGGTAGGAAAATAGCACTGAAAAGCATGACTGTAGTTATGCAGGAAAAACCCTTAATGTCAAACCAAGCAGGAATCTAAATGTAGAGACCAATAAAGGCAGAATCCTTAATAAAAGAGGATAAAGAACAGTAAAAGTGAACTGAACCAGCACCTGCGGAACCAGCCTCATGGCACAGCCTTCAAACACATGGGATAAACTTGAGCATTGCTTGCAAGGGGCTACCCAGAGGCTTACATCTACAGTACATGTAAGTCTTAAGATCCACGGCAGCAAGTCTATTTGGTGCCATGTCCACAAACTCAAATGCGCCTTTTTCAATCCTCGCTTCTGAATCGCTATGATTTCCCAGAGTCCTGAGATTTAACCAATTTGGGCTGGGCTGGTGGCTGAATTCAAGTAATTTGATAAGAAGCGTAAACATTCAGGCTCCCAGCTGTTTGGTGGCGATTATGGACACAAGTTTCGCAGTTAGAGTAGTTACTCACCTTTAACAGGTGTTCTCCAGGAGCAGCAGGAATAAGTCCTCACATATGGGTGACATCGACATCGATGGAGCCCCCGTGCGGAGCATTCCCCCAGCTTTCTAAGAAAGCCTTTGGGACTACTGCACGCATGCGCGGTCCCCTTCCCGCCTAAAGGTGCCATCTCGCTCAGTCTGATGACATAGCTAAAAGACAGCACAAAAAAAAATGTAAAAATGAACTATGTACAACTGCAACTCCCAGGGAAGGAGGGAGGGTTGTGAGGACTGATTCCTGCTGCTCCTGGAGAACACCTGTTACAGGTGAGTAACTACTCTTTCTCCAGGACCAAGCAGGAAGTCAGTCCTCACATATGGGACTCCCCAGCTTCAGGCTACCGGGGACCCAGAGCTGAAAAATGAGCTCCCTCTAGCCGCATTATCAGAGAGAGGATTTCACTGAAACATACCCCCACTGGTAGCCAACCAGAGGGCTGGAGGGTAGGAGTTGCCTAAACCTCGAAGAGATTCCGGAGTACTGCCTGACCGAAAGCACTGTCCCTACGGGACTCCCTCTCCAGGCAGTAATGGGCCGCAAAAGTCTGGCTTGAGGACCAAGTTGCAGCCCTACAGATGTCTGCCAACGGTACAGAGCGGAGATGAGCTACTGAGGCAGCCATTGCCCTGGCACGGTGGGCCGTGACCCGACCCTGCAAGGGAAGGTCAGCTGCCCTGTAAGCCCAGGTGATACAGTCAGCCACCCAGATGGACAAGGTACGCTTGGAGACAGGTAACCCCAAATTATTAGGGTCAAAAGATACGAAGAGCTGAGTAGCCCTCCTATGCCCCTGCGTACGTTCAATGTAGAAGGATAAGGACCTTCTACAGTCCAGGGTATGCAGGACTGTTTCAGCCCGGCTGGCATGGGGCCTAGGGAAGAACGTTGGAAGAACCACCTCCTGGTTGAGATGGAAAGAGGAGACAACCTTTGGAAGGAACTTAGGATGAGTCCTAAGGACTACCCTGTTCCTATAGAAGCGAGTGTATGGCCTGTCACAGACCAGGGCTTGAAGCTCACTAACTCGCCTGGCCGAGGTCAGGGCCACTAGGAATAGAGTCTTCCAAGAAAGGAAGCGGAGAGGACATGTAGCCATTGGCTCAAAAGGTGGGCGAGTCAGTTGCTGCAAGACCACATTCAACTCCCACTCAGGGGCCGGTGGACGGAGAGGAGGCTTGAGCAAGAGCAAGCCTCTGAGAAACCTGGACACCAAGGGGTGAACCGACAAAGAGTGTCCCTCCACCAGTGAGTGGTGAGCTGTCATAGCAGAGAGATGGACCCAAACAGAATTGGACTTAAGGCCCTGATTGCACAAGTGCAGCAGGTACTGAAGCACTACTGGCACAGTGCAGGAGAAAGGATCATCCTTGCGTTGCTGACACCACAAGGAGAACCTTCTCCACTTCAGGGCATAGGTTTTCCTGGTGGATTGCTTTCTACAGGCCAAGACCACCTCTTCCACTTCCTGAGGCAGGCCCCAGGGAGCCAACACTACCCTTGCAGCCTCCAGGCCATCAAATTGAGAGATTTGAGATTGGGGTGCAGAAAGGAATCCTGATCCTGAGAGAGAAGATCGGGTTGCAACCCCAGAGGTAGTGGGGTTCCCACTGCTAGTTGAAGCAGAAGTGGGAACCAGGGCTGCCTCGGCCACCTGGGGGCTACCAGAAGTACCGAGGCCTTGTCCCTTAGAATCTTGAACAAGGTTCGGGCCACCAGAGGCGTGGGAGGAAATGCATACAGGAGGCCCTGGGACCAAGAAATCAGGAAGGCATCGGCTGCTAACCTCAGGGGATGCGGTTACCTGGAACAGAACCTGGGTAGCTGCCGGTTCAGGGGACTGGCAAAGAGATCTATGGATGGAAGTCCCCATTTCAGGAAAATTTTTTGAACCACTAATGGGTGCAGTTGCCACTCGTGGGGCTGCAGAACCCTGCTCAACCTGTCTGCCCGGAAGTTCTCCTGGTCAGGGAAATAAACAGCCTTGAGAAACATGTTGTGCCTGAGCGCAAAAGAGCAAAGGGCCTGTGCCTCCTGACACAGGAGCCTGGACACAGTGCCGCCCTGTTTGTTCATATAGAACATGGCCACTTGATTGTCCGTCTGTACCAGAACAGACTGGTGAGCCAAGGTGTGAGAGAAGGGGCGAAGCGAATAGCCTGGAGTTCCAGTAGGTTGATCTGTTGCGTGGCCTCCCATGGAGACCACAGGCCCTGGGTGCACTGTCCAAACAATGTGCACCCCAGCCCTGTGAGGCAGCATCAGTCGTCAACACCACTGTGGAAACAGGTACCTGAAAAGGCACCCCCTGTAGTAAGTTGGGGGGGGGGGTGTAGTCACCACTGTAGGGAGTTCAGGAATGGTTTGGACACCCGTACTTTGTCTGTGAGGCTTCCTGTGGCTTGCTTCCACTGAGTTCTGAGGCACCACTGTGCGGGTCTCATGTGGAGGCGGGCATTGGGGGTCACATGCACTGTCGATGCCATGTGGCCTAGGAGCTTTAGACAGAGTCTGGCGGAAACCCGTGGCATGCTTAGAAACTGGTTTGCCAAGTCTATGAGCCTTTATGCCCTGCCTTCTGGCAAGTAAGCCTTTGCTTGCAGGAAGTCCAGCTGCGCCCCTATGAACTCTAGGTTCTGGGAGGGGAGCAAAGTGGACTTTGAGAAGTTTATGACAAAGCCTAGGTGTTGAAGGAGGGAGACAGTTTGGAGGGTGGCTTGCCTAGCCTCCTGGTAAGTCTGACCCCTGATGAGCCAGTCGCCCAGGTAGGGGAAGACAAAAACACCTTGATTCCTCAAGTAGGCCGCCACCACTGCCAGGCACTTTGTAAAGACCCTTGGGGCAGAGGTTAGGCCAAAGGGCAGTACTCTGTACTGGTAATGGTTTCCTCCCACAATGAACCTGAGGTACTTTCTGTGGTCTGGATGAATGAGGATGTGAGTGTATGCATCCTTTAGATCTAAGAAGCATAGCCAATCTCCCTGCTGGAGGTAGGGCAGAAGTGTTCCAAGAGTAAGCATCTTGAACTTTGCTTTCTCCAAGAACTTGTTGAGATTCCTGAGGTCGAGAATAGGCCCGAGGCCACTGGTTCTCTTTGGTACGAGGAAGTACCTGGAGTAGAAACCGTGACCTTGCAGGCAGGGAGGTACAGGCTCCACCGCCTTGTCTAGAAGCAGACCTTGAAGTTCTTGAAGGAGGAGGTCTGTGTGCAGAGGAGGTCTCGGAGGTTCTCCTGGGAAGTAGGGAGGAGGCAACTGCTGGAAATGGAGCATATAGCCCTTGTGGACCATGCTCAATACCCAAGCATCTCTTGTAATGGGTGGCCACCTGTGGGCAAACAGGGCTAGACGACCTCCTGTGCAGGGATGGGGCAGCAGAGGTGGAAAGGCTATGCGGTGGGAGTCAAAAACCGCCTCCCTGCTGAGTGGGAGCAGGAGCCGGAGGGGCTTAGGGGTCTTCTGCCTACGGGGCCCATGTCCCTGCCCCTTGGCCTGCTGACTCTGCTGGGGAGGCCTGGTACTGAGGGAAAGGTTTGTAGGCAGCTGCCTTCCTTGGGTAAAAGGACTTCTTACCCGAGACCTTCTTCTTATGAGAAGGGGCAGAGGTTTTTCTGGACAGCCTTGTCCTAGTCAGGTGCTCGGTTTCGAGCTCAGCAGCCTTCTCGGCCATGGACTTGCCAAAAAGGTTTTCACCTCGGCAAGGGACATTGACCAACTTGTTCTGCATCTAGGGCTCGAGATCCGATGACTGCAGCCATGCCTGGTGTCTGGTCCCGATGCCAGCTGCAGCTACACGGGCCAAAGCCTCAAAGCCATTGTAGGCCGCTCGGGACATGAACTTTGAGCATTCCCGGATTCCCGAGGACAAGGTCTTGAACCTCTGCAAAGGTTCCCCGGAGAGGCCAGCAGAGAACCCGGCAATTTCCTTCACCAGGTCTCGTAAGTACATGCCCATGTACAGCTGGTAGGACTGGACACGGCAAGCAAGCATCGAGCCCTGGAAGCACTTTCTGCCGAGCGCATCCAGGATCCAGGCCTCCCTGCCAGGAGGCCCCGCAGAGTGCATCTACTGGCTCTTCAGACAATGCATGGCCGATTCCACCACCATGGAATGCTGCGGCAGCTGCGCCTTCTGGAATCCAGGGCTCTTACGGAGTCGATAGAGGGAATCGACCTGCTTGCTCAAAACCGGCGCCGAGGCCGGTGCCTCCCACATTCGGAAGAGGAGCCGTTCCAGCATTGGGAGGAACAGGCACAGTAAAGGCCTCCTTCGGAGGAGAGTCATACTGGAGGGCCTCGAGCTCTTCGGCTCGAGGCTCCTCCTCGGGGTCCACGGGAATCGTCAAAGCCTTGGCCATGTCCCTCACAAACTCCGAGAACCTGGTGTCCTCCGGCGGGGACCTACTCTGGGGCTCGGACTGCGGTGAGTCCAAAGGGATGCACCGAGTCCGAAAAGTATCGGGGGACTCCTCGTCCTCCGTCTCCCACGCGGACTCATCCGAAGAGGAGTCGGGGGGGCTCCGACCACATGGGTCTCGGTGGCACCCGCCCCGACGCCGAAGGCACCGGCGTCGACGCCCTCGGTCCCGAGCAGGAGGTCGAGGGTGACCGTGACCGAGGATGACTTCGAACCTTCATGGTCTCGAGTATCGGCTCGGTCTCAGGGGTCGACTTAGACATCGATGTCCCAGTGGTTGGGGCAGATGCACCAGCGAGGCTGGCCATCAGCACCCGCTGCTGATCCATGAAGGCAAACAATCTGCACTCCAAGGCTGTCAGCCTGAGTCCAAGCTCAGGAGACTCAGCAGCTACCAACTCGGGCCCCGGCGGCGCCGGGCCCGACGTCTGCTGCCTTGGAGGAGAGTCCAAGGACAACAGGACTTACGTGCCCGGTGGACTCCGGCTCCACTCGAGGTATCTTGGACAGCTTCTCCTGCTCCAAGGGCCCGGGGCGGCGTTCGGGGGTCCGAGACCTGGCCCCCAAGGAACCAGGGACCTGCTCCGACGCCGCCCTCACGAGCCGCTCCTTCCTCTTACATTCCCAATCGGGGGACCCCCTGTCCGAGGAACCCCGGCGATGCTCGGGGTCAGACTCCTGAGACGTCGAGGCCTCAGACGAGGTCTGGGCCCAGCCGGAGGCAGAGTCAGAAAAAATCCATTCTGATGCTGGCGGCTTCGGAGTGCCTTGGTGGACATTTTGCCACACGGGACACAGACCTTAGGATCATGATCCAGTCCAAGGCATCGAAGGCAGCAGTCGTGTGTGTCGGTGAGAGACATCAGTTTCTTGCCCCGATCACACTTTTTGAAATCACTGGAAGCCATCGGGGAAAAAAGAACCCTCACGAGGTCAAAGGACCGGCCTTTCAGGGAAAAACAAAAAAGGGCGCAAACGCCAGCCACGAAGGGCAAAAACCGAAAAATAGAAGACGAGCTCGATACCAGTGTACCGAACCCGGCGGGAAGGGGACCCGGTGTCGAACCAGAGAAGAACGACGAAGAAATCTCAAGAAAACAGTCAACTTTTCCGGGCGACACGGACAGACGTCCGTTGGGCTCCACGGAAAAAGAAAGAGCAAGATGGCACCTTTAGGCGGGAAGGGGACCGCGCATGCATGCAGTAGTCCCAAAGGCTTTCTTAGAAAGCTGGGGGAATGCTCCGCACGGGGGCTCCATCGACGTCACCCATATGCGAGGACTGACTTCCTGCTTGGTCCTGGAGAATGGAAGCTTACTGTTGGGACCAGACAGCTCAAGAGTGCTGGTCATCAACCAAGGTCTCTTGGCATATCCATCAGCTGAAGACTACAGCCTTTCACAAATCCCTCATGGCATGGGAACTAATGGCAGCAGATTTAATGACAGTCATCAGAATGCCCAGGTTCTGCGCTTCTAGCGATGCAAGGAGGCAGCTAGACTATAACCCTCATTCAGTGATACTCAAGTGCCAGAGGATGCGGGAAATGTCATAACCACAAGGCATCAAGTATCCTCCAAGATGAAGAAACTCCTCGAATGGCATCTTCAGCCTGAACCAGAAAGGTACTTTACTCCCTTTGAGGCTCCACCTTAGTTTTAGTAGTTACCACTTAGACTGCACCCTGAGCTTGTGATCCAAGCTCTTCGCAGAGCCCATCTGAACTCTCAAACAGGGGAGCTCCGATTAGATAAGAACATAAGAACATAAGAAATGCCATACTGGGTCAGACCGAGGTCCATCAAGCCCAGTATCCTGTTTCCAACAGTGGCCAATCTAGGTCATACGTACCTAGCAGTTTCCCCAAAAGACACAGGTTCTGCAGTGCTTGTACTAGGCCAAGCATTGATATCCTGGGTCCCTTTTTAATAGTGGTTTATGGACCTTTCCTCCAGGAACTTGTCCAAACCTTTTTTAAACCCAGCTATACTAACAGCCCTTACTACATCCTCCGGTAACAGATTCCAGAGTTTGATTACACGTTGAGAGAAGAAATATTTTCTCCTATTTGTCTTAAATAGTTTACACTGTAGCTTCATTACATGCCCCCTAGTCCTTCTATATTCTGATAGCGTAAACAATTTATCCACGTTTATCCGTTCCACTCCATTCATTAATTTATACACCTCTATCATATCTCCCCTCAGCCGCCTCTTTTCTAGGTTAAAGAGCCCTAACCTTTTTAGCCTCTCTTCATAGGAGTAGCCTTCCATCCCCTTCACCAATTTGGTGGCTCTTCTCTGTACTTTTCTAATAACTCTATGTCCTTTTTAAGATACGGTGACCAGAATTGCACACAATATTCAAGGTGCGGTCGTACCATGGAGCGATACAGAGGCATTATAATATCCTTTGTTTTATTCTCCATCCCTTTCCTTAGGATACCTAGCATTCTATTTGCTTTCTTGGCCGCCGCTGCACACTGGGCGGAGGGTTTTAACATGTTATCCACGATGACTCCTAAATCTTTTTCCTGGGTGGTGGTTTCTAATGTGGAGCCTTGCATCTTGTAACTATAGTGTGGGTTGTTCTTTCCTAGGTGCATAACTTTGCACTTGTCCACATTAAATTTCATCTGCCATTTGGATGCCCAGTCTTCCAATTTATCCAGATCCTCCTGCAGTTTTCCACAATCCTCTTGGGTTTTAACAACTTTAAACAGTTTTGTGTCATCTGCAAATTTGATTACCTCACTAGTTATTCCCTTTTCCAGGTCATTTATGAATATGTCAAAAAGTAGCGGACCCAGTACAGATCCCTGGGGTACTCCACTATTCACCTTTTTCCATTGGGAATATTGGCCATTTAGCCCTACCCTCTGCTTTCTATCTTTTAACCAGTTCCCGATCCACAATAGTACACTGCCTCCTATCCCATGACTTTTTAGCTTCGCCAAAAGTCTCTGATGGGGGACCTTGTCAAAAGCTTTCTGAAAGTCCAGATACACTATATCAACCGACTCACCTTTGTCTACCTGTTTATGCACACCTTCAAAAAAACAGATCAGATTAGTAAGACAAGATCTGCCTTGTCTAAAGCCATGTTGGCTGTCTCCCATTAGGCCATGACTATCTACATGCTGTGTAATTTTGTTCTTTATGATGGCTTCTACCATTTTCCCTGGTACTGACGTCAGGCTCACCGGTCTGTAATTTCCCGGGTCACCCCTGGAACCCTTTTTAAAAATTGGTGTTAAGTTGGCGACCCTCCAATCTTCAGGTATTACAGATGATTTTAATGAAAGTTCACAGATTACCAATAACAGGTCTGCAATCTCATATTTCAGTTCTTTCAACACTCTGGGATGTATACCATCCGGTCCAGGTGATTTGCTACTATTCAGTTTATCAAATAGTTGTAATATATCTTCCCGGTGTAGCGATATTTCTCTCAATTCCTCTGCAGTATCACCTTTAAATACCACTTCAGTCTTGGGTAACACCCCTACATCTTCCTCAGTAAAGACCGAAGCAAAGAATTCATTCAGTCTCTCTGCTATAGCCTTGTCTCCTCTTACTGCCCCTTTTACCCCTCTATCATCTAATGGTCCAATTGACTCTCTCACAGGCCTTTTGCTACGAATGTACTTGAAAAAGTCTTTATTTCGTGTTTTTGCTTCCGTAGCAAGTTTCTTCTCAAATTCCCGCTTTGCCTGCCTTATCAATGCTTTGCATTTAACTTGCCAGTGCTTGTGCTGTTTCCAGTTTTCATCATTTGGCTCTTTTTTCCATTTTCTGAAGGTTGCTCTTTTGGCAGCAACAGCCTCTCTGACCTCACCTTTAAACCATGCTGGCAGTTTTTGGACTTTCTTCCACTTTTCTTAATGCGTGGAATACAGCTGGTCTGGGCTTCGAGGATAGTATTTTTAAATAACACCCAAGCTTGCTGTAAGTCTTTAACCTTTGGAACCGCTCCTTTTAGTTTTTTCCGAACTATATTCCTCATTCTATCATAGTCACCCTTTTGAAAGTTAAAAGGTAGTACTGTGGATTCCTTTACTATCTGTCCTCCACTGATTAAATCAAACATGATCATACTATGATCACTATTGCCAAGTGGTCCCAACACCCTTATTTCTTGCACCAGATCTGGCGTTCCACTAAGGACTAGGTCCAGTATGGCTTCCCCTCTGGTCGGTTCATGAACCAGCTGCTCCAAGAAGCAGTCATTTATTTCATCTAGAAACTTTATCTCTTTAGCTTGTCCTGCTGTGACACTGTCCCAGTCGATACCGGGGTAATTGAAATCACCCATTATTACTACTCTGTTGTGGCTTTTGTTAGCTTCCTTGATTTCTTTGAGCATTTCATCATCCATTTGTTCATTCTGGCCAGGTGGTCGATAGTATACTCCCACTGCCATCACCTTCCCCTTCATAAATGGAATTTCAATCCATAGAGATTCTACAGCATATTTTGTTCCCTGCAAAACTTTAATCCTTTCTGACTCAATGCCCTCTCTAACATAGAGCGCAACCCCTCCACCAATTTGTTCAGCTCTATCATTACGATATAGTTTGTATCCAGGTATCACAGTGTCCCACTGGTTATCCTCCTTCCACCATGTCTCTGAGAGTGCAATCATATCTAACCTCTCATTTAATGCTATATATTCTAATTCTCCCATCTTATTGTTTAGACTTCTAGCATTGGCATACAAGCATTTTAGAGACTGCATTTTATTAATATTAATCTGGCTATTGGTAGGCATGGGTAATTGGGAATCTTTATGCTCTGTCTGCTCCTTACTCAAGGGCATTTGGGCTACTATACTCCCTTTTGGAACCTCACTGCTTTTGGTAGTATCCTTCAAGGATACCTTTGTCCGAACCGTGCGCTCCTGGGTGACTGTCGGCTTTCCCCTATTTTCTAGTTTAAAAGCTTCTCTATCTCTTTTTTAAAAGTTAATGCCAGCAGTCTGGTCCCATCCTGATTAAGGTGAAGCCCATCCCTTCGGAAGAGCCCCCCCTTTCCCCAGAATGTTCCCCAGTTCCTAACAAATCCAAAACCCTCATCCTTGCACCATTGTCTCATCCACGCATTGAGACTCCGGAGCTCTGCCTGTCTTTTGGGTCCTGCACGTGGAACAGGAAGCATTTCGGAGAACGCTATCCTGGAAGTTCTGGATTTCAACTTCCTACCTAAAAGCTTAAATTTAGCCTCCAGAACTTCCCTACCACATTTTCCTATGTCATTGGTACCAACATGTACCAAGACAGCAGACTCCCCCCCAGCACTATCTATGATCCTATCTAGGCGGTGCGTGAGATCTGCTACCTTCGCACCAGGCAGGCATGTTACCAGGCGATCCTCACGTCCACCAGCCACCCAGCTATCTACATTCCTAATGATTGAATCACCAACTATAACAGCTGTCCTGACCCTCCCCTCATGGGGACATGGCCCTGGAGAAACGTCCTCGGTGCGAGAGGGTTTTACATCACCTGGAGGACAGGTCCTAGTTACAGGATCACTTCCTGCCACACCAGGGTGATGCTCTCCTGTCACGTGACCTCTCTCCTCCATGGCAACAGGGATGCTGCCAGACTGGAGGTGGGACTTCAGGACTATATCCCTGTAGGTCTCGTCCATGTACTTCTCTGTCTTTCTTATGTCTTCCAGGTCTGCTACTCTAGCCTCTAGAGAACGGACTCGTTCCCTGAGAGCAAAGAGCTCCCTGCACTTAGTGCATATGTAGGACCTCTCACCAACTGGGAGATAATCATACATGTGACACTCGATGCAAAAGACTGGAGAACCCCCATCTCGTTGCTGGACCTCTGACTGCATCTTAGTTTAAAGCTTGTGTTTAGGTCTTTTAAATCGGTATATAATAAGGATTGGTGTAGATGCTTATACTAATAAAAGTGTATCTAATACCCCTAATACACCCTGTGTACCTGAAGCTAATTAATCACAGGTCTCTCATGTCCAGCCCTCCAAGAGGGAAGAAAGGCATGGTGGGAGCCCTAGCCCTGAGAGCTAGGGCTCCTTCGCTGGACACTCCCCCTAACAAGCAGCAAGACCAGTGGCCTCACAACCAGATGCATTGGCCTTATGAAACTGTCAGGCATGCCGAGAAGCAAGCTACAGCGGACCAGAGTTCACAAAAATATGACAAGGAATCCTCCGAGGTTGAACTAAGAAGTCTGCCGTAACATAAAGGTCAAAGCTGCTTGAGATTCAGTTTGACCCCTCTCAGCTCCCTCCGGCGACTGCATGAGGAACTGTGAAAACAGTGCAGCTAAAACTGAAGTGGGGGCTTTCCCATCCAGTCCTAGCCTTACAGGCCTCTGCAAGAAAATGGGAGCCAAAGACTAATGCGATCTCAGCATCTCTCAGAGGAGTAGAACTCATGACAAAAAACACCACAGTTGCTTGCTAGTACCCTGTCTGTATCAACACCATAGCCATTGCAGAAAAAGCACCATGTGTGGCCCACTGGCCCTTCAACTCTAGTTGCAACTGCCACCGTGGGAGAGAATTGTTGGACTTCTCAACAAATGGCACAATAAAAAAAAAAAGGGGGGTAGATGAAGAAATGAAAATCCCCACGACTATCCTGAGGCCTCTGCAAATACTGTCAAGGTTCCCACTGAAAATTGCAGGGGACAGATCAGCTCAGGAGTTCTGTGAGCAATCAGAAAAGGGGAAGGGGGAGCAACCAGAGCCTCCAGAGGAGGTAGTGACAAAATGACCCCTTCCCACAGTCACTATCAACAGGCAGCCAGTTCTGAAGCAAATCTGTTCAAAGCACAGACTCCTTTGACATGACCCTATATGAAAATTGAAGTCTTGGGGCAGAAGGTACTTGAGATCCTTGGCTCCAACTTGCTTCTTCAGATGTGCTATCCTGCTCTGAACTTCCCCTTCATGGTAGTTACTACTTTGAATACATTGCATCATAAAAAGTCAGAGGCCAAAAGTGAACATGCTGCACCTGGCACAAGATCGCATTGCCCACAAAGGTCAGAGAGTGGCACTGCCCAACTGCCGCCAACTCCAATTACACTGCTGGGGAGGTCTTTGATGAACTGTACAAAGTCAGGGAGAGAGCAAGCAATGTGCAGGCAGAACAAGAGTTTTGCCCCACTGCCTCAAACAGCCTCCCAGAACACAGCCAAGCCCATCACAATAACCAGGGATGCAAACACTATGGAAACAAGTTCCCCCAATGAAGAAAATTAAGTGTTCAGATTTTTTTTTTCAAAACAGAATACAATAAAAAATATAATCATACTGAAGGATCTACTGGGCTGCTGGTGAGGAACTTGGACTCCTCCAGATAGCATCCAGAATGTGGTCTCATCAGCTTCCTGGCTCATCACCGACCGCTATAACTCAACTGAAGGCTCCAGTTCACCAACAAAGCCTAGAAGCCATTTTACCAAATAAGACCAACCTGAATGGTATGCAGTCAGTCTGCTGGAGACCAAGAATACTGAGGAGCATATATGAATGCACAGTGCCCTATATAAGGCAGAACTAAAGCTTTTTTTCTCTGTCTCCATCTGTTGGCTGAAGGGCACAATCCACTTGTTCTAGACTGGTTGGGTAAGACGATAAGAAAGAAGGCATTCGATTTGTTAGAAATTGGGTTACATTCTGGGGAAGAACGGGTCTTTTCCGGAAGGATAGGTTCCACCTTAACAAGGGTAGAACCAGGGTGCTGGTACTAACCTTATCAAAGGAAATACAGCAGCTTTTAAACTAGGGACTAGGGAAATGTCAACAGTTGCCTAAGAGCACATGGTTTGGAATAAAGTATCTTTAAGGGATACAACCAAAGATTACGACATTCCAATAGAGAGGTTGCAATAAAGGTAAAAGTAGCCCAGGTGCCTTCAAGTGAAAAATAGACAGATTTAAAAGATTCCAATTTACGCCTGTCAAACGACAAGCAGGTTGGCAATACGAACATAAAAATACTTTGAAATGCCTGTATAAAATTCTAGAAGTCTAAAAAATAAGATGGAAGAGTTAGAATACATAGTACTGGATGAAGATGTAGATATAATTGGCATCTCTGAGACCTGGTGAAAAGAGGATAACCATGAGACACTATGCTACCAGGGTACAAATTATATCACAATGATAGAGGTAGATATCAAGTTGGTGGAGCCTGAAGAATCCTTAAGCTGCACCAGTCCAGCAACCACCATTTGCTGGAGAGAGAGAAATACAGAAGGGTGCCATTAGCTGCACCAGCCATAGTACCAGTGATGCAATCACTGGAATTTCTAGTGCTTCTCTGTCTCCATCATCTGATGGCAGGGGGACACTATCCACTTGTCTAGACTAGTTAAGATGACTATCTGGAATATTTATTGCTTTTCCTTCTCTATACTGCACTCTTTAAGCATCAATGATCAATTTATATTGAGTGCCATGAGACTTACCATACAAAAATTACAGTAAATTGTTCTTTGGTACACTTATGTTAAGCCAGTTTTGGTCGACCCAGCACACTCAAAAAGCAGGAAAGACGTTATTACATTGTAATTATGCAATTGCATGCTGCTATTTCTCTGTCCAAGGAAAGAAGTGTGATGGTTGAGGACATGTCACAAATATTAAAATTAACGCTAGAATTAAAACCCTTCAACTATTTCAAGACAAACTCGTCATTCTGCAAGCCATAAATTTTTGTCTAAAAAAAAAAGAATGTTTGTCATGAGGATTAATGCACAGAAGCAAGCCAGAAATAATGCTTATGCTGTGATGCATGACGCTTAGGAAAATGCAACCAAAAGTAGACTCTGAATCAGTAATGTTTCGCCCTCAGGAATGTAATTTGTTAGCTGTCCAGCAAACATCATTAGATACCGTGTACAGAATGAAAAGACAGACTTGGCAATGAGGAGCAAGTGGGTGGGTGGGGATTTGTTGTTCTAACACAACAATTATACACCGTATGGGGCTATACTATTATTAAAACGTTGTGGTTTAAACTGTTCCCTCAAAACTATTTTGTCTGCATGCCGCTAAACCTGTTGCCAAGTTGCACTCCATGGCAGAATTAAGCACACTGTTCAGAGAGAGGCTGTATTTATTCCACACCTGTGCTGCTGTGGCTCTATGCAGAGTCCGGGCACTCTGAGTTCCAAAAGTATGCTTTATTAAATGTACAAGTTCCCACATGCTAGGAATGTTGGTGCTGTTTTTTGTTAATAAAATAGATTTGAACTAAAAACAATTGCAGTCATGGTTTAATTTCTTGGCTTCCTTATCCCATGCCTCATTAGTTTTTTCAGCTGATGAATTTGTGCCTTCCTATTCTTGGTTGTTCAGGTACAATATGTCTCGTCCCCAAAGACTTTGTAATAGGGATGGGCTTCACCTTAACCGGGATGGAACCAGGTTGCTGGCATTAACCTTTAAAAAGGAGATAGAGCAGCTTTTAAACTAGATAATAGGGGAAAGCCGACAGTCGCCCAAGACCGCATGGTTCGGAAAAATGTATCCTTGAAGGATACTACCAAAAGCAGAGAGGTTCCAAAAAAAGAGTAAAGTAGCCCAAATGCCCTCGAGTATGGAGCAGACAGAGCTTAAAGGTCCCAAATTACCTATGCCTACCAATAGCCAAATTAATATGAATAAAATACAGTCTCTAAAATGCTTGTATGCAAATGCTAGAAGTCTAAAAAATAAGATGGGAGAGTTAGAATATATAGCACTAAACGAGAGGTTAGATATGATTGGAATCTCAGAGACATGGTGGAAGGAGGACAACCAGTGGGACACTGTGATATCTGGGTACAAACTACATTATAATGATAGAGCTGATCAAATTGGTGGAGGAGTTGTGCTCTATGTTAGAGAGGGCATTGAGTCAGAAAGGATTAAAGTTTTGCAGGAAACAAAATTTGCTGTAGAATCTCTATGAATTGAAATTCCATGTAAAAAGGGGAAGGTGATGGTAGTGGGGGTGTACTATCGACTGCCTGGCCAGAATGAACAAATGGATGATGAAATGCTCAAAGAAATAAAGGAAGCTAACAAAGGTTACAGCACAGTAATAATAATGGGTGATTTCAGTTTCCCCAGTATTGACTGGGTCAGTGTCACGGCAGGACAAGCTAGGGAGATAAAGTTCCTAGATGAAATAAATGACTGCTTCTTGGAACAGCTGGTTCATGAACCGACCAGAGGGGAAGCCATATTTGACCTAGTCCTTAGTGGAACACCAGATCTGGTGCAAGAGATAAAGGTTTTGGGGCCACTTGGCAATAGTGATCAAAGCATGATCGTGTTTCATTTAATTAGTGGAGGAGGGATAGTAAGGAAATCCACAGTACCACCTTTTAACTTTTGAAAGGGAGACTATGATAAAATGAGGAAAATAGTTAAGAAAAAACTAAAAGGAGCAGCTGCAAAGGTTAAGGACTTACATTAAGCTTGGGTGTTGTTGAAAAATACTATTTTGGAAGCCCAGACCAGCTGTATTCCACGTTTTAAGAAAAGTGGAAGGAAGTCCAAAAAACTGACAGCATGGTTTCAAGGTGAGGTCAGAGAGGCTGTTGTTGCCAAAAAAGCATCTTTCAGGAAATGGAAAAAAAGAGCCAAACGACGAAACCTGGAAACAGCAAAAGCACTGGCAAGTTCAATGCAAGGCATTGATAAGGCTGGCAAAGGGAGAATTTGAGAAGAAGCTTGCTGCGGAAGCAAAAACGCGTAATAAGGACTTTTTCAAGTACATTCGTAGCAAAAAGCCTGTGAGTCAGTTAGTCCATTAGATGATAGAGGGGTTAAAGGGGCACTAAGAGGCGACAAGGCGATAGCGGAGAGACTGAATGAATTCTTTGCTTCGGAAGACGTAGGGATGTTACCCATGACTGAAGTGGTATTTAAAGGTGTGGAAGAATTGAAGGAAATATCGATACATCGGGAAGATGTATTACAACTATTAGATAAACTGAAGAGTAGCAAATCACCTGGGTCAGATGAAATACATCCAAGGGTGTTGAAAAAACTGAAATATGAGACTGCAGACCTGCTATTAGTAATCTGTGAACTATCATAAAATACCTGAAGATTGGAAGATGGCGAACGTAACACCAGCTTTTAAAAAGGGTTCCAGGGGTGATCCGGGAAACTACAGACCGGTGAGCCTGACGTCAGTACTGGGAAAAATGGCAGAAACCATCATAAAGAACAAAACTGTTGAACATGTAGATAGTCATGGCTTAATGGGAGAGAGCCAACATGGCTTTAGACAAGAAAGATCTTGTCTTACTAATCTGTTATTTTTTTTGAAGGTGTGAATAAACAGGTAGACAAAGGTGAGTCGGTTGATATAGTGTATTTGGACTTTCAGAAAGCCTTTGACCAAGTCCCTCATCACAGACTTTTGGCAAAACTAAAGAGTCATGGGATAGGAGGCAGTGCACTATTGTGGATCAGGAACTGGTTAAAAGATAGAAAGCAGTGGGGATAGGGCTAAATGGCCAATTTTCCCAATGGAGAAAGGTGAATAGTGGTATACCCCAGGGATCTGTGCTGGGTCCGCTGCTTTTTGATATATTCATAAATGACCTGGAAAAGGGTATAACAAGTGAGGTTATCAAATTTGCAGATGACACAAAACTATATAAAGTTGTTTAAACCCAAGAGGATTGTGGAAAATTGCAAGAGGATCTTGATAAATTAGAAGACTGGGCATCAAAATGGCAGATGAAATTTAATGTGGACAAGTGCAAAATTATGCATCTATGGAAGAACAACTGAAACTATGGTTACATGATGCAAGGTTCCACATTAGGAACCACCACCCAGGAAAAAGATTTAGGCGTCATTGTGGATAACATGTTAAAACCCTCGGCTCAGTGTGCAGCGGCGGCCAAGAGAGCAAATAGAATGTTAGGTATCATAAAGGAAAGGAATGGAAAATAAAACAAAGGATATTATAATGCCTCTATATCGTTCCATGGTGAGACCGCACCTTGACTATTGTGGGCAATTCTGGTCACCATATCTTAAAAAGGATATAGCGTGTGGCAAGGAGGCCTATCCAGAATCCAGGGGAGGACAAAGACAGGGAATTCACCCTAGTAAAGGGCCCCCTTTTACCAAGACAGGGTAGGAAAGCCATAAAAACCTCCAGGGATCAGAAAACTACCACGTGGACCACATTTCATGCTCCCCCTAGTGGAATGAAGGGGAGAGGATACAAGGCTCAGAACCCTTTAGGCAGTGAATGCTTCAAGCACTCAGGTGCCCGGAGTCAGGCTGATTGCCGTCACCTGAGTAGGGTGGGGTTGGAGCTAGAGCCCTGGAAATATAAACCCAGAGCAGAGTATGATTTAGTGAAAAGGAGGAGAGGAGAAGCAGGAAGCCAGGCTGAGCAGAGCAGAGGAACGGAGGTTCCAGCTGGAGAGAGTGCTATTTGGCATGTAGCACGGCTGCAGGAGAGTTTGGAGCCAGGAACAAGAAAAACTCCAAAATCCCCCGGGAGGCTGTTAGCTGAGCATGCTGTGTACGACGGGGAGTCAGAGCCTATGCAGCTGGGAGAGCCTGAGGTGGAGCTGATTGAGGAGGACACTCCCATCGACTGTTCCTTGTGCCAAGTTATAAACCTGGAGAACGTAGAAAAAGCAAGCCAGTCCTGAAAGAAGGTCTCCCAGGAAAAAGGTACCCTTATATCACAAGCAGGGTGGCTGAGATCCCATGTGTTTATAAAGGGGAAGTTTACCACAGACTTTAAATGTGACTTGTTTTGTGCTTTAGCCAGCAAGGCTAAGAAGGGAATACAATAGGCTTGCTGGTAAAGACTGTGTATCCTGCAATAGAGAGAACCTTTAAAAGTGCATTTTGTGGTTGGATATGTTTTGGACAATTTTTGCTTCCAAGAGTCCTGAACCAACAATTCTATGTGTGGTATGATCGAACCACTGTGTATATAAAAATAATAAATTTCTGTCATTTGCCTTACCTACTTAAGCCTGACTACAGCTTTCTGCATGGTGCACTCATACAGCTGAATAAGGACTACATTTCCCAGAGGGCATTGCAGGGAAATAGTTTTAAAAAAGCTGAAAAAGCATACAGCAGAATTGTCCTTCAATAATCCACGCCCTTCTAACCTAGAGGCGAGTGGTGGTGGCGTGACAGTGGCGTAGTTGTGAGGATTTTCTACCACCCAGGATTTTCTACCACTCAGGATATACACTTACAAGAGTGATAGCACAGAAGGTTGGCAGAAAAGACAAGGTTTTTTTTTCCTTCGAGAGTCAACACATGAGCAAGGTATCGCCGGAGATGGATCCAAAAGAGCTGGTGCAATGGATGGCCACTCAATTTCAATGCCAGCAGGAGTTGGCCCAGCTAGCGCAGGAGAATGCGGCGGCGGCTATGAGGGAGCAGCAAAAGCCTGTCCTGGACTTAGTGGAAGCCCTTACTACTTCCCAGAGGCAAGGAAGTGGAGGAACACTAACCCTGGAGGGACCAGCGATGCCGCAAGTGGACAATCTAGCAGGCCCACATACCAGCGGGACATTTAACTTTGGAAAACTTTCTTCTGATGATGACACAGATGACTTCTTGGAGTCATTTGAGAGGATTGCTCAAGCAGTGGGTTGGCCAGCTAGCCAGTGGGCGGTGAGATTGGCAACCTCCTTAACAGAAGCACTAGCCGCATATAGGGCTATGCCAGCTGCCCAGGCCATGGACTATAATGCAGTAAAAAATGCAATTAGAGACCGATTAGGGTTAACAAAAATGTTGTATCACCGTATGCTTAGAGCCACGGTCTTAAAGGCTGGAGAGACACCTAAGGCCTTAAACCAGAGAATTAGAGGTTTAGCTTTAAAGTGGATAGCCCCGTAAGGGAAAACAATGGATATGGTGGTGGATACGGTGATATTGGAACAATTTATGGCTGCAGTACCAAAAAGGGTACAATCTTTTCTGATTCAGCAAAACTGCCAGAGCACAGGTGAGGCAACCCTTTTGGCGGAGCGCTATATGGAAGCTGAATTGGCGTTTCCCCCAAAGGTGGGCCCTCCAAAAGTAGGGGCAGAAGCCAGTTTTGATTTATCAGAATCAGAAAAGAAACAGGGAAACAATGTAAAATGTCTTAAAACTTGTGTGTCTGCTCATGAGGGTAAGTGGGCAGAGAAAAAATGCTATCGTTGTGGGGAGATGGGACACCTGCAGAGGCGATGCAAAGCCCGCATTGGATTAACTTGTACCAATGTGAAACATCTAGGAGAGGGATTTCTCTTAAATGTTAACATATAGGGGGTCACTACCCATGCTCTGCTTGACTCTGGGGCCGATCAAAGCATGGTGTCACAAAAGCTTTGGCAGGCAATTGAGGCCCAGGATGAGTCTCACCAGAGGAAGCCAGAAGGGCAGGTGCAAATTAGGTGCATACATGGAGGTGCTTCTTTCTACCCTGTGTACAGAGTGGAGATAAAAGGGTTGGGGGTGCAGAAAGGTTCTCGTGGCAGTGGTTCCAAAACTACCCTATGATTTAGTATTGGGAAGGGATTGGCCCCAATTTAGGGAAGGATTAGAGAAAGGCTTTGGGAGAAAAGGGGAGGGGATGATGACGGTGGTCCCTGGCCCTCTTTTTGAGAACCCCCGAAAGCCAAGTGACAACCCAGGGAAAGAACCACTGGGAAGTGTTGCTACCCTTAAACAGAAGTTTATATTAAAATTTTGTAAAATGCCTGAGAAGGCCCAGGCTCCCAGGAGGGCGTCCCCGCAAGCCGCGGGCTATGATTTATGCAGCGCCGAAGATCAGGTGATACCCAGCCGTGGAAAGGCTCTCATTGATACTGGCCTTCAGATGGAGATACCCATAGGATGCTATGGTCAGATAGCACCGCGATCGAGTCTGGCTCTGAAATATTTCCTGGACGTCAGCGCTGGGGTGATCGACCCTGATTATAGAGGGAGTGTAAAGGTATTGCTGTTTAATTTTGGAAACAAAGACTACCATATGAAGGTGGGCGACCGGATTGCCCAGCTGCTGTGCGAGAGAGTGGGGTTTCCCCCACTAGAAGAGGTCCCCATGTTGTCTCCCACGGAACGGGGAGCCTCTGGATTTGGTTCCACCGGAGGGGCCGAGATGAAAAGCCTGACAGCCACCTGTGGAGAGAGAATGGAGGAGTCTGAGAAGGACGACCTGGGACCTCAAGTGGCAGACTGCAGGAAGAACCTGGAGCGCCAAGTAGGGGAAGAACTATCGTTGATCCAGAGACAGGATCTAGCTCGACTATTGGAGAGGTTCCCAGATGTACTGACCCCGATCCCGGGTGAAACCCAACTGGTGGTGCATGAGATCCTGACGCCACCGGGGAAGGTGGTCAGACAACGACCCTACTGCCTACCAGAAGCTAAAAAGCAGGATGTCGTGGCACAGGTGCGCGAGATGTTGGAGATGGGTGTCATTGAGGAATCAAGGAGCCCATGGTGCAGTCCCATTGTTCTGGTTACAAAACCGGATGGTACATTACGCTTCTGTATCGATTTCAGACAGGTGAATGCCATCTCGGTATTCGACGCTTACCCGATGCCCCATATCGAGGAGCTTTAGTTTAATAGTTTAAAAAAAGCTGAAAAAGCATACAGCAGAAAGTTCCTTCAATAATCCACACCCCTCTAACCTAGAGGCGAGTGGTGGTGGCGTGTCAAGCGTTATTAGAAAAGGTTCAGAGAAGAGCCACCAAAATGGTAAAGGGGATGGAAGGATACCCCTATGAAGAAAGGCTAAAAAGGTTAGGGCTTTTTAACCTGGAAAAGAGAGACGGCTGAGGGGAAATATGATAGACGTCTATAAATTAATGAATGGAGTGGAACAGGTAAACGTAGATCGACTGTTTACGTTATCAGAATACAGAAAAACTAGGGGACATGCAATGAAGCTACAGGGTAAACTATTTAAGACTAATAAAAGAAAATATTTTTTCACTCAACGTGTAATCAAACTCTGCGATTTGTTACCGGAGGATGTAGTAAAGGCTGTTAGTGTAGCTGGGTTTAAAAAAGGTTTGGTACCCGGGCAGGCACCTTTAGATTTATTTAAGGGTTATCTTCAAGAGGTACTTTTGGTTCCTCCGGAATTGATGCCTCCCGTCTCTAAAATCTATTATCTCCCTTTAGGGAAAAAAACTGGGAAAATTTTAGTGGGACCTTTGGAGATGGATTCTCTTAATGTTTCTGCTTTGCTTTCTACTCCCAAAGAGGAGGACATAGCGGTATCAACTTTGTTAGTTACATTAGCTCTCTCCTCAGATAGGGAATGGTTGTTAAAAATGTTTTATAAAAAACGAGATAGTTTGTTCCATGGGAAAAAGATACTCCTTTTCCCTGTCGCGCGGGAAACACAGAAACGAAGGAGGGCTTTCCTATTATTAAAATCAGGGGTAGTGCGTATTGGTGCGTCATTTGTGTTACGATTTCCATGCAAATGTTTAATTACTTATAATGCACAGAAATATGTCTTTTTCTCCCGAGGATCTTTCTGCTTTTGTTAATTCACATTTACCTATTAGCTCCTCTCCTGAGTTATGACTCCATCTAATTTATATTAGTTCTCCTTGGCACACTGTCTCCTCTTTTTTTCTTCTTATGTATTACTTATGTGATAGGGGTTTTCTCCTTTACCTTCAGCTTACCCCTCCATTTGGGGGACTACTTATAATTCTTGCAGTATTTGCCTTTTCATGTTATGTTGCTTAATATTACTAATATGCAAGTATTATTGTTCTGTACAAGTTTTGCTTGATTAAGTCTGTATAAAATTCATAAATAAATAATTAAAAAAAATAAAAAAGGTTTGGACAAGTTCCTGGAGGAAAGGTCGATAAACCATTATTAAGAAGGGACCCAGGATATCAATGCTTGATCCAATACAAGCATTGTGGAACCTGTGTCTTTTTCGGAAACTGCTAGGTATGTATGACCTAGATTGGCTATTGTTGGAAACAGGATACTGGCCTTTATGGACCTTGGTCTGACCCATATGGCATATCTTATGTTCTCTTTCTCTCTGTATTCTAGGCTTCCAGGATTTCCTGATTTTCAGTTACGATTTACAATTCCCTCATCTCTTTTTTCTATCCTATCCTTTTCTCCGGATGTTCAAGGCCTTAAAAAGAATCACTTTGCAAACTATTTCTGGGTGGATGGATGCCACCTTCCATCTGGCAGGGGTTTCTTCACCCCTTTGCAGAAGATAAGACTTCCATAGCGGAAGACCCGACAAGTCCAAGTTAACATTGAAGGAAGAACAAAATCCCATTCTGAAAGCAGAGAAGAAGTAATTAGATCTTACCTGCTAATTAGTGTTCCTGAAGGAACGACAGTCCAGTCCCTTTACTTCTGGGTTACGCAACCCTTCCAGCAGCTTGGAGGCTGAGCCCAACCTTTTTGGGATGGAGCGGTATAAATACCACTGGTGCCACCCACAAATTCCAGTAATCTACTGCAAAAGCAGACTTAACGAAACTTCCATTGATAGCCTAAATGAAATTAACACACCTCAAACAAAAATATTTTTTTTTTTTTTTTTTTTTTTTTTAGGAAGGAGTAGAAAGAAGGTAGGGCCAAGGGAGGAGGCGGTTTACCTGATACTGACCGGGCCCACCCTCCACAGCAACCCTCTAATTAGAACTGACCCCGCTCTCGGACCGCAGCTCCGCACCTGAGTAATCGGCCGGAATGGCAACCTGGAACTCGGGGGGGAGGGGGGGGAAAAATCAGGGACTGGACTGTCGTTCCTTCAGGAACACTAATCAGCAGGTAAGATCTAATTACTTCTTCCTTATCGTCACTCTAGTCCAGTCCCTTTACTTCTGGGGAGTACCAGAGCAGTTCAAGCCCGGGCGGGATCCGCCATTCCGGACCACAGAACCGCATGCGCAAACTGGGAGTCAGTTGCACTCTGCACGTCCAGTCTGTAGTGCTTGGTAAATGAGTGCAGAGAGGACCAAGTCGCTGCCCTACAAATGTCCAGAGGACGAACTAGGCTGAACTCTGCCCAAGAGGTGGCCTGTGCCCGAGTTGAGTGAGCGCGCAGTCCCCCTGGGACCTGCTTCCCCTTGAGGATATAGGCGGAAGCAATCGCTTCCCTGATCCATCTGGAGATGGAAGCCTTGGCCGCCGCCTCTCCCTTGTGAGGGCCTCCAAACTACACGAACAGCCGTTCGGATTTCCGGAAGGGTGCCGTGCAGGAGAGATAACGCTTCAAGGCCCTGTGGACGTCGAGGAGACGGAGCCTTCTATCCCCCCCTTCTAGCCCTTCAGCAGAAAAGGATGGGAGAGTAACCGACTGGTTGACATGAAAGGGGGAGATAACCTTAGGCAAGAAGGAAGGCACCGTCCGCAGGACCACCTTATCCTTGAGGAAAGACAGAAAGGGGGGCCGAGACGATAGGGCTTGTAATTCGGAGACCCGTCTGGCCGAGCAAATAGCGACCAGAAACACTGACTTCAGTGTCAAATCCTTCAAGGAGGCCTTCTTCACTGGCTCAAAGGGTTCCGCGACTAGGGCATTTAGTACCAGGTTGAGGTCCCAAGGGGGGATGACCGATCTCCGTTGCGGGCGTAGCCGTCTGACCGCTTTTAGGAACCTGGAAACGTCCGCGTGGGCCCCTAAAGACTTTCCGCGGACCTTACCCCTATAGCAAGCGATGGCCACCAGCTGGACTCGCAAGGAGCTGTGCACTAGGCCCTTGTCAAAACCCACTTGCAAAAATTCCAGCACCTCCGGGATCGAAGCCGACAGGGGATTCCTCCGGCGCTCCGCACACCACGCCTCGAAGATGCGCCAAACTCTTACATAGGAGAGACAAGTCGAGCGCTTCCTAGCACTCAACAGGGTCGCGATTACTGCCCCCGAATAACCGCGCTTCAGGAGCCGCGCCCTTTCAATAGCCAAGCCGTAAGCGAGAATCGATCCACGTGGGGCATCCGAACCGGACCTTGCCTCAGCAGGTCCCTTCTGCAGGGAAGCCGCCAAGGCCGGTCGGCGATCAACCTCACCAGATCCGCATACCAGGGGCGTCGAGGCCAATCCGGGGCAATGAGGATTACCAAACCCCGGTGAGCTTCCACCCGCTGAAGGACTTTCCCGATCAGAGCCCAAGGGGGGAAAACGTAGAGGAGATCCTCCGAGGGCCACTTCTGGGCTAGGGCATCCAGGCCTTCGGACATTCTTACCTTCCGCCGGCTGAAGAATCGGCTTACTTTGGCGGATGAGAACCGCGCCATGAGGTCCATGACTGGGGAACCCCAAAGGGCTACTATCTGGTCGAAGATCTCCTGATGCAGTTCCCACTCCCCGTGGTCTATCTTGCACCTGCTGAGGTAATCGGCAGTGATGTTGTCCGTGCCGGCCACGTGCTGTGCTGAGAGCGCTTCCAACCGAACCTCTGCCCACTGGAACAGGGCGTCCGCCTCCTTCTCCAAGGCGGGACTGCTGGTGCCGCCTTGGTGGTTGATGTAAGCCACCGCGGTGACATTGTCAGAGAGGACGCGAATCGCTCTTCCTAGCACTGACTCGAGTGCCCTGAGCGCCAGCTCTCAATTCGAGTCGGTTGATGGGCCATAGAGATTCCAACGCCGTCCAACGCCCCTGGACGAACTGGTCCTCGCAATGAGCTCCCCAGCCTGCTAGACTGGTGTCCGTCGTCAACAGCAACCACTGCGGGGGCTCGAGGGGCATTCCGCGATCCAGATTCCTTGGGCACCTCCACCAGCGGAGGGACTGCTTGGTTCGAGGAGCGCAGGGTAGCTGCAGGAACAATGGGTGATGCTGAGGAGACCAACGACGCAACAGAGACCGCTGTAAAGGTCGCGTGTGCGCCCTGGCCCATGGGACTACCTCTATCGCTGCCGCCATGGTTCCCAGCAATTGCAGGTAATGCCACGCTGAAGGGTTCCGTCTGGCCAGAAACTGCGTGACTAAGAGTCTTAGGTCCCTTGCCCTCGCGCTGGACAGGAAGACCCTGCCTCTGCTGGTGTCTAACCTTGCTCCGAGATACTCGAGTTCCTGGTAGGGGATCAACCTGCTTTTTGCGCGATTGATGACCCACCCCAACTCCTCCAGGACTTGTACCATTCTGGCCGTTGTCCAGCGACTTTCCTCTTCTGACTTTGCCCGGATCAGCCAGTCGTCCAAGTAGGGGTGCACTAGTATTCCCTCCTTTCGTAGGACAGCCGCTACCACCATCATCACCTTGGTGAACGTCCTTGGGGCTGTAGCTAGGCCGAAGGGCAGAGCCTGAAATTGAAAATGACCTCGAGGCACTGCGAATCTCAGGAACTGCTGATGGGACCTTCTGACCGGGATATGCAAATAGGCCTCTGTCAGATCCAACGACGTTAGGAACTCCCCGCCCCTTATGGCCGCTATAACCGACCGTAGGGTTTCCATACGGAAGTGTGGCACCCTGAGACAGCGATTGACCTGCTTTAGATCCAGGATCGGGCGAAAGGACCCCTCCTTCTTTGGTACCACAAAGTAAATCGAGTACCGACCAGTACCGCACTGGTCTGGAGGTACTGGAACCACGGCCCCGAGCTCTATAAGTCGGGAAAGCGTTGCCTCTATTGCCGCCCTCTTTGTTGGGGAACCGCAAGGAGACTGAACAAAGGCTGGAAGTATTTGCTTTGCAAATTCGAGAGAGTAGCCCTCTCGGATCACCTCCAGGACCCATTGATCGGACATGACCCGGGACCAGGCGGGAAGAAACTGCCTTAGGCGACCGCCTACCGGCCGTCCGCCCTCCTGGACCCCCGTTATTTCATTGTTGTTTTCTAGGGCCCAAGGAGGAGGAGGAGGCCGTAAAACCTCTGCCTGCTCCCCGAAACCCTCGAAAGCCTTGCCCCCTTGCGGGGAAACGACCCCTGAGGAAGGGGCTTGACCTGGCTGGACGAAACCTCCGGGGATCCCTAGGTTGGTTACGTACCGGGGCTAAGGGACGCCCTTGCTTCGGCCTGCCCTCCGGAAGCCTGCCACCCTTGGATTCGCCGAGGTCCTTTACCAACTTATCTAAGTCCTCCCCAAATAACAGTTTCCCTTTAAAGGGAAGACGACTCAGGCGAGCTTTGGAGGAGGCATCGGCCGCCCAATTACGTAGCCACAAATAGCGTCTAGCTGCCACCACCGAGGCCATGTTCTTGGCTAGGCTCCGGATGAGGTCATACTGACTATCCGCCAAGTAGGCCGCCCCGGATTCCAACCTAGCAGAGTTGGCTAGAGCAACCTCGGAGGAACCCTCGGCTGCCTGGAGTTGCTGCAACCACCTCAAACAGGCCCGCGCCACCCATGCACCCGAAACGGAGGCCTGTAAGGCCACAGCGCTCACATCAAAGGCTTGCTTAAGGAGCATGTCCAATTTTCTATCTTGGGAATCCCTCAGGGCCGCGCTGCCCTCAACTGGGATGGTAGTTTTCTTTGTCACTGCTGATACCGCCGCGTCTACCCTGGGGGACTTCAGCAGCTCTTTGTCTGACTCTGGGAGAGGGTAGAGGCGAGCCATAGCTCGGACCCCCTCTTAAACCTGACTCTGGTTGATCCCATTCCTCCTGTATCATCTGACGCACTACCCTGTGGACAGGGAAAACCTTCTGGGACCTCCTGATGGCCTGGATTAAGGGATCCCCCAATGCCTCGTCCTCTGCTGGGGTGTCTGAGGCTACGTTGAGTGCTTTCAGGGACTCATTGATTAAGGCAGGAAGCTCCTCTCGACGAAAAACTCTAATTATGCGAGAATGGCCCTCCTCAGGGATCTACCCCTCTTCCTCTTCCTCCTCTAAATCCTTTTCAGAGCCCTCCTCTTCTGGCGTGCCCTGGGAAAGGGAAGTGAGGAGTTCCTCACTCATCAGCCTGGAGCGCTTTAGCGGTATCCCTGAGTCCTGACCGCTTGCCCTCATAGGTCTGGCTACCCTGCCTTCCGTCGTCGGGCCCGCTTCCCCTGCCCCCAGCCCCTGCTTGCGCATGCAATAGGCTTGGTGTAGCAAGAGTACGAAATCAGGGGAGAAGAGATCCCCGACCCCCCCTCCCCAGCGGGAAGAGAGGGGAGGGGCGTGTACTTCTGAGCGTGAAGAAAGGGGGAACTGGGACGCTACCTCCCCCTCCAGAGGATCAGCGGACCCCTGAGTAGCCTGGGCCATGGACAAGCTAATTTCTTGTTCCACGGAGGTAGCCACTGCAGCACAACCCCTGCAGACTCCTGCCTCCGATGAAGTACCCCTACGGGTGCCACAGGATGGGCACCTTGATTTGCCAGTCATATTCTCCAGGAGGATTACTAAGGATATGCTTAAGCGCCCAGGCCTAAGCAATAAGCTGTACCAGAAAACAAACTGTACAATACTGCTGCGGGGGAGAGGGAGGCACAAAGCTTTGCAAATGCTCTCCCCTGCACAAGCTATAGCCAGAAACCCCCGAGGGAACAAGGAAACAAAGGAAATTAAAATAACATTAAATTTAAAAATTAAGGATAAAATTAAAAATTAAAGGAAAGCAACCAACTCCAGCCAATTAGATTAGTACTTGCAGTTTAGAGGCTTCTTCTGTGTCTATCAGGTCCGTGTCAGCGATTCCTGCCCGTTGGCTCAACACGTGGTAGGCCGCGACCACGTGGAGTCCGAAACGGAGGAACGCGAATCTGCCCTCTGTGCTGCCTTGAACACGCCGCTGAAGAGGAATGGGGCTGGAATCCGCGTCCCGATCAACAAGGGACGCCGCCGCTCTACAAGCGCTGTGCTCGCGGCTCCGGAGCTCGCCTCCGCACCCCGATGCTCCGGGGGGGGGGGGGGGGGGGAATGAGCACACTTGCGGCGTTGCCTCCAGCGCTCAGCCACCAGGGGGACTTCGGCGCGAGGCAGGGCAGGTCTCCAGAGAGGGCTGAGAAGGTGCAGGCAGAACCGGCAGCGAGAGGAGATCTGTCTGTTCCTCCTCGCTGCTGCAGGCAATAAAGGCACCACCTCCGATCCCCGGCCCGGTCGAGGGGGGGGGGAGGGGGGGGGAAGAAGGAGTGGAAGAGAATCGGCAGGGAAATTAAAGACACAGTAGTAGAGAAAAACAAAAAGCAAAAGGTAAGTAAGTTTCCTAATAAAAATAAAGGAGCTAAAAACGAAGACTAGCAAATTTAAGTGAAGGTAGGACTCCAGTAAGCCCTAGGCTTACAGAACCCTCCAGCTGCTTGGAGGCTGAGAATACTGGAATTTGTGGGTGGCACCAGTGGTATTTATACCGCTCCATCCCAAAAAGGTTGGGCTCAGCCTCCAAGCTGCTGGAAGGGTTGCATAACCCAGAAGTAAAGGGACTGGACTGGAGTGACGATAAGGAACATCAATTTAGACATACATTTCTCAGTAGCCTCCAGGTTACCTGTTTTCATTATAACATGGGTCGTTCCTTTAGTAATCTGATTAGAAAAGACGCTCTGGGTTTTTCTGGCAAACCTCTGGACCAGTAACTAAAAGCAAAAACAAACAAAAAAGAAATATACATATTAAACATTTTTGGATGTTAAAATCATCCGTGGAAGGGAAGTGTAAGTATTATATGAGCTTTAAGGAATACATCTTTTGTGGTTCTTTTGGGGCTAACTACAAGGCTTCCCAAATTGGTGCAAAGTCCACAGATGCTTTCTACCTGTGGACTTTGCACTGCTTTTCAAACTGAAATATTCTCCAGGAAAAAATATTGTAGACAGTTGAAGCTTTTAATTTGTGCAGGTAGCTTATCTGGCAAAAAATACATGCACATTATTGACAATACAAAATGTGGCTGCATAGTTCTAAAAGGTCCTGAGTGAAGTACAACAGGTATACACAAATTTGTTGTTTACTCTTTCAAGAAGTACAAAGCATCAAATGAGACACCATAGAATTATTACACAGGACAATTATTACAAATGGAGAAAATATTAAGCTCTGAAGTTTGCTGACAGAGGATATGGTAGCTGACATTTATTTATTTATTCATTCATTCACACCTTTTGTTATACCACTAGGGTCGGAGCATAAAAGCATATGGCTGCTACAGAACTGAAAGGAAGGAAGGATCATCAATAAATTGACAAGACAGTAGAAAAGGCAGATAGAAGAGCGAGAAGAGGACATGACATAATTGGACACAACAAAGGGAAATCAGGGTGGGATTATCACAAACAAACCAAATGGGGGGGGGGGGAAGGCTAGAGGTTAAATGCTAACTGAAAAAGGTGAGTTTTTAGGGCAGTTTTAAATCGAGGGAAGGACAGCTCAGAACAGAGGGTTAGTGGGAGAGAGTTCCAGAGGACGGGTCCCAGAAAGAAAAAGGCCGCCCCTCTGGTACACTCAAAGACGAGCCATAGAGACAGATGGGAGAGCCAGCCAGTGAGTATGGATAGAGCGGAGGAAACTGTGGGAGTGATGAAAATGAAGGCGGTCGGACAGATATCGAGGGTAGCAATGTGGATGACCTTATTTACTGATATTTTCCTTTCCTGGAGTCCTGCTAGACCAGTCCAGACTAGTGGGTTATCTCCCCCTGCCAGCAGCTGATGGAGACAGAACAGTGCCCTGATGTCATCACTAGCATAAAACCCAGTGCTGCTAGAGGCACTCTCCAGTACGTTTGTAACAAAGCTATAGAAACCCCCGGAGAATCCTCTAAAGGGGCCCCTGTACCATAACTATTAACAGGGAATAACCAAAGTATATACAGAAGATTCACGTAAAGCACAAGACTGTCAAAACAGAAAGGCATCGAATCAAGGCCCCAAGCTGGGTCCTGTATTGATGTAGCAGGACTCCAGGAAAGAAAATTATCAGTAAGTAAACTTTCACCTTACAGAGCATCCTGCTAGACCAGTCCAGACTAGTGGGAAGCTACGTTACCTCTGGGAAAGAAGAAAACGGCAGCAACAAGCACAAGAGTGCCCAAGTCAGATACTGCTCTAGCTTGAACATCCAATCAAGAAGGCCTCACAAAAGTGGACAAGGACACCCACGTTGCGACCTGCAAATATCTAATGGCAAGATAGTGGACAATTCTGCCTAGGATGCGGCCTGACATGGGTCGAGTGAGTTTACAATCCTGCCAGCACATATGCCAACGCAATTGCCTCTTTAATCCAGCAAGCAAGGGTGGCCTTAGAAGTCAGCTGACCTTTGCAAGGTCATGAAAAAAAGAACAAACAGAAAATCAGAAAGGCAAAAAGAATTTGTAATGTTCAAGCACCTGAGTAACAATCCTGCACACATCCAGATAAAGGTCCTTAATCCTTCCTGGGTCACTGATCTACCGAAAAAGGAAGCAGGGAAATCACTTGAGAAATAAGAAAGGGTGAAAATACTTTGGGCAGAAAGGAAAGCAATGCACGCAAGGTAACACCCTCAGCAGAAAAGGATAAGAAAGAATCTCGACAAGACAGGGCAACTTTAATATCCAGCATGCTGAGATCACAGATACTAGAAGGTCTGCCTTCAGAGACAAATCCTTAAGTGTCACCTTAAAGGCTCAAAAGGTGGTCACTGAAGCACTAGAAGAACAATGCTCAGCTCTCACGGGGGGGGGGGGGGGGGGGCCCATTGGATAGACTGGGGGAGGAGGGGATGCAACACCCAAATGCCCGGAAGAAAACATGCTACATCCCGGTGAACAGCAAGGGAGAAGACAGCTACTGGGCTGAGGAAGGAGGAAAGTGCAGCCATTAGTACCTGAAAGGAGCTCCAAGCTAACCTCTTCTCGAGAACAGCCTGAAGAAAGGCAAGTATAGATGGGATCTGTGCCAACCACGTCAAAATCTTATGAAGATGACACCATTTCTCAAAGAGACACCAGAACCGGACATAAGCCAAGGAAGTTGACTGCTACCTGGCTTTCAAAAGGTGCCAACTACTGTTGCAGAGTATCCCTTATTCCCTAATAGATGCTTCTCAAGGGCCAGGCTGTAAGTAAGAAGGGAGCTGGGTCATCCATTAAAACTGGTCCTTGTCACAGTAGCCCCCTGTGAATGACAAGACTCAGGTGTGGACACCAACAGATGAACAAGATCCACATACCACGGACTCCATGGCCAATCCGGAGCCAAGAGGATCACCAGATGTGGATGTTTCTCTATACTTTGAAGAATGCGTGCAATCAGTGGCCATGGAGGAAACACAGAGCAGGGGAAACAGAGGCCATGGCTGTACAAGCGCACCCTCCCCCTTGTCCTGGACACCCTCTGCCGACTGAAGGCGGCAGGAACCTTGGCAGTGGCTGCTGTGGTCATGAGATCCATTTCCAGCATCCCCCAGTGGCCCACTATGTGATGAAAGGCCCAAACAGCCAGCTCCCATTCACCAGGATCAGTCAGATGATGGCTGAGAATCAGCTTGCACATTCTCCACTCTCACGATATGCTGAGCCGACAGGGTTACCAGGTGTCACTCCGCTCAAGGGAATAAAAGCTGCATCTCTCGTGCCACCCTGGCAATTGACATAAGCGACTGCTGTGGTGTTATCCAAGAGGACCCACACTGCTCAACCTCAGATAAGGCTGAAGAAATGCATCAACGTCCAACGAATGGCCCTCGCCTCTATGCGATTAATGGCCCACCTGGTCTCCATCCCGGACCAGCTCCCCTGAGAGGACTGACCCAGAGAGGCTGGTGTCAGTGGTAAGGACCACCCATGCTGGCAACTTGAGCAGGATGCTCTGAAGTATCTTCAGGAAGTCCAACAAACGAGGCTGTTCCACAGGTGCAACGGAAGAGAAGATGTACATTGCAATTCTGGGAACATGAGATCAGCAAGCCAGTAATGAATATAAGAACATAACAAATTACATATTGGGTCAGAACAAGGTCCATCAAAGCCCAGTATCCTGTTTCAAACCGTGGCCAATCCAGGTCACATGTACTAGGCAGTTTCCCAAGAAGATACATAGGTTCTACAATGCTTGTTCCATGGTAAGCAGTGGATTTCCTATGTCCTTTTTAATAATGGCTTATGGACCTTTCCTTCAGGAACTTGTCCATACCTTTTTTTTTAAATCCAACTACACTAACAGCTTTTACCATATCCTCCGGCTGTAATGGGTTCATATGTGCTCGAGCCCAAAGGACCAACTCCAAGGTGGCAGCCATTGCTCCCAGGAGCTGCAGATAATCTCAGGCTCTGGGAGAAGGATTCCTTTGAAACTTCCAAAGTTGACAGCCGAACCTCCTCCTTCACTCCGCAGTTAGGAAGACTCTCCCCAGCCACATGTCGAAACGAGCACAGAGAAACGCCAAATCCTGGAAAGGTGTTAAATAGCTCTTGGTGTGGTTGACTAGCCATCCGAACTCTCCAAGAAGTTGTACTACCCGCTGCACTGAACGGAGAGCATCAGAATGGGTCTTGGTGTGGATAAGCCAGTCATCCAAGTAGAGCTGAATGCAAATACTCTTGCGCTGGGAGCCACCACAACCACCACCATAACTTTGGAGAAGGTTTAAGGCACGGTTGCTAACTCAAAGAGAATAGCACAGAACTAGAAATGTTTGTCCAAAATTGTGAACCTGAGGAAATGCTGCTGATCCTCTCAGATGGGAATATGTAAGTAAGCCTCTGCTAGGTCTAGAGAGGCCAAAAACTCTCCTTACCACACAGATGGAATCACCAACCTCAGTAGCTCTATCCAAAACTGGGGCACTCTCAAACTGTGGTTGACTCTCTTGAGATCAAGAATAGGATGAAAGGAGCCATCCTCCTTTGGAACAATAGAGTAGATGGCATATCTTCCCATGCCCCATTCTGAGGGAGACACTGGAAAAATGGCCCGGAGTTAGAGAAAATCCCAAAGGGTAGCCCATACAGTTGTTTTCTTGAGGGCAGAACCACAAGGAGAAATCGCAAAGGCATCTTGAATCAGACTGGAGCATTCCAGTATATATCCCTGCTTTATGATGAGGATCCATTGATTGGATGTTAAGCAGGCCCATTCGTGGCAAAATAGGCAAAGACAACTTCTCACCTGTGGAACCTCTGAATGGTCCCCCCTAACCATTAGCAAGAGGGATGGGAAGAAGCAGCAGAGGATTTGCCAGTGGAACAGCCCGGGTCATGGGAGCGGTGGGCTCCTCCAAAGGATGGGCCTTAGAACCCAAAACAGAAAGGGAAGTTCCCTGCTTCCCTGGACGATAGTGCCTAAAGTCATGAAAGTGGGAATGAGAAGAACCAGCACCTGAAGAAAACAAACACAAAGAGGCCACCTTTGGCTTATCCTCCAGCAAGCACTGTGGCTTGACCTCTCCAAGATCCTCGATCTTCTCTAGAAGAGGCCGCTCTTATACAGAAGTCTAACCAAATGTGGTTTAGAGGCTGCATCTGCAAACCAGTTCTGTACCCACAACCAGAGTTGAGCCACTGTGGCCGCTGCCACGCCCTGGGCAGCCAAACACAACAAATCACAGAAGTCGTCAGACAAAAAGGCTACTACAGTAGGGTGCGTCAGTTTTGGAGACATCAATTTTAAAGAGCACTAGTGAAAAAATGGTACAATTTCATATAGCAAATCAACAACTAGCTTTAAATTTTGTGTAATATTTTATTTACCTACCTGTAATTTCTAGGAAATTAAGCAAAAATACACAAATTACTGAAATACGTTTAAGTGCTCTGATGACAGATTTTATGTGTTTGCATTGCATATTAATGCCTTTTGTGCCTAAATTATCAATTTCTCTTACTTATTTCTGTGTTGGGGTTTTCATGGGGAACTGGTTCAATATAAAAATACATAGCAATTGGACACACGGTCCCAGGCATCTCCTTTTCCAGCTCCAACTGTTAAAAGAACAGTGTGAAGAGTTAAGGAAGACAGTCATGCCTACAGTGAGGTGGTCAGCTTGGTATGGGTTACAGCGAGTCTGTTCTACAAGCTATGTTGTGCAGTGAAAAGGAACAGGAGAGAGGAGATGCAGTGGAGAAAATATTGAAGATCAGAGGTAAAAGGGATGAGAAGACTCAGCTTGCAGACAGCAGTGTGAGATCCAGGAAAACACCATCCATCAACAATGAGGCAACTACACTCACCCAATTACTTGACTGGAGCTTCAGAGTCTCTGAGCCTCCTCTTACCTGTACCATGACAACAGCAGAGATCAAGGCGTTTCTGAGTAGGCCCATGGTGATTCCAGACTGGCCATCACACACCCAGTCCATAGAAAGGTGTGTTAAAATGACAACTGAGGCTGCTGGTCATGTGTACAATCAGGAGAGGAGGGAACATTAAATTAGGGGTCAGCAGGGAGCTCATGAGCCAAAACATTAATTTAACTGCATAAATGACATTTTAAAAATAATGATGTGGCTATAGCTGCTGTTCAGATTATTTGCACATTCAAATAAATATTACTTAATTTCCACATATTTATTGATGTAGGTAACACTCGCTTTAAGCAGTTTCTGAAGATAGCTTTAGATACAGCATGCAAAAGTGCATAATTTGGTCACTAGTAGTCACCCAACGCCAGACTCCAAATGAGCCGAGTCGGACCAAACAACAGGGCTTAGGCCGCAAGGCCCCCACATGCTGATACCTGGACAGCTAGGGATGAGGCAGAGAAGGCAATCTTCAAAAGCCTGTCCACCTTCTGGTCCTGCTGATCATGGAGAGCTGGACCCTTTCAACAGGAATGGCGGAGCGTTTAGCCACAGCTGCGACCAAGGCATCCACTTTAGGATAACAGCCACTTATTTAAGTCTTCCTGAGACCACAGACAGATTCTGCCCAGCACTTTGGGCAGCCTTCAGAGCTGTGTTGGAACAGACCCATTCCTCTGACACCATCTGTTGAATCTCTGGTAAAAAGGAAAATGCCCTAGATGGTCTCCAAATGCCCCACAGAATAGGGGCAGAAGTTGTAGACTACTGAACTGTTAAGAAAGAATCAGGAAATCTAGAGCTCTGAAGCAATCTGCACAATCATAAGTGGAACCTCTTCCCTACGAAAAAGCCAAACTACATCGGATTCACTATCTTCTTCTGGAGTGGAAACCTCCCCCTCCTCCAAGCTGAATCCACTTGCTGCAGAATAGTCTAGCGGGTGCTGATACTTTTGGTCCGCTTTGCAGGAGTCACCATCATCAAAGTCCCACACCAACGCTTTGCATGGACAGCCAGAGTCCTGGTACGAGTCTACAGAACTAGAAAGCTTCCACCTTACCTCCACTCGGAAAGACACTGGCATTGGAATAGGAGGGGGCTGACCCTGGGAGAGAAAGCACAGTTACTTACCTGTAACAGGTGATCTCTGGGAACAGCAGGAATAAGTCTTCACATATGGGTATCATCGGTACCAACGGAGCCTGCGCGGGAACGCTCCCCAGCG
This sequence comes from Ichthyophis bannanicus, assembly GCA_033557465.1. Classification (NCBI taxonomy): domain Eukaryota; kingdom Metazoa; phylum Chordata; class Amphibia; order Gymnophiona; family Ichthyophiidae; genus Ichthyophis; species Ichthyophis bannanicus. The sequence goes on from CM066045.1 coordinate 61,485,059, forward strand.
TCCAGTAAGAAAGCTTTTCGGAGCATCCCACAGCGCCTGCGCGCTGCCTTCCCACCTTTCCCAACCGCCTCTCTCCAGTTCGAGTTTTAAAGCTGAGACAAAGAGAGAGAGAGGAAAGAAAGATAGAGAGATACAACTCCTAGGGGAGGTGGGTGGGTTGTGAAGACTTATTCCTGCTGTTCCCAGAGATCACCTGTTACAGGTAAGTAACTGTGCTATCTCCAGGAACAAGCAGGAATGAGTCTTCACATATGGGGACTCCCTAGCTGCAGATACCAGGGGAAGACCCCAGGTTGTGTGTCCTTGAAAAGGACTCTACCTCCCCCCATGGATCTCTGGCATCCAACCAGGGTAGGTGGGTAGGAGTTGATTAGGAATGGAACAGGTGTTTGAGAACAGCCTGACCAAACAAGGCATCCCGGCGGGAGTCCTTGTCCAAGCAGTAATGGGCTGTGAAGGTATGAACCGAGGCCCAGGTGGCCGCTCGACAGATTTGGTCGATGGACACAGAGTTTAGATGAGCCATTGAGGCTGCCATGGCTCTCACATTGTGAGCTGTGACATGGCCCTCCAGAGAAAGGTTTCTACTCTGGTAGGCGAAAGAAATACACTGAGCAATCCAGTTGGACAGTGTTCTCTTAGAGACTGGAAGTCCTAAATGAGAAGGATCAAAAGCAACAAAGAGTTGAGAAGACTTTCTATGTTGCTGTGTTCTTTGTAAGTAAAAAGCAAGAGCTCTCTTACAATCCAAGGTATGAAGATTCCTCTCTGCACTTGATGCATGAGGTCCTGGAAAAAAGACAGGTAAATATACCTCTTGGTTCAGATGAAAAGGCGAGACCACTTTAGGCATAAAGTGTGGATTGGTCCTGAGGATTACCTTATCATGATGGAACCTTGTATAAGGTGGATTAGCCACCAAAGCTTGCAACTCACTGATGCGGCGTGCTGAGGTGACTGCAATGAGAAAAATAACCTTCCAAGAAAGAAATTTCAAGGAGGTGGTGGCTAAAGGTTCAAAGGGTGGCTTCATAAGCTGGCCAAGAACCAGGTTTAAGTCCCATGCCACTGGAGGTGGTCTAATGGGAGGTTTAGTTAAAAGAAGGCCTCTCATGAATCTTGCTATAAGAGGATGAGAGGAAAAAGGTTGTCCATTGAGAGGCTTGAGGGACGCTGCAATAGCACTCAAATGGACTCTTACTGAATTTGTTTTCAGACCTGCATGGGATAGATGCAGGAGATACTCTAGTAGAGAATTCAGAGGTATTGCAAGAGGGTTTAGACCCTTCTCTGAACACCAAATGGTAAATCTTTTCCATTTGAAAGCATAGGAACGTCTAGTAGAAGGCTTTCTAGAGGCATGAATCACATCTCTGACTTGCTGAGATGAAAATCTTGAAGGTCTAGGCCCTCAGCAACCAAGCCCTGAGATGGAGCGATTGGGGGTTTGGGTGCCACAATGTTCCCTCTTCCTGGGACAGAAGGTCTGGTGCAGAGCCCAAGTCCAGGGAAGAAGCTTGAGAGAGATGCAGAAGTAGAGGGTACCACACTTGGCGTGGCCAATGTGGTGCTATGAGGATCATGGTCCCTCGATCTCTCTGAAGCTTGAATAGTGTTTTGGAAATTAGGGGAATTGGTGGAAAGGCATAAAGGAAGTCTTGAATACAGTGGAGGAGGAAGGCATCCTTGGCCTGAACTCCCTGACACGGAATTCTGGAACAGAACCGGGGATGTTTGGCATTCCACGGACTTTCAAAAAGGTCTATGTCCGGGGTTCCCCAAATTCGAAAAATCTTGGCTACTTGGTCCTTGTGGAGGGACCACTCGTGTGGAAGCAGAACTCGACTGAGTCTGTCCGCCCAAGAGTTTTGAACGCCTGGAAGATATACTGCCAGAAGATGGATGTGATGCTCTCTGGCGAAGGCCCACAGTCGCAAAGCTTCATTGCAAAGTGACAGAGAGCCAGTCCCGCCCTGCTTGTTCACATAGAACATGGCTACTTGGTTCTCTGTATGGATGAGGACTGTCCTATAGCTGAGCAGGGTATGGAACACTCTGAGAGCTAAGAATATTGCTCTGAGTTCCAATAGATTGATATGCAGAGAAGTCTCCTGTGGAGACCAGATGCCCTGGGTGGAGAGATCTTGCAGATGAGCTCCCCAACCCTTTGGAGAAGCATCTGTTGTGAGAGTTGCTTGGGGTAGTGGTTGCTGAAAAGGGGACCCCAGCAACAGGTTTTGAGAAGACTTCCACCACTGGAGAGACCAAAAAAGGCGACTGGAGTTTGCTATTTTGTCTGATAGGCAACCTGATGCCTGAGTCCATTGGGTGGACAAAGTCCATTGAGCTGCCCTCATGTGAAGGTGAGCATATGGAACCACATGCACGGTGGATGCCATGTGGCCTAATAGTTGTAACATCTCTCGAGCAGTTAATTGGGACTTTAACTGAATCTGGGAGGCTAACTGCACCAGACGTAGGCAACAGGCCTGAGGAAGATAGGCCCTTGCAGTTGTGGTATCCAGCAAGGCCCCTATGAACTCCAGGGACTGAGTAGGGGTGAGATTGGATTTTGGGATGTTTATTACTAGTTCCAAATATTGAAGGATACGCATTGTGCAGGTTAGACAAGTCTGGGTCTCTGACTGGGATGGGGCTCAAATGAGCCAGTCGTCCAGATATGGGAATACGAATATTCCTAGAGTGCGGAGAAATGCAGCTACTACTGCCATACATTTCGTGAACACCCTTGGTGCAGAGGCCAGACCGAAAGTAAGCACCCTGTATTGGTAGTGCTTTCCTTGAAAAAGGAACCGAAGGAACCTTCTGTGTGTTGGATGGATGAGGACATGGGTGCACGCATCCTTGAGATCTAGAGAACAAAGCCAGTCCTGACTCTGAAGGTATGGAAGCAGAGCCCCTAGAGAAATCATTTTGAATTTCTCCTTGAATAGCAACTTGTTCAATTCTCTGAGATCTAATATGGGTCTGTAGCCCCCTGTTTTCTTTGGGATAAGAAAATAAGGGGAGAAGAACCCCGAGCCCTGTTGAAGAAGAGGTACTTCTTCTATTGCCCCTTGGGCAAGGTGGTTAGCAATCTCCTGACCTAGAAGGTTGAGGAGAGATGTTGGAGAATTGAACTGTTTCACCATGGTGTGAGGAGGAAGGCTTAAGAAATGAAGCTTGTACCCTTCCTTTATGATGGAGAGGGTCCATTGCTCTGCTGTGATTTGCTCCCATCTGGGAGTAAAGTAAGTCAACCTTCCTGGAATGGTATGGGGCTCTGGTTTTTCCAGAGCTAGAAAGGCTAAGTTCTCTAGTTGCAAGTCAAAGGCCCCGAGGAGGTTGAGGCTGCTGGGCTGTGGTAGGCCTGGCAGCCTTGGACTTGGCCTGTTTAGGTGGTTGCTGACGCTTTGCAGCAAAACGACCTGCAGAAGATGTCTGCTGACCATGAGCAGGATAATATCTTCCCTTTTTAGAAAAAGATGTCTTTTTGAACAATCTTTTCTTGACAGGGACAGAGGTAGACTTTGAAAGTCGATCCAAAGCAGAGTTCTCAGCATCCATCTGAGTGGCCTTTGCTTGCCAATCCCTGCCAAACAGGTTTTCACCTGTACAAGGAAGGTTTCCCAACTCATCTTGGACCCAGAGTTCCAAATCAGAGGCTTGTAACCAAGCAATTCTGCGTGCACCTATGGCAATAGCCGAGGCTCTGCTTACACACTCAAAAGAGTCAAAGGCTGCACGGTTGGAGAATTTGGAAACATCCTGGGCATGTTTGAGCCAAGTGAGAAATTCCTGCCTTTTATCTTCTGAAATAAAAGGAGCTAAAGTCTGCAGATGATCTGTGACTTCTTTTAGAAACATCCCCATATAGAGACTATAGGAGTTGATTCTGGCAGCAAGCATATTGGCCTGGAAAATCCTTCGGCCAAAAGCATCTAGAGTCCTACATTCACGTCCTGGAGGGTTAGATGAGGGTCTCTTTGCACTCTTTATTCTCTTCATGGCAGACTCAACCACAATACAGTGGTGAGGAAGCTGAGTCTTATGAAAGCCAGGACAGGGAGGGACACGGTACATGGTGTCTAACCTACGAGAATGAGGAGAGGTGGTGAGAGGAGTCTCCCACATGCCCAACATGAGATCATAGAGAATCTCATGAATAGGTAAGGTAGCTCTTCCTTAGGAGCCTTAGGATATTGCAAAATATCTAATTGCTTGGCTCTAGGCTCTGACTCAGAGGCCACTGTGATGGAGAGGCCCCTAGCCACTTCCCTAATGAAGTCTTGAAAAGACAAGTCCTCTGGAGGAGACATTCTTCGTTTTGGAGAAGCAGACTCCTGAGGAAGAAGTACCGGTGCCTCGACAGAAGCCTCCGACTCAGAGTCTTCGGAGGAATCGAAGTATCGCCTGTCTGGATGCTCCTGTAAAGCCTGATATGCGTACCGAGTGGGATCGACATCGGGAGTATGCGGTACCGGTTCGGTACCGATGGGCATCATAGGACAGGGTACCGTTGCAGTCGACACCGAAGCCGATGTCGATGCAATCGGTACCAGCACCGGGAATGGTGCCGGTGTCGGTACCGGCAACAGCGATTGTTGCGGTACCGGAGGCGTCGAAGCCTGCATAAACGCCGTAAGGGTGCGCTGCATGGACAGAATTTTCTGATCCATCGACGCCACCAAAGTCTGGATGTCGGTACCAGTGGAGGCCACCGGTACCCCAGAACACGGCAACATGTGATCGGTCGAGGCCGAGCCATCGATATCAACCTGTGACCCCAAAGACAATGCTTTGGAAGATGGAACTTCCCGCCGGGGTAATTTTGCCGGAGCGGAATCCTCGAGGACAAGCCCGGAGGCATTTCGATGCTTAGAGGGAGATTTGCCCTTCGAGGACCGGCTAGATTTATGTTTGGTTACCTGAGATCCATGGGAGGAAGAAGCAGCCCTGGAAGACGTCAATGACACCGAGGCTGCATCAGAGGGAAACAGGGTACTGAGCTTGGCTGCTCGGTTCTGCCGACCTCTTTTAGACATCATGGTGCAGGACACACAATCCGTGATGGAATGGTCAGGACCCAAACATTTTAGACACCAATCATGGGTGTCGGTGACAGAAATAGTAGCGCCACATTTTGTGCACTTTTTAAACCCGGAAGCGGGCTTCTCCATGAGGAGAAAAATATTCAGGCCTAAGGCCCAAACTGAAAATGCACAGTTGAAGAAAGAAAAGGTTTTTGTTTTGTTTTTTTTTAAAGAAGAAAGAAAAGAAAAGACCGGCGATACCGGTCTGACGTCGAAGGCAGACGCGACACAGAAAAATAAAGAAAAAAATAAAGAACTTCTTCTGTGGTGACAGGAACACGACCTGCTGGCTTCGCGGAAAAGAAGAACTGGAGAGAGGCGGTTGGGAAAGGCGGGAAGGCAGCGCGCAGGCGCTGTGGGATGCTCCCAAAAGCTTTCTTACTGGACGCTGGGGAGCGTTCCCGCGCAGGCTCCGTCGGTACCGACGATACCCATATGTGAAGACTCATTCCTGCTTGTTCCTGGAGATAAGCATCTTGACCTCCTTTCCATAGGATCCAAACATGTTTTAATACAGCAGCAAACTCGGCTGCTGCTGGATCCTGCCCCACAGAGAAAGGCTGCTGCTGACTGCCTCAACCTTCAGTCTGGGGAAGCAAAATGGGAGGGTGAGACTCCCCTTCCAGAGACATGCTGGAAGACTGTGCAGGATCTGCCCATGATGGAGGACTCATAGGAAAGGACTCCTGAGATGCCTGAGCAGGCTCAGTAGACAACGGGGGAGCCATCGGCAGGGCCTCCGATGCTGTTGAGACTGGAAGCTGCGAGGGCAAGCCTTCTGGAGCCCGGTAGATGTGGCAGCTGCTGATCAGGATGTCTCTCCAGGGTCAGTAGCACAAGCATCACACAAGTGGTCCATCAGGAATCGCAGTCACTTGCTGCAACAGAGGCACCGGGGAAGGGAAGAAGTCATGGCCAAGCTCGGCATGCCCTCACAAGCATGCCTGCATAGGTCCTAACTGAGTGGGAAGAGGTCTCACCAAACCCAGAGAACTTCCAAAAAAAAAAAAAAAGCCCCCGTGCTGGCAAGAGGAATACTCATTGCCCCAACATAAGGAGCTCCTCCAGTTCAAATTTCTCCAGTCTGCTGGGGGGAGGGGAGGGGGAAAGGAGGAGAGGGGAGGCTCTTTCAGCTGAGGGCCTTAAACGAGCCTAGCCCTATCTCAGAAGGCCAACTATATATATATATTTTGTTTTTTTTAAAGAAAAAGTAAAAATATACAAAAGAATACTTCCCAAGAAGTAACAGGGAAACTAGGCCTAGGCAACCCCATGGAGGATTCTTAAAGCACTTCAACTGGTCCTCATGACCAGGAGCTGCTCCCCCCCCCCACCCCACCAAGGAAGACAAAACAGACCTGATGGGTATTTCAAATATGCCCTGATCTCAATTCACCCAGCTCAACAGGCCAGCATCCTTGAGATGGCTTCCAGGAACTTTGGGCCTCCGCTGCACTGAGAGAACCACCATCTGCTGGAGACAGAGAAAATACTGGAGAGTGCCCCTAGCTGCACTGGGTTGCTAGTTACGATATCATGGCACTGTTTTGTTTTTTTTTCTGTCTCTATCATCTGCTGGTAGGGGGAGATGACCCATTAGTCTGGACTGGACTAGCAGGATGCTCAAAAAAAAAAAAAAGGCAGATTAGCACGGCTGGGTTTGAAAACGATTTGGATAGGTTTCTGGAGAAAAAGTCCAGAAACTGATCAACCCGAAAGACTTGAGGAAATTCACCGTTAATCCCTGGCATAAACAGCATGGAACTTAGCTACTTTCTGGCCAGGTAATTCTGACCTGGACTGGCCACTGTTGGAAAGAGAACACTGGACTTGATGGACCTCTTTGTTCTGGCCCGATGTGGAAGAGTTCTTATGTTCCTCTGTCCCAGTCCTGCCCCCAGGAATGCTTCTCTCCATTACATGCTTTTTTCTTAAGGGAATGGATTTTGGATTTAGCTCATAGCTACATTCAGGTTCAGTGGGTATTTTTCTTATCCCCAGAGGGCATACAATCTAAATTTGTGCTTGTCAAAATGATTAGCTCACGATTACAAAGAACAGTGGGAATTGAAATTGGCTTCTCTGGTTCTCAGCCTGTTCTAAACATTAGGCTACTCTTCCAATCAATCCAATTTCCATGGGTAAGGCACCTACAGGCATCACAACCTATAAAGTGACAATCAAATCGACACATGCTCTGACCCTGTACACACATGCTTGCTTAAGAGTTAACTGATTTGCCTTTTTTATTTTCAGTTTTGACTTGATATATTTTTTTAAATTACACATTATGATTACTATTGCTTTACTTGAATTCTAATTTACCTACCTGATGTGATGCTTAAAAATAAATGAACTCATAAAAAAAAAGACTGAAAATTAACAACGTAATATTTAAGTTAGCTCAATGCCATGCCAAATAAGACATTTCTCAGCAAGCTAACATCAAATGCAAAAAGTAAGCATGTGGTGGGGAAATAGTTAAGAACATACACATTTATATAAACTTCAATGTTGCAGCCCCTGGGGATTGAAGGGGAGGGACTCTCAGTCATTACCCAACAGTGACATCTATGGGTGAAATTTAAGGTGCACATTTTGGGGGTAATTTTATAAAGCATCTTCGGGGTCTTATAAATTTAGGTCACACAAGAATGTACTCATGGAATAAGCCCATACATACTTGTATGGTAGGTGTGCACAGCGATGGAGGTAAGGAGGAGTTGTCATATAGAAACAGAAACATGATGACAGAAAGACCACATGGCCTATCTAGTCTGTCCTTCCATATCAACAACTACAACAGTCCCCTTTTTACCTTTAAAGATCCTCTCTGTTTGTCCCATGCTTTTTTGAATTCAGTTACTGTCCTCATCTCTACCACCTCCACTGGGAGACTATTCCATGGATCCACTACTCTTTCCGTAAAGAAATATTTCCGCATATCACTCCTGAATCTATCTCCCTTCACCCTCATCCCATGTCCCCCTCGTAGCAGAACTTGCTTTCAATTGAAAGAGGCTCTCTCCCTGAACATTTATGCCACGGAGGTATTTGAACATCTCAATCATATCACCTCTATCCCGCCTTTCCTCTAAGGTGTACATATTAAGATCCTTAAGTCTGTCCTCATATGCTTTATAATGAAGCCCACTAATCATTTTAGTAGCCACCCTCTGCACCGACTCCATCCTGTTCTCATCCTTTTGAAGGTGCGGTCTCCAGAATTGCACACTATACTCCAAATGAGGTCGCACCAAAGACTTATACAGAGGCATTATCACCTCCTTTTTTCTGCTAGCCATTCCTCTCCGTATGCACCAAAGCATCCTTCTAGCTTTTGCTGTCGCCTTTTCTACGTGTTTAGCTACTTTAAGATCATCAGACACAACCACGCCTAGGTCCCGCTCTTCATTAGTGGACAAAAGTACTTCACCTCCTATACTGTATTGCTCCCTTGGATTGCTGCAGCCCAAATGCATGACCTTACATTTTTTAACATTAAATCCCAGCTGCCAAATTCTAGACCATTCTTCAAGCTTAGCTAGATCCCTCCTCATGTTATCTACACCTTCCTGGGTGTCTACTCTATTGCAGATTTTGGTATCATCTGCAAAGAGGCAAACCTTACCCGACAGCCCTTCCGCTATATCACTAACAAAGATGTAAAAAAGAATCGGACCAAGGACAGATCCCTGGGGCACACCACTGGTAACATCCTTCTCCTCAGGAGTGAGCTCCATTTACTTGTACTCTTTGTCGCCTCCCACCCAACCAATTTCTAACCCAAGCAGTAACTTTAGGGTCCATCCCTAGGGTGCTCAGTTTGTTTATAAGTCGCCTGTGAGGAACAGTGTCAAAGGCTTTACTGAAATCTAAATACACCACATCTAGAGCTCTCCCTCGGTCCAACTCCCTGGTCACCCAGTCAAAGAAATCAATCAGATTTGTCTGACAAAACCTGCCTCTGGTGAATCCATGCTGCCTCGGATCCTGTAATCCGCTGGACTCCAGAAATCTCACTATTTTCTCTTTCAGCAGCGTTTCCAATAATTTACTCACCACCGAAGTTAAACTAACTGGCCTGTAGTTTTCAACCACATCCTTACTTCCGCTTTTGTGTAAAGGCATCACATGAGCCTCTCTCCAGTCCTTTGGCACCACTCCAGACTCCAACGAGGCATTGAAAAGGTCAGTCAGTGGAGTTGCTAGAACATGTGTATATGAAAAAGTACAAGTCATAAAGTCCATGCTTTGCATGTAGGTGCTACTGCTGCTAAATTTGTGCAGGTATTTTATGAAATCACATAGGTAGCTATGAGTATTTATAAAATAGCACCAAAATACGCTTAACTTAAGTACCTTGTTATAAAATTACTCTTACTGGGCACCACTGAAGGCACCTCAACAGGGCTGTCATGCTGACTGGGTTAGAGGAGTGTGGGGAAGGAAAGTAATAAAACGAAACAAAAACAGGAAGAAAATCTCCCAGTGTAATTGCAAATAAAAAACCTCTGGTGCCTTAGTGCCAGTGCAGGCCACTCCAATTGACTTGGAAACCCCAAAAGAGAAAGGAGCCATTCGGCCAAAACTCAAAAGGACAAAACAGAACCTGAAAAAGTGTATGGGTATGTCTGTATGTCAGATGCTGTCTGCCAGCCGAGGATGCATGTGTGACAAATGCCAGGTGTCCTAACTGAGATTTATCCCAGCTTTCGCACCAAGTGGTGTAACGTGCAATGCCAGACAAATATCTGTATCCAATGTCCAGAACGATACACAGCTAACAACATTTCCTGCTGAAACTAATGATATCCCGCATCATTGGTGACTTAGCACTGGTTGATTACTCATCATGGAGTAGTGTTCTCTTAAAGCAGGCCCTGCTGGAAAAATCCTCCTCCTGCAAGCTCCAGAATTAATCATGTGGAAGACCAGTCAGCAGCCTAACAAGAAATTAACTGCACTTCAGGAAACTTGGAGTGGCATCCAAAGCTTCTCTCCCAGAACAAAGTAAGAAACTGCTCATGTGTCCATTGCCTCTTCTTTTGCTGCCAGTGACGGCAAGCTTAGCTGATAAAATCATCAAGAGGATCAGGTGGTGTGGAAAAAGTTGAGGGCTTGCTAAATGGCAAGCTGGAAGGCCAAAGAGGTTTATGTGGAGCCCACCTAGAACTTCATGCACCTCAGCACAGACCGCCAAGAACGCCCCCTCCCTCTTAAAACACACTGAATCTGATAGATAACAAATAGCACACAAAGAAAAGCACAGGGGACTACTACAGGAACAAGGAATTATTTGTGCTGTACGCCAGAAACTACTTGCATCATCAGTAGGAGAGTCATACGATTCACCTATTTGGAGTGACCTACTGTTAAATGAGTGAACTATAGCCAGGTGTCTACATCATAAGAAAAAAGTTTGAAACTGTAATCTAACATTTCACGATTACACAAACTCAAGTTTCACTAATTGAGTAGGGGCATGGGGTGTGTTTGTAAAGGAGTGGGGTGTGATGAGAGTGCAAGATACATGCATGGGTGTGTGTAGAGGGGTGGGGGGTGTAGTGACTGTGCATGTTTTGGCACTGTGGGAGACAGAGAAGGTTTGAGTCATCCCCCTTCCTTCTCCTTTTCCTCCTGTTTCTTCTGACCTTTTTTTTTTTTTTTTTTCTTTTTTTGGAGAGTACCTCCCCCATACCCTTGATTGTTTACTGTAGTGTGCTGCCAGTAGTCTGGTCTGGATCTTTGCTGGCTGGAACTCCTGCTGCCACTTGAATCTCGGCTGCCGTGTTCTGGCCCATTTTCACGAGTGGGAGCTGTGGACTCCTGGCCAGCTCTTCACTGTACTACACACCATCAGGATTCCAACCCCAATCTTCACCAATGGAAACTGGGGACTCCCAGTGACACTTTAATCTCCACTGCCTCAAGTCCTGCTGCTGGAAGCCTAGCTACCTTTTCATGCAGTCTTCTCTTTACCACAGCAAGTTTTCATTTCAAAAGCACATGCTGTACAAGCATTTCTGAAACTAAACCGTGTACCGGACAGGCAGACAGGATAGGCACCTTCCCAGCAGGCACATTCTCTTGAACAAAACATGCCTAAAAATAGAATCATAAAACCAACAGATGGGTCAGAGATGGATGGAAATGGAGAATGAACACTCCTCTCACTGACTGGTATACACCCTCCATAAGAGGGTTTTAGGTGTACTGGCAGGGCAGTGTAGGTTAAACCTGCGCCAATTCGAAGGACCTTTAATGCCTCCCTCTTGTTTTCTCTCCTCTGCAGACCTGATTTACCTTGCTGCTCCTGACAGTTTCTGTGTTGGTCCCCACTCCTCTTCTCCTCTCCCCCACCTGCAACTGGAAACCATGTGACATCAGACTCCTGCAAAATTAAAGGGACTACAGCTATCCTGTGGCTGGGCCAAAAGCACGCACTGATGGATGCAGGTCCTGCTCCTTGAAGCACCTCTTTGGAAATCCCTTCTCCCCATTTTTTTTAGTCTAATGATATGCTCAGTCCTTTCCACTGCCTTCATTCTCTTTTCCAATTTTTGCCTATTCCAGATGACTGCAACCTCTGAATGCCCCATCATCTGGGCCTACCGCTCAATCTTACCTGCTCTGGTGAGTAAACCCACCCCCATTTGTTATGCTACCCAGCTCCCTTTGCCTCTGGGAGCCCTTTGCTTCAGCTAGACCTGATGAATACACGCTCATTATGCTATAAAGCGCCCTTGGCTCTCTGACTTGCTGGTTTCTCAATCCCTTTTTCCTTATGCCCTGTGACTGAAACCTGTCTTGCCCATCTCCAGACCACCTGTCCCTCTGGCTACAAATTCCTTCATCATGACATTCCTTCATGCTGTGATGGAGGTCTGGCCCTACTTTATTCTCTCAGTCTTTCTTCTATTGAGCTTCTCTGCCACTCACTCTGAGGTCTTGTTTGACCACATGCAGCTTTCTTCTGACACATTCTTCCTCCAGCTGGTCTATAGGTCTCCCTCTTTGTCTACCTTGTTAGATGAGCTCATCACTCTAATAGAGGTATCTCTGTCTTATCATTTTCTTATACTCCTGGGCAACTAATTGTCCCCCAACCATCCCCCCACACGTATAATTTCTGGATTCCCTTTCCCATATGGGTCTCCAACAACTTGTTTCTGTTCCCACACACACTGTCAGTCATGCCTTGAATTTAATTTTTCTCTCTGTTCAATTCCCGTTTCAAGTGTCTCTTCCCTCTGTTCTCCCTATTCCCTAGTCAGAACACTATTTGGTCTCCTATTCTTTTGTTTCTCTCTCCTTCCCAGGCTCATTATCATTCATCGCTCTCTCATGCTGATCAATATTGAAGCTCTTTCATCTTATCTGATGTTCCTACCTCTGAACTGCTTTGTTACCCAGCTCCAAGTTTGGTGCTCAGTGCTCTCTTCTTCCTTGGACAGAACTACCTCTCCTCGCCTTACAGTTCACATTTCCTCCTCCTATGACTTAATGCAGGCCTTCTACTATCCCGTTGCCAGATGCATCACACAGAACGCCTCTGGCATAGATCCCACTCCCATTTCCCTTGCCCTCTGAAAGCACCGGGCCTCACTCTACAAGAGAGCTCTTCATTCCACTATGTTCAGCATCAACATTTTACAGCCTCTAACAAATCATACAAACTCTTTCGTACACTACAGCTTTTGGCACCCTCTTCTGCTCCCTCCATCCCAGCCTCATCACCTCCTTTGGCTGAGGCCTTCACCACCTTTTTGGACAATAAGATTCTTTCCCTTCTTACCTCTTCCCCCTCCTACACACATTTTTTCCTCCTCAGCCACCGTTCTCCCCCTTTAGGACACATTCCCTCAGTTGACGCTCCTGACCTACTTACTAGTCGCTCCTTCTCTTATCGCCTCTCTCCTCTCCCCATCTCTGGCTGGTCTGTTTTTCACGATCTTAACAGTCTCTGCCCTAAATCAAGCTCTCCTTGCTGTTCAGCCTACCTCTTCTCCCTTGGACTCATGGCTCACTTATTTTGTGAAGCAACTAGCTGATACCTTACTGCCCAGTATGCTCCCTCTCCTTCAACTTAGTCTCTCATCAGGTTATGCGCTCCTTGTTTGGAAGGCACGGTCATTTGCCGAATCTTAACCCCACCCCCACCGGATCCCTCTATTCTAACTGCCATCCTATCTTTAATCTTCCCTTTCTCTTCAAAGTTTGAAAGCATATTGTCTTTTAGCATTTGGTCCTATTTCTGCATAAGATACCAGTTCTCCACCCCTAGCAAGCAGGATTCCATGCAGATCACAGCACCGAGATCCTTCTAAATACTCTTCTAAACAAGGTTAGGGCTACTTCCGATCACAAAGTGTCAGTTATTCTGGTTTTCTTTAACCTGTCTTCAGAGTTCGATCTAGTTGATCACCCTTTACTGCTTTGTAGACTATTGGTATCCATGACATTGTTCTTAATTGGTTCTCTTCCTTTCTACGACAATGTTCTTCCCAGTTCATTCTGATTCATGCTCCTTTCTGCGTCTCTTCCTATCTACAAAAATGTTCTTTTCAGGTTCATCCTTCTCCTCCTTTCTGCTTCTGTCTGGCATCTCCTCATGGTTCTTTCCTGCCCCCACCCTGTTTAACATATTTCTCTCTGCTTGCTTCTGCTTATTCAATCATTTGGTTGTAGCCTATACATCTACGCTGATATACAAATTCTCTTTACTGCTCGTATTCTCCTCTATATAGTTCCCCCTGCAAGAATGTCTTCAGACTGTCACTACTTTGTTCTGTGATCAGCATCTCATACTTAATCTGTCTCTAAATGAGAGTCAATTCTCTTCCCTTCTCCAAGTTTTGCCTATCCATTTCATCCTCCAGTTCTCTTCTCTGCCCTGTTGCATTACCAGGACTCCATCAAACCTTTGGCATCATTTTAACTTTTCCTTCTTCCATGAACAGATTAAAGTCACAGTAGCTAGATCTTTCTTTGCACTTAGATGTATCTGTGCTGCTCACTTAGCTTTCAGTCTTCCAACTCTCTCTCTATTCGTGTTGGCTTTCAGTCTCCCAGCTCTCTCTCTTGGTGCTGATCTCAGTTGGACTACTGTAATGCACTCTAGAATGGTCTCCCTGCCTGCACCTTACAGCACAGCTGCCAAGTTAATTTAATTCACTCGTCTCTTTGACCAAGCTATCCCCTTACTTATCTCACTCCACTGGTTGCCTGTTCCCTTTTGCCTGCAATACAAAGTTCTGGTTTTAGTTCACTGAGTGTACTTCTCCTCCTTTGCCTAATTTAACGTCTCTTCTGTATCCCTATACATCTTCACATCAACTCCATTCCTCGCAGGCCGCTCTTCTCTCCTAACCTCACCCTTCCCCCAATGTCCTCTCTTCATCTTGTCTCATTGTTCCTTTTTATATCAAGGCTCCCATCTTTGGAATTCCCTCCTTTTACATCTTAGCCTTGAAGCATCTTTACCAAAATTGAAATAAGAAATCAAGACATTGTTGTTCCGCCATGCCTTCCCTGATATTCCTTCCACATAGTCCTATTTCCCCATGATCATCCTGGTTTTTTTCTCTTTCCTGCTTTTACTCCTCCCTTGCTGTCATCCTCTTAATTGTAAACCTCTCTTATTCCTTTCCTCTCTGTTTTTTTGCCCCGATTTTAATTGTAAAGTACTTTGATGGCCTCTGTGCTCTTGGCTGGTACAGGAAATTCCTGAATAAAATAAAATAAATTAAATGGTGTGCTTAAGCTGCAAGAAAAATAAGATGTCATCCTTCTTTCCCCAATTACACTTTCTATTATTATTTTAATGGATTCTTCATTGGAAGACAGTTGTTTAAACCCAAGGATGAAATTGTGGATTATATAATTAGCAGTTGTAGCAAAATTGCACAGTCAGATATTTTGGTTTCCCTTGACCTGTCTTCGGTGTTTGATCTAGTTGATCACCCTTTACTGCTTTGTAGACTCTGACATTGGTATCCATGACACTGTTCTTAATTGGTTCTCTTCCTATCTAAAATAATGCTCTTTCCAGTTCATCCTTCTCCTCCTTTCTTTCTACAATATTCTTTCCATGTTCATTCAAACAAAGGCATGATAGAGTGGCAAAGATCATCCACTGGAATCTGTGCAAAAAAATAAGGCATTCCTGTTGAAAAAAAAACCTTCTGGGAACATGCTGCAGAGAAGCTTGTAGAAAATGAACTGGTCAAGATTCTATGAGACTTCCAAATACAGACACAATAGAGCTGATATTACCATTATAGAAAAGAAAAAAAATGTGGCAATCTCAGGTGATACCTGAATTGAGAACAAAGAACAAGAGAAATTGACAAAATATACAGACTTTCACATTGAAGTTGAAAAGCTTTGGAAGAAAAAAAATCTACTGTAATACCCAGTTGTGTTTAGAACTCTCGAGGCTATACCTAAGGGACTTCCTAAATTTTTATAAATTTTGAACCTTCTGGACTTGACGCCACAAATCCTATTATGATAGTGGATTCTTCATTGGAAGACAGTCTAGGACTGATTTTAATCCTGTGATTCAGGTTCTAACCAAAAACCTAGGAATCATGCAGGTATCGGTGCAAGATATAAGCTGTAGGGTAGGATTTGCGGAGTCCAGTAGGTCCAAAATGTGTAAATATTTAGGAGTCTCTCAGGCACAGCCCGAGAGTTATTATTATTATTAAATGTATTACCGATTCATTTTGATTTAGGCCAGATGCCACAAGTGAAAAATTCCTTTTGGTCATCACCACTGGGCTTTTGAAACTTGTCATTCCCACTTGACCATGAAAAGGTGACGTGTATAAAGATGATGTCTGTCTCTTCTGATCACTCCCCTTCAAGCCCTTTCTGCCAGCAATACAAGGTATGCAAGGGCTAGTCATCTTATCCCAAGGCTGGCAGGATGGCGGCCTTGTAGCAGATGAGAGAGTATGTGTATCCAAAGTACGGCCTTTGCTACAATTTGTAGTTGCCCCATTCAGTTTATCTTCTGCTCCATTTTCATCTGTGTTATCTGGAAGAAAAAACAAACTCCATTGAAGCAGGATATAGGAACACGTCATCCTTTAGCCAAGCTACAGAAAAATAAGAGAACTCAGCATAATCTTTAACAAAAGATTGTAACACTTCATCCAATCAGACAAGAATTCGTAGCAGAGTAAATGATGGATTGCTCATGTAATTATTAAGGGGAAGTGATACTTTCAGGCAAGTATTGCATTGTCTTTCTTTCTTTGTTTTTAATTATGTATTTTATACTGTTAGCTGCTTTGAACCATGCAATATAGTGGGCTATAACTGTTTTAAAATAAACTTGCAGATAAAGGGGAAATGCCAGAGGTCATCCCACCAAAAGCTTCATGGGTCTGCAAACCAGGGTCTCCAGGACCAATCCAGCACCAACAGACCCAGACGGTTTTCTATTCTTTGCAGGACATGACCGATCAGCAGACACAGCGGGAAAACATACAGGAGCTTCCTCCGTGGTCAAGGTTGGACAAGGGAACCAATGCGACCAAATCCCATCTCCCTTTATTGACTGTAAGAAAGGTCCACCTTGGTGTTCACTTTCATTGCCATCAAATCCAAGAATGGGCATCCCAGCAACCCACAATCCTCTGGAAGGCCTGCATCACCAGCTCCCATTCCCTCAGATCTAATGTGCGACTGCTGAGAAAGTCTTCCAAAACATTCTCAACTCCAGTAATATGCTGTGCTGAGAGGGTCAACCGATGATGCTCTGCCCATAGCTAGAGCAACCACATCTTGTGAAGTCTTGGTGCTCCTCTTGCTGACTTGACATATGCCCTTGCTGTCACATTGTCTGAGAAGGTGCAGCCTGCTCACCCCTGGACCAGGTGATCAAATTGTAGCAAGGCCAGATAAATATCCCCTACCTCCAGGTGACTGATTGGCGATCTTTTCTCCTGAGCTGTCCACAGATCCTGAGCGTGTAACTCAAGCAGTGGGCTCCCTATCTGGAGAGATTCATCAGACATCACTACTAACCACTGCAGACTTTCCAGTGGCATGCCCTTCAACAAATTGGAGGGGGCCCACTACAGCAGGCTCTTTGCTACAGACTGAGGCAGGGGAAGATGGATCTCATAATCCTGCAACTGCGGAGATCACCTTGCCAGCAATGTGCTCTTCAGTAGACACATATGCGCCATTGCCCAAGGAACAAGATATCAGCGCAGCAGCTGTAGATAGTCCCTTAGGGGAAGCAGACTCCAAAAGGCTGTTATTTGGCCAAGAAAGTATTGACTGCTTCTCATTAGTCAGGAAAACCTTGCCCGAGTATTGAAGCATGCGCCCAAGTACTCCAGGGTCTGCAAAAGTTCCAGACAACTCTTGGCACGGTTCACCATCCAGCCCAGGCTTTCCAGAAAATGCACCACTCAGAATATTGCTAGGTAGCCATCACTCTGACTTCATTCTGATAAGTCAGGCATCTAGGTATGGGTGCACCGATATCTTTTCAAGAGGAAGAGCTACTGAGGCCACCACCATAACCTTGGAAAAAGTAATGGAAGCTTTTGCCAAGCTGAAGGGGAGAACACAAAACTGAAAATGCCAGCTCAGGATGGTGAACCGCAGAAACGTCTGCTGATCCTTCTGAATGGGAATATGGAAGTACACTTTGACCAAGTCCAGGGAAGCTAAGAACTCTTTCTGCCTATCTGGATGATAGATCAAAGGGTCTCCATCTGAAATTTAAATATATAGGTGACTGAGGGAAACATATGGATCAACAAGAGACTATACTGTACTGATAAACTACATCTCTCTGCCGCAAGGAAAAGGATCCTAAGTGAAAAATTGGACAGGCATTTAAACTAGGGAAAGAGGGGTGACGGATGGAGGAGGACAAGTTCAGTACGTCACTCCCAGCAAAAGCAAAACATTGGAAACAGCCACACTTTTGAACACCACATCAATGGCAAGCGGGAAGGTGCGTGTAGAACAAAATACATGCAAAAGGCAGGCAAGCCATTCAACAAATGCTGGAAAGCATTTAGTACAAATGCTCGAAGCCTAGCCAAAGTAGTTCCTTATCTGGAAGGCCTAATGGTAGAAATGGACTTGGACATTGTGGCCATTACAGAAACATGGTTTAACAAGTCACATGAACGGAATATAGCCATAGCTGGCTATAATCTATTTAGAAGAGATAGAGAGGATAGAAAAGGAGGAAGAGCAGCCTTATATGTCAAAAGCAATATTAAAGCTGCTGAAATGCAGGGGACATGGGGAAAAGAAGCAGCGCTCTGGATTGTGTTGGAAAGAGGAGATGGCACTGTCATCCATACTGGTGTGGTCTACAGGCCTTCAATTCAAACCAAAGAAATGGATAGCGAATTAATTGTTGATATTGTAAAGATAGCTATGAATGGGGAAGTGATCATATTGGTTGACTTTAATCTACCCAATGTGGAATGGAGTGTTCCTTCTGTAAATATGGAAAGAAGCGTTCCAAGATGTGTTACTTAAACAAATGGTGATAAAATCAACCAGGGAGAGCTCTATGCTGGATTTAGTGCTCACCAACAGAGATAGCGTGTTGAATATCTAGGTGGGCAGCAGCAATCATCAGACGGTGTAGTTTGAGATAAAAGCCAAGGTGGAATCCAATCACAGCAAGCTCAAAGTCCTAGACTTCAAAAATGTTCACTTCAGTAAAATGGCCAAGTACGTGAAAGACGAGTTGGTAGGGTGGGAGGGGATAAGGGAAGTGGAATTGGTTAAACTAAAGGAGGCAATAAAAGGTGCAGATACATATGTAAGGAAAGTTAAATAAGAGTTTGAGATTAAAGCCAAGCAGAGTCCACTCACAGCAAGCTCAAAGTCCTAGACTTCAGTAAAATGGCTAAGTACCTGAAGGAGAAGTTGGCAGGGTGGGAGACGATAAGAGAAGTGGAATTGCAATGGGCTAAACTAAAAGAGGCAATAAAAGGGGCAACAGATACATATGTAAGGTAAATAAATAAAAACAATAGGAAAAGGAAACCTATTTGGTTCTCCAAAGAAGTGGCTGCATAAATAAAGGCAAAAAACAGAGCTTTCACAAAATTCAGAAGCTTGCAAACAGAGGAACACAGAAAAGAATACAGGATAAAACTAAAAGACAAAATAGAGAAATAAGGATAGCAAAATCAAAGGCAGAAGAAAAGATGGCAAAAGATGTGAAGGGCAGCGACAAAATCTTTTTCAGGTATATTTGGGAGGAGGAAGAAAATCAGATGTGGAATTGCAGGACTCAAAAATGATGAGAACGTATTTCTGGAAAGTGATATTGAAAAAGCGAACATGCTAAACAAATACTTCTGCTCTGTTTTTACTAAAGGAAATCCTGGAAGGACCACCTGTGATTGACAATTATACAAAAGGGAATGGAGTAGATACCACACCATTCACAGATGTTGTGTTACAACAGCTTGCAAAACTGAAGGTGGACAAGACCATGGGACCGGATGGGATACATCCCAGGATATCGAAAGAGCTCAGAGAGGTTCTTGCAGGCCATTAAAGGATGTTTTAATAGATCCATGGAGATGGATCTACACGGAGTGGTGGGTACACCCCTAAACAAAGGCAATATGGAGAGGTGACCTGCATGGAGCGGCAAGTGTACCTACTCTTGCCACCTTGCTAGGCAGACTAGATGGACCACCCGGTCTTTATTTGCTGTCATATACTAAATTGTGCCACGCACAGACAGCTACTGACAGCTTTGAGGTCTAGAATTGGCCTGAAGGTCCTATCCTTTTGAGGAATCATGAAATAAATAGAGTATCTTCCCATGCCCTACTAGACCAGGACTAGTAAGACTAGTAGTATAATGGCCTAAAGATGGAAAGCATAATTACTCACCTGTAACAGGTGATCTCTGGGAACAGCAGGAATTTAGTCTTCACATATGGGTATCGTCGGTACCGATGGAGCCTGCGCGGGAACGCTCCCCAGCGTCCAATAGGAAAGCTTTTGGGAGCATCCCACAGCGCCTGTATGCTGCCTTCCCACCTTTCCCAACTGTCCCTCTCCAGTTGAGTTTATAGCTGAGACAAAAGAGAGGGAAAGAGAGAAAGAAAGAGAGATAGAGAGATACAACTCCATGGGGAGGTGGGTGGGTTATGAAGACTAAATTCCTGCTGTTCCCGGAGATCAACTGTTACAGGTGAGTAACTATGCTATCTCCAGGAACAAGCAGGAATGTAGTCTTCACATATGGGGGGACTCCCTAGCTGCAGATGCCAGGGAGATGGCCCCAGAAAGTTGTGTGCCCTTGTGAAAGGGCTCCACTTCCCCCCATGGATCTCTAGCATCCTACCAGGGATGGTGGGTAGGAGTTGATTAAGTCTGGAACAGGTGTTGAAGAACAGCCTGACCAAACAAGGCATCCCGGCAGGAGTCCTTGTCTAAGCAGTAATGGGCTGTGAAGGTATGTACTGAAGCCCAAGTAGCTGCTCGACAGAAATAGTCGATAGACACAGAGTGAAGATGAGCCATTGAGGCTGCCATGGCTCTTACATTGTGAGCTGTGACATGGCCTTCAAAAGGAAGGTTCTTACTCTCATAGGCAAAATATATACACTGTGCAAACCAGCTGGACAGTGTCTTTTTGGAGACTGGAAGTCCCAAATGACTAGGATCAAAAGCAACAAAAAGATGAGAGGATTTTCTATGTTGCGGTGTCCTTTGCAAGTAAAAGGACACAGCAACAAAGCCCAGAGTATGAAGGTTCCTTTCTGCATTTGAGGCATGAGGCCTTGGAAAGAATACAGGAAGGTAAACCGCTTGGTTTAAATGAAAGGGCGAAACCACCTTTGGCATAAAGTGTGGATGAGTCCTAAGGACTACCTTATCATGATGGAACCTTGTATAAGGAGGATCAGCCACCAACGCTTGCAATTCACTGATGCGACGTGCTGATGTGATTGCAATGAGAAAGATAACCTTCCAGGAAAGAATTTTCAAAGGTGTAGTGGCTAATGGTTCAAAGGGCGGTTTCATGAGCTGCCCAAGTACCAGATTTAAGTCCCATGCCACCAGTGGTGGCTTCATGGGAGGCTTCGTTAAAAAAAGGCCTCTCATAATCTCGCTATGAGAGGATGAGAGGAAATAGGTTGTCCATTTAGAGGCTTGAAAGAAGCTGCAATAGCACTCAAATGGACTCTCACTGAATTGGTCTTAATCCCTGCATTTGACAAATGAAGGAGATACTCCAGTAATGATTCCAGAGATATCCCAAGAGGGTTAAGACCCTTCTGCGAGCACCATATGGTAAACCTTTTCCACTTAAATGCATAAGAGCGTCTTGTGGAAGGTTTCCTGGAAGCAAGAAGGATATCCTTTACCTGCTGGGAAAGGTTAAGACCGTGAAGTTGTATGCTTTCAGCAACCAGGCCCTGAGATGCAGAGACTGGGGATTGGGATGCCACAGCATCCCGTCCTCTTGAAAAAGAAGATCTGGAGCAGATCCTAACTCCAGAGGCGGAGTTTGAGAGAGATGTAGGAGCAGAGGGTACCACGGTTGCCGTGGCCAACGTGGAGCTATGAGGATCATTGTCTCTCTGAAGCTTGAACAGGGTTTTGGGAATTAGGGGAATGGGTGGAAAGGCATACAGGAAGTCCTGACCCCAATGAAGGAGAAAAGCATCCCTGGCCTGACAACCTCGAGCCAGAATTCTGGAACAGAACCAGGGAAGTTTGGCATTCAGCGGACTTGCAAAGAGGTCTATGTCCGGGGTTCCCCAAATTTGAAAAGTTTTGGCCACCTGGTCTGCATGGAGAGACCATTCGTGTGGAAGCAGAACTCGACTGAGTTTATCTGCCCAAGAGTTTTGAATGCCTGGAAGATACACTGAAAGGAGATGAATCTGATGCTCTCTGGCGAGGGCCCATAGTTGCAAAGCCTTGTTGCACAGCGACAGAGAGCCTGTTCTGTCCTGCTTGTTCACAAAGAACATGGCTATCTGATTGTCCGTTTGAACTAGGACTGTCTTGTAGCTGAGCTGGGTGTGAAATACTCGAAGAGCAAGGAAGATTGCTCTGAGTTCCAGTAGGTTGATATGGATATAGGCCTCCTGTTGAGTCCAGGTACCCTGGGTAGAGAGGCCATGCAGATAGGCTCCCCAACCCACCTGTGAAGCATCTGTTCGAGTGGCTTGGGGTGGGGGTTGCTGAAAAGGAGACCCCACCAGAAGGTTTTTGGGTGACTGCCACCATTGGAGGAACAAAATAAGGCGATCTGAATTTGCTATTTTGTCTGACAGACAACCTGAGGCCTGAGTCCACTGAGTGGATAAGGTCCACTGGGCTGCCCTCATATGGAGGAGAGCATAAGGAACCACATGCATGGTGGATGCCATGTGGCCTAACAACTGTAGCATTTCCCGAGCAGTGAGGGGACGTTTTAGCACTGCTTGGGAAGCTAGCTGCACAATGCGAAGGCAGAGGGGCTGTGGAAGGAAGGCCCTTGTCTGTCTGGTATCCAGAAGAGCTCCTATAAACTCTAGGGATTGAGTGGGAGCAAGGTTGGACTTTGGGAAGTTTATGACAAGTCCCAAATACTGAAGGATGCGCATTGTGCGAGACAGAGCCATCCTGGCCTCTGGCTCTGAAGGGGCTCAAATGAGCCAGTCGTCTAAGTAAGGGAAGACGAATATTCCCAGGTTGCGGAGAAATGCTGCTACCACAGCCATGCATTTTGTGAACACCCTTGGTGAAGAAGCCAGGCCAAAAGGAAGAACCCTGTATTGGTAGTGCTTCCCTTGAAACAGGAATCTAAGGAACTTTCGATGAATTGGATGAATGAGAACATGAGTGTACGCATCCAGAGAACAAAGCCAATCCTAACTCTGAAGGTATGGTAGCAGAGTTCCTAGAGAAATCATTTTGAACATCTCTCTAACCAGGAATTTGTTCAATTCTCTGAGGTCTAGAATGGGTCTGTATCCTCCTGTTTTTTTTGGAATAAGGAAATAGGGGGAGTAAAAACCTGTACCCCATTGGGGAATGGGCATCTCTTCTATTGCCCCTTGAGCAAGGAGCATAGTGACTTCTTGACCTAACCGGTCGTTGAGAGAGGTCTGAGAATTGAACTGTCTTACTATTGTATGAGGGGGCATGCTAAGGAAATGAAGCTTGTACCCCACTCTTACAATAGACAGAGTCCAATTTTCTGCTGTTATCTCACCCCATCTGGAGGCAAAATGACAACCTTCCCGGGATGGTGGAGGGTTCTGGGTCGTTTAGGTCCAGGAAGGCAAAGTTCTCTAGATAGGAGTCAAAGCCCCTATGGAGGCTGAGTCTGCTGAGCTGGTAGAGGCTTAGCTGCTTTTGGCTTCCTTTGTTGTCTAAGTTGTTGCTGCTGACCCTTTTGGGCAGACTGACCTGGATGATGTCCTTGCTGGGTATAAGAGGGATAAAACTTTCTTCTTGCTGAAGAATGTATTTTTTAGAGGATCTTTTCCTCGCAGGATCAGCTGTAGATTTGGACAATCTATCCAAAGTGATATTGTCAACATTTATCTCATTAGCTTTTTCCTGCCAATTCTTGCCAAAGAGATTCTCTCCTGTGCAAGGTATATTCCCTAGTTTGTCCTGTACCCAGATTTCCAAGTCAGATACCTGAAGCCAGGCAATTCTACATGCACCTATGGCAATAGCAGAGATTCTGCTTATGCATTCAAAGCAGTCAAAGGCTGCACGATTCACAAACTTGGAAACATCCTGAGCATGTTTAACAAGAGCAAGATAATCTTGCCTTTTATCATCAGGAAGGAGAGGGCTCATAAGCTCTAAGTGTCCTGTGACTTCCTTAAGGAACATTCCCATATACAAGATATAGGAACTGATCCTAGCAGAAAGCATGGAAGCCTGGAAGGATCGACATCCAAAGGCATCAAGAGTCCTACACTCACGTCTTGGAGGATTAGATGCATGCCTTTTGCATTCTTTATCCGTCTCATGGCTGATTCCACCACCATGGAATGGTGTGGTAATTGAGTCTTCTGAAACCCAGGACAAGGAGGAACTCAATACATGGTGTCGAGTCTTCGAGAATGAGGAGATGTGGTCAGAGGTGTTTCCCACATCCTTAACATAAGATCATGCAAGATCTCATGAATAGGTAAGATATCTGCCTCCTTGGGAGCTTTAGGGTATTGTAGGATTTCTAATTCCTTTGCCCTAGGCTCTTTTTCAGGAGCCACTGTGATGGAAAGACCTTGGGCCACATCTTGGATAAAATCCTGAAAGGACATATCCTCTGGAGGAGACATCCTACGCGGAGGAGAAGAGGAATCCTCGGGAAGAAGTATTCTAGTATCGGCAGAGCTTTCAGAGTCTTCAGTCTCATCTGAGGATTCAAAGTATCTCCGATCCGGATGATCGTGCAAGGCACGGTACAGGTACCGATCGAAGTCAACATCGGAGTGGTCCGGTACCGACTTGTCGATGCCGGATAGAGACGCATGACTCAGTCCCGGTAGAATATCTGCTGATGTCGATACCGGTTGAATTGTCTGAAGCGGTTTCAGGGGCATCGAGGCCGTGAGAAGAGCCACCAGACTGTGTTCAATAGCAAGAATCTCTGGTCTATCGACACTGCTGATGCTTGGGTATCGATGCTGGACAAAACAGCCAGAAACCCAGAGCATGGCACCAATAGTCCTGCCGAGGTTGAAGCCTCGAGAACATCCTGGAGCCCCGGTTAGTGCTTTGGAAGCCGAAGCCTCCTGCCTGGGCAATTTTGCCGGTGGAAGTCCCTCAAGGGCAACGCCAGAGGCATCTCGATGTTTAGAAGGAGATCTACCCTTTGAGGACCGGCTAGATTTATATTTAGTTACCTGAGATGCATGGGAGGAAGATGAAGCCCTGGAGGACGTCGATGCCACGGAGGCTGCATTGGAGGGAAAAAGGGTGCTAAGCTTAGCAGCTCGGTTTTGCCGGCTCCTTTTCGACATCATCCCAGAGGCAACACACTCTGAAATAGAGTGGTCAGGACCTAAACATTTGAGGCACCACTCTTGGGTGTCGGTGACGGAGATGGTACCGCCACACTTAGAACACTTTTTAAAACCCGAAGCGGGTTTTTCTATTCTGAGGGAAAAAGTTGGGCCTAGTGCCCAAAATGGCGCGTGGCACCCGAGAAGAAAGTTACTGGAAAGACTCCAGAAGAACGTTTTTTTGTTTTAAAAAAAAAAGAAAAAAAAAAAAAAAAGAACCACCAGCGGTACCGGTATAGCATCGAGGGAAGGCAGACACGACCACAAAAAAGAAGTATAAGAAGGGAATTTTTCTGCAGTGACAGGATGGGCGACCTGTCGGCTCTGCGGAAAACGAAGAACTGGAGAGGGACAGTTGGGAAAGGCGGGAAGGCAGCACACAGGCGCTGTGGGATGCTTCCAAAAGCTTTCCTATTGGACGCTGGGGAGCGTTCCCACGCAGGCTCTGTCGGTACCGACGATACCCATACGTGAAGACTACATTCCTGCTTGTTCCTGGAGATGATGTATTACAACTATTTGATAAACTGAAGAGTAGCAAATTACTTGGACCGGATGGTATACATCCAAAGGTGTTGAAAACTGAAATATGAGATTGCAGACCTGCTATTAGTAATCTGTGAATTATCATTAAAATCATCTGTAATACCTAAAGATTGGAGGATCGCCAATGGAAAGTCAATTTTTAAAAAGGGTTCCAGGGGTGATCCGGGAAACTACAAACCAGTGAGCTTGATGCCAGTACCGGGAAAAATGGTAGAACCATCATAAAGAATAAAATTACTCAGCATGTAGATAGTCATGGCTTAATGGGAGACAGCCAACATGGCTTTAGACAAGGAAGATCTTGTCTTACTAATCTGTTATGGTTTATTTTGAAGGTGTGAACAAACAGGTAGACAAAGGTAAGTCGGTTGATATAGTGTATTTGGACTTTCAGAAAGCCTTTGACAAGGTCCCTCATCAGAGACTTTTGGCAAAAATAAAAAGTCATGGGATACGAGGTGATATACTATTGTGGATCAGGAACTGGTTAAAAGATAGAAAGCAGAGGGTAGGGCTCAACGGCCAATTTTCCCAATGAAAAAAGGTGAATAGTGGTGTACCCCAGGGATCTGTGCTGGGTCCACTGCCTTTTGACATATTCCTAATGACGTGGAAAAGGGTATAACGAGTGAGGTTATCAAATTTGCAGATGACACAAAACTATTTAAAGTTGTTACAACTCAAGAGGACTGTGGAAAATTGCAAGAGGATCTTGATAAATTGGAAGACTGAGCATCCAAATGGCAGATTAAATTTAATGTGGACAAGTGCAAAATTATGCACCTAGGAAAGAACCACCCAAACTATGGTTACACAATGCAAGGTTCCACATTGGGAACCACCACCCGGTAAAAAGATTTAGGCGTCATCATGGATAACATGTTAAAACCCTCGGCCCAGTGTGCAGCGGCAGCCAAGAGAGCAAATAGAATGCTAGGTATCATAAAGAAAGGAATGGAAAATAAAACAAAGGATATTATAATGCCTCTGTATCATTCCATGTTGCGACCACACCTTGAATATTGTGTGCAATTCTGGTCGCCATATCTTAAACAAAGATATAGCGTTATTAGAAAAGGTACAGAGAAGAGCCACCAAAATGGTAAAAGGGATGGAAGGATACTCCTATGAAGAGAGGCTAAAAAGGTTAGGGCTCTTCAACCTGGAAGAGAGATGGCTGAGGGGAGGTATGATAGAGATCTATAAATTAATGAATGGAGTGGAACGGGTAAACACAGATCGATTGTTTACATCATCAGAAAGACTAAGGGACATGCAATGAAGCTACAGAGTAACCTATTTAAGACTAATAAGAGAAAAAAATTTTTCACTCAACATGTAATGAAACTCTGGAATTTGTTACCGGAGGATGTAGTAAAGGCTGTTAGTGTAGCTGGGTTTAAAAAAGGTTTGGACAAGTTCCTGGAGGAAAGGTCCATAAACTATTATTTAAAGGGACACAGGATATCACTGCTTGACCCAATACAAGCATTGAGGAATCTGTGTCTTTTGGGGAAACTGCTAGGTACTTATGACCTAGATTGGAAACAGGATACTGGGCTTGATGGACCTTGGTCTGACCCAGTATGGCATATCTTATGTTCACCTTGCAAAAAGGTTTGTTGAAGTTGCTGGAGTATTTACTGAGAATTTGAACGTTGATGAATCAATGGCACCTTACTACATAGCTGCAAAATGTTTACTTGTGGAAAGCCAATCTGCTTCAGTTATAAGGTTTGGATGATGTGCAGTCCAGATAGGTACCCATTTGCCATGCAACTGTACAATGGTGCAAAACAAACTGACCCATCAGCATCCAAAGAAATAATGCCTCTTGGCACTTGTGTTGTCACTGAAATGGTTACAATCCTTGAAAAGCCTAAACAGCATAGCCTGTATTTTGACAACTACTTCTCATCCTATGGTTTTGTTCATGGAATTGAGAAGCAATGAAATAAAAGCTATTGGCACAGTATGTAAGCGTTGTACAGAAAAGTGCCCACTTGTTCCATTCAAGCAGCTGGCAAAGCAAAGCAGGGGTGACTTTGATTATGCATCAGATGGAAATGTCACCTGAGTACGCTGGAATGACAAGAGTGTCATCATAGTGATGTCAAACTGGGCCAGTGTCCTGCCAACAGAAGGTGTCGAGCATTACAGAAGTCAGCAAAAGCAGAAGATAACATCCAACAACCAAAAATGATTGGACTGTACAATGAAAATATGGGTGGAATTGATGTCTTGGATCGGCGTTTAGGCTCCTACTGACCAAATCTGCGATCAAAGAAATGGTGGTGGAACTTGTTCAAGAATGGTCTCAACATGGTGATTGTTGCTGCCTGGCAATTGCATTGCCATGCTGTTGGGCAAAAGGATACAATGGACCATCTCAGCTTCAGGCAGGAAATAGCCACTGTAGCAATGAAAGTGAGACTTGAAGCACAATGATTGAGAAGGGGTGGCCCAACATCCGCAGTCAGCCAAGATGTTGTGCAATCTCATGGTGGCCATTTCCTCTCACAAAGAACATAAGGACGTTACGTTCAATGTAAAAACACAAGAAAATGGTGCCAAATACGCCCAAAGCGGCTCCATGAAAGATGCTTCCTGGAATTCCATAATATATGATTCATTGCCTGGCTATTTGCATATTTGTCTTGATATATGTATTTGTCAAATCTTATCATTATTTGGTTAGTATTGCATTTATCAAATTTTATCAATATTTGGTAAGTACTTGTTGTTTTGTCTGGTTTTGATTAGTTATTTGTGAAAAATTAAAAATGTAAAAAACATTGTCCGACAAGGAGCCAACGTTCGCAAATGGGAACATTTCAATACATCGACAGGGTAATGCTTTTGGTCTGATTTTTTGCATGTGACCTTTTATTTCCCTAGATACAAACATACTAAAAGTGCATCACTGTAGCACACCTGGAACATAGGGCAGACTCTAAAAAGGTTAATATCGCCCTCTCAAGAGCCAAGCTATAAGCAAGAATCAAGCCACATCCTGTATTAGGCTGGCCTGAGACAGAAGATCTTCCACCACCCACAAGGGCCATGAATCCTCCACCGCTAGGCAAACTAGGTCCACATACCATGGTCTCAGAGGTTAATCTGGTGCCATGACAATCACCAGACTCAAATGAGCCTCCACCATCTGGACCACTCATCCTATAAGAGGCCACGGTGAAAAAAAACATACCACAGATGTTCTCGAGGCCACCTTTTAATCAACGCATCAAGACCTTCAGTCATCCTTTCGTGCCTGCAACTGAAGAACTGGCCCACCTTGGCAATGGCTGCTGATGCCATTAGATCCATTACTGGTGTCCCCCAATGCACAATCTGAAGAAAGACGGGCTCGGCCACAGACCATTCTTCTGGCTCCAACAGATTTCTGCTGAGGAAGTCAGCTCATATGTTTTCTCTGCCTGCTACATGAGCCACAGACAGAGCTAAAAGATACATCCTTTACCCACAAAGCAGTGGTGCCACTTCCACCGCCAACTCTTCGTACCTCCCTTGCAGTTGATAATGGCCACCATTGTCAGACAGTACCCACATTGCCCTGAGGTGAACCAGGGGTAGAAAGGTCTTGAGCGCCAAGAATATCTCCATAGTCTCTAATCCAGTGATTCCCAAAGTTGGCGGCACTGTCCCCCAGGGAGCATTGGGTTAATCTAGGGGGACGCTGAAAGACAAGGTGGCGGTGTGGGGGTGCTGCACTGCCCTAGGGGGAGCGCTGGAGGAATAAGCACCATTTAGTGGCGAACAACTAAGAAGTATGAAAGTATACACATTGTGCAATATAAATTTACTGTATACTAAATGAGCATATGTTTGCATTGCTGCAAGAAACCAACAGTGCATATGTTTACATTACATGATTACACATTGGGGAGGGAGGGGGGTTTCACTAGCACATTTTGTGGGAATAAGCAGTACATTGTGTCCAGCATTTCAGATTTGCACGAATGAAATATACCAAAAGTAAAATGCGATAAACTTGTAAAACAGTTTCATCAAGCCCATCCATCCCATTAAACATGTTCAATAGATAAAGTAGGTATAATATTTTATTAAAATTGTTTTTTGAAAAATATCAATCACTTTTCTGTTGTAAATTAAATAAAAATTTTGATTCCATCATTTATATTATTAAACAATACTATTTATTAATTAAATAAAACCTTTTATCCAAATTTTGAATGATTTATTTTGAGTAATAGACTCACTGGGTGAGGGGGGGGAGGCGCTGTAATAAATTTATGGAATCAAGGGGGCGACAAGCCGAAAAAGTTTGGGAATCACTGCTCTAATCTGCTGATTGCCCTAGGTGGCTCAGGGACAGTGGTCTGCAGAGGAAAGAACTCAGTCAGATAGTGGGCTCACCAACCTGTCAGAATGACATCCATCATAACCACTATCCAGTAGAGGGGTTCTGAGAAGCAAACCCCCCCCCCCCCCCGACAGGTTGTCCAAGTTGAGCCATCACTGAATACTCAATTTAGGCTTCCTCTGGCAGTGAGAAGCTTCTCCATAATGAGCGCCTCTGTGCTGACTACCAGGACAACAGTGCCTGTTGTAAAGGACGTTTATGCACCTTGGCCCAGGGCACTAATTTCAGTGTGGTTGCCAGGATCCCAGCACTTAAAGATAATCCCAAGCAAACAGAATAGGCCTTCTCAAGAACTGCATAATCTGATCCTGCAACTTTCGAATTCTCTCCTGTGTCAAAGTCACCCTGCCCCCTCTTGTGCTGAAATGCGCTCCCAAGTAACCTAGTGACTGAGTTGGATCCACTTTGCAAAGTTAATGATCCAGCTCAACTACTGTAGAGCTTACTCACCTGTAACAAGTATTCTCCAGGGACAGCAAGAATCAGTCTTCACATATGGGTGATGCTGACGCTAACTAAGCCCTCATGGCAACTTCCCCAGCTTTCAAAGAAAGCCTTTGGGAGATGTACCACGCATGTGTGGTCCCCTTCCTGCCTAAGGGTGCCGTCTTGCCTCAGGCTGATAACACAGCACAAAACGGCAAAAGGAAAGCAACTCCAAGGGGAGGAGAGAGGGTTGTGAGGGATGATTCCTGCTGTCCCTGGAGAACACCTGTTACAGGTGAATACGCTTTCTCGGAGAACAAGCAGGAAGTCAGTCCTCACATATGGGACTCCCCAGCTACAGACTACTGAAAAGACCTGTTAAAATCCACAGGTGACCAGAAAGGTGAGCCATGAGAAGCAGCAAATGAGTCGGGAGACAACAG
Source organism: Ichthyophis bannanicus (assembly GCA_033557465.1). Classification (NCBI taxonomy): domain Eukaryota; kingdom Metazoa; phylum Chordata; class Amphibia; order Gymnophiona; family Ichthyophiidae; genus Ichthyophis; species Ichthyophis bannanicus. The sequence continues at coordinate 61,516,017 of CM066045.1, forward strand.
ACCTATGAGCGGCCCAAGTGTCCAGCGAGGAAGCAGTTTTCTGGAAGCCTGAACACACCAAAGGGCAGTTGTCTTACACCCCAAACAAATGACGGAGTACTGCCTGGACAAAGGTGCTGTCTTGGTGGGACTACCTCTCCAGGCAGTAATGAGCTGCAAAGATATGAACAGAGGACTGGGTAGCAGCCCAGCAGATCTCTGCCAAGGGGACGGAATGCAAGTTTGCCACATAAGCCGCCATGAACCAGACGATGTGCGCCATGACCAGGCACTCCAGTGAAAGACTAGCATGCTCATAAGCGAAGGCAATGCAGTCTGCCACTCAAGTGGACAGGGTATGCTTAAAGACTGCTGTACCCAGCCAACCTGGGTCATAGGAGACAAAGAGCAGTGAGGAGCGGTGGTAGGCCTAAGTATGTTCCAGGTAGAAAGACAGGGCCTGCTTACAGTCCAGAATAGGTAGAGTTGCCTCAGCCCTACTGGCGTGGGGCCATGGAAAGAACTTGGGAAGTTCCACTCCCTGGTTGAGGTGGAACGGCAACACCACCTTTAGTGGAAATTTGGGATGCATGTGGAGTACAACCCTGTTATTGTAGAACCTTGTGTAAGATAGGTGGGCCACCAAGGACTGGAGCTCACTGACCCTGCGAGGTGAAGTGAGCCCCACAAGGAGATCACCTGCCAGGAATGAGTAGCACAAGTCAAGAGGCTTGAATGGTGGCACAGCGAGTTTCAAAAGGACTATGCTGAGGTGTCATTCTGCTGCCGGGTGGGGGGGGGGGAGGGCAGACGGATGGCTTAGAAAATAGTAGGCCCCTCAGGAATCGAGTTATAAGGGGCTGGGCAGTGAGAGGCTTGCCCTCGACAAGATGACAGCATGCAGACATGAACTCTGAGGGAGTTGGACTTAAGTCCACCTGGGACAGGTGGAGGAGGTATTGGAATACCAGTTGGACCAAACAGAGAAGGGGTTAATCCATCTCTCTGCACACCAAACAAAGAATCTTTGCCACTTGAAGGCGTAGGCCCGGTGGGTGGAAGGTTTGCGGGAAGCCAAGAAAACCACCTCCACCTCTCTGGAGACATCCAAGTGGACCAAGGCTCAGGAGCCAAGCTGTCAGAGATAGGGACCCCAGATTTGGGTGCAGGAGGGAGCTGCTCGCCTACGAGAGCAGACCCAAGTCACACCCCAGAGGAACCAGGGGGCGCCTAGGACAGGCGGAGGAACAGCGGGAACCATGGCTGCTGGGCCTATCAAGGAGTCACTAGTAGCAATATGGTTCTGTCGAGCTGGACCTTGAACAGGGTCTTGGTGATCAGCAACGTGGGCGGGAAGGCGTAGAAAAGACCCCCCCCATCCATGGAATAAGGAACACATCTGCCGCCACCCATGACGGGTATGGCTGCCTGGAGCAAACCGGACCAGCTGAGCAATGGTTGGGCTGGTGAAGAAGTCCATCTGCGGGAGCCCCTAGAGACAAAACAGTCAACTGGCCACCTTGGGGTCCAGCCACCACTAGTGCGGTTGAAAGACTCAGCTGAGCCGGTCTGCCAGGACATTGTCCTGGCCTGGGAGGTAGATTGCCTGCAGGAGCATCCCGCAGCTGCTGGTGGCGATGAGCAGAGGCTCACCACCCTCCTGGCACAGGAGGAACAACCCTGTCCCTCCCTGCTTGTTGATGTAGAACACTGCCACTTGGTTGTCTGTCTGTATTAGGATCACTTGATGTTAAAGGTGGTGTTGGAAAGTCCGGAGGGCGAGTGCTATCGTCCAGAGCTCTAGAAGGGTTGATCTGCTGGAGGCTCTCCTCCTGCGACCAGCTGCCCTGAGTGCGGAGGTCGTCTCAATGGGCTCCCCAGGCCAATTTGAAGGCATCCGTGGTGAGGATCCTCTGAGAAGCGAGGATCTGGAAGGGCATCCCGACCTGCAAGTGCTGGAGCTGCCGCCATAAGCCAAGGGAGTTGGCTAGAGAGATAATCCCGATCACACTGTCCTGCAGGAATCCTGTTGCTTGCGACCACTAGGGGCTGAGAGCTCACTGGGCCAGTCGTATATGCAAGCTGGTGTCATGGATGCCATATGGCCCAGAAGGTGAAGCATGAGGTGGGCAGAGGCCAAGGGTTGACCCTGGACATGGCCCTGCAAGCGCCTGGAGGCGCTGGGCCCTGTCCGGAGGAAGGAAAGCCTTGGCCTGGACAGTTTCCAGTGTTGCCCCTATGAACTCCAGGCATTGCGCTGGCTGGAAGTGGGACTTTGGGTAGTTTATGATGAACCCTTGATGTTCCAGAATGAGGATGGTGCAGGCCATTGCATGGCGGTCTTCTGCAGCGGTGCCACCCTGCATGAGCCAGTCATACAGGTATGGGAAGACGAACACCTCTAGAGATGCAGGAAGGTGGCGACCGCTGCCAAGCACTTGGTGAAGACCCTTGGGGCAGAAGCCAGACTGAAGGGGAGAACCCTGTACTGATAGTGGCAGCCTCTCATCATGAAGTGGAGAAACTGTCTGTGAAGGGGGTGGATAAGGATGTGTGTATAGGCATCCTATAGATCTAAGGAGCATAGCCAGTCTCCCTGCCAGAGGTATGGCAGCAATGTCCCAAGGGAGAGCATCTTGAATTTCTCCCTTACCAGGAAACTACTGAGGTCTCATAGGTCTGGGATAGGCCAAAATCCTCTGGTCCTTCTGGGCACCAGAAAGTAGTGGGAGTAGAATCCCTTGTCTCTGAGTTTGAGAGGAACGGGTTCCACCACCCTGTCTGCCATGAGGCTTGCAAGTTCCTGCTGAAGCAGGTCCTGGTGAAGAGCATGCATTGGGAGCTTGCCTGGAAAAAATTGCAGGGGCATCTGTTCAAGGTGGAGGAGGTATTCCTCATTCACCACCTGCAAGGCCCATGCGTTGCTGGTGATGGCAGGCCATTGATCAGCAAAAAACACCAGATGCCCCCTGGTGTGCTGCAGGGCAGTCCCTTCTGGGGGAAGAGAGGCTATACCCCAGGAGTCAAAAGCTCCCCCCCAAGGTTGCATCTGAGGCAATGGCTGGGGCTTGGGGGCCTTAGGCTTATGAGGGCCATGCCCTTGTCCCTTGACCTGCTGAGGAGCTGAGAAGGCCAAGTGCTTAGGGCAGTTTCTGTAAACCTTCCTCTTTTCTCACTTGGTTTGCAGCTTGTCATGCTGTGAGGGCTTGCGTGCATCAGTGATGCTGAGAGCTAAACTATCGGTAGTTTAACTACTGGCAGGGTCTCCCAAGATGGACAGGTCTCAGCTGAGGTGCCAGACGAAGACAAACCACCCATCTGGGCAGCAGCAGAATGGGATAGTGTTGACAGCGGAGGATCACATTTCTGTGACAACGGCAACACCACCAAACTTAAACTGCGCGGAAGGAAGGCCCGGCAATCTACTTCTGTATCTTGCCATGAAAACCCAATGGATAGTTACATAAATACAAATTGTGCTATGGTGCTGGAAGATGAGACTCCCAGGTTGGAAGGCACTCAACTAGCTACTGGGGAAGAGCTGAAGACTTTTCAGAGTAAAGCCAGCATTTATGATGTGGTTGGATCAAAGCCCTCGGGAAGTCTGACTGCTGATGTAGCTGCGCATGAAATGAGAGTCAGAAGCTGTAAAGATGTCTTACACATTGGAACATGGAACGTACGAAGCATGAACCAAGGGAAGTTGGAGGTGGTCAAGAATGAAATGGAACGTGTACAACTTGATCTGTTGGGTGTCAGCGAACTGAAATGGACTGGCATCGGGCACTTTGCATCAGATGATCACATAGTCTACTATGCTGGAAATGAAAGACAAAGAAGAAATGGTGTTGCATTTATAATAAAGAAGAAACTTGCAAGAACTGTAATGAAATACAATGCAGTCAGCGAACGCTTAATCTCTATTCGTCTACGAGGATTGCCTATCAACACAACTATAATTCAAGTATATGCCCCAACAACAGCTGCAGAAGAGAATGAAATTGAAGAGTTCTATGAACAAGTACAAGCTGAAATTGACAGAACATGCAAACAGGATATCCTGATAGTCATGGGTGACTGGAACGCAAAAGTTGGCAACAAAGAAGAAGGCAAAGTAGTTGGGAAATATGGACTTGGCAACAGAAATGAAGCTGGAGAAAGATTGATAGAATTCTGCAAGACCAATGATCTATTCATCTCAAACACCTTCTTCCAGCAACACAAGCGACGACTGTACACATGGACTTCACCCAATGGATTGTATAAAAATCAAATTGACTACATCTGTGGAAGTCAACGATGGAAAAGCTCTGTAACATCAACAAAGACAAAACCTGGAGCTGACTGTGGTACAGATCATCAACTACTAGTATGCAAACTCAAGCTAAAGTTGAAAAAGAGCAAACCACTCATGAATGCACCAAAATATGACCTTGAGAATATACCACTGGAATTTAAAGACTGCCTGCAAAATCGATTTGCTGCTTTAGATACAAATGACAGAGCTCCGGAAGAGTTATGGAATGACATCAAGAAGGTTGTGCTGGAAGAAAGCGAGAAGTCTCTACAAAAGGTTAAAAAGCAAAAACGGCCAAAATGGATGACGGAAGAAACTCTGAAAATTGCCCAGAAACGCAGAGAAGCTAAAGCCAAAGGAGAAAGAAAGACAATCGCAGAACTCAACAGAGATTTCCAACGTGCAGCAAGACAGGACAAGGAAAAGTACTACAATGACACTTGCAAGGAAATAGAAGCAGAAACTATTAGAGGAAGAACAAGATCGGCTTTCCTAAAGCTGCGAGAGTTAAAGAAAAAGTTCCAGCCTCGAATTGGAATGTTACAAGATGCTCAAGGTTCTATGTTGAATGATGCTGAGAAGATCAAGAAAAGGTGGAAGGAATATACAGAGCTTTTATATGATAAAGATCAAGTGGACCAACAGCCGTTTCAACCTATACCTTATGATCAGGAACCATTGGTGATGAAAGAAGAAGTTGAAGCAGCATTGAAAGCCTTATCAAAGAACAAAGCACCAGGCATTGATAGCATTCCCATAGAAGTATTGCAGCAATCTGATGCAGCTGTTACCGTACTTACAAGGCTCTGCCAAGAAATATGGAAGACAACATCATGGCCAACTGACTGGAAAAGATCTGTGTTTATACCAATACTAAAGAAAGGTGATCCAACTGACTGTGGAAATTATCGCACAATCGCTCTGATCCCACATGCCAGCAAGATTCTACTGAAGATTATTCAAAAGAGACTACAGCCATACCTAGAACAAGAACTACCTGAAGTGCAAGCAGGGTTCAGGAAAGGGCGAGGAACGAGAGACATCATTGCGGATGTGAGATGGATCCTTGAAAAGACTAAAGAATACCAAAAGGATATTTATTTGTGCTTTATCGACTATAGCAAGGCTTTTGACTGTGTAAACCATGAGAAACTCTGGGCCACATTAAGAAGCATGGGTATACCAGAACACCTGATCGTTCTCTTGCGTAATCTGTACATTGATCAAGAAGCAACAGTTCGAACGGAACAAGGAGAAACAGAATGGTTTAAAATAAGCAAAGGTGTAAGACAAGGCTGCATACTTTCCCCCTACCTGTTTAATTTATATGCAGAACAAATCATCAGAGAAGCAGGACTGTATGAAGACAACAGAGGTGTGAAGATTGGTGGAAGACTCATCAACAACCTTCGCTATGCTGATGATACCACATTACTGGCTGAAAGCGAAGATGATCTGAAACATTTGCTTCTCACAATCAAAGAACAGTCTCAAAATGGGCCTGCACCTTAATGTAAAGAAGACAAAGATCATGACAACTGGCATAATCAACAGGTTCATCGTTGAAGGAGAAGAAATTGAAATTGTGAACAACTTTAACCTACTTGGATCAACTATCAATAAAGAAGCAACAAGCAGTCAAGAAATCAGACGACGCATTGCTCTTGGCAGAATGGCTATGAAAGACCTAGATAAGATTCTCAAGAGCAGAGATGTGTCTCTCCATACAAAGATTCGACTTGTTCAAGCCATGGTATTTTCAATAACATCATATGGATGTGAAAGCTGGACAGTGAAAAAGACAGACAGGAAGAAAATTGATGCCTTTGAATTATGGTGCTGGCGGCGAATACTGTGTATACCATGGACTGCCCGAAGAACAAACCAGTCGGTACTAGAGGAGATCAAACCTAAGCTTTCTTTAGAAGCTCAGATGACAAGACTTCGACTTTCATACTTCGGACACATCATGCGAAGAGAGAGATCATTAGAGAAAGACATCATGCTTGGCAAGATAGAAGGTCAACGCAAAAGAGGAAGGCCAGCAATGAGATGGATCGCTACAATAACAGCAGCTACGGGTACCAGTCTGTCATCAATGAGCCGCCTGACTGAAGACCGAACACAATTTAGGATAGCTATCCAGAGGGTCGCCATGAGTCGACTCCGACTCGACGGCACTTAACAACAACAAGGACTTTTTACCCAAAGCCTTCCTCCCAGAAGTATCAGGGCTCTTCTTAGAGAGCCTGATCCTGGTCATGAATTCGGACTGTAGTTCAGCGGCCTTTTCCGTCATGGGTTTGCCGAAGAAACTCTCGCCCTGGCAAGGGACATCGACCAACTTGTTTTGTACCCATTGCTCCAGGTCGGAGGACCATAGCCAAGCATGGCAGCAGGCACTAATGCTCATCGCTGCTACTCTAGCCGCAGACTTGAAGCAATCATAGGCCGCCCAAATCAAACTTGGAGCACAGGCTCTGGAACCGCTGAAGAGGTTCCTCAGAGAGACAGCTGCGAACTCGGCGAGTTCCTTCACCATGTCTCACAAGTACATGTCCATGTATAGCTGGTATGCCTGGATTCAGCCGATGAGCATCGAGCCCTGGAAGTATTTCCTACCCAGGTTGTCCATGGCACGGGCCTCCCTACCCGGGGGCACCAAGGAGTGTGTTTTCTGGCTCTTGAGCCTCCGCATGGCCGACTCCACCAGAATGGAACTGTGGGGCAGTTGAGCTTTCTGGAAGCCAAGGCTCCAGCACATCGAATCCAGCCACCTGCTCATGATGGAAACTGAGGCCAGGGTTTCCCACATTCAGAAGAGCGGCCGCTCCAGGATGGGGGAACAGGCACCATGAGGGCATCCTTGGGTGGAGCCTCATACTGGAGGATCTCGAGGTCCTCCACCCAAGGTTCCTCCTTAGACTCAATGGCGAAGGCTAGGGCCTTCGCCATGTCCCTCATGAAGTCCAGGAAAGCCAGGTCCTTGGATGGGGACCGGCGCCGGTTCTCTGGAGTGGAAGGGTGTGAGGACACATCCCTGTGGAGCCCAGGGTCTGGAGACTCATCGTCCTCCATCTCCCAGTCCAAACTGAGGAGACCTCGAAGGTTCCTTGGGCCTTGAGTTGGAGTCCCAGCCCTGATGGCCTGGGGGTCCCGGTGCCCCAAATTGGGTGTGCTGTTTTATGAAGTCCTCTGTCCTGACTGGGATCAGGCCCGAGGAGCGTCTCAAGGCTGGTGGCACTTGAGGACTGGCAACACCTCCAGGGAAGCCCTCGCTGTGGAGGGGCTGGTGGTTGGGATTGATAACCCGGAGGAACCGGGCATCAGAGCTCACTGTTGGACCATGAAGGCATACAGACTGTGTTCTAAGGCTGCCATCCTGGCCTCGATGCTCAATGGCTCCGCAGCTACCGGTGCGGGCACAGAGGACCTCGGGCCCAACATTGGCGCGGTCGAGGGGGTGTCTTTGACGAGGATGGCTTTGGAGGGCCAAGACCAATCCCTGGACGCTGATGGCATTTTCTCCCACTGAGCATCTTCGAGGGCTGCTTCTGGCTATCACCCTCGGCTTCGTATCAAGGGCTCCGAGGCCAGGTGGTGTGGGACTTCCCTACGGTCCTGGACATCACTCGAGGAGGACACCGACATCAGGCTCTTCGAGGGGCATCCCTCCATGAGGAAGCACCAGCTCAGCGCTCCGTGTCCTCAAAGCTCTGAAGTGGTGCGGATGCTGCGCAAGGAGGAAGCCTCCACGGAGGCCCTCGAGGGCGCTGGTCCTGCAGACGACTCCGGGGCTGAGTCGATCTTATGAAAAATTGATTTGTGCTGCTTCTTGCAGACTTGGAGGGCCTTGGGGATCATCTGCTGGTAGAGACCACACACCAAGCCATCGTGATCTAGCCCGATGCACTGAAAGCAAAAATCATGCAGGTCTGTGCACGACATATTGTGAGCACAACAGTCGCATGGTTTGAAGCCACTGACAGAGGCCATGACAGGGAAGATGGTTCCTGTGAGGTCAAACTCTTTAGGACCGACCAGTGAGGGCGTGAAAAACCACACACTGGAGAAAAAGACCCCCAAGGGGGGGGCGGGGGGAAAGGAAGCAGAAAAAATCCATGACGCCGAAGGCAAGCAGAATCGGGAGACAGGAGGAAACCGGTACACGATTGGAGAAAAGCAAGACAAAAAAAAAAAAGACAGAAAAAAACCCAACTTTTTCTGGGGAAGACAGACATGTCCGATGGACTCTGCAGAAAAAAGGAGAATGAGGCAAGATGGCACCCTTAGGCAGGAATAGGACCACACATGTGTGGTACATCTCCCCAAGGTTTTCTTTGAAAGCTGGGGAGAGGTTACCGTGAGGGCTCCGTCGGCACTGTCAGCCATATGTGAGGACTGACTTCCTGCTTCTTCCTGGAGAACAATGACACCACTTGCTGAGTTGCCAGTCAGTCATCCAGGTAAAGGTGCACCAACACCTCTTCCTTGCACGGAGCTGCCGCTACCTCAACCATTACTTTGGTGAAAGTCTGAGGGGGCTGTGGCAAGACCAAACGGCAGAGCTCGAAACTGAAAATGACCAAAGGGAACTGCAAAATGCAGGTAGCATTGATGGTCAAGCCAAATCAGAATATGTAAATATGCTTCTGACAGATCCAAGGAGATCAAGTACTCTCCCTGTTGACCATCACCATGACAGATTTCAATGTCTCCGTGCAGAAATGTGAAAACCAAAAGGCTCTGTTGACCCTTTTTAAATCCAGGATATGTCGAAAAAGTTCTCTCCTTCTTGGGAACTATGAAATAAATGGAATACCGGCCCTGGAGTAGCAGCCTAATGGTTAGAGTACTGGCTTAGTAACTAAGAAACCAGGGTTCGATTTTCACTAGCATTCCTTGCAGCCTTGGGCAAGTCACTTAATCCACCGTTGCCTTGGAATAAAGGCCTGGCAATCTACTTTCAGTCACACTGCTAAGAAAACCCAGGAGTTGCTGGGTCGCCAGGAGTCAGCACTGACTCGAAGGCACACATTGCATTTTGCATTTGCACCAACCCTGGCCACACTCTTCTGGAGGAACCTTTATAACTGCCTTTTTCTCGCGCCACGCAATGAGATACCATAAAAATGTTGGAGGACGGCCATGCCAAGTCAAGGGCATACCCCTCTCGAATTACCTCCAGAACCCACTATTCCAATATGATTTGGGTCCAAGTAGAATAAAAGGCTTGCAGACAACCTCCCACCAGAATTAAACTCTGCTTAGGCCCTACTCCGATGGCCCATCTCTACCACCCCTCCAACTGCCTCGAGAGGAATGGTCCCACAAAAAGATAATGTGACCTTTGGGGAGGCCCAAACCTTGTAAGCTGAAATCTCCAGAAATGCCAAAAACACCCCCGAAATGCAGGAGCAGACTTCGATCCCTTTGGTTTATCCTCAGGCAACCTCGGTACGTTAGACTCTCCTAAATTCTTCACTAGTTTCTCAAAGCATGTCCAAAAGCAACTTTCCCTTAAAGAGAAGTTTACTAAGGTGGCCCTTAGAAAATACATCTGCTAACCAATAACACAACCACAAGAGCCAACGGACTGTAACTATCAAGGCCATGTTTTTAGCCAACGCTCAAGCAAGATCATAAAAGACATCTGCAAGAAAATCCAAACCCGATTCAAGCCAAGCTGCCTCAAAGGGATTCCCAAAGGTCCTCAGTATTCTCCGGCATCTTATACACACCTGAGCCACAAATGGACACCTGTAGGGACAGTGCTGAAATTTCAAAGGACTGCTTCAGCATGACCTCCAACTTACTATCCTGTGTATCCTTCAGCGCTGCACCACCTTCCATTGGAATGGTAGTGTTCTTAGTGACTGCCATCACCAATGCATGCACTATATGGAAAGTTGAACAGCTCATTGTCATCTGATGGAATGCATAAAATCTAGCCACTGATCTACGCACCCACTGGTTAACCTCCAGCATCTCCCATACAGTTGTAATCATATTCCTGATGAACCTATGCAGCGAGAAGGATTTTGACCGTTTCTAGATCCCTTCCAACAAAGGATCCTCTCCTCCATGCACCCTGCAGGAAGGTTCTCTGGAATATTAAGAGCCGCCATGGACTGGGAAATAAATGCTGCCAACTTATTCCTTATTTGCTACCGGAGGATATAGTAAAAGCTGTTAGTGTAGCCGGGTTTAAAAAAAGGTATGGACAAGTTCCTGGAGGAAAGGTTCATAAACCATTATTAAAGTGGGTCCAGAATATCCACTGCTTGCCCTAATACAAACATTGTGGAACCTGTCTTTTGGGGAAACTGCTAGGTACTTGTGACCTAGATTGGCCACTGTTGGAAACAGGATACTGGGCTTAATGGACCTTGGTCTGGCCCAGTATAGCATATCTTATGTTCTCATGTAAGACCCCCACCACCGTGGGGTTTTTCCCCTAGCGTAATCTTGCCCTCTTGAAGGTCTTCAATCTGTAGATCCTTGCAACAGCTCAACAGCCCATCCAGGGGATCTCTGAGTTCCCAGAGCTAACCAACACCTGATCCTCCAACTCTTCCAACTGGTCCATCCAAAGCCACTTGACTGAAGGTGCCATACTGTTGTCCTACTCCACAGGTGCAGTCCGAGGCTCACCGGTCTGCGACACCAGGCACTGCTTCATGCAACAAGTCTAATGCAGCAGAACAAACTCCAGGGAAAAGGCACTTCTGGAGTGCCTGACCCTCACCCCCCTTTTGGGCAGACAGTGATCAAATCAGATGTCCTGACCACTGTTGTAGGCAAACCAGAGGCCTGACTGGGCCTCTCCATAGCCCGAGGCAGGTCTTGACAAAATGGCAATGCTTCTTGCCAAAATCGGGTACTGCAGTGGCTGAGAGAACACCAAATCAGATTCAGCCACAGCCCTTGCTGCCTCCTCAGATGCTCGATTATGCCTAATTAACTGATTCTCAGCCACACAGCCCTCTTCCACATAGCCAGAGCAGAAACCAAAGTCAGACAACTGACTCGAGCAGCTGCTGTAGGTCGCACAGGCCACATGCTGGCTCGGCATGCCGATGGTGCCACACATGCGTGCCTCCATGCCACCCCACCCTGCAGAAACAAACGATTCCCTGGCCAATTCACTAAGGGTCCCGAACACTCACACCACCACTGATCAGCTCTACCAGCTGCTGCTGCTGCCCTCCAATTACTTCTAGGCCTGACCCTTGCTTTTTTTGTTGTTTTTTTTAATTGAATTTTTCCATTATGCCATCCAAATAACATAATACAATGAAAATAAGCAGTATAAACTATAATAAGAACAGGATAATATGTGGAAGAAACACCCCAAAGTATAAACCACATCATGGAGAGTACAGCAGTGACACAATACCAAGGTAAACAACTAAAGGCCACAACACCTAACCTAAACCTCATTACTAATAACAGAATGAAAACTCCAATATAATCCTCTCAAACCTGTAAAGAAACTAAAAGAGATTCAAGCTGAGAAGGATCAGAATAAACATAGTTTACGCCTTGAATAGTAACCAAACCTTTACATGGAAAGCGAAGGAAGAAAGTACCTCCCCCAGCCAGCACCCTAGGTTTAAGCTGAAAGAAGGACCTCCTCCGACATTGCGTGTACCTGGAGACATCGGGGAAGATAGATAACTTGTGGCCATAAAAAAGAAAATCCTTTTTAGAAAAAAAAGCTTTCATAATGGAAGCCTTATCTGCAAGATTGGCCAAAGTAACCACCAGAGTGGTGCGGGAAGAGATTGGTATCTGAGAATTTTCCAACAAACCAGTTAAATGAGAAACAGTATTCTCCTCACCTAGCGCCACTCCGGTCTCCCCAGACGTCACCCGTACTGGCAAATAAAAAGAACGATCAATCAAAATAGTATCAGCGTCAGCGAGTAACAAAACGTCTTTACAATATTGCCGAAATAGAAGGACAGATGACAAAAAACGTGTTTTAGGAAAATTCAAAACCCGAAGGTTTTTAGCACGAGAGACATTCTCTAAAGACTCTAGCTGTTGATAGATAAGTAGAGTATCCTTCAAGGTAGATGCACCGGCCGACTGTATGGATGCAATCTGAGCATCAACCCTGTCGGCATGCTGAGATAAGTGATTAACATAAGTCTCCATCGTATGCAATCGACCGACAACTTGTTGCGAGAAAACAGCAGTCTGGTCCATAAATTTGGATAATAAGTTGGTAGCAGACACCTGTTTCCAGATATCAGTAAGAGTAATTTCTCCCACATTTGGAAGCGAGGAGGAAGCTAAACTCTCAATACCGCCAACAGCCGATATAGGAACAATAGGGAGTACCTCACAAGGAGTAGACAACGATGAAGCCAGAATCTCTTCTTCCTCTCCCGAGGACGAAGTCACCTCAGAAGAGGAGGTAGTTACAGCAGAGGCTTGAGACGGTCCGGGGTTAGGTGGAGGAGTCTTATCGATCGAACCCAGGGAAATCCCGGAAGCAGGAGAGGAAGAGCACTGACCCAGAGAAGCAGGATTAGGCATCACCACAACATGCTGATCCATGGGACCAACAGTAACAAGAGGAGTAGGAGTAGCAGCAGAAGATTCCTGGGTCTTCTTGTTCTTTCTCTTCGCATGACCCCGAGGCATTTCCACAGCGGCAGGGACTCAAGGCCCCGAAATAGCACCGAAGGGGCACCAAAGGGGTGTTCCCCCTTTGGTCACGCCCCCTTCGGGCCGCTTTAGGGCAGCCGGCGTTGAAGTATACTGCAGGAGCCAACTGGATCAGTAGGGAGGAACTACTGCAGCCAATCACAGATGGAAAACGAGCTGCCGCCAGACCCCGATATCCGGCACTGCTGACTCTCACCTCCCCTCAAGCAGCCGGCATTGAAATATACTGCAGGAGCCAACTGGATCAGTAGGGAGGAACTACTGCAGCCAATCATAGATGGAAAACGAGCTGCCGCCAGACCCCGATATCCGGCACCGCTGACTCTCTTTTTTGTTGTTTTTATAAAGAGCCAGGACCGCAACCAGGTTCTCCAACTGTACTGTCCCCCAAGAAGCAAGAGCAGAAGGAGAAACCTATCAAGAGGAGTGGGGCATGGAGGAGGAACCCAGCCAGCCGGGTGTTACACCCCTAGGCCCACAGCAGAGCTAAGCAAGAGACAGGGAGAACACACTGTATAGCTTTGCTCAATGCTGATTTTGTCCTTTAGTTTTTGCTTGTTTGTTTAAGCTGTCCAGTGGGTCCAGACTTCACAGGAGTAGAAGCAACCTCCATCTGCTGGAGACTGAGAAATACTGGTCTGAGGAGACTTGCACAGGACCTTTATAGGGTGACATCATCAAAAGCGTAGTTACTCACCTGTAACAGGTGTTCTCCAGGGACAGCAGGAATCAGTCCTCACATATGGGTGATGTCGATGGAGCCCTCGCAGAAGCATCTACCCAGCTTTAAACGAAAGCCTTTGGGAGATGCCACTACACATGCATGGTCCCCTTCCCGCCCAAGGGTGTCATCTTACTTAGTCAGATGACATAGCTAGAACCAACAGAAGATGATGGCCAAAAATTGCTCAGTAACTCCAAGGGGAGGAGGGAGGGTTGTGAAGACTGATTCCTGCTATCCCTGGAGAACACCTGCTACAGGTGAGTAAGTACGCTTTCTCCAGGAACAAGCAGGAAGTCAGTCCTCACATATGGGACTCTTTAGCTACAGGCTACTGGGAACCGAAAAACAGCCCAGCCGTGAAAAGCTGCAAGCGAATCTGAGGACAGACTCTGAAGACCCTAGTGTCCAGGGAGAACCATGGCTCCAGTAGCTTGAACGAGGATTGGAGGGAAGGAGTTGCCTAAATCCTGAACAGATTACAAAGTACGGCCTGGCTGAAGGCACTGTCCTGTCAGGACTCTCTCTCAAGGCAGTAGTGAGCTGCAAAGGTGTGGACGGAGGACAAGGTGGCAGCCCAGTAGATGTCTGCCATAGGGTCAGAGCATAGGCTCACAACTGAGATTGCCATAGCCCTGACATTATGCGCTGAGACCCGGCGCTCCAAGGATAGCCCAGCCTGATCGTGGGCAAAGGGGATGGAGTTCACCACCGAGGTGGACAGGGTCCGTGCTTGGTGACAGCCTCCCCCAGTTGACTGGGGTCGTATGAAACGAAAAGCTGTGAAGCTTTGCGGTGGCCCCGAGTATACTGCAGGTAGAAGGGCAGGGCCCTTTTGCAGTCCAGAATATGGAGAATGGCTGCTGCCTTGTCGGCATGGGGCCGTGGAAAGAAGGTAGAGCGCACCACTTCTTGGTTGAGGTGGAAGGCAGATACCACCTTCAGAAGGAATTTTGGGTGGGTGCGAAACACGACTGTTCTTATAGAACCTAGTGTAGGGTGGCTCAGCCACCAAGGCTCGAAGCTCACTGACTCTGCGGACAGAGGTGAGCGCCACCAGGAAGACAACCTTCCAAGATAAGTAACACAGCTGGCAGGTAGCCAAAGGCTCAAAGGGCAGCTTGGTAAGCTGTGTCAGAACCACACTGAGGTCCCATTTAGCCAGAGGCGACTAGATGGGGGGCTTAGAGAGCAGCAAACCCTGCATGAATCGGGTAATGAGGAGCAGCACAGAAAGAGGTTTTCCCTCTATGGAATGTTGGTGTGTGGAGAGCGTGCTCAAGTATACCCTGACAGAGTTGGACTTGAGTCCAGTTTGCAAGAGGTGGAGCAAGTATTGCAGCACCGTGTGTACCTGGCAGGAGAATGGGTCAACCCGTTGCTCCGCACCATACTGAGAATCTGCACCACGTAAAGGCATAGGATTGTCTCATGGAGTTCTTACAAAAGGCCAGGAGGACTTCAACCTCCCTGGGGAGGCTGAAGGGCACTAGCCAGTGACCCATTCAGCAGATATGCAGTTAGCGACAGGGGCCCTAGGTTGGGGTGGAGAAACGAGCCCTCCTCCTCGGTGAGGGAGTCCTGGGTAACTCCCCAGAGGAACCAGAAGCTCCATCGATAGCAGAGCAACAGGGGAAACCAAGGCTGACTGAGCAACCGTAGGCTCACCAGGATCATGGAAGCCTTGTCCCGCTGGACCTTGAAGAAGGTCCGTACGATTAGTAGCGTGGGAGGGAAGGCGACAAGATCTATTTATTAATTTATTTAAGGATTTTATACACCGCTTTATCACATAAGGCAGTTTACAGATCTCTTACTGCACTGAGCAGTTTACATAGAACATGAAACATTTTTTGTGGAAGGCATCTGCTGCTAAACGTGAAGGGTGTGGTTGGGGACAGCAGAAGCAGGGCAGTTGAGCATTGGCTGGGCTGGCAGAGGGGGTCCAAACTTGGGGTTCCCCATAGTAAGAATAGCCCTGTACCATCTTGGGGTCTAGGTGCCACTCGTGTGGCTGGAGGACCCTGCTCAGTCTGTCTGCCAGGGCATTGTCCTGACTCAAAAGGTATACTGCCCTGAGGAGCATTCTCTGACTGATCGCTTATGAGTAGAGGGCTATTGCTTCCTGGCAGAGGCGGTAAGACTCTGTGCTCCCTTGTTTGTTCAGGCAGAACATCGTGACCTGGTTGTACGTTTGGAACAGCACTGGCTGGTGCTGCAGGCGGTGTTGGAAGGCCCTGAACACCAGAAAAATGTCTCTGAGCTCCAGTAGGTTGATCTGCTGCTGGCTCTCCCCCCGAGGCCAGTTGCCCTGTTTGTGCAGTTCCTCACAGTGGGCACCCCGGCCCAGTAGTGAGGACTCTCTGGTGATTTAGATGTTGAAAGGGCATGCCCTTCTGCAGGTGCTGAGTGCACCAACTGAGTGACTCTGCTAGTTGACGGGGCACAGAGATCTTATCCCGGAGCCCGCCAGTGGCCTGAAACCACTGTGAGCGAAGGCACCGTTAAGCTGCCCGCATGTGGAGGAGGGCGTTGGGGAACCACATGGATTGTAGAAGCCATGTGGCCTAGCAGACGGAGCATGGACCGCGCCAACAGAGTGACTGTGCTGTACCTCGGTCGTCAGTGCCCTGAGGCGATCTGCCCTGCCCTGTCCAGGGGGAGGAAGGCCCTGGCTTGGAGGGTGTCCAGGCAAGCCCATATGAAGTACAGTTCCTGTGTTGGAGTGAGGTGGGATTTGGGGTGGTTTATCACAAAGCCCAGATGTTGTAGGACCTTGACTGTATGGGCTATGGCCTGTTGCACCTCTGAGGCAGTGTCTCCTTTTATTAGCCAGTCATCCAAGTATGGGAAGACGAAGGCCCCTCAGAGACAGAGGTAAGTGGTCACCACTGCCAAGCATTTGATGAAGACTCTTGGTGGAGGCTAGGCCAAAGGGTAGTACCTTGTAATGGTAGTGGTCACCCCCGACCATGAACCTTAGGTACTGCCTGTAGTTGGGGTGGATCAGGATGTGGATATAAGCATCCTTTAGGTCCAAGGAGCATAGCCAATCTCCCTGCTGGAGGTGGGGCAGCAATATTCCAAGGAGCAGGGGGCATTTTGAACTTCTCCCGCACCAGGAATTTGTTCAGGTTTCTCAAGTCTAGGATAGGCCTTTGGCCTCCCGTTCTTTTTGGGACCAAAAAGTACCTGGAGTAGAATCCCTTTCCTTTTAGGTGGTGTGGTACGAGCTCCACAGCCCTGTCCCTGAGAAGGCCTGCAAGTTCCTGCAGTAGCAGGGCCTGGTGAAGGAATCTGAGGGGGCTCTCCTGGAAAGAAAGGGGGAGGCGTCTGGTCCAGGTGAAGGAAGTGGCCTAGGAGTCGGCGGTGATGGTGCCTCCATTGATAGCTGGTTCCCCATGGGTGGAGAGACTATGCTCTGGGAGTCAAAACCCCAACCCAGTCTGGGCTGAAGCTGGTGTCTGGGGCCCTTAGGCTTACATGGGCCCTGGCCTGCTCCCTTGCCCTGATGACCCTGTTGAGGTGTATGGGGGGCCTGGTATGGGGGATAGCCTCGATAAGGCTGGCCTCTCTGGTGGAAGGGAGGCCTTTTCCCTGATGGTTTCTTTTTTGGAAGAGTGGAGGTCTTCCTCAAGTCCTGGTGACATACTCTGTCTCAATCTCCGTCAACTTGTCCTCCATCAGCTTGCCGAAGAGATTTCAACTGAGGCAAGGGATGTCAAATTTTTCCTGTAACCACTGTTAGAGGTTCGATGCTTGGAGCCAGGCCTGGCGTCGAGCACAGATGCCTGTGGCAGCCAGACTCACGTTAGACTCAGTCGTCGCAGGTCACTCGAGACAAATACTTCAAGCACTCCCCGATAGACTTCGTGAGGGTCTGGAAGCATTGGAGGTGGGCCCTGCTCAGACCCGCAAAGAAAACCCCAAGTTCCTTGGTTAGATCTCGAAGGTACATGCCAATATACAGCTGATAAGCCTGTATGCAGCAGGTCAGCATCGAGCCCTGGTAACATTTCCGCCTGAGGGCATCGAGGGCGTGGGACTCTCTGCTCAAGGGCACTGAGAAGTGAGTCTTCGGGCTTTTTTGTCGATGCATGGCCGATTCGACCACCATGCAGGTGTAAGGGAGTTGTGCCTTCCTGAAGCCGGGTTCTCGCTGGACCAGGTACACAGCACCCAGGCATCAGCTAACAATCGGCACCGATGCCAGTGTTTCCCACATTTGGAGAAGGCGGTGTCCAAGGATGGAGGGGATGGGAACCGTGAGGGCCTCCTTGGGTGGGGCCTCGTATTGGTGAATTTTGAATTCCTCCATGCGAAGGTCCTCCCCCAACTCCATGGTGAGGGACAGTGCATCTGCCATGTCCCAGACAAACTCGAGGAAAGCGGTGTCCTCGGGTGGAGACTAGTGCCTCGATGCTGGCAGGGACGGATCCGAGGAGAGGTCACAGTGAGCTTGTCTCTCCGGGGAAGTCTTGACATTAGACTCCCAGTCCAAGTAGTCCATCAAAAACTCGAGGCCAGATGGCTCTAAAGGCATCATTGGATCCGGCCTTCAATGAATCTTGGCCGAGGCTTGGCTAGAGCCAGAGGTACTTGCTGGGGAGGATCATGCTTCCAAGGACCAGGAATGGGATCAAGACCCTCTCCAAGGACCGCCTCAAGGCATGGAGCTCTCGAGGATCTCTTTGGCGGCCCGGGGAGTCCTCTGCATCAAGTTCCCTGTGGTCTCAACATGTGCACCAGCAGGGGTGGGCATCAATGCTTGCTGCAAAGCAAGGATTGCAGAAATGCTGTGTTCCAATACCATCATCCTGGCTTCCCACTTGGTGGTTGCAGCCTTCGACACTGATGCCGGGGTGATCGTGTCATGTGTCAGGGAGGAGAGGGAGTCCTCGATGGGATGGGTCTCGGGGATTCAAGATCCATCGCCAGAGGCCTCGGCATCTGTCCTGGGTACCTTTGCAAACCGCTCCCACACCAACTCCTCAGATACCCTCCAGGGGCTGTGGGACCATGCACGGGACTTGCCATGCATGTCCACTTACCAGGAAGAGGTCCTCGAAGATTTCTTCTTTTTCTTACACTCTTGCTCCAGGGAACCCTGGTTGGAGTGTCTGCGTGCCCGCTCGGGCACCACGGGGGTTTTATGTGACTCAGAGGATCTGTGCGGGGCCTTAGAGCACGGGGCTACCGGAGATACCGGGACTGAGTCTGACCTATGAAAGATGTCATCCTGCTTCTGCCGGCGACTCTGGATGGCCTTAGCAAACATCTTTTTCACAGAGTCAGCATGCCTCTGGGTCATGGTCAGCACCCAGACATCTGAGGCAACAGTCATGTGTGTCAGTAAGGGGCATATTCATAGAGCACAGATCACACTTCTTAGACCTGGTGGCCTTTGGAGTAAAAAGGGCCCCAGCGAGGTCGAAGACCTTTGACATGGCCAGCGGTTGAAAAAGGTGTGAAACTGCGCTGGATGGAAAAAACCTACCTAATAGGTTCCGAGTTCCAAAAAGGAGTGGTGCTAGCTGGATGATGCACAGAAGTGCACGAGGAAATCAACTTTTTTCCGGGGAATTAAGATGAACTTCTGTAGGGCTCCAAGGTAAAAGGGAAATTGAGCAAGATGGCACCCTTAAGCAGGAAGGGGACCATGCATGAATGGTGGCATCTCCCAAAGGCTTTCTTTGAAGCTGGGGAGATGCTTCTGCGAGGGCTCTATCGGCATCGATGTCACCCATATGTGAGGACTGGCTTCCTGCTTGTTCCTGGAGAACTAGTAGTTCTCAATTTCCATCTGCTGATAGGTGAGCATAACCCACACATTTGGACTAAAGGGATGATTAGGAAGGTGCCAACTACCTTCCCACCCCCACAGCTGCAAACAAGCTGAAATGCATTCTATGCTCCATCTCCTAGTTGCATTAACAGTATTGCCAGCAACTAATTTTGTTTTGCTTGAAATAGTGGAGTAAAACAACCTTAATACAATTCTGGTGAACTTGACACTGAGCAGCTTAAAAACCTCTGATCTGAGAGAGCCAGTGGCTACTTGGGAAGACAGCCAAGAGGAACTCTGTGAAGGACTGACATAAAACTCACTGCTACCCCTGATCCCTCTTTCTCCCAGGATCTGAAGGACTACAGAAAGGCAATGTATGGCAAACTGGAATCTATAGGAATTGTGGGAACCCCCCTCAAATGGTTCTCCTCCTACATAACGAACAGAAGGCCACAAGTACAATTCAATGGTGAAAAAGCTGAAGCATTCTCTCAAACACAGGGCATACCCCAGGGTTTGGCTCTCTCGGCACTACTGTTCAACATTTACATGCAACCCCTCTGTGACATTTTCAAAAGGCATAACATCAACTACCACATTTATGCAGATGATATTATGCTTTACACACAATTGGATACCTCGGACCCTAATTATACACAGCTCGAAACCTGCCTGGACGAGATGTTAAGATGGCTACAGAGAAACAACATGACAATTAACCACAAGAAAACAGAAGTCATGTATATATCCAGTAAACTGAACTTCAAGCCCCCTCCTACAATCACCCTATGCAACAACACGAAAAACGAAATCAAATATCTAGGAGTCACACTCGACTGCAACCTAAAAATGGATACACACCTACGTAAAATAAACAAGGCCATCTTCCATAAACTTAGGGTGATACAACCTCTAAGGAAAATAATAGAACCCTGTGATTTTCGGTCTGTTGCACAAGCACTCATCATGCCACACTTAGACTACTGTAATGCCATCTTACAAGGTCTGCCTAAAAAAAATCACTAAATATCCTTCAGATGGCCCAAAATGTGACAGCCAGGATCATAACGGGAACAAGCATTGCTGAACACATTACTCCCATTTTAATCGAGCTACATTGGCTTCCAATTGCAGCCAGGATACAATACAAGATGCTGGTAACCACGTTCAAACTTATCAATAACATAGCCCCCTCATTCCTTTCCTCACTTATCAGCACGCAACCTACAAATAGGGACAGGAGAATCACCAATTCGGGCACCCTGCAAGTCCCCACCAACATCAGAACTGTGAAAAGTACGAGTCGCAGAGCTTTCTCATTCTCTGTGCCAACTATCTGGAATCAACTCCCATTTGAGCTCCGTTTAATCAAGGACATTACCAATTTCAGGAAGGAGCTAAAAACTCACCTATTCAAAAGCCACTACAATCAACTATGACTCTTAAGTTCCGTTAGAGTCGTAGCAAAGCAATCAGATAATGATACACTTTTGAAACCGCTATATGTATAAATATGTAAATATGTATGTATAATGTAAAAATGTGTAGTCCATTCCCCAAGACACTATCCCTGTGTGCTGTGATATTCCCTCAGATCTAATGTATATACTATCCCCTCTTCCCAGTCTTGATTTGACAACCCCCAAAGATGAAATCGAACCGCTGCTGATCGCTGGAAGTAGCGGTATATAAGTGTGTATTAAATAAAATAAATAAATAAAAATGTATAGGCGGATCAGGTGCATGATATCTTCAAAGGTGCACATTGCATGAAAAATAGTACCTAATCTTTAATGAAATATAAGCTGAAGGCTAAGCTTCTGGCCCTTTAAGCTTGCCTCTGTCCTTCCTCAACCAAAGGACTCAAGCATTTGAGAAGAATCCAGGGCTGAATACAGCAAACTTTGTGCTTCTCCTCCTACTTAGGGTTTGCAATCTGACCAGATCTCCTTACAGTTCTGGTAGAAAAGAACCAAAAGGGCCCTCCCACATTAGAAGTCTTTATATTGGTAAATTACATCATCAAATCTCCATATCTTCTGCCATGACCTTCCAAAGTAGGGGAAGGCTATCTACGTACACACTCCCGCCTAATATATCACAGGTATCAGGGACAAGCTGCACTCCTGCAGCATACCTGTAGCCTTCAGCCACTGAGTTAATTTCTGAGGCCGCAAGGGGCTTTGCTTACTCCCCTCCTTCCTTATAAATATCTGACAGCTGTTTATTTCCCTTTGATAATAGTATGAGAATAAACCTTTATGGAATATACAAGATATGGAAAATGGAGAAGTCTACAAATATCTCAATACTTTGAAACCCTGGATGGCAAAAGGAGGAAGGGAAACTGGAAGAATCAAAACAGCAGGTCATGGGCTGAATTGCCAACCCAAGAACATCTAACCCACTTGGTAACAAGGGGCCAGGTTGCAAAAGAGAGAGACACTCAATCCTGGATTGGCTTCACCTATCATCTTTGGACCCATAGAAGAACACTCATAGAAGACAATCATGTACTGCAAGGAAAACCTGCTCCAAAGGGGCCCCATCTCAAGGAACCACGGTGTCCTTTACACTTTGGGACATGTTTACCAAACTGTGCTGTTAGCGTGTTTGCTATATGCTAAGCACACCAAGCTAAAAGTCAGCATGGGAGACCATGGTAAAAATCCCATGCTAACTAGTTAGCATGTGACTGGACAGGGATTGGGTGTGTTAGGGGCAGAATGTGGGCTGTAACGGCACATCGTGAGTGCACGCTAACTGTGAATACTGCCATTAGCACGGATGCATTTAACACCATCTCAGTCAGTGGTGTTAAGTGCACCTATGTGCCAGATTGCAGTCATAACCCAACCAGTCTGCTCCATTTGGATTATCTATTGACTGAACATAAAGGAAAAAAAACACGAATTCTCTGACATTTACGTCAAAATGGCAATGCAGAAACTGCTGCAAACAAGGCATAATTTACCAATGAAAAGCATCTAATCTGTTGATCTCAGACACTGAGGAAGCAGCTGAGCTAAACACACCAAAGCTTTGTTCTACCCCATTCAAAAAAGCAACCATACATCCCAAAACAGAGACCTCATTTTCATCTGTTTGATGGGGCATTCTTGCTGCAATAAAGAGGCCACCATTCATCTTTTTTGCCTGGTACTGCAGATTTGAGAGAACAGTCACAATATACGAACTAGTAGAATGACCAAATATGATATTGAAGTCAGAATTCCATTAACCATGAAAGTTGATGTCAATGATCACATTATTCTGTTACAGTGAGGGGCAAGACCTTAAAAAAAAAAGTATGGGGAGGGGGGAGGAAGATAATGGAAGTTTCTTCTTGCTCCTCCGTTTCCCAGCTCAAATCAGAGCTAGCCTTTGCTGGTGTTAACATCACCAGAAGCCTTCATGCACAACTACATGGAGCCCAAAGCAGCAAACATTAACTGCCACTGTGTTATGGCAGAGTCACCCTGCCAGCCCGAGAGGCCGAAGCCAGATTCAGGATTCAAAATCTAAGATCTCCCAAATGAGATGCCACAATGCCATGGGGCTGGTCACTCTAATACCTTTTTATTTGGCATCAATTTGATTTAAAGGCATAATTAAGGAAACATTGGCAGGCTGCAAAAAATTGACATGATCAATGACTGCATAGAGCTGTGGTGCAAGGCTTGTGATGTGCAAATTAAAGGCATGGGGGGGGGGGGGGGGCTTTGCAGCAGCTCAGGAAAATGTGCCAGCCCTGCCACTTTGCTCTGTAGGTATTTGCTAGGGCGCCAAATCAGAACAGGAAATATAAAAATCACAGAAGAAAATATGAATCCCTTTTTATATCCAAGTGAATGCACAGAAAATAGTAATTACACTTACCTGGTAATTGTAGTTCCTTGAGAGACGACAGCTTAGTCCTCGACGTATGGGTAGTGCACCTCCTCCTGCAGCATGAAGACTGGACCAATCAGATTTCAGCTCCTCTGGAACCATCATACCAGGCATCTCTGGAACTCCAGTGAACTATTGTCAAAGCAAACTTAACACATAGCTAACCTTTAATAGGGCCCCACTTGTATGTTATGCTAATTTGTTTTTTGGTTTTTTTTTTTTTATACTGCAGCCAAAGGCCACAAGTAACAGGGACGGAATGTCCCGCCCCTGCCACAGCATATGCAGAGTGAGAAGAAAAGACAAAGAAACATTGGAGCGAAAAGATTGAAAAAACAAGGGAACACACTCACCTGGGAATACAGACCTCTGAACCCAAGGCGTGCCATGCTAAAAGAAATGAGACAGGGAGAGGCAGGAGGACTAAGCTGTCGTCTCTCAAGGAACTACAATTACCAGGTAAGTGTAATTACTATTTCCTTATCGTTCCTCCAGCTTAGTCCTCGACGTATGGGATGTATCAAAGCAGCCTAACGGGCGGGATTTTGCCAGCCGGCACGCAGAACCGCGGAACCAAAACTGGCATCGCTAGCAGCCAAGACATCAAGACGATAATGTTTACTGAAAGTGTGCAACGAAGACCACGTGGCCGCCTTACAGATATCCACCGGCGAAACCAAACTGAACTCCGCCCAGGACATTGCTTGCGCTCTCGTAGAATGAGCGCGCAACCCAACAGGCGGAACCCGACCGCTTAACAGATAAGCCGAGCCAATCGCCTCTTTAATCCACCGAGCAATAGAAGCCTTCGCCGCCACTTCTCCTTTGCGGGGACCGCCAAACAGCACAAACAAGTGGTCCGATTTACGAAAATCGCTGGTAACGTTTAAATAGCGTCGCAAAACTCTCTTGAGATCCAACCGACTGAGACCGTGATCAGAAGCACGCCCTTCCGACTCGGAAAATACCGGAAGGGACACTACCTGGTTTAAGTGGAAAGGAGAAGTCACCTTAGGTAAAAAGGAAGGCACAGGCTGCAAAACCACTTTTTGAGCCGAGAAAGACAGGAAAGGCTCCCTACAAGAAAGAGCCTGGAGCTCGGAAATACGGCGTGCCGAACAAATCGCCACTAAAAACACCGTCTTGAGAGTCAAATCCTTTACCGAACTACGAGAAAGAGGCTCAAAAGGGGCTGCACTGAGAGCCCGCAACACCAAATTAAGATCCCAAGGTGGTACCGAGACTCTGCGGGCCGGACGCAATCTAGAAACAGCCCGCAAGAAACGAACGACATCAGCATGAGCACCTAAAGAGACGCCTGAACCTTTCCGCGATAACATGACAGTGCCGCCAATTGAACTCGCAAAGAACTGGCGGCCAGACCTTTAGCAAAACCGTCTTGTAAAAAATCCAGTATCATCGGAATAGAGGCTGTAGCCGCTCGAATCTGATGCCGAGAGCACCAGTCCTCAAAAATACGCCAAACCCGTACATAGGCCAGCGAGGTGGAATGTTTGCGCGCATGTAACAATGTCACCACGACCGCACGGGAATAACCCCGTTTTCTCAGCCGAGCCCTTTCAATAGCCAGGCCGTAAGAGAGAATCTCCCCACTTGAGGCATGCGAAGAGGACCCTGACACAACAGATCCGGAACCAAAGGAAGCCGCCACGGGGGATCGTCCACCAGCCTCATGAGATCGGCATACCAAGGACGACGAGGCCAATCCGGCGCTATCAACAGCACCCGACCCCGGTGCGCCTCGATACGCTGAATCACACGCCCCAGCAGGGGCCACGGAGGAAACACGTAGAGAAGACCCACAGAGGGCCAAATCTGCAAAAGAGCATCCAGACCTTCGGACATCGGCTCTCTCCGACGACTGTAGAACCGAGCTGCCTTTGCCGAGCGGAACGTGGCCATCAAGTCCATGACCGGCTGGCCCCAACGCCGAACCAGCTGCGCGAACACTCTCGGATGGAGTTACCATTCGCCGGGATCCACCTGAACTCTGCTGAGAAAGTCCGTGGTCACGTTGTCTTTTCCGGCAATGTGCGCCGCCGAGATGGCTGGCAGTCGGGGTTCTACCCACTCGAACAACGTCCAAGTCTCAGCTTCCAGACCGACGCTTCCGGTTCCGCCCTGCCGGTTGATGTAGGCCACAGTCGCCGCATTGTCGGAGAGAACCCGAACCGCCCGAGACGAGATCCGGGTCTCGAAGTGTTGTAAGGCCAATCGAACGGCCCGAAGTTCCAAACGATTGATCGACCAAACGGTCTCCTCCGGAGACCAGAGACCCTGAGCGAACTGGCCTTCGAAATGTGCGCCCCAGCCCGTCAGGCAGGCATCCGTTAAGAGCGGAACCCAGGCCGGCTGCTCCAATGGCATCCCCACTCGAAGCGAGGTGGGACTCAACCACCAACGTAGATCTCTCCGAACGGCCAGCGGGCAAGGGAGACGTTTGGTCAGGGAATCGGACTGGTTGGACCAGCGACGGAGCAAGGCTCGCTGGAGCGAACGCATGTGAAAGCGTGCCCAAGGTACCACCTCCAGGGAGGCCGCCATCGTCCCCAGCAACTGCAAGTAGTGCCAGGCCGACGGAGCCGGCGTCTTTCGGAACCGCCGCACCAGAGACTGAAGGGCCAATATCCTGCGTTCGGGAAGAGACACCAATCCCACGCACGTTTTGAACTGCACCCCCAAATATTCGAGAAACTGCGTCGGAACCAGATGGCTCTTGCGGGGGTTGACCACCCAGCCGAGAGACTGCAAGAGCGCCACGACTTTCACCGTCGCCGTCAAGCTTTCTGCGTGAGACTTCCTGCGAATCAACCAATCGTCCAGATAGGGATGAACTAGTACCCCCTCTTTGCGCAAGGCTGCCGCTACAACCACCATGACTTTGGTGAAGACTCGCGGCGCGGTCGCAAGACCGAAGAGCAAAGCCTGAAACTGGAAATGACCCCACGGCAGCGCGAAGCGAAGATACTTCTGCTGGTCTTCTCGAATAGGGATATGGAGATAAGCCTCCGTGAGGTCGAGAGACGTGAGAAACTCGCCCCGGCGGACGACGACTAGTACGGACCGGAGGGTTTCCATCCAAAAGTGGGGAATCCGCAGACAACGATTCACACCTTTGAGATCCAAGATGGGGCGAAGATCGCCACCCTTCTTTGGCACCACGAAATAGATGGAGTACCTTCCCCGACCATATTCCGCTTGCAGCACGGGAATGACTGCCCCCAGCTGGAGAAGACGATCGAGCGTTTGCCTGACTTGAAGGGTCTTTCGGACACCCCGGGAGGGGGACGCTACAAAGGAATCGAGCACGGGACGGGCTAAGTCGAGAACATACCCGTCTCGTATGATGTCCAAAACCCACTGATCGGAAGTAATTTGGGTCCAAGCGGAGAGAAAACGTCGAAGACGTCCTCCGATCACAGGCAGCTCCACCTGGACCCGCTGCCCTTCATTGGGGCTTGCGAGCGGCCGGAGAACCAGCTGCCGAGAATCCTCTGCTGGCTCCTCGAAAGCCACGAAAGCTCGACGCCCGGGAGCTATATCTGCCACGCTGGAGGCCCCCATAACGGGCGACCGGAACCTACGAAAGTCCCGAAACTGCCCCCGGGCGACCGGAAGCGACCTACCCCGTTTGGGTCTATCCTCCGGCAGGCGACCTCCTTTGGAGTCTCCCAGATCCTTGACCAACTTATCCAAATCCTCACCAAAGAGCAGTCTACCTTTAAAAGGCAATTTGCCCAACCGCGACTTGGAAGACCCATCGGCCGCCCAATTTTTTAACCAAAGGGCTCTGCGTGACGCTACCACGGATGCCATGCTATTGGAGAGAGCTCTGATGAGATCATACTGGACATCCGCCAAATACGCCACACCAGATTCCAATCGGTGGATCTCCGTCAGAATGTCTGGCTCCAGGGAAGGAGTCTGTTGAAAACGTTGAACCCAGCGTAAACAGGCCCGGGCAACCCAAGCTCCGCAAACGGAAGCTTGTAATGCTATCGCGTCCGCCTCAAAGGCTTGTCTTAATAGCCCGTCCATTTTCCGGTCCTGCGGGTCACGTAAAGCCGCACTCCCTTCCACCGGGATTGTGGTCTTCTTAGTCACCGCCGAGACGGCCGCGTCGACTTTTGGAGATCGGAAACGCTCTAGATCTGTGTCCGATAAAGGATAAAGCCGACGCATGATCTTAACCCCCTTGAGACCCGACTCAGGGGTGTCCCACTCTGCCTGAATCATCTGGTCAATAACCTTGTGAATGGGGAAAACCACCTTAGATTGTCGTACCGCCTGAATAATGGGATCAGTCCCGTCCGCCTCCTCCACTGTAGCAGTAGGGGCCAATCCCAGAGTCTGAAGCGCTTCCGAAACCAGAGCCGGCAGCTCTTCACGTCGGAAAACGCGAATAATCTTAGCCTGATCCTCCTGCTCTGGAAGCTCGCCTTCTTCCAAGCCGTCTGCATCCACCTCCTGGTCGAACTCAGGGTCATCACCTTCAGGCCACTCCGTCTCCGAAGGAAAGGGGTCGGGCATCCGTGGCCGCTTAGGAGGCGTGCTGCCGGACAACGGAGGCTCCCCCGAAGAGGAGTGAGCCGAGACCCCCTGCGCTGGAAGAGGCGCAGCTCCCAGAACCTGGCGCCTACGGCAGAACGCCTGGTGTAGGAGCAAAACAAAATCGGGAGAAAACTCCTCCAAGGGCAAGGCCCCTCCGAGGTCCGCCTGTCCCCCAGACGTCAAGCAACTGGTAGAAGGAAGACCCGAAGGTCCCTCCAGCGGCGACACCAGGTCCCCTGCCGCAGCTCCGGACTGCTCCGTCGTAGCCACAGAACTTTCCAGGCGCTGCTCCATGCTGCGAGACAGCGAGGCACAGCGTGGGCACACACCGGTCTCCGCGTCGGCGCCCCGCCGAGAACCACAAATGAGGCAAAGAGATCCCCCTGGCATGGGGCCTCTTGCTCTGAAGGGAGTTAGCTGTCAGTGCTCAATACTGAAAGGGCAGCACCGGCTCACTGACCCAGAAGAACCAGGCGGGAACTGGGCAGTAGCTAGCAACAGACAACCGGTGAAGGGAGAGGGGACGTCACCCCTTTGCCCAGCAAAAGCAGCTGTGATTTCTTAACTCGAGCCCCTTGCTTTTTTTTTTTTTTTTTTTTAAATTGCTCACCCAGTAACCATGAAGGGCCAACAAAATAAAACGCAACACATCCGCGAAGACCACAACCGCCCCGCTAAGGAAGGGGAAAGAACACGCTGAATCCCCTCCCCCCCCCTTTAACCGCGGGACCGCTGCAGTCCGAGGCAAAAGGGCCGAAACGAAAATAATGCAGAAAATCAATAGAAACTGAAAGGAATTAAAGGAAATAAGCAAACCAGCTAAAAGAACGAAAAGAAAGCAAAGAAATAAAGAAATTCACCGCGGGACACACGAGGAAAAAAACCGCGAGTCAGGGAAACAAAAATGGCCGCAGCAGCCAGGCAATCTTGGCGCGCTTTTCTCCCCGCCGAGAAAACAGCGCGAGGGAAACGCCACACTGCCGCCGCATAGATCGCGCCCCCCCCCTGGGTACCGCGACCCCGGGAGCCCCCCGAACAAATTGCTCCCGCACTGAGGGGATCCCCGAACGGCCGAAGAGAGCACAGGACTCGGCTCAGCAGCAGTCCCGATCTCTCACAGCCGTCAGCACTCCCCGGTACCAGCGCAGCCAACTTACCAAGCCTCTGGAGAAGAGCTGCAGTACCGCCGCCGCAAGAGCTCTGCCCCGAAGATTCCTGGGGCAGAGATCCAATTACCCAAAGAAATAGACTTAAAATAGAAGCGGCAAAGGCAGGGCAGGAGAGGTACCTTCCTCAGGCCCCCCCCCCACGGAGTGCTGTGAAGAGAAATGCAAAATTTAAAGGGACAGGAACCTCACATTAAGTAAATGAAAAGAAGCCCTAATAGGACAAAAAATAAAGACCCAAAAGGTTAGCTAGGGAGAAAAAAGACAAGTAACTAACAACTAGTGAGCCCAGTGAGACTCACTAACGTCCTCCTGCTGCATGAAGACTGGACACACTGGAGTTCCAGAGATGCCTGGTATGATGGTTCCAGAGGAGCTGAAATCTGATTGGTCCAGTCTTCATGCTGCAGGAGGAGGTGCACTACCCATACGTCGAGGACTAAGCTGGAGGAACGATAAGGAATGTCATTATGATTAGTAACTTAAAGATCCCACAGTGACTGTATCACTTCTGCAGACTGCATTTCTATTATTTTTAGCTTTCCCTTCTCTGATATGGTGCAGCAATATAGAAATGCAAATTGCAGACAAAGAATTGGCCCATCCCTGATGAGCTCAGTGCTCTAATGTTAAATAAACATTGGCCCCCACAGCGAGACATTTAAACTTATCAAAATCTATGGGGGAGAAGGCTGCAGAAAATAATACATCCCTTCCTCCCACAGGCACAGGGGCATTAGGATGCATACTATGCTAAACCTGATGTGTCTCTAACATTGTCCAAGCACACAACTTTTCCTGTAGCCGCAAGCATGAACTGAACAATGCCCCGTGATTTTATCGATGAGACTGCCCGCACATTTACATTTCCACAGAGGTCTTTGAAATCTTGTTGTGAACTCCTCTGTTTCCAGCTATATGCACAGCAACATATTAGATGAGGGCAAAGAAAGGCCAATCGGGCATCCACAGTCTGCCTTCTTCACACTGCAAGGATATATCCCAGCTGCAATCCCTGGGATGCGACTGCCTATGGGATGTTGTTCCCTAACCAAGTCCGCTTGTTTTCTTCCTCCTTGATTCTCTACCATTCTAGGTACAGAACTATATAATAAACACCCTGCCCATCCCACCAAGCCACCTACCATTGAGCTTTGCGCTATTACAAACGGCCACCAAAACTAGTGAGGATGGTGTCAAAGTGTACAGCCTGGCCCCCATGGCCTAGCCAAACCGTATGTGGTCTCTGTCCAACCTGCCAGCAGTGACTGGGGCTTTCCTGAGGACTTGTAGCTTATGGTACCCAACTGTTACTCCATGGTTCTGCTCTTAAAAAACAAAGGGTGGGTTGTTTGCAATAGTGCCCTAGTATATGATAGAAGATGGGGACCATTAGACTCATGTAGTCATCTACCTCGTTTAATTTCTTCGGCCACTGAAAACAAATCCCAGCTCATCTCTGGTTTTTCCCTCACTTCTTCCCAGCTAATCCATGCCTATCCCAGGCTTTCTTCAATTCCATTATTGTTTTTGTCTCTGCTACCTTCATTGGGAGGCCATTCCATACATCCACCACTCTTTCCATGAGAACATAATTCTGACATTGCTCCCGAGGCTCTGGAGCTATAAGTCATAATTTGGAATGGCCCTGATTTCCCTCCTATTTTTCAATCCATCCAAACCTGGCCCAGCACTGCAGTGATAGTCATCAAGCCTCTTGAGTCTGGTAAGCGCTGCCCCTGAAACTGGCCACTAAGTGTCTTTGTTGAGATATGGCAAAGGTTATA
Organism: Ichthyophis bannanicus; assembly: GCA_033557465.1. NCBI lineage: Eukaryota > Metazoa > Chordata > Amphibia > Gymnophiona > Ichthyophiidae > Ichthyophis > Ichthyophis bannanicus. The sequence goes on from CM066045.1 coordinate 61,546,897, forward strand.
AGCCCTGGCTCTACAGCATTCCCAGCTTAATTGGCAAGTAAAGTACTGCCCTTGGAAACACCACCTGGTCTTCTGTATGGCAAGATGCAACCTGGCTTAAGAGTAAGGTTTATTACTGTCATGATATATGTGAAAAGCGTAGTTACTCACCTGTAAGGTGTTTTTTGGGGACAGCAGGAATCGGTCCTCACATATGGGTGACATTGGCACCGACGGAACCCTCGTGGAAGCATTTCCCCAGCTTTCAAAGAAAGCCTTTGGGAGATGCCACCACGCATGTGTGGTCCCCTTCCCGTCCAAGGGTGCCATCTTGCTCAGTCAGAGACATAGCTAAAAGACGGCAAAAATAAAAGATGGTAAAGGAGCAACTTCAAGGGGAGGAGGGAGGGAGGGTTGTGAGGACTGATTACTGCTGCCCCCGGAGAACACCTGGTACAGGTGAGTAACTACGTTTTCTCCGGGAGCAAGCAGGAAGTTAGTCCTCACATATGGGACTCCCTAGCTACAGGCTACCGAAAGCCCATAGCAAAAATAGAGGCTCCCGCAAGCAGCAGCAAATGAGTCCGTGTCCACAGACCACAGTAGGACCCCCTGTGTCTGATGAAACCAGCAATCCGGTAGCCTGAACACAGAAGCGTCGGAGGATAGGAGTTGCCTAAACCCCGAAAAGGTTATGGAGCATAGCCTGGTCAAAAGCACTGTTCCGTCAGAGCTCTCTTTCCAATTATATTCAAGGATACAAGAAGGTACGTGTCTTTCATGTCTCATCTTCATTTTCTCACTAGTTCTTAATACCTTTTGATGATTTTATGAGTTATTAAATATTAACTATATATTTTTTATCTTTTTATATGTTCTTGATTGTTACTTATATTTGTGTAATTATTTATATACAACCTGATTTTTTTATGCTTATTTTTATATTTTTGCAAACTGAGTTTCATTTCCATTGTTTTATTTATATGTAGCCTTAATTATTTACCATTTTAAGGTCGTTATGTCTATTACCTGGATATATTGCATCTTATATTTTACATTATGTTATTTATGATTTTATATGTTTTTATTTTCTAAGTCCACTTCGAGCCCCTGATGAAGGCAACGAAACACGGCCTGTGTCGGGCCAGTGGCGCATGAATTTTCAATAAACTTTCATCCTTCTGTATACTCCACGTTTTGTACTGGGTTTTTCAAAAGCACTGTCCCGTCAGAGCTCTCTTTCCAGGCAGTAATGAGCTGCAAAGGTATGGACTGAAGACCAGGTGGCGGCCCGGCAGATTCCACCATCGGGACGGAGTGCAAGTTTGCCACCAAAGCCGTCATAGCCATGACATGGTGTGCCGTGACGTGGCCTTCCAGCAGGAACCTCGCCTGCTCATAAGCGAGGGCAATACAATCTGCCACCCAGGTGGATAAAGTAGGTTTCATCATCACCTCCCCAAGCCTATTGGGGTTGTATTAGGAGATTTAAAAAGCTGAGCAGCTTTGCGGTGGCCCTCAGTGCATTGAATATAGAAGGACAAGACCCTCTTACAGTCTAAGCTGTGAAGGACCATCTCTGCCCGACTGGAGTGGTGTCTTGGAAAAAAGGTAGGGAACACCACTTCCTGGTTGAGATGGAAGGGAGACACTACCTTTGGCAGGAATTTGGGATGCGTGCAAAACACCACTCTGTTCTTGGAGAACCTGGTATAAGGCGCCTCCACCACAAGGGCCTGAAGCTCGCTAACTCTGCGAGCGCAACCAGGAAAACCACCTTCGACGAGAGATAGTGAAGGTGGCAGGTAGCCAGAGGCTCGAAGGGCGGGCGAGTGAGCTGCCCCTGTGGATAAATGGGCTAATTTATCCACAGAGGTACCAATACATAGTTTTTTTATGCCACATCCTTATGTCAGTGTTTTTATATTGATGTTTACATATATTTTTGGTCTTATTTTTGTATTTATATACTTTTATTTATGAACGCATTTATTTATTTATTAAGATGTTATGTTTTAACATTTGTTCATATTTTAACAGTTTTTATGTTTATATATTATGTTTTTATTTGATAGGTTTTTAATGTTCTTTATTGGGTTCAAGTCCCACTGGCACTCCTTGTGACCTTGGGCAAGTCACTTTACCCTCCACTGCCTCGGAAGACAAGGCTGGCAATCTACTTCCGGTGATACATTGCCAAGAAAACCAAGAGGTAGCTGGGTCGCTAGGAGTCAACACTGACTTGATGGCACTAAAAAAAAAAAAAATTGGTTTATGAATTATTTTTAAGCACAATTTGATCAATTGTTTAAGTTTATTATTGTAGCATGTCGGTACACCCCTGAGGAAGTTTTTACGAAACACGGCCTGTGTCGGGTCCTTGGCGTATTTTCCTCTGTATGGTGATATAATAAAATAGCTTTTTCCTTTGGCTTACCACGTTTTAGACTGGGTTCCTTGTTTCACGTGGTTAGTGCTGTTTTTTGGTGGACTGGGGTTAGACTTGAGCCTGGACTGGGAGAGGCGGAGAAGGTACTGTAAGGGATCAGCCCCGTGTTCGGCGCACCAGAGAACTTGCGCCATTTGAGGGCATAAGCCTTCCTAGTCTAGGCCTTGCGAGAGGCCAGCAGAATGTCCTCCACCTCAACCGGAAGGTTGAAAGGGGCCAGTCACCCTCTCAGCAGCCACGCTGTCAGCGACAGGGACCCCAGGTTGGAATGCAGGAGAGCACCCCCCTCCTGAGATGGGGACCGCCCCAGGACTCCTAAGGTGATAGGGGCCTTCACCATCAACTGTAGAAGCAGTGGGAACCACGGTTGCCTGGTCCACCGAAGGGCTATCAGGGTCTTGGCGATCAGCAGCATCGGAGGGAAGGCATATATGAGGTCTTCCGACCATGAGATGAGGAATGCATCCACTGCCACCCTGGAGAGGTGAGCCTGCCGGGAGCAGAAGCGGGGCAACTGAAAGTTGTCTGGGCTGGCCAAGCCACTTAACCCTTCATAGCCCATGTTCCCTGTAAGTATTAGTGTATGTGTCTCATATCCCTGCGTGTTAAATGTATCCCCCAATTGTGTTGTGACCGCTTTGATTGAAGGATAAGGCGGCATACAAAAACTGTCTAAATAAATAAATAAATAAACAGGTCCATCACGGATTCCTCCCCAGAGCCGGAAAAGTCGACTGGCTACCCTGTGGTCCAGCTGCCACTCGGGCAGTTGGAGAACTCTGCTGAGTGTTGGCCAACAAGTTGTCCTGGCCTGGCAGGTGCACTGCCCACAAGAGGATACCCTGTTGGACTGCGAATGAGCAGAGGACCAGTGTCTCCTGACAAAGGGTACAAAGACCCCGTGCTCCCATGTTTGCTCACATAAAACATTGCCACCTGTTTGTCTGTCTGGAGGTATGGCTTGAAAGGGCATGCCCGCCTTAATATGTTGGGGGGACTGCCACCAGACTAGGGAGTCCACTAATTGGCAGGTCACAGAAACTCTGTCTTGGAGGCGGCCTGTGGCCCGACACCACTGGTCACAGAGACACCACTGCGCCGCCCTCATGTGGAGGCAGGCATCTGGGGTGACATGGAATGGAGGCCATGTGCCCAAGGAGGCGCAGGAGAAGCCAGACGGGCACTGAGGGATGCTACTGTACGTCCTGAGACGATTGGCTCGATCCCTGGGCAAGAAAGCCTTTGACTGGAGAGTGTCAATTTTTGCCGCAATGAACTACAGGACACTGTCGGAAGGAGGTGAGACTTGGGGTAGTTTATGACAAAGCCCAAGTGTTGCAGAACCTGGATGGTGCGTGCGGTGGCCTGCAGCACCTCTAAGGCTGTGCCTCCCTTAATGAGCCAGTCGTCCAGGTAGGGAAAGACGAAGACAACCTGGAGCTGGAGAAAGACAGGCACGACTGCCAGGCATTTTGTGAAGACTCTTGGGGCAGAGACTAGGCCAAAGGGAAGCAACCTGTATTGAAAATGCCTGTCCCCCACTACGAACCACAGGAACTGCCTGTGGTTGGGATGGATGAGGATGTGTGTATAAGCATCCCTAAGGTCTAAGGAGCATAGCCAGTCTCCCTGCTGGAGGTATGGCAGCAATGTCCCAAGAGAGAGCATCATGAACTTCTCCTTCACCAGGAATTTGTTGATGTTGCACAGGTCGAGGATGGGCCTTAGGCCCCCTGTCCTCTTTGGCAATGAGAAAGTATCTGGAGTAGAACCCCTTGCCCTTGATGTGGTGGGGCACTGGTTCCACCGCCCTGTCCACCTGCCAACTCCTTCAGAAGAAAGTCCCGGTGGAGGGGAGACCTGAGGGGTTCTCCTGGGAAAAAAGGGGGAGGTGTCTGAGTTAAGTGGAGGAGGTAACCCTCCCTGACTACCATTAGTGCCCAGGAATTGGTGGTGGTGGTCACCCACCTCTAGGCATAGAGGGTCAGACGTCCCCCTGTGGGCTGATGATCTCCTTGGGGTAGAGAGGCTATGCTCAAGGAGACAAACTCCCCCCTGGCTGGGCCGAAGCCAGTGCCTGGGGTTTTGGGAGCCTTCTGCTTACATGGGCTATGCCCATGTCCCTTGGCTTGCTGACCCTGTTGGGGAGCTGGGGACACCTGATAAGGTGGGTAGTTTCTTTAAATAGCTCCCTTCCTAGGTTAGAAAGGTTTTTTACCCGAGCCCTTCAGTCGGGGAGGGGCAGCGGTCTTTTTAAAGAGCCCGGTCCTCATCATGAACTTGGTCTCTCCAGCTCGGCAGCCTTGTCGGTCATGGGTTTGCCAAAGAGGTTGTCTCCTTGGCAGGAGACATCGACCAAATTGTCCCGAACCCACTGCTCGAGGTCGGATGACTGTAGCCAAGCTTGGTGGCATGCAGTGATGCCCGCCGCAACTACTCGAGCCACGGACTCAAATCCGTCATAGGCCGCCTGAGACATGAATTTGGAGCATTCACGGACTGCTTTGGCCAGGTTCTTGAACCGCTGCAAAGTTCCTCAGAGAGACCAGCCGAGAACTCAGCGAGCTCCTTCGCCAGATCTCTCAAGTACATGCCCAAGTACTGCTGGTCGGCCTGGATACGGCCGATGAACATTGAGCCCTGGTAGCACTTTCTGCCGAGGGCGTCCAGGGTGCGGGCCTCCCTGCCGGGGGGGCACCGAAGAGTGCGTCTTCTGGCTTTTCAGCCGACTCCACCACCATGAAGTTATGCAGCAGCTGTGACTTTTGGAAGCTCAGGCTCCGGCGGACTCAATACATCGAGTCGAGCCGCTTGCTCACCACCGGCACCGAAGCCGGTGTCTCCCACATTCAGAGCATCAGCCATTCCAGGATGGGAGGGATGGGCACATGAGCGATTCCCGCGGAGGGGTCTCGTATTGGAGGATTTCGAACTCATCTGCCTGAGGGTCCTCCTCAGACTCGGTCAGGAATGCTAGGGCCTTAAATATGTCCTTGACAAAGTCAAGTGAACCCATGTCCTCGGGCGGGGACCGCCGTTGAGGCTCCAAGATGGGACAGTAACATGGAATGTCGTGATGGTTACGGGTACTGGGGGACTCCTTGTCCTCCATCTCCCACTTGGAATAGTCCGTCGAGGACTCATAGGAGGGCTGCTCTGTGGGCCTCGGGGCCCCCGATGCCCTATGGCCGGTGTCAAGTAAAACTGCTGGGGATGACCGCAGTCCCGGTGAGTGGAACTCTGATCATGACCTTGGCTGAGGATCAGTTTGGCCTCCGGGGACGTCTTGGACCCGGTGGTTGGGACAGATGAACCGGTCCTGCCAGACAACAGCACCCGCTGCTAGTCCATGAAGCCAAACTGCACTCCAGGGCAGCCATTCTGGACCAGACCAGAAAGCTCCACGGCCTTGGGTGCTGGCACTGTTGAGAGACTCTGGCCAGATGCCGGCTCCTCCGAAGGGGAATCCTCAACAACGATGGTGTCTGTGGACCAGGGCCAGTCCGCGGTCAGATCCTTCTGGGGGAGCTTTGCAGGCCGCTCCTTCTCTGAAGCCTTGGACGAACATCTTGGACTGCGGGACCGGGCCCAGGGAGCACCCGGCCGGTCAGAACCGTTCAAGGACACCACCTTCAAGGGTTTTTCTTTGTCCTGGGTTCCCTTGAGGGAGACCCCCCTTTCTGAGGACCTATGACGAGGCTTGGGTTCGGAAGGCTCTGCCCAAGATGTCGGGGCCTCAGATGCACCAAGGACTCGGGGAAAAACTTGTTGTACTGCTGCTGGCTGCTCTTGAGGGGCCTTACTGGACATCCTATTGCAGAGACCGTAGGCTGCCGGGTTGTAGTCTGGCCCAAGGCAGCGGAGACAGTCATGTGTGTTGATCAAAGACAATTTTGGAGCACCAATCACAGTTCTTAAAGCCACTGGTAGCCATGGGGGAAAAAAGTACCCAGTGAGGTTGAAGACACTCTAGGTTGCCAATGGAAGAAAAAGGCATGAAGATGCCAGGAAAAGAACAAAAACTACAAAAATAGGCCGACTCGACACCAAGGCAATGAGGTCGGTAGACGGGAAGAGTACCGGTGCGATACTGGAGGAGAGTATGAAACTCTGAGAAAAAGAAAATCTAACTTTTTCTGGGGACAAGCCAGACGAACATCTGAAGGGCTCCATGGAAAAAAAGGGACTGAGCAAGATGGCATCCTTGGGTGGGAAGGGGACCATGCATGCGTGGTGGCATCTCCCAAATGCTTTGTTTGAAAGCTGGGGGTGGGGGGGGATGCTTCCGCGAGGGCTCTGTCGGTGCCGACATCACCCATATGTGAGGACTGACCTTCTGCTTGTTCCCGGAGAACTAATCCATTTGCAGAAATTACCCCCAAGATGTAACACTGCCAATGAGTTACTTCTAGAGGTTTTAAAGATACAGTAGACACCAGATTTGTATTATTTTCTTTTGCATATATTATTTTCTTGTTTGAGAGCTGCATAATGGGTCTGGTATCTAGCATGACCAAAAGATCTAGATTAAACAAATTAGAGCACTGTATGCCAAAAGGCGGCCTAACTTTACTCACTAGGGAGGTCTGGCAGCTCTCAAAACTTGGAATTTTCCACATCTGCTCTACAAACTTCATACAAGTGGCTAAGAGCAGCAAAATGGGACAAAGAACTACCTAAATATACCAGGATGAAATTAGCCCATCCCCAACGATATATAGTACAGTAATGGTAATTTGGGAGGAGTACGTTAGTATTTACACAACAAAATACTGAACGGTGGCAAATAAAGATCCAATGGCCCATCCAGTCTCCTCAGTTTTATCTTTCCCTCAAGGCAGATGAGCAGAGAAATTCCCACACTTAAACCGGTTCTTTTGCTTCTAACAGAAACTTATGTTCGTATAAGGTGGCAAAACTAAAAAGATCAAGTAGACCGCAGATGATTATGGGAGGTTCCCTCCCTTTCATGATTAGTAGATGTCATCACTTTGACTGCCTGTCCATATCCCTCTTTGGCCTTCTGTAAAGCTCACTTCAAAGCTCAGTATGTCGCCCATGGCCATTACTCAGTGCTGTTGGCCAATGATGACCTATTCTTCAAAGACAAGAAAAGAGAAATGCTTCAAATAGTGTGTTGCAGTTTCCCTGCATAGTTGCTGCTAATCTTAACATTCCACTGCAACCTAGACATCTGTCAGAAGGCAAGGGGAAGAATTAAAAATATGCTGACCAAAATAAACTGATTACACTATCTACAGGAACCATGCTTTCATGCAGCTCACCTCAACCAGCAGAAGCAAACGGCCCTACCTGTAACTCCTTGCTCTCTAGATCTACATCCACGCCCACCCCTCCAATTGTTCTCTTTTAGATCTTAAAGAGCAGAGATCTTTGATCCATTCATGTAGTTCTGCCACTATTACTGTCCTCAGCCACCATTTTCTGTAAGCTGCACAGAAAAGGGACTACCTTCTCTTTCTCTGCACAGCTCTGTGCATATAAATGTTTCGTAATAGTTTTATGCCTGCAGGCGGGAGCTGCTAAAATCACAGCTGGGCAAATCTAAGGGAATCAGTATTACCCAGAAATTTTATTCTTTAGAGAAATGTTAAGTGGCTCACTGCATGAGGAGGGTCAAACAGTCATGCTGTGTATGTTTATGCAAGACACTGAGTGTGACTTTAACAGAAAGAGAGCAATGCTTTTTAAACCTATAGGGAAGGAAGTGCTAGCTGGTTCAAAGTGCTCGTTCAGAAAGGAACAGCTATTTGAGAAGAAGCAGCGATTTATCAAATCTGTCTTCACATGCTCACATGTTTCACGTAATAAGCCTATAAGTGTACTAGGTCGAACTAATTAAGAAACAAATTTTAAATAAAGCTAAGACATTAAAAATGGCTTAAGATGGAGTACTAGAATTTCACAAAATCTTTGCTTTTTTGTTACGAAGACTCAAAAAACAGAATTAGCAAAACTATGTTTTCCTGTGAGGCATGTGAAACACCCCTGAAACGTTCAGGACATGCTCACTGCTCTATAAGGAACCATCAATAATTATAATCAGAATTCTACTAGGTGGCTTGAAATCCATACTCCTGAGCGTGGCTGTGCTAAAAAATCACTGAATTAAACTCAACTCGGCAACTATGCTGCTTGGAAAAGCAGGAGGAGGAAAACAATTGGTTTTTTTAACCTGATTCCATTACAGGGTAAATTATGGGCAGCAGTTTTCTCAAGATAGTAAACGTGTTATTCGAAAGATCAGCCTTCAGAGCACGAAATTAACCTCTCACAAATGTGCACTGGCCTGAATTTCTAATCACATCCAAATTTTTGTAATATCTGGCTTAGCTCCTTCACCTCTTAATTCCACAAAATACGTTTCTGAGTACAAAATGGGGAGGGAGAGGAAGAGGTGCAGGGAAAGGTCTCAAAAGCTTGTGTAGGTTCAGCCACTTTGGCTGATGCTCAAGAAGATGGAATGTATTTAATATATAGTTGTCAATCAGCATATTTGCAAGTATTCACAGATATAGCGTAGTTACTCACCTGTAACAGGTGTTCTCCAGGAACAGCAGGAACACCTGTTATAGGTGAATAATTATGCTTTCTCCAGGAACAAGCAGGAAGTCAGTCCTCACTTATAGGACTCCCTACTACAAGCTACCGGGAACCTGTAGAAAACATGGCCCAGCCGTGAGCAGTTGCAAATGAGTATGAGGAGAGACTAAGGACCCCAGAATCCAGGGAGAACCATAATTCCAGTAGCCTGAACAAGAAGGGTTAGAGGGTAGGAACTGCCTTGATCCCAAAGAAATTATGGCATACAGCCTGGCTGAAGACGCTGTCCCATCGGGACTCCCTCTCCAGACAGTAGCGAGCTGCAAAGGTGTAGACTGAGGACCAGGTGGCAGCCCGGCAGATGTCTGCCACAGGGACAAAGCGTAAGCTTGCAACAGAGGTCGCCATAGCCCTGACGCTGTGTGCCATGATCTGGCGCTCCAACGAGAGCCCGGTCTGAGGGGGTCGTAGGAAACTAAAATCTGGGATGCTTGCGGTGGCCCTGGGTATGTTGCAGGTAGAAGGACAGGGCCTCTTACAATCCAGAGAATGGAGAATGGCTGCCACCTTGTTGGCATGGGGCCGTGAGAAGACAGTGGGCAGCACTATCTCCTGATTGAGGTGGAATGTGGATACCACCTTTGGAAGGAATTTAGGGTGGGTGTGAAGCACGACCTGTTCTTGTACAACCTGATGTAGAGTGACTTGGCCACCAAGGTCTGAAGTTTGCTGACTCAGCGCGCAGAGGTGAGCAATCATTCATAGCCAAAGTCATAGAAAAAATAGTTCAAAGGCAACTTCAAGATCACACAGACCAACAAGTTCAACCGGACCAACATCAACACGTGTTTAGACCTAACCACGGCACCGACACATTACTATTATCCCTATTCAACAGCATTATAAGAGGAATAGACAATGCAAGAACAGGATTTATTCTCATTTTTATGGACATATCCTCTGCCTTTGACACCGTCTCCCACATCATCCTACTCAGACGCCTACAAGAAATTGGCTTACATAACACTATAACATGGTTTAAATCCTATCTTCAAAACCGACAGCAACAAGTCAAATGTGGAACGGCTAAATCAAAACCCTTCCCCTCAAACCAAGGGGTCCCACAAGGTTTTTCACTCTCTGCAATGTTATTTAACATCTACATATAGCCAATATGTGAAATTAACACACACAAAATCCAGTATAGATTATATGCAGATGATATCATGGTATACAACCCAGTCGATATACGCAACTCTGACCTATCAGCTATAACCGCATGTGTGGATGACATGATCATCTGGCTCAACAACCACCTCTCCATAAATTACAAAAAGACAGAAGTACTCTATTACCAGGAACACCTCAATTACCCCACCACAAACAATCTGCATACAACAAAGGCAAACAACAGTAAAAAAAAAGAAATTAAATACCTTGGAATTATCATTGACTAACACCTCTCCATGCAACCCCACATAGCAAAGACTACTGCAAACGCCTACCATAAAATGAAGATAAGGAAACTTAAACCAATTTTAGTGCGGAAGTGATCACGGTCTATCTGCCAAGCAATAATCACCCCAACACTGGACTACTATAAAGAGTAGTTACTCACCTGTAACAGGTGTTCTCCAGGAGCAGCAGGAATCAGTGCTCACATATGGGTGACATCGACGTCGATGGAGCCGCTGTGGAGCATTTCCCCAGCTTTCTATGAAAGCCTTTGGGAATACTGCACGCATGCGCGGTCCCCTTCCCGCCTAAAGGTGCCATCTTGCTCAGTCAAATGACATAGCTAAAAAACAGCACACAAATATGTAAAATAAACTATGTACAACTGCAACTCCCAGGGGAGGAGGGAGGGTTGTGAGGACTGATTCCTGCTGCTCCTGGAGAACACCTGTTACAGGTGAGTAACTACTCTTTCTCCAGGACCAAGCAGGAAGTCAGTCCTCACATATGGGTGACTCCCTAGCTCTGGGCTACCAAGGAACCCAGGTTGAACAAGAGAACTCCCTCTAGTCCCAGCATCAAAGAAAGGCTTTTCACTGAAAGAACCTCCACCGGTAGCCCAACGGAGGGCTGGAGGGCAGGAGTTGCCTAAACCTCAAAGAGATTCCGGAGTACTGCCTGGCCAAAAGCACTGTCCCTACGGGACTCCCTCTCCAGGCAGTAATGGGCTGCAAAAGTCTGGCTTGAGGACCAAGTTGCAGCCCTGCAAATGTCTGCCAATGGTACAGAGCGGAGATGAGCTACTGAGGCAGCCATTGCCCTGACACGATGGGCTGTGAACCGACCCTGCAAGGGAAGGTCAGTCGACTTGTAAGCCCAGGTGATACAGTCAGCCACCCAAATGGACAAGGTACGCTTGGAAACAGCTAACCCCAAATTATTAGGGTCAAAAGAGATGAAGAGCTGAGCAGCCCTTCTGTGTCCCTGCGTACGGTCAAGGTAGAAGGAACATAAGAACATAAGATATGCCATACTGGGTCAGACCAAGGTCCATCAAGCCCAGTATTCTGTTTCCGTGGCCAATCTAGGTCATATGTACTGTGATAAGGAAGCTTATCATAGCTCAGGAAGGAGCTATAGGAAAGGTGAAGTGACTCTGAACCAGCAACCTGTCAGTTCTGGTAGAAATAAGAAAACAGAATTTTCCCATAAAAGACTACCAGTCCCAGAATGCACCAGGTTTCCAGCAGCCATTAGAGGAGCTGAAGTGGGGAAACGTGTGTTCAATCAGGAGGGCTATGAGGTAATCCCTAAGCACTCATCTCAAAGGGCAGGGCCTGATTCAGCACAGCTGCGCTGTGTTAGGGAGGAGCACTCATCTAAGCAGAATAAAGGTAGAGTTTATTCTACAGAGAATTATCCTTATCCTGAGAATCAGCTTGAGCTTGATCATCTTCATCATCAGGAGGATCATCAGAAGCAGAAGCCAAACCGGACGGACAGAGGGAAAGAAACCCTTTGGAAGAAGGAAGAGAAAAGCCTTTGAGAGGTCTAGAAGAGTCCAGAGCAGTACGTATACTGGGAGGCATTTCAAGGGCCAGCATACACCATTGGACTGGGGAAAGCCAGAGGAATGGGGCTGCAGAGCTAGGAATCTCCAGACGCTACCTGTGAGGGAGAAGGCTGCACGTGGAAGGGACCCTAAGACCCGTGCCAGAAGGTATGTGAAGAGAGATCCAGTGTCCAGGGATCTGGATTGGAAGGCTGGACATAAGAACTGGACTACATACTGGCCAGGCTATATAGAGAGGAACTCTAACAGCAATGGAAGCTCAGGTATGAACACTGATCTATGCCCTAGCTATAACCTTGAAAGACAGCAGGGAAACAAGTATTCTCCTGAAAGTGCTCCATTGGGACATTCATCTGTGCCAATCCATGATATTGAACCCATGCTTGTTGAACAAGGGGGAATGATAGCAGATGAAGAATCTGTTTACATGGACTGCTCTCTGTCTAAACTCCTTTGGTGATTTTCTGTTATAAAGTACAGCAACCATCACAAAGAAATACAAACTTGTTTCTTTAATCTACTCAGAAAAGCTCCTGTGTAGGATTTATGGCCACGCTGTAGAAAGCAAGCCAGCTAAGGGGTTTCAGCTGGATAACTGCTAGCAATTGAGCCTTACCTAATTGCTTGTGAGCTAGGAGAGAATCACTTCTGAATCTATGTGGGAAGTTATCAGAAGTTAACCTGAAAAGAACAGTTTTTTTCCTTGCTTTGTGGCTTTTGGTTTGTTGTTTGATATATGCTAAGAAAACATTAGCTAATGCCTGACAAGTTTGAATGTTGTTTTCCTGATTTTGATTTTGTTTTTTTCAAGTTTAACACTGAAAGCAAGTAACTTGATTTATGTGCTACCAAGCATATCTGTGTTGGGAGAAATAACCCCATAAATAAATATCTTATTGGCTTTACCCAAAAGCACAACTAATTATTGTGAGCAGCTGTGTCTGGTGTGAATGAACTGCATTGCCCACAATCCCTTGCAAATCATATAGATATATGCACTTGCCAAGACTGTGAAGATTCTCACCCAGGCAGCCGTCTGACAGTACCTAGCAGTCCAGGGTATGCAGGACCACTTCAGCCTGGCTTGCATGAGGCCTAGGGAAGAATATTGGAAGAACCACCTCCTGGTTGAGGTGGAAAGAGGAGACAACTTTAGGGAGGAACTTTGGATGAGTCCTAAGGACTACCCTGTTCCTATAGAAGTGGGTGTAAGGCCTGTCACAGACCAGGGCCTGAAGCTCACTCACTCGTCTGGCCGAGGTTAAGGCTTCCAGGAAGAGTGTCTTCCAGGAAAGGAAGCGGAAAGGACAAGTAGCCATTGGCTCAAAAGGTGGTTAAGTCAGTTGCTGCAAGACCACATTCAACTCCCACTCAGGAGCTGGAGGACGGACAGGAGGCTTGAGCAAGAGCAAACCTCTGAGAAACCGGGACACCAAGGGGTGAACCGACAGAGTGTCCTTCCACCAATGAGTGGTGAGCTGCTAGTGCTGAGAGGTGGACCTGAACAGAACTGGACTTAAGGCCCTGAGTGGATAAGTACAGCAGGTACTGAAGAACCACTGGTACAGCACAGGAGAAAGGATCCTCTGTACGCAGCTGACACCACACAGAAAACCTCTTCCATTTCAGGGCATAGGTTTTTCTAGTGGACTGATTCTTAGGAGGCCAGGACGACCTCCTCAACTTCAGGAGGTAGGCCCCAAGGAGCCAAAACTAACTTTGCAGCTTCCAGGCCAAATTGAGAGATTTGAGATTGGGGTGCAGAAGAGACCCCTGGTCCTGAGAGAGAAGGTCAGGCTGCAACCCCAGAGGTAGTGGAGTGTCCACTGCTAGTTGAAGCAGAAGTGGGAACCAAGGTTGCCTCGGCCATCTGGGGGCTACCAGAAGGGCCGAGGCCTGGTCCTGTAGAATCTTGAACAGGGTTCAGGCCACCAGAGGCATGGGAGGAAACGCATACAGGAGACCCTGGGACCAGGAAATCAGAAAAGCATCTGCTGCTAGCCTCAGAAGATGCAGTTGCCTGGAGCAGAACCTGGGCAGCTGTCTGTTCAGGGGGCTGGCAAATAGATCTATGGATGGAAGTCTCCATCTCAGGGAGATCTTCTGAACCACCAAGGGATGGAGCTGCCATTCGTGGGGCTGCAGAATCCTGCTCAACCTGTCTGCCAGGTAATTCTCCTGGCCAGGGAGGTAAACCGCCCTGAGCAACATGTTGCACCTGAGCGCAAACAAGCAAAGGTCCTGCGCCTCCTGACAAAGGAGCCTGGACCTAGTGCCACCCTGTTTGTTCACCTAAAACATGGCTACCTGATTGTCTGTTTGTACTAAGACAGACTGGTGGGCCAGGGTTTGAGAGAAAGTCTCGAGGGCTAAGCGAATAGCCCGTAGTTCCAGCAGATTGATCTGCTGCTTGGCCTCCCAGGGAGACCACAGGCCCTGGGTGCACTTGCCCAGACAGTGTGCACCCCATCCCTGCAGGGAGGCATCGGTGGTCAACACCACTGTGAACCCAGGTGGCTGAAAAGGCATCCCTTTCAATAAGTTGGGGGGATGCTGCCACCAACGTAGGGAGTGCAGGAATGGTCTGGACACCCTTTCACTCTCGCTGAGGCTCCCTGTGGCCTGCGACCACTGATTCCTGAGACACCATTTCACAGGCCTCATATGAAGCCTGGCATTGGGAGTCACATGTACTGTCGAAGCCATGTGGCCAAGAAGCCTCAGGCAGAGCCTGGCAGAGACCAGTGACCTGCTGAGAAACTGGTTGGCCAAGGTCATCAGTCTTTGGGCTCTGTCCTCTGGCAAGAAAGCCTTTGCCTGCAGAGAGTCTAGCCTTGCCCCTATGAACTCCAAGTTTTGGGAGGGGAGCAAAGTGGACTTTGCGAAGTTTATAACAAACCCCAGATGCTGGAGTAGAGAAATCGTTCGGAGGGTGGCTTGCCTGGCCTCCTGACACGTCTGACCCCTGATGAGCCAGTCATCCAGATAGGGGAAGACAAAGATACCCTGATTCCTTAAGTAGGCCGCCACCACAGCCAGGCATTTGGTAAAGACCCTGGGGGTGGAGGTGAGGCCAAATGGCAGCACTCTGTACTGATAATGGTTTCCTCCCACAATGAACCTGAGGTACTTTCTGTGGTCTGGATGAACGAGGATGTGAGTGTATGCATCCTTTAGATCTAAAGAGCATAGCCAATCTCCCTGCTGGAGATAGGGCAGAAGTGTTCCAAGAGTAAGCATCTTGAACTTCTCCTTCTGTAAGAACTTGTTGAGATTTCTGAGGTTGAGAATAGGCCTGAGGTCCCTTGTTCTCTTTGGTACTAGGAAGTACCTGGAGTAAAAACCATGACCTTGTAGGTGGGGAGGCACAGGCTCCACCGCCTTGTCTCGCAACAGACCCTGAAGCTCCTGCAGGAGGAGGGCTGTATGGAGAGGAGGCCTTGGAGGCTCTCCTGGAAAATAGGGAGGAGGCAACTGATCAAAATGAAGCAAGTAGCCCTTGTGGACTATGCTTAAGACCCAGTTGTCCCCTGTAATGGGTGGCCACCGGTGGGCAAACAGGGCTAGTCGACTTCCTGTGCAGGGATGGGACAGCAGAGAAGGAGAGGCTATGCCTTGGGAGTCAAAAAACCCCACCCTGCTGAGTAGGAGCAGGAGCCGGAGGCTTGGGGGCCTTCTGCCTACGGGGCCCATGTCCCTGCCCCTTGGCCTGCTGACCCTGTGGGGGAGCGGGGGAGGCCTGGTAAGGTGGGAACTGTTTGTAGGCAGTCACCTTCCTCGGGTAAAAGGACTTCTTACCCGAGCCCTTCTTATTATGTGAAGGGGCAGAAGTCTTTCCAGACAGCCTTGTCCTCGTGAGGTGCTCGGTCTCGAGCTCAGCAGCCTTCTCAGCCATGAGCTTGCCAAAAAGGTTCTCACCTCGGCAAGGGACATCGACCAACTTGTCCTGCATCCATGGCTCAAGGTCCGATGACTGCAGCCATGCCTGGCGTCGAGCCGCGATGCCGGCTGCCGCAACACGGGCCGAGGCCTTGAAGCCATTGTAGGCTGCTCGGGACATGAACTTAGAGCATTCCCGGATCTCCGAAGACAAGGACTTGAACCTCTGCAAAGGTTCCCTGGAGAGACCAGCAGAGAACCCGGCAAGCTCCTTTGCCAGGTCCCGCAAGTACATGCCCATGTACAGCTGGTAAGACTGGACACGGCAAGCAAGCATCGAGCCCTGGAAGCACTTTCTACCAAATGCATCCAGGTTCCAGGCCTCCTGGCCGGGGGGCACCGCAGAGTGCATCTTCTGGCTTTTCAGACAATGCATGGCCGATTCCACCACCATGGAATGGTGCGGTAGCTGCGCCTTCTGAAACCCAGGGCTCTTACAGAGTTGATAAATGGAATCGACCCGCTTGCTGAGAACCGGCGCCGAGGCCAGTGCCTCCCACATCCGGAAGAGGAGCCGTTCCAGCATCAGAGGAACTGGCACAGTAAAGGCCTCCTTCGGAGGAGAGTCATACTGGAGTGCCTCGAGCTCTTCGGCTCGAGGCTCCTCCTCGGGGTCTGCCGGGATCGCCAAAGCAGTGGCCATATCCCTAACGAACTCCAAGAACCGGGTATCCTCCGGAGGGGACCTACTCCGGGGCTCAGACTGCAGTGAGTCCGACGGGACGCACCGAGTCTTGAAGGTATCGGGGGACTCCTCGTCCTCCGTCTCCCAGGCGGACTCGTCTGAAGAGGAGTCGGGCTCCGACCGCACCCACCCCGACGCTGAAGACGTCGACGCCCTCAATCCCGACCGGGAGGTCGAGGGTGACCGTGACCAAGGACAACGTCGAGCCTTCATGGTCTCGAGTATCGGCTCGGTCTCCGGGGTCGACTTCGACGTCGATGTCCTGGTGGTCGGGGCAGATGCGCCAGCGAGGCTGGCCATCAGCACCCGCTGCTGATCCATGAAGGCAGACTGTCAGCACTCCAAGGCTGTCAGCCTGAGACCCTGCTCAGGAGACTCAGCAGCCACCAACTCGGGCCCCGGCAGCACCGGGCCTGACGTCGGCTCCCTGGGAGGAGAGTCCTCGAGGACAACAGGACTTACGTGTCCAGCAGACTCCGGCTCCACTCGAGGTACTTTTGACAGCTTCTTCTGTTCCACGGGCCCGGGACGGCAGTCCGAGACCTAGCCCTCGAGGAGCCAGGGACCTCCTCCAACGCTGCCCTCGCGAGCCGCTTCTTCCTCTTTCACTCCCGCTCGGGGGACCCCCTCTCCAAGGAACCCCGACGATGCTCGGGGTCAGACTCCCAAGACGTCAAGGCCTCAGACAAGGTCCAGGCCCGGCCGGAAGCCGAATTGGAGAAAAGCCTTTCCTTTTGGTGCTGACGACTTCGCAGTGCCTTAGTGGACATTATTCCACACAGTCCACAGATCTTAGGATCATGATCAGGACCGAGGCACCGAAGGCAGCAGTCGTGTGTGTCGGTGAGAGACATTAGTTTCTTGCACCGATCACACTTCTTAAAACCACTGGAAGCCATTGGGGGAAGAAAAAAAAAAAAAAAAAAAAAGAGTCCCCGCGAGGTCAAAGGACGGGCCTTCTAGGGAAAAAGAAGAAAAGGGCGCGAACGCCAGCCACGAAGGGCAACAAACGAAAAAATAAGATCGGGCTCGATACCGGTGTACCGAATCCGGCGAGAAGGGGAACTGGTGTCGAACTGGAGAAAAAAACGCGAAGAAATCGCAGGGATATGAAGAAAAAATCTAACTATTTTCCGGGTGAACTAGGACAAACGTCCAACGGGCTCCACGGAAAAAGAGAGACTGAGCAAGATGACACCTTTAGGCGGGAAGGGGACCGCATATGCGTGCAGTATTCCCAAAGGCTTTCATAGAAAGCTGGGGAAATGCTCCGCAAGGGCTCCATCGACATCGATGTCACCCATATGTGAGGACTGACTTCCTGCTTGGTCCTGGAGAACACACTTTATCAGGAGCTCTCAAAGAAAACCATCCTACCACTTCAAATTGCACAAAATACTGCAGCCAGACTCATCTCAGGAACAAATAAGCATGAACACATCACCCTCATACTCAATCACCTACACTGGCTCCCAATCCAATCCCGCATCAGATACAAATCAATCTTAGTCATCTTCAAAATCATACAGCAACTATCAGCTTATATCCTAAAGACACCATAATAAGAGTCACAAGTACCCAGCCCAGGAGGAACAACAACAGGCATATGATCATCACACCCCATGGATACCATAAGACCATACAAGCTACATCTGGAAGGGCACTATCACTTTTTGCTCCATCACTAAGGAACTCACTCCCGGATGACATGCATGCAACTGCAGACATTAAGGACTTCAGAAAAACTGAAAACACTTCTTTACACAGATCATCTGGGACATATCACCAAACCACGTGAATGAAGTCATGACACAATCCTCCAACGTTGGACCCACAGCTATGTACAACCAACCCGATAAACACGGCACACCAAAATGTATATAGTTTTGTCATGCACTAATGACCCTGTATATAGTTAATCCTGTTACCCCTCCCCTGTTCAAGTATTCTTGTATATTGTTTATTCGTTCTATGTACAATGCTGAGTTTCAATTTAAACTGAGTGAAGGACAGAACGGTATTAAAAAATGTTTAAATAAATATTAAATACCTAAATGGTTAAATAAATATTAAATACCTCTGTAGAAATGGGTAAAAGAGGCAACATCTGGAAAGCGGTCTGCATAAATGCCTGTAGCATTGGAAATAAGATCTGTGATAAGGAAGCTTATCATAGCTCAGGTAGGAGCTATAGAAAAGATGATGTGACTCTGAACAAGCAACCTGTCAGTTCTGGTAGAAGCAAGAAAACAGAGTTTTCACATAAAAGACTACCAGTCCCAGAATGCACCAGGTTTCCAGCAGCCATGAGAGGGGCTGAAGTGAGAAAATGTGTGTGCAATCAAGAGAGCTATGAGGTAATCCCTAAGCACTTCCTCTCAAAGGGCAGGGCCTGATTCAACACAGCTGCGCTGTGTTAGGGAGGAGCACACATTAGAACAGAATAAGAATAGAGCTTATTCTACAGATAACAACTACAGAAAGAGCTTCAAAGACAGAGACAGCAACGGCTACAAGCTCCAGTCCAGCTACAGGTTTAAGCATCACCTGGAGAAGCAGAAGCCAAGCCAAGCGGATAGAGAAAGAAGGAAACTCTCTGGAAGGAAGAGAAGAAAGGCCATTGGAGGGTCTGGGAGAATCCAAGGCAGTACCCATACTGGGAGGTATTCCAAGTGCCAGCAGAGTCCATTGGACTGGAGTCAGCCAGAGGAATGGAAGGGCAGAGATAGGAATCACCAGTGGCTACCTAGAAGAGAGAAGACTGCACGTGGAAAGGACTTTCAGACCTATGCCAAAAGGTATGTGAGGGAAGATCCAGTGTCCAGGGATCAAGATTGGAAGGCTGGACATCAGAACTGGATTACATACTGGCCAGGATATACAGAGAGGAATTATGATAGCAGGAGAGGCTCAGATATGAACACTGATCCAGACCCTATCTATAATAGTGAATGGCAGCAAGGGAATAAGCATTC
Source organism: Ichthyophis bannanicus (assembly GCA_033557465.1). Lineage (NCBI taxonomy): Eukaryota > Metazoa > Chordata > Amphibia > Gymnophiona > Ichthyophiidae > Ichthyophis > Ichthyophis bannanicus. The sequence continues at coordinate 61,566,516 of CM066045.1, forward strand.
TCATGATAGTGCCTTATGGAAAGACTCGTCTGTGCCAATGTATGATAATGACCCTATGCTGATTGATGAAGGGGGAGATACAGCAGATGAAACTATTCATTACATGGACTGTTCTCTATCTAAATGCTATTGCTAGCTTTCTGTGAGCAAACACCTCAGCCATCACAAAGAAACCTAACTTTGTTCTTTATTTCCACTGCAAACAGCTCTTAAAGCAGGATTTGGGTTCACACAGTAGCAGCCAGCCAGCTAAAGGGTTTCAGCTGGTCAACTGATAGTAATTAAAGCTGCACCTGATTGTGTGTGTGAGCAAGGGAGAATCACTGCTGGGATCTGCGTGGAAAATAAGCAGAAGTTAACCTAACAAGCAAAGTTTATTCATTTCTTTGTGCCTTTTTATTTGGTAATTATTTGCTAAGAAAACATTAGCTAATTGCCTGACAAGCTGAAGGTTGTTTTCTGATTTGCTTTGTGACTTTGTGTTATCCATTTAAACACTGCAAGCAAGTAACCTCATTTATATTGCTAACAAGCATACTTGTGCTGGGTGAATTAAACCCCATCAATAAAAGAAGTATTTTATTGGCCTTACCACTGGTATCACAACTCAATTATTGTCTTCAGCTGTGTTTGGGAGTGAAAGAACTACATTACCCACAATACCTTGCAAGAATCATATGAATATATGCATCGTCAAGATTGTGTAAGTTCTCACCCTAGGCTGACAGATCCCAAATGCTGAGGTTTAAATGGAAGAAGCAGACTTGGATTTAGTGGCGGTTACGGAGACATAGTTCACAGACAACCATGACTGGGATATAGTTATACTGGGCTATACTTTATTCAGGAAGGATAGGGTAGAAAGAAGGGGAGGCGTGGCACTATATGTAAAAAAATATTAAAGCTACAGAATTAGTGTGCTTAAAAGGGAGCGAGGAGGCACTTTGAGTTAAACTAGACAGAGAGAAAGGGAAATCCATTTGCATTGGTGTAATCTTCACAGGGAGAAGAAGTGGACAAAGATTTAAGAGAAGACAAATGTAGTATTGCCATGGAAGGAGAAGTGATACTCATAGGCGATTTCAATATGCCAGATGTTGATTGGCATAACCCTGCTGTGGTGTCATCTAGAGGTAAGGAGATCCTAGATTCTCCACAGAGGGAACTATTCCGGCAACTGGTAACACGTGAGGGGGCCAAATTGAACCCGGGGCTTACCAATGGGGAAAGTGGTTTCTGATGTTATAGTGGGAGATCATTTTGCATCCAGTGATCACCAGATGGTGTGGTTCAGTATTAGGACTAGGGCTGATAAAATCCATTGAAAAGCAAGGGTCTTAGACTTTAGGAAAACTAATTTTGCCATGATGAGACAATACCTCAAGGAGTCATTAGCAGGATAGGAACCGTTGGGGGATGTAGAAAAGCAATGGCCAAAACTGAAAGAGGATATTTTAAGGGCAACCAATCTTTTTGTTAGAAAGGTAAACAAATGTAAAAGGTAAAAGGAGCCACTATAGCTCTCAAAAGAAGTAGCTGAAAAAGGTGAAGAAAGAGGGGTGATCTTCATAAAATACAAGATATCAAAGAGAGAGGAAGAGAAGCATCAATATTTAGATAAGCTAGGAAAGTAGTCAGGAAAGCAAAGATATAAAAAGAAGAAGAAATAGCAAATGCCATAAAATGGGGAGACAAGATATTTTTCAGATATGTGAGAGAAGGAAATGCAAAAGCGGTACTGTCAGACTCAACGGCGAAGGGGAGGAATATGTAGAAGCTGATAAGGATAAAAAGCCCCTATGAACTCTAGGGTTTGAGAAGGGGTAAAATGGGACTTTTGAGAGATTTATTACCAATCCCAGATATTGAAGAACCTGCATTGTGCAGGAAAGAGCAGAGCTGGCCTCTGGAGCTGTTGATGCTCGGATCAGCCAGTTGTCTGAGGAAGACAAATATCCCTAGAGTCCTTAGAAATGATGCTACTACTGCCATGCATTTTGTGAAGACTCTTGGGGCGGAAGCCAGGCCAAAGGGTAAAACCCTTTACTGGTAATGTCTTCCCTGAAAGAGGAATTGAAGAAACCTCCTGTGTTCTGCATGAATAAGGATATGTGTATATGCATCTTTTAGGTCTAGAGAACATAGCCAATCTTGACTCTGGATGTAAGGGAGACGTGTTCCAAGAGAGATCATTTTGAACTTCTCGTGGAACAGATACTTGTTTAATTCCCTGAGGTCCAGCATGGGCCTGTACCCTCCTGTTTTCTTTGGTATAAGGAAGTAGGGGGCGTAAAAGCCCAGGCCTTGTTGAGAAAGAGAACCTCCTCTATCGCACCCTGAGCAAGGAGTGAGGTAACCGCCTGACACAAGAGAGTGGGGAGGGGGGCAGAGAAATGAACTATCTTGGAGTGGAGGGAGGGAGCATACTGTGGAAATGAAGTTTGTACCCCTCTGTCACTATGGAGAGAGTCCAATGCTCTGATGTTATCTGCTGCCACCTCTTGGCAAAGTAACACAGTCTGCCTGGAATGTTGAGTGGCTCTGGAATCTTTAGAGGTAGGATGACTAGGCTCTCTAGGAAGGAGTCAAAGACCTTGTGGAGGCTGTGTCTGCTGTGCTGGTTGAGCTCTGGGGACCTGAGCCTTTTTCTGCTGTTTCAGCTGCTGTTGCCCCTTCTGGGAAGCATGGACTGGGCAGTGGACAGCATGAGTGTAAAGAGGATAGAATTTCTTTTTCTTGTTGAAAAATGGTTTCTTAACAGTCTTTTTCTTAGCTGGGTTGGCAGTGGTCCTTGAGAGCCTATTTAAGGTGGTGTTCTCGGACTCAACTTGAGAAGCTTTGTCCTGCCAATCCTTGCTAAACAGGTTTTCTCCTGTGCAAGGAATATTCCCCAGCTTATCTTGCACCCACTGCTTTAAATCAGATGCTTGTAACCAAGCAATCCGACGTGCACCGATGGAAATAGCATAGGTCCTGCTAATATATTCGAAACAATCGAATGCTGCCCTGTTCATGAACTTAGAAACATTTTAAGCATGTTTAACAAGTGTAAGGAAATCAGCCCTCTTGTCATCAGGGAGAAGAGGAGCCAGCCATTAGTTCCAAATCTTTAGTAACCTCCCAAAGAAACATACCCATGTAGAGTATGTATGAACTTATTCTGGCCGATAACACAGTGGCCTGAAAACATTGATGGCCAAAGGCATCGAGAGTTCTCGCCTCATGGCCTGGAGGATTAGATGAATGTGTCCTGGCACATTTGATTCAGCGCAATGCCGATTCCACAGCCACAGAATGGTATAGTAACTGAGTTTTTTGGAACCCGGGACACTGCGGTACCTGGTACATTGTATTGAGTCTTCGAGAATGTGGAGACACTGTTAAAGGTGTTTCCCACATCCTAAGCATGAGGTCATGCAAAATCCGATGTATGGGTAAGGTAGCGGCCTCCTTAGGGGCTGCCGGATACTGAAGAATTTCAAGTTCTTCAGCTCTCGATTCTTTCTCAGGGGTCACGGTGATCGAGAGGCCCCGAGCCACATCCTGTATAAAGTCTTGAAAAGATATGTCCTCTGGAGGAGACATCCGGTGTTGTGGGTAAGGAGAGGGATCCTCCAGAAGAACCGCTCCGGTACAGATGGAGTCATCGAAAGAATCGGAATCGGAAGACTCGAAGTATCGACAGGCCAGGTGCTCCCACACTGCCTGGTCGACGGTACCGATCGAAGTCGGCATTGGAATGCCTAGATACCGGACCCTCTATGCCAGACACCGATTCTATGGCCAGCATGGGTGGTAGCGTGGAGAGTGGCGCAATGGTCGATGCAGATACCTCTGGTACCGGTATCAATACCGATGACTGCGGAACCGCTTGCAGAGTCCTTAGCAGTACGGAGGCTGCTAGCAAGGCCGCAAGACTCCGCTCAATGGCTAAGATACGTTGATCCATGGAGCCCACCGATGTCTGGGTGTTGATACCAGAAGAGCGGGCCACGACCCCAGAACATGGCACCAAGAGCTCTCCGGAGGTGGACGCCTAGGGAACATCATGGGACCCCGATAATGCTTTGGAAGCAAGGACCTCCCGCCGGTGTTTTTTTGGCTGGTATAGTCTCCTCGAGAGCAATGCTAGAAGCATCTCGATGCTTAGAAGGCGATCTACCCTTTGAGGACTGGCCAGTCTTTGAGGAAGACCTGGATTTGGTTACCTGAGGTCCATGGGAGGAAGATAAAGCCCTGGACATTGTCGATGCAATGGACATTGCATCTGAGGCAAAAAGGGTGCCGAGTTTCACAGCTCTATTCTGCAGGCACCTCTTAGTCATCTTTCTGCAGAAGAGAGACTCTGATGGTGAATGGTCTGGGCCCAAACATTTAAGACACCAGTCATGGGTGTCGGTAGCAGAAATAGTACTGCTACATTTTGAACACTTTTTGAAAAAACTAGTTTGTTTCTCCATTTTTAAGAAAAACAGGCCCTACGGCCCAAAATGGCGCCGAGGCACCAAGATGAGAAAGACCCTCAAGAAAAAAGTTTTTTTGTTTTGTTTTTTTTAAAGAAGAAAAAAAAGAAAGGAAAAGACTCCGATGGTGCCGGTGTCAGTGTTGACGGGAAGGCAGACGCAACCATAAAAAAGATGATTTTCTGCGGTGACAGGAATTGTTGCCTGTCAGCTCCGCGGAAAACGAAAAACTGAAGTGGGAGAGTTGGAAAGGTGGGAAGGCAGTAGCGCAGGCGCAGTGGGATGCTCCTAAAAGCTTTCCTATAGGACGCTGGGGAGCGTTCCCACACAGGCTCCGTCGGTGCCGATACCCATATGTGAAGACTACATTCCTGTTTGTTCCTGGAGATAAATTAATATCATTTTCTTATACTACGGCAACAGAATTGTCTCGACTCCCTGCAGCCAGCAGGTGACCACCCGAAGACATCAATGCCTAGAACCAAAATAAAGACACTCAAAAGCTGAAAAGACTACACAATTATAATGCATTCAAAGAACTTATCTTCCACAGTCGATCAACATCCCAATGAAAACAGAGTAGCACAACAAAGATCTTTGTTTCACCATAAGGCATCATCAGGAGCAAATTAATACTTCTACAAGAAGTAGTTTAAGCGGTGGTATGTGACGTCCGCGCTAGCCAATTCAAATAGATGGTAAGAACCAATCAGGCAAAGAAGGAGCAAACACGAACCAATCAAATATAACCACTACATTTGATTTTACTGTTCAAGCTGTGGGGTTCTGTAGAATTGAGAAAGAAGATCCAATTCTGTTCCTTTTGCAGCAATAGCCTTCCATGATCCCCTCCTTTCAATGACATAGGTATAGCCATGCAGTGTATATCAAAAATATGATAAAACCATTGAAAATGATCAACTAAAGAGGCTTCCTCTCTAGATTTCGATAAACTATACTTGCGCAGAAAGACGCATACATAATTGCCTATTAGTTTTCACAATTTAAATTTTCAAACAAGAACAAATCAGATAAATGTAGAAATACAAGAAGCCGCTTTATGTAACTGAAATGTCTCCTTCATCGATACCACAGCAGAACTTACAGCTACCACATTTAAAATGACCTTTAGAGTTTTCATCCACTACGAGGAAACTACCGCAGGGCATTAAAAAATCGTGTAAACTATATCCTCTGCTATAGGCAATACGGGGCTTCAGTGAAAATAGAATTGGATGAACATTTAAAAATAGATCATCTATTCTTAACAGCTGAAGCAATACCTAAAGCTAGAGAGGAGTACTGAACACAAGTGACTTCATTACGGCCATTCTCTTATAAGCCTTTTGCAATGCACTAACTGGATAGCTTCTCTCTTCATATTTTAACAGCATCTTATCTGACTGAAAGCAGTACTCAGAATCTGAGGAACAAATTCTCCGACAACACAAAAATTGCAAGTATTTATTTATTTAACAGGTTTTATATACCGCTTTATCATTTCAGTCAAAGCGGTTTACATTGTAACAAACTTGGTAATATACATTAAATAGGGACATTGATAGCCTGGATTTTTCTGAGGCAATGGAGGGTTAAGTGACTTGCCCAAGGCCACAAGGAATGCTAGTGGAATTTAAACTCTGCTCTCTTGGTTCCCAAGCTAGTGCTTTAACCATCAGGCCACTCCTCCACTCCTGGTAAACTGTTTCTCCATGGTTAACTGTTTCTCAACTGCGCATGGTGGGATGCTTCCAAAAGCTTTCTGATTGGAAGCTGGGAAGCATTCCCGCGCAGACTCTGTCGGTACCGACGTACCCATATGTGAAGACTCATTCCTGCTTGTCACTGGAGATAAATATATCAATATATCTCCATCATTTGATTATATATTTAGTGTATGGGGAAAAATAAACCCTCTATCTCAAACCTTCCATATACAGGTTGGCTAGCAAGGATGCAAATGTGTCCATCACTGTAACCGAAACTTGTAAATAAAAGTTGTCTCGATACACAAAAAGTTCTGTTTCAAAGCTGTCTCAGCAAGTTGTAATAAGAAGCTAGTAGATACTTTGTAAGGACGCACATGAGCGCCCCAAACGTTTCACAAAACAGATGTATATAACGCCCCAACATCAAGTGTTAACAAGCCATTTGACAATCTCAACTTCTTCTACCTGTTGTAAATTAAATAAAAAATGTATGGTACGAGTGTCCTTTATATAAGATGTAATCTTAGAAACTTCATACCACCAGTGACCAACATGTTCCAGGCTGGATAAGATTGTACAGGGTTTCTGCCACATAAGCCAGCCTTGCCTTAGGGGAAGCTGAATCACAATGACTGTGAAGATCTTCCTCTTTCGATTCTGGATACAACTGCTACACCCATCTTAAATTGATCCGAGAAACATAAGTACTACAGACTGCTGCTTGAAGACTACGGCCGCCACATCAAAAGCTTGCTTCAATAAGGATTCTAACTTCTGACCTTGCTGGAAACAAAATACACTGTAGAATATCTATGGATAGAAATCCCATGTAAAAAGAGAAAGGCAGTGGGGGTGCATTACTGTCCACAATAAACAGATGGATGATGAAATGCTAACAGAAATCAGGGGAGCTAACAAAGGTTACAACACAGTAATAATGAGCGATTTCAAGTACCATGGTACTGAATGGGTCATTATCACAGCAGGACATCCTAGGGAGATAAAGTTTCTAGATGAAAAAAATGACTGCTTCTTGGAGCAGCTGGTTCATGAACCGACAAGAAGGAATGCTATTTTGGACCTAGTCCTTAGTGGAACACAAGATCTGGTGCAAGAGATAACAGTGTTGAGGCCACTTGGCAATAGTGATCATAGCATAATCACATTTGATTTGATAAATGGAGAGAGGACAGCAAGGAAATCCACAGTACTACCTTTTAAAAGGAGACTATGATAAAATGAGGAACACATTTAAGAAAAAACTAAAAGGAGCAGTTGCAAAGGTTAAAGGTTTACATCAAGCATGGGCATTGTTTAAAAGTACTATCTTGGAAGCCCAGACCAAATGTATTCCATGCTTTAAGAAAGGTGGAAAAAAGGCCAACCAACTGCCAATATGGTTTAAAGGTGAAGTCAGGGAGGTTATTGTAGCCAAAAAAGCATCTTTCAGGAATGGAAAAAGGAGCCAAACAACGAAAACAGCAAACATAAGCATTGGCAAGTTAGATGCAAGGCATTGATAAGGTAGGCAAAGAGAATTTGAAAAAAAAGCTCGCCGTGGAAGCAAATATGGTCCACTAGGCAGGAGAAGGCACACAGGCAAGCTCCACTCTCTGTGATTGAGAAGATGCCGACTGAGGTAATCAGCCTCCACAATGTCTTGCCCGGAGATGTGTTGCACTGACAGGGCCTGTAGGTGGTGTTCCGCCCACGGGAACAGAAGGGACATTTCATGCACAATCCCTGGGCATTTGGTCCCGTCCTAATGATTCACATAAGCTACCGCTGTTGCGTTGTCAGAGAAAACCTGTACTGCACGGCCCCAAACCTGGCAGAAAGTGTGCATCAGAGCCAGATGGATTTCCCCCACTTCCAGACGACTGATGGCCCACCTGGCTTCCAGCCAGGAGCAGCGATCATGGGTTGTGCGGCCCAGACAATCAGGCCCCCACCCGGCTAGACTAGCATCGGTCATGACAATAACCCAGGCCAGCGTCTCAAGGGTTATCTCCTTGGAGCATCTTGTCTGGAGAGGCTCACCAAGAAAGACTGTGCCTCAGGGGGGGGGGGGGGGGAGCAGTGGATGGACCGTGAAATCCTGCGTGACAGGTGACCATCGGGACAGCAATTTCCTCTGCAGAGGCTGCACATGCACTCGCACCCAGAGAACCAACCCTAAGCTTGCTGCCATTGACCCCAGTAGCTGCAGATAATCCCAGGCAGTAGGAGCTGGCTTCACCAGAAAACAGATAAACTTTTCCCAGCAATCTGCAGTCAAACACTCTTCCCTGAAGTGTGTTTTAATGAGTGCCCAGAAACTAGGCTCTGGACTGGTGACAAACAACTCTTGCTGTGATTGATGACCCAGCCAAGACTTTCCAGGAACTGGATTACCCGTTGCAAAAATTGAAGCGACTTAATCTGGGATTTGGCCTGGATGAGACAATCAAGATAAGGGTGTACGCACACCCTCTCGTGCCTGAGGGCAGCCGCAACCGCCACCATGACCTTGGAAAAGGTCCGAGGACAGTTGCCAAACCAAACTGCAGTGCACGAAATGAAAATGACTCCCCACCATCGCAAACCACAGGAAGTATTGCTGATCGTGCCTGATGGGAATATGAAAATAGGCCTCTGCCAGATCCAAGGAGGTGAGAAATTCCCCATCGCACCGACTGAATGACTGACCGCAGCATCTCCATGTGAAAGCGGGGAACACAGACTGTGACTGACCCTTTGAGATCAAGGATAGGCCAAAAGGATCTGATCTTTTTAGGGACTACAAAATAAATAGAATATCGCCCCAGAAGCATGAAGGTCCAGGAGCCACTGAATGGTATCTCGTATGGTGGCTCTCTTGCTAGCGAAGCAAGGGAAAACGACGAAGGAATCCATAAAGGATCTTGCACACTCCAACACATAACCGTGCCTGATGGTATCCAGAGCCCAACGACTGGTTGTGAGACTGGCCTATTCACAGCAAAACTGGTGGAGACATCCTCCTACCTGCAGCACTTCAGAATGGACCCACAGCCCATTAGCGGGAGGGCCAGGAAGAAGAGGACAACTGCTTCCTGGGTCCAGAGGGTTGGGAATAGGGGCGACGACCACACAAAAAGGGTTGAGACTTTGAACCAGAAGTTGAAGGAGCCACTATGCCTGCACAATAGTGCCTGGTGTCCTGAAACCGAGGCTGGGAGGATGAGGCACTAGAATAGAACCACCTAAAGGACATGTTGGGCTTGTCCTCTGGCAAACTGAGGTTTAACCTCCTTTAGATCCTTAACCAGTTTTTTGAGCTCTCTTCCTCAAAGAGGAGGCCGCCTTTGAAGGGCAATTTGGCCATGTAGCTCTAGAGAATGCATTCACCGACCAATTTCGGAACCATAGCTGCTGCCAGCCCACATACAGCCAGACGGAAGAGATCATAAAAGGCATCCGCCAATGGGAGGAAGTAACATTAGTGCACCCAATGGACAGCTGAGAGCGGAGCTCCACTGTTTTTCCCCATTAATTCATAGTTAAACTGCCCTCCCCCCTCACCCCAGGACCTGAATCACAGCTGCGAACGAAGAGATGAGTGCAGAAAAAGGGGAGAGCATGCCAGGGATGGCCACCTGGTGAAAGGCAATAGATTTAAAAGACTTTGCCTTCCAGGGCAGAAGTGCAGCTGCAGACAGCAACAAAATGGCGCTGTGAGAATTGCCCAGACCACAAGTGAGAGAACATGTGCGGCCAGCGGCTGAGTCAGAAGATGAAACAGCAGCGCTTCTCACCAAACAGGAGCTCTGAGTTAAAAAAAAAAAAAAAAAATCAAAGAGGTTAGGTCTGACATTGGGGGACTTGTGAAGGAGCACAGAACAGAGGTTGCTGAACTACGTCTGTGTGTGGCTGACTGTGAAGAACAGATGGAGGCTATGAGCTCTACAGACAGGTTCAGGAATTAGCCTTTTAGCACGTGGGACTTGCTTTAAAAGTTGAAGATCTGGAAAAACGAATGTGGAGAAGTAACTTGCAAATAAGAGGGATACCGGAGTGCCTGGAATTTGCTGAGGCCCAGCACATGGCTCAGGATATGCCAAGCTATTCTGTGCTATTGGGCAGAGGAGGCCACAGAGTGGGAGGTTAAAATAGAGCAAGCACATTGGATGCTAAGGCACCCCAGGGACTTTATAATCTGTTTGCATGAGTGTGATATCAAGGACAGACTGATACAAAAAATGCATGCTCTTAATAAGCAGGAGTGGAAGGGCTGTCAAGTAACGCTCTACAATGATTTGGCAGCAGCCACAATGCTTCAGAGATAGACATACAGGCCTATCACTATTTAGCTTCAGCAAAGTAAGATCTGATATAGATAGCTATATCCAATGAGACTCATTTACTGTCAATGGTACTACAGGGAAAGCGAGTACATCTGCGGAAGTAGGAGATGTAAGAGCTGGGGATCAAGGGGATCTCGATACAAGAAGAACCAGCAGAGGACGAGCCCCATTAGTGTCCGAGATGACAAAGCTCTCACGCAGGCCGAGAACCAGCAGCAATGGGCAGCACAAAAAAGCAAAGTGCCCTGAGGTGGGAGCAGGAATTGTACAGGGTTATGAATGGGATTGATGCTGGGCCACATGGCTCAGGAGATACTGGAATTGGACTGCTTCATGAAGAGTGATATCCTTTTGTTAAGTTGGACTGGGCCAATTATGGGTTGATGAGGGGTTACTGGTAGGGGGGATATTAACACTAGAAGCCCCAAAAGGCATTTTACCTAGAAACCCCAAAGTACGTCAATTGACGCATTATCACGACGACTGCATTTAGCATGAAATGCAGATGTGAATTAGTTTGAAGTTACTTATTTGTTTAATATGTGCAGTATGTGACGTCATTACATGACATTATCATGTGTTTATTGGTTTGTAATTTCGGGGTAAAACTAGAAACAAATGGTGTCTGGAGAATGTTCATCATTGGTCTACGTCTGGGCCTAGTGTCAGCCTGTGCATTAATCAAGTCCTTGAGGGTGTTCGGTGCCAAGTTACATTGGATTTTGAAAAGGATGAGGGCTGATTTGAATTTAATTCTGAGCATGATGGGTAGTCAGTGTAGATGGCACAGGATAGGAGTGATGTGTAAGTGTCTTGCAGAGCCTGTGAGGATACGAGCAGCCGTATTCTGTACCATTTGTAGGGGGCGAGTAGTCGATGCAGGCAGTCCGAGGAGAATGGAGTTGCAGTAATCCAGGATGGGTGTTATTATTGCTTGACAGACTGTCCTGAAATAGTCTTGGCTTAGTATGGGCTTTAGCCGTTGAATGATGGCCAGTTTGTGGTATGCATTCTTTGTAGTTCTGGCGATGTGGGAGTGGAAGTTCAGGTTCTTATCTAGGATTATTCCCAGGTATTTTATTTTTATTTTATTTAGACAGTTTTGTATACCACCTTATCCTTCAATCAAAGTGCTCACAACACAGTTTAACACAAGGGGATTATAAGACACATACACTAATACTTATAGGGAACTGCTAGGTACATATGACCTAGATTGGCCACTGTTGGAAACAGAATACTGGGTTTGATGGACCTTGGTCTGACCCAGTATGGCATATCTTATGTTCTTATGTAACATGGGCAATGGAGGGTTAAGTGGCTTGCCCAAGACCACAAGGAGCACCTGTAGGACTAGAAACCCCAGTCCTTCCTGCCCAAGGTTGCTGTCCTCTAGTGGGATTTGAACCCCTGACCTTCCGGCCCGAGGTAACTTGCCCCAACCACTAGGCCACTCCTCTCTTTTTGATGGGGATGGATTCATTGATGAGGTTAACATGCTGGGGGGGGGAGTGAAATTGTTGTTGCGTGTGACGAACAAGGCTTCAGTTTTCTTATAGTTGATCTTGAGGTTGTTGTTAGATAGCCAATGGGATAAGTCATGGAGGCAGTTGGTTATAGGTGCATAGTCAGGCTTGTCTAAGTCAATTTGGGTGTAGACCATGATGTCTTCGGGATAGGAGAATTCCACTGTAGCAGCAAGGGGGGATAGACAGACTCATGGGTCGTGTGAGCCGGTGGAGGAGTGTTAGTTTGCCTCGCTGAATGTCAGAGCTTAGGATCCTGGCGCAAGCGTAATATGCTTTGGAGAGAGTGCACACATGAGAGCTGATATGTTATTTCTTCAGGAGACTCATCTGTCAAGAGATGCAAGAACACTTACTGAGGTGTAAACGTTAACAGACTGTGTTCCTGGCAGTGAGACAGAGGAACCCAAGGGGGGGGGGCATTCTATTCTGTGAGTGGTGGAGGTGGAGGTGACGCAGTAGTGCGGCAATGCAACTGGGCATTTCTTACTGATGCATATAGTACTGGATGGGTGGAGGTGTTTCTGCAAAGGTGTACGCCCCAAATATAAACCAGGGGGCTTTTTTCACAGAGGTTGACAGCACTCAGCAAGGCTAGTCGTCGCCCCAGTTATATTGGGAGGGGATTTTAAATTAACTAGAGAAAGCATAGTTACTCACCTGTAACATGTGTTCTCAGAGACCAGCAGAAATCAGTCCTCACATATGGGTGATGTCAGGGCCGATGGAGCCCACGAGGAGCATTTCCCCAGCATGTGTGGTCCCTTTCCCGTCCAAGGGTGCCAACTTGCTCAGTCAGATGACATAGCTAAGATGGCATTCAAACATAAAACAGAAGGACGGCAACTCCAAGGGGAGCAGGGAGGGTTGTGAGGACTGATTCCTGCTGTTCCCGGAGAACATCTGTTACAGGTGAGTAACTATGCTTTCTCCAGGAACAAGAAGTAGTCAGTCCTCACATATGGGACTCCCTAGCTCCAGGCTGCTGAGGACCGAACCACAACTGTACCAATGGCGACCGGACGGGTAGCCATGAGTTACAGAAGGCGAGTCCCCGCTGAGAGACTCTGCAAGACCCTAGCATCCAACAACACTATCATTCCAGTAGCCTGAACACAGAAGGGTCAGAGGGTAGGAGTTGCCTACACTCCAAGAATATTATGCAGCATTGCCTGACCAAAGGCACTGTCCCTACAGGATTCGCTTTCCAAGCAGCAGTGTGCTGCAGACGTGTGAACGGATGACCAAGTGGCAGCTCTGCAAATTTCTGTGACCGGCGGCCATCGCCTTCACGTGATGCGCTGTGATCCGGTGCTCCAGGGAGAGGCCCTCCCACTCATAGGCGAGATCAATGCAGCCCGCCACCCAAAAGGATAGGGTATGCTTAGTTACAGGGATCTCCAGTCTGCTGGGGTCATAGGACACGAAAAGCTGAGGTGCTTTGTGGTGGCCCTGGGTCTGCTGTAGATAGAAGGACAGGGCTTGTTTACAGTCCAGTGTGTGGAGTATGAGCTTCTCCCTGCAAGCATGAGGTGGACGAACCTGACATTGCCTGATGCATGGTCAGGATGGCAGAAATACCGTGTTCCAGGACCACCATTCTGGGCCCTGCGCCGGTGCTCTAGCGAGTGTAGCCTCGCGCAGTCACCGCCGACTCCTTCCTAGAGACCTGGGGAGGGGTGGGGGGGCATTGCTCAGAGTCGTCAGAGTCCCTCTGTGGGACCTTACAGTGTTTCCCTGATGAAACCTCGACTGGTTTCGAGGATTTTTCTTTTTCTTGCCAGGGTCCGGCATCTTTCCATAGGAGTCGCCACCGTGGGACTCTGAAGACACCCAGGCCTCATAGAAGGTGTTCGGCTTTGGGCTCAGCGTCGGGGAAGCTGGGGCTGAGCTGGACTGCAGGAACATCATCTCCTGCAATTCCGACCTTTTCTTGTTAGTCTGAGGAGTCATGGCCTGACACAGGTCGCAGGAGGTACTGTCGTGGTCCGGGCCAAGGCAGTGCAAGCAGCAGTTGTGGGTGTCTGTGACAGACATAATTTGACTGAACAATCACACTCTTTAAAGCACCGGGAGATATGGTGGATCACACTCAGACAGGGTCAATGACCCCGGGGCGAAACAGGGCGTGAATGCCAGTTGAGGCAGACCTCGATGTAAAAAAAGAGAAGGGGAGTGAGAATAGTGTCGGGGATAGGGACGGCGTCAGCTCGAGGCGGGAAAAGGAACTGGTATGCAAACCAGAAAACTCCTCAACTAAGGATAATTTTTTAAAGGAATTTTTCTGGGGAAATAGGGCATGCGTCAATTGGGCGTCACAGAAAAAGAGAGAATGAGCAAGATGGCATCCTTGGCGGGAAGGAGACCAAGCATGCATGGTAGCATTCCCAAAGGCTTTGTTTGAAAGCTGGAGAAATGCTCCGTGCGGACTCCATCGGCACCAACATCACCCATATGTGAGGACTGACGTCCTGCTTGTTCCTGGAGAACTGCGGCTAGACAATTTGGGGGAAGGGAGTTGGGGAGGGTGGAGACACAGGCAAAAGTGGGTCCAATTAGTGGATGCTTTTAACCTGATTGACAGTTGGAGGGTGTGTGAGGGCCGCAGTCGGCAATATACATTTTACTGCCACCCGCACCATAGCTATAGTCGTATAGATATGTTCTGGCTGGACTGCATGTGGGCAGAGCGCATCAGGCAGGTGGAGAATGGGGACATTTCTTGGTCTGAGCATGCTCCCATAGGTGTGATGTTGTGCTGGGGACAGAGGGGCTTCAGCCTTGAAGTTTTGATAGCTGAATCACTCAGCATGTTGAAGGATGGCCAGAGGCACAGCACACACCCTCGTGGGATCGGCGCTCAAAATTATGTCAGGGGCACACTGACCAAAGCGCACAACTGTGCGTGATCGGGTCGCCATCGGCATGGAGATACTTGGGTAAGCTACGCAGTTGCGATGTCCACCGGGGGGGGGGGGGAGAGTGGGGGGGGGTGGTAATACAGGGAGGCTTAGCCAACCCTCATGCCTTCGTTGCAGTATGACATCTTTTTCTTTTCTTTTTTCAACTTTAAAGTGAAAGAAAAATAATAATCACGGAGCAAAAGAGCTAACAGGCACCCCTGCAGAGGATCCTCGTGATCCTGAATAAACCAAGTGTTATACTGACTCTCAGCCAAAAACTTCTTCCCAAGATTAACTGTGGGTCAGACCAGCCAGCAGGGTATCTCATATATATCCTGGGATTCCCCCAAGACTGAGCTCAACTGGTCAGTGGGCTCCAGTGCCTGTCAGGTGCTCTAGACCTTAGCTGTAGAGGAAAACAGCAACCATCACCTGCTGGAGACAGAAAAAAATACTGAGGGCTCTCTCTAGCTGTGCTAGGTTTATGCCATAATTCTAGTTTTTATCTCCGTCTCCATCTGCTGGAAGGGGGAGATACCTCGTATTTGTCTGGACTGGTCCTAGCAGGAAGATCTGGAATGATTGTTTTCTTCACTATGGCTTTCACCAGTGCATCCACCCTGGGTTCTCTCAATTTCTCTCTCTTCGGTACTAAAGGGTCTCTGGAGCTTTCCATTCTGCAGAAATAAGAGCCGAGATTTCTGGATGCAACTCGTATAGGGAAAGCTTTAAATGGTGCTCTCATGCTCCAAAATTTGATCCCCACCAAAACAGTGGGCAGCGCAGGGGCTTTGGAAATACTCAATGCCTCCAAGGATTAAGTAATTATAGTTGAAAGTTTTTCCCTATGGAACAACCTCACCACTGTAGGGTAATCAGTGTCCCCACAGGAATACAAGACCATATAACTCCAATACTACATGATCTACACTGACTACCAATCTCTTCACGGGCAAAATATAAATCAACGGTCACCATCTTCAGAATTAAAAACAATATGTCATCAGGAATACTACATGAACTCATCAGAACCAAAGCAAGCAAAAGACCAGACAAACAGCATCAAAAACAACATACCAACACCTAGTCTATTCACAAGAACCAACAAATCCACATCCATGTGAGCCTTCTCTCTTGCTACCCCTGCTATTTGGAATGTCCTCCCAGATAATCTAAGATCAACAGATATAAAAGTCGTCCAGAAGTTGCTCAAAACCACCCTATTCACTGAACAATTCAACGAAGACTACCAATCACCCCAATCACTCCACAAGCCGATTTACACAAGCCATGACACCTACACCAATCATCCCATTATCCTTGTTAAAATGTATATTGTTTAGTTGATGTTACAAGAGCCTATACAAAATTTTTGAAGTTATGATGTTACTGTTGATATTTGCAAGTTCTTTGTATAAGTTAAAGTTTATTGTAAACCGCCTTGATTAAATGAAAAGACGGTATAGAAAATGTGTTAAATTAAATAAAATGTCTCCTTCCTTTAAGGATCCATTACTGAGCTTCTTTATTTTATTTAACTGTATGTATATACTGCTTTTCACCAGGTCAAGGCGGTTTACATGGAACAAAAGTAAAATACATTATAACTGTGTCATTAAACTATATACAAACATGCAACTTTGAACCCTTAACTATATAAAAGATCCATAAATCTTAACTATATACACTTCTGGCTATCTACAGTTGTAATGACAGGCATCTTGTAATGTTCTTTCGGGGGGGGGGGGGGGGGTCATGAGCTTGGGTTGAAGTGTTCCTTGAACAAATGTGTTTTTAAATGTTTTCTGAAAGTCGTTAGGTCAATGATGTCCCTGAGTTGGTATGGCAGCTTACATGCTTGCTGAATGAATTTGATTCTGATGTGGGGGATGACGAGGGTGTTCATTGTGGATATCTGTCTAGATCTATGTGGTTAGGAGAGCTGAAGCAGTGAGTGGAGGTGTATGTGTGTGTGTGTGGGGGGGGGGGTCTGGATTACTTTGTGGGTTAGTATGATGGCTTTGTATGTTATGCATTTCTGTAGTGGGAGTCAGTGAAGCTGTTTTAGTATTGGGGTGACGTGATCTTGCCTTGTTGCTGCTTGTAGGGTTCTGGCTATCAAATGGAGCGCTGTTTGGAGTGGTAGGAGTGTGGCAGTCCTTGGTAGATGACATTGCAGTAATCTAGGTGAGGTAGTATTGAGGCTTGTAGTACAGTAAAGAAGTCTGCAGGTTCGAGTAGTCATCTGAGGCACTGGAGAGCCTGTGCTATCTGGTAAATTGTTCGGGTGATTTTATTTATGTGGGGTTTGAATGTCAGATGTTGGTCGAGGGTGACCCAAAGGTATATGACTTCAGTCTTGGTTTTTATTGTAGTGTGTTCAGTGTTATTGTAGCGGGGCGGGGGGGGGGGGGAGAGAGGGGGAGACGACAAAGGTGGTGTCAATTATGTAGTGTGCCTCAGTCTTGTTGTAGTTGATTTGCAGATTGTTGTCTCTTAGCCAACAGCACCTTAATCAGAAACAGCAGCAGAGAGGACAGATTGAGAATCCTAGTCTTTATTAGCCTCCAGAACAGTTTCTTGGACTGTTTTGGCTCCTCTGAGCCACTGACACCAGCATTCAGATCTTGCCCCTGAGACAACCCTGAGATTGTTTCAAAAGGAAAGCCTTGTGCAAAATCAGTACAACTTCAGAGGAGTAAGATTTACATGAACCCAAGGGCTACTCTGCCCCTGAAATTTCTTCAGGAGCTCTTCCAGAAAGAGACAGAAGTTCCTGTATGTCACTGAATGAAGGCCAACAGCATAGAAGCACAAGGAACATGGCTGAGTGAAGGGATGGCATAGGCAGGCTGCCTGAGGAATTTCTCTGTTCAGCAGTACTCACAGAAGGCTCGGACCAGGATACCCTAAGCTCGGAATGGCCCTGCTGCTCTGCCATGGCAGTATCCACATTGCCCCGAGCTCCCTTAACAGCCCCACAGGGGGAACAGTGTTTTGCATCCTTTAATGGGACCTCCTCATCCTGTGCTCCAATCACTGCAGCACCACTTACAAGAGTAGCAAAATTAGCAGCTTCGGCAAGGAAGAAAATGTTAGCGAACAGCCATTCCTGAGAATAGAAGCTGCAGCTGCACAGAGATAACCAGCACGCCTGAGCTCTCTCAGACAAAGGCCGTTGCAGCTACTGGAATGGTTAGCGTTGAATGGCAGCCTAAACTCTTATCAGTACAGAGAGATACCACTGACAAAAATGTCTTCTGTCCCAAAGTGAAACCTCCTACCTGAGAGGCTTTCCACTGACTTAAGCAAACAAAGTTCCTACTTTTTTTTTTTTTTTTTTTTTTAAATATAGACTAAAGACGAATTTCATAGGGTCCCTGCAAGGAGGGATCCACACTCTTCTGGATATCTCCCTTTATAGGAATGTGTCTTTCTGGTTCCTGCTCCTCCCTCTCTCTCCCCTCAGGGTTGCTCTACTGGGAGACCAATTCTCCAAAAGGGCCTAGAAGCTACGATTTCATATGGTCCAGAAGCAATGTGCACAGCATTTCTGTCACCATCTACTGGAGACAGAGAAACACTAGTGAGTACAGACAGTGCACAGTGCCCTTATAGGGAAGAGCTCATAGCTGACTGGTTCTCTGTCTCCATCTGCTCCAATGTCTCCCATTGGTTCTAGATTGGATTGGCCAGATAGAGATAAGGAATATGCCTTTATATACGCATGAGGAATATTCCTACACTCATTTTAGGAAGCCTTAAAAATCTGGCTATTTGTGTTGGCCTCTACAGACGCATGAAGTGGGGCTTTTAATTTTCTTCTACTCAGGACTAAAACTGAACTTCTGATCTTCCCCCTAAAACCTCCTCCCTCCTTTCTCTATCGCTGTTGAAAATACTCTTCTTCCTGTTACATCTGCCTGCAACCTTGGGGTCATCTGACTCCTCCCTTTCCTTCTCCTCACATATTCAACAAATGGCGAAAACGTGTCGCTTCTTTCTTACATTAACGAAATTCGTCCAGTCCTCTCTGAACACACTACTAAAACTATCATCCACTCCTTGATTTCCTCCCATATTGACTATTGCAATCTTCTCCTTGCTGGTCTCCCTAAGTCTCATCTCTCTCCTCTCCAATCTGTCCAGAGCTCTGCTGCACTGCTAATCTTCCGCCAACCCCGTCACATTCATATTACCCCTCTTCTAAAGTCACTTCACTGGCTCCCCTTCCCACATCCAATTTAAACTTCTCCTTCTAACATATAAATGCTTTCCCTCTTCTGCCCCTCTCCCTATATCCTTCCTCGTGAACTCTGTTCCTCTATGCCATTGTCTTGCACTAGCAGCTCCAGACTACGGTCTTTTCACCTTGCCCTCTAAGTCCATGCTGTCTTTGTAGCCGCTTTTGGATCCTAATCCCTCATTCTCCTTGTGTCTCCTTTCCCTATTGAACCCCTTGTTTCTCTTCTTCTGTAAATCGTAGGCTCTATGAGCAGGGACAGTCTTCTAGATGTGTTTGTACAGCGCTGCATATGCTTTGTAGCGCTTTATAAATGAATAATAGTAATATGACCTTGTAATTTGTGATGCTTTGCTGTCCCCTCTCTTCCTTCTCTGTCTGCCTGCAAAGGGCAGTATAAAAAACTGAAAGAAGCCATAAATCTTTCAGCCTAGTGGTGCAGCAGAGTAATCAGATTTTTTCTTATATTTTGCATTTCCGTTATTCTGTTTTTAATCCTAATAGGTAACACCACATATTAGTTTTATACCTTTTGTTTTTAACTTTTATCTAAGCTTAAAAGAACAGTTAAGCAAATTTTATGAATAGATATCATACTGGCAGCTTAAATAGAAGAATTTCTTTAAGTGCATTTCATCACAGTAGGAAGGGCATTTATACACTGCTGTTTGGGGACTTCTTAGGCACACCACTACAGGCAACAGTGTGATTATCTCAGAATTTGTATGACACACCAGTGTTCCCAGACATTAAAATATAATCTATATGACAGAATACCTCTACTTTGACTCCTTGCACATATGGCATACTATCTATTATCTCACAGTATTCTTGTGTTCCATTATCCTGTTTTTCTAGTTAATTTATATCATAGTTAAATAAAAATGTAACTACCTTTCCCTCCCCCCTCCTTCCTCTGTGGTATGCCAAAGCCCCTCAGGCTAGAGAATCAGAACCCAGAACACACACTTTCAAACTGATATTTATATATAAAAATGGATATAGATGGATAAAATGGACTGATCAGATGGGTGCATAACACTGAAGCTAATTATTTTTTGCATTAATCAGAAATGTGGCTCTGTGGGTTAAAATTTTTATTTTGAGAATATCATAGCAATATTTGAATATGGTGATGGCTCTCACTCAATATCTGGAGTGACTGCACTAGTAAATATTACTTATCACCGGAGACAAATCATTCATACCCCCAGCTACCCTAACAATAAAGAACACTGAACTAAAAGTACAGACTGAAGTTAACTAAGCACAACCCTGGGATTAGCACCTAAACTTTAAATCCCACATAAAAAAAAGACAATCAGAACGATGTATAACAAAATATCAACCCTTCAGTACCTACGACCACTACACTCCAATCCTCTCACTTCCTCACAGTATTCCAGGCCATAATTTCCTCCCTCTGACTTAAATCCCATATCGCTAAAACTGCAAATAAGGCCTATCTTCGTTTCAAGATTATTAGAAAGCTCAAGCCTTTACTCCACCAAGACCATTTCCACACAGTGTGTCAAGCACTTATCACACCCCTCCTCGATTATGGAAACTTACTGTATCAGGGCCTTCAACAGACTTTACACCCACTCCAAATGGTGCAAAACACTGCAGCAAGCATCACTGGCACTGTAAGGACAGATCATATCACTCCTGTCTTACAGCAGCTGCACTGTCAGATCAAAGTTCAAAATACTCCTAATCATCTTTAAAATATATCATTTATCGGCAGATGCACTCCAAAATATAACAAGGGATACCATTAATAGACCAAGAAGAAATAATATTAAATGACAACAGAATCGGCACACCTGCAGAATATCGCAAGACCAAGCAAGCAACTTCAAAAAGAGCTCCTTCACTCTTGGCGTCCACACTTTGGAACTCTCCCCCCCCCAATGGGCCTAAGGACTATGAGTGATTCCAAAGATTTTCGTAAAGCCCTTAAAACCTTGCTCTTCACTGAAACTTATGAGCTAATAGACAATCAATAGTTTCCACTGTACAGTCTACTATTACTTCCATCAACTTGTCATTAGATATTACGTTTATATAATGATTGTATAATGTTTTATGTACCTCATGTTTCATGTAACCTTCCACTTGTAATGTTGCCACTTTGATTGTAGGATAAAGTAGGACATAAATCTGTCTAAATAAATAAATACTGTAACACAATATACCGTGGACTACCAAAATTCACCCTCCTACCACTACACACTGCCCTACACACAGCTGCTTGCATCATACAAGGTGCCACAAAGTACAAACACAACACCCATCCTAAAACAACTTCACTGGCTTCTTCTGTCTAGCAGATTCAAGTACAAGGTCATTCTACTAACCTTCAAGACAGTCAGCAATCAGCTGTCCACCTACAAACCTTATTACAAAAAACACAAAGTGCCAGATCAAGAAGGCAGAGCACACAAAACATGCTGAATATACTACATGAAAAAAAACAAAGCATAGTTACTCACCTGTAACAGGTGATGTAGGGAGGCAACTCCAAGGGGAGGAGGGAGGGTTCTGAGGATTCATTCCTGTTGTCCCTGGAGAACACCTGTTACAAGTAACTACGCTATCTCCAGGAACAAGCAGGAAGTCAGTCCTCACATATGGGACTCTAGCTTCAGGCTGAAGAGGACTGAACCACAACAACATTACCGGTGACCCATCGGATGGTCATAAGTTGCAGAAGGTGAGTCCCCATAGAAAGACTCTACAAGACAAGGGCGTGCAGCGACATCATCACTCCGGTAGCCTGAACACAGAAAGGTCAGAGGGCAGGAGCTATCTACACCCGAAAATATTACAGAGTACTGCCTGCCCAAAGGCATTGTCCCTATGGGACTTGCTCTCCAGGCAGTAATGAGCTACAAATGTATGAATCGAAGACCATGTTGCGGCCCTGCAGATTTCCGTCACCGGCACTGAGCGGAGTTTAACCACCAACGTGGCCATAGCCCACATGTGATGTTCAGTGATCCGGTGCTCAAGGGAGATGCCCACTCGCTTATAGGCGAGGGCAATGCAGTCCGCCACCCAAGTGGACAGAGTTCGCTTCGTAACCGGACGTCCCAGCCTACTAGGGTCCTATGACACAAAGAGCTGAGGAGCTTTGCAATGGGCCTCGGTCCACTGCAGGTAGAAGGACAGGACCCGCTTACAGTCTAGCATATGCAATATCTGTTACTCCCTGCCAGTGTGGAGCTGTGGGAAAAAGGTAGGAAGGACCACCTTCTGGTTGAGGTGAAAGGGAAATACCACCTTGGGGAGGAATTTGGGGTGCATACAGAGCACTACCCTGTTCCTGTAGAACCTTGTATATGGGGGATCCGCCACCAAGGCCTGGAGTGAGCTTACTCTGCGAGCGGACATGATGGCCACTAGAAAAAACACTTTCCAGGAGAAGTATCACAAATGGCAGGTGGCCAAGGGCTCGAACGGCAGTCTGGTGAATTGGGAGATCACCACATTAAGGTCCCATTCCGCCACAGGAAGGCAAAGAGGGGGCTTTGATAGCAAGAGGCCCCAGAGGAACCTGGAGACCATGGGCTGGTTTGAGAGGGATTTCCCCTCTATAGTGTGATGGCGAGCGGCTGTGACACTCAGGTGTACCC
Source organism: Ichthyophis bannanicus (assembly GCA_033557465.1). Classification (NCBI taxonomy): domain Eukaryota; kingdom Metazoa; phylum Chordata; class Amphibia; order Gymnophiona; family Ichthyophiidae; genus Ichthyophis; species Ichthyophis bannanicus. The sequence goes on from CM066045.1 coordinate 61,589,323, forward strand.
TCACCAAGTTCGACTTCAGGCTGGCGTGCGAGAGGTGCAGTAAAGTATAGTTACTCACCTGTAACAGGTGATCTCCGGGAACAGCAGGAATTTAGTCTTCACATATGGGTATCGTTGGTACCGAAGGAGCCTGTGCGGTAATGCTCCCCAGCGTCCAATTAGAAAGCTTTTGGGAGCATCCCACAGCGCCTGCGCGTGCTGCCTTTCTGCCTTTCCCAACTGTCACTCTCCAGTTGAGTTTAAAGCTGAGACAAAGAGAGAGAGAGAGGGAAAGATAAAAGAGAGAGAGAGGGACAACTCCTAGGGGAGGTGGGTGGGTTGTGAAGACTAAATTCTTGCTGTTTCCGGAGATCACCTGTTACAGGTGAGTAACTATGCTATCTCCAGGAACAAACAGGAATGTAGTCTTCACATATGGGGACTCCCTAGCTCCTGATGCCAGGGAGATGGCCCCAGAAAGTTGTGTGCCCTTGTGAAAGGGCTCCACTTCCCTCCATGGATCTGGCATCCTACCAGGGATGGTGGGTAAGAGTTGATTAGGTATGGAACAGGTGTTGGAGAACAGCCTGACCAAACAAGGCATCCCGGCGGGAGTCCTTGTCCAAGCAGTAATGGGCTGTGGAGGTATGAACCGAGGCCCAAGTGGCTGCTCAACAGATGTCATCGATAGACAGAGTGAAGATGAGCCATAGAAGCTGCCATGGCCTTCACATTGTGAGCTGTGACATGGCCTTCCAGAGGAAGGTTTTTACTCTCATAGGCAAAATATATACACTGTGCAATCCAGCTGGACAGTGTTCTCTTGGAAACTGGAAGTCCCAAATGACTAGGATCAAAAGCAACAAAGAGTTGAGAAGACTTTCTATGTTGCTGCATCCTCTCTAAGTAAAAGGCTAAGGCTCTTTTACAGTCCAAAGTATGAAGATTCCTTTCTGCATTTGAGGCATGAGGCCTTGGGAAAAAAACAGGAAGGTAAACCGCTTGATTTAAATGAAAAGGTGAGACCACTTTTGGCATAAAGTGCGGAGGAGTCCTAAGGACTACCTTATCATGATGGAACCTTGTGTAAGGAGGATCAGCCACTAAAGCTTGCAATTCACTGATGCGGCATGCTGATGTGATTGCAATAAGAAAAATAACCTTCATGAGTTGCCCAAGAACTAGATTTAAGTCCCATGCCACCGGTGGTGGCTGAATGGGAGGCTTAGTTAAAAGAAGGCCTCTCATAAATATCGCTATGAGAGGATGAGAGGAAACAGGTTGTCCATTTAAAGGCTTGAGAGAAGCTGCAATAGCACTCAAATGAACTCTTACTGAATTGGTCTTAAGTCCTGCATTTGACAAATGAAGGAGATACTTCAGTAATGATTCCAGGGGAATCGCAAGAGGATCAAGACCCTTCTGCGAACACCATATGGTAATCCTTTTCCACTTGAAAGCATAAGAGCGTCTTGTGGAAGGTTTCCTGGAAGCAGAAAGGATATCCTTTACCTGCTGAGAAAGGTTAAGACCATGCAGTTCTAGGCTTTCGCAAACAGGCCCTGAGATGCAGAGACTGGGAATTGGGATGCCACAGCATCCCGTCCTCTTGAGACAGGAGATCTGGAGCAGATCCTAACTCCAGAGAGGGAGCTTGAGAGAGATATGGTAGTAGAGGGTACCACACTTGCTGTGACCAATGTGGAACTATGAGAATCATATGGCCTCTGTCTCTCTGAAGCTTGAATAAAGTTTTGGGAATTAGGGGAATGGATGGGAAGGCATACAGGAAGTCCCGACCCCAATAGAGGAGGAAAGCATCCCTGGCCTGAGAATTCTGAGCCGGAATTCTGGAACAGAAGCGGGGAAATTTGGCATTCAATGGACTTGCAAAGAGGTCTATGTCCGGGGTTCCCCAATTTTGAAAAATGTTTGCCACTTGGTCTACATGGAGAGACCATTCGTGTGGAAGCAGTACTTGACTGAGTCTGTCTGCCTAAGAGTTTTGAATGCCTGGAAGATACATCGCAAGGAGATGAATCTGATGCTCTCTGGCGAGGGCCCATAGTCGCAGAGCTTTGTTGCAAAGTGACAGAGAGCCTGCTCCGCCCTGCTTGTTCACATAGAACATGGCTACTTGATTGTCCATTTGAATGAGGACTGTCTTGTAGCTGAGCTGGGTGTGGAACACTTGAAGAGCAAGGAAGATTGCTCTGAGTTCCAGGAGGTTGATGTGTAGACCGGCCTCCTGTGGAGTCCAGGTACCCTGGGTGGAGATGCCCTGCAGATGAGCTCCCCAACCCATCTGCAAAGCATCTGTAGTTAGAGTAACCTGGGGTGGGGGTTGTTGGAAAGGGGACCCCACCAGAAGGTTTTGGGGTGACTGCCATCATTGGAGGGACAAAATAAGGCGACTTGAGTTTGCTATTTTGTCTGACGGGCAACCTGAAGCCTGAGTCCATTGAGTGGATAAGGTCCACTGGGCTGCTCTCATATGGAGGCGGGCATAAGGAACCACATGCACAGTGGATGCCATGTGGCCTAGCAATTGTAACTTTTCCCGAGCAGTGAGGTGAGGCTTTAGCACTGCTTGGGAAGCTAGCTGCACAATGCGAAGGCAGCAGGGCTGTGGAAGATAGGCCCGTGTCTGTCTGGTATCCAGCAGAACTCCTATAAACTCTAGGGAGTGAGTGGGAGCTAGGTTGGATTTTGGGAAGTTTATGACGTCCCAAATACTGAAGGATACACATTGTGCGAGAGAGAGAAATCCTGGCCTCTGGTTCTGACGGGGCTCGAATGAGCCAGTCGTCTAAGTAAGGGAAGACAAATATTCCCAGGGTGCGAAGAAATGCTACTACAGTCATGCATTTCGTGAATACCCTTGGTGCAGAGGCCAGGCCAAAAGGAAGAACTCTGTATTGGTAGTGCTTCCCTTGAAAAAGAAAGCGAAGGAACTTTCGGTGAGTTGGATGGATGAGTACATGGGTGTACGCATCCTTGAGATCTAGAGAACAAAGCCAATCCTGACTCTTAAGGTATGGTAGCAGAGTTCCTAGAGAAATCATTTTGAACTTCTCTTTGAACAGGAATTTGTTTAATTCTCCGAGGTCCAAAATGGGTCTGTGTCCTCCTGTTTTCTTTGGGATAAGGAAATAGGGGGAATAGAACCCTGTACCTTGTTGAGGAAGGGGTACCTCTTCTATTGCCCCCTGGGCAAGAAGTAAAGTGACTTCTTGACCTAACTGGGTGTTGAGAGAGGTCTGAGAAGAGAACTGTCTTACCCTTGTAGGAGGGGGCATGCTGATGAAACGAAGTTTGTAACCCTCTCTTACAATGGACAGAGCCCAATCTTCTGCTGTTATCTGTCCCCATCTAGGGGCAAAATGACATAACCTTCATGGAATGGCGGAAGGCTCCGTGCCCGTCAGGGTCAGGAAGGCAAAGTTCTCTAGATGGAAGTCAAAGCCCCTATGGAGGCAGAGTCTGCTGAGCCGGCTGAGGCTTAGCAACTTTTGTTTTGCGTTTTTTAGGCTGTTGCTGACCCTTCTAGGCAGACTGACCTGAACGATGTCCTTGTTGGGTATAGGAGGGGTAAAACTTCTTTCTAGTGAAGAATGCAGGATCAGCTGTGGACTTGGATAATCTATCCAAGGTGGTATTATCAGCATCTAGCTCATTAGCTTTCTCTTGCCAATTTTTGCCAAAGAGATTTTCCCCTGTGCAAGGAATATTCCCCAGTTTATCCTGTACCCAAAGTTCTAAGTCAGATGCCTGGAGCCAAGCAATCCTGCGTGCACCTCTTGCAATAGCAGAAGTTCTACTTATGCACTCAAAGCAGTCAAAGGCTGCACGATTGACAAATCTGGAAACTTCCTGAGCATGTTTGACAAGTGCAAGGTAATCTTGCCTCTTATCAGGAAGGAGAGGGCTCATAAGCTCTAAATCTCCTGTAACTTCCTTAAGGAACATCCCCATATATAGAATATAGGAACTAATCCTGGCAGAAAGCATAGAAGCCTGGAAAGTTCGACGTCCAATGGCATCAACAGTTCTACATTCACGTCCCGGAGGATTAGATGCATGTCTTTTTGCACTTTTGATCCTTCTCATAGCTGATTCCACCAACATGGAATGGTGGGGCAGCTGAGGTTTTTGGAATCCAGGACAGGGAGGAACTTGATACATGGTACTGAGCCTACGAGAATGAGAAGGTGGTGAGAGGTGTTTCCCACATTCTTAGCATGAGATCATGCAAGATCTCATGATTAGGCAAAGTAGCTGCCTCTTTGGGAGCTTTAGGATACTGTAAAGTTTCCAATTCTTTCGCCCTAGGCTCTGTTTCAGGAGCCACTGTGATGGAAACACCTCGAGCCACATCCCGGATAAAATCCTGGAAGGATATATCCTCTGGAGGAGACATCCTATGTTTGAGAGAGGAAGAATCCTCAGGGAGAAGTACTCTGGTATCAACAGAGCTGTCAGAGTCTTCAGACTCGTCAGAGGATTCAAAGTATCTCCTGTCCGGGTAATCGTACAGTGCACGATACCGGTACCGATCGAAGTCAGTATCGACAGGGTCCGGTACCAACTTGTCAGTACCGGAGGACACAGCATGCGTCGGTACCGGTAGTCCACCTGCCAACGTCAATGCAATTGGCCCCGGTACCGATGTAGGTGCTGGTACCCGTTGAATTGTCTGAAGCGGTTTCGAGGGCATCGATGCCGAGAGAAGAGCCGCCAGACTGCGTTCAATAGCTAAGAATCTCTGGTCTATCGACGCCGCCGATGCCTGGGTATCAGTACCGGCCGAAGCGGCCGGTACCCCAGAGCATGGCACCAGTAGTTCTGCTGAGGTTGGGGCCTCGAGAACATCCTGGAGCCCCGATGATGCTTTGGAAGCCGAAGCCTCCCACCAGGGCAATTTTGCCGGTGCGAGTCCCTCAAGGGCAACACCAGAGGCATCTCGATACTTAGGAGACCTACCCTTTGAGGACCGGCTAGACTTATGCTTAGTTACCCGAGATCCATGGGAGGAAGACGAAGCCCTGGAAGATGTTGATGCCACAGATGCTGCATCAGAGGGAAAAAGGGAGCTAAGTTTAGCAGCTCGGTTTTGCTGACCCCTCTTCGACATCATCCCACAGGCAACACACTCAGAGATAGAGTGGTCAGGATCTAAACATTTGAGGCACTACTCATGGGTGTCAGTGACAGAGACGGTACCGCCACACTTGGAACACTTTAAAACCCGAAGCGTGTTTTTCCATTGTAGAGGAAAGTTGGGCCTAGTGCCCAAAATGGCACGTGGCACCAGAGAAGAAAAAAGCTGGAAGACTCCAGGAAGAGATTTTCTTTTTTTTTTTTTTTACAAGGAAAAGAAAGAAAGAACCGGCGGCACCGGTGCAGCGTCAAAGGAAGTCAGACGCGAACATAAAAAAGAAGAATAAATGGGATATTTTCTGCGGTGACAGGAGGTGCGACCTGCCGGCTCCGTGGAAAACGGAGAACTGGAGAGGGACAGTTGGGAAAGGCGGGAAGGCAGCACGCAGGCACTGTGGGATGCTCCCAAAAGCTTTCTAATTGGATGCTGGGGAGCGTTCCTGCGCAGGCTCCGTCGGTACCGATGATACCCATATGTGAAGACTACATTCCAGCATCGACATCGGTACTGGTACCGACTGCTTCGACATCGGTACCGGTACCGATTGAAGTCGGCATCGGAGTGTTCCAGTACCGACTTGTCGATGCCGGATAGAGACGCATGACTCGGTCCTGGTAGAATACCTGCCGATGTCGATGCAGTCGGTGCCGGTACCGGTTGAATTGTCTGAAGCGGTTTCAGGGGCATCGAGGCCGTGAGAAGAGCCGCCAGACTGCGTTCAATAGCCAAGAATCTCTGGTCTATCAACGCTGCCGATGCTTGGGTATTGGTGCCGGATGAAGCGGCTGGAACCCCAGAGCATGGCACCAGTGGTTCTGTCGAGGATGAGGCCTCGAGAACATCCTGGAGCCCTGTTAGTGCTTTGGAAGCCGAAGCCTCCCGCCGGGGCAATTTTGCCAGTGAAAGTCCCTCAAGGGCAATGCCAGAGGCATTTCGATGCTTAGAAGGAGATCTACCCTTTGAGGACCGGCTAGATTTATGTTTAGTTACCTGAGATACATGGGAGTAAGATGAAGCCCTGGAAGACGTCGATGCCATGGAGGCTGCATCGGAGGGAAAAAAGGTGCTAAGTTTAGCAGCTCGGTTTTGCCGGCCCCTTTTTGACATCATCCCACAGGCAACACATTCCGAAATAGAGTGGTCAGGACCTAAACATTTGCGGAACCACTCATGGGTGTCAGTGACGGAGATGGTGCTTCCACACTTAGAACACTTTAAAACCCGAAGCAGGTTTTTCCATCTTGAGAGAAAAAGTTTTGCCTAGTGCCCAAAATGGTGCGTGGCACCCGAAAATAAAATTACCGGAGAGACTCCTGAAACAAAGTTTTTGTTTGTTTTTTTTTTAAAAAAGGAAAGAACCACAGTCAGTACCGGTATAGCATCGAGGGAAGGCAGACGCGACCACAAAAAAGAATAAAAAGGGAAATTTTCTGCGGTGACAGGATGTGTGACCTGTTGGCTCCGCGGAAAATGAAGAATTGGAGAGGGACAGTTGGGAAAGGCGGGAAGGCAGCATGTAGGCACTGTGGGATGCTCCAAAAAGCTTTCCTATTGGACGCTGGGGAGTGTTCCCACGCAGGATCCGTCGGTACCGACGATACCCATACGTGAAGACTAAATTCCTGCTGTTCCCAAAGATCCTATTTACCTTAAAAGGTTATTATGACACGTTTCCATTTATTACTAACCTCTCTCTAGATAGAATTATACAAGGTGTAAAAAACTGATTTTCCACTGTATTCACTTCAACATTTTGTCATAACACTATTTTGAAACACCATTAAAAATACATAATTTCATACTCATATATTCATAAATCTAATACAAAACCACTCATACAACACCATTTATACACACAGCTATATAAACCCATAGCAATGTAAAAAAGACTTCACCAAGAACCCCCCAAATGTATCTAAACATCAACATATGCTCTCTAATAAGTGTAGAACAGCACCAAAGGTTCAAAATGTAACTTCTCTTTTACTTGCTCAGCCAATTCACCCTGTGTAGTTGATATTTAGATACATTTGGAGGGCTCTTGGTGAAGTATTTTGGACATTGCTATGGGTTTCTATAGCTGTGTGTATGAATGGTGTTGGATAAGTGGTTTTGTATTAGATTTTTAGGTTATGAATATATGAGTATGAAATTATGTATTTTAATGGAGTTTCAGAATAAAGCGTCATGACAAAATGTTCAAGTGAATACAATGGAAAATCAGTTTTTTTACACCTTGTATAAGTTCATCTAGAGTGAGGTTAGTAATAAATGGAAGAGGTGTAATAAAAACCTTTTAAGGTGAATAAATATCAGTTTAAACAGGACCACATAAAAGCAGGCCAAACATTTAAGATTAGGAACATATATTCAGTGATCTGACAAGCAAATGATCCAGCTGAAAATACACTTAAAGACATCCAGGTAATTTGTCCACATATGTTAAATGATGGTCACGCCACTAAATACTGATCCTCGTGATTTCTCTGTTTTTGTTTGAATACAACCCGACTGCAGTGGTGGAGGTGGTGAGTGAGGAGGTGAGGTGGTGGGATGTTACTTTGCCTCCAGCCTTATAATAACTGCAAAAACACTGCTACAATGAAAAGTGGTTAAAGAGTGATAACTTTTTTTTTTTTTTTTTTTTTTAAATTTAACCTTTATCTAGAATGGTCTCATTCCCCAACGCGCTTCCAGTTTGGCACTCCAGCAAGTCGCTCTCAGCACCCAGGATTTTTGAAGCCTGTGTTGCGTCCTGCCCCAGCACTGCCTCCAAGGCGGCCATTTCCTGCTCCAGTTTTTTCAAATTGTTCTGCATGATGTCCCGCTGCTGCAAGGGGAAGAAATAGTTACACATTTCTCCCGAAAACAAACATTTGTAAAAAATATTAGCTAAAGAGGATAAACCTAATACAACATTAACTCAAGCTTCAGCATTTAGTTACATTTGCTCTCGCTTATTCTTATTTTTACATCATAGGCATTGCTTAGGTTTATCTATAATACAATAAGCCGTTTTCCTGCCTTTTCTGCTCACTATCCCTTCCTCAGATAGCATGCAGGTAATAGAGGACTCTCAGTGCTGCTCATGGTCCAGCACAGATAGCCCAGGAGAAAGGTGGCCACCTTCGCTCCTTCCAGGCATGAGCACACCACCTCTGCAGCGCACTGAAGTCCCAGGCAACAGCCCAAGTCATAGGACTATCTAAACGGCATGTATTTTTCTTTTTAACGGAACAACTTAGAATATTCTATAGCACACCTGGATATGGCCACTTCTGTAACCTGCAATAGCATCCTGCAATCAGACAGATCAAAAAGAAAAACCTTTCTAAATCATTAGTTACTAACCATCAGCTTCAAGACCTTCTGTTGCAAGACTAGCACACTTCCTGGTCTTCAATTATGATGTTAAGCCACATGCTCTTGACTATGTCCTGCAACTCCCAAACTATAAGTAGGTTAAGTGTAGTTACTCACCTGTAACAGGTGTTCTCCAGGGACAGCAGGAATCAGTCCTCACTTATGGGTGATGTCAGCACCGACGGAGCCCGCACGGAGCAATTCCCCAGCTTTCAAAGAAAGCCTTTGGGATTGCTACCACACATGTGTGGTCCTCTTCCTGCCCAAGGGTGCCATCTTGCTCAGTCAGGTCCCTTAGCTCAAGCCCTACCAAGCAGATGGCAAGGGAAGGACAAAAATTCAGCAACTCATCAGGGGAGGCGGAAGGGTAGTGAGGACTGATTCCTGATGTCCCTGGAGAACACCTGTTACAGGTGAGTAACTACGCTTTCTCCAGGAACAAGCAGGAAGTCAGTCCTCACTTATGGGACTCCCTAGCTGCAGGCTATTGTTGTTAAGTGCCGTCGAGTCGGAGTCGACTCATGGTGACCCTCTGGATAGCTATCCTAAATTGTGTTAGGTCTTCAGTCAGGCGGCTCATTGTTGACAGACTGGTACCCATAGCTGCTGTTATTGTATCGATCCATCTCATTGCTGGCCTTCCTCTTTTGCATTGACCTTCTATCTTGCCAAGCATGATGTCTTTCTCTAATGATCTCTCTCTTCGCATGATGTGTCCAAAGTATGAAAGTCGAAGTCTTGTCATCAGAGCTTCTAAAGAAAGCTTAGGTTTGATCTCCTCTAGTACTGACTGGTTTGTTCTTCGGGCAGTCCATGGTATACACAGTATTCGCCGCCAGCACCATAATTCAAAGGCATCAATTTTCTTCCTGTCTGTCTTTTTCACTGTCCAGCTTTCACATCCATATGATGTTATTGAAAATACCATGGCTTGAACAAGTCGAATCTTTGTACGGAGAGAGACATCTCTGCTCTTGAGAATCTTATCGAGGTCTTTCATAGCCATTCTGCCAAGAGCAATGCGTCGTTTGATTTCTTGACTGCTTGTTGCTTCTTTATTGATAGTTGATCCAAGTAGGTTAAAGTTGTACACAGTTTCAATTTCTTCTCCTTCAACGATGAACCTGTTTATTATGCCAGTTGTCCTGATCTTTGTCTTCTTTATATTAAGGTGCAGGCCCATTTTGAGACTATGTTCTTTGAATGTGAGAAGCAAATGTTTCAGATCATCTTCACTTTCAGCCAGTAATGTAGTATCATCGGCATAGCGAAGGTTGTTGATGAGTCTTCCACCAATCTTCACACCTCTGTTGTCTTCATACAATCCTGCTTCTCTGATGATTTGTTCTGCATATAAATTAAACAGGTAGGGGGAAAGTATGCAGCCTTGTCTTACACCTTTGCTTATTTTAAACCATTCTGTTTCTCCTTGTTCCGTTCGAACTGTTGCTTCTTGATCAATGTACAGATTGCGCAAGAGAACGATCAGGTGTTCTGGTATACCCATGCTTCTTAATGTGGCCCAGAGTTTCTCATGGTTTACACAGTCAAAAGCCTTGCTATAGTCGATAAAGCACAAATAGATATCCTTTTGGTATTCTTTAGTCTTTTCAAGGATCCATCTCACATCCGCAATGATGTCTCTCGTTCCTCGCCCTTTCCTGAACCCTGCTTGCACTTCAGGTAGTTCTTGTTCCAGGTATGGCTACCGAACCTGTAACCAAAAAAATGTCTCTGCGAGGCCGTGAGCAGAAGCCTGAAGGAACAAGAGTCCTCGGGTCCTAAGGGTGAAGCCCTTGGTAGCCGTGAAGAAGGGTTGGAGGACAGGAGTTGCTTACACCCCGAACATTTTACGGAGTACAGCCTGACCAAAGGCGCTGTCCCGGCGGGACTTCCTCTCCAGGCGGGAGACTAACGGCTGCCCCGAGAAGGGTTTTCCCTCAATAGGGAGATGATTAGCTGAGATGGCGCTCAGATGAACTCTGACAGAGTTCGACTTCAGCCCTTCCCTTGAGAGGTGGAGAAGGTACTGGAGAACCCACCAAACCGGATACGAGAAGGGGGTCGATCTGGTGTTCTGAGCACCAGACGGAGAAATGTTTTCCACTTAAAGGCGTAAGCCTGCCTAGTGGAGTCCTTCCTCGAGGTGAGGAGGATTTCCTCAACTTCCTCCGGAAGGACCAGAGAGGCTAGGGAGAACCCGTTCAGCTGCCAGGCTGTGAGGGATAGGGAGATCAGGTTCAGGTGCAGCACCCGACCCACCTCCTGCGTCAGCAGACCCCTGGCAGAGCCCAGGGGAACCGGAGGCTCCGTTGACAGCTGGAGCAGGAGCAGGAACCAAGGCTGCCCGAAGCCACAAGGGGCCACGAGAATCAACGATGCCCCATCCCATTGGGCCTTGAAAAGAATCCTCGCAATGAGGGGGAAAGGGGGGAATGCATAGAGGAGACTGGGAGGACCAGTCCAAGAGAAATGCATCGGGGCCCTCCTTGCTCGGGTGCGGCACCGGGCCGCAAAAGCGGGGGGAGCTGCGTGTTCCGGGGGCTGGCGAAAAGGTCTATTGCTGGAGTCCCCCAGCAGAGAAACAGCCAGCCTGCTACTCTGGGATCCAGCCGCCATTCGTGGGGGCGAAGGATTCTGCTGAGTCTCTCCGCCAGGCCATTCTCCTGACCCGGGAGGTACATCGTACTGAGGAATATCCTCCGTCGGAGAGCGAAAGAACAGATAAGGACCGCTTCCCAGCAGAGGGAGCGCGATCCCATGTCCCCCTCCTTGTTGATGTAGAACATCGCTACATGGTTGTCGGTCTGTACTAGAACTGACTTCCCACTGAGGTGCTCTTCGAAGGCCCTCAGGGCCCACCGAATGGCTCGGAGTTCGAACAGGTTTATCTGCTGCTGAGACTCCTCGGGTGACCATTGTCCCTGCATGCAGAGAGGTCCGCAATGGGCTCCCCACCACAACAGGGAAGCGTCTGTCGTCAGCATTGCATCGTGCCGTGAGGCCTGAAAGGGGAAATCCCCACAAAAGGTTGCGAAGGTTTTGCCAGCAGCTCAGGGACAAGCGGAGGTTGGGAAGAACCCTTACGGTGTCCCTGAGGTGCCCGAGAGACTGGCTTCATTGGGGACTGAGACGTCCGCATGTGCAAGCAGGCATGAGGAACTACATGTACGGTCGAGGCCATGTGGCCCAGGAGACGTAGCATGGACCGAGTAGTGACCTGGTGGGCGCTTTGGACGTGAGCCACCAGAGGTCGGAGGCGGGTGGAGTGATCCACCAGCAAGAAGGCAGTTGCCTGCTGAGTATCGAGGTGCGCACCGATGAACTCGAGAGCCTGCACCAGCTCAAGGTGAGACTTTGGGTAGTTGACCAAGAACCCCAAGCTCTCCAAGAGGAGGACAGTGCGCGACATCACTTGCCAAGCCTCCTCACTTGCTCATGATAGGGACAGGCTGGGGCCTCCCACATGCGGAGCAGCAGCCGAGATAGAATCGGCAGTACAGGCACAGCGAGAGATTCCCTGGGCGGGGACTTGTACTGAAGAATGTCGAGTTCTTCAGCCCGAGGGTCCTCCTCAGCCTGGGTAACCAGGTTAAAGGCCCGTGCCATGTCCAAAATGAACACCAGGAAGGAGATATCTTTGGGTGGCGAGCGCAGTTTAATGCAGGCGGCGAGGGGTCCGACAGAAGATCCCGGTGAGTACGGGTTTCCGGGGAGGTGTCTCCATTGGACTCCCAGTCCCAGAAGTCGACTGAGGAGTCCGAGCCGGGCAGGTTACCCTGTCCAATGGCTGGTGGCCTGGTGCCGGAGGCCATGGACAATCTCGCCTCTAAGGAATGGGAAGGCGAGTGAGACCGACTTTGAGGACCCTCACGAGGCCCGTGGTTCTCGGGGATTTCCTGGACGGATATGGATGTCCCATGCGAGGGACCCGGGGTCTCTGGGCAAGAGTCAAAGCTGGTCATGAGCACCTGCTGGGAAGCAATGAATGCAGAAACACTGCATTCGAGCGCCAGCATGCGGGACTCCCACAAAGGCGTGGGGCCCTGCGACACCGATACTGGGGTCACCGGATTGGGCGTCGAGGCGGTCCTCACCGGGACGACCCTCAGGAGACTGGGCGCCTTTGCTGGAGGCCTCCATTTCCATGCAGGGTACCTTGAGGGACTGCTCCTTCTCCAACTCTCGGGAACACAGGGGGCTAAGTAACCGGGCATGGGAGCACTCACGCTTATCGGGAGCCCCGGACAGCGACTTCGAGGCCACCTTCTTTTTGTGCCGCTCCACCTCAGGGGACCCCTGGTCGGAGTGCCGCCAAGAGTGCGGGGGCACAGGGGGAGAATCCACCGGAGGAGAGACAACCGAGGCCACCACTGGGAACTCCGAGGCGGCCTTTCGGAAAATGTCTTCGGACCTCTGTTACAACTGAGCAGGGCCTTAGAGGACATTTTCTTGCAGAGCGAACAGAGCTCTGGGTCATGGTCGGCTCCCCGGCACCACAGACAACAGTCATGAGTGTCCATAAGCAACATGTTCCTAGAGCATCTACTGCATTTTTTTGAATCTGGTGGCCATGGGGGCAAAAATGGCCCCTGCGAGGTCGAAGACCCTCGCGGCCAGCGGTTAGAGAGGAAAAAAGGGTGCGAAGCCTTAAGGAAAAAATAAGAAAAGAATATCACTGATAGCTCTAAAAAATAGAGCGGGGGAAGGTACTGGTAGAGGACCGTTGCAACCGGAAAAAAGAGAGCCTGTTAAGGTGAAAAAACGAAACCTTTTCCTAGGGACAAGGACGTGCATCTGAAGGGCTCCGTGGAAAAAGGGAGACTGAGCAAGATGGCACCCTTGGGCGAAAAGAGGACTTTCTTGTATGCAAATGCTAGAAGTCTAAAAAATAAGATGGGAGAGTTAGAATATATAGCACTAAATGAGAGGTTAGATATGACTGGAATATCAGAGACATGGTGGAAGGAGGACAACCAGTGGGACACTGTGATACCTGGGTACAAACTATATCGTAATGATAGAGCTGATCAAATTGGTGGAGGGGTTGCGCTCTATGTTAGAGAGGGCATTGAGTCAGAAAGGATTAAAGTTTTGCAGAAACAAAATTTGCTGTAGAATCTCTATGGATTGAAATTCCATGTAAAAAGGGGAAGGGGATGGCAGTGGGGGTGTACTATCGACCGCCTGGCCAGAATGAACAAATGGATGATGAAATGCTCAAAGAAATCAAGGAAGCTAACAAAAGTTACAGCGTGGTAATAATAATGGGTGATTTCAATTACCCCGGTATCGACTGGGTCAGTGTCACGGCAGGACATGCTAGGGAGATAAAGTTCCTAGATGAAATAAATGACTGCTTCTTGGAGCAGCTGGTTCATGAACCGACCAGAGTAGAAGCCATATTACACCTAGTCCTTAGTGGAACACCAGATCTAGTGCAAGAGAAAAGGGTGTTGGGGCCACTTGGCAATAGTGATCATAGCATGATCACCTTTGTTTTAATTAGTGGAGGAGGGATAGTAAGGAAATCCACAGTACTACCTTTTAACTTTCGAAAGGGAGACTATGATAAAATGAGGAAAATAGTTAAGAAAAAACTAAAAGGAGCAGTTGCAAAGGATAAAGACTTACATCAAGCTTGGGTGTTGTTGAAAAATACTATCTTGGAAGCCCAGACCAGCTGTATTCCACGCTTTAAGAAAAGTGGAAGTCAGTCCAAAAAACTGCCAGCATGGTTTAAAGGTGAGGTCAGAGAGGCTGTTGCCAAAAAAGCATCTTTCAGGAAATGGAAAAAAGAGCCAAACGACGAAACCTGGAAACAGCACAAGCACTGGCAGGTCAAATGCAAGGCATTGATAAAGCAGGCAAAGGGAGAATTTGAGAAGAAGCTTGCTGCGGAAGCAAAAACGCGAAATAAAGATTTTTTCAAAAGTATATTCGTAGCAAAAAACCTGTGAGAGAGTCAGTTGGTCCATTAGATGATAGAGGAGTTAAAGGGGCACTAAGAGGTGACAAGGCGATAGCGAAGAGACTGAATGAATTCTTTGCTTCGGTCTTTACTGAGGAAGATGTAGGGATATTACCCATGACTGAAGTGGTATTTAAAGGTGCGGAAGAATTGAAGGAAATAGATACATTGGGAAGATGTATTACAACTATTCGATAAACTGAAGAGTAGCAAATCACCTGGGCCGGATGGTATACATCCAAGGGTGTTGAAAGAACTGAAATATGAGATTGCAGACCTGCTATTAGTAATCTGTGAACTATCATTAAAATCATCTCTAATACCTGACGATTGGAGGATCGCCAATGTAACACCAATTTTTAAAAAGGGTTCCAGGGGTGATCCGGGAAACTACAGACCGGTGAGCCTCACCTCAGTACTGGGAAAAATGGTAGAAACCATCATAAAGAATAAAATTACTCAGCATGTAGATAGTCCTGGCCTAATGGGAGACAGCCAACATGGCTTTAGACAAGGAAGATCTTGTCTTACTAATCTGTTATGTTTTTTTGAAAGTGTGAATAAACAGGTGGACAAAGGTGAGTCGGTTGATATAGTGTATCTAGACTTTCAGAAAGCCTTTGACAAGGTCCCTCATCAGAGACTTTTGGCAAAACTAAAGAGTCATGGGATATGAGGCAGTGTACTATTGTGGATCAGTAACTGGATCAGAAAGCAGAGGGTTGGGCTAAATGGCCAATTTTCCTAATGGAGAAAGGTGAATAGTGGTATACCCCAGGGATCTGTGCTGGGTCCGCTGCTTTTTGACATATTCATAAATGACCTGGAAAGAGGAACAACGAGTGAGGTTATCAAATTTGCAGATGACACAAAACTATTTAAAGTTGTTAAAACCCAAGAGGATTGTGGAAAATTGCAAGAGGATCTTGATAAATTGGAAGACTGGGCATCAAAATGGCAGATGAAATTTAATGTGGACAAGTGCAAAGTTATGCACCTAGGGAAGAACAACCCAAACTATGGTTACACAATGCAAGGTTCCACATTAGGAACCACCACCCAGGAAAAAGATTTAGGCGTCATTGTGGATAACATGTTAAAACCCTCGGCCCAGTGTGCAGCGGCAGCCAAGAGAGCAAATAGTAATGCTAGGTATCATAAGGAAAGGAATGGAAAATAAAACAAAAGATATTATAATGCCTCTATACCGTTCCATGGTGAGACCACACCTTGAATAGTGTGCAATTCTGGTCGCCGTATCTTAAAAAGGATATAGAGTTATTAGAAAAGGTTCAGAGAAGAGCCACCAAAATGGTAAAGGGGATGGAAGGATACTCCTATGAAGAAAGCCTAGAAAGGTTACGGAAAAGAGACGGCTGAGGGGAGATATGATAGAGGTCTATAAATTAATGAACGGAGTGGAACGGGTAAACGTAGATCGATTGTTTACATTATCAGAATATAGAAAGACTAGGGGACATACAATGAAGCTACAGGGTAAACTATTTAAGACTAATAAAAGAAAATAATTTTTCACTCAACGTGTAATCAAACTCTGGAATTTGTTACCGAGGATGTAGTAAAGGCTGTTAGTGTAGCTGGGTTTAAAAAAAGGTTTGGGACAAGTTCCTGGAGGAAAGGTCCATAAACCATTATTAAGAAGGGACCCAGGATATCAATGCTTGACCCAGTACAAGCATTGCGAAACCTGTGTCTTTTGGGGAAACTGCTAGGTACGTATGACCTAGATTGGCCACTGTTGGAAACAGGATACTGGGCTTGATGGACCTTGGTCTGACCCAGTATGGCATATCTTATGTTCTTATGTTCATGACCTTCAACCCAGCTTTCTGACACTAGGTAGCACGTTTTACTCCAAAATTCCTTTGTAGTCCTCTGACTTCATTATTTCTTTAATACAATCCAGGCCTCCAGTTCCCAAGGCAGCAAAACAGCTCCACATTATGGAATCTCCACCATATTTAACTGTAGGAAGGGTAGTTTTTTTTCTTATAAGCTTCATTTCTTCACCTGCAAATGTTTCACTGGTCTGCATTGCCAAAGAGGTCAAGTTTGGTTTCATCTATCCACAGAACATTTTCTTAGAAGGATTGTGGTTTCTCAAGGTGGGTTTGGACAAAGATCAGGTGTCTTTTTATGTCTGTCTTTGAGCAGTGGAGTCCTCCTTGGCCTTTGCCCATGAAGTCCTTCTTTGTTTAGTGTGTGACGTACAGTGCGGGCTGAAACCACCACCCCAGGTCAGCCTTAAGCTCTTTGGATGTTATAGTGTTTGTACAACAGTTCGCACTAACCTCTGAAGACTTCTTGGATTAATTTTCCTTTTCCCACCACATCCTGGAGGTTGATAGCTATATGAGCAGAAAACCTCTAACATACATTGCGAACTGTAGACACAGGAACTGTAGGCTTAGAAGCTCAGATGACAAAATTTCGACTTTCATACTTTGGACACATCATGTGAAGAGAGAGATCACTGAACCTGCGATAATGCTTGGCAAGGTAGTTGGTCACCATAAAAGAGGAAGGTCGGCAATGAAATGGATCAATACAATAACAGCAGCTACGGATACCACTCTATCAACAATGAGCCGCTTGGCTGAAGACCGAACAAAGATTAGGTCAACTATCCAGAGTGATGCCAGGAGTCAACGACTCAACGGCACTTAACAACATTGCGAACCATAGATACAAGAATCCAAGGATGCCTTGTACCCCCCTTTGAAGTTTGATGTTTGGTGATAATGGCTTTTCCGACAGTCTCAGGCAGCTCTCTTATCTTCACCACTGTGAAAATGGAACAGGGAGTGAATGTGGCCATTTTAAACATTAGAGCCATCTTTCATTGATTGATTCAATATATGTGAGTACCAACAACTGATCACACGTGCATCTGATTTTACTGTAATGAGAATGTGGTTCTTCTGTTCAAACTAATTTTAATTGTTTATAAGGGTACCAATAATCATGTCCTGACTATGTCCCAGTTTTCATATACTATTTCCTACTACTTCCTTTTTTAATTAGTCTTGTTTTATTTGATTTTTTTGTGTGTCAAATGTATGCATATATAGTACAAAGCCGTTTCACTGGCCACTTTTTTGAGGAGATATTGGACATTAAGGGGATTGAACTGCAAGGGTGCCAATAATGTTGACCACAACTGTATAAAAGAAAATCAAGTGTAAACATATGCACGATAGTATGAACAGTGCACTTTTACTGCATGCACTAATGAAGCACAACCTGGGTGGAGTTGTGAAGTACACACGTTGAGTATAAAATATGCTGATTTATGTGATGTTCACACCTGCTCTCAAGCAGGCATGATCTCTATACCTTCAATCTAGGTGCGACTGCTGCTAGATCTGCGCTAGCACTTTTATAAAGACACACAGGCACCTAGATGTTTCTATAAAATTGTGTGAAAATAGGCACTTTCTTGCTTTCTAAACCTAGGTGACCAGTTATAAAATTACTCTTAAAAAGGCCTTTAACTCTTTTCGTGTATAGGGTACTAAGAGGCCTCATTCCTTGCAGCTTCACTCAAGTGAATTGTCCCCACCTAGTTTAAACTTTCCCGCCCATGGTTTCCCTGTTTAACTCCAAGCCTCTTATTTGTGTCATTAACAAATTGCAAGCTCCAAAAAGCAGGTACTGTGTCTTACACATCTCTGTAAAGCGTTACATATGCCACGTGGTATTCTACTAATGACAAAAAGCAAGAAAGATAGCATGTCAAAAAACACATATAATGCTGCAGTTCATGAGAGTTTCAGACCAGAGTCCCTTCTTCAGATGTGATTTCAAGGCTAAAAAAAAGCACAATAGCATCTTGTACAGGGCTGGCATAACCATGGTTTATGCAGCAAAGAATGGTTGTAGTCAAGAAAAATACATCCCGACAGCCACATGAAAAACCACCAGCACATACATTTACCCATAGAGAAAGTGGGCTCTTTTCAAATAGTCAATTTACCTGGGTAAACAGCTTTTGGAAATTGCTCTCACAGGGGGTTAGTTTTAAAAAGACCTTTTCTACATTTATATAACTGCACGGTTCTGTACACATGACAAAAGATTGCATGTGCTTTCATGCATGTAGCCGTTTTCAGGGGTGTAGCTTAGGCAGAGCAGAGGCAGAGTTGCAACATAAGGTGAAATTTTACTTCCCTGATCATTTCCTTTCTTGGAGTCCTGCTAGACCAGTCCAGATCTCTTGGTTGTGGCCCCTTGCCAGGAGATGATGGAGATAGAGAAACAACCGAACACTTCCAGCAACATCACTGGTACTAATGCTGGTGCAGCTAGGGGCACCCTTCATTATTTCCTAAACAAGCAAATAGTACCGCAAAAAACAAGGAGGGCATCCCAGAACCAAGCACACCTCAGAGAGGAAATTGAACTATGTACAGAAAAGAAAATGCATCTGCTCTCCCAATCTCCTCTGCAACCAACTTCCCTGAGTGCAGAGGCCGTCGCAGTGGGCTCCCCAGCTTAAGGAGATGGCGTCCACGGTTAGGACTCTTTGGGGGCGGGGGCCTGAAAGGACATCCCAGCCAGAATGTGCTGGGGGGCTTGCCACAAGGGGAGGGAGTCAGCCAGTTGGCGGGTCACCACCACCCTGTCCCGCAGACGGCCCATGGCCTGGGTCCACTGGGAGCGGAGGCCCCATTGAGCCGCCCTCATGTGAAAACAGGCGTCCGGGGTGACATGGACTGTGGACACCATGTGACCCAGCAGGCGGAGCATAAGGAGGATGGACACAGTGTCGGCGCTGCACGGAAACAGCTAGCACCCTGAGCGATCGGCCCTGTTCTCATGGAGGAAGGCATTGGCATGAACGGTGTCCAGTCTTATCCCATATGAACTCTATGCACTGTGTCAGGAGGAAATGGGACTTTGGGTGGTTTGTTTCGAACCCCAAGTATTGTAGAATGAGGATGGTGCATGTTACGTGATGCACCTCTGCGGCCATGCAGTCCCTTATGAGCCAGTCATCCAGGTAGGGAAAGACGAAGAACCCCTGAAGACGAAGGTAGGCCGCAACCACTATCAGGCACTTGTGAACACTCTGGGTGTGGAGGTTAGCCCAAAGGGTAATATCCTGTACTGGTAGTGGCCGCCTCCTAGCACGAACATGAAGTATTTCCTGTGGTTGGGATGGATGAGGTACGCATCACTTTAGATCCAAGGAGCATAGCCAGTCTCCCGGCTGGAAGTATGGCAGCAGTGTTCCAAGGGAGAGCATTTTGAACTTCTCCCTCACCAGGAATCTGTTTAGGTCTCGCAGGTCCAGAATGGGCTGGAAGCCTGCAGTCCCTCTTGGGTACAAGAAAGTACTAGGAGTAGAATCCTTTGCCCTCGAGGTTTGGGGGCACTGGTTCTACTATCATATCTTTGAGAAGGCCTGCGAGCTCTTGCAGCAGTAAGGTATGCTGGAGGGGAGTCCTGGTAGGTTCTCCCCAAAAGACCTGGAGGGGTGCCTCGGTCAAGTGGAGGAGGTAACCCTCTTTCACCACCTGCAGGAATGTGATGGATGGCCACCGGTGGACATAAAGAACCAGACGCCCCCCTGTTGCCTGCTGGGTTGGGCCCCCTGGGGGAAGAGAGGCTATGCCCAAGGAGTCAAAAACTCCCACCAGGCTGGATAGGAGCCGGAGCCTGGGGTTTGGGAGCCTTCTTTATCTTTATCTTATCTTTATTCGTTGCTTGATATACCACCCAGGCAGGTGCATCAGGGCGGTGTACAATATAATCAATCAGTAAAATCAAGAAAAGGAAAAGGAACGCCATTATTTGGACAGGACAGCGAGAAACAGAAAAGCAAAAGTGAGAGAGACAGGTTAGGGAAGATACTTGTGGGAAGGCCAGTCACTCTTAAGGGTCTGGTAGATCAAAAGCCTGCTGAAAGAGATGGGCCTTAGGCTTATGAGGGCCATGCCCTTATCCCTTGGTCTGCTGCCCCTGTTGGGGAGCTAGAAAGGCCTGGTATTGAGGGTAGTTTCCATAAGCCTTCCTCTTCTTTGGGTAGAAGGGTTTTTTACCCGAAGAACTCCGTTGGGAAGAGTCAGCAGTCTCTTGGAGAGCCTGGTCCTCATCAGGAACTCTGTCTCCAACACTGCAGCCTTATCATCATGGGTTTACCAAAGAGATTCTCTCCCTGGCAGGGGACATTGACCAGTTTGTCCTGAATCCATTGCTCCAGGTGAGAGGACTGTGGCCCAGCCTGGCGTCAGGCACCGATGCCTGCCGCAGCTACTCTAGCCACCAAATTAAAGCAGTCATAGGCTGCCTGAGTCATGAATCTGGAAAACTCTGACACCCAAGGCCAGGGTCTGCAACCTCTGGAGAGGTTCCTCAGAGAGACCAGCTGAGAAACCAGTGAGTTCCTTTGACAGGTCTCTCAAATACATGCCCGTGTACAGCTGGTATGCCTGGATCCAGACAATAAGCATCGAACCCTTGTAGCACTTTATGCCCAGGGCATCCAAGACGCGGGACTCCCTACCCGGGAGCACCGAGAAGTGCATCTTTTGGCTCTTAAGGCAACACATGGCCAACTCTACCACCATGGAGCTGTGTGTGGCAGCTGTCCTTTCTGGAAGCCGATTCCAGTGAACCCGGTATATCAAGTCCAGCCGTTTTCTCACTATAGGCACTGATGCAGAGCAACAGCCGTTCCAGGTTCAGGGGAACAGGCACTATGAGTGCTTCCTTCGGAGGGGGGCTCTTACTGGAGTCTCTAGAGCTCCTTGGTTCAAGAATCCTCTTCCAAGTTGTTCTCGAAGGCCAGTGCCTTGGCCAGATCCCACACAAAGTTGAGGAAAGCCATGTCATTGGGCAGGGACAGATGCCAGGTCTCGGGGGAAGACGGGTCGGAGCACACATCCAGGTGTCGATGGGTATCCAGGGACAACTCATTCTCTGTCTCAGTCTGTGGAGGTGTTGAGGACAGCCCAGGCTCCAGGGTCACGCCCTGAGCCAGACAGCCCCCAGCCCCCGGAGGTTCTGCAGTCTGAGCTGCGGGCACTCATCGGGGATGACCTCTGTCCCGGGGATCGGGACCAATGCAGAGGGATCTCTCGAGACAGGTGGCGCTCAAGGATCAGCTTGACATCCAGGGAGTTCCTCAAGGTCAAGGGCCCGGTAGTTGGGAGTAATGACCTAGCAGAGCTAGCTGAGGGCTATGAAGGCACAGAGACTGTGCTCCAAACCGCCATCCTGGTCTCGAGACAGGATGGCTCCGAAGCCCTCAGCATGGGCACCGAAGGGCTTGGGCTTGACACCGGCTCTGTCTAGGGGGAATCTTCAACAAGGATGGCCTCGGGGGTCCAAGGTAGGTCAGCAGATGCCAACGATTCCAGATGGGGTATGTTGGTCGGCCGCTCCTTCATCTCGAACTGCCTGTGAGGACTGCACTTCCGGAACCCATGGGACTTGCCCACTTTTCCAGGTGCGTCTCAGTCGTGGTCTTTTCTTGGGCTCTTCCTCTGGGGTCAGACTGGTGACCTTGAGGTTCCGAGGCAGTGTAGTCTCCCCAAGGTTCTGGGGTTCTGCACAGGACCCTGGAACACAGTGTCACTGGAAACTCCGGTGCAGAGTCCATCTTATGGAAGGAGGACTACCGCTGCTGCAGACAGTTCTTGATGACCTTGGAGGTCATCTTTTTATAGACCACAGTCCAAGGGGGTCATGGTCCAGCCCTAGGATTCAGAGGCAGCAGTTGTGTGAGTCGGTGCGCATCAGTCACAGTTTTTAAAGCTACTGGCCAAAGCCTGTAGACAGAGAAGCCTCTCTAGAGTGGCCCTGATAGTGGCCTTTTTTCCTGTTGAAGTGCATGAAGAAACTACAAATATGTCTGTCTGAGATGGGTTCAACACTCGGCATAGCCAAAGTGAATGATGCCAAGCACCTAGCAATCAGTGGTAACTCGGGCCCACTCCTGGTGAAACAAGTGGAGCCTGGAATGGGCCCTACCCGGTCCATCAATGGGCAGGGGAGGGGGGTACTCCAGCTCTGGAAGAGTCATCACAGGTTCTGCAAAAATGCCAAAAAGACTGCCATTTGCATCTGGCTGTCTTCTCAGGCGATAACTGTGAGAATCCTTGTAGCAAGGACACGAGGAGCAAGAGGAGAACCATCTAGCCATTGCTTTAGGCTGGTCCTCCAGCAAGAATTGCAGCTTGGTTTCGCCCAAGGCCTTCATCAGTTTCTCTAGACCCTCTCCAAATAGCAGCCTTTCCTTGAAGGAAAACTTGGACAATCTAGTCTTAGAAGCTATATCAACTACCCATGCAAGATAGCAGTGTCCATTATGGCCTGCCACTGAATCTATCTCCTTTGCTGCCATACGGACAAGGTGTCGGAAAGAAACGCCACAAATGATTCCAACCTGGAGGAAGCATTCTCTGGCAATTGCTGCATCCAATGCAAGAGTGCATATGCCACGAGTTTGCAACAAACGGTTGCCTAGAAACGAAAGGGGGTTGTTGAAAAGAACATATTCAAAAGAGCCTCAACCTTGCAGGATTCTTGCTGATCCCAGAGAGCTGTCTCACCCTCTACTGGGAAGGCAGTGCATTTAGTAACCATTGCAATGGTTGTATCCACCTTCAGGAAACACAACTCGTTCACATCCTTTGATAGGAGAGCACAGAGTTTGCTTGTGACTTTGACCCCCTGCAAGGTGGTGTCAGAAGACTCCCATTCTGCCCAGACCATGTGCCATAGTGCCAGTGGGTAGAAAAAGGCCTTGGATGGTCTACCGAGAACTTCCAGAATCAGATTTCCCTTGGACTTAATGGACATTTCACCTGACACCAAGGAAATCTGAAGCAAAGTCAAAGTGTGCATTACCAAAGCTGAAAGCTCCTCCTGGTGAATGAGGAACGTGAAGGAATCATCCTGTTCCTCCTCAGGTGGTGACAACTCACTCTCTTCCAAACTGGAATCCCCTCTGGAACTCCCAGGCAGGGAAAGCATAGTTACTCACCTGTAACAGGTGATCTCTGGGAACAGCAGGAATTTTGACTTCACATATGGGTATCGTCGGTACCAACGGAGCCTGCGCGGGAACGGTCCCCAGTGTCCTATAGGAACGCTTTTGGGAGCATCCCTCAGCACATGCGCGCTGCCTTCCCGCCTTTCCAACTGTCCCTCTTCAGTTAAGTTTGTAGCTGAGTGAAAGGATAGAGGGAGAGAGGAAAGAGACAAAGAGATAAAGAGACAAAGAGATAGAGAGACAATTCCTAGGGGAGGTGGGTGGGTTGTGTAGACTAAATTCCTGCTGTTCCCGGAGATCACCTGTTACTACGCTATCTCCAGGAACAAGCAGGAATGTAGTCTTCACATATGGGGACTCCTTAGCTGAAGATGCCAGGGGGATAGCCCCAGGAAGGTGCCAACCCAGAAAGATAGGCATCCTTCCTCCCATGGATCTCTGGCATTCTACCAGGGTTGGTGGGTAGGAGTTGAATTAGGTCTGAAAGAGATTTCAAAGAACAGCTTGGCCAAAGAAGGCATCCCGACGGGAGGCTTTATCCAGGCAGTAGTGGGCTGTGAAGGTGTGTACTGAAGCCCATGTGGCTGCTCGACAAATGTCATCGATAGACACAGAGTGGAGATTAGCCGTGCAAGTAGCCATAGCTCTCACATTATGAGCTGTGACATGGTCCTGAAGAGGAAAACCCTTACTCTCATAAGCAAAGGATATGCATTGGGCAATCCATTTAGATAAATTTATTTTGGAGACTGGAAGTCCCAAATGACTAGAGTCAAAAGCTATAAAAAGTTGCAAGGACTTTCTATGTTGCTGTGTTCTTTGTATGTAAAAGGCTAAGGCCCTTTTACAATCCAAAGTATGAAGGTTTCTTTCTGCATTAGAGGCATGAGGCCTCGGAAAAAATAAAGGAAGATAAATTGATTGATTCAAATGAAAAGGCGAAACCACCTTTGGCATAAAGTGTGGATGAGTTCTAAGAACAACCTTATCATGATGAAGCCTAGTATAAGGAGGATCAGCCACTAAAGCTTGCAATTCACTAATGCGACTTACAGAGGTGATTGCAATTAGGAAGATGACCTTCCAGGTCAAAAACCTAAGGGCTGTAGTGGCTAAAGGCTCAAAAGGTGGCTTCATAAGCTGCCCGAGAACTAGGTTTAGATCCCATGCCACCGGTGGTGGCTTGATGAGAGGTTTGGTTAATAGAAGGCCTCTCATAAATCTTGATATGAGTGGATGAGAGGAAATTGGTTGTCCATTCAGAGGCTTATATAAGAAGCTGCAATTGCACTAAGATGGACTCTTACTGAATTGGTCTTTAGACCAGAATTTGATAAATGAAGGAGATACTCTAGTATCAATTCCAAGGGTATGACAAGGGGGTTTAATCCCTTCTTGCAGCACCATATAGTAAAACGTTTCCACTTGAAGGCATAAGATCTTCTTGTGGAAAGTTTCCTAGAAGCCGGAAGGATATCCTTTACCTGTTGGGATAGGTTGAGATCCTGAAGATCTAAGCCTTCAGCAACCAGGCCGTGAGGTGCAGGGGACTGGGGATTCGGGTGCCATAGCGTCCCGTTCTCTTAAGAAAGGAGATCTGGAGCATGCCCTAACTCCAGAGGTGCAGAGATGTAGAAGCAGGGGATACCACGTTTGGCGTGGCCATCATGGTGCTATGAGAATCATGCGACCCCCGTCTCTCTGAAGCTTGAAGAGTGTTTTGGGGATGAGGGGAATGGGTGGGAAGGCATAAAGGAAGTCCTGACCCCAGTGAAGGAGGAAGGCATCCCTTGCCTGACAATTGTGAGCCGGAATTCTGGAACAGAACCGGGGAAGTTTGGCATTCAGTGGACTTGCAAAGAGGTCTATGTCTGGAGTGCCCCAGAGATGAAATATCTTTGCCACCTGGTCTAGGTGGAGGGACCACTCATGAGGCAGCAGTACTCGACTGAGTGTCTGCCCAAAGGTTTTGAAAGCACAGTTACTTACCTGTAACAGGTGATCTCTGGGAACAGCAGGAATAAGTCTTCACATATGGGTATGTCGGTACCGACGGAGCCTGCACGGGAACGCTCCCCAGCGTCCAAAAAGAAAGCCTTTGGGAGCATCCCACACGCATGCGCGCTGCCTTCCCGCCTAAACACTTCCCTCTCATCAGTTTTCCGTGGAGCCGGCAGGACGTATTCCTGTCACCGCAGAAAATTCTTTTTTATTCTTACTTTTTTGTGGTCGCGTCTGCCTGCCCTCGATGCCACCGGTACTGCCGGTGCTTTTCTTTTGTTTTTTCTAAATAATTTCTTCTTTTCGACAAAAATTTTTTCCTGTTAGTGTCTGACAGTTTCTAGGCCACTAGGACTCCATTTTTCCGTTATGGAAAAGCCAGCCACTACCCTTAAGAAATGCTCCAAGTGTGGCGGTACAAATATTTTTTTAGACACCCATACTTGGTGTCTAAAATGTTTGGGTCCTGACCATTGCTCACTGGAGCGTCTTTCCTGCTGGAGTTCAAACAGAAGAAATCTTCAGAATTGAGCACAGCTCGATACCCGGTTCACATCGCACTCTATGTCACCAGCTAGAATATCTCCACAGAATCAGGTAACCAAACAAAAGTCTGTAAAGACTTAGCCAGTCCTCGAGTGGTAGATCTCCTTTCCAGTATTGAGATTGCTCCGGCTTTGCCCTCGAGGACATTTTGGCAATAAAGCCCCGGCGGGAGTCTTCGGGCTCCAAAGAATTAATGGGGCTTCAGGTCGTTCCTGGGGTTCTCATCTCGGTGAACATACCTGGGCCATGCTCAGTGGTTGTGGCCGCTTCGAGCGGTACCGACACCCCGGCATCGGCTACGGTGATGGATGAAACACTCCTCGCCGATGAACGTAGTCTAGCGCTCTCGGTTACTTCGGTAGTTAGAGTGGCTGCAGACCGTTCCTCCAGTATCGGTATCGCCTTCGGTACCGGTATCGACATCGGTACCATGCATGCTTGCTTCAACAGACTCGATTCCTTCGATGCCGAGCCTGGAATCGATCCCTAGCATGGATGATTCGGTACAGACTTCGGGTGGTACCAAAGACATCGATTTAGGGAAAATCCGATGCTTCATCCTTTCAAGTCTTCCGATACCGATGACTGGGATGAGCCCATCGGTGCCAAGGCTGAATCTTCAACAAGTCTAGCCTTTACCCCTCATTTTAGAGGGTCCTCCTCAGGGGAGATTTCTTTTCAAACTTTTCTGCTTGATATGGCGAAGTTACTTGCCATTTCTATACCTGGTGAAGAATCCTTACCAGGGGATTCAGAGACCCTGCAATCCCTCTGGTTGCCAAAGGAGCTAATCATGCTTCCTTTGCATCAGATCTTACAAGATCTACTTTTAAAGATGTGGGAAACTCCTTTAACGGTATCACCACATTCTGAGACACTTGAAACTAGGTACAAAGTGCCACCTTCTCCAGGTTTTCAAAAGACTCATCTTCCTCATCATTCTGTTGTAGAATCAGCAATGAGGCGTATTAAGAGTGCAAAGAAGCACTCCTCTTATCCGCCAGGTCGTGAGCCTAGGACTTTAGATGCCTTTGGACATTGATGCTTCCAGGCATCCATGCTTTCAGCAAGAATTCTCTCATGTATTTTCTATATGGGATCATCTCTTGAAGAGGTCAAAAAGAGCTTAAAGCTTTTGAACCCTTTTCTTCAAGAGCATAAGAGAGCAGACTATTTCTTACTAGTCAATCATGCTCAAAATATCTCTAGGTTCCTTAATCGTGCTTCCCTAGACTGTTTTGAGTCTATTAGCAGAACGTCTGCTATAGCCATAGGAGCACGACGCCTGGCCTGGCTCCAAGCTTCAGACTTGGACAGATGGGTACAAGAAAGGCTGGGAAATACTCCTTGTACTGGTGAAAATCTCTTTAACAAGGATGCTTTATTTCAAGCTACTCAGTTAAACACTGATGCTCTTACTGTCAGAGGATTATCAAAACTTTCCTCTATCCCAGCTAATAAAAAATCTCCTAAAAAGCTTTATCCCCCTAAGGGAAAAAAGTTTTATCCATCTCCTACCCATCATGCAGATGTTTCCAAAGACAGGCAACATCAAACCAGGCTAAGAAAATCAAGACCTCAACAGCCTCAGCAAGCCCAGCAGTCGCAGGGTTTCTGATATTTCTATTCTCTGTTTTCTGTGTGAGGTTTAGAACCTCTGAGCCTACTTCTTTTTAACAGAAGCATCTAAAGTTCATCTCATCCATGCTGAGATACCAGTCATACATTGACTCAATCCTCGACTCTGGGCATGAATCTCTTACTACAAGGGAAATCCATCTTTTTAGCTCCAAGAGCTATTGAGGACCATCATACCCTAGAGATAACAGCTTTCTCCTTTTAAAAGAAAGGGAGAACTAACAACTAACAAGGTGAGCTATACCCTTCACCTTGACAGTTTTTCTGTACGAGGATCTCTTATACTTTTAACCGCAAGAGGACCCTACCTCTTCAAAGACTTACCAAATTGTAAGTCCTCTCAACTCTGTATTACTTTCTATCCCTGTTAGTCCAGACTTTCAGTCTCTAAGAGTACTACTAATCAACTGGAGGGCTTATTCTCTAAGCCCATAGGATTTTTCTTCAATACCTACTCCAGTGGGTAGTTTCCATACAGAGTTTTCTTCCCCTTTGTGGTTCATCTTCTTCTCTATGTATCTCAGATATTTCTTTAAGGCAGTTTATCAGACAGAAATTGAGTATTACCACTCCAAATTATGTCTGTCAGTCCTCTCCAACCTATAGGACCTAACGTTTTCTGCTGCCTTAATAACAGATAACTCCAAGAGAGGTTACACTTTATTGTTGCAGGCATCAGGCCTGTCTACTATTCTTAGCTATCTTCATTTCTTTTTGGCTCCAACAGAATAGATTAGGTTGCACACTGGCAATTAAACAGCCAGATCTAACCAATCTACAACATGCTCTCTGCAATTATATAAGGAAGCTCTGCAACTATGGGCCTTGCCAGAGAGCCTAAGAGCTACTCCTAGCAGGTAGCTTCCAGATGGTTAAAAGGGCTTCAGCTGGTAGACTCTGCCCAGTCATGCTCCTACATGACTGGTTTGTTTCTACTCTTACCATCTTCCTTAAAAATTTTCTTTTAAGGAAAACTAACCAGGGCTTAGACCACGCGAAGGCATCAAAAATTACACAATTCCCTGGGTTGTTCCACATTTCACTGGAACTCCTACAACAAGGATGCATTCTTTTCACTGCAGTCGGTCCTTAATTACTACTTTCCTTCTAATTCCCTATACTTCATTGTAGCTTATAATGAATAAAAAGATGCATGATACTCATATTGCCCTCATGGAGGGGCAAACATGGTATCTCCTTATATTGCATCTTTTTCTCCAGCTACTACCTGAAGTTATAGAAGGATCCAGACTTGCTGTCTTAAGACTAAGGATCTCCTCTGCACTCCTTCACGTATGTCTCCAGATCTGGTTATTCAGGACCTAGATTTTTTAAAGAAATCTAGTCCTCTCCTTGTAAGTGAAGAACATAATACCAGTTTCGACGAAACTTTCCCTATAGTTCTTCCATTTTTAACCAAGCAGAGATTCTCCATCAATATTCTCAAGTAGGTCTTAATCCTTCTTGTTATTGAGTCAATCTCTATACAATATCTGACTTTGAAAGATTTGTTTACTGTCCATATTAATGCTGTCCCAGCATATCATAAAACTTAAAGGACAACCAATTTCTCTGGTAAATTGGGAAATACCTTCTTTACGTAACCTTTTCGGTTACGTCACATCTGACGCTCTCCATGTAAAGTCATTATAATAAGTGACATCACTTATGAAAGATTTTTACTGATCTTGAAGAAGTTGGAGGCCCAACGCCTAATACAAATAACTGTCTTTCTTTTGGATAAAGTGGGTCTTAAAGACCTACCCCTTTTTTCTGTAAGGGGTATTTCTACCTTTTCATCCAAACCAGTCAGATTTATCTCCACTCTTTCCTAGGGCCTTATTCTGCTCCAAGGACAAAGAGCTCAAACTTGGACTTTACAGAAGCTTTACCTAGTTCTCTAAAGTCCAACCCCATTAAACTCCCCCACTTCTTATTCTGGGGTTAGTTCTAGCCATTAAGAATTCTTCTCTCTTCCTGTATTGCAAAATTTATTTTTCCTCTACTTCACAGTGAGGGAATTTCTTTGAGGATAATATACCGGCTCTCAATTACAAACCCATATTAGCCTCAACAAATGCTTTTGCAATATTTTGAGTAAGACCCACATTAGAAAATTGGGATTCAATTTTTTTTTCTGACAATTATGATCTACACAAGGGCCCCCCTCTGGATACCTTTCTTAGTCAAGCTGTTCCACAGCACCCTTTTTTCTTTTCTAATTCAACTCCTACCCTCCATCCCATAGATGCCTGGGGTTCTAAAGGATAAGCATTGCCCATCCATCGGATTTGCAACATGCTGGGGCCTCCTCCAGGCATCTTAGCTTGGGAGTCCCCATATGTGAAGACTCATTCCTGCTTGTTCCTGGAGATAGCACAGTTACTTACCTGTAAGGTGATCTCTGGGAACAGCAGGAATAAGTCTTCACAACCCACCCACCTCCCCTAGGAGTTGCTCTCTTTGTCTCTCTTTCTTTCTGATTTGTCTACTTCCCTACTTTGGTCTCGGATACAAACCCAACTGATGAGAGGGAAGTGTTTAGGCGGGAAGGCAGCGCGCATGAGTGTGGGATGCTCCCAAAGGCTTTCTTTTTAGACGCTTGGGAGCGTTCCCGCACAGGTTCCGTCGGTACCGACGTACCCATATGTGAAGACTCATTCCTGCTTGTTCCTGGAGACTGCCTGGAAGATATACCACTAGAAGGTGAATTTGATGCTCTCTGGTGAGGGCCCACTGTCGTAAAGCTTCGTTGCATAATGACAGAGCCTGTTCCGCCCTGCTTGTTCACATAGAACATGGCTACTTGATTGTCCGTCTGGACAAGGACTGTCTTTGTAGCTGAGTTGGGCGTGGAATGCTCAAAGAGCTAAATAGATTGCTCTTAATTCCAGGAGGTTTGTGTGTAAACCAGCCTCCTGTGGAGTCCAGGTTCCCTGGGTAGAGAGATGATTCAGGTGTGCTCCCCAACCCAACTGTGATGCATCTGCCGTTAGGGTGGCCTGAAAAAGGGGTTGATGAAAGGGAAACCCCACTGTCAGATTTTCTCGTGATTGCCACCATTGGAGGGACAAAATTAGTCGTTGGAGTTTATTATTTTGTCCGACAAATGACCTGTGGCCTGTGTCCACTGTGTGGAAAGGGTCCACTGAGCTGCTCGCATGTGGAGGCGAGCATATGGGACTACATGAACTGTGGATGCCATATGTCCCAGTAACTGTAGTAGCTCTCGAGCAGTGAGAGAGGATTTGCCTGCTGCTTGAGAAGCTAGTTGCATTATGCGAAGACACCGGGCCTGTGGAAGGAAAGCCCTTGCCTGTCTGGTATCTAGACAGGCTCCTATGAATTCCAGGCATTGGGAAAGAACTAGTTGGGATTTTGGGAAGTTTAATTACCAATCCCAAGTATTGGAGGATTCGCATTGTACGGGACAGTGCGGTGCTGGCCTCTGCAACTGTAGGGACTCAAATGAGCCAGTTGTCTAAGTAAGGGAAGATGAAAATCCCCAGGGTTCGTAGAAATGCAGCTACTACTGCCATGCATTTCGGGAATATCCTTGGTGCTGAAGCCAGACCAAAGGGAAGAACCCTGTACTGGAAATGTTTTCCCCTGAAAAGGAAACGTAAGAATTTCCTGTGATCTGGATGGATGAGAATGTGAGTGTATGCATCCTTTAAGTCTAGAGAGCAAAGCCAATCCTGGCTTTGAAGTTATGGCAGAAGAGTTCCTAGAGAAATCATTTTGAACTTCTCTCGAAACAGATATTTGTTCAATTCTCTGAGGTCCAGAATGGGTCTGTGTCCTCCTGTTTTCTTTGGAATAAGAACATAGGGGGAGTAGAACCCTGCACCCCGTTGAAGAATAGGTACCTCCTCTATTGCCCCTTGGGCAAGAAGTGTCGAGACCTCGTGATCTAGCAGATTGTCTGCGGAGGTTTGAGAAATGAATTGCTTTAGAATTGTAGGAGGGGGCATGCTGTGAAAATGAAGCTTGCACCCTTCTACAATGGAAAAAGTCCAATCTTCTGCTGTTATCTGATGCCATCTGTTGGCAAAGTGGCATAACCTGCCTGTCTGGGATATTGGGGGGT
Organism: Ichthyophis bannanicus; assembly: GCA_033557465.1. Taxonomy (NCBI): domain Eukaryota; kingdom Metazoa; phylum Chordata; class Amphibia; order Gymnophiona; family Ichthyophiidae; genus Ichthyophis; species Ichthyophis bannanicus. The sequence continues at coordinate 61,621,094 of CM066045.1, forward strand.
TGGGGACCCCTCAGAGGCAGGAAGGCTAAGCTCTCTAGGAAGGAGTCAGAGCCCTTGAGGGGGCTGAACCTGGAGAGCTGGTTGGGCTCTCGGGCCTTTTGGCTTCTTTTGCTGTCTAGTTTGTCCCTTTTGGGCAATCTGACCTTGAGTTTGACTCTGCTGGGTATAGGAAGGATAAAACTTCCTCTTTTTGCTGAAAGAGGGTTTTTATAAGGCGTCTTTTTGGCTGGAGTGGCTGTAGATTTTGACAATCTATCTAGAGTAGTACTGTCAGCATCTAACTCGTTAGCCTTTTACTGCCAGTTCTTGCCGAAGAGATTCTCCCCCGTGCAAGGAATGTTGCCTAACTTGTCCTGTACACAAGTCTCCAAGTCTGATGCCTGTAGCCAGGCAATCCGTCGTGCACCAATGGCAATAGCAGAGGTTCTGCTGATGCATTCGAAGCAGTCAAAGGCTCCATGATTAACAAACTTGGAGACATCTTGAGCATGCTCAACTAGAGCAAGAAAATCTTGTCTCTTGTCATCTGGGAGAAATGAGCTCATAAGTTCCAAGTCTCCTGTTACTTCCTTGAGGAACATTCCCATATACAGAATATATGAACTGATCCTAGCTGAAAGCATGTAAGCTCGAAAGGTTCGGCGCCCAAAAGCATACAGAGTCCTGCATTCACGACCTGGAGGATTGGATGCATGCCTCTCTGCACTTTTCATCCTTCGGATGGCTGATTCCACTACCATTGAATGGTGTGGCAGTTGAGTTTTCTGAAATCCAGGAGATGGCGGAACTCGATACATAGTATCAAGTCTCCTAGAGTGAGGAGAAGTAGTCAGAGGTGTCTCACATTCTGAGCATCAAGTTATGCAGAATTTCATGGATAGGCAGAGTGGCTGCCTCCTTAGGAGCTTTAGGATATTGGAGAATTTCCAATTCCTTTGCTCTGGGTTCCTCTTCAGGAGCTACTCTGATTGAAAGACCTTTGGCCATATCACGGATAAAATCCTGAAAAGACATGTCCTCTGGAGGTGACATTCTGCGTTGGAGAGAAGAGGGCTCTTCTGGGAGAAAACCTCTAGTACCAGCAGAATTGTCAGAGTCTTCGGAATCGGAGGAAACGAAGTATTCCTGACCCCGATGCTCCTGCAAAGCACGGTCCAGGTACCGATCGAAGTAGGTACCGAGTTGACCCAATACCGATCTGTCGATTCCAGCCAGAGATGGCATGGGAAGAGTTCCCACCGGGGCCAGTATGTCGGTACCGGTGTCTGTACCAGTGTCAGTACCGGCATCGATGTCGATAGCGGTGCCCGTTGGACCAATGGTACTGCAGCTGAAAGAAGAGCTGCGATGCTGCGTTCAATAGCGAGGAACCTCTGGTCTATCGACGCTGCTGATGCCTGGGTGTTGGTACTGGTAAAAACGTCCGGAACTCCTGAGCATGGCACAGGTAATTCTTGCGAGGTTGGGGCCTCGATTAACATCCTGAAGCCCCATCGATGCTTTGAAAGCCGAAGCCTCCTGCCGGGGCTGTTTTGCCGGTGTGGTTCCCTCAAGGGCAATGCCAATGGCCTCTCGATGCTTAGGAGAGCTACCCTTTGAGGACCAGCTTTTATGTTTAGTTACCTGAGATCCATGGGAGGAAGAGGCCCTTGACGATGTCGATGCAATGGATCTGGCATCCGAAGAAAAGAGGGTACAGAGCTTTGCAGCACGGTTCTGTCTTCCTCTTTTAGTCATGCCCATACAGGAGAGACATTCAGTTGGAGAATGTTCAGGCCCTAAACATGTAAGACACCAATCATGGGTGTCAGTGACGGAAATGGTACCGCCACACTTAGTACATTTTTTAAAACCACTAGTTGGCTTTTCCATGTATTAGGAATATGGGGGCCTAGTGCCAAAAATGGCACCTAGCACCAAAAGGGAAAAGTTTCTGAAGAGAAACAGTTTAAAGCCCAAGTTTTTTTTTTTAATGAAAAGAAAAGGAAAGCAAAGGAAAGAAAAGAACCGGAAGTACCGGTAAGCATCGTGTGGTAGGCAAACGCGACCACAAGAAAACAAATTTAAAGACGGAATTTTCTGCAGTGACAGGGAATAGATCCTGTCGGCTCCGCGGAAAACGAAGAACTGAAGAGGGACAGTTGGGAAGGCAGCGCGCATGTGCTGAGGAATGCTCCCAAAAGCGTTCCTATTGGACGCTGGGGAGCGTTCCCGCGCAGGCTCCATCAGTACCGACGATACCCATATGTGACTACATTCCTGCTTGTTCCTGGAGATTCCATGTTCTGATAAATAGGCAGAACTGGGAGGGACTGAATGCTCTCCGTGCTCACCTAGTCTCCATCTGCGATGCTTATCCAAGAGCATTTTGACAGTGGAGGTTTACTGCCATGAGGAAGAGACTCTGGGCTACGTGAAAGGGCCCCTGCGCCAGACTGGAACACCCCTGCCAGAAGCACCAAGCTTGGTGCAAATACTGGAGAAACTGATGAAGGTGACCTCAAAGAAGGAACAGCCCCAGCAAGAGCCCCCCTGCACCAACTGTCGGTCTATCTCCTCCTCTGAACCCATCTCAGGCAGGAAGGTGGGGGATGAGCGGGGGGATAAGCTGGAGGCTAGAAGCAGAGTGATCAGGCTAAGCAGAAAAAATGGCGAATATTTCCGTCTTTTGCAGCTCCCCAGTATGGTGAGGAGAATCGTGCCGGATCTGCTTTGAGGTTTTGAGCAGTTGTGGGAGGCCTCTCCTGCCCTTCCTCCAATGGGCCATATGGATCTGTCACGCAGGCATTGCACAAGGGCTTCTTTTCTGCAGTCCAAGCAAAGATGCTTGTGGCCCACCATGCAGTGGGCCTGATGCGGTTAAGACACAAAGCTGAATTCCCATAACGCAGCAAAGCCAAAGAGACAGCTATGAACCATGCTGCAGCTGCCAAAGTCAGGCGACAGAAGAGACAGCTCTGACAACACTGCCCGATACTGCCTTAAACCCACAGCCCTTTCTCCTAAACCCCGATTGTGGGCAGTGAGGGAAGCAACTGGGAGTTGCATGCAACTGCCCACAGCAGCAGGTGCAATCTGTGGCTCCCTCCCTCTGAAGTGACAGGCACTAAGGAGGTGGCAACCTTGGCCACTGAAGTAACAAAGCTCCCCCCTGATACTGACCGTTGCAGTCACAGAGGCTGTGCCCGCACCTGAGGTTGGTATTCCTCCCTCAAGTAGTTTGTACTCCGAGTTTTTTGTTGTTTTTTTGTATTTTTTTTAAGGGAAACTACCCCAAGAGCTGGAGAGTAGCAGGGGGAATGAAAAGGCAGAAAAGTAACTAAAATTAAATAAATTAAATTAAATAAAGATAATAGAGGCTGTACCTGGTTAGCCCAGGGCGGCATACCAGTCAGTCACAGGCCAACAGTTCAATTGGTCAGAAGCCTGATGGAGAGTAAAGCCTTTTCTACTCCACACAGAAAGCTCAAGCAGGGTATTCTCAGATGTGCCCTAGAGATGTCCACCAGCTCAGCTGTAATGGGCATGCACCTAGCAGCTCTGCTGCCCAGGAGCTGCAAAGATCAATCCCCAAAAACAGAGCTGTACCAGCCAGCAACCATCATCTGACGGAGACAGAGAAATACTGAAGGACGCCCCTAGCTGCACCAGTCTCCATCATTTGCTGGTAGGGGATACAAATCACTGATCTGGATTGGTTTAGCAGGACCATCCAGAAATGCATATTTTATAAAATATTCAGGTACATGCATGGAATACATGCAGAAATTTACAGCTTCTTCGTAGCAGGTACAATTCTGTGCATTTGAATTTGCATGCTACTGGAGCTGGTTCTGGGTGCCTATTGCATCCTGTTATAAACTTACCCCCGCAGAACTTGATTTTAATAACAGGACAACTATTTGAGAAGTCCATAAAGCTATCTCCAAATGCATAAATGAGGCGAATGTTAATATTTAAGAATATGATGTCCATTTACGTGTTTTCATGATTGATCTGTGAAGGATGGTGTTGGAGTGATTGTAATTGTTGAGTTTAATTATCAAAATATCAAAAAATGGGGGAGGGTGAAGATTTGGGGCTTGTAAGTTAATTGAGAGGGAGCTTCTCATGGGGTGCTTGCCTAACAGCCTTCCACTAGCCTTTGTGCTTGCTATATTTTTGTTTTGTATCCCTCCTTTTTAGTAGAGGATACTACCCAAAACTGCATAACACTTAAGTCACTATTCAAAGGCTTCATCTGGCAAACCTTTGAAGTTAGCAATAGAAACTGAGGTTTTAAATTTCCCCAAACCCTACTGAACAGGTAAACTTTATACAAACTCACTGCCTGCATAAAATTTATCTGCATAAAATAAAGTGGGTTTGGAGGCTTCCTGAGATATGATAAATCCTTATCTAGTCAGGACTGATACTGAGTGCTGGCAGGATGAAGTTAGTTGGTTAGGAAGAACACCTCTCCTAAAATTATCCCAATAACTATATCTGGACAACTATCTAGGCACATTCATAGGAAAACTTAGAGAATTTCTACTGAATAACCATATACAGTTATTTAGATAAAATTTGTGTTTGCCAGTGTGCTGAATGATCAGCTCCATAATAAGCAAATACAATTCAATACTGCACATCTAGTTTCTAGGGCCAAGGAAAGGTATTACAGTCTAGAAAAATTTCCAGTTTACTCTAGGACACAAGCAGTCAGTATTAAAAAAATATTAATCCTTGCACAGTACGGTAAAGCTATATTCTTACTGGACTGTCAAACTCTTCTACAGCTCGTTTGCTTTATGCTCAAGTTAACACAGATTGTGTGTGAACCACTGTAAAATGAGAGAACTGAAGAGGAAAATAATCTTCCCCATCCTCCAAGGATGTGATTTTGGAAAGATGATGTGGTCATCATTACTTCAAATAAGTCTGGACAACAGAAGTAATTGCAAAAAATCCAGATCAAAGGCTGCTTCAAGGAGGACAAAATGTAATCTCTGCAGTGACATGGGCCATAACCTGCCACAGCTTCTCTACTGCCCTTTGCGTCAACTGAAATGCTATCGCCGCCGTGTGGGCTTTGCTAGTTACTGCTCTGCTCATAAGATATGCCATACTGGGTCAGACCAAGGTCCATCAAGCCCAGTATTCTGTTTCCAACAGTGGCCAATATAGGTCATAGTTGTAAGACATCTTCCCGATGTATCGATATTTCCTTCAATTCTTCCGCACCTTTAAATACCACTTCAGTCATGGGTAATATCCCTACATCTTCCTCAGTAAAGACCGAAGCAAAGAATTCATTCAGTCTCTCCGCTATCGCCTTGTCGCCTCTTAGTGCTCCTTTAACCCCTTTATCATCTAATGGACCAACTGACTCTCACAGGTTTTTTGCTACGAATGTACTTGAAAAGGTCTTTATTTCGCGTCTTTGCTTCCGCAGCAAGCTTCTTCTCAAATTCTCTTTGCCTGCCTTATCAATGCCTTGCATTTGACTTGCCAGTGCTTGTGCTGTTTCCAGGTCTCGTCGTTTGGCTCTTTTTTCCATTTCCTGAAAGATGCTTTTTTGGCAACAGCCTCTCTGACCTCACCTTTAAACCATGCTGGCAGTTTTTTTGGACTTCCTTCCACTTTTCTTAAAGCGTGGAATACAGCTGTTCTGGGCTTCCAAGATAGTATTTTTCAACAACACCCAAGCTTGATGTACGTCTTTAACCTTTGCAACTGCTCCTTTTAGTTTTTTCTTAACTGTTTTCCTCATTTTATCAGTCTCCCTTTCGAAAGTTAAAAGGTAGTACTGTGGATTTCCTTACTATCCCTCCTCCACTAATTAAATCAAAGGCGATCATGCTATGATCACTATTGCCAAGTGGCCCCAACACCCTTATCTCTGGCACTAGATCTGGTGTTCCACTAAGGACTAGGTCTAATATGGCTTCCCCTCTGGTCGGTTCATGAACCAGCTGCTCCAAGAAGCAGTCATTTATTTCATCTAGGAACTTTATCTCCCTAGCATGTCCTGACGTGACACTGACCCAGTCGATACCGGGGTAATTGAAATCACCCATTATTATTACTGCGCTGTAACTTTTGTTAGCTTCCTTGATTTCTTTGAGCATTTCATCATCCATTTGGTCATTCTGGCCAGGCGCTCGATAGTACACCCCCACTGCCATTGCCTTCCCCCTTTTATATGGAATTTCAATCCATATAGATTCTACAGCAGATTTTGTTTCCTGCAAAACATTAATCCTTTCTGAGTCAATGCCCTCTAACAGAGCGCAACCCCTCCACCAATTTTATCAGCTCTATCATTACGATATAGTTTGTACCCAGGTATCACAGTGCTCCTTACTGGCGCCTGCCTTCTGCAGAACAGCAAAGGGCCTGGCCTATTTTACCCTCTCAGGTGGCACTAAATCTCTCTATTAGAAAATCTAATCACCCCTACATTACAAACCTATTAAGGTGTGGGTGTCAAATTTCTATTACGGAGGTTTATTTGGACTAACACAGCAACCAGAATCACTATTACAGAAGGTGAAAATGGGGGCAGTATTTTGGCAGCGCTAGCACACAGAGCTAATAATCTCAAACCCTTGAAGCTAGTCCCCTATCTGCCACTGTGTGACCCTGACAGCATAAACAAACTTCCTATACTTATAACAGTCATTTATATAGACAGTATATTGTAGCCAAAATGGATGACAAACAACTCTGAAAATTGCCCAGAAATGCAGAGAAGCTAAAGCCAGAGGAGAAAGAGAGGCAATCACAGAACTCAATAGAGATTTCCAACATGCAGCAAAACAAGACAAGAATGATGCATGCAAGGAAATAGAAGCAGAAACCATTAGAGGAAGAACAAGATCGGCTTTCCTAAAGCTACAAGAGTTAAAGAAAAAATTCCAGCCACGAAATGGAAAGTTACAAGATGCTCAAGGATCCATGTTGAACGATGCTGAGAAGATCAAGAAAAGGTGGAAAGAATATGCAGAGTTATTATATGATAAATATCAAGTGGACCAAAAGCAGTTTCAACCTGTATCTTATGATCAGGAACCACTGGTGATGAAAGAAGAAGTCGAAGCCGCACTGAAAGTCTTTCAAAGAACAAAGCATCAGGCATTCCCATTAAAGTATTACAGCAATCTGATGCAGCTATTACCATACTTACAAGGTTCTGCGATGAAATTTGGAAGACAAACTCATGGCCAACTGACTGGAAAAGAGAAATTAGACTTACCTGCTAATTGTTGTTCCTTGAGGAACTCCAGTTCAGTCCCTCACCTCTGGGTAATGCACTTCCTCCTGCAGCATGGAGACTGGGCAAGTCAAACTTGTGACATCACTGTACATATCTTGCTGGCAACCCCACCAGCTTCCAGTGACCTAATGACAAAGCAGACTCAAAGGAGCAACAAATAAGTAGCTATAATATTAATCATTAAAACTTAAATATTGAACTGAACTAACTCCCCATTAAATAAAAGGGCAACTGTCCCTCTCTCACTTGAAAGAAAAGCAAAGAAAAGAGAGGAAGAGAAAGAATACAGAACATACCGTACTTGAGTACAGAAAGAAATTTGCTGAAATTCTACTGCCTGGCTGCCAATTCAGCAGACCCTAACAATGACTGCGCTAAAAGCGACAACCAGCTCCCAGGACAGGAATCGGGACCGATCTGGAGTTCCTCAAGGAACAACAATTAGCAGGTAAGTCTAATTTCTCTTTCCTTATCGTCCCTCCAGTTCAGTCCCTCACCTCTGGGATGTAAAAGAGCAGTAAATTATTGGGAGGGACCTGTCCACCCGGACCGCAACACCGCAGACCTGAAGCAGGCATCTCCCGACGCTTGAACATCTAGACGATAATGTTTACTGAAAGTATGCAAAGAAGACCAGGTGGTTGCTTTGCAAATCTCAACCGGAGGAATTAAGCTATGTTCGGACCAGGAAGTAGCCCGCGCTCTCGTAGAACGAGCCCGCAGTCTTACAGGCACCTGACGGCCTTGCGAAATATAAGCCGATGTTATTGCCTCACGGACCTATCTGGAAATCAAAGCTTTGGATGCTGCTTCACCCTTACGAGGACCTCCAAAGGGAATGAACAAACGCTCTGACTTGTGGAAAGCCCTTGAAACCTTCAAGTATCGAAGAGACCTCTTTATATCTAACCGATGCAAACGACGATCCAACTCATTCTCCTCCGAAACGCTCAACACTGGTAAGGAGACAGACTGGTTGACATGAAACGGCGAAACTACCTTTGGCAGGAAAGATGGAACAGGACGCAAAACCACCTTTTCCCTTGAGAAAACTAGAAACAGTTCTCAAAAAGACAATTCCTGCAACTCAGAGATCCGCCGTGCAGAGCAAATGACTACCAAAACCACTGTCTTTAAGGTCAAATCTTTCAACGAAGCCTGATGCAAAGGCTCAAAAGGCTCCCTAGACAAGGATTCTAAGAGTAGGTTGAGATCCCAAGGAGGAGAAACCAACCTGCGTGAAGGATGTAGACGGGACACCGCTCTTAAGAAACGAACCACATCGGCATACGCACCCAAGGAGACTCCTTGAACCTTTCCTCGAAAACAAGAAATAGCTGCCAGCTGAACCCTCAACGAACTAGCTGCCAATCCCTTATCGAAACCATCCTGCAAAAAGCTCAACACTAACGGAACTGAAACTGCGGAAAGATGGACCTGCCGTTGTTCACACCAGTCCTCAAAAATACGCCAAGCCCACACATAAGCTAAGGACGTCTATCTTTTTCTCGCCAAATGTAAGGTAGCAATCACCGCACTAGAATTACCTTTCTTTAACCTAGCCCTTTCAAGGGCCAAGCCGTAAGCGAGAACTGATCCACCTGAGGCATTTGCAGAGGATCTTGAAGCAGGTGGTCCTCCCTTGTCGACAACTGCCACAGTTTCCTGTCGAGAAGACACCAGATCGGCATACCATGGTCAAGATGACCAATCTGGAGCCACTAGAATTACTCTTCCCCGATGGGCTTCGATGCGCTGAACCACTCGACCTATGAGAGCCCAAGGAGGGAACATGTAGAGGAGACCGTGCGTGGGCCATTGTTGTATCAAGACAGCTAGTCCTTCTGACATTCCTTCTTGTCTTCTGCTGTAAAACCGACTCACCTTTGCCGACAGAAAGGTCGCAATGAGATCCATCACAGAAGCTTCCCATTTATGAACTATCTGCGCAAACATCTGGATGAAGCTCCCATTCCCCCGGATCTACGTGAACCCGGCTGAGAAAGTCCGTCATCACATTGTCCTTTCCTGCAATGTGTGCTGCCGACAAAGCCTGAAGCCGAGACTCTACCCAATTGAACAGGCTCTCTGCCTCTAGCTCCAGAGCCTCGCATCTTGTGCCCCCTTGACAACTGAGGTAGGCCACCGTCACGGCATTGTCCGAAAGCACCCGAACTGCTTGACCCCGTAAGGTGGACTCGAAGGCTGAAGCGCTAGAGCTACAGCTCGCAACTCCAGTCGATTGATTGACCAATTGATTTCTTGCTCGGTCCGTGCGAAGAGCTCTCTGCAATGAGCCTCCCACCCGGCTAGACTGGCATCCATTAGGACCGGGATCCACTGTGGCTGTTCAAGAGGCATGCCCGCTGTGAGATTCTGCGGAAGAAGCCACCACCGCAGGGACATCCCGACTTGCCCTGGACATGGAAGGTGCTTGGACAGAGAATTGCTCTGGTTGGATCAGCGACCTCTGTAAGGGGTGCATGTGAGCTCTGGCCCACGGCACCACTTCCAGAGTCGCCGTCATCATTCCTAAAACGCATAGATAGTGCCAGGCTGAAGGTGCAGGAGTGCTCAAAAAACCGTGAATCAATAGCCGAAGGCCCTGGGCTTGGGAATCTGGCAGAAACACTGCTCCCACTCGAGTGTTGAAGCAAACTCCCAAATATTCCAGAACTTGCGAAGGAACCAAACTGCTCTTGGCAGCAATGACTACCCAACCGAGACTCTGTAGGAGCTCCACCACTCTGTCCGCCACCCGCACACTCTCGACCCTGGACTTTGCTTGAATCAACCAGTCGTCAAGATAGAGATGAACCAATATTCCCTCCTTTCGAAGGGCCGCTGCTGCCACCACCACCATAACCTTGGTGAAGGCACACGGAGTTGTCGCTAGACCGAAGGGCAAAACCTGAAACTGGAAATGCCTCCACAGTAGTGCAAATCTTAGAAACGTTTGATGATCGGGCCTGATTGGAATTTGAAGATACGCCTCGGTGAGATCGAGAGATGTGAGGAACTCCCCTTGCCGAAACGCTACAATAACGGAACGTAAAGTTCCCATTCTGAAATGAGGGACCTGCAGACAGAGATTTACCCCCTTGAGATCCAGAATTGGTCGGAAGCCTCCGTCCTCCTTTGGCACCATGAAATAAATGGAGTATTGACCGATCCCATAATGCTTTTGTGGCACTGGAACCACTGCTCCCAGTTTTAACAGTTAAGACAAGGTCTGCCGTACTGCTGTTGTCTTTTCTGGACCCCTGGACGGGCAAATTCGAGAGAATAGCCTTCGCGAATCACCTCCAACACCCACTGATCAGATGTTATCTGTACCGAGGCAGGAAAAAACTTCTGAAGACGACCCCCTATCACCGGAATTCCTGCCTGGGTCCCCCTCGCTTCACTGTGCTTTACTAAATCCCGAGGAAGCAGAACTAGCAAAACCTCTGCCAGCTCCCCGGAATTCCCGAAAGCTTTGCGCACAAGAGGAAAATCTTCCTCTCTGAAAACCTCCCAATCGGGAGGTACGAAAACGCCTGAAATCTCAAGGTTGACCCCTTGTCGGTATCTGAGGCCGACCTTGCTTCGGCTTATCCTCTGGCAAGCGACCTCCTTTAGATTCCCCCAGATCTTTGACCAGCTTTTCAAGATTCTCTCCAAACAGCTTCCCCTTAAAAGGAAGTTTACTAAGACGTGACTTGGAGGAACTGTCAGTCGCCCAATTCCTCAGCCAAAGATAGCGGTGGGCAGCTACCAAGGAAGCCATGCTGTTCGCTAGAGCTCTAATAAGATCATAGTGGACATCGGCTAAATAAGCCGAACCTGACTCGAGCCTTGATATATCCGCTGACTGCTCCTGAGTTTGCTGCGCTGACTGCTGCAAATGCTGCAACCAACGAAGGCATGCTCTCGTCACCCAAGCTCCACAAATAGACGCCTGAAGAGAAAGAGCATTAACCTCGAAAGCTTGCTTCAACAACGCGTCCACCTTCCTGTGCGTCCTTCAAAGCCGCACTGTCTTCAACTGGAATGGTAGTTTTCTTCGTGACCGCTGAACACAGCTGCATCTATACGTGGAGAACGAAACACTTGTCGTTCTTGATCTGCTAAGGGATAGAGCCGATTCATGGACGTGACACCATGCAATCCTGCCTCCGGCGCATCCCATTCATCATGAATCATCTGCTTAACCACATGGTGTACTGGAAAAACAGCCTGAGATTTCCGCACTGCTTGAATGAGAGGATCTTCTAAACCCTCATCCTCCGCCGGAACCACCGACGAAAGGTTGAGAGTCTGAAGGACCTCCGTAATAAGCGCTGTCAGCTCCTCTCTCCGAAAGAGCCTGATAATCCTTGCCAGATCCTCAGGTTCCTGAATCTCACCTTCCTCAAGCTCCTCTATCCCGGCTTCTGGATCCATCTCAATGTCGTCACCTTCCGGCCATTCCAGACCAGGAGGCTGATCTTCCACCGACCGAGCCCTCTTAACCGGTCTACCGTCACTAATTCCCAACTTTTCTATAATTGCTTGGCCCCCTGGGGCCCCAAGAAGTGAGGCATCCACCACCGCCCCCTGTTGCCGCAAACAGAAGGCCTGATGCATCAGCAGCACAAAATCCGGGGAGAAACTTCTGAGCGCTGCCCCAGCCACCATCAGGATGGATGAACTACCGGGCAAAGCCAAGCTTGTAGAAAGAGAAGCGGAAGAGCCCTCTAGCAAAGCCTCACCTTCCGATGAGGCGCCAGTACCCTGCACCACCAAAGGAGACCCCTCCTTAGACATATCCTGCGTTTCTTGGTCCATAGTTAGTGCTTCAGAAGCGCAGCCACGGCACACCCCCGCGTCCGAGACTGAGCTTTTATGAGTGCCACAAACAAGACACTGCAGACGCGAAGGCATCAGCACTACAAGAATCCAGAGACCGGGTAGTAAAATTTAATTTAACCAAAGACTAAATCATTTAAGCAATTACAGAAGTTTGGAAGGAAAAAACAGCTCTGTGAAAAAAAACCATTGGAAAAACGGCCCGCAGCACTGCAAACCATCAAAAAGTGTGTCTCATGCTGTAACAGGCTCCAAACACTCTCCTGACAGCAATAAAAATGATCGGAGCACTCATCTTAACATCGGAGCCCTTCAGATCCTCTCTGTATCTTGAAAATCACCAGAAACAAACTGAAAACAGCACTGCTGAGAAATCCTGTCAGCTGGCTGCAGTAGCAGAGAGAAACCCCGATACAAGTTTCTGACAGGAATCAGCTGAGCAGAAAAACTGATCCGGTCAGAAAATAAAAACCTGCTGAACAACTCCCCTCTGTGCAAACAAGGAGGGAAAGGCAGGCTAAAGGTAAACAGAAGCAAACAGGAGGGAGAAAGCAGCTTCCTGATTACCCACAGACCTTGTGTTTTTTGTTTTTTTTTTTTTTTTTTTTTTAAAGAACTTTAATCTACAATCAAAGTAAAGGAAAAAATATTATAGGGGAAAAGAAAATCTAAATGCCCTATCCAACCTGTCTAAAGCTCCTTATCTGCTCCTCTAGTGAGTCCAGCACCTAGGCTCACTACCTCCTGCTGCATGGAGACTGAGCACACTGGAAGCTGGTGGGGGTGCCAGCAGGATATGTACAGTGATGTCACAAGTTTGGCTTGCCCAGTCTCCATGTTGCAGGAGGAAGTGCATTACCTAGAGGTGAGGGACAGAACTGGAGGGACGATAAGATCTGTGGTTATATCAATATTTAAGAATAGTGATCCAACCGACTGTGGAAATTATCGCACAATTGCTCTGATCCCACATGCCAGCATGATTCTACTGACGATTATTCAGCAGATACTACAACCATCCCTGGAACGAGAACTGCCTGAAGTGCAAGCAGGGTTCAGGAAAGGACGAGGAACAAGAGACATCATTGCAGATGTGAGATGGATCCTTGACAAGATTAAAGAATACCAAAAGGATATCTATATGTGTTTTATTGACTACAAAAAGGCTTTTGTGTAAACCATGAGAAACTCTGGGCCACATTAAGAAGTAGGAGTATACTAGAACACCTTATCGTTCTCTTGCACAACCTTTACACTGATCAAGAAGCAACAGTTTGAATGGAACAAGGAAAAACAGAATGTTTTAAAATCAGCAAAGGTATACGACAAGGCTGCATACGTTCCCCCTACCTGTTTAATTTATATGCAGAACAAATCATCAGAGAAGCAGGACGGTATGAAGACAACAGAGGTATGAAGACTGGTGGGAGATTCATCAACAACCTTCGCTTTGCTGATGATACCACATTACTGGCTGAAAGTGATGACGATCTGAAACATTTGCTTCTCAAGATCAAGGAACAGTCTTAAAATGGGCTTGCACCTTAATGTAAAGACAAAGATCCTGACAACTGGCAAAATTAGTAAGTTCATCATTAATGGAGAAGAAACTGAAATCGTGGACAACTTTAACCTACTTGGATTAACTATCAATAAAGAAGCAACAAGCAGTAAAGAAATCAGTCAACACATTGCTCTTGGCAGAATGGCTATGAAGGGCCTAGACAAGATTTTCACGAGCAGAGATGTTTCTCTCCATACAAAGATTTGACTCATTCAAGCCATGGTATTTTCAATAATGTTATATGGATGCAAAAGTTGGACAATGAAAAAGATAGACAGAAAAAAAACTGATGCCTCTGAATTATGGTGCTGGCGACGAATACTGTGTATACCATGGACTACTTGAAGAACAAACCAGTTAATACTAGAGGAGATCAAACCTAAATTCTCTTTTAGAAGCTCAGATGAAAATATACTGACTTTCATACTTTGGACATATTATGCAAAGAAAGAGATCATTAGAGAAAAACATCATGCTTGGCAAGGTCGAAGGTCAACGTAAAGAGGAAGGCCAGCAACGAGATGGAACAATACAATAATAGCAGCTACGGGTGCCACTCTGTCAACAATGAGCCGCCTGACTAAAGACTGAACACAGTTTAGGTCAACTATCCAGAGGGTCGCCATGAGTCAAAAGACTCAACGGCATTTAACAACATACTGTAACTATAAAAGTAAGCCAGTCCAGCACAGCACATATAGTAATGATATATGAATGATAGATGTTATTGCCCAAACTTCTGTGTTGCTTTTAATGTTTCATTCTTCTAGTGAGGCTTTGCATGACAACATAGGTGCAGAGAACGTAAGAATACGTCAGCATAATTTACAGCTCTATGTTTAGCACTGGCGGCAATCTTTTTTTTTTTACATCCGCTGTGGCATTTAAATAATAGGTATATGCAGCATTACCATATGGATAGCAGCAACACTGAATATATGTACAGTGCGGTCACAAGTGGCAATATTCCTTCACTATCTGTGCAGTTCAGCTATTTAATTTAAGCAGCTTTTCTGGCCTAAATTAAGTCACATAGTTATATGGCTAGCAGATGAATATCGCCATTCTATATATAATTGGGCACTCCACCCTGGTACTATCTGTAGAGTGCCATAAGAATTAAAGCATGTTTCAGCGGCACTATTTGCCACTGAAAATCCATAGTTTGGGGACTTGTATGTTTAGGTGGCTGATAAAGCACAGTTACTTACCTGTAACAGGTGATCTCTGGGAACAGCAGGAATTAGTCCTCACATATGGGTACGTCGGAACCGACGGAGCCTGCGCGGGAAAGCTCCCCAGCTTCCCAGAAAGGAAGCTTTCGGGGCCTCCCACTGCACATGCGCGCTGCCTTCCCGCCTTCCTGACCAGCTCTCCTCAGTTCGAGTTTATAGCTGAGACAATAGAGAGAGGAAAGGAAGATAGATAGAAGATACAACTCCTAGGGGAGATGGGTGGGTTGTGAGGACTAATTCCTGCTGTTCCCAGAGATCACCTGTTACAGGTAAGTAACTGTGCTATCTCCAGGAACAAGCAGAAATAAGTCCTCACATATGGGGACTCCCTAGCTAAGATGCCTGGGAGATCCCCTTCCAAGGGTTCGCCATCTTCGTATGGATCTCAGGCATCCATCCTGGGAAGGTGGGCAGGAGTTGTTCAAGTATGGAACAGGTGTTTGAGGACAGCCTGACCAAACAAGGCATCCCGGCGGGAGTCCTTGTCCAAACAGTAATGGACTGTGAAGGTATGAACCGAGGCCCAGGTGGCGGCTCGACAGATCTGATCTATGGATACAGAGTGAAGATGAGCCATAGAAGTGGCCATGGCTCTCACATTGTGAGCTGTGACATGGCCTTCCAGAGAAATGTTTTTACTCTGGTAAGCAAAGGAAATACACTGAGCAATCCAATTGGAAAGTGTACGTTTGGAGACTGGAAGTCCCAAATGAGAAGGATGAAAAGCCACAAAAAGTTGGGAAGACTTTCGATGTGGCTGAGTCCTGTTGAGGTAAAAGGCAAGAGCTCTTTTACAATCTAGAGTATGAAGGTTCCTCTCTGCACTGGATGCATGAGGAGCCGGAAAAAAGACAGGTAGATATACCTCTTGATTAAGATGAAAAGGCGAGACCACTTTGGGCATAAAGTGGGGATTCGTCCTGAGGACCACCTTATCATGATGAAACCTAGTATAAGGTGGATGAGCCACTAAGGCCTGTAGTTCACTGATGCGGCGAGCCGAAGTGACTGCAATAAGGAAAAGGACCTTCCAGGAAAGAAATTTCAAGGAGGTAGAAACCAACGGTTCAAAAGGTGGCTGCATAAGCTGACCTAGAACTAGGTTCAAATCCCATGCTACCGGAGGAGGTCGGATGGGAGGCTTAGTTAGAGTCAGGCCTCTCATGAACCTTGCAATAAGAGGATGAGAGGAGACAGGTTGTCCATTTATAGGTTTTAAGGATGCTGCAATAGCACTTAAATGGACTCTGACTGAATTTGTCTTAAGGCCTGCATTAGAAAGAGGCAGGAGATAAGTCTAGTAGAGAATTCAAGGGAAGTGCTAGAGGGTCATGACCCTGTTGAGCACACCAAATGGAAAAGCGTTTCCATTTGAAAGCATAGGAACGCCTCGTGGAGGGTTTCCTTGAGGCATGAAGGATATCTTGCACTGGTTGAGAAAGATTGAAGTCATGAAGGCTTAGGCCTTCAGCAACCAAGCTCTGAGGTGTAGGGACTTGGGGTTTGGGTGCCACAAAGTCCCCTCCTCCTGAGACAGAAGGTCTGGCGCAGCTCCCAGGTCCAGGGAGGGTCCCTGGGAAAGATGCAGAAGTAGAGGGAACCACACTTGGCGTGGCCAGCGTGGAGCTATGAGGATCATCGATCCGTGATCCCTCTGGAGTTTGAACAGAGTCTTGGGAATCAAAGGAATGGGTGGAAAGGCATATAGGAAGTCCTGACCCCAATGCAGGAGAAAGGCGTCGTAGGCCTGAGCTCCCTGACACGGAGTCCTGGAACAGAACCGGGGAAGTTTGGCATTGCACGGACTTGCAAAGAGGTCTATGTCCGGGGTTCCCCATTCCTGAAAGATTCTGCGTATCTGGTCCATATGTAGGGACCATTCATGTGGAAGCAGAACTCGACCGAGTCTGTCTGCCCGAGAGTTTTGAACCCCTGGAAGATACACTGCCAGAAGATGAATTTGATGCTCTCTGGCGAAGGCCCATAATCTGAGAGCTTCGTTGCAAAGCGACAGAGAGCCTGTCCCTCCTTGTTTGTTTACGTAGAACATGGCCACCTGATTGTCTGTTTGAACTAGGACAAACTTTGAGGGCAAACTTTGAGGGCAAAGAAGATTGCTCGCAGTTCCAGGAGGTTGATGTGAAGGGTAGTCTCCTGTGGAGACCAAGTACCCTGAGTGGAGAGGTGTTGTAGATGGGCTCCCCACCCTGTTTGGGAGGCATCTGTTGGGAGGGTTGCTTGGGGCAACAAAGGTTGGAAGGGGGCCCCCAACAACAGATTCTTGGTGGATATCCACCATTGGAGGGACCAAAACAGACGCTTTGAGGTGAGTATTTGGTCGGAGAGCGCTCCTGATGCTTGAGTCCACTGGGTGGCCAAGGTCCATTGAGCTGCTCTCATATGAAGACGAGCATAGGGCACCACGTGTACCGTGGAGGCCATGTGGCCCAGAAGTCGCAGCATTTCTCTGGCTGTCAAGTGACTGCTGGACTGAGCTTGGGAGGCCAAGCACACCAGACGTTGGCCCCGGACTTGAGGTAGGTAGGCCCTTGCAGTGGTGGTGTCCAACTGGGCCCCTATGAATTCCAGAGACTGAGTAGTGATGAGTTGAGACTTGGGAAGGTTTACCACCAGTCCCAGATACTGCAGAATGTGTCTTGTGCGGTCCAGGGAAATCTGGGCCTCTGACGGAGATGGAGCTCGGATGAGCCAGTCGTCCAGATATGGGAATACAAAAATTCCCAGACCTCTTAGAAATGCGGCTACAACTGCCATGCATTTGGTGAATACTCTTGGAGCAGAGGCTAGACCGAAGGGAAGTACTCTGTACTGGAAATGTTTTCCCTGGAACAGAAATCGCAGATATTTTCTGTGGGATGGGTGGATGAGTATATGTGTGTACGCATCCTTGAGATCTAGAGAACAAAGCCAATCCTGACTCTGAAGGTATGGAAGGAGAATGCCCAGAGAAAGCATTTCGAATTTCTCTTTGTATAGAAATTTGTTCAATTCTCTCAGATCTAGGATAGGTCTGAATCCCCCTGTCTTCTTTGGTATGAGAAAATAAGGGGAGTAGAAACCTGTCCCTTGTTGGAGAAGAGGAACCTCTTCTATTGCCCTTTGGGCAAGGAGGGAAGAGACTTCCTGACCCAACAGGGGCAGGAGAGATGGGGGAGAATTGAAGTGCCTCACCATGGTATTTATTTATTTATTTATTTAACAAGTTTTTTATACCGCCTTTTCCTTCAATCAAAGCGGTCACAAGAAATACAAGGTATAAACAAGGGAAACAAACAGTATAGACATGACAACATATGGTAATGTAGGAAAAATAACAAGGGTTAACAAAATAGTGGATTATTTATAAAATATATACAATAGATGATATCTTAATCATTTGTTGATCCATAGTGCTCAATAAAAAGTAAAGTTTTTAATTGCTTACGAAAGTCACTTAAAACATCAATTGCACGTAAATCAGGGGGGAGAGAGTTCCAAATCAAAGGGGCAGCCAAAGAAATTGCTCGTTGTGATGTACATTTGCGTGATTTAGCGAAGTTTCTTGGGGTATTGAGGGTGTTTGAGGTGGATAATCTTCTAGGTCTGTTGCTGGTATCACGGGATAAGAGGGCATGGAGGCTGGTTGCAGAACTGTTGTGCTTCATGTGGAGGAAGGTTGGAAAAATGAAGTTTGTAGCCCTCTCTGATGATAGAGAGGGTCCAGTGCTCTGATGTAATTTGCCCCCATCTGGGAGCAAAGTGAGCTAACCTTCCGGGAATGGTGAGGGGCTCTGGTTGTTCTAGAGCCAGAAATGTTAAGTTCTCTAGGGGCAAGTCAAAACCCCTGAGGGGGTTGAGCCTGCTGAGGAGTGGCAGACGCTGCAGGCTTTGACCTTGCCTGTTTAGGTTGCTGACGTTTAGCAGCAAAGCGAGGCTGAGAAGATTGTTGGCCAGTATTTGTGGAAAATCTGGCCTTCTTGTAGTAAGGCCTCTTGAAAGACTTTCTTGGCAGGAGTAGAGGTAGACTTAGAAAGTCTATCTAATGTAGCATTTTCTGCGTCCATTTGAGTGGCTTTAATTTGCCAGTCTTTACCAAATAAGTTCTCACCTGTACAGGGCAGATTCCGTAAGCCATCCAGGACCCAGGGTTCTAGGTCAGAGGCCTGGAGCCAAGCAAGTCGTCGGGCTGCAATGGCAATGCCCGAAGCTCTACCGGCACCTTCAAAGGAATCAAAGGCTGCTCTGTTGGAGAACTTAGAAACATCTAGAAGCTGTTTCACCAGAGAAATATACTCCTTTCTATCCTCAGGGATAAAGGGGGCAAAATGCCGCACCTTTAGGGCAAGTTCCCTTAGAAACATGCCCATATACAGACTATATGAATTAATCCTGGCTATAAGCATACTAGCCTGGAAGATTTTCCTACCAAAAGAGTCTAGGGTCTTACATTCCCGCCCTGGAGGGGTAGAAGAGTGCCTTTTGGTACTCTTAATCTTTTTCAGCGCAGACTTCACCACAATGGAATGGTGAGGCAGCTGAGTTTTTTGAAAACCAGGAGAAGGAGGGACCCGGTACATGGTGTCCAACCTACGAGAATGAGGAGACAACGTTAGAGGAGCCTCCCGTAAGTCCATCAAGTGTTCTTGAAGGATTTCATGGATAGGCAGGGTGACTGCCTCTTTAGGAACCTTAGGGTATCCTAAAATATCCAATTTCTTTGATCTAGGTTCTTTTTCAGAGGATGTGGTAATAGAAAGTCCTTTAGCTACTTCTATAATGAAGTCTTGAAAGGACAAATCCTCTGGTGGAGACATTCTCCTCTTTGGGGAAGAAGGCTCTTCAGGAAGAACTAGAGACAGCTCATCAGAGTCATCAGAGGAGTCAAAATCCTCAGAAGAATCAGAGAATCCTCTATTTGCTTCCAACGCACGATACGCATACCGATCGGTATCGACATCGGGCGTACCGGGTATGGAATCGGTATCGGGTGAAAACCCGGATCCGGCATGCGGAACCGATCTGCGTTTGGAAGATGATGGTCTCGGTTCCGGTATGGAAGACAGTACCGGAACCGGACCCGGAACCGCTAGATGCGGTACCGAGGGCGTCGCAGCTTTAATGAAAGCCAGAACGGCCTGCTGCATGGTCTGGACAGTATTGCCCATAGACGCCACTGCTGCCTGGATGTCGGTACCGGCATGGGCCGGTACCCCAGAGCAGTCTAACAGGTGATCAGTCGAGGCCGTGCCATCGATGTCAACCTGTAACCCATAGATGGTGCTTTGGAAGCCAGAGCTTCCCGCCGGGGTTGTTTGGCTGGGGCAGGGTCCTCTGACTCAAGATTGAGGGCCTCTCGATACTTTGAAGGAGATTTGCCTTTTGAGGACCTGCCCGAAGAAGGTTTGGTTACCTGAGATCCATCCGGAGAGGAAGACCTGGATGACTGTGATGCTAGATTATCTGAAGCAAACAGCACATGGAATTTGTTGGCCCGGTTCTGCAAACCACGTTTAGACATCTGGGAGCAGGATGGGCAGTCCGGAATGGAGTGGTCAGGCCCCAAACATTTAAGACACCAGTCATGGGTGTCTGTAACAGAAATAATAGCACTACACTTGGTACACTTCTTGAAACCAGGGGCTGGTTTCTCCATGAGGAGAATTTGTGTAGGCCTGAGGCCTAACCGAAGTCACCAAGTTGTGCTAAATAAAAGTTGTTGTTTTTTTTTTTTGAAAGAAAAGAAAAGAGAGACCGGCGGTACCGGTTTCGGTATGGGGAAGGCAGGTACGCGGTCTAAAGAAACAAACTAAAATAAGAATTTCTTCAGCGGTGACAGGAACATGACCTGCTGGCTCCGCGGAAAAAGAGAAACTGAGGAGAGCTAGTCAGGAAGGCGGGAAGGCAGCGCGCATGTGCAGTGGGAGGCCCCAAAAGCTTCCTTTCTGGGAAGCTGGGGAGCTTTCCCGCGCAGGCTCCGTCGGTTCCGACGTACCCATATGTGAGGACTTATTCCTGCTTGTTCCTGGAGATCTGTATAAACCCCTTTGAATATTGACAACAGAAGAAAAGCACATCTAGGCTCTGCAGTTATTCCTGCTCATTATGCTAAGACTACTACCAGCCATACTGTGTGATCACTTGCAAGATATTGCTTCTCATTCAAGATGGCATTTGCCATATGTTTCCTTTGTACTTTATCCTCTTAGGTAGATAATTTAATTAGAGGATTTATAATCCATCTTTTTAGCACCAAGCCCATCGAGGCAGATTACAATACTCGTGCAAGATGTCTGAGAGATCCCAGGGGAGATGCAGCATACCTGTGTAGAGAGTATCTCGCTCTGAGATGAAATCCCCGAGGAGTCACCAGTGTGGCTGGTTTCACTCTCATAACCGAATCCTTCACCTATAAAACAAAAAAGACATGTTTCAGATGTATCTGAAGAAAAGCAGGATGGTGCAAAATGATGTCACTTGTCAGCCACATTGTCAACCTACCTCAATTGTACTGTGGGAAGGGGGGGGATAAACTATATCAGTACATATTTTCTATGCCCATTTGAAAGTGTAATATTTGAGGATCCGCTTTTGAAATGATCATCAATACAGCTTGCAGACTTTTCTCTGCAGATACTATGCTGTCTGCTCTTCTGCGTTACGTGAGATTAGGAGTCAATATGAAGAGTGGTCTGGGGATACTGCAGATGCACTGAGCAGAAAGATAAATGTATGGCAGGACTGACAATGAAATGAACACTCTAAAATTAAGAATATGAGATAAGATGATATAAAGAAATTCATCCTGAGGGAAAGGATGACATTTTAGCAGTAACTGTGGATATTTCTCTAGGAGGTGTGATTGTTTTAAACACACTGTCAAGACTTGTGAGCCCAAATTCAGGCATTTTAGACATTAAAGGCCATACACTGGGACATTATTTGCTGAAAAAATTGATGAGCCAAGCAAGAAAATTAGCGGATTGAGACTTCTCTGTTGAACAAGCCAGGCATTCAAATTACATAGACTTTCAAGAGCATAAACAAATGCTTCAATTGGGCACCATGTGAACAGAGATGACTCGTACCTAAATTCTGTACCATACACTGGTCTTGTCCACGGTCAGCTTCCATTGCCACTACCTCCTCACTTTGTTCAACCATCACCTCTTCGGTTTCAACTTGATTAATCATTTTGCTTCTACACTGACTTCTTGGGTGCCTAGAACCAAACGTCATTGCCTTAGGTGCCTCTGCTTCATTGACGACATCTTCTGAACCATTAGACTGTGAAGAGAACAGGTTGACAGAGCACACAGATTCTGGGCTGACAGAAGGAACTGCCTCTCTTGAACTTTCAAGATGTTTCTTCTTGCCTCCTTCAGCATTACAACGGCTACTTATCAAGAACAGACCTTCTGCTGGGCATTTATTGGAATCCTCGCTTAAAGGAACATGCTGACTTACTGAGCGAGGTGGTGTACTTGACGACTGTCTAAACATCCTTTGGAAGCATGGCAGGTCTTCATCCTCGCTTGACTCTTCCTCTGAAGAGTCCAGTTTGTGTGCCTGCCGCCTACACCTCTTAACTAACCTCTGTGACCCAGAAGAACCACTACTGCGCAGTTTTCTTAAACTGCTTTCTTGCGGTGATTTTCTAAACCCTACACATTTTCCCCTTGCATTAGCCTCTCCAATGCTGGCCTTTTTCTTCATCTCATCGGAAAAGCCCAACAAACCATCAGGCGTTGCAGAATCGTCTGGGGAAATTAGCACAGCGCTATTTGCAAGCGCTGCTGTGTGCTCCAGAAATCTTTCTGCCACTGAATTTTGAGATGAAGTTACACAGGTAATTTGATTGATTTGAGCTCCATCAACAACGTCTCTCTGGCAACAGTTACTCAGCACTTGTTCATTTTTCTCTTGGCTAATTTTGCTTCCACTGCCTCTGCGGTTGACAGCAGCAGGGCTTAGATAACTAGCTGTGGCATAAAGCAACACTGATTCAGGCTGCGAATTTAACGCTAGCAGCTCACTTCTTTCTTCAGCCTTATCTGCTTTGGCAGTTTCTCCACTGTGCTTTATGTCATTACTTAAGCTTACATCAGTTCTTTGAAGAAACTGTTCACTTATTTTACTCAATTCACCTGAGTTTTTGACACCTTTGCAGTTCGAACTTGAAATTTCAAGAACCGTTTTGGGCAATATGCTGCATATATTCAACTTTTTCCTTTTTTGCAGACCTTTTTTACTTCTTGCTTTGGTGCTAGCTTTCCCCATTGATGGAGGAGACACCACCTTATATTCTGAAATGTTAAGATCATTTTTAATTACATCGACATGGTTGCTTTCATTAGATAAGCTGTGCTTGATGGTGGCTTTGGTGCTATTTTCAGGACTAGCAGTATCACAATTCTTTGTATTAGCCGTCTTACAAATCGCAACCACATCTGAAGTTAGTTTGCTAAATGTTTCAAACTCTGGTGGCTCAATTTGTGTTTCTTCACTGCTACTTATTTCTCTATCTCCTTTTCCATCATCTTTTAAAGGACTATCATTCAGTTGCCGTGAAGCTCCTGAAGTCACATTTTCTGGTACAGGATCAGGCATGGAACTGGGTTGTAAAATGAAGGACATCCGTTTAGCACGCTTGAATGATTTCAACAAATACTGTGTGTCTAGATCACTGTCCTCTATTTCTGGAATGACCTCCTGCAAAGCATTCTTAGCTCTAGGTGACTCTTTGCTCCTGGAGATTTCCAGGTCCTTATCTGGGAAAGATCTCATGTCTGTCGATAATTCAGTGCCGATTTTAACTAGTCCAGGCTCTTTAGTTGGATCTGTGTTACTTCCCATCCGGACAGGATGCTCAGTAGTTGGAGTATTAATCTCTAGGGGGGAAATGTTCTTTTGTATATCAGTGCCTTGAGATTGTGAATGGCATGGTGGGGAAAACCGCAAGGTCTCTGATATTCTTTCCGCCTTCAAATGTTCATTTCCATTGTTTACCAGAGATAGGTTTTCACGGTCAGAGTGTAAATATTTGTTAACATTATCCAGTTCTTTTACTTTTTGGTTGGTGTCCAGCCAATGTCCATTGCAATCAGTTAAATCTTTGTTCTCCTGAGGCTCTGTACAGACCAAGATAAGGCCTTCCATATTCCCTCCTTGGAATCCTAGCAAAGCTTCATTCTCAAGAAATGTGTGCACTTTTTCCGCCTTACAGCTGCTCTTGGCTTTTTTTGATGTCTCTTCAGCTAGTAGCTGAAGTCTTCTGCTTCGCCTGACTCTTCTCTGTTCAACCTTAGCTTTGCTAGTTTCTTCGCTGCTTGGGTAGCTATCAATCTGCAGTTCAGTTTGATTAGACAGAATCTGTAGTGACCGTCCATCAATTAGAGAATGTTGAACCTTCCCAAGTTCCTCTTCATTAACTAGCTTAAGAGCTTGAACAGTACGAGTTAAATGCTTTCTCTCTGATTTGCCTCTCTTCCTTGGCACAGTGTTATTTATTATTGCTGTATTACTTTCTTGGTCACATGTATTTGACAGAGGTTCTATAATTTTCCTGCTGCTTTTGCATTGCCCATTGTCGTCTTTCTTCTGAATAGGGTTTTCGTGTACTGGAAAAAAATCTGACCCATCAGCTGTCTCCCCATCATCCACCTGACAGCTATCGATGACATCTACTTTAGGGTTCTCCAGTACCTTAGGAGTCCTCTCATTAATGCACGAATTAACTTTGTCAGGGACTTCCTCCTCGCATGTTTTGTTGACCTTTTGAATAAAGTCCTCAGGCTGCAGGCCAGAGACTTTCCTTCTTATTTGTTTTATGTTGCTTTTTGTTGAACTCCGAGCAGCAACAGCAACGTTGTCTGTGCTGCTGTTTTCTGTCATAAAGCTCATGTTCATCTGAGGATTTGATTTCCTCTCTCTCTTATAAGTTTTTCCAAACACTTTATCTTCAGCTTTGACCGTGGCTGGCTTTGATAAAAGTATGTCAGGATTATGCACCACAGAAGACTCTACAGAGCTGGCCAGTAATTCAGTTTTGTCTGAAACGCAGGAGCCCCCATCAGATGCATCTTCCCAAGAGGGAAATACCACTGGATATAGCTCAGAAGTAGCATCAATTGAAGTGAACATCTCATCGTTTTTTGAGAGCCACTCATTCACCCGTTGAAGACTTCTTTTTACTCGTTTCCTGGAGACTGGGCACATGCTACTTTCAGAAAGTTCAGGTAGCGGTTGAATATCTAGTAGGGGTGATAATTTGTCATACAGATCATCAATGTCCCGTTTGAATATTTCTCCCTCTTGCGAGTACCACATGCTGCTGCATACCTTGGTATCTTGATCAAGGTCTTGTTTTGACCTCTTATCAAAGTTCAGCAATTTTTTATTTTTATCAAGATTAATTTTTTGTGCTGGACTTGCTCCTTTTGCATGGCAAATGAAGCTTTCAGCATCGTTTTGTAGTGAACTAGGATTGACTGAGCTTTCGCACTGCTCCACTTGCGAGTCTGAAGCACGACTGTTTTCTCTCAGATTTTCCTCTGCCAGGGACATCGGAACAGCTTCAACTCTCCCAACCTGTGCTGGAGTCCTTCCTGGATCTTCAAGGTTCTTCTCAGAGAAATCACATTTAGCTAAACAATGAAGAAAGGAGATTAGCCAATTAGTGCAGTTAAACACATTTTACTAATGATGTGACATCTTTGATTTATTCTTATGACTGGAAATTCACAGTATTCAAAAACTATTGTGACCCAGCATTCAAATTTATAACAAACATTCATATCAATTTCCTGACAAGAAGTCGAGTTACTTTGAGTTTCTTTTCCCATTAGAATGGAGATCAAGCAAAACATTCATTTTCATTCAGGCACTCCAGTCCCAAGTAATTTTTTACTCCAGTCCCTATGACCCTCTAAGCAGGTCTGGTTTTCACATAACTGCAGTTATGCAGGAGATATTGACATTCATCTTAGAAGAGGTTCATTTGTGGAGTTCACATACCCTGAAAACCAAACTGTTTGGGCACTATGAAGGCAGGCATGAAAATCCACTGACCTAACAATTAAATATGTGCTGGTGCCCTGAGCAGACAACAGCTCCTTAAGTAAACTACCCTCTTGAGTTTGCTAGATTGTTAAAATGTAATAAGTTGTGTTTAATGTAAACCGCTATGACTTCTAAGATAAATGCAATGCAATGTGTGCCTTTGAGTCAGTCCTGACTCCTGGCGACCCAGAAGCTCCTGGGTTTTCTTGGCAGTGTCACCGGAAGTAGATTGCCAGGCCTTTCTTCCGAGGCAATGGAGGGTTAAGTGACTTGCCCAAGGCCACAAGGAGTGCTAGTGGGACTTGAACCCTGGTTGCTTGGTTACTAAGCCAGTGTTCTAACCACTAGGCTACTCCTCCACTCCAAAGCAGTATAAAAAACCTGTTAGTTAAATAAACCAACAAATAATACCCAAAGGGAACTAATATCACAAAATACACCACCACAAAACGCCCACCTTTTATAAAAATATTTTGTCAGACCATTACCAAAACCATTACAGCTCAGGGTAAGCTGGACATCAAAATTATTATAGCACTGTTATAACAATGTTATAGCATTGTTTTAATAAGACAAAGTTTTTCAAGTAACATGGACCAGTTGGGTGTCTCGCTTACACTGAACTCGAACGGTTTTGGTAACCATCTGACAAGAAGCTATTTTATAAAAAGTGGCCATTTTGTGGTGTAACAGCTCATTAAGGGCAAATGGTCTAGGCTTAAATTTCTAAGACAGCAACACTAACGGCACACATTAAAAAAAGCAAGTTCTGGATTTAGTGTTGTGCAACTTTGCAAAGCCCTGTGAACAAGAAGCTCAGGAAACAGCCATTCTAGTGCCTTGGAAAACAAGTAGCTCTTCATTTGGGAAACAAGATTATGTGTGTGTACGCATGGACCTCGAACTCTCAGAGGAAGACTACAATGGACAACAGTAATGGCAAAAAACACGTTACACTTAAATTACCCATTTCAACTCAGCAGATAAGTTCAATTTGTAATTCATGGCAAAGCTCGGCTTTTTTTCTGTATCTATGTTGAAGCCTTTGGAAGCAGTCTCACAGTGTATTAGCACCACATGCCACCTGCTGTAGGCTGTGACAAAACAAAACTACTAAATGTGCTTTCAGAACCCCATTGTTTGGCATTTTTACTCATGTATGCCTTATGAAGTAGAAATAATGAGTTCTTTAACTCCTTTTCATAAACTATTCTTGAAATGCAATACTTTGGGAGCTTTCCCCTGAAATTGTTGAAAACTCAGCACAGCTGACTTTCTTCTGCTATTTGCAGAAAGATTTAATAGGATAAAGAGACACCAAAATGGTGGAAAAATTTAGTCTTGCCTGCCTATTTTCTTTCCTTGAGTTCTACCAGACCAGACCAGATGGGTTATGCCCCTCTACCAGCAGTTCGAGACAAAGAATAAAAAATTGTGAGCTCCACCCCATAAAGGGCACCATGCAACCACATGATCCTCAGTATTTTCTGTAACAAAGTGAAAGTAACATCCCACCCCAAAAATTACCCAAATATCAGGGAGGAAGGAGGGTCAATGAATGTTTGCCTCTCCCTTTGGCAAAGTTCTTAGGAGTAATGAAGAACTCTAGACTTATTCAAACCTGGTTAGAAGCCAACAATGCATAAAGACCTCAAACAAGAACAAACAAAAACCAAGGTAACTTAAGGGCGGGACTCAGAACTGGTCTGATAGGATTCAAGGAAAGAAAATTAGCAGGTAAGACCAAATTTTCCTTCTTTCTCGTCCATCAGACCAGTCCAGATGAGGGTGAGATTTAACGGAGCAATCCTTCAGCCAGCCACCCTGCTCTAATCACCCCTGCTCCAAAATTCTGATCATCCTGCATAAGATCCTCTTACCTTTCCCCCTAAATCCACTTCCCCCCTTCCTCTGTTTCTGTGGATAATGCTCTACTCCTTCCTGTTTCCTCGGCTCACAACCTTGGAGTCAGCTTTGACTCCTCCACTCTCCTTCTCCACACACATCCAACTGATCGTTAAAACCTGTCGTTTCTTTCTCTATAACATCAGCAAAAATTTGTCACTTCCTTTCTGAACACACTACTAAGAGACTTATCCATTCTTTAGTCGCCTCCCATTTAGACTATTGCAACCTTCTTGTTGTCTCCTTCTGAGATCATCTCTCCCTCCTTCAATCTGCTCAAAATTTAGCTGCGCAGCCCATCTTCCGCTAGTCTTGCTATGCTTATATAACCCCTCTTCTCAAGTTGCTTCATTGGCTCCCTATTTGTTCCCGCATCCAGTTCAAACTTCTCCTACTGACCTATATAAGTACATTCTGTTGCTCCTCACTACCTTTCCTCTCTTCTCTCTCTCTACACGCCTCCTCGGGAGCGCTGCTCTTCTGGCAGATCACTTCTATCAGAGTCCTTCTCTTCCACTACCAACTCCATACTCGAGTCTTTCCATCTTGCTGATCTTTATGCCTGGAACAAACTACCTGAATCTGTACATCAGGGTTCATCTCTGGTCCTTTCCAAATTCAGGCTAAAAACTCACCTCTTCAAGGCTGCTTGGATCCATGTAGTCTTCTGTTCTCCAACTATGTGTTTCCCTATCATTCCCCTAGACACATCACAGTCCTCAGTTGCGTTGTATGTCTTGACTAGATTGTAAGCTCTGATGAGCAGGGACTGTCTCTTACAGCTTTCTGTACAGTGCTGTGTACGACTTGATGTGTTATACAAATGATGAGTAGTAGTAGTAGTAGCAGCAATTTATAGTGCATCTTGAAAAAGAAAACCACATTGCTGCCCTACAAATCTCTTCAGGAGAAATTGCATGCGTCTCCACCCCAGGAGGCTGCCAACCCCCTGGTCCAATGAGTCTGTATGCCAACAGGAGCTAACCAACCCTTTCACAGCTAGGAGAAAAACCTCTTTTGAGGCAACAGGACAAGACAGACTTCAAAGAGGTCTCCTTTATAGGACTTCTGAAGAGAAACAACTGGACTGATTACAGACCTCACTTGATACCTCTAAATACCAAAATATGAGCTTATACATCTCCAGCATACAGAAAGAATAGAAACCTTTCCTGCAATAATGTTGCTGCTGTTATTAAGTACTCCTGGCAACCCTCTGGATAGTTGGCCTAAACTTTGTTCAGTCTTCAACCAAGTGGCTCATAGTTGATAGAGTAGTATCCACAGCTGCTGTTATACCGATCCATCTCATTGCCGTCCTTCCTCTTTTATGGTGACCTTCTACCTTGTCAAACATTATGTCTTTCTCCAATGATCTCTCTTCGCATGATGTGTCCAAAGTAAGAAAGTCAAAGTCTTGTCATCTGAGTACTGACTGGTTTGTTCTTCAGGCAGTCCATGAGATACACAGTATTCATTGCCAGTGCCATAATTCAAAGACATCCATTTTCTTCCTATCTTTTACACTGTCCTGCAATGGCCACTGTAAAATGGAGGGACCACCTGATTCACATGGAAGGATGAAACTACCTTAGGGAGGAAGGAAAAACTGTAGAACAGAAGCTTCCAAGCAACGACTAAATGGCTCCTGGAGAGAAATATTAGAGCACCAAAATCTCATAGCTGAATGAAAAATTCAACCACAAACAGCACTTGCCGTGAAAGCTGATGTAGAGGTGCTCTTTGAATCAGACCAAATAGAGGATCCCCTAATACTGAGCAAATCCAGCTAAGCAGGTAAGACAAAACCAGGCAAGGCAGAGGTCAAGGATGCATGACTCTCTTAAAACAAAGAGACCAGATCCAGGTACAAAGTAAAATTGTGAAACTGTGAAATTGTACTGTTGTTCATTAATTTATGATAGTTATTGGATTTGTTCTTTACAAATGTATTGACAATTGTTTTATTTTGAATATAATTTTGCAATATGCTTGTATATTTTGAATTATATTATCTATATATTTTTTACACTTCATATTTCAATATCGTGGATGGATTAGATGTAGCGTATGCTGATCTTTTATTTTTATTATTTATATAGTTATATTTTTTTTTACAATACTTAAGGTTATACACCCCTGAATAAGACTGATAGAGACAAAACACGATCATGTAGGGTGGACTGAAGCATATTGGCTCTCAAGAAATAAACCTGTTCCTGTTTTAGTAATACCTTTTGCATTATCAAAGTTTTACAACTAGCTCTTTGGTTCTCTCTGTTGTGCTGCAAGTGTGTTTGCTACTCCTGTTTGGGACTGCACTTCTTAAAAGAAGGACAGCAAGACAGCAAAAGCTCCACTGCCACAATGACCAAAGCAGTCTCAGGAAAGAATCACTCTTTCCTTAAGATTACAGAGGAAACAGAATACCTCTCTGTGAATGGGAATCAAGACCTTCAAATCACAGTCTAAGGTGCTCTGCATTGTCATCACTTAACTAGAACACTATAGAGAGACAATCAAAGAACCTGTGAAAGGATGAGAAAAATATCCAGAATGCAATACCAATGGCACCACCCTCTAGGACCCACTGGACCAATCTGATCTGAGTGCAGACCGAGAGATAACCAGTAAGCAGCTTATAGTCAGACAACCAAGAACGAATGTCCAGTTCTGAAATGGATGTCCTTGCAGGCCTCATAGGATCTAGGGCATGTCTTGTCTGGGAAATGGGTCCACTGACCTAAACTCTACACAGGACAGTAATGGCATTAGTCTCTGAAAGGAGACCTCTCTGCACAAGACCTGCACTGTCCCCAGGTTTTTCCTTCGGCCACCACTGCGATATGACCCCACCAAGAACATTTACTAAGTTTTCCTGGTGTTTTCCTATAGAGACCTGCCCCAAAGAGGAAAGTGGTGTCACTTACCTGTAATGGGGGGGGGGGGGGGATCTCCATAGACAGCAGGGAAATGCAGCCAAACGTGATGGTGATGACATCATCCAACGGAGACAGCATGCCTGGAGTCCTCATCCAGCCTAAGAGAAGTCTTTTTAGACTCAGCTCAGCTGTTGGGTGCATTCAAAAACATTGAAGGTAGCTCTATTGACAAACTTCGATACATTTTGGCTATGCTTAACGAAGGCGAGAATCTTATCCTCTTGTCACCTGGAAGGAGAGGGGCAAAGGCTTTGAGATCCCTGAAGACCTCTTTCAGGAACATTTCCAATAGAGGATATAGGAGCTAATCCTAGCCGAGAGCAATGATGCTTGGAAACATCGATGCTCAAAGGTGTCAAGAGATCTTGATTCTCTACCTGGAGGATTAGAGGACTGAGTCTTCAAGCTTTTGATTCAGCACATCACCGATTCCATCACCATAGAGTGGTAGCGAAGCTGTGGCTTTTGGAAGCCAGGACAATCTGGTCCACGAAACATGGTACAGAAAAGTCTTTGAGGCGAGACTGTGAGAGGCGTCTCCCACATTCATAGTATAAGGTCATGAAGGATATAATGCATTGGTAAGATGGCTGCCTCCTTGGGTGCTGTTGGGTATCGGAGGACCTCTAGTGCCTCCACCCTTGAATTCTTCTCTGATGTTACCATGAAAGAGAGACCCTTGGCTAGGTCATGAATGAATTCCTGGAAGGACATGTCTTCCAGAGGTGATATATGTCTGTGTTGAGGCAGGAAAGGGTCCAAAGGTAGGTCCCGGGGAACCCGGAAATCGAGCGACTCCGCATCCAAAATTGGGGAGTCAGAATCGGAGGATTTGAAGTACTGATGGTCTCTGTGTTCACCCAAAGCTAGATGTCGGTACTGATGCTCCGAGGTATCGGCCTTGGTGAGCCGCTTGGGTTTGACACCGGTATCTGTAAGAGTTTCAAGAAAGGGCATGGGTGGGAGCGATGTTGATGCTATCTGCAGCATTTCTGATGCTGTGGCTGGAACCAGTGTCGATGTCGGTACCGTAAGCGGTATCAACAGAGTAGTGCCTGTAGCCAGGGGTTTTATTGGTACCGAGACTGCGAGGAGGGCTGCCAAGCTGCGCTCGATGGCCAGTATGTGCTGGTCTATCAAGGTCGCCGATGCCTGGGTGTCGGTAACAGTTATTTGTGCTACTGCCCGGAGCATAGCACCAGTAGCTCTCTGGAAGTCGAGGCCTTGGGAGCATCTTGGGATTCCTCGATGACTCTGCAGGACAAGGCCTCCCAACAGGGCTGTTTAGCATACTGATCCACCTCTGAGGCAATCCCCGAGGAGTGTCTGTGCTTTGAGTGAGATCTTCCTTGGAGGTGCCATCAGACGTCGATGCAGCCTTATGCTTGGACTTCGAAGAAACCCGAGATCCATTAGAGGATGAAGAGGACCTCGACCAAGTGGATGCCATCTATACCGCATCCAAAGCGAATGGTGCTTCAAATTTAGAAGCCCGGTTTTGTAGGCCTCTCCGTATCATTTCCTGACAGAGGGAACAGTCTTTTGGCTGGTGGTCTGGGCTGAGGCATTTTAGACACCAGTCATGTATGTTAGTCACCGAAATGGTGCTGGCACAATTAGAACATTTTTTTTGAAAACACTAGTTGGTTTCTCCATACTTTCAAGTGTGAAGAATATGGTAGGTTTAAGGCCTAAAAAGGGCATAGACATCCAAATAATTTTTTTTTTAAATAAATAAAGAAGTTAAAGAAAAGAATAAGGGAACCAGCGATGTCCTAGATGGTGCCGGTGTCGATGGGAAGGCAGAGGCGCTGTCCACAAAAAGATGTTTTTCTGCGGTGACAGGATTTGCTTCCTGCTGGCTCCGCGGAAATGAAGAACTGAAGAGAGGGAGTTGGGAAGGCGGGAAGGCAGTCATACAGACACAGTCGAGTGCTCCCTAAAGCTTTCCAACTGGACGCTGGGGAGTGTTCTTGCATGGGCTCCATTGGTACTGACATCACCCATATGTGAAGACTACATTCCTGCTTGTTCCTGGAGATACAGATGTTGTCCATTTTAGTTGATATAACCTTCTTGTTGAAGGTCTCAGAGGCTAACAGGATGGCTTTCACTTCATTTGGAAGGGGAAGACTGTCGATCATTGACCATTCAACATCCAAGCTATCAGTGACATGCTTTTGAGGCTGGGATTAATCAATTCTCTCACCTGATTTAAGAGTGGGTGATGATGCATCAGAGATTAAGGGGAAGCTGCAGACAAAGCAAGCAGATGAGGGAACCAGGTCTATCTAGGCCACCGTGATGTGTTTTAAAGGATTTGAGCTTTGTCCATGCTAATCTGCTACACCTTTGATATTCTGCTGTGTTTGTTGATCAACCTGATCGCCCGTTGAAGGGAGCGGGTGCACATTTACTATACAATGCTTGTAGTTATTGTGAGACTACCATATCAGGGACATCATGGGTTGATTTGCGCAGTGGTCGGATTTTTTTTACCACCGCTGGCAAACTATGTGCACGTCTAATTTTGTGGTGTATTTTGTGGAGTGCGCTTGCCCATTGCGTTATGTGGGCAGTACCACTCGAGCCATTAAAGTGCAATTATGCGAACATACATTAAGACTACACAATTTTGTGCAAGCTGCCCCACTGGTACAGCATTGCTTGGATTTTCATCACACTTTTGAGCAGTTGAGGTGGTCTGTCATAGATCATGTCCCCATGGATCCTAGGGGTGGAGACCGAATGGCAAAGCTACGCAATCTTGAATGGTGGATTTTTCAATTACGTGTTGTTTCTCCACTGGGACTCAATCGTGAGATTGATTGGTTGGGACTTACTTGATACGTCTCCTTCCACATTTGGGCGTTCCCTGATGAGTGGGATCTCCCTTTGATGTGATTGGTGTTCTACGGTGATGGCTAGTTTACAGGTAGCCAATCCTGAGTTAGCATTCCCTATTTCATCAGCCTGCTGTTCGGCGTTTTTTGGCGATTGCATAAGACTGAGCGACACATTGGATCAACACTTGGAGCACTTGATACAGGGGTTTGGTTGGCCCCGAAACGTGCACGTCGTGTGACGTATGATCAGATAAGTGTCAACTTTTAAAGATGAATTACGCTTTGGACTGTTTAAAGTGAATAAAAGGGACATGTGCTGTTTGGCGGGGAAGGTTGGTCATATCTTCCTCCTACGATTTATGCCCGACAAAAGTTAAAGGGTGAAGAGGGGTTTTCACGGTATCTGGTTGTGGAGACCATTTGTGCAGGGGTCCAGCTAGCGAAAGAGTTTGCTATCTGATTCTGCTGCCCGTGTAGATAAACTGCTTGTAGGAAAGCTTGAATTAAGCAACCTAAGTGCTAGCTTCTTGTTGCCTTTAGACACAAAGACTCTGCACCTCCTTATTTGTTGCCACTTCATTGCCTGTTTGGATCATGATCACCTCTCTTTGGACCCAGAGCCTGAAGGCTTTTAAGGCGTTGAAGATTGACCTCAATTCTAAAACACTGTAGGGAGTGTTCAAACTAAGTTCATATACCTTGACTGCGAAGGTGGAGATTTGTTCCACAATCCTGAATTGAAGCATCTATGGTAAGAGTAACTGTAAAATGTGGAAAGATAAAAGGATGTCTCAACAGAAGATAGTCCATGTTGATTCACCATCCGAAAGAGTGGTGCACGGAAGATGGGACAGGAATGTTTGAGTTGAGAGATTAGCAATGCTGCTTCTAATGCCACTTGAGATGCCACTGGAGTTGAAGCATGTAAAGCCGAGCTAGAGGCAAAATGTAGAAAGCGATTGCCATGTGCCCTAGGAACCTGAGAACAGTATGGGCAGTTGCTGAAGACCTACGTGTTAAAGCCATGGCCAGATGGATAAGCATGTCCACTCTGTCCTTCAGGAGGAAACTTTTGACTGTGTGGTATGTGTGTGTGTTCCAATGGACCCTCAATCTGTGGCCTGTTCAAATCCAGGATGAAAACTCACTTCAAAACTGCTTTTGGATCCTGATCCCCCTAGTCTCCTGTTCACCTCCTATGTGTTTCTTTACCATTCCCCTAGAAATACCTAGCTCCCAGTTGAGTTGTCGGTGTTGAATAGATTGTCTTTTATGTCTCTGTACAACGCTGCGTATGCCTTCTAGTGCTATAGAAATCAGTAGTAGTAGCAGAAAGGAATGGATTATGCAGCTTGACTTCTTCAAGCTGATTAAGAATCCAAGGCACTGAAGTAGAAGAGTTCCCTTTTACAATGAGCAGTGGACTTGAATTGCTGCGGCATGTGCAATAAACAAATCATCCAGGTATGGAAAGATGTAGCGCCCTTCCTGTGAAGTTCTGCAGCAACTACTAGGCACTTGATGAAAACTCTGGGGACCAACGAGAGCCTGAAAGGAATAACATGATATGATTTACTTACCAGACTCAAAATTATCAGTAAGTCTTGCCGATACTTGGGCTGAAGAAGGGAATGTGGGTTTAGGTATTTTTGAGGTCCAGGGAAGTTGACCAATCATCAAGACTGGCCCCAGAGTTAGTTCAAAGTATTGGCGCCCTAGGCAGCCCATAAGCTTTACACCTCCTCCCCATCAAAATCTATTGTTTAGCTTTGAATGTCCTGCCCTTTGCTGCCCCAGGCAACTGTCTAGTTGTTTTTGTTTATTGTATTTGATTAACCGCTCTTCACTAAACACAGCAAAGCGGTGTACAATTTAAAAATAAAGTTAAAATAAAGGTGGAAAAGGAACTCCATTATATCAATAAGACAGATAAAAACAAATCAATCATACCCAGGAAATAGGAGGAGAGAAACAGAAGAGGGAAATAGAAGGACGGAGATATAGTTAGGGAACTGGTATGTCATAAGGAATGGTGAATAGATGTGTTTTTAGGAGTATCTTAAATTTGGAGTATGAAGATTCAAGTCTGAGGGCAGGAGGCAGAGCGTTCCAGGAGGCAGGGACAAGGAAATAGAAGGCAGAGGAGCGAGTAGAGTCTAGTCAGGCCTAGGAAGCAGAGAGAAGGTGAAAGCGATTGGCATGAATATTAAGGAGGGCATGGTGTGTTGAGCATGGAAGTAAAGCATCAGAGAGGTAATGGGGGCATCTGAGAATAACGTACAATGGACCAAAGTGAGAAGTTTGAACTGAAGACAAAATTTGACCAGGGGCAAGTGATAACAGATCAGGAGAGGAGTGACATGTTCAAACCTGGGGGGGGAGGGGGGGAAGGGGGAAGCATGTGCGAGAATGTGAGCTGCTGTGTGAATAAGCTGAAGC
Source organism: Ichthyophis bannanicus (assembly GCA_033557465.1). Taxonomy (NCBI): domain Eukaryota; kingdom Metazoa; phylum Chordata; class Amphibia; order Gymnophiona; family Ichthyophiidae; genus Ichthyophis; species Ichthyophis bannanicus. Next base: position 61,657,171 of record CM066045.1, read on the forward strand.
CAGTGGAGTTGATACTGGGGGAGGCCAAGAAAAAATGTTGCAGTAGTTGAGCCTGGACATTACAAGAGTGAGGTATAAAGTGGTCAGGGATAAGACTGAAAGGAAAGGATGGATGGCATAAATCTGGTGAAGTGCATAAAAGAAGCGATGAATAAGAGAAATGAGATGAGCAAGGAAAGATAGTGAAGAGCCAAGGGTGACACCTAAGTAGCAAATAGAGTCTACTAGGGGAATGGGGAGCCAGGCAGAGAAGGGGCCAAGGTAGGAGGGAGAAAGACTTCCAAAGGTGAACCAGAGAGCGGCGGATTTACTGGGGTTGGATTAAGGAAGTTATTGGATAGACTGAGATGTTAGACAAAAAGGCATTGAGGTGGGTAAGGAGTAAGTGGGTTGGTGTGGTGGAGTAGTATTATGTCATCTGCATAATAGTGGGCTGAAATACCATGCTGTTGAACTAAGAGGGTCAGAGGAATCAGGAAAACGTTAAATAAGAGGGGTGGCTAAAATGGAACCTTGGTGGGGACACCACAAAGGATAGGGAAGGGGAAGAAAAGTTACCAACAGAGACTGAAAAGGAGACTATGATAAAAATTAACAAAACCATTTAAGAACTGTGCCGTGAAGACTGAAATCATGAAGGCATGATAGAAGAGTAACATGATTAACAAGATCTGCTGTAGACTGTCCGCCTACGACCACCTGCCCTGAGTGCAGAGGCCATCGCAGTGGGCTTCCCAGCCTAAGAGGGAGACATCCGTGGTTAGGATCCTCTGAGGGGGAGCAGGGGGCCTGGAAGGGGATCCCGGCTAGGAGGTGCTAGGGGGCTTGCCACCAAGTGAGAGTGCTGGCCAGTTGAAAGGTCATCACCACCCTGTCCCTCAGTCAGCCTGTGGTCTGGGATCACTGGGAGCAGAGGTCCCATTGAGCCACTCTCATGTGAAGGCGGGCACCTGGGGTAACGAACTGTGGACGTCATGTGACCCAACAGACAGAGAAGGTGGCGGGCGGGAACCAAGTGTCAGTGCTGCACAGCTGCGGCCAGCGCCCTGAGGTGATAGGCTCTGTCCAGAGGGAGAAAGGCTTTTAGCTCGAATGGTATCCAGCCTTGCCCCTATGAATTCCAGACTCTGTGTTGGGAGGAGATGGGACTTTGGGTGGTTTATTACGAATCCCAAGTGCTGCAAGATGAGGATGGTGCATGCTGTTGTGTGTTGCACCTCTGTGGCCATGTGGTCAGCTCTAGATCAAGCTATACATGTTCTTCAGGAGTTAGGGTTTGTGATAAATTATCTTAAGTCACATCTGGAGTTCATAGGTGCCCGACTAGACACAATAAGGAACAGAGCGTTCCTCCCAGAAGACAGACAGCACCGCCTGAATATCTTAGCCAATCATGTGCAGCAACAACCATCAGTTCCTGCCAGAACATTTCTACGCCTGTTAGGACATATGTCTTCCATGTCGTCCCCTTTGCTCGTCTCCACATGATGATGATCTCAGTGGACTCACGGCCAGTGGAAGCAGTCCACAGGTCATCTCTCAGACCTCGTCAACATCACCCTACAGATGAAGACAGACCTGCAGTGGTGGATCGAGCCACAGAATCTAATAGAAGGTTTACCTTTTCAGGAGGTCTGCATTGCGGTTTATCCTAAACACCAATGTGTCAAAACTAGGCTGGGGTGCCCATCTCAATGGACTCAGGACACAGGGCCTCTGGTCTGCTCAAGAGAGAGCATTTCAGATCAACCTTCTAGAACTCAGAGCAGTATTCAATGCTATCAGAGTATTCGCTTCTCAACTCAAACACCATTCTCTTCTGGTGCAGACCAACAATTAGGTGACAATGTTTTACATATACAAACAGGAAGGTATGGGCTCTCGAGCCCTGTACAAGGTGGCCTCTCGCCTATAGAACTAGGCAATCTCCCAGGATATCCACTTACACGCAGTCTACCTTCCGGGAGATCAGAATCCATTGGCAGACACGCTAAGCCGCATTCTACTTCCACACGAATGGAGGTTGGACCCTCAAGTAGCCCACTTGTTTCAGCTTTGGGGGAGACTGCTAATAGACCTCTTCGCATCTGCTCTCAATACTCAGCTACCCTGGTTCTGTTCCAGAATTCCCTCTTCCCACAGGGAATCATTAGATGCCTCTCAATCATTAGGGTCAAGAGCTTCTCTACGCTTTCCCTCCACTTCCACTTATAGCGAAGACACTCTTCAAACTTCAGGCTGAAGAGGGACAAATGATCCTAATTGTCTTGTACTGGCCCAGACAACCATGGTTTCCTCTACTTCAACTTGCTCAAGCACCTCCCCCCTCCAGCTCAGTTGCTCACCGATGCTTCTCTCACAGGAACTGGGGAACCTTCTGCACCCAAACCTCAAGCCACTCCGCTTGATGGCCTGGAGGTTGAGTGCTTTGTCCTCTCAGACTTAAATCTCCAAGGTTATATCCCGCTTTCCACCGGGTCAAAGCGGTTTAACAAAAAAAGGGGGGGGGGGCGACAATAATCAATTTGACAGAGAAGGAGGGGGCCGTCACCATGAGGGCCAACATTGATGATCTGAACAGAAAGCAACGAATTAGACAGTTGACGTAAGTCTCTTAGTTGGTAGCAGAGGGGATAGGTCAGAAGGTCTGGATGTGCAGTCAGTGAGATATGTCCGTTTCAGGTCCAAGATAATCATAAAACAAGATGGTTTTTAATTGTTTCCAGAATGTGGAGAGGTCTCTGTTGCTTCGGATCTGGCTTGGAAGGGCGTTCCAGAGAGAGGGTGCATACAATTTGAATGCTCTGTTGCAGGTCTGTCGATTGACCTTAGTTCGTTCGTGGGGGATAGCGAGAGTGTAGCTGGTGGTCTGTCGGGTTGGTCTGTTGAGGGTAGGCTGGGGTAGTAGAGTCCGGAATTGAGAAGTCTGCGTTTGATGGAGGGCTTTGTGGATAAGTATTTGTATTTAATCCTTGCTTCGAGTGGCAGGATGTGAAGTTCTCTCAGGACTGGTGTGATGTAATCATGTTTTTTTGCTTTCTGGATGATTCTTGTGGTGGTGTTTAAGGCAGTTCGTAGGAGATTGGTGTGGGTGGCAGGTAGTCCGTGATAAATTGCATTACAGTAGTCCAGGTGGGGGAATGTCATAGCCTGCATGACTGTTCTGAAGTCCTGTGGGTCGATGAATGGTCTGAGCCGTTGTACCGTCTTTGCTTTGTGGAATATTGTTCTGGTAGTCTTTTTAATCTGTTGGTTAAATGTAAGCGCTTATCAATGATGATTCCCAAATATTTTATGTGGGGTTGAATTTGTATTTGGATGGTTCCCAAGATGAGGTGTGGTGGCGTGGTGAAGTTAGAGTCCTTGGTCACCATGAGGGCTTCTGTTTTTTTTAATTTTGATGGATAGGTTGTTCTCTTGTAGCCAGCTGGAGACCTCAATGAAGCAGTCTGACAGGTGACTGTTTGTTGGATTGGTGGTTGTGATGGGTCCATAAAGCATTATGTCATCTGCGTAGATATGGTAGTTGATGTTATGAGCACGAGGATATGTTACATGTCCTTTTATCATCAAGAAAGGATTCAACCAGATGCTCCTATGCCTTCAATTGGTGCACGTTCTCTATCTGGTATTCCCTTAACACTATATCCCTTCAAATGTCCTATTCCGGACCTGCTTCAGTACTTACTACATTTGCCTACTTCTGGTCTCAAGACCAGTTCAGTGAGAGTTCATCTTGCTGCCACTGCAGCCTCTCATCATACTCTAGAGAGCCGTCCTGTCTCAACACATCCTTTAGTGGCCAGATTCATGCGGGGTCTCCTCTTGACCAAGCCGCCTCTCCGTCCACCTCCCATACCATGGGATCTCAATGTAGTCCTTGCACAACTCATGCGCAATCCCTTTGAACCCTTGAGCAGAGCTCCCTTGAAGTTCCTCACTTGGAAACGTTTTTCTCATAGAAGTTACCTCTGTTCGCAGAGTCAGTGAGCTCCAAGCATGAGTAACCTATGAGCCTTATACCAGTTTTCATCATGACAAGGTGGTCCTTCGCACACACCCTAAGTTCTTACTGAAGAATGTCACCTCTTCATTTAAATCAATCTGACTTGCTACCAATCTTCTTTCCACATCCTCATGCATCTCTGGCTGAAGCCAAGCTTCATACTCTCGACTGCAAGAGAGTGCTAGCATTCTATTTAGAACACACCAAGGAATTCGTCAATCCTCTCAGTTGTTTCTCTTTTCATCAAAGCCATTTGAGTATACCAGTGTCTAAAAGGATACAATCAAATTGGTTAGCGGATTGTATATCCTTCGCTTATGCACAAGCTGGACTGCACATAACACACCAGGTTGCAACTCAATGTCAGAGCCATGGCGGCTACAGTAGCTATCCTTCGATCAGTTCCCATATCTGAGATCTGCCAGGCAGCAACATGGTCTTCTCTGCATACTTTTGCAGCACATTATTGCCTGGATAAAGACTCGAGCAGATGCTCAATTTGGACAGGCAGTTTTGCGTAACCTCTTCCAAATTTAGACAACTTGCCCACCGCCAACATGACTACCTTGCGAAGAGTGCTCTGAACAAGCTGATTCTGTTGGATCCCAGCTGTAACCTCCGGTTCCTGGCTTTCTTCTTTCGCTTGGTTGTCTGTGGCTAGAAAGTCCCATATATGACTTCCTGCTTATTCCTGGAGATAGCGTAGTTACTCACCTATAACAAGTGGAGGGAGGAGTAGCCTAGTGGTTGGGGCAAGGTACTTCAGGCCGGAAGGTCGGGGGTTCAAATCCCACTAGAGGACAGCAACCTTGGGCCGGAAGGACTGGGGTTTCTAGTCCCACAGATGCTCCTTGTGGTCTTGGCAAGCCACTTAACCCTCCATTGCCCATGTTCCCTGTAAGTATTAGTGTATGTGTCTCATATCCCCACGTGTTAAATGTATCCCCCAATTGTGTTGTGACCGCTTTGATTGAAGGATAAGGCGGTATACAAAACTGTCTAAATAAAAATAAAATAAGTGATCTCTGGGAATAACAGGGATCAGTCTTCACAACCCACCCACCTCCCCATCAAGTTGTCCCATTTTTTTCTCTCATCCTTACAATACAAAGATTTTTATTTTTTCTCGGCTATACACCTGACTGAGGAGACCAGGAGAGAAGGCGGGAAAGCAGCCACGCATGCATGGAGGAACGCTCCCTAAAGCATTAATACTGGCTGCTGGGGAGTGTTCCTTCCCAAGCAGGGCTCTGTTGGTGCCCACGTCACCATATGTGAAGACTGACTTCCTGCTTGTTCCTGGAAATGGAAGTTACCAGTGGTGTGCTGCAGGGATCTGTCCTTTGATTCTTTTTAACATCTTTGTTAGTGATATTGCAGAAGTGCTGTCGGGTAAGGTTTGCCTTTTTGCGGACGATACCAAAATCTACAATAGAGTAGACACCCAGGAAAGAGTAGATAACATGAGGAGGGATCTAGCTAAGTTTGAAGAATGGTCTAGAATTTGGCAGCTGAGATTTAATGCTAAAAAATGCAGGGTTGTGCATCTAGGCTGCAAAAATCCAAGGGAGCAGTACAGTGTAGGGGGTGAGGTACTTCTGTCCACAAAAGAAGAGCGGGACCTGGGCGTCATTGTGTCTGACAATCTTAAAGTAGCTAAATAGGCAGAAAAGGCGACAGCGAAAGCCAGGAGGATGCTTGGGTGCAAAAGGAGAGAAATGGGCAGCAGAAAAAAAAGGAGGTGATAGTGCCTCTGTATAAGTCTCTGGTGCAACTTCATTTGGAGTATTGTGTGCAATTCTGGAGATCACACCTTCAAAAGAATATAAACAGGTTGGAGTCTGTGCAGAGAGTGGCTACTAAAATGGTTAGTGGTCTTCAAGATAAAGCATATGAGGACAGACTTAAAGATTAATATGTATACTTTAGAGGAAAGGCGGGATAGAGGACATATATTAATGTTTAAATACCTCCATGGCATAAATGAACAAGAGGAGAGTGTCTTTTGATTGAAAGCAAGCTCTGCTATGAGAGAACATAGGATGAGAGTGGAAGAGGATAGACTCAGGCGTAATATGCGGAAATATTTCTTTACAGATAGAGTGGCAGATGCATGGAATAGTCTCCCAGTGGAGGTGGTAGAGACCAGGACAGTAAGTGAATTCAAAAAAGCATGGGACAAATACAGAGAATCTCTAAAGGTAAAAAAAAAAGGGACTATTGTAGTTGATATGGAAAGCACAGTTACTTACCTGTAACAGGTGATCCCTGGGAACAGCAGGAATAAGTCTTCACATATGGGTACGTCGGTACCGACGGAGTCTGCGCGGGAACGCTTCCCAGCGTCCAAAACGCTTTTGGAAGCATCCCACCATGCCTGTGTGCTGCCTTCCCAACTGCCTCTCCTCAGTTAAGTTTTAAAGCTGAGACAAAGAGAGAGAGGGGAAAGGAAAGATAGAGAGATACAACTCCTAGGGGAGGTGGGTGGGTTGTTAAGACTTATTCCTGCTGTTCCCAGAGATCACCTGTTACAGGTAAGTAACTGTGCTATCTCCAGGAACGAGTCTTCACATATGGGGACTCCCAAGCTGAGATGCCCAGAGGGAGTCCTAGCATGTTGCGGATGTAGAAGAGCCATGCTACTCCCCAGAACCTCAGGCATCCTGGGGATGGAGGGTAGGAGTTGAATACAGAAAAAGGTGCTGTGGAACAGCTCAACTAGAACAGGACCTCTACAGAGGAGAACCCTGTAGAGAGGAGATCTAGTGGGAAAAATTGAGATATGGGCCTCCCTTGTTGGCATTGCAAGTCTACTGAGGTTGATATGGATCTGTTAGAAGAACCATTGGAAAACCTCAAGGAGTACCTCACTGAGAAGCAGAGGTAAGAAAAGTAGAAAAACAAGTGGAGGTCAGAACCCCTCAGGGTGAAGAAATAGTCCCAGGGAGAAACTGGGGTAGGGAAAGAGAGGTAGGACTTCAGCGGAAGACGCAGAAGGTACCATTAAGAAAGCTTAAGCTGTGTTGGTCCAAGAAAATCCAAACCTAGGACCAAAAGAAAAAAAAAAAAAGTCTGACCTAGCTGGACTGGCAGTAGAAACAGTCCATGTAGGAGAGAAAGGGTGTGGAAACCCCTGTATCTGATAAGAAGTTAAGGACAGACTTAGGAAGCACTAAGCTTTAGATAACCTGAAGTTCCTCAATGTCTTTCCTGAATGGGTTAAGGAAAGAAAAGGGTACATGGAGAACTTCAGGGGTACCTAACCCTGAAAGGTTATGGTAAGAAAAAAAGTTTGTTGATCACCACAGGAAGTGGTTATGTGTGTAGAACCCTAAGTATGCTGGTACAGCATTGATAGGGGTGGTGCCCATCTGTCAGGATCATATAGGAATGTATGAATATCTGAATGTAAACAGACAGATAGATAAGTATTCCTAAAGTTATACACATATAGAGGATATATGCATATATATACGGAGAGACCTGTATGGGCAGAAGATACACAGATATAAATAAATATCTATATATATATATATATATGAATATGAATATGTAGGCATGTAGACAGATGTTTCCAGGTATGTGGATGAAGAAATGTCTATAGAAATTGATCCCCATAGGAGTATGGGGAGAGAAAAGATTCATCTAACAGCAAGGAGGGTGATACCCGCTTGAATAGATGCATCAAGAATCTTCCTTCCCTGGTTATGATGTTCCCTGACAAAAGAGAGTCTAAATCCATTTCAGAATTTGAGCTCTTAAATAACCAGGATGGCCTACGTGGAAAAGGCAGAGGATAACTTCAGTCTGCAGGCAGCAAGTCCAGATTTCTCCAGAACCGCAGTATGGAGAATGGATAGAGGACGTCACTGGAGGAAGATACCATAGTGACCTGTCTACAAGGGCAGATGGGTATCAGGCGTCCTTTAAGTGCCACTGAAACAAAAAAGATCTCTGGCGAGAAGACCAAGGGGATATGGACCAAGCCAGGGAATTTGCCATTCTTTAGGTTGTCACATGAAGAAAAGGCCTGAGCCTCAGGTCTCAAAAGAGATTTTAGATGAGATGGTAGGGGTAGGGAACAACTACCAGACATGAAAAATATGACTGGGGAAACCCCTCCTAACCCTCTGGGGTTATTTGCTAGACAAGATATGATGCTCTCTAGCAAGGGCCCATAGTGCAAAGCTACTCTGTAGAGTTGCAGAGAGCATGCTGCAGGTTAGTTAGAAGAAAAAACTGGCTGTTAAAAGCCAGTGGGGTAAGAACAATTCTGCCAAGGACAAGGGGCAAAGAATAGAAGTTAACCAAGCAGTCTGTGATAATAGGGTTTCCCAAACGAGGTTGATAACCTGTTTGGGGTTTAGCACTGAGGCTAAAAGAATAGCTAGTGGAGGAGAAGCCCTGGTTGTGTGGTGAACAGAACCAATGGCTTAACCACTAGGAATTAGTGTATCTGCAGCAACTACCAGGGCAGCGGGCGAAAAATTTCTTTTCCCATCTTTTTAGATTGGAAAAAAGAGACAAGAGACATAGTAGGGCTATCTAGTGTCTGATGAGCTACCCTAAGGAAATAAAGGGGGAGACAACTCTTAAATGGAGAATCCCCCTGTGGAACAGGTAGAGGACCATAGGGGCTTACCAGTGTAAAAGAGCCACTCTTACAAACCAGATGCTGTAGCAAGAGGGAGGTAAGACAGAGGTGAAGGAGACTGACTATGCAGGAAGTCTCTGAAAGGTAAGATGATACATGCCAGTACAGAGAAACAACTGTTATTAATAGTTGTCATTTCTCTTTTCCCGAAAAGGAAGAGAAACCTGTCAAGTGAGGGCATGATCATCGTGAAGACTCTTAGAGTAAAGGAAAAAATGTCTCAAGAGGAGACCTCTTGAAAAAGTTAGGATAAATTTGGTGCAGGTACTTCAGCAAAAAGAAGTAGACTGCCCCTGTAACCAGCAACACAAGGGGAAAAATGACTTATTTAAAACCCTGCGACTGCTGGGTTTGTGGACCCTGTTGAGGTTGTGGTTTCTTCAGACTAGGGCGATGTTTCCCCTGTTTGGGAACATCTGAATGATGGGCAGAAGAATAAAACTTTTTCCCCCTAGGGGAAGAAAGTTGGGTAGGACATTTCCTACCAACTGGGAAAGAGGAAGGCGTAGAACAGCCTCTGGAAACAGGAATGTCAGTGGTTAACTGAGCAACCTGGAGTAAAGACTCCTTGTTAAAGAGATTTTCTCCAGTGCAAGGAGTATTTCCCAGTCTTTCTTGAGCCCATTTGTCTAAGTTTGAAGCCTGGAGCCAGGCTTTACGTCGTGCCCCTATAGCTATAGCAGAAGTTCTGCTAACAGACTCAAAGGAGTCCAGGGAAGCACAAATAAGGAACCTAGAGATATTTTGAGCATGACTAACCAGAGAGGAATAGTCTGCACTTATAGTCTCTTGAAGAAAAGGAGTCAAAGATAGTAATTTCTTTGTGACCTCATCAAGAGATAATCCCATATAGAAAATATATGAGAGAATTCTTGCTGAAAGCATGGATGCCTGGAAGGTTTGGCGTCCAAAGGCATCTAAAGTCTTAGACTCACAACCTGGCGGATAAGAAGAGTGCTTTTTAGTACTTTTCACCCGCCTCATTGCTGTTTCAACAACAATGGAAGTTGAGTCTTCTGAAAACCTGGAGAGGGAGGCACCTGATATAGAAGATCAGATGTCCTAGAAGGTGGGGGCACCGTTAAAGGAGCCTCCCACATTCGTAGAAGGAGATCCTCTAAGGAATGATGCAAAGGAAGCATGATGGTATCCTTTGCTGTCCTAGGAATATACAGGGATTCTGCATTGCCTTGTGTAGGATCCTGTCCAGGCATAGAAATGGCAAGTGATCTCATCATATCCATGAGAAAAGCTTGAAAAGAAAAATCCCCAGAGGGAAATTCTTTTGGACAGGCTAGATCTGCTGAAGAACTAGCATTGGCACCGGAGGATCTATCCAACCTTATAGGAATATAAGATCCTGAATGGTGGAGATCCCTAGAGAATGGTTGCCGGTACCGCAGGGGGTCAGGACCAGCAACAGTTGGTCCTCACATATGGGTGACGTCGGCGCCGACGGAGCCCTCGCGGAGCAATTTTCCCCAGCTTTCAAAGAAAGCCTTTGGGAATTGCAGCGCGCATGCGCGGTCCCCTTCCCGCCCAAGGGTGCCATCTTAGCCAGTCAGATGACATAGCTAAAAGACAGCATAAAAATTTGCAAAAAAACTAAAGCAGATGATTGCAACTCCAAGGGGAGGAGGGAGGGTTGTGAGGACTGATTCCTGCTGCTCCTGGAGAACACCTGTTACAGGTGAGTAACTACGCTTTCTCCAGGACCAAGCAGGAAGTCAGTCCTCACATATGGGACTCCCAAGCTTAAGGCTACCGGAGACCCTAAGCACAAAAATGAGCTCCCTCTAGCTCAGCAGCACAGAAGGAAGGAATCTTCACAGAATTATTACCCACCGGTAGCCCAACATCCGGGATGGAAGGTAGGAGTTGCTCAAACCTCGAAGAGATTTCGGAGTACTGCCTGTCCGAAAGCACTGTCCCTGCGGGACTCCCTCTCGAGGCAGTAATGGACCGCAAAAGTGTGGCTCGAAGACCAAGTAGCGGCCCGGCAGATGTCTGCCAATGGAACAGAGCGGAGGTAAGCCACTGACGTAGCCTTCGCCCGAACACAATGAGCCGTGACCCGACTTTCTAACGAGAGTCCGGCTGCTCCATAAGCCCAAGCGATACAGTCAGCGACCCAGATGGACAGAGTACGCTTGGAGACAGGGAGCCCCAATTTATTGGGGTCAAAAGACACGAAGAGCTGAGCAGCTTTGCGGTGCTCCCGCGTACGGTCAAGGTAGAAGTTCAACGCCCTTCTACAGTCCAGGGTATGCAGGACCATTTCAGCTCGGCTGGAGTGTGGCCTGGGAAAGAAGGTCGGAAGTACCACCTCCTGATTGATGTGAAAAGGGGAGACCACTTTTGGAAGAAATTTAGGGTGAGTCCGTAGGACTACCCTATTTTTGTAGAACCGAGTGTAAGGGGGATCAGACACGAGGGCCTGTAGTTCACTTACGCGTCTAGCGGAAGTGAGGCTATCAAGAATAAGGTTTTCCAAGAAAGAAAACGGAGAGGACAGGTAGCCATAGGTTCAAAAGGCGGACAGGTGATCCGCTGCAAAACCACATTCAGATCCCAGTCAGGCGCTGGCGGGCGCAGAGGTGGTTTAAGGAGAAGGAGACCTCGGAGAAACCTTGCCACGAGAGGGTTGTTGGAAAGAGGTCTGCCGTCCACTGGCACATGATGTGCTGAAAGAGCACTGAGGTGAACCTTGACGGAGTTGGACTTAAGTCCAAGATTAGAGAGGTAGAGCAAGTACTGCAAGACCAAAGACACCGAGCAGGAGAAGGGATCCAGGGACTGCTGGGTACACCAAACGGAAAAACGACGCCATTTAAGGGCGTAGCATTTGCGGGTAGAAGGTCGCCGGGAAGCTAGGACGACCTCTTCCACCTCTGCCGGTAGTAGAAGGGGAGCAAGGACTACCCTTTCAGCAGCCAGGCCATCAGATGTAGAGATCTGAGGTTGGGGTGTAGCAGGGACCCCTGATCTTGTGTTAGGAGATCTGGTTGAAAACCCAGAGGGAACGGAGCCTCCACCGCCAGTTGCAGCAGGAGTGGAAACCACGGCTGTCTGGGCCACCGAGGAGCTATCAGGATCATGGAAGCTTTGTCTCGGAGAACCTTGAAAAGAGTTCGAGAGATTAGCGGTATGGGAGGAAAGGCATACAGAAGGCTTTTCGACCATGAGAGTAGAAAAGCATCCGCCGCTACTCGGAGGGGATGCGGCTGCCGAGGGCAGAAACGAGGAAATTGCCGGTTGAGAGGACTGGCAAAAAGATCCAGCGTGGGGAGGCCCCACTTCAGAAAAAGTTTCTGAACTACCAAGGGATCCAGTCGCCACTCGTGCGGCTGGAGGATTCTGCTGAGTTTGTCCGCCAGGCAATTTTCTTGGCCTGGGAGATAAACTGCCTTGAGAAGAATGCCGCGGCTGACGGCCCAAGAGCAGAGCCTCTGCGCTTCCTGACAGAGAAGGAAGGAGCCCGTGCCCCCGTTTGTTCACGTAGAACATGGCAACTTGATTGTCCGTCTGGACAAGGACGGACCGGCGAGAAGTCAGGTGGGAGAAAGCCTTGAGAGCCAGACGGATTGCTCTGAGCTCCAGGAAGTTGATCTGCTGCGCAGATTCCCACGAGGTCCAGAGACCTTGAGTACATGCCCCTTGGCAATGCGCTCCCCATCCCAGGAGAGAAGCACCGGTCGTCAGTACTTGAGCAGGCGGAGGAGAGTGAAAAGGCATTCCGAGTACCAGGTTCGGCTGATGAAGCCACCACTGCAGAGAAGAGGCCAGCGGGCCGGAGATCTGCACCAAGTCGGCGAGGCCGCCCGTGGCTTGTTGCCACTGCTTGCGAAGGCACCATTGAGCAGGCCGCATATTCAGGCGGGCGTTGGGGGTCACGTGGACGGTGGAAGCCATATGGCCGAGTAGTCTCAGAAAGTGCCTGGCCGAGACCAGGGACTGGCTGCGAAAACAGCTGGCTAGGTCCATGAGCCGCTGAGCTCTGTCGAGAGGCAGGAAAGCTCGCGCCTGAAGAGTGTGCAATCTTGCGCCGATGAACTCGAGATCTTGCGAGGGGAGCAAAGTGGACTTTGCGATGTTTACGACAAAGCCCAAGTACTGGAGAAGAGTCACAGTGCGGTGCGTGGCTTGTGTGACCTCTTGAGAGGACGATGCTCTGATGAGCCAGTCGTCTAGGTAAGGAAAGACATAGAGGCCCTGAAGCCGGAGATAAGCCGCCACCACCGCGAGACATTTTGTGAAGACTCGTGGTGCGGAGGATAGGCCAAAGGGCAGTACTCTGTACTGGTAATGATTTCCTGCCACCACAAACCTTAGGTATTGGCGGTGGCTTGGGTGGATGAGGATGTGCGTGTAGGCATCCTTTAGATCCAAGGAGCATAGCCAATCTCCCTGCTGGAGGTAGGGCAGAAGGATTCCAAGGGTAAGCATCTTGAACTTCTCCCTCACGAGGAACTTGTTGAGGTTGCGCAAGTCCAGGATGGGTCTGAGGCCTCCTGTTCTTTTTGGTATTAGGAAATACCTGGAATAAAAGCCTTGACCTCTCAGGTGGTGGGGCACCGGTTCCACAGCCTGTTCCTGAAGAAGACTTGTTAACTCCTGAAGGAGTAAGTCCCTGTGCAGAGGGAGTCGTGGAGGCTCTCCCGGAAAATAGGAGGGAGGGACCTGGTGGAAGTGGAGAAGATAGCCTTCTCGCACAACATGAAGCACCCAGGCATCTGATGTGATGTTGGACTACCTGTGGGCAAAGTGGACCAGCCGGCCTCCTGTGCTGGGAGAAACCAGCTGAGGGGGAGAGGCTATGTCGATGAAGTCAAAAACCCCCACCCTGCTGAGCAGGGGCCGGTGGTGCAGGCTTGGGGCTTGCTGCCTACGGGACCCGTTACCCCGTCCCTTGGCCTGCTGACCCTGTTGGGGAGCTGAGGAGGCCTGATACTGAGGGTAGTGTTTATAGGCAGCCGCCTTCCTCGGGTAAAAGGACTTTTTTCCCGAGCCCTTCTTCTTTTGGGAAGGGGCAGAGGTGTTTCTAGAGAGCCTTGTTCTGGTGAGAGTCTCCGTCTCGATTTGCGCAGCCTTCTCAGCCATGGGCTTGCCAAATAGGTTCTCACCTCGGCAGGGGACATCGACCAACTTGTCCTGCACCCAGGGTTCAAGGTCAGACGACTGAAGCCAAGCCTGTCGGCGGGCACCGATGCCGGCTGCGGCCACTCGAGCCGATGCTTCAAAGCCATCATAGGCTGCTCGAGAAATGAATTTGGAGCATTCTCGAATTCCAGTGGACAAGGCTAGGAACCTCTGCAAAGGTTCCTCGGAAAGTCCAGCAGAGAATCCAGCTATCTCCTTAGCCAGGCCTCTAAGGTACATGCCCATGTAGAGCTGGTAGGTCTGGACCCGACAAGCAAGCATAGAGCCTTGGAAACAGTTCTTACCGAGGCCATCCAGGTTGCGGGCCTCCCTGCCGGGAGGCACCGAGGAGTGCATCTTCTGGCTCTTGAGCCTATGCATGGCCGATTCCACCACCATGGAATGGTGCGGTAGCTGTGCTTTCTGGAAGCCCGGGCTCTTGCGGACTCGATAGATGGAATCGACCCGCTTGCTTAATACCGGCGACGATGCCGGACTCTCCCACATGCGGAAGAGTAGTCGTTCCAGCATGGGAGGAACCGGTACAGTAAAGTGCTCCTTCGCTTGAGAGTCATACTGGAGGGCGTCGAGTTCTTCGGCTCGAGGCTCCTCCTCGGGATCCGCAGGGAAGGCCAAAGCCTTGGCCATATCCCTGACGAAGTCCGAGAACCGGGCATCCTCCGGGGGGGGGGGACTGCTTCCGAGGTTCGGACTCAGGGGAGTCCGAGGGGACACACCGAGTCCGAAAGGAATCAGGTGACTCTTCCACTTCAGATTCCCAGGCCGACTCCGAGGAGGAATCGGTGGGGTCGGTTCGGGCGGGTGTAGGCGTCGGCCGCCCCGACGCCGAGGGAGTCGGCGTCGACGACCTCGGTCCCGAACGGGAGGCCGAGGGAGACCTCGACCGAGGATCGACTCGAGCCCGCATGGACTCGAGGATCGGCTCGGTCTCCGGGGTCGACTTAGACGTCGACGTCCCGGCGGCCAGGGCAGAGGCGCCAGCGAAGCTAGTGATCAGTGCCCGCTGCTGGTCCATGAAGGCAGCCAGGCTGCTCTCCAAGGCCGTCAACCTGAGTCCGACCTCAGGTGACCCAGCAGCCCCCGACTCGGGCCCCCACGGCGTCGGGCCCGACGTCGGACCCCTCGGAGGCGAGTCCAGGAGGACTACAGGACTTACCCGAGCAGGCGATTCCGATTCCAGACGAGGTCGCTTCGTGAGACGATCCTGCTCCAAAGACCTGGGACGGCTATCAGGGCTATGAGACCTGGCCCTCGCGGAACCAGGAACGTCCACCGACGCCGCCCTCGCGGGTTTCGTCTTCCAATGATGATCCCCCGAGGGAGAACCTCTGTCGGAGGAACTCCGGCGATGCTCAGAGCTGGAACCTCTGGACGCCGAGGCCTCCGACGAGGTCCGGGTACGGGTGGGATCTGCGAAGATTCTTTCCCACTGATGCCGCCGACTCCGTAAAGCTTTGGAGGACATTTTGCTGCAGGCCCCACAGATCAGTTCCTCGTGATCTGGGCCGAGGCAGCGGAGGCAATGATCGTGTGTGTCAGTGAGAGACATATTTCTGTCACACTGAACACACCTTTTGAAGCCACTGGCAGCCATCGGGGGAAAAAGGGCCCCTGCAAGGTCAAAGGACCGGGCTGCCAGCGAAAAACCGAAAACGAAACTGACAAGAAAAATCAGAAAAACCGAAAAATAATAAAAGGACTCGCAACGGCGTCGCGAGTCCGGGCAGGAAAGAGACCGGCGTCGAACCGAAGACAAAATAGAAAATAAATGAAGAAATCAACTTTTTCTGCGGGGACTGGAAGACCACGTCTGTAGGGCTCCGCGGAAAAAAGAAGACTGGCTAAGATGGCACCCTTGGGCGGGAAGGGGACCGCGCATGCGCGCTGCAATTCCCAAAGGCTTTCTTTGAAAGCTGGGGAAAATTGCTCCGCGAGGGCTCCGTCGGCGCCGACGTCACCCATATGTGAGGACTGACTTCCTGCTTGGTCCTGGAGAACCTATCCATTCTCACTGGGCTGGTGAATGATAAGGAAGCAAATGTATTATTAGTGCAGCATATAATCCACTTTCCCATAAAAGCTCAAAAGGTGCAACATTCAGACTACAACAAAACATTATGGGGGCAATTTTATAAGCAATTTGAGGGTGTATAAGAGTATTTTATGCACTAAAAGAAGATACTTATAAAATTGTCCAGGGTATGTGAGCATAAAGCCATAAAGCAGGCACTCAGATAAATGCCTTCGTCCATATGATATATGTGTAAGCATTCCTTGGGGTAAAAAGAATGTATGGCGTGAAGGAGGGGAGAATCAGCACTTATGCAATTATATTCTAAAATACACACAAAAAGAAAATAAATTGCATAGATGTGTGAATTCAAAATAGCATGTACTATTGCCTCCCCCCCTCCCACATTTCTTTTTCCCATAGGTAAAAGTATACAGACATTTCTCCTCACTTATATTTTTACTTGGGGAAAGGGTGGGCAATTTTCAGGCAGCCAATTTACTTGGGTGCCTTTTGAAAACTACCTTCAGGGAGAGTACTTTCATAACATGAAATTTTCTAATAGGTGCATGTGTGCCTTTATACAACATCCCACTAGAAGTTTCTGCACAAAGCTACACCTATTCCAAGACAGGAATTACTTGGCACATGTATGCGCCTGTCAAGAATAGGTTTTCACAGAGAAAAAGTACCCACAGAAAAAGCAGGCGTGAATCTATGTACCTACTTCTTCCTTGGGCAATTTTCAATGGGAAAGAGAATTCGTGCAGTCTGAGGAAAAGTACACACAGAGTTCTGAAAACTGCCCTTATATAGAAAAACACAACCAGTGAAAAAAATATATAAAATATAAACAACTGTTAAACATCAATAGGGTAATTAATAGTTGTAAATTAAAATCCACAACATACCATAAAGCATTATAACCAAAATAAGGAAGGACATAAAATCAAATTATCGTTTAAAGGCCTTTTTGAGCCTTTAAGTTTCTGAGCTTGACTTGGCAGACCAGCAATATGCAAAGCTCATAAATGTACAAAGAGGGCATCACAAATAAGCATCAGCTTTCCTGATATGCCTTTTATCATCATAGATGCATCCTGTACCTGACAGTGGCACGTCTGCATCTTGTCCATGAGACAACCTGCTGCTTTCCTTTCCATCACATTTCAGATCTGCACCAATCTCTTTGCTTTCTGTTTCAGCTTGTTGCGATTCTTCTGCTCTACAGCTCCTAAACATGCAGAGAAAATGTAACGATTAAAGAAAGAGGGACCTCCAAAATCAGATTAAGAAGCACATGGACACGGATCTTTGCATGTTTCGGTTACTGGTTCAACACACTCATTGCCTTCTGCCAGCTGGACTCAGTTTTTTATATTACCAGTATCATTAACATATTATAAACATTTTCTTGTTCTTGGACCAAGTCTTGTGGGCCTGCATATATTAATCATTTCTGTCATGTGCTAGACCACTGACAGGTTCCTCAACGACTTTTCCAGGCAAAGTTAGAAAGAAAAGAAAATGTTATTCTACCTTATGGCTGCCTAGTGATCAAATCAATACCATTATACTCCCAAGTGTATGAAATTCAGGTACTGTGTCCAAACATATGAGTAGCATTAAACATACTGAAGAGCAGGGCAGAAATTGAGATATAGGCCCAGTTGGTGCTCAATGCCCTGGAAGCTCTGCTTTGGATTGGTCAGAGGCTCTGCATAGCACTATATCCCTGGGCAGCTGCTTTGCTCGCTCCTCCCATATAAAGTTGAAAGGCGTACACTTCTAGTTGAGACAGTGGCACATTTGCCCATTTGCAGAAACAGGCATGTGGACAGTACATGTGCGTGTGTCACATGGACTGTCAGGAGGTGATGTGCGGATGCATGCATCTTGGGGAGTGTCAGGGGATGCATACCCACTAGCGCATCATGGAGAGTATTAGGGCATGCGTGTGTGTGTGTGTTGGCGTGTTTGTACTTAATGCGTCTTGGTGGCTCTGTGCTTGGACACACATTGGGGGGCTGTGTGTGCATGTGTGTTAGTGTGTGTGGTGGAGGGTGTCTGTGTGCACCCATGTGTATTAGGGAGGTGCATGTTGGAATAGTGGTTGTGTGTCTGCACTGTCCCGTCCTCTTGCACTTACAACCTTGTCCCTCTTACACTCTTGCACTTTTCCCCATTCTTATTCTTTACTGCTCTCTCATACACACTTCCTCTTTTCTCTTCACCCACCCACGCATTCCCCCTCCCTTGCTAGTCAATCTTAAACTCTTCTTAGGCCTTTCCCTCCCTTCCTTCCTTCCCTCCTCTCAAAGCACTCACGGTCTCTTTGCTTCTCTAACCCTGCCCCTTCCCTTATGCACCACCCATACCATAGCCCCTTCCCCTTATGCTCCGCTGCTTCCTTTTGTTCTATCCCCACCCCTTCCCATAAGCTCTGCCCCTTCTTTCAGTGCCACCCTCCTTCTCCTTGGAACACAGCCCTGTTCTTATGGCTGTCAGGACCTGGAGTCTCCTGCTGACCTCTTCAGCTACAGTTCACCTCTTTAGCCAACAAGACCTAGGCCCTCTCACCAACCTCTTCAGGCCGTAGCCCTACTCTTGTAGCTGGAGGGTTCTGGGGCTCCTGCCAGTCTCTTCAGCTGCAGCTCTGTTTTAGCCGGTGGGACCGCCAGCCTCTTCAGGCCAATGCTACATAGGGCCTCTCACCAGCTATTCATCCTGCTGCTTGAATGGGCGGGAGGGGGGAGAGGGTGGCATGTTTGTTTGCACATGCTTATGCACACCCAGCAGACATGCGTATGGACAGACAAAAATCCTCCCTGCTTGGTCCTTAACAGGCACTATGCTGAAGTGAAATGCACCTAAAACAAACAAACTAGCCCCAATTATATTTATTACAGTTCCTCTCACCCCCCAATCAAAGGTCAAGAATGTCAAAGGATATTGTTTGACAGGTGTTATATCATCTGATATTATCAGAGTCCTCAGAGTCTTATGTTCCATTTTTAATGGATAACCACACAGGATTATAATTATTTTACAGGTCTGAGGTGAGCATTAGATTAGTCGGACAGTGAACCACAGCTTTTTTTTCCTCTTCCTTTCTCAGCAAATTCCTACCAGAGGGCTGCACTCAAAATGTATGCCATCCAGCCCAGGTGCATCAGGGTCATTTGCCAATATTTTCAAAATCAGGTCTTACTCTCCCTGGTCTTTCAATCTGCCCTTTTGTAGTCCATCTTCACCAAGGAGTGTAAAAGTAAGATATTTGATTTCAGTTACATGAATCTGCTGGCCGCACGTTCCTTTTTACAAATCTATGACTGCTTCCCCGATGGATCGCTTTCTGTGAACGCATAGGGGGTGCTGTAATTGCTTTCCCATATAGATCAGGAAAGAAAACAAACCTCATCCAGGGAGGGCCTAGCTTATGACAAATCAGGACAGAAATCTTGTTTTCCTATTGTGCCATAAAGCACAGCTGGACCAAACATCACCAATAATACTCAGCACAGCCACATTTTCATTTGTTGCTAACAGCTGCCATTAACACCCTTCTTAATGGGCCTAACCTGAGTGCCAGTTCAAGAGGCTGCTGCTTCCTGCTAATCTGTTTTTACCTGAGCCTTTTCCTACTACTTTAAGTCGCTAGGTAGCAGTATCAGTCAGAACGCATGCCTCATCTTGGCTACATCTTATTCCATGCTCTATGACTTCCACTGTGGATCTGTAAAATAATTACATCATCATATAGTTGTCCAGTAAAAATGAAACATAAGACACTTAACTGTGACAATATTGTCAGACATGATAGTAACTGTCTAACAAACATGATAGTAACTCTCCTAATTATCTTGGCCTTTTCAGGGCAAATTTATAACAGGCTGCCTATGTGTGAAGGCCAAGTAGGCACCTTAATCCTAACCTATTTGGGGGTAAACTGGCAGAAAGTGTAGTTACTCACCTGTAGCAGGTTTTCTTTGTGGACAGCAGGAATAAGTCCTCTTACAGGTGATGTCACAGACGGAGCCCAGTGAAGGACCGCTTCCCAGCTTCCATTGGAAGCTTTTGGGAGCTCCATCACGTATGAGCACCTGCCTTCCCACCTGCTGCAGCGCCAACTTCTCCAGTATAATATCAAAGCTGTAGCAGAAGACAACTCCTTGGAGAGGTGGGAGGGTTGTGAGGGCTTATTCCTGCTGTCCATAAAGAACACTTGCTACAGGTGACTAACTATGCTTTCTCCATTGACAAGCACGAATGAAGTCCTCACATATGGGACTCCCAAGCTACAGGCTACCGAAAACCAAGGTGGCCAGAAGCCCGACAGGAGCAAAACAAAACTGGAGAATCAAAAGGAACAGCAAAGGTAGTTCCTGGGGGGACCTAACAGCTTCAGCATACTTGTGCAGTGAGCAGCACTCGTACTTAGACAATTTCTTCTTTGGTAGCCTGGATGGAAAGTAGGGCCTCGTGGGATGGAGTTGAAACCTAATCCCCACAGAGATGCCGGAGTACAGATTAGCCGAAGTTGCTGTCGCATTGGGAATCCCCATCCAGACAATATGATGTGACTGCGTGGACCAAAGACCATGTTGCAGCCCTGCTGATCTCCTCCATAGAGACCAAGCGCAAGTTGGCCACCGACACAGCCATGGCTCTGATATTGTGAGCCGTGACATGACCACCCAGGCAGAGTACTGCCTGGGCATAAGTGAAAGAGATGCAGTCTACTAGCCAAATCAACAGAGTTCATTTGGAAACAGCAGTCCCCAGCTTGCTGGGGTCAAAAGAGACAAATAACTGGGTGGACCTTCAGTAGGCCTTCGCCCGCTCAAGCTAGGCAGCCAGGGCTTGCTTATAATCCAGTATGTGCAGCACCCCTCCCCCCTGTGGGCATGCAGCCTGGGATAGAAGGTAGGCAGCACGACTGACTGATTAAGATGAAACACAGAGACCACCTTCAGAAGGAAACGTGGATGAGTTGTGCAAGACCATTCTACTGTGATAAAACCTGGTATACAATGAGTGAGCCACCAGAGTCTGGACCCACTGACACAACATGCCAAGATAACTGCTGCCAGGAACACCTTTCAAGTCAGGAACCTCAAAGGGCAAGAAGCTAGAGGCTCAAAGGGAGCCAACAAGAACTGTGCCAGAACCACATTAGGTCCCAAGCCACCTCTGGGGGCTTGACAGGAGGCTTAGAGAGGAGAAAGCCCCACATGAACTGAACCACCAAGGGTGAGCCGATACAGGCATCCCCTCCGAGCTGTGATGCTAGGCTCAGATCATGCTCAGGTAGACACTGACAGAATTGGACTTAAGACCCAACTCAGAGAGGTGCAGGAGGTACTCAAGCAATTTGTCCTCTGTGCAGACAGAAGGGTCCAGAGCCCGGACAGTGCACCAAGAGAACCTCATTTAAATGTGTAGGTCCTCCTCAATGAAGCTTTTACAAGAGGCCAGGACTTCCTTGATCCTCTCGGTTAGGTTAAGCTCAATCAGAATTACCCGCTCAACATCCACGCGTGAGAGCCAAGGACCAGACGTTGGGGTGAAGCAAGGTCCCGGCCTCCTGCAAGGTGAAGTCTGGGGCAGAGTTTAGTCTTAGGGGCTCTTGTCAAGAGAGCTGAAGCAGCAGGGGAGAACCACGGCTTACTGGGCCAGTACAGCACGATGTGGATCATCGTGCCCCTTTTGGCCTGGAGTTTCAGCAAGATCTTCGCCATAAGAGGAATGGGTGGAAATGCAGAGCAGGCCCATTCCCCAGTGCAGAAGGAAGGTGTCTGGTGCTAGCCAACCACTCAACACGACAATAGAGCAGAACTGACCCATCTGGGCGTTGTGTGGAGTGGCAAAGAGATCTAGCGAGGGGATACCCCACTCCCAAAAGATCCTGCCCACAACCTGTCTGTTCAAGGCCTACTAGTGCAGCTGGAGGACGCAACTCAACTGGTCTGCCAGGGAATTGAGTTCCCCAAACAGGTAGGTGGCTCTCAATTCCATGCCATATATGATGGCAAGCTTCCATAAGC
The DNA here is from genome assembly GCA_033557465.1 of Ichthyophis bannanicus. NCBI lineage: Eukaryota > Metazoa > Chordata > Amphibia > Gymnophiona > Ichthyophiidae > Ichthyophis > Ichthyophis bannanicus. Next base: position 61,679,049 of record CM066045.1, read on the forward strand.
AGGCTTCCTCCCAAAACAGGAGATACAAGCCCATGCTTCACTGCTTGTTGACATAATACATTGCCACTTGATTGTCAGTCTGAAGCAGGACAATCCGGTTGGCAAGGTGGACCCTGAATGCCCGGAGGGTAGTTGCTATGGCCCAGAGTTCCAGAAAACTGATCTAGTGAAGACTCTCCTGCTCAGAACACACGCATTGAGTGCACAGGCCATCCAGGTAAGCCCCCCCCCCACCCCCAAGCTTGGATGCATCATTCGTCAGCATCCACTGGAGGAGATGACATCAGAAAGCGGAAGCCTTTGAACAAGTTCCCGCCATCAGTGCAGGGACTAGATTAGAGGCACAATCTCTACTGAGGCTTGTCTCATTGACAGGCGAGCCAGGGGAGTGAAGTGCATGTCGAGGCCATATGACCGAGCACCTTCAGCAACCCATGAGCCATTATCTGATGCCTCTGCTGGGTATCACAGACTAAGGCAGTCAGCCTCTGCAGGCAATTCATCAGAAGAAAAGCCCAAACCCGAGCCCGAATGGTGTTGGGGAGGGACTCCTATGAACTCTACTTGTTGGGAGAGCTGAAGGTGGGAAGGGGTTCATGGTCAACTACCCCAACAGTTTGAGCACCTGAATGGTCAGCTGAGTTGACTGCTGGACCCCCTCCGGGGTGGAGCGCTTCATGGGTCAGTCATCTAAATAGGGGAAGACGAAGAACTCCATATTCCAGAGGTAAGCGAACACCACCACGAGGCATTTTGTAAAGACGCAGGATACTGAAGCCAGCCCAAAGGGAAGCACTTTGTACTGGAAATGGCAATCCCCTAGGACGAATCTGAGGTATTTCCTATAGGCAGAAGAATCGGTATTTGCATGTACGCATCCTTGAGATCCATAGTAACATAGTATATGACGGTAGATAAAGACCAGTATGATCCATCTAGAAACATAGAAACATGATGACAGAAAAAGACCACATGGCCTATCTAGTCTGTCCTTCCATATCAACAACTACAACAGTCCACTTTTTACTTTAGAGATCCTCTGTGTTGGTCCCATGCTTTTTTGAATTCTAGTCTGCCCAGCAAGGTGATAAGAGTAGGTGGACCTGCCGCTCCGTGCAGGTCACTCCCCAATGCTTTTGTTTAGGGGTGTATCCACAACTCTGTGTAGGTCACCCCTATTTGTTGAGATATAAGAGAGAGGGTTATGTTTATTTTGATTTTATCCTGTTGCTATAAAAGGAATCCACTGTGTCTGCCCCATGCCATTTTGGATTCTGTCACTGTATTTGCCTCCACCAATTCCAGGGAGCATAGCCAATTGTCTTTCAGTAGGTAGGGGAGCAGAATTCCCAGCAACACCATTTTGAATCTCTCTCACACCAGGAAAGTGTTTAGGTTTCAAAGGTTTAAGATGACTCAAAACCCCCCTACCCTGTCTTCTTGGGGACCAGGAAGTACCTGGAGTAGAATTCCTGCCCGACATGTCGGCCAGAAGAGAGGAGACCTCCCCCTGCAGGAGGCTGAGGTGGAGAAAGTCGAGGGAATACACCTTTGGAGGAAGGGGGGGGGGGGGGGAGACAGCAGTTCGGCAAAGTGCAGCATGTAGCCATTTTGGACTATCTGCAGCACCCACGCATCCGAGGAAATGATAGGCCACCTGTGGACAAAAAACCCCACCGGAGGGTTTTCCCCTGTGGTCACTGACAGATTGGCTGGTTCCTCTGGAGCATAGCCAAACTCCTGCCCCTGGCTTGGCTGTGGGGCAAGCTCAGCCTTCTGGGGCTTCTCTTGACGCTGCAGACAAGGAGCCTGAACCTTTGGCTGAGAGTTTTGGGGGCTTGGGAAGTACCGGTGCTTACGCTGTTAGTAAATCTCCTTCCTGATACTTCTTGTGAGAAGGATAAGAAGTCTTCCTCAAGAGCCTGGTGAGGGCGATATGTTGCTTCTCTATATCACCAGCTTTTGCCTGCACATGATCCCCAAAGAGATTCTCGCCCCGACATGGCACATCTGCTAGCTTATCTTGTAACCACTGCTCCAAGTAGAGGACTGGAGCCAAGCAGGCCAGCAGGCCCCATGCCTCTGCCATTACCCTGTAGGCAGACTCAAAGGAGTCATTAGTTGCCCAGACCATGAACTTGGAGCAGTCCTTGCCGTGGCCCAGCAGGGCACGAAAAGGCATCAAACTGCTCTGGAGGGATGAACGGGCCAACCTTAGCCAGATCCAGCATGATGTCCTTCAAGAACATGCTCATGTATAGTTAGTATGAAAGGACATTGGCCACCAGCATGGAGCTTTGGAAGTACCACCTAACAAAGGAGTCCAATATCCATGCCGCCCTGCCCGGGAGCATCAAGGAGCGAGTCTTATTGCTCTTGATTCACTTCATGGCTGACTCCACCACCAAGGAGTGGTGTAGGAGCTGAGGCTTCTCGAACCCCGTGGCTTTCTGGACCCAGTACATCGAGTCCAGCTGCCTGCTGACCAAGGGAATCATGAGCAGATTCTCCCATATCTGCATTTGTAGTCTTTGCAGGATCTGGTGCACCAGCACCCTCACAGCTTCCCTGGTCTCCAGTTCCTCAGCCCTAGGCTCATCCTCCACCTCTAAGGAAAATGGGATGGCCTTGGCCATATTCCTGACAAAGTCCTGAAAGGACTTGTCTTCCAGAGGAGACTTCCGACGTTGATATAGAGGAGAGGGGTCCGACAGGAGCTCAAAGGACCTGTCAGACACCTCTGATTCCACCTCAGTCTCCCAGCCATCAGAGTCTGGTTCCGAATAGAAGTCAAGGTATCGGGGACCCCCTCCCAGTGCTCCCTCCAAGTGGAGAGGCAGAGCATTAACAAGACTGGTGGTGCACTGATCTCTTCTGCAGTCCCACAGGGGCATCGGACCACAATATGCTCAAGAGGGAAATGGCTACCATGTGGACCAATCCTGATAGATGCTAGATGCAGCTGCGTCGACTGGCAGCACATGGGTCACTAGAATCGGCCACATAATCTGCAGCAATGATGCCCCATCCAATACCTCTGCGGAACCTTGTGGGAGTCACCAGGACCGACGCCACCGAAGATGATGAATCAGAAGGCATGAAGAGGGATTCCCCTCTGCTTTTCCCGACCCTTCAGGCCCCTCTGTCATCTGCAAACACAGGTTACAAGGCGGCGGCAGTTGGTTGAGACCCAAGCACTAAAGGTACCAATTGGACCAGGCACATTTGGTGCACTTTTTAAAACTGCTGGCTAGCTTTTGGGACATAGCCAGGAATACGGCTGTGGCAAGGTTGAAAGGCTCGATGGTGCCAGCTGCAGCAGAGAAATGGTAGAGAGAAAAAAAGGAGAAAAAACAACAATGAACGTCAGCAGGGAGTCAACACTACTGACAACAGGCAGGTGAAAAGTTGAAAAAATAACCACCACATTTGTCACAGGAGGCAGAGACATCTGAAGAGCTCCTCAGAAAACGAAGACTGGAGAAGATAGTGCTGCAGGAGGCAGGAAGGCAGGCGTGCATGAGTGGTGGAGCCTCCCAAAAGCTTCCAAATGAAGCTGGGGAACATTCCCACGTGGGGCTCCATCGGTGATGTCATTCATATGTGAGGACTTCATTCCTGTTTTGTTGTTGTTAAGTACTGTCGAATCAGTGTCGACTCATGGCAACCCTTTGGACAGTTGTCCTAAACTCTGTTCGGTCTTCAATCAGTATGCTCATTCTTGACAGAATGGCACCCATAGCTGCTGTTATTGTATCGATCCATCTCATTGCTGGCCTTCCTCTTTGGCATTGACCTTCTACCATGCTAAGCATGTTGTCTTTCTCTAAAATCTCTCTTTGCATGATGTGTTCAAAGTATGAAAGTCGAAGTCTTCTCATCTGAGTTTCTAAAGAAAGTTTAGGTTTGATCTCCTCTAGTACTGACTAGTTTGTTTTTTGGGCAGTACAAGGTATTCACAGTATTCGTTGCCAACACCATAATTCAAAGGCATCAATTTTCTTCCTGTCTTTTTCACTGTCCAACTTTTGCATCTATATGATGTTATTGAAAATACCATGGCTTGAATGAGTTGAATCTTTGTATGGAGAGAATCTTGTCTAGGTCCTTCATAGCCATTCTGCCAATAGCAATGCGCCATTAGATTTCTTGACTGCTTGTTGTTTCTTTATTGATAGTTGATCCGAATAGGTTAAAACTGTTCACTATTTCGATTTCCATCAACAATGAACTTATTGATTTTGCCAGTTGTCGGGATCTTTATCTTCCTTACATTAAGGTGCAGGCCCATTTTAAGACTATTTTCCTTGATCTTGAGCAGCAAATGTTTCAGATTGTCTTCACTTTCAGCCAGTAAAGTGGTATCATCAGCATAGCAAAGGTTGTTGATGAGTCTTCCACCTAACTTCACCCCTCGTGGAGTCCTGCTTATCCACAGAGAAATTGCAGCTACTTGGAAACATATAAATTACTCATGTGTATTTTACAAAACATGACTCTACCTATGCTTTGCCTTAACACCACCCTAGAACATGCTTGTCTCTTAGAAGCACATAGCTTCCTCTGACCACACAATCTCCTACATATGCAACCCCTCGGGTCATTTTTTAAAAGCAGTTTTACACAAGGGTGAAGTTTATATAATTACACACTCTCTGGGAAAAACTGCAGAAGGTATGAACCATATATGAGTTGGAACAGCTTGGCATTATCCCATAGCAAAAGACAGCACTGCATTCCCCAGAGTTCTCCATCTGCAGGCTGCTTATTCTTAAGTCATATTACTGTGAATTAAAATCCAGGACCATGGTACCATGCTCAGACTGAAGTTCCCAGTGGTTACAATACAAGAATTTATAATCACTTTTGGTAAGTTTCAGACCATCTGATGGGGGCACTGAGAAACTCCATATTGTAACTGAACCATTAGAGAAGGGGATAAAAAGCCCTCAGCTTTGCCTCAGTACACACAATGCCTTGTTCTTATGTTTCAGCTCATATCCAGGCATTCTTTCCTGAATGAATAATACCCATTGAAAAAACAAGACAAAGGAACTAGGAAAAATCTAAACTGATTACAATACTAAGATTAGAGTTGCTTTCTCCTTGCTTACCCAACACTGCCTGCTTTTTCCAATAGATCTTCTGAGTCAGAATCCAATCCTGAAAAGAGTAAATTGGTGTATGAATGTAAAAGGATTCCTCTTAAATTATGTCAAAAGACTGAAGTCTAAATCAAATCACAAGTGGTGGCTAATTTTTATAAGAGGACACTTGTGTAAAATGTCCAAAAGGCACCTAGTTTAAAAAGGCAACAGGATAATCTATGCGCCTTTATAATGAGACTCCTAGGATGCCCCGGCAGTAGCTCACACACTTGTACCCCCCCTCCCCCCCCGAAAGTATAAATTCATTCATGTACACACGCACACCTACATCACATCGCCACCCCAGCTCTGTGCTTAGTTTTAATGTATTTTAGATGTTATTTAAGCATTGCATAAGAAAATAAGATATGCCATATTGGGTCAAACCAAGGGTCCATCAAGCCTAATAGCCTGTTTTCATAGTAGTACTTTGCCCCCTCCCCCTTTCAATCAAAGCCACAATACCTGGCCTGGGAGCCACAATAACCCCACCGGCCCAGATCCGAAGGGGAGAAAGGAAAAGGATTTCTCTGAACTCTACCAGGAGAGATAAAGCCTGTAGGCCATTGTCCAGGAGACCAGACATCAGCTCAACCAAGAAAGCACAGTTACTTACCTTTAACAGGTGATCTCTGGGAACAGCAGGAATAAGTCTTCACATATGGGTACGTCGGCACCGACGGAGTCTGCGCGGGAACGCTCCCCAGTGTCCAATCAGAACACTTTTGGAAGCATCCCAACACGCCTGCGTGCTGCCTTCCCGCCTTTCCCAACTGCCTCTCCTTAGTTAAGTTTTAAAGCTGAGGTAAAGAGAGAGAGAGAGAGAGAGAGAGAGCAAGAAAGGGAAAGATAGAGATAGAGAAAAGCAACTCCTAGGGGAGGTGGGTGGGTTGTTAAGACTTATTCCTGCTGTTCCCAGAGATCACCTGTTACAGGTAAGTAATTGTGCTAGCTCCAGGAACAAGCAGGAATGAGTCTTCACATATGGGGACTCCCCAAGCTAAGATGCCCAGAGGGAGTCCTAGCATGTAGCAAATCTAGAAGGAGTCATGCTACTCCTCAGAACCTCAGGCATCTTGGGGATGGAGGGTAGGAGTTAAATTACAGAAAGGTGCTGTGGAACAGCTGGACTAGAACAGGACTTCTGTGGGGGAAGATCCTGTATAGATGACATTTAGTAGTAAAAATATTGAGTGCAATATTCTAATATGGACCTCCCTTGGTGGTATTGTAAAAAATCTATTGAGGTTCATATGGATCTGTTAGAAGAGTCAGTAGAAGATCCTCAAGGAGTACCTCATTGTGAAGTAGAGGTAATAAACTGTAGGAAAAACAAGTGGAGGTCAGAACCCATCAGGGTGAGAAATAGCCCCAGGGGAAACCGGAGGATTACAATGAAGTAGGGCTTCAGCAGGAAACGCTGAAGGTAGCATTAGACAAAGCTTAAGCTCTTTTGGCCGAAGAACAGTACAATCCTAGGACCAAAAGGAAAATAAGTCTGACCGATTTGGACTGATAATAGAAATAGTCCCTGTAGGAGAGAAGGGGTATGGGGACTCCTATATCCGATAACAAAATAAGGACTTATGAAGCGTTACAGCTTTAGATTAATGGAAAATCCGTGATGTCTTTCCTAAATGAGGTCAATTAGGAAAGAAAAAGTTACATGGAAAGCTTCAGAGGTACCTAAACCTGAAAGGTTATGGTAAGAAGAAACAAAAAATGTTGTTAATTACCACAGGGAGTGGTAGTATGTGTGGAACCCTAAGCATGCTGGCACAGCCTTGATAGGGGTAGTGCACATCTGTCAGTCATATAGGAATATATGGATATATGAACACCTAGACAGACAGATAAGTATACATATATATATATACATAAATATATATATATATATATATATATATAAATATGTAGACAGACACATAGACACATGTCTCCAAGTAAGTAGATGGAGACATGGCTATATAACTAGATCCCCATAGGAATATGGGGATAGAGGGAAGATTCATCTAAAAGCAAGAAAGGTGATACCTGCTTGAATAGATGTATAGAGAATCTTCTTTCCTTGGTTATAATTGACAGAGTCAGAGGAATGGTCTCCTTGACAAGGAGTCGTCTAGATTCCTTTAAGAATTCGAGCTCTTGAATAACCAGGATGGCCTATGTGAAAAATGCAGAGGATAACTTCAGTCTGCAGGCAGCAAGTCCAGATCTCTCTAGAACTGCAGTATAGTAAATGGAGAGAGGACGCCAATGGAATAAAATACCATACTGACCCACCTTTGAGGGCAAGATGGGTATCAGGCGTCCTTGAGCTGAACATGAGCATCCCCTGAAGTATTGGGAAGGAAGCATGTAAGGACGAGCTGCAACTGAAAGAAAAGTATCCCTAGCGAGAAGTCCAAAGAAGATGTGGACCAAGCCAGGGAATTGGCCATTCTTTAGGTTTTCACGTGATGTAAGGCCTGTGTGCTTTGTCTCGAAAAGAGATTTTAGATGAGATGGTAAGGGTAGAGAACACCTGCCAGTCATGGGAGCATGACTGGGTGAACCCCTCCTAACCATCTGGGATTATCTGCTAGGCAAGATACTAATGCTCTCTAGCAAGGGCCCATAGTGCAAAGCTACTCTGTAGAGTTGCAGAGAGCATGTTACAGGTTGGTTAGAAGAAAAAACTGGCTGTTTAAAGCCAGTAGGTAACCTAAACTATTCTGCCAAAAACAAGGGAATTGGAGATGGCGAAGAATGGAAGTCAAACCAACAAGTCTGTGATAATAGGGTTTCCAAAAAAGGTTGATAACCTGTTTTGGGTTTAGCACTCAGGCCGGAAGGATTGCTAATGGAGGACAAACCCTGGTTGTGTGGTGAACAGAACCAGTGGTTTAACCACTAGGAATGGCTGCATTTGCAGCAATTACCAGGGCAGCAGAAAAAAATCTCACTTTCCAATCTAAAAAAAAAAAAAAAGAAACAGACATAGGCAGAAGTGGTATGACTTCCTTATTGTCTGATAAGCTGCCCTAAAGTAAGAATATGAAAAAAGGGGGAGACAACTCTGGAAGGGAAACCCCTTTCTGGAATAGGTAGAGAACCATAGGGCTTACCAGTGTAATAGAGCCACTCTTACAAATCAAATGTTGTAGTAAGAGGGTGGTAAGACAGAGTTGAAGGAGACTGACTATGTAGTAAGTCTCTGAAAGGTAAGATGATACATGCCAGTACAAGGAAAAACTGTCTTATCGATAGTTGTCACATCTCTTTTTCCCAGAAGGAGGAAGAGAAACCTGTTAACTATAGGCATGATCACCCTAAAAACTCTTAGAGCAAAAAGAAAGGATGTCTTGTGAAAAGAGATCCATGAGAATTTAGGATGAAATTAGTGTAGATGCTTCAAGTGAAAAAGAAGCAGACTGCAAACTCTAACCACCAAACAGGAGATGTAATGATAATCTATCTGAAACCCTGCGGCTGCTGGGTTTGCTGAACCTGTTGAGGTTGTGGTTTCTTTAGACCGGTGCGATGCTTCCCCTGTCTGGGAACATCTGTATGATGGGTAGAAGATGGATAAAACTTTTTCCCCTTAGGAGAACAAAGTTTGGTAGGAAATTTCCTACCAACTGGGAAAGAGGAAGGCGTAGAACAGCCTCTGGAAACAGCAATGTCAGTGGTTAACTGAGCAACTTGTAGTAAAGACTCCTTGTTAAAGAGATTTTCTCCAGTGCAAGGAGTATTTCCCAGTCTTTCTTGTGCCCATTTGTCCAAGTCTGAAACTTGGAGCCAGGCTTTACGTCGTGCCCCTATAGCTATAGCAGACGTTCTGCTAACAGACTCAAAGGAGTCTAGGGAAACACGAGTAAGGAACCTAGAGATATTTTGAGCATGATTAACCAATAAAGAATAGTCTGCTCTTTTGGGCTCTTGAAGAAAAGGGGTCAAAAGTAGTAATTTCTTTGTGACTTCTTCAAGAGATAATCCCAAATAGAAAATATATGAGAGAATTCTTGCTGAAAGCATGGATGCCTGGAAGGTTTGGCGTCCAAAGGCATCTAAAGTCTGTCAGACGGCTGCCTGGGTGAGAATGTTCACAGTCTTGACAAGTGCATATATCAATATGATTTGCAAGGGATTGTGGGAAATGCAGTCCATTCACACCACACACAGCTGCTCACAATAATTAGTTGTGCTTGAGTGTAAAGCCAATAAGATATTTATGGGGTTATTTCTCCCAACACAGATATGCTTGGTAGCACATAAAACAGGATACTTGCTTTCAGTGTTAAACTTAGAAAAACAAAATCAGGAAAACAGATGAACTTGTCAGGCAATCAAATGAAAAGAATAAAGACCTGGTTGGTAACAAACTGGTCTTTTCTGTAGGCTTTAGCTAATATTTTCTTAGCAGTGTTTCAAACAACAAGCAAAACCCACAAAGAAGGGAAAAACTGTTCTTTTCAGGTTAACTTCTTATATCTTCACACATAGACTCAGAAGTGATTTCCTCAGAGCTCACAAGCAATTAGGTAAGGCTCAATTGCTAGCAGTTATCCAGCTGAAACCCCTTAGCTGGCTTGCTTTCTACTGCGTGGCCCAAAATCCTACTCAGGAGCTTTTCTGAGTAGATTAAAGAACAAGTTTGTATTTCTTTGTGATGGTTGCTGTACTTTGTAACAGTAAATTACCAAAGGAGTTTAGACAGAGCGCAATCCATATATTCACAGCCTGTATCTAAGACCGCTCCCCCTTCTTCAACAATCATGGGTTCAATATCATGGATTGGCACAGAGGAATTTCTCAATGTAGCACTCTCAGGAGAAACAAAAACAGGAAGCGGCAGATTCAACACCCAATACCTTTATTAGAACCAATTAAGTGGCCTAAGCCCAACACAGGCCGTGTTTCGTATGTCACTTCATCAGGGGCTATCAGGGCACACTGAGGGTGTGATGTGCATAGACTTCACCAGGCTCAACAGAGACAATGGAAGTCGCTATTATCTAAAAAGCTTCTTTACAAAGCCCGAAGAACGCTTTGTACCACGTTATCCACTCCCGGGCTTCTGGCTCAATGTCCGTGAAACCTGCAAAAAGAACGACTTTTTGCAGGTTTCACGGACATTGAGCCAGAAGCCCGGGAGTGGATAACGTGGTACAAAGCGTTCTTCGGGCTTTGTAAAGAAGCTTTTTAGATAATAGCGACTTCCATTGTCTCTGTTGAGCCTGGTGAAGTCTATGCACATCACACTCTCAGTGTGCCCTGATAGCCCCTGATGAAATGACATACGAAACACGGCCTGTGTTGGGCTTAGGCCACTTAATTGGTTCTAATAAAGGTATTGGGTGTTGAATCTGCCGCTTCCTGTTTTTGTTTCTACTCGTTTGAGTGGCTAGCGCTGTTCTCTTTGTGCACTCTCAGGAGAATACTTGTTTCCCTGCTGTCTTTCAAGGTTATAGCTAGGGCATAGATCAGTGTTCATACCTGAGCTTCCATTGCTGTTAGAGTTCCTCTCTAAATAGCCTGGCCAGTATGTAGTCCAGTTCTTATGTCCAGCCTTCCAATCCAGATCCATGGACACTGGATCTCTCTTCACATACCTTCTGGCACGGGTCCTAGGGTCCCTTCCACGTGCAGCTGTCTCCCTCACAGGTACCGTCTGGAGATTCCTAGCTCTGCAGCACCATTCCTCTGGCTTTCCCCAGTCCAATGGTGTATGCTGGCCTTTTGAATGTCTCCCAGTATACGTACTGCTCTGGACTCCTTTAGACCTCCCAAATGCTTTTCACCTCTTTCTTCCAAAGGGTTTCTTGCCCTCTCTGTCCGTCCGGTTTGGCTTCTGCTTCTGATGATCCTCCCGATGATGAAGATGTCCAAGATGAGGATCTCCAAGCTGATCCCGAGGATAAGGATCTCCCAGATGAAACTGAGGATGAGGATCAAGATGAGGATAGTTCTCTGTAGAATAAACTCTACCTTTATTCTGCCTAGATGAGTGCTCCACCCTAGCACAGCGCAGCTGTGCTGAATCAGGCCCTGCCCTTTGAGATGAGTGCTTGGGCATTACCTCATAGCCCTCTTGATTGAACACACGTTTCCCCACTTCAGCTCCTCTAATGGCTGTTGGAAACCTGGTGCATTCTGGGACTGGTAGTCTTTTATGGACAAATTCTGTTTTCTTATTTCTACCAGAACTGACAGGTTGCTTGTTCAGAGTCACTTCACCTTTTCTATAGCTCCTTCCCTCAAGTCTTAGACTCACGACCTGGCGGCTAAGAAGAGTGCTTTTTAGTACTTAACACGCCTCATTGCTGATTCTACAACAATGGAATGATGAGGAAGTTGAGTCTTTTGAAAACCTGGAGAGGGGGGCACCTTGTATAGAAGATCAGTTGCCCTAGAAGGTGGGGGTACCGTTAAAGGAGTTTCCCACATTCGAAAGAGGAGATCCTGCAAGGTCTGATGCAAAGGAAGCATGATGTCCTCCTTTGGACTCCAGGGATTATACAGAGATTCTGTATACCCTGGTGCAGGATCCTGACCAGGTATAGAAATGGCAAGTGACTTTGCCATATCAAGCAGAAATGCTTGAAAAGAAAAATCCCCAGAGTGAAGTCCTCTAGAAAGAGGAGTACAGGCTAGATCTGTTGAAGAACTAGCCTTGGCACTCAGGGATCTATCCAAATTCAGTGGAATAGAAGACCCTAAAGGGTGGAGTATCGGATTCTTACAGGATGGTTGCCGGTACCGCAGGAGGTCGGGACCACCAAAAGTCGGTAGCGCATCGTCCATGCTAGGGATCGATACCAAACTCGGTACCGAGGGAAGCGAGCCTGTAGAAACAAGTATGGAAGGTACCGACAGCAATGGTAATGTGGATACCGGTACCGACTCTGGCACCATATCCGATACCGGTAGATGAAGGCCAGTCGGTGACAGCTCTAACGGTATCGAAGAAACCGAAAGTGCCCGACATGGATCATCGGAACCGTGCCTTCGGTACTGTCCAATGTCGGTACCAAGGCGAGTCGGTACCCAGTCATCCAGACTGGAGATCGATTCTAGACTCGGCATCGAAGGAAGCGAGTCTATCGAAGCACATCTGGAAGGTACTGACGTCGGTACCAGTACCAGGATCAATACCGATGCTGGAAGATCGGTCTGCAGCGTATCTAACGGGCCCGTAGGTACCGAGGACACCAGACTACGGATCTTTGGTGAGGAATGTTTCATCCAACACCATTGCCGATGCCAGGGTATCGGTACCACTGGAAGAGGATGCCACCACCGAGCATGGCTCAGGTATGTTCGGAGAGGGGTGAACCTCAGGAACAACCTGAAACCCCACTAAGGATTTGGAGGCCGAAGACTCCCACCGGGGTTTTAAAGCCAGTGTGTTCTCGAGGGTAAGGCCAGAGGCATCTGTATGCTGTGCATGAGATCTACCACTCGAGGACTGGCTAGTCTTAACAGACTGTTCTTGGGTTACCTGATCCTGCAAAGAAGAAAGGGTGGTCGGTGCCCTGAAGTTGAATGGGGACCGCGTATCGAGGTGAACTCAATGCTGAAGACTTCTTCTGACTATACTGTTGCAGGAGGGACACTCCAGCGGATAGTGGTCAGGGCCCAAGCAGGGTAGACACCAATTATGAGTGTCTAAAATGAATTTTGTACCGCCACAGTTTGAACATTTCTTAGGGATAGTGGCTGGCGTTTCCATGAGGAAAAAAAAGAGTAGGCCTAGCAGGCCGGAAAAAACCGTCAGGCACTAAGAAGGAAAAATGTAATCCTTATAAAGGAAAATTTATAAGAAAAAAGAAAAGAAACACCGGCGGTAACGGTGGCGTCGGGGAAGGCAAACGCGACCACAAGAAAACCAAAAAATAAAAGAAGAATTTTCTGCGGTGACAGGAGGACGTCCTGCCGGCTCAGCGGAAAAACGAAAACTGAGGAGAGGCAGTTGGGAAAGGCGGGAAGGCAGCACGCAGGGGTGTTGGGATGCTTCCAAAAGCGTTCTGATTGGACGCTGGGGAGCGTTCCCGTGCAGACTCCGTCGGTACCGACGTACCCATATGTGAAGACTCATTCCTGCTTGTTCCTTGAGATAGTCAGTTCTCAGAGGAACGCAGGAAATCCAGCAGTCCTCTTGATCAAGAGATACAGTTTGCAGGCCACTGCCCCAGGAAATAGACCAGTAGAGCTCTATCTGCAGGCCCTACGAGCCTCAGTCCTGATAAAACTAGAACAGTGTGTGCCATCATCTCCTGGAGGTAGAGAATAATGGCTTGTATCCTGAAAGAACAGCCACTTTATACGCAGTAGTGGTGTCACTGCAAAGCCGTGCTCTCTGTCTCCATTTGCTGGCAAGGTGACATAATCCATTTATCTGGGCTGGTATAGCAATACAAAGAATAAATATATTTTGGCTGAATTCTTGTATTACTCAATGCATTTAGAAAGATGGAAGCAGCAGAGAGATTCAATTTGGCCAATTAATTTGGTAACTGTATTTATTTAACAGGTTCTGATATAACATTTTTCTACCAATCAAAACTGTTTACAAACAACAATGCGCATAAAGGTATAAACAGCAAGAGGTGCAGTGAACTTTAGGGTGGGGGGAGAACTTGTATCTGGTGGGTTACTTCAGGGGAAGTCATCTAGAGAAGGTGGAGCACAGAGGGTGGTGAGAGGCAGGGATGGGGGAGGTGGGATGTTCCATTCTTGAGTTGAGAGCTGTTGTTGTGGGTAGACCTGCTGATCCATGCCGTAGTATTGTCAGAATAACTGGATTTTCAGGCTTTTTCTGAAGTCTTGAGGTGATTAGAGAGCCCTTAAGGAGAGAAGTAATGCATTCCAGATGGTGGGGAGCATGGAGTGTGAAGGCCCAGAGGCGAGCCTATTGCATGCTTTCGCAGATATGGGGTGGCAGGTAGAGTAGGTTTTGGGTACTCTGCCGTCTTGATCTATCAGTGCGGGGTGCACTGATTAGTGTCTGGAGGTGTTCAGAAGTGAGATTATTCCGGGCCTTGTGAATGATGGTGAGGGTTTTGTATTTAATTCTGGTGGCTATGGGTAGTCAGTGGAGAGATTTCATTATGGGTGTGATGTGGGAGTACCTGGGTACTCTGCATATAGTGTGAACTGTGGTATTTTGCATGAGCTGCAGGGATAGGATGCTTTGTTTGGGGAGTCCTTGGTACATGAAGTTGTAGTAATCTAGAAGGAGGGTGATGGTTACTTAGCATATGGCACGGAAGGTTTCTGGGGAGAGGAGGGGATGTAAATGTCAGAGTTCTGAGCTTGAAGTAGATTGTCTTGATAGTGCTCCTGATGTGGGCTTGGAAAGTCAATTGCTGATCCAAAGTGATGCCAAGATATTTTACTTGTGTTTAGACTTGGAGGTCAGCGTTACTAATTTTGATGGAAATAGGGGGTGCAAAGGCAGGGTCACTGGAGATAGAGAAAATTTCAGTTTTGCTGAAGTTGACTGCCAGGTTGCGGAGCTGGAGCCAGTTGACAATTCGCTGAAGCTGGCTGCAAGTTGGTGTAGTCAGGTGCAGTTGTGGAGAACGGAACGTAAATTATATTGTCGGCATAGATTTAGTTGTTAACATTGAATCTCTGGATGGTTGTGCATGTAGATGTTAAACAGAAGCGAGGAAAGTGCAGATTCCTGGGGCACCCCTTGGGGCAGAGTATAGGGCACTGATGTGCAGTGGATGATTTTCACCTGTTGGGTGCATTGTGAGGTATGAGCGGAACCCTTCAAGGGGCCTCCCTTGAACTTCGATGCTGTGAAATGGTTGAGAAGTGTTTGGTGGGATACCGTGTCAAAGGCTGAGGAAAGATCTAGAAAAAGCAAAATGAAGCAGTTAGAGGGTTTTCCATTCCAGTAATGAGTGCTGATAGTAAAGAGGTCAATAGTGTTTCAGCGCTGTGTGATGGGCGAAAGCTATGTTGGCGTTTGTCGATGGGTACGTATTGGTCGATGTGTTCTTGGAGCTGGGTCTGGACTGCTTTTTCTATGATTTTTGCAAGGTATGGTATGCTGGCTATGGATCTGTACGAGGTGGGCGAGCTGGGGTCCAGGTTGGGTTTCTTTAAGAGTGGTCTGACGGAAGCTTACTTTAGGAAAGGGGGGAGGCTGGTCTGTGAGAGGGATATTTGGAGGATGGTTGTTATGAATGGTTGGTGTGCCCTTGTGGCTTTCACCCATGCAACAGGCAGGGGTCTAGTGGGGAAGTGGTTGTGTTGATGTATGTGATTATGGTCTCGAGTTCTTGGGGGGGGGCATCTCTGAAGGAGATCCACAGATGTGCAGTAGTGGGTGTTCTGTCTGATGCAAGTATAGAGAGAACGGTGGGGTTTGAGCAACTGTGCTTGGCTACTAGGAAGTCAGCTATGTTCTGAGGACTCAGGATGAGGTCCTGCTGTGGTTGGTGAGGTCCCTGGTGAGGGACCTTACCATATTGAAGAGCTCTTTGGATGTGTTGAGAGCCCAGAGTAGAGTACTAGGGTGCACAATGCTGCTTTGTTGCAGGTGTTTAATGTGGGGGTGCAATTGAGGCCAAGGAAATGACAGAGTTCCAATTGTCAATTAGTAAGGCTAAGTTTGCTTCAGGTGGTACGTTCTTTAGGGATGGGAGAGTTTTCTGAAGGAAGGTGTGTTCAAAGGCAATAAATCTAGATCCGGAGGCTTCAATTCGTGGGGGGTAGGCCACGTGTGGGTGGGGTAGCATGAATGTTATGAGGTGATGGTCTGACCATGGGACAGAAGTTATGGTGGGTGGGAGGTAATCTGGTTTTGTGTGGAGGTGGTTGGGGAAGAAGACAAGATCGAGGATGCCCACTTTAGAGTGAGTTGGGGTCATGATGAGTTGTGTGTAGTGCAAATCGCTCATTGCCTGGAGGAAAGCAGTGGCTTGGCTGCTGGTTGCTGATTGGAGGTTCAGGTCTCCAAGGATGAGTTGTTTCTGATGTGATATATGGGAACATACTGTGTCAAGCAGCGTGTCCGGGTCATGCCAAGCAGTGCCCTGTACACAAGGCAGATGGTAAAATGCTTGTTTGATATTGTGAGGATATTCATGCCTTGTGAGGATGCGGTGCTAGTGGTGTTGAATCCCAATGTTTTATTCAAGAGGATGCAGGCGCCACCCCCTCTGCTGGTGGTGCGTGGGCAGTTGTAGATGATGTGAGTGCTTGTATCTAACTGGTTGAGCAGATAGTTGTCGCTGTCCATGAACCATGTTTCAGTAATGCATAATAGGTCTAGCTTATCATCAATGTGGTCGGAGAGAGTCTGTATTTTGTTATGGGCAGACCATGCGTTTATTAAGGTGCATCTGATGGTACTGCTGATCTGAGTGGGGGCTGAGGGCTCTGAAGATGGGAGAGCAGTATACAGGTCTCTTGATGTGGTGGGTGCTGCGTGGGAACCATGATCTTGGTGGCTTGGGCCTTGGGTGTGGATTATAGGGATTGGGCTGGGGTCCATGGTCTGTATCATGTTCCCAAGCATGGTCATGATGGAGAGGCCCAGAAACATGAGTCATATTAGAGTATGCAGCATGACTGTGGTCTTACGTGGGCTTGCTTCCTCTGAGGAGCCTGGTAAGAGATGCTATGGGCAAGTGTCCATGCTCAGGGGAGTTACCTCACTTGGTCTAATGCCTGTATAGTGGTTCAGTCTGAAAGCGCTCAGCACAGGTGTGTTATAACCTGCGGTGTGAAGAGATCATTA
This sequence comes from Ichthyophis bannanicus, assembly GCA_033557465.1. Classification (NCBI taxonomy): domain Eukaryota; kingdom Metazoa; phylum Chordata; class Amphibia; order Gymnophiona; family Ichthyophiidae; genus Ichthyophis; species Ichthyophis bannanicus. Next base: position 61,695,936 of record CM066045.1, read on the forward strand.
TGGTGGGGTTGGATTCCAAGGTGTGTTGAAAAGGGTCCTGGTAGATGAGCTGTCTTTGGTTGTGGAGCAGATCTAAAGTGTGGTTTTGTAAGAGATACTCTAGGGCTGAGCAGGCGTGCTGTACTGGGTGGAGTTCAGTTGGAAGGTCCCCGCCAAAGCACCTTGGTGCAGTTCCTTATATGGAAGAGCAGAAGCCAGAAGATCGTCAAAGCATGCATGCCAGTGCTGGGAGGGGCTTACCTCCATGCAGATGAGCTGGGGTGCATGTCTTAGTGTCCAGAGTGTCAACAGGTGTCAGAGTGCAGGTACAGTTCAAAACTACAAATTTTATGCTTAGTTGCTGTAGCGCTATACAAATGCTCAGTCGTAGCATTTCTTGGGTTCTAGATTTAAGTCTTGGGTGGTAACACCAAAGGAATGCACACTGCAGTAGGCTATAAGTTAATTATTTTGGTAACAGTCCCGCTCTGTAGTTCCATGCATTTATATAAGTGATTATATTTGGTAACACATTTGACTAGGAAGTGAAAAAGAAAACCAGGGTACTACTCTTGGGTAGTTAGTGCAGCAGTCAACAGAGCTGCAAGACAAAGTTCAAATCCTGATATCTCTTACACCTCAGTTTAGAAAAAGCAAGTGGAGAACACTTTTCTCCCCTCTCCTGTACTTAAGCTGGCCTACAAATATGCAGCAAAACTAGAAGTCATGTTGCCCACCTTAGAGGCAGTTGGCATGAGTGATGTATTACAACTTCACATCACTGCTGGATTCTCTTGGGATGAAAGACACTATTGAAATCAAAAAATTATTGCTACTGCATAATGAACCCATTCATTAGTAAATTGAGCCGTTAGTGGTAGCTCTACTTTGAGCCCTGTAGCGATACCTGGCATCTTTTCAGAACAATTTAACTTAGGCTGTGATTTATGCATATGGTTATTTCAACATTTTCAGACTGGTTTTGGCATGTTGCAAAGAAAAGCAATTCATAATCGAGAATTATTTTGAAAGCATCTGGGAAAAGATGCTTTGAGGAGTTGTGCCCGAGCTCATTAGGGAACAGAGGATTAAATATCTAAAATATATAGTGCTTTAGAGACACAAATGCAGAATAAGTCAAGTAGCATAACATAAGATATGCCATACTGGATCAGACCAAGAGTCCATCAAGCCCAGTATCCCATTTCCAACAGTGGCCAATCCAGGCCACAAGTACTTGTCAGGTTCCCAAAAGGTACACAGATTCCATGCTGCTTGTCCAATGAGTAAGCAGTGGATTTCTCCGGTCCTCTTAATGGTTTATGGACTTTTCCTCCAGAAACTTGTCCAAATCTCTTTTAAATCAGCTACCACTAACAGTTTTCACTACATCTTCTGGTAACGAATTCCAGAGTATGATTACATGTTGAGTGAAGAAATATGTTCTCAGATCAGTTTTAAATGTGCTACATTGTAACTTTATTGCATGTCCCCTTGTCTTTCTACTTTTTGAAGCAGTAAACAACCGATCTACATTTACCCGTTCTACTCCATTCATTATTTTATAGACCTCTATCAATCTCCCCTCAGCCATCTCTTTTCCAAATTGAAGAGCCTTAATCTTTTAAGCCTTTCCTCGTTGGGATATCCTTCCATCTTCCTTTACCATTTTTGTTGCTCTTCTCTGTACCTTTTCTAATTCTGCTATATCCTTTTTAAGATATGGTGACTAGAACTGCACACAATATTCAAGGTGTGGTTACACTATGGAGTGATACAGAGGCATTATAACTTCCCTGGTTTTATTCTCCATTTCTTTCCTTATGATTCCTAGAATTCTATTTGCTTTCTTGCCTGAGGCTACACAAGGAGCAGAGGATTTCAAAGTACAACTTATGAATTAGGTTTTACATTGAACTATGAAGGGTACAGACAACATGGACAGGATTTGGTAGAGGTTAAAACAAAAAACACATTGAACTGGATGTGGTACAACTAACTTAGATTTACCTAGTACAGCAGAGTTTAGACAGTACAAAAGCTTCTAATCTTAGGTGTCATCATGAAGTTTTTCTAGTCATTTGCGTCCACCCCAAAGTGTTCAATGAAGAGGTGTGTTTCGAGTCTAAAATCCTGTAATGTTTCTGCTGTTCATAGGGGTTCAGGTAGGGAGTTCAAAATTGAAGGTGCGACAAAGGCGAAAGCTCTGTTACACACAGATCCTGGGGTACGACACTATTTACCTTTCTCCACTGAGAAAATGGACTTGGGGGCTTCACCTCAGACTAAGTAGTAGAAAGCTATATATAGGAACATACAAAAAGGTGAAATTAGACCCTTACCTGCTAATTTTGTTTTTCCTGGAGTCCCCTCTAGTCCATTCGAGTGGGTTATGCTCATCTATCAGCAGGTGGAGACAGACACAATTTAAAGCATGGTATAAGTAGCCTGTGCCACTGACAATAGTCAATATGAACTGCACAAAGCAGAGAAAATGAAGACAACCCCATTCTCCGACAGCCATGTCCTCTCTTAAAAACAATGAGAGGTACTACCCATACAACTGTTTCAGAACCCCAAAGGGAGTGCGTCAAGGAGAAATCACCGGTATACGAGGGGAGAACCCACATTGTTCTCCATCTTTTTTTTTTTGATTGTTGGCAAAGCTGACAAAAAACCTGAACAGAATATACAAAGACTCTGAATGCTGAGGACAACTGAGCAGACTCCTCCTAAAACTAGCATGCACTGTCCTGAATGTGCCCGCTCAAAACTAATTCTGCAACAGCAAATGCAAGACAGCACTCTGCAGAACACACACATCTCAGGCGAGTCCTGAACCGGACTGGAGGGACTGACGACGGGTGGGAACCGAGACACCGGCCTGTAACACCCAGTCCCCAAAGGCTGCATCCCGATGGGCCTACAAATCCAGATAGCAATGTCGAATGAAAAAATGGAGACTACCATGTCGCTGCTTTACAAATGTCCAAAGGAGAAACCTGACCAAACTCTGCCCAAGACGACACCTAAGCCCACATGAAGTGGGCCCACAAGCCCAAAAACATCGGGCACCCCTTCAACAGATATGCGGATCCAATAGCCTCACGAATCCACCGGGAAATAGAAGCCTTAGAAGCTGCCTCACCTTTCTGAGGACCACTAAACAAGACAAAAAGCATCTTGGAACAACGAAAGGGCTGAGTCACTTTCCAAGTTCCGCTTGAGGGACTTGCGGACATCTAGTCTATGCAAAAGACGTGCCTCATCAGAATCCTGCAACCCAGAAAAAGTCAGCAGGGAGACCATCTGATTGAGATGAATACTGGACACCACCGGACAAAGAACCAACTTCTCCTTTGAAAACAAAGTACAGCTCCTGACAAGACAAAGCCTGAAGTTCCAAAATGTGACGGGCCGAACAAATCGCCATCAGAAACACAACAGCATAGTTACTCACCTGTAATTTGTGTTCTCCAAGGACAGCAGGAATCAGTCCTCACATATGGGTGATGTCGGCACTGATGGAGCACTAGTGGAAACATCTCCCCAGCTTTCAGCTTTGGGAGATGCCACCACCCAAGGTCCCTTTCCCACCCAAGGGTGCCATCTTACTCAATCAGATGATATAACTAGATGACAAAAAGTAGAGGGAGGGTTATGAGGACTGATTTCTGCTGTCCCCGGAGAACACCTATTACAGGTAACTACGCTTTCTCCGGGAACAAGCAGGAAGTCAGTCCTCATATATGGGACTCCAGGTTTGCCACAGAAGTCGCCATGGCCCTGACACTGTGTGCCGTGACCCAGTCATCCAGTGTGAGTCCAGTCTTCTAATAAGCGAGGGCAATGCAGTCCACCACCCAGGTGGAAAGCATTCGCTTGGTCATCACTTCCCTCAGCCGTCTGGGGTCGTAGGAAACAAAAAGCTGAGAAGCCTTGCAGTGGCCCTGCATATGTTGAATGTAGAAGGACAGGACCCTCTTACAGTCCAAGGTGTAAAGGACTGTCTGCACCCTGCAGGAGTGAAACCTCAGGAAGAAGGTGGGGAGCACCACCTCCTGGTTGGGGTGGAAGGAGGACACCATATTCAGGAGGAATTTTGGATGCGTGCGTAGCATGACCCTATTCTTATAGGACCTGGTGTACAGCACCTCTGCTACCATGGCTTGGAGCTCACAGACCCTGTGAGCGGAGATGAGTGTCACCAGGAGCACAACTTTCCATGAGAAATACCCGAGGTGGCAGGTAACCAGGGACTCAAAAAGCGGGCGGATGAGCTGGGACAGCACCATATTGAGGTCCCACTCCATCGCCAGGGAGGTGTGGACAAGGGGTTTTGACAGCAGGAGCCCCCTCAGAAAGTAGGTCACCCGAGGCTGAGCTGAGAGGGGCTTGCCTTCCACTGGGTGGTGGTGTGCTGACAGGGAACTGAGGAGCACTCTGACAGTTTGATTTAAGCCCGGATTGCGAGAGATGGAGGAGATACTGCAGCACCAGCTGCACTAGGCAGGAGAACGGGTTCACCTTTTGCTCTACATACCACACTGAGAACCTGTACCATTTGAAGGCGTACGCTCTCCTGGTGGAAGCCTTATGGGAGGCCAATAGATCTCCTCCACTTCCCCTGAGAGGATGAAGGACGCTAAGGCTACCCTTTCAGCAGCCACGCTGTCAGCGATAGGGACCTCAGATTGGGGTACAGGAGAGAGCCCTCTTCCTTGGACAAGAGCCCAGGAGCACTCCCCAGGGGGTGGGGGGAGTCGGTGGCTCCACCATTAACCAAAGGAACAGTGGAAACCATGGCTGTCTGGGCCAGCGGGAGCCACCAGGATCAGCGACGCTCTGTCGCACAGGACCTTGAAGAGGGTTTTGGCAATCAATGACGTAGGTGGGAAGGCGTACATGAGGCCTTCCGGCCACGAGATAAGGAACGCATCTGTTGCTACCCGGCCCGGGTGGGGCTGGCGGGAGCAGAAGCAGAGCAACTGGTAGTTGTCCAGGCTGGCGAAGAGGTCCACCTGCTGGGTCCCCCAGAGTTGGAAGAGCCGGGTGGCCACTCTGGGATCCAGCTGCCATTTGTGAGGTTGGAGGACCCTGCTCAATTTGTCCACCATGCCATTGCCCGTAGGAACATTCCCTGATGAAGCGCGTAGGAGTGTCATCGCCTCGCAACAAAGGATACGAGACCCTATGCCCTCTTGCTTGCTCACACAGAATATCACCACTTGGTTATCTGTTTGGATCAGCACCAGCTAGCGACTCAGAGGGTGGTGAAAAGCTTGTAGGGCTAGGTATATGAACCAGAGCTCCAGGAGGTTGATTTGCTGGTTGCCCTTGGCTTGTGACCAGCTGTCCTGGGTGCGAAGTTCCTTGCAATGGGCTCCTCATCCCAGCAGGGAGGCATCTGTCGTGAGAACCCTTAGAGGACTCGGGGCTTGGAGGGGCTGCGCATCCTGCCCGCTAGGAGGGGCTGCGCATCCTGCCACCACATCAGGGAGTCTGCAAGCTGGTGGATCACAGACTATCTTGGAGCCAACCATTGGCCTGTGTCCACTGGTCCCAAAGGCACCAGTGGGCAGCTCTCATGTGCAGGCGGGCGTCCGGGGTGACGGACTGTGGAGGCCATATGGCCAAGTAGGCACAGCAAGAGCCATGTGGACACCAAGGGACGGTGTTGCACATCTGCGGCTAATGCTCTGAGATGGTCGGCATGATCCAGGGAGAGGAAAGTCTTTGCCTGGACTGTGGTCCAGCTTTGCCCCTATGAACTCCAGGCCCTGTGTTGGGAGGAGATGGGACTTAGGGTGGTTTACCACAAACCCCAGCTGTTGTAGACATGGATGGGGCGAGCCATAGCTTGTTGCACCTCTGCGGCTGAGCTTCCTTTTATGAGCCAGTTGTCCAGGTAGAGGAAGATGAATACCCCTTGGAGATGAAGGTAGGCGGCCACCACTCTATCTAGTTTAAAAAAAAGGGGGTTTTATTATATGTTTTTGCTTCCACAGCAAGTTTTTTTTCCAAATTCTCTCTGCCTGCCTTATCAATGCCTTCCATCTAACTTGCCAGTATTTATGTTTCCAGATTTCCTCATTTGTCTCCTTTTTCCATCTCCTGAAAGATACTTTTTTGGTAACAGCCTCTCAGATCTCACCTTTAAACTATGCTGGCAGTTTTTTGGGCTTTCTTCTACTTTTCTTAAAGCGCGGAATACATCTGGTCTGGGTTCCAATATAGTATTTTTTATACACCCCCCCATGCTTGATGTAAATCTTTAACCTTTGCAACTGCTCCTTTTAGTTGTTTTTTTTTTTTTTTTTAACTATTTTCCTCATTTTATCATAGTCTCCCTTTTGAAAGTTAAAAGGTAAGTACTGTGGATTTCCCTGCTGCCCTTCCTCCATTTATTAAATTAAATGCGTTCATGCTATGATCACTATTGCCAAGTGGCCCCAACACCCTTATCTCGTGCACGAGATCTTGTATTAGGTCCAAAATGGCTTCACCTCTTGAAGGTTCATGAACCAGCTGCTCCAAGCAGCAGTCATTTATTTCATCTAGAAAATTAATCTCCCTAGCATGTCCTGTGACACTGACCCAATCAATACCGGGATAATTGAAATCACCCATTACTGTGCTGTAAAGTTTGTTAGCTTCCCCGATTTCTTGGAGCATTTCATCATCCATTTGTTCATTCTGGCCAGGCGGTAGATAGTGCACCCCCCTCGCCGCCGCCGCCGCCACCCCCCCCCCCCCGCCTTCCCCTTTTAACATGGAATTTCAATCCATAGAGATTCTACAGTGTATTTTGTTTCCTGCAAAACTTTAATCCTGTGTGACTCAATGCCCTTTCTAACACACCACCCCCTCCACCAATTTGATCTACTTTATCATTGCGATATAGTTTGTACACAGGTACCAGTGTTCCACTGGTTGTCCACCTTCACCATGTCTGAGATGCCAATCATATGTAACTTCTCATTTAGTGCTATATATTCTAACTCTCCCATCTTATATTTTAGACTTCTAGCATTTGCATACAAGCATTTTGAGACTGTATTTGATACGTATTAATCTGGTTATCGGTAGGCAGGGGTGATTTGGAATCTTTAAGCTCTGTACTTAAGGGCATTTGGGTTACTTTTGTCTTTATTGGAACCTCTGTCAGTATGCCCTAACTTCAGTCTTTTGATAGTATCCTTCAAGGATACATCCTTCTGAACAATGCGCTTTGGGCAACTGTCGGCTTTCCCATATTATCTAGTTTAAAAGCTGCTCTATCTCCTAAAGGTTAGCAGCTACACAATGCCCTGTCCTGTGCTTCTAAGATAAAGGCTTACCAGTTTCCTGGGTGATTCACACAGCCCTTGGTTTTGATAAGGGGCCTTTTAAATTGCCCCTTTGATCTGCTACTTGCCTTTAATACCTATTTAAGATAACTTCACAGATATTTTGCCTCCAAACTGGAAGGCCTCTTTGTAAAGGTCACTAGAAACAAGTTTATTGTTTCTTTCTACGCGCAGACTATTCTACTTGTACTGTATGCTAAGCTATAACTCCTTCTCTTCTATTGCTAACTCCAGACTTCATTCCTTTCACCTGGCTGCAACCTTATGCCTGGAACAAACTACCTGTGTCTGTATGTCAGGCATCTTCTTTGACCCTTTTCAAATCCAGGCTGAAAACTCACCTCTTTGCTGCTGCTTTTGGATCTTGACTCACCTGATCTCTTTGTTTCTTTACCATTCCCCCTTGTTTTATTTCTGTCTACACCTTCTGTGTGGTCTGTCTTGACCAAGCTCTGATAAGCAAGGACTGTCTCTTACATGTCTGTGCAATGCTGCGTATGTCTTGTAGCGCTATATAAATGCTCAGTAGTAGTAGTAGTAATTGAAATATAAAAGCTCTCTAGAAAAGCGTAGTTACTCACCTGTAACAGGTGATCTCCAGGAACAGCAGGAAGTGAGTCTTCACATATGGGTATTGTCGGCACCGAAAGAGCCCGTGCGGGAACGCTCCCCAGCATCCTATAGGAAAGCCTTTGGGAGCATCCCACTGCACCTGCACTGCTGCCTTCCCACCTTTCCAACACTCCCTCTTCAGTTGGTTTTATAGCTGAGACAAAAGGAAAGAAGGAAAGAAAAAGAGAGAGAGATAGAGATAGAGATACAACTCCTAGGGGAGGTGGGTGGGTTGTGAACTCACTTCCTGCTGTTCCCGGAGATCACCTGTTACAGGTGAGTAACTACGCTATTTCCAGGAACAAGCAGGAATGTAGTCTTCACATATGGGACTCCCAAGTTTAGAGATTCCAGGGAGATGACCCCAGAAAGCAGCGAAACCCAGGCTGAGGTGGGTCATGCTTCCTCCCAAGGATCTCTGGCATTGAAACGCAGGACGGGGGGGGGGGGGGGGGTAGGAGTTTTTCTAAGTCTGAAAGAGATGCTGGAGAACAGTCTGGCCAAACGAGGCAACCTGATGGGAGTCCTTGTCTAAGAAGTAATGGTCTGCAAACGTGTGGACAGAGGACCAAGTGACTGCTTTGCAGATGTCGTCAATTGATATAGAGCAAAGGTTGGCCATAGAGGCAGCCATTGCTCTCACACTGTGAGCTGTGACATGACCTCTGAGGGAAAGCCCTTTACTTTCACAGGTAAAGGATATGCAGTCTGCAATCCACTTGGAGCATGTTCTCTTGGAAACTGGAATACCCAGGTGACTGGAATCAAAGGCAACAAAGAGCTGTGAAGTCTTTCCATGCTGCCTAGTCCTCTGAAGTAAAAGGTTAAAGCCCGTTTACAATCTAGAGTGTGAAGATTCCTTTCTGCACAAGAGGCATGAGACCTAGGGAAGACAGGACAGTAAACCGACTGGTTCAAATGAAAAGGCGAAACCAACTTTGGCATAAAGTGAGGATGAGTCCTGAGGACTACCTTATCATAGTGGAACCTGGTGTAAGGAGGGTCAGCCACTAAAGCTTGTAGCTCACTGAATCGTCTTGCTGAAGTGAGGGCAATTAGGAAGATCACCTTCCAAGAAAGAAACTTCAGGGATGCAGTGGCTAAAGGTTCAAAGGGTGGCTTCATAAGATGTCCCAGGACAAGATTTAAATCCCATGCCACGGGTGGTGGCTTAATGCGAGGTTTAGTTAAGAGTAGACCTCTCATAAAACGCGCTACAAGCGGCTGAGAGGAGACAGGTTGTCCGGCAAAGGGCTTGTGGAAAGCCGCAATGGCACTAAGGTGGACCCTTACTGAATTAGTCTTAAGACCAGAGGATGAAAGGTGGAGGAGATAATCCTTTTTCAGTTCCAGTGGAGGCATTACTGGAGTAAGTTCCTTTCCTGAACACCAGACAGAGAACCTTCTCCACTTAAAGGTGTAAGCACGCTTTGTAGAAGGTTTCCTGGAGGCCAAAAGGATATCTTTAACCTGTTGAGAGAGGTTGATATCATGTAGTTCTAAGCTCTCAGCAGTCACGCCATCAAGTGTAAGGACTGAGGGTTGGGGTGCAGAAGCGTCCCGTTCTCCTGGGATAGAAGATTTGGAGCCCCTCCCAACTCCAGAGGTTTGGCCTGAGAGAGATGTAGAAGCAGTGAATACCACGTCTGTCGTGGCCATTGTGGGGCTATGAGGATCATATGGCCCCTGTCTCTCTGCAGTTTGAAAAGAGTTTTGGGAATGAGGGGAATGGGCGGGTAGGCACATAGAAAGTCCTGACCCCAGTAGAGGTGGAAAGCATCCGTTGCCTGATTGTTCCGAGCATGAATTCTAGAATAGAATCGGGGAAGTTTGGCATTCTGAGGACTGGCAAATAGGTCTATATCTGGGGTTCCCCAGATTCGAAAGATTCAAGCAATTTGTTCTGAATGAAGGGACCACTCGTATGGCAGCAACACTTGACCGAGTTTATCTGTTAGGAGATTCTGTTTGTCTGGGAGATACACCACTAGTAGGTGAATCTGAAGGCCTCCTGCAAAGGACCATAGGTGTAGAGCTTCATTGCACAACGCCTGAGAGAACCTGTTCCACCCTGCTTGTTCACACAGAACATGGCTACCTGATTGTCTGGCTGGACAAGAACTGTCTTGTAGCGCAGATGGTCCTGGAATACTCGAAGAGTGTAGAAAATGGCTCTGAGTTCCAGTAGGTTTATGTGAAGACAAACCTCCTGCTGGGTCCAGAGACCGTGGAGAGATTGTCCATATGAGCTCCCCAACCCAACGAACGCATCCCTCTTCAAGGTAGCTTGGTGCAGTGGCTGCTGAAAAGGTGACCCTATGAGTAGGTTTTCTAGCGATTGCCACCACTGAAGGGACGAAATGAGGTGTGCAGAGTTTCTGATTTTGTCCCCAAGATGACCTGATGCCCGAGTCCACTGCTAGGGTCCATTGGGCTGCCTGCATATGTAGGCAAGCATAGGGGACCACATGTACAGTGGACGCCATATGACCAAGCAACTGAAGCATTTCTCAAGTAGTCAGGAAAGTTTTCATAGCTGCTTGAGAAGCCAGTTGAACTATTTGAGCACAGCAGAGCTATGGCAAGAAAGCCCTCAAGTGTCGCGTGTCTAGAAGAGCCCCAATGAACTCTAGGGATTGAGAAGGGGTAAGATGGGACACTGGGAGATTTATGACCAATCCCAGATATTGAAGAACTTGCATTGTGCAGGAAAGAGCAGAGCTGGCCTCTGGAGCTGTTGATGCTCGGATCAGCCAGTCGTCTGACAAATATCCCTAGAGTCCTTAGAAATGCTGCTACTACTGCCATGCATTTTATGAAGACTCTTGGGGCGGAAGCCAGGCCGAAGGGTAGAACCCTGTACTGGTAATGCCTTCCCCGAAAGGGCAATCAAAGAAACCTCCTGCATGAATAAGGATATGAGTATATGCGTCCTTTAGGTCTAGAGAAAACAGCCAATCCTGACTCTGAATGTAAGGGAGAAGTGTTCCGAGAGAGATCATTTTGAATTTCTCTTGGAACAGATACTTGTTTAACTCGCTGAGGTCCAGTATGGGCCTGTACCCTCCTGTTTTCTTTGGTATCAGGAAGTAGGGGGAGTAAAAGTCCAGGTCTTGTTGAGAAAAAGGTACCTCCTCTATCGCACCCTGAGCAAGGAGTGAGGTAACTTCCTGACATAAGAGTGGTGAGGGGGGCCGAGAACTGAACTCTCTTGGAGTGGAGGGAGGGGGCATACTTTGGAAATGGAGTTTGTACCTCTGTCACTATGGAGAGAGTCCAATGCTCTCATGTTATCTGCTGCCACCTCTTGGCAAAGTAACACAGTCTGCCTGGAATGTTGAGTGGCTCTGGAATTTTTAGAGGTAGGATGACTAGGTTCTCTAGGAAGGAGTCAAAGACCTCGTGGAGGCTGTGTCTGCTAAGCTGGTTGTGCTCTGGGGACTTGAGCCTTTCTTTGTTGTTTCGGCTGCTGTTGCCCCTTCTGGGGAGCATGGACTGGGCAGTGGACAGTGGACAGTATGGGTGTAAGAAGATAGAATTTCTTTTTCTTGTTGAAAAAGGGTTTCTTAACCGTCTTTTTCTTAGCTGGGTTGGCAGTGGTCCTTGAGAGTCTATTTAAGGTAGTGTTCTCGGACTCAAGTTGAGAAGCTTTGTCCTACCAATCCTTGCCAAAGAGGTTTTCTCCCGTGCAAGGAATATTCCCCAGCTTATCTTGCACCCACTGCTCTAAATCAGATGCTTGCAACCAAGCAATCTGACGTGCACCGATGGAAATAGCAGAAGTCCTGCTAATACATTCGAAACAATCAAAGGTTGCCCTGTTCATGAACTTAGAAACATTTTGGGCATGTTTAACAAGTGTAAGGAAATCGGCCCTTTTGTCATCAGGGAGAAGAGGGTCCATCAGTTCCAAATCTTTAGTAAGCTCTCAAAGCAACATACCCATGTAGAGTATGCATGAACTTATTCCGGCCGATAACAGAGGCCTGAAAGACAGCCAAAGGCATCGAGAGTTCTCACCTCACGGACCGGAGGATTAGAGGAATGTGTCTTGGCACTTTTGATTCGGCACATTGCTGATTCCACAACCATGGAATGGTGTGGTAACTGCATTTTTTGGAATCCGGGACACTGCAGTACCCAGTACATTGTACTGAGTCTTCAAGAATGTGGAGAACCGTTAAAGGTGTCTCCCACATCCTAAGAATGAGGTCATGCAAGATCCGATGTATGGGAAGGGTTGCGGCCTCATTAGGGGCTGCTGCATACTGAAGAATTTCAAGTTCTTCAGCTCTCGGTTCCTTCTCGGGGGTCACGGTGATCAAGAGGCCCAGAGCCACATCCCATATAAAGTCTTGAAAAGACATGTCCTCCGGAACCGATGGCGTCATCGGGAGAAACGGAATCGGAAGACGAAGTATCGACAGTACCAATCGAAGTCGGCATCAGAATGCCTTGATACCGGACCCTCTATGCCAGACACCGATTCTAGGGCTGGCATGGGTGGTAGCGTGGAGAGCGGTGCAACGGTAGATGCAGATAGGTCTGGTACCGGTATCGGTACCAATGACTGCAGAACCGATTGCAGCGGCTTCAGCATTACAGAGGCTGCTAGCAAGGCCACAAGGCTCTGCTCAATGGCTAGGATATGTTGATCCATGGAGCATGCCGATGTCTGGAGTCTGCCGATGTCTGGTGTCAGTACCAGCAGAGCGGGCCATGACCCCAGAACATGGCACCAAGGGCTCTCTGGAGGTGGACAACTCAGGAACATCTTGGGACCCCGCTAATGCTTTGGAGGCAAGGACCTCCCGCCGGGGCTGTTTGGCCGGTGTATTCTCCTTGAGGGCAATGCTAGAAGCATCTCGATGCTTAGAAGGAGATCTACCCTCTGAGGATCGGCAAGTCTTCAAGGAAGACCTGGGTTTGGTTACCTGAGATCCATGGGAGGAAGATAAAGCCCTGGACGACGTCAATGCAACGGACATTGCATCCGAGGCAAAAAGGGTGCTGAGTTTCGCAGCTCTATTCTGCAGGCCCCTCTTAGTCATCTTTCTACAGAGGAGACACTCTGATGGTGAATGGTCTGGGCCCGAACATTTAAGACACCAGTCATGGGTGTCGGTAGCAGAAATAGTACTGCTACATTTTGAACATTTTTTGAAACCACTAGTTGGTTTCTCCATTTTAAGAAAAACAGGGGCTACAGCCCAAAATGGCACCGAGGCACCAAGAGGGGAAAAACCCTCAAGAAAAAGTTTTTGTTTTTTCAAGAAGAAGAAAAAAAAAAAAAAAACACGACACCGATGGTACCGGTGTGAGCGTTGACGGGAAAGCAGACGCAACCACAAAAAAAAGAGTTTTCTGCGGTGACAGGAATTGCTGCCTGTCAACTCCGCGTAAAACAAAAAACTGAAGAGGGAGAGTTGGAAAGGCGGGAAGGCAGCAGTGCAGGCGCAGTGGGATGCTCTCAAAGGCTTTCCTATAGGACGCCTGGAAGCGTTCCCACGCGGGCTCCATCAGTGCCGACAATATCCATATGTGACAACTACATTCCTGCTTGTTCCTGGAGATCAAAATTTATTTCAGTAACTATTTACTCTATTTTACTTTCTAAGTTAAGCTATACTGTGATTTGATTTAAATGAAAAGCTCTCTAGAAACAAATTTATTTCATAAGTCTATTTACTCTTATTTTATATTCTATACTACGCTATACTCTGCTTTGACTTAAACACAAAGCTCTCTGGTGGCATTAAGACCTGATTGACTCTGCAAAAACACTGAATTTTAAAATACACAGATTTATCAGCTTTAACCCCAAGTCGTCCCTTTTCCCCAAGATTTAGAGTTTATTCCAGAAGATTATAATCACAAGTGTAGATCTACTTCCAGTTGTAGCAGTCCGTTTTAGTAGTCCTTCAAGACTGACATGGAGGCCATTCCCTCAGCATATCTGTTGTAGAACCAGCCGGTCACAGAGAGTTTGGGCGCCAATTCTACCCAAGCACAAGCATCCTCATGGGCAGACTGGAGCTCGGTAGCCCCTGCAGATATCTGTCAGGCAGCAGCGGACATCACTTTCCACGTTTGTCAAGCATGACCACTTTGATGTTCATGTGTGGTTGGACACAGCCTTTGGCTCCAGGGTTTTGCGAGCTGCTGTGTCTTCTTCCCACCCAGTGGAGTTGTACCTTTGGTACATCCCACTTGTCTGACTAGTCTAGTAGGACGATATGGAAGGTGGCATTTTACTTACCAGTTAATGTCCTTTCCTTGAGTACTGCTAGACCAGTCCAGGGCCTACCCCTGAAACTGTATTGCTCTGTTCTTCTGCTGCGGTACCCTTGGGTCCACTATGATTTATATACTTGGCTCCGCAGGTTGATCTTCTACGGACAGCCTTCCGTTTATGCTTTCCTGTACATAATTCTCTACTGTTTTATTGCTCATTGTTGCCCATGCTGAGGTTGTGTGAGGCTTGCCATGTTTCTCCTATATGCTTGGGGACAAATACTGAAGGGATCTCTAGTGGCTGAGGTGAATAGAGGCATGGGAGCGATGTGATGTCATTGAAACCAGGGCTTTTCATTGGTTCTTTGTCTCCACCAATCTGCTGATAGGGGAACACAACCCACTTGTCTGGACTGGTCTAGCAGGATGATATAGAAAGGACAATGGTATATACTAAAAGGTTTCTTCCCCCCTCACTCCCCCAAAACACACAAAAGTACCCCACCTATACAGGCACACACCTCACCTCCTCCACACAACAGACACACACACATAGGCACCTCACCTCCGCACCACACACACACACACGCCCCAGCTCTGCAGCATACATACACATATGCACCGCAGCCCACAGTCACATCCCATGCAGACAGGCAAACCACCGATGTACCCCACACACATGACACTTGCTATCTATATATTTCTGTCTGAAGATGCCTCATTCAGCCCCCGCTACCATAATAAGACACTTTAACATCTCTCGTCAAACTCTTCTATCCTCCTCAAACATGAAGGAGTTTGCAAATGGAGGTCAGTGCAGAATGGAGACAATGGGGGTGGGGGAGGGGTCACAGCCACTGGCTCCTAAGATTTTGGCCTGGCTCCTAAATCCAAACACAATTTGTCAAGGCCTGATGGAGAATATCTTAGTAAAACTGACAGAAGAGACATTCAGATGGAGAATGTTCAGGCCCTAAACATTTAAGACACCAATCATGGGTGTCGGAAATGGTACCACCACACTTAGTACATTTTTTAAAACCACTAGTTGGTTTTTCCATATTTCAGGAATATGAGGCCTAATGCCCAAAATGGTGCCTAGCACCGAAAAAGAAAAGTTTCTGAACAGAAACAGTTCAAAGTATAATTTTTTAATTTTTTTTTTTGAGAAAAGAAAAGAACCAGCAGTACCGGTAGGCATCGTGCGGAGGCAAACGCGACCACAAGAAAAAAATATTTTTTTTTTAAACTTGAAATTTTATTTAACAACACAGCAACCAATCCATAATACAGTTGTAACATTTCTATATCTCACAGGCACAGTCTGTCTTTACCCTCACCTTAGCCCACCTTACTGTCACAATCACTGACTGTCCCTCCTCCCACTACTTAACCATTGGACCAGCCTCATTACCCTAACCTCACCCACCTTCCCCCCCACCACCCCTCCCCCTCCCCCCGCTTCCCCTTATACATTGATTCCCTAAACTTGCACAAGAACCCCTTGACTCCCGTAGAGGCATGAGTTCCTTATTCCCCCCTTCCCCTCTTCCCCTTGCACCCCCACCCTCACACCCCTAATCCTTATCCCCCCTCCCGCCCCCCTTGTGTAGCCATTTCCACACTCCCCTCCACTGACGCTCCACCTTCTCCACCTTCCCTTTCTGTAACCCTGTTAACTGATGCATTAGGTACAGATATCCCAAGCGACTAGCATAACCTTTCAAGGATGGCATAGCACTATCCTTCCAGTGACGTGCAATTTCACACCTTGCTGCAAGTATACATTGCCACACAATGTTCCAATGTCCTTCTCTCTCCTCTGTTTTCTTTAATAAGAGACATGACTCTGGCGTCAATGTTAAAAGTAGAACCTGTGATTTCCCCCACAATCTCCCCAATTTTCCCCCAGTACTGCTGTACTATTGGGCATGCCCACCACATATGCAACCATGTTCCTTTCTCTCCACACCGACGCCAACATTCATCCGTCCTCACAACCCCCGCTTTGTACAAACGCTCCGGCGTCAAATACCATCGGGACAGCACCTTCCACCCATTCTCTCGAAGGGATGTAGCAATGGAGGCTCCCACTATGTCCTGTGCAACCTGCTCCCATTCCTCGATCTCCCATGCCGTCATATAACTTAACTTCACCTCCCCTCTCTCCATTAGCCCTTTATAAATCTGGGAGATAATCCCCTTCCTCCCCATTGAACCTAAACAACTGCTTTCAAACCATCTTTTAAGTTTATGTTTATTGACTTAATATACCCCTTGATAAACCCACGTGGAGAAACGCCGGAGCGCTGATGAGATTGAGGCGTCGGGGACTAGTCTTTTGTGGTTGTCAGATAAAGAAGGGACAATAGCCGACGCTATTCTACACAAGCTAAGTAGAATGGCGAACGCCATTTTTATGTAAATTATAGGGTATGATGAAAATCTACTCGTTTATAAAAACAAAAAAAAGTAAGATAATTAAGCAATATTCAAACTACAATTAAAAATATGCTTGCTAACGGTCATTGATGTTAAACGTGCACTGGATTGGGTGAAGTTGCTTACCCAAAAAGAAGTGTCAAAGCGTGCCGCTTGAAAAAGTGTCAAAGCTTGCCGTTTATCTGAGACCATCAGTAAGCTAATATAATAAAAATTTGGTTATACTAATATATATGAGTGAAGTTCGATTGCTATAGTATGTTAATATACCGCTCTACAAATACACATCAGAGCGGTTTACATGGTGCAAAAAAACCCCCAAGGAAATCATATGGTGAAAAGGGGAAAGGAAATTACAATATTAACAGGAAAGCAAACCAGACAGAACCAATCGACAGGACAAGAGGAGAAAAGAGGAGGAGGGGAAGAGGGGGGTATGGGCTACACAGAAGGGTCAGGGAGATCAAAGGCAAGGGCAAAGAGGTGGGTTTTGAGTTTATTTTTGAAGGTAGTATGTGTCAGTTCGAGCCGGATGGAGGAGGGGAGAGAGTTCCATAGGGCAGGGCCAAGGAAAAAGAAAGCAGAGGAGCGAGTGGACTGAAGGTGAGCGTGAGCAGGTGAAGGGAGATGAAGGCGGTTAAGGTGCAGAGACCATAGGGAACGAGCTGAGGTATGAAAATGAACAAGGTCAGCGAGATACTGAGGGGAGTGGGAGTAGAGGACACGATGTAGGATTGTCAGGACTTTGAAATGAATACGAGACTTGACAGGGAGCCAATGGAGGTGAATGAGTAAAGGTGTAACATGGTCACGGGGGGAGGAATGGAAAATGAGACGGGCAGCGGTGTTTTGGATGCGCTGAAGGCGGTGAAGTTGAGTGGCAGGGAGACCCGCTAAAACGGAATTACAAAAATCGACACGAGACATGACTACGGAAAGGAGAAGGGTGGTGAGTGCTTTTGCGGTGAGAAAAGGCCTGATGGCACGAATCTGTCGGAGTAAATAGAAAGAGGATTTTTTATTTTATTTTATTTTTTTATTTTTATTAACAATTCTTATATACCGCACTATTAGACATCAGCGCGGTTTACATTGAACAAAAACATCCGACAATTTACATATTACATATTTACATATTACATTGAACAAAAACATCCGACAATTTACATATGTCTGGTCAATTACATTTAACAGGAGATATAAACTTGGGAAATAGGGGAAACTATATACAAAGGTGTGTTATCTGACACATGGACACATGGACAATGTGATCGCGGAAGGAGAGGTGAGAGTAAAAAAAAAAACCTCCCAGATAACGGAAGGAGGAGACCAGTGGAACCGGGGAGCCAGAAAAAGAGGGAGCGATCTGGGGGGAGGTATCACCGCGAGAGAACCAGATGGCAAGAGTTTTGGTGAGGTTGAGGTGAAGACAATATGTAGTGAGCCAGTTAGCAACAGCAGTAAGGCAAATGTTTAGAGGGGAGAGATCGGGTGAGTGGGGAGATGTGTGATGGAGGAGAACCAAGTCGTCAGCGTAGTAAAATGCGGAGATCCCATGTTGCTGAACAAGTAAGGCTAGGGGGGTGAGAAAGATGTTAAAAAGGAGGGGGGCCAGGACAGAACCCTGGGGAACACCACAGGGGAGAGGAACGGGCTCAGAAGGGGAGGAAGAGGGAGATGAGGGAAGAACGGAGTAGGACCTAGAAGAAAGGAAAGAATGAAACCAGTGGAGGACAGTGCTACAGCGGCCTGCTTCCCGAAGTCAAGCCAGAAGTAGAGAGTGATCAACAAGGTCAAAGGCGGCAGAAAGATCGAGAGAGACTGTCACCGACAGGTCACCGTGATCATGGGCAGTGTGAAGTTCATTCAAGAAACCCAGGAGGACTGTCTCAACACTGTGGCCAGGACGGAACCCAGACTGGCGGGGTGAAGGAAGGGAGTGGAGTCCAGGAAAGCGGATAGCTGGGAGAAAACAGCTTTCTCAAGGGATTTTAGAAAGAAAGGGAAGGTTAGAAACAGGACGGTAGTTGTCAGGAGTCATGGGGTCGAGGGAGAGCTTTTAAAATATCCTCCCAATGCTTTCTCTGCCTAACATATGATCTCATCTGAAGATAGTAATATCTGTCTCTCTCCCTCAAGTGATACAGGTACCATATCCCTTCAAAGTCTCTTACTCCTTCCCCATGGATTATTTGGGATACTCGCTTTAACCCTTGTTGCGCCCATCTATGTACCACGGCTACCTCTGGGCCAACCCCTCCTTCACAACATGCCATCAGCGACATCGCTCGCACACAACATTTTTCCCCTATCATCTGCTTCTTCTGCCGTTGCCATATCTCCAATGTATGACCTACCATTGGGTTCTCCCCCTTATTACCCCTCCCGCTCCATACCTGTCTATCCAACTCCCCTGGCTCAAATCCCATTACTTCCATAACCACCCAATGTTTGTGTTCCCTCAGCCAGGAGTATACTGCCCTCAACTGTGCCGCTATATAATACTTCCTAAAGTTCGGTACTACCATACCTCCCTCCCGCCTTAGCACCTGCAGGGTCTGAGCGGCCACCCTGGGTCGCTTGCCCCCCCATATATACCCCTCCACCTGCTTCTGCAGTCGCTTTAGTGCCTTTGCCGGCACTTCAATTGGAAGTACCTGAAAATAGAAAAGAAACTGGGGAAGCAACATCATTTTCGTCACGGCCATTCTCCCCATCCAAGATATATAACGCCTACTCCACGTCCCTAACTGTACTTCTACTCGCCCAAAAACCTTCTTGTAATTTAAATTGTATAGATCCTCCAGGTCCCTCCCCAAGTAAACTCCCAAGTATTTAATAGACCTCTTTGCCCACCTAAATTTTAATGTCTTTGGCAGATTCCTCTGTAGTTCTTTCCCTCCTGTTATATCTAGGGTTTCAGATTTACTCTAATTAATTTTAAACCCCGCTAATCCCTCATAATCCTGTAACTCTCTCATAATTGCCTGTAGCGTCTCACTTGGCTTAGTAATCATCAGTAGAATGTCATCGGCAAACATTGCCAACTTATACTCCCTCCGCCCCACCATCACCCCCTTTATCTCTTGCTGCCTTATCTTCTCCGCTAGCGGCTCCAAGGATAAAGCGAACAATAGTGGCGAAAGAGGACACCCCTGTCTAGTCCCTCTCCCCAATGAAAAGAACCCTGAATACCCCCCGTTTACCCTCACGCACGCTTTAGGATCCAAGTATAACGCTTTGATCCAGTCCACAAAACCTTTTCCAAACCCCATAAACTCCAGTACGGTTACTAGGAATTTCCACGACACCTGATCGAACGCTTTCTCAGCATCTAACGAGAGTATCACAATCTGATCCGTTGAGCGCTTCGCTGTCCAAATCACATTTAATATTTTCCGAATATTGTCTGACACCTGCCTCCCTGGTATAAAGCCGGCCTGATCCTCATATATGATCTTCCCCAAAATTTGGTTGAGCCTCCCTGCTAAGACTTTGGCCAGCAGCTTCGCATCCAGATTTATCAGCAAAATGGGTCTATAAGACGCACACTCCTGCTGATCTTTCCCCTCTTTATGAATTAGTGTAATCCCTGCCCACCCCATCGTCTCCGCTAATCGTTCACCTTCCTTTGGTAAATTAAACAATCTGGTCAGAGGCTGCACCAGCGCTCCTCTAAACTTTTTATAAAAGCTGGCCGTGAGTCCGTCCAACCCTGGGGCCTTCTCAGATTTCAAGCCCTTAATAGCCCCCTCCACCTCCGCAACCTGTATCTCTCTATCCAGTGCATCTCTCTCCCCATCTTCCAAGTGTGGAAGTCCTGCTACCTCCAAATAATCTTTTCTCTCTCCCTCCGGCCTGTCCAGTTTTGCCTCATACAGCAGCCAATAGTAGTCCACAAACACCTCTAAATCTTCTGCTCGTCCCTTTCCACCCCTCCCGGGCCCCTGATTTGCGTAATCAGTGTCTTATTTCTCTGCTGCTTCAATCTCCTCGTCATGTATTTTCCCGCTCTACTGCCTCCTTCAAAAAATTCTTGCCTTAGTAGTTTCAGTCAATATTGGACCACTTCTGCTTCCATCGCATTTATTTTGGCCCTAGTCTCCAAGACCTCCTCCCTAAACCTCTCGCTCGGATCTTTCGCATCCGCCTCCTCCAACCTAACCAGCAACTGTCGCAGATGGAGTTCTTTCCCCTCCCTTTCCCTCTTTATTCATGCCCCCCACTTGATCAATATACCACGCACCACCGCCTTAAATGCATCCCACACTACCCCCGCCTTAACCTCTCCATTATCATTCTGCATGAAATATTCTGGGATCTTCTCCAACTCCTGCACCACTCTAGCATCTCCCAATAATGCCTCATTTAGTTTCCAATATTTCACACCCCTATTCTCCTTCCCACCTTCTAATCGCACCACTACTGGTGCGTGATCTGACCAAGTGATCGGCTCTATCTCCCCCCCCCGAATCCTCCCCTCTATCTCTTTCCCTACCCAAATCGTATCTATTCTGGAGTAGGTCCCGTGAACTGCTGAATAGAATGAGTACTGACGCCTCCCCGGGTTGTGCAATCGCCATGCATCAACCAGATCATTGTCTTTTACAAAATTTCGATATCTCCTCCTGTCCGCTCTTCTCCCCTCCCCCCTCCCTGTAGAGTCTCTCCCCACCTCCCAGGTCATATTGAAGTCTCCTCCACAGATCCTCACTCCCTCTCCCAGTAGACACACTTTCTTTTCCACTTCTTCCCAGAAATCTTTTTGTGACCCGGTGGGCGCATACACATTTATCACACAAAACCACTCATCTCCAATTCTCATGCGCACCAGTAAATATCTCCCTCCTTTGTCACGGATTATTGTATGTAATTCTACTTTGAGTGTCCCACTTACCAGCAAAGCCACCCCCCTTTCTTCCTCTCTCTCATATTTGATGCAAACACCCTTTCGGAATATCCCTTAGGTTTTACCACATACTCATGTCTCCGTAACTGGTGCGTCTCCTGCAGTAGCACAAGAGAGGCTTTCGTCTATTCAACTCCTTATACAATTTTTGCCTCTTCAAGGGTGAGTTCAGGCCTTTCACATTCCTAGTAACAATTTTTAGTTCACCTATGCCGTTTCCCCCCTCCCCTTCCCTCTCCATCCCCTACTGTCCCACCCCTTCCCCACCTACTCCCCCCTGCACCTCCTCACCCCCCTCCCCGTCCACCCTAACCGCTCCCCTCCTCCTTTTCCTTAACTTCCCTCTCCAACCCCCCTACCCGCCCCCCAACCTCACCTATGCAATGGCTCTATTCTCCCCTTCCCCCTTCATCTGTCCCCTTAGTCCCCCTCCCTTCCCTATCCTCTAACCCCACACAATATATACATGTCAAAAAAACCCTGCTTCATAATGTCCATCACTTCATCCAGCATCCTGCTCCTCGGCTCGCCCGACTTGGCTCTCCTTACTCCTTCTCTCCAGTCGTCTGCCCTCTGCTGGTACTCGCTGCCATCTTGTGTTCTCTCTCCTGGAACTCGCCACTGCAGCACTCATGGTCCCGCTCTGGTGTTTTCCCCCCCCTCCGGGAGGCTTGTAAGTCCCCACTCCTTGAGTGCTCTCCAGGCCTCCTCACACGATTGCACTCGTCTCGACTTTCCCTTATGTGATAAAAGAAGCCCAAATGGGAACAGCCACTTATATCTCATGTCCTCTCTCTGCAGGAAGGCTGTCACTTCCCTGAGGTTTCGTCTGCGCTGCAGCGTGCCTACTGAAAGATCCTGGAACACTTCTAACTTGTGCTCTTCCCAGGTGAACTATCACGACAATCTGGCCGCCCGCAGAAGTTTTTCTTTCGTTTTAAACGATCTCAAGCAGATCACTATGTTGCGTGACAGGTTCGGTCTTACTGGACTCAGTCCTCTATGGGCTCGTTCTATTAGCAATTCCTCTTCTCCCTCCCCATCCGTAGGAAATGCCGATAATAGTAAGGCTTGAAATATTTTAGTCGCCACCTCCTCACAATTTCTGTATTTGGCTACTTCTGGTAGGCCGCGTATTCGTACATTGCAGTGTCGAGACCGGTCTTCCAGATCCTCCATCTTCCTCTGCTGCTTCTCTTGTGCTCTCCTCACTTCCTCCCAATCCTTCTGGAGCTCCTCCAGCGCCATTTCTTGCCGCTCAAGCTGATTCTCTGTCTCTGCCACTCGTGTCCCCAATTCCATGATATCATGTCTCAGGGCTTGTATAGATTCTTTTAATTCATTTTTGACCCCACTGATCTCCTTCTTGATTTCCTCCTTCATCTCCGACAGCCACGTCTGGAGCAGCTTCACCATCCCTGGACTGGTGTCTCACTCTGCCGCTTCCTCTTGCTCTTCTGGGCGTTCCATCTCCGCCCTCCCCTCTTGTCCGTCTTCCTTCCCTCTTCGTGGGGTGGCATAAGGGGATTTGAACTCTGCCAATTTCTTCTTAGCGGCTAGTCCCCCTTTGGTTCTCTCCATCTGCTCTGTGCTGGCCTCTGAGATGGGCCCCTTCCTTCACTTCCCTTCTTACTCTTTGACCTTGGTTCTTTGTCCTGCTCTCCTGGACTTCACTGCTCAATACCGGGGTTTATAAAATATACCAGTGGTGCTCGGAGGCCTCCTCCACACCATGCCTTAGCAGTTTTAGGATCCCAGTTGGCGCTCAGCACTGCCCCCGATGCACGCTATGGCCTCCACCACCTCTTGCCCCGCGCTTTAAGAGTCTCCCGTCACTCACGATATACACTGCCACACCTCCTCTCCAGGGCTGAGCACCCCGCCTGCGCACCTTCTATTGCCTTCACTATCCTGCTCTTCCCCCGGTGCATCAAGCTCTCACCCGGCTCTCAGCTGCTCCATTTTCACCCGGTCTCTCTCCGATGCCCCCACAGACACGGGCCTCAGCAATCTCTACTGCCTCTGCCTTTCGGCCCTCTCGGTTGTCCGGCACAGGTAATCCCTCCTGTCTCGTCTGGGCCGCTTCTCGCTACGCCCCAGCTTTGTATTTGGGCGCGTGGTCCTTCGGCCCGGCAGCCCTCCGCTTCTCACCACTGTCCCCTTCTCTTCAATTCGCGCTCCGTTCTGCAGCTGCCTCTTCTGGGGGTCTTCCTCAAACACCTTCTGCCATTAATTCCTCTCGTGGGGTGTTTTGAGGTGTTTTTCCCCCCTTAAAGTCGGCCGAAGGCGGTGGAGCCGAGCGCTACACCGCCATTTGCTCCGAGGCCGTCACCGGAAGTCACAAGAAAACAATTTTAAAGACGGAATTTTCTGTGGTGACATGGTATGGGTCCTGTCGGCTCAGCGGAAAACGAAGAACTGAAGAGGGCCAGTTGGAAAGGCGGGAAGGCAGCTGGGGAGCATTCCCGCGCAGGCTCCGTCGGTACCGACGATACCCATATGTGAAGATTACATTCCTGCTTGTTCCTGGAGATAATCATTTCCCAGCCATTCTAATTCCTTGCATTAAACTGAAACTACTACAAATGTTAATACACATTTTAGAAACACAAAGAAATAAAGTTCCCTCATTTGCAATTGCTTCACAGAATGTGCCTGTGGTAACGTTTAAAAGCAAGTTTCTTACCAAACTCAATGTACAGGGGCTCACTGGCATCTCGCCTCTGTCTTTTGTTCTTTCGTGAAAGCTTGTTGGCCAGGTTCCCCAAGTGCTGCACGCTCAAGTTTGTTTCCTGCTCGCAAATGTAGACAGGAAATAACTAATTATATTAAGAAGTTAAAAGCAAGAAGTGTACGGCAGATTATTTACTATTACCATGTGGGTAAGTGATACAGGGGACATCATTTCATCGCATAGAACAGTACAGGCAACACATATTTAAATACCACTAATGGGCTTTTATTAAACGTCTCCCATATGCAGCTAGACCTATATGCATACAGCTTGTGTGTAGCAAGGCAGAGTTGGGAAGGGGTTAATGTTTACACTCATGTTTTATAAACTACATGAGAAATGTATATGTGCCAAACAGCAGGGAAAAATAAATGCACATAAATACCCTGGGGTAATTTTGAAGGTAGAAGTATGCGCATTCTTCAGTTCTGAAAAATCATTAGTACCCTCGCAGGGAAAAGCGTGCATGTACTGTTAAGACAATTACCGCTTTAACCACTTGTTAATGGAATTAAGACTCACTGAAAGAAGAATTGCCATGCAAAATAGCAAACACATATGCAAAGGTTTCATCAAATCAAAGCTATCCTCTGCTGCCCCATGGAAAATGTCAGTTGTGTTCTCCTTAAGGACCAGGCTCTGCATAAAACAATACTGCCACCTTACTATAATCTGGAGACAGTCTGGACAAAAGCAGCTCTTACCAAGCGGGGGGTTCCATGCTGCCCATGTTCCAGGACTCTCTTCTGCCGCCTCCTATAGCCTTTACTTTGCACAGTGCCACCATCTCTGTCCAACTGTTCGCTGGCACTGCGCTTTGGTTGGTTTTCTGTACAATCCTGACTAGATGAAACTACAAGAAATAGAAAACAAGACTCTTACAACTTTCAAAAGAACAAACTGTTTCATCAGCCGCAGCTATTTAAACCTGTTAACCATGATTTAGTAACCTGATGGGATGAGCCTTACAGTCCTATCTGCTGCTGTTCTGGAATTTCTATAGCTTTAAGCTATGTACTAGTTTTCATTCTTAGTTTGTCACAGCGCCAGGGAGAAAAAAACTTCACATTTCTTTCTGTAAATCATTTAAAAAACCCAGACAAAACAAAATATTTTTCCCCAACTAAACTTTATGCTTACAGCAACAGAACCAACAGAGAAAGTATACCAACTGTGGTCTTGGGCAAGCCACTTAACCCTCCATAGCCCATATTCCCTGTAAAATAGTTATCTCCAAGTTATACTGCCCTGTTCAATGTAATTTCAGTTTGTTCAATGTAAACCGCACTGATGCAGAATAGCGCGGTATATAAGAGAATGTAAATAAATAAATAAATACTGCCAGCCCCACCCACCCAAAAGACAAACTCCAATAAACTAAGTGCCTGATATTAAAAAAAGCTGAGCTCCTAAATCTAGTCTCCTAAATTAGGCCCCTAAATTTGTGCCCTATTTTCAGCCACTTAGGGCCCTACGTTTTCAGCTGAAAATTCTTCCTAATGTAGGAACTTAAAATTTAGGTCTACCATTCCTGTGCCCAGATGTATAAGCCTAACATAGGTGCCTAGTGCTGAGCTGCTTTTTTATCCCCTGTCCTAAATCTGCCCCGTTGCTGCCCACTTATGCTTCTAGATTTAGGTGGTCAATAACATTTTAAGTAAAAAAAAACCCTAGTAAATTTTCAAAGAGGCCAATTTAGGAGCCTAAATCCTTTGGATATCAGGCCCTAAGTTTGTTTCTTTCAAATAATCCAAAATCCAACCCTTTGTTTCTATCACAAACCTTAAATGGGGTTATAGCACTTGTGTGTTTGAATATATTGAACAATAGAAATCTCTTTGTTCACATGCTCATGAACATAAAGTACACATTTTCAACCCTAGACAGTGGATTTGCATGCCTTTGAGATGTTACTTGCCATGAACATTAACAAAGGATTACAACCTTTTATTTATTTAAATAACCCATGGCTTGCCGGATCACCACAATTTTAGGTGAGGTACATAAAACATGCATAATACCATAAACACACAATTCAAATAGAAAACTTTCAGCTATCCTGAATGATAAAGCAGACAGCTGTGGCATTTGTAACTTTCTGAATATATCAAAAGACAAACTGACAATTTGCTGGCAAATGCACTCCTCCTCCAGTTAAGGGTACATGAGCTTCTCTACAAAGATGCTGCTATTTTATGGTACCAACGAATTTAAAACGGAGCTAGCCAGCTGTCCTAATGGGACACAACCAATGGCATCATTTCTCTGAATCTGTTTGACATCAGTATGTAATAATGACATTATCAACAAGTGTCAACTATATCTACTTAGAGGAACTAAAGGTTTGGTGGTACATTTTTACTCTTAAAAATGGTGGCCTTTTCCTGAAGTGGATGTTTATGGATATTTGAGAACAAGGGTCTGTTGAGCAGCCAAGGATTCGATCACAACCAATGACACAATGGCAAGAGAAGAACAAAAATAAAGGAAAATCAAATCAGTGGTAGTTAGTCTAATTGTGTGTTGAATTCTGTTGCATTATAGATTTTCTCTAAAGGTCTATCATTTGTTCCAGCAGTCCATTTTTATTTCTTTCAATTTGACCTTGAAACGTTTATTAGACTTTTGCAGCTATGTCTATTTTTTTTTTTTTTACAGTTTGATAGAAAATAATGATTTTGCACCTGAGACAGATATATGTTCCAGAATAAAGACCAAATCACGGAGGACTCTGCCTGGTCTGAGTGATCCAGCTTTTGTTACTTTTAAGAAAATAGTTTTAAAGATGCTTTAAATTTGTCTAAAAGATTTGATGGGGAGAAAATATAATCTATTGAAGTTAGGCACCATAGTTGTTTTAAATAAATGTGATTATGAAAAAGAGGCTCTCAGACAACTATCAAATGCTACCAAAAATTAAATTTAGATCTTACAAAGTGATTAGAATTGATCATTAAGAGATTAATGACAAATGGGTTTAACTCTGTTTTTCTGTCTCAAAAAGACATTTCATTTTTAAATGTTAAAAAAAAAAAAAACAAAAAACTGATTTTTTTTTTTTACCAAAAATTCATAAAACACTTTTGATGTCACTGATGTTTCTGGTCGTCTCCATCATCTGCTGGCAGCAGAGCACAGCCAACTTGTCTGGACTGGTCTAACAGGATGCTCTGCAACTTTTTTTTTTTTGGTCTCAAAGAGACTATTTTTAAATTTAAAAAAAAAAAAAAAAAATCTGAAAATGTCTTATCTTTTATGAAAAATTCACAAAGTACTTATAGACACTCCCCACCCCCACCCCTACCCCAATCGAACAAGTATCTCTTCGGTTGATTCACTTTTGGAACCAAACAGCCCAGGAACAAATAGATCACAGTGGACTCTGGTAGGTTGCGACCTGTAACACAGACACCCTATACATCAAGAGATATCCCTGCATAATGCCTTCTCCGCCTTGGATAATGAGTGTGCCCAGTCCATGGAAACTGAAGTGCCCTTAAATGAGAGAGTCAATGCCCAATCTATTGATAAGGCACCAAATATGAAGAAAAAATAATCACAAAACAGAAAACTACTACTACTTGGAGATTTCATCAGAGGCACCAACTTGGGAACACAATTCAAAGGAGAAAAGATGGTCAAATGCCTCCCAGGCTCTTCAGCCAGCAAGAATACAAACTAAATTGTTGGTATAGTTAGTGCAGAAAGCACAGTTACTTACCTGTAACAGGTGATCTCTGGGAACAGCAGGAATAAGTCTTCACATATGGGTACGTCGGTACCGGAGTCTGCGCGGGAACGCTTCCCAGCATCCAATCAAAACGGTTTTGGAAGCATCCCACCACACCTGCGTGCTGCCTTCCCGCCTTCCCAACTGCCTCTCCTCAGTTAAGTTTTAAAGCTGAGACAAAGAGAGAGGGAGGAAAGGAAAGATAGATACAACTCCTAGGGGAGGTGGGTGGGTTGTGAAGACCTATTCCTGCTGTTCCCAGAGATCACCTGTTACAGGTAAGTAACTGTGCTATCTCCAGGAACAAGCAGGAATGAGTCTTCACATATGGGGACTCCCAAGCTGAGATGCCCAGAGGGAGTCCTAGCATGTTGCGGATATAGAAGAGCCATGCTACTCCCCAGAACCTCAGGCATCCTGGGGATGGAGGGTAGAAGTTGAATACAGAAAAAGGTGCTGTGGAACAGCTGAACTAGAACAGGACCTCTACAGAGAAGAACCCTGTAGAGAGGAGATCTAGTGGTAAAAATTGAGATATGGGCCTCCCTTGTTGGCACTGCAAGTCTACTGAGGTTGATATGGATCTGTTAGAAGAACCATTGGAAAACCTCAAGGAGTACCTCACTGAGAAGCAGAGGTAAGAAAAGTAGAAAAACAAGTGGAGGTCAGAACCCCTCAGGGTGAAGAAATAGTCCCAGCGAGAAACTGGGGTAGGAAAAGAGAGGTAGGACTTCAGCGGAAGACGCAGAAGGTACCATTAAGAAAGCTCAAGCTGTGTTGGTCCATAAAAATCCAATCCTAGGACCAAAAGAAAAAAAAAAAAGTCTGACCTAGCTGGACTGGCAGTAGAAACAGTCCATGTAGGAGAGAAAGGGTGTGGAAACCCCTGTATCTGATAAGAAGTTAAGGACAGACTTAGGAAGCGCTAAGCTTTAGATAAACTGAAGTTCCTCAATGTCTTTCCTGAATGGGTTAAGGAAAGAAAAGGGTACATGGAGAACTTCAGGGGTACCTAACCCTGAAAGGTTATGGTAAGAAAAAGTTTGTTGATCACCACAAGAAGTGGTTATGTGTGTAGAACCCTAAGTATGCTGGTACAGCATTGATAGGGGTGGTGCCCATCTGTCAGGATCATATAGGAATGTATGAATATCTGAATGTAAACAGACAGATAGATAAGTATGTGGATACATATCTACCTAAAAGATATATCTCTATAGAGACATATAGATATATATATAGATATAGATATATATATATAATTACATTCCTAAAGTTACACACATATAGAGGATATATGCATATATATATATATACGGAGAGACGTGTATGGGCAGAAGATACACAGATATAAATAAATATCTATATATATATATATATATATATGAATATGAATATGTAGGCATGT
Organism: Ichthyophis bannanicus; assembly: GCA_033557465.1. Lineage (NCBI taxonomy): Eukaryota > Metazoa > Chordata > Amphibia > Gymnophiona > Ichthyophiidae > Ichthyophis > Ichthyophis bannanicus. The sequence goes on from CM066045.1 coordinate 61,725,333, forward strand.
AGACAGATGTCTCCAGGTATGTGGATGAAGAAATGTCTATAGAAATTGATCCCCATAGGAGTATGGGGAGAGAAAAGATTCATCTAACAGCAAGGAGGGTGATACCCTCTTGAATAGATGCATCAAGAATCTTCCTTCCCTGGTTATGATTGAAAAAGTCAGGGGAATAGTGTCCCTGACAAAAGAGTCTAAATCCTTTCCAGAATTTGAGCTCTTAAATAACCAGGATGGCCTACATGGAAAAGGCAGAGGATAACTTCAGTCTGCAGGCAGCAAGTCCAGATTTCTCCAGAACCGCAGTATGGAGAATGGATAGAGGACGTCACTGGAGGAAGATACCATAGTGACCTGTCTACAAGGGCAGATGGGTATCAGGCGTCCTTTAACTGCCACTGAAACAAAAAAGATCTCTGGCGAGAAGACCAAGGGGATATGGACCAAGCCAGGGAATTTGCCATTCTTTAGGTTGTCACATGAAGAAAAGGCCTGAGCCTCAGGTCTCAAAAGAGATTTTAGATGAGATGGTAGGGGTAGGGAACACCTACCAGACATGAAAAATATGACTGGGGAAACCCCTCCTAACCCTCTGGGGTTATCTGCTAGACAAGATATGATGCTCTCTAGCAAGGGCCCATAGTGCAAAGCTACTCTGTAGAGTTGCAGAGAGCATGCTGCAGGTTAGTTAGAAGAAAAAACTGGCTGTTAAAAGCCAGTGGGGTAAGAACTATTCTGCCAAGGTCAAGGGGCAAAGAATAGAAGTTAACCAAGCAGTCTGTGATAATAGGGTTTCCCAAACGAGGTTGATAACCTGTTTGGGGTTTAGCACTGAGGCTAGAAGAATAGCTAGTGGAGGAGAAGCCCTGGTTGTGTGGTGAACAGAACCAATGGCTTAACCACTAGGAATTAGTGTATCTGCAGCAACTACCAGGGCAGCGGGCGAAAAATTTATTTTTCCATCTTTTTAGATTGGAAAAAAGAGACAACAGACATAGTAGGGCTATCTAGTGTCTGATGAGCTACCCTAAGGAAATAAAGGGGGAGACAACTCTTAAATGGAGAATCCCCCTGTGGAACAGGTAGAGGACCATAGGGGCTTACCAGTGTAAAAGAGCCACTCTTACAAACCAGATGCTGTAGCAAGAGGGAGGTAAGACAGAGGTGAAGGAGACTGACTATGAAGGAAGTCTCTGAAAGGTAAGATGATACATGCCAGTACAGGGAAACAACTGTCTTATTAATAGTTGTCATTTCTCTTTTCCCGAAAAGGAAGAGAAACCTGTCAAGTGAGGGCATGATCATCGTGAAGACTCTTAGAGTAAAGGAAAAAATGTCTCAAGAAGAGACCTCTTGAAAAAGTTAGGATAAATTTAGTGCAGATACTTCAGCAAAAAGAAGTAGACTGCCCCGTAACCAGCAACACAAGGGGAAAAATGACTTATTTAAAACCCTGCGATTGCTGGGTTTGTGGACCCTGTTGAGGTTGTGGTTTCTTCAGACTAGGGCGATGTTTCCCCTGTTTGGGAACATCTGAATGATGGGCAGAAGAAGAATAAAACTTTTTCCCCCTAGGGGAAGAAAGTTGGGTAGGACATTTCCTACCAACTGGGAAAGAGGAAGTCGTAGAACAGCCTCTGGAAACAGGAATGTCAGTGGTTAACTGAGCAACCTGGAGTAAAGACTCCTTGTTAAAGAGATTTTCTCCAGTGCAAGGAGTATTTCCCAGTCTTTCTTGAGCCCATTTGTCTAAGTTTTAAGCCTGGAGCCAAGCTTTACGTCGTGCCCCTATAGCTATAGCAGACGTTCTGCTAACAGACTCAAAGGAGTCCAGGGAAGCACGAATAAGGAACCTAGATATATTTTGAGCATGACTAACCAGAGAGGAATAGTCTGCACTTATAGTCTCTTGAAGAAAAGGAGTCAAAGATAGTAATTTCTTTGTGACCTCATCAAGAGATAATCCCATATAGAAAATATATGAGAGAATTCTTGCTGAAAGCATGGATGCCTGGAAGGTTTGTCGTCCAAAGGCATCTAAAGTCTTAGACTCACGACCTGGCGGATAAGAAGAGTGCTTTTTAGTACTTTTCTCCCGCCTCATTGCTGATTCAACAACAATGGAATGATGAGGAAGTTGAGTCTTCTGAAAACCTGGAGAGGGAGGCACCTGATATAGAAGATCAGTTGTCCTAGAAGGTGGGGGCACTGTTAAAGGAGCCTCCCACATTCGTAGGAGGAGATCCTGTAAGGAATGATGCAAAGGAAGCATGATGGTATCCTTTGCTGTCCCAGGAATATACAGGGATTCTGCATTGCCTTGTGTAGGATCCTGTCCAGGCATAGAAATGGCAAGTGATCTCATCATATCCATGAGAAAAGCTTGAAAAGAAAAATCCTCAGAGGGAAATTCTTTTGGACAGGCTAGATCTGCTGAAGAACTAGCATTGGCACCGGAGGATCTATCCAACCTTATAGGAATATAAGATCCTGAATGGTGGAGATCCCTAGAGAATAGTCGCCGGTACCGCAGGGGGTCGGGACCAGCAACAGTCGGTAGCATATCGTCCATGCTAGGGATCGATTCCAAACTCGGTATCGAGGGAAGCGAGCCTGAAGAGGGAAGCATGGAAGTCACCGACAGCCATGGTAATGTGGATACCAGTACCGACTCCGGCACCATATCCGGTACCAGTGGATGAAGGCCAGCCGGTGACAACTCTATCGGTATGGAAGAAACCGAGAGTGCCGGACATGGATCATCGGAACCATGCCTTCGGTACCGTTTGGTGTCGGTACCAAGGCGAGTCGGTACACAGTCCTCCAGACTGGAGATCGATTCCAGACTCGGCATCGAAGGAAGCGAGTCTATCGAAGCACATCTGGAGGGTACCGACGTCGGTACCGGGATCGATACCGATACTGGAGGATCGGCATGGAGCGTATCCAACGGTCCCGTAGGTACCGAGGACGCCAGACAACGATCCTTGGTGAGGAATGTTTCATCCAACACCATTGCCGATGCCGGGGTATCGGTACCGCTTGAAGCGGATGCCACCACCGAGCATGGCACAGGTATGTTCTGTGAGGGGTGAACCTCAGGAACAACCTGAAACCCCACACAGGCTTTGGAGGCCGAAGACTCCCACCGGGGTTTTAAAACCAGTATGTTCGAGGGCAAGGCCAGAGGCATCTCTATGCTGTGCATGAGATCTACCACTCGAGGACTGGCTAGTCTTAACAGACTGTTTTTGGGTTACCTGATTCCGTGTAGAAGAAGAAGTGGTCGGTGCCCTGAAGCTGGATGGGGACCGCGTTATCGAGAGAAACCCGATGCTGAAGACTTCTTCCGACAATACTATTGCAGGAGGGACACTCCGGAGGAAAATGGTCAGGATCCAAACCGGCCAGACACCAATTAGGGAGGTCTAAAGTTAATTTTGTACCGCCGCAGTTTGAACATTTCTTGGGAATAGTGACTGGCGGTTCCATGAAGGAAAGTGAGTAGGCCTAGCAGGCCTAGGAAAACCATGAGGCACTAAGAAGAAAAAATATTCCTTAAAAAGGAAAATTTTACAAGAAAAAAGGAGAGAAAAAGACCGGCGGTACCGGTGGCGTCGGGCAAGGCAGCCGCGACCACAAGACAACTAAAAAATAAAAGAAGAATTTTCTGCGGTGACAGGAGGACGTCCTGCCGGCTCCGCGGAAAAACGAAAACTGAGGAGAGGCAGTTGGGAAGGCAGGAAGGCAGCACGCAGGCGTGGTGGGATGCTTCCAAAAGCGTTTTGATTGGACGCTGGGAAGCGTTCCCACGCAGACTCCGTCGGTACCAACGTACCCATATGTGAAGACTCATTCCTGCTTGTTCCTGGAGATAGTGAGCACTCCAAAATTGATCTTGTCATCCACTCGGGAACAAATGACCTGTCTTGAAACAGTGCCTCTGCAGTTCAGAGATTTCCAGACTCTGGAGAGAAACTCAAGCCATTGTTTACTCTATAGCATTCTCAGACGTTCTACCTGTTCTTGGTAAGGGGGCAGAAAGGCTGCATCAAATAAACAACTTTAATACATGGCTCTAAACATGGTGCAAACAAGAAGGATTTAGATATATAGGCAACTGGGGAAAGCATAGTTACTCACATGTAACAGATGTTCTCCACAGACAGCAGGAATCAGTCCTTGCATATGGGTGACGTCGACACCGACAGAGCTCACGCAGAGCATTTCCCCAGCTTTCAAAGAAAGCCTTTGGGAATGCCACCACGCATGCATAGTCCCCTTCCCACCCAAGGATGCCTTCTTACTCAGTCAGGTACCTTAGCTATAGCCCCTCCAAGAATATGGGGAAAAAAAAGGATAGCAATTCCAAGGGGAGGAGGGAGGGTTGCAAGGACTGATTCCTACTGTCCCTGGAGAACACCTGTTACATATGAGTAACTACGCTTTCTCCAGGAACAAGCAGGAGATCAGTCCTCACATATGGGACTCCCCAGCTACAGACTACGAAGGACCTTTAGGATTAAGCATGGCAGAGCCATGAGCAATCGCCAGCGAAGGTCGAAAACAGCCCGAAAACCCCAGGTCTCTGGATGGCCACGCTCCCGGTAGCCAGAACAAGAAGGGTCAGAGGGCAGGAGTTGCTTAAACCCCAAACAGATTATGGCATATGGCCTGGCCGAAGGCATTGTCCTGATGAGACTCCCTCTCCAGGCAGTAATTCACTGCAAAGGTGTGACAGGAGGACCAGGTGGAGGCCTGGCAGATGTCTGTCAGTGGCACCGAGCACAAACTAACGACGGATATCGCCATCGCTCGGACATTGTGAGCCATGACTCGGCGGTCCAGGGGAAGCCTGGCCTGGGCAAAGGGGATGCAGTCCACCACCCAGATGGACAAGGTACCCTTGGTGACTGCCAGCCCCAGGCAGCTGGGATCATAGGAGACGAAGAGCTGCCCAAATCTACAGTGGTCCCAAGTCCACTGCAGATAGAAGGAAAGAGCCCTCTTATAATCCAGCGTATGGAGAATCACCGATGCCCGGTCACCGTGAGGCTTCGTAAAGAAAGTGGGCAGCACTATCTCCTGGTTAAGGTGGAAATCAGTGACAACCTTCAGGAGGAACATTGGGTGCATGCGCAGAACCACCTTGTTCCGATAAAACCTTGTGTATAGTGCCTCAGCTATCAGTGTCTGGAGCTCGCTGACTCTTCAGGCAGAGGTGAGCGCCACCAGGAAGGCCACCTTCCATGACAGGTGCTGCAGTGAGCAGGTAGCCATGGGTTCAAATGGCGGCTTGGTCAGCTGTGTGAGAACTACATTGAGGTCCCATTCCGCTGGGGGAGGGCAGGTGGGGGGCTTGGACAGGAGCAGGCCCCGCATGAAGCGGAAGACAAGCGGTTGCCCTGAGAAGGGTTTACCCTGGATGGAGTGGTGGTTCGCTGAGATGGCACTCAGGTGAACCATGACCGAGTTAGACTTCAGTCCAGCCCACAAGACATGTAGTAGGTACTGCAATACCAAGCTGATAGAGCAGGAAAATGGGTCCGCTCAGAACTCCGAGCACCACACCGAGAAACGGCGCCACTTGAAGGCATATGACCGCCTGGTCAAGTCCTTTTGTAAGGCCAAAAGAATATCCTCGATCTCCATGGGGAGATGGTAAAAGGCTAGAGCGACCCGCTTATCCGTCATACTGTGAGGGATAGAGACTAAGATGGGTGAAACAGAACCCCCTCCTGCCTGAGCAGCTCCAGTGAGTTCCAGAGAGAGACTGGGGGTTCTGTCAAGAGGCAGAGCAGCAGGGGAAACCACAGCTGCCTAGGCCACCTCAGGGCCATGAGGATCATCGAGGCTTTGTTCTGCTGGACCTTGAAAAGGGTCCAGGCAATGAGGGTTGGGGGGGGGGGGGGAGGCACACAATAGGCTAGTTGCCCACAAAAGAAGGCAGGCATCAGGTGCACCCTGTCTGGGTGCAGGAGGGGACTGCAGAACCGGGAGAGCTGCAAATTCACAGGGCTGGCAAAGAGATCCAGGACTGGGGTCCCCCAATGCTGGAAGAGCCACTGTGCTGTCTGGGGACACAGGCGTCACTCATATGGTTGGAGGACTCTGCTGAGCCGGTCCACCAACACACTGTCCTGGCCTGGGAGGGTAGGTGGCTCAGATGGCCATTGCCTGGCTCATGGCAAAAGGAGCACAGGGCCACCGCCTCCGAACAGAGGCTGTAGGAGCCAGTCCCTCCTTGTTTGTTCACACAGAACATCATGACCTGGTTGTCCATCTGGACAAGCACCGCTCGGCGCTGCAGGCAGTTCCTAAAAAAAGATTTGAGTGCAAGGTGGATGGCCCAGAGTTCCAGCAGGTTGATCTGCTGCAACTCTTCAAGAGACCAGGTCCCCTGAATTCGCTGTCCTTCGCAGTGGGCTCTCCAGCCAACCAGGGAGACGTCTGTGGTCAAGACCACCTGATGCATCAGAGTTTGGAAGGGCATGCCTCAAAGCAGGTTCTGAACCTCTCGCCATTATGCGAGAGACTCCACGACGCTGGCCATGACTGAGATAGAGTCTCAGAGGCGGCTGGTCAATTGTGCCCACTGCGCTCAGAGGCACCACTACGCTGCCCACATGCTGAGGCGGGCATTGGGCACGACATGGACCGTGGAGGCCATGTGGCCAAGAAGGCAAAGCATCGTTCGGGTTGAGATGCTGTGGCACTGCACTTTGAACACCAGGGACACGAGGCGGTCCGCCCTATCCTGAGGAAGAAAAGCCATGGCTCGCAGTGTCCAAGCAAGCCCCGATGAACTCCAAGGACTGAACTGTGGCGAAGTGGGACTTTGGTAAATTTATCACGAACCCCAGATACTCCAGGAGGTGAATGGTGCGGTCCGTGGTCTGCCAGGCTTCAGAGGCCATGTCCCCTCTTACGAGCCAGTTGTCTAGATAGGGATAAACGAAGGTGCCCTGCAGCTGGAGTTTGGCTGCAGCCATGGCCAGGCATTTTGTGAAAACCCACACAGCGGACGCGAGGCCCAAGGGAAGTACCCTGTACTGGTAGTGGTTTCCCTGAACCATGAAGCGGAGGTACTTTTTGTGCTTGAGATGGATGAGGATGTGAGCGTAAGCATCCCTTAAGTCCAAGAAGCAAAGCCAATCGCCCTGCTGGAGATAAGGTAGTAATGTTCCAAGGGAGAGCATCTTGAACGTCTCCTGCACCAGGAACTTATTTAGGTTCCGCAGGTTGAGGATGGGCCAGAGGCTCTCTGTCCTCTATGGGACGAGGAAGTATCGGGAGTAAAACACCCACCCTCTGAGGTGTGGTGGGACTGGTTCTACCGCCCCGTTCTCAAGGCAACCCGCGAGCTCCTGACTCAGAAGGGCCTGGTGCTGGGGAAGCTGCCTTGGCTCCCCGGGGAAGTACAAAGGGGGAGAGCTGGTCCAGATGGAGAAAACAGCCCTCCCGAATGACCTGGAGGACCCAGGCATTGGTGGAGATGGACTCCCACCTCTGGGAGAACTGGACCAGACACCCCCCCATGGACAGTCGATCTGTCAGTGGAGGAGAGGCTATGCTGATGGCATTGTCAGCATACATCAGCATGGCATAGGTGTCATGGCTTTTTTCCCCAGACCTTGGATTTCATGCAGCTTTGTTACTCTGGTGATATCAGTCTCCAAAGTTAATGAGGGTAGTTTACAAGATGAGATTAACTCTGACCCCCTGATGATGTCAGTCTCCGGGCCCGATGAGATTGGTCTGCAGCCCCTCCTTACTAAAACAAGAATAGCAGACCTCAAAGGGAGGTGCTAGAGAAAATTCACTATAAAAGACAGAAATACTTCCTCTTTCTCTCGCTCTTCCTCTATTCATCGGACATGAAGGACAGGAGGCTCTGATAATCAATTCTCTTCACCCCTCCCCCCTCTCTCTCTCTGATCTCTCTCACACACACAGAGTCTTTCATATACTCTATTCTCTCTCACACTTCACACATGCACACACACACACAGATTCATTGATGTACACTGAAGCAGCTTTTTAACAACCACTATATAACTCTGTTCTGTACCTATGTAATAAGCCTATTTCTACATAAAGACCTGTTTCCAAGCCACACCTGGTTGGTTGTCTTATTTGTGCTGCTTACCCTACTGTCTCTGTGAAATGAACCCAGGACCAGAGAATAGACCAGATGATTACATATTCAGAAGATTACAGGCATCAAAACCAGAGGACGGCTGAGCCGGAGCCAGGGGTTGGATCTTTGGACCCTTCAGCTTACGAGGGCCATGGATCATGTTGTAGCCCTGTCTACCCTGAACGGGGGTCAACACACGTGGGTAGGATGGGTAGCCCCTATAAAGGAGTCCATTCCACTGGAAGAAAGGCTTCTTTGCTCTGCTGTTTCTTCCTGGGGAGGGAGGAAGTTTTCCGGGAGAGGTGAGCACGAGTCACGTACTCAGTTTCAATCTCTGCTGCCTTATCGTCCATGGGGCTTCCGGATCTCGGGGGTCACTACGGCAGCCCGGGGAGTCCTCGAGGTCAAGGTCTCTGCAGTCTCGAGGTGTGTGCCAACGGGGTCAGGCACCAGTGCCTACTGGGCAGAGAGGAACGCAGAAACACTGCGCTACAAGGCCAGCAATAGGGCCTCCCATCCAGGGTCATCGGGTTGGGTGTCAAGGAGGAGAGGGGGTCCTTGCCGGGACAACCCTCAGGAGACAGAGGGCCTTCGCCAGAGGTCTCTGTATCGGTTCGAGGTACCTTACTGGGCCTCTCCCTCTCAGACTCTATAGTCTGCTGAGGGGGGCTGAGAGACTGGGCATGTGACTTATCACACTTGTCTGGTGCCTCTGACAGAGTCCTCGTGGCATTCTTCCACTCGGGTTCAGGCGACCCTGGTCAGAGTGCCGCCGGGCTCGGGGAGGAGCCTTGGGAGACTCCAGGGATTGTGGGACCGAAGAGCTAGAGGCTACCGGGGATACTAGGGCTGCCTTATGGAAGAGATCATTCAGCTTCTGCTTACGACTCTGGGTGGCCTTGGAGGATATCTTCTTACAGAGGGAACATAGCTCAGCGTCATGGTTAGCTCCTAGGCATCTGAGACAACAGTCATGGGTGTCCGTGAGAGACATGTTTTATGAACATCTATCACATTTCTTACAACTGGAGGCCATTGGAGGAAAAAGAACCCCTGCGAGGTCGAAGTCCTCGAAACAGCCAGCGGTTAAAAACAGCGCAAAAGTGAAGGAAAACACAAAAAAGGCAAAGGGGTAAAAAAACCCAAGATCAAGGCCGAAGCAGACGTGCTCGAGAGACAGGAAGAGGATCGGCAAAGGCCAGATAGCAAAAAACCGTTGGAAATAGAAAAACTTTTTTCGGGGACGAGATGCACATCCGAAGGGCTCCGCAAAAAATGGAGATGGTGTAAGATGGCACCCTTGGGCGGGAAGGGGACCACGCATGCGTGGTGGCATTCTCAAAGGCTTTCTCTGAAAGCTGGGGAAATGTTCCACACGGGCTCCATAGATGTCAACGTCACCCATATATGAAGACGGACGTCCTGCTTGTTCCTGGGGAAATAAATGGATCAACAAGTGACTATACTGTGCTGATGCACTACATCTCTCCGTCGCTGAGAAAAGGATCCTAAGTGAAAAATTCAGGCAGTATGTGGACAAGCATTTAAACTAGGGAAAGGGGGTGACTGATGGAAGGACACGTTCAGGACGTCACTCCCAGCAAAAACATAACATTGGAAACAGCCACATTTTTAAACCACACATCAATGGCAAGTGGGAAGAGGCATGTAGAACAAAATCCAAGCAAAATACAGGCAAGTCAGTCAACAAATGCTGGAAAGCAATGAGCACAAATGCTCGAAGCCTAGCCAACAAAGTGCCTGACCTGGAAGCCCTAATGGTGGAAATGGACTTGGACATTGTGGCCATTACTGAAACATGGTTTAATAAGTCACATCAATGGGATATAGCCATTGTTGTTGTTGTTAAGTGCCGTCGAGTCGGAGTCGACTCATGGTGACCCTCTGGATAGCTATCCTAAATTATGTTCGGTCTTGAGTCAGGCGGCTCATGCTTGACAGACTGGTACCCATAGCTGCTGTTATTGTATCAATCCATCTCATTGCTGGCCTTCCTCTTTTGCATTGACCTTCTATCTTGCCAAGCATGATGTCTTTCTCTAATGATCTCTCTCTTCGCATGATGTGTCCAAAGTATGAAAGTTGAAGTCTTGTCATCTGAGCTTCTAAAGAAAGCTTAGGTTTGATTTCCTCTAGTACCGACTGGTTTGTTCTTCGGGCAGTCCATGGTATACACAGTATTCGCCGCCAGCACCATAATTCAAAGGCATCAATTTTCTTCCTGTTTATCTTTTTCACTGTCCAGCTTTCACATCCATATGATGTTATTGAAAATACCATGGCTTGAACAAGTTGAATCTTTGTATGGATCCATCGATGAAGATATGTACACATCCACCAAGGTCGTGTACTTATCTTCATCGACATAGCTGCAGCATTCGACTCAGTACACCACGGTCTGCTCATTGAACGCCTAAAAGAAAAGGGCATTATCGGCCTCGCCCTTGATTGGTGCATATCGTACCTTGAGGGAAGAGAGCAGCAAGTAAGATCAAGATCAACAAAATCAAAGCCCTTCCACCAAAATCAGGGCGTCCCACAAGGATCATCATTATCATCTCTCATGTTTAACATTTACGTACAACCCGTCTAACATCATAAAATCTTTCAATGTGCAATGTCAAATATACGCCGATGACATCCTTCTCTACATGCCATTCTCCACAAAGCAAATGGACCTCTCACCTATTATTGATTGTTTTGACGCAGTTTCCGAATGGTTTCTATCTCAAAACCTCCGTATCCAACATAAGAAAACGAAGGTACTCTTCATCACGAAAAATCCGAATTTTACCCCTCCACCTCATATAAAAGTGAGAGAAGCCGAACTCCAAACAAAATCTACAATTCGTTACTTAGGAGTCACTTTGGATCAACGTTTGGACATGAAATTACACATATCCCAAATTGTCAAAGCCGTATATTTCAAGATCCGGACACTCAAACACCTCTGATCCTTATTAGACCCAAGTGATTTCCGAACTGTATATCAAGCCCTTATTCTACCCCATTTTGATTTCGCCAATGCCATTCTCCAAGGTCTCCCACAGTCTACATTGAATCCCCTACAACTTGCCATGAACGCCGCTGCTAGAGTTCTATTTGGAACAGCGAGGTATAACCACATCACGCCCATCTTATTTCAGCTCCACTGGCTCCCATCACACGGAAGAATACTATTCAAGACCCTCGTACTTACTTTTAAAGCTATCCACGGCATAACTGCTTCATCACTAGTCAATCTACTGCAGCCCACTCCGCCCAACAGATCCAGAAGATCCACATCAGCACACACACTAAATATCCCAAGTGCATCAACAAAATGCACACTAACAACATCCAACAGAGCTTTCAGTTTTTATGCTCCCAAGTCTTGGAATACATTGCCTCCAGAAATCCGAGCCATCACCGATCTCATGCAATTCAGGAAGGCACTCAAACACTACTTATTTATACAATACTACCAGATCAATCTTAATCCACCACAGGCACACCCCTCTTTTGAGAAACCTTCGTATCATAGTGCCTATTCTTCATATCTAGCCGTAGACTGTTCATAAGCCATTATTCAAAGCTTACTGTTACATATGTAAATAGTTGTGTTGCACGTTTCCCTAAGTTATCCAAGTTGTAAATCCCTGTTCTCTGTAAAGACTGATATTTGTTATTTATGGTTCCTTGTTCCATGTAAACCGCGCTGATACTAAAGAGTGCGGTATATAAGAAAATAAAATTAAAAAAAAATAAAAAATGGAGACAGACATCTCTGCTCTTGAGAATCTTATCTAGGTCTTTCATAGCCATTCTGCCAAGAGCAATGCGTCGTCTGATTTCTTGACTGCTTATTGCTTCTTTATTGATAGTTGATCCAAGTAGATTAAAGTTGTTCACGATTTCAATTTCTTCTCCTTCAATGATAGAAGAGATAGAGAGGGTAGAAAAAGAGGAGGAGGAATAGCCCTCTATGTCAAAAGCAATATTAAAGCTACTGAAATGCAGGGGACGTGAGGAAAAGAAGAAATGCTGTGGACTGTGTTGAAAAGAGGAAATAGCACCGTCATCCAGACTGGTAGTCTACAGGCCTCCAACTCAAACCAAAGAAATAAATAGCAAATTGATTATTGATATTGCAAAGATAGCCACAAAGGGAGACGTGATCATATTGGATGAATTTAATCTACCCAATGTGGATTGGAGTATTCCTTCTGCAAATCTGGAAAAAGGTAAAAAAAAATTGTGGATGCCTTCCAAGATGCGTTACTTAGACAAAGTGTGATGGAACAGACCAGGGAAAGCTCGAATCTGGGTTTTAGTGCTCACAGAGATAGCGTGTCGAATATCTGGGTGGGTGACCATGTGAGCAACAGTAATCATCACATGAAGTGGCTTGAGATAAAAGCCAAGGTGGAATCCAATCACAGCAAGCTCAAAGTCCTAGACTTCAAAAACACCAATTTCAGTAAAATGGCCAAGTACCTGAAGGAGGAGTTGGCAGGGTGGGAGGGGATAAGGTAAGTGGAATTGCAATGGGCTAAACTAAAAGAGGCAATAAAAAGGGGCAACAGATACATACTGTATGTAAGGAAAGTAAATAAAAACAAGCGGAAAAGGAAATCTATTTTGTTCTCCAAAGAGGTGGCTGCACTAATAAAGGCAAAAAAACACAGCTTTCACAAAATTCAGAAGAAGTTCACAGAGGAACACAAAAAGGAATACAGGATCAAACTAAGAGAGACAAAAAGAGAAATAAGGATAGCAAAATCAAAGGCAGAAAAAAGATGGCAAAAGATGTGAAGTGTGGCGACAAAACTCAAAAAGTGCTGGAACGGATTTGTGGAAAGTGACATTGAAAAAGCAAAAATGCTAAACAAATACTACTGCTCTGTTTATACTAAAGGGAGGGGTGGCCTAGTGGTTGGGGCAAGGTACCACAGGCCAGAAGGTCGGTGGTTCAAATCCCACTAGAGGACAGCAACCTTGGGCCGGAAGGACTGGGGTTTTTAGTCCCACAGGTGCTCCTTGTGGTCTTGGGCAAGCCACTTAACCCTCCATTGTCCATGTTCCCTGTAAGTATTAGTGTACGTGTCTCATATCCCCTCGTGTTAAGTGTATCCCCCAATTGTGTTGTGACCACTTTGATTGAAGGATAAGGTGGTATACAAAACTGTCTAAATAAATAAAAAAAAATCCCGGAGACGGACAAACTGATTCCCAAATATACAAATGGGAATGGAGTAGATACCACACCATTCACAGAAGATGATGTGTTAGAACAGCTTGCAAAACTGAAAGTGGACAAGGCCATGAGACTGGATGGGATGCATCCCAGGATACTGAAAGAGCTTGCAGTGCCGTTGAAGGATGTTTTTAATAGATCCTTGGAGTCAGGAGAAGTTCCACAGGACTACAGAAGGGTTGATGTAGTACCTCTTCACAAAAGTGGTAACAGGGAAGAAGTGAGAAGTTACAGGACAGTAAGCCTTTCCTTGGTGGCAGGAAAAGTAATGGAGGTGTTCCTAAAAGAGAGAATAGTGGACTTTCTTGAAACTGTTGCATGATCCAAGGCAACATGGTTTTACCAAAGGACGATCTTGCCAAACAAATCTGACTGAGTTCTATGACTGGGTGACCAGAGAACTAGATCAAGGGCATGCGATGGATGTCATCTACCTGGATTTCAGCAAAGCCTTTGATACTGTTCCTCATAGGAGGCTTATCAATAAACTCAACAGCTTAGTGATGGGTCCCAAGGTGGTGAACTGGATCATAAACTGGTTGACTGACTGATAGATGGACTCACTCGGTGTGATGAAACAGTGAGTTAGGGGTTAATTAAACCTCAGTTTTATGGGAGAGAGAGATTCCTGTACAATTTTGTGAGAAACAGCTTATGAGATAAGGATGAAGCTTCTTCTCATAACTGTGCTTTTTCTCATAAAGTTAAGGTAATCTACCAGAGTTCTGAGCTTCTGAACCATGGAGTAGGAGATGCCCCTCCCTTGAGCATTCTTGGGTGTCTGGCCTGCGTCTTGATTATGTTTAGGGGATAGCTGATCCTATTCTATATGTATGTCAACTGATGGAAAATTACTGGTTGCTCTTGCAACAAGATAAAATGGTGCCTTCTTCAGCCAGGAGAGAAAAGAGGTCTCACTTATGGAGTGAATGCACGCACTACCTAGGATTTTCCCCGACAGAAGTCTCTCATGCCTGGCTGAATCTGGGATTTATTCAGTCAAAGTGTGGCATGAGATGAAGTTCAGGGCTCTGTCGGTGATGTATCATTTTCTTGTATCTTGCCGTTTGTAGATAAGTGAATCACCAGCTTTCAAGTTATCTTTTCTAATTGTATATGAATAAGCAAATCATTTGCTTTCAAGTTACCTTTTCTTGATATTTTATAAATAAATTAATTATTTCTATTCTACAGTGTGCTAGTCTTTATTTCACACCCTGATCCAGCAGGACACTCGGATGAAAGGAAGGTGATTAATGGTGTGCCTCAGGGTTTGGTCCTGGGACCGGTACCGTTCAATGTATTTGTGAGTGATATTGCTGAAGGACTGAATGGAAGAGTCTGTCTTTTTTCAGATGACACAAATTTGCAATAGAGTGGACTCCCCTGAGGGAGCGGAGAACATGATGAAAGATCTACAAAAATTGGAGAATGGTCTAATGCTTGGCACTTAAGATTTAATGTGAAGAAGTGCAGTATCATGCACTTGGAAAGCAGAAATCCAAGGGAACTGTACACGATGGGGGTGAGAGACTGGTGTGCACGGACCAGGAGAAGGACCTCAAAGTGATTGTTTGAGGATCTCAAGGTTGCGAAACAGTGCGACAAGGCGGTGGCAAAAGCCAGAAGGATGCTGTGTTGCGCACAAAGAGGAATTACCAGCAGAAAGGAAGAGGTACTAATGCTACTGTACAAGTCACTGGTGAGGCCTCACTTGGAATATTCTGTTCAGCTTTGGAGACTATATCTCACAAAGGATTTAAAAAGACTGGAAACGGTTCAGAGGAAGGCAACCAAAATGATTTGGAGCCTGCATCAGAAGACGTATGAGACTTGAAGACCTAAATATGTATGCTCTGGAGGAGAGTAGGGACAGGGGAGATATGATTCAGACCTTTAAATACTTAGAGTATTAATGAACATACAAACCTCTTCCAGACAGGGAAGCAGTAAAACTAGAGGGCATAACATGAAGCTGCAAGGGCGTAAATTGAAAGGCAATGTCAGGAAATACTTTTTCACTGAAAGGGTAGTGGATACTTGGAATGCCCTCCTGAAGGAAGTGGTGGGGGCAAATACAGTGATAGAATTCAAAATGGCATGGGACAGACACAGTGGATCCCTTTTTATAGCAACAGGATAAAATCAAAATAAGCATAACTATCTCAACAAATAGGGGTGACTACACAGAGTGGGGGGTACACCCTTAAACAAAGGCATGGGGAGGGGCAACTGTCACGGCATGGCTTTGCTGGGCAGGCTAGATGGACCATGCTGGTCTTTATCTGGTCTAGTATTTGGCAGCTGAGATTTAATTTTAAGAAATACAAGGTCATGCATTTGTGCTGCAGCCATCCAAGGGAGCGATATAGTATAGGGGGTGAAGTACTTTTGTCCACTAAAGAAGAGCAGGACCTAAGCGTGATCGTGTCTGATGATCTTAAAGTAGCTAAACAGGTGGAAAAGGCAACGGCCAAAGCTAGAAGAATGCTTGGGTGCATAGGGAGAGGAATGGCCAGCAGAAACAGAAACATGATGACAGAAAAAGACCACATGGCCTATCTAGTCTGTCCTTTCATATCAACAAGAAGAAAGGAGGTGATAGTGTCTCTGTATAAGTCTTTGGTGTGACCTCATTTGGAGCAGTGTGCGCAATTCTGGAGACCGCATCTTCAAAAGGATATAAACAGGTTGGGGTCAATACTGAGGGTGGCTACTTAAATGATTAGTGGTTGTCATTATAAAGCATATGAGGACAGACTTAAGGATCTTAATATGTACACCTTAGAGGAAAGGCGGGATAGAGGAGATATGATTGAGACGTTTAAATACCTACATGGCAAAAATGCACAGGAAGAGAGCCTCTTTCGATTGAAATCAAGCTCTGCCACGAGAGGACGTGGGATGAGGGTGAAAGGGGATAGATTCAAGAGTGATATGCAGAAATATTTCTTTAAGGAAAGAGTGGTGGATCCGTGGAATAGTCTTCCAGTGGAGATGGTAGAGATGAGGACAGTATCTAAATTCAAAGAAGCATGGGACAAACACAGAGGATCTCTAAAGGAAAAAAGTGGACTGTTGTAGTGGTTGATATATACAAACATAGAAACATGACAGGCCATGTTTTTTTTTCTCTGTTACTATATATAGATTAATGTTTTGAGATCATTGGTTCCTTTGATCCCGATCCCCCCCCCCTCCCCGTATGTGAAAGATACTACACATCTTTTAGGGATACAAAAAAGTGATATGTGGATTATGGCTTCATCAGAGCTACATCTTTATATATCTCTGTTCCTTAAGAGAAGCTTTGGACATGGTTTTTGAAGGTTTGGAAACCTGTCTTAGACTACAATGTTTTTGAGTTTAGACGATCTGATGTTTTATTATCTTTGGCTAAACATGAAAGATTAAATTGTATCTTATTTTAAAATAAAGATGTTTCCAAATCATCCTGCTAGATCAGTTGCTATGGCTAAATTTGAGGAGGAAGGGGTTAGATCTCCAATCCTTTAAAAAATAATTTTGTGGTGTAGATACATAGATGATAATTTTGTCTTATGACCTGGCTGTGAAAATGAATTTGCAGATCACTTAACTGACCCCTTCTCTGTCACTGCCAACTCCAGACTTCGTTCATTCCATCTTACTGCTCCATATGTCTGAAACAAACTACCCAAGTCCGTGCGTCAGGCTTCTTTTCTAGCCCTATTCAAATCCAGGCTAAAAAAAAAAAGAGAAATTACACTTACATGGTAATAATTGTTCCTTGAGGGAATCCAGTTCAGTCCTCCACCTCTGGGTAGTGTACCTCCTCCTGCAGCTTGGAGACTGGGCATGTCAAAACTTGTGATATCACTGGATGTAGCTTGCTGGTCTCTCCCATCAGCCCCAGTGAACTATTGACAAAGCAGACTCAAAGGAGCAAGAAATAAGTAGCTATATCAATCAATTCCAATTAATCTTCAACATTAACTTTTTAACTCTTAACGTTTAACTAATACCCCCCAATGAAGAGAGAGCAACCTCTTCTAATACTTCCCTTTCCTCCCTGAACCGATCAGGATGAAGAAAGAGAGAACAAAGATAGCCAGAAATAAAGAGTCAGAAACAGAAGGGCTGGAACCCACTTAACGACTGGCAGTCCTCCCAACCAAAAAACAGCTCTTGTATCCCATCTTCGGGCTGGATTGAGGACTGAACTGGACTCCCTCAAGGAACAATAATTACCAGGTAAGTGTAATTTCTCTTTCCTTATCGGTCCTCCAGTTCAGTCCTCCACCTCTGGGATGTAAGAGCTTGGGAGGGACCTTTCCACCCAGCTCGCAACAGGCATCCTTGGCTGCGAGGACATCAAGACGGTAATGTTTACTAGAAGTATGAAGAGATGACCCAAGTAGCCGCTCTGCAAATGTCAACCGGTGGAACCAAACTGTGTTCCGCCCAGGAAGTTGCATGCGCTCTAGTAGAGTGAGCTCTTAGGCCTGCAGGCACCTGACGACCTTGCAAAATATACGCTGACGCTATAGCCTCCCGAACCCATCTGGAGATTGAAGCTTTAGAAGCAGCTTCCCCTTTACGGGGGCCTCCGAACAGGACAAAAAGACACTCAGACCTACGAAAGGACTCTGAAACCTTTAAGTATTGCCTCAACACGCTCTTTATGTCCATAAACCGTAGGCTATGGTCTGAGGCGGTCTCCTCTGTAGAACCCAATACTGGCAAGGATACCGCTTGATTCAAGTGAAACGGAGAAACTACCTTTGGCAAAAAGGATGGCACAGGCCGCAGCACCACCTTTTCCCTATAGAAAGACAAAAACGGCTCCCGACAGGATAGGGCTTGCAACTCCGAAACTCGCCATGCCGAGCAGATGGCCACCAAGAACACCGTCTTCAGAGTTAAATCCTTGACTGAAGCCTGGTTCAAGGGCTCAAAAGGCTGCTTAGCCAACACTCCCAAGACCAAGTTGAGATCCCACGGCGGAACCACTATTCTACGAG
This sequence comes from Ichthyophis bannanicus, assembly GCA_033557465.1. NCBI lineage: Eukaryota > Metazoa > Chordata > Amphibia > Gymnophiona > Ichthyophiidae > Ichthyophis > Ichthyophis bannanicus. Next base: position 61,743,727 of record CM066045.1, read on the forward strand.
AGGGTCGAAGTCTAGAAACCGCTTTGAGAAAACGCACCACATCGGCATGAGAACCCAAGGAAACTCCCTGGACCTTACCTCTATAACAAGACAGGGCTGCCAGCTGAATCCTGAGAGAACTGGCCGCCAGGCCCTTATCAAAACCGTCTTGCAAAAAAGCACAGTTACTTACCTGTAACAGGTGATCTCTGGGAACAGCAGGATTAAGTCCTCACATATGGGTAGTCGGTACCGACGGAGCCTGCGCGGGAAAGCTCCCCAGCTTCCCAGAAGAAAGCTTTTGGGAGCCTCCCACAGCGCATGCGCGCTGCCTTCCCCACCAACTCTCCTCAGTTCAAGTTTAAAGCTGAGACAATAGAGAGAGAGTAAAGGAAAGACAAAGAGAGAGAAAGATACAACTCCTAGGGGAGGTGGGTGGGTTGTGAGGACTAATTCCTGCTGTTCCCAGAGATCACCTGTTACAGGTAAGTAACTGTGCTATCTCCAGGAACAAGCAGGAATAAGTCCTCACATATGGTTACTCCCTAGCTAAGATGCTTGGGAGATCCCCAAGGGTATGAGACCCTGAAAGGTTCCTCGTCTTCCTATGGATCTCAGGCATCCATTCAGGGAAGGAGGGCAGGAGTTGTTCAAGAATGGAACAGGTGTCTGAGGACAGCCTGACCAAACAAGGCATCCCGGCGGGAGTCCTTGTCCAAACAGTAATGGGCTTTAAAGGTATGAACCGAGGCCCAGGTGGCTGCTCGACAGATCTGATCGATGGACACAGAATGAAGATGAGCCATAGAGGTGGCCATGGCCCTCACATTGTGAGCTGTGACATGGCCTTCCAGAGAAAGGTTCTTACTCTGGTAAGCAAAAGAGATACACTGAGCAATCCAATTGGACAGTGTTCTTTTACAGACTGGAAGTCCTAGATGAGAAGGATCAAAAGCAACAAAAAGCTGGGAAGACTTTCTATGTTGCTGTGTCCTGTGTAAGTAAAAAGCAAGAGCTCTTTTACAATCTAGAGTATGAAGGTTCCTCTCTGCAGTGGATGCATGAGGAGCTGGAAAAAAGACAGGTAAATATACCTCTTGATTAAGATGAAAAGGTGAGACCACTTTAGGCATAAAGTGAGGATTTGTCCTAAGGACTACCTTATCATGATGGAACCTTGTAGAAGGTGGATTAGCCACTAAGGCCTGCAGCTCACTAATGCGGCGAGCAGAAGTGATTGCAATAAGGAAAATAACCTTCCAGGAAAGAAATTTCAAGGAGGTAGTGGCTAAGGGTTCAAAAGGTGGCTTCATAAGCTGACCAAGAACCACGTTTAAGTCCCATGCCACCGGAGGAGGTCGAATGGGAGGTTTAGTTAAGGTTAGGCCTCTCATGAATCTTGCAATAAGAGGATGAGAGGAAACAGGTTGTCCATTGATAGGCTTAAGGGATGCTGCAATAGCACTTAAATGGACCCTTACGGAATTCGTCTTAAGGCCTGCATTGGAGAGATGCAGGAGATATTCTAAGAGAGAATTCAGAGGAAGTGCTAGAGGGTCTAGACCCTTTTGAGCACACCAAATGGAAAATCTCTTCCATTTAAAAGCATAGGAACGCCTAGTGGAAGGTTTCCTGGAAGCATGAAGGATATCCTGCACTTGTTGCGAAAGATTGGAGTCTTTGAAGGTCTAGGCCTTCAGTAACCAAGCTCTGAGGTGAAGGGACTTGGGGTTTGGATGCCACAAAGTCCCCTCCTCCTGAGACAGGTTTGGAGCAGCTCCCAAGTCCAGGGAGGGGGCTTGGGAGAGATGCAGAAGTAGAGGGTACCACACTTGGCGTGGCCAGCGTGGAGCTATGAGGATCATAGATCCTTGATCCCTCTGAAGTTTGAACAGAGTCTTGGGGATCAAAGGAATAGGTGGAAAGGCATACAGGAAGTCCTGACCCCAGTGAAGGAGGAAGGCATCCTTGGCCTGAACTCCCTGACACGGAATTCTGGAACAGAACCGGGGAAGTTTGGCATTCCACGGACTTGCAAATAGGTCTATGTCCGGAGTACCCCATTCCTGAAAGATTCCGAGTACCTGATCCATGTGCAGGGACCATTCATGTGGAAGCAGAACTCGACTGAGTCTGTCCGCCCAAGAGTTTTGAATTCCTGGGAGGTATACTGCCAGATGGATTTGATGCTCTCTGGCGAAGGCCCATAATCTGAGAGCTTCGTTGCAAAGCAACAGAGAGCCGGTTCCTCCTTGCTTGTTTATGTAAAACATGGCTACCTGATTGTCCGTTTGAATGAGGACTGTCTGGTAGCTGAGGAGGGTATGAAAGACCTTGAGAGCTAAGAACACTGCTCGAAGCTCCAAGTGATTGATATGAAGAGAGGTCTCCTGTGGAGACCAAGTACCTTGGGTGGAGAGGTCCTGCAGATGAGCTCCCCAACCTGTTTGGGAGGCATCTGTTGTGAGGATTGCTTGGGGCAACAAAGGTTGGAAGGGGGACCCCAGCAACAGATTTTGAGTGGACATCCACCATTGGAGAGACCAAAGGAGACGTTTGGAGTTTGCTATTTGGTCTGAGAGAGCTCCTGAGGCTTGAGTCCACTGGGTGGACAAAGTCCATTGAGCTGCTCTCATGTGTAGGCGAGCATAGGGGACCACATGTACTGTGGAAGCCATGTGGCCTAGCAGTTGTAGCATCTCCCTGGCAGTTAAGTGGCTCTTTGACTGAATCTGGGGGCTAGCTGCACTAGACGTTGGCAACGGGCCTGAGGAAGGTAGGCCCTTGCAGTGGTGGTATCCAACCAGGCCCCTATGAATTCCAGGGACTGAGTAGGGATGAGCTGGGACTTTGGGAGGTTTACCACCAGTCCCAGATACTGCAGAATGCGCCTTGTGCGGTCCAGGGAAATCTGGGCTTCTGACTGAGATGGAGCTCTGATGAGCCAGTCGTCCAGATATGGGAAGACAAAGACTCCCAGAGTGCGCAGAAATGCAGCAACTATTGCCATGCATTTGGTGAACACTCTTGGAGCAGAGGCCAGACCGAAAGGAAGGACTCTGTATTGGTAATGTTTTCCCTGGAACAGAAAACGTAGGAATTTTCTGTGGGATGGGTGGATGAGTATATGGGTGTACGCATCCTTGAGATCTAGAGAACAAAGCCAATCCTGACTCTGTAGGTATGGAAGGAGAGTGCCTAAAGAGAGCATCTTGAACTTCTCCTTGTACAGAAATTTGTTCAATTCTCGGAGATCTAGAATAGGTCTGTTTGCCCCTGTTTTCTTTGGGATGAGAAAGTAGGGGGAGTAAAAACCTGACCCCTGTTGAAGAAGAGGAACTTCTTCTATGGCCCTCTGGGCCAGAAGGGAGGTTACCTCCTGATCCAGAAGGTCGAGGAGAGATGTGGGAGAATTGAAATGTCTCACCATGGTGTAGGGAGGAAGGTCTGAGAAATGAAGTTTGTAGCCCTCTCTGATGATGGAGGGGGTCCACTGCTCTGATGTGATTTGCTCCCATCTGGGAGCAAAATGAGCCAACCTTCCTGGAATGGTGAGAGGTTCTGGCTGTTGTAGAGCCAGAAGGGTTAAGTTCTCTAGCACTAAGTCAAAACCCCTGAGGGGCTTGGGACTGCTGGGTTACAGCAGCCCCTGCAGGTTTAGGCCTGGCCTGTTTGGGTTGCTGACGCTTAGTAGCAAAGCGACCTGCAGAAGACTGTTGACCAGAAGTGGAAGGAAATCTGCCCTTCTTGTAAAAAGACTTTTTAAAATACTTTTTCTTGGCTGGAGTGGAGGTAGACTTAGAAAGTCTATCAAGAGCAGCATTTTCTGCATCCATTTGAGTGGCTTTAATCTGCCACTCTTTGCCAAATAGGTTTTCACCTGTACAGGGTAGATTTCCTAAACCATCTTGAACCCAGGGTTCTAGATCAGAAGCCTGGAGCCAAGCAATTCTACGAGCAGCTATAGCAATGCCTGAGGCTCTGCTGGCAACCTCAAAGGAATCAAAGGCTGCTCTGTTGGAAAACTTTGAGATGTCTTGCGTATGCTTAAGCCAAAGAAGGAATTCCTCCCTTTTATCCTCTGGAATAAAAGGGAGAAAGTTGTGCAGCTTTTCTGCAACCTCCTTCAGAAACATACCCATATAAAGGCTGTATGAATTGATTCTGGCAGTAAGCATGCTAGCTTGGAAGATCTTTCTACCAAAAGCATCCAAGGTCCTGCATTCTCTTCCTGGAGGAGTAGAAGAGTGTCTTTTGGTATTCTTTATTCTCTTCATAGCTGACTGCACCACAATAGAATGGTGAGGAAGCTGAGTTTTTTGAAAACCAGGAGAAGGAGGGACACGGTACATAGTGTCCAATCTACGAGAATGAGGAGAAAGGGTGAGAGGAGTCTCCCACAATTCAAGCAAATGTTCTTGGAGAATTTCATGAATTGGCAAGGTGACTGCCTCTCTGGGAACCTTAGAGTATCCCAAAATGTCTAATTTTTTTGCTCTAGGTTCTTTTTCAGAGGTTACTGAAATAGATAGTCCTTTAGCTACTTCCATGATGAAGTCTTGAAAGGACAAATCCTCTGGAAGAGACATTCTCCTCTTTGGAGAAGAGGGCTCCTCAGGAATAGCAAGAGATACTTCAGGAGAGTCATCCGATGAATCGGAATCATCAGAAGACTGGAAGTATCGTCTGTTGGCTTCCAGGGATCGATACGCGTATCGACCGGTATCGACATCGGACATACCTGGAACCGGATCGGTATCAGGAAAAGCCCCAGAACCGGGAACCGGTATCCTGGTCGATGTGGATGCCCTGGGTACCGGTATCGATTGTGGTACCGGAACCGATGTCGGTACCGCTTGCTGCGGTACCGTGGGCGTCGCAGCCTTAATGAAAGCCATTATGGCCTGCTGCATGAATTGAACTGTATGATCCATGGACGCCACGACTGCCTGGATGTCGGTACCGGAAGAGTGTGCCGGTACCCCAGAGCAGTCTAACAGGTGATCGGTCGAGGCCGTGCCATCGATGTCAACCTGTAACCCCACAGGAGGAGCTTTGGAAGCCGGAGCTTCCCGCCGGGGTTGTTTGGCTGGGGCAGGGTCCTCAGGGTCAAGCCCGGGGGCATCTCGATACTTAGAGGGAGATTTGCCCTTTGAGGACCTGCCAGAGGAATGTTTGGTTACCTGAGATCCATCAGGAGAGGAAGACCTGGAAGATGTCGATGCTGGAGTATCTGTGGAAAACAGCATATGAAACTTGGCTGCTCGGTTCTGTAAGCCACGTTTAGACATCAGGGAACAGGACTGGCAATCCGGAATGGAGTGGTCAGGCCCCAAACATTTAAGACACCATTCATATGTGTCGGTAACAGAGATGGTACCGCTACACTTGGTGCATTTTTTAAAACCAGAAGCTGGTTTTTCCATGAGGGAAAATTGTTCTCTAGGCCTAGGGGCCTAAAGAGAGAAAATTTCACCAAGTAGTGAAAATAAAATATATATTTTTTTTTTGAAAAGTAAAAAGAAAAAAGACCGGCGGTACCGGTCCGGTAGTCGGGGAAGGCAGACACGCGGCCAAAGAAACAAATTAAAATAAGAACTTCTTCAGCGGTGACAGGAACACGACCTGCTGGCTCCGCGGAAAAGAAGAACTGAGGAGAGTTGGTGAGAAAGGCGGGAAGGCAGCGCGCATGCGCTGTGGGAGGCTCCCAAAAGCTTTCTTCTGGGAAGCTGGGGAGCTTTCCCGCGCAGGCTCCGTCGGTACCGATGTACCCATATGTGAGGACTTATTCCTGCTTGTTCCTGGAGATGCTTAACACCGTCGGGAAGGACACAGTAGAAGCCCAGATCTGCCGTCGAGACCACCAGTCCTCAAAGATACACCATATGCGCACATATTCAAGGGATGTGGACCTCTTTCTGGCTCGTAGCAAAGTTGCAACGACAGCACTCGAATAGCCTTTTTTCCTTAACCTCACCCTTTCAATGGGCAAGCCGTAAGCGGGAACCGACCGACCTGCACCAATAGATTCTCCGTCATTGGGAATCTCCAAGGCTCCCTGTCGAAAAGGCAGACTAGGTCAGCATACCATGGGCGTCTCGGCCAATCTGGAGCCACCAACAGCACTCTTCCCTGATGAGCCTCGATGCACTGCACCAGTCGCCCTATGAGCGCCCATGGGAGGAATAATAGAGAAGCCACGATGATGGCCAATGTTGTATCAGAGCATCGATCCCTTCCAACATCCTCTCTCGTCGTCTGCTGAAAAACAGACTCGTCTTCGCCGACCGAAACGTCGCCATGAGATCCATAATCGGCAGACCCCATCTGTGGACTATCTGGGCAAACACTTCCGGATGCAGTTCCAATTCCCCCACATCCACCCGGACTCTGCTGAGGAAGTCTGCCGTCAAATTGTCCTTTCCTGCAATGTGCACCGCCGAGATCGCCCACAGTCGAGTTTCCGCCCAGGTGAACAACGCCCCTGCTTCCTCTTCCATGGCCGAGCTCCCCATTCTGCCTTGACGATTGATGTAGGCCACCGTCGGGGAATTGTCCGAAAGGACTCGCACCACCCGGTGTTTCACCGTCTCTTCGAACGCCTGCAGCGCTAGAAACACTGCTCGCAGCTCGAGATGGTTGATCGACCATTGAAGCTCCTGGTCGCTCCAAGTGCCCTGCGTGAATCGATCCACGCAATGCGCTCCCCACCCTGCTAGACTCGCGTCCGTCAACATAGGGAGCCACCGCGGCTGATCCAGTGGTGAGCCCGCTTCCAGGTGTTCTGGACAAAGCCACCACTGAAGCCATCGCCTTACGGGGAGGGGACAGGGGAGGTGTTTGTTCAGCAAATCGTTCTGGTGTGACCAACAGCGAAGCAGAGCTCTCTGCAATTGCCGCATGTGGGCTCTGGCCCACGGCACTACCTCCAAGGTCGCCGCCATTGTCCCTAGCACGCGAAGATAACTCCAAGCTGTCGGTGTAGGAGTTGACAAGAATTTGCATACCAGCTGGCGCAAAGCTAGAGCCCGACGACCCGGTAGAAACACCGCTCCTTTCCTTGTGTCGAAGTGCACTCCCAAGTATTCTATATCCTGGGATGGAACTAACCGGCTCTTGCCCGGGTTGATTACCCAGCCGAGACTCTGCAGAAACTTCACCACCTTGTCCGTAACCTGCACACTCTCGACCTCGGACTTTGCCCAAATCAACCAATCGTTGAGGTAAGGATGAACCAGAACGCCTTCCCTTCGCAATGCCGCCACCACAACCACCATGACCTTGGTGAAGGTGCGTGGAGCCGTCGCTAAACAAAGGGCAGTGCTTGAAACTGGTAGTGTCCCCCAAGGGAGCGAGAACCTCAGGAATTTTTGATGGGCTGCTCTGACTGGCACATGCAGATAACCTCCCTTGATCTCACGGAAGTGTAAGAACTCCCCTTGTCGCACCGCCACGATTACCGAACGCAATGTTTCTGTCCGGAAATGCGGTACACGTAGACAGCGATTCACTCCTTTTAAGTCCAGGATAGGCCAGAGTGACCCGTCTTTCTTTGGCATCATGAAATAAATGAATGGAGTAATGACCTGCCCTACACTCTGTTGCTGGTACCGGCACTACTGCCCCCAACTTTAAGAGGCGATCCACCGTTTGCCGTACTGCGAGGGTTTTCTGCTGGCCTTTTCAAGTTGAAAGGACAAATGAGTCTAGAACCGGACGGGCAAATTCCAGAGCATAACCTTCGCGTACTCTCTCTAACACCCATTGGTCGGACGTTATTTGGACCCAGGCAGGCAGGCAGGAACTCCCGAAGTCTCCCCCCAATCGGCGGACTTCCTACCCGGACCCGCCTCGCTTCATTGTGGTTTTCGACTCAACGCTGCGGAGGCTGCTGCGAAACCTCTACCTGCTCCCCGAAACCCCTGGTTTCTGGCAGCAAATCGACCTCTTTGAAAGCCTCCTAACCATGACAAGCGAAATCTCCTGAAATCCCTGAACTGGCCCTCGTGGACGGCAAGGCCTTCCCCTGTTTAGGTTTGTCCTCCGGGAGCCTTCCCCCTTTGGGCTCCCCCAGATCCTTCACCAATTTGTCTAGGTCTTCCCCAAACAACAACTTACCCTTAAAAGGGAGCTTACTTAGGCGCGACTTGAAAGAACCATCTGCCGCCCAATTACGTAACCACAGGTAACGCCACACGGCTACTAAGGAGGCCATGCTATTGGCTAGAGCTCTTATCAGGTCGCAATGAACATCAGCTAAGTATGCCGATCCAGATTCTAGCCATTTCACCTCCAGTTGCTCAAGCTGAGAGGACTGCTGCAGCCGCTGGGACCACCTAAGACACGCTCTCGCCACTCAGGCCCCACAAATGGAGACTTGCAGCAAAAGAGCATTGCCTCAAAGGCCTGTTTCAACAATCAACTTTCCTATCCTGAGCATCCTTCAAGGCTGCGCTGCCTTCAACCGGAATAGTCGTCTTCTTTGTGACCGTGGACACTGCCGCGTCAATACGTGGGAAATGAAACCTTTCCCTGTCCTTGTCCGCTAAAGGATAGAGCTTGTTCATGGTCCAGACTCCCCGCAGACCCGCTTCTGGCAGATTTCATTCATCCTGGATCATCCGGTCAACCACTCTGTGGACAGGAAACACCACCTGAGATTCCCTCACCACCTGGATGAGAGGGTCTTCCAACCCCCTCTTCTTCCACTGGCTGCACCGCAGCCAGATTGAGCGTTTGAAGGGATTCTGTTATGAGTGCCGTGAGCTCGTCCCTCTGGAAAACTCAAATGATTCGCGCCTGATCCTCAGGCTCCGGGATTTCCCCTTCTTCCAATTCCTCCATTTGAGATTCGAGGTCTACCTCAGCCTCCGATTCCGCATCCGAGAGTAGATGCTCCGACGTCCATGCCTTCTTAAGTGGTCTCGCAAGCTTGCTACTGAACCCTTCCATCCCGGGCTGCTTCCCCGGAGTCGCCAGTGGCATTGGCAAGGGCAGTTTCCCCTGTTGCCGCAAGCAATAAGCATGATGCATTAGTAAAATGAAATCTGGAGAGAAATCTCCCAAAGAAGGTCCAGGCGCCGTTGGTGGTAAAGCGGTAGATGGCCCCGCCATCTCCTCCGGCAGGGATAATGTCTGACTCACCACCAGCAGCTCTCCTTCCAGTATAGCCAAAGAGTTAAGTGGCTCCTGCGCCACTTTACCGTCCATCTGCTGTTCCATGCTGGTGGAGGCTTCTGCACAGTCCTGGCAGATTCCGGTGTCCAAGGCCGTGCCTCTGCGTGTGCCACACACCAGGCACCGGGGACGTGATGGCATTAGTTATCAGGTTTGACACTCTTGTGCTCTTGGATATTATTTATTCATTTACTTATCTTTCCTTATGCATTTATTTCAGTATATATATATATTTTATTTTATTTTTTTTACTGAATCCAATGGGGAAGGCAAGTTCCCCCTTTTAACTCCTCCAAATTAGAATATAAAGGAAGCAAATAACGAAAGAAAAAGAGAAAAAAGGAACATAAGCAAATAAGGCGCCCACAGCAGCCAACGCGACTATCCAAAACTGCTCTGCTTACTGCCCCAAAGTGGGTCGTCCCGCTGAAAACTGCCACGCAGTTTCAGCATGCAGCAAAATGGCCACAAATTAATCGTGCTTTGTCTTGGCGCCAAAATAACGAAGGTGCCGAGAAAAATGTCCCGGCCTATTGCGCGACTGCAGGAGGGAGTCCCTGCTTCCCTACTAACTCCTCACAACAAAATAAAGATGCCTGCCTTACCGGAGCGGCGTCCCACGCAAACTCCTGCAGGACTGCTCAACTGCCAAGCCGCCTTCCGTAGGAGAGTAGGGCTCCCAATCTGCCCTGCCTGCCCCGACGGTCCCCAGCAGTCTGGAGCCGCAAGGGAGGGAGATTAGTACTCTGCAGAGAGCTCTCCCGATCCGTCCAGGGGAAGAGAGCTGCTATACCCAACTGAGCTGGCAGAAGAAAGAGGAAAGAAGATAGACTGGGGGCCAGTTCAAACCCCTGAATAGTCCCTTTTTTTTTTTTTTTTTAAATACAGCTACAGATATCAAAATCAAAGAATTTATAGGGACCAAATTAAACCAAAACCTAATCTAACTGCTCCTTATCAATTCCTCCAGTGAGCCCAGTACCTAAGCTCACTACATCCTCCTGCTGCATGGAGAATGGACACACTGGGGCTGATGGGAGAGACCAGCAAGCTACATCCAGTGATGTCACAAGTTTTGACCTGCCCAGTCTCCAAGCTACAGGAGGAGGTACACTACCCAGAGGTGGAGGACTGAACTGGAGGACCAATAAGGAACCACCTCTTTGAAGCTGCTTTTGGATCCCGATTCTCCTCCTTCTCGTCCACTACTTATGTGTATCTTACCATATTCTAGTCCCCAGTTTTACTGTATGTTTTGTCTTGATTAGCTTGTAAGCTCCGATGAGCAGGGATTGTATCTTACATCTATATGTACAGTGCTGCGTATGTCTTGTAGCGCTATACCAATGATTAGTAGTAGTAAGTAGCTTGTTTTTGCCATTGGTTGAATAGTTGTCATGAGAAGATAGTTTTTTTGGACCTACAATATCAGTTCCATTCATTTTCTAGATGTACTGGTGATTCAGTAAGTTGAGGGTTTTGACAATTTAAATTAAAACAACGGAGTATTTTGCTCTATTATGAAACTTTGTATCCCTCTCATATGAAAAATAATCTACTGTATTCTCGGTTTTGCTATTCAAAAGGATTTGTTGCACCACTGAGGAATTTCAGAAAAGATCCGAGATTCCAAAACAAAATAGTTACAAGAGAGTTAATACTGAAAAATTTATCTGCAGATGCTATAGAAGAGCATTACATTATAATCAAGATTTATTATTACAATAAAGAGACCCTACTTACAAGATGATGTGATTACAGGTGTATGTTCAGGTATTCTTCAGAAATAACATTAAAAAGGTAATTAAATAACATTGGGATATTTTAAGAAAATGCTCTTGTTTGGAGCTGAAGAGTATGCGAACTGCATACATGAGACATAGGACTTTAAAAAGAAATTGAGTCCCGTGTATTTAAATAAGAGAAAAATCCCAAAGTAATTTCCCTGGAAACACTTTGATGCAGGGACATTATACCTGTGGACATTATATATTCGACCATTTATTGGATTTTTAAGCTTTCTTACAGAACATTATAGTGCAAGAACTACAAACTAAAACAATCCACTAATTCAGATAGCGTAGTTACTTACCTGTAAAAGGTGATCTCTGGGAACAGCAGAATTTAGTCTTCATATATGGATATCGTCGGTACCGACGGAGCCTGCGTGGGAATGCTCCCCAGCGTCCAATAGGAACGCTTTTGGGAGCATCCCTCAGCACACGCGCACTGCCTTCCCGCCTTTCCAACTGTCCCTCTTCAGTTACGTTTGTAGCTGAGTGAAAGGATAGAGGGAGAGAGGAAAGAGACAGAGAGATAGAGAGACAACTCCTAGGGGAGGTGGGTGGGTTGTGAAGACTAAATTCCTGCTGTTCCCAGAGATTACCTGTTACAGGTGAGTAACTACGCTATCTCCAGGAACAAGCAGGAATATAGTCTTCACATATGGGGACTCCATAGCTGAAGATGCCAGGGAGATAGCCCCAGGAAGCTGCCACCTATAGTAAGGTGGGCCATGCTTCCTCCCATGGATCTCTGGCATCCCACCAGGGTTGGTGGGTAGGAGTTGAATTAGGTCTGAAAGAGATTTTGAAGAACAGCTTGGCCAAAGAAGGCATCCTGACAGGAGGCTTTATCTAGGCAGTAGTGGGCTGTAAAGGTGTGTACGGAAGTCCAGGTGGCTGCTCGACAAATGTCATCAATAGAAACAGAGTGAAGGTTAGCCATAGAGGCTTCCATGGCTCTCACATTGTGAGCTGTGACATGGTCGTGAAGAGAAAGACTCTTACTCTCATAAGCAAAGTATATACATTGTGCAATCCATTTGGATAGAGTTCTCTTGGATACTGGAAGTCCCAAATGACTAGAATCAAAAGCAATAAAAAGCTTGAGACGACATACTATGTTGCTGTGTTCTTTGTAGGTAAAAAGCCAAAGCTCTTTTACAATCCAAAGTAAGCATAGTTACTCACTAACAGGTGATCTCCGGGAACAGCAGGAATTTAGTCCTCACATAGGGGTATCGTCGGTACCGACAGAGCCTGCACGGGAACACTCCCCAGCGTCCAATTAGAAAGATTTTGGGAGCATCCCACAGCGCCTGCGTGCTGCCTTCCCGCCTTTCCCAACTGCCTCTCTCCAATTGAGCTTTAAAGCTGAGACAAAGAGAGAAAGAGGGAAAGGAAAGATATTATAATGCCTCTATATCGTTCCATGGTGAGACCGCACCTTGAATATTGTGTGCAATTCTGGTCGCCGTATCTTAAAAAGGATATAGCGATTTTAGAAAAGGTACAGAGAAGAGCCACCAAAATGGTAAAGGGGATGGAAGGATACTCCTATGAAGAAAGGCTAAAAAGGTTAGGGCTCTTTAACCTGGAAAAGAGACGGATGAGGGGAGATATGATAGAAGTCTATAAATTAATGAACGGAGTGGAACGGGTAAACGTAGATCGATTGTTTACCTTATCAGAATATAGAAAGACTAGGGGACATGCAATGAAGCTACAGGGTAAACTATTTAAGACTAATAAAAGAAAATATTTTTTCACTCAACGTGTAATCAAACTCTGGAATTTGTTACCGGAGGATGTAGTGGAGGCTGTTAGTGTAGCTGGGTTTAAGGAAGGTTTGGACAAGTTCCTGGAGGAAAGGTCCATAAACCATTATTAAGAAGTGACCGAAGATATCAATGCTTGACCCAGTACAAGCATTGTGGAACTTGTGTCTCTTGGGGAAACTGCTAGGTACATGTGACCTAGATTGGCCACTGTTGGAAACAGAATACTGGGCTTGATGGACCTTGGTCTGACCCAGTATGGCATATCTTAAAGAGATAGAGAGATACAACTCCTAGGGGAGGTGGGTGGGTTGTGAGGACTAAATTCCTCACAACCCAACCATCTCCCCTAGGAGTGGCCTAGTGGTTGGGAAAAGGTACTTCAGGCCGGAAGGTCGGGGGTTCAAATCCCACTAGAGGACAGCAACCTTGGGCCAGAAGGACTGGGGTTTCTAGTCCCACAGGTGCTCCTTGTGGTCTTGGGCAAGCCACTTAACCCTCCATAGCCCATGTTCCCTGTAAAATAGTTATCTCCAAGTTATAATGCCCTGTTCAATATAATTTCAGTTTGTTCAATGTAAACCTCACTGATGCAGAATAGCGCGGTATATAAGAGAATGTAAATAAATTAAATAATAAATAAATTCCTGCTGTTCCTGGAGATCACCTGTTACAGGTGAGTAACTATGCTATCTCCAGGAACAAGCAGGAATGTAGTCATCACATATGGGGACTCCCTAGCTTTAGGTGCCAGGGAGAGACCCCAGAAGTTGTGTGTCCCTGAAAAGGGCTCCACTTCCCCCCATGGATCTCTGGCATCCTACCAGGGATGGCGGGAAGGATTTGATTAGGTATGGAACAGGTGTTGGAGAACAGCCTGACCAAACAAGGCATCCCGGCGGGAGTCCTTGCCCAAGCAGTAATGGGCTGTGAAGGTATGAACCGAGGCCCAAGTGGCTACTCGACAGATGTCGTCGACAGACAGAGTGCAGATGAGCCATTGAGGCTGCCATGCCTCTCACATTGTGAGCTGTGACATGGCCCTCCAGAGAAAGGTTCTTACTCTGATAGGCGAAGGAAATACACTGAGCAACCCAGTTAGACAGTGTTCTCTTGGAGACTGGAAGTCCCAAATGAGAAGGATCAAAAGCAACAAAGAGTTGAGAGGACTTTCTATGTTGCTGTGTTCTTTGTAAGTAAAAGGCTAAAGCTCTTTTACAGTCCAATGTATGAAGATTCCTCTCTGCATTTGATGCATGAGACTTTGGAAAAAACACAGGTAGGTAGACCGCTTGGTTCAGATGAAAAGGCGAGACCACCTTTGGCATAAAGTGTGGATGAGTCCTAAGGACTACCTTGTCATGATGGAACCTTGTATAAGGTGGATCAGCTACTAGCGCTTGCAACTCACTAATGCGGCATGCTGATGTGATTGCAATGAGAAAGATAACCTTCCAAGAAAGGAATTTCAAGGAGGTAGTAGCTAAATGTTCGAAAGGTGGCTTCATGAGCTGCTCAAGAACCAGGTTTAAGTCCCATGCCACCGGTGGTGGCCTAATAGGAGGCTTAGTTAGAAGAAGGCCTCTCAAATCTTGCTATAAGAGGATGAGAGGAAATAGGCTGTCCATTTAGAGGCTTAAAGGAAGTTGCAACAGCACTCAAATGGACTCTTACTGAATTAGTCTTAAGACCTGCATTGGATAAATGAAGGAGATACTCCAGCAATGATTCCAGAGGTATCGCGAGGGGGTTAAGACCCTTTTGCGAACACCACATGGTAAACCTTTTCCACTTGAAAGCATAAGAGCGTCTTGTGGAAGGTTTCCTGGAAGCAAAAAGAATATCTTTTACTTGCTGAGGGAGATTAAGATCATGGAGATCTAGGCCTTCAGCAACCAAGCCCTGAGATGCAGAGACTGGGGATTGGGATGCCATAACATTCCAGCCTCCTGAGATAGGAGATATGGAGCAGACCCTAAACTCCAGGGAGGGAGCTTGAGAGAGATGTAGAAGCAGAGGGTACCCACACTTGCCGTGGCCAATGTGGAGCTATGAGAATCATATGGCCTCTGTCTCTCTGAAGCTTGAACAGGGTTTTGGGAATTAGGGGAATGGGTGGAAAGGCATACAGGAAGTCTTGACCCCAGTAAAGGAGGAAAGCATCCCTTGCCTGAGCCCCCTGAGCCGGAATTCTGGAACAGAACCGGGGAAGTTTGGTATTCCACAGACTTGCAAAGAGGTCTATGTCCGGGGTTCCCCAAAGTTGAAATATCCTGGCCACCTGGTCTGCATGCAGAGACCACTCGTGTGGAAGCAGAACTTGACTGAGAGTCTGTCTGCCCAAGAGTTTTGAATGCCTGGAAGATACACTGACAGAAGATGAATCTGATGCTCTCTGGCGAGGGCCCAGAGTCGCAAAGCTTCGTTGCACAGCAACAGAGAGCCTGTTCACATAGAACATGGCTACTTGATTGTCCGTGTGGATAAGGACTGTCTTGTAGCTGAGCAGGGTGTGGAACACTCGAAGAGCAAGGAAGATTACTCTGAGCTCCAAGAGATTGATATGTAGATGACTCTCCTGTGGAGACCAGGTGCCCTGGGTGGAGAGGTCTTGCAGATGAGCTCCCCAACCCATTGGAGAAGCATCTGTTGTGAGAGTTGCTTGGGGTAAGGGTTGTTGAAAAGGGGACCCCAGCAACAGGTTTTGAGTGGACTTCTACCACTGGAGGGACAAAATAAGGCGACTTGTGTTTGTTATTTTTTCTGACAGGCATCCTGATGCCTGGGTCCATTGGGTGGATAAAGTCCACTGAGCTGCCCTCATATGGAGGCGAGCATAGGGAACCACATGCACAGTAGATGCCATGTGGCCTAGTAGTTGTAACATTTCTCGAGCAGTTAGATGAGGCTTTAGCACTGCTTGAGAAGCTAACTGCACCATGCGAAGGCAACGGGCCTGGGGGAGATAGGCCCTTGCCTTTGTGGTATCCAGCAAAGCTCCTATGAACTCTAAAGACTGAGTGGGAGTTAGACTGGATTTTGGGATGTTTATTACCAGCCCTAAATACTGAAGGATACGCATTGTGCAGGATAGAGAAGTCCTGGCCTCTGACTCTATTGATGCTCGAATGAGCCAGTCGTCTAAGTAAGGGAAGACGAATATCCCTAGAGTTCGGAGAAATGCTGCTACTACAGCCATGCATTTCATGAACACCCTTGGTACTGAGGCCAGGCCAAAAGGAAGCACCCTGTATTGGTAGTGCTTTTGCTGAAAAAGGAACCGAAGGAACCTTCTGTGGGTTGGATGGATGAGGACATGAGGGTACGCATCCTTGAGATCTAGAGAACAAAGCCAATCCTGACTCTGAAGGTATGGCAGCAGAGATCTGAGAGAAATCATCTTGAATTTCTCCTTGACAAGGAATTTGTTCAATTCTCTGAGGTCTAAGATAGGTCTGTAACCCCCTGTTTTCTTTGGGATAAGAAAATAAGGGGAACAGAACCCCGTACCCTGCTGATGAATGGGTACTTCTATTGCCCCTTGAGCAAGAAGGATAGCGACCTCCTGACCTAACAGGTTGATGAGAGGTCGGAGAATTGAACTGCTTTACTATTGTGTGAGGGGGCATGCTTGAAAAATGAAGCTTGTACCCCTCCTTTATGATGGAGAGTGTCCAATGCTCTGTTATTTGCCCCCATCTGGGGGCAAAATGGCATAACCTTCCTGGAATGGTGGAAGGCTCTGGTCCCCCAAGAGCCAGGAAGGCCAAGTTCTCTAGTTGAGAGTCAAAGGCCCTGTGGAGGCTGAGCCTGCTGGGCCGGCTGAGGCCTAGCAGTCTTTGCTTTCTTCTGTTTGGGTGGTTGCTGACCTTTCCTGGCAAGCTGACCTGCAGAACATCCCTGCTGAACATAAGCAGGATAAAATCTTTTCTGTTTAGAAAAGAATGGTTTCTTGAACAATTTCTTTCTAGCAGGATCAGCAGTGGACTTGGATAATCTATCCAAAGTGGAATTTTCAGCATCCATTTCATTGGCCTTTTCCTGCCAATCTTTACCAAACAAGTTCTCACCAGTACAAGGGATATTTCCCAATTTGTCTTGTACCCAGAGCTCCAGATCAGATACCTGGAGCCAAGCAATTCTACGTGCGCCTATGGCAATGGCCGAGGGTCTGCTTATGCACTCAAAGCAGTCAAAGGCTGCACGGTTGGCAAATTTAGAATCATCTTGGGCATGTTTGACCAAAGTGAGAAAATCCTGTCTTTTATCCTCAGGAAGAATTGGACTTAAAGCCTCTAAATCATCTGTGACCTCCTTCAGGAACATTCCCATGTAGAGACTATAGGAACAGATCCTGGCAGAAAGCATGGAAGCTTGGAAGACCCGACGTCCAAAAGCATCCAGGGTTCTGCACTCAAGTCCTGGAGGATTAGAGGCATGCCTCTTTGCACTCTTGATCCTTCTCATAGCTGATTCCACTACAATAGAGTGGTGAGGAAGCTGAGTCTTATGGAAACCAGGACGAGGGACTCGATACATAGTATCCAGTCTGTGAGAATGAGGAGAGGTGGTAAGAGGTGTCTCCCACATCCTTAACATGAGATCATATAATATCTCATGAATGGGCAAGGTAGCTGCCTCCTTAGGAGTTTTGGGATATTGTAGAATTTCCAAATCCTTGGCCCTTGGCTCTGTTTCAGGGGCCACAGTAATGGACAGGCCCCGAGCCACTTCCCCGATTAAATCCTGGAAGGAAATATCCTCTGGAGGAGACATCCTGCATTTAGGGGAGGAGGGCTCCTCTGGGAGAAGCTTCGCTGCATCGACAGAACTGTCGGAATCCTCAGATTCTTCTGAGGACTCGAAGTACCGTCTGTCCGGATGCTCTTGAAGAGCCCGATACCCGTACCGACCGAAGTCGGTACCGGGGGTAACCGGTACCGTGGTATCAGATGACTGGGTACTGGCAAAGCAGACACTGATACCGATGTCGATGCTATCGGTACCAGTACCGATACCAGGGCTGGTGGAATTGTCTGTCACGGATCCGAGGGCATTGATGCCGCAAGGAGAGCCGCCAGACTGCGCTCAATAGCCAGGACTCTCTGGTCTATTGACGCTGCCAATGCCTGGATGTCGGTACCAGAGGAGACCGCTGGTACCCCAGATTATGGCACCAGTAGTTCTGCTGAGGTCGAGGCCTCGAGAACGTCCTGGAACCCTGACAATGCTTTGGAAGCCGAAGCCTCCCGCCGGGGCAATTTTGCCGGTGCAGAATCCTCAAGGGCTACGCCAGAGGCATCTCGATGCTTAGAAGGAGATCTACCCTTTGAGGACCGGCTGGACTTGTGTTTAGTTACCTGAAATCCACGGGAGGAAGAAGCAGCCCTGGAAGACGTCGATGCCACCGAAGCTGCATCAGAGGGAAACAGGGTACTGAGCTTAGCAGCTCGGTTCTGCCGACCTCTTTTAGACATCATGGCGCAGGACATACAATCCGTGATGGAGTGGTCAGGACCTAAACATTTTAGACATCATTCATGGGTGTCGGTGACGGAAATGGTACCACCACACTTGGTGCACTTTTTGAAACCTGAAGCAGGTTTCTCCATGGTAAGGAAAGTTTTTGGTGCTAGGGCACAAAAAGGCGCGTGCACCTGAAGAAAAAGAAAAAAGAGAATTTTTTTTTTAAAGACAGAAATAAGAAAAAAACCGGCGGTACCGGTAAAGCGTCGAGGAAGGCAGATGCGACCACAAAAAAGAAAGTAATAAAAAAGAATTCTTCTGTGGTGACAGGAACACGACCTGCTAGCTCCGCGGAAAAAGAAGAACTGGAGAGAGGCAGTTGGGAAAGGCGGGAAGGCAGCACGCAGGCGCTGTGGGATGCTCCCAAAAGCTTTCTAATTGGACACTGGGGAGCGTTCCCGCGCAGGCTCCGTCAGTACCAACGATATCCATATGTGATGACTACATTCCTGCTTGTTCCTGGAGATTGAAGGTTCCTTTCTGCATTAGAGGCATGAGGCCTCGGAAAGAATACAGGAAGATAAATTGATTGATTTAAATGAAAAGGCGAAACCACCTATGGCATAAAGCGTGGATGAGTTCTGAGAACAACCTTATCATGGTGAAACCTAATATAAGGAGGATCAGCCACCAAAGCTTGCAATCCACTAATGCGACGTGCAGAGGTGATTGCAATTAGGAAGATGACCTTCCAGGATAAAAGCTTTAGGGTTGTAGTGGCTAAAGGTTCAAAGGGCGGTTTCATAAGCTGCCCGAGAACTAGGTTTAAATCCCATGCCACCGGTGGTGGCCTGATGGGAGGCTTTGTTAATAGAAGACCTCTCATAAATCTTGATATGAGTGGATGAGAGGAAATTGGTTGTCCATTTAGAGGTTTATAGGAAGCTGCAATTGCACTAAGATGGACTCTTAAAGAATTGGTCTTTAGACCAGAATTTGATAAATGAAGTAGACACTCTAGTATCGATTCCAAAGGTATCTTAAGGGGGGTTAACCCCTTCTGCGAACACCATATAGCAAAACATTTCCACTTGAAGACGTAAGAGCGTCTTGTGGAAGGTTTTCTAGAAGCCTGAAGGATATCTTTTACCTGTTGGGAAAGGTTGAGATCCTGAAGGTCTAAGCTTTCAGCAACCAGGCCCTGAGATGCAGGGACTGGGGATTCGGGTGCCATAGCATCCCGTTCTCTTGGG
The DNA here is from genome assembly GCA_033557465.1 of Ichthyophis bannanicus. Classification (NCBI taxonomy): domain Eukaryota; kingdom Metazoa; phylum Chordata; class Amphibia; order Gymnophiona; family Ichthyophiidae; genus Ichthyophis; species Ichthyophis bannanicus. The sequence continues at coordinate 61,763,161 of CM066045.1, forward strand.
AGAGAAGATCTGGAGTACACCCTACTCCAGAGGTGCAGCTTGAGAAGGAGATACCACGTTTGGCGTGTCCACCGTGGCGCTTTGAGGATCATACGACCTCTGTCTCTCTGAAACTTGAAGAGTGCTTTGGGGATGATGGGAATGGGTGGGAAGGCATAGAGGAAGTCGTGACCCCAGTGAAGAAGGAAGGCGTCCCTTGCCTGGCAATTCTGAACCGGAATTCTGGAACAGAACCGGGGAAGTTTGGCATTCAGTGGACTTGCAATTAGGTCTATGTCTGGGGTTCTCCAGATCTGAAATATCTTGGCCACCTGGTCTAGGTGGAGAGACCATTTGTGAGGCAGCAATACTCGGCTGAGTTTGTCTGCCCAAAGGTTTTGAATGCCTGGAAGATATACCACGAGAAGGTGAATTTGATGCTCTCTGGCAAGGGCCCATAGTCGTAAAGCTTTGTTGCATAACGACAGAGCCTGTTCCGCCCTGCTTGTTCATGTAGAACATGGCTACTTGATTGTCCGTTTGGACTAGGACTGTCTTGTAGCTGAGCTGGGCATGGAATACTCAAAGAGCTAGATAGATTGCTCCGAGTTCCAGGAGGTTTATGTGAAAACAAGCCTCCTGTGGAGTCCAGGTACCCTAGGTAGAGAGATGATGCAGGAGTGCTCCCCATCCCACCTGTGATGCATCTGTTAGGGTGGCCTGGAAAAGGGGTTTCTGGAAAGGATATCCCACTAGAAGATTTTCCAGTGATTGCCACCATTGGAGGGACAAAATCAGTCGTTCTGAGTTTGATATCTTGTCCGACAGATGTCCTGTGGGCTGTGTAGATAGGGTCCACTGGGCTGCTTGCATATGAAGGCGAGCATAAGGAACCACATGAACCGTGGATGCTATATGTCCCAATAGTTGTAGTTCTTGAGCAGTTAGGGAGGACTCCACCGCTGCTTGAGAAGCTAGGTGCACTATGCGAAGACAGCGGGGTTGTGGGAGAAAAGCCCTTGACTGTCTGGCATCTAAACGAGCTCCTATGAACTCCAGGAACTGAGACAGAGCAAGCTGAGATTTTGGGAGGTTTATGACCAATCCCAAGTATTGAAGGATTCACATTGTGCGAGACAGTGCAGAGCTGGGCTTCTGGAACCGTAGGGGCTTGAATGAGCCAGTCATCTAAGTAAGGGAAGACGAATATACCTAGGGTTCGCAGAAATGCAGCTACTACTGCCATGCATTTTGTGAATACTCTTGGTGCCGAAGCCAAACCAAAGGGAAGGACCCTGTATTGGAAACGTTTTCCCTTGAAAAGGAATCCTAAGAATTTCCTGTGATCTGGATGGATCAGAATGTGAGTATATGCATCCTTTAGGTCTAGAGAACAAAGCCAATCCTGACTTTGAAGGTATGGCAGAAGAGTTCCCCAGAGAAATCATTTTGAACTTTTCTTGGAACAGATATCTGTTCAATTCTCTGAGGTCTAGAATGGGTCTGTGTCCTCCTGTTTTCTTTGGAATAAGAAAATAGGGGGAGTAGAACCCTGTACCCTGTTGAAGAATGGGCACCTCTATTGCTCCTTGAGCAAGGAGTGTTGAGACCTCTCGATCCAGTAGATTATCTGTAGAGGTTTGGGAATTGAACTGTCTTACGATTGTAGGAGAGGGCACATTGAAAATGAAGCTTGTATCCCTCTCCCACAATGGACAGAGTCCAATTTTCTGCTGTTATTTGGTGCCATCTGTTGGCAAAATGACAACCTGCCTGGAATGTTTAGGGGCTCTGGACCTTTCAGAGGCAGGAAGGCTAAGTTCTCTATGAAGGAGTCTAAGCCCTTGAGGGGGCTGGGCCTGTGGAGCTGGTTGAGCTCTAAGGCCTTTTGGCTTCTTTTGTTGTCTGGATTGTTGTTGACCTTTCTGGGTAACTTGACCCTGAGTTTGCCTTTGCTGGGTATAGGACGGACAAAACTTCCTTTTTTTGCTAAAAAAAAAAAAAAGGGGGGGTTTTATATGGTTTCTTTTTGGCTGGAGTGGCTGTAGATTTTGACAATCTAGAGTGATATTGTCAGCATCTATCTCATTAGCCTTTTCCTGCCAATTCTTGCCAAAGAGGTTTTCTCCTGTGCAAGGGATGTTTCTTAATTTATCCTGTACCCAAATCTCCAAGTCTGATGCCTGAAGTCAGGCAATCCGACGTGCACCAATGGCAATAGCAGAGGTTCTGCTGATGCATTCAAAGCAGTCAAAGGCTGCACGATTTACAAACTTGGAGACGTCTTGAGTATGCTTGACAAGAGTAAGGAAGTCTTGTCGTTTGTCATCAGGGAGAATGGGGCTCATAAGCTCTAAATCTCCTGTGACCTCTTTGAAGAACATTCCCATATATAAAATATATGAGCTGATCCTAGCTGAAAGCATGGAAGCCTGAAATGTTTGACGCCCAAAAGCGTCAAGAGTCCTGCATTCACGACCTGGAGGATCGGATGCATGTCTCTGCACTTTTCATCCTACGCATGGCTGACTCCACTACCACTGAATGTTGTGGCAGCTGAGTCTTTTGAAAACCAGGACATGGTGGAACTCGATACATGGTATCGAGTTTCCTAGAATGAGGAGATGTGGTCAAAGGTGTCTCCCACATTCTGAGCATCAAATCATGAAGAATTTCATGAATGGGCAGAGTGGCTGCCTCCTTGGGAGCCTTAGGGTATTGGAGAATTTCCAATTCCTTTGCTCTAGGTTCTTTTTCAGGAGCTACTGTGATTGAAAGGCCTCGGGCCACATCACAAATAAAATCCTGAAAAGACATGTCTTCCGGAGGAGACATCCTGTGTTGGGGAGAAGAGGAGTCTTCCGGGAGAAACACTCTGGTACCAGCAGAATTTTCAGAGTCCTCAGAATCGGAGGACTCTAAGTATCTCTGATCCCCGATGTTCATGCAAAGCACGGTCTCGATCGAAGTCGGTACCGAGTTGGTCCAGTACCGATCTGTCGATGTCAGAAAAAGTCGGCATGGGAAGAACTCCCACCGGGGCTGGTACTGTCGGTGCTGGTACCGGCATCGGTGTCGGTACTGGTGCCGGCACCGGCATCGGTACAGTGCCCGTTGAACCGCCAGTGTCAATGGTACCGCAGCTGTAAGGAGAGTTGCAAGACTGTTTGATAGTGAGGAATCTCTGGTCTATCGACGCTGCTGATGCCTGGGTATTAGTAAATCTACAAGCAATAGATCTTGGTCTTCTCGGAGTATAGGAATATCACATAAATTACAAAATTACTCCATACAAACATTCAGCAATGGTTAAGGTGGCTAGCAGGTATATCTTTAAATTCTCCACACCAGAGTTTCTTCAGGGGGGTCTAAAAAGATAAGAATATAACAATAGCACTACACATCCATTAGGAACACTTCCATAGCAATTGCAATTTTGGTGTTAATTCTTTTTAAAAAGAGGAATGATATTATCTTACGTCAATCAGTATCCAAAAACCCCATTTAGAAACTCACTGAAAACTACTCACTTGTTGACTGCTGCCCACGTTCCTCAATATCTCCTTGTAGTTCGAAAAAACGTCGCGCATGCAGACTTCGGCACCCACCTGGTTTTTATACAGGACAGCCAATTCATCTCCGAACGAACTGAGCGGTCCCATTTCCAATGCCCTAACTACAGGCTTGCCACTCAACAGAAGAATTCAGGCCAAAAGGCTTTACTGTATTAACAGTGAAAATCCATCGTTATTCATAAAAAAATAAAGTTTCATCCAAAGATTTGCCTCTCGCTGCTGTCTGTATGCGATCGATACAAAAACATCGTAGGTGAGTGAAGTCATGATTTAAATCCTCACAATGTTGAACTATGGGTGCTGTCATGTTTTTACAGTGTAAGCGGCTTTTGTGTTCGAGCATCCGAACCTTGAACGAACGACTGGTTTTTCCAATATAAAGCTGATTGCAAGGGCATCCAATAGCATAAACAATTGATGTAGAATTACAAGATGTCATTTGTTTGAGAACATACGTTTTACCAAAATATTGAAATTCTGTTGCCTCTTCCGTAATACTGCAGATTATGCACTCCCCGCACAGTCTGTGGCCTCGTTTTTCAGTTATATATTCCTCTATGATGTTCGGATGCAGGGTTGTTGGACTAAGCTGTTCCTTCAAATTACTATTCCGTTGCCAGACACATCGGATGTTTCGCTCTTCCATTCCCGGAACCGTACGCACTATATTCATATGTTTTAAAATGATTTTTTGAATTTTGTAACTAAGTGGTGAGAACTTGGTGATGAGGTTAACACAATCTTCAACCCCTTCTGAATGCCCTGAATTCTTGGCGTCCAACAACCAAGTGCGATCATTGAACAATGCCCGTTGGTAGGCTCGCTTTGAAATATGTGCGGGATACCCTCTATCTGAAAAATCCTTTAACAACTGTTTGGATTTTTCCTTAAATTCTGGTGTGTCTGAACAATTTCGCCGAAATCTGAGGAATTGGGAAAAAGGGAGACCATTTTTCAACCGCAGTGGATGGCCACTTGTATAATGTAAAAAGGTGTTGCGTGCTATGGACTTTCTATAGATCGTTGAACGCCAACCTTGTGGTCCTCTTGTTACTTCCAAATCCAGGAACACGATGACATTTGGGTCTACTGTGTGAATGAACTGTATTGCTTCATTACAACTATTTAGCCACTGGATGAATTCCATGGCCATTGCTTCTGACCTCCCTCCACCCATGTCTGGTGTCTCAAATGTTTAGGCCCTGACCATTCTCCATCTGAGTGTCTCTCTTGAATGGGGATGACTAAAAGAGGAAGACAGAACCGGGCTGCAAATATATATATATATTTTTTTTTTTAGAAAAGAAAAAAGAACCGGCGGTACTGGTAGGTGTCGTGCAGAGACAGACGCAACCATAAGAAAACAAGTTAAGAAGAAAGTTTAAAGAAGCCCTTTCCTGACCAAACTCAATCTCTCCTTCTCTATGGGATCATTTCCACGAAGCCTGAAGCAAACATCCATTAGACCACTCCTAAAAAACTGCAAACTGGACCCCCAGAAGGTGGATTCTTACAGGCCTATCTCAAGCATCCCACTAATGGCTAAAATAATTGAAAAGCTCGTCCAACAACAAATACAGCACCATATTGAAACCACCGTGCCCTTAGACCCATGCCAACATGGTTTCAGAGAATTGCACGACGTTGAGACGCTCCTGACCACTCTCTTCAACACCCTAATCACTGGCTTAGACAATAGCAGACGAGGATACGCTCTAATCTTCTTGGACATTGCCGCAGCATTTGACTCCGTCGACCATGATCTGCTCATGGGGCACCTGGCAGAGAAAGGGATCCAGGACATGGCCTTAAGTTGGTGCAAATAATACCTCTCGGACAGATGGCAGCATGTACGGACCGGCCCTACGACCTCCAAACCATTCCAGCAAAAACAGGGGGTTCCACAGGGACCCTCCCTCTCGGCGCTGTTTTTCAACATATATATTGTAAAAGGGGGTGCTTGTTATGAAGGTACCATCACCTTGGCAAGTATGTAAATTAACTGTCTTGCAAAGGATTGTGGTTACTGAAGTCCATTCACACAAAGCTTGCCTTTTAAATAAATGAAGAAAATTGCAGATGGTCGAGTGTAAGGCAAAATTAGAGCTTATTTATGGGGTGAATATTCCACACACAGATATACTTGGTAACACCATCCAGATAACTTCTCCAGGGTTTATTCAACATAAACAAGGCAACTGAAAAGCTTATGTACATAAGTATCAAAGTCCTTTATGGAACAGAAAGGCTTTCTTACAGCCACTGCTATCAAACTTCGTAGCAGTGCTGTGGTGGAAACAAACCAAAAAGGAAAAACGTCTTTGTACAAAAAAAACAGCTCTCTTTATCCACACAGAAAAGAACTTTTACATTCCACGTGTGCTTGGCTTGTGCTCTGCTCTGCTCTACCAACAGGTGACAATCCTGATGCAATCAACAGCTTATTCTCAGCACACGGACAAACTTCCCCAAAAGCTTTCTCTTTCTAACAAAACTTTCTGGGGAGCCAATAATTAGAATGTTTCCTTTTGATGTTTGCTCTTATTTGGAGGATTTTCTAAACTAACAACCTACACAGGAAACAGTCCATACTCTCTTCATCAGACATTAAACCTTGCTCCTGGAATTGCATGGGTTCAATTTCACTGTCTGACTCAGAGGGCTTTATTAACTGACCTCTATACGGAGAGAAACGGTTTCCCTGCTGTTTGCAATGCTCAGAGCTAGAGAAACATTCACAGTTCATACCTGAATCCAGGCTGGCATCAGGCTGATTCCTTTGGTATTCTGGCCAGTATGCAGTAGAGCTTTTGTGTCCTGTCCTCCAGTTATCATCTCTGGACCTCAGGGCCTTTTCTCCATATGTCCTCCAAGAGATATTTGGGCTCCTTTTCTCCTTAGCTGCAGCAGACCTCTTCCTAGGTGCTGCTTGAGGGTCCCTGGCTGTGGATCTCCAGACCTCTGGCTTTCTCCAGTCCTCTGAAGGTTGTTTCCCCCAGGAATCTCTCCAGGCATACGTACTTCTCTGAGCTCCTCTCTTGGACCGTCTGCTTCCTTGTACTTGTTCCTTCAGATTCTGGTTGTTCTCCTCGCTCTTCGTGCTTCTGTTCTTCCTGCTCCTCTCGTTCCTGTCCTTCTTCCCTCCTGAAGATTCCCTTCTAGTTTTAAAGGGCTTAGACTGCAACTCCTCCCTTGCATACTTCAGGTGTTGTGGATTAAGCTCTCTCCTAGAAGGTGTTTGATTAGGGATGACAATGGTTTCTCTGATTAGACTCATGCTTTTCCACTTTAGCTCCTCTAGGGGCTTTCTGCAAACTGGTGCATCCTGGAACATGTAGTCTTTTAGGGAAACAAGCTGTTTTATTTCTCTGACCTGCCAGCACAGGTCCCTTGATCAGAGTAAATTCCCCTCTTTTGTCCTTACTCCCTGAGCTTTGATAAGCTTCCTTATCGCAATATGCAGCCCATCTGTGCACTCACCAGCTCCTTCGGCATCTCATGCCTTATATACGCTAATGACGTGTTACTCTACATGCCTTTTTCAACCGACCAGCCGGATTTCTCTCCACTAACCACCTGCTTCGATGCTATCACAGACTGGCTTCACACCCAGAACCTCAGAATAAACTTCAAGAAAACTGAGGCGCTATTCATCACCAGGGACCAAACATTCGCTCCTCCAGCAGCTCTAAAAGTAAGATGCGCCGAGCTCCAAAGCAAGCCCACAATCCGCTACTTAGGGGTAACACTTGAACAACAGCTGGATATGAAAGCCTATATAAACACTGTCAAAGCAGTATACCACAAAATACGGTACAATCCGGCACCTATGACCTCTACTGGAACCAGACGACTTCAGGACAATCTACCAGGCATTGGTAATCCCCCACCTCGATTATGCTAATGCCATCCTACAGGGACTACCGAAAAACACGCTGAATCTACTGCAGCTGGCAATGAACGCAGGAGGGACCACATAACACCAATCTTGAAGCACCTCCACTGGCTGCCAGTCCACTGCAGAATCACCTTCAAAATCCTACTAATGACCTTCAAAGCCATCAACAGTCTCACCTCCTCCTCCATCAGACCTCATTATCCCCACTCCCCCAAACAGAGCCAGAAGATCAGCCACAGCCAACACCCTAAATATCCCTAGCAAGATCACAAAGTGCTCACAAGCAACAAGAAATAGCACCTTCGTGTTCTATGCCCCCACGTGTTGGAATGCCCTCCCACCTGGCCTCTGGGCCATCACAGACCTTACCCAGTTCAGGAAGACACAAACACCACCTTTTCCTGCAGCATTATTCCCATAACGAAGACACACAACAGCTACCCATCCGCAACCACCAAAGCAGTCACCCAACCCACCTACAACACACAGCCCCAGCCCTGCACAGTAGCACTACTAGACACCCCGGCAGGAGCATGTATATATAGTCACATAAAGTGTAAATAGACGCTAGGCAGTCCGGTCGCTGACCCGACTGCCTAGCCTGGAGCATGTATATAGTTATCCCAGTTAGTCCAAGTTAAATAACCCTGTTCTCTGCAAGTCCAGTATTGGCGCTGCCTTAACTATGACACTTGTATGTAAATAGCTGCTCTTGTTGTTGTAAATAGTTGCTCCTGTTATCCAAGTTAATTTTCCTGTTTTATGTAATAACCAGATAAATGTAACTTGTCTGAAGTTTTGTTCCATGTAAACCGCGCTGATAATGAATAGTGCGGTATATAGAAAATGTTAATAAATAAATAAAATAAATAAACTACTCAAATCTGCTGTTTACTGTAAACTGAGCCGACTTTAAAAAGCGTGGTATAGAAAAGACTGTAAATAAAATAAATAAATAAATTTTCTGCGGTGACAGGGTATGTGTCCTGTCGGCTCCGCAGAAAATGAAGAACTGAAGAGGGACAGTTGGAAAGGCGGGAAGGCAGCCTGCATGTGCTGAGGGATGCTCCCAAAAGCGTTCCTAATGGACGCTGGGGAGCGTTCCCACGCAGGCTCCGTCGGTACCGACGATACCCAATGTGAAGACTACATTCCTGCTTGTTCCTAGAGATTCAGTTATTTACGAAATGATGTGTACTTGTCAGAAGATATATGTCGGTAAGATGGAAAGACTGTTCCGACAGTGAGTGGCGGAATACTGAGCTTATTTTAAAAGACAAAAAATTGGAGACTGTTCTTGTAAAACACAAAGAGCCATTCTTTTGAGTTCTTTAAGTTTTTGTCATTGATCGGGTCTTGAATCTGAAGAGGGGAGGCGATGGAGCAAAAATTATTTTACATGAACAAAAATTAATTTACTCTTTGAAAATCTATAAAACTGTTGGGTTTGCACATCTGTATAGAGCAGACAGCATTTTTTTTATATTTGTTGATTGGTTTCACTGCAATCTGTTCTGGATTGTATTTGGCTGGTTTGTAACCTTCAACATTTTATTTCAACTACTGCCCCTTTTAAATACTCAAATGAAGTGAACGTCTTGAATGCAGTGACAAGTATGACTGTCTTCCAACCGAAATAGATATAACAAAGTTTGGACAGAACTGATTAATTTACAGGACTAAGAATTATATTGGTTTGATTTTGTGTATTATCTTAGACTGTGGATAACCATTTTTAAAGCTTTTGGCGTCAATCTTTAAGCTGCTACTAATTTTTTTGAAACATGGGAAAAGAGAAACAATATTTGAATATATTCTCGTATCTATTTGAAGAAACGTTCCAATGAAATATCTTCTAGGCAGATAAAAATAATTAAATATAAAACAATTCCGGAAGGTTGGGGGTTCAAATCCCACTAGAGGACAGCAACCTTGGGCCGGAAGGACTGGGGTTTCTAGTCCCACAGGTGCTCCTTGTGGTCTTGGGCAAGCCACTTAACCCTCCATAGCCCATGTTCCCTGTAAAATAGTTATCTCCAAGTTATAATGCCCTGTTCAATGTAATTTCAGTTTGTTCAATGTAAACCGCACTGATGCAGAATAGCACGGTATATAAGAGAATATAAATAAATAAATAATTGGATCAGGTTGCTATGACCTACTACAGTGTTTTGCCAGCCAGGTGGTTATCAAGGAGTAGCCGGGTGGGCCACATTGTAAGCCAGTTGGCAGCAGACAACATTGCTAGTCACCTTTCAGGAAGGTCCATATACGATGTATTTATTGTCCTGTTTCAAATTCATTTAAGTGTTTAATTCATTCATATTATATTTAAATATACTGCTACCTTTAAGTATTAATTACAAAATCACTTAAATCATATTTTCTATTCCTGCTGATTATTTTGCCATGGCAAGTCATCAGATTAAGTTAGCCAGGCAGTGAGTAAAATCAGCCAGGTGGCATGCCCATTCAAAAGAACACCGTGGAGAACACTGTACTATATAAGTAATAGGTTAAGAATCGCTGCTTCTGAATTTTTTGAAGTAAAGCATAGTTATTCTCCTGCAGCAGGTGTTCTCCATGAACAGCAGGAATAAATCCTCAAGTATGGGTGACGTCCCCAGATGGAGTCCCTTGAGAGAATGCTCCCCAGCTGCCAATTGGAAACTTTTGGGAGCCTCCATCGCACATGTGTGCCTGCCTTCCCGCCTGCTGCAGCACCTTCTTCTCCTCAGTAAGATACAAAAGCTAATAGCCAAAACAACTCCATGGGGAGTTGGGAGGCTTTGAGGACTTATTCCTGCTGTTCATGGAGAACGCCTGCAACAGGTGAGTAACTATGCTTTCTCCATGAACAAGCAGGAAATAAGTCATGTATGGGACTCCCAAGCTACAGGCTACTGAACACAAAACCTAGCCCAATAGGGGCAACAAAGATCAAGAGAAACAGCAGAGGTAGTCCCCCTTCGGGGCTCAACCAATTCAATGTCTAAAACAGGCATCAACATCAGGACAACTCTTGGTAGCCTGGACGGAAAGGGCTGGTAAGAAGGAGTTGAACCTAAGTCCCAAACAGATACCAGAATACAGCTTGGCCGAAGTTATTGTTGCACCAGGAATCCCCATCCAGGCAATCGTGGGCTATGAAGGTGTGGACAGAGGACCATGTGGCACCCTGAAAATCTCCTCCATGGAGACAGAACACAGATTAGCTTCGGATGTAGGCATGGCCCAGACATTGTAGGCTGTGACATGAACCTTGAGGCTCAGCCCTGCCTGAGCATAGGCAAAGGATATGCAGTTCGCCACCCAAATGGACAACATGCATTTGGAGACCACTATGCCCATGCTGTTGGGGTCATAGGAGATTAACAGCTGCATAGGGGTAGAAGGCCAGCATCTGCCTGCAACCCAATGTGTGCAGCTGGGCTTCCGCAAGAAGGTGAGCAGTACCACAGACTGGTTGAGATGGAAGGCTGAAATCACCTTAAGCAAGAAGCACGGGTGGGTGCATAGTACCGCCCAGTTATGGTGAAACCTTGTGTATGGTAGGTGAGCCACCACAGCCTGAAGCTCACCGACTCAGCAAGCCAAGGTGAGCACTACCAGAAAGATGACCTTCCAAGGTCAGGAATTTCAACAGATAGCGAGCAGCTCAAAAGGTGCTGACAACAACTGTCCCAAGACCACATTCAGATACCATGTAGTGGGGGCCTAATCGGAGGCCTCAACAGAAGGTAGCCCCACAAAGCAGGCCACCAGCGGCTGAGCAGAGATGAGCTTCTCCTCCAAGCTCTGGTGGTAAGCCCCAATTGCTCTCAGGTGCACTCGCACAGAGTTAGACTTGAAGTCCGAATCTGAGAGATATAGTTGGTACTTCAGCAAACCACCAACAGGACAGGAGAAAGATCAACCCCTTTCCTGCACACCAGAGGGAGAACTGGCACCACTTGAAAGCATAGGTGCGGTAGGTGGAGTCCTTGCTGGAGGCTAGGCTAGGAGGACATTCATCACCTCCCCCAATAAGTTGAGCTCAGACAAGACTACCTGCTCAGCATTCGCATGTTGAGGGCCAAGGACTGGACGTTCAAGTGCAGAAGAATCCTGTCCTCCTGAGAAATGAGGTCAGGTTCGCAACCCAACCAGAGATGCTCCTGGCTGGAGAGCTGGAGCAGCAGGAGAACCACAGGTGTCTGGGCCAGCATCATGGTCCGCCTGTTCACCGGAAGCTTGAGAAGCGTCTTCGCCACCAGTAGACTCAGGGGGTAAGTGTAGAGCAGGCCCACTCCCCAGTCAAGGAGGAAGACATCAGATACCAGCCGGCCCTTCCTGGGCACCTAAGAGCAGAAGCAGTCAATCTGCACATTGCGCAGAGAGGCAAAGAGGTCCACCTTTGGTGTGCCCCACTCCCGAAAGATGTGGTCCACCACCCTCCTGTTGAGGGTTCACTCGTGGGGCTGAAAGACCCGACTGAGGTAGTCCGCCAGCATGCTGAGCTCCCCGGATAGGTAGGTCACATGCAGCTCCATACCGTGTGCCACTGCAAACTTCCAGAGGCATACCGCCTCCCAGCACAGGAGGTATGAACCCATACCCCACTGTCTGTTGATGTAGAACATGTCCACATGGTTGTCTGTCTGGATGAGTATCACTATGTTGGCCAAGTGTGCCTAGAAGGCCCTGAGGGCATTCACAATTGCCTGGAATTCCAGAAAGCTGATCTGGTGCAGGCTCTACTGCTCTAACCAAAGGCCTTGCGTTCGCAGGCCATCCAAGTGTGCGCCCCATCCCAGTTTGAATATGTCAGTGGTGAGTGTCCTGTGGGGTGGCATCAGCTGGAAAGAAAGACCTCTGAGCAGGTGTCAGGACTGCACTCAAGGGATTTGACGACGGGTGTTTTGACAACAAGATCCTTGAAATGGTCAGTGGCCTGCCTCCATTAGGTGCACAGTGTCCACTGTGCTCGATTCATCTTGAGTCGGGCCAACGGGGGTCACATGTACTGTGGAGACCATGTGGCCTAACATGCGGAGCATCGCCTGTGCTGTAATGTGCCACTTGTGGCGGACGGTGGTGACCACCTCTATGAGCTGCTGTATGCAGTCTTCTGGGAGAAAGGCTCAGGCCCATGTGATGTCCAAGAGGGCCCCAATGAATTCCAAATGTTGAGACGGCTGCAGGTGAGACTGAGTAGTTGACCACAAACCAGATTTGTTCAAGCACCTGTATCAGGTGTGCAGAGCGCCACACACTGTCCAGCATGGAGGCCCTTATCAGCCAGTCATCTATGGGGAAAGATGAAGACCCCCAAGGTCCGGAGATATGCGGCGGCGACTGCCAAAACACTTGGTAAACACCCTGGGAGCTGATGCCAGTCCGAAGGTCAGCACTCTGTACTGGAAGTGCTGGCTGCCCAGCATGCAACACAAGTATTTTCTGTGTAAGGGGTGAATAAGAATGTGCGTGTATGCATCCTTTAGATCCAAGGAACATAGCCAATCACCCTGTATGAGATACCGGAGCAAAGTTCCCAGGGAGACCATCTTGAACTTTTCCCAGACCAGAAAGCAGTTCAAGTCCTGAAGATCGAGGATGAGCCTGAAGCCACCCCCCCATCTTCTTGGGGACAAGGAAGTAGTAGGAGTAGAACCCACGCCCCATCTGAGTGGGAGGCACCGGCCTGATGGCCAGGTTGGCCAACAGGGTGGCTACCTCCTCTTGAAGGAGACCGCACTGATGTGGGTCTGGAAGATTCTCCCCTGGGAAGAACAGTGGTGGGGGCTGGTAAAATGCAGCAAGTACCCATCCCACACAATCTGTAGCACTCATGTGTCTATGGTGATAAGTGGTCACCTGTGTGTGAAGTGGACGAGCTGACTGCCCAACTGAGAGGGATCAGACAACTGGCTATGGTGATCAGACAACTGGCTATGGTCCTGAAGGCGGCATCAAAATCCCACCTGGGAGGGGGTGTGGGTTGAGACTTCTGCAGCTTAGCCTTCCACAGTTGCCACCGAGACTGCACCTTGGGATTAGCTCCCTGGGGGCTCTGACAGTAGAGGCCCTTTGGGCCTATAGAAGGACTTCATCCCTTGATGTTTTTTTGTGGTAGGATCCGCTGTCTTGCATGAGAGATGGGAAATGGTCACCTGCTTGATCTCAATTTCAGCCGCCCTCCACTGCATTGGCTTGCCAAAGAGGTTCTCACTAGTGCACTGCATCAGAGAACTGGAGCCAGGCCAGCCGACGTGCACACACTCTGCCGCCAACCTTCCCACCGACTCAAATGCATTGTACATGACAAGCACCATGTATTTGGACATGTTCTTTTCATGGCCAACCAGGGCATGATAGTCCTTCACGTGCTCTCAAAGGGATGAGGGGCTCAAGCTCACTCAGGTCCCCCATATGTCCTTCAAGAACATCCCCCATATAGAGCTCATAGGCGAGGACCCCAGTGACAAGCATGAAGCCCTGAAAACAACACCTCCCAAACCCATCGAGTGTCTGCTGCTCCCTACCGGGTAGCACAGATGAGTGGGTTTTGGAACTCTAGACACACCACATGGCAAACTCCACAAACAGGGAGTGGTGTAGTAGTTGGGGTTTCTCAAACCCAGGGACCTTCTGCACCAGGTACATAGAGTCCAGTCGGCAACTGATGGCTGGCACTCAACATTGGGTTCTCCTACATGCAGAACAGAAGCCTCTGAAGTATCCGGTGCACTGGCACCACGATGGCTTCCTTTGGTGCAGAGGAAGGATCTCTAGTTCCTCTGCCCATGCTCCACCTCTAGCCAGAAGGGAATCACCTTAGCCATGTCCCGGATGAAGTACTGAAAGGACACATCCTCAGGGGGTGACTTCCGCCACTAGTATGGCAGGACAGCTCCAAAAGGCATGTCAGGGGACTCCCTCTTGGTGACCGGGGATTCCTCCTCTGTCTCCCAGCCATCAGACTCTGATTCCAGGAGGAAGTTGAAGTACCTTCCGGCTTCCTCCCAGTGCCAGCTTCGCTCCTTTGGCGGCACTGGAATTGGAGACACTAGAAAGGGATATTGGGCAGGGCCCTGAGTAGATGCCAACAGCTGACCAGATGTCCCTGGCTCAGGTGGAATGACATGAGTCTCCCAAATAGGCTGCATCGCTGGAGGCGAGACCACCAGAGGCATCGGAGCCAAGGAGGCCCGTGCAGCCGAGAATCTGCATACGCACTTCAAGAGTCTGGAGGTGCTCAGTAAGCACTGTGGTCTCAGAGGACATCAGGGTCGGAGCAAAAACCCCCAGCTACTGACACAAGCACCAACTCCAGGGACTCCACAATGGTCAGGTCATTGGGAGATTGCCAAGTGACCTCCAGGGCTTTGGGAATCAATTCCTCCTGCTGGGCCACCTTTGCAGGCCACTCCCAGCTGTCACCCTGGGTACTGCGCCAAGAGGGACTCTGATGCCATTGTCCATGCTTTGCATGGTCTCTGGCCACCCCCTTTGATACCAATGAGGCCAACAAGTCCTTCCGAGGCTCTGAGTTGGAGAGCCTCTGATCCATGCTACCACAGCCCCTCAGCTCAGAGAGC
Source organism: Ichthyophis bannanicus (assembly GCA_033557465.1). NCBI lineage: Eukaryota > Metazoa > Chordata > Amphibia > Gymnophiona > Ichthyophiidae > Ichthyophis > Ichthyophis bannanicus. Next base: position 61,778,193 of record CM066045.1, read on the forward strand.
ATAGGCACTGCGCAAAGCAAAAGTCTCAGCGGCACTCTTCGAGGGCGTCGATGTGGTTGCCAGAGCGAAGGAGGCGGAGTCTGATGACTTACGCTGCTTCTCTCAACCCTTGAGGCCCTTCTTGGTCATCTGAAAGTACAGTGAGCAAGTAGCGGGCTCATGATCATGGAAAGGCATGGAATGCACCAATTGTGATGGTCTGTCGCAAAGAGGGTGCTTACACAGCCAAAGCACTTCTTAAAACTACTGGCCAGCTTCGACATTGTCGGGAAAATGGCCTCCGCAAGGTCAAAGGGCTCAATGACAGTGAATACCACCAATAAAAAACAGGGGGGGGGGGGGGAACGAGTGAGCTGCCAGTAAAACAAAAATGAGGAAAAAAGGGCAAAAAAGGACCCTGTACAATGGCTGGTGCCAGCGAATCCAGAGCCCCAATGACAGACTGAAAACAGCAGACGGCTGAACTGTAGAAAAAAAAAAGAAAAAAAAGACATCTCTGGAGGGCTAAAGAACAGCTTTTTCCGGTAGTGCAAGGAACACGTCTGTAGGATTCCGCGGAAAAACTGAGAAGATGCCGTGGCAGGTGGGAAGGCAGGCTCCCAAAAATTTCTGATTGGAAGTTGGGGAGTGTTACCGCATGGGGCTCTGTCGGAGGACGTCGCACACATGTGAGGGCTTATTTTCTGCTTGTTCATGGAGAAATTATAAATATATTGCTGGAAATGCAAATAAAATGTTTTGAATTTCATAATTACTGATAATGTTTATATGTGTCCTACAGTTTTAACAGGTTTGCCCTGACGAAGCCGAGAGGCAAAAACAAAGGCCTCCATTTGGGCTACTTGGGTTATGCACTGTATTGATAGCTGAAGAAGCCTATAAAATAATAAAATTTGTATAAGTAAAATGCACTTAAGTAAAATGCACTTAAGTGAAATTGTTTTTAAGAAATACAATTTGAAGAAGAAAGGGAGGTTTTTAAGACCAATGATTTTAAAAATTCTCAGTTTGAGGCCGACATATCAGTGGGGATACCAAGATCTTTTTCCTCCTATTAATCAAATTTACAATCTAGTTTGATCTTCTCTCTTTATAATTGAGCTATTTTTTTTTTGTGCAGCCCAAATATGGAATTGCAAGTCATTGTTTCGGCTCTGGTCTGAAAAAGAAATTCTTAAGAAAAAAAATAGCTTATGCTTATTTTCCCAACCCATCCCTCTCATCCATCACAATCTGCAACGCCTACACTTAAATCCAGTGTCCATTTCAAAAGCCTGGATGGTTTTCAACAGTCCTTCAACCAGCAGCTTAAATCTGGGACTTTCCTTGAGACTTCTGCAACAAAATGATATACAGAGTTTACCAATTTAATCGCTGCAAAGTGTATCAAAATCCCTGATTTTTAAAAAAGAAATCTATATTAACACATAAAAAGGGAGATATGCGCATTAGGGATGTGTGTAGGACAAATATTTCTAAGTTGTTTTTGATTCATTAGCACCCTCCCCCAAAACCCACCCCCACCCTCCCATTTTTTAACCTTTTTCAGTTTCTTTCATACATTCATTTTAAATAGAACTTTTAATAGGTGTGGAAAAAAATGTAACGTGTACTAAATCAGATCAAGTTAACCTACAAATTAACGGTCCGAAGCAGAAAGACTAGCACACTTTGCACAAACACATATGCACAAGTGGCACTACGCCAAATGCAGAAAAGAGAATGACGCACGCATAAGCAGAAAAAAAGTCATGCGCACACAGCAATGCCAAACATATTTAAATAATATGCAAATGAGCTGCATGTATTAAAAAGGTATGCTAATAAGGTCTGTGCCAAATGCAGAGAAACGCACAGAGAATTAAATAGCCAGCAGGAGCGCCATTATCTCTACGCCTGGTCTGAGGTGATTTAAAAATCTTGCACGTGTAGGGAAAGACTGTTTCAGTATGTGTATCAAACGTGAAAATTTTCTGTGTGTATCTTTTAGCGTATAAGCAAAAGTGCGATGTTCAAGAAGAAATGTCTTTTGTTTCTTAGTCTTGTGTTTTTTTGGACTCACTTATATCATTCTCCATTTAATGTTATGTCTCTTGGTTGTGATTTCATAAGAAAAAACCACAATGATTATTATGGGTGAGAATCAAAAGAACCTGCATGTCCTATGTGCATAACGTAAGCGTTTGACATTGCAGCACGTCTATTGTTTGTGCATGTGTTGACTTTCCTTCCTTTCAACTTTACACCAAAGTTTTGTGCACAGCTCATTTGCATACATGTTTTTTGCTGCATACAGGTGCTGACATTTTGCGCTATTGGCACGCTATGAAAATGCACATAAAAGCTAATAGCACGCAACTTCAGCGCCAGCTTTCTGCATCGTCCTGTAAAACACGTAGAATTTTTTTTTTTTTAGGCATGTGAACCGAATGCCCATCTCTAATGTGCATATGGCATAATTTTCTATGCAATTTCAAGGGCAATATTTCAGACAGACATTGACCCAGATAAAACAGCTGTCTGAACAATACCCAGCTCCTTACCCCAAAAATATGAGGATTAATAATGCGCATACTTGACCCTAGCAAAACATATGCAGGCTCAAGGCATGGGTAAGCTCAGGGAAAGGAAGCAGCATGCATGTAGATCAAGATTTCCCAAAATCTTTCCACATTTGTTTTAAAGGAAAGAAGCACCTGCAGAAAAAGCCAGTGAAAGTCTCTGCTGGGACTTTTCATAGAAAAAGTATACTCAAGACTTTCCCTTTGAAAACAGATGCAAAGCCTGTGAATACAATACCCATGTATGCAAGTACTTTGGAAAACTGACCAATCTACATAATATAAGAACCTAAGATATGCCATACTGGGTCAGACCAAGGTCCATCAAGCCCAGTATCCTGTTTACAATTGTGGCCAATCTAGGTCATACATACCTAGCAGTTTCCCCAAAAGACACAGGTTCCACAATACTTGTAACTGGGTCAAGCATTGATATCCTGGGTCCCTTCTTAATAATGGTTTATGGACCTTTCCTCCATGAACTTGTCCAAACCTTTTTTAAACCCAGCTACACTAACAGCCTTTACTACATCCTCCGGTAACAAATTCCAGAGTTTGATTCACGTTAAGTGAAAAAATATTTTCTTTTATTAGTCTTAAATAGTTTACCCTGTAGTTTCATTGCATGTCCCCTAGTCTTTCTACTTTTTGATGGCAAAAACAAATTGATCTACATTTACCCATTCCTCTCCATTCATTAATTTATAGACTTCTATCATATCTCCCCTCAGCCGTCTTTCGCAGGTTAAAGAGCCCTAACCTTTTTAGCCTTTCTTCATAGGAGTATCCTTCCATCCCCTTTACCATGTTGGTGGCTCTTCTCTGAACCTTTTCTAATAACGCTATATCCTTTTAAAGATACGGCGATCAGAATTGCACACAATATTCAAGGTGCAGTCGTACCATGGAACGATATAGAGACATTATAATATCCTTTGTTTTACTTTCCATTCCCTTTCCTTATGATACCTAGCATTCTATTTGCTCTCTTGGCCGCCGCTGCACACTGGGCCGAGGGTTTTAACATGTTATCCACAATGACAACTAAATCTTTTTCCTGGGTGGTGGTTCCTAATGTGGAACCTTGCATCGTGTAACCATAGCTTGGGTTGTTCTTCTTTGCACTTGTCCACATTAAATTTCATCTGCCATTTTGATGCACAGTCTTCCAATTTATCAAGATCCTCTTGCAATTTTCCACAATCCTCTTGGGTTTTAACAACTCTAAATAGTTGTGTCATCTGCAAATTTGATAACCTCACTCGTTATTCCCTTTTCCAGGTCATTTACGAATATGTCAAAAAGCAGTAGACCCAGCACAGATCCCTGGGGTACACCACTATTCACCTTTCTCCATTGGGAAAATTGGCCATTTAGCCCTACCCTCTGCTTTCTATCTTTTAACCAGTTCTTGATCCACAATAGTACACTGCCTCCTGTCCCATGACTTCAGTTTTGCCAAAAGTCTCTAATAAGGGACCTTGTGAAAGGCTTTCTGAAAGTTCAGATACACTATATCAACCGACTCACCTTTGTCCACCTGTTTATTCACACCTTCAAAAAAACATAACAGATTAGTAAGACATGATCTTCCTTGTCTAAAGCCATGTTGGCTGTCTCCTATTAGGCCATGACTATCTACATGCTGAGTAATTTTGTTCTTTGATGGTTTCTACCATTTTTTCCCGGTACTGACATCAGGCTCAACGGTCTGTAGTTTCCCGGATCACCCCTGGAACCCTTTTTAAAAATCAGCGTTACATTGGCGATCCTCCAATCTTCAGGTATTACAGATGATTTTAATGAAAATTCATAGATTACTAATAGCAGGTCTGCAATCTCATATTTCAGTTCTTTCAACACCCTTGGATGTATACCATCCGGCCCAGGTGATTTGCTACTCTTCAGTTTATCTAATAGTTGTAATACATCTTCCCGTTGTATCGATATTTCCTTCAATTCTTCTGCACCTTTAAATACCACTTCAGTCATGGGTAACATCCCTATATCAGGACAGAAGCAAAGAATTCAGTCTCTCCGCTATCACCTTTCACCTCTTAGTGCCCCTTTAACCCCTCTATCATCTAATGGACCAACTGACTCACAGGTTTTTTGCTACAAATGTACTTGAAAAAGTCTTTATTTCGCGTTTTTGCTTCCGTAGCAAGCTTCTTCTCAAATTTTCCCTTTGCCTGCCTTATCAATGCCTTGCATTTGACTTACCAGTGCTTGTGCTGTTTCCAGGTTTCGTCGTTTGGCTCTTTTTTTCCAATTCCTGAAAGATGCTTTTTTGGCAACAGCTGCCTCTCTGACCTCACCTTTAAACCATGCTGGCAGTTTTTTGGATCTCCTTTCACTTTTCTTAAAGCGTGGAATACAGCTGGTCTGGGCTTCCAAGACAGTAGTTTTCAACAACACCCAAGCTTGATGTAAGTCTTTAACCTTTGCAACTGCTCCTTTTAGTTTTTTCTTAACTATTTTCCTCATTTTATCATAGTCTCCCTTTCAAAAGTTAAAAGGTAGCACTGTGGATTTCCTTACTATCCCTCCTCCACTAATTAAATCAAACGCAATCATGCTATGATCACTATTGCCAAGTGGCCCCAACACCCTTATCTCTTGTACTAGATCTGTTTTTCCACTAAGGACTAGGTCTAATATGGCTTCCCCTCTGGTCGATTCATGAATCAGCTGTTCCAAGAAGCAGTCATTTATTTTATCTAGGAACTTTATCTCCCTAGCATGTCCTGCAGTGACACTGACCCAGTCGATACCGGGGTAATTGAAATCACCCATTATTACTGAACTGTAACGTTTGTTAGCTTCCTTGATTTCTTTGAGCATTTCATCATCCATTTGTTCATTCTGGCCAGGCGGTTGATAGTACACCCCCCACTGCCATCGCCTTTCCCTTTTTACATGGGCTTTCGATCCATAGAGATTCTACAGCAAATTTTGTTTCCTGCAAAACTTTAATCCTTTCTGATTCAATACCCTCTCTAAAAGAGCACAACCCCTCCACCAATTTGATCATCTCTATCATTACGATATAGTTTGTAACCAGGTATCACAGTGTCCCACTGGTTGTCCTCCTTCCAGCATGTCTCTGAGATTCCAATCATATCTAACCTCTCATTTAGTGCCATATATTCTCCCATCTTATTTTTTAGACTTCTAGCATTTGCATACAAACATTTTAGAGACTGTATTTCATTCATATTAATCTGGCTATTGGTAGGCATGGGTAATTTGGGATCTTTAAGGTCTGTCTTCTCCATACTCGAGGGCATTTGGGCTACTTTACTCTTTTTTGGAACTTCTCTGCTTTTGGTTGTATCTTCCAAACCATGCAACTCTTGAGTGACTGTCGGCTTTCCCCTATTATCTAGTTTAAAAGCTGCTCAATCTACTTTTTAAAGGTTAATGCCAGCAACCTGGTTCCAGGAGTCTAAAAGCCTTTGAGGACAAAGGGTATGAAATATTGCTCTCCATTTAATTAGATCTTTAGTAAATTAATTCTTTCATGTTTTTATTTTTTCTAATACACTTACAACCCCAGCAACTCTTCACTGGCATGCAAACGAAAGCCACACATTTTAGGACCATGCTTCGGCTATATACCACTGCATTTTTTGATGCCTGGATAATATTAGCTTCTTTCACAGGAAAACAAGCAATGTAATCACCAAGATACTCTTGAAAAAGCAAAAGGGAGAGGAGGATAAAATATTTGTTGGAAAGTCAAATGGCAAGCCAGGGAGGCCTTGAATCTCACATGCATGAGCAGTTAGTAAAAGGTCAAGCTAAGCAGCTCTTATTTTGCAGAACACAGCTGGCACTCAGGGACAGCAAACCTTGAGCCTTATGCCCCCCTCCCCAAAAATGTTGATATTTAAACAACGATAATAATGATCATCAAAACACAGCAATCCTGTAAAAAAATGTATAGTTGGATACTGCACTTTTAAATATCAAACTCTCCTTTGTAAGAATATGTGCACCTATTCTCTCTGCAAGTGAAAAACATGCAGATGGCCCTTGAGTTTTTCCAGCTGTCAGGATCCATTGTTTTTGTTTTGACTGCTGCTTCTCTTTGCTGTCCCTTACAAAATACTGTCCTAGGTGACTGCCTAGTCTTGCCTGATGGTTGGGTCTGCTACCGTGAAACATGTCCGTGGACAATGCAAGGATGTACATCACCTTTTAGTAACTTCATTCTTGCACATTGGGCACGCTGCTAAACCTCTCTTCTTTTTGCTGAGAAGCTCCAATATGCAGAACCTAAGCAAAGAGACAACACACATACATAAACCACCACCACCATTTAAAAACTCACATACAACCTACATCAGATAGAAAGAACAGCAGCTGCTATACCAGAAATGCATTTCAACATAAATGTACAAAAAATATAGAACATTAAAAGATGACAGATGTATATAAAAATAAAAAAAAGACAGCAGCAGCAGTAACCAAAAACATTCAGGGTTATAAAATAGAAGGTTACCAGTGAAAATGGAAGTCAATTCCAACTCGATAGAAATGCAAAATAAAGGTGGTAGAGTAAACACTGGCGGGCAACAATCAGTGTTACTCAAAATTCAATAAAAAAATAAACAAACACAATATCCAAGACACTTATGTTGGGAAAAAACATTGAAGAAATAACAGTAAAAGACAAATTATAGCACTGGGAACATCTAATAAAAGAAAAGAAACATAAAAGTAATAAAAGAACATGATGATAAACAAATAAAGCAGATACCCTACAAGAACAAAGGCTGGTCATAGTGCCTACAATGGGAGATAAAGACAATGGCTCAAAAGATAATTACATAAATGAAAGGGGCGGGGGGAATGTAGACATAAAAGTATATTTATCTACTTAAATAGTCATAAAATACATATTAATATCATACAAAACCCATGCATGAAGTAATTTAAAAAAGAAGGATATAAAAAATACCTGAAAACACTAGAAGACTAAAAGCATGAAAACAAAAGGAGAACCTAAAAGAATGTAAAAAGGGCCCTCCTAAGACAAGAAATAATGATAAAACTGCAGAAATATAAACTGTATCATGGATACTAAATGTAAAAGTAAATTATATAAAAACAGAGCCATGCAGCTAAACAGATAAAGATTCTTCAATATGCTCTTTATATTAGCCATGACTTTTTTCTTCTCTCTTCTTGTTCCTTCCCCCTCTTTCCCCTCCCCTCCTTCCTTCCCCTTCCCTCCTTTTCCCCCTTCCCCAGGGCATCTTTGTTTTCCATCATTTTTCAATATTGCTCTGTTTAGCTGCATGGCTCTCAGTTTTTACATAATTTACTTTTACATTTAGTATTCTACGATACAGTTTATATTTTTGTAATTTTATTATTTCTAGGCTTAGGAGGTCTCTTTTTACATTCTTTTATATTCTCCTTTTAGGTTTTCATGCTTTCATTCTTCTTTTGTTTTGAGGTATTCTTTTTATATTCCTCCTTTTTTAAGAAAAATACTTTATGCATGGATTCTGTATGCTATTGATATGTATTTTATAACTATTTTGATAGATACATATACTTGTGTACATTCCCCTCCCCCTTTCATTTATGTAAATATCTTTTGAGCCACTGTTCTTTTTATCTTCCATTGTAGGCACTACTGTTCTATGACCAGCCTTTGTTCTGGTAGGGTATCTGCTTTATTTGTTTTATTTAAGTCATCATCATGTTCTTTTATTACTTTTATGGGGGTTTTTTCTTTAATTAGATGCTCCTACTGCTATTATTTGTCTTTTACTGTTACTTCTTTCATGTTTTTAATCACAACATATGTGTTTTGGATATTGTATTTATTTATTTAGTTTTGAATTTTGAGTAAAACTGATTGTATACTGTACTACCTATTTTGCATTTCTATCAAGTTGGAATTGATTTACATTTTCACTGGTAACCTATTTTATGACCAAGAATGTTTATGGTTACTGCTGCTGTCCTTGCTGTCTGTTTTACTATTACCTTTAAATGTTTAAGTTCTATATTTTTAATAATTATGTTTTTAGATATGCTATTTTTTGTTTGGGATGCGTTTATTGTATTTTGATGTATTCATATGTTTTTATGCTTTAGACCTCTGATGCAGGCTTTGATGCCAAAACTTGGCCAAGTTGGTCCTTTTAATAAATTGTGTTTACGAAGATATTACTGGTGTGAATATGATCATTCTCCACTCTTTTGTTGGACTGTTGCTTACTGAGGAGGATTTCCTCTTCGCTGTTCTTACTCTGTAAATATCCTGGAACCAGACTTTCCTTTTGAAGGGAAAGAAAATGTGCACTCCACAAGTCCTTTAAAAAGGAATTTATTTTGCTTCACTGGTGCGCTCTGTTGGCAGGATAACAAGAGGCACAGCAATTCTTTCTAGCATGTTGCTGGGTGGTATCATGTACCCTACACAGTTACATTAAGGGCTGTCTAGCTAAGAGGGTCCAGCAGTCCATTAAAGTCCAATTTTTCTCCACACGATTCTTCCAAATGGATTAACTTTTCATGTACCATGATAGAAATGAACCTTAACCTCTACACCAGGGTAAGTGAAAATAGAAAAATAATGGCAGAAAAAGATCATATGGCCTATCTAGTCTGACCTTCCATACCAACTACTATAGTCTCTTTATTTTGTTTAGAGATCTTCTGTGTTGGTGCCATGCTTTCTTGAATTCAGATAGATAATGTTCTCATCTCTACTGGGAAACTATTCCATGCATTTGCCATTCTTTCCATAGAGAAATATTTACACATATTACTCCCGAGTCTCTCGTTTAACCCTCATCCTACGTCCACTAGTTGCAGAATTTACTTGTCATCGAAAGAGGCTCTTTTCTTGTGCATTTTTACCACAGAGGTATTTAAATATCTCTATCATATCTCCTCACGCCCACCTTTCCTCTACAGTACTGTATATATATTGAGCTCTTTAAGTCTGTCCCTATATGGTTTATAATGAAGACCAATGACCATTTTGGTAACCACCGACTCCATCCTCTTTATATCCTTTTGTAGCTGTGGTCTCCAGAATTGCACAAAATACTCCAAATAAGGTCTCTCACTAAAGAATTATACAAAGGTACTATTGTCTCCTTTTTTCTGCTGGCCATTCCTCTCCCTATACATCTAAGCATTCTTCTGACTTTTGCTGTCGCCTTTTCTGTTTAGCTACTTTAAGATCATCAGATACAATCATGCCTAGCCCACTCTCCTTTCGTGGGTAGAAGTACTTCACCTCCTATACTGCACGTTCCCTTGGATTTTTTACAGCCCAAATGTGTGACGCTGCATTATTTTAGCATTAAAACTTAGCTGCCAAATTCTCGACCATTCTTTAAGCTTAGCTAGATCCCGTCTCACGTTATCTACTCCTTCCTGGGAGTCTACTCTATTGCAGATTTTGGTGTCATCTGCAAACAGGCAAACCGTACCAGACAGCCCTTCCGCAATATCACTAACAAAAATGTTAAAAAGAACCAGACCAAGGACTGCTGCACACCACAGATAACTTCCTTCTCCTCAGAGTGAGCTCCATTTACCTGTACCCTTTGTCACCTCCCATGCAACCAATTTCTAACTCAGTCAGTCACTTTAGGGCCCAACCCTAGGGTGCTCAATTTATTGATAAGTTGCCTATGTGGAATGATGTCAAAGGCTTACTGAAATCTAAGTACGCCTCATCTAGGGCTCTTGCTCGAACCAACTCTCTGGTATCCAGTCAAAGAAATTAATCAGATTTGTCTGACAAGATGCGACTCTAGTAAACTCATGCAGCCTCAGATAATGCAATCCACTGGACTTCAGAAAGTAAGGTTACTTACTATAACAGGGGTACTCTGTGGACAGCAGGATAAGTCATCCACACCTGGTGATGGCACCCAACAGCATCACAGATGGAAGTTCTCTCCAGAACTCAGAAAGACAAGCCTTTCTGAGCAAATGCCAGTTAGCCCTACCTCCCTGGCCTACCCCTAACTAGCACAGTACATCCCAGAGTGGTGCTCTTGCAGGCTAGTAGTTAGGACTGCAGATGCTAGGGCCGTCCTCATTCAAGGGGAGGTGGGTGGGATTGTGTAGCTGACTTATGCTACTGTCCATGGAGAACCCCCGTTACAGTTAAGTAACCTCACTTACTCCAAGGACAAGCAAGATGAGTTAATTACACCTGATGACTCTAGTCACAGCTGCTAGCCACAATTTTTGATGTGGTAGATGAATGAGACAGACTACTCAAATGCAGTAAAGAGATTTTATTGAACACAACAATAAAGCATAGTTACTCACCTGTAACAGGTGATCTCCGGGAACAGCAGGAATTTAGTCTTCACATATGGGTATCGTCGGTACCTGCACAGGAACGCTACCCAGCGTCCAATAGGAAAGCTTTGGGAGCATCCCACAGCACCTCCATGCTACCTTCCCGTCTTTCCCAACGGTCCCTCTCCAGTTGAGTTTAAAGCCGAGACAAAAGAGAGAGAGAGACAACTCCAAGGGGAGGTGGGTGGGTTGTGAAGACTAAATTCCTGCTGTTCCCGGAGATCACCTGTTACAGGTGAGTAACTATGCTATCTCCAGGAACAAGCAGGAATGTAGTCTTCACATATGGGGACTCCCTAGCTTTAGATGCCAGGGAGAGACCCCAGAAGTTGTGTGTCCCTGTGAAAGGGCTCCACTTTCCCCCATGGATCTCTAGCATCCTACCAGGGATGGTGGGTAGGAGTTGATTAAGTATGGAACAGGTGTTGAACAGCCTGACCAAACAAGGCATCAGGACAAGAGTCCTTGTCCAAGCAGTAATGGGCTGTGAAGGTATGAACCGAAGCCCAAGTAGCTGCTCGACAGATGTCGTCAATAGACACAGAGTGAAGATGAGCCATAGAGGCTGCCATGGCTCTCACACTGTGAGCTGTGACATGGCCTTCAAGAGGAAGGTTTTTACTCTCATAGGCAAAAGATATACACTGTGCAATCCAGCTGGACAGTGTTCTTTTGGAGACTGGAAGTCCCAAATGACTAGGATCAAAAGCAACAAAGAGTTGAGAGGACTTTCTATGTTGCTGTGTCCTTTGCAAGTAAAAAGCCAAAGCTCCTTTACAGTACAAAGTATGAAGATGCCTTTCTGCATTTGAGGTGTGAGGCCTTGGGAAAAATACAGGAAGGTAAACCACTTGGTTTAAATGAAAAGGTGACACCACCTTTGGCATAAAATGTGGATGAGCCCTAAGGACTACCTTATCATGGTGGAACCTTGTATAAGGAGGATCAGCCACCAACGCTTGCAATTCACTGATGCGACGTGCTGATGTGATTGCAATAAGAAAGATGACCTTCCAGGAAAGGAAATTCAAAGAGGTAGTGGCTAATGGTTCAAAGGGCAGTTTCATGAGCTGCCCCAGAACCAGGATTTAAATCCCATGCCACCGGTGGTGGCTCAATGGGAGGCTTAGTTAAAAGGCGGCCTCTCATAAACCTCGCTATGAGAGGAAATAGGTTGTCCATTTGAAAAAAGCTGCAATAGCACTCAAATGAACTCACTGAATTGGTCGTAAGCCCTACATTTGATAAATGAAGGAGATACTCCAGTAATGATTTCAGAGGTATCGCAAGAGGGTTAAGACCCCTCTGCGAGCACCATATGGTAAGCCTTTTCCACTTGAATGCATAAGAGCGTTTTGTGGAAGGCTTCCTGGAAGCATAAAAGGATATCCTTTACCTGCTTGGAAAGGTTAAGACCGTGAAGTTCTACACTTTCAGCAACCAGGCCCTGAGATGCAGGGACTGGGGATTGGGATGCCATAGCATCCAGTCCTCTTGAGAAAGGAAATTTGGAGCAGATCCTAACTGCAGAGGCGGAGCTTGAGAGAGATGTATGAGCAGAGGGTACCCACATTTGCCGTGGCCAACGTGGAGCTATGAGAATCATATGACTCCTGTCTCTCTGAAGCTTGAACAGGGTTTTGGGAATTAGGGGAATGGGTGGCAAGGCATACAGGAATTTCTGATACCAATGGAGGAGGAAAGCATCCCTGGCCTGACAACCCTGAGCCGGAATTCAGGAACAGAACCGTGGAAGTTTGACATTCAACGGACTTGCAAAGAGGTCTATGTCCGGGGTTCCCCAAATTTGAAAAATTTTGGCCACCTGGTCTGCATGGAGAGACCATTCGTGTGGAAGCAGAACTCGACAGTCTGTCTGCCCAAGAGTTTTGAATGCCTGGAAGATACACCGCAAGGAGATGAATCTGATGCTCTCTGGCGAGGGCCCATAGTCGCAAAGCTTTGTTGTAGAGCGACAGAGAGCCTGTTCTGCCCTGCTTGTTCACATAGAACATGGCTACCTGACTGTCCGTTTGAACTAGGACTGTCTTGTAGCTGAGATGGATGTGAAATACTCAAAGAGCAAGGAAGATTGCTCTGAGTTCCAGGAGATTGATGTGTAGATAGGCCTCCTGTGGAGTCCAGATGCCCTGGGAAGAGAGGCCTTGCAGGTGGGCTCCCCAACCCACCTGTGAAGCATCTGTTGTTAGAGTGACTTGGAGTGGGGTTTGCTGAAAAGGAGACCCAACCCGAAGGTTTTGGGGGTGACTGCCACCATTGGAGGGACAAAATAAGGTGATCTGAGTTTGTGATTTTGTCTGACAGGCAACCTGACGCCCGAGTCCACTGAGTGGATAAAGTCCACTGGGCTGCCCTCATATGGAGGCGAGCATAAGGAACCACATGCACGGTAGATGCCATGTGGACTAGCAACTGTAACATTTCCCGAGCAGTGAGGTTTTAGCACTGCTTGGGAAGCTAACTGCACAATGCGAAGGCAGCGGGGCTGTGGTAGGTAGGCCCTTGTCTGTCTGGTATCCATCAGAGCTCCTATAAACTCTAGGGACTGAGTGGGAGCAAGGTTGGATTTTGGGAAGTTTATAACAAGTCCCAAATATTGAAGGATGCGCATTGTGCGAGAGCGCGTAACCCTGGCCTCTGGCTCTGAAGGGGCTCGAATGAGCCAGTTGTCTAAGTAAGGGAAGACTAATATTCCCAGAGTGCAGAGAAATGCTGCCACCACAGCCATGCATTTTGTAAACACCCTTGGTGCAGAGGCCAGGCCAAAGGGAAGAACCCTGTACTGGTAGTGCTTCCCTTGAAACAGAAAGCGAAGGAACTTTCGGTGAGTTGGATGGATGAGAACATGAGTGTACGTATTCTTGAGATCTAGAGAAAAAAGCAAATCCTGACTCTGAAGGTATGGCAGCAGAGTTCCTAGAGAAATCATTTTGAACTTCTTTGAATAGGAATTTGTTCAATTCTCTGAGGTCTAAAATGGGTCTGTGTCTGCCTGTTTTCTTTGGAATAAGGAAATTGGGGGGAGTAAAACCCTGTACCCCATTGGGGAATGGGTACCTCTTTATTGCCTCTTGAGCAAGGAGCACAGAGACCTCTTGACCTAACTGATCATCGAAAGAGGTCTGAGAATTGAACTGTTACCATTGTAGGAGGGGGCTTGCTGAGAAAATGAAGCTTGTACCCCTCTCTTACAATAGACAGAGTCCAATTTTCTGCTGTTATCTGACCCCAACTGGGGGCAAAATGACATAACCTTCCTGGGATGGTGGAGGGTTCTGGGCTGTTCAGGGCCAGGAAAGGAAAGTTCTCTAGATAGGAGTCAAAGCCCCTGTGGAGGCCGAGTCTGCTGAGCCGGTTGAGGCTTAGCTGCTTTTGTCTTTCTTTGCCTAGGTTGTTGCTGCTGTCCCCTTTGGGCAGACTGACCTAAACGATGCCCCTGCTGGGTATAGGAGGGATAAAACTTCTTCTTACTGAAGAACGGTTTCTTAGAAGATTTTTTCCTCGCAGGATCGGCTGTAGATTTAGACAATCTATCCAAAGTGATATTGTCAGCATCTCTCTCATTAGCTTTTTCCTGCTAATTCTTGCCAAAGAGATTCTCTCCTGTGCAAGGAATATTCCCTAGTTTATCCTGTACCCAAATTTCCAAGTCAGATGCCTGGAGCCAGGCAATCCTACGTGTACCTATGGCAATGGCAGAGGTTCTGCTTATGCACTCAAAGCAGTCAAAGGCTGCACGATTCACAAACTTGGAAACATCCTGAGCATGTTTGACAAAGGCAAGGTAATCTTGCCTCTTATCAGGAAGGAGAGGGCTCATAAGCTCTAAATCTACTGTGACCTCTTTAAAGGAACATTCCCATATACAAGATATAGGAACTGCTCCTAGCAGAAAGCATGGAAGCCTGGAAGGTTCAACGTCCAAAGGCGTCAAGAGTCCTACACTCACGTCCTGGAGGATTAGATGCATGCCTTTTTCACTCTTTATCCTTCTCATAGCTGATTCCACCACCATGGAATAGTGTGGTAATTGAGTCTTCTGAAAACCAGGACAAGGAGGAACTCGATACATGGTGTCGAGTCTTTGAGAGTGAGGAGATGCGGTTAGAGGCGTTTCCCACATTCTTAACATGAGATCATGCAAGATCTCATGAATAGGTAAGGTAGCTGCCTCCTTTGGAGCTTTAGGGTATTGTAGGATTTCTAATTCCTTTGACCTAGGCTCTTTTTCAGGAGCCATGGTGATGGAAAGACCTCGGGCCACATCTCGGATAAAGTCCTGAAAGGACATATCCTTTGGTGGAGACATCCTATGCTGAGGAGAAGACAAATCCTCAGGAAGAAGTACTCTGGTATCAGCAGAGCTTTCAGAGTCTTCAGACTCATCCGAGGATTCAAAGTATCTCTGATCTGGGTGATCGTGCAAGGCACGGTACCAATCATAGTCTGCATCGGAGTGGTCCGGTACAGACTTGTCGATGCCGGACAGAGGCGCATGACTCGGTCCTGGTAGAATACCTGCCGATGCAGTTGGTGCCGGTACCGGTTGAATTGTCTGAAGCGGTTTCAGGGGCATCGAGGCCATGAGAAGAGCCGCCAGACTGTGTTCAATAGCCAAGAATCTCTGGTCTATCGACACTGCCCATGCTTGGGTATCGGTGCCGGATGAAGCGGCCGGTACCCCAGAGCATGGCGCCAGTAGTTCTGCAGAGGTTGAAGCCTCAAGAACATCCTGGAGCCCTGTTAGTGCTTTGGAAGCCAAAGCCTCCCGCTGGGGCAATTTTGCCGGTGAAAGTCCCTCAAGGGCAACGCCAGAGGCATCTCGATGTTTAGAAGGAGATCTACCCTTTGAGGACCGGCTACATTTATGTTTAGTTACCTGAGATCCATGGGAAGAAGACGAAGCCCTGGAAGACGTTGATGCCACGGAGGCTGCATCGGAGGGAAAAAGGGTGCTAAGTTTAGCAGCTCGGTTTTGCCGGCCCCTTTGACATCATCCCACAGGCAACACACTCTGAAAGAGTGGTCAGGACCTAAACATTTGAGGCACCACTCATGGGTGTCGGTGACTGAGATGGTACCGCCACACTTAGAACACTTTTTAAAACCCGAAGCGGGTTTTTCCATCTTGAAGGAAAAGGTTGGGCTTAGTGCCCAAAATGGCACGTGGCACATGAGGAGAAAAATTACTGGAAAAGACTCCAGAAGAAAGGGGTTTTTTTTGGGGGGGGAGGGGGGGGAGAGAAAGAACCACCGGCGGTACCGGTGTAACATCGAGGGAAGGCAGATGCGACCACAAAAAAGAATAAGGGGGGAATTTTTTCTGCGGTGACAGGATGTGCAACCTGTCGGCTCAGCGGAAAACGAAGAACTGGAGAGGGACAGTTGGGAAAGGCGGGAAGGCAGCACGCAGGCGCTGTGGGATGCTCCCAAAAGCTTTCCTATTGGACGCTGGGGAGCATTCCCTCGCAGGCTCCATCGGTACTGACGATACCCATATGTGAAGACTACATTCCTGCTTGTTCCTGGAGATAATGATCTATAAGTAACGGCCCCTGGCACAACAGGGGTTCAGGTCAAGGCCATGCAACAGAACAAGGTGCTTAAAACAAATCACCACTAATTTGCAAATAATCAATACATGAACATTACCACAATGCAATAACCGGACTTTATTAGCCCTATCCACATTAACATATATTTATATCTATAAAGTCGTCAGGATGTATTAACTTTCTCAACGTGCTAATGTATGTGAAAATTGTCTTTATTCGCTATTAAACAACTAAATTTACAAGAGTAACATAATTCATACAAAAATATTACAATTCATATTTAACTCACAACATTCATATAATCTTCATTCTCCAAAAGTTCTCATAATTTCCTAATTCATATAAAAATATTTCAATTCACATACATAAGTAACCTTTTTAATTTAAATGAGATTGCATTTACGTGAAGTAATGGAGAACTAAAGGTCAGTGGTGCTTAGATGTGATTTTTTCAAACATTTAAAAATATTTTTGGATGTGTTGTAATTGTTTGGTGTTTGCAGAGTGAGCAAGACGCGTATGAAGTCTCCCTGAAGAAGCTGCTGTACAGCGAAACTGTGGCCCATTGTTAGAGAAAGCGACAGCAAATGGAAGGGTTTAAAACATGTATTCAATGATTTATTGTGACAAGTTGGTACTCGAAGAGAATTGAAACCCACCGTTTGGTGTTTTTATCTAAGTTGTTTTTCTCTTTGCTGATACACGGTTCTTTTTGAAGGTCAATGTGATTTGTATTACAGCAATGAAGTGATTAAGATTGTAATGAATGCATTTCTCACTATGTGTGGTTTTGATGTTTTTTGCAGAATGAAGAGTGAGCATTTCATGTTGTCTTAAAGTGGCTGGAGATCAGCGGAACCGGGTTTTCGAGTTGTATAAAACAGACATTTAGAAAATGGAGAGTTCAATGTTTGAGGTTTCTCTGAACAAATGGTTGTATAACATACTGTGGCCCATAGTTGGATATTTAATTAGAACTGAGTTCTTTGAAGAAGGAATATGGAAAGGATATTCAATTAGAACTTCGGGAGCTTTTTGAAGAATGGAAAATTGATTATTAAAAGATATCTAATGGGAATTTTGGGAGTTCATGGAGAATAAAAATATGAATATTGAATATTATATATGATTTGTAAATTTTTCTATGAATTAGGAAATTGTGGGAACTCTTGGAGAACGAAGATTATATGAATGTTGTGAATTACATATGAATTGTAATATTTTTGTATGAATCATATATGTTACTCTTGTAAATTTAGTTGTTTGTAATTAGTGAAAAAGAAAATAATTTTACACACATTAGTACTTCGAGAAAGTTAATACATTCTGGTGACTTTACAGAACAAGGTGCAAGAGGGTCACCGATAATTGTCGGTGATGTCTAACGAATCGGATGAACCCAAACACAGCTGTAGCAAAAATGGCTTTGCAACAAAGTAAATAGTCTTCATAACAATGGCAGATCAGTCACATGACAAGAGTCTTGGTCTGGGCTCCCTCTGGTCAGGGTGGCACGACCAAAGGAGCTGTCTGTCCGAGCACCCCGATCCAAGCAGTAGTGGCTCTGGAAGGTGTGCACAGAGGACCAGATGGCGGCTTTGTAGATGTTCTGAACTGGAACAGAGTAGAGGTTTGCAAGCATTGTGGTCATGGGTCTGAGCTGGTGGGCGCGGATGTTGCCTGCCAGTTGGGCCCTTGCTTGGGAGTAGCAGAACACAATGCAGGCAGATATCCAGAGTGACAGGGTCTGCTTGGTGACAGGGCGTTCCAGCTTGTTGGTTCAAAGGAGACAAACAGCTGGGCTCCATGGAGTAATGTTCCATTCTGTGGATGTAAATCTGCAGGGCACATACGCAGTCCAAGGTATGGAGCCATTGCTTGTCGGGTGATGAGTGGGCCTTGGGGTAGAAGGTTGGCAGTTCAATCATCTGGCTAATGTATAACGGGGAGGCTATCTTCAGCACAAACCTAGGGCGAATCTGCAGAATGGCACATTCCCGGTAGCATAAGGTGTAGGGTGGGTGCGCCTCCAGGGCCTGGAGCTCACTCACATGCCTGGTGGAGGTGATGGCAATGTGAAAATGGGCTTGCCATATAATGTACTTTAGTGGCGCAGAAAGCATGGACTCAAAGGGGGCCTGTGTGAGCTGATACAGCATGATGCCGAGGTCTCAGGGTGGCACAGGCTGTCTGACGGTAGGCCTGAGGTTGGCCAGGCCCTGCATGAACCGTGAGACTAGTGGATGTGTAGGAGATCGGATGGACGGTCTTAAACCCCGCACTGATGAGGGTGGTGAGGTATTGGAGAACCTGAGTAATCAGACAGAAGCAGGGGTGAAGACCCTCCGGTGCATCACACAGTGAAGCACCTCCACCTGAGTCTATAGGATTTTCATGTAGAGAGGCATCTGGCAGACAGGATTACTCGCTGTACCTCAATGGTGAGGTTGAGGGATGAGAGGATCAGCCTGTCAACATCCAGGCTGTCAGAGCGAGCAATGGTAGACTGAGGTGCAGTGTCCTGCCCCGTCTTGCATGATGAGGTCCAGCACTAGTTGGAGTCTGATTGGTAGTTCCTGCGCCAAGCAGCTCAGAAAGGGGAATCACATCTGTCTGGGCCAGAATAGGGCAATGAGGATAACCAGAAGTTGGTCCTGAATGATTTTTTAGATGGTCCTGAAGATTAGCGGTATGAGTGGGAAGGCACACAGGAGCATACAGGAAGCCCCCAGTGGATTGTGAATACGTCCGAGGCCGGGCTACGGGAAGATGGATGCTTCGAGCAGAAGCAAGCACTCTTCATGTTTGTCTCACATGCAGAGACCGACATGTGAGAGTCTTCATCTGCAGAAGAGGTCTGCTGCCGTGCAGAGGTTACATGACCACTTGTGAGGGTCAAGCTGGCAGCTGAGGCGATCAGTCAGTTGGTTGTCCTCGTCTGGCAGGTATGAGGCTTGAAGCAGGCAGTCCTTAGAGAGGGCGAAGGACCAGAGTTTGAGCCCTTCCCTGCAGAGAGAGAGGGATCCAGTCCCCTTGCTGACATAGAACATCGCTACTTGGTTGTCCCATCTGCATTAAGACATTCTGCACCTCGATGAGGTGGTGGAAGACCTTTAGCATATAGCAGATCGCCCAGTGCTCCAGGACACTGATGTGGTGCTGCGCTCCCAGGCATTCCAGGCGCCCCTGGTGTGGAAGTGTAGCACAAATGGAGTCCCAGCCTGCTTTAGAGGCATCTGTCATGATGTGATGTGGTGGCGTGGCTGCTGCAGCAGCCTGCTTACCAAGAGGCTGTGCTTGTGGGTCCACCAGGTGAGCGCTTCCTGTACTCCTGCATCCAGGGGGCTGCAGCTGGAAAGGGGCTGCGAGTGTTGATGCCAGTGTTTGCAGAGGTGCCACTGTAGGTGGCGCATGCGGAGTTTTGCAAGGGGCAGAACTTGCATGGTCACTGCCATGCGTCCAAGGAGTTGCAGCAGGGCTCTGGCAGTGGCTGGTTTGGCCAGCGAGATACTAGCTTCTATTCGTTGTAGTGGCAGGAACACCTTGGACTAGGTGGTCCTTATGTCCGCCCTGATGAATTCCGTTCTGCATGGGTCAGAGGTGTGACTTCGGGAGGTTCATCAGAAATCCTAGTGATGAGAGCAGCATGGTGGTCTGCTCAATGGACTTAATGAGTTCCTGTTGTGAGGGGGCTGTGAGAAGCCAGTTGTCCAGGTAGGGGAAGATGCCTATCCCTTTCCTGCAGAGCCGTGGCCACAGTGACATACTTTGTGAAGACCCGTAGGGCAGGGGAGAGCCCAAAAGGGAGCTCTCTGTACCAATAGTGTTTCCCCAAGTACACAGAACCTCAGATATTGCTTAAGCTGGGTGAATTGGAATGTGTGTATGTACATGCAACCTGTAGATCTAGAGATGCCATCCAGTCACTGGATTGGATAAGAGGGAGGATAGAACCCAGGGAGTACATTTTGAATTTCTCTTTGTGGATGCATGTGTTTCAGTTGCAGAGGTCCAGGATGGGGCGGACTCCAGACTTCTTGGGGGATCAAGTAGCAGCAGAAGTAGAACCCATGAGACACCTCATCTGGTGGGACAGGCTCTATGGCCTTCGCCGCCAGGAGAGAACTTATTTCTACAGCTATCATGGGAAGTTCTACGGCATTTTGCTGCAAGGGAGGATGCATTGTTGTGGGGAGCATAGAGAAGCTGATTCTGTAGCCATCTGCAATGATCTTCAGGACCCATTTGCCTGTGGTGATCTGTTTCCGGTTATTTATTTATTCATTCATTCAGATTTGTATACCACTTTTTCCTTCAATCAAAGTGGTGCATTACACAGAATAGGTTTATACTGAAGGGATGACATGACTTACAAAGAGACAAAAGTATTACATTAATGCCTAGTTGTGCTATCTATACATTCAAACAAGGTTAAAGGAGTTCATAATCTACTTGGCCAAAAAATTCAATGACTAGGAAGGTCTTAAGGGATTTTCGAAAATCCTTTAGGTCCTTTACGGCCCGCAATTCATCGGGGAGAGAGTTCCAGAGGTTCGGTGCTGATAGTGAAATAGCTCTACTAGAGGTAGGATTGTTTTGTTTTATTATATCCTGCTGATGGTTGTAATTTATTGATGCAGCTAGTTCGTCTAGGTCGGTCTTTTGTGTCTTCAGATATCAGGCAGTAGAAAATATCTGCCGAGGACCGATGTAAGATCTTAAATATATTTGTAATGGTTTTAAACTTTGCTCGCACAACTATTGGGAACCAGTGCAATTTCTGAAGTATAGGGGTAATGTCTTCATTCTTAGCAGTGCCAGTTATGATACGGGCTGCAGTGGTCTGCACCAGCTGAAGTGAATGTGTAGCCTGCTTTGGTAGTCCGATACAATGAATTTCCATAGTCCAGTACTGGTGTAACGATTGCCTGACATACGGTTCTGAAATGGTCCTGGTTGAGTAAAGGCTTTAGTCTTCCGATGAATTTTAAACGTTGGTATGCTTTTAGAACGGTTTTGCTTATGTGTGTTTGAAGGTTTAAATTTCTATCTAGGCATGTTCTTATGTTGTTAAGTACTTCACCTCATCTTTTATTGGAATAGTGTGATTCAAGATGTTAAAGGTTTGAGGTGGTTTAAAGTTAGGATTTCTGGATATACAGTAAACATTGCATCTGGATATAAACATTGCAGGTTGTTATTTATGAGCCAATTATTCAAGTCTTTGAGGCAATGGACCATGGAATTAAAGTCTGGTTCGAGTGTGTCGATTGAAGTATAAAGTCGAGTGTGTCGATTGAAGTATAATGTCATCAGCATAAATATGATATTGTAACATATGGCTTTTGATAATGTCACAAATCGGTTGTAAGTATATATTAAATAATACAGATGACAGAGCTGATCCTTGTGGAATTCCTTGTGTAATAGGGAACTGTGAGGAATTTCCGTGGTCTCCTTTGACTTGCTGCATTCTGTTTGTTAGATATGATGTAAACCATTTTATTGGATTGTTACCTAGACCAATCTCCTGTAATCTGTTTAGCAGTATTGAGCAAGAGACTGTATCAAATGCTGCTGAGGTGTCTATGAACACAAGTTAAAAAAACAAACATTCTTAAATTTTGTCCAGACCCTTCAGTAGGTTATCAAATAGGACTGCGAGCATGGATTCAACAATGTGCTTTGGCTTAAATCCATGCTGTTGTGGGTCTAATGGAGCATGCAGATCAATGTGGTCCTGTAATTGCCTCTGTACCACGTTTTCAATAACTTTTGATAAGAATGGAAGACTTGAAATGAGTCGATAAGATTTTGGATCGGTAGGACGGAGCCTTGCACCTTTGAAGATGGGTCGTATCGTGGCTCGTTTAAGCAACTGAAGTATATACGCTTGTATCAGTGACTTTTACAATTTTGTGGATGTATGTTGATAACTGATCTTTAGAGTTTTTGATCCATTCAACTGGACAAGGATCTGATGGAGATGTGGTTGCATTCAAGGCATTCACAAGGTCTTCTATTTGCTTACTGTTGGTATGGTGAAGTTTTTCCATGTTTGTCTTATGTTAGTACCTTTTAGATTGGATGTAACCATGGTACTTGTCTGAGCTTGAATGGTGTTCTTATTTATTAGATAGTGTGCATATTCTTGGGGGTCAATATGATGATTGTCATGACCAGACTGATTAGTGAGTTTTTTCACAATGCTAAAAATCTCCCTTGGTTTGTTTGCCGCCTTCATGATGAGGCTAGTATGGAATTGCTGTTTATGTTCATTGATGAGACTGTTGTAATTTTACTGTTCAGTTCTGTACTTCTGTAATGTATCAGGAGATTTGTTATGTCTCCATTTTCTTTCTATTCGTCTGAGGGTATGCTTTGCTTCCCTGATTGTGTTGGAGTACCATGGGGCATAGGTTCGTCTGTGGATAGATGAGTTTTCCTTTCTTGGAGCTGAAGCGGCTTTAGATAATGCAGTGGCTCCATTTGTGTATTATATCATCTAGGTTATCGCATCCTTGTTGAATTTGTGGTATTATTTCCTTCAGGAAGTTTTCTTTATTATAGGATTTGAAACTTCTTTTTTTATATTTTTTTCTCCTCAGTGTTGGGATACATTTTGCAGTTGCAATGTGAATGTAAGGACACAATGATCTGACCAAGGAACTTGGGTAGGTATTGGATTAGTGAATTGATTTAGTTTGATCAATTGAGTCGGAGTGAAGATGAGGTCTGGTATAGTCCCATGTTGATGTGTAGGTTATTTATTGTCTGCTTGTATTCAAATGCTTCCAAGACTTTAAGGAATGCTCTTGCATGCTTTGGTGGCACAGAGGTTAAGTTAAAGTCTCCCAGGACAATGAGAGGCTTGTGATGATTATTGGTTGCACATATTGACTCGAGTCAATACTGAGTGGAGGAGCAGCCTAGTGGTTAGAACACTGGCTTGGTAACCAAGCAACCAGGGTTCGATTCCCACTAGCACTCCTTGTGGCCTTGGGCAAGTCACTTAACCCTCCACTGCCTCGGAAGAAAGGCCTGGCAATCTACTTCCGGTGACACTGCCAAGAAAACCCAGGAGCTTCTGGGTCACCAGGAGTCAGGACTGACTTGAAGGCACACATTTGAGGGGACATAGGATGAGGGTGAAGGGAGATAGATTCAGGAGTGATATGCGGAAATATTTCTTTACGGAAAGAGTAGTGGATCCGTGGAATAGTCTCCTAGTGGAGGTGGTAGAGATGAGGACAGTAACTGAATTTAAAAAAGCATGGGACAAACACAGAGGATCTCTAAAGGTAAAAAGGAGACTGTTGTAGTTGTTATGGAAGGACAGACTAGATAGGCCATGTGGTCTTTTTCTGTCATCATATTTCTATGTTTCTATGTATCACTGATAGGTGATCATCCTTAGCATTGGGGGATCTGTAGGTAAGGCAAAAAACAATATAGTGGTTTGATATGATTATAGTAGTTGATTCTAATGAAGTGGATGTGGATCCGAGTTGAAAATTTATAGTTTGCTCTAGTCAGTATTAATACTCCGCCTCCTCTTGTTTATTCTAGGACAGTTGAATGCTTTAAAGTCAATTGGTGTAATCTGGTTCAATATGACTTGATCCGCTTCTGCAAGCCATGTCTCTGTAATACATACTATGTCCAGTTTGTGGTCCGAAATGTGATCATTGATGATGTAAAACTTGTTCCTAATTGATCTGGCATTCATTAGCGCACAGTGAACAGTACTGGAAAGCATGGGGTTACTAGTCTTCTTTTTTACTGATGTCTCAGTTTAGTTTTATACTTTTTGTTTGGAGTTTGTTGCATGGGATATTCGTAGGGGAGAGGAATGATATAGCAAGGCATATAAGGTGTGTATATTAGTGGGAACATGCTTGAAAATGGTATTGTGTATGTTCTTTGTTGTGCTAGAAGTAGCAGCGTTAGGCTGAAAAGGAGGTAGTGGTTTACTGCTTCCATGCTTGTTTTTTTGCTCTACTTACCTGAACTCAGATGTCTTGATTGCGGACATCAACTTAAACTGCTGTTTTATTATTGCTGTTAGCTGGTGTGGATTAGATCTCTTAGACTCAGCTTTTACTTAATATTGTGTTGATGTATATATGTCTTCTTGGGATGTGTGCCTGTGTATTCTGCTGTGACCCGCCTTCGCGCCCTGCTTAAGGCCACACCAAAGGGCCCTCTATCAAGGCCCTCAGTCGGGGGCCTGCCAGTTGCAGGTGCTGGTAATATGGAGATCTGATGCCTCTGATTGGCTGCACGGTGGAGAGTGAGAAGGAGATGATGCAACCTTTCCTCTCTGCCCTGCTGAGTCAAGACGACAGAGTTGCCCCCTGGGGAGGGGGGGGGCACAGGCATTATCAAAACGAGGGTCTGCTCTTGTTGGATGAGGACATAGTTTGATTGGGCAGCTTGAAGTCCCATTGGCGGGGCTTCTGCTAATAAGAAGAGGTGTAGGCTGGTTGCTGCTGCCATCTGTGGTAGGAATTATAACATCAAGAGGGGGGAGGTAAGATTTTCATTGCTGGTTCATGGATTTCCTGTGGCTAGGGCTACATTCCAGGCCATCTACAGCGAGAGTTTGGAGGGTGGTGCAATGATCCTTCAGGCCACTGACTGTGTTATTGACCTTGTCGCCAAACAGGTTACCTCCACCCCTCCCCAACCCTCAGGACGCGGCTGCTATGCACTTATTAGTGACTTCCCTCAATCCAGAAGCTCGGAGCCAGGTCATGCACCTGGTCAAGAGGATCAAGTGCTTTCCACAATCCATAAGGTCTACGATGATCGAAGAAGTGGCCTCAGTGGTCTTCTTGGGGAGCATACTAATGGCCCCTTTGAGCTTCTCAAGCAAGGCACCTTGAAAAAGAATCAGCTGAAATTGATGGGCTGCAATCTTTGCACACAGCATTGTGCTTTGGAAGGTCATCTTCCCCACTTGATCAAGGAGCTCGATATCTCATCCAGGTGGTGCATTAGAGTGCACGCGAGATTTTTTTGGCACGCTTAATGGCAGACTACATCACTATGGACTGGTGTGGGAATTGAGCTTTTCCAAAGCCAATAGAGGCCTGTACCTGACACTTAGTCTCAAGTCGTCTTGAGGTGGTGGAGCCAGAGGATGGGGTCTGCCAGATCTTCATAAGATTGTCCGCAACAGGTATGTGGACTGGCAGAGCAAAGAGGGTCTTAAGGGCATCAAGGTATCTCAGGACCCCAAGGACCTCGTTCCTTGGATCTGGGGTGTCTGCTGGGGTAAGCGAAAATTGTACTGCTAGTCTTTGGAGGAACTTAAGGTATGCAATGTCCTCCGGTAGTGATGGTGGCTTCAATCATATGATCGGTGAGCTGATGGAGCAGCGATCCTTTGTTGAGGAACACCTGGGAGCCTCTTCTCCATCGGTGTTCACTGTCAGGGGTTCCAGTGAGAATCGTGGGGGTGAGGGGGAAGGGGGAGGGCTCCATGCCTCCCTCAGCGGCAGAGATACTGGGAGTCTGGCATACCTTGTTGGTGGGTAAAGGTTGCTGCGCCCACAGGGGTGTGTGTAACTCAAGGAAGTGAGCAAGCAGAACCAGGGCCGCAGCTGCTGAGTCGTCTCCATTGTCGCTGTGGTGGCTGTGCACCCTGTCCCGGTGAGCCCCATGGGACGGTGTGCCGGTGTCATCTGAGGGGTTGGAGTGGGGGGGGGGGGAAATCAGTGCCTTTGTAGGGATCTTGAGATGCGGTACCTCTTGCAGCATGTGCAAAGGAATTCACTGTTGCTGGTGCTGCGATATTTACTGTACCTGCACTTTGAGCCCCTCCTGAAAGTCTTGCACTGCTGGACTGGGATGGAGGAGTTCCTCTGTGTGGTGCATGGATGCGAGAGGCCTGCTGTAATCCTTCCCACTGCAGCCAGCTGATTTCCCGGCATGGGGGGCTTCGGAGGGCTTGCCCCGCTTGGTGGAAGGTACCTTTCATTGATGCAATGACGTGGCAGGAAATGTACATCACTTCTTGGTTACTGGCCAATGGCAGTGAGGGAGGTGCCATATTGGACTGTAGTCCTCCTACCATCGTCCAAAAAAAAGCATGGCCAAGGAGAAGCCGCTTGATGCAGGGATGTCCTGTGCAAGCAGCTGGGCAAGCAGAGGCTGCTGCAGTGCAGTGAGCTCCTTAGAAGCTGGGCAGGGGATGGAGGCCTTGTCCTGTACATCCCATGCCACAGTTGCCTGCTGCTTTTTCTGGTGGTTCTTCTTGGCCACATTGGGGGGGGGGGGGGGGGGACTTATCGGTGGAGCTGCTGATCTGACAAGGTGAGTGCTTCTGTCAAGTCCCAAAGCACGTGGCTGCAGGATTTTCATGCCCTGGGTACATCAGAGCACAATGCGAACAGTTCCCGACATGGTGACTCATCCCCAAGCATCGGACACATCAGTTGTGGATGTCCGCGTTGCTCATCTTACGATCGCATTTCGGGCATTTTTTAAACTCTAGCTTGGCACTCATGTTGACAGAAGCTGATTTCTTCTGTTATGCTGCAGGCTATATGTTCAATCTTCTACTGTTCTCTTCTGGTTTATCATCTCTTAGGATGTGGTTGTGGAGAGCCGAGATTTTGTCCTTGCTGACCAGGCAGAAGAAAAAAAAGACTGAGCTAGTTAGGTGACAAGGCAGAGTTAGAATATACAGCACTAAATGAGAGGTTAGATATGATTGGAATATCAGAGACATGGTGGAAGGAGGACAACCAGTGGGACACTGATACCTGGGTACAAACTATATCGTAATGATAGAGCTGATCAAATTGGTGGAAGGGTTGCACTCTATGTTAGAGAGGGCATTGAGTCAGAAAGGATTAACGTTTTGCAGGAAACAAAATTTGCTGTAGAATCTCTATGGATTGAAATTCCATGTAAAAAGGGGAAGGCGATGGTAATGGGGGTGTACTATCGACCGCCTGGCCAGAATAAACAAATGAATAATGAAATGCTCAAAGAAATCAAGGAAGCTAACAAAAGTTACAGCGCAGTAATAACGGGCAATTTCAATTACCCCGGTATCGACTGGGTCAGTGTCACAGCAGGACATGCTAGGGAGATAAAGTTCCTAGATGAAATAAATGACTGCTTCTTGGAGCAGCTGGTTCATGAACCGACCAGAGGGGAAGCCATATTAGACCTAGTCCTTAGTGGAACACCAGATCTAGTGCAAGAGATAAGGGTGTTGGGGCCACTTGGCAATAGTGATCATAGCATGATCGTGTTTGATTTATTTAGTGGAGGAGGGATAGTAAGGAAATCCACAGTACTACCTTTTAACTTTTGAAAGGGAGACTATGATAAAATGAGGAAAATAGTTAAGAAAAAACTAAAAGGAGCAGTTACAAAGGTTAAAGACTTACATCAAGCTTGGGTGTTGTTGAAAAATACTATCTTGGAAGTCCAGACCAGCTGTATTCCACACTAAGAAAAGTGGAAGGAAGTCCAAAAAACTGCCAGCATGGTTTAAAGGTAAGGTCAGAGAGGCTGTTAGCAAAAAAGCATCTTTCAGGAAATGGCAAAAAGAGCCAAACGACAAAACCTGGAAACAGCACAAGCACTGGGAAGTCAAATGCAAGACATTGATAAGGCAGGCAAAGGGAGAATTTGAGAAGCTTGCTGCGGAAGAAAAAACGCAAAATAAAGACTTTTTCTTCGTAGCAAAAAACCTGTGAGAGTCAGTTGGTCCATTAGATGATAGAGGGGTTAAAGGGGCACTAAGAGGCGACAAGGCGATAGCGGAGAGACTGAATAAATTCTTTGCTTCTGTCTTTACTGGGGAAGATGTAGGGAAGTTACCCATGACTGAAGTGGTATTTAAAGGTGCGGAAGAATTGAAGGAAATATCGATGCATCGGGAAGATGTATTACAACTATTAGATAAACTAAAGAGTAGCAAATCACCAGGGCCGGATGGCATACATCAAAGGGAATGGAGGATCGCCAATGTAATGCAAATTTTTAAAAAGGGTTCCAGGGGTGATCCGGGAAACTACAGACCGGTGAGCCTGACGTCAGTACTGGGAAAAATGGTAGAAACCATCATAAAGAACAAAATTACTCAGCATGTAGATAGTCATGGCCTAATGGGAGACAGCCAACATGGCTTTAGACAAGGAAGATCCTGTCTTACTAATCTGTTATGTTTTTTTGAAGGTGTGAATAAACAGGTGGACAAAGGTGAGTCGGTTGATATAGTGTATCTGGACTTTCAGAAAGCCTTTGACAAGGTCACTCATCAGAGACTTTTGGCAAAACTAAAGAGTCATGGGATAGGAGGCAGTGTACTATTGCGGATCAGGAACTGGTTAAAAGATAGAAAGCAAAGCGTAGGGCTAAATGGCCAATTTTCCCAATGGAGAAAGGTGAATAGTGGCGTACCCCAGGGATCTGTGCTGGGTCCGCTGCTTTGACATATTCATAAATGACCTGGAAAAGGGAATAATGAGCGAGGTTATCAAATTTGCAGATGACACAAAACTATTTAAAGTTGTTAAAACCCAAGAAGATTGTGGAAAATTGTAAGAGGATCTTGATAAATTGGAAGACTGGGCATCAAAATGGCAGATGAAATTTAATGTGGACAAGTGCAAAGTTATACATCTAGGGAAAAACAACCCAAACTATGGCTACATGGTGCAAGGTTCCACATTAGGAACCACCACCCAGGAAAAAGATTTAGGCGGCATTGTGGATAACATGTTAAAACCCCCGGCCCAGTGTGCAGCGGCGGCCAAGAGAGCAAATAGAACGCTAGGTATCATAAGGAAAGGAATGGAAAAGAAAACAAAAGATATTATAATGCCTCTATATCGTTCCATGGTGAGAGACCGCACCTCGAATATTGTGTACAATTCTGGTCGCCGTATCTTAAAAAGGATATAGCGTTATTAGAAAAGGTTTAGAGAAGAGCCACCAAAATGGTAAAGGGGATGGAAGGATACGCCTATGAAGAAAGGCTAAAAAGGTTAGGGCTCTTTAACCTGGAAAAGAGACGGCTGAGGGGAGATATGATAGAAGTCTATAAATTAATGAACGGAGTGGAACGGGTAAACATAGATCGATTGTTTACGTTATCAAGATATAGAAAGACTAGGACAAGCAATGAAGCTACAGGGTAAACTCTTTAAGACTAATAAAAGAAAATATTTGTTCACTCAACGTGTAATCAAACTCGAATTTGTTACCGGAGGATGTAGTAAAGGCTGTTAGTGTAGCTGGGTTTAAAAAAAGGTTTGGACAGGTTCCTAGATGAAAGGTCCATAAACCATTATTAAGAAGGGACCCAGGATATCAATGCTTGACCCAGTACAAGCATTGTGGAACCTGTGTCTCTTGGGGATACTGCTAGGTACGTATGACCTAGACTGGCCACTGTTGGAAACAGGATACTGGGCTTGATGGACCTTGGTCTGACCCAGTATGGCATATCTTATGTTCAGGCAGGGAGGTAGGGCTACCTGGCACATGCTCAGAAAGACTTGCCTTTCTGAGCTCTGGAGAGCACTTCCATCCCTGGTGCAGTCGGATGATGTCACCAGGTGTGGCTGATTCATCCTGCTTGTCCTAGGAGAAACCTAACTATTCTCTGTTTTATCAGCATTTCCAATCTCGGATTTCAATCTCTCAGCTTCTTTATTTCAACATTTGTATTATTCCAAAGAAAGCCTCCTTCCATTAGAGTACCATGTCATGAGACATGCTCCCTACCACAAGATGCTAATTTATTTCAATTTTAGTTGTTGGTTTGCTAGCTTTGTTTAATATTATAGGACTTAATTAAGAAATGTACCTGCTAATATAAAAACAAGGAGTGGAATGAAGGAGTATCCTTGTGGTTGGAGCAGCAGCCTGGGAACAAGCAAGGTCCGGGTTCAAATACCAACAATCTTTGTGATCTTGAGCATGGCACTTGACCCTCCATTGTCTCTGGTGCAAGCTCAGATTGTAAGCCCTCTGGAGACAGGAAAATACCTACAGCATCTGAATGTAACGCTCCTTAAATTCCTACTGGAAAGGCATGAACCAAATATAAAAATAAATATTCACAAAAAGATGTTATCAACTGGCTACAGGAGGATAGTTAATGCATCATTCCTGCATCTGCTGACAGAGGAATTCACTAAAGCTTACCTGCAGAACAAATGGTCACATTTGGTCGTAACTGGTTCTTTCATCAGCTCCAGACTGTTTGAAAGAAACAAACACACCTTAACAGGATGAAAATTGCACAAGAAAATGCACAAATCTCACAGCCCCAAACCAACAAGGGGAGCAATTCATGTGGAAAGTATTTTGCAACCTGTTTTTTCTCCATTTATTACTAACTGCTTTAATGGACATACATAATTGATTTCAACCCAAAAACAATGAATAGAGGTACTAAGTGTGCAAATAGGGTCGGCATGACCCAATGGGCAAACTAGGGGGCTGCCTAGAGCATCAACACTCGAGGCACCCATTACTGTCCCTCTCCAAGGCCTGCAGGGGTAGTAATACCATCTACATGGCAACACAGCGCTTACTCAAACTCTTCAGCATTGCGTTGCCATTCATTCATTCTAAGACTTGCCATTTTCACCCCCTCCAATGCAGAAGTCCACATTAGCTCTTTCCCTGACTGATGGCCAGGCATCCCTGGCCGCTACCCCATCTTCTGTAGGGGAATGTAATCCAACCCCATTGTCTGGCAATGTGACTGGGAGTCTTGCAATGTCCTCACCTAAATTGGTTGGGATTGCACAAACCAAAGTGCTGCTCAAGGCTGGGCCTATTTGTAGTCTGGGTGAACGTCGGGCGAGGGCTTTACTGTTGTGGATAGTCCAGCCACTAAAGGCTCTTAGTTTTTCGAATGCTTGTCAATTGCCTCATCAGAAGCACAGTCTCCTGAGATTACTTTATCAGACATTTGGACGGCGCTTGTTCGGATGGAAACCTTTTTTGCTACTACTATTGCTCACTTTGCTAATTTCTCCAAGGAAACAGTGGGGAAGCTTGCCCAACATGATATGTATTTTGATTCGATAGACTCTAGGCTTCAAAAGACCAAAGGCATTGGCTTAGACAGTCCATGGAGTCACTATCTCTGTAATTAAAGACAGTTTGGTGCTACATCACCAGCAAGAATTTTTTAGGAAATACGGCTCGAGCTAAAAATCTCAGCTTTCTTAATTATCCCAGAACTCATTATATATCTGCACTGATCTTGTTTCAGAAATATTTAAAGGAGGTTCTGGGATATCAGAAGCGGGCTTCATTAGCTCTGAATAATTTGTACTATTTGCCAAGAGTTGTTAAGTATACGAAAGTAGAAGGCAAGGGGTATGGATTCCATTGGCCTTGTTGATACTCTCAATGTTTGATTATATTGAGTCTTCTATGGATACAATTACTACCCAGGCAACTCTTGTGTCATTTAATTTAGAAATGGATAAAATGTGATCCTGTGGTTATTCTTTCAAAAGAATAATGAATTATTTTGTGGGCAAAAACTTAATATCTTCTCTGACATCTCTAGACAAATGCAGCTGAGGCACAAGGCCTTTTGGCTTTGAAGCCTAAGGTTTTTGCCCTTGGGGCAAATTTTTTCCTTAAATTTCGATTGCAAATGTTTGGTGATGTCAGGAAGGACAGCTATGTTTTCTTTGATACTATGCAACTGGAGGACTTCCTTAAAACATGCGCAATATCAATACACAGACCACTCTGTGGATATGTTTTGCTAGATGGTATTGTATAAATTGGGTTTAAGGAATAATGTCTGGAGCTTGGGGAAGTGGATAGTAATTCTGATTCATTTGTTTTCCTTAGTCAGGGCTTGGATTTCCCCAGATGTGGACTAGAATTAAATGGATATTGATGTATTGTGTTTGATTTGATTTCTATCTATGTAAACAATTAAAAATGTTATTATAAATTAAAAAAAAAATAGAAAAGGCCATACAAAGAGAAGGAAGAGCAACACAACACTGGTGTTAAAATGGTATTGCTGCCACTACGGGTAGGGTTGCAGGACTGAAGGCTCGCCTAGGGCACCTCATATCCTTGCGATGGCCCTGGGAGCAAGGGACTGATACTAAAGTGTAAAAACTTCAATTTAAAATACATTTCATTCATACTTGCTGCTATTCAACTAAGTTCGCACCTATATCTGTTGTGCTATAGGCTTTAGAATATAGGGATCCTAATTCTGAGTAACAATAAAAGCAGGCTGGGAAATTGTCAACAGGAAAGGCGAACTTTGGTCTTACTTGCTAATTTTCTTGCCTCTGACCAACCAGGCTAGTCCAGAACACATGGGTTGTGTCCATCAGTCAGCAGACAGAGACAGAGGCTATAGAGCTATGGACTTTGTCCTATAAGGTGACATTTTACTTACCAGTTAATGTCCTTAAGTCCTGCTAGACCAGTCCAGACAAGCGAGTTATGTTCCTCTACCAGTAGATTGGTGGAAACAAAGAACCAATGAAAAGCCCAGGTTTCAATGACATCATGCTTATGCCACTAGGGCTCTCAGCCACCAGGGGTCCCTTCAGTATTTGTCCCACAGAATATGGGAAAAACATGGCAAGCCTCACACCACCTCAATCATGGGCAACAAGGAGTAATCTATAATTAAGAACTATATACAGGAAGCAGAAGGTTGACAATAGAAGATGAACCTGCAGAGCTAAATGTAAAAATCAGAGCGGACCCAAGGGTACCACAGAAGAACAGAGCAACACAGTTTTAGGGGCAGACTCAAGGAAAGGATATCAACTGGTAAGTAAAATGTTACCTTCCATATCATCCTGCTAGACCAGTCTGGACGAGTGGGATCCAAAGCTACTACTCCAATGGGTGGGAAAAAGACACAGCCACTCACAGAACCCTTGAACCAAAGGCCGTGACCACCCGTGCGTGGACATCCAAGCGGTAATGCTTGACGAAAGTGGAAAGTGATGTCCACATTGCTACCCAACAAACCTCTGCAGGGGCTACCGAGCTCTGCTCCACCCACAAGGATGCTTCTGCTCAGGTAGAATGGGCACGCAAACCCACCAGAACCAGTTAGTTCTGCAACAGATAAGCCGAGGCAATGATCTCCTTAATCCAGCACCCAAAGTCGACTTGGCCACCGCATCACGTTTGCGTGGGTCAGCAAACAATACAAAAAGATGGTTGGACTTATGAAAGGAATTTCTAACCTCCAAGTACCAGAAAAGCATCCTCCGGACATCCACAAGGTGAAGATCCTTATCCTTCCCCTGACACTGCTCCTTAGAGAAGGAGGGCAAGCATGCCACCTGGTTCACTTGAAAGAGAAAAATCACCTTAGGCAAGGAAGGCAGGCACAGGCCGAATGGAAAGAGTCTCCCTTGAAAAAGACAGATAAGAATCTCAGCAAGACTTGTTTTTATTGTAAACCACCCTGCCAATTGGATTGAAGTATGGTACATCAAGTTTTTAAATTTAAAAAAAAAAAAACACACATAAGCAGAGCCTGCAGCTTGGAAATCCCCTTTATGGAACAAACCACAACCAAGACGACCATCTTGAGCATCAACTCCTTTAAAGTAGCAAGCTTCAATGGCTCAAAGGGTGCCACCATCAGGGCCCTGGGCACCAGACACAGATCCCAGGAAGGGATCACAGACCGGAGGGGACAACGCAGATGCCGAATCTCCTGAAGAAAGCATGAGTCCGGGTGCAAGGCTAGAGATTTTCCAGCCACCAAACCATTGAAACTGGCCAAAGTTGACACCTGAACTTTCAGGGAGCTAAGTAGAAAGGTCAACAGACGGGGTGGGGAGGGGAGCACCTTGGCTGCCTCAAAGAGCCAACTAACTGCTAAGTGCCGCACCATCGCTCAAAGACGCACCAGATCCACATGTATGCTAGCTTGGTAGACCCTCCTCAGTGCTCAGAGCAGAATGGAGACCAAATGCTGCAGAGAAACCCTCACACACTAACCATCTCCTTTCAAGAGCCAAGGAATAAGCAAGAAGGGACCCAGGTCCTCCAGTAGAATCGATCCCTGCCATAATAGGCCCTGAGATGTGGGCAACCGAAGAGGCACCAACTGCAGGAGTCGCACTGGGTCTCCGAACAATACCCTTTCTCAGCCAATCCAGTGCCACCAGAACAATCCTGTCCAGGTGGCATTCTATGCACTGAATCATACACCCCACCAGGGGCCAGGGAGGAAATACATATAGCAGGTGCTGACTTGGCCGAGGCTGGGACAGGGTGTCAACACCCTCGGACACCACCTCCAGGTAGTGTCTGAAGAAGCAGCAAACTCTGGAATTGGAGGGGGTCATTATCAGATCCATTTCAGGGCAACTCCAGCAACACAAAATCAATTAAAGTGCCCCCTGACTCAACTTCCACTCTCCGGGAACCAAGGAGTGCTGGCTGAGGAAATCCACTTCTACACTGTCCACTCTGGCAACATGCTGAACCAACAAGACTAGGTAGGAGGTTCTTCTCTGCCCAGGCAAACGGGAGAGACATTTCCCGACCTACCCTGGCACTTCTCATGCTGCCTTGCTGATTGACATAAGCCAGTGTCATGGCGTTGTCCGAAAACACAAATTGCCTGGTCCTCAACCAGGGGCCTGAAATGCAGAAGAGCCAATCTGATGGCCCTCACCTCGAGGCAGATGATAGACCACACAACTTCCCTGTGGTTCCAAAGGCCCTAGCTCATTCTGCCTTGGCAATGGGCTCCCCAGCCGAGAGACTGGCATCAGTCATCAGAAGGATTCAGGAGAAATCATCTAGCGGCACCATTCTTCCTCAAATGACAGGGCTGCTGCCACCACCATCATTGGGAGTGGAAGCCTGTGCTTGAACTCCTCTCAGGGACCTCCAGGTCAACAGGGACCTCTGGAGAGGCCACATGCGAGCATGTGCCCACGGCACTATTTCTATGTTCACCACCATCAATCTGAAGAGCTGAAAATTGTAGAAAGGGACTCAACTTTTCTCTGAGACACCAGCCCATCTAAGTGTGAGAACAGCTCTGAATATGCTGACAGTTTCACAGGGGATATATATGAATAAGTGAGACACTAAAGGTTATATCTTGCAAGAAAGGGAGCTTATGTATGCAAGAAACTTGTCCTGATTTAGCATGAGTAATAGGTTTGTGCTTGGCATGACCTGTAAAATGTAGATATAGATAAACAAAAACTAAAGCAAAAAACATGATGCAGAGTGGTAAGACAAAATTGTACAATGTGGCAGTTTTTCCTAAATAAAAGTAGATGCTGTGACCAAGCAGAGGGAAGGAGTTTGGGAGACTGCTCAAGTTTGCGGGCCTGAGACTGCCTTTCTAAAGGGAGCAGACTTATGGTATAATTTATTTATTTATTTGGTTTTATATACCTCACTATTTCATAATCAGCGCAATTTACAAGGAACAGGTAACAATGTTTTATGTAATTCTGTTTATGTTGTGTTTTCATTTCTTCTAACTTGTTTCCGAGGCCAGAGATAGAAAACCAAGGGCCGAGAAAGGATTTCTGTGGTGGCTGTCCCCAGCTACGAATGTGTTACACACATCAAAGATAATCCCAGACTCTGGGAGCCTGCTGCGCACAGAACAGTGCCAAGCAATCTAATAGTTTTTAGACCTCCTCTGGCAGGAAAACTCTACCTATTCGAGTGTCGAAACGTGCTCCAGGAACTCCAGAAACTGGTAAGGCAACTGCTGGCTCTTTCCCCGATTAATTGGTAGAGATTGGACAGTATCTAAATTCAAAAAAGCATGGGACAAACAGAGGCTCTCTAAATGAAAAAAAAAAAGGGGGACTCTTGTAGTGGTTGATATGGAAGGGCAGACTAGACAGGCCAAGTGGTCTTTTTCTGCCGTCATGTTTCTAGATTTCTATGATTACCCAGCCAATGCTTTCCAAAAAGGACACCACTCGGGAAACTACCTGAAATGCCTCTAAAATGGAACGGCCTGGATGAACCAGTCGTCCAGATAGGGACAGACAAAGATCCCTTGGCGCCGCAGCCACCACCACCATGACCTGGAAGAACATCTTCATGGCGGTGAAAAGTCCGAAAGGCAGGGCGGCAAAAGTGAGAGAGTCAAGCATAGCAACACAGATACTTTTGCTGATCTGTCCTGATCGGGATATGAAAATATGCCTCGGCCAGATCCAGAGGAGCCAAGCTTCCCTTGGCACACTGCTTGAATCACGAAGCATAAGGTTTCCATCCAGAAGCGCAGGACATGCAAATGTGTGTTGACCCTCTTGAGGTTCAGAATGGGCCGAAAGTAACCTTCTTTTGGGCACCACAAAATGAATGGAGTATCTGCCCTTGCCCCGCTTGTCCAACAGGAAGGGCATCACCGCCTTTAGGCACAGCAACTTATCCAAGGTGATCCATACAGCAACACCTTTGATCGCAGACTCACAAGGGGAGACGATGAAGGCATCCTGAACTGGCTCTCTGCATTCCAGGACATAGCCAAACTGAATGACATGTAGCACCCAGCAATCCTTGGTAACATGGGCCCCATTCCTCAAAGAAAAGTTTACCTAACTAAGCAATGCCCTATCCTTTCCTTCACACTTCCCAAGACCCCAACCTCAATCAACTTCTCTTAATACCAGTTCAATGTTACCTGCTAAACTTTATCATTTTAAATCTGTTCAACCGTTATCACAAGTTCTATGTATTTTGCTGGTTTAATATAACATAACAAAAAAAGAAAAAGGCAAAGCCTGCCTCCAAATGGAAGAACCAGGGAATGGGCCCCCAAAACCTTCATTGCACAGCCTGTGAGGGTCCTCCTCTGGAAGGGATAGAGTCCCTGCACCTATGTGCTTCATGAAAGAATTGAGAGCAAGCCTGAAGCACAGAAACAAAGATGATGAAAGGTTCTTCCAGGTTGGTAATGACAAGAGTCCTGAAACCTCCAGGAATCTGGCCAGCACCCCCTCACTGAATGGGCGGAAGCTGAAAAGAAGGGGCAACAGCCCGCTTCACAGACCCCTTGAACCAGTCTTCTGGAAGGTGGTAAGATTTTGTTTTGCCCAGGCTCTTCACCTGCTTCTTCAAATCATCTCCAAAAGAAGCTTCCCCTTAAATGCTAGTTGGGCCAACTAGGCTTTGGAAGATGCTCAGTGTCAGAGCCAAATCCAACGCCATGACACTGCCTTCAGGGCATCATCGCTGGCTGCCTAATATAGCAGGTCAAACATGGCATCAGAAAGGAAGGCCATTGCAGACTCCAAAAGAGAGGAAGCACCATCTGGCAAAGAGACTGAATCCTCTGGAAATGGGCTCGAGACGTCAAGCTGGTACATATCACCAGCAGCAAAATAGCTGCTGCTACGGCGAACTGGCTCCTCAACTACAAATCCACTTTTCGATCCAGAAAATCCTTTAAAGCCGATCCATCTTCCACAGGAATAGTGGTCCAACTAGTAACCTCCGTGTCCTGTGCAGCCACCTTAGGAATGCCAAACCACTTAACGCACACCTCCTCAGCAAGAGCAGAGATCTTCTTACACATCCTTAACCCTTTAGGAAGGGAGCCAGGAGAGTCCCACTCTGACCGGATCATATTCTTGATCCATCTGGAAACGGGACGACAGTAGTGGATTTTCACACCCCTTGAAGGAGTGAGTGTACCTTTGGCTCCTGCTCCGCACTGGAAGCATCAGTCAAGTTCCAGGCGGATGAGACCTTTGCAATCAACACCAGCAGCTCCTCCTTCCAAAACAGGCAGATTACTCCAGCCTCTTCACAATCTTCTGAAGGTGAAATTACTTCTACACCCACGCCAGATCCCAGCACCGAGCATCTGAATCCAAGTCATAGTCAAAATCTCAGACAGTTGTTCCCCATCTCCAGAGGGTGTCCCATGCTGGGGACACTTAGTCAAAGGCCATCAAACAGGGTTTCCATTCTCCGCCTGCCTCGCACAAGACTGCGCCCAGTGGTACCCAGAGGTCACAGTCTGAACTTCCATGCTAGAAGGACAAGGCCTGCTGCAAAAAAGAACATTTCAGGGAAGACAATGTGGAGTCTGGAAGCTCTCCTCTTGGAAATGACCCCCCAAACCCAGGGGGCAGAAATAGTAATTACACTTACCTGGTAATTGTAGTTCCTTGAGAGACGACAGCTTAGTCCTCCACGAATGGGTAGTGCACCTCCTCCTGCAGCATGAAGACTGGACCAATCAAATTTCAGCTCCACTGGAAATAGCATAGCAGACCTCCCTGGAACTCCAGTGAACTACTGTCAAAGCAAACTCAAAGAAAAATAGCTAACCTTTCATAAGATAACATTGTAAATGACCAAAAAATGTTTCTTTTTTTTTTTTTTTCTTGTACCGCAACCAATTTAAAAATACCCTGCAAACCGAATGTCCCGCTCCTGCCGCAGCACAAGCAGATAGCGAAAGGAAGAGGAAATACCGGAGACAAACGGAGAAAGATGAGACACACTCACCTGTGAATACTGACTGCTGAAGCCATGGCGTGCCGAGCTAAAACACCAAAGGGAGGGAAGGAGGACTAAGCTGTCGTCTCTCAAGGAACTACAATTACCAGGTAAGTGTAATTACTATTTCCTTATCGAGCCTCCAGCTTAGTCCTCCACGAATGGGATGTAACAAAGCAGCCTTAACGGGAGGGATTTTCCCAGCCGGCACGCAAAACCGCGGACCCAAAACTGGCATCGCCTGCTGCCAAAACATCAAGACGATAGTGCTTACTGAAAGTGTGAAAAGACCATGTCGCTGCCTTACAGATTTCCACTGGCGAAACCAAGCTAAACTCCGCCCAGGACGTCGCGTGCGCCCTGGTAGAATGAGCTTGCAAGCCAACAGGTGGCACCTGACCGTGCAACAGATAAGCCGAGGCGATCGCCTCTTTAATCCACCTAGCAATGGAGGCTTTTGCCGCCGCTTCCCCTTTCCGAGGACCTCCAAACAGAATAAACAAACGATCAGATTTACGGAAATCGCTTGTAACCTTTAAATAGCGACGTAAAACCCTCTTGAGATCCAGACGACTAAGACCGTGATCTGCAGCCTGTTCCCCGGACGCCGGAAACACCGGGAGCGATACAACCTGATTGACATGAAAAGGGGAAGACACTTTAGGCAAAAAGGAAGGCACCAGTCGCAACACCACCTTCTGATCCGAGAAAGAAAGGAAGGGCTCTCTACAAGACAGAGCCTGCAGCTCGGAAATACGTCGCGCCGAACATATCGCCACTAAGAACACCATCTTAAGGGTCAAATCCTTTACCGAGCTGCGAGAGAGAGGCTCAAAGGGAGCCTCACTGAGCGTCCGCAAAACTAAGTTGAGATCCCACGACGGAACAGCAATCCTGCGGGCCGGACGGAGCCGAGAAACTGCTCTCAAGAATCGAACCACATCGGCATGTGTCCCCAGCGAGACGCCCTGAACTTTACCTCTGTAACAGGAAAGCGCTGCCAACTGTACCCGTAGGGAACTGGCAGCCAACCCTTTAGCAAAACCATCCTGCAAAAAAATCGAGCACCACCGGAAGAGAGGCCGTAGCAGCCCGAACCTGACGTCGAGAACTCCAATCCTCAAAAATACGCCAAACCCGGACATAGGCCAGCAAAGTGGACCTCTTTCGCGCTTGAAGCAAGGTCGATACCACGGATTTCGAATAACCCTTTTTCCTTAGCCGCGCCCTTTCAATAGCCAGGCCGTAAGAGAGAACCTCCCCACTTGCGGCATGCGAAGAGGACCCTGACACAACAGATCCGGATCTAACGGAAGACGCCACGGAGGGCCGTCCACCAACCTCATCAGATCGGCATACCAGGGCCGACGAGGCCAATCCGGCGCTATTAACAGCACCTGACCCCGGTGAGCCTCGACACGCTGAATCACTCGCCCCAGAAGGGGCCACGGGGGAAAGACGTAAAGAAGGCCCGTCGAGGGCCAAACCTGCAATAGAGCATCGATGCCCTCTGACATTGGCTCTCGCCGACGACTGAAGAACCGAGCTGCCTTCGCCGACCGGAACGTGGCCATCAGGTCCATAACCGGTTGACCCCAACGCAGAACCACTTGCGCGAATACGTTTGGGTTGAGCTCCCACTCGCCGGCATCCACCTGAACCCTGCTGAGAAAATCCGCCGTCACGTTGTCCTTCCGGGCAATGTGCGCCGCCGAGATGGCCTGCAGCCGGGGTTCTATCCATTCGAATAGGGCTTGCGCTTCCATCTCCATGCCCACACTTCCGGTGCCGCCCTGACGATTTATGTATGCCACCGTCGCGGCATTGTCGGAGAGGACCCGTACCGCCTGGCGTGATAACAGGGTCTCGAAACTGAGCAACGCTAACCGCACCGCTCGAAGCTCCAAACGGTTGATCGACCAACTGCTCTCCTCCGGAGACCAGACCCCTTGAGTAACCCGCTCGCTGCAGTGTGCGCCCCAGCCCGTCAAACAGGCATCCGTCAACAGCGGAATCCAGACTGGCTGCTCCAAGGGCATCCCCGCTCGGAGTGAGGGTGGTCGAAGCCACCACTTCAGGTCCCGTCGCACCGCCAGGGGGCAAGGGAGGCGAGTGTTCAGGGAATCGGACTGGTTGGACCAGCGCCGGAGCAAGGCTCGTTGAAGCGAACGCATGTGGAAACGAGCCCAAGGCACCACCTCCAGGAAAGCCGCCATCGTTCCCAGGAGCTGAAGGTAGTGCCAGGCCGACGGAGCCGGGCGTTGTTGAAACTTGCGCACGAGAGACTGAAGTCCCGACACCCTGCGGTCGGGAAGAAAGACCGAGCCCCTGCGAGTATCGAACCGAACTCCCAGATATTCGAGAGACTGTGTCGGAATTAAGTGGCTCTTGCCGGGATTGACAACCCAGCCGAGAGACTGCAGTAGCTCGACGACCCTCGATGTCGCCGACATGCTCTCCGCTCGAGTTTTTCCGCGAATCAACCAATCGTCGAGATAAGGATGGACTAGCACGCCTTCCTTGCGCAAGGCCGCTGCCACGACCACCATGACTTTGGTGAATACACGAGGGGCTGTCGCCAGGCCGAATGGCAAGGCCTGAAACTGGAAGTGACCCCATGGCAGGGCGAAGCGGAGATATTTCTGATGATCTTCCCGAACAGGGATATGGAGATAAGCTTCCATGAGGTCGAGAGAAGTGAGAAACTCGCCCCTGCGAACGGCAACCAGCACTGACCGAAGGGTTTCCATTCGAAAGTGCGGTACCCTCAGACAGCGGTTCACGCCTTTTGAGATCTAAAATGGGGCGAAGAGCACCATTCCCCTTTGGCACCACGAAATAAATGGAATACCTGCAGAGACCATACTCTGCCGGTGGCACGGGCACCACCGCCCCCAACCGCAGCAGACGATCGAGGGTTTGGCGCACTTGAGCCGTCTTTCGAGCTCCCCGGCAGGGAGATGCCACAAAGGAATCGAGCACGGGTCTGGCCAAGTCCAGGGCATAGCCTTCCCGGACAATCTCCAAAACCCACTGATCGGACGTAATCTGGACCCAAGCAGAGAGAAAGCGCCGAAGGCGTCCCCCAATCGCCGGAACCTCTGCCTGGGCCCGCCGCCCTTCATTGGGACTTACGAGCGGCCGCCGGAGTTGCTGTTGCGAATCCTCTAGAGGCTCCTCGAAAGCCCCGAAAACCGGAAGCTCTCGAGATATATCTACCACGCTGGAATCCAGCCGTACGGGGAGAACGAAATCTACGAAAGTCCCGAAACTGTCCCCGAGAGGCCGGAAGCGACTTCCCTCGCTTGGAGCGATCCTCCGGTAGGCGACTGCCCTTGGATTCACCCAAATCCTTGACCAACTTGTCAAGGTCTTCACCAAAGAGCAGCCTACCCTTAAAGGGCAACATACCTAAACGCGACTTGGACGAACCATCTGCCGCCCAATTCTTCAACCAAAGAGCTCTGCGCGTCGCTACCACGGACGCCATGCTATTGGAGAGCGCCCGGATAAGATCATAATGGACATCCGCCAAATACGCTGAACCAGATTCCAAGCGGTGGAGCTCACTTAAGTCGTCGGTCTCCAAGGAGGGCGCCTGACGCAGCCGCTGAACCCAGCGCAAACAGGCCCGAGCAACCCAAGCCCCGCAAACGGAGGCCTGCAAGGCCAGTGTGTCCGCCTCAAAGGACTGCTTCAAAAGGCCGTCCATTTTCCGGTCTTGCGGCTCTCTCAACGCCGCACTACCTTCCACCGGGATCGTTGTCTTCTTAGTCACAGCCGACACCGCTGCATCAACCTTAGGAGCTCGGAAACGCTCAAGATCTTTTTCAGCCAAGGGATACAGCCGACGCATGACCTTCACGCCCTTGAGACCCGATTCAGGAGTATCCCACTCCGCCTGGATCATTTGATCAATGACCTTGTGAATGGGAAAAACCACCTGAGTCTGACGCACCGCCTGAATGATGGGGTCCGCACCGTCGGCGTCCTCAACCGGAGGTGGCGGTGCCAGGCCAAGAGTCTGAAGCGCTTCCGAAACGAGCGCAGGCAACTCTTCCCGTCGAAACACATGAATAATCTTAGCCTGATCCTCCGGTTCAGGGAGTTCGCCTTCCTCCAAGGCCTCCCCCTCCGCCTCCAAGTCGAAATCTGGATCCTCCGCCTCTGGCCAATCCGCCTCAGACTGGAAGGGTTTGTGTAGCCTCCGCCGTTTAGACGCCGGGACGCCGGGCAATGCACGCTCCGCCGCCGCCGCCGACTGGGCCGCCACCTCGGTAACCGAAAGGGAACCAGTGGCTATGCTCTGACGCCTACGACAGAACGCTTGATGCATTAACAAAATGAAAATCGGGAGAGAAATCCTCCAAGGGCAAGGCCACCCCGAGGTCCGACTGCTCCCCTGCGCCCAAAGGAAGAGCCGACGGAATCCCCGATGGACCTTCTAGGGGCGATTGTAACTCCCCAGCGGAGGAACCTGGCTGCGCCGAAGGAGCCAAGGAACTCTCCAGTCGCTGTTCCATACTGCAAGACACCGAAGTGCAGCGTTGGCAGACGCCTGTCTCCAATGCAGAGCCCCTCCGGGATCCACAAATTACACAAATGGACCCCACGGGCATGGGATCGCAAGGGCCAAAAAAAAAATGCCTGTCAGCACTGCAATAACAAAGGATTCACTGCCACAGAAGAACCAGCACCCAAGCTGGGGACTGTGCAGTCAATGATTTTTATTTATTTATTTTTTTTTCCCCAGATACGAAGTTATTTAGTTATGTGCTGTTGTGCATTCAATCAGCCAGTTAAGGACTGCCCCTCGGACCGCCAACCCGAGGACTGTGCCAAAGCAGCCCAAAAAAACCTTGCCAGCTGCAGAGATACAGGCAGCCCCGTTAAAATACAGCCCAGCAAGAGAGGAACTGAAAAGAAATGAAAATAAATGAAGAAAATAAAGACCCGGGGAAAGAATCAATGGACGTCCCCGGCCCACAGAAAAAAGAAAAACCTACGCGTGCAGCGCACGCTGTGAAAAGCGCGGCTCGAAAAAATGGCCGCTGCAAAAGAAAAGCTTTGGCGCGCTTTTGCCCGGCGCGTGGCCTCCGCTCAGGAAAAAGAAGAAACCGCCGCCGCCGATCGACTCCCTCACACCCGCAACACTAGCGACCCGAGAAC
Source organism: Ichthyophis bannanicus (assembly GCA_033557465.1). Taxonomy (NCBI): domain Eukaryota; kingdom Metazoa; phylum Chordata; class Amphibia; order Gymnophiona; family Ichthyophiidae; genus Ichthyophis; species Ichthyophis bannanicus. The sequence continues at coordinate 61,822,345 of CM066045.1, forward strand.
CCCCCGAAAAGGAAAAGTAAAGCCGCAAAGGCGAAGCAGATGTGAGAGACGCTAGGCCAGGGCAGCGTTGTGACTGCCGACCGCCGTAAGCACTCACCGGCACTTGTGAAGCACACTCCCGACACACTGGAGAGGTGCTACTTTACAGCCGCCGCCGGAGCTCTGCCCCGAAGAGTCCTGGGGCAGAGATCTGAATCAGTAAAGGAGACAGGCAGGCAAAGACAAGGCGGCTTAGGCTGGGCCGGAGAGAGACCTCCGTTAGGTCCTCCCCCCCCCCTACGGAGTGATGTTTAAAACGGGAATTTAAAGGCACAGGTACCCCTAAATTAATAAAGGAAAAGAAGTCCTAATAGGACAAAAAATAAATCCAAAAAGGTTAGCTAGAGAAGAAAAAGACAAACTAAATTGAGGAACTAGTGAGCCCAGCTCAGCTCACTAACATCTTCCTGCTGCATGAAGACTGGACACACTGAAGTTCCAGGGAGGTCTGCTATGCTATTTCCAGTGGAGCTGAAATTTGATTGGTCCAGTCTTCATGCTGCAGGAGGAGGTGCACTACCCATTCGTGGAGGACTAAGCTGGAGGCTCGATAAGGAACCACCACAGATGCCACAGACTCCTAGAAGATGAGCGCCTCACAGTACAGTCGCTGGACCCTCTTGCTGGCTGGATATCCTTACTCATAGCGCCATCTGTCACCTCCTACCCTAAGGCAGGCAAGACTGGACTAATCACATCACCCAACTAAAAGAGGGAGCAGGCCCTCCAGGACAACTCAGAAACTGACTAGAATCCAGAGATGAGGCATCTCGCTTGCCACAGGTCAATGTTTCCTGGAAGAAGACAGCGTTAAGGCACATATCACAACAGTGAGTGCTAAGGCTGCGGCAGCCCGAACCCATATGTATACTGCACTTTTATTGCAGCATGCGTTAACTGCGTTTTTACTGCAAGGTGCATTACAGGCGCTAGGGTAAAAGCATGTATTGGAGCAGCTAGGCAGAACGTGCGTACAGACCATGCGGCCATCAGGTGCACCAGCGTAGTAGTACGTTTCCTAACGCATGCAGAAAACAGCAGGAAACCCCCACACTGCGCCAATGGTCATCAGCAGTCTAACCCGAATTGCATCCCACAAAGATGAAATCGGGAGCCACCAAAGACAATGACAAGGTCAAGCCTTGGTACTCACCTCGAGAGCCCCAGGCAGAGGATCCATGCTAGGCTCAGCTCTACTTCCATGAAACTGTTTTACTGGCTTTTGTAGCACTGCATTTAAAGTGGATAGTGGGCAGATCCCTCCAAGAGCCTTTTGCAAACTCTGGGAGAGAACAGAGTAACATAGTAACATAGTAAATGACGGCAGATAAAGACCAGCATGGTCCATCTAGTCTGCCCAGCACGATGGCAAGAGTAGGTGCACCTGCCACTCCGTGCAGGCCACCCCTCCCCATGTCCCTGTTTAGGGGTGAACCCACCACCCCATGCAAGACACCCTTATTTGTTGAGAAATTAGATGGTTCAGTTTATTTTGATTTTATCCTGTTGCTATAAAAGGGATCCACTGTGTCTGTCCCATGCCATTTTGAATTCCGTCACCGTATTTTCCCCCACCACTTCCATCGGGAGGGCATTCCAAGCATCCACCACCCTTTCCATGAAAAAGTATTTCCTGATATTGCCTTTCAATTTACCACCTTGCAGCTTCCTGTTGTGCCCTCTAGTTTTACAGCTTCCCCGTCTTAGGAAGAGGTTTGTTTGTTCATTATATCCCTTTAAGTATTTAAAGGTCTGAATCATCTCTCCCCTGTCCCTCCTCGCCTCCAAAGTGTACATGTTTAGGTCTTCAAGTCTCTTCTCATAAGGCTTCTGACGCAGGCTCCAAATCATTTTGATCGCCTTCCTCTGAACAGTTTCCAGTCTTTTTACATCCTTTGCAAGATACGGTCTCCAAAACTGAACACAGTATTCCAAGTGAGGCCTCACCAGTGACTTGTACAGTGGCATAAGTACCTCTTCCTTTCTGCTGGTGATTCCTCTGTATGCAGCCCAACATCCTCCTGGCTTTTGCCACTGCCTTGTCGCACTGTTTTGCCACCTTGAGATCTTCAGAAATAATCACACCAAGGTCTTTCTCCTGATCTGTGCACACCAACCTCTCGCCCCCTATTGCATACATTTCCCTTGGATTTCTGTTACCCAAGTGCATGACTCGGCACTTCTTCGCATTAAATTTTAATTGCCAAGCATTTGACCATTCTTCCAGCTTTTGTAGATCTTTCCTCATGTTAACCACTCCCTCGGGGGAGTCTACTCTGTTGCAAATTTTCGTGTCATCTGCAAAAAGACAGACTTTTCCATTCAGTCCTTCAGCAATATCACTCGCAAATACATTGAACAGTGCTGAGCCCAGGACCGACCCCTGGGGCACCCTGCTAATCACCTTCCCTTCATCCGAGTGAGCTCCATTTACCATCACCCTCTATCGTCTGTCAGTCAACCAATTTCTGATCCAATTTACCATCTTAGGATCCATCCCCAAGCTACTGGGTTTATTGATAAGCCTCCTATGAGGAACAGTATCAACGGCTTTGCTGAAATCCAGGTAGGTGGCATCCATCGCATGCCCCGATCTAGCTCCTTAGTCACCCAGTCAAAGAACTCAATCAGATTTGTTTGGCAAGATCGTCCTTCTGTAAAACCATGTTGCCTCAGGTCTTGCAACCTGTTGGTTTTGAGAAAGTTCACTATTCGCTCTCTTTCAGGAGCGCCTCCATGACTTTTCCCGCCACCGAGGTAAGGCTCACAGGCCTGTAGTTTGACACTTCTTCCCTGTCACCACTTTTGTGTAGAGGTACATCAGCCCTTCTCCAGTCCTGAGGAACCTCTCTTGTTTCCAAGGATCTGTTGAAAACATCCTTTAATGGCCCTGCAAGAACCTCCCTGAGCTCTTTCAGTATCCTGGGATGTATCCCACCCGGTCCCATGGCCTTGTCCACTTTTAGTTTTGCAAGTTGTTCTTCTGTGAATGGTGTGGTAACTACTTCATTCCCATTTTTATATTTGGGAGTCACAGGTGGTCCTTCTCCAGGACTTTCTATAGTAAAAACAGAGCTGAAGTATTCATTTAGCAATTTTGCTTTTTCAATGTCACTTTCCACGAGTCCGTTCACAGCACTTCTGAGTCCTGCAATTCCACCTCTGATCTTCTTCCTTTACTGAATATACCTGAAGAAGGTTTTGTCACAACACTTCACATCTTTAGCCATCTTTTCCTCTGCCTTTGATTTTGCTATCCTTATTTCTCTTTGTGTTTGATTCTGTATTCATTTCTGTGTTCCTCTGTTTGCGAGCTATTGAATTTTGCGAAAGCTGTGTTTTTTGCCTTTATTTGAGCAGCCACTTCTTTGGAAAGCCAAATAGGCTTTCTTCTCCTCTTGTTTTTGTTTACTTTTGTTACATATTTATCTGTTGCCCCTTTTATTGCCACCTTTAGTTTAGCCCATTGTAATTCCACTTCCTTTATCTCCTTCAACCCTGTCAGCTCCTCCTTTAGGTACTCGGCCATTTTATTGAAGTTGGTATTTTCAAAGTTTAGGACTTTGAGCCTGCTATGATTGGCCTGTACCATGGCTTTTATCTCAAACCACACCGTGCGATGATCGCTGCTGCTCACAGGGGCACCCACCCAGACATTCGACACGCTACCGCCGTTGGTAAGCACTAAATCCAGTGCTGAGCTTTCCCTGGTTGGTTCCATCACCATTTGTCTAAGTAACGCATCTTGGAGAGCATCCACAATTTTTTTGCTTCTTTCCAGATTTGCAGAAGGAGTAATCCAATCCACATCAGGTAGATTAAAGTCACCCAATATGATCGCTTCCCCCTTTGTGGCTATCTTGGCAATATCTATAATCAATTCGTTCTCTCTCTCTTCAATTTGTGTTGGAGGTCTATAGACTACAGCAGTATGGATGACAGTGACATCTCCTCTTTCCAACACAATCCAGAGTGCTTCTTCTTTTCCCCATGCCCCCTGCATTTCAGTAGCTTTAATATTGCTTTTTACTAAATTAAACCAAAACCACCTCCCATATTTATATCCTAATCTTAAGAGAGACAGACAAACATAACAAATTTTATGTCGGAACGCACACTTTGAAGAAAATAAAATTTCCCTCTTATGGTGTGATATTCCTTTCTATATTTATTTTTAGGGACGCAACCCCAACATAAAAGTTACTGAGAGTATTTTTTAACCCTCAATACCAATCAGTAAACACACTTCTTCTACTCCCCAACAATGGACTGAGAGAACACTTAGCTGTAATAAAATGAATGACATCCAGTTAGTGCATAAGCACAAAGTCAGAATCTTCTACTGCCAATGGTGTCCTTGCTATTGCTTTTGACATACAAGGCTACTCCTCCTCCTCTTCCATTTCCTCTGTCTCTTCTGAATAGATTATAGCCAGGTATGGCTATATCCCAATCATGCGATTCGTTTAGCCATGTTTCTGTAATGGCCACAATGTCCAAATCCATTTCCACCATTAGGGCTTCTAGGTCTGGAACTTTGTTGGCTAAGCTTCGAGCATTTGTGCTCACTGCTTTCCAGCATTCAACTGGCTTGCGTGTATTTAGCGTTGATTTTGTTCTGTCTACATCTTCCCACTTGTTTATGATGTGTGGTTTAAATGTGTGACTGTTTCTGATATTAATCTGCTTTTGCAGGGGGTGACGTCCAGAGCTTGACCTTGGAGGGAGGGGGACTGAGGAGGAGGAAAGGGGCAGTGAGGTTGTGTGAGGCTGCTGCACTCTTCCAGACTCTTCCAAATCCTTCCAACTTTTGGCTGTTCAACAGGCCGCTATCATGGGAAGAGCATGGAGCTGAACCAATTTTCCCTCCTCCTATGGCATTGAAAAAAAAAGACTGCACTCTAGTGGAGCCTCTCATGTTGCCTTCAGGCTCGATCCTTGAACCCTCCCTTGCTCTTGTCCCTTACATTCTCATTATGATTAACTTGTCTTTCCTCTGGATTTTTCCCCTCTCATTGGAAACATGCCTTGGTACGTCCACTCCTCAAGAAACCCTCCCTTGATCCTTTAGTCCCAGCTAATTACCACCCAGTTTCCAATCTTCCTTTTCTTGCCAAGATCATAGAAAAAGTCGTCTTTGCACAACTCTCTCAGCACTTCAATCCATAAGCTTCCTGAACCCTCGCCAATCGGGCTTCCGCCAGGGTCACAGTGTTGAGACAGTTATGGTTGTACTATTCAACGAAGTTCACACTGCACATGACAGGGGTGATATTTCGGTGGTAGTCTCCCTTGATCTGTCTGCCGTTTTTGACCTAGTTGATCACTCACTTCTCCTATCCCGCCTTCGGAATGCTGGCCTTCGGGGCACTGTGTACCGTTGGTTCCATTCTTTTCTTTCATTTCACTCCTTTTCCGTGGCCTCCCCCTCCCGATCTTCATCAGTATCCCCTTCTGACTCCACCCCCCTCCCTTGTGGTGCTCCTCAAGGCTCTGTCTTGGCTCCCCTTCTATTCAATCTCTTTCTCACGCCACTTGCTCTATGCATTCAACAATCCGGTCTGTCAGCCTTCTACTATGCAGATGACATTATACATCACACTGACCCCCTTCACCCGGATCTTGGTCCCCTTAATTCCTGTCTTGCTCTTGTAGCGGAATGGTTGTGTCTTCATCTCTATCTCACAAAAACCTCCTCCACTTGGTTCCCTTTTGGTGGTCCCTGTCCCTCACTTGCTCCCTCCATCGGAAACTCCACTATCCCTTTAGTCTCCTCCTTCCGATATTTGGGTGGTGTTCTTGATTCTAATCTTATACTTAAGGACCACATCTCTCATCTTGCTAAAACTTCTTACGTCACCAAATTAGGTCTATCCGCCCGTTTCTTTCTTCCCCTGCTCTAATTACTCTCATCTTATTCATAGTAATAGCTCGGCTCGACTTTTGTAATTCTGTTTTCTCTGGTATTACTCGCACCCGCTTACAGCTCATACAAAATACTGCAGCTAGACTCATTACTCACTTCTCCTGTAGAGATCATATCACTCCTCTTCTGTATCATTTACAATGGCTTCCGATAGAATTTCGTTTACATTACAAGACACTCACACTGGTACATCAAGTTATTCATAGGCATACACCACAGTATCTTACAGATCTTCTCCAATTTCATGTTCCCACATGCAACCTCCGTTCCCTTCATTTTTCATCTCATCCAATCATTTAATATCAACTGCCTGGTCTATGCTGACGACGCCTTGATGTACATGCCAATTTCGACAGAACATCTTGAACTATCCCCACTTATCAGGTGCTATGATGCTGTCACAGACTGGCTAAATGCACAAATGCTTAAGTTAAATTTCAAAAAGACAGAAGCCCTCTTCGTCACCAGGAATCCGGCTTTTACTCCACCCCTGTCTATCAAGGTTCGCGACGCAGATATCATATGCAAGACTACAGTAAGATACCTAGGTGTAACGCTTGATCAGCAACTTAATATGAAGGCTCATATCAAAAACATAAAGTCGGTCTACCATAAAATCCGGACCCTCCGCAATCTGCGTCAACTGTTAGAGCCTGATGACTTCCGAACTGTCTTTCAGGCCCTAATAATGCCTCACTTTGACTATGCCAATGCGATCTTGTATGGTCTACCTAAGTGCACGACTAACCCCTTACAATTTGCAATGAATTCAGCTGCAAGAATCCTTCATGGAGCCTCAAGAAGTTCTCATATTACCCCAATACTAAAACAATTGCACTGGCTACCCATACAAGCCAGGATCTCATTCAAGATCCTAATTATGACCCACAAAGCCATCAAGAAATACCCTGCTACTGCCATTACTGACCTAATTTCAATCACACCTCCCAATCGAGCAAGGAGATCGAATGCCGCAAATACTGTCATATTACCTAAGGCAAGCACGAAGTGTTCTCAATTCACTAGATCCAGAGCCGCCTTCTTTGCTCCATCCTGCTGGAACGCACTACCAGCAACTATCAGAACCATCAGTGAACTCTCCCAATTTAGGAAGGCACTGAAACAACACCTCTTTCTTCATCACTACGATGCTGCAGTCTTCCCCCCACACCCACCCACTCTCACATCTCAATGCAGCACCTCAAACTCATGCACGTCACATTCCCAGACTGATCACTTGCAATCACACCTTCCCCTCCAACCACCATGAGAAACTTATGCAGTGCCGCATAACTCATTATATTGTTGCATAAAGTAGACTGTATTTATTCATCGTGTCTCCTTGTTAAGGGACTGGTTATTTATACCCTATTTTACCTGTTATACCTGCTTAATGCATACCCAAGTTTAATTTTCCTGTTTAATGTATACCCAAGTTATTATACCTGTTTCACTGTAAGCACAAATCACGAAATTGAGATGTGCAACTCTTATGTTCATAGTAAACCGCACTGATGTCGAATAGCGCGGTATAAAAGAGACTGCAAATAAAATAAATAAATTTTAACCATCTGCATCTCCCTTCCCCTTCATGTGCACATCTCCAGTCCACACGTCACTCTGCCTTTTTCTTCCACGGTCCTGCTCTCTGGAATTCCCTGCCTACTCCCCTTCGTCTTGAACAGAATTATCTCACTTTCAAATCTCTTCTGAAGACCCACCTGTTCACCGTTGCTTATAACCTCCCAGTATCGCAAAATTGAACTGGTTTATCCCTGTTTTGTCTGACCTCCTCTTTATGTCTTGTCTTCGCTTTTCCTGTCGCTTCTTTCCTGTTATAATTGTAGTTCTTTTCCTTTTTCCGTGGCTTTTAAGCCATCCTGTATACAGTTTTTAATTGTACACCGCCCTGAGTCATAAAGGGCGGTATATCAAATGTGAATAAACTGAAACTGAAACTCGAGTGTCACCCTCAAAGTGATCTGTCATGAGCATTTTTATCAATCTTTTCCTCTCAATTCTTCATATATTCTTCAGAGAGGAGAAATCCATCCACCATCTGCTGGAGACAAAGAAATACCGAAGGGACCTCCGGTGGCTGAATAAAATAGAGGCACTGTAGTAATTACATAATGTAAACCGCTTTGATTGAAGGATAAGGTGGTATAGAAAACTGGTTAAAAAAAATAAAGTAATTGAAACATGGGCTTTTCATTGGCCTTTGTCTCCACCAATCTGCTGGTAGGGGAATACAACCCACTTGTCTGGACTGGTCTAGCAGAATATGGAATAGGCATCATGCAGCCATGTTCTGCAGCATTTCTGTAACAAAGCTATGACTGAGAATTTTAAAATTAGAACTTTAGTAAACTAACCCCCCATGGGAGGAGGGTACCTAGGAACTCATTCCCTAAAACATAATACTCAAGGGAACCTTGGGCCAAAAAGATCCCTCACTAGTCCATGAATAAAGAAATGGCAACAGAAGGTCACAGGATACAGGTTGGCATCTGGATTAGTTAGACTTAAGGAAAGACAATTAGCAAGATCAAATTTCTCCTTCCTTTTCATCCACCAGACCAGTGCAGAACATATGGAATGTAAACTGCACCCTTTACATTGGGCGGGATGCTACTTTTAAGCACCTTGATACAAAAAACATCCTCCCTTGCACAGACATCCAGTCTATAGAATTTCATATAAGAATGCAAGGAGAAGCATGTCACTGCACAACAAATTTCTACCGTTGAAACTGAATGCGACTCAACCCACAAGACTGTCATGTCTCTGGTTGAATGTTCTCCAAAAGAGTGTGATGGAACTCAATCTTTGAGAATAGAAGCAAAGAAAACTCTCTCTTTTATTCAATGCGCAAATGGTAGCCTTTGTAGCAGCGTCCCTTTCTTTGTGCCAAACATTAACTACTGATCTGACTGAATAAAGTCATTGGTCACCTCCAGATAGCATATGAGCACCTGCCAAATATCTAAGGGGTATGTTTACTAACCGGCGGTAGCAGCTTCCGTGTGATAACGGAGCTGTGGCCCCACTGAAGTCAATGTTATTGTTAAGTAAAAAAGAGCCAAACGACGAAACCTGGAAACAGCACAAGCACTGGCAAGTCAAATGCAAGGCATTGATAAGGCAGGCAAAGGGAGAATTTGAGAAGAAGCTTGCTGCGGAAGCAAAAACGCGAAATAAAGACCTTTTCAAGTACATTCGTAGCAAAAAACCTGTGAGAGAGTCAGTTGGTCCATTAGATGATAAAGGGGTTAAAGGAGCACTAAGAGGCGACAAGGCGATAGCAGAGAGATTGAATGAATTCTTTGCTTCAGTCTTTACTGAGGAAGATGTAGGGATGTTACCCATGACTGAAGTGGTATTTAAAGGTGCGGAAGAATTGAAGGAAATATCGATACATCGGGAAGATGTATTACAACTATCAGATAAACTGAAGAGTAGCAAATCACCTGGGCCGGATGGTATACATCCAAGGGTGTTGAAAGAACTGAAATACGAGATTGCAGACCTGCTATTAGTAATCTGTGAACTATCATTAAAATCATCTCTAATACCTGAAGATTGGAGGATCGCCAATGTAACACCAATTTTTAAAAAGGGTTCCAGGGGTGATCCGGGAAACTACAGACCGGTGAGCCTGACATCAGTACCTGGAAAAATGGTAGAAACCATCATAAAGAATAAAATTACTCAGCATGTAGATAGTCATGACCTAATGGGAGACAGCCAACATGGCTTTAGACAAGGAAGATCTTGTCTTACTAATCTGTTTCTTTGAAGGAGTGAATAATCAGGTGGACAAAGGTGAGTCGGTTGATATTGTGTATCTGGACTTTCAGAAAGCCTTTGACAAGGTCCCTCATCAGAGACTTTTGGCAAAACTAAAGAGTCATGGGATAGGAGGCAGTGTACTATTGTGGATCAGGAACTGGTTAAAAGATAGAAAGCAGAGGGTAGGGCTAAATGGCCAATTTTCCCAATGGAGAAAGGTGAATAGTGGTGTACCCCAGGGATCTGTGCTGGGTCCGCTGCTTTTTAACATATTCATAAATGACCTGGAAAGTGGAATAACGAGTGAGGTTATCAAATTTGCAGATGACACCTTACTTGCCTTCACCAACGCGCTGCACGTTGCCCATGAGCACGGGGATATCTCAGTAGCTATAGCACTCGATCTATCTGCTGCATTTGACTTAGTGGACCACTCCCTTCTTCTTCTTCACTTACGGGAAGCAGGTCTTTGTAGTGTTGTTTACCGCTGGTTTCACTCTTTTCTTTCCTCCCGGTCTTGCACTGTTCTCTCCTCTTCCCCTTCAACCCCCTCCTCTGACCCATTTCCGTTCACCTGTGGTGTTCCCCAAGGTTCAGTCTTAGCACCTCTGCTTTTTAACCTTTTCCTAGCCCCCCTTGCTCTGTTAATTCAGCAATCCGGAATATCGGCATTCTACTATGCCGATGACATCGTCCTCCTTCACCACACATCCCCCTCCTGTCCAGATCTCTCCCCATTGAACTCCTGCCTCACCACAGTAGCCTCCTTGCTGACACAAAACTGCCTTCACCTTAATCTCACCAAAACTATCGCAATTTGGTTCTCTTACAGTAATACACCTCCCTCACTAGCGCCTTCTTTCTCCGGCACCCCCGTTCCCCTAGTCTCTACCTTTCGGTATCTTGGAGTCCACTTCGACTCAGATCTCTCTTTTAAAGCCCACGTCTCTCACCTTACTAAAACTTCCTTCTTTTTCCTCCGCCAAATTCGAGCAATACGTCCTTTCCTTTCCCCAGCAGCCCTTACTACTTTACTTCTGTCACTGGTCATGTCACGGGTGGATTTCTCTAACTCGGTTCTCATAGGCCTCTCCAAATCCCAGCTTGCCCGCCTCCAGAGGATCCAAAATACCGCTGCCCGTCTTCTTACTTACTCCTCTCCCCGGGACCACATCACACCTCTACTCCTTCACCTCCACTGGCTACCTGTTCCCTTCCGCTCTCAATACAAATTGCTCTCCCTAGTGCACAACATCCTCCACACCAATACTCCACAGTACCTAGCTGACCTCATCTCTTTTCACTCCCCCAGGCATACACCCCGCTCCTTCCATCTCAATCGCCTCACTCTCCCTTCACCCTCCCTTGCCCATCTACAATTTACACGATCCTCTGCTTTCTTTTTCATAGGACCTGCCTTGTGGAATTCACTTCCCTCATCCCTCCGTCTTGAACCTAATCATAGCACCTTCAAGAAAGACCTAAAAACTCACCTCTTCTCTACAGCATTCGGTCTTCCCTCCCCCTTGTGTGACTTGTCCTAGATCTTATCCCTTCTGTATGCATCCTCTTCCTGTCTTGTCCTGTTTTTTTTCTATTTCTTTTCTCTTGAAACCATTGTAATTTCTTTTCCATTTCTTTGGCCTCGAGCCGCCCTCTTTAATTTTGTATCTTGTACACCGCTTTGCTTGTTTCAGAAAGGCGGTTTATCAAATAAAACTACCATAACCATACCATAACCATAACCACAAAACTATTTAAAGTTGTTAAAACCCAAGAGGATTGTGGAAAATTGCAAGAGGATCTTGATAAATTGGAAGACTGGGCATCAAAATGGCAGATGAAATTTAATGTGGACAAGTGCAAGGTTATGCACCTAGGGAAGAACAACCCAAACTATGGTTACACGATGCAAGGTTCCACATTAGGAACCACCACCCAGGAAAAAGATTTAGGCGTCATTGTGGATACCATGTTAAAACCCTCGGCCCAGTGTGCAGCGGCGGCCAAGAGAGCAAATAGAATGCTAGGTATGATAAAGAAAGGAATGGAAAATAAAACAAAAGATATTATAATGCCTCTATATCGTTCCATGGTGAGTCCGCACCTTGAATATTGTGTGCAATTCTGGTCGCCGTATCTTAAAAAGGATATAGCGATTTTAGAAAAGGTTCAGAGAAGAGCCACCAAAATGGTAAAGGGGATGGAAGGATACTCCTATGAAGAAAGGCTAAAAAGGTTGGGGCTCTTTAACCTGGAAAAGAGACGGCTGAGGGGAGATATGATAGAAGTCTATAAATTAATGAATGGAGTGGAACGGGTAAACGTAGATCGATTGTTTACCTTATCAGAATATAGAAAGACTAGGGGACATGCAATGAAGCTACAGGGTAAACTATTTAAGACTAATAAAAGAAAATATTTTTTCACACAACGTGTAAACAAACTCTGGAATTTGTTACCGGAGGATGTAGTAAAGGCTGTTAGTGTAGCTGGGTTTAAAAAAGGTTTGGACAAGTTCCTGGAGGAAAAGTCCATAAACCATTATTAAGAAGGGACCCAGGATATCAATGCTTGAACCAATACAAGCATTGTGGAACCTGTGTCCCTTGGGGAAACTGCTAGGTATGTATGACCTAGATTGGCCACTGTTGGAAACAGAATACTGGGCTTGATGGACCTTGGTCTGACCCATTATGGCATATCTTATGTTCTTATGTTCTTAGTTCAGTTCAGGTGATTCTGCGGGACCGTGTGAGGCACAAACGTCCTCAGTTGCAGGTCACTGGATGATCCACCATGACAATGCCCCAATACACACATCCAAAGTGCAGCAGTTTTTGGCCCAAAACATGGTTGCCATCCCTCACCCTCCCCTAGTCTCCCAACAGCCATCTGTGACACTTTTTTTCTTCTCTGGAATGAAAATGAAGCTCAAAGGACACATATTTGACACCATTGCAAAGATTCAGAAGAGACAAGGACTGTGCTGAAGAGTCTGAAGAAAGAGGACTTTCGGAAGGAGTTCCAACAATGGCAAGACCGCTGGGACTTTTGCATCAACTCCCGAGGAGACTACTTTGAGGGGAATGGTGGCCACTAAAATCTCAGGTTGGTGTATTTTTTATGGGGCCAGTTTGAGAACGTTTTGACAGCACCTCGTACTTAAAGAGCAGACTCCAATCTTCAATTATGTTGATCCTTCAAAGCTGCCTCCCTCTCCCTTCTATGGTTGCTGCCATAACAAAGGCATCCACTTTAGGAAGCTTCAACTTGTCTTGTATTTTGGGAAGCAAGCGAGAAAGCTTCCCTATGACCTCTCCCACTTGAAGACCTGTTTCAGGAGAGTCCTACTCTGCAGATATATCCTATAAAGCCTGATGAATAGCGAAAGCTTTAGGAGGCTCTCTGTTGCCCTTCAGGATAGGGTCTCCAGAAGCTGTAGCTTCATGCGCACGAGATGTGCAGTACTCAAGCATCCAGTGTCTGAATAATCATCAGAAAGCTCCTCTTCTTGAAATAGGCAAGCTACAGTAGGATCACGCCCTAAACAAACAGGAAGTTTGCCTTCTTTTAAAGGGTTTGCAATAATGGACCTTTTGTCTAGAAGCTAACAGTAGACCCTCGATCTGAATTAAGCCAAGAAACCTCCAACTGAACATCCCAGTCCATTGTGCCATCCAAATGTGGTCATTAGCAGAGAGTGCAGTTGGGTCACTAACCTGCCCCATGGACAACTGTCCAGACACTGCTCCTTAAGCTTGTTTCATCACAAAGGCCTTGTAAAGGAGGAAAACAAAACTACAAGAATATCCCACTATTACTTCTGCACGAGCTGCCCCCTTAGTCAAATCACCCATTTGAAAAAGGCTAAAGTTGGCTAGATATGCCTAAGATCAGAAACCAGGGATGGAAAAGGGGTAACATGAGGTTGTATGGCCAGAATGGTCATCTCTCCTCCACTTCTCTCCAGCCCTGCTGGCATGAGACTTTAAACCAGCTGAATGATCTCCTTTTTCAGTTGCTAGCCTACTCTCCAATATTTATGTCGGCAAAAGGAACACGGCTTTCTGACCCCTGCAGCATGAAATGCATTGTCCTAATGCCCTCCACACTGGAAACAGCATTTGGCCTGCTCCAAAGATGCTTCGATTCCACTTGTATGGCTGCTCAAATTTGCAATCTGATGTTGAAGGAGGAATTGGGACCAGACGTGGTTCCCTGCTAAAATCTGCCTCACCCACGGAGATGACTGCAGCAAAATTCTCCCTCACAGGCCCAGCACCAGGCTTGCTTCAGCACACTCCCTGGAAGCGCACCCTCCAGTGGTTTACCTCAGCAATACAGTGAACTTATCACGGGTACTGGAGGCAGCAATGTAAACTGAAAATAGATCAATTTTCCTCACAACCACCTCTCAGCTCTCCTGCTAGGCTTTATTTAATTTATTTTTTCAATAAGGCTGGTGGGGGGGGGGGGGGGGATTTAGGACAAAAATTAAAAAAGGGGGAAACCCCCCCCCCAAAAAAAACAACTTACAAACATCCAGGAGGGGGATAAAAAAAAAAAATAAAAAAAGGAGAAATTCCTTGTGCCTTCAGGCTAAGGTAAAGGGCCTGGACCTTTCCAGGTATAACCCAGCCAGTATTCTCCAGGGACTAAGCCATGGATGCTCTGACCACTTTGCCCAATTGAAGGCCCAGATTCTCACAACAAATTAGTCTGGCTGAATGAATGCCATCACCATATGCGGGAGAAAGAATACTGGAGAACATGTGCACACACATGCTCACAGCTCTGGCTCAGTCTGCTGATGGATGGGCACAACCCATGCAGTCTGGACTAATCTGATGAACGAAAAGAAAGACTGAGTTAGCTATGCAAGCGGGTTCCAACTGAACACTTGCTTACTGATATAGTTACGAGGGGACATGGGATGAGGATGAAAGGGGATAGATTCAGGCATGAAATGCGGAAATATTTCTTTATGGAAAGAGTGGTGGATCAGTGGAATAGTCTCCCAGTGGAGGTGGTGACAGTATCTGAATTCAAAACAGCGGCTCTCTAAAGGAAAAAGGGGACTGTTGTAGTGGTTGATATGGAAGGACTAGATAGAAAAAGACCACATGGCCTGTCGTCATGTTTCTAAAAGATAAGCTCTTATTAAATAAGCCAACCGTGTAAGCGTGCATGCAAGTCAGAAGATGAAGGAAACCACTCAGAGCAGTTACACAGGCTGATCTTACTTAGCAAATGTCATAGGCATACAGCAGAGATAACAGGACAACAGACCATGACTTTTATAGACCACACAGCCATGCAAATGGTGGAAGAATATCAGGAATAACCTATTTAATTTACATCGTTACTTACCCAATGGGCTGGCAAATTGCAAGGTACTGCCTATCTGCAAAACCATCTGAAGAGAAGGGGCCACTGTACGGTCTGACCTGACTCCTCCTACCTCCACTTTGGAAGTTCTCTAACTGTGGCCACCCAGCTAGCTTAACATCCAAAGATCCAGGATCTTGCCTGCTCATCTTTCCAAGAGGGTAGAGTGCAAAAGGAGGAAGGCGGCAAAAATTGTCCCGAATGAGGAGCTAGCAGCAGGGGGTCTATCCCTAGCAATACAGACAGAATAACCAGGCAGACTGGATGGGCTGGTTGATCCTTTTCTACTTTTACTTCCTCTATTTTCAAATATTTCTTGAGTAGTGTGGATTATATACATTGGCGGACTGTAAGGCTACCAACCTTGCTTCACATTTGCATCAGCTAAATCCAGACTGTCCAATGCCCACCTCAATGCATCCTTATGTTACTATTAGCACTGCACTAGTCAGCAGCTATAAATATTAAAGCTCTGGGTTATATGGTCCCTGATCCCACTGAATATACAAAGGGTGGAGGAGTCACGTGATGTGGTGAGAGCGGGTGGACGTGAACCACTCGAGCTCCGGGCCCCCCCCTCTCCGCACCAGTAGAGTGCCGTTTTTTCAGCCGAACAGCTGCATCTAAGTAAGCCAGCAGAGGGGCAGTCAAGATCTGCGAGCGGCAGCGGTGGATATGACAGCAGCAGTGAGAGCGGGATGCCGAGAAAAGGAGCGGTCTGCCGGAACGCAAAGATGGCGGAGATGCCTTTACAGCCTCGATCCCCGGCCTCACCAGAACTTGTTGAAGAGATCTCTCTGGTGGTGGCAGGTGCGCTATCGACACATTTGAGGCCCTCCATGGAAAGATGGACCTGCTACAGACTTCGATGGGAGCCCTGGGCAGCCGAATGCACGAGGTGGAGACCCGGATCGGGCACACTGAGGATAAGGTGGAGGAGCTGCTACACGAGGTAGGCCACATGAGGACAGTGCTGCAGGCGCAAGAAACTAAAATGGATGACCTGGAGAACAGGTCCCGACGCAACAATTTGCGCTTCCTGGGCATACCGGACAGCATATCGGACCGGGAATTAAAGTCCTATTTGGAGTCTCTGGTGACACAGATCTTGGAGGGGAGAGAAGAATGTGGCCAGATCTTGATAGAACGGGCGCATAGAGTGGGGCGTCGGCAATCAAGGGATGGAAGACCTCGTGTGGTCCTGGCCAAGTTTCTGCGGTTTCCACAGAAGGAAGCGGTGCTCAGAGAGGCATGGAAAAAAGGAACTGTCATAAGAGACAACATAAAGCTGAGAATTATGCAGGATTACTCGGCTGCACTGGGTCAATGCAGAAGGGCATATGTCCCCCCTCTGCCAGAAGCTGATAGAGGCCAACGTTAAATTTATAGTGCAGTATCCTGCTAAAGTGGTGGTCACTTACGAGGGAGCACGGCGGACTTTTTTTTTTTTTTTTCTTTTTTTTTTAAATTTTTATTAACTTTTGTAACAGTTACATTAGCATGTGCTCAACAGCTCCAAGGCATCAAGGATTCAGCAAACAACAACATAAGAGACAACCCTTCAACTAACACACAGTCCCTATTACCTGAATCCCATCCCTGACCCCCCCCCCACCCAACCCAATCTCCCCCCCCCCTCCCCTCCCCCAATGCTCTAGCTCAGGCTATGTAGCGACCAACTGAGAGGGCCCAACAGCGTACCGCCTATGCGGCCCTCTCAATAGTCAGCTTTCCCTAGTCATTTCTCCTCCTATCTGCCATCCCCCCACCCCCTCTCTATTTCCACCCCTCTTCCCTCAACCACCTCCAAACCCCTGCCCACACGGCGGACTTTTGACTCCGCATTGGAGGCCTCTCCCTACGTGGAGGAGCTCGCAAGTAAGACAGCGGTTCCACCCGCAGAGTGTCCGAGCAGTTTGGAGGCTGCAGCCTGAGCAGGTAATGCAAGAGTGATTGGATGGTAGAATGCTACTGGACGAACATTGTTTTGATCCCCTGCAGGGACTTGGCATCGCAGAGATTTGGCCAGCGTGGAGTGGTTGATGACTTGGCTATCCAAAGGCTCGGAGTTGTGCTGGATTACCAGAGTGGACCTGTACTTGGGTTTGTCTGCCACCATGAGAACCTGGACATAATGTTACCTGTTTGTGATGCTGATCAAGTTTGATGGCCTTGTTTTGTTTATGGGGAAGGTAGCTGGGGGAGGGGGGGGAGAGAAATGGTTGGGGTATTGCTGATTGAGAATGATGTCTAAATTGAATGGTGTCTCTGGGGTGGGGAGCAAGTGTCCATGGGGAGAGAAAGCCTGACTGTATAAGGGGAGTGGAGTAAAGGGGGGGGGGAGTAACTGCACACATCTCTAGCGACCCGGTTGGAGAGGAGGGTAAGGGAGACAGGATTAGGATTGAGGGGAGATGGAGGTGGGAGGGGAGGAGGGGAGAGGGGGAAGGGTGGTGGGGGAAAATCAGGGAAGGGGTAGCAGTAACCATGAGTGGATAGTAGTGTGGCACATGAGACACAAGCAAAATATAACAGGGGAGCTTCAGGCTGGGGAGGCTCCTCCTTGGGCAAAGTTCAGGGCCGAGTGGTGTATACCTAAGTTGCTCTGGCCACCCTGAAGATTATTTCATGGAATGTATGTGGGATTGGGAACCCGGTAAAGAGATATAAAGTGTTGAAGGCCTTAGCGAGGCAGAAGTGTGATATCGCCCTGCTACAGGAAACTCACCAGACTGCCAAAGAGCAACAAAAATTACAGAGAGATTGGGTGGGACAAGGCTGGGGGGCCCCGGCGGGGGGAAAAAGGGTGCGTGGTCATTTTGATTCAGCGACGGGTGAGATTTGTGCTGGAACGAGAAAACCAGGACCCGGCTGGAAGGTTTGTGTTATTGTATGGGGTGCTAGAGGGGAAGCCTATTGTGTTGGGGGTACCCCTATAGCCCCAATGCTCTGGACCGAGAGTTATACCCACCCTTGGCTTCTAGGGTGGAATAACTGCCAGATGCTCCCTTGATATTAAGGGGGGGACGGGACTTCAATGGGGTGTTTGATGTGGAGCTTGACACGACTAGGGGGGGCATAGTGCCCACTCAAACTGCTAGGGTGCTACAGGGGTTTCGCCAACATTTAGGAGCAGTAGACCCTTGGCGTCTGCTGCATCCGTCAGACACTTCACCCCCCAAATCCCGGGCGCATGGTTCGAGCGCACGGACTGACTATATTTTAGTGTTAGAGAGGCTCTTTGCCCAAATGGTAGAAGCGCATATAGGCCCTGTGGCGATTTCTGACCATGCCTTAATTTGAGTAGAGCTGGAATGGCATGATGTTAGCAAGCAGATGAGAATTTGGCAGTTCCCCCTAGATTTATACAGACACCGAGTTTCACCTATATTTAAAACAGAAGTGGCAAGAGTGTGAGTGCTACAACCAAGAACACCAAATAGATCCGGAACTATATTGGGAAACTGCTAAAGTAGTGATGCGAAGGGACATCATTGGCTATGCTGCAAGGAAGAGGCGCTTGGCCATAGAGCAGATTGTCTGCCTCAAGCGACAGCTGGTGAAAGAACGGAGGAAGTATGTGAATTGCCCCAGTGCAGCAAATAAGAAGGGGGTGTGGGAGGTTCAAGTAGTGCTTAATGAGTTGCTTCACCAGCGGGTGAAGAGATCCTTTATGTACTACCGCTACCAGCTTTATCGGTTCGGGGATAAGCCAAGAAAATTGTTAGCGCGGTGCCTCCAGGGGAGTAAGGTGTCTCGAGCGGTGGCAGTCCTGCAGGATGAGCAGGGTACACTGCATAAAGATGGCAAAGCGATAGCTCAGGTATTTCGCTCTATCAGAGGTTGTACTCGGGAGAGGAGGGATCCCTGTCCGATATGGAGAATTATCTTAGGGAGCTAATGTTACCCAGTTTGGGGGAGGAACAGCGGGCCCGATTGAACCAACCCATAATGCTCAGTGAAGTCCAGCAGGTTATCCAACAGGCCAGTTGTTTTAAGACACCAGGTCCAGATGGGTTGGGGGCCGAATTCTACAAGCTGCCGAGTGAGCTGGTGTCACCCACATTGGTGGCGATATATCATAGGAGAGTGGAGCAGGGCGTTTGTAGGTGGGGTGATAATCATGCGCATATTATCTTAATACCTAAGCCGGGTAAGAATCCTGTGCAGGCGGCTTCTTATAGGCCCATCTCCCTGTTAAATTTTGACTGGAAAATCCTATCAAAGGTTTTGGCAGATCGGTCGGCATTGATATTGGGGGAGCTGGTTCATGAAACCCAGGTGGGGTTTGTGAAGGGACGGTATGCAGTGCATAACTTGCGCAGAATTTTGGTGTCGTTGGAATGGGTCCGGGAGCACGGGCTTCAATCTTTGTTAATTACTTTTGATGTGGAAAACGTTTTTGAGCGGGTGAGTTGGAGGTATCTGAAGTTTTTTGCCATGGTATGGTCTGGGGGATTCTTTCTGTCAGATGGTGGACCTCTTATTTATTTATTTATTTATTTATTTTTTTATTTTATTTAACATTTCTTATATACCGCCTTTCATGATATCAAGGCGGTTTACATTGAACAAACTGAAATTACATTGAACAGGGCATTATAACTTGGAGATAACTATTTTACAGGGAACATGGGCTATGGAGGGTTAAGTGGCTTGCCCAAGACCACAAGGAGCACCTGTGGGACTAGAAACCCCAGTCCTTCCGGCCCAAGGTTGCTGTCCTCTAGTGGGATTTAAACCACCGACCTTCCGGCCTGAAGTACCTTGCCCCAACCACTAGTAACCCTAGTAACTAGTAACCCCAACCACTAGTAACCCTACGGCAGGAGTGTTATGCAATGGAGTGCTGTCTGACAGATTCCCCTTGGGGAGAGATATACGGCAGGGGTGCCCTCTCCCCCCCCCCTGCTATTTGTCTTATCCTTGGACCCTTTGGTGCAGAGGATAGAGGCGTTGCAGGAGATACGGGGAGTCCGGATTGGGAAGCAGGGTTTTAAAATGGCAGCATTTGCCGATGATATGCTGGTATACTTGCTCTCTCAGCTTCAATCTTTGCCTTGTTTACTCGAGGAATTCGCCCAGTTTGGAAGCTTTGCAGGACTTTGCATCAATAAAGATAAATCGGAAGCTTTAGATGTGTCGGATATGCTTAAAGGGCGTTAGGGTAGTCCTTTCCCGCTTAAGTGGGCGAATGATTCTTTTCTTTATCTTGGTATTCTCTTGACTAGGAATCCCAAGGAGTTGTATCGGAGGAACTTTGAGAGAGTTCTTTCTAGACTCCGTACACAGTTGCGGGCCTGGAACCCTCTCCCTTTGTCGCTGTTAGGTAGAGCAGCAGCTCTGGGAATGGTAGTGATGCCTTGAGTGCTGTATTGGATGCAGACTCTTCCTGTATGGCTGCTGCTACGAGACTTGAATAGTCTGGAGGGGGAAATCCAGGGATTTCTCTGGAAGGGTGCGAGAGCACGTATCCCGTTGAGCCGTTTGAGAGAGGGATAGGAATCCCGGACCCGCGTCTTTACATGCTGGCTTGCCAAGCGCATCACATAAGGGACTGGCTGGGTGACACAGATATATACCCCTAGGGCTTTAGAGGAAGCTATGGTGGCCCCGCAGACTTTGCTGGCAGTTCTACATGTGGAGGCGTCCGTGTTACTGGGAGGGGTGAGTCAGAGTGTCTTGATGCTGCCGGTGCGGAACACGTGGAGACAGCTGAATAGGTATTGGGGTAGATCACCGGCGGTCTCGAGCTGGCTGCCGTTGCAGGGGAATGCTAACTTTACTCCTGGCTCTGAAACTGCCATTTTTTGGAAGTGGAATCGGCTGGGAGTAAGAAATGTTAGACATGTGGTGGATTCAAAGGGGAAGTGTAAGCCCCTGGAGACTCTCTGTAGAGAATATGAGCTGAACTATAGTTCGTTTTTTGCATATATCCAGCTCTCTCATTATGTGGCTTCTCTTCCAGAGAGCGAGCTAACTGTGGAACGTTCAGCACAGATACTGGAATTTTTTGCATTAGGGGATGAGTTACCTCCAACGATCGAGCCTCAAGAAACGTTTATATTAATATATTGCGGTGTCAGATTACAGAGTGGAAGAAGCGTGCTGGGTGGCGGAATTGAGTCAGGAAGTGGCCCCAGGTTCAGTTCGCCGAGCTCTAAGCCGGATAGTGGGATTGGTCAAAGGGTCTAGGTGGAGGGAAGTACAGTTCAAGTGTCTAGTTTGAGCACACTTCTCCCAGAGATGGGCCCTGCGCAGTCATCTTACCCTGGATGGTAGTTGTCCAAAGTGTTTGTGCCCACTAGCGGATTTGGGCCATATGTGGTGGAGATGCCCGCAGATTCGTCAGTATTGGACGCGTATAAGTGCGTATATGGGTAGCTTGCTCCGGCAACAGATTACCTGGACAGGGTCATTAGTAGTCTTGGATCAACGTGGACCACTCCACCCGAAGGGGAGTGGGAACGCTTATTGGTGAGGAAGGCATGTCTGGTGGGTAAAGGCCCGATACTTCATAAATGGAGAGAGCAAAAGCCCCCTACATTCTGGGAATGACGTAATAGGTTCCATCAGTTGAAGTTGTTTGAGAGAAGGGGGCGAGAGATAATGTCCTGCATTGGTCTTCCTTCTTACTGGTCTGGGAACCCTATATTCAAAATTTGAGGCTGCGCATACGTAACGAAATTTTGCAGGTGGGCTAGGGAGGGGGTCTAGGTAATGTCTGGGGGGAAGAGTAGGACACCAACAAATATTAGGATAACGACGGTGGGTGGGGTGGAGGGTAATACAGGGATTATCCACTCATGGGGGGGGACGGGGGGCAAGATGTGTTGGGAAGGGGGGAAAGGGGGGATACAGAGAGGGCTGTGTGTGTTATAACTGTGGGTGGGCTGGTCTCGAGGCGGGGATGAGTCAATCCCGCCTGGGGGCGCTGTGTATTTTTGAAATATGTATAATTCTGGATTGCTGTATGATATGCTCTGTGTGGTTTAATAAACAGAGTTTCAAAAAAGGGTGGAAAGGAGAAATTAGACCTTACCTGCTAATTGTCTTTCCTTGAGTTCTCTCCGGGCCAGTCCAGGAAAGTAAGGTAGTCAACCTCCTCCAGCAGCTGAGGATTGAAAACTGAAAAAAACACTTTGCTGACAGCCCCTCTAGCTCCCCCCGGTGTCAGAGTCAGTCTTATGGAACAAAGCAGCAGAACTATATTTGCTAACCTTGAAAATAAGAGAACTAAATGTTGAACCGTGTTGAAATAACTACAGGCAGTATTCTTGAAAAACGTTCTCCTCCTTTTATACATTTAGTTTTATTATCTTCTTTGTGGCAAAGTCAACCATTTTGAGCATAAGGGAGGTGAACAGCATAAGGAATTCACCTTAACCAAAGGGCCTCTGTTAGGTGTGCAGGGTCAAAAGGCCAGAGCCACAGTTCAAAGGCAGAAAAAACCCCAGCTGGAACAAGTTCCAGGAAATGCTTGACAGTGTAAGAGGGATAGATTGCAAGCACGAGGACAAAAACCCTCACTAACAACTGCACTGATTATTCTGATGTCAGAAGGCAGGGAGATTACAAACACCTGGGAGAGAAAGAGGTGGTGTTGGATCCCAGTGAGTATAAACCTTGGTTAAACTATGGAGAGGATAGGAGGAGTAGGAGCAGTGGAAGGAGAAGTGGTTGGAGAAGGAGCAGAGGAAGTAGCAGAGGACAGTCTTCAGGGCAGTAAGGACGATGGAATGCTGGAGAAGCCAGAGCAGGTGCTAACTTCTGGAGACAGGCTGAGCTACCCATTGCTGAGAAAAGTGATTTCCCTAAATCACGTTTGCAACAAAGGTGGGAGCCAGGAAGGAGAGCAGCTTTCAGACCACCAGAGAGGTTGTCAGCAGGACACTCTGATCAAGTGGGTGAGTCAGAACCTATGCAATTGGGAGAACCAGTGTCAGAGCTAGGGGCAGAAGATATGTTATGTTGATGGATTGTTCTTTATGCCAAGCTCTAGACTTGAAGGGTTGAAAAGAGCCAGCCTTGAAAGAATTGTTCCTCTTGCTGAAATAACCTCAGAGCTAAGCAGTGAGAAAGTAAATTCCTGTGTGTGTTTTGAAAGGAGGAATTTACTGCAGCATAAGCTAGTGAAGTAAGGCTGTGATTCATGCTTCTGCGTCAGTTGTGTTGAAACTCTACAACAGAGAGAAAGTTAATTGGCTGCTAGAAGTGTTTGTGCTTTGCTCCTGTTTATAAGAAAAGCCTGCTATAAGAGTCTTGAGGGCACTGTGAATGCTTATTTCATAACCTAAGTTTGGTTCTTCACCTGGAAGTGCAGCCTAGAGAAAATTATGGCTGAGTGAAGATAAATTTGCCATAGAAGTAAAGTTTGTTTTTCTATTGCTCTGATTGACAAAGGACAATAAGGAAAGTGGCATCTTGTTATATGTGAAAAGGCTACGCTTCTGCAGTGAAGAGGACTTTAAAAGCCAATATTGAGTTCTGCTTGTTTTGCCACCAACTTGCTGAACCTTAAGCAAAAATCCTATAATTTAAAATTCTGTAAATGGTACCAGGAACCTGATCTGTTCTATTGTGTTCAAAATAAATTAATTTTTCTGTCATAAGCCTTACCCATGGTTTAACACGACTACAATCATTCTACTTAAAGCATAAATATAACAACTGATAGAAGGTTCTCAACCACCACGCCCTCAACAACTAGAAGACTAGTGGTTTTGGCGTTGTGCTTGTGACTTTTTTTTTTCACAATACTCTCTCAATTTTGAGCAAAACTCCCAAAAAACACAACTTCTCTTAAAGATGTCCTCCAATGTCCCCAGCTCCGGCCACCAGCTTGGCAACCACCTGTATGTCTAAAAACTTTTGGCCGAGGACCAGAACATCCCCAATTCTCGCAGACAATAGTGGGTGGGTCCTGGACTGGCCCGGAGAGAACTCAAGGAAAGACAATTAGCAGGTAAGGTCTAATTTCTCCTTCCTATTCGTCTCTCCAGGCCAGTCCAGGAAAGTAGGGTAGTACCAAAGTAGTACTTAAACCCGGGAGGGACCTGCGAGCCCAGAAACAATAGCCGAGGCCCCCACTCTAGCGTCTTCCCTTGCTTGAACATCCAAGCGATAGTGCTTAGCAAATGTATGCAGAGAAGACCACGTCGCCGGTCTACAGATATCCACTGGCGGAACCAACACATACTCCGCTCACGAGGTTGCCTGACCTCTAGTAGAATGAGCCCGGATCCCCACTGGAGCCGTCAAGCCCTTCGATTCATAAGCCGCCCTAATGGCATGCTTCACCCAGCGAGCGATAGAAGCCTTGGTCACCGCCTTTCCTTTTGCTGGACCCCCAAACAGTACGAACAACCTGTCCGACTTTCTAAACGGTTCTGTTTCTTTGAGGTATCTCTGCAACACGCGTCCTAAATCTAACCTCTTCAGCGACCGATCCCGTTTTTCCCCCTCGCGAGGAACAAAGGTAGGAAGGAAAACAGCCTGATTTACATGAAAACTGGACAGCACCTTAGGAAGAAAGGACGGCACCGGCCGTAACACTACTTTCTCCGCCGAAAACTGAATGTACAGCTCCCTGCACGAAAGCGCCTGCAGATCCGAAACTCTTCGTGCGGAACACAACGCCACTAAAAAGGCAGTCTTCCAGGACAACTCCCGGAGACTTCCTGTTGTCCTGGCCTCAAACGGTGGCTCTGTTAAGGCTTCCAACACCAAATTCAAATCCCAAGGAGGAACCACTTGCCGAACTGGAGGCCGAATGATTTTGGCCACCCTAAGAAACCGCCGCACATCCGGATGCGAGGAAATCAAGCAAACCTGCACCTTCCCTCTATAACAGGCCAGCTGCACCTTTAGAGTGTTGAGGGCTAGCCCCTTTTCTAGACCTCCCTGAAGGAAAGCTAAGATATCCGGCAGCATCACCCCCGAAGGCTTAACCTGTCGCTCTTCACACCACACTTCAAGTGGAGCTTCTCCTGGACTTCAACATGGTGGCTATCACAGACCGTGAGTATCCTCTACAGCGCAACCGTTCCCTCTCAAGAGCCAAGCCGTAAGTAAGAATCGATCCACTTGAGGCATTAAGATGGGACCTTGGCACAACTGAGACTGACTCGAGCGGGCAGCCTCCAAGGAGGAAACACCAGCAGACGCATCAGATCCGCATACCATGGACGTCTAGGCCAATCTGGAGCAATGAGAATCACTGTTCCATCGTACCTCGCTACTCTCTGAATGACTCGCCCTATTAGCGGCCACGGAGGGAAAACATACAGCAGCTGACCCGGCGGCCAAGGCTGAACCAGACCATCGAGACCTTCCGACATGTGCTCTCTGCACCTGCTGTAAAATCGAGCCAATTTTGCATTCACTTGAGTGGCCATGAGATCCAGAACTGGCTGACCCCACCTCACTGTGATCTCGTGAAAGATTGCCAAGTTCAGTTCCCATTCTCTGGGATCTATTACATTTTGACTGAGATAGTCCGCCTGAATGTTTTCTTTTCCTGCTACATGCGCTGCCGAAATCGCTAAGAGATGAGCTTCCGCCCATTGAAACAGATGACTCTCCTGTAGAAGCACTGTACTGCCCGTGCCTCCTTGCCTGTTGATGTACGATACTGTCACTAAGTTGTCGGAAAACACCCGAACCGCTCGACCCTCGAGCAGATCGACAAATTCCAATAGCGCTAACCAAACAGCTCTCAGCTCCAACCGATTGATCGACCAAACACTCTCTTCCGCCAATCAGGTGCCTTGCGCTATTCGCATCAAACAATGCGCCCCCCAACCGGACAGGCTGGCATCTGTTGTGAGCAAAATCCAGTCTGGCAGGTCTAATGGCACCCCCGCTTGTAGATGAGCGGGAACCAACCACCACTGCAGACTGATCCGCACCTCCTCCTAACACGGCAACTGTCGAGAGAGGATGATCCTGCGGAGACCATCTTGACAGTAACGCCTGTTGAAGTGGCTGCATATGCGCCCTGGTCCACGGCACCAGATCTAAGGTCGCAGCCATCGACCCCAACAACTGTAAATATCTCCAAGCCATCGGTGCCGAAATGCGCAGGAACATCGCAACCTGCGACAAAATCTTTTGCACTCTTTCCGCAGGAACAAACACTGAGCCTATCTCCGTATCGAAGAGAGCTCCCAGATAAGTCAATTGCTTCACCGGTTCCAAATGACTCTTCGCTCGATTGATGACCCAACCTAGCTGCTCGAGAAACTCCACTACTCGCTCGGTCGCCGAGAGGGAAATCAGATAGAGATGGCACTCGGATCAACCAGTTGTCAAGATATGGATTGTACCTGTATCCCTTCCTTTCGTAGCGCCGCTGCCGCCACAACCATTACTTTGGTGAAGGTTCGAGGTGCCGTAGCCAGTCCGAATGGCAATGCACGGTCTGAAAATGACCCATGGGAACCGCAAAACGAAGAAATTTTTGATGTTCCCTTCTGATTGGTATATGCAAATACACTTCCGTTAAATATATGGATGAAAGAAACTCTCCATGTTTTACCGACCGGATACCGACCTTAATGTTTCCATGTGGAAATGCGGAACCCTCAAACAACGGTTCACGTGCTTGAGATCCAGAATTGGCCGAAAAGAACCTTCCTTCTTGGGAACCACAAAATAAATAGAGTATCAACCTAAGCCACACTGGTCTGCAGGAACTGGCACCACTACCTGAAGGCGTAACAAATGCAACAATGTGTCGTTGACCGCAGTCCTTTTTGGCCGAGGACCACACGGAGAAGCCACAAAGGCATCTACCAGTGGGTGAGCGAACTCTAGCGCATAGCCATCTCTGATAATCTCCACAACCCACTGGTCCGTAGTTATGTTGGCCCAGGCGGAGAGAAGCTCCTTTAAACGATCTCCCACCGGAATCTCCGCCTGGACAGGCGCCCCTTCATTGCGGCTTCTTAGCCAAGTTCTGTTGGGAAGTAAAATAGCCCCTACTGAACCCCATGGCCCCTCGAAAGGATTGGCCTCTAGCCACAAAACGGCCTCGTTGATAAGGCGTAAAGCGAGATCTGTGGAACCTGCGAAAATCTCGCCCCTGACCTCTGTGTATTGAAGTCATCTTCGCCGCTCTCGGACGGTCTTCGGGAAGACAACCCCCCTTGGAATCACCTAAATCTTTCACAATCTTTTCCAAAGCCTCCCCAAAAAGCAGCTTGCCCTTGTATGGAAGCTTACCGAGTCGAGCCTTAGACGACGCATGCGCCGCCCAGTTCCATAACCAGAGAAATCGCCTAGCTGCTATCACGGAAACCATCGATTTTGCTGAAATCCTCACTAAATCATAGAAGGCATCTGCCAGATAAGCTGCCGCCAACTCCAGCTTTGCTCCTTCCAGTGAAGAGTCCCTCTTCCTTATCCGAACTCTGTTCTCCCTGAAGCCACCGGATATCGATGCTCTTGACACATAGGTGCCACAAACCGAAGCCTGAAGAGCCAAAGCACTGGAGTCCAAAGCTTGCTTTAGGAGCACTTCTAATCTACTATCTTGAAAATCTTTAAGAGCCGAACCGCCTTCTACCGGAATTGTGGTCTTTTTGGTGACTGCTGAAACTAAGGCATCCACCTTGGGCATACGCAGCAAGTCCTTTTCCTCCTGGGGAACGGGGTACAGACGCGCAATAGCAACACCACCCCTCAAGGAGGCTTCAGCTCACTCCCATTCAGATTCAATCATCTGCTTAATAACTTTGTGTATGGGGAAACAGCGCTGCTCTGATTTAAAACCCTGCAATAAGGGATCCTCTAACAGCTCCTGCTGAACCGTAGGGAGCACCATATTTAACGCAGCCAGAGAATGAGCAATTAACACTTCTAGTTCTTCTTTCCTAAAAACCCGAAACACATTCGGATCCTCGTCCGGCCCCAACTCACCCAGCCAAACTTTGAATCCTGCGTCTGAAAGAATCTCTCCTTCCTCTGGCAGCTGAGACACCGAACCCTGAGGTCCAGCTCCCTCTAAGGCTGTTTCTACTCCCTTTAGAATAGAGGAGCCCCCTTCCCCAGGGTCTGATCCTGTGCACTCTACCTTCTTAACCGCTGATATGCTGTCAGTAGAAGGAGAGATAGGTGCCTGAGACCTCTTCAGCAAATAAGCACTATGGAGAGCTAAAATAAATTCAGCAGAAATAAAGGAGTCCAACGACCCTTGTCCCACTGTTAAAGTTTGTTGTACTGTTCCCTCAGCAAAAGGAGCCTTGTGCGACTTAGATTTCCCTTTACCCGACTTTAATTGCAGCGTGGGAGAAACTGATGGCTCAGGTAAAATGGCCGCCGTTCCCGCTCTTTCTGAAATGCTCTGAGGTCTAACTAATCCCTCGTCCTCTGAGACTTTGAGACTCTCCATGAATTTTGCTGCCCCAGAACCGAAATAAAAGTAAAAGAAAACAACTGCACCGCCACGATCACTCTCGACCACTTCCAAAACTGCGAAGCTTTGAACGCGCCTTTGTAATGCTGATCCTGCCGGTACACGCGATGCACTCCTTGACAACAAGTAACGCCAAAGGAACCAAAACCCGCAGCGGCGAATCTAATGCCCGATACAGGAAGTTTAACCCTGTACCACTCTCCTACCTGAAAAGCAACGGAGAAGTTGAAGCTGCCACGATCCACTCCACCACTACTAGCGGGTAGCCGGAACTGCAGCGACCGGAGGCAGAGAAGCGGCTTCTGGGGCTCCTAGACCTTTTCCCCAATGCCTCTAAGCGCCGGAATCTCCAAGAGGCAGGCTCTGCCTCAAACCGAATAGATTTGGCGGCTTAGGAGAACCGGAGGTGCTTTCTACTTTTTTTTTTTTTTTTTTTTTTTTAAATAAAACTTAAAAAGAGAAAGAAAAATGAACACTTCCTCTGCTGATTTGCCCTGCCAGGGTAAACCAGTCAATGCTCTTAAACCACCTTATTCTCCTTGCTGATTTTCACTTTGTTTTTTGTTTTTTTGTTTTTTTAATGAGTACTTATAATTACAATCCTGTTCCTTTTAGCCTCTCTGGGGAGCCTGTCAGCCACACGTCCTGTTCAGCTGCTGAGGACTGAAAGACTGACTCTCTGACACCAGGGGGGGGGGGGGAGCTAGAGGGGCTGTCAGCAAAGTTTTTCAGTTTTCAGTCCTCAGTTGCTGGAGGAGGTTGACTACCCTACTTTCCTGGACTGGCCCGGAGAGACGAATAGGAAGCTACCTTGCATGTCACACAGCATATGACTCTGGAAATCCGATCTCAGATCTTCACAGAGTCAGCACCAATCACTAAACTGTACTATCTGGACAAAAATCTCCTAAGAACATGGCATAAGCTAATCCAGTACCATAGTGCACCCAGATTCATATTTAACAAAAATGTAAGAATAGAAGCTTGGTGGTGAAGATACCTTTCTGATCGTAAGAAAGCAGCAACGCCTCTGTATTATGATTTCATACATAGTAAAATAGTATATGACAGCAGATAAAGCAGTTACTTACCTGTAACAGGTGATCTCCGGAACAGCAGGAATTAGTCTTCACATATGGGTACGTCGGCGCCGACAGAGCCCGCACGGAAATGCTCCCCAGCATCCAATCAGAAGCCTTTGGGAGCATCCCTCGCGCCTGCGCGGTGACTTCCCGCCTTTCCCACTGCCTCTCCTCAGTTGAGTTTCATAGCTGAGACAGAAGGAGAGAAAGAGGAAAGGAAATAGATAGATACAACTCCTAGGGGAGGTGGGTGGGTTGTGAAGACTAATTCCTGCTGTTCCGGAGATCACCTGTTACAGGTAAGTAACTGTGCTATCTCCAGGAACAAGCAGGAATGAGTCTTCACATATGGGGACTCCTTAGCTGCGGGTGCCAGGGGAGATCCCATAAAATGCGTATCCCTGGAACAGGGCGGCATTTCCCAACCTGGATCTCCGGCATCCCCTGGGGGATGGGGGGTAGGAGTTGAATAGAGCAGAGCTGCAGAGGAACAGCGAATCTAAAGACTACAGGGAAAAAAAGTCTTTAGAATGTATGTCAAGTATCAGTAGATATTTAATGAACTAGCACAATACAGAGCTTACCTACTGGATAGTAGGAAGTAGACAGGAGATGCAGTAGCGGAATCTTCAAGGTAACTCCACTGCAGTGAGGAAGAAGTTCCAATCTGGGATGGGCAGCTGACCCAGGTGTCAACCGGGGCAGGAGAAGATCGTCAGGCCTCCAATGAAAAGCTTTATGGGAAAAGCTGAGAACTCTTGTAGGTACAGAGTCATAAACATTGAGGACTAACAGAAGAAACTGACCGATCTGGAAAGTAGCCCAGTCCGGAGGGGAAGAGAGGGTATGGAAAAAGCCCCTATTCCCAAGGAGAACAGAAGTGTATGCAGGAAAACTGAAAATGTACACTGTCTTTCCTAGCTGGTAGGAGATAGGAAGACATAGAAGTTTGAGACTGCATAGAAAAAGAGATGTATAACAAAAATAGAAGCTGTTGACGTCACAGCAGTAATTGTTAGTATAACCAGTCCCAGTTACTGAGCCGTATTATAAATAGGCAAGTTGACTGTCTGGACCCCATATGAAAATAAAAACCTAAGCACCGACAGTCAAAGAGATAGGTTAGACATAGGGTGTTATGGACATCTCCCAATATATATATATATATATATATATATATATATATATATATATATATATATATGGAAAGACATACATAGCTATATGTATGAGAATATATATGTCTAGACAAGCGTGATATATATAAATCTACATATAGAAATGCAGATAGATATATGTATAGATAGAAGCGGGATGGCTGATGCCCACCCAGGGTATAAAACCATGTATGCACAGGACACATACATACAGGAAAATAATTTTAAAAATGCATGCCTGCAACTGAGCCACAGAAACATTCACATGGGGAATGTGATGGGAAAGAATTCATCCCATAATAGGTGGTGAAAGCCACCTGAAGAAATATAGAGGATCTATTTCTGTGGAGCAGGAACGTAGGTCAGTGGAAGAACCAGCATGGTTGTGTGAAAACCAGAGGATAACAGCAGTCTGGTAAGAGTACGTCAGCAGTACCTTAGGACTCTGATATGTCCGAAGGACAAGAAGAACGCTGAGACGAAGATACCAAAGTGGCCCAGCGAAGGGGTTCAGGGGTATCATGTACGGGAAAAGTGTATGCGTTATCCAAGTGGAGTAGAAAACATAATGCCAAGCTGGAAAGAACAGGAGTATATTACAGCCAGATTGGAAACTCCGTGGACACACACGTAGAAAAAACTTGTCCGCTGGATATGAAAGACCCTCAGAGACAGAGCTCAATGCTCTGTAGCAAGGGCCTATAGCAGAAAGCTTCCCTGAGAATCACAGAGAGCATTGTGCAGGAGAATTATAGGTAAAACTGACAGAAGTCAGGTGTGTTGCCATATCCTAGGAAAGGATATGGCTAGACGAAGATAAGCTGCAGCGAGGAGTATTATGCAAGCTAGTTGCAAGTAGCTTGCAATGAGCACTAAGGTAATCACTGGAACTCCTGCATATACAGCAACTGAACCAAACAGAGGGGATTCTCCTGTATGAAAACAGAGAGCAAACAGACAAAGGCAGCGGAGAAGATTTCCGTTCCTGTCTGATGAGGTGTTCAGAGCACGCATTGAAGGAAAACAACAGTCTACACTGTGTTTCAGTATGGCACCAACTCAAGCAGGGGAGACCCTGGAAGAGAGGGGGCCGGAAAGTGGCTTACCCTATGGAAGGTCAGCTGAGGGAAAAAATGTCCATATGGGGCAGAACTATCATGGGATAGTTGCAACCTCCCTTCGTTGTAGTAAGAATGGGAGAATTCTGTAACCCATGGACAAAAATACCCCAAGAGCATAGCATACTGGAAAAGAAAAAACCAGTGTAGAGTTTGAGAATAAACTTCCGCTGAGGGGAAGTTAACTGTAGAGTGCAATACACAGGAACCTATGGGTGCTGGTTATGAGTAGACTGGGTAGAGTCTGGAGACTTCAGACTAGGATGAGACGTCCCTTGCTTGGGTACACCGGGAGGATGGGTAGAAGGAGGATGAAACTTTCTCTTCTTCGGGATAGACGGTTTGGTAGGACATTGCCTACGTCCTGGGGAAAAAGAAGGCTTAGGATGGTTTCCAGAACCAGGGAAGTCAGTGGAGCAATGAGCAACCTGACGTAAAGCCTCTTTATTGAAGAGATTTTCTCCAGTACAAGGAGAATTACCCAGTGTGTGTTGTGCCCATCTGCTCAAGTCTGAAGCCTGCAGCCACGCTGTACGGCGCGCTCCAATGGCAATAGCAGAGGATCTGCTAACAGACTCAAAAGAGTCTAGAGAAGCCTGGGAAAGAAACCAAGAGATATTCCTGCTATGATTAATAAGCAAGGAATAGTCAGAGGCCTTAGGTTCCGACAAAAAAGGAGACAAAAGAGATAACTTCTCTGTGACCTCCTGAAGCGTGAGACTCATAAAAAAATATGAAATAATTCTTGAAGCCAACATAGAAGTTTGGAAGGTCTGACGTCCAAAGGCATCAAGTGCTTTAGATGCACGACCTGGTGGGAAAGAAGAATGCTTCTTCTTACTTCTGACCTTCCTCATTGCTGATTCCACTACAATGGAATGATGCGGAAGTTGGTTTTTCTGAAACCCCGGAGAGGGAGGCACCTGATACAGAACATTCATGGCTGTAGAAGGCGCAGGAACCTTTAAAGGTGATTCCCAAATCCTCAGAAGGTCCTGCAGACTGATGCAAAGGAAGCATTATGGTTTCCTTTTCTGCAGGATCTTGGCCCAGAGCAGGACCAGGAATAGGAATGGTGCATAAAAGGAATCCTGCTAGATGGAGAACGATACTGACAGTTCTGATTCGAGGCAGTTTGTACTGCATCGTCGGTTCCCGGTATCGATTCCAAGCTAGGCATGGAAAGGATCGATGGCACCGATGGAACCGCAGGAAACGACATCGATACCGGTACCGGCATCGGGGACGGTAATGCCCTCGTAGCAGGCATCGGAGGTTGCCGAAGCGGTACCGAGGTAGCCAGAGAGCTTTGGTGATTATCCCCGATACTGCGTAGTTGGAGGCGACAAGGATCGGCTCCGAAACGCGTCGGAACCAAGTCATCTAGACTGGATATGGATTCCAGACTGGGCATCGAGACGAGTGTCGATGGTGGAATCGGCGAAGCTGCCACATGAAGGTCAATCGGAATCGTATCGATCGGTACCGAAGGCACCGAGGACGACGCCCGGTGAAGAGAGGAGCACCCGACACCGGTGCCGATGTCAGGGTATCGGCACCGCTCGAAGCCGGTACCCCCCCAAGCATGGCACCCAGGACACCCGATGACGATCCCCGGTGAAGAGTGGAACACTCGACACCGATGCCAATGCCGGGGCATTGTTACCGCTCGAAGCGGATACCACCCCCGAGCATGGCTCAGGTATGTTCTTGTGAGGAGTGAACCCCAGGAACAACCTGAAACCCCGTAAATGCTTTGGAGCCTGAAGACTCCCGCCGGGGTCTTATTGCCAATGGGGTCTTGAGGGCAAGGCCGGAGCCGTCATCATGCTGGGCATGAGACTTGCCCTTCAAGAATTGGCTAGTCTTAACAGACTGTTTGTGGGTTACCTGATCCTGGAGAGAAGAGTAAACCGAGGTCCTCACCAGAGGAGGAAAAACAGCATCGAGGGATACCCGAAAAAGAGAAGGTCTTCTCCCGATGCTAAAGCCCCATGGACCCGGGGAAAAAGGGTCAGGACCCAAACAGGTTAGACACCAGGCATTGAAGTCTAAAAAGAAAACCAAGTTTCCACAGTGAGGGCACTTCTAAGGGGAAGAAGGCTCCATGTTGGAAAGGCCTAGTAGGCCTCAAAAGATAAAAGAAAAAACTGAAGGGGAAATTATTTCCCTAAACCTGGAAAAGAGAAGAATAAAGCACCGGCGGAACTGGTATCGGCGGGGAAGACAGCTGCGACCACACAAAACAAGACAATAAAGATTTTAAAGAAAAAAGTTTCTGCGGTGACAGGAGGTACGTCCTGTTGGCTCCGCGGAAAAACGAAAACTGAGGAGAGGCAGTGGGAAAGGCGGGAAGTCACCGCGCAGGCGCGAGGGATGCTCCCAAAGGCTTCTGATTGGATGCTGGGGAGCATTTCCGTGCGGGCTCCGTCGGCGCCGACATACCCATATGTGAAGACTCATTCCTGCTTGTTCCTGAAGATAGACCAGTATGGTCCATCTAGTCTGCACAATAAGGTGGCTAGAGTGGTTATAACAACTGCAGCTCCGTGCAGGTCACTGCCTCTCCCCCACCCTATTTACTGAAGTTTGCTTTGATTTCATCCTCTCGCTATAAAAAGGGATCCACGGTGTCTGTCCCATGCCATTTTGAATTCCGTCACTTTATTTGCCCCTACCATCTCCATCAAGAGGTCATTCCAACATCCACCACCCTTTAAGTGAAAGTATTTCCTGATGTTGCTTTTACAGTTACCACCTTGTAGCTTCATCATATGTCTTCTAGTTTTAGAGTTTCACCGTCTTTGAAAAACCATTTGTTTGTTCATTAATACCCTTTAAGTACCCCTGTCCCTCCTCTCCTCTAGCATATACATATTTAGGTCTTCAAGTCTCTTCTCAAACGTCTTCTGGCACAGGCTCTGAATCATTTTGGTTGCCTTCCTCTGAACCATTTCAAGTCTTTTTTGTATCCTCTGAGATATGATCTCCAAAACTGAACAAAATACTTCAAGTGAGGTCTCACCAAGGACTTGTACAGGGCCATTAAATTCCTCCTTCTACTTCCACTGTATGCAGATCTCTCTCATGCATATTCATTGTGGTTATCCTGAAAACCTGACTGGCCTGGGGGTCCCAGAGGACTGGGTTGAGAATCACTGGGTTAAACCATGACAGCTTTGTTCTAAGACTACTTCTACAGGGACACAGTTCACATAAGATTGGGGAGGAAATAACCTTCACAGCAGTCTCTTTGGAATAAAGTTTCTCTCTAAGGAATCACTACCTAACCAGAGTCTAGTTAATTGGCTAGATTCCAAGAAAAATACCTTTGTCTAATCGACAATTACCCGATAACCTTAGCACACTAATTCCTATAATGGAAACAGGCTGCACCCCACTTAAATCAGCAAAATAATGAAAAAGCGAACGAGTACTTTGATAAATTTTACATTCTAAATACTGCCCATGTTCTAACTTGTGCATGTTTAATCTTTCCATTTGGGATCAAATTGAATTGGTGTTTCCCAACCAGTGCGTTATGGCACACTAACGTATCTTCAGATCCGATTAGGTGTTCCATGAAGAGTCCCTGCCTGATGCTGTGGACGAGAACAGAACCTGAGCTCTACTCTCAGCTGAGGCTCTCGGAGAGGCAGAAGCTCTTCTAGCGACAATATGAGCCTCGGAGTATAGAAATGAACGGGCAACACGCAGGGCAGATGGCTAGACCCTGCACTGCACACAGCATTGCCTCCTCTTCCCACCTCCTGAGCCTCTTCCTTTTGAGTCTTGCTGCTTCTGGTGGGGCTTCAGTGATTCTCAAGCTCTTCTTTTCACCAAAAGTCGACTCTGTGCCTCATACTAATAGGTTGGTGTGCCACATTACATTTGTATTAATGCAGGCAAGCCTTGGACTTGAAAAGGCTAGGAAAGATCAGCTTAAATGCTATGGGGGGAGGGGAAGAGGATAGAAAACCTAGCCTGTCTTGACAATAATTTGTTGTATTCCTATTTTATATCAGGCCTGCAACTCAGGTTTGCTTGTGTGGTGCTGCCACCTGCTGGTCTAATAGAAAAGCTGCATTAACAGTTAACTGCAGTTTGCCTAATAAAACAGCCAGGAGAGCCTGTGCTCTAATTGGGTAAGCCACTAAGTAACCAAGATTGCTTGAAGGCAGAGAAGGGGGTGCAGCTTTACAAAGCAGCACACTTCAGTAGGCCTACATCCCAATCTGTCCTAACTCCCTAGTGCCTACAAAAGCACGGCTTTTACCCATTAAAATTCAGCAGAAACAGTTTAAGGACTCAGAACTAATATATACTACAATTTGTATAGCGCTACAAAGCATACACAGCTTTTGCATGTAGAACACACACAGATTATTGCACCTGCCTCACAGTAGGTATAAAATTTGTGTCAGCGTATTTGAGGAGTACTGGGGATACCTCTGGATGCCTATTTCATAAAGACGCCCAAGCGTCTTAATTTTGAAAAATACAATTATATAAAATTACCCCTATAAAATCCAAAATTCATTGGATAAGGTAAGCAGATATTCCAAATAGAGAAAGTACTCGCTAACCTGGCTTCTACCAACGACATCTAATCTGCCCAGTTACCAAACTTCTTTCCCAGCGGTACCTCCCAGTTCCCATTAAATTAGACAAAACCCTCCCACTGAAGAAAAACCTCAGGACGCAAACCACCATACTCGGCTCCCTGATTGCACAATGTCGTTCCAGCCCTATTCTCTCAGCCCCATTTTTAGCCGTTTTGATTTTGTTTAAATAGATCTATAAATAGCCCAAATCACCTTCAGGTGGCTTTTTTTTTTATTTTTATTTTATTATTTTATTTTTTTTTATTTACACAGTTTTGTATACCGCCTTATCCTTCAATCAAAGCGGTCACAACACAATTGGGGGATACATTTAACATGCAGGGATATGAGACACATACACTAATACTTACAGGGAACATGGGCAATGGAGGGTTAAGTGGCTTGCTCAAGACCACCGGAACACCGAAAAACCCGGAACACCGAAAAACTACAAATCCATCAGGCTTTTCCCAACTCTAACCTCATTTCCTCTATGGGCTTCAGTAAGCCCTTCTGCTAAATACAAAGTGTCTAAACTTCAGGACAGAAATGCTTAGCTCCCAGCTGGGGCATATAGGTCAGCTCTTTCTGCTTTTGGTGCGGAGGGGAGTGGGGCACAAGTCATGCTATGTTTAATATCCAGATAGTAATTAGGCGCTCAGTGTAACACCTTATGCTGCTGGAAGCTCTTCTTCACATCACCAGCTCAGGGCCCCCTTTCAGAGAACAGTACCCACAATTCAGCCCCAGAACTTTCTGAAGCAGTCAGTATTGACAGATAAAAATCCCATCACTGCACCAAGCATTTTCAATGATGCTTAGCTTCAGATATCTTCAAGAACCAGGAGCCCAAGTGAAGATACGCTAATCAAATGATATCATTAATTTACAAAACAAAGACTACATCAATTAAAGATTTCATTTCTACTTTGGACATTAAAAATAATATATATACCCCTCTAGCTACAGATATTTCTGCCTTCTGCCAGAAGGTTGGCACTAAGCAGCATTTCATAGCTACACGCCAGCAATATATTTGTCTAGGAGAAGGTGCTCAAATGCCATTTGTCTTGTATATAAACTCTGTTATACCAGCTTTGCAGCATAGGGAACAGAGGCGGAATACCAAAGAGACAGAATCCCTTTGTGAGATTTACACTATAGTGAGGCACCTGAACGATCCCATTAGCGGGGAAATGAAATACTGTGGCAGGAAGGGAGAATTTACATCAGCTGGCAAGGAGAAGGGAGCTAGGGGAGATTCCTAATGAAGGATCAGAAAAATGTTAGCTAAGACTGCTTCCCACCTCTCTGGATGCCCTTCTTTAATTCTGTATCTTAATAAGTTAAGTGGGGCCAAGAGCTCTAAACCCTGTGGTCCTTGGGCAAATCATTTACCCTCACTACAAACAGCAAACTGCAATCTGCTTGAGGAAGGAAACTACTTCTACTAATCTTCTGTATAGTGCTACAAAGTGTACGCAGCACGGTAGAGACATGCTAGAGACAGTCCCTGCTCACCAGAATACCCATGGTTTACAGATGTCCTGTATATTGCCGCAAAATACCGACTGCACTGTCTAACAGACTACTAACTACCACTATTTCTTGCTGGGTTGTGTGTGCCAAGAGTCCCCTGATCCTCTTATTGCCTCACTGTATATCAGTGACACCAATTCCCTTCTCTCATAACCTCTTCCCTCCCTTAATGGCAAGAGAGGGTGAAAGCAGAAACCTTTTCCACAATAAAACACGCAATAGCAGAGGTTTCTCGAGATGCATGCAGCAGCCTGTCCTTGTCCAACCTGGATATTCTACTTCCACATTTCACTTTTTATTAAGATACAGTAGGGACTTCCGGTGTAGAAATGTGCTGAGGCGGACATGCGCGCTTTAGCTCCGGGGCCCCATGTGCCAATTCCCTCAAAAATGACGGAATCCTTTGCTTTTGATTAGTCCATCAGCATATACGACGAAGTGGCGAATGAGCTAGCAAGTTCCCACGCAGCAGACTGGATGGCTGCCAAAGTGCAAAGAAAGGAGCGAGTACAGGGAGCAGAAACTAAGATGTCGGATGCCTCCCCTCCTTCGAGCCCTGAGGCGTCAATGGCCTTGGTGGAGGTGGTCTTGGCAGCAGTAGTGCGGGCGCTGAATGACAGATTTGCAGGCATAACAGCACAGCTCGAGCAATTGACAGGCTCGGTGTCAGAATTCACGGGCTGCATACAGCATGCAGAGCTGCACATTTCAGGAACAGAGGATGCCAATCTAGAATTGGAGCAAAGGATACATCATTTGGAGGAGCAAGTCACTAAACAAAAATGTAAATTAGACCAGCGTTTTTCAACCACTGTGCCGCGGCACACTAGTGTGCCGTGAGATATTGTCTGGTGTGCCGTGGGAAAAATTCCAATTTCATCCGTAACATGTGGCCTCGGCTCACAAATTAGGGTTGCCAACCGGCCGGTTTTTCCATGGCTAGGCCGGCTGCCAGCACAGTTGTAAAACCGGCCATTGAAAAGCCGGTTTTTTGCTCTGGCCGCAAGATCGGGAGCGGCCAGAGCAAAAAAAACGGCTTTTGTGCCGAAGTCCGCGGCGTGAACGCGATCGCGATTCCCTATAGCAGTGCAGCCGCTGGTTCTGCTTTGTACAGAGCAGCGGCTGCACTACACTTACACTGAAAAGTAAAGAGAAACTGTGTCAGGAGCCCTCCGATCATGCAGAGCCCGAGGAAGTGATGTCATGGGGGCGGGCTCCTCACAGGCTGTCTTTCCTTTTCAAATTAACTTTAGCTGCAATAAAGTTAATTTGAAAAGGAAAGACAGCCTGTGAGGAGCCCACCCCCATGACATCACTTCCTCGGGCTCTGCGATGACCGGAGGGCTCCTGATACAGTTTCTCTTTACTTTTCAATGTAAGTGTAGTGCAGCCGCTGCTCTGTACAAAGCAGAAGCAGCGGCTTGGGCAGAGGGTGTGTGTGTGTGTGTGAGTGAACCAGCAAGGGGGGGGGGAGTGTGAGTGAAACAGCAAGGGGGGGGGGGAGTGTGAGTGAACCAGCAGTGGAGGGGGGGGGTGTGAGTGAACCAGCAAGGGGGGGGGGGGCGATGGTGTGAGTGAACCAGCAGGGGGTAAGTGAGTGAGTGACCCAGCAGGAGGGGTGAGTAAGTGACAGGGGGGTGGGTGAGTGAACCAGCAGTGGAGGGGGGGGGTGTGAGTGAACCAGCAGGGGAGGGGGGTTGGTGTGAACCAGCAGGGGAGGGGGGTTGGTGTGAGTGTTTGATTCCTATTCAAGAGAATTACTTTATATAATAGTCAATATAGGCACAGAGGTAAATTTTTTTAACATTTTCTAATGGTGGTGTGCCTCGTGATTTTTTTCATGAAAAAAGTGTGCCTTTGCACAAAAAAGGTTGAAAAACACTGAATTAGACGACTTTGAAAACAGAGGTCGGCAAAAGAACCTCAGACTGGTGGGCATCCCAGAAAATATTAAAGATAAAGAACTTCGGGGATTTTTTAGAAACCTGGCTGCCTCCGAGCTTGCAGTTTACCGAAATGGCGGGGAAAGCACAGTTACTTACCTGTAACAGGTGATCTCTGGGAACAGCAGGAATAAGTCTTCACATATGGAGTACGTCGGTACCGACAGAGTCTGCGCAGGAACGCTCCCCAGCGTCCAATCAAAACGCTTTTGGAAGCATCCCAACACGCCTGCATGCTGCCTTCCCGCCTTTCCCAACTGCCTCTCCTCAGTTAAGTTTTAAAGCTGAGGCAAAGAGAGAGAGAGCAAGAAAGGGAAAGATAGAGATAGAGAAAAACAACTCCTAGGGGAGGTGGGTGGGTTGTGAAGACTTATTCCTGCTGTTCCCAGAGATCACCTGTTACAGGTAAGTAACTGCGCTATCTCCAGGAACAAGCAGGAATGAGTCTTCACATATGCGGACTCCCCAAGCTAAGATGCCCAGAGGGAGTCCAAGCATGTAGCGAATCTAAAAAGAGCCATGCTACTCCTCCTAACCTCAGGCATCTTGGGGATGGAGGGTAGGAGTTGAGTTATAGAAAAGGTGCTGTGAAAACAGCTGGACTAGAACAGGTCTTTATTTATTTAGACAGTTTTTGTATACCGCCTAATCCTTCAATCAAAGCGGTCACAACACAATTGGGGGATACATTTAACACACGGGGATATGTAGGGCTGGTACCCCTGCAATTCTACATGCAAATCTCTGGCCTGCTCAGCAACTCAGGCCTGAACCAAACTGCACAAGACAAGATGGATTCTACACTTCACTTTTGCTGTGTTCAGCTATAAGCCTGTCCTTCATGCAACTGCTTGCACAGCGTTTCTAAGTGTGCATGCATACAGAGGCTATTGTCCGTGGCTGGCCTTGGACACTTGTACATGCCCAGAAGTTACATACTATTGCTTCTGCCTGACTTTTACCATGGCTCCTTTGTTTGCAAGAAGCTGCTCATCATCGACCTTCTGATTCGCTGAGAATACCTCAGACTGCCTGGTGCCCACCAATCATCGGACCTATGACGGAGGATTCTCACACAGAATTATGCATTCTGCGCTGGAAACTTTAGTTAGTTAGTTAGTTAGTTAGTTGTAAGTAGGAGAGTAAGAGAGAGTTGGGGACTTTCCCCACCTGGACATATAGACTTCTGCACCGGTCCTGCTGCTGTGCACTGCATACCTGATTCCTGAGCCCTGAGCCTTCCGCCAGACGGCCCCTATGTGTGGGCTAGGCCGTCCTCCACAGGTCTGAGATAAGACTTTCACAGATACCTCCAGTTCGGACTTACTGCGGCTCGCCTGAAGAGGCTAGAGCCTGCACCAGCTAGAAGCTGCTTCTGAGTGCCAACGGAGCTAAGGTACCGCCTTCTCTCCTGGATGGGCAAAAGGGGTTAGCAATATATTTCTTGCTTTTCCTCAGTGCAGAGCGAATCAGTGACGTCTGATTACTAATTAGTGATTTATTACGTTGTCCAATTGTATATCTGTACAATAACAAATTGTTACTTTATGTTTCTAATTAGCCATATATATGTGTGTGTATATTTTTCTATTTGGTTGCCTACAATAAAGTCTAATATATATCTGCAGACCAGAATTCTTTCGTGGCTCATTGCCAGAATAACTCATAGAACTTTGGGCTGGGATAGTAGCCATATTCCCCTAGACAACAGAGTCTAACTTATTTTTGTGCTACTATATACCCGACATATGGGGGTCTCTTCCAAGGGATGAGTATTTCTGAATGTGCCTCTCAGAATTTGTGTAATCTTTCTGTTTATGCTACGGTTTTTGAAGCCAGAGAGCATTGTCTGTGAGACAGACGACAGAACCCAGATTACAGGCTCTCTGCCTTAGAGACTTCTCTAGCAGTGCCCTGTGTTTGTTTTTACAGATTTACGATGGTTCACACAGAAGGCTGGGTGGATCAGGTTTCCGCTCTCAGGCAGCGGAATGCTTTGGATCAAACAGAAGTGCACTTTCTGACTGTTTGTAGCTCTGAACTGGCCGCCCAGACCAGGAGACTAACAGATTTTGCTGCTCTGTATGCGCAGCGAGAGAGAGTTCTGATGGCTCAGTTAACTGAGACAGAGACTGCTCTGATTGCAGTGAAACAGCAATCGGCTGGTCTCGAGAGACAGCTTGCTGCTGCACGTCAGGAATGTGGGCAGGAAGTGCAGAGAGTTAACCTAGAAATCCAGCAGTTAAGAGCTGACTGTTTTGAATTAGCATGCATGTCCACTTCTCAAAGTAATGAGACAGAGTACAGGGAGAATTTCAGCCCTCTCGGCTTCTCGAAGTACCAGAGGGTAGATGACGACAGGTTGCCACTGGAAACCCTGCCCAGTGTAGAACGGCAGCTTTTCCAGAACAGAGGCAGTTCTCTCCCATCAGCGCATGAGCACAGGAGAGAAACTGGGCGGAGTGAAACACCCTACTCTCGACCCCTCCCCATACAGGGAGCGGTGGAGGGGGGGGTGAGAAGTCTCCCTGGTGATGGCACACTGTACCAGCAGCGACCACCAGAGGGAGCTGAAGGGACGCAAAATTCCTTATGCTCCCGTGTCCTGCAAGGGAAACACACAAATGACGGGGCATCTGTCGCACAATTACAAATTATCAAGACCTTGCGGAGCATGGTCACTCCTTTTGAGAAAACTGGTCATGCCACCATAAATGAACATTTAGCTGCTGTCAAAGATGCCTTTCGGGCACTGAACATTACCAGGGGGGAGGACATGGTTTTGTATCTTCCATGGTCTTTTGATGTGCCTTGCCAGCAATTTATTCGGGCCATGGCAGACGATGAAAAGAAGGACATTGTCATTTTTGAACAGGCACTAAAGAAACATTATGGCCCATACCCTGGTGATATTGCTGCAAAGCAGGCAGCATTTAGTATGACTCATAGGGAAAATGAAACTCCCCGAGAGTTTGCTTACAGACTTAGGCAGACTTTCTTCCAGAGTGACCCTTCTTGGGAAACAATAGAACACCATCAGGAGTTTCGTAATCTTTACTGTCAGTTGCTCCTTCCATCTATCAAGCCTTATATATCTGACAAGCGTCACGAACCCCTGTCACGTGTGATAGAACATGCTGAGTGGATTTGGGAAGCTGTTCCCAACATGAGAGCAACCAATACTGGCAGCACAGTAAGGGCTCCCAGCAAGGCCAGAGAGCCAAAACAGTGTGTTAGTGCTGTAAAATCCACTCTTTCGTTAGAAAATAACTCTTCTCCTTCTGTTCCACAGAATCCTCCCAGGCCACCCCAGAATAACCAGTCATCTGGGTCTAAGCAGCGCTCTGGGAATCAGCGTTTCACTCCACAGAACCGGAACTGGAAGAGAAAGCCCGGTTTTGACAAATACCTGGAACTGGAGAAGAGAATAAGCGAGCTGACAGATATGATGAAGGCTAGCATTGCATTCAGCTCCTCACAGGAGGCTCCTGCTAGTAGCGCACCTCCTAAGCCCCGAGCAAAACCTCAAAAGCCGGAGGAGGAACTGGTTGACTCCTCTTCCCCTTCTAAGGCGACTGAATGACTAACCGACTTTGTTTCTGTCCCACAGGTCACTATTGCACAGGTGCAGCCAGTTCAGATAGATGCCACCCCATGGACACAGAGTGACAGTCCTGCCCTGGACAGCGCGGGTCCAGCCTTTGACACCATCAGGAAGCACAAGTACTTTCTGGGTAAACTCAAGCCAAACGGACAGAGGTATACTGTTCCTGTTACAATTCAGCAGGCTTTTCTCTGTGAGGGCCTGATGGATTCAGCCTCTGAGGCTACCCTGATTACCTCGAGTCTCTTTGATAGACTCACTGCTTCCTTGGGGAGTCAGAGGACCCTACACGTCACACCCAGTGATTTGTCACTCGCAGCTTATGGGAATCAGCCCATAGAGTCTATGGGGCAGGTCTGGCTTAACCTCCAAATTGGAAAATTACAGGTGAAGCATCCTGTAGTCATTAACAAGTGCCCTGGGGAAGAATTCTTGATTGGCAATGAGCTCCTGAAACGGTTACGCCCCATTCTGGACTACGTCCAGGAAGTGATCTGGACACAGGTCACACATCCCATACCTTATGCTAGGGTAAAACATGACAGCAGAGTCAGTGGTCCTTGTTCGGTGGAACGCACAAACAAGTCCATCAGGATTAATTTCCAG
The DNA here is from genome assembly GCA_033557465.1 of Ichthyophis bannanicus. Taxonomy (NCBI): domain Eukaryota; kingdom Metazoa; phylum Chordata; class Amphibia; order Gymnophiona; family Ichthyophiidae; genus Ichthyophis; species Ichthyophis bannanicus. The sequence goes on from CM066045.1 coordinate 61,866,563, forward strand.
AGGTCAGCTGATCCCCAAATCCTTCAGCTCCAGTATGAAAGGGCTGGAGATGAGGATCAGGGCATCAGCGACGTGGTTTCCATTGCAGTGGGTTCAGTAGCTAACATTGTCCTTGATACTGACTGCCTGCAGATTTTCCTGAAGGAACCTGTGGAAGGTTGTGAGGTGCAAACCCCTCCTCTATCCCATCCCTGCCTAGATCACCCTAGGAGACTGACCGACATATTCTCGGCTGAGAAAGGTCCCTTTATATCTGTGCAGGTGGGCATGTCCCAAAAGGAAAGGGCCTACCTATTACCCCACTGTGACCACTCCCTCATCAGTGAGACTCTTTTCTATCGGCTCAAACAACAGCTTATCCTTGATTGGGTAATGGGAGCGAAGACTTCGTTCCAAGTGCCTGGGGAAGGGCTCAAGACATTAATGGGCTACTGCAATCTCCCCTTGCAAGTTGGGGTCAAAGGTTTTCGGCACACCTTCTCCATCATCAGAGGACTTGAGGTGCCCCTCTCCTTAGGCTCAGATTGCCTTGTTCGACTGGGAACTTATGTGGATTTTGTGAACAACATCCTCTGGAGTAGGATGGAAGGAGATCCGGTGGATTTCTCTGGTGCCCGCCCATCCCTACGGGCTGGTCAGACTATCCCTCATGTCTGTGAAGTGGTCTGTGCAGAAGACACCCACATACCTGGGAGGGTACAGGATTGTCCCCTGCCGATACAGGTGACCCGAGGACATGTGTTCTCAGACAACTTGGTCTTCTTCAGTCCAAATTCCCGTTTTGAGGAGCTGGGCCTAGCCATGGGTCCCATACCCTGCATGGAGGCCACAGCTCCCTCCTTACACTTATTGCTCACCAATCCAAATCCAGATCGCATTCACCTTGTGAAAGGCGAACCCCTGGGATTCCTAGTGGGAGAATCGTTCCCAAGTGTGGAATTGAGTCTACAGATTATTGGGGAAGCCCCTGTTTCCTGGAACATCTGTGATGGGGGGGGGGGGGGGACCCCTGCGTGTGTTCGATCCTCACCCCAAGGCCTCCTCACCTTACAGTTTGTCTGGCCACATAGTGCTGTGACCTCACAGGTGGACCTCGAGTCTGACCATCTGATTTTGTCAAGTACACTCGATGAGGCTGTTAGTTCCCTCACCCACCAGGGGGGGGAGCCCCATGCTGTCCAAGCTATCCAGGTCTCCTCTCTCCAAGGTGAGATTGAGGAGAAGGTTGAAATACCTTCAAACAAACCTGTTCTGGGATTTGACGAAATGGTTGCGGGAAAACTTGCTGAAGCAGACGCCTGCACTGATGAGTCAGAAAAGGCCCAATTAAAAGAACTGCTGTACCGTCACAAGGACTTGTTTGCCACTGACACTTATGACTGTGGTCTCACCGACCTACATGTCACCCGTATTCCTAAGGATCCAAACAGTAAACCTGTCTTTGTGAGACAGTATAAAATCCCATTGGCCTCCTATGAATCCGTTCAGGAAATCATTAATTCCCTGGAACAAAAGGGAATTATACGTCAATGCAACAGTACTTACAATGCCCCACTGTGGCCTGTCATCAAGAAGGATTCTAGCTGGCGCTTAGCTTTGGACTATCGCCAGCTTAATAAAAAGGTACCTCTATCCAGATGGCCTATGGCACATCTGGAACAGAACTTAGCCACCATCAAGGGTGCAAGGTACTTTACCAGCCTGGATCTGGCCTCAGGATTTTGGACTATACCTGTCCATCCAGAAGATCAGCATAAGCTGGCTTTTACCTTCGGTAGGCGACAATATACTTGGAATCGGACACCGTTTGGTTATTTGAATGCCCCAGCAGACTTCAATATTTTCCTGCATAAAGTTTTGCCTGATGCTGAGACAAGAGGCACCCTCGTCTATGTCGACGACATACTGGTGAAGAACACCAGTTTCACTGACCATTTGCAAGAAATAGAGCATGTCTTCCAGCAACTGAACGCTGCGGGAGCAAAGCTGTCCTTGTCAAAGGGCCAATGGTGCCGGAAATCCCTCAATTATTTGGGTTACGAAGTTTCTGCTGAGGGACTGCGGCCTCAAAGGAAGAGAATTGCGGCCTTGCAACAACTCAAACGTCCGACCAACGTGAGTGAGCTGCGCTCATTCTTGGGCATTTGCAATTATTCACGCCAATTCGTGGATCAATATGCAGAGATTTCCCGACCCCTGGTCAAACTCCTCAAAAGAGATGAACCTTGGGTATGGAATCCCGACCAAGAGGCAGCTCTAGAAGAGCTGAAGGCAGCTTTGAGTCGAGCTCCCTGTCTTGCCTATCCAGAGAGTGGCAGAGAATTCTTCGTGGAACTAGGTTTCACCGATCACTCTATGAGTGCTGTTCTGTACCAGATGCATGATACAAATAGGAAAGTTATTGCCTATGCCAGCAAAGCTTTAACGGAAGTGGAGAAGAAATACTCTGACTGTGAGAAATCCTTGTTGTCCACAGTCTGGGCCCTCCAATATTTCCGCAGTTATATCCAAGGTGAGAGGTTGGTTGTTGAGACTCATCACCAACCCATCAAGTTCCTAGGCAGTGATCGGATTAAATCGGGACAAGTGTCAAACAGTCGCATTGTCTCCTGGACCTTGGCACTTCAGGGCTGGCCCCTGGAGGTCAGGTATGCTCAAAACCGCAAGGATGCCGCCGCACAGGGCCTGGCTGAATTGCACGATTGCACTGCCAGAGAACCTTTAGTGGGTAATTTAGACACCGATATGGAGTCATGTACGCCTGAGCCTTCTCGTCATCGTCCTTATGAGAACCTCTGTAAAGGCTACCCCAAGGTGTATGTGGACGGTTGTGCTTACCGTCGAGAGCCTGATCATGAACTGGTAGCAGGTATAGGTGTAGTTTGGAACCAGAACCACCCTTGTGAATCCTTCAAGTACCGTCTGGGTACCAAGACTAATCAGTATGCAGAGCTAGCTGCAGCCCTGGCAGCTCTCCAGTCTGCTGCTCAGGGAGGGGTTCACACCCTAACCATCTGTACTGATTCAGACTACGTCCGACAGAATTTTGTTTCCCACTTACCCATTTGGAAATCTAACAATATGCTGAATTCCAAAGGGAAACCTGTCAAACATGCCAGATTGATTCTGGCCTTGGACAAGGTAGCTCATGAAAATGACATGACCATCTACTGGAAGAAAGTGAAAGGTCATTCCCGTGTTGATAATCCTGACAAGATTGGAAATGATCTAGCTGATCAGCTTGCCAAGGAGGGTGCTGTCTCTGGAGACCTCTGGCAGTTGGAGGCTCCCGAGACCAATGGGCTTCAAATGGTGACGGCGGTTACCCGGCGCCAAGCTCAATTATCCACCATGCCCCCTGTGGTACAATGGTGTGGCGAGAGCACAGATTTCGACCTCGTGCAAGCCCAGAAACAAGATCCTACTCTTGGACGTTTCTACCTTTTTCTGCAGAACCCCCAGGAACACCCATTAACTCTGGAGGATTGTCAGGACGATGAGGAACTGAGGATCCTCTACATCTCCAAGGACATGTTCCATCTCCAGAAAGATCTGTTGATACGGACGAGTAAGCATGGTATTGTGCAATGGGTGGTACCTCGGGCCTTCCGTGGAGTTATGTTACAGCACGCATTAATCAGCTTAGACCGTGTCATCCCAGTAAGTTCCTTCCTGACGAACCTCTTGCTGAAGTGAGTGATACTAACCTTCAGGCAGCATAGCCTGTTTGTTTTCTTTTACAGATGGAGTCTCGGACTTTGAAGGTCCTGTTCCTGATTTTGATGTTAGCGGGATCCGAGGTTGCCAGATTGATTGAACCTGGCCCTCTTTCTGGTGTCGTGCTACAGGATGCGCCTGGTTTCCTGATTACACAGTCCCAGACTGTCCCACAGAAAGTTTTTGTGTCCCTAGATCCCCGACATGTTTTTACAGAAACATTTTGAATCGTCTGTTGCACGCATCACTAATATACGTGGTGCCTAATCTTGGCATGTGCCAACGCTCTAAAGATATTCCTTGGTTATGTCCTGGTAAACCTTTCCTGAAAGACACTTCTACGGCTCTTTGTGGGTTGTCTGCTGAAAATGTGAAAGAACAATGTAAAGTTTCCATGACCAAGTACGATGACTTTTCAGAGACGAAAGTTGCTGTTGTCAGCAATGTTTGGCTGGTTATCACCCCTTTGAGTGAACTCCTGGTCACCATGAATAAACATGACATTCATAATAGAGTTCCTCTACCCTGCAATGTTTGCTTGATTGATGTTCCCAAGAACTCCATTGTTAATGTTGGTGGAGTTTCCTTGTTTTATCTTGACGCTGACCCTGTTTCGACAGAGCTCCGGATTTTGGATGTGTTTCGCGGTCATGAGATTGACTTCACTACAGCCTTGACCTATCTTTTGGACTATAAGGACTCTCACACAGTTGAACTGTCCATTGACCAGGCCGACCTTGCCATTGCTGATTATAACTTTGATTCACGAGATGTGGACATTTTACAAACTGATTTTATGTCACATGTCATTGTTCCTGGTCTTTTCTTTCTGTTGGTGCTCCAGTTTCTTATCTCTTTGTATCAGAGGCAGATTCGTGCTCTTCGTCGCTCTATGCATCCTGCACCTCTGCTGCCTGCCATGCGTCTGCAGGATTTGCTGGAACGTCACACTTTTGAATAAGTGTCACCATTTTCTTTGAAAGTTATCCATTGCTCTTGATTGAGTTGTTTTTTTCATAGATAGCATATGTTCATTTTACTAACACAGTTACACATGGCTTCTCATTACTTTTGAGTGTTCACCTTAGTGTTACACTAACACATTATATTGCATTACTGATATGCATTTTTGGTTTGGATACTATATATACTCTTGAGTTTGAAGTTAACATGTCTTATCTTAATTGATTTGACTTGCCTGTATCAATTTCATTTTATTTTGACTTCTTTTATTGCTTGAGTGTGTTCACTGTATTATTCCTCATGCAGTATTGTTTTCATGCATTTTGTGCTTGAAGTATTATCCACTTCTCCTGCATTAGTCAATCATTTGTCATTTGGTTCTGACCTGCACGGTAGTACTGCTAGTTAGGCTTTGTACGATGGAGTGTACTCCCTTGTAGCATCCTCCATCTTACAAGGGGAGGGAGATGTAGGGCTGGTACCCCTGCAATTCTACATGCAAATCTCTGGCCTGCTCAGCAACTCAGGCCTGAACCAAACTGCACAAGACAAGATGGATTCTACACTTCACTTTTGCTGTGTTCAGCTATAAGCCTGTCCTTCATGCAACTGCTTGCACAGCGTTTCTAAGTGTGCATGCATACAGAGGCTATTGTCCGTGGCTGGCCTTGGACACTTGTACATGCCCAGAAGTTACATACTGTTGCTTCTGCCCGACTTTTACCATGGCTCCTTTGTTTGCAAGAAGCTGCTCATCATCGACCTTCTGATTCGCTGAGAATACCTCAGACTGCCTGGTGCCCACCAATCATCGAACCTATGACAGAGGATTCTCACACAGAATTATGCATTCTGCGCTGGAAACTTTAGTTAGTTAGTTAGTTAGTTGTAAGTAGGAGAGTAAGAGAGAGTTGGGGACTTTCCCCACCTGGACATATAGACTTCTGCACCGGTCCTGCTGCTGTGCACTGCATACCTGATTCCTGAGCCCTGAGCCTTCCGCCAGACGGCCCCTATGTGTGGGCTAGGCCGTCCTCCACAGGTCTGAGATAAGACTTTCACAGATACCTCCAGTTCGGACTTACTGCGGCTCGCCTGACGAGGCTAGAGCCTGCACCAGCTAGAAGCTGCTTCTGAGTGCCAACGGAGCTAAGGTACCGCCTTCTCTCCTGGATGGGCAAAAGGGGTTAGCAATATATTTCTTGCTTTTCCTCAGTGCAGAGCGAATCAGTGACGTCTGATTACTAATTAGTGATTTATTACGTTGTCCAATTGTATATCTGTACAATAACAAATTGTTACTTTATGTTTCTAATTAGCCATATATATGTGTGTGTATATTTTTCTATTTGGTTGCCTACAATAAAGTCTAATATATCTGCAGACCAGAATTCTTTCGTGGCTCATTGCCAGAATAACTCATAGAACTTTGGGCTGGGATAGTAGCCATATTCCCCTAGACAACAGAGAGTCTAACTTATTTTTGTGCTACTATATACCCGACAGATATGAGACACATACACTAATACTTACAGGAAACATGGGCTATGGAGGGTTAAGTGGCTTGCCCAAGACCACAAGGAGCATCTGTGGGACTAGAAACCCCAGTCCTTCCGGCCCAAGGTTGCTGTCCTCTAGTGGGATTTGAACCCCCGACCTTCCGGCCTGAAGTACCTTGCCCCAACCACTAGGCTACTCCTCCCTGTTCTTCCATGGAGGAAGATCCTGTATAGATGACATTTAGTAGTAAAATAATGAATGCAATACTCTAATATGGACCTCCCTTGGTGGTATTGTAGAAATCTATTGAGGTTCATATGGATCTATTAGAAGAGCCAGTAGAAGATCAAGGAGTACCTCACTGTGAAGTAGAGGTAATAAACTGTAGGAAAAACAAGTGGAGGTCAGAACCCATCAGGGTGAGAAAGGGCCCCAGGGGAAAACTGGGGTAGTAAATAAGGTAGGGCTTCTGCGGGAAACGCAGAGGGTACTATTAGATAAAGCTTAAGCCCTTTTGGTCAAAGAACCGTACAAGGCTAGGACCAAAAGGAAAAATAAGTCTGACCAATTTGGACTGACAATAGAAATAGTCCCTGTAGGAGAGAAGGGGTGGGGAGACCCCTATATCCGATAACAAGTAAGGACAGACTTACAAAGCGTTATAGGTTTAGATTAACTGAAAATCTGTGATGTCTTTCCTAGATGAGGTCCATTAGGAAAGAAAAAAGGTACATCGAAAGCTTCAGAGGTACCTAAACCTGAAAGGTTATGGTTAGAGAAGCAACAAATTTGTTAATTACCACAGAGTGGTTATATGTGTAAAAACCCCAAGCATGCTGGCACAGCATTGATAGGGGTAGTGCACATCTGTCAGAGTCCTATAGGAATATATGGATATATGAATCTAGACAGAGAGATAGATAAGCACGTAGATACATATCTACCTAGAAGATATCTCAACAGATATATAGAGATATATATATAAATATATATACAGAGATATACCTGTGTGAAAGAAACAGAGATACATATAGACATAGGTCTCCATGTAGTAGATGGAGACATGGCTATATAACTAGATCCCCCTAGGGATATGGGGATAGAGGGAAGATTCATCTAATAGCAAGAAGGGAGATACCTGCTTGGATAGATGTATAGAGAATCTTCTTTCCCTGGTTATAAGTGACCGAGTCAGAGGAATGGTCTCCCTGACAAGGAGTCGTCTAGATTCCTTCAAGAATTCGAGCTCTTGAATAACCAGGATGGCCTACGTGAAAAATGCAGAGGATAACTTCAGTCTGCAAGCAAGTCCAGATCTCTCTAGAACTGCAGTATGGTGAATGGATAGAGGACGCTACTGGAATAAGATACCATATTGACCCGCCTATGAGGGCAAGATGGGTATCAGGCGTCCTTGAGCTGCAACTGAAAGAAAAGTATCCCTGGCGGGAAGTCCAAGGGGATATGGACCAAGCCAGGGAATTGGCCATGCTTTATGTTTTCACGTGATGTAAGGCCTGTGTCTTTTGTCTCGAAAAGAGATTTTAGATGAGCTGGTAAGGGTAGGAAACACCTACCAGTCATGGGACATGACTGGGTGAACCCCTCCGAACCATCTAGGATTATCTGCTAGGCAAGATACTAATGTTCTCTAGCAAGGGCCCATAGTGCAAAGCTACTCTGTAGAGTTGCAGGGAGCATGTTACAGGTTGGTTAGAAAAGAAAACTGGCTGGTTAAAGCCAGTAGGTAACAAACTATTCTGCCAACAAAGGAATTGGAGATGGCGAAGAATAGAAGTCAAACCAACAAGTCTGTGATAATAGGATTTCCAAAAAAGGTTGATAACCTGTTTTGGGTTAAGCACTGAGGCCAGAAGGATTGCTAGTGGAGGAGAAACCCTGGTTGTGTGGTGAACAGAACCAGTGGCTTAACCACTAGGAATTTGCTGCAGTTGCAGCAACTACCAGGGCAGCGGAAAAATTTTTTTTTTTTTTTTTTTTTTTTTTAGATTGGAAAAAGAAGCAACAGACATAAGTAGGAGTGGTAAGACCTCCTTATTGTCTGAGAAGCTGCCCTAAAGTAAGAAAATGAAATACAACTCTGGAAGGGAAAATCCCTTTGTGAAAATAGGTATAGGACCATAGGGGCTTACCAGTGTAATAGAGCCACTCCTACAAACTGAATGTTGTAGTAAAAGGGAGGTAAGACAGAGTTGAAGGAGACTTACTATGTAGTAAGTCTCTAAAAGGTAAAATGATACATGCTAGTACAGGGAAAAACCTGTCTTATTGACAGAACACCTCTCTTTTCCCAGTAGGAGGAAGAGAAACCTGTTAACTATAGGCATGATCATCATAAAGACTCTTAGAGCAAAAAGAAAGGATGTCTCGTGAAGAGAGATCCATGAGAATTTAGGATGAAATTAGTGCAGATGCTCCAAGTGAAAAGAAGCAGACTGCAAACTAACCAGCAACCAGGAGATAATCTATCTGAAACCCCGCGACTGCTGGGTTTGCTAATCCTGTTGAGGTTGTGGTTTCTTTAGACCAGTGCGATGTTTCCCCTGTTTGGGAACATCTGTATAATGGGCAGAAGATGGATAAATCTTTTTCCCCTTAGGGGAAGAAAGTTTGTTAGGAAATTTCCTACCAACTGGGAAAGAGGAAGGCGTAGAACAGCCTTTGGAAACAGCAATGTCAGTGGTTAACTGAGCAACTTGGAGTAAAGACTCCTTGTTAAAAAGATTTTCTCCAGTGCAAGGAGTATTTCCCAGTCTTTCTTGTGCCCATTTGTCCAAGTCTGAAACTAGGAGCCAGGTTTTACGTTGTGCCCCTATAGCTATAGCAGACGTTCTGCTAACAGACTCAAAGGAGTCTAGGGAAGCACGAGTAAGGAACCTAGAGATATTCTGAGCATGACTAACCAATGAGGAATAGTCTGCTCTTTTGGGCTCTTGAAGAAAAGGGGTCAAAAGCAATAATTTCTTTGTGACCTCTTCAAGAGATAATCCCATATAGAAAGTATATGAGAGAATTCTTGCTGAAAGCATGGATGCCTGGAAGGTTTGGCGTCCAAAGGCATCTAAAGTCTTAGACTCACGACCTGGCGGATAAGAAAAGTGCTTTTTAGTACTCTTAATACGCCTCATTGCTGATTCTACAACAATGGAATGATGAGGAAGTTGAGTCTTTTGAAACCCTGGAGAGGGGGGCACCTTATATAGAAGGTCAGTTGCCCTAGAAGGTGGGGGTACCGTTAAAGGAGTTTCCCACATTCGTAAGAGAAGATCCTGCAAGGCCTGATGTACAGGAAGCATAATGTTCTCCTTTGGACTCCAGGGAATATACAGGGATTCTGTATTCCCTGGTGTAGGATCCTGACCAGGTATAGAAATGGCAAGTGACTTTGCCATATCAAGCAGGAATGCTTGAAAAGAAAAATCCTCAGAGGGAAAACCTCTAGAAAGAGGAGGAGGGGCTAGATCTGTTGAAGAACTAGCATTGGCACCCAGGGATCTATCCAAATTTTGAGGAATAGAAGACCCTAAAGGGTGGAGTATCGGATCCTTAGGAGGATGGTCGCCAGTACCGCAGGAGGTCGGGACCAGCCACAGTCGGTAACTCATCGTCCATGCTAGGGACCGATTCCAAACTCGGTACCGAGGGAAGCAACCCTGATGAGAGAAGCATGGAAGGTACCGACAGCAATGGTAATGTGGATACCGGTACCGACTCCAGCACCGTATCCGATAGCGGTAGATGAAGGCCAGCCGGTGACAACTAACGGTATCGAAGAAATCTAGAGTGCCCGACCTGGATCATCGGAACCATGCCTTCGGTACCGTCCGGTATCGGTACCAAGGCGAGTCGGTACCCAGTCATCCAGACTGGAGATTGATTCTAGACTCGGCATTGAGGGAAGCGAGTCTATCGATGCACATCTGGAGGGTACCGGCGTCGGTACCAGTACCGATACCGATACAGGAAGATCAGTCTGCAGCGTATCCAACGGGCCCGCAGGTACCAAGGACACCAGACTACGATCCGTGGTGAGGAATGTTTCATCCAACACCATTGCCAATGCCAGGGTATCTGTACCGCCCGAAGCGGATGCCACCACCGAGCATGGCTCTGGTATGTTCGGAGAGGGGTGAACCTCAGGAACAACCTGAAACCCCACTAAGGCTTTGGAGGCCGAAGACTCCCACCGGGGTTTTAAAGCCAGTGTATCCTCGAGGGCAAGGCCGGAGGCATCTCTATGCTGTGCAGGAGATCTACCACTCGAGGACTGGCTAGTCTTAACAGACTGTTTTTGGGTTACCTGATCCTGTGAAGAAGAAAGGGTGGTCGGTGCCCTGAAGTCGAATGGGGACCGTGTATCGAGGTGAACTCGATGCTGAAGACTTCTTCCGACTATACTGTTGCAGAAGGGACACTCCAGCGGATAGTAGTCAGGACCCAAGCAGAGCAGACATTTCTTAGGGATAGTGGCTGGCGCTTCCATGAGGAAAAAAAAAAAAAAAAAAAAGAGTAGGCCTAGCAGGCCAGAAAAAACAGTCAGCATTAAGAAGAAAAAAGTATTCCTTATGAAGGAAAAATTATTAGAAAAAAGAAAAGAAACACCGGTGGTACCGGTGGCGTCAGGGAAGGCAGACGCGACCACAAGAAAACCAAAAAATAAAAGAATTTTCTGCGGTGACAGGAGGACGTCCTGCCGGCTCCGCAGAAAAACAAAAACTGAGGAGAGGCAGTTGGGAAAGGCAGGAAGGCAGTACGCAGGCGTGTTGGGATGCTTCCAAAAGCGTTCTGATTGGACGCTGGGGAGCGTTCCTGCACAGACTCCGGTCGGTACGGACGTACCCCATATGTGAAGACTCATTCAGCATCTCCAGGAACAAGCAGGAATGTGGAACGTGCAAATCGGGTAGGCCCATGGAAAGAAGGCTATAAGAGACCACGGGCTGTATTGGTGAGGTTCCTTAGTTTTTAATCAAATAGAAATGGTCCTCCGAGGAGCTCGAAAGCAAGGATCCCTGGATCACGAAGGCACAAAAGTGCTCTGCTTTGAGGATTTTTCTGCAACAGTGGCTCAGAAACGCAAGGCCTTCTGGGTATATGGCTAGAGACTTACCAGCCAACAGCCCTCTGAAACACACTAAAGCTGCTACCTGAACCTTCAGGTAGGTGAGAAAAGGCCAACAGACACGGCACTCTTGCCACCTCAGAAGCAGCTGCAGTGTACCGCACCAGCAGTCAAGGATCCATGAGCAATCGTTCAGCAGTACACCCTTCCTCAGAAGATTGGGCTGCTGCCACCACCACAGGCTGGCCATCACCCTTATTACGAGCGGGAGCCTGAGCTCAAACTGCTGAGAACTCAGAGACCACAGAGTCAGTAAGGATTGTTGGAGTGGCAGCATAAGAGCATGCGCCCATGGCACCAACTTGAGCATCGCTGCCATCAATCCGGGGAAGTTGAAGATAATCCTAGACTCTGGGAGCCTACTGCGAACAAAACAGTGCCAGGCAGTCCAACAGACCTTTGACTTTCTTCTCTGGCAGGAAGATTCTGCCCAATCAAAAATTGAAACGTGCTCTCAGGTACTGGCTCTTTCCCCAATTTATAACCCAGCCGAGGTTCATCAGAAAGGACATCACTTTCGAGGAGCTACCCAAGTTGCCACTGAAAGAGAATGGGCTCAGATGAGCAAGTAGGCCAAATACAGATGCACAGAAATACCTGGGTGCCATATCACTGCAGCCACCACTACCATGACCTTGGAGAAAGTCCTTGGGTCAGTGGAGAGTCCGAATGGAAGGGCAGCAAACTGAAGGGGAGCGTCAAGCATGGCAAAATGCAGATGCTTTGCTAATCCTCCTGGATCAGGATATGAAAATATGCCTTGGCCAAATTCAGAGATGCCAGGAATTCCCCTTGGTGCACCTCTTGAACCATGGATTGCAAAGTTTCCATCCAGAAGCGCATGACGCACCAGTGCTTAATGACACCCTTGAAGTCCAGAATGGGCCAGAATGCTCCTTCAGTATCAGCACCTCTAAATAGATGGAATACATGCCCTTCACCCAAATCATTTGGGGGAACAGGCACCACTGCCTTCAGGAGAGGCAATATGACCAAGGTGATCTGCAGATCAGCCATGCTCACAAATGGAGAAGACAAAAGCAGCCAGGACAATCTCTTTGCATTCCAGGATATAGCCGTACTGAATGGGGCCTAGCACCAAGCAATCTTTGGTGACCCAAGCCCATTCCTGAGAGAAGAGGCAAAGCCTGCCCCCAACCGGAGGAACCAGGGAATGGGTCCCCTTAACTTCATTGCGCAGCCCAGGATCATCCTCTTCTGAACAGGACCGGGTCCCTGGGCCAAAGCGCTCCATGAGGGGACTGAGAACGAGCCTGAAGGACATAAGAGGGGCAGAAAGATTTTCCAGGCCGATAGCAATGTAAGTCCGACACCCCCAGACCAGCGTGCCCACGAGAAGCAGACGGGGCTGACAGAAAAGGGGTTCATGACAGATTCACAGGCCCCTTCGACCTGTCCTCTGGAAGGCGGAAAGATTTTTTATCTCACCCAGGTCCTTCACCAGCTTCTCCAAATCGGACCAAACAGAAGCATTCCTCTAAAGTCAGATGGGCAACCAGGCTTTGAGTCTGCTGGCCCCGTGACAAAGCCTAGCCAACGCCATGCCACTGTCAACAGGGCACACCCTAGCCACAAAATGTACTAAACCTGCTTGAACCATCTCCTGCTTGAACACCACCACCTCCCCGCTGGACCCCTGTCCTACCAACTGGATAAAGAAAACCAAAGAAGACCTGAGTGCACCATTAACCCACATCGTAAACGAATCCTTTACCCAAGGACACATGCCAGACGCCCTCAAGACCACAATCATTCGACCAACCCTAAAAAAGCACAACCTAGATCCCCTAGACCCCACCTCCTACAGACCAGTAGCGAGCCTCCCACTCACTGCAAAAATAATCGAGAAGATAGTCCAACGTCAGCTTCAAGAACACCTAGACGTCAACATACTGGACCCGCAGCAACACGGATTCCGACCATTACATGGGGTCGAGACCCTCATGACCACGCTGATGAACACCCTCATCATAGGAACCCATGAGAAACACTCAAGATACATCCTAATTTTCCTGGATATATCAGCGGCCTTCGACACCATCTCCCATAACACCCTTATCCACAGACTCCAAACAATTGGGATCAAAGATACTGTACTCCAATGGTTCAGGTCCTATCTAACCAACCGATAGCAACTGATCCGCACCAAAACCTCAACCTCACCCCCCTTCCAGCAACATCAAGGAGTACCTCAAGGATCCACATTATCAGCCATGCTTTTCAACATCTACCTCCGTCCACTCTGTTCAGTCATACGCACTCACAATGTCAACTTCCACATATACACCGATGACATAATGCTCTACGCCCCAATTACAACCACAAACCCAACAAACGACCAGCTATCAACCTGCTTCACCGACGTATCCAACTGGCTACAAGAGAACAACTTATCCATTAACATAAAAAAGACCGAAGCTCTTATAGTGACAAAAGACCCAGACTTCAAACCACCCACTCACCTCACCATGCAAATTCAGATACAACCACACAAGATATCTCGGCATTATCATTGACCAAGCCCTAACCCTTAAGCAGCAAAACAACAAGACCACTAGAACTGTGTTCCACAAGGCAAAAACGGTACAACGTCTCCGACCTCTCCTCGAACCGCAGGACAGTAATGCAAGCTCTGACACTCCCTCATCTGGACTACTGCAACATAATCTACCATGGCCTACCTGCCACACAAACCAATCCCCTCCGAACTGCCCTAAACACCACGGCGAGAATAATTCACAATGCAAAGAAACAGGACCACATCACCCCAATTCTGAGAGACCTTCATATTCTCCCCATCGAAGCAAGAATCAAGTATAAAGCTCTTCTACTCACCCACAAAACCATCCAAACACAAGGCACCCCACTCCGCACCCTACTGCCTCGCCCAACCCACAGCAGAACAACCAGACAATCCTCCAACAGCTCCATTGCCATCCCCCACAAAAGAACCAAGGAAACACAACGGACCTGCAACAGAGCCTTTGAACTCTATGCCCCATCCCTCTGGAACTCTCTACCAAACCACATCAGGAACAACGGTGATCTCCCATCATTCAAAAAGCAGCTAAAAACCGTCCTATTCCAAGAACATCTCTGAATAGGAATCCCCCCTATTTCTCTGCAAGAACTTCAGACCAGTAACTGTACTATCCTGTCAGTCTCTATGTTCATCCCAAAATCATCAATGTTGAGCCCCCAGTGATGCCCCCCCCCTACTATTGATCCCTCCCCCCCCCCCCTGTTATATGTCCCACTGCTTTGACCCGGTGAAAAGCGGGATATAAATACAGTTAAATAAATAAATAAACCACACATGGCATCAGAGAGGAAGGCAGTAGCAGACTCAAAATGAGGGGTAGAATCATCCAGTGGAAAAGACTGAATTCACTGGAGCAGGGCTCAAAACGTCAAGCCTGCACATGCCAGCAAATGCACGATTATGGAGCAAATGCTTGTACTGGAGTACAAGGTTCCTTGGCTACCTGATGCAGAGCTCTTTTGAGAAGAGTATATAAGCTCGAAATGGGGCCGATGTTGGCTTTGGCTTCTTAGATGCCTGCCTCTCAGCTCCTTGAGCATGTTGCAAGCTAAGTGATTTTATTTTGACAAGGCTTTCAAAGTTATATGCTTACTTACCTTGACATACAATCCGACAAAAGAAAAATATAGTTAGATGTGATCTGCTCTCTTTTTCTATTTCAACCTGTGGCCAACTGAAGAACAGCAGCCACAGCAGCGAATTGGTTCTTCAACATGAATCCATCTTTCAGTCCAGAGCATCCTTCCACAGGAATGATGGTCCAACTGGTAACCACCGTGACCTGCACATTCACCTTGGAAATAGCAAACCTACAATGCACTCCTTCTCCAAGAGAGCGTGCATCAACTCATACACCCTTAACCCCTAGGCAGGGAGTCAGGGGGGGAATCCCACTCCGATTGGAACAGGCCCTTAAGCACCTCCGGGAATGGGAAGGCAGTAGTGGATTTCTGCACCCCTCACAGGAGTGGATGCATCTTTGGTTCCTGCTCCATCTCTGGAGCATCCACCAAGCCCAAGGTTGACAGACCCTGGAAATCAACATCTCCAGTTCCTCCTCCTAGAACTGGTGGATCACATCGGTCTCTTCACAATTCACTGAAAGCGAGAGCACTTCTTCATCCACATCAGAAGCCAGTACCGAGACATCTGAATCCAAGTTATCATCCAAATCTCGAACAGATCCCAGCTGCCCCCCATCTCCAGAGGGGCACCCGTCGCCGGGGCTGCTTATCCAAAGGCAGACTTACAGGTCTTCCACTCTCAGCTTGCCTCTTACAAGACTGCATCCATGGGCACCCAGTGGCCACAGGGTCTAAATTTCCATGCCAGAAGGACTAGGCCTGCTGTAAAAAGGAAAAGAACTCAGAGACGGACAATCCAGAGTCTGGAAGCTCACCTCTCGGAAATGACCGGCTCACAGCACAGTCACTGGAGCTTCCAGAAGGATGTATATTGTTACTAGTCACTTCCTGCCCTGAAGCAGGCATGACCAGAGTAACTGCATCCCCCGGCTGAAATGGGGGGTGGGGGGGGAGGGCGTGCAGTGATGACTCAGAAGCTACCATGCAAGAAGAGCAGAGTACAGAATCCGAAGATAAGGCAAATTGCTTGCTACAGGCCAAGCAACATTTGCTAAAAGAAGATATAGAAAGTTAAGGCATGCATCACAACAGTGTGCATTAAGGCCATGGCAGCCCAAAGGGCACATGTTAGCTGCGCTTTTACTGCAACGTGCGTTACAGGCGCTAGGGTAGAACATGTGTTGATGCCGCTTGGGCAGAATGCATGCTAGGACTGCACGATCGCCAGGCACACAATAGGTAAAAACACTACTAACGCGTGCAGATGTCAGGAAACCCCCACACCACGCCAACAGTCCACCCCGAATTGCATCTCAAGGAGACAGAATCGGGAGCCCACGACAATATCTAGGTCAAGTCTTGGTACTCACCCCTGAGAGCCACAGGCAGAGGATCTGTGCCAGGCTCGGCTCTACTCCTATGCAAAGCCATTCTGTTAGTGGCTTTGCAGCACTGCGTTTAAACTGGCTGGCAGGCAGATCCCTCTGAGAGCCCTATACAATCTTCGGAGAGAGCAAGGTGGACAGAGAAGGAAGGAGGAGGGCACTGAGGATGAGTGAGGCTGCTGCACTCTTCTAGATCCTTCCAATTTCTAACTGCTCAACAGGCTCTTATATTACATGGAATTGCACCAATATTCCCTCCTCCTATGGCTACCAAAAAGATCGCAGTCTAGTGGAGCCTCCCATGTTGCGCTCAAGTGAGAGTCACCCTCAAGGTGGTCGTTCACAAGCGTTTAATCAATCTTTTCCTCTCAATCTTCAGGGAGGAGAAAATCCATCTACCATTTGCTGGAGACAAAGAAGTACTGAAGAGACCTCTGGTGGCTGAGGCGGATAGAGGCATGTGAGTGATGGCATTGAAATCTGGGCTTTTCATTGGTTCTTTGTCTCTACAAATCTACTGGTAAGGGAACACAATCCACTTGACTGGACTGGTCTAGCAGGACAATATGAGAGTGGAAGTGTGCCTTAAACCTCTTCTGAAATGATGTAAAAATCTTCATACTACACAAGGCCAGGGGTAATGCATTCCATAGTAGTGGCCCTTTTACAGGATCAGCAGGGTTGGCCCCAGCATTGGTTCAAGGCGTTGGTGCCCTAGGCAAATCTTAAGCTTTATACACACACACACACACCCAGGCTGTCAAAACCTATTGTTTAGCTTTGAAAGCTCTGCATTTTGCCCATCCCTAAAAGAAGTTGTTGCCCTAGGCAACCAGCTAGTTTGCCTGATGGTTGGGCTGGCTCTTGGGTATATTACTGGTATTTCTTTGCTGGGTGGGGAAAGGATGAGGTCTACTGACAAGAGTTAACAGAGATTGGTCTGTGGCAGTTTGGCCACGCTTGTAAAAGATTTAGAGGGGTAGTTTTAAAAGCCATTTATGTGCATGAAACACAGGCTACATGGAAACGGCTCATTATAAAATTGCATGAAGTGTATGCATGTTATGCAATTTCACCCACACAAAGGCATTGCTGGGCAGGGGGGGGGGGGTTCAACTTAAGCACAAACTTAAGATTTTGCAAAGTATGGGAATACATTCTCTCAAACATTTTGTGCATACTCAATAGTAGCTGTGCATGCAGTGCTAATTTTCAAGAGGAAACAGGTGCATAACTTTCCCTTTGAAAGCTGGAGCAACTTATGCACACACTTGCTGTACAAGTTAGGCAGCCTCTTACAAAATTACCTTCACAGACAGCAGAGGGTGAGTGAAGGATGAGGGAGGGTGGAGCGAGGGCGGAGCGAGGGGGGGGGGGCTTAGCTAGCCAAAGTGGTAGATAACCAATAAATAGAAAATGAATAAATTAACCAGACAGGAAAAAAAACCTGGAGAGCCTAGACGGAGCAATTTATCTGTACCAGCCGTCATTTACTATGTCCAAGGATAGAAGATAAAGGGAGAACTCAAAGTAGCAGCTCTATTAAAGCAGCTCTCCTGGACAGAGCAGGCTGTTAGCTACCTGAGAAGTTTCCCCTATAAAACTTCACAGCTATGGTATAAGTTTGTCCTCTGTAAAAGTGTGAAAATTCTACAGGCTGAACAGACATTTCTAGCTAACAAAAAAAAATAAGCAGCAGCATCAGTTCTCATTCTCGCCTTTAATTTTTATGGCTTTCTTAACAGGATTTTGTTTTAATTGACCATTAACTTTATCACATCAAAGAGGAAAATGTTAGAGTATTTATGATTTAAAGGCTCATAATGAAATGAAATGGTGCTGCTTCCATAGGCTAGGGAGCTTCCTACTCATTCTCTACCATTACTATAACAATTTATAACTTTTCTGCAATTACAGAAGTCATTTCTTTTATTCACCATGGCTATTTCAGTGACTCTGGATCTAATATATTAGGTTAAGAAAATTAGTAAGGTCTTAAATCCTGTTCAAGGGGAAAGCACAGCGCATAGCATTTGGTCGGAACTGCAGGTGAAAAGCCTGATGGTGCGAAAGAGTAAGGGGATATCTCCTGCAGAGCTGCCAACTACACTAATGGTGGCCAGTGATTTTCAGATGGTACTACAGAAGAAAAAGAAAAAGGAAAGAAAAACAGCTAACTGGTCTGTAAATAAGGTGCTTGTTTCCTAGTCATCAGATTGCTTTTACTTGTCTCATTATGACTCGCCCTTCTTTCCACTTGATCAATGCATAGATGTGTGGGTCTCAAAAGGCAATGCTGGAGACTTCAGGAAGGAGGAGGTACCATTCATATCACTTTTAAACTATCCCTCCTTCTCTTTCTGGAGTGTAGGAGGCGACGTCTTTCACATAATGCCAGTGGAAGAATAAAGATCATCAGGTAAAATGGGAGCAGTCTGTCAGCCACGATACTGAATTTCAGAATGAACTAACATGAAGGACAGTACCTAGTCTGGGGAGCCCTGCAATTTCTATGCACTTACCATATAGGACACTCTAAATTCTTCTGCATGACAGATAGCACACTGTGCACCTCTTCCACTTCCATTGTAGGGATGGCCATTTTATCTTCTCCCAACTGTCACCTAATAGGAAAACAAAAATGCACAACCAAAATATACTTTGATATTTCTAAACTTTATGTTCAACACTCCCTGACAAGATGACCAGGAATTCTGTCAACTTTTGATTCATTTATTTAAAAATTTATATTCTGCAGGCCTTGACAAATATTCTCGGCATCTAGGAGCCAGCTTAAAAATTTTGGAACTGGTCACAAGACCTCGGTCGTAGCGTTTCCACCTCCCTCCCCCCCCCCCCCAAAAAAAAAACTGCGATTGCAGCTCCTTTTTTAGGGCCTCATTTAAAACTGTTTACACTCTATTGGAAAAGAAAGCTTAATAAATTTTGCCCTCAATCTGCCATTGCAGAGAGCCAACAGAAAGAAGAAATTAGACCTTACCTGCTAATTGTCTTTCCTTGAGTACTCTCAGGGCCAGTCCAGGAACAATAGGGTGGTCAACCTCATCCAGCAGCTAAGGACTGAATTCTCAAAGACTTGCTGACAAGCCTATCTAGCTCCCTCTGGTGTCAGAGAGTCAGTCTACCAATGTCAAAGCAGCACACTACTACTATAGACTCGCCTTATACAAAACTTTAACTTAACCTTTAACTAAACAACCTACCGCTAACTTCACTGTTACACTTCTGATGCAACCGTCACTTATCATATTGTGCTTTTTCTTTTTTCTTTTTTTCTTTTTGTATGACCCCAAATCGTCTTTTACTGTTTCTCCCTCAGATACCTTAAGGAAGTCCCATAGCCAGCGCCACACCGGAAGCGCCTGGACCGACTCAAGGCCACACCTACTTACTCTTACAGAAATATGCTCCTTGTAAGACCTCCACATGATCAACTCCTATGTGAATGAAACCACGAACTACTGATTCCGCGCTGCAAACTGCTATGTCGTAGGTAAGCCCTGTACTGGCCCGGAGAGTACTCAAGGAAAGACAATTAGCAGGTAAGGTCTAACTTCTTCCTCTTTGTCTCTCCGGGCCAGCCCAGGAACAGTAGGGCGGTACCAAAGCAGTACCTACTCACAGGAGGATCCCGCTAGCCCCACCAGAATTGCCGAAGCTCTGACTTTTGCATCCCCCATTGCGAAACATTATCGTTTGGATGTTCAAGCTAACGTATGCAGAGACGACCAAGTAGCCGCTCGACAAATATCTACCGGCGGAAGCTAAGCCATCTCGGCCCAGGACGTCGCCTGACCCCAAGTTGAATACCTTCGGGAGGCACTTTTCCACTTGCCTGATACGACGCTGCTATCGCCTGTTTTACCCACCAGGCAATGGAAGCCTTGGAAGCTGCTTCCCCTTTACGAGCTCCTACAAAGAGAACTAACAACTTATCAGACTTCCTAAAAGGCTCTGTCCTTCTGAGGTACCTATGGAGTACCCTACCACGATCCAATTTGCAGAGAGAACTGCGTTTAACTTCTCCCTCACTGGTTCGGAAGGTTGGCAGCAAAATTGGTTGATTCGCATGAAACACAGATACTACCTTCAGCAAAAATGAGGGAACCGGCCGTAACACCACTTTCTCTGCCGAAAACGGAATGTATGGTTCCCTACAGGACAGCGCCTGTAGATCCAAGATTTGTCTTGCCGAACACAGCGCCACTAAGAAGGCAGTCTTCCAAGAGAGCTCTCTTAGCGCTACCGCCCCCCCCCCCCCCCGGGCTCAAAAGGGAGCCCGCATCAACTCCTCCAGGACCAAATTCAAATCCCAAGCTGGCACTATCGGTCTCACTGGCGGCCTTATGTTCTTGACCGCTCTCAGGAATCTCAGAGCATCTGGATTTAGAGACAATATACTTCTATTTACCTTGCCCCTATAACAAGCCAGAGCTGCTAGGTGAACCTTTAGCATGCTGAGCGCTAGACCTTTATCAAGACCTCCTTGCAGGAACAAGACATCCGGTACCAACGCCACCAATGGCTCAACTTCGTGCCTCTCACTCCAACCTTCAAAAATGCACCAAATACAGACATAGGCCAGAGACGTAGATCTCCTTTTTGCCTGCAACATGGTAGTTACTACCACCGCGGAATATCCTCTACGCTTCAGGCGTTCCCTCTCAAAATCCAAGCCGTAAGCAAGAAGCGATCCATCTACGGCATTAGAATTGGACCCTGAAACAAAAGACTGACCCGAATGGGAAGCCTCCAAGGACGGTCCACAGGCAGTCGCACTAGATCTGCATACCACGCTCTCCTCGGCCAATCCGGCGCTATGGAGGATTACTTTTCCTGTGACCTGCTATTCTCCGAATGACTCGTCCTATCATTGGCCACGGGGGAAACACAAAGCAGATCTACCGCCGGCCAAGGCTGACTTAGGCCATCAAGCCCCTCTGACATGTATTCCCTGCACCTGCTGAAAAACCGTGATGTCTAGGCATTGCCGAACGTGGCCATGAGATCCATAACCAGCTGTCCCCAATGCACCGTAATGTCGTGAAAAACCGCCTCGTTCAGTTCCCATTCTCCTAGATCCAATACATGCCAGCTGAGAAAATCAACCTGTACGCTGTCCTTTCCTGCTACATGAGCCGCCAATAGGGCCAACAGATGGTCCTCTGCCCACTACAACCACCATTGGCTCCTCCAAGACCACTCTGCCTGTGCCTCCTTGCCGATTGATATAGGACACCGTCACCGCATTGTCAGAGAACACTCGCACTGCTTTTCCATTCAGAAGACTCTCAAACTCTTGCAGTGCCAGCCGCACTACTCTCATCTCTAGCTGATTGAACAACTGCTCAGCTTTGCTGTCCAGCGGCCCTGTGTTACCTGTGCCATACAATGTGCTCCCCAGTTGGAGAGACTGGCATCCGTGGTGACCAACACCCACTCAGACGCCTCCAGTGGCACCCCTGCTTGCAGATGCGTGGGATTCAGCCACCACTGCAGACTTTCACTGACAACCGAGAGGCATACCAACCTCCGATTTAGCGGATGCTCCTGCAGCGACCAACAGGAAAGCAAGGCTCGCTGGAGAGGCCGCATATGCACCCTGTCCCACGGCACCAGGTCCAAGGCTGCTGCCATAGAGCCTAGGAGCTGTATCTCCATGCCGTTGGAGCCTTGATGCATAAAAACGCCGACACCTGTTTTAAGATATTCTGTACCCTGTGTCCTCTGGTAGAAACACTGCTCCTACACGTGTGTCGAACAAGGCCCCTAGATATATTAGGCGCTGTACTGGCATCAACTGACTTCTGGTCCGATTGACCACCCAACCTAGGCTTTCCAGGTGGTCTACCACCCTTGCTGTTGCTTCCACCGACTCCGGCACCAACCGTGCTCGAATCAGCCAGTTGTCCAAGTATGGATGAACCTGAATTCCGTCCTTTCGTAACGCTGCCGCGATCACCACCATTACCTTTGTGAAAGTATGTGGCGCCATAGCCAGCCCGAACAGTTACGCCTGGAACTGGAAATGTCCCAAGGGCACTGCAAAGTGCAAAACCTTTTGATGCTCTGGTCTGATGGGAATGTGTAGATACGCTTCTGTTAAATCTATGGAGGTAAGAACTTTGCCCGGCCTTACGGCGCGGATCACCGCCTGCAGAGTCTCCATATGACAATGTGGTACTCTCAGACAGCGATTCACATGCTTGAGATTGAGAATTGGTCGAAAAGATCCCTCTTTTTTGGGAACCACAAAATAAGTCGAGTATCGACTTAACCCATATTGGTTTTGAGGCACCGGAACCACTGCCTGAAGGTGCAGCAACCGTTGAAGCATGCCGTTTATCGCCTTCGACTTTGCCGGAGAACCGCATGGAGACACCACAAAGGCTCCAACGCATAACCCTCATGAATGACCTCCAGCACCCACCGGTCCGTTGTCATAGTGGTCCAAATGGGGTGGAAACCCTGCAACCGTCCGCCTATTGGCACCTCCGTCTGCACCACCCTCCTTTCAATTGTGGCTTTTTTGAGGAGCTCGGCTGGGAACCTCCATATCCCCTTCTGAAGCCCCTAGCCCTCGAAAGGGCTGTCCTCTGGCTACAAAACCACCTCTCTGATATGGAGCAAAGCAAGACCCCCCTGAATCTCCAAAATTCTCTGCCTTGACCTCTCTGCAGAGATCCCGGTTTTGGGCTCTTTGGACAGTCCTCTGGCAGCCACCCGCCTTTGGAGTCTCCCAAGTCCTTCACAATCTTTTCTAAGGCCTCCCCAAAGAGCAGCATACCCTTATAAGGAAGCTTACTACGGCACGCCTTAGAAGATGTGTCTGCCACCCAATTCCTCAGCCAGAGGAACAGAGACTCCAACTTCCTATCCTGCAGATCCTTAAGCGCTGCTTCGCCCTCTACAGGGGATCGTAGTCTTTGTCACTGCTGATACTAACGCACCCACTTTTGGCATCCACAGCAAGTCCCTCTCCTCCTGCGGAACCGGGTACAAGCGGCCTATAGCCCGTCCGCCCTGTAAGGTGGCTTCTGGACATTCCCATTCCGACCTCACCATCTGTCTAATCACCCTGCGGACCGGAAAACACTTCTGTTCAGCTCTAAAACCCTGAAGCAGAGGGTCCTCTAGATGCTCAGCCTGGACCGCCGGCAAGGAAATATTCAGAGCCGACAGTGAATGGGTAATAAGGGCCCCTAGCTCTTCTTTACGAAACACTCTGAAGATATTTGGGTCTTCCCCTGAGCTCAGCTCACCTTCTTCTAGCTCCCCGGCCACTGATCCATACCTGATTCTGAAAGGTTTTCCCCCTCTTCCGTGACCTGAGAGTCCAAGCCTTGCCCAAGACCATCGACAGCCGCTTCAAATGCCAATCCACCTTTTGAAGACCCCTTACCTGGGTCCAATGCAGTGCTGCTCTTCTGAGCCAAATAAGCCGGGTTAGGGGAACTACTCTTGCCCTGTACCTGTGCCAACTTTAAGCAATATGCCTTATGGAGTGAGAAAATAAAATCCGCAGAGAACAAGGACTGAAAACTCCCTTGCACCTCTGCACCTGGTGCTTGGCCCAAAACTACAGCTGGAGCCGATTTCCTTGACTTAGTTTTCTTTTTAAGTGGTTTCTCCTGAAGCACGGGAGAAACGGCCGTCTCTCCTAAAATGGCGGCTGTTCCTGCGTTTTCCGACACGGCCTAATGACCAGAGGAGAGATCAAGCACGGCTGACTTCCCTTCCATCATGCCACCAAATAACCGCTCCAAACTGCTACCCCTTCTCACGCAGAACCGACAAAGTCCCGGACTCGACAAGCCCCGGCGACTCCCGCACTGTGCCTGCTCTCACACCGCTCCCCCTGGCTTCGACAGTCATGGCTCTCCACAGAAACTCAAAATACAAACTAAACGTACCTGCACAGCTTGTCCGTCTCCCCCCCGAACCCTCTGCCACCGCTGCTAGCGGGAGAGTAAGTTCGGGCTCCAGAGCTCCCAGTTCCTACCTCAACGCTCCTCGACGGATCTGGTCCCCGAGGCAGGCTCTACCTCTACTGCCTTTGTACCCCAATAAACCAGCAGCAGACCTCCGTCTAAACCTTTTTTTTTTCCAAACCAACTTTAATCTGCTCCCCTGGCTTAAACCCTGCTAGGCACGTCTCCTTTTCCTTTGTTCCAATTTTTCTATTTCCTTTCCTCTTCGTCTGACCGGGAGCCTGTCAGCAACACATCCTCCCAGCTGCTGAGGACTGAAAGGCTGACTCTGACACCAGAGGGAGCTAAATAGGCTGTCAGCAAGTCTGAGAATTCCGTCCTCAGATGCTGGAGAAGGTTGACTACCCTACTGTTCCTGGACTGGCCCTGAGAGACGAAGAGGAAGCAGTGATCCTTTTCCCCCTCCCCCACCCCCAATGATCAAACTGTCAGTAGCATACTGATGACTCTAAAGCTGAACCTGAGGCAACTTCTGTTTTTTTGCTTCATGTTATCACCATGGCTTGGTAATACAAGCAGCAAAAAAAGTTTCTTCATAGACCCTGCACCCTCTCTTCAACCAGTTTCACACTCTCGTTCTCTCTCTCTCTCTAGCCCTCCCCCCCACCCAACTTGAAACCACAACATTAGCCCGAACTTCCCCCATGTCTACAGAAAGCTGATTGCAGTGGGAAGTTAGCAGTGTGCTGGGTCCGCTGCTTTTTGACATATTCATAAATGACCTGGAAAAGGGAATAACGAGTGAGGTTATCAAATTTGCAGATGACAAAACTAAAGTTGTTAAAACCCAAGAGGATTGTGGAAAATTGCAAGAGGATCTTGATAAACTGGAAGACTTGGCATCCAAATGGCAGATAAAATTTAAATGTGGACAAGTGCAAAGTTATGCACCTAGGGAAGAACAACCCAAACTATGGTTACACGATGCAAGGTTCCACATTAGGAACCATCACCCAGGAAAAAGATTTAGGCGTCATTGTAGATAACATGTTAAAAACCTCGGCCCAGTGTGCAGCGGCGGCCAAGAGAGCAAATAGAATCCTAGCTATCATAAGGAAAGGAATGGAAAACAACACAAAGGATATTATAATGCCTCTATATAGTTTCATGGTGAGACCGCACCTTGAATATTGTGTGCAATTCTGGTCGCTGTATTTTAAAAAGGATATAGATTTATTAGAAGAGGTTCAGAGAAGAGCCACCAAAATGGTAAAGGGGATGGAAGGATACCCCTATGAAGAAAGGCTAAAAAGGTTAGGGTTCTTTAACCTGGAAGAGAGACGGCTGAGGGGAGATATGATAGAAGTCTATAAATTAATGAGCAGAGTGGAACAGGTTTATGTTTATTTCGCTTGATAGACCGCCTTTCTGTGGTAATCAGAGCGGTTTACAATACAATAATTAAAAAAAAAAAAAAAAAAAAAAAAAAAAAGGCCCAAAAAAAGAGGCCCAAGGCCAGGAAAATGGAAAAAGAATTTACAATGTTTGACAGAATAGGGGAGAAAAGAGGAGAATAGGACAGTAAACGTGGAAAGACTCACACGAGAGGAGAGGGAAGATTAAAGGCCAAGGAAAAGAGGTGGGTCTTTAGGTCACGTTTAAAGTTGGTATGATGGGGTTCTAAACGAAGGGAGGTGGGGAGGGAGTTCCAGAGGGCAGGGCCTGCGAAAAAGAAAGCTGAGGAGCGGGTGGACTGGAGGTGGGCAAGGGAGGGGGGGTGGGGAAGTGTAAGACGGTTAAGGTGAAACTCAGTAGTTTGGGGATAGATCCCAAGATGGTAAAATGGATCAGAAATTGGTTGACTGACAGACGACAGAAGGTGATGGTACAAGGAGCTCACTCGGATGAAAGGAAGGTGATTATCGGGGTGCCCAAGGGGGTTGGTCCTGGGCCCGGCACTGTTCAATGTATTTGTGAGTGATATTGCTGAAGGACTGCATGGAAAAGTCTGTCTATTTGCAGATGACACAAAAATTTGCAACAGAGTGGACTCCCGAGGGAGTGGTTAACATGAAGAATGATCTACAAAAGCTGGAAGAATGGTCTAATGCTTGGCAATTAAGATTTAATGTGAAGAAGTGCAGAGTCATGCACTTGGGAAGCAGAAATCCAAGGGAAATGTAAGCGATAGGGGGCGAGAGATTAGTGTGTACGGATCAGGAGAAAGATCTTGGCGTGATTATTTCTGAAGATCTCAAGGTGGCAAAACAGTGCGACAAGGCGGTGGCAAAAGCCAGGAGGATGTTGGGCTGCATACGAAGAGGAATTACCAGCAGAAAGGAAGAGGTACTTATGCCACTGTACAAGTCACTGGTGAGGCCTCACTTGGAATACTGTGTTCAGTTTTGAAGACCATATCTTGCAAAGGATGTAAGAAGACTGGACACTGTTCAGAGGAAGGCGACCAAAATGATTTGGAGCCTGCGTCAGAAGCCTTATGAGAAGAGACTTAAGACCTAAACATGTACACTTTGAAGGAGAGGAGGGACAGAGGAAATATGATTCAGACCTTTAAAATATTTAAAGAGAAATAATGAAACCACCTCTTCCAAAGACAGAGAAGCTGCAAAACTAGAGGGCATGACATGAAGCTACAAGATGGTAAATTGAAAGGCAATGTCAGGAAATACTTTTTCACTGAAAGGGTGGTGGAAGCTTGGAATGCGGTCCCGATGGAAGTGGTGGGGGCAAATACGGTGACGGAGTTCAAAAGGGCATGGGACAGACACAGTGGATCCCTTTACAACAACAAGAAAACAAAATAATCTGAACCATCTAATTCCTTAACAAATAGGGATGTGCTACAAGGAGTGGTGGGATCACCTCTAGACAAAGACATGGGGAAGGGGGGCCTGCACAGAGCGGCAAGTGTACCTACTCTCATCATACTGGGCAGACTAGATGGACCATACTGGTCTTTATCTTCCGCCATTTACTATGCTATTGTGTCTTTGCAAATTTTCTGTAACAATCTCAAAATAAGTAAATAACTAACCCGGAAAATCCTAACACCGGTGAAATTAAGCAAATTATTTTTGTTGGAAGAGCCAACCCAGTCAAGGGGAAGAAAACCCCATACCGCCGTGGCAGATTCCTTTTTAATAAATATTTCTTTTTTAGAAAAATTTTCTTTGTTTTAAAAAAATCAGTGAGCACTTAACTGAAGTAACAGTCCTCCTTCATCCAGAGAGCAATGTAGCAGATGACGTGGCACGTTTCGGGGCCAATCATAATGTATGCCCCTGCTTCAGATCTAAGACTTCGCTCAATGAACTTGCAGTTCATTGAGCGAAGTCTTAGATCTGAAGCAGGGGCATACATTATGATTGGCCCCGAAACGTGCCACGTCATCTGCTACATTGCTCTCTGGATGAAGAAGGACTGTTACTTCAGTTAAGTGCTCACTGATTTTTTTAAAACAAAGAAAATTTTTCTAAAAAAGAAATATTTATTAAAAAGGAATCTGCCACGGCGGTATGGGGTTTTCTTCCCCTTGACTGGGTTGGCTCTTCCAACAAAAATAATTTGCTTAATTTCACCGGTGTTAGGATTTTCCGGGTTAGTTATTTACTTGGTTGGTTTTACCGGGAATAGGGTATTAGTGTTTTGAGTGGACAATCTCAAAATAAGCAGAAACAGGAGAAAGCATATAGAAGACCTCTGTTCCATGGAATGGCGGAGGCATCATGCAATATCCATCACGGACTGTGACAAATGGAGCAGAACTGAACACATTTCATGTTTTCCACTGTCACAAATACTTATTTATGGGGTTCCCCAAATCTGAAAAATGTGCCTTACAACTTCTGATTGAAGGTCCTCTCATGCGGATTCAACTGCCTACTGTGAGTCCACTAGCTGACTGTCTTGATTAGACATGCAAATAGCCTGCTTGGAGGGTGATTTGGAGAGAAGAGTCCAGATTCCAAATTTATGTTGCTTTGAGGCATTAAAAGGCCCACCCTGTTTGTTGATGTAAAATATCGCTACTTGATCGTCTCTCCTGACCATAGCAATTGGGCCTGTTGAAATCTGTTCCACGGACTTTAAGTATTCGAATGAGAAAGGTCTGTTTCCCATTCATGGGTGGATCAATCTGTGGTGAGCATGGTGGTAGGTGTCGAGCCCATGAAAGTATGAACTACTAGAGGTTTGCTGACATTCATCCATCACTCTAGGGATCTTTGGACTAAATACTGAAAATGGTAAGTTTCTTCTTGAACGACTGAAGACAGCGATTGCAATAGTACCTAAAGAAGCACTGTAATGTTCTCATGTGTAGTCTTGCTGGAGGCAAGTCATGCACTACTGCTGAAAACAGCGCAAGCACTGGCAAGTCAAATGCAAGGCATTGATAAGGCAGGCAAAGGGAAAATTTGAGAAGATGCTTGCTGCGGATGCAAAAACGCGAAATAAAGACTTTTTCAAGTACATTCGTAGCAAAAAACCTGTGAGAGAGTCAGTTGGTCCATTAGATGATAGAGGGTTTAAAGGGGCACTAAGAGGCGACAGCAGAGAGACTGAATTAATTCTTTGCTTCAGTCGATGTAGGGATGTTACCCATGACCGAAGTGGTATTTAAAGTGCGGAAGAATTGAAGGAAATATCGATACAACGGGAAGATGTATTACAACTATTAGATAAATAGAAGCATAGCAAATCACCTGGGCTGGATGGTATACATCCAAGGGTGTTGAAAGAACTGAAATATGAGATTGCAGACCTGCTATTAGTAATCTGTGAATTTTCATTAAAATCATCTGTAATACCTGAAGATTGGAGGCTCATCAATGTAATGCCAATTTTTAAAACGGGTTCCAGGGGTGATCCGGGAAACTACAGACCGGTGAGCATGACGTCAATACCGTGAAAAATGGTAGAAACCATCATAAAGAACAAAATTACTCAGCATGTAGATAGTCATGGCCTAATGGGAGACAGCCAACATGGCTTTAGACAAGGAAGATTTTGTCGTTATGTTTTTTGAAGGTGTGAATAAACAGGTAGACAAAGGTGAGTTGGTTGATATAGTGTATCTGGACTTTCAGAAAACCTTTAACAAGGTCCTTCATCAGAGACCTTTGGCAAAACTAAAGAATCATGGGATAGGAGGCAGTGTACTATTGTGCATCAGGAACTGGTTAAAAGATAGCAAGCAGCGGGTAGGGCTAAATGGCCAATTTTCACAATGGAGAAAGGTGAATAGTGGGGTACCCCAGGGATCTGTGCTGGGTCCACTGCTTTCTGACATATTCATAAATGACCCGGAAAGGGGAACGAGTGAGGTTATCAAATTTGCAGATGAGACAAAACTATTTAAAGTTGTTAAAACCCATGAGAATTGTGGAAAATTGCAAGAGGATCTTGATAAATTGGAAGACTGGGTATCAAAATGGCAGATGAAATTTTATGTGGACAAGTGCAAAAGGTTATGCACCTAGGGAACAACAACCCAAACTATGGTTACACGATGCAAGGTTCCACATTAGGAACCACCACCCAGGAAAAAGATTTAGGCGTCATTGTGGATAACATATTAAAACCATCGGCCCAGTGTGCAGCGGGCAGCCAAGAGAGCAAATAGAATGCTAGGTATCATAAGGAAAGGAATGGAAAATAAAACAAGAGATATAATGCCTCTATATAGTTCCATGGTGAGACCGTACCTTGAATATTGTGGGCAATTCTGGTCGCCGTATCTTAAAAAGGATATAGCGTTATTAGAAAAGGTTCAGAGAAGAGCCACCAAAATGATAAAGGGGATGGAAGGATACCCCTACGAAGAAAGGCTAAAAAGGTTAGGGCTCTTTAACCTGGAAGAGAGACGGCTGAGGGGAGATATGATAGAAGTCTATAAATTAATGAACGGAGTGGAACAGGTAAACGTGCCTTATCAGAATAGAGAAAGACTAGGGGACATGCAATGAAGCTACAGGGTAAACTATTTAAGACTAATAAAAGAAAATATTTTTTCACTCAACGTGTAATCAAACTCTGGAATTTGTTACCGGAGGATGTAGTAAAGGCTGTTAGTGTAGCTGGGTTTAAAAAAGGTTTGGACAAGTTCCTGGAGGAAAGGTCCATAAACCATTATTAATAAGGGACCCAGGATATCAATGCTTGACCCAATATAAGCATTGTGGAACCTGTCTCTTTTGGGGAACTGCTAGGTAGTACGTATGACCTAGATTGGCCACTGTTGGAAACAGGATACTGGGCTTGATAGACCTTGGTCTGACCCAGTATGGCATATCTTATGATCTTATGTTCTTATGCCATATGCCCCAGAAATGAGGACAAAGCAAGCAGTGACTGTAGATGCCCGATTGAGGATCATGCTGAGTTGAACTACTGGGCTGTTCTTTCTTTTGGAAAAATGTTTTTTTCTTGTTTTGTGTGTTGATTTGTGCACTGGATGAATCGAACGGATCACAATGGTACTAGAGTTAACTTTCACAAGCTGATCAAGAAGACTAGGTTACTGAGGGGTTAGCGATTTACTCTCTCTTTTGCTGCTGCAGACACCAGCCAATCATCTAGGTAAGGGAAAACATAACAGCCTCTTCTGCTGAAGATGTGCAGCTAGTGCTGCAAGATAATTTGTGAAGACCCTGAGCACCGATGAGAGGTTGATGGGAAGAAATTTATTACTGATAATGCCAGGCTTGGAATATGCAGTGTAGAAACCGTGTTTGACATGGAACGCGTAAATGGGAATAAGCACCCTTAAGATCCAGAGAGGCCAGCCAGTCATTCTAATCTATTAGTGGAAAGATTACTGGTAGCAAGTTCATTTTGAACTTCTCACTTCACAAAATAGTTGAGGTTGCATGAGTTCAAAATTTCTCTTAGACCTATCATTTTTTGGGGGATGAAGAATCTAGAGCAGAAGCCCTGACCTTTCTGGGGGCTGTGGAACCTCTTTGATCAAGTCATTGCATAGAAGCACTGCAATATCTTCTAAAATGGGGCCATGCTCAAGAGAGACTGAGGCTGGTCTGGTTTGCCTTTTGCTCAGTGGGTATCTGATGAAACTTTTTTTTACACAACATAACAACATAAAATATGTCATACTGGGTCAGACCTTGGTCCATCAAGCCCAGTATCCTGTTTCCAATAGTTGCCAATCTAGGTCATAAGTACCTAGCAGTTTCCCCAAAACACACAGGTTCAACAATGCTTGTATTGAATAAAGCAGTGATATCCTGGGTCTCTTAATAATGGTTTATGGACCTTTCCTCCAGGAACTTGTCCAAACCTTTTTTAAACCCAGATACACTAACATCTTTTGATTACACGTTGAGTGAAAAAAATATTTTCTCTTATTAGTCTTAAATAGGTTACCCTGTAGCTTCATTTCATGTCTCCTAGTCTTTCTATATTCTAATAATGTAAACAATAGAGTAATTAGACCTTACCTGCTAATTAGCATTCCTGAAGGAACTCCAGTCCAGTCCCTTTCCTCTGGGTTGTGCTCCCCTTCCAGCAGCTTTGGAGACTGAGTATGTCATCTTTTTGATGACCCAGGTATAAAATTGCACTGGCACCTCCCCTTCACTCCAGTACCCTATTGACAAAGCAAACTTAACGGAGAGACAATTAAACAGAATACCAAACCGAGATCCCACGTGATGCGTGAGAGAGCAGGACAGGTTCTTGTTCGCTCCGGGGCTGCCCTGTGGAATATACTGCTTTTTATTGATCTTTCCATAAACCTCAACGCAAACTGCAGTGAAATATGTGGTGCCTTCACACCGGTACATGAAACTGGGGTCGAGAGTGGAAAGAGCTATGCCGAACCCGCCAAAGGACCGGGAGAAGCCTGGCAGGCCGAGCATCTCGCCTACAACGATGGCACAATCGGCTGTCTCGAGTATGGGAAACACAGATTCGGCGACGGAAGACCTAGCCAGAGAGGTTGCAAACCTGTTAGAGCCTAAATTTGATCAAGTTATTAAAAAGCTTGAAACCTTGGGGGACTCCCTCTCAGAGATCGGGAGAAAAGTGGAAGAACTGGAACATCGTGTCTCGAGTGTCGAAGACGGAGAAGGGCGGCAAGAGCGAGAGCGGGCTGAGCAGCAGAAACAAATAGAGGCCCTGCATTTGAAAATCGACGACCTCGAAAATAGATCCAGACGAAATAACTTAAGGATAGTGGGAGTGCCCGAAACCACGACTGATCGTATGCTCTTGCCGTTGCTAGAGGAATGGCTCCCCAAGGAATTAGGCCTAGCCCCGCTGGTGGGAGAGCTGAGGATTGAGCGTGCGCACCGTCTGGGCAGGCGGCGGGAGGATCAACAGAAGCCACGGGTGGTGATCATGAAGATACTCAATTTCCAACACAAAGTTCAGCTACTGCGTGCCTATCGAGAGAAAGGGGATTTAAAGCTGGATAATCAGAGACTTTTGCTATTTCAGGATTACTCGGTGACTGTGGCCGAACAGAGGAAAGAGTTCACCCCCGTGTGTACAGAACTGTTTAACAGAAAGATCCGCTTTACACTGGCTTTTCCGGCGGTCCTAAGAGTATGGCACCAAGGAAAGAGTTTCATGTTTCAGTCCCCGAGCGAGGCGAAGAGTTTCTTGGAGGCCGTGAGAGGAGGCCGTGAGAGGAGCGGGGGATGCTGTCGAGGCCTGCAATAGTTGAGCCGCCGGGAGATGACTGGGATGGGAGAGGCAGTGTTGAAGATGAGATGACAGCCTATTCAGGACAGTGTATACTGCAATTAGTTTGGTGGACATTGAAGTAGGCGATTGCAGGGCCAGTATGGCAGGGCACGTACTTTGTACATCTGTTTGTTCAAGTGTGTTCAAGTTTGTTTAAGTTTTCTATCAATGCAAATGTGACTTTAAAAGTTGTGGTAACTGGAAGGGTACCTGGGGGTAGCCCTGTTGCATGAGTTAGGGGATCGGACCTCAGCGGGGAAGGCTGAGGGTTTGAATCTGAATGCTAAATGTGTGTGGGGAGGGGCGGGGAGGGCAGGGGGGGGGGAGGGAGGACTGTATACTAGAATTTTGTGTGTCACTATGGGTCAGTCTATTAATAAATGGGCCCACTTTGGAGGAAGAGCTGGGGGGGGAGGAACGGGGTAGGCACATCAGTCCACTGAGAGGAGCAAAGTTCTGGGCTGAGGCTGGGCAGCCTGGGATGTTTGACACAGTAGGAACGACCTTGGCTACTATGGTGCCACTAAAGGGTGTCCATGCAACATGATTTGAAAATAACCTCGCGGAATGTGGAGGGCATCAGCACTCCGGTAAAAAGGACGAAAATCCTGCAAGCTTTAAAGAGAGGGCGGGTACACATAGCACTGTTGCAGTAAACGCATTTGAGCCAAAAAGAACATAAGCTACACACAGACTGGGTGGGACATGTCTTTTCGGCTTCCTCAGGTGTAAGGAAGCGGGGAGTGGCGATCCTAGTAAAGAAAGGGATTTCCCTAGAAGTTATGGCGGAGGAGTGTGACCCTCAGGGAAGATTCTTCTTTCTGCATGCCAAGATCAATGGGGAGGCAATGATGCTGGGGAACATTTATGCTCCCAATAGCTATGATCATAAATTTTTCAAGCTAATTTTGCAAAAGATATTGGGAGCACCACGAATACCATTGATCTTGGCTGGGGACTTCAATTGTCCACACGACTCGGCGCTGGATAGGTCAGAAGGAGGGAGAGGAGGGAGGAGGGGAGATTGGGAAAATAAAGGAGTGGTTTTTTTGTGTAAAATGGGGGAGTTGCTAGATGTGTGGCGGGTTTTGCATGGAGAAGAAAGGATTACACCCATCTGTCGAGGGCGCACCAGTCTTGGTCCCGGATTGACTACATATTAACTTCGAGGGATCTATTTAATAAGGTAGTGCGCTCGGAGATCGAGCCAATAGTAGTATCGGACCCATGCTAGAGTAACTATAGATCTTAAAGGAAGATCCCCCCCCGGGGAACAGATGGGCGTTCCCCAGACATCTCGGGCACGATGAGCAGTTCAGAAAATACTTGGCCCAGAAATGGGAGGAATACGTAACATTCAATGACTCTCCGGAGATAAAGGTGGCGACATTTTGGGAAGCTGGGAAGGCAGTTATGCGGGGCCATATCATAGCTTATGTGGCAAAGGAAAGGAAGAGAGTTAATGCAACTATTTTGGAATTAGCTCGGACTCTCCAGGAAGCTAAGAGAAGTGCAATTGCGATTCCCAGGAACTTGAAATTTTACCTAGACATGCAGAAAGCTCTGAATGCCGCGTTGCAGGACAGGGCGGTGTACTCGGCTCAGTACTAATCAACATCAGCTGTTTCGATATGGGGATCATACAGGGAAATTGCTGGCAAGATTAGTAGGCGGTAAGGGAGGGATGCAGGCCATAAATGCCATTAAAGATAAGTCTGGAGTGAGGCAGACTGAGGGGGAGCAAATTCTGCAAGTATTTGGGCAGTATTATCGAGAACTCTACACTCCGGAGTTAGAGAGTAGAGAGCGAGAACGGGAATTTTTAGAGAAAGTCCAGCTTCCGATGTTGACAGATGTGCAAAGGCAGGAGTTAAATGCGAGTATAACGGGAGAAGAGATACGACGAGTCATCACAAAGGGGAAGCCACATAAAGCTCCGGGACCTGATGGGTATGGGGTGGAATTCTACAAAATGTTGATGGTTTCGCTTATCCCCACTTTGATGGCTCTCTACGGGGAGGTGGGCGAGGCTGGCTCCTTCCCGAGAGAGATGAGAACGGCGGCAATAACCATCATACCAAAAGCGGGGAGGGATCCAGAGGATCCGGCCTCCTATAGGTCCATTTCACTAATTAATTATGATATGAAAATTATTGCATCAGTTATGGTGACCAGGCTGCAAAAATTCTTGCCGGGTTTGGTTGGGGGACATCAATCTGGCTTTGTCAGAGGGAGGGACGCTTTTGTCAATATTAGTCTCATCTTAAGAATGGAGCAGAGCATAGCACATGACACCCCCGTGTTGCTGGTGAGCCTTGATGCTGAAAAGGCTTTCGACCGCGTATCCTGGCCCTATATGTTTGAGGTCTTGAATAAGTATGGATTTGAAGGGGCCTTCTTTGAATGGGTGCAGGTGCTATATAGGAATCCATTGGCATGTGTCGCAAGTGGGGGTAGGTATTCAGTCCTTTTCTTTGGGAAGGGGTACGAGGCAGGGATGCCCTTGTCCCCGCTGCTTTTTGTGTTGCAATTGGAGCCTTTGCTATGACTCTTATAAATGAGAGGAGGGTGCAGGGGATATCGTGGGCTGGAGGAGGTATTAAACTCAGTGCCTTTGCAGATGACATGTTGCTTTGTTTACATGATCCACAAAGGTCACTAGAGGCGGCTCTGCAGATATTGGAGACATATGGATATTTTTCGGGGCTGCGTATTAATTGGGATAAATCTGTGGTGCTTGATGTGGGGGGGGGGGGGAGTTAGAGACAGCTGGCAAGGGGCTTTTCCGTTGATATGGGCGCAAGGGCAATTTAGGTACCTCCGTGTCCAAATACAAGATCATACTGCAAAGTTATATGAAGTGAATATTAGACCAATGATTGAAAAAAACGGTTGGTAGGCTGCGGAAGTGGCGGGACCTCCCACTGACGCTCCTGGGAAGAGTAGCGCTCATAAAAATGGTAGAGATTCCTAGATGGGTGTACTTATTACATCATCTCCCTTTATGGGTGCGGCGTAGAGATCTGGGGATACTGAAGAAACAAATAGCCAAGTTCCTTTGGAAGAGGCGGCGGTCTCGCATTGCTCTTTCGGCGATTATGAGGCCTAGGGAGGCGGGGGGGGGGGTGGACTGGGTTGACTTCTCTGCGTTCATACAATCTGGCCTGTCTCCTCAGACCTCTTCGGGACATGGTGGGGACTGGGGGGGTATTCTACCTCTGGAGTTGGTGGATGCTTTGTCTGCGCCTCTTCATAGAGTATACTTATTGCATGCAGATGGTGGCCTTCTTCCGACAGCTTGGAAGCAGTCGGTGTACATGGCGACTCTTAAGACAGGCCTGGAGGGTGCTATGTCAGCAGAAGGGCCTTAATTGGAAATGCACTGATTGTCTCCTTCTCGCGGGGAACAAAGACTTTGTCCCTGGTAGACAAGCGATAGTGCCACACGGGTGGGGTAGGAAAGGATTAGAATACATTGGACAGTTGCGGATGGACGGGGCCGAGGAGTTAGACTCATTTCACTCCCTGAGGCAGAGATACAGAATAGGGAATAAAACCTTTTATTTTTACCTGCAGGCCCGACACTACGTAAGGAACCTTCAAAGAACTATGAGATTGCAGTTGGGCAAGGGGGCGATGTGGGACTTTCTAGGTTCAAGGGAGGGGGTTATTACAGTACGGAATTTGCGAAAGGAGCTCCGGCCTGCAGGTGAATGGAGTGAGTTGGAGAAGTTAGCACGGAGGTGGGCCCGAGATACTATGCCGCAGATGACCGCGGCTATGCTCCAAGAGGCGTTTTCGAAGATCAAGTCTATTTCAGAGTCTATGCGTTTGCAAGATATACAATATAAATTCTTGTGGCGAGCTTATGTACCAAATGTGTGGGCGGCTAGGATGGGGCTGACCTCGACAGATTTGTGTACGCTGTGCAGGGTGGAGAGAGGGACATTAATGCATTGATTCTGGTATTGCTCAGTAATTGGCAATTTCTGGAATGCAGTGTGGCTTAGGTTGAGGGGTTGGAGGCCACAGGACCGGGCGCTCTCGCCAGAGTGGTGCCTATTTGGTGTCCAGCAAGGGGGTGCAGTTATGCGGAAGGAGTGTAGGGGCTTATATGAGAGAGGGTTTATCCTAGCAAAACAATGCATATTGAGACATTGGTTGGCAGACAAGCCCCCGGGAGTCCAGGAGTGGGAGCAGGGAATGCGGGAACTACAATTAATGGAGCGGGCTACGGCAAGGCTCCTGGGAAGAAGGAAGTTAGAGGCGGTTGGTATAATATGGGAAAGGGTTGGATAATCCCCTGTTGGATGGGTGCCCCTACATAGGCCGGCATGGAATGGAGCCTCTGCAACCGGAGGGCCTGTAGGCTCAGGCAGCTTGGGGGGGGCCAGGAGGATGGATGCATGGATGGACCTACATGGAATGTGGTGAGCTAGATAGGAGGTGATGGTGAGGCACATGCACACGCAGTTCAACTATACAGTCTAGGGGGGTAGGGAGGGGTGTGGGGGGGCGGGAGGGGGGTAGTTGGGTTGAATTTCCCAGCAACATGCAGTGTGAGTGGTCTGAGTGTGGAGCTGCAGGGGTAGGGCAGGTAATCTGCGCAGGGATTGTTGAGCAGAGCTATTTGTTGTTCTTAACCTCTTCCGTCCTTTGGTTTTCTTCTCTTCTTTCTTTCCCTTCTATTCTACTCTTCTTCTTTTCTTCCTGGTTAGTTAGCCACTTGCTTTGTTTGTCTGGTTAAGGTTTACATTTTGATGTTAGGGTGGAGGAGAGAGATATTAGTTGGAGGAGGCAATCAGCCTACTGTGCCTAAGAATAAGTGACAGTTTGCTCTGTAATGTGGCGAGGGGGTATGTTTATGGTACTGTACAGGGCTTGTATAAGGCATATGCACTGAGTTCTGCTTGTTTATGGCTGTGAAATTCTAATAAAAATGATTTTCAAAAACAG
Source organism: Ichthyophis bannanicus (assembly GCA_033557465.1). Taxonomy (NCBI): domain Eukaryota; kingdom Metazoa; phylum Chordata; class Amphibia; order Gymnophiona; family Ichthyophiidae; genus Ichthyophis; species Ichthyophis bannanicus. The sequence continues at coordinate 61,904,554 of CM066045.1, forward strand.
AATACCAAACCAAACCACTAACTCTCTAAAAACAAAAAACAACCAGGAAAAAAAAACAGTACCTCTCCCATCCTGCCAGAAGGAAATTCCCATCCCTCTTCCCTGGGAAGGAGGAAGCTTACCTGATGCATCAATTTACCCCACAAAATTCTGACGCCAGGGCACCCATCCGTTTCCTCCGCCACAGAAGACTCGTGACTTTCTTCGCTTTTTTTTTTCTTTTTCTTTTTTTAAACTGAAAGTATCGTTTCGGGCTGCTACCTCTTCAACCGCATCAAATGCAACCATATCTTCCAAAACACCTGGGCGGGATCAGGGACTGGACTGGAGTTCCTTCAGGAGCGCTAATTAGCAGGTAAGGTCTAAATTACTCTTTCCTAAGTGTCCCTCCAGTCCCTTTCCTCTGGGATGTAACAGAGCAGTTCAAGCATGGGAGGGACCCATAAAATCGGACCAAAGCACAGCTCCCCCAAACCTCGCGTCCTCTGCAGCCTGAACATCCAACCAATAACGTCGTGCAAAAGTATGCAGTGAAGACCATGCCGCCGCCCTACAAATATCCAGTGGCAGAACAAGACTAGACTCAGCCCACGAAGCTGCTTGGGCCCGCGTGCCCGAAAAACCGATGGGACCGGTCTGCCCTTCAGAATGTAAGCAGACGCAATAGCCTCCCTGATCCACCTGGAAATGGAGGACTTAGCCGCCGCATGTCCTTTACGGGCCCCCCCCCCCCCCAACACTACAAATAGCCTATCGGATTTGCGGAAGGCCGCCGTAGAACCAAGGTCTCTCTTGAGCACTCTGCAAACATCCAATCGGCGCAGCTGAGAATCCCTGGCCTCTGCTCCGAACTTAGAGAAGGAAAGAAGCGACACCAGCTGATTGACATGAAAGGGTGATACAATCTTGGGCAAGAAGGACGGAACCGTCCTAAGAACTACCTTCTCGTTAAAGAAAGATAGAAAGGGCGAGCAACACAAAAGAGCCTGAAGCTCCGAAATACGCCTAGCCGAACAAATTGACACTAGAAACACTGTCTTGAGGGTCAAATCCTTCAAAGTGGCCCATCCTGCCAGCTCAAAAGGTTCCCCCACTAGAGCGTCCAAAACCAGATTAAGATCCCATGGAGGAACTGAGGACCTCTGCTGCGGACGCAGACGCCGCACCACTCTCAAGAACCGGCTTACCTCCGGATGCTGACCTACAGTAATGACTGACCTTGAATCTTGCCACGGTAACAGGAAATTGCTGCTAACTGCACCCGCAGCAAGCTGGGCGCTAGCCTCTTTTCAAAACCAGCCTGTAAGAAATCCAAAACTTCAGGAACAAACACCGCCATGGGCCGCCTTTCATGGGCTGCACACCAATCCTCAAAAATGTGCCAGACCCACACATAGGAGAAGCAAGCTGAATGCTTCCGAGCATTCAGCAAGGTCAAGATCACCGCACCAGAATATCCCCACCTTCGCAGCCTTGCCCTCTCAACAGCCAAGCCATAAGCGAGAATCGATCCATCTGCAGCATCCAAATCGGCCCCGTAAAAGAATATCGTCTCTCACCGGAAGCCTCCAAGGGCGATCGGCCAACAGCCTGATGAGATCGGCATATCATGGCCTCCGCGGCCAGTCTGGGGCTATACGTACCATCAGTCCTTGATGGGCCTCCACCTGCTGAAGGATCCTTCTTACGAGCACCCAAGGAGGGAACATATAGCAGTCCCTCCGTGGGCCATCCTTGGACCAGCACGTCGAGGCCCTCTGACATCCTTTCCTTCCTTCTGCTGAAGAAACAATGTGCCTTGGCAGACCCCCATGTTGCCATGAGGTTCATGATGGGAGGACCCCATTTGTTCAAACACGTCCTGACAGAGTTCCCATTCGCTGTGATCCACCTTTACCCCGCTCAGGTAATCTGCCATGACACTGTCCACTCCTACCATGTGTGCCACCAACAGGGCCTGAAGATGGGCTTCAGCCCAACTCATAAGACTCTGTCTCCTCTTCCAAAAAGGACTGCTCGTGCCGCCCTACCGGTTGATATAGGCAACCGCTGTCACGATGTCCAAAAACACCCAGACCGCCTTGTTCTTGATCCAGCTCTCAAAGGCTCTTAGTGCTAGTGCCACCACTCGCATTTCAAAACGACTGATGGACCACTGAGCCTCCCGGATGCTCCAGCAACCCTGGGCCAGATGCCCCTCACAGTGAGCTCCCCAACCGCTCAGACTGGCATCTGTCGTCAACAGGGTCCATTGAGATCTCTCCAAGGGCATGCCCTTTTCCAAATTTTCAGATTTGAGCCATCACCTCAAGGCCCTCCTGGTCTGCAGTGGACAGGGGAGTGCCTTGGCCAAGGATTGCCTTTGATGAGACCATCACCGGAGAAGAGACCTTTGGAGCAGTTGCATGTGGGCCCTCGCCCAGGGTACCAGTTAGATAGTCGCCGCCATGGTCCCTAGTACCTGGAGATAGTGCCAAGCAGAGGGACTGGACATCTCCAGGAACTGTCGCACCAGACCTTGAAAGTTTTCTGCTCTCTGATCCGACAAGAACACTCTGTCCCTGCACATGTCAAATCTTGCCTCCCCCCCCCCCCCCCGCCCCAAGTACTCCAGTTCCTGAGTGGGAACCAACCTGCTTTTGGCCAGATTTATCACTCAACCCAGACTTCTCAGGAAATCGACCACTCTGGTCAATGCCCAAGCACTCTCTTCCTTGGTCTTGGCTAGAATTAACCAGTCGTCGAGGTACGGGTGCACTAGAATTGCTTCTTTTCAAAGGGCCGCAGCCACGACGACCATCACTTTGGTAAAAGGTATGAGGGGCCGTAGCCAAGCCAAAGGGCAATGCCTGAAACTGGAAATGTCCCATCGGAACTGCAAACCACAGAAACTGCTGATGAGATGCGCGGATGGGAATGTGAAGGTATGCCTCGGTGAGGTCCAGAGAAGTCCAAAACTCACCCTGCCACACCGCCACTATTACCAATCGGAGGGTTTCCATGCAAAAGTGCGGTACATGGAGGCAACGATTGACTTGTTTTAGGTTGAGGATCAGACAAAACGAACCCCCTTTCTTTGGTACCACAGGGTAGATGGAGTATCGACCACAGCCGCGCTGGTCTGCGGGTACTGGCACCACCGCCCCCAGGAGCAGGAGCCGCTCCAAAGCGTCCTGCACCGCTGCTTCCTTTCTTGAAGATCTGCACGGCGATTGCACGAACGACGCGGGGATTGGCCTTGCTAGTGCGAGGACATACCCTTCCCGAACTATTTCCAAGACCCACTGATCGAACGTGACTCAGGCCCAGGTGGACAGGAACTGCCGCAACCGCCCTCCTACTGGCAGAACCTCCTCCCGGGCCCCCCTCGCTTCACTGCAGCTTCCTAGGACCTGAGGAGGAGGAGGAAGTGCCAAACCCCCTTCCTGCTCCCCGAAACCCCCAAAATCCTTGCCCCCTCGCTGGAAAACGCCCTCTTTGAAAAGGCATTGAGCGAGAGGTCCGAAACGTACGGGTCTCCCTCGTCTGGGAATGCACCAGAACTGGGCTACGACCCGGCTTAGGCCTGTCCTCCGGGAGTCTACCTCCCTTAGACTCGCCCAGTTCTTTTACTAGTTTGTCCAGATCCTCCCCAAAGAGCAATTTACCCTTAAAGGGGAGTCTGCTCAGGCGTGCCTTTGAGGAACTGTCTGCTGCCCAGTTGCGGAGCCACAGGTAATGACACGCCGCTACCATGGAAGCCATGCCTTTTGCCAAGCTTCAAATGAGATCCTACTGGCTATCCACCAGGTAGGCCGCCCTGGACTTGATTCTTGCCGCCTCCCCTGCGGAATCTCCCGGAAGGCCCCCATGCAACTGTATCTGCTGGGACCAGCAGAGACAGGCTCTTGCCACCCACGCCCCCGACACCGAAGCCTGGAGCGCCAGGGCACTGATGTCAAAAGCCTGTTTCACCAAGGTATCCAACTTCCTGTCCTGAGCATCTTTCAGGGCCGCACTGCCCTCTACAGGGATGGTTGTCTTCTTAGTTACCGCCGACACGGCTGCATCCACCCTGGGAGACTGGAGCAAATCTCTTTCCTGCTCTAGCAAGGGGTATAAACGGGCCATAGACCTCACCCAACTTAAGGCCGACTCTGGCTAATCCCATTCTTCCTGGATCATTTGTCTCACCACTCTGTGAACCGGAAAAACCTTTTGCGACTTTCTAACCGCCTGAATCAAGGGATCTTCCAATGCCTCCTCTTCCACCGCGACCCCCGTGGACATATTGAGAACCTTTAGAGACTCATCAATCGGAGCTGGCAACACTTCCCAGCGGAATACCCGAACAATCCTGGCCCACACCTCTTCTGGGGATTTTGCCTTCTTCGAGTTCTTCGATGTCTTCCCCCATCTCCTGCTCTGAGGACTCTCCTTCCTGTGTTTCGGATCGAGGGGAGTGGAGAGCTCAGTCTCCCACTTTCCTCCTTTTAAGGAGTAAGACCGCTTCTCCTTGATCGTTGGGGTCTTCCCCCCCACCCTCTTGACCAGTTGCTCAAGTGCCGGCCCCTGGCCCTGCGTTCCCTGCTGCCTTAGGCAGAACGCTTTATGCAATAATAAAACAAATTCCGGAGAAAATCCACCCCAGCCCTCCCTTTCCTGCAGACCCGAAGTGGAGGGCCCGGGCTGTGACTGAGAGCTAATCAGCTGATCCAAAGCCAAGGGTGGAGGAGCAGTAGTCCCAATCATGACCTCCCCAGGCTCCCCTAACTTCCAGGATGGGGACAAAGGGTCCCTGCTTACCCTGGCCTGGATGTCCTGCTCCAAGGAGGCGGCCTCCACTGCGCATACTCTGCAAACACCAGTTTCTACCATCAAACCTCGATGCGTGCTGCAGACCAGACACTGCGGCCTCACCGGCATTGTTGCAAGACTTTCCTGGAAAAGACATAGGTTAAGGAATACACACACACAGCCAAATGAAAGGGCTAAAACTCTTCTTTTTTTTTTTTTTTTTTTAATAAAGACACATCCGGGTCTCCCCCCCCCCCCCCAAGACAAATAAGGCATACAACAGACCTTAACTGCTTCTCGCCACGAGAAAAGCGTGTGAAAACAGCTCCGACGTGACGCTCACAGGACTTCTTCTCTCGGCTGAGGAGACCGCGTGGATGACTCAACCGACCACGCGGTCGTCCATCTTGCCTGCCACTCCAGAGAGATTGCGCCACTGATTCACTCCTCTTCAGGCCAGCTTTCACTGCTGAGCAGATGACGTCCCACCCTCGCACTCAGCCATTAGGGGCTTCGGCAGCGAATGCAAATCAGCAGCCCTGGACCGCAGCGAGCAAAATCAGTGCAGCTCCTCACCCAGGGCGGGATCAGGTGCCATGAGTGCTGCCAATCTCTTCCGCTGTCCTCCTCTTCCTTCTGAAGCCCCAAAGCCTCCTCCTTCCACACAGTAGGTTAGCCGGGGGGAGGGGGGAGAGGGAAAAGAAGAATCTCACTTCTAAAGCCCTCTCAGAGAATTGTGAACTGCGGCTATAGAAAGGAAGATAAAGGTGTTGTGTTTTACAAAAACAAACCACAAAGAAATCTAAACCAAAGAAAGAAAAGAAACCCACTAAGACTTCACTAAACGTCTCTCCAGTAAGCCCTTACTGCTCCTTCCAGCTGCTTGGAGACTGAGTATACTGGAGTGAAGGGGAGGTGCCAGTGCTATTTATACCTGGGTCATCAAAAAGATAACGTACTCGGTCTCCAAAGCTGCTGGAAGGTGAGCACAATCAAGAGGAAAGGGACTGGACTGGAGGGATGCTTAGGAACGATCTACATTTACCTGTTCCAGTCCATTCATTAAATTTATAGACCTGTATTATATCTCCCTTTAGCCATCTCTTTAACAGGTTGAAGAGTCCTAACCATTTTTTAGCCTCTCTTCATAGGGGTATTCTTCCATCTCCTTTACCATGTTGGTGACTCTTCTCTATATCTTTTCTAATAACGCTATATCTGTTAAGATACAGTGACCAGAATTGCACACAATATTCAAGGTGTGGTCGCATCATGGAACGATACAGAAGCATTATAATATCCTTTGTTTTAATTTTCCATTCCTTTCCTTATGATACCTAGCATTCTATTTGCTCTTTTGGCCGCCACTGCACACTGGGCAAAGGGTTTTAACATGTTATTCACAATGACGCCTAAATCTTTTTCCTTAGTGGTGGTTCCTAATGTGGACCCTTGCATCGTATAACCATAGTTTGGATTGTTCTTTCTTAGGTGCATAACTTTGCACTTGTCCATATTAAATTTCATCTGCCATTTGGATGCCCGGTCTTCCAATTTATCAAGATCCTCTTGCAATTTTCCACAATCCTCATGTGTTTTAACAACTTTAAATAGTTTTGTGTCATCTGCAAATTTGATAACCTCACTCGTTATTCCCTTTTCCAGGTCATTTATGAATATGTCAAAAAGCAACAGACCTAGCACAGATCCCTGCGGAACTCCACTATTCACCTTTCTCCACAGGGAAAATTGGCCATTTAGCCCTACCCTCTGCTTTCTATCTTTTAAACCAGTTCCTGATCCACAATTGTACACTGCCTCCTATCCATGACAAAAGTCTCTGATGAGGGACCTTGTCAAAGACTTTCAGAAAGTCCAGATACACTATATTAAAAAAGACTCACCTTTGTCTACCTATTTATGCACACCTTCAAAAACACATAACAGATTAGCAAGACAAGATCTTCCTTGACTAAAGCCATGTTGGCTGTCTCCCATTAAGCCATGACTATCTACATGTTCAGTAATTTTGTTCTTTATTATGGTTTTTACCATTTTTCCCAGTACTGACATCAGGCTCTCCAGTCTGTAATTTCCCGGATCACCCCTGGAACCCTTTTTAAAAACAGACGTTATATTGGCCATCCTCCAGTCTTCAAGTATTACAGATGATTTTAATGATAGTTCACAGATTACTAATAGCAAGTCTGCAATCTCATATTTCAGTTCTTTCAACACCCTTGGATGTATACCATCCGGTTCAAGGTGATTTGCTACTCTTCAGTTTATCTAATAGCTGTAGTTTTCTTTCAATTCTTCCGCAGTACCACCTTTAAATACCACTTCAGTCATGGGTAACATCCCTACATCTTCCTCAGTAAAGACCGAAGCAAAAGAATTAATTCAGTCTCTCCGCTATGGCCTTGTCCCCTCTTAGTGCCCCTTTTACCCCTCTATCATCCCGTTTAAGGTGAAGTCCATCCCTTTAGAAGAGCCCCTCCTTTCCCCAGTTCCTAACAAATCCAAAAACCTCATCCTTGCACCATCTCATCCACACATTGAGACTCCGAAGCTCTGCCTGCCTTTTGGGGTCCTCCAAGTGGAACGGGAAGAATTTCAGAACACACTACCCTGGAAGTTCTGGATTTCAACTTTCTACCTAAAAGCCTAAATTTAGCCTCTAGAATCACCCTACCACATTTTCCTATGTCATCGGTACCGACATGTATCAAGACAGCAAACTCCTCCCCAGCACTATCTAAGACCTTGTCTAGGTTGCGCTTGAGGTCCGCTACCTTTGCGCCAGGCAGGCATGTTACCAGGCGATTCTCACATCCACCAGTCACCCAGCTAAATGCCTAATGATCGAATCACCAACTATAACGGTTGTCCTAACCCTTCCCTCATGAGCACATGGCACCAAAGAAACGTCCTCGGTACGAGAGGGTTTTACATCACCTGGAGGACAGGTCCTAGCTACAGGACTACTTCCTACCACACCAGGGTGATGCTCTCCTGTCACGTGACCTCTCTCCTCCATCGCAACAGGGATGCTGCCAGACTGGAGGTGGGACTTCAGGACTATATCCCTGTAGGTCTTGTCTATGTACCTCACTGTCTTATCTCCTCCAAGTCTGCTACTTTAGCCTCCAGAGATTGGACTTGTTCCCTGAGAGCGGACTTGTTCCCTGAGAGCAAAGAGCTCCTTGCACCTAATGCACACGTAAGACCCCTCATCAACTGGGAGAAAATCATACATGTGACATTCAATGCAAGAGACTGGAAAGCCCCCATCTCGCTGCTGGACTGCTGTCTGCATATTAGTTTTAAGGTTGTGTTTAGATATTTAAGTTCTTTACTTACTAAGGGGTGCTGGGGATACTTATACAAATAAAACTATACCCAAGATGTTTAATGTACTTTGTTCACCTGAAGCTTAAATCTCAGGTTCTTAATGTATGCCTGATGAGGATAAACACCCGAGAGTGAATATGACACCTCCTTTCCTTTAAGAACCTATAAAAGCTACAATTATCCAAGGGGTGGGGGGGGGGGGGCGCTGGGGAGGGATGGAAAGAAGACTTAATAAACGCTGGCTGCTGTCCTGTGCTTCTAAGGTAATCTGTGACCAATTTCCAGGGGAAGTCCCACAGCTCTTGCTTGGATAGAGGGGGGTCTTGGGTTCTAAATTTTGCTCTCAATCTTCTGGCTCCCCTCCAACCCTGTGCCGCATCCCACCGCTCTTCTCAACCCTGGTTCCATGCTGGTCTCTGCCTCCTCCGGACACAACTCCGGCACACAGAGCGCCTTTGGCGGAAGTCACCTTCCTTATCTACCCTGACTAACTTCAAGGCTAACCATACCTACTACCGATCACAAGTCCACAAGGCTAAACAGTCCTACTTTTCCACCGCAATTTCCTCTGCTCCTAATCAGACCCGTCATCTGTACTCAGTATTTAGGTCTCTCACATTCCTACAGCCTAGCTCTACCCCTGCCCCCCCCCCTCTCCATCATTTCCTCCTTCCTCTCAACTTGCTGCCTTTTTCAATAACAAAGTTCTGGACTTGAGAAATTCCCTGCCTCACTGTCCTCCGCCTCTCTCTTCTCCTCCCCCGTCTCAGCTCTCCCATACCTGGACATCTTTTCACCCTATCTCCACCTCAGAACTTATGCGATTAATATCCTCGTCCAATAAAACCTTCTGCTCACTTGACCCTATCCCTTCTTCATGGCTTCTCATCCCCTCCCTTGCTCTCATTCCCCATATCCTCACCATGATTAACGCCAGTCTTGTCACAGGTGTCTTCCCTCAGCCTTGGAAGCATGCCCTTATTCATCCCATTCTGAAAAAGCCTTCTCTTGATCCCCAGACTCCTTCTCACTATCGCCCTGTCTCCAACCTCCCCTTTCTCTCTAAGATACTAGAGAAAACTGTCTTTGCACAATTGTCACAGCATCTTGACTCCACTCACTTTCTTCACCCCCGTCAATCAGGTTTCCGACAGGGTCACAGTGTAGAGACTGTTCTCCTGGGCTTTCTTAATGAACTCCACATAGCTCACGACCGTGGTGACCTCTCGGTGGCGGTATCCTTAGACCTTTCAGCTGCATTTGATCTAGTTGATCACTCCCTTCTTCTCTGCCGTTTGCGCGAAGCTGGTCTCCATGGTACAGTCTATCACTGGTTTCACTCTTTTCTCTTTTCTCGCTCTTGCACGGTAGTCTCCCCTTCTATCCCATCAACTCCCTCTGACACCTTTCCACTGCCCTGCGGTGTCCCCCAGGGTCCTGTGCTGGCACCCCTCCTCTTCAATATGTTTCTAGCACCGCTGGCACTTCTGGTCCAGCAGTTTGGTATTCCTACATTCTATTACGCTGATGATCTGCTCCTCCTACATCACACCTCCCCCCTTCATCCTGATCTCGCTCCACTCAACTCCTGCCTTTCCGCTGTCACTAACTGGCTCACTTAACTGCCTCCACCTAAACCTGACGAAATCCGTAGCCATCTGGTTTACTCATGGCAGCCCTTCTCCTTCGATTGCCCCCTTTTTCAGGTTCACCGATTCCTCTCGTCACAACCTTTCGCTATCTAGGTGTAATCTTCGACTCTGATCTTTCCTTTCACGCACATATCTCCCACATTACAAAGACATCCTTTATCTCTCTTAGACAGATACGATCTATTCGCCCTTTTCTCACCCCTGAAGCCCTCACCACCCTTCTTCTTTCTTTGGTGATGTCACGTGTTGATTTCTGCAACTCAGTTCTTGCTGGTCTCCCTCTTTCGCAACTTCACTGCCTCTAACGTACCCAGAATTCTGCTGCACGCCTTATTTTCCACTCCTCTCCTCGCGACCATGTCACCCCTCTCCTTCTTCACTTACACTGGCTTCCCCTGCAATTTCGCATTCGCTACAAAATCCTCACACTGGTTCACCAAGTTCTTTATACCCACACCCCCCAATATCTGGCAGACTTACTTCAATTTCATATTCCCACTCGTTCACTTTGTTCAATCCATGTCAACCGCCTTCACCTTCCCTCTCCATCACGCGCACACCTACAATCTACACGCACCTCAGCTTTCTTTTTTATTGGCCCTGCTTATTGGAATTCACTACCCCTTCCCCTCAGACTTGAACAGCACCTCCCCACCTTCAAAAAAAAGAGTTGAAAACATTCTTCTCAACCGCTTTTGACCTCCCCTCTCCTGTGTGAATCTTTCCCTTCCCCCTCTCTCTCACACCCCTCTCTCTCCTTAGTCATGTCTATTTAAACGTCTTGGGTGCTTTTCTGTCATTCATTGTACTTCCTTTCCTTTTCTGGCTAGTGGCCTTTTCTGTTAGACTGACCGTTTTTGAAAACCGCTGTGCTCTAACTGGAACAGCGGTATATCAAGCTAACAAACATAAAGCTCTCTTCTGTGTTTTAAAATTTAAACTGAAGGCTCTCTGCTGCTACTAGGCCCTGACAATTGGGAGATCCCACCAGTGTGTAGGGTCTCTTTCCATGTCTCCCTGGACTGAAGGATCATTCCGCCCATTGGAAGGTAGTCAAAAACTGAGAATGAACGTCCCAGAAGGAGAAATTAGGCCTTACCTGCTAATTGTCTTTCCTTGAGCTTTCTCCGGGCCAGTCCAGGGAACGTTAGGGTTGTCAATACCGTTCAGCAGCTGAGGACTGACAAACTAGAAGTTCTGCTGACAGCTTAAGCCACTCCTCCTGATGCCAGTACTCCAGTCTTGTACTAACAAAGCAGCTAACTCAGAAAGGGACAAAGATAACTAAGCACAAAAGAATGCAACCAAGAAAACAACAAAACAAACTAACCGGAACTGAGAACTTTCTACATTCCCCAGACACGGACTGCACACGCCAATGCAATGTGAGCCTATGACTTAATTTCTGCTAGTTTTCCTTCTGCCTGTTCATGTTCTCTTTTTTTTTCTTTTTTTTAATGTTTTTAACTCATTCGTTATTCTGCAGATTAGCGAGACAAAAATATCACTCATGCTCTTGCGCTCAGAAAGACCAAACACTGCGAACGAAAGTCCTTCCGCAGTGAAAAACCCTGGGTGGGCCCTGGACTGGCCCGGAGAAAGCTCAAGGAAAGACAATTAGCAGGTAAGGCATAATTTCTCCTTTCTAATCGCTTCTCCGGACCAGTCCAGGGAACGTTAGGGCAGTACCTAAACACGGGAGGGTCCCGCTAGCCCCGCAACAATGGCCGAGGCTCCGACATTCGCATCCCCTCTAGCAAGAACATCTAACCTGTAATGTCTAGTGAAAGTATGCAGAGAAGACCACGTAGCGGCTCTACAAATATCCACTGGAGGCACTAAAGCGAATTCCACCCAAGACACTGCTTGAGACCGCGTGGAATGTGCTCTGAGCCCCACTGGCGGTTCCTTCCCCCAGCTTTGTAAGCCGCCACTATAGCATGCTTCACCCATCGGGCAATTGAGGCCTTCATAGCCACCTTACCTTTACGCTGGCCCGCAAACAGTACAAACAACCTATCGGACTGGCAAAAATCCTTAGTGATCTTAAGGTACTTTCTCAGGACACGTCCGAGATCCAACTTCCTGAGAGCACGGTCCATCGGAGAACCAGAGAGAGAGATCGGAGAAAATCGGCAACGCTACTGACTGATTCACATGAAGAGGACACCACTTTGGGCAGGAACGAAGGCACAGGCCGCAACAGCACTTTCTCCGGCAAAAATTGAAGGTACAGCTCTCTACAAGATAAAGCCTGCAAATCTGAAATTCTTCGAGCCGAACATAATGCTACCAAGAAGGCCGTCTTCCAAGAAAACTCCTTTAAAACTTACCCCGGAAGCGGACTCAAAAGGAGGATGCGTTAACGCTTCCAGCACCACATTCAAATCCCAAGGAGGTACGACATTGCGCAATGGAGGTCTGATGATCTTGGCCGCCCGAAAGAACCGCTGCACATCTCCATGCGCTGAGGTACGGCGATTCAGCACCGAACCTTGAAAACAACTCAAGGCCGCCACATGCACTTTCAGAGTGCTGAGAAATAAGCCCTTATCCAAACCCTCCTGAAGAAACAAAAGCAGCTGCGGCAACGCCGTAGACATCGGCTCAAAGCCCCGAAATGCACACCACTGTTCAAAAATGCGCCAGACGCGCACGTACGCCAGTGAAGACAAAGACCTCTTGGATCGCAACAAGGTGGAGACAACGGCATCCGAGTAACCCTTGCGTCTTAACTGAGCCCTTTCAAGAGCCAAGCCGTAAGTAAGAAGCGATCCACCACGGGACCCTGGCTCAACAGATTGCACCGAGCCGGAAGTCGCCAAGGAGAATCTACCACCAGCCGCACCAGATCCGCATACCACGGCCGCCGAGGCCAATTCGACACAATGAGAATCACTGTTCCTCTGTGCCCCGCTATGCGCTGAACGTGTCGACTGAGCATCGGCCACGGCGGAAAGACATACAACAGGGTGTCCCGCGGCCAGGGTTGCACCAGCGCATCGAGGCCTTCCGACATGCGTTCTCTGCGCCTGCTGAAAAAAACAAGACGCTTTGGCTTTGCCGAAGGTAGCCATCAGGTCCATTGCCGGTTGCCCCCAGCGCACCATGTCGTCGTGAAACACAGCCGCATTCAGTTCCCATTCCCCCCGGATCGAGAACATTGCAACTGAGAATCTGCCTGCACATTGTCCTTGCCGGCCACGTGCGCCGCTGATAAGGCTACGAGATGATTCTCCGCCCAAGACAACAATTCCTGGCTCTCCTCCAGTAACGGCAGACTCCTGGTACCCCCTTGCAGATTGATGTAGGAGACAGTCACCGCATTGTCGGAAAAAACTCAGACTGCCGCCCGTTCGAACAGGTGCCCGAAATGTAGAAGTGCAAGGCGGACGGCTCGGAGCTCTAACCGATTGATCGACCATGAACTCTCTACCTGGGACCAGAAGCCCTGCGTCACCTAAGCCTGACAGTGCACACACCAGCCCGAGAGACTGGCGTCCGTCGTCAGTAGCATCCACGCAGGATCTTGCAAGGGAAACCCTGCTCGCAGATGACTTGGATCCAGCCACCACCGCAGACTCTTGCGCACTGGGTCTGGAAAGCTCAGCTTTTGTGAGAGAGGATGAAGCTGTGGCGACCATCTGAAAAGCAAGGCCTGTTGAAGAGGCCGCATATGCGCTCTGGCCCACGGAACCAAGTCCAGGGCCGCTGCCATGGACACCAAGAGCTGCAAATTGGTCGACAAGTGCAGGCTTTTTTTGAGGATTACAGCTCCTTCGGCGTGGACCTATCTTTTGAACTCTGCTCTCGGGTAGAAAGACCGAACCCGTGTCGAAGAAGGCCCCGAGATAAGTGAGCTGTCGCACCGGCTGCAACTGACTCTTCGCTTGGTTGATGACCCAACCGAGCCGCTCCAAGAGCTGAACCACCCGAGCTGTCGCCACAACTGCCTCCTCCTGGGAATCGGCCCTGATCAACCAATCGTCCAAATAAGGGTGCACTCACACCCCTTCCTTCCGCAGGGCCGCTGCTACCACCACCATCACCTTCGTGAAGGTGTGAGGAGCAGTTGCGAGCCCGAAAGGCAACGCGTGAAACTGGAAATGACCCATCGGGAGGGCAAATCTCAAAAATCGTTGATGAGCTGCTCTGATGGGAATGTGCAGATAAGCTTCCGTGAGGTCTATAGCCGAGAGGAACTCTCCCGGTCGCACCGCCCGAATAACGGATCTTAACGTCTCCATCCGAAAATGCGGAACCCGCAAGGCGCAATTGACATGCTTGAGATCGAGGATCGGCCAAAAAGAACCCTCTTTTTTTGGGGACCACAAAATCAAGTATCGACCTAAGCCACACTGGTCTCGAGGAACCGGTACCACCGCCTGCAGTTGTACCAAACGTCCGAGCGTCTCGACAACTGCCTGCATCTTTGGACCCGGAGCACAAGGAGACACTACAAAGGCGTCTGTCAATGGGTAAGCGAAATCCAGCGCATACCCCTCTCGAACAATCTCTAGCACCCATTCGTCGGAAGTTATGGTGGCCCAGGCCGAGAGAAACTCCTGCAAGCGACCTCCCACAGGTACCTCCACCTGGACCGGCCGATCTTCATTGCGACTTCTTAGCTGTGGACTGCTAAGAATTGAAGTAGCTCCTACTGAATCCTCTAGCTCCACGAAAGGACTGCCCTTGAGAGCCAAAGCGGCCCCTGGGATAGGGAAGAAATCGAGCACCCCGAAATCTATGAGAATCCCTACCTTGTCCCCGCTGCGCCGGCCCCCCTCTAGGAAGCCTTGGTCGATCCTCTGGCAAAAGATCACCTTTGGAATCCCCAAGATCCTTAACAATCTTTTCCAAAGCTTCTCCAAAAAGTAACTTCCCTTTATAGGGGAGCTTACTGAGGCGCGACTTAGAGGACACGTCAGCCGCCCAATTCCATAACCACAGAAAAAACATCTGGCCACCACTAAGGAAGCCATAAAATTTGCGGCAATGCGAACCAAATCATAGAAGGCATCTGCCAGGTAAGCCGCTGCTGACTCTAGCTTTGCCCCCTCCGCGGAAGACGCTTCCGCTGAATCAGCAGAGACCTCCCCCTGGAGCCACCGAATGAAAGCTCTGGACACATACGCTCCACAAATGGAAGCCTGCAGAGCCAGGGCACTAGAATCAAATGCCTGCTTCAAGAGAACTTCTAATTTACGATCCTGCAGATCCTTAAGGGCCGCAGCGCCCTCCACTGGAATCGTTGTCTTCTTAGTTACCGCTGAAACTAAGGCATCAACCTTAGGCATCTTTAACAACTCTCTCTCCTCCTGAGGCACCGGATACAGGCGACCTAAGGCGCGACTATCCCTCAACGTAGCCTCGGGACATTCCCACTCAGACTATCATTTGCTTAATGACACGGTGAACAGGAAAACAGCGTTGCTCCGCTTTAAAGCCTTGCAACAATGGATCCTCATGCGGTTCCTGTGACATGGAGGGCATCAGAATGTTCAGAACTGACAAAGATTGCGATATCAGTGCCCCTAGCTCCTCCTTGCGGAAAACCCTAAACACATTAGGATCTTCGCCTGGCGCAATTTCCCCCTCTTCCAGCTCCCCTAGCCAAGGATCCAATCCTGCCGCAGAGAGGAGCTCGCCCTCCTCTCCTAACTGAGGCTCCGCAGCCAGTGAGTTGATAGGTTCCCCAGTAGACAGCTTATTCAAGCCACTCTGGGAAGAGCCCTCTCCCGGGTCTACCGTAGGCCCTTCAGGATGTCCAAGCTGTCCCTGACAGGAATCGGGAGCAAATGCAGCCTGTGAAGATTTCAGCAAAAAAGCCTGATGCAGCACTAAAATGAACTCGGGGGAAAAAGTGCAGAGAACCCCTCCTGAGCTTCAGAAGGCTTCTGCTGAGCCTGAACCACCGCCAGAGCTTCTTTACTAGATTCAGATTTTCTCTTTCCCTGCTTGTGAGGCCCCGCGAGAGCAACGGAAGGCTCCCCTAAGATGGTGGCCGTTCCCGCCTTTTCTGAGGCAACGGAAGGCCTCTCTGTCTCTCCAGGCTTAATATCCATATTTTTAGAACGGAGCCCAAATAAAAACGCCAAAAAGCAAAACCGGACCGGACGCGCCCCGAACAACACTGCCTCAAACAACTTACCGCCGCAGTCCCGTGTATCTGAGGGAACCCCCGCCACCACAAAACTGCGCGGATTAACCCAATGCAGGCCTCCTCCTGCCCCAAAGGCTTTGGTGATCTGAGCGCAACAGCGCAGAGCTTTCTCCCGCTTCCCCGCTGCTAGCGGGGTAAGAGAAAATGCGGCAGTTCAGCAAGGAGGATGGCCCCTGGGGCTCCCAGGACCAGACCTCCGTCAAGGCAGCTACACGCCCAGAAGAAAGCAGGCTCTGCACTCTCCTGCTGCCTAGAACCGGCAGCAAAAGGGCCGTTCACGCTGAAATTGAATGTAGCTCACTTAATTGACCTTATAGCTAAGGGGAATATAGCAGCCATCAGCCCTGCTAGAGCCAACCCGCTTTCAACCCTTTCCAAAAATCATCAAAACCTTCCTCTCCGTTAGGGAGACTGTCAACACAACGTCCTGTTCAGCTGCTGAGGACTGAAAGACTAGAGTACTGGCATCAGGAGGAATGGCTTAAGCTGTCAGCAAAACTTCTAGTTTATCAGTCCTCAGCTGCTGAACGGGATTGACAACCCTAACGTTCCCTGGACTGGTCCGGAGAAGCGATTAGGAAGTCAAAGTGGTCATCTGTTGTTTGGGTTTAAAGAGCCACTGACACCAACTGTATGACTGGGGCATTGTACCTTGTGAATGGGACATAGCAAATGTTTTTTAGGGTTTTCTGTATATTTGTTGTTCAGTTCTTTGGTAATGACAAGCTTTGTTACTACAGAAAGCTTCTTCACTTAGGTGCTATCATCTTTTAATCTGTGAAACTGTTTCTTTTACCTTGTTTCCAAATAGATCTTCTAAACAGGATCAACTGCTAGTTTGTCATGTAGATCTTCTCTCAAACCAGAGGTTTTAAGCCATGCTATTCAGAGTACTGAAATGGCTATAGCTGTTACTTGAGCAACCATGATGTAGGCATTGTATGTAAAACAAATATGGTGACAGACAGGATTTTTGAGAACATAATTGATCCTGGCAGTCGTCAAGCTGGTTTTATAATGCATGAAGATAATGTAAAATTTGGAACTGATGACCCTTTGGTAAACCTTTTTTCCCCGTGACATCCAGAAGTCTATAATCCTTGCCTGGAAGTACCCAAGTCTGAGGCTTAGCCGATTTGTGATGGCAGAAGCAGCTATTCAGCATAATAAGCTGATGAGGAAGTTGGCTGTGGTCATGACCTGGAGCCAAAAGAACCTAGTACTTTAACTTCCGCCATTAAAAAGTGGGCTGGATAGAAACTGGGGTTTTCCAGGTGGTCATCTGAAGATCTGGGTGTACTAGCAATGCTGTGACCTTTGAGAGCTCCACAGAATAGACTGAAAATCCTTTTTAGCTGGAACAGAGTTGAAGTCAGCACTAAGGCGTTGGAAATCCTCTGTAAAAAATGATAATTTTATTTATTTTATTTTATTTAACAGTATTTCTAAACCGCCTTATCTTAATAATCAAGGTGGTATCACAGCAAGCAATCAGGTAAAGTGGGTGTGTTATACATGCAGTGAGGGAGAAACTTAGTTGTGTGTGGGCTGTGTTGTGTGCTAGATTTGTTTGAGCTATGTACAAAGTGGGCTATCTACAGTGGTGCTAAGACACATTTTATATACATACTGTTAGGAGGTATGGTGTGCTGTTATACTTTCTCTTAGGTTATGTGATGTGTCCATAGTGCTCTATGAACAGCATGGTTTTCAGCTGTTTTCTGAAGTCTTTGAGGTCTGGAGTTGCTCTTACCTGGTAATTGTAGTTCCTTGAGTGACGACAGTTCAGTCCTCTACATCTGGGTTGTCAACCTCCTCCTGCAGCTTGGAGACTGGCATATCAGAATTCTGACATCACTGGATATAGCCTGCTGCACACGCCCATCAGCCCCAGTGTGAACTATTAACAAAGCAGACTCAAAGAGCAACAAATAAGCAATATAATCAATAGATAAACTTGAAAACCTGAAACTGAACTTCACTGCAGACCTTGCGAAAAACTTACACTCCTCCCTGCGAAACACACAAGAAGAGCAAAGGAGTGAAAATGATTAATTTTAAAAGAACTACCTGTGATTCATATTGTTGCGCAGCCGGCCAAACACACACCATGAAAGGAAACACTCCGGGTGGGAATGAGGACTGAACTGTCGTCACTCAAGGAACTACAATTACCAGGTAAGTGTAATTATCATTTCCTTATCGTTCCTCCAGTTCAGTCCTCTACATCTGGGATTTACCAGAGCAGTAATCAACGGGAGGGGCCTTTCCAGCCGGCACGCAACACCACTGACCCAAAACCGGCATCACTCGCAGCCGCCACGTCAAGCCGATAATGCTTGCTGAAGGTATGCAGCGACGACCAAGTAGCTGCCCTGCAAATGTCCCCTGGTGGCACCAAGCAGTGCTCCGCCCATGACGCCTGCGCTCTTGTAGAATGCGCACGCAACCCTGAAGGCACCTTCCGACCTTGCAGTAGATAGGCGGAAGCAATAGCCTCCCAAATCCATCTGGAAATGGAAGCCTTCGCAGCAGCCTCTCCCTTGCAAACTCCCCCGAACAAGACAAACAACCGGTCAGACTTGCGAAAAGGCTGGGAAATCTTCAGATACTGCCGTAATGCTCATTTGACATCCAACTGCAGTAAGCTGCGCTCCTGAGCGCCGTTGTGCAAAGAACCAAGAACTGGCAGCGTAACCGTCTGACTCAGGTGAAAGGGAGAAACTACTTTCAGTAAAAATGATGGAACCGGTCGCAATACCACCTTCTCCTTTGAAAAATAAAAACAGAAATGGCTCCCTACAAGACAACGCCTGGAGCTCCGAAACACGTCTCGCTGAACAGATCGCCACTAGAAAAACAGTTTTCAAGGTCACATCCTTCACCGACGCCCTACGCAACGGTTCAAAGGGCGGCCCGGCCAAAGCTGTCAGCACTAAATTAAGATCCCAAGGAGGAATCGTCACCCTACGCGACGGTCGCAACCTGGAAATGGCTTTGAGAAACCGCAAAATGTCCACATGAGCTCCCAACGCAACGCCCTGCACCTTTCCTCGCGGAGAGAACTGGCCACCAGACCTTTAATCAAAACCATCCTGTAGGAAACTTAAGATCGATGAAACTGGAACCGTAGCTGCTCGGATCTGCTTCCTCGAACATCCGCCAAATACGAACATACGCCAGCGACGTGGACGGTTTCCGAACCCTATGCATCGTTGAAATGACCGCGGAAGAATAACCTTTTTTCTTCAACCTGGCCCTTTCAATGGCCATACCCGAGAACCGATCGACTTGTGGCATGAAGTGAAGTCCTTGGCGCAAAAGATCCGCCCTTATGGGCAACCGCCACGGGGTGCCGTCCATGAGCCGCACCAGATCCACGTACCAAGGACACTGCGGCCACTCCGGAGCCACCAGAAGAACTGGTCCCAGATGGGCTCCGATTCTTTGCACCACTCTGAAAAGCCCACAGAGGAAAGACATACAGAAGACCTGAGGTCGGCCACCGCTGCACTAACGCATCTATTCGTTCCAACATCCTTTCCCTCCTTCTGCTGAAGAAACGGTTGGCCTTTGCTGACTGAAAGGTTGCCATGAGATCCATTACAGGGCTCCCCCAGCGCTCCTCGATCTGAGCGAACACATCCGGGTGCAGCTCCCATTTTCCCGCATCCACTCGGACCCTTCTTAGAAAGTCGGCCGTCACATTGTCTTTTCCGGCAATGTGCACCGCCGAAATTGCTGTCAACCGGCTCTCTACCCAAACGAACAACAGATCCGCTTCCTCTTCCATGGCCGCACTCCCCGTGCCGCCCTGCTGATTGATGTAGGCCACTGCCGCTGAGTTGTCGGACAGGACTCTGACTGCGCGACCCACCACGACGGTCTCGAACGCCTGCAGCGCCCGCCAGACTGCCCGCAGCTCCAGACGATTGATTGACCACAAAGTCTCCTGAGGCGACCAAAATCCCTGCGCGAACCTGCCGTCGCAGTGGGCCCCCCAGCCTGGCATCTGTTAGCACCAGCAGCCGTTCCGGCTGCTCCAGGGGCATTCCGGCCACCAGTGACGCCGGGTGCAGCCACCAGCGCAGCGACTGTCTGACCTTGAGCGGGCAAGGAAGCCTCTGGCTCAACGCATCCACCTAATGCGACCACCAGTGAAGGAGTGATCTCTGCAGCGGACGCATATGTACTTTGGCCCAGGGCACCGCTTCGAGTGTCGCCGCCATGGTCCCCAGCATCCTGAGGTAAGACCATGCCAACGGAGCCGGCGCCCCCATGAATTTGCAAACTAGACAGACCTTGGGCTCTGCGTTGCGGTAGAAACACTTGCCCACTCGCCGTGTCGAACCGCACCCCGAGATATTCTAGGTTCTGGGAAGGCTCCAACCGACTCTTGCCCGGATTGACCACCCACCCGAGGCTTTGCAGAAATTCCACCACTCTGCCCGTCACCTGAACACTCTCCGCCTTGGACTTGGCCCGGATTAGCCAATCGTCTAGGTAGGGATGCACTAAAATTCCCTCCTTGCGCAACGCCGCCGCCCCCACCATTATCTTGGTGAAAGTGCGCGGTGCTGTCACCAGGCCGAAAGGCAACGCTTGGAACTGATAGTGACCCCAAGGAAAGGCAAAGTAGAGAAACCTCTGATGAGACGACCGAATGGGAATGTGTAAGTAGGCTTCCGTGAGGTCTAGAGACGTCAAGTACTCCCCTTGCCTCACTGCCACAATGACGGACCGGAGGGTCTCCATTTGAAAATGTGGAACTCGGGGAGTGTGGCTGCTGAGCTGATTGGCGTCCTGCGTGCCGAGCTGTGGAGGAGGATCAGCTGTTTTTCATCTCTTCTCCCCCTGTGGCGGCTATAAGATCCGCCGGTTATCGCAGCGAGGTGGGAGTGTGGCTGCTGAGCTGATTGGCGTCCTGCGTGCCGAGCTGTGGAGGAGGATCAGCTGTTTTTCATCTCTTCTCCCCCTGTGGCGGCTATAAGATCCGCCGGTTATCGCAGCGAGGTGGGAGTGTGGCTGCTGAGCTGATTGGCGTCCTGCGTGCCGAGCTGTGGAGGAGGATCAGCTGTTTTTCATCTCTTCTCCCCCTGTGGCGGCTATAAGATCCGCCGGTTATCGCAGCGAGGTGGGAGTGTGGCTGCTGAGCTGATTGGCGTCCTGCGTGCCGAGCTGTGGAGGAGGATCAGCTGTTTTTCATCTCTTCTCCCCCTGTGGCGGCTATAAGATCCGCCGGTATCGCGGAACGCGACCCGCGGGCGCGCACCCGTGGTCGCGTGCCCGAAGGGGCGTGACCAAAGGGGCAGATCCGCCCCTTTGGAGCCCCTTCGGAGCCTTGAGGAGCTAGGAGTTATTGCGGACATATGGGCAGAAGACGGAAGAAGACCTTCCCGTCGGTGGGTGCCAAAGTGGTTAAAATCTCCGGTCCAATGGATCGCCATGTGGTGAGTGCCCAGACTGAACCATCTGCTGGGAACATTTCAGCCCTTTCCGTGAGTACTCCCTCTGATGTATCCTCGAATGCGCTGGGAGTTTCCCTCTCCGGTCAGGAAGTGACTTTGATAACTGATCCCCTCCCGGAAGTAGTTCCTGTGTTAGGGGCGCAATCTTTAGCTTTGTTAGAGTCTTCTCCTGCTTATGTGCCATTAATAATCGAAGAGAAGTCAAAGTTACCGGTAATTTTGGACTTCGGTTCTGCGAAGGTTTCTGCTGCGTCTGTTATCCCTCCTGTTGATGTCTCTCTTCGAGATGTCTGGGAGGTAGTTGCACGTATTGAGAGCTCATTGCAGTCCTCTTTTTTACAGATTACACAATTCTCTAAAGACGTAGTTCAGAAACTCGCAGACCATGAAGTTATTATTGATAAATCTTCTGTATCTTTAAATAAATTAGAAGGGCAAGTCTCCGTGGTGCAGGCTGCTATATCATCTTCCATTAGGGATAGGCTTACGATGCATTATCAATTAGAGTATCTGGAGAATTCTGTTCGATCTAAAAATTTGCGTTTCTTAAACTTTCCCTGTACGCATTATCTTTCTCCTAATATTTTATTGTCTAAGTATTTCAGGGAAGTTTTGCTATTGGATGATCCGGAGGCTATAAAATTTTCCTCTGTGTATTATGTGCCTAAATTGCCCACCACGGAGGCTGCTTCTTCACCTAAGGGGACTTCTCCTTTAACAGAATCCTTAAATGTTTCTGACTTTTTGGAGTCTTCATCGGATGCTATCCCACATAGGGCTACCTTGATTGTTTCTTTTTTGTCCTTAGCAGATAAAAATATGATTTTGCGGTTATATTTTCTTAAAAAAGATCAAAAGTTTTGTGGGAGTTATATTCAGATTTTTCCGGATGTTTGTAGATCTACTCAGAAGCGGAGGAAGGCTTTTCTTATGTTAAAGCCTCGGGTTATTGCTTTGGGGGCTTCTTTTCTATTAAAATATCCGTGCAAATGTATTATTATATTTCAATCTGTTAAATATGTTTTTCTTGAGCTTGAGCAACTTGAGGCTTTCTTGTTAAATAAGGAAAATGTATGAGAATTATTTACTTCTTGACCTAGTATTTAGGGTATGTGATTTTTTGGAATCCAATCAGGTTTCCCTTTTTTTTTGGTTTCTTTGTTTTATGTGTGATCTTATATTGATCTTTGTTTTCCTATTTAGATTTGCTTAATTACCTTGGAAGTGTTTCAGGGCGATACTCCTCTTGATGTGGACTTGATTGTACTGCTTTAACCATGTGTTGTTGCATGTTCATGTATAAATGGATAAATAAAAAAATTAAAAAAAAAGAAAATGTGGAACTCGCAGATAGCGGTTTACGCCCTTCAGATCCAAAACAGGCCGTAATGCTCCGCACTTCTTTGGCACCATGAAATATATGGAGTACCGACCCACGCCGTACTCCGCCTCTGGAACCTCCACAATGGCCCTCAACTGAAGAAGTCACTGTAAAGTACTTTGAATTGCAAGGGTTTGATTGTCATGTCACCCTGCAGGGGGCAAAGGAGTCCCGCACCGGACGCGCCAATTCCAGCGCGTACCCCTGACGAATGACCTCTAACACCCACTGGTTGGATGTGATGTGGGTCCAAGCAGAAAGAAACTCTCGCAGCCTCCCGCCTATCGGAGGTCCTTCTGCCGGGACCCGCCTCATTTCATTGCGGCTTCCTAACTGCCGAGGCAGAACTCGAGGAGAAACCTCTGTTTGCTCCCCGAAATCCCTGACCTCGCGACGTGAAGCAATCCCTCTGCAAACTCCCAAATCGCGACGACCGGAATCTCCGAAATGAACCACGAAAGTACTGACCAGACTTCCCCTGCTTTGGCTTATCCTCTGGCAGCCTACCAGCCTTGGACTCCCCGAGGTCCTTCACCAATTTATCCAAATTTTCCCCGAACAGCAACCTACCCTTAAAAGGCAACTTGCCGAGCCGGGACGTGGACGAGCCATCCGCGGACCAATTCCGTAACCACACCGATCTACGAGCAGCCACCACCAAAGCTGTGCTATTAGCCAGAGCTCTAATGAGATCGTAATGAACATCCGCCAGATACGCCGCTCCGGACTCCAGACGGCCAAACTCCACAAGCTCCTCCTGGCCGAGGTGCGGGGACAGACGAAGGCGTTGGACCCAGCGCAAACAGGCCTGAGCTACCCAAGCCCCACAGATGGAGACCTGCAAAGAGAATGCGTCCGCATCGAAAACCTGTTTCAGGAGACCGTCAACCTTGCGGTCCTGCACATCCTTCAAGGACGCTCCGCCGTCCACCGGAATGGTGGTCTTCTTAGTCACCGCTGCCACTGCGGCGTCTACACACGGCGCGCGGAACCTCTCCTTATCCTTATCGGCTAAAGGGTAAAGTCTATTCAGCGTGCGAATACCCCCAAGCCCCGATTCCGGCTGGTCCCATTCCTCCTGTATCATCTGGTCGACCACCCGGTGTACCGGGAATACCACGTGCGTTTGTCTCACCGCCTGAATCACCGGGTCTTCAACCTCTACCTCAGTGGTTGACTGCGGCGCTAGATTCAACATCTGCATGGACTCCGTGATGAGAGCAGGAAGCTCCTCCTTACGGAAAACCCGTATGATCTTTGCCTGATCCTCTGGTTCTTGGATCTCCCCCTCTTCCAGATCCTCTAACCCTTCCTCATGCTCCCATTCGGAGTCCTCCCCGTCCAGCCAATCGCCGTCTGGGGAAGATACAGCTGGGACCCTCGCTTTCTTGGGCGCCGACAGACCACCGGTCCCCCCATCAGTGACCGGTTGCTGAGACGGACCAGCGAGCGGCTAGGGAGCAGGCGACTTGCCCTGTCGCTGCAAACAAAAGGCCTGATGCATCAACAAGATAAAATTAGGACAAAAATTCCCCATACTTGTCAGCCCTGGAGCCGAGACAGCTCCGGCAGACGCAGCCATCCCCTCCAGAGCGTCTCCCTGCCCATCCGGAGGTGCCGCAACAGACTCTGGCCCAGCCGACGTCTCCTGTGCTTCTGAGAGCTCATTGGCCTCCATATGAGCCTCCACTGCAGATGACAGAGAAGCACAGCCGCGGCAGATACCCGACTCAGCCACCGAGCCTCTCCGTGCACCACAGACCACGCACTGCGGCCTGGAAGCCATAAAGCTGACTGTGATACTGCCTGCTTTTGGCTAAGATATTAAGCAACTGTCTTTTTTTAATTGGAAAGTAAAAGCAAAAGCCCTGCAGCCCAGGCCCTAAAACTCGTGCCGATGTCCCAGGGAAGGACCAGAGCCCTGCTGACCCAGCGGGAAACTCTCCCCCCGCCACCAGAGAATTTCCCGCCCAAACTAACGGCGCAACTAAAAAGCAACTATAAAGAAATAAAACTAAAAAGAAAGAAAAAAGGGCTCCTTTTCCTGCCAAAAAACAAAATAAAGGGCTTACCCCAGGCTTACAGGACTCCCCTGCACTCGTTTCTCTGAAGCGTGGCAGCCACGCGGCCCCTCAAAATGGCCGCTGCCTGCCCCGAGGAGAAAACAAGAGCGCCAAAACAGCTTGGTGCCTGACCGCTATCCTGCCGTGCCGTTTGAAGGAAGCACCGACAGCCTGAACCCGGTGAATTGCCTACCGGACAGGACGGTCTGCTTGCCAGCGATGTCCCCCAAGTAATCCGAGGCTCAGTACTGAAGCGGGGATACCGGCAGTCAAAGAGCCTGGGAAACGGCGTCGCTGTACAGTCAGCGCCTAGCCGCAACTCCCCCCTAGCAGCGCTGAGCTGGCGAAGAGGGATCGCAACCCGGAGACTCACCCCCGGAAAGTCTGGGAGGCGAGATCACCCGGTTTGAGAAAGCACGGAAGAAACTGCAGGGAGCAGGCAATAAAGTTTTAGACGCCTACAGTCTTTTTTTTTAAAGGCACCACACCAAATTTAGATGCTGAAACAGCCAGACAGTCAATTAAATCGAATTAGACCCCAATTCAACTAATCTAGCCTATAAAATCCTTATCTGCTCCTCAAGCGAGCCTCAACCCAGGCTCACGCCGTCCTCCTGCTGCATGGAGACTGGTCACACTGGGGCTGATGGGAGTGTGCAGCAGGCTATATCCAGTGATGTCAGAATTCTGATATGCCAGTCTCCAAGCTGCAGGAGGAGGTTGACAACCCAGATGTAGAGGACTGAGCTGGAGGAACGATAAGGAATTTAGGTTAAGAATATTAGTCTACTGAATTTTATGGAAGTATATCTCCAAATATGTTCTGGTGATATTCTCGAATAGATGTATGCACATTTTATGGTGTCAGTTCCCAGTTATTGGAGCAGTCTATGCTTTTAAGTAATGGACACCCATCCTGAAAATTTGGTGTGTGTAAGGTATCTTGGGATGATGCCACTCAAGAGTGGCTAGGTGGTCTGAGAGAAGACTGAGACAGAAAAGATGGTCTGTACAGGTGGAGGCATACCTCAGGTACCAGCAGCCAATGAAGAACTGCAACTGCATCCAGAACTCATTTTGAGAGTAGCTGAAGGAAAGTAGATGGGGAATATCCGACCGACACAAGCAGTTCCAGTGCCAAAACTGGCAAGTTAGTGGTTGAGATGGTAGCCATGGGTGCTTTACCTGTAACAGTGGCAAGATTCTCCATAGGCCCTTTTCACCTCAGGATTGTGATGAGATGGACCAGAGCTTTCTATTTCAATTTTGTGCATAGGACTACTTTCTTCATGTGTGCCTCTGGCTTGGCATGTTTTGAGGAAGCCAGTTTGTTTTTGTTGTGTTGTACCTGAAGCCTCCTCTGGGAGGTGCTATTTTAGCCTTATCTTCTGTGCCAGCTGTGTCCGTTAAAGAAACTGGAGTTGGAGTTGAGCTGCTGTCCCAGATCTATGGCCCGTGTGAGAAAAGAGAACCTGTCACTGACAGCAGGGAACTGCTGCTCTTGTTACAGCAGTAGCAGAAGAGAGATTTAGTTTAGTTAGTTTTATATACCACACTTTTACAATCAGTGCGGTTTACATGTTAACAACATAGTACAATGAACAAATATAAACAGTACATATAAAAGGTACACAATAATAAACTAACAAGATTAGCTAACAATAGAACATTTCCAACAGCTTACAAGTTAACATGAGACCTCGGTAGGTAACTATTTACAAGCTGAGAATATGCGTTAGCAGGAAGGGCACAAGTATCTATGGAACATGGTCGCAAGCAAGCTGGAAGAGATGTGTCTTAATTGCTTTGTGGAAGGTTCCCAGATCAGTGATGAGACGGATGGGAGGAGGGAGAGAATTCCAGAGCAATGGGGCAAAATATGAGAAGTGATCCCCTGCCAGGGCCAAAACTAGGGCTGGAAGGGTACTTGCAATGGGAGCAGCTGTTTTTTCATGAAGTGCTGCCATTGGTATGGTGCCACAGAAGCTGGCGGCACCGCCACAAAGAGAAACAAACTGCTTTTAAAATTTTGCTGAGGTGCACTAATGAAAGTTACTGCCTTAGAGATGAACTGACTAAATTAAAAACCAAACAGAGCAGAACATAAAGAATCTGAATAAGTGAGATGGTGAGAAGGAAGAGAGCCTGACTTGACTGTTCTGCAGACAGAGACTAGGTAACAGGAGGTGGCTGAGGAAAGCAGAACTGTCCACACAAGCGCAGAAAAGAAAAAAAGACTTCTCTGCTGGAGAAGGGCTTCAGGCACACTGGCTCTGTCTGTAATGTCACTGCGAAGCGTGCCTGCATTGCTCTGCTTGGTCTATGGAGAAACACCAATAAAACACCTCTGATGCGAAACAAATTTAAAAAAATTATTGGATAAACAGCAAAAAAAACAAATCTCCCCCCCCCCCCCCTGGATCCTCTGTTCTGTTTTGGTGGCTTTTCTGTGCCAACTATGCCTCAGCTGCACAAATGTACAGTATGCACTTCATTCAACCAGAAAGGGTATCGACAAATATACCAACAAACACTGCTTTTTTTATAACCTCAGAACTCCCTAATTAGCTGAAATATCTTTATTTAACATGATATATACAACATTTTAATAGTAATTAGATCTTACCTGCTAATTAGTGTTCCTGAAGGAACGACAGTCCAGTCCCTTTACTACTGGGTTGCGCAACCCTTCCAGCAGCTTGGAGGCTGAGCCCAACCTTTTTGAGGATGGAGCGGTATAAATACCACTGGGACCACCCCCTAACTCCAGTATTCGAATGAAAAAGCAGGTATAACCAACTATTGTACACAACCTACCTAACAAAACATTTTAAGAGATATAAAGCACTCACTTATTTAATGAATTAATTAAAAAATTTTTTTTTTTTTTTTTTTGGATATCATAGGAAAGGAAAAGAGGAATGGCAACGGTTGGAGTGGGTTTGCCCGAGCTTGCCGCCGCGGGTCTGTGCTCGTTCAGATGGTCTGCGTTCGTTCCGAAGGTCCGCGTTCATTCCGATGCATTCCTATAAGCAATAGATTTTAACTTTAGCCGGAATCGGGAGGGATCAGGGACTGGACTGTCGTTCCTTCAGGAACACTAATTAGCAGGTAAGATCTAATTACTATTTCCTTATCGTCACTCCAGTCCAGTCCCTTTACTACTGGGATGTACCCGAGCAGTTCACCCCTGGGTGGGTTCCGGCATACCGGAATGAAGAACCGCCAGGCCAAAACGAGCGTCCGCTGCACTCTGAACGTCTAACCTGTAATGCTTGGAGAAGGTATGGAGAGAGGACCAAGTCGCCGCCCTACATATGTCCAGGGGGGGAACTAGACTGAATTCCGCCCAAGAGGTAGCCTGCGCCCTAGTAGAATGTGCCCGCAGGCCCACGGGAACTTGTTTCCCCTTTAGGATATAGGCGGAGGCTATTGCCTCCCTGATCCATCTGGAGATAGAAGCCTTGGCCGCCGCCTCCCCTTTGTGTGGACCCCCGAACTGAATGAATAGTCGGTCGGACTTTCGGAAGGGTGCTGTGCGAGAGAGGTATCGCTTCAGGGTTCTCCGGATGTCGAGAAGTCGAAGCTTGCTATCCCTGGCTTCCAACCCTTCTTTGGCGATGGCCGGGAGGGTCACCGTCTGGTTCACATGAAAGGGAGATATAACTTTAGGCAAAAAGGAGGGAACTGTGCGCAGAACCACTTTGTCCTTGAGAAATGACAGAAAGGGTGGCTGAGCGGACAGCGCTTGTAGTTCCGAGATCCTTCTGGCCGAACAAATGGCTATTAGGAAGACAGTCTTTAGGGTTAAATCTTTTAGGGAGGCCTCCTTCAATGGTTCGAAGGGATTCCCGATCAAGGCATTTAGCACCAGGTTAAGATCCCAAGGGGGGATGATCGACCTCCGTTGTGGACGTAGGCGTCTCACCGCCCTTAGGAACCTTGAGACATCCGCGTGGGCCCCTAGGGGTTTGCCACGGACCTTGCCTCTGTAACAAGCGATGGCCGCGAGCTGGACCCTTAAGGAGCTGTGGGCCAGACCCTTGTCCAACCCTGCCTGCAAGAACTCCAGGACCTCTGCGACGGAGGCCGAGAGTGGCTTCTTTTGGTGCTCAGCGCACCAGGATTCGAAGATGCACCAAACTCGTACGTAAGATAGACAGGTCGAGCGCTTCTTGGCCTGCAGCAGAGTTGAGACTACTGCCCCTGAGTAACCTCGTTTCAGGAGCCGTGCCCTTTCAATAGCCAAGCCGTAAGCGAGAACCGATCCACATGTGGCATCCGCACCGGACCTTGTCTTAGCAGATCCCTCTTGCAAGGGAGCCGCCAAGGATGGTCGGCGATCATCCTCACCAGATCCGCGTACCAGGGTCGGCGAGGCCAATCCGGGGCTATGAGGATTACCAATCCTTGGTGTGCCTCTATCCGCTGGAGGACCTTTCCGATGAGAGCCCAAGGGGGGAAAACATAGAGGAGGCCCTCCGAAGGCCACTTTTGGGAGAGGGCGTCCAGGCCCTCTGACATTCTTTCCTTCTGGCGACTGAAGAATCTGTCCACCTTGGCTGACGAGAAGCGTGCCATGAGGTCCATGACTGGGACTCCCCAGCGAGCTATTATTTGGCTGAAGGTCTCCTGTTCCAGTTCCCACTCTCCGTGGTCTATCTTGCACCTGCTGAGGAAGTCGGCCGTGACGTTGTCCGCGCCCGCCACGTGTTGAGCAGAAAGTGCCTGCAGGTGGGCTTCCGCCCACTGGAAGAGGGTGTCCGCCTCCTTCTCGAGGCCGTGGCTGCTGGTGCCTCCCTGGTGGTTGATGTAGGCCACCGCGGTGACATTGTCGGAGAGGACGCGAATCGCTCGTCCCTGTACCAAGGCTTCGAAGGCCTTGAGAGCTAGGGTGACGGCCCGCAATTCCAGTCTGTTGATGGGCCATTGCGATTCCAACGGTGTCCAGCGCCTCTGGACAAAACGGTCTCCGCAGTGTGCTCCCCAGCCTGATAGACTGGCATCTGTCGTCAATAGTACCCACTGAGGGGGTTCTAGAGGCATCCCGCGATCCAGGTTCCTTGGGCATCTCCACCAGTGGAGTGCCTGTTTGGTCCGCGGAGCGCAAGGCAACTGTAGAGAGAGAGGATGATGCTGGGACGACCACCGCCGCAGCAGGGACCGTTGCAATGGTCGCATGTGGGCCCTGGCCCATGGTA
Organism: Ichthyophis bannanicus; assembly: GCA_033557465.1. Taxonomy (NCBI): domain Eukaryota; kingdom Metazoa; phylum Chordata; class Amphibia; order Gymnophiona; family Ichthyophiidae; genus Ichthyophis; species Ichthyophis bannanicus. The sequence continues at coordinate 61,934,612 of CM066045.1, forward strand.
CTACCTCTATTGCCGCCGCCATTGTTCCCAGAAGCTGAAGATAGTGCCACGCCGAGGGGCTTCTTCTGGCCAGAAACTGAGCCACTAGAAGTCTTAGATCCCTTGACCTTGTTCGTGACAAGAACACTCTGCCACAGTTGGTGTCGAATCTTGCCCCCAGGTACTCGAGTTCCTGGGAGGGGGTCAGTCTGCTCTTCGCTCGGTTGATGACCCATCCCAAGTCCTCTAGGACCTGGATCACTCTGGCCGTTGCCGAAAGACTTTCTTCTTCGGACTTTGCCCGGATCAGCCAATCGTCTAAGTAAGGGTGAACTAGTATTCCCTCCTTCCGAAGGAAGGCCGCTACAACCACCATTACCTTGGTAAATGTTCTGGGAGCCGTAGCTAGGCCGAAGGGTAGGGCCTGGAATTGAAAGTGGCCTGCTGGGACGGCGAATCTCAGGAACTGTTGGTGAGACTTCCTGACCGGGATATGCAAGTAGGCTTCTGTCAAATCGAGGGATGTTAGAAACTCCCCTTCCCTGACGGCTGCTATGACAGAACGTAGAGTCTCCATCCGGAAGTGCGGCACTCTGAGGCAGCGATTGACCTGTTTTAGATCCAGGATCGGTCGCAAGGAGTCTTCCTTCTTTGGCACCACGAAATAGATAGAGTACCGACCTGAGCCGCGCTGGTTTGGCGGCACGGGGATCACGGCTCCGAGCGCTCTTAGGCGTGCGAGGGTTTCCTCTACCGCCGCCCTTTTTGCAGCGGATCCGCAGGGGGATCGGACAAAGGCCGGGGGTATTTGTTGTGCGAATTCGAGGGCATAGCCTTCTCTGATAACCTCTAGGACCCATTGATCGGACGTGACACGGGACCAGGCGGGAAGAAAGAGCGTCAGGCGACCGCCTATCAGGCGCCTTCCCTCCTGGACCCCCGTCATCTCATTGTTGTTTTCTGGAGCCCGAGAAGGAGGAAGAGGCTGCACCAAAGCCTCTGCCAGCTCCCCTGAACCCCCTGAAACCTTGACCTTTGGAGGGAAAACGGCCCTTGGAAAAGGGGGCTGGCCTAGTTGGTCGAAACCTCCGGGAGTCCCTCGGCTGGGTACGCACTGGGGGAAAGGAGCGCCCCTGTTTTTGTCTGTCTTCCGGAAGCCTGCCTCCCTTCGACTCTCCTAGGTCCTTGACTAACTTCTCTAAATCTTCACCGAACAACAGCTTCCCCTTAAAAGGAAGTCGGCTCAGGCGCGATTTTGAGGAGGCATCCGCTGCCCAATTTCTTAGCCAAAGATACCGCCTAGCCGCCACCACTGAGGCCATGTTCTTGGCCAAACTTCTGATGAGGTCATACTGACTATCTGCTAAATAGGCTGCTCCGGACTCCATCCTAGCCGAGTTGGCCTGTGTTTCGGCCGATGATCCCTCCGTTGTCTGGATCTGTTGAGCCCACCTTAAACAGGCCCGAGCCACCCAAGCTCCTGACACAGAGGCCTGCAAGGCGAGAGCGCTTATATCAAAGGCTTGTTTCAGGAGCGTATCCAACTTCCTGTCTTGAGCATCTCTTAAGGCCGTGGCGCCTTCCACTGGGATAGTGGTCTTTTTGGTGACTGCTGATACCGCTGCATCCACCCTGGGGGACTTCAGCAGTTCTTTGTCTGACTCTGGAAGAGGGTAGAGGCGAGCCATGGTTCGTACTCCTCTCAAGTTTGATTCTGGTTGATCCCACTCCTCCTGTATCATCTGACGTACCACCCTGTGGACAGGGAAAACTTTCTGGGATCGTCTGATGGCCTGAATCAAGGGATCTTCTAGTGCCTCGTCCTCTGCCGGGGAGTCAGAGGCTACGTTGAGGGCTTTTAGTGACTCATTGATTAAGGAAGGGAGCTCTTCTCGGCGAAAAACTCTAACAATGCGAGAATGGTCCTCCTCTGGGATCTCTCCTTCTTCCAGCTCCTCCTCCTCGTCCTCCAGCTCCCTTTCCGAGGCCTCTTCCTCTGTGGTGCCCTGCGAAAGGGGTGGGAGGATCTCTTCGCTGATTAGTCTGGAACGCTTGGAGGGTACCCCTGAATCAGGACCGCTCGCTCTCCTAGGTCTGGCTGGTCTGGTTTCTGTTGTGGGAGCTGTATCGCCTGGTCCAAGTCCCTGCTTGCGCATACAGTACGCCTGGTGTAGCAATAGGATAAAGTCAGGGGAGAAGAGATCTCCGACCCCCCCATCCGCCGTGGCCCGGGACGGAGGGGGTGCGAGAGCCTCTGAGTTAGCCGTCGGGGTTAATTGGGCCCCCACCTCCGCTTCCAGGGGGTCCCGTGCATCTGAGGTCCTTGGGTCATGGGCAAGCTGAGTTCTTGCTCTACGGAGGTGGAGACTGCCGCACAAGCTCTACAGATGCCTGTCTCTGAGGATGTGCCCCTCCGTGTGCCACAGGATGGGCACTTTGACTTAGAGGCCATGCTTTCCAGGAGGCTCAATGGGGCGGAGCGTAAGTGACCCGGTCTAATCAATGCGCTGTAGGAGGAAGACCCCACAATCACCCCACAAGACAACCAAACTAAATTCCCCCAATAATGTGTAAAAAAAAAATGTTGCAGGTCCGCTCTCCCAGTGAAGTCCCCTCCCCCAAGTAATGTCAGCGTTTTCGCGGGCAATAGTATGGCCTTGGAGCTGCAGGAAAGGCAGGCTCACAGTAAATAAAATAAAGGGTAAAATCAATTAAAATCAATTAAAATCAAGTAAAATTTAAACATTAAAAAAGGAAATGCTGCCGATCCAGGCTAATACTTGCAGTTTGTAGTTTGTTCTGCAAGCGGGGCCCGCAGCGCGATTCCTCTCCGTCGGCTCAACACGTGCTAGGCCTCGGCCACGTGGAGTCCGGCACGGAGGATCGCGCGTCTGCCCACCGCTTAAGTTCGGGCCTTTACCGCTTGGAAGAGGGGGGCGGGCTCCGCGTCGCCACCGCTGTAGACGCCGCCGCTTGAGAGCCCTCCGAAACTGCCGGCTTTTTGATTCGGGGCTTCGGGAAGCTCGGCCGCACCCCGCTGCACCGGGGGGGGGGGGGGGGGGACCCAGGTTCCCCCCGCGGCGCTGCCTCCAGCGCTCAGCCGCCTCGGGGGCTTCGGCGCGAGGCAGGTAGCTCCTGGAAATTAAATAACTCCGGCACAGAAGAGAGCCTTCTTCCCCCTGCAGCAGGCAGCTCAGGCAAGTCCTCCGATCTCCAGCCCGGGCCGTGGGGGGGGGGGGGGAGGGGAGAGAGAAGCAGGAAAAAATTAAAGGTACAGGATCAAATAAAAAGAAACAATTTCTTTAAGCAAAAAGAAGACAAGAAAACTAACTAAGACAAATTAGCTAACTTAGGATAAGGCAGGACTCCAGTAAGCCCTAGGCTTACGGAACCCTCCAGCTGCTTGGAGGCTGAGAATACTGGAGTTAGGGGGTGGTCCCAGTGGTATTTATACCGCTCCATCCTCAAAAAGGTTGGGCTCAGCCTCCAAGCTGCTGGAAGGGTTGCGCAACCCAGTAGTAAAGGGACTGGACTGGAGTGACGATAAGGAAATGATTATCATTCAAGAATGAAAATTAAAAAGGCAAGAACAGTAAGAAAACAGATTAAAATAATTCTTAGTAATATGAGAAGGGGTGTTATGAGAGACTTAAAAATTAAATTGATTAATCCTTTACAGGGAAAGCATAGTTACTTACCTGTAACAGGTGACCTCCGGGAACAGCAGGAAGTTAGGCTTCACATATGGGTATCGTCGGTACCGACAGAGCCTGCGCAGGAACGCTCCCTCTCCAGTTCAGTTGAGAGAGAGAGAGAGAGAGCGAGAGACAACTCCTAGGGGAGGTGGGTGGGCTATGAAGACTAACTTCCTGCTGTTCCCGGAGATCACCTGTTACAGGTGAGTAACTATGCTATCTCCAGGAACAAGCAGGAATGTAGTCTCCACATATAGGGACTCCCTAGCTGCAGATGCCAGGGAGAAGGCCCCAGAACTTGTGTGCCCTTATGAAAGGGCTCCACTTCCCCCAATGGATCTCTGGCATCCTACCAGGTATGGTGGGTAAGAGTTGATTAAGTATGGAACAGGTGTTGAAGAACAGCCTGACCAAACAAGGCATCCCAGCAGGAGTCCTTGTCTAAGCAGTAATGGGCTGTGAAGGTACGAACCGAAGCCCACGTAGTTGCTCGACAGATGTCGTCGATAGACAGAGTGAAGATGAGCCATTGAGGCTGCCATGGCTCTCACATTGTGAGCTGTGACATGGCCTTCAAGAGGAAGGTTTTTACTCTCATAGGAAAAAAGATATACACTGTGCAATCCAGCTGGACAGTGTTCTTTTGGAGACTGGAAGCCCCAAATGACTAGGATCAAAAGCAACAAAGAGTTGAGAGGATTTTCTATGTTGCAGTGTCCTTTGCAAGTAAAAGGCTAAAGCTCTTTTACAGTCCAAAGTATAAAGGTTCCTTTCTGCATTTGAGGCCTTGGAAAGACTACAGGAAGGTAAACTGCTTGGTTTAAATGAAAAGGCGACACCACCTTTGGCATAAAGTGTGGATGAGTCCTAAGGACTGCCTTATCATGATGGAACCTTGTATAAAAAGAGGATCAGCCACCAATGCTTGCAATTCACTGATGCGACGTGCTGATGTGATTGCAATAAGATAGATAACCTTCCAGGAAAGGAATTTCAGAGAGGTAGTGGCTAATGGTTCAAAAGGCGGTTTCATGAGCTGCCCCAGAACCAGATTTAAATCCCATGCCACCGGTGGTGGCTTAATGGGAGGCTTAGTTAAAAGAAGGCCTCTCATAAATCTCGCTATGAGGATGAGAGGAAATAGGTTGTCCATTTAGAGCTGGGGTCACCAACCTCCAGAGGGCCGCGGGCCGCACAGCCGACTACCGGGAGCCTCGCGGGCTGCACCCCCCTTCTCCCCGCCCCCGCGGAAAAAAACAACAAACGCAAAATTATGAAAACAATGGCTGATCACCTTTATTGAATTTAATGAGATGGCTGATGATTCATGCTAGCAGACAAACGCTTAAAGTCCGGCTTCACAGATGACACTGAGAGGAGAAGGGACGCTTGCAGGTGGTCGTCGGTGAGCTGCGAGCGCGTGGATACAATGGCGGGAATCCTTGGCGGGCCGCACGTAATGTTAACCGGGGTAGAGCCTCGCGGGCCGCACGAAGGGACCTCGTGGGCCGCATGCGGCCCGCGGGCCGCAGGTTGGTGACCCCTGATTTAGAGGCTTGAAAGAAGCTGCAATAGCACTCAAATGGACTCTCACTGAATTGGTCTTAAGCCCTGCATTTGATAAATGAAGGAGATACTCCAGTAATGATTCCAGAGGAATTGCAAGAGGGTTAAGACCCTTCTGCGAGCACTATATGGTAAGCCTTTTCCATTTAAATGCATAAGAGCGTCTTGTGGAAGGCTTCCTGGAAGCATAAAGGATATCCTTTACCTGCTGGGAAAGGTTAAGACCATGAAGTTCTACGCTTTCAGCAACCAGGCCCTGAGATGCAGGGATTGGGGATTGGGATGCCACAGCATCCCGTCCTCTTGAGAAAGGAGATCTGAAGCAGATCCTAACTCCAGAGGCGGAGCTTGAGAGAGATGTAGGAGCAGAAGGTACCACATTTGCCGTGGCCAACGTGGAGCTATGAGGACCATATGACCCCTGTCTCTCTGAAGCTTGAACAGGGTTTTGGGAATTAGAGGAATGGGTGGAAAGGCATACAGAAAGTCCTGACCCCAATGGGGGAGGAAAGCATCCCTGGCCTGACAACCCTGAGCCGGAACTCTGGAACAGAAACAGGGAAGTTTGGCATTCAGCGGACTTGCAAAGAGGTCTATGTCCAGGGTTCCCCAAATTTGGAAACTTTTGGCCACATAGTCTGCATGGAGAGACAATTTGTGTGGAAGCAGAACTCGACTGAGTCTGTCTGCCCAAGAGTTTTGAATGCCTGGAAGATACACCGCAAGGAGATGAATCTGATGCTCTCTGGCGAAGGCCCAGTCGCAAAGCTTCGTTGCAGAGCGACAGAGAGCCTGCTCCGCCCTGCTTGTTCACATAGAACATGGCTACTTGTTTATCCATCTGAACTAGGACTGTCTTGTAGCTGAGAGCTGGGTGTGGAATACTCAAAGAGCAAGGAAGATTGCTCTGAGTTCCAGGAGAATGATATGGAGATACGCCTCCTGTGGAGTCCAGGTACCCTGGGTAGAGAGGCCTTGCAGGTGGGCTCCCCAACCAACCTGTGAAGCATCTGTTCGAGTGGCTTGGGGTGGGGTTTGCTGAAAAGGAGAACCCACAAAAAAGGTTTTGGGGTGACTGCCACCATTGGAGGGACAAAATAAGGCGATCTGAGTTTGCTATTTTGTCTGACATGCAATCTGACGCCTGAGTCCACTAAATGGATAAGGTCCACTGGGCTGCCCTCATATGGAGGCGAGCATAAGGAACCACATGCACGGTGGATGCCATGTGGCCTAGCAACTAACATTTCCCAAGCAGTGAGGTGAGGTTTTAGAACTGCTTGGGAAGCTAACTGCACAATGTGAAGGCAGCAGTGCTGTGGAAAGAAGGCCCTTGTCTGTCTGGTATCTAGCAGAGCTCCAAAAAACCCTCTAGAGATTGAGTGGGAACAAGGTTAGACTTTGGGAAGTTTATGACAAGTCCCAAATACTGAAGGATGCGCATTGTGCGTGAGAGAGCAACCCTGGCCTCTGGCTCTGAAGGGGCTCGAATGAGCCAGTCTAAATAAGGGAAGACAAATATTCCTAGGGTGCGGAGAAATGCTGCCACCACAGCCATGCATTTTGTGAACACCCTTGGTGCAGAGGCCAGGCCAAAAGGAAGAACCCTGTATTGGTAGTGCTTCCCTTGAAACAGGAAGCAAAGGAATTTTCAGTGAGTTGGATGGATGAGAACATGAGTGTACGCATCCTTAAGATCTAGAGAACAAAGCCATCCTTACTCTGAAGGTATGGCAGCAGAGTTCCTAGAGAAATCATTTTGAACTTCTCTTTGAACAGGAATTTGTTCAATTTTCTGAGGTCTGAAATGGGTCCGTGTCCTCCTGTTTTCTTTGGAATAAGGAAATAGGGGGAGTAAAACCCTGTACCCTGTTGGGGAATGGGTACCTCTTCTATTGCCCCTTGAGCAAGGAGCACATTGACCTCTTTTCCTAACCGGTCGTTGAGAGAGGTCTGAGAATTGAACTGTCTTACCATTGTAGGAGGGGGTATGCTGAGGAAATGAAGCTTGTACCCCACTCTTACAATAGACAGAGTCCAATTTTCCGCTGTTATATGACCCCATCTGAGGGCAAAATGACATAACTTTCCTGGGATGGTGGAGGGTTCTGGGCCGTTCAGGGCCAGGAAGGCAAAGTTCTCTAGATAGGAGTCAAAGCCCCTGTGGAGGCCGTCTGCTGAGCCGGTTGAGGCTTAGCTGCTTGTGGCTTCCTTTGTTGTCTAGATTGTTGCTGCAGTCCCTTTTGGGCAGACTGACCTAAACGACGTCCCTGCTGGGTATAGGAGGGATAAAACTTTTCCTTCTTACTAAAGAAGAATGGTTTCTTAGAGGATCTTTGTCTAAATCTACAGCTGATCCTGCGAGGAAATCTATCCAAAGCGATATTGTCAGCATCTCTCTCATTAGCCTTTTCCTGCCAATTCTTGCCAGAGAGATTTTCTCCTGTGCAAGGTATATTCCCTAGTTTACATAGAAACATGTTGACAGAAAAAGACCGCATGGCCTATCTAGTCTGTCCTTCCATATCAACAACTACAACAGTCCACTTTTTACCTTTAGAGATCCTCTGTGTTGGTCCCATGCTTTTTTGAATTCAGTTACTGTCCTCATCTCTACCACCTCCACTGGGAGACTATTCCATGGATCCACTACTCTTTCCGTAAAGAAATATTTCCGCATATCACTCCTGAATCTATCTCCCTTCACCCTCATCCCATGTCCCCTCGTAGCAGAACTTGCTTTCAATTGAAAGAGGCTCTCTCCCTGAACATTTATGCCACAGAGGTATTTAAACATCTCAATCAGATCACCTCTATCCCGCCTTTCCTCTAAGGTGTACATATTAAGATCCTTAAGTCTGTCCTTATATGCTTTATAATGAAGCCCACTAATCATTTTAGTAGCCACCCTCTGCACCAACTCCATCCTGTTCACATCCTTTTGAAGGTGCGGTCTCCAGAATTGCACACTATACTCCAAATGAGGTCGCACCAAAGACTTATACAGAGGCATTATCACCTCCTTTTTTCTGCTAGCCATTCCTCTCCGTATGCACCCAAGCATCCTTCTAGCTTTTGCCGTCGCCTTTTCTACCTGTTTAGCTACTTTAAGATCAGACACAAATACGCCTAGGTCCCACTCTTCTTTAGTGGACAAAAGTACTTCACCTCCTATACTGTATTGCTCCCTTGGATTGCTGCAGCCCAAATGCATGACCTTACATTTTTTAACATTAAATCCCAGCTGCCAAATTCTAGACCGTTCTTCAAGCTTAGCTAGATCCCTCCTCATGTTATCTACACCTTCCTGGGTGTCTACTCTATTGCAGATTTTGGTATCATCTGCAAAGAGGTAAACCTTACCCGACAGCCCTTCCGCTATATCACTAACAAAGATGTTAAAAAGAATCGGACCGAAGACAGATCCCTGGGGCACACCACTGGTAACATCCTTCTCCTCAGAGTGAGCTCCATTTACTTGTACTCTTTGTCGACTCCCACCCAACCAATTTCTAACTCAAGCAGTAACTTTAGGGTCCATCCCTAGGGTGCTCAGTTTGTTTATAAGTCACCTGTGAGGAACAGTGTCAAAGGCTTTACTGAAATCTAAATACACCACATCCAGAGCTCTCCCTCGGTCCAACTCCCTGGTCACCCAGTTTGTCCTGTACCCAAATTTCCAAGTCAGATGCCTGGAGCCAGACAATCCTCTCTGTGCACCTATGGCAATGGCAGAGGTTCTGTTTATGCATTCAGAGCAGTCAAAAGGATGCCCGATTCACAAACTTGGAAACATCCTGAGCATGTTTGACAAGAGCAAGATAATCTTGCCTTTTATCATCAGGAAGGAGAGGGCTCATAAGCTCTAAATCTCCTGCGACCTCTTTAAGGAACATTCCCATATACAAGATTAGGAACTGATCCTAGCAGAAAGCATGGAAGCCTGGAAGGATCAACGTCCAAAGGTGTCAAGAGTCCTACACTCACATCCTGGAGGCTTAAATGCATGCCTTTTTGCACTCTTTATCCGTCTCATGGCCGATTCCACCACCATGGAATGATGTGGTAATTGAGTCTTCTGAAACCCAGGACAAGGAGGAACTCGATACATGGTGTTGAGTCTTCGAAAGTGAGGAGATGTGGTTAGAGGCATTTCCCACATCCTTAACCTAAGATCATGCAAGATCTCATGAATAGATAAGGTAGCTGCCTACTTGGGAGCTTTAGGGTATTGTAGGATTTCTAATTCCTTTGCCCTAGGCTCTTTTTCAGCAGCCACTGTGATGGAAAGACCGCGGGCCACATGTCGGATAAAATCCTGAAAGGACATATCCTCTGGTGGAGACATCCTACGCTGAGGAGAAGAAGAGGAATCCTCAGGAAGAAGTACTCTGGTATCGGCAGAGCTTTCAGAGTATTCAGACTCACTTTGAATCCTTGGATATCTCCGATCCGGGTGATCGTGCAAGGCACGGTACCGGTACCGACTTGTTGATGCCGCATAGAGACGCATGACTCTGTCCCGGTAGAATACCTGCCGATGTTGATGCAGTCGGTACCGGTTGAATTGTCTGAAGTGGTTTCAGGGGCATCGAGGCCGTGAGAAGAGCCACCAGACTGCGTTCAATAGCCAAGAAATGGAAATTACACTTACCTGGTAATTGTGGTTCCTTGAGGGAATCCAGTTTAGTCAGATACTTCTGGGTAGTGCACCTCCTCCTGCAGCCCGGAGACTGGGCATGTGCAAAAAATGTAACATCACTGCATGTAGCTCCTCCGCTCCCCCAGCCATCTCCAGTGAACTATTGACAAAGCACACTTAAAGGAGCAATAAGTAAGTAACTAATCTATAAAAACAGAACCAAGTCTGAAGAAAAAAGGGTACTAGAACAGCTCAAAAACTGTTTTCTAATGCGTACTCCCCCTTTTTGGTTTTTTTTTTGTTGTTTTTTGTTATGAAGACAGGCTTGTTTTCTTCTACCTGTCTCCCCCTGAGCGAGTCACCATACAGACAGATAAGAACAGAAAGGAAGCTCCTAACATTAACTTACCAGTAACTCCAGCGTACTTGAACTATTTCAGCGCCCTAAATTATCCCGGGTGGGAATGAGGACTAAACTGGATTCCCTCAAGGAACCACAATTACCAGGTAAGTGTAATTTCCATTTCCTTTTCGGTCATCCAGTTTAGTCAGATACTTCTGGGATGTAACAGAGCAGTAACTATTGGGAGGGACCTTTCCAACCGGCATGCAACACTGCCGATCCAAAGCCCGCATCCCGCGCTGAAAGCACGTCCAACCGGTAATGTTTGCTGAAAGTATGAAGGGACGACCAAGTAGCCGCCCGACAAATCTCCGCCGGAGGCACCAAGCCGTGCTCCGCCCAAGACGCCGCTTGAGCTCTAGTAGAATGAGCCCGCAAACCTGCAGGCACCACTCTGCCCTCCAAGAGATAAGCGGAAGCAATGGTTTCTCTAATCCACCGCAAAATAGACGCTTTAGCCGCTGCTTCACCTCTGCGATTTCCCCTGAACAATACAAACAACCGATCCGACTTACGAAAGTCCGCAGACACCTTCAAATACTGTCGCAACACGCGCTTCAAGTCCAGCCGCCGCAAACGGCGGTCTGCCTCATTGTCCCCCGGCGAACCCAGAACCGGCAAGGACACCATTTGATTCAAGTGAAACGGCGAAACCACCTTCGGTAAAAAGGATGGAACAGGCCGCAGAACCACCTTGTCCTCATAAAAATACAAGAACGGTTCTCGACAAGATAAAGCTTGTAGTTCCGAAATTCATCTTGCTGAGCAGATGGCTACTAAAAACACAGTCTTCAACATTAAATCCTTCACGGATGCCCTGCGCAATGGCTCAAAAGGCTCCTTCGCTAGGGCCCCCAAAACCAGGTTGAGATCCCACGAAGGAACAATGACTCTACGCGCTGGTCGTAGGTTGGATACAGCCTTCAGAAAACGCAACACATCCGGGTGCATCCCTAACGCCACCCCCTGCACCTTGCCCCGATAGCATGCTAAGGCCGCCAACTGGACTCTTAAGGAACTAGCAGCCAGGCCCTTCTCAAAACCGTCCTGTAAAAAACCGAGTACCACCGGCACCGACGCTGTCGCCGCTCGGATCTGACCCCTAGAACACCAATCCTCAAAGATTCGCCATACGTGCACGTAAGCCAGAGAAGTAGACCTCTTCCGCGCCTTGAGCAAAGTCGTTATTACCGCCGCCGAATAACCTCTCTTCTTTAGCCTTGCCCGCTCAATGGCCAGACCGTAAGCGAGAGTCGATCCACTTGCGGCATGCGAAGAGGTCCCTGCAGTAATAGATCCTCTGACGCCGGTAACCTCCTCGGGTCCCCGCTGAGAAGCCGAATCAGATCTGCGTACCAGGGACGCCTCGGCCAGTCCGGAGCCACCAACAACACGCTCCCCCGATGAGCCTCGATTCTTTGCACCACTCTGCCGATTAGCGCCCACGGAGGAAACACGTAGAGCAGACCCGACGTCGGCCAAGGTTGCATCAGCACGTCGATCCCCTCTGACATCCTTTCCCGACGCCGGCTGAAAAATCGACTGGCCTTTGCCGACTGGAAAGTCGCCATGAGGTCCATGATGGGCGATCCCCATCTTTGGACTATCTGTGCAAAGATCCCGGGATTTAACTCCCACTCCCCGGCATCTACCTGCACCCTGCTGAGAAAGTCCGCTGTCACATTGTCCTTCCCGGCAATGTGTGCCGCCGACACCGCCAACAATCGAGTTTCCACCCACTGAAAGAGGCGTTCTGCCTCTGCTTCCATGGGCAGGCTTCAGGTGCCGCCCTGACTATTGATGTATGCCACCGTCGCCGAGTTGTCTGACAGCACCCGGATCGCTCTCCCCTTCACCGTGGCCTCGAATGCCTGCAGCGCCAGAGCCACTGCTCGAAGTTCCATTTCCTGGGCCGACCAAAGTCCCTGCGTGAAGAGCTCCCCGCAGTGTGCTCCCCAGCCCACTAGACTTGCATCTGTCTAAAGGGGAAGCCAATCCGGTTGCTCCAGACTCACCCCTGCGGTCAACGACCCGGGAAGCAGCCACCAACGAAGCGACCTCCTGACCTTGGTGGGACAAGGAAGCCACGCGTTCAGCAAGTCCTCCTGGTGAGACCAGTGACGAAGCAGCGCTATCTGCAATGGACGCATGTGTAACCTGGCCCAAGGTACTGCCTCTAACGTCGCTGCCATGGTTCCCAGAACCTGGAGATAACTCCAGGCCGATGGAGCCGGAGAGACCAGAAACCGATGAAGCAACGCCTGCAAACCCTGCACTCGTCAAGCCGGTAGAAACACTCTCCCTACCCAAGTGTCGAACCGTACCCCGAGGTATTCGAGTTCCTGCGTAGGCACTAAGTGACTCTTCGCCCGATTGACCACCCAGCCGAGCTGCTCGAGAAACCTCACTACCTTGTCCGTAACCTGAACGCTCTCGGCTGCGGACTTCGCCCGAATCAACCAATTGTCCAGGTAAGGATGAACCAGGATGCCGTCTTTGCGCAACGCCGCCACCACCACCACCATAATCTTGGTAAAGGTGTGTGGCGCCGTCGCGAGGCCAAAGGGCAAGGCCTGAAACTGGTAATGTCCCCACGGTAGAGCAAAGTGAAGGAATCTGCGATGGCTTTCCCTGATTGGAATATACAGATAGGCTTCCGTCAGATCGAGAGATGTTAAAATACTCCCCTTGCCGCACTGCGACAATGACGGACCTTAGGGTCTCCATCCGGAAATGTGAAACGCATAAACATCGGTTCACCCCTTTTAGATCCAAAATGGGCCGAACCGAACCATCCTTTTTCGGGACTATGAAATAGATTGAGTATCGACCCCTGCCGTAGTCGCTGGAAGGCACAGGACCCACCGCCTCCAACTGCAACAAGCGGTCTAGCGTCTGACGAATCGCCATGGATTTCTGTAGGCCCTTGCAGGGGTTGAGAACAAAGGAATCCCGAACAGGCCGGGCGAACTCCAAAGCATAGCCGTCCCGAATTATCTCCAGAACCCACTGATCCGTCGTGATTTGGGCCCAAGCCGGAAGAAAAGCCCGAAGCCTCCCTCCTAATGGCTGACTTCCGGCCAGAGCCCACCTCACTTCATTGGGACTTTCTGGCGGGAGCCGAGGACGTCGCTGCAAACCCTCTACCGACGCCTCGAAACCCTCGAAAACCTTGCGCCCGTGGAGCAAAGCGTCCCCGTTGGAAGCCCCCCAACCGGGAAAAACGAAACCTCCGAAAGTCACAGAATTGCCCTCGAAAGGACTGCGAGGATCTTCCCTGCTTAGGTTTATCTTCCGGGAGTCTACCCCCCCTTGGACTCCCCCAAATCCTTCACCAACTTATCCAAGTCCTCACCAAACAACAGGTTCCCCCTAAAAGGCAGCTTACTGAGCCGCGCTTTAGAAGAGCCATCCGCCGCCCAGTTCCTCAGCCAAATGGACCGGCGAGCCGCCACTAAAGATGCCATGCTATTAGCTAGGGCCCTGATTAAATCATAATGAACATCGGACAAGTAAGCCGTCCCGGACTCCAGACGGTCCAACTCCCGCAGACCCTCGGGTTCTAGTTGCACGACCCTGCGCAACCCCCGAGTCCATCTGAGACAAGCCCTAGCTACCCAAGCCCCGCAGATGGAAGCTTGAAGCGAGAGGGCATCCGCTTCAAAGGACTGCTTCAACAAACCATCAACCTTTCTATCTTGCGCATCCTTTAGAGCAGCACTGCCCTCCACAGGAATGGTGGTCTTTTTCGTTACTGCCAACACTGCAGCATCAATCTTCGGAGAGCAAAATATTTCTTTGTCCTTATCTGCCAAAGGATACAAACGAGACATAGTCCTAATGCCCTTGAGACCAGCTTCAGGCAAATCCCATTCCTCCTGAATCATTCGGTCAACTACACGATGCACGGGAAAAACTACCTGAGACTGCCTCACCGCCTGAATAATCGGGTCTTCCTCCCCTTCGTCTGCTGCCGGCTGTTCGGTCACTAATTTCAGAGTTTGTAGAAACTCCGTAATAAGCAGCACCAATTCCTCTCTGCGGAATAACCTAATAATCTTCGCCTGATCCTCTGGTTCGGGAATCTCTCCCTCCTCCAGCTCCTCTACACCAGGCTCCAACTCCGACTCACGTTCTTCTGAGTCCTGCCACTCGACCTCAGGAGGCGAAGGATCCCGAACCCTGACTCTCTTAGGCAGACGAAGGGATCCGCTGCCCACCCCCGCTGCGGAAGCCTGCGGAGATGGCGCAGACGACGCCAACCCAGCCTACCCTGCTGCCGCCTACAGAATGCCTCGTGCATAATTAAACACAAAGTCTGGAGAAAAATCACCGAGCAGGTGCTCCGCTCCCCCGGACAGAGAAGCCAAACATTGCCCCTCCTGGGAAGCCTGTACGGGTGGCTGTTGAGACGCTGATGGAGAAACCCCCTCCGTCACCAGCTCCACGTCTTGACTCTCAGCCGTCTGAATCTCCATTTGATGTTCCAGAGAGGCGGACACTGCCATACACCCTCGGCAGATCCCAGATTCCGTAATCGCTCCCCTCCGGCTGCCACACACCACACACTGAAGGCGTGCTGCCATAAAGGTTATGCAAACCCAGAAACCAAAAATATTTCTTTTTTTTTTATGCCAGTACTAGAACTGTATCAAACCAAAAAACTCACAGTCCCAAACCTCCCTCCTCTGAAGAAAAAAGGGACTAGGGAACTGCCTCCAGGAAAATAAAATACTAAACAGAACCCTAATCTATGAAAACAAGAAACCCAATGTTAGCTGAGTGGAAATGGCCGAAGAAAAAACTGTCTCCCAGCTTCTCTTCACTCCCTGCACTCCAGCAAGCGGTGAGCACGCGGCTTCCACGAGGTCAAAATGGCCGCCGCCGCTTGAGGGAAAGAAAAAAAAGGCACCAAAACCACCCGACGCTGCAGAAACAACGGCAAAGAAATCAGCCATTCTAACCCTGCTAGATCCCTGCTTACCTTGTCGCACCCAGAAAGGGAAGAAGGGAGAAAGCGAGGTATCAGCGCTCCCGCACCTCTGGGAGAAATGCTGCACCACGGAGAGACTACCGGGTTGTCAGCTGGCCGTTTCAGCCCAAAGCGGGTAGAGAAACTGAGGAAGGTCAATCAGTGTCCCGCTGCCGGCCAAGAGCTCTCCCCCGAACTGGCAAGGGTGGAGAGATCAAAGGTGAACCAAAAGCCCATACACTCACATAATGAAACCTCAGCAGAGACAGGCAGAAGAAATCCTGCACTGCTTGTTCGTTTCATTTTTTTTTTTTTTTTTAAGGCACAGCAAATAAAACAGAATCAAAGAAAGAGCCTGAAAAATAAATCAAAACTCCTATGCTCCTTAACCTAGCCCTAAAGTGAGCCCAGCACTAGGCTCACACGTCCTCCTGCTGCACGGAGACTGGACACACTGGGGGAGCGGAGGAGCTACATGCAGTGATGTCACGTTTTTTGCACATGCCCAGTCTCCGGGCTGCAGAAGGAGGTGCACTACCCAGAAGTATCTGACTAAACTGGATGACCGAAAAGGAATCTCTGGTCTATCGACGCTGCCGATGCTTGGGTATCACTGCCAGATGAAGCGGCCGGAACCCCAGAGCATGGCACCAGTAGTTCTGCCGAGGTTGAAGCCTCGAGAACATCCTGGAGCCCCAATAGTGCTTTGGAAGCCGAAGCCTCCCGCCGGGGCAATTTTGCAGGTGAAAGTCCCTCAAATGCAATATTTATTTATTTAACTGTATTTATATCCCGCTTTTCACCGGGTCAAAGCGGCGCTACATTTAAGGGTGGGGTAATTAAGTATAAGGGTGGGGCCATCACCGGGTAGGCAACATTGATGATTTCGACATAGGACAGACTTTAGACATGGACAGTATAGTTCAGTTTTCAATCAGGGGTCCCTGATGGGTGATATCAGGGGTTGGTGCACTTTCTGGTGGGGATTGCTTCGAAGCATTCTTGGAATAGGATGGTTTTTAGCTGTTTTCTGAAGGACATTAGATCGTTGTTGTTTCTGAGGTGGCTTGGTAGAGAATTCCATAGGGATGGAGCATAAAGTTCAAAGGCTCGATTGCATGTCCGTTGAGAGCATTTGGTTCTTTTGTGAGGGACGGTGAGGGAGTTGCTGGAGGCCAGTCTGGTGGTTTTTCCATGGGCTGGACGAGACAGCAGGGTGCGGAGCTGTGTGTTCTGTGTTTGGTGGATGGCTTTGTGGGTGAGTAGGATGGATTTGTATTTAGTTCGTGCTTCGAAGGGGAGTATGTGCAAGTCTCTTAGGATTGGGGTGATGTGGTCGCTTTTCCTTGCTCTCTGAATGATTCTCGCTGTGGTGTTCAATGCGGTTCGGAGGGGGTTGGTCTGTGTGGCTGGTAGATACCAGAGGCATCTCAATGTTTAGAAGGACCGGCTACATTTATGTTTAGTTACCTGAGATCCATGGGAGGAAGACGAAGCCCTGGAAGACGTCGTTGGCACGGAGGCTGCATCGGAGGGAAAAAGGGTGCTAAGTTTAGCAGCTCGGTTTTGCCGGCCCCTTTTCAACATCATCCCACAGGCAAAACACTCTGAAATATAGAGTGGTCAGGACCTAAACATTTGAGGCACCACTCATGGGTTTTGGTGATGGAGATGGTACCGTCACACTTAAAATACTTTTTAAAACCCGAAGCGGATTTTTCCATTCTGAGGGAAAAGGTTGGATCTAGTGCCCAAACTGGCACATGGCACCTGAGGAAAAAATTACTGGAAGAGACTCCAGAAAGATATATATATATTTTTTTTTTAAAGAAAAGAACCACCAGCGGTACCGGTGTAGCGTCGAGGGAAGGCAGACGTGACCACAAAAAAGAAGAATAAGGACAGGATGTGCGACCTGTCGGCTCCACGGAAAACGAAGAACTGGGAGAGGGACAGTTGGGAAAGGCGGGAATGCAGCACGCAGGCGCTGTGGGATGCTCCCAAAAGCTTTCCTATTGGATGCTGGGGAGCGTTCCAGCACAAGCTCCATCGGTGCCGACGATACCATAAGACTACATTCCTGCTTATTCCTGGAGATTACTAAAGTTTTATACCCCTATTTTACAGGTGAAATAACACTTAAGAATAGGCACCTAGAACTATTTGTGATTCACAGTATATACATTTTTAAAATGCTCTATTGTATTCTTTAAGAAAATGCTCCTTTTAAAAGCTGTTTCAAAATCTAAGTCTGATTCTTCCTTATCAAAACCTTGGTAATTTGAAACCATGTTTTCTATAAATACCCACATTTTCTGAAGCCTCCTGGAATAAGACTGCATATTCCAAAAAGCAGACTATCATGTGTATTTGTACAGCATTACATATATCTTGTAGCAACAGCACTATAGAAATGATTAGCAGTATAGTTCAGGAGGAGCGTAAAGCCACCATCTCATTCATAAGAGGACGTTCATTTCTCTCCCGTTTCTTTACCTTAAGATTTTGCAGTTGTGGCACCATAAGCCCAGGCGGGGATTTAGATATAGGCAACTCCTAAAATGCCAAATTCTGAAACCACATGTGGTTAAACAATAACTTATTCCATTTACTTTAGGACGTTGCTGTATGATCTCTAGTGTAGAAACTTCCTCTCTCCGAACACATTAAAATCCCCATTACAGCTTACAAGGAAACATCAGCAATAAGTTAATAACGTATTTTCCAAAACACCGGAATACCGTTATCCAGATCTGTCGAATACACTTCTCAAAGGCGACGACAATATAAACAAATCCGAAAATGTGCAAGACAATTGTTAAACAGTCGTATTTTGGCTGTCCTTCAGCTCCTACACTTTGAATCTGGAGTCTTCGTTTGTCGGATACAAACGTTTCTGGCTTGACAGGGGACAGGCACCTTCCCCAGCGTCCCGTCCACAAACGTGGATATTTGAATGCATTATTTATTTAATTTTGCAGTAAAAAGACATTTCTCTCTTTGTCGTTAAAAATAATATCTCGCGCAAACTCCCCCTTCTCCTCTACACTATTTACCCTCCCCACAGACCTATGATCACCTCGGCAACAAACTCCACTCTTATCTGATTAAAACAAATCACAATTATTTTTACCTTTCATTTAGGATTCAGCAGCGCGGGATGTTTGCCGTTACTCGTAACCCGTCTATATACTTTGTTTTAGCACAGAGGGCAGAGGAGACATTTGTTTCCCCCCAATGCAGTGTTATGGGAAGTAGTAGACAGCAGAAGGGAAAGACCGAAGAGCACTCACCGGTATGACGGGGGACACTTCAGACAGCACATGGTCACTATAAGCTCCGCAGCCACCGCCGCAGGGCCCCGCACTGCCTCCTTCCCTTCTCCAACATGGCAGCCTGACGTCAGCACGCACGGCAACCTCATCGTACGCGCTAAAGGAAGGAGGAGGGAGTGAGGGGTGCCGAACTCTGTCAGCTGATTGGCCCGTCGCCCTGGAGCGGGGGCCTTCTATTGACTGGCGAGGAGTCTCGATTCATAGGGTGGGAAAATAAACAATGGAGGACGCATTTCTGCTACGGTTGGAGAACACGTTAGTGGGGGGCTGCCCGGTGCTGCAGTTGGCATTGTCTGTTTGTTCCTTTTTTGTCTGTATAATGAAGATTTCCATGACATTGCATCATAATGAAGGATTATGATGTAAATATTTGAGGACAGCAGCTTTCTCCTTCCCTTGCAAAAAGATGATGAGAAAGGGCTCTTATTTTTACATAAAAGATTTAAAATTGCAACTAATATATAATCAGCCTTTGCTTCCATTCACTGCTTGAAGCCAAATTAATACATTCATTATGCCCCAGCCTAGAAGTAATACAAGCTCCAATGGTTTTCCTGAGCTCAGCAGCAACAACTGAAGCAGCCACAGCAGCATTTCTCCAGGTTACCTAACCTTGTGCACTTATACCGCGCCTTAGAAAACTCAACAATACCTAACACAAGAACCAAAACAAAGAACATGTGACTCCACTTTCTTTGTGTGACACAACCTCAATCTTTTCAAGGGATGCTCATCTGCCCTCTGGATTGGTGGTTCTTTGAAGGGGCGGGGCGAATGAGCAGAATTCCCTGGCAGGGAGGCAGAGCCATGTCCTATTTCCTACTGTGATGGAGGTGGACTGGGCACCGGAAGTAGACAAGGATGGGGAGGGAAAGCGCACCAAAGCCGCCAATCTAATTCTTCAAAGGTGTCAGAAGGAAGTAAAGAGGGGGAGCACGTACGGTAGGTGAGCGCCCTTGCTTTGGTTTATTTTTTCCTCTTTCTGTCACGTGCACAGGCCGGGGGCTCCGGTTGTGCCAGGGGAGGGCAGCTGACGTTAGCATAGGCTCTGGTGGACTCTGTGTGGGAGGACGCCCGGGCAGCGAACCTTACGGGGAGTCGGCGCAGGAATACGTATGTGCCCTCAAGGGAGCGGGTTAGTTTTAGTGACATTTGCCTATGTGAAGAAAAGGGGAGGAGGCCTGTGACAAGCTGGCTGCAGCTCCCCTCCCCCCCATGTGCAGCGTCTCTGTAAGCTGTTTCATAGGTTCGATCACACAAATGCTTCTAAAAGGATCCCTACGCCCACCCCCCAAAACAACACCGAAAGATTTGGACGTCTTGCTGTAAAAAACAAATAGAAAAAGCAGTCACTTTCTTCTGTAATTGCATAGAGATTTAAATGGATAAACATTTTCAGAGGGGCAACCCTGTTAGTCTGGAATAGCTAAAACGATAGATGTAGGTGCCACTTTATAGACTAAATTTATTGAGGCATGGGTTTTTGACGTGAGTCCACTTCTCCAAATGCATGTTACTCTTGAAGCTTTGTTTCACCATTCCTACACCCCACCCACCCTTTCTCCAGGTATCACTCCAAGATAGTTCTTTCAGTTCTGGGAGTTCATACATGGGTGTAATCCATTTAAGATATAAAATTTTATCTGGTGCTGGTTGTCCTAGAGGATGGTAAGAGGGGATAGCTGCAGCATGTATTAATTTGTTAGGAGTCTGAAAGGAAAGCACCCATATGAAAGGTGTGCACAAGCCTGAGGGATAGGTTTGATGTTAAATTAGGCCATGCTTTTTACAAGATAGATTTAGTTTGCATAATTATTATCCAGATACAACAGCTATGTCACTGTAAAATTAAATTGACAGATTTGCTGGATAAGAACACACACACATAGGAGCCAAGGGCCAGTGGCTAGTGCTACTAAAGCAGCTAGATGCCGGCACTGAACTTTAAAGGTGGATATACAAGCTGGGCTGTTTAACAGGTTTTTTTTATACCGCTTTATCATTTCAATTGGTAATATACATTAAACAGGGACATTGATAACTTGGATTTTTCTGAGGCAATGGAAGGTTCAGTGACTTGCCCAAGGCCACAAGGAGTGCTAGTGGGAACTGAACGCTGGCCTCTTGGTTCCCAAGCCAGTGCTCTAACCACTTGGCTACTGATGTGAAGCTAACAGAGCAATGCTGATTTTCAGCCCCTATCTGGTCCGCTTCTGTGGCAAAACGTAGGCCAGTGTTTCCTGCATCTGACTGTCGCCACATGTTGCTAACCGGGCAGAGGCTCAATATTGCCACTGTCAAGTTAGTGACAGGTACTGCCCCAGAACACCACTGGTATGCTCTGATGTTAAATTGTGTAGCAACAGTACCAACCCAGCTCAGCGGCTGTTGAATATCAGCCCCCCCTCCACCAACTTTTCAAAATGATTGGGGGCGCTACACTAAATATAAATTATACCTTCCTAGGCACAGTGTGCTTGATATTTAAAAACTCTTAGGTGGAAACTATGGAGGTTACCCACTGATCTCCTGGTACTCTATCTGGATTGTGTTGGGGAGGAGCAAAGATGGTGTTGGTAACTATCCAGATCCAAACACATTACACCAATACTAAAACAATTACACTGGGCTTCCCATAACAAGTCAAATGAAATACAAAATCCTGCTACTAATATTCCAAATCGCTCACAGCTTACCATCCACTCACCTACAATCCCTTCTACACATGACACACTATAACAGAACTAGTAGAAAAAGCACACAAAATATGTTAACAGTACCATGCACAAGAAATAAAAGCACCCAGTACCTGCGCCCATTCATTCTCGTTTTATGCGCCAGGACTTTCGACCAATTATATAGGCGGCATCCTGCTCCCAACAGTCAATTAAATTGACGCATCACAGGTTAATGAGCTACTAACCTAGCAATATCCCACCCCCACCATTCAAACACTGGAATATATGTATAATGGTTAATAAGCTTGTAATTTTAAAACTAATCTCATGCAAAAAGTGTACCTGAAATTTCTTCATAATCCTTCCATAATATTCAATTAACATTTTCTCATGAAATTTATCACATTAGTATATCTTGCATGGACAACTGATATGCACATGTGCGGTCTTACTAGCGACAAAATCTCAGCCTGCTGTTCCCATTGCCATCCTCTTCCCCAAAAATGCAACGAGACATTTTTTTGAAGATTTTTTTTAATTAAAGTCCTCATATGCATTAATACCAGCAAATGTTTAGCACTTATCTTGTACTCTGTGCTTTCCAAATGCTGGAATCAGTAGCCAATTTGACTTCAGCCAATGGTTTTACCAAATGCAACAGCATTCTCAGGACAATTGGCTCAAACCTACAACATTTAGAATGGGGAAAAAAATAATGACAACCTGATAACAGTTCTTTGTTAATATACATATGTTGTTACTATTACTTATAAACCACTTTGACCCAAAGAAGTAAGGTATAGAAAAATAGTTGAGTAAATAGTAATTTTCAGCTGCTATCTGGATAGTTTAGGCTTGTGAAAAAACTGGCTCAAGTTATTTGGATAGGCTGTCTGGATAGTGGCAGAAAAGAGTGATTAGACCTTACCTGCTAATTGGCGTTCCTGAAGAGACTCCAGTCTGGTCCCTTAACTTCTGGGTTGTGCTCCTCTACCAGCAGCCTTGGAGACTGAGCTCTTCAATTTTTTTCACCTGATGATCCTCCAGTATAAATATCACTGGCTCCACCCATCAGATCCAGCATACTATTGACAAAGCAGACTTAATGGAGAGATATTAAAACAACTAACCAGAACCAACTACCCTAACAGAACCGCAACCTGTACGCGGCCCTCAAACAAACGGCGGAGAAACATACTCCTGCAAGACCTCTGCAGGACCCACTCCTCCCAGCCCCATGGAGAGAAAGATCTTCATCCCACACCCCCCAAGAGAAAGATAGAGAAGGAGTCCCTGACCCGAACTTACCCGTAAGTTCAAGAGGCCCATGCCTACCGCATATCGACACTGACAGGTGACCAGCTGTCACCACCTTACCTGAAAACAACAAGCTTCGGGACGATCTGACCCAACTGGGCGGGATCAGGGACCGGACTGGAGTCTCTTCAGGAACGCTAATTAGCAGGTAAGGTCTAATTACTCTTTCCTAGGCGTTCCTCCAGTCCGGTCCCTTAACTTCTGGGATGTAACAGAGCAGTTCACCTCAAGGAGGGTCCTGACAGAGCAGACCGAAGCACCGCCGACCCAAACTCCGCATCTGCCGAGGCCATCACATCCAACCGATAGAACTTAGCGAAGGTATGCAACGACGACCAAGTCGCCGCCCTACAAATCTCTCTGGGCAGAACTAGGCTGAACTCCGCCCACGAGGTAGCTAAGCCCCTGGTTGAATGGGCCCGAAACCCCACCGGAACTGGTCTACCCTTCTGAATGTAAGCACTGGCAATGGCTTCCCGGATCCATCTGGAAATAGACCCCTCAGCCGCCGCCTCGCCCTTGCGCTGCCCTCCGAACAACACAAACAGATGCTCCGACTTTCGGAACGACACCGTCCGCCTCACGTAATGTCTCAAGATTCTCTTCACGTCTAGCCTATGTAGAAGCAACTCCTCAACCCCTTTCCCCACCCCCAGGAATGAGGAAAGGGAAATCGACTGATTCACATGAAACGGCGAAACCACCTTGGGCAGAAAGGAAGGAACCGTCCGCAAAACCACCTTCTCCTTGAAGAAAGACAGAAAGGGAGGGCGACAAGACAACGCCTGCAGTTCCGAAACACGCCTCGCCGAGCAAATAGCCACCAGAAACACCGTCTTGAGGGTCAAATCCTTCAAGGAGGAATGCTTAATCGGCTCGTAAGGTGCATCCCCTAGGACATTCAACACCAGATTAAGATCCCAGGGAGGAACTGACACCACTCTCTGAGGCCGCACGTGCCGGACCGCCCTTGGGAATCTAGCTACGTCTGAATGCTGCCCTAGCGCCTTTCCCTTGATCTTGCCTCTATAGCAGGAAATGGCCGCTACCTGAACCCGAAGAGAGCTGGCAGCAAGCCCCTTTTCCAACCCTGCTTGCAAGAATTCCAACACCACCGGCACTGAGGCCCCCAGGGGATGAATCTACCGCTCCGCGCACCAACTCTCAAAAATGCGCCAAACCCGAACATAAGACAGGCAAGTAGAACGCTTACGCGCCCTCAACAAGGTGGAAATCACTGCTCCGGAATAACCTCGCTTAAGCAGCCGCGCCCTTTCAATAGCCATGCCGTAAGCGAGAACCGATCCACCTGCGGCATCTGCAACGGACCCTGAAACAATAAATCCGCCTCGTTGGCAGGCGCCACGGCCTGTTGTCCAACAGTCTGATGAGATCGGCATACCACGGACGATGAAGCCAATCCGGTGCTATAAGGATCACCCACCCCCGGTGGGCCTCCACCCTTTGCAGAACCTTACCTATCAGCGCCCAGGGCGGAAACACATAAAGCAGCCCCTCCGTGGGCCAACTCTGGACCAAAGCATCCAGACCCTCTGACATCCTCTCCCTCCTTCTGCTGAAGAAGCGGCTGACCTTGGCCGACTGGAACCCTGCCATCAGATCCATGATGGGTAGGCCCCACCGACGAACCACTAGTTCGAAGACCTGTGGGCAGAGATCCCACTCTCCGGGATTCACTCTGCGCCTGCTCAGGAAGTCCGCTTCCACATTCTCCACTCCGGCCACATGCTGCACCGACAGCGCCACTAGATGAGCTTCTGCCCACTCCAACAGCCCCGACGCCTCTTCCTCCAGGGGAGCGCTGCTGGTGCCGCCCTGCCGGTTGACATAGGCTACCGTGGTCACATTGTCCGAAAACACCCGGACCGCCTGCCGGCGTACCCACTGCTCGAAGGCCCGGAGCGCCAGAACTACTGCTCGCAACTCCAGCCTGTTGATGGACCACAGCGCCTCCTCCAGAGTCCACATACCCTGTGCGAAGTGCCCCTCGCAATGCGCACCCCAGCCGGATAAGCTGGCATCCGTCGTCAACTGCAACCACTTTGGGACCTCCAAGGGAATACCCCTTTCCAAGGTGCCCGACCAGATACACCACAGCAGGGATTCCCACGCTTCCTGCGTAAGGGGAAGCCGCATCGTCAGGGGCTGACTCTGATGCGACCACCGATGGAGGAGAGTCCGCTGGAGGGGTCTCATGTGGGCCCTGGCCCATGGAACCAACTCGATCGTCGCCGCCATGGTCCCCAGGACCTGCAGGTAATGCCACGCCGTAGGCGAGGGTCTCGCCTGAAACTGACGAACCAGCAACCGCAGTGCCTCTGCCCACTGAACCGGAAGGAACACCCTTCCTTCTCCTGTGTCGAATCTTGCACCGAGGTGTTCTATCACCTGGGAAGGGAGGAGCCTGCTCTTTGTCTGGTTGAGAACCCACCCCAGACTCTGCAGGAAACCAACTACTCTGTCCGTGACCCTCCGACTTTCCTCCTCTGACTTGGCTCGAATCAACCAGTCTTCGAGGTACGGATGGACTAGGATCTCTTCCTTGCGGAGCGCCCCCGCCACCACCACCATCACCTTGGTAAAGGTGCATGGCGCCGTCACCAGACCAAAGGGCAGAGCTTGGAACTGAAAATGCCCCTTGGCACAGCAAACCGCAGGTACTGCTGATGAGACTCCCGGATCGTAATATGTAAATAAGCCTCTGTCAGATCAAGAGACGTCAAAAATTCTCCCTGCCGAACCGCTACTATCACGGATCGCAGGGTTTCTATCCGAAAATGCGGAACTCGGAGGCAACGATTGACGCGCTTCAAGTCGAGAATTGGCCGGAAAGTGCCTTCCTTTTTGGGCACTACGAAATAAATGGAGTACCGACTGCACCCGCATTGGTCGCTGGGCACCGGCACCACCGCTTCCAACTCCAGCAGCCTGTCCAGAGTTTCCTCCACCGCCGCTCTCTTTGCCGCGGACTTGCAAGGGGACCGAATGAATGCCGGAGAGACGGGACTTGAGAATTCGAGAGCATAACCCTCTCGAATTACCTCCAGCACCCACTGGTCGGACGTGACCCGGGCCCAAACAGGAAGAAACCGCCTCAAACGGCCTCCTATCAGCAGAACCCCCGTTTGGACCCCCCTCACTTCATTGCGACTTTCTCGGACCCGTGGATGAGGAGGAGGCGCCGAAACCCCTTCCGGCACCCTGAAACCCACGGAACCCCTGACCGCGAGAGTTACCACGTCCTCTCTGAAACGGGGCATACCGCGCCACCCGAAACTTGCGAGAATCCCGCTGCGGAGTCCTGGCGGGAGTGGAAGAGTGAGACTGCTTCTGACGGTCCTCAGGGAGTCTGCCTCCCTTAGACTCTCCCAACTCATTCACTAACTTGTCTAAATCTTCGCCAAACAGTAACTTGCCCTTGAACGGCAACTTACTAAGACGAGTCTTAGAGTAACCATCCGCAGCCCAATTGCGTAACCAAAGATTACGACGGGCCGCGACCACTGACGCCATGCTCTTGGACAAGCTCCGAACCAGGTCATACTGGCTGTCTGCCAAGTAAGCTGCCCCTAATTCAATCTTACTCGTGTCGCCCTGCGAAGCGCTAGCAGAGTCGCCCGATGGCGGGAGCTGTTGCGACCAGCGCAGGCAAGCCCGCGCTACACACCGAGGCTTGAAGGGCCAGGGCACTGATGTCAAAAGCCTGCTTCAACAGCGTGTCCAACCTTCGGTCCTGCGCGTCCCGCAGAGCCGCACTGCCTTCCACGGGAATCGTCTTCTTGGTGACTGCTGAGACCGCTGCATCCACTTTCGGCGATCTCAACAGCTCCCTGTCTTGATCCGGTAAAGGGTACAAACGGGCCATGGACCGCACACCCCTCAGGGCTGAATCCGGCTGATCCCATTCCGCCTGGATCATCTGCCGCACCACCCGGTGCACCGGGAAAACTTTCTGAGTCGTCCTAACCGCCTGAATAAGCGGATCTTCGAGGACCTCCTCCTCTACTGGGATACTCTGAGCCATATTGAGAGCCTTTAAGGATTCAGAAATCAAAGCCGGTAACTCCTCCCGGCGAAACACCCACACAATCTGGGTTTGCTGTTCCTCCTGAATCTCGTCCTCTTCGAGTTCCTCCTCTTCCTCCCCCAGATCCGGCTCGGACCACTCCGTCTCCCGCTCCTCTACCATAGAGAGGGGAGGTGAAGAGTCCTCAGCCATCCTTTGCCACTTCTGCGGTACAGCAGCACCCCCCTCACTGGGTCCCAGGACTCTCTTGGAGGGGACGCCGCCTGCGCCCTGCTTCTGCTCCTGCTTCCTAAGGCAGAAAGCTTTATGCAGCAGCAGCACGAACTCTGGGGAGAAATCACCGAGGTCCATCCCCTCCTGCCCAGCCGGCAATGAGGAAGGACCTGGAATGGGCAGCATCGTGGCCTGCCGCTCCACCAAGGGGACCAAAGGACCCTCTGGCCCCCCTAATTGGGACACTTCCTCCCCTGCTCTCGGAGGAGTGTCCTCAGCTGCTTCCAGAGCCAAGGAAGCCTGGATTTCCTGTTCCACAGAGGTGGCCTCCATAGCACACCCTCTGCAAATGCCTGCCGCCGATACCGCCCCACGCTTAGCACCACACACTAAGCACTGAGGCCTGGCTGGCATACTGGCCCTGGATGTCCCTGTAAACTTTGTGATAAGGAAGCTTATCATAGCTCAGGAAGGAGCTATAGAAAAGGTGAAGTGACTCTGAACAAGCAACCTGTCAGTTCTGGTAGAAATAAGAAAACAGAATTTTCCCATAAAAGACTACCAGTCCCAGAATGCACCAGGTTTCCAACAGCCATTAGAGGAGCTGAAGTGGGGAAACGTGTGTTCAATCAGGAGGGCTATGAGGTAATCCCTAAGCACTCATCTCAAAGGGCAGGGCCTGATTCAGCAAAGCTGCGCTGTGTTAGGGAGGAGCACTCATCTAAGCAGAATAAAGGTAGAGTTTATTCTACAGAGAAGTATCCTGAGAATCAGCTTGAGCTTGATCATCTTCATCATCAGGAGGATCATCAGAAGCAGAAGCCAAACCGGACGGACAGAGAGGGAAAGAAACCCTTTGGAAGAAAGAGGAGAAAAGCCTTTGAGAGGTCTAGAAGAATCCAGAGCAGTACGTATACTGGGAGGCATTCCAAGGGCCAGCATACACCATTGGACTGGGGAAAGCCAGAGGAATGGTGCTGCAGAGCTAGGAATCTCCAGACGGTACCTGTGAGAGAGACGGCTACACGTGGAAGGGACCCTAGGACCCATGCCAGAAGGTATGTGAAGAGAGATCCAGTGTCCAGGGATCTGGATTGGAAGGCTGGACATAAGAACTGGACTACATACTGGCCAGGCTATATAGAGAGGAACTCTAACAGCAATGGAAGCTCAGGTATGAACACTGATCTATGCCCTAGCTATAACCTTGAAAGACAGCAGGGAAACAAGTATTCTCCTGAAAGTGCTCCATTGAGAGATTCATCTGTGCCAATCCATGATATTGAACCCATGCTTGTTGAAGAAGGGGGAATAATAGCAGATGAAGATTCTGTTTACATGGACTGCTCTCTGTCTAAACTCCTTTGGTAACTTTCTGTTACAAAGTACAGCAACCATCACAAAGAAATACAAACTTGTTCTTTAATCTATTCAGAAAAGCTCCTGAAGCAGGATTTGACCCACGCTGTAGAAAGCAAGCCAGCTAAGGGGTTTCAGCTGGATAACTGCTAGCAATTGAGCCTTACCTAATTGCTTGTGAGCTAGGAGAGAATCACTTCTGAATCTATGTGGGAAGTTATCAGAAGTTAACCTGAAAAGAACAGTTTTTTTCTTTCTTTGTGGCTTTTCGTTTGTTGTTTGATATATGCTAAGAAAACATTAGCTAATGCCTACAGAAAAGACCAGTTTGTACCAACCAGGTCTTATTTCTTTTGCTTTACTTGCCAGACAAGTTCAAAGGTTGTTTTCCTTATTTTGTTTTTTCAAGTTTAACACTGAAAGCAAGTAACCTGATTTATGTGCTACCAAGCATATCTGTGTTGGGAGAAATAACCCCATAAATAAATATCTTATTGGCTTTAACACTTGAGCACAACTAAATTATTGTCAGCAGCTGTGTCTGGTGTGAATGAACTACATTGCCCACAATCCCTTGCAAATCATATAGATATATGCACTTGCCAAGACTGTGAAGATTCTCACCCAGGCAGCCGTCTGACAACTTACAATAAAATTAAAAGGAGGATTGCAGTTACTTTTTTTATTTTTTCTTAAAAAACGAACCTTAAACAACCAGGGAATGAAAGATGTATCCAAGAAATGGAAAACCTTCGCTGAGCTCCCCAGAGAGCAGCCCGAAAAACAGCCTGCTCTCCTGCGTGCCAAAAACGCGCGCGCGAACCAAAAACTACCGGGCGATCCCCTCCCCCTTCCACCTTGGCCATACCTCTGGCGCTGCTTTCCCAGCCAGCAAGGGACCTGCAATGAAGAGAAAGGGGGGGCAAGCAGAACCGCGGCCCAGCACCACGCGGTCTCCGCTCCCCTCAGCCGCTTCCTTCCGGGCCACTGAGCTCCGACCTGCCGGTCAGCTTCCTGCCACGTGCTCAGCCTCCACAAGGGCTTCGGCACGGGCGAGCCCGGGAATCGAAAGGCCGACGCTGCTTAGCCGGAACTCTGCTGCCTCTCGCCGCCGCTCCCGCACCCGACGGCTCGAGAGGCGCCGCTGAGCTTCCCTCCTGTGCTCAACCTCGGGAGCAGTAGCTAGCACAAAAAGAGGAGAGAAGGGGGAGGGGAAGAATCTCTCTCGTCCAAATCCTACCACTAACTCATCTCGCCACCAAAAACAAACCCAGCACAAAGGTGCCTTTCAAAATGAATTAAACAAAGAATAAAAATCTGCCTAGATCTCTCCACTAAGCCTCTCACTAGCTTAGTACTCCTACCAGCTGCCTTTGGAGACTGAGCTAAACTGGGTCTGATGGGTGGAGCCAGTGATATTTATACTGGAGGATCATCAGGTGAAAAAAATTGAAGAGCTCAGTCTCCAAGGCTGCTGGTAGAGGAGCACAACCCAGAAGTTAAGGGACCGGACTGGAGGAACGCCTAGGAAATTGTGATTATCCGGATAGTGGCTGTACCGCTGAATATTCTCAAGTAGCCACTATCTGGAGGATGCCACTGAATATCTGGAAGATATTTGAATACCACCGTTGACTGCCATGGTGTTTACATATCGCCCGTTCTGAATATTGGCTTGAAGGAAGGCATTTGTTCAATAATGGGAACTGCAGTTTTTTTCAGCATCTATATGTGTACCTCTTTCCCCACCTTATTCGCCCTTACAGATCCCTCACCACTCCAGCTGTTATAATTTGGTATAATTTATACCATGAAAATGACCTTCTCTGGAAGCCATATGCTTCTTTTCCAGTAGGAGGTCCTCTGGCCTGTCTACTTTGGTGCAGTTTCCTGCATCTGCTGCTACGTAATAGCTAGAAAATATTAATGAGCAATGCTGTTCTAAATGTGATTTCAGTGCAGCTTTTCCTTCAAGATAGGGTATAACAAAACAATTGGAATAAAAGTGGGGCCTCTCTTGTCTATATATATGTTCCTTCTCCATATGCCTCCTTCACTGTCTAAGAGGTTTTCATGTGTATTATGTTGACATTGTGGTTATCATGCCTCTATGATCTAGTTAGTGGCTGTACTTTCTGAAGTAAACCCATGATCTGGCCACAATACCACAGCTCTTTCGGTCTCTGGTCCCTCAAGCAGTGAGAAACAAGCAGAGAGTAACACAGAACACAATCACACACAAAGTGCTACTTTTCTTTGAGCACAGAGGGAAAACAACAGAAGGTCCATGGACACAGCACAGTTCCACCTCTGTTGAATTCAAAGAATTCCTCCCTTGGAGCTCTTTTTATTAGAAAAAGGGGAAGTAACACAGTCATTAATCATAACACAAGGTGTCACTAGAATTCTTTTTACAGAGTAAGAGCTGATTACAATGTATTAGATGAAATTTACTTGATTATGATAGAATTATTTATAATTGCAGAGTTGCAGAAATTACGCTGTGCCAGCAGGGACCTATAGTTGACTGTACAATGAACTATGTTTGCGCAGTTCATAGCCTATGTTTACTCTTTATGCTTGCGTTAACAATGTTCTTAAACTATTTTTAAAGACAGTTACACAGAACTCATGATCATGAAATCCCAATCCACCTAAGAGGAAGTAGGTGAAAGGACAAACTCGTGAGTGACACATTTTAGAGATCTGTATCAAGAAATTCATCTATTTTAATTACATATTGGGGATTCTGGTATCCCCTTTACCTGTCCATTCCTACACTATCTAAGTGAACATTCCTTATCGTCCCTCCAGTCCAGTCCTGCACCTCCGGGGGTAGTGCACCTCCTCTCGCAGCTTGGAGACTGAGCATGTCAGAATCTGAAGTCACCCATACTAGTACCGCTGGCACCTCCCACGAGCTCCCAGTGTGCTCAGTCTCCAAGCAGCTGGAGGTAGTTGTGAGCCTAGGTGCTGGGCTCACTGAAGGAACAGATAAGGAACAAATTTAGATAGATGTAGTGGGGTTTTTTTCTGTTTTGCTTCCTCTGCTTTATGTTTATTTGGTCTTAAAGTTGGGATTTTTAAAAAAAAGGGGGGGAACGGTGAAGAATCGGAGATTGCAGGGCTGAGGAGGATTTCTCCCCCCTGTTCTTTTACTTCCTCCTCCCATCTCCTCCCCCCTCCTTGTTTGTACAGAGGGGGTCTGGGGCATCGGCTGGAGTTCGACAGCTTTGACAGCTCCCAATCCTTTCAGCGGGAGAGGAGTCGCCAGCGGGTCCCACTCTCTCTCTCTCCCCTTTTTCCCACTCTGCTGTTGCTAGCCTGACTGCTGCAGCAGGTTGTTCGGTGCAGAAAAATTCATTGTTGAGGCAGCGGAGACTCCGGACCGCGTTCATGGAGGGGGGACAGAACGAGCAGGCATTGGAGGGGTGAGTCTCTTCAGTGCATCAGAGCTCAGTCAAGCTGGGGGAAGTGGCCTAGCGCCTTGTGGCAATCGCAGCAGTGCCCTTTCTCCTCGCGTTTGAGCAGCTCGGTTTCCCACATTTTTTGTCTGTATATTTCTGTCGCAGGGCCTAGTATTTGCGGGGCTGACAGTGCCCCTTAGCCGCTTGGGAACAGCGGGTGGCCTTTCTTCCCATTTGGGGATTGATGGTATAAAAAAAAAACAAAAAACACAACTTTCCTTTTAATTTGATACATAGGTTTTGAGAGGCCACTGCCATTTTGAGAGGGAAGACAGGATGAACTGGTACCTCATCTCCTTCTCTTTGGCTCCAGATGTGTTGCCTTCAAGACGCAAGGGTTCGGGGCTAATGCCTGCACATCTGCAGTGCCTTGTCTGCGGTACTCGTTGGGAGTCGGTCTCGGAGGTTGGGGTGTGCCGTGAATGTGCTGCACAGGCCACCAGCATGGAACAGGAACTCCTGGATAAGTCTGGGGGAGCCACTCCCTCATCCGGACAGGGGAGGCAGGCTTCTATAGAGGCTCTTCCACTGCTAGAGGCTCCTACCTCACCACGGGGGCGGGGGGGGTGCTCTGGCGGTCTCAGGTCCTTCTAACCCTCAAGGTTTGGCGGGAAGTGCTGACTGGTTTTTCCCCGGAGTTTATGCTGTTGCTGCATTAGGCATTTTGCTTACACCAACAGGGTTCCATGGGAGTTCCCTCGACACTGGAAGCTGGTGTAGGTCGGTCTTCTATTGACAAAGGAGAGAATTTGGGAGCAGGATGGCCAAAAGGGCTCAGTCTTCGGAAGAACAGCCTTCCTTGTCCAAGTGGCAGGAAACGGACGACTTCGAGATGGAGCCAGAGACAGGCGGTGAAGAGCTCAAAGAGGGAGAGATTCTGGAGCCTGAGGACCAGGCTAGGATTGTCTGAGTCTTTCGGTGTGAAGAACTGCCGGCGTTGATTGTGGAATCTCTTCAAGCCCTCAATTTTTCGGCCACCCAACCGGCAGAGGAGGAGGTGCTAGAAGACCTTCTCATTCAGGCAGTGTGGAAGACGCAGGTGGTTTTTCTGGTGCACCGTGTGGTCAAGCAGATGATCCAGGATGAATGGGATTTGCCAGAGGTGGGTCTTAGGGGGGTTAGGATGATGACTCAACTCTACCCGCTTTCGGATCAGGAGCGCAAAATGTTTTGTTCTCCACGAGTGGATGCAGCGGTTTTGGCAGTCATGAAGGAGACATCCATCCCGGTGGAAGGGGGCACAGCCCTGAAGGATGGGCAGGACAGGAAGTTGGACACCTTGTTGAAACAGAATTTTGAGGTCAATGCACTATACCTACAGGCTTTGATTTGTGGGGCTTGAGTAGCGAGAGCCTGCCTTCACTGGTCGCAGCAACTGCAGCAGCCGGGAGACACTACACAGGAGCAGTTGGAAGATATAGCCAGACTAGAGTCGGGGTGGCTTATCTGGCCGATATCCACTATGATCTCATTTGCAGGCTGGCTAAGCATATAGCATCGGTAGTGGCGGCTCGGCACTACCTTTTGGCTGCAGAATTGGGCAGCGGACGGTTCCTCCAAGTCCCGTCTTAGTAAGCTCCCCTTTAAGAGGAAACTTTTGTTCGGAGAGGATCTGGACAAGCTTAAGGACTTGGGAGATTCCAAAGGGGGACACCTACTGGAGGATAAGCCAAAGCTGGGATGGTTGGCAGCAGCCCCTCGGGGCCAGCCACGAGATTTCCAACATTTTCGTACCTCCCGCCTAGGGGGTTTCCAGAGGGGGAGGTTTCCGTTCCACAGCCAAGGCTTAGAGGATTTAGAGGAGCCGGCAGAGGTTTCGCAGGTCCTTCCTCCTCGGACTTTAAGAAGACCCAATGAAGCGAGGTGGCTCTGGAGCAGCCCGTGGGAGGTTGGCTTCGGGAGTTTTTCTCAGCCTGGGTCCAGATCACGTCCGACCAATGGGTTCTAGAAATCATTTGCAAGGGTTATGCCCTCGAATTCGCCCGGCCTGTGACCGAGTCCTTTGTCCTTTCTCCCTGCAAGGCGCGTGGCAAGGCACAGGCGGTAAAGGAGACACTGTCCCAGCTACTTGGACTGAGAGCAGTGGTTCTGGTTCTTCAGGGGCATTGTGGTTATGGTTGGTACTCCATTTATTTAATCGTTCCCAAAAAGGGCGGCTTCTTTCGCCCAATTCTGGACCTCAAGTGGGTAAACCAGTGCCTTCGAGTGCTGCATTTTTGCATGGTCGCGTCGAACGGAATCTCCTGAAATCCCGAAACTGACCCCATACGCTCTGGCCAGACTTGGTCTGCTTCGGTTTGTCCTCGGGCAGTCGACCCACTTTAGACTCGCCCAGGTCCTTCACCAACTTATCCAAATCCTCCCCAAACAGTAAACCGCCCTTAAAGGGAAGCTTACTGAGGCAGGATTTAGAAGGACCCTCCACGGCCCAATTACGCAGCCACAGGGATCGACGGGCAGCCACCACCGACCCCGTGCTGTTGGCCAGCACCCGAATTAGATCGTAATGCACATCGGCAAGGTAGGCCGCACCAGACTCCAAGCGATCCAGCTCCTTCACCTCCTCGAGATCAACGTGCGGGAATTGGCGCAGCCGCTGGGCCCAGCGCAAACACGCTCTGGCAACCCAGGCTCCGCAGATGGAGGCCTGAAGCGAAAGGGAATCCGCTTCAAAAGCCTGCTTGAGCAGACCGTCAACTTTATGGTCCTGGGCATCCTTCAAAGCCGCACTTCCCTCAACGGGAATGGTGGTCTTTTTCGTAACAGCCGATACTACAGCGTCGATTCGCGGGGCCCGGAATCGGTCTTTAGCGGAATCCGCCAAAGGATATAACCGATTCAGAGTTCGAATGCCCCGGAGCCCCGCTTCCGGCTTATCCCATTCGTCCTGAATCATTTTCTCGACCACCCGGTGCACCGGAAACACCACCTGAGTCTGACGAACCACTTGGATGACAGGATCCTCCACGTCGTCCTCCACCGCCGCTGGAGGAGCCAGGTGCAACATCTGCAAAGTCTCGGAAATCAAAGCAGCCAACTCCTCTCTGCGGAACACCCAAATGATTTTCGCTTGATCCTCGGGCTCCGGGATCTCACCTTCCTCCAGGTCCTGCGATCCCTCTTCAGGATCCCATTCCGGATCCGGGGCTTCCAGCCAGGTGCCCTCCACCGGGTCCGCAAGCCTTGCTTGCTTCAGTGCCGGCGAATCCGTGCCCGCCACCCCCTCCGCCAGCAACTGCGGAGGCTGTGACGCTGGAGACGCCGAGCGCAGCCTTTTGCCCTGCTGCCGCAGGCAAAAAGCCTGATGCATAAGCAGGACAAACTCAGGGCTGAAGCCACTGAGCCCGGACGTCTGGGGGGGCAAGGGTTCACCGGAGGGCCCCGGCAGCGCCTCCAGATCGGGCTCTTGCGCCGAGATCCGCGGGGAAGCAGCGCTCGCCCCCGCTGGTGCACCCTGCGCCTCCGGAGACTCATGGGCTTCCATCTGAAGTTCCACCGCTGAAGACAGGGCCGCACAACCCCTGCACACTCCGGTGTCAGCGACCGTGCCTCTCCTAGTGCCACACACGAGGCACTGAGGCCGGGTAGCCATAAGGAAGAAATCCAAACGTCCCCAGGGGCTGTGATAAGGAAGCTTATCATAGCTCAGGTAGGAGCTATAGAAAAGATGATGTGACTCTGAACAAGCAACCTGTCAGTTTTGGTAGAAGTAAGAAAACAGAGTTTTCACATAAAAGACTACCAGTCCCAGAGTGCACCAGGTTTCCAGCAGCCATGAGAGGGGCTGAAGTGAGAAAACGTGTGTGCAATCAAGAGAGCTATGAGGTAATCCCTAAGCACTCATCTCAAAGGGCAGGGCCTGATTCAACACAGCTGCGCTGTGTTAGGGAGGAGCACACATTAGAACAGAATAAGAATAGAGCTTATTCTACAGATAACCGCTACAGAAAGAGCTTCAGACACAGATACAGAAACAGCTTCAAGCTCAAGCACCAGCATCACCTGGAGAAACAGAAGCCAAGCCAAGCGGATAGAGAGAGAAGGAAACTCTCTGGAAGGAAGAGAAGAAAGGCCATTGGAAGGTCTGGGAGATTCCAAGGCAGTACCTATACTGGGAGGTATTCCAAATGTCAGCAGAGTCCATTGGACTGGAGTCAGCCAGAGGAATGGAATGGCAGAGATAGGAATCACCAGTGGCTACCTGGAAGAGAGAAGACTGCACGTGGAAAGGACTTTCAGACCTATGCCAGAAGGTATGTGAGAGAGGATCCAGTGTCCAGGGATCAAGATTGGAAGGCTGGACATCAGAACTGGATTACATACTGGCAAGGCTATACAGAGAGGAATTATGATAGCAGGAGAGGCTCAGGTATGAACACTGATCCAGACCCTATCTATAATAGTGAATGGCAGCAAGGGAATAAGCATTCTCATGATAGTGCCTTATTGAAAGACTCGTCTGTGCCAATGTATGATAGTGACCCTATGCTGATTGATGAAGGGGGAGATACAGCAGATGAAACTATTAATTACATGGACTGTTCTCTATCTAAATGCTATTGCTAGCTTTCTGTGAGCAAACACATCAGCCATCACAAAGAAACCTAACTTTGTTCTTTATTTCCACTGCAAACAGCTCTTAAAGCAGGATTTGGGTTCACACAGTAGCAGCCAGCCAGCTAAAGGGTTTTAGCTGGTCAATTGATAGTAATTAAAGCTGCACCTGATTGTGTGTGTGAGCAAGGGAGAATCACTGCTGGGATCTGCGTGGAAAATAAGCAGAAGTTAACCTAACAAGCAAAGTTCCTTTATTTCTTTTTGCCTTTTTCCTTTGGTAATTATTTGCTAAGAAAACATTAGCTAATTGCCTGACAAGCTGAAGGTTGTTTTCTGATTTGCTTTGTGACTTTATGTTATCCATTTAAACACTGCAAGCAAGTAACCTCATTTATATTGCTACCAAGCATATTTGTGCTGGGTGAATTAAACCCCATCAATAAAAGAAGTATTTTATTGGCCTTACCACTGGTTTCACAACTCAATTATTGTCTTCAGCTGTGTTTGGAGTGAAAGAACTACATTACCCACAATACCTTGCAAGAATCATATGAATATATGCATCGTCAAGATTGTGTAAGTTCTCACCCTAGGCAGCCGTCTGACAGGGCTTATGCCACCGTACGCCCCGAGACTGGGTTGGCTGTGGCAGGGCCGTATGCTACTTGATATATGTAGCTGATGTAATTGCAAAAATTTTTTTTTTTTTTTTTTTGTTGCTTAACCTTTTAAATTATATTGTAAGGAACTAGCACCCAAAGAAAGTGAAGGCCCCGCAGCCCTCCACCCCTTGAACACTCAGGGCTGACTGAAGAGACTGAAGGGACACCGAAAGGAAATAAGGCCCACCAGAAAGAAACCAAATCAAAACCCAAAAGGAAAACAAAGAAATCAAAGAAAAAGAACCGCAGCAGTGCCCCGAGCAGAAAACGGGCGACGATCAGTTGCCACGCGGCTGCATCGCGGCTCAGAAAATGGCCGCCGCGAATGCAAGCCGTGAAGTAAAAAGGGCGCCAAAAGCACCGAGGCGGCCCTGCACACCCGAAGCAGCGCGGCCTGGATGACAAGAGCAGCCGGACGCCGGTGAAGCACTTACCGGTCCGGTCTGCCCCTCCTCAAAGCGCTGCCAACAGCGTCTGGAACCCCGGGCCCTGAAAGCACCTGACGGGATATACAGCCACCAGATCAGCCTCAGAGCACAGGAACTGCAGCTCCGGGAGGCACACCGTCAAGAAGGGCTCACCCCGTAAAGTCAGGGAGGTGAGACTTCTGGGCCAAGCGGGGGGGGGGGGGGGGGGGAACCACGAAGTCCTGAGGCAGAACCCCCCAGGAAGAAAACCCCTGCACCGGCAGAGGCAGGGATCAAGAAGTCTTTCTTCCTGTTTGACGTTTTTGTCTGTTTTTTTTTTTTTGTTGTTGTTTTTTAAAGGGACACTGCCTAGCACTGACTCTAATTCACTTAACTATCCTAAAAACCGCCCTGCTCCTTATCCATTCCTCCAGAGAGCCTCTCCCTAAGGCTCATCAAGACCTCCTGCTGCAAGGAGACTGGTTACACTGGGATGCAAGTGGGTTTGCAGCAGGCTATATCCAGTGATGTCATCATTCTGACATACCAGTCTCCTAGCTGCAGGAGGAGATTGACAACCCAGAGGTAGAGGACTGAACTGTCATCACTAAAGGAACTACAATTACCAGGTAAGTGTAATTATCATATTGTGCTCGGTAATTGTAGCGGTAAGAAAGGGGGGAGTTTTTGACGTCCCTCGATCTCACAGAAGCGTATCTCCACATTCCTATCAGGCCGGACCATCAACGATTTCTAAGGTTTACGGTGTCTATGAGGCATTTCCAATTCCAGGCATTACCGTTCGGTCTGGCAAAGGTGCCTCGCACATTCACCAAGATGATGGTCATGGTGGCGGCAGCTCTCCACCCTTTCTCAACGACTGGTTGATTCGGGCAAAGTCCAGAACGGAGGGTGTGCAGGGTGATACAGCTCCTAGAGAGTCTCGGTTGGGTGGTCAATTTCGCCAAAAGCCGCTTGAACCCCTTTCAGGTTCTGGAATACTTGGGAGTCCTCTTCGACACGCGAGTGGGCACAGTTTTCCTACCAGAGCAGCGGGCTCAGGGGTTGCGTCACCTAGTGCGCAGTTTTTTGAGACGGTCGGAACCGACAGCCTGGCAGTATCTTTGGGTGATGGGAACAATGGCAGCCACACTGGAGGTAGTACCATGGGCGAGAGCGCACATGCGTCCGTTGCAGAGGGCCTTACTCCGTCGTTGGTCACACCAGAGGAAGTCTCTGGCCCAGCAGCTTCTCTGTCCACTGGGAGTCAGGAAGGCTCTCCAATGGTGGCTCTGTCCACAGAATTTGGCGGCGGGCATGCATCTCGAGCCACCGCAGTGGGTCCCGGTGCTGACCGATGCCAGTCTGGTGGGTTGGGGGGCTCATTGCATGGAGCTCTTTGCCCAAGGGAGCTGGAACAAGCAGGAGGTCGGGTGGTCGATCAACTGGCTAGAACTGTGAGTAGTCTTTCAGGCATTCCGTGCCTTCAAACCCAGCCTGCTAGGAAGGGCAGTCCGAGTCCTGTTGGACAATGCGTAAGTGGTGACTTACCTCAACCGGCAAGGGGGCACAGGCAGCGCAGGTCTCGAGGAGGAGACGGAAGCGTTGTTCAGCTGGGCAGAGTCTCATCTCCAGGCATTGTCAGCGGCACACATTGCGGGAGTAGACAATGTGACGGCGGATTTTCTCAGCCGGGTCCGTGTAGATTCCGGGGGATGGGACATCTTTGCATAGATAGTGCGCCGGTGGGGGACGCCCATTATGGATCTGATGGCTACGTTCCAGTCCACCAAGGCGAACTGCTTCTTCAGCAGGAGACGGGAAAGGATGTCCGAGGGACTGGATACGTTGTTACAACTTTGGCCCACGAAGGGTCTTCTGTATATCTTCCCTCTTTGGGCTCTCATAGGCCGAGTGGTGCAGTGAATCAAGGCGCATCGCAGGCGGGTCATACTAATCGCTCCGGATTGGCCGCAGTGCCCATGGTACGCCAACTTGGTGCGTCTCCTCGACGGTCGACCATGGCTCCTTCCGGGGCAGGAGGACCTGCTCTGGCAGGGGCCGGTGCGAATGCCTCAGGTGGGGCTGGTGCGAATACCTCGGTTCTCACTTACAACCTCAACCTTGAAAAGGCGAGGCTGAGACGGAAGGGATATTAGGGCTATGTGATCTCAACCTTGCTTTTGGCCAGGAAGACATTGACCTCGGCCTATGTTCACGTCTGGCGTATTTTTGAGGCTTGGTGTGCGGCAAAGCAGGTACGGACGGTCTTGCCCACTATCCTGGAGATCTTGAGTTTTTTGCAAGATGGATTTGTTAAGGGTCTGGCGGCCAGCTCGTTGAGGCTGCAACTGGCAGCAATTGCTTGTTATCGCAGGAAAGTTCAAGGCGTGTCCTTGGGCTCTCACACAGACGTGTTGTGTTTTCTGAGGGCAGTGACCTGTTTGTGCCTGCCACGTCGGGCGGTGGTTCCTCCATAGGATCTAAATTTAGTCCTGACAGCGTTGACTAGGGAACCCTTCAAACCCATAAGCTGGGCCTCGCTAAAGGACTTAACTCTGAAAACAGTCTTCTTAGTAGCGATCTGTTCGGTGCAGTGAATCTCTGAGTTACAAGCTTTGTCTTGCCAGGAGCTGTTCCTATCCTTTTTCCGGGAAGAGATGGTGTTGCGTCCCATTCCGTCTTTCCTGCCGAGAGTGGTTTCAATGTTTCATGTGAATCAGCCGGTGTCCTTGCCACTGCTTGGGGGCTCGAAGGAGAGTGCCTCCGGCCACAGTCTGCACTTGCTGGATGTGCGGAGAGTTTTTAAGCGGTACTTGAGGGTGTCGGAGAGTTTTCGCAAGTCGGATCGTTTGTTCATCCTTTTTGGTGGGCTGCGCAAGGGTGAAGCAGCAGCCAAAGACGCCATTTCCAGATGGATTCGGGAGGCAATCGCATCAGCCTATATTTAGCAGGGGTGGCAAGTGCCGTTAGGTTTGCGGGCTCATTCTACCAGAGCTCAGGCGGCGTCGTGGGCTGAGTATAGTTTGGTGCCTTCGGTAGAGATTTGTAGGGTGGCCACCTGGTCCTCTCTACACACCTTCAGTAAGCATTATCGTCTGGATGTTCAGGCGGCAGGAGATGCCTGTTTTGGGTCGGCAGTTGTGCGTGCCGGTCTGGCAGGTCCCTCCCATTAGGTTACTGTTCTGTTACATTCCAGAGATGCGGGAAAGGACTGGAGGGACGATAAGGAAAGAGAAATTAGACTTACCTGCTAATTGTTGTTCCTTGAGGAACTCCAGTCCCGGATTCCACCTCTGCTTTTTCCTCTACTATTTGACTCGCTTGCTGCAGATGGTGGTCTGGAGAGATGAGGATTTACAAGATTTTCAGAAGAGTTGAGGCGGATTAGGACCTTTCGGCCTCTCTTACGTAGCGAGCTGATAACCGGCTAGTGTCTGTGGATTTCTGCCCTTTCTCTGTCTTTCTGTCTTTTGCACTTTCTCTCTCTCTCTCTCTCTCTCAGGGGTGGGGGGGAGTTCCCTCTGGATGGTGGGGGGCGATAGATGTGAAGAAGGTTCGTTGTTGTTTTGTTGTTACTTTGGCTACTTATTTGTTGCTCCTCTGAGTTTGCTTTGTCATTAGGTCACTGGGAACTAGTGGGAGGTGCCAGTGGTACTACTATGGGTGACTTCAGATTCTGACATGCTCATTCTCCAAGCTGCAGGAGGAGGTGCGGAACTGGACTGGAGTTCCTCAAGGAACAACAATTAGCAGGTAAGTATCATTTCTCTTATGATTGCTTTGTTTTAATGGGCATTGTTTTAGTGGGCATTGTCATATTGCTGTTACTAGGACTTAGTTTATTTCCATCCCTGTAATAAGAGACCTCCATTGGCTAAGGATATGTTCTAGAATTTGCTCCGAGACCCTCATCATTATATAGAAAGTCCTGCACAAAGGATACTGAATTTCCTCCACAAACCCTGGTTTAGAAGTGAGGCTCTTAACTCCTCTTTCCTTCATTTTGTTCCTGTTTGAGATGATTGTAAACTGCCTTGCAGCACTCTTTTGCTAACTGGATAAATGCATGCATAAAGTTAGGCACTTGAAAGTAATATGCGGAAATATTTCTTTACGGAAAGAGTGGTAGATGCGTGAAATAGTCTCCCAGTGGAAGAGCATGGGACAAACACAGAGGATCTCTAAAGGAAAAAAAAGGAACTAGAGTATTTGAATGGAAGGGCAGACTAGATAGGCCATATAGGGGCTTGTTTACAAAGCCGCGGTAGCGATTCGCGATCGTTATCGGAGCCGCAGCCCCATTGAAATCAATGGGGCCGCGGCTCCGATAACGATCGCGAACCGCTACCGCAGCTTTGTAAACAAGCCCCATAGTCTTCTTCTGATGATGTTTGTTTGTTTTTAAATTTATTCTTTATGCAACTTTTCACATTAAACAAGGTATTACACCCTGTTAGGAAAACAGAGGAGGACTGAAAACAATCAATAAGGAAATGTACCCAAAGGTTGAGGCAAAAAAAACCCAACAGGTCCTCACATCTTTGTTAGTGATATAGCGGAAGGGCTGTCGGGTAAGATTTGCCTCTTTGCAGATGATACCAAAATCTGCAATAGAGTAGACACCCAGGAAGGTGTAGATAACATGAGGAGGGATCTAGCTAAGCTTGAAGAATGGTCTAGAATTTGGCAGCTGGGATTTAATGTTAAAAAATGTAAGGTCATGCATTTGGGTTGCAGCAATCCAAGGGAGCAATACAGTATAGGAGGTGAAGT
Organism: Ichthyophis bannanicus; assembly: GCA_033557465.1. Taxonomy (NCBI): domain Eukaryota; kingdom Metazoa; phylum Chordata; class Amphibia; order Gymnophiona; family Ichthyophiidae; genus Ichthyophis; species Ichthyophis bannanicus. The sequence goes on from CM066045.1 coordinate 61,976,688, forward strand.
ACTTTTGTCCACTAAAGAAGAGCGGGACCTAGGCGTGGTTGTGTCTGATGATCTTAAAGTAGCTAAAGAGGTAGAAAAGGCGACGGCAAAAGCTAGAAGGATGCTTGGGTGCATACGGAGAGGAATGGCTAGCAGAAAAAAGGAGGTGATAATGCCTCTGTATAAGTCTTTGGTGCGACCTCATTTGGAGTATGGTGTGCAATTCTGGAGACCGCACCTTCAAAAGGATGTGAACAGGATGGAGTTGGTGCAGAGGGTGGCTACTAAAATGATTAGTGGGCTTCATTATAAAGCATATGAGGACAGACTTAAGGATCTTAATATGTACACCTTAGAGGAAAGGCGGGATAGAGGTGATATGATTGAGATGTTTAAATACCTCCGTGGCATAAATGTTCAGGGAGAGAGCCTCTTTCAATTGAAAGCAAGTTCTGCTACGAGGGGACATGGGATGAGGGTGAAGGGAGATAGATTCAGGAGTGATATGCGGAAATATTTCTTTACAGAAATAGTAGTGGATCCATGGAATAGTCTCCCAGTGGAGGTGGTAGAGATGAGAAAAACAAAACAAGAAGCGGCAGGTTTACCACCAACCACAACTTCATGCGGTTCCGCAGTTTTTATCTTGAGACGGTTCCAACAGTTTTTTAGATTTTAGCGACTTCCATTGACTCGAAGTCTATGAATACCATACACCTTTCAGTGTGCCCTGATAACCCCTGATGAAGTGATACACGAAACACGGTCCTGTGTTGGGTTTAGGCCACTTAATTTGTATTAATAAAGGTGGTTGGTGGTAAACCTGCCGCTTCTTGTTTTGTTTCTGCTCGGTTGAGTGGCTAGCGCTGTTTTCTTCGTGGACTCTGGTGGTAGAGATGAGGACAGTAACTGAATTAAAAAAAGCATGGGACCAACACAGAGGATCTCTAAAGGTAAAAAGTGGACTGTTGTAGTTGTTGTTATGGAAGGACAGACTAGATAGGCCATGTGGTCTTTTTCTGTCATCATGTTTCTATGTTTCTAAACTCAAAATGTTGAGGGAGAGAGAGAGAATACAAACATATTATACAGAAACAATGACTAAGACAGAGGCGGACCCAAAGGGGCAACAAGTTGTACAAAATAAGAGGTGGTATACAGCATTCTGCACAGTACTTACTCTAAGTTGCTTTTTTGGGAAAGTTCACAAGACATAAATTGGAAGGTAATATCTTTAACCAAAGCATCTGTACAGCTTTGCAGAGAGTCCACTTTCTTCTCAGTCGCAGTAACATCCAGCCTCACAGCAGGAAGACTTTCAGAAAGACTGCGAGCAATAGTCCCAGTATTAGTTTGTAGCTGTGACTGAAGTGTCTGCAGCTGGGGTACTAATGTTTCATGGAGGTTGGAGATCGCTTCCCAAATGGACTCAAGAGAAAATTGCACCAGTCTCGGGAGGAAGAACTTCATCAGAGTCAGTAGAGGTCCTTGAACTATTCTGCCATCGAAGCTTACACCAGAGGGTAACTTGCTGGACGCAGCGGGACTACAAGAAGTGGAACCGCCCACTCCTGTTGTCTCGGATGCTGACACGGAATAGTTCCACAGTATAACCTTCATAGCCGTGACGACCGCAGTTGGCCGCCTAGCAGCCTCAATGGGTTTCGCAGCCGCTTTCCCTTCCTCGTCCATAGTAAGAGACAGCCTAACCAGGCACTCTCAGGATAATGCCATCTTGACTAAAGCTCCTCCACCCTCAGTCGGCCTGCTGACATGTTTCTATGTCTGTCCTAACTTTGTGGTTTTGCTGTCTGGATAGTGGCTGAATATCACTGCTATCCAGATAGTGATGGTGGTCAGTGCTGAACCCGAATATTCAACACCCGAGGACATATAGGTACTGGTGTTGAATATGCAGTTTCAGTTTTAGCTGTGTCTGAATACTGACCCATAAATTTGTATCTGAAGCAATGTAGTAGTGGCAGTGACTTGCCCAGTATCACAAGGATTTGAACATTGGCTTCCTTGGTTCTCAGCCCACTTATGGAAGTGAAGAGTGTAGGGAAGAAGAAGTTGGGGGTTATTCAAAGGCATATACACGGTTTGCAGATGTGCAACTCATCAGTTAGTGCGGCTGAATATCCCCGGTTTGCGGCAGGGCAGAGCAGAGCAGAGGTGGCACCACTGAGTGAACACCAGGGATCTCTGCACTAGCAGGAGACCTTCTCACAGTTGGAAGATAATACATCTTTGCCATTGGGGGATGGGATTCAACTGGTATACCAAGTACTTCCAGTAAATATTGCTTAAACGGCTCTCTGGCACCTATAGAAGCTGAATGTGGAAAGTTAATAATACGCAAGTTAGAGGATCTAGCATAGTTCTCTAATGTCTCAATCCCGACCTGAAGAGTAAGAGCGTCTTTACATAAGGCACTAGCAAATTCCTCCACAGCAGCCGTCTTGGTTTGAATTTCTGCTGTTAAAGACTGTAAAGATGAAATCGCTTTCGTATGTTGCTGCTGAAGCGGCTATAGAACCAGCCACACTTCCTGCAGTTGATTGCAGACACCCAGCACCGGCAAGCTGAGCCAGAAGAGCAACCTCACTCTCACGCTCCTCTCCACCGTGCTCTGCCACCGACCCTCCAGCAGCTGACGACACACTATTTCGGGCCCCTGCTGACACTGCCAGGCTCTCAGACACGCTACCGATTGCTGCTGCCTTAGGTGGGCGCCACTGCTCTGGCGACGTGATTTCTGGCCCCGAGCTGTTGGATAAGCACTCCTGCTCCATTCCACTTGAGCTTTCTATTGCCGGTATTCTGGCCGCCGCTCATTGCGAAGCACAAAGAAATCTAATGTTCCAGCAGGTAAAGGGGAAGACACCGCCAGCGCCTTAGAGGGCTTAGGAGCCGATTAAGCCTTCCTTTTCCCCATCTGTGGTAACGCGGGCTCACAGCACACACCTGCCCACAGCTATCTTGTTCCTGCATGGTTTTGTTATTTAATATTTGTATTTTGTAGAGTTTTAAGAAAATGCTTCCTAATAACTACAAAGTGCAGCAAAAGTAGCAGAAGGCTGGGGAACTACAGTGTGTCCTCGCGTTTGAGCAGCTCGGTTTCCTGTGTTTTTTGTCTCCACATTTCTGTTGCAGGGCCTGGTATTTGCGGGGCTGACAGTGCTCCTTAGCCACTGGGGAACAGCGGGCGGCCTTTCTTCCCATTCGGGGACTGATGGTATTAAAAAAAAAAAAAAGACGACAACTTTCCTTTTAATTTGATACATAGGTTTTGAGAGGCCACTGCCATTTTGAGAGGGGAGACAGGGTGAACTGGTACCTCATCTCCTTCCCTTTGGCTCCAGACGTGTTGCCTTCGAGACGCAGCCTCAACAATGAATTTTCCTGGCGTGAACAACCTGCTGCAGCAGTCAGGCTAGCGACGGCAGAGCGGGAAGAAGGAGAGAGGGAGGGGACTCGCCGGCAACTCCTCTCCCACTGACAGGATCGGGAGCCGCCAAAGCTGCTGAACTCCGGTCGATGCCCCAGACCCACTCTGTACAAACAAGGAGGTGGGGAGAAAGAGGAGGAGTAAGTAAAAGAACAGGGGGGAGAAATCCTCCTCAGCCCTGCAATCTCCGATTCTTCACCGTTTTCCCCCCCCCCCCTTTTTTTTTTTTAAATCCCAACTTTAAGACCAAATAAACATAAAGCAGAGGAAGCAAAACAGAAAAAAACTCACTACACCTATCTAAATTTGCTCCTAATCTGTTCCTTCAGTGAGCCCAGCACCTAGGCTCACAACTACCTCCAGCTGCTTGGAGACTGAGCACACTGGGAGCTGGTGGGAGGTGCCAGCGGTACTAGTATGGGTGACTTCAGATTCTGACATGCTCAGTCTCCAAGCTGTGAGAGGAGGTGCACTACCCCCGGAGGTGCAGGACTGGACTGGAGGGACGATGAGGAATGTTCATTTAGAACAGCCACTAGATCATAGAGGCATGATAACCACATTGTCAACATAATACACATGAAAACCTCTTAGTGAAGGGGGCATATGGAGAAGGAACATATATACAGACAAGACAGGCCCCACTTTTATTCCAATTGTTTTGTTATACCCTATCTTGAAGGAAAAACTGCACTGAAATCACATTTAGAACAGCATTGCTCATTACGTTTTTCTAGCTATTAAGTAGCAGCAGATGCAGGAAACTGCCCCAAAGTAGACAGGCCAGAGGACCTCCTACTGGAAAAGAAGCATACGGCTTCCAGAGAAGGTCATTTTCATGGTATAAATTATACCAAATTATAACAGATGCAGTGGTGAGGGATCGTAAGGGCAAATAAGGTGGGGAAAGAGGTCCACATATAGATGCTGAAAAAAAAAACTGCAGTTCCCATTATTGAACAAATACCTTCCTTCCAGCCAATATTCAGAACGGGCGATATGTAAACACCATGGCAGTCAACGGTGGTATTCAAATATCTTCCAGATATTCATTGGCATCCTCCAGATAGTGGCTACTGGAGAATATTCAGCGGTACAGCCACTATCACAATTTTCTGCCACTATCCAGACAGCCTATCCAAATAACTTGAGCCAGTTTTTTCACAAGCCTAAACTATCCAGATAGCAGCTGAAAATTACTATTTACTCAACTATTTTCCATATCGAACTTCTTTGGGTCAAAGTGGTTTATAAGTAATAGTAACAACATATGTATATTACAAAGAACTGTTATCAGCTTGTCATTATTTTCCCCATTCTAAATTTTGTAGGTTTGAGCCAATTGTCCTGCGAATGCTGTAGCATTCAAATTGGCTACTGATTCCAGCATTTGGGAAGCACAGAGTACAAGATAAGTGCTAAACATTTTTTTTCTGGTATTATTGCATATGAGGACTTAAATTTTAAAAAAAAATCTTAAAAAACGTTTCTCATTGTTGCATGTTTGGGGGAGATGATGACAATGGGAACAGAAGGCTGAAGTTTTGTCGCTATTAAGACCGCCCATGTGCATATCAGTTGTCCATGCAAGATATACTAATGTGATAAATTTCATGAGAAAATGTTAATTGAATATTATGGAAGGATTATGAAGAAATTTCAGGTACACTTTTTGCATGAGATTAGTTTTAAAATTACAAGCTTATTAACCATTATACATATATTCCAGTGTTTGAATGGTGGGGGTGGGATATTGCTAGGTTAGTAGCTCATTAACCTGTGATGCGTCAATGTAATTGACTGTTGGGAGCAGGATGCCGCCTATATAATTGGTCCAAAGTCCTGGCGCATAAAACGAGAATGAATGGGTGCAGGTACTGGGTGCTTTTAGTTCTTATGCATGGTACTGTTAATATATTTTGTGTGCTTTTTCTACTAGTTCTGTTATAGTGTGTCATGCGTAGAAGGGATTGTAGGTGAGTGGATGGTAAGCTGTGAGCGATTTGGAATATTAGTAGCAGGATTTTGTATTTCATTTGACTTGTTATGGGAAGCCCAGTGTAATTGTTTTAGTATTGGTGTAATGTGTTTGGATCTGGATAGTTACCAACACTATCTTTGCTCCTCCCCAACACAATCCAGATAGAGTACCAGGAGATCAGTGGGTAACCTCCATAGTTTCCACCTAAGAGCTTTTAAATATCAAGCACACTGTGCCTAGGAAGGTATAATTTATATTTAGTGTAGCGCCCCCAATCATTTTGAAAAGTTGGTGGGGGGGGGGGGGCTGATATTCAACAGCCGCTGAGCTGGGTTGGTACTGTTGCTACACAATTTAACATCAGAGCATACCAGTGGTGTTCTGGGGCAGTACCTGTCACTAACTTGACAGCGGCAATATTGAGCCTCTGCCCGGTTAGCAACATGTGGCGACAGTCAGATGCAGGAAACACTGGCCTACGTTTTGCCACAGAAGCGGACCAGATAGGGGCTGAAAATCAGCATTGCTCTGTTAGCTTCACATCAGTAGCCTAGTGGTTAGAGCACTGGCTTGGGAACCAAGAGGCCAGCGTTCAGTTCCCACTAGCACTCCTTGTGGCCTTGGGCAAGTCACTGAACCTTCCATTGCCTCAGAAAAATCCAAGTTATCAATGTCCCTGTTTAATGTATATTACCAACTGAAATGATAAAGCGGTATAAAAAAACCCTGTTAAACAGCCCAGCTTGTATACTGTGATGAGGAAGCTAACCAGAGCTCAGAGAATAGTGATAAAGGAAGGGAATTTACCCTAATCAAGGGACCTGTTTTGGCAGGTCACAGAAGTAAAACTGCATATTTACCTAAAATGATAATTACACTTACCTGGTAATTGTAGTTCCTTTAGTGACGACAGTGCAGTCCTCAACCTCTGGGTTGTCAACCTTCACCTGCAGCTAGGAGACTGGCATGTCAAAATTATGACATCACTGGATATAGGCTGCTGCTCTCGCTCCACCTTCCCAGTGTGAACTATTAACAAAGCAGACTCAAGAGAGCAACAAATAAGTAGCTACAATAAACATGACTAAGTAAACTGAACACTGACCAACCTAGGTCGAGCGGTCTTAAACCTTCCCTGCGACACGAAGACGCAGATACTGATACGGATACTTGAAAACTCCGAGTAAATAGAAACGACTGACCGGAAACTTACCCGAAATTCTTCGTTTGCCTCCACTGAATCCAAATGTTGAGCTGAAACTGAAAGAACTCCGGGCGGGACTGAGGACTGCACTGTCGTCACTAAAGGAACTACAATTACCAGGTAAGTGTAATTATCATTTCCTTATCGTTCCTCCAGTGCAGTCCTCAACCTCTGGGATGTACCAGAGCAGTAATCATGGGGTGGGACCTTTCCATCCGGCACGTAAAACCGCCGAACCGAAATAAGCATCATTGGCCGCCGCCACATCGAGACAATAATGTTTACTGAAGGTATGCAAGGACGATCAAGTCGCCGCCCTACAAATTTCCCCTGGGGGAACCAAGCTGTGTTCTTCCCAGGAAGCCGCTTGCGCTCTAGTAGAATGAGCCCGGAACCCGACAGGCACGGCCCGTCCCTGAAGCATGTAAGCAGACGCAATCGCCTCTCGGATCCATCTGGCAATAGAGGCTTTAGCAGCCGCCTCCCCTTTGCGAACACCGCCAAACAACACAAAGAGCCGATCCGACCTACGAAAAGGCTGAGTCACCTTGAGATAACGCCGTAATACCCTTTTCACATCCAACCGGTGCAAACAGCGATCCTGATCGGAACCGCCTAGCGACCAACACCAGTAAGGTAACGGCCTGATTCAAGTGGAAGGACGACACCACCTTAGGCAAAAAGGATGGTACGGGCCGCAAGACAACTTTTTCCCTAGAAAAAGACAAGAAAGGATCCCTGCATGATAAGGCCTGCAGCTCGGAAATGCGCCGGGCAGAACATATGGCCACTAGAAAAACCACCTTCAAGGTCAAATCCTTCACCGACACTTGACTCAACGGCTCAAAAGGAGGAGCGGTCAAAGCCCTCAGCACGAGATTGAGATCCCAAGGCGGTACCACCACCCTGCACGACGGGCGCAGTCGAGAGACTGCCCTGAGAAATCGCAAAATATCAGAGTGAGCCCCGAGAGACACCCCCTGTATCTTGCCCCGATAACAAGAGAGGGCCGCCAGCTGCACTCGCAAGGAGCTGGCCGCAAGACCTTTATCAAAGCCCTCCTGAAGAAAACTGAGAACTACCGGAATAGAGGCAGTCGCAGCCTGAATCCACCACCGCGAACACCAATCTTCAAAGATACGCCAAACACGCACATAGGCCAAAGACGTAGACTGTTTCCTGGCTCTGAGCAATGTATCCACAACCGAAGACGAATAGCCCTTTTTCTTCAGGCGAGCCCTTTCAATGGCCATACCGTAAGCGAGAACCGATCCACCTGCGGCATGAAGAGGGGACCTTGCCTCAACAGATCCGCCCTCTCCGGCAACCGCCACGGCTCCCCGTCCAGAAGCCGAACCAGATCGGCGTACCATGGGCGTCGCGGCCAGTCGGGAGCTACCAGCAGCACCCGTCCTGGATGAGCTCCGATCCTTTGAATCAGGCGGCCTATCAAAGCCCACGGCGGAAACACATACAGAAGACCCGACACCGGCCAACGTTGCAACAGGGCGTCGATGCCCTCGGACATTCTCTCCCGTCTTCTGCTGTAAAACCGATTGGCCTTTGCAGAGTGAAAGGTCGCCATCAAATCCATTATGGGCGGCCCCCAACGAAGAACGATCTGATCGAACACATCTGGATGCAGCTCCCACTCCCCTGCATCCACCTGAACCCGGCTGAGAAAATCGGCCCGTATGTTGTCTCGCCCCGCGATGTGCGCTGCCGAAATTGCCGACAAGCGACCTTCTATCCAAGAGAAGAGGAGCTCCGCCTCCTCTTCCATTGCTGCGCTTCCGGTGCCGCCCTGGCGATTGATGTAGGCGACCGTCGCTGAGTTGTCGGATAGAACCCGAACCGACCAACCCATCACAAACTGCTCGAATGCTAGAAGCGCCCGAGCCACTGCTCGAAGTTCCAGGCGATTGATCGACCAGGAAACCTCCAAGGGGGACCAACGACCCTGCGCAAACCGGCCCTCGCAGTGGGCTCCCCAGCCCAACAGGCTGGCATCCGTCAAAAGCGGAAGCCACTCCGGAGGCTCCAACGGCATCCCGGCCTCCAGAGACTGCCGCTGCAGCCACCACCGCAGGGACTGTTTGACCTTGGACGGAACCGGCAACCGGCGGCCCAGGGAATCCGACTGATGAGACCAGCGCCGAAGCAGCGCTCTCTGCAGCGGACGCATATGGAACCGGGCCCACGGAACCACTTCTAATGTCGCCGCCATCGTCCCTAGCACCCGAAGGTAGTCCCATGCCGACGGTGAAGGAGTGACCCTGAAGTTGCGCACCAAACCCCTCAGGGTTTGAACCCTCTTGAACGGCAAGAAGACCTGCCCCTGCCTCGTGTCGGATCGGACCCCCAGATACTCCAGCACCTGAGAGGGCTCCAGACAACTCTTGGTCGGGTTGACTACCCAACCGAGGCTCTGCAGAAACTCGACCACCCTGTTTGTCACGTGACTGCTTTCCGCTTCGGATTTGGCCCGAATCAACCAATCGTCGAGATAGGGATGCACCAGAATGCCTTCCTTGCGCAACGCCGCCGCCACCACCACCATAATTTTGGTGAATGTGCGGGGTGCTGTGGCGAGGCCAAAAGGTAAGGCTTGGAATTGATAGTGGCCCCAAGGAAGAGCGAACCGCAGAAACCTTTGATGCGTCGGTCGAATCGGAATGTGTAAATACGCCTCAGTCAGATCGAGCGACGTGAGGAACTCCCCTTGACGGACTGCTACAATGACGGAGCGCAAGGTTTCCATCCAGAAATGAGGCACCCTCAAACAGCGGTTCACGCCTTTGAGATCCAAAATGGGTCGTAATGCTCCGCCCTTCTTTGGCACCACGAAATAAATAGAGTACCGACCCTGTCCGCGTTCGACCTCCGGAACCTCTATAACCGCGCCCAAGCGCAATAGACGGTCCAAAGTGCTGCGGACTTCCAGGGTCTTCCGGTGGCCCCGACAGGGGGACAGCACAAAGGAATCTCGCACGGGTCGCGTGAACTCCAGCGCATAACCCTCTCGGACAACTTCCAATACCCACTGATCGGAAGTGATGTGGGCCCAAGCAGAGAGAAACTCCCGAAGCCTCCCGCCTATGGAAGGTTCCTCTGCTAGGACCCGCCTCATCTCATTGCGCCTTGCGGGCTGCTGGAGGGGCAGTCGAGGAGAAACCCCTATTGGCTCCTCGAAACCCCCGAAACCCCTGGGCCCGTGCCGAGAAACGGCCCCTCTGGTAGCCTGTGTATCGAGAAGTACGAAACCTCTGAACATCCCGAAACTGGCCCCGAAAACTTTGCTGACCCTTAGATTGCTTGGGTCTATCCTCCGGGAGCCTACCAGCTTTGGACTCCCCGAGAACCTTCACCAATTTATTGAGATCTTCTCCAAAGAGCAATCTCCCCCGGAAGGGGAGCTTACTCAACCGGGATTTCGAAGAACCATCCGCCGCCCAGTTGCGCAGCCAAACTGCTCTACGGGCGGCTACCACTGAAGCCGTACTATTAGCCAAAGCCCTGATCAAATCATAATGTATATCTGCCAAGTATGCAGTACCCGACTCCAGCCTGCCGAGCTCCCGCAGCTCCTCAGGAGTCAGCTGCGGAGACTGACGTAGACGCTGAACCCATCGCAAACACGCCCGGGCAACCCATGCACCACAGATGGAGACCTGCAAAGATAGACTATCCACTTCAAAAACCTGCTTCAGCAACCCGTCAACCTTCCGATCCTGAGTATCCTTTAAGGCAGCACTGCCCTCAACCGGAATTGTGGTCTTTTTTGTGACAGCTGATACCACCGTGTCCATCCGCGGTACACGGAACCTATCCTTATCCTTGTCAGCCAGCGGGTAGAGCCTATTCATGGTCCGAATACCTCGGAGCCCCGCTTCCGGCTGATCCCATTCGTCTTGAATCATTTTGTCCACCACTCTATGCACAGGAAACACCACCTGCGTACAGCGCACCGCTTGGATCACCGGATCTTCCAGCTCCTCTTCAGCAGCGGCCGGCGTCTGGAGGTTTAAAACCTGCATAGACTCCGTAATCAGGGCTGTCAGCTCTTCCCTACGGAAGACCCGGATTATCTTGGCTTGATCTTCGGGCTCGGGAATCTCACCGTCTTCGAGATCCTCCAAGCCCCCCTCAGGCTGCCAGTCAGCGTCCTTGACGTCTAGACGTTCATCCTCGGCCTCCCACACCGCCCTCGCCTTTTTAGGCGCGGAAGGACCCTCGCCCGACAGCTCTGGTCCTTCGAGGGGATGTGGTAGGAAGGAGGGCGGTAACGTAGACGGCAGCCTACCTTGACGGCGCAGGCAAAAAGCTTGGTGCATTAACAACACAAAATCCGGGGAAAAATCCGCAAGGTCCGCCGGCTGAGTACTCGGGAGCGAATCCAATGGTCCCCCTGCTGCCTCAACCGCGGGACTGTGCTCCGAACTCTGCAAAGGGTTCCCCCCCCGCCAATTGCGGGATCACCTGTAGCTCAGTGTGCTCCTTAAGATCCATCTGTTGCTCCACAGAGGAGAGAGATGCACAGCCGCGGCAAACCCCGGAGTCCGCTACCGTTCCCCTCCGTGTGCCGCAAACCACACACTGTGGTCTGGTGGTCATAACCGAAAACGCCCCTCCTGGGGTCCGTTTCTGTTGTTGTGTGGTTTTCTTTTTTTTTTTTTAACACCTAGAGAAGTTAGGTATGAATGATGACTGCACCCAAAAGTCTTACCACTAAGGTGAAAGAAAGGCAGTAAGCTTAGGCACGCAAAGCCTATCCTGCAGTCGGTGCGACTGACGAGCTCAGCCCCGCCCCCCAAACCGGAGGCAGAAACGCGAGAAGAAACACCGCCAATTCGGAGTGAAAAAAGCTCCCAGATCAAAAGAAAAAAATATATATATATGAAAGAAAAAATAAAGAAACGAAACAGCACCGTGGCCTCCCGAGGCACAGCAGTAAGAACGCCGCGAACATGCGGCTTCCTGCCCCGAAGAAAATGGCCGCCGGAGGACCCGAGGGAAGGAAAAAGAGGCGCGAAAAGCCCAACAGACCGGCGGAAGCTAAAGTCCCGACGTGCTCGCACCAGACGCCGCCTGAACCGGTTAGGGGCTTACCGGACAGGTCCGCGCTGGGTTTAGGCTGCCTCCCGGCTCTCCAATGTGGCCCGGTACACCCCCGCAAGCCTGCAGAAGTACCGCTAAGTCCAGCACCTGGTACCCGGCACTGCCGCAGCGGAGCTCGGGAGCGCGGTCTGGAAATAAGTGACTGACCTGAGGGAGGGCTCTCACCCGAAAGTCCTGGGTGAGAGATCCGTCGGTCCCCGGGAAGGCACACAGGTAAACAAACCAACCTGAACACTGACAGGGAAGGTGTAAGAGCCGCCAAAACCTTTCTCCCACCTCCCCTGTGTGAGAAATGTACCCCTTTGCAAAGGCTCTAACAATTAGTGATAATCTCTTTTTTTTTTTTTTTAAGTAGCTACCCTAGCCTATATCTCTCCTTATCTGTTCCTCTAGTGAGCCCCAGAAGAGGCTCACAACTTCCTCCTGCTGCAAGGAGACTGGTCACACTGGGAAGGTGGAGCGAGAGCAGCAGCCTATATCCAGTGATGTCATAATTTTGACATGCCAGTCTCCTAGCTGCAGGTGAAGGTTGACAACCCAGAGGTTGAGGACTGCACTGGAGGAACGATAAGGAAAGACAGGTTATTCCAGGCTGCAGTGGCCTGCAGAGAGCCTCTAGTGGAGATGAGGTGCAAGAGTATAAGCCCAGATGGAGAAACCCTTACGTCACTCCTAATTACTCAGCTGCCAGGAGAGACTTTAATCAGCCACACCTGGGGAGTGCTAGGGAGGGGTTGAAAACTGGGAACTTTAAAACTAAAACAGAATATGCAGAGGGCAGACGAGAGAAGCCTGGGAGATGAGGGGTGCTTAAGCTTGGAGGACGAGGAGAGCGGGGAGGCAATCCTGAGAGGAGGCCTGAAGGCAAGCGTGAGAGCAAGGAGAGAGGAGCTCTGAGAGATTCATGTTCTTGGAGAGATTCCTGGGAGAAGCCAGCTTCAAGGGATTGGGGAAATCCAAAGGCTTAGAGAACTGCAGCTAGGAACCCTAAGAAGAGGTATGGAGCAGATGCCCTGAGGTCCAGGAATATAGACTGGAGGACAGGATATAAAAGCTCCAATGCATACTGGCCAGAATATTTGAGAGGACAGCCTAATGCCAGCTTTAACCCAGGTATGAACTATGAACGTTTGTCTAACCTAAAGCAAGGCAAAGTGTTTAGACAAGTTCTGGTCCTAATGAAGGTCAGTTAATAAAGCCCTCTGATCCAGCTCCTGATATAGAGCCAATGCAAGTAGAAGAACAGGCTATAATTACAGAGGAGGACGATAATCTCATGGACTGTTCTTTATGCAAGGTTGCTAGCACAGAGAAATCCTGAAAGTGCGAACAAACATAAAAAGGAAACGTTCTAGTAACTGGCACTAGAGGTTTGTGTAAATACTTGTGCAGAGAAGGAAAAGAGCTGTTGATTGGAGCTTGTTTGCCAGCTGGTATCAGAGCAGCACACAGCTCAGGCTATACACATGTTGGATACAAAAGTGCTTTGAATGAGAAAAGGAAAGCTGTTTTTGTGAAGAAGCATTTACTTTTGTTGGTTTCCTTTAAGCCAGCACTGCTGAGCAGGTTTGTCAGCAGTGACGAGAAAGACTTTCTGTTGTTAATGGACTTTACAAGCTACTTGCTTTACCTTTCAGTTGTATTGTTGTTTTGAATATAAAATCCTGGAGAATACATCCTAAGGTGTTACCAAGTGGAATCTGTGTGCATTTGGATTTACCTCATAAATAAATATTCTGTCACTGCCTTACACTCGAGCCAACTACATTGTCTTCATTTACCTCCAAAGCAAGCACCGCATGTCTGGACTACCATTACCATAATCCTTTGCAAGATAGCCAGTCTGGAACATTGCTTAATTGAGGAACTCTATCTAACAAGCATGCCCCTCCATACACATGTAAGGGGCTATGGGCGTGACAATATCCACCTTTAAAGTTCAGTGCCGGCATCTAGCTGCTTTAGCAAAACTAGCCACTGGCCCTTGGCACCTGTGTGTGTGTGTGTGTGTGTGTGTGTTCCTTTCCAGCAAATCTGTCAATTTCATTTTACAGTGGCATAGCTGTTAGATTTAGTTTGCATAATTATTATCCAAATACATCTTGTAAAAAGCATGGCCTAATTTAACACCAAACCTATCGCTCAGGCTTGTGCACACCTTTCATATGGGTGCTTTCCTTTCAGACTCCTAACAAATTAATACATGCTGCAGCTATCCCCTCTTACCATCCTCTAGGACAACTAGCACCAGATAAAATTTCATATCTTAAAATGCATTACACCCATGTATGAACTCCCAGAACCCGAAAGAACTATCTTGGAGTGATGCCTGGAGAAAACGGAGTTACTTACCTGTAACAGGAGTTCTCCGTGGACAGCAGGATAAGTCAGTCACACTTGGTGACGTCATCCGACGGCGCCGAGATGGAAGTACTCTCCATAGCTCAGAAGGGCTTTTCGCCCTTCTGAGCATGGGCCAACTGGCCCCACCCCCTGCCCGCCCCTAGCTAGCCAGTATGTCACTAGCTGAGCCTTTTTCCGCTAGGAGGCGGGCACCAGGACGGAGGCCGACCCCTCCCCAGGGGAGGTTGGTGGGTATGTGTGGCTGACTTATCCTGCTGTCCACGGAGAACTCCTGTTACAGGTACTAACTCCGTTTTCTCCTAGGACAAGCAGGATGAGTCAGCCACACTTGGTGCCTCCCAAGCTGCCATGTGCTGTGGTGGATGGGGGAAGGCCGAGACACTTCTTCAAGGCTAGTAGGCGCCCTGAGGAGCAGCATGTTGCAACAGGAACCTGTAGGACTGTAGTGACGATGCACGCATGTGCAGGAGCAGCATTGTGAGAGGTTGCAGTTAGGAGGCCCCTCCCCGTAATCTGGCTTGCAGTCGCGATGCACGCATGTGCAGAGGGTGTAGTAACTACACCCTCTGCACATGTTGTAACAAGGTACACCTGTTTGGTAACAGAGATGTAGGCACATCGAGCAGTAGTAGTGCGGGATTCACCATCGAGCCGGGATTCACCGCAGTTGCGAAGCACGCATGTGCATAAGGTGCGGTTACAGGGCACACCTGTGCGGTAACAGAGATGTAGGCACATCGAGCAGTAGTAGTGCGGGATTCGCCATCGAGCAGTAGTAGTAGTGCGGGATTCACCGCCGTCGCAATGCATGCATGTGCAGAGGGTGCGGTAACAGGGTACGCCTGTGCGGTAACAGATGCAGGCACATCGAGTAGTAGTAGTGCGGGATTCACCATCGAGCAATATGGCACACCTGTGCGGTAACAGAGATATAGGTACATCGAGCAGTAGTAGTGCGGGATTCACCTCAATGAAGAAGCAATGGTATCAGTATTGCTGGGAAACGGCATTACTATAGCTGGCCACGAGGGTGGTGCAAAATGGAGCATTAACACATCATTAATAAGAGAGGCTTCTCTTTTTTTTTTTTAATCGGAGGATAATGAGAACCGTTAGTATAGCAGGATAACGGGGGAAATCGCTGCTTGGCCAAGCATTGGGGAACCTGTGTCTTTGGGGAGACATGACCTAGATTGGCCATTGTTGGAAACAGAATACTGTTCACAACAATGCTGCAGGCTTGGTAATCCAGTCATACCCTGCACTCAGGGTACATAGCCCCACTCCTTGCATGCTTGCGCATCGTTGCTGCCATCTGCGCTGTGGCCAGAACTGCTCGGCCGAAGTGGTATCTGAGGCAGCGTTGTTGTCAGAAGACCAGGTGGTATCTGAGGCAGCGGTGTTGTCAGAAGACCAGGTGGTGGTTTCACCAATGCTGGTCCCCGGCACGGTATGCATGGGGCAAAGGTGGTGGCCTGTGTCTGTAGCCGGTGCATAAATTTTCCTGCCTGGCTGAGGCTCCTGTCTGGACTAGGCAGAAGGTGCTGCAGTTAGCAACAGGGCCTCCTTGGTGAATGGATGTCCTGTGCAGAAGGAAACAGGGTTGGGTCCCTTAACGCTGGTGTGTTATCCTGTTTCCGTGGGGCTCCGTTCCTCCAAATAAGCGTGGTGCGCAACTGATCTGGGAAGTGGCTCAATCCTGGAGGACTGCGCGTAGGATGAGTGCACCACAAGGTTTGTAGTTCGACAGTCCTCTTGGTGGGTGATCGTCCTACGAGAGAGACCTTTGGAGAAAGGGCATCCTGTTTGGCCAGATCGGTTAACGTAAAAAGGAACCATACAATTGCAGCAGCTGCGGGTGCCTGTCTGCCACAATGAGCCGCCTGACAGAAGACTGAATACGAATTTGGACAACTATCCAGAGGGTCGCCAAGAGGTGACAGCGACTCGACGGCACTTAACAATGCAACTTAATTTCAGCAGTTAACATGAGCAGGCATGGCTCACGCATCGGCTGATTGAGGACGATGCTAAGCTACCGGGGGCTGGATAGCCCTTGTTAAGTCCCTCCTGAGACATGTAGCTCTCCCTGACGTGACAGTGGGAGGGTGCCACGGGCGGTGCTTACTGCAATCTACAGAGAGGTGAGGCACTGGAGGATTTGTGGAAGGGGTCCAGTTAGTGCAACCTGACAGGAGAAGACATCCAATTGCTGCCATGTGCTTTGGGAGCTGAAGCATCACTATGCCAAGTGCTAGGCCTTCTGTCGATGGGCCCTTGCTGTCAGTACTAAGATCATTTGTCAGAGGGAAGGTTGAAGGAAGGCAGGAATGGCTTCTTAGTGCAATTGCTGGTGCATGTTGTAAAGAGACTTGCCCTGTTACAGGCACTATGCAGTGGTCCTAATCACTAGGCTTGCGCCTCATCGTCCTAACCACTAGGCTTGCGCCTCATCGTCCTAACCACTAGGCTTGCACCTCATTGTCCTAACCACTAGGCTCACGCCCCCATTGAAAATGGCCCAAGCTTTGTCTAGGGTGATATTGATATAGGCAATGCCAGGAAAACAGGGATGCTTTGTATTCCCCTCTGTGGCAGGCGCCGCCACCACCAGAGAGACAGGGTGGATGACAGGGGTGGCAGGAAGCAGGAGGGTGACCTTCAGCTGGGACCTGAACCTGTGACCTTTTGCTCCAGGACACACTGGCTGTGTGTACTGTGCCATATTGTTGCCACTGGTGGCTCCCCAATGACTTGGGTGACGTCCCTCCCGCCAGGTGTTCATGGCATAGTGGGATTCCCAATGGGGACGCTGCTTACCCGTGGTTGGCAGGACCATCAGAAGTTGGTTCTTTTTTTTTTTTTAAGGAGTGCCCGTTATGGGCCAGGTTTCGCTTGGTCAGTATAGGCCACTGTGACTAATTGGTGACCTTGCTGGTAGGCAAGTGGGAGAGGGTGTGTACCATTCCCAGGTCCTCGTTGCACGGTGTAGGTGGAATCCATGTCAAGTATCTTTACATGGTAGCGACTGCCTTTGTCTGAAGGAGGCCGTTGCTCAATCAAGTCTGCAGTGGTGAGAGCCTACAGTGGTGAGAGCCTTTGTCTGGAGGCGGCCCTCGGTCAATCAGGTCTCCAGTGATGAGATCCATAGTGGGGGGTTACCTCTGTGGGGCCTGGCCTACGGATGGCACAGTTTGTGCCCTATCACCTCCCTCTTTTTTTTTTTTTGTTAAGTAGTAGATTGTCACGTAATAAGGATGGCTCCGCAGTCGCGGTCAGCAAGGTGCTGAGCCCACGCTTGGGCCCGGGAGTCTTGACATAGTCCACGAACGAGTGTCCTAAGTAGCTTCATACCTCTTGTGAAGCGACCCTGCAGGTAATAGGACGGTGACACAAAGAGGAGCAACCTCCTGCAGGAAGTCCAACCAGACACAAGGAGCAGAAGGAGTCGGAAGAGCAAGGGGTCTTTATTGTTCAAAGGGAACACCAACGCGTTTCGGCAACGCCTTCATCAGGGGGGTGACACTAATAAATAAAAATGTATTTAAACATATTAATAAAAACAAATAAACACACAATTAAAAACAGTTAAAATAAGATTAAAATGTGAAAGCACCGGCAAGACATACAACATAAAATAGTCTAACGATGACGATATGAGAAACACAAAAGGCAGGGCTGAGGGAACAAGAAGAACATTACAACCTAATTAATACAATAAATAATTAATAATAAGTAAAAATAGTGTAAAAGGAACTCGACTAAAGCAGCCAATGATTGCATATGTGCATAAAGAATACAGTAGACAACTATAAAGATAAATATGCAGTAATGTGGCTAATAAAATTTGTGTTATACAATAGTAAAATGGAAACATATCCAATTAACTATAACAATAAATATAAATATAGATATAAGTATAAAACACATAGATAACCAATAAACTATCAATATAAATAAATAAATGGAAATTACACTAACCTGGTAATTGTAGTTCCTGTAGGATCCAGTTTAGTCCTCCACAATCGGGTAGTGCACCTTCTACTGCAGCCTGGAGACTGGACCAATCAAATCTTCTGTAGTACATATCCAGCTGGAGCTCCCAGAAGCCCCCCAGTGTACTAGTAACAAAGCATACTTAACGAAGCAACACTTCATATTATTAAACAATATACTTCCCCCCCTGGAATAACCAACTCCCTCCCCAAACGAGGAAGTCAGACATTGCATGGCGCCTGCCCCGACGCCATTAAATTTACACAGAGTCCCCCCCAGAAACTATGGAGCTAACTGAACGCCCATAGAAAGGGAAGAGCCATAGCGATAAGCACCGCTGTCGACAGAGTCCGAACGGGACGAAAAACCGTCTCATAGTCACCCGCTCGGGACAGCGCGCCGCCAGAGCATACAGATAGTCGGGAGGGAAGGAGGACTAAACTGGATCCTACAGGAACTACAATTACCAGGTTAGTGTAATTTCCATTTCCTGTGCGGATATCCAGTTTAGTCCTCCACAATCGGGATGTAACAGAGCAGTTAAGACCGGGCGGGACCTTGCCAGCCGGCGCGCAAAACCGCCGAACCAAAACAGGAATCCCGAGCCGCTGACACATCCAAGCGATAGTGCCTGCTGGAAGCATGCAGAGACGACCAAGTGGCCGCCTTACAGATCTCTGCCGGCGGCACCAGGCTATGCTCCGCCCAAGAGGTCGCCTGAGCCCGAGTAGAATGAGCTCGGAGCCCCTCCGGAACCGGCCGCCGCTGCAACAGATACGCGGACGCGATCGCTTCCTTGAGCCATCGAGCAATGGAGGCCTTAGCCGCCGCCTCACCTTTCCTTGTACCCCCAAAGAGCACAAAGAGCCGATCAGTCTTCCGAAAGGGCTCGGTAGACTGTAAATACCGACGCAGCGTGCGGCCCACATCAAGCCGGTGAAGACCCTTGTCCACCGACTCGACCGAACTCGCCGAAAGCACTGGCAGAAACACCGCCTGATTCAGGTGAAAAGGAGACACTACCTTTGGCAGAAAGGAAGGAACCGGACGGAGCACAATCCGCTCCGCGGAAAAAGACAAGAAAGGCTCTCGACAGGACAAGGCATGAAGATCTGAAATGCGCCTTGCCGAGCAAATGGCTACCAGAAAAACCGTCTTCAAGGTGAGATCCTTCAAAGACGCCCTCCGCAAGGGCTCAAAGGGTTCCCGCACCAGAGCTCGCAGAACTAGATTCAAATCCCACGGAGGAATCAACGCTCTGCGGGAAGGCCGTAAATGAAAAACGGCGGTCAAGAAACGCCGCACATCCGCATGAGCGCCGAGAAGGCGGCCCAAGACCTTGCCTCTATAACAAGAGATCGCTGCCAACTGAACCTTCAGGGAACTGGCCGCGAGACCTTTCTCGAACCCATCCTGAAGAAAACTTAACACGACGGGCACAGAAGCCGTCGCCGCCTGGACTCCCCGCCGGGAGCACCAGTTCTCAAAAATCCTCCAAATTCGAACATAAGTAAGAGAAGTGGATGACTTTCTTGCCCGCAGTAAGGTGGACATCACCGCGGGCGAATAGCCCTGCTTTTTCAGCCGAGCCCTCTCAATGGCCAAACCGTAAGCGAGAATCGAGCCACCTGGGGCATCCGCAAGGGCCCCTGAAGGAGAAGGTCCGGCAGCGCAGGCAGGCGCCACGGAACGCCGTCTCGAAGCCGGACGAGGTCGGCATACCAGGGTCTCCGGGGCCAATCCGGAGCCACCAACAGCACTCGACCCCGATGGCACTCGATGCGCTGAACGACCCGGCCGATGAGTGCCCACGGAGGGAAGACATACAGGAGCCCGGACGTCGGCCACGGCTGAATGAGAGCGTCGAGTCCCTCGGACATTCGCTCCCGCCGTCTGCTGAAGAAGCGACTCGTCTTGGCCGTTTGGAAGGTCGCCATGAGATCCATGATGGGCGGACCCCACCGCCGAACTATTTGCGCATATACTTGTGGATTTAACTCCCACTCTCCGGGGTCCACCCGCACTCTGCTGAGAAAGTCTGCCTGGACATTTTCTGCGCCTGCTATGTGTGCCGCCGAGATTGCCGGCAGACGAGTCTGCACCCAACTGAACAAGGCCGTCGCCTCTGTTTCCAGTGCCACGCTCCCTGTGCCCCCTTGGCGATTGATGTACGCCACCGTGGTCGCATTGTCTGACCAGACTCGGACCGCCCGACCCAGGACCAGAGGCTCCAGGGCCAATAAGGCAAGCCTGACCGCCCGAAGCTCGAGACGGTTGATCGACCAAGAAGCTTCCCGGGAGGACCACACCCCCTGTGTGAAGCGGGTCTCGCAGTGCGCTCCCCAGCCGGCTAAGCTCGCATCCGTAGTGAGAGGAACCCACCGAGGAGGCTCCAAGGGAATCCCCCGCGTCAAATTCCCGGAGGAGAGCCACCATCGGAGCGACCGTCGCACTGTCTTCGGGCAGGGCAATCTCCTGTTCAAGGAGTCGCACTGGTTGGACCAACGGCGAAGGAGTGCCCTCTGTAGCGGGCGCATGTGGAACCGCGCCCACGGCACCACCTCCAAGGTCGCCGCCATCGTTCCGAGGAGCCGCAAGTACCAACACGCCGACGGAGCGGGCATCCCCCGAAAAAGTCGGACAAGAGCCCGCAACGCCAGGACGCGGCGCTCGGGGAGGCATACCAGTCCCCGGGCGGTGTCGAAACGCACCCCCAGATACTCGAGGTCCTGCGAGGGACGCAGACAACTCTTTCGTTCGTTCACCACCCAGCCGAGAGATCGCAGCAGAGCCACTACCCTGCTTGTGACTCGCATGCACTCCCGACTGGATTTTGCTCGTATTAACCAGTCGTCGAGATATGGATGGACCAAAATGCCCTCCTTGCGCAAGGCCGCCGCGACGACCACCATCACCTTGGTGAAGGTGCGCGGAGCCGTAGCTAAGCCGAACGGCATGGCCCGGAACTGGAAGTGGCCCCACGGAAACGCAAAGCGGAGAAACCGCTGATGAGATGGATGTATCGGAATGTGCAGATAGGCCTCGGTAAGATCGAGGGACGTTAAAAACTCCCCCTGTCGCACTGCTACAATGACTGACCGCAGGGTTTCCATACAGAAATGCGGCACCCTGAGTGCGCGATTCACGCCTTTGAGGTCCAAGATCGGACGCAGGGAGTCGCCCTTTTTGGGGACCACAAAATAGATGGAGTAGCGACCGGTGCCTCTTTCCAAGGGAGGAACCGGGATCACAGCTCCCAGAGCTAACAACCGATCCAGGGTCACGCGGATGTCCCGCGTCTTTTGCTCGCCCCTGCTGGGAGACAGAACAAAGGAATCTGGAAGCGGGAACGCAAACTCCAGAGCATAACCTTCTTCTATAATCTGTAGCACCCAGCGATCTGACGTAATTTGGGCCCAAGAAGGAAGAAAGTCGCGCAAGCGACCCCCGATAATCGGGCCCCCCTCCAGAGCCTGCCTCGCGTCATTGTGGCTTGCGCCCAAAGGAAGAGACCGAGGAAGAGGCGGCTCCGGAAAAACCTCTGCCGGATCCTCGGAAACCACGAAAGCCTTGATTACGGGCTCCAAACCGGCTCTGCTGCGATGCCCACAGGCGGGAGGAACGAAACCGGCGCTGATCCCGAAAGGACCCCCGCGCCGAAGAGGAGGGCCTGTTGGACCTTGGCTTATCCTCCGGAAGCCGGCCCCCCTTGGACTCACCGAGATCCTTTACCAATTTCTCGAGAGCCTCCCCAAATAACAATCTGCCCTTAAAGGGCAGTTTACTGAGGCGGGACTTGGAAGAACCGTCCGCCGCCCAGTTGCGCAACCAGAGGGACCGGCGCGCCGCAACCGCGGATGCCATACTATTAGCCAACGCGCGGATTAAATCATAAAACAGATCCGCCAAATAGGCCGAGCCGGACTCCAACCGGGTAACCTCCAACAGGCCCTGCTGGTCTAGCCCGGGGCTCGAGCGCAATCGCTGCGACCACCGCAGACACGACCGAGCCACCCAAGCCCCACAAATAGAGGCTTGCAATGACACGGCATCAGTATCGAAGGTTTGCTTGAGCAAATTATCCACCTTCTTATCCTGACCGTCCTTGAGGGCCGCCGCTCCCTCAACCGGGATGGTGGTTTTCTTGGTCACTGCGGAAACCGCAGCATCCACCCGTGGGGACTTGAACCAGTCCCTGTCCTTGTCGGCAAGGGGATAAAGCCGATTCATGGTCCGAATCCCCTTCAAACCGGATTTCGGGTGCTCCCACTCCGCTTGGATCAGCTGTTCGACCACGCGGTGGACGGGAAAAACCACCTGGGCATCTCTGACTGCCTGAATCAGGTGATCCTCAAGACCCTCCTCCTCCAGGGACCGCACCGCCGAAAGGTTAAGCGCCTGAAGGGACTCCGTTACCAGAGGAACCAGCTCGTCCCTACGGAACACTCGAATGACCCGAGCCTGATCCTCCAGCTCAGGGATCTCCCCATCCTCCAACTCCTCCGCTTCAGCCTCAGGATCGCCCTCCGCCTCGGAATCCAGAAGACCCAGGGCATCCTGCTCCTGTTCCCCCAACCGAAGCCGCTTGACCCCGGGTTGTGAGGAGCACTGAGCCGCCCCCGAGGACAGAGAGGGGGGGCAAACTTCCGGCAACTGACCGGACCTGCTCAAGCGGAACGCCTGATGCATGAGGAGCACAAAATCAGGGGAGAATTCCATAGGTGGGACAACTGTAGCCGCCTGCTGCAGCGCAGCCACCGACCCAGACTGAGAGATGCTCGGAGAAAGAATACTGTCCCCTGAAGTAGAAGCATCCCCAGGGGTAGCCTGCTCCTGAACATTCACAGATTGCTCTATCCCTGCGGGCACTGCAGCACAGCCCCTGCAGATGCCAGAGTCAGTCCCTGCCGCTCTGCGGGACCCACAAATCACACATTGGGGTATGGAAGCCATCCCAAGGCCACCTCCGCCCAACGGGATAGAATGGAACAGTCACAGGGAAACCCACAGCCCAGGGGCAATCCTATGCAAATCAGCCCCGGATTAAAATTAAAACTTTTTTTTTTTTTTTTTACAAGAAATAAAATACTCCCCAGACTCCCTGGGGTGCCCTGAGCAAAATCGCCAGCAAAAGGAACCCCAAAAAACGCTAGGGGAACCTGCACAAGTGATCAAAAGTGCCTTAAAAGCACACTTTAAAAATCCAAAATGGCCGCCGCACTGTTTCACCCGCGGTAAAAAAACGGCGCGAAAATACAACGGCAACCAAATAATATGGAAAATAAATAAAACGACCCTGTAATGCAGGGCAAACGACCAATTTGAAGAAAAATTGCCAAATGGGCTCAGGAGAGCCTACAGAAACGCTGGCAGCTCTGACAGAGCACTGCTCACAAATAAAGAAGTGAAAACTCCTACCAGCTCAGGAACAGCAAGGACACAGTCAACATCTCCCAGTGCCAGTCACTGCTGTATCAGGTATGGCAATTCCCCGTACTGTCCAGGGGAAGCTCACCCAGGGCTGTTAAAATTTGCCAGGCAGGAAGGCAGGAGCCTGCAGGTCTGACTTCCCCCTAGTCTCCTGTGACAATGCTCCAGGGAGCCAGGCTTCTTTTCCTTTTCCTTTTAAAGATACAGCTAGCTATTAAATAAATAGTAAGTAAATGTCCCAAAAACAAACCCTAAAAGACTAACTAACAAGTGTTGCTCCTGCAAGAGTCACTCAGTGTGCCCAGGAGGACACACTTTTACGTCTTCAAGCTGCAAGAGACTGGACACACTGGGGGGCTTCTGGGAGCTCCAGCTGGATATGTACTACAGAAGATTTGATTGGTCCAGTCTCCAGGCTGCAGTAGAAGGTGCACTACCCGATTGTGGAGGACTAAACTGGATATCCGCACAGGAACAATAGTTATAATTGTACAAGTCATGTATAAAAATTAGAAATAAATAAATAAATCAACCACAATAACTAAAAAATAAAATTATAAAATATAATATAAATACAATAATAAAAATATAAATATATATATATACTAAACTATGGAAATGGATAAAGGACCATAAAACTAAATGATGAACTAAGAGCCACAAGCACAAATAAATAGAAATAAATAAATAAAAGCTTAGATGTAAAACTAAACTGTACCAATAAAAACTCAATATAAATGTGGTGATACAGGGTGTACCACTGTGCTACCACTGCCCGAGGTCTACCTGTTGGAGTTGAACCCAGATATCTTGGGTGTTAGAATGATGTGCTAATCACTAGGCCACTCCTCCACTCTGGTAGTGGAGGTATGTCATCCTGGTGCATGATAATGCAGTTGGGCTGTTATGCAGGATGAACTGAGACTCCGTTGGATATACCCGGGCAAAGCTCCTGTGCCCTGCTGGCTCACACCGGCACGGGTGCGGCTTGTACCATATTGCCTACCGGTCTTAGCGCAGGGTCCTGGAAAGACCTACTGCTGGATGAACCGTGACAGGCATAGGATGGTTCGGCCGTTAACTGGAAGAGACCGTGACCTGTTAATGGTCTGCTGCTCACTTTCTGGTAATGGTTCTCACAGCTGGAGGTTGAGCTGGCCGAAGGACCAGCAGGTGCTAGCCGGACATGCTTTGCAAGGTCCAATGTGATTCCCCCAGTGCATGCTGGCTGAGTGTCCTGCACCACAGTGTACCTGGACCAATGGCGTGTCCAGTCCTAGTTTTAGAGGGGCTCCACTTCCTTGAGGTGGAACAAGAGGTGGCTGAAGTCCTGGACCTTGCCTATGGAGATCTAGTACCACCACTGGCTGGAAGGCCACAATCGTGGATTGGATTAGAAGGCAGAACGGTGTCTGATTGGATTAGAGGGCAGAATGGTGTCTGATGATCCATCGCTGGTGAGGGGCTTCACTTAGCTGACTCCGTGAAGGGGTCGGACACACCCCACACGCGCATGGAGCCCTTAGTGGAGTTGTGGTAAAGCCCAGGGTCTTTCCGGCCATGGCCGCATCGGTGCCTCGATGCCGACGTGGATCGCGCTGATAGCGCTATGTCACATTGATCTGCTCCTCGGTGGGCCGAAGTACCTCCTTTTAGGCTGTTCCTCAGTGCTCCAGATTATCGCTGCTCTGGATTGGGTTGAGGTGGCCGGCGGAGCTGGAGGCTGACCTTGCGTTCCTTGTGTGGCATTGCTCCCGGTTGTCGCGGAGTAGGGATGACCTCACTTCCTGCCTCATCTGACCTCACTTCCTGGCCATGTCCGGAGGCAGAAGGCATCTCAGCGCCGAGGCCATATTGATGAAGCAGAGCAGAGAGGCGTCTCGGCGCTGAAGCTTAGTCACATCCGGAGCGGAAGCTTGGCGGCTTGCGGAGTGCTTAATGCTGTGGCGCCACCCGAGGAGATGTCTTGGTGCCGGGGCCTAAACTGGAAGGCGCAGAGTCTAACGGTTCACCCAGGAGCATAAAGCAGGCGTTCCAGCACGTTTGTGCGGCAGCAGAAGATGATCTGGGCCTTCCGGCGGCTGAGCTCATGCCCCAGGATAGAGCTGAAGCCCAGGTTTGAACAAGATGGCCGCCCCCATTATCCACACGTGCGAGGGCTGGCCGGGGACAGAGGCCGCCTTAGGCATGTCCTGGACTGCCTTGGGGGATACTGCCCGGCGGGAGCTTCTTTTCAAGGCCCGTATCCCTGGTCTTCTTTGCGTCTCCCGCTGGAGAAGAGAGAGGCAGGATGCATTACAGGTACGGTCGTGAGCAGTGGGGACCATCAGAGGAGGCAGGGGGGGGCAGCCGGGGACGGAGGCCTTGTTAGGCACATCCTGGGCTACTGCGAAGGTTACTGCCTGCCTGGGAGCTTCTTTCCCCGTTTATCAGGAGGCATTTGTCATCGTTGCTCATCCTGGTGCACAAGGAGCACAAGGTTAGGTAACCTGGAGAAATGCTGCTGTGGCGGCTTCAGTTGTTGCTGCTGAGCTCAGGAAAAACATTGGAGCTTGTATTACTCTAGGCTGGGGCATAATGAATTTATTTATTTGGCTTCAAGCAGTGAATGGAAGCAAAGGCTGATTATATGTTACTTGCAATTTTAAATCTTAAGAGCCCTTTCAAATCATCTTTTTGCAAGGGAAGGAGAAAGCTGCTGTCCTCAAATATTTACATCATAATCCTTCATTATGATGCAATGTCATGGAAACCTTCATTATACAGACAAAAAAGGAACAAACAGACAATGCCAACTGCAGCACCGGGCAGCCCCCCACTAACGTGTTCTCCAACCGTAGCAGAAATGCGTCCTCCATTGTTTATTTTCCCACCCTATGAATCGAGACTCCTCGCCAGTCAATAGAGGGCGCCCGCGCCAGGGCGACGGGCCAATCAGCTGACAGAGTTCGGCCCCCCTCACTCCCTCCTCCTTCCTTTAGCGCGTACGATGAGGTTGCCGTGCGTGCTGACGTCAGGCCGCCATGTTGGAGAAGGGAAGGAGGCAGTGCGGGGCCCTGCGGCGGTGGCTGCGGAGCTTATAGTGATCGTGTGCTGTCTGAAGCGTCCCCCGTCCCGAGCCCCCGACATACCGGTGAGTGCTCTTCGGTCTCTCCCTTCTATTGTCTACTACTTCCCATAACACTCTGCGTTGGGGGTCGGGGAAAACAAATGTCCCCTCCCCCCTCTGTGCTAAAACAAAGTATATAGACGCGTTACGAGTAACGGCAAACATCCCGCGCTGCTGAATCCTAAATGAAAGGTAAAAATAATTGTGACTTGTTTTAATCAGATAAGAGTGGAGTTTGTTGACGAGGTGATCATAGGTCTGCGGGGAGGGTAAACAGTGTAGAGGAGAAGGGGGAGTTTGTACGATGTATTCTTTTTAACAACAAAGATAGAAATATGTCTTTTTCTGCAAAAGAAATAAATAATGCGTTAAAAATCCACATTTGTGGACGGGACGTGGGGGAAGGTGCCTGTCCCCTGTCACGCCAGAAACTTTTTTGCTTTCGACAAACGAAGACTCCAGATTCAAACTGTAGGAGCTCAAGGACAGCCAAAATACGACTGTTTAACAATTGTCTTGCACATTTTCGGATTTGTTTATATTGTCGTCGCCTTTGAGAAGTGTATTCGACAGATCTGCATGATGGTATTCCGGTGTTTTGGAAACTACGTTATTATTGCTGATGTTTCCTTGTAAGCTGTAATGGGGATTTTAGTCAGTTTCTAGTGATTGTTGTTGACCATCTGAAAACTGCTGATGCTATACAATTAACAGAGTTGGCACCATGAATTGGGATTCCATGTACCTGGCTCGGTAAAAGAAAGTATAATATGCAGCTGATCAATATAAGTAGCGTAAGCTAATTTTTCTGTGTATGCAGGGCCGGATTTAATGTGTTTGGAGAGAGGAAGTTTCTACACTAGAGATCATACAGCAGCGTCCTAATGTAAATGGAATTAAGTTGTTTAACCACATGTGGTTGTAAAATTTGGTAATTTTAGGAGTTGCCTATATCTAAATCCCTGGGTGGCCATATGGTGCCACAACTGAAAAATCTTAAGAGAAACAGGAGAGAAATGAATGTCTCTTAATCCTCTTATGAGATGGTTGCTTTACGCTTCTCCTGAACTATACTGCTAATCATTTCTATAGTGCTGTTGCTACAACATATATGTAATGCTGTACAAATACACATGATAGTCTGCTTTTTGGAATTTGCAGTCTTGTTCCAGGAGGCTTCAGGAAAGGTGTGTATTATGGAAAACATGGTTTCAAATTACCAAGGTTTTGATAAGGAAGAGCCAGACGTTTAGATTCTGTCACAGCGTTAAAAGGAACATTTTCTTAAAGAATACAATAGAGCATTTTATATGTGCATGAAATATTCTCTCCATATCCTCCTCCCCACTGGTTACAGTATGACGTAGGTCAGATCACGTGAATTCTGTGTGCTCCCTGCAACTGGAATGTAAACAGATCTGGGTTTGGGAAAAGAGAGAGGAAGGGAAATGGAGCTTTTGTCACCCCAAGAGGATTATGTTTCAAGAGAAGAAAGGTACTGGGCTCCCAGTAGGCTACCTAAAAAATAACACAGAAAAAAAGCTTTGGTGATTCCTATATCAGTGTAAGTGTTGCTGTCACTTCTAAGTTGAAAGCATAACCAAGAAAATGATCAAATGTTGTTGTTGTTTTTTTTTTTAATGTTTTCCGCCTCTGTAGCTCTACACCATGGAGCCACAAGTGAACCTGAGCGTGAATTTTAAAGGTGAAACTCAGAATTTCTTAGTGTCTGACTCACAAAAAACAACCTGGGCAGATGTCGAAACCATGGTAAGAAACTCTGTTGCTACCTGTTAATTTCTAGTCCTCCTTTGTTAACCTTTTAAATGCTTGTGATTACTATATTATGATGGTCTTATTGTTTACTGCTTTGAGCAATAAGAAAAGGTGTTCTGTTATATCTAAATGAATAAATGCACCTGTTCTGTTTTTTCTTTTTTTCCTTCTAAAAAGTTTTAGGAGTATAGCTGAGCTTAAAAAAAAAGAGGCTTGGGTAAACAATCTAGTCTGTGGAGAAAAAGGTCTGTTAGCAATTATTAGCAAGGTAGACTTAGGGATTGCATCAGTGAATTGCCCCATTTGGATCTGCTGTGTAAGTTCTATGAGACCTGGGTGGCCATGTTAGGAGACATGATACTTTGCCTCACCCAGCATTGCACTTTTGCTCTCGTAATAGTGGTATGTCATTTCCTCACTAATATATGTTGAAGTGTGAGCAAAAACATATCAGATTATGCAGTTTAAATTTTGTGTTGGTTTGTTATGGATTGAGATCATTTTATTTTCCTTGAGTGAATAGACTGTCAAAGAAATGGAAAGGTTTAGTGCATATACTAGTTAGAACCTTCAAAACAGTAACTTACCTATTTTTGTTTAATTGTTTTCTTATTTCTAGATTTTAGCTTAACATTTTAAATTTAAGACAAACAATTGTAAAACATTAAATCGGATCACAACCATTTGTATAGCTTTGCAAAGTGAAAGACATTAGCTCTTGCTGTAGCCACACCTTTCATTTACAAAAAAAAAGAAAATTCCTTCCTTGATGCCTGGCTTCAGCCATCTGTGCCCTATTCATGCGTCACGTTTATCACTATGGGGAAGATCTGCTCTTGGTGTAACATAGAAGGAATTGTCAAAAATGTTAAGTGCTGACCCCGATTTGATGACCCGCAGATGACAATTTGTGGTTAAATTCAGATCTACTGGATAATTCCAGTGACTCTGATTAGCCATTGCCTGAGATAGGATGCTGGGTTCGTTGGAGCATTGGTCTGACCTAGCATAGCACATTCTATTTACTTTCTTAATGTGGTCCAATAGTCGCAGGCTCCTGCTCATTGATGCCTCTGTGATAGGTAGAGGTTGATTATCTCAGTTGGTACTGTTGACCTATTGAACAAGTATTTTAAAAATACTCAGTAAGGTGTGACACATTTTAAGAGTTCTGGCGGCAATTGCAAATGTGTCAGGGCAGCAGTAAGAGTTAAGATGGATCCCTAAAGGAGGCAATAAGTTCTTAGTGGGCAGAAGAGAGATGGATGAAGAACATAAGATATGCCATACTGGGTCAGATCAAGGTCCATTAAGCCCAGTTTCTTGTTTCCACCAGTGGCCAATCTAGGTCACAAGCAGTTTCCCCAAAAGACACAGGTTCCACAATGCTTGTATTGGGGCAAGCAGTGTGTATCCCAAGTCCCCTTTAATAATGGTTTATAGACCTTTCCTCCAGGAACTTGTTCAAACCTTTTTTTAAACCTGGCTGCACTAACAGCCTTTACTACATCCTCCAGTAATGAATTCCAGAGTTTGATTACACATTGAGTGAGAAATATTTTCTCTTATTAGTCTTAAATAGGTACTTTGTAGCTTCCTGGCATGTCCCCTTGTCTTTCTATATGTTGATGGAGTAAACAATCTACGTTTACCCGTTCTACTCCAGAAGTGGCAGGCTAGAGGAGTGGTGGGGGATGGTACCCTAGAAGTTGGGGCTTCGGAAGAGCAGGGTTGAAAAGAGTGTGGATGAATGCTGGCAGGCAGTAGGGCTCTGAGTGGATGATTGGTAGCTTAGGAGATGGGACAGCAAAAATGTAGTTTCCTACTGGGAGGGAGAGTGGAGTAACGGTAGCATGACAGGGGGTAAATTCTCATTTTGTTTTTATCAGACTATGGATTTGTATTTTGCGCAATAAATTTCAGCCCTTGGAGGGCCTGGTTTGTTCTTAAAAAATGGTGGGAAAAGTCTTGGTAAATGGGGCCCTAAGGGTGGTAGGGTTTGTCAAAAGCTGTCATGTCGGTCTTGACCACTGTTCCCTCTAAGCTGTGCGCGCGCACACACCTCGCCAAGCGAGCGCACGTACTTTACAACAGAGCGCACAAAAATTACTGCTCTGATTCTGATAGAAAACAACACAGACATCTTAAAATTTAAAAGTTATGATTGTAATTACTTGAAATTTCCCGCTTCATTTAGTAATCGTCTATTTTCATTTAATTTGATTAAAATCAATGTGGTGTACATACTGTATTCTGACGTGTAGTCAAATTTTAAAGTATATAACTCCGAGTGTCGTTATGTGGCGCACAAAAATTTAACTTTCCTTCAAAAGCTGCACACAGCTGATATTTTATGCGCACACAGCCTACAGAAAATTAGAGGGAACATTGGTCTTGACATATGTTCCCTCTAAGCTGCACTGGGTCTGCCGCCAACATTCCTGCCGGCAGGGGGAGGTGCAGTGCGATCGCTCCGCCTCTCCCCCCCACCGGCGGAGGACCCGGCACGGATGAAAGGGAACATTGCAGCACACTCGCAATGTTCCCTTTCATCTGTGCCAGGTCCTCCGCCGGCATTCCTGCTGGTGGGGGGAAGGGCAAAGTGATCGATCACACTGCACCTCCTCCTGCCGACAGGAGTGTTGGCGGTAGACCCAGCGCAGCTTAGAGGGAACATTGGTCTTGACCACTGGTGACCCTGTGGCAAGTTGTCCATGTTGTGACTATCCCCCTGGGTTTTCCTGGCAGGGTGCAACCAGAAATATATTTACCAGGCTTTTCTTCCCTGGAGTAAGCCTACAGCACCCGCTATTCCAAGGCAATCACCTATCCAGATATTAACCATGCTGAGCCCTGCTTAGCTTCTGATATCAGACAGGGTCTGGCTCGCTGAGGGTGGCATGGCCATAGTTAGTTCTTTCAAAATCAGTAAGAAACATATGCAGCTGCCTTTAAGATTTTCCAGGATTTAGCAGCCAGAACCTTTAAAATATTTTTATTAGCACTGCAGCTTTAGAGTGACATGTATTCCCCAAGGATTGTTTATTTGGTTTTATATATGGCGCTTTTTAAGATCAGCGCGGTTTACATAAGAACAACTCAATACATTGAACAGGTGCAATGTATGGGGGTCCTCCATCTGAGTATATGGGAGGATGACAGGACTTTCTAAAACTGAAATCCACCGTTTTAAAATGTCAATAGTAAATGAAATGTAACAGTTACTCCCTGGGACAGTGTTCTCATTTCTTCCAAGGACATGTTCCATATTGTGTGTGATGGAGTCCAATGGATTGCAGGAACTGAGGCAGCATGGATTCACCAGAGGCAGGTCCTGTCAGACAAATCTGATTGATTTTCTTTTACTGAGTGACCAGGGAATTGGACTGAGGGAGAGCCCTAGATGTGGTGTATTTAGATTTCAGTAAAGCCTTTGACACCATTCCATATAGGCAATTTATAAAGAAACTGAGCACCTGGGGATGGACCCTAATGTTAATGACTGGGTTAGAAATTAGTTGAGTGGAAGGCAACAAAGGGTACAGGTAAATGGAGCTCACTCTAAGAAGGAGGTTACCAGTGGTGTGCCGCAAGGATCTGTCTTGGTCCGATTCTTTTTTTTAATATCTTGGTGATATTGCAGAAGCGTTGTCGGGTGAACTTTACTTGTTTGATACCAACATTTTCAATAGAGTAGACACCCAGGAAAGAGTAGATAATATGAGGAGGGATCTAGCTAAGCCTGAAGAATGGTCTAGAATTTGGCAGCTGAGATTTAATCCTAAAAATTGCAGGGTCATGCATTTGGGCTGCAAAAATCCAAGGGAGTGGTACAGTGTAGGGGGTGAAGTGTTAATGTCCACAGAAGAAGAGCGGGACCTGGGTATCATTGTGTCTGCCATTCTTAAAGTAGCTAAACAGGTAGAAAAGACAACAGTGAAAGCCAGAAGGATGCTTGGGTGCATAGGGAGAAGAATGGCCAGCAGTAAAAAGGAGGTGATGGTGCCTCTGTATAAGTCTTTGGTGTGGCCTCATTTGGAGTATTGTGTACAATTCTGGAGACCGGACCTTCAAAAGGATATAAACAGGTTGGAGTCGATTCAGAGGGTCGCTACTAAAATGGTTAGTGGTCTTCATTATAAAGCATATGACAGCCTTAAAGATCTTAGTATGTATACTTTAGAGGAAAGGCTGGATAAAGGAGATGTGCATTTATGCCATGGAGGTATTTAAACATCTCTATCATAAGAGGAGAGCCTCTTTCATTTGAAAGCAAACTTTGCTACGAGGGGACATAGGATGAGGATGAAAGGGGATAGACTCAGGTGTAATATTTCTTTACGGAAAGAATAGTAGATGCGTGTAATAGTCTCCCAGTGGAGGTGGTTGAGACCAGGACAGTATCTGAATTCAAAAAAGTATCTCTAAAGGTAAAAAGGGGACTATTGTAGTTGATATGGAAAGGCAGGCCATGTGGTCTCTCCTGTCATGTTTCCATGATATTTTAAAATAGGGTGAAAAATAAATTTTCAGGGTTTAGAATTGTTTACCCTGGCATCGTCTGCCAAGCTTCAAAAGAGACAACCTTTCTCACGCAGAACAAAGTTGCAATGTGTTCCCCTTGCCCACTGCCTCTCCATTGCCATGTGTCTGCTTCCCATGTCTTCTCTGCACGCGGCTTATCGGCTTCAGAGAAATAAGAAGCAGACTGGCTTTAGAACAGAGAAACTGCAGCTTTGTTTTCCATATGGGGTGATATGCTCCTGGCAGCTGCATAGAATGATGGCCTGCTTCTTTTGTGAAGTCTGTCCGAGTTATAGATTAAACCAGTCATATGATTTTATGAGCTTTCTTCTTGCCCCACCCCTCTTGTTTGTATTGCTTGTCTACTAAGATCCAGTCCTGGATCCCTCTGTACATAACACAAGTCGCAGTTCTTGTTTTAGTGGTGCCCATTTTAACTCCACCCATCACAGTGCTGGCCTTTGGACTCGAGTATTTGCAGAGAGCACAGATGTTATCAGAGTATTGTATGTAATGTCCCAGATTCCTCAAACATTTCT
The DNA here is from genome assembly GCA_033557465.1 of Ichthyophis bannanicus. Classification (NCBI taxonomy): domain Eukaryota; kingdom Metazoa; phylum Chordata; class Amphibia; order Gymnophiona; family Ichthyophiidae; genus Ichthyophis; species Ichthyophis bannanicus. The sequence goes on from CM066045.1 coordinate 62,010,159, forward strand.
GCTGAAACATTTTCCACTCTAAGGGCTCAGCTTTTGCCTGTAGCATCTGACATTTTATATTTGCGCATATAGGTTCTACTCATTATGCACATTGTCTGTCTTGTTTTCAGAGGCAGTCTGAACATATTATGTTGGGTGCACAATAACTACATAAAACTGAAGTTATACGTACCTGATCTTCCATTGCAAAATGGTTCTGAGGAATCCGACTTCACATGGAAAGGGCGCCAGGGGGAGGGGCTGTGTTTTATGTAGTTTTGTAACACACATTAAATATTCAGAACCATCAAAGAGAATAATAAATTGTCCAAAAAATTAGAAAGAAACCATGTTAATTTATAAAGGTGTATGAATAGTGGTAAAGAAATATTTTAAATGAATAGCAGTCAGTTCCGATTGGAACCTGGTTGATAATGCTACTTTTATGATGTCATAGTGACAGGATAACAGACAAGCAAGCTGGTTGTTCTCACAAATCTGTAAAATTGAATAACATAAGTCGGGGAAAATCCAAGATCAAGGTTGCTCAGACATATTAGAGTTTTTTTTCGGTGGTTGGAGCTGCAGCCTGAGTTTTTATGGTTTTTCCCTATTCATTTTCAAGATGTGTGGGGTGCTACCTCTAACCATGTCATGATGGCAAAGGTTTGCTGATCAGTCAGTGGAACCTCTTCTTAGATACCTGTGATGTAGTAAGTTTGTGTGTCCATTGCCATTTCAGTTAAAGGGAAACCATCCATCAGTATAACTTCCCTAGCTTCATATAAAGCAGTAGTCAAATGCAGATGACACCAGCGGTTAAGTGTGTGGGGAAAGTGATGCAGAGGTGCAGATCACTGTCCTTTTGTATAACACTGTGTTCTGTATTGTGTTCTGTCTTGTGTTCATGCTTTGTTGGTATCATTGTGGTGCCTTTCTGAAGCTATAAGGATGCATTCTGCAGCTGGCCGTGCTGTATTTGTGCTATATATGTAACAGCCTGTGGCTCTGGTGAAGATCTGATTTTCAGCTGTCTGTGCTGTCTTCCTGCTTTGCAAGGACAGTGTTTACATTTTCCATATTGGGACAAAGGTTCCTTGCACATTTTTACTCATGGGCTTTGTGTCAATTTTCAAAGCAAAAAGTATACAATGTGCAAGGAGCCTTGCTGCTTCTTTGGTTTTGCATGGACCAGTAAGCATAAAGATTTGCAAATGCCATTTCTGTGTATACCTCTCCTCCCCATATTTGGCAGTGGGGTAAAGGGAACTAGTTCAGCATTAGCAACTGCAACACTTGGTGGGGAACAGGGTCCCCCCCCCCCCATGCCCAATCCAAATTATGTCCTCCTTTCCCAGCACCACACTAAAATCCCTTTTTCCATATCGTCCTTCTACACCAGTCCAGACAAAAGGATTCTGTTCCCCTACCAGTAGATTGGTGGAGACAAAAAATCAATGACATCACTTGGGTTTCAATGACATTGCCCCCATGCCTCTCTTCGCCTCATCCACCAAAGGTCCCTTCAGAATTTTTGTCTCCAGCAGATGATGGATGGATTTGCTTCTCTGAAGAATCCTAAGCATTGAAAGGAAAAGATTGATTAAACTCTCGTGAACAACCACTTTGCAGATGACTCTCGCTTGAGCATGACGTGGGAGGCTCCACTAGACTGCGGTCTTTTCATTAGGAGGAAAAATTTGGTTCAGCTCCATGCTGTTTATCATAAGGACTTGTTGATCACCCACAAATTAGAAGGATTTGGAAGAATCTAGAAGAATTCAGCAGCTTCACTCAACCTCAAAACCCCCTCCCTCCTGTTTCTCCCTGCTGTCTCCCAAAGATCGCAGAAGGCAGCCATGCTGTGAGCCACTCCTTGTCCTCTAGGGTGTTGGGGGGGGGGGGGTCATTTCCAAGAGGAGAGTTTACGGACTCTGGAGTTTCCTCACCAGAATTCTTTTACTTTTTGCACCAGTCCTGGTCCTTTTGGCATGGAAATTCAGACCCTGCAGCCTCTAGGTGCTCTCGGGCACAGTCTCATGAGGGACCAGGCTGAGAGTGGAAACCCTATTCAATTTACCTTTGACTAAGCGTCTCTGGCGAGGGATGCCCCCGGGAGCTGTCCAAGATTTTTCACTGTGATTTGGATTCAGATGGCTCTGTACTGGGCTCTGATGTGGATGAAGAAGTAGGCTCGCCTTCAGAGGATTGTGATGAGGCCTGTGTGATCGGCCTATTCTGGAAGGAGGAGCTGGCAGCGTTGATTGCCAGGGTCTCATCCATCTTAAGTTTGACAGATGCTCCCTGTATGGAGCAGAAACTGAAGGTGCACCCGCTCCTTCAAGGAGTGTGGAAATCCACTACTGTCTTCCCGTTCCCAGATATGATCAAGGGTATGATTCGGTCAGAGTGGGATGCTCCTGACTCCCCACCTGAGGGGCTAAGGGTGTGTAAACTCTCCCAGAGGAGGAGTGCTTTGTATGGTTTTATATTCCCAATGTGGAGTGCAGATCACTCTGGTTACCAGACAGACTACAGCGGATCGGCCTTGAGGGATTTTCTGGACTAAAAGGTGGATGTGTTGTTGAAGAACCAGTTCACCGTGGTGGCTGCTTTTCTTCAGCTAGTGGTATGTGCCAGCCTGACATCTCAAGCCTTGCTGTAGTGGATTGTCTCTTTTGCCAGATGATACTGCCTTCTTTTGGAGTCTGCTACAGTCTATCTTTCTGATTCTATGTATGACCTGTTATGTTTGGCTGAGGATAGTGCCCTGACGATGGTGTCACGTCATTGACTTTGATTCTGGCACTGGGCAGCAGATACATTTTCCAAAGCCTGGTTGACTCAACTGACCTTTAAGGGGAGGGTTCTTTTGGAGCTGGTGAAGGACCAGTCACCTCCCATCCATAGAGGACATCCTAGCCGGAACCCTAGGGCTGTCGGGACTCTCGTTGTTACTGACCTTTCTCCCCTTCTGCTTTGGGCTCCATTCTCTGTCCTTTCGTGGAGTGCGTGGGCCCAGGAACTCTGCCCCTTCCAGAGGAGGTCCCTCCCGGGCTGCGCAATGAAGGTTTGGGTCCCATTCCCTGGTTCCTCCAGTTGGAGGCAGGATTTGCCTTTTCTTTTAGGAATGGGCCCGGGTTAGCAAGGATTGTTGGGTGCTAGACACCACTCGGTTTGCTTAGGTCCTGAAATGCAAAGAGCCAATTCCAGATATCTTCATTTCCCCTTGTGGGTGTGCAATCAAAAGTGCCACTCTGTGTTTCACTTTGGACTAGGTGGTGGTGCCCTTCCCCCACGGATGAGTGGGACAAGGATAGATGCTCATCTATTTTGTGGTGCTGAAAAAGGCCATTTCCTTTTAGCCCATTCTGGACCTCAAGGGGGTCATTGAGAACTAGCACATCCTGCGCTTCCGGATGCATACCTTGTGCTCCATGATTCAAACAGTGCACTGAGGGGAGTTCTTGGCTTTTGTGGATCTGATCGAGGTGTATTTTCATATTCAGATCCAGGTGGATCAACAAACGTATCTGCATTTTGTGTGCTTTGCTCTCACTATCAGTTCACTCCCCCCCCCCCCCCCCACCCTTTAGGGCTAGCCACCACCCTGAGGACATTCTCTAAGGCCATGGTGATGGCAGCTGTGGTTCTGAGGGATCTGTTTCCATCCATATCTGGATGACTGGTTCATTCGGGCCCGTTCTTTCACAAGCATATTGGATGGCATTTCCAGTGGTGTCCTCTTTGGAAAGCCTCGGCTGGGTGATCAATCGGGAAAAGAGCCACCTGTTGCCCTTCCGATCCTGGGAGAAAGTTTTGACATTCGAATGGGCAGAGTTGTCCTGCCAGAGGAGAAAGTAAAAGGACTGTTGGATTGCCTGATGCTGTTCTGTGTGCAGCAGGCTCCCAGAATCTGGGATTAACTTCAGCTCCTCAGATTGATATGGGCAACCATAGAGATGGTGCTATGGGCGCATGCTCACATGTGACCTCACCAGTGGTCCTTGCAGACTCGGTGGTCCCCGAGTTCTCAGGAGTTCGAGTACAGGCTCCCGCTCCCAATGATGGTGAAGGCCAGCCTGCGGTGGTGGCAAAAGCCCTGTTATCTGAGGAAGAGCATGCGCAGCTGGGTGATTTCTCCTGGTTCCTTCTGATGACTGATACCAGTCTCTCTCTGTCTGGGGAGCCCATTACCAAAACCATACAGCCCAGGGTCATTGCAACCACAGGGCAGCAGTATGGTCCATCAACTGCCTTGACACTGGTGCCATCAGGTTGGCTCTTCTGCATTTCCGGCAGTTCAAGTGTCATAGAAACATAGGCCATGTGATCTTTTTCTGCCATCATGTTTCTGTCTAGTCTGCCCTTCCATATCACCCACTACAAGAGTCCCCTTTTTTTTTTTTTTCTTTAGTGAGCCTCTGTGTTTTGTCCTATGCATTTTTGACTTTAGATACTGTCCTTCATCGCTACCACCTCCACTGGGAGACTATTCCACGCATCTACCTCTTTCCATAAAGAAATGTTTCCGCATATTACTCCTTAGTCTATCCCCTTTCACCCTCATCATATGTCCCCTCATAGCAGAAATTGCTTTCAATCGAAAGAGGCTCTCCTCCTGTGCATTTATGCCACAGAGGTATTTAAACATTTCTATTATATCACTTCTGTCCCGCCTTTCCTCTAAAGTGTACATATTAAGGTTCTTAAGTCTGTCCTCATATGCTTTATAACAAAGACCAATAACCATTTTAGTGGCCACCTTCTGCACCGACTCCAACCTGTTTATATCCTTTTGAAGGTGCGGTCTCCAGAATTGCACACACTACTCCAAATGAGGTCGCACCAAAGACTTATACAGAGGCCACTATCACCTCCTCTGTTCTGCTGGCCATTCCTATGCCTATGCACCCAAGCATCCTAGTTTTCGCCGTTGCCTTTTCTACCTGTTTAGCTACTTTGAGATCGTCGGACACAATTATGCCTAGGTCCCATTCTTCTTTTGTGAGCAGAAGTATGCCACCCCCCTATACTGTACCACTCCCTTGGATTATTGTAGCCCAAATGCACTACCCTACATTTTTTAGCATTAAATCTCAGCTGCCAAATTCTAGACCATTCTTCAAGCTTAATAGATCAGCAATGTTATCTACACCTTCCTGGGTGTCTACTGTGTTGCAGATTTTGGTATCCTCCGCAAAGAGGCAAACCTTACCCGACAGCCCTTCTGCAACATCACAAACAAAGATATTGCAGTGACTTATGTTGATCAGCAAGGTAGCGCGAGGGTAGCTGTGGAGATGACTATCCTGTTTGCCTGGGCAGAGAAGAACCTCCTAGCCTTGTTTGGCGCAGCACATTGCCAAGGTGGACAATGTGGAAGTGGACTTCCTCAGCCAGCACTCTAGATTATGGAGAGTGAGTCAGGAGTTATTCCAGTTTATTCTGCCCCATTGGGGTCACCCCGAAATGGATCTGATGACAACCAACTCCATTTGCCGCTTCTTTAGTTGTCATATGGAGATAACCAAGTCATCAACGCCATCAGACCTTAAGTCACGTGTTTCCTTCGTGGATCCTGATGGGGCTTGGAGAACGCCACCAGGCAGGATTGTTCTCGTGGCACTGGATTGGCCAAGGAGAGTGTGGTTCAGATACCTGATGAGGCTCCCGGAAGAGGCATCTCTTCGATTGCATCCATCTTGGGGCCTATTGTGACAAAGGTTGATCACCGTGTAGGACCCATCCATCTTGAAAGGGGATGGCCAACGCATAAGGGGCTACTCTCCAGCGTTGGTCTCCACTTGGACCCAGAAGAGGTCTTGCGCCTCTTTCAGCAATGGTGAGGCGCTCGGCACTTGGCACCTGAGACGGCCTAGGTGCCATCTCTCTGGGCCTTTCTATAGGATAGAAATATAGAAACATGATAGAAAAAGACCACAGGGTCTATCTGGTCTGTCCTTCCATTTCAACCACTACAAGAGTCCCCTTTTTTCCTTTAGAGATCCTCTGTGTTTGTCCCATGCTTCTTTGAATTCAGATACTGTCCTCATCTCTACCACCTCCACTGGGAGACTATTCCACGGATCCACCACTATTTCCGTAAAAAAAATATTTCCACATATCACTCCTGAATCTATCCCTTTTCACCCTCATCCCATGTCCCCTCGTAGCAGAGCTTGCTTTTAATCGAAAGAGGCATTTATGCCACAAAGGTATTTAAACGTCTCAATCATATCACCTCTATCCCGCCTTTCCTCTAAGTTGTGCATATTAAGATACCCTGGAGAAGAGTCTTTTTTTTCCTTAGGCCAAAGCTGCCACCTGAATTTTCAGGGAGCTATTTCCATGGTCCCGTGGCTGGTAAGTCTAGAGACTTAACGCCTAGATGTCTTGCACTTTCTCTAGGGGGTTTGGCATCCTCCCCTCCAGTCCGTGGTCCTTTCCTGGGATCTGTGTCTAGTGCTCAGGTCCCTGATGTCGTTGCCCTTTGAGCCATTGAAGCGTACTTTATTTGGAAAGATTTGAATCTTGGACACAATTTGTTTCACAAGATGTATTTCCGAGCTGCAAGCCATGTCTTGCCGATATCCTTATCTGTCTTTTTTTCAAAGAAGGCTGTTTTCCATTCGGCCTGTGCCTTCCTTCTTGCCTAAGGTAATTTCTGCCTGCCTTCTGTAAGGGGCAGTGTCGGGGGAAGGATAAAGATCTTTTGTCTTGGTGTCCAGCGGGTGCTGCTCCGGTACTTGGAGGTTATGAATCCCTTTCATAAGTCTGCTATTTTTTGTGCTGTTTGCTGGGCTGTGCAAGGGTGATGCGCAGCTAAGTCAACTTTGGGGTGCTGGATTAAGGAGGCCATTGTCTCAGCATACCTGTTGTGGAACTAGCTGGTTCCAGAGCGTTTGCACGCCCATTCAATCCGAGCATAAGCATCTTAATGTGTGGGGCGGAACTCAGTAGCCCTGCAAACATTTGTTGGACAGCAACTTGGGCATCACTTTTGTCAAGTATTACCTTTTGGATGTCCATACGCAGGCAGACTCCGCCTTTGGCTCAAGGATTTTGCGAGCTGCTGTCTCTTCCTGCCCAGTGGAGTCCATAGCTTTGGTACATCCCACTTGTCTAGCAGGATGATATGGAAGGTGACATTTTACTTACCAGTTAATGTCCTTTCCTTGAGTCTTGCTAAACCAGTCCAGGGCTCACCCCTGGAACTGACTTGGCTCTGCAGGTTCATCTTCTATGAACAGCCTTCTGTTTATGCTTTCCTGTACATAGTTCTCTACTGTTTGCTCATTGTTGCCCACTCCACATGATCAATTGCATAAACATTACCTTGTACATAAGTCATGTTTTAGCACTCCAAGTTCCCCCCCCCCTCCCTTTTGCATGCTGTGAAAGTCGTCCAGTAATAGTTTAAATTGTTAGCTGTATTTCTCGCAAGTTCTCTGTAAAATTGAAGTTACAATGTAAACTGCCTTGATTATAAGATGAGGTGGTATTAAAAAATAGTTAAATAAAATGTTGAGGTTGTGGGAGGCTTGCCATGTTCTCGCATATGTTTTTTGGAATGAATACTGAAGAGACCTCTGGTGGCTGAGGTGGATAGAGGTAGGGGAATGATGTCATTGAAACCTGAGCTTCATTGGTTCTTTGTCTCCACTAATCTGTTGCTAGGGGAATACAACCCACTTGCCTGGACTGGTCTAGCAGAACTCAAGGAAAGGACATTAATTGATAAGTAAAATGTCACAATATTGCTTTCCTTGTTTCATTGAGCTGATGATGCAGGTGACCTGCCTGTCTTGTCTCCCATCTCATTGTTGCTTTTTCTTTCAGGTGATTGTTTCATTTGATCTGAACAACATTCAATTAAAGTATGTGGATGAGGATAACGAGGAGGTGAGTTCACTGAGTTTCGGTTGTTTGTGCCCTTTGGGTTTGCTAAATACTTTGGCATTTGTAGACCTACCTTTCGTAGTTCATTGAAGTCTGTGGCCATTTTTGTTCCTGTTCTCGCTGCCATCCCTGACATTTTTACTCTGTTTATTCTGCATTTATGCCACCCAAAATTCCACCTAAAGTCCACTTGTTTGAGTGCTTGTTGCCTTGCTTTGAACGGCCTTTACATTGATTAGCAGTAATCTTTATAAGTGGTTATGCCCAGTTTTTTGTTTTTTTTTTTTGGCTTGCACTATGCATATATACCAAGTTAGGTTAGGTGAATGAGCTGGAAACCACCTGGATGTTCAAGTCCATGGCTTGGCACTCTCTTCCCAAGATCCTCTGACTTACATTGCAGCCCTCCTTATGCGTGAGCTCCTGAAACTTCTGCCCAAAGGTTGGGTCAGAATGTTCCAATTGTGATTAAAAGCTGCAACCAAAACAATGGACAAGTTTACTAAAAATAGAAAACATTTCAGTGGCTTTTCAAATCCATCTTACAGCTAATCATCTTCCTTCCTGCCCAGTGAGCTGCTTTGTAACTGTCTTTGTTAAAAAAGATAACATTGGGAGATGTAAAGTTACAGCATGAAACTTACTGTCATCTTGCTTTTTATTACAGGTATCTGTGAATAGCCAAGGTAAGGTATTACCGAGAGAGAACATGGAGGAAGGTGATAGCTATTAGCAGGGCAGGATTTTCACGGGTTCATTCTTTTGATATCTTTGACCTCAACTTGCAGGCACCAGGAGCTTTCATTCATAGCTATTTTGTTCCATATTTCCCTTTTCCAACTGGCCTACAGCTCAGTGCTGCCATTTAACGCAGGCAGTAGCACAGTGTGGGTGCAGAATGCAGAAAGGAATCTAACGTGCGCATGATCAGTGTGAAAATGAGTGCGCCGACGGCAGTACAGCATGCTTTTATATCCATTTAAATGACTGGTAAGATGGAAGAAGAGAGAGTGTGCAAAAGACAAGAAGGCTGACTTCAATGCTGGAGTTTTAATGCAAAGTCCAAAGAGACATTCCTGAGCGGTCCTCCAGTTTAGTCCTCCACATCTGGGTAGTGCACCTCCTCCCGCAGCTAGGAGACTGGACCAATCAGAGTCTTTTCCCTGTCTGGATGTTTGCTGCTGGAGCTCCCATCAGCCCTCCAGTGTGTCCAGTCTCCTTGCAGCAGGTGGACGTGTGAGCCTGTTCTTGGGCTCACTTTAGGATCTTTCTAGGCAACACTAGTTTAGATTTTTTGGGTTGTTTTCCTGTTCTTTCTACGTTGTTTTATTTTCCTTATTTAGATTTTTTGGGTTGTTTTCCTGTTCTTTCTACTTTGTTTTATTTTCCTTATTCAGGGGGCCTGTTGCTTTAAAAAAAAAAAAAGAGAGAAGCCATGTACCACGGGGGAGCCAAGCTTGTACTGCCCTTCTGCTTCCTGCTTGGTGGAGGCACTTCGGGCTCCATCTTTGCGTGCGATCTCTTTCCCTAGACTTGCACGGGGGAGAGATTTAGCACTTCTCGGCACTACCGCTTGCTTGGGATGTACTTTCAGCGTGCCTCTCTCGGATCTGCAGTCCCTGTCAGCGTGGCTCACGATACCTGTTTGGTCTGGTAAGCGGAGCTTGTCTCCGGGGCACTTTTCTTCCCTTTTTTTCAGCCTTGCTTAGAGCGCCGTTGCGTTTTTTTTTGGCGGGGATATCTTTTAATTTATTTTGATTTATCTTATTTCCTTTATTTTACTGCCTTGTGCCTTTTTTCCGGCCGCGGGAGCAGCGGCCATTTTGCTTTCACTTTCTCCCGCTCTTTTCTCGGCGGCCCGTGCTGCGGTGTTTCTGCGCCGGCACGGCTTTCTGACGGAGGTGCATTAGCTAAGGGGCATATGGTGAGCCTGTGTTTGGCAAAGCCTACTGTGCAGTGCTGGTGGACATTTCCCCAACCCTGCCCAAACCCCCTGGTGAATTCGAGCAGGTTTGTGGGTGCTGGCCTTTCCTGGCTGTCCAGTTCTGGGCAGTGGTCCTCTCTCTCTCTCCCTTTTTTCACTTTCAGCACCTTGCCTTTTGCTTCGGGGTTTTTTCCTCATGTCGGGGCGTCCGCAGTGCGTCATATGCAGATCCCGCAAGGGTCCGGTGTCTGACGCCGGGGTGTGCAAGGGCTGCACTCTTGTTTCTTTGGGCCTGGAACCTCAGATGGAGGCCAGAGGGCCTTTGGAGTCCGTAGTCCCTCCAGTCTCGGCTGGGGAAGAGCCTTCTCGAGGACTTCTCGGGCCCTCTTCTCCTCCTTCTGCTCCAGGGTGTGTGCCGGCAGGGGGGGTAGCCGAGTCCTTTTTGGGGGATTTCTCTCCGGATTTTGTGCTTCTCATGCATCAGGCTTTCCAGAAAGGCCGTTTGGGTAAGTTGCCCGAGCTGTTTTCCCCTGCGCCTGCTCCTCTGTCTCTCAAAGGTGAGGAGGCGAGAGGGGACGCTCCTAAAGCGGCCAAGCGGCTCCGTCCCTCGGATGATGTTGACTGGCAGGAGACGGAGTGGTCGGATGTCGATCCCGAAGATGGAGTTGCAGAATTAGAGGAGGGGGAAATTCCAGAGCCTGAGGACCAGGCTCGGATTATCTGTGTTTTTCGCAAGGAGGAATTGGTCCCCCTGGTTACGGAATCCCTCCAAGTGCTTAATTTGTCTGCGGCGCGTCCTATGGAGGAGGAAGGTTTAGAGGATCCTCTGATTCAGGCGGTGCGCGTTTCCCAGGTTGTGTTTCCGGTCCATAGAGTGGTGGATCAGATTTTTCAGGCTGAATGGGACCAGCCCGAGTCCGGTTTGAAGGGTATTCGGACGATGAATCGTCTCTATCCTTTGGCGGACAAAGACAAGGAAAAGTTTTGCTTGCCCCGGGTCGACGCTGCGGTGTTGGCGGTGACCAAGAAGACCACGATACCCGTTGAGGGCACTGCTGCCTTGAAAGACACTCGGGATAGAAAAGTGGACGGTTTGCTGAAGCAGGCCTTTGAGGCCAATGCCTTATCGTTGCAGGCGTCTATTTGTGGAGCCGGGGTCTCCAGGGCCTGTTTGCGATGGACTCAACACTTGCGGCAGGACTCTCGTCTTGACCAGCAGGGGTTGTTAGAGGTAACCCGATTGGAATCTGGTTCAGCTTATTTGGCGGATGTTCATTATGATTTGATCCGAACCTTGGCGAACAGTATGGCTCTGCAATTGGGCGGCTGATGGGTCTTCTAAGTCGCGTCTCAGCAAGCTCCCCTTTAAGGGCAAGCTGTTGTTCGGGGATGACCTGGATAAGTTAGTTAAGGACCTTGGAGTCCAAAGATGGTCGTCTCCCGGAGGATAAGCCCAGACAGAGTAGGAGTGGGTCGTCTACTCGCGGTCAGTTTAGAGACTTTCGCCGGTTCCGTTCTTCCCGTCTGGGGGGTTTCCAGCGTGGCAGATCGACGACTAGGTCCCCCGGGGTTTCAAGGCTTTCGAGGGGCAGGGAGAGTGTTCTCGGCGACCTCCGCCTCTTCCTCTTCTTCCTTTAGTCGCAAGTCGCAACAAAGCGAGGTGGGCCCCAGGGGGACGTCCGGTGATCGGAGCTCGTTTTCGGCACTTTCTTCCCTCCTGGGTCCAGATCACCTCGGACCAGTGGGTGCTCGAGATAGTGCGGGAGGGCTACGCCTTGGAGTTTGCCTGTCCTGTCTCCATGCAAGGGTCCGCAGAAGGTTCTCGCAGTACGCTTGACGTTGGACCGCCTGGTTGCCTTGGGGGCGGTGGTGCCGGTCCCAGAGTCCGAACTCGGAGTGGGTCGGTATTCCATTTATTTCGTGGTGCCAAAGGAGGACGGGTCTCTTCATCCTATTTTAGACCTCAAAGGAGTGAATCGTTAGCTGCGTGTGCCTCATTTCCACATGGAGACTCTGCGATCCGTCATAGTAGTGGTGCACAAGGGCGAGTTCTTGACGTCCTTGGACCTTTCGGAGGCCTACTTGCACATTCCCATCAGGGCGGCTCATCAAAGATTTCTGCGGTTCGCGCTACCTTGGGGACATTATCAGTTTCGGGTGTTGCCGTTCGGTTTGGCCACAGCGCCCCGCGTCTTCACCAAGGTCGTGGTGGCGGCGGCGTTCCGGAAGGAAGGCATTCTGGTTCACCTTTACCTTGACTATTGGTTGATTCGGGCGAAGTCCGAGAGCAAGAGTCGGCAAGCCACCAGCCGGGTGATAGAGCTTCTTCGGAGCCTCGGTTGGGTGGTAAACGAGAAGAAGAGTCACTTAGTGCCGACTCAATCCCTCGGGGTCCGCTTCGACACCGCGGAGGGACTGGTGTTCCTGCTGGATCGCCGGGCCCGGGGCCTGCGTTCTCTGATTCGTCAGTTCTTGGAATTCCTAGCGCCGTCGGCTTGGTGGTACCTGCACGTCTTAGGGACGATGGCGGCGACGCTGGAGGTGGTTTCCTGGGCCCAGTTCCATATGCGCCCGCTTCAGAGGGCCCTCTTGTGTCGTTGGTCGAATCAAACAGATTCGCTCAGCAAGTGTCTGCCTTGCCCACGGCAGGTCTGCCTTTCCTTGCGCTGGTGGCTGAGCGTGAAGTCGCTGCAGATGGGGGTGTCTCTGGAACAGCCGGTCTGGTTGCCGGTGCTGACGGATGCCAGCCTGGAGGGCGGGGGAGCTCACTGTGTGGATCGTTTCGCGCAGGGGACTTGGTCAGCCCTGGAGGCCTCTTGGTCGATCAACCGTCTCGAGCTGCGGGTGGTGATGCGGGCACTGCAAGCTTTCGAATCTGCAGTGACGGGGCGCGCGGTGAGTTCTCTCGGACAATTCGGCAGTGGTGGCCTACCTCAATTGGCAGGGCGGCACGGGCAGCAGAGCCATGGAAGAGGAATCAGACCTTCTGTTTCAGTGGGTGGAATCCCGGCTCCTAGCTCTTTCGGCAGCGCATATTGCGGGAAAAGACAACGTGATGGCGGATTTCCTCAGCAGAGTGCAGGTGGATGCAGGGGAGTGGGAGCTTCATCCACAGATCTACGCTCAAATCGTGCGCCGGTGGGGGGCTCCGGTCATGGACCTCATGGCGACCTATCAGTCCGCGAAAACCAGTCGCTTTTTCAGCAGACGGGAGCAGATGTCCGAAGGCATCGACGCCCTCATTCGGCCTTGGCCGGTCGCCGGTTTCCTCTACGTCTTCCCTCCGTGGGCGTTGATCGGTCGGGTGATTCAACGCATTGAAGCGCACCGCGGGAAGGTCCTGCTGGTGGCGCCCGATTGGCCCAGACGTCCTTGGTATGCGGATCTGGTTCGGCTTCTAGATGGGGTGGCGTGGCGTCTTCCTCCGTTGCCAGATCTCTTGCTTCAGGGGCCACTTCGGATGCCACAGGTGGATCGATTCTCGCTTACGGTATGGCCATTGAGAGGGCTAGGTTAAGGAAGAAAAGGTTATTTGGCTTCGGTCATTGACATGCTCCTTCGGGCGAGGAAGTCCTCTACGTCTCTCATGTATGTGCGGATCTGGCGCATTTTTGAGGATTGGTGTTCACGACACGATCTTCGAGCGGCAAAGGCTTCAGTGCCTGCCATTCTCAGTTTTTTGCAGGACGGTTTCGACAAAGGGCTGGCGGCCAGTTCCCTGAAAGTGCAATTAGCAGCTCTCGCATGCTTCCGGGGTAAGGTCTTGGGGGTGCCCCTGGGGGCGCACTCGGATGTGCAGCGTTTTTTGAGAGCGGTGTTTCGGCTGCAGCCTGTTCGCAGGGCGACGATTCCTCCGTGGGATTTGAATCTCGTGTTGCAGGGTTTGGTTTGGAAGCCCTTTGAGCTGCTTCACCTGGCGTCCCTTAAAGATTTGACGCTAAAAACAGTGTTTTTGGTGGCCATTTGCTCAGCTCGGTGGATTTCTGAGTTGCAGGCACTCTCGTGTAGGGAACCCTTCTTGTCCTTCTCTAACGATAGTGGTTTTGAGGCCTGTTCCCTCCTTCCTTCCCAAGGTTGTCTCCCCTTTTCATTTGAATCAGTCTGTTTTTCTTCCCGTTTTTAATTCTGTCGGGACCGACGCAACTGATAGCGGTTTGCATCGTCTCGATGTTCGTCGGGTGCTCCGGCGATACTTGAAGGTTTCGGAGCCTTACCGTAAGACGGATCGTCTCTTCGTCCTTTTTGGTGGTAAGCGGAAGGGGGAAGCAGCGGCGAAGGCTTCTGTTGCCCGGTGGCTTAAAGAAACTATTGCATCAGCATATATCCTGCAGGGCCGGACGGTTCCCTTGGGTCTCCGGGCCCATTCTACCCGAGCGCAGGCGTCGTCGTGGGCGGAGCACAGTTTGGTTCCGCCTGTGGAAATTTGCAGAGCGGCTACTTGGTCGTTGCTCCATGCTTTCAGTAAGCATTACCGGTTGGATGTGCTGGCCTCTAAGGATTCTTGCTTTGGTTCAGCCGTTTTGCGTGCCAGTTGGCAGGGTCCCTCCCGTTGAGTACTGCTCTGGTACTTCCCAGATATGGAGGACTAAACTGGAGGACGGCTCAGGAAATAGAAATTACACTTACCTGGTAATTGTAGTTCCTGTAGGGTCCAGTTTAGTCCTCCTTCCCTCCCGATTGACTGACCTTTTTTTTGGCGCGGCGCATTTCTGCGCAGGTTACGAGAGTGTGCTAAGTGTATGTCTGTGATCCTCTGGTTTTGGGGGTCTTCCACTCTCCTTTGGCGGTTTGTTCTTGTAGCCGCGACTGTGTCTCTTCCTTCGGTCCTTGGGGAGGCAGAGGCGATGTACAGGTTCCCAGCTCCCTCGTTTGGGGAGAGGGTCGGATGTTTGCGGGAGGGGGTCTTTGTTTATCAGGAATGTTTTAGTTAAGACTTTTCTCTCATGTGTTGCTTCTATGAGTCTGCTTTGTTAATAGATCACTGGGGGGCTGATGGGAGCTCCAGCAGCATACATCCAGACAGGGAAAAGACTCTGGTCCAGTCTCCTAGCTGCAGGAGGAGGTGCACTACCCAGATGTGGAGGACTAAACTGGACCCTACAGGAACTACAATTACCAGGTAATTGTAATTTCTATTTAAGGGTTAGCTCATAGCTTTGCAGTCAGTGCTGGTGAAGAATTTTTATGCCCGTTTCTTCAGCTTATAGCACTCACAATTTTTTTTTTCTGTCTTTCTGAAGACAGTGCTGAAAAAAAAATTGGCAGGAGACGTGTGTTGGAATGTTTTCTGGTGCATAAAATGCAATGTGATTCTATGCAGAAGTCTTCTCGGAATAATAGCAGTATTTATGAACATCTGTATTATTCTGAGCATAACGTCTGCACAGAATAATATTGCTGTATGCACCAGATAGCATTCCAGCACAAGTGCCAAACTGTGTGTGTTGGGATTTTTTTTTTTTTTTGAGTGCAGGATATAGGTGGTGCTAATGCAGCCCCTATGCGCATGTGCCTGGCTTGCTCTCCTTTAGTGCAGACTTTGTGCACAGCTCATTTGCATGCTGTTTGCTTATAGCATTGCTGAGCAAAGCTTCTGTTGTACAGTAGATCTCCCTTCACAAAGGCTGTGAACACTGTTTCTTAGCATCATCGGGCCCGGCCAGCCTGAATTCAGGTCCTCTGCGTAGCCAGTACACAGCACTGCCAGTGAGACACTGAATCAGCCCCCATAGACTAATTGACCTGCATGCATTCAGCCTCTCCTGGTTTGGCAGTGTATTTCTGGCACCCAGTCTTTGACAGTTTCCCCTCACATTTGTGTAAGTTGTGATTTCATTATTGGTACCAAACTCAACACAGTAAACTGTCATCGTGAGGTAGAGCAGAGTTCTTGTTACTTGTATTTGGTCCTGGAGAAAACTGGATATTCTGCAGGCTATGATTAGCTTTTATTGGACTGACAGGAGAATTATCCAGAAATGGGAATATGCATTAGCTGTCCGGACTCCATCCGAAGAGGAGTTCTTGGTCTTGGAAGCTCATGTCCAACATCTCCTTTGAATAATGTCAGCTCGCAGAAAGTCACATTAAGTTTGCCAAAGGTCATACAGTAATCTGAAAGCCTGTGGACAATGCACCCTCTTGAGTTCCCATTACTCCTAGTTTCACCTCCTTTAAACCAGTCCTTGCTATCCTCCAGAAATCCAGTAATATTGTTATTTATCATAACTCCTGTATGAAATTCTAACATCCCATTACAAATGAATCTTCTCTGCAGTGGCCAGTTAGGTGTTTTATCTCTTATCTCTTTGCTTTGTTGAGCGCTTATTGCCATTGCTTATGTATTCCATTTCATGAGTGTTTGTTTATATTTGTCTTGATATACCACTATTTGTTAGTGGAAGCACTGATCAATTTTTTTCTCATTTCAGAGGAATACGAAGAAGCTCTTAAGGTACTGAGGTTTTTTTTTTCCACCACAAATTACTATGTTAAAGAAGTCATGCATCCTGCAGACAGAGCCCTTGAAAAGAGAGTTTAAGTTGTCTTTGCTCATCTGTTTTCATTTTTAAATTTAGATCTTTTCTTCCCATTACCTCTGGAACTGTCTGGCATCTTTTTCTAGATATTGATCCTCCTCCACCATGGTGATTTAACCTGATAATGGGAACAGTTTTTCTGCCACCACATCATCCACTTAAGGGTGCCTTTCAACCCTTTCCTTGAGTACCCCCACCTCTCCTAATCAGCTGGATTTTCAGCATTTCCAATTCATCCTGCTAGACCAGTCCAGACAATCGGGTCATGTCCCCTTGCCAGCAGATGTTGGAGACAGAGGAAAAACTCTACCAGAAGCTGATTGGCCAGGATCTGGTAACCATACAGGCATACCCCTAGGGGTCACCTTCAGTATTTTCTCGGTCTCCAGCAGATGATGATGCTTTTACTTCTCTGATGATTTTTTTTTTTTCTTGTTCTTTTTAATTTCCTTGACTGGAGGTTTCAGGGCACACAAGAGGTGTTCCCCTGCATTTCCCAGTCTCTAAGATCCCCTTTGATCCTCAGCGTTAGGAGCTCCTGGTCTGGAGGATCAGTCGAGCTCCTAACATCACTGGGGATCCTTTTGCTGGCTCTGGGCTAGGAGGGCCTGACCTGCCAGGAGCACGGGGTTGCCTTCACACACTCTGCAGCCTTTCTCTCGTTCTGGCTCCCCTGCTCGTTTTGCTGCACGGAGGCTTCACAATAGTGAGTTTTTGCTCTAGCTGGCTGTACTCTTTCTCCCTCTTCCCCCCCCCCCCCAACCTTTGCAATCGTTTTCGTGATGCTGAACACCTCATCAGCTGCGGGTAGCCTGTACCGGCGGGGTAGCGCTCAGACGAACACGGGACATATTTTAAAAACAAAACGTCGATCGGGACACTTTTTACTGGAAAACTGCCATTTTTGCCTTGATTGCGCAATGGATCGCCGGTTCCCAGCAGACTTGAATCTTTCAACCGCAGCTAATACATTTCGCTCCTGGAGAGCTTAATCCGGCCAAATTTAAATTTTCTTCCCTTCAGATCAAGTATAATTCAGTGTGTCTGGTCAGCTCTGTGTTTTTACAGCGCAATATTTTGACGGGCTTTTCTGACGGCGGACATTTTTGTTTTTCTCTCTGCTCGTGGCTTCCTACTGCGGCCATTTCTGACTTCAGCCTTCAGCTCGTTCAATAGCGGCAGTCACCGTGGCCAGGCGATGCCTCTGGTTGCGCCAGTGGTCTGCAGACGTCGCCTCCAAAGCGCATCTCTCTAAGCTGCCTTTTAAGGGTAGGCTCCTCTTTGAAGACCTGGATAAGTTGGTTAAAGATCTAGGGGAGGTGAAGCCTCAACGTCTACCGGAGGACAGACCAGAGTCCTCTGGTCGCCGATCATCCCGGTCTTATGCTGCAACGTTTCGGCGTACGTCTCGATTCAGAGATACTCACCGTTACTGCTCAAATAGAACAACGCCGCCTTCCTCTTCCAATCGCTTTGGCCAGAAGGTGCAGTCCTTTCAGGAAGCCCGAAAGAACAATGACTCATACTTGGGCCCAAACAAGTTCCCCGGAACCATGCGTTCCTCTCGCTGATGGGACGGGTCGCCCACCCGAGATACTGCCTCCTGTTGGACTTCGGCTGTCTCTCTTTTTCTTGGCAGTTGGCGCTCATTACTTCAGATTATTGGGTCCTTCAGGTGGTGGCTCAAGGTTACGCTCTCAAGACTTATCGACCCATTCGCAAAGCCTTTGTTATCTCTCCAGGAGGAGCGCCTCAAAGGGAAATCATTCTCTCCACGATTTGATGCCGCCTTCTCCTACGAGCAATTTGTCTCGTTCCTTCCACCA
The DNA here is from genome assembly GCA_033557465.1 of Ichthyophis bannanicus. Lineage (NCBI taxonomy): Eukaryota > Metazoa > Chordata > Amphibia > Gymnophiona > Ichthyophiidae > Ichthyophis > Ichthyophis bannanicus. The sequence continues at coordinate 62,028,329 of CM066045.1, forward strand.
AGTGTGGTACTGGCCGCTATTCCATCTATTTCACGGTGCCCATAAAGGACGGCTCCTTTTGGCTGATCCTCGACCTCAAAGGCGTCAACCGCTGCTTCTGCATACCTCGCTTCCGCATGGAAACCTTGCGATTGGTTATCCAAGCATTCCGCAAGGGGGAGTTCCTAGCTTCCTTAGATCTCGCGGAGGCCTATTTCCACATTCCAATTTGCAGCGACAATTAACGCTTCCTGCATTTCGCCATCCTGGGCGATCATTTCCAGTTTTGTGCCATGCCTTTCGGCCTAGCCACAGCACCCTGCACCTTCTCCAAGGTCATGGTGGTGGTGGTGGTAGTGGCGGCCTTACGCAGGAAAGGTATTCGAGTACATCCCTACTTGGACGACTGGCTCATGCGAGCGGATTCCTTTGCGGAAGCCTGCAACACAGTAAACCAGGTGGTTTCCTTTTTAGAAAGTCTTGGCCGGGTGGTCAATCGAGCCAAAAGCTCCTTACAGCCCACTCAGCGTTTTGGACTTTCTCGGAGCTCGCTTCAGTACCGCTCAGGGCAAGATTTTCCTGACTCACGAACGTTCCAGATTCGCAGTTTTCTCAGGCGACCTTGTCCACGAGTGTGGGATTATCTTCAGGTGCCTGGTTCCATGGCAAACACCATAGAGGTGGTGCCGTGGGCCAGAGCGCACATGCATGGACTACAACAGGCATTGCTTGCCCGTTGGTCACCGGTGTTGGAGGATTGCAATGTCCTGCTCCCGATTCCTCTATCCACCAGGAACGACCTGCAATGGTGGCTTTTTCCGTCTCACCTCTTCAAGGGTGTTCCCCCTAGAACCACCTCGCTGGATTTTTTTGACAACCGATGCAAGCCTTTCCGGATGGGGAGCACATTGAGTCGCACGGCTCAGGGCGTTTGGTCGCCTCGTGAAGCGCGTTGATCGATCAACCGATTGTAAGCTCGAGCCGTTTGCCTAGCCTTAATGCAGTTTCTGCTGCTGCTTCGTTACCAGGAGGTTCGAGTTCTCTCCGACAACATGACAGTGCCCTACCTCAACCGCCAAGGTGGAACAAAAAGTCTCGGAGTAGCCAAAGAGATGCTCCTCCTCCTTCCATTGGGCAGAAAAACATCTTCAGGCTCTTGGCACAGCACATCGCGGAAACATCGAATGTAATAGCAGATTTTCTCAGCCGTCATGCCCTTGATCCAGGGGAATGGGAGCTAGCTCCCTAGGCGTTCCAAAAGATTGTGCACAGATGGGGCCGTCCCGCGATGGATCTCATGGCATCAACCAATGCCAAAGCTCTAGCCGCCTTCAACCACCGGAGGGAACATGGGTCACAGGGCTTGGATGCCTTAGCACAGCCATGGCCAGTGTCAACACTGCTCTACATATTTCCTCTGTGGCCACTGATCGGCAGGGTTCTCCAACGAATCAGGATTCACTTGAGTGCCGTGATTCTGGTAGCTCCAGATTGGCCTCGGTGAACGTGATATGCCGACCTCGTGCATCTAGCCCGAGCACCTCCTCTGCGACTCGGGTCTCGCAGAGGGCTTTTAAGGCAGGGGCCAGTTCTAATGGACAACCCTGCTCCCTACTCACTTACGGGTTGGCTCTTGAACGCTGCCACCACCCGGGGAGAATAACCCTCATCTTTCAGGTGGCAATCTTGCTTAAAGCTCGTCATCCTTCTACATCCTGGGTTTATGCCTGGGTGTGGCATAAATTTGAAGCCTGGTGTTCCGACCGTCGGTTATCACCATGGCATGTTCATATTCCTCAAGTCCTAGCTTTTCTCCAAGAAGGTCTTGACAAAGGTTTGGCGCTTGGGTCTCTTCACATCCACATTTCAGCCCTTACCTGTTTTAGGGGGCTGATAGATGGCTGCTCCCTCACATCACACTCCAACGTAGCGTGTTTTCTTAAGGGGCGAAGGTGGTTCGGCCACCTTTCCGTCCTGTGGTTCCTCCTTGGGATCTTTCCTTGGTCCTAAGGGTGCTTACAGAAGCTCCCTTTGAACCACTTAGCAGAACATCTCTTCGCGATCTATCTCTAAAGACAACCTTTCTGGTAGCAATTACCTCAGCATGTAGGATTTCCGAGTTGCAGGCTTTGTCTTGCTGGAATCTTTATCTCTCCTTCTCGGAGGGTGGTGTCACCTTACATACCGTTCCTTCCCTTTTGCCGAAGATCCTGACACCTTTTCACGCGAACCAGCCTATTTTCTTACCTTCCTTTCCCAAGGACCAGTCTTCAGGACAGCAGGAACCTTTTTGAAGACTTGATCTCAAGAGGGTTCTTTAACGTTATTTGAAGGCTACCAATCCGTTCTGTAAGTCTGATCGTCTTTTTGTTCTGTTTGCTGGGCCTCGACAGGGTCTTGCAGCGTCAAAGTCGACCATCTCTAGATGACTGCGGTAAGTGATTGTTTGCTTATATACTCTGCGGCAAATTGGTACCCGCTGGGCTAAGAGTGCATTCTATGCGTGCTCAAGCGACGTCATGAGCAGAGCAGCCGCCTGGTCCTCCCTCTCCACTTTCAGCTATCGGCTAGATCTTCAGGCATGGGAGGATGCCGCGTTTGGGGCCAAGGTGGTTATTGCGGCTTTTGTCTTCCCACCCGGAGGGCAGTTTATTTATTTTATTTATTTATTTAACTGTATTTATATCCCGCTTTTCACCGGGTCAAAGCGGTGTTACATATAAGGGTGGGGAGAATTAAGTATCAGGGTGGGACCATCACCAGGTAGGCAACATTTGATGATTTCAACATAAGACAGACTTTAGACATGGACAATACAGAGCAGTTGTTGTTCAGGGGTACAAGATGAGGGAGTTCAGGAGTTGGTGCATTTTTTGGTGGTGGTTGTCTTGAAGTATTCTTGGAATAGGATGGTTTTTAGCTGTTTTCTGAATGACTGTAGATCGTTATTGTTTCTGAGGTGGCTCGGTAGTGACTTCCATAAGGAAGGTGCATAAAGTTCAAATGCTCGGTTGCATGTCCGTTGAGAGCATTTGGTTCTTTTGTGGGGGACTGTGAGGTAGTTGCTGGAGGCTTGTCTAGTTGCTTTGCCGTGGGCTGGACGGGTTAGTAGGGTGCGAAGTTGGGTATTCTGTGCTTGATGGATGGCTTTGTGGGTGAGTAGGATGGATTTGTACTTAGTTCTTGCTTCTAAGGGAAGTATGTGTAGGTCTCTTAGAATTGGAGTGATGTGGTCGCTTTTCTTTGCTTTCTGGATGATTCTTGCTGTGGTGTTCAGTGCAGTTCGGAGGGAGTTGGTCTGTGTGGCTGGTAGTCCATGGTAGATTATGTAGCAGTAATCCAGATGTGGGAGTGTCGTAGCTTGCATCGCCGTCCTGAAGTCTTGAGGTTCGAGGAGGGGTCTAAGCCGTTGTATTTTCGCTTTATGGAATATATTTCCTGAGGTTTTGGTAATTTGTTGCTTGAGGGTAAGAGCTTGGTCAATGATAATGCCTAGATATCTTATTTGTGGCTGTATTTGAATGCTTGTGGGTCCTATGTTGAGGTGTGTGGGTGGTGTGAAGTCTGGGTCTTTTGTTACTATGAGGGCTTCAGTTTTCTTTGTTTATGGATAGGTTGTTCTCTTGTAAGCCAGTGTGACACTTCGGAGAAGCATGCTGAAAGATGAGTATTTGTTGGGCTTGTGGTTGTAATTGGGGCATAGAGCATGATATCGTCAGCATATATATGGAAGTTGATGTTGTGGGTACGTATGACTGAACAGAGTGGTTGTAGGTAGATGTTGAAGAGCATGGCTGAAAGCGTGGATCCTTGGGGTACTCCTTGGTGTTGCTGGAAAGGGGGCGAGGTCGAGGTGCTAGTACGGATCAGTTGTTGTCTGTTGGTTAGGTAGGATTGAAACCATTGGAGTACGGTGTCTTTAATACCAATTGACTGCAATCTTCTTAAGAGGATGTTGTGGGAGATGGTGTCGAAGGCTGCAGAGATGTCTCGGAAGATCATGGCATATCCAGAGTGTTTTTGTTGGGTTCCTATGGTGAGGGTGTTCATCAGTGTGGTCATGAGGGTCTCAACTCCATGTAGTTGGCGGAAGCTGTGCTGTTGTGGGTCCAGTATGTTGATGTCTAGGTGTTCTTGAAGCTGCTGCTGAACTATCTTTTCGATTATCTTGGCGGTAAATGGTAGGCTTGCTATTGGTCTGTAGGATGCAGGGTCTAGGGGATCCAGGTTTTGTTTTTTTAAGGATGGACGAATAATTGTAGTTTTAAGGATGTCTGGCATGCGGCCTTGGGAGAAGGATTCGTTGACAATATGGGTTAGTGGTGTGCTCAGGTCTTCTTTGGATTTCTTTATCCAGTCGGTGGGGCAGGGGTCAAGCGGAGATGGTGGTGGTGTTTAGCTGGGAGATGGTGGTGGTGTTTAGCCAGGAGATGGTGGACGTTAGCTTGGATACTACCTGATTGTCTGGACTGGTCTAGCAGGATGAATTGGAAGGAGAAATTTCACTTACCGTTAATTTCCTTTCCTGGAATCCTGCTAGACCAGTCCAGGACCCTCCCATGATTGAACACAGTAATTTTGCGAAAGTCTCTATTCCTTGTGGCAGCGTCATATCTTGAGCAGGGGTTCTCCACTTCTTTTTCAGACTCTCTCAACACTGTACATAGTTTCTTAATGTTTTCTTGTTGCTTGTCAGTTTACTGAAGGTGACCCCTAGGGGTATGCCTGTATAGTTACCAGATCCTGGCCAATCAGCTTCTGGTAGAGGAGGAGTGTTTTTTTGTTTTTTTTCCTCTGTCTCCAACATCTGCTGACAGGGGGATATGACCCGATTGGACTGGTCTAGCAGGATTTCAGGAAAGGAAATTAACGGTAAGTGAAATTTCTCCATGCACAGTGATTATGCATAAGAGATCTGCATGTGCAAATTTATCTCTTGCATATTGTGGATATCTTGAAAACCCACGTTTTTAAGAGGAAAAGGTTGAGTGCCTCTGTCCTACATTAAGACATGATTTCTTCATGTTTTATTAACATACAGTGAGTTCTGCAGTTTATGTGAAAAAACGTGTTATTTCAAGATTGCTTGAAACAGCATTGTGTTCTTTGGAATTTATTTATAATGAAAATTAATAACCTCATATCAGATTGGCAAAGTACTTAATCTGCACATGTCGTCGTCATGCACCATATGTTGGTGCTTGCGGTAAATGCAGTGTCCGGTGTTGTCCAGTCTAAGGTGCCAGAGCTGGGAATGGAACCCATAGAACACCCCCCCCCCCCCAATAAGAATGGGCACTTTTGTTTAATTCTGGCATTTTGCTGCTTTTTCTCAAGCCACAATAGCCAGTCTCCTCCCTCCACCACCCCCAGCCTCTAATTTAGTGAGGCACCATGCCTTCAAGAATGTTGCAGTGTCTGTAGTGTCCATCTCTGTTTCTTGCCTTAGGTTGCCAGCAGACAGGGGAACCAGCTAAAGATGAATGTGTACGAGGAGAGCCGATTGCGAGCTGGACCACCACACCCTACTCGCAAGCAGACATGTGACAGAGCAACACCAGAGAGAACGTCAGTTCCAAAGAGTGGGAAGAAGCCCCTGGCACACTATTCTACCCTTGCAAAAACCTTAAGACATGGTGGAAGTATTGAGAGGGACTCTCCAAACAAGGTATTCTGAAAATCCAAAGTGAAATTTTACTTGATCATTTCCTTTCCTGGAATCCTGCTAGACCAGTCCAGACAAGTGGAACATTCCAAAACTATGAGCCTAAAACCAAAAACAATGCAGCACCAGTCCAGCAACCATCAGCTGCTGGAGACGAGAGAAATACTGAAGGCCCCTAGCTGCACAAGTGGAGATATCACTGGAGGTTTCTAGTCTTCTCTATTTCCATCAGCTGCTGGCAGGGGGACATAACCTGCTTGTTTGGACTGGTCTAGCAGGATAAACTGGAAACACTTTATGCATAAGTTTATATGCATAACTTTCCAGATCTTCCTGCTAGACCAGTCCAGACTAGTGGATTATTTCCCCCTGCCAGCAGATGGGAGACGGAGAAAAGAAAGTTAAAACTATGCTGTGACATGTAAGGTATTATTAGCACAAAAATAAGTTAGGCTCTCAGTTATGTCCAGGGGATATTAGCTACTGATACCCCGCCCGAAGTTCTATGAGTTATGCTGGTAATGAGCCACTGAAGAAGTCTGGTCTGTAGATATGTTATATTATGACAGCAAGGTAGAAAAATATACAGACATATAGCTAAAGATATATAATTAGAAACATGAAGTAGCAATTTGTTATGACACAGAATTACAATTAGACAAAGTGATAAATCACTAATTAGTAACCAGAAGTCACTGATTCGCTCTGCATTGAGAAAAGTTATGAAATAAGTTTCTAGCTAACCCTTACCCACCCGAAGGAAGAGATAAGGCGGTACCTCGGCTTCGTCTGGCACTCTGGTGGCTGGGGTCCGGAGACTCTGGAGCAGCACAAGTCCAAGGAGGCAGCTAAACTAGATAACGCAAGCTACAGCCCTTTCGGAGGCGAGCCGCGGGAGAACACAGAACCAAAGATATCTGTGAAGGTCCTTAGGAGAACAGCCTTGCACACACAGTTTGTATATCGTGCAGACAGATTAGGTAGCAGAAACCAGGTAAGCAGGGCACAAACAGCAAAAGGCACGCAAGTTCTTCTGCGCAGACTGTATTATTCTTTGAGTCTCCATCCTAGGTCTGATTGGTTGGCACAAGACAGTCCGAGATGTTCTCAGCAAATCAGGAGGTAGGTTACAGGCATCTTTCTTGCAGACAAAGGATCCATAGTACGATGTCATGCGGAGGAAACAGTATATAGTTTCTGGGCGTAGGTACAAGTGTCCAAGGCCAGTAGAACCATCTGTAGATAAGCACCGGAGAAGCAGATGTTCTTGCATGTGGGCAGTGAATTAGCCAGGAACAATGGGCTTCAGTATGCGCACACAAACGCTTGGCAAGCAGTTGCTTGAAGGTCAAGTTTGTGGCTGAACGCAGCAAAAAGTCCTTTGTAGCAGGAACCATCTTGTTTGGTCAGCTTTGGTTCAGGTGTTAGCTGCTGAGCAGGCCAGAGGTCTGCAGGCACAGAATTGCAGGGGTACCAGCCCTACAGACATCACCACTGGCGTAAAACCTAGCACAGCTAGAGGGACACCTCAGTATTTTCTCTGTCTCAGCAGATGGTGAATTCTTCCAGGGATGCCTATAACTCTTGCCCAAACTGCATCTGGGTGCAGTATAGCTTGGTCACTTTCCTTATTGTCCCTCCAGTCCAGTCCCACACTTCTGGGTTGTGCACCTCTTCCAGCAGCTTGGAGACTGAGCATGTCTTCTTTTTGATGACACCAATGTACTTATGCAGCTGGCACCACCTACCAGCCCCAGTATGCTCAGTCTCCAAGCAGCTAGAACAGGTAGTGAGCCAGGGTGCTGGACTCACTGAAGGAACAACTAAGGATAATTGTGATTATTTTGGGGGCTTTAGTTTAGTTTATTTAGTAATGGAGGCGCTCCTGAAAGAGCGAATAGTGGACTTTCTCGTAACCAACAGGTTGCATGATCCGAGGCAACATGGTTTTACCAAAGGACGATCTTGCCAAACAAATCTGTTTGAGTTCTTTGATTGGGTGACCAGAGAACCTAGATCGAGGGCCTGTGATAGATGTGATCTACCTAGATTTTAGCAAAGCCTTTGATACTGTTCCTCATAGGAGGCTTATCAATAAACTCAGCAGCTTGGGGATGGGTCCCAAGATGGTGAACTGGATCAGATGACAGAAGGTGATGGTAAACTGGACTCACTCCGATGAAAGGAAGGTGATTAACGGTGTACCTCAAGGTTCGGTCCTGGGACTGGTACTGTTCAATGTATTTGAGTGATATTACATTAGAACATAAGAGATGCCATACTGGGTCAGACCAAGGTCCATCAAGCCCAGTATTCTGTTTCCAACAGTGGCCAATCTAGGTCATATGTACCTAGCAGTTTCCCCAAGAGACACAAGTTCCACAATGCTTGTACTGGGTCAAGCATTGATATCTTCGGTCACTTCTTAATAATGGTTTATGGACCTTTCCTCCAGGAACTTGTCCAAACCTTTTTTAAACCCAGCTACACTAACAGCCTTTACTACATCCTCCGGTAACAAATTCCAGAGTTTGATTACACGTTGAGTGAAAAAATATTTTCTTTTATTAGTCTTAAATAGTTTACCCTGTAGCTTCATTGCATGTCCCCTAGTCTTTCTATATTCTGATAAGGTAAACAATCGATCTACGTTTACCCGTTCCACTCCGTTCATTAATTTATAGACTTCTATCATATCTCCCCTCAGCCGTCTCTTTTCCAGGTTAAAGAGCCCTAACCTTTTTAGCCTTTCTTCATTGGAGTATCCTTCCATCCCCTTTACCATTTTGGTGGCTCTTCTCTGAACCTTTTCTAAAATCGCTATATCCTTTTTAAGATACGGCGACCAGAATTGCACACAATATTCAAGGTGCGGTCTCACCATGGAACAATATAGAGGCATTATAATATCTTTTGTTTTATTTTCCATTCCTTTCCTTATGATACCTAGCATTCTATTTGCTCTCTTGGCTGCCGCTGCACACTGGGCCGCGGGTTTTAACATGGTATCCACAATGACGCCTAAATCTTTTTCCTGGGTGGTGGTTCCTAATGTGGAACCTTGCATCGTGTAACCATAGTTTGGGTTGTTCTTCCCTAGGTGCATAACCTTGCACTTGTCCACATTAAATTTCATCTGCCATTTTGATGCCTAGTCTTCCAGTTTATCAAGATCCTCTTGCAATTTTTCACAATCCTCTTGGGTTTTAACAACTTTAAATAGTTTTGTGTCATCTGCAAATTTGATAACCTCACTCGTTATTCCACTTTCCAGGTCATTTATGAATATGTCAAAAAGCAGCGGACCCAGCACAGATCCCTGGGGTACACCACTATTCACCTTTCTCCATTGGGAAAATTGGCCATTTAGCCCTACCCTCTGCTTTCTATCTTTTAACCAGTTCCTGATCCACAATAGTACACTGCCTCCTATCCCATGACTCTTTAGTTTTGCCAAAAGTCTCTGATGAGGGACCTTGTCAAAGGCTTTCTGAAAGTCCAGATACACAATATCAACCGACTCACCTTTGTCCACCTGTTTATTCACTCCTTCAAAAAAACATAACAGATTAGTAAGACAAGATCTTCCTTGTCTAAAGCCATGTTGGCTGTCTCCCATTAGGTTGTGACTATCTACATGCTGAGTAATTTTATTCTTTATGATGGTTTCTACCATTTTTCCTGGTACTGTCAGGCTCACCAGTCTGTAGTTTCCTGGATCACCCCTGGAACCCTTTTTAAAAATTGGTGTTACATTGGCGATCCTCCAATCTTCAGGTATTAGAGATGATTTTAATGATAGTTCACAGATTAATGATAGCAGGTCTGCAATCTCATATTTCAGTTCTTTCAACACCCTTGGATGTATACCATCCGGCCCAGGTGATTTGCTACTCTTCAGTTTATCTAATAGTTGTAAGACATCTTCCCGATGTATCGATATTTCCTTCAATTCTTCCGCACCTTTAAATACCACTTCAGTCATGGGTAGCATCCCTACATCTTCCTCAGTAAAGACCGAAGCAAAGAATTCATTCAGTCTCTCCGCTATCGCCTTGTCGCCTCTTAGTGCTCCTTTAACCCCTTTATCATCTAATGGACCAATTGACTCTCACAGGTTTTTTGCTACGAATGTACTTGAAAAGGTCTTTCGCGTTTTTGCTTCCGCAGCAAGCTTCTTCTCAAATTCTCTCTTTACCTGCCTTATCAATGCCTTGCATTTGACTTGCCAGTGCTTGTGCTGTTTCCAGGTTTTGTCGTTTGGCTCTTTTTTCCATTTCCTGAAAGATGCTTTTTTGGCTATAATAGCCTCTCTGACCTCACCTTTAAACCATTCTGGCAGTTTTTTGGACTTCCTTCCACTTTTCTTAAAGCGTGGAATACCAGCTGGTCTGGGCTTCCAAGATAGTATTTTTCAACAACACCCAAGCTTGATGTAAGTCTTTAACCTTTGCAACTGCTCCTTTTAGTTTTTTTCTTAACTGTTTTCCTCATTTTATCATAGTCTCCCTTTCAAAAGTTAAAAGGTAGTACTGTGGATTTCCTTACTATCCCTCCTCCACTAATTAAATCAAAGGCAATCATGCTATGATCACTATTGCCAAGTGGCCCCAACACCCTTATCTCTTGCACTAGATCTGGTGTTCCACTAAGGACTAGGTCTAATATGGCTTCCCCTCTGGTCGGTTCATGAACCAGCTGCTCCAAGAAGCAGTCATTTATTTCATCTAGGAACTTTATCTCCCTAGCATGTCCTGACGTGACACTGACCCAGTCGATACCGGGGTAATTGAAATCACCCATTATTATTACTGCGCTGTAACGTTTGTTAGCTTCCTTGATTTCTTTAAGCATTTCATCATCCATTTGGTCATTCTGGCCAGGTGCTCGATAGTACACCCCCACTGCCATCGCCTTCCCCCTTTATATGGAATTTCAATCCATATAGATTCTACAGCAGATTTTGTTTCCTGCAAAACTTTAATCCTTTCTGAGTCAATGCCCTCTAACATAGAGCGCAACCCCTCCACCAATTTGATCAGCTCTATCATTACGATATAGTTTGTACCCAGGTATCACAGTGTCCCACTGGTTGTCCTCCTTCCACCATGTCTCTGATATTCCAATCATATCTAACCTTTCATTTAGTGTTATATATTCTAACTCTCCCATCTTATTCTTTAGACTTCTAGCATTTGCATACAAGCATTTTAGAGAATGTACTTTATTCATGTTAATTTGGCTATTGTTAGACATGGGTAAATTGGGATCTTTAAGCTCTGTCTGCTCCATACTTGAGGGCATTTGGGCTACTTTACTCTTTTGTGGAACCTCTCTGCTTTTGGTAGTATCCTTCAAGGATACATTCTTCCGAACCATCTGCTCTTGGGCGACTGTCGGCTTTCCCCTAATATCTAGTTTAAAAGCTGCTCTATCTCCTTTTTAAAGGTTAATGCCAGCAGCCTGGTTCCATCCCGGTTAAGGTGAAGCCCATCCCTTCGGAAGAGCCCCTCCTTTCCCCAGAATGTTCCCCAGTTCCTAACAAATCCGAAACCCTCATCTCTGCACCATTGTCTCATCCACGCAGTGAGACTCCGGAGCTCTGCCTGCCTTTTGGGTCCTGCGCTTGGAACAGGAAGCATTTCGGAGAATGCTACCATGGATGTTCTGGATTTCAACTTCCTACCTAAAAGCCTAAATTTTGCCTCCAGAACCTCCCTACCACATTTTCCTATGTCATTGGTACCGACATGTACCAAGACAGCAGACTCCTCCCCAGCACTATCTAAGACCTTATCTAGGTGGCGCGTGAGGTCCGCTACCTTCGCACCAGGCAGGCATGTTACCAGGGGATCCTCACGTCCACCAGCCACCCAGCTATCTACATGCCTAATGATCGAATCACCAACTATATATAACGGCTGTCCTAACCCTTTCCTCATGGGCACATGGCCCTGGAGAAACTTCCTCGGTGCGAGAGGGTTTTACATCACCTGGAGGACAGGTCCTAGTTACAGGATCACTTCCTGCCACACCAGGGTGATGCTCTCCTGTCACGTGACCTCTCTCCTCCATGGCAACAGGGGTGCTGCCAGACTGGAGGTGGGACTTCAGGACTATATCCCTGTAGGTCTCGTCTATGTACCTCGCTGTCTTATGTTTTCCAAGTCTGCTACTTTAGCCTCTAGAGAACGGACGTTCCCTGAGAGCAAAGAGCTCCTTGCACCTAGTGCACACGTAAGACCTCTCACCAACTGGGAGAAAATCATACATGTGACACTCAATGCAAAAGACTGGAAAGCCCCCATCCCGCTGCTGGACTGCTGTCTGCATCTTAGTTTTAAGTTTGTGTCTAGATCTTTAAATTCTTACTTACTAGGGGTTGCTATGGGTATTTATACCAATAAAACTGTACCTAATAAGTTTAATATACCTTGTTCACCTGAAGCTTAATTAATCTCAGGTCCTTAGTGTATGACTGATTTTGGGTAATGAGCTTCACCTGAAAGCACCTCCTGTCTTTTAAGATGTGTAAGTACCTATAAAGCTATGATTATCCCAGGGGTGGGTGTGTGGAGGGAGGGAGAGAAATAACACTTATTAAAAGAGGGCTGCTACATATTACTGAAGGACTGAATGGAAAAGTCTGTCTGTCTTTTTGCAGGTGACACTAAAATTTGCAACAGACTGGACCACCCTGAGGGAGTGTATAGCATGAGGAAATATCTACAAAAGCTAGAAGAATGGTATACTGTTTGGAAGTTAAGATTTAATGTGAAGAAGTGCAGTGTCATGCACTTGGGAAGCAGAAACCTAAGGGAATTGTATACAATAGGGGGCGAGAGGTTGGTGTGCACGGACCAGGAGAAGGACCTCGGAGTGGTTGTTTTAGAGGATTTCAAGGTGGCGAAACAGTGTGACAAGGCAGTGGCAAAAGCCAGAAAAATGCTAGGTTGCATACAGAGAGGAATTACCAGCAGAAAGAAAGCGGTACTAATGCCACTGTAAAAGTCGCTGGTGAGGCCTCATTTGGAATATTGTGTTCAGTTTTGGAGATCATATCTCACAAAGGATATAAAAAGACTGGAAACGGTTCAGAGGAAGATGACCTAAATGATTTGGAGCCTGCATCAGAAGACATATGAGAAGAGACTCAAAGACCTAAATATGTACGTTCTGGAGGAGAGGAGAGGCAGGGGAGATATGATTCAGACCTTTAAATACTTAGAGTATTAATGAACAATCAAACCTCTTCAAAAGATGGGGAAGCTGTAAAACTAGAGGGCATAACATGAAGCTGCAAGGGGATAAACTGAAAGGCAACATCGGGAAATACTTTTTCACTGAAACGGTGGTGGATGCTTGGAATGCCCTCCCGATGGAAGTGGCGGGGGGCCAGTACAGTGACGGCGTTCAAAGTAGCTTGGGACAGACACAGTGGATCCCTTTATAGCCACAGGATAAAATCAAAATAATCATAACGCTCTTATATCTCAACAAATACGGATGATCTACACGGAGCGGTGGGTATACCCCTAAACAAAGGCATGGTGAAGGGTGACCTGCACGGAGCAGCAGGGGCACCTACTCTTACCGCCTGGCTGGGCAGACTAGATGGACCATACTGGTCTTGATCTGCCGTCATATGTTAGTTAAAATTAAACTAGCAAACTAAATTAAACTGCGAAGAAAAAATAACAGAATACCTGGCTAAGTAAGAGGGAGACCCCCCCCCCCAGTACCCCCTGGGTGCAAAGGATGGGGCTTCGGGAATTCCTTTTTATTTTGCTTTTGCTCTCTTGTTTCTAAGGGCGTTTTTGTTTTGGTTTCCTTCTCAGCCTGTTTTTGTTCTGCTAAGCTAGGGGCCAGTCCACAGACCATGCCGGCTAGACCATAGTGTTTAGTTTGCAGGGCTCAGAGGGGGGCTGTTTCAGATATGATCATTTGCCACGGATGGAACAGGACTTGCAGGAGAGCTCTGAGCAGGAGAGGATTCCCGCATTGTCCCAGGACGATGTAGTGGAGGGGAGGTCAGAGGAAGCGGGTACTGCACCTCCGCTACTAGAGTTGGCAAGTGGGTCCCAGGCCTCTCCCAGACATTCTACATCTCAGGGTCCTGGGTGATTTCTCCCCTAAATTTGTTCTGCATGCACCAGCAAGGAGCAAAGGCCCTCTCTTTGGTGCAGGGGCAGGGCAGAAAAGGGGCAGCAGATGCGAGAGAGAGCCGGCTGCTGAGACCTCAAAGAGGTTTAAGCCTTCAGAGGACTGGGGAGAGTAGTCTTCATAGTGGGAAGGAATCCCAGTTAGCAGGTAAGGTCCAATTTAACTTTAGATCCCAGTGGATGTATGAGTTACCCTTTTCTGGTTGATCTGTTACTTTGGGGGATAGCTCCTGGTTAGGAGAGCCAGCATAGCTTGGGTGGGGGTGTATGATCACGAGGATCCTTCTGAGAGACCCTTAACTGTATATTGGCCCTTTTTCTTTTCTGTTCTTTTAAACAACAACAACAAAAAAGTATAAATTGTCTGGGAGTCTTCTGCACGGCTCCATGTAGCTCCTTTTCGTTCCTCTAGTCCAGTCCCTGAACCATTGAGTTTAGAATCTCCTCCAGCAGCTTTGGAGACTGACAACATGTCATCGCTTTGATGACCTCAGCATATATATAGGCAAGGACCACCCCCTCATCTCCAGTACTTTCAGTCTCCAAGCAGCTGGAGAAGCTTCTGAGCTCTAGGCTCACTCAGCACAAATAAGCAGAGCTAGGGATCTAGTTTGTAATTTCAATTTAAGTGTAGTTAATTGATTTGGGTTTCATTTGGTGTTTTTCAGTGAAGGTGCTGCTGCTGGGGGTGTCCCTTGGCTGTTGCTGGCCGGACTCTCTGTGTCTCCTCTTTTCTATCTCCCTCTTCACTTCCCCCCGCCTCCCTCCCCCCCCCAGTTGGGGCTCCCCCCTTCACTCTAACGAGCATTCGGGGGGTAACACAGCACCTTCGCCTCCCTGCTCCCGAACCCGCAGTAACAGGTGAGGAGCAGGTTGCAGGCTCAGGATCGGAGCGTCAGGAGTGCAGAAGGCTCAAGCGCAGACGAAACGTGCTGAAAACAGCCGGAGCCGCGGTCCGGCTGAGCTCCGGCATGTTTAAAGGCCTCCTCCCGGTCTGGGCAGTTACTGGAGGTGAGTCTGGCAGCGGCGGACAGCGTCATTTAGCCTGGGGGAGAGAGCGGGAGCGCAGACCGGGCTCGTGCGTCCAGGCCGCCCGCTCAAATTCGTGCGGGAAGCACGGCGGCCATTTTGAAGGCCGCGAGGTAGATTAGTGTTCCTGGGGCGGTTTGCCTTTCAGTGAGGTTTTGGGAGTTTTAAGGCCTCATTTTTGCATTTGTTTGCCGGCACGGGGCTGTGCAGTTAGCTGGGGCGTCAGGTGTTGTAAAAAAAAAAAGGCATAGTGCTTACCCTAGTTAGAACTGCTAGGGGACGGCAGTCTTTCTGTACAAAGGGGCATGCCGGCCAAGCCACGTTGTTTGTTTGGTGTGTGGTACAAGGAAAGGGGAGCTGTTGGAGTCCGGTGTGTGTAGGCCCTGCGCCCGCAAAGCGACCCTCTGGAAGGGACCAGCGGAGACCAGTTGGGGTATAGCCGGGAGAAGGGGGAATCCCTGCCCACCTCGGGGGTCTCTGCAGAGCAGGTATCGGGTTCTGCCTCGGGGGATGGGGCAGTTCCTCCGCCAATGGCTAGCCAGGTGAGGGGTCCGGTGGGGATTCCGCCGGACGTCTTCTCACTCATGCAGCAGGCCTTTGCCTTGTTGCAGAAACCAGTCAAAAAACGTGGGTAGCAAGGAAGGAACTTTATTAGAACACTCTTACTCAATAAGCCAGGCCCGACACAGGCCGTGTTTCGCTTATGCCTTCATCAGGGGCTTTTGGCTATAAAAACACATAAATGTTAATGTTAAAACCATAAATACATTAAAATACCAAGATAAAAACAAATCATAAGGGCACATAATTAATACACCTAATATCCATACATAAAAAAATGACATTAAGACCATCATAAATAATTAAAAAATTAAAAATCATAAAAACACAATATAGAGCACAGCTAATAGCCATACATAAATGATTAATTACAAATGATAAACATGTATAAAATACTATGTTAAATTCATACATATCTAAACATGAATACCATAAAACATATCTCACATTAAAGGAGTGACAATAAAAATTACTAAATGATACTTAAAAGAGCGACATTAAAAATACCATATAAACATACTAAAAGATAATAGAATCCTTGTTCTGTAATTACCTGTGTGTTCTATATCTGGTACCTTGCCACTCTGTATATGCTATAGTGAAAGAGATAGAGGACTCCATGAATCATTACACCTAACACTAATACTTATTATAATAAGAAGAAACAAAGAAAAAAGCGCAACAGGATCGATGTGAACCAAAAGAAATTAAAAATGAAAATTCATCAAACTTTTCTTATAGTAACTTCTCCAGTAATTCCGACCATTTATGTCAATTCCAAAATCCATAAGTCTTTGGAGAATCCGCCTGGGCGTCCAATCGTATCGGCGATTAGTTCACTCTTTGAACCTATATCTCAATCTTTGGACATTTTGTTGCGTCCATTCATTGAAAATATGTGGTCATACGTTCGAGATTCATCACAGGTGATTAAGGTTTTGGCAAATATATTGAATTTTGAAAATGTTTTGTTGGTGACTCTGGACATAGAGTCCTTATATACAAATATTCCGCAAAAGGATGCTTTGATAATTGTAGAACGGCATTTATATAACAGAACCAGTCAGACGCATCCCTACTGCATTTCTTATGGATTTGGCCCGGTTGGCCTTGTGTGAAAACTATTTTTGTTTTCGGGATAATTTTTATCAGCAGGTCAAGGGAGTGGCTATGGGGTCATCTAGTGGGCCAGATATTGCGAATTTATATGTATTCGACTTTGAGGAGAAATAAATAAAAGACAATCCATTTTCTGTACAGATAAATTGTGGCTGAGATATATCGATGAAATATTAATTTTGTGGGACGGAACGGTGGAGCAATTGTCAAAATTCAATGAGTGGATTAATACTTGTGATATGAATCTCCGGTTTCAGTTGACGTATGACTTTCAGAAAATACCATATTTGGATCTTCTTATTAAAGAAAACTGAAAAAGGATTCAGCACTACATTATATAGAAAACCAACAGACAGAAATAAACTATTACATTATAGTAGTTTTCATAATAAGGCACTTAAAAACAACTTACCCTATGGTCAATTTCTTAGAGCTAAGAGGATATGTACCTCAGATTCTGATTTTGAGCAGCAGGCTGTCATTATAAAGAACCGTTTAGAGACAAGGCAATATTCATCTTATCAAATAAAAAAAAGCATATAATAAGACATGCCAATCTTCACGAGAGCAGTTGTTACAAATGAGAGTGAAGGAGAATCGGGGCGATATGGTATGTCCCCTACTTTACTCAATTCATTCACAGAAGATTAAGAAAATCCTGAAAAAATATTGGTATTTGATTCAGACACTTCCGGGTTTTGCAGAGACTAATTTAACTATTGCATATAAACGTAATGTTAATTTACGAAACATGTTGGTTCCTTCAGCGTTCACCGAGCGTAAGTTTCTTTCAGAAACTTCTTTCTTGCAGAAACCAGTCAAAAAACGTGGGTAGCAAGGAAGGAACTTTATTAGAACACTCTTACTCAATAAGCCAGGCCCGACACAGGCCGTGTTTCGCTTATGCCTTCATCAGGGGCTTTTGGCTATAAAAACATATAAATGTTAAATGTTAAAACCATAAATACATTAAAATACCAAGATAAAAACAAATCATAAGGGCACATAATTAATACACCTAATATCCATACATGAAAAAATGATATGAAGACCATCATAATTAAAAAATTTAAAAATCATAAAAACACAATATGGCATCGGTCGTTGCGGCGCGTCGATATGTGGCTGAGAAACTGGGCGGCGGACGGCTTGTCTAAGGCTCGTCTCAGTAAGCTTCCATTTCGGGGTAAGCTGCTATTTGGAGAGGATTTGGAGAAGTTGGTTAAAGACCTGGGGGAGTCCAAGGGGGGGATGTCTGCCGGAGGATAAGCCTAAGCAGGGCCGGGGGGCTTCCGGGCCCAAGGGAACTCAGCGGGAGTTTCGTAGGTTTCGGTCCTCTCGGTTTGGCCAATCGCAATGCGGAAGGTTTCCAGTGCGGGGCCAGGGATTTCGGGGGGCAGGCAGAGGTTTTGCACCCTTTCAGTCCTCAACCGTTAAGTCGCAATGAGATAAGGCGGACTCGGGTAGCGGTGCTGCCCGTGGGAGGTCAATTGTGGGAGTTTTACCCTGCCTGGGTCCACCTTACGTCAGACCAGTGGGTCCTAGAAGTCATTCGAGAGGGTTATGTGCTAGAGCTCCATCGGCCCGTGTTAGATTCCTTTTGTCCTGTCGCCTTGCAGGGCTCCGCACAAGGTGCGCACGGTGACAGATACGCTGCTCTGCCTTCTCAGGCTCAGGACCGTGGTTCCCGTTCCCCCGGAGCAGTGCGGGTGCGGTCGATACTCCATCTACTTCGTAGTGCCAAAGAAGGAAGGCGCGTTTCGCCCAATTCTGGATTTGAAGAGGGTGAATCGTTGTCTCAGAGTGTCTCATTTCCGGATGGAGACGTTGCGTTCCGTGATTGCGGTGGTCAGGGAGGGGGAGTTTCTGACGTCGTTGGACCTCACGGAGGCCTATCTGCATATCCCTATTCGGCAGGAGCATCAGAGGTTCCTGCGCTTTGCGCTTCCCATGGGGCATTTCCAGTTTCAGGCGATGCCCTTTGGGTTGGCGACAGCGCCTCGAGTGTTCACCAAGATCATGGTAGTGGTGGCGGCGGCGCTGCGAAAGGAAGGGGTGCTGGTGCATCCGTATTTGGACAATTGGTTGATTCGGGCAAAGTCCAGAGAGGAAAGTGTCAGAGCCACCGCCCGGGTGGTGCCGTTATTGGAAAGCCGGGGCTGGGTGGTCAACCGTGCGAAGAGCAGCCTAGTCCCTTCACAGTCCCTGGAGTATTTTGGGGGCGCGTTTCGAGACGGGGTCAGGCAAAGTGTTTCTCCCGGCGCACCGAGCTCGCGCATTGCAGAGTTTGGTGCGAAAATTTCTGTCTCTGCTAGCACCGACGACGTGGCATTACCTTCAACTGCTCGGGACGATGGCGCTGTCTATCGAAGTGGTGCCATGGGCCAGGGCGCACATGAGACCATTGCAGAGGGCTCTTCTGTGGCGGTGGTCCCATCAATCGAACCAGTTATCGCACCATCTCATCTGCCCGCTGGAGGTGCAGTGGGAGCTGGGATGGTGGTTACGGAAGGAGAGTTTGGAAGCCGGCATGCCACTGGAGCCTCCATCCTGGAGACTTTTGACAACGGATGCCAGTCTGCTGGGATGGGGAGCGCATTGCGAGGGCAGATTAGCCCAGGGACGGTGGTCTCGGGAGAAGGAATGGTCCATCAACAGGTTGGAGATGCAGGCAGTGTATTTGACCCTTCAGGAATTTCATACATGGTTGATGCAGGCAGCTGTAAGGGTGCTGTCCGACAATGTGGCGATGGTAGCCTACATCAATCGGCAGGGCGGCACGGGCAGTGCGGCCCTGGAAACGGAAGCGAGTCAGCTGTTAGATTGGGCCGAACAGAATCTGCGGTGTCTGTCGGCGCAGCATGTGACTGGAGTGGACAATACCGAAGCGGATTTCTTAAGTCAACGGAGGGTGGATCTGGGGGAGTGGGTGCTTCATCCGGAGGTATTCACCCTACTGGTGCGTCGTTGGGGTCCTCCGGTCATGGATCTGATGGCAACCTTCGAGTCGGCAAAGGCGGCAAGATTTTCCAGCAGGAGGCGGGAACGAATGTTGGAGGGGCTCGATGCGTTGGCTCAAGGGTGGCCAAGGGCAGGCCTACTCTGTGTTTCCACCTTGGGCCCTCATAGGTCGAGTGGTGCAGCGCATAGAGCGGCACCAGGGCCGAGTGATCCTGACTGGCACAGGAGGCCATGGTATGCAGACTTGGTACGGCTACTGGTGGACGACCCGTGGAAGCTCCCTCAGCGGGAGGATCTGTTGCAGGGGCCGTTACGGATGCCTCAGGTGGCTCGATTCTCGCTTACAGCATGGCTCTTGAAAGGGCTAGGATGAGGGCTAAAGGTTATTCTTCAGCAGTCATTTCTACTTTGCTGAAGGCGGTCTACGTCACTGGCTTATATTCGGATATGGCGCGTTTTTGAAGGTTGGTGTGCGGAGCGAAGTCTACGTCCACTAGGGGCGTCGGTTCCTCAGATTCTTTCTTTCCTTGCAAGATGGTGTGGAGAAGGGATTGGCAGCGAGCTCTTTGCGAGTGTAGTTGGCAGCGATTTTCTTGTTTCCGGGGCAAGATACAGGGGCAAGTGTTGAAGGCGCATGGCGACATCCGAAGGTTCTTGCGGGCGGTGTTGGTCATGCGGCCTCCGCGGAAAGGCTCTGCTCCGGCGTGGGACCTGAACTTGATGTTGGAGGCTTTGGTCAAGCAGCCGTTTGAGCCGTTGGGGAAGGCCTCGGTAAAGGACCTGATGTTGAAAACGGTGTTTCTTGTGGCTATTTGTTCTGCTCGCAGAATTTTGGAGTTGCAAGCTTTATCTTGTCAGGAACCGTATCTCTCCTTCTTTGATCATAAAGTGGTGCTACGCACAGTGCCGGCGTTTTTGCCTAAGGTGGTCTCAGTGTTCCATGTCAACCAGGTAGTGTGTCTCCTGGTATTTTCGGGAGAGCGGGGTGTGAAGTCGGATAGCAGATTGCATCTTCTGGATGTGCACCGCGGCACAATGTCTTTCCGTAGGTCAGACAGGTTGCTGCTCATGACATTTGGTGGCCCGCGGAAGGGGGAAGCAGTGGCAAAATCGTCTATCTCCAGATGGTTGAAGGAGACTATTGCGGCTGCCTACATTTTGAAAGGTAGGGTGGTGCCGGACGGTCTCCGAGCTCATTCCACTAGGGCGCAGGCGGCATCTAGTCTGGTGCCCTTCGGGGACATTTGTAGGGCGGCTACTTGGTCGTCGTTGCATTCCTTTGCAAAGCATTATAGGCTTGATATGCAGGCGATGGAGGATGTGTGTTTTGGGTCGGTGGTACTTCAGGCTGGGTTAGCCGGGCCCTCCCGGTGACATTCACTGCTCTGTTACATCCTCAATGGTTCCGGGACTGGACTAGAGGGACGAAAAGGAAGAGGAAGTTAGACTTACCTGCTAATTGTTGTTCCTTAAGGAACTCTAGTCCAGTCCTGGATCCCGCCCGGGGTAGTCTCGTTTCAGCCTGAAGTGCAGCTTCTGTGGTGATGTGTTTGGTGGAGGGGTTTTCCTTGGGAGGCTCCACCGGTCAGGGCAGCTGGAATCCTTTCGCAGCAGTGTTTACTTCGCGTGGGAGCTGCTATTTTTTTTCAGTCAGTTTAAAAAAAAAAAGAATAAAGTAAAATAAGAGTAGGGATAAAGAAGATGTTGTTGTTTAACAATTCTTATATACCGCGCTATTTCTTATCAGTGCGGTTTACATCGAACAATAAACACTTGGACACACATATTTTGTCCTATGTTTACATAAAACAGGGTTTTAACATGGAGTTAACTGGGGAAACTATATGAGAACATATGAGAATTTAGCTTCAAATAAATAATGGGTTGAATCATAACAGATTTACAATCCGAGTTAGATTACAGCGTATTTGTACTCTGCTGGTAAAGAAGAGTTAAAGTGCTGTCGTATCATACTGGTGTACAGACGGATTGCAGTTCTAGTATGCATGTGTTCTCAGGTGACATGGCTGGGTGAGTGTCCGGGGGGGGGGGAACATCAGACTGTGTAAAGTGCAAAAGGAATAGGTGATGTTTAAGGGCCTTTCTAAATTGCTTGAGGTCCCTGATTGCCCTTATGCTAGACGGGAGTTTGTTCCAACATCTGGGGGCGTAGCTTGTAAATGCTCTATTGATGGTTGATTGGTTACGTTTTATAGATTCGCTTGGTATCACTAGAGTATTTTCTGCAAGTGCTCTTCTGGATCTGTTGGGGGTGTGAATGAGCAGATCAACAATTGAGGAGGGTGATGTTTTATTGAATGCTTTGAAGGTAATAAGGAGGGTCTTGTATAGGATTCTGGATCTAATTGGGAGCCAGTGAAGCTCTTTTAATATAGGTGAAATATGTTCCCTCCTGGATGCTCCGCACAGGACACGAGCCTCTGCATTCATAGTCATCTGTAGCGGGTTCAGGGTGTTTTTAGGGAGGCCACGTAGTATTATATTAGCATAATCAAAGTGAGGTGTCACTAGGGCTTGGAAAACAGTTCGGAAGTCGTCAGTTTCCATCATGGGTCTCAGGTGGCGGAGGGTTTTGATTTTGAAGTAAACAGATTTTACTGTGCGTTTGATGTGATCTTTGAAGTCCAAGTGTTGGTCTAATATTACCCCCTAGATAACGTATGTTGGATTTGACCGGAAGTTCTGCGTCATGTTGAGATTTAGTCATCCCTCGATGGTATATTGTTAGTGGTTGAGTTATCTATTCCCTTACTTGTTTAACTACTTATTTGTTGCTCTGCTGAGTCTGCTTTGTCAATAGGTACTGGAGATGAGGGGGTGGTCCTTGCCTATATATATGCCGAGGTCATCAAAGCGATGACGTGTTTTCAGTCTCCAAAGCTGCTGGAGGAGATTCTAAACTCAATGGTTCCGCAACTGGACTAGAGTTCCTTAAGGAACAACAATTAGCAGGTAAGTCTAATTTCCTCCTCCTTAGCATGTAGCTGATTGGGGTTTCCTCCCTGCGCCGCCTTCCACCCCCCCCCCCCCCCCAACTGTCCCTGCTCCCGGGGGATTGCAGCACTGAGGCTATAGTGGGTCGCCACCTCTTCCAGCAGGCAACTGCAGAGGATTGCCACCTGAACTTCGCCAGCGGCAAAAAGGGGCCACTACACCTAACTGAGTGTTTGTGTTCCCGCCTGACATTCCTGGCCTATGCAGGCCACACGCCAGCGGCAAATAGGACTGCAGCACCTAACTGTGAGAGCTTGCTGCAATTCCACCTATCCCGCCAGACATCCCTGGCCTGTGCAGGCCATGCACCAGTGGCAAAAAGGGGTCGCTGCACATAACCATGAGTGTTTGCCACAATCCCCTTTCCCACCTGACATCCCCAGCCTGTGCAGGCTGCTCATCAGCGGCAAAAAGGGGCCTCTGCACTGAACTCTGAGTGTGTGTTGTGATCCTGCATTTGCTGCCTGACATCCCTGTCCTGTGCAAGCCACGCACCATTTTTCCTTCCTTACGGCCTTCAGCTCCTGGTAGTTTGAAACTGGTTTCGGTGCAGCTTGGCCACCCAAGACCCCAGGTAGTATGAGATACCCCTCTGGTGGTGGTCCTCTCTTTTCCTCTTGGGGTGAGCTCCTGACTGCGAGAACCAGTGAAACTCGGTGGTGCGTTAGGGTCAGTGCCTACCTCATTGCCCTGATGCCTTGGCTGCAGTAAGTAGCGAGTGTTCCCTTATTGATTGTCACTGCGCAGCTTGCACAGCCAGTCCAGGGGAGACGTCTGCCAATTCAGCGTCTTTGTTTGCAGTTCCAGCTCCCGATGCAGTTGAGGCTTCATTGCTGCCTTCCACATCAGGGATTATCAGCTCTCTTCTCCAGGTGGACCTGCTGTTCTTGCAATGCTGAATATCACCATGGGACCAGCTCCTGTGACTTAGAGGGAGTCTGCTCTCCCTCTGTTTCCACAGTCGCAGCACTCCCAGCCACGGCAGTTGCAAGTATTTCAGCTACAACAACTGTTTGGACCCGCAGCGGAAGATTTTTCACCTATCTTCCAATATGCTTGAGGGCTATGGAAGGGAGGTCAAAGTCTCTTATTTCCTCTCGGTCGGGCCCATCTACTCCTCCCATAGTCCTTGTGGCGGTTCCTGCAAATGATCAAGAGGGTAGGACTGTCCGTAAGGGTCCATGGCCCCCTCCAAAGTCCCTTAGTGGAACGAGGCAGAAGTTTTCAGCGATGAGTACCCTGAAGACATTTCCCATGATGACTCTGGTTCAGCTGCCTGAAATACAGAGGAGGCGGAACTCTTTCAGGGGAGGACCATAGCAAAACTCGCATGGTGCGTCTGTCGCCGAGAGGAGATCTCTTCCCTCACCACCTTGATTGTCTAGATTTGCCACTGAAATGCACATTCTGGATCTCTCTGGACTGGCCCCAACTCCCTCCATTTCTGATCCTGGCATCAGGAGGTATTCGAGTCTTTCCTTTCCCTCTGGAGTTTCTCCTGATGCACCCTTCAAGAAGGCCCAGCGATTGGGTCACTGGACAGCCTTGGAAAGTAGTTGCAGTTTCCCAGGGTTGACATGTTAATCACTGCGGTCACCAGCATACCACCATTTCCATAGAAGTGGAGCTTCCCTTCAGGATCTGCAGGGCCAGAGGGTGAAAAACGCTTCAAACGACCACCTCTTTCTCCTCCCTAGCCCTTCAGGTGACAAATGGGGCAGCCTCTGTACACGTGTCCTCATCCCACTGGGTTCAGCTCCTTCCAGAGGATGAGTATTCGGGCGACCTTGGTGTATGCCTTTTATGATCTCTTATGCCTTTCCACGCAGGGAGTTGCAGCGGTGACAATGGCTCGCCAAGGCCTATGGTTCAGAAACTGTTTGGCAAATGTCACATCTAAGGGCACTTAGCCAAATTGCCCTTTAGGGACAGGCTCTTGTTTGGCGAGCACTTGAGAAAGTTAATCAAGGACCTCAGAGGCCAAGCCCCAGTGGCTGCCAGAGGATAAACCTAAGAGTTGCTCCACACACTCTTCTTCTTCGTCATTGGGAGCGTCATCTTCGCTGCCGAAGTTCCACGATTCTCGTCAGTAGCAACAGAATAAGCAGACCCCCTCCTCTTCTGGATCAGGATTCAAGTCCCAGTCCTTTCAAGGACGCTGGGCCTATTCTCAGACTTCCGTTGCGGGAAAGCCCTCTTCCTCTCGCCACTTCCACTGACTGTTCCAGGACCCATTCCTACCTTCTGCAAGTGAGAGGCCGTCTGTGACAGTTTTTATCATGAATGGGTGCTCAACATTATAATACAAGGATATGTTTTAGAGTGTGCTGAAAAGGGTCAACTGCAGTTTGAGAGTTCCATGGTTCCCCATGGAAATGCTGTGGTCTGTTATCCAGGCAGTCCAGAAGGATGAGTCCTCACCTCTTTGGATTTGGCAGAGCCCTATGTTCACATTCCCATCTGGGAGGCCAGCAGCGCTTTCTCCAGTTTGTGATTTTGATCACTTCTTACCAGTTTTGTGCAATGCTCTTCAGCCTGGCCATCGCCCCTTGGATGATTTTGCCAAAGGGCTGAATGGAAAGTCTGTCTTTTTGCAGATGACACCAAAATTTGCAACAGAGTAGACTCCCCTGAGGGAGTAGTTAACATGAGGAAAGATCTACAAAAGCTGGAAGAATGGTTTAATGCTTGGCAGTTAAGATTTAATGTTAAGAAATGCAGTGTCATGCATTTGGGGAGCAGAAATCCAAGGGAATTTTGTGCATTAGGGGGTGAGAGATTGGTGTGCACGGACCAGGAGCAGGACCTCGGAGTGGTTGTTTCTGACAAACTCAAGGTGGCAAAACAGTGTGACAAGGGTGTGGCAAAAGCCAGAAGGATGCTGGGTTGCATACAGAGAGGAATTACCAGCAGAAAGGAAGAGGTACTAATGTCACTGGTGAGGCCTCACTTGGAATATTGTGTTCAGTTTTGGAGACCGTATCTCGCAAAGGATATAAAAGGCTGGAAGCGGTTCAGAGGAAGGCAATCAAAATGATTTGGAGCCTGCGCAGGAAAACTTATGAGAAGAGAAATGAAGACCTAAATATGTACACTCTGGAGGAAAGGAGGGACAGGGGATATATGATTCAGACCTGTAAATACTTAAGAGTATTGATGGACAAACAAATCTCTTCTAAAGATGTGGAAGCTGTAAAACTAGAGGGTATAACATGAAGCTGCAAGGGGGTAAACTGAAAGGCAATGTCGGGAAATCCTTTTTCACTGAAAAGGTGGTGGATGCTTGGAATGCTCTCCTGATGGAAGTGGTGGGGGCAAACAGTGTCAGAATTCAAAATGGCATGGGACAGACACAGTGGATCCCTTTATAGCAACAGGATAAAATCAAAATAAGCATAACTATCTCTTACATCATGAACAAATAGGGGTAACCTATACGGAGCGGTGGGTACACCCCTAATCAAAGGCATGGGGAGGGGTGACCTGCATGGAGCAGCTAGTGCACCTCCTCTTGCTGCCTTGCTGGGCAGACTAGATGGACCATATTGGTCTGTATCTGCCGTCATATATACTATGTTAGTTGTGGCAAGACTGAGGTATGAGGGCATCTGCATACACCCTTACATGGATGATTGGCTTATCTGGGCCAAGTCTCAGCCAGAAACCATTTAGGGCACTTTGAGTGATCCAACTCTTTGAGCGGCTTTGCTGGGTCATCAACAGCAGCGAGAGTTGCCTGATGCAGTCTCAGAACCTGAACTTTCTTGAGGTCCGTTTCGATGCCCTCATAGGCAAAGTCTTCCTTACGGGGACTGCTGAGCTAAGTTCCATGGCCAACTTCTGGACTGTTTTGGGAACTCAGCTCCCACAACTTGGGATTACCTTCATCCTTTGGGAGCTATAGCTGCAACCCTGGAGCTGGTGCCCTTGGCACAAGCACACATGCATCCTCTGCAGCGAGCCTTGCTGACTGGCTGGTTCCTTTGCTCACGGAACTATAAAGTCCAGCTGCTGCTTCCTCTCTCGTATCGACGCAGCCGCCTCTGGCAGGCCTTCCCCGACAACAAGTTGAGGGGGATGCCCCTTGAAACTCCAGCACGGGTGCTCCTCACCACTGGTCAGTATCTCCAGTTGGGGAGTTCACTATCTTGGCCAGACTGCACAGGTGCAGTGGTCTCCAGTGGAAGCAAAATGGGCCATTTATTGCCTAGAGGCCAGGGCCATCCATCTGGCTTTGCTGCACTTAAGTGAGCTGCTCAAAGGGAGTGCTGTGCAAATCCTTTCAGGCAAAGCAACCGCGGTGGGTTATGTCCCTACTGTTTCCCTGTGTGGAACTGCACCTCCAAGCGCTTAAGTAGCAGAAGTAGTAGTAGTACAGCCCAGCCCAGCACATCACAGGTGAGGATAGTCGGGAAGTGGATTTCTTTAGCAGTCACCTTGATCCCAAGGATCGTGAACTTGCCCCATGGGCATTCAACTGGATAGTGGATCGGTGGGGCCTCCCGGGGGTGGACTGGATGTCTATGGTAGCCAGTGCCAGGGTCTCCTCCTTCAGCCATTGTTCAAAGCCCAAGTCCAAGAGGGTGGACATACTGGTCCACCCCTGGTCCCCAGATCACCTGCTCTGTGTTGCTTCCCGTGGGCCATGCTACCCAGAGTCCTTTAAAGCATCAAGGGTCACCTGAGTCTGATCATGGTGGCCCCATACTGGCCTCATCAGCCATGGTACATGTGCATTCTGTCTCCTCGCCTCCCAGCCCCTGTTCCTCGGAGACAGGAGGGGCTTACTATAGCACGGTTGCCTAAGGTGTAAGGGCTCTTCCTTTGTGAAGATCAGGCGGCGCTCCACCTCTTTTTGTCTTATACTTGGGTCTGGTATCTCTTTGAGAACTGGTGTCATCGATGTCTCTCTTCCCCATAAAGGGTCTTGATCTCCTCAATTTTAGCCTTCCTTCAAGAGGGAGTTGAGAAGGGTTTGTTGAGCTCAATCAGGGTACAGGCAGTGGCACTTTCCTGTTTTTGTGGTCCGGTGGCGGGCCATGTGCTGACGGTGCACCAGGATGTGAGCCACTTTCTCCATGGGGTTTGGACCCTTCGTCCACTAGTAAACCCCATAGTCCTGCCATGGGACTTGATGCTCTTTCTCCAAGCGCTCACATGTCTGCCCATCGAGCTGCTCAGGCAGGGTACCATCAAGGATCTGTCCCTGAAAACAGTGTTCTTGATAGCTATCACTTCGGCGCAGCAAATTTCAGAATTGCAGGCACTTTCCTGCAGCAACCCTTTATTGGCATTCTCGGCTGAAGGGGTGACCTTTTACCCTGTTCCCACCTTGCCCAAAATGCGCTCTCCCTTTCACATCAGTCTGTTGCTGTTGCCAGCCTTTTTGCCAGATCAATGCACCAGATCAGACAAGGGCTTGCGTTTTGTGGACTTCCGTCATGCACTCTTGCAGTATTGAAAGTGACTAATTACTTTCATCTTTCCAGTCACTTCTTTGTCCTTTTTCACTGGATCCTGGAAGAGAAGGCAACGTCCATGGCGACCCTAAGTTGCTGGACCAGACACTCGCCTCAGCCTACCTGATGGAGGGTAGGCCTGTTTCCCCGACCTCAAGGCTCATTTGACTCTAGCCCAGGCAGCTTACTGGGCAGAGTCATCTCGTGCGTCTCCCTTGAACAATAGCAGGGCAGCTACTTGGTCCTCTTTGGCTCCTTCGCGTGGCGCTTCTGGCTAGAAATGCATGTCCAAGTGGCCATGCGGTTTGGCTCAAGTGTTCTTCCGCTGCACTTTCTTCCTGCCCTGGGATGGAGTAGCTTTGTTACTTCCCACTAGTCTGGACTGGTCTAGCAGGAAGATCTGGAAGGAGAAATTTTACTTGCCATTAATTTCCTTTCCTGGAGTCCTGTTAGACTAGCCCAGGATCCATCCCCGTTCAGCCTCGTGCCTTGGACTGCAAACTTCTGTATATATGTCCCTTCGTACTATGCAGAGATTTTATATAGTTGCCCTCGTTGAGGAGTTCCTTGGGAGGATTTGACTACCTTCCATTGCTTGTTAGGAAAATACTGAGGGCTCCCTCTAGCTGTACTATGTTTTATACCAGTGGTGATGTCACTGCATAGTTTTACTTTTTTTTTTTTTTTTCGTTGTCTCCCATCTGCTGACAGGGGGGAAATAACCCACTAGTCTGGACTGGTCTAGCAGGACTCCAGGAAAGGAAATTAACAGTAAGTAAAATTTCTCCTTAATGCATTGGCTGCACCTCTGCATGTCAACCTCCTAGGTTTTAGTGGGGAGGATACGTTTTCATATGTTTTTATTTGTGATATGTATATAAGCAAATCCATGTTATTGAATGGATCTTGAATAGAGAGGTTTGGGAACACTGAATTCATTTACATTAGAGGATACACCACTGTTGCTGCTGCTAGGTGCATCCATTCTGGGCCTCTGCAGTGGTAGAACAGTCAAATCATGTTCGCTCGCATCAGTAGGTTGTGCTGATTCAAGTAAGCTAGTTATACAATCCAGTTGCATATAAAACCTTTCCACCTGACCACACAATTACATCTAGCCCTTAATCATCTGTTTACTCATCCATCTGGCATTGTGCAAGAAAAGGGAGAGAAGGGGGGCGGAGCCTGATGTCCAGCGGGATGGTCGCATAACGCTGAGGCTCCCGAGAGGCCTACTCAGAATCCTGAACTAACACCTCACTAACTTAGAACTTCTACTCTGATCTTGCCGGGGCACATTGGTGAGATGGCGGGGACCAAACCAACGCGCCTGGAATTTGGATCTCCAGCGGCTTCTCACCGCAAACGCTCCAAAACTGAACCTCCGTCCCCGCAGAAGGGGCCGGCCTTGTGCGAGGGCCCCGAAATGCAGCAGGAAATCCTCGTAGAGATTAGAGGGGTCAAAAACCTTGTGCAGGCAAACGGTGAAGCACTCCGAGCGCTGCGGGAAGATTTTGGTGTGCTGCAAAGCAAGCTAGAAGGGCTTTCTTCGCGTCAGGACAAAATGGAGAGCATATTGGACTCCCATGCGGCCCGGTTGTCCAAACTCGACAAAGTTGAACGACAGGTGCGGGCCTTGCAGAAAGAGGTGGAAGATGGCAATAACAGATGGCAATAACAGATGGCAACAACATACGACTCGTGGGCATACCGGAGGGAGCGGGATCGGGAGACATGAAAGAGTTTTTATGCAAAATCCTCCCTTCCCTGCTCCAAATCACCTTTACCAAAGATTTGGAGATTGATCGCGCTCATCGTGTACCCGCCAGCATAACGCTCAACAGGAAGACCCCGCGGCCTATCATTTTTCGACTATTGAGATATCAACACGTGGAGCAAATCCTAAGTGCCTCTCGGGCAAAGGGCCATATGGAGTTTGAGAGCCACAAGATCTCCTTCTATCCCGACTTGGCTAAACCCACGGTCGACCGCCGAAAGCGCTTTCTGGAATTCCGGCCGAGGCTTCAACAACTACAAGCACGCTATGGCCTGATGTACCCGGCCAAGCTCCGAGTCACGCTTCACAATCAGACAAGAACATTTGAGGACCCTGATCTACTAGCGGAGTTTTTGGATTCCAAAGAAGCCGACTTGATGCGCTGACTTCCAGAATATTCCTGCAAGTCTCCTCATTTCCGCTATATCTGCCATATTGGATCTGCCGCAGCCTGGCAAGGAGTCTGGCGTGGGCAGTCTGTGGCCTTACTCTTGATGGTATCTGTGACCCGACTTCCTCTACCCACAGCAGCCTTGATGAGTATCAGAGACAGTGTTATCATGGACTCTGGTGTTTCTTTTCTTTTTTTTACATGTCTTTCTATTTCCTCTCTAGGGCCTCCTCCCGCAGACTTATGGTCGCCATATTCTTTGGGGGTTTTGCTTCTTCTCTAAGATACGTTGGTACATACTTTTCCATATGGGGTGTATTAGCCAGAATACTCGGTGATCATGATATTGTTGTACAGATTCTGCTTATGTTATATGCTATCAGGCACCCTTACCTAAAATGTCTATTACCGATTGATGGCACCATGTAAGATTTTCTCATTGAACGTAAAAGGAATCAATAATCCGATAAAACGGAAGAAAATCCTAAGCTACCTCAGTCAGGAAGCAGCGGATCTGATTTTTCTCCAAGAAACGCATTTAAATTCGAAGGAAACGCTTAAACTCAATATTAAACCTTACATGGTGGCTGCCTATTCCCCAGCCGTTTCTAAGAAATGTGGGGTTGCCATACTGGTTAGGAAATCTTTGCATGCTACTGTTATTGCGACTAGCTCAGATACAGAAGGTAGATGGTCTAGAGTTCACCTCAAGATAGGTAGCCTTGAAGTTACATGTATATGCCTTTACGCTCCTAATGTTGATGACCCTGCCTTTTTTGCTACCATTGCTCAGGTTGCGCAGGCTTCTGCTAATACTTCATTGATCATTGGGGGGGATTTCAATCTAGTCCTTGATCCCCTGATTGACAAACAGCCGCCTAGGACGAGTGGTCCCCCCAAGAGTCATGCCACGCTTACCTCCCTGATTAAGGATCTTGCTTTAGTTGATCTATGGAGGCTACTACACCCCAATGAGCTTGACTTCACCTTCTTCTCCTTTCCTCATAAATCTCAGTCTCGCATAGACTTCTTTCTAATCTCAAAACTGCTAGTTCCTCAGGTGGACACTGCAAAGATTCACTCCCAACATATCTCAGATCATGCTGCCATTTCCTTTCAATTAAACACTACTGTATCCCAGGGAAACTCGGGAGCCTGGTTCTTTGATAGGGCCCTGTTAACTCAGCCAGAGTTCCAGTCAGAAATTCGAGCAGCCATACAGGATTACTTCCATTTTAATTTACCCCAAGATACTGCGAATTGGGCTTGGTGGGAGGGCTTCAAAGCGGCCATTCGGGCAACGATCACTAGCTATCAAATCCGCCTGCGGAAACAACGTAAACAGCAGCTGCTCATACTAGACCAACAAATAAAGGCAGGCGAACGAGTTCTAACTTCACGCACTGACCCATGTGTATTGATTCGCTTACAGCGTCTCCGTTTTCAATATAATTCAATCCTCTCAACTGCAGCTTCTAAGAGTATTGAGCTTCAGCGAGGGACATATTATCGTGAAAATAACCGAGCCGGTCGACTCTTAGCCAATGCCTTGAAAGGTCAAAAAGAAGCCAAACGCGTTGCGGCCCTTCGAGCTCCACAGGGAGGGGGCATAGTGACCACAGACTCCGACATTGTAGAGCTCTTTCGGGATTTCTATACCCGCCTATATCAATCTGAATGTGAGTTCTCGTCAGACATTCGAGCGATTGCTTTCGGGCATTCAGCGGCCGACCCTCTCTGCAGATGATAGGGATGCGATGGATGAACCCTTCTCTACATCAGAGATCCAATCTGCCCTAAAACGAACAGCCTCGGGCCGTGCTGCAGGGCCCGATGGTCTCCCGACCGAATTCTACAGAACGTTCAGTGCAGATTTAGTTCCCTATTTAAAACTCTATTTTACTGCCCTTGCGGTAGATACATCCTCTTTGGGATCCTTTTCTGCAGCTAATGTGGTTGTATTTGAGAAAGAAGGCAGAGACCCGCTACTGACCGCCAACTATCGTCCAATCTCCCTACTTAATGCCGACTATAAGATCTTCGCAACGATCTTGGCCACCCGGCTATCTGACATGATGGCTACCCTGATTCACCCCGACCAATGCGGTTTTATACCCGGCAGATCAACTGCTGACAATGCTCGGACCTTGTGCCATGTGCTCTCTAGTGCTGCCAATCTCGACCATCCATGGGTGGGTCTTTCCCTGGATGCCGAAAAAGCCTTTGATCGTCTAGAATGGCCCTTCTTATTTGCAGTTCTCCGATGGTATGGCTTTGGAGAGGGCTTCCTCCGATATCTCCAAATCATGTATACTCAACCCGTCGCCAGTATTTGTGTAAACGCCATCAAATCTCAGCCATTCAACCTCCAAAGAGGCACGCGTCAAGGTTGCCCCCTATCACCAATGCTGTTTGATCTCGCTCTTGAACCCCTAGCCCTCCTTATTAGACAGTCTGCACGCATTCGAGGTGTCCCCTTTAGTCATAGGGAGATTAAACTCTCTGCATATGCAGATGACCTTATGCTCTTCGTATCCCTCGATTCGGTTCCAGCTGTCTTGGATCTGATTGACGGATACTCACAATTATCGGGCTATAAAATTAACTGGACCAAATCTGTAGCATTCCCACTGAACCGCTGGGTACATGAGGCTGACATGCAGGCCTTTCCCTTCCTTTGGCAATCCCGCATGGTGAAGTATCTCGGGGTCCATTACTGTTCTCCTTTAGAAGACACTATCAGTTTTAATGCCAAAGAGGTAGTCTCCAAAGTCCGTGAACTCACAAATCGTTGGTCTCCCTTATCTCTCACATGGTGGGGCCGCTTAGAAACTGTGAAAATGATGATAGTCCCCAAAGTGAACTACGTTTTAGAAATGCTGCCATGCTTACTTCCGTTACATACTTATAAAGATATTGAGGGCCTTCTCGTCCGTTATCTCTGGCAGGGCAAGCCACCAAGGATAGCTAAACATAAACTGCAGTCTGTAAAGGAACGAGGGGGTACCAGATTTCCTGATTTTCTTAGATATCATCAAGCCTTTCTACTTAAGCAAGGTGCCCGATGGCTAGATGCCTCAACAGACAGCAGACCAGTTTGGCTTGACATAGAAGAGGAGCTTAGTAGCCCAATTCCGTTGACCCATCTCCCCGGTATGTCCTATCAAGTAGACACCCGCCATCCACCAATGATTGTCGATACTCTTGCGGCCTTTAACACTCTCATTCTATCCCTGGGCCCGAATGTATGTCCTCAGGACGGACTCCCGCTATGGAATAACCCCAGAATTCAAGTCCTAAATAGAACAATAGCCTGGAAACCCTGGTACTCCAGGGGGATCTGGACACCCCAACAGCTTTTCTCTGCAGCTCGTTGGAAAACCTTTTCTGATTTACAAAAGGAATTTGCGTTACCAGCGAAACACTACTTTCAATTGATGCAGCTTCAACACTGCCTCAAAAGTGCTCGAATCCTGCCGCCCTCTGCCCCTACTGAGGATGGGCTATTAGAGATAGTTCACTCCATTAGTAGTACACATGGGGTAGCCTCTAACTTTTATAAAATAATATGTCAGGGTACAGGCACGGACACTTTTAGAGCCCAACAAGCCTGGGAGCGCGAACTGCAAACCACTTTAACCCCTGTGCAATGGAGCGTTTTCTGGAGTAAAGTAGTGCGGGTCTCCCGGTCTGCCTCTGTTACCCAAACTCTCTTCTTCTTTGCACACAGATGCTTTTATACCCCAGAAAAAATTGCCAAATGGATCCCAAATGCTAGGGACCTGTGTTGGTCTTGCCATACTGCTGTGGGAACCTTCGCTCATGTTATTTATGAATGTCCTCAACTACAGGTCTATTGGGGGCGGGTCTGGGGTCGTATTCAATCTATCTTACACTTTCATGAACCTCTCTCTTGGAAGGTCGTGGGACTCCGCTCTGTGGCGGAGGTCCCCTCTCTTCCTAAGAAGGGTCGCTTTCTCCTTGATTTCATGCTGGGTATAGCCATATGCTTAATCACGAGGAATTGGAAGGATAGCTCTCGACTTACTGTCAATGAATGGTGGAACCTCGTCTGCTTATATAGTAAATATGAGCAGATACCTCGGAGAGCTATTCCCCATGTCCAAACTCACTCTCGCTTGTCTGAATGGCAGATGCTTAATGATTATGTACAATCTGCTCATTGCCCCAACATGCCTGTATAATGCGCACTCATCATGTTTTAGATCACCGTTAGGTTTTGTAACACAATAATGTAAGTACACGCCCGCTTCGGGAATGCTTAGTTTTCTAGAGAAGAAGCAGGGGGGAGGGGGGTGGTAGGGGTTTATTTTGGTGTATGTATTACACGTTCTGTATCTGTCTTTTTGCTGTATGTCTTCCTTTTCCTTTGTTGTTATAAAACGAAAATAAAGAACTTAAAAAAAAAAGAAAAGGGAGAGAAAACAGATGGATGGCGTGAGGTACGTTAAAACAGAAATGTTTGTTGCGTCCCTTTTCATGCCCTTTCTGTTGCTAAAGTTTTTTTTGCTGGTCACTGAAAGTATGTTACTGCAATTGCGATATGGCTGTGGGGTGAAGTCTTAGTTTTTTTGGGAAGTAAATTGTAAATTAAAAGGAAATATATTAGAGCCAGGAAAAATAGTTCTTTTGGCACATGTAAGCCCAAGTCTGTCCATATTTGAGATGCGGGAGCTCTCACTTTAATACTGTTAATTAATGTTTTCAACGTATACTCGGATCAGTTTTCAGCCACGTGGCGGATCTGTAATTTAGTTTCAGATCATAGCTGAATATCCACATTAGATGATTCTATTAATATGTGCTATTTCTGCAGGCCACATAGATGTTCAGCAGCTGAATATTGCTACTTAAATATATACATTATGAGGGAAATTTTATAGCAGGATGCCATTTTTAAGCCCTTTTTTATACACTCAGTATACATTGTAAGTTAAAAAGAAACGGTGTATACTGTAGTGATTTTGTCAGGATAATAGAATTATAGAAAATGGTGGCAGGTAATGACCAGACATCCTATCTGATCTGCCTATCCATAGCAGCTACTCAGCTGTACAGTCCCTTCCTGACCCTCAGAGATCCTCTGTGCTTGTCCCATGTTTTCTTGAATTCAGATACTGTAAGACACCTTATTCCCCACCACCTCTGCAGGGAAAACTATTCTATGTATCTACCATCCTTCAGAGCAATCAATACATGGAAGGGCTTTTAAGGAGTAATATTTTTAACAGAGCGCCTAGGTTAATAGGGCAGGGAAGTGGCTTTTTTATAAATACTCTTGGGCGACTATGGGTCTATATAAAATAATAGTTCAAATTCTGCAGAATTCACACCAGCAATGAAAGGGCAAACATTGTACCCGCTCTTGCAGGTGTATGTGTTAGCACATACTTGATAAAATACATATAGTAACATAATATGACGGCAGATAAAGACCACCATAGTCAGTCTAGTCTGCCCAGCAGGTGAGGCAAGAGTAGACGCACATGCCACTCTGTGCAGGTCCCTCCTCCCCATGCCTTTATTTGGGGGTGTACTCGCTGCTCTGTGCAGATCACCCCTTTTTCTTGAAATAGCAGAGACGGTTAAGGTTATTTTGATTTTATCCTGTTGCTATAAAGGGATCCATGTGAATCATGATTCTGCCCATGTTCCTCCCAAACCCCTCCCCTGAACATGCCTACTCTACAAATGTGCACAAATTTGCACTGTATGACTTACGTTTATAAGAAGTCGATTACACATGCAAAATAGTGTTTTCCTTAGCGTCCCTCTAGTCCAGTCCCGGAGCATAGAGTTGTCAACCTCCACCACCAGCTTTGGAGACTGAAAGATGTCATCGTTCTGATGTCACTAGTACAAATAGACAAGATCCGCCCCCTTTCACCAGTACTTTCAGTCTCCAAGCAGCTTGGAGGTTCTGAGCCCGGGACTGGGCTCAGGAGGAACAAATAAGCAGAGCTTGATTATTTTAGTTAGCCCTTGGGGGTTTGAGTTTTTGTTTTGTGTTTGGTTTTTTCTAGAGTCCCTGTGCTACTGTGGGCATTTTATCTCCTCTCTGGTCAGAATCTCTTTCCCTCTCCCTTCCTCCTCCCCCTCCCTCTGGCAGACTTTCAGAGTGCCCCAGCCTTAAACGAGCACAGGGCTGTGCAAGAGCCTCCCTGCTCCCGAACCCGAGTCAGAAGGGTGAGGAGCAGGTAGTAGGCAGAAGCGACTGGCAGCAGCAAGGCTGTGTTCCTGAGGTGTCAGTCAGTCCCGGGAGCTGATGCCGCGAGAAAGGCTGTGCTCCTGAGGTACTTAGCGCTGTCTTCCCTCCCTCCTCTTAAGGCATCGTGGTGAGTACCCCCGAATTTTGGGGTTTGCTGGGGGAGCACTGTTTGGGGCTGTGCAGGGTTTTCTGTGGCTCCGGGGAGTAGCTGCAAGCTGTACCGCGTGTTTTTTGCAGGCGCGAACGTTGCGGCGGCCATTTTGGATGCAGTTTTTTTCAACGCGTTTTTATTTTGCTGTTTTTAGGGCTTAGAAGCTTCATTTTTGATTTTGATTGCTCCAGGGCAGCTAGTTGGGGATAGCTGAGTGGACTACCTTAAAAAGAAAAAAAAAAAAAAAAAAGATTCCTGTCAGTGTCAGCTCCTGGTCTACAGCGCTAGGTACTATGCCTGCGAAGCCCCGCTGCCTTGTCTGTGGGGTGCGGCGCGGTGAGCTTCTAGAGGCTGGGGTATGCAAGGCATGTTCCTTGGAGGCAGGAGGTCTGGAGACGTCCTTGGGGGAAGGCGCTGCAGAGCAGACAGCAGCTTCCTTCGACGGCAGGGGGTCCGGTCCTCCCTCCTTGGAGGATCCGGAGCCAGTGGCTGGACCGTCCTCAGCTTGGAACGCTCCTTTGTCGGGGGAGGGGTCCCAGGGGGCCAGTGTGTCTGGGATTCCTGCGGATTTCTTCGCGCTGTTGCAGAAGGCCTTTGCCTTGCTGCAGCCTGGGCTTGGTGCTCAGTCTCAGAGCCCTGCTGACCGGAAAAGGGCAGGATCGTGGGGTCTTCTGGAGGGGGAGAGAGCCCCACCTAAGAGACGTAGAGAGAGTGTCGGTCCCAACTCAGAGGCTGGGTTAGATGAGGGGCTTGCGCACGATTTAGAGATCGGAGAAGCCTCAGATGAGGAGTTAGAGGAAGGAGAATTGCTGGACGCGGAGCAGCAGACCAGGGTGATCCGCGTGTTTAGAAGGGAAGAGCTGCCAGCATTGATTGCTGAGACGCTCAAGACCTTGAACATGCCAGCGGGTTCCACCTCTGCGGAAGAGGCACTGGAGGATCCGCTGTTGCAGGCCGTACGGACTTCTCAGAGGGTGTTCCCTCTGCATAGAGTCTTTCGAAATATGATTCAGGAAGAATGGGACTCGCCGGAAGCGGCGCTGCGGGGCACCAGGGCTTTAGCCCGTTTGTACCTGCTTTCGGAACAGGATAAGGAGATTTTTCGTTCGCCCAGGGTGGATGCGGCGGTAGCTGCGGTCACGAAGAAGACCACTATTCCGGTGGAAGGTGCCGCGGCATTGAAGGATGGTCAAGATCGGAAGTTGGATACCTTGCTGAAGCAGGTCTTTGATATGTGTGCCCTGTCTCTACAGGCCTCGATAGCGGGGGCGTGGGTGGCGAGGGGCTGTTTACGTTGGTCCCAGCACCTGCAGGAAACCCTCGTGGAGGAGCAGGCTGCGGATGTTACCCGGCTGGAGTTGGGCACGGCTTATTTGTCTGATATTCACTATGATCTCATCCGAGGGCTAGCCAAAAGTATGGCCTCGGTGGTGGTGGCTCGCAGGTATTTGTGGCTCCGTAACTGGTCAGCAGATGGGTCTTCCAAAGCGCGGCTCAGTAAGCTCCCCTTTCGGGGAAAGCTCCTCTTTGGAGAAGATCTGGAAAAGTTGGTTAAAGACCTGGGAGAGTCCAAGGGGGGTCGTCTTCCGGAGGATAAGCCGAAGCAGGGTCGTGGGGCTTCGGGGTTCCGGGGTCTCCCGAGGGATTCTCGTAGGTTTCGGTCCTCTCGTTTCACTCAATCACTGAGGGGCAGGTTTCCGATGTGTAGCCAGTCATTTCGGGGTTTCAGAGGGGCAGGCAGGGGTTTTGGCTCCTTTCAGGCCCCGGCTGCCAAGAAGCCGCAATGAGATGAGGCGGGCCCCGGTGGGGGTGATTCCTGTCGGAGGAAGGTTGCGGGAGTTCTACCCTGCCTGGGTCCAGCTTACCTCAGACCAGTGGGTGCTGGAGGTCATTCGGGAAGGCTATGCTCTGGAGTTCCAGCGACCCGTCTTAGATTCCTTTGTTCTTTCCTGGTGCAGAGCTCCTCCGAAGCTCCGAGCGGTGGCAGACACTCTGCGGCGTCTGCTGCAGCTCGGGGCGGTGGTGCCGGTCCCGTCCGAACAATGCGGTTCCGGTCGATATTCCATTTATTTCGTGGTTCCCAAAAAAGAGGGTACCTTTCGTCCGATTCTAGACCTTAAGTGGGTGAATCGCTGCCTTCGCGTCTCCCACTTCCGGATGGAGACCTTACGGTCCGTCATTGCGGCAGTTCGCTCCGGCGAATTTCTGACATCTCTGGATCTTACGGAGGCGTACCTGCACATCCCCGTCCGGCAGGAGCATCAACGATTCATGCGCTTTGCGGTGCCGATGGGACATTTTCAGTTCCAGGCGTTGCCTTTCGGTCTCGCGATGGCCCCTCGAACCATCACCAAAGTTATGGTGGTGGTGGCGGCAGCTCTTCGCAAGGAAGGGATACTGGTGCATCCTTACTTGGACGATTGGTTGATTCGGGCAAAGTCGCAGGAGGAAAGCTTGAGAGCCACTGCTCGGGTGGTCGGTTTGTTGGAAAGCCTCGGTTGGGTGGTCAACGTGGCGAAGAGCAGGCTAGCCCTTTTCCCAGGCGCTCGAATACTTAGGGGCGCGCTTCGAGACACAGCAGGGCCTAGTGTTTCTTCCTGGCAAGAGAGCTCGGGCGCTAAGGAACCTGGTGCAGCGGTTTCTCGAACGCAGGGTGCCGACGGCCTGGCAGTATTTGCAGCTGCTGGGAACCATGGCCACTACGATAGACGTAGTGCTGTGGGCCCGGGCTCATATGAGGGCATTACAGAGTGCTCTTCTTCGGCGTTGGTCTCATCAGAGGGACGTGCTGTCGCAGCATCTGCCGTGTCCACCAGCGGTGCGGCGGAACCTTTTATGGTGGTTGCGGCCCGGCACTCTGGAAAGAGGCGTGCCTTTGGAACCTCCCTCTTGGCGGCTGCTCACGACCGATGCGAGTCTGGCAGGCTGGGGGGCGCATCACGACGGATCCTTTGCTCAGGGGACTTGGACGCAGGAGGAGAGTCGTTGGTCCATCACCAGTTTGGAGATGCGAGCGGTGTATCGGGCTCTGCAGGAGTTCCAGGTGGTGTTGCATCGGGAAGCGGTGCGCGTGCTGTCGGACAACGCGACGACGGTGGCTTATATCAATCGACAGGGCGGCACGGGGAGTGTGGCCCTGGAGGAAGAGGCCAGTGTCCTCTTGGCCTGGGCAGGACAAAACTTATCGGCGCTGTCCGCCCAGCACGTCGCCGGCGTACTCTATGTCGAAGCGGATTTTCTCAGCTGCCGCAGGGTAGATCCGGGGGTGTGGGCCCTACACCCGCAGGTTTTCGCGCTGATTGTGGGCCGTTGGGGGCTCCCGGTGATGGATCTCATGGCCACCTTGGAGTCGGCGAAGGTGGAGCGGTTCTTCAGCAGGCGACGAGAGTGGATGTCGGAAGGCCTGGATGCCTTAGCGCAGCGGTGGCCGATGGAGGGTCTTCTTTACGTGTTTCCGCCCTGGGCCCTTATAGGCAGGGTGGTTCAGCGCATAGAAAGGCACAGGGGTCTGGTGGTGCTGGTGGCACCGGATTGGCCAAGAAGACCGTGGTATGCAGATTTGATTCGTCTGTTGGCGGACGTTCCGTGGCGGCTTCCGCCTCGGGAGGACTTGTTGGTGCAGGGGCCGCTGCGAATGCCTCAGGTGGATCGGTTCTCACTTACGGCATGGCTCTTCAAAGGGCTAGGTTGACGGCCAGAGGGTACTCGGCGACCGTCATTTCTACCCTCCTTAGGGCGCGTAGGCCTTCTACGTCGCTAGCGTATATCCAAGTATAGCGGGTTTTTGAAGCTTGGTGTTCCGAGCGGAATCTCGATCCCTTACCGGTCCTCAGTCTCGGATATCCTTTCCTTTTTGCAGGCTGGTGTGGAGAAGGGTCTCGCGGCCAGTTCCTTGCGGGTGCAGCTGGCGGCTCTTTCCTGTTATCGGGGAAAGGTTCAGGGGCAGGTGCTAGCGGCCCATAGTGATGATCGCCGTTTCCTGCGGGCAGTGTTGCTGCTTCGACCGCCGAGGCGGCCGGTTCTTCCGTCCTGGGATCTCAATGTGGTGTTGGCGGCCTTGGTTGGAGAACCGTTCGAGCCCTTATCTAGGGCGACGCTGAAGGACTTGACCCTAAAGACGGTATTCCTCGTAGCTATTTGCTCCGCCAGAAGGATTTCGGAGTTACAGGCGTTATCTTGTCAGGAACCTTATTTGTCCTTTTCGGCGGACAGAGTAGTCTTGTGTACGGTTCCAGCCTTCTTGCCAAAGGTGGTTTCGGCCTTTCATGTGAATCAGGTAGTATCGTTGCCAGTGTTTTCCGCGGAACAGAACGTGCAGTCGGGTGGCCGATTGCATCGCCTGGATGTGCGCAGGGTGCTTAAGAAGTATCTCCGTAGGACGGCGTCTTTCCGGAAATCCGACAGGTTATTTATCGCCTTTGGAGGTCCGCGCAAAGGGGAGGCGGCAGCGAAGTCCTCTATTTCTAGATGGCTGAAGGAGGCTATTGCTTCTGCCTACCTTTTTGAAGGGAAAAGAGGTTCCGGTGGGCCTGAGGGCGCATTCCACTAGAGCGCAGGCGGCGTCTTGGGCGGAAGTCAGTTTAGTGCCAGTGGCGGATATTTGTAGGGCGGTGACCTGGTCCTCGTTGCATTCCTTTGCCAGGCACTATCGTCTGGATGTGCAGGCGCGGGGGGATAGCCGTTTTGGTTCAGTGGTTCTTCAGGCTGGGCTTGCGGGTCCCGCCCGTTGATGTTCACTGCTCTGTTACATCCTCTATGCTCCGGGACTGGACTAGAGGACGCTAAGGAAGAGTAAATTAGACTTACCTGCTAATTGTTGTTCCTTAAGGAACTCCTAGTCCAGTCCCGGATCCCTCCCAGTTTTTTGGTGTGCCGCTCAGCCTGAAGTGTTGTAAGAAATTGAGCATACGGAGTAAATCCGGGATTAAGACATTTTTTGTGGTTTTCGGCAAGGTTCGGCACTGAGAGGAGATGAGATGAGCTAGGTCTCAGAGGACCTCTATTTTTGTTGCTGCGGCAGCCCTGGTGGGCGCGGGAGTGCGCTAGATCCGTCTGGTTCCAGGCGGTTCTTTGCTGTTTTTGCTGTTAATACTTCTAGTTTTTTCCCTGCGGCACTATACATTGCCTATAAATTGATTATACATTGATGGTTTTCCCTATAACTACTTATTTGTTGCTCTGCTGAGTCTGCTTTGTCAATAGGTGCTGGTGAAAGGGGGAGGATCTTGCCTATTTGTAACAGTGACATCAGAACAATGAGATCTTTCAGTCTCCAAAGCTGCTGGTGGAGGTTGACAACTCTATGCTCCGGGACTGGACTAGAGTTCCTTAAGGAACAACAATTAGCAGGTAAGTCTAATTTACTCTTATGTGGGGGGGGGGGGGGGGGGGGAAGGGTTTTATAAAACTACCCTTTATGTGCGGAGTCGCATTATATTACTGGACCAGTTCCATCACTAGTTGTCTTCCCTCTGTTGTAAAGTGGGATTATTTGGTGCTAGAGAGAAGTGTAAGCTGGAATTGCTTAATCTCCCTCTTTGGGGGTGAGGGGGCAGATTTAGTTACTTATTATTTAAACCCTGCCATACCAGCACTAGGCTGAATTCATTGAATGAAAGTGATCATTCCATGACGTCCCTACAGTCCAGACTCCTGGGTTGTGTCTCCTTTCCAGCAGATGGAGACTGAGTATGCTAGCTTTTGGTGATGTCACAGTATAAGGAGCAGACACTCCTCACCAAGACAGTATCCTCAGTTTTCAGCAGATGGGACAGAACCCTTGGTAGCCTGGGCTTTACTGTGGGCCCTGGGCTGCATTGAGAGGAATTTAAAAAAAAAAAAAAAAAAAAAAAAGACTGTTTGTTTTTTCAGACTTAGCAGACATTGACAGAATTCCTGTGCCAAAGCACTGTAGTGCAGTTAGTTATCAAGGCAGCTGTAGTGACTCGGTCTGCCCTGGGGGACCGATGCCATTTGGTCGGCGTTAGGACTCTGGGAGGAGTGGAGGGGGGCTTGCTTCCTTCTCTGGTTAAAAGACCTGCTTCCCCAGCCTCGACACCCTTTGGTGGATTAGAGGCTGTCGGGCTTGCTGCCGTGATCAGAGGGATGCTTTGCAGTATTCGGTGAGGGACAACTCTTGGTTCTATTTCTGTGTGCAATTTGGTTACGGGCCATAGTTTTACCCGGCTTGGTAGGTCGCAGTAATTTCGGTTTGACAGCACGTAGGTTTTATTTCTGTAGTGGGAGGCCGACCAGCCAGCAAAGCAGTATGCGTTGAGTGCGCTAGCAGACGGAGTCATCTCTCATCAGTTGGTCTCTGTAGGGCTTGTGAGGCGGAAGACTGAGAGGAAGGAACATCCTTGCGAGAAACACCTTCATCGGAAGTCTTTTCTCTACCCTTGGAGTCTACTGGGGGTATTCTTGCAGCAGCGGGGATATCTGTAGCTCCCGCGCTTTTGGCGGGAACCGTGGCCATTTTGGCAGCTTCACCGGTGGACATTTCCTTGGCCTCCAGAGAGTCTTTGGGGCATTCGTAACAGAGGGCTTTTCAGTCTCAGCAGTCAGCTCAGGCTCTTTTAAAGATGTCGGGTCCCTCTCCCGCGGTTCCCTTCTCATCAGACTTCGTCCTGCTGCTGCATCAGACTTACTGTATTAAGCAGGGCCTGATGGAGCCTCGGCAGTCTGGGGGCCAGCAGTCAGGACAGCGCAAGGAGCAGTGGATTGAGGGGATCTCGAGGACCAGTTTGGCGGCCAGGACTGCCTTTGGATCAGAGGTTCCCGATGAGGAACTGGGGTTGGAGCGCTCCTTGGGCTCCAAGGAATCCTCTAGAGGGTTCCTCAAACCTGGAAACAGGAGAAGGACATGCAGATCTTAGGGAGGACCCCCGACCATCCAGGGAGGACCCCAATATAGTCGGTTTCTTCCGTAGGGAAGAGCTAGTGTTTATTACGGATTTGCTGGCAGTGCTGAACCTCTCTGCGGACATGCCTGTGGTGGATCCTCCCTTGGAGGATTCATTGGTTCAGAGGATCCGTACATCAGAGACCACCTTTTCGTTTCACCAAGCCCTGAAGCAGATGATTGA
Source organism: Ichthyophis bannanicus (assembly GCA_033557465.1). NCBI lineage: Eukaryota > Metazoa > Chordata > Amphibia > Gymnophiona > Ichthyophiidae > Ichthyophis > Ichthyophis bannanicus. The sequence continues at coordinate 62,071,912 of CM066045.1, forward strand.
ATTGGAGTGGGACTCTCCGGAGACTGGTTTATGCTGTGCAAAAGCAATGCAACACCTCTTTCCAATTCATCCTGCTAGACCAGTCCAGACAATCGGGTTATGCCTCCCTGCCAGCAGATGTTGGAGACAGAGAAAAAACTGCACCAGAAGCTGATTGGCTAGGATCCGGTGCTCATGTAGGTCTACCCCTAGGGGTCACCCTCAGTATTTTCTCTGTCTCAGCAGATGATGGTGCTTTTCTAATTCTTGCTTAATTGTTAGTTTCACTCCTTCCACCCTATTGTCTGGAAGTTGCAGGGCACACAAGAGGTGTTCCCCTGCATTGCCCAGCCTCACTGATCCTCAGCTGTATGAGCTCCTGGTTGTGGAATCAGTCGAGCTCCTACCAACCCCCGGGGATCTCTTCACTGGCTCCAGGCCAGGAGGGCCTGATCTGCCAGACGCATGGGGTTGCCCTCACCTGCTCTCCAGCTTTGTGCTTTTTTTTTTTTTGTGGCTCCCCTGCTCGACTTGCAAACAGTGAGTACTTAAGCTTGCTGACTGTACTCCTTCCCCCCTCCCCCCCCCCCCCCCCATTGTTGCGATCCTGCTTGGGGCAATTTTTTGAGCCACTGAATTCGCGGCTCTGGAGGACCAGGGGCATAAGGAGAGCGTTCCAACCACCGTGGGGACATTTTTAGAAGCAAAATATGCTGTAGCGGCACCCCGTTGCCACACTGCCGTTTTTGCCGCGATTGCGCAATAGTAGCAGTCACCATGTCACAACAGGCTTGTCTTCAATCGCGGCTGCCTCTGGCTCCAGGGCACTTCTCCCACCAGATCGCTGCTGTTTTTCGGCAGATTCTTTCACTCCACGTTTTTTCAACGTGCCGTTTTCGTGGGCTTTTATAACGGCAGCCATTTTGTTTTTTCCTTCTTGGTGGCTGGCTGCGTCAGCCATCTTGGGCTGCAGTTTTTTCTTTGCGGATATCTTCACAATGCCATCCTCCTTTCAACGCTGTATCGGTTGCAGCAAAACTAAAGATCTCAAGGATAGGCTCTGTGGGACCTGTTCTGCCCACAAAGGCGAGTCTTCAGCTGCATCGTCTCCTCCTGTCTTGTCAGTTGCAACTGCCAGTCCGTACTCAACTCATGCAGTGGAGGGGCTTACTGAACCTCCCCTGTTGCTTCTGCAGAGTACTAATGCGGCATCTCTAGCGGGAGAAGAGCCTCTGCCATCCTCCGATGCTCAGTTTTTATCAATTTTTAAGCAGGCGTGGTCCCTCTGGCGCTCGGAGCTTTCTACGTCCAGAGCAGCAACACAAGTTTTGCCTTCCAGCATGGCTAGCGCACAGTTGCCTTCCCATAAGCGCTCCTGTGGTGAGTTGCTTTCTAAATCTAATACCCGGGCCCCCAAGGACATCTGGTGGGGTTCGGAGGCATCTCAAGTTGGACCAAAAGACGATATATCTTAGGGGGATTTGGATCGTGAGGATGGGGAATACTCCCCCTCAGTTGTCTCGGCTGACAGCCAGGGAGATGCCCAAGATCTCCATCTTTTCCATAAGGACGAGTTACCGGCGCTCATTGCCTACATCGGGGAAGCTTTATGCCTGTCGGATACTCCTGCGTCTCAAGAGAGTCAACCTCAATCGGATCCCATCTTACAGGGTATCCGAAAGCCCGCAAAAGCTTTTCCTTTTCCATCAGAGCTGCAACAGATGGTATCACAAGAATGGGAGGGGCCAGATGCAGCCTTGCGCATGGCACGCCATCTTGGCTAGTTATATCTTTGCTCTCCCTCAGATCGCGATAAATGGCTCGCCTATCCCAAGGTGGATGCGCTGGTGACTGGTGTCACCAAGCATACAACCATCCCGGTAGAGGGAGGTGCAGCTCTGCAAGACCAACAAGATAGGAAAATTGAGAATCTTCTCAAGACGGCCTTTTCCGCCTTGACGTTAGTGCTCCAAGCCACAGTCTGTGGTGGTCTCGGAACTTGGGCCTTGCTGCGTGGGCTTCAAAGTTTGCCAGAAGACCCGGCCCTGGTTCGCCTCGAGTCTGTCACGGCTTACTTAGCCGATGCCTTTTATGATTTGCTCAGGCTCTCTGCTCGTTCTATAGCATCGGTCATTGTGGCCCGACGATGGCTCTGGCTATGCCAGTGGTCTGCAGATGTCGCCTCCAAAACGCGGTTGTCTAAGCTGCCCTTTAAGGGTAGGCTGCTCTTTGAGGATGATCTGGACAAGTTGGTTAAGGATCTTGGGGAAGTGAAGCCACAACGTCTCCCGTAGGACAAATCAAGGTCCTCCGCTCGCCGATCAACCCTTCCTTATACATCTACTTTTCGGTGGACATCTCGATTCCGAGATAATCGCTACTATCGCTCAAATTGGCCAGCACCTTCTACCTCTTCCACCAGTTTGGCCAGAGGACGCAGTTTTTTGGGGAGCCCGAAAGAACAATGACTCCTCCTCTGCCTCAAACAAGTTCTCAGGAGCCATGCGCCCATCCCACTGACGGGACTTGTCACCCACCCGAGATACCGCCCCCGGTCGGTGGCCGTCTTTCTCTTTTTTTTTTCTCGGCAGTGGGCGCTCATCACATCAGATCATTGGGTCCTTCAAGTGGTCACTCAAGGTTACGCCCTCGAGACTTGTCGGCCCATTCGGGAAGCCTTTCTTGTCTCGCCGGCAGGAGCGCCTCAAAATCAAGAAATCATCCTCGCCACGCTCCACCACCACCACCTCCTGCAGGCAATTTGTCCCGTCCCTTCCACCGAGCGTGGGACATGCTGCTATTCCATCTATTTCGTGGTTCCCAAGAAGGACAGTTCCTTCAGGCCGATCCTCGATCTCAAGGGCATCAACCGGTCTCTCTGCGTTCCTCGCTTCCGCATGGAAACCTTACGCTCGCTTATCCAAGCGGTCCACAAGAGGGAGTTCCTGGCTTTATTAGATCTAGTGAAGGCATACTTACACATTCCTATTCACGCTGACCATCAGCGCTACCTGTGCTTTGCCATTATGGGGAGTCATTTCCAATTTTGTGCCATGCGTTCGGCCTAGCCACAGCACCATGCACCTTCTCCAAGGTCATGGTGGTGGTGGCGGCGGCCTTGCCCAAGCAAGGAATCGGAGTACATCCATACCTGGACGATTGGCTTATGCGAGTGGATTCGTTCTCAGACACCTGCCAAACAGTAAGCCACGTAGTGTCTTTCTTGGAGAGCCTCGGCTGGATTGTCAATCAAGCCAAAAGCTCCTTGCAACCTACTCAACGCCTGGAGTTCCTCGGAACTCACTTCGATACTGCTCAGGGCAAGGTATTCCTGACTCAAGAACGATTCTGCAAGCTGTCGGTCCAGATTTGCACCTTTTTGTCTCGGCCCTGTCCACGTGCGTGGGACTACCTCCAGGTGCTGGGGTCCATGGCGGCCACCATAGAAGTGGGCCCAAGCACATATGCACGGACTGCAACGAGCCTTGCTTGCCTGATGGTCTTCGGTGTCAGAAGATTACACTGTTCTGCTACCGATTTCCTCCTGCTACCAGAACCAACCTGCGGTGGTGGCTTCTGCCATCTCACCTGTTCAAGGGAGTTTCTCTAGAGCTACCCCACTGGGTTTTAGTGACAACCGATGCAAGCCTTTCCGCTTGGGGAGCGCATTGTCTCGATCGTACGTCTCAAGGGGTTTAGTCACCTCGCGAAGCACGCTGGTCCATCAACAGACTGGAAGCTCGAGCTGTTCACCTAGCCTTAATGCGGTTTCTGCCACTACTCCATTACCACGCGGTTCGAGTGCTCTCTGACAATGCAATGACAGTGTCCTACCTCAACTGCCAGGGCGGGACAAAGTCTCGGAGTAGCCAAGGAAATGCTTCTCCTCCTCTTCCATTGGGCAGAAAGACATCTTCAAGCTCTCTCCGCACAACATAACGCGGGAACATCCAATGTGATGATGGATTTCCTCAGCCGACATGCCCTCGATCCAGGAGAGTGGGAACCTGCGCCCTGGGCGTTCCAACAGATAGTGCGCGAGTGGGGTCAGCCCATGATGGATCTCATGGCGTCCTCCAGCCAATGCCAAGACCAGGGACTTCAGCTGCAGGAGGGAACATGGGGCATAGGGCATGGATGGCATATGGCATAGGGCATATGGCTTTGCTCTTGAACGCCGCTATCTAAAGGACAAAGGTTACTCTCCCAAGGTGGTTTCCACTTTGCTCAAAGCGCGGTGCCCGAGTGTGGCATAGATTTGAGGTATGGTGCTCCGACCGTAAGCTCTCTCCCTGGAGTGTACAAATTCCTCAGGTCCTAGCCTTTTTGCAGGAGGGTCTTGATAAAGGATTGGCGCTTGGGTCTCTTCAGGTCCACATTTCGGCTCTTACCTGTTTTAGAGGCCCAATAGATGGCTGTTCTCTCGCATCACACTCCGACATGGCGCATTTTCTCAAGGGGGCGAAGGTGGTCCGGCCGCCCTTCCGCCCTGTGGCACCTCCTTGGGATCTTTCCTTAGTCTTAAAGGGACTTACGGCAGTTCCTTTTGAGCTGCTTCACAGAGCATCGCTTCATGATCTTTCTTTAAAGACAGCCTTTCTGGTGGCAATCACCTCGGCTCTTTCTTGCCATGATCCTTATCTCTCCTTTTCGGAGGCTGGGGTTACCTTGCATACTGTTCCTTCCTTTTTGCCAAAGGTTCTCACTCCTTTTCACGCGAACTAGCCTATTTTCTTGCCTTCTTTTCCCACAGATTGGTCTTCCGGGAAGCAGAAACGTTTTCGAACGCTTGATCTCAAAAGGGTCCTGTACCGGTATTTGAAGGCTACTTATCCCTTCCGAAAGTCAGATCATCTTTTCATCCTCTTCGCGGGCTCTCGTAAGGGTCTCGCAGCTTCTAAGTCCACCATCTCCAGGTGGCTACGGCTCGCTATTGAGGCCGCTTATATCGTTGGCGGCAAAGCGGTACCTTTGGGACTGTGAGCGCATTCTACCTGTGCTCAAGCGATGTCATGGGCGGAGCGCTCTCAGGCAGCTACTCTTGATATTTGTAGAGCGGCCACTTGGTCTTCCCTGTCCACCTTTAGCCGTCCACCTTTAGCCGTCATTATCGGCTACATCTCCAGGCATGGGAGGACGCCAGGTTTGGGACCAGCGTACTCACGGCAGCACTGTCTTCCAACCTGGTGGGCAGCTAGCTTGGGTACTTCCCGATTTGTCTGGACTGGTCTAGCAGGATGAATTGGAAGGAAAAATTTCACTTACCGTTAATTTCCTTTCCTGGAATCCTGCTAGACCAGTCCTGGACCCGCCCAGGATTAAATACTGTCAGTCTTTGCAGAGTCTTTACGCAGATTCGTATCTCGAGCAGGGGTTCTCCACTGCTTTTCAGGCTTTCATTGCTCTGTACATAGTTGTTTACTTTTCTTACTGTTCTTGTTGCTTGTCAGAGTTTACTGAGGGTGACCCCTAAGAGTAGACCTATATGAGCACCGGATCCTAGCCAATCAGCTTCTGGTGCAGTTTTTTCTCTGTCTCCAACATCTGCTGGCAGGGGGGCATAACCCGATTGTCTGGACTGGTCTAGCAGGATTCCAGGAAAGGAAATTAACGGTAAGTGAAATTTCTCCATCCAATCCCTACTGGGGAACGAAAGCATTCTCCAGGACCAAGCAGGAAGTCAGTCCTCACATATGGGTGACGTCAGCGCCGACGTAGCCCTCGCGGAGCAATTTTCCCCAGCTTTCAAAGAAAGCCTTTGGGAATTGCAGCGCGCATGCGCGGTCCTCTTCCCGCCCAAGGGTGCCATCTTGCTCAGTCGTCTTTTTTCCGCGGAGCCCTACAGACGTTGTTTGTAATTCCCCGCTAGAAAAGTTGATTTTATTTGTTTTTTCTCGGTTCGACGCCGGTTCTTTTCCCGCCCGGACCCGCGACGCCGGTTGCGAGTCCGTTCTTTATTTTTCGTTTTTTTGTCCTTCGTGACAGATTTTGCGCCTTTTTTCTTTTTCACTGGCAGCCCGGTCTTTTGACCTCGCAGGGGCCCTTTTTCCCCCGATGGCTGCCAGCGGGTTTAAGAAGTGTGATCGGTGTAAGAAACTCATGTCTCTTACCGACACACACGACTACTGCCTCAGCTGCCTCGGACCCGATCATGACCCGATGATCTGTGGTCCATGTGGCAAAATGTCCTCAAAAGCGTTGAGGAGTCGGCAGCATCAGCGGGAACGTATCTTCTCTGACTCCGGCCGGGCTCGGACCTCATCAGAGGCTTCGACGTCTCGGGACTCTGGTCCTGAGCATCGTCGCAGTTCCTCTGAACGGGGGTCTCCTACCCGGGAACATCATCGGAAGAAGAAACCCGCGAGGGCGGGGTCGGTGGACGGGCCAGGTCGCATAGCCCCGATTCCCGTCCCGGGTCCTCGGAGATGGAGAGGCCTTCTAAACATCCTCGTCTCGAGATGGACTCGCCCACTCATGTGAGAACTGTTGTCCTCGTGGACTCGCCTCCGAAGGACCTGACGTCGGGCCCGATGCCGTCGGGGCCCGAGTCGGGGGCTGCTGGGTCTCCTGAGCTCGGACTCAGGTTGACGGCCTTGGAGTGCAGTTTCGCTGCCTTCATGGACCAGCAGCGGGCATTGATCGCTGGCCTCGCCAGTGCTTCTGCCCTGACCACCGGGACGTCGACATCCAAGTCGACCTCAGAGACCGAGCCGATCCTCGAGTCCATGAGGGCTCGAGTCGATCCTCGGTTGCGGTCTCCTTCGGCCTCCCGTTCGGGACCGAGGTCGTCGACGCCGACTCCCTCGGCGTCGGGGCGGACGGCATCGATGCCCGCCCGACCGGAGCCGCTCGACTCCACCTCCGAGGAGTCAGCCTGGGAATCCGAGGACGAAGAGTCACCTGGTTCTTTTCGGACTCGGTGTGTCCCATCGGACTCCCCCGAGTCCGAACCTCGGAGACGGTCCCCCCCCGGAGGATACCCGGTTCTCGGACTTCGTGCGGGATATGGCCAAGGCCTTGGCCTTCCCCGCGGATCCCGAGGAGGAGCCTCGAATCGAAGAACTCGACGCCCTCTAATATGACTCTCCCCCGAAGGAGGCCTTTATTGTACCGGTTCCTCCGATGCTGGAACGACTTCTCTTCCGCATGTGGGAGAGCCCGGCGGCGTCGTCTGTGTTAAGCAAGCGGGTCGATTCCATTTATCGAGTCCGCAAGAGCCCCGGGTTCCAAAAGGCACAACTACCGCACCATTCCATGGTGGTGGAATCGGCCATGCATAGACTGAAGAGTCAGAAAATGCACTCCTCGGTGCCTCCCGGTCGGGAGGCTCGGAGCCTGGATGCCCTCGTTAGGAAGTGTTTCCAGGGCTCTATGCTTGCTTGTCGAGTCCAGACCTACCAGCTCTACATGGGCATGTATCTCCAAGACCTGGCTAAAGAAATAGCCGGGTTCTCTGCTGGTCTCTCCGAACCTTTGCAGAGGTTCCAAACCTTGTCAACTGGTATTCGGGAGTGCTCAAAGTTCATCTCTCGAGCAGCCTACGATGGTTTTGAGGCATCGGCTCGAGTAGCTGCAGCCGGCATCGGTGGCTGCCGCCAGGCTTGGCTTCAGACATCCGACCTCGAGCCATGGGTGCAGGACAAGTTGGTCGATGTCCCCTGCAGAGGTGAAAACCTCTTTGGCAAGCCCATGGATGAGAAGGCTGCACAGATCGAGACCGAGAGACTCACCAGGACTCGTCTCTCAAGGAAGACCTCTGCCCCTTCTCAGAAGAAGAAGGGCTCGGGGAAAAAGCCCTTTTACCCGAGGAAGGCGGCTGCCTATCAACACTACCCTCATCAGGCCTCAGCAGCTCCCCCACAGGGTAAGCAGGCCAAGGGACGGGGTAATGGGTCCCGTAGGCAGCAAGCTCTCAAGCCTGCACCACCGGCCCCTGCTCAGCAGGGTGGGGGTTTTTGACTTCATCAGCATAGCCTCTCCCCCTCAGCTGGTTTCTCTCAGCACAGGAGGCCGGCTGGTCCACTTTGCCCACAGGTGGTCCAACATCACCACAGATACCTGGGTGCTTCACATAGTTCAAAAGGGCTATCTTCTTCACTTTCACCAGGTACCTCCCTCCTATTTTCCAGGGGAGCCTCTTCGACCACAGGGACTTACTCCTTCAGGAGTTAGCAAGTCTTCTTCAGGAACAGGCTGTGGAACAGGTGCCCCACCACCTGAGGGGTCAAGGGTTTTACTCCAGGTACTTTCTGATACCAAAAAGAACAGGAGACCTCAGACCCATCCTGGACTTGCGCAACCTCAACAAGTTCCTCGCAAAGGAAAAGTTCAAGATGCTTACCCTTGGAATCCTGCTGCCCTACCTCCAGCAGGGAGACTGGCTATGCTCCTTAGATCTAAAGGATGCCTACACTCACATCCTCATTCACCCCAGCCACAGACAATATCTCAGGTTTGTTGTGGGGGGCAATCATTACCAGTACAGAGTACTACCCATTGGCCTATCCTCCGCACCAAGGGTGTTCACCAAATGTCTAGCAGTGGTGGCGGCTTATCTAAGACTTCAAGGCCTTTTTGTATTTCCATACCTGGACGACTGGCTCATCAGAGCACAGTCTTCCCAAGAAGCCATTCACGCCACGCACCGCACTGTGGCTCTGCTTCAGTACTTGGGCCTTGTCATAAACTTCGCAAAGTCCACTTTGCTTCCCTCTCAGGATCTCGAGTTCATCGGTGCAAGATTGAACACGCTTCAGGCGTGAGCTTTTCTGCCTCTCGACAGAGCACACAGGCTCATGGATCTTGCCAGCCACTTTCGCAGCAATTCCCTAGTCTCTGCCAGGCAGTTCCTGCGACTGCTCGGCCATATGGCTTCCACAGTCCATGTGACCCCCAATGCCCGCCTCAACATGCGCCCTGCTCAATGGTGCCTTCGCACACAATGGCATCAGGCCACTGGGAGCCTAGCGGACTCCGTAAAGATCTCCGACCCGCTGGTCTCTTCTCTACAATGGTGGCTTCATCTGCCAAACCTAGTGCTAGGAGTGGCTTTTCAGCCCCCTCCGCCTTCTCAGGTCCTGACGACCGATGCTTCTCTCCTGGGTTGGGGAGCACATTGCCAAGGGACATGTACTCAAGGCCTCTGGACTCCTTGGGAGTCTGCTCAGCAGATAAACTTCCTGGAGCTCAGAGCCATCCGCCTAGCTCTCAGAGCCTTCTCTCACCTGATTTCTCACCAGTCGGTGCTGGTCCAGACAGACAATCAGGTTGCAATGTTCTACGTGAACAAACAAGGCGGCACAGGCTCCTTCCTTCTCTGTCAGGAGGCGCAGAAGCTGTGCTCTTGGGCCATCGGCCGGGGCATCATCCTCAAAGCTGTCTATCTCCCAGGTCAGGAAAATTACCTGGCAGACATGCTAAGCAGGATCCTCCAGCCACACGAGTGGAAGTTGGATCCGTTGGTGGTTCAGCGGATCTTTCTCAAGTGGGGCCTCCCCACCATGGATCTGTTTGCCAGTCCTCTGAACCGGCAACTTCCCAGATTCTGCTCTCGACAACCGCATCCTCTCAGAGTAGCGGCAGATGCTTTTCTGATTCCATGGTCCACCGGCCTCTTGTATGCCTTTCCTCCCATGCCGCTGGTGTCCTGGACACTCTTCAAGGTTCTCAGAGACAAAGCCTCGATGATCCTAGTGGCTCCCCGGTGGCCGAGACAACCTTGGTTCCCGCTTCTGATGCAGCTGGCGGTGGACACTCCTCTTCCTTTGGGGTTTCAACCCGACCTCCTGTCACAGGATCAGGGGACTCTCCTGCACCCCAACCTCCGGTCCCTTCATCTGATGGCCTGGCTGCTGAAAGGGTAGTCCTTGCTCCCCTCCGGCTGCCTCCAGATGTGGAGGAATTCGTCTTGGCCTCCAGGCGGCCCTCCACCCGGAAGTCCTACGCTCTTAAGTGGCGTCGGTTCTCCGTCTGGTGTGCTCAGCAGTCTCAAGATCCCTTCTCCTGTTCAGCATCAGTGGTCTTGCAGTACTTGCTTTCCCTCTCCAATCTTGGACTTAAGTCCAACTCGGTCAGGGTCCACCTCAGTGCTCTTTCTGCGCATCACATGCTGGTGGATGGCAGACCTCTTTCCAGCCACCCTCTAGTGGCTCGTTTTCTCAGAGGCCGCCTCCTCCTTAAACCACCTTTGCGCCCACCAGCCCCGGACTCGGATCTCAATGTGGTTTTACAACGGATTACCTGTCCTCCTTTTGAACCTATGGCTACCTGTCATCTTCGTTTTCTTTCTTGGAAAACCTTGTTCTTGGTGGCTCTCACTTCTGCTAGACGTGTTAGTGAGCTACAGGCCCTAGTATCTGATCCTCCTTACACTAGGTTCTACAAGAATAGGGTAGTCCTGCGGACTCACCCTAAGGTGGTTTCCCCCTTTCACATCAACCAGGAGGTGGTGCTTCTGACCTACTTTCCCAGGCCACACTCCAGCCGGGCTGAAATGGTCCTGCATACCCTGGACTGTAGAAGGGCGTTAACCTTCTACCTTGACCGTACGCGGGAGCACAGACGGGCTGTTCAGCTCTTCGTCTCTTATGACCCCAATAAGTTGGGGCTCCCTGTCTCCAAGCGTACTCTGTCCATCTGGATTGCTGACTGTATCACTTGGGCTTATGAGGCAGCCGGCCTCTCCTTGGAAGGTCGAGTCACGGCTCATCGTGTTAGGGCGAAGGCTACGTCAGTGGCTTACCTCCGCTCTGTTCCATTGGCAGACATCTGCCGGGCCGCTACTTGGTCTTCCAGCCAGACTTTTGCAGCCCATTACTGCCTGGAGAGGGAGTACCGCAGGGACAGTGCTTTTGGACAGGTAGTCCTCTGTAATCTCTTTGAGGTATAGGCAACTCCTACCCTCCGTCCCGGATGTTGGGCTACCGGTTGGAGGCGTATTCAGAGAAGATTCCTTCCTTCTGTGCTACTGAGCTTGAGGGAGCTCCTTTTTTGTGCTTAGGGTCTCCGGTAGCCTTAAGCGGGAGTCCCATATGTGAGGACTGACTTCCTGCTTGGTCCTGGAGAAAGAGTAGTTACTCACCTGTAACAGGTGTTCTCCAGGAGCAGCAGGAATCAGTCCTCACAACCCTCCCTCCTCCCCTTGGAGTTGAAGTTCTCTGCTTTCGTTTTTTTTTTTTTTTGCTAATTTTTTTCTTTCTTTTAGCTATGTCATCAGACTGAGCAAGATGGCACCCTTGGGCGGGAAGAGGACCGCGCATGCGTGCTGCAATTCCCAAAGGCTTTCTTTGAAAGCTAGGGAAAATTGCTCCGCGAGGGCTCTGTCGGCGCCGACGTCACCCATATGTGAGGACTGATTCCTGCTGCTCCTGGAGAACACCTGTTACAGGTGAGTAACTACTCTTTTTCATCTACCCAGAGTGGATTCCCTGATGTTGGCGGTCACCAAGCGGACCACCATTCTGTTGGAGGGTAGTGCTGCACTGAAGAATCCCCAGGATAAGAAGCTAGAGATTCTGTTGAAGCAGTCCTTTGAGGTTAGCATATTGGCTTTGCAGGCCTCGGTCTGCAGAGCCTATGGTGCTTGGGCCTGCATGCACTGAATGCAGGGGCTGACAGGAGCAGAGGCAAGTATTGTCTCAGCTCTCCCAGAAGTGACCAAGATAGACTCAGCAGTTGCTTATCTGGCGGATGCCTTCTATGACCTGCTGCAGGAGTCAGCAGAGGGTATGGCCTTGGTCATAGCCGCCTGGTGTTTGCTGTGGCTGCAGAGTTGGTCCTCAGATGTCTCCTCCAAGCAGCATCTGAGTAGGCTGCCTTTTTGGGGCAAGCTTTTCTTTGGGTAAGCTCTGGAGAAGTTGGTCAAGGATTTGGGGGAGTCCAAGCCAGCACGTTTGCCGGAGGACAAGCCAAGATGCAGAAACTGGCAGCGTCCTTGTGGAGGGGACATTCCTGGGATTTCCATAGGTGGACTTCTGCTAAGGTACAAATCTCACTTCCCTGAACCTATCACACTCAGGGACAATCATTTTGGGGCGGAAGATGTTCCAGAAGGGGCTCCTTTTGCAGGTACCAGTGCGGCGCCTAAAAAGTCCCATTGCCAATCAGTCGCCTACAGAAGCTTTCCCGGCCTGGGTCCACCATACCATCGAACAGTGGGTGCTGGAGAGCTATGCTCCAGAGCTTGCAGCTTCTCTGGTGGATGCATTTCTGCTGTCTCCCTGTCAGGTGTCAGGAAGGGCGCAGGCAGTCTCCGAAATGCTCAATTGTTTATTTCAGCTGCAAGTGGTCTTACCCATTTCTCAGGATCAGCTAAGGCCGGGGCATTACTCGATCTACTTCGTGGTACCCAAGAAAGAGGATTCCTTTCAGTCCATTCTCAAGTATGTCAATCATTGCACATTCCTCATTTTCAGATGGAAACCCTGCAATCCGTGATTGCAGCAGTGTGTCAGATCGAGTTTCTTTCCTCTCTGGACCTCATGGAGCCTACCTGCATATACCCATTCAGGTAGAGCACCAGCGTTTCCTGCACTTCGCAATGTCCAGTGGGCATTTTCAGTTTCAAACGCTTCCCTTTGGACTAGCCACGGTGCCACGCACCTTCACCAGGATCATGGTAGTGGTCGCAGCCCAGTTGAGGAGCGAAGGGGTACTGGTACACCCCTACCTGAATGACTGGCTCATTCGGCAAAGTCATGCCAAGAGAGCATAGAGTCCACTGCGACTTGCTCTGGCATCTGGGCTGGATGGTGAATGTGACCAAGAGCCACTTTAATATTCTCTCCTAGAGTCTTCTGTATCTGGTTGCTCGATTCGACACGTCTAGCACGACACGGTTCCTGCCAGACGAGAGGTGCTGGAAGATTCAAAATCAGAGCCATCAATTTTTGAGGCAGTGGTCGTCAGCATAGTCCTACCTGCAGATCCCAGAATCCGTGGCCTCGGCGCTGGACTTGGTTCTGTGGGCGCAGGCTCACATTTGACCCTTAAAGAGAGCACTTCTCTCATGCTGGTCACCTCAGCGAAGCTCTCATTTGCCGGCTCCTGTGCCCATTGGAAGTTCGCACCAGCCTAGTGTGGTGGTTAGCGTTGACTCGCATGTCCAGGGGCTTGCCACTGAAACTGCTGGAGTGGACACTAGTCATGATAGATGTCAGCCTCTCCGGCTGGAGGGGTGCACTGCAAGGGGCAGATTGCACAAAGCAGTTGGGTGCCATTCCAGATGCAGTGATCCATCAACAGGCTGGAAATGCAAGCCGTGAGGTTGGTTCTCCTGGAGTTTCAGGAGTTGCTCATATACAAGGCCATGAGAGTATTATCAGACGGTGCCTACATCAGTCGACAAGGCGGAACAGGCAGCGCCAGTCTGGCGGAGGAGATTGCCCTGCTTCTTCAGTGGGTGGAGGCCAATCTTGCGCAGCAGTTGGCAGCTCCATGTGGCAGGAAAGGACAACCTGCAGGCAGACTTCCTAAGCAGACATCAGTTAGATCCGGGGGAGTTGTCCTTGGCGGACGAGGTTTTCATGCAGCTGACTTGGCGCTGGGGCACATCCGTCCTGGACCCTCATGGCATCGGCAGACAGTGCAAAAATGGAGCACTTCTTCAGCAGGTTCAGGGAATGCATGTCCGAAGGCCTCAATGTGTTGGCTCAAAGCTGGCTGGCGGAGGATCTCCTTTATGCCTTCCTATTATGGCCCTTCATAGGTCACCTGGTTCAATGCATCGAAACCCATCCAGGGCTAGTGGTCTTGGTAGTTCCAGATTGGCCTCGATGTCTGTGGTATGTGGACCTGGTGAGACTGGTAATGGACAAGCCATGGCAGTTGCCGGTGCAGCCAAACCTGTTGTCACAGGGTCCAATCCTGATGCCTCAAGTGGATTGATTCTTGCTCATGTGCTGGCTCTTGAGAGGGCATCATTGCAGCGTAAGGGCTATTCGCAGTCAGTTATTACTACATTGTTGAATGTGACATGGCAATCTACGTCCTTAGCATACGTCCGTGTCTGGAGGGTCTTTGAGGCATGGTTTGAAGAGAGACATAGTGGCCCTTTGGTGCTTCAATCCCAGAGGTCTTGGCTTTTCTGCAGGATGGATTTGAAAAGGGGCTAGCCTTGAACTCCCTTTGGATGCAGACTGTGGCGCTGGTGTGTTTATCGCAGGCATGTCCTGGGGGTCTTCTTTGGCAGCTCACCCGGACGTTGTTAGGTTTCTCTGGTCGGTCAAGCTTTTGTAGTCGCCCTTCTGGCCCTGTGTCCCTGCTTGGGACCTCAATTTGGTTCTCTTAAGGCCCTTACTCTTAAGGTGGTTTTCCTGGTGGCCATTTGTTCAGCGCTACGAATTTCAAAGCTACAGGCTCTGTCTTGCAGGGAGCCTTACCTGCTTCTGGTGAAGGACCAGCTGGTATTGTATACCATGCCCTCCTTTTTGCCTAAGGTGGTTTCGCCTTTTCATTTCACTCAGACCGTGGTGCTCCCGGTCTTCCCTAAGGGCGAGGATCTCCAGCTGCACACTCTGAATGCCCGGTGAGTCCTATGGCGTTACTTGAGTCACAGAAGATTTCTGGTAGACAGACCATCGGTTCGTTCTCTTTGGAGGTCCTTGCAAAGGGGAGGCAGCATCAAAGGCCTCCATTGCTAGGTGGTTAATTTGACTAAACAAAGAAGGAGTGGACCCAATAAGAAAGCTTACCCCGTAGTAATCCAAACCAATTTTTTTGTCAGACAGTAAGTCAACTCACCAATGCGGAAAGCATTGAAAAAGCTATGGTAAGAACAAAGACATGTCCATTTTAATCAAGAAAGTGCAGTTAAACATAATAGCCAGGTAAACTTGCATGGCTTAACTGCACTTTCTTGATTAAAATGGACATGTCTTTGTTCTTACCATAGCTTTTTCAATGCTTTCAGCTTTGGTGAGTTGACTTACTGTCTGACAAAAAAATTGGTTTAGATTACTACAGGGGAAGCTTTCTTATTGGGTCCACTCCTTCTTTGTTTAGTGTAATTCGGGCTTGGTGGTGCCTTTTTGCCCGAGGGGTTGTTTTTTTTGCTGCCTTGTGTTTTGGATAGGTGGTTAAAGGAGGCAAGCAATTGAGTCGGCATATCTCTTAAAGGGATAGACAGTGCCCATGGGTATACAGGCGCACTCTACCAGAGCACAGGCAGCATCCTGGGCTGAATGTGCTCTGGTTATGTCAGCAGATATTTACAGGGAAGTGACATTTGCTTCCTTACATACCTTTTGTACATTATAAGCTCAATTTGCAGGCGTGGTTTTGCGCACGATTGTTGAAGGCCAAGCTTGCCGGTTCCGCTTGTGTTTGAGTACTACTCTGGTACATCCCAGAAGTCTGGACTACTGTAGGGACCTCATGGAAGGTGAAATTAGACTTACCTGCTAATTTTCTTTCCATTAGAACCTACAGTCCAGTCCACCCATCTCAATATGGTGGTAAGCCGGTAATGATGGTCAGCATATCCTCCGGTTTGGTCGGAAGGGTGGATCCTCAGTCGTAAGGTTGGTTTCTGGAGCCAAGGATCCCAGGTGTAGCCTTGGTCTGCTTGGGTTGCACTAAGTCATCACAGGAGGTTTGAAAATGTAAGTGTACAAAGTTGGCTGTTGGACCGTGGTTGGTTCTGGAGTTCTGCTTTGAAACTGGAATGCTGGCTTGGTGGGAGGAGTGTCTGCTCCTTATACTGTGACATCACCAAAAGCTAGCATGCTCAGTCTCCATCTGCTGGAAAGGGGACAGAACCCAGGAATATGGACCAGACTGTAGGTCCTAATGGAAAGAAAATTAGCAGGTAAGTCTAATTTCACCATGTTTTCACCTCCATACCCATTCAAACAGCTCAACATTTGAGTGTATGACTGGAACACAAACATGCGTGTAATTCAGCTGTTTATAAGAACTGTGGCTCATCTCTCTCGCCTCTTTCTACAGGACAAACCAGATACTGATCAGGATGACTGCCCCAGCAACAAGCCTCCAGACTGGTTCACCGATTACATGAAGAACGTAGGTCTCTAGTGTTTCTTGAAATATAAAGGCCTGTCTTCTTCCATTTGGAAGGTTTATTCAATAGAGAGACGAGGGCTGGAGGTCTTAGGAGCCCTAAACATAAACACTTGTGCATTTCTTTCCCCCTCCCCAATCTCCTCTGCTGGCTTCAGTCTGAAACCTGAACTCATGATGCCAGCAATTTCGCACGCGAGAGTGAGGCTCCGTACATTCAGATTTCAGATCAAAGCCACAAGAAAATGATAGATACAGACAAGACATGCCAGTAGCAAAAGATCATGTCTCGGTAGGTGGAGATGGGAGGAGGGATCACACTGGAAAACATCAAAACCTGGGTAATCTCAATTTACCCTAGATTAAGGATGTCCTGGGGGAGGGGGATGACTTTGGATGGTGGTAATCTTGGTCCTGGAAAAGATCATTCAGTATTAATTTGATCAAATGCAATGAGGTTGAGGAAGGGATGGATCAGTTTCCAGCTTTACTTTCTGACCTTCCAAGCAGGTGTGTTTTATTTTATTGTAAGACTCGGTGACATATTTTATTTATTTATTTTATTTTTATTTTTATTTATTTATCTATTTCTTCTATACCGCCCCTTCCAGAGATCAGGGGCGGTTTACATGGAACAATTTAACAGTTTTGTATACGTTCGTATAACAGTACATTGAACAAGAACTTTTTAACTTTTTACATATAACAGAACAGTAAATTATTAAAACTATTTACAAGGTGTATATCTTGATCAGAAGTTTCTAACTTTTTACAGGGAATAGGCAGCGAGCTGACATTTCTATTTACAGGTGTTATTTACAAAAAGGTTAGGATACAGTGTAGTGAATTCACTATTCAAGTGTGTGTGTGTGTGTGTGTGTGTGTGTGTGTGTGTGTGTGCGTGTGTGTGTGATGGAATTTATTTCCATTTTTCGTGGGTTTTTTGTGTGTCTTTGGGAGAACTGTTTGAGGGGGGCTGTGTATGTTCAGTTAATTGTGTTTTTGCAGGTTTTTTTGTTTGTGTGTCTGTGGACGCTGTGTGGCTGGGCTTGGAGGGTAGGGGATTCCGAAGTGTTCGGAGAATAGGTATGTCTTGAGTTCTTTCCTGAATTGAGAGAGGTCCTTTATGATTCGGATGTCTATTGGGAGGTCATTCCAGAGTGTGGGAGCGGTGAATGTGAAGGCTCTGGCACTGGTGGATTTTTTAGTTCTCGTGAATGTTTTTGGTAACTCCAGTGAGAGGGTTGCATTTAGTCTGCGGGCTCTTGAATCATTTGGTGCGTGAAGGAGTGTGGATAGATGGGTTGGGGCAATATCGTTTAGTAGTTTGAATGTTGTTAGTAGTGTTTTGTATTTGATTCGGTTATTTATAGGGAGCCAGTGTAGTTCTAGCAGTATAGGGGTTACATGGTCCGCTAGGCGGGCTTTAGTGACTACTTTTGCACAAATGTTCTGTGCTCTTTGTAATAAGTAGATATTCTTTTGTGGGAGGCCAATTAGGAGACTGTTACAATAGTCAAAGTGAGGGGTTATGAGTGAACTGACAACTGATCTAAAGTCATGCGTGTCAAGAAGGGGCCTTAAGTGTTGAATAGTTTTGAGTTTGTAGAATATGGTTTTTACCGTCTGCTTTATGTGTGGTAGCATGGTGAGTGTGTGATCGATTATAACACCTAGGTATTTTACCTCTTTTTTAACAGGTATAGTTGTGTTATTGATGGAGATTGTTGTTGGGTAGGTATCTTCAGCCACAGGTGATCTTGATACGAACATTGCTTCAGTTTTTTTGAGATTGATGCTGAGGTAGTTGGTTTCCATCCAGGATGTGGTTTCTGCCATGCCATGCATATTTTCTCCATTACATTTACTTTCCCTTTTCTAATCCAATTTTCTTTGGTTTAACTGATTTTCAAATTTTAGTTTCATTAGCTTTAAATACATTTCTCTAGAGAATTTGATGTGAACTCGGCTGCTGTGCGGTGGCATCATGGTTTTGCTTTTTTTTGCCTTTGTTTTCGGACACTAGAACAATAATGCTATTGTGCAACTCTTTGGTTGTATGTTTAGCGGTGGGGAGGGGGAGACAGGTGCAGTGGGATAGGATTTTAAAAGGGGCTGATGTGATAAATACCCTGAAATCTGTTTTTGAAGGAAAAAGATTTAGAATACACCTTCAAAAATGGTTACAAATAAGACCCTATTTCAATTGCAGTGGAAACGAAATATTGCAGGAACCTCAACTTCCACAAAATCATAATTGAAACAAATTCTTATTGATCAGCTGTTTCTTGAAATTTTGGCTGTCTGCTGCTCCAGCTGTTTTGTAGTGCATCCTCCAGTTTAGGTAGGGCCTTTGTTAGGACGCTTTTTGTGACAGTGATATAATCATGCAGTAATACTGAGTGAGAGACTATTAAACATGAGTATTTTTTGGAAGTAGGGATGAAGTGGAAACATGTTGGTTTTATGATTCTTGTCTTTCTGTGGCTTATTTCTTCATTCCCTCACCTCCTTGTTTTCAGTTTAGGGAGGAGGTGGTTCAGGACACTGTGGAAAAGCTTGTTGGGACATTCAGCCAAGTGCCTGGCTTTCAGAGCCGGTTGGAGACCACTTCCAGTAGTTCTTCCTTGGGATCCGTTCAGGCTCCAGACTCTCAATCCGTGCAGAGCAGCCCCTACGACTGGCTTCTAGCCTGCAGTAACTGTCTAAATCCAGTAATTGGAATACGCTACCAGTGCAGGTACACATGGGTGTGTTTGAGGGGGTTATTCTCATAGTAAAATTTGTGGGGGGCATATTCAAAAGGATTTAGTTGGTTAACAGAGCCTGCTAACCAGCTAAACCTCGGTGATCCCAATATTCAGCAATACTACCAGATAGTGCTGTTGAATACCCCCCACAGACTGAAGAAAAGATGTCAGTAAAACCCAAGCAGAGTGGGGGCGGTCCTGGCAGCCATCTGGTTAATGGTAATATTCAGCCACTAACCGGATTGATAAGCTGCATAAAGTTAGGACAGGTCTGGTTTGTGCTATCCAATTAGCAGTTGAATATCACTGCCAACCTGATTGCCAGCGCTCTGTCTCGCTGGATGCCAGATGAGCTCTGGCACTGAATTTTCAGTTTTAGATAAAACGGCAATGGCCAGGCTTTAATTAAAGTTTAGTGTTGACTGTCACCGCTCAACATTGGCACCATGGTTTAAAAAAAAAAGATTGATTGGTATGTGACTGATCTGTAACCTCTGCCCTCATTACTTAGGCAGCTCAACAAAAAGTAGGAATGAAATCCAGACCTGTACTGCTGGTTATATGGGCCATCACATAACAATGACTTCAGACACATAGAGCTGTTTTACGGGATAGCTGATGAGATATTAAGATGTGTCATATGCCATACTGAGTCAGACCAAGGTCCATCAAGCCCAGCATCCTGTTTCCAACAGTGGCCAATCTAGGTCATAAGTACCTAGCAGTTTCCCCAGAAGACACAGGTTCCTCAATGCTTGTATTGGGTCAAGCAGTGATATCCCGGATCCCTTTTAATAAAGGTTTATGGACCTTTCCTCCAGGAACTTGTCCAAACCTTTTTTTAAACCCAGCTACACTAACAGCTTTTACTACATCCTCCGGTAACAAATTCCAGAGTTTGATTACACGTTGAGTGAAAAAATATTAAGGAACCTTACACAATATCTGTTGGGACTATCTTATAGGAAACCTGTAAAAGACTTCGTATTTCTCCCAACAGCGTGTGCCCTACATACAGTATTTGTGAGGCATGTGAAGCTGGAGTTTATAGCCACGATTTGAACCACAGTTTCCTGAAGCTGCGCAGACCACTGCAGAGCACCTCCAACTCCTGCAGCCTTAGGCAATGTCCTGCTCCCCGACCTCCATCAAACCTGGAGCAAGTCAGGTGAGTGACAATATCATCCTCTCCGCCGTGCAGGAGAACACTGTTCAGTACACTGCTGAAAATTTGGGGAATGTATCTATCAAAACTTTATGAAAAAGAACCACAAACCGTGTCCTGTAACTCTGAGTGCTGGTCTGCAGTCTTAATTTACAAGGAAACCAGTTAAGGAATCGTGTATGGCCACTGTTAAGCCATTCGATTGTAGGTAGTCTATGGTTCATGCCCTTGCAGCTGCTTTCCAGGAAAGCCTATAAGAGAACATGGGTCCATGAGTGAGCGAGGACTAGGCAATCTGTCTGTTCTGCTCTTTCTCCTTACCTTGTACACTTAGGCTTTCCTTTCACTCTCTTCCTCTACTATTGTACTTGTCCCCGGGCTTTCTTGAACACCAGTATTGCATTTGCTTCGTTCACCTTCCCCATTTGCCCACTATGCTTTCCCTGAAAGTGTATGCAAGCATTATACCTAGGCCTGTGCCAGCAATGCAGCAGCACAGGGCACATTTTAGGTCCAGTTTTCTGCTGACCTCTGTTCCCCTCCCCCACCCCCCACACACACACACTGACTGCCCTTGCTCTACCACTGCTTCTTTTGTTCACTTGGTGGCGTAGCGGTCCTCCAATTAAAAAAAAAAAAAATGCGGGTCTTTGTGATTCTATGTTTGAATGGCTGGTCTGGTCCATCCCTCCTCCCAAGCCATACGTCAGAGGAGGGAAGAATCAGACCAGCCATGCAAGCATGGAGATGGAAACCCTCAAACTTTTTTTTTTTTTTTTTTTTTTTAATTGGAGGTCTGCCACCGCTGCCAAGGGAAAGTGGAAGCGAGACAGGCCAGGAAGGCAGTGCTGGGCAGGGAGCTGGCTGGACATGAGGAGGTGGCGTAAGATGGGGGATAGGGGCAGAAGGGCTATGGGGGATAGGGCCAAATCAAGTCTGTCACGGGTGGGGGGGAGGTGCCAGGTTTGCAAGTCGCGCAGTTATGGCTTAGTATGGCCCTGAGTATATGTTGTGATATTTTTTTTTTTTTTTTTTTTTTTGTTTACACGCCTTCCTAGCAAGCAAATAATTTCACAAACGGAATACAAAGCATTGCAGCTCACTATAGGGATAATTGTATAAATGACTTGAGCATATAGAATAGCTTTTGGGAAACACTTTTGTAAGGCGATAACCTATGTGCACCTGTGCCTTAACAGCTTGGGCACCCTGTTATAAAATCACTCTTGGGATTATCTTATAAGAGGGCAACTATTCCATGTTATCCTGCTAGACCAGTCCAGACAAATTTTATTTATTGATTAGTTGTTTTTATATACAGCCTTATGAATCAAAGCGGTTTACACAGAACCATAACTTTTACAGAGAACAGTAAAGGCAAATAAAAATTGAATCGCATTCCATACAAGGTAATTTGTAGTAACTTATTTACATACATATTTCCAGTGAGGATATGGCAGACATATTTACAGATAGATTGTGCTAGAGTTTACAGCATTAACCAGTGTGGCAGCAGTGGAGTGTGCGTGTTGGGTGAGTGTTGAATATTTTTGTTGATGTTGGTAGAGCATCTGTTTCTGTTTGTCTATTTCCATAATGTTCTGAAAAGAGTAGTGTCTTGATCTTTTTACAGTGTGTGGATAGGTCATTTATGTTTCTTATTCCAGCTGGGAGGGTGTTCCATAGTGAGGGGGCATAGTAAGAGAAGGCTCTATTGCTTGTGGATTGATTGGTCCATCTGAATTCAATTGGGATGGCCAGATTGTTTTGGGTAGCTTCTCTTCTTTGTGTGTTGCTTGGAATCTTGTTAGAGTCCCAAGGTGGGGTTGGGGTTATGCCATGGACTAGTTTGAAAGTGATGATCACGTTTTTGTACTGGATTCTACTGTGTATGGGGAGCCAGTATAGTTGTCTCATGTTGGGAGTGATATGTTCAGATTTGTGAGCCTGTGTTGTGCCATCTGGAGAGGCATTAGTGTGTGCTTAGGGGAGTCCCTGTAATATGCCATTACAAAAGTCGATATGTGGGTAGATCATGGCTTGTAAGACCGAACAGAAGTCATTTGCTTCTAGTAAAGGCTTCAGGTGATGTAGCTTTCTTCTTTTTCTGTAGATGGTTTGGGTTGTATTGCTAATGTAGGATGGTAGGTTTAGATTTTGGTCTAGTGTGATACCTAGATACTTTACTTCGTGTTTTACTTCTAAGGTAGCACCTTTTACTTGAATTTTAGGTGGGGGTTTGAATTCTTTTTGTTTTTGGTGATAAAGAGAACTTCAGTTTTATTAAAGTTTATTTTGAGGTTGTATGACCAGAGACATTGTGAGGTTTCATTAAAGCGTTTTATTTGCTGATAATCAGGGTTGTCTGTATTGATTGGGAGGTACATCCATTATATCATCCTTGTAAATGTGGTAGTGGACATTTGTGTGTTTGAAAAATGTTACATATTGGCTGGAGGTAAATGTTAAACAGCAAGGTGGACAATGACAAGCCTTGAGGAATGCCTTGTTGTTGGGTATGTGTTAGAGCTGGTTTGTCCAATTTTTACCTGTTGGGTGCAATTTTGTTAGATAAGATTCAAACCATTGAAGGGTATAGCCAACAATCCTGAGTTGCCTCAGCCTTGATAATAAGATGGAGTGGTTAAGGGAGTCAAACACTGAAGCTATATTGAGGAAGATCATTATAAAGGCTTGTTTGGTATCTGCTATTCCTTTAATGAGGTTATCAAACAAGACCAGTAGGAGTGTTTCCACTCCATTATATGGTCTAAAACCATATTGTTGTGGGTCTAGGAGGGCGTGAGTATCTACGTGGTCTTGTAATTGATGGATGTTTATCTTCTTGATTATTTTTGCCATAAATGGTAGGCTTGAAATAGGTTGGTAGGAGTTGGGGTTGGTTTTGTCTACTACTACTATTTAACACTTATAGTGCCACGCACGCAGCGCTGTACAGACATGAATACAAGAGACAATCTCTGCTCGTCAGAGCGTACAATCTAATCGAGACAGTACACAATACAATTTAGTGCAAAGCATAGTATGGTCATACAGTTAGGTTATGCAATGATGGGGAGTTAGGTAAGATGAGGGATAGAAAATGATGGGGTTAGGTTAAGATGAAAGATGGGAGTCAGGATCTGAACGTGACAGTGAAGAGGTGGGTCTTTAACCTGGATCTGAAGAGGGCCAGGGAGGGTGCCTGGCGTATAGACACAGGTAAGCTGTTCCAGTTGTAGGGTGCAGCCAGGTTAAAGGGGTTGAAGTCGGGAGTTAGCAGTGCGAGTGAAAGGCTTAGATAGAAGTACTTTGTTAGCGAAGCGAAGTTGTCGACAGGGGATGTAGGGAGAGGTGAGAGGTACTGAGGGGCCACAGAGTGAATGCATTTGTAGGTCAGCAGGAGAAGTTTGAATTGGATGCGGAATTGAATGGGGAGCCAGTGAAGCGATTTGAGAAGAGCAGTAACGTGGGCATGGCGAGGCTGGCGGAAGATTAGTCGAGCAGCATGATTTTGTATAGATTGAAGGGGGAAGAGCTGGCTCACGTGGAGACCACCCAGGCGTAGGTTGCAATGGTCGAGGAGATTAAGGAGTTTTGGTGGTGTGTTCAGACAGGAAGGGATGGATTTTGCTGATGTTGTAGAGAAAGAAACAACACTAATAATATGCGAGTATGAAGTGGCTCTCAGCAAGTTTCAATGTGAGAATGCAAGTAGTGATGCTAGGGGATTTTTTCTGAGTGGACCCCTCAGGAGTGGGGGGTTTTGGTTATTTAATTTAGTAAGCAGATGTGGGCCGGCGGTAATATCATAAGAACATAGGTTATCTCAGTTGGAGCAGCGCTGGAGTTTTAAATTGGAAAATAGTAGATCGTGGATTTGACTGTAGGAACGCATGGCGTGATATATTAGTTCACTAACGTTTAGTTGAGTGAGAATAGAGAATGGTAAAATAAATTAGAAATGTAGAAATAATTTAGAGAGGACCCCTTAGTAGTGAACGGCTGTGTTTAAAAGGCAGGTAAGGGAGCCATTCCGCATGCGCGGCGTTCTTTACCAGTTATGCTCGATTGCAAAACAAAAAAGGAAGTAAGAGATTGTATACGCGGGCAGCATTAAGTAAGTTGGATTGTATTATTTAGTAAGAAGTTTTGGTAGTATGGGTGCAGTAGTCTTGGTTGGGAAATGTTTATATGTATGTTTCTTTCTTAGTATGTTTCAGAAAAGAGCTGTTAACGTGGGAGTTTGGCTAGAGAATCGTTACCCCTGAAGAACCGAAAGGAGAAACGCGATGGCAGTGTCTATGTACTGCGTTGGGTTATAAGCAAGTTGGCGCTTCAATAATATTTGAAGTTATTTTTGTGAGAGCAGCGGGCTTGCATTATACTACAGCTTAAGCCATTCTGATTTACCTACGAATGTTTGATTTTTTTATATTTTGGATTGAGAAAAATAGTTTAACATTATCTCCACGAGGGCAGAAAACAAGTGATTTATGCACTATGTTCATATAAATCAGGTCGTTGATGTTATCTTGGGAGTATTGTTGGTCATTGTTGGCCACATTTTTCCCTTTGATCTGAGACCTGTGTGTTTAGCTTTAAAAGTGCATTGACATCTGTTTCAGCACCGATCTGGAGTGAATTTAAAATATCCTCAACAAGACTGGTGATATATTTGGAGTGTATTGATATTTTTGAAGTAGAGAAAGAAACGGCAGGTTTTAGCTACGAGCTGGATATGTGTGGAGAAGGAGAGAGAGGTGTCAAAGATAATCCCCAGATTGTGGGCCGAGGGAACAGGAAGGATCGTAGATCCATCCACAGAGACTGAGAAAGAGGGGAGGAGTTGGGGGGGGGGGGGAAGACGAGGAGTTCAGTCTTGGCCATGTTCAATTTTAAGCGGCAATGAGACATCCAGGCAGCGATGTCAGAGAGGCAGGCAGAGATCTTGATCTGGGTTGCTGGAGAGATATGATGGGAGGAGATAAGTATGCCAAGGGATTGGGTATAGAGAGAGAAAAGGAGGGGGCCCAAGATGGATCCCTGGGGTACGCCAACATGGAGCGGGGTGGGAGAGGAGGAGGAGCCGCTAGAGCATACACTAAAGGAGCGATGGGAGAGGTAGGAGGAGAACCAGGAAAATGAACTCTGTTTAAGGATTGTTCTAATCAAAGCTCCCTTTTAATGCTGCAGGCATATGTCCACTGGCGAGTGAAAGGTTGACCATTTTTAGTACGAATGATGCCATTTCTGTTTGGGTCACTTTTAATCAGCTGACGGCATGATTCGGTTTGATTTGGTGGTGTTGATGGCCATAATGATTTTATCAAGGTGCTCTATATTGATTTGGGAAAACGAGCGCCATGGAGTGATGGAACTGTTGGTTGGGAAGGGGGTGGGCAAAGTAATATATGATTGGGACCGCATTGTGTTCATATTGTGCTTGTACTGTCCTTCCTCTTCTCTAGGAACAAGCGGGAAGTCAGTTCTCACATATGGGTAATGTTGGCGCCGACAGAGCCCCACACAGAGCATTTCCCCAGCTTTCAAGGAAAGCCCTTGGGAATGCCATCATGCATGCGTGGTCCCTTTCCCGCCCAAGGGTGCCATCTTGTTCAGTCTCCTTTTTTCCGTGGAGCCCAATGGATGTAGTCCTCTACTTCCCCAGAAAAAGTTCTTAAAATCCTTCAAATCTCCTGTTTGCATGCTGGTTCCCTTCCCTCCTCGAGCTGGCATCTTTGGTGCCGTCCTCGGCTCTCCTTTCCTTTTATTCCTTGGTTCCTCCTCGGATCCCCCCCCCCCCCCCCTTCGCGCCATTGTTCACCTGGGAGGCATCGATTCCAACCGAGTATTCTCCCATCATGACTCCCAGTTGGGTTCAAGAAATGCAAACGATGCAGTCAGACTATTTCAGTTACCATGACTACTGTCTTCGCTGCCTGGGCCCGGACCATGACAGCTCCACCTGTGACCGATGCCAGGCCATGACCCCCCCCAAAACAAACAAGCGGTCGGAGTTGCAGGAAAAGCTGTTCCTGAGATCTGACTCTGCCCCAGCCTCCCCATCGCCGAGCCTCAAAGCTGGCACTTTCCGTGAGGTCCGGGAATCCTCGAAGTCCTGCGGCTCCTCCAGCGCAACCGCAGACTCTCCCACAAAAAAGAAAAAAGCACCAAAGGCTGCTGAGGTGCCTTTAATGAAACCTGGCAAGTCCCGCAGCGGGACCTGGGCGACTCCCAGCAGCACCCTTAGAAAGTTTCAAGACAGGAGTCCTCGGCCTCCGGAGACTGGGCCAGGACCTGGGTACCTATAGTCCTCCTCGAGGACACACTCCTCCAGGAGTCCTGCCTCAGCCCACAGGGGGTTGGCTGGCCTCATTTGCCCACAGCTGGTCCAACATCACCACGGACAAGTGGGTCCTGTGGTTTGTGAGGGAGGGTTACCACATCCATCTACAGCAGAACCCTCCAGCGTGGAATACAGCTGGTCTGGGCTTCCAAGATAGTATTTTTCAACAACACCCAAGCTTGATGTAAGTCTTTATCCTTTGCAACTGCTCCTTTTAGTTTTTTCTTAACTATTTTCCTCATTTTATTATAGTCTCCCTTTCGAAAGTTAAAAGGTAGTACTGTGGATTTCCTTACTATCCCTCCTCCACTAAATAAATCAAACACGATCATGCTATGATCACTATTGCCAAGTGGCCCCAACACCCTTATCTCTTGCACTAGATCTGGTGTTCCACTAAGGACTAAGTCTAATATGGCTTCCCCTCTGGTCGGTTCATGAACCAGCTGCTCCAAGAAGCAGTCATTTATTTCATCGAGGAACTTTATCTCCCTAGCATGTCCTGCAGTGACACTGACCCAGTCGATACCTGGGTAATTGAAATCACCCATTATTACTGCGCTGTAACTTTTGTTAGCTTCCTTGATTTCTTTGAGCATTTCATCATCCATTTGTTCATTCTGGCCAGGCGGTCGATAGTACACCCCCACTGCCATCGCCTTCCCCTTTTTACATGGAATTTCAATCCATAGAGATTCTACAGCAAATTTTGTTTCCTGCAAAACTTTAATCCTTTCTGACTCAATGCCCTCTCTAACATAGAGCGCAACCCCTCCACCAATTTGATGAGCTCTATCATTACGATATAGTTTTACCCAGGTATCACAGTGTCCCACTGGTTGTCCTCCTTCCACCATGTCTCTGATATTCTAGTTATATCTAACCTCTCATTTAGTGCTATATATTCTAACTCTACCATCTTATTTTTTAGACTTCTAGCATTTGCATTCAAGCATTTGAGAGACTGTATTTTATTCATATTAATCAGGCTATTGGTAGGCATGGGTAATTTGGCATCTTTAAGCTCTGTCTGCTCCATACTCGAGGGCATTTGGGCTACTTTACTCTTTTTTGGAACCTCTCTGCTTTTGGTAGTATCCTTCAAGGATACATTCTTCCGAACCATGCGCTCTTGGGCAACTGTCGGCTTTCCCCTATTATCTAGTTTAAAAGCTGCTCTATCTCCTTTTTAAAGGTTAATGCCAGCAGCCTGGTTCCATCCCGGTTAAGGTGAAGCCCATTGCTTCGGAAGAGTCCCTCCTTTCCCCAGAATGTTCCCCAGTTCCTAACAAATCAAAAACCCTCATCTCTGCACCATTGTCTCATCCACTCATTGAGACTCCGGAGCGCTGCCTGCCTTTTGGGTCCTGCGCGTGGAACAGGAAGCATTTCGGAGAATGCTACCCTGGAAGTTCTGGATTTCAACTTCCTGCCTAAAAGGCTAAATTTAGCCTCCAGAACCTCCCTACCACATTTTCCTATGTCATTGATACCGACATGTACCAAGACAGCAGACTCCTCCCCAGCACTATCTAAGACCTTATCTAGGTGGCGCGTGAGGTCCGCTACCTTCGCACCAGACGTCTTCCCAGGTGTTCTCTTCAGTCCTCCCTGTTGAGGGTTAAGGCCAAGGCAGAGAGGCTCGCATCCTGAAGATGAATGCATGGCTGCGTGGATGGTGTCATCGAGCGTTTTGGTTTCCTAGACCATGGGATGCTGTTCCAAGGGTTGCAGAGCAGAGATGGCATCCATCTGTCCAAGAAAGGTCAACGCATCTTCGGTAGTAGTCTGGCTAATCTACTGAAGAGGGCTTTAAACTAGATTCGTTGGGGATGGGTGAAGAAAGCCCCCAGGTAAGTGAGAGCCCCCAGGTAGGTGATACATTAAATACCTTTATGGAAATGGGTAACAGGGGTAACATATGGAAAGCAGTGTGTATAAATGCCCGTAGCATGGGAAATAAGATCCCTGATGTTGAAGCTTTGGTGGGAGTGGCTGACTTGGATTTAGTGGCAGTTACAGAAACATGGTTCACAGAAAACCATGATTGGGATGTAACTATACCTGGCTATACTTTATTCAGAAAGGACAGGGTAGGAAGAAGGGAAGGAGGAGTGGCACTATATGTAAAAAACTACTATTAAAGCTTTGGAATTACAGAGCTTAAAAGGGAGAGAGGAGGCATTGTGGGTTAAACTAGAAAGAGGGAAAGAGAAATCTATTTGCATTGGTGTGATAAACAGACCTCCCTCACAAGAGGAAGAGGTGGACAGAGAGATCTCCAGGAACAAGCAGGAATGAGTCTTCACATATGGGTATTGTCGGTACCGACGGAGCCTGCGTGGGAACGCTCCCCAGCGTCCAATCAGAAAGCCTTTGGGAGCATCCCACAGCGCCTGCGTGCTGCCTTCCCGCCTTTCCCAACTGTCTCTCCTCAGTTCTTCTTTTTCCGCGGAGCCAGCAGGTCGTGTTCCTGTCACTGCAGAAGAATTTCTTTATTTTTGTTTATTTCTTTTGTGTCGCGTCTGCCGCCTTCGATGCTCTACCGGTACCGCCAGTCTTTCTTTTCTTTTCTTTAAAAAAAAAAAAAAAAAGAACTTTCTCTTCAGGTGCACTTGCCTTTTGCCTTGCCTATTGCCTTAGGCCCAAAACGTTTTTTCCTTAACATGGAAAAGCCTGCCTCAGGGTTTAAAAAGTGCACAAAATGTGGCGCTACCATTTCCGTCACCGACACCCACGACTGGTGTCTAAAATGTTTAGGTCCTGACCATTCCATCACAGATTGTATGTCCTGTTCCATGATGTCTAAAAGAGGTCGGCAGAACCGAGCTGCCAAGCTCAGTACCCTGTTTCCCTCTGATGTGGCTTCGGTGGCATCAACGTCTTCCAGGGCTGCTGCTTCCTCACATGGATCTCAGGTAACTAAACATAAATCCATCCGGTCCTCGAAGGGTAGATCTTCTAAGCATTGAGATGCCTCTGGCGTTGCCCTTGAGGATTCTACACCGGCAAAATTACCCCGGCGGGAGGCTTCGGCCTCTAAAGCATCATCATCGGGGTTCCAGGATGATCTCGATGGCGTGGCCTCGACAGATCACCTGGTGCCATGCTCTGGGTTACCGGTGGCTTCCACCGGTACCGACTTCCAAGCATTGGCGGCATCGATGGATCAGAGGATTCTATCCATGGAACGCAGTCTGGCGGCTTTCCTTGTGGCATCGACGCCCCTGGTACCGCAACAGACTACTTCACCAGTACCGGCTCCAGCACTGCCATCGGTACCAATCCCAGTTCCGGTGGCATCAACATTGGCTTCGGTGTCCGCTATGCCGGTACTCTGTCCTCTGAAGCCCTCCGGTACCGATACCCCGGTACTGGTTATCTCCGATACCGATCCCGGTCGGTACGGGTATCGGGCTTTGCAAGAGCATCCGAACAGACGATACTTCGATTCCTCTGAAGACTCTGAGGATTCTGAAGAGTCTGTCGATGCAGTGATGCTTCTTCCACAGGAGGAGTCCTCTCTTAAACGAAGGATGTCTCCTCCAGAGGACTTGTCTTTTCAAGACTTCATCAGGGAGGTGGCTCGGGGCCTATCCATCACGGTGGCCCCTGAGACAGAACCCAGAGCCAAGGAGTTAGATATTTTACAATATCCAAAAACTCCTAAGGAGGCAGCAACCTTGCCTATTCATGAGATTTTGTATGATCTCATGTTGAGGATGTGGGAATCACCTCTTACCACCTCTCCTCATTCTCGCAGGTTAGATACCATGTATCGTGTCCTGGTTTCCATAAAAGTCTACTCCCTCACCACTCTATTGTGGTTGAGTCTGCTATGAGAAAGATTAGAAGTGCCAAAAGACATGCCTCTAATCCTCCAGGATGTGAATGTAGAACCCTGGATGCTTTTGGACGTAGAGTCTTCCAAGCTTCCATGCTTGCTGCGAGAATTAATTCCTATAGTCTTTACATGGGAATGTTCCTAAAAGAAGTCACTGATCATTTGCAGACTTTAAGTCCTTTCATTTCTGAAGATAAAAGACAGGACTTTCTCACTTGGCTCAAACATGCCCAAGATACTCCAAATTCTCCAACCGTGCAGCTTTTGACTCCTTTGAATGTGTAAGCAGAGCCTCAGCTATTGCCATAGGTGCACGTAGAATTGCTTGGCTTCAAGCATCTGATTTGGAGATCTGGGTACAAGATGAATTGGGAAATATCCCTTGTACAGGTGAAAACCTGTTTGGTAAAGATTGGCAAGCAAAGGCCAATCAGATGGATGCTGAAAATTCTGGCTTGGATAGACTATCCAAGTCTACAGCTGCTCCTGTTAAGAAAAGGTTGTTCAAGAAAGCACCTTTTTCTAAAAAGGGAAGATTTTATCCTGCTTATGGTCAGCGGGCATCTTCTGCAGCTCAGTTTCCTACCAAACGTCAGCAATCATCCAAACAGAACAAAGCAAAGGCTGCTAGGCCTCCTCCAGCCCAGCAACCTCAGCCCCCTCAGGGCCTTTGACTTTCCGCTAGAGAACTTAGCCTTCCTGGCTCTGGAAGGACCAGAGCCCTCCACCATTCCAGGAAGGTCATGTCATTTTGCTCCCAGGTGGGGACAAATTACAGCAGAGCATTGGACACACTCCATCATAAAAGAGGGGTACAAACTTCATTTTTCAAGTTTTCCTCCTCACACCAGAGTGCACCAGTTCAATTCTACAACCTCCCTCCTCATCCTGTTGGGGCAAGAGATTGCCACTCTTCTCGCCCAAGGGGCATTAGAGGAAATGCCTCTTCAACAACAGGGCACAGGTTTCTACTCCCCCTATTTTCTTATTCCAAAGAAAACAGGGGGCTACAGACCCATCTTAGATCTCAGAGAATTGAACAGATTCCTATTCAAGGAAAAATTCAAAATGATTTCTCTGGGAACTCTGCTGCCATACCTTCAGAGTCAGGATTGGCTTTGTTCTGTAGATCTCAAGGATGCGTACACCCATGTTCTCATCCATCTCACAGAAGGTTCCTTCGGTTCCTTTTTCAAGAGAAGCACTATCAATACAGAGTGCTCCCTTTTGGACTGGCCTCTGCACAAAGGGTGTTCACAAAATGCATGGCAGTGGTAGCTGCATTTCTGCACACCCTGGGAATATTTGTCTTCTCTTATTTGGACGACTGGCTCATTCGAGCTCCCACTCGTTCAGAGGCCAAGAGTTCTCTAGCCTGCACAATGCGTATCCTTCAGTATTTAGGGCTGATAAACATCCCAAAATTCAATTTAACACCTACTTGGTCCCTGGAGTTTATAGGGGCGCTGCTGGATACCACAAGGGCAAGGGTCTATCTACCTCAGGCCCGTTGCGTTCGCTTGGTGCAGTTAGCTTCTCAAGCAGAGTTGAAGCCCCACTTAACTGCTCGAGAGATGTTAGTTACTAGGCCACATGGCATCCACCGTGCATGTGGTACCGTATGCTCGCCTTCACATGAGGGCAGCTCAGTGGACTTTATCCACCCAATGGACCCAGGCATTAGACTGCCTGTCAGACAAAATAGCAAACACAGGTCGGCTCATTTTGTCCCTCCAGTGGTGGAAGTCCCCTCAAAACCTGTTGCTGGGGTCCCCCTTTCAGCAATCTCTACTCCAAGCAACTCTCACGACAGATGCTTCTCTAATGGGGTGGGGAGCTCATCTGCAAGACCTCTCCACCCAGGGCATCTGGTCCCCACAGGAGAGTTGTCTACATATCAATCTCTTGGAACTCAGAGCAATCTTCCTTGCTCTGTGGGTGTTCCACACCCTGCTCAACTACAAGACAGTCCTTATCCACACGGACAATCAGGTAGCCATGTTCTATGTGAACAAGCAGGGCGGAACTGGCTCTCTGTCGCTTTGCAACGAAGCTTTGCGACTGTGGGCCCTCGCCAGAGAGCATCAGATTCACCTTCTGGCAGTTTATCTTCCAGGCGTTCAAAACTCTTGGGCAGACAGGCTCAGTCGAGTTCTGCTTCCACACGAGTGGTCCCTACATGTGGACCAGGTGGCCAGGATTTTTCAGATTTGGGGAACCCCGGACATAGACCTCTTTGCAAGTCCGTGGAATGCCAAATTTCCCTGGTTCTGTTCCAGAACTTCGGCTCAGGGAGCTCAGGCAAGGGATGCTTTCCTCCTTCACTGGGGTCAAGACTTCCTGTATGCCTTTCCACCCATTCCCCTAATTCCCAAAACCCTGTTCAAGCTTCAGAGAGACAGAGGCCACATGATTCTCATTGGCCACGGCAAGTGTGGTACCCTCTGCTTCTACATCTCTCTCAAGCTCCTTCCCTGGAGTTAGGGTCTGCTCCAGATCTCCTATCTCAAGAGGACGGAAAGTTATGGCATCCCAATCCCCAGTCTGTGCATCTCAGGGCTTGGTTGCTGAAGGCCTAGATCTCCAAGATCTTCATCTTTCTCAACAAGTGAAAGATGTTCTTTATGCTTCCAGAAAACCTTCCACTAGACGTTCTTATGCTTTCAAGTGGAAGAGGTTTACTATCTGGTGCTCTGAGAGGGGTCTTAACCCCCTTGCCATACCTCTGGAATCTTTGCTGGAGTATCTCCTCCATCTGTCTAATGCAGGCCTTAAGACAAATTCAGTAAGAGTCCATTTGAGTACTATTGCAGCTTCCCTTAAGCCTCTAAATGGACAACCTATTTCCTCTCATCCTCTTGTAACAAGGTTTATGAGAGGCCTCCTTTTAACAAAGCCTCCCATTAGACCACCTCCGGTGGCATGGAACTTGAACCTGGTTCTTGGTTAGCTTATGAAGCCGCCTTTTGAATCTTTGGCTACTACCTCCTTGAAATACCTTTCTTGGAAGGTTATCTTTCTCATTGCAATCGCATCAGCACGTCGTATTAGTGAATTGCAAGCACTCGTAGCTAATCCACCTTATACAAGGTTCCATCATGACAAGGTAGTCCTTAGGACTCATCCACACTTTATGCCTAAGGTGGTCTCGCCTTTTCACCTCAACCAGGAAGTCTACCTACCTGTCTCTTTTCCAGGACCTCATGCATCAAGTGCAGAGAGGAATCTTCATATCCTGGACTGTAAAAGAGCTCTGGCTTTTTACTTGCAGAGGACTCAAGAATATAGAAAGTCCTCTCAGCTCTTTGTTACCTTTGATCCTTCTCATTTGGGACTACCAGTCTCCAAGAGAACACTATCTAACTGGATTGCCCAGTGTATTTCTTTTGTCTATCAGAGTAAGAACCTTTCTCTGGAGGGCCATGTCACAGTTCACAATGTGAGAGCCATGGCAGCCTCAATGGCTCATCTGAACTCTCTCTCTATTGACGACATCTGTAGAGCAGCCACTTGGGCCTCGGTTCATACTTTCACAGCCCATTATTGCTTGGACAAGGACTCCCGCCAAGATGCCTTGTTTGGTCAGGCTGTTCTCAAACACCTGTTCCATACCTAATCAACTCCT
Organism: Ichthyophis bannanicus; assembly: GCA_033557465.1. Taxonomy (NCBI): domain Eukaryota; kingdom Metazoa; phylum Chordata; class Amphibia; order Gymnophiona; family Ichthyophiidae; genus Ichthyophis; species Ichthyophis bannanicus. The sequence goes on from CM066045.1 coordinate 62,105,641, forward strand.
ACCCACCATCCCTGATGGGATGCCAGAGATCCATGAGAGGAACTGCAGCCCTTCTTAGGGACACACAGCTTCTGGGATCTCTCCCTGGCATCTAAAGCTAGGGAGTTCCCATATGTGAAGACTCATTCCTGCTTGTTCCTGGAGATAGCACAGTTACTTACCGGGAACAGCAGGAATAAGTCTTCACAACCCATCCACCTCCCCTAGGAGTTGTATCTCTCTATCTTTCCTTTCCCTCTCTCTCTCTCTCTCTCTCTTTGTCTCAGTTTTAAAACTCAGCTGAGGAGAGACAGTTGGGAAAGGCGGGAAGGCAGCACGCAGGCGCTGTGGGATGCTCCTAAAGGCTTTATGATTGGACGCTGGGGAGCGTTCCTGCGCAGGCTCCGTCGGTACTGACAATACCCAAATGTCAAGACTTATTTCTGCTGTTCCCAGAGATCACCTGTTGCAGGTAAGTAACTGTGCTTTAATTGAAGACATACGCAGCAGTGCTAGGAAAGGGGAAGTGCTACTGATAGGAGATTTCAATATTCCAGATGTTGATTGGCACATTCCTGCTGCAGTATCATCTAGAAATAAGGAGATCCTGGATTCTCTACAGGGAGAACTATTCAGGCAATTGGTTACAGACCCCACACGTGAAGGGGCCATACTGGACTTGGTGCTTACCAATGGTGAAAGTGTTTCTGATGTTGTAGTGGGAGATCATTTTGCATCTAGTGATCACCAGATGGTGTGGTTCAGTATTAGGACTAGGGCTTTTAGAATCCATTCAAAGGTGAGGATCTTAGACTTTAGGAAGACTAACTTTGCCAAGATGGGCCAATACCTCAGGGAGTCGTTAGTTGGATGGGAACAGCTGAGGGATGTTGAAAAACAGTGGGCAAAACTGAAAGTGGATATTTTAAGGGCAACCAACCTTTTTGTTAAAATGGTAAATAAAGGTAAAAGGAAAAGGAGACCGCTATGGTTTTCGAAAGAAGTAGCTGAAAAAGTGAAGAAAAAGAGGGAGACCTTCGTGAAATACAAGAGATCACAGAGAGAGGAAGACAGGCATCTGTATTTGGAAAAACTTAGAGAAGCTAGCAAAGTAGTCAAGAAGGCAAAGATTCAAAAGGAGGAGGAAATAGCCAATGCAATAAAATGAGGGGATAAGACATTTTTCAGATATATAAGTGAGAAGAGGAAGGGCAAAAGTGGTATTGTCAGACTCAAGGGTGCAGGGGAGGAATATGTAGAAGCAGATAAGGATAAAGCTGAATTGCTTAACAAATATTTTTGTTCTGTGTTCACAGATGAAGAACCAGGAGCAGGACCTGAGAAAACACCCACAAATAGGAACAGAAGCGAGGGACATCTTTAACAATTTTCAGAAGACTGTGTTCATGAGAAACTAGCTCAACTTAAAGTAGACAAAGCGATGGGACCGGATGGGATATACCCTAGAATACTGAGGGAACTTGAGGACGTTCTAGCAACTCCACTGACTGACCTTTTCAATGCCTCTTTGGAGTCGGGAGTGGTGCCAAAGAACTGGAGAGAGGCTTATGTGGTGCCTTTACACAAAAGCGGAAGTAAGGATGTGGTTGAAAACTACAGGCCAGTTAGTTTAACTTCAGTGGTGAGTAAATTATTAGAAACGCTGCTGAAAGAGAAAATAGTGAGGTGTCTGGAGTCCAGTGGATTACAGGATCCGAGGCAGCATGGATTCACCAGAGGCAGGTCTTGTCAGACAAATCTGATTGATTTCTTTGACTGGGTGACCAGGGAGTTGGACCGAGGGAGAGCTCTAGATGTGGTGTATTTAGATTTCAGTAAAGCCTTTGACACTGTTCCTCACAGGCGACTTATAAACAAACTGAACACCCTAGGGATGGATCCGAAAGTTACTGCTTGGGTTAGAAATTGGTTGGGAGGGAGGCGACAGAGTACAGGTAAATGGAGCTCACTCTGAGGAGAAGGATGTTACCAGTGGTGTGCCCCAGGGATCTGTCCTTGGTCCGATTCTTTTTAACATCTTTGTTAGTGATATAGCGGAAGGGCTGTCGGGTAAGGTTTGCCTCTTTGCGGATGATACCAAAATCTGCAATAGAGTAGACACCCAGGAAGGTGTAGATAACATGAGGAGGGATCTAGCTAAGCTTGAAGAATGGTCTAGAATTTGTCAGCTGGGATTTAATGTTAAAAAATGTAAGGTCATGCATTTGGGCTGCAGCAATCCAAGGGAGCAATATAGTATAGGGGGTGAAGTACTTTTGTCCACTAAAGAAGAGCGGGACCTAGGCGTGGTTGTGTTTTTGATCTTAAAGTAGCTAAACAGGTAGAAAAGGCGACTGCAAAAGCTAGAAGGTGCATACGGAGAGGAATAGCTAGCAGAAAAAAGGAGGTGATAATGCCTCTATAAGTCTTTGGTGTGACCTCATTTGGAGTATAGTGTGCAATTCTGGAGACCGCACCTTCAAAAGGATGTGAACAGGATGGAGTCGGTGCAGAGGGTGGCTACTAAAATGATTAGTGGTCTTCATTATAAAGCATATGAGGACAGACTTAAGGATCTTAATATGTACACCTTAGAGAAAAGGCAGGATAAAGGTGATATGATTGAGATGTTTAAATACCTCCGTGGCATAAATGTTCAGGAAGAGAGCCTCTTTCAATTGAAAGCAAGTTCTGCTACGAGGGGACATGGGATGAGGGTGAAGGGAGATAGATTCAGGAGTGATATGCGGAAATATTTCTTTACGGAAAGAGTAGTGGATCCATGGAATAGTCTCCCAGTGGAGGTGGTAGAGATGAGGACAGTAACTGAAATCAAAACAGCATGGGACAAACCCAGAGGATCTCTAAAGGTAAAAAGGGGACTGTTGTAGTTGTTGATATGGAAGGACAGACTGGATAGGCCATGTGGTCTCTTTCTGTCATCATGTTTCTATGTAACCATCATGGCTCTTCTCCACCAGGCCTTGCTCATCGCAGAACTCGCAGGCGTACTTGGGGACAGGGCAGGCCTCTGGCCCATCCTGGACCTGTGCAACTTGAACAAGTTCCTGGTGAGGGAGAAGTTCAAGATGCTTTCCCTTGGGACACTGCTGCCCTACCTCCACCAGGGAGACCGGCTCTGCTCCTTGGACCTCAAGAATGCATACACTCGCATCCCTCCCACAGACAGTACCTGAGATTCGTGGTGGGGGACAGCACTGGGTACTGCCATTCGGCCTCACCTCCTCTCCTCTCCAAGGGTCTTCACAAAGTGCCTGGCGGTTGTGGCCACCAATGTGTGCCTCCAGGGGGCCCAAGTCATGCACTTCCTGGATAAGTGGCTCATCAGAGGCAGCACGGCCCTCAAGGCCAGCCAAGCCACAAGACTTACATTTCACACCCTGCAGAAGTTGGAATTTGTCATCAACTACCCCAAGTCCAGCCTCTCCCCAGTTCAGGACCTGGAGTTCATAGGAACCCAGCTGGACACTCAGCAGGTCAAGGTCTTCCTCCCGATAGAGAGGACCCGTCGCATTATGCAATTAATGGAAGAGGTTCAAAGCTGCAGGTCGGTGCCAACCCGCCTACTTCTCCGCTTGTTAGGCCACATGGCCTCAACGGTTCATGTCATGCCCTTGGCTCGCCTGCACATGCGAGCAGCCCAGTAGTGCTCAGATCCCAATGGACACAGGCCACAGGCAAGCAGAGAAACAGGGTAAGGCTCACCCACTGGCTGGCGGCCTCCCGCAACTGGTGACAGTCCCCACAGCATCTCGGGGCGGGGCCTGCCACCAGTCCCGCCCTGAGATTTTGCTGGATTTAGTGCTCACCAACAGAGATAGCGTGTTGAATATCCAGGTGGGTGCCCATGTGAGCAGCAGTGATCATCACACAGTGTGGTTTGAGATAAAAGCCAAGGTGGAATCCAATCACATCAAGCTCAAAGTCCTAAACTTCAAAAACACTGGCATCAGTAAAATGAACAAGTACCTGAAGGAAGAGTTGGTAGAGTGGGGGGGGGGGGGGAAGGGAAGTGGAATTGCAATGGGCTAAACTAAGGTGCAACGGATACATACATAAGGGAAATTAAATAAAAGGAAGAGGAAAAGGAAACCTATTTGGTTTTCCAAAGAAGTGGCTGCACAAGTAAAGGCAAAAAACAGCTTTTACAAAATTCAGAAGCTCGCAAACAGAGGAACACAGAAAAGAATACAAGGTCAAACTAAAAGAGACTAAGAGAAATAAGGATAGCAAAATCAAAGGCAGAGGAAAAGATGGCTAAAGATGTGAAGTGTGGCAACAAAACTTTTTTCAGGTATATTCGAGAGAGGAGGAAAATCAGAGGTGGAATTGCAGGACTCAAAAGTGCTGGGACACAGTCCAAAACGTGATCTGAGTGGAAAAACACTTTATTATCAATAATTCTAAGACCTAGTACAACCCGACACAGGCCGTGTTTCGGAGACCTTCATCAGGGGTTGTCGAAGTAGGTACTAAAACGTAAAAACATATAAATTAATAATGCTAAAAATCAATATTTGGGAAAGAACAAATAAATAATTAAAAACATAAATACAATGTAATCAATCATATAAACAATACATAAAGAATAAGACCTAATCACTTAAAAGTGTGGATACGCAAATACACTAAAATGCCATATGTATAAAATAAAACACATTAAAATAGAATAAAATAGAATATAACAAATTAAAACAGATTAAGATAGAGAACTCAAAGGATGTGACAAGCACAAGGTTTCAACACTAATACCTTAGTTGTGGATATGATGAACAAGTAATCTTCAAAAGGAAACAACAACACTAGAACAAAGAAAACAGAATGAGGCATATGTATACCATGGAGATTGTAATTGTACAGCAATTGTTGACTTCTCAGAAAATGAAGCTCAAATCTTTATCCTCGAAATTACATAAAAAGCAAAAGACAGGTACTAGTCTCCAAATTGGGGAGGAAGGAGGTCAGGCTCAGAGGTATCAAAAAGAACTCTAATACAACAATGTGCCTCAATGATACTCAATGTAGCTATGAAATCTCTAAAAAAGGTTTCAAACCTATCAAGTACTTCGATGGGAAGGAACAACTTTAATTAAAAAATCTAAAACTCTATGATGAATAGTGTAAAAGATAACGCTAAGAAAATAAATAGATAAATAAACAATAAATAGATAAAACAAGTGCATATAATATGACCGAAATTTCATCGGAGGGACCACATAGTAATAAAGAAATCAACAGCGATAAAAGTTATAAGAATGCCAAACCAGCGGTATTATAAAGCACTTGAAACTCACCAATATAATCTCTGCCAAATAATATTGCTCTGCAAAACCAGCAGTGCATCTGTTCAGTCTGCCGTTAGAAAGTGAAACTAAAAAACGCCGGTACATGCGCAATCTTAAAACCATGTATAGAGCGGGAAAGAGGGGGCGTGGCTAGGGCGGAGTTTAGAGAAACGACTAATAGGTAAAGTTAATAGATAACATAAAAACCATTGCAACCATGAATATAAAAACTCAAATCTCATACTTTGGAGAATCGCTTATAAAATATAAAGTAGCAGTTTGAGTCATGAAAGAGAAGGAGAGAGACCGAAAACAGTGGATGCACAGCCATGAAACAGATCACAGTTCACCCTATAAATAACTATGTAGATGTATTTGTGTGTGTGTGTATATATATATATATATATATATATATATATATATATATATAATGTATATGTGTTGGAATTCACATCTTGAGATATATATTCTATGTATTCTCTATATTTTCTGGACCAGACTTTTTAAAATCTCAAGATTAAAAAACGCAGCCTAGATTCGTCAGCGTGAAAAATGCCTCAGAATCCTATGATTAGTAAAATGGAAACCAATTGTAAATATAAATGTGTGCTAAGCTGCTAGTGTAAGTCTAGAAATGATACTTAAAAAAACGTGCAGCAATGTAAAAAATATATAATAAAACAATGACATTCAAGATAACCTAAAAAAAGGGGGAATTGATGTGTATTGAACCCCATATTTAACGATTGTCTCAGTGCAGTCTATAGGGGCAATATTAAAGAACATGTAATCCACTCTGTATTATCTAATTGTAAAGGGAAAACCAATAGCACACTACTGCATGAAGAGATAATTGTTAATGTAGTGTGTTATTAGGAAGTTTACTGAAACACAGCAGAGGATAATAGAAACTGGCCTTGAGGGGTATAAAAACCTACTATTATAAAAAGACAGAAAAGTCTTCGTCCAAATTAAGACCATTAGGAGCCAGAGTATCTAATAAAAAGATATATCTTTGTTCTAACCTAAGAATGGTTTTATTAACATCCCCCTCCTCGCCAGTTGGATTTCACTTGTTTTATTACAAAAAATTTAAGGTCATTAACTTTGTTGGAATGCATGCCAGTGGGAAACTAAAGGTTTGTCCTCTACATTCCTCCTGATGCAGCTCATATGCTCCATAATTCTAATTTTAATCTTACGAGTAGTCTTGCCTACGTAGAGCAATCGGCAGGGGCATTGTATCACATAAATCACATTATGTGTATCACAGTTGGCAAAATCTTGGATGGGGAACTTCTTCTGTGTAATTGGATGGATAAACATATTTCTAACCGGCAAGGCATTCAAACAGATAGAACACCTACCACAATGAAATTGGCCTTTATATTGAGACAAAAATCTTTTCTCTGTGAGTGCTGAGGGCATAAGTAAATTCCGGAGGTTAATATTGCGCTTGTGTGCGACAATAAGATTCTGGTCTTGAAACGCCGGCAAGGACTGTAGAATATGCCATTCTTTCTTAAGAATGGCAGTTATCTTTGCAGAGAATTGAGAATAGAGAAGAGGACAGACTAGCCCTTTATTCGATTTCTTCTCCTTAGGTAACAGAAGTGCTTCTCTTGATGTATTTTTAGCTCTTTTGTATGCAGATTCTACATGTTTAATCGGATATCCTTTCTCAAGAAAACGTTTCTTCATATCTCTTGCCTCATTTTCGAAATCATTGGGTCAGAGCACACCCTTCTAGCCCTCAGAAACTGACTCACAGGAAGATTGTTTTTCAGAGATAAATTGTGAAAACTATTGTAATGCAAAAAATGATTCTTATCTGTCGGTTTCTTGTATAGTGTTGTTGAAAAGCCTATTTCTTCTTTACGGATCAAAAGATCTAAATATGAAATTCTATGGAAATCATAGGTTAACTGAAATCTTAAGTTGGTATCTAATTGGTTGATCCATACATTAAACTGTCCTAGAAGTTCCTCTGTACCTCTCCAGAGTATTAAAATATCATCTATCTACCTTATCCATAAAACTACATTCTCTTGAAATGTTTTAGGAAATTCTCTTCGAAATTATACATGTACAGATTGGCCACGTCTAGGGCCATGGCTGACCCCATAGCCACCCCTTTGATTTGCTTGTAAAACAAATCTCTAAAACAGAAAAAGTTCTCAAACAGCACAATCTGTGCTAGGGAGAGAAGAAAAGTGGTCGGAATGCGTCGTTCTGTACGTTTCAAAAAATACTACGTGATAATTTCTAAAGCTTCTTTTTGAGGTACATTAGTATAAAGCGATTCGACATCTAGAGTTACTTAAATAATATCTGTGGTACAAATGTTAAAGGTTGATAGAATCTCTATAACGTGCGCTGAATCTCGTACGTAGGACCACATCTGTTTTATAAATGGGCGTAAGAAAATATCTAAGAACTTCAAAAGAGGTTCTAAAATGGAACCAATAGATGATACAATGGGGCACCCTGGTGGTTTATCTAGACACTTGTGGATCTTAGGCAAGATGTAAATGGTAGGAATTATTGGTGTTTCAACGATCAAAAAAATCTTTCTTTTTTTGTAATGTAACCTATCTCAAAACCGGTAATAACGAGACTGTCTATTCTCCTCTTAATAACAGTAGTCGGATTTTCATCTAATCTCTGATAGAAGGTCTTATCATTTAGTTGTCTATTAACTTCATGTATATAATCTTGCTTGTCTAGAACCACAACAGCACCACCTTTATCTGCAGGTTTTATGATAATCTTTTCTGTCTTTTTATAATAGTAGGTTTTTATACCCCTCAAGGCCAGTTTCTATTATCCTCTGCTGTGTTTCAGTAAACTTCCTAATAACACACTACATTAACAATTATCTCTTCATGCAGTAGTGTGCTACTGGTTTTCCCTTTACAATTAGATAGTACAGAGTGGATTACATGTTCTTTAATATTGCCCCTATAGACTGCACTGAGACAATCGTTTTATATGGGTTTCAATACACATCATTTCCCCCTTTTTTTAGGTTATCTTGAATGTCATTGTTTTATTATATATTTTTTACATTGCTGCACGTTTTTTAAGTATCATTTCTAGACTTACACTAGCAGCTTAGCACACGTTTATATTTACAATTGGTTTCCGTTTTACTAATCATAGGATTCTGAGGCATTTTTCACGCTGACGAATCTAGGCTGCGTTTTTTAATCTTGAGATTTTAAATAGTCTGGTCCAGAAAATATAGAGAAAACATAGAATATATATCTCAAGATGTGAATTCCAACACATATATATATATATATATATATATATATATATATATATATATACAAATACATCTACATAGTTATTTATAGGGTGAACTGTGATCTGTTTCATGGTTGTGCATCCACTGTTTTCGGTCTCTCTCCTTCTCTTTCATGACTCAAACTGCTACTTTATATTTTATAAGCGATTCTCCAAAGTATGAGTTTTGAGTTTTTATATTCATGGTTGCAATGGTTTTTATGTTATCTATTAACTTTACCTATTAGTCGTTTCTCTAAACTCCGCCCTAGCCACGCCCCCTCTTTCCCGCTCTATACATGGTTTTAAGTTTGCGCATGTACCGGCGTGTTTTAGTTTCACTTTCTAATGGCAGACTGAACAGATGCACTGCTGGTTTTGCAGAGCAATATTATTTGGCAGATATTATATTGGTGAGTTTCAAGTGCTTTATAATACCACTGGTTTGGCATTCTTATAACTTTTATCGCTGTTGATTTCTTTATTACTATGTGGTCCCTCCGATGAAATTTCGGCCATATTATATGCACTTGTTTTATGTATTTATTGTTTTATTTATTTATCTATTTATTTTCTTAGCGTTATCTTTTACACTATTCATCATAGAGCTTTAGATTTTTTAATTTAAGTTGTTCCTTCCCATCGAAGTACTTGATGGGTTTGAAACCTTTTTTAGAGATTTCATAGCTACATTGAGTATCATTGAGGCACATTGTTGTATTAGAGTTCTTTTTGATACCTCTGAGCCTGACCTCCTTCCTCCCCAATTTGGAGACTAGTACCTGTCTTTTGCTTTTTATGTAATTTCGAGGATAAAGATTTGAGCTTCATTTTCTGAGAAGTCAACAATTGCTGTACAATTACAATCTCCATGGTATACATATGCCTCATTCTGTTTTCTTTGTTCTAGTGTTGTTGTTTCCTTTTGAAGATTACTTGTTCATCATATCCACAACTAAGGTATTAGTGTTGAAACCTTGTGCTTGTCACATCCTTTGAGTTCTCTATCTTAATCTGTTTTAATTTGTTATATTCTATTTTATTCTATTTTAATGTGTTTTATTTTATACATATGGCATTTTAGTGTATTTGCGTATCCACACTTTTAAGTAAGTGATTTGGTCTTATTCTTTATGTATTGTTTATATGATTGATTACATTGTATTTATGTTTTTAATTATTTATTTGTTGTTTCCCAAATATTGATTTTTTGCATTATTAATTTGTTTTTACGTTTTAGTACCTACTTCGACAACCCCTGATGAAGGTCTCCGAAACACGGCCTGTGTCGGGTTGTACTAGGTCTTAGAATTATTGATAATAAAGTGTTTTTCCACTCAGATCACGTTTTGGACTGTGTACCTGTTACCACGTGATTTCTTGCCTTTTTGTTGGACTCTCAAAAGTGCTGGGAACGGATTTGTAGAAAGTGACATTGAAAAAGTGAAAATGCTAAAAAAACAACAACTTTTGCTCCGTTTTCACTAGAGAAAATCCTGGAGAAGGACCCCCTGTGATTGACAAATATACAAATGGGAATGGAGTAGATACCACGCTGTTCTCCTAGGACAAGCAGGATGAGTCAGCCACACTTGGTGATGTCATCCGACGGCATCGAGACGGAAGTACTCTCCATAGCTCAGAAGGGCTTTTCTGCCCTTCTGAGCATGGGCCAACTGGCCCCACTCCCTGCCCCCACCCCCTGCCCGCCCCTAGCTAGCCTGTTTCAGTTCTTCCGCCTTGCCATCAAGACGGACTTTTCTACTCTCCACCGAAATTAACTCCTAAGAACAAATCTCATCTTACAACGTGTGTGTGTGTCTATATATATATATATATAATCAGCTTTAACTTACTATTTATGCTTGTCCTGTAGTTGCTTTTTTCAGACCTCTCAACCGAAGATCCACGGGCCAAAACTCCTCTCTGGAAAGAGAACTTCTGCTGGATCGTATTAGGCTCCCATCAAGTCAGATGCTCCCTGCAGATGGCATGAACACCTTCGGCACCACTCCCCGCTCTTCCGGACTCTGCCGCCGCTCAGGGTGTGCCTAAGGGCCTCCACCCCCAGCCGCAGGCTTTGATTGGCGCCCCTCCAAGTCGGCAAGCAACGCAGCAGCCATCATCACAGGAGCTCCAGAAGAAGCAGCGGCAGCCCAGGACGTGCTTAAAAGGCATCCGTCCCCGGCCTCCGCCCCCCCCCCTGTCGCTCCGGAGGCCTCCGGTACACGTGGGGACATGGGGGCGGCCATTTTTTCCTCCTTCGTGCTGCCCCGAAGCCGCACCTCTATGAGCGGGAAGGAAGTTCAACATTGCAAGCCCCGCCCCGCAACGCGATTGATGGTCCAATGCAGGTCAACATTGCTCCGCCCCCCGGCTGCAGCGTCTCCAAACTCCGGCCCATGTAGACATTGGCTGGCGCCATGGCTACCAACGAGGCCAGCGCCACTCTGAGGGGAGAGGTTTCCCTGCTGAACTCCTCTCCGGGCGTGCAGTGGTACATCGCAGCTCCGGCTCCTCCCCTCCGGCACCATTGGTTGGCGCCGATTCAAGCGTCATCAAGGAAGGATGCCTCCGCCATCGGCGCCGACACGCCCCAATCGTGTCAGCTGGTGTGCCGCCTCAGCACTGTTCGTGCCTGCGGCCCTGCCTCGGTGCCGATCGTGCGCCTGTGACTCTACAACAGCTGTGTGGATGGTCGACTCTGCAGCAGCATCGGCGCTGAGAGGCCTCCCTGCTTCATCAACAAGGGCCTCGGCGCTGAGCACTCCACAAGCCGCCATGCTCCCGGATGTGGATGGTGGCTCTAAAGCAGAGAGACCTTGGCGCCGAGAGACCTTCCCTTGGCGCCGAGAGACCTCCTGCCTCCGGTCATGCCAGGCAGGAAGTGAGGTCAGCTTTACTCCGCCCCCGAACGCCATGACAGCCGGGAACAGCGACAATAAAGGCTCACTGGGGCTGAGAGAGATCTCCTTGCCCAGAACCACCAAGCAGAGCTAAGACTCCAGCAGTGCCAGCGGTGAGGACAGCACCCAACGGTGAGTCCTCTGCCACGGACATCCGGGCATGGCCTGGCCTTTCTGCACCATGGGCACAAGTAAGGCAGCTGCCCAGAGGGGGGACCTCAGGCTCCAGGGCTAACAAAGGCCTCCAACACTTATGGCTCCACCAGTAAGTTACTGGCCCTACAGGTTACCCCATTAGGGCAACAGCAAACTACACCCCAGCGATGGAGGGATGAACTCTGCGGATGGCTGCGCTCCCATCAGCGATGGAGGGATGAACTCTGCGGATGGCTGCGCTCCCATCGGCCACAGTCGAGGTCATACCGGGAATACCAGCCACCAGTGGTGTGGTCAGATTCAACCGGTTTCTCCTGCGGTGCAAGGTAACCAACCTTGGAGGACTAGCCTAAGGTTCGGGCAACAGCCTAAACCCTGAAGACCTGCGCGCAATGCCCTCCAAGGCACTACGCAATACCAGGGATCGGACCCCACCTGAACTCCGTTAGACTCAAAGCCCTTCTACCATATGAGCCTCCGGCTATGGGATGGGCAACTCCTTCCTTAACCATGGAAGCCTCCGGTGGTGCGGAGCCCGTGACCCTACGACCTTGAACTTCGGTCAGTGTGATCTTGGGTCACTGAGAGCAAGGTCCTCCAATTGAAGGTGTAGTCTAATGGCTAGCGCATTGACTCGGGAATTAAAAGACCAGGGTTCGATTCCCACTAATACCCCTTGTGCCCTTGGAGAAGTCACTTAACTCTCCAGGACGGTGGTGCAGAGACTGCGATCCTTTGACCCGGAACCTCAACCAGTGTGACCTTGGGCCACTGAGAACAAGGATCCTAGACGATGCACAGGGATTACGAGACTTCCCTCCACATTGCACTTCCACTTCTCTACTACTCTGCCAGACCCCAGGGGCAGCGGTAGAAGTGGAAAGAAACAGGTTCCAGCCCATTTAGTCCCCAACACAATCCAGATAGCTGACTATCCCGATTACAAAGGGAGCAATGGGTGCCGGTTCAGCCATGGGCAAACCTCACAGGTCAAGCTTGGTGACAGCCAACAATAAGCTAGGACAGTCAGTGCCTCGAACCCAACTCAGCTCTGCCTCCCCTCCCCTCAGCTCTACCACTTGCCGCACCCACCTCAAGGCAATATGGCTCTCATAGGTCCTTCAGAAGACCAATAGGCATAAGGTCAACAAGTGGCTTGACAACTATATGCAAATGTGGCCAACGCAGTCATCAACAAGTGGCTTGACAACTTCATACAAATGTGGCCAACGCAGTGGTCGAACACTAGCTCCAAAAAAAAAAAAAAAAAAAAAGAATATGAATTCCTGGGGGCTGCAGTTTCCCCTGCAAAGTCCAGCCCGAGCCATTCTTTGCTCCGCTGCGAAGCTTACTCCAGGTCAGGGTATGGACCTGTCCTTGATTTTTAGCCAGCACCGCTGCTGCAGATTGTGGTTGTTTTCCAGCTGGAGCGGTAGACCATAAACAGATCTCCCGACCCTCTTTGGGTCGACCCCCACATCCTATAACTATACATCTGTTCCTCAGCACTAGGCCCTCCGAGACCTTTCCAGAGCCGTGGTTCAGAGTGCATACCACACGAGAGCTGACATTGCCCAACAAGGCACCGCTAGGCACATCCGTGGCAACAACTGGTGTAGTACACACATCCAGTGGGCTCAGGAGCAGGAGTTCATCAAGTCCCAGTCCTGGCCCATGCACACCAAGCCCATATATATATGTTTATATATATATGTGTTATTTATCGCAGCCCGTTGTCATCCCGACACCACATAGGTTGATACACCTCTGTGCTGAAGAGAGGGGCAGACAGCATAATAGCCTACCAACCCCTGCAGGCTCTTACAGAGGAAAAGGCTCACAGCCCACTGACTAGTGCATGCGCTGTAGGACCTGCCTGCCAATCTATGCAGGCACGCACAGAGGAAGATGTCCATGGTCCACGGGTTAATACATACGTTTCAGGAGCTAACTACCACAAACGGCCCAGGAAACCATCCTCTGCTCCTAAGGGTAGGCAACGGTGGTCTTCCAAGGAGAAGGCCAGCAATCTGCCGCACCTAACAGCACTGGCTCAGCGAGCAGACTGAACCCCACTGCCGGGCCACCCGGGGCCTGTTCCGCCATGCCACATACCCGTATCGTGGTGTGCCACATACCCGTATCGTGGTGGCAGCAGACTCTGTTCGCTCTAAGCAACCCACCAGACAAACGCCAGGTATAGACCTCATCGGCCCAGATATGCCCTCCCACTTCTCGAACTCAGCAGTGCTGCCCTGTCCGCCAACAACTACAACCTTCCTGCCAGCCCTGGAATCTGAAGCGACGGCCCCGCCGCGGGGCTTTTACCGTGACCCAGCAACCAGGCCACCCATTACCCCTGAGCCTGCTGGTGAACCGCCTCAAGACCCATGCATCCCTCCCATTGCGGGAGGATACATCACCGTCGTCTTCATGGCGCGGTCATCTTCTCCACCCTGCAGGGGGCACCTGCCCTTTTAATTTCAGTGGCACTATGCCCAATAGCATGGAGGCGGAAAGGCTGAGCGTCGAGCTCAAGGCCAGCCTGGAACCCCAGTCTGGATCTTCCTACGATCTACCCTGAGCCAACCTGCGTGCACACTGCAGCTCGGCACTCCGGGGCCTGGACAGGGAGGAAATGGATGCTCTCGGCAGTCCTGCCTATTTGGGGTCATGCAAGGACTCAACCCGTAGGCGTCCTCCTTCACCGGGCCTCATCGTGAATGGATCCACAGGCTGGCTATCCAGCACCAGATCTGCTGACGCCAGAGACAGACCGGGTTAACTCCTGACCATGATGACAGGCTGTATTCCAGACCTGAGCCCGTCATCTACTACTTACCAAAACACGACCGAACGGCTCCTGGGTCTCACACGGTCGAACTGCAGTCCCCACAAACCGTTGCTCTTGAAGGCCTTCGGCCTTCCAGAGCATGCAGGCCTGGAGTAGATCTCCGATATGCCCGGCATCTGCCCGGCCCCAGTGGGCTGCAACCCTGGAGATTCCACCGTATGACGGCAGGGCGTAGTGGTTAGTACAACAGCCTACTACCCAGAATTCTGCCCCACTGGCACTTCCATAAAACACAGCTGCCTGGGTGCAGCCAAGGGCCCAGCTACACGGGCGGAGGCCAAAGCCTCACCTGTTACGGACGAAGGCTCGGCTGCGGGCAAGAGCCAAGAGCACGCTCAACGGCACGCACGCATTGCATTCCTTTGCATTCCTCCCCGGAGGTCCTCCCTACGTCCTGCCCATCATCAAGACCTTGCAGCTTGGGCTATCACATCACCCGTGCACTAAACACCTTCGGGAATGGTGCAACTCACGGAAAATTATGAGGCCGTAAGGCCGTGAGTCCTTGTCAAACAGATGGCTCTAACGATCCGAACTGCATCCTTGCTGCCACCCTCACAGGTCGCCCCACTCGGAACTGACTTATAAACACTGCAACATTCGTGGTCAGCCTCGCACCACTCTTATAGCATAGCCGATGGCGCTGTACTATCCCGACGCACACCTTCTCCTCACTGATGGTATAGATTGGTGGTACAGTCTGACGAGGCCAGTCACTTCCAGTACCCTGTTTCCAACACTGGCCAATCTAGACCAAGCCTGTCCAGCGGCACAAGTTCCACATTGCCTGTTATCTCTTATCCTCCTACGCGTTTGCATCCCTCTCCAGTTCAAGTTCAGGAGCTGGCTACAGAATTCATACATAAATAAATATTTAGGCGAATAAGGCAAAGATAATAGAGCTGTAGCCCACTGGTCACCTCACTGCCTGTGGAGCCAGAGGTTGTGGGTTGATCCCACGGTGGGGTTATTTATTCAAACCCCCCCCCCCCCCCTCCTTATTCTTCTTTCGTGCCATCGACCGTTTTCCTCTTCGGGCCAGTGACTGATGTGGCGCGGGCCGCCGACTGACACAATGGCCTCTTCTTTGCAGTTGCTCCCAAACCTCCACTGCTCGATGGGCCGGCACCACTGCTCGATAGGCCGGCATCTATGCTACCGCGCAGAGGCACCCCTTAACTACAATCGTACAGTGCCTGGGAACTGCACGCTGCTTCTGCACGTGCGTAATTCCCCACATGTTCCCGCAGGCCTCTATAAGCCCCGCTAGCCTATATGTTCCCACAACACTACGACTGCACATAGGTGCATCCACTCTGCTTGCATATATATTAGGCCTATACTACTTGTTGCAATATGCAACGCACAGTCATGCCAGACCTGAAGGATGGTCTCGGCCTTCCCCCATCTCCCACAGCATATGGCAGCTTGGGAGGCACCAAGTGTGGCTGACTCATCCTGCTTGTCCTAGGAGAAAACTGAGTTACTTACCTGTAACTGGAGTTCTCCGGGGACAGCAGGATAAGTCAGCCACACATACCCGCCCACCTCCCCTGAGATGGGGTCGGCCTCCGTCCGGTGCCCGCCTCCTAGTGGCAAAAGGCTCAGCTAGGGACGTACTGGCTAGCTAGGGGCGGGCAGGGGGTGGGGCCAGTTGACCCATGCTCCAGAAGGGCAGAAAAGCCCTTCTGAGCTATGGAGAGTACTTCCGTCTCAGCGCCGTTGGATGATGTCACCAAGTGTGGCTGACTTATCCTGCTGTCCCCAGAGAACTCCAGTTACAGGTAAGTAACTCCGTTTTCACAAAAGATGATGTGTTAGAACAGCTTGCAAAACTGAAAGCGGGCAAGTTTATGGGACCAGATGAGATACATCCCAGGATGCTGAAAGAGCTCAGAGGTTCTTGCAAGGCTTTTAAAGGATGTTTTTAATAGATCCTTGGAGACAGAAGAATTTCCACAGGACTGGAGAAGGGCTGATGTGGTACCTCTCCACAAAAGGTGGTAATAGGGAAGAAGTGAGAAACTACAGGCCAGTAAGCCTTACCTCTGTGTTGGGAAAAGTAATGGAGGCACTCCCGAAAGAGCGAATAGTGGACTTCCTCGAAACCAACAGGTTGCATGATCTGAGGCAACATGGTTTTACCAAAGAACAATCTTGCCAAACAAATCTGATTTGAGTTCTTTGACTGGGTGACCAGAGAACTAGATCAAGGGCATGCAATGGATGTGATCTTCCTAGATTTTAACAAAGCCTTTGATACTGTTCCTCATAGGAGGCTTATCAATAAACTCAACAGCTTGGGGATGAGTCCCAAGATAGTGAATTGGATCAGAAATTGGTTGACTGACAGACAACAGAAGGTGATAGTAAATGGAACTCACTCGGATGAAAGGAAGGTGATTAGCGGTGTTCCCCAGGGTTCGGTCCTGGGACCGATACTGTTCAATATATTTGTGAGTGATATTGCCGAAGGGCTGAATGGAAAAGTCTGTCTTTTTGCAGATGACACCAAAATTTGCAACAGAGACTCCCCTGAAGGAGTGGATAACATGAGGAAAGATCTACAAAAGCTGGAAGAATGGTTGAATCTTGGCAGTTAAGCTTTAATGTGAAGAAGTGCAGTGTCATGCACTTGGGAAGCTGAAATCCAAGGGAATTGTATGCATTAAGGGGTGAGAGATTGGTGTGCATAGACCCAGGAGCAAGACCTCGGAGTGATTGTTTCTGACAGTCCCAAGGTGGCGAAACAGTGTGACAAGGGTATGGCAAAAGCCAGAAGGATTCTGGGTTCCATACAGAGAGGAATTACCAGCAGAAAGGAGGAGGTACTAATGCTACTGTACAAGTCGCTGGCGAGGCCTCACTTGGAATATTGTGTTCAGTTTTGGAGACCGTATCTCGCAAAGGATATAAAAAGGCTGGAAGCAGTTCAGAGGAATGCAACCAAAATGATTTGGAGCCTGCGTCAGAAGACTTGTGAGAGGAGACTTGAAGACCTAAATATGTATATTCTGGAGGAAAGGAGGGACGGGGGAGATATAATTCAGACCTTTAAATACTTAGTGTTAATGGACAAACAAACCTCTTCCAAAGATAGGGAAGCTGTGAAACTAGAGGGCATAATATGAAGCTGCAAGGAGGTAAACTGAAAGGCAATGTCAGGAACTACTTTTTCACTGAACGGTGGTAGATGCTTGGAATGCCCTCCCGATGGAAGTGGTGGGGGCAAACATAGTGTCAGAATTCAAAATGGCATGGACAAACACAGCAATAGCAATAGGATAAAATCAAAATAATCATAACTATTTCTTTATATCTTATATAGGGGTGACCTACACGGAGGGGTGGGTACACCCCTAAACAAAGGCATGGAAAAGTGTGACTTGCACGGAGCGGCTAGTGCACCTACTCTTGCCACCTTGCTGGGCAGACTAGATGGACCATACTGGTCTTTATCTGCCGTCATATGCTATGTTACTAGGTTATTATATAAGCACCAACACCACAAAAGTTCCTGACAACAGACATATCCCTAGTGGGCTGGGGCGCACATTGCAAGGTCCATTGCACTCAGGGCAACTGGTCCCCAGACGAGTCTGTTACAAATTAACCTCCTTGAGCTCAGGGCCATCTTCCTGGCCCTACAGGCCTTCCGCTACCTCCTGAGCAACCTCTCTGTCCTCATACAGACGGACAATCAATTGCCATGTTCTTTGTGAACAAGCAAGGAGGCACGGGCTCCTACTCCCTCTGTCAAGAGGCGGTAGCCCTCCACATTCGCAGTGCACAACAGCATGCTTCTCAGAGCGGTGTACGTGCCGGGCCAGGACAACCTCCTGGCAGACAGGCTGAGCAGGATCCTTTGCCCACATGAATGGCGTCTGGATCCCAGGGTGGCACAGAGGGCCTCTAGGGCAGACCCTGGCTGGGCCTGTTTGCTTCCCCAGACAGTGCACAGCTGCCCAGATTCTGTTCACCTCAGCCACACCACAGCAGGGTGGCAGCGGATGCCTTCCTCGTCTCATGGTCGACAGGCCTGCTTTATACATTCCCACCGACCCAATAGCCAGGTGCCTTTTCAAGAACCAGAGCGACCATGTTGCAGTAATCCTGGTTGCTCCCAGGTGGCCCAGACAGCCCTGGTTCCCCCTACTACTGTCCCTGTCAGTGGCACCGGGCCGTCAGCCGGATCTTCTTTCGCAGGAGGGGGGGCTCCCTTCTCCACCCCAACCTGGCATCCCTGACGTTAACTGCATGGATGCTGAAAGGGTAGTATTGGCCCCCTTCAGTCTCACAAAGTGCAGGAGATCCTCCTGGCTGCCCAGAAACCCTCCACCAAGAGGGCATATGCCTTCAAGTGGAGGAGATTCTCTATGGTGTGCATTGCAGAATGAGAATCCCTTCTCCTGCCATCTGCAGCTCATTCTGCAGTACCTGCTGCATCTCCCCTAATCGGGGTTGAAATCTAATTCGGTCAGGGTGCATCTCTGCACCATAGCAGCTAACCATCACCCTGTGGAGGGGAGGCTGGTCTACAGGTTCCTCAGAGGCCTTCCACTATCGAAGCCCCCCTCCGCTCACCTTCACCAGAGTGGGATCTCAATGTGGTGCTCTCACGGCTCACCAGACCGCCATTTGAGCCCTTGGAGACTTGCCACATGAGGTATCACTCCTGGAAGGTGGCCTTCCTGGTGGCCTTGACGTCTGCCCGGAGAGTGAGTGAGCTGCAGGCCCTGGTGGAGAATCTACCTTTATACCAGGTTCTATACGAACAGGGTTGTGCTTTGCATGCACCCCAAGTTCCTCTTGAAGGTGGTGTCTGCTTTCCATCTCAGTCAGGAGGTAGTCCTCCCCACCTTCTTCCCACAACCTCATGCCGGTATGGCAGAATCAATTCTACATACGTTGGATTATAAGAGGGCCCTGTCCTTCTATTTACAGAGGACTCAGGCCCAACGCAAAGTTTCTTAACTCTTTTGTCTCTTGTGACCCCAGCAGGCTGGGGCTACCTGTGACCAAGTGAACCCTGTCCACTTGGGTGGTGGACTGTATTGCCCTCGCTTATGAGTGAGCTGGCCTCTCCCTAAAGCACTGGATCACTGCTCATCGTGCGAGGGCTATGGCCACGTTGGTGTCAACCTATGCTTGGTGCCCAGTGACAGAAAATTGTAAAGCCATCACATTGTCTTCAGTTCAAACGTTCACAGCTCACTACTGCCTCAAGAGAATCCCACAGGGACAGTGCCTTTGGCCAGGTAGTAATCCGAAGCATTCTTGGTGTATAGGCAACTCCTGTCCTCCGACCCTTCTGTGTTTGGGCTACCAGAGCAATGGTGATGCTGGACGCTGGGGTCTGCAGAGTCTCTTGGTAGGGACTCACCTTCTGCAACTGGCAGTCTCCCTATTGGTAGCTGTTGGTGCTGTCGTGGTTCGGTCCACAGCGGTCTGGAGCTAGGTAGTCCCATATGTGAGGACTTCCTGTTTGTTCCTGGAGAAAGCGTAATTACTCACTGTAACAGGTGTTCTCCAGGGACAGCAGGAATCGGTCCTCACAACCCTCCCTCCCCCCCCCCGGGAGTTGCCTCCTTTACTTTTTCACCTTTTGCTTAAGCTGTTATCTGCCTGGTAACATTCCCAGAGGCTTTCTTTGAAAGCTGGGGAAATGCTCCACGCGGGGCTCCTTCAGCACTGACATCACCCATATGTGAGGACTGATTCCTGCTGTCCCTGGAGAACACCTGTTACAGGTGAGTAACTACACTTTATGGGATCGCGTTAGGGATCCCATGGGCGGTTCATGGATTTTAGTAACCATTTGGTTTGGTTCTCTTTCTTGTGTTTGGTTTTTTTTCTTGGTAGGCTTGTAGAGTGTTCATGTAGCTTTTCCTGTCCTCTGGAAGTTTTGTTGTTCTCCATTTTTGTTCTAAGCTTCTTAGTTTTCTCTCTCTTATTCTAAGTTTCTGTGTGTACCATGTATTTGAGCAGGTATGGTGATTGTTAGACTTAGCTGGGAGGGGCAGATGCTGCATTGTTGGTAAGAGTTCCAGTTATCTAGGAGTTCATCCAGGTCATTTGAATCGGAGCAATGTTGTGGCAGTGTTTCCTGTAAGAATGTGTCTATGCTGAATTGCCTAAACTTAAAGTATGGCTGTGTGATGGTATTTTTGTGTTGCCTCTTTATGGTGAGTTTTGGGATCGTGAATTTGATATAATCTGTCCAAGGCACAGATTGGGATGACGTCATAGGGTTAGTTATGTTAATTAAATCAGGTAGGAATATTAAGTGTAGTTTATTACTTTTTTCGTGTGTGGGCGTGTGAACTATCTGTTAGAAATCCATATCTTGCATTGCTTTAAGAAAGGAGACTGCATGATTGCCAGTTATGGATGCTAGATTAAAGTCACCCAGGAGTACTATCTGTTGATTGATTGGGATGTTTGAGCATATGGTTTCCAAGATATTGGTTAAACTATTTGTATTCGGAGATGGGACCCTAGAGATGAGACAGAATACATATTACTCGGTCAGATTTTATTATTGTTGCCACTAACTCACTTCATTACTACCCTGACCATATATTACTGTTCTAGGTAATAGACTTTAGTTGTCAGTATTGGACAATCGAGGCCTTTAATAGATTACTGTTGTCGATTGATAACTGCTGTTGCGGATAATAGATTACTGTTGCCAGTATTTAGACCACCATTGCTGTGATATATCACTGTCGCTAGTGTTAAATCATGTTACCAGTAATAGAGTAAGTAGATTACTACAGGCAGGATTCACATACACTTCTTGACACTACTAACAATATATTTGGTAACAAGCTTGACCTACATATTGAAAATGCCACGCACAAGCATCATGCTAATAAGAATATCCTACATCTGTATATTAGCAATAATAATTATTGACCTAACACTAAGTTTAAACAGCAAAAATTACATGACAATCCCTATAATACACACACATACCCAAAACTACCATATTGGACACACTTACTCAAACAACTATCCAAAAATAAATTACCATAGACTAATACATATAAAACAAATGAACTCACATCAAACAGTCAAGGGAATCTGCTCCAATAACTTAACATCTCTATCATACATCCTTATTAATGCACGATCGATGAAAAACAAACTTCCCATATTTAATGATTTGATAACTGACTTAAAACCAGACATTTTGTGTCACTGAGACCTGGCTTTCTGAAACTGATACAGTCTGCTTAAATCAACTTAATAAAGAAAATTGATATATTCTACAAACATAGAACTAACAAAAAAGGAGGAGGAGGAGTACTAATGATTTATTTATTTATTTATTTACATTCTCTTATATACCGCGCTATTCTGCATCAGTGCGGTTTACATTGAACAAACTGAAATTACATTGAACAGGGCATTATAACTTGGAAATAACTATTTTACAGGGAACATGGGCTATGGAGGGTTAAGTGGCTTGCCCAAGACCACAAGGAGCACCTGTGGGACTAGAAACCCCAGTCCTTCCGGCCCAAGGTTGCTGTCCTCTAGTGGGATTTGAACCCCTGACCTTCCGGCCTGAAGTACCTTGCCCCAACCACTAGGCCACGAAAAAGATATTAAACGCCAAAACAATTCAATCAAATATCTCTAATAACATGGACACATTATTAATAAAAATCAGCCTCATGAGAATTTGTTTAATATACAGACCCTCAGACAAAAAGGCAGATTGCCTCGACTCTCTTATTGAACTCCTTAGTTCATCTACTGAACAAAACCCTATAATCATGCTAGGTGATTTTAACCTTCCCTCACTACCAACATCAGACTCTAAACTATTTTTAGATACTATATCAGACATAGACTATCATCAAATAATAAACACCACAACACATATCAAAGGAGGAACACTTGATCTTGTTCTTCCTAATACTCTTCAAGCTAGTCAATTCAAATTTTGTAGAATGTACACAAATACCTTGGTCTGATCATTATATTATCAAAATAAATCTCACACATCCCACCACTAGTACCAAAAATTACACAAGATGTGACCCTACTACAAAATTTAAAAAATTTAATAAAATAGAATTTCTCGATTTAACAATCCCCCACCTCTTATCATCCACAACACTTAGACGATGCTGTCAAAAACTGGCATGATACCATCAACAATGCAGCCAAAATTAACCACACAAATAAAAAGAGCACCTACCCTAAAACAAATAGTACACTTTTATTTTTATTTATTTATTATTTATTTATTACAGTTATTTATTTATTTATTTATTTAAAGTCTCTTTTATACCGCGCTATTCAGCATCAGTGCGGTTTACAATAAACAACAAACATACACATTTCCAATAGTACTTTGTGTTTACATATGAACAGGAGAATCAACTTGGCTAACAGGGTAACTATATACAATAACAATATATACAATTTACAGGCTGGTCATGTGTTCTTATGGTTTCAGACAGAGGAGATTTGTGAGGTTTCGGTAATTGGTGCTGAGCTTTCATTGGTTTCCGGGTAATGTAGGAGGAAGAGGTAGTGTTTCACAGCCTTCCTGAATTGGAATATGTCTGGGATTGTTCGGATGTTGTGAGGGAGGCTGTTCCAGATCATTGGTGCATAAAGTTTGAATGCCCTGCTGGATGTTGACTTGGTGCATTGAGTCATTGATCTTGGGACTATCAAGGTGTTTTGTGCTACTGACCTTCTGTCCCTATTGTGGGGTGTCTTCTGGACTATCTCTGATAGTGATGTTGACGAGAGACTGTTGGTGGCTTTGAAGGTGAGTAGCAAGGTCTTGAATGTAATCCTACCTTGAATCGGGAGCCAGTGGAGCTGTTTCATAATGGGTGTGACATGGTCTTTCCTGGATGCTCCGTGTAGTACTCTTGCTGCGGTGTTCATTGCCATTTGCAGTGGGTTCAGAGTGGTTTGGGGGAGTCCTTGCAGTATTGCATTCGCATAATCGAAATGCGGAATTATTAGTGCTTGAAAGATGGTCCTGAAATCGTCAGGCTGCAGCAGCGATCGTAGGTATCTGAGGGATCTGATTTTATGGTAT
Organism: Ichthyophis bannanicus; assembly: GCA_033557465.1. Classification (NCBI taxonomy): domain Eukaryota; kingdom Metazoa; phylum Chordata; class Amphibia; order Gymnophiona; family Ichthyophiidae; genus Ichthyophis; species Ichthyophis bannanicus. Next base: position 62,129,203 of record CM066045.1, read on the forward strand.
ACTGCCCTTACAGTGTTACTTATATGCGCCTGCATATTTAGGTTCTGGTCTAGTGTGACGCCAAGGTATCTGATCGCGGATTTGATCTGGAGGTCAGCTTCCTTCACCTTTAGTACTGTAGGCGCAGTGAAGTTACGATTTCTTGTAATGAACATGACCTCCGTCTTCTTGTGTTGAATCCGGAGGTTTTGTGTTTGTAGCCAGTTGGATATTTCATTTATGCAGCATGTTATTGGTGAGAGGTCTGGGTTTTCTGTTGCAAAAGGCATGTATAATAGCACGTCATCTGCGTATATCATGCAGTTCACGTTGAAGGACCGGATAAGGTTGCAGAGAGGTTGCATGTATATATTGAACAGCAAGGCAGAGAGGGAGGATCCTTGTGGGACACCTTGGCTTTGGTGGAATGGTTCTGATGATGTGTCTTTGGATCGAACCTGCTGCCATCTGTCAGAGAGGTAGGACCTGCACCACTCGAGCGCTTTACCGGAGATTCCTTTTTCTTTGAGGCGTTCTAAGAGGCGTTCATGGTTCACGGAATCAAACGCCGCCGCGATGTCAAGGAAGACAAGGACAAAGCCTTGGCGGGTATTGTTGATGCCTGATATTATGCTGCTGAAGAGTGTGGTAAGAAGGGTCTCAACCCTGTGTGCTTCTCTGAATCCGTGTTGGCATGGATCCAGTGGTGCATTGGAGTCAATGTGGTCTTGTATTTGTCTCTGAACTTCCTTTTCCATTATTTTTGCTAGCATCGGTATGCTTGCTATAGGTCTGTAGGATTCCGGTTTCTGTTGGTCGAGTTTGTTGTTTTTTAGTAGAGGTCTTATTGATGTGTGTTTAAGGGTGCGTGGGAAATCACCTGTTGTGAACGATTGTTGCATGAGTCTGGCTATGATGGGACTGAGGTTTGTTCGTAGTTCTTTGATCCAGAATGCTGGGCATGGATCAGATTGTGCTGTAGTCGTGTTGATAGCTGCTATGGTGTTTTCGATGCATTGTTTGGATGGGGTCATGAAGGTAGTGAGTGATGTTTGGTTGTAAGGCTGAAGGATAGTATTGGGCGCAGAGTTGTTGTTTATCTGACATAGTTTGGTTTGTAGATAATCTGCATATATTTGAGGATGGATTCCATTTGCTTGTTCTGATGCAGGTTCTGTTGTAAGTCGCTTAACAAGGGCAAACAGGTCACGAGGTTTGTTGAGGGATCTCTTTAAGGTGTCAGCGTGGTAACGTTTCATGGTTTCAGTTACTGCGGTACGGTGCGCTGTGAGCTGTAGGTTGTATGCACTTTGGTCTACTTCTGAGCGTGAGCGGCGCCATCGTCTCTCAAGTTTTCTTAGTGTCGCGAGTGAGGCTTTCAGCTCAGTAGAGTACCATGTTGCTGTGTGTCGTTTCCCTTGAGGTCTGTTTATTGCTGGGCGAACAGCTATTGAGCTGAGTATCTCATTCCAGTTGGAGACTAGTTCGTCTGGGTTGTGTGCTGTTGAGGTTATTAGTGGGATTGTTGATTCCAGGATAAGTTCTTTGTTGAATGGTTGGAATCTTCTTGGCGGATTGTTGGATTGACCAATTGTTGAGTTATCTACCTTTTGGCCTTGGCTTGGTTGAGGAATTTGGAATAGGATTAATGAGTGATCAGACCATGGGACAGCGGTAATAGATAGTTCAGGGATGGTTGTTCCTCTGCTGGTTGGGTCTGTGGTGAATATTAGATCAAGCATGCTTCCTTTTGTGTGGGTAGGTTCCTTGATTAATTGGCTATATCCTAGATCCTTCAGGGCTTCGAGAAATGCCTTTGAGTGAGTGTCTTGCAGGGAGGGGAGGTTGAAATCTCCTAGTACCCAGCTTGTTGCATGTGGGCTCTGGGAGTTTGCGGCCGTGTCGATTATCGTTGTTAGTGCATCTGGATCGGATGATGGAGCTCTGTAAAGTAGATTGATGGAGGAACACTTATTCGCTATCGAGATTGAGTCTAGGAGCGGCGAGCTGGTTGCATCTTTTATGTTGAAATGAAGGTCAGATCTGGTGATGGCGAGGACACCGCCACCCCTTTTGCCTGATCTGTGACATGTATGGACAGAGAAGTTAGCGGGCAGGAGCTGGTTGAGTATCACGTTGTCATCACAGGAAAGCCATGTCTCGGTGATCAGTAGCAGGTCAAGGTTGTGTAGTGTTATCGTATCTGAGATGATTGGCCATTTTTTACGTACAGATCGGGCATTTACAAGGGCACATTTCAAGAGACGTGGGAGTTGCTGTTTTTTCTTTTTACTATGCTGTATTGATACATGCAGGAGGTGGTGGTGGTGTGTTTGAGTGGTTTCTAGTGATTCATAGAATGGGGCATCTGGCCACCTCTTTCTATAACTGTGGATAGTTGGTATGTGATTGTTGTTAGTATATAGGCCAGTGACATTGCCTAGTCCTGTAGCAAGGAGGTAGAGGGCAATTGAGATGGTGCAGGATAGGGCCATTTTGTGATCTATGTTGAGGTGTGAATTTGGGCTGGGATGTTGGTTGGCGGTGGTGGGTCAGCTAAGCTGCCTGGTTGTGATAGTTTTGCTTCAGTTGCAGATTACACGGGTAGTAGAGACTGCAGCTTAACAGATAACTGTTGATATTGGCTAACTGCAGATTACACAGGTATATTGAGTCAAAGCTAACTGGGACTGGCTGGTTCGTAGATTATACAACATATCTCAGAGGTAATTGTAAATAGGAGGTTAAGCTGATAACATCTGATCATACAACAGTAACACTAGTAGCAGGTTACGCAATTATCACTTATTTGAGCAAACTAGATCTAGTAGGTTAGACAATTATGCTACATACATCATAGAACAAGTGTGGATAATACATTAATCTGGTATTATAAGGATATATGTATGAGCAATATTTCTTAGAGTATATAGTAAAGTTCGCATATGAACTACTTTGCTTGGGTTATCATGTATATCTGATTCTATGATGGCTACCGTGTAGGGTAGGTGCTAAGCTGAGGGTAGAGAGATTTTACTTGCGTTTTCGCGGTTTAATGTTCTGGACTTTTTCTCTGCTGTTTGGATGTCGGTCTGGCAGTTGGATGTTGGGTCAGTCTGAGTCCCAGGTTATCCGTTTAGTACTTTCCTGACGAGGGAGACTTTTTCTTCGGGTGAGGGTTCCGGTTTCGCTGGTGTAATTACTGAAGTGGCACTGCCGGTTAGATTTCAGCATTGATTGGAGTTGGTTGATGTGGTCCAAGGCGCAGCCCTATGGCCTTGTTCCTTCGGTCCACGCCTAAGGGCCACGCCAAAGGGCCCTCTGGCGAGGCCCTCAGGCGCGGGCCTGCCGGCGCTTCCTTAAACGGTGGCTGCTCTGCCCCGATTGGGTAGAGCAGCAGGCTGGAGGAGCTGCGTTGCTCCGGCGTGCTCCTCCCCGATCGGGAGAGCAGTGGCTGGGCCGGAGGGGTGCAGGCCGTGGAGAGGCTTGTGCGCCTGCCTGCGCTTCCTTAAACGGTGGCTGCTCTGCCCCGATTGGGTAGAGCAGCAGGCTGGAGGAGCTGCGTTGCTCCGGCGTGCTCCTCCCCGATCGGGAGAGCAGTGGCTGGGCCGGAGGGGTGCAGGCCGTGGAGAGCAGTTGCTTATATACTGCACTATTCGGCATCAGCGCGGTTTACAGTATAACAAAATGACCAAAACACACACACTGTTTGGTTTTACATCGAACAGGGGTACAAACTTGGATAACAGGGTTGAACTATGTACATGAAATAATAAACCTATAAGAGGGTTAAACTATATACAAAGCTATATGCAAACTATATACAATAAATGAGACTGATGAGCTATATGTAATACCATGAATACTTAAGAAAGTATGAGCCTGATCTGCAGGGAGGAGGTTGAGACTATAATAAGACTAAGAATGGATGTTTCTTAGGAGGGGTTTTTAATGACACTTTGGATATGGGTTGAAAGTCTGACCATTCGTCTAAAGGCTGGTTCAACAACACATTAAAACAAATGAAAAGAGAACTAAGAAAACTAGAACTCAACTGGCGCAAATCTAAATTGACTATACACAAAGAAATATACAATAACCATCTCACAAAATACAAGGAAACCTTAGACCACACAAAGAAAAACTACTATGCAGCAACCCTATCAAAATCATATAACAGACCAAGAGAATTATTTTCCATTGTCAGAAATCTAACCAATAACGCTCAAACTTCTTGCAACAAAATTACTGACATCTTGGTTCAAACTTTAGCTAATCACTATCAAAACAAATCAAAAAACCTTCAATGTCTCTAGATACTATTAACATATCACACCAGCCTTTAGACGAATGGTCAGATTTTCACCCCATATCCAAAGTGTCATTAAAAAATATCATCTCCAGTCTCAACACCACAACTTCTTACCTTGATCCATGTCCAGTATCATGGATAAAAAACCACACTTCCATTATTATTATCCTACATTCTCCCAATAGTCAACCTCTCACTAACTCAAGGTTACCTCCCACCCTCACTTAAACACGCACAAATACGCCCAATCCTTAAGAATTGCAAACTTGATAAAACATCTCCAGTATCATACAGACCCATTTCTAGCATACCATTTTTGGCCAAAATAATTGAAAAAGTGGTACAATTACAGACACAGGAATATTTAGACTCATCTTACCCACTTGATGAGCAACAATATGGATTTCGGCCCCGACACGGAGTTGAGACACTCCTAACAGTTTTAATTGATGCTCTCCTAAGAGGGACTGACAATCATAAACAGGCTTTCATCCTCCTATTCATTGATATATCAGCAGCTTTTGATAGTGTACATCACACAATAATGCTCAACAGCCTGAGACAAATAGGCATAAACTCTACAGTACATAAATGGTTCACCTCCTATTTAAATAATAGAACGCAAAATGTAAGAATAGGTAATCAAGCTTCCACTATATATAAACAAGAAATTGGTTTACCACAAGGCTCAGCATTATCAGCCCTACTTTTTAATATTTACATAAAACCGGTCTGCAACATCTTTAAAAAACTGAGTACAATATCATCTTTACGCAGATGATATGATGTACATTCCATTTACAGTCCCTAATCTACCGTTACAACTCCTATCAGACTGCTATAATGAAATCACAACTTGGCAAAAAGCTCAAAACCTCCACATAAATCATGCTAAAACTGAAGTTCTAATAGTAACAAAAAATCAAGCATATATCCCTCCAACCCACATAACGCTACAAAACCAAGAAATTAAAATAAAAATTGAAATAAGATATCTAGGTGTTATACTAGACACACACCTTACAATGGAAACCCACATCAGAAATACTATAAAGAAAATTTATTTCAAGCTCAAAATCCTCAAACTACGCCCTCTAGTATTTTTACAAGATTTTATTAATATAATCCAGGCTACCATAACCCCTCACTTTGATTTTGCCAACCTAATACTAATGGGTATATCAAAACAAAACATTAAAAGAATTCAACTAGCACAAAATGCAGCAGCTAGAATCATATTGAAAGTAAACTCACTCCAACACAACACCAATACTAGCATCCCTTCACTGGTTACCAATACAAAGCAGGATAATATACAAAACAATAATAACCACATTCAAAGCCTTAAATGATATGGCTCCAACCACACTATGTAATCTAATATGCAAAGAACCTTCTAAGCCCACTCACAGAAAAGGACAGTTAACAAAATAAAGATTCCGAAAGATTTCATAAAAGCACATAAATTAACAAACAATAGAGCCTTTTCACACATAGCTCCAACTATTTGGAATTCCCTCCCAGAGGATCTACAAACACTAACCGAGATCATGGAATTCCGTAAAAAATTGAAAACTTACCTATTTACCAAACACTACAACAACATAGATAACCCTTCACTCGATTTAGATAAAGGCTAAACAGGTACCTGACTGTATCAAATAAAAACCCTTTCACTCAAACGGATAACATACATAGTTGAAATTATATGATGATCCAATGTACTAATACTTCCACATCTATATAGTTTTATTCTGTTCTGTATTGCCTTACGCTGTTGAGATAATACATTCTGTTTAGTTATTACTATGTTCTATATTTACATATGCTGTTTAGTTAATACATTGTTTATTATAAGATGTTCCATGTAAAACAAACCTTGCTTTGTTAATTGTTTATTGTGAACCGCAACTGATCTCTGGAAGATGCGGTATATAAATGAATGTTAAATAAATAAATAAATAAAATTGCTTCCTTTTCGTCCCTCTAGTCCAGTCCCGGAACCAACGAGTTTAGAATCTCCTCCAGCAGCTTTGGAGACTGAAACACGTCATCGCTTTGATGACCCTGGATATATAGGCAAGGACCGCTCCCTCACCTTCAGTACTTTCAGTCTCCAAGCAGCTGAAGGGGCTTCTGAGCTCTTTGCTCTCTCAGCACAAATAAGCAGAGTTAGAGATTGGTTTTCAATTTGTTCTAAATTTGTTTTCAATTTGTTTTAAATTGCTTTTAAAGTTGTTAAAATTTGTTAACCTTGGTGGTAAGTTAGTGATTGAGTTGCTGTTTGGATTCTTGCAGGAGAGGTGCTGCTGCTGGAGGTGTCCCTGGGCTGCTGCCATTGTCTCTTTCTCCTCCCCCCCCCCCCCCATTTTACTCTCTTCCTCCCCAAACTGTAGTCTCTTCTCTCCCCTGCGCTTTAACGAGCATACCGGGGACAGCGCAGCACCTTGGCCTCCCTGCTCCCAAACCCGCGTTAACGGGTAAGGAGCGGGTGGCGGGCCCACAGCTCACATCCGGGACGCCAGAGGAGCTGCACGCTCAGGTGCTGGTTGCACGAGGAGCTAAAGGGCCGGAGCCGAAGCCGCAGTCCGGCTGAGCTCTGGCACGCTGTGAGCCCTCCTCCCAGTCAGGGCAGTCGCGGCAGGTGGATTCTGTCAGTGGAGTTTCCTTTCTCTAGCCAGGGGGCGAGAGCAGACGCGCGAACCGTGATCGGGCAGCTGGGCCGCTCGTGTGGGAAACGCCTCGGTGGCCATTTCTGGAGCCGCGAGGTAAAACGGAGAGGGGGATTTTGACTGTGCTGTTTTAGAGGGGAAGGTGGCATGCGGCACAGGGCTGAGCCGTTCGAGCAGATTATAAATAAAAAAAAAAAAATCAGCCGAAGCTGCTTTGCTCTTCTTTGGAGCTGATAAAGGCCAGCAGTGTTTTCCTTGCGGGGGGGGGGGGGGGGGTGGGAAAAGAGGGGTATGCCTGCTAAGCCGCGTTTGGTGTGTGGATCAAAACGTGGTGGGCAATTGGAGTCAGGGGTCTGTAGACCTTGCTCTCGGGAAGCGGCACTGATGTACGACCCTCTGGAGGGTCCCAGTGGGGACCAGTTGGGGGGTGCTAGAATGAGGGGGGAGTCCCTGCCTTCCCCGGTGGTTTCTGCGGAGCAGTTGCCGGACTCTGCCTCGGGGGACGGGACTGTTCCGACTCTAGGGGTCAGTCTTGTGCGGGGTTCGGTGGGGATCCCGCAGGACTTCTTCTCACTGATGCAGCAGGCTTTTGCCTTGTTGCAGCCGGCGATGGTGGCTCCTTCTCAGAGCCCGCTTACGCAGACGTAGGTGGGACCAGCAGTGGTGGAGCCTTCCCCGCGCAAGAGATGTAAGAGTAGTAGTGCGGGTCTGGCGTCGCCTTCCTGGGAAGAGCTAGGGGCAGGTAACGGGGATGGCGCAGAGGACTCGTTGCGCGACTTAGAAGGCGAGTTGCCAGATGCAGACCAACAAAGTAGAGTGGTCAGGGTGTTTAGGAAGGAGGAGCTTCCAGCGCTGATTGCAGAAACTCTAAAGAGACTGAACAATGCCGTCAGTGGAGCCGGCATTGGGAGAGGGGCTTGAAGATCTGCTTTTGCAGGCGGTACGCACGTCCCAGCGAGTCTTTCCCGTACACAGCGAGTCTTTCCCGTACACAGAGTGTTTAAAGATATGATTCAGGAAGAGTTGGACTTGCCGGAGTCGGCCCTCAGAGGTTCTAGAGCTATAGCGAGGTTGTATCCAATCTCCGACCAGGATAAGGAGCTATTTCGCTCTCCCAAGGTGGATGCGGTGGTTACAAAGAAGACTACGATCCCGGTAGAGGGGGCCGCAGCGTTGAAGGATGCACAGGACAGAAAATTGGATACCTTGTTAAAGCAGGTTTTTGATGTTAGTGCTCTCTCCATGCAGGCCTCGATAGCGGGGGCATGGGTGGCGAGAGGCTGTCTCCGGTGGTCTCAAAGATTGCAGGGGGACCATTAGGTGAGCCGGAAGCGGAAGTAGCACGGCTGGAATCCGGAGCAGCTTACTTAGCGGATATTCATTATGACCTCATTAGGGGCCTTGCAAAGAGTATGGCATCTGTGGTAGCGGCACGTCGGTATCTGTGGTTGCGAAACTGGGCGGCAGATGGTTCCTCTAAGGCGCGTCTCAGTAAGCTTCCGTTTCGGGGTAAGCTTTTGTTTGGAGAAGATTTGGACAAGTTGGTTAAGGATCTAGGAGAGTCCAAGGGGGGACGTCTGCTGGAGGATAAGCCTAAGCAGGGCCGGGGTGCGGCCGGGCCCAGGGGAGCGCAGCGGGAGTTCCGGAGGTTTCAGGCACCTCGTTTTAGCCAGTCTCAGCGCGGGAGGTTTCCGTTGCGAGGCCAGGGATTTCGGGGGCGGGCAGAGGTCTTGGGCCTTTCCAGTCCTCGGTCGTTAAAAAGCCGCAATGACATAAGGCGGACCCAGGTAGAGGTATTTCCCATGGGCGGTCACATGCGGGAGTTTTACCCTGTCTGGGTCCACCTAATTTCAGACCAGTGGGTGTTGGAGGTTATTCTAGAGGGCTATACATTAGAACTCCATCAGCCGTGTTGGATTCCTTTGTCCTATCTCCATGCAGGACACCGCACAAGGTTCGGGCGGTGGCAGAGACGCTGCAGCATTTGCTGCAGCTCAAGGCGGTGGTTCCTGTCCCTGCAGACCAGTGCGGGTGTGGTCGATACTCCATCTACTTCGTGGTGCCAAAGGAGGAAGGCACGTTTCGGCCCATTCTAGATTTGAAAAGAGTGAATTGTTGTCTCAGGGTGACCCATTTCTGGATGGAGACATTGCGTTCCGTGATTGCAGCGGTCAGGCAGGGGGAATTCCTGACGTCATTGGACCTCACTTAGGCTTATTTGCACATCCTGATTCGGCAGGAGCATCAAAGGTTTCTGCGCTTCGCGCTCGCTGCCCATGGGGCATTTCCAATTTCAGGCAATGCCCTTCGGGTTGGCGACAGCACCTCGGGTGTTCACCAAGATCATGGTTGTGGTGGCGGCAGCGCTTCGGAAGGAGGGGATGCTAGTGCACCTGTATTTGGACGATTGGTTGATTCGGGCGAAGTCAAGAGAGGAAAGTGTCCGAGCTACCGCACGGGTGTTGCAGGTGTTGGAAAGCCTGGGCTGGGTGATCAACCGGGCAAAGAGCAGCTTGATCCCCTCGCAGTCCCTAGAATATTTGGGGGGTGCGTTTCGAGACTGAGTTAGGCGAGGCTTTTCTGCCAGAGCATCGCGCTCGTGCCTTGCGGAGGTTGGTGCAGAGTTTTCTGGCACAGCAGGCACCAACGGCGTGGCAGTATCTTCAGTTGCTCGGGACGATGACAGCATTGATCGAAGTGGTGCCGTGGACCAGAGCACACATGCGGCCGTTGCAGAGGGCTCTCCTTCGGCGATGGTCCCATCAGTCGGATTCCTTATCTCGCCGGCTGGTATGCCCGTAGGAGGTGCGGCAGGAGCTTCGTTGGTGTTTGCAAACGGCGAGTTTGGAGACCGGTGCGCCTCTGGAGCCTCCGCCCTGGAGACCTCTGACGTCAGATGCCAGTCTTCTGGGTTGGGGAGCACATTGCGAAGGAAGGTTAGCTCAGGGAACGTGGTCCCGAGAAGAGAAGGAATGGTCCATCAACAGATTGGAGATGAGAGCAGTGTATTTGGCTCTTCCGGAATTTCAATCAATCTTGAAGCAGGCGACTGTCAGGGTGATGTCCGACAATGCGGCGACTGTGGCATACATCAGTTGGCAGGGTGGCACAGGAAGTGCGGCTCTGGAGGCAGAGGCGAACCTGCTGTTATCTTGGGCCGAGCAGAATCTAGCAGGTCTGTCGGCCCAACATGTCGCCGGAGTGGACAATACTGAGGCGGATTTTCTAAGCCGCCAAAGGGTGGACCCGGGGGAGTGGATGCTGCACCCAGAGGTGTTCGCTCTGCTTGTAAGGCGTTGGGGTCCGCCGATCATGGATCTCATGGCGACCTTCGATTCCGCACAGGTGGCAAGGTTTTACAGCAGAAGACGAGAAAGAATGTCGGAGGGGCTCAATGCGTTGGCACAGGGGTGGCCAAGGAAGGGCCTGCTTTACGTTTTTCCGCCTTGGGCTCTCATAGGCCGGGTGGTGCAGTGCAAAGAGAGGCACCAGGGTCGAGTGATTCTGATTGCGCCCGATTGGCTCAGGAGACCTTGGTATGCGGATTTGGTTCGGCTGGTGGTGGACGTCCGTTGAGGCTGCCTCAGAGAGTGGATCTGTTGCTACAGGGACCTTTAAGAATGCCTCATGTGGCTCAATTCTCGCTTATGGCATGGCTCTTGAAAGGGCTGGGATGAGAGCTAAAGGCTATTCCTCAGCGGTTATTTCCACTATGTTAAAGGCGCGAAGGCGGTCTACGTCACTGGCTTATATTCGGATTTGGTGCGTCTTTGAAGGTTGGTATGCGAACCGGCATCTTAAGCCATTGGGGGTGTTGGTGCCGCAAATCCTTTCTTTCTTGCAAGATGGTGTGGAAAAGGGTTTGGCAGTGAGTTCTTTGCGTGTGCAGCTGGCAGCGATCTCTTGTTTCCGTGGCAAGATACAAGGTCAGATTTTGGGAGCGCATGATAACATCCGGAGATTTTTGCAGGCCGTGTTAGCTATGCGTCCCCCACGTCGATGCTCGGTTCCGGCATGGGATCTGAACTTGGTGTTGGAGGTGTTGGTACAGCGGCTGTTTGAGCCGTTGCGGAAGGCCTCGGGAAAGGATTTGACATTGAAGACAGTGTTCCTCATAGCTATTTGTTCCGCTTGCAGAATTACGGAGTTGCAAGCTTTGTCCTGTAAGGAGCCGTATCTCTCCTTCTTTGATCACAAGGTGGTTCTGCGTATGGTGCCAGCCTTCTTGCCTAAGGTGGTCTCGGTGTTTCATGTTAATCAGGTGGTGTGTCTCCCGGTGTTTTCAGGGGAACAGGGGACAAAGGCAGATAGCAGGTTGCATCTTCTTGATGTGCGGCGCGTGCTCAAGCGCTATCTCCGCGGGACTGCGTCCTTTCGGAAGTCCGATAGGTTGTTCGTGACTTTTGTGGGGCCGTGGAAGGGGGAGGCGGCGGCAGCAAAGTCGTCTATCTCCATATGGTTAAAGGAGGCGATTGCGGCAGCCTACATTTTGAAAGATAAAGTGGTGCCGGAAAGTCTCAGAGCTCATTCGACTTGGGCGCAGGCGGCGTCCTGGGCAGAGTTCAGTCTGGTGCCGGCTGTAGATATTTGTAGGGCGGCTACTGAGTCGTCGTTGCATTCCTTCGCTAAGCATTATAGGCTGGATGTGCAAGCGCATTATGTGTGTTTTGGGTCGACGGTGCTTCAGGCTGGGTTAGCTGGGCCCTCCCGTTGACTTTCACTGCTCTGTTACATCCTCGTTGGTTCCGGGACTGGACTAGAGGGACGTAAAGAGAGAGTAAATTAGACTTACCTGGTAATTGTTGTTCCTTAAGGAACTCTGGTCCAGTCCCGGATCCCTCCCTCTGTGTTGTTAGTTCCAGCCTGAAGTTCTAGGGGAGTGGTTCCAGAGCACAGGGCAGGTGGAATCCTTTCGCAGCAGTGCTTCGTCGCGAAAGAGTTATTGCTTTTTGGAAGAAAAAAAATTATAATAATGAAGAAATAGAACCATGCTAGTAGGCCATGCAGTCATAGTATGGTAATAGTTCAGTTGATAAGTAGTTAAACAAGTCATAAAATAGACAACTCATTTGTTGCTCTGCTGAGTCTGCTTTGTCAATAGGTACTGAAGGTGAGGGGGCGGTCCTTGCCTATATATCCAGGGTCATCAAAGTGATGATGTGTTTGTCTCCAAAGCTGCTGGAGGAGATTCTAAACTTGTTGGTTCCGGGACTGGACTAGAGTTCCTTAAGGAACAACAATTAGCAGGTAAGTCTAATTTACTCTTGGTTCCAATTATTAGGGTATCTAACCCTTCCACACTTATGGCTAAGGATAGTGTTGCATTTAGGTTGTCTTTTATTAAGGTCAGAACTCCTCCTCCACTTTTGTCTTGCCTAGGGGTGTGGAATATCTCAAAGGAGGGTTGTCTGAGATGGTTTATTAACACAGTGTCTGCATTAGAGAGACAAGACTCTGATGAACATTGCCAGGATCATGTTTGTTTATTTATTTAACAGTTTTTTTATACCTCCTTTATCCAAGGCGGTTTACATTTAACAACATGACAATTAACATGGTAATTGTTTTTACATTGAACATAAGAATTAAACATGGTAGTTACATGTGACTTGATTTACATTAGCAAGGGAATACAACTTGGAGAAGAGTGGGGAAGAGAACTATTTACATATCGAGGTGGTCATCTTTTCCTGAGAGGACTGATTGATTTGTCTTATCTTATCTGGTTTTCAGAGCGGTGGGTTAATGTTTGTTAGGTTTTTTTCATCGAGTCCGTAGTATTCTTTGAATAGATGTGTTTTTAATTGTTTTAAAATCTTTGATATCAGGACAGGGATTTTATTCTTGACTGATCTTGCATTAACTAGAGTGCATTTTATGTCGGACTGGGATATGTTGTTTCTATCATTATGATGTACTGGTTACCATATAGGTGTAATATGGATGAGTCTGCTGTTTGGTCTATATGTTATTCCATAGAATTTGTCATGGGATTGTTAGGTTAGTGCATAGTTGATATGCTGTAATAGGGATATTGTGATAGGGTTGAGTGGGAGTGTAGGCAGTTGTGTGTTACATGCAAAAGTAACAGTGCTGCTATATATAATATACAGTCCAATACATTTTTATCTCCATTGTTTAGGATTAGCAGGTTGAGAATTTTAAACTGTTAATGGCAGTATAAACGGTGCAGTGGTCGGTGATTTCTCTGCAAGTACAGGTACTAATATACTGAGTTGAGAAGTAAGAAAGTGAGCATTAAAACATTCAGTAATCTTAGTACGTAGGTTCCCTGTACCCTGTTTTACAGAGGTGTAAGAGTTAATTTACTGTTGATTTACATTTCTTGAGTTCTGATTTAGCTGCTGCTTCTTGGTTTGTTCGGTCCATGCCAAAGGGCTCTCTGAGGCCCTCATGCGTGGGGGTGCCTGATGACGCCTTCCCTTAAGTAGTGTTGCAGGCAGTGTCCCCAATTGACTTGGGTTGTGTTCCCCCTACTAGCAAATTGGTGGAAACAGAAGCCAATAAAATATTTGAGTTTCATTGACATCACTCCCATGCCTCTGCCTAACCACTAGAGGGCACCTCAGCATTCTTCTGTATTTTCTCATCTCTGAAGAAAATTTGAACAGTTGAAAGGAAAAAGATTTATTTGCTTGTGAATGACCACCTTGAGGATGACTGTCTCACTAGACTAAGGTCTTTTCAGTAGCCAAAGGAGGAGGGAAAATTTGGTTCAGCTCAATGCTCTTATGTTAAGGGCCTGTTGAGCAGCCAGAAAATTGGAAGAATTTGGAAAAGTTCATCAGCCTCACACAACCTCCATGCCCCCTCCCTCCTCTGCTGTCTCATTTGTTCTCCCCAAAGATTGAAGACACCTTAGAGGTATGTGGCTGTTAGCCTGTTATGCAAGCATGTGAAAGAAAGAGGCAGCTTCTGGGGAGTAGCACTGAGTCTCGCACGGTTTGCCCTGCCTGAAGCTCCCGGAGGGGGGGGGGGGGGGGCGGGGTGAGTCCTAAGGCTTGGATTAGTCTTTGTCCTTTTTGGAGGCTTCTGCTTTCGTCCATTTGGGCAACAGTTGGTGTGGACCGTGGGCAACTGTTGACTGCATCTGCTCTTCCTGCCATTTTCCAGCATGTGCTGTTAATGTTTTCTCCAGGACCAAGCAGGAAGTCAGTCCTCATATATGGGTAATGTCGGTGCCGACGGAGCCCTCATGCGGAGCATTTCCCCAACTTTCAATGAAAGCCTTGGGAATGCAGCATGCATGCGCGGTCCCCTTCCTGCCCAAGGGTGCCATCTTGCTCAGTCTTCTTTTTTCCACGGAGCCCGACGGATGTGTGTCTTAGTCATCCAGTTAAAAGTTGATTTTTCCTTCGAAGATTCGTGGTTTTTTGCCGGTTCGACGCCGGTTCCCCTTCCCGCCTGGGCACAGTACACCGGTATCGAGCCCGGAGTTACTTTTTCGGTTTTTGTCCTTCGAGACTAGCATTCGCGCTTTTTTTCTTTTTCACTGGCAGCCCTGTCTTTTGACCATGCAGGGGCCCTTTTTCCCCCGATGGCTGCCAGTGGGTTCAAGAAGTGTGATTGGTGTAAGAAACTAATGTCTCTCACCGACACACACGACTGCTGCCTCCAGTGCCTCGGGCCCGATCATGACTCGATGATCTGTGGCAAACACAAGAGGCAGGAGACGTAGGATGAATTGATAAGTCTTTAATAGGAAAAGGGACCCCAACGCATTTCGGCAACGCCTTCCTCAGGGGGGATATCTCTTAACAAACAAAAACATAATAAGTGAATAATAAAAAACAGTTAAACAATTAAAAACAAGTGGCATGTTAAAAAATATATAAAACATGTATACGTGTAGCAGTATAGTTGTATAAATTATATAAATAAATAATTAGATGAATACATGAACAACAAACGCAGGGCTGAGAGACCACAAATAAAGCAATAAAACTTAAATTGTGAACATATGCATTACACTAAATAATAATAAAAGAAACACTATTGATTGAATATAAATTGTAAGACCAAACACAGTAACTTAGTACAAAATTATACAATACAACTTAAATCGCAATAAAAACATAAATAAATTTCAATTATAATATTAATAGATCAAAATATTAAAACAATATATATAAAACCAAAATATAAATATGGAGTGGCCTAGTGGTTGGGGCAAGGTACTACAGGCCGGAAGGTCGGTGGTTCAAATCCCACTAGAGGACAGCAACCTTGGGCCGGAAGGACTGGGATTTCTAGTCCCGCAGGTGCTCCTTGTGGTCTTGGGCAAGCCACTTAACCCTCCATTGCCCATGTTCCCTGTAAGTATTAGTGTATTTGTCTCATATCCCCTTGTGTTAAATGTATCCCCCAACCGCTTTGACCCGGTGAAAAGCGGGATATAAATGCAGCTAAATAAAATAAAAATAAATATGTAAATTATACATATAAGTATGTGAGAAAATGATTGCCGATAACTATAAGGAATAAAACCCTGAAGGTAAAGGGAACACTAAAACTATACTTTCAATGAACACTTAATGCAATTACAGTCATGTCTTTATAAAGACATGTTGGTAGTACATACACTTAAGAGTAAATGTTATAGTGAATCGTGAAAAAAAGTTAAAGGTACGCTAGATGGAAACACGTTGACAACCAGTAGACATCTATCATAATGAAGATGTTTTAACCTAAAACATTAAATTAAAGTAAAAAGAAAACTAAAACTATACTTTTAATGAACACTTAATATAAATACAGTCGTGTCTTTATAAAGACATGTTGGTAGTGCATAAACTTAGCAGAATAACTAACACAGTGTGTGATGAGACAAGGTTAAGAAAACTACGCTTGATGGAAACAGATGTACATCGACAACCAGTGGACATTTATTCTAGTGATAATGTTTTAACTTAAAATATTAAAATATTAAATTATGACATGAAGTATGGGACATGACTTAATATGAACATGTTACTCATATATGCTATAAAAACCATAACTAAAAACTGAAGGCAAGGTGCGTGACACAAAAAAACTACAAGAATGGATGATGTCATGTGCGCATTCTGCACTTCTGGATGGAAGCAGTGCGCCAAAGGGAGTTCTTGGCTTCTCTGGATCTGGCCAAGGCGTATTTTCATATCCCGATTCAAATAGATCAGTAAAAGTATCTGCATTTTTGCTATGCTTGGCTGTCACTATCAGTTTACCGCCCTCCCTTTCAGGCTCTCCACTTCCCCAAGGACGTTCTGCAAGGTCATGGGATGGCATCTGCAGCGCAGAGAGATCTGTGTCCATCCATATCTGGATGACTGGCTCATCCGGCTCATGGTGTCATTTTTGGAAAGCCTCAACTGGGTGATCAATTGGGGAAAGAGCCAGCTGCTGCCTTCCCAGTCCCTGGAGTTTCTGGGAGCATGTTTTGACATTAAAGTGGGCAGAATTTTCCTGCCAGAGGAGAAGGTCAAAAGACTGTTGGATTGCCTGGCTCTGTTCTGTGTGCAACTACAAGAAATCAAGCTTGGTCTTCGTGGAGTATGATAAGATCATATAAAAATAACAATGAGAAAATTTCAGCAAAGGAGACCCAATGAGAAAACTTCAACAAAGATAAGCTTTTCAATAGCTATACACATGAAGGTGGTGGAGAATCGGTGATATTTATACATAAAAGAAAAAGTTTTCCCTCAGTAGTCATTGATGCTATCAAAGCGCTGATTTTCTACCAAGTTAATGGTTTGAAGCGCCACTGAGGTCTGAGACTACAATTGGGATTGCTAATAGTTTCAAAAGTAATTCTAGTAATATCACCGAGTATTTTAGACATTGATGTATGTTTGCATGGAGTAATTTGTTATTTTTATATGATCTGTTCTGTGTGCAGCAGCCTCCGAGTCTGGGATTGATTGCAGTGACCATAGAGATGGTGCCATGGGTGCATGCTCACATGCAATCGCTCCAGCGGTCCTTGCTGGCTTGGTGATCCTTGAGTTCTCAGGAGTTCGAGCTCAGAACCCCGCTCCCATTGATGGTGAAGTCCAGCCTGTGGTGGTGACAGCGGTCTTGTGTCTGAGGAAGGGGATGCCGCTGGACAATTTCTCCTGGATCCTCCTGACGATGGATGCTAGTCTCTTGGCTGGGAAGTCCATTGCCAAGACCAAATGGCCCATGGCCATTGGAACCGCAGGGAAGCAGTATGGTCCATCAACCGCCTCGAGGTGAGGGCCATCAGATTGGCTCTTTTGCGATTTTGGCCCCTAGTCGAGGACCAGGCATTTCAAGTATTTTCGGACAACACCATGACGGTGGCTTATGTCATATGGCAGAGCGGCACGAGGCCTGCTGGGTAGCCCTGGAAATGGCTGTCCTGTTTGCCTGAGTGGAAAAGAACCTTCTAATCTTGTCGGTTCTGCACATTGCTGACTTGGACAATGTAGAAGTGGACTTCCTCAGAGTGGGAATTGAGTCAGGAGGTGTTTCAGTTGATTGTGTCACTGTGGTTGCCCCAAAATGGATCTGATGGCAACCCTTTCCAGTTCCAAAGCTTGCTGCCTCTTCAGTCACCACATGGAGATGGTTTTCAAGGGCATTAACATCCTGACCCAGCCTTGGCCAAGTCAGTGTCAGTATGTGTTTCCTCCATGGCCCCCGGTGGAGCATATGATTCTGCATATCGAGCATGATCTGGTGGTGCTTGATTGACTGAGAAAAGCGTGGTTCGGAGATCTGATGCGACTCTTGCAGGCGCCTCCTCTTTGGTTGCCTCTGTCTTGGGGCCTATTGTGGCAGGGACCATTTGTCCTTGAGGACCATTTGTCCTTTCTTGCTTATGTTTTGGCGCTTGAAAGGAGACGGCTAGCACGTAAAGGTTACTCTCCAGCTGTGGTCTCCATTTTGCTTGGTGCGCAGAAGAGGTCTACCAAGATAGCATACATATAGATCTATTGCCTCTTTGAGTGATGGTGTGGTGCTTTGCGGTTGGCACCTTGGCTGCCTCGGGAACCATCTCTGCTGGCCTTTCTACAGGATAGTCTGGAAAAAGGCATCTCCCTTAGCTCCCTGAAAATCCAGGTAGCAGCTCTGGCCTGCTTCCGAGGCCAAGGTGGCTGGTAAGTCTCTCGTGCTTTCTCCAGGAGGTTTGGCATCTGCAACCTTCCCTTCAGTCTGTGATCCCTTCCTGGGATCTGGGTCAGGTGCTCAGGGCCCTGATGGTGGCACCCTTTGAGCCGTTGGAAGTGCACTGCTTTTAAGGATTTGATGCTCAAGATGGTCATCTTGGTTGCAGTTTACTCTGCAAGGTGGCTTTCTGAATTATAGGCTCTGCCTTGCCAATATCCTTATCTGTCTTTTTCAAAGGAGGTGCTTTCTATTCGGCCTGTGCCTTCCTTCTTGCCCAAGGTGCTTTCTTCCTTTCATGTGAACCAGGCAGTTTGCCTGTCTGCCTTACTTCTCTAAGGAGCATTGCTGGGGGAAGGATAAGGATCTTCACCTTGTGGATGTTTGGCAGATTCTTCTCCAGTGCTTGGAGGTTACAAATTCCTTTGTAAGTCCGACCATCTTTTGTGGTATTTTCCGACATGCGAAAGCCTCCGCCTCACCATAAGTAAATTTTGGGGTGCTGGATTAATGAGGCCATTGCCTCGGCATATCTGTTATGGAAACAGCTGGTTCCGGAGGTTTTTTGCACCCATTCTAACTGAGCACAAGTGTCCTCATGGGAGGAGCGAAGCTCAGTAGCCCCTGCGGATATTTGTCGGGCAGCAGCATGGGCTCTGTTCTTCTGCTGCAATATCCTTGGTTCCACTATGATTTTATACTTGGCGTTGCAGGTTCATCTTCTACTGGCAGCCTTTTATTTATGTTTTCCTGTTCATAGTTATCTACTGTTTCATTACTCATTGTTACCTATGTTGAGGTTCTGTGAGGCTTACTATGTTTCTCCCTTATACTTTGGGATGAATACTGAAGGGACCTCTGGTGGCTGTGATGAATAGAGATATGGGAGTTATGTCACTGAAACCTGGGCTTTTCATTGGTTCTTTGTCTCTACCAGGCTGCTGGTAGGGGAAGACAACCCATTGTCTGGACTGGTCTAGCAGGACTCAAGGAAGGGACATTAACTGGTAAGTAAAATGTCACCTTTCTGGCTTCTCTGGTTTTGGCCGGATCTTGTCATTATATCCTGATCCGGGAGGATCAGCAGAGATGTTTTGCCATGTGTGGCTCACACCTTCAGCTCGCAAGCCTAACTTCAGCTTCTCCCCTGCCCCAAGGATGCTGTCCAGGTTGGTGGTGGTGGCTGTTACGCTATGTCACTAAGGACTATGCATACACCCATTCCAGGATGACTGGCTCATCTGAGCTTGTTCTCTGTCAAAGGTCCCTTGGATTTCGGCCCAAGTGGTATCCTTCTGGAAGGCCTCAGCTGTGTGCTCAATCGGGGGAAAGTGTCAGTTGGTGCCTCCCCAATCCCTGGATTTCTTGGGAGTGCAGTTCAATGCTCGAGCGGGCAGAGGAGTCCTACCAAAAGAGAGTGCAGAGATGGTTGGAATGACTTGCACTGTTCAGTTCTCAACAGGCTCCCATGGTCTGGGATTATCCCTAACCTCTTGGCTTGCTGGCAGTGCCAATCAACTGGTGCCATGGGCGTGCTTGTATAAGGCCACTTCAGCGGCCCATCCTGACCGGAACTCGAATTCAAGCTCCCACTCCAGCTGGGCCAGCTTGAAGTGGTAGCTACACCCACATTATCTTATGGCGGGCATGGCACCAAATATCTGTGAATTCTTCTGGAGTCAGATGCCCATCTTATGGGTGAGGTAGCACGTGTCTAGACTGAGCAACCCAGGACTGTTGGAGTTGCATGCAGGCAGTGTGGTCCATCAATCATTTTGAAGCAAGGGCTATCCGACTGCCCTCTTGCGTTTTCCCACTTTTGGTCAAGGGCAGGATGGTGCGAGTGTTCAAGGGCAACGCCACGGCTGTGGCACCTATCAGTTGCCAAGGTGACACAGGTTGTGCAGGAGTGGCCTGGGGGGATGACACTCTGGTTTACTTGGGCAGAGATGAGCTTCCTTGCTCTGATGGCTTAGCACATTGCCAAAGTGGTCCATGTGGAAGTGGTATACTTCCTTCAACATTCTCTCGATCCCGGAGAATGGACATTGAGTCAGAAGGTATTCCAGATGCTTTGCCGCTATTGAAGGCATCCCACTCCAATCTCAAGTGTGCCGTTTCTTCACTCACTACACAGAAAGTGGGTCCAATGGTTTGTGGCCCTGTTTCATGGTGCCTGGCCTTGGCAATGCCTGCTGTATGTGCTTCCTCCATGGCTGCTATTGGAGCATGTGTTTCAGCGCATGAAGCGCTATCCAGGCTGGATTGTACTGGTAGTGCTGGATTGGACAAAGAGAGTGTGGTTTAAGGACCTGATGCAGTTCCTGCAGGTTCCTCCTCTTTATCTGCCCCATTTTGGGGCCGGTTGTATCAGAGGTGTTTGTCCTGGATAATCAGGCTCCCTTCTCGCTTATGGCTTGGCTTTTGAAGGGAGTTGGCTGTTGTGTAAGCACTGTTCTCCTGTAGTAATTTCTGCTGTGCTCAGAGCCCAGAGGAATTCTATCTGCTTGGCATGTGTGTGGGCCTGGTACATCTTGGAGCATTGATGTGGGGCACAACATCTTGTTCCTAAGTCTGCCAGAGTGCCTGCTCTGTTAATCTTCTGCAAGACCTGTCTGGAAAAGGGGTTATTCCCTTACCTCTTTCTGAAAGTCCGACTGGCAGCCTTGTCCTGGAATCTGTTACCGGAGGATGTAGTAAGGGCTGTTAGTATAGCTGGGTTTAAAAAAGGTTTGGACAAGTTCCTGGAGGAAAGGTCCATAAACCACTATTAAAAAGGGACCCAGGATATCAATGCTTGGCCTAGTACAAGCACTGCAGAACCTGTGTCTTATGGGGAAACTGCTAGGTACGTATGACCTAGATTGGCCACTGTTGGAAACAGGATACTGGGCTTGATGGACCTCGGTCTGACCCAGTATGGCATTTCTTATGTTCTTATGTTCAGCGGTCCAGTAGCTGGAAAGTCTTAGCTTTGCCACATGAATGTTTCACGTTTTCTTCAAGGGGTTCAGCGGCTGCGTCTTCCCCTCTGGCCATTTTTTTTCCTCTCCTGGGATTTCTGTCTGGTGCTCAGGGTCCTGGTGTCGGAACCCTTTGAGCCTCTGAAGTGTGCTGCTCTGAAGTGTGTGATTCTCAAGACTCTTATTGGGTGTGATTTGTTTGGCAAGGTACATTTCCAAGCAACAAATACTGTCTTGCCAGAATCCATATTTGTCTTTTTCAAAGGCTGTTTCCATTTTGCTTGTGCCTTCCTTTTGCCTAAGGTGATATCTCCCTTTCATGTGAACCAGGTGATTTGCTTGCTCACCTTTTCTGATAAGTAGTATAGAAGGAAAGAGAAGGATCTTTGCCTTATGAATGTCCAGAAGGTGCTTCTCTGGGACTTGGAGGTTACGGCTTCCTTTTATAAGTCCGATAACACAGGTCTGCAAAAAATTTTTTTCGAGAGCTGTTTTGGTTATTCCACGTAAGCTTTGTTTTTTGGTGCGCTGTATCCGAAAATGACCTCCATTTTGTCATAGGACATCACGTTTCCTGACAATTTAGGTAACTATGTTAAATAAGGCAATACCTCAAAATAAATGGAAATAGACTTATAAAATTAAAGTTTTATTACAATATTTTCATGAAAATCCTTTCTTGAACTGAAATGAGCTCACCTACACACACTAAACTCGATTCTTCTTCCTTGTGAGGCTCCTCTTGGTGCATTTACGCTTGTGAGTAACATCTGGAATGTCTCTCTGAAGTATCCAACAGTATTGTAATGCTCTATTTTCCCTAGTATCTCCTTTCCATCTCTTTAATGTTTTGGTGGAATCGTTCACCTTGTTTCTCACTCACAGCTCCCAAATTTTCAGGAAAATAGTCAAGGTGGGACTGTAGGAAATGCACTTTCAAACTCATCAGGCAACCTAAAGCTTGAAATGCTTTCAGCATTCGTCCGACGATCTTTTTGTAGTGAGGATCTTTGTTATTGCCTAAAAATTTCTGTACGACTTCTTTAAATGCAATCCACCCTTCTTTTTGAGGATCCGTCATGGTATTGATAAACTCTTGATCAACTATAAGCCTTCTAATGTCTGGTCCGACGAACACACCTTCCTTCAATTTTGCCTCCGACAGGCCTGGAAACTTGGTGACCAAGTATTTGAAGCATTCTCCATCTCTTGGAAGTGATTTTACGAATTGCTTCATCAATCCCAATTTTATATGGAGAGGTGGTAGAAGAACTTTATGGGAAGGTACCAAAGTTTCTCGGAGGACATTTTTTTTCACCGACTGTTAGCACCCTCGGCTGCCAACTCTTCTTGGTCCAGTGATTTTGTCGGTCTCGACTGTCCCATAGACACAGGAAACAAGGATATTTGGTATACCCAGCTTGT
Source organism: Ichthyophis bannanicus (assembly GCA_033557465.1). Taxonomy (NCBI): domain Eukaryota; kingdom Metazoa; phylum Chordata; class Amphibia; order Gymnophiona; family Ichthyophiidae; genus Ichthyophis; species Ichthyophis bannanicus. Next base: position 62,151,690 of record CM066045.1, read on the forward strand.
TGCCCGAGCAGCATACAGAAGACCAAGTCCCCACACACTTGACAACCATGGTCTTCATATTTAAGTTTACGAAGAACCAATTCCAAGTTCTCGTAGGTTTCCTTCAAGTGTACGGAATGACCTACAGGTATGGAAGCGTAAAAACCGTTGTGGAGTAAAACTGCTTTGAGACTTCTTTTTGAAGAATCTATAAAAAGACGCCATTGCTCTGAATCATATTGGATTTTAAATTGACCCATCAGACCTTCGACATCGATGCAATAAACCAACTTGTCTTCCTGGGCGAAGTAAGGAACGAACTCCTTTTCACGATGTCTGAACCATGAAGATGACACTCCTGGCAACAATAAATTCCTACTTTTCAGCCTTGATCCGAGTAACTCAGCGGCATCTTTGGGAAGATTCAAGTCTCTTACCAAATCATTCATCTCCTCCCGAGAAAACAATTTTGGTCTTGTATCATCAGTCAGAACTTGATTCGTCATCTGGTTCAGGTATGACTTCACCTTCATCAGAACTAGGTATCTCTTCCAAGGTAGCAGGAGGCTTGGGTACTGGTATATCTGTGCCATGGGGAATGGGACAAATTGCCAAGTGAAGATTGGGGTATGAAATGGAATGCTTCTATTTGGAATTAAACCCTTTCACATCGCATGAACAAAAGTAACAGTCGTCACTATGGTTCTTTTGCTCTCGCCATACCATAGGAATCCCATAACGGAAAGATTTTTTTCTTACCCTTGAACCAGTTTCGGAGGTCCTCAACACACCGTTTGCACACTTTGAGGCACCCAGACTTTATCTTGATCTCCAATTTTTAGTCCAAAGTATGCAAAGTATACTTTTTTCACAAAGTCTGTAATATTCTGCTGTTGCTTCAACGCTGTATATTCACCACAAATGAAACAAACTGTCTGGCGAATTAATACACTTTCGCGGAGCCATAACATAACGGTTGAAGAATGACGAGCTAACACGAATTGCGATGAAAAAGTGTGACCAGCCTAGAACCAAGAACCTGATGATGATTCGTGCACAAGTGTGGCATGCAGGAGAGAGCAGCTCTGTGTCTGTACACGAGAGGTCACAGTGCTGGCCATGCCCCCCCTGCACTGACCGGAGCTGCTGCTATCTGCCCTGTGTCTCCCTCCCACTGGATTCTTCAGGAAAGATTAACCCCTTCTACCATTAGAAGCACGGACTTAAAACTTGCTTAGCTTATGTATATTGCTGACCATCAGATTTACAGTGCTATATTTTTTTTTACATAACTCGGACAACCCCTTTAAGGTTTTTTTTGGCATTTTATATCTTAAATGCACTTATGTGAATTAATTAATAGTAATTTGAATTAATTGATAGTAATTTGAAAAAAATTGATAAATTTGAAGACAATTTTGCATGTTGTGGCAAATCATGACATCTAGGAGTTTTTTAAATATTTTATGTTTTCAGCACACCAAAATACATGGAAATTAGATGAAAATAATCAAACAGCTTTTTAGTCGCAGACCTGTGTAATTTTTTGTGCTGTTTGCTGGCTCGCACAAGGGTGTCGCGACAGCTGAGTTTACCTTGGAACACTGGTTTACGGAGGCTTTTGACTCTGCGTATCTGTTGCGGAGCCAGCTGGTTTTGGAGGGTTTGCACCCTTCTCAGGCATGAGTGTAGCTCGGTAGCCCCTTTAGACATTGTTGGGTGGCATTGAGAGCATCACTTTCCAGTTTTTGTCAAGCATTACAGCTTTGATGTCCATGCTCAGGCGGACACAGCCTTTGTCTCAAGGGTTTTGCGAACTGCTGTCTTCTTCCTGCCTAGTGCAGTCATAGCTTTGGTACATCCCACTTGTCTGGATTAGTCTAGTAGGACAACATGGAAAGTGACATTTTACTTACCACATAATGTTTTCCTTGAGTACTGCTAAACTAGTCCAGGATGCACCCCTAGAACTTATTCTGCAGCAGTATGTTGGTCCACTAGGATTTTTCTGCTTGACTCATTTCTTACTGACAGGCTTCTAGTCAATTTCTCATATACATAGTTTTCTACTTGGTTTCTCGACTTTGATTCCTCATTCTTGCCCACGTTGAAGTTGTATGAGGTTTGCTATGCTTTTCCATATTCTTTGGGATGAATACTGAGGTGCCCTCTAATGGCTCAGGCTAATAGAGGCATGGGAGTGATGTCATTGAAACCTGAGCATTTCATTGGCTTCCGTCTGCACTAATCTCCTGGTAGGGGAACACAACCCACTTTTCTGGACTGGTGTAGCAGGACTCAGGACATTATCTGGTAAGTAAAATGTCATCTTTTATGCTTGTCTTATAAAGACAAGCAGTATATACATATGTTTTAAGCTAGGAGGCATTTATTTGACTATATCACAAAGTCTCCTGCTATTCCTTAAGCAAAACCTCTTCATTCAATATTCCCAGGAACCTCACTAGAGTTCTTTTGGCTGTGATTCTGTCTTTTGTAGTACTAAAACTGACAAGCACTATTTCATTTTCTTTTTTGGCATAATACTGCCATGCTGGATATGGCTTTCTTTTTAAACATCCTCTTCTCCACCCTCGATCACAGGCTCCAGAAACAGATGGACAAATCGCTGCTGAAAGCCGAGAAGCAGAGGTTGCGAGCAGAAAAGAAGCAACGTAAAGCAGAGGTGAAAGAGCTGAAGAAACAGCTGAAACTGCACCGAAGGATGCGTCTCTGGGACTCTTTTCACAGCCCGGAGCAGGCTTCAGAACCAGCCACGGCCAAACCTGAGAACCAGCCAGGAATGCTAGCGTAAGGACTGAAGGGGTGGAAACAGACATGCATGCATGCATTTGATTGGCCACTTGGGGGAGGGGCAGTTTGCAGAGAAACGTAGTCAGTCTGCCAAACTGTTTTGCCCTCCGCGAATGTGTTCAGAATACGTTCTTTCACTGCTCTTGCCATACCACAGGCATTTTCTCCTTCAAATACCAGTTTTCTCCTTTTGGATCTTGTGGAAGTTGAGGATCTGCAAAACGAAGTGAAAAGATGTGCAGATTGTTCAGGCCTCTATTAATGCTAGCAGTATTTAAGTGAGTTTAGGTCCATGGCAATTGACAGGGGGTTTCACCTAGGTACGTCTACAGTTTGTCAAAGTGCATGGCAGTTAAGGAGCTTGCAGGTTGTGCCTAGTGAAGAGAGAGAGGGGTAAAGGTAGCCAGCTAGGATCTGTAAGGGTGTAATTTATTTAACTGGAGTGGGCCAGCAGTTGATCCCTGATTCAATTCCTGGCTTGGATAGTCCAAGCCTCAGGTCGACTGAGATTGGAGGTGATCTAGAGTTAGTATCCACAGGTCCTGGTGAATTGTGGGGCCTGCTAAGGGTGATACCAGGTAGCCAGATTCAAAGCCCAAGATTTCAGGAGTCATCCTGGTGCTCGGCTTCCAACCTTGTGACCATTAGTACAATGACCAAACAATAGGGAAAAAATTCCCCGGCGCTATGAGCCTTATTCCCAGGTAACTGTGAATAAGGCTCATAGTGCCAGCATCCCAAATCTTGTTCTGACTGAGCTGGAAGGAAAAGAAGAGAAAGGAGGAACCAGGGACTTAAAACCAAAGTTTTCTAGCTACAAATTTTATTGCTAGAGAATGAACCGCACTGTGTTAAAGACTAAATGAAAGCCACATAATGCTCTCTATTAATTGCTTGAAAGTCATCATAATTGTAGGGCTGTAGAACTTCAAGAGTTTTTATCATGTTGCTCTATGGAATTCATTCATGGAGAGCAATAATTGTGGCTATTTTATGAAACGCATTTCCTTATTGTCACTCCAGTCCATTTCAGACGTATGGGTTGTGCCCCCTTACTAGCAGATGGAGACTGAGCATGCCAAGTTTTGATGATATGATATAGCATAAGGGCTCTGTGCACCTCTCTTCAGACCAGTATTCTCAGTCTCCAGCAGATGGTGATGGGCTTCTGTGTAGTCTGAACTCCACTGGTTAGGAAAAAATAAGGAAAAAAAAAATAAGAGAAAATAATATTGATTAGCAGAGGTCTGCTGAGGCATTGGAGTTTCTCTCTCTGCAGAAAACCAGAAACTGTTTGATCAGCAGACTGTTCTCTATTATTGTGGGGTGCATAAGAGAGAACGTGATGCTGTCGAGCAGTGTCAGCTGCTCGTCACACATTGTAGTAAGGCCTGACGTTTCCCAACGCGAAAGGTAAAACGGGGGGGGGGAGGAAAGTTTAATAGGAGGCAGAGCATGTCACGGCCAATGATCCGGCTGGTAGGCGCACTCATTTCAGACACTTCCCCGCAGGAGCAGGTGAGCACATTGTCGGCAGCCACATGTCTGTGTTCGCAAAGGTGGGGTGGGCTACGATGCTATCTCACAAGCCAGTGTGCGCTGCATGCAGGAGCCGGCAGGGTACCTTGTCGCCCGCTGGCTTCTGCCGTGCCTGTGTAAAAGAGGGTTCCTGTGCGGATATCCAGTTTAGTCCTCCACAATCGGGTACTGCCCCTCTCACTGCAGCCTGTAGACTGGACCAATCAAATCTTCTGTAGTACATATCCAGCAGGAGCTCCCAGAAGCCCCCCAGTGTGTCCAGTCTCGTTGCAGTGTGTAGACGTAAAAGTGTGTCCTCTGGGCACACTTAGTGACCTTTGCAGGAGCAACACTAGTTAGTTGTTTTTAGGGTTTGTTTTGGGGCATTTCTCTACTATTTTTGTTTTTGGTAGCTAGCTGTGCCTTTAAAAAAGAAAGACAAAAGAAGCCTGTCTCCCTGGAGCTGTGCCACAGGAGACTAGGTGAAAGTCAGACCTGTTGGCTGCTGTTGCCTGCCTAGCACATTTTATCAGCCCTGGGTGAGCTTCCCCTAGACAGGACGGGGAATTGCCATACCTATAAGGCAGTGCCTGGTACTGGGAGATTGTGGCTGAATCTTCTGTTCCTGAGCTGGTAGGAGTTTGCATTTCATTTTTTTTTCTTTCTTGTGTGCAATGCTCTGTCTGGGATGCCAGCGTTTCTGTAGGCTCTCCTGAGCCCATTTGGCAGTTTTTATTCAAACTGCTCGTGTGCCCTGTGTTAGAGGGTCGTTTTATTTGTTTTCCATATTATTTGGTGGCTTTTATATTTTCGCGCCGTTTTTTACCGCGGGTGAAAAAGTGCGGCGGCCATTTTGGATTTTAAAAGTGCTTTTCCAGGCATTTTTGATCGCTGTGCACAGGTTCCCCTAGCGTTTTTGGGGTTCCTCTTTCTGGCGATTTTGCTCAGGGCACCCCAGGGATCCTGGGATATATTTTGTTTCTTGTAAAAAAAAAAAAAAAAAAAAAAGTTAAGTTACTTTTAAATCGGGGCTGATTTGCATAGGATTGCCCAGGTGGTGTGGGCTTTCCTGTGGCTGTCTTATTCTATTCCCCTGGGCAGAGGTGGCCTTGGAATGGCTTCCAAGCCCCAGTGTGTGATTTGTGGGTCCCGCAGGACGGCAGGGACTGACTCTGGCATCTGCAGGGGCTGTGCTGCAGTGCCCTCTGAGTTAGAGCAATCTGTGAATGTTCAGGAACAGGCTACCCCTGGGGATGCTTCTACTTCCGGGGACAGCGTTCTTTCTCCAAGCATCCCTCAGTCTGGCTCGGTTCCTCCGGCCAGCGGTTCAGTGGCTGCGCTCCAGCAGGCGTCTGTTGCTGCCTCAACTATGGACTTCTCCCCTGATTTTGTACTCCTCATGCATCAGGCATTTCGCCTGAGCAGGTCCGGACAGTTGCCGGCTGTCTGGCCCCCCTCCCTCCCCTCGGGGTCCTTGGGGGCGGCTCAGTGTCCCTCATCGCCCGGGGGCAAGCGGCTTCGGTTGGGGGGGACAAGAGCAGGACGCCCTGGGTCTCCTGGATTCCGAGGCAGAGGGCGATCCTGAGACTGAAGCGGAGGATTTGGAGGATGGGGAGATCCCTGGGCCGGAAGATCAGGCTCGGGTCATTCGAGTGTTCCGTAGGGACGAGCTGGTTCCTCTGGTCACGGAGTCCCTTCAGGCGCTAAACCTTTCGGCGGTGCGGCCCCTGGAGGAGGAGGGTCTTGAGGATCCTCTGATTCAAGCAGTCAGGGATGCCCAGGTGGTTTTTCCCGTCCACCGCGTGGTGGATCAGATGATCCAGGCGGAGTGGGAGCACCCGGAATCCGGTTTGAAGGGGATTCGGACCATGAATCGGCTTTATCCTCTTGCTGACAAGGACAGGGACTTGTTCAGGTCCCCCCGGGTGGATGCTGCGGTCTCCGCAGTGACCAAGAAAACCACCATCCCGGTTGAGGGGGCGGCGGCCCTCAAGGACGGGCAGGATAAGAAGGTTGATAACTTGCTCAAGCAAACCTTCGATACGGATGCCGTGTCATTGCCGGCCTCTATCTGTGGGGCTTGGGTGGCTCGGTCGTGTCTGCGGTGGTCACAGCAACTGCGCTCGAGCCCCGGACTAGACCAGCAGGGTCTGGTGGAGGTGACCCGGCTGGAGTCCGGCTCGGCTTACCTGGCGGATCTGTTTTATGATTTGATCCACGCGTTGGCTAACAGTATGGCATCCGCGGTAGCAGCGCGCCGGTCCCTCTGGTTGCGCAGCTGGGCGGCGGACAGTTCTTCTAAGGCCCGCCTCAGTAAGCTGCCGTTTAAGGGCAGATTATTATTTGGGGAGGCTCTCGAGAAATTGGTAAAGGATCTCGGTGAGTCCAAAGGGGGCCGGCTTCCGGAGGATAAACCAAGGTCCAACCGGTCCACCTCGTCGGCGCGGGGATCCTTTCGGGATCAGCGCAGGTTTCGGCCCTCCCGCCAGTGGTCCTCGCAGCGGGGCCGGTTTGGAGCCCGTAGCCAAGGATTTCGGGCTTTCAGGGGAGCCGGCAGAGGCTTCTCCGCAGCCGGCTCTTCTTCGGGTTCTTCCTTTGGACGCAAGCCACAATGACGCCAGGCAGGCTCTGGAGGGAGGACCGCTTGTCGGCGGTCGCTTGCGCGACTTTCTTTCCTCTTGGGCCCAAATAACGTCGGATCGCTGGGTGCTACAAATTATAGAGGAGGGTTACGCTCTGGAATTTGCGTTCCCACTTCCAGATTCCTTTGTTCTGTCTCCCAGCAGGGGCGAGCAAAAGACGAGGGACATCCGCGTGACCCTGGCTCGATTGTTAGCGCTGGGAGCGGTGGTTCCAGTGCCTCCCTTGGAAAGAGGCGCTGGTCGCTACTCCGTCTATTTTGTGGTACCCAAAAAGGGCGACTCTCTGCGTCCGATTTTGGATCTCAAAGGCGTGAATCGCGCGCTCAGAGTGCCGCATTTCCGCATGGAAACCCTGCGGTCAGTCATTGTAGCGGTGCGAAAGGGGGAGTTTTTGACGTCCCTCGATCTTACCGAGGCCTATCTGCACATTCCGATACACCCAGCCCATCAGCGGTTTCTCCGCTTCGCGTTCCCGTGGGGCCACTTTCAGTTCCGGGCCATGCCGTTCGGCTTGGCTACGGCCCCGCGCACTTTCACAAAGGTGATGGTGGTGGTTGCGGCGGCCTTGCGCAAGGAGGGCATTTTGGTCCATCCTTACCTGGACGACTGGTTGATACGAGCAAAATCCGGTCGAGAGTGCCTGCGGGTCACGAGCAGGGTGGTAGCTCTGCTGCGATCCCTCGGCTGGGTGGTGAACGAAAGAAAGAGTTGTCTGCGGCCCTCGCAGGACCTGGAGTATCTGGGGGTGCGCTTCGACACTGCTCGGGGGCTGGTGTGCCTTCCCGAGCGCCGCGTCCTGACGTTGCGGGCTCTTGTCCGACTATTTCGGGGGATGCCCGCTCCGTCGGCGTGGTGGTACCTACGGCTTCTCGGAACGATGGCGGCGACCTTAGAGGTGGTTCCGTGGGCGCGGTTCCACATGCGCCCGCTACAGAGGGCGCTCCTTCGTCGCTGGTCCAACCAGTGCGATTCCTTGCACAAGAGACTGCCCTGCCCGAAGGCAGTGCGGCGGTCGCTTCGGTGGTGGCTCTCCTCCGAGAACCTGACGCGGGGGATTCCCTTGGAGCCTCCTCTGTGGGTCCCCCTCACTACGGATGCGAGCCTAGTCGGCTGGGGAGCACACTGCGAGACCCGCTTCACGCAGGGGGTGTGGTCCTCGCAGGAAGCGTCTTGGTCGATCAACCGCCTCGAGCTTCGGGCGGTCCGACTAGCCCTGATGGCCCTGGAACCTCTGCTCCTGGGCCGGGCGGTCCGAGTCTGGTCGGACAATGCGACCACGGTGGCGTACATCAATCGCCAAGGGGGCACAGGGAGTGTGGCCCTGGAAACAGAAGCGACGGCCTTGTTCAGCTGGGTGCAGACTCGGCTGCCGGCGATCTCGGCGGCGCACATTGCAGGCGCCGACAATGTCCAGGCCGACTTTCTCAGCAGAGTGCGGGTGGACCCCGGAGAGTGGGAGTTAAATCCTCAGGTATATGCGCAGATAGTTCGGCGGTGGGGTCCGCCCATCTGGATCTCATGGCGACCTTCCAGTCGGCCAAAACAAGTCGCTTCTTCAGCAGACGGCGGGAGCGGATGTCCGAAGGACTCGACGCTCTCATTCAGCCGTGGCCGACGTCCGGGATGCTGTACGTTTTCCCCCCGTGGGCCCTGATCGGTCGGGTCGTCCAGCGCATCGAGGGCCATCAGGGCCGGGTGCTGCTGGTGGCTCCGGATTGGCCCCGGAGGCCCTGGTATGCCGACCTCGTTCGGCTTCGAGACGGCGTGCCGTGGCGCCTTCCGGCGCTACCGGATCTTCTTCTTCAGGGCCCCTTGCGGATGCCCCAGGTGGCTCGGTTCTCGCTTACGGTTTGGCCATTGAGAGGGCTCGGCTGAAAAAGAAGGGTTATTCGCCCGCGGTGATTTCCACCTTACTGCGGGCAAGAAAGTCGTCCACTTCTCTTACTTATGTTCGAATTTGGAGAATTTTTGAGGACTGGTGCTCCCGGCGTGGAGTTCGGGCGGCGACGGTCTCGGTGCCCGTCGTGCTCAGCTTTCTGCAGGATGGCTTCGAGAAGGGTCTCGCGGCCAGTTCCCTGAAGGTCCAGTTGGCCGCGCTCTCTTGCTATAGAGGCAAGGTCTTGGGCCGCCTTCTTGGCGCTCATGCGGATGTGCGGCGTTTCTTGACCGCCGTGTTTCATTTGCGGCCTTCCCGCAGAGCGGTGATTCCTCCGTGGGATTTGAATTTAGTTCTGCGGGCCCTGGCTCGGGAACCCTTTGAGCCCTTGCGGAGGGCATCCTTGAAGGATCTCACGTTGAAGACGGTTTTTCTTGTAGCCATTTGCTCGGCACGGCGCATCTCGGATCTACAGGCCTTGTCATGCCGAGAACCTTTCTTGTCTTTTTCTGCGGAGCGGGTTGTGCTCCGTCCGGTTCCCTCCTTCCTGCCAAAGGTGGTGTCTCCTTTTCACCTGAATCAGGCAGTATTTCTACCAGTGATTTCGGCGGCCTCGGTCGAGTCGGTGGACAAGGGGCTTCACCGGCTTGATGTGGGCCGCACGCTGCATCGGTATTTACAGTCTACCGAGTCATTTCGGAAGACTGATCGGCTTTTTGTGCTCTTTGGGGGTGCACGGAAAGGGGAGGCGGCGGCTAAGGCCTCCATTGCTCGATGGCTTAAAGAAGCGATCGCCTCCGCGTATCTGTTGCAGCGGCGGCCGGTTCCGGAGGGGCTCCGGGCTCATTCTACTAGGGCTCAGGCGGCCTCTTGGGCGGAGCATGGTCTGGTTCCCCCAGCGGAGATCTGTAGGGCGGCCACTTGGTCGTCTCTGCATGCTTTCAGCAGGCACTATCGCTTGGATGTGTCAGCGGCTCGGGATTCCTGTTTTGGTTCGGCGGTTTTGCGCGCCGGCCTACAAGGTCCCGCCCGGTCTTAACTGCTCTGTTACATCCCGATTGTGGAGGACTAAACTGGATATCCGCACAGGAAATGGAAATTACACTAACCTGGTAATTGTAGTTCCTGTAGGATCCAGTTTAGTCCTCCTTCCCTCCCGAATATCTGCATGATCTTGCGGCGCGCTATCCCGAGCGGGAGATTCTAAGATAGTTTTGCGTCCCGTTCGGACCTTAGCGGCAGTCGTGCTTATAGCTATGGCTCTTCCCTTTCTTTTGGGGTTCCGTAAGCTCCTTAGTACCTGGGGGGAGCTCTGTGTCAATTTAGGGGCGTCGATTCCGGCGCCGTGCAGTGTTCTGACTTCCTCGTTTGGGGAGGGAGTTGGTTATTCCAGGGGGGAAGTACAAGGTTTAATGTTAATCTGATAATAATCTGATGTGTTGCTTCGTTCAGTATGCTTTGTTACTAGTACACTGGGGGGCTTCTGGGAGCTCCTGCTGGATATGTACTACAGAAGATTTGATTGGTCCAGTCTACAGGCTGCAGTGAGAGGGGCAGTACCCGATTGTGGAGGACTAAACTGGATCCTACAGGAACTACAATTACCAGGTTAGTGTAATTTCCATTTGGTCAGCCAAGGGTCTGTTAAAAGCGGCACAGTCCAGTTCGAGGGGCTCTTCGGTCTCTTGAGGCCTCCTTTCAGCTGTGCAGTACCATGTTTTCGGCAGAAACGGAAGCAATTTTGCAGATGGAACACACTCAGGCAGCCCCTTCAACAGTCTGGCCAAAGCAGCTAGTAAGCAGCGGGTAGAGCAACCAGAGGCAAGTTTCCCCAACTTTACCTTTTTCACTGGATTTCGTGCTGCTTCTCCACCAGGCCTACTGCATGAAGCAGGGTCTGATAGGGAGCATCGGGGGGCAATTTGTTTTCAGAAGTTGCAGTCCTGGACATTTTTGGGGTCTCTAAGGAATGGCTAGAATCTCCATCCAAGTGCTGGAGGGGGTAGAGCAGGATGTGGCAGAGGATCAAGCATTAGTTAGGTCTGAGGCATCAGAGGACTCCTTGGAAGATCCCTCAAACCTTTGGAGTGACGACTCTGCATTACAGCTGGAAGAGGGAGCGCTTCCTCCAAGTGAGAAATGCAATATAGTCAGTCTTCTGCCTGGAGGAGTTACTGTCCTTAATAGCGCAATCCTTGATGGCACCAGGCCCAAGGCCAATCAAGAGACTAAATATTTTTAAATTTAAAGCGCCATCGGGTGGGAACAAAGAGCACCAGCACTGCCGAACCCATCTGCAGCCTCTTGACCGGCATTGGGTGAGGGAACGGGAAGCCAAGCTCCTCCCTGCTCACCGGGCCCAAGGCCAATCAAAAGACTGTAAAGAACTTTAAATTTAAAGCGCCATCGGGCATGTCTGTACCTGAGGGTCTCGCCAGAGGGCTCTTTGGCGTGGCCCTTAGGCAGGGACCTGTGACAGCACCAAATTCACCTTCTCTGGACTGCAAAAAAGAGCCACCGTAACCCAACCCAGCCGATAAAATGTAAGTCACATATGCTGCAACACTGCTTGATTCTAACTATGCATGTCCTATTTTTACAATACCCCAATACGTGCAACCCCATTGAACCTTGATATTTAACTCCATTACATTGCACTATAAGGTACCTGGATTGTAGCGAATGGCCTTTAGCTCTTGACCAATTTTAACCGCTTCATTGCATCCATTACCCAGTTCCCTGTCTGACTCAATAACACCTACATACACCATCTGCAAGCAGCTCTAAAATCCACCGCTGGTAGACACACTCATACCTGAGATGAAAGTCTTGTCACTTAATTTCACAACGATATAGGGTGGACGAACAACTAGAAATTCTTCAGATTCAACAGCCTTCTGAACTACCAACAAACAGATTATCGGAACCAGGTTCAACAGCTCACCACAAGACTCTTAAGACAACAAGTGCCCTCCAAATCTACATACCACTATGGCTCACTACAAATGCCTCATTTATGCTATATTAATAGTGATACTACTACAATGGCAAACCACCACCAGCCAAAGCTTTACGAAATTCTTAATTCTTCTACTCCCAACCTATATCTGGTACATCACCATGTGGCAACCCCCTAGCATCAGAACCAACAAGAAAGCTCACTACCTCATAAACAACTCCCACTCCTTGCAAAAAATCTCCACACACCTACCCCATTCTAGAAGCTCCTATCACATGCTCCCTTGTCAATGCAAGATCTATAAGAAACAAGACCTACACTATCGGCGACTACCTGGGAGAGAGACAACACAGATACTTTATACACTAAATCCTGGCTGACTGATTCAAATCAAGTCATCCTCAATCAAATCACCCTACTCTTCCTTCAACTGCTCCAGAAGCCATAAAAGAGGAGGTGGAGCTCTTATCCTAGCAAAAACACAATTTAAATTTAAAATTCTCACATCTAGCAGCTCAGATGATTCAAACATAATCGCTATAGCCAACAACTATATCACACTCACCCTCGCATACAGAGTCCCCACTGCCAAGGATGATGAACTATCCAAAGTTCTTGAAACAGTATATGCTTGCAGCACCCCTCAAAAAACCTTCATAGTCCTGGGAGACTTTAACCTTGGATCTTCCCCTAACAAGGAAGTCAAGTCCTTCATCAGTGCCATGGAAGCCTTACATAAAATGAGAATAGTTAAAAAACTAAAAGGAGCAGTTGCAAAGGTCAAAGACTTACATCAAGCTTGTGTGATATTTAAAAATACAATCTTCAAAGCCCAGACCAGCTGTATTCAACACTTTAAGAAAAGTGGAAGGAAGTCCAAAAAACTGCCAGCATGGTTTAAAGGTGAGGTCAGAGAGGCTGTTGCCAAAAAAGCATCTTTCAGGAAATGGGGGAAAAAAGAGCCAAATGACGAAAACTGGAAACAGCACAAGCACTGGCAAGTTAAATGGAAGGCATTGATAAGGCAGGCAAAGAAAGAATTTGAGAAGAAACTTGCTGTGGAAGCAAAAACGCGTAATAAAGACTTTTTCAAGTACGTTGGTAGCAAAAAAACTTGAGAGAGTCAGTCGGTTGATAGAGGGGTAAAAGGGGCTGTAAGAGGGGACAAGGCTATAGCGGAGAGACTGAATGAATTATTTGCTTTGGTCTTTATTGAGGAAGATTTAGGGATGTTACCCATGACTGAAGTGGTATTTAAAGGTGATACTGCAGAGGAAATGAAAGAAGTATCGATACACTGGGAAGATGTATTACAACTATTTGATAAACTGAAGAGTAGCAAATCACCTGGACCGGATGATATACATCCAAGGGTGTCGAAAGAACTAAAATATGAGATTGCAGACCTGCTATTACCCGTGTTTCCCCGAAAATAAGACCGGGTCTTATATTTATTTTTGCTCCAAAAATAGCACTAGGGCTTATTTTCGGGGTAGGGCTTATTTTTTTACTGATACCGGTAGCACTTGCTGATTGGCTGCCATCTCCTGACAGTCAGCCAATCAGTGAAGTGTTACCACAGAGCGCACAGGGAAGCAGTGGATGCGGGCAGCGACAGCCCCTTGGAGAGAAGGAAGAGGCTCGCAGCGCAGACAGCGCACCGGCAGCTGATCGGCGTCGGGGAGTGGAGCAGGAGGAAAGCTCCTCCCTGGTGGGGAAAGAAATTAAAGATGCGATTAGATTTAGGAGTCAAGCGACACAAAGCGGTCAAAATGGGAAAACTCCGTTCAGCTCAAATATAAAAACAGACATACCGATAGCAGCCAACACTGCATTCATTTCACTGGCTGTAAGGCAGGGAGGACACAACAGTGGCTTTCAAAGTAGGGGCGCTGCACAACCTCTTTCAGTATTCTCGTGCACGCTGAGAAATTCTTAAATGAAGCACTCGCATAATCCGTATCATTGGCCGTAGACGAGACGCCCACCTTCTTCTTCCGGCTCCCCCTGGGCTCTGGGCGCAGCACAGCACCGGCAGCTGATCGGCATCGGGGCGTGGAGCAGGAGGAAAGCTCCTCCCTGGTGCGGACACCCCCCCCCCCCAGGTACCGAATCTGTCAGTCTGTCGATGATCTGCACTAGGTCTTAGTTTCAGGGTAGGGCTTATATTACAGAAATCACAGAAAAACGTGCTAGGGCTTATTTTCGGGGTAGGTCTTATTTTCGGGGAAACACGGTAGTAATCTGTGAACTATCATTAAAATCATCTGTAATACCTGAAGATTGAAGGATCACCAATGTAACGCCAATTTTTAAAAAGGGTTCCAGGGGTGATCCGGGAAACTACAGACTGGTGAGCCTGACGTCAGTACTGGGAAAAATGGTAGAAACCATTATAAAGAACAAAATTACTCATGTAGATAGTCATGGCTTAATGGGAGACAGCCAACATATCTTTAGACAAGGAAGATCTTGTCTTATTAATCTGTTATGTTTTTTTGAAGGTGTGAATAAACAGGTAGACAAAGGTGAGTCAGTTGGATTTTCAGAAAACCTTTGACAAGGTCCCTCATCAGAGACTTGGCAAAACTAAAAAGTCATGGGATAGGAGGCAGTGTACTATTGTGGATCAGGAACTGATTAAAAGTAGAAAGCAGAGGGTAGGACTAAATGGCCAATTTTCCCAATGGAAAAAGGTGACTGGTGGAGTACCCCAGGGATCTGTGCTGGGTCTGCTGCTTTTTGACATATTCATAAATGACCTGGAAAAGGGAATAACGAGTGAGGTTTTTTTTTTTTTTTTTAATCTGTTTATTAATACACACACATCACATTACAGTACACCACAAATAACCAAAACATTTCTTCTCCCAGCGGGGTGAACTCTTATCCACCGCCTTAGAGAGAGCTCAGTTTTAGTGACAAAAACGCATCACCCTCGCTATCCTCCCTCCTCCCCCCCTTCCCCTCCCCTCCCCACCCTATGCCACACCCCCAGGATTGACTCGTTTCTCTACATTCCACTACCCACCCGCATTAGGGTTTACGTACCCGGGTCCCCCCTTCTCCTCCCCCCCCCCCCCCCCCGAGCCCCACTCTAGCCTCTTCCTAACCCTCCTGCAATACTTCGCTAAGTGTACATGGTCTAAGTGTTTGAATGTAGGGTTCCCATACCAGCCAGAAGGAAGACCACCGGGAAGCACTGCCCCTCGCCATCTCTCTCTCAAAAAGCATCAATTGGTGAAAGCTGTTACGCCATTCCCAAAAACAAGGGGAAGCTGGCTCTCGCCATCTATGAAGTATTGGCCCTTTACCCACCAGACATGCCTTCCGCACCAAGATACGCTCCCATCTTCCCTTAGGTTGAAGAGGTCCCAGCTGATCCAGGGCCACTAAGGTTCCCATCCAGGTAATCTGTTGCCGGAGCAGGCTACTTAAATATGAGCTTATTCACACCCAATAGTTCTGAATTTTGGGGCAGATCTACCACATGTGACCCAGATCCGCGAGGGGAGCTGGACACTTAGGACAGTCACCCTCCAAGGTGAGATGACTCCGCAAAGCCCGTTTAGGGGAAAGGTGGGTGCGTATAATGCATTTGAACTGCACCTCCCTCCAGCGTGCCCCTACCACTAACCCGGCAATGCAGCATAGGGCTCGACCAACTGACCCGGGGGCCGCCACCCCCTGATTCAATTCTTCTGCCCATTTGGCCTCCTCTTTTGAATATAACGAGTGAGGTTATCAAATTTGCAGATGACACAAAATATTTAAAGTTATTAAAACCTAAGAATATTGTGGAAAATTGCAAGAGGAACTTTATAAATTGGAAGACTGAGCATCCAAATGGCAGATTAAATTTAATGTGGACAAGTGCAAAGTTATGCAGCTAGGAAAGAACAACCCAAACTATGGTTGCATGGTGCAAGGTTCCACATTGGGAACCACTACCCAGGAAAAAGATTTAGGCGTCATTGTGGATAACATGTTGAAACCCTCTGCCCAGTGTGCAGCGGTGGCAAAGAGCAAATAAAATGCTAGGTGGTATAAGGAAAGGAATGGAAAATAAAACAAAGGATATTATAATGCCTCTGTATCGATCCATGGTATGACCGCACCTTGAGTATTGTGTGCAATTCTGGTCGCCGTATCTTAAAAAAAGATATAGCTTTATCAGAAAAGGTACAGAGAAGAGCCACCAAAATGGTAAAGGGGGATGGAAGGATACTCCTATGAAGAGAGGCTAAGAAGGCTGGGGCTCTTCAACCTGGAAAAGAGACGGCTAAGGGGAGATATGATAGAGGTCTATAAATTAATGAATGGAGTGGAATGAGTAAACGTAGCTCGATTGTTTACATCATCAGAATATAGAAAGACTAGGGGACATGCAGTGAAGCTACAGGGTAACCTATTTAAGACAATAAAAGAAAATATTTTTTCACTCAATCTGTAATCAAACTCTGGAATTTGTTACCGGAGGATGTAGTAAAAGCTGCTAGTGTAGCTGGGTTTAAAAAAGGTTTGGACAAGTTCCTGGAGGAAAGGTCCATAAACCATTATTAAAAGGGACCCAGGATATCACTGCTTGACCCAATACAAGCATTGAGGAGCCTATGTCTTTTGGGGAGACTGGTAGGTACTTATGACCTAGATTGGCCACTATTGGAAACAGAATACTTACTGGGCTTGATGGACCTTGGTCTGACCCAGTATGGCATATCTTATGTTCTTACAGAGCCAACAAATACTAAATCTCCCACACACCAATCTGGAACAACTCCTGACTTTATATTCATCCCCCAAACAATGATAGACCACAATCATAATACTCACCCCAGTACCATGGTCGGATCACCACCTAATATATTTCACCTTACGCATCACACGACCACCAGTACAGGAACAACCGCAACATTGTTGCAGAAAATTTAAAAGTTTAACAAAGATGAATTCCTGGAAGAAATTATCCCCAAGATACAGCAAGACACAGACAACCTGAAAGACGCCATTAACAATTGGAACAGCTCCCTATCTACAGCAGCAATGGCACCTACCAGAAAGCCATCATCCACACACAGATCAAAAATGCCCCTCTGATACTCCAATGAAATCAGGTCAGCTAAACAATTTCTAAGAAGGCTGGAAAGAACATGGAGACAAACAAGACCCAATCCTCCTACACATCTACAGAGCCCAACAAATCCAATGCACCAACACAATCAATTGATGCAGACAAGAACACCATACAAACCTCATGAGATCAGTTAACAGACCTAAAGAACTTTTCAATATCATGAGAACTCACCGGAGACCCACAAAAAAAGCAGCGCCCCTGAAGTACACCCCCAAACAATGGCTGATTACCTAAGTGGCAAATACAGCAAACAAAACCAAGTGTCAATGATAACTAAACAATCCCACGACCCTGTCCAGAGAGAACTATGGCGAACATTCAATATCCCATCCACCCAGCAAATTGAAGATATCATTTCCTCATTTAACACCACTACTTCACCCTCAGACTCTTGTCCCATTGTGTAGATTAAAGCAACAAAAGAGCAACTCAAATACTCTATTCACAAAATAACCACCACGTCACTTGCTCAAGGATACATGCCAACGTCTCTCAAACAAGCAATCATACGACCTTTACTCAGACATGTCTCTCAATAGAAATGACCCAGCTGCATACAGACCAATCTCTAGCTTACCTTTCATTGCTAAAATCAGAGAAAAAATAGTTCAAAGACAACTTCAGGATTACATAGATCAACATGCTCCATTGGACCTACAATGACATGGGTTCAGACCCAACCATGGCACAGAGACACTGCTATTATCTCTATTTGACAGCATTATAAAAGGAATAGACAACGCAAGAACAGGATTTATCCTCGTGTTTATGGACATATCCTCTGCCTTTGACACCGTTTCCCACAGCATCTTACTTAAATGTCTGCAAGAAATTGGCCTGCATAACAACACGCTAACATAGTTTAAATCCTACTTCTACAACAGATATCAACAAGTTAAATGTGGAATGACTAAATCAAAGCCCTTCCCCAAAAAGCAAGGAGTCCCACAAGGTTCATTCCTCTCTGCAATTCTATTTAACATCTACATACCGCCCATTTGTGAAATTATCAAAAAACACAAAATCCAGTATAGATTATACGCCGATGACATCATATTATATGCTCCTGTCAAAATATACAAGCCGGACCTCTCAACTTTAACGGCTTGCATGAAAGACATGATCATCTGGCTCAATAATAACCTTTCCATAAATTACAAAAGATGGAGGCACTCTTTATCACTAGAAACACCTCAATTATTCCACCACAAATCAATATCTAGGAATTATCATGAACCAACACTTCACCATGCAACCCCACTTTGCAAAAACTATCGCAAATGCCTCTATAAAATGAAGATAATAAGGAGACTTAAACAGATTTTAGACCACTATCGCTTCTGCACCATCTGCCAGGCAATCATCACCCCAACACTTGACTACTGCAACTCACTTTATCAGGGGCTCCCAAACACTGTTCCCTCTAAGCTGTGCGTGTGTGCGCGCGCGCACACCTCGCCGAGTAGGCGCACATACTTTACAACAGAGCGCACAAAAATTACGGTTCTGATTCTGATAGAAAACAGACGTCTTAAAATGTAAAAGTTGTGTATTTACAGTTTTCACAAGTTCTACAATATTTTCTAGTGCAATCAATGTGGTGTACATACTGTATTCTGACGTGTAGTCAAATTTTAAAGTATATAACTCAGTGTCGTTATGTGGTGCACAAAAATTTACCCTTCCTTCAAAAGTTGCACAGCTGATATTTTATGTGCATACAGCCTACAGAAAATTAGAGGGAACATTGCTCCCAAAGCAAACCATCTTACCACTTCCAATAGCACAAAATACAGCAACATGACTCATCACAGGAACAGCCAAACATGAACACACAAAAAAAAACCTGTTAAACACATCACCCCCATACTCAATCAATTACATTGGCTCCCGATCCAATCCCGCATCAGATACAAATCAACCTTAAACATTTTCAAAATCATTCACCAATTATCAGCTTATATCCTACAAGACACTGTAATAACCTGACCCAGGAGGAATAACAGGCCTTTCCTTTACGTCACTCCAGTCCAATCCCGGAATCTCTGGGATACAGATCCTCCTGCAGTTGCTTGGAGACTGAATCATAACATTCTTCTGATGTCATCTGTATAACTACCTGAGGGACCGCCCACTCGCTCCAGTTTTTTCAGTCTCCAAGCAGTTGCAGGTTGTAGAGCCTAGGGATCCTGGGCTCTTTTGAGGGACAATTAAGTATTTTAATTTGAATTTCTTATTTTGATTTTAATTTTTATTTAGTTTCAAGTTTCCTTCTTCAAGCTTGCTTTATTTTATTTAAAAAAAAAGGGTGTTATACCTTTAAAAGCTCTAAATGCCCCCCTCTCTTTTAAAGGAACTCATTTAGCAATTTAAAGATGTGTAGTTCTTTGAAAAATTGCTGAGGGGTGAGTGTGAGTCTCCTGATCCTACTAGGGCTAGGAGAGGAGTACTTAGCAGTCTGGAGTCATCTTTGATTTTTGTTATTACCGATATTCCCCACACACGGATCTTCCGGATACCTCCGAGGCAAGAAAGCTTATTATCAGGGATCCGGTAAGCAGAAACAGCGTTTTAACTGGCAGCGACAGGTATTTCGTTGCTGCGCAGTTCTTAGAGGTGACGGTTAATGAAGGCCGTGCCGTGTTGGCGCGTGCATATATCAACGGCGTTCAGCGAGTTTAAAGATCAGCTGGCATGTTGAAACGCGTTACTTCTGGGTGGCTCCTATAGGCGGAAATGCTTTGCTAGGAGAGACCCGATGAAATAAGACAGAAAAGGAAAGTTTTTTTTGATTTTGATTGCTTCACTGATTTGTGCAGGCTACAGTTTAATAAAAAAAAAAGGAAAAACTGCCGTTTTTAAAACTTGAAGGGGGCAATCCTATATCAGGAGTAGTTGTGAGTATTTAATATTTTATTACTTGGAAAATTTGTAGTGCACAATGCCTTTAAAGCCACAATGTCTAGTCTGTGGTTCAAAAAGGGGCATTTCGTCGGATTCTGGTGTATGCAAATCCTGTATTCAGGAAAATACAGAGATACAAAATGCTGTAGAAGTCTCGGCAGAGGCTGTTACATACTTCCTCACCCTTAAGAGGTAGAGGTGGATTCCCCCCAGCAACTTTTACCAGAGCCTGTTGCGGGTCCTTCTTCCATGCCGGATATACCAGTAATGCCTTCAGTCTTTTCTTCAGGTTTAGCGGCGTTTTCAAAAGAATTTCTTACTTTAATTCAGCAAAGTTTTAAGACTGATAATAAGGGTATTTTATCATCCTTGGTATCTGACATGGGAAGAAAGCGTTCTGCTATTCATTTGGAAGTTAATGAGGCTCCGGTACATGGTAAAAGATGAAAATAGGAAAAGATTTTTCAATATCATCTGAAGATTTGCATTAAGATGGGGATTTAGATATGGAGGAGGAATTGGAAGAGGGAGAGCTGATAGACCAAGAGGATCAGTCTAGAATAGTGCGTGTTTTTCGGCGGGAAGAGTTGCCAGGACGAATTATGGAAACCCTTAAGACACTGAATATGCCAATCTCGGAGCCTGACGAAGATTCAGTATTGTCACCAGCTCTCCTTAAACCCCCGTATATAAGTGAGTAGAGGTTAAGTGAGTGGGTCTTCCCCACTGAAGCAGCTACTTTACAAATCCTGAAGCTGGGCTTTTTGGGAAATGTAGTCCCTTCACTGAATCAATGAGGAGCAGTTGTGGAAAAGTGGTTTAAGCAACCAAAGGATTTTATTTCCCCTCCCGGGGTGGATTTCACTATGAACAAAGTAACACAAACCAGGTATTTACTGGCATAAGGACAAATCAAAAGTTCTTTAACAGAAAAGGCTTACTTCAGCAATAAACAGGTTGATATCTAGCATTCCAACATAACAATGCTGTTTCTTCACAGCTCTCTGCTTCCCAATGCTAGTAGTGCTGTACTTTCTCTTTCAAAACATGCCTTCAGCGTAATGAGATTATTTCATTAGCAAGCGATATCGTACAGTCCATGATATCTTCATCAATATTCACACACTCAGGTTCAAAGTCCATTAACTCTTCCTGGCTAGAAGGAAATGTTTGTAACGGCACTCCTGATGCCACGCCCTTTCTAACTGCTTCAGGTTTCACCTGATATTCCTGAGTTAAATACTGGCTTTTACAAACGTTATCAGCACAGGTATTCTCTTCCCAGCTCCAACCCTCTGGGTAAATACAGTCACTGTAACTATTTTTATACCAGCCTTTTGGCTTACCTTTTAGCCTAGCTGGTGGAGGTTTTCTTTGTGGCTTTGGACTGGCTGTAGATTCCCAACCTAAGCCTTGCACAGAAGATTTCACTTGCCTTCCTGGCTTCCTTTCTCTTCTGTGTTCCCCTGGATACTGCAGGTAATCCACTCTGCCCTTATTATATCCTTCCCTTGGGGTTTCTTTTCTTTTCCTGAAGAAAGACTCTGTCTCACCCTTCCACAGAGACTCTGGCTTTTTCCTGGCACTGCTGTCTTCACCGTAGCTCTCATTAGCTTCCTTATCCAGCACACGTGCCTCAGCTCCTACTCCTTCTCCTTCTTCTCCAAACCCCATAAGCTCAACTGAACTCTCTTTATCAGGGTGACTTCTAGGGCAGTGCTCAACTCCACCCCCTAGCAGGTGTCCTGCATTAGCTCTTGACTCATTCCCTGAATGGTAGCAGGGGCGTTTCTCTTGCCTCTGTGCTTGGTTTCTAAGGTAACCAGGAGCCATGTGCTTTTGTTTACAACTCAGCCCTACTCCTGTTCCTGGCTTTTTAGCCTCATCTAACGGGCTGGAAGGACCCACTATGTCACAGTATTAGAGGATCCTTGGTTGCAAGCGTTTAGAAAATCTCAGAAGGCTTTTCCAGTTCATAGAGTGATTAAAGATATGATTCAGCAAGAGTGGAATATACCAGAGGCTGGTTTAAGAGGCTCCAGGATTATGGCTCATCTGTATCCTCTATTGGATAGGGATCGAGAATTGTTTAATCCACCTAAAGTAGATGCGGCTGTTTCAGCTGTAACTAAAAACTACTATTCCAGTAGAGAGTGGTGCAGCTCTTAAGGATAGTTATGATAGAAAGTTGGACACTTTGCTGAAACAAGTGTTTGATATAAATGCACTGTCTATTCAGGCATCCATTTGTGGAGCATGGGTAGCAAGAGCATGTTTGCGTTGGTCACAGAAAATGCATGCTAACACAGTAGAAGATTCAGTAGAAGAGGCATTAAAATTAGAAACTGGAGCAGCTTATTTGGCTGACATGCATTATGATCTTATCAGGGCGTTATCAAAAGGTATAGGCTCAGTTGTCGCAGCTAGGTCTTTGTGGCTACGAAGCTGGGCTGCAGATGCTTCTAAGGTAAGACTTTCCAAGCTTCCTTTTAGGGGAAAATAGCTTTTTGGGGAAGATTTGGACAAGTTGGTAAAAGATTTAGGAGATTATAAGGGAGGCAGACTGCCTGAGGATAGACAGAGGTTAGGACACTCAGTCCAGGCAGCTAGAGGCCAATACAGAGATTGACCTATGACCTAGATTGGCCACTGTTGGAAACAGAATACTGGGCTTGATGGACCTTGGTCTGACCCAGTATGGCATATCTTATGTTCGTCGTTTTCGTAACGCTCGTTTTGGTCAGTTTCAGAGAGGATGCCAGTTTGTTAGGAGTCAGGGGTTTCGAGGTTTTAGGGGAGCAGGCAGAGGTTTTGCAGCTTCCTCTACCTCTGCAAACCCAAGAAAATCACAATGAGATGAGGGATACCCAGGTGGATGTTATTCCCGTAGGGGGCGGCTCCGGGACTTTTATCCAGCCTGGGTTCAAATCACATCCGATCAGTGGGTGTTAGAGATCATTCAAAAGGGGTATGCGCTGGAACTTCAACGTCCAGTGCCCGATTTGTTCGTTCAATCTCCTTGCAAGGCACGCATAAAAAGGGCAGCAGTTTGCGAAACCTTGCAAAGACTTTTGAATTTGAAAGCTATTGTACCGGTACCGTTAAGTCAACAAGGTGCCGGTCGATACTCAATTTATTTTGTAGTTCCAAAGGACGGTTCTTTTCGACCGGTGTTGGATCTTCACGGGGTAAACCGTTATCTTCGGGTGACTCATTTTCGTATGGAAACGTTGAAATCGGTGATAATGGCAGTGAGGAAAGGAGAGTTTCTCTCGTCTCTGGATTTAACAGAGGCGTATCTGCATGTTCCAATTCGTCAGGAACATCAAAAAATTTTAAGATTTGCAGTTCCAAGGGGTCATTTCCAGTTTCAGGCATTGCCCTTCGGTTTGGCAACAGCTCCGCGAACATTTACAAAAGTAATGGTAGTGGTGGCGGCAGCATTAAGAAGAGAAGGAATTCTGGTTCACCCTTACCTGGACGATTGGTTGATTCGAGCAAAATCGGAAAGGGAAGGCAGATTAACAACAGACAGTAGTAGAATTTTTGAAAAGTTTAGGCTGGATAGTCAATATGACAAAGAGCAAATTGCTTCTATCACAGAATCTGGAACATTTGGGTGCTCAGTTCGATACAAAAAAGGGAAGAGTTTTTCTTCCTCGCTCTTGGGCGCAAGCATTAAAAAATCTGGTGAAACGTTTTTTGACAAAGGAACCCACAGCATGGCATTATCTACAATTGCTCGGAACCATGGCAGCAACTTTTGACTTAGTGCCATGGGCGAGAGCTCATATGCGACCGTTGCAAAGAGCACTGTTGAGAAGGTGGTCGCATCAAAGGAGTCCACTATCAAAGAAATTACCATGTCTTCCGGGAACGATTCAAGCTCTACAGTGGTGGTTAAGACCGGAGGTGCTAGAGTTAGGAATGAATCTGGAGTCTCCGGATTGCTTTCAGTTAACAACAGATGCCAGTCTAGTGGGCTGGGGGGCACCCTTCGAAGGAAAGTTTGCTCAAGGTCAATGGACTGAAGAGGAGAAAGTGTGGTCCATAAACAGATTGGAGTTGAGAGCAGTAATATTAGCTCTGCGAGCATTTCAGCATTACCTTCGGGGGAAGGCTATTCCGGTGCTATCAGACAACGCAACCGCGGTAGCTTACATCAACCGTCAAGGGGGCACAAACAGTATTCCTCTGGAGACCGAGGCAGAGCAGTTGTTCATCTGGGCCGAGAAGAACTTGGAGGCTTTGTCTGCAAGTCATGTTGCAGGAGTAAGCAATGTCGAAGCAGATTTTCTGAGTCGGGTGAGGGTGGAACCAGGAGAGTGGGTTTTACACCCTCAGGTGTTTCAGTTAGTAAAGCATTGGGGGATTCCGGTGATGGATCTCATGGCAACATTCGAGTCAGCAAAGGTCGAAGACGAGAAAGGATGTCGGAAGGTCTGGATGCTCTAAATCAAAGTTGGCTGAAAGGACAGCTTCTATATATCTTCCCTCCGTGGGCGTTGATAGGTCTAGTTCTACAAAGAGTGGAGCATCACAGGGGATTTGTGATATTAATAGCTCCAGATTGGCCAAGACGGCCGTGGTATGCGGATCTCATGAGACTGTTGATAGATTATCCTTGGCGTTTACCAATAAGAAAAGACCTGTTAAGTCAAGGACCCTTACACATGCCTCAAGTGGATCGATTCTCGCTTACGGCTTTGCTCTTGAAAGGGCAAGGTTAAGAGCTAGGGGATACTCTTCAGCAGGGATTGCTACTTTAAGGTCAAGAAGGAAATCTACATCTTTGGCTTGAATTCGCACGTGGAGAATATTTGAGGCATGGTGTCAGAACAAGGGCGTTAAAGCGTTGAGAACGTCTATTTCTCAAGTTCTATCTTTTTTGCAGGAAGGTTTTGAGAAGGGATTAGCTCCAGCGTCGTTAAAGGTTCAACTAGCGGGGCTTTCTTGTTATAGAGGGAAGGTAAAGGGTGAAGCGATTGGAACACATCCTGATGTGAAGCGTTTTTTGAGAGCGGTTACTTTGAGACCACCATGCAGACCACGAGTTCCTTCTTGGAGTCTCAATTTGGTTTTGGAGGCCTTAGTAAATGAGCCTTTTGAGCCATTATCTCGAGCGTCGCTAAAGGATCTTTCGCTTAAGGTAGTATTTCTGGTGGCTATTGCGTCAGCTCAAAGAATTTCTGAATTACAAGCTTTATCTTGTAGAAGACCTTTTTCTGTTATTCTTAAAAGGTAAAGTTCTTTTAAGGCCGGTTCCTTCTTTTTTACTTAAGGTGGTATCGGTTTTTCATATGAGTCAGGAAGTATCATTACCAGTTTTTGATAAGAAAAGTAAAGAATGTCAAATTAAGTTATATCTTTTGGATGTGCGTAGGGCATTGAAATTGTATTTGAAAAGAACACAAGAATTCCGTAAGTCGGATAGATTATTTGTTCTCTTTGCAGGCCCAAGGAAAGGTCAAGCGGCTTCTAAAGCTTCTATAGCTAGGTGGCTTAAGGAAGCTATATCTTCTTCATATTTATTAAAAGGTAAGGCAATTCCAAAAGGACTTAGGGCGCACTCAACGAGAGCACAAGCTGCGTCCTGGGCTGAGCACAGTTTGGTACCGCCTGTGGACATTTGCAGAGCGGCTACTTGGTCATCAATGAATTCTTTTGTGAAACATTATAGGCTGGACTTACAAGCAGAGGCGGATACCTGTTTTGGTATGGCTGTGCTTCAGGCTGGTCTAGCAGGACCCACCCATTAGATTGTACTGCTCTGATATATCCCATAGATTCCGGGATGGGACTGGACTGGAGTGACGTAAAGGAAAGGTAAATTAGACTTACCTGCTAATTGTTGTTCCTTTAGAAACTCCAGTCCAGTCCTGCATCCCTCCCTGATATGCGTTTGTTTTAAAATAGTGTTTAAGTTTATAGCCTGAAGCAGATATATATGAGTTTTATGTTAGTCTTTAGAGTTAATTTAGGTTTTCTAATGCTTTTGGATATTCTTAAGAAAGCAATATTCCTTAGAGTAGAGACGGTGGGCAATATTAAAAAAAAAAAAAGGTAAAAAATTAAATAAGAGAGTTGCTTAATTGTTGCTCTGAGTCTGCTTTGTCAATAGGAAAACTGGAGCGAGTGGGCGGTCCCTCAGGTAGTTATATGGATGACTTCAGAAGAATGTTATGATTCAGTCTCCAAGCAACTGCAGGAGGATCTGTATCCCAGAGATTCTGGGACTGGACTGGAGTTTCTAAAGGATCAACAATTAGCAGGTAAGTCTAATTTACCTATGATTGTCACACCCCATGGATACCATAAGACCATAAAAGCCACATCTGGAAGGGTGCTATCACTTTATGCTCCATCACTTTGGAACTAACTCCCAGATGACATGCACGCAAGTTCGGACATTAAGGACTTCAGAAAGAAATTGAAAACGCTTCTCTTCACACATCACCTGGGACATATCACCTAACCACTTGAATGATGACATGATCCAAGCCACCATTTTTGGACCCATAGCCATGGACAAGCAACCCAATAAACACTGTGCACTAAACTATATATAGTTATTTCATGAGTTAATCCTGTTACCTCCCTTTTTCTCTCCCTCCCAAGTTCAAGTATTCATGAATACTGTTCAGTTGTTCTATGTATAATGTTGAGTTACAATGTAAACTGCTCTGAATGAAGGACAAAGCGGCATATAAAAATGGTTAAATAAATAAATATTCCCTTCGGAACTCCAGCTGAGGAAGTGGCTTTGGACAACCCTCTCCTGCAAGGAATCCGTGCCCCACAGAATTCCTTTCCAGTGCATAGAGCCGATCAAACAGGTGATCACTGTGGAGTGGGAGCTGCCAGAGGCAGGATTATGGGGTGGCAGGGCGATGACCTGCTTATACCCCCATCCCTCCAGGGGAGAAGGATCACAAGTTACTTAAGGTAGATGCCTTGTTGTCGGCTTTGACTAAGAAGACTACTATTCCAGTCAAGGGAGGAGTGGCGCTTAAGGATGCACAAGATAGAAAGCTTGAAACTCTGCTTAATCAGTTGTTTGCAATAAATGCCCTCACATTGCAGGCCTCCATCTGTGGAGCTTACGTAGCTTGGGCATGTTTGCAGTGGGCACAGAACTTGCCTAACTTGGAATAAGGATCATAACACACGTCCTTGGAGGCAGTGGAATTAGAATCAGATTCGGCGTACTTAGTGGATGTGTTCTATGATTTGGTGAGAGCTTCAGCGAAGAGCATGGCTTTTGTGGTAGCAGCATGTCATTTCCTTTGGCTGCATAATTGGTCGGCGGATGTGTCCTCAAAGATTAGGCTGCTCTTTGGGGAGGCCTTGGAGAAATTGGTAAAGGATTTAGGGGACTCCAAAGGAGCTAACCTTTTGGAGGATAAACCTGGGGGGGGGGGGGGTGGAGGACTGCAGCTCTTTTCAGCGGACAGGTTAGAAACTTCTGTAAGTTTCACGCAACACGCTTCGCTCCTTTCCAATGGGTACGTTATCTCTTTCGGGACAGTCCTTTCATGGACAAGGATCTGGTAGAGGTTATTACGCGGGTACCACATCCACCTCCAAGAAGTCGCAATGAAGCAAGGTAGACCCAAGAGGAGCTGGTCCCAGTAGGAAGTCGGCTATAGCACTTCTACTCTGCTTGGGCCCAAATTACTTCCGACCAGAGATTGTTAGGGTGTGCTAGTTTTAGAGCATACCCTTTTCGAATCACGTCTATCTCCATTGCCTATATGATGATCCCGTGCAAGGCTCCTGTCAAAGTGCGTGCAGTAGCTGACACACACTACATGGCTTCTCCTGTTGAAGGCAGTGGTCAAGGTTCCTTCAGAACAATGCGGTCTAGGTCGATACTCCATTTATTTTGTGGTCCCCAGAAAGGAGGGTTTGTTCTGACGGATTCTCTACCTCAAGCATGTCAACAGGGCCTTGAGAGTGCCTTGTTTTCACGTGGAAACGTTAAAATCAGTGATAGTGGCGGTGAGAGAGGGCAAGTTCTTGATGGCATGTAGACCTCACAAAGGCATATCTGTATATTCCCTTACGCCCATACCATCAGCGTTTTCCTTCGCGTTGCGATGCCGATGAGGCATTTCCAATTCCAGGCACTGCCATTCAGTCTGGCATCAGCACCTGGAACCTTTATGAAAGTCATGGTGGTGGTGGTAGCAGCCGCTCTTCAGTGGGCAGGCATGCTGGTACACCTGTACCTTGACGATTGGCTAATCAAAGCCAAGTCGCTGGAGGAGAGTCAGGAAGTCCACATTGCATCATAGCGTTCCTTCAGAGTCTGGGTTGGGTGATCAATTTTGCCAAGAGCAACTTTGATTCCTTCTCAACAGCTGCTATTTCTAGGAGCACTGTTTGACACACAAAGAGGCCTCGTGTCTCTTCCGCCGGCAAGGGCCGACAAGATTCAGAATCAGGTCCGATGATTCTTGTGGATAAAGGCATACTTGGTGTTGCACTACCTGCAGCTATGGCGCTTCATCGTGGAGACCTTGGATCTTGTGCCATGAGCCAGGTCGCACATGTGGTCTCTGCAGAGAGTCTTGCTGTCATGGTGGTCACCCTAGCAGTACACACTGTCAAAGCGCTTACCGAGGGAAGCGAGAGTGAGCTTGCAATGGTGGTGGATTACAAGAGGTTAACTGGGATGTTGTTGGAGCCACCCTATGGGTGGTGATGACCACTAATGCCAGTCTGTCCTCTTGGGGAGCGCATGATCTGTCCCAGGTGACGTAGAGTTGGTGGACTCCGGAGGAGAGCTCATGATCCATAAACAGATAGAAGTGTGGGTGGTGTTTCTAGCCCTGCAATACTTCCATCTGTTGCTACAGAATAGGGTGGTTTGAGTTTTTTCAGACAATGCCTCTACGGTGGCTTAATCAACTATCATGGCGGCACAGGAAGCACAGATTTGGCAGCTGAAGTGGCTCCTCTACTTCTCTGGACAGAGACAAATCTCCTAGTGCTCTCAGCAGCGCATGTAGCTGGCAGAGTCAACGTGCAGGCCGACTTCCTCAGCAGACACCATTTGGAACAGGGAGAGTGGTCACTGGAGGACTCAGTTTTTCACAGCTTAGTACATTGCTGGGGTCAGCCAATCATGAATCTGATGGCATCGGCCTCCAATGCCAAGGTGAGCTGATTCTTCAGTCGCAGGTGTGAGAGAATGTCCAAGGGACTGGATACTCTGGTTCAACTTTGGCCATGCAGCGGTCTTCTCTACGCATTCCTGCCCTGGCCACTGATAAGGTGGCTGACTTCAAAGGCTAGAATTGCACAGGGATCTGGTGATTCTGGTCACGCCGGACTGGCCATGGAGGCCTCGATATACAGATCTAATTTGGTTGATAGTAGGCATCCCTTGGCAGCTCCCAGTGCAGGGCAATCACTTGTCACAGGGACTGGTTTACATGCCTCAAGTGGATTTGACTCTTTTGAGAGCTAGATTAAGAAAGTAGGACTACTTGGCTTAGGTGATCGCCACGTTCACAAGGAAGTGAAAGCGGTTCGCTTCCTTGTTGTATATAAGAGTGTCACATTTTTGAGAGCTGGTGTGCAACCCATGCTTTACAAGCATTTTCGTGTACTGTCACAACACACTATGGGTCAAATTGTATCTGAATGAATACTATTCAATAGCAAAACATAAGCAACGGTTCATTCAGCCTATTATAAGAGTTACAACATCTTATAATTTATCTCAGCTGATCTCAAATAAACACTTGCACCATACTCCAGTTTCAACGAAACTTCAATTGTGTGCTGGTTCGCATCAATGATCTGCTGTTTTTTAGTATTATATCATAAATTAATGCCAATCGCAAAGAATACTTAACTTAGGGGTAAAATTTCTTATGGCAGTATAACCCTCTAGCACTTCTAATACTTCTTGACAATAACAATCTCATCCCAACGCTGATAAAACGCTGATAATTCAGGCGCCTCCCGTTTCTCTATAATCGGTTCATCAGGGGATGCTGAAATGCATTCTTAAAATCTAGAAAAACAAAATAACCAGGATGGTAAAAACTTTCTTCTTCGTCTTGCCCAAGAAACACAATCTTATACTTCTTACAGTTAAAAAAAAAATTGGAGTGAAGTGAAATAGCGATACCCTTAGATACCTTTTAGATGATGCTGCCCACATTTCGTACCTAATATTGAGTTTGATTTTTTTCAATTTCGTATTGATTTAAAGTTTAATTCAAAAGTGCCATTTAAAGAATTTTTTTGCAACTACCACTGAATTAGCACCTTCTGCTGGTTCTGCAGTCATTACCGAATCAGCAGTTCAGAACAGTCTGACGGACAAAAGAATAAAATTGCCTCTAAAATCGCGATGGACCCCATCGATACCTCTCCATCCAGCGATCCAGATCTTTCGAGATTTGGTGTTACAGGACCTTGAACAGTTAGTTAAAAATCTTCCTCATAAAAATACTCGTTTGTCCCATGCACAACATAATACTTTGCGGGAACTTCAAATGAGGACAGACCTTGTGATCCGCCATGTGGATAAAGGCGGAGCGATTGTGATACAAACTCGAGATTTCTATGTAGCTGAAGCTAATGATCAACTTAACGATGTGGCCACATATAAGAAATTGTTGGTGGATCCTAGTAAAGATCTTCAAATATTGATAGGAGATATAACAATGGCAGCATTGAAGAAAAAATTAATTTCTAAAAAAGAATATAATTTTTTAAACGTTTCTTCTCCACAATTAGCACGTTTCTACACGGTTCCAAAAATTCATAAAAATACAACTCGACCTCCGAGTCGTCCAATAGTGTCCACCAAGGGCAGTATATTGGAACCATTGTCAATTTATTTTGATTCGTATTTAAGACCATTACTAGTGGACATTCCCTCTTATATTCGGGATACCATGCACTTTCTCACCCTCCTGGGTGATTTGGCAGTGTGGGCGTCCTCACAAGAGATAGTGTTAGCAACACTTGATGTGCAATCTATATATACCAGCATACCCCAGGCAGCAGCATGTGAGATAGTGCATCAAGCCTTAGTGAATAGAGGAGATTTATCTCAGGATCTTTTGCTGTTTTTGCAACAACTAACTGAGTTGGCTCTATATAAAAAAATTTTATGTTTGAAGGAGTCATCTACCACCAACTAACAGGTGTTGCTATGGGAGCTACATGCGCCCCTTCTGTTGCCAATTTGTACATGGGGGCATTTGAAAATTCATGGTTGAAGTCCTCCCCATACTGTTCCAATATTAAAGCCTGGTATTGCTACATTGATGACATCTTTTTGTTATGGCAAGGGACGGCGTCTACTTTACAATCTTTCATATCATGGCTCAATCATTATGATACATATATTAAATTTACTTGTGAGTTCCATCGACAAACGATTAACTTATTTGGATATTAAAATTATGAGAGAGGATAACCAATGGGGTACTTCAGTATATAAGAAATCAATTGATCAAAATACTTTTCTACATTTTGATAGCGCGCACCCTCCTCGTTTGAAGAAAAGTCTTCCACTGTCTCAGTTCCTCAGATATCGTCGGAACTGTTCTGATGTAAGGGAGTTTAAAATCCTGTCTAAACAGCTGATAACTGAGTTTCTGGAGAGAGGGTATCCACGAAGTATAGTATATCGTGCTTATCAGCGTGCTCTATATAACAGAGAGCTGCTATTAACACCAAGAGATAGGAAGAAAGAACAAGAAAGTGATAACATTAATTTAGTCACTAAATATTCTCCTTTGAGTTTCAACATTCAGAAAATCATTAGAAAACATAGTAGAGTACTACGGATAGTACCAGGAATGCAAAATCGAAATGTGAGATGTGTTTGAAAGAGGGGAAAGAATTTAAAGGAATATCTGAGTCCAAAACAACTTAGAACACTGCAGCCTCTTATAATTAACAACGAACAAAGAGGACATAAAAAATGTGGACATTGTACAATATGTGCTATCACTGTTGAGAGATCTGATTTTATTTACAAAGGACGGCAATATCGGCTGAAATATGCTACAACGTGTGATTCTACTTTTGTTGTTTACGCTATTAGTTGCCCTTGTGGGCTTTTATACATAGGGAAAACCATTTGTGTTTTTAGGGTCGGAATTAAAGAACACCAAAGTAGATTACGATGTAGGAGAGTAGATGCTCCGATAGTCCAGCATTGCATTGCACAGGGCCATACGTTTGAACAGCTTTGATGTTGGTGCATCGAAGAGATACTAACTGCAGCTCAAGGAAAAACCCGTGAGCAATTGTTGCTATACAGAGAGCAATGGTGGATTTACACCTTAGCCACAGTGCAGCCGGGAGGTCTGAATATGGAGATTGATTGGTCAGTTTGTATGTAGATCAAGTAGCCATAGACCAATCATGCAAGGGATCTTGATTGTTGAATGAATTCCACACTTGATAAAGAAGTTTGATGGACCTAATCCGCATGCGCAGCGTTTTTTGGTAACTTCAATCACACGAAATAGTTAGTTGACACAAAGAAGATAAAGAAATGTGGGCAGCATCATCTAAAAGGTATCTAAGGGTATCGCTATTTCACTTCACTCCAATTTTTTAACTGTAAGAAGTATAAGATTGTGTTTCTTGGGCAAGACGAAGAAGAGTTTTTACCATCCTGGTTATTTTGTTTTTCTAGATTTTAAGAATGCATTTCAGCATCCCCTGATGAACCGATTATAGAGAAACGTGAGGTGCCTGAATTATCAGCGTTTTATCAGCATTGGGATGAGATTGTTATTGTCAAGAAGTATTAGAAGTGCTAGAGGGTTATACTGCCATAAGAAATTTAACCCCTAAGCTAAGTATTCTTTGCAATTGGCATTAATTTATGATAAAATACTAAAAAACAGCAGATCATTGATGCGAATCAGCACACAATTGAAGTTTCGTTGAAACTGGAGTGTGGTGCAAGTGTATCTCCAGGAACAAGCAGGAAGGAGTCTTCACGTATGGGGTACGTCGGTATCGACGGAGTCTGTGCAGGAACGCTTCCCAGCGTCCAATCAAAGAGCTTTTGGAAGCATCCCACCACGCCTGCGTGCTGCCTTCCCGCCTTTCCCAACTGCCTCTACTCAGTTTTCGTTTTTCCGCGGAGCCGGCATGACGTTCTCCTGTCACCGCAGAAAATTTCTTGTTTTATTTCTTTAGTTTTCTTGTGGTCGCGGCTGTCTCCCGAAGCCACCGGTACCGCCGGTGTTTTCTTTTCTTTTCTTGTAAAATCTTCCTTTTTCGAGGAATATTTTTTCTTCATAGTGTCCCACGGTATCGTAGGCCTTTTAGGCCTCTTCTTTTTCCTTCATGGAACCGCCAGCCACTTTCTCCAAGAAATGTTCATACTGTGGCGGTACAACTTTATTTTTAGACCCTCGAAGTCGGTGTCTAACCTGCTTGGGTCCTGACAACAGTTTAGTGAGAAGAGGTTTTCAATATCGAGGTTCCCTCGATACACAGTTTCCCTCCAGCTTCGGGGCACCGTCCCCTTCTACACAGGATCAGGTAACCCACAAACAGTCTGTTAAGACTAGCCAGCCCTCGAGTGGTAGGTCTCATGCACAGCATGTAGACGGCTCCGGCCTTGCCCTCGAGGGCCTACTGGCTTCAAAACCCCGGCGGGAGTCTTCGGTCTCAAAAGCCTTTCAGGGGTTTCAGGTTGTTCCTGGGGTTCACCCCTCACAGAACATACCTGAGCGGTGTCCGGTGGTGGCATCCACTTTGAGCGGTACCGATACCCCGACATCGGCACTGGTGTTGGATGAAACACTCCTCACCAGGGATGGTCATCTGGCGTCCTCGGTGCCTTCGGGACCGGTGGATACACTCCAGACTGACCTTTCATTATCGGTACCAGCACCGATACAACCACCGACATTGGTACCCTCCAGACGTGCATCGATAGCCTCGCTTCCTTTGATGCCAAGTCTGGAATCGATCTCCAGTCTGGAGGATTGGGTACCGACTCGCCTTGGTACCGGCTCTCGGCGGTACTGAGGGCTCTGTTCTGATGATTTGGATCCGCTACTCTCGGTTCCCCCGAGGCCGATTGAGTTGCCACTAGCTGACCTTCATTCACCGGTATCAGACACGGTACCGAACTCGGTACCGATGTCCTCATTACCCTTACGGTCGGTGCCTTCCATGCTTTGCTTATCGATGCCGAGTTTAGAATCGCTCTCTAGTCTGGAAGACTCAGTACCAATACTCTTTGGTACCGACACGGATCGATACCGGTGGCTCGGTACCGAGGATAGCAGCTGGAGGTTTTCGGTTACCTCGGTACCGATTGAACTGTCACTGATGACTGCTCCGATGTCTTTGTCGGGCTCGACTCTGACATCGGTACCGGTATTGGCATCGGTACCGGTATCCACAGTAGCATCGTGGCCAACTCCTACCATGCTTTTTTCAACAGGATCGCTCCCTTCTATGCCAAGCTTGGAGTCGATACCTGGCATGGACAATGTGGTAATGACGGTCGCTGCTCCTGACAGCCAGTACCGGCGACCATCCTTTAAGCATTCCACACTGCTCTGTGCAGGATCTTCTATTCCTATATATCTGGATAGCTCTGTCGGTGCTCAGGCTAGTTCTTCAGATCTAACCTGTCCAAGGGAAATTCCTGTTGGGAAACCATCTTTTCAGAGTTTCCTCCTGGATATAGCAAGATCTCTTGCCATTCCTATCCCAGGACATGATCCTGCACAGGGCTCTCTTTCTACCAAAACAAAGGAGAACATAATGCTTCCTTTGCATCATTCCTTGCAGGATCTCCTTCTAGGAATGTGGGAAACACCTTTAAGGGTACCCCCACCTTCCAGAGCAACTGATCTCTTATATCAGGTGCCCCCCTCTCCAGGGTTTCAAAAGACTCAACTTCCTCATCATTCCATAGTTGTGGAATCAGCAATGAGGCGGGTAAAGAGCAAGAAAAAGCACTCTTCTTATCCACCAGGTCGTGAGTCTAAGACACTTGATGCCTTTGGACGTCAAACCTTCCAGACATCTATGCTTTCTGCAAGAATTCTCTCATATATTTTCTATATGAGTCTATCTCTTGAGGAGGTCACAAAGCAATTACATCTTTTGACTCCTTCCCTTTCAGAGTCCAAGAGTGCAGACTATTCTTCACTGCTCAAGCATTTCCAGAATATCTCTTGGTTTCTTACTCGTGCTTCCCTAGACTCTTTTGAGTCTGTTAGCAGAACTTCTGCTATAACTATAGGGGCACAACGTAGAGCCTGGCTCCAAGCTTCAGACTTGGACAAATGGGTACAACACAGACTGGGACATACTCCTTGCACTGGAGACAATCTTTTCAACAAGGAGTCTTTACGTCAGGTTACTCAGTTCTCCACTGACTTACCTGTTCCTAGGGGCTGTTCTGCACCTTCTTCTGTCCCAGTAGGTAGGAAATGTCCTGCCAAACTTTCTTCCCATAGGAGAAGAAGGTTTTATGCATCATCTGCCCATCATACAGATGTTCTCAAACAGGGGAAGCATCGTCCTGGTCTGCAGAGTTCAACCTCTCACCAGGCTCAGCAAACCCAGCAACCACAGGGTTTCTGATCAATCCATCAGATGCTTGTGACTCTTGGGATTAGAATCTGCAGTTGCTTCTTCTCAATAGAAACAATCCACTGCTGTCATTCTAAATCCTAAACATGGATATCTTCCCGAAAGACATCCATTCTTTCTATGTTCTATGAGCTGTCAGGATGTTCATGCTTCTAGGTCACAGGGTTCTCCTCTTTTTCCTGCTAAGGAAAGAGGTCTATCCACTATCAAACGATAGTTTCCTGTGCCAGCATGTCTTTTTCCTTTCTATAAACTTACTACTTTGTAAGTTTTCTTCAGCTCCATTCTCTTTACCCTCTTACCAGGTTTTTCCTCTGTAAGAGCGGTATTGCTTCACTGGAGGGCTTTTTCTTCAGCCTCTCTAGTTTTCTTACTTTTCCAGTGCGGAGTTCTCTTCTCTGAGTTGACTCCTCTTTTTCAATCTTACTTTGAAGCACTTCATCAGACACGTCCAGAGTTTTCTACTCTTGTTTTGTCTGTTCTTTGTTTTTAAACAGTACCATTCTTCTGCTGTCTGGCAAGCAGCTGCCAATGCAGGAGCCTTAATGTTTGGACCACTGGTTCTTGTCCACCAGCAACCAGATTTGTCCTCCACTAACATTCTGTCTGGTCTTAGTAGTGGCTCCAAGTTAGTGCTGTCATCTGTCTTGGAAATTTTTTCACTACAAGCTTGTTGGATTGTCTTCTTTTTCTGCCATCTCCATTCCCCTGGGTTTGGCAGCATAGTTGACATAGAACTGGCTGCAGGAGAGCCAGTACCTATCTCCTCATTCTCCTGCATCATGCTCTCTGCAATTCTACAGAGAAGCTCTCCACTATGGGCCCTTGCTAGAGAGCATGGGGGGCTTTTTCTCCAACAGCTATACTAGATGGTTGAAAAAAGGCTTTTTCAGTCATGTCTCCCATGACTAGAAAAGTTATCCTTTTTTAATATAAAGGACATAGGCCTCCTCTTACGTGAAAGCTTAAGGAGTTGCTAATTCCCTGCTTTGGTCCATAGTATTTCCAATAGGGAATATGTTTTCTCCTTCCAGCTCGTCCTCATGGTAAGAACGCATGATACCTTTTTGCCCTTAAGCAGGTCAGCATGGTATCTCATTCCTATGCGTCTTCTGTTTACTTACCATGCTAGAGTTCTAGAATACTCGGGACTTTGCTGGCTGCAGACTGATATCATCCTCTGCTTTTCACGTAACCATCCTGGTTATTCTACTACCTAGCATCCCTGTAGCCATAACCAGTGGGAATTGATTCTCTATATATCTTCTCAAGTAGGTTCCACCTTGTTATTAGATGAATCTTTCCTCTCCACATTTTCCTATGTGAATACCTTTTTGTAGGCATATCTCTGTCTGCTTCTTTGCAGACTTCCATATAGAGGCCTATATATTCATACCTATAGCACGCATCTTACAGATGTCTATGTCTATCATTTGTGTGTATTTTATGCCCTTCATATCTCACTATAGATATATTCTCATATATCTATAGGTTATATCTATATATATATCTATATCTATATGTATCTGTCGAGATATTTTACTATCTGTAGATATGTATTCTGCTTTATCTACCTGACTGTCGAGGCTCATATAGCTATATGATTCTGACAGATGGGCTTTACCCATACTTATGCTATCCAGCATGTTTTAGGGTCCTACACTCACAACCACTTTGGTAGTTAACACCTACCATAACCTTAAGGTTAGATACCCCTGAAGCTCTCCATGTTCCAATATCTCTCCCAGCTGACCTCAGTTAGGAGAGACATTGCGGATCTTCAGCTAATCACAGGCTCTAACGCCTCCGGCGTTGTCCTTTCTTTTGGGATACAAGGGGTTCCCATACCTTTTCTCCCCACAAGGACTGGGCCTGTTTGTCCAAATCGGTTAGCCTTTCTCTTTTTGTTCCTAAGAGTGAGCCACTCTGCTGCCAAAAGAGTTCGGCTTTTATCATAAAGCCTTCCGCTGAAGGCCCACCATTTTTGTACTATCCCAGTTTTTCCTACTGGGGTTACCTGTTACCTTTCAGGATTCTGACCTCCATTGCTTTTCCTACAGGTTTTCTACCTCCACTTACAGTGAGGTCCTTCTCGAGGTTCCTCTACTGGGTTCCCCAGTAGATTCCATGAACCTCCATACTTCTCTGGTCCTGTTAGGGGAGGTCCATATTGCAATATTTTTTCTTTGCAATATCATTGATGACAATTATCATCCAGACATGGACTCCTTGTCTGCAATCCTATGCTAGGTTAACTGTTCCACAGCACCTTTTTCTCCAACTCCTACCCTCCATCTTCCAGGATGCCTGGTGTTGTGGGGGATAGCATGTTCCAACCTATGACATGCTGGGACTCCAGGCATCTCAGGTTGGGGAGTCCCCATATGTGAAGACTCATTCCTGCTTGTTCCTGGAGATAGCACAGTTACCTGTAACAGGTGATCTCTGGGAACAGCAGGAATAAGTCTTCACAACCCACCCACCTCCCCAGGAGTTGTATCTTTATCTATCTTTCCTTTCCTCTCTCTCTCAGCTTTATAACTTAACTGAGGAGAGGCAGTTGGGAAAGGCGGGAAGGCAGCACGCAGGCGTGGTGGGATGCTTCCAAAAGCTCTTTGATTGGACGCTGGGAAGCGTTCCCACGCAGACTCCGTCGGTACCGACATACCCCATATGTGAAGACTTATTCCTGCTGTTCCCAGAGATCACCTGTTACAGGTAAGTAACTGTGCTTTATCTGAGATCAGCTGAGAGAAGTTATTATAAGATGTTGTAACTCTTATAATAGGCTGAATGAACCGTTGCTTATGGTTTGCTATTACAAGCATTTTCGGCAGTGATAGCGGAGATAACTGACAATTTTGCAGGCAGGCTTTAGTAAAGGCTTGGCATTAAATTCTGAGTGCTTTTGGCAGCCTTGGCCTGTTATCAGTCGAGTGCAAGGTGCATCAGTAGCAACTCATCTGGATGTGGTGCGTTTTTCTCCGAGCAGTTAAGCAGGTGCATCAGCAGACGACCCGGCGGGTACTACCGTGGGACCTCAACTTGGTCTTATTGGCATTGACAGAACCTCCCTTCAAGCCCTTGGTCAGCGCAGCGCTCGAGGACCTTACGCTGAAGGTAGTTTTTCTGTTAGCCATGTGCTCTGCTTCTCGCATCTCTCAGGTGTTATCCTGTCAGGAGCCTTTTCTTATGATTTCAAAGAACAAAGTGGTGTTGTCTTTGGTTCCATCGTTCTTACTGAAAATCATTTCTATCTTTCATCTTAATCAGATTGTATCCCTTCCAAACTTCTTGGACTCTGAAGCAAGAACGGAGGATCGGCATTTGTGTCTGCTCGATGTTCATAGATTTCTGCACAGATATCTGAAGTTAATGCAGTACTTTCAAAAGTCGGATCATTTCTTTATCCTTTTGGGGGGCTGCACAAGGGAGACGTGGCCTCAGAGGCTTCCATAGTGCACTGGTTAAAGGAATCTATTTTTCTCAGCTTACTTGCTTAAGCACAGGTCTGTTCCTCTAGGGTTGTGCACTCATTTGACCAGGGCACAAGCATCTCCTGTGTGGAATATGGTCTTGTGCCATCCTTGGACATCTGTAAAGCAGCTAATGGTCGTCGTTGCATAATTTTGTGAAACATTATCATATTGTTTGAGCCAGAAAGGTTGTGCTTTTTTTGCCCAGGTGTTACAAGCAAGATTCCTGGGTCCCTCCCATTCTTATCACTATGGTACATACCATACTTCCGGGCTGGACTGGAGTTACGATAAGGAAGGTGAAATTGGGCCTTACCTGCTAATTTTCTTTCCTTGAGTCACTCCAGTCCAATTCAGAATCTGCCATGTTGTCAGTTGCCTTAAGGCGAGCCCAGAATTTCAGATAAGTCCCAGTTCTGGGAAAGTCTTGCTGGGCTTGAACCCCATGATGCAATACAGATTTGAGTTCTTTTTCTAGGGGGTAGTTAGAACCCACTTGGGTTCTCTTTAGATGGTTAGTTTCTACTTCCTCTCTTTGTTTATGGATACTCTTTAATAGCAAGGTAATTTTTGTAGTTTAAAAAAAAGGTTATCTCACATTTCTCTCAATGGTGTCTGCTTTGTTAGTAGAATACTGGTCTGAAGAGAGGTTCACAGAGCCCTTATGCTCTGACATTATCAAAACCTGGCATGCTCAGTCCCAGTCCCTGGTATGCTCAGTCCATCTGCTGGTGAGGGGACATAACCAGGGCCGGCCCATCTATTGTGCGGGAATGTTGCCCACACATGGCTCCACACCTAGGGGGCCCTGTGCCGGACCGGCTGTAGAGGGAGCCGGGAAGGCCCGAAGCCCTGGCTCAGCTCTGCACAGCTGCAGGAGTGAAGAGCAGCATTTGCCTTCTCTCCTGCAGCTGTGATAAAAAGGAACCTGCGGGTGTGCTGAATGCTGGGAGGTTAAACGGGGGCACGTAATGTAAATGGGCTGGGGATGGACAGGGACTAGAAGGGAGCTGATGCTGGAGGAGGATCAGAAGGCAATAGGGCTGGGACTGGTGGAAGAAACAAGCTGGAGGGGTGAGGATGGAGAGGGGAACGTTTTGTGTGGGAGGGAAGAAAAATTTATGATTAGCTGAGTATTGAAAGAGTAAGTGGAAATTGAGGATGGAGGAGTGAAATTTGGATGAAAAAGGAATAAAAGTTATGGAGGAAAGAGCAAAAGAGGAAAGAATATGTTAAAGGCAGATGAAAGAATGGGAAAAACTAGGACAGATGGACAGCAGACAATGGAGAGTTAGCAGAAGACATGAAGAAAGTGGTGCAATTGAAAAATAAAATACTCAAAACAGAAGGCAGAAAAAATCTAGTTTATTTTGAATTTATAACTTTATTATGTCTGCTCTAGAAAATGTCCATAGCTAAAGTTTTTTTTTTTACGTTTTTGTGTTGTACATTCCAAGTTTGGCTTTTGGAGTTCCCAGTTTAATTATTGTCTTTATTTCTAAATTGTGATTCCTTGTTCATTGTGTGGTGACGGTCTATGTTCTGCAGGTGTAACCAAGCTGAGGTATTTTGTTCATGTAGTTTCTATGTTACAATGCCACTTGTTTTCTTTCCGCAGTAGGAGATGTATTGGTTTAATATTTTCAGTGTTGTCTTTTGATAGGTAGGGTTTGGTGCTGTGTGAGTCCTGGTAGTGCTGTTATGATACAGCGGGTTTGCTATGGGTTCTAAATGGGCAGTGATTGTAGTACTTCCTAATGTGCCTGCCAGTTGACACTGGAGTATAGTAATGTAGAAATCTGTTAGTCCCTTTATCCTCACTGCCCGTGAAAATGGTATTGAGACACTCGTTAAGAGTCATGTCTACTAAAAGTTGTGTGCTAAGTGCAGCGCATTTTGTGAATGTAACACTCATTTATTTCTATTGGTGCAGTGGCACTTCACACATTAATATTTAGTAAACATGCCCCTAAGTCATTGCCAGAACAAAAGAGAGGCTTGTAAAGGGCTCCTTTGAAAGCCGCCTAAACCTTTTGATGGGCAACACATACTTCCAGCCCATCCTGCTAGACCAATCCAGACAAGTGAGTTGTGTTCCCCTGACAGCAGATGGTGGGACAGAGAAAATCAGACATTTTGTGACATCCCCCTTGGTATATAGTGTCCCCACACCTAGAAGTCATCTTCAGTATTTTCTCTGACTCAGCAGATGGTGGACTTCTTCGGCTCCTGATGGATTCTAAGAATTCTAGTGGAGCACCTTTTTACTTTACAGTGGGCTCCTTTGGCACAATGCATTGCCCTGGGCTGCCACTCCTTTCCAGGTATTCCAGGGGTGCTCCTGATCAGGAGGATCAGTGGAGCACCTCTGAAGGGAAGTGCAGCATTCCACTTCAGCTTCTGTACCTTGCTCTTCAGTTCAGGGCTACTTTTACCAGTCTGTTTTTTTTATTTTGGAGGAAGTTTAAAAAAAGACTAAAACAAAAGGTACAGCCTTTCAGGGCTCCAGCAGCAGAGATCAGCAGCCGTCTGTCTACCCTACAGCTCCTGAATTCTCCCCTCGCTATTGTGACAGCTTCAGCATAGGGCAGTGAGTTTTTCTTTTCTTCCCTCTGACCTGGTTCTTCACTCGCTGCTCTGTTGTCCCGCTCGGAACACCCCCCCCCCCCCCTCCCTGCGGTTCCTTTCAGATCTCACTCCCTCTCTGCCGGCCGTTGGTA
The DNA here is from genome assembly GCA_033557465.1 of Ichthyophis bannanicus. Classification (NCBI taxonomy): domain Eukaryota; kingdom Metazoa; phylum Chordata; class Amphibia; order Gymnophiona; family Ichthyophiidae; genus Ichthyophis; species Ichthyophis bannanicus. The sequence continues at coordinate 62,193,327 of CM066045.1, forward strand.
TATCAGTGAACCACCCAGCATACCGGCTTCAGCATTTTCTCTCTCTTTGGCCAGCGTCATTTTTTAGGCACATTCCCACGGCTCCCGCCCAAATGCCTTCTTCTGCGGCGGCCATTTTGTAGAGGGAAAAATCTTCTTACTGCAAATCTTTGCGGCGCCCATTTAGAGGGGGACAAAGGCAAATCCTTCTCCAGCACCGTTCTCTTCATTTTGCTTATCAGTGCTTACAGGGAAGTCTTCTTCCCTTCAACACTGTTGCTTGTGGGAAGAAATGCCAGATCCTTACTAATAACCTTTGCGCCACCTGTGGGGCTGATCCCGGGGGCCCCACTTCCAGCATGCCATCCTCCCTGCTGCCGGCTGTTGCTCCCTCAGCTGCATCACTCACTGGCGAAACTCTCCCTCCGCTCCTCATCCCAGAACACACCTCTACCCAGCTCATCACTTCCCCAGCATCCCTCTTCACAGCCAGATGTGCCCACTGCTGACCAGCAATTTATGACCCTGTTCCATCAAGCCTGGGATGCGTGGTGCTCGAGTTCCTTGCCAGAGCACAGGTCTGCACCACTTCCCTAACGAAAGCGTGCCAGGCTCAGTTCTGCTGAAGCCCCTGTTTCCGAGCTCCAGGATAGCACCTCCCCTTCAGGGAACATAAGAGATGCCATACTGGGTCAGACCAAGGTCCATCAAGCCCAGTATCCTGTTTCCAACAGTGGCCAATCTAGGTCATAAGTAGCAGTCTCCCCAAAAGACACAGGTTCCTCAATGCTTGTATTGGATCAAGCATTGATATCCTAGGTCCCTTTTAATAATGGTTTATGGACCTTTCCTCCAGGAACTCGTCCAAACCTTTTTTAAACCCAGCTACACTATCAGCTTTTACTACATCCTCCGGTAACAAATTCCAGAGTTTGATTACACGTTGAGTGAAAAAAATATTTTCTCTTATTAGTCTTAAATAGGTTACCTTGTAGTTTCATTGCATGTCTCCTAGTCTTTTTATATTCTGATGACGTAAACAATCGATCTACGTTTACCAGTTCTACTCCGTTCATTAATTTATAGACCTCTATCATATCTCCCCTCAGCCATCTGTTTTCCAGGTTGAAGAGCCCTAACCTTTTTAGCGCCTCTTCTGTCCCCTTTAACATTTTGGTGGCTCTTCTCTGTACCTTTTCTAGTAACGCTATATCCTTTTTAAGATACGGCGACCAGAATTGCACACAATATTCAAGTTGCACCCTGGTGGAGAGGACGGTGAGTGCCTGTCAGAGGACGCCTCCCTTATCTCTGGTTCTGACAGAGAGGAAGGGGACCTTTTGGCCCCAGAGGAGCAGCAGGAGAGCAGAAGTCTCGGAATGAGGTGCAAGATTTCTGGCTATTCTGTCAGGAGGAATTACCACTTCTTATTGCCCAAATGATGGAAGTGCTTCATATCTGACACACCAGTGCCTTCAGACCTGGCCACACCAAGTGGATCCCATCATCTTGGGTATCGAGAAGCCATCCAAAGTCTCTCCCTTTTCCATAGCACTTCTGCAAATGGTCACCTTGGAATGGGACAGCTCCAAAGCTTCCTTGCGCTTGATGTGACGCTTGGGTCATTTTTACATCTAGTCACCGGAGAACATGGGTAAATGGATGTGTTTTCCCAAAGTAGATGCGTTGATTATGGCTGTCACCAAGCACACTACCATTCTGGTCGAAGGTGGGACCGCACTCGGGGATCAGATTGACCGTAAGGTCGAGGGGCTGCTAAAGACGGCCTTCTCTTCTTCTTCTTTAGCCTTGTAGACAGCCATGTATGGAGGACTCTCAGAACGAGCCTTGCTGCAATGGCGCCAACTCTTCCTGGAAGATCTAGTATTGCCACACCTGGAATCGGTCACCACTTTTAATAGCAGATGCCTTCTATGATCTGCGCCTTTCCGCATGCTCTGTAGCAGCAGGCACGGTAGTGTGGCGCTGGCTTTGGCTCAGACATTGGAATGCAGATGTGGCGTCAAAATCCCAACTTGCTAGACTCCCCTTTAAAGGGCAGCTATTCTTCGGCGAAGATCTTGAGAAGCTTGTAAAGGATCAGAGGACCAGCCAAAATCTAACTATCGTAGCCCTATAGCTGCGCCCTCTTCGGCCTCTGCCTACAAGGGTCACTTCAGGGACGCTTTGAGATGCCGCTCTGGAAAGCCTGGGGCCTCCTCTAACAAATATGGCTTCAGGACTCGGTCCTTTCGGGGTGTCAGCCGTATCAGAGAATTTCCACGCCACCGGCAAATCCTCGGGCTCCTCATGTCCCTCCCATTGACAGACTCAGGGTCCATTCCAGGGTGCCATGTGTGGACGGTCTCCTGCAGCTCTTTTCCCACGAATGGACCAAAATAACTTCAGGCAGGTGGGTGCTCGAAGTCGTGTCAAAGGGCTGCACTCCAGACCTGGCTGCACCCATCCCAAAAGTCTTCCTAAGTTCCCCATGTGGGTCATTCGCCAAGACGACGGCCGTATACCTTTCTCTTTAGCGTCTCTTCTAGCTCCGAGGTATCTGCCCAGTCCCTCCGGCCGAGCAAGGTACTGGACATTATTTCATCTACTTTGAGGTGCCCAAAAAGGATGGTTCCTTTCACCCCATCCTCAACTTCAAGGGATTCAATTGCTGCCTGCATGTACCACACTTCCGAATGGAGATACTCTGGTCCGTCATCCAAACAGTTTTACCAGAAGAGTTTCTGGCCTTGCTGGATCTTGCGGAAGCCTACTTTTCATATTCCAATCTGCAAGGATCACCAGCATTATTTACATTTTTATGGTGCTCGGCAGACATTATCAATTTCAGGCAATGCTTTTTGGCCTTGCCACCGCCCTTCGGATCTTTTCCAAGGTCATGGTGGTTGTGGCAGCAGCACTGCACCATCAAGGCATCCACGTCCATTCCTACCTAGATGATTGGCTCTTCTGAGCCAAGTCTTATCAAAAGGCACAATCTGCAGTAACTCAGGTGATCAGTTTCCTGCACCAGCTCGACTGGGTCGTCGTCAACGCCAAAAGTCATCTTCAGCCCACACAGGCACTCGACCGTTTAGGAGCTTTTTTCGATACAGTATCAGGCCAAGCCTTTCTCACCCACGACCGATGCCAGAAACTTTGTGCTCAATTCCATTCATTTCAGCGTTGCCATTTGCCGGCGTCATGGGACAATCTACAGGTGCTCAGCACCATGGCTGCCACCTTAGAGGTGGTACCTTGTACTCGAGCGCACATGCGCCCATTATAACATGCCCTACTGTCATGTTGGTCCCACTCCACCCAGGAATATTGAACTCGCCTTCTCTTACAGACCTCGATTTGCAGCAGCCTTACGTGGGTGGCTGTGTCCTTGGAACCTGTTGAAGGGAATGCCCTTAGCCACGCTTCAATGGGTAATTCTGACTACGAATGCCAGCCTGGCACACTGTCTGACACACAGTGCAGGGCTGTTGGTCAGTCTGCAAATCCACCTGGACAATCAGTCAGCTCGAGGCACAATCTGTACACCTGTCGCTCCAATTGTTTCACGCTATCCTCTCCGACAATTCAATGATGGTAGCTTATCTCAACCTCCAAGGAGGCACAAAGTATCAAGGAGTCGCCAGGGAAATGAATCTCCTTTTCCCCTTGGCGGAACGCTACTTTCAAGCTCTTTCAGTGCAACATACAGTATAGTGGGCGTGGAGAACATTCAGACGGACTTCCTCAGTCTGCACACGCTGGACTCCAGTGAGTAGGAATTCACACTGTGGGCCTTCTCAAATAAAGGGGTCGCCCAACACTTGATCTCATGACCACTTTGTCCAATGCCAAGACATTGTCCTCCTTTAGTTGGAGAAAGGAAGCATAGTCTCAGGAGCTGGATGTCCTGGCTCAGCCTTGGCCCCACTCCCACCTACTGTTATGTTTTTTCCTCTGTGGCCAATGATCGGCCGCATTCTCTGGAAATAGAGACTCATCCCAGCAGGTAGTCCTGGTCGTGCCAGATTAGCCACATCAGCCATGATATGCCGACCTAGTGCACCTCCTGTGTGAGTCGCCCCTGCCTCTCAGAACACAGCTGGGTCTTCTGCGGCAGCTTCATGGAGAACCCCACTCCTTACTCGCTTATGGCCTCTGCTCTTGAGTAGCGTTGGCTAGAATGTAAGGCTTATTCATCACAGGTAGTTGATACATTACTTTAGTCACAGCAACTCTCCACTTCTTGGGCTTATGTCCAAGTTTGGCGGCTTTTTTCCCTCCTGGTGCTCCCATCAATCCGTCTCTCCCTGGAAAGTACAGGTGCCAGTCATCCTTTTCTTCCTCCAGGATGGGTTCGATAAGGGTCTTGCCCTTAACTCATTGAAAGTTCATGTGGCTGCTTTGATATGCTTTCGGGGGCCGATTTGGGAGCATTGCTTCACATCTCATGCAGACATTTCCTGTTTTTTTTTTCTCCAGGGGGTTCAGTTGCTACAACCACTGATCTGTCCATTGGTTCCCGGTTGGGACCTTTCCCTGGTGCTCCGCACCCTCACTCGTGCACCTTTCGAGTTGTTTCGTACCTCGTCCCTCAAAGATCTCACACTTAAGACTGTGTTCCTGGTTGCAGTGACATCTGCCCGGCATATTGCGGAGCTCCAAACCCTATCTTGCCGAGACCCCTTCCTCTTCTTGGCAGAAGGGGCTACCATTCGTACAGTACCAGCTTTTTTTTGCCAGGTCTTCTCAGAGTTCCATCTTAATCAATCTGTGTCTGCCCGTCTTCTGGCAGAATCAGGGTTTGGATCACAACCAGGCTCTATACCTTCTTGACGTCAGTCGGAGTTTGCGTCGCTATCTGAAGGTTATCAATCCCTTTTGTTTCTCTGACCAACTCTCTTATTCGCTGGTCCCCGCAAGGGTGCAGCCACCTCCAAGGCAATCATAGCGTGGTGGATTAAGCAGGCTATTGAATCGGCCTATATTTTCCAGAATAAGCCCATTACAGTTGGACTTCGAGCACATTCCACTCATACTTGGGCCACATCCTGGGCTGAAAGGTCAGGGATCCATCCACTTGATATTTGCAGAGCAGCAACCTGGTCATCGTCGCTGTCTATTTTTGCTTGTCATTATCGCTTGGATCTCCAGGCCAGGGAAGCAGTTCGATTCGGAGATTCTGTTTTGGCTATAGCTGTATCTTCCCACCCTGTGGTGGTATAGCTTTGGTACTCTCCACTTGTCTGGACTGGCATAGCAGGATGGGTTGGAAAGTGAAATTTTACCTACCATTAATTTCCTTTCCTGGAATTCTGCTATATCAGTCCAGGACCCACGCTGGGTTGGTTTCGCAACCTCCAAGAAGTATCACGTAGTAGGGTGGCAACATACCACTTCTACTTTGTACATTCTCCCGGTTCAGTCGTGGAACTGTTCTTTCGTTTGTCCATTCTCCTTCGCCAGGAACCTTGTTTTGGTTGTCTTCAGGTTCATATTCTAGTTCAATCTTTTTTTGTCTGATATTATTGGTCTTGAACTGTTCTGCAGTCCTGGTGCTTGCCAGGCCTATGCTGGAGTTGACCTCTAGGGGAGGGACACTATATACCAAGGGGGATGTCACAAAGCTGCTGTGATTTTTCTCTGTCTCATCTGCTGGCAGGGACACAACCCACTTGCCTGGACTGGTCTAGCAGGATTCCAGGAAAGAAAATTAATGGTAAGTAAAAATGTAATCATTTTAAATAAAATTACATTTATGCAAATGAGGCCCTGCAATGTGTCTCCACACATGGCCCCACATCACCCTTGGGCATAACTCGTACGTCTGGACTGGACTGGAGTGACTTGAGGCCTAATTTCTCCTCTGTTTTTGCATACACGTAGCTAGGAAATCATACTGAACAAGGGGAACATTATAACCACACACATTCTTGTGATCGATAGGCAACATTGGGATCTTTGGACTGCTGGGTGTTAGTGACCTCGCATTTCTCTACTTTGTCATCTCCAGGCATCCCCTACAGCCCTCGACCCCAGTCATCCCCACATTGGGGGCTGTGTTTGTGGATGAGAATCTGCCTGATGGAACTCGCCTGCAGCCAGGTACAAAGTTCATTAAACACTGGCGGATGAAGAACACGGGCAACGTGAACTGGAACTCTGATACCAAGGTAAAGAATGGGCAGTGTATTGTATACTCAGAAGCTAATAAACTGGGGATAAGGCAGTGGAAGGCCCCATTTCTTTGATCACATGTTGAAGTGAGAGAGAAAGTTGCTGGTAATATATAAGCCAGCCAGCCAGGTAATGTTCTCTATACCTGCCAGACTAGATGACTGTGTAGAACATAACAGCCATCCATCTGTTTGTCCTTCTTGCAGCAGTATCGCAATGTCTACTTCATCTCTGCCTTTACCCCTTACTTCTCAGTCACCAAGGGTCCTCTGTGCTTATCCCAGGCTTCTATTTCTTACCATTTTTGTCTCCATGGGGGGAGACTGTTTCTTAATGTTGCTCCTATTGTAGCAGCAGAGCGCAGACAAACCAATAATACCAGGAGTCTGTTCAGAAGGTCCAAATCATTTATTTGTGCACAAGTCTCAAGCAGAATCAAATTCAAAATGGCTGAGCAATGGCTGTTAGTAAAACAACAACTTTTATACTTTTCTTTCCCATTCTAGGTATAGGCAAACTTCTCATTGGTCCCGGTAACCCCTTTCACCTCATCTATTGGTCCCGGTACCGTTACGTAGCTATCCAATGAGGACCTTTGACTGGGCTCAGCACCTGCTTTCCCCCCCTTCAGTCCCAATTACAATGGTCAGTTCTTCCAACTTTGATACTTTTCTCCTCCAAGGTCACTTAGCTAACTAGAACATGTGGGAAAGCAGGGCACTGTAACTTTTCTTTCAGCAGAGTTAATTAATTCCATAGAAGCTTCACTCTGTTATCAATACCAATTAAAGTTGTTTTTCTATATTCTCTAAGTTTCGATTCTGCTTAGCTATACTTAATTGTGCTCAGTTAAGTTTCGATTCTATGGTAGCAGCATTCAGGGGAATGTGTAATTCCTTTGGGCCTCTCCACAGACCTCATTTACAGGTCAAGCTGCTTAGGCCTCTCTGCTCATTTCAGACACCATGGATCATAGGCCTTCGCCTACCACACTATATCAAGCCCATCCTGAATTTCATAACATGAGCTCTTGTTCTAAGAAAAGCATTGTTGTATACCTGTAACAATTGTCCTTCATGGACAACAAGATCCTATAGCCACAAATGTGGTGTCATCCCCAAAATGGAGCAGAGTTGGGTGAACCTTCCCAAGGCTCAGAAAAATCTAGAAATGTTATCTGAGTCTCTGGGGGCATTCCTGCGCTCCTCTTTTGACAGTTACCTTCAGTCCTTTTGTTAGCCCCCAGACTCGCTCTCCCTCTCTAGTGTACTGGCAGCTGCCCACTTTATTTAACATTTTTATACCACGTTTTTCTGGGCAATCAAAAGCGGTTTACATATAACAGTTTGGAAAGTACAAAACGTGTATATTCTATTACATAGAACAATTTGAACTATATACATTAACATTGGTGAAACAGAGTTTTATTAACATGGAAACTATATACACTATAATAGCATCATAGAAGCAAGGAGAAGGTAGCGTTTTTACTGAATGGGAAGGGTAGGGCTTGATCTGTTGTAGTCTGGTTGGGTGCTGTAATGAAGGGTGAATAGATGGGTTTCAGGCTTTTTTTTTTTTTTTTAATGGGATGAGATCTTTAATTTCTCCTAGGTTGGTGGGGAGGGCATTCCATAGTATGGGGGCACCAGGGCAATGTGGGAAAATGCTTTGTTGGTCACCTTTTTTGATTTTCCGAAATCTTTAGGTATTTTGAATATATTTTTGTTTTGATTTTGTTGTATTTGGTTCTGCTCTTCTTTTGTAATAAGGGTGGATAGGAAAGATGGTGCAATATAGTTGATTAATTTAAATGTCGTGACTATTATCTTATAGTTTATGCGGCTCTGGATGGGGAGCCAATGTAGGTTGTACAATATAGGGGTAATATGTTCTGTTGGGTTGGTCCGCATTGAGATCCATGCTGCTACATTTTGTGCTAGTTGAAGTTATTTTAAGACCTGTTTTGTGGTACCCTGGAGGATTGTGTTAGCATAGTCAAAGTGGGGGGTTATGATTGAGTGGATGATGGATTTGAAATCATTGTGGTGGAGTAGTGGGTGGAGGAGTTAGCATTTTGATCTTATAATATATCTTTTTGGTTGTCTGGTTGATGTGTGATGCCATGTCAAGAGTGCGGTCAATGATTGTGCCGAGGTATTTTACCTCGTTTTTGACTGTTATGTATATATTTTGTAGCTTGATGGTGGTTGAGGGAGAGAAGTTCTGATTTCTATTTACAAACATAGCTTTGGTTTTGGCAAAGTTGATATTGAGGTGGTGTTTTTCTAGCCATTCAGTTATTTCAAGAAAACAGTAAGTTGTTGATTTGCAAAATTTGATGTGTTAATGGGAAGATATATAACATTGTCATTGGTGCAGATGACTCTGATCCTGAAGTTGGATTAGGATGACTATTTCTGTAAGTTTGGTTATGAAGGGGAGGCTTGAAATGGGTCTGTATGATGTTGGTGAACTTTTGTCTAAGGTTTTGTTTTTTTAAGATTGGGCAGATAAGTGCATGTTTAAGTGAGGTTGGTAACTGACCATTCTGTAATGAGAGATTGAAGATGGGTAGGATAAAAGATAAGTGTTCTGATTTTTTTCTTTTATCCAGTTTACCGGACAGGGATTGAGGTAGGATGTGGTAGTATTTAGTTTGGAGATGATGTTTTTAATAGTGTCTTTAGTTGTAAGATAGAAGTATGACCAAGAGTTGTTCTTTGTGTTGTAATCTGATATCTCTTGGGTAGTGGTTGGTGTCTGTTTTAGTTTTTCCTTGTAGTAATTGGCTAGAATCAGGGGGTTGATTACAAGGTCGGTAGATTCTTTGTTGGCTGTGTTTGCAGTTAGGGATTTCACCATCTCAAATCTCTTGGGCAGTTTAATGATTTAGACAGAAGTGTGGAGTAATGGTCTTTTTTAGTGGAGTTAATGGTTTCTCTATATAGTTTGAGAGTGTATAAGTATTGTGATTGATGAATATTACATTTTGAATGATGCCATTTACGTTCAGTTTTTCTGAGGTCTGTTTTAAGCTGTTTAATGTTGGGCAGGTACCATGGTGCATTTTGTCTTCTCCTAGGACATGCAGGATGAGTCAGCCACATTTGGTGACATCATCCAACGGCGCCGAGACAGAAGTACTCTCCATAGCTCAGAAGGGCTTTCGCCATTCTGAGCATGAGCCAACTGGCCCCAGCCCGCCCCCAGCTAGCCAGTTTCAGTTTTTCCGCCTTGCCAGCAAGACGGATCTTTCTACTCTCCAACTGAAATTACCAAATTCTACATTTATTCTGAAGAGGAATTCTCCTCCTCCTACTTACTTCGCTTAAAATGTCTCTAACGCTGTCTCTGTCACCTTTCTTTTCAGATCTGTTCCAATGCCGTTCAGGGGGAGCTGGCTGGAATCCCATGTGCCTGCCGGCCATGTGCCTGCAGCCTGCGGATGCCGCTGATCTAAGATCTTCCAAAACCCAACCGGAACATACTGCAACGTAGGCTTATAGAACACTGCTGCTGCAGCCGCTGCCCCTCGGGATGTGCCTCTAAGGCCTCCATCCCCAGTTGCAAGCTTCTATGGTTGGCCCTCCACCCAACGGCATCGCCCCCCCCCTCCCCCCCCCGGACATCAGCCTAATCCAATGCTTCTCCAAATCTGGCCGCTCTAGGCTGACCACAAGGAGACTATAACTCACATGGCACGGGATTGCCCCTCGGGCCTCCATCCCCGCCGTGAAAATTCTGAGGCTGCCGCCCCTCCACCATACCTGCCATTTCGGGCCTCCTACAGTGGATTTCTTTACAAGGCACATGCCAACACTGGTTGGGATCAAGGCGATGATCGCTTCCCTGGGGCAAGTTCCGGGCTGTACCTCCATCCTTAGGCTCATCAAGCAGCCTCAGCAGCACGATAATCTCAGCAGCGCATAGATGTCTACGGCGCCAAAGGGGAACTCCCTCTAGCACGTCATGGCCCGGTTTGCCTAGGCGGCATCCAGCCCCGCACGCTTTTGATCAGCCTCTTCCTCAGCACCAATGCGGGGAATCTCTCCGGCGTGGAAGTCACTTCCGGCATGCCCGCCTTGGTGCCGATGGGTGGAGTCACTTCCGGCGTGCCTGCCTGCTCTGGTGCCGATGGGTGGAGTCACTTCTGGCATGCCTGCCTGCCTCGGCGCCGATGGGTGGAGTCACTCCTGGTGTGCAGGTGCCCTGCTTAGATGGCTGGTTCTGTAAAGTAACCTGGAGGTGAGAAGCAGGTCCATGGATGATTCCCACACCCAGATCGAGTTGGCTGTCACCTCCGAATCCGCTGCACCTACACCCATCATGGTGGACAAGGATTTCCCTCTGACCAGGATAAGGGGGCAACCCCCCCCCCCCTGTATCAAGGTCTCACTTCCAGGTCTTGATGAGGAAGGACCGTGCTGCTTACCCCAATGGAAGGGGCTTGCCTTGACACTCGCTGCTCCATGGGCGGTCCCATATCCGGCACGATGCCTGCACCTTACCCTCTGCATCAGCGCACACCAAACTCTGAGCCTGAGTAATGGCTTGTCATGCACGGTTCCTGCCTTCATGGAGGTGTAGCCTAATGGTTAGTGCACTGTCTTCATAAGCAGGGGACAGGGGTTTTCATTCCTACCTGTTCTTACATGGTTCCTGCCTTCTAACTCAGAAACCTCTGGTTTGTGGCCTTCCCTCCTGTATGTGTGGGAGTCTAGCCAGTTAGTTGGTGCAAGCCCTCCACAGGCAAGGTCCAGGACCTGAATCACACTTGTCCGCTCCACTTCAGTGCTTTGGTCCTGATCAAGGTACAGACCAGAGCATGGGTTCTTTGGCCAGCACCCGCTGAGTCCTCTGGCCAGTTCCAGCCTCCTGCAGTGCATAATCAAGAACTGCTAGCTGTGGCATCTTCCAGCTGGAGCAGTAGACCATGAACAGATCTCTTGCCCCCTCCAGTGGTCAACCTCGACATCCTATGAGCTGTGACTATGAGCAAATCACAGTCCCCTCCAGCAGTAGGATTTTTCCAAGGCCCTTTGCTAAGACCGATAGGACAGATGATACATGCCACACCTAGTCTGGCATGAGCCAACAGGGCGCGCCCACCTTGGGTACAACCACCGGAGTCTAACATCATCCTGATCCCACATCTTTTCACAGGGCTACCCGACTGCATTGGCATGCACCAGGTTGACATACCTCCATAACCCGAGTGGAGGGGTTAGCCTAGTGATTGGGACACCATCCTAGCACCCAGGAGGTCTACATTCAATTCCACTGCTTCTCCATTCAATTCCACTGGTTCTCCTTTGACCGTGGCAGCACAGTACACCCTGTACAGTTGTTCTATACAGGTTCGTGTCCAGCCAATGGACCAGGTGTCTTAACCATGTCCCTGTGGTAACATGGTAGGCCATAGAGCACGAATACCACTGACCTGTCGTATCACAACTGTTGAAAGCCCTGGCTTTCCCCTCTGCATCCGGCTTGCCCCAAACAACTTCTGGTGGCTCGGCTAACTTCTAGCCCAGCAGACTTGATCCTGCTCCAGGGACTCACGGAAATGGGGAGCGCACAACTAAAAGGGGAGCATAGGGCAACCGCAGGGCTGGTCAGGCCACTGTCCAGCATGCCCACTGTGTCCTGTTACCTACAGTGTCTGTTCACTAAAGTTATGCATACATAGGATAGCCTGGACGCAGGCTATGTCAAGGCTCCCTCAATATGGTTACCGTCTGATAGAGACCCCATCTTCAGCACCTTGCTGACCGTGACTGCTGCATGTAAAACCACGACATCCGTATGTCAGGCCCCACTGAGGTCATCACCCACTATGACTCTCATCCACTGGAGACTTAGTTGAACAAGGGCCTCCTTCAGACAAGGTGTACTCGACCATGCAAAGATTCTTGGCGTGGGCCCCACCTGCAACGAAGACCATAGTCGCCACGAAGATCAGGGAATGGTACACGACCCTCTCCTTCAGGCCACCCGCCTCTGCCAGCAAGCTCACGAATAGGCTCTGGCCAGTCCTGCATCCATTTAGGATCCAGGAAAATGCTTCTGAAGGTCCCTGCCAACCGCTGGTAAGCAACCTTTCACAAAAATGGCTCCCACTGTGCCCTGGCCATGGACAAGGAGGGACAGCGTCCAAGGCAATCCCCGCAACAGTGAGGAGCCACCATCATCATCGACCTGCAGAGCTAGCCAAATAGCCTGTGAAGCCTGCAGCTGTGGCGAAACGTGTCAGCTGCATGCCAATGGCCAAACCGTGACCCGCACTCCTGCTGCTCTCACCCCTCCAGGGATGGGGGCCACGGGGACAACAGGCCTGATAATCCTGGAGATAGAATCCTCGGCACAAAAACTCTAAGGTCACTGTTTACTTGTGTGCGGGGTGGCAGGTTTGAGGCCATTTGGACCCTTAGAATCAGCCCAACGCCATCGCTGTATCACTGTACCTCACTCACAAAGGGCAGGCACACATGAACACAGATCACATGTTCAAGACCTGACTGCACATCATATTGGGAACTGGCGCTCTTGCCATAGTACCACTATTCTGCGGCTCTACACTGGAAGACCCGGCCAGACAGCCAACTGCGTGGCCATAGTCTCAAAACAGCAAGCAAAGGGAACAGGTTCCCACTCCCTGCAAGATGACTCTACAACCCCCATCCAGGCAAAGCCCAAGACAAGGTGCTCTCCCACTGGGACACAGCAAGAGCTGACAGGCAGACTCAGCCGTCAGATGAACTTACATGTAGGAGCCCTCAACCCTCAGCCATTTACCTCCCCAATCTGTTAAATGGACAGAGTCCTGCCCATCCTCGTCATGCCCACTGACTGGCACCAGTACGTGTTTTTCCCCCATGCATCTGGTCCTAGGAACTTGGATGCCCTTCCCCAGAGGCCACCCTTCAAGTGCCAGGGGAGAACGAGTAACTCGAGAGCCTGACAACCAATACGAATAAAACAGGCACCACGGCACCAGCAACATGCGATTTACAGCAGCCAGATCATTCTCCCCAATGCCCTTGTAATTGCGTCCTCTGCTCACTGCTCTCACCAGCTTTGCTGACACACTACAACTCCCCAAGGACTACCTTGATGGCAGTCCCACTGCCAAGACACTGCAGGCAGAACTGAGGTAGACCTCCAGTAAAACCTTTTGGATCTGCTAGTGCTTGTGGCACACTCGTCCGTTCACAAGGTAGAGCCATCTGCCATCGGACTGCGGGATCCCTCCCACACCTTACACAGCTGCATGCCCAGGACATCCATGGAGCTGTGCACCAGCAACAAGGGGCCAGACTCTGTCTCAGGTAACACCTATCAACCTCGCTACCACATGCCCAGGACATACACGGGACAGTACGCAACAAGGGACCAGACTCTTCATCCCATCTGACCCTAATAAACCTGGCGTCCGGTCCAGCAGATCCTCCTTCCGCATGCACCTCCTGGATCAGCCAGAGACATAAGCAGGGGCTCAAGCCATGCGGAGGGTCAACACGGGGCCAAAGCCGCGCCAAAGGGTTCTCGCAACATGGACAAACACACCTTCAGTCTGAACTTCCAGACTACTACCTCCTACTCGGATGCTGTCGGCCAGGCCATAGAACTGACTCATGGCTGTTGCAGTATTAATGCTCATTTGCACCGCTCTATAGCAGTCATGCTCCTACCCTTGCAGTGACCACCTCACTGCGATGGCTGCATTAAGACTTTAGTTTCCCACCACTCTTGTAGCACAGCCGATCTTGCTGTTCCCGCCCTTGCTCGCAGTGACTTCCTCACCGATCCTGCCTCGCAGCGCATCACGGACCCTGCCTCGCAGCGACTACCTCATGGTCACCGCTCGATGGGACTGCTTCTCTGCGGCTGCACATGTGTGCCTTTAGGCTGCATGCTTTCACGACTGCTGCTGCAGCTTTCCACATTCATTGCTGCACTCTGCATCACATGGGCGCACGCCCATCATCACTTCATTTTTTTTTTTTTTTTGAGAAATCTGTTTATTGATAGTAAAGAATACAATAATAACAAGCAAACAACCAAACAATATCCAAATAGGTGCAATCGGCCCGTTCCATAGCACCTCCCGGGTAGGGCTGTGTCTTGTCCACCACCCTGGGAGTATAGCAGCAGCAACAAATACAGCAAGGTATCACATCAATTGCACCCAATCATCCCCCTCTTACCCCCCCCTTATTCCCCCCCAACCCAAGGTCACCGAGGCATTCCTAACTAAGGAGCCCCCCCCCTTTATTCCTCCCACAGCACTATGCTACCCTGAGTATCTCGCTGCGGATTTTGGGCTCTAGTGACTGTATATAAGGCATCCAAATTAACAAAAAGGTGGCCCATCTCCGGGGGTGCCGCTGCGCACTCCGCCGTTCCAAAAGCATAAACTGATGCAGGGTGTTGCGCCATTCCCAAAACGTAGGGCCCGTAGGTTCCCTCCACCGGTGAAGGATGGGACCCTTACCCACCAGACAGGCCTTTCGCACCAATAAACCTTCCCATCTGCCCTTAGGGTGGAGTGGTCCCGTCTGATCCAAGATTACCGACAGCCTGGACCAGCGAATCCGCTGTTGTAGCAGACCGCCCAGGTACTCGCCGATCCGAAGCCAATACCGGCGGATGACTGGGCACCCCCACCACATATGGCCCAAGTCCGCCAGGCCACAGGAGCATTTAGGACACCCCCCATGTGTTGTAAGACAGCTTCTCAGTGCTCTTCGCGGCGAAAAGTGGGCTCGAAGAATGCTTTTAAACTGGATTTCGCGCCACCGGGCCCCCTCCACAAGGCATGCAATCCTACCCAACGCGCCCTGGATCGAGCCCGCGGGTATCTCCCTACCTAAGTCTCTCGCCCAGGCTTGTTCTACCGTCGCATGATCCGGGGGTGGGTCGAATGAATCAAGTTTTCTCTTAAACAGAGCAATCGTCGGGGGCGTTTCCGACCCCAGGGCAAAAAATTCCAAAATCTTCGCAGAGCGCTCCGCTTGCAGTTCTCGCCCAGGCAGTGTTCCAATATAATGAGACAATTGCATGTATGCAAAGACTGAGGTCCCAGGGTTCAGATCATATTCCCCACAAATAACGGCCAGGGCCTTACATCGCCCCTCGGTGTCCACCACATGGCCTAACCGCGTAATCCCCGATTGCTCCCAATGCTGAAAAAACACCGAGTCTGACCCCGGCGTAAAGGATGGATTTCCCCGCAGGGGTAGCCAGCTGGAGACCTCCGGGCTACTCCCCCAATATCTGTTCAACTGCTGCCATGTACGTCTAGTAGCCTGCAGCAGAACACTTCCAACCAGGCGTGCCGGCATAACCCCCCGCCCAAGATGCAAGACCGTATCAAGGGTTTGCGGCGCCACAAAGGCCTCCTCTAAGGCCCGGGGGGTGTAAACCTCCGTATCCCCCATCCAATCGGCAAGATGTCGGGCCTGACACGCCAAGGCATATTTCCAAAGGTCCGGAACTCCCACCCCTCCCGACTTCCATCCCCCCTTCATCCGGGCCAGCGGAATACGTGCTCGGCCACCTTTCCAGAGAAACCCCCTAATAGCTCTTTCAACCCGCCGCAAATCCCGTTGCAATAACCAGACCGGAAGGGTCTGCAGCCAATAAAGCATCCTGGGAAGAACCACCATCCCCAAAGCTGCTACTCGCCCCAGAAGGGACAATGGAAGGGGTGCCCACGCCTGCATCTGCGCTCTGATTTTGGAGAAGATACGTTCAAAGTTCGCTTTATAAATCTGAGATGGTATTCGAGTCAGCAAAATGCCGAGATAAACGAAGGAATCCGCAGCCCATCGAAGCGGAAAGTTCCCAGGCCAGCTATCTTTCAAGTTCCCACCCACATCTAGCGCCTCCGATTTAGCCAGGTTAAGTCTTAAGCCTGTGAATCTACCGTAGAGGTCAAACTCCTCCAACAACCGGGGTAATGTTTGTTGAGGCTTCGTAAGATGCATCAGTAGGTCATCGGCAAAGGCCGCCACCTTGAACCCGGAAGAGCCAATGCGCACCCCCGGGATATCGGGCGACCCCTCTATGCGCCGTATCAGTGGGTCCAGGGACAACACAAAGAGCAGGGGGGAAAGAGGGCAGCCCTGACGCGTGCCCCTCTCCAGGTTAAATTTCTCCGATACCTCCCCGTTGCATAATATTCCCGCTGTCGGATCCGCATACAATAACTCCACCATCCTACAGAAGGAATCTCCCAACCCGTAATACAGTAAGAGACCGTGCAGATATTCCCACTGCACTTGGTCGAACGCCTTCTCCGCGTCGAAGCTAACTAACAACGACGGCGTCCCGCGCTCGTGCACCCATTCCATCGATAGCAAGATTTTACGCAGGTTGCGCACGGCATATCGCCCTCGGACAAAACCAACTTGGGAATCATGTACCAGATCCCCTAATATCGATGCCAACCTGTCCGCCAGGACTTTAGCCATCACTTTAAGGTCAAAGTTCAGCAAAGAAATCGGCCTATAGGACGACGCCTGCGTGGGGTCTTTGCCCGGTTTGGGGATTAAAGTAATATAGGCATGGTTGGGGCCCCATTTAAATCTACCCTGTGCCACGCGCTGTTGATACACTGCCACTAAGGTGGGGGGCACGCAATCCCCCAGGATTTTGTAAAACTCTGCCCCGAATCCATCTGGGCCAGGCGCCTTACAGCAGGCAGCTGTCTGTATAACCCTACAAACTTCCTCCACTGTGATCGGGGCATCCAGATAGGCCCGTTGGTCCGCCCCCACCTGGGGCAGGTCTAGTGTACTTAAGTAATTCTGCATGGCAGCCGGAGACCCGTCCCGCCGTGCATATAGCTGTTGAAAAAAGGCACGGAACGTATGGGCTATTTCCCTCTTCCCCCTCTGCAGTTCCCCCCGCCCATCCCGAAGTGCCACAATCAGCCTAGATGCCCGACTGCCGCGGAGGCAGCGTGCTAATAATTTCCCTGTCTTGTCTCCAAACCGGTATAGCTGATAGCGGTAGTACTCATGGGACTTCTTCGCCCTCTGATGCACCAATTCATTGAGTGAGGTTTGCAATTCCCAAAGCCTGCGCTTATGTGTTCTACTGGGATCCCCCGCACAGCGCCGTCGGGCACGGACTACTTGTTTTTCTAGCTGAACGATTTGCGCCGCAAGCAATTTACGCTTCCGCGCGGCATATTCGATAATATTACCACGCAATACAACCTTGGCTGTCTCCCAGAGCAGTTCTGAGTCCGATTCGTGTTGCTTATTGTACGTAGTGAAATCCTGCCAACACTGTCCGAGGTGAGTGCGAAAATTAGTATCGTAGTACAGGTCCATGGGAAACCGCCAGATACGCGTGGAGGTGGACAGGTCTCCCCATCGGAGTTCCACCCAGACTGGGGCATGATCAGAGATTACCAACGGGGCTATGTGCGCATCCATCACCCTCTCGAAAAGCCTCTCCGAAACCAAAACATAGTCAATGCGCGCATTGGAACCGTGCGCCCGCGACTGGTGAGTAAAATCCTTTTCGAGGGGATGAAGCAAGCGCCAGGGGTCTACCGTCCCCAGACGACGACACAACCCTCGCAGCGTTTTAGTCGTTGCAACCCGCGTTCTCACACTCCCCCCTCCACATGTATCCAGGTCTATGTCCAACACCCCGTTCAGGTCCCCAGCCAGGATTAACGGCACATCTGGCAGCTGCTCCCCAGGAGGCCAATCGGGCATAGAACGGCCGATCCACAACGTTGGGTCCGTATACATTGCCCAGCACAATAGGCCTACCCTCCAAGTAGCCATAAAGCAGGATGAATCTCCCCTCTGGGTCCGAGCACTGCTGTTCCATCTCAAAGCGGACCCGGGCGCTGACCAGAATGACCACTCCACCCTTTTTCCCCTTAGCCGGGGCGCCCCAACTCTGCCCCACCCACATTTTCTGTAGTTTAGCATGCTCGTCGGCCGTCTGGTGGGTTTCTTGTAGCATGGCAACATCGCATTTTAGTCTGGCTAGATTCTGCAACACTTTATATCGCTTTATGGGATTCCCTATACCACACACATTCCAGGAGACTACTTTCAGGGTGGATCATATTCAAACAGGATATATATGCCCAATATGTGATAGTAGTGGGGTAGGACCCTCCCCAGCCTGAGGTCCCCCCCTTAGGAAGACATTGCTCCATCCATCTATTACTACGAACAATCTGGGTGCACTCGGTGACCTTGGACCCCCGCCCCCCCACTCGCCCACCCCCCCTCCCCCTCCCCCTCCCCTCCCAGCCCCCACCCCAGACCCCCTCCCATCCCCCACCCTCTCCCCCCCTCCCTAACCTGTCTCCCTATCCCCCCACCCTTGCATACTCTCCCCCTCCTACCTATGAGGACACGTTAGATGTGAGCAGGGCCCCCCCCCCCTGTTACGCTCTCCCAGGTTTTTTACCCAATACTCGGTCCTATTCCCCCACATCACCCCCCCCCCCCCAATACCTCCAACCCCCCCCCCCTAAGGAACTATACTCAACCAATCCCGTTACCCCAACTCCCCCTCTCTCTATCCCCCTAGTCGGAATCATCCACCCACTTCGCCAAAAGAGGCCAAGGGAAGGATAACGGTCAGCAAAGGTAGAGCCTTCCCATATCCCCTATACAGCCCATCTCCCCTCACTACCCTTGTCAATGCTAACACACTGCTCTGTGGCGTGGAAATTGTAAAATAATATAACCACACTGTAAGCCATCTCTACCACCAAAAAGATTAGCTCACTAACCGAGTCTTTCAACCTGGAGAGCAGCAGGAAGACTCAAGTAGCTCCGTACAGAATTCCCCAGATGGAGTAACGGCTGCTGCCCAAAAGAGTCTGGCGAATAATTAACACCAGTTTATAGACTGTGCCTTCCCCATACATCATAAAGAACATACCGAGTTGTAACAGTTATGAACGTTCAATATCAATTTAAACAGGGATGCATAGTACGGCAGATAGCTAGGGAAGTGCTGCTCTGACAGTACATTCATATACAGTACAGTTTACATTGCAGATGAAATGGGCGTGGGCAACTGATAAGCTACCATGTGTAGACGTATGCACAAAAAGGGCTTGTAAAAACTAAAAGAGGTACTAAACTATAAAACCTCCAGTGGTGCCCACAAAAACAAAGGAGCTCACTAACAGGGTCCTCCAATCTAGAGAGCAGCAGGGAAGACTCAAGTAGCTCCGTACAGAATTCCCCAGATGGAGTAAAAGCTGCCGCCGAAAGGAGTCTGGGTAATAGTTAACACCTGCTTATAGACTGTGACTGCCCCATACATCATAAAGAACATACCGAATTGAGATAGTTAGGAACGTTCGGTATCAATTTAAATAGGGATACATAATACAGCATATAGCTAAGATAGTTCTGCTCTTACAGTACATGTATATACAATACAGTTTACATTGCAGATGAAATGAGCGTGATCAGCTGATAAGCTACGATGTGTAGATGCAAGCACACAGAAGAACTTATAAAAACTAGAAGAAAAGTAATAGACTAGAAAACCTCCACAACTAGTGGGGCGCACCCCACCAGGCAAAGGTCGAGCACCTCGGAGAGGGGGCTAGCAAGGTGCATGGCTAAGGCCTCCAAGGCCCACTTGGTGTCGCTCCCCCCCCCCCCCCCCCGGCTCTAGCCTCACCGGTCAAGGGAAACCGCATGGAGTGCACCCCACTTACCGTTACGGTGGGGATCCCCCACATCAACACCCGAGATCGTATTTGGGTCCAATGCGCCCCTGTACCTCACCAGTATCGATCATAAGGTAAAGGGTGGCATGTTGAGTGTCCACAAAAAAGTCATTAGCCGGTCAAATAATAAGGCCTTCCCCCGACGTTGCCCCGAAAGGTGGGAAACAACAAAACATGCTGTGAATACACAGGTTGTTCACTGAGACGGTCACTCCGCCGCTGGTCGGTTAAGCTGCTCCACATAGAGACTCGCCTCTCCCGCCGTCTCAAAGATCCGTCGGGTTCCTTGGTGCCAGATCACCAACCGCGCAGGGTATTGTACGCTAAAGCGAATCTCAGCGTTGATCAGTTTTTGGCAGACCGAGGCATAACTTTTCCTGCGGTGGCTCAAGGCAGCCGAATAATCCTGAGCAATCCTAATACGCATGTTGTCGTGTTCCACATGGCCTTTCTTCCGCGCTACCTTAAGCAGTTCTTCCTTTTGGGGGTAGGAGAGGAACGGCGCCAGGACAACCCGGGGCCTACGTTCCGTCGCCGATTGTTTGGGCCCAATCCGGTGGGCGCGTTCCACGATGACGGGGCTATTTCCACCCGTGGTCTCACAAAGGGAAGCTGCCAAGGTCTCCACAAAGTGTCGAAGGTCCTTGTCGGGGACCGTATCGGCAATGCCCAAAAATCGTAGGTTATTACGTCTCGACCTGTTTTCCAAGTCGTCCAGCTTGAGCACATGGTCTTGGGAAAGTTTTTGTGCGGCCCGGAGCTCCTTTCGCAGCGTCTCCAACTCATCCTCCGCTTGGGAGATACGCTCCTCAGCATGTTGTACGCGGGACCCCAGTGTATCTAGGGAGGTCTGAAGGGCGTCCATCTTAAGGTGCAAAGCATCGAACTGTCCCGATAATGCCGCCGTGACCGCTGCCGAAACCTCCGCAGACATCGTGGGGGATTCAGCCGTCTGGCTCTGCTGCGGGGGAGAGCTCGCCATCTTGGAGGGCCCTGCGGTGCGCCCCCCTTCTCTGCGCCCAGCTTTCGCCGCGGAGGCCATGCCAAGGTTCGAATTATAGGGCCATGGAGGTAGGTATTATCAGCGATCCAATGAGCTGGATTGAGTAAACCGAACCGGTTCCAATCTGCCGTTTAAGGATGGGGGGCCCGGAGCTCAAGCTGCACACAGCCGCTCCAGCTCACCACATCACGTGGTCTCCTGCATGTTTAACTACTTATTTGTTGCTCCTCTGAGTCTGCTTTGTCAATAGGTACATCATCACTTCATTTTAAATGTACTGCATGCATGCACGTTCCACGTTCTGGCAATGCCTCCAGATGCACGATAGTGTTGCTCTGCCTAATAGGGCTATGTCAGGATACACCAATAGGACATTCAGCCTTGGGAAAGTGTCACCCTGAAGTTAATCTGGGTCTCGGCCTTCCCCTTCCACCACAGCGCTGACAGCTTGGCTGACAGCGCTGACCAAGTGTGGCTGACTGACTCATTCTGCTTGTCCTAGGAGAAAGCAAGGTTACTTACCTGTAACGGGGGTTCTCCGTGCGCAGCAGGATAAGTCAGCCACACATACCCACCCTCCTCCCCTGGGAAGGGGTCGGCCTCCGGACCTGTGCCCACCTCCTAGCGGCAAAGGCTCAGCTAGTGACGAACTGGCTAGCTAGGGGTGGGCCGGGGGGGTGGGGCCCGTTGGCTCATGCTCAGAAGGGCGAAAACCCTTCTGAGCTATGGAGCATACTTCCGTCTCGGTGCTGTCGGATGACATCACCAAGTGTGGCTGACTTATCCTGCTGTCCACGGAGAACTCCTGTTACAGGTAAGTAACCTTGCTTTCTTGTGGGGTGGGTGTAGTGTTTGTAGTATTGCAGCCTCTGACAGAGTTTTATTCCATGAGGTCACTGCTTCATCAAGGTTTGTAGGTTTTTGATTTAGGTGTAGCAGGGCTTGGTTCAGAATTTCATCTTTGTTGAATTTCTTGAATCTTCTAGTTCTGTGTGTGTGTGTGATTTTAGATTGTGGGTTGTCATGATATGGTAGATGGAATTTTATTAGATGATGTTCTGACCATGGTATAGGTTGTACTGCTAGTGATTTTTGATCGTAGGCATGAAATAAATGGACAGGTAGGAAAACTAGATTTAGTGTGTTACCTTTGGTGTGGGTAGTGATTATTTGGTGGTAGTCCATCTCTTCAGCGGAAGTAAGGAATGTTGACATTTGATTAGGTGGGAGGGGAGGGTAAGTTAAGGTCACCTAGCAAGACTAGGGGGTTTTTGTCCGTGGATGTGCAAACTATTTCAAACTATTTCAAACTACTTCAACAGTCTTACATGACATTTACTATACCCTGACTCCCTGATGTAAATAGTTGTCTTGTACATAGTTACTCATGTTATCCTGTTATCCAAGTTGATTTTCCTGTTATCTGTAAACCCAGATATTTGTATCTTGTCTGAGGTCTCTTGTTCCATGTAAACCGCGCTGATAACGAATAGTGCGGTATATAAAAAATGTTGTTAAATAAATAAATTTCGGTTAGGATATCCAGGTTATCAGCCTTTGCGTCTGGAGGTTAAGCAAATGTGTAGGTGTTTCGTTTTTATTGTCAGTATATCAATGTTTGATATATTACACAGGTACACTACCAAAAAACTGCCTCCAGTTTTGCAACTGATTCCTATAGATTTTGGGGTGCTGAATCCAGGAAAAATAGCCAAAATGTTCCATCACGTCACGTTTTCTTGCAAAATTAGATTTCTTACCCATATAAGGAATGCTCACATAATTTCTTTTTAGCCGACTGCAGTTTATTTTCTTGGCCCAAAATAGAGGTTGTAATGGTTAACTAACTAGAAACACTCCCTCATGATATTTTAGAGTGTTTTGTATTCATTTTATACATTAACAGGACAATTGGGAGGCGGGGGGCTAAATCCAGTACTCGCGCTGGCGCATGTTCTTTCCTGTTCGCCTCGCCTCGTTCGCTCGCTCAAACACGGTGGTTGCGACATGAACGTTCCTGTCAAATTTCAGTTTCTTGCAAGTTCATTATTACCTTTTGTTTGCTCAGTCGTAATCCAGCTTTATTCCGAAGTGGTTCACTTCAGTTGTAGTTTGCAGTGCTGTGTATTTGTGATGGCTCACAGAGCCAGAGGTTGCGTCAACTCTCCGGACAGTTTTTGTTTTATTTGTGGGGAATATACCGTGAAAAAGCGGCAGAGGAACATTTCTGCATTTATTAAAAAATATATTTCGCCTATTTCGGTTTGAAGTTAGGCGATCAAGACAAACCGTGGGCTCCTCACAAAGTGTGCAAGACATGTGAGGAAGATCTACGCTTATGGATGAAAGGTAAAAAACAAGCATTTCGTTTCGGAATACCTATGATGTGGCGTGAACAAAGAGACCACAACAGTGACTGCTATTTTTGCTCTTGCATTGTGAAGGGATACAACTTAAAAAATAAGAACGTAATAAGTTACCCCAACCTTCCCTCAGCAATTAGGCCTATGCCTCATAGCAACGAAGTACCTGTGCCTGAACCACCAAAATCTTTGGATCATATTTGTGTGGACGGTTCTGATCATGGAGATTAATGCATGGCTGCGTGGATTCCTTCTCTGTCAGGAAGCACAGAAGCTCTGCTCTTGGGCCGTCCATCGCAACATCGTCCTCAAAGCTGTCTATCTCCCGGGTCAAGAAAACTACCTGGCAGACAAACTGAGCAGGGTCCTCCAACCGCACGAGTGGAGGTTGGATCCGCTTGTGGTTCAGCGGATCTTTCTCCGGTGGGGCCTCCCCACCATGGATCTGTTCGCCAGTCCTCTGAACCGACAGCTTCCCAGATTCTGCTCTCGACAGCCGCATCCTCTTCGGGTGGCGGCGGATGCTTTTCTGATTCCATGGTCCACAGGCCTCTTGTATGCCTTTCCACCCATGCCCTGGTGTCTCGGACGCTCTTCAAGGTTCTCAGAGACAAGGCATCGGTGATCCTAGTGGCTCCCCGGTGGCCGAGACAACCTTGGTTCCCGCTTCTGCTGCAGCTGGCGGTGGACACACCTCTTCCTCTGGGGTTTCAGCCCGACCTCCTCTCGCAGGATCAGGGAACGCTCCTGCACCCCAACCTTCGGTCCCTTCATCTGATGGCCTGGCTGCTGAAAGGGTAGTCCTTGCTCCTCTCCAGCTACCTCCAGATGTGGAAGAGGTCGTCTTGGCCTACAGGAGGCCTTCCACCCGGAAGTCCTACGCTCTTAAGTGGCGTCGGTTCTCCGTCTGGTGTACTCAGCAGTGTCAAGACCCCTTCTCCTGTTCGGCATCAGTGGTATTGCAGTACTTGCTTTCCCTTTCCAATCTTGGACTTAAGTCCAACTCGGTCAAGTGCTATTTCTGCGCACTACCTACCGGTGGAGGATAGGCCTCTTTCCAGCCACCCTCTGGTGGCTCGTTTTCTCCGGGGCCTTCTACTCCTTAAACCACCTTTGTGCCCGCCAGCCCCGAACTGGGATCTCAATGTGGTTTTACAGCAGCTTACCTGTCCGCCTTTTGAGCCTATGGCTACCTGTCCTCTTCGTTTTCTTTCCTGGAAAACCTTGTTTTTGGTGGCCCTCACTTCTGCTAGACGCGTTAGTGAGCTGCAGGCCCTGGTATCTGATCCTCCTTACACTAGGTTCTACAAGAACCGGGTAGTCCTCCGGACTCACCCTAAGTTTCTTCCTAAAGTGGTTTCCCCTTTTCACATCAACCAGGAGGTGGTACTTCCGACCTACTTTCCCAGGCCACACTCCAGCCGAGCTGAAATGGTCCTGCATACCCTGGACTGTAGAAGGGCGCTGAACTTCTACCTGGACCGTACGCGGGGGCACCGAAGGGCTGTACAGCTCTTCGTGTCTTATGACCCCAACAAGTTGGGGCTCCCTGTCTCCAAGCGTACTCTGTCCATCTGGATTGCGGACTGCATTGCTTGGGCTTACGAGGCTGCGGGCCTCGTGCTGGAAGGTAGAGTCACCGCTCATCGTGTTCGGGCGAAGGCTACGTCAGTGGCTTACCTCCGCTCTGTTCCGTTGGCAGACATCTGCCGGGCCGCTACTTGGTCTTCAAGCCAGACTTTTGCAGCCCATTACTGCCTGGAGAGGGAGTCCCGCAGGGACAGTGCTTTCGGACAGGCAGTCCTCCGTAACCTCTTCGAGGTATAGGCAACTCCTACCCTCCATCCCGGATGTTGGGCTACCGGTTGGAGACGTATTCAGAGAAGATTCCTTCCTTCTGTGCTGCTGAGCTAGAGGGAGCTCATTTTTGTGCTTAGGGTCTCCGGTAGCCTTAAGCTTGGGAGTCCCATATGTGAGGACTGACTTCCTGCTTGGTCCTGGAGAAAGCGTATTTACTCACCTGTAACAGGTGTTCTCCAGGAGCAGCAGGAATAAGTCCTCACAACCCTCCCTCCTCCCCTTGGAGTTGCAGTTTTATGCTTTCGTTTTTGCTAATTTTTGCTGTCTTTTTGCTATATCTGACTGAGCAAGATGGCACCCTTGGGCGGGAAGAGGACCGCGCATGCGCGCTGCAATTCCCAAAGGCTTTCTTTGAAAGCTGGGGAAAATTGCTCCGCGAGGGCTCCGTCGGCGCCGACGTCACCCATATGTGAGGACTGATTCCTGCTGCTCCTGGAGAACACCTGTTACAGGTGAGTAACTACGTTTTGTTGGGATCGATGGCGGCAGCTTTAGATCTGGTACCGTGGGCCAGAGCGCATATGTGGCCCCTGCAGATTGCTTTTGTTGTCCCGTTGGTCTCCGCAAGTTCACCCTCTCTCCCGGAAGTTGGTATGTCCGGAAGAGGTGCGTGTCAGTCTGCAGTGGTGGTTGGTTCCGGCTCCTCTGCAAGCGGGAGTTCCGCTAGATCTGCCGGATTGGGTATTGCTTATGATGGACGCGAGCCTCTCCAGTTGGAGGGCTCATTGTTTGGCACAGGTAACGCAGGGGACGTGGACGGCGGAAGAGAGCGGTTGGTCGATCAATCGCTTGGAGCTCAGGGCGGTTCGATTGGCGCTGCTGAGATTTGTAGGAGTGCTCGAAGGAAAGGCGGTTCGGTTTTTTTCCGACAATCAAGTGACAGTATCTTACATAAACAGGCAGGGAGGCACAGGCAGTGCAGTCTTGCTACAGGAAAGTCAGCAGTTGTTTCATTGGGCAGAGGCCCATCTCTTAGCAATTTCGGTGGCACATGTGGCAGGAAAGGACAACATTCAAGCCGATTATCTCAGTCGTCATTGCCTGGACCCCGGGGAGTGGGAACTAGACGGGGCGGTATTTCACGAGATTTCGCAGCATTGGGGGCAACCAGTCATGGACCTCATGGCTACCCAGATCAATGCCAAAGCACCGCAGTTTTACAGCAGACGCAGGGAACACATGTCGGAAGGTCTCTACAGTCTGGTACAGCCTTGGCCGGCAGATCAGCTTCTGTACGTGTTTCCTCCGTGGCCGCTCTTAGGGAGGATCATCCAGAGAGTGGCGAGACAGTGGTTCTAGTGGCTCCGGATTGGCCCAGGCGGCCGTGGTATGCTGACCTGATGAGACTTCTCGTGGCTCCTCCCTGGAGGCTGCCCGTTCGGTTCGATCTGTTGAGACAAGGGCCAGTGTTCATGCCGCAGGTGGATCGATTCTGTCTTACGGCTTGGCTATTGAAAGGGAACGCTTGCGCCGAAAGGGCTACTCGGGTTCGGTGATAGCCACTATGTTGCAGTCCAGGAGGCGGTCTACTTCATTGGCATACATTAGAGTGTGGAGAATTTTTGAAGCGTGGTGTAGCGAACGTCGAGTAAAGCCCTGGGGGGTGACTCTGCCTGACATCCTTGATTTCCTTCAAGGAGGACTAGAAAAGGTGCTGGCTCTTAGTACGCTGAAGGTTCAGCTGGCAGCGCTGGCCTGCTATAGAGGAAGAGTGCAGGGCAGTCCGCTGTCCTCACATCCGGAAGTGCTACGCTTCCTACGCGCTGCAAGAAACATTAGACCTCCAGTGAGACAAGTTGTTCCTCCTTGGGATTTGAACTTGGTTTTGCAGGCGTTGTCGGAGCCTCCGTTTGTAGATCGATTGTCGGAGCACCTTAGAGAGTTGTCTTGGAAAACAGCCTTCTTGGTGGCATTGTGTTCAGCTAGACGAATTTCGGATCTGCAGGCTCTTTCCTGCAGGGAACCCTACCTTCAGTTCTTGGCGGAAAAAGTGGTGTTGCGGCCGGTGCCGGCCTTCCTGCCTAAGGTGGTCTTCTCTTTTCACGTGAATCAGGTCATTTCCCTTCCCACCTTTCGTAAGCTGGGAGACAGTAAGTTGGATCGTTCGCTTAGCCGGCTGGATGCAGGTCGCGTGTTGCGTCGCTGTCTCAGAGAAACAGAGTCGTTTCGTCAGTCAGATAGGTTGGTTGTTCTCTTCGGAGGGTTGGCTAAGGGTAAGGCGGCCACTAAAGCTTCTATCGCTCGCTGGGTAAAGCATGCAATACGTGCAGCGTATGAATCAAAGGGCAAACCGGTTCCAGTGGGGCTCGGGGCTCATTCAACTAGGGGCCAAGCAGCCTCTTGAGTGGAATATGCCTTGGTTCCGCCGATTGATATTTGTCGAGCAGCGACGTGTTCTTCGCTGCATACGTTTGTGAAGCATTATCGATTGGATGTTCAGGCAAGAGATGATGCTAGAGTGGGGGCCTCAGCGCTTGTCGCTGGGCTCGCAGGACCCTCCCGGATTTAGGCACTGCTTTGGTACTTCCCAAATGTCCTGGACTGGCCCAGAGAGACGAATAGGAAGAAGAAATTAGACCTTACCTGCTAATTGTCCTTCCTTGAGTTCTCTCTGGGCCAGTCCAGGACCCACCCTGGATGTCTGCGAGGCTTAGAAAGAAAGGAGTCCTCGGCGAGGGTGTTGGGGTAGTTGACGGCGTACTGGAAGTGGATTCTGGGGTTCCCTTTATTAGAACACACAGGTTCTTAAAAAAAAACAAAAAACGAAAAAGACGCACATCATAAGTAATTTTATCAGAAGAGGAGGATCTCTATACATTTGATTGCTTTAGCATAAAGTGGTTTTTACTTTTTTTCAGGAACGGCTGTTTTGTTCTCTGGGTGCAGTTGTCCAGTAGTTCCGGTTTGTTATTTTCTTTGTTTACAGTCTTAGTGTGAATTTCACTGCTTTGCTACGGTATGACTGATTATCTGACACCAGGGGGAGCTGGGTAAGCTGTCAGGAAAACTTTCAGTATTCAGTCCTCAGCTGCTGGAGCGGATTGACCACCCAAATGTCCTGGACTGGCCCAGAGAGAACTCAAGGAAAGACAATTAGCAGGTAAGGTCTAATTTCTTCTTACTGCATTTTCCGATAACGAATTCCAGAGTTTGATTACACGTTGAGTGGAAAAATATTTTCTCTTATTAGTCTTAAATGAGGGTTACATTGTAGATTTATTGCGCGTCCTAGTCTTTCTACTTTTTGATAAGAGTAAACAACCGATCTACGTTAAGGATCTGTGAGTTGAGTGACTAACATATTTTAAGTCCAAAGCTGTGTCCATGCCGGTAGTTTCTTAATGGGTGTTCTAGAGTTCAGCAGCCCCCTCATGAATTTTGTTGCTAGAGGATTCTGTCAATTTTTTCATAAGCTGCTACTGTACTAAGGTGCACCTTCACTGAAGATGTGCTGAGGCCTGAATCTGGCAGATGAAGGTATCATTGAAGAGATGTTGGAACATTTAAAATGTGATTTTCTTTATGTAAGTTGTACTAGAACTCAACTCTTCTCCATTTAAGGTTGTAAGATCTAGTGTAATTTTTCTGTGAAGCCAAAAGTATCCCTTGCACCTTATTTGAAACTGGAAGATGTTCAGTTGCACAGTTTTCAGTATCCATACTGATAATGCTAGCATGTCCTAATTGGATGGATTAACTTTCCTTCTTGCTGAATCAAGAGTTGGTGTACTTGGGAGCATTATTGATGTTCCTGAATTAGCTGTTGTAGGCATGAAAACCAAATTTATTTTTTATTTACACACACAAAACAATAACCAGACAAAACATAAACATGCCTCGAAAACATGTAAACCTGCTAGCTTAACACGCAGGAAATAGTCTGACATCAACTACCTAAAGATTAGTTTATGCAAAAAGCCGAAAAAGCTTACCAAAATAAATGCACCTTCGATTATTTCTGAAATACCAGAATATCTGATATGCAGTGCAATTCTGCTGGCAAAGCATTCCAGATTTTTGGGAATTTGCCGAAATAATGGAACTTACATAACGTCCCTTCAGTCCAGGCCAGACTACTGGGTCTTCAACCCCTTCCAGCAGATGGAGACTGAACATTCTAGGTTTTCGGTGATGTCACTCCATAAAGGAGCCCTAACTCTACCCACCAAGCCAATATCCTCAGTCTCCAGCAAATGGGGAAGAGCTCCATGTAGCCTGTTCTACATTGAAGGGAATTCCTGTTGACAAAAAAAAAGATGTTTGTATAGTTCTGGGAGGAGTTAGGTTTGTCTTTTCATTGATCAGGACAGAACAGAGTATCAGGTACTGAATCCTCTTAAGTCTGCCCCAGAGCTGCGTGTGGGATCCTGAGCCTGTTTGGTCAGGGGAGGGCTGAGGCCTGAGAACATAACCGGTGGGGCCATGTCCCTGCCACCTTCTCCTTCGGTACGCTGAGCAGCCGAGCAGAGCCCGAGGCAGTAAATGTTCATTAATTGTGACTGGGTCCTTAGAACTTACATTTCCTCCGTCATTGCTGGAGATGATGGCTTCGGGGGCTGATCCCTTTATTACCTCCACTGGAGTGTCATTTTAGCTAGTGTTTTGGTGGCAGGAGCATCGTCGACTCTGTGGGTCGCTGCATGTGCGCACTTCCGTCTTTGTGGCATGCCGTCGGGCAAGGTGAAGGCCATTTGTGTGGCCTGCAGCCGAAGAAGGGGGGTGTCTCTCTCTGGTTGACCACTGCCATCCTTGCAAGGAGACCGACAGTGAGGCAGGATATCACCTACAGGGCACCCAAACACTTGGGACAGAATGGAAGACAAGGCCTGCAGGTTTCTGCAGATGCAGGCAGGTCAGTGGCAGCAGCAGTTACTGCAGGTTTGGTAGCAGTTGCCACCATTGCTCCTGCAGGCCTGCCGTCTTCAGGGGAGACTTCAGAAAAATGTGAGGTGGCCTTGGTGGAACAAAATTCAACCCAGTCTGCATCTTTAGAGTCAGGGGATACCCCATTTTTAGTATAATTTTTTTTTTATGTATCAAGCTTACTTCATGAAGAGGGGTTGTGATGCATGGCAGGCGACTACAGCATCCTCCGGGGGGGGGGGGGGGAGGCTTATCATGGGACCGTGGTTCTGGAGGCACCTGATTGGCCTTGACAGCTGTGGTATGCAGACCTAGTCAGGCTATCTGTTGTGCAGCCATGGAGATTGCCAGCACAGGTCGACTTACTGTCTCAGGGCCCAGTACGCATGCCTCAGTTGGATTGATTCTCACTTACGGCCTGGCTCTTGAAAGGATGAGGCTCAGGAAGAGGGGATATTCTCCAGCAGTGATTGCTACCCTCTTGTGAGCACGTAAACCTGCCACATCCTTGGCTTACATCAGAATCTGGCGATTTGTTTGAGGACTGGTGTGTCAACAGGGGCACTTCAGCCTTCTGAGCCACCATTTCAGAGATTCTGGCATTTCCTTATCGTCCCTCCAGTCCAGTCCCATACTTCGGAGTTGTACTTCCCTTCCAGCAGCTTGGAGACTGAGCATGCCATCTTTTTGATGACACCAGTGCACTTAAGCATCTGGCACCATCCACCAGCTCCAGTACGCTCAGTCTCCAAGCAGCTGCAGTGCTGGACTCACTGGAGGAACAACTAAGGAAAGAGTTAGGGACTTTGTATTAATTTTGTCTTTCCTTTCCATTGGGGGTAGTAGCAGACAGCAAAGAAACATAGAAATATGACGACAGAAAAAGACCATATGGCCTATCTAGTCTGTCCTTCCATATCAACAACTACAACAGTCCCCTTTTTTCCTTTAGAGATCCTCTGTGTTTGTCCCATGCTTTTTTGAATTCAGTTACTGTGCTCATCTATACCACCTCCACTAGGAGACTATTCCACGGATCCACCACTCTTTCCGCAAATAAATATTTCTGCAAATCACTCCTGAATCTATCCCCCTTCACCCTCATCCCATGTCCCCTCGTAGCAGAACTTGCTTTCAATTGAAAGAGGCTCTACCCCTGAACATTTATGCCACGGAGGTATTTAAACATCTCAATCATATCACCTCTATCCTGCCTTTCCTCTAAGGTGTACATATTAAGATCCTTAAGTCTGTCCTCATATGCTTTATAATGAAGACCACTAACCATTTTAGTAGCCACCCTCTGCACTGACTCCATCCTGTTCACATCCTTTTGAAGGTGCAGTCTCCAGAATTGCACACTATACTCCAAATGAGGTTGCACCAAAGACTTATATAGAGGCACTGTCACCTCCTTTTTTCTGCTAGCCATTCCTCTCCGTATGCACCCAAGCATCCTTCTAGCTTTTGCCGTTGCCTTTTCTACCTGTTTAGCTACTTTAAGATCATCAGACACAACCACGCCCATGTCCCGCTCTTCTTTAGTGGACAAAAGTACTTCACCCCTATACTATATTGCTCCCTTGGATTGCTGCAACCCAAATACATGACCTTACGTTGCATTTGGGCTGCAGGAAGAGATCAGGCAGGAAGCTTCTGAGCTGGCCAGAAGAGGGGTTCCCTTCTTCCCTCCCCCCCCCCCCCCACCACAATTGCCATCAGATCCATGGGAAGGAGGAGGCTTCGGGGGAGCTAAAGATCTCCAAAAAGGAAAGGGCTAGCGAGTGACAGACGGCTCCCAAACCCTTTACCAGGTGAGGAGCCACATGCCAGGCACAAGCCACCAAAGAGCGCTTCCATCCCCGTCTCATCACTGAAGCCTTGAAGCGCAGCTGAGTGTGGGAGCGGTGGACTGCACAAAGTGCCTCAGGTCGAAAAGCAGGTAATTTTCACCTGGGGGAGCAGCAGGGGAGGATTTGGAGAAGGCGCTCCGACGCATGGCTGCAGGCCGTGTAGTGGTGGCAGTCTAGCAGCAGCAGCAGGAGGTAGTTAGTGCAGGCAGCGGAGCATGGGAAAATCTTTTGGGGTTTTTCGCCAGGACAGCCTCTGCTGCTGCTCGTTTGTGCTCACGTCCTTTAGTTTAGTTTTAGACTACTTTTGGTTTCTTTTCTGCTGAATTTTGTTCTCCAGGAGTACAAAAAAAAAAAGAAAGATAAGGCCAGTCCCTTTCTTCATTTTCTTTCAGTTTCAGTTCGTCGGTTTTTGTACTTTTGTTTTTCAGGCTAGGCTGGGGCTAGGGGATAGCCCATTGACCATACCCACCAGGCCTCAGTGCTTAGTGTGCGGCTCGCGGAGAGGGGCGTGTGCCAAGAGTGCGAGATAAAGGCCCGGTCTGTGAAGCAGGTCCTTCATGAGTGTGCAGAGCAGGAGCATCCCTCAGACTGCAGGATGCAGCAGAGAAGGAGCCCAGGTTAGCGGGGACCGTTCTGCCACTGCTAGAGCCGGCGACCAAATCCCAACCTTCACCCAAGCTGTCCACATCCCAAGCCCTGGAGGATGGGATCCTAGGGGGAGTTTTACCGGAATTTGTCCTGCTGTTGCATAGGACTTTCTGTATGCGCCAGCAAGGAGCTGGTAGAGCGGCACAGGAGCGCTGCCGAAAAAGGTCAACATAGACGAGAGGGGATGAGCCAGCTGCAGATGCGACTAAGAAGCTTAGACCATCTGAAGACTGGGGAGAACAGTCACCTTTTGTTGGAAGGCTTGGAGGTCAAGTGCCTGGACAGAGATTGAAGGAGAAGAGCTAGAAGGAGATATCCTACCGGAGGAACAGGCGAGGATTGTACAGGTCTTCTGCCGGGAAGAGTTGCCGGCTCTCATTGTGGAGTCCTTAAAGGCCCTAAATATGCCTGCAGGGCTTCCGGTGGAAGAAGAAACGTCAGCAGATCCACTAATCCAGGCGGTGCGGAAGCCGCAGAAAGTGTTTCCAGTGCATAGAGTGGTCAGACAGATGATGTAGGATGAGTGGGACCAAGAAGGCAACAGTCCCAGTGGAAGGTAGCATGATGCTCAAGGATGTCCAGAATAGGAAATTGGACACCTTGTTAAAGCAAGCCTTTGATATCAACACCCTCTCATTTGCAAGCCTCCGCTGGTCACAGCGGGCTCTGCATCCGGGAAATGCAGCTAGGGACCCAGCAGGCAAGGCAGCTAAGCTGGAATCAGGAGCAGCATACCTTGCCAACACCTGCTACAATCTCATTAGAGGCCTCTCCAAGAGTATGGCTTCGATGATCTCTAGCTGCAGAATTGGGCAGTAGATGGTTCCTCTAAGGCCCGCCTTAGCAAGCTGCTGTTCAGGGGGAAGCTCCTATTTGGAGAGGAGTTGGAAAAGTTGGTGAAGGACTTGAGATTCCAAGGGTGGACGTCTACCTGAGGACAAGCCGAAGCAGAGTCATCGCGCCCCTACAGCGTAGGGCCAGCCATGGGACTTTAAGTTCTTTCGGGCATCCTGTCCGGCTCCCTATAAGTGGGGGCGTTTTCCCTCACGAGGCCAAGGGTTTTAGAGGTTTGGAGGAGCCGGGTAGTGGCTTTGGGGCCGCCGCCTCCTCTGGGCTGAAAGAAAGCACAATGAAGCAAGGGGGGACCCAGGCAGTGGTGCAGCCCGTGAGAGGTCAGCTGTGGGAATTTTACCCTGCCTGGGTCCAGACCATTTCCGACCTGTGGGTCCTGGAGGTTATCCAAGATGGCTACATGCTGGAGTTCGCATGCCCGGTGACCCAGTCCTTCGTTCTCTCTCCCTGCAGGTCGCGAGGCAGTGGCAGTAGAGGGCACCCTGGTGAGACTTCAGCAGTTAGGGGGCGTGGTGCCAGTCCAAGACCAGTATAGTTTAGGTCGATACACTATTTATTTCACAGTTCCCAAAAAGGAGGGCTCTTTTCGGTAAATTCTTGACCTCAGGGGGGTGAATCGTTGCCTGCAGGTGCTGCATTTTCACATGAAAACATTACAGTCGGTAATAGTGGCAGTTAGGAGCAGAGAGTTCTTGACTCTCTCAATCTCAGAAAAGCGTATTTACACATCCCATCCGCTCATCACCAGTGTTATCTCTGTTTTGCTGTGCCAATAGGACATTTCCAATTTCGGGCCTTGCCTTTTGGACTTGCCATGGCTCATTGTATCTTCACCAAGGTCATGATGGTGGTAGCTGCAGCACTTCGCAAGGAAGAGATCTTGGTGTGCATCCTTACCTCAACAGCTGGC
Organism: Ichthyophis bannanicus; assembly: GCA_033557465.1. Classification (NCBI taxonomy): domain Eukaryota; kingdom Metazoa; phylum Chordata; class Amphibia; order Gymnophiona; family Ichthyophiidae; genus Ichthyophis; species Ichthyophis bannanicus. The sequence goes on from CM066045.1 coordinate 62,227,570, forward strand.
TAATTTGGGCAAAGTCCAAGGACGAGAGTAGCGCACAACAGCGAGAGTGGTAGAGTTCCTGCAAAGTCTCAACTGAGTAGTCTAGTGCCAGCTGTGATGGAGAAGGTCCCTCTTACCCCTTAGAGAGAGATAAAACACAGGATCCAGCTTCAGGTTGGGAAAGAAAACAAAAGCACATGGCTCCTGGTTTCCCCAGCAACCGTAAACAGAGCAGGTCAGAAGAAGGGAAAACACGCCCCTGCTGTAGTTCAGTGCAGCAGTCACGAGTTAAGCCAGAACACCTGTTGGTGGGAGGAGCCAGGGTAAACCCAGGAAACCAGAGATTTAAGGGAAGTTCATTAGGAGGAGAGAGGAGGAAGGCAGCTGGAAAGGACGCAGCTGAGAAGGACACAGCTGGGAGGAGCACAGCCGGTAGCTCAGAGGAGAGCTCAGCCAAGAGCATGGCTGAAGACACAGCTCTTAGAACCGTCATGAGAAACAGAGGATTGCCTTAGGAATGAAGACTCAGAGGAATCTATGGTAATTGAGGATTCTCTGACCTTTGACTCAGAAGAGGAATTCAGCAGAGGAAACAAGCAGGGAGTTGGTACCAAGGAGCCAGGTACAAGTAACCCGGGTTTGGTGCTGGGAGCAAAAGGCAACCAAAAGGGAAACGTACTGGGAAGGCAGACTTGTATGCAGCGAGAAACTCCAAGGCTCACGTTTGCAGCTGATCCTAGAGGACAAAAGGAAACTCTCATAAGGAAGCCAAGAGGTAGGATAAGTGACCGGTATAAACAGAAAGCTGTCTTTAAGTGCTCTGATATTAACCCAGAAGGGTGGGGCTCCACATGCTGGGAATACTGTGGCAATTCACAACCGTGTATATCAAAAGGCTGTGAGGAAAAGTGCAATGTTGAAAAGATAGATGTGTGTTTAGAAACACCCTCTAGCAACTTGCAAACATTGCACTTTTCCTCACAGCCTTCTGATATACACGTTTGTGAATTGCCACAGTATTCCCAGCATGTGGAGCCCCACCCTTCTGGGTTAATATCAGAGCACTTAAAGACAGCTTTCTGTTTATCCTCCTCCCTAGCCTACCCTCCCCCCCTCCTTTCCTCCATGTGTCTCATGAATGTCTGCTCCCCTTTCCCTCTCTTCCTTGATAGTATGCTTGTATGCTCTCTCCTGACTTAAACTACCACTCTGTTCTCAGCTTTTCTTTTCTTTCTTTCTCTCCTCACCTTTTTCTCACAATTCATGGCGTTCTTATTCCTTTTCCTTTTCTACAGCCGAGTGCTTGTTTTAATTAACTTGCCTGATTTTATCTATTGTAAACTGCTCAGATGCCTACGGTATTGAGCGGTATAACAAGTTTTAATAAACATAAACATATACCGGTCACTTATCCTACCTCTTGGCTTCCTTATGAGAGTTTCCTTTTGTCCTTTAGGATCAGCTGCAAACGTGAGCCTTGGAGTTTCTCGGTGCATACAAGTCTGCCTTCCCAGTACGTTTCCCTTTTGGTTGCCTTTTACTCCTAGCACCAAACCCGGGTTACTTGTACCTGGCTCCTTGGTACCAACTCCCTGCTTGTTTCCTCTGCTGAATTCCTCTTCTGAGTCAAAGGTCAGAGAATCCTCAATTACCATAGATTCCTCTGAGTCTTCATTCCTAAGGCAATCCTCTGTTTCTCATGATGGTTCTAAGAGCTGTGTCTTCAGCCATGCTCTTGGCTGAGCTCTCCTCTGAGCTCCCGGCTGTGCTCCTCCCGGCTGTGCTCCTCCCGGCTGTGCTCCTCCCGGCTGTGCTCCTCCCGGCTGTGTCCTTCTCAGCTGCGTCCTTCTCAGCTGCGTCCTTTCCAGCTGCCTTCCTCCTCTCTCCTCCTAATGAACTTCCCTTAAATCTCTGGTTTCCTGGGTTTACCCTGGCTCCTCCCACCAACAGGTATTCTGGCTTAACTCGTGACTGCTGCACTGAACTACAGCAGGGGCGTGTTTTCCCTTCTTCTGACCTGCTCTGTTTATGGTTGCCTGGGAAACCAGGAGCCATGTGCTTTTGTTTTCTTTCCCAGCCTGAAGCTGGATCCTGTGTTTTATCCCTCTCTAAGGGGTCAGAGGGACCTTCTCCATCACTCGGCCCAGCAGCTTGAATATCTGGGAGCACACTTCGACACCCATGAAGGGAAAGGTTTCCTGCTGAGACTTTGGGCCCAGGGACTGAGGTACTTGGTGCAGCAGTTCCTCAGGATGTCGGAGCAGACAGCCTGGTATTATCTGCAGGTGCTGGGGACCATGGCAGCGATGCTTGAGTTCATGCCCTGGGCCAGAGCCCACATGCGCCCCTTTCAGAGGGCATTTCTCCACAGGTGGTCACACCAAAGTCATCCTTTGTTGCAGAGATGCCCTTGTCCTCAAGTAACTAGGAGAGTGCTCAGGTGGTGGCTCTGCCCGGGAAATTTGGAGGAAGGAATGCTCCTTGAGTCGCCACAGTGGTTCCCTCTGATGACCGATGCCAGTCTGGTGTGCTGGGGAGCCCATTGTGGACAATTCACTCAGGGACAATGGGACCCACAGGAAGTCACTTGGTCGATCAGTAGGCAAGAAATGAGGGCGGTGGCTCTGGCGATGCAGAGCTTCAGTCCCTGGCTGCATGGGAAGGGTTTTCTCAGACAATGCTTCCATGGTGGCTTATATCTATCACCAGGGAGGCACGGGCAGCATCGCATTGGAGGAGGCCGCCGAGATGCTGCTGGCCTGGGCGGAAAGCCATCTCCAAGCCTTGTCAGTGGCACATGTAGCGGGCGTAGACAACATGGTGGCAGATTACCACAGTCGGGTGCGGATAGACCTGTTTGAGTCGGTGCTCTGCCAGGAGGTGTTCTTGAAGGTGGCGCGCAGATAGGGCACACCAATCATGGATCTAATGGCAATGTGCGAGAGTGCCAAAGCCAGCCGTTTTTTCAGCAGGAGAATAGAACAGATGTCAGAAGGTCTGCATGCTCTGGTGCAGAAGTGGCCCGAGAAAGGGCCCTCTGTTTCCTCTGTAGGCACTCATAAGCAGGGTTGTGCAGCAGATCGAAGCACATCAGGGATTGGTCATCCTGATCGCCCTAGATTGGCCAAGGCGCCCGTTGTACACCAACCTCGTGCGGTTAGTGCAGGGGGAAGCCGTGGAGACTCCCGGCACAGGAGGACCTCTTGAGTCAGGGGCCGGTGCAAATGCCCCAGGTGGATTAATTCTCGCTTAATGCATGGCTCTTGAAAGTGCGCATTTGAGAAAGAGGGGCTAGTCGGGGCCAGTCATTACCACATTGCTGAAGGCCTGGAAGTGGTCCACTTCTTTATTGTACATCCATGTATGGTGCATTTTTGAGGCGTGGTGTGAGGAGAGTCAGTGTCGTCCATTCTCATCTACAGTGCCAGATATCCTGGAATTTTTTGCAGACCGATTTTGAGAAGGACTTGGCCGCTAGTTCCCTGAAGGTGCAAGTGGCAGTGATTTTCTGCTATCGAGGTAAGGTCCAGGGAGTATCAGGTTCACACCTGGATGTGGTGTGGTTCCTGAAGGCCTTGAGTCACCTTTGTCCACTGAGGCGGCCGGTGCCGCCAAGCTGGGACCTCAGTCTGATTCTGCTGGCCCTTACAGGGGAGCCCTTTGAGCCGCTGAGTTAGGCTTCGTTGAAGTACTTGACCCTGAAGACAGTTTCCCTGGTCGCAATCTGTTCAACGTGGAGGATTTCGGAACTGCAAGCCTTATCTCGTCGAGAGCCTTTCCTTTTGATTTCAAAAGAGAGGGTTATCTCTGTCCGGTGCCCTCGTTCCTGTTTAAGGTAATGTTGGTCTTTAATATAAATCAGCCCTTAAACCTGCCAGTGCTAGGAAGGATGGGGAGTGAGGAGGTGGATCCGCAGTTGCGGCTTTTGGATGTTCGGAGGGTTCTGCAGTGTTTGAAGAGCACGGCCTCGTTTCATAGGTCAGATCACCTGTTCGTGCTTTTTGGGGGGGCCACAAAAAGGTGAAGCAGCAATCGAGGCATTGATTTCTCATTGTATCAAGAAAGCAGTTGCATCGGTCTACATTTTGAAGGGAAAAGCAGTGGCGGTGGGATTGTGGGCACATCCAATGCATGTGCAGGCCGCCTCCTGGACAGAGTACAGCTTGGTGCCACCAGTTGAGATCTGTAGGGCAGCCAGGTGGACCTCCCTTCATATGTTTGCTAAGCATTACCGTTTGGATGTGCAAGCGGTAGGGGATGCCCATTTCGGGTCGACAGTGCTTCAGGCTGGTTTTGTGGGTCCCTCTCATATCTGAAAATGCTCTGCTACATCCCAAGGGTATGGGACTGGACTGGAGGGGGACGATAAGGAAAGTTAAATTAGATCTTACGTGCTAATTGGCGTTCCTTGTGGAACTCCAGTCCCGGATCCCTCCCTGATGGGCTAAGCTTAATAGTCTGTCTCGTGCCCTGGGCTGAAGAATGGGGGCCATTCATGGCTGTTGGCGTTGGGGGTGTTGTAGAGTAGGAGGGCAAGGTTTCGCAGCATCAGTTGCGGTGACAAGTGAAGCAGAAGTGCTGTTGTGCTTTTCAGTAGCCTGGGTGGTGGCCCAGTTTCTCGGGCAGTTTACAGGTAAGCCGCCTCGCGTGGGGGAGGGAATGTGGGAATCCCTTCTCTTGGGGGGGGAGGGAGCATAATTGTTTGGGTATGATTGACTACTTATTTGTTGCTTCTGTGTGTCTACTTTGCCAATAGTTTATTGGAGCTGGTGGGCAGTTCCAGCTGCTTAAGTGTACTGATGTCATCATAAAGATGACATGCTCAGTCTCCAAGCTGTTGGAAGGGGAGCACAACCCAGAAATACAGAACTGGACTGGAGTTCCTCAAGGAATGTCACTTAGCAGATATGGTCTAATTTATCTTTTTTCAGGCCGGCATCAACAAAGGCCTAGCGTCAAACTCTTTGTGTTCAGGTGGCGGCCTTTGCCTGTTACTGGGGGTGGATTCAATGTTTTATTTATTTATTTACATTCTCTTATATACCGCGCTATTCTGCATCAGTGCGGTTTACATTGAACAAACTGAAATTACATTGAACAGGGCATTACAACTTGGAGATAACTATTTTACAGGGAACATGGGCTATGGAGGGTTAAGTGGCTTGCCCAAAACCACAAGGAGCACCTGTGGGACTAGAAACCCCAGTCCTTCCGGCCCAAGGTTGCTGTCCTCTAGTGGGATTTGAACCCCAGACCTTCCGGCCTGAAGTACCTTGCCCTAACCACTAGGCCACTCCTCCACTCCTCTGTTGCCATCTCACCCAGATGTGGCTCGCTTTCTGCAAGCTGAGCAGCATATCAGTCTGCCTTTATGTACTTCAGTACCCAGTTGGGACCTAAATTTGGTCCTGTCGGTATTGAGGAAAGCTCCCTTTGAACCCCTGGAGACAGCTACTTTGAATTACCTCACCTTGAAGTTGGCGTTTCTTGTGGCACTCGATGAGACAAGGATTTGAGCTGCAGGTGTTATCTTGTAGAACATATTTTCTCTTGCTCTCTAAGGAAAAGGTGGTTTTATGTCTGGTACCCTCCTTTCTCTCTAAGGTAGTGTCCGTGTTTCACCTGAATCAAATTGTGGTGTTGCCAGGCTTCCCGGACACCGCAGACCGGGATCTGCGTTCCTTAGACATGTCGAGTACTTCGCTATCTGAAGTGCACTGTACTGTTGCGGAAATCAGATTGTTTGTCCTCTTTTGGGGGGCTTCTTGAGGAGGCTGCCTCCAAGGCTTCTATTGCATGTTGGCTCAAAGAAACGATAGCCTTCTTGTAGCTATTGAGAAACAAAGCACTGCTGGAGGGCTCTGTGCCCGTTCCACTCTGGTACAGAAGACCTCTTGGGCTGTGTCGAGTCTCGTGCCGTCAGCGGACATTTGCAGGGAGGCCACTTGGTCATCGTTGCATTCTTTTGTGAAGCACTACCGGTTGGATTTGCAGGTGAGATCGGATGCTTGTTTCGGGGTTCAGGTTCTGGAGACCAGGCTTGCGAGTCCTGCCAGTATCTGAGTACTTCTCTGGTATATCCTGGTAGTCTGTACTGGACAGGAGGGACGCTATGGAAGGTGAAGATAGACCTTACCTGGTAACCATTGTAAATTACAGAGATTGTAGAGATGTTCTCAAACCACCTGCTTTTAGTGATAAGACGTACCACCGGATTCTGTATCAACTGCAAAGACCAAATATCATACGAGGGAAGCCCAAGAAATAGTCTATTACAATAGTCAAGTGATGAGAAAACCAGATCTTGAACCACAATATGCAGAATCTCCAGGAACAAGCAGGAATGTAGTCATCACGTATGGGTATAGTCGGTACCGACGGAGCCTGTGCGGGAACGCTCCCCAGCGTCCAATTAGAAAGCTTTTGGGAGCATCCCACAGCGCCTGCGTGCTTCCTTTCCCGCCTTTCCCAACTGCCTCTCTCCAGTTTTTTCGTTTTCCGCAGAGCCAGCAGGTCGTGTTCCTGTCACCGCAGAAAATTTTCCTTCTTTTTTGTGGTCACGTCTGCCTTCCTCGACGCTTTACCGGTACCGCCAGTTTTTCTTTCTTTTCTTTAAAAAAAAAAAAATCTTAGTACTTTTTTCCCATTTTTTCCAGGTGCACGCACCATTTTTGGGCCTTAGGCCCAAGATTTTTTCCATAATGGAAAAACCCTCTTCGGGTTTTAAAAAGTGCACCAAGTGTGGCGGTACCATCTCCGTCACCGACACCCACGAATGGTGTCTGAAATGTTTAGGTCCTGACCATTCCATCTCGGAATGTATGGCCTGTGCCATGATGTCCAAGAGAGGTTGACAGAACCGAGCTGCCAAGCTCAGTACCCTGTTTCCCTCTGATGCAGCTTCGGTGGCATCGACGTCTTCCAGGGCTGCTTCTTCCTCCCGTGGATCTCAGGTAACCAAACACAAGTCTAGCCGGTCCTCAAAGGGTAGATCTCCTTCTAAGCATCAAGATGCCTCTGGCGTTGCCCTTGAGGATTCTGCACCAGCAAAATTGCCCCAGCGGGAGGCTTCGGCTTCCAAAGCATTATCGGGGCTCCAGGACGTTCTCGAGGCCTCAACCTCGGTAGAACTACTGGTGCCATGCTCTGGGGTACAGGCGATCTTCTCCGGTACCAACATCCAGGCATCGGCAGCGTTGATAGACCAGAGAGTCCTGGCTATTGAGCGCAGTCTGGCGGCTCTCCTTGCAGCATCGACGCCCTCGGAACCGCGTCGGACATTTCAACCGGTACTGGTACTGATAGCATTGACATCGGTGTCCGCATTGCCGGCACCCAGTCATGCGATGCCTTCCGGTACCTATACTCCGGTAACGATTGTTCCCGGTACCGACTTCAGTCGGTATGGGTATCAGGCTCTTTAAGAGCACCCGGACAGGCGGTACTTCGAGTCCTCAGAGGAATCTGAAGATTCTGATAGTTCTGTCGATGCAGGAATGCTTCTCCCAGAGGAGCCCTCCTCCCCTAAGCGCAGGATGTCTCCTCCAGAAGATATTTCCTTTCAAGATTTTATCAGGGAGGAGCTCCGGGGTCTCTCCATTACTGTGGCCCCTGAAACAGAGCCCAGAGCAAAGGAGTTGGAAATTTTACAATATCCCAAAACTCCTAAGGAGGCAGCTACCTTGCCCATCCATGAGATCTTGCATGATCTTATGTTAAGAATGTGGGAGACACCTCTTACCACCTTGCCTCATTCTCGTAGACTGGATACTCTATCGAGTCCCTCCTTGTCCTGGTTTCCAAAAAACTCAGCTTCCTCACCACTCTATTGTAGTGGAATCAGGATCAAGAGTGCAGAGGCATGCTTCTAATCCTCCAGGATGTGAGTGCAGAACTTTGGATGCTTTTGGACGTCGTGTCTTCCAAGCTTCCATGCTTTCTGCCAGGATCAGTTTCTATAGTCTATACATGGGAATGTTCCTAAAGGAAGTCACAGGTGATTTAGAGGCTTTGAGTCCTCTTCTTCCTGAGGATAGAAGGCAGGATTTTCTCACATTGGTCAAACATGCCCAAGATGTTTCTAAATTTGTCAACCGTGCAGCTTTTGACTGTTTTGAGTGCATAAGCAGAACCTCTGCCATTGCCATAGGTGCATGTAGAATTGCTTGGCTCCAGGCATCTGATCTGGAGCTCTGGGTACAAGACAAACTGGGAAATATCCCTTGTACTGGTGAGAATCTGTTTGGTAAAGATTGGCAGTAAAAGGCCAATGAGTTGGATGCTGACAACTCCACCTTGGACAGATTATCCAAGTCCACAGCTGAACCTGCTAGAAAGAAATCTTTCAAGAAACCATTCTTTTCTAAAAAAGAAAATATATTATCCTGCTTATTCTCAGCAGGGACGTTCTGCAGGTCAGCTTGTCAGGAAAGGTCAGCAACCACCCAAACAAAGGAAAGCAAAGACTGCTAAGCCTCAGCCGTCCCAGCAGGCTCAGCCTCCACAAGGCCTTTGACTTTCTGCTAGAGAACTTAGGCTTCCTGGCTCTCGTTGGACCAGAGTCTTCCATCATTCCAGGAAGGTTGTGTCACTTTGCCCCCAGATGGGGGCAGATAACAGCAGAGCATTAGACACACTCCATCATAAGAGGGGTACAAGCTTCATTTTTCAGGCATGCCCCCTCCCACAATGTTAAGACAGTTCAATTCTCTGACCTCTCTCATCAACCTGTTAGGTCAGGAGGTCTCTATGCTTCTTGCCCAAGGGGCAATAGGAGAAGTACCCATCCATCAGCAGGGTACAGGATTTTACTCCCCCTATTTCCTTATCCCAAAGAAAACAGGGGGATACAGACCTATCTTGGACCTCAGAGAATTGAACAAATTCCTTGTCAAAGAGAAATTCAAGATGATTACTCTTGGAACTCTGCTGCCATACCTTCAGAGTCAGGATTGGCTTTGTTCTCTAGATCCCAAGGATGCGTACACCCATGTTCTCATCCATCCATCTCACAGACGGTTCCTTCGGTTCCTTTTTCAAGAAAAGCACTGCCAATACAGGGTGCTTCCATTTGGCCTGGCCTCAGCACCTAGGGTGTTCAAGAAATGCATGGCTGTGGTAGCAGCATTTCTCCGCACTCTAGGGATATTCGTCTTCCCCTACTTAGACGACTGGCTCATTCGAGCCCCAACAGTCAGAGGCCAGGACTTCTCTATCCTGCACAATGCGTATCCTTCAGTATTTGGGTCTGGTAATAAACATCCCAAAATTCAGTCTAACTCCCACTCAGTCTTTGGAGTTCATAGGAGCGTTGCTGGATACCAGAAAGGCAAGGGCCTATCTTCCCCAGGCCCGTTGCCTTCGCATGGTGCAGTTAGCTTCTCAAGCAGTGCTAAAACCTCATCTCACTGCCCAAGAAATGTTACAACTATTAGGCCACATGGCATCTACTGTGCATGTGGTTCCCTATGCTCGCCTCCATATGAGGGCAGCCCAGTGGACTTTATCCACTCAGTGGACCCAGGCATCAGGATGCCTGTCAGACAAAATAGCAAACACAAGTCGCCTTATTTTGTCCTTCCAGTGGTGGAAGTCCACTCAAAACCTGTTGCTGGGGTCCCCTTTTCAACAACCCTTACCCCAGGCAACTCTCACAACAGATGCTTCTCCGATGGGTTGGGGAGCTCATCTGTAAGACCTCGCCACCCAAGGCACCTGGTCTCCACAAGAAACTCATCTGTACATCAGTCTCTTGGAGCTCAGAGCAATCTTCCTTGCTCTTCGAGTGTTCCATACCCTGCTCAGCTACAAGACAGTCCTCATTCATACGGACAATCAAGTAGCCATGTTCTACATGAACAAGCAGGGTGGAACAGGCTCTTTGTCGCTTTGCAACGAAGCTTTGCGACTATGGGCCCTCGCCAGAGAGCATCAGATTCATCTCCTGGCAGTATATCTTCCAGGCATACAAAACTCTTGGGCAGACAGACTCAGTCGAGTTCTGCTTCCACACGAGTGGTCTCTGCATGCAGACCAGGTGGCCAAGATTTTTCAAATTTGGGGAACCCCAGACATAGACCTCTTTGCAAGTCCGTGGAATGCCAAACTTCCCTGGTTCTGTTCCAGAATTCCGGCTCAGGGGGCTCAGGCCAGGGATGCTTTCCTCCTTTACTGGGGTGAAGACGTACTGTACACCTTTCCACCCATTCCCCTAATTCCCAAAACCCTGTTCAAGCTTCAGAGAGACAGAGGCCATATGATTCTCATAGCTCCACATTGGCCATGGCAAGTGTGGTACCCTCTGCTTCTATATCACTCGAGCTCCCTCCCTGGAGTTGGGGTCTGCTCCAGATCTCCTATCTCAGGAGGACGGAATGTTATGGCATCCCAATCCCCAGTCTCTGCATCTGAGGGCTTGGTTGCTGAAGGCCTAGATCTCCATGATCTTAACCTCCCTCAGCAAATAAAGGGTAGATGTATTACAACTATTAGATAAACTGAAGAGTAGCAAATCACCTGGGCCGGATGGTATACATCCAAGGGTGTTGAAAGAACTGAAATATGAGATTGCAGACCTGCTATTAATAATCTGTGAACTATCATTAAAGTCATCTCTAATACCTGAAGATTGGCGGATCGTTAATGTAACACCAATTTTTAAAAAGGGTTCGAGGGGTGATCCGGGAAACTACAGACCGGTGAGCCTCACGTCAGTACTGGGAAAAATGGTAGAAACCATCATAAAGAATAAAATTACTCAGCATGTAGATAGTCATGACCTAATGGGAGACAGCCAACATGACTTTAGACAAGGAAGATCTTGTCTTACTAATCTGTTATGTTTTTTTGAAGGTGTGAATAAACAGGTGGACAAAGGTGAGTCGGTTGATATAGTGTATCTGGACTTTCAGAAAGCCTTTGACAAGGTGTCCCTCATCAGAGACTTTTGGCAAAACTAAAGAGTCATGGGATAGGAGGCAGTGTTCTACTGTGGATCAGGAACTGGTTAAAAGACAGAAAGCAGAGGGTTGGGCTAAATGGCCAATTTTCCCAATGGAGAAAGGTGAATAGTGGTGTAGCCCAGGGATCTGTGCTGGGTCCGCTGCTTTTTGACATATTCATAAATGACCTGGAAAGTGGAATAACGAGTGAGGTTATCAAATTTGCAGATGACACAAAACTATCTAAAGTTGTTAAAACCCAAGAGGATTGTGGAAAATTGGAAGAGGATCTTGATAAATTGGAAGACTGGGCATCAAAATGGCAGATGAAATTTAATGTGGACAAGTGCAAAGTTATGCACCTAGGGAAGAACAACCCAAACTATGGTTACACGATGCAAGGTTCCACATTAGGAACCACCACCCAGGAAAAATATTTAGGCATCATTGTGGATAACATGTTAAAACCCTCGGCCCAGTGTGCAGCGGCAGCCAAGAGAGCAAATAGAATGCTAGGTATCATAAGGAAAGGAATGAAAAATAAAACAAAAGATATTATAATGCCTCTATACCGTTCCATGGTGAGACCGCACCTTGAATATTGTGTGCTATTCTGGTCGCCGTATCTTAAAAAGGATATAGCGTTATTAGAAAAGGTTCAGAGAAGAGCTACCAAAATGGTAAAGGGGATGGAAGTATACTCACTATGAAGAAAGGCTAAAAAGGTTAGGGCTCTTTAACCTGGAAAAGAGACGGCTGAGGGGGAGATATGATAGAAGTCTATAAATTAATGAACAGAGTGCAACGGGTAAACGTAGATCGACTGTTTACGTTATCAGAATATAGGAAGACTAGGGGACATGCAATGAAGCTACAGGGTAAACTATTTAAGACTAATAAAAGAAAATATTTTTTCACTCAACGTGTAATCAAACTCTGGAATTTGTTACCGGAGGATGTAGTAAAGGCTGTTAGTGTAGCTGGGTTTAAAAAAGGTTTGGACAAGTTCCTGGAGGAAAGGTCCATAAACCATTATTAAGAAGGGACCCAGGATATCAATGCTTGACCTAGTACAAGCATTGCAGAACCTGTCTCTTTTGGGGAAACTGCTAGGTACGTATGACCTAGATTGGCCACTGTTGGAAACAGGATACTGGGCTTGATGGACCTTGGTCTGACCCAGTATGGCATATCTTATGTTCTTATCCTTTATGCTTCCAGGAAGCCTTCCACAAGATGCTCTTATGCTTTCAAGTGGAAAAGGTTTACCATATGGTGTTTGCAGAAGGGTCTTAACCTCATTGCCATACCTCTGGAATCATTACTGGAGTACCTCCTTCATTTATCCAATGCAGGACTTAAGACTAACTCAGTGAGGGTCCATTTGCTTGCTATTGCAGCTTCCTTCAAGCCTCTAAATGGACAACCTATTTCCTCCCATCCTCTTATAGCAAGATTTATGAGAGGCCTTCTGCTAACTAAGCCTCCCATTAAGCCACCTCCTGTGGCATGGGACTTAAATTTGGTTCTTGGTCAGCTCATGAAGCCACCTTTGGAACCCTTAGCTACTACCTCTTTGAAATTCCTTTCTTGGAAGGTTATCTTTCTCATTGCAATCACATCAGCACGTCGCATCAGTGAGTTGCAAGCACTAGTTGCTGATCCACCTTATACAAGGTTCCATCATGACAAGGTAGTCGTTAGGAGTTATCCATGCTTTATGCCAAAGGTGGTGCCAAGCATTTGTGGAACCTGTCTCTTTTGGGGAAACTGCTAGGTACTTATGACCTAGATTGGCCACTGTTGGAAACAGGATATTGGGCTTGATGGACCTTGGTGTGACCCAGTATGGCATATCTTATGTTCTTACATATCTCTGGTTCCTCTGTGGATACTCTGTCCACCTTTGATCTATCTAGTGGGCATTAGGGATACCCTCCAGGGCTTTTTCCTTCCCACCGGAGTTACAGCGAATGGTTTCTGTGGCGGGGGATCACCCTGGCGCAGTCTTAAGGAGTGCTTGGCATTGGGTAGTATTTATGCCTGGTCTCCGGAGAACTTGGAATGGCAGCTTCATTTTCCCAAGGTGAATGCCTTGGTCACAGCAGTAAGGAAGCGTACCATCATTCCCAGTCCTGGAGGGCACCAAACCAGTCAGATTTTTGGGATATCCCTAATGAATATGCATGAGAGATTTGTATACACTGCCCCCATTGTATTCAAATTTATATATTAAGAAACATAGAAACATAAAAAAATGAAGACAGAAAAAGACTACATGGCCTATCTAGTCTGTCCTTCCATAACAACTACAATAGTTCCCTTTTTTCCTTTAGAGATCCGCTGTGTTTGTGCCATGCTTTTTTGAATTCAGGTACTGTCCTCATCTTTACCACCTCCACTGGGAGACTGTTCCACGGATCCACCACTCTTTCTGTAAAGAAATATTTCCGCATATCACTTCTGAATCTATCCTCGTTCACCCTCATCCCATGTCCCCTCATAGCAGACCTTGCTTTCAATCGAAAGAGGCTCTCCCCCTGTGCATTTATGCCACGGAGGTATTTAAAAGTCTCAATCATATCACCTCTGTCCCTCCTTTCCTCTAAGGTGTATATATTAAGATCCTTAAGTCTGTCCTCATATGCTTTATATGCTCCCTCATCTACTTTGTCGTTCCCAAAAAGGATGGCTCCTTTCGTCCTATTCTGGATCTTGAGGTGGTCAACCACAGTCTGCGTGTTCGTTTCTGTATGGAGATGCTGCGGTCTGTCATTCTCTCAGTGTGGTAGGGCAAATTCCTCATTTCTTGGATCTGGCAGAAGCTTACTTTCATATTCCCATCTGGGAGGATCAACAGCACTTCCTGAGATTTGCGACACTGGGCTAGCATTTCCTGTTTTGCGCACTTCCATTCAAATTGGCGACAGCGCCCACAACCTTTTCCAAGATTATGGTAGTGGTCATAGCAGCTCTGAGACACGAGGGAGTGCATGTGCATCCCTATTTGGATGACTGGTTCATCCAGGCCAAAACCCAGACGGAGGCCCCTCAGTCGGTGCAATGTGTGATCCAGCTTCTCGAGGAACCTGGCTGGGTGATCAATCACAGCAAGAGCTGCTTGATGCCATCCCAGAGCCTGGAATTTCTTGGGGCTCTCTTCGATACATGGCTGGGGAGTTTGTTTCTGACAGCGGAGTACTGGGTCAAGTTCACCTCGCAACTCCGGGAGCTTTTGGCCATCTCAGCCCCCAGTACAGTTATCTGCAGTTTCTGGGAGCAATGGCAGAGACCCTGGAGTTGGTGCCCTGGGTGCAGGCACGTATGCAGCCCCTACAATGGGCATTACTCTCACGTTGGTCCCCATGTATGGACAACTTCTCATCGCGCTTATCACTTCCTATGTCTGTGTAGTGCAGTCTCTCTCTTGGTGGGCTTCTCCCAATAGGATGCTTCGGAGGATGCCTCTCGAAACGCCAGTTTGAATAATTGTTACGACAGATGCCAGTCTCACTAGATAGGAGGCTCATTGTCTGAGCCAGCAGCCCAAGGTCGGTGGTTCCCTTGGAAGCCAAGTGGCCCGTCAATCGGCTCGAGGCGAGAGCTATTCATCTGACCCTGTTGCTTGGGTCAGGGTCGTGCAGAGTCCTCTCTGACAATGCTGCAGCCATGGTGTGTGTGTCAATTGTCAGGGTGGAACTAAGTGCCTGGAGGTGGCGCAGGAGATGTCCTGTCTTGTTCCCATGGGTGGAGCGGAACTTGCAAACCCTTTCAGCTCAGCACATCACCAGAGGAGGATGTGCAGGCCGTTTATCTCAGCTGTCATCTTCTTGATCTCAGAGAATGGAACTTGTTCCGTGGGCCTTCACTCACATTGTGGAGCATTGGGGAGTGTAGAGAGCAGACTTGATGGCAACTGCTGTCAACTCCAAGGCTCCCATCTTTTTACAGTTGCTACAGGGAGACCATGTCCCAAGGGGTGGATGCTCTGGTCCAGCCATAACCTCGGTTTCCTCTCCTCTGTGTTTCCCCCATGGGCCATGATAGCCCGGTTGCTTCGGAGGATAGAGGAGCATCCTTGGTGTTTCTGGTTGCTCCGGATTGGCCATGTCACCCTTGGAATGTGGACCTTATTAGCCTGCTGGTGTCGAAGCCTCTGAGTTCAGCGGAGCTTATTGTGTTCCACCTCTCATGTCCATGTTTGGTGTCTCTTTGAGAGCTGGTGCCATTGGTGCTGGATTTCTCCATGGCATGCCTTAATACCTTCAATCCTGGCATTCCTCCAGGATGGCCTGGAAAAGGGGCTGGTGTGGTGTTCGTTGAAGGTTAAAGTGACGGCTCTTTCCTGCTTCTACACCCCAATAGCAAGTTGTTCTCTGGCGGCACGCTGGGATGTAGCATGTTTTTTTTCAGGGTGTTTGGGAGTGTTATTCTCTAGTCTGGCCTGTAGTACCACCTCAGGATATGGGACTCGTTCTGCGAGCTCTCATGTCCTCCTTTTGAACCTCTTAACTAGGCTACTGTGAAAAATCTCACCTTGATGGTGATCTTTTTGGTGGCTGTTACCTTTGGCCTGAGAGATCTCGCAGGCACTTTTCTGTTGCGGCACCCTTTTTGTCCTTTTCGTCCAAGGGAGTGACCCTGTGTCCAGTGCCTTCCTTTTTGCCCAAGGTACGCTCGCCCTTTTATGTCAATCAGGTTATTTCTCTGGCCGCTTTTTCTCAGAAACAGTGCTCTGGTAAAGATAAGGACCTCTGCCTTATGGATGTCCACCGAGTGCTTTTGTGTTACCTTGAGGTGATAAATGCCTTTCATCTTTCAGATCGCCTCTTTGTCCTCTTTTCTGGGTCTCGTAGGAGTTGGGCGTCATTTAAAGCTACCCTTAGCTGCTGGATAAGAGGCAATTGCTTCAGCTTATTTGCAGGGTAAGCCAGTTCCTGTTGGCGTGAAGGCCCAAGCCACTTCCTGGGTGAAATCATTCCGTGTTTTGTCCTTGGATATCTGCAAAACTGTCACGTTGTCTTCCTTGTCTGTTTGCAAGGCATTACCATTTTAATGTCCAAGGTAAGGCAACGGTATGTTTTGGATCAAGTGTGCTCACAGCTGCGATTTCTTCCCACCCAGTAGTGGAGTAGCTTTGGTACTTCCCATTCATCTGAACTGTATTAGTCTAGCAGGAAGATCTGGAAGATGAAATTTTATTTACAGTTAATTTCTTTTCCTAGAATCTACAGCCTACCCACTTTTCAACCTTGTGCCTTACCAGGTGATGTGTTGTCTGTGCAGAGCTTATGTATATAGTTTGTTCGCTGTTGGCCTTTTAGTTGGGCCCCTTCAGAGGATTTTCAAGAGTTCCCTCTGCTTGTTATGAAATACTGGAGTGTGCCCCTAGCTGCACCAGGTTTTATGCCAGTGGTGGTGATGCCCAAAAATTACCAAAATCCCAAGGGCAAAAGAGAAAAGCATGCCCACAAGTAATTCAAATCATCAAATGGCCAAACCCCAAATCAAAGCATTCTCCCACATAAAATTTGTTTTGTCAGACGGCGTCTGTGTGAGGTATCTACTACTACAACAGAACTAGTCCATTTTAATCATATTTGCAGTAAAACCCAAAGCAATTTAACTGTATATTAAAGAACCAAAGTACTTACCTGGACCAACAGATTCCAGCACGAGAGCCAACACTTGAGCGGGGTCATTCACAAGCGATATTTTTGGTGAGCTTTAGCCTGACACAGGGTCTTCTATTTTGACCCAAAACGCAGTGCTGTGTTGCTGATTACCCTGCTCAAGTGTTGGTTCTCATGCTGCAATCTTTTGGTCCAGATAAGCACTTTGGTTCTTTAGTGATGATGGCATGGCATTGTTTGAGTTTTTTCTTTCTCTCCGTCATCTGCTAGCAAGGGGAGATAACCATTCACCTAGACTGGTCTGGCAGGATTCCAGGAAAGGAAATTAACGGTAAGTTCCTGATCGTGTAGCCAGTCTAGTCCCGGACTTCAGGGTTGTCCATCTCATACAGCAGCTTGGAGACTGAGAAACTCCTCCTTTTCTGATGTCACTGGTATATCCATCTGGGAGCCTCCTCCTGCCCTCAGTTCTTCAGTCTCCAAGCAGCTGGATGGATGGGTGAGCCTGGAAGTCCGGGCTCACTATAGAAACTCTTCAGAGTTAGTTTTGAAGTGATAGTTAGAGTAGCCTTGGCCATTTTCAGCAGAGCCCTTCTGTTTGTTGGAGAGGACTGTGTCTTTCAGTTTACAGAGCTGTCCTCCCATCTTGGCCTGCGTCCCCTGCCCCCTAACCAGGTCGGGGCCTCTGTTGGTGGGCCAGGGTGCTTTGCCCGAGGCAGCTCCGGTTCTTTGATTCTGATCAACTGAAACCGGGGCTGCGCAGGTTTTCTGCCGGCGTTTTCAGAAGTATTGCCTGAGCCGCGCTGAGCAGTTTCCCTGCGGGCAGGCGGGCGGGCACCCCCCCCCCCCCCCCCCCCCCCCGTGTCGGCGATCCTCAGCCAGTTTGTTTCTCTCGGGCTGGTTTCCTTACCTCAGTGTCTCCTGCGGGTGCGTGAGAGCTTGTTCAGCGGCACTGTCCAGGGGCTGTTGCGATTTGCCGACAAAGGTAAGGGGGCCGTTTTCTTCCCCGCGGAGCTTGTCTCGCGGAGGTTATTTTTGGCGCGCTAAAGCTGTCGGTTCGGCCTAGGCCTCGGCCTCGTGCCGGCGGCGCGCACAGAGCAGCGTGGGAGAGAGTCTGTTTTGGCGGGATTTGCTTTTTCCTTTTTTTCCCCCGCGTTCTCAGGGGCCCCACAGTTTTTGCGATTTCTAACGTGCCTTTATGCTTTTTCTCAAGCTTCTTTTTCAGTTGATTTTCCAGTTTATTTTTCAGTTTTATTTTTGAGTTTTCTCCCGTTGCGATTCAGGACCGCCCTCTTTTTGCTTTGGCTGGTTCTTTGGGCGCCCGTTCTGGGGGTGTGTGTTTTAGCCATGTCTCCCAAGCCGACCTGCATGGTTTGTGGGGCCAAGCAGTGCACAGACTCGGGCTTGTGCCATGCCTGCGTTAGAGATGCCTCTGGGCTGCCACCGCAGGAGTCTCAATTAGAGTGTCAGAGTCCTGAGAGGGGGCTCTTGGCAGAGTTAGGACTTGAGAGGGCCGTGGAGGAGCCGCTGCCAGGTCCATCCTCCCGACCAGATTCTGTGCATTCCCCAGGTCCCGGGGCTTTAGGGCTCAATTCCATTTTTTCCAGAGAGTTTGTTACTCTACTCCAGCAGGTTTTTCTTCGGGACAGTCCGCCTGTGTCTGTCCCCACTACTCTGCTCTCAGGAAAGCGACGGGCTGCGCCTTTGCAGGGAGATCAGACTCCTCCAGAGCCTAAGAGGGCCCGAGAGGAGGTGGAGCCAGGGGACCAGTCTGTGATCTCGGAGGGGCCACGTTCGGAGGACGAGGACTTGGCGTTGGAGGAAGAATTGGAAGAAGGGGAGCTGTCTGAAAAGGAAGACCAAGCCAGAGTGGTCCGGGTGTTCCGCAGGGAGGAGCTACCGGCGCTCTTGGTGGAGACGTTGAAGGTGCTCAATATGCCGGTGCCTGGTTCAGCGGCTGACGCCTCCCTCGAGGACCCCTTGCTTCAGGTGTTTAGGAAGGAGCAGAGAGCTTTTCCTGTTCACCGGTGTTTCATGAGATGATTCAGGAGGAGTGGAGCCTTCCTGAAGCCCCTCTGAAGGGAGCTCGAGTGATGTCCCGGCTGTATCCCTTGCCTGACCAAGACAGGGAGCTGTTCAAGTCGCCCAAGGTGGACGCTGCGGTCTCGGCAGTTACGAAGAAGACCACCATTCCCGTCGAGGGGAGTGCAGCCCTCAAGGACGGTCAGGATCGCAAATTGGATGGCCTTTTGCGGCAGGTGTTTGATGTGAATGCTCTCTCCCTACAAGCGGCCATCTGCGGGGCTTGGGTGGCCAGAGCATGTCTCCGATGGGCTCAGCGGCTGCCCGGTAACACAGACGAGCGGTCGGAAGACGCGGCCCGGTTGGAATCGGGTGCGGCTTATTTGGCGGACATACACTACGATCTTATGCGTGGACTCTCCAAGAGCATGGCGTCGGCAGTCGCAGCGCGCCGTTACCTTTGGTTACGTAACTGGGCGGCCGACTCCTCATCCAAGGCTAGGCTTAGTAAGCTTCCTTTCAAGGGTCGCCTCCTGTTTGGGGAGGATCTTGAGAAGTTAGTTAAGGAATTGGGAGAGTCCAAAGGGGGTAGGTTGCCCGAGGACAAGCCTAAACCGTCTCGAGTGTCCGCTTCGGGTAGGGGACAACTACGGGATTCCCGACGTTATCGCTTCCAGAGATTCCCCACAGGACAGAGGGGGCCGTTTTCCCTCTAGGAACCAAGGTTTTCGGGGGTTTCGAGGAGCAGGAAGGGGGTTTGGTCCTTCCTCGGCCTCGGGCCTTTCCAACCGAAAGCCGCAATGAGATCAGGGGGGCCCAGGCGCCCCTCCCCGCCGTAGGGGGGCGTTTGCAGGATTTTTATTCTGCCTGGGCCCAAATTACAACAGATCAGTGGGTACTAGAGGTCATCCGCGAGGGCTATGCACTGGAGCTGCTTCGTCCGGTGCGCGACGCCTTCGTCCTGTCTCCGGGCAGGTCCGAGGCAAAATCGCGGGCTCTGCGGGAGACAGTGCAAAGGCTGTTGGATCTCAAGGCCATAGTACCCGTGCCCCCAAACGAGTGCGGCTCCGGTCGATACTCCATATACTTCGTAGTGGCGAAGAAGGGCGGAGGGCTTCGGCCTATCCTAGATCTCAAGAGAGTGAATCGGTGCCTGCGGGTCTCGTCCTTTCACATGGAGACTCTGCGATCGGTGATAGTAGCAGTTCAAAAGGGGGAGTTCCTCACGTCCCTCGACCTCTCCGAGGCTTACTTGCACATTCCCATACGGAAGGATCATCACCAGTTTCTCAGGTTTGCGGTTCCTTTCGGCCATTTCCAATTTCGAGCTCTGCCCTTCGGGCTGGCCACTGCGCCGCGCGTCTTCACAAAAGTGATGGTGGTTGTGGCGGCGGCCTTGAGGAAGGAAGGTATACTCGTCCATCCTTATCTGGACGACTGGCTGATTCGGGCAAAGTCGAGGTCAGAGAGCGAAGTAGCGACAGCCAGGGTGGTGTCCCTTCTGGAAAGTCTCGGTTGGATAATCAACCCGGCGAAAAGTCGGATGGTGCCCACTCAATGTTTGGAGTACCTAGGAGCGCGCTTCGATACAGTCAGGGGGAAGGTCTTCCTGACGGAGCAGAGGGCTCGGGGACTTCGTCTCCTCTTGCGGAGTTTTTTGCGCCGCGACAGACCGTCGGCCTGGCACTACCTCCAACTTTTGGGCACCATGGCGGCAGCGATAGAGACGGTGCCCTGGGCAAGGGCGCATATGCGACCGTTGCAAAGGGCGTTGCTCCGCCGTTGGTCTCATCAGAACGATCCCCTATCTCGACGGCTGCCGTGTTCCGAGGAAACGCGTCATGCGCTGAAGTGGTGGTTGGCTCCGCGCTCCCTGCAGAACGGGAAAAGCCTGGAGACCCCAGAGTGGATTCCCGTGATGACAGACGCCAGTCTCCTGGGCTGGGGAGCCCATTGTCTGGGGATCTTTGCGCAGGGGGCGTGGTCGGATCAAGAGAGAGCGTGGCCGATCCAATCGTTTGGAGTTGCGGGCGATCGCCTTGGCGCTAATGCAGTTTCGCAGCCTTCTGGCAGGAAAGGCGGTCCGAGTGTTTTCCGACAATGCGACGGCAGTGGCCTATGTCAACAAGCAAGGAGGAACCACGAGCGCCGCGCTCGAATACGAGGCCGAAACACTATGCGAGTGGGCCGAAGCGAATCTGCTGGACCTCTCGGCAGCCCACGTGGCGGGAGTAGACAACGTGGAAGCCGATTTCCTCAGCAGGGTGAAGGTGGACCCGGGCGAATGGGTCTTGCACCCACAGGTGTTCGAGATGCTGGTGCGCCGCTGGGGCAGTCCGGTATTAGACCTCATGGCGACGTACAACTCGGCGAAGGTGTGTCGGTTCTTCAGCAGACGCAGAGAACGAATGTCCGAGGGCTTGGATGCCCTCATTCAACCCTGGCCAGCGGATCACCTTCTCTACGTTTTCCCGCCGTGGGCGTTGATCGGCCGGGTGGTCCAACGGATAGAGCGCTACAGGGGACAGGTGATTCTGATTGCGCCGGACTGGCCTCGACGGCCTTGGTACGGAGATCTCATGCGTCTACTGGTGGCGAAACCCTGGCGTCTGCCTCTTCGAGAGGACCTGTTGTCGCAGGGTCCGCTGCTAATGCCTCACGTGGCTCGGTTCTCGCTTACGGCTTGGCTCTTGAAAGGGCTCGGCTGAAGGCCCGTGGTTACTCCGGACAAGTGATTTCCACCTTATTGAAGGCGCGCAGGGGATCTACGTCCCTGGCCTATGTGCGCATCTGGAGGATTTTCGAAGGCTGGTGTGCGGAACGCAATTGGGAGCCATTGAGATCTACCATCCCGCAGATCCTGCAGTTCCTACAGGACGGTTTTGACAAGGGCTTGGCGGCCGGGTCGTTACGCGTGCAGGTCGCTGCCCTGGCGTGCTATAGAGGGAAGATTGGAGGTCAGACGCTCGGGGTCCAGACGGATGTCAAACGTTTCCTACGCGCTGTATCGTTGCTGCGGCCGCCTTTTCGTCGAGTCGTACCTAGCTGGAATCTTCCGTTTGTGTTGGACGCCTTGGCGCGCGAACCTTTTGAACCCATGTCGCGGGCTTCCCTTAAGGATGTCACCCTGAAGGTTGTATTTCTGGTCGCGATTTGCTCGGCCCGCCGAGTTTCGGAGTTGCAGGCGCTATGCTGTCGGGAGCCATATCTCCAATTTCGTTCGACGAAGGTGGTTTTGCGGCCGGTACCGGCGTTTCTCCCAAAGGTCCTTTCGGTGTTTCATTTGAATCAGGAGATTTCTTTGCCGGTTTTCAGAGGGTCCGCAGATGGTATGACGGAGCGGAACCTGCATCTTCTCGATGTCCGTCGGGCGTTGAAACGGTATCTCCGGCGGACGGCGGATTTCCGCAAGTCCGATAGACTTTTTGTGCTTTTTGCGGGACCGCGGAAGGGAGAAGCGGCGTCGAAGGCTTCTATTTCTCGGTGGCTAAGGGAGGCTATTGCGTCGGCCTATATTTCCGGCGGTAAATCGGTGCCGGAGGGGCTTAGGGCTCACTCCACTAGAGCGCAGGCGACTTCTTGGGCGAAGTTCCGGCTCGTGCCTCCAGTGGATATCTGCAAGGCAGCAACGTGGTCGTCTTTGAATTCCTTTGTCAAACACTATCGGTTGGATGTTCAGGCATCGGAGGACACCTCTTTTGGGTCAGCGGTTGTGCAAGCTGGCTTGATGGGTCCCTCCCGTGGTTAGGTTCCTTCACTGCTCTGGTACTAACCCTGAAGTCCGGGACTAGACTGGCTACACGATCAGGAAGAGGAAATTAGACTTACCTGCTAATTGTAGTTCCTGGAGTGGAGACAGTCTAGTCCCGTATCCCCCCCTAGTAGAGTTTATGCTGCGGCTGGACAGTCGGCGTTCCAGGTATTCAAGGTAAGTGATGATTTTATTGCGGGGCATAGAAACCCGTATGGCTGGGGTGCCCCGATACCTTACAAATAAAAAAACAAAAAAAAACAAAAAAAAAAAAACAAATGGCTTACGTTACGAAAAGCCCTGGGGTTTTCCCTTCGTGCTACCGGGCTTGGCCGGGGGGTTGGCTCTGTGGATGGAAAGTTTTAGTCCGTATTGTTTAATGTGCTTTTTAGTGTTATGTTTTTACTGGTTGCTCCGGTGAGTCTGCTTTGTCAATAGGGAACTGAGGGCAGGAGGAGGCTCCCAGATGGATATACCAGTGACATCAGAAAAGGAGGAGTTTCTCAGTCTCCAAGCTGCTGTATGAGATGGACAACCCTGAAGTCCGGGACTAGACTGTCTCCACTCCAGGAACTACAATTAGCAGGTAAGTCTAATTTCCTCTAACATTTCACCCTGAGGGGCCCTCCGACAGTGTGTGGGCAGCGCCTTCCACTCCACATCCCCCCCCCCCTTCTCCCTGATGGATTGATACTCCCTTGCAGCTGGAATATAACTCGTGCTCTCTGCCCACTGCTTCCCAATGCTGGGCTGAGGCATCCATCGCATCACGGGGCAACCATTTGCTGATAACCACCAGAGCCAAATCAGCTGGACTCTCTGAAAGACTATTCCTACTCTAAATTCCTGCAGATCATCTCCTGGGCTCAGGCATTCAGCAACTCCTAGATGCCAGCTAATAAGCGGAATTTCCAATCCATCCTAAATGCCTGCAGTGTCCCCAAAGAGGTGCCTCAAAGACCTGCAGGCTTCCATATGGCAGATTCCATCATCTGTGCATGCCATCTCATGACATCTCAATCTCAAATACAAGGTGCTTTCATCTCCGGGATTTGACCAACAGCAGCTGCCGCATCAGTCTTTTCCGAAACAGCGATGAAGAAAGCCAAACTCTCCAAAACTCAGCTCCACACACCTTCAGGCAAGGAGCACAGAGCTCTAGATGCTATGGATAAGAAATCCTATCTGAGTATCCTCCTAGTCATGAGGATCCTGGCACACTAGCTCCAGATTCTCCACTACCACCATGACCTCTTTTCTCAGCTGGATGACCTTCTTTCCACCTGTGGTGCTGGATCACTCCAACTTGCAGCAAACCTCCGGAAGGCCCTCCTCCACATCAGGGCCACATATGATGCCTTTGACACGGTAGCACGTGCTGCAGCGACACCCATTGCTGCCAGGTGCTCTACCTAGCTCCAAATGTCAGACTTGCGTGACGATCTTCATGACAGATTGCTCGATGTATCTTGTCTGGGGGGGACAGCCTCTTTGGACTAAAGTTGAACAAGCAGTGCCCAAGGTCAAGGACCCACTCTTCTACAACCAAGGAGCTGGCAGCTGAGCCTGCAGAATTGTCTTTGCAGCGCAGAAGACCACAGTATCCGCAGTACAAGCAAGCATATCACTACCAATACTTCCAGCAGTTCTACCCCCACCGGAGTACTGGCCTTACAACTGACTGCCGCAGAAGCTGTCCCAAGACCCGACTTATAGGCAGCAGCGTCCATGCAAGAGGAAGCCACAGTCATAGCCACCCGCACCTGGGCCTGCTCCCAAGCAGACCCCAAGTTTTTGACTGCCTGCCAGTCAGGGACAGGATATGTCACTTTAGGAGGCCTAGCAGTCCATAACAACGGATTGTTGGGTTCTAAACATTATCTAAACTACATCAACTTCAGCGCGCTCCCCCTCACCCTGTCCACCAACCAACCCCGCAGCATTTTCTCATCCTCTCACAGGAAGTAAACAGCCTTCTCTGTAGCGGAGCCATTGTGCAGGTACCCCTCAACCAAGAGGGCAAAGGATTTTACTCAAGGTTCTTCCTCATCGCAAAAAAATGGGGGGGGGGGGGGGGGGGAGGGACGCCGTCCAATTCTCGATCTTCAAGACATCAGCATTAACATACAACAAAAAGTTCAAATTGACCTCACTCAGTACTATCCTGCCACTTGTACGCTGCAACGATTGACTGGTCTCCCTGAACTTGAAGGATGCCTTATCCCTATCCCCATCTGTCCTCAACATTGTAAATACCTCTGGTGCACCTTCGAATACCATTGCTACCAATACAGAGTACTTCCTTTCGGCCTCTTGTCCGCACCATGGGTCTTCGAGTGCTTGGTCACCATCCACTTGCATCGCTAAGGACACTGTGTCTATCCATATCTCAACAATTGACTTGCTTCTGTTCCCTCCAAATATGGTAGCATGTGCACTGTAAACGCCACCATTCATTTATTGCAGACCCTGGGCTTCATGCTAAATCTTTAAAAAATCCATTCCCCAGCAATGTCTCAACTTCATTAGACCCCACATAGACACATTGACAGTCACAGCATTTTTGCCACAGGACAGAGCCGACACTTTCCAAAAGCTTTGCCTTTGCCTGGCGCGGTCATCTCGAGCCACTGCCAGGATGATTCTTCAGCTTCTGGGTCACATGGCAGCAGTGGTCCATGTTGTCCTGTTTGCACAACTGTTCATACATCTCCCTGCAGTAGCATCTGAAACTCCATTGGCATCAAAATATGCAAATACTGTGCCCTGATTCTTTTACCCAGACACACCTCAGAACACCTACCCCAGTCCCTTAGGTGGTGGGCCACGTCAGCCAACTTGAAGCTAGAAAGAGCCCTCCAGACTCTCCTGCATGACCTTGTTCTCGCAACCATTGCCACCTCCTACATCGGAGGGGGGGGGGGTGCACCTTCTGCACATCAACGCAGGGGAGGTGGTCCCCCTCAAGAACATAAACTGCACATCAGTGTTCTTGAGCTCAGAATGGTCTACACCAGGGGTGGGCACCTCCGGTCCTGGAGGGCCGCAGACCAGTCAGGTTTTCGGGATATCCCTAATGAACATGCATGAGATATATATGCATTAGAGATATCCTGCCAACCTGACTGGTTTTTGGCCCTCCAGGGCTGGATTTGGAGACCCCTGCCTTACACCTCTGTCATTTAAGATCGTGAGTGGGCAAGGTACAGATGTCCTAGACATCGAAAGGGTATATAGAATGTGTCACATTCCTCCTCAATTCTCACCACCACCACCAAAAAGTTGTCTAATAGACAATTTTTTGGTGGTGGTGAGAAGTGAGGAGGACTGTGACAAGTTCTATCTAACCTTTTTGATGTCTTGGACATCTGCACCTTGTCCACTCACAATCTTAATGACAGAGGTGTAAGGCAGGGGTCTCCAGATCCAGCCCTGGAGGGCCACAAACCAGTCAGGTTGGCAGGATATCTCTAATGCATATATATCTCACGCATATTCATTAGAGATATCCCGAAAACCTGACTGGCCTGCGGCCCTCCAGGACCAGGTTTGCCCACCCCTGGTCTACACCCTCACTGTCTTCCAGACCTTGTCACTCGCAAGATTGTTCTGGTGCAGACTGACAATGAGGTCACCATGATCTTCATTAACAAACAAGATGGGTTGAGATCTCTCTCACTGTGCAGAAAAGCGGTGCAACTGGCACTTCGCTCTTGCTGCAGATACCACACTCTGGGCCACCTATCTGACAGGAAACTAGAATGACTTGCGGACTCTATCAGCTGACATCTCGATCTGCACGAATGGTCCCTCGAGTCGTCTTTAAGCCAGCACCGTTTTCATGCATGGGGTGATTTTATTAGTTGACACTGTCTCAGTACTGCATCTATCAGAACCAGAAGAGGAGGAGATGGTGATGCACTAAGGGAATACCTTGTTTTGTCTGTGCTGTGCTGATTGGAGTCGGAGGAGGAGGAGCCAGTGGTGTGATGAGTCTACCCCAGGGAATCCTTTTTTATTTGGATTCACTGATGTGTTTGGGGCAGGGTTACTGTATGCAAATCTCTTATGCATATAATCATTGTGGTTATCCTGAAAACCTGACTGGCTAGGTGTACTCTGAGAACTGGGTTGAGAACCCCTGCTCTAAGCTTTAATTCTTTGGTGGCATTCAGGCACATCCAGAGCAATTATTAACTTCATGAATTGGCCCATGCACCATACACACCAATCATGGGTATCGCTTATGGGCATCTTCCCATTGTAATCAGGATATCTTTTAAACCCTGGCTTCATTTTGGGCATCTCAACAATTAAATCTGCAAAGTCAAATTCAATTTTCACATGTAAATAGCGGTGTGGAAATATTTGACAGTGTGAACCACCTTCTGATGATCAAAAGACTACAACAAATTGGCCTGAAAGACACTGTCCTCAACTGGTTTACTTCATACCTCCAAGATAGATCACAAACAGAATCAACCTAGAAACATCCCTAAATTTCAAGCAGGAAACAGGCCTCCCACAAGGCTCTGCTCTATCTGCCATACTTTTTAACATATACTTACAGCCTATTTGCCATATATTCAAGAAAGTTTGCATATATTACCACATATGTGGATGGCATAATGTTATTCCTCCCATTCACAATACTGAACTCCCCAATTCAACGTCTATCTGAATGCCTCAGTGAAACCGTACAGTGGCTCAAAAACCATAATTTACACATCAGCTTCGCCAAAACTGAAACGCTATATGTCACAAGAAACAACAATTTTGCCCCACCTAACACAATACCGCTCCTGAACACCAACATCGCTGTAAAAACGGAAGTCAAATATTTAGGAGTCATCCTCAACGAGACCCTAAGCACGGAACCCCACATCAAAAATATTGTGACTAAAATACACTACAAACTGAAACTATTAAAACAACCATGTCCCCTGATCCACCAACAAGATTATAAATCGGTTATACAGACAATTATCACTCCACATTTTGACTTCACGAATGCCATTTTACTCTGACTTCCAAAACAAACCATTAGACGGTTACAATTAGCACAAAATGTAGCAGCTCGCTCAATCTTAAACATCCAATCTACAGAACACAACGCCCATCTTATCCGACCTCCACTGGTTACCAATGCATTGTTGCATTACACACAAAATACTTGTCACTACATTCAAAATAATACATAGCACCATCCTTCCTCAACACCTTAATCTCGAATGACTCCCCAAACAGAAGCCAAAGAATGCAACACAAAAACAAACTAGAACTCCCAAAAGATTTCAGACATGCTATAAAACTAACAAACAAACAAGGCATTTTCTCATGCAGCCCCAACACTCTGGAACAAACTCCCGGAGGAAATTAGAGCACAAAATATTATTAAATCTTTTAGAAAAATGCTGAAAACTTTCCTATTTATATCCCACTATGGCATGCAACCTACACAACAGATCCATGATGCACAACTTAGCCAAATAGTAACACGTACACTGAACAGTACAAACATCGACACAAATACAAAACCAACAGTCAACAGTGACGCTTGAACAAATGTCTATTATCACTAGAACATCTTAAATACTGTATATAGTTCTTTGTATTGCGATAAGTTGAAAGCTCAATGTATTTATTTATTTATTTAAAAGGATTTATATACTGCCGCCTTCTGTAATCAAGGCGGTATATGTATAACTTATAATGTAAATAGTTAATATTGTTCTATGTAACTGAATAACAGTACGTTCATTGTTCTATTCAGTATTTCTGTTCCATGTAAACCATGCTTGATCATGTGGAAAGCGCAGTATAGAAATGTTTGTTAAATAAATAAATATAAAGGTAAGTGACTTAACCAACAGATGGAAGCTAAAAAAAAAAAAAAAGAAAAAGAGAAAGTAATTCTCAAGGAGAGGAGCACCAGACTGCCTGGGCAGGCTCAAAACTTTTCCAGAGTTTTCTGAGCTCTGGGAAGCTAGACCTGACTCGGCTTTGTCACGGTGTGACATCACCACATATGTGGCTGCCTGTGGAATAAAAAATGAAACTGATCACTTTTTCCAGACTATAAGCATAACTCGCTCTTGCTGATAGGAGAGATTAAGGTGTCATGATATATTTGGACTTGCAAGGGTTTTGAAAGGGTTTATTTAGGTTTCAACAACCCTGTCATAAGAACCTAAGATATATTTCATGCTGGATCAGACCAAAGATCATGAATCCCAGTATCCTATTTCCAACAGTGGCCAATTCAAGTCACAAGTACCTGTCAGATTCTCAGAAGGTAGACAGATTCCATGCTGCTTATCCCGAGGTAAGCAGTGGATATCCCCAGTCCGCTTTAATAATGGTTTATGGATTTTTCCTGCTAGAACTTGTCCAAACCTCTTAAACCTAGCTACTCAACAGTTTTTATTAATCCTCCAGATACAAATTCCAGATTATGTTAAGTGAAAATCCTTTCTCCAGTTAGTCTTAAATGTACGACTTTGAATATTCATTGAAGACCCTCTTGTCTTTATACTTTTTCTAAAAAACAAATTTTTATTTTTCTTCCTTAGCATAACATACGTGGGAGTATAACATATTAATTTCTCAAGATGCTAAATACTCAGTGTGTATTTCAAACATACATTCATTATGTCAACATAGAAAATTCATTCTGGGTATTCAAGTTCAGTTTCTTTTTTTTTCTCTTTTTTTTCTTAACTACAGCTGAAATTTATGTGGGGGAATTTGACGCTGGCTGCTTCTGCTAGAAAGGACGTGTGTGTCCCATCCCTACATCCTGGGCAAGTAGGCATTCTGTCGGTGGAGTTCATTGCACCTGCCCTAGAGGGAACTTACACTTCACACTGGCGTCTGGCGCACGCCGGTGAGCAGTTTGGACCCCGCATCTGGTGTAGTATTGTTGTGGATTCTTTTCCCTCCTCAGACTGCCTGGAGTTGAATGAAAAGACTTTGTTTAGTTCACGTAAAACAGACAAGACTTCTTACAAACCAAAGGTAAGCTTCGCCTTTGCATCTACTGGTAGCATTTTATCGATTGCCACTAATCCCAGTTCCATGTCTATGTTCATTAATATGATGTTTTGCATTTACTAGCATCTTAAACTAGAGTGGTTCGTGACAAACTGTATATAGGTACAATGAGTCCCTTCCCTAAAGAGCTTAAAATGTAAGTGCATACATGAGGCTGTGGGAGACAGGGTGACTTGCCCAAGGCCATGATGAATATAGGTGGCAGCAGAATCTGAATTCAGGTCTCCTGGCTCGCAAACTATTCTTAGCTCACTGATTCTTTCCCGAGCTACCCTCTAAGCTTGTGAAAGCAGTTTTCACTTTGAAATGGTTCATGTTCATCCTCATGTGGCAGAGGTTTCAGAGTCAAATCCATCATCCATCAAATTAGGAAGCTCTGTGGCTGTACTTCCTTTCTATTTGTTTTAAGCGTACTGAAATGTGCTTGTTTTTAGTACAGCATGGTCTGGCTGCCGATGTGCATCTTCCCCATGCTTCCCAAATCTATCCCTATTATGATCACCTACAGCGACATATTCCTGTTTCTTCTTTTTGAATCCGACATAGGAGGCTTCTGAGTCTGAAGCAGGAAAACAGCCGGTGGATAATGGAATTGACGGGTCACAGCTACCTTTGGTACCCATCCCCTTGAAGATAAACAATATGCTTGGAGATGTGGAGATGTATATCCCATCTGTAGATCTGCTCACTGCCCAGGTATAAGCCAGCCTTCCACTTCGCCCTCCCTGAATGAACTCAGCCTGCCAGTGGGTCTGGGAATGTTCTATGGGACTCTTGAGGTGGTGTACTTTTGTTTTGCTTGTTTTCTTTAAGCTGTGATATGCTTTATCTTCTTTTCTATAGGACTTACTCTCGTTTGAGCTGCTGGACATCAACATTGTTCAGGAACTGGAGCGGGTGCCTCACAATACTCCAGTTGGTGAGAAAAAGCTCAAACTCTTGACACCAGTTTGTTTTACAGCCTCTGCCCCCTGTGCTCAAAAGCTAGTGCAGCTCTTCTACTATGTGTGTTAACAATGGTATTAAAATAAAAGTAGGAAGGGTATCCCAAATAGAATTACTATCAAATCGTGTCACTTTATAAGTACTGGAGTTGCTATATTCCTTCTAAATAAATGCATTTAGTGCCTATTCAGAAAGGACTTTTTCCCCCTGTATCTATGGGAAAAACAGCCTCTCTATTGAAAGACCATAAATAAAGTTAGATTTGAATGGGAAAAACTGAAAACGTATTTACTATATTCTGTACTAGTTGATTGGTAACAACCCAGTCTAATGAGCAGCCTGGCACCATGTTACATCTGCAAAAGAAAAGCAGGGAAGACAGTGAGCTTATGTTTTCTCTCCAATATAGATGAGCAGTCTGTGGCCAAGACTAGCTTTTGGACTCCTCCCTACCCCTTAATGATTTGTAATAGCTTATCTCCAGGAACAAGCAGGAATGAGTCTTCACATATGGGTACGTCGGTACCGACGGAGCCTGCGCGGGAACACCCCCCAGCGTCCAATCAGAAAGCTTTTGGGAGCATCCCTCAGCGCCTGCGTGCTGTCTCCCCTCAGTTTTCGTTTTTCCGTGGAGCCGGCAGGACGTCCTCCTGTCACCGCAGAAAATTTTTTAAATTCTTAATTCTTGTTTTCTTGTGGTCGCGGCTGTCTCCCCGACTCCACCGGTACCGCCGGTGTTTTTTCTTTTCTTTTTTTATTTTCAGGGAAATTTTTTTTCCCTCAGTTTCTGTCTTAAATCTTTAGGCCTCTGGGCCTTCTAGGCCTCTCCATCATGGAGCTGCCTCCTTCTTTCCCTAAGAAGTGCCTAAGCTGTGGCAGTACAGTTTTGTTTTTAGACTCCAAGAACTGGTGTCTAACCTGTGTGGGTCCTGACCATTTTCCTCCGGAGCCATTAGGCTGCACTATTGTGAGAAGAGATTTTCCATTTCGAGTTTCCCTCGATACCGAGTTCCCTTGCAGTGTCAGGGCACCGACTATTTCTTCTTCTCCACAAGATCAGGTAACCCACACACAGTCTGTTAAGACTAGCCAACCCTTGAGTGGCATGTCTCATGCACAGCATGATGACGGTTCCGGCCTTGTCCTCAAGGGTCCATTGGCTTCAAAACCCCGGCAGGAGTCTTCGGCCTCCAAAGCCTTTCAGGGGTTTCAGGTTGTTCCTGGGGCTCACCCCTCACAGAACATACCTGAGCCATGCTCGGTGGTGGCATCCGCTTCGAGCGGTACCGATACCCCGGCATCGGCACTGGTGTTGAGCGATTCACTCCTCACCAGGGATCGTCATCTGGCTTTCTCGGTACCTTCGGGACCGGTCGATACGCCCCAGATTAACTTTCCAGTATCGGCATCAACGCCGATACTACCACCGACGTCGGTACCCTCTAGACATGCATCGATAGACTCGCTTCCTTCGATGCCGAGTCTGGAATCGATCTCTAGTCTGGAAGACTGGGTACCGACACGTCTCGGTACCGACGCTTACCGGTTCCAGATGCTCGGTACCAACGATTACCAAAGGCTTTCGGTTACCTCGGTACCGCTTGAGCAGCCACCGATGACTGCTTCGATGTCTGTGTCACTTTTGATTCCGACACAGCTACCGGTATCGGTGCCGGTACCCGCAGTAACATCGGGGCCAGCTCCTTCCATGCTTCTTTCACCAGGATCGCTCCTTTTTATACCAAGTTTGGAGTCGATACCTGGCATGGACGATACAGTACTGACTGTCTCAGGTCATGACCTCCAGTACCAGCATCCATCCCTTAAGGATCCTTCCTTGCACCGTACAGGATCTTATATTCCTATATTCTCAAGTAGATCCTCAGGTGCCCAGGCTAGTTCTTCAGGGCTAGCCTGCCCAGGGACGGTTCCCTTTGGAGATCCTTCTTTTCAGATTTTTCTCCTGACTATGACAACATCTCTTGCTATTCCTATCCCTGGCTATGATCTTACACAAGGCTCTCTTTCTACTAGAGAAAAGGAAAATATAATGCTTCCTTTACATCATTCCTTGCAGGATCTTCTTCTAAGAATGTGGGAAGCACCTTTAAGGGTTCCTTCACCTTCTAGAGCAACTGATCTTTTGTATCAGGTGCCCCCCTCTCCAGGGTTTCAAAAGACTCAACTTCCCCATCATTCCATTGTAGTGGAATTGGCAATGAGGAAGGTGAAAAGTAAGAAGCAGCACTCTTCTTACCCACCAGGTCGTGAGTCTAGGACACTAGATGCCTTTGGACGTCAAACCTTCCAGACATCCATGCTGTCAACAAGAATTCTCTCATATATTTTTTATATGAGTCTATCCCTTCAGGAGGTCACAAAGAAATTATCTCTTTTGACTCCTTTTCTTTCAGAACCCAAGACTGCAGACTATTCCTTACTACTTAGTCATTTTCAAAGTATCTCTTGGTTTCTTACTCGTGCTTCCCTAGACTCCTTTGAGTCTGTCAGCAGAACTTCTGCTGTAGCCATAGGGGCACGACGTAGAGCCTGGCTCCAAGCTTCAGACTTAAACAGATGGGCACAACAAAGACTGGGTAATACTCCTTGCACTGGTGAAAACCTCTTCAATAAGGAGTTTTTACATCAGGTTGCTCAGTGTTCCACTGACTTCCCTGCTTCTGAAGGCTATCCTAAGCCTTCTCCTTCCCCAGTAGGTAGGAAATGCCCTACCAAACCTTCTTTCCCTAGGAGAAGGTTTCACTCTTCTCCTGCCCATCATACAGATGTTCCCAAGCAGGGGAAACCTCACCCTGGTCTGAAGAATCCAAACTAGCCAGGCTGAACAAACCCAGCAACCATAGGGTCCTGAAGTTTACAACCTACAGTTAACTTCTACTGAGAAGAAGTCTTTCCACTGTTTTTTCATTCAAAACTCTACACATGGATTCCTTTTCTCAGGACATCCATTTGCTCCTAGGTATGCTGAGCTGTCAGGATATTCATGTCTATGGGTCACAGGTTTCTCCTCTTCTTCCTACCAAGAAGAGAGGTTAACAACTATCCCATGATAGTTTTCTGTTCCAACATGGATTTTTTCCTTCCACAGACTTACCACATGGTAAGTCACCCTTCAGCTCCTGTTTGTCCACCCTCTTATCCAGGGTTTCCCCTGAAAGAGTGGTACCATACCACTGCAGGGCTTCTCTAGCCTTTCTAGTCATTTCTTTCATTCCAATGTGGAGTTTTTTCTCTCGAATAAACTCCCTTCTTTTCTCTGGGCAGCTCATAAGACAGACAGGAATTTCTCCCCTTATTCTGTCTGTTTTCTCTGTTTTACACAGATTCTCTCTGCTGTCTTATTCAGCAGCTGCCCATGCAGGAGTTCCAGTGATTGGACTACTGGTACTTTTCCACAAATTTCCAGTCTGTCTTCCACTACTTCTGTCAGGCCTTAGTAGTGATTCCAAGATAGTGCTTTCATCTATCTTGAATAATCCTAATCACTTCAGGCTTACCACACTATCTTCTTTTCTTGCCATCTCCAATTCCTTGAATTTGGCAGCATAGTTGACGTACAGTCAGTTTTATTTCCCAATTCTCCTGCATAATGCTCTCTGCAATCTACAGAGAAGCTTTCTACCATGGGCCCTTGCTAGAGAGCATGGGGTTTTGTCTCTGACTATCCTATATGGTTGGAAAAGGCTTCCTCAGTCATTTCCCATGACTGTCAGGGTTCCCACACCCTATTATCTCCTGTTATAATACAGGACATAAGCTTTTTCTACGTGAATGTCTAAAGAGTTCTCCAATTCCTACAAGGAATATGCTCTTTTTTTCCTTGCAGCTTGTCCTCATGGTATCCTACTCCTTCATGGACAGCACATATTTAACTAATAACGCATGATACCCCTTGTGTCCCTCCAATGGGTCAACCTGGTATCTCATCCTATGCGTTTTCTGTCTATTTACCATGCGAGAGTTCTACAAGACTCCGGACTTGCTGTTTACAGACTGATATTATCCTCTGTATTTTCACGCAACCATCCTGGTTATTTCACTGGATAGCATTCCTGCACCATCTTAGCCAGGGGGAATAGATTCTCTATATATCTTCTCAAGTAGGTTCCACCTTCTTGTTAGATGAATCTTTCTCCTTCACATCTCCCATGTGAATATTCTTATGGGCATATCTCTATCTGCTTAGTTGCAGACATTTATCTTTAGACATATAGATATATATATTCATGTATGTATATATTTCTATATACTTCTCTATACATACATATGTCTGTAAGCTGCGTGTGCATATGTTATGCCCCTCCAGATCTCACTATAGACATATGCATATCTATAGTGAGATCTGGAGGGGCATAACATATGCACACGCAGCTTACAGACATATGTATGTATAGAGAAGTATATAGAAATATATACATACATGAATATATATATGTCTATATATATTCCTATATTTATGTGTATCTGTCGAAATGCTTCCTTATAGGTAGATATGTATCTACATACTTATCTCTCTAACTGTCTATGCTTCTAAAGGTTTTACCTTCCTATAAGTTCCAGACAGTGGGCTTGCATATGTTCATACTGTCCCTCAGTATGTCTGGGGTATTATGCACACAACCACTACTGTGGTACTGACAGCTTCTACTTTAACCCTAGGTTTAGGTATCCCTGAAGCTCCATGCTTCAATATCTTTCCTATCTCTAAAAAGTTAGGACAGACAGGGTGTATCTTCAGTAGATCTGAGGTTTCAACCCTTCAGACATCTCTCCTCCTTGGGAATATGGGCTTTTTCCCATACCCCTTCTTCCCTCCAGGACTGGGCTAGTTGTCCAAATCGGTCAGTCTTCCTCTTTTGCTCATAAATGTTAGCAACTCTGTAGCCAAAAGAGTTCCCAGCTTTTCCATAAAGCTTCCACTAAAGACCTGACGTTTTTGTACTACCCCAGTTGACACCTGGGTCACCTGTCAATTCCAGATTTGGACCTTCACCTTCACTTCAGTGAGGTCACCTTGAAGATTCCTCTACTGGATCTCTAGTAGACTCCATCAGCCTCTCTACTTCCTGCAGTCCAGTAGGTGAGGTCCATATTGTGATTGTTCATGTCAATATTTTTCAGGATAATTATCATACATACAAGGACTCCTTACCTGTAGTCCTTAGGTTAGCTGTTTTTCTACAGCTCCTTTCTTTTCAACTCCTACCCTCCATCCTCAGGATGCTTGGCCATATGAGGTGTAGCATGTTCCAATCCTCACCATGCTAGGGCTCCAGGCATCTTAGCTTGGGAGTCCCCATATGTGAAGACTCATTCCTGCTTGTTCCTGGAGATAGCACAGTTACTTACCTGTAACAGGTGATCTCTGGGAACAGCAGGAATAAGTCTTCACAACCCACCCACCTCCCCTAGGAGTTGTATCTCTCTATCTTCCTTTCCTCTTTCTCTCTCTTTGTCTCAGCTATAAAACTCAACTGAGGAGAGACAGTTGGAAAGGCGGGAAGGCAGCATGCAGGCGCTAAGGGATGCTCCCAAAAGCTTTCTGATTGGACGCTGGGGAGCGTTCCCGCACAGGCTCCTTCGGTACCGACGTACCCATATGTGAAGACTTATTCCTACTGTTCCCAGAAATCACCTGTTGCAGGTAAGTAACTGTGCTTTTCCTTTCTTTAGATATGACTCCATGTATGTCCCCGCTGCCACATGACGGCCCTTTGATTGAGAAACCAGGACTGGGTCAGATTGAAGAGGAGAATGAGGGGCCTGTATTTAAATCCCTGTCTGGTAAGGAGCTTTGTCAGACATACAGAAATATGGGCAAAGGGTCCAAAAAAGCTGTTCTTGGTTTTATGTACTGCATGTAGGGAGATGTAGTCTGCTTTTCTAAGGGATGGAAATACGGAGATCAGAATTGCATTTCTCCATGGACAAGCAAGATCACAGTAGCCAACACAGGTGTGTGGGTGACGTCACCAGGACAGAGCAGAGTCAGGTCATTTCTCCCATAGCTCTGAAGAAGTTTTCTGAGCCAGCGCAGGGTTTCCCATGCTCCTAGTGATTCTGGCTGACTGCGGACAGTCGGGTTTATCAACTGTTGTGTTAATTTTTTTCAGATTTGACAAAATTGAGTTCAATTTAGCTAGCATCATATTTGGCATGTCAGTCAAGTCTGATTTTAAAAGCTCCCCGGACAGTTGCAAACAAATGTCAGTCATGGACCCTTATGAACTCTGTGTCTGTTGCATGGGTCTATCCCAGATTGTCCAAAACTACTTCAAATGAACTCGCACATGCCCCCAAGAGAGCAAAAAATGAAGTCATAAATTGAAAACGTTTCTGGAAGAGAAACAATGTCCATCACACAAGGAGAGTTCTCTTTGGACAGGCACACAAATAAGAGAAAGGAGTTAAAAATTATTCTTTGTTTAAAAAAAAAACAAAAAACAAAACCCGATCTGACTCAACTAAGGAGACATTCCAACTCATCCTGCTAGACCAGTCCATACAAATGGGTTATTGTCCCTTGCCAGCAGATGCTGGAGACGGAGAAAGTACCAAAGGCTTCTGGGAGCATGCCCTGGCACATATAGCTGTACCCCTAGGGGTCGCCTTCAGTATTTTCTTTGTCTCCAGCCCATGTGGATGCATTTCTCTGGCTCCTTGACAGTCACCAAGAGGGTTCCCTGTCAGCAGTTTTCCATTATTTTCCTATACTCTTTCTTCTGTGGTTGGCTTCAGCATACACAAGAGGTTTTTCTCTGGAAGTGTTTTCACTATGCAGGATTTAGCTCCTGACCACAAGGGTCAGTGTTGCTGCCTGTGATTCAAAGGGGGGGGGAGGGTTCCTGGTCAGGAGGACCAGTTGAGCCTGCATTGGGAGCCATCAGTATTCTTCACAAACCTCAGAAAATAGCCCCCCTTTATTGTTTTAATATAGTAACAGACTGGCAGCGTGAATGATACCATATGTACTGACAGGCTCTTCTCTGATCACAGATCTGTGAGTTGTATCCGTCTCCCCCCCCCCCCCCTTTCTACCGGGCCCTCTTACCTTGTGGGAAGTTGGGGAGATCAGCCATCCCTCCAGTAACTTGTGGGAAGTTGGGAAGTTCAACCATCATTATCACCATTGCTTCCTGCCATTTCTGCCTTAGCACAGCTCGCCCTTTGCTGCGGCAACCATTTTGTGAGCTGCATGTCTTTCCATGAACTGCGGAGGCTTCGTTTTCAGCTTTGCTCTCCCCAATTGACCTGCCTGGTCTCCTTTTAGGCGGCCTGCCCAATTTGCCAGCATTTGGTAAGATTGACTCTTCAGATTGCAATGCCTTCGGCCCTGCCGTGCTGCATTGCATGCAGTAAACAAAAAAAACCCCCCAAACTTCAGTGATAAATAATACTATTAACACAAAATCACCTAAACAAACCCCCAGAAAAATAAATCAAAATTCTCCTCTTTTTGTCGGATGTGTACAGGAAAGGAACATAGTAGCAGAACTATGTCCACCACACAGTTACATCCATTTTATTATAAAACCAAAAAAAACTTTACTTAGCTGGAAATTATTAAGTCGCAGGCTATTCAAGCACGCTTGGGCACACGCTTAGACACGACGTGCACGTTTCGGGTTATTTAAACCCTGTTTCAAGTGCTGCCATGATCAAATTCAACCGTCTTTGAAACGCCGAAATCAGCTGTTTCCTTCAAAAGGGTCTGATACTCATCCGAATGGCTGTGTCTTGCTGTCAATCAATTATGCTCACCTATGAAACTCCAGGATCTCCCCACCAACCAGGGGAAGCCCTGGGATCACCAGTGACTTCAGAATACACTGAGCCAATCAATCTCTTTGTTTAGACCTGTAGGAGATACCGTCTGTAATAGAAAAATCCAACGTTGTTCACAACTCTGCAATTTGTTTGTGCGATTTCCACCCCGCGGATCAAGAGGTATATGGTCAATAACTGACCATCGCAGATCCTGAAAAATGTGGCCAGTTGCTAAACAATGTTCAACAATTGGGGCTGTCACTGTCCCCTGACGGAGGCGGGACGCATGTTCACTCAGTCTCATTTTAATTTTTCGAGTAGTTCTGCCCACATAAACCAAAGGGCACGGGCAATAGATAATGTAAACAACAAAACTCGAATTGCAGTTTGTTTCCCATCGCCGTCTAAAATGTCGATCTGTTCCCGGGCAGGTCCATTCTACCCCAATCAACGTTGAGGAACAATATATGCAGTTACCGCAGTCCGTATGACCTGCTTGTGAGACAGGTTGTGGGGGACGATCCTCTGACTCTAGTACTTGCTAACAAATCTCCCAAATTTGCTTCCCGTGTAAAAGCTATCATAAGAGGTTTTTGAAAGCAAGTGTGTAAATGCAAAATCGGCCAGTGTTTGCGGAGGATGTTAACCACACCTATACTGGAACTCATATAAGGCAGTATGCCCACCACCATTGAAGAGGTTTGTTCAGCACCCCTATCCGAACGATTGTCAGACAGTAGCCATTCACGGTGAGTGTATAATGCACGGCAATAGGCCAATCTAATCACTTTAGGTGGGTAACCCCTATCCAAAAGACGATTACGCAAGTCGTTTGCATGTAGCTTAAAATCCTGTGTTGACGAGCAAATTCTCCGCAATCTCAGAAACTGGCCATATGGTAAACCCCTCTTTAACGGGCCGGGGTGGAAGCTCTGATATTGCAATAAACTATTACGTTGAGTTGGTTTCCTAAACAATGAAGTATGGAATTGTCCTTCTTTCACACGTATTGTGATGTCGAAAATCAACTTGATAATCATCCGTATGAGCCGTGAAGGTTAGATGAGACTTTAAACTATTAAGCCAAGTTAAAAAGCTTTGTAAATCTTCTACAGTCCCCAACCACAGGAAAAAAATGTCATCCAAGTATTGTTTCCAAAATCTGATATGTTGAAAATAAGCTGAAGAGTAAAGATATTGTTCCTCAAAAGCTGCCATGTATAAAGTGGCAATAGATGGTGCTGCCGAAGCCCCCATGGCAATCCCATAAGTTTGCATATAGAATTTTCCTTGAGACAAAAAGTAATTTTTGGTCAAGACCAACGAAATAAGCTCAATCAGAAATTGTCTAGGAAGACGTGAAGGAGCTGTCGTAAACTTGGTCTGAAGAAGTTGTAAAGCCTCAGTCTGATCTATATTTGTGTATAATGCGGCAACGTCAAGAGTTACCATCCGAAAATTACAAGTTGGGACCTCCAATGCTTCTAATTGTTGAAGAAATTGTGTGGTATCACGAATGTAGGAAGTTACCAAAATAGCTTCATCCTTAAGGAAGACGTCACAGAATTGAGACAATGGTTCTAATACCGAGCCCCTGCAAGACACTATAGGACGGCTCGGTGGTGCAGTAAGAGACTTATGCACTGTGGGTACTAAATATAAAATAGGAACCTTTGGAGACACAGTTGTCAAAAATCTACATTCCTTATTAGTAATCCATCCTTGGGCTAATGCATCCGTTACTAACGTTTTTATAGTGGCCTGTAATTCAACAGTCGGGTCACAAGATAATTCTCGGTAAGTAATATCGGACAAGTGGGCAGTTAACTGCATACAGTGGCAAACGCCCGGTATGTGTTGGACCGCTTTGCACTGCGTGTTTCGAAGACCCGGAGCAGTTGTCTCAAATGGGACATGACACTCCTAACACCAGCATGGCTGCGCAAGGAGTTATGGTCTTCGAAACTCCTTCGGGGCCTGAAAAGGAACCTGTCCCCTCCTCACATCAGAACGAGGCCGCCTCCCCTCCTCTCCTGTTGCCACAGCAGACATCTCAGCTGCCAGAGGTGTCTGATCAGCAGGCAGATGCTTTCATGAGGCTCTTCAGGTAAGCATGGCATCTCTGGAAGTCAGACCTTGGCCCCAGCACACCTGGCCCAGCCATTCCTGTGACCAAGGATCGCCCTAGCAGGAAGGGTGTCTGGGACACCCCACCCTCTTCCGATGGTTCCTGTGCACAGGCGCTGTCCTGGGCCTCTGGTGACTCAGCTGCCTCTCCCCTGGAGGTGGGCGAGCAGATGTCCTCGGTGGATAGTGCGTTGGACTAAGAGGATGGGAAACTGTCACCTCAGGAGGACCCTGCAGAAGATCAGGAGCAAACTCAAGACATCTGCCTTTTTCGTAAAGAGAAGCTTTAATCTCTCATCACACAGGTTGTAGAGGCCTTACGGCTCTCACCAACCCCCAATCTGCTGACACCAGCGACAGATCAGTCTCAGCCAGACCCCATCCTGGTGGGCATCCGCAAACCATCCAGGTCCTTCCCTTTCCCTTTGGAGCGCCAACGGATGGTTTCCTTAGAGTGGAATTCCCTGGATACCTCCTTACGCACCACTAGGTGGCTGAGTTGTCAGTACACTTGGTCCCCGGATAACCTCGACAAGTAGCTCCAGCACTCCAAGGTAGATGCCATCATTGCAGCAGGAGCCAAGCATACTACTATCCCTACTGAGGGAGGAGCGGCTCTCTGCGATCAACAGGACCGTAAGGGTTGAAAGACTTTTGAAGGCGGACTTTTCTTCTTCCTCCATAGCTCTTTAGGCTTCTGCTTGTGGAGGGCTTGCTGCTCAGGCCCTTCTTCGCTGAATTCAGCTTCTGCCGGAGGACCTGCAGCTGCATGGCTAGAGTTGGTCACAGCCTTTTTTGCAGATGCCTTTTGTGATTTGCTCCGCCTGGCAGCCCATACAGTTGCAGCGGTGACAGTTGCTCATTGCTGGCTGTGGCTGTGCCGTTGTTCAGCCGATATGACCTCCAAGGCTTAGATAGCCCGGCTTCCCTTCAAAGGCAAACTTCTCTTTGGAGAGGACCTTGAGAAACTCATCATGGATCTGGGGGAAGTTACTCCCCAATGCCTTCCAGAAGACAGGCCCAGGACTGCTTCACGCCTTGTGGGATCGGATGCATCGTCTTTTAACTCCAGATCTCACTTTCGCGATGCCCGACGTTTTCAACCTGGCACGTTCAGGATCTTTTTGAGGCCTGGAGCCAAGTCCCAGCCCTTTTGAGGCTACCGTCGAAACAAGGACATATATTCTTGCTCTACAAAGTTCCCCGGGATCGGACACGCCTCTCACTGATGGCCCTTACTCTGGAGAATGGGTCAAGATTACTACAGACCAGTGGATTCTCAATGTTATCCGCCATAGCTACGTCCTAGACTATGCTGCACCCATTTCGGAAACCTTTCTAATTCCCCCTTGTGGATCTGCATTCAAGTGGGCTGCAGTGCGAGCCACTCTTCAGTGCCTCTTACATCTGCAGGCCATTGTTCCAGTCCCTCCATCCAAAAGAAGCACGGGGCATTACTCTGTATATTTTGTCGTACCAAAGAAGGCTGGCTCCTTCTGGCCGAGTTCTCGATCTCAAGGGCATAAATCGCTCCCTTTGGGTCCTGCATTTTCAGATGGAAACACTGCTCTGTCATTCAGGCGGTACGAATGTGGGAGTTCCTGGCCATCCTTGACCTCGCAGAAGCTTACTTCCACATTCCCATCTGAAAGGATCAGCAGCATTTCCTTCGCTTCACCATTATGGGTGGGCATTAATAGTTCTGTGCACTGTCGTTTGGCTTTGCCATGGCACCATTTCAAAGGTCATGGACGGGGAATTCAGGTCCATCTGTATCTGGATGACTGGCTCATTCGAGCAAAGACTCACAAGGAGAGACTCAGGAAGCTGTCTCCCGTGTGGTCAGTTTGCTCAAGAGCCTCGGCTGAGTGGTCAATCGAGCCAAGCGTGCTTTTTGTCCCTCTCAATCCCTCAACTTCTTGGGGGCGTGATTTGATACCCACAAGGGGAGAGTCTTCCTCACGGTCGATCACATTCAGAAGTTTTTGGGCCAGCTTCGCCTCTTTCTAATGCAGGCGCTTGGCCCTGAGCCTGGGATTATCTCCAGGTTCTGGGGGCCTTGGCTGTCATGATCAAGATGATGCCATGGGCACGAGCGCAGATGAAGCCATTAAAGCACTCTTTCCTGTCCCGCTGGTCTCCCATGACTCAAGAGCTCGATGTCTGCCTACAGCTGCTTCAAAGGGTTCACCAAGATCTTCAGTGGTGGTTTTCTCTTGCCTATCTCCTGCGAGCGATGCCATTTGACACCCTGCTCTGGGTTCTCCTCATGACCAATGCCAACCTATCCAGCTGTGGAGCTCACTGCCATGACCAGACAGCGCAGGGTAGGTGGCGCCATCAAGAAACGCTGTGGCCTATCATTTGCCTTGAGGCTCAGGCATTCCACCTGGCCTTGCTACACTTTCAGCCTCTACTTCAAGGTCAGGCGATTCGTGTCCTCTGCAACAATGCAACAATGGTGGCTTACCTCAGTCGTCAAGGAGGCACGAAGAGCCTGATTCTGTGAGCGGTCTGTCCGGCGTCCCCGCTGAGGACGGGGCCATTAGGACCCGATTCTTGTCTGTGGGAACAAAACGTTCCTGTGGGAGCCAGAGTCGGGCCCAAGGAT
Organism: Ichthyophis bannanicus; assembly: GCA_033557465.1. Lineage (NCBI taxonomy): Eukaryota > Metazoa > Chordata > Amphibia > Gymnophiona > Ichthyophiidae > Ichthyophis > Ichthyophis bannanicus. The sequence goes on from CM066045.1 coordinate 62,270,419, forward strand.
GGTCTGGTATATGCCCTTCCTGCCTGCAGGGACATCCTCCCTGCCAGGCACCCCAGACATCCGTGGCTCTGGACCCCAAATCCACACTGCCTGATCCACAGATGGCCTCCCGCAGCCTGAATCAGGCAGCGGGAACCCCTCCCCAGCCCCAGAGGAAATGTTTGCAGCATTATGACATTGTGCCAGGGAAGCCTCTTCATTGCTGCACCTTTTATGGCATAGTGAGGAAGAGTTGGGACTCTGCTGGTGCTGCACTGGTGATACCTTTTCTTTTTGAGGAGTGGTAATTGCGTTTGCACTGGAGGAAGAGTGATCTTGTATCTTGGAGCAATTGTTGACATGCTCCAAGGAAAGAGTGGTTTTTTGTGTACTATGATCTTTTGATCATCTCTCTGAACTGCACAAGGAGAAATTTCACTTACCGTTAATTTCCTTTCCTGGAATCCTGCTAGACCAGTCCATACAAGTGGGTTATATTTCCTTGCCAGCAGATGTTGGAGACAGAGAAAGTACCGAAGGCTTCTGTGAGCACGCTCCAGCAAATATAGCTGTACCCCTAGAGGTCGCCTTCAGTATTCTCTTGACAAAGCAAAGGATCTACTAAAGAATACCAAATCATAGTTCTTGCCAAAAGCTCTAGCACATACCGTTCCAACTACTCCAGGAATGTGCATGAATCTCTGAGGCAGACTTGGGCTCAAGACACATTGAAATCAGACATAAGTCTGACACTGCCATAATCATCTAGACATGAAGTCATACTAAGGTTTACCATCTGATTCATCTCTGTAACAGAAGAAAAATGAATCTCAACCTGAAGATACATCTTGCCCTACATTTCTGCAAAAAATCTCGAAGTCACTGATCACATGAGAAACAGATCCCAGAACAGAATTCTTAGGTATCCTAAAATACCTCATCATTTGAAGGGCATACAATTCTTCTTGAACAGCAGTCAGAGCAAGCACCTACTTTTTTTTTTTTTTTTTTTAAATTTCAGCAGCTTCTAAAAGATTGGTAAAAATATATAGGGTACAACTGGCAATGGGTCATAATAAATTGCTACTACCTTATGAATCCATGGTGGTGGAATTAGCTCTTAAAAAAATGAGTTCCACAGCTCGCTGAAATACTCCTCCAGTGAAAGGCATTAAGATGTGAGACGTAGAATATTAAAGTGAAATTATGCTGTGTAATGGAATTTTTACCTATAAATAAAGTGGCCTACCATAACTAAAAAGATGTTTTAGAATGCTTCTGTAAATTCACAGATAGCAGTGTATTAGTTCCAGTCACAAGACTTTCAGTGCTGTTTTCAAGAAAACCCAGGACTTACCACCTCTCAACGAGATCTCTCAGAATCCAGATCTTCAAGACCTGGAGGAACACGTATAATTTTTGATTAGGATAACCTACAATGTCTACAATACTACATCTAGAGCAGCTGCTATAGCCATAGAGGCCAGAAAAATGGCCTGGTTGAATGCCTCAGTTACGTGAAGAAGTGCTTGATTGGTAGATGCTCAGTGGACACTGAAAAGAGCTTACTTGGATTTTGAAAGAATACTCTGCACCTCCCCTCACCTACAACGAGGCAGGGCTCTTGGGTATAACAGAAATCCACACACAAGGCAATGAGAAGGTTAATTGATAAATCAGTAAATAATACACAACACACTTATATTATAAAAACAAACCAAAGCTTTGGGAGAGCAAGCTAGGCCTCTGCCTATGTTTACTCTGATATCATAGCTTTAGGCCACTTTATTTATAGGTAAAAATTCCATTACAGAGCATAATTTCACTTTAATATTCTACGTCTCACATCACGTATATTCATAATATACATATTCTATTCTACGTCTAGTGTCACGTATGTTTATAACATACTTTTCTATAGGCATGCACGTCATAGACAATCATGAAAAGACATACATATATTCTCAGACATGACTATGTAGGCCTTAATTCTAACACTGACAGTTTATCTCTGACCAGAGACTGAGAAGCTGGGTAAACAACTTGCCTTTTACTTATCTTTCTAATAAAAAGACTAATGTTTGTTATCTAGAACCTTTTACGCAGTTACTTCTACAGAGTTTTCAAGGATGGTATTAAGTAAGGAGCCACAAATTATATTAATTCTTTCTTAGGGCTCATAGTAATATAATGTTATACACAGGGCCTGACTGTGTATCCAGCCTGGTACAATCAAGCTTTCTTTCAGTCCTTCCTCTGATTCTGTAAAGAATCATTTCACAGATAAGGAAACTCAGACATCAGTATTAAAAATGGATTGTAGCTAGCTTCTGGGTCAACCTGTAACATCATTTTAGGGGTCAGTGTCTCCACTGATTTCTTACAGCAAGCAGATATTACACAAAGAATTATTGTTCCTAAAATGATAATCCCTAATAAGCCAAATAATGAAGCTAATATGCCTTGCAGGGGCCTAGATAATAAACTCCAGAAAGAAGAAACAGAATCAAAAAAATCAGAAAAAGAACTTACATAACTACTACTTGATACAAATGTACAATTCCTAACCTTATCTAGTAGGCCTTTCACTATTTTTCCTTCATCAAGCAAACAATAATTAATAATAATAAATTAATAAATAAGTAAGTAAATAAATAAATAATCCATACATGCCATTTTCCTTCGCTAGGAGATGGTCTAAAACCATGCAATTCTAGGCTAATAAAGTAATATTTTGGTAAGGTAAAAAAAACGTCACGGGGTGTCTAACTGGGCAACATAGCAAGTACCTGACCAACCTCTGGGAAGTTCCATATATGCAAGATTACCACAAACAAAATAATCTAACTTCTAAAGCCACTAATCCATTTTCCCAAATTATCAATTTATGGGGGCGATGTATTCTGTGTACAATTATTCAGAGCCCACTGAGTAATGTTCATTTCTTTAATTCCAACAGATAGATTACGTTCCCAGGGATGGTAATATCCTAATAAGGGGCAACTCCAGTTAGGTATGTCTCAGACTGAGTCATTCAAAAGGTAGTCAGAACTATTATACTGTAACAAGTCATAATCATGCACCTGATTCCCTTGAACTTGCATTAATTGTACTACGGAAATATAAGGTTTTCTTACGTGGGATTTCTTATACCAAATAGAAGAATTATGTAGCATTACTATAATACAGATGTTCCACGGGATGTCCCCTACCTTTTTCCCTGTACTTTGAGCCATGAAACATATTGGAGGGGACTTTAGAGGCATAGAGCTAACTACTCTAGGTTCTGTCTTTATATGAGACCATTAGATTAAAATGTCTTCTGTAACTGAGTGTAAATGCGACTCAAAAATATTTGGATATTTCCCATAACATTCCCAAGATTCTAAATGCAGTACTGCTTCATTAACAATATGCCACAGCACAACTAAGACCAAATACGGAAACAGTCTTAGCAAACCTCTAAATATCTGAAACTGTAATCCAAAAATAAACATTCTAAAACAAAATGAAAATACACCTACTTCTCCTTAATATGATGACGCTATATACTATAGCTATAACTACCCTCTAATTCTCAATCTCATCATGAAGTAGAGGTTAAGTGCCAAAAGGTCATTGCATATATTATCAGTAAAATACTAATTCATACTAACTATATCCACCTAATCAGTAGTGTAAATGCTGGACAAAGGTCTTTTGCAGAATTAGTCCATTCAAAAAGCACTTAATCACAATAGTCTTTTTCTGTAATATCACTGTTGTTCAATGAGTCTCTGCGTTGCAATCACTTGATTCACCGATGCAGGGAACCACCTTCTGGATCCTGTGAAGGAGCCTTTTACACTGTGTAAGATGTATCCAACGAGAATGTCCTTTCACTTTACAAGCTGAGTATCCCACCAGGAGCACACGGAATGGACCTAGGAACTTGGGAGCAAAAAGTGTCTTTGGATGCAAATTCTTAATCAGGACCCATTCTGGTGACTTCATTTCTGGATATAATGATTCTGATGATTCTGGATATGATGATTCTGTCATCTCGTTGAGGATTCACTTGCAATAAAGGGGAAACAGACAGGACTGAGTGCAACCGTGAACAATAAGTCAAAATATCGCTGCGCAACAATTGGGGATCTGGGATAACTGCCAATTCATGTGGAGAGGTAGATGGACGTCCAGTAACTATTTCATATGGTGTCAGGCTGTGGGAATTACACACTGCCGTAAGGGCAAAAGGAAGGGCTTCTGTCCAATCTGAAGCTCAATCCTGTGTCAGAGTGTGTAAGTGACCTTTGAGTGTCCTAGTCATCCGTTCCACTTGGCCAGAGCTTTGCGGATGATAAGGAGTGTTCAGTTGTCTCAATACCAAACCAAATTTTTAATACCCTCCCAGACACTCGCAACAAAGGCTGGACCCAGACAAGAAGAAAGAACAAAAGGTATACCCCAAACAGGAATAAACTGAGTGAGCAGTAATCTGATGGCAACCCCAGCAGTCATACTGGTAGTGGGATAAGCCGCTACCCATTCAGAGAAAAGACAAGTGACCACCAAACAATTACCACTTCCCTCCTCTGGCACAGGGCAGATCTGCAAAACAGGCTACAAAATCAAAAAGAGTTCGGAAGGCAGAAATCTTAACTGACCCTAAGCTGACCCTACAGTGCCAGACTGGAAACAGTACAGACAAGCTGTGCCAAAGAAAAAATAACAGAAGTTCAGGTGATTCTTCAGGACCAAGCAGGAAGTCAGTCCTCACTTATGGGTGACGTCGGCGCTGACGGAGCCCTTGCGGAGCAATTTTCCCCAGCTTTCGCAGAAAGCCTTTGGGAATTGCAGCGCGCATGCGTGGTCCCCTTCCCGCCCAGGGATGCCATCTTACTCAGTCTTCTTTTTTCTGCGGAGCCCTACAGATGTAGTTTGATACCGCCGCTGAAAAAGTTGATTTCTTTAGTTTGATTTCTCGTTAATTTTTTTCTCGGTTCGTGTGTCCTCTTCCCACCGGGCTTTTGAGCCCGTTCACGTATTTTTTATTCCAACTGGCGTTCCCGCCACTTTTTCCTTCATCCCTGGCAGCGCGGTCTTTCGACCTTGCAGGGGTTCTTTTTCCCCCGATGGCTGCCAGCGGGTTTAAAAAGTGTGATCGTTGTGTCAGACTCATGTCTCTTACTGACATGCATGACTGCTGCCTCCGCTGCCTGGGGCCCGAGCATGACCCTATGAGTTGCGGCCCGTGCAGCAGGATGTCCTCGAAAGCCCTGAGGAGTCGGCAGTTGCAAAGGGATCGTATCTTCTCTGACTCCGCGACATCTCGTGGCTCCGGCTCAGACCATCGTCGGAGTTCTTCTGAACGGGGCTCCCCCGGCCGGGAACACCAGCGGGAGAAGAGGCCCGCGAGGGTGGAGCCGGATGGCAATCCTGGTTCTTCGAGGGCCAGGTCGCTCAGCCCGGCCCGACTCCCCGGGCCCTCGGAGGGGAGAGGCCTTCGAAGCTTTCTCGTCTCGAAGTGGAGACGCCTGGACATGTGAGTGATATAGTCCTCCTGGACTCCCCCACGGATGAACCGACGTCGGGCCCGACACCGTCGGGGCCCGAGTCGGCGGATGCTGGGTCTTCTGAGTTTGGTCTCAGACTGACGACCTTGGAGCGCAGTATCTCTGCCTTCATGGACCAGCAGCGGGCATTGATCACCTGCCTCGCCAGTGCATCTGCCCCGACCACCGGGACGTTGACCCCGGAGGCCGAGTCGATCCTCGAGTCCATACGAGCTCGAGTCGATCTTCGACCTAGGTCTCCCTCGGCTTCCCGTTCGGGACCGAGGTCCTCGTCGCCGGCCTCGGCATCAGAGAGGAGGTCCCTGGGCCCCGCGCGCACGGAGCCGCTCGACTACTCGGAGGAGTCGGGCTGGGACACGGAGGAGGACGAATCACCCAGCTCCTTTCAGACCCAGTGCGTCCCCTCCGACTCGCCCGAGTCAGAGCCTCGGAGGCGGTCCCCCCCCGGAGGATACCCGGTTCTCCAATTTCGTGAGGGATATGGCCAAGGCCTTGGCTTTTCCCGCGGATCCGGAGGTGGAACCCCGAGCCGAAGAGCTCGAGGCCCTTCAATATGACTCCCCCCCCCTAGGGAGGCCTTTACTGTACCGGTTCCCCTGATGCTGGAGCGGCTTCTCTTCCGCATGTGGGAAAGCCCGGCCTCGACACCGGTGTTGAGCAAGCGGGTCGATTCCATGTATCGAGTCCGCAAGAGCCCCGGGTTCCAGAAGGCGCAACTACCACACCACTCCATGGTGGTGGAGTCGGCCATGCATCGACTTAAAAGTCAAAAGATGCACTCCACGGTGCCTCCGGGTAAGGAGGCCCGGAATCTGGATGCCCTTAGTAGGAAGTGCTTCCAGGGCTCTATGCTTGCTTGTCGGGTCCAGACATATCAGTTGTATATGGGTATGTATCTCAGCGACCTGGCGAAAGAAATGGCGGGGTTTTACGCCGGTCTCTCCGAGGAGCCCTTGCAGCGGTTCCAAGCCCTGTCCACAGGGATTCGAGAGTGTTCGAAGTTCATTTCTCGAGTGGCCTATGATGGCTTCGAAGCATCGGCTCGAGTAGCCGGAGCCGGCATCGGGGCTCGCCGCCAAGCTTGGCTCCAGTCATCCGACCTCGAGCCCTGGGTGCAGGACAAGTTGGTCGATGTCCCCTGCAGAGGGGAAAACCTCTTCGGCAAGCCCATGGCCGACAAGGCGGCGGAGCTCGAGTCAGAGACTCTCACCAGGACTCGCCTTTCCAGAAAAACCTCTGCTCCTTCTCAGAGGAAGAAGGGCTCGGGGAAAAAGCCCTTTTACCCGAGGAAGGTGTTTGCTTATAAGCAGCACCACCCACTCTATCAGGCCTCGACAACCCCTCATCAGGGGCAGCAGCCTAAGGGGCAGGGTAACTGATCCCGGAGGCAGAAAGCTCCCAAGCCCACCATGCAGGCCCCGGCCCAGCAGGGTGGGGGTTTTTGACTATGCCAGCATAGCCTCTCCCCCCCAGGGGCCCTCGCTCAGCGCGGGGGGCCGGCTGACCCACTTTGCTCACAGGTGGTCAGCCGTAACATCCGATGCCTGGGTGTTGCGGGTGGTTCAAAAGGGCTACCTCCTACATTTTCACCAGGTGCCCCCCCCTACTTTCCGGGGGAGCCTCCCAGACCCCCGCTGCACAAGGACGTGCTCCTTCAGGAGCTGCAAAGTCTGCTTCAGGAACGGGCGGTGGAGCCAGTGCCCCCACATCTGTGCGGTCACGGTTTCTACTCGAGGTACTTCCTGGTGCCAAAGAGAACAGGAGGCCTCAGACCCATTCTGGACTTACGCAACCTCAAAAGTTCCTGCAGCGGGAAAAGTTCAAGATGCTTACCCTTGGAACCCTACTGCCCTACCTCCAGCAGGGAGATTGGCTATACTCCTTGGATCTAAAGGATGCTTATACCCACATCCTTATTCACCCGGACCACCGGCAATACCTAAGGTTTGTGGTGGCAGGGAACCATTATCAGTACCGAGTACTGCCCTTTGGCCTATCCTCCGCCCCCAGGGTGTTCACGAAGTGCCTGGCAGTGGTGGCAGCCTCCCTAAGGCTTCAAGGCCTCTTCGTCTTCCTGTACCTGGACGACTGGCTCGTCCGAGCATCGTCTGCTCCAGAGGCCGCCCAGCGTACGGTGGCTCTGCTTCAGCACTTGGGCTTCGTCATAAACTTCGAAAAGTTCGCTTTGCTTCCCTCTCAGGACCTCGAGTTCATAGGGGCACGGCTGGACACTCGGCAGGCTCGTGCCTTCTTGCCTCTGGAACAGGCCAACAGGCTTATGGCTCTAGCCGGCAGGTTCAACAGCGAGTCGCCGGCCCCTGCCAGACAGTTCCTGCAGCTGCTCGGACACATGGCCTCCACGGTCCATGTCACTCCGAATGCCCAGCTACATATGAGACCTACTCCGTGGAGCCTCCGCACTCAGTGGCACCAGGCCACAGGGAGACTGTCGGACCTGATACAGATTTCCAACCGTCTGGTTTCCTCCCTGCAATGGTGGCTTCACCTGCCCAACCTAGTGCTCGGCATGTCCTTTCAGTCGCCCCCACCGTCCTGGGTGCTCACGACAGATGCCTCCCTCCTGGGCTGGGGGGCGCATTGTCGGGGGTCATGCACTCAAGGCCTTTGGACACCCTGGGAGGCCGCCCAGCAGATAAACTTTCTAGAGCTACGGGCAGTCCGCCTAGCTCTGCGGGCCTTCTCTCACCTGACGTTCGGTCAGTCCGGACTGGTGCAGACGGACAATCAGGTTGCCATGTTCTATGTGAACAAACAAGGGGGCACGGGCTCCCTCCTATGTCAGGAAGCCCGGAGGCTGTGCTCTTGGGCTGTCGATCACGGCATCCTCCTCAAAGCGGTTTACCTGCCAGGGCAGGACAATTGCCTGGCGGACAAACTGAGCCGGATTCTGCTGCCGCACGAATGGAAGTTGAACCCCGCGGTGGCCCAGCAGATCTTCCGCTGGTGGGGCTCTCCCATTGTGGATCTCTTTGCCAGTCCCCTGAACAGGCAGCTCCCCAGATTCTGCTCCCGGCACCCTCACCCTCTTCGAGTGGCGCCGGATGCTTTCCTCATCCCGTGGTCCTCGGGTCTGCTGTATGCCTTCCCTCCCACACCACTGGTGTCCCGGACCTTGTTCAAAGTTGTCCAGGACAAGGCCTCCGTGATCCTGGTAGCGCCCCGGTGGCCGAGACAACCGTGGTTCCCTCTGCTTCTACAGCTAGCGGTGGACACCCCTCTTCCCCTGGGGTTTCAGCCGGATCTCCTGACCCAGGATCAGGGTACTCTTCTGCACCCCAAACTCAGGGCCCTGCACCTGATGGCCTGGCTGCTGAAAGGGTAGTCCTAGCCCCACTGCTGCTACCCCCGGAGGTGGAAGCCGTCGTCCTAGCATCTCGGCGACCTTCCACCTGGAAATCTTACGCCCTCAAATGGCGTCGCTTCTCGGTCTGGTGTTCTCAGCGATCTGAGGACCCCTTTGCCTGTCTAGTATCGGTGGTACTGCAATATTTGCTTCACCTCTCCGATCTAGGTCTCAAATCCAATTCTGTCAGAGTCCACCTCAGTGCTCTCTCTGCACATCATTCACCGGTTGAAGGCCAGCCTCTCTCTTCGCACCCCTTGGTGGCGCGCTTCCTCAGAGGCCTCCTTTTGCTTAAACCTCTGTTGCGCCCTCCAGCCCCTGACTGGGACCTCAACGTGGTTCTGCAAAGGCTTACCTGTCCGCCTTTTGAACCCATGGCTACCTGCCCTCTTCGTTTCCTCTCCTGGAAAACTCTCTTCTTGGTAGCCCTCACTTCCGCGAGGCGCGTAAGTGAGCTACAGGCCCTAGTGTCGGAGCCTCCGTACACTAGGTTCTACAGGAATAGGGTGGTCCTGCGGACCCACCCTAAGTTTCTTCCAAAGGTGGTCTCCCACTTTCACATCAATCAAGAGGTGGTTCTTCCGACCTTCTTCCCCAGGCCGCATGCCGGCCGAGCTGAGACTGTCCTGCACACCCTGGATTGTAGAAGAGCCTTGTCTTTTCTACCTTGACCGTACACGGGAGCATAGAAAAGCGGTTCAGCTTTTCGTATCTTTTGATCCCAATCGGTTGGGGGTGCCTGTCTCTAAGCGCACTCTGTCCACCTGGGTGGCCGACTGTATCGCCTGGACTTACGGGGCAGCCGGCCTCTCCTTGGAAAGTCGCGTCACGGCTCATCGGGTCAGGGCGATGGCCACGTCCGTGGCTCACCTCCGCTCTGTCCCATTGGCAGACATCTGCTGGGCCGCTACTTGGTCTTCAGGTCAGACTTTTGCGGCTCATTACTGCCTGGAAAGGGAGTCCCGCAGGGACAGTGCTTTCGGTCAGGCAGTCCTCCACAATCTCTTTGAGGTTTAGGCAACTCCGGCCCCGGTGTTTGGCTACCGGCCGGATGTGTATTCAGAGAAGATTCCTTCCTTCTGTACTACTGAGCTTCAGGAAGCTCTTTAGGCTTGAGGTCTCCGGTAGCCTTAAGCTTGGGAGTCCCATAAGTGAGGACTGACTTCCTGCTTGGTCCTGGAGAAAGAGTAGTTACTCACCTGTAACAGGTGTTCTCCAGGAGCAGCAGGAATCAGTCCTCACTACCCTCCCTCCTCCCCTTGGAGTTGCAGTCCTTCTTATTGCATATCTTGCAAACGTTTGCTGTCTTTCCGCTATGTCATCAGACTGAGTAAGATGGCATCCCTGGGCGGGAAGGGGACCGCGCATGTGCGCTGCAATTCCCAAAGGCTTTCTGCAAAAGCTGGGGAAAATTGCTCCGCGAGGGCTCCATCGGCGCCGACGTCACCCATAAGTGAGGACTGATTCCTGCTGCTCCTGGAGAACACCTGTTACAGGTGAGTAACTACTCTTACCGGAGAACCAAAAAGACATAATTCATAGCCACAGCGGTAAAGCTTATGATGCAGGAACAGGGCAAGTGGAAACAATAGACTGTCAGGACAAATAAGCAGATGATCCTCTTTCCAGCAGCCCTGAGCATCACAGGATGCACCCCACGAAGTCAGAGTCTGGGTTTCAAAGGAAGTATCTTGCTATTGCTGCAAGAAAGATGAAAGGGAAAACAGTCATATTAGACGGTGTTAAATACAGCAATGTCTGTGACACCGATGCTTGAAGAACAGCTCGCTGTGCTTCTTGGTCTGCAAATTGGTTGCTCTTTGACACAAAATCTTCAGCAGAAGAATGTCCTTTGCATTTCAAAACTGCAACTTGTGCTGGCAAGAGGACAGCCTGTAACAAACGGTGAATGTATGCAGCATGTTTAATTGGTTTATTAGCAGAAGTCAAAAACCCTCGTTGCTGCCAAATATTGCCAAAATCCCATAAAATGCTTAATGCATAGGCACTATCTGTATAGACATTTACCAAAAGATACCTGGAAAGTTCAAGTGCATGTGTCAATGCAAACACTTCAGCTAACTGTGCACTAGTAAATGGCAAAGAAGTTGATTCCACAACATTAACCGTAGTGACTGCATAGCCCACACGAAGTTTGCCCTTGTCATCCCTGAAAGCAGAACCATCCACAAATAGTCACATCCGGGGCTGATAAAGGCAGAGGGGAAAGATCAGGCCTAGCCCGGGAGAATGTCAAAATAGTTTGGAAACAATCATGAGACCCATCCTCCTCCACAAGTGTTAAAGGGTTGCATATTGATGTAGTACATACTGAAACATGAAGCGGAGAAATGATTAATTCCAGAGTCAATAAAACGTGTGGAAGACAAAGGCTGAGTCTTGGTTAGATGGAACAAAAGGGCACTGTAGAACCAGAAAATCAGTAAGTTTCAATTGCAAAAGCCACTGCTACCAAACTACGTAGACATAGTGGGAGTCCCAAAGTCACTGCATCAAATCGCTTTGAGAAATAGCCTACCGGCTTGCAACCAGTTGGGAAAGCTTGTAAAAGCACACAGATAGCAGAGGAATCAGAAATAGCCACATACAATTTGAATGGTAAAGAATAATCATATACAATAACATGGTGCATTTCCTAGTGCAATTTTTACATTTAAAACAAACCTCCCACTGTGATAATGTGGGTACAATGAGGCCTTCAGATCCTTCTTTCCAAAATGAGAGCATAAAGCGGAGCAGTAAGATCTGAGAAATTCGCTAGCTATTTACAGAAAATTAATAAACTCAGGAAGCTATGCAATAACACTGGTGTCGCTGGAAAAAGGCAATGACAGAATAGGTTTCAATTTAGCAGAGGTAATTGCACGACCAAATGGTGTTAGAACAACACCCAGGAAAGTAACATTCTCCAGGACCAAGCAGGAAGTCAGTCCTCACTTATGGGTGTCATCGACGCCGATGAAGCCCCAGTGGAGCATTTCCCCAGCTTTCCATGAAAGCCTTTGGGAATGCTGGCACGCATGCGCGTTTCCCTTCCTGCCTAAAGGTGCCATCTTACCTCAGTCTCTTTTTTTCCGTGAAGCCCATCGGACGTGTGTCCTGTTTTCCCGGTTAAAAGTAGATTTTTTTCTAGCGTTGTTTCGCTTCTTTTCTTCAGATTCGACGTCGGTTCCCCTCCCACCGGGATCGGTACACCAGTATCGAACCCCCTTTTTATTTTTCGGTTTTTGCCCTTAGTGGCTAGGCGTTCGCGCCTAAACTTTTTTCTTTTTCCCTGGAAGGCTGGTCTTTTGACCTCGCGGGGACCCTTTTTTCCCCCATGTCTTCCAGTGGTTTTAAAAAGTGTGATCGGTGTAAAAAGATTGTCTCTCACCGACACACACGACTGCTGCCTTCAGTGCCTGGGCCTGGACCACGATTCTAAAACGTGCGGGCCATGTGGAAAAATGTCTTCCAAGACCCTCCGACGTCGTCAGCAGCAAAGTGAAAGGTTTTTCTCCGACTCGGCCTCTGCTCGTGCCCGGACCTCGTCTGAGGCTTTGACACCTCGGGATTCCGATCCCGAGAGGCGTCGGAGCTCCTCGGACAGGGGGTCCCCTGAGAGAGAACATAAGAGGAAGAAGCGGCTCACGAGGGCGGTGTCGGTGGAGGTCCCTGGACCCTCGAGGTCCAGGTCTAAGACCCCCGACCGTCGTCCCGGGCTCGTGGACCAGGAGAAGCCGACCAAATTTCCTCGTATAGAACCGGAGTCTGCTGGACACGTAAGTCCTGTTGTCCTTGAGGACTCGCCTCCCCGAGTACCGACGTCGGGCCCGGCGCTGCCGGGGCCCGAGTCAGGGGCTGCTGCATCACCCGAGCTGAGTCTCAGGTTGACAGCCTTGGAGAGCAGAATGTCTGCCTTCATGGATCAGCAGCGGGCATTGATGGCCAGCCTGTCTGGCGCATCTGCCCCGGCCACCGGGACATCGACTTCCAAGTCGACCCCGGAGACCGAGCCGATACTCGAGTCCCTTGCGGCTCGAGGTCGTCCTCGGTCGAGATCTCCCTCGACCTCCCGTTCAGGACCGAGGGTCTCGACGCCGGTGCCTCTGGCGTCGGGGCGGGTGCCCAGGGGCCCCGCGGCGTCGGACCCCGACTCGACTTCGGACGAGTCTGCATGGGAAACCAAAGATGAGGAGTCTCCTGAGACCTTTAAGACTCGATGTGTCCCTTCGGACTCACCTGAGTCTGAACCCCGGAGTAGATCCCCCTCCGGAGGATACTAGGTTCTCGGAGTTTATCCGGGATATGGCCGCTGCCCTGGCTATCCCGGCTGACTCCGAGGAAGAGCCTCGAGCCGAGGAGCTCGATGCTCTGCAGTACGACTCTCCTCCGAAGGAGGCCTTTACTGTCCCGGTTCCTCCGATGCTGGAGCGGCTCCTCTTCCGGATGTGGGAGGCACCGCCCTCGGCGCCGGTTTTGAGCAAGCGAGTCTATTCCATTTATCGACTCCGCAAGAGTCCTGGCTTCCAGAAAGCACAGCTGCCGCACCATTCTATGGTTGTGGAATCGGCCATGCATCGTCTGAAAAGTCATAAGATGCACTCTGCGGTGCCTCCCGGTAGGGAGGCCCGCAGCCTTGATGGAGTCGGCAGAAAGTGTTTTCAGGGCTCCATGCTTGCTTGCCATGTCCAGACGTACCAGCTGTACATGGGCATGTATTTACAAGACCTGGCCAAGGAGTTGGCCGGGTTCTCTGCTGGTCTCTCTGGGGAACCCTTGCAGAGTTTTAAGTCCTTGTCTTCGAGGATACGGGAATGCTCTAAGTTCATGTCCCGCGCCGCCTGCGATGGCTTCGAGGCTTCGGCCCGAGTAGCGGCTGCCGGCATCGCGGCTCAACGCCAGGCGTGGCTGCAGTCATCAGACCTCGAGCCATGGGTTCAGGACAAGTTGGTCGATGTCCCTTGCCGAGGTGAAAACCTTTTTGGCAAGCCTGTGGCCGAGAAGGCCGCACAGCTCGAGACTGAGCACCTCACCAGGACAAGGCTGTCCAGGAAGACATCTGCCCCTTCACATAAAAAGAAGGGCCCGGGTAAAAAGCCCTTTTACCCGAGGAAGGGCACTGCCTACAAACAGTACCCACATTATCAGGCTGCCCAACCTGCCCCACAGGGTCAGCAAGCCAAGGGCCGGGGTAATGGGCCCTGTAGGCAGACTGCCCCCAAGCCTCCGGCCCCTGCTCCCACTCAGCAGGGTGGGGGATTTCGACTCCTTGAGTACAGCCAAACCTCCTTTGCAGACCCAGCTCTGCACAGGAGGCCGCCTAGCCTTGTTCGCCCACCAGTGGCCCCTGATAACTCAGGACAGTTGGGTGCTGGACATAGTCCATCGAGGCTATGCCCTGCATTCTCACCAACTACCTCCGCCACACTTTCCAGGGGAGCCTTCCAGGCCTCCCCTGCATACAGCCCTTCTCCTCCAGGAGCTCAGGGGTCTGTTGCTGGACAAGGCGGTGGAGCCTATGCCTCCCCACTTCCAAGGTCACGGTTTTACTCCAGATATTTCCTGGTGCCAAAGAGAACCGGTGGTCTTCGACCCATTCTGGATCTCAGAAACGTAAACAAGTTTCTTGTGAAAGAAAAGTTCAAGATGGTTACTCTTGGAACTCTTCTGCCCTACCTCCAGCAGGGAGATTGGCTACGCTCTTTAGATCTAAAAGATGCTTACACTCACATCCTAATTCATCCAGACCACAGAAAGTACCTCAGGTTCATTGTGGGAGGAAACCACTACCAGTACAGGGTACTGCCTTTTGGGCTGACTTCCGCTCCCAGAGTCTTCACCAAGTGCCTGGCAGTGGTAGCAGCCTACCTGAGAAATCAGGGCATCTTTGTCTTTCCCTACCTGGACGACTGGCTCATCAGAGGCCAGACGTCTCTCGAGGTCCAGCAGGCCACCAACAGAACCATAGACCTGCTCCAAAAGGTGGGCTTTGTCATCAACTTCGCAAAGTCCACTTTGCTCCCCTCCCAGAACTTGGAATTCATAGGGGCAAGGTTGGATTCTCAGTTGGCAAGAGCATTCTTACCAGTGGACCGAGCACAAAGGCTCATGGACCTTGCAAGCAAGTTTCTGCACAGGTCCCTGGTCTCCGCCAGACTCTGTCTCAGGCTTCTAGGCCACATGGCGTCCACAGTTCAGGTGACCCCCAATGCCAGGCTCAATATGAGGCCTGCCCAGTGGTGCCTTCAGACTCAGTGGTCACAGGCCTCAGGCAGCCTCAGAGACAGGATCAGAGTGTCCCACCGTTTTCTGACCTCCCTCAACTGGTGGTTACACCCCCCCAATCTGCTGGTGGGGGTGCCCTTTCAGATACCTCCTCATACAGTGGTGCTGACCACCGATGCCTCTCTGTTGGGTTGGGGAGCACACTGCCTAGACAAGTGCACCCAGGGTCTGTGGTCTTCTTGGGAGGCGTCCCAGCAGATCAATCTTCTAGAGCTCAGAGCTATCCGCTTGGCCCTCAAGGCCTTTACTGCTTCCCTGACCCATCAGTCTGTCTTGATCCAAACAGACAACCAGGTAGCCATGTTCTATGTGAACAAGCAAGGAGGGACTGGTTCCCAACCCCTTTGTCAGGAAGCACAAGTCCTCTGTTCCTTTGCCCTGAGACACAACATGCTCCTCAAGGCAGTCTACCTTCCGGGCCAGGAGAATGTCCTGGCCGACAAATTGAGCAGGATTCTGCAACCACACGAGTGGCAGCTACATCCTTTGGTGGTTCAAAAGATTTTCTTGGAGTGGGCTCTTCCCTCCATAGACCTATTTGCCAGCCCTCTAAAAAACCAGCTGCCACGGTTCTGCTCCAGGCAACCGCATCCTCTGAGGGTAGCAGCAGATGCTTTTCTGATTCCCTGGACTCAGGGCCTACTCTATGCGTTTCCTCCCACCCCCCTGGTGGCCCGGACACTGTTCAAAATTCTCCAAGACAGGGCCTCAGTCCTCCTTGTGGCTCCCAGGTGGCCCAGGCAGCCTTGGTTCCCCCTCCTACTTCAACTGGCGGTGGATCTCCCTCTGCCTCTGGGATTGCAGCCCGACCTTCTCTCTCAGAATCAGGGCTCTACTGCATCCCAATCTCAAATCCCTCCATCTGATGGCATGGAGGCTGCAAGGGTAATGTTGGCTCCCTGGGGCCTGCCTAAAGAAGTTGAAGAGGTTCTCCTAGCTTCTAGGAAACAGTCCACAAGGAAAACCTATGCTCTCAAGTGGAAGAGGTTTTCTGTGTGGTGTCAGTTACGTGCAGAGGATCCTTTTTCCTGTGCTGTGTCTATAGTGCTTCAGTACCTGCTGCACTTGTCCAATCAAGGTCTCAAGTCCAATTCTGTTCGGGTCCACCTCTCTGCTTTGGCAGCTCAAACCTCCCATCCGTCCTCCTGCTCCTGAGTGGGAGCTGAATGTTGTCGTGCAGCAGCTGACTCGACCACCTTTTGAGCCTATGGCTACTTGCCCTCTACGCTTCCTCTCATGGAAGACTCTTTCTAATCGCCCTTACTTCGGCTAGGAGAGTGAGTGAGCTTCAGGCCTTGGTCTGTGATAGACCTTACACCAGGTTCTATAAAAACAGGGTAGTCCTCAGGACTCACCCTGTTCCTTCCTAAGGTTGTCTCCTCTTTCCACCTCAACCAGGAGGTGGTTCTTCCTACTTTCTTCCCTAGGCCTCATGCAAGTCAGGCTGAAACAGTTCTCCATACCTTGGACTGTAGAAGGGCTTTATCCTTCTACCTTGAACGTACGCTAGGTCACAGGAAGGCTTCTCAGCTCTTCCTTTCTTTTGACCCCAATAACTTGGGGAGGCCTGTGTCCAAGCGTACCTTGTCCATCTGGGTGGCTGACTGTATCACCTGGGCTTACAAGGCGGCTGACCTTCCTTTGCAGGGTAGGGTCACGGCCCACCTGTTCCATTGCAAGACATCTGCAGGGCTGCTACTTGGTCTTCAAGCCAGACTTTTGCAGCCCACTACTGTCTGGAGAGGGAGTCCCGTAGGGACAGTGCTTTTGGCCAAGCAGTACTCAGGAATCTCTTTGAGGTCTAGGCAACTCTTGCCCTCCTGCCCTCTGGTTGGGCTACCTGTGGAGGTTGTGTTCTTGGAAAGCCTTTTCTGTGTTGCTGAGACTAGAGGGAGTTTTCTTGTTCCGCCTGGGTTCCTGGTAGCCCAGAGCTGGGGAGTCACCCATAAGTGAGGACTGACTTCCTGCTTGGTCCTGGAGAAAGAGTAGTTACTCACCTGTAACAGGTGTTCTCCAGGAGCAGCAGGAATCAGTCCTCACTACCCTCCCTCCTCCCCTTGGAGTTGCAGTTGTACATAGTTCATTTTTCAATTTTTGTGTGCTATTCTTAGCTATGTCATTTGACTGAGGTAAGATTGGCACCTTTAGGCGGGAAGGGAACCGCACATGCGTGCCAGCATTCCCAAAGGCTTTCATGGAAAGCTGGGGAAATGCTCCGCTGGGGCTTCATCAGCGTCAATGACACCCATAAGTGAGGACTGATTCCTGCTGCTCCTGGAGAACACCTGTTACAGGTGAGTAACTACTCTTTTTGAGATACAAATTGCAGTTTAGACAGATTAACCTTCAAACCTAAATTAGTAATATGAGCTAATAGACACAAAGAATCTGACAAACAAACTCATAACTTGGTGACCATAAAAGCAAATCATCCACATATTGAACTAAAGAGGAATGGTCGAGCTCTACATCCAATAATGCAGTTCTTAGGGCCTGCAAAAATATGCAGGACTGTCAGTGTACCCTTGATACAAAGTGGTCCAAATATTTTGCTTATTGTCAAAATAGAAGGCAAATAAAAATTGGCTGTCTTTGCTAATTTTCACTGAAAAATAAGCAGAACTTAAATCCACAACAGAAAACCAGGTAGTCCCTGAAGGTATCTGCGTCCAGATATCATGTGGATTAGGTACCAAGGGAAAAATTGGCAAAATCACATAATTTACTGCTCGCAGGTCTTGTACAAATCTATAAGTCTTACCGTCAGCCTTTAGTACAGGAAGAATTGGAGTCTTACATGATGAAGTCGTAGAATAAATGACACCTTGTTTCTGAAGATCTTGTCACAGGACGAATTCCTTCAATGGCAGCTGCTGGCAGTGGATACTGCTTGAGTCTAGGAAGCTGAACTCCAGATTTCACGGTGATTTTTACAGGCGGGATAGAAAGACATCCGACATTATATCCCGGCACTGCCCACAAAGTAGAAGGAAGTTCTCCAAGAGCAGGATGAATGATACTGGCATCTGCAGGAGACGGCACTTCAGAGAGAGAATACAGCTGGAAATATAACTTCCCACTCCGCCAGGATAGAGTGAATTCAGCTGTTACCGGAGGGGGAGGAGGGAAATCGGCTCTTTGATCAGTATAACAAGTATGCATTTCTCTGGACTGTCCATGCCCTCGCTGAGGATGCCCATAACCTCCTCTGTTTTTACCTCTCCCCCTTGCCCATGGGTGGCTGTATAAACAATCTGTAGATTGAGCAATTTAGTCTTTTCACATCTATTTTAGTTCGCTCTTCTTGCTGATCCTTGATAAATTTCAAGTCACTGTATCAAGCTCCTTCCAGAATTGCATCAGCTGTTCTAGCTGGCCAATCTATTATTGAAGTTTCTAAAAATTTATTTTATTCTCGGGATTAAACCATTTACAAAAATATTAGTGAATCCTGAAGGTGTATCTTCTGCTTCACCAGAATAGTCTTTAAAAGCTAGCATACACCTGGTGTGAAAATCTGTAACCTTTTCACCCCTATCCTGCCTTAGATGTTATCTCGACCAATCCTTTACAAGTTTGCATACTACTGTAAGGAATTCTAACAATTTTTTTTTCTACATAAAAACAAAATTATCTCTTTGAATCTTCTCTTGGAAATCTTATCACAGGGTCTGTCACGAACCCTATGAAAATCAGCTGGATTAAAAAACACAGTTCTGAGCAAATTATCTAGAGCTGCCCAAGTGGGAATATAACTGTTAATTATTTGAGACCATAAAGACACAAATCTACCAGGGTTATCCCTGTAATTCGGAAAAGTTTTAGTCAAATGAAACACTTCTTTAAGTAGTCACAATATCATTTCCCACAGCTGCTTCAGATTAACAGTGGCAGAACATAAATTATATTGCTGGTGTAGAGCGTCCTGAATAGAGCCTAGATCATAATATAATTGATCACACTCCTCTTTGTAAGTTTCACAATGTCTGTCTAAAGCTCTTTCAATCTTAACAATGTCACTAGGAACTTTCAATTTTTTCACAACAGAAACACTATCACCTATTGCTACTTTTAAGATTCTTATTACAAGTACAACACTTCCCGTTTCTTGATTCAAACGTGCTCTCAATTCCTTGAGCTGGGAGACATTCCAAATATCCAAAATACACAATACTACTCCCCCTAACTGCTGTTGCTCTTTAAGCATTTTCTTTTTCTCTTAGTTCTGCTACACGAGTGATCCTCACCCACTCAGCTGGTCATTAGTTACATTTCCTAACACAAACATCTTTGTTTCAAAACAAACATTCCTAATATTTTCATCATGTACCATCCGTTCCCACCATGTAAGCACAATTGCACGGTTTACCTTCAACCGCTAACTCATATCTCAGGCAATGGACCTTATCTACAGAGAAAGTTCCCTCCAAAGGAAACCGCAAATTCACATTACCTTGCATTTGTCACTGAATCCCTATGTGCTACGGAATCGATGGCTACATCACCATGCTTCTCACACATACAATAGAAGCATACAATAAGGGCTACCTTTCCTAAACACTAAAGCCCTAGCTCTGTCATGCCACTCATGCATCTGAGACGGAGCCTGTCTACTTAACAGATTACCCATCACTGGTAATCTTCATAATACTCACAAATCTTTCAGGCACCTTCTGCCCTTGCCTTAACAGATTACCCATCACTGGTAATTTTCATAATACTCACAAATCTTCAGGCACCTTCTGCCCTTGCCTTGAATGCAGAGATCCATCCGAGTCACTGCACTAACTGAAACAATACTCTGCACCTCCCCTCACCTACAACGAGGCAGGGCTCTTGGGTATAACAGAAATCCACACACAAGGCAATGAGAAGGTTAATTGATAAATCAGTAAATAATACACAACACACTTGTATTATAAAAACAAACCAAAGCTTTGGGAGAGCAAGCTAGGCCTCTGCCTATGTTTACTCTGATATCATAGCTTTAGGCCACTTTATAGGTAAAAATTCCATTACACAGCATAATTTCACTTTAATATTCTACGTCTCACATCACGTATATTCATAATATACATATTTTATTCTACGTCTAGTGTCACGTATATTCATAACATACTTTTCTATAGGCATGCACGTCATAGACAATCATGAAAAGACATACATATATTCTCAGACATGACTATGTAGGCCTTAATTCTAATTAATTCTAACACTGACAGTTTGATATCTCTGACCAGAAACTGAGAGACTGAGAAGCTGGGTAAACAACTTGCCTTTTACTTATCTTTCTAATAACAAGACTAATGTTTGTTATCTAGAACCTTTTACGCAGTTACTTCTACAGAGTTTTCAAGGATGGTATTAAGTAAGGAGCCACAAATGATATTAACTCTTTCTTAGGGCTCATAGTAATATAATGTTATACACAGGGCCTGTCTGTGTATCCAGCCTGGTACAATCAAGCTTTCTTTCAGATTTAAACTCAAGTAAACTGTATCGCTTATAAAGACAATTGCTCTACCATACAATCCTTGGCAGTGGGTAATAATGATTATCAACAATCATCCTACTGGAGAACCCAGCATCATTCTTACTGCAGTGTACACTGTCAGGATGTAACAAACATATCTCTGTGGTTACATCAGACTTGTCTCACAAGACCACCTCAACCACTGCAACCATCTAATCAGAAGCTAACATTTCAACTTCCCCGTGCTCATCAATGGCCAATTCTACTTCAAGAGATCTAGACACTTCTATCTGCCAATGCCATAGAAGTTCTGCTGAGCAAAATGAATCAAGGTTTTTACTCCAGATACTTCCAGTACAATTTGGAGCACCCATCTAGGTCATATTCAGACTCGAGGTTTATGGATAATTGCAGAATATCAGCTTCTTCCTCATTATCCCTTCAGTCCAGTCCAGGTGCATAGGTTTATACCCTATCACCAGCAGATGGAGACCAAGAACACTGGTTTTGATGATGTCACACCATAAAGGACCTATGCATCTCTGAACGCTCCAGTGTTTTCTCATTCTCCAGCAGATGGTGATGAGTGTCTTTGCAGTCTGGACTCCACTGTTGTTGTTGTTGTTGTTGTTTTTAAGTGCCGTCAAGTCTGTGTCAACTCATGGCGACCCTCTGGATAGTTGTCCCAAACTGTGTTCGATCTTCAGTCAGGCGGCTCATTATTGACAGACTGGCACCCATAGCTGCTGTTATTACATCGATCCATCTCTTTGCTGGCCGTCCTCTTTTGCGTTGACCTTCCACCCTGCCAAGCATGATGCCCTTCTCTAATGATCTCTCTCTTCGCATGATGTGTCCAAAGTATGAAAGTCAGTCTTGTCATCTGAGCTTCTAAAGAAAGCTTAGGTTTGATCTCCTCTAGTACTGACTGGTTTGACTCCACTGTAGACAGATTAAAAAAAAAAGCAGTAAGAGATGGAGGAAGAGGAATTGGTGTTTGGCTCTGCATTGGAGCCAGAGCTGTTCATTCAGCTTAGTGCAGTCATTGGAGTGCAGAACTCAGTGTTCCTAGTCCTTCACCTCATGGGCCATGTTTGCCCTCCTTGGGACCTAGATCTGCTGTTCCTCCTCCCCAACATCTGGGAGGGGGCCCAGGGACATCTGCCTGTCAGAGCCTGTCCCTTTAAGTTTTTTTTTTGAATATTTCTTTTTATTGAATTTCCAAATAAGAAAAATATACAACATTAACATCCGGACTCCCCACACAAATAACCCTCCCATAGCCGTTAACTCGGGAACAGCAGTATGCATACAAACAATACATTGCAATTGCTCCCCCTCCCCATCCCCTAGCCGGAACCCAACTTCCCCTACAACCACAACTAGGGGTAGGTCTCCCACCCATCCCACCCCCCCAGGCTACATAGTAAGGGTAGCATAAGTATCAAACCACTGAAGTCTAGGTACAATGGAAATCACCCGCAACCCCCCCCTAATAATAACCCTTCCCTCCCCCTCCACCTAAGAATATTAAGACCCCCCCCCCACCCATCCCCCCCGACCCCTCCCACCCCCCAAAGGCATTAGGATTGAAAATGTTCCAATAGTGGAAGCCATTGCTCCCTAAATTTCTCCCCCCTCTGGCGTCGAACTGCCGTCAGGTGTTCCATCAGGATGATGCGCCGAAGCCTGCCCTGCCAACTCTCCAACCCTGGAAGCTGGAGCTGTTTCCACGCCCGGGCAATCTCACTACGGGCTGCTTGAATACAGGCCCGAACAGGGCGCTCAAATTGTTTTCCCAGATGTTCTGGCCAAATCCCCAATAGACCCAGCCCCATATCCATCGTAAGGGCCACCCCCACCAGGGCCTGAATCTGTCCTGCTACCATGTCCCAATACCCCCGAACAATAGGGCACTCCCACCATATATGCAGAAATGTTCCCCCTCGCTCCCACAGCCCCGCCAGCAACGATCTGACACTGCCGGAAACATTCTATGAAGCCGCTCAGGGGAGTAGTACCACCGATACAGCAGCTTGTAGGAAGTCTCCCGAATCGCCACCGACAAGGCCTGCCGTGCAATATTCGTATGGACCCGTCGCCACCCCACCTCCCCCAGTTCCCTCCCGAGATCCCTATCCCACCCTGTCTGGTGGGGAAACTGCCCCTCCCTTCCCCCCCCCCCCAAACCTCTGTAAAGATGAGTGATCAGACCCCGGGACCCCTCCCAGCTCTTCCACAACCCGACCCGGACATCAAACCCCTCCTCCCAGGACTCCCTTACCGCCCTCTGGGTCAGAAAGTGCTTTACTTGCAAATATGGGAAGACATCCCCCCCTCTCAGTTGATAACGCACCCTTAGGTCCGGGAAAGGTATCAAGTCCCCCTCCTGGACAAACTTATCAAACGTGTCCAATCCTGCTCTTTCCCATCGCTGGAACGGCCCCTCTCTCCCCGGCTCAAACTCCTTCAGCCCCCTCACTGGGGCCAGGAGGGAAAAAATGGCACCTGGTGCAAAGATCCTATTGGCCCTACGCCATTGAGTGGCTAAATGCCAAAGAAACGGATTGTCTCTCCACCTCCCGCCTGGGAGTTTCCCGAACATCCAAGGCAAATATTTTAATTGAACATCCCCCCCCCAATACTGCTCTATTTCCCAAACTCGTTTCGCAACCCCACCACTATCCCGCCACTCAAAAACTTGCCGCAATTGTGCCGCCGCATAATATCGAGCGAGATCAGGTACCCCTAACCCCCCCCTATCCCTACTCGCATACATAACTCTCCTACTCACCCGGGGATGGCGGCCCCCCCAAACAAATGCAAACAGCTGATTCTGCAAGAGACGTAACTCCCTACGCGGAATGGGGACAGGCAAAGTCTGGAATAGATATAACATCCGGGGCAAAAGATTCATTTTTAAGACTGCTATTCGGCCCAACCAGGAAATCTCTATTCCACGCCACCGAGACATATCCTCCCGCAGCTTCCGAAATAACTGAGGGTAATTAGCCCCATATAATCCCAGAGGATGGGCGGTGACCTGCACTCCCAGATATCTGAGGGACCTACTCGCCCAACGAAAGGGGAACGAGATCTTCAACTCCCCAATAACTTGCGGAGGCAGGGATATGGACATGGCCTCCGTCTTATCCCAATTAACTTTGAACCCCGAAAGGGCCCCATAGTCCCCCAACTCACGCATCAGCACCGGCAACGAGGCCGAAGGCTGCGTCAGGGCAAAGAGCACATCGTCCGCAAACAAGACCATCTTATGTTGTTGCTGCCCCACCACTATACCCTTAATAGCATGCAACGACCTAATCCTGGCAGCCAATGGTTCCATAACCAATGCAAAAAGCAGGGGGGACAGTGGGCACCCCTGCCGGGTTCCCCTACCTAATGGAAAAAAGTCAGAATACCCCCCATTAACATTCACAGCCGCCACTGGGGAGGCATACAAGGCTCCCAACCATGCTCGAAACCGAGGGCCCAATCCTACATGCTTTAAAACCGCTTGAAGAAAATCAAAATTGACCCTGTCAAAGGCTTTCTCTGCGTCGATGGAGAGGAACATAGCCTGTTGCCCTTCCCTTCTCGCCAACCATCCCAGTTGAAGTACCCTCCGTATCCCATCGGCCGTTTGCCTGCCCATAATGAACCCAGATTGATCTGGATGCACCAGACACGGCATCAACGGGCCCAGCCTCAAAGCCAAGATCTTTGCCAGGATCTTGACGTCTATATTCAGCAGAGATATAGGTCTATAGGACCCACACACTGCTGGATCTCTGCCCGGTTTGGGTATGACCACGATGGCCGCTTGGCTCATAGAGGACGGTAAAGAGTCGCCTCCCAACACCGCGTTAAACACTCGTACGAGGACCGGGCCCACCACCTCCGACAGATTTTTATAAAACACCCCTGTGAAACCATCTAAGCCCGGGGCCTTGCCTGGGACCAGGGATTTAATCACCCCCGTCACTTCATCCAATGTTATATCCCCCTCCAGGGCTACCCCCTCTTCCTCCCCGAGCTGCGCACACTCCCTTGGCCTCCATTCTGGAGATATTGCTCTAAGACCGCCCCCTCCCCCCGGGGCTCAGCTGCATACAACTGCTGATAATACTCCCGGAACCTATCCCGAATCTCCCCGCTTTTATACAATATTCTATCCTGGGATCCTTTAATCTTGGCAACCAGCCGCCGTTGCCTCTGAGACCGTATTTTATTGCTCAGAAGCCGGCCCGCTTTGTTATCAAATTCATAATATCTCTGCCCTACCCACTCCAGTTGCCTGGAGATCTGTTCCATCTGGAGACCCTTAAGCTGGGTCCGGACCTCCTCCATTTTCCCTCTCAAATTAGTCCCCCCGTACTGCTTATGGGACCGCTCCAACTCCTCCAACCGACTAGTGAGGCGACAGACCTCCTCCGCCCGCTTCCTCTTCCTCCGGGCTCCCATCTGAATCAGATGACCCCTGACAACCGCCTTGAGCCCGTCCCAGAGACTTCCCAACTTCACTTCCCCATTATCGTTAAAGGACAGGTACTCCGTGATCACTGCTCGTAACTTCTGCACCTCCCCCCCCTGCAGCAAATAATCATTTAGTCTCCAAAAAGTGCGCCTTCCCCCCTCACTAGATGGGCCAAACCGGGCCCCCACTGGGGCATGGTCAGACCAGGTAATCAGCCCTATAGAGGCCCTGTCCACGGCCTCCAGCCAGTACCGATCGCCCAAGAGATAATCGATACGACTGTATGAGTCATGGACCGCAGAATAAAAGGAAAAGTCCTTCATCCCGGGGTTCACCACCCTCCATAAATCTGCCAGTCCCAGATCGTTCAACCACTTTCGAAATTCCCTAAGGCCCCCCTCCTCCCTACCCCTCTCCCCACGCCGTCCCTCCAGCTCCAGATTACAATCCCCCCCCCACCAACACACTCCCATGGATTTTCCCTACCAGCCATTTACCCATGTCTGCCCAAAACCCTCGTTGGCCAGTGTTAGGACCATAGACAGAGATCAAGGTGACCTGCTCCCCCCCCAACAAACCCCCCACCACCACTGCTCTCCCATCCGCTTTCCTATATACCTGACTGACTTCCAAGGGGACCCCCAGCCCTACCATAATGGCCACCCCCGCCCTCCTCTTCCCTCCCTCTTCTGCTGCAAAGTACCCCTGGTATGAACCAGACCGCAGCAGGAATTCATCCGCTTGCCTCAAATGTGTCTCCTGCAGGAAAGCCACCTGCCAACTCTGGCTCCGCAGTTCCTTCCACATCAACTTTCGCTTCTGTGGCGAGTTCAGGCCCCGCACATTCAAGCTTCCTACCCGCAGCCCCGACGCCATGCTAACTTAGAACTACCTCTGCCAACCCCATTACACCACCCCAATGCCTTCCCCCCCTTCCCTCCCCCCCAAACTACGGAACCCCACTCCGACCTCCAACAAGGATGTGACCCCCCCTTGGACGCTAGCATCCTCCCAACTCCATGACTTCACCCCCCAAAACCCCCCAACCACCTCCCCCATACACCCCTCGTCTCAATTCCCCCCCCCCCCAAAGTTACCCTACCAAGTTATCAGGGAGGGGTCCCCCCACTACCCCAGATAGCCCCGGCTCCCCAGCAGACCCCCAGGGCTACCCCTGATTACGCTTCCCCCCCCCCCCATTCACACAATGCAGAAATAACAAACCAGCTCATAACTTTATAGTCCTTCACACAGGTCCACCGGACGGCTTCTCCGTGGCGTCCTCGTGGGCCGCCGATCCATCTTTCCTCCGCAACCTCTGGCCCTTCACCGACACTCTCTCCCAGCCCGGGCGTCGCACTTTATTGCCCTGCTGACTGACGGTCTTAGTTGGCTCTGGCAGCCTGGGCGCTCCCTCCTGCCGCAAGATCCTCCAGGCCTCCTCCTCTGAACGCACTCTGAAGCCCCTGCCATTGACATCCATTAACAACGCAAAAGGGAAGAGCCACCGGTACCGCATTTTCTCAGTCTGCAGGTATTGTGTTACCGGTTTCATCTCCCTGCGCCTCTGTAACGTGGTGGAGGATAAATCGTTGTACACTTCAACTTTACAGTTCTCCCACTGAAAGCTCCTCCGGGCTGCAGCCACTCTCATAACTCTCTCCTTTACCGCATACGATTGCAGGCAGGCCACTATATCCCGCGGTTGTCCTCCCCGGGCCGGGCCCAGCGCTCGATGAGCTCTCTCCACCGCCACCTCTACTTCTCCCTCAGGGGCCTCCACACTCCGCAGCAGGAATCGGCAGACCTTTTGCACTACCGCAGTTGCATCCGCGAAGGCCGCTACCTCCGGCAGCCCCCGCACTCGCACATTATTACGCCTTGTGCGATTTTCAAGGTCCTCAAGTTTATCTTTCAAAGCTTGCTGTTCCGAATGTAACTGCTGCAACTGGCCGGCCGCATCCGCGGCCCTCTCCACGTGGCGGTCCGTCTGCTCCTCCAGGACTTCCACTCTATGGCCCAGCTCTGCGACCTCCTCCTTAATGTTCGCCATGGTCTCCTTGAGTTCTCCGCGCATGGCACCGATGTCCCTCCGCAGAGACCGCATCCAACCCCAGATGTCTCCCCGAGTGCAGGCATTGTCAGCTCTCTCTAATTCCTCCTCTGACTCCTCGCCGGAGGCCATGTGCTCAGACTCCTCCCGGGCCTGCGACTCCGAGTTCGCCACGTACGGGGATTTAAACTTAGCCAATCGCGTACGGACTGACATCCCCTGCAGGTCCCGTCTCCCTTGGCACCGATATAGCTGACTGGGATGGGTTCAGTCTGCAAATTTCCTCCTTTATTTTAGCGTCCCGATGGGAGCTTCAACTCTAAGCTGCCATCTCCCAGGTGACGTCACTTCCTTCTTCCTCCCCTCCCTTTAAGTTTTATAGTCTTTAGTGCGATTTTTTTTTTTTTTTTTTTTTTTTTTAATGAGTCCGTCAGCTTTTTGTTGGCTTCTTTCCATTCATCGAGAGTGTGACTCGAGCCATCCAGATTCTCAGCAGAGAATTGAGATGAGGGACCCAATTTCTTGAGTGGGAGCACACGACCAGAACATCAGCATGCCATCAGGCAGAGTGGCCTGTGGCAGCAGGGCCAGCCCAAGGGTTTCTGCTGCCCTAGGCAGAAACCCTGGCCATGCCCCCCCCCTGCTGAGCCGTGCCCCGCTGCTGCCAATTCAGCCTTGAGGAGGAGGCGGATGGCTGCAGCAGCCTTAAAAGCGGTGGCTTTGTGCTGCTGCTTTGTTGCCACAGCAGGTCATGTGCTTCAGCACTCATGGCTTGCTGCTTTTGACCCCCCTCTGCCAGTAAGGTCATAGAAACATAGAAACATGATGACAGAAAAAGACCACAAGGCCCATCTAGTCTGTCCTTCCATAACAACTACAACAGTCCACTTTTTACCTTTAGAGATCCTCTGTGTTGGTCCCATGCTTTTTTGAATTCAGTTACTGTCCTCATCTCTACCACCTCCACTGGGAGACTATTCCACGGATCCACTACTCTTTCCGTAAAGAAATATTTCCGCATATCACTCCTGAATCTATCTCCCTTCACCCTCATCCCATGTCCCCTCGTCGCAGAACTTGCTTTCAATTGAAAGAGGCTCTCTCCCTGAACATTTATGCCACGGAGGTATTTAAACATCTCAATCATATCACCTCTATCCCGCCTTTCCTCTAAGGTATACATATTAAGATCCTTAAGTCTGTCCTCATATGCTTTATAATGAAGACCACTAATCATCTTAGTAGCAACCCTCTGCACCGACTCCATCCTGTTCACATCCTTTTGAAGTTGCGGTCTCCAGAATTGCACACCATACTCCAAATGAGGTCGCACCAAAGACTTATACAGAGGCATTATCACCTCCTTTTTTCTGCTAGCCATTCCTCTCCGTATGCACCCAAGCATCCTTCTAGCTTTTGCCGTCGCCTTTTCTACCTGTTTAGCTACTTTAAGATCATCGGACACAACTACGCCTAGGTCCCGATCGGAGAGAGATCCAAAGTGGCAGGTCATGTGTGCTGAAGTTTGCTGTCTTCGTGGGATTCTGCCAAAGGTATAAGTCAGAGGGTCACACCACAGAGGAATTGCTCTGGGGGATGAGAGCTTCTGAGGTGGAGGCGTGCTCGAAAGCAAAGACCGATGCGGGGCATAGCTGGGGAGCCCCATGGTTTAGGCGGGAGAAGCAAACATAAGCCCGGCAGCATGGGCTGAATTGAGAGCACTTGAGGGGCCGAATGTTGACTCCTGCACCTCTGGGAGAGCAACAACTGGGTTGGTAAATACCAGGGGGATGTCTCCAGGCTCTGGGCTCCCATATTTTCTGGAATTTGTGCTGTTATTGTACCAGGCCTACTGCATAAAGCAGGATTTGGTGCATGATTCTCCTCATGACATTGAAGCAAAAAAAGTGCTTGAAGGGCTGGCGGCAGCTGGCAAAGAGCCCATAGAACCAGCATCTAAGTGCCGTAGGATGGAGGACAACTCCTTTAACTATGGTTCTGTATGCTCAGGGGTGTGGGGGGGGGGGGGGGTTGGATGACACACTGGAATCCTCAGGCGAGAAACTAGAGGAAGGTGAATTCCCCCCCAGGTGAGGACCCCTCTAGAATAAGGATGTGTCGTCGTCAGGAGTTGCCGGTGCTGATTGCAAAATCATTAGCGGCAGTAAATTTCATGCACGGTTCTCTGGAGAACGAAGGCACCTGGGGGATCCCTTGTTACAGGGCATTTGAAAACCTCTAGAGATCTTTTCCGCTTCACAGTGCTATAAAGGAGATGATTGAATTGGAGTGGGAGACTCCAGAGGCAGGGCTACAAGTGAGCAGGTCTATAGCATGCTTGTACCCTATCCCACCAGAAGAAAAAAGAATCTCCTCCGGCTCCCAAAGAAGGATGCTTTTGGACTCGGTTGTGACCAAGAAGACGACTGTTCCAGTGGAAGGTGGCGCGGCAATAAAAGATGCAGAGGACCATAAGCCGGAAACACTTCTGAAGCAATATTTTGAAATTACTGCCTTGGTGTTGCAGGCATCCGTGTGTGAGGTATGCTTGTTTACATTGGGTGCAGAGTTTACCTGAGTTGGATCTGGGTCAGTCAGGTTCGTTTTCAGAGGCAACTAAGCTTGAGTCAGGGTCAGCGTATTTAGCCAATGCACTGTATGACCTGATGAGTATTACCTCAAAGGTGTCTGCACATCAGCTATTATGGCTCTGAAATTGGGTGGCTGACTTAGCCTCTTAGTAAGCTTCCTTTCAAAGAGAAACTCCTTTTTGGGTAGGCACTGGAGAAGTTGGTTAAGGACTTGGGAAAGTTCAAGGTTCTGAAGCTACCAGAGGACAAAACTAAGACTACAAAACCGACTGCTCCTACTAGAGGATGCTTCTGAGATTTTCAGAGATTTCTGCGTAGCGCACTATGTTCCCTTGCAGCGGCCTTCCTATCCTCCCAGGGGTCAGCCCTTTCGTAGGGGTTGGGAAGAAGATAGAGAATATTTTGGAAGGGCCTCAGGAGGCTCCAGAAAGTCCCAATGAAAACACGGGGTCCGTGGCCCAGGGGGAGTTCGTTTCTGGTAGGCGGATGGTTTAGGTTCACATTACGTCCGACCAGTGGGTATTAGAAGTCATTTGAGAGGGTGACGCTTTAGAGTTGGCTCTACCGTCTCCGATGCCTTTGTCCCCCTGCAAGGCACCAGTCAAGGCAAGGGTAGTAGCAGACATGTTCGAGAGACTGATTCAACTACAAGCAGTGGTGAAGATGCCTCTGGACAAGCTCATGCTCAGTTGATGCTCTATTTATTTTATGGTTCCAAAGAAAGAAGGTTCCTTTCACTCTGTTCTGGATCTCGACATCAACCAGGCCTTGCAAGTGCCTCATTTTTATATAGAGACCTTGCAGTCATAGTGGCAGTGCGAAAAGGCAAGTTTTTAACTTCTTTGGACCTTTCCGAAGCATATTTGCATATCCAATCCATCAAACCATCAAGCGATACCTCCACTTAGCGGTTTCCATGGGGCATTTCTGGTTTCGATCTCTGCTGTTTGGTCTAGCCATGATGCCGCGGACCTTTTACAAAGATGATGGTGATGGCGGCCATGGTTCGACAAGGGAAGAGTGTTAGTGCATTCATATCTGGATGATTAGTTCATCAGGGCGAAGTCAGTCCAGGAAAGTCAGGATGTGATGAACCTGGTGATATCCCTTCTCCAAAGATTGAGGTGGGTAATCATTTTCAACTTGAGCACCTTGGACCCCACTCAAGATCTAACAAATCTGGGGGCTCATTTCTGGACCGAGGGGGTTTGGTGTCCCTTCCTCCAGAATGCCCCAGGAAGATTCAGATCCAGGTCCAGAGATTTTGCCAAATGCATAGTACTTACCAGCAGCTCCCGGGTCCATGGCGGCGACATTGGACCTGGTGCCGTGGGCCAGAGCGCATATGAGACCTCTAGAGAAATCCTTGTCTGTGTTCTCCACAGAAGCACTCGCTATGAAAGAGGTTGTGGTGCCCACAGGCAATAAGGTCAAGCCTGTACTGGTGACTGACTCAGTCAAGTTGATAGCGGAAATGCTACTGGAACTGGCAGAGTGTGTGGTGGTAATCACCGATGCCAGTCTTTTACGGATGGGGGGTGCATTGTCCATTCCAAGTAGCGCAAGGTCGGTGGTTTCTGAAGGATAGCAAGTTAGTCTGTAAACCTCCTGGCGATACAAGCAATGTTTCTAGCTCTGAGGTTCTTTCAGCTCTTGGTTCAACACAGAGTGGTGTGGATTTTCTCAGACAGCACAACCACAGTGGTTTATCTCAATCAGCAGGGAGGGACAGGAAGTGCAATTCTGGCAGATTAAGTGACTCCTCTTCTTCAGTGGGCAGAGATCCATCTTCTAGTGCAGTCGGCATCTCACATGGCCGGGAGAGAAAACATATAGGCTGACTTTCTCAGTCATCTTCACCTGGACCTGGTGGAGAGCTTAGTGTTTGAGTATAGTACGTCAGTAGGGAGAGCTCATCATGGATCTGATGGCATCAGCTTCCATTTCCAAGATGGAACATTTGTACAGCTACAGGCGAGAGAGGATATCTGAGGATTTGGCCACTCTGGCTCATCAATGACCAAGCAGCTCTCTCATGTATGTGGTTCCCCCCTGGCTTCTGATAGACCAAGTGCTTCAAAAGGTAGAGTCACATCGAGGTCTAGTAATTTTAGTGGCACCAGATTGACCTTGAAGGCCATGGTATGCCAATCTGGACAATTGACAGTGGACATTCCATGGAGCCTTCCAGTAGTGGACAACCTGCTGTGACAGGGCCCCGTCCTCATGCCAAATGTGGCTCGATTCTTGCTTATGGCCTAGTTCTTGAGAGGCCTAGGTTGAGAAGAAGAGGTTATTCCATGCAAGTCCATAGACGCTTTGCTTAGAGCATGAAAGAGAGAGGCTAGAGATGTCTATGTTCAAGCCTGGCATATTTTTGAGAGCTTGATGTGAGAAGGATCTCTGGACTCTTTTCCTCGCTGCCGGATGTCCTAGCCTTTTGTCGGGCTGGCCTGGATAAAGGTCTGGCCTTAAATTCCTTGAGGGTTCAGGTGGCAGCCCTAGCCTGTTATCGAGGTCAGCTTCAGAGGGGCTCCTTGGCTTCCCATCCAGATGTGGTTTGTTTTACTGAGGGGCTTCAAGCAGGTTAGACCACTAATGCGCCAAGTTGTACTATCATGGAACTTTGAATTTGGTCTTATCAGCACCTTTTGAGCCTCTTGGTCAAGCTTCTCTGAAAGATCTTACATTGAAGGTATTTTTTCTGATAGCTATCTGCTCAGCACTTAGAATTTCAGAGCTACAGGCCTTGTCCTGTAGGGAGCTTTTTCTCATGATCTCTAGAGAAAAGGTGGTAATTTGCCCAGTTTTCTTCTTTATGCTGAAGGTAGTTTCGGTGTTCCACCTGAATCAAACGCTAACGCTGCCTGTATTTTCTGGTTCGG
Source organism: Ichthyophis bannanicus (assembly GCA_033557465.1). Classification (NCBI taxonomy): domain Eukaryota; kingdom Metazoa; phylum Chordata; class Amphibia; order Gymnophiona; family Ichthyophiidae; genus Ichthyophis; species Ichthyophis bannanicus. The sequence continues at coordinate 62,303,087 of CM066045.1, forward strand.
AAGACAGCTCAGATTCCCGGAAGTTGCACCTGTTAGATATATGCAGGGTCTTGCGATGCTAACTTAAGTGTTCAGAAACATCTAGGAAGTCTGATCATCTCTTTGTGCTGTTTGGAGGCCATGCAAAGGTGAAGTGGTTTCGAAAGCATCTATTGAGTGGTGGCAGAAAAACTATTGCTTCTGCATATTTGCTGAAGTGGAAATTGCTTCTGGAGGGTTTGAGGGCTCACTCAACAAGGACTCAGGTGGCAGTGTGGGTCGAATATGGTCTTGTCAGTCCGGTGGATATCTGTAAAGCAGTGACATCTCTCCTTTCCTTTGTGCGGCACTACCGCCTGGATGTTCAGGCAAGAGAAGATGCATGGTTCAGAGCACAGGTGTTGCAGGTCCTACCTGAATTTGAATACTGCTCTGGTATGTTCCATGCATCTGGACCGGACTGGAAGGACCATGAGGAAAGTGAAATTAGACCTTACCTGCTAATTTTCTTTCCTTGAGTCCCTCTAGTCCAGTCCAGAACCCACTCATTCTGTTCTGCGAACCTGTACATGTAAGAAATAAAAGTGCATATTTGCGCCTGTCCAGGGTTTTTTTCAGCTTTACTATCTGAGGGTGTAGTGGCTTGACAGCTCTTATTAGCTCCTAACTAGGTTGAATTTCACATTTTTGGTTCTGTGGGAAGCTGTGACATTCAATTCCTCTGTTGGCTTAATGTACATAGTTACTTTAGTAGTTAAGAATTATAATTGTAATTTTCTGTGTGTGGATTCTGCTTTGTCAATAGGATACTGGAGTGTTCAGAGATGCACATGTCCTTTATGATGTGGCATCATCAAAACCAGTGTTGTCAGTCTCCATCTGCTGATAGGGCATAAACCCATGCATCTGGACTGGACTGGAGGGACTCAAGGAAAGCAAATTAGCAGGTAAGGTCTAATTTTACCATATTAAATCTGCTGGAGCTCAGAGCACTATGCTATGGTGTCAAAACATTCAGCAAGAAGATGGCAGGAACAGTATACCAAGTACAGACAACAAGGTGGCAATGTTCTGCATTAAGGAAGCAAGGAGACAAGGCTCTCATTCGTCTGTGGGGAAGCACAAGCCATATGGCAGCTGACATTGGAGAGAAAAAAACATTCTTGGTAGCAACTTACCTTCCAGGGCACCAGAACCACCTACTGACATACTAAGTTGTCAACTTGATCAGTATGAATAGTCACTGGACTGTGCAGTAGTCAAAGCTATTTTCAGGAAATTGGGTTGGTTGCTTACAGTTGGACGGAGGATATTTGTAAGGCAGCAATGTGCTCATCCGTACATATGTTCACAAGGCATTACTGCCTGGACCAAGCTTCAGGTTCAGACACTGCCTTTGGTCAAGCGTGACTGAAGTGTCAACCTGTCTCTTCCTCCTCTTAATACACTATACGGGTTGTGAGGCATGGGCTTAAATACTTAGTACATTCACAACCCTCAAGACCTGCTATTAGTAATCTGTGAACTATCATTCCTGCTATTAGTAATCTGTGAACTATCATTAAAATCATCTCTAATACCTGAAGATTGGAGGATCGCCAATGTAACACCAATTTTTAAAAAGGGTTCCAGGGGTGATCCGGGAAACTACAGACCGGTGAGCCTGACATCAGTCCGGGAAAAATGGTAGAAACCATCATAAAGAATAAAATTACTCAGCATGTAGATAGTCATGACCTAATGGGAGACAGCCAACATGGCTTTAGACAAGGAAGATCTTGTCTTACTAATCTGTTATGTTTTTTTGAAGGAGTGAATAATCAGGTGGACAAAGGTGAGTCGGTTGATATTGTGTATCTGGACTTTCAGAAAGCCTTTGACAAGGTCCCTCATCAGAGACTTTTGGCAAAACGAAAGAGTCATGGGATAGGAGGCAGTGTACTATTGTGGATCAGGAACTGGTTAAAAGATAGAAAGCAGAGGGTAGGGCTAAATGGCCAAATTTTCCCAATGGAGAAAGGTGAATAGTGGTGTACCCCAGGGATCTGTGCTGGGTCCGCTGCTTTTTGACATATTCATAAATGACCTGGAAAGTGGAATAACGAGTGAGGTTATCAAATTTGCTGATGACACAAAACTATTTAAAGTTGTTAAAACCCAAGAGGATTGTGGAAAACTGCAAGAGGATCTTGATAAATTGGAAGACTGGGCATCAAAATGGCAGATGAAATTTAATGTGGACAAGTGCAAGGTTATGCAACTAGGGAAGAACAACGCAAACTATGGTTACACGATGCAAGGTTCCACATTAGGAACCACCACCCAGGAAAAAGATTTAGTCATTGTGGATACCATGTTAAAACCCTCGGCCCAGTGTGCAGCGGCAGCCAAGAGAGCAAATAGAATGCTAGGTATGATAAGGAAAGGAATGGAAAATAAAACAAAAGATATTATAATGCCTCTGTATCGTTCCATGGTGAGACCGCACCTTGAATATTGTGTGCAATTCTGGTCGCTGTATCTTAAAAAGGATATAGCGATTTTAGAAAAGGTTCAGAGAAGAGCCACCAAAATGGTAAAGGGGATGGAAGGATACTCCTATGAAGAAAGGCTTAAAAGGTCAGGGCTCTTTAACCTGGAAAAGAGACTGCTGAGGGGAGTTATGATAGAAGTCTATAAATTAATGAACGGAATGGAACGGGTAAACGTAGATCGATTGTTTACCTTATCAGAATATAGAAAGACTAGGGGACATGCAATGAAGCTACAGGGTAAACTATTTAAGACTAATAAAAGAAAATATTTTTTCACTCAACGTGTAATCAAACTCTGGAATTTGTTACCGGAGGATGTAGTAAAGGCTGTTAGTGTAGCTGGGTTTAAAAAAGGTTTGGACAAGTTCCTAGAGGAAAGGTCCATAAACCATTATTAAGAAGGGACTCAGGATATCAATGCTTGAACCAATACAAGCATTGTGGAACCTGTGTCCCTTGGGGAAACTGCTAGGTACATATGACCTAGATTGGCCACTGTTGGAAACAGAATACTGGGCTTGATGGACCTTGGTCTGACCCAGTATGGCATATCTTATGATCTCAACTTGGGAGGCTCCATTTTGTGTGGCTTGGGATCTTGTTTGTCCATGGAGAAAGCATAGTTGCATACCTGTCATGGATGTCTTCTGGAAAACAGATTCCTGGAGCCACACATTCCCTGCCTCCCTAATTGTGGCTGGCTTAAAACTGACTGAGGAGAGACAGTATCATTAGGAGCACTTGTGCAGATTCAGAAAGCTTTTCAGGTTTTCTGAGCTCTGGGAGAAATGGTCTGACTGCTCCATCCTAGCAGCATCATCCACCTATTTATGTGGCTCTTGCATCCTGCTGCTCGCAGCGAATATCCATTCCAGGTATTCGATTATGCTCTCCCTGCATGCAGTAAGATATGATGTGGGAAGACATGGGTATTCCAGATCATCTTGCTAGACCAGTCCAGACAAGTGGGTTATGTCCACCTGCCAGCAGATGATTCGGACAGAGAAAGACTAGAAGATTCCAGTGGCATAACTGGTACTAAGGCTGGTGCAGCTAAGGCACCCTCCAGGAGTTCTGTCTCCAGTAGATGGTGGTTGCTGAACTGGTGCAGCACGAAGATCTGATCAAGCTGGACTTTTGTCAATTTCCAGGGCATATCTTTAGATTCCCCTCTGGAGAATTTGCCAGTAGAAGTGGAACTTTTAACATTGACATTCCCTATCAGCTCATTTACCACTTGAGTCCCACAGATCCGGTGTAGAGGTCCCTAGTGGACTATGTTGAGAAGGCTAGAGTCTGCATTTTGCTCCTGTCAACCCCCCCCCCCCCCCCCGCCCCAATTATCCCTCCCCCCCTCCTGTTTACACCTCTTCACCCCCCAACTTGCCTCCTCCCCTTACAAAAAAATGAAATCTGAGGAGCATTCCAGGCAAAATGTGTACTTCCTCCTTTGAAATGTATATATCATCCCATTTTGTTCTGGAAGAGCTGCCCTTCAAAAGTGATGCTCACAAGTGACATCTTGCTTTGTAGATTTTCCAGTGGCCAAAGCAGAGACGGAGAATGCAGCTGTGCAGGAGGAGGGGGAGGAGGACATCAGCAGCACCCAGTTTGTGTGTGAAACAGTGATCCGCTCCTTGACTCTAGATGCAGCACCGGATCACAAACCCCCACAAAGGACCAAGAGCCTACAGAGTAAGTAATGGCACGGTCACAGACCTCTCTTTTTGCCCGAGCTAGAAGCTGCCTTAGTCTGAGGTGGACCTGTGTACAAATTAAAGCAAAGGTAAGGGGCATGTCTAGGAACGCTAATGCCCTCAGCTTCCACCTGATTTTAGTTTAGCCAGATTGTCTTTCTCCTTTTTTATATAGTTGTCCAGTGTTCTGCTTCAGGCCATTTTCTCAGTTGGATCTCGGTATATGTATACTTTTTTTGCCCTATTTGCTGCTTTGATGCCCCCTTTTGTAAGCCAAATGGCATGCACACATGACTAGTACATGACTTTCAAGACATGCGTCAGCCTCCTCTATAGACCCTCTCATCTTCCTTCCCTCCCTCCCTGGCCTGAGCATATCATCTCCAAACCCAAATCCTTTTTCCCACCCACAGTCTCAGTCACAGGAAACTGATGGAAATAACTGGGAACTGTCTCAGGCTTTCCGATTTCTCTCTTAGGCTCCCTGCAGATGTCATCAGAGGACTTCAGCTATAACATAAAAAGTGAAAACTGCCCAAACACTAGACCTGACCCAGTTCTGGAAAGCATAAAGATGCAGGATGCCGAAACCTGGGCCCATGTCACGGAAGAAGAGGAATTGAGTGCATCAGGTGATAGATCCAGGAAAGACTAATGCATGGCTCCGTAGATGCTGATTTAATTAGAGGGAAATCCAGTCATCCTGGCTGGAGTATATGTATAACCTGTGTGTTTTCTTTAATTAGATGTGACTATAAACCTCGTGGCATCAAAACCATCCGAGCATGATGTAGAACTGGGGCAAGAAGAGGACAAGGATAACCCAAAGGATGAAGTTCAAAGCCAAGGGTCTTCCGCCTCATCTGAGGATTACATCATCATCCTCCCAGAATGCTTTGACACTAGCCGTCCCCTGGGCGAGTCCATGTACTGCTCCGCCCTGTCTGAGGCAGGCTCAGCAGAAGCTGGACAATCTGTGGCCGGTGGAAACCGTCCCGAGGCTCACAGTATCAATGATATCCTTGCAACTTCTCAGACCTTGGATGAAGTGCCCCTCATGCCAGAGGTGGTCGGCCCATTACCCCAGCTGCCACAGTGAGTTTTTTTTCTTCTTCCTGGTACTCATAACGTGTGGGTCCCTTCATACACTACCTTTATGAAGGGGGGATCTTGTCAGCTGTGGCACAACTATGGGCCTGACACACTATATGCAGGACTAGTGCAAGGGTATAGGGTACTCTAAGCAAAACGTCAGCCTTACCCTTTCCCCATCCCCACCATAACCCATAAGGTTTTGATAATTAAGCGCGACAATCATGACTGTCCCCCACACCACTCTTCCCACAGCAATCCTGTAAAAATGCATAATTGGACTTCATATTTGTAAATAGTAAGCTTTGCTTTGTATAAATGTGATCTCCAGGAACAAGCAGGAATGAGTCTTCACATATGGGTACGTCGGTACCGACGGAGTCTGCATGGGAACGCTCCCCAGTGTCCAATTAGAACGCTTTTGGGAGCATCCCACCACGCCTGCGTGCTGCCTTCCCGCCTTTCCCAACTGCCTCTCCTCATTTTTCGTTTTGCCATGGAGCCGGCAGGATGTCGTCCTGTCACCGCAGAAAATTCTTCTTTTATTTTTTGGTTTTCTTGTGGTCACGTCTGCCTTCCCTGACGCCACCGGTACCACCGGTGTTTCTTTTCTCTTTTCTTATAAAATTTCCTTTTTAAGGAATACTTTTTTCCTTGTTAGTGCCTCACGTTTTTTTTGGCCTGCTAGGCCTATTCACTTTCCTTCATGGAACCGCCAGCCACTATCCCTAAGAAATGTACAAACTGTGGCGGTACAAAATTAATTTTAGACACTCATAATTGGTGTCTAACCTGCTTGGGTCCTGACCACTATCCGCTGGAGTGTCCCTCCTGCAGCAGTATAGTCAGAAGTCTTCAGCATCGAGTTCACCTCGATACCCGGTCCCCATTTAATTTCAGGGCACCGACCACCGTTTCTTCTTCACAGGATCAGGTAACCCAAAAACAGTCTGTTAAGACTAGCCAGCCCTCGAGTGGTAGATCTCATGCACAGCATAGAGAAGCCTCTGGCCTTGCCCTCAAGGACTCACTGGCTTTAAAACCCCGGTGGGAGTCTTCGGCCTCCAAATCCTTAGTGGGGTTTCAGGTTGTTCCTGAGGTTCACCCCTCTCCGAACATACCTGAGCCATGCTCGGTGGTGGCATCCGCTTCGAGCGGTACCGATACCCCAGCATCGGCAATGGTGTTGGATGAAACATTCCTCACCAAAGATCGTAGTCTGGTGTCCTCGGCTGCGGGCCCGTTGGATACACTACAGACCGATCTTGCAGTAACGGTATCGATCCCAGTATCGGTACTGGTACCGATGCTGGTACCCTCCAGATGTGCATCGATAGACTCGCTTCCCTCGATGCCAAGTCTGGAATTGATCTCCAGTCTGGATGACTGGGTACTGACTCGCCTTGGTACCGATACCGGACGGTACCGAAGGCACGGTTCCGATGATCCATGTCTGGCGCACTCTGTTTCTTCGATACCGTTAGAGCTGTCACCGGCTGGCCTTCATCCACCGGTATCGGATACGGTGCCGGAGTCGGTACCGGTATCCACATTACCATTACTGTCGGTTCCTTCCATGCTTCTCTCATCAGGCTCGCTTCCCTTGGTACCGAGTTTGGAATCGATCCCTACCATGGACGATGTGCTACCGACTGTTGCTGGTCCCGACCTCCTGCGGTACCGGCGACCATCCTCTAAGGATCCGATACTCCACCCTGTAGGGTCTTCTATTCCTCTAAATTTGGATAGATCCCTGGGTGCCAATGCTAGTTCTTCAACAGATCTAGCTTGTCCTCCTCTTTCTAGAGAATTTCCCTCTGGGGATTCTTCTTTTCAAACATTCCTGCTTGATATGGCAAAGTCACTTGCCATTTCTGTACCAGGTCAGAATCCTACACCAGGGAATACAGAATCCCTGTATGTTCCCTGGAGCCCAAAGGAGAACATCATGCTTCCTTTGCATCAGACCCTGCAGGATCTCCTCCTTCGAATGTGGGAAACCCCTTTAATGGTACCCCCACCTTCTAGGGCAACTGATCTCCTATATCAGGTGCCCCCCTCTCCAGGTTTTCAAAAGACTCAACTTCCTCATCATTCCATTGTGGTAGAATCAGCAATGAGGCGTATTAAGAGTAGTAAAAAGCACTCTTCTTATCCGCCAGGTCGTGAGTCTAAGACTAGATGCCTTTGGACGTCAAACCTTCCAGGCATCCATGCTTTCAGCAAGCATTCTCTCATATATTTTCTATATGGGATTATCTCTCGAAGAGGTCACAAAGAAATTACTGTTTTTGACTCCTTTTCTTCAAGAGCCCAAAAGAGCAGACTATTCCTTACTGGTTAGTCATGCTCATATCATCTCTAGGTTCCTTACTCGTGCTTCCCTAGACTCCTTTGAGTCTGTTAGCAGAACTTCTGCTATAGCTATAGGGGCACGACGTAAGGCCTGGCTCCAAGTTTCAGGCTTGGACAAATGGGCACAAGAAAGACTGGGAAATACTCCTTGCACTGGAGAAAATCTCTTTAACAAGGAGTCTTTACTCCAAGTTGCTCAGTTAACCACTGACACGCCTGTTTTCAGAGGCTGTTCTACGCCTTCCTCTTTCCCAGTTGGTAGGAAATGTTCTACCAAACTTTCTTCCCCTAGGGGGAAAAAGTTGTATCCTTCCTCTGCCCATCATACAGATGTTCCCAAACAAGGGAAACATCGCACTGGTCTAAAGAAACCACAACCTCAACAGGTTCAACAAACCCAGCAGTAGCAGGGTTTCAGATAGATTATCATTACCTCTTCTGGTTGGTGGTTAGAGTTGCAGTCTGTTTCTTTTCACTGAAGCATCTGCAATAATTTCATCCTAACTTTTCCTGGATCTCTCTTCACAAGACATCCTTTTCTTTTACTCTGAGTCTTTATGATGATCATGCCCATACTTAACAGGGCTCTCTTCCTCTTCTGGGAAAAGAGAAGTGACAACTATCAATAAGATAGTTGTTGCCTGTACTAGCATGTATCATCTTACATTTCAGAAACTGACTACATAGTCTCCTTCAACTCTTACCTCCCTCTTACTACAATATTCGGTTTGTAAGAGTGGTTCTATTACACTGGTAAGCCCCTATGGTCTTCTACCTATTCCACAAGGGGATTCTCCCTTCCAGAGTTGTCTCCCCCTTTTTTTCTTACCTTAGGGCAGCTCATCAGACAATAGGGAAGTCTTACCACTCTTACTATGTCTGTTGCTTCTTTCACAGTTAAAAAAAAAAAAAAAAAGAAAGGGGAGGGGGGGGGAAGAAATTTTTCTCCAGGACCAAGCAGGAAGTCAGTCCTCACATATGGGTGACGTCGGCGCCGACTGAGCCCTCGTGCGGAGCATTTCCCCAGCTTTCAAAGAAAGCCTTTGGGAATTGCAGCGCACATGCGCGGTCCTCTTCCCGCCCAAGGGTGCCATCTTGCTCAGTCTTCTTTTTTCCACGGAGCCCGACGGACGTAGTTCGTTTTTCGCTGAGGAAAAAGTTGATTTCCCTGTTTTTGTTGTTCTCCTTCGGTTCGACGCCGGATCCTTTTCCCGCCTGGGCCCGATACGCCGGTATCGAGCCCACTCTCTCTTTTTCGGTTTTTGTCCTTCGTGACTAGCGTTCACGACATTTTTTCTTTTTCACTGGCAGCCATGTCTTTTGACCTCGCAGGGGCCCTTTTTCCCCCGATGGCTGCCAGCGGGTTTAAAAAGTGTGATCGATGTCTCTTACCGACACACATGACTGCTGCCTCCGACCCGATCATGACCCGATGATCTGTGGTCCATGTGGCAAAATGTCCTCGAAGGCGTTGAGTTGGCAGCACCAGAAGGATAGGATCTTCTCTGACTCCGCGTCCGGACGGGCCCAGACCTCGTCAGAGGCCTCGACGTCTCGGGACTCCAGCCCTGAGCAGCGTCGGGGGTTCCTCTGAGCGGGGGTCTCCTTCGCGGGAACAGCGCAGGAAGAAGAAACCCGCGAGGGCGGCATCGGTGGACGCTCCTGGTTCCTTGAGAGCCAGGTCGCATAGCCCCGATAGCCGTCCTGGGTCTTCGGAGTCGGAGAGGCCTGCTAAGCAACCTCTTATCGAGATGGAGTCTCCTGGACACGTGAGTGCTGTAGTCCTTGTGGACTCTCCTCCAGGGGAGCCGACATCGGGCCCGACACCGTCGGGGCCCGAGTCGGGGGCTGCTGGGTCTCCTGAGCTCGGACTCAGGTTGACGGCCTTGGAGAGCAGCCTCGCTGCCTTCATGGAACAGCAGCGGGCATTGATCGCTGGTCTCACCGGTGCATCTGCCCCGACCACCGGGACATCGACGTCCAAGTCGACCCCGGAGGCCGAGCCGATCCTCGAGTCCATGCGGGCTCGAGTCGATCCTCGGCCATGGTCTCCCTCGGCCTCCTGTTCGGGACCGAGGTCGTCGACGCCGGTACCCTCGGCATCGGGGCAGATGGCATCGGTGCCCGCCCGCCCGGAGCCGCTCGATACCTCCTCCAAGGAGTCGGGCTGGGAGACTGAGGACGAAGAGTCACCCGACACCTATCGGACTCGGTGTGTCCCATCGGACTCGCCGGAGTCCGAACCTCGGAGACGATCCCCACCGGAGGATACCCGGTTCTCGGACTTCGTGCGGGATATGGCCAAGGCCTTGGCCTTCCCCGCGGATCCCGAGGAGGAGCCTCGAGCCGAGGAGCTCGAGGCCCTCCAGTATGACTCTCCCCGAAGGAGGCCTTTACTGTACCGGTTCCTCCGATGCTGGAGCGGCTGCTCTTCCGCATGTGGGAGACCCCGGCCTCGACGCCGGTGTTGAGCAAGCGGGTCGATTCCATCTATCGAGTCCGCAAGAGCCCCGGGTTCCAAAAGGCACAATTACCGCACCACTCCATGGTTGTGGAATCGGCCATGCATCGACTGAAAAGTCAGAAGATGCACTCCTCGGTGCCTCCCGGCCGGGAGGCCCAGAACCTGGATGCCCTTGGTAAGAAGTGCTTCCAGGGCTCTATGCTTGTTTGCCGTGTCCAGACATACCCAGCTCTACATGGGCATGTATCTCCGAGACCTGGCAAAGGAGATTGCCGGGTTCTCTGCTGGTCTCTCTGAGGAACCTTTGCAGAGGTTCCAGGCCTTGTCCACTGGTATTCGAGAGTGCTCGAAGTTTATCTCTCGAGCAGCCTACGAAGGCTTCGAGTCTTCGGCCCGAGTAGCCGGGGCCGGCATCGGTGCCCGCCGACATGTTTGGCTACAGTCATCTGATCTCGAGCCATGGGTACAGGACAAGTTGGTCGATGTCCCCTGCCGAGGTGAAAACCTCTTTGGCAAGCCCGTGGCTGAAAAGGCTGCAGAACTCGAGACCGAGACTCTGACCCGGACTAGGCTGTCCAGGAAAACCTCTGCCCCTTCTCAGAAAATGAAGGGCTAGGGAAAAAAGACCTTTTACCCGAGGAAGTCATCTGCCTATAAACAGTACCCTCATTATCAGGCCTCTGCAGCTCCCCAACAGGGTCAGCAGGCCAAGGGGGCAGGGTCATGGGCCCCGTAGGCAGAAGGCCCCCAAGCCACCAACACCGGCCCCTGCTCAGCAGGGTGGGGGTTTTTGACTCGGAATGCATAGCCTCTTCTCCTCAGCTGGCTCACATCAGCACAGGAGGCCGGCTGGCCCACTTTGCCCACAGGTGGTCAGCCGTCACATCAGATACCTGGGTGCTCCATATAATCCAAAAGGGCTATCTTCTCCATTTTCACCAGGTACCTCCCTCCTATTTTCCAGGGGAGCCTCCGAGACTCCCTCTGCACAGGGACCTACTCCTTCAGGAGTTAGCAAGTCTGCTAAAGGAACAGGCTGTGGAACCGGTGCTCCACCACCTGAGAGGTCATGGCTTTTATTCCAGGTACTTTCTGGTACCAAAAAGAACAGGAGGCCTCAGACCTATCCTAGACTTGCGCAACCTCAACAAGTTCCTGGAGAGGGAAAAGTTCAAGATGTTTACCCTTGGAATCCTGCTGCCCTACCTCCAGCAGGGAGATTGGCTATGCTCCTTAGATCTAAAGGATGCTTATACTCGCATCCTTATTCATCCAGACCACAGACAATATCTCAGATTTGTTGTGGGGGGGAACCACTACTAGTACAGAGTACTACCCTTTGGCCTAACCTCCGCCCCCAGGGTGTTCACCAAGTGCCTGGTGGTGGTGGCGGCCTACTTGAGGCTTCAAGGTCTTTGTGTTTCCATACCTGGACGACTGGCTCATAAGGGGCCAGTCTTCCCAGGAGGCCAGTCAAGCCACCTTTCGCACTGTGGCTCTGCTTCAGCACTTGGAGTTTGTCATAAACTTCACAAAATCCACTTTGCTCCCGTCCCAGAACTTAGAATTCATAGGAGCAAGGCTGGACACTCTTCAGGCGAAGGCTTTTCTGCCAATGGACAGAGCCCACAGGTTGATGGATCTAGCCAGGCTGTTTCACAGCAATTCCCTGGTCTCTGCCAGGCAATTCCTGAGACTTCTCGGCCATATGGCTTCCACAGTTCATGTAACCCCCAATGCCCGCCTGCACATGCGGCCTGCTCAGTGGAGCCTTCGAACTCAGTGGCATCAAGCCACAGGGAGCCTTGCAGACTCAGTAAGAATATCCACCCTGCTCGTCTCCTCTCTGCAATGGTGGCTTCATCTTCCGAATCTGGTACTCGGAGTGGTTTTTCAATCCCCTCCGCATTCTCAAGTGCTGACGACAGATGCTTCTCTTCTAGGTTGGGGAGCACATTGCCAACCCCTGGACCCCTTGGGAGGCTGCTCAGCAGATAAACTTCCTGGAGCTATGGGCGATACGCCTAGCTCTGAGAGCCTTCTCCCACCTCTTTGGTAGTAGACTGGCTAATCTACTGAAGAGGGCTTTAAACTAGATTCCTTGGGGATGGGTGAAGAAAGCCCCCAGGTAAGTGAAAGCCCCCAGGTAGGTGATACATTAAATACCTTTATGGAAATGGGTAACAGGGGTAACATATGGAAAGCAGTGTGTATTAATGCCCGTAGCATGGGAAATAAGATCCCTGAGGTTGAAGCTTTGGTGGGAGTGGCTGACTTGGATTTAGTGGCAGTTACAGAAACATGGTTCACAGAAAACAATGACTGGGATGTAACTATACCTGGCTATACTTTATTCAGGAAGGACAGGGTAGGAAGAAGAGGAGGAGGAGTGGCACTATATGTAAAAACTACTATTAAAGCTTTGGAATTACAGAGCTTAAAAGGGAGAGAGGAGGCATTGTGGGTTAAACTAGAAAGAGGGAAAGAGAAATCTATTTGCATTGGAGTGATATACAGACCTCCCTCACAAGAGGAAGAGGTGGACAGAGTTAATTGAAGACATACGCAGCATTGCTAAGAAAGGGGAAGTGCTACTGATAGGAGATTTCAATATGCCAGATGTTGATTGGCACATTCCTGCTGCAGTATCATCTAGAAGTAAGGAGATCCTGGATTCTCTACAGGGAGAACTATTCAGGCAATTGGTAACAGACCCCACACGTGAAGGGGCCATACTGGACTTGGTGCTTACCAATGGTGAAAGTGTTTCTGATGTTGTAGTGGGAGATCATTTTGCTTCCAGTGATCACCAGATGGTGTGGTTCAGTATTAGGACTAGGGCTGTTAGAATCCATTCCAAGGTGAGGATCTTAGACTTTAGGAAGACTAACTTTGCGAAGATGGGCCAATACCTCAGGGAGTCGTTAGTGGGATGGGAACAGCTGGGGGATGTAGAAAAACACTGGGCAAAACTGAAAGGGGGTATTTTAAGGGCAACCAACCTTTTTGTTAAAATGGTAAATAAAGGCAAAAGGAACAGGAGACCGCTATGGTTTTCGAAGGAAGTAGCTGAAAAAGTGAAGAAAAAGAGAGAGGCCTTCATGAAATACAAGAGATCACAGAGAGCAGAAGACAAGCATCTGTATTTGGAAAAACTTAGAGAAGCTAGCAAAGTAGTCAAGAAGGCAAAGATTCAAAAGGAGGAGGAAATAGCCAATGCAATAAAATGGGGGGATAAGACATTTTTCAGATATATTAGTGAGAAGAGGAAAAGCAAAAGTGGTATTGTCAGACTCAAGGGTGCAGGGGGGGAATATGTAGAAGCTGATAAGGATAAAGCGGAATTGCTTAACAAATATTTTTGTTCTGTGTTCACAGATGAAGAACCAGGAGCAGGACCTCAGAAAACACCCACAAATAAGAACAGAAGCGAGGGACATCTTGAACTATTTTCAGAAGACTGTGTTCGTGAGAAACTAGCTCAACTTAAAGTAGACAAAGCGATGGGACCGGATGGGATACACCCTAGAATACTGAGGGAACTTGGGGACGTTCTAGCAGCTCCACTGACTGACCTTTTCAATGCCTCGTTGGAGTCAGGAGTGGTGCCAAAGGACTGGAGAGAGGCTCATGTGGTGCCTTTACACAAAAGCGGAAGTAAGGATGTGGTTGAAAACTACAGGCCGGTTAGTTTAACTTCGGTGGTGAGTAAATTATTGGAAACGCTGCTGAAAGAGAAAATAGTGAGGTTTCTGGAGTCCAGCGGATTACAGGATCCGAGGCAGCATGGATTCACCAGAGGCAGGTCTTGTCAGACAAATCTGATTGATTTTTTTGACTGGGTGACCAGGGAGTTGGACCGAGGGAGAGCTCTAGATGTGGTGTATTTAGATTTCCGTAAAGCCTTTGACACTGTTCCTCACAGGCGACTTATAAACAAACTGAGCACCCTAGGGATGGACCCTAAAGTTACTGCTTGGGTTAGAAATTGGTTGGGTGGGAGGCGACAAAGAGTACAAGTAAATGGAGCTCACTCTGAGGAGAAGGATGTTACCAGTGGTGTGCCCCAGGGATCTGTCCTTGGTCCAATTCTTTTTAACATCTTTGTTAGTGATATAGCGGAAGGGCTGTCGGGTAAGGTTTGCCTCTTTGCGGATGATACCAAAATCTGCAATAGAGTAGACACCCAGGAAGGGGTAGATAACATGAGGAGGGATCTAGCTAAGCTTGAAGAATGGTCTAGAATTTGGCAGCTGGGATTTAATGTTAAAAAATGTAAGGTCATGCATTTGGGCTGCAGCAATCCAAGGGAGCAATACAGTATAGGAGGTGAAGTACTTTTGTCCACTAAAGAAGAGCGGGACCTAGGCGTGGTTGTGTCTGATGATCTTAAAGTAGCTAAACAGGTGGAAAAGGCAACAGCAAAAGCTAGAAGGATGCTTGGGTGCATACGGAGAGGAATGGCTAGCAGAAAAAAGGAGGTGATAATGCCTCTGTATAAGTCTTTGGTGCGACCTCATTTGGAGTATGGTGTGCAATTCTGGAGACCGCACCTTCAAAAGGATGTGAACAGGATGGAGTCGGTGCAGAGGGTTGCTACCAAAATGATTAATGGGCTTCATTATAAAGCATATGAGGACAGACTTAAGGATCTTAATATGTACACCTTAGAGGAAAGGCGGGATAGAGGTGATATGATTGAGATGTTTAAATACCTCCGTGGCATAAATGTTCAGGGAGAGAGCCTCTTTCAATTGAAAGCAAGTTCTGCTACGAGGGGACATGGGATGAGGGTGAAGGGAGATAGATTCAGGAGTGATATGCGGAAATATTTCTTTACGGAAAGAGTAGTGGATCCGTGGAATAGTCTCCCAGTGGAGGTGGTAGAGATGAGGACAGTAACTGAATTCAAGAAAGCATGGGACCAACACAGAGGATCTCTAAAGGCAAAAAGTGGACTGTTGTAGTTGTTATGGAAGGACAGACTAGATAGGCCATGTGGTCTTTTTCTGTCGTCATATTTCTATGTTTCTATGTTTCACATCTTAGCAGTCTGTCCTGGTCCAGACGGACAAACAAGGAGGCACAGGCTCCTTCCTTCTCTGTCAGGAGGCACAACGGCTGTGCTCTTGTGCCGTCAATCACGGAATCCTCCTCAAGGCTGTCTATCTCCCAGGTCAAGAAAATTACCTGGCGGACAGACTGAGCAGGATCCTGCAACCACACGAATGGAGATTGAATCCGTTGGTGGTTCAGCAGATCTTTCTCAAGTGGGGCCTCCCCACCATGGATCTTTTCGCCAGTCCTCTGAACCAGCAGCTCCCGAGATTCTGTTCCAGACAACCGCATCCTCTCAGAGTAGCAGCGGATGTGTTTCTGATTCCGTGGTCCCAAGGCCAACTGTATGCGTTTCCTACCACGCCACTAGTGTCCCGAACACTGTTCAAAGTCCTCAAGGACGGGGCCTCAATGATTCTGATAAGCCCCCAGGTGGCCGAGGCAACCATGGTTCCCACTTCTGCTGCAACTGGCGGTGGACACTCCTCTTCCTCTGGGGATTCAACATGATCTCCTGTCTCAGGAACAGGGATCTCTCTTGCACCCCAACCTCCAGTCCCTTCATCTGATGGCCTGGCTGCTGAAAGGGTAGTCCTAGCTCCCCTCCTACTGCCTAGAGAGGTGGAAGATGTAGTCTTAGCCTCTAGACGGCAATCCACCAGGAAATCCTACGCTCTTAAGTGGTGTAGATTCTCCGCATGGTGTGCTCAGCACAGCAAGAATCCCTTCTCGTGCTTGGTAGCGGTAGTATTGCAATATTTGCTTTACCTCTCCAATCTAGGCCTTAAGTCCACCTCTGTCAGGGTTCACCTCAGTGTTCTCTCAGCGCACCACTCGCCGGTGGACGGAAGGCCTCTTTCCAACCACCCTTTGGTGGCTCGTTTTCTCAGAGGCCTCCTCCTGTTTAAGCCTCCTTTACGTCCACCAGCCCCTGAGTGGGATCTGAATGTGGTCTTACAGCGGATTACTTGTCTGCCATTTGAACCTATGGCTACCTGCCCTCTCCGTTTTCTCTCCTGGAAAACCTTGTTTCTGGTAGCTCTTACCTCTGCTAGGCGAGTAAGTGAACTTCAGGCACTAGTGTCTGATCCCCCTTACACTAGGTTCTACAGGAATAGGGTAGTCTTACGGACTCACCCGAAGTTTCTTCCTAAGGTTGTCTCCCCTTTTCACCTCAATCAGGAGGTGGTTCTTCCGACCTTCTTTCCCAGGCCGCATGCCAACCGGGCTGAGATGGTCCTGCATACCCTGGACTGTAGGAGGGCGTTATCCTTCTACCTTGACCGTATGCGGGAGCATCGGAGAGCTGTTCAGCTCTTCGTTTCTTTTGACCCCAATAAGTTGGGGCTACCTGTCTCCAAGGGTACTTTGTCCATATGGGTCGCTGACTGTATTGCCTGGGCTTATGGGGCAGCCGGCCTCTCATTGGAGGGTCGTGTCAGGGCGAAGGCTGCGTCAGTGGCTCATCTCCGTTCTGTTCCGTTGGCAGACATCTGCCGGGACGCTACTTGGTCTTCAAGCCAGACTTTTGCGGCCCATTACTGCCTTGAGAGGAGTCCCGCAGGGACAGTGCTTTCGGACAGGCAGTACTCCATAATCTCTTTGGGGTTTAGGCAACTCCTACCCTCTGGCCCTGGTGTTGGGCTACCGGTCGGGGGCGTTCTCAGAGAAGATTCCTTCCTTACGTACTGACGAGCTAGAGGGAGCTCATTTTTTCGGCTTGAGGTCTCCGGTAGCCTTAAGCTGGGGAGTCCCATATGTGAGGACTGACTTCCTGCTTGGTCCTGGAGAAAGAGTGGTTACTCACCTGTAACAGGTGTTCTCCAGGAGCAGCAGGAATCAGTCCTCACAACCCTCCCTCCTCCCCTTGGAGTTGCAGTCATGATTTATTTTGCTAATTTTTTTGCTGTCTTTTAGCTATGTCATCAGACTGAGCAAGATGGCACCCTTGGGCGGGAAGGGGACCGCGCATGTGCGCTGCAATTCCCAAAGGCTTTCTTTGAAAGCTGGGGAAATGCTCCGCACAAGGGCTCCGTCGGCGCTGACGTCACCCATATATGAGGACTGATTCCTGCTGCTCCTGGAGAATACCTGTTACAGGTGAGTAACCACTCTTTTTCCACTGCCCTGATAATTGCTGCAAATGCAAATGCAGCAATTTCTAGTGGTTAACCCACTGGTTCTGTTTACCACAGAACCAGGGTTTCTCCTCCACTAGCAATCCTGCTAGCCTCAGTGCTAAACCCCAAACAGGTTATCAACCTTTTTTGGTAGCCCTATTATCACAGACTGTTTGGTTAACTTCTATTCTTTGCCCCCTTGTCCTTGGCAGAATAGTTTGTTACCCACTGACATTCTACAGTCAGCTGCTTCTTCTAACCAACCTGCAGCATGTTCTCTGCAACTCTACAGAGTAGCTTTGCACTATGGGCCCTTGCTAGAGAGCATTAGTATCTTGCCTAGCAGATAACCCCAGATGGTTAGGAGGGGTTCACCCAGTCATGTTCCCATGATTGGTAGGTGTTCCCTACCCTTACCATCTCATCTAAAATCTCTTTTGAGACATAAGACACAGGCCTTTCATCACGTGAAAACCTAAAGAATGGCCAATTCCCTGGCTTGGCCCATATCTCCTTTGGACTTCTCGCCAGAGATACTTTTCTTTCAGTGGCAGCTCAAGGACGCCGGATACCCATCTTGCCCCTGAAGCGGGTCACTATGGTATCTTATTCCAGTGGCGTCCTCTATCCATTCACCATACTGCAGTTCTGGAAAGATCTGGACTTGCTGCCTGCAGACTGAAGTTATCCTCTGCATTTTTCACGTAGGCCTTCCTGGTTATTCAAGAGCTCGAATTCTGAAGAGAATCTAGATTCCTTCTTGTCAGGGAGACCATTCCTCTGACTCTGCCAATCATAACCAGGGAAAGAAGATTCTCTATGCATCTATTCAAGCAGGTATCACCCTTCTTGCTATTAGATGAATCTTTCTCTCTCCCCATATCCTAGGGGGATCTAGTTATATGGCTATCTCTCCATCCACATTCCTGGAGACATGTGTCTATATGCCTACATATTTGGATATATATATCCAAATATGTAGTGTAGAGATAGAGATATATAGATATATATATATATATATATATATATATATATATATATATAGAGAGAGAGAGAGAGATATACAGATGATACACACACATATATATATATATATAGATATATAGATACATATATGTGTGTGTGTGTGTGTGTATATGTCTCTTGAGATATATCTTTTAGGTAGATATGTATCCACATACTTATTTATCTATCCAGGTTCAGATATCCATATTTATTTATTTATATTCTTTTATATACCGCACTATTCTGCATCAGTGCGGTTTACATTGAACAGGGCATTATAACTTGGAGATAACTATTTTACAGGGAACATGGGCTATGGAGGGTTAAGTGGCTTGCCCAAGACCACAAGGAGCACCTGTGGGACTAGAAACCCCAGTCCTTCCGGCCCAAGGTTGCTTTCCTCTAGTGGGATTTGAACCCCCGACCTTCCGGCCTGAAGTACCTTGCCCCAACCACTAGGCCACTCCTCCACTCCCATATGACCCTGACAGATGGGCACTACCCCTATCAATGCTGTGCCAGCATGCTTAGGGTTCTACACATACAACCACTCCCTGTGGTAATTGACAAATTTATTTCCTACCTTTCAGGGTTAGGTACCTCGGAAGCTCTCCATGTACTTTTTTTCTTTCCTTATTGACCACATTTAGGAAAGACATTACGGATCTTCAGTTAATCTGAAGCTCCAACGCTTCTCAAGTCTGTCCTTACTTTCTTAGCAGATACAGGGGTCTTCATACCCCTTCTCTACTACGTGGACTAATTCCATTGTCAGTCCACATGGGTCAGACTCCTTTTTTTTTTTTTTTTTTTTTCCTTTTGGTCCTAGGATTTTACTGTTCTTGGGCCAAAGGAGCTTAAGGTTTGTCTAATAGTACCTTCTGCGTTTTCCGCTGAAGCCCTACCTCATTATACTACCCCAGTTCCCCTGGGGCTATTTCTCACCCTGAAGGGTTCTCACCTCCACTTGTTTTTTCTACAGTTATTACCTCAACTTCACAGTGAGGTACTCTTGGAGGATCTTCTACTGGCTCTTCTAACAGATCCATTTGAACCTCAATAGACTTTTTGTAATGCCACCAAGGGAGGCCCATATTAGAATATTGCACTCAATATTTTACTACCAAATGTCCTCTATACAGGGTCTTCCTCTATAGAAGTCCTGTTCTAGTCCAGCTGTTCCACAGCACCTTTCTATTATTCAACTCCTACTCTCCGTCCCTAGGATGCCTGAGGTTCTAAGGAGTAGCATGGCTTATTCTAGATTGGCAACATGCTAGGACTCCCTCCGGGCATCTTAGCTTGGGAGTCCCCATATGTGAAGACTCATTCCTGCTTGTTCCTGGAGATAGCACAGTTACTTACCTGTAACAGGTGATCTCTGGGAACAGCAGGAATAAGTCTTCACAACCCACCCACCTCCCCAAGGAGTTGTATATCTCTATCTCTATTTTTCCTCTCTCTCTCTCTCTCTCCTCTCTCTCTCTCTCTCTCTCTCTCTCTTTGTCTCAGCTTTAAAACTTAACTGAGAAGAGGCAGTTGGGAAAGGCGGGAAGGCAGCACGCAGGCGTGGTGGGATGCTCCCAAAAGCGTTCTAATTGGACGCTGGGGAGTATTCCCGCGCAGACTCAGTCGGTACCGACGTACCCATATGTGAAGACTTATTCCTGCTGTTCCCAGAGATCACCTGTTTCAGGTAAGTAACTGTGCTTTCCCACCTGCTGATTGGCTCTTTGAGTTTGTCTGGCTATTAGGATCTATTGCCCTTCCTGCCCCTCTCAAGCTGCCCACCCTAGGTGACTGCCTAGTCTTGCCTAATGGTTGAGCCATTCCTGACTTTATGTCCACCACTGTCACAGGAGTGATTAATCTCCAGGAACAAGCAGGAATGAGTCTTCACATATGGGTACGTCAGTACCGACGGAGCCTGCGCGGGAACGCTCCCCAGCGTCCAATCAGAAAGCTTTTGGGAACATGCCACAGTGCCTGCGTGCTGCATTCCCACCTTTCCAACTGTCTCTCCTCAGTTCTTTGTCCGTGGAGCCAGCAGGTCGTGTTCCTGTCACCACAGAAGAATTTCCTTATTTTTTTCTTTATTTCTTTTCTGTACGCGTCTGCCTTCCTCGACACTGTACCGGTACCGCCGGTTCTTATTCTTTTCTTTAAAAAAAAAAAAAAAAAACCTTCTATTTTTTCTTCAGGTGTACTTCAGTTTTGGGCCTTAGGCCCAAAACCTTCTTCCTTAAATATGGAAAAACCTGCCTCGGGTTTTAAGAAGTACACAAAATATGACGGTACTATATCCGTCACCGACACCCATGACTGGTGTCTCAAATGTTTAGGCCCTGACCATTCCATTAAAGATTGTGTGTCCTGTTCCATGATGTCTGAGAGGTCGACAGAACTGAGCTGCCAAGCTCAGTACTCTGTTTCCCTCTGATGCGGCTTCGGTGGCATCGACGTCTTCCAGGGCTGCATCTTCTTCACATGGATCTCAGGTAACTAAACATAAATCCAGCCGGTCCTCGAAGGGCAAATCTCCTTCTAAGCATCGAGATGCCTCTGGCCTTGCCCTCGAGGATTCTGCACCGGCAAAATTACCCCGGCGGGAGGCTTCGGCTTCTAAAGCATCATCGGGGTTCCAGGACGATCCAGATGGCGTGCCCTCAACAGATCTCCTGGTGCCATGCTCTGGGGTACCGGTGGCCTCCACCGGTACCGACTTCCAGGCATTGGCAGCGTCGATGGATCAGAGGATTCTGTCCATGGAACGCAGTCTGGCGGCTTTCCTTGTGGCATCAACGCCCGTGGTACCGCAGCAGACTACTCCGCAGGTACCGGCTCCGGTATTGTCATCGGTACTGATTCTGGTACAGGTGGCATCGGCATCGGTGTCAGCCATGCCGGTACCCTGCCCTCTGCAGCCCTCCGGTACCGATGATTCCTGATACCGACCCCGGTCGGTACGGGTATCGGGCTTTGCAAGAGCATCCCGACAGACGATACTTCGATTCCTCTGACTCTGAGGATTCTGAAGAGTCTGTCGATGCAGCGATGCTTCTTCCACAGGAGGAGTCCTCTCCTAAACGAAGGATGTCTCCTCCAGAGGACTTGTCTTTTCAAGACTTTATCAGGGAGGTGGCTCTGGGTCTCTCTATTACAGTAGCCCCAGAGTCAGAGCCTAGAGCTAAGGAGTTAGATATTCTACAATATCCTAAAACTCCTAAAGAGGCAGCTACCTTGCCTATTCATGAGATTCTGTATGATCTCATGTTAAGGATGTGGGAAGCAGCTCTAACCACCTCTCCTCATTCTCGCAGGTTGGACACCATGTATCGTGTCCCTCCTTGTCCTGGTTTCCATAAAACTCAGCTTCCTCACCACTCTATTGTGGTTGAGTCTGCAATGAGAAAGATTAGAAGTGCCAAGAGACTGCCTCTAATCCTCCAGGACGTGAATGTAGAACCCTGGATGCTTTTGGTAGAAGAGTCTTCCAAGCTTCCATGCTTGCTGCGAGAATTAATTCTTATAGTCTCTACATGGGAATGTTCTTAAAAGAAGTCACTGACCATTTGCAGACTTTAAGTCCTTTTATGTCTGACAATAAAAAGGCAAGAATTTCTCTCTGGGCTCAAACATGCCCAGGATATCTCCAAATTCTCCAACCGTGCAGCTTTCGACTCCTTTGAATGTGTAAGCAGAGCCTCAGCTATTGCTATAGGTGCACGTAGGATTGCTTGGCTTCAAGCATCTGATTTGGAGACCTGGGTCCAAGATGAATTGGGAAATATCCCTTGTACAGGTGAAAATCTGTTTGGTAAGGATTGGCAGGCAAAAGCCAGTCGGATGCTGAAAATTCTGCTTTGGATAGACTATCCAAATCTACAGCTGCTCCTGCTAAGAAAAGGTTGTTCAAGAAAACACCTTTTTCTAAAAAGGGAAGATCCTATCCTGCTTATAGTCAGAGAGCATCTTCTGCAGCTCAGTTCCCTTCCAAACGTCAGCAATCCTCCAAACAGACCAAGGCAAAGGCTGCGAGGCCTGCTCCAGCCCAGCAGTCTCAGCCCCCTCAGGGCCTTTGACTTTCTGCTAGAGAACTTAGCCTTCCTGGCTCTAGAAGGACCAGAGCCCTCCACCATTCCAGGAAGGTTATGTCACTTTGCTCCCAGATGGGGACAAATCACAGCAGAGCATTGGACACTCCATCATAAGAGAGGGGTACAAACTTCATTTTTCCAGCTTGCCCCCTCTCACAAGAGTGCACCAGTTCAATTCTCCAACCTCCCTCCTCAGCCTATTAGAGCAGGAGGTTGCCACTCTTCTAGCCCAAGGGGCAATAGAGGAAGTGCCTTCTCAACAACAAGGCACAGGGTTCTACTCCCCCTATTTTCTTATCCCAAAGAAAATAGAGGGCTTCAGACCCATTTTAGATCTCAGAGAGTTGAACATATTCCTAATCAAGGAAAAATTCAAGATGGTTTCTCTAGGAACTCTAATGCCATACCTTCAGAGTCAGGATTGGCTTTGTTCTCTAGATCTCAAGGATGCGTACACTCATGTTCTCAACCATCCAACTCACAGAAGGTTCCTTCGGTTCCTTTTCCAGGAGAAGCACTATCAATACAGAGTGCTGCCCTTTGGCCTGGCCTCTGCACCAAGGGTGTTCACAAAATGCATGGCAGTGGTTGCTGCTTTTCTGCGCACCCTGGGAATATTTGTCTTCCCCTATCTGGACGACTGGCTCATTCGAGCTCCCACTCAATCAGAGGCCAAGACTGCTCTAACCTGCACAATGCGTATCCTTCAATACTTAGGACTGGTAATAAACATCCCAAAATCCAATTTGATCCCTACTCAGTCCCTGGAGTTTATAGGGGCATTGTTGGATACCACAAAGGCAAGGGCCTTTCTTCCCCAGGCCCGCTGCCTTTGCTTGATGCAGTTAGCTTCTCAAGCAGAGTTGAAACCCTTACTTAACTGCTCGAGAGATGTTACAGTTGCTAGGCCATATGGCTTCCACCGTTCATGTGGTACCATATGCTCGCCTTCACATGAGAGCAGCTCAGTGGACTTTATCCACCCAATAGACCCATGCATTAAGCTGCTGTCGCCTCATTTTGTCCCTCCAATGGTGGAAGTCCCCTCAAAACCTCTTGCTGGGGTGTCCTTTTCAACAGCCTCTACCCCAGGCAACTCTTACAACAGATGCTTCTCCAATGGGCTGGGGAGCTCATCTTCAGGACCTCTCCACCCAGGCCATCTGGTCCCCACAGGAGACTTGTCTCCACATCAATCTTTTGGAACTCGGAGCAATCTTCCTTGCTCTACGAGTTTTCCACACCCTGCTCAGCCACAAGACAGTCCTTGTCCACACGGACAATCAGATAGCCATGTTCTACCTAAACAAGCAGGGGGGAACTGGCTCTCTGTCGCTTTGCAACGAAGCTCTGCGACTATGGGCCCTCGCCAGAGAGCATCACATTCATCTTCTGGCAGTCTATCTTCCAGGGGTTCAAAACTCTTGGGCAGACAGACTCAGTCGAGTTCTGCTTCCACACGAGTGGTCCCTACATATGGACCAGCTGTCAAAAATTTTTCAAATTTGGGGAACCCCGGACATAGACCTCTTTGCAAGTCCGTGGAATGCCAGACTTCCCCGGTTCTGTTCCAGAACTCCGGCTCAGGGGGCTCAGGCAAGGGATGCTTTCCTCCTTCACTGGGGTCAAGACTTCCTGTATGCCTTTCCACCCATTCCCCTAATTCCCAAAACCCTATTCAAGCTTCAGAGAGACAGAGGCCACATGATTCTCATAGCTCCACATTGGCCACGGCAAATGTGGTACCCTCTGCTTCTACATCTCTCTCAAGCTCCCTCCCTAGAGTTAGGGTCTGCTCCAGACCTCCCCTCTCAGGAGGACGAAAAATTGTGGCATCCCAATCCCCAGTCTGTGCATCTCAGGGCTTGGTTGCTGAAGGCCTAGATCTCCAGGATCTTCCTCTTTCTCAACAAGTGAAAGATGTTCTTCATGCTTCCAGAAAACCTTCCACTAGACGTTCTTACGCCTTCAAGTGGAAAATGTTTACCATCTGGTGTTCTGGAAGGGGTCTTAACCCCCGGTCAATACCTCTGGAATCGTTACTGGAATATCTCCTGCATCTGTCTCATGCAGGCCTTTAGACAAATTCAGTAAGAGTCCATCTGAGTGCTATTGCAGCTTCACTCAAGCCTCTAAATGGACAACCTGTTTCCTCTCATCCCCTTGTAGCAAGGTTCATGAGAGGCCTCCTTTTAACAAAGCCTCCCATTAGACCACCACCGGTGGCATGGGACTTAAATTTGGTTCTTGGTCAGCTTATGAAGCTTCCTTTTGAACCTTTAGTTACTACTTCCTTGAAATACCTTTCTTGGAAGGTTATCTTTCTCATTGCAATCACATCAGCACGCCGCATCAGTGAATTGCAAGCACTAGAAGCTAATCCACCTTATACAAGGTTCCATCATGACAAGGTGGTCCTTAGGACTAATCCACATTTTATGCCTAAGGTGGTCTCGCCTTTTCACCTCAACGAAGAGGTCTACCTACCTGTCTTTTTTTCCAGGGCCTCATGCATCAAGTGCAGAGAAGAATCTTCATACCCTAGACTGTAAAAGAGCTCTGGCTTTTTACTTACAAAGGACACAGCAACATAGAAAGTCTTCCCAACTCTTTGTTGCTTTTGATCGTTCTCATTTGGGACAACCAGTCTCCAAGAGAACCCTTTCCAACTGGATTGCCCAATGTATTTCTTTCGCCTATCAGAGCAAGAACATTTCTTTGGAGGGCCATGTCACAGCTCACAATCTGAGAGCCATGGCAGTCTCAATGGCTCATCTGAACTCTGTGTCTATCGACCACATCTGTCGAGCAGCCACTTGGGCCTCAGTTCATACTTTCACAGCCCATTACTGCTTAGACGAGGACTCCCGCCGGGATTTATTTATTTATTTTATTTAGCAAGCATTTGTAGCCCGCTCCTTCCAGCGATCAGAAGCGGGTAGGATTACTATTGTGAAACTGCCGAATCAAGGCAGGTACAAATTTTGTTTACATACAGATTGTCAGAAAAGCACATCATACAGAGTTAACACTTCTTAGCTATGGGGGAGTTCATTTACATATATACATAAATACATAGGATAATCTTCTTGGACTGTCGAATCAAGGCAGGTACAAATTTTGCTTACATACAGATTGTCAGAAAAGCACATCATACAGAGTTAACACTTCTTAGCTATGGGGGAGTTCATTTACAGATATACATAAATACATATATACAGGATAATCTTCTTGGACACAGTGGTCAGGGGCTGCTCCATCTGTGGGTTTAGTTCAGGTTGAAATGTGATTGGAAAATGTGCGTTTTGAGTTTCTTTCTGAAGTCTAGAAGGTCATTGCTAGCTCGTAGTTCTGGTGGGAGTTGGTTCCACAGTGTTGGCGCCTTCTTTGGTCAGGCTGTTCTCAAACACCTGTTCCATGCTTAACTCCTACCCACCATCCCTGATGGGATGCCAGAGATCCAGGTGGGGAAGTGCAGCCCTGTCCCAGGGACACACAACTTCTGGGCTCTCTCCCTGGCATCAAAAGCTAGGGAGTCCCCATATGTGAAGACTCATTCCTGATTGTTCCTGGAGATAGCACAGTTACTTACCTGTAACAGGTGATCTCCGGGAACAGTAGGAATAAGTCTTCACAACCCACCCACCTCCCCTAGGAGTTCTCTCTCTCTCTCTTCCTTTCCCTCTCTCTCCCTCTTTGTCTCAGCTATAAAACTCAACTGAGGAGAGACAGTTGGAAAGGCGGGAAGGCAGCACGCAGGCACTGTGGGATGCTCCCAAAGGCTTTCTGATTGGACGCTGGGGAGCGTTCCCGCGCAGGCTCCGTCGGTACCGACGTACCCATATGTGAAGACTTATTCCTGCTGTTCCCAGTGATCACCTGTTACAGGTAAGTAACTGTGCTATACAAATGCCATCTCCCTCTGTAAGAGGGAGATATCTAATAGCTGCATGATCAATTTGTTGCAGGTTGTAAAAGGTAAGAGACGTTTTTGGTCAGCATCCTTAGCAGCTTTCTGATTTATTTCTCTAAAGACCCAGCAACATGATGGAACATCCGCAGATGTCCTAATATTTATTTTTTATTTTGCCCTCTCAACATATACTGTGCTAGAAAACGCACCAGATTGCAGTGGCCCTGACCTGCATTGCGCATAATCTAGTTTCCATATCGTTCTCCAGTTTAGTCCTGGCACCTGTGGATATTCACGCCCCACCAGCAGCTTGGAGGCTGAGCATCTCTTGACTTTCATGACATCTACCTAGATAGACAGCTGGCTCCTCCCACCAGCCCCTAGTCTCCAAGCAGCTGGAGAGATATGAATCCCCTTGCCAAGATTCACTGAAGAAATGATTACAAAGAGCTTATTCTGGATCAGCCACATGTACTTGGGCTGTAATGAGCACCATAAGAGCACTGACTCGGTTGCTGAAGGGAGCTGTAAGGGAGCTCATCTTCATTTTTCTGCTGTGCCAGTGTTAAAATTTAAATTAAGAAAAGGAAGCAGGCAATTTGGTGCTTCTCCCGATCCAGAGGACAATCCTGTGGGAGGATTTTTTTGGGCCACAGTAAAGCAGATTGGGGTAAACCGCTGGCAAAGGCTAGAGTCACAGGTCTGAAGAGGTGAGGAGTTGAAGCGGCGCGGGAGGCCAGTTCCTTTTCCGCCTGACACAGAAGCCTCAAGGGTGGTTGAGCATTGGGGTGGCTGCTCCAACGCTGGTGGTGGAAAGAGCAGGACAAACAACGGCACAGAGGGGCAGTCTGAGGAGCTGCATGGTGACAGTGGCCATTTTAGGTAAGCGTGGAAACTTGCAAAGCAGGGCAGGAGCCACAGGAAGAAAAAGAGGAGGGGGGTCTCGAACGCCAGTAGATCTCCACTTTCGCATTTTATTGATTTGGGGGGCCAAAGGACATGCACTTCAAAGAGGTTTAAGCTAAGTGAAAGTGACAGTGAAAGATAGCAGTGAAAAAAAAAGACACAACATAAGATATGCCATACTGGCTCAGACCAAGGTCCATCAAGCCCAGTATCCTGTTTCCAACAGTGGCCAATCTAGGTCATACGTACCTAGCAGTTTCCCCAAAAGACACAGGTTCCACAATGCTTGTACTGGGTCAAGCATTGATATTCTAGGTCCCTTCTTAATAATGGTTTATGGACCTTTCCTCCAGGAACTTGTCCAAACCTTTTTTAAACCCAGCTACACTAACAGCCTTTACTACATCCTCCGGTAACAAATTCCAGAGTTTGATTACACGTTGAGTGAAAAAATATTTTCTTTTATTAGTCTTAAATAGTTTACCCTGTAGCTTCATTGCATGTCCCCTAGTCTTTCTATATTCTGATAACGTAAACAATCGATCTACGTTTACCCGTTCCACTCCGTTCATTAATTTATAGACTTCTATCATATCTCCCCTCAGCCGTCTCTTTTCCAGGTTAAAGAGCCCTAACCTTTTTAGCCTTTCTTCATAGGAGTATCCTTCCATCCCCTTTACCATTTTGGTGGCTCTTCTCTGAACCTTTTCTAATAACACTATATCCTTTTTAAGATACAGCGACCAGAATTGCACACAATATTCTAGGTGTGGTCTCACTATGGAACAATATAGAGGCATTATAATATCTTTTTTGCTTTATTTTCCATTCCTTTCCTTATGATACCTAGCATTCTATTTGCTCTCTTGGCCGCCACTGCACACTGGGCCGAGGGTTTTAACATGTTATCCACAATGACGCCTAAATCTTTTTCCTGGGTGGTGGTTCCTAATGTGGAACCTTGCATCGTGTAACCATAGTTTGGGTTGTTCTTCCCTAGGTGCATAACTCTGCACTTGTCCACATTAAATTTCATCTGCCATTTTGATGCCCAGTCTTCAATTTATCAAGATCCCCTTGCAATTTTCCACAGTCCTCTTGGGTTTCAACAGCTTTAAATCGTTTTGTGTCATCTGCAAATTTGATAACCTCACTTGTTGTTCCACTTTCCAGGTCATTTATGAATATGTCAAAAAGCAGCGGACCCAGCACAGATCCCTGGGGTACACCACTATTTACCTTTCTCTGTTGGGAAAATTGGCCTTTAGCCCTACCCTCTGCTTTCTATCTTTTAACCAGTTCCTGATCCACAGTAGTACACTGCCTCCTATCCCATGACTCTTTCGTTTTGCCAAAAGTCTCTGATGATGGACCTTGTCAAATGCTTTCTGAAAGTCCAGATTCACTATATCAACCAACTCACCTTTGTCCACCTGTTTATTCACACCTTCAAAAAAACATAACAGATTAGTAAGACAAGATCTTCCTTGTCTAAAGCCATGTTGGCTGTCTCCCATTAGGCCATGACTATCTACATGCTGAGTAATTTATTCTTTATGATGGTTTCTAGCATTTTTCCCAGTACTGACGTCAGGCTCACCGGTCTGTAGTTTCCCGGATCACCCCTGGAACCCTTTTTAAAAATTGGTGTTACATTGGCGATCCTCCAATCTTCAGGTATTAGAGATGATTTTAATGATAATTCACAGATTACTAATAGCAGGTCTGCAATCTCATATTTCAGTTCTTTCAACACCCTTGGATGTATACCATCCGGCCCAGGTGATTTGCTACTCTTCATTTTATCTAATAGTTGTAATACATCTTCATTTTATCTAATAGTTGTAATACATCTTCTTGATGTATCGATATTTCCTTCAATTCTTCTGCACCTTTAAATACCACTTCAGTCATGGGTAACATCCCTACATTTTCCTCTGTAAAGACCGAAGCATAGAATTCATTCAGTCTCTCCGCTATCGCCTTGTCGCCTCTTAGTGCCCCTTTAACCCCTCTATCATCTAATGGACCAACTGACTCTCTCACAAGTTTTTTGCTACGAATGTACTTGAAAAAGTCTTTACTTCGTGTTTTTGCTTCCACAGCAAGCTTCTTCTCAAATTCTCCCTTTGCCTGCCTTATTTATGCCTTGCATTTGACTTGCCAGTGCTTGTGCTGTTTCCAGGTTTTGTCATTTGGCTCTTTTTTCCATTTCCTGAAAGATGTTTTTTTGGCAACAGCCTCTCTGACCTCACCTTTAAACCATGCTGGCAGTTTTTTGGACATCCTTCCACTTTTTTCTTAAAGCGTGGAATACAGCTGGTCTGGGCTTCTAAGATAGTATTTTTCAACAACACCCAAGCTTGATGTAAGTCTTTAACCTTTGCAACTGCTCCTTTTAGTTTTTTCTTAACTATTTTCCTCATTTTATCATAGTCTCCCTTTCGAAAGATAAAAGGTAGTACTGTGGATTTCCTTACTATCCCTCCTCCACTAATTAAATCAAAGGCGATCATGCTTTGATCACTATTGCCAAGTGGCCCCAACACCCTTATCTTTGGGGTCGCACCATGGAACAATACAGAGGCATTATAATATCCTTTGTTTTATTTTCCATTCTTTTCCTTATGATACCTAGCATTCTATTTGCTCTATTGGCTGCTGCTGCACACTGGGCAGAGGGTTTTAACATGTTATCCACAATGACGCCTAAATCTTTTTCTTGGTTGGGTGGTTCTTAACGTGGAACCTTGCATCGTGTAACCGTAGTTTGCGTGCTGGTTTCCTAGGTTCATAACTTTGCACGTCTCCACATTAAATTTCATCTGCCATTTGGATGCCCAGTCTTCCAATTTATCAAGTTCCTCTTGCAATTTTCCACAGTACTCTTGGGTTTTAATAACTTTATTTAAAAGAGGGCTGCTACACAGTACGCTGTCCTGTGCTTCTGAGGTAAGCTGTGACCAACTTCCTGGGTGATTAACAGTCCTTGCTTGGATAGGAGTCTTTCAAAATGGCCTTTTGACCTGCCATCTGGCTTTAACACCTATTTTAAAAGTTTCACAGGTCTCTTGCCCCCTAGATAGAAGGCCCCTTTGTAAAGGTCTCTAGAAAACTTTATTGCTCAAAGAATGCCGACCCTGTTTTGCCTTTTATGCTAAGTTATAGTCTGATTTGATTTAAATTAAAGCTCTTTGCTGCTGCTAGGCTCTGATCTAGTATGAAATTTAAACTAGAAGCTCTCTGCTGGGTTCTAAATTTATAATCCATATACCAGAGATTCTGACACCTATTTGTCCCTATTGATTTTTATTTTTTGTCGGAGCTAGTCGTCAAAGTGAATAGAACTCATCCATGCACCACTGCGACTTCTCCCTTTTATTTTTTAATAGAAATTCAAAATAAAACTTCGCACTTAGCTTTGTTGATTGTTTGAAGACAAGTATCACAAACTTGAATAGACATCGCCAGAAAAACAGAAATGACGACATGCCACACGTTTCGGGTTTGTTTCAAAAGTTCTTTCAACCCTGCTTCAGGTCCATCTAATACTGGAAAATCCAAAGCTTCTTAATGAAACAAAATCAGGGGCATGTCTTGCCTTATTTGTTTCGGTGTCTGACGTCAATCTTATCAGATGACTGCTAGCTACCAATCAAATTCAAAATCATTGCATCCAATAGGGAGATCCCACTGACCAGGGAAACTCCCTTTAGGAAAGCAATGTAGATATTAAAAACTTTACTTAGGCCGGGAGGAAGTGACGTCACCTCGGAGATGGCTGCCTGAGTTTGGAGCTCCCGTTGGGACGCAGCATTAGAGGTGAAATTTAGCGGTCAGCCTTTCCCCCTCAACGGCTATTTGGTGGCATCGTGGTGCGGAGGTGGTAAGATGTCGGTTACCAAAAAATTGGCCCGGTTCCAGTCCTCCTATGCCGCCAAAAATGAGAAGTCGGCCTGTGAGGCCGAGGTCCACGTGGAGCTGGCCGAGGAAATGGAGGGAGAGCTAGAGCGTGCTGGGGACGCCTGCACCCGTGGCGATCTCTGGGGTTGGATGCGCTCGTTCAGACGAGACCTGGGAGCGATGAGGACTGAATTAAAGGAGACCCTGGGCACCCTTAAGGAGGAAGTGAGAGACCTTGGTGGTCGCGTAGAGACCCTGGAGGAACAGGCGGAACGCCGAGACGAGAAAGACTCTGAGATGGAGGCCCGTCTGCAGCAGTGCCTTTTAGACCAGGGGCTGATGCGCGATAAACTCGAGGACCTGGAGAATCGCTCCAGGCGGAACAATCTGAGAGTGCGGGGTCTGCCCGAGACGGAAGCTTTTGGCGATGCCTCGGCGGTGGTGAAGAGACTTTGTAATTTTCTGCTGGAGCGCGGAACGGCCGCGGAGGCTACTGAGGTGGCAGTCGAGAGGGCCCATCGGGCTTTGGGCCCGGCTCGTCGAGGGCAGCCCCGGGATATCGTGGCCTGTTTGGGATCGTTCATGGTGAAGGAACAAGTGATGCGAGTGGCTGCGGCCCGCCGGACATTTCAATGGGAGGGTCAGAAAGTGGAGGTGTTCCACGATCTCTCGGCTGCAACCCTTCAACGGCGGCGCGAGATGAAACCAGTGACCTCCTATTTGCAAGGAGAGAAGAAGCGATATCGGTGGTTGTTCCCGTTTGCGTTGATGTTCGATGTTAATGGCCGTAGCTTTCGGGCCCGGACAGTAGAGGACGCCTGGAACATTTTGCGTAAAGAGGGGGCCCCTAGGCTCCCGGAGCTGAGTGTGGACGCGGGCGCTGCCGCTGGCAAGGAGCGGCGATCAGTGTGGGAAAGAGTGCCCGTGCGGGGCCAACGCCTGCGGCGGAGATCTGGCGAAGCAGAGGTAGAAGATACCCCCGCCGGCCCGTCGGGAGGCTCATCCAATGGCACTGGGTGATCGCGCTCCGTGGCCTAGGACATGTGTTTTGAATTCTGTGGACCCGGGACAGTGAAGGGGTTGTGATGCCCCTGGGTGCTGGCGGGTTGGGGGAGGGGGACGGGAGGGGAATTATGCTATGTTGAATGTTGGGGTAGTGTTTGCTGTGCTTAGTAGAATGTTTATTATTGCCTTGTTTTGAGGGTGGAGGGATCGGGCGAAAGGGTTGGTGCGGGAGAGTAGGGGGGTAGTGGGGAGGGGAAGGGCAGGCCGGGGAGCAGGGAGGGGCAGCGTCCTGGGGAGAGCCACTTCCTCGATGGAGGACGGACGCAGGGTCTGTGGTCATAGGGGGGGTGAGGGAGGGGAGGGGTGGGGGGGGTGAGGGAGGGGAGGGGTGGGGGGGGTGGGGGAGGGGAGGGGGGGGGGGGGTGGGGGAGGGGAGGGGTGGGGGGGTGGGGGAGGGGGTGGGGGGGAGGGGAGGGTGGGTGGGAGGGCCAGCAGGTTTGGAGTGCGTACAGTGGGCTTGACGGGTGGGGTGAACAAGCACTATGGCGTCGGGCATGATCGTTGGGAGCCTTAACGTGCGGGGTCTGAACTCCCCCCAAAAGCGTAAATTGCTGTGGAAGGAGCTTAGGGCACGGTGGTGGGAGATAGCCTTTCTTCAGGAAACGCATTTGCGAAAAGCTGATGAGAGGCTTATGCGCTCGGGGACTTATCAGGGGTACTTTGCGGCTGAGGAGGGGGGACGGAAGAAAGGGGGGGGTAGCAATTCTGGTGGGGCAGGGGGTCCCTCTTACAGTGGAGCAAATATATCAGAAAGCGGATGGGAGAGCGGTGGTAGTGGTGGGGGATTTGGGGGGGGATAAGGTGTCCTTAGTTTCTGTCTATGGCCCTAACTCTAGTAAGGGGGTCTTCTGGAGGGAGCTCGGCTCCTGGTTGGGGGGGAAGGTCCAGGGGTGGGTGTTGGTAGGGGGAGATTGTAATGTCGCATTGGACGATACAAGGGGGAGTCCCGGGGGGGGTGGGAGGGGGAAGGGAGCTTAGCAAGTGGATGAAGGACTTGGGGGTGGCTGACCTGTGGAAGTTGGCGAACCCTTCGGTTCGGGACTATACTTTTTTCTCCTCAGTGCATGGCTCCTATAGCCGTATTGACTATGTGATGGGTGATAGTTTTTGGGGGGACCGATTGGAAGGGGCGAGTATTGGGCCGGTGACTTGGTCAGACCACGCCCCGGTGCAGGTCATGCTGGGGGGCCCCGGGGATAGCGGAAAGCGGACTTTTTGGCGTTTGAATGATTACTTGCTGCGGGAGGGGGGAGCGGCCTCGAAGCTACGAGAGGTGATTTTGGACTATATGGCCCTTAACGATAATGGCGCTGTCATGACCGGTATACTTTGGGATGGGCTTAAGGCGGTGGTGCGGGGTCACCTGGTCCAGATGGGGGCGCGGCGGAAAAGGCAGAGGGCTGAGGCTGAGAGGCTACTCCAGGAGCGTTTGATAGCTTTGGAGAGGGAGCATAAACGGACGGGGGGACGGACAGTACGTGGCCAGATGGAGGAGGCTCGTAGACAGTTGAATGCCCTCCAGTTGGAAAAGATTTCTAGTCAGATGGATAGGGCTGGGCAACGATACTATGAATTTGACAATAAGTCCGGGCGGCTCTTGGCTAATAAACTTAGGGACCAGCGGCAGAAGCGCATGGTTGCCAAAATTAAAGGGCCTAGGGATAAATTGCTTTATAAGACAGAAGAGATCCGCGACTGCTTTAAAACTTATTACCAGAAGCTTTACACAGCGGAGGCTCCGGGAGGGGGGGAGGAGATGGCCAGATACCTGGAGAATGCAGGGAAAGGCAGCGCTCGGTTGGGCGAGGGTGAGGGCGACGCCCTGGAGGCTGATATTACGTTGGAGGAGGTGCAGGGTGCCATTAGGGCCTTGGTCCCCGGGAAGGCTCCGGGCCTGGACGGGTTCACGGGCTCCTTTTATAAGGTAATGGGGGAGACGGTGGCACCCCTGTTGGTGCGGGTGTTTAATGCTGTCCTGCGGGGGGAGGCCTTGCCACCCTCCATGGCTCAAGCCGCAATCGTGGTGTTACCTAAGCCAGGCCGGGACCCAGCGGTGTGTGGGTCCTATCGTCCCATTTCTCTTTTGAATATCGATGTTAAGATTTTATCTAAAGTACTGGCCTTGCGTTTAGCTCCGTACATGCCGGATCTGATCCACCCGGATCAATCGGGGTTCATTATGGGGAGACAGCCGGCTGATGGCATTCGAAGAGTGATCCAGCTTGGGTGGCTGGCGCGGCAGGTCCAGCACCCAGCCATGTTCCTCTCCATTGATGCAGAAAAGGCCTTTGACCGGGTCAGCTTCCCCTTCCTACAGGGGGTGCTGCAGCACGTGGGCCTGGGCCACCGGTTTAGGGCCTGGATTCAAGCACTTTACGCAGCGCCGGTGGCGGCGGTGAATGTTAATGGTGGATTTTCGGAGTTTTTTCCCCTTGGGAGGGGCACTCGCCAGGGATGCCCGCTCTCCCCATTGTTGTTTGCCCTGGTCATGGAGCCCCTGGCGGCGCACATTCGTTCTAACGGGGACATCTCGGGAATACCTGTCGGCACGGAACAGCATAAAATGGCACTCTTTGCAGACGACGTCCTGTTTGCCGTGACCCGCCCCATAGTGTCCCTCCCCACACTGATGGGTGAGCTTCAACGGTATGGGCACCTCTCTGGGTTTAAGGTAAATTGGGATAAGACAGAGGCTCTGTCACTTTCATTGGACCCGACCGTGGTGGCCAGCTTGCGAAGCTCCTTCCCCTTTAGGTGGGCGAAGGTTTCGATACGGTATTTGGGTGTGCAGATTACGGCGCACCCCCTGCGATTATACAAGGCCAATTACCCGGGATTATTCCAGGAGCTGCAGAAGGATATGGGGCGATGGCGTGCGGTGGAACTTTCCTGGTTGGGTAGGGTGGCGGTGGTGAAGATGAACCTGCTGCCGCGCCTGCTCTATCTTTTTCAATCGCTTCCAGTGGGGATCCCGGCAGGATCCCTCCGGACTTTGCAGAACCAGGTTTTCGCGTTTATCTGGGGGAAGTCACGGCCGCGGGTGAGCAGACGGGTACTGTATGCGTCTCGGGAAGCGGGGGGATTGGGGGTCCCAAACTTGGCTAGATACTATCAGGCTGCCCAATTGCGGCAGGTCTTTGAGTGGCGTGACGGAGGGGGAGTGGAAAAGCGGTTCCGGGCCATTGAGCGACACTGGGCTGAGGGGCTTCCGTTGTGGTACTTACCTTGGATCTTTGGTAGGTTACCCTCGGGTAGATGGAAAGCAAACCCTTTTATGTGGCATCTTACTATGCATTGGCGGAAGGCACGCCGCCGTTGGGCGGCCCCTGGGGGGGCGTTCTCGTTGTTGACCCCAGTGCGGGAGACGAGCGAGTTTGGCCCTGGCAGAGAAGGAGTGTTTCGGAGGTGGGAACGGAGGGGGCTGGATACCTTCGGGAAGTTTGTTCAGGAGGGCTCGTTAATCCCCTTCTCGGACCTCCGGTTAAGGTATCAGTTGAGGGGGAGTGATTTCTTCCCTTACTTCCAGGTGCGTCATTTCTTGCTCCAGGCCCGGATTCGATCGAGTTGGGAGGGAGCTCCGGGGCCGGGGGAGACCTTGTGGCTGACCTGGGAGGGCTCACGGGGTTTGATTTCTCGCTTGTATCGGGAACTGGAGGTGGAGCAGCCGGGGAAGTTCCCCCATCAGGTGCAGTGGGAGGCGGATTTGGGTAGAGAGTTGGAGGTGCAGGAGTGGCGGACATTGCACGTCAATATCGGCCGTCAAGCGCTGTCGGTCGCCCTCCGAGAGACGTCCTATAAGCTTTTGTTTCGATGGTATTATACCCCCGGAGCGGCTGAGTAGGATGTACCCCGGGTCCTCCGACTTATGTTGGCGGGGGTGTGGGGAGCGGGGAACATTTATGCATGTTTGGTGGACCTGCCCTATAGTGCGAGCATACTGGGTTTTGGTAGAGGGACAGTTGGAGGGCATCCTGGGGCAGCGGGTGGAGGTGGATATGGGGTTGGGCCTGCTGGGGATACGGGGAGCGAGGTGGCCCCGGGGGTTTACCCACCCTGTCAGGGCTTGTCTTCAGGCTGCTCGCAGCGAGATTGCTCAGGCCTGGAAACAACCCCAGCTACCGGGTCTCGTTTCTTGGCAACGTAGGCTCAGACGGATTGTATTGATGGAGCAGTTGACCGCGATTAGGCGCCAACGGCGTGCCCACTTTCAGGATCAATGGTGCTTGTTGCTTACATATTTGCAGGGGGGGGGTGACCCACTCTGAGCCCTCACGGATGGGCATACAAGAGGGGGGGTAGGGGGGGGAAGGAGGATAGGGGGGGGTAGGGGTGCTAGTGTGGGTTGGGGCGGGGGGGGGGTGGGGGGATCCACCCAAGGGCCGGAGAGGGGGGGAGGGGTTGGGTGGAGGGAGGGGTGGCGCTCACGGGTTATAGAGGGGGGGGAGCGGTGGGGGCCAGTGAATCCACTGTTCTTGAAGAGTGTTTGTATTGCTTTCATATAATATTGAAAATTACATTTTCCTCATGTATAGCATTTAGTTGGTTGAAGTTGGCAAATTGTACCTATTTATATGTGGCAAATGTTCAATAAATAAAAATATTCAAAAAAAAAAACTTTACTTAGATGATGGTATACCAATCAATTTGTGCGTTTAAACCTCTAGGGTGACTGTGTTTAACAGGATAGATCCATCTCTGCTCACGTAACTGCAATCGTTGCTCACGATCCCCTCTTCTTGGGTCCACATGCACAAAGTCCAAAACACGCCAGCGCAACGAATTGAAATCGTGAAAATGTTGTAAGCAGTGCTCAACCATAGGAGCTGAAAGGGTTTTTGTCCGCAATCTCGAAGCATGTTCTAAAAGCCGTGTTCTAACTGATCGCTTAGTGTGTCCCACATAGTACAGCAAACATGGGCATACTATTAGGTACACCACATAAGTAGAAGAACAATCCGTATACCATATAGATGAATATGTCTTAGATGTATGAACGTCAATGCATTCCCGTGCCTGGTATCACCAAAGTACAGTAAAGCACAATTTTCACAGGGAAAGTGTCCCCTGACCTCATGATTATGAATAGGACGATCTAGCCTGTGAGTTGTCGTCTTTATTAAATCTCTAAGACTTGCTTTACGTGGATATGCTATTTGCAAAGATTTATTACAAAAATAGGGGTGAAGCCCCAGTATGGGCCAGAATTGATGTAATAATTTTACCACCTTCGTCATATCTCTAGTATGCGGAAAAACCCCCATAATAGTATCCTCAGCTGTCGGAGATCCTGTAGAACTAAGGAGCCATTCTTGATGCACATATCTGGTCCGTTTGTAAGTCTTAACCACTGGAAGGGGATAACCCCTCTGAACTAGCCGTGACTTCAAATCCTCAGCATTCAAACGAAACTCCTGCAGTGTTGAGCAGTTGTGGCGAAGCCGTAAAAATTGTCCAAACGGCAACCCCCGTTTTAACGCCTTTGGATGAAAGCTGTCATAACGGAGTAGTGTGTTTCGCTGCACAGGTTTTCGATATAATGTCGTCTCAAAACCTGAGGATGTCAAGTAAACTGATATCCAAAAATTGTAAACTAAAACGATCCACCTGTGCGGTAAACTGAATACTGGTCTTGTGAGTATTAAGTCTTTGTATGAAAAGATCTAATTCTGTTCTTGTACCCGTCCAAAGGAAAAATACATCATCAATAAATCTTTTCCAGAAAGGGAGAAATTGAAATGCTGGATCTGAATACAAGTAGGCAGTTTCAAAAATTGCCATGTAAATTGTTGCTATCGATGGGGCCACTTGCCCCCATCGCTATCCCCAATTTTTGCTGATAAAATTGTTGGTACAAAAAGAAATTGTTATTTAAGACTAAATCCAACAAATCAAACAAAAACGTTCTTGGGATACGATCCGGTAGATCCAAAGGGTAATCTGTAAGACAGATAATTGCCTCACCCTGGTTTATGTTCGTATAAAGCGATTGAACATCAAGGGACACTAAATATTTATATGAAACCACATCTGTGCATGTCATCAGCTGATTCAAAAAGTCCCCCTGTACCTTTTATTTAGGACTTCTCTTTTGCCACAGCAGGTTGCAGAAAGATGTCACAAAATTTAGAAAGCGTTTCAAGTAAAGAATCTCTACAAGCTACGATTCGCCTCCCTGGTGGATCATGCAGAGTTTTATGGATTTTGGGAACCAAATAGAAAACTGGAGTCTTAGGATGCTTATTTATCAAAAATTCCAATTCCTGTTTAGTAATCCAATTCTGGTAAAATGCATGAGAGACCAAGGATTGGATCCGTTTTTTTTAAGATCTTCTGTAGGGTCCATGGACAGACAGATATAATTCGTCCGATTATTCAAATGAACATCCATTTCCCGTTGGTATTGTTCTGAAGATAAAACCACCGTCGCACCACCTTTATCCGCCCTTCTAATGATAATGTCCATCTCTGCTAGTTGCTTTAAGGCTTGGTGTTGCTCTTTTGATAGATTAGAATAAACACATGATTTCTGTTGCTCCAGTTTATGCATGACTATGCATAACTGTTGCATAAATTGGAGCAACAGAAATCATGGTGTCTCTTGTGACATCTTTCTGCAACCTGCTGCGGCAAAAGAGAAGTCCTATATAAAAGGTACAGGGGGACTTTTTGAATCAGCTGATGACATACACAGATGTGGTTTCATATAAATATTTAGTGTCCCTTGATGTTCAATTGCTTTATACGAATATAAACCAGAGTGAGGCAATTATCTGTCTTATAGATTACCCTTTGGATCTACCGGATTGTATCCCAAGAACTTTTTTGCTTGATTTGTTGGATTTAGTCTTAAAAAAATTTTTTTGTACCAGCAACAATTTTATCAGCAAAAATTGGGGATAGCGATGGGGGCAACAGTGGCCCCATCGATAGCAACAATTTACATGGCAATTTTTGAAACTGCCTACGTGTATTCATAGTAACATAGTAAGTGACGGCAGATAAAGAACAGCATGGTCCGTCTAGTCTGCCCAGCAAGATGGCAAGAGTAGGTGCACCTGTCGCTCTGTGCAGGCCACCCCTCCCCATGTTTTGTTTCTGTTTAGGGGTGAACCCACCACTCCATGTAGGACACCCTTATTTGTTCAGACGCTAGATAGTTCAGAAGTTAGATGGTACCTTTTATTTTGCTTTATCCTGTTGCTGTAAAGAGATCCACTGTGTTTGTCCCTTGCCGTTTTGAATTCCATCACTGTGTTTGCCCCCACCACTTCCATCGGGAGGGCATTCCAAGCATCCACCACCCTTTCAGTGAAGAAATATTTCTCCAGGACCAAGCAGGAAGTCAGTCCTCACATATGGGTGACGTCGGCGCTGACGGAGCCCTTGCGGAGCAATTTTCCCCAGCTTTCAAAGAAAGCCTTTGGGAATTGCAGCGCGCATGCGCGGTCCTCTTCCCGCCCAAGGGTGCCATCTTGCTCAGTCTTCTTTTTTCCACGGAGCCCTACAGACGTCGTCTGTGAATCCCTGCAGAAAAGTTGATTTTTTTCTCTATTTTTCTCTTTTTTTCTTCGGTTCGACACCGGTTCTTTTCCCGCCCGGACTCGCGACGCCGGTTGCGAGTCCGTCCCGTATTTTTCGTTTTTTTGTCCTTCGTGACAGATTTCGCGCCTTTTTCCTTTTTCCCTGGCAGCCCGGTCATTTGACCTCGCAGGGGCCCTTTTTCCCCCGATGGCTGCCAGCGGCTTTAAAAAGTGTGATCTCTGTAAGAAACTCATGTCTCTTACAGACACTCATGACTTCTTCCTCCGCTGCCTCGGCCCAGATCATAACTCCATGATCTGTGTGCCATGCGGCAAAATGTCCTCAAAAGCATTGAGGAGTCGGCAGCATCAGCGGGGAGCGTATCTTCTCTGACTCCGGCCGGGCTCGGACCTCGTCAGAGGCTTCGACGTCTCGGGACTCTGGTCCGTAGCATCGTCGAAGTTCCTCTGAAAGGGGGTCTCCTACCCGGGAACATCATCGGAAGAAGAAACCCGCGAGGGCGGGATCGGTGGACGCTCCTGGTTCCTCGAGGGCCAGGTCGCATAGCCCCGATTCCCGTCCCGGGTCCTCTGAGATGGAGAGGCCGTCAAAACATCCTCGACTCGAGGTGGACTTGCCCGCTCACGTGAGTACTGTTGTCCTCGTTGACTCGCCTCCGAAGGACCCGACGTCGGGCCCGACGCCGTCGGGGCCCGAGTCGGGGGCTGCTGGATCTCCTGAGCTCGGACTCAGGTTGACGGCCTTGAAGAGCAGTCTGACTGCCTTCATGGACCAGCAGCGGGTATTGATTGCTGGCCTTGCTGGTGTTTCTGCCCTGACCACCGGGACGTCTACCTCCAAATCGACCCCGGAGACCGAGCCAATCCTCGAGTCCATGAGGGCTCGAGTCGATCCTCGGTCGAGGTCTCCTTCGGCCTCCCGTTCGGGACCGAGGTCGTCGACGCCGACTCCCTCGGCGTCGGAGCGGATAGCATCGGTGCCCGCCCGACCGGAGCCGCTCGATGACTCCTCCGAGGAGTCGGCCTGGGAATCTGAGGACGAAGAGTCACCTGGTTCCTTTTGGACTCGGTGTGTCCCTTCGGACTCCCCCGAGTCCGAACCTCGGAGACGGTCCCCCCCGGAGGATACCCGGTTCTCGGACTTCGTGAGGGATATGGCCAAGGCTTTGGCCTTCCCCGCAGATCCCGAGGAGGAACCTCGAGTTGAAGAACTCGATGCCCTCCAATATGACTCTCCCCCGAAGGAGGCCTTTATTGTACCAGTTCCTCCGATGCTGGAACGACTTCTCTTCCGCATGTGGGAGAGCCCGGCGTCGTCGCCGGTATTAAGCAAGCGGGTCGATTCCATTTATCGAGTCCGCAAGAGCCCCGGCTTCCAAAAGGCACAACTACCGCACCATTCCATGGTGGTGGAATCGGCCATGCATAGACTTAAGAGTCAAAAAATGCACTCCTCGGTGCCCCTTGGTAGGGAAGCCCGTAGCCTGGATGCCCTCGGTAGGAAGTGCTTCCTGGGCTCTATGCTTGCTTGTCGAGTCCAGACTTACCAGCTCTACATGGGCATGTATCTCCGAGACCTGGCTAAGGAAATAGCCGGGTTCTCTGCTGGTCTCTCCGACGAACCTTTGCAGAGGTTACAAACCTTGTCAACTGGTATTCGAGAGTGCTCCAAGTTTATATCTCGAGCAGCCTATGATGGTTTTGAGGCATCGGCTCGAGTAGCTGCGGCCGGCATCGGTGGACGCCGCCAGGCTTGGCTTTAGACGTCCGACCTCGAGCCCTGGGTGCAGGACAAGTTGGTCGATGTCCCCTGCCGAGGTGATAACCTCTTTGGCAAGCCCATGGATGAGAAGGCTGCACAAATCGAGACGGAGACTCTCACCAGGACTCGTCTCTCAAGGAAGACCTCTGCCCCTTCTCAAAAGAAGAAGGGCTCGGGGAAAAAGCCCTTTTACCCGAGGAAGGCGGCTGCCTATAAATACTACCCTCAGTATCAGGCCTCAGCAGCTCCCCCACAGGGAAAGCAGGCCAAGGGACGGGATAATGGCTCCCGTAGGCAGCAAGCCCCCAAGCCTGCACCACCGGCCCCTGCTCAGCAGGGTGGGGGTTTTTGACTTCATCAGCATAGCCTCTCCCCCTCAGCTGGTTTCTCTCAGCACAGGAGGCCGGCTGGTCCACTTTGCCCACAGGTGGTCCAACATCACCACAGATACCTGGGTACTTCACATAGTTCAAAAGGGCTATCTTCTTCACTTTCACCAGGTGCCTCCCTCCTACTTTCCAGGGGAGCCTCCCAGACTCCCTTTGCACAGGGACTTACTCCTTCAGGAGTTAGCAAGTCTCGTTCAGGAACAAGCCGTGGAACCGGTGCCCCACCACCTGAAGGGTCAGGGGTTTTACTCCAGGTACTTCCTGATTCCAAAAAGAACAGGAGGTCTCAGACCCATCCTGGACTTGCGAAACCTCAACAAGTTCCTTGCAAAGGAAAAGTTCAAGATGCTTACCCTTGGAATCCTGCTGCCCTACCTCCAGCAGGGAGACTGGCTATGCTCCTTGGATCTGAAGGATGCGTATACTCATATCCTCATTCATCCAGACCACAGACAATATCTCAGATTTGTTGTGGGAGGAAATCATTACCAGTACAGAGTACTGCCCTTTGGCCTATCCTCCGCTCCCAGGGTGTTCACCAAATGCCTAGCAGTGGTGGCGGCCTATCTAAGACTTCAAGGTCTTTTTGTGTTCCCATACCTGGACGACTGGCTCATCAGAGCCCCATCTTCACCAGAGGCCGCTCAGGCCACTCATCGCACTGTGGCTCTGCTCCAGCACTTGGGTTTTGTCATAAACTTCGCAAAGTCCACTTTGCTCCCCTCTCAAAATCTCGAGTTCATAGGCGCCAGGTTGGACACACTTCAGGCGCGGGCCTTCCTCCCTCTGGACAGGGCCAAGCTGCTCATGGATCTCGCCAGCCACTTTCACAGCAATGCGCTGGTCTCCGCCAGGCACTTTCTGAGACTGCTCAGCCATATGGCTTCCACGGTCCATGTGACCCCCAATGCCCGACTGAACATGCGTCCTGCTCAGTGGTGCCTTCGCACCCAATGGCATCAGGCCACGGGGAGCCTAGCGGACTCCGTACAGATCTCCGACCAGCTGGTCTCATCTCTGCGATGGTGGCTTCATCTGCCAAACCTAGTGCTAGGGGTGGCTTTTCAGCCCCCTCCGCATTCTCAGGTCCTGACGACCGATGCTTCCCTCCTGGGTTGGGGAGCACATTGCCAAGGGTCATGTACTCAAGGCCTCTGGAATCCTTGGGAGTCTGCTCAACAGATAAACTTCCTGGAGCTCAGAGCCATCCGCCTAGCGCTCAGAGCCTTCTCACACCTGGTGTCCCACCAGTCGCTGCTGATACAGACGGACAACCAGGTTGCCATGTTCTACGTAAACAAACAAGGCGGAACAGGCTCCTTCCTCCTCTGTCAGGAGGCACAACAGCTATGCTCTTGGGCAGTCCGCCACGGCATCCTCCTCAGGGCTGTCTATCTCCCAGGTCAAGAAAATT
This sequence comes from Ichthyophis bannanicus, assembly GCA_033557465.1. Classification (NCBI taxonomy): domain Eukaryota; kingdom Metazoa; phylum Chordata; class Amphibia; order Gymnophiona; family Ichthyophiidae; genus Ichthyophis; species Ichthyophis bannanicus. Next base: position 62,346,381 of record CM066045.1, read on the forward strand.
ACCTGGCCGACAAGCTCAGCAGGATCCTCCAGCCACATGAGTGGAGGCTGGATCTGATGGTGGTTCAGCAAATCTTTCTCAAGTGGGGTCTCCCCACCATGGATCTGTTTGCCAGTCCTCTGAACTGGCAGCTGCCCAGATTCTGCTCTCGACAGCCGCATCCTCAGAGTAGCGGCGGATGCTTTTCTGATTCCATGGTCCACCGGCCTCTTGTATGCCTTTCCTCCCATGCCACTGGTGAATCGGACACTCTTCAAGGTTCTCAGAGACAAAGCATCGATGATCCTAGTGGCTCCCCGGTGGCCGAGACAACCTTGGTTCCCGCTTCTGATGCAGCTGGCGGTGGACACTCCTCTTCCTCTGGGGTTTCAGCCCGACCTCCTGTCGCAGGATCAGGGGACTCTCCTACACCCCAACCTCCGGTCCCTTCATCTGATGGCCTGGCTGCTTAAAGGGTAGTCCTTGCTCCTCTGCAGCTACCTCCAGATGTGGAGGAGGTCGTCTTGGCCTCCAGGAGGCCCTCCACCCGGAAGTCCTACGCTCTTAAGTGGCGTCGCTTCTCCGTCTGATGTACTCAGCAGTCTCAAGATCCCTTCTCCTGTTCAGCATCAGTGGTCTTGCAGTACTTGCTCTCTCTCTCTCTAACCTTGGACTTAAGTCCAACTCGGTCAAGGTCCACCTCAGTGCTCTTTCTGCGCATCACATGCCGGTGGATGGTAGACCTCTTTCCAGCCACCCTCTGGTGGCTCGTTTTCTCAGAGGCCTCCTTCTCCTTAAGCCACCTTTGCGCCCGCCAGCCCCGGACTGGGATCTCAATGTGGTTTTGCAGCGGATTACCTGTCCGCCTTTTGAGCCTATGGCTACCTGTCCACTTCGTTTTCTTTCGTGGAAAACCTTGTTCTTGGTAGCCCTCACTTCTGCTAGACGCGTTAGTGAGTTGCAGGCCCTAGTATCTGATCCTCCTTACACTAGGTTCTACAAGAACCGGGTAGTCCTACGGACTCACCCTAAGTTTCTTCCCAAAGTGGTATCCCCTTTTCACATCAACCAGGAGGTGGTACTTCCGACCTACTTTCCCAGGCCACACTCCAGCCGAGCTGAAATGGTCCTGCATACCCTGGACTGTAGAAGGGCGTTGACCTTCTATCTTGACCGTACGTGGGAGCACCGAAGGACTGTTCAGCTCTTCGTGTCTTATGACCCCAACAAGTTGGGGCTCCCTGTCTCCAAGCGTACTCTGTCCATCTGGATTGCTGACTGTATCGCTTGGGCTTACGAGGCAGCCGGCCTCGTGTTGGAAGGTAGAGTCACAGCTCATCGTGTTCGGGCGAAGGCTACGTCGGTGGCTTACCTCCGCTCTGTTCCATTGGCAGACATCTGCCGGGCCGCTACTTGGTCTTCAAGCCAGACTTTTGCAGCCCATTACTGCCTGGAGAGGGAGTCCTGCAGGGACAGTGCTTTCGGACAGGCAGTCCTCCGTAACCTCTTTGAGGTATAGGCAACTCCTACCCTCCATCCCGGATGTTGGGCTACCGGTTGGAGACATATTCAGAGAAGATTCCTTCCTTCTGTGCTACTGAGCTTGAGGGAGCTCATTTTTGTGCTTAGGGTCTCCGGTAGCCTTAAGCTTGGGAGTCCCATATGTGAGGACTGACTTCCTGCTTGGTCCTGGAGAAAGCGTAGTTACTCACCTGTAACAGGTGTTCTCCAGGAGCAGCAGGAATCAGTCCTCACAACCCTCCCTCCTCCCCTTGGAGTTGCAGTTCTATGCTTTCGTTTTTTGCTAATTTTTTTGCTGTCTTAGCTATGTCATCTGACTGGGCAAGATGGCACCCTTGGGTGGGAAGAGGACCGCGCATGCGCGCTGCAATTCCCAAAGGCTTTCTTTGAAAGCTGGGGAAAATTGCTCCGCGAGGGCTCCGTCGGCGCCGACGTCACCCATATGTGAGGACTGATTCCTGCTGCTCCTGGAGAACACCTGTTACAGGTGAGTAACTACGCTTAATATGAGGTCTGGGGACACTTTCCTTGTGAAAATTGTGCTTACTGTACTTTGGTGATACCAGGCACGGAATGCATTGATGTTCATACATCTAAGACATATTCATCCATATGGTATACGGATTGTTCTTCTACTTATGTGGTGTACCTAATAGTATGCCCATGTTTGCTGTACTATGTGGGACGCACTAAGTGATCCAGTTAGAACACGGCTTTTAGAATATGCTTCGAGATTGCGGACAAAAACCCTTTCAGCTCCTATGGTTGAGCACTGCTTACATTTTCACGATTTCAATTCGTTGCGCTGGCGTGTTTTGGACTTTGTGTCTGTGGACCCGAGAAGAGGGGATCGTGAGCAACGATTGCAGTTACGTGAGCAGAGATGGATCTATCTGTTAAACACAGTCACCCTAGAGGTTTAAACGCACAAATTGATTGGTATACCATCATCTAAGTAAAGTTTTTAATATCTACATTGCTTTCCTAAAGGGAGTTTCCCTTGTCAGTGGGATCTCCCTATTGGATGCAATGATTTTGAATTTGATTGGTAGCTAGCAGTCATCTGATAAGATTGACGTCAGACACCGAAGCAAATAAGGTAAGACATGCCCCTGATTTTGTTTCATTAAGAAGCTTTGGATTTGCCAGTATTAGATGGACCTGAAGCAGGTTTGAAAGAACTTTTGAAACAAACCCGAAACGTGTGGCACGTCCTCATTTCTGTTTTTCTGGCGATGTCTATTCAAGTTTGCGATACTTGTCTTCAATCAACAAAGCTAAGTGCAAAGTTTTATTTTGAATTTCTATTAAAAAATAAAAGGGAGAAGTCGCAGTGGTGCATGGATGAGTTCTATTCACTTTGACGACTAGCTCCGACAAAAAATAAAAATCAATAGGGACAAATAGGTGTCGGAATCTCTGGTATATGGATTATTATGCGATTCTGATAGGTTTATGATTTTCTGGGTTCTAAATTTAACCAGAAATCTCTCTTCTGTGTTTTAAATTTAAACTTAAACTGCTGCTACTAGGCCCTGATTCATTTAACAAATACACTGGGTTCACAGATTAATCAGCTTTAATCCAAAGAAGTCCCTTCAGAAAAATTCCCAGAAGTATATACTCACTATTGCAGATCTTGCTCCAGAAGTAGCAGTACCCTTTTTGCTGCAATGTCTTCCCACCCAAAAGTGGTGTAGCTTTGGTAACTTCCCAGTTGTCTGGACTGGTCTACCAGGAAGATCTGGAAGGGGAAATTTTACCTACCAATAATTTCCTTTCCTAGAGTTCTGCTAGACCAGTCCAGGATCTGCCCAGCTTGGTGCCTTTTATTAAAGGCCATCTTTTTTTGGCTGACTGGTTTCTGCTCCTGTGGATTCTGTATATAATTCAAAATCTTGTTTGTTCATGAGCATGTTCTGGTTCAGGGGCCCCTTCAAAGGTTTCTCCAGGGGTTCCATTTGTTTTGTTACAAAAATACTGGAGAGTGCCTCAGACTGCACTGAGTTTTACACTAGTAATGTCACAGCATTCTTCTTGTTTTCTCTGTCTCCATCATCTGCTGGGAAGATAACCCACTAGTTTGGACTGGTCTAGCAGATCTCCAGGAAAGGAAATTGGTAAGTAAAATTTCCCCTTCTGTCAAATGCACGAATCTTGCAAGTATAACACCACTATCCTTGCAATGCTTGACTAACACTTACCAGGTACTGAAATGCTTTCTCTTTTTGAAGGAACCCAATGCCACTTCATGATGTCCCTCCAGCAGTACCAGATTTGCCAGTTACAGGGGACATCCAGGCTTGTGCTGGACAGTTGCCAAAAGAAGGTACAGGGTTATTTTTGTGTCACTTCAAAATAATAGGGCCCGATATTCAAAGGGGTTAATGTTAATCCCCCTAGCCAGGGATTCATAGCCACTAACATGGTTATTGCTGCTTAATACAGTATCTGTGGCTGCTGCCCCTGCACCCCCCAATGCTATCTGGGTAGCAGCCAGTGCTAGCTGGGCAGCAGAGATATCGAGCCACTGTCCGGTTATTGCTGAACAGAAAAAGGAGCTTTTGCCACAGAAGTTAATTGCAGTATCAAAAATACACTGCTATCGAAAAAGCATCAAGCTAATCCATATAAACAAAAATTCTTAAAAAATACAAACACAGGAAAGGTGACATCAGTGTTTTAGTTCAATGGGGGTATGAAAAGCACCGTAACATAGACATGATTGCTCTGCAAACCCCTCAGTAACATTGTCACCACCAGCCTCTTAATTTCAGAAGTACCAGAACAATTACAATAAACTCAAAAAGTGACATGCACTTATCTTAATGAATCACTCAGCTCCATCAGTCAAATGATGGCCGAAAGCCCCGACTTATGCCGCTTCAAGAGGCGAATATTACATAAGAGAGCTTTCATTGTATCATATGCTTATGTAGGAAGGTGGGATAGGATTGAAAATCATTTGCCTCTCCCACAGAGCTCCTTTCTTATTTTCTGTATTAAGCGTAATCTTATGCGTAATCGTTCTGGACTTCTGAAATTAAGAGGCTTGTGGTGACAAGTGATGTTACTGAGGGGTTTGCAGGGCAATCATGTCTATGTTGCCTTGCTTTTCATAGCCCTGTTGAGTTAAAACACTGATGTCATCTTTCCTCTGTGGTTTTTTTAACAATTTAAGAAATTTTGTTGTTATGGATTAGCTCAATGCTTTTTCGATAGCAGTGTGTGTTTGATATTTTGGTGAGCTATCACTGCTATCTTTTGGAGGACGGTTTTGGTTGCAGAAGCTAACTGGGCAGCGGCTAAATATCGCCACTGCCTAGTTAGCTTTACAGCAATCTTGACAACCGTACTAGCTGCCACTGCTGAATATTGGACCCATACTTTCCAAGGAAGATGGGGTTCTGCATACATGGCAGGCAAGTAGGAAAGAGCCTCTTGCAGCAGAAGCGGACACTGAAGATTTTTGGCTGATTAAGAAAACGTCCTTCTCAACTCTCAGCTGGAAGCAGAATCCCAATTCTTTGATGCAGTGATATAAATTCTGCCCAAATAGCCCCTGCAGTGCAAGGGGGTCCAAGGAGGAAGGAGGTCCGCTTGAAGTCTCCAAGATATTTTAAAATGGACTCTTACAACTCACCCTGCTAGACTAGTCCAGACTATTGGGTTGTGTCCACTTGCCAGCAGATGTTGGAGACAGAGACAATATCAGAAGGTTCAGCGACCCAGCCCTGGCATATATAGCAGTTCGCCTAGGGGTCACCTTCAGTATTTCTCTGACTCCAGCAGATGTGGATGTTGTCTCGTTTTGCTCCTGCCTGTTGGCCTTGAGGGTTGCAGTCAGTGAGTTTTTTTCTGAGAAGTTTTTGATGGTGGATGTCACCAGGCAGCACAAGAGGTTTCTCTGAGAGTTTTGCATGCTTCAACATCTTTCTGGGCATAGCTCCTGATCAAGAGATGCTGTAGCTCTCCATCAGGGGCACAGGCTCCAGATCATGAGGACCTTATCAGCCTATTAAAGAGGGGGAAGCCATCTTCAGTGTACTTTTGGCATTTAAAAAAAAAAGACATCCATCCAGTAGCTTGCTGTCGCCTTCTGAGGACTCTCCAGAACACAGTACTTTAAATCTGCCACCCCTTCCCCAAGCACGCTCCGGTTACCACCCCTAGCCTCTTGCTCCTTCGGGACCCACAGCGGCATCAGGGGGAAAGATTCTGCAGCGTGTCGGTGGTAAACAGCCAGTGTCTCTGCCTGCGTCTCTTCCTGCCATTTCGTGCTGGCAGCCCTTCCTCGCTGTGCGGATAATTGCGGTGGCCATTTTGAACAGGGCTTCTCCAGCCCTTTTTACACTGTAGCCTTGAGCAGAGTTTTTTTGCAACGGCTGATTCTGTGGACATGCCCACTCTCTCACGCCGCCTGGCACTGGTACCTTGTCGACTGGCTCTGTGTGGCCTGTTCCTCCGACCCCAGGGAGACCTCCAGATCGGCTCACAACCCTCGAACATGGCAGCACCTCGCAAGCAGCTACAGCTGGCCACAGCATCTCTCCCAGCGTCACCGTTGCAGCAGACATGGCATTTCCATTGGCTGATGCCCCTCCCCCCCTCCCGTTGCCTTGAACAGTCAGGTGTTAGGAATTGATCACTGCTGATTACAGAACCAGACTCAGAGCACTTTATGGCTTTATTCCGCAAAGCTTGGGATAACTGGAGGGCAGAGCCGGCTTCCCTGCGGGCCATGGCCTCCTCAGACCTCTTCAGCGCCTTTCCATGCCTCCAGAAAACGGAACAGAGAACCTCATGCTTCCACAACAGGGGGATGCCTAGCCAAGACATTTTCCTGGCCTCAGGAGAGGGGGATGCAACGACGGAGGGCACTGATCTCCTCTCAGACATAGACAGCCAGGACAGCCTGTCTGATAGGGAAGATGGGGAATGATCACACCCTGAGGACCATGAGGATGATCAAGATACGACTCAGGATGTCGGCCTCTTCCATAAGGATGAACTCCCAGTGCTAATTGCGCAGATGATTGAGACCTTTGAGTATCTGATGCCCCAGACTAGTCATCCACTAGTCAGCCCACTCAGGCTGCTCCTATCCTGACCAGTATAAAGAAGCTCCCTAGGGCCTTTCCCTTTCCACTAGAACTGCAGCAGATGGTCTCCTGCAAGTGGGATTCCCTGAAGGTGTCATTGCGCTCAGCAAGACAGTTAGGCCACTGTTACATCTGGTCGCCCTCAAACTTGAACAAGTGGCTTCATTTCCCTATGGTCGATACCATTGTTACCACAGTCACTAATCACACCACCATACCGGTGGAAGGTGGTGCAGTGCTGAAGGATCAAAACAACCGTAAAGTGGAGGGGCTCTTGAAGACAGCTTTCTAGTCGTCTTCGCTAGCCCTCTGCCTGCGAGGGCCTGACAGCACATGCCCTTCTCCGCTGGCTTCAACTCCTGCAAGAAGACAGCACCTCAACGTGTCTGGAGTCGGTCACAGCCTTCCTGGCTGACGCTCTTTACGATCTCCTCTGCCTTGCGGCTCGCTCAAGTCACTTCATTGGTTCCCTATCCATTTCCGCATCCAGTTCAAACTTCTCCTGCTGACCTATAATTGCATTCACTCTGCAGCTCCTCACTCTTTCCTCTCTTATCTCTCCCTACACCCCACCTCAGAAATTCTGCTCTTCTGGCAGATTGCTTCTATCTGTCCCCTTCTCTTCTATTGCTAACTCAAAACTTCACTCCTTTCACCTTGCTGCACCTTACACCTGGAACAAACTACCTGAGTCTGTACGTCAGGCGCCTTCTCTGACCCTTTTCAAATCCAGGCTGAAAACTCACCTCTTCGCTGTTGCTTTCGGATCTTGACTCACCTGATCTCCTTGTGGTTGTCTTGACTAGATTGTAAACTCTGAGCAGGGACTGTCTCTTAATGTTGTGCAGCTCTGCATATGTCTTGTAGCCCTATACAAATGCTCTGTAGTAATAGTAATAGATGGCTTTGGCTGTGACATTGTTCTGCAGATGCAGCTTCCAAGTCCCGCCTGGCTAAGCTTCCCTTTAAGGGTAAGCTCCTTTTTGGTGAAGACCTTGAGAAACTGGTAAAGGATTTAGGTGACGTTAAGCCTCAGCTTCTACCTGAGGATAGGCCTAGGCCAGCATCCCAAAGGTCAGGACTGACTGCTTCCTACGCCACTGCCCCTCGAGCTTGATTCTGAGACTCTAGGCGTTATCAGCTTGGTAAGCCCTCGCCATCTACCATTGTCAGATCGGGGCCAAAGTTGCAGTCCTTTTGTGGTTTCCGCAGGCTTCACGGTGACTCCTCTACAAAGTTCTCCAGACCGAGCCGGTCCTCTCGCTGACACCCTGGGAGCCTGTTCCAGTACACCACCAGTAGGCAGCCACTTGGCATTGTTTTACCGTGAGTGGGCCCACATTACTACCGATCATTGGGTCTTGAACATCATTCGACAAGGCTATGTCCTTGACTGTGCCATGCCCATCACAGATGCCTTTTTTAATATCCCTTTGTGCCTCTCCTCATAAGCGGATGACTGTGCATGCAATGCTACGGTGTCTGCTACAACTCCAGGCAGTCTCCCCAGGTACCCCCCTCCGAGCGAGGCACCAGACGTTACTCCATTTATTTTGTGGTACCAAGAAAGGATGGCTCCTATTGGCCCATTCTTGACCTCAAGGGTGTCAATCGTTCCCTCCTCATTCCTCGATTTTGCATGGCAACGTTTCGCTCAGTTATCCAGACTGTCAGAAGCAGAGAATTTCTCGCCTCCCTGGATTTGGCAGAGGTTTTCTTTCACATTCCTATTCGTGCAGACCAACAGCGATTCTTACATTTTGCGCTGCTTGGTCACCACTATCAGTTTCGGATGATGCCTTTTGGATTGGCAACAGCGCCCCGCACCTTCTCAAAGGTGATGATCGTGGTTGCCACGACACTGCAGCGCTAGGGAATTCGCATCCACCCCTATCTAGACGATTGTCTCATCTGAGCCAAGTCATATTCAGAAGCTTTTCAGGCAGTCTCTACAATTGTGACCTTCCTTGAAAGCTTCAGCTGGGTGATCAATCGTGCCAAAAGCCATCTGGCTCCGCCGCAGTCCCTGGAGTTCCTTGAAGCCCAGTTCAACACCTGCCTTGGGAGGGTCTTCCTAACGCAGGAGTACTACTGCACGTTCTCCATCCAGCTGCACATCTTTCTCGGCATACTGCGGCCTCGCGTCTGAGACTATCTCCAAGTTCTAGACCTCATGGTAGCCATGATAGAAGTCGTACCCTGGGCTTGAGCTCACATGTGGCCCATACAGCGATTGCTCCTTTCCCACTGGTCTCCAGTCTCAGAACTACAACATTCGACTTCCCCTTCCTTGCACATAGTGCCAAAGTCTCCGATGGTGGCTCTCTCCAACCAACTTGCTTCGTGGAGTCCCCCTAGAAGCCCACACTGGATCCTAGTTACGACACATGCCAATCTGTCCAGCTGGGGGGCCCATTGCCTGGGACAAATGGCACAAGGCTCCTGGAGCACTCGGGAAGTCACCTGGACAGTCGATCGTCTCAAGGCCCGAGCAATCTGTCTTGCTCTTTTGGCCTTTCAGCCACACCTCTGCAGACAGGCCATCCGAGTTCTCTGCGACAACACGACGACAGTGTCTTATCTCAATCGACAAGATGGAACCAAGTGCCCAGGAGTAGCCAAGGAGATGGCCCTTCTTTTCCAGTGGGCAGAGACAATCCTGAGTGCACTATCAGCACAGCATATTGCAGGGGTGGACAACATTCAAGCCGACTTCCTCAGCCACCATGCTCTAGACCCCAGCAAATGGGAACTCTCTCCCCGGGCATTCCAATGAATAGTCTGCACATGGGGCCAGACCAGCTTTGCCTTGATGGCCACTGCCAAGAATGGCAAGGTCATAGCCGCCTTCAGTCATCGGCGAGAACCCAGATCCCAAGGTCTCGATGCTCTAGAACAGCCTTGGCCAACAGGGACTCTACTGTATCTCTTTCCTCCCTGACCACTGATCTTTTGGGTGCTCCGCCGCATTGAGTCTCACCCTGGATGGGTAGTTCTCGTGGCACCAGACTGGCACCGCCATCCGTGGTATGCCAGTCTGATTCGTCTCCTATTAGGGCCTTCCCTGCCCCTCAACTCCCATCGGGGAATCCTGCGGCAGGGGATGGATGATCCAGCTCCCTACTTGCATACGGCCTGGCTCCTGAAAGGCGGTTCCTAGTCCATAAGGGGTATTCGACCCCGGTGGTGAACACTCGGCTTAAGGCCAGACACCCTTCCACCTCGATGGCTTATGCCCAGATCTGGCACCTCTTTGAGATCTGGGCCTCCCAACGGAACTTGTCACCCTGGTGGGTCCAGATTCCCAATGTCTTGACATTCCTACAAGACAGGTATGATAAGGGCTTAGCTGTCGATTTTCTTCGAGTGCAGGTCGCGGCCCTCACTTGTTTCTGCAGGTCCATTGTGTCCCACATGGATGTTGCCCGCTTCCTGCAAGGAGCACGGTCCATGCGCCTTCCGCTTCAGCTGGTGGTTCCGCCATGGGACCTGTCCCTGGTTCTCAGGTGCCTTATGCAGCCACTCTTCGAGCCCCTTAGTGGGGCCACTATCAGGGATCTAAACTTCAAGGCTGTGTTCCTTGTCACCATCACTTCCACTAAGCGCATTTCGGAACTCCAGGCCCTCTCGTGTCGGGACCCCTTTCTGGCCTTTTCTCCTGAAGGAGTCGCCCTAAGACCAGTTCCTTCTTTCCTGCCAAAGGTGGTCTCCACCTTTCATGTCAATCAGATCATTTCTCTCTCTTCTTCGCTCATGACGACTGCTCAGGCAGAAACAACGGGCTTTGAGCAGTCAATTTATTTACTTTATTTATTTTATTTACATTCTCTTATATACCGCGCTATTCTGCATCAGTGCGGTTTACATTGAACAAACTGAAATTACATTGAACAGGGCATTATAACTTGGAGATAACTATTTTACAGGGAACATGGGCTATGGAGGGTTAAGTGGCTTGCCCAAGACCACAAGGAGCACCTGTGGGACTAGAAACCCCAGTCCTTCCGGCCCATGGTTGCTGTCCTCTAGTGGGATTTGAACCCCCGACCTTCCGGCCTGAAGTACCTTGCCCCAACCACTAGGCCACTCCTCCACTCCACAATGTCAGTAGGGTGCTCCGCCGTTACCTCAAAATGACAAATTTGTTTCATAACACTGACCATCTGTTTGTCCTGTTTGCTGGACGTCGCAAGGACCTAGCGGCGTCTTAAGGTGACAATTGCATACTGGATTAAGCGCACCATTGAGTCTGCCTACATTTTGCAGGGTAAACCGGTGCCCCATGAGCTTCGGGCTCATTCTAAGCATGCACAGGCAACATCTTGGGCAGAACATTCGCATGTGAACCCCCTCGATATTTGTCGAGCAGCAACCTGGTCCTCACTCTCTACTTTTGCTTGCCATTACCATCTCGATTTACAGCCTCAAGAATCGGCGAACTTCGGGACCAGTGTAGTGTTCGTGGCTGTCTCTTCCCACCCTGGGGTGTTGTAGCTATGGTACTTCCCATTAGTCTGGACTGGTCTAGCAGGATGAGTTGGAAGGAGCAATTTCACTTACCATTAATTTCCTTTCCTGGAATCCTGCTAGATCAGTCCAACGCCCACCCACTTTTGTGTTCTTGAGGCTGTTCCAGACGCCGCCTTGCACTCTTCTGTTTGCATGCTCCAAGGAGTGCTTATATATAGTTGCACCATTGTGCTCTCTAGTTGCACCGTTGGGCTGGATAGTTCACTACGTGTTGTGTTTCGTGGGCGCTGTATCCGTTTCTCTGCTCTTCCAGGGGTGTACTGAAGGTGACCCCTAGGGGAACTGCTATATATGCCAGGCCTGGATTGCAGAACCTTCTGGTATTGTTTCTGTCTTCAACATCTACTGACAGGGGAACACAACCCACTAGTCTAGACTGGTCTAGCAGGATTTCAGGAAAGGAAATTAGCCTTAAGTGAAATTTCTCCTCCTTGCTTGGGACCTTTAATGCCTCTGTAGCCGTTCCTATGTTGTCTTTCTGCTATAACTGTGGCCCAGTTAGTAAGCCTGGTTGAAAAGAATGAATAAAATCACCCAGAAGCCAGCAAGGGGTACACAAGGTTTGCAGAGTCATTCAAATTGCCTCTACTCTGCGACCACACCAAGTCAGCACTCTAATTCCCTTATGGAAAAACGTAAATTACCCTGTTGCTGTTTAGATACTTTTTAACAGATTATCTTGTCTAATAAGAGCATGCAGGGAAAAAGTGTGTTTTAATATATTTCTTTTGAGGGCTGTTGCTTGGTTTGCTAGTTCTCACCATTACTTGTCTTTTAGACTCTAACAGGGATGATGATCATGGACCGGAACCAAACTGCTTTGAGCATCCAAGGTAACTGTCACTTTTCTTGGGTTTCATATTCCTGTTTGTTGCCAGAACTAGTAATAAAAGCAGTGTGGCAGTTTTGCCCCAAAACATAAACATAAGAATTGGGTAAAATGTGCCAGACTCAAGAGCTGTTGTGTCACTAGCTAAAAATCAATTTGGAGGAGTTGCCTAGTAGTTAGAGCAGCGGGCTGAGAACCAGGGAAGCCGGAGTTCAGATCCCACCGATGCCCCTTGTGATCTCGGGCAAGTCACTTAATTCTCCATTGTGTCAAGTACAAACTTAGATTGTAAGAAATCTGGGGCAAGGAAATGACTACAGCACCTGAATGCAACGGGCCTTGTGCCACACTTGAAAAAGACATGAGCTAAATCTGAAGTCCTGCCCCTCTTTGGGCTCAGTGATTAGTGTTGCCACTGGCATGCAGAGACTTAAGATTTGCTTGTGGTCAAGTCTTTTCTGCCACCTTTTTATTTTTTTTCCTTTAGTTGCAAAGTTACTTGTTACTTGTCCCCAAAACTTGCCCCATGTTTGTAAAATGCCAGTGGAACTAGGTGAACGCTTTTGGACCTTACATGACTGCTTTCGTAAGTGGGTCAAAAGCTCACTCTTCTCCCCCCTCCCCCCAGTAAATGAAAGTTGAAGAATTACTGTAAAAATGTCACTTTGAATTCTATTGGGGGGGGAGGGGGAAGAGGGGGGACTGTCAAGTCAATGCTGACTCTTGGCGACCCAGCAGATCCTGGGCAAAGTGTGACCAGAAGTAGATTGCTTGGTCTGTCTTCAGAGGCAGTGGGAATCAAATCCTGGTCTCTTGGTCCCCAGGCCACTGCCCTAACCACTATGCTGCTACTCCACTTCTGGAATTCATACACTGTAAGTAATATTTGTGTGTTCACACACTCCAAATCTCTTTAGCAGGCCCCAGGGGAACAGCCTTGCCGGAGGCCTGGTGAAAGGAGCCTTGTCTGTTGCTGCATCTGCTTACAAGGCGCTCTTTGCTGGACAACCAGTGGCAACTCAGGTAAGTTTGGCTAATTCTGGGTGTCACTTCTGCTAAGCTGGATTAAAGTTGAAAAACAGTAGAAATTTAATTTAGAGAGAAGCCAAACTCCTTTCTTCCAGATCTTCCTGCTAGACCATTCCAGACTAGTGAGTTATCTCCCCCTGCCAATAGTTGATGGAAGACAGAGGGGAAAAAAAGGTAAAACTGTGCCATAACATCACCACTGGCATAAAACCTAGCACAGCTAGAGGGAGCACTCAGTATTTTCTCTGTCTCCAGCAGATGGTGGTTTTCTTCTGTTCCTGAATTCTTCCCGAGAGGCCTATAGCTCCTGCCCAGTTTGCATCTGGGTGCAGTGTAGCTCGGCCACTTCAGATCCCAGGGGGTGTATGAGAGACCCTTTTCTGGTTGTTCTGTTACTTGGGGATAGTTCCTGGCTAGGAGAGCCAGCGTAGCTTGATCACAAGGATCCTTCTGAGGGGCCTTTAGCTGTCTTTTGGCTCGTTTCTTTTCTTTCTCCCTTTACTTCTCTTTCTTTAAAAAAAAAAAAAAAAAAAGTATAAACTGTCTGAGTCTTCTGCACAGCTTCATGTAGCTCCTTAGCATGTGGTTGACACCACACAGGTTTTGAAGCTACCGCATAGCATTTTTGCTGCTCAGTAGTTGCAAAACAGCTTACCGCACTTTAGTAAACATGCCCCTAGAATTAGTTCAGTCTCCCCAGTAAGATGGGGTTATTGGCTGACCCTAAGAAACAGACTTGTTTACATAACTACCAGCACTGAATGTTTAAATTGTCCCTCTTGTCATGTGTTGGTCCAGCCTGCAGATTCAGAAGACCAGGCAGCAGCAATGCTGGCCGTTCTCTTCGAAATGGGGTTCTGCGACAGGCAGCTGAACCTGCGACTGCTCAAAAAACACAGCTACAACCTGATGGAAGTGGTGACGGAGCTTATCCAAATTAACGACAACGACTGGTACACCACCAGATATTGACCCAGGAGCCAACGGGCCCAGGCCATGATTAAATAACTGAGCACAATAACAGAATGACTTTTTACTCTGTTGTTGAGGTTTGGGGGGTCCATAACTACGATTCCCTTCTCCACTTTCTGTCCTCATACCCCCACCTCCTCCCTTCGCTCTTTGGTGAGAAAGGTTGATAATTGTCAGTTTACTGGACTTTGGTAAATGTTGCAGTTTCCTGAATCCTACAAAATCAAAGCAAGCCTAAAGCAAGATGGATGCAGGTGAGAAATATGAGGAGGGCTGAAAACATCTCCTCACTCTTAGGGAGAGTAGGTCTTTGAACTGGATTTTAAAATACAAGAAACCCTGGGGGGGGTGAGGGGGGGGAGTGTTCACTCACCTCTGGATTTGCGAAAATGTGGTGCGGGAAAAAAAATCCATCTTCACAGCCCTGATTATCTGGCAGAAGATTCATGGGGTTGGGTTGGGTTTTGTTATCTGTGAGGAAGTTTGACTTGACTTGACCAATAATGAGGATATTTTTTTAATAGCACCTTCTTTCCTAACATGATGCAGTCCTTCTCTCCCTGCTTTGATTTACAGCTTGATGTTTTAAATGCATGCATGTAGTCCTCTGAGGCAAAAAATGTCTGGCCACCATTGTTGATGAGGTATCTGCCTGATAACTTCACAGAGGATCACATCCTTCTCCCTCCTCACCCTTCATAAACGGCCAGCCTTTGATAGAGGGCAACTGATCTCTGGCTGTGAAGTGTTCTCTTGGACACCCCTTGCCCATTCTCCACATAGTTGTCTAGGAATCACCAGGCCACACCAGCTCCCTATGGCAGGACTTGGGTGCACCTTGTCTTACCATTACATGAAGCCAAAAGCCTGGTAGTGCCACCACTTGAGACTTGTAGCTACAGCGCAATAACTTATGCCATCTTCTTTCTTTCACTGCATTTACAGATAATTTTATAGATGCTAGTTGATATTGTCATCTGCCTGTATTCCTGTGAACTTTGAAAAGCCTGCGTTTCAGGATGGGTACCACTGTTTATCTCCTGCATCGCTAATGCAATTGTAGCATAACAGTTTAGTGGTAGGGCAAGCCAATCAAGAGCTGTGCAGAAGGGCACCAGAACTGTCCAGCTTCCAACTTTGTATCAGTTAAGCCTGCTGATCATGTCTATCATAAACCAGGTCTAGTTGTTTTATTGGTTACCCACTTAGAATTGTTAGATGGGTGGGCTAGAAAATAGGTCAATTGTAACCACTCATTGGACATGAACAATTGAGAGTTGGGGGGCATTGGAAATCAAGTCACACACCGTTGACAGCACTGGACAGAAAGACAGCAAAGGAGGGGAGAAGTTTCATGTAGAAGGCGAGAATGTAACTTTGGGGGAACGGCAATGGAGAGATGGAAAAAGCAACTTGCCTCTTATATGTGTGTGTGTTGTTTTTTTTAAATTTGGAAGCAAGCATGCTGAGCTAGGAAAACGTTTTAAGGTACAGTATGTATTTAACAATGAAAAGAAAGGGGAGGGAGTCAATATGCGGGAGGCCGGGCAGAATTCACTATAATGTAGATTTATGCTGAGGATAAAATTAGGGGTGGGAGGAAAAATGCACTATGGTGGAAATGCACACCAAGCCTTCAATGCCAAACCACCATGGAGGAGATGCAGCCCACACTGGTGCCCTGTTTTAGATTTGAGTTTCCTTACTCCTCTCCATTGTTATTTTTGATCCTTCTTTATTTTTTATTTCATCAAGTTCCCGCGTTGTTTAGTACATTGACAGACAGGGCATAGCCAGAAATCAATTATGTTTTTGGTGGGAGCAAGGGGGGTTATCATGGATGACGTGATAGATATTCCACGTCCTTCTTCCTCCATGACAGCTCTCCCTTTCTGTGGTGCAGCAGAGGTTTTGGACCTTCCTTCCCCACTTTGCAACTACGTTGTGAACGTTAAATTGGAATATGTGTGCCACGGCAGCAAATTGGGGAAAGCCATGGGAAGGGCCTGATGTGAAAGTGGATAGGCCTGAGGCCCTCCAGGCCTACTCGTGGTTATACTGCTACTGACAGCAGGGTGCGAGCATGGGCTGACCTAGTCCTTCGTGTTCCTTTGCGCTCTAGAGCATCTGTGGAATTCTAGTAACAGCCAGCATGCTAAACCTAGGGGCAGAGAGTCTGTCCTAGATCTCCAGAAGCCATCTGTTTAGCCCCTGACTGAAGTGCATGCTTTCTATCGCATTGCATCTTTATTTTAAATCTGATCATTTATGATGAAAATTGAGCACAAAAATGTGTTTTACTTCTCCTTTCAGTTTGTGAATGTTGCATTGTATGGCAAAGGTGAGATGTTTCAGAACAGAAAAGAAACAGTCGAGCCTTAACAATGTCCTTAATTTCCTTTACTTCCATCTGGATGTTTTTATGTGACTAAAAACCCAAGCAGGCCACTCAAACCAACTCGGGTCTGAAGGTGACATGAAAGATTTTTTTTAATGCAATATAGGTGGAAATCAGTTGTTAATTGAAATTACATCTTGGAATTAAGACTGGCTGTACCAGCGGTGTTTTCAAATTTAGTTTACCATTTTTTCCTATTTTGAATTACGATAGAAGTGAAATGTTGTAGCAGGTGAAATTAGTTGTGAAAGCACTTTTTAAAAAACACTTTATCAGCATAGGAAAAAATATATAAAAGTTACTAAAAAAAAAAAAAAGTACAGTTTAAAACATTTGTTTCACTTTTTAAAGTTTACAGCATAATCTCAGAAATATCCAGTAACTTGGCCATCATTGGCTTTAGTTACCAGATGCGAGGCAAAAAAAATCAGAGTAAGTGTGTGGGTGCCCTGAGACACTCCCCTTTATCCACTGGAAATAGTCCCCCACTCTCCTAGGGCAGCCACCAGCATCTTAATTTTCTAGGTGGACTTTTCCATCGGGGCAACTCCCAACTGTGTGGCTAAGAGCAACAAACATGACAGAATTCGGAGATTCCGCAGTGCTGAAAACAGAACATTAGAAAAACAAAGCGTGACTTACCTAAAAAATATATTTTTTTGCCAGCACATGTTAAGACTTTGTTGTATCCCCGAAGGAGCATTAATGCGGCCTCTGTTACTCTGCATGTGTTTTGCCATCCTACGACCTTTTATGACTGTAAAAATTAAGAATGTGGATATTAAAAAAAAAAACAAAAAAAACCTGAAAAATAAAAAGCCGGTTTGGAAGGAGATGAAGCATGTTTACTTTTGAATTAATTTGGAAGGTTGACAATTCCTGTTGAGAAGTAATTTTAAAAGGGAGGGAGGGGGAGGGTAGAGTACCAAGCTAACACCGTTTTGTTTTTTTTGTTTGTTTTTTTGCCGAGAATGGGATTATCGTTCCTGGTTTTGCCTCATTGTCTGCAGGGACTTTGTATACGGATTTAATTGCATACCTTCTCCAAATCCAAGATCAAGTCAAGTTAGAATTCAGATTCTGTAGCTGTGCCCTTTGAAAGCCCTGACTTAGAAGTGAGGTTCACGACTGTCATGGTATGTGCAAAACTCACTCATTTGGAGAAATTGCCCTGAAAGAGGTAACCCCTGCTTCTTGGTTCATTTCTCTGGTATTCCTTGTGCTTTTCTCTTTAGGAACTTCAGAACTGCACAGCCATCCATGCAGTAGGGGTTAAACTCAGAACTGTCTCCCTGTGCTAAGGTTGGGGTGGGAAAATGAAGACAACTGGAGAGGCAGATGGTGGTGCAAAGGAGGCTTCCTTATCATCCCTCCAATCCCTCAACTCTAGGTAGTCAACCCCCGCCAGCATCTTGGAGATTGAGCATGTCATCTTCTTGATGACATCACCATACATAGGCAGTCAGTTCCAGTAAGCTCAGTCTCCAAGCAGCTGGAGGTGGTGATCCAGAGGGCTGGACTCGCCGAAGGGACAACTAAGGAGTTTACTGGTTTAGTTTAGGATTAGTTGGCATGCGCTGCTCTGCAGATTATTTAGAAACTAAGGATTGGAGGTGCCTGTAATTTGTCTGGGCTGCTGAGATAAGTTGTTTTATAAAAAAAAAAAAGGCATCAGGGGCTCTCTCCCCATGGACGAACGTAAGGGAAGGGGTTTTTCTTGTGGGGGCCGGCCTTTGCTGTAAAACTTACAAGCGGTATTCAGTGATGAGCAGCAGCAGCTCCTGAACCCGTGATCAGGTGAGGAGCCGCAGGGTGGCAGGCAAGGCGGCAGGCAGCACTTCAGCAATGCTTCTGCCTCAACGCTGACGCTAAATACCTTAGCTGTGCCCGAGGCAGAGGGAAAGTGGCTCCTGAATTATTGGCTCATTTCTAGCTGCCGGTGAGAGGGGGAAACTTACCCTTAGCGAGGGCAGCTTCCTGTAGTCTTTCCTTTCTCCTGCATGCCGCACGGTTTTCAGAACCGTGTGGCTCGGGGCTGGTTCCGGATGTGCAGGAAAGTGTTGGATAGGCCGCAACTTTACTGAGGCAATAGGTACGGGGGGGGGGGCGGGGACACTCCCAGTCGGTACGCACCCCCGCAGTTTGTTGTTTTTGGTTGGAAATTAAAAGGCAGATGGACTAGGAACAGGAAACATGTAAAAGAAAAAAGACTAACTGGTTTGCGGTAAGGCAGGCTTAACAGAAGGATTCCCTTAGATGCCGCCTTCTCTCACGGCACGCAGCAGACAGTATGTATGTATGTATTTATTTATTTTGGCTGGATTTTTATACTGCTTTTCACCAGGGCAAAGCGGTATATATTTCAACAGCTTGTACAGAGAACAAAAATAACTTGTATACAAATACAAATTGAACACTTGCAATAGTAACGGTGTCACCGGCAGGAATAGCCAGGGGGTGTTTAGTCAGGCTGGAAGAGTCCTTGGAGGGGACAATGCTGGCATGGCTGCAGCGCCTTGTATGCGGATTGCGGACCTTTGTGTCTGATAGGGGGGGTTTTACCTTCTGCTGGCGCATGAGTGGTACAGAAGAGTTCAGACTCCCTGCAAAGACAGGAGGGAAACCCAAGTGTCTCAGCTGGTCATGGGGAAGGATATTAAGCAGGGAGCTGTGATTGTCTGATCTCCAGGAACAAGCAGGTATGTAGTCTTCACATATGGGTATTGTCGGTACCGACGGAGCCTGCGTGGGAACGCTCCCCAGCATCCAATAGGAAAGCTTTTGTGAGCATCCCATAGCGCCTACATGCTGCTTTCCCGCCTTTCCCAACTGTTCCTCTCCAGTTCTTCGTTTTCCATGGAGCCGACAGGTCGGACATCCTGTCACTGCAGAAAATTTCCCTTATTCTTTTTTGTGGTCGCGTCTGCCTTCCCTCGACGCTATACCGGTACCGCCGGTGGTTCTTTTCTTTTTTTCTAAAAAAACAAAACAAAACACCTTTTGTTCCTGAAGTCTTTCTCCAGTAATTTTCTTCTTGGGTGCCATGTGCCATTTTGGGCACTAGGCCCAATTTTTTCCCTCAAAATGGAAAAACCCGCTTTGGGTTTTAAAAAGTGTTCTAAGTGTGGCGGTACCATCTCCATCACCGACACCCATGAGTGATGCCTCAAATGTTTAGGTCCTGACCACTCTATTTCAGAGTGTGTTGCCTGTGGGATGATGTCAAAGGGGCCGGCAGAACCGAGCTGCTAAACTTAGCACCCTTTTTCCCTCCAATGCAGCCTCCATGGCATCAACGTCTTCCACGGCTTCATCTTCCTCCCATGGATCTCAGGTAACTAAACATAAATCTAGCCAGTCCTCAAAGGGTAGATTTCCTTCTAAACATCGAGATGCCTCTGGCGTTGCCATTGAGGGACTTTCACTGGCAAAATTGCCCTGGTGGGAGGCTTCGGCTTCCAAAGCACTAACGGGGCTCCAGGATGTTCTCAAGGCTTCAACCTCGGCAGAACTACTGGTGCCATGCCCTGGGGTTCCGGCCGCTTCATCCGGCACCGATACCCAAGCAGCATCAGCATCGATAGACCAGAGGTTCTTGGCTGTTGAACGCAGTCTGGTGGCTCTTCTCACGGCCTCGATGCCCCTCAAACTGCTTCAGACAAATCAACCGGTACTGGCACCGACTGCATCGACATCGACAGGTATTCTACCGGGACTGAGTCATGCGTCTCTATCCGGCATCGACAAGTCAGTACTGGACCACTCCGATGCCGACTTTGACCGGTACCGTGCCTTGCACGATCACCTGGATCGGAGATACTTCGAATCCTCGGATGAGTCTGAAGACTCTGAAAGCTCTGCCAATACCAGAGCACTTCTTCCTGAGGTTTCCTCTTCTCCTCGGCGTAGGATGCCTCCACCAGAGGATATGTCCTTTCAGGATTTTATTCAAGATGTGGCCCAAGGTCTTTCCATCACAGTGGCTCCTGAAAAAGAGCTTAGGGCAAAGGAATTAGAAATCCTACAGTATCCTAAAGCTCCCAAGGAGGCAGCTACCTTACCTATTCATGAGATCTTGCATGATCTTATGTTAAGGATGTGGGAAACGCCTCTCACCACATCTCCTCACTCTCGAAGACTTGACACCATGTATCGAGTTCCTCCTTGTCCTGGGTTTCAAAAGACTCAATTACCACACCATTCCATGGTGGTGGAATGAGCCATGAGATGGATAAAGAGTGCAAAAAGGCATGCATATAATCCTCCAGGGCGTGAGTGTAGGACTCTTGATGCCTTTGGACGTCTATCCTTCCAGGCTTCCATGCTTTCTGCTAGGATCAGTTCCTATATCTTATATATGGGAATGTTCCTTAAGGAGGTCACAGGAGACTTAGAGCTTATGAGCCCTCTCCTTCCTGATGATAAAAGGCAAGATTATCTTGCTCTTGTTAAACATGCTCAGGATGTTTCCAAGTTTGTGAATCGTGCAGCCTTTGACTGCTTTGAATGCATAAGCAGAACCTCTGCTATTGCCATAGGTGCATGTAGAATTGCCTGGCTCCAGGCATCTGACTTGGAAATCTGGGTACAGGACAAACTGGGGAATATACCTTGCAAAGGAGAGAATCTCTTTGGCAAGACTTGGCAGGAAAAAGCTAATGAGATAGATGCTGACAATATTACTTTGGATAGATTGTCTAAATCTACAGCTGATCCTGCAAGGAAAAGATCCTCTAAGAAACCATTCTTCAGCAAGAAGAAAAAGTTTTATCCCTCCTATACCCAGCAGGGACATCGTTTAGGTCAGTCTGCCCAAAAGGGACAGCAGCAACAACGTAGGCAACAAAGGAAACCAAAAGCAGCTAAGCCTCAACCGGCTCAGCAGACTCGGCCTCCACAGGGGCTTTGGCTCCTGTCTAGAGAACTTTGCCTTCCTGGCTCTGAACAGCCCAGAACCCTCCACCATCCCAGGAAGGTTATGTCATTTTGCCCCCAGATGGGGTCAGATAACAGCAGAAAACTGGACTCTGTCTATTGTAAGAGAGGGGTACAAGCTTCATTTCCTCAGCAAGTCCCCTCCTACAATGGTAAGAGTTCAATTCTCAGACCTCTCTCAACGACCGGTTAGGTCAAGAAGTCACTATGCTCCTTGCTCAAGAAGAGGTACCCATTCCCCAACGGGGTACAGGGTTTTACTCCCCCTGTTTCCTTATTCCAAAGAAAACAGGAGGACACAGACCCATTCTAGACCTCAGAGAATTGAACAAATTCCTGTTCAGAGAGAAGTTCAAAATGATTTCTCTAGGAACTCTGCTGCCATACCTTCAGAGTCAGGATTGGCTTTGTTCTCTAGATCTCAAGGATGCGTACACTCATGTTCTCATCCATCCAACTCACCGAAAGTCCTTTGCTTCCTGTTTCAAGGGAAGCACTACCAATACAGGGTTCTTCCTTTTGGCCTGGCCTCTGCACCAAGGGTGTTCACAAAATGCATGGCTGTGGTAGCAGCATTTCTCTGCACCCTGGGAATATTTGTCTTCCCTTACTTAGACAACTGGCTCATTCGAGCCCCTTCAGAGCCAGAGGCCAGGGTTGCTCTGTCTCGCACAATGCGCATCCTTCAGTATTTGGGACTTGTCATAAACTTCCCAAAGTCCAACCTTGCTCCCACTCAATCCCTAGAGTTTATAGGAGCTCTTCTGGATACCAGACAGACAAGGGCCTACTTTCCACAGCCCTGCTGCCTTCGCATTGTGCAGTTAGCTTCCCAAGCAGTGCTAAAACCTCACCTCACTGCTCGGGAAATGTTAGTTGCTAGGCCTCATGGCATCCACCATGCATGTGGTTCCTTATGCTCGCCTCCATATGAGGGCAGTCCAGTGGACCTTATCCACTCAGTGGACTCAGGCGTCAAGTTGCCAGTCAGACAATAGCAAACTCAGATTGCCTTATTTTGTCCCTCCAATGGTGGCAGTCACCCAAAAACCTTTTGGTGGGGTCTCCTTTTCCGCAACCCCCACCCCAAGGCACTCTAACAACAGATGCTTCACAGGTGGTTTGGGGAGCCCACCTGCAAGGCCTCTCTACCCAGGTCTCCTGTGGAGTCCAGGTACCCTATCTACATATCAATCTCCTGGAGCTCAAAGCAATCTTCCTTGCTTTTCGAGTATTTCACATCCAGCTCAGCTACAAGACAGTCCTAGTTCAAACGGACAATCAAGTAGCCATGTTCTATGTGAACAAGCAGGGTGGAACAGGCTCTCTGGTGAGGGCTCATAGTCGCAAAGCTTCGTTGCAGAGCATCAGATTCATCTCCTTGCGGTGTATCTTCCAGGCATTCAAAACCCTTGGGCAGATAGACTCAGTCAAGTTCTGCTTCCACACGAATAGTCTCTCCATGCAGACCAGGTGGCCAAAATTTTTCAAATTTGGGGAATCCCAGACAGACCTCTTTGCAAGTTCGCTGAATGCCAGATTTCACCGGTTCTGTTCCAGACTTCTGGCTCGAGGTTGTCAAGCCAGGGATGCTTTCCTCCTCCATTGGGGTCAGGACTTCCTGTATGCCTTTCCACTCTTTCCCCTAATTCCCAAAACCCTGTTCAAGCTTCAGAGAGACAGAGGTCATATGATCCTCATAGCTCCACGTTGGCTATGGCAAATGTGGTACCCTCTGCTTCTACATCTCTCTCGAGCTCCACCTCTGGAGTTAGGATCTGCTCCAGATCTCCTTTCTCAAGAGGATGGGATGCTGTGGCATCCGAGTCCCCAGTCTCTGCATCTCAGGGCCTGTTTGCTGAAAGCCTAGAACGTGACGGTCTTAACCTTTCCCAGCAGTTGAAGGATATCCTTCATGCTTCCAGGAAACCTTCCACAAGACGCTCTTATGCATTCAAGTGGAAAAGGTTTACCATATGGTGCTAGCAGAAGGGTCTTAACCCTCTTGTGATACCTCTGGAATCATTACTGGCGTACCTCCTTCATTTATCAAATGCAGGGCTTAAAACCAATTCAGTGAGAGTTCATTTGAGTGCTATTGCAGCTTCTTTCAAGCCTCTCAATGGACAACCTATTTCCTCTCATCCCCTCATAGCAAGATTTATGAGAGGCCTTCTTTTAACGAAGCCTCCCATTAAGCCACCACCGATGGCATGGGACTTGAATTTGGTACTTGGGCAGCTCATCAAAACGCCCTTTGAACCATTATCCACTACCTCTTTGACATTCCTTTCCTGGAAAATTATCTTTCTCATTGCAATCACATCAGCACGTCACATCAGTGAATGGCAAGCCTTGGTGGCTGATCCTTCTTATACAAGGTTTCATCATAAGGTAGTCCTTAGGACTCATCCACACTTTAAAGGTGGCTTCGCCCTTTCATTTGAACCAAGCGGTTTACCTTCCTGTATTCTTTCCAAGGCCTCATGCATCTAATGCAGAGCTTTGGCCTTTTACTTGCAAAGGACACAGCAACATAGAAAATCCTCTCAAGTCTTTGTTGCTTTTAATCCTAGTCATTTGGGACTTCCAGTCTCCAAAAGGACACTGTCCAACTGGATTGCACAGTGTATGTCTTTTGCCTATGAGAGTAAGAACCTTCCTCTTGAAGGCCATGTCACAGCACACAATGAGAGAGCCATGGCAGCCTCAATGGCTCATCTTCACTCTGTGTCTATCGATGACATCTGTCGAGCAACTACTTGGGCTTCGGTTCATACCTTCACAGCCCATTACTGCTTAGACAAGGACTCCCGCCGGGATGCCTTGTTTGGTCAGGCTGTTCTTCAACACCTGTTCCATACTTAATCATCTCCTACCCACCATCCCTGGTAGGATGCCAGAGATTCATGGGGGGAAGTGGAGCCCTTTCACAAGGGCACGCAACTTTCTGGAGCCATCTCCCTGGCATCTGCAGCTAGGGAGTCCCCATATGTGAAGACTACATTCCTGCTTGTTCCTGGAGATAGCATAGTTACTTACCTGTAACAGGTGATCTCCGGGAACAGCAGGAATTTAGTTTTCACAACCTGCCCACCTCCCCTAGGAGTTGTATCGCTCTTTCTATCTTTTCCTCTCTTTTGTCTCAGCTATAAACTCAACTGGAGAGGGAAAGGCGGGAAGGCAGCAAGCAGCTGCTGTGGGATGCTCCCAAAAGCTTTAGTATTGGACGCTGGGGAGCGTTCCCGCGCATTCTCTGTCGGTACCAACGATACCCATATGTGAAGACTAAATGCCTGCTGTTCCCGGAGATCACCTGTTACTGGTGAGTAACTATGCTTTTTTTGTTTTTACATGTTTAATTTTCAAAATCATCGTTAAGCAAACCTTCAGATACCTGAAAAAAGTCCAAAGTCAGAAAATTGCATTCCTTGCTCATACAAGTTAGAAAACCACAAAGTAGAGGTGGACAAAGATATATAAAGGGATCAGCAGTCTTTAGTACAAATATGTATAAGACATGAGGGACCTGATATTCAAAGGCTTTTACATGGTTTGCAGACCTGCAAGCTGTGTAAATGCTGATAAGTGAGATATTCGAGTGCCATCATTACACACCCTGATGCTGACTGGTTAGCATCGGGACACTCCATGGGTAGCAGCAACATTCAGCCAGTTATCCCTCAGTGGCAAAAGGCAATCTTAGCTTTCCTTATTGTCATGTCAGTCCAGTCCCGACCTGTGGGTAATGTCACCCCACCAGCAGCTTGGAGACTGAGCATGTCAGGCTTCTTGACATCATACTAGATAGGCTGCTGGCACCTTCCACCAGCCTCCAGTATTTCAGTCTCTAAGCAGCTGGAGAGGTGCGATCCCTAGGATCAGAAATCACTGAAGGGACAAATCATAAACATAGAAAAAGACCACATGGCCTATCTAGTCTGTCCTTCCATATCAACAACTACAACAGTCCCCTTTTTTCCTTTAGAGATCCTCTGTTTCCTATACTTTTTTGAATTCAAATACTGTCCTCATCTCTACCACCTCCACTGGGAGACTATTTCATGGATCCACCACTCTTTCTGTAAAGAAATATTTCATAGAAACATAGAACTATGATGACAGAAAAAGACCACATGGCCTATCTAGTCTGACCTTCCATATCATAAGGTGTACAGCAAGCAGAATTTGTGGTTAAATAACCGATTAATCTCTAGATGAGAGGGTTGCTGCTAGCTCAGTAAAGTTGGGGGGGGGGGGGAGGTGCCAGTAAAAAAAAAAAAAAAAAAAATTGAGAGAGTTCATGAAGAAGGAATTGGGCTACAGCATAGGCAGTATACTTCCTCCCCCCCGTAGGGTAAAACTGCCTCTGAACATCCTCTTAGTGCAGTATTCTGGTTAGCACAGCAGCTTCCAATCCTTTAGGTGGGTGAGGAACTGCTGCTGTACAGGACTAAGGCAGGGGCCTTTGCTCCCAAGGACTCTCACACTGCCGAAGCTAGGAGGATCAGCTGAGCGGTTCTCAGATAGCTATGGGGGGGGGAGCTTTTGTGGCTGTGTGCAGGTGCCAGTGAGGGGCTCTGGGTGTGGCCTTAGTTGGAGTGCAGTAGGTGTGAAGAAAAAGCGTGCTGACAGCAGTGAGCGGGAAAACGCCTTTTAAAGTAGTCAGTTTCAGTGGGGGGGGGGGAGAGCTACAAAGCGGGTCTGGATGCTGGGGAGGGGGGTCTCCTTAGCCGTTCGTTCTTGTTTTTCTGGGTTACTGGAGTAAGCAAGCATCTTGTAAAGGTAGATTAAAAAAAGAAAAACCGCAGCGGAGTAATTCTTTTACTGATAGGACCGCTGTAGCTGGCAGACAAGATGTTCCTGAAGCCCACTTGTGTAACTTGTGAATCATGCAAGGGCTCGTTGACAGCAGAGGGGCTCTGTAGGAATTGTGAAGCAAAGGCATGCTTCGCTGAAGATGGGCTGTGAGAGGCACACGTAAGTGGGAGGGAAGGATCCTCTGGTGTGGCCAGGGTGTGTTCTCACTCGGGGCTGCAGGTTTTCAGCGGCGGGGAAGCTGGGGGGTCCACAGACACCAGCCCCACCATTGCTGGAGCCTGAGAGTCCAGCTATCTATACTCCCAGATGTGCCGATGGGAGGGGCTTCCAGGGGTTTTTTTTTGCCTGAATTCATCCTCTTGATGCCAAGGTGTTCTGAATGAAACAGCATGGGAGGATGACCCTGGGGAAGTTCAGGAGGCGGAAAAGAAGCACAGGCTCCCTGAGGACCTCAGAATGAAGGGAGATCTGAGGCACAGCCATAGGCAAGTGGACTTAGACCCTTGGGAGGATAAGGGGTCAGTCCAGTTGGAAGAAGCAGACAAGCCAACTACAAACTTGGATATGGGAGAAGAACTGATAGAGTTGGAAGAAAGCAAGATCCCATAGGAGGAGTCTTGCATTGTCAAAGTCTTCCATAGGGAAGAATTAGCCTCTTTGATCATCCATTCCTTAAAACACTCAATAGGAGGGCCTTAGAGGATCCTCTATTCCAGGCCATCCGGAAATCACAGAGGGCGTTTCCGTTACACCAGGTAATTACAGATTATTCAGGACAAATGGGACATGCTTTATCTGCTACCAGATAAGGAAAAAGACCTGCAGCGCTCGCCTAAGGTTGATGCGGCGTTGTCGGCAGTTACAAATAAGACTACGATCCCGGTGGAGGACTGCTCGGCTCTTAAGGATGTGCAGGATTGGAAGTTGGAGACTCCTCAAGCAGGCATTCGTTTGCGGGACCTTTGTTGCCCGGGCCTACCTACATTGGGTGCAGGCACTTATGGAGAGTAGTGGAGATTCCCAGCAACACCCGCTAGAGACAGCTAAGTTGGAGTCAGGAGCTGCATATATGGCGGATGCCTTTTACAACTTAATCAGAGGATTGGATTGGTGGTGGCCACCCAACGCTACCTGTGGCTGAAGAGTTGGGTGGCGAATGTCTCCTCTAAATTCCATCTCAGCAAACTCCCATTTAGGGGCAAGCTCTTGTTAAGGGAAGATTTGGAAAAGTTAGTGAAACAGCTGGGAGAGTCCAAAAGAGGTCGGCTCTCTGAGTATAAGCTGAAGACAAGGCACTCCTGGGCTCCGGCGCAGGGATAACCATGGGAATTTTGGCGGTTCTGTGCAGTGCATTTTGTGCCCTATCAGAGGGGTCACTTTCCCTCTCTGGGACAACGTTTTTGTGGATTTCACGGAGCAGGCAGGGGCTTTTACCCTGTGACTTCCGCATCCAACAAAAAATCACAATGAGATAAATACAGCCCAGGCTGGGGTAGTTCCGGTAGGGGTTGACTATGGGAGTTCTGCTCAGCCTTGGCCAGCATCACGTCAGATCAGTGGGTACTAGAGATCATCCGGGAGGGGGTACGCATTGGGATTTGCTCAACCCCTGATGGATGCCTTTGTCGGTTCCCCCTGCAAGATGCCTTGAAAGACTGTGGCGGTCAGGGATACACCACGATGATTACTAGCCTTGTAGGCTGTAGTGCCGGTACCCAAAGACCAGTGCATGTATGGACGATACTCCATCTATTTTGTGATCCCCCCCCAAAAAAGAAGGATCTTTCAGACCCTTCTTGGATCTCAAGCATGTGAATTATTGTTTGAGGGTTCCACATGGAGACATTCAGATCGGTCATAGCAGCAGTAAGAAGATGCAAGTTCTTGACTTCCCTCTATTGTACAGAGGCATATATCTATCCATCACGAACATCAGCAATTCCTGCACTTTACGATGCCAATGGGCCATTACCAGTTTCATGCGCACAGAAGCAGAGTCAATTGGCAGTAGATCCAACATTTATTATGGAATCACCCCAATGTGTTTCAGCCTTTGCCTTCTTCAGGGGGTATAGCCTCATAAAAATAACAAACTTGCCAACAGGTTAAAACAACAAGAAATGACACCAGTCATTAAAAAACACATAAATAAAATAATGTAAATAAGATCATAGGATCAATAAAAAGACATAAGTAAATGATAAAAACATAAATCAAACCTCTAAAAGCACATTTTGCATACTATGTATGAAAACACTAAAATAGGACAGTAAACAGTAGTGAGTAGTCCATTACTAAATCATCAATATAGACACGTTTTTGTGATCGAGCGTACATACTGTGGTGAAGACTCCCCTCCAGAGGAAATGGAGATAGGGGAAAATCCTGATAGAAGGGATGACAGACACAGGATTTCCAAAACTGACTTGGAAAAAACACAGTTATCGGCTGAGCTGAAGACAAGCCCCAGCCCAGGGGAGGAGTTAGGCTTCAGCACTGATTGGGCACGCCCAGGGGAACGACAGGGAGTGCCAGGAAATGAAGCCCTTTTTAAATCCTCAGACAGGATTGGCAAAGGAGGCAGCGAGGCTGGCAAAGGAGGCAGCAAGGCTGGCAAGGCAGGCAGCAAGAAACGAAGCAGACGAGAAGCAGCTTCCAGTGCACGTTGGTCTTCAGGAGGAACTTGGAATCAAAGGGGGAAAACGCTAGAACCCTGGGAGAAGGCAGAACCCTGGAACAGTAAGCCTTGGAGCCCAATATACTCTCGAGGAGATCCTTACTACACGGTAGAGCCTAAACGTGGGAAGGCTAGCAAACCCAGCTCTTGGAGAAAAGGTATTTTATCTGGTGGCGAGCAGTGCTATAAAAGCCAGGAACCAAAACAGGAAAGAAGTTTTTCTGAGAGAAATTCCCCCTAGCAGAAGATCTAGCCATAAGGCTCCTGAGTTTCTAGAGAGGAGAGAGTCCTGGAAGAAAGGTGCCTGTTCTTATGCCAACGTCTCTAATAAAGGTAAAGCTGAATTTCCTAATTTTAATGCCTTGCTGGAGAAACCCTTTTATTGTGCTGACCTCCCTAAGCCAAACTCTGCAACAGGAGCAGATAGTGAGTGGGGGAAGGGTGTGACCCTTACCGGAGACTATCAAGCAGCTAAAGAGCAGCTACAGGCTGAATTGCTTCTAAAAGAGTTTCAGCAATTTCTGGAGCTAAAGTCAGGGAAACATAAGAAACCTGATGAAGAGAACAATTGCCTTAGTCCAGATGAATGTATGCAGATAGATAATGTTGTGCCTACCTTGAATTATGATCCTTGTGCAATGGATTGCTCTTTGTTTTAGAGAGTAACAGTGTAAAGAAGCATCTGGAGTTTGTATGAGAAGAATACAAAGCGTTTGCTATACCTGTTGCCTAGTTGTGAAAGTTCACAAATTGTTTTCACCTGTTTCTGTAAAGCCACAGGCTGTGAGAACAGTTGTTACTGTGAGGCTGCAATAATCCCAAGCAACCACACGAGGCAAAGCTGAGTAGAAGCTACCGTGACTGTGTAAAGCTGAGTTAAAGCTATTTGATTTCAGTTGTTTTCCTGACCTCCTGATTTCACCTTTATGTTGAAAGTTGCACCTTTACGTTATGCACCTTTGAATTGTAATGCGTTGAAAATATCTCCACAACAAATAAATTTCTTGCAAGCCTTATCACTCGAGTCACAACTACAACTTTCATCCCTAAAGGAAAAAAAACAAGTGTACTATGAATCTCAGTATTCAGAGGGTTCAGTACCACCTTTATTCATAAGGGACATTAAATAAGGCCACTCCTGCCTGTAAGCTCTAGGGCCCAGGCAGGAGCGTCGCAATACTCCCTAACAAAAACTTTAAAAAAGATTATAGATAATTAAAAAGAACAAAGCACCAGTTGGACATTGACCCATCGTGTTGTGTGCCCAGTTGTGTAGAGAATCAAACAATGCAGATGAGGTGATATACCCAATATATAGTTAACATAAAAACCATACATGATATTAGCAAAAATAGAAAATCTCAGAGGATAATAACCCTCTGGCTAAGATAGAAAGCGGGTGGAGGAGGACATCTACTAAAGTGCATGGGAGGAGAAAAAAGAGATAAGCAAATGATGAAAATGACTCAGACTGTAATATATTCCTGTATTTAGCCTTTGTCAGGAGAGACTTAAGAGTGGAGAAAGGCATTATATAAAATTCAAACCATATAGTCAAAACAGTCATGCAGCTTGTATATTTTGAAGGTTAGTGTGAAAATGAAAACGTGGGCATTACCATATTAATCAATCATCATGCATCACTGTATGATCAATGTGACCTATAAAGCCCTGTGATAGTGATGGTTTGCAAGTGCGGTTTAGCTTTGTGCAACTGAACAAACAAATACATGATGGTACTCACTAATTCCACAGAAGTGGCATTGTCTGGTTCTCTATCTATGCCAAATGAATCTATAATACAGAGGGAGAGAATTTTTATGAAGTGATTAAATGTGTGTAAGGACCTACAAATAAGTAAGGCAGAAAGAGTAATAAACTTGCCTGAAAATACGTCTGCTTCTAAAGCAAGTAATGCTGTATTGAAAAGGGGAGATGCATAGTATTCCTGCCTTTTAACTGATGCCATCATTCGTGTGCAAATCAGCAGGTCAAAGTGCACAATTGCAGCCAATGAAAACAAAGCTGGGGGGGTCTACCATTGTGCCAAAGAATCATGTTCGCATAATGTATTATTATTTTCTGTCCTAAAGGCATGTGAATAGAATGCATGGTATCAATCTGTCATGATCATATAATACCCCTGTGCCATGTGTCTTGGGGTAAATGCATATAAATAAAAAGCATTGTGTCAAATCACAGAAAAGTGTAGACCCTAACAAACTCAGTACGGCTGAATGAATCTGTCAGCACAGTTATTTTTATATGAGGCTATACCCCCCTGAAAAAGGCATAGGCCAAAGCGCGTTGGGGTGAGTCCATAATAAACATTGGATCTACTTTCAATTGACTCTCTGCTTCTTTGTGTGTGCTGTATTCCTGTTTGAGAGACTGCTCTCTTTATTGGACCACTACCAGTTTTGGGCACTACTGTTCGGCCTTGTGACAGCTCCCCGTATTGTAACCAAGGTGGTGGTGGTGAAACTCCGCCAAGAGCAGATCCTGGTGCATCCCTACCTGGACGATTGGTTTATCAGAGCAAAGTGGAAAAGGTTTACCATATGGTGCTTGCAGAAGGGTCTTAACCCTCTTGCGATACCTCTGGAATCATTACTGGAGTATCTCCTTCATTTATCAAATGCAGGGCTTAAAACCAATTCAGTGTGAGTTCATTTGAGTGCTATTGCAGCTTCTTTCAAGCCTCTAAATGGACAACCTATTTCCTCTCATCCTCTCATAGCGAGATTTGAGAGGCCTTCTTTTAACTAAGCCTCCCATTAAGCCACCACCAGTGGCATGGGACTTAAATCTGGTTCTTGGGCAGCTCATGAAACCGCCTTTTGAACCATTAGCCACTACCTCTTTGAAATTCCTTTCCTGGAAGGTCATCTTTCTTATTGCAATCACATCAGCACGTCGCATCAGTGAATTGCAAGCGTTGGTGCTGATCCTCCTTATACAAGGTTCCATCATGATAAGGTAGTCTGTAGGACTCGTCCACACTTTATGCCAAAGGTGGTGTCACCTTTTCATTTAAACCAAGCGGTTTACCTTCCTGTATTCTTCCCAAGGCCTCACGCCTCAAATGCAGAAAGGAATCTTCATACTTTGGACTGCAAAAGGGCTTTGGCCTTTTACTTGCAAAGGACACAGCAATATAGAAAGTCCTCTCAACTCTTTGTTGCTTTTGATCCTAGTCATTTGGGACTTCCAGTCTCCAAAAGAACACTGTCCAGCTGGATTGCACAGTGTATATATTTTGCCTATGAGAGTAAGAACCTTCCTCTTGAAGGCCATGCCACAGCTCACAATGTGAGAGCCATGGCAGCCTCTATGGCTCATCTTCACTCTGTGTCTATTGATGACATCTGTCAAGCAGCTACTTGGGCTTTGGTTCATACCTTCATAGCTCATTACTGCTTAGACAAGGACTCCCGTCGGGATGCCTTGTTTGGTCAGGCTGTTCAACACCTGTTCCATACTTAATCAACTCCTACCCACCATCCCTGGTAGGATGCCAGAAATCCATGGGGGGAAGTGGAGCCTTTTCACAAGGTCACACAACTTCTGGGGCCTTCTCCCTGGCATCTGCAGCTAGGGAGTCCCCCATATGTGAAGACTACATTCCTGCTTGTTCCTGGAGATAGCATAGTTACTCACCTGTAAAAGGTGATCTCCGGGAACAGCAGAAATTTAGTCTTCACAACCTCCCCTAGGAGTTGTATCTCTCTCTCTTTCCCTTTCTCTTTGTCTCAGCTTTAAACTCAACTGGAGAGGGACAGTTGGGGAAGGCAGCATGCAGGTGCTGTGGGATACTCCCAAAAGCTTTCCTATTGGATGCTGGGGAGTGTTCCTGTGCAGGCTCTGTCGGTATCGACGATACCCATATGTGAAGACTAAATTCCTGCTGTTCCCGGAGATCACCTGTTGGAGGTGAGTAATTATGCTTTCTTGCCCAGGGGTCATCAACTCCAGCTGGGTGTTCCCCCATCATGTCTCCCGGTGGGTTTAAAAAATGCGACAGCTGCAGTCAAACTATGTCAATTACCCACATCCATGACTGCTACCTGGACCTGGACAGCACCTCCTGTGAACTGTGCTAGCCATAACACCTAAGACCAATAAAAAGAGGTCAGAGTTAGAGGAAAAACTGTTCCCCAGGTCCAACTCAGCACCGGTCTCCCCAACGCCGAGTTCCAAGCCTAGCACTTCCCATGAGGCCTGGGCATCCTTGGAGTCCCACGGCAGTGGCTCCTCTGAGAATACCCCGGACCCTGAGAGAAAGAAGAAAAAGATTCTCAAAGTCTGCCGCGGTTGCACCAGAGAAACCTGGTAAAACCGCCCAGAGGGACTTGGGTGGCTCCGAGAAGCACCCTACCACGATCCTCAAAAAGGATTCCTCAGCCAGCGGAGACCGTGTGAAGTTCCTTCAGACTAGTCCTCATCGAGGATGCACTTGTGAAAGGGCTGGCACCGAGCCCGAGATCCTCAGTGACCACAATGAAAGCTGCAGAGCCTTCTGGCTTGGAAACCAGAATGGCAGCCTTGGAGCAGAACATCACTGCTATCCTGGCCCTGCAGCAGGTAATGATGGCTGGTTTGTCTGTATCATCTGCCCTGACAACTGGGCCTCCCGACTGCGGGGGAGTCCCCAGTCGTCGAGCCAAGCTCCGAGTGCCACCGTCTTCGGGTGAGCCTTCTGCGCCAATCGAGGTCTCGATCCCATTCCTCTGGCATCCAATCCTCCCCAGCAAGTTTCTGCGACTCGGACCCCAGTCCTCCGGAGGCTGCCAGCCACTCGGCACCGGCCTCAACACTATGAGTTGCAGGGCTTCGGACTTGTCATCATCCCTTGACTCCGAGTGGGAGACCGACGAAAAGGTGTCCCCAGAAACCAAACGGCACCAAGCTATTCTTATGGACCTATCTCCTCCAGAGGATGTGACCTTCCATGATTTTGTCAAGGATATGGCCAGAGCCCTTTCTGTGCAAACAGAGGCAGAGGAAGATCTGCGCACCGAGGAACTGGAAATTCTCCAGTATGAGTCTCCACCCAAGGAAACTCTCACAGTGCCCATGCAGCCGATCCTCGAGTGGCTGCTACTCAGAATGTGGGAGATTCCAGCATCTGTGCCGGTGGTAAGCCGGTGCCTCGACACCATGTATGGAAGGCCGCAGGTTCCACAAGCCCAGCCTTGCAGAAACTTAAGAACCAGAAGACCTACTCCTCTGTCCCCCCGGGAGGGACGGTAGAGCCCTCAATGCCCTCAGGAGCAAGTGTTACCAGGGCTCCATGCTGGGTTGCCGGATTCAAGCCTATGAACTCTACATAGGCATGTACCTGGAGGCCCTAAGCCAGGAGTTGTCCTTCAAAACTGAAAAAAATCACTCCACACAAAACAAAACCATTAGGGTAAATACTTAGAGCCCACAAAAAAAAACAGAGGGGGGAAAGTCTCAGAATCAGCCGGCCAAAAAATGGCATTCAGAAAACTCTATATGCCGCTGCCCTTACACATAAACTCCCACTCCACTCTCACAGAATGTATTTCAACATCATAATCTTCAAATTACCAAAATAGCAGATCAGATTGTTTCCAACTTAAACAGAAAGGGAAACGATATCACATCCCGATGAATCATCAGATCTGCTATTCCCCAGTGCCTATCTTCGGCGCCCATAAAGCGTTTTGCTAAAAAGCTGCTTCAGGGGGATTTAATCACTGCCACAAGAAGAAAGAGAAACTCATCAATACTTCACTCTCAGTAATACCCATCAGGCATACAACTACCAAAGGAAGAAAGAACGAATCTCCGCTTACCACTCCACAGTGCATAGCCACAAATGCATTCAGGACTGGCCAACTTTCACCACGGCCCAACAGACACAGAAAAACGCCGTGCATGCGGTTTGGCACTGGCTCCACCCCTTATATACTCCAGGGAACTTGACAGCCACCAGAAAATAGCAAATTGGCAAAAGAACCTCCTACTACCTAACAACATGCACCCCAATCTATCTGAAGATTTAAACCACCAGTGATCGCAGTTTGCAGACAAAAAATTCACTGCTGCTCACAGATGATTAGGGCTTGCTCCCTAGTTAGTCCTCTACTTCCCTCTACCGCATCTATACAAAAACACAGATCACTAAAAATATGCCCTTTCTCAAGGTAGTGCTGCACAATGGGAGCTTCCTGTACTCTACAGTTTAACCTGCTTCTGTGTTCATATATTCTTGTTCGGAAGGGCCTCACGGTCTTACCTACATAGAGCAAACCACAAGGGCACAAAATCCCACACACTACATAAGAAGATCCACACGAGGTCTCCCTTCTGAGTACATAGTTCGTCCTGTGGTAAGTAAAAGTCAAAATGTCACAAGACACTGAACAGATGGAACTACTACTACACTTCCTATGTCCAGCCTTGCCTTTTATAAGGGGGATCAGCGGTTGCAAACAAGCAGGGCTTAATCGCTCCTTCAAATTCTGATCACGCAACCACACACATCTAGTCCATTTACCTGACAGACCAGGAATTGTCCTTAAAACATTAGCATGTTTCCCTACAATCCGCTGAATACGTGTACTGAATCGAGAGTATTTAGAGAGAAAATTCACACATTCCTCATCCCCCTCAGCACACTCCTTTTGATGTGGACTTAACAAAAGGGGTCTGTTATTGAATAGAGCCTGACGATATGCCTGATTAATCACTTTACCAGGATAACCTCTATTCCTAATATCCATCATCAGCGATCTGGATTTACCCTTAAAATCCACAAAATCAGAACAGTTTCTACGGAATCTGATAAACTGAGAGTCCATCGTATAAACGCAAAGGATGTGCACTAGAATAATGAAGGAAAGTGTTCCTATCAGTCATCTTCCGATACACAAAAGTGACCCAACCTATACTCCCTCTCCGTACCAAAACATCTAAAAATGCTATCGTCTCTGTGTGAGAAGTATACGTGAACTGTATACAAGGTTCCAAACCGTTTAGCCAACTGAAAAAATTCTCTAAGGATCCCGGAGGTCCTTGCCAAATAACAAACACATCATCAATGTATCTACACCAAAGTTTTATGCACTGCACATAGGGTTAAACAGATAACCACTTCTCATATAACCCCATAAAGAGATTGGCTATGGACAGGGCAAACGTAGCTCCCATGGCCACCCTGGAAATTTGATGATACAAAATTCCCTCAAAACAAAAATAGTTTTGAAACAAAGCTAATTCAGCCAACCCCATCACAAAAGCAATCAGCTTCCACCACCTCACAAGCTGCCTGTTGAGGGATACTAGTATATAATGCAGTAACATCAAATGTAACCAACATACCATCTGGTTCAAGAGCCCACCTGGAGGCTCCCTCTGAAATCTGCAAGAAATGTGTTGTATCTTTTACATAAGAAGGACTATCCCCCAGTAAAGGTCGCAAGAAGGAATCCACAAACCTTGGCCATGGCTCAAGAATTGTCCCCCTAGTGAGACAATAGGTCTTCCAGGAGGATTTATCATATTTCTATGAATCTTGGGCAGTAGATAAAACTTTGCAATAGTAGGGGAAGAAACATTCAAAAAAGACCATTCTTTTTTGGAAATTAATTTATCTTGTAATGCAGAAAAAGTGGATTCTTTAATACATATTTGCAAAGAACTTGTAGGGTCAGTTATTAAGGGTTCATAAACTGCCACATCAGATAGCTGTCTGTCAGCCTCACCTAAATAATCAGTCCGATCAAGCACCACAATTGCCCCTCGTTTATCTGCCTGTCGGATCACCAACTCTGGTATGGAGGAGAGATCCTTCAATGCTGTCTTCTCTTCAGATGTCAGCACACAATGTGATCATTGAGATGTATTTTCTAGGCGTTCAACATCCTGTAATATCAGTTGTTTGTAAATCGACAAGGCTGGATGGATTTGACCAGGAGGGTTCCAAGTAGATTTTAGTTGTCCTTCAGCAGGGCTTGATGGGGAACCCTCCACCGGATTTAAGTTCTTTTCCTGGGCGGCCTATGACGGCTTTGAGTCAGCGGCTCAAGTACTACTACTACTGTTTATCATTTATATAGCGCTACCATTTGTACGCAGTGCTTTACAGACATAAAAGCGACAGTCCCTGCTCGTCAGAGCTTACAATCTAGTTAAGTCAAAACAAAACAAAGAGTAACAGTTAACATATAATACAAAGTGAAAACACAAAATATGGAGCTTGTAGTCTAGACAGGACCAAAGACAGGGATCAAGATCTAAAAGCAATGGTGAAGAGATGGGCTTTTAGCCTGGACTTGAATAGGGGCAAGGAGGGGGCCTGGCGTATAGACTCGGGTAGCTTGTTCCAGGCAAAGGGTGCAGCAAGGTGAAAGGAGCGAAGTCTAGAGTTAGCAGTAGAGGAGAAGGGCACAGATAGAAGCAGTCTGTCAGAAGAGCGAAGTACCCGAGAGGGGTGTAAGGAGAGATATAGGATGAAAGATACTGAGGAGCTGCAGAGTGAATACATTTATAGGTCAGGAGGAGAAGCTTGAATTGGCTGCAGAAACGGATAGGGAGCCAGTGGAGTGACTTGAGAGGGGTAATATGGGAATGGTGAGGCTGGCGGAAGATTAGTCGATCAGCAGAATGTTGAATAGACTGAAGGGAAAAGAGATGGTTTGCGGGGAGACCAGCAAGGAGCAGATTGCAGTAGTCAAGACAAGAGGTGATTAAAGAGTGGACAAGCATCTTAGTAGTGTGTTCGGAGAGGAAGGGGCAAATTTTGCTAATGTTATAGAGAGAGAAATGGCAGGTCTTGGCTACTAGTTGGATATGAGTGGAGAAGGAGAGAGAGGAGTCAAAGATAACCCAAGATTGTGGGCCGAGGAAACAGGGAGGATAACCCATTGTTGACAGAGACAGAGAGGGGAGGAAGAGGAGGGGGGTTTTGGGGGGAAAGAAGGAGCTCGGTCTTGGACATATTCAGTTTAAGGCGGCGGTGAGACATCCAGGTAGCAATGTCAGAAAGGCAGGCGGAGATCTTGGTCTGGATGGCTGGAGAGATTAGAGGCATAGAGAGGTAGATTTGGGAGTTAATCAGCGTAGAGGTGGTACTGAAAGCCATGGGAAGAGATAAGCGTGCCAAGGGACTGGGTATAGAGGAAGAAAAGGAGAGGTCCCAGAATGGAGCCTTGGGGTACACCGACTGGGAAGCGGGGTGGCAGAGGAGAAGGAACCACCCAGAGCACACACTGAAGGATTGATGGGAGAGGTAGGAGGAAAACCAGGATAATACGGAGCCACTGAAACCAAGTGAGGACAAGGTGTCGAGGAGAAGGTTGTGATCAACAGTGTCAAAAGCAGCAGAGAGGTCAAGAAGGATGAGGACAGAGTAGAGATCGTTGGATTTTGCTAGGAACAACTCACTGGAGACCTTGGTGAGAGCAGTTTCAGTAGAGTGTAGGGAACGAAAGCCAGATTGTAAAGGGTCTATGAAGGGCATGAGAGAAGAGGAAGTCAAGGCAGCGGCAGTGGACCGCGTGTTCAAGTAGTTTAGAGATGAAGGGAAGGAGAGAGATGGGTTGATTGGAGGGACAGGTGGGAGACAGCCAACATGGCTTTAGACAAGGAAGATCTTATCCTACTAATCTGATATGTTTTTTTGAAGGTGTGAATAAACAGGTAGACAAAAGTGAGTCGGTTGATATAGTGTATCTGGACTTTCAGAAAGCCTTTGACAAGGTCCCTCATCCAGAGACTTTTGTCAAAACTAAAAAGTCATGGGATAGAAGGCAGTGTACTATTGTGGATCGGGAACTGGTTAAAAGATAGAAAGCAGAGGGTAGGGCTAAATGGCCAATTTTACCAATGGAAAAAGGTGAATAGTGGAGTACCCCAGGGATCTGTACTGGGTCTGCTACTTTTTGACATTCATAAATGACCAGGAAAAGGGAATAATGAGTGAGGTTATCAAATTTGCAGATGACACAAAACTGTTGTTAAAACCCAAGAGGACTGTGGAAAACTGCAGGAGGATCTGGATAAATTGGAAGACTGGGCATCCAAATGGCAGATGAAATTTAATGCACCTAGGAAAGAACAACCCACACTATGGTTTCACAATGCAAGGTTCCACATTGGGAACCATCACCCAGGAAAAAGATTTAGGAGTCATCGTGGATAACATGTTAAAACCCTCTGCCCAGTGTGCATCGGCGGCCAAGAAAGCAAATAGAATGCTAGGTATCATAAGGAAAGGAATGGAAAATAAAAAACAAAGGATATTATAATGCCTCTGTATCGTTCCATGGTACGGCCGTACCTTGAATATTGTGTGAATTCTGGTCGCCGTATCTTAAAAAGGATATAGCATTATTAGAAAAGGCACAGAGGAGAGCCACCAAAATAGTAAAGGGGATGGAAGGATACTCCTATGAAGAGAGGCTACAAAGGTTAGGGTTCTTCAACCTGGAAAAGAGACGGCTGAGGGGAGATATGATAGAGGTCTATAAATTAATGACTGGAGTGGAACGGGTAAATGTAGATCGATTATTTACGCTATCAGAATATAGAAAGACTAGGGGACATGTAATGAAGCTACAGGGTAAACTATTTAAGACAAATAAGAGAAAATATTTTTTCACTCAACATATAATCAAACTCTGGAGTTTGTTACCGGAGGATGTAGTAAGAGCTGTTAGTGTAGTTGGGTTTAAAAAAGGTTTGGACAAGTTCCTAGAGGAAAGGTCCATAAACCATTATTAAAAAGGGACCCAGGATATCAATGCTTGACCCAATACAAGCATTGTGGAACCTGTGTCTTTTGGGGATACTGCTAGGTACGTATGACCTAGATTGGCCACTTTGGAAACAGGATACTGGGCTTGATGGACCTTGGTCTGACCCAGTATGGCATATCTTATGTTCTTATGGGATCAAGTGAGGGTTTCTTGAGGAGGGGTGTGACCACGGCATGCTTAAATTCTGCAGGGAAGGTTGCGGTGGAGAGCGAAAGGTTGAGAATGTGAGAGATGGAAGGGGCAATGGTGGAGGATATAGGGCTTAGGAGACTGGTGGGGATAGGATCAGAGGAGCAGGTTGTGAATTTGGAGGAGGAGAGAAGGAGGGCGGTTTCCTAGTCAGAGATCACAGGGAAGGAAGAGAGGGTAGCAGAGGTAGTGGGTGGGGGTAGTTGGGATTGGGGAGGGGTAGTAGGGGTAGGGGGGAATTGGAGGGTGATCTTATGGATTTTGTCATGGAAGTAGTCAGCCAGGGTTTGGGTGGGAAGGGAGGGGGAGGGATTGGAGGTGGAGGGACCTTGATGAGAGAGTTGAGATTATTAAAGAGACGGCGAGGATTGGAGGAAAGAGAGTTGGTCAGATGGACGTAGTAATCTTGCTTGGTGAGAGCTATGGCAGATTGGAAGGAGACAAGCATGAATTTGAAGTGAAGGTGGTCAGCACGGGAGCGGGGGGTTTGAGCCAGACATGCTCAGCAGAATAGGCACAGGAACGTAGATAATGGGTA
Source organism: Ichthyophis bannanicus (assembly GCA_033557465.1). Classification (NCBI taxonomy): domain Eukaryota; kingdom Metazoa; phylum Chordata; class Amphibia; order Gymnophiona; family Ichthyophiidae; genus Ichthyophis; species Ichthyophis bannanicus. The sequence continues at coordinate 62,386,688 of CM066045.1, forward strand.
GTGGAAGTGAGCCAGGGCTGAGGTAGCGAATGCCTCACAGGGTGTGGGGTGATCGGAGCAAGGGTATCCAGGGCCGAGGAGAGTGCAGCATTATAGGAGGTTACTGCGTAGTTAACGGATGTAGAAGACAAAATGGAAGAGAGAGGTGATGAGATGGCAGAGGAGAGAGCTAGAGGATCGATAGCATGAAGGTTTCTAAATAGGTTGGCGGATACAGGACGAGGCTGGGGCAGAGGATGGTGAATGTTAAGACGTAAAAGGTGATGGTCAGATAAGGGAAGAACTGAGTAGCAGTGGCTGGCATCGGCACCTGGTGCCAAGTCTGGCTGTAGTCTTCTGACCTTGAGCAATGGGTCCAAGACAAGCTGCGTGATGTCCCCTGCACCAGGGAGAACCTGTTTGGCAAGCCTATGGCTGGCAAGGCGGCTGAGATAGAGGCTGACATGGTGACTCGACAGAGGCTCTCCAAAAAGACCTCATCCTTTCCCCGTAAGAAACCATCTGGGAAAAGACCCCTGTTCCTGAGGAAAAAGAGGCCCTTTCATCAGTCCCACTACCAGCCCTTCTCAGGCCAGCAACAGGGTTTTCACCCTAAAAGACAAGGCCAGGGAGCTCAGAAACCAGGACCTAGCTCCCACCAAACCAGGGGGGAGCTTTTGATTCCCAAGGCAGGGCCTCCCCTCCCCCAGGAGACCTTCACCAGTCCACAGGGGGGCCACCTGGCACTCTTCACCCCCAAGTGGGCTAGTGTCACCTCGGACGAGTGGTTACTGCAAGTAGTAAGGGAAGGATACCTCCTCCACCTACAGTAAGTACCACACAAGTTCTTCCCAGGAGAGCCGATGCGACCTCTTCTTCACCAGACCCTTCTGCTTTGAGCTCGCAGGTCTGCTCAAGGACAATGCAGTAGAGCATAGGTTTTCAACCCAGTCCTCGGGGAACCCTAGGCCAGTCAGGTTTTCAGGATTCCCACAATGACTATGCATAAGATAGATTTGCATACAATGAAGGCAGAACATGCAAATCTTTCTCATGCATATTCATTCTGCAAATCCTGAAAACCTGACTGGCATAGGGTTCCCCGAGGACTGGGTTGAAAACTCCTGCAGTAGAGCCTGTACCTAGACATCTATGGGGAAAAGGCTTCTACTCCAGATACATCATTGTCCCAACGAGAACTGGGGGCCTCAGACCCATACTAGACCTGAGAAACTTAAACACATTTCTGGTGAGGGAGAAGTTCAAAATGGTCTCCCTTGGAACACTGCTGCCTTACCTCCACCATGGAGATTAGCTGTGCTCCTTGGACCTAAAGGATGCGTATCCTCACATCTGATCCACTCCTCCCACAGGCACTACCTACAGTTTGTGGTGGGAGGAGGGCACTACTAGTACAGAGTGCTACCCTTTAGCCTGGCCTCCTCGCCAAGGGTCTTTACCAAATGTCTAGCGGTGGTAGCTGCCCACTTGCACCTGCAAGGGGCTTTCATCTTCCCCTACCTAGATGACTGGCTCATCAGGGGTGGTACGGCCTCAGAGGTCAGTTGGGCTACAGATTCTGTTACTCCCCTTCTGCAGCACCTGGGGTTTGTCATCAACTACCCCAAATCCCATCTCTCTTCAGCCCAAAGCCTGGAGTTCATAGGTGCTCAGTTGGACACGTTACAGGTCAAGGCCATCCTCCCAAGAGAAAGGGCAGAACGCCTCAGGCAACTAGCAGGAGAGGTACAACGCTGCTGGTCAGTGCCGGCTCATCTCCTTCTCCACCTGCTAGGCCATATGGCCTTGACAATCCACGTCATGCCCTCAGCCCGCTTACATGTGCAAACAGCCAAGTGGTGTCTCCACTCACAGTGGACTCAGGCCATGGGCAGGCTATGGGACAGGATCAGGATTACCTGCCAATTGACAGAGTCCCTCAACTGGTGGCAAAACTTGCACTACCTTCAGGTGGGAATGCCCTTCCAGGAACCTGCGCCACAGAGGACCCTAACCACAGATGCTCCCTTCTGGGTTGGGGGGCACATTCTGGACACCACCGCACACAGGGCAGCTGGTCTCAGGAGGAGTCACTCCTATAGATTAATCTCCTGGAGCTCAGGACAATCTTCTTGGTGCTATGAGTGTTCCGCCACCACCTGCGATACCGACCAGTGCTGATCCAGACGGACAACCAGGTCGCCATGTTTTATATCAACAAACAGGAGTCAGTGGTCCTTCTCTCCTTCGCAGCACGCAACAGCATGCTTCTGCGAGCAGTGTACCTCCCGGGCCAGGACAACTGCCTAGCGGACAAGCTCAGCAGTGTCCTTTGCCCACACGAATGGCGTTTAAACCTGAGAGTAATGAAGCAGCTCTTCCACCTCTGGGGCAGGCCCTTGATGGACTTATTTGCCTCTCCGAACAACACGCAACTACTCCACTTCTGCTCCTGTCAACTGCACCCTGAGAGAGTGGCAACAGATGCTTTCCTGATCTCGTGGTCCTAAGGCCCTACTCTATGCGTTCCCACCGACCCACCCCCCAGTCACCAGGACCCTCTTCAAGGTCCAGAGCGAGAGGACATCAGTTATACAGTCAAACCTCGGTTTTCATGATTAATCCGTTTGAAAAAGTCTGACTAAAACCGAAACGTATGAAAACTGAAGCAATATTTCCCATAAGAAATAATGTAAATTCAATTAATCCGTTCCAGACACCCAAAAATATTCACAAAAAATACATTTTAGCAATTTGCAATCAGGAAGAGAATCAATCCCACTTCTGGCCACAAGATGGTGCTCCAGAGGTATTTTTGGCAGACAGATTGTTTAAACTGCTGAGAAGGGAGAAAGATTAACAGCACGGTCAAGATGCAAATCTTCAGCAAAAAAATACCCAGAAAGGAGATCGGGCACAGGAATTTTTAAAGAAAACAGAAAAAAACAAGAAGGATCCACAAAAAAAAAAGGCACCAGCCACAGCCACCGGAAACACCACTCTCTCCCGCTCAGGAAACCTGGAACGCAGAGCTCAGCATGCGTTCCAGAGCCATGTGGCAATAGCTGCAGCAGCACGAGCTCCCGAAGTCTCAGCCAGGCAGTAGAACAGCTCCTGTCACTTCTCTCACCTGCCCGATCGTCCACAGGACAGCAAACACACAGATATTGTACTGTACGGCACTGTAATCTGATCGCTGACTCCGTCTCAACAGCAATTTGCAAGCGTACCCTGCAAGAGAAAGAACTGCCTCCCACATTCATGCAACATCTCCTGCTTACATTGACAGCTACCCTGCTACCTTCGAGCCTGAGGGGGCGCTCCAGAGAACAGGCAGGCAGTGGACGAGATCGGGGCCTTCCTCTCTGTGCAATCCTTGCATCTCTGTACATGCTCAGCTGACTTTCGCTTCTCATCACGCTGGCGATCGGTGAGTCCGGGGGGCAGTGCTGTCGGGACTGGGCGGGCAGTGTATAGAGACCGGTGTGCAGCGCGAGGGTGTATGTATTGCCTTCTATCCCATGACACTTCTTCAGGAGTTGTATACTGTATAGGTTTTCAGATCTGACAAAGTCTCATTTCACCTAATTCCACATACTTTACGAAAACTGAGGCGATATACGATAACCGGGACAAAATCTCAGTCAAAAAAGATGTCGAAAACCGAAGCGTATGAAAACCGGGGCAAATGAAAACCGAGGTTTGACTGTATTGATTGCCCCCAGGTGACCCAAGCAACCTTGGTTCCCTCTGCTGCTTTCCCTGTCGGTGGTATTCCCAGTCCCTCTGGACAGAGCCCTGGATCTCCTGTCCCAGGAGGAGGGCTCCCTCCTGAACCCCTATTTCGGGTTGCTAACATTAACAGCGTGGCTGCTGAAAGGGTAGCGTTAGTCCCTTTCAGTCTTCCAGGAGAAGTCGAGGAGATCCTACTAGCCTCCCGAAAACCCTCCACCAGACGGGCTTATGCCTTTAAGTGGAGAACGTTCTCCATTTGGTGTGGGGAAAGGGAGGAGAGTCCCTTCCCCTGCCATGTGCAACAAGTACTTCAGTACTGCAGCAATCCAAGGGAGCAATACAGTATAGGAGGTGAAGTACTTTTGTCCACTAAAGAAGAGCGGGACCTAGGCGTGGTTGTGTCTGATGATCTTAAAGTAGCTAAACAGGTAGAAAAGGCGACCGCAAAAGCTAGAAGGATGCTTGGGTGCATACGGAGAGGAATGGCTAGCAGAAAAAAGGAGGTGATAATGCCTCTGTATAAGTCTTTGGTGCGACCTCATTTGGAGTATGGTGTGCAATTCTGGAGACCGCACCTTCAAAAGGATGTGAACAGGATGGAGTCGGTGCAGAGGGTTGCTACTAAAATGATTAATGGGCTTCATTATAAAGCATATGAGGACAGACTTAAGGATCTTAATATGTACACCTTAGAGGAAAGGCGGGATAGAGGTGATATGATTGAGATGTTTAAATACCTCTGTGGCATAAATGTTCAGGGAGAGAGCCTCTTTCAATTGAAAGCAAGTTCTGCTACGAGGGGACATGGGATGAGGGTGAAGGGAGATAGATTCAGGAGTGATATGCGGAAATATTTCTTTACAGAAAGAGTAGTGGATCCATGGAATAGTCTCCCAGTGGAGGTGGTAGAGATGAGGACAGTAACTGAATCCAAAAAAGCATGGGACCAACACAGAGGATCTCTAAAGGTAAAAAGTGGACTGCTGTAGTTGTTGTTATGGAAGGACAGACTAGATAGGCCATGTGGTCTTTTTCTGTCATCATGTTTCTATGTTACTGCACCTGTCACACACTGGGCTGAAATCTAACTCTGTGAGGGTACATCTGAGTGCCATAGCTGCTTACCACTACCCTATCGAGGGAAAACCCATCTCAAGCCACCCCCCCTGGTCTCCAGGTTCCTCTGCAGCCTCCTGGTATCAAAGTCCCCTCTCTGCCCTCCAGCAGCAGAGTGTGACCTCAATGTGGTGCTCTCCCAGCTCATCAAACTGCTGTTTGAGCCCCTGGCCACTTGTCACCTGTGGTACCTGTCTTGAAAAGTGACCTTTCTGGTGTCCCTCATGTCTGCTCGAAGAGTGAGCGGACTCCAGGCTCTGGTGGCAGATCCACCATATTCAAGGTTCTACAAGAACAGGGTAGTGCTCTGCACCCACTCCAAGTTCCTCCTGTAGGTGGTGTCTCAACTCCACCTCAACTAAGAGGTGGTGTTTCCTTTCTACGCCGGCAGGGAAGAACTAGTACTTCATACACTAGATTGTAAACTGGCCCTGTCCTTCTACTTGCAGCGGACTTGGGCCCATTGAAAAGCTCTTCAGCTTTTCATGTCTTGTGACCCCATTAGACTGGGGCTCCCTGTGACTAAACAAACTCTGTCCATTTGGGTGGTGGACTATATTGCCTCTCCTATGAGCAAACTGGCCTTTCAAGCACCGGATCACAGCGCATCATGTGAGGGTGATGGCCATGGCGGTGGCTGTCAGCATACATGACATAGGTGTCATGGCTTTTTCCCCAGACCCTGGATTCCATGCAGCTGTGGACTCTGGTGACTTCAGTCTCCAAAGGTAATAGGACAGTTTACAAGATGAGACTAACTCTGACCCCCTGGTGATTTCAGTCTCCGCCTGTCTGAAATCTACTTAATGTATTATACAAAATTATTACTTACCCAACTGGAGGTCTGCTGTGAAATCCCGGACGAGCCCCCATAAAGATGTAAGATTTGGTCAGGTTACTTTCCTGTAGGTCCTGGGTTCATTTCACTTCACAGAGGCAGTAGGGTTTGTAATGAAACAACCAAACAGGTGTGGCTTGGAGAAAGGTTTTTTATGTAGAAATAGGCTTATTACATAGGTATTGAACAGAGGTATACAGTGATTGTTACAGAGCTGTTTCAGTGTGCATCAATGAATCTGTGTGTGCATGTGTGAAGTGTGAGAGAGAGATAGGCCAGAACATGTGTTTAGAGCCTCATGACAAGGGAGAGAGAGAGAGAGCGGGGGAGGGGTGAAGGGAATTGATTATCAGAGCCTCCTGTCCTTCATGTCCGATGAATGGTGGAAGAGAGAGAGAGAGGAAGTGTTTCTGTCTTTTATAGTGAATTGAATCCTCTCCAGCACTTCCCCTTGAGGTCTGCCATTCTTGATTTAGTAAGGAGGGGCTTCAGACAGGCCTTGGAGGTCAGAGTTAGTCTCATCTTGTAAACTGTCCTATTACCTTTGGAGACTGAAGTCACCAGAGTCCACAGCTGCATGGAATCCAGGGTCTGGGGAAAAAGCCATGACTCCTATGTCATGTATGCTGACAGTGGCCATCTTCCACTCAGTGCCGATGACGGAAATCTGCATGGCTGCCACATGTCTTCAATTCATACATTTGCAGCTCACTACTGCCTGGAGAGCGAGTCCTGCAGGGACAGTGCCTTTGGCTAGGCAGTAGTCCGTAATATTCTTGGGATGTAGGCAGCTCTTGCCCTCTGACCCTTTTGTGGTCAGGCTACCACAGTGATAGTGTCATTGGAACCTAGGGTCTGCAGAGTCTTTCAGTGGGGACTCACCTGCTGCATCTCATGGTCGCCTGATTGGTTACCATTGGTGCTGTCATTCATTCCTCAGCAGCCTGGAGCTAGGGAGTCCCATAAGTGAGTCCTGCTTGTTCCTGGAGAAAGCGTAGTTACTTGCCTGTAACATGTGTTCTCCAGGGACATCAGGAATCAATCCTCACAACCCTCCCTCCTCCCCTGAGAGTTGCCTCCCTACCTTGTTTTAGTTTTACTCCTGTCTTTGCTATGTCATCTGAGTGAGCAAGATGGTACCCTTGGGTGGGAAGGGGACTATGCATTTGTGGTAGCATGTCCCTAAGGTTTTCTTTGAAAGCTGGGGAAATGCTCCACGTGGGCCCTGTTGGTGCCATCACCCATCCATGAGGACTGATTCCTGTTGTCCCTGGAAATCCCCGTTACAGGTGCATAACTATGCCCCCCCCCCTCTCTCCCCATTCCAAAAATTCCTCTCATACACATATCCTCCCTCTTTCTTGTGCATGCAGAAGTACCCAATCAAACTCCTTTCACCTCCAGATAATCCTCATCCTCCCCAACCAAAGGTTCTCAACCCAGTCCTTGGGCTACATCCAGTCAGTTGGGTTTTCAACATGCTCACAATGTATATGCATGAGATAAATGTACACACCATGAAGATAGTACATACTATCTCTCTCATGTACCTTCATTGTGCATATTGTGAAAATCTTTTGAGCTGTGTCCTGAGGACTAGGTTTAGAACCCCCAGAACCTCCACCTGATCCCTTAATCCCTCCTCTATCATCCTCAGCCCTGCAGATCCTCCTCACCCCACCATTTGCTACCTTGTAGCTGGTGTTTACCCTCTTGTATCTCAGTCAGTTCACCTCACATCTCTTCAGCTCTCCTCACACACCACTACAGCCCATTCCTCTCTCACTACTGCTGATGGTAGGCCAGCAGAAGGAGTGTGGAGCTGCAGCCTTCTCTCTCATTCTGGGCCTCACTAGAGCTGGTAACTGCAAGGAATATCATACTGCCATATGGTTCCAACCATCAGCCAGGACTTAAGCTGTAAACGAGGAGGGTGGTGAAGCCTGGACCACTGCCAGCTTCCAAGAGCAATGGCTTGTTTCTCTAGGTGTGCAGCATGGGCTCTTCTGCGCCTTCATAGTAGCACGCTGTAGGCTTCAGCCTGCTGGGATAGGGTCCGTAAACCCATTTCAATCCATCTCCTCCTACTGCATTTGCAGTACATAAACATAATTTTATATGGAGATACCTATGTACTTTATGTCTGAAGGTAGGCACCTATTTAGGTGCTATTTTATACCTATTCTTTTTTTTATAAGCTAGTGTAAGTGGTTGAAAGCATGTGTTAATTGAAGGCATGCTCACTAAAATATTTTATATTTTATTTGTGTAACTTTGTACCCCACTCACTCTCTGCTCTTGTGCATGCCCACAGTGAAAGTACACACCATCAGCTGTACACACTTGCTTACAGAAGGGGGGGGGGCATTGTGAGCATGCTATGTATGCATGCCAGCAGCCACTTACACGTTTAAATGACTAAATTACCTCCATTTGCCTGCACCCTGTTCCCATCTGAAATTTTGATTGTTAAACTCAATGATAGTTACTGTCACACAGGGCTGGCACTACCATTAGGTAAACTACACAATTGCCTAGAGCGCCAGCCCTCCAGGGGCACCCATTGCCTCTGCTGCTGCCTCTCTCTAGGGCAGCGGTTCTCAACCTGCGGGTTGTGACCCCCACAGGGGGTCGCCACAGGATTTAGCGGGGGTTGCTTCCGCCAAGTTAAAAGAAAATTTTAAAAAAGCGCACAAGTTGCTGCTGCTGCCGAGTCCGCTTCTCAGAAGCGGCAAACTCACAGACTCCAATCTTCTGCAGCTGTGGCTCCCTGTCTCTTAGGGAACCGTTGCGTAGCCCTTCCTGTCTCTCGACGGGCTCCGTGCAGCATTGTCCTGCCTCCAAAAGAAGTAAACAACTTCCTTTGGAGGCGGAACAATGCTGCATGGAGCCCGGCGAGAGACCGGAAGGCTCCGCAACGGCTTCACAGGCACAGCTGTGGCTCTCTAAGAGACAAGGAGCCGTGACTGCAGAAGAACAGGGCAGTAGCAGGCAGACAGAGAGAGGGGGCAGGGAACCTGCAACAGGGCTGACATGGAGGAAGGGATGGACGGACAGAGGGAGGGGGCTGACATGGACAGGGGGGGGACATACTGGACAGACAGGATAAATGCTGGACAGAGGGGAGAGACAGTGCGGGTTAGGATTATAATGGGCAGATGGGGGGGGGGCTAGGACTGGTAATGGGTTGATTAGGGAAGGCTAGGACTGGGAATGATCTGATCAAGCGGGGGGTGGGACTGGTAATGGGCTGATGGGGGGGCTAGCATTGGAAATGAGCTGATCGGGAGGCTAGGACTGGTAATGGGCTGATGGGGGTGGGGTAGGACTGGTAATGGGCTGATTAGAACATAAGATATGCCATACTGGGTCAGACCAAGGTCCATCAAGCCCAGTATTCTGTTTCCAACAGTAGCCAATCTAGGTCATACGTACCTAGCAGTTAGGGGAGTCTAGCACTGGTAATTAGGGGAGTCTAGTACTGGTAATGGAGTTGAGGGGTGGGGGACTAGCACTGGAAATGAGCTGATTAGGGGAGGCTAGGACTGGTAATGGGCTGATGGGTGGAGTAGGACTGGTAATGGACTGATGGGAGGTTAGCATTGGAAATGAGCTGATCGGGAGGCTAGGACTGGTAATGGACTGATGGGTGGGGTAGGACTGGTAATGGACTGATGGGTGGTTAGCATTGGAAATGAGCTGATTGGGAGGCTAGGACTGGTAATGGGCTAATTAGGGGAGCCTAGTACTGGTAATGGGGTTGAGGGGGGGGGACTAGCACTGGAAATGAGCTGATCGGGAGGCTAGGACTGGTAATGGGTTGATGGGGGGGGTAGGACTAGTAATGGGCTGATTTGGGGAGTCTAGTACTGGTAATGGGGTTGAGGGGGGGGACTAGCACTGGAAATGAGCTGATTAGGGGAGGCTAGGACTGGTAATGGGCTGATGGGTGGGGTAGGACTGGTAATGGACTGATGGGAGGTTAGCATTGGAAATGAGCTGATCGGGAGGCTAAGACTGGTAATGGGCTGATTAGGGGAGCCTAGTACTGGTAATGGGGTTGAGGGGGGGGGGACTAGCACTGGAAATGAGCTGATTAGGAGAGGCTAGAACTGGTAATGGGCTGATGGGTGGGGTAGGACTGTTAATGGACTGATGGGAGGTTAGCATTGGAAATGAGCTGATTGGGGGGGCTATGACTGGAAATGGGCTGATTAGTGGAGGCTAGGACTGGTAATGAGCTGATGGAGGGGGTAAGACTGGTATTGGGCTGAGTAAGGGAGGCTAGCACTGGTAATGGGGTTGAGGGGGGACTAGCACTGGAAGTGAGCTGATTGGGGGGCTTCGACTGTGAATGGGTGGTGAGGGGAGGATAGAGCTGCTGGCCCTGGAAGAAAACTGGGGGCTAAGGCTACAAATGGGCTGATACGAGGGGATGGATCTGAGAGGGGCTGCCATGGTATTTGTACTAGAACGGACTAGTCAGTGGGGAAGAAGGGGGACTGGAAGAGAATGGACACCAGTGGCAGTCATGGGAATGCAAATTGACATTGGAAGGTACTGGGAGTGAGGACTGGAAAGGGGCTGATACTGGGGAGGGTTACTGGGACTGGAAATAGGCTGATGGAAAGAAGTGAAGAAAACGAAAGAAAAGATAATTAATGGCAGATAATTAATGACCATAGACCACAGAAAGAGAGCTAAGAGAAGACAGGAAAGCAGAAGCCCCAGATCGGGACCAGCATGATCAGAGAATAAACTGGTCAGACAACAAAGGTAGAAAAAATAATTTTTCATATCAGTGATTTGACTACAAAATCATAATAATTTTGAAATAAAATATTGTTACTTGTGATTAATTATTGTGGTTTAAGTAAATTTTATAAATAAAAACATATTACAAAGGCCTATAATATATTAATAATTCAATAAATGATTACAGCGACAATGCGTTAGCAGTAAAGGAAGAGAGACGCATTTGATTTTATCATTGGGGGTCACCACAAGTTGACCAATGGTAAAAGGGGTCACGGTACAAAAAAAGGTTGAGAAGCACTGCTCTAGGGCCTGTGGTGGTGCTGATGGCTCCTGAGCTGTGACAGAGAGCTTACTACCTCACCCTGGTGCTGCATTGCAGTTCCTTTCTTTCATTAAGTGCCGTTTCCACCCCCTCTAGCGCAGCTTCCAGAGGGCACAGAAATGGCGCTTAGGGAAAGAAAGGGACCCCAATACAGTGCCGGAGTGAACCGTTTGGGAGTCATTGCTGTCACTGCAGGTCCTGGAGAGGGGTGACACAGAATGAAGGACCTGCCTAGGGCGCCTCTGGTTCTTGTACCAGCCCTGTGATTACAACACCCTTCCCCGATCAATATTCTTTAATACACAGGGAGGCAATTTCCAAAAGCCATTCATCCAGGTAAAGGGGCTATTTGAAAACGGCTGACTCTGCCTGAGGGTAAAAGCAGGTGCTGAGGTGCTTGGAGTTGGTGTGGCATTAGGACCTATTGTGCTTTGATTGCAGCTGCTCTTTACCTCCCCATTAAGGTTCCACCCTAGGTTGCTGCCTACTTTGCCTAATGGTTACGCCAGTCCTGACAAATGCTCTTTCACAAATTTATACTTGCTCCAGTGTAAATGTGTGTGTGTGTGTGTGTACTCATATTCTGTGAAGTACATGCCTACATCACAACTCCATTTTAGCTCTGTCCACACTACAGCCCCAAGAACGTCGATGCATGGTGTGCATATAAACAGAACTGGCTCAACTATTAGGCAAGACTAGGCTGTTGCCTAGGGAGACAGCTTTTGCGGGATGGCAAAGAGCAGCAGCAGTGAAAGCAAAACAATAGATCCTGACAGCCAGAGAAACTCAAGGAACCATCAGCACATTCTTGTACCTGCAGGGAGAGTGCCCACATCCACATTTATTATTTAAAAGCAGAAGAGCGCTGAGGCACACACACATAAAACTGCTCCAGAGAACTGAAATCCCACCATGGACCGCATCAAAACAACCAGAACCACACAGGATGCCAAAACCAATACCAAACTACATGATCCTGCCAGACCAATACTTAATACCGAGCATAGAGAGCAGCAGGACTTTAAATCCAACAGTGAAACCCTCTGGCATAAACCTGACGAGTGATCCCACTCTCATCCTGGATGCACTGAACCTCTCCTCCGTAAGTCTATCCACCTACCCTGCTAAACACGGCAACAATCCCTCTCTCTCTCACACCCTTTACCCCAGCCCACTCACACGAAACAAAGAAATCAAACATAAATACACTACCCAAATACCTCACACTCATATACTTCTCATCTCTACTGGCATACTGCCTCTCAACCTACCTGACCCTTCCCTCCTTCATTCCCATCATCCACCTTCCAAAGCCCATAATCCACTACACCCCGATTCCCCATTACAGCCAGCAACACAGGAGGCAATCACACCTACTCACCATTCCCACCACTCTTCACCACAACAACAATCCCTAACACACCCCCCATTTCAACCAATCAGATGCAGTCTAATCAACATCCGTTCCACCAGGAACAAAATTCAAACCCTTGCTGACCACATCACCGACAACACAATCAACCTCCTTTGCATCACTGAGACCTGGTTCAGCGAGACGGACAATGTATTTCTCAATCAATTCAACACCACCACTCATGGACTTGACATCCTCATCATTAGCAACAAATGCCTCATCAATATGCCTCGTATACAGAGCTCCATACCACAAGGCAGACTAACTGGACTCTCTTCTTGGGATAATCTGATCCATTGTCCCACGCCAACAACACCTTGTCCTACTTGGAGACCTTAACTTTCCCTCAGCAAACTCCACCCACAGCAACGCCTTTCTTCAAGCCATGAGCGACCTCCAATTCACCCAACTCATCAAGACCTCTACCCACCAAAAAGAAAGCACCCTGGACCTGCTCTTCCTACCCAATGAACTACTCTCCTCCTCCCACTCAATCACCCCCTCATCCACCCAATCCCATGGTCCGACCATCACCTCATTTCCTTCACCCTACCCAACCCCCAACTCAAACATCCCACACTACCCAAACCTCACATGACAAGAAGATTCACAAGCTTCCATGAAGACACCTTCATCCATCAAACCATTCCTGAATTAAAGCAAGCATTTCAACACTCAGACCTTGATCTCCTCATTCAAACTTGGAACACCATCATTACCACAGCCTCTCAAGCCCCACAACACAACCATCCCAAAACCCCCTGGAACCACGCCCCCTGGTACTCATCCCACCTCAAAAATCAGAAATCTTTACTTAGAAAACTAGAACGAAGATGGAGAAAAACCAAAGACCCACAACTGCTGACCATCTATCTTGAACAACATGCAGCATACTCTACCAGCATTCTCAATGCCAAGCGGGAACACCACAGCAACTTACTACTAAACAAGGCCAGAGAACTCTTTCAACTCATCAGGAGATTCACAAATGACCCATCACAGCCCCCTCCTCCCCAGGAAGACATCATCAAACCCCAAGTGATGGCAGACTTTCTTATTGCTAAACACAGCCACTCTGCTACCTCCACTTTAACCTTTCCGTCTACCATTCTCTCAACCCCCACAACCCAACCCTGGACCTCTTTCCGAGATGTCCATCCAGAGGATCTCCAAAACATCATCACCCTCTTCTCCAGGACCAAGCAGGAAGTCAGTCCTCACATATTGGTGACGTCGGTGCTGACGGAGCCCCCATGCGGAGCATTTCCCCAGTTTTCCAAGAAAGACTTTGGGAATGCAGCGCGCATGCGTGGTCCCCTTCCCGCCCAAGGGTGCCATCTTGCTCAGTCTTCTTTTTTCCGCGGAGCCCGATGGATGTGTTTCGTTTTCACCCGAGAAAAAAGTTGATTTTCTGCGTGGATCCGTGTTTTTCTTCGGTTCGACGCCGGTTTCCCTTTCCCGCCTGGGCCCGGTACACTGGTATCGAGCCCGGACTTCATTTTTCGGTTTTTGCAGGGTTCTCTGCTGGTCTCTCCGAGGAACCTTTGCAGAGGTTCACAGCCTTGTCAAGTGGGATCCGAGAATGCTCGGTTTGTCTCGAGCAGCTTATGATGGCTTTGTGGCTTCGGCCCGAGTAGCCGCGGCCGGCATCGGTGCACGCCGTCAGGCCTGGTTACAGTCATTGGACCTCGAGCCATGGGTGCAGGACAAGTTGGTCGATGTCCCCTGCTGAGGTGAAAACCTCTTTGGCAAGCCCATGGCTGAAAAGGCTGCAGAACTCGAGTCTGAGACTCTTACCAGGACAAGGCTGTCCAGGAAGACCTCTGCCCCTTCTCAAAAGAAGAAGGGCTTGGGAAAAAAGTCTTTTTACCCGAGAAAGTCATCCGCCTACAAAACTTACCTTCAGTACCAGGCCTCCACAGCTCCCCAACAGGGTCAGCAGGCCAAGGGGCAGGGACATGGGCCCCGTAGGCAGAAAACCCCCAAGCCACCAGCTCCGGCTCCTGCACAACAGGGAGCGGGGTTTTGACTCCAGTGGCATAGCCTCTCCTCCTCAGCTGACCCCTCTCAGCACAGGAGGCTGGTTGACCCTGTATGCCCACAGGTGGTCGGCCGTAACAAGGGATACCTGGGTGCTAAGCATAGTCCAGAGGGGCTATCTGCTCCACTTCCACCAGGTACCCCCCTACTACTTTCCAGGGGAGCCTCCAAGATTCCCTCTGCACAGGAACCTACTCCTGCAGGAGTTAGCAAGTCTTCTAAAGGAACAGGTGGTGGAACCGGTGCCCCAACACCTGAGAGGTCAAGGCTTCTACTCCAGGTACTTCCTGGTACCAGAAAAGGACAGGAGGCCTCAGGCCCATCCTAGACTTGTGAAATCTAAACAAATTCCTGCAGAGGGAAAAGTTCAAGATGCTTACCCTTGGAATACTGCTGCCCTACCTCCAGCAGGGAGATTGGCTATGCTCCTTAGACCTAAAGGATGCTTATACTCACATCCTTATTCATCCAGACCACAGACAATATCTCAGATTTGTGGTGGGAGGAAACCATTTTTAGTACAGGGTACTTCCTTTTGGCCTAACCTCCGCCCCCAGGGTTTTCACCAAGTGCCTGGCAGTGGTGGCGGCCTACCTCAGGGTTCAAGGGCTCTTCGTCTTTCCATACCTGGACGACTGGCTCATCAGGGGTCAGTCTCCATCTCTCTTCTCCAGCATCTGGGGTTTGTCATAAACTTCGCAAAGTCCACTTTGCGTCCCTCACAGAGCCTGGAGTTCATAGGAGCAAGACTGAACACCCTTCAGGCAAAGGCTTTTTTGCCTGTGGACAGGGCCCACAGACTAATGGCTTTGGCCAGACAATTCCGCAGCAATTCTCTGGTCTCCGCCAGACAATTCCTGAGGCTCTAAGGCCGCATGGCATCCACGGTCTATGTCACTCCAAATGCCCATCTGCACATGAGGCTGGCTCAGTGGGGCCTCCGGACTCAGTGGCTGCAGGCCACAGGAAACCTGACAGACAAGGTGAGGGTGTCCCAGCTGCTAGCATCTTCTCTGCAGTGGTGGCTTCATCTTCCGAATCTGGTGCAAGGAGTGCCTTTTCAGGCACCTCCACACTCCCAAGTGCTCATGACCGATGCTTCTCTTCAGGGTTGGGGTGCACATTGCCAGGGAGCATGCACTCAGGGTCTGTGGTCTCCATGGGAGGCCGCAGAGCAGATCATTCTCTTGGAGCTGAGAGCTATCCGCTTAGCCCTGCGGACTTTCTCTCATGTCCTCTCTCACCAGTCCGTCTTAGTTCAGACAGACAATCACGTTGCTATGTTCTATGTGAACAAACAGGGGGGCACAGGACCTGGGCAGTCAATCATGGCATACTTCTCAAAGCGGTCTATCTTCCTGGGCAGGAGAATTGCCTAGCAGACAGATTCAGCAGGATCCTACAGCCCCACGAATAGCAGTTGAACCCTCTGGTGGTTCAACAAATCTTCCTAAGATGGGGTCTTCCAAACATAGATCTCTTTGCCAGTCCACTGAACCGTCAACTGCCCAGGTTCTGCTCCAGACAACCACATCCTCTCATAAGAACATAAGATATGCCATACTGGGTCAGACCAAGGTCCATCAAGCCCAGTATCCTGTTTCCAACAGTGGCCAATCTAGGTCATTAACCTGCTGGCATTAACCTTTAGAAAGGAGATAGAGCAGCTTTTAAACTAGATAATAGGGGAAAGCCGACAGTCGCCCAAGAGCGGATGGTTCGGAAGAATGTATCCTTGAAGGATACTACCAAAAGCAGAGAGGTTCCAAAAAAGAGTAAAGTAGCCCAAATGCCCTCAAGTATGGAGCAGACGGAGCTTAAAGATCCCAAATTACCCATGTCTACCAATAGCCAAATTAATATGAATAAAATACAGTCTCTAAAATGCTTGTATGCAAATGCTAGAAGTCTAAAAAATAAGATGAGAGAGTTAGAATATATAGCACTAAATGAGAGGTTAGATATGATTGGAATATCAGAGACATGGTGGAAGGAGGACAACCAGTGGGACACTGTGATACCTGGGTATAAACCATATCGTAATGATAGAGCTGATCAAATTGGTGGAGGGGTTGCGCTCTATGTTAGAGAGGGCATTGAGTCAGAAAGGATTAAAGTTTTGCAGGAAACAAAATTTGCTGTAGAATCTCTATGGATTGAAATTCCATGTAAAAAGGGGAAGCTATGGCAGTGGGGGTGTACTATCAACCACCGGGCCAGAATGAACAAATGGATGATGAAATGCTCAAAGAAATCAAGGAAGCTAACAAACGTTACAGTGCAGTAATAATAATGGGTGATTTCAAATACCCTGGTATCGACTGGGTCAGTGTCACGGCAGGACATGCTAGGGAGATAAAGTTCCTAGATGACATAAATGACTGCTTCTTGGAGCAGCTGGTTCATGAACCGACCAGAGGAGAAGCCATATTAGACCTTGTCCTTAGTGGAACACCAGATCTAGTGCAAGAGATAAGGGTGTTGGGGCCACTTGGCAATAATGATCATAGCATGATTGCCTTTGATTTAATTAGTGGAGGAGGAATAGTACGGAAATCCACAGTACTACCTTTTAACTTTTGAAAGGGAGACTATGATAAAATGAGGAAAACAGTTAAGAAAAAACTAAAAGGAGCAGTTGCAAAGGTTAAAGACTTACATCAAGCTTGGGTGTTGTTGAAAAATACTATCTTGGCAGCCCAGACCAGCTGTATTCCACGCTTTAAGAAAAGTGGAAGGAAGTCCAAAAAACTGCCAGCATGGTTTAAAGGTGAGGTCAGAGAGGCTGTTGTTGCCAAAAAAGCATCATTCAGGAAATGGAAAAAAGAGCCAAACGACGAAACCTGGAAACAGCACAAGCACTGACAAATCAAATGCAAGGCATTGATAAAGCAGGCAAAGGGAGAATTTGAGAAGAAGCTTGCTGTGGAAGCAAAAACGCGAAATAAAGATTTTTTTTCAAGTACATTCGCAGCAAAAAACCTGTGAGAGAGTCAGTTGGTCCATTAGATGATAGAGGAGTTAAAGGGGCACTAAGAGGCGACAAGGCGATAGCGGAGAGACTGAATGAATTCTTTGCGTCAGTCTTTACTGAGGAAGATGTAGGGATGTTACCCATGACCGAAGTGGTATTTAAAGGTGCGGAAGAATTGAAGGAAATATCGATACATCGGGAAGATGTATTACAACTATTAGATAAACTGAAGAGTAGCAAATTACCTGGGCCGGATGGTATACATCCAAGGGTGTTCAAAGAACTGAAATATGAGATTGCAGACCTGCTATCATTAAAATCATCTCTAATACCTGAAGTTTGGAGGATCGCCAATGTAACACCAATTTTTATAAAGGGTTCCAGGGGTGATCCGGGAAACTACAGACTGGTGAGCCTCACGTCAGTACCGGGAAAAATGGTAGAAACCATCATAAAGAATAAAATTACTCAGCATGTACATAGTCATGGCCTAATGGGAGACAGCCAACATGGCTTTAGACAAGGAAGATCTTGTCTTACTAATCTGTTATGTTTTTTTGAAAGTGTGAATAAACAGGTGGACAAAGGTGAGTCGGTTAATATAGTGTATCTGGACTTTCAGAAAGCCTTTGACAAGGTTCCTCATCACTTTTGGCAAAACTAAAGAGTCATGGGATAGGAGGCAGTGTACTACTGTGGATCAGGAACTGGTTAAAAGATAGAAAGCAGAGGGTTGGGCTAAATGGCCAATTTTCCCAATGGAGAAAGGTGAATAGTGGTGTACCCCAGGGATCTGTGCTGGGTCCGCTGCTTTTTGACATATTCATAAATGACCCGGAAAGTCGAATAATGAGTGAGGTTATCAAATTTGCAGATGACACAAAACTATTTAAAGTTGTTAAAACCCAAGAGGATTGTGGAAAATTGCAAGAGGATCTTGATAAATTAGAAGACTGGGCATCAAAATGGCAGATGAAATTTAATGTGGACAAGTGCAAAGTTATGCACCTAGGGAAGAACAACCCAAACTATGGTTACACGATGCAAGGTTCCACATTAGGAACCACCACCCAGGAAAAAGATTTAGGCGTCATTGTGGATAACGTGTTAAAACTCTCGGCCCAGTGTGCAGCGGCAGCCAAGAGAGCAAATAGAATGCTAGGTATCATAAGGAAAGGAATGGAAAATAAAACAAAAGATATTATAATGCCTCTATATCGTTCCATGGTGAGACTGCACCTTGAATATTGTGTGCAATTCTGGTCGCCATATCTTAAAAAGGATATAGAGTTATTAGAAAAGGTTCAGAGAAGAGCCACCAAAATGGTAAAGGGGATGGAAGGATACTCCTATGAAGAAAGGCTAAAAGGTTAGGGCTCTTTAACCTGGAAAAGAGACGGCTGAGGGGAGATATGATAGAAGTCTATAAATTAATGAACGGAGTGGAACGGGTAAACGTAGATT
Source organism: Ichthyophis bannanicus (assembly GCA_033557465.1). Classification (NCBI taxonomy): domain Eukaryota; kingdom Metazoa; phylum Chordata; class Amphibia; order Gymnophiona; family Ichthyophiidae; genus Ichthyophis; species Ichthyophis bannanicus. The sequence continues at coordinate 62,405,331 of CM066045.1, forward strand.
GATTGTTTACGTTATCAGAATATAGAAAGACTAGGGGACATGCAATGAAGCTACAGGGTAAACTAAGACTAATAAAATAAAATATTTCATACCAATATCTCATACCAATTAACCTACTGTTACATGTAAACCGCACTTGAAACATGGGAAAGAGCGGTATATAAATAACTGTTAAATAAATAAATAAATAAATAAATAAATTTCTTCACTCAACGTGTAAACAAACTCTGGAATTTGTTACCGGAGGATGTAGTAAAGGCTGTTAGTGCAGCTGGGTTTAAAAAAGGTTTGGACAAGTTCCTGGAGGAAAGATCCATAAACCATTATTAAGAAGGGACCTAGGATATCAATGCTTGACCCAGTACAAGCATTGCCGAACCTGTCTTTTGGGGAAACTGCTAGGTACGTATGACCTAGATTGGCCACTTTGGAAACAGGATACTGGGCTTGATGGACTTTGGTCTGACCCAGTATGACATATCTTATGTTCTTATGTCATACGTACCTAGCAGTTTCCCCAAAAGACACAGGTTCCACAATGCTTGTACTGAGCAGCAGGAATAGTCCTCACAACCCTCCCTCCTCCCCTTGGAGTTGCAGTCATATGTATATTTCATTTTTGTTTTTTGCTGTCTTAGCTATGCCATCAGACTGAGCAAGATGGCACCCTTGGGCGGGAAGGGGACCATGCATGCGCGCTGCATTCCCAAAGGCTTTCTTGGAAAGCTGGGGAAATGCTCTGCATGGGGGCTCTGTTGGTGCTGACGTCACCCATATGTGAGGACTGATTCCTGCTGCTTCTGGAGAACACCTGTTACAGGTGTGTAACTACGCTATCAATGCCACCACTTCCCCCTTAGATCCTTGCCCAGTAACAAGGATCAAGCAGACAAAGAGCTTGATACTTCCGCTTATCTCCACAGTTCTCCATGCCTCCCTCAATCAAGCCTACCTCCCTCCATCCCTCAAAAAAGCCTCCATTCGACCCCTCCTCAAGAAACCCAACCTTGATCCTACCTCAGTTGCATCTTACAGATTCAGTGCCAGCATCCCTTTCCTCTCTAAAGTCATTGAAAAAGCAGTACAAATCCAGCTTCAGCAGCACCTGGACAATTTCGCCCCACTTGACAGCAACCAGCTTGGATTTCACCCACTCCACAGTGCAGAAACCCTCCTCACTTCCCTCCTCAACACACTCATAACTGGGACAGAGAAACCCCGCTCAAGCATCATCCTACTATTCCTTGACATATCTGCAGCTTTCGACACAGTATCTCACCAGACCCTCATCAATAAACTTAACACCATTGGAATCCAAGGCACCCCACTACAATGGTTTCACTCCTACCTCTCCCAATGAAACCAACAAGTGAGAACTGGAAACCAATCCTCATCACCATTCACCCTCCCCCAAGGAGTACCACAAGGATCAGCCCTCTCCTCCCTCCTCTTCAACATCTACATCAGACCCCTCTGTTACATCCTCAAGAGCCTCAATATCGGATACCAACTCTATGCGGATCATATAATGCTCTTCACCCACTTCAACACCATCTCCATTGACTACTCCACCCTTGCAGCCTGCTTCACAGAAGACACCGCATGGCTACAACAGCACAATCTCACAATCAATTTAAACAAAACAGAGCTCCTTCTCATCTCCAGAGATCCCAGCTTCAGTCCTTCACACAGCATCAAACTGGGCAACACTGAAATCCAGGTCAAACCCCAGATCAAGTACTTTGGTGTAACCCTGGACCACCTCCTGAACCTCCAGCCTCACATCCTAAACACCACCAGAAATATCTACTACAAAATCAGAATTCTCTGCAACCTACGCCCTCTTCTACCCTATGATAGTTTCTGCACAGTCTGTCAATCATCCATCACCTCTCTTTGACTATTGCAACTCCATCCTACAAGGACTACCTAAGACCACCCTCGTTGCCCTGTAGCTGGCTCAAAACACAGCTGCACGACTCATCGCCAGAGCAACCAGGCACACCTGCATCCTGCCCATATTGAAATCTCTACATTGGCTACCAGTTACATCCCGCATCAGGTTTAAGACCATTGTCCTCACACACAGAGCCCTCCTTAACACTACAGCGGAACAGCTACAACTACTAATTGAGCGCCCCAACAACAGCAGATTCCAGTGCCAAAACGCAGCAAATCTCCTTCTATCTGCACAGAGCTCCAAGAAACCACAATGCACCTGCACTAGAGCCTTCCAATTCTATGCCCCCACTATTGGAACAAACTACTCCCCACCTTATGGGCCCTCCAATCCCACACCCTCTTCAAAAAACATCTTAAGACCTTTCTTTTCGAAGAATACTTCAACACATCTACCATCACAAACCACCCACAAGATCATACTCTGCCCCTCCTCACCACTCTCCCCCCATAAGCAGGCGAACACAATGCCTCACCGCATAGCCGCTATGCCATATGTAAACAATCATTTTGTTCTTTGTTACAATGTAATATTTATACCGGTTATCTGTACATAGTTCCAATTGTTCCATACAAAAGTTACTACTTGTTCAATGTAATATTTATACTGTTACAGCAATCGCTGTGAAAAGCTCTTATTCTATCACTCACCCACAGAAGGAAGACTCTCAGACAGGCTGGAATGCAAACAGGAACTTTTAATGTGCACACAGGATCAGACAGAGATACCAGCAACCTCCACAAGGGTCTGAAACCCCGAGGGACGGCCTACAATGCCTTATATACAGTACAGTTTTAAACTCATTCTACAATCCCATTTGCCACAGGTATTTCCTGCCCACCAATCAGCAGCCCCTGGGGAGGTACCTGGGTGACCTGTCCAAACCGGTATGCTCTGGTCTGTTGGTTTCAGGGCTAGGGAAATACTGTGCTCAGACCTGGAGTGGGGGAAGGGTGCCTACTGGAATCTCAATGTCTCTCTTAGCAGGCTGATTACCTCATGGCTTGCGGGGGAAGGGTCAGGCTGATCAGAGCCTCATGGCTTGCAGCATGGCTTGGGGAAGGGCTATCTACAGTTCGCAGCATGGCTTGGGGGAAGGGCTACCTATAGCTACCTCATGGCTGCCTCATTCCCCCCTTTTTTAAGTAAGACCTCAACCGCTAGAGGCGGTTGAGGGCTGTATTACTGGAGGCAAGCCGCAGAGGAGTATATTGGGTCAGGGCCATGACCGTGGCAGCCGCCTTGCGTTCTACCAGGGTGCCAAGGGTGGAAACAACCTGTAAGGAAAAAGGCACCTGGTTAAAATGTACGGTACGGCAATGGGACAAGTTAAGGTAGAGAGTTACGTATACAAAGGTCTGCATGTTCAGAGCAGTTTGGGCAAGTAATACTGCTGTGTTAGTAGTCTCTGCACTTGTTTGAAAGCAAGTCTATATCAGCTAAGGCACCTTTTCTCAGTCTGATCCCGGTTCCAGGAAAGGTGTCTGTAAATCAGTCTCTCTGGTGGTCCAGAGTTCGTCGGCAGTCTGTTAGAACCCCGTACTGGGCAGAAGTGTCAAAGCGTAGGGGCTGGTTTGGAACTGTGACAGAAGTCCAGGCTGGAACAATTTCTGGTGCAGCGGCCTTGACACGAGAGTGATGGATCCTCGGAGCAACTTCAGCCACCTTGACAGCCGTGGGGGTGGTCCGCAGAACAGTATACGGGTCTCGCCACTGGGGAGTCAGCAGATCCTGCTTCCACTCCTGGATCCATTATCACTGGAGGTTCCTTTGCTGGTAGGAAATATTCCATTATGCCCTTGACTGATCTCCACATGTTTACAGATCAGACAAGTGCACGCGCGTGTTCTGTAATTCTGACAAGTTTTAGAATCACACCAATTTTTTTTGCCTGTGAGAATTTGTCATCAATTTATCCCCCTTTGCCTCTGCATGCCTGGCCAGGACACACAGAGGAAAAGTAAGGCAAAAAAGAAAAAAACATCTGGAAGTACCACATGGTCAGTGCGGGGTTTTTTCCAAAGCTCATCAGGATGCAAGGTGCACCCAGCCTGTCTCCAGGTGCCTACTTACAATCTTTGAGTATTGTGGTGGGGCCTAGATGACTTCCTAAATTGAAGATACTGGAGATGGCATAGTTGAATAAAATGCTCATCATTTTTTATATTCATTAGCCAGATACATCACTTCACATCATTAAATTGCCTTCACCAGTTTACTGTCCATCAGAGTCCTTCCACATCATTAATTACCTTCATCAGTTTACTGTCCATCAGAGTCCTTCCTCTTAATATATCACTTTACCCCTCACAACACTTTCCACCAACTACATACATAGGTCCTTCAATTTTTTTTTCTTTTTCTATACCATACTTATGTATCCTTATCTGGCAAGGCTGCTAAAACAATTGTTAGAGACATAGTATTGTTGTAAACAGTGTCCATTTCCCACTAACTTAATTGGTGCAGTTCTAGATTGGCATGGGTGCTCATTCTAAATAGCGACTGTCTAAACAATCTTCAATATAAAACGATACATCAATTCCAATAGAAAGAAATATGGCTCCTAACATGACAGCCACATATCTCTCATGTATGACTAGAGTCTATTGTACACCTGGTTCCCAGTGAGAGTACTGTAGGAAACTTAAAAATACTTGGACTGATCTTGAAAATGCAGTGGTCCACAAAGATTTATGTAAGCTATCCATTAATTATGGTGTCAAAAGAGATCCTCTTGAGGTGAGAGACTAGGAGGGTACAAGGCATTGGTGGTTGGGCCTCATGGCGATACTCCTTCTGGTTCTTCTTGGCCTGCAAGGCATTTGTGAATAGGCCTCATGGCAATACTTCCTCGGGTTCTTCTTGGCCTATTCCCCCCTGCCTATTCATGTCTCTTCAGAGGCATAAATGTACAAGGTTCGTGTTTTCTCAGGCCTTGTGGGTCCTCGAGGAGTCTTAGAGCAGTCAGAATTCCAGTGGCCCAGATCATCACACTTGGAGTAGCACGTTTTATTGCCTTTTTCCTAGGCTGTCGTCTCACCTTCTGCCCCTCTCTCTCATTCATTTTCTCAAAGCTCTCCTGGATCATTGCTGACAAGTAAGATTTAGTTTTATCCAATCAACTTGAGTTAATGTTATCATTATATTTGTAAATAATATTTTTACAAATATTTCCATATTTCTGGGAATCACAGTTCCATCTTTCCACTAAATTTGCTTTATATACTTGGGAACCAAGCGATTTCAGATCAGCCCCTTTCCAAAATTTAATATTTACTCATCTTATTGCTGTGTATACTGGACCTCTACATAATGTACTCCTACCAGTATATTTGGTAACAAAGTACAAATGTATAAACTAAAAGATTTGTATCTCACAGTGCTATAATATATTATGCTCCTGAACTCTGGACACCAACATGTAAAATTCAAATACAGCAGGACAGGTGAATTTATTCTAAATAGCACCTATGATGTTACTGTCCTGTTCATCATTCATCAGCACAGAGCTTAACAAGGCAAAGTGATTACCTTGTATCTTATAGTTCAAAACAGGCATGAAACTGATACTTTATAAGAAGGTTGGTGGATATCTGGAATGCAATATCATTGTAGTATCAGAAAAATGAATACAGTTGATCAAGGCAGTTTAATGTACCAAGCAGGAAAGAACGCAATCATCAGCACAGCATTTACTGTCTGCAGAATAAACTGCCAAAGATGGCATATCATGCAGAAGTATTACTTGCTTAAGTTTGTATGTGCAGTCAAAACCAAATATATGTACCAGAGAAAATCCAGGCTTTAAAGGACAAGTAAAAAAAAAATCTTCATTTCTTCATGATCTTATAAGGATTTTTCTCCAGCCTTTGTTTGCTTCCAGCAGACATTTGAGGATGCTCAAAGGAGGCACCTCATGGTTCTAGAAGCTCAAACTCTACAATTAAAATTGATGACAAGAGGATTGTTTGCAGGCTAGGTGTGGCTAGGTGAATTGGGGTTCTTTGTCCTCTAGGAGAAAGACTCCTAGATGATTTTTTTTTTTTTGTCCTCTCTAATGGGCCTCCATTCATCTGCTAGAAGAAGGAACTCCTCCCAGTATCTTTCTATAGCTATGCAAACTATTTCAGCAGTTCCAACTATCCCCCAGTCACCGCTGAGAGGTGTGACCAAAACACCTGGTTCCCTGACCACTGATCATGCATGTAACATAGCAATGAAATTGGATATGCATCAAACAATGCAATTGTCTTCCTTCACTGATATACCAGTACCACAGTCCACACACAGCAAACCCCCCCCCCCCCTTTTCCAAACTGTCCCCTTCCCTGCAATCAGTAGACCTGGTGTTTTTCACTGTTTGGGGACACAGGGGCGACTCGTCAATAACTTCACCTTTTACTGATAGAGTATCAAAATCAATCCTGAAATATAAAGACCTAATGTCTGGACAAAAACTTTCTTTCCCTAATGTCACAACCAAACACAGAGCCACTAACAAACACAGAGCCACTAGCAATTTTTACATAACAGTACATTAACTATATGGGCCAGCCATGAATCCATACAGGGAAGCTGGTCCGGATACTCCCTCACCACAATTCAGCCTCCGGACCCCATGCCCCAATCACAATTCACAAATCACAATGTTCAGTGTAAATTTTCTAATCTCACCTCTGGGAATACAACATACAATATAATCCTGGTAACAGGCAGAGTCTGGCTGCACAAAACGCACAGGACCACAAAGGGAAAAAGAAAGAGGGAAAACAGAAAACAGAGACGTCTCAGCAGCGAATACTCACACACTCTCCTTCCCCAGCAGCAGCTTGTTACAAATACATCACAGACACTCTCTCTAGCTGTATCATAGGATCTAACTTTCACCATGAGGACATTAGAAATACAGTATGAGAAATATAGCTAGCTATTTTCTAATGTCCACTAGATGGAGCTCCAGGATCACTTTAACCATAAGGATAAAAATACAGCTAGTTTTTAAATGACCACTAGATGGAGCTCCAGGATCACTTAAAACACAGGTAATAGTAGTAATTACAGCTAATGTCCACTAGATGGAGCTCCAGAGTCACTTTAAGTATATTGCAGTGTAGCTTACACGTGGTCTTTTCAAGATGGCCGCCTCCACGTGTGTTCTACTGCCCGATTCAGCTCTGGATACCTCTGGACAGACTCAGCTGTTCCCAACTTCAGAATCGGGTCAGCCGGGCCTCAAACATGCGGGAGGAGGAGGAGAAAAATACACTTTTAAAATCGGGGAGCCAGCCGGACCTCAAACATGCGGGAGAGGAGGAGAAAAATACACTTTTAAAATCGGGGAGCCAGCCGGCCCGCGGCACACAGAACAAGGACGGAGCAGTTTAAAAAGGGGCCCGCCGGCCCGCGGCACACAAATTACGGTCAGTATGATTTTTTTTTTTTTTTTTTTGCTTGGGGCAAAAATTAATTTAATAGCTTTTGGCAGCGCTGCACTCTTAATACCCTTTAAAGGGGCTCAGCGGTGCATCGGGACAGCATGGTAATGCATTAAAATTCAGCGGGTCAGCAGGGCGGCTCAGCGGTGCATCGGGACAGCATGGGAAAGGCAGAAAATTCAGCGGGTCAGCAGGGGCCACAGCGGTGCATCGGGACAGCATGGGAAAGGCAGAAAATTCAGCGGGTCAGCAGGGGGGCTCAGCGGTGCATCGGGACAGCATGGGAAAGGCAGAAAATTCAGCGGGTCAGCAGGGGGGCTCAGCGGTGCATCGGGACAGCATGGGAAAGGCAGAAAATTCACATCGGGGCACAACGGAGAGAGAAGTTCACATCGGAGCAGAAATTAACACAGCGGCAGCATGGGAGGGGGGACAGAAATTTACGTTGGAGCACAGAAACTACATCGGGGGTTCAGGGAAAGGCAGTAGATCCACACCGGAGCACATGGAGGGCAGAATTCAACATCGGAGCACAGAAATCACACAGTAGCAGCATGGGGGGAACAGAAACTTACATCGGAGCACAGAAATTACATCGGGGGTTCAGAGAAAGGCAGTAAAACCACACCGGAGCACATGGAGGGCAGAATTCACACCGGAGCAGAAATTAACACAAATTAGAAACGGAACGGAAGCATATTAGAGCCCTCTCCTTGCAGTCACGCTTCAGAAAACTCTCCACAAGCAGAACGGAAAGAAGAGAAGCAGCGATCTATTCTTTATCTCAGGTATGTTTAACTTATCAAGTGCTATATTTAGTTACATTTTTTTTCTTTCGGCAGCGCTTTTAAAAGATCTCAGATTACTGCAGTTTCAGATATTCAGATTTTACCGGTATTCAGATTCAGATACAGGACGAGCAATGGCTTCAGGGCCACTAAGGCCCGTACTAGGACTGCTCGTGCAGTTGATCAGGCTGCTACAGGTTCCCAGAAATTACCAGGACTCACAGATAGAGTACAGAACTAGCCCCAGACAAGGTAGCAGTACTCACCAGAACTCTGATCAGACAGGAAGTTTGGATGCCAGTCTATCCAGCTGGTTTTTCAATCGGGGATTCAACCGCAGGGAGCAGCTGTCCAGACAAATCAAGGTGTCCTTCCGAGCACAAAGTGGCCCGGGGGCGCCAAGGACAGTTAATCACCTGGAGGGGCCGGTCCCTGACTGGTGGAGGCCCAGATGCTGCAAAAGCAGAAGTCTTCCCACCGTGGGTGTGATGAGAGAGGCTTTTCTTTTAATATTTCCCGGCCAATGCACCAAAATGTTACAGCAATCGCTGTGAAAAGCTCTTATTCTATCACTCACCCACAGAAGGAAGACTCTCAGACAGGCTGGAATGCAAACAGGAACTTTTAATGTGCACACAGGATCAGACAGAGATACCAGCAACCTCCACAAGGGTCTGAACCCCGAGGGACGGCCTACAATGCCTTATATACAGTACAGTTTTAAACTCATTCTACAATCCCATTTGCCACAGGTATTTCCTGCCCACCAATCAGCAGCCCCTGGGGAGGTACCTGGGTGACCTGTCCAAACCGGTATGCTCTGGTCTGTTGGTTTCAGGGCTAGGGAAATACTGTGCTCAGACCTGGAGTGGGGGAAGGGTGCCTACTGGAAAACAAAGTTACTTACCTGTAACGGAGTTCTCCGTGGACAGCAGGATAAGTCAGCCACACCTGGTGTCGTCCCCCGACGGCGCCGTGACGGAAGTGCTCTATAGCTCAGAGGCTTCTGAGCATGTGTGAGGTGGTCCCACCTCCCCAGCCCGCCCCTAGCCGGCCAGTTGGTGACTAGCTATGCCCTCACGGCTAGGTGCGGAGCGCAGGCCACCCTCAGAAGGGGAGGCGGGTGGGATGGTGTGGCTGACTTATCCTGCTGTCCACGGAGAACTCCGTTACAGGTAAGTAACTTTGTTTTCTCCTAGGACAAGCAGGATGTGTCAGCCACACCTGGTGTCTCCCAAGCTATGTACATGATGAGGGAATGAGGGAGGCATGCGTGAGATGCAAATGTTTATTGGTACAACAGGTAGAAGGTGCAACGTCAGTGGTGCAAAAAAACAACAACGGTGCAAGTAAGGCATAATTGTGCAATATTAAACAGTGCAGTAAGGCACGATTGTGCAATTTGAACAGTACGTGACAACAAAGTGCATGGTCAACAGAACAATAGTGCAAGAACAGTAATGCATAACGAGTCCTTCAGGGCAAGTTGACGGCGGGAGGAGTGTCCCAGAGTTCAGTCCCGTGCAGCGCTCGCCCTCTCTGGCGCCAGGGCTGCGGATAGGACCGCTCGGCCGAAAGAGCCATCCGTCTCGGATTGTGTGTCGAGGCAGTAGTGTTTCTGGAAAGTGAGATGAGAGGACCAAGTGGCGGCTCTGCAGATCTCGTTCACTGGAATTTCCTGAGCGCAGGCCAAGGAAGCGGCTATTGCGCGGAGCTGATGCGCACTCGCCTTGTTTGCCGGGAGTGCGCCGGCCTTCTGCAGACAATAGGCCACACAGGTTGAGATCCAGAGGGAAAGGGTACGTTTGGTAACGGGTTTCCCAGGTTTGTTCGGGTCGTAGGAGACGAACAGCTGCGTCCCACGACGAGTGGCAGAAGTTCTGTCGATATAGGTGCGTAACGCCCGCACGCAATCCAGAGAATGAAGACGTTGCTCCTCAGGGGATGAATGCGGTGCTGGGAAGAAGGATGGGAGTTCCACCGCCTGGTTGATGTGAAAGGCGGAGGCCACCTTCGGCACAAATTTGGGGTGAGTGCGCAGGGACGCCCGGTTGTGATAGAGCTGCGTGTATGGCGGGTGTGCCACAAGAGCCTGCAGCTCGCTGACCCTCCGGGCAGAGGTGATGGCCACAAGGAAAAGGGTCTTCCAGGCAAGATATTTTCCTTCGGCTGTGGCCAGTGGCTCGAAGGGCTCCTGTGTAAGCTGTTGTAGAACGAGGTTAAGGTCCCAGGAGGGTACAGGTTTCTGTACCGGGGGCTTTAGGTTCCGTAGTCCTCGCATGAAGCGGGGTGACGATTGGAAGGGTGGCGATGGAGCCTGAAGTTGTGTCATCTGTGCGCTCGTGTAGGGAGGCGATGGCAGCCAGGTGTACCTTGATGGATTGTGGCTGTAACCCCGATCTGCAGAGGAGTGCCAGATATTGAAGGATTGTGGGTATCGGGCACGAGGCAGGTTCGATTCCGTGGTCCTTGCACCAGATGGTGAAGCGTTTCCATTTGAGGCCATATGATTTTCTGGTAGATGGTCTCCGTGAAGCCAGGACAATGTGTTGCACGTCCGGAGGAAGGTGTGAGCCGTTGAAGGTTAACCTTTCAGCCTCCAGGCTGTCAAAGCAAGCGTCTGGAGGTTGGGGTGCCAGGTAAGGCCTCCGTTCTGGGTTAAAAGGTCTGGTCTCAGTGGCAGTTTGATTGGAGGTTCTTGCGCTAGCTGTAACAGCAGGGAGAACCACATCTGTCTTGGCCAATAAGGGGCGACCAGAATCACCTGTACCTTCTCCTCGATGATACGTTGTATCGTGTTTGTCAAGAGAGGTGTCGGAGGGAAGGCGTAGGCCATTTCCCAGCTGCTCCAGGGAATTGCGAATGCATCTGAGGCTACTCTCTGTTGTGACGGGCGCTTGGAGCAGAACAAGGGGCATCTTGTGTTCTCCTCGGTCGCAAAGAGGTCGATCTGGGGCTTTCCCCAGCGCTGGAAGAGAGGGTGCGCGTCACTTCTGTGTGGAGCATCCATTCGTGAGGTTGAAGCTGCCTGCTGAGCTTGTCCGCTACGGCGTTCTGATCCCCTGGGAGGTACGTTGCTTGGAGTGTGCAACTGTGGTGTAGCGCCAGAGCCCATGTATCGAGGGCTTCCCTGCATAGGGAGAGGGAGCGAGTGCCCCCTTGCTTGTTTATGTAGAACATGGCAACTTGGTTGTCCGTCTGTACCAAGACTGCTCTCCCTTTCAATTTGGGCATGAACGTCTGTAGGGCATACCTGATGGCCCTGAGCTCGAGATGATTGATGTGGAGGGTTTGCTCTGCTGCGGTCCACGCTCCTTGCGTGCTGAGATGCCGTAGATGGGCTCCCCATCCCGAGGAGGAGGCATCCGTGGTGAGGGTGAGCTGGTGTATGCGTGGGTGAAGGCACTTGCCTACCGAGAGGTTGGATGGCTGAGTCCACCAGCGCAGGCCCTGGACCACACGGGCAGATATCGGGATGAGAGTGCTGAGTGGTTGGGAGAGTTGCTTCCAGTGCGTCCGTAGGTGCCACTGCAGGATGCGCATGTGCAGCCTCGCCAAAGGGAGGACTGAGGTTGTTGCAGCCATGTGGCCTAGTAGACAGAGGATCGCGCGTGCCGAGGCACGTTGCTCCGCCGACATCTTCTTGGCAAGGCGGATGATGGTGGTGATCCGTGGTTGGGGCAGAAAGGCCTTGCGGGCTTTGGTATCTATTATCGCCCCGATGAACTCGATGCGCTGGGCCGGCTCCAGCCTGGACTTCTCCTTGTTGAGAAGGAAGCCCACTCTGGTCAGCAGGTCTGTCGTGAGGCGCACCGCTCTGTGCAGTCCGTGAGCTGAATCCGCCGACAGGAGCCAGTCGTCCAGGTAGGGAAAGATGGCGACTCCTTGTTTGCGGAGGTGCGCCGCCACCACCGCCACACACTTCGTGAAAACCCTGGGTGCTGGAGATAGGCCGAATGGCAGGACTCGATACTGGTAATGGCCGCCCAGTGCTGTGAATCTGAGGAATTTCCTGTGTGAAGCATGGACCGGGATGTGGGAGTAGGCGTCCTGGAGGTCCAGCGTCGCCAACCAGTCCCCCGCTCTGATGAGGGGAAGGATGGAGTTGAGCGAATACATCCTGAACTTCTCTTTGATTATGAAGTTGTTCAACCTCCTGAGGTCCAGGATAGGACGTAGGCCCCCTTTCTTCTTGGGAATAAGGAAGTACCGGGAGTAGAAGCCAGTGTTGACCTCTCCCAAGGGTACTCGCTCTATCACTCTGGCCCGGAGGAGTTGCTGTAAGAGTTCCTGCAGCGGCTGTTGGAGGTGCTGAGGGGGTTGGCTGGTAGGTCGCTTGTGCTGACGTGGGAAGGTGGAGAAAGGCAAGCGGTAGCCCGACTGGACTATCTGCAGGACCCACTTGTCCGTGGTGATCTCTTGCCAGGCTGAGAGGAACAGCGACAGGCGACCCCCAACTGGGGCATAGTCAGAAAGCGGGTTCTTTCCCAGAGAGGGAGGGGTTGGACTGCTTCTGCTTACGCTGACGCGGTTGTTGTCGCTGAAAGGGCGCCTTTTGATAGCTTTGCCTCGATTTTGGCGTTTGCCACTGGCGGTTGGAGCCATAGAACTGTTTAGAAGAGGCGAATGGCTTCCTGGAGTAGCCCCCTCTCTGGTTCCAGGAGGGGCGTTCGAGTCCGTCTGCTGCTAGAGTCTTTAAGGTGGTGAAGTCCTCTTTGATATCTTTAACAGTGTCAGCTACCTTGTCCCCGAACAGGGAGTCACCTGAGCAGGGGGCGTCCGCAATCCGGTCATGGGTGTTGTCAGAGAGTCCTGAGGCTCGGAGCCACGCCCAGCGGCGGGCCGAGATGGCCGTGCCGGCTGTTCGGACGGCAGTGTCAAATGCGTCGAATGCGGTGCACATCAGATGCTTGCTGCCTTCGGCTAACTCCTGCAGATGGGTTGCAGCCGCTGATCGTGAGTCCTTGGGAAGATTTTGCAGAATCTTTTGAGGTCAGCTAGGAGGGAATCCTGGAAGAGGACGTGCTGAAATTGGTGGGCTGCTATTTTGGCGTTGAGCATGGCCCCTTGAAACACTTTCCTTCCAATGTCGTCTAGACGTTTGGGGTCCCGACCTGGAGGATGATTTGTCTGGGTGCGCATGGACTTGGATCTCTTGAGAGCTGAGGACACCACGATCGACTGGTGGGCAACTGCGTTTTGGTGAATCCGGGTCCCGAGTGGACAATATATTTGGTGTCCATACGCCTGGCGAAGGCTTGACCGGATGCTGGGGACTGCCATAGTTGCAGCTGCTTGTCCTTCAATTTGCGGTGGAGGGGAAGAGCCATGGCTGGCTTCGGGCCGCTGAGGTACTTCATGACCTCTGGATCTTTTTCCTCTGTTGACTCCTCGGTGGTCAGACCCAGCTTGGAGACCACTTTCCTGAGGAATTTCGGGTAGGTGAGGTCCTCAGGTACCGTGGGTGGAGGCTCATCTGCCTCGTCCGTTGAGTTTTTGAAGTTGTCAGAGACTGGTGCTGAGTCCTCCATCTCAGAGCAAGGCTCCTGGTTCTCGGTGTCGCTCGCTCCGGAGTCCAGTCGTGCTGGTGAGGGAGATTTCTCTGAGGAGGGAGTCCGCGCTCTAGGCGAGAGTATGGGGTACTGAGAGTGAGCCTCTTCCGGGCTAACAGCCCTAGGATGCTGGTCTGGCTGCCTTGGAGCAGTCTGTTCCACCAGGCGTGAGAGCAGATTTAGAATGGCAGAAGAAGTGGATTCAGATCTGCTGCTCCTATGCCTTTTACTGTGATGAGAGATGGATCTTCTGGTGTCGGTGGAAGCGGCATGGGAGTATCTCTCCTCTGAAGGGGATAGATGTCTCCGCTTGGCAGACTTTTTCCTGCCTTTCTCCTCGTTGGAGCGCTGACAGGGGGGTGCCCTGTTGTCAGCGGTGTGCTCGTGGCTCCCTCGGCGGCGCTGAGGATCAGCGCGGTCTGAGGATGCAGGATGGCGTTCCCGGGGGGATTCCCCGCTTTTAGCCCGTTGATGTGACATCCCTCCGTGGCGCGGAAGAGCCGCGTCATCATCCGAGCCGGCGCGGCGTTCATAGGAGCCGGCGCGGCATTCATCAGAGCCGGCGCGGCGTTCATCAGAGCCGGCGCGGCGTTCGGGAGAGCCGGCGCGGCGTTCAGTGTCCCTGCGCCGGTGGGAGGAAGCCCGTACTTGCTGCTCGGCGCCGAGGGTGAAGGGGCTGAGTCAGGAGGTCTTGAAGGGCTGCCCCGGGAGATCCTTTTGGCGCTTGATGACGAGGATTCGCAGCAGCCAATAAGATTGGAGGAGGCGTGTCCGGGGGGCGTGGCCTGGCGGGGCCACGAGGGCAGCGCCATCTTGGCCGGACGGAAGACCGCGTGGTCGGGGAGACGGAGCTAGAGAAGAAGCAGCAGGAGAGGGGCTTACCGAGCTGGCAGAGGCCTCTCCGTGAGCAGGACATCCAGAGCGGTCAGCCTTCTTACCCAGCCGCGGTTTCTTAGAGGCAGCGTGTTTCGGAGCACCGGAGTGCTCGGCGGGGTTAACCGATCTGGATTTCTTACATGTCGATTTCTCCGTGTCCCGGGATGTGGAAGGAGCAGAGGGGGAGAGGTGATCTCGCAGAGACTGCTCCCGGTGTCTCTTGGCCCTGGGGGACATCCGGCCGCAGCTGTCGCAGTTCTCCACTATGTGAGACGTCCCCAGGCATTTGACACAGTCTTGGTGGGTGTCTGAGATATTCATATTCCTGTTGCAGGTAAGGCACTTTTTGAAACCTGGTTTTGTCCTTTTTTGGTCCTGTGTAGGCATTTAAAATTAAAGGGTGTAAGAGAGCTTGTAAGTCCGTCTTGATGCGAAGGCGGAAGGAAAAAAAAACTGGCCGGCTAGGGGCGGGCTGGGGAGGTGGGACCACCTCACACATGCTCAGAAGCCTCTGAGCTATAGAGCACTTCCGTCACGGCGCCGTCGGGGGACGACACCAGGTGTGGCTGACACATCCTGCTTGTCCTAGGAGAATCTCAATGTCTCTCTTAGCAGGCTGATTACCTCATGGCTTGCGGGGGAAGGGTCAGGCTGATCAGAGCCTCATGGCTTGCAGCATGGCTTGGGGGAAGGGCTATCTACAGTTCGCAGCATGGCTTGGGGGAAGGGCTACCTATAGCTACCTCATGGCTGCCTCAATACCAGCTATTTGTCCATAATTCTGACTGTTCCATGTAAATGTTACAAGTTCACCTAACAGTTTTTCTATACCGCCTTTATCCAAGGCGGTTTACATCAAACAGCATAACAATAGAGGAATTGCTTTATATTAAACAGGGGAGTGCAACTTGAAGATAAGTGGGGGGCATCCAATGCCCTTGCAGCAGCCCTGAAGGGAAGAGAACATATTGGACAATTTGGGATGGAAAGAGCTGTTAAAGTGGAGGGAGGGGGTAGGGAAGGGGAGGTGCTGGAGGATGGGGTGGGGGTGGGCGGCAGGGCCATACCTAGGGCTCTGCAAGTGGTGCAGTCTCACAGGAAGCAAGTTTGGAAGAAAACAAAGTTACTTACCTGTAACGGAGTTCTCCGTGGACAGCAGGATAAGTCAGCCACACCTGGTGTCGTCCCCCGACGGCGCCGTGACGGAAGTGCTCTATAGCTCAGAGGCTTCTGAGCATGTGTGAGGTGGTCCCACCTCCCCAGCCCGCCCCTAGCCGGCCAGTTGGTGACTAGCTATGCCCTCACGGCTAGGTGCGGAGCGCAGGCCACCCTCAGAAGGGGAGGCGGGTGGGATGGTGTGGCTGACTTATCCTGCTGTCCACGGAGAACTCCGTTACAGGTAAGTAACTTTGTTTTCTCCTAGGACAAGCAGGATGTGTCAGCCACACCTGGTGTCTCCCAAGCTATGTACATGATGAGGGAATGAGGGAGGCATGCGTGAGATGCAAATGTTTATTGGTACAACAGGTAGAAGGTGCAACGTCAGTGGTGCAAAAAAACAACAACGGTGCAAGTAAGGCATAATTGTGCAATATTAAACAGTGCAGTAAGGCACGATTGTGCAATTTGAACAGTACGTGACAACAAAGTGCATGGTCAACAGAACAATAGTGCAAGAACAGTAATGCATAACGAGTCCTTCAGGGCAAGTTGACGGCGGGAGGAGTGTCCCAGAGTTCAGTCCCGTGCAGTGCTCGCCCTCTCTGGCGCCAGGGCTGCGGATAGGACCGCTCGGCCGAAAGAGCCATCCGTCTCGGATTGTGTGTCGAGGCAGTAGTGTTTCTGGAAAGTGAGATGAGAGGACCAAGTGGCGGCTCTGCAGATCTCGTTCACTGGAATTTCCTGAGCGCAGGCCAAGGAAGCGGCTATTGCGCGGAGCTGATGCGCACTCGCCTTGTTTGCCGGGAGTGCGCCGGCCTTCTGCAGACAATAGGCCACAGGTTGAGATCCAGAGGGAAAGGGTACGTTTGGTAACGGGTTTCCCAGGTTTGTTCGGGTCGTAGGAGACGAACAGCTGCGTCCCACGACGAGTGGCAGAAGTTCTGTCGATATAGGTGCGTAACGCCCGCACGCAATCCAGAGAATGAAGACGTTGCTCCTCAGGGGATGAATGCGGTGCTGGGAAGAAGGATGGGAGTTCCACCGCCTGGTTGATGTGAAAGGCGGAGGCCACCTTCGGCACAAATGTGGGGGTGAGTGCGCAGGGACGCCCGGTTGTGATAGAGCTGCGTGTATGGCGGGTGTGCCACAAGAGCCTGCAGCTCGCTGACCCTCCGGGCAGAGGTGATGGCCACAAGGAAAAGGGTCTTCCAGGCAAGATATTTTCCTTCGGCTGTGGCCAGTGGCTCGAAGGGCTCCTGTGTAAGCTGTTGTAGAACGAGGTTAAGGTCCCAGGAGGGTACAGGTTTCTGTACCGGGGGCTTTAGGTTCCGTAGTCCTCGCATGAAGCGGGTGACGATTGGAAGGGTGGCGATGGAGCCTGAAGTTGTGTCATCTGTGCGCTCGTGTAGGGAGGCGATGGCAGCCAGGTGTACCTTGATGGATTGTGGCTGTAACCCCGATCTGCAGAGGAGTGCCAGATATTGAAGGATTGTGGGTATCGGGCACGAGGCAGGTTCGATTCCGTGGTCCTTGCACCAGATGGTGAAGCGTTTCCATTTGAGGCCATATGATTTTCTGGTAGATGGTCTCCGTGAAGCCAGGACAATGTGTTGCACGTCCGGAGGAAGGTGTGAGCCGTTGAAGGTTAACCTTTCAGCCTCCAGGCTGTCAAAGCAAGCGTCTGGAGGTTGGGGTGCCAGGTAAGGCCTCCGTTCTGGGTTAAAAGGTCTGGTCTCAGTGGCAGTTTGATTGGAGGTTCTTGCGCTAGCTGTAACAGCAGGGAGAACCACATCTGTCTTGGCCAATAAGGGGCGACCAGAATCACCTGTACCTTCTCCTCGATGATACGTTGTATCGTGTTTGTCAAGAGAGGTGTCGGAGGGAAGGCGTAGGCCATTTCCCAGCTGCTCCAGGGAATTGCGAATGCATCTGAGGCTACTCTCTGTTGTGACGGGCGCTTGGAGCAGAACAAGGGGCATCTTGTGTTCTCCTCGGTCGCAAAGAGGTCGATCTGGGGCTTTCCCCAGCGCTGGAAGAGGGTGCGCGTCACTTCTGTGTGGAGCATCCATTCGTGAGGTTGAAGCTGCCTGCTGAGCTTGTCCGCTACGGCGTTCTGATCCCCTGGGAGGTACGTTGCTTGGAGTGTGCAACTGTGGTGTAGCGCCAGAGCCCATGTATCGAGGGCTTCCCTGCATAGGGAGAGGGAGCGAGTGCCCCCTTGCTTGTTTATGTAGAACATGGCAACTTGGTTGTCCGTCTGTACCAAGACTGCTCTCCCTTTCAATTTGGGCATGAACGTCTGTAGGGCATACCTGATGGCCCTGAGCTCGAGATGATTGATGTGGAGGGTTTGCTCTGCTGCGGTCCACGCTCCTTGCGTGCTGAGATGCCGTAGATGGGCTCCCCATCCCGAGGAGGAGGCATCCGTGGTGAGGGTGAGCTGGTGTATGCGTGGGTGAAGGCACTTGCCTACCGAGAGGTTGGATGGCTGAGTCCACCAGCGCAGGCCCTGGACCACACGGGCAGATATCGGGATGAGAGTGCTGAGTGGTTGGGAGAGTTGCTTCCAGTGCGTCCGTAGGTGCCACTGCAGGATGCGCATGTGCAGCCTCGCCAAAGGGAGGACTGAGGTTGTTGCAGCCATGTGGCCTAGTAGACAGAGGATCGCGCGTGCCGAGGCACGTTGCTCCGCCGACATCTTCTTGGCAAGGCGGATGATGGTGGTGATCCGTGGTTGGGGCAGAAAGGCCTTGCGGGCTTTGGTATCTATTATCGCCCCGATGAACTCGATGTGCTGGGCCGGCTCCAGCCTGGACTTCTCCTTGTTGAGAAGGAAGCCCACTCTGGTCAGCAGGTCTGTCGTGAGGCGCACCGCTCTGTGCAGTCCGTGAGCTGAATCCGCCGACAGGAGCCAGTCGTCCAGGTAGGGAAAGATGGCGACTCCTTGTTTGCGGAGGTGCGCCGCCACCACCGCCACACACTTCGTGAAAACCCTGGGTGCTGGAGATAGGCCGAATGGCAGGACTCGATACTGGTAATGGCCGCCCAGTGCTGTGAATCTGAGGAATTTCCTGTGTGAAGCATGGACCGGGATGTGGGAGTAGGCGTCCTGGAGGTCCAGCGTCGCCAACCAGTCCCCCGCTCTGATGAGGGGAAGGATGGAGTTGAGCGAATACATCCTGAACTTCTCTTTGATTATGAAGTTGTTCAACCTCCTGAGGTCCAGGATAGGACGTAGGCCCCCTTTCTTCTTGGGAATAAGGAAGTACCGGGAGTAGAAGCCAGTGTTGACCTCTCCCAAGGGTACTCGCTCTATCACTCTGGCCCGGAGGAGTTGCTGTAAGAGTTCCTGCAGCGGCTGTTGGAGGTGCTGAGGGGGTTGGCTGGTAGGTCGCTTGTGCTGACGTGGGAAGGTGGAGAAAGGCAAGCGGTAGCCCGACTGGACTATCTGCAGGACCCACTTGTCCGTGGTGATCTCTTGCCAGGCTGAGAGGAACAGCGACAGGCGACCCCCAACTGGGGCATAGTCAGAAAGCGGGTTCTTTCCCAGAGAGGGAGGGGTTGGACTGCTTCTGCTTACGCTGACGCGGTTGTTGTCGCTGAAAGGGCGCCTTTTGATAGCTTTGCCTCGATTTTGGCGTTTGCCACTGGCGGTTGGAGCCATAGAACTGTTTAGAAGAGGCGAATGGCTTCCTGGAGTAGCCCCCTCTCTGGTTCCAGGAGGGGCGTTCGAGTCCGTCTGCTGCTAGAGTCTTTAAGGTGGTGAAGTCCTCTTTGATATCTTTAACAGTGTCAGCTACCTTGTCCCCGAACAGGGAGTCACCTGAGCAGGGGGCGTCCGCAATCCGGTCATGGGTGTTGTCAGAGAGTCCTGAGGCTCGGAGCCACGCCCAGCGGCGGGCCGAGATGGCCGTGCCGGCTGTTCGGACGGCAGTGTCAAATGCGTCGAATGCGGTGCACATCAGATGCTTGCTGCCTTCGGCTAACTCCTGCAGATGGGTTGCAGCCGCTGATCGTGAGTCCTTGGGAAGATTTTGCAGAAGCTTTTTGAGGTCAGCTAGGAGGGAATCCTGGAAGAGGACGTGCTGAAATTGGTGGGCTGCTATTTTGGCGTTGAGCATGGCCCCTTGAAACACTTTCCTTCCAATGTCGTCTAGACGTTTGGGGTCCCGACCTGGAGGATGATTTGTCTGGGTGCGCATGGACTTGGATCTCTTGAGAGCTGAGGACACCACGATCGACTGGTGGGGCAACTGCGTTTTGGTGAATCCGGGTCCCGAGTGGACAATATATTTGGTGTCCATACGCCTGGCGAAGGCTTGACCGGATGCTGGGGACTGCCATAGTTGCAGCTGCTTGTCCTTCAATTTGCGGTGGAGGGGAAGAGCCATGGCTGGCTTCGGGCCGCTGAGGTACTTCATGACCTCTGGATCTTTTTCCTCTGTTGACTCCTCGGTGGTCAGACCCAGCTTGGAGACCACTTTCCTGAGGAATTTCGGGTAGGTGAGGTCCTCAGGTACCGTGGGTGGAGGCTCATCTGCCTCGTCCGTTGAGTTTTTGAAGTTGTCAGAGACTGGTGCTGAGTCCTCCATCTCAGAGCAAGGCTCCTGGTTCTCGGTGTCGCTCGCTCCGGAGTCCAGTCGTGCTGGTGAGGGAGATTTCTCTGAGGAGGGAGTCCGCGCTCTAGGCGAGAGTATGGGGTACTGAGAGTGAGCCTCTTCCGGGCTAACAGCCCTAGGATGCTGGTCTGGCTGCCTTGGAGCAGTCTGTTCCACCAGGCGTGAGAGCAGATTTAGAATGGCAGAAGAAGTGGATTCAGATCTGCTGCTCCTATGCCTTTTACTGTGATGAGAGATGGATCTTCTGGTGTCGGTGGAAGCGGCACGGGAGTATCTCTCCTCTGAAGGGGATAGATGTCTCCGCTTGGCAGACTTTTTCCTGCCTTTCTCCTCGTTGGAGCGCTGACAGGGGGGTGCCCTGTTGTCAGCGGTGTGCTCGTGGCTCCCTCGGCGGCGCTGAGGATCAGCGCGGTCTGAGGATGCAGGATGGCGTTCCCGGGGGGATTCCCCGCTTTTAGCCCGTTGATGTGACATCCCTCCGTGGCGCGGAAGAGCCGCGTCATCATCCGAGCCGGCGCGGCGTTCATAGGAGCCGGCGCGGCATTCATCAGAGCCGGCGCGGCGTTCATCAGAGCCGGCGCGGCGTTCGGGAGAGCCGGCGCGGCGTTCAGTGTCCCTGCGCCGGTGGGAGGAAGCCCGTACTTGCTGCTCCGGCGCCGAGGGTGAAGGGGCTGAGTCAGGAGGTCTTGAAGGGCTGCCCCGGGAGATCCTTTTGGCGCTTGATGACGAGGATTCGCAGCAGCCAATAAGATTGGAGGAGGCGTGTCCGGGGGCGTGGCCTGGCGGGGCCACGAGGGCAGCGCCATCTTGGCCGGACGGAAGACCGCGTGGTCGGGGAGACGGAGCTAGAGAAGAAGCAGCAGGAGAGGGGCTTACCGAGCTGGCAGAGGCCTCTCCGTGAGCAGGACATCCAGAGCGGTCAGCCTTCTTACCCAGCCGCGGTTTCTTAGAGGCAGCGTGTTTCGGAGCACCGGAGTGCTCGGCGGGGTTAACCGATCTGGATTTCTTACATGTCGATTTCTCCGTGTCCCGGGATGTGGAAGGAGCAGAGGGGGAGAGGTGATCTCGCAGAGACTGCTCCCGGTGTCTCTTGGCCCTGGGGGACATCCGGCCGCAGCTGTCGCAGTTCTCCACTATGTGAGACGTCCCCAGGCATTTGACACAGTCTTGGTGGGTGTCTGAGATATTCATATTCCTGTTGCAGGTAAGGCACTTTTTGAAACCTGGTTTTGTCCTTTTTTGGTCCTGTGTAGGCATTTAAAATTAAAGGGTGTAAGAGAGCTTGTAAGTCCGTCTTGATGCGAAGGCGGAAGGAAAAAAAAACTGGCCGGCTAGGGGCGGGCTGGGGAGGTGGGACCACCTCACACATGCTCAGAAGCCTCTGAGCTATAGAGCACTTCCGTCACGGCGCCGTCGGGGGACGACACCAGGTGTGGCTGACACATCCTGCTTGTCCTAGGAGAAGCACTGATACGGGAGGGGGAGGGGGTGGCAGCAGCAGCGCCGACGTAAAGGTTTGGATAGGGCAATAGATATCCTTTGGCTGACACTGACTACAAAGGAGATCTGATAAAAGAGCCCCTGTACTTTGCCAGAACCATGAATTAGCATTTTCACAGCACAAGAAGGGGTGATGTATTTGTGCCCCCCCCCCTTTCCTAACAGGGACCACTACCTCTCAACCCAGTCTTCTTTCTCCGACAAACCCAGATGGTAAGAGAGGAAATAAGCACATTTTTCCACTCCGAAGGAATTTGTGCCCCTCTTCCTACACCCCAAGTTACAGCCAAAACTTTAAGAGTCGCTCAGAACTGTTCTCCCCAAACGATCGTACAAAATTGAACGTCGCTGCAACCCGGGAAGGATCTTTATTTATTTCTCTTCTGCACGTTGTAATTTTTGCTTTCATCACGTCAGTTATTACTTGGTTAACCTATGTATGTAAATATTGTTAGGCCACGAAACATTCGTAAATCGGAGCAAGGAGGAGGAGTAAAACAGATCTGCCAGCCGCCCGGAGGTGTGTCCTGCCAGCTCCGCCTGTTTTTGCTGCAGCTGAGGCTACTCAGAAGGGCGGGGAGATATCATAGAACACTTTCATTTTTCCACGCTCTGAGTAGTCTGCTTTCTCCATGAGGCGTAGAGTCTGTTCACGAGCTGAAGCTTCTTCTAGGTCTATGTTACAAGTTTGCTGTTGATAGTAATGAAACAGCAGACGATGCTCTGATTAGGTGAGTTTGCCACGTGATGACCGACTTCTGGGTTACAGAGTAACTCCTAGCAGAAAAGGATGTTAACTAACTTCACAACGCAGGGAGGTTGGGGTAGGAATGTTAGGAATGGGGGTTTATGAACAGCAGTGGGCGGGGGCGAAGATTGAAATCGGGTTAGCCCGAAAGCTAAGGGGAGGAAAAGCGCTTGCGACAAACTGCTCTTTTCAGCTCGTCTCTGGTAGGAGAAACTACTTGGTCAGTTAAAAAAGAGGAAACGAGCAGCTGTTATCTAATCTTGCCCTTGTTAATAGCTGAAGAAGTCCATCCTGCTACGCAGCAAATAAGTGCTTTAATATCGGTCTAGTATTTGTCAGTGAATTGTGGCATAGCAGTTTAGTGATCTATTTCTCATGTATAATTCTCATTCTTTTTGCAAGAAGCCTGTAGGAGTTAGCTGAGCAGGCCCGAAAGTAGTCCTGCAGGTGGTATTTTTAAATACTACAAAAAAATTTGAACCTAAAAAGAGGGTTAAGCAGGGCTGACCCCAGAGTTGGTTCGTGGTGTTGGAGCCCCTCCCCCGCTGCCAAAATCTATTGTTTAGCTCTGCAGGCCCCTTTTTACTGCCCCACGGAAGCTGTCACTCTTCCTAGTTTGCCTAGTGGTTGGACTGGCCCTGTGGTTAACTATCTTTCAGGAATTTATTTTTAGGGGGGGGAGGAGAGATTTTATAAATGATATAAGCCAAAACTTCATGCATGTATGATGTTAGTGGTCACCAGCAGCATGTAGACAAGGAAGTTGGTATTGGTCATTTTAATTTGGTGGTGTGGGAAAGCCGTGTTTCCTAAACTGTGGGTCTGGACTCCAAATTGGGGTCACACAAATTGTGCTGTCACTCTCTTTCTCCCCCCCCCCCCCCGACTTCCACTATGACCTATACCCAATAGAAGTAGCTAACATAGGGCCTGTGAGTCAGTGAGTCCAGCTCCCTTCCTCTTGTGCAAAGTTCTTGTTAGACTGCAAACTACCCAGAGTATTGTGGTTGCACATGGACGCACGCAGCCCTGTGCTCACTGCTCCTGTCATTGTGCTTTGGATAAGTGGGGGGTAGGGTAAGGTGGACAAGGGGGAAAAAGCTATCTTGTTTGCATCATCTGGGTTCATTTGAAGTTTTAAGCATTAAAATGAGGTAGTGTTGAACAAGATTTGGGAAGCACTACCCTAAAGCCAACCAAATGCTTGCGGGGATGGGGGATGGCACATATGAAAGGTACTAGGATCAAAATTGGCATGTCATTTACTCCCAAAAGAGTACTGAAGGCATTTACTAGAACAAAGGTTCCCAACCTTTTTGGTTGTGTGGACTCCTTAATGTTCAAAACGTTCAGAGACCCTCTGCTTGCTCGCTCCCTCCCCCCCCCCCCATCCATCAGTTTTAGTCTCTCTACCCCCTCCCCCTAGATAGTTCACTTCAGTCTCTCTCTAGCCAGTCCTTACAGCCATCTCTTCCCCACCAGTCTTATTTCCCCCCCCCCTTCTGTGTTGCTCAAACGTGCTGTAATAGGACCCCCAGGGGTCTGCCACCCACAGGGTAGGAGGATCCAGAATATGGGGACGGGAGTAGGGTTAATGAGTTCCTCTAAATAGCTAGTCATGCCAAAAAGCAAAACTCTTCTTTTTGGAGCCCCATTCAAAACGAGAGGGGAAGTATATGTGGAATGGGGAAATCACAAGGAGTTTTTTCTTCAGAAGTAGTGGATGATTTTTGTGCTCACTGTTTCCAAAAAAAAAAAAAAAGTAGGTAGTATGGAGGATGGCAGGAATCCTGGCAACCATTCAGTCATCAGCTCATCTTGTGAGTTTCATTTTGAAAACCTCATTGCCTGGATGTTGAAATAACTAAAAGTTCCTTGTCAACTTTTTGCATGCCAGTATGGGTGAAATAATTTGCAAGCTGAAATCTGTGGCCTCCGAAAAGTATGAAAGCGAGCCCATATTGGCTAGAAATGGACCAGAGGAGGACAAGACTACTCCATATGTGAGCATCAATGGAAACGATGTTGGCTACTTGCCGTATGTTGAGATTGAAAGTCGAGACGGTGTTGCTTGTCCTACCTGTCAAGGTGTGGGAAGGATTCCCAAGGGTATGTGTTTAAATATGTTTGTGGGTTTGTTTCGGGGGGGGTTTCTTTATGCCAAGCTGTCTTGTGCTCCCCCAGGCTTATGGTGCCAGGTATTTTCACTTGCAACTGTCTGAAGGTTTTCTATAAACTTGCAATACCCCTGCCCAATCTTAGCCCAGTTATCAAAAGGCCGAACATAGGTCAGTCACTACATTGCAGCTCCTGCTGTATCCTATTATGTGCCTACACGAGCCTGGCCAGCAGGGGTGTCTCCCTCTTCAGGGCAGTGACCATTGCCTCTATGGCATCTTCAACCTGCCTGGCTGGAAGAATACTCCACAGCCATTGGGCTGCTAGAGCAGCTCTGTTCCATGAGGCATATATCTATTTTGCAAAGTCAGAATCTAAGCATGCGCCTCTGACGTGGCAGCCTCCTCTTCCTCCATCTCCTCCTTTTGAGCCTCTATTTGGGATCTGATACCCTGAACCTTTATTTACAATCACTTGAGGGATTTTTTTTCTCTTGTTATAGTATTGCGCTTCCCCTCTGCCCCCAGTATATCTAGTCTGATCAATGCAATGATAGTCCTGGTCGGCAGAAGTCTGCACCTGGTCTCCTCCAGAAACCCAGCAAGTTTGTCTTTGAATCCGGCCACTCCCTCCTCCCTAAGGGTCTGTGAATACTTTCTCTGCCATAGCCCCATAGAATCCAAGGAACAGAAGATCCAATACTGAGATCAATGGGGAACCAGCCAGATCTCATTGCAAGTGAGGTTACTTTGGCTACAACAGGAGTTCTCCGTGCACAGCAGAGTAAGTCAGCCACATGTAGGTGCCCACCGTCTCACGGCGGCAGTGCCTCAGATGGAAGTGGGTCTCCCTATGCGGCAAAGAGACTCAAAATCCCTCTGAACTATGGAACATCACACGTCCCTATGGTGATGAAGGCTGGCACATGCTTAGAAGAACTCAAACACCCCCTCTGAGCTATGGGAGAGCCTGTTCTGTCTGAGGCGCCATTATTGGATGACAACACCTATATGTGGCTGACTCATCCTGCTTGTCCTAGAAATAGTTACCACTGGGCCAGTGAGAACTGGATTTTTATTTGAAATTTGTAGGATATGCCACTTTTAAGCACAAAAATTCTTTAAATGTGTGTAAAATTTCTCTTACACTAAATATCTATGCTCTTACAGGGGTCTCCAAACCTGCCCTGGAGGGCTGCAACACTGCCAAGTTTTCAGGATATCCCTAATGAATATGCATGAGTGAGAGAGTTGCATGAACTGCCCCCATTGTATTTGAATTGATCTCATTCATATTCATTAGGGATATACTGAAAACCTGGCTGGTTTGTGGCCCTCCAGGACTAGATTGTGAGACCCCTGCTCGAGCCCATCTCACCTGGCTTCCATTTTTGCCAGTAATTAAAAGTGCATACACAGTTTTATTACACGTAGGTTCTAAGGAATTCTATTGTTTGACAACTACGCCCTGTTTAGAGCAGCCTAATAAATGCTAGTTAACATAAATTTATAATTAGATGGGGATAAGCCAACATAGAAAAGTTTCAATTTGTGTTTATTTTTGTTTGTTTTTAGATCAGGAGAAGGAACTGGTGGCTTTGATCCCGTACAGTGACCAGCGACTGCGACCAAGACGAACGTAAAGTAGTCTCATTTCTAATGGGGTTAGAGATGGCTCTTGGCAGCTTGTGCCATCCATAAAATGACCGCGGTGACTGGCTGGCCGCCTGCCTGCCTCTATATTTGTTTAAAATCTATGCCGTCTCTTTGCAAGTTGTCGTGGCACTCGATAACAAAATGTGGGCTGTAGATATGTGAGAGCACACTGTTGTAAAAAAGAGGCGTGATCAGAAACGCAGCCGGTGAGAGGGAGGAAAGGGCTCTTCAAAGCTGTAGCCTTGCTTTCAGTATGTGGTGGTGCCTTCTAGGGCTTTGCTAATGCCACCACCTTCTCTTCCTTTGCCAGGACGTCATTTGAATCTGGTTACAGTTTGCTGTTAGGTCAAAGAACTCCATGTTTTTATTATCTTACAAGGCTGGCTACAGGTACTGTTGGGAGGAGTCTTGCAGCTGCAAGCAATTTGGCATATGTGTGTGTGGTGTGTGTGTGTGTGTTTGGAAATAAAACTTCTAGAATGCGTTTTTATGCTTGTGGAATGCATTGGGTACCGAAAATTAAGTCCAGCACCTATGCAAGCTCCCCCTCACCATAGGTACCAGCTCTGTGGGTGCACTGGGTGCTTGCGCATCGGCAATATTGAGCAAATGTCTTTCACTGTGTGCAGGGAGGGGTAATTTTTGGTTTGAACACACCACAATGAACCTAAAAGGTTGGCCGCTTCTCATCTCTTCCCCTCGCTCATGAAACATACCCAGTATGGGTAGTGCGAGCCTCCCCCCCTCCCCCCCCCCCACCATCACTGCCTTGCTTCACTCTCCACCCACACCCTCATCACAGAACAGGTATAGCTTTGGTAACACCAGTGGAAACTAAACGCACAAGATGAGCAAGTTTAGCTGCACTTATACAGCGCTTCCACCCAGCTCTAGAGGGACCACATCCAAGATGTGAAGTTGGGTGATCAAATGGTCTCGAGACTGCCAAAGCCTGGTAGTGGTGGCTTTGGACGCAGACCCCCCAAGTACTGGGAACCAGTGGGCCTCCTCTGCCCACTTTTTCACACAGACAAGCAAAACCTTTCCATCAAAGACTCAGCATTTGACCTGGCAGCCTAGAAGTGACAGAAGTACCCAACCTCTCCTCCCAGGCCACCTTAACAGAAGGTTGAGCTACATGCTTGGGATCCCACAAGTAATTTCATATACTGTCTGATCTAACTCAGCTGACACGTTTGCTTCCTTGCTTTGTTGTTGTTGTTTGTCCTCAAAGCTATCAATCATCAACTAATTGTTATAGTTTTGCTTTATTACCTGTATGACTTCTAAGTTAAGGTTGCTTTATAATTTTATGTTCTGTGCAACTTTCTCTTGTTCCTTTGTATACTGCTTTGATTCATTTACTAAGCGGTATATAAAAACAAACAAATAAAAATAAAATGGAGAAGCTGGGCAGGGCTGGTGCTAGTATCTCCTGGAGCCCTTCTCTCTCAGCCAATGACCTCTGACTGCACCCACAATACTGTTTTTAATAACACCTTAGTTTTACTATTTCTTTCACCTTTTGCCATTTTATTTCTCATTACCTCCCTTTTTTTGCCTCCATTTTGGCCCCCCACTGGCATGCTCACATTGCTTTCTGTTGTGCCAGCCCTGAAGGTGGGATTGGAACTCAAACTTGTAGGCCTAATCGGGCTTTGTTCTAACTCTATAGCTGCTCTGGGCCAGCTTTTCGAACGCTGGCAGGGTGGATTATAAATGTATTAAAATATAACCTCAAAGCTTTCCTTCTGTGGTTCTCCCACAGGAAACAATATGTCTCTCTCGCCGTGGCAATATGCCTGCTCATGTCTTTTCTGGCCATCTTTTTCCTGTTCCCCCGCTCTATTGTCGTGACTCACGCGGGGCTGAACTCCTCTGTGGTTACGTTTGCAGAATCGTCACAGAGTATAAACCTCAGCACCACGGTAAGAGCCTGTGCTTGTGTTGTGAAAATAGTCATTTGTGATTTGCCTGGGACTTTAGCCGAGTTGTTTATCTGCTGCTTTTTTATGGCCCTATCTAGAAGTGGGCGTTTTGGTCACTAGACCAGTGGGTTCCGGGGTTTTCTATCCTGACTATGACTAAGTACAGATAGTGTAGGTAATTTTTTTTTTTTTTTTCCTGTGATTGGGAATTTTCACATAGTTGCATGATCTCCTGGGCTCCTTGGCAGCCCTGTGTTTTTTCTAAGGGTGTGCAAGATTTAAAAAAAAATTAGTTTTTGTTTCAAACAAAGCTTTTTGCAGTTTTCATGGGGTTTTTTTCACACATTCATGCCAAGAACTTATTTGCGTGTGCAGATAAATTGTACACACATGAATTCGTAGGTATACATGCAGACAAGTGGATTTGTCTCTTTTAAAGTGCCCAGAACAAACCAAATATAGGCTGAAAAGTGCACACTCTCTCTAGTGCTTTCCCCACACAATACTCGATCAGTAAGATACTGTGGTGTGTGAATTTTTTTGGCAGGTATCTAGATCCACACTGTAGAAGTACTTAGTCCCGTATCTATAATCTAGTGTAATACACACTGGAGTTACTTATCAGTGTGTGTCTGTCTTTTTAAAGAGAAATGTTTTTACCTTACTGATATGCTACAATATACCATAGATGGCACGTTCATCCCTCCATTGTGTCTTTTTGTTTTTCCTAGAATGTGCTGAATATATCGAACCGAAACTTCCATGGAATTGGTGTGACGCGGCTTGATGTGGAGGTGCTGCTGGTGGCGATGGTGATCGGCAAATCGAGCACCAGCAACGTGACAACTGTAGGACCTTTGGGCAACAGCCAGGTAAACCATTCTCCTCGAGGGGGGGAGGGGGAATTTCTGCTCTTACTCAGACACCATTCTATCTGGTGCATTTGGTTTTTGTCTTATCTCGTAAGCATAGATTGTAAAAGACACTTTTTCATGCAGTGCATGTATGTATCATGGTTCCTTTTTAATTGTATATCTCTTGTTTCCATTAATAGATCTATTACACGGTTAATAACACCATAAAAGACAACAGTACATAGTAAGTGGCGTTTGAGGTGTGGGCTGGGATTTTAGTGTCTTCCTCCCCCTCGCAAGTGTGGCTCTTCTGTTTCTGAATCAGAGAATATAGTCTAAGAATCTCTACCCTTCCACCCACTTTGCCAGGTGCAGCTCTGAGCACATTGTTATCTCTCTGTGCCAGAGTGCAAATCCTGACGCAGTATGACCTTGGGCACATGATTCAAGTCCCCTGGCACCAGCAGCAACTGTGCTGTCCTGTGTTCAGCGACTTGTTAGATGCCATGTAGGGTAACAGTTCTTAACATCTAATCTTTATGATGGCTTCTGAGACAAAGGGTTAATCTGATATTTTATAGTTACATTTTCAGTTGAATAGAGAGCTCCAGAGCTATAGTGTGACATGCTCGGGGTCGTAGAGCTGGTGTTCTCCTAGTTCACGGTTCTTGATCGTATACATAAAGAACAGATGCACACAGGCAATGTGGGAATTTTAGCATCTTTTTGACTGTGTTCTGCTCTGGCAGTTCTCTAGTTCTGTTTGGCTTCCAGCTCACTCGGAGCCAAGGCTTTGCTCCGACACCATGAGCCCTCATTCACAGCTACTGGAGATTTTAGATTCCCCTCAACTGACTTTAATTCAGCCATAACAGTGAAGCTGTTTGGCTAGGGCCATAGAGAAGGACTCCTGGGTTAGATGGGGGATCCCATGGGAAGTGGCTTTCAATGGCAACACCTAAGGGGTGGAGGATTCAATGCAGCACTACCACTGGGCTGGCCGCCGTCCACTGCTTGCAGTGAGGTGAACTCTTCTGTGTGTATATCTCTCTTTTAACTGTCTCTAACATTTTCAAAGAGCTTAAAGATGCTTATGGATGAGAGAGAATCAAACTTAGCTTCTGAACAGAAATAATACAAAAATCTTATACAGTTGCATGCTGATTTTCCTAATCTTAATTTTATGTAAGCCTAATTTTTTATTCATGTATATACTTTATTCGTAGCAACTGTAGGGTAGTTTGTATTCCCTGGGAATTAATTTTCTTAAGAAATGGGGAGAATCTTTAGAGCCAGTATCTCCAAGAAATGGAGGGGTGGGCTCCACAGGCCCTGGCCCACCAAAGCCTTGCTGCTGCGATCGCTGGCCTTCCCCATCCTGTTTGCCTACAGGGATCTGATCTCCTGCAGGCAGACAGGAGAGGTCTTTCCTACGATCGTGGGGTGCCGGGTGGTTATCGCAGCAGAGACCCCTCCTGTCTGCCCGAGCGAGATCCTGTCTCTGCAGGCTGACAGGAGGGGAAAGCTGGCGATTGTAGCCTCTGAGTTAAGATGGACCAGGAACAGTGCACACCTCAAGGTGGGGGGTGACAACGATTTGTCATCTTGAATGATGTAAGACTGGTGATTATTCAGTGCATGAAAATAACTTTATTTTTTTTTTATTCCCTCCCCCACCAGCAATATTTGTACCTGGTCTAAAATCAAAGTTCACAATGTGCTGTTGCATATACAGTAAGTCATTAAGTGCCTTGAGGGGGTGTGTTTTTTGTTTGGGGGTGGGGGATGTTTTGATTTTTATAAATTGCTGAACTCTGCTTGGAACTGTTCCTGTCTGATACTTGAAATGCTTGTGGCAGGTAATTACCCCTCCTCCCACACACACTCTGCCAAGCAAGGCTGTTTGGTCTAGGACAATAGTTCTCAACCTTGTCCTGGGGACACCTAGCCAGTCAGGTTTTCAGGAAGATCACAATGGATATGCAACAGAGGCAGTGCATGGACCTCTAATATGCACATTCGTTGTGATCTTCCTGAAAACCTGATTGGTTAAGGTGTGCTGAGGACCAGGTTAAGAAACCTGAAGAGCGTCTCTTCCCAGCAGATTCTAGCTGTGAAAGATGTGCAACAGTGATGCATTGACATGTTGAGAGGTCCATTTTGCATCACTCTGGTGCAGGGCTGACTGCCATAGCAGTTTCATACAGCTATAGATAATGACACTGACGTGAGGGGTAGCAGATTTCTATTTCCTGTTACTAGTACTAGAAGCTTTGCTTTTTACGAGTTGGTCTGCAACATAGGTGATCTGGATTGAGAATCTGCCTTTCTCCTTAACCCCCTGACTGCTAGTGATCTGTTGCGAGCATGGCAACCCTTCAGCCCTCAATCTGGTAAGGTTTCCCCTGAGCCATCCAGTCATGCCATCTGGAAAAGGGGCTTAGTGGGGCAGTGGAATTTAAAATAAAATTTTAAAAAAAATCTAATCTTTGTTGCAGGGCTTGTGTTCTGCACAGATATTTAATCCTGCTTGTCCTAGAAATAGTTACCCTTTGATGTAAAGTGAGCTAATTTCCTTATTGTCAAAGGAACCCTTTTGCGTAACGAGCATTACATAAAATAAAATGAGCCGTGGAGTTGGCATGTGGTAAACATTAGTTTTTAAAAAGGAAAAAAAAGGCTTCTAAATATGGCTTTGGGATAAATGATAAAACCACCAAGTCAGTCGTTAACGCTGGTCTGTTGTGGGCAGTGTATCCAAATGGTTAGGTTTCCACACACCATAATAAGAATGAACCTTGCTCGCAAGCCAGGATGTGTTGGCCACCATCTTTCTCTCTCACGTTTAATGCTAGTATTCCTCTTGATGCTTACTTTGGGCCTCTGAGAGCCTGTGGAGTTTATAGGGTGTTAACATGTATAAGCAATATATCAAGGTACATGTGGATGCTTATATCTAACTGGTGATGCCCAATACAATGGGACAGTCCTTTTTTGACAGATTTTCTTGGTCTAATAGCGTATGTTGGTACTGGAGAATCTTCTTTGTATCAAGTACAGAATAAGTTGCTTGGCACTGATATATCTATTAGTAACGATTAGTTCTGTTTTTTAATCCTATACCACAGTGTCTGGTTTCTTTGCATCGAGCCCTTTATTAGCTAGAATTCAGGACGTCTCATCCGCTACTCTTTTTATCTGCTTCTTGGAACCGCTTGAGCAGCTTGGTGAGCAGTGGGGGATGTCCCCAGTGAGGCCAGGTCTCTGGGTATCAGCTGGACCAGTCCTGAGGTTACCCATTACAAGCATGGACTTTGTGCAGTGTGAGTGTTTTTTTGGTAAGGTAATTAGGTTAGGTAAAGCGCTGATGCTGGACCTGGTTCTAATAATACTCAACCACCTGGTAGCTTTAACTTGGCCCCTGCTCACTTAGGTAAAGAGATGTCTAGGATCAGCTTAGCGTTTTTGTTAGTTGAGATGTGCTTAAGTGTCGCCCTTGCATCGTTGCAACACTTCCCCTCCCCCCCTTTCCAGAACAGTCCTGTAGCAATGCATAGCTGGGAGCGTACTGTTGCTCGCAGAGCAGAGTTTGAGATTTATGTTGGCTGCGGTCTCTGCAGGTAAGAGTGCTGATGCTCTTTGCTGTCTCTTAGGCTGTTGCCTTGGGCAGTGGCTTCTAGGCTTGCTTGACGGTTAAGCCAAATCTATGTAGACATTGAGAATGGCAAACGTGTGCAGGGAATTAAGCTGTGCATTTAGATGCTGTCAGTTTTGCTTCACAGCCTGTGGGGTGGGCTTAGAACCTAGGTGCGATCATGGCGGCGGTGGGGGGAGGGGTGCTCTGATCTCATCAGAACCCAGTACAGGTGTTGCAGGGATACAGCACAGGCAGCTGATCTTCCTCTGACCTCTGCGCAAGCGTCATGATACTACTACTACTTAGCATTTTATATAGCGCTACGCACGCAGCGCTGTACAGAAATATAAGCAAAAAGACAGTCCCTGCTCGTCAGAGCTTACAATCTAGTCAAGACAACACAGAACAATAGACAGATCGGGAAAACAATTATGGTGACACGGAGCAATAGTTCGGGATAAAGCAAAGTATGGGGTAAAACAAAGTTTGGCAATTAGTTTTAGACATGACAAAGGACGGGAGTCAGGTTAGGACAAAGGGTAGAAGTCAGGATCTGAAAGCGACAGTGAAGATGTGGGTTTTCAACCTGGACTTGAAGAGGGCCAGGGAGGGTGCCTGGCGTATAGACACAGGTAGGTTGTTCCAGGCATATGGTGCAGCAAGGTGAAAGGAACGAAGTCGGGAGTTAGCGGTGCGAGTGGAGGGCCTAGATAGAAGTAATTTGTTAGAAGAGCAAAGTTCCCAAGAGGGGATGTAGAGAGAGATGAAAGGTAATGAGGGGCTATAGAGTGAACGCATTTATAGGTCAGGAGGAGAAGTTTGAATTGGATGCGGAATTGGATAGGGAGCCAGTGAAGCGACTTGAGAAGAGGAGTAATGTGGGCATGGCGAAGCTGGCTAAAGATTAGTCGAGCAGCATAATTTTGAATAGATTGAAGGGGAAGAGATGGCTCACAGAGAGACCAGTAAGGAGAAGGTTGCAGTAGTCGAGGCAAGAGGAAATTAAGGAGTGGACAAGGGTTTAGTAGTGTGTTCAGAAAGGAAGGGGCAGATTTTGCTAGTGTTGTAGAGAAAGAAGCGGCAGGTCTTAGCTACATGTTGGATATGTATGGAGAAGGAGAGAGAGGAGTCAGATAACTCCCAAGTTGCAGGCTGAGGAAACCGGAAGGATTGTAGAGCCATCCACCGAGACTGAGAAGGGAAGGAGAGGAGGGAGGGGGGGGGGAAGACAAGGAGTTTAGTCTTGGCCATGTTCAGTTTCAAGCGACGGTGAGACATCCAGGCAACTGTGTCAGAAAGGCAGGCAGAGATCTTGGTCTGGATTGCTGGAGAGAGATTAGGCGTAGAGAGAGATTTGGGAGTCATCAGCATAGAGATGGTATTGAAAGCCATGGGAGGAGATGAGCGTACCAAGGGAATGGGTATAGAGGGAGAAAAGGAGCGGACCCAGGATGGATCTCTGGGGTACACCAACATGGAATGGGGTGGGAGAGGAGGAGAAATCATCAGAGCATATACTAAAGGAGTGATGGGAGAGGTAAGAGGAGAACCAGGAAAGTACAGAGCCCTTGAAACCAAGCGAGGAGAGGGTGGCGAGGAGAAGATTGTGGTCAACAGTGTCAAAGGCAGCAGAGAGGTCGAAGGATGAGCACGGAGTAGAGGCCCTTAGATTTAGCCAGGAACAAATCACTGGGACTCTTGTAAGAGCTGTTTCAGTGGAGTGTAAGGGACGGAAGCCGTATTGTAGAGGGTCCAAGAGGGCCTGAGAGGTGAGGAAGTCAAGGCAGCGGCGGTGGACTGCTTGTTCAAGTAGTTTAGATATGAAGGGAAGGAAGGAGATGGGTCGGTAGTTAGAGGGACAGGTGGGATCGAGTGAGGGTTTCTTGAGGAGAGTTGTGACCATGGCGTGTTTGAAGTCTGCAGGGACAGTTGCAGTGGAGAGTGCAAGGTTGAGAATAAGAGATGGAAGGGACAATGGTGGGGGAGATAGTTTAAGAGATGGGTGGGGATAGGATCAGAGGAACAGGTGGTGGGTTTGGAGGAAGAAAGGAGTGCGGTTTCCTCATCTGAGATCGTAGGGAAGGAGGAGAGGGTAGCAGAGAAAGTATGGATGGGGGGGAGAACTGGGGAAGAGGCAAGGTAGATGAGGAAGTAGGGCATTGGAAGGTAATCTTGTGTATTTTGTCATGGAAGTAAGCAGACAGGGTTTGGGCAGACAGGGAGGGTGGGATGAGGGGCAGGGGCACCTTGAGGAGAGAATTGAGGGTATTAAAGAGGCGGTGAGGATCGGAGGCAAGAGAGTTGGTCAGGTGAATGTAGTAGTATTGTTTGGCACGTGCTATGGCTGACTGGAAGGAGCCAAGAATGAATCTGACGTGTATAAGGTCTTCCGGGGAGCGGGATTTGATCCATGCACATTCAACAGAATGGGCACAGGTGCGTAAATAGTGGGTTGTGAATGAAAGCCAGGGCTGGGGTGCAGAACATCTGACAGGACGTGGGGTAGGTGGGGCAAGGATGTCCAGAGCCGAGGATAGTGCATCATTATAGGAGGTTACTGCCTCGTTGATGGACATAGAGGACATAATGGAAGAGGGAAGAGATGGAGAAATGGTGGAGGAGAGAGTCAAGGAATCAATATTATGAAGGTTTCAGAGGTGACAGGGTGAGGTTGAGACGGTGAACGCTGAAGATTAAAGCTTAAAAGGTGATGGTCAGATGAGGGAAGGAATGAGTTAAGGAGGTTCGAGGGAGAGGAATTGGAGAAGAGTATCAGGTCAAGGCAGTGGCCATGCTGGTGGATGGGGGCAGTGGAACAAAGTTGGAGGTCAAATGAGGAGGTGAGGGCGAGGAGCTTTAAAGCATGGGGATCAGAGGGGTTATCAACATGAATGTTGAAATTGCCAAGAATAAGAGAGGGGGAAGAGGGATCCAGGAAGTTGGTAAGGAAGGTAGATACGGATTTGTTGGGTGGGCGATAGATGCCTCTTCCTCTCCGGGTAACTGTTGTGGAGAGGCAAATGGAGTGGACTTCAAAAGAGAAAGGAGTGAGACTGAGGCAGCATGAGGGGTTGGAATTGGCAAGAGGGAGAAAGTAGAAGCCCAACACCATCACCACGGCCAGTGGAACGAGGCTTATGGGAGAACTGGTAGCCTCCGTGACAGAGAGCACCAGTAGATGCAGCATCATCTGGGAGGAGCCAGGTCTCAGGGCAAGAAGATGTAGTGTTAGAGAGAAAAAGATCATGGGTAAAATCAAGTTTATTAGAGAGTGATTGTGCGTTCCATAAGGCACATGAGAACAGGAGAGTGGAAGGGGAAAGGAGGGGGGATATGGATGAGGTTGGAGAAGTTACATGAGGATTTCTTTCTGGAGTAAGAGAGAGATCTTGAGGGGCAAGGGTAAGGGTGAGTATCTCTGGATGAGTGTGCCTTCCATGAGGCACATGAGGGAGGGGGAGTAGAAGGGGATCTCTTCTTGAGAGAGACAGAATTCTAAAGGGGCTAGGATTAAGGTTGGTGTCTTTGGATGAGTGAGTGGCGCAAGAGGGAGGGAGAGTGGAAGGGGAAAAGAGGGATATGGATGAGATTAGAAACATTTTTTATGTGAGGAACGTTTCTTAGAGAGAGAGAAAACGGTGGGGGGGGGCAGGGTTGGGGTGGATATTACCTGATGAGAGGAGGAGTAGTAGAGAGCGGGGTAAAGAGGAGGCTGTACAGCAGAAACAAGGGTGAGGTTGCCTTAGAGAGAGGGGCTGGTTGAATGCGGGGGAGGGTTTGAAGCCCAAGAGCAGATGCTAGGTTAGAGGTCAGGATGGAAAGGTGAGGGGGAATAGAGGGGGGAGGAATGAGGGTGGTGGTAAGAGGGGAGGCAGTTGGAGTATGAGGAAGAGGACGACAATGATGTGGGGCCATAGAAGAGGAGTATTGGGGTATGCAGTGAATGGGGATTATATGCTATGCAATACAAGCATTGGGTAGCAAGGAGTCTATAGCCTGGGTAGCAAAGTTAATTGGAAGGAATGGGGTAATAGGAATTACACGATATGACTGATTAAGGGTAAGAAGACTTCAATAATTCCACATACCACCTTCAGACACTACCCTGGGGGGAGGGGGGTCCATAGTAAAGTGCTGAGTTCTACTTCTTTTGTAGAAAGTATGTAAAAGATGGACTGCAGTGTCGTGTTAGAGATAGACAGATTGGTAACGCCAAGGGCCACTTCACTTTGATCCCTGTTTGTGGATGTGACATCATAACTGTTTTGTTGGAAACACTATTAGAGCTAAGTAACTTTCTTTTACTTCCAGGGGTACGTTGACCTGCGCCTACCTGGGTCACTCGGAACAACTCTCGTTTGATGGTTACCAGTATGTGGATTGCCGGAGCAACACAACCATTCCCCATTCTCTGCATCAGCTGCCGCCCTGACCCAGGAGGAAGGTGGATGAAGTGGGATTCTGCTTTCTATACAGATTAGGTCTCCGAGAGAATTATGATTAAAGTGGGGATGGGTGGTGCTGGTTTTTCTGGAATGCATCCATTCATTTAGTCACCTGATGTTACATATGTGGGTAGGTATTTGGTCTGTGGGATTTTCTTTTTAATGTGTTGTGCCAGGGGCTTATGCATTTACGTGCATCAAAGAAGGCTTCAGCCCTGCCCAACTAGCCTTTTAAGCCAACCCTGGCTTTAACAACCCCCTCCTGACACATGCTGGTACCTGCAGTGCTGATGATACATACCAGGCTGATGTCCTGCCTCCCTGAGCTATATATCATGTGACAGCTTTCAGACCCTCAGAATCTGAGCCCTTTGAGGATTCTGGAATTTTCAGGACTGAAGCAAATCTGAGCCACCCTGTTCCTTGACGATATCCCTCAAAGAATGGGTAATGGAGAAAATTCATTAGCTGCTATAAAGTATTAGAAGTATATGGCATATTTTTGTTTCTGCTGTACTATTTTTATTAACATTACAGTGCATAAACATTTCAAGGTGAACAAAAAATAAGGGAGTCTTGTTAATTTTTTTTCTGAAGATCCATCAATTTTAGCGCTAAGCAGAATTGTTAGTTCATTTTCTTTCTCGAAGTGCCATACATGGAAGTTGATGTGCTTTTTGGTAACAAACTGCACCACAGTGGGGCCAAATTTAAAATTAATTCAGTATCTTATGTAAGACCTTTTTAGATCTTCCACTAACACGAAGGAAGCCATTTTGTCTAATGGCAATGTGGCATTACACCAGGGGGGAAGATAAGTCAGACACTGACAAAATGGTGGATTACTTTCTCCAAACTCTGGCCAGTGGAGAAACATGTCTGCTAGACTGCCCAACCCTTCAGTAACTAGAGGATGTTGTCCAGTGTGAATGTTTTTCTGTGCAGTTTTGTTTTTTTAAGTGACAAGGACTTCCTCTGACACCAAATCTGCTGAGTAGCTCACAGTTGACCTTTTGTTTGTGTTTAAGTAAATTCAGTATGTCTTGGTGTCAAAAACTGAGTGAGTGATGGGTCAGACTTTCTTTTTTTTAATGTGATTTGGAGTAGTTCCTGTTACCTGTTTATAAATCTATGTTCAAGGGATGCCCAAAGGGGCTGTAACGTTGAATCCAGAGCAACACTTCCAGTATGTCGGTGAAACTCGTCGTCCTGTGCTTTGGGTTAAAACCTTTGTTCATACTGAGCTATGGCACTTGCCCTTTACTTGCTGTAAATCCTGACCGATGCACCCCCTCCTATTTTTTCCAATCTGTTTTACTACATTGAGATTCCTTTTCTTCATTGCTTAAAAGACAAAATGAAGTGTTCTTGGGGGCTGATGTTTAATAAAAAATTAAATTTAAAAATCAGTGTGAAAACAGCTCTTGTGTTCTTGCCTTGTCCTCTTTTTGCTTTTCCTTACATGTAGTAGTACCTCTCCCCCCCCCCCCCCCCCCCCCCCATCATCACCAGCACCAAGAAGCGGTGTTTTGAGGCTGGTGTGGTGCCTAATCCTGGGAGAGCTACACCTCCTTGTTTTCTAAAAGGATGGAGACTTCTGAAGCAAAAACTCCTCATGGAAGCTTCCAGAGTGCATGGATAATCCTATAATTACTCTTGAAGGCAACAGTGTAAAGGTGGCTTATTAGCTGTCAGTGTCCCTTCAGCTCTTTTCTTAAAGAATAAACATTAATAGATCATAAGTAGTCCATACTTGAGTACTAAAAACAGAAAAGTATAATCTTTCTAGATCTATAGCCTTGTTTGTTAGTGTCTCGGTACCTTGGTTTTGGACGGCTACCCAGCATGGGGACCAGGCCTTAATCATTAAGTGTTTAATTAGTGATATTTTTCCCACCCAGTATGTGTCAACAGGAAACTGTACTAATGATGAACTTCTATCATGTGTAAAGCAGTAAGTCCTATAAAATTTATCAGACTAGTAACCAAAATATTAATGTAGAAGAGGTGCAATTGGAACCTAAGCTGAGCATGGATAGGTAGCTGTTGGATTGCGGGTAGGGTGTTTTCATTATAGCAAATGCACAAATTGAGTGCTTTGACAGGAATTATCTTTTGGCAGATACCCATGCTTTAGTAATAGATTACTGCAATGTTGTGTAGTGGGGTACCAGCTGATGCAACTTTGGCTGCTAAGGTGATCTTTGTGAGAAACAAACATGATCAGGTGATGGCCCTTTTAAGGGAGTTGGCGTGGTTGCCAGTAATTCAGAGTCCAATTTTTAAGGTCTATGCTTGGTCTTTGCATTTTTGGTGATGGGTCAACCCTTGTCTGTGGTAAATTTTGCTTCTGCTTTAAGTGATGGGCAGGGCTTTAGGCCTATCCCAGAAAGATCTGGTGGCAAGCCTTTGCTTTCCACTGATAAGACTAAACATTATACAAAAAGCAATCTTGCTGGTGTTCTGTACCTGGGTAAATGTTAAGTGACTGTGCTTCTGGAAACTTGTAAAGGCAGTGGTGTTTGGACATTGGGGACAGAGAGGATAGGCTAGTAGGTGGCGGGGGAGTTCTGGAGGCATTTTTTGTATCTTGATTACCTGTGGGACTTGTTTAATGTTTTCATTATAAGCCAGGTGTCAAGAATCAGTGAATGAATGACTAAAAAATAGCTGAGCCTGGATTTAGATCAGCTGCCTTCATTACATGTCATGCAGACAGAAGGTAAAGGCAAACTCTGCTGTCATACATGACACTATAGTGTGTTGACTTGCCTGTGGTTGTAGTCATGACCTGTATTGCCAGTCCTCCTGTAGAGGAGGTTTGGGGCGGGTTAAGAGGGTCCCTAAGAAATCACTGCAATACAAACTGGTAGCAATTGTTCTATTAAAATGTGGAAGCCAGTTCGGAGAAGAGCTCCATCACTACCGGCGTCCACACTATGGAACTCCCTCCCAATGAGCCTGAGGGCATTAAATGACATCACAGACTTCCACAAAGCCCTTAAAACCCTGCTCTTTACAGAAACATATGAGCATACCGACAACAGTCCCCACCCGAACAGTAATACAACTACCTCTGCCAACTAGACACCTACTCATCCCAACTAGACATACAAGGTAATTACCCTCATGTTAAATGTAAACCTCCACTTGTGATGTGACCACTTTGAAGGATAAGGTGGTATACAAATCTGTCTAAATAGTAAGGAAAGACAAGCATAGTGCCAACACTTACCTTAATTGTTGCTAGAGAACATGTATTGGAAAGCTATCTTGCAAGTTTGAGTTTGTTTGTTTGGATTTATTACTTCACAAAACAAAGTTTAAAAACAAAACAAAACTCCCATCTTCATAGGCTGAAGAAAGCACTTGTGGCATTGGTTCTTTCTTACAACCAATATATTGGAATTCTTTATTTATGAATAGCAAAGGATTTGTGAGATGCTGGGAGGCTTGAACGATTGCAGTTGTGACACTGATGATCTACAGTGGTCTTTGATGGTTGAGATACTTGGATAAGGTGTCAGACCAGGCAGGTGGCGTCTGGGTGGACCAAGCCCCTTTACCACTGCTGACTGTACTGCATACTCTAGAAAGATTAATAGAAAGAAAGCTCCAGGTGACATGGTTTGTATGCTAATGCAAGGAGACTGGTTGCTAGCTCATAATACAGCTCCTGCCCCTTTTGGAAGACAGTGGTCAGAATATTCCCCAACAGAAGTTCAGCAAGTTATGTCTCAAACCTCTGTGGAAATCTGCTTTCTTAGTCCCCATTTTCACTACCACTGGGGCAAAGATGTTCTGCCTGGATCTTCTAAGAGTTGCTGGCAGACTTTCCAAAAGAGACACTATCCCTCCCCCACACCCACCACCTTATTGCCAGCTTCCATAAGGGGAGGTACTGGCACCATAGATAAGCAAAAGCCTGAGTGAGTAGGAGCACAGATATACCTCATGACTGCATCACTGAACAGAGACTTTTGGCAGGTGCTAGGGTTCTTAATTTATGGTCCCAGTGTACTGGAGTAAGTGTGGCACTGGTCTTCCAATTGGAGAAGTCAACACTTCAGGTACCAAACCCAGAGCAGGCTCACAACCTTCCTTTATAAAGCAGCTACTCGATTGCTTTATTGAACTCCGGAACAGGGCTTCCTCAATCTGTCCTGATAACTTCCTGTCAGAATTTTAGGATATCCCCAATGAAAGTGGATGAGAAATTTTACTCGGGTGGAGATCCTGAAAACACCAAGACAGGTTCGAGAAGCCCTCTCTGGTCTACAAACACCGAATACTCTATGGCTGACCATTAGCCATCATCTTAGCTCAGCTTGGACAGCAAGGTCCTAAGTTGGGAAAGGAAACCTTTCTCCATCCTCTCATTGAGTTAATAGCCCCCCCCCCCCCCCCCAAGCACACAATCTCCTGAGGGCTGCCAGCTGTTTTGTTTCCCCTGACAAACTGATCCAGTCTTGGTATTCCATGTCGGTGCTTCTCAAGGTGATTCTGGTTGCCTCCTAGCTAGTTGGAGTTTTATGATTTCCACAAATACATGTGATAAATTTGCATGCACTGCCTCCATTGTATGCAAATAGATCTCACCCATATTTACATAGGCCATGTGGTCTGTCATCATTTTTCTATGTTTCTATCTGGTCTGTCCTTCAATACAACAACTACAACAGTCCCCTTTTTTCCTTTAGCGATCCTCTGTGTTTGTCCCATGCTTTTTTGAATTTGGATACTGTCCTCATTTCTACCACCTCCACTGGGAAACTATTCCACGGATCCACCACTTTCTGTAAAGAAATATTTCCGCATATCACTCCTGAATCTATCACCTTTCACCCTCATCCCATGTCCCCTTGAGCAGAACTTGCTTTCAATTGAAAGAGGCTCTCCCCCTGTGCATTTATGCCACGGAGGTATTTAAACGTCTCAATCATATCGCCTCTATCCCGCCTTTCCTCTAAGGTGTACATATTAAGATCCTTAAGTCTGTCATCAATGCTTTCTAATGAAGACCACTAACCATTTTAGTAGCCACCCTCTGTACTGACTCCATCCTGTTTATATCCTTTTGAAGGTGTGGTCTCCAGAATTGCACACAATACTCCAAATGAGACTGCACCAAAGACTTATATAGAGACAATATTCCTCTCCGTATGCATCCAAGCATCCTTCTAGCTTTTGCTGTTACCTTTTATACCTGTTTAGCTACTTTTAAGATCATCAGACACAACCACGCCTGGGTCCCACTCTTCTTTAGTGGACAAAAGTACTTCACCCCCTATACTATATTGCTCCCTTGGATTGCTGCAGCCCAAATGTATGACCTTGCATTTTATTAACATTAAATCCCAGCTGCCAAATCTAGACCATTCTTCAAGCTTAGCTAAATCCTTCCTCATGTTATCTACAACTTCCTGGGTGTCTACTCTATTGCAGATTTTGGTATCATCCGCAAAGAGGCAATCCAGAGAATCAGCACTGGTTTGAGAGTTGCCCCACTTTTGCAATGGGACTTAGTTTGTTAGAACATAAGAAGCCAGCTGGTGGGCCTAGGCCAATGCATCTCAACCTTCTCCTAGAAGCACACCTAGCCAGCTGCGTTTTTGGGATCACCAAAGTTAATATGCATGAGAGAA
Source organism: Ichthyophis bannanicus (assembly GCA_033557465.1). Lineage (NCBI taxonomy): Eukaryota > Metazoa > Chordata > Amphibia > Gymnophiona > Ichthyophiidae > Ichthyophis > Ichthyophis bannanicus. Next base: position 62,448,255 of record CM066045.1, read on the forward strand.
ATTTGCATACAGTGGGTCTTCAATGTATACAAATCTATCTCATGCATATTCATTGTGATAATCCCGAAAACCCAACTGGCTAGGTGTGCTTCCAGGAGAAGGTTGAGAACCACTAGCCTAAGCAACACTGAGAAACCCTGTGGAGGTAGATGTTGCTCAGAGAAACACTCTGGTACTTACGGTGAATCTTTTAGGTAACTTTGCAATATTAGTCTCCTGTCTCTTTGCCTCTGGAGGTGTTTGTTTGCCACCGTCATATGACAATGGCTCACAAGTAGTTAATGGAACGGGCCACCTTCTTTCCAAATCCATTTCAAATCCTGAGGACAGAAAACAGCTTTCATTGGCTTATTACTATGATTGACAAGAAAAAGGACAGGAAGCTGCATGCAAAAACCACAGCTGCGGACTGAACTTGGAGCCACAGTGATAGGTTTTGCCTTACTTTCAACTGAGAATGTTGTGCAAAGGTCAACGAACAAGTTGTAGGTGATACTTTTTATTGGATTAACCAAATATATTTTTGACAAGTTTTAAAGAGTTATATTCTGTTCATCAGGTCGATGAAGAAATAATGTCATACTGGGTCAGACCAAGGGTCCATCAAGTACAGTGTATCCTGTTTCCAACAGAGGCCAATACAGATCAGAAGCACCTGTCAGGTTCCTAAAAGGTAAACAGACTCCATGTTGTTTGTCCCATGGGTAAGCTGTGGATTTCCCTAGTTCTCTTTTTAATAATGGTTTATAGAGCTTTCCTCCAGGAACTTGTCCAAACCTCTTTTAAATCCAGCAACACTAACAGTTTTTACTATATCCTCTGGTAATGAATTCCAGAATTTGATTACAGGTTAAGTGAAAACTATTTTCTCTGATTAGTCTTAAATGTGCTATAACTTCATTGCATGTCCCCTAGTCTTTCTACCTTTTGAAGGAGTAAACAATCGATCTACATTTACCAGTTCTTTTCCATTTGTTATTTTATAGACCTCCATCATATCTTCCCTCAGCCATCTCTTTTCCAAGTTGAAGAGCCCAAAGCTTGGTCACCACTGCACACTGGGCAGAGGATTTCAAGGTATTATCTACAGTGATGCCTAAATCCTTTTCCTGGGTGGTGGTTCCTAATGTGGAGCCTTGCATCATGTAACCATAGTTTGGGTTGTTCTTCCCTAAGGGTATAACTTTGCATTGTCCACATTAAATGTCATCTGCCATTTGGACGCCCAGTGTCTCAGTTTATCAAGGTCCTCTTGCAAGTTTTTACAATCCTCTTGTGTTTCAACAACTTTGAATAATTTTGCGTCATCTGCAGATTTGATCACCTCCCTTGTTCCCATTTCCAGGTCATTTATAAATATGTTAAAAAGCAGCGGACCCAGCACAGATCCTACTACTGCTACTAATGATCATTTGTGTAGCGCTACAAGGTGAACACAGCACTGTACAGACACATGTAAAAGAGAGTCCCTGCTCATTAGAGCTTACAGTCTTGTCAAGTCGGACAACGCAACAGCTGAGGACAAGGATATTTATTTCCAGGGGAATGGTAAGGAAATACATAGGAGACTAAGTGCATCAGGATCCAAAAGCAGCCTTGAAGAGGTGAGTTTTCAGCCTGGATTTGAAAAGAGCCAGAGATGAAGCCTGATGCACAGACTCAGGTAGTTCCAGGCATAAGGAGCAGAAAGGTGGAAGGATCAAAGTCTGGAGTTGGCAGTAGCAGAGAAGAGTGGAACTCCCGAGAAGGGGGGAGTAGGGAGAGAGAAGAGAAGAAAGGTAGTGAGGAGCAGCAGAGTGAAGGCACTTATAGGTCAGCAGGAGAAGTTTGAAATGGTACAGAAATGGATAGGGAGTCAATGAAGCGACTTGAAAAGAGGGGTTATATGAGCATATTGAGGCTGGTGGAAGATTAGCTACCCAGCTGAGTTTTGAGTAGCTTGAAGAGGAGAGAGATGATTCGGAGGAAGACCAGCAAGGAGGAGGTTGCAATAGTCTAGACGGGAAGTTACTAAAGAGTGAATAAAGTCTTGGTAGTGTGTGTGTAGAAAGGAAGGGATGAATTTTGCCAATATTATAGGGAAAGAAGCGACACGTTTTAGCTAGCTGTTGGATGTGTTCATTGAAAGACAGAGTAGAGTCAAAGATGATCCTGAGTTTGTGAGCTGAGGAAAACAGGGAGGAGTATAGTGTTATCCACAGAAATAGAGAAGGGGGAAACGACGGGTTAGGGGGAAAGATAAGGAGCTCAGTTTTGGCCAACGAGAGAAGAGAGGGATACTCCAATAGTACACTGCCTCCTATACCATGACTTTTTAATTTTGCCAAGAGTCTCTCAGGAGACTCTCAAAGACTTTCTAAAAAGAGGGGTAGTCCATCCCTAGGCTACTCCATTATTCACCTTTCTGCATTGAGAAAATTGGCCATTTAGCCCAAATGTTTTCTATCTGTTAACCACAACGGCACGCTGCCTCCTATCCCATGATTTTTTAACTTTGCCAAGAGTCTCTTATGAGGGACCTTGTCAAAGGCTTCCTGAAAATCCAGATACACTAAATCAACTGGCTCACCTCTATCTACCTGTTTACTCACACCTTCAAAAAAATATAAGAGATGGGTGAAACACTGGGTCTAAACAGTACAAACTCATCTAGGCTCTGGGCTGTCTGAATATGTCATTACATATTAAAGCAAGGTGTGGGATACAGTGGAAATTTACATCACACAGGTCCTGTCTGATCTTAGGCAGTCTGCATTTGTCATTAAATTCCAATGTAAGGCATAGGCGAGAAGATGGTAACCCTTTACATTTCAAGGGTTTATGTTTGATAATGGGTAAGGAAACTGATGTCTCTATTCAGTCCTTTTTTTGTTATTGTTCAAATTTGATCATTTTAAATTTCAAATGTTTTCCTTTTATGTATATTCCTGATGATTCCTTTCAGGACTTTGAGCGTGAGGTCGTTAAGGGAGTAGCTTTCCTTTGAGACGTGCTCGCCTACTGGAATAATGTTCTGTTTTCTCTGTAATGGTTTATGGTGCGTCTGTGAAGGATTCATGTCCCTTAGTCTTTGGCTTGTTTCTCCAGTGTAGCTCCCTTCCTCACATTTTTTTGTATAGGTTCATATATATCACATTCATAGAAGCGTCTTCTATTCTGAACGGCTTTCTCATGTATCCTCTGCTATGTAATGGTGTAACTTGCACTGTGGGCTTCTGCAGGGTTTTGTGTCTTTTTTTTTTTTTTTTTCCATTTGGGATTCCATGGGGAGTTTACTCCTTACAAGTTTGTGTTTCGGGTAGGAAGGCTGGTGGCAGGGCCGTACCAAGGGCTATGTGAGCATGGCACACCATAAGGGAAGGGTGTCAATATCATCTATGAGCGTCCAAGAAGCCTAAAGGGGCACATATCTAGCTTGATTGGTGGAAGGTTAGAATTGGAGGGGTGGGAAAAAAATTATTTTAGTAATCATCCTCCAGAAATTGGGGTCAAAGATCTTTGATAATTTTCTTTAGGTTTTCTAGTTCTGGGTTATAAGTTACCGTAAGTTACTGCAAATTCCATGTTTTTTCTTTCCTTATACTGCAGTAGGATGAATTGATCTATGGTTGTGGTTCTCGGGACACACCTAGCTGATCTGGTTTTCAGGATAACTGCAGTATGAATATGCATGAGAGAGTTTTGCCTGCACTGCCTCTATTATGTAAATGTGTCTCATGAATACTCATCATGGCTATCCTGAAAACCTGATTGACTGACTAGGTGTGCCCTGAGGATTGGGTTGAGAACCCTTGCTCTGAAGCACGCATTGCTACAAAGTTTTTGCCAACCACCCAACCTGAAACAAAACTTGTAAGGAATAAACTCAAACAGATTTCCAAATATTAAACCCAATGTAGCTGCATCATTCCTTTATCGACCTGATGAACAGAGTATAACTCTCGAAAGCTTGTCAAAAGTATATTACATTAGTCCAATAAAAAGTATCACCTACAACTTGTTGTTTGACCTTTATTTGCATATATCCATGTTGCCAGTACAGCAGTTACAATTTTCTGCTCAAGACTGTGAATTTTGAAACCACTCAAATGCTGTTGAAACAAACATGTCTTCTTCTGAACCCATGTTAGTCAGCTTTCCTTGACCATCAGTCCATCCCCTATGTTCATCCAGCTTCCCTCAGTCATGTTGCATTAGTTAGACCTGGTGGAAAGACTGGGTTCAATGTGAATGGGGGAACAGGGCAGCTATAGAGTTAATTCAAGGTATTGGCACCCTAGGCAGACCTACACTTTACCCCCTCCCCCAGCACTGTTCCCTCTAAGCTGTGCGCGTGTGCGCGCGCGCACTCACCTCACCGAGCGAGCGCACATACTTTACAACAGAGCGCACACAAATTACGGTTCTGATTCCGATAGAAAACAACACAGACGTCTTAAAATTTAAAAGTTGTGATTGTAATTACTAGAAATTTTCCGCTTCATTTAGTAATCATCTATTTTCATTTAATTTGATTAAAATCAGTGTGGTGTACATACTGTATTCTGACGTGTAGTCAAATTTTAAAGTATATAACTCTGAGTGTCGTTATATGGCGCACAAAAATGTAACCTTCCTTCAAAAGCTGCACAGCTGATTATTTTATGCGCACACAGCCTATAGAAAATTAGAGGGAACATTGTCCCCCAGCTGTCAAAATCTGTTTAGCTTTAAATGCCCTGCTCTTTCCTGCCCCCCCCCCCTCCTAAGTTGCTGTCCTAGATGACTGCCCAGTTTGCTTAGTGGTTGGACCAGCCTTGTGTGGGGGGGGGGGGGGGGGGGGGGAGATGCTTTGAGAGAGTATTTGACACAGTCTGTTGCAATTCAAACTCAATAAGGCATTGAATTGTTTCATGCATCACATTTTTTAATGTACAACTTATAATAAAAGCATTAGCATTTTGGTTTTGAAGCTTGCTTAGGATATGGACAATTATAAAATGCATTCTTATGAAGTGAATGATTATAATAGGATGAATTATAAGTAGACTTTTTTTTTTTTAATATCCTTTGTAGATATTTCTCCTAAAAGTTATCTGCTGAGGAATTTGTCTCTCATTTCTAGGAAAACTAAGGTGGTGCCATCTTTTGGTATTATACCCTCCTGCCCCCTTTTTTTTGGACTCTTTACAGCACTAATGGGGTGGTTTCTGGGCCTGGTTTAAAACTGCCTAGCAGCACTTGGCACTCATCACTGCCACTAGAAGGATGTTAGTCACCAATGCCGTCATGCCTGTGCTGCCCCCTGTGCCCACAGAGTATATGGTTTCTAGGCACAACACTGCCACCACCACTGCATGGGCACAGCCTCCCCCAAGAAGTATACTATTAGGGCAGGAGTGCACAAGTTCTGTCTGAGGACTATACACAGGCCAGGTTTTCAGGGTGTCCCTAATGAAAATGCATGCAGATCTATTAGGAACTCCCTGAAAACCTGACCTGTTTGCAAGCTTTGACGAAAGAACTTCTGTGCCCTTGCATTAGGGTCCGATCTTGGCTTGAGGATGCATACCTGGTTGAAGTGGTGCTGGATCCTTGGCTGCCTTCATTATTTTGTAGAGAGACTGAAAAACCTGGAGCTTCTCTTGCTGTCAACCAACAAGAAAACATGGCATGCATGAGCCTTATCGATGGTGTGCAACCAGCTGCATGCAGAAAAAGACAAAAGCTGAACAAAGTCCTTGTAAAACTTCCGAAAGATCTGAAAAGGCAACAGAAGTAGAACTGGCCACTCAGCCATTTTACTGAGATGAAGAGAAAGGGAAGGGTGACTGTCTCACTCCTCTGAGGGCCAAATGTGGTGAGCAGAACGTACCAATTAGTATCTATGAGGTAATTGTCTTGTACATCTGGTCCAATTAGGAGTCTTTATTTTCTGCAGATCTATTTTGGCATTTATATTTAGTGCTTTCACCAAAGAGCCTGTTATGTGATTGAAATAAGCCTATACAGAAGAGTGAAGGGACAGTGATGGCGGGGTAAGTAAGTGAATGGCTGAAAACTGAGTTAGGCCCTTGTCATGAAGAAACCAGATCTGCTGAGATGTATTGGCTGTGAACTGTGATGGAAGGCCTCTGACCTCTCTACTTTATGTAATGAAACACCATGTCTGGTTTCTTTATCACATACAAAGAACTGCAGAGTATCTCTGTTGAAGATAAGGGATCATATTTCTTGCGTGTGTCTTTACAGTTGTAATTGGAGCTTCTCTAGTACATCAGCTGAGCGCTGCAAATGAGTGGCTAAAAAATAATCTGTTGGTCATAAGTTAAAACAGAGGCTGTGATATGGGACTGGAAGGGAGCAGACTTGGGGGAGGAGGGCAAGGGGGCAGGCCTGAATACAGGCACAGGCAACTTAGGCCACTGCCTAGGGCACCAAATGCTGAAGGTGCCAACCCAGCGTCTTCTCCCACTTTCTGTAGGGCTTCCAGTTGTGCTGTTTTAAAGAAGCATTGCCATGCTGCTTTCCAGGCTCCAGGGGACACCACAGGGAGGCGCCCTGTCCTCATTAGAGATGTACATTCATTTGAAATGACATAGGAAAAGGCAACAACATTCCCTATATTGTGTAATGTCATTTTTGATCTGAAAGAGAAGTAACCCCCCCCCCCTCCTAGAAATGTCATTGCTTTCTATCTGTTGTAATTAGTGTGCACCATTGATGAACAGTGAACACTGTCGCTTAGTAATGCATGCTATGGTTTCCAACTGGCTCCTGATGTGCCTGACAATCTTGATCCAGTCCTGAGTTTACCATATTGCATGCAGGGATGTGTAGTTCTGATTGCTCTATTGCATGCCATAAGGAAAGCAAGACTATGAGTAGCTGAGTAGCCCTGCATGCAATGGGGTTAAATTCAGGACTGGAGCCATTTGGCAGCCCTAGATGGGTGAATGGTGTGCAGTATTGAGTGATAGTGTGCTCTCTTAATGACATTTTATCCCAAAATGAAAAAAATGCCCGCAAATGATACAGAAAACTAAACTAAACAAACATTTCTGGCCTGCACGCTCCTAGTCCTCACTGTCCAGTCCTGTCTATGGAAACTGATATCTTAACTCCAGTCCTGAAGTGGGATGGTAACACAGGGCATCATTCCTTCAGCGAGAGGACAGTGAACACATGGAATGGCCTCCCAACAGTGGTGAGAGCAAAATATTGCTACTGTAATTCAAAAACATCTGGGACACGCACAGAGGGCAATGTTACACTTGACTTTTAAACATAATCATATGCCCACAGAAAAGATGTTAAGGAGCATCAATCCAGCTTTATTTTACACAAAAAATTTGAATAACTAAGAAATGATATGGGCATGAATTGATGTTTTTTTTTAAGTTCATGTTGGGTAACTGGGTCGAGAGCAGTGACCGTCAAATAAAAGGCTTCAGTGACAATGTATGATAGAAGATTAATAGGAATAAGATAAAATAATTCCCATCCCTCCTCTCCACCAGGGATTTCATTTTTACTGCCCTCTTCCACCACCTATGTGTGAAACTCTTTCATAATACCTCAGTGTGAGCTCACAGAATGTAGAAGGGGTCAAGGGGACAGAAAAGAAAACCAACCAAAATTAGGTAAAGATCTCTGTAGAAGGCTTACAAATATTTAAATTTAGATCCTTTCAAGGCCACTAGGAAGGGATGTTAGTTGCCCCGAAAGCTTATATTTGTTGTATGTTATATTGCAATGATTTAATTTAATTTTATATTGTAAACCACTTTGATGCCTTTGCACGAACAACTCAAATCCAATTTCTTAATCTTGCAAAAGCCTAAGCATGTCTGGCCGGCTATCATGTTGGTTGTCCTACAGCCAAATTTAGGAGCACAGTATCGCAGCCAATCAGGAAGGAAGAGAGAGGGTGACCAGGAAACACCGTCTTTTATATCTGTCTCTACAGCGCTGTGTGTGTCTTGTAGCGGTATGCAAATGATTAATAGCAGCAGTAGCTGTGAGCAAACCCCACATGAATGGGAACTATATAGGAGAAGAATTTTAGTTTCATAGATATTACTCTGCTTGTGCTGATTCCCAAATATATAACCCACCTCTTTCAAATGATTGTGACGCCTTCTGTCCAATATAAACTGTCGGCGGCACGCTTCCCAGTGAAATGCTGCCATACTTTCACTCCAATCCTCCTGGAAAAGAAATAGTGTCAAGTCTGACCTAATAAAGATTCATTTGGCTGGGAAGGCAAAGAAATGTTAAAAAGAACCCAAAACCCCAACCCCAAAACTATTCCCCTATAGGAAGTTTCCAGAGAACCTTACCTACATCAGTCATTCGCTGTAGGGTCCTGTGAGATCTGATGCCCCAGGAAAAAGGTCACAGAAGACAATCCAGGGCTTCCTAGTTCATTGCACCAACCCTCTGCTAGCTGCATTTCTGTGAAATTAACATCACAATGAGGTAACTTAGCAACATGACGCCTTCACCAGTGAAGACACCCAGAGCCAGGAGCTAAATTATGAAGCGTTCCTCTGATACTCACGGGACCCTTCAGAACAAGTCGGTTTTGCTGAAAGACAGAATGTGCTGCAAAACTATAAATGTGCTGAATTTTATGCATGTTTCCAAGAGAAGCAGAGAAGCCCCCAAGCAACCCAAGGTTTTCCCCTCACTACGGTCGGTCCAAACAGCGTAATTCTGATAGAGAATAATGGATGATAGACTGGAAATAGAATCGCACAGATAGAAACTGAACTGGAAGCCCAGAGAAGCACGCGGTGCAACACTGAAGAAAGAAAAAAACAGAAATATTTATTTTTGTACTGTGCAAACCTGGCAGCGGAAATGAACTTCTCCTAGCAGAATGAGCAGGAAAAGCTTTGTATTATACTGGGGGAAATGGGAGATATGGAATCTAGCACAGCAAAACATGGATCCTGTCACCATGCCAGAAACATCATTTGAGCGGGAACCATACTAAATATTACCAGCATTCTGGAACTGCCTTGGGATAGTTTGCAATTTTATTTGGCTGTTATGTGTGTATAGCCGCATCTCTTCTTTTATATTTTAACCACTGTATATATTAAAAGTGAAGTATTGTAAAATTCCACAAAAAAGTCACTGAGGACCTAGAGCAAAAGTCACACAAGAAAGAGCCTGTCTAGAAACAGGCAGCACCGTAAATATTGCAATGGACTCTAGAATATCAATACATCTATTGGGAAAATTGAACAAGCCAGATTGCTATGTAGAAAATGCATGCTAACAGAATGCCTGGCCTCAGTCTCACACACACACACACAACACAGATAAATCTTCACCAAAAATAGAAAAAGTGACCATAAACTAAAAGTAAAAATATGTAGACAAAAATTATAGTGAAATCCCAAGAAGCCTCCTGGATTCTGCCTGTAGTGCAGTATCAGATAAAAAGCAATATGCATTTCCCCCTGTATTGTGCAGAATATACAGGCAGCAAGTGTCAGGTCTGATTTTGCAGGGTGGGGGGTGCAACCAGGGCAATTGCTATAAGCCCCATGTCAGAGAGGGCCCTAAGCCTGCAGGAAGCTAAAGAAGGTGCAGCCCCCTGGCAGATTAATTTCCCTCCCAATTTTCTGCTCCTGGTCCCATTCATTTCTAATACTGGCTCTTGCAAAAATTAACATATTCCAATCAATAAGGACCTGGTTCAGTAGAGCGAATAGCAGAGTTGTACATCCCGGTGGACATGCAGCCCCGCTAGCCACCTGGCTCGTATTCCCCAAAGTGATCTCCCCTGCACGCACACAGCCTCAGTGCAGGAGAACTGGACAGGGTGGCACAGGGGCGGAGAGTGGGCGGGCCAGGCATCCAGATGTACAGGGATGATTCAGGTCCCGGCCCTGTATGTCCACTAGCTGCCATCAGGATGTGGGGTTTATACCACCAAAGAGGTGGTATAAGCCCCAGGGGCTGCACCGGGTGGCCCACACAAGGCCCACCACATGGCCAATGGAGGGGCAGGTGAGTCCCCGCTGCCCAATCTGGGCCCTGGCTGCCCCTGCCGAGGGTCGGGCAGCGGGGAAACCAGGGTCAGCACTGTGGTGGACTGGCTGTGCAGCGGAGAGGGCGTCTCCCATGGGGATGCAGGGGCATGCTGGACCATCTCAGTGCCGGTTCCTGCACCCATAGAAATGTCTAGCTCCCATGATGCAGAATCAGATTCTAATGGGGGCGTCCTGTTTGGGGGCGTCCAGATGGCCCGGACGTGCCCCTTATGGGATCAGGATCCACACAGAAAATAAAATTCTTTTTCTACCTTTGTTATCTGGTCAATTTCTTTTTCAAGTTGTGTTGTTCCAGTCTTTGGGTTTTGTTTTCCTCTATCTTTACTCTCTTTCCAAAGTCTCCTGTCCCTTTGCCATTTCTGCTTTCTCTTCCTGTCTTCACTTCCTCCCTTACAGAAATCTAACATTGATCTCTTCCTTTCAGTTTTCTTCTGCTTCTCTATTCAGATTTTATGTCTCCTTCTTACCAACAACTCCTCAATTTCCCTTTTTTATACTGCATCTTCCTACAGCTTTCAGTCTTTCCCTCACCCCAGCCCTCCCATCCCCCAATCTCTCTCCTTCCTCAGGCTGTTATTTCCCAGTTTTCACTAACTCTCCCCCTCTCTCTCTCTCCCTTTCCTGATCCGGCACCCCCTCTCTTTCCAGCATCTGTCCCACCTCCTCCATCCAGTGTCTTCCTAACCCTCCATGTCCAGCATCTTCCCTCTGTGTCCTTGTCCCTATCCTCCCCCTTTGTCCCTATCAGTCAAGTATCTTTTCTCTGTGTCCCTGACATTAGCCTCTTTTCCATCCCCCCACCCATATCCAGGATCTCCCTTCCTTCCCCCTACCCCCCTGTCTAGCATGCCCCTCTGTGTCCCTCTCTATCCATATCCTCCCCCTACGACCAGCATCTCCAGTCACAGTGCACCACTGTCTTGCTTTTCCTCCCCCCCCAAGCATCTCCCTTCTTTTTCCCTATCCTCCATGTCCAGCATGCTCCTCTGTGTTGAAGCCCCCCCCCCCACCCCATATCCAGCATTATCTGTGTTTTTTTTCAAATTTCAATTGGTCCATTGGCAGGTGCTTTTGTTGAATCATGATGATTTTTGTATAGTCTTGCATATTGATGGTTGCGAAGAGATTTATCTTGGACTTCTTGTTTATGTGATCTGTGCTCTCCACGTGGTCCAGAACACTGCCGCGCAACTATTATTTATGTATGTATGCTAATGATATAATACTGCTCCATCACACCAATCCAGTTACCCCTGATCTCACCCCACTCAATGCCTCTTATTTAATATATCTAGTAATTTCCTGCTTCTCAACCCCAGTACGTCTGCAGCCATATGGTTTACTTTTGGAAGCTCCCCTCCAACACTGGCCCCCTTTCTCCCTGGTTTGCTTATTCCACTAGTAGACTCAATCAGATATTTGGGAGTCACACTTGATCCCTCTCTATCTTTCCATGCCCACCGTACCTCTTTAGTTCATCATTCCTGTCTTGCACTCTGTCAGATCTGTGTTGTCCGTCCCTTTCTTTCTGCCTCATCCCTGGCCATCTTTTTACTTACACTTGTAATATCAAGGATCAACTATTGCTATATTGTTCTTCTATGTCTCCCCGAGTACCAACGCCATCAGGTCCAACTCATCAAAATACCACAATCCGCATCTTCGCCTACGCTTCTCACTTTGAACATCACCCCCCTCCTGATCTGCTCTCACTGGCTTCCTGTCCATTACCATCTTCAATACAAATTCCTCATTCTGGTTCACCACACACTATACACTGGTTTCCCCCGCTATCTCTCCTTCCCTCTCTGCATTGCACTCTCCATAATATTCACATTAATCGCTTATATCTTCCCTCCGTTTCTCAGACCTGGTTAGTATCCACTCGTTCTTCAACCTTTTATTTCCTTGCCCTTGCCTCCTGGAATTCACTACCCCCCCCCCCCCGCCCTCACTCGAACGTACCAGACACATGACCATGGTCACTATCCTCTCTTGTCTCCCCTTCTACTCCTTCCCTTCTTCCTGGTATGACTGCTTTTAACCTCTCCTGTCTAAAAGTGCCGTTCCTCTCTACCTTTGTATTGTAATAATGTTTTTAATTTTGTGCGTCAGTGAAGTGCGGTCTATCAAATCAAATAAACATAACATTTATTCTGGGTTCTTTCTATACTGCTAAATGGCCAGAAGGTTGTCAAGGCAGTTTACATAGGTTAAAGAAAAACAGAACTCCGGAAAGGAGAAGAAAAGATAGAGCAAAGGAGGAGGAAGGATGTACAACGTTGTGCATAATAGCAAGGGATGGGAAGCAGAAAGAAAAAGAAAAAAGATAAAAGAAAGGTGAGAGCCAGGAGAGAGGGAGTCAAGGGGATGGGGCCCGAGGGAAGGTGCACTGAAAGAGCTAACTCTTCAGTCCCTTGAAGCTAGTGACAGAGAGTTCCTTGAACCAAATGGACGGAGGGAAGAGGGAAAGACAGGAGAGAGGCCTGAGAGGAGTACAGGGACCAGAAGGGCCTATAAGGGGAGATCGGGAGGGCAAGAAGAGTAAAGGACACGATGAACAAGGGTTTATATTGGATATGAAATGGGACAGGGGGCCAGTGAAGGGAAATAAGAAGGGGGGGGGGGGTTGTGGGATCAGTTTGGCAGCAGTAGACTGGATGAGTTGGAGGCAACAGAGATGATATTGAGGGAGACCAGGGTATAAGCCATTGCAGTAGTTGATCTTGATGATAACAAGGGAAAGGACGAGTAGTTTACGCTAGGGGATGGTAAGCAAGGAAGACAAGGAGCGAAGATGCTGCGCGGTAAAGAAGGAAGATTTGGAAACCTAGTTGATCTGGTGTTTAAAGGTAAGTGCAGAGCCCAGGGTAAAACTGAGGATTTTGACCGAGCTGCACTAAGGAAGATGGGAAGAGGAGAGGAGAGGGGGAGGGAATGGGGGAGAGAGCATAGAGGAGGGAAAGCAAGTAGACGCTGAGAAAAAGGATGAGCCTTTGTGAGCATATGACTCCAGTATTTGCAGCCCTGCACTGGGTTGCTGGTTGCACCGCTTCAACCCATATGCAACCTATTCAAGAAACATAAAGTAGGGTATCACATCTATGCGGATGATATCATGCTGTACATCCCCATAGACACAAACAACCCAAACCAGCAGTCAATATCAACTTGTCTCAGTGAAACAGAAATCTGACTCAAATCACACAACCTCTTGATCAACTTTATATCACACAAAACAAAAATTTCCCCCCTCCCCTTGACACTCTCCACTAATACTTCAACACTACTAGTCAAAAAGGAAGTAAAATATCTAGGCGTTACCCTAGACCAGTCCCTTAGTTTGGTAACTCATATAAAAGTACTCACAAGAAATGTATTCTTCAAACTACGGATCTTACAACACCTCAGACCCCTATTCGACAGTAATGACTTCAGATCAATTGTGCAAGCCCTAGTCACCCTGCACTTCGACTTCTGTAATAGTCTATTATATGGCTTACCCAAGAAGTCCATCAATCAACTCCAATTGGCACAGAACGTCGCAACTAGAATCATCTCCAAAGCTCATCTGACTGACCAGATAACTTCCATCTTGCACTGGCTTCACTGGCTCCCCATAACCAGCAGAATAAAATTTAAAATACTTATGACCACCCATAAATTACTCAATAACATAGCACCCTCATTCCTATCAACACTAATCCTCCCTTCGGATGACACAAGATCCAGAAGAGGCTGCTCGCTGAACATGATTAAACTCCCTTCTGATTTCAGGAAAACAAAACAACCCACATTTTCCTATGTAGCACCAACGCTCTGGAACACCCTCCCAGACACAACTAGATCCATCAAAGACCTCCAAAGATCCAGGAAACAAATCAAAACCCACCGTTTTACAGAACACTACAGTAATCTAAGTGACCCCAGCAACCATTACCCAACATAGGAACAAACTCCCTCCCAATATCAGAGCAATTAAAGACATCAAACAATTAAAAAAAGCCCTTAAACACCACCTTTTCATCGCACACTTCAAACACCTAAACACCCCTTCCCCTCCCCCATCCTTTTAACCTCATACTACCCTAACTGTATAGATTTTATATATCTCCAACATGTATTTTCTAGAAATATAAATGATTTCCCTGTTTACTTCCATGTTAATTTTCCTGTTACTTGTAATAGGTCTGTTATATCTGACCAATTGTTGTATTGTTTCAATGTAAACCGCACTGATGACAAATAGCGCGGTATATAAGAAAATTAAATAAATAAATAAATAATGTCTCCCACTAGCTATCGTTCCAAACTATTCCCAATTATGTCTTAAATTGTAAATAGTTACCCTGTTATCCAAGTTGCATTACCTGTTCAACTGTAAACACAAAGTACCATCGGAAATGTGTATTTTATTGTTCATTGTAAACCGCACTGATGCTGAATAGCGCGGTATAAAAGAGACTCTAATAAATAATAAATAAAATCTCCCCCCGTTTGACATGTGGACACCGCATGCTCGTTATCCCTTGCTCCAATAACAGTTAAATGCACATGTAGCACTCCCCCTAGTGTTTACCCTTCATCTCTTGTAAACAGTTCAATTGTGCATAGTTGGACCAGTTTGCCTGATTACATTGTGTTCGATGTAAATTCTTCACAGCTCGTGCCGAAATGTTCAATGTAAAATGTTCGTTATTTGTAAACTGTGCTTGATCTTAGGAAGGGGTGGTATAGAAAAGTTTCATAAATAAATAAGGGGGCTTATTTGTCGAAAAGTGAAATATGCAAATAAAATATCCAGGTTTTGCTCCTTGAAGTTGGGAGCTCTGTAATGCTCGGATAGATGCCACTTTGTAGGGATGTGCCAGGACAAAAATGTTCAGTTCCTTTACAATTTTCTTGGCCTTTCTTCACGTTTTTTTTTGTTCATGTCACACTTTGTTTTAATAACTTTTATTAATGTGTGTTCATTTTTTTTAATCCATGCAAATCGAATGTATGCATATTAATTCATAGGCTAATGGACCTTAAATCGATTTTGAGTGTCCTAAACTTTTTAAGGCACAAATGTGCACTAACATCCCTACCAGTTTCCTCTGTGAGGCAGTATCTCTAAGTGGGTTTGTTTTGTGCATGGACCTCATTTATAAACCAGGGTATGTTGGTTATCATTTCACGCTCTCAAATCCACCACCAGCGCTTTTCTTAAACTTGCATTTTTTTGGTCTTTGCTTATTCGTTATATATTCAAAGATTTTCTTTTCTCGGACAATCTTGCTGTCCCCTGCCCAAGGCAGTTGTTTCCTTCCTTCCCAATGTTTCTCTTTTTTGCCAGTACCAGTTGCAAACTGGTTTGAGTTTCTCTTCTTCTGACAAGTAGAAATCTCTAAGTGGAGAACAAACCAGGCCAAACGTCCAACATACGGGTGGATAAACTTTATTGGTGTCCTGTATGTTGGGCATTTAGCCTGGTTTGTTCTGCACTTTGTGCTTTATCTTCTCTGGACTAGTGGATTTGTTCCTCTTTTCCTTTTGCTGAAATAGATATCTCTGCCATGCTTTGCAGTTTTCGGCTTAAAGAGTATCTGCATTCTATCGTTAGGAGAAATTCTTTTCAGGTTAAAGAGCAGCAGCATGATATTTAATTACACAGCACCTACGTTGAAGGCATAATGGTTACTCTCTAGCATTCGCCCAACGAAACAAAACAAAACAGGAAATGTTGGGAAGCCCTGGATTGGAACAACCTATTCATTTAAACGGAAAATATTGTGAAGTCAGGTGATACGGTGAGAGACGCCGGATGCAGGAATGCTGTTCTCCAGCATTCCTGCTGAACCTCCCCACCCCCAACGTAGCTAAAACCCCCAATATTGCCTAAATAAGTGTGGCGTCATTACCGGAGTGGTTTGCACAGCTGCTGTGGACCCCCAGCACTTGTTCCATGGTGGCCAGATCATTAAAAAAGGAACAGGAAAAGAACGTGCTCTGGAGACAAGATGGCCGACAGCCTTGTGGCTAGGCCGGGATCCTCCATCCAGGATGTGCTTGTGGAGGAGGTGACTGAGTCGGTGGTAGCTGCGCTCTCTGAAAAGTTTGACTAGGTATTTGTTAAAATGGAGGAGGTTTCCCAGGCCACGGAGGACTACAACAAATAGTTGGGAGAAGCAGAGAAGCGCTTGGGGGCGGTGGAGGAGCAGACTGAGAGCGCAGTGAAGGCCCTGCACGAACGGAAGCAATTAGTTGTGCAGCAGCAGGACAAACTTGATGAACTGGAAAACAGGAGTCAGCGGAACAACCTCAGATTCATAGGTATCTCGGAGGGAGTGAAAGAGGGGGAGCTCCGGGGGTTTCTGGAGACCTGGCTGCCGCAAAGTTAGAGCTGGGTGCTGACTGTGGCCCTGTGGTGATTGAGAGGGCCCATCGCTTGGGGCTGCAGAGGGAAGAAGGGGTCCCACCCAGGTTAATATCATGCTTTTTGAATTATGTTCAAAAGGACAAGACCTTCCGGGCGGCCAAAACTCAGAGCTCCCCCTTCCCCCCGTCCTCGACGCACCAGGGATCTCGGATCTTAATCTTCCAGAATTAATCTTCTCAACTAGAACAACACCGGAAAGCCTTCAGTAAGGCTTGCAATAGACTCTTTGCGACTAAAATCCGGTTCACCCTTCAATCCCCTGCCCACTTGCGGATTGTGCAAAATAGGGCAGTGCAGTTCTTCACAAATGCAGCTGAGTGACACATTTTGTGGACACTTTCCAGGACCCCAGCCCTGCAGGGTCTGAGTGAAAGTGTCAGCATGGGCTAGTGGCCCTTGGACTTGTGGAGGGCCTTGGGCCTAGCCTGGGCTGCTGGGAGATACGGATTCGCCTCTGGACAATTTGGACTGTGTGCATTTGGGAGAGATGGCTTTCCCCACTCTGACTGACTGTTGGGCCCTATGAGTGGTGGAGGTTTTTTGTGTTTTAAGGCCTCTTTGAAGCATTATGGAGGCCTGAACTGGTATAGGGATTATTACAGAGGCTGGGTCCGAGAACCTGACAGTGAATGTGTCTTGGTTAGTGGGGGTCCAGAATTGTCTGTGTGGGACTACATGTGGGAGAGGGGGGCTTGGGAGGATGTGTGGAGGAAGGGCTGAGATGGTTGGGTTGAGTTGGAAGGGATCCAGTTCGATCTGCCTCTGTGTGGGACTGAGGCCTGAAGATATGGTCTAGGCTTCCTGGGCCGGGAGGGCTTAGAAGGGGTGGATGCTATGTTTGGGGATTAGCTTTCAATCTTCTAAGGTGATTGTAGATTCTGCTGGATATTATGTGCTAGTAGCAGGAGAGTTGCAAGGGAAGAATGTGGTTTTGGGGGGCATGTATGTGCAAAATGTTACTGATCCCTGTTTTTTCGCTCGGTTGGCAACAGACCTTGAACAGTTTCCAGACCACCCTTTAATCGTGGGAGGGGACCTCAATGGGTGCTTGATCCTAGCTTGGATACTTCTGGTAGGTCTCGGGGAGGGTGATGGCCCATGGCCAGGCACCTATGTCGTTTCCTGGGTCACTATCAGTTGGTGGATGTATGCCGGGTGCTCTACCCTCAGAGCCATGATTATACCCATTTGTCTAGGGTCCATGGAACTAGTGTGAGGCTTGACTATATTTTGTTGTCAGAATCTGTGTTTGAAGGGGTTGAGGAGGCCATGATGGGACCTTATGAGATCTTAGACCATGCTCTTATCTGGTTGGACTTGGCCTGGGGAGGAACAACGCAGCAGTGCCGTCTCTGGTGCTTTCTGCTTGAGCTCTATCGGGAGGAGGGCTTTGGGCCAAACCTATGGGAACATTGGGCAGAATATATGTTTCACAATCTGGAGCATGTGAAAACCACAGAGTTGTTTTGGGAGGCCTCCAAGATAGTTATCAGGGGTGATATGCAGCCAAACGGCATTGGGACATGGCCTTGCGCAACCTCCGTCTTGAGAAGCAGGTCTGTTGGGATCGGAGGCATTTGGCGCAGTAGCCAATGACAGCTAATTGGGTCTGACAGTTGGCCACGCAGGTGATACTTAATACTCTCTTACATCAAGGAGCTCGGAAGTCGTTGGTCTATTATAGGTTTCAGCTTTATCAGCATGGGGACAAAACAGGGAAGATTTTGGCCTGCTGTCTGCAACGGAGCCATAGGTCTTGCTTCATGGTAGCCCCCCAGGACCACCAGGGTACTCTGCGAAAGACCACAGCAGAAACAGGAGAGATCTTGGTAGATTACTATCAATCTCTGTACAAGGGGGAGGGTGCATCTGCTTTGCACATTGCTCAATATTTGGCTAAAGTGCAACAGCCGAGGTTGACCTTGGATCAAGTTGAGTGGCTGGAGGCCCCAGTTACTTCAGAAGAGGTGGCAGTGGGGCCCCTGGTCTGGATGGGTATCGAGCCGAGTACTATAAACTCCTAAAGGAGCAGGTCATTCCCCTGTGGTGGAGGTCTTCAATATGTGTTGGAGTGTGGCTCACTTAAATATAATGTCAATATGGCCCATATTTTTGTTATGCCTAAACCTGGTAAGGACCCCAACCTGGCGGAGTCATACTGACCTATCTCTTTGATTAACTTTGACTTGAAGGCTTTCGCCAAGATTTTGGGGGATAGGTTGGTGGTTTGGCTTCTGGGGTTGGTACACCCTTGCCAAGTGGGATTCGTGCAGGGGAAGGTACCCGGCCAGCAACTTATACAAGATCCTAGTGTTACCCGAATGTGTGCATTACCAAAAGAAGACATCCCTTCTTATTAGTTTTGACGTCGAAAAAGCTTTTGACAGGGTGGGCTGAAGGTACTTGTTCATGGTGTTGGAGTCTTATGAGTTGGGAGAGAGCTATCTTCGGGTAGTGCAAACATTGAATCAGATGCCAACAGCGACAATTGTGGTTAATGAAGGGCTTATGAGGTGCTTCACACTGGAAAGGGGCAAGTGGCAGGGCTGCTCCTATTCACCTCTCCTTTTTGTGCTCCCGCTTGACCCGCTGCTATGCCTGATTCATCTGTGGCCTGATATTGAGGGAGTGGGGATGGGCACATGTAACTTCAAGGTGTCAGCCTTTGCTGATGACCTCCTCATGCATCTGACAAACCTGGAAGCCTCTCTAACCTTTTGGAGGAAATTGACAGCTTTGGAGCTCTTGCTGGTTTGAGATGAACAAGTCTAAATCCAAGGCTTTAGATGTCTGGGAGGTCTCAGGGGGAGATGATCAAGACCCTTCCCACTTCAATGGGTGGAGGATCGTTTTAAATATTTGGGAATCTGGCGGTCCGCCAATCAACGGTGATTGTATCAGCTGAATGTCCAGCCCTTGCTTTTGTGGGTTCAGGACAAACTTTGAGATTGGGCCCCTCTAACATTGTCTCTACTGGCAGGGGCGGCTCAAGGCAATTTGCTGCCTGAGGCGAAGGATGAGATGGCTCTCTCCCCCCCCCCCATAGAGGGGGCAGGGCTTTTTCAGAACTCCAATCAGAGACTGAACCAAACCAAAAAGCTGATTAGATTATATGGAGACATGCAAGATGTTTGCACACCAAGGAACTAAAAGAGAGTGAGAACCAACAGTACAGTTTATAAAACTAAATTATAACTCATTTCTATTTTGTTATTATAAACTGCGTTATGGTTCTTGCTTTTTCTTTTTCAACATATGTTTTGCATCCACATGGGTGCAGAGCAGAACCAGGACATTCACCCACAGAACTCAATATCTTTAAAAAAAAATCTGATTCTGATCATCTCACTAACAACAACAACAACAACAAATTGTTGAAAAATACTATCTTTGAAGCCCAGACCAGCTGTATTCCACGTTTTAAGAAAAGTGGAAGGAAGTCCAAAAAACTGCCAGCATGGTTTAAAGGTGAGGTCAGAGAGGCTATTGTTGCCAAAAAAGCATCTTTCAGGAAATGGAAAAAAAGAGCCAAACGACGAAACCTGGAAACAGCACAAGCACTGGCAAGTCAAATGCAAGGCATTGATAAGCCAGGCAAAGGGAGAATTTGAGAAGATGCTTGCTGCGGAAGCAAAAATGTGAAATAAAGACTTTTTCAAGTACATTTGTAGCAAAAAACCTGTGAGAGAGTCAGTCGGTCCATTAGATGATAGAGGGGTTAAAGGGCAACTAAGAGGCGACAAGGCGATAGCGGAGAGACTGAATGAATTCTTTGCTTCGGTCTTTACTGAGGAAGATGTAGGGATGTTACCCATGACTGAAGTGGTATTTAAAGGTGCAGAAGAATTGAAGGAAATATCGATACATCGGGAAGATATATTACAACTATTAGATAAACTGAAGAGTAGCAAATCACCTGGGCCGGAGGGTATACATCCAAGGGTGTTGAAAGAACTGAAATATGAGATTGCAGACCTGAATTTCATTAAAATCATCTGTAATACCTGAAGATTGGAGGATCGCCAATGTAACGCCTATTTTTAAAAAGGGTTCCAGGGGTCATCTGGGAAACTACAGACTAGTGAGCCTGACGTCAGTACCGGGAAAAATGGTAGAAACCATCATAAAGAACAAAATTACTCAGCATGTAGATAGTCATGGCCTAATGGGAGACAGCCAACATGGCTTTAGACAAGGAAGATCTTGTCTTACTAATCTGTTATGTTTTTTGAAGGTGTGAATAAACAGGTGGATAAAGGTGAGTCAGTTGATATAGTGTATCTGGACTTTCAGAAAGCCTTTGACAAGGTCCCTCATCAGAGACTTTTGGCAAAACTAAAGAGTCATGGGATAGGAGGCAGTGTACTATTGTGGATCAGGAACTGGTTAAAAGATAGAAAGCAGAGGGTAGGGCTAAATGGCCAATTTTCCCAGTGGAGAAAGGCGAATAGTAGTGTACCCCAGGGATCTGTGCTGGGTCTGCTGCTTTTTGACATATTCATAAATGACCTGGAAAAGGGAATAACGAGTGAGGTTATCAAATTTGCAGATGACACAAAACTATTTAAAATTGTTAAAACCCAAGAGGATTGTGGAAAATTGCAAGAGGATCTTGATAAATTGGAAGACTGGGCATCAAAATGGCAGATGAAATTTAATGTGGACAAGTGCAAAGTTATGCACCTAGGGAAGAACAACTCAGACTATGGTTACACGATGCAAGGTTCCACATTAGGAACCACCACCCAGGAAAAAAAGATTTAGGCGTCATTGTGGATAACATGTTAAAACCCTCGGCCCAGTGTGCAGCGGCGGCCAAGAGAGCAAATAGAATGCTAGGTATCATAAGGAAAGGAATGGAAAATAAAACAAAAGATATTATAATGCCTCTATATTGTTCCATGGTGAGACTGCACCTTGAATATTGTGTGCAATTCTGGTCGCCGTATATTAAAAAGGATATAGCATTATTAGAAAAGGTTCAGAGAAGAGCCACCAAAATTGTAAAGGGGATGGAAGGATACTCTTATGAAGAAAGGCTAAAAGGTTTAGGGCTCTTTAACCTGGAAAAGAGACGGCTGAGGGGAGATATGATAGAGGTCTATAAATTAATGAACGGAGTGGAACGGGTAAACGTAGATTGATTGTTTACATTATCAGAATATAGAAAGACTAGGGGACATGCAATGAAGCTACAGGGTAAACTATTTAAGACTAATAAAAGATAATATTTTTTCACTCAACGTGTAATCAATCTCTGGAATTTGTTACCAGAGGATGTAGTAAAGGCTGTTAGTGTAGCTGGGTTTAAAAAAGGTTTGGACAAGTTCCTGGAGGAAAGGTCCATAAACCATTATTAAGAAGGGACCCAGGATATCAATGCTTGACCCAGTAGAAGCATTGTGGAACCTGTGTCTTTTGGGGAAACTGCTGGGTATGTATGACCTAGATTGGCCACTGTTGGAAACAGGATACTGGGCTTGATGGACCTTGGTCTGACCCAGTATGGCATATCTTATGTCATTTATAAACATTCTCCAGTACCAGGCATATTGTGAACTAATACAAAACCCTACAACAAAAGCTGAACAAGTCAAATTATTACAGTACAGTATAGATCTTTATGTACAAACTCCATGTTAACAGAACACCTGGCTCAGTCACACACTCAGAACAGAGACCCTCACCAAGTACAGAATAAGTAACCACAATCTAAAAATATGTAGACAAAATTTAAATTGAAACCCCAAGAAGCCAGACTCCGCATGCAGTGCAACATCAAATAAATAAGAGATGCAGGTCCCCCATACTGTGAAAATATAAAGATAGCACAAATTTCAGTCACTAAAATTAAATAAAATTATTTTTTCTACCTTTGTTGTCTGACCATTTTATTCTCTGATCATGCTGGTCCCGATCTGAGGCTTCTGCTTTCCTGTCTTCTCTTAGCTCTCTTTCTGTGGTCTTTGGTCCATCTGCCATTTCTTATCTCTTCTTTTGTTTTCTTCACTTCCTTCCATCAGCCCATTTCCAGTTCCAGTAACCCTCCTCAGTATCAGCCCCCTTTCCAGTCCTCCCTTCCCATTGCCTTCCAATGTTAACCACCTTGCATTCCCACGACTGCCACTGGTGTCCATCCCCTTCCAGTCCCCCTCCTTCCCCACTGTCCAGCCCCTTCTAGTCTAAATACCATCCCAGTAATCAGCACACGTCCACTCTCAGTGCCACCCCCCTCCCCAAGTCAGCTCCCTTCCAGTGCGATTCACCCATGTCAGCTCCCTTCCAGCCTCCTCCCCATTACCCAGCCACCTACCAGTCCCATCCCCGTGTCAGCTCCCTTCCAGTCCCCCTTCAGTACATCCCAGGTGTCAGCTCCATTCCAGCACCCTCCCTCCTCCTTCCCCCGCCATATCAGCTCCTTTTAAAGCCCCCCCTTCTCCCATGTCAGATCCCTTCCTGCTCCCTTCTTCCGCTGGCAGACCCTCTCAATATCTGCTCCCTTCCAGTCCTATTCTCCCATCCCCCCGCATCAGCCCATTTGTAGCCCTAGCCCCTAGTTTTCTTCCAGGGCCAACTGCACTCTCCTCCCCTCTCACATTAGCCCTTTTTCAGTCCTAGCCCACTCCAGTCCTAGCCCCCCAATCAGCCCATTCCCAGTCCTAGCTGATTCCATTACCAGTCCTAGCAGATTTCCAGTGCTAACCCCCCATCAGCCCATTGCCAGTCCTAACCCCCCCATGTGCATTTCCAGTCCTAACCTCCCAATCAGCCCATTTCCTTCCTAGACCCCCTAATCAGCCCATTACCGGTCCTAGCCCCCACCCCGATCAGCCTATTTCCATTCTTAACCCCCCCATCAGCCCATTTCCAGTCCTAGCACTCCCCCTGATCAGCCTATTTCCATTCTTAACCCCCCATCAGCCCATTTCCAGTTCTCACCCTCCCGATAGCACATTACCAGTCCTTGCCCCCCATCCCAATCAGCCTATTTCTATTCTTAACCCCCACCAGCCCATTTCCAGTTCTAACCCCCCCTGGATCAGCCCATTTCCAGTCCTAGCTCTTCCCCATCAGCCCATTACTATTTCCAGTGCTACCCCATCCCCCTAGCCCAGCCCCAGCCCCAGCCCGACCTTCTAAAGGGAAATTGAAGAAAACAAAAACCAGTCACAGAAGCTGCTGCCACTGCCACTGCAGCAGCCGCAGCGGCAGAATGAAGTGCCCCGAGGCCCACCGCTGCCCCAGAAGAGCCCTGCCTTCTAATTCCCCCGTGCCTATTTCCCATCAGCACTGGCAGGCTCAACTTTAACAGAGCCACGGGAAAGGGAAACACTTCCTTTGCGGCTCTGCAAAGCTGAGCTGGCGTGGTGCAGGGGAAATAGAAGACAGGGCTCTTCCAGGGAGGTGGGGGGCCATGGGGCACTTCATTCTGCCGCTGATGCTGCTGCAGCAGCAGCAGCAGCTTTTGTGACCGTTTTTTTTTAAATTTTTATTTTGAAGACCGAGTGAGGTGGTCTTTTTGGGGGCAATTTTTGCCGCCCCAAAAACGTTGCCGCCTGAGGCCACTGCCTCACTCAGCCTCATTATAGAGCTGCCCCTGTCTATTGGGCAGGTTAGCTGCCTATATAATGATGGTGTTCCCAAGGATCTTATATGTTCTTCAAATGCTGCCGCTAATGTTGTTGCGGAGGGACATTTGCGCATTGGAACTCTTATTGCTGACGTTCCTTTGATGGGGAGGAAGAAACTTTGCATAGTGCTGCGGAGGCTGATGGGTCCCTGGAACAAGAGAGGGGTGGGGCTCCTGGATGTGTATAAATACAATCTAGCATGTATATTACGACATGTTTGCGATTGGCTGAATGGGAAATTGGAGTTTTCCCTATGGGATGTGGAATCTGCTTTTTTGGCTTCCTATAGCCTCTTCTCAGTCCTGCTGCCTTCCTAAGTACGGGATAATACACTTGTTAAGATGATTTGAGGAAGTTGGAAGATACTGTGCGGATCAACTTGTATGTGATGGGATACCTACCGCTGTCGAGTAATGTGGCCCTGGCCCCTAGCTTGGACTCTCAACCATTTTGGGTGTGGGGGTCCCTGGGCTTGGCCCAGGTGCTGCAGGTCCTGGATGGGAAGGGCCAGTTGCTGCCCTTCCAGGAACTGAGGGACCGATTTGTGGTGCCATCGGGATATTACTTTGCCTGCTTGCACTTACAGCACTATGTGAACTCTTTGGATGTTGTGGGCTTAGATAAAGGTGTTTTGGACAAAGTGCAGGGCTTGTTTGCGTTTGAAGATCGAGAGCGGGTATCTATTGCTATGTATTATAAAGCACTGGGAGACCTGGGACAGGGATGCTCCTATGCACATCTTGCAGTAAAATTGGAGATGGAATTGGAGCTAAGACTTGATGGCTTTGCATGGGGGGCAGTGGCGACTCATATTCCTCGGCTGGTTCAAGGGACACATCTCCATGGGATGCAGTATAAAATCTTGGAGAGCGCTTATATTTCTCCCCACCATACCTGGAAGACGAGATTCATACCCTCCGGGGACTGCCCCTGGTGTGCACAGAGGAATGCTCACCTGAGTCACATGTTTTGGGGCTGCCCCCAAGTGCATACGTTTTGGGTAGCAGTCCAGCAGTTCTTCATTGATACTTTAGGCCAACAAGTGTCCTGTCACCGGGGTTTTCTATTTTGGATGACAGTAAGATGGGGGGGGGGGGGGCAGAGGCACAGATCCTAGTGTATAAGGGCTGTATAATTGCCAAACAGTGCATTTTGCAGCATTGGAGGGATTCAGAGAGCTCTGGCAATTGGGAATGGTGCAAGCTGTGCATCAATTGGTGGTTATGGAAAGTCTGGCTGCAAAAGATGGGGGGGGGGGGGGGGAGTAGTCGGTGGGAGGCCTTTCTAGCACTATGGGAGCCCTACCTATCCTGCCTAACCACATGGGCACAAAATGATGTGATTACTCTTTGATGGGGCGGGAAGGAGGGGCGCTTCCACAGGCCCCTTTGTAATTGCTTGTTGCCTGGTTGCTCTGGGAGGGGGAGGAAGGGTGGGATGGGGTTTGCTGTTTATGGATAAGGTCTCTCTTGGTGGTGCAGAGTCAACCAGCCCAGAGGGCCACCAAGTGGGCTATGAATGATATTCTGACTTGTGGTATTTTATTTTTTGCTATTCTTGTTCTGGTTTTCAATTTCATCTCTATAGATTTATTTTATTGGCTCTACTGTATTGGAGTCACTTGGGGAGGGCTGGGGCGAGGCATGGCAGAGGGAGGGCTGGGGGGAAAAGGGGAGAAAAAGATACAATTCTTACACAATACTGTTGCGCAGTGGATACAGTTTGCACAAGTTGGTTTGGTGGCCTGGCCCTCTGAGAAGAGTTTGGGGCTCGTTGGATGCTAACACTTATGCACGCGATGAAATTATTGGGATATCTGGTTGACGTTTGTTGTTACTGGTGACTGTACAACTTGTGAGCTGTATGTTCCTGTTGTTACTTGCACTAAAGAAATTTCAGCATAATCTGAAAAAACTGTGTAAACATAACCTTAAGGGGTCTACTCACTAAACGGCATTAGGCCTTTGCAGTAAATGCACCACAAAAGCCATGCGGTATCTGTTTGGGTGTACGCAGCATTTCCCTAGCAGATACCACACAGAAAATGCCTAGATTGTGGCCCAGCAGCACTGTGGATGCAGCTAACGCCACTTTGAGATGGTGTTATCTGCACCCCTGCTGGCTGTAACTACCACTGCAGACACGCTCACTCCCCGTCCATAGCCCACCCACTCCAGCCTTTAGCACAGGATCTGCAGATAGTGCAGAAAATCACTGCACTATTAAGGCAGCTAGATAGTATGCGCTAACAGACAGAGCAGCTTAGTAAACATGTCCGTCAGTGTTTGGTTCTAGTGTATATGGTGTAGGGAGTCTCCAAACCAGGGCCAATGCAAGAGACGAACCATCAGTCTTACACCCCCCCCCCTCAATTAACTCTCATGTTCCTGGGTCCCCCTACCTGAATTGTTGCAAATTAAGCTCAGCAATTATGATTACCCCAACACGTCATTGCAAAAATGCATAATCAGACATTTTACTTCTCTGTATTCAACTTTGCTTCGCTTATGTATACAAAACTAGGGTTAAAAACAGATGCTTATGGACAGATGGACAGACAGAGGGATGGACTGACCCTCCCCAAAGGATCTTACATTTTTGTGTGAACCGTGTCCGATAATGACTGTACTGACACGGTGCAGATTCTGCAGACGCAGGACATCCTCACGGGGGCAGATTCCAGCCCCCCGCCCCCTTTCCTCAGCTTTGCTTCAACACTAAGTTCACTAGAGAAAATTTCACAGCATGGAAACGAATCAGTCGCACAATTGTAGGAGTAGTAATAACAAATGTCAATAGAAAGTCCACTGCCCAAAACCTCCAGACCCTTAAAGTAGAGCAGCCCTAACTTTCTGACACCCCCTTCCCCAGTTCTGGTGTATTCCTGTATCTACAGAGCTGATTTCTCATGCAAGAATCAGGGACTACAGATCCCCTAGTACCACTGGGGGATATTTGATTTGAATAGTTTTACTTTTTATATACCACTTATAAATAAAAACAGTTCACATGCCAAAAAAAACCCCATAATACCATGTAAACATAATAAAACATATCATAATAGATCAGACATCCTTACACCCAAATATTTGAGTTAAAAAAATATGCATTGAGCGTTTTCTGAAACCTGGGGATAATAAATCGTTCCCTCCCCCTTCACCTGAAGGTCCTGCATTCCACCAAGCTGGACCCTTAAAACTGACAGTACTGCTCCTATGGAGGACAGATGTAAAGCCACTAATGTTGAGAGCTCCAATAATTCTTTCTGTGAGAACCTCAACGATCTCGATGGACAGTACAATCTAAGTCTGTCAGCCAGAGAGCGCAGTTGGTCTCAATAAACTAAGCAAAGAATCTTAAACTGCTTCCTAATGACAACTAACAGCCAAGCCAATATATATGTTCAAATACCAGAATCCCCCCTCTGTGCCCGATCTCCTCACATCTCCTTCCTCTGAGATCTTCCCTCTCTTTCTTCCTCCCGAAGTCTTACTCCCTACCCCCTGTTCTCTATCTCTCTCCTCCATTCCCAGCATCAAACCCCGATAATATTAACCAGACACACAATAAATACCAGAAAATAAATTAGCTCTTAAAGTACACATTTGCATGATTTCCTATGCAAATACTTTAGCATCTATCCTGGAGCCGCCACGCTAGGCTAGGGGCTGAGATCATCAGTAATAAATGTAAGGGAAACAAGGCAACCCAAAAAAAAGCGTACAGGGTGCGAGGGGGAGGGGGAAATGGCTTTGTTTAAGTACCAAGAGAGTTATTAAACATGTTTTGCTGATGTTGTATAAGGTTACAGTACTGTGCTTGTAGTGTAACACCCAGATAGCTCATTCTGAACCTTTGTACTATCCTAGCATAGACAGTAATTCCAACAAACTTTGGTTCAGTGTAATCTGTCTTATAAACTTGAACTGTGAAGCCGAGGAAAGTTGGTTTGATAAATCCTTGAGTCTCTTGGTATTTTGGCTCTATCCCTTCTGACCTTTTCACCTTGACTTGAATGTCCTTCCTTTTGGCTTAGGTCTTGCACTGCTCTTAACCCTAAGCTTTGAGCTAGAATTCCCTAATGTCTTTGCCTATAATATGCAATAATCAGTATCTCATTATTTGGGTTGCACTATTTTGTGTCCCTATATATTTCTTGGTATGAATGTTGGGCTGTATTCTATGAGGGTGGATTTAGGCTTTCTGAGAAAGTAGGTGAGATGTGTGGAAGAGGGTAAGATAGAATTTAGGAGGGTGAGAATGCATCAATGGTACGATGTGATCTAAATATGAGGAATGGTCCTTGGTGTGACGAGTCAAGCACAAGAAGGATGGATCTAGAACAGTGGTTCTCAACCCAGTCCTCGGGACACACCTACCCAGTCAGGTTTTCAGGATAACCACGACAAATAACTCTCTTCCATTGTTATCATGAAAACCTGACCGGCTAGTCCCGAGGACTGGTTTGAGAAGCCCTGTCCCAAAGCAGTGTGCAAGAATCATTAGAAACTGGATCCAACTGCAACTACCTCCCCAACTTATGATATATACCAGGTGAGGTCTCCCTCTCGAAATGCACCCACTCAAGGAACCTTCAGTCCTGGAGCAGTTCCCGCACCTTTTTCTTGAGATCCTCAATGACAAGAACATTGAGAATGTAGAATATCGCATAGATGAATGGATCTATTTAGTGGCTCCTCCTTTTCTCTACGAAACAGCAGCCCATGCATATAACGGAACAACCCCACCTCACTATAGACTGCTGTTAACCCAAAAAAGACAATCGCCTAGGTGGCCGCCTACATGGGGACAGATCTATACTCAACTCCCTGAGGAAGGCAGCCTCTCTGTTAAAAGAGGCCCTAAGCCTCCTCCAGGACCACCTCATGAGGGGTTAGTTCTGCCACCTTGCCAGCCATGGAAACAGACATTTGTCATTGGCCACTATGAGGGAGGCCAAAAGCTCTACATCCCCCTGGGTAAAACTAGGCTTCTGCCTGGGAGGTACCGCTGCCACCTTGCCATTTTCCTGAAAGCACGCGGTGGTCCTGCATTCATGCCTGTGAAGCGTACATGTTACTTCCATGGAATGCATGTGCTCATGTCAGTGGAACCAGCACATGCAGGAGCGTGGAACAAGCACGTACAATCCGTGGCCATGACTGTGGAATCTATGCATTTATTCCAACGCACTTGTGTGCATATTTTATGAGTGCTAAATACACATGCAAAAAACATCTTTTTTTTAGCAAGAGATCAAGCCAGTATTGCCTTGTTAGCGCCCACCCCAAATACCTGAAAAACAATCAACACCATTCTTGCCCTAAGGCATTTTTTTATTACATCACACTTGTTTTCAGCCATGATTCTCACATATCACTTCTGTGAGGAGACATAACAGGAAATGGAGGATGATATTAATAATCCCAAAGAACCCACTAGTCACCCGAATTAGTCCTGTATGACTTTTCGTTGGATCTTATATCTCCTTGCAGCATCTGATTGAGCACAGATGGAGGTTCTAGAGCAGGGGTCTCAAACTCAAATTGCTTTGAGGGCCAAATGAGGACTTGTAGAGTAACCCGGGGGCCGCACAAGACGCAGGCCTCATTTGCATAAGGGCACATTTGCATAATGGATCATTTGCATAAATATTTGCATAATGTTACCATACACTAACTTTGAGTAAACATGCCTCTTAATGAGTGTATGGATAAAGAAAGACTAAAAGATTTATACATTACTATAAACCAGTGCCAACCGCCAGGCACATTAGGAACTACTAGAAACACTGCTCATTTAGAACCCATAGCAAACCTGCCATGTCCTAACAGCACTACCAGGACTCACAAAGCACCATACCCTAACTATCAAAAGGCAACACTGCAAATATTAAATCAACACATTTCAGAGAATAACAATACATGACCTACTCGGGAAAGAGAACAAGTGGCAATGTCAAATAGGAATTACATAAACAGCATACCTCAGCTCAGTTACACATGCAGAACATACACCATCACCAAACAAGGAATCACAATTTAGAAACAGGAAGACAATTAAACTGGGAACCCCAAAAGCCAAACTTAGAATGTACAACACTGTAGAAATAAAACTATACATTGATTTCCTCTTGTATTAAATAAAGTGCAGACGTTAAAGATGCACATTTCCAAGAGCTGACATATTTCAGTTAATAAATTCAAAATAAAGAGATATTTTTCTACCTTTTGTGCATTTTTTTTCAGTTGCAATTGTTCCAGCCACTTTCTTCTGGTTGCTTTGTGTCTTCTGCTAACTCTCCATCGTCTGCTGTCCATTTGTCCTTTCTTCTTTCCCAGTTTTTTTCCATTCTCTCTACATCTGCTTTAACATACTAATCATTCTCCTTTTGCTCTTTCCTCATTCCTATTTCATCCACTCAAATTTTACCCCTCCATCCTCAATCCCCACTTACTCTCCCAATACCCGGCCAATTGTAGATTTTTCTTCCCTCCCACACAAAATATATTTCCCCTCTCCATTTCACTCTCCCAGCCCCATCCCATTCTAATCGTCCCCCAACATCAACTCCCTTCTAGCTCCTGCCCCACCCAGCATCCGCTCCCTTCTAGTCCCCGCATCATCAGCCCATTTCCAGTCCTAGCTCCCTCCCCTCACAGCCCATTTCCTTTCCAAGCCCCCCTCCCCATCAGCCCATTTCCATTCCAAGCCCCCTTCCACTCAGCCCATTACCATTCCAAGACCCTGTCCCCATCAGCTATTTGCAGTTCAAGCTCCCCCTTCTACTCGGCCCATTTCCAGTCATAGCACCCCCCCCCCAGTCCATTACCAGTTCTAGCCCCACCCCCCATAGCCCATTATCGGTCCTAAGCCCCCCAACAGCCCACTTCCAGGCCTAACCCTTCCATCGCCCCATCTTCATTCTTAGCCCCCCAATCAGACCACCTCCAGTCCTAACCCCCATCTGTCCATTACCAGTACTATCACCCCATTTCCAGTCCTACCCCCCCAGCAGCCCACATCAATCCTGCTCCCCCCCCAGCAGCCCACATCAATCCTGCTCCCCCCCAGCAGCAGCCCACATCAATCCTGCTCCCCCACCCCAGCAGCAGCCCACCTAAATCCAGCTCCGCCCTCCCCCCAGCAGCAGCCCACATCAATACTGCTCCCCCCCCCCGCAGCAGCCCACATCAATCCTGCTCCCCCCCCCCAGCAGCAGCCCACATCAATCCTGCTCCCCCCCCCCGGGGAAACAAACTTTAGAAAACAGCTAGCTGCTGCTCCTGCCGCTGCCGCGGCGGTAGCAGCAATACCGCATGTCCCGCGGCCCCCCCCCCCCTTGCCTGTCAGTTCTTCTCTGCTTCGGCTTTCAGAGCCGCGAAGGGAGAGCTTCTCCCTCGTGACTCTGTTAAGCCCGCTGGGGCTTATGGGAAATTTCCCATCTGCCCCGGCGAGCTTAACAGAGTCGCGATGGAGCAGCTCTCCCTTCGCGGCTCTGAAAGCCGAAGCAGAGAAGAACTGACAGGCAAGCAGGAAGGGATCGGGGGCTGCGGGACATGCGCGCAGAAGCCGGGTTGTGTATCGCGGGCCGCACAAAGGTGTCTCGCGGGCCGCATGCGGCCCGCGGGCCGCGTGTTTGAGACCCCTGTTCTAGAGGGAGATGAGGCGCTATGTCGCCTGGCATACAATGCAGCATGCAGCACACCACAACAATGTCCCCGACCTTTTCAAGTGCGTGCTGCAATGCCCCTCCAGACACGGAAGCAACTCTTAGTGACCCCAAAGGTGTGCTCTGTGACGCACCTCATAGCAACGTGTGCTTCATTGTAACACCTCTCTGTAGGTGTGCGCGGCGACAGCAGAGGAGTCAGCAGCTACGACTTACACCCATATCCAACATCCTCAACAAAACAGCTTATAGAATAGCATATATGTCATGGAGTGCAGAGTATATTAGACTGATATGCAGAAATGCACAGCTGTTTTTCCTCCCACCAACAAGTTTCAATAAACCTATGCGATACTTACCCATGAGGCAACCTTCACCATACTTTCCCTCTGCAACATTACGGCCAAGTGCCAAGTTGGAGAAGATAAGGGAATCATGACAGCTACCTGTGAATTTTGAGACTACGTTTAAGATCTTCATGTGCACATCACAAACCACTTGAACATTTAAGAACATAAGAGACGCCATACTGGGTCAGACCAAGGTCCATCAAGCCCAGTATCCTGTTTCCATCAGTGGCCAATCTAGGTCACAAGTACCTAGCAGTTTCCCCAAAAGACACAGGTTCCACAATGCTTGTCCTAGGGCAAGCAGTGGATTTTCCAGGTCAACTTTAATAATGGTTTATGGACCTTTCCTCCAGGAACTTGTCCAAACCTTTTTTAATCCCAGCTACACTAACAGCTTTTACTACATCCTCCGTTAAAAGAATTCCAGAGTTTGATTTCACATTGAGTCAAAAAATATTTTCTCTTATTAGTCTTAAATAGGTTACACTGTAGCTTCATTGTATGTCCTCAAGACTTTCTATATTTTGATGGCGTAAACAATCGATCTACGTTTACCCGTTCTGCTCCATTCATTAATTTATAGACCTCTATCATATCTCCCCTCAGCCATCTCTTTTCCAGATTGAAGAGCCCTAACCTTTTAAGCCTCTCTTCATAGGGGTATCCTTCCATCCCCTTTACCATTTTGGTGGCTCTTCTCTGTACCTTTTTTAATTCTGCTATATCCTTTTTAAGATACGGTGACCAGAATTACATAGAATATTCAAGATTTGGTCGCACCATGGAACAATACAGAGGAATTAGAATATCCTTTGTTTTATTCTCCATTCCTTTCCTTATGATGCCTAGCATTCTATTTGTTTTCTTGACTGCCACTGCACACTGGGCGGAGGGTTTCAATATATTATCCATGATGACGCCTAAATGTGGAATCCTAATGTGGAACCTTGCATCGTATAACCATAGTTTAGGTTGTTCTTTCCTAGGTGCATAATTTTGCACTTGTCCACATTATATTTCATCTGCCGTTTGGATGCCCAGTCTTCCAATTTATCAAGGTCCTCTTGCAATTTTTCACAATCCTTTTGAGTTTTAACAACTTTGAATAATTTTGTGTCATCTGCAAATTTGATTACCTCATTCATTATTCTCATCTTATTTATGAATATGTTAAAAAGCAGCAGACCTAGCACAGATCCCTGGGGTACTCCACTATTCACCTTTCTCCATTGAGAAAATTGGGCATTTAGCCCTACTCTCTGCTTTCTATCTTTCAAACAGTTCCTGATCCACAGTAGTACACTGCCTCCTATCCCATGACTTTTTAATTTTGACAAAAGTCTCTCATAAGGGACCTTGTCAAAGGCTTTATGAAAATCCAGATACACTATATCAACCAACTCACCTTTGTCTATCTGTTTATTCACACCTTCAAAAAAACATAACAGATTAGTAAGACAAGACCTTCCTTGGCTAAAACCATGTTGGCCCTGTCCCATTAAGCCTTGACTATCTAGATGTTCAGTAATTTTGTTCTGCCATGTTTCCCGGTACTGACCTCAGGCTCACTGGTCTGTAGTTTCCCGGATCACCCCTGGAATCCTTTTCAAAAATTGGCGTTACATTGGCCATCCTCCAATCTTCAGGTATTACAGATGAGTGTAATGATAGTTCTCAGATTACTAATAGTGGAGGAGTAGCCTAATGGTTAAGAACACTGGCATGGGAATCCAGAAACCAGGGTTCAATTCTCACTAGCACTCCTTGTGGCCTTGGGCAAGTCACTTAACCCTCCATTGCCTCAGAAAAATCCAATGTATTAATGTCCCTGTTTAATGTACTAAGTTTCAATGTGAACTGCTTTGATTGAAATGATAAAGCAGTATATAAAACCTGTTAAATAAATCAATCTCATATTTCAATTCTTTCAACACTCTTGGATGTATACCATCTGATACCGGTGATTTGCTACTCTTCAGTTTATCAAATAGTTGCAATACATCTTCCTGGTGTATTGATATTTCCTTCAATTTTTCTGCAGCATCAACTTTAAATACCATTTCAGTCATGGATAACATCCCTACATCTTCCTCAGTAAAGACCGAAGTAAAGAATTCATTCAGTCTCTCTGCTATGGCCTTGTCCCCTCTTAATGCTCCTTTTACCCTTCTATCATCTAATGATCCAACTGACTCTCTCACAGGTTTTTTGCTATGAATGTACTTGAAAAAGTCTTTATTATACGTTTTTGCTTCCAAGGCAATCTTCTTCTCAAATCCTCTCTTTGCCTGCCTTATCAATGCCTTGCATCTTACTTGCCAATGCTTATGTTGTTTCCAGTTTTCATCATTTGGCTCCTTTTTCCATTTACTGAATGATGCTTTTTTTGGCAACAAGAGCCTCTCTGACCTCACCTTTAAACCATGCTGGAAGGTTTTTGGACTTCCTTCCACTTTTCTTAAAGTGTGTAATATAGCTTGTCTGGGCTTCCAAGATAATATTTTTAAACAACACCCATGCTTGATGAAAATCTTTAACCTTTGCAACTGCTC
The DNA here is from genome assembly GCA_033557465.1 of Ichthyophis bannanicus. Classification (NCBI taxonomy): domain Eukaryota; kingdom Metazoa; phylum Chordata; class Amphibia; order Gymnophiona; family Ichthyophiidae; genus Ichthyophis; species Ichthyophis bannanicus. The sequence goes on from CM066045.1 coordinate 62,482,930, forward strand.
CTTTTAGTTTTTTCTTAACTATTTTCCTCATTTTATCATAGTCTCCCTTTTGAAAGTTAAAAGGTAGTACTGTGTATTTCCTTGCCATCCTTCCTCCATTAATTAAATCAAACGAGATCATACTATGATCACTATTGCCAAGTGGCCCCAACACCCTTATCTCTTGCACCAGATCTTGTGTTCCACTAAGGACTAGGTCCAAAATGTCTTCTTCTCTGGTCGGTTCATGAACCAGCTGTGCCAAGAAGCAGTCATTTATTTCATCTAGAAACCTTATCTCCGTAGCATGTCCTGCCATGACACTTAGCCAGTCAATACTGGGGTAATTGAAATCACCTATACTGTGCTGTAACATTTGTTAGCTTCCCTGATTTCCTTGAGCATTTCATCATCCATTTGTTCATTCTGGCCAGGCGGTCGAAAGCACACCCCTACTGCCAGTTCATAGAGATTCTACAGTGAATTTTGTTTCCTGCAGAACTTTAATCCGTTGTGACTCAATGCCCTCTCTAACACAGAGCGCAACCCCTCCACCAATACGATCTACCCTGTCATTGTGATATAGTTTGTTCCCAGGTATCACAGTGTCCCACTGGCTGTCCCCCTTCCACCATGTCTCTGAGATGGGAATCATATTTAATCTCTCATTTAGTGCTATATATTCTAACTCTCCCATTTATGGAGTGGAAGCTTTTTTCCTGTTCCACAGTGCAATTTGTATGTCTGGGTGGGGGGGGGGGGGGGGTGTTAGAGCTACATGGATGCAGTCTATTGTGCCCATCATGTTTGGCACTCCAGAAATTTTACAAAAGTCCGCCTTCAACGCCTGCCATTCTGCCTGCTGCTCTGGGTACCTGATATGATCCCTGATCCAAGTTTTCAAGGCCTGCAACACCTGCTTAAAATGCCTGGAAAATGATGATTGCTCCATTTCACTGGCTACTCTGACAACCTTTTGGAATGATTCAGTGTTCAAATAATTGAATGTAGTGATAACTTCACCAGCCTGGTACGGTGTGCCCATGAGCAGTGACTGGATCTATATCATCTTTAATTTCTCCATATAAGGACAAAATGGCTCTTGTGCATAAACAGTAGTTAGGCACAACATGCCTCTCTGGGAGTCCATTCAGTGGTGCTCTTGTTTGGAATAGGCGGCATCTGCAGGGCCTCATGATGAAGGGTTGAGCCTGTACCTCCTCATCCTCCTCTCTCCTACCTTCTTCCCTGGCATGTCTGTTGCTCGGGTCTCTGAGGTTCTCTCCAGTTGTTAAAACCCAAGAAGATTGTGGAAAATTGCAAGAGGACCTTGATAAATTGGAAGACTGGGCATCAAAATGGCAGATGAAATTTAATGTGGACAAGTGCAAAGTTATGCACCTAGGGAAGAACAACCCAAAGTATGGTTACACGATGCAAAGTTCCACATTAGGAACCAGTACCCAGGAAAAGGATTTAGGCGTCGTTGTGGATAGCATGTTAAAACCCTCCACCCAGTGTGCAGCAGCGGCCAAGAGAGCAAATAGAATGCTAGGTATCATAAGGAAAGGAATGGAAAATAAAACAAAGGATATTATAATGCCTCTGTATCGTTCCATTGTGAAAATCGTGTGCAATTCTGGTTGCCATACATAGGGAGGAGTAGCCTAGTGGTTGGGGCAAGGTACTTCAGGCCGGAAGGTCGGGGGTTCAAATCCCACTAGAGGACAGCAACCTTGGTCTGGAAGGACTGGGGTTTCTAGTCCCACAGATGCTCCTTGTGGTCTTGGGCAAGCCACTTAACCCTCCATTGCCCATGTTCCCTGTAAGTATTAGTGTATGTGTCTCATATCCCCGTGTGTTAAATGTATCCCCCAATTGTGTTGTGACCACTTTGATTGAAGGATAAGGCGGTATACAAAACTGTCTAAATAAATAAATAAATAAATCTTAAAAAGGATATAGCGTTATTAGAAAAGGTTCAGAGAAGAGCCACCAAAATGGTAAAGAGGATGGAAAGATACTCCTATGAAGAAAGGCTAAAAAGGTTAGAGCTCTTTAACCTGGAAAAGAAGCGGCTGAGGGGAGATATGATAGAAGTCTATAAATTACTGAACGGAGTGGAACGGGTTAATGTGGATTGGTTGTTTAGTTCTTCAAAAAGTAGAAGATTAAGGGACACGCAATGAAGCTGCAATGTAGCACATTTAAGACTAATTATAGAAAATATTTTTTCACTCAACGCGTAATCAAACTGAAATTCGTTACTGGAGGATGTAGTAAAAGCTGTTAGCATAGCTGGGTTTAAAAAACGTTTGGACAAGTTTCTGGAGGAAAAGTCCATACATTATTATTAAAGAGGATCATGGAAATGCACTGCTTGCCCCCGGGATAAGCAACGTGGGATATGTGGACCTTTTTGGGAACCTGACATGTATCTGTGACCTGGATTGGCTGCTGTTGGAAATAGGATACTGGGCTTGATGGACCTTGTTCTGACCCAGTATGGCATTTCTTATGTTCTTACATATAGCATATCTTCTGGGCTACCCTCCTTGAGATCACGAGGGGACTGAGATGCCTGAAGCAGCAAATTCAACCAAAGCTTGATTTCTCATACAATACAATCAGAGTTAGTTTCCCACATATGATTGAGAAAATGTTCAGCAATCAGTATAATCTTCTTTATAATGGAAAATAGTTGCATAGGGGGAGGCAGTGTTGGCTGGTTAAAACTAACATGACTGGCCCATCTCTGACCAACCACTAGATGGCGAAGTTGGACTGTGCAGTTTACATTTTGGATCACTTTCTCTTTAGATTATTTTGTAAATTTGAAGGACAAAAGAAAAAAACACCATAACTTTATGTTCAAACAACATCCATCATTAGACAAATCACTGAAAAATACTGAATATATTTCCAAGAAAAATCCTTCAAGACAATGCATGAATTTCAAGAAACCTTTGAGGCCACTGGAGATACAGTTATCAAAGCACAGCACCAGATGGCGTAGGGCACCAAACATGCCAAGAGACTGGCACTTAACGGAGCAGTGCAGAAACCCTTGTGTTAGGACCCTAAGCTGTAGCTCAGCGCAGGGCTTTCCAAAACAAGAACAATGCAAAGTTTTTGCTCAAGGATTCAGTAAAAAAAAAATATGTAAATCAGTTATGTGAAAATAAATGCAGGCAATACCCACACGGATTTGTGCCACTGTCCCTCCCCCCCCCCCCCACCATGAGCAAAATAAAATGACCATCTGAGGTGAAGCTTGACAAGGATTTGCCCAAACTCAGAGAGAGCAGCAGTGGAACTTGAACCACGCTTAGCCCACTGCACTAATCATTAGGCTACTCCACTCCACATAGCATAGTGGTCTGCCTGGGACAGGCAGCATGGTGTCAGCAGCCTGCTCGGGCGCTGGGCATCCCAGGATGCAGAGCGGTGGTGGAAGTGTTAGTCTTCTCACCCACTGGGGCCACTGGTGATTTTTTGAGGGAATCAGGGTAGGAGATTCAGAGTGGGTCAACAGGGGAATGGGGGTCAAAGTTCACCTCAGATCATCTCTAGCTTGCTTTCTGCATCAGGGAACAGGACTAGCGCAAGGAAATCCTGAGCAAAATTGAAAGCTCTCTCGAGCAGGAACCATCTCTATCTATCAGGCTGATACAGAAAACTGGCGCTAGATGTGCACTGAACGACCTTTTATGTGCCCCAACAGCATACACCTTTTAACCCGCGATGCAGCAAAGAGAGGGCATGCACATGAAGGAAGCGATAACTGTGTGCGTGCAAATGAGCTATCTGTTAAACTGGGCACAAAATGGCAACATCAAACTGAGAGAGCATGCCAAACACATGTGTACAAGAAGTCGGTGCTAGTTTGGCATGCTCTCCTAGTGAAACGGGCACCGCATGGTTAATTTAAATATCAGCCCCGACAATATGTTGATGGCATTGAGGACGATCGCATAGTCTACCTTATATGGCAGTCTGACCTCACCTGGTGCATTCCAGAATGAACTGCGTGGGGCCAGGCCCCACCATTTTTCAAGTTTGCGGACTCAGAGCGTGAGCGCATAGGCAGCACTCCTGCTTATTTTAAGGTACTGGGTGGAGGGTGTAGATTTAGGGGCAACCAGATCACCAGGTTATTATATTTTAATTTAATTTGGGGTGGGAAGGTAAGGGTTTCAGGGGCCACTAGACCACCAGGTAGTCACTTTCTGTTGGGACACCAGACCCCGACTGCATTTTGATGGCATCAGGACTTTTCCCAATGTCACAATCATCCCCAATGCCATCAAAATACTGTTGAATGGGAGACTGTGGCCACTGGGCCACTGGGGATTCTCTTTCTGTTGGGGCACTGGCCCCCAACTGTGTTTAGATGGCATCTGGGGCTTTTTCCAATGCCGCGATCATCCCTGATGCCATCAAAATACTATTGGGTGGGGAGATCGGAGCCACTGGGCCACCAGGGATTTGATTTCCATTTTTTGATGGCATCGGGGCGTATGCCCGATGCCTGATTTTCTGAGGAGAAGATGATCTAGGCATCATGGAAAGCACCCACTGCCATCAAAATACTGTTGGGAGCGTGCCTTAGAGGTTTAATGCACCTCAGTCCCTGCAGTAAAAATATTGGCGCTATGGCTGATTGCAAAATCCTCTGTGCCTGTCTCTGCATCGGGTGTAGCCATGATTTGCATACCAGACTATTATGTGCAGCTCATTTTCCTACAATTTCAATACATTTAAATACTTGTGGCATTAATTGAGCTCTGTCGGTGTTTACGCACGCGTCCATCTGTTTTCTGCATTTAAAATGTGCTTAAATGTGCCATTATCGGTGCTTAAAGGCCGCACTAGCCTTCTGCATCGGCCTGTATGTTCGTACAGTGCTGCGTAGGCCTTGTAGCGCTTTATAAATGATGATGATTTGTAGTAATAGTAGTAGCAAAATGCTGTGCTAGAGCAAGACAGTTTGCTGCATCTCGCCCCTCAATGAAATTATCTGATTTAATTACAATACATTCGCAACCACAAACACTAGGTGTGCATGCATACAATAGCACATTAAAAAGTAAATACCAGCAGTATCTCCTTTATAGTTTAGTATATCTGCAAATTGCTTTGCTTAATTGGCTTCAGTTTTGTTTTCATCTTGCTTGATCCAGCCAGAGATGCATTAGATGGGGGCGTGCAAGGCAAAGCTAAGACCTATCAGCCAGACTCCAGCAGACAAAAGGAAAAAAATGAAGTCTCTCTCATTCCAAAGCCTGATTGCACGCATGTTTGCTCAGGATCAGCTGGAGGGCCGGGAATACGCTTTGGAACGCTGCCCTGGATAGTGGGCGGGGCCAGGCGGCGACGTCACGGGGCTGGATCTTAGTCTTTTAGAGCCTGAATGCACCCTGGCTTCTGTTTTGTTCTGGGTGCTGGAGCTGAGCGCAGTGTCTTTGCTGCTGGGGTAAGCCGGGGTTGTGGATTTCCATCGCGGACACAGCATTTGATGGGGCAATAATTCAGCGAGAGGTAAATGGCAGGTTTTATTCCATTAGTCTGTCTGCTCTTTACCCTTCCTCAATTCCTTATGGCTGAGTGGAGAGCTAGGATTGCAAGGGATAAAGGCTGAGAGCTGGAGCGGGGTAGTAGCAGATAGTAGTAGAGACTTAAAGGCTTGTGCGGACCGGGTTGAGGGAGCCCATCAGATCTCCAGATGCCTTCAGCGAGCTCTAACCTCTTTCTTTAGGCAACATTAAAACATCTTGCAGACGGACAGCATTAAAGCAGCTGGTCCGGCTCCGTATTAGACTGAACTTAAATCTACTTGACTTTTTACTACTGGCCTTTTTTCTTAACTTTTCTTTAATACAGTGGATCTTTTTTTCGTAACTTCCTCTCTTCGTTGCTAGAATAGCGCCCCGAGTGTTAATAATGTGGGTGAATGCTGTTTTATCTGGTTAAATTCTATATTAATTTTCTGAACGGTTATGAAAGGTGTAACGCATACGGAGGCTCTTCTTGGTTTCATGTTAGCTTCCGTTAACAAAAAAATCCGCATGTGGGTGACCCATTTGATATAGCTGTGGAAAAATTAGTTTAGTGAGGGTATGAGCTATGCAGCAGAATCTTCAAGGGTGTCATTTATTTTTTTAGCTGTGTAATTGTACTTGGTTTCTCCTTTGTCGTCTACGTCGGTTGTAGTTACTGATTTGGGGGGGGGGGGGGCGGGCGATATCTTTGTTGGTATGAGTGTACTGAAGGATTAGGTTTGTCTTACAGCTCGGGGGTGGGAGGATGTACGTACTTCCCTGGTAATTGCATTCCTGGGAGGTGTTAAGAAGTGTTTGATTTAACTGTCGTGACTGCACCTCAGTCCTGTGCAAAGTAGACGATCGAATTTAGAATAATTTAATTTGGGGGATGGGGAGACAGTGTTATACAGAAACCTAATAAGCGTAAGGCTTTCGGCTCCTTTAGCCCACGTCCAGCCCTTACGAGCTGGACACTTATTGCAGAGCTGCATCCGGACAAGCGCAGAGGTTCCCTCCCTGGAGAGCAGGACTCCAAGAAAGAGAGGCTGGGATTGGAGGAATTAGCATAAAAAATACAACTACAGATTTTGAGCACATAGGTAACAGTTTTCACATGCGTAAAACCAGCAATAGACTACAAGCTTAGCGACCCCCCTACTCCCTATTTCCGAAGCTTAAAATCGACACACCAAACAGGAAAGGAATTAGGACCGATTTGAGGGCATCTGAAGTAATGTGACTGTCTTGCATGCACTGAGGAGTGGGAGTCCCCCCCCCCCCCCTCAGAGGCTTTGGGGTTTAACTTCGGGCTTTTTTCAGGAGTAGCTCAAGGTGAGTTACATTTTGGGTATAGTAGATATTTGCCTGCCTCAGAGGACTTACAGACTTAGATTGTAAATGAGGCAGTGGAGGGTTAATACATTCTCCTGCTCTACACCCCCCCCCCCCATACTCAACCTTTAGTTTTCGGTTTCATTTTGCATCTTCAGAGGTGTTGCTGTCTTTGTCACACTGCACCAGATGTTACCTAAGTGTCTCTTTTGTCTCTCCTGGCTAGATGAAAACTATGTGTGACCACCTGGGATCCCTCCTGGTTGCTGTGATGTCCTTTGAAGTTGGTGTGAACATCCTCTGTTGCTGAGGTCTCTCCTCCTCCTCCCCCCAACCTCTGCTCTTCCTGAGCAATCCTGGTTTGCTCTCAAGATTGGCTGCTGACGGCGGACTAAAACCCAGGTCTGGAAAAAAAACATTCTCAGAGCAATTTTGATGCCATGGGGAACCACCTCACAGAGATGACTGCGAACCCCTCCTTCCTGCCTCACTTCACCACCCTCCATGTTGTGGTCATAGGCCTGGACTCTGCTGGGAAGACTTCCTTGCTCTACAGATTGAAATTCCAGGAATTTGTGAATAGCGTCCCAACTAAAGGCTTCAATATGGAAAAGATCAAAGTGCCAGTTGGGAGCTCAAGAGTCATCACCTTCCAAGTCTGGGATGTGGGAGGTCAAGAGAAGCTGAGGCCCCTATGGAAGTCATACACACGGCGGACGGATGGAATGGTGTTTGTGGTGGACTCTGCAGAGGCTGAGCGCATGGAGGAGGCCAAGGTTGAACTCCATAAAATCACAAGGACTTCTGAAAACCAAGGGGTTCCTGTACTGGTGCTAGCTAACAAGCAGGACCTCCCTGCAGCGTTGTCTGTGACTGAGGTGGAGAAACTGTTGGCCCTTCATGAACTTGGCTCTGCCACCTTAAATGCTATTCAGGGCTGCAGCGCAGCGGACGGCCTGGGTCTCCACCAAGGCTTGGAAAAGCTGTACGAGATGGTTATAAAGAGGAAGAGGATGGTACGGAACAGCAAGAAAAAGCGATGAGCATCTCCCGGTGAAGCTTACCTGAAAAAGAATTAAGGTGTGGGGACCGAACTAAGTCAGACTGAATGTATTAAAGGCCCAGATAAGGACCGCGTTTGTGGGATACTGGCACAGATTCAGAGGTGGTCTTTACTTCATTCTACACTGGGGAGTCAATGGCATGAACACTTCTGTGGGACTCTGGACCTAGTTCGAAATACCGAATTTGTGTAGCTTTTTTTTTTTTCTCTATGTAGTTAGAACAAAAATGCTGACTGGCTGGAGGTTGTCTAACCAGTTTCTGGCCTCTAACTGTGATGTGGGAGAGAAGATATAACCGAGGAAGGACCTTGGACGATACAGACCTCTAGGCTGGCATTCAGTGGGGAGGTTTGATAGACAAGAGGTGGTATTGCTTATTCAGTTACTATAGACATTTCATTACAATGTTGCTGTCCAGGTATCTGGATTTATTTTTTGTGGGTGTTTTAAAAACTAACTTTTATGGGCATAGGGGGCCTGTTCCTGACCTGTTCACACCCTCCCTTTTTCTTATGGGTGGTGGTTTTCCTCCTAGTTACAAACATGTTCAGGCTTTTGTAGAATGTCTTCTAAATTATTGATTAAAAAATAAAAACCTTAGTTTGACTTTGGTCTGGTCTTATCTGTGTTTGGGGGGGGGGATAGGGGGCTGACTGCTAGACTGCCTAATAAAAGGTTGAAATTGCTCTGTGTGCTGCTGGGGTCTTTCATAGTTGCAGATGCATGTTTTTATTCTCTATAGCAATTGAATTTGGGTTTATTAAGGGCCAATTAAGCTTTTTAATTCCCACAAGTGTGAACCACTTAGTGCTGAAGGTATGGAGCGCAGTGTGATACCGCCTTAGATGGCAGGCTAGTTCAGTTTTATTATTTTTTTTTATTTCAATTTTTTATATACCGCACTATTTATAATCAGCGCGGTTTACAGAGAAACACAAAGACCAGAACAACAGGTTGTTCGGTGTTACATATAACAGGAGTATAAACTTGGATAACATGGGAGAACTATATACATAGAATATATAATTAATTATTTCGATATCATGAAAAACTATTTACATAAAATAGTTAACAGTTAACTCCTGTTCCTTCTCGGTAGTGCAAGATCTCAAATTTGTCTGAGTATTGTGGCCAAAATATCTGATATCTAGATATTTGAAAAAGGTCTAACTAGTTTTAATGACTGCAGCATATTTTTGCTTCTGCAGCAGTGATTTTTCTTTCTCTGGGTATCTTGACCACTTGGAACAGACTTTAAAAAGCATCCACATGGGGGGGGGGAGTGTAGTTTCATGCAGTAGTTAATCGGAGTTAGATGCTCTGGCATCTATTTAAGCATGTAATTGCATTGGTGTTAGGATAGGCCTTGTCTGGAATAGCCACGACATGTTAAGAGTGCTGCATCTTTCATACCTATACTACAGGCCATTCCATATTGTCTTCAATAGCCTTGGGTGGAGTAAACAAGTGACGTCCTGGGAATGAGTAAGAGGAAAACAGGATTTCACATGAAAGCTCATCTTTGAGAGGGGTAGAGGAGGAGAAACACCAGTAACGAGCTATATGTCATATAATCATACATCTGCCTAACCCCAAGCTGTTAAGCCTTTTAGTGAGGCTGGATTTAAAAAAGGTTTGGACAAGTTCCTGGAGGAAAGGTCCATAAACCATTAGAGGACCCAGGAAAACCACTGCTTGCCCCAATACAAGTATTGTTGGACCTGTCTTTTTGGAAAACTGCTAGGTACTTGACCTGGATTGGCCACTGTTGGAAATGGGATACTGGGCTTGATGGACCTTGGTCTGACTCAGTATGGCATATATCATGTTATGCTTTCTATCTCACCCCCCCTTAAATTGGGCTTGAAGTGGAGTTGGACCTCACTGAATTGGTGAGGTGGCAGGTGTGGGGTGGTCAACACTCCTCTAAAAGAGGAAGCAAGAGGCAATGGGATTGTCATGTGAAAATGAAGGGGGGGGGGATCCCCTTAAGGCTTATTCTCTGCACCATAACTATGAACTCTATAAAGGTTTTTTTTGGCTAGGTAAAAGCAGCATGGGAATTCAATCCTCCTTAACCTCTTAAAGATCTCACCTACCTACTGTGACGTTAACATCCCTGAAAGATTTAGCCTTCCTCCATTCAAAGGTGATTTGCATAAGGATTAGGAACTAGATCTGTGTTTTTTTTTCAGCTTCTAATCTTGGCATCTCATCAGGTTGTGTAAGATTTCTGGGTTCCCTCCTACCTGGAACCGAATACACTTCAGTAGATTGTTGGTTAATGCAGAGGGATGGGCTCCTGCGTCAAAGCATTGACCTGTTCCCCTTTCCTCCTATACAGACATTTCATAACTGGGTGACAGGCTGTAATAATAGAATAGGTGGTGGGTATGTGTGAGAGGTCGTCTTTTTCCCATGTCCTGCCTCCTACTTTGAGGGAGGATTATTACAGCTCAGATGACTCCAAGGTTATTAGCCATAAGTCTTGCCAAGCCTGGTTTTACCCATATATCTGTTTTTTAATAGGCTTTTTCTTAATGAGCAAAGCTACATGTCCACTGTGAGCTGGGCAAATCAGACTGGACCAGTCCGTCCCTGAGCACCTGCTGGTAACCCCACATGAATAAGTTACTGTTGCTTTGTTGTAATAAGGGGGTTATTGGCTTGGGCCTTAATGGCTCAGGATACCAGAAAGCTCCATGACATCAATGAGCTTGTGCCTCCTTTTTTTTTTTTTTTTAAGAGAAATTGAAATACACCAAGGCCATAGGTAGAATAGTGTAAAACCAGGACTGGCTTTTGAGCAAGCAGATGATGTGATCTTTGACATGTAAGAGCCCTAACCCCTTTGGAACAGGGGTTCTCAACCCAGTCCTAGGAACACACCCAGCCAGTCAAGTTTTCAGGATAACCACAACAAATATGCAAGACTGAAACTTGCATTCATGGAGGTATCACATGCAAATCTCTCATGCATATTCATTGGGGGTTATCCTGAAAACCTGACTGGCTGGGTGTCCAAGGACTGGGATAGGCATTTCTGCCTTGGCATATAGCTGCTTTCCCTGAGATGGTTAAAGCAAGGAAATAAACTAGGGCTCAGAAGGACCACCTCCATGTTGGACTCTAAAGATGGCGGCAGGGCATTAGCAGACCCGCAGGGCCTCTAAGGTTGACATTCCTGTGTGCCCTTTGCAGACGTAACCTGTACCTTTCTCAACACAGCAGGTCTGGCTTTTCATGGCTGTGTAGGTATGCTGTAGACTAGTTTGTGTGACTGGTTCTTAGGCCACATCTGTCTAAATCTGAATTGCGCAACAATGGACTGACTTCTAAAACTTTAATGCTAGTTGTTTCCTACTGCATATAACTAGAAATCCCATTTTGGCGAGGTGATGGCAATCACTGCAGGGCCTACAGTAGAGTTAAACAAGCTGGGGGGGGGGGGCCTCAGAGCAGCAGCACAGACGCAGGCTTCAGAGGGAAGGAGGTGGATGTTATACACTGCTTTCTTGCTCCTGAGAATTGTGGGATACTAGATGTTCCTACAGTGAAGGAACGCCTCACTCCCCACCCCCAAACTGGGAGCTTAATCAGCACCCTTTTGTGTTTGTATCTGACTTTTTTCCTTTAATCATCCATTGAACACCCTCTTTAAAAATTTCTTTTCAAAATCAGCAGATGCCAATTTGGCACTGTTCACATCTTGCACCAATGTGCTCATTTTATATTCATTTTTGTGGGGAGGGGGGAGAAACTGCATCTAGACGATTAGCAGGGAGGATTAATTACACACGATTATAAGGCAACAGTGTTACAGCAGCTGCATTTTCCATAATGGTACTGAAAACCATTAGTACTGCTTGCTGTCCCCAGCTGGGAGGGAAAGGAATCTGAAGTGTATCTAGCTGGGCCCAAAAAGCAAATCTCTTGATTGGGGTGTGCCATGGTTGGTTAGGCTGAAAGACAATATAGCAATTCTGTTTTTATCTTCCTGTTTGTTCCTTCTCTGCTTGTAGGCCAGTCCTATCTTAAAAAAAAAGAAGAAAAATCACCTTTGTGACTGCTTTTTAAGTTTTAAATGTGATTTGGCTATGTTTCCGTAAGCAATACCTTTTTCTTGAGTTCCTCCGTCTTGGCTGTATCTTGACTAGATGAAGCTCTACAGAGCAGAGGATGTGTGTGGGGGTGTGTATATGCTGCAATTTTCTAGCGGCATTATAGAAAGGACAAACGGTGAACCTTGTGTAAGGTAGGAGCCACAGAGGCTGCATTGGGCTGGGTCCCATGGAGTGTTTGGACTTTGCAACTGGGTAGTGCTATCGCTGTTTGAAGCGGGCTATTTGGTGCTGGTCAGCACCAGAACTTATCTGGGCTTAGTGGTGGCATCTAGGTGCTTTACAGAGCTTAGCCGCTGTTGCTGAATATTGGCTCCTTGGGGTGGGGGTTGCCAGCCAAAAATGATTTCTGCCTACAACTTTAATTGGCAAAGTGCTCCAGAAAGCCTGAGGAAAGTAACATGCTCTGTTGCACAGTGGGCCTGAGTGGGCCTTCTTACTGCATGGGGCGAGAGGAGACTGATTACACCGCTGTTTAATCAGATACAATGTCTCATTACAATGCAAGATTTTTTTCTTAACGACCATTAATTGGAAGCTGCTTCGATTTATCCCTTCTGGACTGGAAAAGCAGGATAATAAAATAAAGCCAAATCTCTTACCAAAAACTCCTGTAGTACTGTAGCACCTCCTTCGCCCAAACTAGCAGGGCCCCCTTCTCTTTTTTATTAAAGGAACTGCAGTGATTATATCTTTTTTTGATGGGGTCATGGTCATGTCTTGCGATCAATATTACATTTGAGGTCTGCTTATAGAAAACACCACGATGCTGGCGCACCTTGCCGTTCATGGCTTATTGTGATCCATCGTGCTGTCTGAAATTTGCCTGCAGGGAGGGTGTAGAGCCATCCATTCCTTCAGCTAGAGATGGGTAAAATACACGCTCAGCAGAAATGAATAAAAGCCACTGAATGCTGCATGTTTCAGCAGCCGGTGCTGCGGAAAGGGTGGGCCGGGCCTGTCCTCGAGCCTGGATCACACAGAGGAATGCTTTTCTGATATAAAGATGACGTGCTCCCTAAGGGCTTCCCTCTCACAGGGGAGGGATGCCTAATCTTCAGGTATGGGAATGTTGTCTGGCTACTTGTGAAATACTGTTACCTATATTTTAGAAGTTTAGGTTTGTAGTATATGTGTGGTGAGAATGCACAGCCTGTTGTACCAGTTTGTTCAAGAGGCATCTTGATGATTTGTTTGTGCAGCATGTTCAGGGCCTGGCCTCTTGTCAACACAGCACTCAAGAAGGCGGAGGGCACATTTAGGTCAGAATTCCTTAAAGCAGGGCTTCCCATATCTATCTACAATTGCTGTCCATGAGATCAATTTGCATGCGCTAAAACCTATTATATGCAGATTGAGCTCATGCCTAGTTATTGTGGCTGTCTTAAACTCAGCTGGCTATAGGGTCCCTGGAGCAGGATTGGGCAGCTCTACCTTAAAGGGATGCTGTTAACCTAGACTTGTGACTATGCACCCCTCAGCTGCCTGGAGAATGCAGTTTCCAAAGTACTGGACAGAACCCATGTTCTGATAGAATTGTTCTGCTTGGCTATCTGTGCTTTCATAAGTTTACCCCTTACACCCTTAATTTAAGATTGAGGTAGAGGACAAGGCAAACATGGTGGTTCTTATGGGGTCAGCATACAATGTTGAAGGGAGATTTAAAAGAGATGTTAGAGGGTGGTAGACGCATGAATAAGTGGAGATAGTTGGAGCAAAATTGGTCCCAGAATTCAAATATGCGTGGGACAGCAAGAAGGCAGTGGGGAGTAGGGAGGAACCCAGAGACTGGGTAGGGTCTGTGGTGCAGTATAACAGACCAGGTAGATCATGTGGTCCTTGTACCAAGAAACAGAAGATGCAGATGAACAGCTTAGAATGTTCTCCTTTCTCTAGTAACAGGCTGAGCTTTGCAATTGTCATAGTTTAAGTGGAGTTGGGGCATGTTAAGTAAATAAAACCTCCTGTACTGCTCAGGGCATTGGGTGTCTTATGTGAACTTTTAGCCTTAAGTCTACTCCCCCTGAGATTCACTAATTTAAATTCAATAGTTGTGATCATCCCAACCTCTGTCCTGTAAAACTGCATAATTTGACATGGATGTCATAAAACATTCGGATGGGGTGGTGTGCCTACTCTCCCTGCAGCTGAGGTAAATATGCTGATGGCTCTTTGAGACGAGCTGGCTGTCAAAAATCTCTAGTTTTGCTTTGACTATTGCTGTTCATGGCTGTCCCGCAGAAGATGCTGGCCTGGTCTGGCCTGATCATTGAGCTGGTGCTGGACCTGCCAAAAAGAGCACAAAGTGGGTTGGAGCAGGAGACAGAATAAGAAGGTGACTTAAAAATGCTGCAGTGGTTGGCTCGCTCCTTTTGAGCGCGAGGGAGAATCAATCTCTCGGGCAGGAAGTGTTAAGCTGAGCACAGCAAAAAATCTCTGAAGTGGAAAAGGAAAGCCTGTAAGCCTCTTTCTCCCTGGCTGTTGAAAGTGAAGGCCATGTTCACTCCCTCCATATCGACGAGAACTCTTGCTGAATTCATGCCATTACTCAAATTGCCTTTCTTTAAAGGGCATCTCGGGGAGCAGGGCTGATCTTCTGTCAGGTCCTGGCCTGGAACCTTTAACCAATGTAACATCCCGTTTCACCATTGTAAAGGGAGGGGAAAACAGTAGTTGGGCACTAATGTAGCCCTAGGCCCAAAGAGGAGTCTGTTGCTGCTTAGTTTAAGGCCATGTGCAGGTACTGCTCCAAAGGGCACCACAGTGGCCTTCCTCTGTTCCTCTTCTGGCTCTCCAGTCTTTGGTATCTCTTACACTTTCCCTCACCTGTCTGGCCTATGTATGCCAAAATCTTACATAAGAACATAAGATATGCCATACTGGGTCAGACCAAGGTCCATCAAGCCCAGTATCCTGTTTCCAACAGTGGCCAATCTAGGTCATATGTACCTAGCAGTTTCCCCAAGAGACACAAGTTCCACAATGCTTGTACTGGGTCAAGCATTGATATCTTCGGTCACTTCTTAATAATGGTTTATGGACCTTTCCTCCAGGAACTTGTCCAAACCTTTTTTAAACCCAGCTACACTAACAGCCTTTACTACATCTTCTGGTAACAAATTCCAGAGTTTGATTACACGTTGAGTGAAAAAATATTTTCTTTTATTAGTCTTAAATAGTTTACCCTGTAGCTTCATTGCATGTCCCCTAGTCTTTCTATATTCTGATAAGGTAAACAATCGATCTACGTTTGCTCGTTCCACTCCGTTCATTAATTTATAGACTTCTATCATATCTCCCCTCAGCCTTCTCTTTTCCAGGTTAAAGAGCCCTAACCTTTTTAGCCTTTCTTCATAGGAGTATCCTTCCATCCGCTTTACCATTTTGGTGGCTCTTCTCTGAACCTTTTCTAAAATCGCTATATCCTTTTTAAGATACGGCGACCAGAATTGCACACAATATTCAAGGTGCGGTCTCACCATGGAACGATATAGAGGCATTATAATATCTTTTGTTTTATTTTCCATTCCTTTCCTTATCATACCTAGCATTCTATTTGCTCTCTTGGTCGCCGCTGCACACTGGGCCGAGGGTTTTAACATGGTATCCACGATGACGCCTAAATCTTTTTCCTGGGTGGTGGTTCCTAATGTGGAACCTTGCATCGTGTAACCATAGTTTGGGTTGTTCTTCCCTAGGTGCATAACCTTGCACTTGTCCATATTAAATTTCATCTGCCATTTTGATGCCCAGTCTTCCAATTTTATCAAGATCCTCTTGCAATTTTTCACAATCCTCTTGGGTTTTAACAACTTTAAATAGTTTTGTCATCTGCAAATTTGATAACCTCACTTGTTCCACTTTCCAGGTCATTTATGAATATGTCAAAAAGCAGAGGACCCAGCACAGATCCCTGGGGTACACCACTCTTCACCTTTCTCCATTGGGAAAATTGGCCATTTAGCCCTACCCTCTGCTTTCTGTCTTTTAACCAGGTCCTGATCCACAGTAGTACACTGCCTCCTATCCCATGACTCTTTAGTTTTGCCAAAAGTCTCTGATGAGGGACCTTGTCAAAGGCTTTCTGAAAGTCCAGATACACAATATCAACCGACTCACCTTTGTCCACCTGTTTGTTCACTCCTTCAAAAAAACATAACAGATTAGTAAGACAAGATCTTCCTTGTCTAAAGCCATGTTGGCTGTCTCCCATTAGGTTGTGACTATCTACATGCTGAGTAATTTTATTCTTTATGATGGTTTCTACCATTTTTCCCGGTACTGACGTCAGGCTCACCATTCTGTAGTTTCCCGGATCACCCCTGGAACCCTTTTTAAAAATTGGTGTTACATTGGCGATCCTCCAATCTTCAGGTATTAGAGATGATTTTAATGATAGTTCACAGATTACTGATAGCAGGTCTGCAATCTCATATTTTAGTTCTTTCAACACCCTTGGATGTATACCATCCGGCCCAGGTGACTTGCTACTCTTCAGTTTATCTAATAGTTGTAAGACATCTTCCCGATGTATCAATATTTCCTTCAATTCTTCCGCACCTTTAAATACCACTTCAGTCATGGGTAACATCCCTACATGCCCTAGTTTTTCTACTTTTTTGAAGGGGTAACTAATCAAAAAGGGGCAGTAAGAGGGGACAAGACTATAGCGGAGAGACTGAATGAATTCTTTGCTTCAGTCTTTACTGAGGAAGATGTAGGGATGTTACCCATGACTGAAGTGGTTTTTAAAGGTGATACTGCAGAGGAATTGAAAAAATATTGCTACACCGGGAAACAGTATTACAACTATTTCATAAACAGAAGAGTAGCAAATCACCTGGACCGGATGCTATACATCCAAGGGTGTTGAAATAACTGAAATATGAGATTGCAGTCCTGCTATTAGTAATCTGTGAACTTTCATTAAAATCATCTGTAATACCTGAAGAATGGAGGATCGCCAATGTAATGCCAATTTTTAAAAAGGGTTCTAGAGGTGATCCAGGAAACTACAGACCTGTGAGCCTGACGTCAGTACCGGGAAAATTGGTAGAAACCATCATAAAGAACAAAATTACTAAACATGTAGTTAGTCATAGCTTAATAGGAGATAGCCAACATGGCTTTAGACAAGGAAGGTCTTGTCTTACTAATCTGTTTTTGAAGATGTGAATAAAAGGTAGACAAAGGCGAGTCGGTTGATTATAGTGTATCTGGGCTTTCAGAAAACCTTTGACAAGGTCCCTCATCAGACTTTTGGCAAAACTAAAAAGTCATGGTTTAGGAGGCTGTACTATTGTGGATCAGGAACTGGTTAAAAGATAGAAAGCAGAGGGTAGGGCTAAATGGCCAATATTCCCAATGGAAAAAGGTGAATAGTGGAGTACCCCAAGGATCTGTGCTGGGTCCGCTGCTTTTTGACATATTCATAAATGACCTGGAAAAGGGAATAACGAGTGAGGTTATCAAATTTGCAGATGACACAAAACTATTTAAAATTGTTAACCCAAGAGGATTCTGGAACATTGGAAGAGGATCTTGATAAATTGGAAGACTGGGCATCCAAATAGCAGATTAAATTTAATGTGGACAAGTGCAAAGTTATGCACCTAGGAAAGAACAACCCAAACTATGGTTACACAATGCAAGGTTCCACATTGGGAACCACCTCCCAGGAAAAAGATTTAGGCGTCATCGTGGATAACATGTTAAAACCCTCCACCCAGTGTGCAGCGGCGGCCAAGAGAGCAAATAGAATGCTAGGTATCATAAGGAAAGGAATGGAAAATAAAACAAAGGATATTATAATGCCTCTGTATCATTCCATGGTGTGACTGCACCTTGAATATTGTGTGCAATTCTGGTCACCGTATCTTAAAAAGGATATAGCGTTATTAGAAAAGGTTCAGAGAAGAGCCACCAAAATGGTAAAGGGGATGAAAGGCTACTCCTATGAGGAGAGGCTACAAAGGTTAGGGCTCTTTAACCTGGAAAAGAGATGGCTGAGGGGAGAGATGATAGAGGTCTATAAATTTAATGAATGGAGTGGAACGGGTAAACGTAAATCAATTTGTTTGTTATCAGAATATAGAAAGACTAGGGGACATGCCATGAAGCTACAGGGTAAACTATTTAAGACAAATGAGAGAAAATATTTTTTCATTCAACATGTAATCAAACTCTGGAATTTGTTACCAGAGGATATGGTCAAGGCTGTTAGTGTAGCTGGGTTTAAAAAAGGGTTGGACAAGTTCCTGGAGGAAAGGTTCATAAACCATTATTAAAAAAGGGACCCAGGATATCAATACTTGACCCAATACAAGTATTGTGGAACCTGTGTCTTTTGGGGAAACTGCTAGGTACGTATGACCTAGATTGGCCATTGTTGGAAACAGGATACTGAGCTTGATGGACCTTGGTCTGACCCAGTATGGCATGTCTTATGTTCTTATCTTCCTCAGTAAAGACCGAAGCAAAGTATTCATTCAGTCTCTCCGCTATCGCCTTGTCGCCTCTTAGTGCTCCTTTAACCCCTTTATCATCTAATGGACCAACTGACTCTCTCACAGGTTTTTTGCTATGAATGTACTTGAAAAGGTCTTTATTTTGAGTTTTTGCTTCCGCAGCAAGCTTCTTCTCAAATTCTCTCTGCCTGCCTTATCAATGCCTTGCATTTGACTTGCCAGTGCTTGTGCTGTTTCCAAGTTTCGTCGTTTGGCTCTTTTTTTTCCATTTCTTGAAAGATGCTTTTTTGGCAACAGCCTCTCTGACCTCACCTTTAAACCATGCTGGCAGTTTTTTGGACTTCCTTCCACTTTTCTTAAAGTGTGGAATACAGCTGGTCTGGACTTCCAAGATAGTATTTTTCAACAACACCCAAGCTTGATGTACGTCTTTAACCTTTGCAACTGCTCCATTTAGTTTTTTCTTAACTGTTTTCCTTATTTCATCATAGTCTCCCTTTTGAAAGTTAAAAGGTAGTACTGTGGATTTCCTTACTATCCCTCCTCCACTAATTAAATCAAAGGCGATCATGCTATGATCACTATTGCCAAGTGGCCCCAACACCCTTATCTCTTGCACTAGATCTGGTGTTCCACTAAGGACTAGGTCTAATATGGCTTCCCCTCTGGTCGGTTCATGAACTAGCTGCTCCAAGAAGCAGTCATTTATTTCATCTAGGAACTTTATCTCCCTAGCATGTCCTGACGTGACACTGACCCAGTCGATACCGGGGTAATTGAAATCACCCATTATTATTACTGCGCTGTAACTTTTGTTAGCTTCCTTGATTATTTCATCATCCATTTGGTCATTCTGGCCAGGTGCTCGATAGTACACCCCCACTGCCATTGCCTTCCCCTTTTTATATGGAATTTCAATCCATATAGATTCTACAGCAGATTTTGTTTCCTGCAAAACTTTAATCCTTTCTGAGTCAATGTCCTCTCTAACATAGAGCGCAACCCCTCCACCAATTTGATCAGCTCTATCACTACGATATAGTTTGTACCCAGGTATCGCAGTGTCCCACTGGTTGTCCTCCTTCCACCATGTCTCTGATATTCCAATCATATCTAACCTTTCATTTAGTGCTATATATTCTAACTCTCCCATCTTATTTTTTAGACTTCTAGCATTTGCATACAAGCATTTTAGAGAATGTATTTTATTCATGTTAATTTGGCTATTGTTAGACATGGGTAAATTGGGAACTTTAAGCTCTGTCTGCTCCATACTTGAGGGCATTTGGGCTACTTTACTCTTTTGTGGAACCTCTCTGCTTTTGGTAGTATCCTTCAAGGATACATTCTTCCGAACCATCTGCTCTTGGGCGACTGTCGGCTTTCCCCTAATATCTAGTTTAAAAGCTGCTCTATCTGCTTTTTAAAGGTTAATGCCAGCAGCCTGGTTCCATCCCGGTTATGGTGAAGCCTGTGCCTTCGGAAGAGCCCCTCCTTTCCCCAGAATGTTCCCCAGTTCCTAACAAATCCAAAACCCTCATCTCTGCACCATTGTCTCATCCACGCATTGAGACTCCGGAGCTCTGTCTGCCTTTTGGGTCCTGCAGGTGGAACAGGAAGCATTTTGGAGAATGCTACCATGGAAGGTCTGGATTTCAACTTCCTACCTAAAAGCCTAAATTTTGCCTCCAGAACCTCCCTACCACATTTTCCTATCTCATTGGTACTGACATGTACCAAGACAGCAGACTCCTCCCCAGCACTATCTAAGACCTTATCTAGGTGGTGCGTGAGGTCTGCTACCTTCGCACCAGGCAGGTATGTTAGCAGGCGATCCTCACGTCCACCAGCCACCCAGCTATCTACATGCCTAATGATTGAATCGCCAACTATAACGGCTGTCCTAACCCTTCCCTTATGGGCGCATGGCCCTGGAGAAACTTCCTCGGTGCGAGAGGGTTTTACATCACCTGGAGGACAGGTCCAAGTTACAGGATCACTTCCTGCCACACCAGGGTGATGCTCTCCTGTCACGTGACCTCTCTCCTCCATGGCAACAGGGGTGCTGCCAGACTGGAGGTGGGACTTCAGGACTATATCCCTGTAGGTCTTGTCTATGTACCTCTCTGTCTGTCTTATGTTTTCCAAGTCTGCTACTTTAGCCTCTAGAGAACGGAATTGTTCCCTGAGAGCAAAGAGCTCCTTGCACCTAGTGCACATGTAAGACCTCTCACCAACTGGGAGAAAATCATACATGTGACACTCAATGCAAAAGACTGGAAAGCCCTCATCCTGCTGCTGGACTGCTGTCTGCATCTTAGTTTTAAGTTTGTGTCTAGATCTTTAAGTTCTTACTTACTAGGGGTTGCTATGGGTATTTATACCAATAAAACTGTACCTAATACGTTTAATATACCTTGTTTACCTGAAGCTTAATTAATCTCAGGTCCTTAGTGTATGACTGATTTGGGTAATGAGCTTCACCTGAAAGCACCTCCTGTCTTTTAAGATGTGTAAGTACCTATAAAGCTATGATTATCCCAGGGGTGGGTGTGGAGGGAGGGAAATAACACTTATTAAAAGAGGGCTGCTACACAGTACTGTGTCTTGTGCTGCTGAGGTAAGCTAAATTCTGATTTGATTTAAGTTATAGCTCTTAGCTGCTGCTAGGCTCTAACTTCTTATGAAATTTAAACTACAAGCTCTCTGGTGGGTTCTAAATTTAACCAGAAAGCTCTCTTCTGTGTGTTAAATTTAAACTTAAAGTACTTTGCTGTTACTTGGCCCTGAGTGACTATTAAATTTAAACTACAAGCTCTCTGCTGGGTATGAAATGTAACCAGAAAGTTCTCCTCTGTGTTTTAAATTCAAACTTTAATTGCTGCTACTAGGCCCTAACTGATCCAACAAAAAACAGTGGGTTCACAGATTAAGTAGCTTTAATACAAAGAATTCTTTTTAGAAAATTACCAGAAGTATATACTTAC
Organism: Ichthyophis bannanicus; assembly: GCA_033557465.1. Classification (NCBI taxonomy): domain Eukaryota; kingdom Metazoa; phylum Chordata; class Amphibia; order Gymnophiona; family Ichthyophiidae; genus Ichthyophis; species Ichthyophis bannanicus. The sequence goes on from CM066045.1 coordinate 62,504,423, forward strand.
AGTTGCAGATTTCTCTCCAGAAGTAACAGTCCCCCTTTCTAGTCCTTCAAGACTTAAGTCCAACCCTGATGGTGACCACTGCTGGCTCTGCTCTGGTAACTTGTTTTATTTTTAAGAAAATCAATACTGTACTTCCTGTTCTGGCCAACACTTTAATTACAGTACTGACAGAAGTTAGCAAGAAAGAGAACAAAATCCTTTATGAAGAGGGTGGCGAATGCCCAGGGTAAGCACAATTGGGGCTGGTGGAAACTGAAGCCAGTGACACAATTCAAGCCCACATGGGACAAGTACCGAGCAGGACTGGTGCTAGCATTGGGCAAATGAGATGGCCCCTAGAGCACTGGCCATCTGGGGATACATGCTGTGGCCTATTGCCGGCAGGAGTGCCAATGCTCAGAAACCACAGCACACTGCTTACCTACAGTATCCGGCACTGGGTTGTGGTTTCTGTCTTGCAGTATCTGCCACTTCCAGTTTATGCAGAACTGGACGTCTGTGTTGGGGGGGGGGGGAGCGGCAGCTAGTGGAAGAGAAAGTGAGGTTACTTACCATAAATGGGGGGTTCTCTGTGGACAGCAGTATGAGTCAATCATGTGTAGGTGTGTCACACTCTGGGACCAGAATAGATCTCCAATAGCTTAGAGGAATTCAAATTCTTTATTGATTTATTTTTATTCCTCTGAGCTTCCTGTGTCTGGTTGAAGCCCTTTCTGTCTCAGTGGTTTCTGAGTCGAGCGGGATGGCATGGCTTACTCATACTTTTGCCTATGGAGAACCCCTGTTACAGTAAGCAACCTCACTTTCTCCATGGACAAGCAGTCTGAGTCAGTCACGCGTAGGTGACTCCTGAGCCGGGGAGGCAGTAGATGTGTTACTATGAGTAGAGGTTCCCCACTGCATCCAAGGGTGCTGTGGAGGGGGAGAGCCTGTGAAAAGAGGATTCAAGGCAGAGCCTTGAAAAATCCAGGCATAGAGTTATGGAGGCGGAAAAACTCTGCAGCTAAAAACCAAGGGGTTTTATTCAAGAACTTATATGCGACATAGGTAACTAGGTCAACCTGCAGTCTTCAAAGAGGGTTGCCATGTGACAACAGTGCAAGTCAATAGTGCAACTCGGCAGAGAGACAACAGAGCTGATCAAAAAAGGGCAGAGAGATGACAGTGCAAGTCATTAGCGGTATAACAGGGCAAGTCAACAACATTGCAAATCAATAGTGTATAGTTCATAGTAGTGACGAAGCGTCGGGTTGAGCTTTGAGGTAGTGATGGCTCTGAGGGGGGGCCCGTGTGCCACTCTGCTGTGTGCAGTACTGCCTGGCCAAAAGGTATGGATGGAGGCCCAAGTTGCCATGTTGCAGATGATTGCTATGGAGGCTGCCATTGCCTGCAGTTGGTGCACGTGCACCTTTTCCCCTGGGTTGGTGTCCGCATGAATGTGGCAGTATGTGATGCAGTTGGAAAGCCACCTAGAAAGAGTGTGTTTAATTACCGGCGTTCCCGATCTGTTAGTGTTGTAGGCAATGAAGAGTTGTGATGCCTTGCGGGTATCTTTTGTTCTTTCAAGGTAGATCTGGAGGGCGTGGGCACAGTCCAGCATGTGGAGGCGGCATCCCTTCTGAGCGTTGTGTGATTCCAGATGGAAGCAGGGTAGAGTGATGGCCTGGTTAATGTGGAAGGCCGATGCCACCTTGGGGAGGAATGTGGGGTGGGTCCGGAGGATGGCCCAGTCGTGGTGGATCTGCGTGTAGGGAGCTTAGTCAACCAGTGCTTGCATCTTGCTGATTTGCTGTGCTGAGGTGATGGCCACCAGAAAGAAGGTCTTCCATTTGAGGAATTTCAGGGTTGCCTGTTCTAGGAGCTCGAACGGGTGTTCTGTAAGTTGTTGCACGATGATGTTGAGGTCCCATCCTGGCATCGGTGTCCTCATGGGAGGGTGTAGGTGACTGAGGCTGCGTATAAAGCGGGTTACCAGCGGGTGACCTGAGATTGGCTTGTTGACCTTATCGTGGTATGGCGCTCAGATGAGTCCTGACTGAGAATGGCTTTAAACCCCCTCAGGAGAAGGAAAGGAGGTATAGCAGCAGTGCTGGGGTGGGGCAGGAGAAAGGGTTTAGCTGCTCAGCCTCACACTATGTGCTGAAGCCGACCCATTTGGTGGCATAGGACCTCTGGGTTGCGGGGCATCTGGCCGCCAGGAGGACCTTTATGACATCCTGTGGTAGTTGGTAGGGTCTTAGGGATGCCCATTCAATATCCAGACAGTGAGTGCCAGTGACTTCAAGTTGGGGTGAAGCATCCGCCCCTTGTCCTGGGTGATTAGGTCTGGGTGAATTGGAAGTCACAGATGCCCACTGGCTAGTTGAAGCAGCGGAAACTAAGGCTGCCTTGGTCTGAAGGGAGCTATGAAGGTGACTCTTGCCTTGTCTACCATGATTTTTTTGGAGTGCTTTGGTGATGAGTGGGGTCAGGGGGTAGATGTAGCTGGTTTGCGATCCCCAGTTGATTGAGAAGGCATCTGCTGCTGTTCTGCATTTGTACAGCCACCTGGAGCATAACATGTGACACTTGGAGTTGTCCTTGCTGGCAAAAAGGTCCATTGCTGGGTGCCCCCAGAGGCGGAAGAGGTGCAACATGATGGAGGGTTTCAGCTGTTGGCTGAGGTTGTCTGCCAGCATGTTGTCATCTCCAGGTAGGTAGGAGGCCTGTAGGTGTGCCCCTATGGAGGTGGCAAAGGTCCAGATTTTGCAGGCCTCCCTGCACAGGGTGTGTGAGCCCATGCCCCCCTACTTGTTGATGTAGAACATGGTTATCTGGTTGTCTGTCTGTGTACCAGGATAGCTTTGCCTCGGATCCATGCTTGGAAGGTTCAGAGGGCATTCCTGATGGCTCTGAGTTCCAGTAGGTTGATGTGGGGCCACGACTCAGCCAAAGCCAAGTCCCCTTGTTGTGGAGATCGAGGAGGTGTGCCCCATTCCCTCTTTGATGAATCGGTGTTGAGGACAATGTGTATTTGCAGAGGCTGTCCCTTAGTTAAGTTTTGCCTTGTGTGCCATCAAAGGAGGGTTTTCTTGGTGTGGATGTCCTGGGGGATCCTGTGTCATAGGGGCTGTCTGTACTGTTCCCAGTGGTGGCGGAGGTGCCATTGTAGCTGGTGCATGTGAAGCTTGGCATGTGTGATGACATGGACCACTGCTGCTATGTGTCTGAGGAGGTGTAGAAGGGCACATGCCAGGGTTGTGCTTGCCTGACATCTGGGTTGCCAGAGAAATGATTTTATCTGCCCTTTGCGGTGGTAGGAAGGCTTTGGACTGTGCTGTATGGATCTGAGCACCTATGAATTCCAGTGTTTGAGTGGGTTCTAGCTGTGATTTCTTGTGGTTGATGAGAAATCTCAGGGATTGAAGAAGGTCTGCTATGGTCTGAGGGCTTCCCTTGCTCCTCTTTGAGAACATGCCACAATCAGTCAGTCATCTAGGAAAGGGAAGATGTGGATGCTGGTCTTGCGTAGGTGTGCAAGGTTTGTGAAGGTTCTGGGCACAGATGAGAGGCTGAAGGGGGAGTGCCTTGTACTGGTAGTGCCAGTCACCCACCATGAAACAGAGAAACTGCTTCTGCGAGGGGTGCAGAGGGATGTGAGTGTAGGCATCCTGAAGGTCCAGGGATTCCAGCTAGTCATTGTCTTGGATGAGAAGGAGGATGGTTCTGAGAGAATGCATTTGAAACTTCTCCTTGAGGACCTGTTTGTTGAGAAGTCTGAGATCGAGGATGGGGTGCCAGCCTCCTGACTTCTTTGGCACAAGGAAATAGAAGCCTTGGTTGAGCTGGAGTTTTGGGACCGGCTCTGTGGCTTCTATCTGTAGTAGGTGCTGTCTTACTGAGTGCTACTCTCCTGGGTGGAGCCAAGGGTGGGTGTTTTTTGGAAGTGGATGCAAAATCCCTTGAGGATTATCTGGAGTACCCAGTGGTCTATAGAGATGTCCATCCAGGCCTTTGTAAAGTGGGTTAGCCTGCTTTTCCCACAACAATTGTCGTCTTGCTCAAAGGGTCAAAAACCCAGGGTAGCTTTGGAAGCAGAAGAAGACTGAGGCTTCTGTTGCTTTCTCTCTTGCCGTGATTTGTTAGTGTAGGAGTTTTGACAGCGCTGATTCTTTTGGTAGCCATTGTTGTGGCTGCGATGTTTAGAAACAGAGCGTTGGTATCCGTCTGCCCTGACTGGTGGATGAAAAAAAACTGAGGCAGGAAAGGCTGGGATCTGGCACAGGAAGGGGAAGGACAGGAAGTTCAGAGGAATTTGTAAAACAAATAATTTGAATTCCTCTGAGCTGTTGGAGAGCTAATGTCCCAGAGTGTGACACATCTACGCGTGTCTGACTCAGACTGCTTGCCAATGGAGAAAACCCACGATGCAGCACCTGAGATGCCAGGTAAGTGCTGCATTGTGGTTTCTGAGCCGTTGGCACTGCTGTGAGCTGGATGGAAAGCCCACCTAGGGTGCCTCTAATTCCTGCAGTGGTCCTGGGACTGAAGGTGAGGAAAGGGGTGAACACAGTAGCAGGAGGTAACGGGATTCTTAGTAGCTGACCAGCATACTTCCATTTGAGAAGGTCAACCAAAATGATAAAGGGCCTGGAACAACTCTTCTATGAGGAAAGGCTAAAGAGGTTAGGGCTCTTCAGTTTGGAGAAGAGGCAGCTGAGGGTGATATGATAGAGGTCTATAAAATCCCGAATGAAGTGGAACGAGTAAACACAAAGCGATAGTTTACTCTCACAAAATGCAAATACCAGGAGACATACCATGAAGCTACTGCGTAGCAAGTTTAAAGCATATTGGAAAGAAGAATTTTTTACTCAATTTATAATTAAGCTCTGGAATTTGTTACCAGAGGATGTGGTAAAAGCTGTTGTGTGGCTGGTTTTAAAAATGGCTCGGACAGGTTCCTGGAGAAAAAGTCCATAAACCAAAAGAAACCCACTGCTCGAGAACTTGCTACTTTTTTGGGATCCTACCAGGTACTTGTGGCCTGGATTAGCTGTTGGACTTGATGAAACTTGGTCTGATCCAGTGTTGCAATTATTATGTTTAATGCAATGCTTTGGCGATGTGCAACCAGCTTGGACTGGAAATGACTTCCTTCTTGGGTAAGGTTAGCAGATGTCCACCAATTTTAGAACCGTGTACCTGACTCCCACCTTTTGGCAGCCTCCTTCCCCTGATTTCAGAAATAGGGACACAGAGGGTAGAGAGAATTTTTATTTTCAGTTTAGTGATTGGAAATATTCATTTTTAGAATCGACATCCACTATCTATATTTTGCACGGTATGGAGAAAATTCACGACTGTTTCTATTTCTCTGTCAGTTTGTGTGCTTGGAAGTCATAGGATGCTGTGTTGCTCAAATATGGAACTAAGGTGTCCCTTCTCTCACCCATCCACCTACCTCCCCCCCCCCTTGCTTTGGATACTAAGTAGCCCACATTTGCCTTCAAAAAATCTGAGAACCTTATCCTCGGGCTGCAGGAAACCTTGCAGAAGGCAAAAGGGTTTTTATTATAGTTGAGTAGTAAGATGTGGAAAAAAATGGAGTGATTTTTGTGGGGAAGGATTTGAACTTGCATCCAAAGAATTTTCCAGACATAATTCAAAGGCATGCAGCTCCTCACTTGAACCTTCACTTGTACTGCCCTAAGACTTTGCGATTGTGTTTTGACACTCGCATGAATGCTCAAGCAAGTAAACACAATCGTGGAAATAACAAAAGTTGCCAAGATAGAGTCTGGCATGAGATTTCACTTGTGCCTGAGGAAGGTTCCCAAACATCTACCTATCTCTTGACTTCAAATAATGTCAGGGCTGGATTTATGACTTTGGAACCCATAGGCAAGACCAGAGAGCTGATGCCAGATAGTGGGGGGTTGGTGGGGTGTCAGATTGCAAGGACAGATGAGAAGCAGAGAAAGGCCTCCGTGCCAGGGTGGCACCTTGTTGAAGCAGCACATGCACCTGGCCCTAAAGAAATGCTGGAGCAGGCTCCTCTTTTGCTTACATATTTGCCACCTTCAAAATATGAGGTCCTAGGGCGGTTGCCTGATGTTTCCTCTGCCAAATCATCATCATTCTCTTCCCTAAAAACAATATCCTCCTACAGCCAAAATTACAACTGAACATGCAAAATTTGTTGGGCCTGGTATTCAGCGACAGTGATGGCTAACCATTACCACTGAACTCTAGACTGGGATCGTCAATGCTGGGGCCATATCCGGCTACTGTCATTGGATATCTGGGTTGCCGGATAGCACCGAAGGTCACTGGGTAATAGTCGGCTGATGTCCAGTTAGCTTTGGTGGGAAAGTTAAGACAACTTGTAATGTGCCTAACCAGCTAGCAACCTGCAAATAATTCTTCAATACTAACCACATTAATGCAGCTGAATATCCCAGGCAACACGATTAAGGCACTTGGCAGGTCTGCCAACCACGATAATCGCTTTGACTAGTGGACCCATTACTTTTTAACAAGTAAAGTGATCAGACGTGAACTCAAAAGCTGAGACCAGCCTCAGAGGGAGGATCCAATGGTCTCCATTCCAAGGGATTGTTCCTTCAAGACTTTTGGGCATCTTAAACACTCTCCGGTCCTTTGGGGTTTATGTGCTCAGAGTGAGACTCGGAAGGGTGGTATGGCACCTCTTCTCCCAGTTTGGCAGCCAGAGTAGTTTCCCTATTGCCCAGCCCTGCAAAGGGGCATCTAAGAATCCCAGATCCAAGAGCTGTGATTACACAGGGTCACATTGTGTTTCTATCACACAGGACTCCCAGACTGCTACTGCATGTGCCCCCCCTGAACCCTGTGTTTTCCTGCCGGTTACATCAGTGTGACGAAGAGCCAGTTCTTGTGAGGATTGATGCCAGGGGTCATCTGATCTCTTGCTGTCCTTTCCCTCTTGTGCGTGTTCAGGCTGTCTAAAATGAACAGCTGCCTGCTCCCGCCTCCTCCTTTCCGGCTTTAACCAGGATGTATAGGTCTGTGACTAAGAGCTTTCAATTGTGTCTTTCCAGGTATGCAGGTACTTGGAACACCCACTGGAAGTCTGAGGTCAGAAACCTATTGCCCGAAGCTTAATGAACTAAATACAGTAACAGTTCATACAAGTCACATGACTCCCGGCCATCAGGCTCAACTAGTTCCAGTATTTTCTCCATTGTATTTATGGACTTGTGTTCTTACTTTTCTTAGAATAAGTAGTCACATTGGCCCACTCAGGTAGAAAAAGTTAGATGTGAGGCCTTTTTCATGGAAAAACTTATGAATTTATGTGACTTGTTTCATTTGGTCAATGCAGGAGCCAAGGATGGCATTGTCCAAATATATAGGTACCATTTAGGTTGGATTACTGCTAATGATACTAGTTAGTTCTTAGGAATGTACATTCAATAGCGTGCTTTTGGTTTGTTAGTGCACCTTTAAGTTAGTGCACTAACAATGTGCACTAACTTAAAGGTGTGTTAAGCTACAAATGTACACATTTTAGATTGATTTGCTCTTGTTAAAATGTTCTAATACACCTTTATAAAACTTATTAAAGCAAAAGTATGGCACAGAGGGGAAGCCCCCCCCCCACCTGCAGTCTTAACACACACCATCTCAAATCCACGAATCACACACACTGACACATGCCCCCACCCACGCCCTTGCATTCACTAAAGTACTGACTTGCACACACACACCCCACTTGCACAAACCCAGCACTCAAACTCAGTAGTCACTCAGTACCCATGCAGTCTCACACATGCTCACCATTGCACTTATGTAATCAGACTCCTCATATACTCATGCAAGTTGGATGTGGGTAGGGGAAGAAAATACCTATAAATATCTCCTCTCAACCTTTACCGTTTTCCTTCTGTCTAGAAAATCTCTTCCTCGCCCGTCAGAGGGTCACCCTCTCCACTGGACTCAATCACTCCTTCATCCTACCGGATAGATGCTCTCCTTTCCCAGACTGAACCCCTCCCCCATACCCATCCCTTTTCTCACACTCTTCTCTAGACTTGTTCACTCTCCTCCACCCCAACCCGAGTCACCCCCTCATCCTCACCCATATCAGGGGCATCCTTCAGCCCCAGGCTTACCTCCCCTCACTCAGTTATCATAACACTCTCCTTCCCTTCATCTAAGACTCATCCACTCTTAGCACCTCTTGGATTATCTCCAGATTCAGCTATTCATCCGCTGTCCCCTATCTGTGCTCATCTCTTCTCCCTCATCTCTCAGGTTCACCCCTTCAATGTCATCTCTCCTAGATTCAGAGGCTCATCTGCTCTTCTCAGTAACACAGGCTCTCCCACCCCCCCCCCCCCCACTAAAAGCCTCGCTATCCAAAGTCAGCATCTCCTTTCAGACTCCCTCTCCTCCTACTCCATGTCTACCATCATTTCCCATCCCCCTTCCCCGATCCAGCCCTCTTCCTTGCCCCCCCCCATAGCTCAGCATCTGTTCCTTTGATATTCTCTCCCCCCCTCCCCGGTCCTGCATCTCCCCAGTTTTGCTCCCATTCCCCACTTCCTGTTTATCCCACAGACCTCTACGTCATCCTGCCCCCTCAGAAACAGAACGTATCAGTCGGAGATGGTGGTGGGGGGATGCAGTCGTGGCTTGATGACAGAGGCTCAAGGACTCCACAGCAAGCACAGGAGTGCATTTTACTGCTGCCGGACAGAGGGGTGCAGCAGGACTGAGAGGGAAGGAGAGGCCGGAGCACAAGGGGGGGGGGAGGGGCTGGATCATGGAGGGGTGGTGCTAGACCAGAGGGGTAGGGAACAGAGAGGGGAGATGCTGCAATGGCAGGGTGAAGGGGGCTTAAAGGGGCAGAGAAAGTGCAGCAGCATACCCCCTGCTTTATATTTTGTACAATCTAGCGAACACTGACCTCTGTCGATTTCTTAAAACCTTCTCTATTGTAGAGAGATCTGAATACATTGAAGGCAGTGCATGCAAATCTATCTCATGCATATTCATTACGGAAATCCTGAACCTTGACTAGCTGAGAGTACTCCCAGGACTGGGTTGAGAACTACTGCAATAAATTATGAAGACAGAAGCCCCGATCCAATCCCCCCTCCAAAAAAAAAAGAAAAACAACTTTGCAAACAGTGCATACAATAACATTGCAAGGGACCAGAGGTCCTTTCTGTTTGTGTCTTGTGGTAAAGACCGTCCTGCTCTGGGTGAAGTTTTGGTTTTCAGCCTCAGATCAGCACACGCACAGACAACCGCAATGCAGTCTGCAGTCCTGCCTCATGCAGTCTATTTGCAGAGGAACACGTTGGCAATTACAGGACAAGCTCCTTCAGAAAGAAAATTCCCACAGCCCAGCTTCCTTCTCATGTGTTGCACTTGGCTGTTAGACTGTGCACGTGCTATCAGCAACCCCTTGGGGTCCTCTTGCAGAGCCTCGTGTCTTGAAGCAAGAGCGTTTCCTCCTTTGTCGCAGGGTCTGCAATGTGCTCACACCACAGGGTTCATATGGAAAGCAAGTGCACATTATTGCCTGTATTCTGCTGAGCTATCGACTCAGTGGATTGGAGCCTGGGATGGGGCGACTCTCCTTTAACCCTGTGTAAATCTGTGAATGTCTGGCTCAGATTTACTTAGACAGCCAGGAACAACTTTGATCCAGTTCAGGTTTAACTGACATATTTTTGTCTTTATTATTTCTTTATAATCCAGCGGAAGTTGGAAAATCTACAAAAGTGATGTGCAAAGCCCTATTACTCACCTTCAAGTCTCTGCACGGCATGCCCGCTACATCCCTCGCAAACCTCATACAGCGTGCCCCTGAAAACAGAACCAGAAGGTCATACATGGTAAACTCACTCGTCACCCCCTCAGCAATAAGGACTTGCACCCAGTCAACTAAAAATCGCACCTTTTCTCTCTATGCACCAACCTGCTGGAATGCCCTACCTGCAGCAATCTGTGCCATCATAGACCTGACATCCTTTAGGAAGGCCTTAAAGACATACTTATTTCAACTAGTTTACGGCCAGCCACCCTGAACGAAGCCTATGTCCTCACTGTCTAGCTCGCTTTTAGATCCCCTGCCTGCATGCTCCAAGTTCATTTCTCCACATTTACATGTAATGTTGCCGCCTGTTCTTAACACTTGTTACTTACTGTTACTTGTTTCTAGTTCAATGTAAACCGTTTTACTGTTCACGTTATATGTAAACTGCACTGATTTCAAAGAGCGCGGTATATAAAAGCAAGCAAATAAATAGATAAAAGGGGTCAAGAGTGTCTGTCTATCTTGTGGCAAAAAAGCTCTCCAAAAATTGGACAGAACCGGAGGAAACTTGGCATGTGGAAAACACTGGTAAAACACACATTAAATTTGAAAATGGCCCAAATCAGACTGGGGGTTCTAGAGAAATAAGCTGCACCCCCCCCCCCAAAAGATAGCCCAAGGTATTCTGTAGCATAGAAACTTACATGCACTGAAATACAGCAGCTACTGAATTGCTCCTGTCAAACTCCCTCTCCCCTTATTATACTCTCCCAACCCCCCCTCACAATTGCCCCAGCACCCTGCTCCATCTGCAAAATACTCCCTCGCAGTGGCCCTACTAACATGCAAAATGTCCCCACCATGAAAAAAATACCTCATACAACTGCCCCACCTCCAAAACTATACCCTCCACAACTGCCCCGCCATACTGTAAACTGTTCCTACCCTAATAGACAACCTTCTGCAACTTCTCCACCACCCTGCAGCTGCCCTTCCCCCCAAAAAAATACCCCCTCACAACTTCCCCACCACCCCACAAACTGCCTCATCCCCACCCCAAATCCTACTGCTTGCAACTCACCACCACCTCACAAATTGCTCTCGCTTCTTTATGGCTGTCCCATGCATCTGGAACGCCTTGCCTGCCGAATTGCATTGCATTTCGTATATCTTGGTGTTTTGGAAAAAACTGAAGGCACAGTTATTTCAACAGGCTTTTGCTGCTGTTGTATGAATTAGATAATTTATGTTGGTACTTTTTTGAGTAGGACACTGAGCTCAGAGGGTTTTGTACAATAGCAAGACAGTAAGTCTATGGGATTTGCGTATCAAAAGTGACTTCATGGCTCTGGGACAGAGGGTGAAGCAGATAAGTGCACAGGTGGTGTTCTCTTCAATCCTCCCTGTTGAGGGTAAAGGCCAAGGCAGAGAAGCTCGCATCCTGGAGATGAATGCATGGCTGTGTGGAGCATTTTGGTTTCCTAGACCATGGGATGCTTTTCCAAGGGTTGCAGAGCAGAGATGGCATCCATCTGTCCAAGAAAGGTTGACGTGTCTTCAGTAGCAGACTGGCTAATCTACTGAAGAGGGCTTTAAACTAGATTCATTGGGGATGGGTGAAGACAGCCTCCAGGTAAGTGAAACATTAAATACCTTTATGGAAATGGGTAAAAGGGGCAGCATATGGAAAGTGGTGTGTATAAATGCCCGTAGCATGGGAAATACTAAGATCCCTGATGTTGAAGCTTTAATGGCAGATGCTGACTTGGATTTAGTGGCAGTTACATAAACATGGTTCACAGAAAACTATGACTGGGATGTAACTATACCAGGCTATACTTTATTCAGAAAGGACAGGGTAGGAAGAAGTGGAGGAGGAGTGGCACTATATGTAAAAAAGAATATTAAAGCTTTGGAACTACAGAGCTTAAAAAGGAGAGAGGAGGCACTGTGGGTTAACTAGAAAGAGGGAAAGAGAAATCTATTTGCATTGGTGTGATATTCAGACCTCCCTCACAGAATGAAGGGGTGGACAGAGAGTTAATTGAAGACATGCGCAGCATTGCTAGGAAAGGGGAAGTGATACTGATAGAGGATTTCAATATGCCAGATGTTGACTGGCACATTCCGGCTGCAGTATCATTCATTCATTCATTTATTTATTTAGACAGATTTGTATACCACCTTATCCTTCATTCAAAGTGGTCACATCACAATTGGAGGGTTACATTTAACATGAGGGTACTTAACCACATTATACAATGAACTCATATGTTTAGTTGGGATGAGTGGGTATCGAGTTGGTGGAGGTAGTTGCATTACCGTTCGGGTGGAGACTGTCTGCTCATAGGCTTCTGTAAAGAGCAGGGTTTTAAGGGCCTTGCAAAAGTCTAGAAGTAAGGAGATCCTGGATTCTCTACAGGGAGAACTATTCAGGCAATTGGTAACAGACCCCACACGTGAAGGGGCCATACTGGACTTGGTGCTTACCAAAGGTGAAAGTGTTTCTGATGTTATAGTGGGAGATCATTTTGCATCCAGTGATCACCAGATGGTGTGGTTCCGTATTAGGACTAGGGCTGTTAGAATCCATTCAAAAATGAGGGTCTTAGACTTTAGGAAAACTAACTTTGCCAAGATGGGCCAATACCTCAGGGAGTCGTTAGCGAGATGGGAACAGCTGGGAGATGTAGAAAAACAGTGGGGAAAACTGAAAGGGAATATTTTAAGGGCAACCAACCTTTTTGTTAAAATTGTAAATGAAGGTAAAAGAATAAGGAGACCGCTATGCTTTTTGAAAGAAGTAGCTGAAAAGGTGAAGAAAAAGAGGGGAGGTCTTCATGAAATACAAGAGATCACAGACAGAGGAAGATAGGCATCTATATTTGGAAAAAACTAGAGAAGCTAGCAAAGTAATCAGGAAAGCAAAGATTCAAAAAGAGGAGGAAATAGCCAATGCAATAAAATGGGGGGATAAGACATTTTTCAGATATGTTATTGAGAAGAGGAAGGGCAAAAATGGTATTGTCAGACTCCAGGGTAAAGGGGAGGAATATGTAGAAGCTGATGAGGATAAAGCGGAATTGCTTAATAAATATTTCTGTTCTGTGTTCACAGATGAAGAACCAGGAGCAGGAGCTTAGAAAACACCCACAAACAGGAACAGAAGTGAGGGGCATCTTGAACAATTTTCAGAAGACTGTGTTCATGAGAAACTAGCTAAATACAGCCTACAATACTGAGGAACTTGGGGACATTCTAGCAGCTCCATTGACTGATCTTTTCAATGCCTCGTTGGAGTTGGGACTGATGCCAAAGGACTGGAGAGAGGCACGTGTGATCCCTTTAAACAAAAGTGGAAGTAAGGATGTCGTTGAAAACTACAGGCCGGTTAGTTTATCTTCGGTGGTGAGTAACTTATTGGAAACGCTGCTGAAAGAGAAAATAGTGAGGTTTCTGGAGTCCAGCGGATTACAGGATCCGAGGCAGCATGGATTCACCAGAGGCAGGTCTTGTCAGACAAATCTGATTGATTTCTTTGACTGGGTTACCAGGGAGTTGGACCAAGGGAGAGCCCTAGATGTGTTATATTTAGATTTCAGTAAAGCCTTTGACACCATTCCTCACAGGCGACTTATAAACAAACTGAGCACCCTAGAGATGGACCATAAATTACTGCTTGGGTTGGAAATTGGTTGAGTGGGAGGCGACAAAGGGTACAGGTAAATGGAGCTCACTCCGAGTAGAAGGAGGTTACCAGTGGTGTACCCCAGGGATCTGTCCTTGGTCCGATTCTTTTTAACATCTTTGTTAGTGATATAGCGGAAGGGCTGTCGGGTAAGGTTTGCCTCTTTGTGGATGATACCAAAATCTGCAATAGAGTAGACACCCAGGAAGGTGTAGATAACAGGAGGAGGGATCTAGCTAAGCTTGAAGAATGCTCTAGAATTTGGGAGCTGAGATTTAATGTTAAAAAATGCAAGGTCATGCATTTGGGCTGCAGCAATCCAAGGGAGCAATATAGTATAGGGAGTTAAGTACTTTTGTCCAATAAAGAAAAGCGGGACCCACGAGTAGGTGTGATTGTGTCTGATGATCTTAAAGAAGCTAAACAGGTAGAAAAGGCGACAGCAATAGCTAGAAGGATGCTTGGGTGCACAGGGAGAGGAATGGCCAGCAGAAGAAAGGAGGTGATAGTGCCTAAGTATAAGTCTTTAGTGTTACCTCATTTGGAGTATAATGTGCAATTCTGGAGACCGCACCTTCAAAAGGATGTAAACAGGATGGAGTCAGTACAGAGGGTGGCTACTAAAATGGTTAGTGGTCTTCATTATAAAGCATATGAGGACAGACTTAAGGATCTTAATATGTACACCTTAGAGGAAAGGCGGGATAGAGGTGATATGATTGAGACGTTTAAATACCTCAGTGGCATAAATGTACAGGGGGACAGCCTCTTTCGATTGAAAGCAAGTTCTGCTACAAGGGGACATGGGATGAGAGTGATGGGGGATAGATTCAGGAGTGATATTTGGAAATATTTCTTTACGGAAAGAGTGGTGGATCCTTGGAATAGTCTCCCAGTGGAGGTGGTAGAGATGAGGACAGTATCTGAATTCAAAAAAGCATGGGACAAACACAGATGATCTCTAAAGGAAAAAAGGGGACTGTTGTAGTTGTTGATATGGAAGGACAGACTAGATAGGCCATGTGGTCTTTTTCTGTCATCATTTTTCTCTGTTTCTATATTACAGTACAGTGCTGATGGGACCTCTCCAGTTTATCAGCTCTGGGGGTATTTGAACAGCTCCGGTGATACAGCCACCTTTCTTGTTTGGGAAAATGAAGAGGTGATGCTGGAATAGGATTGTCAACCACCCTTAAATTTACAGGCTGTCCATAAAAACTGGCCAAAAATTGACCTGTCCTCAAAAGTCTTCATACCACCCATAGGTTTTGGAGCGGCTGCCCTGGATGCGCCTCTTTTTTGGCTGCCCCTGATGTTGGCAGACATCGTTTTCTACAAAGGAGCTGCAGTTCAGACATCGTCCATTTGGTGTGAGATTGATCTCCTCTCCCCCTACCTCCTCACAATCCTGCAAGAGGATATCTTTTTTTCCTGCCCAGATAACCTGAGAGACATTTTTCATGATATCCAGTTGCAAACCTACGCAGGATGCAGATCTGAAGTTGACAGGAGAGTGTGCTGACACACTCACTGCACCTACAGAGCTGATGACTATGCCACTCGGGTAAACAGATGAGTTGTTTACTCCTTCAAAAAGTAGAAAGACTAGGTGACATGCAATGAAACTACAATGTAGCACATTTAAGACCAATCGGAGTAAATATTTTTTCATTTAACGCATAATCAAAATCTGGAATTCGTTGCCAGAGGATTTAGTAAAAGCTGTTAGTGTAACTGGATTTAAAAGAGATTTGGATGAGTTCCTGGAGGAAAAGTCCATAAATCATTTTAAAGTAGACCCGGGAAATCCACTGCTTACCCCTGGGACAAGCAGCAAAGAATCTGTATACTTTTTGGGTACCTTGTGACCTGGATTGGCCACTGTTGGAAATAGTATACTTGGCTAGATGGACCCTTGGTCTGACCTATTATGGCATATCTTATGTTCTTATGAGTGAAGTACTCAGGGTCGGCCCAACCAAACTAGGTGGTTGCCTAGAGCAGCAGCTTCTTGGGGCAGCAAAGAGAAGGACATTCAAAGCTAAACATTAGATTCTGACATCCAGAGGGATCAAAGGCTTAAGATTCGCCTAGGGCATCAATACCTTGAACCAACTCTGGGCCGGCCCTGGAAGTACTTCATAAGAACATAAGATATGCCATACTGGGTCAGACCAAGGTCCATCAAGCCCAGTATCCTGTTTCCAACAGTGGCCAATCTAGGTCATACGTACCTAGCAGTTTCCCTAAAAGACACAGGTTCCACAATGCTTGTACTGGGTCAAGCATTGATATCCTGGGTCCCTTAATAATGGTTTCTGGACCTTTCCTCCAGGAACTTGTCCAAACCTTTTTTTAACCCAGCTACACTAACAGCCTTTACTACATCCTCCGGTAACAAATTCCAGAGTTTGATTACACATTGAGTGAAAAAATATTTTCTTTTATTAGTCTTAAATAGTGTACCCTGTAGCTTCATTGCATGTCCCCTAGTCTTTCTATATTCCGATAACATAAACAGTCGATCTATGTTTTCCCGTTCCACTCTGTTCATTAATTTATATACTTCTATCATATCTTGCCTCAGCCGTCTCTTTTCGAGGTTAAAGAGCCCTAAACGTTTTAGCCTTTCTTCATAGGAGTATCCTTCCATCCCCTTTACCATTTTGGTGGCTCTTTTCTGAACCTTTTCTAATAACGCTATATCCTTTTTAAGATACGGCGACCAGAATTGCACACAATATTCAAGGTGCGGTCTCACCATGGAACGATATGGAGGCATTATAATATCTTTTGTTTTGTTTTCCATTCCTTTCCTTATCATACCTAGCATTCTATTTGCTCTCTTGGCTGCTGCTGCACACTGGGCTGAGGGTTTTAACATGTTATCCACAATGATGCCTAAATCTTTTTCCTGGGTGGTGGTTCCTAATGTGGAACCTTGCATCGTGTAACCATAGTTTGGGTTGTTCTTCCCTAGGTGCATAACTTTGCACT
The DNA here is from genome assembly GCA_033557465.1 of Ichthyophis bannanicus. NCBI lineage: Eukaryota > Metazoa > Chordata > Amphibia > Gymnophiona > Ichthyophiidae > Ichthyophis > Ichthyophis bannanicus. Next base: position 62,520,898 of record CM066045.1, read on the forward strand.
TGTCCACATTAAATTTCATCTGCCATTTTGATACCCAGTCTTCCATTTTATCAAGTTCCTCTTGCAATTTTCCACAATCCTCTTCGGTTTTAACAACTTTAAATAGTTTTGTGTCATCTGCAAATTTGATAACCTCACTCGTTATTCCTCTTTCCAGGTCATTTATGAATATGTCAAAAAGCAGCGGACCCAGCACAGATCCCTGGGGTACACCACTATTCACCTTTCTCCATTGGGGAAATTGGCCATTTAGCCCTACCCTCTGCTTTCTATCTTTTAGCCAGACTAGAGCATGTTTCCAAAGAGAAGGGAAAGTGCCGGAGGAGAGGCTGAAATTAAGAATACCAAGGACAAAAGGAAGGAGAGCAAGGGAGGGTTAAGGAAGCCAATGAGAAGGGAAGGGATCAAGAACACAAGTGGTCTTATGAGAAGGTAATAAAGCTTTGGACAGCTCTGATGGTGATATGGTATGAAAGGAAGACCATACATGGCTGAGGGAGGAATGGAAAGAGTGGGCAAGGGGTGCGGTGAGGAAGGAGAAAACTGTGGAGGATTAGCAGGGAACTGGGCATGTAAGGCAGAGAGCTTGTCAGAGAAGTAGGAGGCAAGGAGGGTGGCATTAGGGATGGAGGAACGACGAGCCACTGCTGCAGAGTTGTGTGGGGTGAATAGGGAGCGGAGAATGTGGTAAAGTTGCTTAGCAGTGGAGGAGATCAGGTTGTAATAAGTCGTCTTCAATGCATGAAAAAAGAGCAGAACCTGGGAGTAATTGGGACCTAGGAGCAGGGCGGCCTATTGGAAAGGTGGCTGCCTAGGGTGGCAGACCATAGCAAGAGGCATGGCAGCTTTGTACCACCACTTTGGTGCTTGCTTTGGTACACATGGCCTCTGCTTCTTACCCTCTCTGACGCAACGTCCTGTCGGAAGGGGTTCAGAAGCAGCAGGCCAAATGTGTCCAAAACACATTGTCTGCCACAGGCACCCAAATGGCAACACAATGCTGCCACTATTAAGCTGCCGCCGCCAGTCACCCAGAAGACTCAATCGGCGGCAGCAGCAGCAGTGGGGGCTAGCAGTGGCGCGGCATGGCATCAGAGGGGACGGCATGGCCGGGGCTCCTGCCTGGGGTGTCAGAGATCCTTGGGCCGACCCTGCATGGGAGTGATTATATTAGATGATATTAAAGAGGCCAAACAGAAAAGGTGACAGCAAAGTCAGAAGGATGTTTGGGTGCATTGGAAGAAGGAGGTGATAGTGCCTCTGTATCTGGTGCGACCTCATTTGGAGTATAGTGTGCAATTCTGAAGACCCCACCTTCAAAAGGATATAAACAGGATGTAGTCTGTGCACAGGGCGGCTACTAAAATGGTCAGTGATCTTCGTCATAAGGCATATGGGGATGGACTTAAAGATCTCATTATGTACAGTACATTTTGGAAGAAAAGAGGTAGGGGAGATATGGCAGAGACATTTAAATACCCCCATGGTATAAATGCACAGGAGAAGAGCCTCTTCCAGTTGAAAGAAAGCTCTAGGTCATAGGATGACGGTGAAAGGAGATAGACTCAGGAGTAATCTGAGGAAATATTTCCTTACAAAAAGGTGGTGGATGTGTGGAACCCAGCCTCCCATTGAAGGTGGTGGACACGAGAACTGTATCGGAATTGAAGAAAGCACGGGACAGACACAGGATCTCTGAGGGAGAGGAAGGAATTGTAGAATGTAATAGTTCTTATGGATGGGCAGAGTGTATGGGGCGTACGGTCTTTATCTGTCATTGGTTTCAATGTTGATCCAGCATTGAGTTAAGGAGGGTCACAATGAATAGAAATTAAATAACAAACTCACTAATATAATCAGTCTCCTACCTTCCTTAGAAAATCAATAAAATTACCAAATGAGAATTAAGAACACATTTTTGGAAATAGGAATGTCTAAATTTCAGATATAGATTTTCCAGCCTAATAGCAAACGGTAACTCAGTCCATATCCACGCTGTCTGAAAACCAAAGTTTATTCAAAGTTATTTTTAACTTAAACTTTCTTGGAGTTGGATAGATTAACCATTCCCTGAAGGCCATGAGCTAATTTGTCACCTATAATTCAGCATACATGTCATATAAATGAGCCTTGGCTGTTTATTAACTTGAAAATCAGACATAAGAGCCTAAAAATTATTTGCAAGTGAACAGGGAGCCCGTGCAACTTTACAGAGAACGGGGTTGTTCTTTTTCACTCGTGAGCAGGCAAGATCAGATTTACTGTGTGTTTTAGTATCAACTTGCAGGGCGGTCACAGATAAACAATGTCACAATAATCTAAAATCAAAATTACAGATGCTAGAGTAATTATTCGTATATGATGGTCAGATAGATAAGACCGTATCTTTCACCAGTCTTAGCTTATAAAATTGGTGAGTACAAATTCACTCGTGTTCTTCCATCAATAGTGTTGAATCCAAGGTGCCCAGAGAACGTCCCACCCATAGCAAACTGTTTTTTGTTGCACGCCATTTTATTCTGTGACCATTCCTCCAATGCACCACATACTGTAAGCAATGCTCGAGGGGTGCCTAAGTAGTCCATGGTATGTCTTGAAAGGGAATTACTAATATAGCATCAACATAGGAGTAATAATAGACTCCAGTATCCTGAAAATTCCCTTCCATTTTCTAGTATTGCCTTTGGCCTCTCTTTATGAGAGTTTAGGCCTCTGGATTGTGCCTCTTGAGGTTGTGCTTAAGGCTAAAAGGGAGTGACTAATCAGTTTTGGGAGTCCATAAGCAGCCTGGCTGATTAAATGTGGCCGCAGAGCCTCTAAGGATCCCTGCAGTTGACTAGGAATCAATAAAAAAAAATGAAATCACTCACACACCATCTGAGGGGAAGAGACCACCCTTGGTTGTTCAGGACTGGAGAGTATGACCCCTCCCCCTCAAAATCGATTTTAAGAGCACAGCATTCGATAGAATTCATCCTGTGTCAAGAGCTCAAGGCAGCTGCAATTAGCTGAGAATGTCCATTCGTGGGTTTTTTTTAAGATGTGGATATGGATTTAATTACCTGCTTTTCCAAACCCAGGGTCAAAGTGAGCTACAATCAGGTACAGTAGGCAGGTCCCTTCTCCAGACAAGCGGAGAAACTGGCTGAAGCCTTGGCTCGGCTTCATTGGGCCAATGCAGAAAACTAACACTGCCTTTAGGCACTGATAGTTCGACTTTTAAGCACACTTACCACTACCGCCAAATGCAGAAAAGAGACGGACGTGCACGTAAACAGTAAAGGAAAATCTAGCACACAATTAATGCCAAGAGTATTTAAATGTATTTAAATTATAGGCAAATGAGCTGAACATAACAAAATGGTATGCAAATACTGACTGCACCCGATGCAGAGAAATGCGTAGAGGATTTTGCAATCAGCCTTAGTGCCAATATCTTTACGCCTCGGTCTGAGGTGGCTTAAATATCTAGCACATGCCCCTGACAGTATTTTGATGGCATCGGGGGCTTTCCCCGATGCCTGGATCATCTGAGGGGAGATGTCAAAGATGATTCAGGCATTAGGGAAAGCCCCCGATGCCATCAAAATACTGTAGGGGGCTGATACCTCTGACAGAAAGCAAATCCCTGGTGGCCTACCGTCCCCAATCCTCCCACCCAACTAAAAATAAACCTGGTGGCCCAGCGGTCCCAAACCCCCCACCCCTTGCCCAACCAAAAATAAGCCTGGTGCTCAGTGACCCTGAACCCCCCATCCCCCCTCCTGGTACCTTCGGAAAGGAGTGGGGGTGCTGCCCACACGCTCCTGATCTTGCCCCACCATCTTGAAAAATGGCGGTGCCTGGCCCCACATGGTGCATCCTGGGAAGTCAGACTGCCATATTAGGTAGAATATGCCTTATATGGCAGTCTGACCCCACCCAGTGCACCGGCATTTTTCAAGATGTCAGGGCAAGAGTGGGAGCGTGTGGGCAGCACTCCAGCTTGTTTGTAAAGTACCAGGAGGGCAGTGAGGGGTTTGGGGCTGCTGGACCACCAGGTTTATTTTTAGTTGGGTAGGGGGGTTTGGGGCCTCTGAGCCACCACAGATTTGATTTCTATCAGGGGCACCTGCCCCTGACAATATTTTGATGGAATCAGGGGCTTTCCACGATGCCTGGATCATCTGAGGGGAGTTTGACATTTCCACTCAGATGATCCAGGCATCGGAAAAAGCCTCTGATGCCATCAAAATACTGTCAGGACTCATGCAAATTAGCCACGTGGTGCCCCTGTTTCTCTGGGAGAACATGCCAAACTTGCGCCGACTTCTTGTGCGCATGTATTTGGTTTGCTCTCCTAGTTTAACGCTACCATTTGTGGATAGTTTATGAAATGGCTAACGTGTGGCTAATTCGCATGTGAGCCCCTTTCTGCATGTCAACGTTAAAGTCACGCGCTATCAATGCACTGCAAATAGGCATAAAAAGTTGATAGAGTGCGACTTCAGCGCCAACTTTCTGCATCGGCCTGCATGTTTGCCTGACATCATTCCAGCTCCTCCTTTTGGAAATGCTGACATGTGGGCCCTGCTAGGACGTCCTCCCATCGGCCACTGCTGGATTCTTCTGCAGCGATGTCTTTGTCTTTGCAACTGACAATAAATCAGCCTCCCGGGAGGTGAAAATGTGGCTGGCTGAGTAGTTTTTAATCTTTTTTAATCAAAAGGCTCAAGGAAACTGCAGGGAAGCTAGGCCTCGCTCACCACAGGGAAGAACCATTACACATGGTGATGAATTACATTCTTTTATATTTTTAACTCCCCCCCTCCCTCGGGTACTTCCCAGGGCTACAGTCCAGCCGGAGCAGCCCAGCTGTCTGTAGAATGGTTGCACTTTTAGGGATGCCAAGGGGGGGGGGGGGGGGGGGCGAACCATCCCAAGGAGTAAAACTGAAGTCCAAAGAGTGAGATTCTTTTCAGATGGTGCATCCAGGGTATGAATCTAGAAAGCTTTAACTGTATATTAATTTGCAGATGAAAAAAGCAGCATAAAATGAGATTTGGTTTTCTTTGGAGCCTCTGCCTGGATACAGACCTGGTGGAAGCAACATAGGTAACTTCTCTGGGCTGAAAATGCCTCACAGTTAGTGGCTAAACATCTGTGCAGAGGTTTCCCAGCACCTGGACTTGTAGGTACAGGGAAAGGAGGAGACAGGACACAGGAAGGTGAGCTTGGATTTCTTCCTACTGGCTGGGCCACTTGGGGCTCCGTCAGCCTTTTGCAGCTTTCGTGGGGCGATAGCTGTAAAAGGGCCGCAGTAACTGCAGGGGGCATTCCCAGACGAACCTTTGCAGATAACGAGGAGCATTTGCACTCACCATGGAGACCCACAATCCCCATTGGCACAGTTTGCCTTCTTATTCGGGGGGGGGGGGGGAGGTGGAAAGGGTAAGGAAGTCATACTGACAGTAGGGGCACAGGTACCAGATCACCATTAGTGCCTGCAACATTTGGGGGCTACCGTCCTTCCATGCCCCCTCCTAACTGTGCCTATGATAACCTAACCATCTTTTCTAAGTTCAAATATGGGACTCTCAATCAAGCCGGGGGGGGGGGGTTCAAAGTTAAGGAAAATAAAAAATATGTTTATAATTACAATTTTAATTTTATCCCAAAATTTTAATCAGTAGTCTAGGTTTATAACTTTAATTACCAATCAGGCCTACTTGTTGTACTTCTCTAGAAAGTGGATTTTCTTCACAATAGCAACATTTCCTCTAAGTTAATTACAAAATTATGGGCAACTGAACTCAAAATTGTACTTTACAATCATTAAATATTTGAGAACTCTACATACAGTTGGGTTTTTTTTTCTGTAGATCACACTTTGTTTGTGAGTGAAAAGCACTTTGCAGTTGGAGCATTAGAACCTGGCAAACATAAAACAAATTCAATCAGTTTGCATAAATTTTTATATGGTACCTCATTACTTTTGACACCTTCCATATTTCGGCAACCGTGTTGTCTGTTTTTTTTTCCATTCTTGAACTTTTTCTTCAGAAACAAATGACTTAAGACAAGAAAATTCATCAAACAGTTCAGTATCATTTATTACTGACTCTAGGTCGGGTCTTGTAGACAAAACATATTCTAAAGACGACTCTAGCTCATACCACTCTGGTTGTTTTTGAAGGAGAGTCCACTGTTGTTTCCCAATCTCCTGGAAGTGAGTGGTCCACTGATCCAAGTAATCAATGCAAGTGGTGTAGAAAGATGACGCAGATTGCTTGAAATCTGCTTCATCAATGCTGCCCTCTTCTTCAAGATCTTTTATCTTCTTTCTGATTGTCAGAGGCAAAAACACTTCATTCTTCCTAGTTACTAACTTGTTTCTAAGGTCACTGATTACTCCAGCCACCTCTATCACTGAGATTTTTTGAGACTCAATTTTTAAAGTCGCATTTTGGGAAATTACTGCCCGACTGGGCAGAAAGTACAGCCAAACCTCTGTTGATTCATTCACAAAAAAGTTTTTGATGATAACTGGGCATTTTTCCTGGCTTAGGAAATATGATTTCACGGGCTGGAACATTTTAATAACCGCCCTATGGCTGGTAGTAAAGCCAGCCACCTAGTGTTACTGTATCCAAGGAGATTTTAATACTCACTCTCAGCAAAGTCACACATCTCTTTAAGTTCTTCAATTCTCACTGTATAAATGTGAAAATGTCTGAATATCTTGTCAATAATAACTTCAATGTCAAATGGCAGGCATTCTGTAGTAGTGCTGATACAATTGTGAGCAATGTGAACTGCACAGTTTGCACCAATTAAATTACTTCCTAAATCTTTTTGCAGCTTGTAAAAAATATTGTTACTACCCTTCCTAGTGGCCCCACCAAAATTGCAATTGGTATTGTCAGCACACAATGCCAAAACTTTGGATCTTAGCCTATTGGACTCAACTGTATCAAGAATGCACTTGGAAAAAATGAGGTTTTGCCTTTAACTTCATAGACATCAAGAATTTTTACCTGAACCCTTTCTCGGGAAGAAAGTACCTTACTAAAATAGGGCACACTTTAATGCTTCCATGGTTTGAGCAATCACAAAAAAAATATTTAAAAACTTGTCTCAGAAAGGTCTCTTGAGGGAATCAATTGTCAGATTTGAAAACTTTACAGACAATTGCTTCTGTTTTGGTTCACACACAAGAATATTTTTCATCAAAACATTTTTTCAACAACTTTGAAGTACAGTCTGATGACCGAAAAGAATGGTTGTGGACAACACAGTGATAAGCCCATGTACCTTCAGTTGTAGCCAGTGACTGAGTTTTCTCATCAAAAGTTTGACTTAAAAAAAAAGGAAGTCACAATTCTACTTGAAGAAGCACTTACATCTGTTGTCTTGTGTTTTTCTGTCCTTGAACAATGTCACCCTTTTCTGCATGTGTGATTGAAATGGAAAACTGGCATTTGTTACAAAACACCATGCTATCACCAGAATGTTTCTTAATGAATGAGTATTCATTTTGTAGTTGCCACAAAAACCAGTCCAAAGCGTGATTATTATAGGAAAGACAATTTTATTTTCATTTATTGGCCCATTACCACCCGACGCAAGCCATGTTTCGATTACCCTTCGTCTGGGGTGAATTAGTGGACACATTGATCAGACATCAGCTCCAGCACAGAACTGATGTCTGATCAATGTGTCCACCAATTCCACCCCTGACGAAGGGTAATCGAAACACGGCCTGCGTCGGGTGGTAATGGGCCAATAAATGAAAATAAATTTGTCTTTCCTATAATAATCACGCTTTGGACTGGTTTTTGTGGTTTCACGTGATTAACTGCGTTTTTGTGGTTCATTTTGTAGTTGGTCATTAAAAATACACTTTCTTTTTGGCATTTTAAAATGAAAATAAAGTCTAAAGACAAAATAGATAGAAACACATGCGCTAGGCTAAGAACCTATACAGACGACAGAATCAACAAAATCAGATGACCACTGACTGTGATACTGATGTTGGCCCCAGCAGGGGTGGCCCAAGGGGGGTGCCGGGCCAAGTGCGGAGACTCGGTGTGGGCCTCATTTGCATAAGTGACCTTAATTGCATAAATATTTGCATAATGTTACCATACACTAACTTTTAGTAAACACGTCTCTTAATGAGTGTATGGATTAAGAAAGACTAAAAGATTTCTACATTACTATAATCCAGTGCCAACCGCCAGGCACATTAGGAACTACTACAAACGCTGCCCATTTAGAACCCATAGCAAACCCACCGTATCGTAACAGCACTACCAGGACTCTCAAAGCACCAGACCCTACCTATCAAAAGGCAACACTGCAAATATTAAAGAAATACATTTTAGTGAACAACAATACATGACCTACTGGGGAAAGAGAACAAGTGGCAATGTCAAATAGGAATTACATAAACAGAATACCTCAGCTCAGTTACACAAGCAGAACATAGACCATTACCAAACAAGGAATCACAATTTAGAAACAGGAAGGCAATACTTAAACTGGGAACCCCAAAAGCCAAACTTGGAATGTACAACAACACTGTAGAAATAAAACTATAAATTAATTTCCTCTTGTACTAAACAAAGCACAGACATTAATGATGCACATTTCCCAGAGCTGACATATTCCAGTTAATAAATTCAAAATAAAGAGAGATTTTTCTACCTTTTGTGCATTTTCTTTTCAGTTGGAATTGCTCCAGCCACTTTCTTCTGGTTTCTTTGTGTCTTCTGCTAACTCTCCATCAGCTACTGTCCATTTGTCCTTCTAGTTTTTTTCCATTCTCTCTCTCTACATCTGCTTTAACATACTTATCTTTCTCCTTTTGCTCTTTCCTCATTCCTATTTCATCCACTCAAATTTTACCCCCTCCATCCTCAATCCCCACTTACTCTCCCAATACCCAACCAATAGTAGATTCTTCAATCCTCCCACACAAAATATTTTCCCCCTCTCCATTTCACTCTCCCAGCCCCATCCCATTCTAATCCTCCCCCAACATCAGCTCCCTTCTAGTTCCAGCCTCACCCAGCATCCGCTTCCTTCTAGTCCCTGCATCAGCCCATTTCCAGTCCTAGCCACCCATCAGCCCATTTCCAGTCCTAGCTCCCCATCCATTTCCAGTCCTATCAGTCCCTCCATCAGCTCATTTCAAATCCCAGCCCCCCAACAGCCCATTTCTAGTCCTTTCCTAGCCCCACCATCAGCCCATGTCAAATCCTAGCTCCCCTCCACAGCCCAATTCCAATCCAAGCCCCCCATGATCCTACTTCCAGTTCTAGCCCCTACATGAGTCCATTTTATGCAAGCCCCCACCACAGCCCATTTCCAATCTTAGCTCCCCCAACAGCCCATTTCCAGTCCTATCCTAGCTGCTCCATCAGCCCATTTCCTGTCCTAGCTCCATCCCCTCACAGCCCATTTCCATTCCAAAACCCCCTCCCCATCAGCTATTTGCAGTTCAAGCCCGCCTTCCACTCAGCCCATTTCCAGTCCTAGCAACCCCCAACCCATTACCAGTCCTAGCCCCTCATCAACCCACTTCCAGTCCTAACCCCATCACCCCATTTTCATTTAAAGCCCCCCCATAGCCCATTACCAGTCCTAACCCCCCATCACCCCATTTCCAGATTTAGCTCCCCCATAGCCCATTTCCAGTCCGAACCCCCCATCAGCGTACAGCCCATTACCAGTCCTAACCCCATCATCCCACCTCCAGTCCTAACCCCCCCATCAGCCCATTTCCAGTCTTAGCCCCCCATAGCCCATTTCCAGTCCTACCCCCCCATCAGCCCACAGCCCATTACCAGTCCAAACCCCCCCCCCTCCCCCGCGGCCCCGGGAAAAAAAAAAAAAAGCTGGCTGCTGCTGCCGCGGCAGCAGCAGAATCGACTGTCCCACGGGGCCCACCCTGCCCCCCTGCCTGGCTGAGCCTCTCTGCGACGGCTTTCAGATCCGCGAAGGAAGAGTGTCTCACTGTCTCCCTCGCGGCTCTGAAATTTCCCATCAGCCCCTGCAGGCTTATCAGAGCCACAAGGAGACACTCTCCCTTCGTGGATCTGAAAGCCGTCGCGGAGAGGCTCAGCCGGGCAGGGAGGGTTCAGCTGGGCAGGGGGGGCCCCGCGGGACAGTCGATTCTGCTGCTGCAGCGCTGGCAGCGGCAGCAGCCAGCTTTTTTTTTTTTAATTTATTTTTAAAGCATAATGCTCAATAGACGGGCCAGCCCTGGGCCCCAGTATCATAAGTACCAGTTCTGTGGGTACTTGAGCAAGCCCAATATTTTCTCCTGTATGTCTGTATATTTAGCAAAAAACACCATACTCCAGAGCTGCGAGAAAGGAAGGTTTCTATATCCTAACTACTGCTCACACCTCTCCCTGCTCCCTATTGGCTGGCTGTGTCTAACTGATGGTTGCCTGGGTTCTGGGGAGGAAACAGAGTCAAATTTGTCAGGTGTGCTGAGGAGTCAGGATTGCCAACCATCTACATTATTTTAGGATGCTACAACTTTGTAAAGTAGCGGTCTTAGAATGATGTCTAAATTGTCTGGGTATCTTTTAGAGTTTAGCTCTACAGCTCGCCAGTGCTCCCCCTCACTGTGCAGATATGTGGTAGGTTCCAGTCACAGGAAGGGTGGGCTGATTTTCTGCACAGAGTTTGGGAGAATGTCAGTGGAATAAGTGGGTTTCTTGGTAGGGTTAAGTGGGGTTGTTGAGAAAGGGTAGAAATATAAGAGGAATGGGGTAAAGTGCGAGAAGGCTATTTCAGGCTGAGAAAAAGAACTGGTAGCAAAAGCAAGAACTGGGAGCATTGAAGAAGAGGCGTGCAGAAGCAGCACAGCACCAGTAGAGAGAGACAGAATCTGTGTCTGAAAAGTGCTAGTGTGCATGTGTGTGGGACTGAAGTACAGCAGAATGCATGCATGCATGCTTATTTATTTATTTATTTATACAGTTTTTATATACCGCCCCTTCCAGAGATCAGGGGCAGTTTACATTGAACAAACCAGTTACAGGGAACAATTAAAAAGAACCATAGAAAATATTAAACTATATACATAGTAGCTGCCTGGAACTGGAGCTATTATATAGGCAGCTATTGATAATATATATAACGTCAACTATATACATTTAGATTGGTTGTGGGACATGGGTGAACGAGCAGCATTTTAGGCATTGTTGTTATAGTATTCAGTAAACAGTACTTTAGTTCTTTCCTAAACGTTTGGCAGTCTTTGATAGACCTGATGTAGTCCGGCAGACAGGGGCGGCCCAAGGGGGGTGCGGGGCCATGTGCGGAGACTCGGTGTGGGGCCTCATTTGCATAAGGACCTCATTTGCATAAATATTTGCATAATGTTACCTTACACTAACTTTTAGTAAACATGCCTCTTAATGAGTGTATGGATAAAGAAAGACTAAAAGATTTCTACATTACTATAATCCAGTGCCAACCGCCAGGCACATTAGAAACTACTACAAACACTGCCCATTTAGAACCCATAGCAAACCCGCCGTATCCTAACAGCACTACCAGGACTCACAAAGCACCATACCCTACCTATCAAAAGGCAACACTGCAAATATTAAACCAATACATTTCAGAGAATAACAATACATGACCTACTGGGGAAAGAGAACAAGTGGCAATGTCAAATAGGAATTACATAAACAGAATAACTCAGCTCAGTTACACATGCAGAACATAGACCATCACCGAACAAGGAATCACAATTTAGAAACAGGAAGACAATAATTAAACTGGGAACCCCAAAAGCCCAACACTGTAGAAATAAAACTATAAATTAATTTCCTCTTGTACTAAACAAAGCGCAGACGTTAATGATGCACATTTCCCAGAGCTGGCATATTTCAGTTAATAAATTCAATAAAGAGATATTTTTCTACCTTTTGTGCATTTTTTTTCAGTTGCAATTGCTCCATCCACTTTCTTCTGGTTTCTTCGTGTCTTCTGCTAACTCTCCATCATCTGTTGTCCATTTGTCCTTTCTTCACTCTTCTAGTTTTTTTTCCATTCTCTCTCTACATCTGCTTTAACATACTAATCTTTCTCCTTTTGCTCTTTCCTCATTCCTATTTCATCCACTCAAATTTTACCCCTCCATCCTCAATCCCCACTTACTCTCCCAATATCTGGCCAATTGTAGATTTGTCTTCCCTCCCACACAAAATATTTTTCCACTCTCCCAGCTCTATCCCGTTCTAATCCTCCCCCAACATCAGCTCCCTTCTAGTTCCAGCCCCAGCCAGCATCCGCTCCCTTCTAGTCCACGCATCAGCCCATTTCCAGTCCTAGCCCCCCATAAGCCCATTTCTAGTCCTATCCTAGCCCCACCATCAGCCCATTTCCAGTCCTAGCTCCCCCATCCGAGTCCCTCCATCAGCTCATTTCCAATCCCAGCCCCCCATCACCCCATTTCTACTCCTTTCCTAGCCCCACCAGCAGCCCATGTCAAATCCTAGCTCCCCTCCATTCAGCACATTTCCAGTCCAAGCCCCCCCATGAGCCTACTTCCAGTTCTAACCCCTCCATGAGTCCATTTCAATCCAAGCCCCCCCAACAGCCCATTTCCAGTCCTATCCCTGCCCTCCATCAGCCCATTTCCTGTCCTAGCCCCCTTCACAGCCCATTTCCATTCCAAGCCTCCATCCCCATCAGCTATTTGCAGTTCAAGCCCCCCTTCCACTCAGCCCATTTCCAGTCCTAGCAACCCCCCAGCCCATTACCAATCCTAGCCCCCCATAGACCATTACTAGTCCTAAGCCCCCCATAACCCATTACCATTCCTAAGCCCCCCATCACCCCATTTTGTCTTAGCCCCCCATAGCCCATTACCAGTCCTAACCCCCATCAGCCCATTTCCAGTCTTAGCCTCCCCACAGCCCATTCCAGTCCTAACCCCCCCATTAGCCCATTTCCAGTCCTAGCCCCCCCATAGCTCATTACCAGTCCTAACCCCCCCATCAGCCCATTTCCAGTCTTAGCAAGCCCATAGCCCATTACATCCTAACCCCCCATCAGCCCATTTCCAGTCTTAGCCCCCCCATCGCCCATTACCTGTCCTAACCCCCATCAGCCTACTTCGTCTTAGTCCCTCCATAGCCCATTACCAGTCCTAACCCCCTCCCCCCATCAGCCCACTTCCAGTCTTAGTCCCCCCCATAGCTCATTAGTAGTCCTAATCCCCCATAGCCCATTACCAGTCCTAACCCCCTCCCCCATCAGCCCACTTCCAGTCTTAGTCCCCCCCATAGCTCATTAGTAGTCCTAACCCCCCCATAGCCCATTACCAGTCCTAACCCCCTCCCCCATCAGCCCACTTCCAGTCTTAGTCCCCCCCCATAGCTCATTAGTAGTCCTAACCCCACGCCCCCCACCCGCCCAGATAGATGAAAAAAAATACCGGCTGCTGCTGCTGCCGCCGTGGCCGCGGCAGGATCAAAAGTCCACGCCGCGGGGCCCCGACAGCTTGGCAGAACCTCCCTCGAGCATCAGCTCCCGAATCCCTCCCCACGCGCGGGCTTTCAGAGCCGCGAGAGTTTCCCTTTCTTCTCGCGGCTCTGTTAATCTCGCCGGGGCTGATGGGATTAACAGAGCCGCGAGAGGTCAGAGAAGCTCTCGCGGCTCTGAAAGCCCGCGCTTTGGGAGGGATTTGGGAGCTGATGCTCGAGGGAGGTTCTGCCGGGCAGTCGGGGCCCCACGGCATGGACGTTTGATTCTGCCGCTGCCACGGCGGCAGCAGCAGCAGCCGGTTTTTTAAAAAAAAAATCTACGTGGGCTAATGTAGAATGTTTTTTGCGCGGGGCCCCCTGAAACGCGGGGCCCTGTGCAAAAAACATTCCTGCTCAATGGACGGGCCGGCCCTGCCGGCAGAAGGTTCCATAGTTTGGGTGCAGTGTAAGTGAAGGCCCTGTTGCTGGTTACTTGTTTTGTTCTATGGATTGATGATGGTATTGCAAGTGTGTTTAGATTGTTATTTCTTCTGCTCCTGGTCTCTGCTTGAGTATGAATCTTAGATGTAAGGAATGAGGATGAGATATTATGGAGTAGCTTGAAAGTCATAATTATTACTTTATATTTTATTCTACTCATTAATGGAAGCCAATGCAGATCTTTAATGATTGATGTAATATGATCGGTCAGGCATGCTTTAGCTATTATTTGGGCAGTCACTTTTGAGCTAGTTGAAGGGCGTTGATTGTCTTTTTGGGTAGATCCTGCAATTGACTGTTGCATAGTTCCAGTGCGGAGTTATAAGCGTTCGGAAATTGCTGGGTTCTAAGAGAAGTCTTAGGTTCTGGACAGATCGACGTAAGTTTATAGAATATAGTCCTGGCTATTTGTCTTACATGGGCGAACATACTGAGAGATTTATCCAAGATGATTCCTAGGTATTTCACCTCTTGTCTTACTTGAATGGTGGTATTTTGTTATCTTGATTTCAGGGGGGTGGGGAGGGGGAGGGGTGTGACATTTTGGTTTCTTGTGAACATAATATCATTTTTTTAAGGTGATTTGGAGGTTGTTCTCACAAAGCCAGGACTCTGCTTCAAGGATGCATTCAATGATGTTGTGATAAACTGGGTTTTTTGTGTTTATTGGGGTAAACAACATAATATCATCGGCATATAAGAGGTAACCTATTTGATGCTTTTTGAAAATTGAGCAGATTGGTTGAAGGTAGAGGTTAAACAGGAGAGCTGATAAAGCAGAGCCCTTAGGAATTCCCTGTTCTTGTGGGAAGGTCATGGAGGATTCTTGGTCAATTCTTACATATTGGTATCTATTGGTGATGTATGACTTAAACCACTGAAGGGTGGTACCTGCTATTCCTAATTGGTTTCCTCTAGCAAGGAGTATATTATGATCCACATTGTCAAAGGCTGAGGTGATGTCTATGAATACAAGTATGAAAACTTGCTTAATATTATCCATACCACAGATGAGGGTGTCAAACAGGACCATTAGTAAGGTTTCCACTCCGTGATATGAGCGGAAACTGTACTGATGTTCATCAAGAGGGTAGTTTGAGTCAATGTAGTCATAAGAACATAAGAAATGCCATACTGGGTCAGACCGAGGTCCATCAAGCCCAGTATCCTGTTTCCAACAGTGGCCAATCTAGGTCATACGTACCTAGCAGTTTCCCCAAAAGACACAGGTTCTGCAGTGCTTGTACTAGGTCAAGCATTGATATCCTGGGTCCCTTTTTAATAGTGGTTTATGGACCTTTCCTCCAGGAACTTGTCCAAACCTTTTTTAAACCCAGCTATACTAACAGCCCTTACTACATCCTCCGGTAACAGATTCCAGAGTTTGATTACACGTTGAGTGAAGAAATATTTTCTCTTATTTGTCTTAAATAGTTTACCCTGTAGCTTCATTACATGTCCCCTAGTCCTTCTATATTCTGATAGCGTAAACAATTGATCCACGTTTATCCGTTCCACTCCATTCATTCATTTATACACCTCTATCATATCTCCCCTCAGCCGTCTCTTTTCCAGGTTAAAGAGCCCTAACCTTTTTAGCCTCTCTTCATAGGAGTAGCCTTCCATCCCCTTCACCAATTTGGTGGCTCTTCTCTGTACTTTTTCTAATAACTCTATGTCCTTTTTAAGATACGGTGACCAGAATTGCACACAATATTCAAGGTGCGGTCGTACCATGGAGCGATACAGAGGCATTATAATATCCTTTGTTTTATTCTCCATCCCTTTCCTTATGATACCTAGCATTCTATTTGCTTTCTTGGCCGCCGCTGCACACTGGGCGGAGGGTTTTAACATGTTATCCACGATGACTCCTAAATCTTTTTCCTGGGTGGTGGTTTCTAATGTGGAGCCTTGCATCGTGTAACTATAGTGTGGGTTGTTCTTTCCTAGGTGCATAACTTTGCAATTGTCCACATTAAATTTCATCTGCCATTTGGATGCCCAGTCTTCCAATTTATCCAGATCCTCCTGCAGTTTTCCACAATCCTCTTGGGTTTTAACAACTTTAAACAGTTTTGTGTCATCTGCAAATTTGATAACCTGACTAGTTATTCCCTTTTCCAGGTCATTTATGAATATGTCAAAAAGTAGCGGACCCAGTACAGATCCCTGGGGTACTCCACTATTCACCTTTTTCCATTGGGAATATTGGCCATTTAGCCCTACCCTCTGCTTTCTATCTTTTAACCAGTTCCCGATCCACAATAGTACACTGCCTCCTATCCCATGACTTTTTAGCTTTGCCAAAAGTCTCTGATGGGGGACCTTGTCAAAAGCTTTCTGAAAGTCCAGATACACTATATCAACCGACTCACCTTTGTCTACCTTTTTATGCGCACCTTCAAAAAAACAGATCAGATTAGTAAGACAAGATCTTCCTTGTCTAAAGCCATGTTGGCTGTCTCCCATTAGGCCATGACTATCTACATGCTGTGTAATTTTGTTCTTTATGATGGTTTCTACCATTTTCCCTGGTACTGACGTCAGGCTCACCGGTCTGTAATTTCCCGGGTCACCCCTGGAACCCTTTTTAAAAATTGGTGTTACGTTGGCGACCCTCCAATCTTCAGGTATTACAGATGATTTTAATGAAAGTTCAGAGATTACCAATAGCAGGTCTGCAATCTCATATTTCAGTTCTTTCAACACTCTGGGATGTATACCATCCGGTCCAGGTGATTTGCTACTATTCAGTTTATCAAATAGTTGTAATATATCTTCCCGGTGTAGCGATATTTCTCTCAATTCCTCTGCAGTATCACCTTTAAATACCACTTCAGTCTTGGGTAACATCCCTACATCTTCCTCAGTAAAGACCGAAGCAAAGAATTCATTCAGTCTCTCTGCTATAGCCTTGTCTCCTCTTACTGCCCCTTTTACCCCTCTATCATCTAACGGTCCAATTGACTCTCTCACAGGCCTTTTGCTACGAATGTACTTGAAAAAGTCTTTATTTCGTGTTTTTGCTTCTGTAGCAAGTTTCTTCTCAAATTCCCGCTTTGCCTGCCTTATCAATGCTTTGCATTTAACTTGCCAGTGCTTGTGCTGTTTCCAGTTTTCATCATTTGGCTCTTTTTCCATTTCCTGAAGGTTGCTCTTTTGGCAGCAACAGCCTCTCTGACCTCACCTTTAAACCATGCTGGCAGTTTTTTGGACTTTCTTCCACTTTTCTTAATGCGTGGAATACAGCTGGTCTGGGCTTCGAGGATAGTATTTTTAAATAACACCCAAGCTTGCTGTAAATCTTTAACCTTTGGAACCGCTCCTTTTAGTTTTTTCCGAACTATATTCCTCATTCCATCATAGTCTCCCTTTTGAAAGTTAAAAGGTAGTACTGTGGATTCCTTTACTATCTGTCCTCCACTGATTAAATCAAACATGATCATACTATGATCACTATTGCCAAGTGGTTCCAACACCCTTATTTCTTGCACCAGATCTGGCATTCCACTAAGGACTAGGTCCAGTATGGCTTCCCCTCTGGTTGGTTCATGAATCAGCTGCTCCAAGAAGCAGTCATTTATTTCATCTAGAAACTTTATCTCTTTAGCTTGTCCTGCTGTGACACTGTCCCAGTCGATACCGGGGTAATTGAAATCTTGTAACTGAGTTTGAAAGGGGACGCTTGCAATTGGTCTATAGGAAGTAGGATCATCTTTATTTAGGGATCTGTTGAGTATAGGACGAATTGTGGATAGTTTGAGATCATTTGGCATTGTCCCTAGGAGGAGGGATTGGTTCCCTATGCTGAGTAAGAAGGGGACTAGTTCAGATTTAGTTGCTTTTATTCATGCTATGGGGCATGGATCGAGATGAGAAGTGGTTGTGCTGATTTTAGTAATGGTATCAAGTAACTGCTTCTGACCATACCAACAAATAAAAGGCACTGCAAACAATCTACTATCAACAAGGCCTTCTCCCTCTATGCTCCATCCCTATGGAATACCCTTCCTCATGAACTGCGTAACTGTGTGAATCACTCTGAATTTCGAAAGAAGCTAAAAACCCACCTCTTCCTTGAACATTTTTCCCTACCACCCTAATACCTAACCCTTACATCTACTTTACCGCCCATGCTCCCTCAAACCCATAATACAACCAATTGTAGCTCTATACTCAAACACATGTAAATAGTTGATCATTGATCATTGTAATTAGTTCATTTTGTTCACTTACGTATCCTTGTTACCTTGTTCCTTGTAAACAGTTGAAACACACTGCCTTGAAATGTTCTATGTAAACCGTCTTGATTTGTAGAAAGACGGTATATAAAAAATGTTAAATAAATAAATAAAATGTATTCCATTTGTTGGGAGGGGAGGGGTGTAGACTCACTTGTGTTGAAGCAGTGGTTGAAGTTTTTTTGCTTTGCATGGCAAGAGTTTGGGGGTTGATGGTAGTCTTAGGTGCCTCATTTTGGTGTGTTTTTGTTAGGGATCTGACGATTTTGAAAAGTTCTCTGGGGTGGTTGATAGCTTTCCTTTTTTCTGTTTGTATGGTCTCTTTATAGGAGTTTAGAGCTGCTATGTAAAGAGCTTTGAGGTCTGGGGGATGTGTAACTCGTAAGTGTACCATTTTTCAGAGGGTCTGCAGGTGGTTTTCTTGCATGTGCTTGTTGGTATAGCTGCTTTATGAATTATTGTGTGCCAGTTCTTTACTCACTCATCCAGGTTTTCGGAAGGAGAGGTGAGCTGTTGAAGTACATTATTCAAGAATACGTCTTTGTCAAGCGCCTGAAAAGAGGATTATGTTGCACTGTGTTGGGGGGGGGGGGGGTTGCTTAGTAAGTGGGATTGGGAGGTCAAACCTTAGTATGAAGTGGTCCGACCAGGGTACCTGGGTTGCACTATTGGGGGGAGGGGGTCAAGTTGTGGTGTTCAGCGATGTGTTTTGGGAGGAATATCAGGTCAAGAGTATTGCCCTTGGTATGGGTAGGATTATTCATTATTTGTTGGAAACCTAGGTCTTCCATGAATTCCAAGAATTCTAATGACTGCTGTGGTGGGAGGGAGACTAGGTTAAAATCACCAAGGATGATGTGGGGCTTCTGTATGTGGGATGTGCAGGCTGATTCTAGAATTGTTGTGAGGTTGGTATGATTAGCGGTGGGGGGTCTATAGAGGAGACATATTGCAAGTCCATTGTTCTCTATTTTCAAAAGATCTATGCCATTGCAGTTGTCGCAGACACTGACAGAGGTATTTATGAAAGTCTTGGTTAATGTAAGGACTCTGCCGCCACGCTTGGTGTTTCTAGGGCAGTTAAATAAGCTGTACCCATTTGATTTCAGTTGGTTTAGGAGGATGGTATCATGTTCAGTGAGCCATGTCTCTGTGATACAGAGGATGTCTGGGGATTCATCTATTAGGAAATCCTGAACTGAAGATATTTTATTCCTTATAGAATCCATATTCACCATAATGCATTTTAGGGGATTAATGAACTCTGTCTGGGTGGGAGGTATGATGCCATTACTGGGGTATATGTGTATATGTTTCTGATGGAAATAGTCTCATATAAATAGAGTTCCCTTTGAAAATTTCAGCTGTAGTGGAGAAGCCCATTGGTACAAATGTGGAGGGGAGTGTAGGAGTGGGACATGTATTTTAAAATAGGGGACATTTAGGCATCCCGACCAAAGTAATATGATTCCAGGGACAAATCGTTAAAATACAGGACTGTCCTGTACAGGCCTGTACCTAGCCCTGTGTGAGTGGTGCGACTGCGCAGGGCGCAAAGGCTTAAGGGGCGCATTTTAGCTTTCTTCCGTTGCCTGCCACCGCCACATTTTCTTCTCTCAGCGGCAGCAGGCAATGGCAGGACAGCTAAAATGCGCCCCTTAAACCTTCTCGCTGGCATGCTAAGCAGATCTGTCCCTCCCTGCAATTAGTGGAGGAGTAGCCTTATGGTTCGAGCATTGGCTTTGCCTCGGAAAAATCCAGATTATCACTGTCCCTGTTTAATGTATATTACCAAGTTTAAGTTACAATGTAAACCACTTTGACTGAAATGATAAAGCAGTATTAAAAACCTGTTAAATAAATAGAATAAAATAAAAAGAAATCACTGCTGACAGGAATTATCAGTGAAGTTATAACCACTTAGCTTTTTGTGCTTTTATGTTCACAAAATTAGAAATTAATTCATGATGTCTAATGGCATATACAGTGTATCACTCTCAATAGAAACCATGGCAAGGTTTACAAGCCTTTCTTGAGAAATGCCGGATCTGTTGATGACATCTGTCTAATATTTAGTCTGCAGATAAGTACAGCCAGGAAAGAAAAGAATCTGAAGAGCAATGTTGAATAGATCAGTTGATTGATTCACCATAAAGCGAGGTTACTTACCTGTAATGTGGGTTCCCCATGGACAGCAGGATAAGTCAACCACATGTGGTGATGTCATCTGATGACGCTATAGACAGAAGAGCTCTCCAGAGCTCAGAAAGGTAAGCGTTTCTGAGCATGTGCAAGATAGCCCTACCCACTAGCCCTCCTCTAGCTCGCCCAGGGCATCCTAAGCTGTATCCTTGCGGCTGGTTAGGCGGGCACTAGGCTAGGTGGCTGACTTATCCTGCTGTCCACGGAGAACTCCTGTTACAGGTAAGTAATCTTGCTTCCTCGTAGGACAAGCAGGATGAGTCAGCCACTCTTAGTGCCCCCCTAGCTGTGTGGTAGCATAGTGAGGAGGACAAGGGAAAGCCGTGGAGAACTTACCGATTCATGTCACAACAGTACATTGAGTCTTTGGAAAGAATGCTTAATTAACTTAATGTCAACGACTAAACAACTGAACCAACTGGAGAAACAGGGCAGTAAGCTATTGACAATAACTGTACTCATCCCAGCGCAACTGGCCAGTGAGAACTCAATGGTTATGGGTGGCAGAGAGTACAACAACAACTGAAACACAATGCATGTGTGCAACAACAATTTCAAGCCCCGGAAGTGGGGCGTGCAGTGATAGGACGGTGACAGTGACAGGAATGCAGTACAATCATATCAGACCTGGTGTACAGGGTATACCAGGCGGTGGTCCAAGAGATGATGAGAAAGTGTCCTAGTGGTCCACGGGTGCCGCTGAGGCCATGACCACTTGGCAGAAGGAGCTATCCGTCAGCATTGCAAGGTTGAGGCAGTAGTGTCTCTGAAAGGTGTGCACTAAGGATCAGGTGGCTGCCTTGCAAATGTTTACCAGTACAGAGTGCAAGTTGGTGATGGTAGTGGCCAGTGCTCAGAGCTGGTGGGCATTGACACTTTCCGGGGTTTGGGTTCCTGCCCATTCCAGGCAGAAGGTGATGCAACTCGAGATCCAGTGCAACAAGGTCTTTCTTGTGACCAGGCATCCTGGTCTGTTCGGGTCAAAGAAGATGTGACCTTAGGGATGAATCTTGGATGGGTGTGAAGGGTGGCACGGTCATGGGTGAGCTGTGTGTATGGTGGGTGTGCCACAAGAGGTTGTAACTCGCTGATCCGTCTGGTGCATGTGATTGCTATCAGGAAGAGGGTCTTCCATGAGTCATGCTTCTTTTTTGCGGCTTGCAGGGGCTTGAATGGCTCTTGTGTCAGCTGGTAGAGAACAACATTGAAGTCCCAGGGAGGTGCTGGGGGCCGAATTGTGGGCCAGAGGTTCGCTAGTCCCTTCATGAAACGTGTGACTAGTAGAAGTGTCACCGGTGCGGTCATGGAATGCAGAAATAGTGGAGATTTGGACTCTGATGGATTGTGTCTTTAGGCCTTGGTGGAAAAGCAAGGTGAGGTATTGGAGGACTTGTGGAACCGGACTGGAAAACAGGTCCACTCCCTGTGATGAGGACTAGGCGCTGAAGCGCTTCCACTACAGTCTGTCCACAAGGATCACTTGTTGAACTTCAGTAGTTAGATTGAAGGGAGAAAGGGTCAGCCTTTCAAATTTCATGCTATTAGTGCTAGTGCTGATAGGTTGAGGTACAGCATCTACCTGCCATCCTGAGTGATGAGATCTGACCTGAGGGGAAGGCATGCAGGATTTCCAGGACCAGGCGGCAGAAGTAGGGGAACCACAGTCACGGCCAGTGCAGCACGAAGAGGATTGCCTGTGCTGTGTCCCAGAAGATCCATTGCAGGGTCCTCAATATGAACAGAGCGAGGGGAAAGGCATACACTAGGGGAAAGTCGCGTTAACAGCGTAGTGACAATTTACTCAGTTTGTATATAATGCACCAAAAAATCAGTACATAGTTACGGAGCAAGCATGTCGCGTTAACAGCGCAATGACAAATTGCTTAGTTTGTATATAGTTGCCCCCAGTTCTAAATCCAAGTTGATATACCTGTGCAAAGTAGGTCCCCCTGTTTTGTACAAAGAAATGTTCCTTGTAAACCGCACCGATTTTAAATAGCGCGGTATAGAAAAGCTTTTACATAAATAAATAAATAACTAGTGACCACTCCACCCAGGACATGCAAAGGCATCCATGGCGAGGCAGAGGATGGGTGGGTATTTTGAGCAGAAGTGGGTACACTTTGCGTTCTCCTCGGTGGTGAAGAGGTCGAATTCTGACTGTCCCCATCAGTTGAAGAGGGATTCTGCCACCTGGGGGTTGAGAGTCTACTTGTGCAGGTCCAATTGAGGGCTCAGTCTTTCTCCCAGCTTGTTCTGCTCCCCCAGCAGGTAGGAGTTTGTAGCAAGCATCCTCTGGAGAGGGCGAAGTACCAGAGCTTGAGCACCTCCTTGCAGAGTGTGTGTGAGCCTATGCACCCTTACTTATTGACGTAAAACACGGGCACCTGATTGTCTGTTTGGACCAAGACAGTCTTGTTGGTGATGTGGAGGTGGAAGGCCCTCAGTACATATAGATCGCACTGAGCTCCAGCAGGTTGATGTGGTACATTCGTTCCTTCACCTCCAGGCCCCTTAGGTGCAAAGCTGTAGCAAGTAAGTCCCCTAGCTCGCTGTTGAGGCATCTGTGGTGATGACTACATGGTGGGTTGATTGCTGAAGAGGCTTGCCTTGAGCAAGGTTCTCCTGGCTGGTCCACCAGAGGAGGGCGTTCTTGACCCCTGCATCCAGCGGGATGCACGTGATTGCTAGTGCTGACTCCAGTGGGTGCGTAGGTTCCACTGTAGGTGGCACATGTGTAGCTTTGCTAGAGGGAGGACTTGGCATTGATGCCACCATTTGTCCCAAGAGGCAAAGGAAGGACCAGGTAGTAGTTCAGATGGTCAAGAGATGCTGCATGTCAGAGTTGTAATGGTGGTCACCCAGTGTGTGGGGAGGAATGCCTTGGACATTGTGGTGTCGATGTCTGTCCTGATGAATTCCAGGGATGGAAGTGGGACTTCTGGAGTTTCACCAGGAAGCCCAAGGAGGACAGGAGGATGATGGTCTGCTGGACTGCTGCTCGGGTCTCCTGTGGTGATGGCGCAGAGAGGAGCCAATCATCAAGGTATGGGAAGACAGAGACACCTTGCTTGCAGAGCTGGGCAGCCACTACAGTGACACACTTGGTGAACACTCGCAGGGTTGGGGACAGCCCAAAGGGGAGGACTGTACTGGTACTGGTTGCTCAGCACCTGGAAGCGCAGGTACTTCTGGTGTGTCACAGGTATGGGGATGTGCATGTAAGCATCCTGTAAGTCCAAGGAGGCTAACCATTCCCCTGTCAGGATGAGAGGCAGGATGGATCCCAAGGAGTACATCCGGAACTTCTCTTTGAGGATGAATTTGTTCAGTTTCTGGAGGTCTATGATAAGGCAGACTCCTCCAGATTTCTTGGGTATCAGAAATTATCTGGAGTAGAATCCACAGTTGAGTTTGTTGGATAGCACTAGTTTTGTTGCTTAGGACACAAGGAGTGACAGTATTTCTGCAGTCATGGCCGGGAGCAGGTGTGGTGGGTGTTGCTGGAAGGTGGGGAATTTTGCCTGGGGGGGGGGGGAGGGCGGGACGAGAACTGGATTCGCTACCCCTCCTCTATGATTTGAAGAACCCATTTGTCCGTCATGATGGATCTCCCATGGGGAGGCCAGCCTGGGGCATTCTGTCAAAAGGTGGGGTTGACCTTTCCCATAGCAGCCGTTGTAGGCTTCTGATGTTTCCGGACTCTCTGGCAGTGCTTGGGTTGATAAGTGGATTGGTAGGACTGCTGCTTGTATGGTGGCGCCTGCCACTTGTGGTAGGAGCTGTGCCACCTAGAAGAGGAATACAGCTTGTGGTGGTAGTTCCCTCTGTGGTTGCTGGTGTTGCATTTGAGGCCCTCCTTGGCAGTCTGTAGAGTGGTGCAATGCTCCTTTATGTCGTTCACGGTATCTTTGACTTTGTCACCAAACAGTGAGTTGCCTATGCAGGGGGCATCCACAATGCAGTCGTGGATGTTTTCTTGCAGCCCTGATGCCTGTAGCCATGCTAGGCACTGATTATAATAGCGCGGTATAAAAGAATTGTTAAATAAATAAATAAAAATAAATAGGCAGTGGGTGGAGATGGCTGTCCCTGCGATTCTGGTGGCTGAGTCGGTGTTTGGTGCATTCCCCTAGGTCTGTTAGGGCTGCCATGGCGGCCATCTGAAAATCAGGGGGTAGGACTGAGAAGGTCCCTTTCAGGTTCCCCACCAGGACAACCTGAAATAGTGCATGCTGGAATTGGTGGGCTGTGATCCTCAGCATGGCTCCCTGGAAGACTTTCTTGCCGATGTCATCAAGAAGTTTGGGGTCTTGCCCAGGCGGGTTGTTTGCATGGTTGTGGGATGACTTGGCTCATTTCATAGCTGATTCCAAGACGATTGAATGGTGCGGAAGCAGGGTCTTTTTGAACCCAGGTGTGGATTGTACCTGATATTTTGCTTCAAGCTTCCAGAAGCAGGCAGGGCTGAATGCAGGGGTTTGCCACAGCTTTGCCATGTTATCCCGGAGTAGCTGGTGGATGGGCAGGGAGACTAGCATCTTTGGCTGGTCCAAGTCCTTGAGCGCCCCTGGGCTTTGCCCTTTGGTTCAACATTTTTGCTGGTTGTGGGGGCCAGGGTGGTTGCTATCATTTGCAGGAACTTAGGGTAAATTAGGTCCTCTGGGGACAAGGACTGCAGTAGGTTTGAAGGGGAGGCAAGGGCCCCGATGTGATGCCTATTATCCGGAGAGTATCGCCCGTGCCAAGAGAGCCTAGTGCTGCTGCTTCTTCATCCACGCTGGCCGCTGACAGGTGGTCCGGGGATTGAGCCGGCGATGCCCCTGGTGTGGATGGTCTCAAAGGTGTGGTCCACAGTGTCTGCTCCAGGGAGGATAAGGGAAGCGGCCCTTATCTTGGACACAGGTTTGCCTCTGGAGCAGTTGTTGCCACTGTGTTCTGTACTGGAGTGTAGTGCTGGAGGTGATGGGTAAAAAGCTCCAGGAGTGCAGCTGAGTTCTCCGAGCTGCTGTGCTGGCTGTCTCTGGCATGACTTGGGTGGCATGGGCTGTCTGGAGATGATCCGGGAGAGGGGGAGGTGCTGGCACTATGACAACAGTGGTGGTGTCTTCCTCTTTTTGTGCGCTGCCTTAGAGAGCTGCTGGAGTCACTGCTACAACTGGGGAACCTGCACCTGCATTCACTGCGGCTCCATTTCCTCTGGTGGCACAATCCCTTGAGGCTGCCTCTGCAAGGGAGATCCATGGCTGGTGTTGCCGCGCAGTTGGGGAGTCCCACAATCAATGTGATGACTCTGCTTGGGACTTCCTTTGTTGCCGTGGCACCAGCCAGTCAACTGAATGGGTGGAGTCATGGCATTAGCCAATGAGGTCACAAGAGGTGGAATTCCAGGCTCGAACAGCGTCCTCGGCGCCATCATATCCCACAGGAAGGGTGGGCTAGTAGCTAGGGCTACCTTGAACACACTTAGAAAGGCTTGTCTTTCTGAGCTCTGGAGAGCACTTCCGTCTATGGTGCCATTGGATGATGTCACCAAGTGTGACTGACTCAATCTGCTTGTCCTAGGAGAAAGTGAATGAAGGAGTAGCCTAGCGGTTAGAGCAGTTGGTGTGGTAATCAAGAGACCAGGGTCTTGTGGCCTTGAGTGAGTCACTTTACCCTCCACTGCCTCTGAAGAAAGGCCTGGCAATCTACTTCTAGTCACACCTTGCCAAGAAAATCCAAGCTGGCAACAGCATTGACTTGATGGCACACACTGCATTGTATTTGCCACTAACATAAGTAAAGCCTTCTAAAAATATCAAAGAACAGCCAAGTAGAAGAACCTATAAAGCAAAGGTGTCATAAAGAAGAAACCATATCAAGCAAAATATGTGGCTACCATCACTTACACAAAAGGGGTGCTTTAGAAGTGTATGTGTGAGAGGCGGAGGCGGGATGCCTGTGTGTGTGGCAGAGGCGGGATGCCTGTGTGGGGGGGAGGGACAGAAATGGGGTGCCTCTGTGTGTGTTTGTGTGATGCAGAGGTGGGGTGCTTTGTAGTGTGGCACTGGGGTGCGTCGTGTCTGTCATGTGGAAGCGGGGTACCTGTGTGTGTGAATATGTGCTGTATTCTTGAGGAAGGGGAATGCACTTTGGCAACACCTTGCACTCTTCCCTCCCCCTCCAGCTACTCTCCTACTGACTTCTCTACTCTGTTCCAGACTCTCCTCTTCACCAAACCCCCTAGCCATTCCCCTGTCGTAAAATCCTCTCCTCCATCCTCCCTTTTTCTAAGCACACTGCCCCTTTAAATTTTACCTGCCTTCTCTATCTGTTCCCCTCCTCTCCTACACACATACACACAAAACCTTTTGGTTGTTGCAAGGATCTCTGCTTTCCTCTTCCTTCTACCCCTGCAATCCTGTGGGCAGACAGTCAGTAAAGATCTTTGCTGATATCTGTCTGTCTGCCTATGGGAGATCAGATTCAAGCAGCAAGAACAAAAGATCACTGCCGTGATCAGCAAAGATCTTTGCTGACCGGGGCAGTGCTTCTCTCTTCTGCCCTTGGGAGATGGGGTCCCACGGGCAGATGACTGCATTGAAACCAGGATTGCAACAGTGCTCTTTTGTCCGTGGGAATCCGGTGCTCCTTTTTTCTACCTGCAGGAGATGGGGTCCCCACAGGCGTAGACAGCTGCAATGAGGCTGGCATCATGTCCATGCTGTGAAGGGGTGCAGTCATGAGGGGGGGGGGGTGCATAGTAGAGGAGAAGGAACAAGCAATCCCAGGCAGGCACATAAGAACTTTTTTTAAGCAGTGCCTACTTACTTCAAACTGGGCCGGACCACACCGCTATAGCCCTGAGCTTGTCAGTCAGTCCTCTTCTTCAAATTGCTGGTGTGCCAGGGCCATTATTTGCCATGGAACTACTTGCTGTGCAGCTACACTTGAAGATCCCTTGTACCTCAAGCTCCCGCTACTCCCTCCCTCTCTTCTATGGTTGTAGCAGCTGCTCATGGGATGGAAGAAGAGAGAAATCTGGGGGACATGTTGGGTAAGTGGCTGTTGCAGTAAACACCCAACTACCTTATTTTAAATTGCATAACTGGCATGACGGCATGGCAAAAAATAATAGAACGCATTTATTTTAAATGGCAAATGATCAGCGTGATGGTACCCCCTGCCGTGCTTACCATGTGGCTGCCCACATCTAAGATTTGTATTGGCGCAGGCCTCTTGGGAATGTTTGTAACAGACTCGAGGATCACGAGGCTGAAATGCTTAATCCTGAAGGTGTCCTAAGGTTCTGGCACTGGTTTCCAGTATCGTGCCATCACCAGAAGGAACACAGGCACTGGGAGAGGCCACGCTACTTAGTTCTGCCTGTAGGGTATGTTTGTGGAGACAACAGGGAGATGGCGATGGGCCCACATCTCAATCTGCACTGCTGCAAAATTTTGGAGAGCAGCGTCTCTAAGAAAAAACCAAACCAAACCATGATGTGTGTGTCTCAAGCACCTGCCTCTTCCCCCCTGTTTTATATTCTGTTCCCAAGTGGTTAACTGGGTGGGTCCCTGCTGGTCCAGCACTGGAAGGAAATCCTTCTTATAAGACTGAAGCCCTCATGCCGTCTTTCCACTCTCTCTGGGGACCACAAGATATCCCCATGCTCTTGCAGATAGGAGACTCAAACCCAGGGCCTTATTAACTAACCTGCAGAAATGTTCATAGGTTAGTATCTGATTCTGAAAAAATGTAGCTAGGGGATGTAAATGAGCCCCTGGCTCATCTGCATCCCTTGTAACTAGGGTTGCCAACTGGCTCCAGATGCGCCCGACAGGCTTAATCCAGTCCTGGGTTTACTCCATTGCATGCAGGGACAGGTAGTTCTGATTTCTCCATTGCACTCCATAAGAAAAGCAAGACTACAAATCCCTGAATGCAATGGGGTAAACACAGGCCTGGATCAAGCCTGTCGGGCGTATCTGGAGCCAGTTGGCAACCCTACTTGTAACTATCACAAAATGTTTTACTTGTCTTCCTGAGGCTGGGAACTTTGTGCCTTTCTGGCATTGGGAAGGCATACCACTAGGGCAGCGATGGCGAACCTATGGCACGCGTGCCAGCTGTGGCACGCGAAGGCCTTGCAGCTGGCACGCGGGAAGGTCCGCATTTAAAAGGTCCCAAATTTAAAAAAAAAAACAACCAAACAAACCGGCTGCTTCTGCCGCGGCAGCCTCAAGAGCTCTGCCGCGGGGCCCCACCCCCCCGCCCGGCAGAGCCTCCCTGCATCATCTACCTTCAAGTCGCAAAACGCGGGCTTCTTTCAGAGCCGCGAGAGTTTCCTTTCTCGCGGCTCTCCCGCGAGAAAGGAAACTCTCGCGGCTCTGAAAGAAGCCCGCGTTTTGCGACTTGAAGGTAGATGATGCAGGGAGGCTCTGCCGGGCAGGGGGGGGGCCCCGCGGCAGAGCTCTTGAGGCTGCCGCGGCAGAGCTCTTGAGGCTGCCGCGGCAGAAGCAGCCGCGTTGGTTGGGTTTTTTTTTTGTTATGTGGGAGGATAGGGGGGGAGGGGGTTTTGGACTGGTAATGGGCTATGGTGGGGAGGCTAAGACTGGAAATGGGCTGATGGGGGGGGGGTTAGGACTGGTAATTGGCCATGGGGGGGGGCTAAGACTGGAAAGGGGCTGATGGGGGGGGTTAGGACTGGTAATTGGCCATGGGGGGGGGCTAAGACTGGAAAGGGGCTGATGGGGGGGTAAGGACTGGTACTTGGCCGGGGGGGGTAGGACAGGTAATGGGCAGGGGGGGGTAGGACTGGTAATTGGCCAGGGGGGGGGGGTCGGACTGGTAATTGGCCATGGGGGGGGCTAAGACTGGAAAGGGGCTGATGGGGGGGGGTTAGGACTGGTAATTGGCCAGGGGGGGGGGGTAGGACTGGTAATTGGCCAGGGGGGGGGGTAGGACTGGTAATTGGCCGGGGGGGGGGGGGTAGGACTGGTAATTGGCCAGGGGGGGGGGTTAGGACTGGTAATTGGCCGGGGTTAGGACTGGTAATTGGCCATGGGGGGGGCTAAGACTGGAAATGGGCTGATGGGGGGGGGGGTTAGGACTAGTAATGGGCCATGGGGGGTGCTAAGGCTGGAAGTGGGCTGGTGATGGTGATGGTGATTTGGGGGGGGGTAGGACTAGTAATGGGCTATGGGGGGGGGGCTAAGACTGGAAATGGGCTGATGGGGGGGTTAGGACTGGTAATGGGCTGATGGGGGGGTTAGGACTGGTAATGGGCTATGGGGGGGCTAAGACTGGAAATGGGCTGAGTGGAAGGAGGGCTTGAACTGCAAATAGCTGATGGGATTGGGGCTTGGAATGGAAATGGGTTGTGAGGGGGAGGGAGCTAGGACTGGAAATGGGTGAGGGGGGGCTAGGACAGGAAATGGGCTGATGGAGGGGCTAGAATAGGACTGGAAATTGGCTGTTGGGGGGGTGCTAAGATTGGAAATGGGCTGTGGTGGGGGTTTGGATTGAAATGGACTCATGAAGGGCTAGAACTGGAAGTAGGCTCATGGGGGGCTTGGATTGGAAATGGGCTGAGTGGAGGGGAGCTAGGATTTGACATGGGCTGATGGTGGGGCTAGGAAAGGACTAGAAATGGGCTCATGGGGGGCTGGGTTTGGAAATGAGCTGATGGAGGGACTCGGATGGGACTGCAAATAGATGGGGGAGCTAGGACTGGAAATGGGCTTATGGGGGGTTAGGACTGGAAGTGGGTTGATGAGGGGGGGCTAGGACTGGTATTGGGTTGGGAGGTTGCTAGGACTGGAAATGGGTTGGGGGGCTGCTAGGACTGGAAATGGGCTGATGCAGGGACTAGAAGGGAATGGATGCTGGGTGAGGCTGGAACTAGAAGGGAGCTGGTGTTGGGGGAGGATTAGAATGGGATGGGGCTGGGAGAGTAAAATGGAGAGGGGAAAAATATTTTGTGTGGGAGGGATAAAAAATCTACAATTGGCCGGGTATTGGGAGAATAAGTGGGGATTGAGGATGGAGGGGTAAATTTTGAGTAGATGAAATAGGAATGAGGAAAGAGCAAAAGGAGAAAGATTAGTATGTTAAAGCAGATGTAGAGAGAGAATGGAAAAAAAAACCAAGAAGACAGAAGAAAGGACAAATGGACAGCAGATGGAGAGTTAGGAGAAGACACGAAGAAACCAGAAGAAAGTGGCTGGAGCAATTGCAACTGAAAAAAAATGCACAAAAGGTAGAAAAATATCTCTTTATTTTGAATTATTAACTGGAATATGTCAGCTCTGGGAAATGTGCATCATTAATTTTTGCGCTTTGTTTAGTACAAGAGGAAATTAATTTATAGTTTTATTTCTACAGTGTTGTTGTATATTCCAAGTTTGGCTTTTGGGGTTCCCAGTTTAATTATTGTCTTCCTGTTTTTAAATTGTGATTCCTTGTTTGGTGATGGTCTGTTCTGCATGTGTAACTGAGCTGAGGTATTCTGTTTATATAATTCCTATTTGACATTGCCACTTGTTCTTTCCCCAGTAGGTCATGTATTGTTGTTCTCTGAAATGTATTGGTTTAATATTTGCAGTGTTGCCTTTTGATAGTTAGGGTATGGTGCTTTGTGAGTCCTGGTAGTACTGTTAGGATACGGCGGGTTTGCTATGGGTTCTAAATGGGCAGCGTTTGTAGTAGTTCCTAATGTGCCTGGCGGTTGGTACTGGATTATAGTAATGTAGAAACCTTTTAGTCTTTCTTTATCCATATACTCATTAAGAGGCATGTTTACTAAAAGTTAGTGTATGGTAACATTATGCAAATATTTATGCAAATGAGGCACCTTATGCAAATGAGGCTTTAATGGACGTGCTGGCACTTTGAGGAAATTCTTTGGTTTTGTGCGGCAGTTTGGGCACTCGGGCTCAAAAAGGTTAGCCATCACTGCACTAGGGGGTCAGAAGACATCATTACTCAAAATGGCCACCATGGGGCAGAAGCAAGTGGGGATTGCCATCATTTTGGTGTCAGGGTCTTGGGGGATTGGGTCCCTGGATCCTGAGAGGTTTTTTAAGGGGGGGGGGGGGAGGAGCACTGTTCCCTCTAAGCTGTGCGCGCGCACACACCTCGCCGAGCGAGCGCACATACTTTATAACAGAGCGCACAAAAATTACGGTTCTGATTCTGATAGAAAACAACACAGACATCTTAAAATTTAAAAGTTGTTGTGTATTTACGGTTTTCACAAGTTCTACAATATTATCTAGTGCAATCAATGTGGTGTACATACTGTATTCTGACGTATAGTCAAATTTTAAAGTATAGAACTCCAAGTGTCGTTATGTGCCGCACAAAAATTTAACCTTCCTTCAAAAGCTGCACAGCTGATATTTTATGCGCACACAGCCTACAGAAAATTAGAGGGAACATTGGGGAGGAGAGAGTTGGGGTTTTGAACACTTGCTCTGTGCTACGGCTAGGCAAGGAAGACCCAAAATTCAGGCCATTGGACTCTTTATTTCTAAGTGGCCCTTGCGGAAAAAAAAGGCTTCTTTGTGCCTTTGCAAAAAATAACTACAGCTCTCTTTTTTTTTCTTTTTTTTTTTGGGGGGTGGGGAGGGGGTTGCAAAAATTTCTCATTAATGAGCAGGTTATCACAAATTTACATCACAACCAGGGCTGGTGCAGGGTATTAGACCCCCTAGGCAAAACGTCAGCCTGATGCCCTCTGGCAATTAGCTTTTTAAAATTTTATTTAATATTTAGCTTGCGCCTTTCCGGTGGTAGTTCAAGGCAAGTTACAGTCAGGTACAGTCGGTATTTCCCTGTCAATGAAGGGCTTATAATCTAAGTTTAGACCCTTAGGGGGTCATTCTGTGTTACGATAGCGGGGATGTACATTCCCACCATCATCCCCCTGCCACCCCCGGTGTAAAGGCTCCCTATACGAACAGCGCTGTAGTACAGGGAGCCTTAGATGGGGGTGGGAGGGGGCGTTCTGGAGGCAGGGTGGGGCAGGCCATGACCCCAGACTTACAGGGCTTATTCTGAGGTCGGCCCTGTACGTTGGCCTGTTAGATGTGGGGGGTTACTCCAACTCAGAGATGGAATAGGTCCACCTGGACGCAGGGTGACAGTGGTGGCCGGCGGCAATGGACAGGTGAGAGGTGCAGGGGCATCCCCGTAGCCCGACCCTGGTCATGGGAGGCTGGATCATGGGTCAGGCTGCAGGGAAAGGAGGTTTTTGTCAGTGGCCAGCAATCACGGCTCCTGAATAGAGCCAGGGTGTCATAGGGACAGGACGCCATGGCACTGTGGCTCCATTCAGGAGCCTGACTGAGTTAGCCGGGTATGTGACTGGGCGTGTGGCTGATCAGAATCAGGACCCGGTCTGCACGTCCAGGCTGTAGACCTGATTCTGATCCCGCAGGCATCTATAGACCCCACAGGATCAGAAACAGGTGCTACCACTGCATGCCCCGATTTTGACCAGCTGTACAAGGGCAGGACGTCTACAACAGAATTAGCCCCTTAGTGCCCTCCCTCCACTAAGATTTTGTTTATTAAACTCGCTTGTAATCATCTCAACACCATCCCTCCCGGATCAATGCTGTAAAAATGCATATTTGGATATTACACTTTTAAGTATTAAACTTTATTTTGTAAATATATACATGAGGGAGATTTCAGAAAGACTGCACATTGCCCATTCTTCCTGCAGGTACAAGGACGCACTGATGGCTGAGTTTGTGTGGCTGCCAGAACCCATTGCTTTGCTTTGATAGAAACTGTCCCTCTACAAGCTGCTGCCCTAGGCCACTGCCTACTTTGCCTAGTGGTTGGGTCGGCCCTAATTGCAGCAACTCATTAATGAAGAATTTAAATAAGCTTTTGCCCGAACACATAGTTAACCCCTTTTGAGAAACGTTTTGGCATTCCTGTGTTAAGTATGGCACAAACACCGGTCTTTTTTGGCATCCAGCCTTCCTGTGCTGTTTAATCTGCAAAGCTCGTTTAGCAAAAAATATTGCACTTTAGCACATGAAGCCCCAAGACTCCTGTTCTCAAGTGCTAGGGTTGAGCTGGAGTGGTGGAATAGAGGGTGAAAATGAAAAACACACAGTTAAGTTTTAAGGTAGACTTGGATCTATTCAAGAAGATAATGGCACAGAGAAATGCTGTTTCTGCTAATCCCTCCTGATAAACAGGTGCCAGAGATATCCTGGCACACCTTAAATTTTGTCCTTGCCTTTCATTTTTCTTAAAGTCTGTGAATTCTACTTGTTTGTTTTTAAATGTCTCTTTTTAAAAGTCTTCTTGGTAACTTAATTTTAGATCTTCACTTTCGTCTTGTTGCCTGTTATTATTGGAAACGTTGTACACACTGCGAGCAAATATTTACTTGGAGGGCAGTTTATAAATATTTTTAAATAAAGAAATAACATAATTAAGTATGACTCTGAAGCTGGCAAAATGAATGTCGCTCTGCCCATCTTCTGCTTCGACTAGAAGGGGCGGAGTAGGGTGCCGCTGGTCGGAGGCAACTACTTGGGCACTTCTGGCTACTATGAGTGGGGGATGGCAAGGACACAAGTAGCCGCCAGGGATGTGCTCTGGGGCTTTGCTGTTCCAAGTGGCAGCTCTGCCAGCTCACCATGTGCAATGGACCTTGGAGAATCAAAGAAACCCAGTCATGTGAAACAAAAACATACACAGGCTAGTGACGGCAGCAGCCAGTGAGCAAAGTCTCTTGACTCGCGTCAGCAAAGTGAGCCGGAGGCCAGTCTGAACCACGGAGGCATGTCCTTGCTTGGGTAATCAGACCAGCTGGCAACAATGATAGCCTGTATTTGGGAACTGAAACAAGATACTATATCTAGAGGGCAAGCAAGTATGCTCCCCCATCAGCTCTTCCTCAGTTACAGGGTGCGCTATGGCTGCCACCTCACCAGGTGCATGTAAAACAGTTGATCCAGTCCAGGTTTTATCCCACTGCATGCAGGGAGATGTAGTTCTGATGTCCTCTAGCAAAGGAGGAGCTATTTCGGGGGTAGACCATTCTGTACTTCAAGTGCCGCAAATTTTAAAATATGTTCAGCGAATATGTATGAGGTGTATTTATATGCATTGCCTTTACTGTATGCAAATATATCTCATACATATTCATTCTGTAGATCCTCAAAAACATTGGTTTACAGAAGAGTTGCCAACCACTGATCTGTGTCTTCATCCATGCAACAGGGTAAAACCCAGAACTGGATCAGCCTCTTTGGGTTGACATGGATGAGGTGATGACCCTACTCAGTACAAGATGGATCACCTGTTATTAATTAGTTTCCAGGAAGGGGCTCTTGGTTTCTCGGCCAGGGCAGGAGCAAGGGACGGGTGAGGATTAGGGTTATCAACAGGTCCCAGTTAATGAGGGAGAGGTTGATCCAGTCTTGGATTTACCTCGTTGCATCCTACAGCCCTATACCTTTTGGAAGGGAAGCCAGGGTTCAGATCCCACCACTGCTCCTTATGATCTTGAATAACACAACTCTCCATTGTCTCAGGTACAAACTTTGATTATAAGCCCCCTTTCCCCCGTGACTGGAAAATACCTAATGAAACTTGCCTTGAACGCCTGAGGAAAAGGTTTGAGCTAAATCCCTTTTCTTGAATTTCTCTACAGCTTTCTGGTTAGCAGTCCTTGTAAGGGTTGAGGAGCAAATATAAAGTGTACTGGTAAGTGCTGAGTTTTCGGGAATCCTGCAGACCGCTTTGTAATTTGTAGTCACGGGTTTGGTGCAAGGATATTGGGTGCCCTGGATGAACCTTCAGCCTTGCTCACCCCTCAGTGAGCTTTTAACTCCCATACGCAGGCTATCTGAAAACCGCCCACCTTTCCTGGAGCTACTAAGTATGCTGATGGCTTTCAGGATCTATTGTTTGGCTTTGACTGCTGCCGCCCTAGACAACCTCCTAGTCTGCCTAATGGTTAATTCATCCCTGCAATGCCGCTTGAGTCATCTTGGCAGGGAATAAGCTTGATGTAAAAACTACAGGTACTGATGCATATAGGACAGGATGTATGGAGGGGGTTCAGTCTATGGGAAAAGATGTTCTGGCGCATTTACTTTTTTATGTTTCCATGGGTGTCCCGCAGAGAGATCCGTAAGCAAAAAAAAACAAGTTCTAAAACTGCTTGGCACAGGTAACTCGATGCGTGTTTCCCACATTACTAACTAGGATTACATTCATCCCTTCTAGCAACGTGGCTTTCCCAAACTGGTATTTGATGGGCTGAGTTTGGCTGGGGGGGGGGGGGGGGTGTCGAATTCTAACAGCACTATTGTTATGCGAGACTCCCAGACAAAGACTCACAGAGAAATCAGTAGATGGAAAACAGTAAATCAAAGCACAGAAAACTTAACTGAAGTTCCTAGGGATTATAATATAACCTTTCTTCCGTTCTTCTCTATCACAATAAGCCTTCAAAGAGCTGCCTTGGAATTAAAGAGACCTGCGACAGGACAGAACTTGTGGTGCTCTGGCAAATCCAAAAATTCCAGCAGGAACAGAGCACTTCAGAGGCTGTCACATCCCCACTTGGACATAGGACTAAATGTTCTTGTGTGCTGGCTCTTGGGCCCCTCACCTCCACCTTCAGTTGCAGAGGAGGCCTTTAGGGGTGCGGAAGAGTACGGGACCTCATTTTCCTAAGTCAGTAGGGGCTGCAAAGTGGGACTATGTGCGAGAAACAGTCGCTTGATGGTAGGGCCGGCTCTGTTCAGCTGTCTCTGAGAAGGACCCAGCAAGACAGAGCTCAGAGATGCTAAGTTACCCAGCTTCAGGAGGGAAACATTTTGGCCAGTCCTAGTTTTGACTTTGCATCCCAAAGTGGTGTGGGATTTGTAGTCCCCGATTCTTCTCATTGAAATCAGTGCTGCAGGTCCCAGGAGGCATTAGATACGGGTTGCTAGAAAGCCAGGACTGGCCTAAAATCTGCTTCATGGAGCTGGGTAACTTGGTAGCTCTGAAAGTTGTGTGACCCAGAAAGAATGGAAGCATGGGCCCTTCACGTGTTAAGAGGCCAGTGTCTTGCCCGCCTCTGGGCTCATACATCCATGTTGTGTTTGTGGTGAAGATAAACCAACTTTGTTGGTAGAAACAGAAATGTTTGCTCTGGATGGCCACTGCCAGAAGGGACTAGTGCTCTTTAAAAGGAGGGTGGAGGTGGTTTGAATCGATGGCTCGTGATTAGTGTTTTGCTAAGCAGGTAATCCAGGCTTCATCCCCTGCTCCTCCGTTGATTTGCTGCAGAGTTGCTTTTGGCCCCCAGCTTTAAGGAAGGCAGGCCATGGCGCCTTGTTACACTACAGCCTTTGGACTTGGTCCTAGATCAGGGCAGATCCTTCAGCTTCAGAGATCGGGGCTGGTACTGGAAGAAATCTGAGGGGGGCAGGTGTCTTCATGTATTTCAGGAATGGGGAAGTGGGGGGGGAGTCCCTCAGTTCCAACTCTCCCTTCTCCAGCGTGTTTCTGTTTGAGACTCTGCTTGCAGGTCCATGCGTAGCCCCACAGGATAGCTTTGGGTCTGCAAGCCCCCCGCATAGTTAAACATTATTGGAGCAATTTTTATTCATGAATTAGAAAGTGTGTTCAGAGGCACAAACTTGATTGGTGCTGGCGGACTGGCACGTTCAGCCTTTCATCGTTCCTTTCTAGTGGCGCAACTGTCCATATACATTAAGACGTGGGTACGTGACTTGTGAGAAATCATGGATTACCATTGATGGGCAACCAATATCAGACTGTACAATTTCTCAGCTACTCTATCTTTATTGATACACTTGATATACCACCCACGTCAAGACATTAGGGTGATTTCCAATAAAAGCAAAATGCTGCAGAAAAGAGGAAAAGAGCGCCGTTGTATAAAAGGAAAGAGGTAGAGAAACAGTATAGGTCAAACAAAGACAGAAAGTACAAAAGGAAAAATACTTAAGTGGTGTTAACAGTTGTTGCATTTGGTTTACAATCATATAGTCAAATTAGTTCCCAAAACTTCATTACCCGTTCTAGATCAAAACCTCAGACCCCCATCTTAAGAGCTCATACATTTGAGAATCTATTGTAAATAGTTGTGAATATGTTATTATTTAACCCCTGTTATCCATGTTCTCATTTCCTGTTACTTGTAAACTTGACATACGTTTTTTTTTTTTTTTGATAAATCTGTTTATTGATAGTAAAGAATACAATAACCTACAAACAACCAAACAATATCCAAAC
The DNA here is from genome assembly GCA_033557465.1 of Ichthyophis bannanicus. NCBI lineage: Eukaryota > Metazoa > Chordata > Amphibia > Gymnophiona > Ichthyophiidae > Ichthyophis > Ichthyophis bannanicus. The sequence goes on from CM066045.1 coordinate 62,558,591, forward strand.
AATAGCCAAGCATGTACATCAACTGGTTCCATATTACCTCCCGGGTAGGGCTGTGTCTTGTCCACCACCCAGGGAGTATATCAACAGCAAACAAATACAGCAAGGCATCACATCCAGTACACCCAAGCTTCCCCCCCTCACCCCCCCCAGCCCAGGTCACCAGTGCATTCCTAATGAACTAAGGAGCCCCCCCCTATTCCTCCCCCGACACTAGGCTACCTTGAGTATCTCGCTGCGGATTTTGGGCTCTAATGATTGTATATAAGGCATCCAAATTAACAAAAAGGTGGCCCATCTCCGGGGGTGCCGCTGCGCACTCCGCCGTTCCATGAGCATAAACTGATGCAGGGTGTTACGCCATTCCCAAAACGTAGGGCCAGTAGGTTCCCTCCACCGGTGAAGTATGGGACCCTTACCCACCAGACAGGCCTTTCGCACCAATAAACCTTCCCATCTGCCCTTAGGGTGGAGTGGTCCCATCTGGTCCAAAAGTACCGACAGCCCAGACCAGCTAATCCGCTGTTGTAGTAAACCACCCAGGTATTCGCCTATCCGTGACCAATACCGGCGAATGACGGGGCACCCCACCACCACATGTGGCCCAAGTCCGCCAGGCCACAAGGACATTTGGGGCATCCCCCATGTGTTGTAAGACAACTTCGCAATGCTCTGCGCGGCGAGAAATGGGCTCGAAGAATGCCTTTGAACTGGATTTCGCGCCACCGGGCCCCCTCCACTAGGCTCGCAATCCTACCCAATGCGCCCCGAATCGAGCCAACGGGTATCTCCCTGCCTAAGTCTCTCGCCCATGCATGTTCTATCTAACCGCCGCATAATCCGGGGGCGGGTCGAATAGATCAAATTTCCTCTTAAACAGAGCAATCGTCTGGGGCGTTTCCGACCCCAGGGCCAAAAATTCCAGAATCCTCGCAGAACGCTCCGCTTGCAGTTCTTGCCCGGGTAATGTTCCAATATAATGAAACAATTGCATGTAGGCAAACACGGAGTTCCCAGGATTCAAACCATATTCCCCACAGATAACGTCGAGGGCCTTACATCGCCCCTCGGTGTTCACCACATGACCTAACCGCTTAATCCCCGTCTGCTCCCAGCGCTGAAAGAACACCGAGTCAGACCCCGGAGTAAAGCAGGGATTCCCCCGCAGGGGTAGCCAACTGGAGACCTCCGGGTTACACCCCCAATATCTGTTCAACTGTTGCCATGTACGTCTAGTGGCCTGCAACAAGACACTTCTAGTCAGGCGTGCCGGCAAGACCCTCCGCTCAAGATGCAACACCGCATCAAGAGTTTGCGGCGCCACAAAGGCCTCCTCTAAGGCCCGGGGAGTATAGACCTCAGTGTCTCCCATCCAATCGGCTAGGTGTCGGGCCTGACAAGCCAAGGCATATTTCCAAATGTCTGGCACTCCCACCCCTCCGGATTGCCATCCCCCTTTCATCCGGGCTAACGGAATACGTGCTCGAGCACCTTTCCAAAGAAACCTCCCAATTGCCTTTTCAATACGCCGCAAATCCCGTTTCAACAGCCAGACCGGGAGGGTCTGTAGCCAATAAAGCATCCTGGGGAGAACCACCATCCCCAAAGCCGCTACTCGCCCCCAAAAGGGACAGTGGGAGGGGTGCCCACGCCTGCATCTGCGCTCCGATTTTAGAAAAGATACGCTCAAAATTCGCTTTGTAAATCTGGGATGGCGTTCGAGTCAGCAATATACCAAGATAAACGAAGGAATCCGTAGCCCAACGAAGTGGAAAGTGCCCATGCCAGCTATCTTTCAAGTTCCCGCCCACATCTAATGCCTCCGATTTAGCCAGGTTAAGTCTGAAGCCTGCAAATCTACCATAGAGGGAGAACTCCTCCAATAGCCGGGGCAACGTTTGTTGCGGCTTCGTAAGATGCACCAGTAGGTCGTCGGCAAAAGCCGCCACCTTGAACCCATATGAGCCAATGCACACCCCCGAGATATCCGGAGCCTCCTCTATGCTCCGTATCAGTGGGTCCAGGGACAACACAAAGAGCAGGGGGGAGAGAGGGCAGCCCTGACGCGTGCCCCTCTCCAGGTTAAATTTCTCTGAGACCTCCCCGTTACATAATATTCCCGCTGTTGGATCCGCATATAGTAATTTCACCATCTTACAAAAGGAATCGCCGAACCCGTAATACGGCAGGAGGCCTTGCAAATAATCCCACTGCACCTGGTCAAACGCCTTTTCCGCGTCAAAGCTGACTAACAACGATGGCCACTCGCGCTCGTGCACCCATTCCAGCGATAACAAGATTTTGCGCAGGTTGCGCACGGCATATCTCCCCCTAACAAAGCCAACCTGGGAATCATGTACTAAATCCCCCAAGAGCGATGCCAACCTGTCCGCCAGAACTTTAGCCATCACTTTGAGGTCGAAATTCAACAAAGAAATCGGCCTATAGGACGACGCCTGAGTGGGGTCTTTTCCTGGTTTGGGTATTAAAGTAATATAGGCATGGTTAGGGCCCCATTTAAAGCTGCCCTGTGCCACCCGCAGGTGATACATTGCCACTAGGGTGGGGGGCACGAGGTCCCCCAAGATTTTGTAAAACTCTGCCCCAAATCCATCCGGGCCCGGCGCCTTACAGCAGGCGGCCGTCTGTATAACCCTACTCACTTCCTCCACAGTGATCGGGGCGTCCAAATAAGCCCGTTGGTCCACCCCCACCTGAGGCAGATCAAGTTTACTCAGGTAGTTCTGCATGGCAGCCGGAGACCCGTCCCGCCGTGCGTATAGCTGTTGAAAAAACGCGCGGAACGTATGAGCTATGGCCCTCTTTCCCCGTTGCAGCCTTCCCTGCTCATCCCGGAGTGCCGGGATCAGCCTAGACGCCCGACTGCCGCGGAGGCAGCGCGCCAGTAGTTTCCCCGGCTTGTCTCCAAATCGGTGTAGCTGATAGCGGTAGTATTCGTAGGACTTCTTCGCCCTCTGATGCAACAATTCGTTGAGTGAGGTTTGCAATTCCCAAAGCCTGCGCTGATGTGTTCTACGGGGATCCCCCGCACATCGCCGTCGGGCACGGACTACCTGTTTTCTCTAGCTGCACTATTTGCGCTGCAAGCAATTTACGCTTCCGCACGACATATTCAATAGTATTACCACGCAACACAACCTTGGCTGTCTCCCATAGCAATTCTGGTTCCGATTCATGTTGCTTATTGTACGTCATGAAATCCTGCCAACACTTCCCGAGGTGGGCGTGGAAATTAATATCATAATACAGGTCCATAGGGAACCGCCAGACACGCGTAGAGGTGGACAGATCTCCCCACCGGAGTTCCACCCAGACTGGGGCATGATCCGATATTACCGAGGGGGCTATTTGCGCATCCATTACCCTTTCAAAGAGCCTCTCCGAGACCAAAACATAGTCAATGCGCGCATATGAGCCGTGCGCCCGCGACTGGTGCGTAAAATCCTTTTCGAGGGGGTGAAGTATACGCCAGGGGTCTATCGTCCCCAGACGACGACACAACTCTCGCAGCGTTTTAGTCGTCGGACCACGCGCTCGCTCACTCCCCCCTCCACACGTATCCAGGTCTATGTCCAACACCCCATTCAGGTCCCCAGCCAGAATTAATGGCGCATCTGGCAACTGTACCACTCGAGAGGCCAGGCGGGCGTAAAACGGCCGATCCAATATGTTGGGTCCGTACACATTACCCAGCACAATAGGCCTGCCCTCTAAGTAGCCATACAGCAGGATAAATCTACCCTCTGGGTCCAAGCACTGCTGTTCCATCTCAAAGCGGACCCGGGCGCTGATCAGAATGACCACTCCACCCTTTTTCCCCTTAGCCGGGGCGCCCCAACTCTGCCCCACCCACATTTTCTGTAGTTTAGCATGCTCGTCGGCCGTCTGGTGGGTTTCTTGTAACATGGCAACATCGCAGTTCAGTTTGGCTAAATTCTGCAACACTTTATATCGCTTGATGGGATTCCCTATACCACACACATTCCAAGATACGACTTTCAGGGTGGGTCGTATTCAAACAGGTTATATTTTGCCAGTATGTGATAGTAATGAGGTAGGACCCCCCCAGCCTGAGGTCTCCCCCTGGTAAGGCAGTGCTCCTTCCGACTATTGCTCTGAACAATCGAGGTGCACTCGGTGACCCTGGATCCCCACCCCCCCGATCACCAAACTCCCCCCCTCCCTCTCTTGTCCCACCCCTTCCATCCCGCCTCTCCCCTCCCATCCCACGTGTCCCTACCCCCCCCCCCCCCTTAACTACACCAATACCCCCCTAGGTCCTTCTCCCCCTCCTCCCTAGGGAGCCTACAAGGTCCCACTAGGTGCCCTCCACCGCCCCCCCCCACCCCACCCCATTACTACCCATGCGTCTGTCTCCAACCCCCCTCGCCTAGAGGCTAACCTCACCGCAAGTCTACTATGATCCACTCCTCCCGTTCACTAGCAGCCATCCAACCCCCCAAATCGCAGCAACAGCACAAACATCAAGATAAAAGGAAAAGGTAATAAAAGTACAAAAGGAAAAAAAGGGGGAGGGGAAAAGCGAATTTGAAAGAAGAAAGGGAGAGAGAAAAACGAAGGGAAGAGAGAAAAAAAAGGAGAGAAGCAGGGGGAGCAACCCGCAGCGGGCTGCCCCCTCTGCCTGCATCGCAGGTAAATATCCTGCCCGTAGGCCCACCGAGGCCGTAACGAGAGCCCATTAAACCTCCCACCCGGCGAGCGGCTAGCCGAGCTCCCCAGAGACAGAGCAAAACAGTATCACTGCGGGTAGCTGTTACAGTAACAAAATAATAAATGGGAAGGGAGCAGAGCCCCCCCTGCAGTGGAGAGCCCACCAACCCCCCCATCCAGGGAGCGGCTGGCCAAGCTCCCCAAGGAAACGAATACAAAAAGAAACAGTAACACAGCATGGCTATAAATGTAACAGAAGGAGCAACAATCTAGCAAATTAGGGATATGCCAGTCTTAATCAGGCTTTCCTTCTCCGGCCACACTCCACACACTCAGAAGGCTGGCAGTTCGCTTCAAGTATCCAAATGGGGTACGCTACCAACCCAGAGTGTACAGAAATACAGGCGGCATCTCCCAGTCTTCAAATCGTTGAGGGAGATAGGCGGTCCGTCCGTTCCCGCGCAGCTATCTGCTCCACATACGTTTTTGCGGCCGCAGCAGACTCAAAGGCACGATGGACTCCCTCGTGTGTCACATGCAGGCGGGCAGGATACTGAACTGTGAAGCGGATCTTGGCCTTTATGAGTTGCTCGCAGAGCGGTGCATATTCCCTTCGTCGCTGGCTAAGAGCAACAGAGTAATCCTGCGCGATCCGCAACTTAGCATTGTTGTGTACAATCTCTCCCATCTGTCGGGCCGCCCGCAGTAGCCGCTCTTTCTCCGGGAAGCGCAGGAACTTCACCAGCACTATCCGGGGTCGTCCATCTCGGGCCTGAACTCGGCCCACCCGGTGAGCCCGCTCAATCTGCATCGGCTCTGCCTGGCCCGAGTCCTTCAGCAGCAGCGCCATCAGGGATTCCAGGTAAATGTGAAGATCTTTGTCATTCACCGACTCCGGAACCCCCATTATCCGAAGGTTCTTTCTTCTGGAGCGATTTTCGATATCATCAAGTTTTGCGTTCTGCGACTCAACTTGGGACTTCAGATCGGCCATCTCTCGGGACAGCGTCTCCACCCTATCCTCTGTCTGGCCCAGTCGGTCTTCGGCCTCTCGCAACCGACTCCCCAAGGCGTCAATAGAACTCTGTAGCCCATCCATTTTATCATGGAGGGCTGAGAATTGGGGAGACAGGACTGCCGCTACGGCTGCTGACACCTCCTCGAGGTGCGCCGTGGTTTTCGGAGAGCTTGGCGCCCCAGCCGGCTCCGCCATCTTGCCGGTCCCTGCCATGCGTTCCCTGTCTCTGCGGGTGGCTTTTACCGCAGTCGCCATGCCCCTCACTTCCACTCGGAGGTCGGCTACCAAGGCAGTGAAAGCTCCGGTACAATCCTCGCTAGGGCAGGACTCGGACACGCTAATTTTTTCGGTTTAAATCGCCGGTTTGGGCTGGGGGGTTGCGGAGCGCACCCAGGATGCGACCACTACTCTGCCCGCATCACGTGACCTCTTGACATACGTTTTTATGCTTAAGTACAAAGTTGTTAAAATGTAAACCGCGCTGATGACAAAAGTGCGGTATATAAAAGCTGTTAAATAAATAAATATATCAATACAAAATGTCGCCAATTTTTAAAAAGGGTTCCAGGCACTGTTCCCTCTAAGCTGTGCGCGTGTGCGTGCGCACACACCTCACCAAGCGAGCGCACATACTTTATAACAGAGCGCACAAAAATTACGGTTCTGATTCTGATAGAAAACAACACAGACGTCTTAAAATTTAAAAGTTGTTGTGTATTTACGGTTTTCACAAGTTCTACAATATTTTCTAGTGCAATCAATGTGGTGTACATACTGTATTCTGACGTGTAGTCAAATTTTAAAGTATATAACTCCGAGTGTTGTTATGTGGCGCACAAAAATTTAACCTTCCTTAAAAAAGCTGCACAGCTGATATTTTATGCGCACACAGCCTACAGAAAATTAGAGGGAACATTGGTTCCAGGGGTGATCCGGGAAACTACCGACTGGTGAGCCTGACGTCAGTACCGGGAAAAATGGTAGAAACCATCATAAAGAACAAAATGACCGAACATGTAGACAGTCATGGCTTAATGGGAGACGGCCAACATGGCTTTAGAAAGGAAGATCTTGTCTTGCTAATCGATTATGTTTTTTTAAAGGTGTGAATAAACAGGTAGACAAAGGTGAGTCGGTTGATATAGTGTATTTGGACTTTCAGAAAGCTTTTTGACAAGGTCCCTCATCAGAGTCTTTTGGCAAAACTAAAGAGTCATGGGATAGGAGGCAGTGTACTATTGTGGATCAGGAACTGGTTAAAAGATAGAAAGCAGAGGGTAGGGCTAAATGGCCAATTTTCCCAATGGAATAGTGGTGTACCCCAGGAATCTGTGCTGGGTCCGCAGCTTTTTGACATATTCATAAATGACCTGGAAAAGGGAATAACGAGTGAGGTTATCAAATTTGCAGATGACACAAAACTATTTAAAGTTGTTTAAAACCATGAGGATTGTGTAAATTTGCAAGAGGATCTTGATAAATTGGAAGACTGGGCATCGAAATGGCAGATGAAATTTAATGTGGACAAGTGCAAAGTTATGTACCTAGGGAAGAACAACCCAAACTATGGTTATATGATGCAAGGTTCAACATTAGGAACTACCACCCAGGAAAAAGATTTAGGCGTCATTGTGGATAACATGTTAAAACCCTTGGCCCAGTGTGCAGCAGCGGCCAAGAGCGCAAATAGGTGTTCTCCAGGAGCAGCAGGAATCAGTCCTCACATATGGGTGACGTCGGCGCTGACGGAGCCCCTGTGCGGAGCATTTCCCCAGCTTTCAAGGAAAGCCTTTGGGAATGCAGCGCGCTTGCACAGTCCCCTTCCCGCCCAAGGGTGCCATCTTGCTCAGTCTGATGACCTAGCTAAAAGACAGCAAAAAACAAAAATGAAGTATATGACTGCAACTCCCAGGGGAGAAGGGAGGATCGTGAGGACTGATTCCTGCTGCTCCTGGAGAACACCTGTTACAGGTGAGCAACTACTCTTTCTCCAGGACCAAGCAGGAAGTCAGCCCTTACATATGGGACTCCCCAGCTCTATGCTACCGGTAACCCAAAGCTGAAAAAATTAGCTCCCTCTAGAGCCTCAGCATCCATGATAAGAATCTTCTCTGAGAATGCCCCCATACGGTAGCCCAACACAAGAGCCGGAGGGTAGGAGTTGCCTAAACCTCAAAGAGATTACGGAGTACCGCCTGTCTGAAAGCACTGTCCCTTCGGGACTCCCTCTCGAGGCAGTAATGGGCCGCAAAAGTCTGGCTTGAAGACCAAGTAGCGGCCCGGCAGATGTCTGCCAACGGAACAGAGTGGAGATGAGCTACTGACGCAGCTTTGGCCCTGACACGGTGGGCCGTGACTCGACCCTGCAAGGAGAGGCCGGCTGCCCTGTACGCCCAGGCGATACAATCTGCCACCCAAATGGACAACGTACGCTTGGAGACAGGTAACCCCAGCTTATTAGGGTCAAAAGATATGAAGAGCTGAGCAGCCCTTCGATGCCCCTGCGTACGGTCTATGTAAAAGGACAACGCCCTTCTACAGTCCAGGGTATGCAAGACTGTTTCAGCCTGGCTGGCGTGCGGCCTGGGAAAGAAAGTTGGAAGAACCACCTCCTGATTGAGGTGGAAGGAGGAGACTGCCTTTGGAAGGAACTTTGGATGAGTCCGTAAGACCACCCTGTTCCTATAGAACCGTGTGTACGGTCTATCAGAAACCAGAGCTTGGAGTTCACTCACACGTCTGGCCGAGGTAAGAGCTACCAAGAACAATGCCTTCCAAGAAAGGAATCATAAATGATAGGTAGCCATCGGCTCAAACGGTGGGCGAGTAAGTTGCTGCAAGACCACATTCAAATCCCACTCAGTGGCTGGTGGACGAACCGGAGGCTTGATCAAAAGCAGGCCTCTGAGGAAGCAGAATACCAAGGGGTGGGCCAACAGAGACTGTCCCTCCACCGGTGAGTGGTGCGCCGATAGAGCGCTGAGGTGGACCCAAACAGAGTTGGATTTAAGGCCGAGGTCCGACAGGTGAAGCAGATACTGCAGCACCACCGGCACCAGGCACGAAAAAGGATCCTCCTGGCGCTGAGCACACCAGGCGGAGAACCTACGCCACTTGAGGGCATAAGACTTCTGGGTAGATTGCCTCCTAGAAGCCAACACCACCTCTTCCACTTCCTTAGGTAGAAGGGAGTTAGAACTATCCTTTCAGCAGCCAGGCCATCAGATTGAGGGATTTGAGGTTGGGGTGCAGGAGAGATCCCTGGTTCACCCCCAGAGGGAGTGGAGTGTTCACCGCCAACTGCAGAAGGAGTGGGAACCACGGTTGCCTCGGCCATCTGGGGGCTACCAGAATCACTGAGGCCTTGTCCCAAAGAACCTTGAACAAGGTACGGGCCACCAGAGGCATGGGAAGCCCGTAGACCAAGAAATTAAAAACGCATCCGCTGCTATTCTCAGAGGATGCGGTTGTCTGGAACAGAACCTGGGCAGCTGCCGGTTCAGTGGACTTGCAAAGAGATCGATAGTTGGAAGACCCCATCTGAGAAAGATCTGTTGGACCACTAGTGGATTCAAGTGCCATTTGTGAGGCTGTAGAATCCTGCTTAACCTGTCTGCTAGGTAATTCTTCTGGCCAGGTAGATAAACTGCTTTGAGAAACATGCCTTGTTTGACTGCCAGGGAGCAAAGAGCTTGTGCTTCCTGACACAGAAGCCTGGATCCTGTGCCTCCCTGCTTGTTCACATAGAACACGGCCACTTGATTGTCTGTCAGAACTAAGACAGACTGGTGAGAGAGAACATGAGAGAAAGTCTGTAGAGCCAAGCGGATAGCTCACAACTCCAACAGATTGATCTGCTGTGTTGCCTCCCAAGGAGACCAGAGGCCCTGAGTGCATAGGCCCTGAGTGCATGCACCCTGGCAATGCGCCCTCAACCCTGTAAGGAAGCATCGGTTGTCAGCACCTGTGTGTGTGGCGGCACTTAGAAAGGCACTCCCCTGACAAGGTTTGGGAGATGTAGCCCCCACCGCAGGGAGTCCACTAGTAGTTTGGACACCCTTACTCTGTCTCTTAAGTCTCCTGTGGCTTGCACCCACTGAGCTCTGAGGCACCACTGAGCAGGCCGCATGTGCAGACGGGCATTCAGAGTTACATGGACCGTGGATGCCATGCGACCTAAGAGCCTCAGGAAGTGTCTGGCGGAGGCCAGAGAACCGCTCTGAAACTGTTTGGCCAAGCCCATCAGCCTATGGGCCCTGCCCTCGGGCAAATAAGCCCTTGCCTGGAGGGTATCTAGTCTTGCCCCTATGAACTCTATGTTCTGTGAGGGGAGCAAAGTGGACTTTGCAAAGTTTATGATAAAGCCTAGATGCTGGAGAAGAGATACGGTGCGAAGAGTGGCTTGTCTGGTCTCCTGTGGAGACTGACCCCTGATGAGCCAGTCGTCCAGGTATGGGAAGACAAAGATGCCCTGGTTTCTGAGATAGGCCGTCACCACCGCCAGGCACTTGGTGAAAACCCTGGGAGCGGAGGGTAGGCCAAAGGGAAGTACTCTGTACTGAAAATGATTTCCTCCCACTACAAATCTGAGATATTGTCTGTGGTCTGGATGAATGAGGATGTGAGTATAAGCATCCTTTAGGTCTAAGGAGCATAGCCAATCTCCCTGCTGGAGGTAGGGCAGCAGTATCCCAAGGGTAAGCATCTTGAACTGTTCCCTCTCCAGGAACTTGTTGAGATTTCGCAAGTCTAGGATGGCCCTGAGGCCTCCTGTCCTTTTTGGTACCAGAAAGTACCTGGAATAGAAGCCGTGCCCTTTCAGGCGCTGAGGCACCGGTTCCACCGCCTGCTTCTTTAGAAGACTTGCCAACTCCTGAAGTAGGAGGTTCCTGTGAAGAGGAAGTCTTTGAGGCTCCCCTGGAAAATAGGAGGGGGGTAACTGGTTGAAGTGGAGCAAGTAGCCCTTTTGGACTATGCTCAGTACCCAGGCATCCCCTGTTATGGCTGACCACCTGTGGGCGTACAGTGTCAGCCAGACTCCTGTGCTGAGTGGAGCCAGCTGTAGAGGAAAGGCTATGCAGTGGGAGTCAAAACCCTGCTCCCTGCTGTGCAGGAGCCGGAGCTGGCGGCTTGGGGGTTTTTTGCCTACGGGGCCCATGTCCCTGCCCTTTGGCCTGCTGGCCCTGTTGGGAGCTGTAGAGGCCTGGAATTGAGGGTAGGATTTGTAGGCAGTACCCTTCCTCGGGAAAAAGGGCTTCTTCCCCGAGCCATTCTTTCTCTGAGAATGGGCAGAAGTCTTTCTGGACAGCCTTGTCCTGGTGAGAGTCTGTCTCAATTTCTGCAGCCTTTTCAGCCATGGGTTTGCCAAAAAGGTTCTCACCTCAGCAAGGGACATCGACCAACTTGTCCTGTACCCATGGCTCCAGATCTGATGACTGTAGCCAGGGCTGACGGCGTGCACCGATGCCGGCCGCAGCTACCCGGGTCGAAGCCTCGAAGCCATCATAGGCCGCTCGAGAGATAAACTTTGAGCATTCTCGAATCCCCGAGGACATAGCTTTGAACCTCTACAAAGGTTCCTCGGAAAGGCCAGCTGAGAATCCGGCAATTTCCTTTGCCAGGCCTTGGAGGTACATGCCCATGTACAGCTGGTAAGTCTGGACACGGCAAGACAGCATAGAGCCCTGGAAGCACTTTCTACCGAGGGGCATCCAGGTTCTGGGCCTCCTGGCCGGGGGGCACCAAGGAGTGCATCTTCTGACACTTCAGACTATGCATGGCCGATTCCACAACCATGGAGTGGTGCGATAGCTGTGCCTTCTGGAACCCAGGGCTCTTACGGACTCGATAGATGGAATCAAACCGTTTGCTAAGAACCGGCACCAAGGCCGGTGCCTCCGACATGCGGAAGAGCAGCCATTCCAGCATCGGAGGAACCGGTACAGTAAAGGCCTCCTTATGTGGAGAGTCGTACTGGAGTGCATCGAGCTCTTCGGCTCGAGGCTCCTTCTCGGCATCCACGGGGAAGGCCAAAGCTTTGGCCATGTCCCTCACGAAGTCCGAGAACCGGGTATCCTCCGGGGGGACCTTCTCTGAGGCTCGGACTCCGGTGTGTCTGAAGGGACGCACCGGGTCTGGAAGGTGTCCGGGGACTCCTCATCCTCCATCTCCCAGTCTGACTCCTCCGAGGAGGAATCGAGCGGCTCTGGCCGTGTGGGCTTCGATGCTACCTGCCCCAACACCGAGGGTATTGGCGTCGACGACCTCGGCCCCACACGGGAGGTCGAGGGGGACCTTGACCGAGGATCGACTCGAGACTTCCTCGACGTCGAGGTCCCGGTGGTCGGGGCAGATGCACCGGTCAGACCGGCGATCATCACCCACTGCTGTCCCATGAAGGCAGCCAAGCTGCTCTCCAAGGCCGTCTACCTGAGTCCGAACTCAGGAGACTCAGCAGCCCCCGGCTTGGGCCCCGATAGCGTTGGGCCCGACGTCTGCTCCCCCGGGGGAGAGTCCGCAAGGACAACTGCACTCACATGACTCGGGGACTCCGGCTCCACATGAGGTAACTTTGAAGGCCTCTCCGACTCCGAGAGCCTAGGGCGTCGGTCAGGGCTATGTGACCTGGCCCTCGAGGAGCCAGGAGCATCCACCAACGTCGCCCTCATGAGCATTTTCTTCCTTCTATGATCCCGAGAAGGAGACCCCCTCTCAGAGGAGCCTCGACGGTGCTCGGGGTCGGACTCCCGAGATGTCGAGGCCTCTGACGAAGTCCGGGCCCGGCCAGACGCGGAGTCAGAAAAGATTCTTTCACGCTGATGTTGGCGGCTCCTCAGCGCCTTCGACGACATCTTGCCATGCAGACCACAGGCCAATGGGTCATGGTCAGGCCCGAGGCATTGGAGGCAGCAGTCATGTGTGTCAGTGAGAGACATAAGTTTCTTGCACCAATCACACTTCTTGAACCCGCTGGCAGGCATCGGGGGAAAAAGGGCCCCTGCAAGGTCAAAAGACCGGGCTGCCAGTGAAACACACAAAAAAAGCACGAACGCTAGTCTCGAAGGACAAAAATCGAAAAACTATCTCCGGGCTCGATACCGGTGTACCTGGCCCAGGCGGGAAGGGGAACCAGCGTCGACGTCCGTCGGGCTTCGCGGAAAAAAGAAGACTGAGCAAGATGGCACCTTTTGGGCGGGAAGGGGACCACGCATGCGTACTGCATTCTTAAAGGCTTTCCTTGAAAGCTGGGGAAATGCTCCGCACGGGGGCTCCATTGGCGCCGACGTCACCCATATATGAGGACAGACTTCCTGCTTGGTCCTGGAGAATGCTAGGTATCATAAGGAAAGGAATGGAAAATAAAACCAAGGATATTATAATGCCTCTGTATTTATTTACTTTCTCTTATATACCGCGCTATTCTGCATCAGTGCGGTTTACATTGAACAGGGCACTATAACTTGGAGATAACTATTTTACAGGGAACATGGGCTATGGAGGGTTAAGTGGCTTGCCCAAGACCACAAGGAGCACCTGTGGGACTAGAAACCCCAGTCCTTCCGGACCAAGGTTGCTGTCCTCTAGTGGGATTTGAACCCCCGACCTTCCGGCCTGAAGTACCTTGCCCCAACCACTAGGCCACTCCTCCACTCCATGGATTGTTCCATGGTGCGACCGCACCTTGAATATTGTATGCAATTCTGGTCGCCGTATCTTAAAAAGGATATAGCGTTATTAGAAAAGATTCAGAGAAGAGCCACCAAAATAGTAAAGGGGATGGAAGGATACTCCTATGAAGAAAGGCTAAGAAGGTTAGGGCTCTTTAACCTGGAAAAGAGACGGCTGAGGGGAGATATGATAGAAGTTTATAAATTAATGAACGGAGTGGAACGGGTAAATGTAGATCGATTGTTTCCATGTCCCCTAGTCTTCCTATATTCTGATAATGTAATGTAGCTACAGGGTAACCTATTTAAGACTAACAAGAGAAAATATTTTTTCACTCAACGTGTAATCAAACTCTGGAATTTGTTACCAGAGGATGTAGTAAAAGCTGTTAGTGTAGCTGGGTTTAAAAAAGGTTTGGACAAGTTCCTGGAGGAAAGGTCCATAAACCATTATTAAAAAGGGACCCAGGATATCACTGCTTGACCCAGTACAAGCATTGTGGAACCTGTGTCTTTTGGGGAAACTGCTAGGTACTTGTGACCTAGATTGGCCACTGTTGGAAACAGGATACTGGGCTCGATGGACCTTGGTCTGACCCAGTATGGCATATCTTATGTTCTTATGTTCTAATTATATAACGGAACATCATCTATAAAATAGAAAAGAGAGAGGGACTATAGTGAGAGGAAATTAAGAAGATAAGGCAGTAGTAGGGCGACTGAGCGACTACCATATTGACCAGGTCTTATAATACTTGTTATCAATTATGCTATCTTTCTTTATTCTCGCCAAGGTCCTACGCCTAAGGGCCATGCCAAAGGGCCCTCTGGCGCTGGCGCGCCCCTGCAGTGGCAGTTTGAAGCCAGTATGGTGATCTGATTGGTAGGCTCCGGAGGAGGGGGGGGGGGGGTTTGCCGATCACAGCTGCTGCTGTCTGCTTCAATTCTCCTTGTTCCCGTGCGTGCCCCTGCAGTGGTGGTTTGAAGCCAGGATATTCGAGCTAAGTTGCTTCCCCACCCCACAGGATGAAATTTTGCCAAACTGCGATTACACTTGACTTTGCCCCTTGAAGTAAAACGCCTGGGTAGTAGAATATAATAAACCTTTGGCTCATGGAAGGTGCTTTCAGGTGTTTTTCTCCAAGCTTGCTCTGAACATAAGCAGGGCACTTATAGCAATGGTGCATCAAATAACTGCATATGGGATGAGCATTCCAAACTTTAGGGATTTACGGTCTGATAATTTAGGGGTGAGCAAACCTTTGGCCTCACAGTTAGTTAATTAATTGGGCTTTATTAATCGCCTTTATGAAGAGAATCACCCAAGGCAGCTTGCAATAGGTATACTGACATAGACGACTTCTATTGTTATGCTGCTACTACAATGTCACAATGACCCAATGACAGCATAATAGACAATTAGAACACTGAGATAAACTTGGAGGTAGGCAATAATAGATACTCAATATGATACAATGTCATCAGAATACAAATAGTATACCTTAATAAACAGTACATTAGAACATTTAAATAACAACATAGACAGGATACTTGCAATGTTAGTACCATATAATGAAATATCCAAATACACAACAGAGGGACAAACACAGTTAGCACATTTAGACAGACAAGATGACTAAGGCATAATGATAGATAAACATGGGTAGCTAAACTGATGGTAAATTGTATGTACAGATAAATAAGATATGTGGAACCAGACTCAGTTATAGGGTGTGTAGCAAGCTAGTCTGAAGCAGTATGACTGAATGGAAAGTCAGTCACCATAGCCATTAAAGGCTTGGCAGAAGAGCCAGGCTTCCACATTTAGCCCGCAACAGATATGAAAGGCCAGGGGACCCCTCCTTCCAGAAATTCATGCAGGGAGGGGTGTGCATGAATATTTTTCCCCCAACTTTCCGCCAACTGACATTTAGCATGGATTTTGTACTCCCATCCCTGGGAATGCTTTATCCCTGAATATTTGACAGTGGCAAACCTATTACAGATTCCATAAGCTGGCAAAGGCCAGGTTGTTCTCCTATGCCTTTGCATGACATTTTAATGTTATTTATTGTAGTGTTGTCTAAATGTTTTATTGTTTTAATCTGTGACATCTTTTTTACTATTTTTTAAAATATATTTTGTATGTAGATTCTATTGTATTGTACAAGAGGGGGAGGGTAGGAGTGAACTTCTCCCTCCTAAATTTGTGCATACACTCTGTCATCCACCTACATAGACACTGACATACTTAAACTCCACATTCTCACCTGCACATATAGACAGTGTCTCTCTGTACTCCACAGACCCAACCCCCTGCAGATCTCTCTGTTACTGTCTTCATGCCCAACCCTACGCAAGCTTCAACCTTTGCACCTGTTCAGCTGCAACTGTGTCATCTATTTGCTGGTTCATCGGGTCTGATGCAACACCCCCTCTTTCTTCTGATCTGCAGGGGCTGATGCCATCTCTTTTTCCATGCTGCAGACTGCATCAAAACTCCCATAGACCCTGGATTGTTTGTCTCTTCCAATTTGTTGAAATAAAGAGCATAGATTGGTTTTATGAGAAACCTGGGCTGGAGATCTTGGAACAGTTCTTAGACTTGCTTTTCTGGATGATACTTGGGCAGATAATACCTGCGGGATAGAGGAGATATGATAGATAAGTTTAAATACCTCCATGGCATAAATGCACAGGAAGAGAGCCTCTTTCGATTGAAAGCAAGCTCTGCTACGAGGGGACATAGGATGAGGGTGAAAGGGGATAGACTCGGGCAGTAATATGCAGAAATATTTCTTTAAGGAAAGAGTGGTGGATCCGTGGAATAGTCTCCCAGTGGAGGTGGTAGAGATGAGGACAGTATCTGAATTCAAAGAAGCACGGGACAAACCCTGAAGATCTCTAAAGGAAAAAAAGGGGACTATTGTAGCTGATATGGAAGGGCAGACTAGATAGGCCATGTGGTCTTTTTCTGCCGTCATGTTTCTATGTCTCATCATGTCAGATTACACGAGGTCATAACCCTAATTATAGTAGTTATACAAAATTTTACATGATGTGACATATCCAGGGCTAGATTTAAGATTTTGGTGTCTGAAAAGCATTGGGAAGCGAAGGTTTCTGCTCCAGAAATCAGGACCATGGTCCTAAACCAAGTGGAATCAGGCTTCTGTTTTGCCCAGATATTTTGTACCTTCAAATTCTGGTGCTCTGGGCTAGGCAGGGTGGGCCTGATCCATCAGGCAAGACTAGGCAGTCATCTAAGGTGGCAAACAGCAACAGCAGTCACATTAAAACAACAAATCCTGACAGCCAGACAAACTCAAAGAGCCGTCAGCATATTCTCTTACCCACAGGGAGAGCAGGCGCACACACACACACAAAGCAGACTTTAATATTTAAAAGTATGATATCCGGTTATGCAGTTTTACAGGCTTGTTTTGGAAGCGGTGATGTTTTGATGATCGTGATTGTTGAGTGTAGTTATCAAAATCTCGAGGGAGGGAACTGAAGGTTTGCCCAGAGTACCCACTACCCTTGCACCAACCCTGGTCCAAGGCAGGTGATTATGCTTTAATCCGAATTTGGCAATATTACCTCATGCATTGTGTGCCTGTAACCCCATATCAGTTGCACAAAATGAAGCCGTTAGAGTGATTGACGTGAGGAAGGGATATGGTTTCTGGAAACCTTCGGTCACAAATATCTGTGACTCTAACTAGATGGAGTAAGGATGCTGTCGCTCCTAATCCGTTACCTGCATAGTATGAAATAGACGTAGAGGGATTACTGATCCCCCAAAAGCAAAAAGATTTGGTTGGATGGTTTCTCAGTCATTGTTTCCCTGGATGTAGGCTCGTTCACCCACTGGTTATCTCTTGCATAATGCATTATGGATGCCGCACTAGTCCACTTGGGTGTGTAGAAATAAGAGTTGACAAACAAGCTGTAGGCAAGACCCTAGTACTGAACAAACTCTATACCTTTGTGACCAGCTTTCAAGAGCTCGGCTCATGTACCCGAAAGGAAGAAAGTTTCATTACAGCTGTCTTGAGGACATCCAATAAAAAGGTCTGATCCACTTCTACTTCTTCTTGACTGACCCCTATCTGTAACCAGTATCCAGACCTGGAGAGAGAATATGTAAAATTTGACAAATGCCGAGAAAGCAATACAATACAGCAAGACTGTCAACTCGAAAACATTAACAAACGATGGAGAACAGTTATTGGAGCATAACATTTACACCCTTCTGAGGGATGGAGTGACAGTATATTAGGAATCACCATCCTCCATCTACGCTGCTTGTTTTATGCAGTTTATTCCAGCAGTATGCTTTTTCTGTTGTCTGTTCTTTCATTAAAATGTAAAAAAAAAAAAAAAAAGCTCATGATGGCCTCGCAGAGAGAAGCCAAGGTGTTTGGGTGAGAAATTGCAGATGCCTCTTTGGCAAGTTTGAGGGTGGCTTTGATCTCAGTCTGGTACCTAGGAGAGGAAATATTAAAGCAGACAGATATGCCTCAGGGCCAACAGCTCTTGCAGTCCTGTCTTAAAAAAAAACCCCAAGCAGCATCTTCTTCCTGAGACTGAAATATTCAGGAGAGCAGTACAATATTGCTCCCTGCCTGAAAACAATTAGACTGGTATCCTCGCCCTTAAAATGATTTTCTTTTAGGAGTTTTACTTATTGTAGTTAAATAAAAAGAGAAACAGGAAAGGAAAATAAGGTGATACCTTTTTTATTGGACTAACTTGATACATTTTTGGACTAGCTTTTGAAGGTTAACTTTTTTGGTTCAGATCAGGACCAAGGCAGCAATCACACTACTTTATTTTACAGTTTCAAGCTGAAGCCTGTTCCACTCATTTGTTGAAATCCGGTATTTACCTAAATGGTTACTGCACAGTGGCAATGGAATCTTAAGTCCAGGATGTGTTCTTTCCTGACTGGTATCATTTCAATGCAGGCGTAACTGGTGAAGGTGGGCCACAGTCAAAGCAGGCGAACATTATCTGGGGATTGGTGGAAACAGCCTAACCTCCAGCCTAACCTCTTACTGCTCCCACTCGTGGTTTTTACATTCTGTCACCTTTATTCTTCTCATCACTTTATCTTTCTAAAATGAACATTTCTCTTGCCCTTCTTCTCTCCGCGGCTCCTTACTGTCGATTCTTCCATCGGTTGCCTGGTTGCAGTCTTCTCTAGACCTGCTTCTCCCCTTCTAATCAGACACTGTTTTCACCCCTCCTTCTCTTTAACCTTAAACCCACATGATTTGAGGCAGAGATCTCATAATTGTAGTTTTTCGGGGGGTGTACAGAGGGAGGATTTAGTGATCTCTAAGGAACCCAATCAATACAAGAGGATGGAAAGGGAACGAGCACGAGATGGAGGGAAGGAGAGGGGTCTTTATGCATGGGTGTCCTTTAAAAAAGCTGATATTGCACTTAAATGAAACTGGAGATTGAGTAAAAAGTACAGCTGAAGGGTACAGGCTGACAAAAGCCCATCGGTCACAGTTTTCTGCTACAACAAACGGGACTAGTTTTGCAGTGATCTATCCCCTTCCCCAAGGTGACAGGGTAACAGCTATGCATGAAGGGAAGAGAATTAGAAAGAATTTTAAAAAAAAAGGGCTCATCAAGTCAATGTGTAAATTGATCGAGATGCGCGTTAAGTGTCCGCAGTCCTTTTATTTCTATGTGTGCAGTGGCACTTAATGTGCATTAAGCAAATAAATACATGCCAATCTTTAGTAAACATGCCCCTAAGTGTTCTTGTTTGATAATTAGATCAATTAAATTATATTTCTGTATGTTCTTTTTAATCCACTAAAGCCCATTTTTGGATTAGCAGAACACAGGAAAAAGCAAACAAAAATTAAAAATAAGAAATAAAAAGCTTTCTATAATCCAGCTCTTTCTGGTCAGTGGATCCCAGTCATGCATACTAGACCTGAAAAAACCTGGGCTCTCTCGCACAGACTGACATGAAAGACGTCATACCTGCAGAGATGTTTTTCCAAACCATACTGAACATAAGAACATAAGATAAGAACATAAGATATGCCATACTGGGTCAGACCAAGGTCCATCAAGCCCAGTATTCTGTTTCCTACAGTGGCCAATCTAGGTCATACGTACCTAGCAGTTTCCCCAAGGGACACAGGTTCCACAATGCTTGTATTGGTTCAAGCATTGATATCCTGGGACCCTTCTAATGGTTTATGGACCTTTCCTCCAGGAACTTGTCCAAACCTTTTTTAAACCCAGCTACCCAGCCTTTACTACATCCTCTGGTAACAAATTCCAGAGTTTGATTACACGTTGAGTGAAAAAATATTTTCTTTTATTAGTCTTAAATAGTTTACCCTGTAGCTTCATTGCATGTCCCCTAGTCTTTCTATATTCTGATAAGGTAAACAATCGATCTACGTTTACCCGTTCCACTCCGTTCATTAATTTATAGACTTCTATCATATCTCCCCTCAGCCATCTCTTTTCCAGGTTAAAGAGCCCTAACCTTTTTAGCCTTTCTTCATAGGAGTATCCTTCCATCCCCTTACCATTTTGGTGGCTCTTCTCTGAACCTTTTCTAAAATAGCTATATCCTTTTTAAGATACGGCGACCAGAATTGCACACAATATTCAAGGTGCGGTCTCACCATGGAACGATATAGAGGCATTATAATATCTTTTGTTTTATTTTCCATTCCTTTCCTTATCATACCTAGCATTCTGGATCACAACAGCTCCTTTGTACAACCTCACAGCTGCTACATGAAGGTATCACAGCAGCTCAGTCCTAAACCAGTAGAGCATAGGTTCCTGTTACCATTATGGGTCCATTTGCCAGGTACATAGAGACCAAGGGCTTTATTTCTATCTGATAGACAAATTCTGAGTATTAGATCTCGTCAGGGTAGGAAAGAAGATGCAATATGGGTGAGCGTCTTGCTTTAAATTAAAATGTAATCTAGCTGATATTCTAATGGAATTGTGCATTCACCAATAGCCAGGAAATGTATAAATCCACTATCCATGGTTTTCAATGGCTATAGGGAGAGTATTGGGCCAAAAACATCCCTCTAACCAACCCAACAATGGTGAACGGGCAGTGACAAAATTATCTAGCAATGTTCAGCTGGCCTAAATTAAATTGGTGGTTACGGCAGTGGGGGTGATTATACAATATGTGTGCTGAATGTTTTTGTTAAGTGCTGTTGAGTTGGTGTCAACTCATGGTGATCCTCTGGATAGTTGTCCTAAATTGTGTTTGGGCTTCAGTCAGGTGGCTCATTGTTGATAGACTGGCACCCAAAGCTGCTGTTATTGTATTGATCCATCTCATTGCAGGCCTTCCTCTTTACATTGACCTTCTACCTTGCCAAGCATGATGTCTTTCTCTAATGATCTCTCTCCTCTCATGATGTGTCCAAAATATGCAAGTCAGTCTTGTTGTCTGAACTTCTAAAGAAAGCTTTGGCTTGTTCTTCGGGCAGTCCATGATATACACAGTATTCGTCATCAGCACCATAATTCAAAAGCATCAATTTTTTCTTCCTATCTTTTTCACTGTCCAACTTTCGCATCCATATGATTTTATTGAAAATGCCGTGGCTTGAAAAAGTTGAATCTTTGTATGGAGAGAGATATCTCTATTCTTGAGAATCTTGGCTAGGTCCATCATAGCCATTGTGCCAAGAGCAATGTGTCGGATTTCTTGACTGCCTGTTGCTTTTTTTTTGATAGACGATCCAAGTAGATTAAATTTGTCAATTATTTCAATTTCTTCTCCATCAACAATGAACATATAGATTTTGCCAGTTGTCAGGATCTTTGTCTTCTTTACATTAAGGTGCAGGCCTTTTTTAGGACTATGTTCCTTGATCTTGAAAAGCAAATGTTTTAGATCATCTTCTCTTTTAACCAGTAATGTGGCATCATCTGCATAGCGAAAGTTGTTGATGAGTCTCCGACCAATATTCACACCTTAGTTGTCTTCATACGGTCCTGCTTCTCTGATCTGCATATAAATTGAACAGGTAGGGGGAAAGTATGCAGCCTTGAGGTACACCTTTGCTGATTTTAAACCATTCTGTTTCTCCTTGTTTCGTTCAAACTGTTGCTTCTTGATCAATGTAAAGGTTGTGCAAGAGAATGATCAGGTGTTCTGGTATGCCCATGCTTCTTAATGTGGCCCAGAGTTTCCATGGTTTAGCCTTGCTGTAGTCAATAGAACACATATATAGATATCCTTTTGGTATTCTTTAGTCTTTTCAAGGATCCATCTCACATCCGTGATGATGTCTCTTGTTCCTTGCCCTTTACTGAACCCTGCTTGCGCGTCAGGTAGTTTTGTTTGTTTAGTTCTCATTCCAGGCATGGTTGTAGTCTTTGCTGAATAATCTTGAGCAGAATCTTGCTGACATGTGGGATCAGAGTGATTATGCGATAATTTCCACAGTCAGTTGGATCACCTTTCTTTAGTATTGGTATAAACACAGATCTTTTCCAGTTAGTTGGCCATGATGTCTTCCAAATTTCCTGGCAGAGCCTTGTAAGTACGGTAACAGCTGCATCAGATTGCTGTAATACTTCTATGGGAATGCCATCAATGCCTGGTGCTTTGTTCTTTGATAAGGCTTTCAATGCTGCTTCAACTTCTTTCATCACCAATGGTTTCAGATCATAAGGTACAGGTTGAAACAGCTGTTGGTCCACTTGATCTTTATCATATAAAAATTCTGTATATTCTTTTCAGCATCATTCAACATGGATCCTTGAGCATCTTGTAACATTCCAATTCGAGGCTGGAATTTTTTTTTCTTTAATTCTCATAGCTTTAGGAAAGCCGATCTTGTTCTTCCTCATATCGTTTCTGCTTCTATTTCCTTGCATGCATCATTGTAGTACTTCTCCTTGTCTTGTCTTGCTGCACGTTGGAAATCTGAGTTCTGCGATTGCCTCTCTTTCTCCTCTGGCTTTAGCTTCTCTGTGTTTCTGGGCAATTTTCAGAGTTTCTTCGGTCATCCATTTTGGCAGTTTTTTGCTTTTTCACTTTTTGTAGAGATTTCTCACTTGTCATTTGTATCTAAAGCAGCAAATCAATTTTGCAGGCATTCTTTAAATTCCAGTGGTATATTCTCAAGGTCATATTTTGCTACATTCACAACTGACTTGCTCTTTTTCAAGTTTAGCTTGAGTATCCATGCTGATCTGTACCACAGTCAGCTCCAGGTTTTGTCTTTGTTGATGTGTAAGAGCTTTTCCATCATTTGACTTCCACAGATGTAATCAATTTGATTTTTGTGCAATCCATTGGGTGACGTCCATGTGTACAGTTGCTGCTTGTGTTGTAGAAGAAGGTGTTTGAGATGAATAAATCGTTGGTCTTGCAGAATTCTATCAGTCTTTCTCCAGCTTCATTTCTGTTGCCAAGTCCATATTTTCCAACCATTTTGCCTCTTCTTTGTTGCCAACGTTTGCACTCATGACTATTAGGATATCCTGTTTGTATGTTCTGTCAATTTCAGCTTGTACTTGTTCATAGAACTCATCGATTTCATCCTCTTCTGCAGCTGTTGTTGGGGCATATACTTGAATTATAGTTGTGTTGATAGGCATTCCTCATAGATTAAATTAAGCGTTCACTGACTGCATTTAGTTCATTACAGTCCTTGCAAGTTTCTTCTTAATTATAAATGCAACACCATTTCTTCTTTGTCTTTCATTTCCAGCATAGTAGATCATGTGATCATCAGATGGAAAGTGCCCGATGCCTGTCCATTTCAGTTCACTGACACCCAACAGATCAAGTTGTACACGTTCCATTTCATTCTTGACCACCTCCAACTTCCCTTGGTTCATGCTTTGTACGTTCCATGTTCCAATGTGTAAGACATCTTTGCAGCTTCTGACTCTCATTTCATGCTCAGCTACATCAGCAATCAAACGTCACAAGGTCAGGGCCGGCCAGTCCATTGAGCGAGAATGTTTTCTGCACAGGGCCCCGCGTTTCAGGGGGCCCCGCGCAAAAAACATTCTGATTCTAAAGTAAAATTTTAAAAAGAAAAAAAAAGTTGTCTTCTCCGGCTGCCAGGGCCGCCGCGGCAGAATCGAGTGTGCCGCGGGGCCCCCCTGCCCAGCAGAGCCTGCCCTCCCCTTTATCACCTCTGTCTTCGCAGCTTCAGTCAAACGCGCCGGCTTTCAGAGCGCGAGAGGAGAGTTTCTCCCTCGCTGCTCTGTTAAGCCTGCGGGGGCTGATGGGAAGTTCCCATCAGCCCCCGCGGGCTTAACAGAGCCGCGAAAGGGAAACTAGTCCTTTCGCACTCTGAAAGCCGGCGCGTTTGACTGAAGCTGCGAAGACAGAGGTGATAAAGGGGAGGGCAGGCTCTGCTGGGCAGGGGGGGCCCCGCGGCACACTCGATTCTGCCGCGGCGGCCCCGGCAGCCGGAGAAGACAGCTTCTTTTTTTTAAAAATTTCCCTGGGCTAGGCTGGGCTGTGCTGGGGGGGATTAGGAGTGGTGATGGGCTGGGGGGAGGCTAGGAGTGGTTATGGGCTTTGGGGGGGCTGGGGGGGGCTAGGAGTGGTGATGGGCTATGGGGGAGCTGGGGGGGCTAGGAGTGGTGATGGGCTATGGGGGGCTGGGGGGGTGCTAGGAGTGGTGATGGACTATGGGGGGCTATGGGGGGCTGGGGGGGGCTATGGGGGGGCTGGGGGGGCTAGAAGTGGTGATGGGCTATGGGGGGAGGTGGGGGACTAGAAGTGGTGATGGGCTATGGGGGGGCTGGGGGGGCTAGGAGTGGTGATGGGCTATGGGGGGGCTGGGGGGGCTAGGAGTGGTGATGGGCTATGAGGGGGCTATGGGGGGCTGGTGGGGGGATATGGGGTGCTAGGAGTGGTGATGGGCTATGGGGGGGATGGGATGACATGAGGAGTGGTGATGGGCTATGGGGGAGCTAAGTCTGTATATGGGCTGATGGGATTAGGACTGAAAGTGGGTTGATGGGGAGGTTAGGACTGGTAATGGGCTATGGGGGGCTTAAACTAAAAATTGGGTGATGGGGGATTAGGACTGGAAATGGGCTGGTGGGATTAGGACTGGGAGTGGGCTGATGGGGAGGTTAGGACTGGTAATGGGGTATGGGGGGGCTTAAACTGAAAATTGGGTGATGGGGATTAGGACTGGAAATGGGCTGGTGGGATTAGGACTGGGAGTGGGCTATGGGGGGCTAGGACTGGTAATGGGTTGGGGGGGTTGCTAGGACTGGAAATGGGCTGTGGGATTAAGACTGGAGGTGGGCTGATGGGGTTAGGACTGGTAATGGGCTGTGGGCTGTTGGGGGGGGTTAGGACTGGTAATGGGCTATGGGGGGGGGCTAGGACTGGAAATGGGCTGATGGGGGGTTAACACTGGAGATGGGCTGATGGGGTTAGGACTGGTAATGGGCTGGTGGGATTAGGACTGGGAGTGGGCTAGGGGGGGCTAGGACTGGTAATGGGTTGGGGGGGTTGCTAGGACTGGAAATGGGCTGGGGGGATTAAGACTGGAGGTGGGCTGATGGGGTTAGGACTGGTAATGGGCTGTGGGCTGTTGGGGGGTTAGGACTGGTAATGGGCTATGGGGGGCTAGGACTGGAAATGGGCTGATGGAGGGTTAGGACGAAGTGGGCTGATGGGGGGTTAGGACTGGAAGTGGGTTGATGGGGGGGCTAGGACTGGTATTGGGTTGGGGGGTTGCTAGGACTGGAAATGGGCTGATGGGGGGCTAGGACTGGAAATGGGCTGATGCAGGGACTAGAAGGGAATGGATGCTGGGTGAGGCTGGAACTAGAAGGGAGCTGATGTTGGGGGAGGATTAGAATGGGATGTGGCTGGGAGAGTAAAATGGAGAGGGGAAAAATATTTTGTGTGGGAGGGATAAAAAATCTACACTTAGCCAGGTATTGGGAGAGTAAGTGGGGATTGAGGATGGAGGGGTAAAATCTGAGTGGATGAAATAGGAATGAGGAAAGAGCAAAAGGAGAAAGATTAGTATGTTAAAGCAGATGTAGAGAGAGAGAATGGAAAAAAAACTAGAAGAGAGAAGAAAGGACAAATGGACAGCAGATGATGGAGAGTTAGCAGAAAACATGAAGAGAAACCAGAAGAAAGTGGCTGGAGCAATTGCAACTGAAAAAAATGCACAAAAGGTAGAAAGATATCTCTTTATTTTGAATTTATTAACTGGAATATGAAAGCTCTGGGAAATGTGCATCATTAACGTCTGCGCTTTGTTTGGTACAAGAGGAAATTAATTTATGTTTTATTTCTACAGTGTTGTACATTCCAAGTTTGGCTTTTGGGGTTCCCAGTTTAATTATTGCCTTCCTGTTTCTAAATTGTGATTCCTTGTTTGGTGATGGTCTGTGTTCTGCATGTGTAACTGAGCTGAGGTATTCTGTTTATGTAATTCCTATTTGACATTGCCACTTGTTCTCTTTCCCCAGTAGGTCATGTATTGTTGTTCTCTGAAATGTATTGGTTTAATATTTGCAGTGTTGCCTTTTGATAGGTAGGGTATAGTGCTTTGTGAGTCCTGGTGGTGCTGTTAGGATACGGCGGTTTTGCTATGGGTTCTAAATGGGCAGTGTTTGTAGTAGTTCCTAATGTGCCTGGCGGTTGGCACTGGATTATAGTAATGTAGAAATCTTTTAGTCTGTCTTTATCCATACACACACTAACTTTTAGTAAACATGTCTCTTAATGAATGTTAGCATTATGCAAATATTTATGCAAATAAGGCCACTTATGCAAATGAGGCCCCACACCGAGTCTCCGCACATGGCCCCGCACCCCCCTTGGGCCGCCCCTGCACAAGGTCTTTATCATAAATGCTGGCTGAAAAGTCTTCAGCTCCTCCTCAGTAGCCAGTTGAGTGCCTTCCGACCTGGGGGTCTCATCTTCCAGCACTATAGTGCAATTTGTTTTGTTGTGACTATCCACTGGGTTTTCATGGCAAGATAGGGAAGTAGATTATCAGGCCTTTATTCTGCACAGTTTAAGTTTAGTGTTGCCATTGTCACAGAAATGTGATACTCCGCAGTCAACACTGTCCCATTCTGCTGCTGTCCAGATGGGTGATTTGTCTTGGTCTGGCACCTCAGCTGAGACCTGTCTATCTTGGGAGATCCTGCCAGTAGTTAAACTACCGATAGCTTAGCCTTCAGCATTACTGATGCACACAGCACGACAAGCTGCAAACCAAGTGAGGGATATGCTGAATAGCTCCCAATGTTTCCAGTGTTGGGTCCCTCTAGACACTGGAGCTGTAACCAGACATTTTAACCATCAGTCATTGCTCCAATCAGATCCCCACTGGTGTTGTGTATTCGTCAATATGCATTTGTTTTTTTTTTATTTTGGGGAGCCTAAAACTTTAAAGTGTGTGCAAATTGTTTGTATGCATGGATGCCTAGAAATATGTGTACTTGTGAATGATTGTATGCATTTTTTTAAAAAAGAAAAAAAAAGAGCAAATTGGTCCAAGGAACCCAAAAAACTGCTTGAAAATTGGGATGATGTGGTCCTGATCTGAGGAAGATGGTTTGAATCTTGGAAAGCTAATGAAAAAATGTATCCCCTTTATTTTGTTTGTTTTTTTTGTTTTCTTTTGAAAATTGGAAATGTGTGTTAAATTTGAACAAACTTATTTTTTTGGTCATGTACCCCCTGACCCCTTCCCCTTTCTCTCTTTCCTCTCCAAAAGGCTCCAGACTATCCAAAATACTCAAGCCCGTAGATCTGACCATGTGATGCCATTGCTTATGCAGCATCACTGGTGGCCTGTCAGTTTGCTATTCAATTTAAATTGTTGACCCTGATTGATAAAACCATTCATGATGTAGCCCCAGACTATTTATCCTCGTTGATTACATTACATGCCCCTGCCAGAGCCCTCCGCTCCATATATGGTTTCAGACTTCACTTTTCCTCTCCTGCTGTGATCAAGTATGAAAACACTAGAAAGTTCACTCGCCTTCTTGCAAACGGCCCCAGCATCTTGAACTTTAAATGCTTTAAGAAAGCACTCAAAACATTTTTTTGAGACTGCTTTTTGGTCTGGTCTCTTTTTCATAGAGAGAGCTGTCTGGATAAGGTACTAGTAGATCCAATACCTACTCTTCCCTCTCCTTCCCCCTCTGTCATGCTACCCCTCTCCCCCCCCCCCCATTCAGTGTATTTTATTGTTAGTATTACTCATTATCTTTCTTAACTATTTATTTTATTTTAATATTTTTCGTAAACTGCATAGCTTGTTTACAGTTTTAGTGGTATATCACATAAAGATAACCGTAACCATCTATCCCTCCTCTCCAACCCAGATGGCAGGAGGAGAGGAGCACTTTCTTGCCCTACAGCTGCTCTTGATCCATGCCTGTATTCCATCCATTTCTTCTGTTCCCATGGGGCTTTGCATATTGGCAGCTGCCCTCGATGCACATCCCTACTTCAGCCCTCCTTGAAAGCCCAGTAAACATCACAGGAATGTGCTTAGATGTTTCTACAGAATCAGCGAAGCGCTCCAGATGTTTTTCAAGGGTGTGTGTTGCAGCTCGGTTTTATACTTGCTGCACTGGTAATCTAGTATGTGAGTTAAAAATTCCTGAACAGAGGCTTCAGCACTCCCTGAAGCCTGGCATCGTCATGCTCTGCTTCAGCCCTACCGGCTGCTGCCCTATCTCCCAGCAAAGGAATGAACAGCCTCCGTTCCTTAAAGACACTAATGAGTCATTAGCCACACAAAGCAAAGGCAGAGGCTGCAATTAGCACCTGGGGCTGATTTAAATGGCATATTTTGCACCCAATTTAGCCTGGTAAGAAAACTGCACTGGGGACTGTGCTGTGTGCTAGTTTCGCTAGCAAGCAAAAATAGTTGACCTCACCGAGCCACTAAGCAATTATCTTGCCAGAGGTAACTATGGCGTAGCGGAACAGCACTGAAAGTACATAGATAGTCAGAAGCTTGGTTTCATGGCCCTTTGTAGCCAGCGTTTGGGACTTTTCCAAGCCACGCTCATGGCTGAAGAGATGCTGGCCTGTGTACTGTGCACTTAGTCCTGCTGGAGCCATCTCTGCCTGGACTTCTAGAGCCTGAAATTAAAAAACAAAAAAAACAGCCAAGGGGCCAATATTCAGAGCATTGGATATTTAAGTGCCACGGCACTCAGCCATGGTATTTAAATATGATCCCAATATTGATTGACAGTATCCAGAGAGTGGCTGCAGTGGAATATCTGGATTGCATGTGCACTATCCGGATAGTTGCCGCCCTTGGTTGCGTCCCTAAACTGCCCTGGTACACTGCTAATGCTGCAGAGATGGTCTGTCTGGCTAGCCTCTCTTGCCACCCACTTTTTATGCTCCTAAATTTAGGAGTTTAGTGAAATTTTGAATATAAATGTAGGTGCTCAGCCCTAGTCTAGTCAAAGAGACCAATTTAGGAGCATAACTCTCAAAAGTTGGGAGAATCCTTTGATTATCAACCACATCAACCCCTGGACGGTGCTTTTAAAATGTGGTGATGTTGTTCTCAAGGTTTGTATAGCACATACCAGATATATGCAGCATTGTATACTATAGAGACACAGGGAGACAGATGTTCAAAAACAGCTGGCCACCTAAAGTTATGCACCTAAATCGTGTTAACATTACTTTAATAAGTCACCTAATAAAGAAGAGTCCATTCCATTGCAGATGAGAGGTTCTGAGGCTATGACTGAGATGATTTGAGATAAATGGAAATAAACTCCAGGAGGAGGCAATGGAAGTATCAAATGGAGGAGTAGCCTTGAGGGTAGCGCAGAAAGATGGGTTTAAATCCCACTGATATTTCCTGTAATCTTGAGGAAGTTCCTTAACCCTCCACTGCCTCAGATACAAGACTGTAACACTGGGACAGGAAAATACCTACAGTGCCTGAATGTAACTGACCTTGATCTGACTTGAAAGGTCTGAGCTAAATAATTTAATTCAATATGTTTCAAAGAGATCTCTAGTGATGGAAAGTGTTAACGAGCAGTTTCTTATAGGGACTCTGAGCCCCAGCGCTGCCTATTAAACTACTACAGGATAATTGTGAGATAAACACATATAAATAAATGTCTGCAAATTTTTCTAAAAAAAACAAAACACTGAGCCGGCCCAGGAGAATGGATTCCAGTTCATCACTGAAATATGCCTGGAGCCCCAGCGAGAGCGAAACATTCCCTGTGCAGTCCCTTAGATATTGCTCTGGTTTAGCTGGTAAAATGATTAGCCAGTTCTGGCCATCTGTATGAGGATTAAGCCCACCCACTCCCACCCAAGTACTTGTGAGAACTGAAATTCCTGAGCCAGGAAGTAAGAATACCATAAACAAGGCTCCTAGGTTCTCTGGATTTGAAAAACAAGTGGCATAAGTTCCAGTGAGGAACTCCAGAACCAAAGTTTGCTGAGGGCCCCTCCATGGTTGCAGTGGCATCCCCCTATGTGGCCTGGTGGCTATTATCTCCCAGGCCAAAGTCTTGTGGTGCAGCTGTTATCGTGAGACTTCAGCCTGGGATGTTACAGCCTCCAGGCCTGCTGGAAACTTAAAAGTGGAGGCAGTGTGGGAACCCTGTTAAAGTAACTTTCCCATTCTGCCTTACCACCGCTGTGTGGGCCCCCCCTCCACCCCCACATTATAGGGGCTGCTTGGGTGTAATTTACACCACTGGATACCACATACCATTATTAACATCCCTACAGTGCCCTGTACTTAAAAAGGTGTCCAACTGGCTGTATTTTGCTGACAAGCTGATTTTATCCTGTTGCACACATGTGGTAACATAGCAGATGAAGGAAAAGCAAGACTAACTGGTCTGCCCATTCATTCCTTTTCACAACTATATCCCAGCTGCCAGCTGTAGGAATTTGGCCACCTGACATGGTCTTATCCATGTCAGTTTTTGTTCTCTCTCTCTCTCCCTTTCGTTATCTTCCATCCCACTTTTAATCGAACAACCAGCCATCCCACTCTGTCTTCCCACCAAAGTTTTTATAATAATCTAAACAGCTGCCAGATCTAGTGAGCTTTTGCTTACAACATCCATCTGCCTAGGTCCCGTGGTCTTGCTAGATGATACTCGTCCAGCATCGACTCAGTAGGTTTCTGGGGAGTTAGAGCTTGTTAGTTCCCACTTGGTTAATGCATACCTTGCAGTGACACTAGCTTGTATGTCCTTAATCTGCCTCATGTTTTCTCCTTATCACCCTTCCCTTTCTCCATGGACAAGCAGTCTGAGTCAGCCACGCTTAGGTGTGTCACCATCTGGGACTGGAATAGCTCTCCCAGTAGCTTAGAGGAATTCCCTTTTTTGATTCCTCTGAGATTCCTGCTTCCCCCTTCCTGTTTCTGGCCCTAGCCCTGGCCCTTCCTGCTTCAGTTTTTTTCATCTGCCATACTGGATGGATGGAAACCTCAGCTCTCCTAACTTTTTACCAAAAAATAGAAAGAAGAAACCAAAGACTTTAAAATGGCAAGAGGCCAGAAAATGGATCCACCTTCTAAAAAATGCTCCAACTGCAAACGCAAGATCGGGGACCAGAACCAATGCCCCAGTGCAGCAAACCAACACATGTGCACAGGCAGGGGAAGAGCAAGGACTTGCCAGCGGCAGCCCCCACGATCCCAAGAGGAGCAAGCACAATCATCGCATGCACGGGGGACAGACAGAGCCCCCAGCAATCTCGCCTGCATTGGAGGTAAGCCCTCTCTCCGGCATCCCTCCTTCCAGGCCTGATCATCTGCCTGCCACTGCCCTGCATGCCTCCACATGTCCAGACCCAGCTCTGGCCACCTCCTCACATCTGCTGCTCCCAGCAGTCCTCAGCAAGCCTCCCTGATACTTCTGGGCCATGCTGCGGCCCATCCGGCTATGCCTTGGCCCCCGCTGCCTCTGCCCAGTCAGAAGAGCCCAACCTGCAGCATGCCAATAGCCGCCTTCACTCTGATCACTGCCAATACAGAAGCAGCAGCAGCCTCCAATGAAATCACTGCCATAGCAGCCATTGGAGAGACCACCAGCACCTCAGAAACGGCTGCAGCAGATCCACCTGCCCTGCACATCGCCATCAGCGTGACCGACGCAGCAGACACTTGTCAACCTCCTCCTCTCAGGGCCTGAAGCCCCCACTGAAGCTCCTCAGCCCTACATGGCTCCTACATGCCATATGCAGGCTGCAGCAAGTACTGCACCCTCTTCAGGACCAGCAGGTAAAACAGACAATCCCTGTACCCCCAGGGCTCCCCTTCAGCACCCAGAATTAATAAAACTGTGGGGGCACTTCATGGCCCAACAGCTTCTGGCCCCCAGGGTGCAGGGGACCTCCCAGCTCAGCAACCGACCAGACCCTTGAGGCCCAACTTGCTTGACACACCTGACCAGACACTACAGACGGAGGACCCTCTACTCGGAGGAGGAGGGTGAACTCTTTGCCTGAGGAACCCACCTGGGGGTCTGATGGTGAGGACCTCCTGACTACATCTACTTCTCCACCCATGGCCCCTCTCCTGGACCCGACAACCCTCCCCCCCCCCCCACCACCACACCTGCCTCCCCACCTGGAGGACCTTACATATCCTAGATTTCTTCAGAAGATCACAGTGCACCTGGGCCTGTCACCAAATGACACCCCGGACACAAGGAACAAGGTTCTGGGGATCCTCAGGTAGCTGGACGCATCCAAGTCCATGGTGGTAGTTCCTCTCCACCAGATTTTGATGGATTGCCGACAGACTCAGGCAGGCCCCCCCACAACGACACCACCTACAACAAAATGACTTGACCTGAAGTACCAGGTCCGACTGACCCTGGACTTTGACAAGCCCAACTCCATCACTAATCCATTGTAGTGGAATCTGCGCTGAAGTGCAACAAGAATTCATGCACTCAAACTAATGCCCCGCTGGGAAAGGACCTTGGACGGGGAGGGAAAGAGTCTACCAGGGCACTATGCTCTGTGCTAGAATCGCTGCCTACCAATTTCAGATGGTGATGTACCATGACACCCTCCTAACCAAGGACGCACTGCCCTTCCTATCTCCAGATGCCCGCAATAACCTCTCCCCCATCCTTCAAGATTTAGGGGACTGTGGATAGCATCTCATATGGTCCTCCATTGATGCCTTTGAGACTGCCTCCCGAACCATAGGGACAACAATCACCGCCAGACAGGTGGCATGGCTAAGAACATGTGACCTCCAAGAGGACACCCATGATCGCATAACTAACGCCCCCTGCTCAGGGGACAACTTCTTTGGTAGCAAGGCCAAGGAAACTGTGGACGGACTAAAAGAGGATTGCATGGCACTGCAGACTCTATCCAATGAGGGCCTCACCCGGCAATGACCCCCCAAATGGCACAGTCCACAAAAGCCATATTACAACTTGCAGAAATACAACTCTTATCGCAACAACACTACTAGCTACCACAAACCCCGACGATACCAGAACTCCTACCAAAGGGGACAAAGGGAGAGCAAGCAGCAGAAGTCTCAGCCCTCCTCCTCCTCCAAAGTGCCCCTGGGTTTTTGACCATCCGGCAGAGAAAGCAACCACAGTGGGGGGAAGGCTAACCCACTTTGTGGAAACTTGGGAGGACATCTCGACGGACTACTGGGTACGGGATCATTCGCAAGGGATTCCACATCCACTTCTCACAATATGCACCCCCCCCCCCCGCACCACCAGTGAACAAGGCTCCAGAACATACAACTTCCCCCTTCTCCTCAGGGAAACGCAGTGCCTCCTGAAGCTAGAAGCCATAGAACCATCCTGGACACCCAGATCAACCAAGGTTTCTACTCTCGCTACTTCCTTGTGCTAAAAAATGTGAGGGGATAGCAGTCCATTCTCGACCTCAGACTATTCAACAAGCACATCCACAAGGAGAAGTTCCATATGCACTCCCTCGGAACCATTCTCCCCCTCATCCAAGACAGCGACTAGCTCACCTCACTGGACCTCCAGAATGCCTACACCGACATCCCCCCTGCACCCATCCCAGACAAAGTTCCTACACTTCACATTGGGCAACCAGCACTTCCAGTACAGAGCGCTATCATTCAGCAGTGCGCCTAAGCAAGGCAGGCATCCACGTCTTCCCTTACTTCGACGACTGGTTGATTGTGGCATGCTCACTAAAGGAAGCATGGGAAGCCCTCCAGACCATGGCATCCCTCCTACGATCTCTGGGCTTCCTCATCAACCTGAAAAAAAATCACACAGCTGGACCCCACACAAGCATTGGAGTTCATAGGAGCACAGATTGACACCATCAATCCAAAGCCTTCCTCCACCCGCAGAGGGCGGACAAGATAATCGCCCTGGCCACACAGATTGCAGGCGTAAGCACAACCTCAGCACGCTCCTTCCTATGCCTCCTTGGATATCTGGCAGCAGTGGTCCACATTATCATGCACACCAAGCTACACATGCGCCAACTCCAATGGCACCTCTGCCGACACTGGGACCAACACAGACAACCTCTGCAACACAAGATCCCCATGGACCGCCACACCAGGAGAACCCTTCTCTGGTGGCGGACAAAGTAAAGCCAAACCAGAGGATGGACCCTGCAGCCTCCACCAAGCATACATCACACTCGCCACAGATGCTTCAAAGATATGATGGGGAGCACATCTCCAAGACCTCTGCACCAAGGGGACCTGGTCGCCCACCAAGGCATGACTCTACATCAACCTCCTGGCACTATGGTCCATTAGGAATGCCCTGCGCACCTTCCAGCCTTGGATCCGGAACAGAGACACCCTGGTGCAAACAGACAACCAAGTGGCCATGTTCTACATCAACAAACAAGGAGGCACAGGCTTATGCCCCCTGTGCAGGGAGATCTACAGGATCTGGACCTTTGCCATCTGCATAGGGACTCGCCTCCAGTCCACCTACCCAGCTGAGGATGACAACATGCTAGTGGACAGCCTCAGCCAACAACTTGCACCTCACGAGTGGTCTCTAAAACACTCTGTCACGTCACACCTCTTTCTGCTCTGGGGTCGCACATCTTTCTGCTCTGGGGACAATGCCAAATGTCAAGCCTTATGTTCCAGGTGTTCCTCCCACTGCAGATCAGCAGTGGATGCATTCTCAGTTAACTGGAGCTTGTAGACCTGCTACATCTACCCACCTACACCTCTCATCACCAAGGCACTCCAAAGAGTCACACAAGACAGGGTGACAATCATCTTTGTGGCCTCTTCTGGCCCAGACAGCCTTGGTGCCTGCAGCTCCTGCAACTATTCAGCAGGCACATATGTCTGCTGATGCACCCAGACCTTATCACCCAGGATGATGGCTGACAGCTCTGGCACTCACCACGTGGATGTTGAAAGGGAGACACGGAGGCCTATCAACTATGACAGGATGACATGGAGGGCCTCCTGGCAGCCAGACACCTGGCAACCCAGCGATCCTATGCCGCAAAATGGGAAAGGTTCAGTGCATGGTGTGAGACTGAACGACAAAACCCATTTGCCTGCTCCACCCTGGCACTCGTGGCCCCTCCTCACCCTCTCCTGGGGGGGGGGCGCGGGTGTTTAAAGCCCTCCTCCATCAGGACACCTGAGCACCATAGCAGCATACCACAACAAAGTTAACAAGCTCATTTCAATTCACCCCCCTGGTGGCCTGCTTCATGCATGAATTCGACCACCTCTGACACCAGGATGGGACCTCAACATCGTCCTACAACATCTTACCGGACACCCGTTCAAACCCCTTGACCAGGCACCTCTGAAGTTTCTCACCTGGAAAGCCATCTTCCTGGTGGCCATCACCTCAGCGCGACACATCAGCGAACTGCCAGCACCGAACGACTACCCGCCGTATATGCAGATCCAGCACAACCAGGCCATCCTCGGGACACACACCAAGTTCCTACCCAAGGTGGCCTCGGCGTTCCACATCAACCAAGCCATAGCACAACCAAGCTTCCATTTTATTTTATTTAGTTATTTGAACTGTTTTATTTATATCGCCCCTTCCAATGATCAGGGGCGGGTTACATTGAACAATATATAAGCTATAAACTATATACAGGGAACATAACACATGCCATCTACACCCGGGATGGGTATAATGGGTATAGTGGTGGTTGACTAAAGCATATCTACATGGTAGAATGCAAAACTATATACATAATAGTGTGCAGTATATGTTCAGTAAACAGAGGTAGCTATGTGGGAAGATCAGCCTGGAATGATGTGCCGGGAGGAAGTTGATTTGCTGGATGACATGATTGTATAATGTTCAGGAAAGAGCAATGTTTTTAGTTCTTTCCTAAATTCCAGAAGGTCCTTTATTGATCTGATTGGATCTGTGAGGGAGTTCCAAAATGTAGGCATGGTATAGGAAAAGGCTCTATTACTAGTAGTTTGTTTTGCGGAATGAGGCTGAGGTTGCTAGTAAGTTTTAGTTTACTTTTTCTCCTGTTTCTGTTTTTTTGGTTGAGAGGACAGATATGCTATTTATTAGTTTATTAGTTTGAATATAGTGACTAAAGATTTCTATTTTATTCTACTGGCTACCAGGAGCCAGTGTAGATTATAGAGGATGGAGGATATATGATCTGTTAGTCTTGCCTTGGATATGATCCTTGCAGTAACATTTTGGGCTAATTGGAGCATGTGGAGGGTCATTTTAGGCAGTCCTTGCAGTATACTATTACAATAGTCCAGGTGAGGTGTGATGAGGGTCTGGACAACTGATCGAAAGTCATGGGTTTCAAGGAGGGGTCTGAGGTGCTGAATTGTCTTTAGCTTGTAAAATATAGTTCTTGCCGTATGTTTAATTTGAGTTGTCATCGAGAGTGATTTATCTATTATGATGCCTAGATATTTAACCTCGTCTTTGATTGGGACAATTGTGTCATGAAGTTTAAATGTTGTGGGTGGGGTGAAACTCTGATTTCTTGTTACGAATAGATTCTCTTTTTTTTTTTTTTGTAGGGGGGGGGGGGGTTGATATTTATGTGAAGATTATTTTCTTTTAGCCAGGATTCAGCTTCATCTACACAGTTAATGATATTTTGGTATGCGGGGGGTTTTATGTTGATGGGTGTGTAGACCATAATATCATCAGCATAGATGTGGTAGTTTATATTGTATTTCTTAAAAATTGGACATATACAGTAGGTTGAAGGTATATGTTGAACAGGAGGGCAGAGAGCGCAGAACCTTGTGGCATTCCCTGTTCTTTGGGGAAGGTGGAGGAGAGGTCCTGAGCTACGTTCACATAAAGCAATTGGTTAGACAGGTAGGATTTAAACCAGGGGTCTCAAACACGCGGCCCGCGAGAGCATTTTCTGCGGCCCGCAACGCCACGGAGTATTGTCCTGCTTTACGTTGCATTTTTGTCCTCCTGCTGTTTCTATATTTTTTTTACCTCGCGTGATTCCCGGGGCTGCATGGTGTTTCTCACGTCCGCGTCACACGCCTGCCCTCCACCAATGAGCGACAGGCAGGAGGAGGAGAAAAAGGAGGAGGGGGGGGGCCCGGGCCCAGAAGCAGTCTGAATAGCCACGAGGTACCAGCGCCTTGAAGAATCGCCTGCTTGGATCGCTTGGAGGATCGCCAGGGTGCACAGCTCTCCACGGCAGGTAAGGAAGCAGTCTGCCCAGCCCTGCCTCCCTCAGTCCCTCTCCTCTTCGGCTTTCAGAGCCGCGAAGGGAGAGCTTCTCCCTCGCGACTCTGTTAAGCTCGAGGGGGCAGAGGGGAAATTTCCCATAAGCCTCAGCCGGCTTAAAAGAGTCGCGAGGGAGGAACTCTCCCTTCGCGGTTCTAAGCCGAAGAGGAGAGGGACTGAGGCAGGGAGGGAGGGAGGGAGGGAGGGAGGGGGGGGGGGCCTGCCTGCCTGCCGGTGATTTTTTCCAAGGAGGGAGGGAGGGAGGGAGGGAGGGGGGGGGGGCCTGTGATTTTTGCCAGGGAGGGAGGGAGGGAGGGGGGGGCCTGTGATTTTTGCCAAGGAGGGAAGGAGGGAGGGAGGGAGGGGGAGGGGGGGGGGCTGTGATTTTTGCCAAGGAGGGAGGGAGGGAGGGGGGAGCCTGTGATTTTTGCCAAGGAAGGAGGGAGGCAGGGGGGGAGGGAGGGGGGGGCTGTGGGCTGGGGGGGTTAGAGCTGGTAATGTGCTGTGGGCTGGGGGGGGGGACAGAAACATTACCTGTTCTGACCCCCCCCCCCAGCCCACAGCACATTACCAGTTCTAAACCCCCCTGCACATTACCAGTGTGCTGTGGGCTGGGGGGTTTAGAGCTGGTAATGTGCTGTGGGCTGGGGGGTCAGAACTGGTAATGTGCTGTGGGCTGGGGGGGGGGGGTCAGAACCATTACCATTAATTTATAGTTTTATTTCTACAGTGCTGAGGTATTCTGTGTAATTCCTATTTGACATTGCTACTTGTTCTCTTTTCCCAGTAGGTCATGTATTCTCTGAAATGTATTTTTGCAGTGTTGCCTTTTGATAGGTAGGGTCTGGTGCTTTGTGAGTCCTGGTAGTGCTGTTATGATACGGGGGGTTTGCTATGGGTTCTAAATGGGCAGTGTTAGTAGTAGTTCCTAATGTGCCTGGCGGTTGGCACTGGATTATAGTAATATAGAAATTTTCTAGTCTTTCTTTATCCATGCACTCATTATGCAACATTATGCAAATATTTATGCAAATATTTATGCAAATGAGGCCCCTTATGCAAATAAGCCCCCCGTGTCTTATGCGGCCCCCGGGTTACTTTAGAAGTCCTCATTCGGCCCTCAAAGCAATTTGAGTTTGAGACCCCTGATTTAAACCATTTGAAGGTTGTTCCAGATATTCTTAGATGTGCCAGTCTTGTTAGGAGGGTGTTGTGATGTACATTATCAAAAGCAGAGGTGATGTCCAGGAACACCAGGAGGTATGGTTGGTTCGTATTTATCTAAGCCACAAAGGAGGGTATCGAATAGTACCAGGAGTAATGTTTCTACTCCATGATAAGGGCGGAACCCATATTGGTGTTCATCAAGAGGGGCATGACTATCGATAAAGTCCTGAAGTTGGATTTGGACAACTTTTTCTATGATTTTTGCTAAGAATGGGATGCTAGCAATCGGTCTATATGACGTAGGGTCATCCTTGTTAAGGGATCTGTTTTTGAGTATGGGACAAATAATAGCGTGTTTTTAGTGCAATTGGCATTGCACCAGAGAATAGAGAATGATTGACAATTTCCAAAATAAAAGGTGCTAGTTCAGTTTTCGTTACTTTGATCCATGAAACTGGACATGGGTCAAGGTGTGACATGGTGGTGTTAATTTTGGTTATTGTTTCTAGGGTATGTTTTACACTAATGAGGTGAAAGGCTTGCCATTTAGCAGGTGTGAGGTGTAGTTCTCTGAAGGGGGGATGGTTAGGGGATCTTTGCTCTTTAATTTTGTTGCAAGGTGGTTTGCCATTGTCTGGGGGAACCGTACAGGAGGGGCGCTGGACTGCACCCGTGCCCTCGGGATCTACATTGACAGAATGAAAGCCACACACAAGTCATCCCAATTGTTTCTTGCCTATGTCCTGAACAGACTGGGCACACCGGTGACACAGTGCACACTGTCCAGGTGGCTATCCGACTGCATCGCATACTGCCACATACGAGCGGATGTCCATCCAGAGGAAAAGGCACATGCCCACCAACTGTGGGGCATGGCAGACACACTGACGCACCTGCACAATGCGTCCCCAGCGAACATCTGCAGTGTGGCCACCTGGGTCTCCATTCATACCTTCACCAAACACTACTGTCTCGACCGCTCCCTGGATTCCTCTACCTCCTTTGGACAAGGGGTCTTACACACGGCAGAGCGACAGGCCAGAGCAACAGAGGGCCTTAGCATGCCCTCCAACCCTGGCTTGGCATAACGCCACCACAGACCAATGTTATGCCACTGTTGCTACGCTGCTATTACTTGTTGTTGTCCCCACTGATCCTAGTTGGGTTACTTGGGGCTTGTCTTCCAATAATTACAAACTTGAAGTTCCTTCTTATGGCTTCTCTCTTTGACAGTTGCATTCTTGAAGTTTGTTCATATGACATTTGTTCCTGTGCTTGCACTTTTTGTTTTATTGTACTCTTGAATAAATTGTCTGGCTTTGCACCTGTACCCAGGTTGTTCCCCTTCATTGTCTCTTCTAACCACAGCATCCCCGGAATGTGGTGGGGAGCCTCTTCTCAGGACAATACTGCTACTGCCTCCGCACCCCATCTGGCTTGGGAGTTACCTAGGCGTGGCTGACTCAGACTGCTTGTCCATGGAGAAAGTGAAGTTACTTACCGTAATGGGGGTTCTCCGTGGAAGCAGGATGAGTCAGCCATGCCACACCACCCGCCTCGTCTGAGTTGAGCCCACTCAGCTAGGAAAATACTGAAGTAAGAATGGCCAGGGATAGGAACAGGAAGGGGAAGCAGGAATCTCGGAGGAATTTAAAAAAAAAAAAGAATTCTTCTGAGCTACTATCAGCCTATTCAGCCTATCAGCTTCAGCGCCTACAATTATTACAAAACACAGCAGCACGTCTCGTTACAAATGCTCGGCGGTCTGATCAAATCACTCATCACCTTTCACCTTCATTGGTTACCCCTTCGATATAGGTTTCAATACAAGTTTCTCATTCTGACGCATAAGAACATTAGATATGCCATACTGGGTCAGACCAAGGTCCATAAAGCCCAGTATCCTGTTTCCAACAGTGGCCAATCTAGGTCATACGTACCTAGCAGTTTCCCCAAAAGACACAGGTTCCGCAATGCTTGTATTGGGTCAAGCATTGATATCCTGGGTCCCTTCTTAATAATGGTTTATGGACCTTTCCTCCAGGAACTTGTCCAAATCTTTTTTAAACCCAGCTACACTAACAGCCTTTACTACATCCTCCGGTAACAAATTCCAGAGTTTGATTACACGTTGAGTGAAAAAATATTTTCTTTTATTATATTCTCTTATATACTGTGTTATTCTGCATGAGTGCGGTTTACATTGAACAAACTGAAATTACATTGAACAGGGCATTATAACTTGGAAATAACTATTTTACAGGGAACATGGGCTATGGAGGGTAAAGTGGCTTGCCCAAGACCACAATGAGCACCTGTGGGACTAGAAACCCCAGTCCTTCTGGCCCAAGGTTGCTGTCCTCTAGTGGGATCTGAACCCCTGACCTTCTGGCCAGAAGTAC
The DNA here is from genome assembly GCA_033557465.1 of Ichthyophis bannanicus. Taxonomy (NCBI): domain Eukaryota; kingdom Metazoa; phylum Chordata; class Amphibia; order Gymnophiona; family Ichthyophiidae; genus Ichthyophis; species Ichthyophis bannanicus. Next base: position 62,599,243 of record CM066045.1, read on the forward strand.
CTTGCCCCAACCACTAGGCCACTCCTCCACTCCTCCACTTATTAGTCTTAAATAGTTTACCCTGTAGCTTCATTGCATGTCCCCTAGTCTATCTATATTCTGATAACGTAAACAATCGATCTACGTTTACCCGTTCCACTCCGTTCATTAATTTATAGACTTCTATCATATCTCCCCTCAGCCGTCTCTTTTCCAGGTTAAAGAGCCCTAACCTTTTTAGCCTCTCTTCATAGGAGTATCCTTCTATCCCCTTTACCATTTTGGTGGCTCTTCTCTGAACCTTTTCTAATAACTCTATATCCTTTTTAAGATACAGCGACCAGAATTGCACACAATATTCAAGGTGCGGTCTCACCATGGAACGATATAGAGGCATTATAATATCTTTTGTTTTATTTTCCATTCCTTTCCTTATGATACCTAGTGTTCTATTTGCTCTCTCGGCCACCGCTGCACACTGGGCCGAGGGGTTTTAACATGTTATCCATAATGACGCCTAAATCTTTTTCCTGGGTGGTGGTTCCCAATGTGGAACCTTGCATTGTGTAAGCATAGTTTGGGTTGTTCTTCCCTAGGTGCATAACTTTGCACTTGTCCACTTTGCATAGGACACTCATACATCAAATCCACTTTATCTGGCTAATCTCATCTCTCTTCATACCCCTTATCGACAACTTCAGTCATTACATGCTAATCGGCTTTCCTTACCTTCTCCCTACCAGGCCCATTTGGAACAAACCCATCATGCTGCCTTCTTTCTTGGTCCCTCACTCTGGAATGCTCTACCTCTTCCCTCTGTCTGGAACCTTCCTACCCAAAATTTAAAAGTTTACTAAAAACCAATCTATTCGAACAGGCTTTTGAGCTTCCCTGTTGACAACCCTACCTAGCTATTGTTTGTTGTCTTCTTTTGCTGACTTTACTACTCCCTCTGCTCCTCTCCAATAATGTAATGGCGTTCCTTTCCTTTTTCTATGGCATAGACATGTTTATTGTAAACCGCTCTGTCTCGACAATGACGCTATATCAAATGTATAAATAAAGAGAAAGATAATTGGGAGAGCTATTTTGGTCCCAGAGGGTGACACACCTAGGTATGGCTGACTCATCCTGCTGTCCACGGAGAACCCCCGTTACAGTAAGTAACTTCACTTTCCCCCTCTGCTCTTGAAGGGAGTGATGGCTGGCTTGTTTGCAATATTGTAAAACACCCTAATCCCATTCCTCCCACTGCCATCTCTATCTGTTCCAAGCATCCTTGATTCTGTCACACTACAAGCTTTTACCACCTCTGCTTGTCCCAAGCATTTTAAGACTCTTCCCTGGTTTGGTTTCTAGTAGACTATTCCAGGAATAAATCACCCTTTCAGTAAAAAAAAAAAAAAATCTTCTCATGTCTTCTCTTCACCTTCATAACACAACCTTTTCTTATTGACTTTCCTGCTGGCTGCTGCTATACTGAAGCCTGTGCAATATTTAAAAGGTTCTGTCGTACCCCCGCCCCATCCCTTCTTTCCTCCTGGGAGCTATATTTTAAGCTTCTCGTTGTAGGTTTGTGTTACAGGCTCATTGCAACAGGCACTTGTCTGTACTACTTCTAGCATTTGCATACAAGCACATATTAACATCTAACTCCCAGAACTGAACACCATACTCAAGTTGGGATCTCACTAGTGACCTCTGCAAGGGCAATGGGCCTTCTTTTTCCTGTCAATGGCACCTCTATTAATGCAGCAGAACATACTATTAGCTTTCCTTATTATTTCATTGCAACTTTCCAGTCATCTAAGATGCAGACTCCAAGATCTTTTTCTTCTTTGACATTTTCCACTTCTTTTCCTTCATAATGATAAGCAGTTTGCAGCTTGGACATTTTTGTGCCCCAAAAGTTGTCCCCACTTGTCTTAAGGAAATCGGAGCTAGTTCTTTAGACAGACAAAGGGGGTAAAGCCGGGACTGGATCAGTCTATCATTCGGTCACTTGAACTTTGAAGGGAAGGACTCGGATTCTCTAGGCCAGTGCAGATATTAGATATACTGGGACCCAAAGCAGCGCCAGGCACAGGGCCAGTGTCAGACATACGGGAGCCCCAAAGGGCACCATCAGACTATGATTCCTTATGCTTGAGGTTTCCTGCGACTTGGGGATCCAGGGCAATTACCCTGTTTGGCACCCTGATGCGCTGCTTCATTGACAACACCCAGCTTTCAAAGGGAGTCCTTGTGGCACTTGGGTCCAGGGCAATTGCTCTACTTGTGCTCCTGAAAGTTGTCCCTGCTCCAGAATGTCTTTCTAGTGGTGAAAAGGCAACATCAAGGAATCAAAATTGAATTTTTGCAGATACAAAGAGGCAATAGGGCAGTAGCTACACAAAATGGAGTCCCAGTTAAGTATTGCTTTAAACACCCCCATCTCTCCTTTTCCTTAGTCTGTGACACACAAGGCCAAACTTAAAAGGGGAGTGGGCCAGGCATCTTCACTTTAGCACCCAGGTGGCTACCCCTTATCATGGTCCCGAAAGGAAATTTACCAGGAAACAGATGGCATATAAAATATATGAGAATGGCTTTGAAAGAGAAGAGAACCTTGAAGTAAAATAAAAGTGAATTTTCCTTAGTTATTCCACCAAATAACAGAATTAAGGTAGCATTGCAATAATACAGATCCAGCCATTAGAAGGGTGGACCTCAACAAGATGGTACCGATGCAGAGTTCATGGTCTTCAAGAATCAGGTCAAAGTGCACCTGACTGACCATCGTAGAGGCAGGCTGCCTGTGGCATATCTGCTTAAGAAGCTCACCCCTCAGGGACCAAGATGGCAACCCTTACAGGCAGATTTTAATGTTTCTGTTGAAGTTCTCTGTTGCTACAGTATGGTGCAATCCCTGAGCAATGGCTAATCTCCAGGATGCAGAGTTCCAGGCAAGATAACTTCTTAAGAGGGGAATGCAAAATGTTGTTAAGTAGTTTGATTTTCGTAAACTGAATACCACCCCCCTAATCTGAGGAAGGAACATTTCAATGTGATGGATTTTATGAAGCCACCAGATCAGCTCTGGGAAGGAATCCAAAATGGATTCCAAGCTGAAGGAAGAACAGTGGTTGGGCTTCTTTCAAGATGGATTCTTCCTGAGAAACTTTCCTACCCATCTTACCCCACTCCCCAAAAATTAACTACTGAAAACAAGGTTATCCATGAAGTTTCAGCTCCAGACTAGAGGTGCTCAGGCCACAGACAGAAAATCACGCCCAGCGAACTGATAACTAAGAAATGTTGTTTCTTCAAGCTAAGAGGTATCACTGGACAAGTCAAACCTACACATGGTGAGACACCGAAAAAATTTATAGGCATAAATGTCAGCCAGTGGTAGGGGGTCTCTGTCAGCCTCACATCAGTGCCCTCTCTTGAACTTTGGTCAGCATTAGAGTTTCCCCCTCTTCATGACTGAAAGTCACAGAACATCACTTGGTCCTTCAGTAGGCAGGGAAGTATGGTATGTTGGGGACATCTTATACTGTTTAGTACCATCCCAATGAAGGGAGTGAGGGGGGAATTTTTTCAGTTACTGTGCACAACCCAAGAGGACATGTTACTACCCACTGGGTGTCCAGAGCACTGATGTTCTACTCAGCACTGGATCTAGGGTTGCCAGATAGCTCCAAATTTGCTCAACATGGTTGATCTAGTTCTGAGTTCAATCTATTGCAAGTGGGGACTTGTTCTGATTCTCTAATTGGATTCCATAAGAAAAACAAGACTACAATTCCCTCCATGCAATGGGGTAAACCCAGGACAGAAGAACCTTGTCCAGAGACTCCAGAGCCAATTAACATCCTTAACTGGACCAGGTGCACCAGGAAAAATCATTCTCTTTAAAATGTTTTCTCCAGACCCAGCCCTGTTTTTAACAAGCTCAACTTTCACTATGTGCCAAGGGCTCATTTGGCAACAAGACAAAAGTTTTCTGCAGAGCAAAAGCAAGCAGCTGGACTGTATTTCTCAGGTAACACAACTCTTCCCTTACTGAATGCCCCCGAGCTCAGGTGGCTGTTTGTTTGTTTATTTCTGTCAGGTTTTGGGGCCAGGCCAGGATGGTTGAGTGGCTTTATGTCACTTAATGTGTTGTCATCAAAAACCTCTGGAACCTGTCCAGATCATAATGCAGCGCAGTACCCGTGACACTACAGGAACAAGGCGCCAGTCCAGCCTTGGCATGTCCTAGGGTTGCATTCATGAAATCTGGATTTTGACAGCACTCGACAAGGCACGCGTCCTTTCACATGGATCTCCTGTTTCTAACCAATTTCCTTTTGAGCAAGTAAATGCATTCAGTGATCTCACATTTCACAATTTGTGGATCCTCAGCTAGGAATGGCTGATTTACCCCTTGTGACCGTGGTGTAAACTGCACCCAAGCTGCCCCTGAACTGCAGGGGGGTCCAGAAAAAGAGGGCCCACCCACTTATTGCCATTTCCATATCTTCTGAGGTGGATCCCCCACCCTGCCTCCAGGCTGATATACTAGAGTCAGTGGGTGTCTTTAGCCTGGGCCTGTAGACTGGGTGCACAAGATCTAGGGATGGGTGATAGGTAGATGTTCCATTCAATTTGTTTAATTCTAAGGCACTCGGGCAAATAAACTGTTATTGCCTAAATGTAAAACGCGTCTAGTTGGAGGAATCTGGGAACAGCAATGAGTGGTGACAGGGAGCGTGGGTTTAACGTCACAGTATTTGCACAGTGCTGGAAGCGCACATGGCTATGCTTATATCTATAAATATCTCCCCACAGAGCTTCACATCAGCATCCTTGGCTTTACAGCACCTGCGCTCTCTTACCACAGGACCCAGCTATTATGAATGATCAATCTTATTAGTTATTACCTTTTAAAAAGGTATCGCCTGACATTCTTTTTAGACCTTTATTTCCATGCTTTTAAGAAGACTAAGACAGCTGCTACACCATTTCACTCAGTGGCAGAACAGGTTTCCCCAAATCATGAGACCTGTAAAAGAAATTTTCAAAATCCAGATGGTTCTTGCTGTAGTCTGAGCAGCTTGTGCCAGAAGAGCAGGAATAACATTCTTTGACCCAATTTTAAAGTACCCCTGTCTCCTTTCTCATCCCTCCTGAAGGCCCACAGGGTTCCCAATGAATGAGTAGGAACCTAAGATGTGCCATACTGGGTCAGACCAAAGGTCCATCGAGCCCAGCATCCTGTCTCCAACAGTGGTCAACCCAGGCCACAAATACCTGGCAGGATCCCAAAGAGATGGATGGTCAATCCTAGGGATACATGGTGATTTTCTCCGCCTGGCTAATAATGGTTTATGGACGTCTCCTCCAGGACCTCGTGTTTTTATACCCAACTATCCTAAGCAGTGGAATAAAAACGTTCTCCCAAGATTTTAAAATATGCTGACTACTAGTTTAATGGAGTGTCTCCTAGTGCTGTGAAAAGGTAAATAAGTTCCCTATCTACCTGTTCCACCCAGCTCACAATTTTATAGACCTCTATCATATCCCCTTTCAGCCATCTCTTCTTAAAGCTGAAGAGCCCAAACTATTTTGGCCTTTCCTCATTGGAGAACTGTTTCATCCCCTTTGTCATTCTACCCTCTACCTTTTCTAATTCCGATATATAGTTTTTGAGATTCAGTGACTAGAATTGCTCACAATACCCAAGGTGTGGTTGCGCCATAGAGGGAGACAAAGATATTGTGATCGTGGCTTAATTTCTGGGGGAACAGTCTGGAATGCAGTTGCAGCACTTCTTTTCGGACTCCAGAGCTGCAGGGTGTTCTCCTTCAGTCTTTCCCTTCTGGATAGCCTGCAAGGAAGAGGAGGGGAATCTGAAACAGAGCAGAGAACAGTCACCCTAAGCCCTAATCCAGCCCCTCTTCTCCTTTTGGTCTTGTCCCTGGCCCACCCACCACCGCCTCTAGCTCTGCTGTTCAACTTCCTTTTTTTTATTTTCCATCCCTTTCCAAATAATCCCTGAGCAGAACATTCTATTTCTGTGTTAATCCACTTGGATATGTGCAATTAGAGGTCAACAAATAAGTTGTAGGTGATGCCTTTTGACTGGGCTAACGAAATATATTTTTGACAAGCTTTCAAGCGCTATGGACCTGAAGAGGAGAGTATAGCTCTCTAAAGCTTGTCAAAAATATATTAGCCCAATCAAAAGGTCTCACGTAGAACTTGCTTGTTGACCTTTTATTTACAAATAATTCCTAACATTTGTTTTTCTTTTCTGACCACCCCCTACACTGAGCTGAGGATTTCAACATAGTGTCCACGTTGACTCCAAGACCCTTTCCTTGATGAGGATTCCTCATATGGAAACCACATCATGTACCTGTAGTTAGGATTATTTTTTCCTATTTGCATCACTCTACACTTGTCTACATAAGCAAAGTGTGATTATGGCTGTTCATATACCCTTGTTTGCAAAGTCAAGAAAAATAGCTTTACGAGCCGTGAGCTGCACAGAAAGACATCAGCTGTCTGCTCTTTCGGGATTGTAGTCTCACAGAGCTGTATGAATCCCCGAAGATGGTAAAATGGCAGCAACAGAGCAGGAAATTCAAGTCCAGGTCTGATTTGTGATGTTTTTATATTTCCTCTTCCTGTTGCCACTGGGAATCAGCGGTCCCCAAGGGAAGGGCAGCAGTTCCTGCCAAGGTGCCCTCCCCAAGCTAAGGCTACATGGACACTCCTGCTGGCCTGATCCCAGGATTATATAAGAAGGGCGCTCTAAGAACTAGTTAAACAGCAGTGAGACGTTTCATTTCAAAAATGCCCCTTTGTTCTGGGAGCACCTCCCAGCTCTAGTGTGTGCCATAGCACTGGGCGATCACTCCTGTGCACAACCAATCTGATCAGCTGGGATAGCTCTCTGGAAAGCCTGCCAGGGCTCAGGTTTTCAGATTTAGTGTGTCTGTGTTTGCAGTATGCCTAGAACTCAGATAGGAGACTGGCCAACATATTCCAGGTCATCAGTGACAGCCACTGTTCCCTCTAAGTTGTGCACGTGTGCGCGCGCACACACCTTGCCGAGCGAGCGCACATACTTTATAACAGAGCGCACAAAAATTACGGTTCTGATTCTGATAGAAAACAACACAGACATGTTAAAATTTAAAAGTTGTTGTGTATTTACGGTTTTCACAAGTTCTACAATATTATCTAGTGCAATCAATGTGGTGTACATACTGTATTCTGACGTGTAGTCAAATTTTAAAGTATAGAACTCCAAGTGTCGTTATGTGCCGCACAAAAATTTAAACTTCCTTCAAAAGCTGCACAGCTGATATTTTATGCGCACACAGCCTACAGAAAATTAGAGGGAACATTGGTGACAGCCGAGGCGTTCCTGGTTTTACCCCCCTGTTCATGTCAGGATCTGTAGTTATGGTTATCAAAAGATACAGCAGAATTAGAAGAGGTACAAAGAAGGGTGATAAAACATGATAAAGGATGAAACAACTCCCCTATGACTATGACAAAAGGCTAAAAAGGTTAGGACTCTTCAGCTTGAAGAAGACACAACTGAGGAGGTATGATAGAGATGTATAAAATCTGAAGTGGAAAGGAACAGGTAAACGCAAATTGATTACTTTTGTAAAAAGTACGACTAGGTGAGCACACCATGAAGATACAAGTAGCACATTTAAAATGGAGGAGAAATATTTTTTCATTCAACCCATAGTTAAGCTTTGAAATTCATTGCCAGAGGATGTAGTAAAAGCTGTTAGTGTAGGTGGGTTTAAAAGATGTTTGAACAACTTCTGGAGGAAAAGTCCATAAACCGTTATTAAGGTAGGCTTGGGTAAAGTCACCGCTTATGCCTGGGGATAAGCAGCCTGGAATTTGTCTACCTTTTTCGGATCCTTCTACAGTAGGTACTTGTGACCTGGATTAGCCATTGTTGGAAACAGGATACTGGGCTCAATGGACCTCTGGTCTCACCCAGTATGATAATTCTTATGTTGTTCACTATATAGAGAGGGAAATGGGCTACACAGCTTTTGTGCAGCTGGTATGAATTTCGGTCAGTGGTAGGAGTTGTATTTAATTTTCTGATCTAGAGTCGAGCTGATAGATCTCTGCAATGAGGTTGCAAGTGGCATGACCACATCATGCCCTTTCTGTAAAAACTGCACTGGCTACCAGTAGCCTATCGGCCAAATGTAAAACTTGCTCTCTGCTTTTCAAGGCTCTCAGACAAAATGGGCCAGAATACTTAGCCCCCTACACACCTTTTGAGGCCTCTAGTCGTCTCGAGCAACATCACTAACTGCCAAAGGGAATCCCACTTTATGATACCCTCCATTACAAGCTTTCTGCAGAGTAACCCCAACGCTCTGGAACTCGCTCCTAGAGGGGCTACATCTAACTTGCAACTACCTCTACTTCAGAAAGCTTAGCTCTTCTCTTTAAGCTTTTAATGGCTACAGTGCCTGACTTTCCATTCACTCCTACTGCTTCAGGACTAGTTTGCTGTATACTCTGAAACTATGGCAGATCCACATATCTCATTCTTCTGTGTATATAAGGTTACCTAGTGGTGTTTGGCCCTATGCCTTTGTCTCTGCCCTTGCCCATCTTGTCTGTCTGTCTGTGTGTCTTGACTGCACCTGTCCTCTCCTTCTGCCTATTGGGATGTTTTATTGTATGGTGCCAATATTGTGACTATCCAATGTATATCATATGAATAGTCTACTGTGTTATGATCATTTGTACTGTTCTGACCTCGTGAGTATCCTATCTATATCATTTGTAGTTTGCTGACATTGTATCATATTTCTGTTGTTTGAATGTTCTACTATGCTATTTTAAGATGTAAATTACTAATTCATATTGGTATCTATTTGCCTACTTCGTTTCTCTCACTGTTCTAATTGTCTATTGTCTGTTGTACACCGCCTTGGGTGAATTTCTTCATAAAGGTGGTTGATATAGGCTAATAAATAAATAATTGCATTATTGTTGTTAAGTGCCGTCAAGTCAATGTCAATTCCTGGCAGCCTCTGGATAGTTGACCTAAACTTTATTGTACTGATCTATCTCATTGTTGGCCTTCCTTTTTTACGGTGTCCTTCTACCTTGCCAAGCATTATGTGTTTCTCTAATGATCTCTCTTTGCATGGTGTCCAAAGTATGAAAGTCAAAGTCTTGTCATCTGAGCTTCTTACGTTTGATCTCCTCTAGTACTGACCGGTTTGTTCTTCAGGCAGTCCACGATATTCATCACCAGCACTAAAATGCATTAAGAGGCTGATTTACTAAGCTTTTCCTTTAATAGACACATCATTCAGGCTCTAAGTCTGTACACTAATCCTGTCTCTATTGGTGACAAATCTGTGGTTCTTTACTCTTTCGAGAGAGACTAAACACGTATTTGGTTTCACCAATATTGTCCCTTAACAGTGCCCTCTTATCCCGCACTCTTGTGATCCAGTCCTGGTTTGCTACAGTGCATATTGCGGATTTTAGTTCAGACTTCCCTGAAAAATCCCATTCCTAAGGTTGCCACCTCCCTGAGGTCAACCCTGTGAAGCTGATCCAGGCCTAGTTTTGCCCTCACTGTATGCAAGGATCTGCACTGTTGCTGCATTAGTGATGACGTGCCCCTCAGTGGGCTGCATTAAATGACTCCCACTAATGGGGAGGTGGTGGTGAGGATGCAGAGCTGCCAAGTTACCCAGTTCCAGGAGAGAGATTTACTGCCAGTTCTGGTTTTCAGTGCAGTGCAGTGCAGTCCCTAAATTTACCCATTGGAATCGGTGCTGCACATCCCATAGTGCATCAGAATAAGATGGTCAGAAATCCAGGACTAGTTTAAAATCTCATTCCTGGAACTCGGGAGAGGGAAGGAGCGAGAGATGCGTGAAAGCTTCTGTCACAAAGAGTTGTTTTGGGAGTCTTGGGATGTGCTAGATGCAGTCCGTGGAACACAGGTTTCCCATCTCTGCCATAAAGGAAAGTAGAACCTATATCGTCATTCAGGTAGGACGGGGTCAGTCTTTCTGGGATGACCTGGGTTAGGGGGCAACTCTACAAAGAACCAAGTAGGGAGATGTGTGGTCATGGAAGCCCATGTACTATAACATTGTATGATGTCGATCAGGGCCAGTCCGGGGTCAGTGCAAGGTACTGGGCATTCCAGGCATAACTGCAGTCTTATGCCCCCACCATCCAGATTTTGATAATTAAAATCAGCAGTCATGATCATCTGGATACCATCCTTCCAACCAATAATCCCGTAAAAATGCATCATTGGACATCATACTTGTAAACCTTGAACTTTGCTTTGATCCACTCTTCCCCCCGGTAAGAGAATGTGCTGATGGCTCTCGGAGTTTGTCTGGCTGGCAGAATCTATGGTTTTGCTCTGACCTCGGTTGCTCTTTGTTGCCCCCCAGAAGCTGCTGCCCTAGGCGATCACCTTGTCTAGCCTAATGGTTGATTGAAAAGCAACATCACAGCCTACAGACTTCAGTGTTTTCCAAGACCCTTATTATGAGTACACCTCTGCACTACTGAATGAGGGGCACAGAAGACCCTACATTCAACTGTAATATGATGGATTTATTTATTTATTGGGTTTTTTATACTGCTTTATCATTTCAGTCAAAGCGGTTTACATTATAGCTTAAACTTGGTAATGTATATTAACAGGGACATTGATAATTTGGGATTTTTTCCTGAGGTAATGGAAGGTTAAGTGACTTTCCCACGCGCACACCTTGTGGCCTTGGGCACTGAACCCTGGTCTCTTGGTTCCCACGCCAGTACTCTAACCATTAGGCTATTCCTCCACTCCTGGTGACTGGATACTGTAGACCCCTCTATCCAACAGAGTCCAGCTCAAGCAGCTGAAATAAACCGGCCAAGAAATAAAGGAAAAGCACCCAGTAGTGCAGAAGTAAAAAACCAGGACCATTTAAAAAAAAAACCAACTCTAGAGAATCAAGGGGATGGAAGGGAAAGTCATCATGCAGAACTGTGTTTAATATTTATGCTTGCAAAAAATCCTGGAGCAGAAAATGGGTTGCACTCTGAGGGAGCACGCCTTCATCCCTGCCCTCGTTCAGATTCCTTCTACTTTTGCACTTATGTAAGCAGATGTGCCCTTGCCTGCACTATAAATGCCACTAATAACCGGGGCTCTGGGCCTGGGCATTGCGTCTTCCTAGGCTATCTCCTAGGTGCTGTTTGGAATGTTAAGTGGCACCGTCTTAGTTTCATGTTCCAGTTTCTTGTTACATCAGTCTCTGTTTACCTTGGAGATGGCTAAATACCGAGTAGCTGTTTCATCTAATCAAATAATATGGGGCAGATAGTACAGCCGCACCTCTGTAAAAGGGATCTCGTGGCAAAGCAGCTTCTCTAATAGACTTTGAAGGTTTGTAATAAAAGTCTTTTCTTTAAAGAAACCATTTTAATTTGGACAGATATTCCAGTGCAGAAAAGGATGTGCAGCCAAGGTCAGCCCTACCAGTGTGCAGACTAGGCAGTTGCCTAAGGTGGCAGAATTTCTTTTTAGGGTGGGGAGGGGTGTGTCACAGCAGGACTGCAGCACTTAAAGGCCACTGTGAGAATGGCGTGAAAGCTTTCAGCGCAGCCTGTGTGTCCTTGCTTCAGCTCTGCTGCCTCCGATCCCCTCTGATAGGAGATACTGATCATGGGAGGGAGAGGAAAGGGGAGATGTGATGCTGTTCATCTTGGAGGGAGAACTAGGGAAGGGAAGGACATGGCGGGCACTGCACAGGGGGATAGGGAAGAAGAGATGGCTGGATGGTGGGGGTAGGGAAGAGGAGGGGAGATGCTGTACTACACGGAGGGGAAGAGCCTTGAGCTACCCCTAGGGAAGGCCATCCCTGAAATTTTTTTTTAAAGTCCTCTCCCCACCTCATGGATATACAGTCAGACCCTGAATTAGGCACCAACAACATAGGCGATTGCCTAGGGTGCCAAAGAGGAGCCTGCTCCCACTTCCTTTAGGCCTATGTGCATGTACTGCTTCAAAGGGCCCAGAGGCCTTCCTCTGCTCCTTGTCTGGCTCTCCGGTGTTTTTGGGATCTCTGAGAATTCTTCCCCTGTTCTCTAGAATCTGCTGCCTGATCTTGCTTATGGACGCCAAAATCTTAAATCAACCCTATCTAATATGGATTACTAGAATTAGACAGGGCTTCCTAAACCTGTCCTGGAAACTCCACAATCCCTCACGTTTTCAGGCTATCCAAAATGCATATGTATGAAATTTACATGAGATCAAGCCTATGTAAATTTATTTCATGCACATTCATTATGGATATCCTGGCTCATTGTGGGGTCACCAGGTCTAGTCTGGAAAGACCTACATTAAAATAACAAAGCCTGGCCTTCGGAGCCGGCCCCAGAGTAGGTTCAAGGTGTTGGTGCCCTAAGCAAACCTTAAGTCTTACGGCCCCTCTTTCCCTGGCTGTCAGAATCTATTGTTTAGCTTTGAATACCCTGCTCTTTGCCGCCCCCCCCCCCTCTCCAAAGCTGCTGCCCTAGGCAACCACCTAATTTGCCTAATGGTTGGGTCATCCCTGCTGGCCTTGTTAAAGCACAAAAGCTGTGCAGCCTTGGAAGTCCATTCTTCCATATTCGTCTCCCCTCCCCCTTACAGCAGGTGTGAAGGCTGGACTATCCCTCCAGCACTGTGTGTGCCCCTCCCCATGCTGAAACCTAAAATGATAAGGTCTCAGGTGAAGGCACCTTGCAGCCATTTAAATTATATGAAATGTACAATGGCTATTAGAATTCAGAACGGTCTATTTTTGTCCAGGGTATTCAGGAAACTTATGTATAAAATGGAGAATAACTTCCTTATTAAATCAAACCCAGTGTTATCGGTTATGTAAGATCTCAGCTCTTTATTTAATATCTCAAGTGCCACAGGTGGATATTCTGTTCACTGGAACGCCCTATCAAGGGCATAATGCTGCTTAGGCGAGCTCTCAGAAACTCCCTAGACTGGTCTGATGAGGTGTTTAAATTAAACACATTGCAAATAAAAGCAGTAGGCTAAAGAAGCAACCCACGATGCACACCTGGCTTAGAAGTGAGGTTCACAACTGTTATGGTATGTGCAAAACTAACCTATTTGGAGAAACTGCCCTGAAACAACAACAAAAAATATCTTGTGTGTATTCTGGTGGTTAGTGGTAGATAAAGTCAATACTCAGCCACCTAGTGGCCCAGTTCCTGGAGGGAGAACTAAGCTAGTCCTGGCTAACACCCACCTCTTGGTGCACTGTGGTAATTGCAGGGCTTGGTGTCAAACCAAACTACAAGTACCACAATCCCTTGGGCATAAGTTCAAAAACCCAAAGCTGGCTAAATGTCTCAATTCAGGCCACTAAAGAACTACAACACACAGCAATAGGAAGGGACCTTGGGAATTTCAGGTACTGCTATGGTGCCAAGCTAAGTTCTGGGATTACCATGCTGGTGGGACATCATGTGTTGCATTTTGAGATGCTTATGTGCCAATACAATAAGGGGGAAGGCGTCTGAATTTCCTGGGCATTTTGATAATCTAATTAGGTTGAGGTGTGCACTATGACAAGTGGGAAGTGCCAAAGTAACTGGATGTGATACGTCATCCCAGTCACCAGAACAAAAACATGAAGCACTATGTAGTCCAAAAAAAAAAAAAAAAAGGAATTATTGAGTATGTAAAGACAGTTTGTGCAATAGCTTAGAAAAGAAGGTCCTTGACCAAGGATCAAAATTGCCAAACAGTACAAATTCACCCTCTGTGCACACATCCTTTCATACAATCATAAGATAAGGAGACGGGGCATTTACCAGTGGTATGAAGAGATTCTGGAGTCTGTTTCAAGTCTGGAAAGGAAGAGTTGTCACAGTCGGGTTGGTGTGGTTGACGCCTTGCACCCAATGTCATTGTCATGTGTTGGCGCTGCTCTAGCACAGTCAACAGGTCTGTGTTGAGCAAAAGTCTCTACTGTGTGCTCTTCTAGAAAGGTAATTGCATGGGTGTTGGAGTTATATGCCTTAAATTGCGCTACAGAGCACTATTTGAGGTCATTAGTAATTATCTATGACATACAGGAGCGGTGCTTATGTTTTATGGAGACACATTTTCTCCTGCACACACCATTGGACGACTGGTTTATGAGGGAGAGAGACAGAAACATTTGTAGTGAGGTACAAAGATAATTTGTGGTTTGTAGAAAATGTCTATAATCATACCTAAGGTCATAAAGGACTTGGGATTTTGGCTAATGCTTCCAGTTCTAGTTTCAGCAAATGCTAAAGTGAAGTGTGATTATAGTTGTTCTTAATCACTTGTTTGCAAAGGTAAGAAAAATAGCTTTAAGAGCCTTGATATGCACAGGAGGACATCTGTTTGCTCTTTCAGGATTCTTACATAGCTACATGAGTCCCGATGATGGTAAAATGACAGCAATAGGAGCAGGAGCTTCAAGTCATCGTCTGATTCTGAATGGTTTTTCCTCCTCTATTTGCTGCTATTGGGAACCAGCAGCCCCTCCCCAAGCTAAGGAGACCTGTACACTCCTACTGGCCTATGTGGGCTAGCAAAGGCAGCGACTAATCCCCCCACATCTCGAGCTTATACTGAAGGCAAAAGAGAATAGATCTTGGTTAGCATGTTTGCCAGCTTTTTTTTTAATACTATTTGACTGTCCCTACTGATCAAAGTGAACTTGTTTTTAATTATGTGGACCCTAAGGTTGCCACAACTGGCTCCATCCCATCCGGACAAGCTGAGCCTGTCCTGGTTTTGCCTTGCAGCAGCTACAGACCTGCCTTTCATGGAGAAATTGAAGCTGTCATAAGTGTTGCTAGCAAAGCCAAGACTGGCTTGTGCCAATGACATGGAGCGTTTGATTACTCTAAATCTGAATTGAGAGACTACAAAAATATCACATAGGACTCTTATTTAATGCTTTTATCCCATGGTCACTTAACGGGGAAACTATCTTTTCTTGAATAGGATCCATGTTATTTGTTTTAATGAAGACACATTCAAGAAAGCTGAAGGTTCATCAGGATTTTATTTTCCAGTTAGCCAATGAAAAGAAAGATTAACAAACAAGAACTAGATGATACAAATCTATGAAAGCACTGTAATAAAATGGCAACATGTCAATTCAGAATGAGCTCAAGATGATCTGACCATCTTAATTCTATATATCTAAGTAGCAAAACCTGGAAACCATATGCTTTTATTCAGAGTAGCCAGTAGAAACCCTAACAAAACCATATCCTGTTCTTTAAGAGGGCAGAATCCTCACACTTTGATTCTCAATGAGACACTATCGGCTTCTAAATTACCAGTTCACAAAGATTCACAAAAGGGTTGAATCGGGACAAGCTTGAAACTCACGAGCAACAGTATCAATTGTCAAGGTTGTGGTCCTGTTTACAAAGGAAAAACCTACGTTGGCTTTGCGCTTAGATATAAATGGCCATCCAGTAGGAAATGCACTCTAGGGCAGCTTGGTAAGGCCACGTGTATCACCATGTTGGATCTTTACCAATGATATCTGCTGGCATTTGTGGTCCAGGTCTCGAGTCTAAAAATATCCTTCAGTCCGTCTCAGATCACAGTAACACCCTTGACCCATCCCAGAGCCCTCATGGTAATGGAATATCTTCCTCCTTCTCGTTCATCTTTCCCACTTCCCTATCCTTCTGCTTCTTCCAGCCTTTTACACTATCCCAGTGACTGGTTAAGCAATGCAACACAACAGAGTTTGTTACATAAGTCACCACTTGTTAATATCACTTCAAGGAAGCTGTGTCATTTAAACTCTGTTGTAAGCGAATAACTATTAATGATTATGATGACTTTGAGTAAAGCTGTTAGGAGAATGATTGCATCTCAGGTGTGAAATGTTCTCATTACAGTCCATTAATCTAGGGTTCCTAGATTATAGTGTGTCAGATTCCACACAGTGAGTTCATACTTGGATTTTAACAATATGAGAAGATGGTATCATTACATTATGTTTAATGAGATTCATGCAGACAGGAGAGATTGCTCCGTAGAAAGGTCTGAGCTTGTTCCTGAGTCTGTTTTTTTTTTTTTTTCAGAGTCTCCATGAGTGAAATTTCCAATGAGTATACAATGGTTGCTTCTAGTGAGAAGGCTTGGGGCACATGCATGCCAGGTTCCAGGGAAAATTATGATCCATTATTTGGATATGGACTTGGCTTCAATTACTCCCCTTTCCAAACTGAGCTTCAAGTGAATTATATGGTAGGTATTTCTCTGCCAAAGAGGGCTTGCAGTCTAAGATTTGTCTGAAGCAATGGGGAGAGTGAAATAACTTGCTCGAAGTCACACAGATTTCAGTATCCAAAACCAGACTTGAACCCTGGCTTCCTTGGTTCTAACCCACTGCTCTAGCCACTAACCTACTCCTCCATTCTGAGGGCTAGGCAAGAAGGAAGTGGAGAAAGGGTTGAAATGAAGGGTGTTGGAGGGCAGAGGCCCCAGATACTTGCAAAACAAAGGAAAAAAAGCTAATGTCGTCATATCCCCTGTAGAAACCAATTCCGAGCTTCTGGAGTTTTCCCCTAATCCCTCCTCCTCCTCCTCTCCCTCCTCTCCCCCCCTTTCTCAATCACGGTTGTTAACACACCTGTTTGTCCTGTTTCCTCAGCATGCAATCTTGGGGTTTTCTAATTCCACCCTATCATTTTCTTCTCATATCCAACAAATTGCTAAATCCTGTCGCTTTTTTCTCTTTAATATTTACAAGATTCGTCCTTTCATCTCTCTGTGTGCCACTAAGACTCTGGTACATTCCCTTATTATTCCCCTACTTAATTATTGTAACCTCCTCCTTCCTGGTCTCCTTCAATCCCATCTTTTACCACTTCAATCTATTCAAAACTCAGCTGTGTGTCTAATTTTCCACTAGGCTGATTTCTGTCACATTACTCATCTTTTAAAAGGGATATTTTAAGGGCAACCAACCTTTTTGCTAAAATGGTAAATAAAGGAAAAGGAGATCGCTATGGCTTTCGAAAGAAGTAGCTGAAAAGGTGAAGAAAAAGAGGGAGGCCTTCATGAAATACAAGAGATCACAGAGAGAGGAAGACAGGCATCCATATTTGGAACAACTTAGAGAAGCTAGCAAAGTAGTCAAGAAGGCAAAGATTCAAAAAGAGGAGGAAATAGCCAAGGCAATAAAATGGGGGGATAAGACATTTTTCAGATATGTTAGTGAGAAGAGGAAGGGCAAAAGTGGTATTGTGAGACTCGAGGGTGAAGGGGAGGAATATGTAGAGGCTGATGAGAATAAAGTGGAATTGCTTAACAAATATTTCTGTTCTGTGTTCACAGATGAAGGACTAGAAAGGGGGACTGTTACTTCTGGAGAGAAATCTGCAACTGTGAGTATATACTTCTGGTAATTTTCTAAAAATAATTCTTTGTATTAAAGCTACTTAATCTGTGAACCCACTGTTTTTTGTTGGATCAGTTAGGGCCTAGTAGCAGCAATTAAAGTTTGAATTTAAAACACAGAGGAGAGCTTTCTGGTTACATTTCATACCCAGCAGAGAGCTTGTAGTTTAAATTTCATAGTCACTCAGGGCCAAGTAACAGTAAAGTACTTTTAGTTTAAATTTAACACACAGAAGAGAGCTTTCTGGTTAAATTTAGTACCCAGCAGAGAGCTTGTAGTTTAAATTTCATAAGAAGTTAGAGCCTAGCAACAGCTAAGAGCTATAATTTAAATCAAATCAGATTTTAGCTTACCTCAGCAGCACAAGACAGGGTACTGTGTAGCAGCCCTCTTTTAATGTGTTATTTCCCACCACCCCTGGGATAATCATAGCTTTATAGGTACTTACACATCTTAAAAGACAGGAGGTGCTTTCAGGTGAAGCTCATTACCCAAATCAGACATACACTAAGGACCTGAGGTTAATTAAGCTTCAGGTGAACAAGGTATATTAAACGCATTAGGTACAGTTTTATTGGTATAAATACCCATAGCAACCCCTAGTAAGTAAGAACTTAAAGATCTAGACACAAACTTAAACTAAGATGCAGACAGCAGTCCAGCAGCGGGATGGGGGCTTTCCATTCTTTTGCATTGAGTGTCACATGTATGATTTTCTCCCAGTTGGTGAGAGGTCTTATGTGTGCACTAGGTGCAAGGAGCTCTTTTCTCTCAGGGAACAAGTCTGTTCTCTAGAGGCTAAAGTAGCAGACTTGGAAAACATAAGACAGACAGAGGTACATAGACGAGACCTACAGGGATATAGTCCTGAAGTCCCACCTCCAGTCTGGCAGCACCCCTGTTGCCATGGAGGAGAGAGGTCACGTGACAGGAGAGCATTACCCTGGTGTGGCAGGAAGTGATCCTGTAACTAGGACCTGTCCTCCAGGTGATGTAAAACCCTCTCTCACCGAGGAAGTTTCTCCAGGGCCATGTGCCCATGAGGGAAGGGTTAGGACAGCCGTTATAGTTGGTGATTCGATCATTAGGCATGTAGATAGCTGGGTGGCTGGTGGACGTGAGGATCGCCTGGTAACATGCCTGACTGGTGCGATGGTAGTGGACCTCACACGCCACCTAGATAAGGTCTTAGATAGTGCTGGGGAGGAGTCTGCTGTCTTGGTACATGTCGGTACCAATGACATAGGAAAATGTGGTAGGGAGGTTCTGGAGGCAAAATTTAGGCTTTTAGGTAGGAAGTTGAAATCCAGAACTTCCAGGGTAGCATTCTCCAAAATGCTTCCTGTTCCACGCGCAGGACCAAAAAGGCAGGCAGAGCTCCGGAGTCTCAATGCGTGGATGAGACAACGGTGCAAAGATGAGGGTTTTGGATTTGTTAGGAACTGGGGAACATTCTGGGGAAAGGAGGGGCTCTTCCGAAGGGATGGGCTTCACCTTCACCGGGATGGAACCAGGCTGCTGGCATTAACTTTTAAAAAGGAGATAGAGCAGCTTTTAAACTAGATATTAGGGGAAAGCCGACAGTCGCCCAAGAGCGGATGGTTCGGAAGAATGTATCCTTGAAGGATACTACCAAAAGCAGAGAGGTTCCACAAAAGAGTAAAGGTAGCCCAAATGCCCTCAAGTATGGAGCATAGCTTAAAGATCCCAATTTACCCATGTCTAACAATAGCCAAATTAACATGAATAAAATACATTCTCTAAAATGCTTGTATGCAAATGCTAGAAGTCTAAAGAATAAGACGGGAGAGTTAGAATATATAGCACTAAATGAAAGGTTAGATATGATTGGAATATCAGAGACATGGTGGAAGGAGGACAACCAGTGGGACACTGTGATACCTGGGTACAAACTATATCGTAATGATAGAGCTGATCAAATTGGTGGAGGGGTTGCGCTCTATGTTAGAGAGGGCATTGACTCAGAAAGGATTAAAGTTTTGCAGGAAACAAAATCTGCTGTAGAATCTATATGGATTGAAATTCCATATAAAAGGGGGAAGGCATAAGAACATAAGAACATAAGACATGCCATACTGGGTCAGACCGAGGTCCATCAAGCCCAGTATCCTGTTTCCAACAGTGGCCAATCTAGGTCCTACGTACCTAGCAATATCCCCAAAAGACACAGGTTCCATAATGCTTGTACTGGGTCAAGCATTGATATCCTGGGTCCCTTTTTAATAGTGGTTTATGGACCTTTCCTCCAGGAACTTGTCCAAACCTTTTTTAAACCCAGCTATACTAACAGCCCTTACTACATCCTCCGGTAACAGATTCCAGAGTTTGATTACACGTTGAGTGAAAAAATATTTTCTCTTATTTGTCTTAAATAGTTTACCCTGTAGCTTCATTACATGTCCCCTAGTCTTTCTATATTCTGATAGCGTAAACAATTGATCCACGTTTATCCGTTCCACTCCATTCATTAATTTATAGACCTCTATCATATCTCCCCTCAGCCGTCTCTTTTCCAGGCTAAAGAGCCCTAACCTTTTTAGCCTCTCTTCATAGGAGTAGCCTTCCATCCCCTTCACCAATTTGGTGGCTCTTCTCTGTACTTTTTCTAATAACGCTATGTCCTTTTTAAGATACGGCGACCAGAATTGCACACAATATTCAAGGTGCGGTCGTACCATGGAGCGATACAGAGGCATTATAATATCCTTTGTTTTATTCTCCATCCCTTTCTTTATGATACCTAGCATTCTATTTGCTTTCTTGGCCGCCGCTGCACACTGGGCGGAGGGTTTTAACATGTTATCCACGATGACTCCTAAGTCCTTTTCCTGGGTGGTGGTTTCTAATGTGGAGCCTTGCATCGTGTAACTATAGTGTGGGTTGTTCTTTCCTAGGTGCATAACTTTGTATTTGTCCACATTAAATTTCATCTGCCATTTGGATGCCCAGTCTTCCAATTTATCCAGATCCTCCTGCAGTTTTCCACAATCCTCTTGGGTTTTAACAACTTTAAACAGTTTTGTGTCATCTGCAAATTTGATAACCTCACTAGTTATTCCCTTTTCCAGGTCATTTATGAATATGTCAAAAAGTAGCGGACCCAGTACAGATCCCTGGGGTACTCCACTATTCACTTTTTTCCATTGGGAATATTGGCCATTTAGCCCTACACTCTGCTTTCTATCTTTTAACCAGTTCCCGATCCACAATAGTACACTGCCTCCTATCCCATGACTTTTTAGCTTTGCCAAAAGTCTCTGATGGGGGACCTTGTCAAAAGCTTTCTGGAAGTCCAGATACACTATATCAACCGACTCACCTTTGTCTACCCGTTTATGCACACCTTCAAAGAAACATATCAGATTAGTAAGACAAGATCTTCCTTGTCTAAAGCCATGTTGGCTGTCTCCCATTAGGCTATGACTATCTACATGTTGTGTAATTTTGTTCTTTATGATGGTTTCTACCATTTTCCCTGGTACTGACGTCAGGCTCACCGGTCTGTAATTTCCCGGGTCACCCCTGGAACCTTTTTTAAAAATTAGTGTTACGTTGGCGACCCTCCAATCTTCAGGTATTACAGATGATTTTAATGAAAGTTTACAAATTACCAATAGCAGGTCTGCAATCTCATATTTCAGTTCTTTCAACACTCTGGGATGTATACCATCCGGTCCAGGTGATTTGCTACTATTCAGTTTATCAAATAGTTGTAATATATCTTCCCGATGTAGTGATATTTCTCTCAATTCCTCTGCAGTATCTCCTTTAAATACCACTTCAGTCATGGGTAACATCCCTACATCTTTCTCAGTAAAGACCGAAGCAAAGAATTCATTCAGTCTCTCTGCTATAGCCTTGTCTCCTCTTACTGCCCCTTTTACCCCTCTATCATCTAACGGTCCAATTGACTCTCTCACAGGCCTTTTGCTACGAATGTACTTGAAAAGGTCTTTATTTTGTGTTTTTGCTTCCGTAGCAAGTTTCTTCTCAAATTCCCGCTTTGCCTGCCTTATCAATGCTTTGCATTTAACTTGCCAGTGCTTGTGTTGTTTCCAGTTTTCATCATTTGGCTCTTTTTTCCATTTCCTGAAAGTTGCTTTTTTGGCAGCAACAGCCTCTCTGACTGCACCTTTAAACCATGCTGGCAGTTTTTTGGACTTTCTTCCACTCTTCTTAATGCGTGGAATACAGCTGGTCTGGGCTTCGAGGATAGTATTTTTAAATAACACCCAAGCTTGCTGTAAGTCTTTAACCTTTGGAACCGCTCCTTTTAGTTTTTTCCTAACTATATTCTATCATAGTCTCCCTTTTGAAAGTTAAAAGGTAATACTGTGGATTCCTTTACTATCTGTCCTCCACTAATTAAATCAAACATGATCATGCGATGGCAGTGGGGGTGTACTATCGAGCACCTGGCCAGAATGAACAAATGGATGATGAAATGCTAAAAGAAATCAAGGAAGCTAACAAAAGTTACAGTGCAGTAATTTCAATTACCCCAGTATCGACTGGGTCAGTGTCACGTCAGGACATGCTAGGGAGATAAAGTTCCTAGATGAGATAAATGACTGCTTCTTGGAGCAGCTGGTTCATGAACCGACCAGAGGGGAAGCTATATTAGACCTAGTCCTTAGTGGAACAACAGATCTAGTGCAAGAGATAAGAGGAGTGGGGCCACTTGGCAATAGTGATCATAGCATGATCACCTTTGATTTAATTAGTGGAGGAGGGATAGTAAGGAAATCCACAGTACTACCTTTTAATTTTCGAAAGGGAGACTATGATAAAATGAGGAAAACAGTTAAGAAAAAACTAAAAGGAGCAGTTGCGAAGGTTAAAGACGTACATCAAGCTTGGGTGTTGTTGAAAAATACTATCTTGGAAGCCCAGACCAGCTGTATTCCATGCTTTAAGAAAAGTGGAAGGAGGTCCAAAAAACTGCCAGCATGGTTTAAAGGTGAGGTCAGAGAGGCTGTTGTTGCCAAAAAAGCATCTTTCAGGAAATGGAAAAAAGAGCCAAATGACGAAACCTGGAAACAGCACAAGCACTGGCAAGTCAAATGCAAGGCATTGATAAGGCAGGCAAAGAAAGAATTTGAGAAGAAGCTTGCTGCGGAAGCAAAAACGCGAAATAAAGACCTTTTCAAGTACATTCGTAGCAAAAAACCTGTGAGAGAGTCAGTTGGTCCATTAGATGATAAAGGGGTTAAAGGAGCACTAAGAGGCGACAAGGCGATAGCGGAGAGACTGAATTCTTTGCTTCGGTCTTTACTGAGGAAGATGTAGGGATGTTACCCATGACTGAAGTGGTATTTAAAGGTGCGGAAGAATTGAAGGAAATATCGATACATCGGGAAGATGTCTTACAACTATTAGATAAACTGAAGAGTAGCAAATCACCTGGGCCGGATGGTATACATCCAAGGGTGTTGAAAGAACTGAAATATGAGATTGCAGACCTGCTATTAGTAATCTGTGAATTATCATTAAAATCATCTCTAATACCTGAAGATTGGAGGATCGCCAATGTAACACCAATTTTTAAAAAGGGTTCCAGGGGTGATCCGGGAAACTACAGACCGGTGAGCCTGACATCAGTACCAGGAAAAATGGTAGAAACCATCATAAAGAATAAAATTACTCAGCATGTAGATAGTCACAACCTAATGGGAGACAGCCAACATGGCTTTAGACAAGGAAGATCTTGTCTTACTAATCTGTTATGTTTTTTTGAAGGAGTGAATAAACAGGTGGACAAAGGTGAGTCAGTTGATATTGTGTATCTGGACTTTCAGAAAGCCTTTGACAAGGTCCCTCATCAGAGACTTTTGGCAAAACTAAAGAGTCATGGGATAGGAGGCAATGTACTATTGTGGATCAGGAACTGGTTAAAAGATAGAAAGCAGAGGGTAGGGCTAAATGGCCAATTTTCCCAATGGAGAAAGGTGAATAATGGTGTACCCCAGGGATCTGTGCTGGGTCCGCTGCTTTTTGACATATTCATAAATGACCTGGAAAGTGGAATAACGAGTGAGGTTATCAAATTTGCAGATGACACAAAACTATTTAAAGTTGTTAAAACCCAAGAGGATTGTGAAAAATTGCAAGAGGATCTTGATAAATTGGAAGACTGGGCATCAAAATAGCAGATGAAATTTAATGTGGTTACACGATGCAAGGTTGCACATTAGGAACCAGCACCCAGGAAAAAGATTTAGGCGTCATTTTGGATACCATGTTAAAACCCTCGGCCCAGTGTGCAGCGGCAGCCAAGAGATAAAATAGTATGCTAGGTATGATAAGGAAAGGAATGGAAAATAAAACAAAAGATATTATAATGCCTCTATATCGTTCCATGGTGAGACCGCACCCTGAATATTGTGTGCAATTCTGGTCGCCGTATCTTAAAAAGGATATAGCGATTTTAGAAAAGGTACAAAGAAGAGCCACCAAAATGGTAAAGGGGATGGAAGGATACTCCTATGAAGAAAGGCTAAAAAGGTTAGGGCTCTTTAACCTGGAAAAGAGACGGCTGAGGGGAGATATGATAGGAGTCTATAAATTAATGAACAGAGTGGAACGGGTAAACGTAGATCGATTGTTTACCTTATCAGAATATAGAAAGACTAGGGGACATGCAATGAAGCTACAGCTATTTAAGACTAATAAAAGAAAATATTTTTTCACTCAACGTGTAATCAAACTCTGGAATTTGTTACTGGAGGATGTGGTAAAGGCTGTTAGTGTAGCTGGGTTTAAAAAAGGTTTGGACAAGTTCCTGGAGGAAAGGTCCATAAACCATTATTAAGAAGGGACCCAGGATGTCAATGCTTGACCCAGTACAAGCATTGTGGAACCTGTGTCTTTTGGGGAAACTGCTAGGTACGTATGACCTAGATTGGCCACTGCTGGAAACAGGATAGTGGGCTTGATGAACTTTGGTCTGACCCAGTATGGCATATCTTATGTTCTTAGGGTCCATCCCTAGGGTGCTCAGTTTGTTTATTAGTCGTCTGTGCAGAACGGTGTCAAAGGCCTTGCTGAAATCTAAGTACACCACATTACGGCTCTCCCTCGGTCGAACACCCTGGTCATCCAGTCAAAGAAATCAATCAGATTTGTTTGACCAGATGCTGCCTCGGATCCTGTAATCCGCTGGACTCCAGAAACCTCACAATTCTCTCTATTAGCAGCTTTTCCAATAATTTACTCACCACAGATATTAGATTAACTGGCCTGTAGTTTTCAATCTCATCCCTCCGCTTTTGTGTAAAGGGACCACATGTGCCTTTCTCCAGTCCTCTGGGACCACTCCCGATTCTAAAGAAGCATTGAAAAGATCAGTCAGTGGAGCAGCTAGAACGTCCCCAAATTCCTTCAATTTTCTCGGTTGTATCCTATCTGGTCCCATCGCTTTATTTTCTTTTAGTTTAGCTAGTTCCTCACAAACAGTCTTCTGAAAATCGTTCAAGATTCCCGTCACTTCTGTTCCACCTTGTGAGTGTTTTTTGAGGTCCTGTTCATGGATCTTCATCTGTGAACACAGAACAGAAAAACATGTTAAGCAATTCCGCTTTCTCCTCATCAACATCTGCATATTGCTCCCCTTCACTCTTGAGTCTGACAATACCACTTTTGCACTTCCTTCTTTCACTAACATATTTGAAAAAAGTCTTAGCCATGGTAATAAAATGGGGGATATTTCTTCTTCTTCTTTATGTATCTTTGCTTTCCTGACTACTTTACCAGCCTCTCTAAGGTTTTCCAAATATAGATGCCTCTCTTCCTCTCTCTGTGATCTCTTGTATTTTATGAAGGCCTCCCTCTTTTTCTTCATCTTTTCAGCTATTTCTTTTGAGAACCATAACAGTCTCCTTTTCCTTTTACATTTATTTACCTATCTAACAAAAAAGGTTTGCTGCCCTGAAAATATCCCCTTTCAGTTTTGCCTATTGCTTTTCTACATCCCCCACAGCTATTCCCATCCAGCTAATGATTCCTTGAGGTATTGTCCCATGTTGGCAAAGTTAGTTTTTCCTAAAGTCTAAGACCCTCGCTTTTGCATGGATTTTATCAGCCCTACTCCTAATACTGAACCATGGCATCTGGTGATAGCTGGATGTGAGATGATCTCCCACTATGACATTAAAAACACTTTGTCCATTGGTAAGCACTAAGTCCAGTATGGCCCCTTCATGTGTAGGTTCTGTTACCAGTTGCCGGAATAGTTCTTCCTGTAGAGAATCCAGGATCTCCTTACTTCTAGATGACACTGCAGCAGGGATGTCCCAATCAACATCCGGCATATTAAAATCCATCTATCAGTAGCAGGGGCGGCCCAAAGGTGATGCAGAGCCTCATTTGCATAAGTATTTGCATTACAATAACAACTGGACTTATTTGGTCAGTGCTAACACCTTTTTAATGATAAAGTTATATAACTAGAAATGTCCTGGTAGCTATGTATTCAAATCATGATGCTCAGGCCAGATTAGACTCTGCCAGAGTTGGAAAAGCCCAGAAATCAGTAACAGTGAAGCTATCAGGTCACAAGAGAAATTTAAACTGAGATTTCCTTGAATCTGAGCTAACAAAATATTTGTAATTTAAGACCAGTCCAGCAGCATCAAGACCACAAAACTGCAAAAGTTAAGTCTGTCAATATTCTAGTATCCCCTCTCCCCCCACTAGCACCCTACTGTTGACACCACACAGGAAGCAAAATGAAAAAATGAGAACCAGAGCAAAGGATGTATAGAGCAAATCCACCATTCCATAGCAGCCGTTGGCATGGTAGATTTGCTAATAGAATACCTGGCCTCTCAGCAAGTACAGAATAAAGGACTGCCAACTAAAAACAGAAATAGATAGACAAAAATTAAACTGAAACTCCAAGAAGCCAGGCACTGCAATATCGGAGGAACAGAAAGATGCATATAAAGGCAACATATTAATTTAAAAACCCTGACATATTCCAAACACTGCACAGAAAATGAAATTTAGATTTTCTACTTTTGTTGTCTGACCATTTATTTTTGTTACTGAAATGGTTCCAATCTCTTTCCCACATTCCTTGTGTCTATCTTCTCATCAACTCTTTCCATTTCTTTTATGTTTTCTTTTCTTCCTTCTCTACATGTCTGACAATCTTTCTTTTCTATCTTTTTTTTTCCATTTCCCTCTCCTTGGCCTCTCTATCCACTCATTTCCAGATTTTATTCCTCTATTGTCATACTCTTGTACCTCTCACCTGTCTACCAGCTTTCTATCTCTTATTCTTACCCCCTCTCCAGTGCTCCTATTACCCTCGCTGTCTCTCTTCTTCCCCTGATTCCTATACCTTCTCTGCCTTTCACACACTCCTTATTTCTGTTATGTATTCTCACGCCCTCAACCTTCATCTGCCATTGTCTACCTCTGATCCCATCGCCAGTTCTAGCTTTTTCCCTGTCATGAATCCCTCACTTCTCTTACCTCTATCCCACACCCTCCCTCATATCTGTCAATTGGTAGATGCTGTCCTCTCCAAATTCCTACTCAATTGCTTGAGTCCCCATCTGCCTCCCGCTCTGTCCACATTCCCACACCGTCACCCAATATGATTGTGTGCTTTCGTCTACAATTATCAAATTCTTCCTTTGTATTCCCCCTCCAAGTCACTAATCATCATTCTTCTCTTGCTTTCCCCCCACATTCCTTACTGCCAGAGTCCTGCAGTGCTGATCCCATCCTTTCTCTACTCTCACTCAACCTTGGCAATCCCTTCCCAAGTTCCTACTTTCGCCACCTCAAATCTCTCTGATTTTCTTCCTCTGCTCCCTTCCAGTTCCAGTACCATCCCAGTGTTAGCCCCTTGCATTGCCAGCCACCCAGTGTCAGCTCCCTTCCTGACTTTTTTCAAATATGTTAGTACCAGTCCCCACCCATTGTCTACCCCCTTTCAGTCCCAGTACCATCCCCAGTGTCAGTTCCCCTCAGTACCAGTCCTACCTCCCACTGTCTAACCCTTCTAGTGCAATACCATCCCCAGTGGCAGCTCCCATCAGTCTCAGTCTCCACTGTATAGCCCCCTTCCGGTCCCAGTACCATCCCCAGTATCAGTTCCCATCAGTACCAGTCCTCCCTCCCACGGGCTAGCTACCTTCTAGTCTCAATACCACCCCAGTGACAGCTCCCATCAGTCCCAATCCCCCCCCCCCCATCTAGCCCCCTTCCAATCCCAGCCTCAATGTTGGCTCCCTTCCAGTCCTTTCCCCCCACCTCGCCTCATTAGCTGCAGTCCCAGCCTGCCTTCTCTCTCCCCCAGCGTTGTTCACTTTTTACAAAACGCTGTAAGCAGCTGCGGGAGCTGCTGTGCTGCCTCAAAAACCAGCAGACTGCGGCCTTTCTAAAAGCAGTAACAAATGCTTTCTACTGTGTTTAGAAAGAAACATGCTCCTGCAGCTGTTTACAGTGATTGTGTGCCCACGACTCTTAATCGGCAGCATGTGAAAATGGAAGCAGAGACCCTGCATCGGTGCAGCATGAGGTTGGCACGGGGCCCTGTGGCAACAACATTCTTGCACATACATAGGGCTGTTCTATACTGTTCTGTATTAACACTAGTTGTTTATCTTATTGTTATTTGGTCATATGATGTTTTATGTAAAACAAACTCCGATTTGTTAACTGTTGTTTATTGTGAACCGCAACTGAACTATGGAAGATGCGGTATATAAATCATTGTTAAATAAATAAATAAATAGGGCTGACCCTGATCAGTAGCATTTCTTTCATGGCAATATTGCATGTGTCTTCTATTAAATCCCCGGACATCTCTTCCTGTGAGGGAGATCTGTATATCACAACAATGCAAATAGATTTCCCTTTCTAGTTTAACCCACAGTGCCTTCTCTCTCCTATTTATACCCTGTATTTCCATAGCTATATTTATTTTTTTACATATAGTGCCACTCCTCCTCCCCTTCTTCCTAGCATGTCCTTCCTGAATAAGGTATAGCCCGGTATAATTGCATCCCAGTCATGGTTGTCCATGAACCATGTCTCTGTAACTGCCACTAAATCCAAGTCAGCCTCTCCCATTAAAGCCTCAACATCTGGGATCTTATTTTCCATGCTACAGGTATTTATACATGCTGCATTCCAGATGTTGCCCCTTTCACCCATTTCTACAGAGGTATTTAATGTTTCACTTACCTGGGGATCTCTTTATCCATCCCCAATGAATCTAGTTTAAAGTCTTCTTCAGTAGGTTAACCAGTCTGCTTCTGAAGATACTTCAACCCTTCTTGGACAGATGGATGCTATCTCTGCTCCTCAGCCCTTAGAACATCAGCCCATGGTCCAGGAAACTAAAATACATTAATCTTCAGGATGCGAGCTCCTCTGCCTTTACCCTCAACAAGGAGGATTGAAGAGAACACCATCTGCACACTTACAGTATCTGCTTTATCCTCTGTTCCAGAGCCATGACGTCACTCTTGATATGCTCAGAGGGATACCTGGTAGTATCATTTGTGCTGACATGGATGAGCAACATTGGATAACAGTCAGTGGGCTTAGTGAGTCTCAGCAAACTCTCTGTAACTTCTCAGATTTTGGCACCTGGCAGACAGTACACCTGTGGACATTGTCTGGTCAGCAGATGGATGCCTCAGAAGAGAGTAACCAATCACCACTAACCCTTCATTTCCTTGTGATCACTGATTTCTGCAACTTTGGGGTACTCAAGCTCTGGTTCTTCCCTTTCCTGGGATGTTTTCACCTCCTCCACTTCCAGGGCTGAATAATGGTTCTTCAGTTCAAGGGCTAGTGGAGTTGGATTCTTGATTCTGCAGACTCTGACTCTTGTCAGACTCTCTTTATTCTGTAGCCTCCCATCTGAGCATCTCATCCAATGTACCTTTTGCTGTCTCGACTGCTTCTCAGCCTCACCACGTCTTCTCTAAGCATCTCCACTTGTTTCATGAGGACTTTAGCTTGCAGGTATCCTGCATATGGAATCAGTTCTTTGACTGGTATCAGCTCTCTGTCTGGACAGAGACAGAAGCTGTAAAGGGGGCAATACTACTACTACTGAGCATTTCTATAGCGCTACCAGTTGTAAGCAGCGCTGTACAGGCAAGTAAGAGACAGTCCCTGCTCACCAGAGCTTACAATCTCTTTGGAAATATGATGTTTCCCAGCCATCTTTCAACTGGTGGAGCTTTGAAGTAAATGAGAGAGACCTATCACAGATCCTAAGTTTTCCTCAGCTGTCTCTTAAGAGAAAAAGCAGTTAACCTCTTTTATGTGTGCTCTAATAGCGCTGTTCTTTATCCCTGTGTGTAACTAATTGGGGAGTTTCCCTGTAAAGCAAGAATTCTCACATGGGGTGGGTGGGAGCTGGGGTGGGTATGGAGGGATGTAACACCTGATGACATCAGTGGTTTCAAAGAGCTGGCTCTGAATGGAAAGCTGGAAAAAGAAACCAATGAACTCTAATAAGCAGAATGTTACCCAACGCCACA
Source organism: Ichthyophis bannanicus (assembly GCA_033557465.1). Taxonomy (NCBI): domain Eukaryota; kingdom Metazoa; phylum Chordata; class Amphibia; order Gymnophiona; family Ichthyophiidae; genus Ichthyophis; species Ichthyophis bannanicus. The sequence continues at coordinate 62,629,223 of CM066045.1, forward strand.
AAAAAATCCCCTTTTGCAATACAGTAAAAGATTTAGGGCCCGATATTCATCTGGGCAGGGCTAAGTACCGTAGCCGCTTAGCCCTGCCCGCCGACTCCTTAGCCCTGGATATTCACTTCTGCGGCGATGAAAGTGAATATCCAGCTCTGGCCGCACTGCCCAGTAGTCCCTGAAGCTAACTGCACAGTATTGATATTGTCCGAGTGCAGTTAGCACCAGTCCTCATCGCCACTCTGCCCTGGAACGCCCTTGGTGTGCCCCGATGCTAGCCAGCTAGCAAAGGGATGCGTAGGGGACTTGGTGCTGTCGACTATCCCCATCTGTGTATATGCTGTCTAATAACCGGTTAGCAGGCATTTACCAAGTTACCTGACTGTTAACCGTGTAAATGCCTTTTGAATATTGGGCCCTTAGCTTTTAAAAATGAAGACCCAAAAGAGCTCTCAGGCAGAGAGCTTGTATTTAAAAGTCACACAGTATTACCTTGCTTGCAATGGAGACCCTGTTATGGATGCCAGAACTTGCAGGCCTTGTAGACCTTTATACCACACACAGCTGCCTAGCCCCTTTGCAAGCTAATCAAGGACCACTAACATCTAATGAGATCAATGGCTTCAAAGAACTGGCTCTGGATGGAAAGCTTGCTTGCAATGCAGACCCTGCTAGGAATGTCTGTTAACTGGAAAATCCTTACTATCATGATCATCTTATTTTTTAGGGGAACAGCATTTTCCTCATGCTCCATTGGGCTTCTAGTTCAATAAGCACCAGCGCTGAGATCTGGTACCATAAGTCTTCATTCAATTATTTTATATTCCCTCTCTCAGGCATTTGAGGGTGGCAGAAGGTTCCCTGGCCTCTGATCTCCCGCCCTTGCCATTACCACTTATTTGCTTTAAAGGCAGTATATAAAGATCAAATAAACCATAAACCACTGCTGCCACATCTCCCTGGAACCAGCGGTGGCAATCCAATAGAAAACAAGCACAGGAAAGCCTTTGAACTCCTGTGCGCTGCATTCAGCAAGTGCAGCCAGTCCACCCTGATGCAAACAAAGTCTACATGTGGGGGAGGGAGAGGTAGGACTGGCTGCACTTTCAGAGCACAGCACACACTGGTTCAGAAGCTTTCCTTTGCACTGTGCTTCTTATTTCTTCCAAAACCATTGCCGCTGCTGGTAAGGGTGGACGAGCTAAGAATGAGGGTTACCTAGGATGACAAGAATGAGTTTTAGATAAGTTCCTGGAGGAAAAGTCCATAAACCATTATTAAAGAGGACCAGAGAAATCCACTGCTTACCGATGGGACAAGCAGTATGGAATGTGTATACTTTAGGGAACTCAACAGGTACTTGAGACCTGGAATGGCCACTGTTGTGGAAACGGGCTACTGGCCTTGATGGGCCCTTAGTCTGACTCAGTATGGCATATCTTATGTTAGGAATGGTAATGTCCTTGCACTGGCCCTGATCTTTACAGTCATCAGCCAGAGGCCTTCTGGAACCAGGAATCTGTTGTTAGGCATCACCATTGTGCAATGACAAGGACTCCCTCCCATAGGGGCTGTGAACACTGCTCCGTAGCTCCCCAACCCTGGTGGAACTGGGGAATAGAAGACCTGGCCGAGGAACAGAATCGGGGACCTTCTGCATGAAATGTATAGTAATGCCACTGAGCCACCAGTTGGTCTTTCATCTTCTTCTTTTGAGTCACTGGTGTATTTCAAAATATTACAGAATTTTCAGTGGCATTACGTATGTTGAAGAAACAAACCGACATCTCTGTCCCTTAGGTCCAGTTCTTTTCTTAGTGACTGTTTCCTGGTGGCTAAAAAACTATTATCACCTTTGTATACCATAGGCCATGTGTTTTTTTTCTGCCGTCATGTTTCTATCTAGTCTGCCCTTCCAGATCAATTACAATAGTCCCCTTTTTACCTTTAGGGATCCTCTGTGTTTGTCCCATGCTTTTTTGAATTCAGATACTGTCCTCATCTTTACCACCTCCACTGGGAGACTGTTCCACGGAATCACCACTCTTTCTGTAAAGAAATATTTCTGTATATCACTCCTGAATCTATCCCCTTTCACCCTCATCCCATGTCCCCTCGTAGCAGAACTTGCTTTCAATTGAAAGAGGCTCTCTCCCTGTGCATTTGTCACAGAAGTAGTTAAACATCTCCATCATGTTTCCTCTATCGCACCTTTCCTCTAAAGTATACATATTAAGATCTTTAAATCTATCCTCATATGCTTTCTAACGAAGACCACTAACCATTTTAGAAGCCACTGACACCAACTTGTTTATATTCTTTTGAAGGTTTGGTCTCCAGAATTGCACACAATACTCCAAATAAGGTCACAACAGAGACTTATACAGAGGCACTATCACCTCCTTTTTTTTCTGCTGGCCATTCCTCTCCCTGTGCACCCAAGCATCCTTCTGGCTTTCACCGTTGCCGTTTCTACCTATTTAGCTACTTTAAGATCATCGGACATAATTACGCCCAGGTCCCGCTCTACTTTTGTGGACATTAGTATTTCACCCCTACACTGTACCGCTCCCTTTTTTTTTTGCAGCCCAAATACATGACTGCATTTTTTAGCATTAAATTTCGACTGCCAAATTCTAGATCATTCTTCAAGCTTAGCTAGATCCCTCCTCATGTTATCTACTCCTTCCTGGGTGTCTACTCTATTGAAATATTTTGGTATCATCCACAAACTAACAAATCTTACCTGACAGCCCTTCTGCAATATCATGAACAAAGATAGCACACCACTGGTAATCTTTCTCCTCAGAGTGAGCGCCATTTACCTGTACCCTTTGCTGCCTCGCATTCAACCAGTTTCTAACCCAGTCAGTAATTTTAGGGTCCATCCCCAGGGTGCTCAGTTTGTTTACAAGACCTGCCTCTGGTAAACCCATGCTGCCTTGGATCCTGCAATCCATTGGACTCCAGAAACCTCACTATTCTCTGCTTTAGCAGCGTTTCCAATAATTTATTCACCATAGAGTTTAGACTAATGAGCCTGTAGTTTTCAACCTCATCCTCACTTCCGCTCTTGTGTATTAGGACCACACGTGCCTCTCTCCAGTCCTCTGGGACCACTCCCGACTCCAAAGAAGCATTGAAATGGTCAGACCGTGGAGTTGCTAGAACGTCCCCCAAGTTCCCTCAGTATTCTCTCGGATGTATCTCATCCAGTCCCATTGCTTTATCTACTTTTAGTTTAGTTAGTTCCTCACAAACAGTCTTCTGAAAATCGTTCAAGCTCCCCGTCACTTCTGTTCCTATTTGTGGGTGTTTTCTGAGATCCTGCTCCTTACTCTTCATCTGTGGAGTAATACTAGTGTTCATATAGCTATTGATAATTTATCCATGAAAATGTCATTTTTCAAATAGTATTTTTTGGAGGCTGAGCTATTTATTGAACCAACCAAAAGGAATTATGCATGGATAGATCACCTGATACTTGAAGGAGGGATCTATGAGACCTTGAAGGCTCAGTACATCAACAAACATTAACTCTAACCATGCTGTTCACTGTTTCAGCAGTTCTTTCATTAGTTCCTCAAGAGCTCTAGAAGTGAGGGCCACAGGGTTACCATATTTTATCGGTGGCCTAGGATGTCACAGAGGGTGCTGCCTGAACAATTCTGATCCCATGCCACCTGAGATGACCTGTAACCTGTTTCCAAACATGGCTGCTCTGGGGGATGAGGGGAATAAGGGGGGAATGGCTTAAATTTTAAAAAATTAAATAACCAAGTAGTAAACTTTTGTGCTTGATGCCCCTTTGAGTATTGAAGTTGCACTGCATATATTTTTCAGATGCTCCAGAGTTTCATTCTAAGAGTTAATTCTTTGCCTGTAGAAATTATTTTTCAGGTTTTGTTAAGAGCTGGGGACGTTTCTGGCTATTGAAAGGATGAGAAGAAAACAGTCTGTGGAAAACAATAAGTGTGCTTTAGATCTTAAATTCTTGTGCCCAGCTCAAGCAGCCACTGCTTCTTCATACTATCTGATGTCCTGTAAACATGCTAATACATCTCATTATAATCCTTGCTGGATATATACAGCTTTTATCTTGTGACATCCTGCATGTGTCTTAAATTTCTTGGGTACGATACTGACTTTGATGGTGCCCAATCAAGTTGACGTGCACCATGACAAGAAAGTAACATGCCAATTTAACTGGGCGTGATGTGTCCTCCCAGTGACCACAACTGAAGCACAAGTACTGTTTAGCTGGGAAGAGAATTATTGGGTGTGTAAGGATTAGAGATTCTCTGTGATGGCTTAGCAGAGAAAGTCCTTGACCCAGGGACACAGCCAACAAATTTGCTGTGTTTGCACTCAGTTTTTTGCATGCAAAACACGAAGGGAAATCACTGTTGACTATGCAGGGTTCAAAGGCCATATAGGTGACATGCCATCCCACTATCCGTAGTACAGTTGATCCCTTGCACCCAGAATATGCATCACGACCTTTGCCATGTAGTAGTTAGCATCCAGTCCTGGGTTTACCCCAGTGCATGCAGGGACTTGTAGTCTTGCTTTTATTATGGAGTGCTAGTGCTGCTACTAATCATTTGTACAGCACTACAAGACATAGAGTCCCTGCTCTTAAGAGCTTACAATCTAGTCAAGATAGATTACACAACAGTCACTCCAGGCAACACAACTGGGGACTAGGATATAGCTAGGGGAATGGGAGACTAGGGGATCAGGATCCAAAAGCAGTCTCAAAGGAGTGAGATTTTAGCCAGCATTTGAACAGGGCCACAGATGGAGCCTGACGTACTGACTCAGGTAGCTTGTTCCAGGCATAAGGAGGAGCAAGGTAGAAAGATCAAAGTCTGGAATTGGCTGTGGAAGAGAAGGGCACAAATAGAAGGGATCTGCCAGAGGAGTGGAGTTGCAGAGGAGGGGTGTAGGGAGAGATAAGAGAGGAAAGATAGCTAGGAGCAGCCGAATGAAGGCACTTATTGGTCAGTAGTAGAAATTTGAACTGGCTGTGGAAACGGATACGGAGCCAATGAAGTGACTTGAGAAGAGGGGTGACATGAGCATAGCGACACTGGTGGAAGATCAGCCCTGCAGCTGAGTTTTGAACAGATTGAAGTGGGGAGAGAGGATTCAGAGGAAGACCAGTAAAGAGGAGGTTGCAATAGTCTAGATGGGAGGTGACAAGAGGTGATGGGAGGTGATAAGGGTCTTTGTAGTGTGTTCAGAAAGGAAGAGAAACATTTTACCAGTGTTTTATAGAGAAAGAAGCAACAGGTTTTATAGGGAGGAGTAGAGTGTTATCCACAGAAATAGAGGAAGGGAGGTGATGAACTTAGGGAGAAAGATAAGGAGCTCAATTTTGGCCAATTTCAGATGGTGGTGAGACATCCAGGCACTAAAGTCAAATACGCAGGCAAAGATCAGGGTCTGGATTCCTGGAGTGCAAGACAGATATCGGAATACATGTCCCTACATGCAACGCGGTAAACCCAGGACTGGATCAAGCCTGCCAGGCACATCTGCAGCCGGTTGGCAACCCTATTTACAACTCTAGTGCACTGTTACAGATATTCAAATTGAAGCCATAGGGAACAAATGGGGAAAGCATGCAGAGCATAGCTCATGGAATTCTTTCCATGACGGTTAGCACCCAGTTTACAACTGTGGTGCACTGTTATATATATATTCAAACTGAAGCCATAGGAAAATAATCACTAGAAACTTTATGTATGGGAAGAAAAGCAAGAAGATAACTGGAAGACATGACCAGCGCCTTCTTTACTGAATAAATTAAAAGGGCCTTAACAGGGGGAAAGCACAAAATTGATAATTTTTTCTTCAAGAAGTGCAAGGGTGATAGCAAGGGATGATTTTGTTGGTCTGGAAAATTTCACTAAGGCCCGTGACGCAACGCCTAGAGAGGTGAGATACAGTAGGTCAGATCCTTGATCCAAGAACATCACTGGAATTCTGTTAATGTATACACAGCTGGGTTTACGTGTCTGTCAGACGCGGCTGGACCAGGAAAAGCTTGTCTATTTGGTTTTCAGCTGGAGACTTCCCATTTTTCAATTCATTTTTTTCTGTATGAAAAATAAAGGGATTCTTCTGCCATGATGTCATGTGCTGACATTTTTATGACCAGCTGTGAGTAGGGATTAGTGGCACATCTGTGTATGAGCTGAAGATCAAGAACTGGCACTGGAGATTAAATTCCACCGTAAGCCCCTCTTCTAGTTTTGGTTTTGTCCGATTGCAGTCCTATGAATTTCTAGTTTAGATTTTTTGGGGGGAACCCAGTGGGAAAATACAAATTAGAAGTTCATGGTACCAGGCCTGGCCCGTCCACTAGGTCAGCTAGGCAGCCACCTAGGGCAGTTGACCCAGGTGGGCGGCTTTGTGCCGCCACTTTGTCTGCAGCAAGCCATGTGCTTCGGCACATATGACCTGCTGCTTCTGATCCCCTCCAACGCAACGTACTGTCGGAGGGAGATCAGAAGCGGCAGGCCGTGTGTGCTGAAGCACATGGCCTGCTGTGGGCAACAGAGCGGTGGCACAAAGTCCCCACTTTTAAAATACTGCCGTGGCCATCGCCCACCTCCCCCATCCTCTAAGATTGAATCGGCAGCAGGGGATGGCAGAAACCCTTGGACCGGCCCTGCATAGTACAGACAGTGGGGCAAAACCAGGGCCCAGCCTGTCCCGGATGACTTGGAATCATCTGATAGCCCTACCCTCCGAAAACAATTTCACTTATTGAATGTTTTTCTCCCTTTCTTTGCTTTTGGGAGAAAAATAGAATGGCAAACTAGCCCCATAATAATAAGGGGAGGCAGGCAGGGGACCCAGAGTATAGAAATGAAGGGGGGGGGGGGGGTGGTAATATTATAAAGCACCATTTATTTTAGTTGCTAAGAACATGTCTAAATGTTGGTATCTTACTAATTCACACATGGATGTGGGCACGTAATGATCCCTTATAAAATACAAGCAGCTAAATGTATGTAAATTCTTTGCAGGGGCGTGCTTTCATCGTGGGTGTGCACAGGAATAGAGTTTGGGTACAGCACAGGTGTAGTCTTCATGCAAATGAAAATTATATAATTTGCACAGGTTCATGTGGAAAGTATGCACAAGCATTTTACAACAGCTCTTGAGCCAATTCAAACGCACATTAACCAGGCGCCATCTTATAAAATGACCCCTGTAATGTTTAGTGTTTAATAAAAACATTAAAAAAAGAAAAAAAAACCCATTGGATCACATACAGTCATATGTTAAACATACCAACACCTTTCCTTCTCAATTAACCCCTTGAACAGGGGAGGCTATAGTCAAGCTGATGTTTTATAGTCCTTCTTCCATCTTACTCTCCTTCCTTACCCCTGACTCCACAAAATCCTCCAATCTCTGCAGAGCTCTGTTCATTTAAGCCCCTTCCATCCAGAAACTGGGTTATCTGCCACAGTTCCAGTACACTTCAAGAACCCATCCTATTGTAAGGAGAGAGTGTAGTGCAGCCGCCTCCTCTCCCCTGAGACGACCCACACACAGCTTAATACTACCTACAATAGGTACTGCTATTACAATCCAAAATTAGCAGCTCAGCACATACACATGTAAAATGATCCATTACTTCAGTCGTCATGCACCTATTCCGCTGTAACACTGACATGGTTTTAGCTGCCCCTTTAACTCTCACTTTAATTCGAACTATAACTTAACTTTTAACTTTAACTTGGCATTGCACTGTGCTGTTCGAGCATCCTACCGCTCTGTGTTTATTGCCCTTTGCTAATCTCCACTCCTCCTTTCCGTGTTATATTTGTCCACCTCCCCCTCATTCCTGTAGAGTGCCCAAATCTTCCTTCCCTTCCATATCCAACCCTGTAGCCCGTAGGTGATCCTATCGAACTGATATGCTTCTCCTACCTTCTGCCACCATTCCTTTAAGGTAGGCCCACAGGGTGTTTCCACCGCCCAGCCAGGACCTCTCGAGCTGCCAGCAATAGCATGGCTCTCAACCACCTAGTGTTTTTCCGGGCCTCTCTGTCCCCCCTCTGGGTCTAGTAGCACCTCCTATGGGATCAAGGTGTATTTCCCACCACAAATGGAAAAAATCTCCCACCTTCCCACAATTACGCCAACATAAATCTCTTCCTTGAAAACCCACCTTCCCTAGTTGCTGTGTACTAACTGCAGTTGTTTGGCGCATGATGTAACCATGGTCCACTTGTTTATACCCATATGAATGCTATACCACTCTCTGACCCCCAATTCCCGTCCCCCCCTTTTGTGCCAGCCAGCCATGTGAGGGAGAGTCCCAACTTGCTTCTCCTTTTCCAAACTCATATATTTTGGACATTAATCCTTTTATACTTTTCCCTTTAAACAACACTGTCTCTAAATCGGTTAGCTCTTGATTAAGCTTTAGACATTGTTCATGTCCTTGCATAAAGTGGCGAATCTGGAAATACTGATAAAAGGGGGTTGTGACGCCTGCCAAATTATTTAGGGCTTCTTTGGAAACACACCCACTGCACCCATTAGGGATTCTAATTTACCCTTCTCCCTCTTCCGTAGATGGTACATCACTGGCTTAAATTCGATTCCCGTAAAGGGGCTAAAGTCATCCAGCCAAGTCCAGGTCATTAAAAAGACAGTATGTTCCCTGTCTTTAAGCAACTTTTCCCTAGCCCGATTGATGGATCTAAAAAGGGGTGAACAACCTCCCCATTTTCTCCCCTTCCATTTTCCACCATCACCTCAAACAGCGATCACGGGGCTATTACCTCATTCTCAAGGGGTAGCCAAAGTTTCTCCGCCGGTCACATATAATAGAACCGAAACACCTTCAATACTGTGGCCTGGTAATATCTTCGAAAGTCCTGGAAATTTACTACCCCATATTTCCTCTCTTTGATCAGCCGCTGGCCCCCAATCCTGGCTCGTTTCTTCCCCCATATGAAGCGTATAATTTTCCGTTCCCACTGCCTCAATACCGTCCCTGGTATCTGTATCAGGAGCTGCCGAACATAAACAGAAATCTCAGGAGGATATTCATTTTTGACTGCCACCAGTTAGCCCATCCTGCTTAAGTGAAGGGGACCCCATCTTTGCACGTCACCCTTCATTTACTGAGCTAAGGCCGTGTAGTTATTCTTGTACAAGGAACCCAGATCAGCTGTCAAGTAGACTCCCAAGTACTTGGCTTTCTTTCCTGCCTTAGTTCACCTAAGTTTAAAGCTTCTGTCTTCCTCATATTAACCTTATAGCCTGACAGTCCAAAGAATATTTCTGTTTCCTCCAACAACTTTGGCAGAGAAACCTTAGGTTCCATGAGAAACAAGAGTATCATCTGCGTACAATAATATCTTATGGTCACTATTTTCACTCCTGACCGGTTGTATATGTTGGTTTTGCCACACCTTAGCTGCTAACGCTTCAATAATAATGGCAAATAACATGGGTGATAACGGGGGGCATCCTTGTCTTGTGCCCCGATATAACTGGAATTTGCCTGAGCGCCCCCCTTTTACTAAAATTCGTGCTGTCGGTGCTCAATCTAGGGCCTGTATTCCTCTTATAAAATTCTCCCTCACAATAAATTTTTCTAGCATGGCAAATAGAAATGGCCATTCTACTCTGCCAAATGCTTTTTTGGCATCTAGCGCTACACAGAGTGCCGGTTCCTTCCTCCTGTTCAGGAAGGTTATCAAATTTACTGCCCTTCAGACATTATCTGCTATAGCCCTTCCTTTGATAAAGCCGGTTTGGTCTGGATGAATTTAGAGTAGGTAGGAGTCCTTCCAGCCTTCTTGTCAATACCTTAGCAAGCAATTTAGCGTCGCAATTAATCAGAGCGATTGGCCGGTAGTTGCCACAATGATTTGGGGGTCGCCCCTTTTTTGGAAGCACCACTATGTTTGCCCTCCACATAGTTGATGGTATGGGGTCCCTCCCATTGCTTGCGTGAAGATCCGGGCCAAGAGGGGTGCTACCTCGTCCCCCATAAGGTGGTAAAACTCAGCTGGGAAACAGTCCTCCCCTGTAGCCTTCCCTTTTGGGAAGGTTTTTATAACTTCTGCAACTTCTGTCACCATGACTGGCCGGCCCAAGAGTTCCGCCTCTCCCTCTTCTAGTTTTGGGAGCGTCAGGGTACACAGCGGTCCCCTCTGAGGTATGCAGAGCTTTATAAAATGTCCGAAACTCGGTGCAAATATCTGGGATAGTACAAATCTAACCTCCCTGCGGCCTGTTCAGTTCCGCTACTGCTCTAGCCTCCCGCTGCCAGGCTAATAACTTGCTGGCTTTATTCCTTTGTTCCTGGTAATTTATGTTTAGCCATCCTTAACATGTGGGTAATGTTTCCCTGTGTCTAACGCCTGAAGTTGGGCTTTGTCTACACCTAGCCTCCTCTGAATTGCCTTGGCCCCAGTAGCTGCATGCTCTCTCTGCAGCGCTTCTATCTCCTGAGTTGGTCTCCTGCGTCCCTTCTCATTTTCCCTCCTATTTTGAGCTGAGAGCTGTATCATATCCCTCTTAAATAGGCTTTCCCCGCATCCCACAAAGTTCCATCTGACGTTTATCCATTGTCATTAGTTTGTCGATAATTTTCCCATTCTCGTTTTACTTTACTCAGAGTTTCATCTCTCTGCAATAAAAGGATATTAGCCCGCCACCCACTTCACCTCCATGACCCTGCTTGGGGTAGCCGGCATACCTCCACCATCCCATGGTCGGCCAACACAATAGGGTGTATTTTAGCCTCTCTAATTCTGGACATTTGGTCTTTGCGGCAGAATATGTAATCCAGCCTTGAGTATGTGTCAGTTCCCGCTGTTGAGCATATGTAATCTCTGCCACTACCATTCTGCTCCCTCCAAACATCCTCCAATTCCCACTCTACCAGCGCAGCCTGCAACTCCCTTCCTTCCCTTTTATGGATCTTCGCTTCATAGTTATTCTGATCTAAATTCCCTATCACACTATTCATGTCTCCTCTATAATCCAGTCACCCTTCACTACACTGGCAAATTTTTTGAACCCTATCTTGAAAAAATCTCTTTTGAGCCCGTTCAGGGCATATACAGGGTGGCCCAAAAAAAGTGAGAACATCTCGTAAATTAAAAGCTTACATAGTTTACTTATTTACCTTTTTTAGCCATATAACGTCTTTATTTTGACAATTTCTGGTCACCATCTTTGTTTTTTTAATTTGTCAATTGCTTACATCTGTCTTTTTGAATTTTTAAATAACTTATATGCTACGAGATGTTCTCACCTTTTTTGGGCTACCCTGTATACTGAGCATAGAGATTTCTGCTCTTTCCACCTTTCCCATCAGCCAGACTGCCCGGCCCTCCATATCTGTAGTATACAAGACAAAAGGCTCCCACTTATGCACTAGGATAGCTACTCCTCTCTTTTTGGAAAGCACCATCCTGAGGGCAGAGTCCTGGTCTGTGCTGGCTTCCTCTGCCTCGCTTACACCTGAGGAGTTTGGTGATTCTGCCCGAGACCCGCCTGGCTGCACAGTCTGGACTGCATTCTTTTTTGCTTCATAAATGTCTCTTATCCTTTTCATTGCCTTTATTTTTATTACCTTCAGCATTCTGTCTACTTTTTACCGAGGATTTCTGCCGGAACTGGGTTTTATTCAGTGAAATTGAGCGGGTGAGGGGGGAGCTGCTCTTACACATGTCTTCCGGTCCGGACAGCGAGAGGGAAAATCTGTAACATGGTTTAATATAATCTAGACACTGAAGACACAAATAACTGAACAAAAGGCAAATTCAATGGGTTAAAGATAATATATACATCATACCAATGTGCAGTCAGAACAAAAATTCCCTTTTCACCAATCTGTACATGTGCCTTGCAACTAGTTAGCATTCACCCCTGGGTTTACATTATTTGGAAAGCTTGTTCTCTCTAGCCACATGGAAGCTGTCTAGTGAATGGATATGCCAAGATGCTGGCTTATCCCAAAAGCAAGAAGTCACAGCCAGCAGAATTGGACCAAAAAGCTGCCCAGGTGCTCAATAAGACCTTACAAGCAGACTCTTAATAATGGCGGAAGGCTGTTTTCTTTTAAAACTCTTTATTAGCTTTTGACATACGCAAGCACTGCTAATATATCGAGTGCCTGAAAGTGTGTAAAAGAACCACCTCCAAACCCTGTAAAATCTCAAGACTATTCCCATTCCATAAAGACTGATCAATCCAACATCTTCAGTTGGTACTAGTCTCAACATCCAGCCCACAAAGGGTCCAAAATCTGTTCCATATCTGCTCATATGTGAACTTTTATCCTTTTGGGCAAAAATGCAACTGCATTTTTATGGCATTTTATGGGGATGCATTTGATGTTTTGAGGCCAATTGTAACCTGTGTTGAGTGAGGGCTTTATCTACAGAAAGGCATGAAGGAATAAGCATTACACTGCCACCCCTAGCTCTCAAAATTTAGCTTTATATGCCCAGTTCTTTGCCACCCCCCAGAAATGCCACCCTAGGTGACTGCCTGGTTTGCCTAAAGGTTAGGCTGTCTAGCATATGATTAGCTTATGCATGACTGTGCCATTGAGCAAGTACACCAGGCATTCACAGCAAAATCCAGATACTACTTTGTGTGATGAAATCTGTGCACCATACTGAATGGGTCTGCTTCCTGGAGGGGAAGTGGGGTTGCTTTTAGAGGGACACCTGGAACAATCTAATTTTTATCTATGAAACAATCATTTTAAAAGTTAATTGAAGCAGAGCAAACCTTCCTCCCAGCCATATGTAATTATATAAATATTATTAATGCAGGGTGGGTTGGCACTTTCTTGAAGTATCAAGTCATTCTCAGATATGCCAAGTCTCACTCATTAGTGGTGTGTCACACTCATTTGAAGTCCTTCTCACTCTCATCCATAGCCCATGTTCCCTGTAAAATAGTTATCTCCAAGTTATAATGCCCTGTTCAATGTAATTTCAGTTTGTTCAATGTAAACCGCACTGATGCTGAATAGCGCGGTATATAAGAGAATGTAAATAAATAAATAAATAAAATACTCATTGAGTTCCTTCTCTCAAGCATGGAGGCCTCAGTGTCACTGCCCTGATCCTGATCACTGCTTTCATGAGAGACAAGCCTGGGAGAAGAAAATCCAAGTGGCCCAGCCGGTAGGAAGAAATCCGAGCTCACCTTCCTGTGTCCTGTCTCCTTTCCCTGTACCTACAAGTCCAGGTGCTGGGAAACCTCTGCACAGACATTTAGCCACTGACTGAGGCATTTTCAGCCCAGAGAATTTATGCATTTTGCTTCCACTATGTCTGTATCTTTTCAGAGGCTCCAAAGAAAAGAAAACATCATTTGATGCTTCTTTTTTTTCCATTTGCAAAGCAATACTATAATTAAATCTTACTAGATTTATACTCTAGAAACACCATTTGAATAAGTCTCACTCTTTGGGGCAGTAACTCTCGCTTTTTAGGATGGTTCACTCTTGGCATCTCTGCATTCTCTGTGCACAATTTGCAGAGCCCCCAATCACAGACGGTCAGTGAACCCTGAAGGGTGTCAAAGGATCCTGGGCTTACAAGAAATAAACTTTGAATTCCTATGTGTGTATGTTGTGGTCATCTTTTTTTTAAAATCTGCACAACTCACACCTTGTTCCTTATCTTAGAACAGTTCAGGGAGTCCTGGTTAATGTAATTCCCTTATCTTTGCAGAGAATAGTCTTTCAGGGTTTTAAAGGTCCTGTTTTTATTCCAAAGACGCCCCCAGTCTGAGAGATCTGCCAGTGATAAGAAGGAGACCATGATAAAAGCCTTCAGCAAATCTACTGGTAGGTACTGGAAATCATGTCCATGAGGATTCCTGGGCTTTCCCATAGTGGTTTCTGACTGGGGCAACCTCTGTTGGGTCTTGCAGAAATGAATTATGCAGGCACTAGAATTTCAAATGACTCTTAAGTGAAATTTGTTGGTTGGTTTTCCTTCCCTGTGCTCTGAGCTAGTGGTGAAGGTCAAGGGAGCCTGTCAGAGGAAGTGATAAGGGGGAGAACCAGGCCACAGTGAGCAGGATCTCCTACTTGCCCAAGAGGGAACTGCTCCTTTAGCTCAGTAGTGCAGTCAGATAGAAACTGATTCCAAATCCTTGAATCTTTCGGTTGGAAAAGAGGTTGAAGTAGGGGTACAGGGAGTACCACAGTGAGCCGTGCCCTGATTTTGACATTCAGGATCAATGATAAAAGAATCATCTTCCCAAAAATCAGAATTCAAAATAGAACCTTAGGCTATGGCAGCAGATAAGGACCATTGCACCCATTTCATCTGTCCATTTTCATTTTGGGTGCAATGCTGTAGACCTCGGCTGATCTCGGGTTTCACCTCACTTCTTTGCAACCAGTAATGCTTTATGCCTTCCCCAGACTTCTTGAATTCCGTTACTGCTTTTGTTTCCAGTGCCTCTGCTGGGAAGCCCTTCCAAGCCCCCACCCCCCTCTTTCCAAAAAAGTAATTTGCTCAAGGTCACAAAGAGTGACAGTGATGGAAATGGGACTTGAGCTCTGGATCTTCCTGGTTCTCAGGCCATTGCTCTAACCACTAGCCCACTCCCCCTCCCATGTCCGCCCTGTGAAAAGAGGCCACAGGTATTGACCTGAAGCTTACCTTCTAGGCCATTGGCATTTCTACACTAGAACTCTGAAAAATCATTCACCGCATGTTGGATGACTTTCCCCCAGTAAAATTTACGCAGATAAAAGTTCTTTGATTGTGAAAGGCTGGCAGGCATTATGTTTACTTAAATATGAATCCGCTTCTTCCGCTGACACAGGCACATGCCTGTCCTTGCTCATGCAGGATCTCCTAATGGACACATGGAGGATAATTTTCTAGCAGGGCTCGTAGGCTCTCAAGGCACATAGTTGTCTTTTTTATATAAAGGCAACCTATGTATCTATGCGGCTTTATAAAAATATCCCCCCTCCCCCTGGAAAGCAGACGCATGCATTTATATCTGCTCAGGTGTAATTATCTGCCAGTAAGAATTGGCATATATGCATATATTTCATAAAATATGCAAGTAAGCGCCGATCCCACCCAAGCTTGCCATCTCCTGAAATGCCTATGCATGTAAGTGCTAGGCGGTGATTTTAGATAGCATCGTGAGCATGCAGAGCGAGATTTACAAGCAGAAAAGGGCTCTTATGATTTGTGCATTCGAAGGCACCGGTGTGTGCTTCTATGTGCATCGCGCATAAGCAGTCCCAGGAGTGCAGTTTGGATGGAACCAGGGTGGACAGGGCTAGTGCATGGATATGAGGTGCCCTAGGCAAACATCATTCCTGCTCCCACGCCACCCTTCTCTGGGACTTGCAGTGGCTGTAATTACTTCTAAACCATGATGTCGTGCTTACGTTAAGCTCCAGCATGGCATGCTGTTCTTGCTTCTGCCCTTGGTGCAGACTTCCTGTTTGCATGGGAGTAGAAGAGGCTGCACCAGCCGTTTCTGCACCCATGCAAACAGGAAGTTTGCATTGGAGGATGTGGAAGAAGGAATAGCATGCAACGCCAGAAGTTATGGTAAGCGCTACGTCACAGCTTAAAAGTAATTGTCACCACCACAGATCCCAAGGGGTGACAGTGGGGGCAATAGGCTGCCCTTTGACCACTGGTTCTCTGTGGGGGTGGAGTTATGATGTATGCAGCTATTTTTTTTTTAAAATACCTGCGGCCACACCCTCCTTTTACTAACAGATCTGAAAAAAGTCATTTCAACGTTCCAGAGAACTTTAGCACCCAGCGCAGGCAAGAGCATTTGCACCCCGTCCACACACCCTCAATACTCTCTCTCTCCCCCTGTCCTCTCCCACTGCAACCTAAATGGCAGGAGAGATGCTCTTATCTTTACTGACTTTCTTAGCATGAAGTGTGTAGCTCCTCTTTGTTCAGCCCATTGCTCTAATTCCCAAAGGCTTTCCTGTCCTACCAGCGCCTTCTCCTACCTCTGCAGCTCTTCAAAGTCAGAAGGAGCCATTACAGCTTTCTGAAAGATATATAGCGAGGGCTTAGGTATCATATTTATCACTTATCTACCATCAAACTTAAATATTCAAACACACTAGGCCACCAGGACCTCCCACAACCTCAGACTTCTTTCCAAACCGTTCAGCTCCTTTTTTCTTTTCCTACTCTGCTGAATGATGACCTGGCCTTTTGCACCAAATTTGTCCTTTTTGCTTATAAATGCTTTCTTTGGTGTCTGGACATCATCCTGCTCTGCAGACCCCTCCCCCCCTCCTCCTTCCATGCCACACACACACACAGGCAGAGGATGGGAATCTGACTGATGACAAACTGAGAGCCTGTGTCTGCGGTAATTTAAAGCAAGTGTCTGAAGAATCACCAGCACGTTAAGAAATGCATCTGCACAGCTCAACCTTTTTTTTTCATTTTTGAGACATTTCAGCACAGGAATCCAAGAGGCTTACCCCTGTCCCTGATGTAATCTTCTGGCACCTTCTGTCCACTGCATGTTTCCATTTAAGGAATAGCAGGTTCAGCACAAGGAACAGCACACAGCCCCTCGTCTGCCAAACCCCAGACTTTTTCACATTTTGTAATAGGCCATTTTGGTTCCAAGGACATAGAAGGAAGAGATGCAATTGCAGCAGTGGAAGACTTGAGTTCCAATCCTCATTCTGCCTCGTGCTCTTTGGGTAACTTTGGGCAAGTTATCTGATTTCTCAGCAGCTAATTAATCATGGTAAAATATTTATTTATGTATTTGGAAGGCATATACACCGCTAATGGCAAATGCATTATATCAGTTTACAGAATCCCAGAAGTTCACATCAGTAAATAATAGGAACTTGATTTCTTCTGCTCAGGCCCCTTTGCATAGGACCAAATGCACTACTTATCAGAAGAACTGTGCTACCCATCCCTGCACCCCAGAAGTGGCTGCGAGCATGTGTCTGAAGTTCTTAATCTGAATCCAGTTGCCATAGAGATCCAAGCAATTCTAGTTATTTTTAGCAAAAGGGGAAGGGTTCCCTTGCAGTGGTCTGCTTGGATGTGCCATAATTTGGGAACAAAATGGATCAGATAACATGGTGTAGGAGATGGGACAGAATCACTTTGCCAGCTACGAAGTGCATAATAAGGGCAATTTCAAAGTGTTTTATCAGCATTAACCGGCTGTCTGAAAACTGCCCGTCCTCGTAGCGGCTGACAATCATCACTTCATTTCCCAATAGATGGTGAGAAGAAGCGTGGCCGGAGATGTGTTTTGGTCAGAGGAAGAAATGAATTCATGTAGATTTCATGGAAAACAGCATCTGTGGACCTGAAAATGCAAAGAGTACCTGGAGAAAAAGCCAACACGAATGTGCACGCAACATTTTGCTGTGAGAAGTGGGGAAGAGATGATGGATTAAAGTTCCCATGGACTCTGTGCATGTGGACAGTTTGAAAATCATCCTCTCCCCATTATTTACTTTTAGGTTGAAAGTCATTTTATTTTGCAACCGCTATTGCAACTTTTCCTGACTGATTTATTTTATTTATTTATTTACATTTCTTATATACCGCACTATTCGACATCAGCGCGGTTTACATCAAACACAAATTCAGACAGAAAACATGTGTCTGAGTTTACAATAAACAGGATCATAAAAACTTGGATAACGATGTCTTGCCTGCCCCCACATCCAGCCTCTGTTCTTTCAAGGATCTGTTGGATAGCTGCCTGACAGACAAATAAACAATCAGATTAGTGGTGTTCCCCCATTGAGCTTTGCAAATGAAGCGGCTTGTTCAAGGTTATATGAAGGTCATATTCAAAATCAGATCCCAGGAATTTTTCCTACTTTCAGTTCTGTTCTCCAACCCACAAGACCATGCTGGCTGTTACCCATCTATTTGCCCATCTGTCTTGAACATCTTTGTTCCTTTCCCTCCACCCACCATGATCTCTCTCTGTGCCATCTATGTCTCTATGGCTGCAATGTCCATCATCAAAACATCTGGTAACATCTGTCTCTATGTGGCATCTGTCTGGCTGTAGCTACAATACCTGTCTGTTGCACATTAGACATTACACAGTGACGTGGCCAAGTTAGATTGAAAGGCCAGAGAACCACCAGCCTTACTTTATGGATCCGGCAAAGAATCCTGTCTGCATCTGGAGCCACGTCAGCAGCGTAGTGGGAAAAATGTTCTTTCCTGACCTCAAATGTGGCAGTCAGCCTACGTCCACTCTGGGATGGCACGTTCTCGCTAAAGTCTGACTATATTACCCTACCCAAGTGTTCCATATTCCTCCTGAAACTCAGGAAAGCCTCTTTTTGTGAATTATATAATATCAAAGATGTGACTGTCTTCCATTAATAGCCTGGCTATGACTACATGATGCATCTTTGGTAGGAGGGGGGGGGGGGGGCGGGAGGAGGTGAGGCACAGTGGAGAATCTGATTTTTGTCTAAGCAGCTTACTGCAGTCCTTTGGTGTAATTAACTGAATGCAACTGTATGTGGGAACAACTGCTGAATCCTCCAGCACTGCAGATCTCACAGAAATGAAGAAAGAGGCACCAACTTTCTAACATCAGACATTGGCCTTGGATGTTTCTTTGTGAATTCCCTTCAGAAACTTAGGCAGAGAGAAATATCCAGTTCAGCAAAGTCTATTAATTACAGCCAGGGAACTGCTTCTTCTCTCAGACTCCTGCTTAAACTTTCTATTACCAACATCCACGCTAACCGCGGGGGCTGTAGGGGTCATTACAAACCTTAGTAATAACACATAGAAGTGGGACCCAGATGTTAGCTTAAGTGCTGATCTTTTAAGAAGCAAAACTGAAGATGCCAAGACCTGGAATGGCTGAGGTGGTGGAAGCCATCGCAGTTGCAGAATGTGGACTTGCTTGGGGTAGATAAGAGGGAAAAGGATTGAGAGGTCACGTAAAAGGGGGCAAGGGAAATTAGTGTAGGAATTTGTATGTGAATCCACCCAAAATGGCCAAATCTCAACTGAGCAGGCTGAAAGGGCCATTTTGTTTTTTGTCGTGTCATTTATGTTAGTAGAATGTAAGCTCTTTGGGGTAGGGATTCATTCTACCAGTGGATCATTTTCAGGATATTTCTCTGGGCAGACACCTCCCCACCCACTTTCATTACCTCCTCTCCTGTTCCATCAGTGCAGTGTCATCAGCTCTGTAAGGTGATTTGTTACACTGCTGACTTTCTGTCTTAGATGTTTATCTTGGAAAAACAGCTGTCTTTTTTCAAACAGATCTCTTGTGTGTCTTTAGGGATAGATTTATCTAGCGCTCTCCAAAAACTTGCATCATAAGGGGCAATTTTCAAACAACCCATGCAACTTTTCAAAGAGAAACATCTGGCTTCTGCAGCTAGTGTGGGTGCTAGAGGAGGATGCCATAGGGTGCATATATTTGACAATTAAATGTGTATGTTCTTTTCTTCCCAAATCTAACATGACCCCGGGAGGACCCCTTTTAATGTGGCTAAAAGAACACGTGTTATGGGACCTGCTGGGACTTTTAGAAGCATTTTAGGTGAGCAATTTTCAATCAGGTCATTTTTTTTTTTTTAATTCTTTATTTTCGTTTTATAACAACAAAGGAAAGGAAGACATACAGCTAAAAGACAGATACATACATAGAATGTGATACATACACCAAAGTAAACCCCTGCCACCCCCCTCCCCCCTGCTTCTTCTCTAGAAAACTAATCATTCCCGAAACGGGCGTGTACTGACATTATTGTGGTACAAAACCTAACGGTGATCTGAAACATGATGAGTGCACATTAAACAGACATGTCGGAGCAATGAGCAGATTGTACATAATCATTGAGCATCTGCCATTTAGACAAGCGAGAGTGAGTTTGGGCATGGGGAATAGCTCTCCGAGATATCTGCTCATATTTACTATATAAGCAGACGAGGTTCCACCATTCATTGACAGTAATTCGAGAGCTATCCTTCCAATTCCTCGTGATTAAACATATGGCTATACCCAGCATGAAATCAAGGAGAAAGCGACCCTTCTTAGGAAGAGAGGGGACCTCCGCCACTGAGCGGAGTCCCACAATCTTCCAAGAGAGAGGCTCGTGAAGGTGTAAGATAAATTGAATACGACCCCAGACCCGCCCCCAGTAAACCTGTAGTTGAGGACATTCATAAATAACATGAGCGAGGGTTCCCACAGCAGTATGGCAAGACCAACACTGGTCCCTAGCAGTTGTGTTCCATTTGGCTATTTTTTCTGGAGTATAAAAGCATCTATGTGCAAAAAAGAAGAGAGTTTGGGTAACTGAGGCAGATCGGGAAACCCGCACTACTTTGCTCCAGAAAACGCTCCATTGCACAGGGGTTAAAGTGGTTTGCAGTTCGCGCTCCCAGGCTTGTTGGGCTCTACAAGTAGCAGTATCTGTACCCTGACATAAGAGTTTATAAAAGTTAGAGGCTACCCCATGTGTACTACTAATAGAGTGAATTAGTTCTAATAGTCCGTCCTCAGTAGGGGCAGAGGGCGGCAGGATTTGAGCACTTTTGAGGCAGTGTTGAAGCTGCATCAATTGAAAGTAATGTTTCGCTGGTAACGCAAATTCCTTTTGTAAATCAGAAAAGGTCTTCCAACGAGCTGCAGAGAAGAGCTGTTGGGGTGTCCAGATCCCCCTAGAGTACCAGGGTTTCCATGCTATCGTTCTATTTAGGACTTGAATTCTGGGGTTATTCCACAGCGGGAGTCCGTCCTGAGGACATACGTTTGGGCCCAGTGATAGAATGAGAGTGTTAAAGGCCGCAAGAGTATCGACAATCATTGGGGGATGGCGGGTGTCTACTTGATGGGACATACCGGGGAGATGGATCAACGGAATTGGGCTACTAAGCTCCTCTTCTATGTCAAGCCAAACTGGTCTGCTGTCTGTTGAGGCATTTAGCCATCGGGCACCTTGTTTAAGTAGGAAGGCTTGATGATATCTGAGAAAATCAGGAAAGCGGGTACCCCCTAGTTCCTTCGCAGACTGTAGTTTTTGTTTAGCTATCCTTGGTGGTTTGCCCTGCCAGAGATAGCGGACGAGAAGGCCCTCAATATCTTTGTAGGTGTGTAGCGGGAGTAAGCATGGCAGCATTTCTAAAATATAGTTCACTTTGGGGACTATCATCATTTTCACAGTTTCTAGGCGGCCCCACCATGTAAGGGATAAGGGAGACCAACGATTTGTGAGCTCACGGACTTTGGAGACTACCTCCTTGGCATTAAAACTAATAGTGTCTTCTAAAGGAGAACAGTAATGGACCCCAAGATATTTCACCATGCGGGATTGCCAAAGGAAAGGAAAGGCCTGCATGTCAGCCTCATGTACCCAGCGGTTCAGTGGGAATGCTACGGATTTGGTCCAGTTTATTTTATAGCCCGATAATTGCGAGTGTGTGAGAGAAAACTGCAGCCAATCTGAGCACTTTTCAAATCATTTAGAATCCCTTCAGCAAAGGCTCCAACGATCCTGTGAGCAGTGAGTGAGAATCAGCTGTGCCTACTTAGTTGGGAACTGTGTGTGAGAGAAAACTGCAGCCAATCTGAGCACTTTTCAAATCATTTAGAATCCCTTCAGCAAAGGCTCCAACGATCCTGTGAGCAGTGAGTGAGAATCAGCTGTGCCTACTTAGTTGGGAACTGTGTGTGAGAGAAAACTGCAGCCAATCTGAGCACTTTTCAAATCATTTAGAATCCCTTCAGCAAAGGCTCCAACGATCCTGTGAGCAGTGAGTGAGAATCAGCTGTGCCTACTTAGTTGGGAACTGTGTGTGAGAGAAAACTGCAGCCAATCTGAGCACTTTTCAAATCATTTAAAATCCCTTCAGCAATGGCGCGCCCGTGCCTTGCGGGCCCGCGCCTGAGGGCCTCGCAAGAGGGCCCTTTGGCGTGGCCCTTAGGCGGTGGACCGTGCGAGACCCACTATCTGCTGCTATATGCTCATTCTGTTCAGCGATATGCTGTTTGTAGTTAATGTAAGGTAATGTAATGTAAGTTATGTACTGTGTTCCCTGTTTGTACTCCTAGTGTTTTGTTGTGATGTAATGATAATGCAATGTATGTTTCCCTCACCTTTGTTTAACTTTGTGCTGTATTAACCGCTTTGATTGAAGGAAAAGGCGGGATACAAAACATGTTAAATAAATAAATAAATAAATAAATAAATAAGACAGCTGGAACCGAATCAAGGGATACGAAGAGCATAAGGTCATCTGCATATGCAGAGAGTTTAATCTCTCTGTGACTGAAGGGGACACCTCGAATACGTGCGGACTGTCTAATAAGGAGGGCGAGGGGTTCAAGAGCTAGATCAAAGAGCATTGGTGATAGGGGGCAACCTTGACGCGTGCCTCTTTGGAGATTAAAAGGCTGAGACTTAATGGCATTTACACAAATACTGGCAACGGGTTGAGTATACATGACTTGGAGGTATCGGAGGAAGCCCTCCCCAAAGCCATACCATCGGAGAACTGCAAATAAGAAGGGCCATTCTAGGCGATCAAAGGCTTTTTCAGCATCTAGGGAAAGACCCACCCATGGGTGGTCTAAATTGGCAGCACTGGATAGCACATGGCACAAGGTCCGAGCATTGTCAGCGGTGGATCGGCCGGGTATAAAACCGCATTGGTCGGGATGGACTAAGGTGGCCATCCTGTCAGATAGCCGGGTGGCCAAGATCGTTGCGAAGATCTTATAATCGGCATTAAGTAGGGAGATTGGACGGTAGTTGGCGGTTAGCAGCGGGTCTCTGCCTTCTTTCTCAAATACTACCACATTAGCTGCAGAAAAGGATCCCAAAGAGGATGTATCTACCGCAAGGGCAGTAAAATAGAGTTTTAAGTAGGGAACTAAATCTGCACTGAACATTCTGTAGAATTCGGTCGGGAGACCATCAGGCCCGGCGGCTCGACCCGAGGCTGTTCGTTTTAGGGCAGATTGGATCTCTGAAGTAGAGAAGGGTTCATCCAGCGCATCCCTATCAGCTTCAGAAAGGGTCGGCCGCTGAATACCAGAAAACAATCGCTCGAAGGTCTCTGATGAGAACTCACATTCAGATTGATATAGACGGGTATAGAAATCCCGAAAGAGTTCTACGATATCGGAGTCTGTGGTCAGTATGCCCCCTCCCTGTGGGGCTCGAAGGGCCGCTACGCGTTTGGCTTCTTTTTGACCTTTCAAGGCGTTGGCTAAAAGTCGACCGGCTCGGTTGCTTTCACGGTAGTATGTCCCTCGTTGAAGTTCAATACTCTTAGAAGCTGCAGTTGAGAGGATTGCATTATATTGAAAACGGAGACGCTGTAAGCGAACTAAGACGCATGGATCAGTACGTGAAGTTAGAACTCGTTCGCCTGCTTTGATTTGTTGGTCTAGTATAGGTAGCTGCTGTTTGCATTGTTTCCGCAGGCGAATTTGATAACTAGTGATCGTTGCACGAATGGCCGCTTTGAAACCCTCCCACCAAGCCCAATTTGCAGTATCCTGGGGTAAATTAAAATGGAAGTAATCCTGTATGGCTGCTCGAATTTCCAACTGGAACTCTGGCTGAGTTAATAGGGCTCTATCAAAGAACCAGGCCCCCGAATTCCCTTGGGGTGCAGTGGTGTGTAATTGAAAAGAAATAGCAGCGTGATCTGAAATATGTTGGGAGTGAATCTTTGCAGTGTCCACCTGAGGAACTAACAGTTTTGATATTAGAAAGAAATCTATGCGAGACTGGGATTTGTGAGGGGAAGAGAAGAAGGTAAAGTCAAGCTCATTGGGGTGTAGTAACCTCCATAGATCGACTAAAGCAAGATCTTTGATCACAGAGGTAAGCGTGGTGTGACTCTTGGGGGGACCACTTGTCCTAGGCGGCTGTTTGTCAATCAGGGGATCAAGAACTAAATTGAAATCCCCCCCTATTATCAATGAAGTATTAGCAGAGGCCTGCGCAACCTGAGCAATGGTAGCAAAAAAGGCAGGGTCATCCACATTAGGAGCATAAAGGCATATACATGTAACTTCAAGGTTACCTATCTTGAGGTGAGCCCTGGACCATCTACCTGCTGTATCTGAGCTAGTCGCAATAATAGTAGCATGCAGAGATTTCCTAACCAGTATGGCAACCCCACATTTCTTAGAAACGGCTGGGGAATAGGCGGCCACCATGTAAGGTTTAATATTGAGTTTAAGAGTTTCCTTCGAATTTAAATGCGTTTCTTGGAGGAAAATCAGGTCCGCAGCTTCATGACTTAGATAGCTTAGGATTTTCTTCCGTTTTATCGGATTATTGATTCCTTTTACGTTCAATGATAAAATCTTACATGGTGCCATCAATCGGTAATAGACATTTTAGGTAAGGGCGCTTGAAAACATACAACATAATCAGAATCTGTACAACAATGACATAATCACCGAGTATGCTGGCTAATACACCCCATATTGAAAAGCATGTACCAAAGTAACTTAGAGAAGAAGCAAAACCCCCAATGAATATGGCGACCATATGTCTGCGGGAGGAGGCCCTAGAGAGGAAGATAGAGACATAAAAAAAGAAAAGAAACACCAGAGTCCATAATTAACACTGTCTCTGATACTCATCGAGGCTACTATGGGTAGATGGAGTCGGGTCACAGATATCATCAAAATAAGGCAACAAACTGCCCTCGACAGACTCTTTGCTGAACCGTGGCAAATCCAATATGGCAGGTACAGCGGATATGAGAACACTGGCAGGAATACTCTGGAAGTCAGCGCATCAAGTCGGCTTCTTTAGCATCCAAAAACTCCGCTAGTAGATCAGGGTCCTCAAATGTTCTTGTCTGATTGTGAAGCGTGACTCGGAGCTTGGCCGGGTACATCAGGCCATAGCGTGCTTGTAGTTGTTGAAGCCTCGGCCGGAATTCCAGAAAGCGCTTTCGGCGATCGACCGTGGGTTTAGCCAAGTCAGGATAGAAGGAGATCTTGTGGCTCTCAAACTCCATATGGCCCTTTGCCCGAGAGGCACTGAGAATTTGCTCCACATGTTGATATCTCAAAAGTCGAAAGATGATAGGCCGCGGGGTCTTCCTGTTGAGCGTTATGTTTGTGGGTACACGATGAGCGCGATCGATCTCCAATTCTTTGGTAAAGGTGATGTGGAGCAGGGAAGGGAGGATTTTATATAAAAACTCCTTCATGTCTCCCGATTCCGCTCCCTCCGGTATGCCCACTAGTCGTAGGTTGTTGCGGCGCGCTCTATTATTACCATCTTCCACTTCTTTCTGCAAGGCCCGTACCTGACGTTCAACTTTGTCGAGTTTGGACAGCCGGACCACATGGGAGTCTAATATGCTCTCCATTTTGTCCTGACGCGAAGAGAGCCCCTCTAGCCTGCCTTGCAGTACACCAAGATCTTCCCGCAGCGCTCGGAGTGCTTCACCGTTTGACTGCACGAGGTCCTTAACTCCTCTAATCTCTGCGAGGATTTCCTGCTGCATTTCGGGGCCCTCGCGCAAAGCCAGCCCCTTCTGCGGGGACGGGGGTTCAGTTTTGGAGCGTTTGCCGTGAGAAGCCGCTGGAGATCCAAATTCCAGGCGCGTAGGTTTGGTCCCCGCCATCTCACCAATGTGCCCCGGCAAGATCAGAGCAGAAATTCAAGTATGTCCGGTGTTAATTCAGGATTCTGAGTAGGCCTCTCGGGAGCCTCAGCGTTATGCGACCATCCCGCTGGACATCGGGCTCCGCCTTCCTTCAATCAGGTCATTTTACCTGGGTACCATATTTCCCGGGTTATAAGTCGTGTTTTTTTACATGATGATCTGTTTAGTGAGACTGGAGTGTTTAGGAGTGGAGGAGTAGCCTAGTGGTTAGAGCACTGGCTTGGTAACCAAGCAACCAGGGTTTGATTCCCACTAGCACTCCTTGTGGCCTTGGGCAAGTCACTTAACCCTCCATTGCCTCGGAAGAAAGGCCTGGCAATCTACTTCCGGTGACACTGCCAAGAAAACCCAGGAGCTTCTGGGTCGCCAGGAGTCTGGACTGACTTGAAGGCACACATTGCATTTAGTGAGACTGCAGGGATCGTCACACATCCCTACTTGTTCCATATGGCCAATATGAGAGACTTGTCCAGTTGTTATATGCAACTTGTGTCAAGAGGGTTGTATGGTGGTTAGAAAAGCTGAGACAGCTGTCATACCCAAATAGCTGGTATTGGAACTTCCCGGTGGTACAGTTACTAGTTTTTCACATACACTACAACTGCATTTGTGCGGTTGCATCAGGTACCGTGCACTACTGTGTATACATTAACTTTACATGGTGGTGGACGAGGTCCATCTCTCTATTCACAGATATTCTCAAGCCTGTAAACTATGTCCAAACTTAAGTGGGGTTAATAGTTATCAAAGATGCCTTTATCACAGGCATCAATAGAACACTAGGGGGGTCATTTCGATCCTTGTTTAGTGGGTCTGGACGTCCGATCCAGACCTGCTAAATGCCCAGATCGCACATGCGGGAAAAGAGCTCCCCGCACATATACCTAGCAATAAACACCATCTTAATACTGTCTACAGATCATTGCCCAAAGCATTCAGCAGTACATTACCTATTACCCCAAATGAGAGTCCAAACGCACCTGTGTGCCTGATTGTGACTGTGGGACACTGACTTCTGAAGGATGCGTGCACAATTCCAGCTGCCGAAATGTGGCACAGGATGTCATGTTGGTCTCTGCATTGCCTGCTACCATAAGGAAAGGCCATCCCTGGAGGTGAATGTTGGGGTGGGGGGAACATTACAATACATGTTTAGAATGTGCTCTTCATAGTTGGCATTGCTGGGCAAAGCCTATGTTCACATGGCCAGAAGCTATATGGGCCTACTCAGTGTCTGCATGTGTTACATCAGAGGGCCTGCATGACAGCCTCACTGGCTACCCATGGGCTCAGAGTGTGACAGTCTCAAGGATGTTGTTAGAGTACAAAGAGGCAGGGAATGGTGGCATATGTGTCACCAGCAACTGTTCCAACATCCAACTCCATCTCCAACTTGCCATACTTCCATGCACTCTTTGTGGGAGCCCACTGCATCTGCAGCATGGGAGAGCGCATGGGCTGCACTGGCCAGTTTTGCAGTGTCCGTGGCTAGGGACATGACATTTTATGGGAATACAAGCATGGCACTATGTTCAATGCTCACTTCCAAAAGCTGTATAGGGGACACCATATTTGGGTGTATGACAGATGTAGGCCACCGTGGGCCAGCATGCACTCGCAGCCTGTGTCTGGTCCATTTCCACTGTGCCTCGCATTGCATAAGCTGTCCCCAAGTTCAAAATAAAAGGGTACATAATGAAGAGCAGAGGATTCTGGGTATTGCCTCAAACAGAGCAGTTTGCACAGGATGTATATGGCTGAGCCATCTTAGCGTGGGTCTGCCACGGGCATGGCCTGGATGCACACATCAGTTCATGTTGAGAGGCCACTCATTGACCGAGCTGTGACCATGTCGTGGCTATGTAGTCACATGGTGCTATATAGGGTCAAGCTGCAGTGAGATCAGTGCTGTTTCTCTTTTGGCACTAGACAGGCTGCTGGATGGCCATTCTGTTTGTACATGCAGTGTGTGGAGACTAGCAGACTGGGCTATGGTATGTGAGTGGCTGACCCAGTCCAGTGTTGCCCAGTGTATACAGGCTGCCTGTGATTGATCTAGCTGATTGGAATTCCCAGAAAGTGAGGCTAGCAGCTGTTCTTGGGCTGTTGGTAGCCTGCTGTTACTTATGGTCGGGGCAGGCCCTTCTGCTTGGTGCCAGCACCCTACTTCCTGCTTAAACAACACTCACTGCATTCGGGTTCCTTGGAAACAGCTGCCGCAACCTTAGGAACTGATGTGAGATGTTATAGGAGAGCCCCTGGCTAACAGGGGCAGGACCACTGTTCCCTCTAAGCTGTGCGCGTGTGCGTGCGCACACACCTCGCCAAGTGAGCGCACATACTTTACAACAGAGCGCACAAAAATTACAGCTCTGATTCTGATAGAAAACAACACAGACGTCTTAAAATTTAAAAGTTATGATTGTAATTACTAGAAATTTCCCGCTTCATTTAGTAATCGTCTATTTTCATTTAATTTGATTAAAATCAATGTGGTGTACATACTGTATTCTGACGTGTAGTCAAATTTTAAAGTATATAACTCCGAGTGTCGTTATGTGGTGCACAAAAATTTAACCTTCCTTCAAAAGCTGCACACAGCTGATATTTTATGCGCACACAGCCTACAGAAAATTAGAGGGAACATTGGGCAGGACATAAGGCCCAGATTAGACAGGGCATTCCAGCATGCTGCAATTGTACAGAATACCAACTGACTAGCATCACACACTGTAGACAATACCTGTAGCACACTGGCAGTGATAGGGAACTGCTCCAGAACCTGGAAAGTCCATCTATTCCAGTGCTTGTTCTGGGGACCAGGTGATGTGTGCTCTTCCTCACATTCAGGATGACTGCTGAAACAGGTCATTTGCACATATGGCAGCTGTTATATACAGGAAGCGTATTACAGAGCTGATGTGATGGATCGCTGCATTCTCCATATGGACATCAGTTTCAAATATGCTCAGATTGTGCAGTGCATCATGGGTAATGGAGGGGCTAACCAATACCAGCCCCCAGAGCCCCAAGTGCAGCCATAGTGGCGACTATGATCACTGGAGCATTGCCCAGTACCTGCTTGTCTTCTATGATGGTGGGAGACATGCATGGCCCCCTGAGGAGGGCAGGATGGTCTCTGATAGACTGCATGGGTCATGAATGTGGTTTCAGTTAGGTATATGTGCAGGTGTACCTATCTTGCAGTATACAGCAGGTCACAAGGGACTGCACGCCCTGCACATGTGCTGCTTCAGGGGTTAGTGCCACACTGTGGTGCAGCAGACCTCTGCATGTGACTGTTGTTTGGCATTGGAGGTACAGTGAAGGGATGGGCATCTTGACCTCATATGTGGCTTGGCCTTTGGATAAGAGATGTATTCTGCAGCTGTGTGTCTGTTATGCAGCTGCAGTACTGAGTGTTCAGTGCAGCACATACTGCATGTGAGTTGCTGTAGGCAGGCCCTAGGTGTGGTGTACCACTGTCTCAGAATGTGCCAGTCATGTTGTTTCATGTCCTGGGTTTTGGCCATTGGGGGCAGGGACCTGCAGCCTCTTTGATTCTAGACATTGCTGTGCAGAAAGGTGTGAAGGTGTAGCCTAATGGTTGGGGCTTTGGCTCAGTAAGCAAGAGACCAGGGTTTCAATCCCACTTGTTCTCTTTGTGGCTGTAGGAAACTCACTTCAATATACTGCCAGAAACAGTCTGGGGTCTGCATTGACAGGAGGACGACTTATGCTTTTGTTATGTGTTACGATAGCACATTGGTCTGCAAACATGCACATTGCAATCATGCCCATCTGACAGCATGACTTTCTTGGCTCTGCTGTAGTCCATTGCAAAGGGTCGGACATATTCACCCTGCAAATGTACGACACATGAGTTGTACATGATTGGAATATCTCATCCTAATTGTAACTGAATATCTTTGGCTCCATCACATATATGCAGTACATGCAGGAGCAGCCCTCTCCTGGGATGGCCGCCTGCAGGGATTGTCACACATCCCTACTTGTTCCATATGGCCACTATGAGAGACTCGTCCAGTTGTTATATGCACTTGTGTCAGGAGGATTGTATGGTGGTTAGAAAAGCTGAGACAGCTGTCATACTCAAATAGCTGGTATTGGAACTTCCCCGTGGCACAGCTACTAGTTTTTCACACACACTAACAACTGCATTTGTGCGGTCACATCAGGTACCATGCACTACTTTTGAATTGTTTCAGGTTACTGCACGGAGTTACTTGTAAACCACTTTGACTTGTAGAAAGATGGTATAAAAAAACCTGTTAAAGAAAGAAATAAATATCGGGGCAGCAAGGCCATACCACACCCTCATCTACCGTCATCCATCCTTCAGCTCATCCATCAGCATATGTCCATCATGTACAGTCGTGTATTCTCCTATCAGCTGCTACACCATGGCCCACACAGGAACATTTTAATCATTTGGATGTATCACTCACACCTCTCCTGTGAATGATCAGCACGTCACCACTCCTGCTCAGTCATCCTTTTGATGCCCATATCATGGCGATGCTGGCTCCACCAGGGCACACTTCTTTCAATCCTATGCCACACACTGACATTACAGCGGATTACGTGGGCACCCCTCACTGATAGTACAGATGCCTCCAACATGCTCATCCCACTGACTAACATGTAGGACATATATGCCCTCCCAACCCCCCTCCTGGCAATAACTGACCTTGCCCAATTTCGGAAGGCACTGAAGCACCATTTATTCCTCCTACATTACTCTCTGCCCAGTGAAACAACACAACCAAGTTTACCCCCCACCACAATGACACCACCGATACACCCAGGGCATGATAACATACACACAGTCTGAATACGACTGCCCAAACATCCACACCCATTGGTGCCAGCATTGACTATGCTTACTTGTAAATAGCAGCACGTATATACCCCTACCCTGGTAGTAGTGGCGCCAGCCTTGATTATGCACACCTTGTAAATAGCAGCATGTATATACTCTCGCACTCTGTAAATAGTTACCCCTGCATTGTCCAAGTTACAGTACCTGTTCTATGTAAATACAGAGCAGCCCTGTCTGCACTGTATAAGATACTGTTGTATGTAAACCGCACTGATATTGAATAGCGTGGTATAGAAGAGACTTTAAATAAATAAATAAAACTGTATATAACCTAATATGTAAGTAGCTCAGAGAGTGTCGTGTATTCCATAGCCATACCTGTGGCATACCTGTTGACGAACAGCTCAGTTGTACATAGTTGTATATAGTTACCCCTGTTAAACCCAAGTTGTATAAACCTGTTCTCTGTAATGTACACCACATGCTCCGCTGCTTTGTACAAATTGTTGTTACATGTAAACCGCGCTGATTTTAAAGAGCGCGGTATAGAAATAATATAAATAAATCTATAAATAAATATATGGGTCTGATATGTCCACCAGCTCTTACCTTTCCTTCCATCCATCACCTAAAATGTGACTTTCACAAGGGCTCCCTTAACTTGACTTAAGGTGACTACCATTTTCGGGCATTAAGGTGCACGCTTGGCACCTTAACATCTGGTGTCTTGTTAGCGCACGTTAAGTGGAGCCAATCACCATTACCACTGGAATGCCTACTCCCTGCCTCGAACTTTACTGCATGATAACACCCTTATCGCTGCCATTAACGCTCTTTAGTAAACATAGCCCATGGAGTCTAAAATATGCTACAATGCACCAGCTGACTTTCTCTACACACTCTTACAAACTGAGCTTCTATCTAGAGCGTCATTGAGGACAGAGTTAAAATCACTGCCTAACACAAACTCACCATCCCTGACTTTAAGCAGAGTCTGGGCTAATCTTTCCTAGAACAGAGGGGAGTCAACTACAGACACATAAATATTCATTAGTGTAAATTTACACCCACCTATAGACAGGACTACACATGCCCACCTTCCTTCACTGTCAGATTGTTGCAGCACTATTTGGATGGGCAATACTTTCCTTATTAATATGGAAACACCACATTTTTTATTGATTCCTGGTGAAAAGACATGATGATCAAACAACCCAGATCGGAGCTTTACACAGGCTTCAAATGGCAGCTTCCTGCAGAAAAGCGATATCAGCATTCATGAAATGTAAATAATTTAGTATTTTCTTGCATTTAACCGGATGGTTCAAACCATTTGCATTAATGAAACTATCTTAAGACCCATTTATAAAGCTCAAAGAAATCCAATGAGAGATATATTGCACATCCTTAAGTTACCATAAAAACTGACCTCTGCAAAATAATGATCCACAAAACTAATTACCCTGCTAAAAAAACAAAAAACAAAAAAATGACAAAAACCCCCCCATCCAATCCCCAAAACCAGTTAGAGCCATCAAAACCAAAGAAGGCAATCAACCCTTTGGATTCACACACATTGCCATAAGAAGAACTATTTATCTCCTTATCTAATTATTTATCATAGCTCTTGGATCAACATACACACTCACACTCTATATTTTATTTATTTAACACTTTTTATATACCGCTATATAACTACAGACATCATGGAATAATTGCTGCAGTCAGACGATGAGCAGAATAATCATACTATATGCTAATATGTATAGGCCAGGAAAAGACTAGGCAATTATGTCATAAAAATCACATGGTACTTAAGCCTGTTTATATTTAACTCGTACCGCACTCAAGATAACGAGGAGCCCTCAATCCTATGTGCCATCTTGCTCCTCTTCCATTCAGCTTTTTCGGAATGCCATTGTCTGAGTTGAACCCCAACATAGAAACATGCCGGCAGAAAAAGACCACATGACCTATGTAGTCTACCCTTCCATATCAAATACTAAACTCCCTTCTTTTCCTTTAGAGATCTTGCTTGTCCCGTGCTTTTCCGAATTCAGATACTGTCCTAGTCTCTACTACTTCCACTGGGAGACTATTCCATGTATCTACCAATCTTTCTGTAAAGAAATATTTCTGCATGTTATTTATAAGTCTACTCCTTCCACCCTCATCCTATGTCCCCTTGTAGCAGAGCTTGCTTTCAATCGAAAGACGCTCTCCTCTTGTGCATTTATGCCACGGAGGTATTTAAACGTTTCTATCATATCTCCTCTATCCTTCCTTTCCTCTAACGTTAGGGTGTGCCAATTTTGGAGATGTCATAATTTTAAAAAGCACTTGTGAAAAATGGTACAATTTCATATGGCAAATCAATAACTAGCTTTAAAGTTTGTGTAATATGTTATTTACCTACCTGTAATCTCTAGGAAATTATGCAAAAATACACAAATTACTGAAATATGTATAAGCACTCTGATAATAGTTATTTATGTGTTTGCATTGCATATTAATGCTGTTTGTGCCTCAATTATCAATTTATCTTATTAATTTCTGTGTTGGGGTTTACATGGTGAACTGGTTCAATATAAATAAATAGCAATTGGACACAAAGTCCCAGCAATTTCCTTTTCTAGTTGCAACTATTGAAAGAACAGTGTAAAGAGGTAAGGAAGATAGTCAGCCTACAGTGAGAAGGTCAGCTTGGTATGGTTACAGCGAGTCTGTTCTGCAAGCTATGTTGTGCAGTGAAGAGGAACAGGAGAGAAGAGATGCAGTGGAGAAGATATTGAAAATCAGAGGTGAAAGAGATGAGAAGACTTAGCTTGGAGATAGCAGTGCGAGACCAAGGAAAACACCATCCTTCAACACTGAGGCGACTACACCCACCCAATTATTTGACTGGAGATCCGGAGTCTCTGAGCCTCCTCTTACCTGGACCATGATAACAGCAGAGATCAAGGCATTGCTGAGCAAGTCCATGGTGGTTCCAGATTGGCCATCACACACCCAGTCCATAGAAAGGCAGGGCCGGCCAGTCCATTGTGCAAGAATGTTGTTCGCACAGGGCCCTGCATGAACTTCATATACAATGGACAGCTTCAGAGGGAGCCGGGAAAGCTTGCGCGAGGCCCTAACTCCCTCTGCAGAGCTGCCAGCATGAAGTGTTTTCCCTCACGCTGGCGGCTGTTACTATGAAGTACGCGAGTGCTGGGAAAAGCCCTTTAACCTTTCCTGGCATTCAGCGCGCTTCACAGTAACGGCTGCCAGCTGAGGGAAAACTCTTTATGCTGGTGGCTGTGCAGAGGGAGCTGGGGTCTCACACGGGCTTCCGTGGCTCACCTCTGAAGCCCCTTAGACAGCCGTGGGGCTCTTCAGCTGGGGGGGGGGGGGGTCTAGGACTGGAACTGGGCTGATGGGAGGGGGAAGCTTGGACTGGAAATGGGCTGATGGGGGGCTGGAATAGAACTGGAAATGGCTGATGGGGTCTAGGACTGGATTGGGCTGATCTGGGGAGATTGGACTGGAAATGGGCTGATGGGAGCTGGATTAGGATTGGAAATGGGCTGATACGGTACTGGCAGGGCCGGATTTACCTTGAGTGAGGCCCTACGCCAACAAAAATTGTGGGCCCCCAGAAAAGATAAAAACGAGCATGCCGGATCAGCTGCGCGCTGTTGGCCCTGACGTCATAATTAAACTGGGAATCCCAAAAGCCAAACTTGGAATGTACAACACTGTAGAAATAAAACTATACATTAATTTGCTCTTGTACTAAACAAAGCGCAAACATTAATGATGCACATTTACCAAAGCTGACATATTCCAATTAATAAATTCAAAATAAAGAGATATTTTTCTACCTTTTGTGCATTTTTTTTCAGCTGCAATTGCTCCAGCCACTTTCTTCTGGTTTCTTCGTGTCTTCTGCTAACTCTCCATCGTCTGCTGTCCATTTGTCCTTTCTTCTCTCTTCTAGTTTTTATTCCATTCTCTCTCCACATCTGCTTTAACATACTAATCTTTCTCCTTTTGCTCTTTCCTCATTCCTATTTCATCCATTCAAATTTTACCCCTCCATCCTCAATCCCCACTTACTCTCCCAATACCCGGACAATTGTAGATTTTTTATCCCTCCCACACAAAATATTTTTCCCTTCTCCATTTTACTCTTCCAGCCCCATCCCATTCTAATCCTCCCCCAACATCAGCTCCCTTCTAGTAAAAAGCCTCACCCAGCATCCATTCCCTTCTAGTCCCTGAATAAGCCCATTTCCAGTCCTAGCCACCCATCAGCACATTTCCAGTCCTAGCAACCCCCCAACCCAATACCAGTCCTAGCCCCCCCATCAACCCACTTCCAGTCCTAACCCCCCATCACCCCATTTTCAGTTTAAGCCCCCTCTATAACCCATTACCAGTCCTAACCCCCCATCAGCCCACTTCCAGTCCTAACCCCATCAACCCATTTTCAGTCAGCCCCCCATAGCCCATTGCCAGTCCTAACCCCCCCCCCCCATCAGCCCACAGCCCATTACCAGTCCTAACCCCATCGGCCCACCTCAAGTCCTAACCCCTCCCCATCAGCCCATTTCCTGTCCTAGCCCCCCCATAGCCCATTATCAGTCCTAACTCCCCCCATAGCCCATTACCAGTCCTAACCCCCCCATCAGCCCACAGCCCATTTCCAGTACTAACCCCATCAGCCCAACTCCAGTGTTAGCCCCCCCATCTGCCCATTTCCAGTCCTATTCCCCCCCATAGCCCATTACCAGTCCAAACCCCCTCCCAACAGCCCACAGCCCATTACCAGTCCTAACCCCATCAGCCCACCTCCAGTCTTAACCCCCCCAGCCCATTTCCAGTCGTAGCCCCACCATAGCCTATTACCAGACAGCCCCCATCAGCCCACAGCCCATTACCAGTCTTAACCCCCCCCATAGCCCATTACAAGTTCTAACCCCCCCCCAGCCCACAGTCCACCGCCCATTACCAGTCCTAACCCCATCAGCCCACCTCCAGTCTTAACCCCCCCCCAGCCCATTACCAGTCCTACCCCCCATCGGCTCAAGTAAAATTGAATAGTTAAAAAAAAAACGCTGGCTGCTGCCGTCCCGCGGGGCCCCCTCTGCCCGGCTGAGCCCCTCCGTGCCGGCTTTGAGAACTATTCAAAAGCCGGCACGGAGGGATTCAGCCGGACAGAGGGGGCCCCGTGGGACAGTTCATGCTGCCGCTGTAGCAGCCAGCTTTTATTTTTAAACTATTCAATTTTTGTGGGCCCTTGCCAGCTGTGGGCCCTACGCCACGGCGTAACTGGCGTATAGGTAAATCCGGCCCTGGGTACTGGAATATCTTTATCTTTATTTGCAAAGTTTGATATACCGCCCTTGCCAAAGCGTCAGGGTGGTGTACAATACAATAATACATTGGCTACAGAAAATAAAAGGGGAGAAAGGAACGTCATTGATAGACAGGAAAGCAAAAGAGAAAAAGAAACAAGTAGGAAGTAGGAGAGAAGCGAGACGCAACATGAAAGAAACAGAGATAGAGGGCAGGGGGGAGGGAGCTGTCAAATGATTAGGCAAGAAGGTCACTAAACTAGCGGGGTGGGGGGGGGGGGAGCCGACGGGGAGCATCAGCAGGAGCAGGGAGGTCATAGGCCTGACAATAAAGGTGAGTTTTAAGGAGCGTCTTGAACTGAGGGAAAGAAAGTTCAGTGTGGAGGGAGTGCAGGAGAGAGTTCCAGAGGGCGGGGCTGAGGAAGAAAAAGGCAGAATGATGGATGAGCTCAAGGTGGGCCTGGGAGGGAGAGGGAAGAAAAAGATGATTACCGTGTGCAGAGCAGAGGAGACAGAGAGCTGGTTGAAGGTGGATGATATCATCCAGGTATTGTGGAGTACTAGTATTCAGGACCTTATGGGTGATGGTAAGAAGTTTATAGATAAATCTGACAGAGATCGGAAGCCAATGAAGGGAGAGAAGAGAGGGGGTGACGTGGGCATTAACAGGGGAGTGAGTGATTAAACGGGTGGCAGTGTTTTGAACTAACTGGAGACGGCGAAGTTGATAACGGGGGAGGCTGGCAAGAACAGAGTTACAGTAGTCTAAACGAGTAATCACGAGAGATAGAACAAGAGTAGTGATAGCAGGGGTAGAAAGGAATGGGCGGATGGATCTAATTCTTCGAAGGTGGAAAAAGGAGGTGCACACCACAGAGGAGATGTGCTGGTGAAAAGAAAGGGAGGAGTCAAGGGTGACACCTAGGTATCGAAGGGTGGAGACAAGGGGAATAGGACGAGTGGACATATTAGGTGACAAAGTAGGAGAGGGGGCACCAAAAGAAAACCAGATGGCAGAGGATTTAGACGGATTAACATGAAGAAAATTGCGGTTGAACCAGGAAGCGACGAGAGTAAGACAGTCATTAAGAGGAGAAAGGTCGGATGAAGAGGAGGAGGTATGGTAGACTAAGAGAATATCATCAGCGTAGATATAAGAAGAAATGCCCGTTTGTTGAATGAGCAGGGCGAGAGGAGCGAGGAAGACATTGAAAAGTAGGGGATCAAGGACAGAGCCCTGCAGCACCCCACATTGCAACGGGAGTGAGGGTGAAACATTGGGACCCATGTGAACAGCGAAGGTGCGAGAAGAGAGGAAAGACCGAAACCACTCCATGACTGTACCATAGATACCTAAGTCAGACAGGCGTGAAAGGAGGGTGCGGTGATTGACAACATCAAAGGCGGAGGAGAGATCTAGTGAGACAACGAGAGAGAGGCCACCACGATCATGGGAGCGGTGGATTTCGGAAAGAAGTGCTAGGTGAATAGTTTCAGGGCTGTGGCCGGCGCGGAATCCTGATTGGCATGGGTGGAGGGAGAGGGTGGAGTCGAGGTGAGTGGCAAGCTGGGAGAAAACAAGTTTTTCGAGAATTTTAGAGAGGGAGGAAAGGTTAGCTACTGGGTGCCAGTTGGAGGGAATGGCAGGGTCCAGGGTAGGCTTTTTGAGAAGGGGACGAACTATAGCGTGTTTCCAGCTGGTGGGGAAATGGCCAGAGGCGAGACTGGAATTGAGGATAGTTAAAGCATATGGAATAAGAGTGAGAGAGGGGTTAAGAAGCCAAGAGGAGGGAAGGGGATCGAGGGGACAGGTGGTCTGATGAGAGGAAGAGATGGCTTTAATGAGCTCGGTGGAGGTAACAGGACCGAAGGTGCACCAGGTGTGGGGGAAAAATGCAAGTAGGTGGGGTAGAGTTTATTACAGAGAGGGATGAAGGGGAGAGAAGGGGGGAGAGAGGCGGGAAGCAGGTAGGGAAGGAGGATTGTAGAGTTTGGACCTTGTTTGAAAAGAAGGAAGCTAGAGTGGTCGGATTGAGGACGGATGGAGTGGGAGAAGAGAAAGGGAAGGAGGTGGAGGAGAGGGATTTAAGAACCTGATATAAACGCCTAGAGGAATTTGAGGAGGAAGCAACAAGTTGTGAGTAATAAGATTTCTTGGCAGAGGATATCATGGAACAGTAAAGCTGGTGTGCCTGGCGGAATGTGCAGGCAGAAGATGCAGAGGACTTCTGGGACTGGAAAGGAGAATATGGGGGGCTAGGACTGGAAATGGGCTGATGCGGGGGCATGGGAGAATGGGACTAGAAGGGAGCGGATGCTGGGTGGGACTAGAACTAGAAGGGAGCTGATTTTGGGGGAGAACTAGAAGGGGATGGGGATGGGGCTGGGGAATGAGGATGGAGAGGGGAAAAGATATTTTGTGTGGGAGGGAAGAAAAATCTATGATTGGCCGGGTACTGGGAAAGTAAGTGAGGATTGAGCATGGAGGGGTGAAATCTGAGTGGATGATAAAGGAATAAAGAAAGAAATGGGGGAAAGAGCAAAAGGGGAAAGATCAGTATGTTAAAGCAGATATAGAGAGAGAATGGAAAAAATCTAGAAGAGAGAAGAAAGGACAGATGGATAGCTCGCAAAAGACATGAAGAAACCAGAAGAAAGTGACTGGAGCAATTGCAACTGAAAAATAAAATGGCCAAACAAAAGGTAGAAAAATACTTTTTATTTTGAATTTATTAACTGGAATATGTCAGGTCTGGGAAATGTGTATCACTAACATCTTTGCGTTTTTGTTTAGTGCAAGAGGAAATTAATTTATAGTTTTATTTTTTCCAGTGTTGTACATTCTAAGTTTGGCTTTTGGAGATCCCAGTTTAATTATTGTCTTCCTATTTCTAAATTGTGATCCCTTGTTCTTTGTGTGGTGACGGTCTATGTTCTATATGTGTAACTGAGCTGAGGTATTCTATTCATGTAGTTTCTATTTGACAGTCCCACTTGTTCTCTTTCCCACAGTGAGATGTATTGGTTTAATATTTGCAGTGTTGCCTTTTTGATAGGTAGAGTATGGTGCTTTGTGAGTTCTGGTAGTGCTTTTATGATACAGTGTGTTTGCTATGGGTTCTAAATGGGCAGTGTTTATAGTACTTCCTAATGGGCCTGGTGGTTGGCACTGGAATATAGTAATGTAGAAATCTGGTAGTCTTTATCCAGACACTCATTAAGAGGCATGTTTACTAAAAGCGCATGTTAGCATTATGCAAATATTTATGCAAATGAGGCATCCGCACATGGCCCAGCACCCCACTTGGGCCGCTCCTGTAGAAAGGTATGTAAAAATGACAACTGAGGCTGCTGGTCATGTGTACAATCAGGAGAGGCGGGAACATTACATTAGGGGTCAGATGGTCAGCAGGGAGCTCATGAGCCGAAACAGATACAAGATATAACTTCTTTGCTGGATTTTGTTAAATAATATTAAATTAACTGCATAAATAACATTTCAAAGACAATTATGTGGCTACAGGTGTTCAGATTATTTGTACGTTCAAATAAATATTACTTAATTTCCACATATTTCACTGTGATTTGATGAAGGTAAGACTCACTTTAAGCAGTTTCTGAAGACAGCTTTAGATTCAGCATGCAAAACTGCATAATTTGGTCACTAGTGGTTTGTAAAGTTTTGAAAAATAAAAATCTACCCCTAAAATTGGCATGTCCTACTCTAACGTATACATATTAAGATCTTTAAGTCTTTCCTCATATGCTTTATAACGAAGACCACTAACCATTTTAGTAGCCATCCTCTGCACCGACTCCATCCTATTTATGTCCTTTTGAAGGTGCGGTCTCCAGAATTGCACACAATACTCCAAATGAGGTCACACCAGAGACTTATACAGAGGCCTCCTTTGTTTCTGCTGGCCATTCCTCTCCCTATGCACCACAGCATCCTTCTGGCTTTCACCTTCACCTTTTCTACCTGTCTAGCCACCTTAAGGTCATCAGAAACAATCACGCCCAGGTCCCACTCTTCTTTCCTGGACACAAGTACTTCGCCCCCTACACTGTACCGTTCTCTTCGATTTTTGCAGTCCAAATGCATGACCCTGCATTTTTTAGCATTAAATCTCAGCTGCCAAATTGTTGACCATTCTTCAAGCTTAGCTAGATCCCTCCTCATATTATCTACTCCTTCCTGGGTGTCCACTCTATTACAGATTTTGGTATCATCTGCAAAGAGACAAACCTTATCCAACAAACCTTCCGCAATATCACTAATAAAGATGTTAAAAAGAATTGAACCAAGGACAGATCCCTGCAGCACACCACTGGTAACCTCCTCCTCAGAGTGAAATCCATTTACCTGTACCCTTTGCCACCTCCCATTCAACCAATTTCTAACCCAGTCAGTCACTTTAGGGTCCATTCCTAGCGATAACCATCTTCATATACATTCCACCTTACCAGTGATATGAAAATTATAATCTAAAAATATAATGCAATGTCAACTTTGCATGGCTATGTCTTTTCTTTCATATACTTTAGAATACATTGAAGAAATATAGTAACATAGTAAATGACGGCAGATAAAGATCAGCATGGTCCATCTATGCACAGACATCCTATGCATCAAAAGATATCCCTGCATAATGCCTTCTCTGCCTTGGCTAATGAGGATGAGGAACTGAGGAACTGGCTGCAATGAAGCGCACCTCTTCTAAGATACAAACTGAACAAAGTCCACCAACACTCCCACAAAGAATGAAACACCCCAGGAGCAAATGGATCACAGTGGGTTCTGGTAGATTGCGACCTGTGACACAGAGGCAACCTATGCACCAGCAGATATCCCTGCATAATGCCTTCTCTGCCTTGGCGAATGAGGATGCCCAATCCAAAAAAACTGATGGACCCTTAAATGAGACAGCGAATGAGGATGCCCAATCCAAAGAAACTGAAGGGCCTTTAAATGAGACAGACAATGCCCAATCTCCTGCTGAAGGCCCAAATATGAATAAAACCTCACCAAACAGCAAACTACTACTACTTGGTGATTCCATCATCAGTGGCATCAACTTGGGAACACAGTTCAAAGGAGAGAAGATAGTCAAGTGCCTCCCAGGCTCTTCAGCCAGCAGAAATACAAACCACGTTGTTGAAGTACTTAGCAAAGAAAGTGAACACTCCAAACTTGATGTGATTATCCACTTGGGCACAAATGACCTGGCTAGAAACAGTACCTCTACAGTCCAAAAGAACTTCCAATCTCTGGGAGAGAGACTCAAGTCCATTGTTAACACTGTTGCATTCTCAGAGGTTCTACCTGTGCTTGGTAAGGGGGCAAAAAGGCTGCATCGCATTAACAGCTTTAATACATGGCTCCAGACCTGGTGCAAACAAGAAGGATTCAGATTTATTGGCGACTGGGGAAACAGATGGACCAACAAGAGACTATACTGTGCTGATGGACTACATCTCTCTGTCGCAGGGAAAAGAATCCTAAGTGAAAAATACAAGCAATATGTGGATATGCATTTAAACTAGAACAAGGGGGTGACGGATGTGGAAGGTCAAGCTCTGGACGTCACCCCCTGCAAAAGCAGATTAAAATCAGAAACAGCCACACTTTTAAACCACACATCAAAAACAAGTGGGAAGACGTAGACAGAACAAAATCAATGCTAAACACACGCAAACCAGTTAAATGCTGGAAAGCAATGAGCACAAATGCTCGAAGCTTAGCCAACAAAGTTCCAGACCTAGAAGCCCTAATGATGGAAATGGATTTGGACATTGTGGCCATTACAGAAACATGGTTTAATGAATCTCATGATTGGGATATAGCCATACCTGGCTATAATCTATTCAGAAGAGACATAGAAAATGGAAGAGGAGGAGGAGTAGCCTTGTATGTCAAAAGCAGTATTAAAGCTACTGAAATGCAGGGGGCATGGGGAAAAGAAGAAGCGCTCTGGATTGTGTTGGAAAGAGGAGATGGCACTGTCATCCATACTGCTGTAGTCTACAGACCTCTGACACAAATTGAAGAAGGGACCCAGGATATCAATGCTTGAACCAATACAAGCATTGTGGAACCTATGTCCCTTGGGGAAACTGCTAGGTACATATGACCTAGATTGGCCACTGTTGGAAACAGAATACTGGCCACCAGTCCAGACAAGTTGCAGCGTGCTGATGACATTATTCGTGCGGATCGGCGCATCATGAGTCGGGAATTGTCCGTACAGCTTTCCGTCAGTAGAAGTAGTGAAATGGCAATTATTGACTCTTTGGGATATTCAAAGGTGTGTGCAAGGCACACCACAACAGCTTACAGTATTTTAATGCCTGTTGGCAGCTATCGCAGGGCGCTGCAACTTGTCTGGACTGGTGGCTGAGGCAGGACGCCCAGACCGCGGCCGATCTTCCAGTTCCGTTTTACCACTTCCTGAAGCCTTTACTCTTTTCACCCATCATCCAACAGTGCTCCTATCTACCGCAGAACTTCCATACACAGCACACAACCGTTTGTGAATGTTTCTCACACTTTCTTTCTCCTCCACCAAGAATTCAATTACAGCTCGTTGTTTGTACCGTGTGTCACTCACAGACGCCATTAGAAGGATCACTACCGTCTCGCTATTTGTCGGATGACTGTAAAATTACACACATGTGTCCTTTGAAGTTCCAAGTTACTACCCTTTCAATTTCACACCTCTATCTTCATTCTGGACTGAGAAAAAACATGTGGGGCATTACTTTCTGAGCAACCCTTGTATGTTCATTGAAGAAATCCTGAAAGTCAGGCCTGTCTTTTTGTGTTAGGAGGCGACACCCAAAGACTAGATATAAAAACTACTTATTTCAACTCAAAATGTTTCTTTTCTCCATTCCAGAGGATGGCATCACTCTCTCAAGAGTGACACATGTAGGACTCATCCCTCAGAAATCAATTATAATTTATACACTACTGCAACCTGCTTCAAGACGGATGCTTTCTTTTGTTTGGCAATAATGATCTGGGTTTTGTCGCGCTCCAGTATATCGGGCATTGTCATGAAGAACGATGACTTGGGCTTTTATGTAAAATTCATACATCTGACACTCTGTCTTGTCTGGATTTAGCTTGTACTTGGCCAAACAATCCTAATTTGATATTGTCATACTTGTGAAATCCGTGATCTCTATCTATAAGGTGAAATTAGACTTACCTGCTAATTGTTGTTCCTTGAGGAACTGCAGTCCAGTCCCGCACCTCTGGGGTGATGCATCTCTTCCAGCAGCTTGAAGACTGAGCGTGTCATCTTTTGATGTCACTAGTACTAATACCACCGGGACCATCCACAAGTCCCAGTAACCTATTGACAAAGCAGACTTACCAGAGCAACAAAGAAGTAGACAAGCTTGCATTCAACTACAAGAACTACAAAAAAATGTGAATTAGACCGCCCCTGGAGAAGAGATTCCCCCTTCTCTCCGCAGAGGAGGCTTACCTACCACCCAGCCAGGCGACTGCAGCACCGAGTGTCAGACAGAAAAATCCACGTCCTACTACCCCTGCACCGATGTAGCTCACCAACTGGACCATTCCACACCCCAGGACCTATACTTCAGGCCCGGTCACTTAACACTGGCACTCGAGGAGGGATTCGGGACTGGACCGGAGTTCCTCAAGGAACAACAATTAACAGGTAAGTCTAATTTCACCTACCTTATCATCCCTCCAGTCTAGTCCCGCACATCTAGGGATGTAACAGAGCAGTAAACTAATGGGAGGGACCTGCTACCACAGCCTGAAGCATCACCAATCCAAAACAGGCATCTCCCCGCCGCCTGCACATCTAGACGGTAATACTTGGTAAAAATATGAAGCGAAGACCATGTTGCCGCCCTGCAAATCTCTGCCGGTGAACCCAGACTGTTCTCTGCCGAGGAGGTTGCCTGATCCTGCGTGGAATGGGCTTGCAGCCTTGCAGGGACTGGCTTAGCCTTCAAGACGTAGGCCGATGTAATCGCTTCTCTTATCCATCACGAAAGTGAAGCTTTGGCCACCGCCTCCTCCCTGCAAGGACCCCCAAAAAGCACAAAAAGGCGATCTGACTTGTGGAAGTCTGCTGTTCTCTTTAAATAATGCCTTAGGGTCCGCTGCACATCGAGAAGGCATAACTGTTTGTTATCCGAGACACCCCCATCCCCTCCAAGGACTGGGAGATACACGGACTGATTCACATGAAACGCTGAAACCACACTAGGTGAAAAGAATGGCTCTGTCCACAGTACCGCATTTTCCGTAGAAAAAGACAGGGCCTGCAACTCCGAAATATGTTGCACCGAGCATATGGCTATGAGAAAAAACGTCATATTAGACCTAATCCTTAGTGGAACACCAGATTTAGTGCAAGAGATAAGGTTGTTGGGGCCACTTGGCAATAGTGATCATAGCATGATCGACTTTGATTTAATTAGTGGAGGAGGGATAGTAAGGAAATCC
Organism: Ichthyophis bannanicus; assembly: GCA_033557465.1. NCBI lineage: Eukaryota > Metazoa > Chordata > Amphibia > Gymnophiona > Ichthyophiidae > Ichthyophis > Ichthyophis bannanicus. The sequence goes on from CM066045.1 coordinate 62,673,593, forward strand.
ACAGTACTACCTTTTAACCTTCGAAAGGGAGACTATGATAAAATGAGGAAAACAGTTAAGAAAAAACTAAAAGGAGCAGTTGCAAAGGTTAAAGACGTACATCAGGCTTGGCTGTTGTTGAAAAATACTATCTTGGAAGCCCAGACCAGCTGTATTCCACGCTTTAAGAAAAGTGGAAGGAAGTCCAAAAAACTGCCAGCATGGTTTAAAGGTGAGGTCAGAGAGGCTGTTGTTGCCAAAAAAGCATCTTTTAGGAAATGGAAAAAAGAGCCAAACGACGAAACCTGGAAACAGCAGAAGCACTGGCAAGTCAAATGCAAGGCATTGATAAGGCAGGCAAAGGGAGAATTTGAGAAGACACTTGCTGCGGAAGCAAAAACGCGAAGTAAAGATCTTTTCAAGTACATTCGTAGCAAAAAAACTGTGAGAGAGTCAGTTGGTCCATTAGATGATAAAGGGGTTAAAGGAGCACTAAGAGGCGACAAGGCGATAGCGGAGAGACTGAATGAATTCTTTGCTTCAGTCTTTACTGAGGAAGATGTAGGGATGTTACCCATGACTGAAGTGGTATTTAAAGGTGCGGAAGAATTGAAGGAAATATCGATACATTGGGAAGATGTATTACAACTATTAGATAAACTGAAGAGTAGCAAATCACCTGGGCCGGATGGTATACATCCAAGGGTGTTGAAAGAACTGAAATACGAGATTGCAGACCTGCTATTAGTAATCTGTGAACTATCATTAAAATCATCTCTAATACCTGAAGATTGGAGGATCGCCAATGTAACACCAATTTTTAAAAAAGGTTCCAGGGGTGATCCGGGAAACTACAGACCGGTGAGCCTGACATCAGTACCGGGAAAAATGGTAGAAACCATCATAAAGAATAAAATTACTCAGCATGTAGATAGTGTCATAAGGTAGCGCCATCAGAACCCATGGAAGTAGGGGATCGTGAGCAAAACCTAAGGGAAACTGACAGCTCAGGTTCACACATGGGAGAAGGTTGCTACGAGCAACAGATGAAAACAAAGCCACGTGGTGTTAGGGAACGCCCGAACAGAAAGGGAGCACAGAATTCATTAGAAAATGAAGAGCACCTGCATGGGGGCGGAGCCCAGGCTAACACCAGTTTGAACGTACTTAAAAATCACTTACCGGAAGGTAGAGAGGGAACTGAAGGAGAAAGTAGAACGGAGAGAGAAGTAATAGGAACTACAAGGGCTGTAGTTGGAACTACGCGAGAACCGTTAGGAACTGCTGAGCTTGAGAGCAGTGTCTGTGGAGCTGTGAGGACGGAGCCAAGGGCATTATCCAGAGTACATGAGGTTGGTGATTCTCAGAGAAGCTGTTGAGAACAGCAGTGCACAGCCTATCAATATCCCCAGGAGCGTTGCTGTGAGGCAAGCAGAGAAGGCAGTCCAACAGCCAAGGCTTTAAGATATAAATTACCTAACACCAGAAATGCAGAAGGGGAAAACTTTTACCCTGAAGCACATTTGAATGAGTCAGAGAAACACCGTGGAAAAGGGGCTTCCAAGCAGAGCTGTGCTTATCCGAGAGAGCAGGAAACAGCAGTGCCTAAAGGTAGGCGTATTTACCCTAATAAGAGAGGTTTGCAATACCCTGACTTTCTATGCACGTACCAAGAGCTCTGTAGTTCTCAGGAACCCAACTACAGGAAATACGGTAGTTACCCACGGGCCACTAGTATAGTGGGGGAGGAGAGTGTTTTAACTCCCCGACAAGAACCTTATAACTTTAACGGCAGTTGGGAGCCTGAAGTTTACTCTGATGAAGAGGAGATGCAGATTGAACCTCTTGGAGAATCTTTAGAGGAAAATGAGATGGACTGCACATACACATTATCTGATTGTATAGCATCTCTATGTTAAAAGCAGCCAGAACTGTTTATGAGAAGAAACAGGTGCCAGAGTTCCGTGAATAAAAGGAACTGTTTTCTGTTACTTTTTGTTCATGGTTTAATGCTGAAGAAAGCTAAGTTTTGTTGAAAGTATTTTTCTTTAATTGTGTTATCAGACGAAAGGTTTGACCTGCTTTAAGTTCCACTGTTATGAATCCACCACGGACGGGGAATAAAGCCTGAGTTTAAACCTTACCCTCTGCTTCAACTACACTTCTTTGGCTAATGGTGAAAACTACAGGATCCAGAAGGCTTTGCAAAATGCCTTCATAGGAGCTCTAGCCATAAAAATACTGCCCCATCAAACGACCCAAGCCTTTTTTAGCCTCTGGGTACGTTAGTGGGTGACAATAGTCATGACCTAATGGGAGACAGCCAACATGGCTTTAGACAAGGAAGATCTTGTCTTAATAATCTGTTATGTTTTTTTGAAGGAGTGAATAATCAGGTGGACAAAGGTGAGTCGGTTGATATTGTGTATCTGGACTTTCAGAAAGCCTTTGACAAGGTCCCTCATGAGAGACTTTGGCAAAACTAAAGAGTCATGGGATAGGAGGCAGTGTACTATTGTGGATCAGGAACTGGTTAAAAGATAGAAAGCAGAGGGTAGGGCTAAATGGCCAATTTTCCCAATGGAAAAAGGTGAATAGTGGTGTACCCCAAGGATCTGTGCTGGGTCCGCTGCTTTTTGACATATTCATAAATGACCTGGAAAGTGGAATAACGAGTGAAGTTATCAAATTTGCAGATGACACAAAACTATTTAAAGTTGTTAAAACCCAAGAGAATTGTGGAAAATTGCAAGAGGATCTTGATAAATTGGAAGACTGGGCATCAAAATTGCAGATGAAATTTAATGTGGACAAGTGCAAGGTTATGCACCTAGGGAAGAACAACCCAAACTATGGTTACACGATGCAAGGTTCCACATTAGGAACCACCACCCAGGAAAAAGATTTAGGCGTCATTGTGGATACCATGTTAAAACCCTCGGCCCAGTGTGCAGCGGCGGCCAAGAGAGCAAATAGAATGCTAGGTATCATAAGGAAAGGAAAGGAATGGAAAATAAAACAAAAGATATTATAATGCCTCTATATCGTTCCATGGTGAGACCGCACCTTGAATATTGTGTGCAATTCTGGTCGCCGTATCTTAAAAAGGATATAGCAATTTTAGAAAAGGTTCAGAGAAGAGCCACCAAAATGGTAAAGGGGATGGAAGGATACTCCTATGAAGAAAGGCTAAAAAGGTTAGGGCTCTTTAACCTGGAAAAGAGATGGCTGAGGGGAGATATGATAGAAGTCTATAAATTAATGAACGGAGTGGAACGGGTATACGTAGATCGATTGTTTACCTTATCAGAATATAGAAAGACTAGGGGACATGCAATGAAGCTACAGGGTAAACTATTTAAGACTAATAAAAGAAAATATTTTTTCACTCAACGTGTAATCAAACTCTGGAATTTGTTACCGGAGGATGTAGTAAAGGCTGTTAGTGTAGCTGGTTTTAAAAAGGGTTTGGACAAGTTCCTGGAGGAAAGGTCCATAAACCATTATTAAGAAGGGACCCAGGATATCAATGCTTGAACCAATACAAGCATTGTGGAACCTGTGTCCCTTGGGTAAACTGCTAGGTACATATGACCTAGATTGGCCACTGTTGGAAACAGAATACTGGGCTTGATGGACCTTGGTCTGACCCAGTATGGCATATCTTATGTTCTTATGTTATGAGAGTCAAATCCTTCAAAGACATGCAACCCAATGGCTCAAAGGGCTTTTCCCCAAGCACTGACAACATCAAATTCAGATCCCAAGCTGGGATCACTGCCCTCCGAGATGGATGTAAATGGGCCACCATTCTGAGGAACCAAACGACGTCTAGGTGCGCTCTCAGAACCACCCCCTGCACCTTTCTGTGATAGCAGGAGATCGCTGCCGACTGGACCCATAAAGAACTAGCCGCCAGGCTCTTTTTGAACCCGGCCTGCAAAAAGGCTAATATGTCTAGTACCAAAGCCATAGACGGTCGAACCTGCCGATTAGCACACCACGCCTCAAAAATACCCCAAACTCTAATATATGCGAGCGAGGTAGATGTTCTCTGTGCCTGCAACAATGTCAAAATCACTGCCCCTGAGAAGCCTGTCTTCCTCAATCTCGCCCTCTCAAGGGCCATGCCGTAAGCGAGAATCGATCCACCTGTGGCATCCGCACTGGCCCTAGTGTCAGCAGATCCCCTCGGACCGGTAGACGCCATGGACGATCCACTAGAAGACTCACTAGATCAGCATACCATGGGCATCTCGGCCAATCTGGAGCGATCAAAATGACCATCCCCCAATGAGCCTCTATCTGCTGCACCAGCCGAACTATAAGAGCCCACAGCGGAAAAACATAGAGAAGTCCCCCTGTGAGCCACTCCTGCACCAGGGCGTCTTAGCCCTTCGACATCCTCTCCTTGTGCCTGCAGAAAAACCAGCTCGCCTTAGCATTCTCCCAAGTTGCTTTGAGATCCATGATGGGGGTGCCCCAGCGGCGCACTACCTGGTCAAACACCACCTGATTGAACCCTCACTTGCCTGGATCCACACGCACTCGGCTGAGGTAATCTGCCATCACATTGTCGACCCTTGCCATGTGCGCCGCTGAGAGCACCTGGAGATGCCCTTCGGCCCAAACCAACAGACCTCCGGCTTCCTCTTCCAGGACCGCACTGCCCATGCCCCCTTGGCGATTGATGTAAACTACCATGGTTGCATTGTCCAAAAGAACTCTCACTGCTCTCCCTTGCAGCCATGGCTCGAAACTCCGGAGAACCTGTCCTACCGCCCGCATCTCCAGTCTATTGATCGACCAACCCGCTTCCATCGCATCCCATAGACCTTGAGTGAATTTGCCCTCACAATGGGCTCACCAACCAGACAGGCTGGCATCGGTCATCAATACGACCCACGGAGGCACCTCCAGAGGCATCTCCCGTTCCAGATTTTCCTGGCACAACCACCAACTGAGGGCTCTCTTGGTCTCCAGAGGGCAGACAAGCCATTGAGACAAAGGCTGCATCTTGTGCTACCACCATCAAAGCAAGGCCCCCTGCAGAGGCTGCAAGTGCGCCCATGCCCAAGGTACTAGCTCGAGTGTGGCTGCCATAGTCCCTAGTACCTGTAGGTAATACCATGCCGTCGGCTCCTTCTGCCGCAAAAACTAATGCACCAGAGTCCGAAGACCCTGGGCCCAATGTTCCGGCAGGAAGACTCTCCCCACCCGGGTATCGAAACGCACTCCCAAGTACTCGCGCTCCTGTGTTGGAACCAACCAACTTTTGGCGAAGCTGACGACGCAACCTAGACATTGAAGGAGCTGTACCACCCGGGCAGTAGCCCATTTGCTCTCTTCCCTGGACTTTGCCCGAATGAGCTAGTCGTCTAGATACGGGTGTACCAGGACCCCCTCTCTGCAGAGTGCTGCTGCTACCACCACCATGACCTTGGTGAAAGTCCATGGAGCAGTTGCAAGGCCAAAAGGCAACAACCAAAACTAGCAGTGTCCCATAGGCACCGCAAACTGGAGGAACATTTGATGTTCTGGTCGTATCGGGATGTGAAGATACGCCTCTGTCAGATCTAACAAAGTTAGAAACTCCCCCGGTCCTGACTGCCACAGTGACTGACTGACTAAAGTTTCCATGTGAAAATGCGGAACCCTCAAACAGTGGTTTAAGCGTTTGAGGTCTAGTATGGGCCAGAAGGAACCCTCCTTTTTTGGTAGCACAAAATAAATGGAGTATTGACCGCAGCCATACTGGTCCCGGAGAACAGGCACCACTGCCCTCCTGCTGCAGAAGCTGCCGTAGGGTAACCCTCAAGGCCTCCGCCTTGGCTGTTGACTTGCAGGAAGATTGAATGAAGGCATCGCTCACAGGACGTGCGAGCTCGAGTGCTTACCCTTTGCATATGACCTCGAGCACCCATTGGTCAGAAGTTATCTGGGCCTAGGCAGGGTAAAACTCCCGTAGATGACCTCCCACGGGCTGCACCCCTGCCTGGATCCCCCTCACTTCACTGCAGTTTCTTGAGTCCTGAGACAGAAGAGGCAGCAAACCCTTTGCCTGCCGCTCTGAAACCTCGAAACCCCTGCCCTCTAGACTGAAATCTCCCCTTCTGAAAGGGGGTAAAATGAGGTCCGAAAACGCTTAAACTCTTTTGGCTGAGTTTGGGCGGGAGCCAGTGCATGGCTCTGCTTCTGCTTGTCTTCCAGCAGACGGTCCCCTTTGGACTCCCCCAAATCCTTCACCAATTTCTTGAGGTCCTCTCCGAAGAGAAGCTTGCCTCGAAAGGGAAGCTTACTGAGCCGCGCCTTCGAGGAACTGTCCGCCGCCCAGTTTTGCAACCAAAGGTACTGGCGTGCTGCCACTACAAAGGCCATGCTCTTTGAGAGACCTTTGATAAGATCATAATGGATATCCACTAGATAAACTGCCCCAGATTCCAACCAAGCCACCTCCGCTGTTTGCTCCTCCACCGCCTCTCTGTGCTATTGTATCCCTGGAACCAGCAGATACATGTTTGGGCCAGCCAGGCTCCACAAATGGAGGGCTGGAGCAAGAGGGCATTGGTGTCGAAGACCTGTTTCAACAAGGTGTCTAACTTTTGATCCTGTACATCCTTTAGTGCTGCACTACCTTCTATCGGAATGGTTGTTTTCCCTTTTGTTTTTGTTTTTGCCTTTTTACATAGCACAAACAATTTTGGTTAATAGCAAAATTTGGTGCACAATTCTTAGTCACTTTTGTTTTTGTTTTTGCCTTTGTACTACCTGTGGTTACTGAAGCTCCAGCGCGCTTTAATAGCTTCGCCCTTTGGTTCCTATTTTTAGTTCCCGCCTTAAGAAGTACGATATATGTGCGTATGAGCCGGTGTTTTTTAGTTTGCAGTATAGATCGATTCAATTGAAGGCTGCACGATCCTGTGATTAACCATGGTTGATATAATAGGTATAGAAAAGAGTTCATTTATTTTGAACAAAAAGGCTCCCTGCTGGCTGCTATGTTTTTAGTAACATTAGTATAGGTGTGTAGGAGCTGTCATTGTTTAAAACGCGATACAGATTGGTCTTTTAAAAGGTTGTGCGTTCCAGTGAGCAACAAACCAATTGGTTTTAGAAAAGAATACGTCACTTGCACATGTTTAAATAGCCCTGCAAGATCGATATGTAATGTAATATTTATTCATTTTTAATACCTGGTTCATGTTTTTACATAGTATATATAGGGAGGCTTTTTAAAAAAAAAAAGGGGTCTGGTGTTGTTTTCCTATTTTGAACATGCAGGAATTGCTCCCCTGACTCAGCTGTTTATATACTTTTATATGGCACAAACATTTTTTTATATAGCACAAATATCTTTGGTTAATAGCATAACTTGGTGTACATTTTTTAGTCACTTTTTGTTTTCAGTATAGGAGCTCCAGCGCGCTTAATAGCTCCGCCCTTTGGTTCCTACTTTGTCATTCCCGCCTTTTGAAGTGCAGTATATGTGCGCATGAGTCGGCGTTTTTCAGTTTGCAGTACAGATCGATACTATTGAAGGTTGTGCGATCCTGTGAGTAACCATACATTTGGTTTTAGAAATAAATATGCTTCCAGTAGATTTGTAAACAGCTCCTAAGATTGACAAGCAGTATAAGGGTTAGATTTATCACTTACGGTATCAATCCTCACCATCTGGTTTATATAATAGGTATAGTAAAGAGTTTTTTTATTTTGAACAAAAAGGCTCCCTGCTGGTTGCCATGTCCGCGTCTACGGCGGGGTAATATCTTCCCCGAGATAGTGGTTTTATTTATTTTTAGACATGTTAATAATAAATTTGTTTTCTGTTTTTAAAATAGATTTTGATATACTATTTATTATTTGAGACAAATATAATGTTTATAATTCTATTCATGTTCTTATAGTTTTATTGTTTATATGTGTGGTTCTTATTTCTGTATATAGACATGCCAGCTACAATGTGTTTTCTGATTTATTTAGTGTTTTATAAAGAACATAGGGTTTTATTCAAAAAAAAATTTCCCCTCTTTTTTCGCTCTTGCTGCGCTCTTTTTACATAATGATTTCCTGTAGCAAGATATTCTAGTAGATATGAATACATATAGATAGACACTATCCTTTTTATAAATTATTTTTCATAAATTATTTTCTATATAAGTTTGTGTGGCAATTTGGCTTATAGTAGTATTGTTTTAATTGCACGAACAGATTGCATTTGACTAAGGTCACGAGTTGAATGGTCCTCATTTTCAAGATAGAGGTATTTGTTATTTATTATTACTATTTATTATATTATATATGTTTGTCACGTTCTTATTCCTTTTAGTTTTCATTTTATTAGTACATGATTAGTACAATTTGATTGTATGTTTTATTATTGTATTATTTTATTTACATGTTATTTAGGTTCCATACATTTTTTACTCTTCCTATATACATGTTCTTAAATTAATACATTTATAGTAGTTATGTTTTAAGCATTATTTATGATCTTATTTTATTTATTTGTATTTTTATATCTGTTCTTATCTTGCTTATTGTATTATATGTTTTATAATTAGTGTTTATGTTTTTCTATGTTTTAGTATCTTTACCTGGTTTGCCCCTGACGAAGGTAGCGAAACACGGCCTGTGTCGGGCTGGTAATAGGTCAAATATCTTATAATAAAATTTCGTTTTTCCACAATAATCACGTTTTGGACTGTGGGCTGGAGCAAGAGGGCATTGGTGTCGAAGGCCTGTTTCAACAAGGTGTCTAACTTTTGATCCTGTACATCCTTTAGTGCTGCACTACCTTCTATCGGAATGGTTGTTTTCTTAGTAACTGTGGCCACTGTCACGTCCACCTTAGGAGGTCAGAACCAGTCGCGGTCCTGATTGGACAAAAGATAGTTAGGTCATGGTCCATGCCCCCTTAAGGCTTGCCTCTGGCAGCTCCCACTCCTCCTGGATCATCTGCCAAACTAACCTATGCACCGGAAATACCTTCTGTGACTTGTGTACTGCTTGGATCAATGGATCCTCCAGAGACTCATCTTCTCCTGGCAGACTGACTGGTAAATTCAGAGCCTTGAGGGACTCCGAGATGAGCGCCAGTAGCTCCTCGCGATGAAACACTCGCACTATCCTTTGCTGCTCATCCTGGTCCAGGATCTCCCCCTCTTCGAGATCCTCTTCCACCTCCAGGTCCTCTTCCTCCGCTGCTTCAGAAAATGGAGACTGGATGCCAAGAGACCCAAAGCTTCCTGTTGCCACAGACAGACAGCCTGATAAAGCAGGAGTACAAATTCTGGGGGAAAAACACCCGGAACTCCCAGCTCTCCCAAGCTATGCCCTGCTGATGGTCCCGGGATAGTCATCGGCCCCGTGGCAGCTTCTGGTAATAGACTTACTGCGGCCCCTGAGGCCTGCTCCCCCTGATGGAATAGATGTCCCTTTTTGGGCTATTCCAAGGGTCTGCTCCATGGTAGAGGCCTCCCTGGAACAAACCTTACAAATGCCAATCTCTGAAACAGAGCCGCACCTGGCCCCACACACCAGGCACTGCGACTTGCCCGGCATTCCCCTGGAGCCGGTTATGCTCTGTCTTTTCCTGTTTTTGTTTTTTAACAGGAGCCCCACTAAAAACAAACTGCTCTGTGTAGTTCTCTGTTTTTGTTTTTTTAACCCAAGTAAAGGAAGGCAAAATAAAAATACACCAGTCACTAAAGGCACAGCGATTCGGGGCCTTCAGAAGCTCAGGAGAGCGCAAACCGCCCGGCCACACACACAACAAAACAAAGTCATGCCTCCTTTCTTCGCGTGCTGGTGCGAGGCTCCTCTCAGGCGATCAGGCCGCTACAGAAGTATTCAAGCCTACCCACATTGCTCTCCCCACAAAAAGAGACTGCTCGCATTACCTTTGTACCCTGGAGGGCCGGAGCAAATGTTGAGGTCAGAACAACGACTTCGGCATGGCTAAGGGAGGGCTTCTGGGGAACTCTGCCTGATGACTGTACGCTGCCGAGCCCAGCGACTCCTCACCCAAAGAAGGGTTTGGGAGCTACTTATTCCCCAAGACCACCAGCACTCCTCCACATCCACGAGGGAGAAGGTAAGAGAAGGAAGGAGGCTTCTTCTCTGCCGATGACTTCCTTTTCTGACTCTTTTTTTTTTTTTTGTAAAGCTTTCTGTCCCAAAACAAAAGAGAAATAGAAATAAGCCCTGCCAAAATCAATCCCCTCTAGTAAAACCTAACCTAGCTAAACTCCTCATGTGTTCCTATAGTGAGCCAGCACCCTGGCTGGTGGACGTGAGGATCGCCTGGTAACATGCCTGCCTGGTGCGAAGGTAGCGGACCTCACGCGCCACCTAGATAAGGTCTTAGATAGTGCGGGGGAGGAGTCTGCTGTCTTGGTACATGTCGGTACCAATGACATAGGAAAATGTGGTAGGGAGGTTCTGGAGGCAAAATTTAGGCTTTTAGGTAGGAAGTTGAAATCCAGAACTTCCAGGGTAGCATTCTCCGAAATGCTTCCTGTTCCACGCGCAGGACCCAAAAGGCAGGCAGAGCTCCGAAGTCTCAATGCGTGGATGAGACAATGGTGCAGAGATGAGGGTTTTGGATTTGTTAGGAACTGGGGAACATTCTGGGGAAAGGAGGGGCTCTTCCGAAGGGATGGGCTTCACCTTAACCAGGATGGAACCAGGCTGCTGGCATTAAACTTTAAAAAGGAGATAGAGCAGCTTTTAAACTAGATATTAGGGGAAAGCCGACAGTCGCCCAAGAGCGGATGGTTCGGAAGAATGTATCCTTGAAGGATACTACCAAAAGCAGAGAGGTTCCACAAAAGAGTAAAGTAGCCCAAATGCCCTCAAGTATGGAGCAGACAGAGCTTAAAGATCCCAATTTACCCATGTCTAACAATAGCCAAATTAACATGAATAAAATACATTCTCTAAAATGCTTGTATGCAAATGCTAGAAGTCTAAAGAATAAGATGGGAGAATTAGAATATATAGCACTAAATGAAAGGTTAGATATGATTGGAATATCAGAGACATGGTGGAAGGAGGACAACCAGTGGGACACTGTGATACCTGGGTACAAACTATATCGTAATGATAGAGCTGATCAAATTGGTGGAGGGGTTGCGCTCTATGTTAGAGAGGGCATTGACTCAGAAAGGATTAAAGTTTTGCAGGAAACAAAATCTGCTGTAGAATCTATATGGATTGAAATTCCATATAAAAGGGGGAAGGCAATGGCAGTGGGGGTGTACTATCGAGCACCTAGCCAGAATGACCAAATGGATGATGAAATACTCGAAGAAATCAAGGAAGCTAACAAAAGTTACAGCGCAGTAATAATAATGGGTGATTTCAATTACCCCAGTATCGACTGGGTCAGTGTCACGTAAGGACATGCTAGGGAGATAAAGTTCCTAGATGAAATAAATGACTGCTTCTTGGAGCAGCTGGTTCATGAACCAACCAGAGGGGAAGCCATATTAGACCTAGTCCTTAGTGGAACACCAGATCTAGTGCAAGAGATAAGGGTGTTGGGGCCACTTGGCAATAGTGATCATAGCATCATCACCTTTGATTTAATTAGTGGAGGAGGGATAGTAAGGAAATCCACAGTACTACCTTTTAACTTTCGAAAGGGAGACTATGATAAAATGAGGAAAACAGTTAAGAAAAAACTAAAAGGAGCAGTTGCAAAGGTTAAAGACGTACATCAAGCTTGGGTGTTGTTGAAAAATACTATCTTGGAAGCCCAGACCAGCTGTATTCCAAGCTTTAAGAAAAGTGGAAGGAAGTCCAAAAAACTGCCAGCATGGGTTAAAGGTGAGGTCAGAGAGGCTGTTGCCAAAAAAGCATCTTTCAGGAAATGGAAAAAAGAGCCAAACGACGAAACCTGGAAACAGCACAAGCACTGGCAAGGCATTGAGAAGGCAGGCAAAGAGAGAATTTGAGAAGAAACTTGCTGCGGAAGCAAAAACGCGAAATAAAGACCTTTTCAAGTACATTCGTAGCAAAAAACCTGTGAGAGAGTCAGTTGGTCCATTAGATGATAAAGGGGTTAAAGGAGCACTAAGAGGCGACAAAGCGATAGAGGAGAGACTGAATGAATTCTTTGCTTCGGTCTTTACTGAGGAAGATGTAGGGATGTTACCCATGACTGAACTGGTATTTAAAGGTGCGGAAGAATTGAAGGAAATATCGATACATCGGGAAGATGCCTTACAACTATTAGATAAACTGAAGAGTAGCAAATCACCTGGGCCGGACGGTATACATCCAAGGGTGTTGAAAGAACTGAAATATGAGATTGCAGACCTGCTATCAGTAATCTGTGAACTATCATTAAAATCATCTCTAATACCTGAAGATTGGAGGATCGCCAATGTAACACCAATTTTTAAAAAGGGTTCCAGGGGTGATCCGGGAAACTACAGACCGGTGAGCCTGACGTCAGTAGCAGGAGAAATGGTAGAAACCATCATAAAGAATAAAATTACTCAGCATGTAGATAGTCACAACCTAATGGGAGACAGCCAACATGGCTTTAGACAAGGAAGATCTTGTCTTACTAATCTGTTATGTTTTTTTGAAGGAGTGAATAAACAGGTGGACAAAGGTGAGTCGGTTGATATTGTGTATCTGGACTTTCAGAAAGCCTTTGACAAGGTCCCTCATCAGAGACTTTTGGCAAAACTAAAGAGTCATGGGATAGGAGGCAGTGTACGATTGTGGATCAGGAACTGGTTAAAAGATAGAAAGCAGAGGGTAGGGCTAAATGGCCAATTTTCCCAATGGAGAAAGGTGAATAGTGGTGTACCCCAGGGATCTGTACTGGGTCCGCTGCTTTTTGACATATTCATAAATGACCTGGAAAGTGGAATAACGAGTGAGGTTATCAAATTTGCAGATGACACAAAACTATTTAAAGTTGTTAAAACCCAAGAGGATTGTGAAAAATTGCAAGAGGATCTTGATAAATTGGAAGACTGGGCATCAAAATGTCAGATGAAATTTAATGTGGACAAGTGCAAGGTTATGCACATAGGGAAGAACAACCCAAACTATGGTTACACGATGCAAGGTTCCACATTAGGAACCACCACCCAGGAAAAAGATTTAGGCGTCATAGTGGATACCATGTTAAAACCCTCGGCCCAGTGTGCAGCGGCGGCCAAGAGAGCAAATAGAATGCTAGGTATGATAAGGAAAGGAATGGAAAATAAAACAAAAGATATTATAATGCCTCTATATCGTTCCATGGTGAGACCGCACCTTGAGTATTGTGTGCAATTCTGGTCGCCGTATCTTAAAATGGATATAGCGATTTTAGAAAAGGTTCAGAGAAGAGCCACCAAAATGGTAAAGGGGATGGAAGAAAGGCTAAAAAGGTTAGGGCTCTTTAACCTGGAAAAGAGACGGCTGAGGGGAGATATGATAGAAGTCTATAAATTAATGAACGGAGTGGAACGGGTAAACGTAGATCGATTGTTTACCTTATCAAAATATAGAAAGACTAGGGGACATGCAATGAAGCTACAGGGTAAACTATTTAAGACTAATAAAAGAAAATATTTTTTCACTCAACGTGTAATCAAACTCTGGAATTTGTTACCGGAGGATGTAGTAAAGGCTGTTAGTGTAGCTGGGTTTAAAAAAGGTTTGGACAAGTTCCTGGAGGAAAGGTCCATAAACCATTATTAAGAAGTGACCGAAGATATCAATGCTTGACCCAGTACAAGCATTGTGGAACTTGTGTCTCTTGGGGAAACTGCTAGGTACATATGACCTAGATTGGCCACTGTTGGTAACAGAATACTGCGCTTGATGGATCTTGGTCTGACCCAGTATGGCATATCTTATGTTCTTATGTTCTGGCTCACCACCTCCTTCAGCTGCTTGGAGACTGAGCATACTGGGGCTTGTGAGCGGTCCCAGTGGTATTAGTACTAGTGACATCAAAAGATGACATGCTCAGTCTCCCAGCTGCTGGAAGAGGTGTATCACCCCAGAGGTGCGGGACTGGACTGAAGGGACAATAAGGAAAATGAGTTTCCATGGAAGCCGGCTCCACTGCATACATTCTAGTGTTTGATGAGCAGCAACTCTGTGGCTCCCATAGCTGTCCTGAGATATTCTACCCCTGATGAACAATGAGTGGGTGTAAATGAACCCCCTCTCTTTCAAATCTGTCCGTGCTATTTTTAATTTTAAAATCTGACCTGCATATAAGCTGGGCATTTTCAAAAGAAAGCATTTCCATGAGCAAAGCATTGCTTCACTCAGGGAAATGACTTTTGAAATTGCCCTGGAAGTCATTTGCAAGATGCAATGTGTGCTGCTGAATCAAGCCCCAGCTTTTCTTGGCAGTGTGACTGGAAGCAGATTGCCAGGTCTTTCTTCTGAGGCAATAGAGGGCAAAGAGACTTGCCCAAAACCACAAGGAGCACTAGTGGGATTTGAACCCCGATCTCTTGGTCAGCACACCACTGCTCTAACCACTAGGCTACTCCTCCCTGTCAGAAGTCTTTTATGTAATGCCATATAACAAGGGACAAAGTCCCTCCCCATTCTGCGACAATAAGAGATAAACTGACTGAATGAAAACTGACAACTCCCCCTCCTCCTCCCACAGTGCAAACTGCATTAACACTGAATGATCCCCCACCCCATAGTGCCCACTGCATTAATATTAATGGGGATCCCCCCTGAAGGGCCCATTGCATTAATACTAAATGAAGACCTTCCCCACTCCCTGCTGTGCGCATTGTCTTAAAAATGAATTAGGACTTCTCTGCAGTGCACACTCCTTGCGAAAGGGAACCCCCACCCCCACAGTGCACACTGCATTACAACCACCACTACAGTGCACAGTGCATTAACACTGAATGAGGATTCCCCCTATGGTGCACACTGCAATCTTTTTGTAAATTAAACCATTTTTATGAAGTGCATGTTGCATTAAAACTTAAAAGGGACTCTTCAACTTCCACAGTGCAGACTACAGTGGCATTTGAGGGACAGGTTTACTAAACTGTGCTAAGAATCAGCGTCTTAGCGTGCCCTTAGTGCCAAAAATTAGTGGAAGAGGTGTGGCCAACCCATGCTAACTGTCAGGGGCATTTCCGGCAAGTTCCCATGCAGTTAGCAGGGTGGGAAGCACCTCACCACACCAAACCTGCAACCGCCTTTAAAGCGAGTGCACTTACCGCTACCCATTGAGATGGGGGTAAGTTCACCCACGCTAACTACAACATTGCTGATTAGCATGCAGTGATGCCCGCACTAATCACAATGCGCAGGCAGCAGCCTCTCTCTGCCCCACCCAAGACCTGCGCAATTGCGCTCTAAGTGGCTAGCACTGGACTTTTAACGAGCAGTAACGGTTACCGAGGTACCATGAGCTAAACCGCGCACTAACCACTAGCGCACTTCATAACCAGGCCCTTGAATGTGCATTTGCATTGCAGTTTAAATAATTTTCCCCCCAAACTAGATCCCCCTTCTATTTTCATGTTTAAAAAGTCATATATTTTTCTAGAGTACAAGCAGCCAAAATCGAAAGTCTGTTGCAGCTGTTTACGTGTGGGAGATGTAAGAAAGGGAGGGAACTACCCCAGGGCTTCCCAAACCTGTCCAGGGGACCCCAAAGCCAGTTGGGTTTTCAGGATGTCCACAATGAATATACAAGACAGAAATATAAATATCAGAGTCTGAGTCTCCTATGTATACAAACTTCTCTTGCGCATATTCATTGTGGGTATCCTGAAAACCCAACTGGTTGTAGGGTCCCCAGGACAGGTTTTGGGAAGCCCTGGACAACCTCCTCTTGACTGTGCTCCCCTAATTTTCCACCAAAGATGTCTACTAAAGTACCTTTTTTCTTCTGGCTGCCTTGGCTGGGATGACAGCTCAGACAGCTACTAGGAATAATTATTGTCATAGTAATGTCAAGGGAATAAACTACCCAGTTATAAACGTGTTCTGAACAATCTCTTCCAGTGAATCAGATTGACGCCATAGCTGTTCTTTTGAGTGAGGGAAGGGGGTAGGAGGGGTGAATGAGGGAGGCAGGGGCAGATGAAAGGCTATGGTGGGGACAGTAATGGACCTGTGAGATTAAAGCTCTTTGGAATACTTCCCTAGATGGTTTGAAGGTTATTTTTTGTCCCTGTGCCCCAGGTGATTCTTTCACTCTGAATGCACAGAAATAAAGAAAAGCAAAAAAACTATTTATGATATAAAACGAGAGGGCAAAGTTTGGCTTTATCCATAATGCTAGGGACCTAATTGTTTGATTGAGCAGGCTGTGGTTTTGTCAGTTTATTAAGATCATTTTATTTGATGATTTTAGTTTAATGTAACTCTTTGTTTTTATTTATTTTATATATTTTTTGAGTCAGCAGCAGTTTCACGGGAGTTATTTTAAAATCCTTATTTGCAATTTATATGTGTCATTCTGACAACTTACCTGTAGACATTTCATCCATGTGGATGACCATAACATGCTGAAGGTAGATTAGGGTGTGTCCTTGGCAGGACAAAAATCTACATGCATATTCCCTTTTCATATAGCAAATGTACGTGCAAGCCTGAAATTGCCCACATCCGGATTTATATCTGCTCCTTGACACAAATAGGTAGGAAAAAAGTGCTCCGTTCACCACTCCCTTTACAGGAGAGCTGGACGGTGGACATCCTCCTTAATCCCCTGGGGTGCTCTGTAGATGAGTAGCAGCCTCTGCACGTCTCAGTTTGTAAATGGCTTAGCTACATGTGTAAATTGCTGGGTTTCCTCCGCCGAGCTTCCGTCCATGTACACTTCTGAAATGCCTTTTCTCGGGGCACGTGGATGTGTAGTGTAGAAACTGTTCCCTTGAGTATGTGCTGACCTTGATGTCTCTATTCTGATTTCCACGTCCTATCCAATATGTGCCTTTAGATAATTACATACGGTTCTGGAATTATACTCTTTTCAGCACAACACTGAGCAGAGAGCATACAGGTGGGTCACAGATTATATTACAGTGTGTGTGTGTGTGGGGGGGGGGGGGTTATATGCAAGAGTGATAAGAAGGTGACAGAGTTATAGCTGGTAGTGAGTTGGACAGCCCATGCCTTGGTTAAGTCTTTTTACATTTCATTTGAAATGTCGGATTATTTTATATTTCTGCGTCCAACAAAATTTGGGAATACTGTAAGTGGAAAGAAATGAAAATTATTTTCCGGCACCAGCTAAATTCATGCTGTGATATCACATTCGTATCATGGCTGGCCTTTGTTTTGTTTTTTTTTACCTGACATGTTTTGGGGATCCCCCACCCCAGAATTTCATATTCTCATCTCCCATCCAATTAATTTTAATTCACTCATTGCAGTGACAGCCCTTGGCTAGGGTCCAAAGACCAGGACACTTTCTGGAACCCTGTAATCATGAGCCTTAAATGCCGCCACTGGGTGTCACCTTTTGAACAATGACCAGGACTCCCTCCATCGCCTCCCCTTTCCCAGGGGGCTGTCAATGTTGCCTTCGAAGTAACCCAGCCTTTGCCGACTGAGTGGGGGCAGAAGACCCAACTCAGTGATTGAACTGGAGGCCTTCCATATTGCAGTGCTGAGCTACTAGGCTTGCCTTTTTGCCTCTTTAAGGAGAACTTTGCTGTTCAAAATTCAGGGCAGCTTTCTATCTGCTTGGTTGGTGAATAAATTGTAAATCCAAGAAGCAGGTTGGCCATATTGCCCCATGTTAAATGGTACTGCCCAAAACAGCCTGAGTTTTGCCCAACAGCATCTGGAACTTGGTGTTCCCACTGTTCTTACAGGAAATGGAAACTGACAGCATAGGGCCTTGCCTTTATTCCCAGTACTAAAGCGCTACCTATGGGTCAGGCTTTTAAGATATCCCTAATGAATATGCATAAGAGAGATTTGCATGTCTACTGGCTTGATTGTATGCAAATCTTTCTCATGCATATTCTTTACAGATATCCTGCAACCTGACCTGTTGATGGCCCTCCAGGACTGGGAGATAAGACCACTGTCATGGGGACCCTAGGGGAGAGGGAAAAACCAGCATTGGCTCTAGCACCACTGATAACCTGGAGTCATCTGAGAACCCCAGTTATCACTGACTCTGAGATCCTGGCAAAAGCCATTTTCTCGCTCCCTGCCTCTGTTCTAATCTCAAGTCTGCCAATGACGCTCTCTGCCTAACCTTGGGTAAGGTCATATAATATGCCCATGCCCCAATTTTAAGCTGGGTAACTATAGTAATGTGGCCCTCTCCCTCCATCGGGGCAATTTCTCCAAATGGGTTAGTTTTGCGCATACCATGAGTCATGAACCTCACTTCTAAGCCAGGGCCTGTGGAATATAATCTCAGTCTCTCAAATCTACTGCTAATGCTCAGCGTCGTAGTTGCATCATGCCAAAGAGAGCCTACTTCTGGAGTGAGTTTCTTCCATTTTTTGGCGGATTCTCTTTGTATACTCTCTTGATTTAAAAATAGGGGTTGTAGCATAAAGAGAGTACATTATTTTTTTTATTTATTTAACAGATTTTGTATACCGCCTCATCTTAAATTCAAGATGGTTTATGTTATAACAATAGAACTTTACATTGAACAGGGACAAGGAACTTGGAGGATTAAACATAAAATATTTTAGAATTTAGGTAATGTGATGTAACAGCAATTGTTAAAGTGTATTAATGAGAAACATTTAGTGGGTACACTGTGATAGGAGTAAAATTATAAGAGCCCAGTTTTAAGAGGGCATAAAGAGAAGGAGTAAGTTAAAAGCATGACAGCTATACGGGGCAGGGTTGGGGGAGGTGGATATGGTCAGGGCTACAAGTCATGAGTCAAGTAGTTGTGGCATAGTGTTCCGAGAAGAGGAATGTCTTTATAGCTTTTCTGAAATCTTGCAGGTCTTTGATAGCTCCTTATCTGCAGAAGTCCACTTAACTGCAGTTAATCCTCTTAATTTTTTCATTAATTTCTGTGGTTTATCTCCCGCCACAGTGGGTCCATGAACACGCTCCCCATGGCCTTTATCTACGGCAGGGATGTTACCAGCATCTGCAATGTCTGCACTATCGCTACCACCATTGTTAGCCCTATTGCGAAGGTTATGGGTGGGAACCTTTTATATCCTGGGTGATGTGCGGCCAGTATATATTTTTCTTTTTCTTTCCTACCATAATTTAATTGTAGTGTCGCCTGACTGAGATTTAGTATAGATTTTCTACAACGTGGTCACCACGTGAAGGTACTCGGCAAGACTGGGGGAGGGGGAAGGGGGTGGTGGGAAATCTATATTCTCTCTCCCTAAGAGAGGCACAGCAATTCACCAAGCACAGCTAGGGAATTTTGTGCTGCACTTCCCTTTGATCCACTTTTTCGCTCCCTGCCTCTGTTCTAATCTCAAGTCTGCCAATGACACTCTCTGCATGACCTTGAATAAGGTCATATAGTGATGTGGCCCTCTCCTTACATCCTCTGTGGACATTTCCGTGCAGTTTCAGGTCCCAGGAGCTTGCTGCTAGATCACCTCCACCCATTTCTATAGTATGCAATTACAGTGTACACCAGCATTCAGCTTCAATGAAAGCACAACATACCCCACAGCAAGGAGCCTAAAATATATAAATCAAAGTAAAAACATATTTTGCACCTCATCAATGGGAAGAAGGGCACTAGTTTTAGACACACCAGTGAATTCTGCATAATTGCTCGGCAGCAAATTACTATATAAGAAATTCATCATGTTTACCCCCTAGAGCTGTGCGTTAGCTTGAGACTGATCGGTGGCCTTCAAGAGCGGAAATGTTGCATATTAAGACATGCAAGAGGAACTGAGCTTGAGTCACCAAAGTAATTATTGTGACTCACAATACTAATCCAAACCTGCCCTCTACATGCTCAAAGAACAAATTACTTTGCAGAAATACTGCATGTTAATGTCTGAACAAGATGTGATCACCAAGCTAAAAGCTCATTCTGGTGGTTGGGGATTTATGGTCAGGGGCTGGGGAGGGCAACTGAGCACTGGTCTGGTGGCTGAGGTTGCATCCCACAGTCAGGGAGCCCCTTTAACAAGAATTTTCTGGATGTAACAGGTCTAGACCAGTGTTACATTGACACCACTTATCCCGTTAATCAACATTATAAATCACAGAGGTCAGAGACCCATGTAATCAGATGAATGAGACAGGAAACAGAAAGAACTCTTGGAGTTGACATTTCATGTCTCTTCCTTAATTCCTCAAGTTGAGTGAAATCTATCTTGCCCAGAGAAATGGAGTCTGCCGCTTGCCGTAACTCTTATGATAGGTGGACCAATCTTGATGATGAAACACGTGCAAATATCTTCACACCTACAGGCCTAAAGAGCTCTTGGGAATTATCGGTGACTCAAAAAGTTGAGATTGTTCATAGATCTGTCATCCATAGAAGCACGTTAGTGCTAAAACATGAGTTTTTGAATTTTTGTCTTTATTTATTTAGCTGTACTTATATACTGCCTTTCACCAGGTCAAGGCCTTGCAAAGCTTCAACAGTTTCACAAGAAGCCACTACTCTTCACAGGAAAGATCTTCCATTAAACCCATTTGGGGGAAAACTATTCAAAATCCAGCATGGACTCTTTATGCACCCTTAAGCACACGTCAAGACACTGTGGACACTGAAAGACAATGAAGTTGACTCTGACTAGCCAAATAATCCCAGATCAAATATTCACAGATCGCAATCTGAATTTAGATCAGTTCAAAGGGGTGAAGGATAGGAGTTTCCCACCTTTTCTTTTTATCATCCAGCCTCATTCTGAAGAAAGTTCAAGGGCTGGCAAACACAATGGAAAATGTTAGGGCTTATCAGAAAAGGGATGGAAAACAAAACTGAGACTATCATTATGCCTCTCTATATAGATCTGGTCTGACCACACCTTGACTATTGCCTGCTGTTCTGGTTACCCCAGCTCATAAGGGATATAGCAGAACTAGAAGAGTCACAGAATGATGATAAAACGGTTGGAACACTTCCCTGATGAAAGGCTAAATAGGTTAGAGTTCTTCAGCGTGGAGAAAAGACGACAGAGGGAATATGACAGAAGTTTGTAAAATCTAGAGTGGGCTGGAAGACGACAAAAAGACCAGAAAGCACAGAGAAACAGAACTTTGGGGTTTCTCGCTGCCTATGGGTGCCAAGAAGGATGTATAGCTCCATATACTATCGCCCACACCTCAGTGTAAGCAAAACGGGCTCACTGATTACCAGAGTTGGAAGGATCTCTCATCTCACCCCAGCGCTCACCGGATCTGCTCTGTTGTCCTCTGTCATTGTTGGATGCTTCTGTTCCTTCCTCCCAAAACAAACACAATGAATTTAGTAAACAGTCCTGGCTATAGGAGCCACCTCTTCCATCAAGCCAGCACAATACACATGTGACAGCTCATGAAAGCTGTGCTCCCTTCATTAGGGTCAGCAGCAGAAAATGAATTTAGGATGAGGTTGCACTGTGGGGCTGCCAAGTTACCTAGCTCCAGGAGGGAGACTCTTTGGCCCGTCCTGGTTTTGAGCTTTCATCCGAAAGCAGTGGGAATCATTGAAATCAGTACTGCAAGTCCCATAATGCATCAGGAGGGCATTGCCAGAAATCCAGGACTGGCCTAAAATCTCCCTTCTGGAACAGAGAAATTTTGATAGCTGCGTGGGGTGTGTGTGCTTCTGTGAGCTGCTGGAAGGGTTGGGTATTTTGCTTAGGAGGCTGTCAATGTACTTGGGAATGCTCCAGGTTTGACCAGGAGACAGAGGAATTACAATCTCGGTGTCAGCCCCTCCCCTCCTTGTTGCCTGCAGGCTGTCTGGGAGGGTGTAGAAACAGAAGGGGAGTGGCCCATAGGGAAAGGTAAGCCAGGGAAGGGTTGGAAGACCCTAAAAGTCAGGAAAAAGGTGATTATCTGTCCTTCTCCTATAGTCACCAGTATAAATAAGGTATTTTC
The DNA here is from genome assembly GCA_033557465.1 of Ichthyophis bannanicus. Classification (NCBI taxonomy): domain Eukaryota; kingdom Metazoa; phylum Chordata; class Amphibia; order Gymnophiona; family Ichthyophiidae; genus Ichthyophis; species Ichthyophis bannanicus. Next base: position 62,695,580 of record CM066045.1, read on the forward strand.
TGAAATGACATGGGAGGGGGGGGGCACGTTCTGAGATACTGCTCCCCCTTGGCATCTCCTGGGTATACAAGGCAAACAGATTGCTGATTGGGATTTCATCAATATAAACATAAAGCCAGACACTTACAAAGCTGTGATCAGAGACTTAAATCACTCTTTATTGTTTTGGAGCCAAGAGCAGAACATCCCCGGTTCCCTTGTGCTTACATCTGAGCATCTGAATGGTTTCAGCCTAGAATCAATGATGTGTTGGTTGGCTTAGAGACGCAGAAATCAAAAAGTCAACAGCCAAGTTGGAGGTGATACATTGTTATTGGGCTAACGTAATAGAGTTGGGTCTGGTTTCTGAATTTAAACTCCATGCCCTGTCCTGAAGAAGACAGCAAAGCTCCCAAAAGGAAGATGCAAATGCGTCATGTTGGTCTAGTAGAGAAAGCACACCTATAGCTTGTTTGTTGACTTGTCTTTCTATGGGCTATCGTTAAGAATTCAATCCATTGGTCGGGAGTATACTACATAAAGAATGTTATACTGTATTCGAAGCCCTATTCATGCTTTGGATGTCTGAAAACAGGCACAGAGACCTTCAAAGCATGGAGACATCCCCCAAAGACGTTTTAGAAGCCAGTTCTATAGACGTCCCCAACGCGAGGACATCCAAGTCACAAAGGGACATGATGGAGGCATGACCGTTCTGGGCAAGTTGGACATGTGCTCCTGATTTCTGAATTGGCAAGTATGTCTCCTCTCACTAGCGGGACTGTCCACATCTATTCCTGCTCCAAGGCATGAAGAGACATCAGAAAAGCTCTCACTCTGCCATCCAGACACCGGGAGGGCAATATGAGAAAAGTACTCTGGCATCCCCTATACTTTCCATGATGATAACAAAAACTGTAGAGCAATGAGAACACTTGTTTTCAGTTCAGCACACTAATGTGCATCCCCTCATGCAAAATTGCTTGTGTGGACATGCATTCAGCATAGGATAGACATCTCCATCCCAAATGTTTGTAGCAGTCTATGAGGCTGCCTGTGTGGCTGTCCATTTTGGGGACATCCAAGTTGCTAAAAGCAGGCATTTTGTTTCAATATTTTGCCCTGGATGCCCCAGATTTCACTTTGACGTCCCTTCTAAAATGTCAGTTCACTTTACTTACTGGTACACTGTTCTGTTTTGTTGCAGCTATCTGTTTGCTAGTATGGTTGTAGCTTCTTTGGCTCTGTTCTACATACTCTTTGGTTTTCCTCTTCTTCTCTTTTTCTGGTCTGGTGATTTTCCTCCCGCTCCTTTTGGGTTTCTAGCTCAGTTGAGACCAGCCTCTACTGGCCTATGGGACCACGAATGTTCATTTGCAACTATGCAGGGTTTCCCCCTTATTTTTCTAACCCTCTCCCAATGCATTTAGCCCAGTCATTACAATGACAAATCTTCAGATGGGGGAGGGGAGACCGCACATCAAAGCTCCTTTGAGAGCCCCTAAGTCCAGTAGGTATCGCTATTGAGCAATAACTAGGTCTTCCTCATCTAGGTGGCTATGAGTTCCTCAATTTGTATTCCTAACAGAAGATGTCAGAAATTATTCACATTCTCAGGCTGGTCCCAGTAATACAGAATATAAAAACTCTTAAGGAAATAGCATAGGGTAGTCGGTTTCAATATTTCTGCATCAGCACATTGAGGAAGATTGCTTCTTCGCCTCTTTTAGGCCGAGATCAAATGTAAGCTCTGGTTCCTCCTTTACCTCTGGGCTGAGATGCTACGCTATGAGGTTGAGAGCCTGTGCAAGATGAATGAGAGTTATTGCCTTGACTTGTAACCCTAGTAGGGGAAACCGAAGCATCTGAATCCTTATGGGACTAGAAGACTTAAAGCCACCATTACATTAAAAAAAAAAAAAAACAACCAAGGAGAAGCAATGATGACAAAATCTTCTGCTGAGAAACAGAACTTTCCAGGAAGACAAACAATAGTTCTGTTTAGTTTTCATGGCACCCTCATCTTCATTATTGGCTAGTTGAAGAAGGTTAGCAAATAACAGACCTTTAGTCTCCCTTCCCTCTACTTCTATGTTGTGAGTCTTTGCAAAAGTAGATCCTATAAAGGTCAAGCCTGGTCTACAATTCCTTTCCCAGGCAGAATCCCTCATTAGCAAAAAATACAATCCACTTTATCAGGATTTAGGGAAAGACAAATGGTTAGCCTCCTTGCCAGAGAGAAGAATTTGCTAGAAACCAAATACAGCGAGGTTACTTACCTGTAATTGGGCTTCTCCATGGACAGCAGGATAAGTCAGCCACACCTGGTGATGGCACCATAGATGGAAGTGCTCTCCAGAGCCCAGTAGCCCTACCTACTGCCTCACCCTTAGCCCGGTGTGTCCCATGCTGTCATCTTGCTGCTAGGCGGACGCCAGGCTGCGAGGCCAACCTCATCCATGGGAGGTGGGTAAGTACATGTGGCTGACTTCTCCTGCTGTCCATAGAGAACCCCAGTTACAGATAAGTAATCTTGCTTTCTCCTAGGACAAGCAAGATGCATCAGCCACACCCGGTACCTCCCTAGCTGCATATCTGTGCACTGTGGTGGATGAGGGGAGGCCACAGACGCCCTGACTGATCCCTGTGAAGACAGTACACTGTGTCTGAGGAACCAATGCTTTATTGGCTTAAAAGGTTAACATGTCAATGGTTGAACAACTTTGTTCAATGTGACCAACAGGGCAGTAGTCACTCCACTATGGCTGAGGCCATCCTAGTGCAACTGGACAGTTGGTATGGGTATCAGCAGAATAACAATGACAAAGGTGAATGCAGCTAAGACAAAAGTGAATGCAACTAAAAAATAATGGTGAATGCCACTACATGGTCTATGTGCAAACAGCACAAGATCAGGGAATAAGGGGTGAACAATCAATCCCAGTCCAGGGAGTGCAGTGACTGGGGATGGGTGACTGGAATGCAGTGTCCTAGTGGCTTGGTGTTGGGGCGCTGGGTTCAATCCGTGCAGACTCCAGGGTCAGTCCTTGTGGAGGGCACTGCCAAGGCCAAGATGGCCCAGATGAAGGAGCTGTCCACCCATGCCTCGAGGTAGAGGTAGTAGTGTCTCTGGAATGTGTGCACCGTTGACCAGGTGCACACCGAGGACCAGGTGCCTTACAGATGTCAGTCACCAGTATGGAGCACAGGTTGGTGATGGTGGAGGCCAGAGCTCTGAGCTGGTGAGCGTTGACTCTCGCCGTAGCTTGGCTTTCCATCTGGTCCAGGCAGAAGGCAATGCAACTCGAAATCCACTGCGACAAGGTTCTTTTCGTGACCGGGCGTTTTGGCCAGTTTGGGTCAAAGGAGACAGAGTTGAGTCCTCTGCCACTGTCCTTTTGTAAGTAGATGCACAAGGCCCGGACACTGTCCAGGGTGCAGAGCCTTTGTTCCTCTGGGGAGGCGTGGGGTTCCGGATAGAAGGGAGGCAACTCGATGGCCTGGTTGATGTGGAAGGGCGATGCCACCTTCAGGATGAACTTTGGGTGGGTGCGAAGGGTGGCGTGGTCGTGGCAGAGCTGTGTATTCGGTGGGTATGCAACAAGAGCTTTTGTTCACTGCTCCATCTGGCAGATGTGATCATTGTCATGAAGAGATTCTTCTAGAAGGCATACTTCGGTGCTGTGGATTGCATTGGTTCGAATGGCTCCTGCATCAGCTGGTTGAGGACAATGTTCAGGTCCCAGGGGAGTACTGGAGGCTGAACTGCAGGCTGGAAATTCACCAGCCCCTTCATGAAAAGGGTGACTAGAGGAAGTGTGGTGATGGAGCTGTTGCCAGCATAGTCATGGAAGGCTGCTATTGTGGAGAGGTGTACCCTGATGGCTTTGGTTTTGAGGCCATGGTCAGATAGCAAGGCAAAGTAATGGAGGACCTATGGCACTGGGCAGGAGAATGGGTCCAGTCCTTGCGACAAGCACCATACATTAAAGTGCTTCTACTTCAAGTTGTAGGACTTCCTTGTAGAAGGGCACCTTGCCGCTGTTATCACTTGCTGCACCTCAAAGAGTAAGTTGAAGGATGCCAGGGTCATCCTCTCAATTTCCATGCTGTCAGTGCGAGTACTGGCAAGTTTTGGTGCAGCATCAGGGGAAGGCGTGCGGGAGGCTCCAGAGCCAGGTAGGGGAACAACATCTGTCTTGGCCAATGGGGGGTGCTGAGGATGGCCTGTACCTTGTCCCAGATGATCCATTGTAGGGTCTTCGATGTAAGTGGGGCCAGGTGAAAGGCATGAACTAATGACTACTCCAACCAGGATATGTCGAAGGCATCCATGACGAGACTGTGGTCGGATGGATGTTTCGAGCAGAAAAGGGGACACTTCGCATCCTCCTCAGTGGCGAACAGGTCGACTTGTGGGCATCCCCATCAGTGGAAGAGGGATTCTGTCACTGTGAGGTTGAAGGTCCACTCATGCGGGTAGGTAGGCGGCTTGTAGCAGGCATCGCCTAGAAAGGGCGAAGGACTAGAACTTGAGTGCCGCCTTCACAGTGTGCGGGAACCTCTCTCCCCTTGTTTGTTGATGTAGAACATGGCCACCTAGTTGTCTGTTTAGACTAGGATAGTCTTGTCAGTGATGTAGAAGTAGAAGGTTCTGAGCATGTACCGAATCGCCCTGAGCTTCAGCAGGTTGATATGGTATATCCGTTCCTTCGTCGTCCAGGCCTCTTGGGTGCAAAGTCGTAGCAAATGGCCCCCCCTACCCACCCTCGAGGCTTCGGTGGTGATGATCATGTGGGAGGGTGTTGCTGGAGGGGTCTGCCATGAGCAAGGTTTTCCCGGCTGGCCCACCAGAGGAGGGAGTTCTTCACTCTCACATCCATTAGAATACGTGCGGACGTTCCGAGTGTTGGTTCCAATGGATTCATAGGTGCTACTGCAGGTGGCGCATATGTAGTTGTGCTAGTGGGAGGACCTGTGTCAATGCTGCCATATGGCCCAGTAGGTGGAGCAGGGTCTGGGCGGTAGTTTGATGGGTTGAGGAGACACCTTGCGTCAGTCGTGATAGCGGCCACCGGTTATGTGGGGAGGAATGCCTTAGACACTGTGGTGTCTATGTCTGCTCCAATGAATTCCAGTCGCTGGGAGAGATGGAGTTGAGACTTCTGGTTGTTCACCGGGAAGCCCAGGGAGGACAGGAGGGTGATGGTTCACTGGACAGCAGCCCAGGTCTCCTGTGGTGACAGTGCAGACAGTAGCCATTCGTCACGGTACGGGAAGACACAGACCCCTTGCATGTGGAGGTGGATTGCTGCCATAGTGACACACTTTGTGAACACTCTCGGAGCTGGGGACAGCCCGAAAGGGAGGACTCTGTGCTGGTAATGATCACCCAGCACCTGGAAGCACAAGTATTTCTTGTGCATCGTATGCATAGGATATGAATGTATGCATCCTGTAAGTCCAAGGAGGCCAACCATCTCCTTCTTGGATGAGAGGCAGGATGGAGCCCAAAGAATACATCCAGAACTTCTCTTTTGATGATGAATTTGTTCAGTTTCCTGTGTCTGAGGCGGACTCCTCCAGATTTCTTGGGAATCAGAAAGTATCTGTTGTAAAAACCACTGTAAAGTTCGTCGGGTGGCATTGGTTCTATTGACTGGGAGGTCAGGAGGGACAGTATTTCCAATGCCATGGTCATAAGGAGAAGTGGTGATGTGTCACTAGAGACTGGAGAATGTTGCCAGGGGGATGACGAGAACCGGATACAGTATCTCTCCTCTATCATTTGAAGGACCCATTTGTCCGTTGTGATAAATTCCTAGATGTTGAGAAAGGACATCAGCCTGCCCCCTACAGGGAGACCGACCTGCAGTATTGCATCAAAAGGAAGGATTGGCCTTCTTTGCAGCAGCTGTGCCTGGCTTCTGCTGCTTCCTCTCCCTCTGGCAAGGCTTTGATCAATAGGGGGATTGATAAGACTGCTGTTTATACCATGGTGCCTACCACTTGTGGTAGGAGCTGAGCCGTGTCGTCCGGAGGAGGAGGAGCATGACTTGTGATGGTAGTTCCCTCTGCAGTTAGTGATGGTATGCTCAAGGCCTTTGTCCGCCAGGGTCTGTAGAGTGGTGCAGTGCTCTTTTAAGTTGTTGACTGTGTCCTTGACTTTGTTCCCAAAGAGCAAGTCGCCTGTACAGGGGGCATCCGCTATGTGGTCATGCATGTCGTTTCATAGTTCTGATTCTCACAGCCATGCTAGCCAGTGGGCAGAGATGGCCATCTCTACGGTTCGGGCAGCTGTCAAAGGTGTCAAAGGCCGCTTGGATTTGGTGTTTGGTACACTTGTCCAGATCCGTCAGGGTTGTTGTGGCAGTGGTCTGTGATTCTGAAGGTAGAACTGAGATGATCTTCAGGTTTCCTGGCAGGATGTCCTGGAACAAAGCATGCTAGAATTGGTGGGCTGTAACCCTTGCATTCAGCATGGCTCCCTGGAATACTTTCTTGCTAATGTCATCTAAAAGTTTGGGGTCACATCCTGGCAGGTTGTTGGCGTGGTTGTGGAACAACTTAGCTCATTTCAAGACTGATTCCACCATGATGGAGTGGTGCAGGAGTTGAGTCTTTTTGAACCTAGGAGCAGGGCTGTACCTGGTATTTTGTCTCAAGCTTGCAGGAGCAGGCAAGGCTGGATGCGGGGCTCTGCACCAGCTTTGTCATGTTATTCTGTAGTAGTTCGTGGACTAGCAGTGAGATGAATGTCTTTGGTGGGTCCAGATTCTTGAGGGCCCTTTGGACAACGCCTCTCAGGTCTGGGGTGTCGCCGGTTGAGAGGTCTAGAGTGGTTGCTACCCTCCACAAGAATTTGGGGTAGGCTAGGTCCTCTGGAAGGGGGGGGGGGGCTGTGGTGGGTCCGGAGGGTGGGAGGGCCCAAATGTCCCGCCTGGCAACACAAGGGCATCCCCCATACCTGGGAAGTGCAGTGCTGCTGCTTCCTTGCCCCTGCTGGCAATTGACAGATGGTCAGGGGATCATGTAGGAAGGATCTGTAGACGAACCCCCTAGTGTTGAAGGCCTCACTGGCGTGGTCTGTGGCCCACCCTCCATGGAGCAAGTTGCAGCTGGAAGCGGCCCTTTCCCTGAGTCCAGGTTCCTGGGTCTGCTGACCGGGTCTGCAATCAGTGTTGCTATGGGTTGTGCTGGGGCATAGTACTGGAGGAGGCGGGTGAACGGTTATAGGAGTGCTGTGGGGTTTTCTGGGCCATTGAGCTGGCTTACTAGGCTGATTGGGTTGTCCCTCTCATGTCTCTGTGCATGCAGCCTGTCCGGTGGTAATCTGGGGGAGGAGGAGCTGCAACTGCAGCATTGGTTTCTTCTTTTGGTGTGATGCCTCTGGCAGCTGTCCAAGCTGCTACTGCTATTGTAAACTCTGTCCCTGCACTAGGTGTCTCTAGCAAGCAAATTTGGGTTTTGGTATATGATAAATATGTCTTCTATCAATGCAAGATCCAAACACTCTTTACAAAGACACTTATTTCACAAATGCATGCAGCCACTTCTGGGGTGAAACGTCTACCATTCCATCTCGGTGCCTAATTTTACAGATATTTCCAGATCAGAGAAGTAAAGGGGAAGAATGATGTCCTCCTCCACATCCAATTATTTTTGACTAAGCTGCCTGAAGTCAGGCGGAGAGACGGGAGAGTGGGATGCAAGCTCGTACATATGGTTCCAGGATGCCTCCTGAGTCATAGCCAGAAGTACGAAGCTTTGCTCCCATAGACACAACAGGAGGAGGAGGAAAAGCTCTTCAGAACATCTGGGCCAATGATCAGTTGCCATATGCACCATATAACATCACCTCCCTTAGAATCATGTGGTCACAGAGCTATTTTGGCTAAAATGTCATAACATTTTCACCTTTTTCTCTTTGATTTTATTTCTTATGGAATAATTTTGGAGACTCTTCTGAGATCTCAAACACTAAATGATCTTTTGGGTTATGTTAATCCACTAACTGCCCCTTCGTTTTTCCCTGCAAAAGGGAGGGAATAAAGGTGCCATGTTATTAAAATAATAACAATAGCCCTTTAATAAAGATTTTTTTTTTTTTTAATGTCGGCTGCTCCCTAGTTCTCATGTTGGCTGCCTGGTTTAGACCTTGCTGGAAAGAGAAACATGCTGGTGCTTAACTTAAGCCGGTCACCACACTGGCTGAAAATCGGCCCCACTGACTTTAGGAGGCATGTGGCACTGTGACAGGATGGTGGTAGCGACTGGGAGCTGTCTAAAAAGGCCATGGGACCAAGAGACTGCACATTGAGATAACAGCACCTCCGGTATTGGTGGCTTTATGGATTATTGCGAGAACTTGTGATTGGAAATATAAGGGGAAGGGTGCAAAATGGAGCCACGGAAACTGAGCTACCCAAGAAGATGGGGTGAAGTGAGGCAAGGAAGGCAATGGAGTGATAGCTTACCAGAAGTTACACTCTTCAGCTGGTAGCTGGGATGGAATATATGCTTGGCAGACTGGATGGACCTGTTGGTATTTTTTTGCCATTATATAACTCTGGTACTTTGTAAATTGAATTCAAACTGGCGCACCCATCTCTATTATTTTAGAACTGTATGTACAACTATTTTTGTCTGTCATAAACTCCTGTTTTTATTTTCGGATATGTAATCCTCTGTTACACCATTCTCAACACTGTTCTCTTTCCTCCCTTCCCTTCCCCCCCCCCCCCCTCCCCGTGACATTTTCAGTGGCAGCTGTCGTAATTTGCACAAGCTAATTACAGAGAATCACAGACCTTTTATTTAAAGTGGGAAGTAGATAGGCCAGATGGCCCAAGGAGACGGGGCTTCTTGCCACTTTGGGAGACAGGATATCCGACCCAGTTTGACACATTTTATTTATTTAACAATTCTTATATACCGCTATATCTAAACATCAGAGCGGTGTACATAAAACAAAGAGGCTTGACATAGAACAGAAGTAAAAGGGGATGATAAATGGGGACAAAAGTATTTACAGTAGAAGAATAAAACAGAACTGAAATTTCAACAAACTATTTACATATTAAATTTCAGAAGCTGGCATGGTATACCCTTGATTGGATGTGCGCCACCAGGATTCTCCTAAAACAGTGGCGCCAGAAGAGACCTTCTGGGTTTAAAACATTACAGGTCAATATTCAAAGCACATTTCTGGATAAGGGCAGTTGTTATCTGAATATCTGCTCTAGGTAACGCTATCCATGGATTTTCAGTGGCACTACTGATTTCAATAAAACACTGACCATGGAATTTACACATCACTCCGCTGGCTTTTATTTTTAAAATTATGTGGGTAAGCAGTCCCAGGTATTTGCGGGCTGAGATAGAGTGCTCTATCCCCTTCAGAATTCTGTGCTCAAGCCAGGGAAATTGGCTTTGGAACCACTAAGCCTAAGGCTATATTGAGATACGACACCAAGACCTAAGCTTTTACTGAATTAAAGTTCATGGAAATCAGCTGCCTTCCAACTTGAGAGGGCAGAAGGATGGCTTGCCTTTTGGAAAAAATGAAAAACACAGGCATAGATTTACTACAGTGCGTCACTCTGTTAGTGCTGACTAACACAGTTAATGCATGTTGTCAGAAAATTAGCTGCCTGAGTGAAGACTGAACATAGTTTAGGACAACTATCCAGAGGGTCCGCCATGAGTTGGTTCCGACTCGACGACACTTAACAACATTAGAAAATAGGTCCCATTGCATAAAATAGGGTCCTGCAATAAATACTGAGTGTTTAATGTAGGTCAGCATGGGGTAGAGCACTTTGGTAGATACATGATAGCTATTGGATGAGTTAAGTGTGAGTTGCTAATGCAGGTTCTGATGTGGTGGTCTCTCCTGGGGTCTCTTTCATATTATTTGTGGATTTACTGTGATCCGCCTTGTTCTTGTTGTATTTATAATGTGCGAAATATCAAACTGTATATGAAATTATACTCCTGCTGGAATTCTGCATACGATAATTCAGAATGTTACAATACAGAAAAAAAATCACAAAAAATGCATTTTAAAATAAGCGTCACTCAGAAACAAAAAAAAAAGCAGAAGTTTGCATAATTCAGACCTTTGACATAGAAGTTTGGAATTTGCAGAATTCCAGCTGGAGTATAATTTTAAAATGCATTTTTTTGTGATATTTTTTCTGTATTTATCGTGTGCAGAATTCCAGCAGGACTAATCTTATAATTGGCGATTTCCTTGCTCTAGTGATTTCTCTTGGTGTCCCACTCTTGAGTTTCCTTACTTTTCTGCCCTCAAGAGATTTGTATTTATTAAAACTCTTGTATGTGCACTTTTTAAATGGATGTATTCCGTGTTTTTGCTCCTCCCTGTACTCACTGTTCGACTGTTAAGCACAAATGTTACTAACATGTTAGGTCCTGATGACAAACAGCACAGCACTACCTCTCTCCTGTCGGTTGCTTAGTCTCATAATGATAGGAGAGCAGAGCTTACAATTCACTAAACATCATAAGTGGCACTGATCGAGCGTTGGGTCGTGCCAAGATATGCATTCATTATGTACCCTGCACATAAAATGGAGAAAATATTATCTTGCTCAAAGTATGCCAGGGATGCCCCCAAGCTGCAGTGAGTCAGGTCCAACAAGGATCAGTTGTCAGGATTTAGTTCCAGTGAGAGAATGTATACTTCAGTTTCCGGGCAGGGTAAGGGCCTGTATTTTGGGAATTCAGCTTCCCATTATGCGTAATTTAGATAAGCAGGTTTATGGAAGATTTAGCCATTGCTATTCACCTGGCGTTAACCAAAATTGTTCCTATGATAATCCTACCATTCACTGCCCCAGTGCATTTTTGCTAGGAAAAAAGGTGCCAGTCGTCATATGCAGGGCTCCTTCATTAATGCATAAGGACCATGGGTCAATCTTAGCAAGCAATGAAAAAGATGCCGGTACTCCACGCCACTGAGTATCCCCTCAAAAAAAGTCTTGCATTGCCCAAATTCACAAGGATTTTGGGCTTACGGAGCCGGATTGTGGATATTTAACCTTTCCTGTACCGGCTACCCTCCCCACAAAAAGTATCCTTCTGGCAACTGCCCCACTCTCACCCGTATGGCTTTTTTATGATTTTACTGATTTTTACATTTGTATCTGAAAGCTAGCATGTCTAGACATTTTTCAGAGTTTAAAACCTCTATCCACAGTCTTCTAATACTCCCCCTGTGTGAGTGAGCCTGCCCTGTCTCCTTCCAATGTAAGTAGCAGCAGAGACTGTGAGTAGGATCCAACCAATAGGAAGGCTGTGGGGGCGGAGCACTGGAGTGCTGCGGAAGTTACAGACTGAAGGTAGGATCCAGCCAATAGAAGGCTGTGAGGAGGGAGCACTGGATTCTCCATGGAAAAGCAGGATGCATCAGTCACACCTAGTGATATCCTCTGGGCGATGCCATAGATACGGAAGTGCTGTCCAGAGCTCAGAAAGGTGAACCTTTCTGAGCATGCACAGGTAGACCCCACCTCACCGGCCCGCCCCTAGCCCGGCCAGTCTTTGTTTTTCCGCCTTGCCAGCAAGAATGGATCCCAGCTCTCCAGCTTCAATCAAGATTATCGGACTAAATGCCCAAACCGGGATTTAAGAACTGCCCTCTCTGCAACAGAAAGATGAACGGCACAGACACACATGACCTGTGTGTCCAATGCTTTCTCCACGAGCCAGAAAATACAGAGGACATGCTTTAAAAGACTACCTGACAGCATCCGCTGAGCCACGAGAAGGTAACAAGCTGTCCTCCAAGAAGCCGACTGGAATGCTGCTCTAGTCACAGGAAATGGAGAAGGGGAGATGGGGGAAGTTCATGTGATGGACAAATTTAGTTTCTCTGTGTGGTGGGAGATGGAAGAGAAATAAAGTCCCCCCCACCCCCCTCAAAAAAAATGCCTCACTTTTTCTTTAGGAAAACCAGTTCCAACAGCTGCAGCATATTAGCACTGATTCAAAGTAACCTAGTAATTATGTAGTTGTACCTGTCACACAGCCCTCCCCTCTTGTCTCCTGATCACAGGCATACAGAGAACAAACATACATATAAGCATTCACATAAGAATACACAGATACACATACAAGCATACATGTAATGACACATAAACATATGTACATTAATGCAATAACGCACAGACATACCAACCCACAAAAATACATAAATGCAGACACAAACAAAATAGAGACACATACAAACAGATGGATGCATGTGTATGCACCCCTCTCCATCCCCCTCCCCCCCGCTCCCTGACACACAGAGGGATTGGAAAGAATTCCATGATCCATGCCCTGTATGCTCTCACCATTTGTTTTCTTCTTCTTAGGGATGTCAGAACTGGAACATCCTTATCTTGAACCATAGGCCACCCTAACTGTGGTTTGGATTATGCTACGAGAAGCAGATGGTACAAAAACATTTGCAGCAACTTTTGCTTGTTGTAAGGGGGAAGATGTGTAGAAATGTCATAGCAATTTTAGTCCTGAAAGTACAGCTGCCCAGGAAAATGATTGCCTCAAACCCTGTGTTATCATTATGGGTTATAGTCTGTCTATTATACTGTGCAAACATCCATTTGAAAGTACATCAGTCTTTCTGCTTGTAGTAGCAGAGGTGTCTTCTCGCTGAAATGAGAGCGAATGCATTTTTCAAACTCGATTGACCCCCATCTAATTGCCAGTTAATGGATGGAGCCAATGGGCCAATTCATGGATTTCCAAAGGCAGCCCAAGGGCTGATTTGATTTCACTGCTCGCCCAGGCCAGACCATCTCTAGCCAGAACCAGATCATAAGGTGCGCATCAGCTAGGTTCAAGGTTTTGGTGGGTGGCAAGTTTTCTGTATCGCAACTTTTAATCAGAGACCGATTCAGTGGCCTGCAGTAATAGTTATGCTTCTTGAATAGACGATGCAAATCCCTCCTGCAGAGTTTCTGACATCTATGTCCTCTTTCAACTGATAGGGGCATGTTTACTAAAATACGTTAGGCTTTTGCAGCTAATGCAGAGAAACTGCAGAGATCGTGTCACTGATGCAGCTAACGCCACCCATTGAGGTGCATTATTTGCACCTGCTATGTCTACAACTTTGACAGTTGCGGCACATTAGTAACACCCGCAGCAACTGTGCATTGCCGTCATGCGCATTCTCCGCCCTAATTACACCCATATATGCAGGTAAACCTCAGTCAGCAGATAGTGCTGAAAATCTCCACGCTATCTGCATTTGTCCCAAGTCATCTGTTAATGCGGTGTACCGCTCCCATGCCATCTACCGTGTTAACAGCTAATGCGCTTTAGTAAACGTGCTCCACAGTGTCTTGGTGAGTTTTGATATTTTCTTGTGAGCAAGTGTTACCCTGATTTCTGGTTCCATTTTCTTTTAATTACTTTTTTTTTATTTTCTAATTTTATTGTCTGATGTGATCTTAAATAGATTATTTCTTTTACAAATTGCTTTCAATAGTTATTCTAAGAAGACAGTATATACATTTTTTAAAAATAAATAAAATAAAAAATTATTAGCATAAGACATTAGAAAGGAAGGAAATTTCTCACCATGCAATCATAATGCTGTCAAAATGCATGGAAAAAATTAAAAATATAAGATTCATGAGAGCCACTGGTTTATTACTGTCATGATATGTGCAAATGAACCCATTTGGAAACGTTGCCCTCAAGGGAATCCCACTGCTTGCTTTCATATCTGTAATCTCCTCTGAGCTAAGCAGAAGCCCTGTTGGAAATCAAAGATTTAGGGGCTGGCGTGAAGACCTCTTGGGAGGAGCAGTTCTTGAGCGTGGCAATATACAAAATGATTAAGATAGCCCAATAAAAGAGGCATCACCTTCTGTATTATTTATATTTATATTTTTTTCTTGGTTTTATTCATTAATCTGTTTCTGTGCATGGAAAGCACACTTGCTATATTCATGGTAAATGATGTCCGATAAAGACCAATTGGCCCACTCCATTTTCCCAAATGTCTTCCTCTCCAGCTCTCTAGGTAAATAAGCATATGAATTCCCAAAGTCAGGCGAACACCTGCTCTCCCTCCTCATCCATGTCTTTTACCAGACTTTCCTCCACCCCATTGCCGCCATTGCGCGCTCTAGTTGTTCACCAATCTTAAAGTTATAACCATGGCTGTTGCCTGGGAGTCTAATGCAGCTGTACTATTGCAGGCTGCCGGCTGAGGTTGCTGCGGAAGGCAGTGATCACAGCCTCCAGGTCAGGCGAAGAGGCAGTCCCAGCCATGACGCGAAACTGATACCCGCTGGGTGTGAGCTGAATATCAGACAGAACCCTGGTGTGTGGACCCTTGCAGGGCCAGCCAGTGCTACCATTAGGCATACTAGGCAGTTGCCCACAGTACCAGGCTCTGAGGACAGCACTGCTGCATAAAGCTTTCTTCTTCAAATCTCCCAATCCCACTCTTAGCAGTACTGCCGTTGCCGTGGCTTATTTTCCCAAGTCCATAGGCAACAGCAATAAACTAGTGGGTGTGCCGCACGGAGCGAAGCCTCAACCCCTGCGTGTTGAACTTTAAAACTGCAGCAGGTCCCTCCCTGATGCAAACAGAAAGCCTGCATCGGAGGGGGCAGAATGGGCAGCGCACAGGGGGTGAGACTTCCCTCCACGTGGCACTCCCACTTGTTTACTGCTGTATTGCAGTCGCTGCCGGACCTGGGAAACGTGGCATGGCAGCAGCAGGAAGAGGGGGGGGGGGCAGGAAGAATGCCCATTGTCTAGCCAATGCCCTTTCACCGGCTCTGGGCCCTTGGCCACAGGATTCTCAGTGAATATACAGAAGGCAGGTGTAGGGTATAACAGTGACAAGGAAAATAACATCGGAATTAAATGAAATAGAAAAAATGAAGTCAAACGCTTTGTGAAAATTAAAACAAACAAGGCATGGTCATCCTGGCCCGTTAGTCTCGTCCTTTTCTCCCATCTTTCTCATGGGTTTGTTAACAGCAACGACAAGGAGAAAAGCTTGGCCGGCTTCCCTCGTGACATCCGAACGGATCCATCGCTAATTAAGCATGGCGCGTTCAAGCAGCTGCTCTGATGAGATATTTAAAGCTGTTCCATGATTTCAGTTATAGTGAAAAATGTCAGAAGTGTGTTCATGGGGGGCTCACTTTCAGCTTGGTAAGCAGAGCTATCACCCTCCCATCCCATTCAGATGTCAAACACTACCCCCCCCCCCCCTCCACACACACACTCAAAAACCCCCATAATTTTGGGTTGTTAGAAACTATTATTGTCCAGATGGTACAGTGGTATGATTAAGGATTTTATACTGTAGCTGAGCTTATTAGAAAGAGGAATTTGGAAGTGGCTTAGCTTTTGTCTACCAAAACACTCCGTGCTAGCGCAGAATGCAATGTAATTAGATAACATTCAGTTAGGCTTGAACAGACTGTATGTTGCATCTGAACGGAATTGGCACTTTTAGCCTACTTTCCAAAGCCAGACTCGTATGATGACCTCCGTTGCATCTTTGCTCTCCTCACTGCTTTCCCAGCCTCTCTTATTTTGTGATCTCTATGTCCATCCCCCACTAATTTTGTTTAATTTAATGCAGCTTTCAAGTGCTACTTTTCCTGAAACAACTGATATAAAGGAGCTGGTAACAAATAATAATACAGACCATAACAACACAATACAGCACATCATTAATAAGAATACAAATACTCCTAATATTAAAAAAAAACGAGAATAAAATCTGATCCAACCCCCAGTGATAGCAAATAATAGAAACACAATAAAATCCTATCCAGTCACCCAACTCAGGCCATATCTCCATAAATTCAGTCCTGTATTCATGAGACACATATTTTTCAAAGTTTTTGTATATAAGAACTGCATATAATCCGGCAGAAAATTCTACCTTTTAGATGCTGGTTCTAATCTTTACAATGCTTCTGAAAAATCTCTCAGCTATCAAGCAATCAAGAATCCTATAAGCCTAGCCAAAGTAAGGAGACTAGAGACAGGATGAAAGTTGTTATAGTACAGTGGATTAGGCCTTTTTGAGGGAAAGTGAGATAACTTAACTGTAATGTGAGTTCTCCATGGACAGCAGGATAAGTCAGCCACACCTGGTGATGTCATCCGACAGCACCAATGACGGAAGTGCTCTCTGAGCTCAGAAAGGTGACCCTTTCTGAGCATATGACAGGTACCCTGAACCCAGACCTGTCTCTAGCTGGCTCAGTGTGTCCCTAGTGAGGAGCCTTGCTGTTAGGAGTCTGTGCTGGAGTAGAGAGGCTGACCTCATCCAGGGGATGTGGGCGGGTATGTGTGGCTGACTTATCCTGCTGTTCACAGAGAACTCCCATTACAGGTAAGTAACATCACTTTCTTCTAGGACAAGCAGGATGTGTCAGCCATACCTGGTGCCTCCCAAGCTGTGCGAGTCGCACATATTGAGGTGGATGAGGGAGGTGGACCAAGGCTCATACCATGATGACAGTGCAACTAGACGTAGCAAAAAGATTTTAATGCATAATGTACAGTAACCAGAAACTTGTGACAACATGTAACTTCAACATTGGAGTGCATGTGCAAACAATAAACAGAACAGTACTTAAAAGCGTTAGTAGGTCCACTTAAGAAGACTACTTTGATGATGGCCCATGGCTACCAGTGGCTTGTCAACCGGTACTCTTGGTACACTGGGGACAGACATAACAGATCTACATGGCCACACTTAGCATAGCCATTGACCATGGCTTGAGGCTATCAAGCACCTGGGCCACAGTGCTGTATGGGTTTGTCGTGGCCAGTCCGAGTCATCTTCATGTGTCTACGACCCCGCGTCCACGGTGTGGGGCAGTGCTGTGGTGGTCAGGACCGTCCAGCTGAATGAGCTGTCCACTGGTGCCTCGAGGTCTAGGCAGTAGTGCTTCTGGAAGGTATGCACCGAGGACAGGTGGCAGCTTTGCAGATGTTTGTGAGTGTCACAGAGAGAGCAGGTTGGCGACAGTAGTGGCCAGGGCTCAGTGCTGGTGGGCTCAGACCTTGGCTGAGGTCTGTGCACCTGCCCTGTCGTGGCAGAAGGCGATACAATCAGAGCTCCATTGCGACAGAGTCCTCTTTGTGACAGAATGTCTGGGCCTGTTAGGGTCAAAGGACATGAAGAGCTATGCCCTTTGGCACATGGGCCCATTCTGATGAGGTAGGTGTGCAGGACCCTGACACAGTCCAGTGTGTGCTGTCTCTGCTCCTCTGATGAGGGTTCCAGCTCTGGGTAGAAATGGGGAGCTTGATTGTCTGGTTGATGTGGAATGCTGAAGCCACCTTCGGTACGAACCTTGGGTAGGTTTGGAGAGTTGCCTGGTCATGTTGTAGCTGTGTATATGAAGGGTGAGCCATGAACGCCTGCAGCTTGCTTATCCTTCTGGCTTAGGTGAGGGTGACCAGGACTAGTATCTTCCAGGAGGCATGTTTTAGAGAGGTTGACTGGAGAGGTTCAAACGGCTCCTGAGTTAGCTGGTGCAGGACCACGTTCAGGTCTCATAGCAGTACTGGTGGACACCCTGCTGAGCATAGGTTGGCCAGCCCTTTCATGAAGTGAGTAACTAGGGAAAGCGTAGTGATGGATTCATCATTGACATGGTTGTAAAAGGCTGCAATGGCGGAGATGTGCACCCAGGTGTACTGCATTTTGAGTCCACTCTCAAAGAGGGTGCTGAGGTATTGGAGGATCTTGGCGACTGGGCAGGTCACTGGGTCCAGGCCTTGTGGGAAACACCAGGAGCTGAACCGTTTCTATGTTACGCCATAGCATTTTTTGGTGGAGGGGCATCGGGCGCCGAGGATCACTTGCACCTCTGTGGTTAAACTGAGGGCATCTAGGGTGCAGCATTCAATCTCCAGGCTGTCAAGACAAGTGCTGTGAGGCTGGGATGTAGGATGGTGCCACCCTCCTGGGTGATGAGCACCGGTTTCAGTGGGAGGCACACTGGTGGCTCCACGGTCAGCCAGCTCAGGAATGGGAACCACATCTGCCTTGGGCAGTGGGGTGCGATGAGGATGGCCCAAGTGTTTCTAACTATCTGCTGCACTGTCAAGGATATGAGTGGAATGGGTGGAGAGGCATACACCAGAGACTATGCCCCCATGACACGTCAAAGGCATCCGAGGCTAGGTTCCTCGAGGACGGGCGCTTGAAGCAGAAGTGACGGCACTTCACATTGTCTTTGGAGGCAAAGAGGTCCACCTGTGGCTGGCCCTAGCATTGGAAGAGGAACTCTGCCACTTGGGGGTCCAGCATCCATTTGTGTGGGTCCAGTTGGCAGCTGTCTGTCCGCTAGGGTGTTCTGCATGCCCACTAGGTAGGATGCTTGAAGCAGGCATTGCTTTGAGAGGGCAGAGGTCGAGAGTCAGGGTGCTTCCTTACAGAGGGTGAGGGGCCCTATCCCTCCCTGCTTGTTGACACAGAACATGGATACCTGGTTGTCTGTCTAGATAAGGACTGTCTGGCCAGCAATGTGCTGCTGGAAGGCCTTCAGCACTAGTCGGATCGCCCAAAGTTCCAGTAGGTTGATGTGTTGCATCTGCTCCTGCGTTGTCCATGTCCCTTAGGTGTGCAGGTGGCTCGTGTGAGCCCCCTAGCTGGTGGTGGAGGCATCAATGGTGATGACCACTTGCGATGGGCACTGCTGGAGGGGTCTAACCTTCTGGAGGTTTCCTGAGTGGGTCCACCATAGCAGGGACTGCAATATTTTCTTGTCAAGAGGAACACATGTAAACACTAGTGGGGTGTGCTGGTCCAAATGGAGGCAAAGGTGCCACTGTAGCCGTCACATGCAGTCTTGCGAGTAGTAGCACATGTGCATTGCCACCATGTGTCCCAGAAGGCTGGAGGAAGGTGCGGTTTGTGATTAGGCTGGATAGTGAGACACTGTGGGCCAGGGAAATAAGTGTGCTCACCTGGTGTGCTGAGAGGTATGCTCTGGCTGCCCTGGTGTCGATGTCCACCCCGATGAACTCCAGTCATTGAATAGGGTGCAGGTGGGATTTCTGGTGGTTCACCAGGAATCCTAGGGAGGTCAAGAGGGATATAGTCCGCTTGTCTGCTGCCTGTGACCCTTGTGGTATGGGGCTGTGAGGAGCTAATCCTCGAGGTATGGGAAAATGCCGACTCCTTGTTTGAGGAGGTGGGCCGCTGCCTCAGCAACACACTTGGTGGACACCTTCGGCAATAGGATGGTCCAAAGGGGAGGGGCCGGTACTGATAGTAAGAACATAAGATATGCCATACTGGGTCAGACCAAGGTCCATCAAGCCCAGTATCCTGTTTCCAACAGTGGCCAATCTAGGTCATAAGTACCTAGCAATCTCCCCAAAAGACACAGGTTCCTCAATGCTTGTATTGGGTCAAGCAGTGATATCCTGAGTCCCTTTCTTCCAGGAACTTGTCCAAACCTTTTTTTAAACCCAGTTACACTAACAGCTTTTACTACATCCTCCGGTAACAAATTCCAGAGTTTGATTACACGTTGAGTGAAAAAATATTTTCTCTTATTAGTCTTAAATAGATTACCCTTTAGCTTCATTGCATGTCCCCTAATCTTTTTATATTCTGATGATGTAAACAATCGATCTACGTTTACCTGTTCCACTCCAGTCATTAATTTATAGACCTCAGCCGTCTCTTTTCCAGGTTGAAGAGCCCTAACCTTTTTAGCCTCTCTTCATAGCCTCTCTTTACCATTTTGGTGGCTCGTCTCTGTACCTTTTCTAATAACGCTATATCCTTTTTAAGATACGGCGATCAGAATTGCACACAATATTCAAGGTGTGGTCGCACCATGGAAGGATACAGAGGCATTATAATATTCTTTGTTTTATTTTCCATTCCTTTCCTTATGATACCTAGCATTCTATTTGCTCTCTTGGCCGCTGCTGCACACTGGGCGGAGGGTTTTAACATATTATCAATGATGACGCCTGAATCTATTTTTCATGGGTGGTGGTTCCCAATGTGGAACCTTGCATCATGTAACCATAGTTTGGGTTGTTCTTTCCTAGGTGCATAACTTTGCATTTGTCCACATTACATTTCATCTGCCATTTGGATGCTCAGTCTTCCAATTTATCAAGATCCTCTTGCAATTTTCCACAATCTTCTTGGGTTTTAACAACTTTAAATAGTTTTGTGTCATCTGCAAATTTGATAACCTCACTCGTTATTCCCTTTTCCAGGTCATTTATGAATATGTCAAAAAGCAGCGGACCCAAGCACCTGGAAACGCAAGTATTGCCGGTGCGACTCATGGATGGGGATGTACATGTATGCATCCTGCAAGTCCAGGGCAGCTAACCAGTCCCCCGCCTGGATGAGAGGCAGTATGGACCCAAAGGAGTACATCTCTTTGAAGATTAATTGTTCAGTTTCCGCAGGTCGAGGATGGGCCGGACTCCTCCAAATTTCTTCAGTATTAGAACATATCTGGAGTAGAAGCCACTGTTGATCTCCCCCGATGGTTCTATGGCCCGGGACACTAGGAGCTAGCGGATCTCTGCCTGCATGGCAGGCAACAGATGTTGGGTGGGGCATGCTGGACAAATGGATGCAGACTGTGTCCTTGACCTTGTCCCCAAACAGGGAGTCCCCTGTACAGGGTGCATCCCACAGGCCTAAGTCGCGAAGTCATACTAGGCCCCTTGCACAGATGACCCAGCAGTATGGGCAGCAGTGTTGAAGGCATCGAAGGTCACTCATACCTGGTGCTTCATGCATTCAGTGAGGGCTGCCAGGACTGTGGTGGTGGCTGTTTGGGATTCTGGTGGCAGGACAGACACAGTGTTCTTGAGGTTCTCTAGGAGGGAGTCCTGGAACATGGCATGTTGAAATTGGTGTGCTGCGATGCGTGGCCCCAGCACGCTCCCTTGGAATACCTTCTTGCCCATGTCATCCAGGAGCTTGGAGTCCTTGCCCAGCGGGAATTTGGCGTTGCGGGAGGACGGGGCGCGTTTTAGGGTGGACTCTATCATGATGGATTGGTGTGGCAGCTGTGTTTTGGAGAACCCTGGAGCTGGCTGTACTTGATATTTGAGGTTGAGTTTGCAGGCGCAGGCAGACCTGAGGTCAGGTTGCTAATGAGGTGTTGGTGAACCAGTAGGGTGGCCAGTGTCTTGTAGGTATCCAGGTACTTCAGAGCCTCTGTGGGTTCATTCTTCTGTTCAGGCTGGTCTTGCGGAGCAAGGGTGAGCTGGGAGGCGATGCAACATAGGAACTTTTGGGTATGCAAGGTCCTCGGGGGACGGAGGGGGGGGGGGGGTTGTGCTAGCAGCTGTGCGGTTGTGGTGGCCTTAGCCAGGGTCCCAAGGAGAACAGTGGGGTCACTCATGTTCGATTATACCCAGGGTTGCAGCTGTCGCCTCCTCCTCCTCCTTCCCGCTGTGCTCGGAGGGTCCTTGGGATAGGGGCTTGAAGGGTGCGAGGACTGATTCAGCAGAGCCTTGTGTGGGGGTGTAGCTGGAACCTGCTGACTGACCTGCGGCTGGAGAAAGTCCGTGATCTGCTAAAGAATGTCTGTCTGCAGGGGTCCCTGCTCAGACCTCCGTGGCCTCTGGTTCATTTGTGCAGTGGGGAACCCAAGCTGCTGCTGCTGGAGGGCCCGTGATAACTCCTGTTGTGACTATGCCCTCTGCCGGTGCTTTCACTGCTGCTGCGAGTGGAGCTCCTATTGTGCTGACATCCTCCATGCTTGTGGTGGCTCCCTCGTCTGTTCTGGCAGCAGTTGAAGTCTCTGTGACGTCCCTGCACTTTTTCTTGGTGCCAGTTGCCCCCCCCCCCCCCTGTGCTTGTGGCAGCGAGGATCGGGTCCGGGAGATTCCCTTCTGCACCAACAGGGTGAGGAGGTGCCTCCAGTGTGATAACCGCGGTAGAGTGAGATTATCCAGGTATCCTCCAATCGGCGTCAGGGAGGTGGAACTACTTGCGGAGAGCCCCTGGCTCCATGGCATGAAGGTCTTGTCCTTTGTGATGAATAGGGCTTCTGTCTTCTTGTAGTTTATTGCCAGGTTGTTGTTAGCCATTGTGTGACTTCTGTGAAACATCTGTAGAGGTTTGTGTATGTAGGGTGCTTTGGGTTAAATGGTCCACAGAGCATGATGTCATCAGCATATATGTGAAAGTTGATGCTGTGAGCTCTGATGATTTTGCAAAGGGGTTGAATGAAGATGTTGAAGAGGAGGGTGACAGAGTGGATCCTTGTGGTATTCCTTGGGTTTGACAGTAGGGACTGGATGTGTTAGTTCCCATTTTTACTTGTTCTTTCCCGTTGGTCAGGTAGGATTGGAACCATGATAGCACTGTGTTCTGAATGCCAGTGGACTGTAGACATTGCAAGAGAATGTTGTGGTTAACTGTATCAAAACCAGCAGATATATCCAGGAATATCCTGATGTATCCTTGTGACTTATCTTGAATCCTTTTTATTAGATTGCTGATGAGAGTGATCATTAGGCTTTCTATGCCATGGAGAGGGTGGAACCCATGTTGCTGGGGTCAAGGATGGAGTTCTGGTCAACATGTTCTTGAAGTTGTTATTGGACAGCTTTTTTTTTTTTTAAGATTTTAACAATCTTTATTTCAAAACGAAAAGGAATTACAATCAAGTCCACATCAAGGGGAGAGGAAAGAGGCAAGAAAAAACAGGAAAAAACCCCAGAATAACAAATACATACTGGTCCCATGATACCATAATACCACTACTAACCCTAAGATTTAGAAAGAAAGTAAATAACAATTCTTTCTAACCATTTTCTTTACCAAGCAGAAATAGATTCAATTGATCAGATTCCAAAAATACATATTTTGTCTGCTCATATATCAAAATACACTTACACGGATATTTTAAAAAGAAAGAGGCCCCAATTGCCAAGGCTCGAGCTCTTAATGCTAAGAAGGCTTCGCGCCGCATTTGAGTAAGTCTACACACATCAGGAAAAACCTGAACTGTAGAACCACAAAACAATTGATCCTTTTTAGGAAAATATGAACGCAACACCAAATTCTTATCAGATAAAGAAATAAAGGAAACAATTAATGTAGCACGTTTAGTAATCTCATCATTTGATGATTCCAAAAAAGCAGAAACATCTAATGAATGAGATACTGACGCCTTCTCTGCGGGTTTGGCAATAGGGGAAGAGGTTTCTGTTGAGGTAAATATAGGAACATAATAAACAGAAGAAAATTTTATAGAGTTCACATCATCAATGAATAGAACCTCCTTAAAATACTTATATAACAAAATAGAAGGAGACAAATAATGAGTTTGTGGAAAATTTAAAAATCTCAAATTCTTTGCACGTATAGCATTCTCAAGGGACTCTATTTGATGATGTATAGTAAGATTATCCCTAATCGAAGAAGATGCAACGGCCTGCATAACAGAAACCTGCCCCTCTAATTTATTCAAGGCAGCATTGTGTTTAGCAATAGCCTCTTCATGGGCACCCATCTTCTGTACAACATCCTTTGAAAATTGGGAAACCTGGGAGAAGGAGGCACGCAGGGACATTTCCATGCGAGCCACTACCTCCCAAACATCCCTCAAGGAAACCTCAGCTGGGGGAACGACAGATGAAACAGTAGAAGGGAAGTCCAAAACAGACGGAAGAGAAGACATTAGTAGTATAATGGGTACACTACTCGTCAAACTGATTGACAGGTGAGATAAGGATGACAGGAGCCAATCAGCGTTCACTTCCGGTCTATGTCCCGCCTTAGGCCACGCCCCCTCCCATAGAAGTGAATGGTGAGTTAGCCCCACCCACTCCCGCCCCCAAAATGTTGACAGGTACCAATCAGCGCCCACTTCCGGTGTATGTCCCGCCTTAGGCCACGCCCGCTCACATAGAAGTGAATGGTGTGTTAGCCCCTCCCAGCCCCGCCCACTCCCGCCCCAAAATGTTGACAGGATCCAATCAGCGCCCACTTCCGGTGTATGTCCCGCCTTAGGCCACGCCCCCTCCCATAGAAGTGAATGGTGAGTTAGCCCCACCCAGACCGGCACCCCGGCGTGGCCACCCCCCCCCCCACTTGACACACCCCTGCCCCCGCCCCAAGGATGACATCATCCAATCAGCATACTCTTCCGGGGGTGTGTCACACCCATGCCACGCCCCACAATATGGCATTAGCCAATCAGCACCCACTTCCGGGGTTTGTGCTACACCTACAGCCTCCCACCCTCCTCCACGCCCCCTGCCTACATCATCGGAAATGACATCACCGGAAACAGGGCGTCATCAGAAGAGGGACTGTCCCTTTTTTGCTGACATCAGCGGAAACAGTATGGCTGACTCCGGAAATGTGTTTGTGCTTCTGCTTAATACTGAAAAACAAAAATGCTTTTCTCTCTGTCTCTCTCTCTCTCCCACACAGACTCAGTTGTTTCTTTCTCACACAAAAACTGATTCCTAGCACAGAGAGACAGGCAAGCTAGAATCTTTTTTCTTTCCAAAATGCAATTAGCACATCTTTGTTAGAGGGATCACCCTCTCACCCTCAACCACGCCCCTGCCTACATCATCGGAAATGGACTGTCCCTTTGTGCTGACATCAGCGGGGAGCAGTGTGACTGACTCCGGAAATGTGTTGTTTTTTTTTGCTTCTGGTTAATGTTTACACCTGCAAAAAAAAAGCAGGAACCCTGGAAAAATAAAATGCTTTTCTCTCTCCCACGGCACCAGTTCTTATTTCTCACAAAAAGATTCACGGCACAGAGAGACACAATTTTCTTTACAAATGCAATTACAAATGCAATTGTTAGAAAAACTAGTGCGGTCCATGTGATAGAAGTATTCTGACAGACCTGTAGAGTTCAGACTGAAATACAGAGAGACCTGAGTTCAAATCCCCCTAATACAGCTATTTTTTTTGAGAGAGCCAAGTTCAAATCCAAATACAGCTATTTTTTAGTGGCTTTGAAAAAACCAATACAGAGAGACAAGCCTGGACATGTCTCTCTAGGGTGTGGTAACACGTGATTGGTTGAAACAAGAGGTCTGTTCTGAGCATGCTCCAGGTGTTCTGAGCATGCTCCTGCTGTAAGGGGAGCATTTTAACACAGACTTTCAGAAAGGAAAAAATGGCTCTTTTTGGAACACCAAGCAGAATTTCCAGCAGGGCACACAACATTAATTACTTCCTTAAGGATCATGATGCCGTTGCAGAGGGGTATCCACCGATTGAAAATCCATTTGAACTACAGGAGAGTCTGGCAGATCCTCCGCCAGAAATAGCAGCTTTTGTGGATTATCCAGATGCCCAAATATTTTTCAACTCTCAAGAACCCTACGATTCTGGCACAGAACTTGGCTTAACATCTGACAACACAATGGACCTGGAGGATATAGAATTATATCACGCCACTGTAGATGCAGAAACAAACTGTTTATTGGAAGACCTAGGATCAGCAGAGGTAAGAGAAGTTTTTTTATTTAGAAAAGTGTTATAGAAGAAACAGCAGTTCACACTGACATTATTTTGGTTTTTTTTTTGTAGGGAAGTGACGAATCTCTGCTCCTACAGGGGCACATACAGACTGCCAATCTACGCTGTTTGTGCTTTCTCTGTACATATCAAAGGGAGGCATTTGATGTCATAGCCAGTCAAAGGGACTACACAAAACCTGATGAAATAAACACATTTAAATCTGTAATACAAACAACGGTGGCCTGTATTATCAAGAAATGCTGGCAGGGCGTTATGCATAGAGACTGTGCAGCGTGTGTAATACATGCTCCAGGCCAAAGACACCATGACTGTTTAAAGTGGGAACGCAATGAAATACATCAGAAAATCCATAAAACTTGTAACAGATTATGTCTAGGACCTATTTTAAATGTTGCCATGATTGCGGGTCATAAAATGAAAGCAACTGTCCTAGTTTATGAAAATTTGAATTTTTTGTTTGAACTCGTCAGAGATTTTAACAACAGTAGAAACCCAGGACAACTGCTCAATATTTTGCTTAATTCTGTGGCAGACAGCGAAAAAGAAATAGTGGAAGGCTTAATCTGTGACAGAGATTATAGATCGTTCTTTAAAAACACCAAGTTCTGTAAAAATTGACTTTTTATGAAAATGTATGTATTTCCAGAATCTATTAGTTGAACATACAGATGAACAAAAATTATATGTATGCCTTTTATTTTTTTAAAACTTGTAATGCTCAAATGAATTTCACAAGATGAAAACATTTTATTTGAAATAAAATATTTTGAACCTATGTGTGGTGTGTTTTAGGAATGATTAGTTAATTAAACCTACAATGGTTTGTCTGGAAAAAAAATGGGGCCTCCAGGTGTGTCCTAAACAATAGGCCATAAGATAAGAATGTGCAGAACTGTCGTGTAACTAAAATCCACTTAAGACGTCTGGGAAATGGGTGGGAATGTGTATTAGCCACATACACAGATATATAGCATCTATTACACTGTGCTGTCTGCGAAAAAAAGGCATTGTGAATTAGCCAGGTCGTATGATAAGCTTATGAGATCCAGTATATTTCAGCAGCCAGAAAAGATCACACAGTCTCTATAGCTTGTATCATCTGCAACTTTTTCTTCAGACATGGTGAGTAGATATGAGTCTTTTTTAAAAATATTGTTGGCTATGTAATGTTTCTGTCTCTTATGATTGTCTTTAAAAAATAGGAGCAGAAAAAGGGGGTTACAAATAAACTTTCTCTTACAAAAAGAAGGCGGCAAAGAAATTTAAAAGGTATGTCCTGTGTTGTTTTAATTTTCTAACAGCTATGTTCTTTATAATGTGTTTCAGAGGACAGCCTCAACCTGTAATCTTTTTTATTTTAGACCAAGAAGATGCTACAAAACAAGATGGCCAGTCTAACCAACAGACGGTACCTTACAGAAAGCCAAAAGACAAACAGAATCGTGAGTATTCCAGTTTTATCCAGCACCTAGATTTTAAGGTCTCTGTAAAAGTATTAGCCCCCACGTTTTCTTTTTCAGACCGAGAAAATGTTAGAAAATCAGCGGCTATGGGAGAGAAGTCTAACAGGAAAAGATCACGCAGCGATAGTTTTTCTGACGGTGAATCTACACACGCCGGTACAGAATACGGAGGGCGTGGTGAAAGCCGTGTCTTTGATCACAGTGTTTCAGAGGACAGTGCAAGCAATCATGCATTAGGCCTCGCTGAAGAATCAGAACCAGTTAGCTATGTTCAGTTTGTGAAAAGGTGGGATCGTAAATTGGACAAGTTTAATGGTGTAATTTATTCAGAGGAATTTCGGTTTATTAATTTAGACAGGATAACATCATTATCTGAGGCTCAATTCGCCATTCGGCAAGGTATTCAACATATTCTGGATGAGGTTAGCAGCCGGGTTTCACCCGGTGATTATGTACAGGTGCATCTACACTCATCTCTTTTCCACAATTCCTTATATTCTGGTAAGTTAAACCCCGAGGCATTAGACGCTGACGATTTCTTAAATCAGATCGCTAAACTCCTTCAGAGTCACAGAGAAATCCAGGTTTGTGATATATTCCGGGTTGTTGTACTTGTCATAAGAAATCGGGGTGGGGGTGCTCGTAGGGTCTTAAAGACCATACCGTTTAGCCATATTATTCATAAGAAAAGGATGTATTTGATAGACTTGAACAACACTGATAATAGCCTGTGTTTTGCAGGTAGCCTCACAGCCCTCATGTCACAGGTAAAAATGACAGATGTCGAATTGTTAGAAGGTGCTAAAAAACTACATAACGAATTGGGGTGGCCGGTACATAGAAAAGTCATGCTCGATGATGTAGCAATATTTGAACAGCATTTAAAGATAAACATACGCGTTGTGCTTTACACAAAATCATGGGTTTGTTTTAAGACATCAGACAGACCTGTGTTCCCTAAGACTGTGTTCTTGTTGCTACACGATGACCATTTCTATGGTATAACCGATGTCAAAAAATTCTATGGGGAGCGCAACTTCTGTAGTTACTGTCAGAAACCGTACAGTCACGATCATAATTGCACATTATGGTGCCGTCTTTGTTTGACACTAACGTGTACGAATAATGTTGGTGTACAACAGAGATGCCCTAATTGCAAACTCTTTTGCCGTTCTAAAGAGTGTTTAGATAGACACGCGGATCTGGCTCTGAAAAAAGAAGTGGCGTGTTTATCTAAGATACTGTGCCAGAAATGTGAGTCTTATGTGGACAAGAAACATAAGTGCAAGGGCCGTCATTGTAAACTATGTCGCGAGCCCCTAACCGGGGATGGCGTCCACTTATGTTTTATGACCCCTATTGGTAAAACTGAAACATCTGAAAAGTATATTTTTTATGACTGTGAATGTATGCAAGAAACAGGCTGGCATGTCCCTAATTACATATATGCGACGGACTTAAATGATGAAAGAAACTGGGAATTCAAGGGTCTCGAATGTATTTCTGCCTTTATACAGATTTTTTGTGACAAAAAATTTAAAGGTTACACCTTCATAGCCCATAATTCCAAAGGTTATGACGGATATTTTGTTCTTAAACAACTGCTTAAGGAAAAGATGGACACGAGGCTGTTGGTTCAAGGTGCTAAACTTTTACAAATTACCGTTGAACCTCTGACTATCCGTTTTATAGACTCTCTAAATTTCCTGCCTATGAAACTTAGCAAACTTCCACAAGCCATGGGTTTTACAGGCAGCAAGGGGTACTTTCCACACTTTTTTAATACGCTGGAAAATCAAAATTATGTGGGTCCCATGCCGGGTGTTGAACATTACGGTGTGAGTAACATGTTGCCTAAAGAAAAAGATGAATTTTTACAATGGTACAAGGACAATCGGCATAAAACTTTTAATTTGCAAAAAGAGCTGGCTTATTACTGCCAGCAGGATGTATCTATTTTGCGACAGGCCTGTGTTCTCTACCGAGCTGAAATCATGAAAATGACAGAGAAAGAAGTGTTTGTAGAGCAGGGTGACATCTCAGAAATTCAAACAAGGTGTTTAGACCCTTTCCAATATATAACCCTTGCATCTGTATGTATGGCTATGTTCAGATTCATGTTTTTAGAACCCAAGACTGTGGCACTCATCCCACCAGATAACTATCACCGGCAGACAAAGAGATATTCAACCCCCTCTATTCAATGGCTGATGTATGTGGAGGCCAAAGAAAATATACAGATCACACATGCTCTGAAAGGTGGTGGTGAAAAAAAGGTGTGGGCTTATTTTCTTGATGGCTATGCCATGATCGGTGGGGTAGAAACAGCTTTTGAATTTAATGGTTGTTTTCACCACGGCTGTCCGAGCTGTTATAACGATAAAGACCAGAATCCTATAGCAGCCACGACCTATGGTTTTCTTTATTACAAAACACAGCTAAAAGCTGCATTCCTGGAAAGCCGTGGGTTCAAGGTCATAAGTCTATGGGAGCACGAGTGGAAGCGGATGGTAAAAGAAAATGATGGGGGCTGCGCAGATTTCCTGGCTGACTCCGCATTACCGCAACCTCTGATTCCACGAGATGCCCTTTTCGGGGGTAGAACAAATGCCATTTGTCTGTACCACAAAACAAGGCCTGGGGAAAAAATACACTACTATGATTTTACCAGCCTATACCCTTTTGTCAATAAAACAAAGGAATATCCAATAGGCCATCCAAAAATCATTTATGACAAATTTGGCCCCCCTACAAAGTACTTTGGTTTTATAAAAGCAAAAGTATATCCCCCACGAAAGCTCTTTTTCCCAGTGTTACCCATACGGTTGGGCGGTAAGCTTATGTTTCCGCTGTGTCACACGTGTGCTGACACACGGCAACAGGAAATGTGTGCCCACACGGATGAGGAGAGGGCTTTTGTGGGGACTTGGTGTACGGTGGAGATGAATTTAGCCATTGCAAAAGGGTATGTGGTTGTTGAAATCTATGAAATCTGGCATTTCGAGCAAAAATCTGATCATCTCTTTTCCGAATACATCAAAATGCACCTCCGTCAAAAACAAGAGGCTTCTGGCTACCCTCGATGGTGCAATGATACTGAAAAACAAAATGTGTACATAGCTGATTTCTTTAGAAAAGAGGGGGTGTGTTTGCGTACAGACCAGATTAATGTAAACCATGCTAAGCGTCAAATAGCAAAACTTTTCTTAAATTCCCTGTGGGGTAAATTTGGTCAAAGAACAAACCTGCCTACCACAAGCATTGTGAAAGAACCTGATGATCTCTTTAAATATCTGTTTTCTCCTGAATTCGAGGTTTCATCATGCGATTTTATTGATGATGAAACAGCCTGTGTGTCTTGGAGGCACTCAAAAGACCAGTGTATATTGTCAGGTAGCACCAACGTTTTCATTGCCTGTTTTACAACGGCTTATGCACGCCTGGAGTTGTACAACCTTCTAGATAGTTTGCAAGAGCGCTGTCTGTACCATGATACAGATTCTGTGATATTTCTAAGTCGAGAGGGTGATTGGAACCCATCTTTGGGCGATTATTTAGGTGAGCTCACAAGCGAGATACCCTCAGATGAACATATCACAGAGTTTGTATCAGCGGGGCCTAAAACATACGGCTACAAGCTGTCAAGCGGGAAGACCTGTATGAAAGTAAAAGGGATTACGTTAAACGTAGAAAACTGCCAGAAAATCAATTTCACTAGTTTGAAAGATCTAGTTTTGGACTACAAGCCTGGGACAGCAGATTTATCCCAGAAAAAGATAGGAGTACAACAACCTGGTATTATAAGAAACAAAAAGGGTTGGACAATAGAGACTGGTGTGATTAAAAAAACACAAAAGGTTGTGTATGACAAAAGGGTGAAGTTGGAGGATGGCTTTAGCACATTACCCTATGGATACTAGCGTGGTGGATGTGCGCTGGTCACATCCTTTTTCTTGTATTTTAGCGGGGCCGTCCAATTCAGGCAAGAGCTTCTTTGTTAAAAAGATGTTAGAACATGCTGGTCGTGTATTGACTGTCATGCCTAACAATATTGTGTGGTGTTACAGTTGCTGGCAACCTCTGTATAAAGAAATGTTAAATAAATATCCTTTTATTACATTTATGGACACTTTGCCTGATACTTTTAATGATGAACGGATGTTTCCAATCAATAAAGTAAACTTGGTTATTGTTGATGACCTAATGGATTCTGCCTGTAAAAGTGATGAAATAGAGAAAGCCTTTACCAAGTATGTGCATCACAGAAACCTGAGCATCATATATATTGTTCAAAATGTTTTCTGCCAAGGTAAAGCAAGCCGAACTATAACTTTAAATACCAAATACATGGTGCTCTTTAAGAATCCTAGAGATAAGTTACAGATTGCCATTCTAGCCAGGCAGATGTACCCTGGAAAATCAAAATTCTTTTTAGAAGTCTTTGAAGATGCAACCAGAAAGCCGTTTGGGTATCTCGTCGTGGATTTAAATAACACAACGCCTGAGGCTTACAGACTGAGGACGGATATCTTCCCGCCAGATTGGACCACGGTATACTGTGAAAAACCACAAATCTCACATAAAAAGAAATGAATATGTAACCAACCCCTTCATACATGCCTCTGTGTGTCTCAGACAACATGTCTCGCCGTGTAAAGAGAAACCTGCCCCTTTTAAAACTTTTGGTTCAAGCCTCTCCGCAGCACAGAAGAGCCATCCTGAATACAGCTTCTAATGATTTGGTAGCAGCTATAGTTGAAATCGCTCTCAACACCCTAAAAGGTAACATTCCTCTTTCACAACAACAGATAAAGGTTTTAAAAGGGAAGCGTCATGCCATAAAGAGTCTGTGCGATAAAAGACTACCCATTAAAAAAAAGAAGCAATTGGTGAGACAGTCGGGTGGCTTTATCGGGCCCCTGCTAAGTTTTGCATTACCGTTGATAACGGGGCTTCTGACAAACCTCTAATGCATCACGCTGAAAAAATGTACATAGTCCCTAGTCAACAACTTGAGCGCTTGAGAAACCCGCCAGATCGGGATGAAAATATTAGAACCACGACCATCCATAAGTTAGATGAAGAAATGAAAAACATCCTGCAAAGCGTCGGTATGTCTGAACACGAAAAGGCTAAATGTTACTCAGAAGTGCTACAGCGCCCACTTCCGGTGTATGTCCCGCCTTAGGCCACGCCCCCTCCCATAGAAGTGAATGGTGAGTTAGCCCCGCCCACTCCCGCCCACTCCCGCCCCAAAATGTTGACAGGCCCCAATCAGCGCCCACTTCCGGTGTATGTCCCGCCTTAGGCCACGCCCCCTCCCATAGAAGTGAATGGTGAGTTAGCCCCACCCAGTCCTGCCCCCAGGCGTGGCCACCACCCCCCCCACTTGACACACCCCTGCCCCCGCCCCAAGGATGACATCATCCAATCAGCATACTCTTCCGGGGGTGTGTCACACCCATGCCACGCCCCACAATATGGCATTAGCCAATCAGCACCCACTTCCGGGGTTTGTGCTACACCTACAGCCTCCCACCCTCCTCCACGCCCCCTGCCTACATCATCGGAAATGACATCACCGGAAACAGGGCGTCATCAGAAGAGGGACTGTCCCTTTTTTGCTGACATCAGCGGAAACAGTATGGCTGACTCCGGAAATGTGTTTGTGCTTCTGCTTAATACTGAAAAACAAAAATGCTTTTCTCTCTGTCTCTCTCTCTCCCACACAGACTCAGTTGTTTCTTTCTCACACAAAAACTGATTCCTAGCACAGAGAGACAGGCAAGCTAGAATCTTTTTTCTTTCCAAAATGCAATTAGCACATCTTTGTTAGAGGGATCACCCTCTCACCCTCAACCACGCCCCTGCCTACATCATCGGAAATGGACTGTCCCTTTGTGCTGACATCAGCGGGGAGCAGTGTGACTGACTCCGGAAATGTGTTGTTTTTTTTTTGCTTCTGGTTAATGTTTACACCTGCAAAAAAAAAGCAGGAACCCTGGAAAAATAAAATGCTTTTCTCTCTCCCACGGCACCAGTTCTTATTTCTCACAAAAAGATTCACGGCACAGAGAGACACAATTTTCTTTACAAATGCAATTACAAATGCAATTGTTAGAAAAACTAGTGCGGTCCATGTGATAGAAGTATTCTGACAGACCTGTAGAGTTCAGACTGAAATACAGAGAGACCTGAGTTCAAATCCCCCTAATACAGCTATTTTTTTTGAGAGAGCCAAGTTCAAATCCAAATACAGCTATTTTTTAGTGGCTTTGAAAAAACCAATACAGAGAGACAAGCCTGGACATGTCTCTCTAGGGTGTGGTAACACGTGATTGGTTGAAACAAGAGGTCTGTTCTGAGCATGCTCCAGGTGTTCTGAGCATGCTCCTGCTGTAAGGGGAGCATTTTAACACAGACTTTCAGAAAGGAAAAAATGGCTCTTTTTGGAACACCAAGCAGAATTTCCAGCAGGGCACACAACATTAATTACTTCCTTAAGGATCATGATGCCGTTGCAGAGGGGTATCCACCGATTGAAAATCCATTTGAACTACAGGAGAGTCTGGCAGATCCTCCGCCAGAAATAGCAGCTTTTGTGGATTATCCAGATGCCCAAATATTTTTCAACTCTCAAGAACCCTACGATTCTGGCACAGAACTTGGCTTAACATCTGACAACACAATGGACCTGGAGGATATAGAATTATATCACGCCACTGTAGATGCAGAAACAAACTGTTTATTGGAAGACCTAGGATCAGCAGAGGTAAGAGAAGTTTTTTTATTTAGAAAAGTGTTATAGAAGAAACAGCAGTTCACACTGACATTATTTTGGTGTTTTTTTTTGTAGGGAAGTGACGAATCTCTGCTCCTACAGGGGCACATACAGACTGCCAATCTACGCTGTTTGTGCTTTCTCTGTACATATCAAAGGGAGGCATTTGATGTCATAGCCAGTCAAAGGGACTACACAAAACCTGATGAAATAAACACATTTAAATCTGTAATACAAACAACGGTGGCCTGTATTATCAAGAAATGCTGGCAGGGCGTTATGCATAGAGACTGTGCAGCGTGTGTAATACATGCTCCAGGCCAAAGACACCATGACTGTTTAAAGTGGGAACGCAATGAAATACATCAGAAAATCCATAAAACTTGTAACAGATTATGTCTAGGACCTATTTTAAATGTTGCCATGATTGCGGGTCATAAAATGAAAGCAACTGTCCTAGTTTATGAAAATTTGAATTTTTTGTTTGAACTCGTCAGAGATTTTAACAACAGTAGAAACCCAGGACAACTGCTCAATATTTTGCTTAATTCTGTGGCAGACAGCGAAAAAGAAATAGTGGAAGGCTTAATCTGTGACAGAGATTATAGATCGTTCTTTAAAAACACCAAGTTCTGTAAAAATTGACTTTTTATGAAAATGTATGTATTTCCAGAATCTATTAGTTGAACATACAGATGAACAAAAATTATATGTATGCCTTTTATTTTTTTAAAAACTTGTAATGCTCAAATGAATTTCACAAGATGAAAACATTTTATTTGAAATAAAATATTTTGAACCTATGTGTGGTGTGTTTTAGGAATGATTAGTTAATTAAACCTACAATGGTTTGTCTGGAAAAAAAATGGGGCCTCCAGGTGTGTCCTAAACAATAGGCCATAAGATAAGAATGTGCAGAACTGTCGTGTAACTAAAATCCACTTAAGACGTCTGGGAAATGGGTGGGAATGTGTATTAGCCACATACACAGATATATAGCATCTATTACACTGTGCTGTCTGCGAAAAAAAGGCATTGTGAATTAGCCAGGTCGTATGATAAGCTTATGAGATCCAGTATATTTCAGCAGCCAGAAAAGATCACACAGTCTCTATAGCTTGTATCATCTGCAACTTTTTCTTCAGACATGGTGAGTAGATATGAGTCTTTTTTAAAAATATTGTTGGCTATGTAATGTTTCTGTCTCTTATGATTGTCTTTAAAAAATAGGAGCAGAAAAAGGGGGTTACAAATAAACTTTCTCTTACAAAAAGAAGGCGGCAAAGAAATTTAAAAGGTATGTCCTGTGTTGTTTTAATTTTCTAACAGCTATGTTCTTTATAATGTGTTTCAGAGGACAGCCTCAACCTGTAATCTTTTTTATTTTAGACCAAGAAGATGCTACAAAACAAGATGGCCAGTCTAACCAACAGACGGTACCTTACAGAAAGCCAAAAGACAAACAGAATCGTGAGTATTCCAGTTTTATCCAGCACCTAGATTTTAAGGTCTCTGTAAAAGTATTAGCCCCCACGTTTTCTTTTTCAGACCGAGAAAATGTTAGAAAATCAGCGGCTATGGGAGAGAAGTCTAACAGGAAAAGATCACGCAGCGATAGTTTTTCTGACGGTGAATCTACACACGCCGGTACAGAATACGGAGGGCGTGGTGAAAGCCGTGTCTTTGATCACAGTGTTTCAGAGGACAGTGCAAGCAATCATGCATTAGGCCTCGCTGAAGAATCAGAACCAGTTAGCTATGTTCAGTTTGTGAAAAGGTGGGATCGTAAATTGGACAAGTTTAATGGTGTAATTTATTCAGAGGAATTTCGGTTTATTAATTTAGACAGGATAACATCATTATCTGAGGCTCAATTCGCCATTCGGCAAGGTATTCAACATATTCTGGATGAGGTTAGCAGCCGGGTTTCACCCGGTGATTATGTACAGGTGCATCTACACTCATCTCTTTTCCACAATTCCTTATATTCTGGTAAGTTAAACCCCGAGGCATTAGACGCTGACGATTTCTTAAATCAGATCGCTAAACTCCTTCAGAGTCACAGAGAAATCCAGGTTTGTGATATATTCCGGGTTGTTGTACTTGTCATAAGAAATCGGGGTGGGGGTGCTCGTAGGGTCTTAAAGACCATACCGTTTAGCCATATTATTCATAAGAAAAGGATGTATTTGATAGACTTGAACAACACTGATAATAGCCTGTGTTTTGCAGGTAGCCTCACAGCCCTCATGTCACAGGTAAAAATGACAGATGTCGAATTGTTAGAAGGTGCTAAAAAACTACATAACGAATTGGGGTGGCCGGTACATAGAAAAGTCATGCTCGATGATGTAGCAATATTTGAACAGCATTTAAAGATAAACATACGCGTTGTGCTTTACACAAAATCATGGGTTTGTTTTAAGACATCAGACAGACCTGTGTTCCCTAAGACTGTGTTCTTGTTGCTACACGATGACCATTTCTATGGTATAACCGATGTCAAAAAATTCTATGGGGAGCGCAACTTCTGTAGTTACTGTCAGAAACCGTACAGTCACGATCATAATTGCACATTATGGTGCCGTCTTTGTTTGACACTAACGTGTACGAATAATGTTGGTGTACAACAGAGATGCCCTAATTGCAAACTCTTTTGCCGTTCTAAAGAGTGTTTAGATAGACACGCGGATCTGGCTCTGAAAAAAGAAGTGGCGTGTTTATCTAAGATACTGTGCCAGAAATGTGAGTCTTATGTGGACAAGAAACATAAGTGCAAGGGCCGTCATTGTAAACTATGTCGCGAGCCCCTAACCGGGGATGGCGTCCACTTATGTTTTATGACCCCTATTGGTAAAACTGAAACATCTGAAAAGTATATTTTTTATGACTGTGAATGTATGCAAGAAACAGGCTGGCATGTCCCTAATTACATATATGCGACGGACTTAAATGATGAAAGAAACTGGGAATTCAAGGGTCTCGAATGTATTTCTGCCTTTATACAGATTTTTTGTGACAAAAAATTTAAAGGTTACACCTTCATAGCCCATAATTCCAAAGGTTATGACGGATATTTTGTTCTTAAACAACTGCTTAAGGAAAAGATGGACACGAGGCTGTTGGTTCAAGGTGCTAAACTTTTACAAATTACCGTTGAACCTCTGACTATCCGTTTTATAGACTCTCTAAATTTCCTGCCTATGAAACTTAGCAAACTTCCACAAGCCATGGGTTTTACAGGCAGCAAGGGGTACTTTCCACACTTTTTTAATACGCTGGAAAATCAAAATTATGTGGGTCCCATGCCGGGTGTTGAACATTACGGTGTGAGTAACATGTTGCCTAAAGAAAAAGATGAATTTTTACAATGGTACAAGGACAATCGGCATAAAACTTTTAATTTGCAAAAAGAGCTGGCTTATTACTGCCAGCAGGATGTATCTATTTTGCGACAGGCCTGTGTTCTCTACCGAGCTGAAATCATGAAAATGACAGAGAAAGAAGTGTTTGTAGAGCAGGGTGACATCTCAGAAATTCAAACAAGGTGTTTAGACCCTTTCCAATATATAACCCTTGCATCTGTATGTATGGCTATGTTCAGATTCATGTTTTTAGAACCCAAGACTGTGGCACTCATCCCACCAGATAACTATCACCGGCAGACAAAGAGATATTCAACCCCCTCTATTCAATGGCTGATGTATGTGGAGGCCAAAGAAAATATACAGATCACACATGCTCTGAAAGGTGGTGGTGAAAAAAAGGTGGGGGCTTATTTTCTTGATGGCTATGCCATGATCGGTGGGGTAGAAACAGCTTTTGAATTTAATGGTTGTTTTCACCACGGCTGTCCGAGCTGTTATAACGATAAAGACCAGAATCCTATAGCAGCCACGACCTATGGTTTTCTTTATTACAAAA
Source organism: Ichthyophis bannanicus (assembly GCA_033557465.1). NCBI lineage: Eukaryota > Metazoa > Chordata > Amphibia > Gymnophiona > Ichthyophiidae > Ichthyophis > Ichthyophis bannanicus. The sequence goes on from CM066045.1 coordinate 62,733,270, forward strand.
CACAGCTAAAAGCTGCATTCCTGGAAAGCCGTGGGTTCAAGGTCATAAGTCTATGGGAGCACGAGTGGAAGCGGATGGTAAAAGAAAATGATGGGGGCTGCGCAGATTTCCTGGCTGACTCCGCATTACCGCAACCTCTGATTCCACGAGATGCCCTTTTCGGGGGTAGAACAAATGCCATTTGTCTGTACCACAAAACAAGGCCTGGGGAAAAAATACACTACTATGATTTTACCAGCCTATACCCTTTTGTCAATAAAACAAAGGAATATCCAATAGGCCATCCAAAAATCATTTATGACAAATTTGGCCCCCCTACAAAGTACTTTGGTTTTATAAAAGCAAAAGTATATCCCCCACGAAAGCTCTTTTTCCCAGTGTTACCCATACGGTTGGGCGGTAAGCTTATGTTTCCGCTGTGTCACACGTGTGCTGACACACGGCAACAGGAAATGTGTGCCCACACGGATGAGGAGAGAGCTTTTGTGGGGACTTGGTGTACGGTGGAGATGAATTTAGCCATTGCAAAAGGGTATGTGGTTGTTGAAATCTATGAAATCTGGCATTTCGAGCAAAAATCTGATCATCTCTTTTCCGAATACATCAAAATGCACCTCCGTCAAAAACAAGAGGCTTCTGGCTACCCTCGATGGTGCAATGATACTGAAAAACAAAATGTGTACATAGCTGATTTCTTTAGAAAAGAGGGGGTGTGTTTGCGTACAGACCAGATTAATGTAAACCATGCTAAGCGTCAAATAGCAAAACTTTTCTTAAATTCCCTGTGGGGTAAATTTGGTCAAAGAACAAACCTGCCTACCACAAGCATTGTGAAAGAACCTGATGATCTCTTTAAATATCTGTTTTCTCCTGAATTCGAGGTTTCATCATGCGATTTTATTGATGATGAAACAGCCTGTGTGTCTTGGAGGCACTCAAAAGACCAGTGTATATTGTCAGGTAGCACCAACGTTTTCATTGCCTGTTTTACAACGGCTTATGCACGCCTGGAGTTGTACAACCTTCTAGATAGTTTGCAAGAGCGCTGTCTGTACCATGATACAGATTCTGTGATATTTCTAAGTCGAGAGGGTGATTGGAACCCATCTTTGGGCGATTATTTAGGTGAGCTCACAAGCGAGATACCCTCAGATGAACATATCACAGAGTTTGTATCAGCGGGGCCTAAAAACATACGGCTACAAGCTGTCAAGCGGGAAGACCTGTATGAAAGTAAAAGGGATTACGTTAAACGTAGAAAACTGCCAGAAAATCAATTTCACTAGTTTGAAAGATCTAGTTTTGGACTACAAGCCTGGGACAGCAGATTTATCCCAGAAAAAGATAGGAGTACAACAACCTGGTATTATAAGAAACAAAAAGGGTTGGACAATAGAGACTGGTGTGATTAAAAAAACACAAAAGGTTGTGTATGACAAAAGGGTGAAGTTGGAGGATGGCTTTAGCACATTACCCTATGGATACTAGCGTGGTGGATGTGCGCTGGTCACATCCTTTTCTTGTATTTTAGCGGGGCCGTCCAATTCAGGCAAGAGCTTCTTTGTTAAAAAGATGTTAGAACATGCTGGTCGTGTATTGACTGTCATGCCTAACAATATTGTGTGGTGTTACAGTTGCTGGCAACCTCTGTATAAAGAAATGTTAAATAAATATCCTTTTATTACATTTATGGACACTTTGCCTGATACTTTTAATGATGAACGGATGTTTCCAATCAATAAAGTAAACTTGGTTATTGTTGATGACCTAATGGATTCTGCCTGTAAAAGTGATGAAATAGAGAAAGCCTTTACCAAGTATGTGCATCACAGAAACCTGAGCATCATATATATTGTTCAAAATGTTTTCTGCCAAGGTAAAGCAAGCCGAACTATAACTTTAAATACCAAATACATGGTGCTCTTTAAGAATCCTAGAGATAAGTTACAGATTGCCATTCTAGCCAGGCAGATGTACCCTGGAAAATCAAAATTCTTTTTAGAAGTCTTTGAAGATGCAACCAGAAAGCCGTTTGGGTATCTCGTCGTGGATTTAAATAACACAACGCCTGAGGCTTACAGACTGAGGACGGATATCTTCCCGCCAGATTGGACCACGGTATACTGTGAAAAACCACAAATCTCACATAAAAAGAAATGAATATGTAACCAACCCCTTCATACATGCCTTTGTGTCTCAGACAACATGTCTCGCCGTGTAAAGAGAAACCTGCCCCTTTTAAAACTTTTGGTTCAAGCCTCTCCGCAGCACAGAAGAGCCATCCTGAATACAGCTTCTAATGATTTGGTAGCAGCTATAGTTGAAATCGCTCTCAACACCCTAAAAGGTAACATTCCTCTTTCACAACAACAGATAAAGGTTTTAAAAGGGAAGCGTCATGCCATAAAGAGTCTGTGCGATAAAAGACTACCCATTAAAAAAAAGAAGCAATTGGTGAGACAGTCGGGTGGCTTTATCGGGCCCCTGCTAAGTTTTGCATTACCGTTGATAACGGGGCTTCTGACAAACCTCTAATGCATCACGCTGAAAAAATGTACATAGTCCCTAGTCAACAACTTGAGCGCTTGAGAAACCCGCCAGATCGGGATGAAAATATTAGAACCACGACCATCCATAAGTTAGATGAAGAAATGAAAAACATCCTGCAAAGCGTCGGTATGTCTGAACACGAAAAGGCTAAATGTTACTCAGAAGTGCTACAGCGCTATCTCGTGCTTAACAGACAGAGGGATATGGAAAAAGAAAAAATAAACTTGTATCTACAGGCACAAGATGAGACATCAACGGCAGCATCTCTAGAAAATATTATACCTCCAGACCCTGTAATACAAGAAGTGTTAAACAGCATCAATATGCGCTATAGGAAAAATGCTGAGTTGCTGCTTAATAAACTGTTAAAAAACAAGAATGTGGCATCCTGGGAGGGAAATGGAACATTTGTATACCGGGGAAACCCCGTCAATGGCTCTAACCTACTCGACCTCGTTCGTGGGGCTACGCAGCCCCAAGCTCTTTCACAACGAAGAATACCCAGGGGCTGGGAGGAGTTCATGCAAACCCTAGCCGAATTAAATATGCCCTCTACGGTAATGGGTAATGCAGCCAACAGAGATGTACTGGCACGCCTCAAAGAGAACCCATCTGTGAAGGCTACTAAAATGTACACAGGTCCGATAAAGAGCAAAGAGCTACTCCCTCACAAAAAACGTAAATTATCCCACAGATACCGGTGGTTGAGTGTGTAAAAAAAAAAAAAAAAAAAAGTATTTTCAATAAAATGTTTAAAAACAAAAATAAAAGACTAGACAGTGGTTTCTTTTCAAAAAACCTCCTTAGAGGGGTTACTTTTTATTTAGAAGCATCAAAACATTCACGATAGGAAACACACACTTGCTGATTATGGAATGGATTTCTAAAAGATCTACACAAAGTTTGTTTGTTGCGTTTTACAAAATGTAACACCATATCATCATTTTGCATTAAATCTTCAGAATACATTTCTAAAATATTTTCAAAAGGCACCCCTGTACAGCGGTGGTGCAAGAAAAATACACAGTGATATCCACAAGCCGTAGACATTGGGTGCTGTAATTGTCTGTTGTGGTATAAAACAGTTTTACAATGCTTGTTGAAAAAGCTCATAATGCTGGTAGGAAAGAATAAGCTATCAGGTGGTTGTCCATAAGAATCAAAAAATTCTCCTGTTCCATCTCCACATATATAGATGGCTAACCAGTGTTCTCCAGGTAGGTTATGAGGGTGTGTATTTACCACCAAACACACTGGCTTCCTTGATATTTGTACATCCGCTAACCAATCGCTGGGTAGCACATCTAAAAAGAAATCTGCAACACAGGGGTCCTTCTTTAAAATACGGAAGATCTGCAGGGTGTTCATTTTCACGAATGATCAAAAAGAACATTCCTTCTATGATTAATTTCTATCACATTGTCAAAAACCCCATAAACAATCATGTTAACTGTATGGGGTAAGGCACTGGCAAAACGTATTTCAGCCCGCAGGTTACCAGTTTTAATCAGCGAGTAATGGTCTGCACACTCCTGATCCGGTGAAAGGTCAAACGCCAACAGGGTATAACCTTTGTAAAACTCCTGACGGTCAATCAGCAACGCTGTATCTTTCAGATGTTTACCACTTGCTTGTATCAGTTGCATATATTCTCTTACACAACATCCGTTTTGAAAGTCAGGTTGAAGAGGTTTCCCGGGTACTTGTTCACCATCCACATATAGAGCGGCAAAATTAATATCATAATGTTTAAAATTGAAGGGGTTTTTAGCATAATTACCGCTGAAAGCATCATTATCCACAAATCCCAGCACAATGAGTTTTGGTAGCTGCCCCAAAAAGAGATTTTCCTGGTTAGTCACACGGGCACCGGCTGGTATGCTAAACACCTTCAGCCCCACACGGTCAATAGCATACTTGACATTAGCTTTCAGCAGAGCTTCCGCATGTCCCAGGCGCACTCCGGGGGAAACTTTAACTCTCTTTACAAAGAGCGCAGCATTTAGGATAAGGATTTTATAACTTTTTTCGGCATCACCGCTCATTAAACAGAAAGCGTTTTTGTTGCGGGTCAATTTGATTTTGAGATCCACGCCATTAATCAATAGCTTTTCTTGAAAAAATAGATCGCTATGTAATTGCCCCAATAGCTCTACCTTGTTGCTAGAGACCGTAAATTGAGCCCTTTCAGTAAAGCCGATGTTGTGAGATCCTATCTCTCTCACCTCATGCTGCCCGGCTGTGTCTTTATAAAACAGACCGCTTGTAAACTGTGATTTGAGGGATCCTTCGCCATAATTGAGAAGCAGCTCTATGAGGGCTCTGTAGGGGTAGCAGTTGTTGCTCTGGCTAATGAGTTGGTCACCCAGTGTAACATCCAGCTGGCTAAACAGAGCTGCGATTGGGTAGTTCACCAGCGCTACTTTGGCTGCCGGTTCGATGTTCGAGCCATCTTCTGCCACAATTTTACAGGTCAGGTGCAAAAGTGTACTATTTAAATCAATGTAGTCTTCACCATGACCTGCGATATAGAAGTCCAAAGGGACTGTTTCCGACAAAGCCGATAATGGCGGAATTTCCACATAAATACTTTTTTCGATACTTGTTTGAGTCGGTGCTAGTTGAAACAGGTCCAGTTCCGATTTAACACACTCTTCAGAGCCGTGGTGTACAAAAGCCATGGTGCTTTTTAGAATATATCTCGCTGCCTAGAGCTAGCGCTTCTCTTCTTAGACCGGCGGTTAAGCTTCTGAGACCTGCCACCCACGGGTTTCTTTCTTTTAAAAGGTTTGGGCGGTCCTTGTGGTAACTCCCGAGACTCGGTTCTCTTTCTTTTAACAGCTCTTCTAATCACAGCCAGTCCTGATCCTGCCTGTTCTGTAGCCTGGTTCATTTTATTTAGAACGGCCGTTGTGACATGGCTCATGACATCCTTGGCTATGTTTTTTGCGGCGCCTTTCACGTGTGGTTTAATAATTTCAAAACCCCTTCTCAAAAACGGCATAGCTTTTCTAAAGAGGCTGCGAAAAACACCACCTACACCGGCCCCATACATGACCGGTACTCCATGATATCCTGAAAGCCCATAGCCGGCTTGGGTTGTATAATAATGCCTGTATGCTTTGGGGTCTCCGTAGTCTTTAGCCACAACCATTTTAAAAAACAGTCACCCTCCGGGGTCGCAGATGAAGCTTAAGGATCACCTTCCCGTAACGAAATGAGATGTACTTGTCCTGATCCGTCTTTATTTCAAATGTGATGGTATCAATATGCTGTTTGTTCACAGGGACATAGTGCGGCTTATCATAAGTTAACGTGATAAACTCATCCCTAACCCCTTTAGTTGGAACACAGCGCAGCAGTGGCACAAAATGGTCACCTACTAACTGGTGCTCTACAATATCTGTGTACAGGTAGAGGGTATTAAAACCGGCCGTGATATCCGTTGGAAAATGGGAACGTTGTGTATTAACGTATGCTTCTATTCCCAAAATGGTTGCCAAATCACCATACGCATAAATAGTAGACCTATCTTCCGATTTTATCCGGATTCTTCGCGCATGGGGCTCATAAATGATTAGTGGTACCGCCGATTTATAGATGTTGCTAATGTCCTGATTCATGGATTCCACTAAACGCTGCATGGTCGCGTAATGTCCTTTCCTGACTATAAGGTGCTGTATATTTCCTGCTGCGGAAACGATAACATACTTATGGTCTTCCTTAATATTCTCCCAGGTGTTGGGGTATTGTATTTCCACGAGCCCCACTTCCCACTGTCCTTGTAAGTCCAAAGGCCTTGCTAGTTGTATGGTAAAATTAGAGCTGGTATTTTGGGAAAACACATTTGCTGAGGCATTGCTAGGCAGGGTGATATAAAAGCCACCATCATTCATTTTCAATTTTATTTTAATGCTGCTTCAAAAGAAAGAAAGAAATCAGATGTCTTGAATCTCTGATGCTTTAACCCAACTGTTAAATTTAACAGGCCATCCCCTCCATTTCACGAGGTAGAATCTGTTCCTGCCACATCCTTTTACCTTTAGAACCTTTTCGATTCGGTATATTCTGTCCTGTTGCTGCGTGACTTTTAGCAATTCTTCAGGATAAAAAGAACCTTGTATGGCTTCACCGTCATAATCCTGTATCTTGTATGTTGCTTTCTGGCCCCTGTTTAAAATGTCTGTTATTACAAATACCTCGTCAGTCCACGTTTGCTCGTAACCTTTTTCAAATTTTCCTTTAGTTTTTGAAAGTCTTACATGATCTCCTTTCTTTAAGGGATTCTCGGTATGCTTACGCTTGATGCTATCACCGTAGACTCTTTTCCAGATCTGCAGAGAATTTGTGTGTGTCACATCTACAGGTCTCGTCTTTATTGTTCTGTGAAAACTATGATTATAACTGTGCACAAAAGCCTGCAATACGTCTTGATACCTAAAGGTGTTGTGTGTAGTAAAATAACGCCACATTTTGGATTTCAAAGTCCTGTTAAACCTTTCTACCACCGCTGCTTTAACATCGTTATTGGTTACAAAATGATGAACCCCTCTTTGTTTTAATAAATTCTTCAGGGACCTATTTAAAAATTCTTTACCCTTGTCTGTCTGTATTTTTTCAGGTGTACGACCTAGATTAAATATTTTTTCAAAGGCTTTAGCAACTTCATGACCGGTTTTCGATTTTAAACTTGCAGCCCATGCATATTTTGACAAGATGTCTACCACTGTTAATATGTATTTATAGCCATTGTTATAATGGGACAAGGCTGCCATATCAACTAAATCAGCCTGCCATTGCGCATCCACATCTGACACGATCGTCTTGTTTCTTTTAAAACGGACCCTAGCAGGTCTGTGTAAAGTATAAGCATCTTGTCCGGTAGCCCATCTAACTACATCATTTCTGTTGACTGTTTTATCCTGCTTTTTAGCAGCTTGAAGTAGAGGATTTATGCCCCCAAAGCTCCCTGCTGCTTTGGGGTTATAGTAAATGCTCTTCAATAAGGTTTCCTTCATGATTGCCGTGCTTTGACTGTTCTTTTTATTTTGCCAACATCTTCCGAATGGTTTTAGTAATTAATGTTGTGTGCCCTGCTGGAAATTCTGCTTGGTGTTCCAAAAAGAGCCATTTTTTCCTTTCTGAAAGTCTGTGTTAAAATGCTCCCCTTACAGCAGGAGCATGCTCAGAACACCTGGAGCATGCTCAGAACAGACCTCTTGTTTCAACCAATCACGTGTTACCACACCCTAGAGAGACATGTCCAGGCTTGTCTCTCTGTATTGGTTTTTTCAAAGCCACTAAAAAATAGCTGTATTTGGATTTGAACTCGGCTCTCTCAAAAAAAATAGCTGTATTAGGGGGATTTGAACTCAGGTCTCTCTGTATTTCAGTCTGAACTCTACAGGTCTGTCAGAATACTTCTATCACATGGACCGCACTAGTTTTTCTAACAATTGCATTTGTAATTGCATTTGTAAAGAAAATTGTGTCTCTCTGTGCCGTGAATCTTTTTGTGAGAAATAAGAACTGGTGCCGTGGGAGAGAGAAAAGCATTTTATTTTTCCAGGGTTCCTGCTTTTTTTTTTGCAGGTGTAAACATTAACCAGAAGCAAAAAAAAAACAACACATTTCCGGAGTCAGTCACACTGCTCCCCGCTGATGTCAGCACAAAGGGACAGTCCATTTCCGATGATGTAGGCAGGGGCGTGGTTGAGGGTGAGAGGGTGATCCCTCTAACAAAGATGTGCTAATTGCATTTTGGAAAGAAAAAAGATTCTAGCTTGCCTGTCTCTCTGTGCTAGGAATCAGTTTTTGTGTGAGAAAGAAACAACTGAGTCTGTGTGGGAGAGAGAGAGAGAGAGACAGAGAGAAAAGCATTTTTGTTTTTCAGTATTAAGCAGAAGCACAAACACATTTCCGGAGTCAGCCATACTGTTTCCGCTGATGTCAGCAAAAAAGGGACAGTCCCTCTTCTGATGATGCCCTGTTTCCGGTGATGTCATTTCCGATGATGTAGGCAGGGGGCGTGGAGGAGGGTGGGAGGCTGTAGGTGTAGCACAAACCCCGGAAGTGGGTGCTGATTGGCTAATGCCATATTGTGGGGCGTGGCATGGGTGTGACACACCCCGGAAGAGTATGCTGATTGGATGATGTCATCCTTGGGGCGGGGGCAGGGGTGTGTCAAGTGGGGGGGCGGTGGCCACGCCTGGGGGCGGGACTGGGTGGGGCTAACTCACGATTCACTTCTATGGGAGGGGGCGTGGCCTAAGGCGGGACATACACCGGAAGTGGGCGCTGATTGGTGCCTGTCAACATTTTGGGGCGGGAGTGGGCGGGGCTAACTCACCATTCACTTCTATGGGAGGGGGCGTGGCCTAAGGCGGGACATACACTGGAAGTGGGCGCTGATTGGTACCTGTCAACATTTTGGGGGCGGGAGTGGGTGGGGCTAACTCACCATTCACTTCTATGGGAGGGGGCGTGGCCTAAGGCGGGACATAGACCGGAAGTGAACGCTGATTGGCTCCTGTCATCCTTATCTCACCTGTCAATCAGTTTGACGAGTAGTGTACCCATTATACTACTGACATTTTACGATTATCTTCCTTCCCAATTAATAAGGAATTATCCAAAACTGCTAACGAGGGCTCCACTCCCCGGTTATCACCACTGGGAGAAACCACCCTCTCAGTCATAACTTCCTGACTGGGTAGGGTAAAACCCTGCACAACAGGAGACATATCGGAAGAAGTACTCACAGACCCATGGGTCAAGTCCGGAGGCTCATGCTCCACCTGAGCTTTCTGGAGATGAATGTCCATCGGGCCCACAGTCTTAGGGGCCTTTTGAGTGCTCATTGTAGAAAAGGCCTTCTTCCGTCGCTTACCCATGAGCCAACGAGTTCCCCTGTTCCTCCTTGTTGCTCCGAAGGGGCTCCAAAGGGGCGTGACCTGCCCCTTTGGTCACGCCCCTTCGGGCACGCGACCACGGGTGCGCATCCGCGGTGGACCGAATAATTTTAAAGGTCCCAGGGGGGCGGGGCAACACCGCTCCTCCTCCGCTGCTCAAGGGCACCAGCTCCAGCTGCCTCCTTTCACTCCCGGCCGGCCGCGGTGGACCGAATAATTTTAAAGGTCCCAGGGAGGCGGAGCAACACCGCTCCTCCTCCGCTGCTCAAGGGCACCAGTTCCAGCTGCCTTCTCTCACTCCCGGCCGGCCGCGGTGGACCAAAGAATTTTAAAGGTCCCAGGGGGGCGGGGCAACACCGCTCCTCTTCCGCTGCTCAAGGGCACCAGCTCCAGCTGCCTCCTCTCACTCCCGGCCGGCTGCAGTGGACCGAAGAATTTTAAAGGTCCCAGGGGGGCAGGGCAACACCGCTCCTCCTCCGCTGCTCAAGGGCACCAGCTCCAGCTGCCTCCTCTCACTCCCGGCCGGCCGCGGTGGACCGAATAATTTTAAAGGTCCCAGGGGGGCGGGGCAACACCGCTCCTCCTCCGCTGCTCAAGGGCACCAGCTCCAGCTGCCTCCTCTCACTCCCGGCCGGCTGCGGTGGACCAAAGAATTTTAAAGGTCCCAGGGGGGCGGGGCAACACCGCTCCTCCTCCGCTGCTCAAGGGCACCAGCTCCAGCTGCCTCCTCTCACTCCCGGCTGGCCGCAGTGGACCAAAGAATTTTAAAGGTCCCAGGGGGGAGGGCGGGGCAACACCGCTCCTCCTCCGCTGCTCAAGGGCACCAGCTCCAGCTGCCTCCTCTCACTCCCCATTGTACAGCTTTTTTGATGATTTTCGTAAAGAATGGAAGGCTGGCAATGGGTCTATAAGAAGCTGGGTCCGTCGGATCCACACCATTCACACAGCCTTGAATGCAAGGTTTGAGAAGCGTGAAAGATTAGCTCTTAGGTCTGCCATCAGAGTAGGTGAGGAATATATTCCTGTTTTTTCTCTTTCTTGCTGTATATAGTCTGTATATAGTTACCCCAGTTCTAAATCCAAGTTGTATTACCCGTTCGATGTAAGTGCAGAGCAGGCTCTTCCTACTCTGTACAAAATGTTATCTGTAAACTGCACTGATTTTAAAGAGCGCGGTATATAAAAGCATTAAATAAATAAATAAATAAATAAAATCTTGTGCGTACAGCATCTGCAAATTTTTTCTGGCTTTGCTTAAGGGAGTGGTGAAAAAATGTCTGGGGAGATGTGGTGGAACAATGTTATGAGCATGTGCTGGGATGTGCTATTTGGCACATAAATATCATTACTACTCTGCACAGAATGATATTGCTGTTTTTGCACTAGTGTTCCAGACAATGGCGCACAAGTGCCAGACAGGTTTTTGTGTGTGCAAGATATAAATGCTGCTAACATCAGGCTTGCTCTCCTTGTTTAGTACAGACATTTTGCATAGTTTATTTGCATGCTGTTTGCTTACATCATTGGAGAGCAAAACATCTCCATTAGACTTGCCTATGGAAACCTTGTACTGAGCTTTAGTACAGGGCTCTAACGCAGACACTGTATTCCGATTTTGGTTCCTATAGCTTCTTTCCCTTCTCTTGCTTTTGACTTTGTACACTGTCTTCTTGTCTTGATTTCAAAAGGTAGTTCAATCAACTCATTAATCATTTAAACATTTTTTAATCTCCTATTTCCTTGGATCACTCTTAGATTGTAAGCTTTTTGGGACAGGGACTAGTTGTACCTGAATTCTATTAAAGCTGCAAGTCTCCTCGAGCATTTGTTTGGAATGTGGAGCTGAAAAATGTTAAACAGCTACTGAGAGGCCCTCCTGCCGCCTTCTGTTTTTTTATAACGAGTACTCACTGGACCAAATGTAATGGTTTTAATGGAGGATTTTTTTTTTTTTTTAGTTACATAAGATCAATGTTCAGTCTATAAAGTTTGTCAATGTGCCCACTGCTGAAATAAAACATGCCAGCTAACACCAGGGATGGGGGAGGTCGATGGGGGAGGCGCAGCCATTCCTAACCCACTTCATATTAGAGCAGAATCATTTCAGCCTCCTGAGCTGTTCTTGATGAGACAAGACACTGAGAAGCCCAATAAAATAGGTCAAAACGACATGGAATCATGTGTAGAAATAATGAAAAGAGAGCAGAGGGTAAAGAAAATCAATTTCACTCTCATTTTTATTCTTGAGAGAGCAGAGGTAAAGATGAGATGGAACCTGTCTCCTGACCCCGGAACACGCTTTACAATTAACACAGATTTATTGCAAGGGTTTTGCTGAAGCCTGGCACACGGTGACCTTGGGGGAGTGGAAGAGGTCATGTCATTCAGCTTGCTATTGAACACCTAGTGGTTTTAATCACTTCTCCAATGGCAGCATTGAAAAGCAAAAGGCTTTATCATGCAGTACTCACTGGACAACCTTTCCAGTCTTATCAGAGGCGGGACTCGCTGTCATGGGGAGTGTGGAAACCAGTAGAAGTAAATTGCCTTATCTAAGTAATCTGATTACACCTGATAGGTTTGAAGCATGACCTCTACTGCCTCAAGGTCACAAGTTGGGTGAAGGCAAGAGATTTATATTCTTTCCAATGCAATAGATTATTGGAATGAAATTATATATAAGGAACAAAGAGTGTCTGAAAGCAAAATTAACTCTCCAGAAACTAAATAGAATAAAAGGAAAAAATGAGAAAAAGATGAAGGGAGTTAAAAAAAAAAAAAAAAAAGGCCAGATTGGACCAGAAATATCAAAGAAATAAAATCCCCCACCCCTCCAAAAAAATTGCCCAAATTCCCAGTGGATTTCTATGGGAGATGCAGTTTCAGCTGCTGCAGCATAGAAACATTGACACACTGAAACATAAGGAAGTTGCTGCTTTCAAACTATGTCCTCTCCTCTCCCTGCCACAGACACACATAGAGCCAACAGGGATACGCACACAAATACAAATACACATGAACAGATACACCTATGGACATACAGAGACACTGACACACACACAGATTGTAAATAGCTACACTTCCACCACTACTACAAGGCATGATTTGCATGCATTTCCTCTACCCCCATTCCCATCCCCCACTGTCACGCCAGAGCCCTGCTAAGCTAGCTTTTAAGTAATTCAGATGCGTGTTTTATATTCTCTGTTGTGAATTCTACCATGCGTGTAGCCCTCTTAATGGTAACAACTAGTGATAGAGCCATGTTGTTTGCTACTGGAAGCCATGTGTGCTGCCACTTTGGATTGCTCTAATGAAATTTAAGTCTGGATTAAGTCTGAAAGAGCCTAGCTCATAACTAGTCGCTTGGGGGAATGGTGGATGATGCGTTCAGACTTCTCTGTATTTTGTTTTATATGCATTGTATTTACATAGTAACATAGTATATGATGGCAGTTAAAGACAAGTAATTTATTTATTCGAATAGTTTTATATACTGCCCCTTCCAGAGATCAAGGGCGGTTTACATAGAACACAACAAGAAGTTACATAGAACCAAGTATAACTATACACACTGAAACATTGTAAATCCATAACTATGTACAGTGTATCTTGTTCAGTATAATGCAATAATGTAGTAGTTTTGTTAGTGGGTGTTATATTGATTCCTGCTGGATGTGATAGGTGCTGATTGTGTTATTTGGGGGTATGAGGAGTATGCAGGTGTGCCTCTGATTAGGTTACGCATTGAGTTTAGGGGAGGGGGATGTGGTTGGTTGCTGGTGGTGTTGTGGTTGTTGTAGTGTTCAACGACTAGTAGTGTCTTTAACTCTTTTCTGAATGTCTGTAAGTCTTTGAGTGATCGCAGTGAGTCTGGCAGCAAGTTCCATATTACTGGGGCAGTGTAGGTGAACGCTCTGTTACTTGTTAATTGTTTGGTTTTACGTATAGAGGTGGGAATATTGAGGAGGTTCAACTTACTTTTCCTTCTGATTCTAGTGTTGGGTTGAGCAGTTATAAGGGGTGTCAGATATGAGGGTACAATGTTGTTGAGCAGTTTGAATGTTGTAATTATCATTTTGTATTTTGAGCGACTTGCTATTGGGAGCCAATGGAGATTTTGTAATATGGGTGTGATATGGTCCGTTAGGTGTGCTTTGGTTATGATTCTGGCAGTGACATTCTGGGCAAAATTCTGGGCTAGCTGGAGGTGGTTTATACTTTTTTTTGGTAAGCCTTGTAGTAAGCTGTTGCAGTAGTCCAAGTGTGGTGTGATTAGTGCTTGGACTACCGTTCTGAAGTCATGATGTGCGTGAAGGGGTCTAAGGTGTTGCACAGTTCTTAATTTGAAAAATATGGTTCTTGCAGTTTGCTTTATATGAGGTTCCATATTAAGTGTTTTGTCTATGATGATGCCCAAATATTTGACTTCCTGTTTTACAGGGATGGTGGCTGGCATTAAGTATGTGGATTGTTTGGGGGGGGGGGGGTGAAACTGTGGTTTCTAGTGGTGACAAGTACTTCTGGTTTTTTTTAGTTAATTCTGAAGTTGTTTATATTTAGCCATTTTTCTGCTTCCTGTAGGCATTCAGTTATGTTGTGGTATGTGGGGTTATGTACAGTGATCTGGGAATAGAGTAGGATGTCATCTGCATATAGATGATACCCCATTTTGTGTTTTTTGAATATTGTGCAAAGTGGTTGGATATAGAGATTGAACAGGAGGGCAGAAAGTGCCTATCCCTGTGGAATGCCTTGCTCCTGAGGGAATGGTGAGGACGATTCAAAATCGATTTTTACATATTGGGTACAATTAGTTAGATATGATGTGAACCATTGGTGGACTGTTCCTGTTAGACCTAGCTGAGCAAGTCTTGATAGGAGTATGGTGTGATCTACATTGTTGAATGCGGCAGTTATGCCTGTGAATATGAGAACAAAGGCTGTGTTTGTGTTATCCATGCCTTGTATGAGGGTATAGAACAGAACAAGCAACAGTGTTTCTACACAATGGGAGGATCTGAACCCGTATTGATGCTCGCTCAGAGGAGCATTTAGGTCGATGAAGCTTTGGAGCTGCAATTGAACAGTTTTTTCTATGATTTTGGCTAGAAAGGGTATGCTGGCAATTGGCCTGTATGATGTGGGGTCTTCGGTGTTTAGTGGTTTGTTTTTCAGTATGGGCCGTATGGCTGAGCATTTACGTTCACTAGGTAAGTTTCTGAGGGAGAGGGATTGGTTGGTTATATTCAGTAGGTAAGGTGCTAGTTCTGTTTTTGTTGCTTTTATCCATGCCATGGAGCATGGGTCTAGGAGGGATGTTGTAGTATTGATCCTTGTGATTGTTTCAAGGAGTTGTTTTTCCTTGATGAGGGAAAAGGATTGCCATGTATTGGAATTGATTTGGTTGTCTGTTGGGTGGGGAAGAGGCGCATGGTTATTGGACTTAAGTAGCAAAATGGTTGGCTAGGTCTTGTGAGTTGATGTTGCTTGTGTTCCTATCATTTTGTGGGGGTTTAGAGATGGATTTAACGTTTCAAAAAGTTCCTGTGGATGGTTGATGGCTTTGTTTAGGATATTTGTGTGGTAATTCTTTTTAGCAGTGTTTATACCTTCCTTATAGGTATTCAGTGTAGCCGTGCAGTAGTTCTTCAGTTCTGTGGATTTTTTAGTTCTCCACCTTTGTTCAATTTTGCGGAGTTCTTTTTTTAGTAAGTGTAGGTCATGGGTACACCATCTTTCCATGTGTCTGGGTTTTGCTTTTGTTCTAGTGTTGGTCCTTGTGGCTACTTTGGTCCATCCAGTCTGCCCAATAAGGTGTCTAGAGTAGGTGTACCCACCACTTCATGCAGGTCACCCCTCTATTTGTTGAAGTATAAGAAATAGTCAAGTTAATTTTGATTTTATGCTCTTGCTTCCACCATTTCCATCGGGAGGGCATTCCAAGCATCCACCGTCTTTTCAGTGAAAAAGTATTCCCTGACATTGCTTTTAAGTTTACCTCCTTGCAGCTTCATTTTATGCCCTCTAGCTTTACAGCTTCCTCTTCTTTGAAAAAGGTTGGTTTGTTCATTAATACCCTTTAAGCATTTAAACATCTGTATCATACAGTATCTCCCCTGTCTCTCCTCTCCTCTAAGGTATACATATTTAGGTCTTCAAGTCCCTTCTCATACGTCTTTTGGCGCAAGCTCCAAATCATTTTGGTCACTTTCCTCTGAACTATTTCCAGTCTTTTTATATCCTTTGCGAGATGGTCTCCAAAACTGAACACAATACTCCAAGTGAGCCCTCACCAATGACTTGTACAGGGGAATTAATACATCCTCCTCTCTGCTGGTTATTCCTCTCTTTATGCAGACCAGCATCCTTCTGGCTTTAGCCATCGCCTTGTCATATTGTTTCGCTACTTTGAGATCCACAGAAACAATCACTCCAAGGTCCTCTCCTGGTCCGTGCACACCAACTTCTCGATCCCTATCACATACAATTCCTTGGATTTCTATATCCCAAGTGCATGACACTGCACTTCTTCGCATTAAATCTTAACTGCCAAGTATTAGACCATTCTTCCAGCTTTTGTAGATCTTTCCTCGTGTTGTCCACACCCTCAGAGGAGTCCACTCTATTACAACTTTTTGCGTCACTGCAAAAAGGCAGACTTTTCCCTTCAGTCCTTCAGCAATATCACTCACAAATACATTGAACAGTACTGGTCCCAAGACCGATTCCTAGGGCACGTGCTCACCTTCCTTTGTTCTGAGTGAGTTCCATTTAACACCACCTTCTGTCGTTTATCAGTGAACCACTTCACCACTTTGGGACACATCCCCAGGCTGCTCTGTTTATTGATAAGCCTCCTATGAGGAACAGTATCAAAGGCTTTGCAGATCACATCTATTGCATGCCCTTGATCTAGTTCTCTGGTCACCCACTTCACTTTGTTCGGCATGATCATCCTTTGGTAAAACCATGTTGCTTTATTTATTTATTTATTTTATTTTATTTATTTAACAGCTTTTATATACCGCACTTTATTATCAATGTGGTTTACAATTAACAATTCTTGCTCAATTCAGTCAAAACTGTCTTGTGCTTACATTTTAACAGGATGGTAACTTGGAGCATTAACTGGGTAAACTATTTACATATTAGACATAAAACATGGTATTCCATCATTGATCTAATATGGGTGGATCATGCAACCTATTGGTTTCTAAAAGGTCCACTATTCTCTCTTTCAGGAGCATCTCCAATACTTGTCCTGCCACCGAGGTAAGGCTTACTGGCCCTATTGTTTGTCACTTCTTCCCTGTCACCACTTTTGTGAAGAGGTACCACATCAGCCCATCTCCAGTCCTGAGGAACTTCTCCTGTCTCCAAGGATCTATTAAAAACATCCTTTAAAGGTCCTACTAGAACCTCACTGAGCTCGTTCAGTATCCTGGGATGTATCCCATCCGGTCCCACGGCCTTGTCTACTTTGTTTTTCAAGCTGTTCAAACATATATCCTCTGTGAATGATGTGGTATCTACTCCATTTCAATTTGTATATTTGTTAATCATATGTGGTCCTTCTCCAGGATTTTCTTTAGCAAGTACAGAACAAGTATTTGTTTAGCATTTTTGCTTTTTCAATATCACTTTTCATGAATCTATCCTCAGCCTGTTTGAGTTTTGCAATTCCACCTCTGATCTTCCTTTTCTCCTGAATATACCTGACTAAAGTTTTGTCTCCACGCCTCACATCTTTAACCATTGTTTCTTCTGCCTCTGCTTTGGCTATCCTTATTTCTCTCTTTTAGCTTTATCCTGTATTCTTTTCTGTTTTCCTCTGTTTGCGATTTTCTGAATTTTGTGAACGCTGTAGGCCCGATTCTGACCCGCAGATACATCTCCTTTGTACATCTGGTCTGAGCCGGACGTACAAAGAGGAGCACAATTCTGATCCTGCGGGGCACGTCTAGCCCCACGAGATCAGAATTGCGACTAAGCATGTACGTGCAGGCCGGGACTGCAATTCAGTCCTGGCCTGCACACACAACCACAGCTGGGTTAACTCAGTCAGGGCTATTAAATGGAGCTGCGGTGCCATGACACCATGGCTCCATTTAAAAGCCGCAATACCAGCTGCTGGGTTAAAGTGATTATTCCCTGCAGCCCGACAACCCGATTTGGCCTCCTAAGGCCAGGGTCGGGCTGCGGGGAATAATCCCTGGCCCCCCAGCCCCATCTGCGCCCCAGCATTGCTAAAAAGAAACGTCCAGGGAAGTTATTCCACCCCGGCGACCGCCCACCCATTCCCTGCCCCGACTAACTTCCCCACACAACTGGCAGGAAAGTTAGTTGGGGGCTGCCGCTGGCATGAATAGTGGGGATGGATGTCCATAAGTGGAGGAGTGGCCTAGTGGTTGGGGCAAGGTACCTCAAGCCGGTGGTTCAAATCCCACTAGAGGACAGCAACCTTGGGCCGGAAGGACTGGGGTTTCTACAGGTGCTCCTTGTGGTCTTGGGCAAGCCACTTAACCCTCCATTGCCCATGTTCCCTGTAAGTATTAGTGTATGTGTCGCATATCCCCTCATGTTAAATGTATCCCCCAATTGTGTTGTGACCACTTTGATTGAAGGATAAGGTGGTATACAAAACCTGTCTAAATAAATAAAATAAAAATAAATCCCTGCTATTCTTATCTCAGAATAATCCCTTGTGTGTTTTGCCTTTATTTGTGCAGCCACTACTTTGGAGAACCAAATAGGTTTCCTTTTCCTCTGGTTTTTATTTACTTTCCTTATGTATATATATTTGTTGCCTCTTTTATTGCCTTTTTTAGTTTAGCCCACGGCAATTCCACCTCCCTTATCTCCTCCCACCCTGCCAACTACTCCTTCAGGCACTTTGCCATTTTACTGGTCAGTGGTTTTGAAGTCTGGAATTTTGAGTTTGCTGTGATTGGACTCTGCCTTGACCTTTACCTCAAACCACACCATATGATGATTGCTGCTACTTATATGGGGACCCACGCAGATATTTGACATGTTATCTCCATTGGTGAGTACTAAATGCAGCAGCAAACCTTTCCTGGTCGGTTCCATCCCCATTTGTCTGAGCAATGCTTCTTGGAAGGCATCCACAATCTTTTTACTTCTTTCCAGATTTGCAGAAGGAACACTCCAATCCACATCCGATAGTTAGTCACCCAATATGATTACTTTGACTTTCTGTCATGATGAGGGTCAGCCCGTCTACTAGGTGGACTAGGCGGCCACTTAAGGCAGTCTACCTTGGTGGGTGGCTTGATTCCGTTTTGAAAGCGGAGGCACAAAGTCACTGTTTTTAAAATGGAGTCGGGCAGCTGCTGCCCCTCAAATCTATCTTTCTCATGTTGCGGTGGCCTGACTCCATTTTGAAAGTGGTGACAGTTCAAAACGGAGTCGGGCTGCCACCACAAGATGAGAAGATGGGGGGGGGGGGGTTGGTGGCAGAGGGGGGGGGCGGGTTGTGGTGGCAGCAGCAGGAGGGGTGGTGCAGCAGGGGCTTCTGCCTGGAATGGCAGAAAACCTTGGGCTGCCCCTAGTCATTATTATATTATGATTTATGTGTATGTAGTTACTATTTCTTTTTTTTAATTGCAAACCATTTTATTATTTCATATCAAAGGTGGTATAGAAATTTTTAATAAACAGAAACCTAGTGGCGAAGAAGCATAGCAATATCTGTAGTTAAAACTGTAAAATCCATCCTCTGAAATCTGTAAATAATCATCAACTGGTTTCATATATTATCACACTTGGTTTCGTTTTATTAGTTTTTCCAAACCAATGTTCTATTCAAACCGCCCCACCTATCAGCCTTCCAGGTCAGAGACAACACAGCTGCACAAACACATACAAAGGAGTTGGAAAAAATTCCATGAGCCACGCGTGTTATGCATGCTTTCCACACTTGTTTTTTTCTTTTGGTCTGCAATACCTTGGACAAGAGTTGCCAAGTTACCCAGTTCCAGGAGTAAGATTTTAAGCCAATCCTGATGCATAATGGGACTTGCAACACTGATTCCAATGGATAAAATTAGGGACTACAAATACTGCACTGCACTACACTGCAAATTTAAAACCAGAACAGGCAAACAAATCTCACTTCTGGAACTGGGTAATGTGGTAACTCTGCCTTGGATAAGTATTGCCAACTGGCTCCAGATATGCCCGACAAGCCTGATCCAGTCCTGGGTTTACTTCATTGCAAGCCGGGACTTATAGTCTTGCTTTTCTTATGCCATGCAATTGCGAAATCAGAACTACACATCCCTGCATGCAATGTGGTAAACGCAGGACTGGATCAAGCCTTTTGAGCACATTGGGAGCTCTACATTGGACTGAAAGTTTTGCATCTCAGCCAGCACAATAGGTTATGTGCAACCTCTTCCTCTCCACTGTCTCCCTACCCCCCACCCTCTGTTGACCTGCTCTAGCTTCCCAAATGTAAGTTCTCAGCAGTGGTCCCTAAAAGGATCAACGCCTTAGCACAGAGAACTGAAGGTAGACAACGGAACATGAATGACTGCAGGAAATATTTTGGGGACCGAGAGTAGGAGAAGGGCATAACAAAAAAAGATGGACTAGGACTGCAATTTAATTATTAGCAGAGTGCTGGCTTTTTGTCTAGGTGTTCCTTCCACTCTTAAGATTATTTGAGAATGAGTGACACTGTTATCCATCTAAGAGTCCTCCTGGAAACCAACTCAAATGTCACTTACTATTTGTCCTGCCTTCTGCTGATAAGATCAGATTCAGAGTTGCCAAGATAACCAGTTCTAGGAGTGAGATTTTTTTGCCAGTTCTGATTTTAAATTTGTATTACAATACAATATGGTATTTGGAGTCCCTGATGTTACCCACTAGAATTAGTGCTGCAGACGCCATAATTCATCAGGATAAGACTGTCAGAAATCTCACTCCTGGAACTGGGTAACTTAGCAACTCTGGGCTTAGTCTGTCCCTTATAACAAAACACAGGGCATTTCTTGGCCACCTGACAGTGGGATATGAAAAATAGTAACTTTACCATTTATTTAGTTCATGCCTTTCCAGTAGTATAATAGGCATTCCCTTGTCCCCACAGTGTTTACAAACAAAGTTTGTACTTCAAGTAGTGGAGGCAGAGCTGGCCCATCTGCTAGGCAGCTGCCTAGGGCAGCAGACCTCAATGAGTGGTGTGGCAGGTCATATGTTTCAGTACACATAGCCTACTCCCCACCCCGTGCCAAGCTGCATCACCCTCCCACCTTTTGTTGAGGCATGCCCCCTCCCACCCGCCGATTCCAGCATCGGGGCGGCTAGGCTTTGGTATGTATGGCTTGCTGCTGCTGCTGAACCCCTGAAATTGTGTCAGACGGGGTCAGCAGACCATGTGTGTCGAAGCACATGGTCTGTAATTGCCACTGAGCCAACCCCTCCGCTGGAATCAGCAGCAGCTGGGGAGAGGGGGGGGGCAGAAACCCTTGGGCTGGCCCTGAGTGGAGATTAAGCGACTTGCCCAAAGCCACAAGGAATGCTAGTGTAATTTGAACCCTGCTCTTTTTGGTCACAGGCTGGTGCCCTAACCACTAGGCGGCTACTCCATGTCATGGTATGAGCACCTCAATTCATTCTAGATAAAAGATGAAATCATGTCTTAATAACATTAGAGAGAAGCTTTTGGTTTTGCTCTAATTGGGGTTACCAGATGGCTGCAGGTCATCAGGGACAGGCCAGGCCAGTCCTGATTTTATTCTCATTGCATGCAAACATATTTTTATGGGGCAGTCAATGTAAGTAAAACTAGGATTGGCTCAGCCTGTTCCTGATGACCTGGAGCCATTGGGTAATCCTATCAGAACATCCATTTGAAATCAGACACAGTGTATGGTGTTAAAGTTTAGCATTTTCCTTTATATACAGAGTGCTGAGAGCAACAGCAAGATTTAATAAGGAAGTCCTTATTCAGATCTCCAAAGTATTTCCAATGCTAGGGCAGGGTGTGTGTGTGTGTGTGAGATTTTTAGACCAGGCCAGTGGAATAAATCCTGCCCAAGCAGCCCCTGCAATGCTGAGGGGCCCAGGCAGAAGGCGGCCCATATAGCAGTGGCAGCAGCAAACTTACTGTTGTCATCACTGTCACACTGCCTCCACTCTTTGTAAGTTTTCCTCATGCCTGGCATCTGTTCCCTGCCAGGCCAAAGTCTTGCGGTAACAGCCGCACTGCAAGACTTCAGCCCAGTGGGGAACTGCCGCACCATGAGCCTGGCAGGGAACAGCTGCACCGTGAGACTTCAGCCTGGCGGGGAACAGCCACTGGTCATGAGAGAAATCCACAAAGAGCAGAGGCAGCACAGAAATGATGATAACATTAAGTTCACTGCTGCCGCATTGCGAGAACACACAGGGACGAAACCTCATGGGGGGGGGGGGCAGGGAGCCACCAGCGTAACAATGAGGGGCTCTCAGGAAAATTTAGCTTGGGGGCCCTCACTGGAACTTACATCACTGGACCAGGCTTATTATAGTAGGGCTAACAAATTATTTTAACTGTGCTCCTCTATTGTATCTAATGTTGTGGAATTCAGAAACAGAATTCAGTCAAGCAGTGAATTCTAAATTTATTACATGGGGATATTGGAGATAATTTGCAACTGGTATGTTATATTATATAAATCAATTAAAACTTTAAACAATGAAGAACAAAACAAGACTTACGTTTGCTTCAGTCAGTTTTGTAGCTGCACTGGTGAATCTGCAGTGTGTGAGATTTTTTTGCCAGGACATGTTCACACATTTTCTCCTAGGTCAAGCAGGATGAGTCAGCCATACCTGGTGATGTCATCCAATGGCACCATGAATACAGAAGTGCTCTCCTAGAGCTCAGAAAGGCTCACCTTTCTGAGCACGTGCTGATTGCCCCTACCCCTGGCCCCGTCCCTACCTGGCTCAGTCTTTGTTCTTCCGCCCTGCCATTCGGATGGAATTCTGCTGAAAAGGTTCAGAGAAGAGCCACCAAAATGGTAAAGGGGATGGAAGGATACCCCTATAAAGAAAGGCTAAAAAGGTTAGGGCTCTTTAACCTGGAAAAGAGACGGCTGAGGGGAGATATGATAGAAGTCTATAAATTAATGAACGGAGTGGAACGGGTAAACGTAGATCGATTGTTTATGTTATCAGAATATAGAAAGACTAGGGGACATGCAATGAAGCTACAGGGTAAACTATTTAAGACTAATAAGAGAAAATATTTTTTCACTCAACGTGTAATCAAACTCTGGAATTTGTTACCGGAGGATGTAGTAAAGGTTGTTAGTGTAACTGGGTTTAAAAAAGGTTTGGGCAAGTTCCTGGAGGAAAGGTCCATAAACCATTATTAAAAAGGGACCCAGGATATCACTGCTTGACCCAATGCAAGCATTGTGGAACCTGTGTCTTTTGGGGAAACTGCTAGGTACGTATGACCTAGACTGGCCACTGTTGGAAACAGGATACTGGGCTTGATGGACCTTGGTCTGACCCAGTATGGCATATAGTGCAGTTACTCATCTGTAACAGGTGTTCTCCAGGGACAGCAGGAATCAGTCCTCACATATGGGTGACGTCGGCGCTGATGGAGCCCTCATGCAAAGCAATTCCCCAGTTTTCAAAGAAAGCCTTTGGGATTGCATCACGCATGTGTGGTCCCCTTCCCGCCCAAGGGTGCCATCTTGCTCAGTCTAATGACATAGCTAAAAAGACGGCAAAAAGAAAAGCAATAGTAGGACTGCAACTCCAGGGGAGGAGGGAAGGTTGTGAGGACCGATTCCTGCTGTCCCTGGAGAACACCTGTTACAGGTGAGTAATTACGCTTTCTCCAGGAACAAGCAGGAAGTCAGTCCTCACATATGGGACTCCCTAGCTATAGGCTACCGAGAACCCATAGCTGAAAAATGGCTCCCTCTAGAAGAGCCGCAGCAGCTGTGATAGGAGTCCAGCAGAAACACAATACCCCCGGTAGCCTGACACCAGAGGGCCGGAGGGTAGGAGTTGCCTAAACCTCAAATAAGTTCTGGAGTACTGCCTGGCCAAAAGCACTGTCTCGGCGGGACTCTCCATCCAAGCAGTAATGGGCCACAAAAGTCTGGCTTGAAGACCAGGTGGCGGCCCGACAGATGTCTGCCAGTGGAACAGAGCGGAAGTGAGCCATTGATGCGGCCTTAGCCCTGACACGGTGGGCCATGACTCGACCCTGCAACGGAAGGTCAGCTGCCCTGTACACCCAGGCTATGCTGTCTGCCACCCAGGTGGACAACATACGCTTGGAGACAGGAAGTCCCAGCTTACTGGGGTCAAAAGAGACGAAGAGCTGAGGAGCCCTTTGATGTCCCCCTCGTACGCTCCAGGTAGAAGGCTAATGCCCTCTTACAGACAAGGGTATGCAGGGCCGCCTCTGCCTGGCTGGTATGCGGTCTGGGAAAGAATGTCGGAAGAACCACCTCCTGGTTGAGGTGGCATGGAGAGACTACCTTTGGGAGGAACTTAGGGTGGGTGCGTAGGACCACCCTATTCCTGTAAAAGTGTATGTACAGGCTTTCTGAAACCAAAGCCTGCAGCTCACTCACTCACCTTGCAGACATGAGTGCCACCAGGAAGAGTACCTTCCAGGAGAGGAAGCGCAGATGGCAAGTAGACATCGGCTCAAAAGGTGGGCGAGTAAGCTGTTTCAAGACCACATTCAAATCCCACTCGGTTGCCGGAGGGCAAACCGGGGGTTTTAATAGAAATCGACCTCTGAGGAACCTTGACACCAAGGGATGAAGTGACAGAGGATGCCCTTCCACTGGTGAGTGGTGTGCTGACAACGCACTCGGGTGGACCCTTACAGAGTTAGACTTGAGGCCTAAGTCAGAGAGGTGAAGCAGGTACTGCAATACCACAGGCACAAGGCAAGAGAAAGGGTCTTCATTGTGCTGGCTACACCATGCCTCAAATCTACGCCACTTGAAGGCATAGGTTTTTCTAGAGGAGTGTCTCCTGGAGGCCAGTAACACTTCTACATTCTTAGGTAGGAGGAGAGGGGCCAGCACTACCCTTTCAGCAGCCATGCCATCAGGTTGAGGGACCTGAGATTGGGATGTAAGAGAGAGCCCTGTTCCTAAGACAGGAGGTCGGGCCTTGTCCCCAGCGGGAATGGGGTCTCCACTGCTAGCTGGAGGAGAAGTGGAAACCAAGGTTGTCTTGGCCATCTGGGGGCTACCAGAATGACCAAGGCCTTGTCCCGAAGGATTTTGAACAGAGTTCGGGCCAACAGAAGTGTGGGAGGAAATGAATATAGGAGGTCCACCGACCAGGAGATCAGAAATGCATCTGCAGCCATCCTCCTGGGATGTGGCTGTCTGGAGCAGAACCGGGGCAGCTGATGATTCTGCGGATTGGCAAAGAGGTCTATAGACGGACACCCCCAGCAGTGGAAGATCTACTGGGCTACCTCCGGATTCAGTTGCCATTCGTGAGGTTGAAGAATTCTGTTTAGTTTGTCCTCCAGGTAGTTCTCTTGGCCTGGCAGGTAAACCGCCTTGAGAGACATACCCTGTCTGATGGCAAAGGAGCAGAGGTCCAGTGCCTCCTGGCACAGGACACGGGACCCTGTCCCTCCCTGCTTGTTCACGTAGAACATAGCCACCTGATTGTCTGTCTGTACTAGCACAGATTGGTGCGAGAGAACATGGCAGAAGGCTTGCAGAGCTAGGTGTATTGCCCGGAGCTCTAAGGGTTGATCTGTTGTGTCCCCTCTTGGGGAGACCACAACCCCTGAGTGCAGGAGTCCTGACAATGGGCTCCCCAGCCCAACAGGGATGTATCTGTCATCAAGACTCTTGAAGACACTGGAGGTTGGAAAGGCACTCCTCCGAGCAGGTTGGGCAGGTGAAG
Organism: Ichthyophis bannanicus; assembly: GCA_033557465.1. Lineage (NCBI taxonomy): Eukaryota > Metazoa > Chordata > Amphibia > Gymnophiona > Ichthyophiidae > Ichthyophis > Ichthyophis bannanicus. The sequence continues at coordinate 62,758,658 of CM066045.1, forward strand.
CCACCAGACCAGCGACTTTAACAGTCATTTGGACACCCTTATCCTGTCTGGGAGCTGACCTGTGGCCTGTGTCCACTGATCCCGGAGGCACCACTGAACTGTCCTCATGTGGAGCTGGGTGTTTGGGGTCATATGCACTGTGGAAGCCATGTGTCCCAAAAGACGCAGGAAATGCCTTGTTGATATTTGAGACCTGTGGTTTATTTGGCACACTAGCTCCAGAAGCCTCTGTGCCCTGTCCATTGGCAGGTAAGCCTTTGCCAGCAGGGTGTCTAGCCTCGCCCCTATGAACTCTAAGTTCTGTGTGGGGAGCAAGGTGGACTTTGCCTGATTTATGACAAAGCCTAGATGTTGCAGTATGTTGATAGTGCGAGTTGTGGCCTGTTGGGCCTCCTGAGGCGACGGGGCCCTGATGAGCCAATCGTCCAGGTATGGGAAGACAAAGATACACTGGTTTCTGAGAAACCCCGCCACCACCGCCAGGCATTTGGTAGAGACTCTGGGGGTGGAGGCTAGGCCGAATGGAAGTACTCTGTACTGGAAAAGGTTTCTTACCACTACAAATCTGAGATATTGTCTGTGGTCTGGATGTATGAGGATGTCCAAAAAAAGGTTTGGACAAGTTCCTGGAGGAAAGGTCCATAAACCATTATTAAGAAGGGACCCAGGATATCAATGCTTGAACCAATACAAGCATTGTGGAACCTGTGTCCCTTGGGGAAACTGCTAGGTACATATGACCTAGATTGGCCACTGTTGGAAACAGAATACTGGGCTTGATGGACCTTGGTCTGACCCAGTATGGCATATCTTATGTTCTTATGATGTGTGTGTAAGCATCCTTCAGGTCTAAGGAGCATAGCCAATCTCCCTGGTGGAGGTATGGCAGCAAAATTCCAAGGGAAAGCATCTTGAACTTTTCCTTCACCAGGAACTTGTTTGGTATCAGGAAATACCTGGAGTAGAAGCCTTGCCCTTGCAGGCTGTGGGGCACTGGTTCCACTGCCTGATCCTCCAGGAGACCTGCTAACTCCTGCAACAGGAGGTTCCTGTGTAGAGGAGGTCTTTGAAGCTCTCCTGGAAAATAGGAGGGGGGAGCACCTGGCTGAAATGGAGCAAATAGCCCTTTTGGACTATTTATAGGACCCAGGTGTCTGTGGTGACTGCTGGCCACCTATAGGCGTACAGGGCCAGCCCCCCTCCTCTACCCAGTCTCACCCCTGGCTGGAGAGAGACCATACAGTGGCTGTCAAAACCCCCCAACTGGCTGGGAGGGAGCTGGTGCCTGGGGCTTGGGGGTCTTCTGCTTACACGGGCCATGCCCCTGTCCCTTGGCTTGCTGCCCATGTTGGGGAGCTGTGGAGGCCTGGTGAGTGGGGTAGCTGTGGTAAGCAGTACCCTTTCTCGGGAAAAAGGGATTTTTACCCGAGAACTTTTTCTTCTTAGAAGGGGCAGAAGTCTTTTTGGAGAATCTTGTCCAGGTCAAGTACTCGGACTCGATTTCCGCAGCCTTTTCAGTCATGGGTTTGCCAAACAGATTCTCACCTCGGCATGGGACATCAATCAACTTGTCCTGTACCCATAACTCTAGGTCTGACGACATTAGCCATGCCTGGCGTTGGGCACTGATGCCGGCTGCGGCTACCCGGGCCAAAGTCTCAAAGCCATCATAGGCTGCTTGAGACATGAACTTCGAGCACTCTCGAATCCCTGTGGACAAGGCTTTGAATCTCTGCAAGGGTTCCTTGGAGAGGCCAGCTGAGAACCCGGCAATTTCCTTAGCCAGGTCCCGTAAGTACATGCCCATGTACAGCTGGTAGGTTTGGACACGGCATAACAGCATCGAGCCCTGGTAGCACTTTCTGCCGAGGGCATCCAGGTTCCAGGCTTCCCTCCCAGGAGGCACCGAGGAGTGCGTTTTCTGGCTCTTGAGCCTTTGCATGGCCAATTCCACAACCATAGAGTTGTGCAGCAGCTGTGCCTTCTGGAACCCAGGGCTCTTGCGGACTCGATAGATGGAATTGACCCGCCTGCTGAGCACCGGCATCGAGGCCGGTGATTCCCACATACAGAACAACAGCCATTCCAACATCAGAGGAACCGGTAGAGTAAGAGTTTCCTTCAGTGGAAAATCACTCTGGAGGGCATCAAGCTCTTCGGTTCGAGGCTCCTCCTCGGCATCTGCCGGGAAGGCCAAGGCCTTGGCCATGTCCTGTACGAACTCCGAGAACCGGGTATCCTCCGGGGGAGACCTTCTCCGAAGTTTGGACCCCAGCGAGTCCAATGGGACACACCGGGTCCGGTGGGTGCCCGGGGAGTCTTCGTCCTTCATCTCCCCGGCCGAGTCCTCCGAGGAGAAATCAATGGGCTCCAGCCGTGAGGGCTTCGGTCTCGTCCGCCCCGATGCCAATGGCACTGGCGTCGACGACCTCGGTCCCGAACGGGAGGTCAAGGGAGACCTCGGCCGAGGATCGACTCGAGCTCTAAGAGCCTCGAGGATCGGCTCGGCCTCCGGGGTCCACTTGGACGTCGAGGTCCCGGTGGTCGGGGCAGATGGACCGGTGAGACCGGCCATCAGTGCCCACTGCTGCTCCATGAAGGCAGCCATGCTGCATTCCAAGGCCGCCATTCTGAGACCCAGAAGGCTCCGCAGCCTCCGGCTTGGGTCCTGATGCCAGTTCTCCCAGAGGAGAGTCCATGAGGACAACAATATTTACCTTCCTCGGCGTCTCCGGCTCTGTGCGAGGTACCTTGGCAGGCCGCTCCGACTCTGAGGACCTGGGGCGGCGGTCAGGACTCTGAGACCTGACCCGCGAAGAACCAGGCCTATCAGAGGTATCCAACGACATCGCCCTCACGAGTTTTTTCTTCCTCCGGTGTTCCCTGGAGGGAGACCCCCTCTCAGAAGACACCCGACGGTGCTTGGAGTCCGACAGCTCCCGGGTGGATGCAGACTCAGAAAATCCTCTCACGCTGCTGCTGCCTACTTATAAGTGCCTTAGAAGACATCTTGCCACATGGACCACAGGCCACCGGGTCATGGTCGGCCCCGAGGCATCGGAGACAGCAGTCATGTGTGTCAGTGAGAGACATTAACATTTTACACCAATCACACTTTTTAAATCCGCTGGCAGCCATCGGGGAAAAAGGGCCCCTGCAAGGTCAAACGACCGGGCTGCCAGTGAAAAAGAAAAAGAGCGCAAACGCTAGTCACTAAGGACAAAAACTGAAAACGGGGACCAGATCCGATACCGGTGTACTGAACCGAGGCGGGAAGGGGAACCGGCGTTGAACCGGGTCGAAGACAAGAATCTTCTGAGAAGTTGACACACTTTTTCCACGAGGGAATTTGGACCACGTCTGGGACTCCACGGAAAAAGGGAGACTGAGCAAGATGGCACCCTTGGGCGGGAAGGCGACTGCGCATGCGTGATGCAATCCCAAAGGCTTTCTTTGAAAGCTGGGGAATTGCTCCGCATGAGGGCTCCATCGGCGCCAACGTCAACCGTATGTGAGGAGTGACTTCCTGCTTGTTCCTGGAGAACTCATGTTCTTATGTTCTCCCTTCAAACACTACAATGGATAAAGAAAAAATCGCAAAGAAAGGCAAGGACAAAATAGAGAAGACCAGCAAACCCAGGTTTAAGAAATGCCCACGCTGCTCAAAAAAGATGAACTCCACTGACGCCCACGATTGTTGCTTACGATGCCTGGGTAAGGACCACTGCATGGAAGACTCCCCATTGCACCCATATGTCCCCCAGGACCCGTCATTCCTGCAGCCATGCTTTACTGGACTATCTATCTGGGAAGGACTCACCCTCCAGAGCTGCTTCTCCAGTGTCATCAGCACCTAGCACCAGTGGTAAGAGAACTAAGCAGCCAGCAGGAGCTGCAGGGAATGACTGCATGGCTTCAAAGATGGCCGCCATGCAAGATTCCACTGCCGCTGCTGCTGCTGCAGTCGCGATCCAGGATGTGCCTCAAGAGGCCTCCATCCTTGGTCCGGCTGTTCAATCGCCTTCCCGTGCATCAGCTGCTCCTCTGGCCCAAAGTAAAACAGACTTCAGCAGCAGCTCCATTCCAGCACCAATTTTCGCTCCTCTGGAAAGGCCCTGCCCGTGGACCGTGCGATTAGCCAGCGTCACAGCAACGTCGGCTATCACAGTGCTAGCCCTGAAACTAGCCACAGCTGCTCCCTCTGGGCCAAGCAGTCTCCATCTCCTCGGCGCCGGCATCAGCGCTGCTCTCATGGCCGTACAAGCAGAAGTTCATCCCACAGAAGCAGCAGTTGGGAAGCTGGAAGGAGACACAGACGCCAGGAGAGAAGCCCCTATAGCAGCTCTCTCTCCCCTACCTTTTTACTTGCTGCCATGAAAGAGCCAGAGGCGGGATTCCAGAGGACACCAGAGATACTCCAGCAACCCACGGCTCCAGCCATCTTTGACCCAGAGCACCCTCCGGCAGCCATGATGACCTTGTGGAGGAGTTTCTTGTCTCAGAACGTCCCCACTCAGAGCTCCCAGACACCTCCGCCTCAACCATCAATGACAAGTACTCAGACTCCGACGCCATGAAGATCTCCCTCGCCCATCGGATTCTCCCTGAAGCCTCTCTCCTCGGGGAGAGAAGCAGAAGAGGCGGCTGAGTGTATATCTTCGTGCAGCCCCTCTCCTGCAAGCAGTAACAGGCAGCTACCCTCTGATACCTCTCCAGCGCCTCCGCTTCCACCCTCACCTCTGGAGGACTTAACCTACCCTAAATTCCTCCAGAAGCTATCCTCACACCTAGCTTTCAGCCCTGTGGACATACCAGACCCTAGGAGTGAGGTCCTGGGACTACTGAAGTACCTGGATACGCCCAGGTCAGTGGTCTCTATCCCGATCCACCATCTCCTGCAGGGCACTCTTAACTGCAACTGGCAAACACCTGCGTCCATCCCAGCCTCACCACACTGGCTAAAAATGCTAAATACCAAGTACAACTAACCACGCCAGGATATGACAAGCCCCAACTATCGCACTAATCTAGAGTAGTGGAATCTGTCCTAAAGCAGGCAAATAGCTCCTGCACGCGTACCAATGCACCACCGGGTAAAGACCATAAGATCCTAGATGACCATGGGAAAAAAGTATTCCAGGCAACCATGCTGAGTGCAAAAATTGCGGCACATCAATTCCAACAGGTCCTATATCTCGACACCATCCTGGACAGTCTAAAGAAAGCCACGGATGGCCTATCCACTGAATCCAAGGCTGTCTTCTCGACCCTCCTAGGGGACATGAGCAAGTGCGGCAAATACCTCATCTGCTCTGCCTTTGACGCTGCTTCCAGAGGGGACGCAACAGCCATCACAGCAAGAATCATGGCCTGGGTCCAGACATTGGGCCTCAGAGAAGACACGCACGAGCATCTGGTGGATGCATATTGCACCGGAGACAACCGTTTTGGAGCAAAAGTGAAGGAGACAGTAGCATGAAGGAGCACTTCGATACCCTCCAGACCCTAGTGTCTGATGGCCTCGATTGAAGCTCCAGCTCCAGGAAATCACAAGGATCCTACTACCGAAGGCCCCAACAAACCAGGAAATACCAGCTCCACCAGAAGTGGCAGGCGAAATGCTCAAACTACCATACCTACCAGTCCTACAATCAAAAAACACACACCAAGGAACGCAGGCAACAGAAGCAAGCTGCAACATCCTCAAGGAAAAGCACACCATCCTTTTGACGGCACAACACCCACACGCCTGCCTGTGGGAGGATGCGTGATCTTCTTCAAGGAGGCATGGGGGAAAATCACCACAGACAAGTGGGTCTTATGGATCATAGAACAAGGTTACCTCATCTGCTTTGCATCAGCCCCTCACCAAAAGTCCATTCCCCACTGCCACACGCCAGCCCATCTACGCAACATGCTGTCCCAGGAAATCAAGGCCCTCCTGGACGCCAAGGCAATAGAGCACATGCCCCAAAAAGAAATAGGGGACGGTTTCTACTCCAAGTACTTCATGGTTCCCAAGAAGTCAGGGGGGGACTGTGCCCGACCCTCGATCTACACTGCTTCAACAAATTTATCCACAAGGAACGCTTCAGGATGTACTCCCTAGGGTCCATCCTGCCCCTCATATAACAGGACAATTGGCTAGCCTCACTGGACTTGCAGGATGCCTACTCCCACATCCCTGTCCATCCGGCACACAGGAAGTTCCTGCATTTCTGCATCAAGAACAAACCACTACCAGTACAAGGTGCTCCCCTTTGGCCTTTCCCCAGCCTCAAAGGTGTTCACAAATACATCGCAGTGGTGGCGGCTCACCTCCGTAGGTCCGGCATCTGTGTTTTTCCCTATCTGGACAATTGGCTGGCTGCTGCAACCTCTAGGCCAAAAGTGGAGGAAGTTGTACGCAGCACCACCACACTCCTAGCCACCCTTGGCTTCCTGGTTAACTTCAAAAAATCGCAATTACAGCTCAGACAAGCATTGGACTTCACTGGTGCAACTCTATGCACCCGCCAAGCAAAGGCTTTCCTCCCGTCAGCCCAGGTGGACACAATCACATGCCTTGCACGGGAGGTTTCAACGGCCAAGAAAGTAACTGCCAGAATGCTCTTGCGCCTCTTGGGTCATATGGCAGCAACTACGCATGTGATCCAACTCACTAGGCACCACATGAGAGGCCTACAGTGGTATCTCCGCCACCGCTGGAACCAGCGGTCACAGCCCTTGTCACAACGGATAAGCGCAGGCCAAAAGATACGGACCTCCCTTATTTGGTGGATGTGCAAAACGCACCTCTCTCTCTCGGCAGACCCTTCAAGGATCCCCCACCCGATCTCAATCATCACCACCGATGCCTCCAAGTGGGGATGGGGCACCCATCTTCTACATTGGTGCACACAGGGAGCGTGGACGGTGCGAGAGGGCTGATCCCACATCAATCTGCTAGAGCTGAGGGCCATCAGATATGCACTCCGACCTTTCCAGTCACATCTGGACAACAAAGTGGTGCTGATCCAAACAGACAAGCAATTCGCCATATTCTACATCAACAAACAGGGTGGCATAGGGTCACTATCCCTCTGCAGGGAGGACCACATAATATGGGACTTTACTTGATCCAAGAATTGCCACCTCCTGGTCACCTACCTCTCCAGCGAGCACAACCACCTGGCAGACGAGCAGCTCAGCCGCCAGTTGCTACCTCATGAATGGTCCCTCCACCCGGAGATAATAGCCTCCCTCTTCCAGAAATGGGGCCAGCCACAGATGAACTTATTCGTGCACCCATTGCGCAGACTTTTGTTCCAGACACTCAGCAGAATGGAGGGTAGCAGCAGATGCATTCCATGTTCACTGGGGGAACCACGAGCTCCTGTACGCCTACTCACCAATGCCACTCATCACCAAGACCCTGCAGAAGATCATCACCAACAGGGTCTTAGTAATCCTCATTGCATCATTCTGGCCCAGACAGATGTGGTTTCCCTACCTATAACGCCTTGCCCAGATACCCCTAATTCGTCTACCTATGCGTCCGGATCTCATTACCCAGGACCTTGCACCCCAATCTCCCCGCCCTCACACTGACTGCCTGGAAGTTGAAAGGGTGCGCCTATCCAACATGAACCTTACAATGGAGGTCTAACAAGTCATCATGGCCACCCAAAGGGACTTCTCAGCACTCCTATGCACTAAAGTGGAACAGGTTCGATGCATGGTGCAGGATGGCAAGGGTCAGCCCCCTCTGCCGCAAATACTCCAGTACCTATCCTCCTCCTCGCAAGCTGGCCTTCAAACATCATCCATCAGGGTTCACCTAGAGACCATTGCAGCCTTCCATGACCACCTGGATGGACATCCTATCTCCACACACCCCTTGTTCTCGCGCTTTATGAAAAGCCTCGCCAACCTACGAACCCCAGTGAGCAAACCAGTACCCTCCTGGGACCTCAACATAGTGCTCAAAGAGCTCACGAAGGATCCCTTTGAACTGCTGGAGGAGGCTCCGCTCAAGTTCATCACATGGAAGAAACTGTTTCTCATTGCCATCACCTCCGCCAGGAGGGTGAGCAAACTCCAGGCATTAGTAACACACCCTCCCTACACCACACTCTACCCAACTCATACGTCTCTGCGAACCCACCCCAAGTTCTTACCTAAGGTGGCATCGCTTTTTCACATCAACCAGGCCATTGAGCTCCCTACCTTCTACCCAGAAGAACACCGCCTCCATACTCTGGACTGTGCACTTGCTGCACATGTACCGAGCACAGACGGTGGCAACCTGCCAGGGAAGCCAACTCTTTGTGGCCTTTGACCCAAACAGACCGGACAACCGGTCACCAAGCGAACACTGGATCACCACATGCATTGCCTACTAAGGGCCAGCGCCGACGCCCTGGCACACGTACAGGCGCACCAGCTATGCGCCATGGCTACCACGCTGGCAAACCTCAGTGCAGTTCCGCTTAACTACATCTGCAAGGCTGCGATGTGGGCCTTGCCCCACACCTTCCAGAGACACTACTGCCTAGAACACCTGTCACTACTGCCTAGAACTACTACTGCCTAGAACACCTGCCTAGAACACCTGATGAACAGCTTGTTTGGACATTCTGTGCTAGACGCAGGGATCCAGCTCTCGGACTCCCATCACTAGTCAGGTGTGTTGCTATTTGCTGCCATAGGACTACTCCTCAGCATGACTACTGCTGATGTTTCATGATCTATTGCTGATGTTTAATGGATTCAGTTGCTTCTTGATGGTTATTAACGTGCTGTTTGCTGATGTTGTTGGTTCGTTGTTCCTAGCTGTTGCAAAATGGCATTGCAGGAAGCCAGTTGTTACTGTCGTCTATGATGCTTGTGGTATAAGATCGAACCCAATAAACCACCTGCTGCATCCAAGGTGTCGTGTTGGTGATAGGTCCCTGGGCAGGACTGCAGACCTTCCTCCTACCACAGCCCAAAGCAGCAGCACCGCACTGGTGAGTCACCAGGTGTGGCTAACTCATCCTGCTTGTCCTAGGAGAAAATGGGGTTACTTACCTGTTACAAGAGTTCTCCGTGGACAGCAGGATCAGTCAGCCACACATTTCCCCCTGCCTCCCCTACAGAAAGCAGTACGGCGGTCCGCCATGTCACCAAGACGGGCCACGTCCCTACCAGGCAGCTAGACATGAGATGGACAAGTGGATGAGTAGCCTAATGGTTAAGAACACTGGCTTGGGAACCCAGAGACTAGGGTTCAATTCCCACTAGCACTTCTTGTGGCCTTGGGCAAGTCACTTAACTTGGACTTTTCTGAGGCAATGGAGGGTTATCAATGTCCCTGTTTAATGTTTCAATGTAAACAGCTTTGATTGAAATGATAAAGCGGTATATAAAACCTGTTAAATAAATAAATTAAATAAATAAGTTTGGTACAGACTGAGCCTGGTAGGGGTGGGCAATCAGAACATGCTCAGAAAGGCTCACTTTTCTGAGCTCTAGGAGAGCACTTCCATATCCATGGCGCCACCTGATGACATCACCAGGTGTGGCTGACTGATCCTGCCAATCACGGAGAACTCCTGTTACAGGTAAGTAACCCTGTTTTCTGGTATGATGTGTGAGCACTTAGAGGTTTCCTTTAGAAGGGATTATTTACACAGCGTTAATGATATCCAGAACCATGTACTAGAACTGCTACCCTTCCCATATATCGGATCTGTAATCTGCAATTACATTTGCAAAGCTGTCCCAATATGTATTTGAGCTATATCATCAGATTACTACAGCTATTGCTAACCACAGAAGAAACAAATATTTAGCTTTACTTTCAGCACAGAACCTTTATTCAGTGACCGGATGCCAAAAGTGGGTGACTCACAGGTATAAGAAAATATGTCTTCACACAAGGGTGAATGGCTTTTGAATGGAGTTTTTGTGGTGGGGGAAAGAGGGGGAACATGAATATTAGCAGAATGCAAGAAAGTTTGGGATAAGCCCAAAGGATTCTTAACTGCAAAGTAAGAGACGACAGCCCAAGATCAACTGAGGTCTATATAGCATTGCAAAGAGAAGGAAACTGAATAGACTAGAGGGGTCTTATGGTCCTTACCTACCATCACTAGCTTTGCGGGAGGTGCGGCTGTGGGACACTGCTGCTCCTTGTGATCTTGGGTAAGTCATTTAGCCACCCCCCCCTCCCCCGCCCTCTATTGCCTTGGGTACAAAAGCCCTCCACTGACATAAAATACCTACTGTAACTTGTCTTGAACTACTAATGACAAGGTATGAGATAAATCCAAGTTGTGTGATCCAGTGTAGTTAGAAGAAATTCTCCTGCTCCCATGTAATTATTTCTTTATGTGACTTCTCATCTTGTGGGTACTGCTGCCTTTGAGAATGATATTCAAACAGCTGCTTCAGATTCACTTTAAGCAAATGCAGGCTCAGATTTAGGCACAGGCCAAATACCTAGGCCAAAGAGAAACCTGCTCCCTCTAAGGCAGGGGTTCTCTACTCAGTCCCTGGGACACATCTAGCCAGTCGGGTTTTCAAGATAACCACAATGAATACCCATGAGAGAGATTGGTATGAACTGCCTTGATTGTATGCAAATGTATTTCATGCATATTCATCGTGGTCCTGGATAGGTGTGTCTTAAGGACTGGGTTGAGAACCCCTGCTCTAAGGCCACTGGCATGTGCTGCTTCAAAGGGGAACCAGCATGGCACTATGGCCTTCCTCGGCTTTTCTCCAATCTTTATGGGGATCTCTGACAGTGCCCCCTGCCACTCTCTATGGATCTACTGTCAGGTCTTACCTATGAGCACCAAAATCTTAAATATGGCCCTGTCCCAGTGTAAGAATTAGCCAAGCACATTGTTGCTCATGGATTTTCCAGGGCCATATCTCGATGTGCACATCTGAAGAAGGGGGCAATGTTTGTCCCTGGGATTCAAGTGCAACAGCATCTTTGGACAGGGTGTTATTTCTCTAGAGTATTTCCCCCAGTCACCCCCACCCTCCTCCTCCACCTCAGAGCTGCCCCTCCCCATCCTGCTCCATGCATGCTATACCTAGTCCTTCAGTCTCCTCTTGACCCCTCTAGCCACCACCGCAACCCCCCTCTGACTTGCCGGCAGGAGAAGGAGAAGCAGCAGCAGTAAGCAGCCTCCTTGCTGAAACTGTCATTCCTAGCGTTGCCATTCGGGAAATGCACTGCTGAAAGCACAAAGACTGAATGACAGCTACAGCAGCGGCAACTGCCAGCCAGTGGAGGAAAGAGGATGGGGGGGGGGGGGGGGATGTGAAGGAAAGGATTCGGAGTAGTCAGCAGGAATGTGGCCGCCCCTGAGACGGTTTGGGCTCCGCTAGGCAGTGTTCATAGAGGATATACTGGAGGGCCATTGCCCACTATAGCATAGAGTCACCAAAGAAGCTCTTCCTTCCCGTTACATGGACTTCTGAGAAGCTGAAGCATAAGAACATAAGATATGCCATACTGGGTCAGACCAAGGTCCATCAAGCCCAGTATCCTGTTTCCAACAGTGGCCAATCCAGGTCATACGTACCTAGCAGTTTCCCCAAAAGACACAGGTTCCACAATGCTTGTATCAGGTCAAGCAGTGATATCCTGGGTCCCTTTTGATAATGGTTTATGGACCTTTCCTCCAGGAACTTGTCCAAACCTTTTTTAAACCCAGCTACACTAACAGCTTTTACTACATCCTCCGGTAACAAATTCCAGAGTTTGATTACACGTTGAGTGAAAAAATATTTTTTCTTATTAGTCTTAAATAGATTACCTTGTAGCTTCATTGCATGTCCCCTAGTCTTTCTATATTCTGAGGACGTAAACAATCGATCTACGTTTACCCGTTCCACGCCGTTCATTAATTTATAGACTTCTATCATATCTCCCCTCAGCCATCTCTTTTCCAGGTTTAAGAGCCCTAACCTTTTTAGCCTCTCTTCATAGGAGTATCCTTCCATCCCCTTTACCATTTTTGGTGGCTCATCTCTGTATCTTTTCTAATAACGCTATATCCTTTTTAAGATATGGCGACCAGAATTGCACACAATATTCAAGGTGCGGTCGCACCATGAAAGCCTGTCCCTAAGGCAGAGGAGAGTCCTAGGTCAAGATTTAAAAATTATATTGACTGAAGCTCTGTTCTGGACAGTTCAAGCTGAATTAAACTTTGCACAATCCTGATCTCGGTCCAACAAGGGTTATCACAGCTTGCAAAGGATCCACTTGTATACAGCTAGCTCTTTAAATTCAGGTTGCAGAACAGTTGTACTCATTGCCCCATTTATTTTTATGGAAGCCTCTTCTGGCATCTTGCTCCTCAGCCAATGATAGGTAAAACATGCCTGAGGGAAAGGCTGAGCCCCTCATTCCACTGACGAGCTCCCTGCCCATAAAATATGCTGCTCTCATGTATTCTTCCTTTCTGCTGCAAAATCATTTCCAGCTCACCCTTAGTCATTTCTTCTAAGACAACCAAAAATAAAGAAAAGCCAAGTTCACTGAATAAAAATGCCAGAGGCCTGAACCTTGGATTAGATAATTAAAAAGGAAAAGAACATGGAGATTAAAGTTTAATGGGAACCTTCCTCCCCTGCCCCCAGGCCAGCAAAATTTGTGGTTGTTTTTGTGGCGCTCATGAGCTAAGCATCCTGCAGGCAAGCTCAGAGACACCTCCCTTCCGCACCTGCAGTAAACTCACCACTGCACAGAACTGCCAAGTTACTCAGTTCTATATGACATGCCTGGATTTCTCACACCCCCAGCCAGTACATTTGTGGCCCTACAGCACTGATTTCAATGAGTATATTCTGGAACTGCAGATACAACACTCTGAGATACAGAGTTGCCAAGTTACCCATTTCTGGTTCTACATGTGCATTGCAAAGCAGTATGGGATTTGTAGTCCCTGATTTAACCTATTGAAATCAGTGCTGCAGATCCCATAATGTAACAGGATGAGATTATCCAGGACTGGCTTAAAATCTCACTCCTGGAACTGGGTAATTCAGCAACTCGGGAGATACCTCACCACACTGCATTATGCATGTGGCATACGTGACTGGAGGGGATATCACACCCACATACAAAGACCCGCTCCTCTCATGCATTTGGAGGCTGGCAGCTGGACAGGACTTGCTTCCTCTCCCCTCCGCTACTGCCATCGTCATCCTACCTCTGAAGCATCGTAAAGGAGCAGCAGATAGCGCAGTGCCTCAGAACAGACACTTAGCTCGCAGTTACTACTTCTGTTCTGCCCTTCAGTCTTTGTCAGTCTGTCTCTCTTAGATTGCAAGCTTCACAAAAGGAGTGACTGTCTACTCTACATGTTGCTAAAGTGCTACGTATGCCTGGTAGTGTTGTAGAAATGAATGATGATGATAATAGCAATCTGACTATAAAGCTCCATGTCAGCAGAGCCAGGCTCAGCCAGTCTGGGTTTTGCTCCATAGTCTCTATGGACGAGTAGTTCTAAGACTTAAGAACAATGGGTTGTGTATAATTTCCCCATAAAAGGGATTAGTGAGCCATCAGCTCAGTTCACCTGAAAAGAATTTGGATCACTTTACATCCCTAATAATTTTCCATCCGTGAAGTAAACAAACTGCAATTGTAAAACTCACTCTAAATATATCTAAGAATGAAAATACTATTTCTTTCTTTTAATTCTGCAAGAATTCATATTGAAATGCAGATCTTTTTGACATAGGTGGCAAGGTCATGATCCGCGTATACCACTGTATCTGGCTTAAGTTCAAATATATTCAGATACCTTAAAGGTATCAGTAATGTACAAGGAAAAAACATTTCTCGGAGAAAAGAATGTTCTAGAATAGGAGGTCACTGTATGAGGCTACAAAGGGTTAAGCTCAGGGGCAACATCTGAAAAGCTTGCTTCATAGAAAGGGTGGTGAGTGCCTGGAACAACATCCCAGGGAGCATGGTGGAGAAAAAAATCTCCTAAGGGAAGACAAGGCCATAGCGGAGAGACTGAATGAATTCTTTGCTTTGGTCTTTACTGAAGAAGATGCAGGGAAGTTACCCATGTCTGAAATGGTATTTAAAGGTAAGACTTGCAACAAGTTTCGATAAACTGAGAAGATGCATTACAACTATTTGATAAACTAAAGAGTAGCAAATCACCTGCACCAGATAGTATACATCCGAGGGTGCTGAAAAAACTGAAATATGAGATTGCAGATCTACTATTAGTAATATGTGAACTATCATTAAAATCATCTGTAGTACCTGAAGATTGGAGAATGGCCAATGTAACACCAATTTTTAAAAAGGGTTCCAGGGGTGATCCAGGAAGCTATGAGCCTGACATCAATACTGGGTAAAATGGAAGAAACTATTATAAAAAATAAAATTAATGAACATGTAGATAGTCATGGTTTAATGGAAGAAAGCCAACATGGATTTAGCCAAGGAAGATCTTGTTTTACTAATCTGTGAATAAACAGGTAGATAAAGGTGAACCAGAGATTTAGTGTATCTGGATTTTCAGAAAGCCTTTGACAAGGTTCCTCATCAGAGACCTTTGGCGAAACTAAAAAGTCATGGGATAGGAGGCAGTGCACTGCTGTGGATCAGGAACTGGTTAAAAGATAGAAAGCAGAGGGTAGGGCTATATGGCCAATTTTCTCAATGGAGAAGGGTGAATAGTGGAGTACCCCCGGGATCTGTGCTGGGCCTGCTGCTTTTTAACATATTCATAGACCTGGAAATGGGAATAATGAGTGAGGTGCTCAAATTTGCAGATGACACAAAATTATTCAAAGTTGTTAAAACACAAGAGGACTGTGAAAAATTGCAAGAGGACCTTGATAAATTAGAAGACTGGACGTCCAAATGGCAGATGAAATTTAATGTGGACAAGTGCAAAGTTATGCATCTAGGGAAGAACAACCCAAACTATGGTTATACGATGCAAGATTCCACATTAGAAACTACCATTCAGGAAAAGGATTTAAGCCTCATCGTGGATAGTACATTGAAACCCTCCACCCAGTGTGAGGCGGTGGCTAAGAAAGCAAATAGAATGTTAGGAATCATAAAGAATGGAATGGAGAATAAAACCAATGATATTATAATACCTCTGTATCATTCCTTGGTGCGACCGCATCTTGAATACTGTATGCAGTTCTGGTTGCCATATCTTAAAAAGGATATAGTGGAATTAGAAAAGGTACAGAGAAGAGCCAAAATGGTAAAGGGGATGGAAGGATACCCCTATGAGGAAAGGCTTAAAAGATTAGGGCTCTTCAACGTGGAAAAGAGACGGCTGAAGGGAGATATGATAGAGGTCTATAAATTAATGAATGGAGTAGAAGTGGTAAATGTAGATCAGTTGTTTACTCCATCAAAAAGTAGAAAGATTAGAGAACACACATTGAAACTACAATGTAACCCATTTAAGACTAATAAGAGAAAATATTTTTCATTCAACACGTAATCAAACTCTGGAATTCATTGCTGGAGGATGTAGTAAAAGCTGTTAGTGTAGTTGGGTATATGTGTAAACTTTTTATTTCAAAGACAACAAATACAAAGGCTATAAGAAAGGCCCTATAGTTCCAATAAGTGTTAGCAGGACCCATATTGGGATCCAGAGGCATTCATCGTGGGTCACAAGTGTATAGTAGACCAAGTTCCACATGTCACTCACCACCCTCCACATCTCTTTTTACAGAATCATAACCATCTTACATGAGGTATAGGAACTTACAACGGCAACTTAATCAAGTTTCTATTGTTTTTAAGATTTTTTCTTTCCACCACCGTTTCCCCCCAATTTATACACATAACCCCCGTCCCAAGGTCAAGATAACCCCTACTCAATACCCCAACACTCATACACAGCTCTAAATGATGTCCAGGCAGGTGTGCTCTTCACCACCTGCACAGCCCAATCCCCCCAACCTACCCTTTCCCCATACCCCCTCCGAACCCCCACCACTGTACCCAGCCACTAGGTTACAATATGAGTACCTCCTTGAGAGCCCATGAAGAGAGGGAAGACAGTATGGCTACCATATCGCAAGAAAATCATTTTGTCTGGGGCCTCTCCCCCCCACCCCCTTGGCGGCAAGTCATTTTCAAACCAGCAACTGATGCACCCAGTTACACCATTCCCAGACATTAGGGCCCTCCATGTCTCACCAGTGGCTGAGAATGTATTGCTTGGCAAGAAGACACCCCTTACAAACCAATAATTGGGTCCCTGTTCCTTTAAGTCCAAGGGAGACCCCAAGGTCCAGCAGGGCAAGTCCTGGCGACAGCACTAGGGACTTTCCAGAGAGCTGAGGAACCTCTGAACTTGTCCACAAAAGGTTTGTATATGTGGGCAGCCCCAAAACATGTGTCCTACATGGGCATGTTCTGTTGTGCACCAAGGGAAGCACCCAGTCCCCCCAAAGCGTGATCTCCATTCTTGATACGGGGGTGATATAGGCCCTCTCCATTATTTTAAATTGCATCTCTGAGTCGGGATCCCTGGCCTCTTATATCTCAACAAATAGGGGTGACCTACATGGAGCGGTGCATACACCTCTAGACAAAGGTATAGGTGACCTGCATGGAGCGGCAGGTGCACCTACTCTTGCCGCCTTGCCAGGCAGACTGGATGGACCATGCTGGTCTTTATCTGCCGTCATATACTATATTACTATGTTACCATGACCGTCCGGGATATGCGAGTGATGGTAGGGCCCCAGGGAAACCCCTCCAACAAGATCCCTAATTCTGCCTCCCAGCTCTGTCGGAGATGCGTATGGAGGTGATCCTTCTGGAGCCTCTGCAGAGCTTGATACTATCAGGAGATGGAAAGTTGTTCCCACTTTACAAATTCAAACCATTCTTCCAAACTATTCCCACCACTCCTCGATTGAGTCTTTCACTTCCTAGGGAGGTCAGATAATGTTTCAGCCGAAGGTAGGCAAACAGATGTCTCTCTGGGAGTTCAAAGGTGGCCCGGAGCTCCGAGAAAGGCAAGAGACGCCCCTTGCTGTCGGACACTTGGTGAAGCCAGGTGAGGCCCCAGGACACCCATATACAAAATAGTTTAGTATCCATACTTGGGGGAATGGCCGCATTGCCCTGCAATGGCAAGAACCCTGTTACTTCAGCTGAAATCCCCCAGGCCTTACAGGGTGCTCTCCACCTCCCCTTCACTGCTGGACCAGTAAGTTACTTTGGATATGTGCCGGTAAGAGTGACCTGTCCATGTGCAACACAGTCGGCAAAGGACAGGGGGCCACCATAGCAATCTCCATCGCTCTTTGGGTAAACACTGCCCCTCCCCCCAACCAGTCCTGGATGTGCTTCAGAATGCATGCAAGATTATACTGCGTTAGATCTGACAATCCCACACCCCCCTTCCTCCAAGACCTTGTAGACTGCCCAATGTCAGGCGTGGCTTCTTGCCTCCCCATAAGAACCTCTGGACTTGCATTTCAATTTTATGAATATCACGTCTAAATAGTTTCAGAGGCAATAACTGAAGAACATACAAAATTTTCAGGAAGACCATCATTTTATAAGCCACAGCTCTTCCTAAACGAGGGAGGGAGAGCGGTGTCCAGTCCCGCATGCCCATCTTAGAGGAAAACTACCATGCCAACGCTGCTTCAGGACACCCAAAAGGTCTAGGGCTTCTGATTTGGTCATATTTAGTTTCAGTCCAGCAAATGCCCCAAATTCTGTATTTCCTCTGGTAAGGCATTCAAGGAATTATCTGGGTCAGTCAAATGGATGAGCAGATCATCTGCAAAGGCAGACACCTTAAAAAGTCCCCCCACTGCCACTCCCCGAATGTCCAGTCTTTGATGTACAGTAAACACTACACGAGGGGGTCCAAGGACATAATGAAGAGCAAAGGAGAGAGGGGGCAGCCTTGCTGCGTCCCCCTCTCCAGTTTGAATCTGGATGTCAATCCTCCATTAACCCCCACTACTGCCTTAGGGTGACAATGCAATGCATGTACCCTTCTCCCAGGCCATATGCCAATGTGTGTTTAAAGCCCTCTTCCAAGCCATATGCTCTTATGCATCCTACCTCAACCTAATGAGGCCAAAGGACCAAAGTCCCAAGCACATCTTGCTGGGAAGGAGCCAATCCAATGGCTGGATGCAAGGCAATAGATCCCCCTTCAATTAAACAAAACAGTGGTAACAATGAACTAACAGTGCCACAACCAGTATCTTAACACGTAGGCTTAGATATAGCAATCACAGGGCTGTTTACAACCAGAATTGCTCACCTATTATAACATTCTGTAGGGTCAATAACGATATTGGGGTACCAGGCCCGGTAGGGGGAACCTCTATACCTTTCTGAGGACTCCCCTCTATAGGTCGATACTCCACTCTTGCCTGGGGATCCATGAGGGCTTTAGAATTCTGGGTTCACCAGCCTCCCAGGACGTCCGGGAAACACATTCCCCACAGATCCCAGTTCTAGGTCCTAGGTACCTCCATAGCGCATGTGGCATAAATGTTCTTCAGTATAGATGGAAAGGTCTGAATCTGCTCCCAATCCAGTCTGTCGCTCAGCGGGTTCATGGGCCTCAGTCTCCGGAGATAGATGCAGGTCCTGGAGACGGTATGGATTCCAAGTATTGCTGTGCCTGACCTGGTTCTTCAAAGACCGTGGAAGTACTGTTATAAAAGATGTGGAGGCATGTGGATTGTGGATGGCAAACTTGATCTGGGCCTCTACCATCCTCTGGCACACCTCCACATTTGCCCTCCACCATTGGGATAGTTGTACAGAGTAGTCCTGAAAAATGTTAATTTTGCAGCCCTCCCTCTGGATGGGTCCATGGATACATGCGGCCCAAAGCACTGTCACTTTTTGTAGAAAATTCAGGAAACGTGCCGCATCCGCAGGTGAGAATCTGTCCGATGCGGTAACCCCACTCTGTGCATTCACTCAATGATAAGCGGGCCACACTTTTCCGCCAATGATAAAGAGGTCGGAAGCAGGGTTTCCAGGACCCCCGGAGTTCTGAGTCTTTAATTGACTCTGGTATCCCTGAAAACCGTAGATTCTTCCGACGACCCCGGCTCTCGAGATCATCAAGCTTCTCTGCTTGTTTCGCCTGAGTGTTCTTGAGAGCGTGAATTTCCTTCCTGGCCTTCCCCAGGTCCTTCTCCACTTGTGTCAGGTGACACTCTCTTCTGTAAGGCGACCCCCAAAAGCCTCAAAGGAGTGATTTAGGATTTCCAGCTGGCCTGCAATCGCATCAAACCTTCCTGCTAGGTACCGATGACAGCAGCTGATACTTTTTCTACCAGGGTGCCTTGACCCTGCGAGCTCGGTAAAGCTGGGGCATCTGCCATCTTGGGATCCCTTGCTGCAGATTTATTTCGCTCACATCAGACGGATTTCATGCCTCTCCACCAGAGCTGGTTCTCAATAAGTCGCACTTGGTCCTGGGGTACTGATCTAGTTCCCCCGACAGTTTACGGTAGGAAAAAGCCTTTAATTAATTTATTTATTTATTTACATTCTCTTATATACCGTGCTATTCCACATCAGTGCGGTTTACATCGAACAAACTGAAATTACATTGAACAGGGCATTATAACTTGGAGATAACTATTTTACAAGGAACATGGGTTGTGGAGGGTTAAGTGGCTTGCCCAAGACCACAAGGAGCACCTGTGGGACTAGAAACCCCAGTCCTTCCGGCCCAAGGTTGCTGTCCTCTAGTGGGATTTGAACCCCTGACCTTCCGGCCTGAAGTACCTTGCCCCTAAATTTCTGAAGTACCTTGCCCCTAAATTTCCTGAAGTACCTTGCCCCTAAATTTCTAGGTATAGCGGGATGGAACCCTGGAGAAAGCTTAGCACACGTCTGGCTTCCTCAGCACATCACATGACCTCTTCAGTGTAGCCGGGTTTAAAAAAGGTTTGTACAAGTTCCTGGAGGAAAGGTCCATTAACCATTATTAAAGAGGTCTCGGGAAATCCACTGTTTACCCTGGGAGAAGCATCATGGAACCTGTGTACCTTTTGAGAACCTGTCAGGTACCTGTGACCTGGATTGGCCACTGTTGGAAACAGGATACTGGGCTTGATGAACCTTGGACCTTGGTCTGACTCAGTATGGCATTTTTTATGTTCTTATGTTAAACAGTAACTGAGACAAGGGAAGGGTGAGGGAACAGTCAAGAGATCAACTGGAGTCTGTGGTGGGACACCAGGAATGAAATTGGGCAGACTGGATGGATCTAAGCTCCTGATCTGCTGACACATTAAGTGGCATTTTACAAAGGATATCTAAGTCAAACCTGGGACATTCAGGGCAGAATGTGCAGTAAAATGCCAGGGATGTCTATGTTGCTGGCCGATTTTCGTGACGTGGACATCCATGTTGGCGGCCACATAGTTGTTCCCATTAGAAATGCATGGGCGGGAACATCCATCTCATGCAAGCTAGGATAAGGGGATATCCAGTGGCATGAATAATGGAAATATGAGCCCCCCCCAATTCCCTGTCAATGTTCATTGTTGTATTATAAAATAAAGGGGGTACTAGTGTAGCTCCTTCTCCACATCCTGAAGATATTTGTCTGACAAAACAAGCACTTTTCAGATGTCTGTTCTTGCCTGGAGCAGGTATAACCTTAGATGTGACTCTGGACATCCAGAATGTTTCTGAGATCAGGTGGGGAAGTGCAAGTTCTTGGGAACCCCTCGGCCATGCTTTTGCCACACCCCCATTCAGACTTGGATGTCCTCTCGCCAGAGATGTCCAAAGACCCGACTTCTAAAATGGCTCTGGAGATATCTCCATGCTTTGGATATCTCTATACCTGTTCCCAGACATCCAAAGCATGAATAGGGCTTCAAAAATAACCCCCATTTTGTTGAAATTAATATTATTCATCTCCTCCTCTGGAGTTCTGCATGGCTTTAGGCAGCTCATTAATCCTCGGAGCACAGACTAGATTTCTGTAGTTTTTTGTCTCTGCGGAATCACATACACTTGCCACTGAAAGTCTGAAAAAAAATCACAATGACCTTCTGGAGAAGGACAAGGAAAGTTCCCAGATGTCCTGCAATGACCACACAAGCGACAAGTTAAGAAGTAGCAGCCTCCACACTTTCATCCTGCCCTCTCTTCTCCCAATCCCAGCAGAAATAAAATCATTGGGTATGCAAATGAAGAGATAAACATTTGGTTACAATGATTTTCTCCTGATGTTGTCTCTCTTATCACAGACGCTCACCTTGCCGAGCTCTGGCATGTTCTCTCGACACTAAGAAGTGATGGATGGAAGGCTTTGCCGCCTCAGTAAGGGGCTGAATATTTTACAAGCTGTCTTGTTTAATCTTACTTTATCAACTGAGGGCTCCCCCCATGATTGCAATCTGTCACCATCTTTCCGCAGTTTAATCACCACAATGTCCCAAGGAAGCCTGGGTGCTTCTGAAGCGTGAAGTGTAGCTTCTCTGGATACTGTGGCCTCTTTTTAGTATTTAGCAAAGAAGAAAGAGTGTGATTCCATAAAGCCTGTTTTACACGCCGAAAGGGCTTTTCTAAAATTGCAAGACCTCATATGTGCATAAAAAGTTGGCACACAGAAAGTGTGAGCCTACTTTTATGCAATCTGTATGTCAGCATTCCTGAGGGTGGAGTATGGGCAGGACAGAGCAGAGATAGTTTGCATGTCAGTATTTTATAAAACACAGGGGCCCACGTGTATAGTCAAGGCTAACATTTATACCTTCCTCAGAGGTGCGTCAGCATTTGTGTGCTATTGGAACTAGTTCTATCAGCCTCTTTTATAAAGGCACATAGATTCCTTTTTGGCATTGTCAAGTAGGTACCCTGTTATAAAATTACCCTTCTCGAAGCAAGTTTGTTGACCAGGATCATAAGATTAATATAAGCACCCTCTTTACCACTGGATCCCAGAGGTCCAGGAACACAATGGGGGTGATTTTAGAAGCTCTGTTCATGATCTGGATATCTGAAAATGGCCATTCAGATGTACCATGGATGGATGTACATCATGTCCCAAGAGCCACTTCAGAATGCCCCAAGCGTGCCTGTGTCTGCCATGATCATGTCTAAAGCTGCATGGGGGTGTTCTGGAGGCGCGTCTGAGGCATTCTGAAAAAGATACATGTGTGCGGCCGATTTTAGATCACTACCACGCATATAAATCTGCCAGTTGACATGTCCATATCTATACTTGCCTCTGAGCATGAATAGACATTTGAGACGTGCTTGTTTCGGCTAGCTAACAATAGTACAGAGAAGAGGAGAATGCTCTCATTCCCTCAATATTTTTTGCAAACTCAAAAATACCTGTCAGATAAATATTGAAGCCTCAATATCTACTACTGCACATCTCCATTCCAAATGGCAGGCTGGGACATGTATGTGGTGACATATACACATGCACATTCCGAAATACCGGTGAGGGCCAGTACCGAATACGTCCAGTTCCCTAAAATCGGCCAGTATTCTGTATAGGTCTGGGCCCTTATTCGTCATGTCCACACTCTCTTTATATTGCGATAGACAAATGTATCTTTTCAGGGTGGAGACCTGTCTATTTTACACGTGCCCACCTTCACTGCTGCCATCCCAGACTTTCAGATGTTTTGACATGGACATCTCAGTTGGCATTAGTTAACTTTTTCATTTGATCTGCGTTAACTGCAACACCTTAACACAGTTTAGTAAATAGTGCGCTACAGGGTAACCTATTTAAGACTAATAAGAGAAAACATTTTTTCACTCAATGTGTAATCAAACTCTGGAATTTGTTACAGGAGGATGTAGTAAAAACTGTTAGTGCAGCTGGGTTTAAAAAAGGTTTGGACATGTTCCTGGAGGAAAGGTACATAAACCATTCAGGATATCACTGCTTGACCCACTACAAGCATTGTGGAACCTGTGTCTTTTGGGGAGACTGCTAGGTACTTATGACCTAGACTGGCCACTGCTGGAAACAGGGCTTGATGGACCTTGGTCTGACCCAGTATGGCATATCTTATGTTTAACAAATCTAGGCCTTAGTGCTTTGGAAAACTCATTTCAGTCCAAAGGCATAGAGGGGATGACCAGTCAACATTCTCTCTCAGGTATGCAAGCGTTCTATGCCTGTGATCTTATCCTTGGGGTAGGGCATAATATTGTGGTTTCAGTCACACAGGCCACAGGGTCCCCTGAGATTCCCACAGAATTTGCCTGCCCAAGCAATTGAAACCAAGGGTAGGAACATGAGCGGTGAACTCCTGCACACCTTAGCAGGAACGTTGGCCACAGAATCACATGTGGTCAGTAGCAGAGCTGGGAATAAACCTGAGGTTCAAGCACTTTTCAAAGGCACTTAGATAAAAATTTCCCTCCTCAACTTGAGTGACCACTTTCATAGCCTGCATAGCTTTAGTTAGGCTGAGGAGACATTCCCAGAGGTAGGTTCAGGTCCAGGAAGAAAATGTCAGCACCCACACACGTCACCTTCACAAACACACAGACTATTTTTAATTTTACAGAGGTCTGTCTGTGATTTCCTCTCTCACTCTGGTTAATATTTTAACATTTTTGAATACCTGACCTTGTTAAACTATGGGAGTACTGTTCTCAAAGTTTGATGTGATAACAAACAAGGCTAACAGACTGAGGCCTTTCAGTTGAAATATTGCACTGAGTAAACAGACAGCAAATCAAATGCATTGAGCCATGACAGCAGCAAGACGCATCATTCTCATACTTTGTATAACTTATAGGTAACACAAAGCCCTGATTTTCCTAAAGGTGAGGCTCCAGCTACTTTCTTGTACTTGACATTCAAGAAATTATTTCTAAATCTGGTATTTTATCCAGAATGCGAACTCTAGCCGTAACAGTAAACGCATTCTGGTTGCTGTATATTCTTGACTATCTCCCTAATTCCAGCTTACAGGCTCTGTTTTCAGCTCCGGTGCATTTTCTTGAGAGCTCGTTTATTCAGCTACCTGCAGTGACAGCATACAGAGTGTGGAGAGTGAATTTAAGCTCCCTGAAGAAGCCGCTGAGGCGAAACATCTGATGTCGGGGCTCCCTGCCACCTTTGTTCATCACTGATGTCAGCATCTTCCTTTGCATCTTAACATCATCATTGTTTGCTGATTTTTTTCATAACATCTGCGGATAAGTGTTCGGAGTTTTTCTATTTCCGTTTTAGTTAAGGACTGCGCCATGCTGTTTTGAAAGCCTGCTGGAAGCCTGCCTTTATTTTATTTATTAGGTTTGGCTGGAGGTTTTTTAGACCGTTGATGTGATCAGTAGTCTGTTCTTTGACTTAGACGTTGATTCGTCTTCTTGACAGACTCGACTCCTTTTGTTTTTACATTGGAGATTACTGAGGTCTTTTTTCCTCCTTTAATGGTGGGTTTTTCTCTGCAGCATTGGGGTTTGTTTTGTTTTGTTTTTTGCTTATCTCATGCATGTGTCTTATTTTTCTTTTCTTTTTTCTGTTTTTTTGTTTTTTTTTATTTTTGTAAAGTTAGTTGGGGTAGTAACTTTTTTGTTTTGCAATCTTTGACCAACAGAAGAGTCCTTTCAGCAGCCTGTACGGCCTCCTAGAGATTCTGACCAATACAGGAGCTCACCCAATTACCCGCACTCCTGTCTATATTCTATTCCTGTCTATATTCTGTAATAGAAGAGCTCTCCTGGCTGATGTCAGCATGCCTGCCTCTTTGCTTATTTGCTAAAGGAGAAAATACAGAAGTACCAAAGAGAATTCCTCAAGGTCCAGTGTGCTTTATCCTTCTCTGAACGTTATCCATCCAGGGAGATTTACCTAGCTGAATATTTTAACAGCTTGAATTTTGAGGATGAAGTTTTTCCATTAAGTACATTTTGGAGGCAATTTTAGAAGCATGACATATTGTTT
This sequence comes from Ichthyophis bannanicus, assembly GCA_033557465.1. Classification (NCBI taxonomy): domain Eukaryota; kingdom Metazoa; phylum Chordata; class Amphibia; order Gymnophiona; family Ichthyophiidae; genus Ichthyophis; species Ichthyophis bannanicus. The sequence goes on from CM066045.1 coordinate 62,783,587, forward strand.
GCACGTGTAAAAAACACATTTATACATGTGAATACAGGCACTACTTAACTTATATATCTGTGAAGCCGTGTGTAGAGATGTAAAGGTGGTGTGTTCTGGGCAGGGCTTGGCTGGTCCTTGTGTTCTGCACTTTAGAATGGCAATACACATATATCCCAGAAAATTGTACCCATTAGCATTTATCCTTACTTTGCATCACACATATCTCTTGGCAAACTTAACATCTGGTTTGGAGGAGAGTTTGGTGTGGAAACTGTGAACATAAGAACATAAGATAAGATATGCCATACTGGGTAAGACCAAGGTCCATCAAGCCCAGTATCCTGTTTCCAACAGTGGCCAATCTAGGTCATATGTAACTAGCAGTTTCCCCAAAAGACACAGGTTCCACAGTGCTTGTACTGGGTGAAGCATTGATATCCTGGGTCCCTTCTTAATAATGATTTATGGACCTTTCCTCCAGGAACTTGTCCAAACCTTTTTTAAACCCAGCTACACTAATAGCCTTTACTACATCCTCCGGTAACAAAATCCAGAGTTTGATTACACGTTGAGTGAAAAAATATTTTCTTTTATTAGTCTTAAACAGTTTGCCCTGTAGCTTCATTGCATGTCCCCTAGTCTTTCTAATCTCCAGGAACAAGCAGGAATGTAGTCATCACATATGGGTATCGTCGGTACGGACGGAGCCTGTGCGGGAACGCTCCCCAGCGTCCAATTAGAAAGCTTTTGGGAGCATCCCACAGCGCCTGCGTGCTGCCTTCCCGTCTTTCCCAACTGCCTCTCTCCAGTTCTTCATTTTCCGCGGAGCCAGCAGGTCGTGTTCCTGTCACCGCAGAAAATTTTCCTTCTTTTTTGTGGTCGCGTCTGCCTTCCTCGACACTTTACCGCCGGTTTTTCTTTCTCTCTTTCTTTTTTTTTAAAAAAAATTCTTAGTACTTTTTTCCCATTTTTTCCAGGTGCACGCGCCATTTTTGGGCCTTAGGCCCAAGATTTTTTCCATAATGGAAAAACCCTCTTTGGGTTTTAAAAAGTGCACCAAGTGTGGCGGTACCATCTCCGTCACCGACACCCATGAGTGGTGTCTGAAATGTTTAAGTCCTGACCATTCCATCTCGGAATGTATGGCCTATGCCATGATGTCCAAGAGAGGTCGACAGAACCGAGCTGCCAAGCTCAGTACCCTGTTTCCCTCTAATGCAGCTTCGGTGGCATCGATGTCTTCCAGGGCTTCGTCTTCCTCCCATGGATCTCAGGTAACTAAACACAAGCCTAGCCGGTCCTCAAAGGGTAGATCTCCTTCTAAGCATCGAGATGCCTCTGGCGTTGCCCTTGAGGATTCTGCACTGGCAAAATTGCCCCGGCGGGAGGCTTCAGCTTCCAAAGCATTATCGGGGCTCCAGGACGTTCTCGAGGCCTCAACCTCGGCAGAACTACTGGTGCCATGCTCTGGGGTACCGGCGATCTTCTCCGGTACCGACATCCAGGCATCGGCAGCGTCGATAGACCAGAGAGTCCTGGCTATTGAGCGCAGTCTGGCGGCTCTCCTTGCGGCATCGACGCCCTCAGAAACGCGTCAGACATTTCAACCGGCACTGACTCCAGCACCGGTATCGGTACCGGTACCGATAGCATCGACATCCGCATTTCCGGCACCCAGTCATCCGATGCCTTCCGCTACTGATACTCCGGTACCGATTATTCCTGGTACCGACTTCGGTCGGTACGGGTATCGGGCTCTTCAAGAGCACCCGGACAGGCGGTACTTCGAGTCCTCAGAGGAATCTGAGGATTCTGATAGTTCTGTCGATGCAGGAATGCTTCTCCCAGAGGAGCCCTCCTCCCCTAAGCGCAGGATGTCTCCTCCAGAAGATATTTCCTTTCAGGATTTTATCAGGGAGGTGGCTCGAGGTCTCTCCATTACTGTGGCCCCTGAAACAGAGCCCAGAGCAAAGGAGTTGGAAATTTTACAATATCCCAAAACTCCTAAGGAGGCAGCTACCTTGCCCATCCATGAGATCTTATATGATCTTATGTTAAGAATGTGGGAGACACCTCTTACCACCTCGCCTCATTCTCGTAGACTGGATACTCTGTGTCGAGTCCCTCCTTGTCCTGGTTTCCAAAAAACTCAGCTTCCTCACCACTCTATTGTAGTGGAATCAGCTATGAGAAGGATCAAGAGTGCAAAGAGGCATGCCTCTAATCCTCCAGGACGTGAGTGCAGAACTTTGGATGCTTTTGGACGTCGTGTCTTCCAAGCTTCCATGCTTTCTGCCAGGATCAGTTCCTATAGTCTATACATGGGAATGTTCCTAAAGGAAGTCGCAGGTGATTTAGAGGCTTTGAGTCCTCTTCTTCCTGAGGATAGAAGGCAGGATTTTCTCACATTGGTCAAACATACCCAAGATGTTTCTAAATTTGTCAACCGTGCAGCTTTTGACTGTTTTGAATGCATAAGAAGAACCTCTGCCATTGCCATAGGTGTACGTAGAATTGCTTGGCTCCAGGCATCTGATCTGGAGCTCTGGGTACAAGACAAACTGGGAAATATCCCTTGTACTGGTGAGAACCTGTTTGGTAAAGATTGGCAGGAAAAAGCCAATGAATTGGATGCTGAGAACTCCACCTTGTACAAATTATCCAAGTCCACAGCTGATCCTGCTAGAAAGAAATCTTTCAAGAAACCATTCTTTTCTAAAAAGAAAAGATATTATCCTGCTTAGCAGGGACGTTCTCAGCAGGGACGTTCTGCAGGTCAGCTTGTCAGGAAAGGTCAGCAACCACCCAAACAAAGAAAAGCAAAGACTGCTAAGCCTCAGCCGTCCCAGCAGTCTCAGCCTCCACAAGGCCTTTGACTCAGCTAGAGAACTTAGCCTTCCTGGCTCTCGTTGGCCCAGAGCCTTCCACCATTCCAGGAAGGTTGTGTCACTTTGCCCCCAGGTGGGGGCAGATAACAGCAGAGCATTGGACACTCTCCATCGTAAAAGAGGGGTACAAGCTTCATTTTTCGAGCATGCCCCCTCCCACAATGATAAGGCAGTTCAATTCTCCAGACTCTCTCATCAATCTGTTAGGTCAGGAGGTCACTATGCTTCTTGCCCAAGGGGCAATAGAAGAAGTACCCATCCATCAGCAGGGTACAGGGTTTTACTCCCCCTATTTCCTTATCCCAAAGAAAACAGGGGATACAGACCTATCTTGGACCTCAGAGAACTGAACAAATTCCTTGTGAAAGAGAAATTCAAGATGATTTCTCTTGGAACTCTGCTGCCATACCTTCAGTCAGGATTGGCTTTGTTCTCTAGATCTCAAGGATCTATACACCCATGTTCTCATCCATCCAACTCACAGAAGGTTCCTTCGGTTCCTTTTTCAAGGAAAGCACTACCAATACAGGGTGCTTCCATTTGGCCTGGCCTCAGCACCAAGGGTGTTCATGAAATGTATGGCTGTGGTAGCAGCATTTCTCTGCACTCTAGGGATATTCGTCTTCCCCTACTTAGACGACTGGCTCATTCGAGCCCCAACAGAGTCAGAGGCCAGGACTTCTCTATCCTGCACAATGCGTATCCTTCAGTATTTGGGTCTGGTAATAAACATCCCAAAATCCAGTCTAACTCCCACTCAGTCTTTAGAGTTCATAGGAGCGTTGCTGGATACCAGAAACGCAAGGGCCTATCTCCCCCAGGCCCGTTGCCTTCGCCTGGTGCAGTTAGCTTCTCAAGCAGTGCTAAAACCTCATCTCACTGCCCGAGAAATGCTACAGCTACTAGGCCACATGGCATCTACTGTGCATGTGGTTCCCTATGCTCGCCTCCATATGAGGGCAGCACAGTGGACTTTATCCACTCAGTGGACCCAGGCATCAGGATGCCTGTCAGAAAAAATAGCAAATACAAGTCGCCTTATTTTGTCCCTCCAGTGGTGGAAGTCCACTCAAAACCTGTTGCTGGGGTCTCCTTTTCAACAACCCTTACCCCAGGCAACTCTCATAACAGATGCTTCTCCGATGGGTTGGTGAGCTCATCTGCAAGACCTCTCCACCCAGGGCACCTGGTCTCCACAAGAGACTCATCTACATATCAATCTCTTGGAATGCAGAGCAATCTTCCTTGCTCTTTGAGTGTTCCACACCCTGCTCAGCTACAAGACAGTCCTCATTCATACGGACAATCAAATAGCCATGTTCTACGTGAACAAGCAGGGGGGAACAGGCTCTCTGTTACTTTGCAACGAAGCTTTGTGACTATGGGCCCTCACCAGAGAGCATCAGATTCATCTCCTGGCAGTGTATCTTCCAGGCATTCAAAACTCTTGGGCAGACAGACTCAGTCGAGTTCTGCTTCCACACGAGTGGTCTCTACATGCAGACCAGGTAGCCATTATTTTTCAAATTTGGGGAACCCCAGACATAGACCTCTTTGCAAGTCTGTGGAATGCCAAACTTCCCCGGTTCTGTTCCAGAACCCCGGCTCAGGGGGCTCAGGCCAGGGATGCTTTCCTCCTTTACTGGGGTCAAGACTTCCTGTATGCCTTTCCACCCATTCCCCTAAATTCCCAAAACCCTGTTCAAGCTTCAGAGAGACAGGTCGTATGATTCTCATAGCTCCACATTGGCCACGGCAAGTGTGGTACCCTCTGCTTCTACATCTCTCTCAAGCTCCCTCCCTAGAGTTAGGATCTGCTCCAGATCTCCTATCTCAGGAGGACGGAATGTTATGGCATCCCAATCCCCAGTCTCTGCATCTCAGGGCTTGGTTGCTGAAGGCCTAGATCTCCATGATCTTAACCTCCCTCAGCAAATAAAGGATATCCTTTATGCTTCCAGGAAGCCTTCCACAAGACGCTCTTATGCTTTCAAGTGGAAGAGGTTTACCATATGGTGTTCGCAAAAGGGTCTTAACCCCCTTGCGATACCTCTGGACTCATTACTGGAGTATCTCATTCATTTATCCAATGCAGGACTTAAAACTAACTCAGTAAGAGTCCATTTGAGTGCTATTGTAGCTTCTTTCAAGTCTCTAAATGGACAGCCTATTTCCTCCCATCCTCTTATAGCAAGATTTATGAGAGGCCTTCTTCTGACTAAGCCTCCCATTAGGCCACCACCGGTGGCATGGGACTTAAAACTGGTTCTTGGTCAGCTCATGAAGCCACCTTTCGAACCCTTAGCTACTACCTCATTGAAATTCCTTTCTTGGAAGGTTATCTTTCTCATTGCAATCACATCAGCACGTCACATTAGTGAGTTGCAAGCATTAGTAGCTGATCCACCTTATACAAGGTTCCATCATGACAAGGTAGTCCTTAGGACTCATCCACACTTTATGCCAAAGGTGGTCTCGCCTTTTCATCTAAACCAAGCAGTCTACCTACTGTAATGGGGAAGAGACATCCTGTGATATGGAAACAGAGGAACCTAAGTGCAGTAGGGCAGTTTCTAGCAGGAAGGATGAGCTCAGGACACCCAGTTGCCAGGGGCAACACAAACAATCCCAGCCATGAGGGCAGGAACCCCGCCCAGCTAACAAACAATCCCCATCTCCTGGGCCTGATAGCTTTCACCTGGGAGGGGGAAGGGCTAGACTAGCTCCCAAGCAAAAGTATAAGAAATGTTCATTAGAGTTTGAGAAGGGGAACGGCAACAGAAAGAGGAAGGACAACAGCAAGAGAAAGGAGAGAGAGAACAGGGAAGACGGAGGAGAACAGAATCAGCTGGAAAGTTTGTGCAAGCTGAGGTCTGGCTCTTGGAAGCAGCGTCTGTCCCAGTGTGAAAGGAAAATGTATGTAAGTGATTCAGTGGATTCTGATTCTGAATGTGAGAGAGAGAGACAGAAAGCAGCTGACAGGAATAACTGGAGGAACAGGGCACAAAAACCCTTTGACCAAAACTCCAGGTATTTATCCTATGGAGAAGGCACCCAAAGGGAGAAGTTACCAGTGAGGATAGCTGGGAAGCACTTACAAGCTCCAAGGAATGAAAGATATACAGTGCAAGACATTTGCATGTCAGAAGAAGAGGGTGAGCAGCCAGAACACAGAGAAAAACCTCTGAGGTTTATGTTCAAATATGTTTTATTATTTACAGCATGAAAAACATTACAACAGGCAAAGCAATGATAAACCTCTGTGACAACTGAAACAGTAAAACAAATAGTACAGGCGGCGCCCACTTCGAGCAATCATGGATAATAAGAATGAGAAAACAATAGAAAACAATAGATCCTCCCCTCCCTACCAGGAGGGGGGGCATCTCAAATCTACACTGCGGGGATAATTATTAAACCATAGGGGGTGCCGTGGATGCAAGAGGAATAGTAAATAATATAATCGCCAATCGTAAGCCTTACGGGCCTCATCCCCCCCCCACCCCCCTCATGGCTGCCACTGACTTTGGGGTACAGATCCAGGGTTTACTCTTCTCCCAGATCTGTATCCTTACGAAGCAACCCAGCTATGACTCCCCCCCCAACCCCCCCCCCCATCCCTATACAGTCTTCGTCTAACGTGTGGAAGTGTGTGGGTAACTGGAGATGACAGAGAGAACTAGAGAACAGAAGGGGCTTAGGGTTCTTGATTTCCCAGAACCTCCAACTAGCCATCAGCCTAGTAGTCTGGCTAACTTTGAGAAGTGGGGAAAAGGCAAAGGAAGCAAACAGAAAGTACGAACAGGAACAACGGGAAGGATAGAGAACAACACAAAGGTGGGCCCCCCGGCAGAAACGCTCCCGGGCCCCCAACACTCCAAGACCGCATTCGCTGCAGGGTTTGTGATGGCAGGACTTCCCATAGAGAGATGATGGCTTGGTTCAGTTCGCCCCCCCAAAACTCGGTGGCGGGCCCCCGCTGGTGACCTCTGAGGTTTAAACCCCATCCTGAGAGAGCTGTGCACGGTTCTCCTGCCTCAAAGCCAGAAGGTAGGTTGTATAATCCTGGTAAAAGTAGTTATAAGAATTTTTCTCATAAGAACTATAAAGAATATGACTCTCCTCTAAGCTATGCCAAGAGATATAGTAAAGCTGATCCTTACCTCATAGAGGCAGTAACAGAGAAGCCTCTGGAACAGACAGCAGAGAATAATCTGGAAACGTTGCATACAAGGCAGAAGTTGTATTCAGCTGATAGCCAGCCTGAGTCAATGCTAATTGATCCTCCAGATGAACAGTTGTCTGATACTCAGATGGATTGTACGTTAACAGTTACAAATGATAGGATTTCACTGTGCTGAGCCAGATATCTTGAAGAAGCTGGTCAACTGGCAGTTGAGAAGCACAGGACCTTATTTCCTAATACCAAGGGACTGTATGCAATGAATACCGTACCATTTGTGATTTAAGTTGGAAGCTGTTATAAGTTATTTTTCCTACCTTATGCCAGAGTGTATGGCTTTTTGTTCCTATGTTACTTTGTGTTTGAATCCGCCCCGGGAGGGGAATTAAAAGCCTGTCTTTGCCTGAACCACTCGATTCACGACTACAACTTATTGAAAAGGTACACAACTACACCTTTAACCTTTCAATAAAAGGTCTCCAGGCTATCTACCCCGTATGCTGAAGCTATGGGCAGACTACTGGTGACACTACCTGTGTTCTTTCCAAGGCCTCATGCATCAGATGCAGAAAAGAACCTTCATACTTTGGACTGTAAAAGAGCTTTAGCCTTTTACTTACAAAGAACACAGCAACATAGAAAGTCCTCTCAACTCTTTGTTGCTTTTGATCCTTCTCATTTGGGACTTCCAGTCTCCAAGAGAACACTATCTAACTGGATTGCTCAGTGTATATCCTTTGCCTATCAGAGTAAGAATCTTCCTCTGGAGGGCCATGTCACAGCTCACAATGTGAGAGCCATGGCAGCTTCAATGGCTCATCAGCACTCTGTGTCTATCGATGACATCTGTCGGGCAGCCACCTGGGCCTCGGTTCATACCTTCACAGCCCATTACTGCTTGGACAAGGTCTCCGGCCGGGATACCTTGTCTGGTCAGGCTGTTCTCTAACACATGTCCCATACCTAATCAACTCCTACCCACCATCCCTGGTAGGATGCCAGAGATCCATGGGGGGGGGGGGGAGTGGAGCCCTTCTCAGGGACGCACAACTTCTGGGGTCTCTCCCTGGCATCTAGAGCTAGGGAGTCCCCATATGTGATGACTACATTCCTGCTTGTTCCTGGAGATAGCATAGTTACTCACCTGTAACAGGTGATCTCCGGGAACAGCAGGAATTTAGTCCTCACAACCCACCCACCTCCCCTAGGAGTTGTATCTCTCTATCTATCTCTTTCCCTTTCCCTCTCTCTCTCTTTGTCTCAGCTTTAAAACTCAACTGGAGAGAGGCAGTTGGGAAAGGTGGGAAGGCAGCACGCAGGCGCTGTGGGATGCTCCCAAAAGCTTTCTAATTGGACGCTGGGGAGCGTTCCCGCGCAGGCTCCGTTGGTACCGACGATACCCTTTATATGAGGACTAAATTCCTGCTGTTCCCAGAGATCACCTGTTACAGGTGAGTAACTATGCTTATTCTGATAACGTAAACAATCGATCTACGTTTAGCCGTTCCACTCCGTTCATTAATTTATAGACTTCTATCATATCTCCCCTCAGCCGTCTCTTTTCCAGATTAAAGAGCCCTAACCTTTTTAGCCTTTCTTCATAGGAGTATCCTTCCATCCCCTTTACCATTCTGGTGGCTCTTCTCTGAACCTTTTCTAGTATCACTATATCCTTTTTAAGATACGGCGACCAGAATTGCACACAATATTCAAGGTGCGGTCTCACCATGGAACGATATAGAGGCATTATAATATCTTTTGTTTTATTTTCCATTCCTTTCCTTATGATAACTAGCATTCTATTTGCTCTCTTGGCCGCCGCTGCACACTGGGCGGAGAGTTTTAACATGTTATCCACAATGACGCCTACATTTTTTTCCTGGGTGGTGGTTCCTAATGTGGAACCTTGCATCATGTAACCATAGTTTGGGTTGTTCTTCTCTAGGTGAATAACTTTGCACTTGTCCATATTAAATTTCATCTGCCATTTTGATGCCCAGTCTTCCAATTTATCAAGATCCTCTTGCAATTTTCCACAATCCTCATGGGTTTTAAGAACTTTAAAATAGTTTTGTGTCATCTGCAAATTTCATAACCTCACTCGTTATTCCACTTTCCAGGTCATTTATGAATATGTCAAAAAGCAGCAGACCCAGCACAGATCCTGTGCTTATCTCTCCAGCACTTAAAACCTCTTCCAACTGCATAAGGTTTGAGTTTGGAGTATGTGTAGGTGGGGCCACTTTAGCAGAACTGGCATTTACACACACATGTGCAAAACCCCTAGTGATATCGTTGCATATCTCATCTGACCACCACAGCACTATATGGATAGTGCCAGGGTGGTCTGTGGGCAGAGCTGGGATGGAGCTGGCACTTAGCTGGATAGTGATGATTTTCAACATCTCTATCTGGAAAAGTATCTGCATAATTTAAGATGGTAAAAGCTCTCTTAAGTCCATCTGGATGGGCTACTTAAATAACTACAAAAACTTAAGCAACTTCAAAAATAGGGGTACCCTGCATGGAACAACACGGGCAACCATAAACCCAGGCATAGAGGAGAGTAATTGACATGGAGCGGCAGGGGCAACCCTAAACACAGGCATAGAGGAGGGTAACCTACATGGAGCGGCAGGTACAACGTTAGTTACCTTACTGAGCAAACTGGATGGACGATGCTGGTCTTTATCTGCCATCATTAACTCTGTTACCATGTAGCAACAGAATATTGCCACTATCCAAATAGCTGCTGGTGCTGACCACATTAACCAGATACTGAGCGGCAACCTCTATCTGGATATTGCCACTGAATATCCAGTATATTCTTCCCATTGCAGCAGTGTTTTAAGAAACTGCTGACTGCCACAGACTGAACGTGACCTATGGGGGGCATTTTCAATGACGGCAGCCAGCATGATTAAAGCGGCTGTCCATCGCCGCTTTAAACTAGATCCAGATATTAATTGTCAGGGTCTTATCTGGCCACCAGCATTGAATATCCAGGTTGGCCAGATAGCAATTTAGCTATCTGATCATGCTTACTTTGATTTCATTGTTTTTAGTTGATGTTCTTATTATGTTTCTAAGTTTTTGTTTTTTTTTACTTTTTAAATTGTTTTCTATTATTTGTTTATTGTTTTTAATTGTGTTATTTATATGCATTTATTAAGTATGCCATTTTTAAACTGTTATTATTTATACTTATACTTATTTATCTATTGTATCCTTTTTGAGGATGAATGCCCCCCGAAGAAGGCTGGTACCGAACCGCATAGCGGTTTCTTATTAATAAAAGCACCTATGACCTCCAATAGCCTCTCGCTTGTTGTGCCTCTGCTCTGCTGTTGCGAGAGCTCCTACTTCCTCTGTGTTCTGTCATTCAGTGGGATTAAACACTGAATATCCCAGTGAGCGGCATTAACGCGGTTTGCAGGTCTACAAACCGTGTCAAGCACCTTTGAATATGTCCCCCTCCATGTTTTGTTTTTAAAATAGACAGACCTAAACATCCATTTTCCAGCCTAGAGAACTTATAGAAAGTTATCCTATATGGGCCTTTTAGGCAGCCCCTCTGAAAATTTTAGAGGCAGATCCGAACAAATTTTATTTATCTGGATGGATATATATATATATATAGATATATATATATATATATATATATATATATATATATATATTTTACATTTCTATTCTGCCTTTCTGACCAAGGGACCCTCAAAAGCAGTTTACAAAACTAAAGAAAACTGATCACAAAATAACCTATAAAATACAACATAATCAAAACATCAACACCAAGCCTGGAGGGGAGAAAGAGTCTGAGTTAAGCATTCAAAATCCATACCTTCCAAAAACATCAGCCCCACCCATTATCCAGATCAAATCCCATAAGTTGTCTATATTGCAGAATACCCTCAACAAAGAGGCCCTTCAATGGCAAGAAACAAAACTATCTTAATCCTTTTCCTAAATGCTAGATAGTTAACTTTCTGACACATCTCTAAGAGGAAGGCAATTCCACATTTCTTGACTACTACAGTAAAGACTATAGCTTTATATTACCCCAACCAGGTTTCTGCATGGGTCAGAACATCTAATAACACTGATCAACATTGAAATCGTTACTAACTTTAAAAGGCCCTAATCAGTAGTATCTTGGTGAGCTGAACACGAATGTAACATTAAAGGAATTGTATTGGCTGTCGTTCTGAAGATATTGCATGTAGCTCATTTGTGACATTTCACCGTGTAAATTTATCCAGTAGGGCATCAGCAATATCCCAAATATGCTGTGAATGATGTAATATTGCATCACATTGCATAATACCAGTACGTACACATCATCCAGAGTTGATTGCATCATTTTCTGCTGCAATGCAATACTACTGCCAGATGGCTGCTGAAGCCATCTGACGTCAGCAGTGTACTATACGCAGTCGGAAAGGAAAGTAATCTGTGATTCTGTTCCAATATTGAAAGCCTCATGAATGCCTTAAAAGTCACTCGTGTCCCACAAGACTGGAGACTATTTATAGATTCTTCGGAACTGAGTCTGAAGGCTGTGCTTTTGAACAATAGAAACCGTCTTCCATCTATTCCAGTAGCACATGCCGTCCACATGAAAGAGACATACGATAACTTAAAGCATCTACTGACTTCCATTAAGTATAACAAGTACAACTGGCACCTCTATGGTGACTTGAAGGTTGTTGCCCTTTTAATGCGACTGCAGCAGTGATATATAAAATACATGTGTTTCTTATGTGAGTGGGATAGCCGAGCAAGGGATTGGCACTACTTGTGGAAGGAATGGAATCGCAGACAAAATGTAACAGTTGGAGAGAAGAATATCCAGCACCCAGCTCTGGTTGAGGCTCACAAAATCCTGCTACCACCCCTTCACATCAAATTAGGTTTTATGAAAAGCTTTGAAGGCCATGGACCACACTTCGCCAGCTTTCAGATACCTGCATGAAAGGTTCCCTCGACTCAGCGAAGCAAAGATTAAAGAGGGAGTTTTGTGGGTCCTCAGATTTGAGAGCTCTTCAAAGATGACCGGTTCAGGGTGATGCGAAAAAAGCATGGAATGCTTTTCGCCTAGTGTCAACAAACTTTCTCGGGAATGTCAGGGCAGAAAACTACAAGGAACTAGTAGACGACTTGCTGATGCAGTATCAGAAACTTGGCTGCAATATGTCTCTAAAAGGTCCATTTCCTTGATTCCCATCTCGATTTCTTTCCTGACAACTGTGGTATGGTTAGTGATGAATAGGGCGAATGTTTTCACCAGGATATCGCAATGATGGAGCAAAAATACCAGGGAAAATGGTCCACTACAATGCTGGCTGACTACTGCTGGACACTCCCCAGAGAAGGTCCCGAACAGCTGTACAAGAGACAGGCGTGAAAATCTAAGATGTAGTCTATGACTTGGTTTTTTACAGGTATTAACCGAAGGCCTATTATATTTACTATTGACATGCATTTCGTGATGTAAACATTAATTCTTGTGGATTACAAAAATACTAGAGCCAACTTTGCAATTTCACTGTCATATTCGTGTTCAGCATATGAACATTGATAAGAAATGACTATTTTTATTTCAGTAACATGACTTTTGTAAAGATTTGTTGACCAGTGTAATTATATGTACCTAGAATAAAGTTTTAGGTACAGGGCCCACAGCAACTTCCCGCCTTCAGCGATCGGGCCCCAATCAGAAGGGCCTGCAACCTTTAAAAGAAGGAGTGCCATCGGGCGCAGCAGCAGCCGATGCCACCAATGGACTCCCCCGATCGATCGGGGTCGAGCCAGGGCCCAGAGCAACGTCCCGCCTTCAGCGATCAGCCCCAATCAGAAGGGCCTTCAACCTTTAAAAGAAGGAGCGCCATTGGACGCGCCTGTGCTTGGCTGGCCCGCGCCTGAGGGCCTTGCCATAGGGCCCTTTGGCGTGGCCCTTATGTGGGGAAAACGAAGTCTAGGAATCTTGCGCATAAAGGAACTCTGAAGCACACGAAGAAGGTGTAACTAAGCCGATCATCAAAACTTGAATCTGAAAGACTCAGGACCAACAGCACAAAGAGAAAACCAAAAGATAAGATCTTCACCATGAGCTACGGTTTACTACTTTATAATAACTAAATCCCAGATAACAGGGGAAGCCAACTAATCTTGCAGTGATATTCTCATTTCAACAATACCAGTGGACTCTTCCAATCCTTAAGACAAGTTCTATTTCGAACCAACAATTAAGTCAACCATACCAATTTCAGGCTAAGCTAGAACACTCTACTTTCAATCGTAATCACCAAAAGGTGCTAGTAAGGAACATCACATACCATTGCCATCTAAAGCCTAATCTAGCAAACACCTTTATTAATACAAAAGAAAAGATCACCTCAATTTTTCTAAACATATAAACAATATATCAAGGGCCGTTTTCTCAAAACTGAAAATGCTTCAACACCTAAGATCTCTACTATCATCAAGTGACTTCAGAACAACAGTCCAAGCTATGATCTTCCCACACCTAGATTTCTGCAATGGTGTATTAATGGGACTCTCTAAACAAGCGATTTGCGGAATACAAAACACAGCAGCAAGAGTCATCACACAAACGCCATTAAAGAAATACGTTACACCAATTTTAAAGGAATTACACTGGTTACCAGTAGCCAACAAGATAACATTTAAAATATTGCACACAATATTCAAGACTCTTCAAAATGAATCGTCATCAAGATTAAGAACATTAATTCATACCAACCCGGAAACTAGACTAAGAAGAAGCAACAGTAAAAACACATTATCAGTCCCCTCAATCTTCAGAAACAGCAAGGCAACAACAACAAAGAGGGCATTCTCTTTATACGCTCCAATGCAGTGGAACTCGCTCCCAGACAACCTAAGGGATTCTAAAGATCAAAACAACTTCTGCAAGCTCATAAAAGCTTTCCTATTCAGAGAACAATTTTGGAGAATCAATTACTTAAAACAAATTAATCCTGGCTACCTAAGGAATTTACATTTAATCGTTATATCACCCAATACTTCACCCGAAACAAGACACAGGACAGCGGTTTCCATATTGAGAACAAGCAATTCAATCTAAATTTTAGCTAAGATCAAGCTATATTTACTCAAATAATACATGTAATTAGTTGATTGTTATCCCTAGTTATTTTTACGCTTCTAATCTTTTCAATTGTTTTACTACTATGACACACTTTGTTATAACGTTCCATGTAATGCATGTATGTTTTAATACAATTTTGAGTTCAATGTAAACTGCCTTGATTTGTGAAAGGCAGTATATAAGTGCACATAAATACAAATAAATAAGTTCTCTTCCTGGAGAATACCTCAGAGGAACAACAGGTTTACAGTAGATGTTGCAGACAGGAGACCCCTCCCTCTGTCCTTAGGTATGGGGTTGACTAGATAACAAACGTCATTAGGTTAGTAGTCTTGATTTAAAAGAACAAATAAATCAGAATGAGCCAAGGACTACGATGATAAAAATCAAGAAAGCACCAAGGAATTTCTTAAAGGAAAGGTCTAGAAATGGGCTAAGGCATCTTGGTACCCGCAGATGTACAAGAATAATTCAGTTTTTTAGGTTTCACATTCAACTCCCTTGATGCAGCCACCACCATGGAAATGCTACTGTCAGGATGCTCTCATCTTAAGAACTGTATTGGTGGGCCATCCACTTGAGATGATGGGTTCTCATTTGGCCCTTTGACAAGGATGAGGAGGGATACGGAACATGAGCAGACTCCCTTACTAGCTTAGCCCCTTTTAGCCGAGTGGTACAGTCCTTGGCTAGCTTGAATCATGAAGCTTGTATTTTCAGATATTGAAGTGGCTAGTCAGATACCTAGTCTGGAGCACCGTGAACTAATGCAGAGAGGACGGAATCCATCAGGCCTGAAAACATTTGTTGTTGGAAAGCTAAGGTGACCAGGTAACATAGTAACGTGGAGGCCTATTCCCTACTGGACATCCAGCCCCTGTATGGCCCCTCAGAATCGGGACATACAGCAGTAGACCCACATAGGATCAGAATTGGGTCTACTGGCTTGTACGTGCAGGTTGGGCCACGATTCTGAAGGGCTGTGCGTCCAACAGATCCCTGAATAACTCAGCCTGGCTCCATAATGGAGCCGCAGTGCCATGGTGTCTTGTTGCCATGGCACCGTGGCTGCATTATGGAGCCATGAATGCCAGCTGCCACCAAGAAAGTCCTTTCCACGCAGCCAGACAACCAATCCAGCCTCCTGCACGCTCCCTTGCTTTGTCCCTGCTGGCCGCTACTGCTACCCTGTGTCTAGGGGGACTTATTCCACCTCTGAGGTGGAATAAGCTCCCCTTCTAACCAGAACACCATGGACGTACAGGCCAATCTCAGAATCGGCCCTGAACGTCCAGAGTGACAGCCCACCCATGCACTGCCTTTGCTCCGCCTTCCGCTCGCCCCCTCCTAAGGCTCCCCATACAACTTTGTTGTTCATACAGGGAGCCTTGCATGGGGATGGCAAGGGGATGACTAGTGGGGATGTACATCCAGGCAGGGCATACATCCCCACTATTTGTGGCTCGGAATGAATCCCATAGTGTATAACGGCAGATAAAAGATCAGTATGGTCCATTTAGTCTGCCCAGCAAGGATGCAAGAGTAGGTGCACCTGCTGCTCCATGAAGGTCCCCCCCCCCCTCCCCAAGCTTTTGTTTAGGGGTGTACCCACCGCTCCGTGTTGAGATAGCAGAGAAAGTTAAGGTTATTTTGATTTTATGCTGTTGTTTTAAAGGGATCCACTATGTCTGTCCCATGCCATTTTGAATTCTGTCACTGTATTTGCCCCCACCACTTCCTTCGGGAGGGCATTCCAAACATCCATCACCCTTTCAGTGAAAAGTATTTTCTAATGTTGCCTTTCAATTTACCCCCTTGCAGTTTCATGTTATGCCCTCTAGTTTTGCAGCTTCCACGTCTTTGTTCATTGATACTCTAAATATTTAAAGGTCTGTATCATATCTCCCCTGTCCCTCCTCTCCTCTAGAGTATACATATTTAGGTCATCAAATCTCTTCTCATATATCTATGTAAACGCTACTCGGTTGCGTTCCATTTAAACCGCCTTGATACCATTGAAAGGCGGTGTATAAGAAATTTTAAATAAAATAAATAAGTCTAAATAAAGAAAGGCTAAAAAGGTTAGGGCTCTTTAACCTGGAAAAGAGACGGCTGAGGGGAGATATGATAGAAGTCTATAAATTAATGAGCGGAGTGGAACGGGTAAACGTAGATCGATTGTTTACCTTATCAGAATATAGAAAGACTAGGGGACATGCAATGAAGCTACAGGGTAAACTATTTAAGACTAATAAGAGAAAATATTTTTTCACTCAACGTGTAATCAAACTCTGGAATTTGTTACCGGAGGATGTAGTAAAGGCTGTTAGTGTAGCTGGGTTTAAAAAAGGTTTGGACAAGTTCCTGGAGGAAAGGTCCATAAGCCATTATTAAGAAGGGACCCAGGATATCAATGCTTGAACCAATACAAGCATTGTGGAACCTGTGTCCCTTGGGGAAACTGCTAGGTACATATGACCTAGATTGGCCACTGTTGGAAACAGAATACTGGGCTTGATGGACCTTGGTCTGACCCAGTATGGCATATCTTATGATCTTATGTTCTGATGCACGCTCAAAATCATTTTGGTTACCTTCCTCTGAACCGTTTCCAGTATTTTTATATCCTTTTAAAGATATGGTCTCCAAAACTGAACACAATAGTCCACGTGAGGCTTCACCAGCAACTTGTACAGTGGCATTAGTACCTCCTCCTTTCTGCTGGTAATTCCCCTCTGTATGCAACCCAGCATCCTTCTGGCTTTTGCCACTGCCTTGTCACAATGTTTCGCCACCTTGAGATCCTCAGAACCAATTACTCTGATGTCCTTCTCCTGGTCCATGCACACCAACCTTTTGCCCCCTATCGCATACAATTCCCTTGGATTTCTGCATCCCAAGGTGCATGACACTGCACATCTTCAAATTATATCTATGTTTGAAGACCTATTTCTATGTCCTGTCTGTATGCTTGTTACCTCTCTTTCCTGTTTATAATTGTAGTTCTCTTTCCTTTCCTGGCCTAGAGCCCTACTTCAATGTAAATTTTTTTTCTCTTGTAAATTGCCCTGATGTTATAAAGGACGGTATATCAAAAGCAAATAAACATTAAATCTTAACAGCCATTCTTCCAGCTTTTGTAGATCTTTCCTCATGTTATCCACTCCCTCGGGAGTCCACTCTGGTGCAAATTTTTGTGTCATCTGCAAAAAGAAAGACTTTTCCATTCAGTCCTTCAGCAATATCATTCACAAATACATTGAACAGTACCGGTCCCAGGACCGAACTCTGGGGCACACTGCTAATCACCTTCCTTTCATCTGAGTGAATTCTGTTTACCATCATCTTCTGTTATCTGTCAGTCAACTAATTTCTGATCCATTTCACCACCTTGGGACCCATCCCCAGGCTGGTCAGTTTATTGATAAGCCTCCTATGAGGAACAGTATCAAAGGCTTTGCTGAAATAGCATAGTTACTCACCTGTAACAGGTGTTCTCCAGGGACAGCAGGAATCAGTCCTCACTTATGGGTGACGCTGGCACCGACGGAGCCCACACGGAGCACTTCCCCAGCTTTCAAAGAAAGCCTTTGAGATTGCTGCCACAAATGCATGGTCCTCTTCCTGCCCAAGGGTGCCATCTTGCTTAGTCAGGTCCCATAGCTAGAGCCCTACTAAGCAGATGGCAAGGGAAGGATAAAAAGAGCAACTCATCAGAGGAGGTGGGAAGGTAGTGAGGACTGATTCCTGCTGTCTCTGGAGAACACCTGTTACAGGTAAGTAACTATGCTTTCTCCAGGAACAAGCAGGAAGTCAGTCTTCACTCATGGGACTACCGAGCTACAGGCTACTGAAGCCTGTGAGCAGAAGCCGATGATCCGAAGGGAGCCTGAGTCCTCGGGGGCCAGCTCTCGGTAGCCGCAGAAGAAGGGTCGGAGGGCAGGAGTTGCTTATACCCTGAACAGATTATGGAGTACAGTCTGGCCGAAGGTGCTGTCCTGGCGGGACTCCCTCTCCCAGCAATAATGTGAAGAGAAGGTATTTGCTGAAGACCAGGTTGCAGCCCGGCAAATGTCTGTCAAAGGCAATGAGCGCAGTGAAGCCACCAACACTGCCTTGGCACGGACGCCATGCATGGTGACCTGCCGATCCAGCGGGGCCCCAGCATTTGCTTGAGCGAAGGTGATGCAGTCCGGCACCCCGACGGAGAGGGTGCACTTGGTGACTGCAAGCCCCAGACGGTTAGGATCGTAGCGATGAAGAGCCGGTTGGACTTGCGATGATCCTGGGTGCACTGCAGGTAGAAGGCGAGATTCCTCTTGCAGTTGAGTGTATGCAAAACTGCCAATGCCTGGTCAGCATGAGGTCTCGGGAAGAAAGTCGGTAAGACTATCTCCTGGTTGAGATGGAAATCTGAGACAACTTTCGGAAGGAACTTAGGGTGAGTCCAGAGGACCACCCTGTTCCTGGAGAACCTGATGAAAGGGGCCCCGGCCACGAGGGCTTGCAGCTCGCCGAGCCAAGGTCACGCCACCAGGAAGACTACCTTCCAGGAGAGGTGATGAAGTCAGCACGTCTCCACTGGCTCGAAGGGCAGCTGCGTTGGCTGCATGAGCACAATGTTCAGGTCCCACTCCGCTGGCAGAGGCCAGACAGGGGGTTTGGAAAGCAAGAGTCCCCGCATGAAGCGGGAGACCAGAGGCTGGCCCGAGAGGGATTTTTATTTATTTATTTAGACAGATTTGTATACCACCGTATCCTTCAATCAAAGTGGTCACATCACAATTGGAGGGTTACATTTAACATGAGGGTACTTAACAACATTATACAATGAACTCGTATGTCTAGTTGGGATGAGTGGATATCGAGTTGGCGGAGGTAGTTGCATTTCTGTTCGGGTGGAGACTGTTGTCTGTTTGCTCATAGGCTTCTGTAAAGAGCAGGGTTTTAAGAGCCTTGCAGAAGTCTGTGATGTCATTTAATGCCCTCAGGCTCATTGGGAGGGAGTTCCAAAGAGGGGATGCCAGTAGTGAAGGAGCTCTTTTTGAAGTTGTTTGTTTAGTTTTTTGTGATATCCTGCAGGTGTGCCGATCATGTTATCATTATTGGTCCTTCTTGGTCTATTGCTGATATCCCTTGTTATGATGTCTTGGAGTGCATCTGCCGAGAGATGGTGAAAGATTTTAAAGATGATAAGGACTGTTTTAAATTTTGCTCTGGGCATCATTGGGAGCCAGTGCAGTAAGACGGGGGTGATGTACTCAGTTCTTGGAGTGTCTGTAATGATGCGTGATGCAGTGTTTTGCACCATTTGGAGTGGGTGTAAGACAGGGGTCCTCAAACCTTTTAAACAGGGGGCCAGTTCACTGTCCCTCAGACAGTTGGAGGGCCGGACTATAGTTTAAAAAAAAAAACTATGAACAAATTCCTATGCACACTGCACATATCTTATTTTGAAGTAAAAAAACAAAACGGGAACAAATACAATATTTAAAATGAAGAACAAGTAAAGTTAAATCAACAAACTTACCAGTATTTCAATGGGAACTATGGGCCTGCTTTTGGCTAATGAGATGGCCACAAATGGTCTGCCAGTGCACGCTATTAGCTTGGCAACTTGAAAACTTGCTCAGTGATGAAATATTTAGCTGCTTCTGCTTCACAAAAGTATTTTGCTGAGTTGTCAATGTATTTTTCAGTTTTAATATTTTATCTTTTCTCACTTCTCCGACCAAACAATCATATTTATCTTTATGTTGAGTTTCATAGTGTCGACGCAAATTGTATTCTTTGAACACAGACACTATATTCTGGCATATCAAACACACAGCTCTTTCCTTGTACTGCATGAAAAAGTAATCATAAGTCCACTGTTCTTTGAATATCCTACACTCCGAGTCAATTTTTCTCTTTCTTGATATCATTGTTTCCTAGGGATTCCAAATTGCTATTAGTAAAATACCAATATATATATATATATATATATATACAGCGCTACAAAAACAATATACCAGCAATAACTTTGCCCACACAGAGACATACAGACTGCACTGCCCATCAGTGCAGTCTGATCAGCGTCCATCAATGCAGCCTTGTTCTTACCTTGGTCCTCAGGCAGCAGCAGGCTCTGCACGCCCCCCTCCCCCCATACCTCCGTCCAGCGCTGCCTGCTCTTTCGCTGCTGCTGCCCTCTGTTTTTTTTCACGGAGGTGCCAGCAGCAGGGAAAGAGCAGGCAGCGCTGGATGGAGGTATGGGGAGGAGAAGGGGGGGCATGTGCCCGATCTGAAAGGCACCGGCACTTTAAGCAGATCTGTCCCTCCTTGACATCGAGTGGGAGGAGGGAGGGACCAGATCTGCTTAAAGAGGATTGGGGAGTGCATTTCGGCTGCCTGCTATTGTCCTTCCAGCAGCGGCAGGGCAACAGCAGACAGCTGAAATACGCCTACCAAGCCATTCCGTAGTGCAGAGCAGAACCAGGACATTCACCCACAGAACTCAATAATATTAAAAAAAAAATCTGATTCTGATCAACAACAACCACTATTCTCCAGTACCAGACATATTGCGAACTAATAAAAATCCCTACAACAAAGAGCAAACCCACCATACCATACCATATCAGCACCCCCCTCCCCACCCCCCAGTCAGCCCTAGCCCCTAGTTTTCTTCCAGGGCCAGCAGCACTCTCCTCCCCTCCCCCATTAGCCCATTTCCAGTCCTATCCCCCTTCAGCCCATTACCAGTCCTAAACACCCCCATCAGCCCACTTCCAGTCTTAACCCCCCCATCAGTCCATTACCAGTCCTAAACACCTAGCGACATCAACTTAAACACAAAGTAAAACCGGTGCAGACTGCGGAGCCTTCACGTGCAGCGGCGTCCCGCCCCCAAAGGAAGTAACTTCCGTTGTATGCAAAGGAAGTTACTTCCTTTGGGGGCGGGACGCCGCTGCACGTGAAGGCTCCGCAGTCTGCACCGGTTTTACTTTGTGTTTAAGTTGGATTATTTTTTTAGAAGTTGAAGTGAGGCGGCTACTTTGGGGGCAAAAATGCTGCCTTTGACATTTCTCCGCCTGAGGCAGACGCCTCACTTCGCCTCATGGTAGAGCCGCCCCTGAGGACAGGCAGCGGCGGCAAAAACACCCGGCAGGCCAGAGAAATGTCCTCGGCGGGCTGCATGTGGCCTGCGGGCCGTAGTTTGAGGACCCCTGGTGTAAGATCTGCTGAGGGAGGCCTTGATATAACAAGTTTCCGTAATCAAGCAGAGGTGTGATGAGTGCTTGGCACACTGTGTGGAAGAGGTCCTGGCGGAGTATTGGCTTGATCTTTCTGATGATCCTCAAATGTTGTTAGGCCTTATTTGCGGTTTTGGTGATGTGGGATTTCAGGTTCAGAGTTCTGTCCATTGTGATGCCCAAGTACTTAACTTCATCTTTGACTACTATGAGTTTGTCTAGAATGCTGATAGTTTGTGGTAGAATTAAGGTGGAGTTCCTGGTGACGAACATTGCCTCAGTTTTATCGTAGCTGACCGTCAGGTTATTGGCTGTGAGCCAGGCATTCAGGTCTTCAAGGCATCTATTTTGTTGTGGTGTTAAGTGCTAGTAGGTTGATTGGAGCATACACCATGATGTCGTCAGCATATATGTGATAATGGAGTTTGTGGCGTTTGATGTTGCATATGGGCTGGATGTAAATATTAAATAGCATTGATGACAGGGATGAACCTTGTGGTATTCCCTGCGTGACGGGGAATTGCAGTCATTTATTTTGGGCACATTTGACTTGTTGCGTTTGATCTTCCAAGTAGGAAATAAACCACTTCAGTAAACCTCAATGGGGAAGAGGTTTGTTGAAATGGCGCTCAGGTGAACCTTGACAGAATTGGATTTTAGCCCCACCTGCGAAAGGTGGAGGAGGTACTGGAGAACCCACCGGGTGGAGCAGGAGAACGGATCGATCTGGAGCTTGGAGCACCACACCGAGAAATGCCGCCACTTGAAGGTGTAGGCCCGCCTCGAAGGGTCCTTCCTCGAAGCAAGCAGGACTTCCTCGATCTCCTCTGGGAGGAGCAGCGAGGCTAAAGAGACCCACTCAGCCACCAAGCTGTTAGGGATAGTGAGCCCAGGCTCGGTTGAAGCACCCGTCCCTCCTCCTGTGTCAGCAGACCCAAGGCACTGCCGAGGAGAGTCGGAGTAGCAGCGGGAACCAAGGCTGGTGAGGCCACGAGAGAGCCACAAGGATCACAGAGGCTGGGTCCCGCTGAATTTTGTGGAGGGTCTTTGCAATGAGAGGAGTGGGGGGAAACGCATACAGAAACCCGTAGGTCCAGCTCAGAAGGAACGCGTCTGGTGCTACCCTGCTCAGGTGTGGTAATGGCCCGCAAAAACAGGGGAGGTGTGCATTCGTCGGACTGGTGAAGAGATCTATGGACGGACTCCCCCAGTGGCAATACAGATGGAGAACCACCTCTGGACTCAGGCACCACTCATGCGGGCAGAGAAGCCTGCTGAATCTGTCTGCGAGGATGTTGTCTTGGCCTGGGAGGTAGACCGCTCTTAGTGTCATGTCCTGGCGTACAGCGAAGGAGCAGAGGACTGCCTTCCGACAGAGGAGGTAGGAACCCGTACCCCCTTCCTTAACATAAGAACATAAGATATGCCATACTAGGTCAGACCAAGGTCCATCAAGCCCAGTATCCTGTTTCCAACAGTGGCCAATCTAGGTCATATGTACCTAGCAGTTTCCCCAAAAGACACAGGTTCCGCAATGCTTGTACTGGGTCAAGCATTGATATCCTGGGTCCCTTCTTAATAATGGTTTATGGACCTTTCCTCCAGGAACTTGTCCAAACCTTTTTTCAACCCAGCTACACTAACAGCCTTTACTACATCCTCCGGTAACAAATTCCAGAGTTTGATTACACGTTGAGTGAAGAAATATTTTCTTTTATTAGTTTTAAATAGTTTACCCTGTAGCTTCATTGCATGTCCCCTAGTCTTTCTATATTCTGATAACGTAAACAATCGATCTACGTTTACCCGTTCCACTCCGTTTATTAATTTATAGACTTCTATCATATCTCCCCTCAGCCGTCTCTTTTCCAGGTTAAAGAGACCTAATCTTTTTAGCCTTTCTTCATAGGAGTATCCTTCCATCCCCTTTACCATTTTGGTAGCTCTTCTCTGAACCTATTCTAATAACGCTATATCCTTTTTAAGATACAGCGACCAGAATTGCACACAATATTCAAGGTGCGGTCTCACCATGGAACGATATAGAGGCATTATAATATCTTTTGTTTTATTTTCCATTCCTTTCCTTATGATACCTAGCATTCTATTTGCTCTCTTGGCTGCTGCTGCACACTGGACCGAGGGTTTTAACATGCTATCCACAATGACGCCTAAATCTTTTTCCTGGGTGGTGGTTCCTAATGTGGAACCTTGCATCGTGTAACCATGGTTTGGGTTGTTCTTCCCTAGGTGCATAACTTTGCACTTGTCCACATTAAATTTCATCTGCCATTCTGATGCCCAGTCTTCCAATTTATCAAGATCCTCTTGCAAGTTTCCACAATCCTCTTGGGTTTTAACAACTTTAAATAGTTTTGTGTCATCTGCAAATTTGATAACCTCGCTCGTTATTCCACTTTCCAGGTCATTTATGAATATGTCAAAAAGCAGTGGATCCTGCACAGATCCCTGGGGTACACCACTATTCACTTTTCTCCATTGGGAAAATTGGCCATTTAGCCCAACCCTCTGCTTTCTATCTTTTAACCAGTTCTTGATTCACAGTAGTACACTGCCTCCTATCCCATGACTCTTTAGTTTTGCCAAAAGTCACTGATGAGGGACCTTGTCAAAGGCTTTCTGAAAGTCCAGATACACTATATCAACCGACTCACCTTTGTCCACCTGTTTATTCACACTTTCAAAAAAACATAATAGATTAGTAAGACAAGATCTTCCTTGTCTAAAACCATGTTGGCTGTCTCCCATTAGGCCATGACTATCTACATGCTGAGTAATTTTATTCTTTATGATGGTTTCTACCATTTTTCCCGGTACTGACGTGAGGCTCACCGGTCTGTAGTTTCCCGGATCACCCCTGGAACCCTTTTTAAAAATTGGCGTTACATTGGCGATCCTCCAATCTTCAGGTATTACAGATGATTTTAATGAAAATTCACAGATTACTAATAGCAGGTCTGCAATCTCATATTTCAGTTTTCAACACCCTCGGATGTATACCATCCGGCCCAGGTGATTTGCTACTCTTCAGTTTATCTAATAGTTGTAATATATCTTCCCGATGTATCGATATTTCCTTCAATTCTTCCGCACCTTTAAATACCACTTCAGTCATGGGTAACATCCCTACATCTTCCTCAGTAAAGACCGAAGCAAAAAATTCATTCAGTCTCTCCGCTATTGCCTTGTCACCTCTTAGTGCCCCTTTAACTCCTCTATCATCTAATGGACCAACTGACTCTCTCACAGGTTTTTTGCTAAGAATGTACTTGAAAAAATCTTTATTTTGCGGTTTTGCTTCCGCAGCAAGCTTCTTCTCAAATTCTCCCTTTGCCTGCTTTATCAATGCCTTGCATTTGACTTGCCAGTGCTTGTGCTGTTTCCAGGTTTCGTCATTTGGCTCTTTTTTCCATTTCTTGAAAGATGCTTTTTTGGCAACAGCCTCTGACCTCACCTTTAAACCATGCTGGCAGTTTTTTGGACTTCCTTCCACTTTTCTTAAAGTGTGGAATACAGCTGGTTTGGGCTTCCGAGATAGTATTTTTCAACAACACCCAAGCTTGATGTAAGTCTTTAACCTTTGCAACTGTTCCGTTTAGTCTTTTCTTAACTATTTTCCTCATTTTATCATAGTCTCCCTTTCGAAAGTTAAAAGGTAGTACTGTGGATTTCCTTACTATCTCTCCTCCACTAATTAAATCAAAGGTGATCATGCTATGATCACTATTGCCAAGTGGCCCCAACACCCTTATTTCTTGCACTAGATCTGGTGTTCCACTAAGGACTAGGTCTAATATGGCTTCCCCTCTGGTCGGTTCATGAACCAGCTGCTCCAAGAAGCAGTCATTTATGTCGTCTAGGAACTTTATCTCCCTAGCATGTCCTGCCATGACACTGACCCAGTCGATACCAGGGTAATTGAAATCACCCATTATTATTACTGCGCTATAACCTTTGTTAGCTTCCTTGATTTCTTTGAGCATTTCATCATCCATTTGTTCATTCTGGCCAGGCGGTCGATAGTACACCCCCACTGCCATCGCCTTCCCCTTTTTACATGGAATTTCAATCCATAGAGATTCTACAGCAAATTTTGTTTCCTGCAAAACTTTAATCCTTTCTGACTCAATGCCCTCTCTAACATAGAGCGCAACCCCTCCACCAATTTGATCAGCTCTATCATTACGATATAGTTTGTATCCAGGTATCACAGTGTCCCACTGGTTGTCCTCCTTCCACCATGTCTCTGATATTCCAATCATATCTAACCTCTCATTTAGTGCTATATATTCTAACTCTCCCATCTTATTTTTTTAGACTTTTCCTTGTTTATGTAGAACATTGCAACCTTGTTGTCGGTCTGCACGAGCACCGACTTGCCTTGCAAGCCGTGCGCAAAGACCTTCAGAGCTAACCAGACCACTTGAACTCGAGTAGGTTGATCTGCTGCAAGGATTCCTCAAGTGACCATTGTCCCTGGGTAAGGAGGTTGTCACAGTGGGCTCCCCAGCCCGACAGCAAGGCATCTGTTGTCAAGATGAGCTCGTGTGGTGGGGTCTGGAAGGGCATGCCCCAAAAGAGGCTTTGGGGATTCCACCACCACTCCACGGAACTGGATACTCAGCGTGAGACAGAGATGGGGTCCCAGAGCCGGCCCGAAGCCTGGGACCATTGCGCTCTGAGGCAGCATTGAGCCGCTTGCATATGCATGCAAGTGTGGGGAATGACATGCACAGTCGAGGCCATGTGCACCAGAAGGTGCAGCATGGTCCGCTCCGAGACTCTGGATCGGCCTTGGATCTCTGCAGCCAGAACACGGAGGTGGTCGCCCGTTCTGTGTCGAGCAGAGTGCCAATGAACTCCAGTGTCTGCACCGGCTCGAGATCGGACTTGGAGTAGATTATCAGAAAACCCAGACACTCGAGGAGGAGGACTGTGCGCGATGCTGAAAGGCGAGCCTCCTCTGCCAATGCACCCATGAAGAGCCAATTGTCTAGGTACGGGTAGACTGATATGCCCAGCAGCCGGAGGTGGGCTGCAGCTGCTGATGGGCATTTTGCGAAGACCCGCAGAGCAGACATGAGCCCGAAGGGGAGCACTCTGTACTGGAAGTGATCCCCCTTCACCCTGAAATGCAGGTACTTCCTGTGCTTGGGGTGGGCAGGGATGTGAGCGTAAGCATCTCTGAGGTCCAAGGATCATAGCCGATCACCCTGCTGGAGGAAGGGCAGTAGGATGCCAAGCGATAGCATTCTGAACTTCTCTTGCACTAGGAAATTGTTTAGGTTCCTGAGATCAAGGATGGGGCGCACGCCCCCAGTCCTCTTCGGAACAAGGAAGTAACGGGCATAAAACCCCCGACCTCGAAGGTGTGGGGGAACCCTTTTGACTGCCTGTTGACCGAGGAGGTTGTTCAACTCTTGCTGCAGGAAAGCCTGGTGCGAAGGGAGCCGAGAAGGCTCTGCTGGTGAGAAGCGAGGAGGGAGTCCTGTCCAGACGAAGGCAATAGCCATCCCTGACTACCTGGAGGACCCAGGTGTGCAATGTGATAGCCTCCCATTCGGGGGCGAAGAGGGAAAGACATCCCTCCACCGGCAGGATGCTGCTGAGGGGCGAGAGGCTATGTGTTTGGCGTCAAAACCCAGGGGCTGGCTGTGATGGCGCCGGTGGTTGGGTCTTGGGTCCCTTAGGTTTCCGGTAATCCTGAGCTCCCCCTTTACCTTGACCACTGGGCGCCGGTGCAGGGATGGGGGGGGGGGTAGGATGGGTATCCCTGGTACAGGAGCCCTTCCTCTGGAAGAAGGGCTTCTTACTGTGCTGCTTCTTCTGAGGAAGGGTTGAGGTTTTGTGAGAGACGGGTGCGGGTCATGAACTCAGTCTCGATCTCAGCCGCTTTGTCCTCCATGGATTCACTGGGCTCCAATGCCAGTCATTGCCACACGGGCAGAAGATTCTAATCAGTCATGTGCGGCGTGGGAAAGGTATTTCAAGCAATCGACGACTGATCCCAAGAGTGTCTGAAAACAGAGAAAGTGTTCACACCTCTGAGATCCGTGGAGAAACTGCTGAGCTCTTTAGCGAGTAATGAAGGAACATACCCAGGCTGGTATGCCTGGATGCGGCATGCCAACATTGATCCCTGGTAGGCCTTGCGCCTGAGGGCATCAAGGGCACGGGATTCTCTACCAGGCGGGACCGAAGAGTGCGAATTCGGACTCTTCTACTTCCGCATCACGGATTCCACTACCATGGAGGTATGGGGAAATTGGGTCTTTTGAAACCTAGGGCCACGCTGGACTCTGTACATGGTATAGTGTCTTTTACTGACAATAGGGACCAAGGCGGGTACTTCCCACATGTGGAGGAGCAGCCGGGTCAAGATGGACAGCACAGGGACCATGAGAGACTCCCCAGGGGGAGACTCGTATAGCAAAATGTTGAGTTCCTCTGACCTTGGTTCTTCCTCCAGTCTGAGTGAGCAGATTGAGGGCCCGAGCCATATCCCGCACAAATACCAAGAAGGAGGTATCTTCGGGAGGTGACCGCCTTTGTGAGGCAGGTGGAGACGGGTCAGAAAGAAGATCCCTATGGGCGCGGGTTTCAGGGGACGTGTCCCTGTCCGACTCCCAGCCCATGAGGTCCGAGAAGAACTCAGAGTCGGGCTGATCCCCATGTCCCGTGGCCGAGGCCTGCTTGGAGCCAGAGGCACTGACTTTGGAAGACCTCGTCCCCGAGGAACAGGATGGCAAGTGAGACTGGTGTCAAGGACCCTCACGAGGCCCATGGCTCTCGGGGGTTTCCAAGGCAGTTTTCGGGACCGCAGACGAGGGCCCCTCGGACTCAAGGCGTGGGCCAGCCATGCTGGGCAGAAGCGCCTGCTGGGTAGCTAGGAAGGCAGAAATGCTGCGCTTTAGTGGCAGCATATGGGACTCCCACTCGGGAGTGGATCCCTGGTACGCCGATGCCGGGGTTACCGGGTCTGGCGTGGAGGAGGAGAGGGGGTCCTCATTGGGACAACCCTCAGGAGACCAGGCGCCATCGCCGGAGGCCTCCATATCTGTACGAGGTACCTTTCGAGGTGGCTCCTTGTTGGACTCTCGGGAACCCTAGGGAGGGCTACGGGAATGAGGGTGAGACTGCTCACGCTTATCCAGAGCCCCAGACAGCGACTTTGAGGTCTTCTTCTTTTTTCGCCGTTCCACCTCGGGCGAACCCTGGTCGGAGTGATGCCTAGGACGCGGAGTCACTGCAGGGGACCCAACAAGTGGTGGATTGGTGGAGCGGGCCGCTACCGGAGACCCCGGGGCTGCCTTATGGAAAATGTCATCAGACTTCTGCTTACGGCTTAGCAAGGCTTTAGTGGGCATTTTCTTACAGAGTGAGCAGAGCTCCGGGTTGTGATCAGCTCCAAGGCACCGCAGACAACAGTCATGGATGTCCATGAGCGATATATTTTTGGAGCATCTGTCACATTTTTTGAAGCCAGTGGCCATGGGGGCAAAAAGAGCCCCTGCGAGGTCGAATGCCCTCAAGGCCAGTGGTTAGAAAAAGGGCATGAAAAAGGCCCGAAGCAAGAAAAAGGGGATCCCCTGGTCCACAGCCGAAGCGGAGGTGCTGGGGAGGACGGGAGAGGATCGGTGCAACCAGAAAAAAGGCTGAAGGGCCAGGAAAGAAAAAGCTTTTTCAGAGGGACGAGGACGTGTGTCCAAAGGGTTCCACAGAAAAAGGGAGACTGTGCAACATGGCGGGAAGAGAACTGTGTGGCAGCAATCCCAAAGGCTTTCTTTGAAAGCTGAGGAATTGCTCCATATGGGTTCAGTTGGTGCTGTCGTCACCCATAAGCGAGGACTGACTTCCTACTTGTTCCTGCAGAACTAGGTAGATCACATCTATCGCATGCCCTTGATCTAGTTCTCTGGTCACCCAGTCAAAGATTCAATCTGATTTGTTTGGCATGATCATCCTTTGGTAAAACCATGTTGCCTCGGATCATGCAACCTACTGATTTCAAGAAAGTCCACTATTTGCTCTTTCAGGAGCACCTCCATTACTTTTCCCGCTACCGAGGTAAAGCTCACCAGCCTGTTTGTCAATTCTTCCCTATTACCACTTTTGTGAAGAGATACTACATCAGCCTTTCCTCCATTCCTGTGAAACTTCTCCTGTCTCCAAGGATCAATTAAAAACATTCTTTAAAGGCCCTGCAAGAACCTGGGATGTATCCCATCTGGTCCCATGGCCTTGTCCACTTTCAGTTTTGCAAGCTGTATAAACATCTTCTGTGAATGGTGTAGTTATCTATACCATTCCTATCTGTATATTTGTCAATCACAGGTGGTCCTTCTCCAGGATTTTCTTTAGTAAAAACAGAACAGAAAGTATTTATTTAGCATTTTTGCTTTTTCAAGGTCACTTTTCACAAATCCGTTCTCGGCACTTTTGAGTCTTGCAATTCCATCTCTTAGCTTCCTCTTCTCCTGAATATACCAAAAAAAAGTTTTGTCATCACGCTTTAGATCTTTAGCTGTCTCTTCTTCTGCCTTTGATTTTACTATCCTTATGTCTCTTTTTGTCTTTTTTAGCTCTATCCTGTATTCTTTTCTGTGTTCCTCTGTTTGCGAACTTCTAAATTTTGTGAAAGTTGTGTTTTTTGCCTTTGTTTGTGTACACTTCTTTGGAAAACCAAATATGTAAGGAAAGTAAATAAAAACAAGAGGAAAAGGAAACCTATGTACCTGTTGCCCCTTTTATTGACTCATTTAGTTTAGGCCACTGCAATTCCAGTTCCCTTATACCCTCCCACCCTGCCAACTCCTCCTTCAGGTACTTGGCCATTTTACTGAAGTCAGTGTTTCTGAATTCTAGGACTTTGAGCTTGCTGTGGTTGGACTCTGCCTTGGCTTTTATCTCACACCACACCGTGTGATGATCGTTGCTGCTCACATGGGCACCCACCCAGACATTTGACACGCTATCTCCGTTGGCGAGAACTAAATCCAACAGCGAACTTTCCCTGGTTGGCTCCCTCACCAATGCATCTTGGAAGGCAGTCACAATCTTTTTACTACTTTCCAGATTTGCAGAAGGAATATTCCAATCCACATTGGGTAGATTAAAGTCACCCAATATGATTACTTTCCCCTTCAGGCTACCTTTGCAATATCCAGGTGCCAGGAACAAACTACCTGAATCTGTACTCTTTTCAAATCCAGGCTGAAAACTCACCTCTTCACTGCCTCTTTCGGATCTTACATAAGAACATAAGATATGCCATACTGGGTCAGACCAAGGTCCATCAAGCCCAGTATTCTGTTTCCAACAGTGGCCAATCTAGGTCATATGTACCTAGCAGTTTCCCCAAGGGACACAGGTTCCACAATGCTTGTATTGGTTCAAGCATTGATATCCTGGGTCCCTTCTTAATAATGGCTTATGGACCTTTCCTCCAGGAACTTGTCCAAACCTTTTTTAAACCCAGCTACACTAACAGCCTTTACTACATCCTCCGGTAACAAATTCCAGAGTTTGATTACACGTTGAGTGAAAAAATATTTTCTTTTATTGGTCTTAAATAGTTTACCCTGTAGCTTCATTGCATATCCCCTAGTCTTTCTATATTCTGATAATGTAAACAATCGATCTACGTTTACCTGTTCCACTCCGTTCATTAATTTATAGACTTCTATCATATCTCCCCTCAGCCGTCTCTTTTCCAGGTTAAAGAGCCCTAACCTTTTTAACCTTTCTTCATAGGAGTATCCTTCCATCCCCTTTACCATTTTGGTGGCTCTTCTCTGAACCTTTTCTAATAACACTATATCCTTTTAAAGATACGGCGACCAGAATTCCACACAATATTCAAGGTGCGGTCTCACCATGGAACGGTATAGAGGCATTATAATATCTTTTGTTTTATTTTCCATTCCTTTCCTTATGATACCTAGCATTCTATTTGCTCTCTTGGCTGCCGCTGCACACTGGGCTGACGGTTTTAACATGTTATCCACAATGACGCCTAAATCCTTTTCCTGGGTGGTGGTTCCTAATGTGGAACCTTGCATTGTGTAACAATAGTTTGGGTTGTTCTTCCCTAGGTGCATCACTTTGCACTTGTCCACATTAAATTTCATCTGCCATTTTGATGCCCAGTCTTCCAATTTATCAAGATCCTCTTGCAATTTTCCACAATCCTCTTGGGTTTTAACAACTTTAAATAGTTTTGTGTCATCTGCAAATTTGATAACCTCACTCGTTATTCCACTTTCCAGGTCATTTATGAATATGTCAAAAAGCAGCAGACTCAGCACAGATCCCTGGGGTACACCACTATTCACCTTTCTCCATTGGGAAAATTGGCCATTTAGCCCTACCCTCTGGTTTCTATCTTTTAACCAGTTCCTGATCCACAATAGTACACTGCCTCCTATCCCATGACTCTTTAATTTTGCCAAAAGTCTCTGAGGGACCTTGTCAAAGGCTTTCTGAAAGTCCAGATATACTAATATCAACTGACTCACCTTTGTCTACTTGTTTATTCACTCCTTCAAAAAAACATAACAGATTAGTAAGACAAGATCTTCCTTGTCTAAAGCCATGTTGGCTGTCTCCCATTAGGCCATGACTTATCTACATGCTGAGTAATTTTATTCTTTATGATGGTTTCTACCATTTTTCCCCAGTACTGACATCAGGCTCACCAGTCTGTAGTTTCCCGGATCACCCCTGGAACCCTTTTTAAAAATTGGTATTACATTGGCGATTCTCCAATCTTCAGGTATTAGAGTTGATTTTAATGATAGTTCACAGATTACTAATAGCAGGTCTGCAATCTCATATTTCAGTTCTTTCAACACCCTTGGATGTATACCATCCGGCCCAGGTGATTTGCTACTCTTCAGTTTATCTAATAGTTGTAATACATCTTCCTGATGTATCGATATTTCCTTCAATTCTTCCGCACCTTTAAATACCACTTCAGTCCTGGGTAATATCCCTACATCTTCCTCAGTAAAGACCGAAGCAAAGAATTCATTCAGTCTCTCCG
Source organism: Ichthyophis bannanicus (assembly GCA_033557465.1). Classification (NCBI taxonomy): domain Eukaryota; kingdom Metazoa; phylum Chordata; class Amphibia; order Gymnophiona; family Ichthyophiidae; genus Ichthyophis; species Ichthyophis bannanicus. Next base: position 62,816,075 of record CM066045.1, read on the forward strand.
CTATCGCCTTGTCACCTCTTAGTGCCCCTTTAGCTCCTCTATCATCTAATGGACCAACTGATTCTCTCACAGGTTTTTTGCTACGAATGTACTTGAAAAATCTTTATTTCACGTTTTTGCTTCCGCAGCAAGCTTCTTCTCAAATTCTCCCTTTGCCTGCTTTATCAATGCCTTGCATTTGACCTGCCAGTGCTTGTGCTGTTTCCAGGTTTCGTCGTTTGGCTCTTTTTTCCATTTCCTGAAAGATGCTTTTTTGGCAACAACAGCCTCTCTGACCTCACCTTTAAACGATGCTGGCAGTTTTTTGGACTTCCTTCCACTTTTCTTAAAGCGTGGAATACAGCTGGTCTGGGCTTCCAAGATAGTATTTTTCAACAACACCCAAGCTTGATGTAAGTCTTTAACCTTTGCAACTGCTCCTTTTTAGTTTTTTCTTAACTATTTTCCTCATTTTATCATAGTCTCCCTTTCGAAAGTTAAAAGGTAGTACTGTGGATTTCCTTACTATCCCTCCTCCATTAATTAAATCAAAGGCGATCATGCTATGATCACTATTGCCAAGTGGCCCAACACCCTTATCTCTTGCACTAGATCTGGTGTTCCACTAAGGACTAAGGGGCTTGTTTACAAAGCCGCGGTAGTGGTTCGCGATCGCGATCGCAGCCGCGGCCCCATTGAAATCAATGGGGCCGCGGCTCCGATTACGATCGCAAGCCGCTACCGCGGCTTTGTAAACAAGCCCCTAAGTCTCTAATATGGCTTCCCCTCTGGTCAGTTCATGAACCAGCTGCTCCAAGAAGCAGTCATTTATGTCATCTAGGAACTTTATCTCCCTAGCATGTCCTGCCGTGACACTGACCCAGTCGATACCGGGGTAATTGAAATCACCCATTATTATTACCGCGCTGTAATTTTTGTTAGCTTCCTTGATTTCTTTGAGCATTTCATCATCCATTTGTTCATTTTGGCCAGGCGATCGATAGTACACCCCCACTGCCATCGCCTTCCCCTTTTTACATGGAATTTCAATCCATAGAGATTCTACGGCAAATTTTATTTCCTGCAAAACTTTAATCCTTTCTGACTCAATGCCCTCTCTAACATAGAGCGCAACCCCTCCACCAATTTTATCAGCTCTATCATTACGATATAGTTTGTACCCAGGAATCACAGTGTCCCACTGGTTGTCCTCCTTCCACCATGTCTCTGATATTCCAATCATATCTAACCTCTCATTTAGTGCTATATATTCTAACTCTCCCATCTTATTTTTTAGACTTATAGCATTTGCATACAAGCAATTTTAGAGACTGTATTTTATTCATATTAATTTGGCTATTGGTAGACATGGGTAATTTGGGATCTTTAAGCTCTGTCTGCTCCATACTCGAGGGCATTTGGGCTACTTTACTCTTTTTTGGAACCTCTCTGCTTTTGGTAGTATCCTTCAAGGATACATTCATCTTTTGACTCACCTGATCTCCTTTGTGTTTCCTTACCATTCCCCCCAGATGTATCCCATGTCTACAGCTACTATGTTGTTTGCCTTGACTAGATTGTAAGCTCTGATGAGCAGGGACTGTCTCTTACATGTCTGTGCAGTGCTGCGTACGTCTTGTAGCACTATACAAATGCTCAGTAGTAGTAGTAATATCAATAATCAATTTCTTCAGTTTGAGTTGGAGGCCTGTAGACTACACCAGTATTTTATTTATTTAGCAGAACTTATATACCGCTTTTCACCGGGTCAAAGCGGTTTACGGTGAACAGAAGAGATTCAAATTACATAGAACAACCAACTATGTACAAGGAACATTGTAACTACATACAAGTATCGAGTAGGTCCATAGTATCAGTATGGATGATAGTGCCATCTCCTCTTTCCAACACAATCCACAGCACTTCTTTTCCCCCACGTGCTTTTGACATATAGGGCTTCTCCTCCACCTCCTTTTCTACCCTCTCTATCTCTTCTAAATAAATTATAGTCAGCAATGGCTATATCCCATTCATGTGACTTGTTAAACCATGTTTCTATAATGGCCACAATGTCCATTTCCACCATTAGGACTTGCAGGTCTGAAACTTTGTTGGCTAGGCCCATATAATTAAAAAACAGGCATATCCAGTCCTGCTTTTATCCCCATTCCCCCATTGCATTTATGGACTCCTAGTTTCTGCTGTTCGTGGAGGTATTGGAACTACAAGTCCAGAGACACAATAGAGATAAACCAGGACCTCTTCATCGATCTCTACGCATCACGCCATTGCTGCTTTTGGGACGATGCCAAGCAGAATCCGTCTTAAACAAGAGTGACCTGGGCTTGGTCTCATGCCTCCTTTCAATTGACTCCCAAAATTGCCTTTCCCCTGGTTTACGCGTAAAAGAGAAAAAAATAGATTGTGAAAAACAAGCAAAGAGGAGCCTGAGGCAGGTTTGAGTTTCCACTCGGGCTGCTGTGTTTTGACAGGAGAAGCAAATGTAATAGACTTAAATATTGTAAATACCGAGCTCTGTCTGCCAGAGGCAGCAATTCACATTTCCTTTCATATTTCTATCATCTGTGGTTTGGATTTGAAAACAGTGTCATAAGGGCTGAACAGATGGTATGTTCAGGAACTGAAAGGCTTCAGGATTGCCATATCGTATGGCTCCTATAACTGGGGACTGGGGAAGTGCTTTTCCCTTAAATTCTACAATCTACAGGGTTTCTTTCAGGGGACCTTTACATTGTTTCTAACATCCTATTCCTGAGGGAAGAGGAGAGATCTCTACTACATTTCGGAAAGGGGGGGGGGGCGGCATATACTAAGTTCTACATTGAGCTCACACCTTTTTCAATAGTATTTCAAGATATGTTACAATCGGGTACAGGTTCCTGTCCCAAGAGAGCTTACACTCTGACAGTCTGATGCAGAACCACATGTCGGCATTAACGCAGGTATCTGCACGGTGTTTACACCACATTTTCAGCACTAGTGTGGGTGCAGAATGCAGGAAGGAATCTAACGTGAGCATAAACACTGCGCTAATGGCAGTGCGCTGCGCATGTCCATCGATGGATATGCATGGCAATGAAGCAATTAGTCATGCATCGCCGATGCAGTGAAGGACGTAGAAGACCAGAAGGCTGGACTTTATGTGAGATTTTAATGCAAGGTCTAAGGAGATGTTAGAGGTTAGCTCGAGGTCTGTTTTCAGTGCAGGTGAAGAATTTATGTCTGTTTCTTCAGCCCCTGCAACTTTTTTTCTAGCTTTGTGGAAGAGACTGCTGAAAAATAAACATCAGTGGAAGCGGGCTGGGACAATGTTATGCACGTGCGCTGGAATGCAATCTGGCGCATAAACACTGATATTATTCTGAGCAGAAGTTCCATTCAGAATAATATTTCTGTGTGCCAGACAGCTATCCAACATATGTGTGCAGGATATATAGGTGCTGCTATTGTAGACCCCTCTGAACATATTTATTTATTTAGACAGTTTTGTATACCACCTTATCCTTCAATCAAAGTGGTCACAACACAACTGGGAGATACATTTAACACAAGGGGATATGAGACACATACACTAATACTTACAGGGAACATGGGCAATGGAGGGTTAAGTGGCTTGTCCAAGACCACAAGGAGCACCTGTGGGACTAGAAATCCCAGTCCTTCCGGCCCAAGGTTGATGTCCTCTAGTGGGATTTGAAGCCCCAACCTTCTGGCCTGAGGTAGCTTGCCCCAACCACTAGGCCACTCCTCCCTCTGGCTTGCTCTCCTGATTTAGGGCAGAGCTAATTTGCATGCTGTTTGCTTGCAGCAGAAAGCCCTACACTGGAGCTTTAGCTGTAGCCAAGGCAGTGGAGGGTAAGTGACTTGCCCAAGATCACACAAGGAACAACAGTGGGATCTGAAGCCTGGCTTCCAGGTTGTAAGGCTGCTCTCTCCGTTTAATAATTTGCCAGCCAGTGCTGACCGCCCCCACTAAGGAATGGCATTTGCAGCATGTCAGCTTTACAAGGGGATTCTGTGTCAGCTACACAGTCCCATGGGGTGCAAGCCAATAGAAGGGCAGGAGCGGATAAGAAAGATCTGAATGAACATACAAGATGTTTCCAGAGGAACATATCAAGCGTCTGGAAAACTCCGTTATAAAGCCGCATTCCTATGTCACCCTTTTTCTTAATGCACCAAAAGCGTAGTTACTCACCTGTAACAGGTGTTCTCCAGGAGCAGCAGGAATCAGTCCTCACATATGGGTGACGTCGGTGCCGACGGAGCCCTCGCGGAGCAATTTTCCCCAGCTTTCAAAGAAAGCCTTTGGGAATTGCAGCGCGCATGCGCGGGTCCCTCTTCCCGCCCAAGGGTGCCATCTTGCTCAGTCAGATGACAAAGCTAAAAGACAGCAAAAAATAGCAAAAAACGAAAGCATAAAACAGCAACTCCAAGTGGAGGGGGGAGGGTTGTGACGACTCATACCTGATGCTCCTGGAGAACACCTGTTACAGGTGAGTAACTACGCTTTCTCCAGGACCAAGCAGGAAGTCAGTCCTCACATATGGGACTCCCAAGCTTAAGGCTACCGGAGACCCTAAGCACAAAAATGAGCTCCCTCAAGGTCATTAGCACAGAAGGAAGGAATCTTCTCTGAATATGTCTCCAACCGGTAGCCCAACATCCAGGACGGAGGGTAGGAGTTGCCTATACCTCGAAGAGGTTACGGAGGACTGCCTGTCCGAAAGCACTGTCCCTGCGGGACTCCCTCTCCAGGCAGTAATGGGCTGCAAAAGTCTGGCTTGAAGACCAAGTAGCGGCCCGGCAGATGTCTGCCAATGGAACAGAGCGGAGGTAATCTACCGACGTAGCCTTCGCCTGAACACGATGAGCTGTGACTCTACCTTCCAGCATGAGGCCGGCAGCCTCATACGCCCAAGCGATACAGTCCGCAATCCAGATGGACAGGGTACGCTTGGAGACAGGGAGCCCCAACTTGTTGGGGTCATAAGACATGAAGAGCTGAACAGCCTTTCGGTGCTCCCGCGTACGGTCAAGGTAGAAGGTCAACGCCCTTCTACAGTCCAGGGTATGCAGGACCATTTCAGCTCGGCTGGAGTGTGGCCTAGGAAAGTAGGTCGGAAGTACCACCTCCTGGTTGATGTGAAAAGGGGAAACCACTTTGGGAAGAAATTTAGGACTACCCGGTTCTTGTAGAACCTAGTGTAAGGAGGATCAGAAACCAGGGCCTGCAGCTCACTAATGCGTCTAGCCGAAGTGAGGGCTACCAAGAACAAGGTTTTCCAGGAAAGAAAACGTAGCGGACAGGTAGCCATAGGCTCAAAAGGCAGACAGGTAATCCGCTGCAACACCACATTAAGATCCCAGTCTGGGGCTGGCGGGCGCAAAGGTGGCTTAAGGAGAAGGAGGCCTCTGAGAAACCGAGCCACCAGAGGGTGGCTGGAAAGAGGTCTACCATCCACCGGCATGTGATGCGCAGAAAGAGCACTGAGGTGGACCTTTACCGAGTTGGACTTTAGTCCAAGGTTGGAGAGAGAGAGCAAGTACTGCAAGACCACTGATGCTGAACAGGAGAAAGGATCTTGAGACTGCTGAGTACACCAGACGGAGAACCGACGCCACTTGAGGGCGTAGGCCTTTCGGGTGGAGGGCCTCCTGGAGGCCAAGACGACCTCCTCCACATCTGGAGGTAGCTGCAGAGGAGCAAGGACTACCCTTTCAGCAGCCAGGCCATCAGATGAAGGGACCGGAGATTGGGGTGTAGGAGAGTCCCCTGATCCTGCGACAGGAGGTCGTGCTGAAATCCCAGTGGAAGAGGAGTGTCTACCGCTAGCTGCATCAGAAGCGGGAACCAAGGTTGTCTCGGCCACCGGGGAGCCACTAGGATCAGCGATGCTTTGTCTCTGAGAACCTTGAAGAGCGTCCGAGACACCAGTGGCATGGGAGGAAAGGCATACAAGAGGCCGGTGGACCATGGAATTAGAAAAGCATCCGCCGCTACCCGGAGAGGATGCGGCTGTCGAGAGCAGAATCTGGGCAGCTGCTGGTTCAGAGGACTGGCAAACAGATCCATGGTGGGGAGGCCCCACTTGAGAAAGATCCGCTGAACCACCAGCGGATCCAACCTCCACTCGTGCGGCTGGAGGATCCTGCTGAGCTTGTCTGCCAGGTAATTTTCTTGACCTGGGAGATAGACAGCCTTGAGGATGATGCCGTGGTGGACAGCCCAAGAGCATAGTTTTTGTGCCTCCTGACAGAGAAGGAAGGAGCCTGTTCCGCCTTGTTTGTTCACATAGAACATTGCAACCTGATTGTCTGTCTGTATCAGCACCGACTGGTGAGAAACCAGGTGAGAGAATGCTTTGAGTGCTAGGCGGATGGCTCTGAGCTCCAGGAAGTTTATCTGCTGAGGCCTTGAGTACATGTCCCCTGGCAATGTGCTCCCCAACCCAGGAGAGAAGCATCGGTCGTCAGGACCTGAGAATGCCTAGGGGGCTGAAAAGTCACTCCTAGTACCAGGTTTGGCAGATGACGCCACCATTATAGAGAAGAGACCAGCTGGTCGGAGATCTGTACGGAGTCTGCTAGGCTCCCCGTGGCCTGATGCGATTGCGAAGGCACCACTGAGCAGGACGCATGTTCAGTCGGGCATTGGGGGTCACATGGACCGTGGAAGCCATATGGCCGAGCAGTCGCAGAAAGTGCCTGGCTGAGACCAGCGCATTGCTGTGAAAGAGGCTGGCGAGATCCATGAGCCGCTTGGCCCTGTCCAGAGGGAGGAAGGCCCGCGCCTGAAGTGTGTCCAACCGGGCGCCGATGAACTCGAGATTTTGAGAGGGGAGCAAAGTGGACTTTGCGAAGTTTATGACAAAACCCAAGTGCTGGAGCAGAGCCACCGTGCGATGAGTGGCTTGAGTGGCCTCTTGGGAAGACTGGGCTCTGATGAGCCAGTCGTCCAGGTATGGGAACACAAACAGACCTTGAAGTTTCAGATAAGCCGCCACCACTGCGAGGCATTTGGTGAACACCCTGGGTGCGGAGGATAGGACAAAGGGCAGCACTCTGTACTGGTAATGATTTCCTCCCACAACAAATCTGAGATATTGTCTGTGGTCCGGATGAATGAGAATATGAGTATATGCATCTTTCAGATCCAAGGAGCATAGCCAGTCTCCCTGCTGGAGGTAGGGCAGCAGGATTCCAAGGGTAAGCATCTTGAACTTTTCCTTTGCAAGGAACTTGTTGAGGTTTCGCAAGTCCAGGATGGGTCTGAGGCCTCCAGTTCTTTTTGGAATCAGGAAGTACCTGGAGTAAAACCCTTGGCCCTTCTGGTGGTGGGGCACCGGTTCCATGGCTTGTTCCTGAACAAGACTTGCTAACTCCTGAAGGAGTAAGTCCCTGTGCAAAGGCAGTCTGGGAGGCTCCCCCGGAAAGTAGGAGGGAGGTACCTGGTGAAAGTGAAGAAGATAACCCTTTTGAACTATGTGAAGTACCCAGGTATCTGTGGTGATGTTGGACCACCTTTGGGCAAAGTGGACCAGCCGGCCTCCTGTGCTGAGAGAAACCAGCTGAGGGGGAGAGGCTATGCTGAGGAAGTCAAAAACCCCCACCCTGCTGAGCAGGGGCCGGTGGTGTAGGCTTGGGGGCTTGCTGCCTACGGGACCCATTACCCCGTCCCTTGGCCTGCTTTCCCTGTGGGGGAGCTGCTGAGGCCTGATACTGAGGGTAGTATTTATAGGCAGCACCTTTCCTCGGGTAAAAGGGCTTTTTCCCCGAGGCCTTCTTCTTTTGAGAAGGGGCAGAGGTCTTCCTTGAGAGACGAGTCCTGGTGAGAGTCTCCGTCTCGATTTGTGCAGCCTTCTCATCCATGGGCTTGCCAAAGAGGTTATCACCTCGGCAGGGGACATCGACCAACTTGTCCTGTACCCAGGGCTCGAAGTCGGACGTCTGAAGCCAAGCCTGGCGGCGTCCACCGATGCCGGCCGCAGCTACTCGAGCCAAAGCCTCAAAACCATCATAGGCTGCTCAAGATATAAACTTGGAGCACTCCCGAATACCAGTAGACAAGGATTGGAACCTCTGCAAAGGTTCGTCGGAGAGACCAGCAGAGAACCCGGCTATTTCCTTAGCCAGGTCTCGGAGATACATGCCCATGTAGAGCTGGTATGTCTGGACTCGACAAGCAAGCATAGAGCCCTGGAAGCACTTCCTACCGAGGGCATCCAGGCTTCGGGCTTCCCTACCAGGGGGCACCGAGGAGTGCATTTTTTGACTCTTAAGTCTATGCATGGCCGATTCCACCACCATGGAATGGTGCGGTAGTTGTGCCTTTTGGAAGCTGGGGCTCTTGCGGACTCGATAAATGGAATCGACCCGCTTGCTTAATACCGGCGACGACGCCGGGCTCTCCCACATGCGGAAGAGAAGTCATTCCAGCATCGGAGGAACCGGTACAATAAAGGCCTCCTTCGGGGGAGAGTCATATTGGAGGGCATCGAGTTCTTCGACTCGAGGCTCCTCCTCGGGATCCGCGGGGAAGGCCAAGGCCTTGGCCATATCCCTCACGAAGTCCGAGAACCGGGTATCCTCCGGGGGGGACCGTCTCCGAGGTTCGGACTCGGGGGAGTCCGAAAGGAACCAGGTGACTCTTCGTCCTCAGATTCCCAGGCCGACTCCTCAGAGGAGGAGGCGAGCGGCTCCGGTCGGGCGGGCACCGATGCTATCCGCTCCGACGCCGAGGGAGTCGGCGTCGACGACCTTGGTCCCGAATGGGAGGCCGAAGGAGACCTCGACCGAGGATCGGCTCGGTCTCCGGGGTCGATTTGGAGGTCGACGTCCCGGCGGTCAGGGCAGAAGCACCGGCAAGGCCAGCGATCAATACCCGCTGCTGGTCCAAGAAGGCAGTCAGACTGCTCTCCAAGGCCGTCAACCTGAGTCCGAGCTCAGGAGACCCAGCAGCCCCCGACTCGGGCCCCGACGGCGGGTCCTTCGGAGGCGAGTCAACGAGGACAACAGTACTCACGTGAGCGGGCAAGTCCACCTCGAGTCGAGGATGTTTTGACGGCCTCTCCATCTCCGAGGACCCGGGACGGGAGTCGGGGCTATGCGACCTGGCCCTCGAGGAACCAGGAGCGTCCACCGATCCCGCCCTCGCGGGTTTCTTCTTCCGATGTTCCCGGGTAGGAGACCCCCTCTCAGAGGAACTTCGACGATGCTCAGGACCAGAGTCCCGAGACGTCGAAGCCTCTGACGAGGTCCGAGCCCAGCCGGAGTCAGAGAAGATACGCTCCCGCTGATGCTGCCGACTCCTCAATGCTTTTGAGGACATTTTGCCGCATGGCACACAGATCAGGGAGTCATGATCTGGGCCGAGGCAGCGGAGGCAGAAGTCACGAGTGTCTGTAAGAGACATGAGTTTCTTACAGAGCTCACACTTTTTAAAGCAGCTGGCAGCCATCGGGGGAAAAAGGGCCCCTGCGAGGTCGAATGACCGGGCTGCCAGGGAAAAAGGAAAAAGGCGCGAAATCTGTCACGAAGGACAAAAAACCGAAAAATAAGGGACGGACTCGCAACCGGCGTCGCGAGTCCGAGCGGGAAAAGAACCGGCGTCGAACCGAAGAAAAAAGAGAAAAATAGAGAAAAAATCAACTTTTCTGCAGGGATTCACAGGCAACGTCTGTAGGGCTCCGCGGAAAAAAGAAGACTGAGCAAGATGGCACCCTTGGGTGGGAAGAGGACCGCGCATGCGCGCTGCAATTCCCAAAGGCTTTCTTTGAAAGCTGGGGAAAATTGCTCCACGAGGGCTCTGTCGGCGCCGACGTCACCCATATGTGAGGACTGACTTCCTGCTTGGTCCTGGAGAATAATGGGATTATTCTCAATGGAAGAAAACACCAATTAATTTGATTCATAATTCGGTTTCAGTAATAAAGAATTTTCACCTACACCTTGTCCTTTGACCTCTAATTTTCTGGTTTAGAAAGAATCCAGTCCCTGCGTTCTCCTCTGTCATCCACCTAAATGCATGCAACCACTTAGCTTCGGGGCACCTAGGAGCTGGAAGCGGTATTCGTGTTTTTAAAATGTACGACTGATCATTTATTTTTGCCCTTTGGAAATGATGAGCTGTTAGCTTTACTATTTGAAACTGCAGGGAAGATGATTATAAGCTCTTTGCCATTGGGGTGAGGGGGGGTCTTCATTTTGTAGGTTTCTGGGGCTAGCAGGATACCTGCAATGAATATGCATGAGGTTTATTTGCCTATAAGGGGTGGGCTATAGTTTATAATTGATTTACATATTCAAGTTATCCTGAAAAGCAGGCTGTTTTGACCCTCAAGGGTGGGCGCTGAACACTCTTGGTCTGTCTGTCTAGTCCAATTTGTGCAGTGTGGGTTTTAGATTCATCTTTTGTGCTGGGGCTGAGATTAGGCTCATTATGCTCAAGATAATTAACACATTTGCAATGCATGTTTTGCCCAAGGAAAACTCAGCTTCAAACATATTAGAAAAAAGAATATTCCCTATTTAAAAAATAATTTTTGGTTAAACTGCATGAGCAGCCGCTGTGATCTGAACTGTATCAGCAGAAGCATCTTGAATGGTGTCTGAAACCTATATGCACATATCTGGAGCATTCTTCTGATAGGCCAAGGGAAGGTATCACAACCCTCAGGGAATCTGATGTTTTCCAGAACTGATGGGGCATCAGAAGCCTGCACGGGGCCCAGTCCCTGAAGTATGCTTCAGGCTAACGGTAAGAGCTAACTCGCTTCCACCCACTCTGTTCTGTAAGACTCGTCCTGGGCCTCACTAGCAGTGAAATAATTCCAGACTGTTTTCTTAAAAACAGCTGGAACAGGAAGAAAACCTCCACCTTTCCTTGATGTATGGATTTCTGCATTTTTTTCTTCCAGTGCCCTTACAATCTTTTATGATAACTTCATTGTTAAAGGCAAATTTACACCATCCATCAATGACATAGTCAAGAAATGGCTGGAGCAAATTGTGCCCTGCTGTGCATCACTCACCACTCTCAGAGTTGCCGAGTCTCACTCATTAGGGGTGTGTCACGCTCATTTGAAGTCCTTCTCACTCTCATACTCATTGAGTCCCTTCTCTCAAGCATGGAGGCCTCAGTGTCACTGCCCTGATCCTGATCACTGCTTTCATGAGAAACAAGCTTGGGAGAAGAAAATCCAAGTGGCCCAGCCGGTAGGAAGAAATCCGAGATCACCTTCCTGTGTCCTGTCTCCTCCTTTCCCTGTACCTACAAGTCCAGGTGCTGGGAAACCTCTGCACATACGTTTAGCCACCAACTGTGAGGCAATTTTCAGCCCAGAGAGTTTATCATTTGCCTCCACTATTGGGCCAATGCAGAAAACTAGCACGGCCTTTACACACAGATAATGCAACTTGTAGACACAATTACTGTAACAGCCAAATGCAGAAAAGAGACTGATGCGTGCATAAAACAGCAAAGGAAAAGCTAGCACACACATAACACTGAGTATTTAAATTATAGGCAAATGAGCTGTGCATATTAAAATGGCATGCTAATACCGTGTGTGTGTGTGATGCAGAGGAACGCATAGAGGATTTCTTAGCCAGCCTTAGTGCCAATATCGCTACGCTTAGTCTTGAGGTGGCTTAAACATCTAGCACGTGGCAACTTCCCCTCAGATGATCCAGGCATTGGGGAAAGTCCCGCTGCCATCAAAATACCTTGGGGAGCCAGGGCCCTGATCCCCCCACCCCCCCACCTGCCCAACTAAAAAATAATCTTGGTGGCCCCGAACCTCCCATCCCCTTCCCAATACTTTTACAAAGTAGCAGGAGGGCTACCCGTGATGACAATGAAAATACTAATCGGGGCACATATGCAAATTAGCCACGTGCTGCCTCTATTTCTCTGGGAGAGCATGCCAAACTTGCGCCGACTTCTGTGTGCATGTGTATGGCTTGCTCTCCCAGTTTAAATGCGTGGCTAATTTGAATATGCGCTTCTTTCTGCTTGCCAGTGCTGAAGATGTGCGCTATTGGTGCACTGCCTCGTACAGAGTTGATAGCGTGCGACTTCAGCGCTAGCTTTCTGCATCGGTTGTGTGTCTGTAAACTTTCAGAGACTCTAAAAAAAAAAAAAATTAATTAAAAACCCAAATATCATTTTATGCTGCTTTTTCATTTGCAAAGCAATACTACATTTAAACCTTTCTAGATGCACCATCTGAAAAAAAAATCACTTTTTGGACTTCAGTTTGACTCTTTGAGATGGTTCACCCTTGGCATCTCGGCACCATAGAATCTCCCCATTTTCCCCTCCCCTTCCCTCCAGGATTTCCCCTTTCCCCCCACTTCTTCCCTCTCTCTCTTCCACCCCTCTTCTGGTTCAGCATTTCTCTTCTCCTGCCTACCTCTCGGGTCCAACATCTTTCCTCTTCCCCCACCCCCTGCCAAGTCCAGTATTTGCTCTCTCTTCTCCCATCCCCATCCCAAGTTCAGCATCTCTGTTCTCTCTGAAACCCCACCTTGTAGCCAGCATCTCTCTTCTGTCTCTTCTCTCCCATTCGTATCCAGTATATAGAAATTACACTTACCTGGTAATTGTAGTTCCTGGAGGGTCCAGTTTAGTCCTCCACATCCGGGTAGTGCACCTCCTCCTGCAGCTTGGAGACTGGACCAATCAGAATCTTCCTATGCCAGGATGTATGCAGCTGGAGCTCCTATCAGCCCCCAGTGAACTAGTAACAAAGCAGACTTAAAGAAGCAACACATGAGATAAGCATAAATATCAAACCAGAACATAATTTAGTCCCCTTATTTGTTAACCGACCCCCTCCCCAAACGAGGAAGCCAGAACTCTGCACATTGCCTCTGCTTTTTACCCGAAGAAAGAGGCAGTCATAACCCCAGCCACATGAACCTAATAGCTGGCAAAAAAAGTATAAACGAGCCCCTGACACGGAAACCCGAAGATATATGCTGAGACAATTCCGCTCCGTTTGCAGCAAGCGCGCCGCACCAACTAAATCTGACACATGGTAGGGAATGAGGACTAAACTGGACCCTCCAGGAACTACAATTATCAGGTAAGTGTAATTTCTATTTCCTGAGCGGTCCTCCAGTTTAGTCCTCCACATCCGGGATGTAACAGAGCAGTCAACACCGGGCGGGACCTTGCCAACCGGCGCGCAACACTGCCGAACCAAAACAAGAATCCCAAGCGGCCAGCACATCCAACCGGTAGTGCTTACTGAAGGCATGAAGAGACGACCAGGTAGCCGCCCTACAAATTTCCACAGGCGGAACAAGACTATGCTCTGTCCAGGACGTCGCCTGTGCTCTGGTAGAGTGGGCCCGCAAACCCAACGGAACTGGCCGACGCTGTAAAATGTAAGCCGATGCAATCGCCTCCTTAATCCACCGAGCGATGGACGCCTTTGCCGCTGCTTCACCTTTTCGAGCCCCGCCAAAAAGCACGAACAACCGATCGGTCTTACGGAACGTCTCCGACACCTTTAAGTAGCGACGAAGAACTCGCCGCACATCCAGGCAATGTAACCCATCATCCGTAGCACCTGCCGCTTCTGAATTAAGTCAATGTAAAATTTTTCCGTTCTTTTTTTAGCTCCGATCACCAAATTCCTATTGTATCCACCCGGGGGAGCGTGTTGGAACCATTGTCTACGTTAGTGGACTCTTATATACGTCCAATGTTGGTTACTATCCCGTCTTACCTAAAAGATACTCATTTTCTCAATAGTCTTTATGAAGTATCGGATTTGTATACCCAACCAGATATCCTATTGGCTACGTTAGACGTAGTTTCTCTTTACACAAGTATACCCCAGGCAGCAGCAATACAAGTTGTAGACAAAGTATTAGAACAACGGGGGGATGTCTCAGAAGCTCTGTGAGTTTTTCTCCTGCATTTAACACGTTTAGCAGTTAGCCAAAATTATTTTGTTTTTGAAGGGGTTCTATACCAACAAAATACCGGGGTTGCCATGGGCGCCACGTGCGCTCCGAGTATAGCTAATTTCTATATGGGACTGTTTGAACAACAGTGGGTGATCCCGTCACAGTATGCCATCCAAATAGTAGTATGGAAACGATTTATAGATGACATTTTTCTGATCTGGAGAGGTACAGAGGAGTCTCTTCTGGCCTTTTTTCTCTGGTTGGATACTTGTGACAGAAATATTAAGTTCACTCACACATATCACAGCCATACGCTTACATATCTTGATGTTAGCATTACCCGGGGGAGCGGAGGTTGGGAAACTACCATCTATAAAAAAACCCACTGATAGTTACATTTTTACGATTTGATAGCATGCATCCTCGCCGCCTTAAGGAAGGATTGCCCTTCTCTCAATTTCTGAGGTTTAGACGAAACTGCTCAAGTAAGGCAGAATATAAGCAGAGAGCCAAGCAGTTAATTAGAGACTTTAGACAGAGGGGGTATCCGGAACCGCTCCTTAAGCGTGCTTACTCTCGGGCTCTATATAATCATAGAGCGGCACTGCTACAGAAGAGGCCCCTTAGAGACACTACGGAATTTGATGATACCAGTGTAAATTTTATTTCAAAATATTCTCCTTTGAGTACGGGAATTCAAAAAATATTTAGAAAGCATGCTAATGTGCTTGCCGCAGTACCAGGGCTTCAAGATAAGCGAGTTCGGTGTGTGTGGAAAAGGCACCGAAATTTAAAAGAATGGGTCAGCCCAGCAGTGTTACCAAGGAGGGATACGTTACTAACTCCGATAGGGGGCCATAAGCCATGTGAAGGATGCGATATCTGTGAATTAACGGTAGAAACTTCGGTATTTGAATATCATGGGATAAATTTCACGTTGAGACAAAAGACGACATGTGGGTCTTGCAATGTAGTGTATGCAATAGTCTGCCCGTGTGGCTTGTGCTATGTGGGCAAGACAAGTAGATCGTTCCGAATAAGAATGAGAGAACATCGAAGTCGTCTACATTGTAAGGTGCTAGAGGCTCCCCTGGTGGCACATTGCTTACAGAAAAATCATGTATTTACACAACTTCGATGTTTGTGTTTGTTGCAGATAACACAGGGATATGGGGGTAAGACATTAGATCAGATATTAATCACACAGGAGCAGAGATTAATTTACACACTGGATACTGTGACGCCACGGGGTTTAAACAATGTAATTGAATGGGCAGCCTGTGTATGAACAGATGGATACATATTTTAGAAAGAAAATTTGACATCTCGTAGGATGGAAAAAGGAAAAGAAGAGTAGTTTTGAAATTATATAAATTAGCCAAGATGTTTTATTGACATCCAGTGGCCGATAAACTTTATGATGAGAACAAGTAGATTGTGATAACAATAGATGGTATGGTATATCTTTAAGGAGAGAGATGACGTAGGTTAAAGGAAGAGTCTTGTGGTTTTTAAATGGGGAGGGGGGTGAGTCTAACGGACATGCGTGGCGTTTTTCTGAAATCGTTCCTTCCTCCAGCAATGTTTTGGGAGTAGTTGATATATAACGTAAGAGAAAACGTGGGCAGCATTATCTGGTAGGTTATAGTTTTTAATGTAGGTGAGTTAGCTTTAGTAGTTTAGATTAAGGGAAGAAAGTGGAATAGCAAGTGATCACTATTGTCCTTTATTCTTTATTTGTAGATGAAGTTAAGATCCCCTGATGAAACAGCACGTGAAACGTCTAAATGGTGCCGGGGAAGAGACGTTGGGATCATTAAGATAAAAATAAGACACAACAAGGCCTAGATCAGCGTGAAAAGTGGTTATAAATTTATCTGGCTCTTTGGAGCTTAATTGGAAGATCAAGTTAAAGGAACTTTACAAATATTTTCATATAGATCATTTCGCTGACAACTAGGACCTGTTGAGAGTATTTTGAGGTCGTTGATGTGATTAGGCATAGAGCCTCATTAAGACGGTAGTCTATGAGGCCTAGCCATTGTAATACTGAGACCTCATTCAGAAGCTTATAAATGCATTTTTTCTATTTTTTGAAATTTGGTGATCGGAGCTAAAAAAGAACGGAAAAATTTTACATTGAGTTAAAGACACCGTTCAAGTAGTAAGGGCTTCTGAATTAAGGACCGGAAGAAAAATGGGCTGATTCAAATGAAAAGGCGAAACTACCTTAGGCAAAAAGGAGGGAACTGGCCGAAGAACCACTCGATCCCTAGAAATAGATAAGAACGGTTCTCTACACGAAAGCACCTGCAACTCGGAAATGCGCCTCGCCGAACAGATCGCCACCAGAAAAACCGTCTTCAGGGTCAGATCCTTAATAGACGCCTGCCGAATGGGCTCAAAGGGTTTGCGAACCAAAGCTTGTAACACCAGATTCAAATCCCACGAAGGAACTGACACTCTGCGCGAAGGTCTCAACCTGAATACCGCCTTAAGAAAACGCTGTACGTCCGAATGTGCCCCTAGGGGAATTCCCAGAACCTTGCCCCTGTAGCACGCGAGCGCTGCTAACTGTACCTTCAGAGAACTGGCTGCTAAACCTTTGTCAAATCCGTCCTGCAGAAAGCTGAGAACCACTGATACCGAAGCCGTTGACGTGCAAATCCCACGCCGTGAACACCAGTCCTCAAAAATCCTCCACACCCGCACATACGCGAGCGAGGTGGAAGGTTTCCGCGCCCGAAGGAGAGTGGCAATAACCTCTGGAGAATAACCCTTCTTCCTCAACCGAGCCCTTTCAATGGCCAAACCGTAAGCGAGAATCGATCCACCTGAGGCATCCGCAGCGGACCCTGAAGCAGCAGATCCGGTAATGGAGGCAGTCCCCAAGACACTCCATCACGCAACCGCACCAGATCGGCATACCACGGTCTCCTGGGCCAATCTGGAGCAACTAGTAAAACCCGCCCCCGGTGCGCCTCGATGCGCTGAATGACGCGACCGATCAACGCCCAAGGGGGGAAGACATAAAGAAGACCGTCCTCCAGCCACGGCTGAATTAGCGCGTCGATGCCTTCGGACATGCGTTCTCTCCGCCTGCTGAAGAACCGTCCTGTCTTCGCCGACTGAAAGGTTGCCATGAGGTCCATAATCGGAGGCCCCCATTTGCAAACTATTTGCGCGAATATCTGCGGGTGCAGTTCCCACTCCCCGGGGTCGACCTGCACTCTGCTGAGAAAATCTGCCATCACATTGTCTTTTCCCGCGATATGCGCCGCCGAAAGAGCCGGCAGACGGCCTCCACCCAATCGAACAAAGCCTCTGCCTCACTTTCCATGGCCACACTTCCGGTGCCTCCCTGGCAGTTGATATAGGCCACCGTTGCCGAGTTGTCCGAGAGAACTCGCACTGCCCGCCCCCTCACCAACGTCTCGAGGGCTGGCAGCGCGAGTCTCACTGCCCGCAGCTCGAGTCGGTTGATCGACCAAGAAGCCTCTAGAGGGGACCATGTCCCCTGCGCGTACCGACCCTCGCAGTGGGCTCCCCAGCCCAACAGACTCGCATCCATTATGAACGGGATCCAAATGGGCTGCTCCAAAGGTAGCCTCATTCGCAGGTTCTCCGAGCACAGCCACCACCGGAGAGACAGACGAACTGATTTCGGGCAAGGCAACCGCTTGTTCAACGAATCCAACTAGTTCGACCAGCGACGTAACAGGGCGCTTTGAAGTGGCCGCATATGAAACCTGGCCCACGGAACTACCTCCAACGTCACCGCCATAGTGCCTAACAGCCGCAGGTACCACCATGCTGACGGTGCAGGAATCCTCAAAAATGTGCGCACAAGGCCCTGCAAGGCCTGGATGCGACGCTCCGGCAAGCACACCAAACCTCTCGCCGTGTCGAAACGAACTCCGAGGTATTTGAGGGATTGCGTTGGCACTAAATGACTCTTTTTCTCGTTGACCACCCAGCCGAGAGACCGCAAGGCCACTACTCTGTCCGTAACTTGCACACTCTCTTCTTTGGACTTTGCTCGAATCAACCAGTCGTCGAGGTAAGGGTGGACTAAGATACCTTCCTTTCGCAAGGCCGCCGCAACCACCACCATGACTTTTGTGAAGGTGCGCGGAGCTGTGGCTAGACCGAACGGCATGGCCCGAAACTGAAAGTGACCCCACGGGAACGCGAACCTCAGGAACTTTTGATGAACCGCTCGGATTGGAATGTGTAAATAGGCCTCCGAGAGATCGAGAGAAGTTAGAAACTCCCCTTGACACACCGCCACTATGATGGACCTTAAGGTCTCCATCCGGAAATGTGGTACCCTGAGAAAACGATTCACGCCCTTGAGATCTAGAATCGGGCGGAGCGAACCGTCTTTCTTTGGCACCACAAAATAAATGGAGTAGCGACCGACGCCACGCTCGGAAGGAGGAACGGGGATTACCGCTCCCAAAGCTATGAGTCGATGCAATGTCACCCGAATGGCCCGCGCCTTCAGCTCGCCTTTGCTGGGGGAAAGGACAAAGGAATCTGGAAGCGGACAAGCAAACTCCAGCGCATAACCTTCTCTGATTATCTCAAGCACCCACTGTTCTGAGGTTATTTGGGCCCAGGAAGGAAGAAAGTCCCGCAGGCGACCCCCGATGACTTGACTTCCCTCCGGAGCCCACCTCGCTTCATTGTGGCTTTCGACCAAAGGAAGAGGATGAAGAGGAGGACGCCACTGTGAATCCTCTGCCCGCTCCTCGAAAACCTCGAAACCCTTGGGATCTAGAGCTATACCGGCTGTGCTGGGAACTCCAAAGGCGGGAAGAACGAAATCTGCGAAAGTCCCGGAACTGACCCCGCGCCGGCGGCAAGTTTCTACCCAGCTTAGGCTTATCCTCTGGCAGCCTACTGCCCTTAGACTCTCCAAGGTCTTTTACCAACTTATCCAGATTGTCTCCGAACAACAATTTGCCCTTAAAGGGAAGCTTACTGAGTCGGGACTTAGAAGATCCGTCGGCCGCCCAATTCCGCAACCAGATAGACCTGCGCGCCGCCACCAAAGAAGCCATGCTATTCGCCAATGTTCTAATCAAATCATAATGCACATCAGCCAAATATGCTGAGCCAGACTTCAGCCAGGTCACCTCTAGCAAGCCCTGCTGATCCAAGCCGGAAACTTGCCGCAAGCGCTGAGCCCATCTCAAGCAGGCCCTAGCCACCCAAGCTCCACAGATGGAGGCCTGCAAAGATAAGGCATTGGTCTCAAAGGCCTGTTTCAACAAACCATCCACCTTTTTGTCTTGCGCGTCCTTTAAGGCCGCACTGCCTTCAACAGGAATAGTGGTTTTCTTGGTTACCGCCGACACCGCGGCATCCACTCGTGGCGACTTAAACCTCTCCTTGTCCTTATCCGCTAACGGATACAGGTGGTTCATAGTCCTAATCCCCTTCAGTTCGGATTCAGGTTGATCCCACTCAGTTTGAATCATCTGCTCCACCACACGGTGCACCGGAAACACCACCTGAGACTCCCGCACCGCTTGAATGAGAGGATCCTCCAACCCGTCCTCTTCAGCAGGACGAGCTGCCGCCAGATTGAGCACGTGGAGAGATTCCATAATCAAAGGCACCAGCTCTTCTTTACGGAACACCCGAAAGATCTGGGCTCGATCCTCCGGCTCGGGGATCTCCCCGTCTTCCAGCTCCTCAACACCACCATCGGGATCCACTTCTGTACCAGGATCTTGCCAGCCCATGTCGTCCTGTTCCAGGTCCATGGACCTAAGGCGCTTGGCTGAAGGCTGGCCATCCCGCCTGGGCTCCTCACCTTTCAAGGAGGGCAGGGGCGACGGCCAGGCGTCTGGCAACTTGCCCGAGCACCCCAAGCGAAAAGCCTGGTGCATAAGAAGGACAAAGTCTGGGGAAAAATCTGTGAAGGAAGACTCTGTTGTTTCAATCGGCCACGTGCCCGCCTGCCCCTTAGGGGGGACCGTAGAGCAAGATGCAAGCGGTCCAGGAGAGGGATCTCCCTCCGCCTGAACAGCTGGGCTTCCTGGGTCTGACAGCTCTTTATGCTCCATTTGTTGCTCTAAGTCTGTGGAAACCGAGGCGCAGCCCCTGCAAATCCCAGACTCAGCCACAGCCCCCCTGCGCGAACCGCAGATAACACACTGCGGTCTCGTAGCCATGCAGGCACAGTAGCCACTACAGTGAAAAGGGCCTGACTCTACACCCAAGTTAAAAGAAAGCAAATAAAGAAAATATCCCTTTTTTTTTTTCTAAAACAACTAGCAACTGGGAATACTCAGATGCCCCCAAGCAATAACGCCAGGCCAAAACCGCGCTAAGCGCAGCAGGAACTCGCTGCACAGTTCTTCATGTCGGGCGGGAAAAAACTGAGCTATAAAATGGCCGCCGGCGAGAAAATGGCGTGAAAAAGAAATCAAAAGAAATGGAGAACGACCTCCTAATAAATCCGAAACTCACCGCACTGGCACAGAATCGCCGGCAGACGACACGCCGCTCGAATCCTGAGCGGGAGTGCGCTACTGCTTCGGGCTGCCAATCAAAGCCAAAAAAGCAGGTCGGATCGCAAAACGGAAGCCAGCTGACCGTGCAGAGACTTCCCGGATCCAGGCAGATGGCTGGCAAAGGCAGATCTCTCCTCCGTACAGTCTAGGAGGAGAGATCTATCCTCTCTGACTGCAAAAGACACCTCTGCAGCAAAGTCAGAAGGGCAGTGCAGACCCGGCTCCTCGATCGCTGCCTGCTACCCCTTTTTTTTTTTTTTTTTTAAAGATACAGCTACCTATTAAAAATAAATCAAAGGAAATATAGGAGTGAGAAAGAAACCCCCCCCCCCAAAAAAAAGTCTCTCTAGTGTTGCCTCCAACTGTCCCTAAGTGAGCCTAAAACCAGGCACACACGTCCTCCAGCTGCAAGGAGACTGGACAAACTGGGGGCTGATGGGAGCTCCAGCAGCATACATCCTGGCATAGGAAGATTCTGATTGGTCCAGTCTCCAAGCTGCAGGAGGAGGTGCACTACCCGGATGTGGAGGACTAAACTGGAGGACCGCTCGGGAACTGCTTTCCCTTGCACTTACCATCCCATGTCCAGAATCCCCCTTCTCTACCCACTCCCTCGGTCTAGTATCTAGTATCTCTCTTGTCTCTTCTCCCCCCCTTCCTCCCACTACATTATCTCCTTTCTACCACATACCTTGTGCTGTCCAAGGGAGGGTGTGTGTGTGTGTGATGTAATGTAATAAGAGTGCGCCAAAGCTCTGCATTATTTTTTTTTACTTTACCATGGATGTAATAAAATGACGAGATGCATAGCATGGAATTGTTAAAATCGTGCGCTAAATTCAAAATATAGCTAAGAGCTCTAAAATGGAAGCAAAGTGGGAGGTAGGTGAGATGATGGGTCGGGATCCCCGAGGACCTCGGGTCAGGAATCCCAGGTATGTCAGACCTCAAATTAGAAGTACCATCTCCAGGGAATAACCTGCCCAGGAATGGAGCAGTTTGGGTATCTTACATCATTTTGGCTAATTTTTTAACTTACCACTGAAGTCAGAAGTTAAAACCTTTTCTTCACCTCTGAGGCCATTGTTAAATTTCAGTAGTAAAATTGGAGGTCAAAAATGTATACTTTTTTTTAGGTCACTTTCCCGGTAATTATAGTAATTGTATATGCAGGTATAGTGCACATTTTTATGTGTTAAAAATCTTTACTAAATTGAAAAACTGTAGCACACAAAATCAGCGCTAAAATGGAAATTGTAGGTGGTTCCAAGTCTAATGCAGCTTATGAGATGGCTCCCAAGCGTGCCGACAGATCCTGGTAATGCCTCTGCCTCCCCATCCAAGGACTATGTTCATCTTCAACAGCCAGAGATAGAAATGGAACCCCAACGCCTTGGTTAACAATGTTAATCTGCCTAGGGCAGAGGTTCTCAACCTAGCCCTCGGGACACACCTAGCCAATCAGGTTTTCAGGATAACCCTCATGAATATGCATGAGAGATCTCTGCATATAATGGAGGCAGTTCATGCATATCTGCCTCATGCATATTCATATTCCTGAAAATCCAACTGGCTAGGTGTGTCCCGAGGACTGGGTTAAGAACCCCTGCCTAAGCAGATTTATTTATTTATTTGCTTGCTTGCAGGTTTTTATATACCACCCCTTCCAAAGATCAAGGGCGGTTTACATATAACTCAACTGTGTACATTAAACAGGAGGGGGATAATCAGCATATGGGTAGTAAAAACTTGGGTGGATTCATTCAACAACTATGTACAGAATTAGCTATGTACAGTTCAGCATGTCCGCATAGTATTCAGGGTATAAGGTTGGTCATTTGGAGACTATGTGGGAGTGTTAACCAAGGGGTTGGGGTTCCATTTCAAAGACCGGTTTGAGAACACCTGCTCTAGGCCAACCCTTCAGGTACTCAACAAACCCCTAACTCAGTGGCTCCCAAACCTGTCCTGGGGCTCTTCAGCCAGACAGGTTTTCAGGATAACCACAATGAATATTCATGTATGCAAATCCATTTCATGTATTTTCATTGTGGATATCTTGAAAACCCAACTAGCTGGGGAGCCGCCAGAACAGATTTGGAAACCACTGCCCTAACTAAATGACATGTATATGCGGACTCGGTGACATTGCTTCAACCAACTTGGTAAAGCCAGATGTTTGCTATTCTATGGCACAAAACCTATCAAAATCAGAGCTACAATACCATTGTGTACATTTACACAAACTCGGGAGCAGTACGCATGCAGGTGCGTACTTTATTACCTGTTCATACTTCATGCTTTCACCCATTCTGAGCCCCAGCTCCTCCAGAACATACTTCCAGCCAGGTCACATACAAGCACATGCCCATGCCCATTTGTTCTAAGAACATAAGATCTGCCATACTAGGTCAGACCAATGGTCCATCAAGCCCAATATCCTGTTTCCAAAGGGGGCCAATCCAGGTCACAAGCCATAGCACGTACTTGTAGGCATGGAGTAATTTTATAAGAAGCCTTTTATATACATAAAACAGCATTTAGACGTGAAAAGGCCACACAAAGTAGCAAAACTCTCCTCCCTCTGGCCATTAAATGCATCTAAGTTGTGCAATTAGTAAGCAGATGTACTTTATGTTTACAATTAGAGGGTGGATATTTTGATGCTAAGCCTCATCAGTTAAGGCTGGGAGAACATAGTTTGCCAAAGCCAAATTTAGAATCCGACAAAGCTTGATTAATGAATAACTTCACCCTGCTATTCCTGCAGATGAATTTTTCTGAACTGAACACAGGCGATTTGGGCCTTGGGAGTTCATTTAATTCTCAGAAAGTCTGCCCAAGGCTGGTGGCTACTGTTGAATATAGAAACATTCCCCCAACCCCTTGATAGCTGTGACTAGGAGAACTCTCTACTTAAGTCTAGTTACTCATTTTCGTGCCTTTATTACCTCACCCTGTCCCCGATTAACACCCTGACTGGCATCAAGCAGAGCCCAAGCTAAAGTAAGACCCAGACACACCCTGCACTTGTAATACCAGGTTTCCTTTTATAATTCCAAGCGAGTCCACCTGGAAAGGGAAGGGAAATTGAATCTGAGGTAAGTGCAGTAATTGTAGTAGGAAAAGCAAAAGCCTTGGCTTGCTCTCTGTGCTAGTCAAAGAAGGTGTCACCAGGCGATCCTAAATTACTGGGTGAAAGAAGACAGAGATAATTTCGGTCACTCAACTGGGAGGCGCTGCAGCTGGGCAGGTTTCGGCAGACTCACATGCGGCAGGTGCAGTGTTCCTATGGACGGCATATTTTTGGCAAACTCAAATGATGCAAGCCTGGAGGATGGAACACTGCCAGATGGTACTTTGATGCAAAATCCTAGAGGGCAGTGGGGAAGGGGGAGTTGGAGAAAATGCTGATTGTTGCAAAGGGGAGATTATTAGATAAGAATGTTGGTTGCAGCAGGCCTATTACCATGTTGCAGTTTATTTCTCTCGCTGATTGAGGAATGTGCTGTAGATCCAGTTCTAGGTAGGCTCCAGGCTGATCCAGTCCTTGTGTTACCACCACTGCAACTCTGGGCTTGTAGTTCCTGCAGTTCTTAAGTGGATAAAGGACTGGCTGATGTTTATATCTGATATTTTAGTATTTAAGAGAAAGGGGGTTTAAAGGTACTGCTTGGCTGTGCTAAGCTATGTATTAACCGGGGCCAGTCCCAGGGCTCATGCAAGCTATTGAGCGCCCTAGGCTAACCTTCAGCCTTACTCTTCCCCCATGATTTTGATAATTCAACTCAACAATCATGAGCATCTGAATATCACCCTTCCAACAACAATTCTGTAAAAATGCATAACTGGACATCATACTTTAAAATATTGAGCTAGTGTGGGCAAGATGGCACTGGTAACAGATGCCTGCTTGACTTCGCTCCACCGGGTCTCTTACCTTGTTTGTTTCCTTTGCTTCACTTCACACTCTTACCCTATGCCGCATAAGGGTAGGAAGCAGAAAGCTAAACCTTTGTTGGTGGAGGCTCCGGGTGGCGAGAGGACGGCGGTTTGTGGACCCATGGACTCCTTCATGTGCCCCGCGGTGAGGGGTGTTGCAGCTCCAGATGACCCGCTGGATACGTCGGGGACAGAAGGAAGGTCCCTCAGTCCAGAGTGCCATTTACTGCCGGAACAGCCTGCGATTGAGGTCCTGCACGGAGGCTTGGGAGCAAGCATGCAAGTTGTGGCGGGTTCGCTTCCTATGCAGTGGTTGCAGTTGCCTTGCCCCGGAGTTGTCAACTAGGAGCTGGGTTCTTTGGCTGTGCATTCCAGTGAGGTGGGGGTGGACATGATAGAGGCTCTTCCATCTTTGCATATCCAGTTGGAGGTGATGTCTCCTTTGGCTTCTGATAGTCCTGTTCAAGATGTGAAGTTTGCTAAAGATTCCATCAGCACTTTGATGAGACCTATGACTTTTACAATGGGTTTGTGGGAAGCTTTTTCCTCTATGCAAACTAATACTTCTCTTCAGCTCCAGACTATTTCTTAGCAGCTCCAGTCATTTGGGCAGCAGTTGGTGACTTATGAATCTGGTCAACCTAATGCTAAGGTCACCTCTTTGGAGGGTCATCTGGAGCAGGTACATGAGGCTACTCAAACCTTTGTAAAGGACTCTGTGGTTTTACATAGAAAGCTGGAGTTTTTGGAGAATTCTGCAAGGAGTCGTAACCTACAAGTGTTGAATTTTCCTAAGGCCTCTTCTGTGTCGGCCTTGGAACTATTTAAGAAGTTTTTGACCTCTACACTGAAGGTTTCGGCTGAATCACTACCGCCTATTTCAAAGGTTTTCTATTTGCCTACTGCTAAGATTAGAGCTGTGGATAACTTGGAGACTTCCTTGGTGTCATCTGATAGTCTGGACTTGTCTACCTTTCTGGAGAGGTCCGCCTCTGATCCAGGGATGACCGCTACTTTACTGGTCACCCTTGCTTTAGAGGCTGATAGAGATTAGCTTTTTTTTAATATATTCTATTTATTGAAATGTTCAAAAAAAACTATACAATATTCACAAAGTACAGAGAAACAAAATACATCAATTATAGAAATAAGTAAAAAGAAATAGAAAACAAGTACATTAGCCCACGTCTCGGGGAAAAAACTCTATTAAGAAATTGAATAACAAAGGAAAAGCAAGGCAGGAACACCAGACGCAAAGGAAGGGTGTCCCAGCCACACAAAAACAGCCTTTCAATTATACTCTCCCTCACTGATGATTATAAAACATCACAATAACCAAGAGGAAAAAGAAAGTCACTGTGCTTTTTCCCTATCAAGAATCCACCTTTCCAGATCCGGTACTGACAAAAAGACAAACCTATCATACCCAAGAAATATAAAATACTTACAAGGATAGTGCAAGAAAAATGTAGTGCCTAGAGCAGTGATGGCTAACCTTTTTGAGCCCGAGTGCCCAAACTGCCGCACAAAACCAAAGAATTTCCTCAAAGTGCCAGCACGTCAATTAAACCTTAACAACAAGATTTTAGTATCTAAAAACTCTTTATAAAGTTGCCTGAACTATGTAACATCATTTGTAAAGGTTGGAATCTTTGTATTGTCAGAGAATCAATTTGATTCACAATCCTTTGGTTTTCATTTCAATTTATTGGCAATTTATAATGTTTTAATGATTTCATTCAATTTAATAAATTTAGGAAGAATTTGATTCAGTTACACAATATATTTTAAATGTATTATTCACATAACATGTCAAATGTATCCTGAGTAAAAAAATGATAAACTTCTTAAAACTGTTAACTGTGTCAGGACTCGGTGTGTATTCCCAAAGAATCTATACATGAAAAAAATTAATGTGATGTTTGTTGTTGCATGCATGCTGATAACTTGTCAAAGAGATATCTTTCTACCTTTTGTGCATTTTTTTTCAGTTGCAATTGCTCCAGCCACTTTCTTCTGGTTTCTTCATGTTTTCTGCTAACTCTCCATCATCTGCTGTCCATTTGTCCTTTCTTCTCTCTTCTAGTTTTTTTTCCATTCTCTCTCTCTACATCCGCTTTAACATACTAATCTTTCTCCTTTTGCTCTTTCCTCATTCCTATTTCATCCACTCAAATTTTACCCCTCCATCCTCAATCCCCACTTACTCTCCCAATACCCGGCCATTGTAGATTTTTTATCCCTCCCACACAAAATATTTTTCCCCTCTCCATTTTACTCTCCCAGCCCCATCCCATTCTAATCCTCCCCCAACATCAGCTCCCTTCTAGTTCCAGCCTCACCCAGCATCCATTCCCTTCTAGTCCCTGCATCAGCCCATTTCCAGTCCTAGCCCCCCATCAGCCCATTTCCAGTCCTAGCAACCCCCCAACCCAATACCAGTCCTAGCCCCCCCCATCAACCCACTTCCAGTCCTAACCCCATCAACCCATTTCCAGTCAGCCCCCCATAGCCCATTGCCAGTCCTAACCCCCCCATCAGCCCACAGCCCATTACCAGTCCTAACCCCATCAGCCCACCTCAAGTCCTAACCCCTCCCTATCAGCCCATTTCCTGTCCTAGCCCCCCCCCATAGCCCATTATCAGTCCTAACCCCCCCATAGCCCATTACCAGACAGCCCCCATCAGCCAACAGCCCATTACCAGTCCTAACCCCATCAACCCACCTCAAGTCCTAACCCCTCCCCATCAGCCCATTTCCTGTCCTAGCCCCCAC
This sequence comes from Ichthyophis bannanicus, assembly GCA_033557465.1. Taxonomy (NCBI): domain Eukaryota; kingdom Metazoa; phylum Chordata; class Amphibia; order Gymnophiona; family Ichthyophiidae; genus Ichthyophis; species Ichthyophis bannanicus. Next base: position 62,843,243 of record CM066045.1, read on the forward strand.
ATAGCCCATCAGCACTCCTAACCCCCCCCAGCCCCCCATAGCCCATCAGCACTCCTAGCCCCCCCATAGCCCATCAGCACTCCTAACCCCCCCAGCCCATCAGCACTCCTAACCCCCCCAGCCCCCCCATAGCCCATCAGCACTCCTACCCCCCAGCCCATCAGCACTCCTAACCCCCCCCAGTCCCCCCCATAGCCCATCAGCACTCCTATCCCCCCACAGCCCATGAGCACTCCTAACCCCCCCAGCCCCCCCATAGCCCATCAGCAATCCTAACCCCCCCAGCCCATCAGCAATCCTCCCCCCCCCCAGCCCCGCCCAGCCCATCAGCAATCCTAACCCCCCCCCCAGCCCAGCCCAGCCGAGGGAATTTTTTTTTTTTTAAAGCTGTCTTCTCCCGCTGCCGGGGCCGCCGCGGCAGAATCGAGTGTGCCGCGGGGCCCCCCCTGCCCAGCACAGCCTGCCCTCCCCCTCTATCCGCTCTCTCGTCGCAGCTGACAGTGACACGCGCCGGCTTTCAGAGCGCGAAGGGATTAGTTTCCCTTTCGCGGCTCTGTTAAGCCCGCGGGGGCTGATGGGAACGTCCCATCAGCCCCCGCGGGCTTAACAGAGCAGCGAGGGAGAAACTCTTCCCTCGCTCTCTGAAAGCCGGCGCGGGGCACTGTGAGCTGCGACGATAGAGAGCGGATAGAGGGGGAGGGCAGGCTGTGCTGGGCAGGGGGGGCCCCGCGGCACACTCGATTCTGCCGCGGCGGCCCCGGCAGCGGGAGAAGACAGCTTTTTTTTTTTTTAATTTTACTTGCGGTCCTTCCCGCGTGCCACAGCTGGCACGCGTGCCATAGGTTCGCCATCGCTGGCCTAGAGCAAGAATTCTAGTCTTGAGAGCAAGAAAAGATTTCCTATGTACTTGTGTTGAACGAGATACATCAGGAAAAATAGACCCCTTATCCCCACAATACAAATTATCCTTTTTTCGGAAATAAGCTTTAAGAATAGAAACTTTATCTTCTTCAGAAACCAGGGTTACTAATTATATAGCTCTAGTGGAAATAATGTCTTGAGTGTCTTCCAAGAAGGCAGTCAAATTAAACCCATTTTTATCATCAACAACAGCAACATCCCCTTCCTCAGGCTCTGAAGAAATAATTTTAAAGGAAATATAATAGCATTTAGGAAAAACTACAACATCAGTGGTGGGGAGGAGAAGAACATCTTTTAAATACTTTGAATCCCACTAGCACTCCTTGTGGCCTTGGGCAAGTCACTTAACCCTCCATTGCCTTGGAAGAAAGGCCTGGCAATCTACTTCCGGTGACACTGCCAAGAAAACCCAGGAGCTTCTGGGTCACCAGGAGTCAGGACCGACTTGAAGGCACACATTGCATTGCAAAGAGTATTAGTGGAGAAAGCAAACTACTACAAAGAAAATTTAAAACTCTCACATTCTTGGACCTAGCCATGTTCTCTAAACTCTCAAGTTTTTGATGCATAATAGAACTCTCTTTCATGTTAACAGATTGAAATGAAGCAAATGATTTAACCCGAGTATCTATACTCGAAATAGAAGAACTCATAGTTCCAATCTGGCTGTCAAGATTCTGAAATTTAAGAACCGTATCCCTTGTAAACTGACATAAAGAGGGAACAGTCTCAGCAAGAATCCGTTCAGTACGATTAACCACTTGCCAAATATCCAGAAGAGAAACGGAGGAGACTTGCGAGTCACTGGAAGGAATAGAAGGCTCCGACCAAGATACCATTTTGGGGAGCACAAATTCCTTCTGTGAACTCAAACAGGACTGAGACACATCAGACAGTTCCAAAAACTCAGGAGGAAAAGGAGGAGTACGCTCAGGGGAGCTAAGACTCGCACCCTCAGCAGAGGGGTCAAACGGAACAGTACCTAGTGTTGTTAGGTCCGGTGTAGATATTACATGCTTATCCATAGGGCCACCAGCAGAAACAGTCACGAGAGGTTTTTTCATCCTTTTACTGCTGGGCATCGCAGCTCACCAGATCTATACTTGCTCCCAATGTGCTCCTAAGGGGCTCACAAGGGGCAGACAAACCCCTTGAAAAACACCCCTTTAGAAAACGCTCCAACAAGCACCGACGGCTAAGCGCCGTGAGCCCTCTAGATGGATCTATGGGGCCTCAAAATGATGTTGGCATTAGCTGCCCCGCACGGGCCGGTTCTCTCCAGCACCAGCTGTTCTCACTCTCCACGGCGTACTAGCTGCAGGCAATGCTTCCCCTAGAGATTGGCTTTTGAAATTATTTTTTAGGTTCCCCAGTAACATGTTTATGGACTCTCATATTAGGATTTTTCTCGATGTATCCAGGGCTACGCAAAAGAGGAGGAGACAATTTCTACTTTATTGTACTGGGGTGGTCCAGTTGGGTGGGCTTTTTTTATTTGCATTTTCCCTGTAAATGTTTGGCGAAGTTGGCTGGTCACAGCTATATATTTTATGATCCATCTCAAATGGCCTCCTTTATTTCTTCTAGATTGTCTAGTATGCAGGCTTCTTCCTCATTGCCCCCCTTAGGTAGTCCTATCTAGTTTAGGTGGAGTACTCATGGCGTTGTATTGTATACACCCCTTGATGTCTGTTCATTTCCTTTATTTGACTATGTAAGAATATTTCTTTTGTATTGTGACCTGTCTTGCCCCATTTATTGAGGACTTGTGTGCCTGGATTGTATAGTTGAATTTTTTCCTTATTTTGTTTTGCTTTGTATATTTTTCAACCTGGCTCTTTCTGTACCAGATATTTTCTTGTGTTTTGAGAAATTGCAGAGGGGAGAGCAGCAGCCAGCATGAGAGGTGAGAGCGGGAGCTCCACCTCCCTCCACAGAGCCTGCCCACTCCACCGGCGCGTTCTGTGAGGGGAGAGCAGCAGCCAGCATCGGAGGTGAGAGCGGGAGCTCCACCTCCCTCCACAGAGCCTGCCCACTCCATCGGCTTTTAAACCGCCACTCCACCGGTGTGCCCGCGCCTTGCGGGCCCACGCCTGAGGGCCTCGCAAGAGGGCCCTTTGGCATGGCCCTTAGGTGTTGGACCATGCGGGACCGGGTAAACTGCTGTATTTGGTTTGCTTGCCGCAGCGATCGGGATGGTGGAGGGATGATGTCGGCGTCGCAGGCTATGAGTGAGAGCTTTGCCTCATCACCTGCTTCTGTCAAGTACATCCAGGCAGCAGCGGTTTATAAGCAGCCATTTCTGCGGCGTATTCCTGCCTGGCTTGAATTGTGATGAGAAAAGATTATGGTCAAGTCTGTCTGGAAGGACTGAGCTTTGGTGGTACGATATTCTACCTCTCTGGATGTTATAATGAGTCTTTCCTCTTGTCTCTTCTATTTCTTTGACTATCACTGTATCTCTTACTCTGTCCTATCTTATTAATGGCGTTCTTTTAATATTTTCAGTATCATTTATGTAATATTGTAAACCGCTCTGATGCTTTGGCCTGAGCGGTATATCAAATGTAATAAACAAACATAAATATCGAGCTTTGCTTTGTATGTTATGTGCATGTTTGCTTTCCCTGCAGATAAGAGAATGTGCTGTTGGCTCTCTGAGTTTGTCTGGCTGTCGAGATCTATTGTTTTGCTGTGAATGCTGCTGCCCCCCAGAAGCTGCCGCCCTAGGTGACCACATAGTCTTGCTTTATGGTTGGGCCTGCCCTTGTAATAATAAACCAGAGTACTCTCAAAGAGCAACAAGCTTTGGATTAAGAAGTTCTTTCTGCTGCTAGGGGTGTATTGTGCTAGATATTGACTTCTCATTTCCAGTCAGGGATGAGGTCTTTTTAAACCTCAGCAGGGGAAAATTCGGATTCAATTCCTATACTTAGCTGGGGGGGTGGTGTGTCTTTTTGAGTTAGGGAATTTTCTCCATGGACAAGCAGGAATGAGTCGGCCATCTCTCAGGGCTCAGAAAGGCAAGCCTTTCTGAGCATGTGTCAAGGTGACCCTATCTCCAAGCCTGACACTATCTAGCCCAGTTTCACTTCTTCTGCCTTGTCAGCAAGGTCAAAACCCTTCTCCTAAAAAAGAAAAAAAAATTACAATAAAGCGAGAGAAAAAGAAGAAGAAGAAGAAGAAGACTGAAGCAGATTAAGAGATGAGCTCCAAACTGGGGTTTAAAAAACATCCAAAATGAGGCCGGAAATGAATAGCACCAATGCACACAATTCCTAAACACAGAAATTTTTCTTAAAAAAAAAAAAAAAAGAAGAAAGGAATTGGATCTCAGGTGTAACCATACACTAACCACAACTGGCAGGGAAAAATCTGTTGCCTGTCGCAGCTAACCAGATTACAGTATCCACTTATCTTAAAAATATGCTGAATAAGCTTTCAGTAAGGGAGTCCGTTACTGAAAGCTTATTCAGCATATATTTAAGATAAGTAATTTTTTACATCGTTGATGTCTATGAAGAATTCCAAATGCTCACAAATAATCAGAAACAGTTTCAATACTGAGCCCCGACTGGCAACAGATTTTTCCTTGCCAATTGTGGTTAGTGTATGGCTACACCTGAGATCCACTTTCTCTCGTTTCTCGTTTTTAAGAAAACACTCTGTGTTTGGGAGTATGCTTTTTGTCTATTTTTGCCCTAGGCGACTGCCTAGGTTCTCCTAGTGGACGGTGCGGCCCTGACCGATTGGCATCTCTAGACCTGCAGGATGTATACACCCACATTCCCATCCGCCGAGGCTACAGGAAATATCTATGCTTGTGTGTGCTCGGCAAACACTATCAGTACAGGGTACTTCCCTTCTGCCTTTTCCCTGCCCCAAGGGTCTTTACAAAATGCATCGCAGTTGCTGCTGTGCACCTCTGCAAGCTTGGCATATGTGTTTTTCCCTCCCTGGATGACTGGCTCCTTGCAGGACCCTCATGACAGGAGCCGACAATCACACTACAGTTGTGGTCAACATTATTGGTACCATTGCAGTTCAACCCCTTAATGTCCAATATCTTCTAAAAAAAAAAGTGGCCAATGAAATGACTTGACTATATATATGCACACATATTTGACACATAAAAGAATCAAATACAACAAGACAAAAAAGGGAAATAATATAAAAACTGGGACATTTGTCAGGACATAATTATTGGCACCCTTATAAACCATTCAAAACAATTTGAATAGAACCACCACATCCCCAGTGCAGTAAAATTAGACACACCTGTGATCAATTGTCAGTACTCACATGACTTGAATTAAACAATGAATGATTGCACTAATGTTTAAAAGGCCACATTCACTCCCTATTCCAGAAAAGAGAGCTGCCTGAGACTTTCAGAAAAGCCATTATCACCAAACATCAAACTTCAAAGGGGTATAAAGCCAGCTCCAAAGACCTTGGGATTTCTGCGTCTACAGTTTGCAATGTTAAGAAGTTTTCTGCTCATGGAACTGTCAAGAATCTCACAGGACATGGTGGGAAAAGGAAAATTAATCCAAGAAAACTTCAAAGGTTAGTGTGAACTGTTTGGAAAAACATCATGTACAACATCTAAAGAATTTAATGCTGACCTGGAGCAATCTGGAGTGATGGTTTCAACCCGCTATATACACCATGCACTAAACAAAGAAGGACCTCATGGGCGAAGGCCAAGGAGGACCCCACTGCTCAAAGACAGACATTAAAAGACATGCCTGGTCTTTGCTCAAATCCACCTTGAGAAACCACAATCCTGGGAAAATGTTCTGTAGACAGATGAAACCAAACTTGAGCTCTTTGGCAATGCAGACCAGCGGTACATTTACATGTGAAGAAATGAAGCTTATAAGGAAAAAAACACCCCTCCTACAGTTAAATATGGTGGAGGTTCTATAACGTCATTGGGCTCTTTTGCTGCCTCAGGAACTGGAGGCCTGGGATATATTAAAGAAATCATGAAGTCAAAGGACTGCCAAGGTATTTTGGAGTGAAATGTGCTATCTAGCATCAGATAGCTAGGTCTGGGTCAAAGGTCATGGGTCCTCCAACAGGACAATGACCCAAAACATACATCCAAAAGTACAAAAGAAAGTTAAAAAGGAACAAATGGACTGTTTTTTAAACTGGCCAGCAAAGAGTCCTGATCTCATTCCAATTGAGCACCTTTGTTAAGAGCTGAAATCTGCCATTGGTAAAAGGAATCCTGGAAACATTCATGAGCTGGAACAAATTGCAGTTGAAGAGTGGGAGAAACTACCAGCAGACAGATGTAAGAAACTTATAGGAGGCTATCATATGTCACACCATCACATATAAAAGTCAAGGAAGCGGAACTTCAGACTAAATCCTCGATCTGGTACCTTGGAGTCACCCTGGACCAGCGCCTTGACATGAAGATTCACATAAGCAACGTAGTCAGAGCGATATACCACAAGATCCGTACCCTCAGGCACCTTCGTTTCCTACATGAACCAAGTGACTTCCGGACTATCTATCAGGCGCTAATCACGCCTCATTTTGACTACGCAAATTCAATCCTGCATGGTCTCCCTCAATCTACTTTAAACCCTCTACAGCTCGCGATGAACACGGCAGTGAGAGTTCTAATCGGAGCGTCTAAGAAAGATCATATCACACCCATCCTAAAACATCTTCACTGGCTCCCCATACACTCCAGACTATCTTTCAAAATTCTGCTGCTTACTTTCAAATCAATCAATGGGCTAGCCTCTACATCATTAGCAGAGCTTATCCATACCACACCATCCAACAGGTCCAGAAGATCGGCAGCTATCAACACATTAGTAGTCCCAAAAGAAATAACCCAATGCACCCATGCTACAGTTAACAGAGCTTTCAAACTATGTGCACCGAGAAGCTGGAATTCTCTTCCACCCAACATACGTGCAAAAACTGACTTGGTCCAATTTAGGAAGGCAGTGAAACATTACCTATTCCTTCAGTACTACAAGATAGATGAAGATACAGTAGTGTCACCTGCAATCTAAGATAGATATTATGACTAAACCTACCCTATAAGACACTCATGAGTATAGCCTGGATAATATGAAAATCAGATATAAATAATTAACCCAAGTTAACCACGTTTTATTTCCTGTTTCCTGTAAGCACAGTTCATTATATGCAACGTGTATGTTTTATGTTTTATGTAAACTGCACTGATGTCGAATAGTGCGGTAAGAGTAGTCACTCACCTGTAACAGGTGTTCTCCAGGAGCAGCAGGAATCAGTCCTCACATATGGGTGACGTCGGCGCCGACGGAGCCCCTGTGCGGAGCATTTCCCCAGCTTTCAAAGAAAGTCTTTGGGAATGCAGCGTGCATGCGCGGTCCCCTTCCCGCCCAAGGGTGCCATCTTGCTCAGTCTGATGACATAGCTAAAAGACAGCAAAAAACAAAATAAAGCATATGACCGCAACTCCAAGGGGAGGAGGGAGGGTTGTGAGGACTGATTCCTGCTGCTCCTGGAGAACACCTGTTACAGGTGAGTAACTACTCTTTCTCCAGGACCAAGCAGGAAGTCAGTCCTCACATATGGGACTCCCCAGCTTAAGGCTACCGGAGACCCAAAGCTGAAAAATGAGCTCCCTCTAGAGCCACAGCATGCAAGAAAAGAATCTTCTCTGATAACGCCACCGAACGGTAGCCCAACACCAGGGTCGGAGGGTAGGTGTTGCCTAAACCCCCAAAGAGATTATGGAGTACCACCTGCCCGAAAGCACTATCCCTGCGGGACTTCCTCTCAAGGCAGTAGTGGGCCGCAAAATTCTGGCTTGAAGACCAAGTAGCGGCCCTATCTGCCAACGGAACAGAGCGGAGATGAGCCACTGACGCAGCCTTCGCCCTGACACGGTGAACCGTAACTCGACCCTGCAAGGAGAGGCCGGCTGCCCTGTAAGCCCAGGCGATACAGTCCTTGGAGACAGCTAACCCCAACTTATTGGGGTCAAAAGAGACGAAGAGCTGAACAGCCCTCCGGTGCTCCCGTGTACGGTCAAAGTAGAAGGACAACGCCCTCCTACAGTCCAGGGTATGCAAGACCATCTCAGCCCGGCTGGCATGAGGCCTGGGAAAGAAAGTTGGAAGAACCACCTCCTGATTGAGGTGGAAGGAGGAGACAACCTTTGGAAGGAACTTAGGGTGAGTCCGTAAGACTACTCTGTTCCTATAGAACCTAGTATATGATGCATCTGATACTAGGGCCTGAAGCTCACTCACTCGCCTTGCGGAGGTAAGGGCTAACAGAAACAAAGCTTTCCAGGAGAGAAAATGCAGAGGGCAAGTAGCCATAGGTTCAAATGGTGGGCAAGTAAGCCGTTGCAAAACCACATTTAAATCCCATTCAGGGGCAGCTGGACGCACTGGAGGCTTAAGCAAAAGCAGACCTTTGAGGAAGCGAGCCACCAAAGGAAGGCTGGATAGAGACTGACCCTCCACCTGTGAGTGGTGTGCTGAAAGAGCACTAAGATGAACTCTAAGAGAATTGGACTTAAGGCCTAGGTTGGACAGGTGAAGCAAATATTGCAGCACCACTGGCACCAGGCATTAGAAAGGATTCTCGTTGTGTTGTGTACACCAGGTAGAGAATCTATTCCACTTAAGGGCATAAGACGTTCGGGTGGACTGCCTCCTAGAGGCCAAGACCACGTCCTCCACTTCCCTAGACAGTAGTAAGGGTGCTAGAACTACCCTTTCAGCAGCCAGGCCATCAGATTGAGGGACTGGAGGTTGGGGTGTAAGAGAGATCCCTGCTCCTGAGACAGGAGATCTGGTTGCATCCCCAGAGGAAGAGGAGTGTCCACCGCTAGTTGCAAAAGAAGTGGGAACCATGGTTGTCGGGGCCATCTGGGGGCCACCAGAATTACCGAGGCCCTGTCCCGGAGCACTTTGAACAGTGTCTGGGATACTAGAGGCGTGGGAGGAAAGGCATATAGGAGGCCTGTAGACCATGGGATGAGAAACACATCCACTGCTAATCGGAGAGGATGCGGTTGTCTGGAGCAGAACCTGGGTAGTTGACGGTTCAGAGGACTGGCAAAGAGATCTATGGTCGGAAGACCCCCATCTCAGGAAGATCTGTTGAGCCACTAAAGGATTCAACTGCCATTCGTGTGGCTGCAGGATCCTGCTCAATCTGTCTGCCAGGTAATTCTCCTGACCTGGAAGATAGACCGCTTTGAGAAGAATGCCGTGATTGACTGCCCAGGAGCACAGTTTCTGCGCTTCCTGACATAGAAGGCGGGACCCCGTGCCCCCTTGTTTGTTCACATAGAACACAGCAACTTGATTATCCGTCTGAACCAAGACTGACTGGTGAGAGATCAGATGAGAGAAAACGTTCTCAGGGCTAAGCGGATAGCTCTCAGTTCTAAGAGATTGATCTGCTGTGTGGCCTCCCAAGGAGACCACAGGCCTTGAGTATATGCCCCCTGGCAATGTGCACCCCAACCCTGCAGAGAAGCATCGGTTGTCAGCACCTGAGAGTGTGGAGGTGTCTGAAAAAACACCCCCTGCACCAGATTTGGAAGATGAAGCCACCACTGTAGAGAAGACTCTAGGAGTGTAGACACCCTCACTCTGTCCGTGAGGTTTCCCGTGGCCTGGTGCCACTAAGTTCTGAGGCCCCATTGAGCCGGCCTCGTGTAGACGGGCATTTGGAGTCACATGGACCGTGGAAGCCATGGGGCCTATGAGCCTCAGGAATTGTCTGGCGGAGACCAGAGAATTGCTGTGGAACCGACTGGCCAGATCTATTAACCTGTGTGCCCTGTCTATGGGCAAAAAGGCCTTTGCCTGAAGGGTGTCCAGTCTTGCTCCTATGAACTCCATGTTCTGTGAAGGGTGCAAAGTGGACTTTGCGAAGTTTATAACAAAGCCCAGATGCTGCAGCAGAGCGACAGTGCTTGATTGGCCTCTTGTTGGGATTGACCCCTGATAAGAAATGGCCCAAAATGTAGAGGCTAGGGTCATCATGAAAAAAACCCTTACTGATCACATTACCCCTGTATTAATCGAGCTACACTGGCTCCCCATTGCAGCCCGGATAAAATATAAAACACTAATAACCACCTTCAAGCTCATACATAACATAGCGCCATCCTTTCTCTCCACCCTTATCAGCATGCAACCACCCAACAGAAGCAGGCGAACAATCCACTCAAATATACTCCACGTTCCCCCTGATATCAGATCTGTAACTGCCACTACTAGCCAACGAGCATACTCCTACTCGGCCCCGTCTCTCTGGAACCAACTTCCACCAGAGCTAAGAGCTATTAAAGATCTTATGGAATTCAGAAAGAAACTCAAGACACATCTTTTCCAGTGTCAATACAATCTGATATAATCCCAGGGGTATAAATGATACCACCCAATGAAACATGGTTGCAGTTTATGTAAATATGTAAATATGTAATGTCTGACTCCTCTACATATGACCTCTCCCCGTGTGCTGTGCTTCCCCCTCCAAATCAATGTGTGTATACCGCAAAATTTCTGTCATGATTCGACAAATTCATATCTGTAATCAAACCGCTACTGATCGCTGGAAGTAGCGGTATACAAATGTATGCTAAATAAATAAAATAAATAAATAAATAAGCCAGTCATCCAGGTATGGAAAGACGAAAAGGCCTTGAACCCTGAGGTAGGCCGCCACCACTGCCAGGCACTTGGTGAATACCCTGAGGGCGGAGGTTAGGCCAAAAGGCAGTACTCTGTACTGGTAATGGTTTCCTCCCACTACAAATCTGAGATACTGTCTGTGGTCTGGATGAATGAGGATGTGAGTATAAGCATCCTTTAAATCTAAGGAGCATAGCCAATCTCCCTGCTGGAGGTAGGGCAGCAGGATTCCAAGGGTAAGCATCTTGAGCTTTTCCCTCTCCAGGAACTTGTTTAGATTCCGCAAGTCGAGGATGGGTCTGAGGCCTCCTGTTCATTTTGGTACCAGAAAGTACCTGGAATAGAAGCCTTGACCCCTCAGGTGGTGGGGCACTGGTTCCACTGCCTGTTCCTTTACAAGACTTGCTAACTCCTGCAGGAGTAAGTCCCAGTGCAGAGGGAGTCTGGGAGGCTCCCCTGGAAAATAGGAGGGGGTAACTGGTGGAAGTGGAGGAGATAGCCCTTCTGGACTTTACTTAGTACCCAGTTATCCCTTGTTACGGCTGGCCACCTGTGGGCATACAGGGCCAGCCGGCCTCCTGTGCTGATAGGGGCCAGTGGAGGAGGAGAGGCTATGCCACTGGAGTCAAAACCCCGCTCCCTGCTGAGCAGGAGCCGGAGCTGGTGGTTTGGGGGTCTTCTGCCTACGGGGCCTATGTCCCTGCCCCTTGGCCTGCTGACCCTTACGGGAGCTACAGAGGCCTGAAAATGAGGGTACTGTTTATAGGCAGATGACTTCCTCGGGTAAAAGGTCTTTTTTCCCGAGCCCTTCTTCTTCTGAGAAGGGGCAGAGGTTTTCCTGGACAGCCTTGTCTGGGTAAGAGTCTCGGTCTCGAGTTCTGCAGCCTTTTCAGGACAATCGACCAACTTGTCCTGCATCCATGGCTTGAGGTCCGATGACTGTAGCCAGGCCTGACGGCGTGCACCGATGCCGGCCGCGGCTACTCAGGCCGAAGCCTCAAAGCCATGATAGGCTGCTCGAGAGATAAACTTCGAGCACTCACGAATACCCGATGACAGAGCACTGAACCTCTGTAAAGGTTCCTCGGAGAGACCAGCAGAGAACCCGACAATCTCCTTTGCCAGGTCTCAAAGGTACATGCCCATGTACAGCTGGTAGGTCTGGACACGGCAAGCAAGCATAGAGCCCTGAAAGCACTTCTTACCGAGGGCATCCAGGTTCCAGGCCTCCCGGCCGGGAGGCACCAAGGAGTGCATCTTCTAACTCTTCAGACGATGCATGGCCGATTCCACAACCATGGAGTGGTGCGGTAATTGTACCTTTTGGAACCTGGGGCTCTTGCGGACTCGATAGATGGAATCGACCCGCTTGCTCAAAACCGGCATCGAGGCCGGCGCCTCCCACATGCGGAAGAGCAACCATTCCAGCATCGGAGGAACCAGTACAGTAAAGGCCTCCTTTGGGGGAGAGTCATACTGTAGGGCCTCGAGCTCCTCGGCTCGAGGCTCCTCCTCGGGATCCGCGAGGAAGGCCAAGGCCTTAGCCATATCCTGCACGAAGTCCGAGAACCGGGTATCCTCCTGGGGGGACCGTCTCTGAGGTTCGGACTCCGGCGAGTCCGATGGGACACACCGAGTCCGAAAGGTGTTTGGTGACTCCTCATCCTCCATTTCCCAGCCGGACCCCTCGGAGGAGGAATCAAGCGGCTCCGGTCGGGCAGGCACTGATGCCATCCGCCCCGACACTGAGGGTAGTGGCGTCGACGACCTCGGTCCCGAACGGGAGATCGAGGGAGACCTTGGCCGAGGATCGACTCGAGTGCGCATGGACTCGAGGATCGACTCGGCCTCTGGGGTCGACTTGGATGTCGATGTCCTGGTGGTCGGGGCAGATGCATCGGTGAGACTGGCGATCAGTGCCCGCTGCTGTTCCATGAAGGCAGCCAAGCTGCACTCCAAGGCCGTCAACCTGAGTCCGAGCTCAGGAGACTCAGCAGCCCCCGACTCGGGCCCCGACGGCGGCTCCCCTGGAGGAGAGTCCACAAGGACTACAGTACTCACGTGACCCGGGGACTCCATCTCCACACAAGGTTGTTTTGCAGGCCTCTCCGACTCCGAAGACCCAGGACAGCGCTCAGGGCTATGCGACTTGGCCCTCGAGGAGCCAAGTGCATCCACCGATGCCATCCTCGCTGGTTTTTTCTTCTTGCGATGCTCCCACGAGGGAGACTCCCTCTCAGAGGAGCCTCGGCGCTGCTCGGGGCCGGAGTCCTGAGACGTCGAGGCCTCTGACGAAGTCCGGGCCCGTCCAGACATGGAGTCAGAGAAGATTCTTTCCTTTTGGTGCTGCTGACTCCTCAACGCCTTCGAGGACATTTTCCCACACGGGCCACAGATCATCGGGTCATGATCGGGTCCAAGGCACCGGAGGCAGCAGTCATGTGTGTCGGTGAGAGACATAAGTTTCTTACTCCGATCACACTTTTTAAACCCGCTGGCAGCCATCAGGGGGAAAAAGGGCCCCTGCGAGGTCAAAAGACAGGGCTGCCAGTGAAAACAGAAAAAATGGCGCGTACGCTAGTCACTAAGGACAAAAACCGAAAAAAGAAGTCCGGGCTCGATACCGATGTATCTGGCCCAGGCAGGAAAGGGAAACAGATGTCGAACCGAAGAAAACGGGTCCACGCAGAACAAAATCAACTTTTTCCTCGGGTGAAAACGAAAAACGTCCATCGGGCTCCGTGGAAAAAAGAAGACTGAGCAAGATGGCACCCTTGGGCGGGAAGAAGACCGCGCATGTGCGCTGCATTCCCAAAGGCTTTCTTTGAAAGCTGGGGAAATGCTCCGCATGGGGGCTCCGTTGGCGCCGACGTCACCCATATGTGAGGACTGACTTCCTGCTTGGTCCTGGAGAATAAAAGAAATGTAAATAAATAAATAAAATATCATCTCTGCCAAGGGATGTGCAACAAAATATTAGTGAAGGGTGCCATTAATCCTGTCCAGATCATATTTTGTTTTTTACTCAGAAATTACTACTTCTGAGTTGCACAGACATTTTCTTTTGTTGTATACCTTTGAACATACTGTTAAAATGTGATGACATCCAGTTGGAATATTTCCATTTCTTTCTCAAGATATTATACACAACATACCTAAAATGCAAGGGTGCCAATAATGTTGACCACAGTTGTACTTTCATCACTTGGCTTCCTCGTGAACTTTCAAAAATCATGCTTTCAGCCCACACACAGCTTGAAGTTTATTGGAGCAGACAGAAGAACTATCCAGTCCAAGCCATTTCTACCTGCACAACAAGCGGATGCCATCACCTCGCTGGCCCTGAAAATCTCATTTGCCAGCCACACCATTGCCAAAACACTGTTGTGCCTCCTGGGTCGCATGGCAGCAACCACCGAAGTCCTACCCCTCGCCTGACTTCTCATGCACCACTTAGAATGGGATCTGCGAAAACACTGGAAACAGCACTCTCAACCTCTGTTGAGTCGCATCTCACTGTATGCAAAGGTGGAGAAGTCACTCACTTGGTGGACACAGTGGGACAGCCTTTTGGGGGGGGGGGAGGAGATGACTCCGCAGCCAAAACACCACCTCACCATCGTTACATGTGTCTCCAAGACAGGCTGGAGTGTGCACCTGCTGTACCTCTGCACAGAGGTGCCTGGACCACAATAGAATGCAGCCACCACATCAACTTCCTAGAACTGCATGCGATCAGATATGCACTGAAGGCCTTCCACCACTGGATCCTGGTCAACACCATCTTAATCCAAACAGAGAATCAGCCAGCCATGTTCTACGTCAACAAGCAAAGGGGAACAGGATCCCTCACCTCTGCAGGAGGTGCTCATGCTCTGTTCCTTCACCCTCTCCAGGACATGCATGCTGCAGGTATCTTACCTGCTGGGTGAGCTCCACCATCTAACAGACAGCCTCAGCTGTCAGCTGGGTCATGCCATCCTCGGAATCCATCCCAGATTTATTCCACTGGTGGCCTCCCCTTTCCATATAAGCCAGACAATCAAATTGCCTTGTCCTTGGAGAAAGTGAGGTTAATTACCTGTAACAGGGGTTTTCCATGGAAAGCAAAATGTCAACCACTCAAACCCAACCACCTCCCTTGGAATGAGGACGTCCTCATATCACCTTGGAACCGGGATCGAGCACCTGCTGACCTAGTTTGCAAGCACACTTCTTTGGGACATACTGGGTTAGGTAGGGGCAAACTCGGAGGTAGAGTCATCTAGGCATATGCTCAGGAAGGCTTGCCTTACAGAGCTCTGGGAGAGCACTTTCATTCATAGCACCATCGGATGACATCACCAGGTGTGGCTGACTTATCCTGCTGTCCACAAAGAACCGTCATTACAGGTAAGTAACCTCACTTTCTCTGTAGTCTGTACTCTGATGGTGCAGTTATCACATGGCAGTCACAACTACTGGTTGGCTCAGGTGAGTGCTGGATACTGGCAGAGTTGCCAAGTTACTCAGATCTAGGAGTGAGATTTTAAGCCAGTCCTGGATTTCTGACAATCTCATTCTGATGCATTATGGGACCTGCAGAACTGATTCTAATTGATAGGTTCAAGGACCACAAATACCATACTGCACTGCAATTCAAATTTAAACCAGAACTGGCAAAAGAAAACCACTGCTGGAACTGGTTAACTGGCAACTGTACTGGAAAGGTTTGCAGTCCATGCCTCTCAGCCAGGGATATTACTGCTGTGATGGCTACCTCTTTGAGTTCGCATTTGCATGCTAATCCCTTGTTCTCATCGTTTCCCTCCCTATTTGAATCCCCCTTGTTTCTCTTGTATTGTTCTATCTGTCTTGATTAGTTTGTTAGCTCTGTGAGCAGGGACGATCTTCTTTATATGTTTTTATAGCGCTGTGTATGCCTTGTAGTTCTATATAAATGATTAATAATAGTAGTAGTAGTAGGCTAGGCTCTGCTGGAAAGGGGGTAGGGGTGGGGGAGGATAAGAAGTACAAATGTGGAAGAAGACCTTGGACAGCTCTTGGTAGCATATTAGCCCTATCTGGGGCAGGCCCATTGAACTGGCTAATCAAAAAAGTTGGATAAAGCTACCTGTGCTAAACGCCTGAAGGAATGTGAATAGTTTGCTTAGGAAAGAGAACAAAATGGCACACTAGGCAAAGATGGGTTTCCGCTCCCCTCCCCTTTAGGGCTTGCATGCTCACTCACTTACCGGATGACTCAAAAGGGCAACATGGCACGCCCTTTTGGCCCCCCAGGCAGTTGCCCTGCTTGTCCATCCCTTGTGACAGCCCTGCTTAGGTGTCACCCTCACAGGGATGAAGTCATGGCATCTAATTGGTGGCTGGGCTGGGAGTAGATTAACAGCATTAGAAGGGCCAAGGATGCCCACTTTCAGTTTCAGCACTTGGCAGTGTTTGTTTGTTAGTGAAGTTCACTTATTACATTGGCAGCACTAATCCTGTAATGACTGGGCAGTGACAAACTTTTCCTGCCATAGAGTCAACACTCTGTTAGTGTGATGTGTTTAAGCTAGCTTCTGTTCATCAAGATTGCTTCAGATAAATGTCACTATATATATATCTATATAATCTACACACACACCACTCCTCCTGTTGCAAGCTGGTGATAATATTCTTCAAGCAGTAGTGCCAGCTGTTTTGTTCATTGTTTCCTCTCCTGGTCTTACTCTTGGTTTCCCTTTCTTGCCCACACTGTCCCCCCCCCCCCCAGAGTAATTGGGGCTAAACCATTTGTTGAGGGCAAGTCTCTGGCTTTTTGGGGGGAAAATGTCTTCACTTGAGATGGGGTGCTTCCATGGTGAAGGCTGCATTCCTACTTGTTATATAGCAGTGTGAAACCTGTGTGGGGTTTGTGATGAGACACAGCACAGAGGCACCATTCCTACTAGTGGGCATGTCCAAGTACATGGAGCTTTTTCACAAATGTCCAGCACTTAATCTCCTACAAAAATCCCTAAAATGTTTCTTTACTAACTAAAGCAACTCCAGAAAATGGCATGAGCTAAATCCTAACTCCCTTCCTCTTTAAAAGGTTTATGCGAGGGTGACTGAATATACTCTGAGTCCACTCATAAATAAGCTGGTAGATTTCACAAAAGGCTGCAATGCCAACCTGCCTATAATTTAGCCACATTGACTGAGCTTTTATTCACCAAGACATGTCAGGAGGCAATTTGATTGTCTAATAAACCTCCCACTCCACCCTGAAATCAGAAACAGAAATAGCAGCATGTACCGTCTGCATGGTAATCCCGATTGTAGAAGAAGATTAGAAATAGACTGAAAGATGGTTAATACATATTTTCAGTCACGATTTGTCCGCCACCATGCTTCCTTCTCCCAAGGCATGCTCTCCACCCACACCTAGCGCACAGGACACCTAAAAGCTTTTTATAGATAGTCCCCAACCCTATCCACTGCAATGAAGTAACAGCAGAAGGGAATGGGTTTTGACTCTATTGCCCCTTACCTCATCTTTGCTGTGATGGGCAGGCCTGGCATAACTTATGTCAGGCCATCTCCAGCTCCGTTTGGTATTCTGATCCAAACAGAACCACAGGATGCTACGTGAGTTACAATAATTTACTTCAAGATAGGTTTCAGTCTCTTGACCCATGATCTAGAAGCCTAAATGATGTTTCCTAGAAGACCATCAGGTAGGTTGCCAAGATGAAGTCTGGTAATGAAGGGCAGAAATAAACAGCAGAGTGAGCAGTTCCTGGCTGTTTCTAAACTTAACGCATGTTGCCTGCCCATGGCTGTTATACCCTCTGGAAATCAAGATCTTTAGCTTTCAGACTTTTACCTTGTGAAAATTCTTGGGGAAAGAACTTTAAGCTTCTTGATTTTGTGAATGATCAGTTTTTTTTCCACCAGGTTTTTTTTCTTGTGGTATCAGTATCCCTCTCTGAGTGGGACCCAATGGAAGAAAGTTGAGAATAGTTCAATGCTGAGAGGTAAATTTTTGCTGTTTTCTTCATGATTAGAATCCGCCTAGTTCACACTTACACCCAAAGTCACCATTTAATGCACATTTCATAGACTTTGATCTCAGATAATTTGCATCACCTGATCTCCCTTAATATTCTTTGTCAAGGTTGCCCCACAGCCAGTCCAGTTTTTCGATATCCACAACGAGATACATTTGCATATACTGGGTCTCGAATACATGCAGATAAATCTTATGCATATTCATTATGGATATTCTGAAAACCTGACTTGCTATGGAGTCATATGGACAGGTCTGGGAAGCTCTGTGCAACAGGCCCATCAGTGTGTTACAGAATAGGGAGCTAAGGAATGAATGGACTGGACTGGACATTTAAAAGGGGGGTTTCTCCCTTTTTGCTCTCAGTGGTCTCTGCTGTCCCCCCCCCCACCCCACCCAGACCTCAGATGTTATGTATGAGCAGCTCAGGGGACCTAAATTGATCAAATGCCGGAGGGATGCATCCTGAGTGCTGCTTGCTGACTAGCAAGGGTCACCATCGTAGCGGTATCTATTTTCTCTCCCTCCCCAGGGCCCCTAGATCTGGCCAGCCCCAGAGGATCAGAGACGAGATACCACTGTGGGGTTTGCTTCCCAATAGAATAATATTTGAGAACAGAATTACATTGGCAGGGTGGTGTTGAGGAGAAGTTTGCCCTGCCACTTTCCATTCTCTCCTCACAAGAAACAAGTTTAGCATCCAAACCCAACCTAGCATCCTAGGAGTAAAGCCCTTTGCAGTATTCCATTAAGTGTGCTTATGGGTTAAGGAATTCTCTCTGTACTCTTGGTAGTCTGATGCAGAGCTGGCCCCACAGTTGGTTCAAGGTTTTGGTGCCCTTGGCCAACCTTAAGCCTTTTGCCCTCCTGGCTGTCAGAATCCATTATCTAGCTTTGAATGCTCTACTTTTTGCACCCCTCTCAAAAAAAAAAATCTGCTGCTGCCCTAGGCAACCACCTAGTTTGCCAAATGGTTGAGCCAGCCCTGCTCTGATGGTGCATCCTTCTGCCCTCCCCAGTTTCCTGAGACAGGTAAAGGGTAGATTCTGTGGCAAGAAAATTCTGCAGCAATTAAATGGCCTATTTGCATAACTTTGCATGTATTTGCTTATTTAATGGCACTCATTTGTATTTTACTATATAAAAATGTCACCATGTGTGCAGGAACAGTCTGGAGCCAGGCCAGACACTGAAACCCCCTTCAGCATTCAATTTATTCACAGTTTTCATTTGGGCTTTAGTTTAACCCTTTCGCACCTTTGGGATTATGTTCGCAGACTCCCAGTCCTCCAGGCTCTGTAGGAATTTTGCATAAGGCTTCTGGCAGCTTTAACCAGCAGGGGTTAGGATTTCAGGAGAGGAGAGGTGAGGTTCGTTAGACCACTCTACCAGAACATCTTTCCTCTTTGGGCAAACAGAACACTGTGCAGACTGGCATCCAAGTTCTTTTTCCCCCCATCGACACAACATGGCAGCTCTGGCCCAAGCATGGTCCATTTGCCTGAGGTTCATCATTACCGACATGTTCCAAAATATACCTTTAGAGCTGTATATTAGTATCTTCAGTACTGCTGTTATATAGAAAGTACGGTGTCATTTTTTGAAATCCATGCCAGCTTCTCACAGCTGGGCTTTGCCCTCCTGGGACTTCTTTAAATAGCATAACAGCTGCGGGAGCTCATTCATCAATGTGAGGACAGGCGCAGGGGCACCATTCCTGCCGAGAGAAATTATTAAAGTAAATTGTTCCTATCTATCATTATTCCTGATGCACTGGGAGTAATGTAGCATTGCCTCCAGTGCCCTTACTGCAGGGTGACATCTCTCATTTACCTATCAAACACTCATAATAATGCAAGAGCTGCAATGGAACTGACCCACCAAAGTCTTTCTTCAATACAGAAGCAGCCATCAGAGGGGTCATCTTATGTTTCTCTTATCCTTTTCCAAAAGGTAATTGGCTAATACGACTGCTTCCCTGACTGCCATCCATTTCCGATTCCAAGTTCTTGATTTCATTCTGATTAATGTCCGGCCAAGGTTACATTTTGAGGCGACTTCTGGATCCTGTGGCTGCTCCAACTCTATCTCTCATTACCTAAAGTTGAATTATTGTGTCACCGACACACAACGTCACATAATCATGGGGGGAGAGGGGGCGCGGGGAGGAGACAAGATTGATCTGGCGCAGTGGTACCCACCGCTGTTTGACTTTGCAGGCTTGGGCTGAATGTGAACTAAAGAGGACGCCTAAGATGGAGGAATGCAAAGACAGAAGAGAATAAATAAATAAATAAAAAGGCCTGCATATAGAGGGATATCTATGCAGCCAACGGTCACGCTCTGTGCTGGCAGCTACACCGTGGACAGAGACTGATGGGCAGGTGGGTCTTTTTCTGTCAACATGAAAGAAACATGCACATGCTTGTTTTCAGTGGCGGCAGACATATCTGACACATGAAAACCTGATCATGTGGCGAGTTCCAAGAACAGATCTGAGAAACGTCAGGAATCTGGGCATTTTATTGGTTCTAGTCCCGGTTCTGCTAGGTGGGGCAAAGTCATTTTCTTGAAGCACGAAAAGAGGAGATGCAAAGGAAAAACAGGCAAGTCAATAATTCTAAGCACACTCTGTACAAGTCAGACAATCCAATAAAACATTAACAAGTCAAACAGTGCATGCTTATAGTGTGACAAAATGATGTGTTTCCCCTTCCTCCATTTGCAGATTCATAGATATCTGTGAAGGGGAGGGGATGAGTTCAAAGAGAGATGTCTCATTGGGGTAGCAGGGGCTGTATGAGGAATCTTTATAACTGGTGTTATCTATATTCTCTCTCTTTAGATAGTGTGTGTGTGTTTGATGGGGGGTGGGAGGGGTGTGATGCCAGCCCAGCCTATTCTCTTCCTCTTCCTGGGACCACAGGCAAGACCAAACAGGAGATCCCAGAGAATGGGGGAGGGGAGTTGTCAGACATTCCCCAAGATTGGAGTCCGAAGAGCAGAGGAAAGTCATAGTGGTGCCCTTTTGTGACAGCACATGCACCTGGCCCTAAAATAAGAAGAGCAACTCCTCTGATGCCTTTAAAACATGGCACCCTAGGCAGTTGCCTGTGGCATGATCTGGGCTTCTCTCTTACCTTCCTCCCCCTGTCAGTTTCAGGACTGCATTCATGCTTGTATCAGTGTAATGCCTCCACAGGGCCTTGATAAAGATCTGCTTTTCAGCTCTCTATGCTGTATTCATGCTTAATGTGTATCAGGGTAATGTCTGCATGGAGCTCTAATGAAGATCCACTATTTTGCAGTATTCATTCGTTATGTGTATCAGTGTGACACCTGCAAGGGGCTCTGATGAGGATCAGTGCAGCAGCACCATTAATTACTTAGCGCAGGAATGGCTAAAAAGGAGTAACCGGCTGTAAGCTCTTCAGACAGCTTGTGACTTCTCTGGTACACAGCTCTGCTCTCGGATACTGCGTGAGACATAAATAACCCTATATTATCTCCACAGCATCTTCCTGCTGCCTAAGTCATTTACAGGAAGTAACACAATGCAAAATAAATCCCATAGAAATGCCGAGAACTTGGCATAAATAAAGGATCAAGATCGGGAGAATAAGGGGAGGGAAGGATTCAGCACAGATAAGCTCAGCCTCAGAAAGGATTTTTTTCTCCGAGTCTCAGCACTTTTCTAGGAATTCTGTGAATCTCAGAGTCGCAAGGCCTGCATGTCTCAGACAGACCTCATAGGTGCTCAACAGCAGACGCTACCTTTAAAAGCAACACTACCAGAGTGACGCCTCAGAATCCCAACCCCCATTCATTGTTTAGCTCTTCCTTTTTCATAGATCTCCTTTCTTTTCTGTTTTAATAGATTTTTCTCAGGGTTAGCTTAGAATATCTCTTTTACAAAATGGCCCTATTTTTAAAAATGCCTTTCCAAGTCCACTTTAAGCCAACTGTGCTGTATTCACATTTTACATATATTGATGATGCCCCTCCATGGGGTTCGATGAAGATCCGCTCTTCAGCTGTCCGTGCTGCATGCATGCTGTATGTGTACTAGTGTGACACTTGCATGGGGCTCTGATGAAGACTGGGTAACTTACTTTCAAAGTGGTGATAGTAGCCAAGTAGGAGGAGCTTTTAAAAACTTTAAATACTAGTACTGCCTCTAGAATTAAACATAAATCAGAATGAAATGGGGGAACTATAATAATTTTGTTTCCTTTAGCTACTAAATTACTTGTCTAAATATGGGTTTCTCAGCCATTCACTGCTGTAGTGGTTTATGTGAAAAGATTTCATTAAAGCTATTATTTACTAAACCACCTCACATAATAAAATATTGAAGCAGAAAGTCTGGATACCATGTGCAAAACCTAAGACGAGCAGAATGAATTTATGCGATGATGACTAGACAGCTGTGCCCACTACAGACATATTTAATCCTAGTGATGCAGAAACCTGACGACAGGGACTGAGACCATCCACTCATTTCATACAGGTCACTACCTCCATGGCGGTTATAGCAATGGACTGAAAACCAGGGAGGCCAGGGTTCAAATCCTACTCCTGCCAACACTTTCTTTCCCATTGCCTCACATACCCACTTAGATTGTAAGCTCTCTGGGGCAGGAACATATGGCACATGAATACTTATTCCCGCTGCACAGTGCTGTACACGTCCAGCAGTTCTATAAAAATGAGTATTATACTAACAGCACAGACCAGCTTTATAATCCCAAACCACTGATCAAGAAATAACCCTCCGAGCCTAGAGGTCATAAGCTCTATATCCCTGTGACCATCCCCTGAGCCCTCCAGCCCTAGCGATGACAAGCTTTGTACCCCTCCATGCATCCTCTGATCCCCCTTACCCTAGAGGTTAGAGGCTCTGTAATCCCTGATCCCACCAGTCCTAGAGATAATAGGCTCCGTCTCTCTACAACCATCTCAAGCCCTCCAGTCCAGAGGTGATGGGCTCGGTCCATTCCCTGATCCTTCCTGTCCAAGAGGTGACAGGCTCTGTCTCTATGGGCCTATCCCCTGATCCTTCCTGTCCTACAGGTCACAGAGTCTGTATCACTGTGCACATCCCTGAACCCTCCAGTCTGAGAGATGACAGGCTCTGCATCCTTACGCCATCCCCTGAGCTCTCCAGCAGAGCTCTAATGGTTAGAGCAGTGGGCTAGAACTAGGGAAGCCAGGGTTCCAATTCCACTGTGGATCCTTGTGATCTTGGACAAGTCACGTCACCCTCCATTGCCTCAGGTACATACATAGATCGTAAGCCTCCCCAGGGGATAGGAAAATACCTACTGTACCTAAACGTAACTCACCTTGCAGTTCTGAGAAAAGGCATGAGCTAAATCAAATTCCCTTTCCTCCCCCATGTTACAGGCTCTGTATCTCTGTACCCATCCCCTGATCGCTCCTGTGCACATCCCCGATTCCTCCAGCCTGAAAGGTGACAAGCTCTGTATGCTATGTCCTCCAGTCCTAGAGGTGAGACTCTACCCTTCTGCTTATCCCCAAGTTCTCCATTCCTAGAGCCGACAGGCTCGGTATCCCTGTGCCCATCTGCTGAGCTCTTCAGTCCTAGAAGTGACAGGTTCTGTCCCTGTGTTCATCCCCTAAACTCTCCTGTCCTAGAGGTGACAAGCTCCGTATCCCTATATCCATCCCCTAAGTCCTTCAGTCCTAGAGGTGACCGACTCTGTATCCCTGTACACATCCCCTAAGCCCTTCAATCCTAGAGGTGACCGGCTCTGTATCCCTATACCCATCCCCTAAGCCCTTCAATCCTAGAAGTGATCGGCTCTGCTGCCTTCCTTCCAGCTCCTGGGATAATAAGACCGTGCTGGGGTATTAGAAGCACATGGCAGTCATGACGCTATTTGCTTGATTAGTACATGATGGCGGAGGGGGAACAGCACAAAACAAACCCATTCCAAATTATGGAGGTGTGCAGCACACCAAGTTTATAATGAAAAGAGAAGCAGAACAGCACATGGCACTTAGTGAAGGCAGAGGTCGGATGGACGACAGGCACACCTAGTGCAGGACAGTTTGATGGATTATGGGGTACAGACAGAGATTTTTATCTTTAGTTTGGACTTGGGAAGTATCTGAAGGGCATGAAAAAAAAAAACCACAACAAAACACCTTGTAACACCCACAAGCTCCTCTGACCATCCTACGAATAAACACAAGGGAACAAGGTGGAGAAGAGACTGCTGAATGGGTCCCAGTGAGCCTCTCTCTTTCAGGCCAGCTGCGATCAGAGTGGGGTGGCACCTGTCACCAGGCCTGCCTGGCCTTTTTTCTGTCCTTTTGCTCCAAAGGTCAGCTTCTCAGTAGGGTCAGCCCTAGAATTAGATAAACCTTAAGCCTCCTGGCTGTCAGAATCTATTGGTTAGCTTTGAAGGCCTTGCTGTCTGCCACCGTCCTCCTCCCCCCTCCAAGAAGCTGCCACCCTAGGCTGCTGGCTACTTTGCCTAATGGTTGGGCTGGCCTTGCTTCTCAGTCACTTAGAGCCCCTCAACTGCATGCTGGGCAGCGTAAGCTGCAGATGGCAGAGATGGGGAAGAAGCCGGGCGCTTCAGCTGTAAAAAACAGAAAAATGTAACTTTCAGTGACCCCTCTTGGAAAAGAATTACTTAAGCAATTTAACCACAGCGCTTATCCATGTTATTAATGGTACATACGCAAAAGTAGTACGATGATATTTAGACAGCATAGCTCCAGAGCTTCTGAAAGGGCTAGAAGCCTTTCACATAATTTTTGTACAAGTAAGTTCAAGAGGAAAGAGCCAACAATAAAAAGGGATATCAATAAGCCCTCTTCAAGTAGGAACAGTCTAACGAATTAATATTTAACCATAGTGAGCAGCTCTTTTTTTTTTAAATGCTGGCATCCAGATAGTGGCTGGATTAAATATCCAGATAGTGCAGTTAGCAGCAATTTTCTAAACTACTATATGGCGAGGTATCCAGACAGCAGATTGGGGTAGCATTAGGGGGTCTGCAAACAAGGCAGTTGCACTGGGGGTCCCAAGTCTGCCTCAAACTGAAGGAGGCCTAGCCTGCATGCTGGCTTTGGAGACCGCTCACCAGTTTCTGCCCTGTGCCCCTGCATGTCTAACACTTTTCTCAACCCTCATCTTGCCCACAAATGCCCCAACACTATCCAAATAGCAGTAAGGCCGTCAGAGAAACCATTCAGCAGAACTATCCGGACAGTGCACAGATATCGATCTGGCCAGCGTTTCTCCTTATAGCAGGGTATGCTACCCTTTGAATTTTGAACCCGGGGGAGGGGGGGGGGGAGGAGGGGGTCATTACTAAAGTGCATTACAGCAATAACAAATGTTACTTTCCTTTTGCATGTGTTAAGGGTCAAATAACATGCGTTATTTTACCGCAACGCACAAATTGCCACAAGTGCATTGCATACTAATGAGATGTAAAGCATGCAAAACACTCCATTAGTATTCAAATGAAAAATGCAGCTTGAGGTGACAGTGTGAGACTATCACTAGGGAATCCTAGGTACCATTTTGCACTTGGAGTTGGCCTTATCCACTAGACCACCATGGACTTCAGAGGCCCCATGGCTTTTAGAGATCTGGAGGGGGAGCTTTGGAATGGGGTTGGTTTTTGAGATCGCAGGGGGGGGGTAGTTTTGGGGGAGGATGGATCAAGTTACTAATGGTGCTGGGGGAAGGGGACCCCTGGAGCAGCTGTTTTCTTGCTAGGTTCAGCCCCTCTGCATCAGGTCTCATGTTAGGGGCCGCTGCTCCCAGCTGGGAAGTACAATGCCAGCTTTGGAATAATGCTGCTTGTCGTGGATTACCGCAGACTGCATTAGTCCTTTACCGCACTTTACTAACTACCCCCTAAATGTAGTAAATAAGTACCATGTAACTCAGTACGGATCTTGCATCCATGTCCAGTGGATGTGCTAAAAGCAGGGAGCATAGCGGGTTTAATGACAGTTTTCACAAACTCCTGGAGGAAAAGTCCATAACCCAGTATTAAGGTAGATGGAGAGAAAACCACTGCTTAGCCCTGGGGAGAAGCAGCATGGAACTGGCTACTTTTTGGATATCTCAGCTACATATAACCTGGATTGGCTGCTGTTGGAAACAAGAAACTGGGCTTGATGGACCTTTGGTCTGACCCAGTATAGAAGTTCTTAAACGTCATTAATAAAAAGCGTACTTTTACTGGCTTTAAAAAGTGAAGAATCAGAGAGATATGCTAAGTGAGGAGTTTTTCCAGGATATGCTCACGCTATATAAAACCCACTATCCTACAGCAAGTACTGCCAGTACTGTACAGAGGGGGCAAGTACAAAACAAGGCACCGGAGATTGTTTTCCTTTTAGAGGGGAGGTTTCAACAGATTATTCTGTGCTTTATGATCTATTTGCACCCCTTTGTACCTTTCTTCTGGGTGGGTTGAACCTGTGGAGGATGATTGTCTCACAGATCACCAAGACAGAGAGAGGTTTTGTGGCTAAATGCCTTGCTGCATTGAAAGTTATGTCACCACACAAACAAATCCTCAAGCCCCAAGTAAAGCACTGTGCTATGGGTAGCACAGCTTTTAAATCGGCCACCTATACGGTAAAAGAACAGCAACCAAGCAAAATACTTTACTGCCATCTATGGGTAAAAGTGGATTATGACAGAAGACCAGGCCATTCTCACCCACTATCAGCCAAACATTCACTTTCTACTCACATAATTACTTTACTACTACTACTACTGCTACATATGCTTATCTTGAAAGCCATGTAATTTAGAAGGTCATTCTTGCATGCATCTAGTGGGACATGCAGCCCCGCTATTCGCACGGAGCGAATGCTGCAAGTCAGGCTCCCTGCACCTACAGGGCCTCTGGGTGGCAGCGGGATAGAGGCAGGGGCTATGTGCCAGGATGTACAGGGCCTATTTCACTCAGAGCCCTATACATCCAACGGGCTCTATTAGGGAACCCAGCTTATTCCACCTCAGAGGTGAAATAAGTGCAGGGCATGCCTGCGATCGAGCCCAGCAGGCCCCCTCAGGACATGGAGCTGCTGAAGACAAGGCACAGATGCCCAAACCCAGCCCTGGCAGACCCCTCCGAGGATCGGGCAGTGGGGAAATGAAATGTGCTTGTGGGTCGGGCTTTCCACGCTCCTGCCGGTCGTCCTGGTGCTATAGTGACGGGATGCTATAGCACCAGCACACCATCAACATAGTGTGGGTTGCACGGGCGGCCTGGACATCTCCCGT
Organism: Ichthyophis bannanicus; assembly: GCA_033557465.1. NCBI lineage: Eukaryota > Metazoa > Chordata > Amphibia > Gymnophiona > Ichthyophiidae > Ichthyophis > Ichthyophis bannanicus. The sequence goes on from CM066045.1 coordinate 62,870,166, forward strand.
GGCGGGATCAGGGGCACACTGGGCCGGCTATGTGCCCGATCCTGCACCTGCGGGAACATCTAGCTCCTGCAGTGCAGAATCAGGTATGTTGTGGCCCCATCCATATTGTGGACGTTCTGACGGCCCGGATGTGCCCTTTTGTGAATCTGGCTCCACATGTATTGTTTACTTTGTAAATGTTGGTTTAAGGAAGATGCTATGGTGTACTCATATAACAAAACATTCTGACTTAACAATTAAATATATTTTTTTTATTTATTACTAAAAAGTGCTTTTAAACAAAACCTTAAGCACAATTCTGTTACATGGTGCAATTTACGAAGTGATGCTAGGGAAGTGTGAAAAAACATGACGTGGAAATCCGTCATAGAAGAAAGATTAGGCAAGATGATTATAGATGGCTTCCCTCAGCATTGAGGAGGGAGCGGAGATACTGAAGGAGAAAAAACACAAAGCTAGTAAGAAGAGTAAACAAGGGCCTGGGAGCAATGTTCCCTCTAATTTTCTGTAGGCTGTGTGCACATAAAGCACAGTTACTTACCTGTAACAGGTGATCTCTGGGAACAGCAGGAATTAGTCCTCACATATGGGTACGTCGGTACCGACGGAGCCTGCGCGGGAAAGCTCCCCAGCTTCCTAGAATGGAAGCTTTTGGGACCTCCCACTGCACATGCGCACTGCCTTCCCGCCTTCCTGAACAGCTCTCCTCAGTTTCGAGTTTATAGCTGAGTCAATAGAGAGAGGACAGGAAGATAGATAGATAAAAGATACAACTCCTAGGGGAGGTGGGTGGGTTGTGAGGACTAATTCCTGCTGTTCCCAGAGATCACCTGTTACAGGTAAGTAACTGTGCTATCTCCAGGAACAAGCAGGAATAAGTCCTCACATATGGGGACTCCCTAGCTTAGATGCGTGGGATCCCCTGTCAAGGTTCGCCATCTTCGTATGGATCTCAGGCATCCATCCTGGGAAGGTGGGCAGGAGTTGTCTAAGAATGGAACAGGTGTTTGAGGACAGCCTGGCCAAACAAGGCATCCCGGCGGGAGTCCTTGTCCAAACAGTAAAATGTAATGTGTGCCTTTGAGTCAGTCCTGACTCCTGGCGACCCAGAAGTAATGGGCTGTAAAGGTATGAACCGAGGCCCAGGTAGCGGCTCGACAGATCTGATCAATGGAAACAGAGTGCAGATGAGCCATAGAAGTTGCCATGGCTCTCACATTGTGAGCTGTGACATGGCCTTCCAGAGAAATGTTTTTACTCTGGTAAGCAAAGGAAATACACTGAGCAATCCAATTGGAAAGTGTACGCTTGGAGACTGGAAGTCCCAAATGTGAAGGATCAAAAGCCACGAAAAGTTGAGAAGACTTTCGATGTGGCTGAGTCCTATTAAGGTAAAAGGCTAGAGCTCTTTTACAATCCAGAGTATGAAGGTTCCTCTCTGCACTGGATGCATGAGGAGCCGGAAAAAAGACAGGTAGATATACCTCTTGATTAAGATGAAAAGGCGAGACCACTTTGGGCATAAAGTGGGGATTCGTCCTAAGGACCACCTTGTCATGATGAAATCTTGTAGAAGGTGGATTAGCCACTAGAGCCTGCAGTTCGCTGATGCGGCGAGCGGAAGTGACTGCAATTAGGAATAGTACCTTCCAGGAAAGAAATTTCAAGGAGGTAGAAAATAACGGCTCAAAAGGTGGCTTCATAAGCTGACCAAGCACTAGATTCAAATCCCATGCGACCGGGGGGGGTCTGATGGGAGGTTTAGTGAGAGTCAGGCCTCTCATGAATCTTGCAACAAGAGGATGAGAGGAGATAGGTTGTCCATTTATAGGTTTCAGGGATGCTGAAATAGCACTTAAATGGACTCTTACAGAATTCGTCTTAAGGCCTGCATTGGAAAGATGCAGGAGATAGTCTAAGAGGGAATTCAAAGGAAGTGCCAGAGGGTCAAGGCCCTGCTGAGCACACCAAATGGAAAAACGTTTCCATTTGAAAGCATAAGACCGCCTCGTGGAAGGCTTCCTAGAGGCATGAAGGATATCTTTCACAGGTTGAGAAAGATTAAAGTCTTGAAGACTTAAGCCTTCAGTAACCAAGCTCGGAGATGTAGGGATTTGGGGTTTGGGTGCCACAAAGTCCCCTCCTCCTGAGACAGAAGGTCTGGTGCAGCTCCTAAGTCCAGGGAGGATCCCTGGGAGAGCTGTAGAAGCAGAGGGAACCACACTTGGCGTGGCCAGCGTGGAGCTATGAGGATCATAGAGCCGTGATCTCTCTGGAGTTTGAACAGAGTCTTGGGAATCAGCGGAATGGGTGGAAAGGCATATAGGAACGCCTGACCCCAATGGAGGAGAAAGGCGTCCGTGGCCTGAGCTTCCTGACACGGAGTCCTGGAACAGAACCGGGGAAGTTTGGCATTCCACGGACTTGCAAAGAGGTCTATGTCCGGGGTCCCCCATTCCTGAAAGATTCTGCTTATCTGGTCCACGTGTAGGGACCACTCGTGTGGCAGCAGAACTCGACTGAGCCTGTCTGCTCGAGAGTTTTGAACTCCTGGAAGATACACTGCTAGCAGATGAATTTGGTGCTCTCTGGCGAAGGCCCATAATCTGAGAGCTTCGTTGCAAAGCGACAGAGAGCCCGTCCCTCCTTGTTTGTTTATGTAAAACATGGGCACCTGATTGTCTGTCTGAACCAGGACAGTCAGATTGGCAAGGAGGGTATAGAAGATCTTGAGGGCAAGGTAAATTGCTCGCAGTTCTAGGAGGTTGATATGAAGGGTGGCTTCCTGTGGAGACCAAGTGCCCTGAGTGGAGAGAGTTAGCAGATGGGCTCCCCACCCCAATTGGGAGGCATCTGTCGTGAGGGTTGCTTGGGGTAGCAAGGGCTGAAAGGGAGCCCCCAACAACAGATTCCTGGTGGATATCCACCAATGGAGGGACCAAGACAGACGGTTTGAGGTTTGTATTTGGTCTGAGAGTGCTCCCGACGCCTGAGTCCACTGGATGGCCAGGGTCCATTGAGCTGCTCTCATATGAAGACGAGCATAGGGCACCACATGTACTGTGGAGGCCATATGGCCCAGGAGGCGTAGCATTTCCCTGGCTGTCAAGTGAGTACTGGACTGGGCTTGGGAGGCCAAGCTCAGCAGACGCTGACCCCGAACCAGTGGAAGGTAGGCTCTTGCAGTGGTGGTGTCCAACTGGGCCCCTATGAATTCTAGAGACTGAGTAGGGCTGAGTTGAGACTTGGGAAGGTTTACCACCAGTCCCAGATACTGCAGAAGGCTCCTTGTGCGGTCTAGGGAAATCTGGGCCTGCGACTGAGTTGGAGCTCGAATGAGCCAGTCGTCCAGATATGGGAATACGAAAATCCCCATGCTTCTGAGAAATGCGGCTACGACTGCCATGCATTTGGTAAAGACTCTTGGGGCAGAGGCGAGACCGAAGGGAAGTACTCTGTATTGGTAATGACTTCCCCTGAACAGAAAGCGAAGATATTTTCTGTGGGATGGATGGATGAGTAGATGTGTATACGCATCCTGCAGGTCTAGAGAACAAAGCCAGTCCTGACTCTGAAGGTATGGAAGGAGAATGCCCAAAGAGAGCATTTTGAATTTCTCCTTGTACAGAAATTTGTTCAATTCTCTCAGATCTAGGATTGGTCTGAATCCCCCTGTCTTCTTTGGAATGAGAAAATAGGGGGAGTAGAAACCTGACCCTTGTTGATGAAGAGGAACCTCTTCTATGGCCCCTTGGGCAAGCAGAGAAGAGATCTCCCGATCCAACAGGGCTAGGAGAGGAGATGGAGAATTGAAGGGTCTCACCATGTGATGAGGAGGAAGGTTGGAGAAATGAAGTTTGTAACCCTCTCGGATGATAGAGAGGGTCCATTGCTCTGTTGTGATTTGTTCCCATCTGGGAGCAAAGTGAGCTAACCTTCCAGGTATGGTGAGAGGTTCTGGTTGGTCCAGAACCAGGAATGACAAGTTCTCTAGGGGCAAGTCAAAACCCCTGAGGGGGTGGAGCCTGTTGAGCTGCAGTAGCTGCTGCAGGCTTTGCTCTTGCTTGTTTCGTTTGCTGACGTTTAGCCGCAAAACGAGGTTGAGAAGATTGCTGGCCAGTATTGGAAGCATATCTGGCCTTCTTATAATAAGGCCTCTTGAAAGACTTCTTCTTAGTGGGAGTAGAAGTGGACTTAGAAAGTCTCTCTAAGGTGGCATTTTCAGCGTCCATTTGAGTGGCTTTAACTTGCCACTCTGCACCGAATAAGTTCTCACCTGTACAGGGCAGATTCCGTAAGCCATCTAGAACCCAGGGTTCCAGATCAGAAGCCTGGAGCCAAGCCAGACGTCTGGCTGCAATAGCAATGCCAGAAGCTCTGCTGGCTCCCTCGAAGGAATCAAAGGCAGCTCTGTTGGAGAACTTAGAAACATCTGAAAGTTGTTTCACAACAGAAAGGAAGTCCTCCTGTTTATCCTCAGGGATAAAGGGGGCAAAATGCCGCACTTTCTTGGCAAGTTCCCCTAGGAACATGCCCATATAGAGGCTGTAGGAATTAATCCTGGCTATAAGCATACTAGCCTGGAAGATTTTCCTACCAAAAGAGTCCAGTGTCTTACATTCCCTTCCTGGAGGTGTAGAAGAGTGCCTTTTAGTACTCTTGATCTTTTTCATTGCAGACTTTACCACAATGGAGTGGTGAGGCAATTGAGTTTTCTGAAAACCAGGAGAAGGAGGGACCCGATACATGGTGTCCAACCTACGGGAATAAGGAGACAGAGTTAAAGGGTTCTCCCAGAAATCCATCAATTGTTCCTGAAGGATTTCATGGATAGGCAGGGTAACTGCTTCTTTAGGAGACTTAGAGTATCCTAAAATGTCCAATCTTTTTGACCTTGGTTCCCTTTCAGAGGAGGTAGTGATAGAAAGGCCTTTAGCCATTTCTAAAATAAAGTCCTGAAAGGACAAATCCTCTGGAGGAGACATTCTCCTTTTTGGAGAAGAAGGTTCCTCAGGAAGGTCAAGGGAGAGCTCTGCAGACTCATCAGAGGAGCCAAAATCCTCAGAGGAATCGGTGTATTCTCTAGTTTCCTCCAACGCACGATACGCATACCGATCGGTATCGACATCGGGCGTACCGGGTATGGAAGCGGTATGGAGCGAAAGCCCATACGGTACCGATTTGCGTTTAGAAGAGGAAGGCCTGGGTTCCGGCATGGCGGACGATACCGGAACCGGGCCCGGAACCGCTGGAAGCGGTACCGATGGCGTTGCAGCGTTAATGAAAGCCATGACGGCCTGCTGCATGGATTGGACAGTATTGCCCATAGACGCCACGGCTGCCTGGATGTCGGTACCGGTATGGGCCGGTACCCCAGAGCAGTCCAACAGGTGATCTGTCGAGGCCATGCCATCGATGTCAACCTGTAGCCCCTGAATTGGCGTTTTGGAAGGCAGAGCTTCCCGCCGGGGCTGTTTGGCTGGGGCAGGGTCCTCAAAACTAAGAGCCTCTCGATGCTTTGAAGGAGATTTGCTCTTTGAGGACTTGCCCACAGAAGGTTTGGTTACCTGAGATCCATCCGGAGATGATGACCTGGATGACTGTGATGTTGGATTCTCTGAAGCAAACAGCACATGGAATTTGTTGGCCCGGTTCTGCAGCCCACGCTTAGACATTTGGGAGCAGGAAGGGCAGTCCGGAATGGAGTGGTCAGGCCCCAAACATTTAAGACACCATTCATGGGTGTCTGTGACTGATATTACAGCAGTACACTTGGTACACTTCTTAAATCCAGGGGCTGGCTTCTCCATGTGGAGAATTCAAGTAGGCCTGAAGGCCTAACTGAAGTGACCAAGTGCTGAAAAATAATAAAAGAAAAGAAAATAATTTTTCAAGAAAGAAAAAGGAAGACCGGCGATACCGGTATCGGTATGGGAAGGCAGGTACGCGGTCTAAAGAAACAAAACAAAAAACTACAATTTCTTCAGCGGTGACAGGATACACGACCTGCTGGCTCCGCGGAAAAAAGAGAAACTGAGGAGAGCTGTTCAGGAAGGCGGGAAGGCAGTGCGCATGTGCAGTGGGAGGTCCCAAAAGCTTCCATTCTAGGAAGCTGGGGAGCTTTCCCGCGCAGGCTCCGTCGGTACCGACGTACCCATATGTGAGGACTTATTCCTGCTTGTTCCTGGAGATAATATCAGCTGTGTGCAGCTTTTGAAGGAAGGTTAAATTTTGTGCGCCACATAACGACACTCGGAGTTATATACTTTAAAATTTGACTACACGTCAGAATACAGTATGTACACCACATTGATTTTAATCAAATTAAATGAAAATAGACGATTACTAAATGAAGCGGGAAATTTCTAGTAATTACAATCATAACTTTTACATTTTAAGATGTCTGTGGTGTTTTCTATCAGAATCAGAGCCGTAATTTTTGTGCGCTCTGTTGTAAAGTATGTGCGCTCGCTTGGCGAGGTGTGTGCGCGCGCACACGCACACAGCTTAGAGGGAACAGTGCCTGGGAGACTAAAAGGCAGTAAAAGCAAAACCTTCATTCAGCGCCATACTTAATGGGGGCTACAGCGAGAGCATCCTCATTATTCTCAGGAGGCTATATTGTCTGTTCCAGCATCAGTAGCTCCTCTCGATTCTTCGCCATTGCAGGGACCCTTTTCCAGCTTAAGCCTGGAGCCCTAACTGCTGATTTCTGGTACATCATTTTGAGTGGTGCTAAATATTCTTTTATTCATTACTAAAAAGTGCTTTTAAACAAAAATCTTGAGCACAATTTCGTTACATGATGCAATTTACAAAGTGATGCTAGGGATGTGCAGAAAAAGAAAACATGACGTGGAAATCCGTCAAAGAAGAAAGAATAGGCAAGATGATTATGGATGGCTTGGTGGCTTCATGGCATCGCTATGGGGAATGTGCCCTGTTCAGTCCCCGACTTAGATTTTCTACTTCCTGGAGCTGGGGATACTGAGATGAAAATTCACAGACCTCGGGGAGGTAGTGGTGGTGAGGGAGTTATGGTCATTGCTTAAGGGCGACACCTGGTGGCTGAAGTCAGGGCTCACAATTGCAGGTACACGGTCCTGATCCAGGACAGTCCAAGGAGTGCAACCACACTCACAGAGGGGGGAAGCAGCACAACAAAAGAAAGGTGAACCAAACATATGGTGTATCAGACAGCTTTATTAACAGCAAACCCCAACCCGTTTCAGCACTTACTTTCCTCAGGGGGTAAAAGCCTCAAAACAAAAAGATAATACACATACAGTATACAATAATAAGAAAACATTCTATACAAGTAAAAAAATGTAATAATGGCTATTAGTAAATAATAAATAATAAGTAAGGATTAAAAACATATAAGGCTGAGGTATATAATAGTTACACGTATAATAAAGTGTGTCATAATAAAGACGTGGATGAAAGCAAGAAACCAATACGCACCATATGTTACATTTTGGTATTGCACCTGACAAACATACTTGAACAAGAGGATACCATTGCAACGACTGGTGGTGTCAGAGAGAGGAAGACATGTGGAGGCCGTCTGGACATCCAAAATCTGGACAGGCCTGATCTGTACCCGATTCTGATCCCTCGGGGGCTATACATCTCCGCAGGATCAGAATCAGATGTAACCAGCCTGGACAGGCAGGATGTGCCCCGATTCCAGCCCCCTGGATATCTGCAGTCCTGCCTGGCTAGCTCAGCATGGGCTCCTGTATGGAGCCAAAGTGCCATGGCACTACAGCTCTATGCAGGAGCCGATTGACGGCACCGAAATTAAAATGTCCTGTTCCCTGCCGCCTGATCGGGCTTTCTGAGGCTGGGATCGGGCAGCGGGAACCTCCTCCCCTGCGTCCTGGGGTCCCAGCATGGCTGTCCCCTGCCATGATTGTTGTGGATGGGCTGCATCTATCAGGCTGTTATGTAATGTCTCCAAAGTGGTCTATGTAAAGGAAGGTTTTTAGCTTCTTCCGAAAGACTTTTGCATCAGTGGTGTAGATTGTTTAGCCTTCATAAATGTGCTGGGTGTGGAGATGGTGTCTATCTTGTTGCGTCGTAACAGTCTGGTTGTCGGGTTCTTGTGGATCAGGTCTTGAAGTGGAGGGACTCCCAGCAATACTGCCGAGGTAAGACAGCGATTGCTTGCTTAAATGCGGCACAATGTGAACTGGCAGCAGCATGGAAGCCCCAAATATAAAGAAGTACGAGGGGAGACTTAGGCATATAGTGCTCATGGAGAAACTAACAGCGGCCTGGAAGCAAACAGTGAACCACTTTGAATTAGACTGGGGGAAGTTATGGCATGTCTTGGAGGGGGGAGAGTGAGGAAGGGGGGGGAATCTTAATTTCATTTTCAATGTAAACTAAACCTTCAAGTTTAATGTGCATGGGCAGCTGGGGGCAAGAGATGAGGAGTAAACGAGGAGGGGTCATAGAAGTGAAGTAGCATAGCTAAAACTTGGTAACAGCATCAAAGACAGGCACTTAATTAAAGTTTGAAATGTTAAAATTGTTTATTGGAAACCCGGATTGGAGGGAGTTAAGATGTTGTAGCCTGGAAAGGATTGTAAAAGATGAACAGAATGTGCGAGTAAGCAGGAAAAAAAGGGGCTGTTGAGGGGGCTTAGTTTAACTACTGGATAAAGGGTTGATCACCTCTGTTATAAAGACTGGTTGATAATAAAAATTTAAATTAAAAAAAAAAAAAGTTCTGCTCTGATCATAGGAGAATTTTGTCGATATCTCCACCTCTCCAGTGTGGATGAACAACCTTGAGAACTAAACATTTTAAATCAGATAAACTATGCTGTAAGTCAGTCCAATGAGCCACCAAGGGTTTATCTGTAATCTTCCCCCTCAGGCAGCTCTTGTGTTCTATGATGCATGTACGCACACAATGTTTAGTCTTGCCCATATATAACAACTTGCAAGGGCACTTACTCAGATAGATGACTTATTGAGACTCGCAATTGGAAAAATCTTCCAAAAAGATCTTTTGGCCGGACGTGGGGCGAATGAAAAAAATCCTTCCTTGTCTGTGGGAAAGTAATGTTAAGAAATTAGAGTGCGATGAACAAAATCCGTTTGTGATCCATACTTTGAAAATTTGGCGTAAAGAAAAGACTTGATTGCTTGGAAGAGGGGGAGAGATTAAACTACAACGTATCATAACATGTGAAGGAGGAGATCTTTCACAGCAGTTTCAGAGGTGGGCGGTGCAGGGTTTACAATACGTAGGGCAAGTACTAACAGTCGGAGGGAAGATGTGAGCATGTGAAGAACTACAGAAGGAATTCCTATTAGATAGGTGAGATTGGTATGGATACCACCAGTCACAACATTTCCTCCAACAAAAAGAAGGGGGGTGGACCTTAGCAAGGAGGAATCGCCCTTTGAAAAACTGTATCGAAACGGTGGCAAAGTGAAGGGCCTTATTACACAGATCTACAAGGGGCTGGAGCAGAAAAACTATCGGGGAGACGGAGATAGGGGGACAATGGGATGGGGATAGGTGAGAAAAAAAGTTTTGAAGCTATTAAAACCCCCCGAGCCTCAACGGCAATACAGGAGCATAGGTACAAGATGTTATATCGTACGTACTTGACACTACAAAGGCTGTCCAAAATGGAGTAGACAAGAGAACCCTTTATGTTGGAAAAGATGTGGAGACGTGGGGACTTATATACATGTTTGGCGGGCCTGTCCCGTGATACAAACAATATGGAGGTGGATGGAAGAGATAGCTAAAGACATGATGGGGTGGAAGGGAGTTATAGGACCAACAGAAGCTGTACTAAATGAATGGGGGGGGGGGAAGTAGGGGAAGACAGAGGATATATGCTTAACTAGTTGGCCACAATAATCCGTATGGAAATTGCTTGTAATTGGAAAGAGGGAAAAGGCCCAGAAAAGGGAAAGATCCTGCAACGCTTAGATTTTAGTTATCAAAATGTCGGAGATAAGTGCAAGGGAGGCACATAAAACGAACTCCTTCCATAGAAGATGGGATCCATGTATATGATGGAAGCAGAGGGGAGTGAGTGATAGTGAATAGAGTCCTCTACATTAAAGTGAAAGCAAAGAAAATCCAAGTTTACGAAGTAAAGCATAACATGCTGTTACATATTAAGTAACTCATGCCATAACAGTTGAGGCAAAAATGCTTAAGTATGCCATTCATCCTTCCTTCTCCGTTAAGGAGGAAAAGGATAACTGAGAATAATCTACCCAGGATTCGTATGCAGCAAACTAGGGGAGGGGGGAGACATAAGAGGAGCAACAATGGAGAGAAGAGTATGAGAGAGGGTAATAGGGTAATTCTGAAGAAAAGAGCAGAATTTCAAGGTGGTACTGAGGGATATAAAAGTGCTACCCAAGGTTGGGGGCTATTGGTTTGAATCAAGTATTGTTAAGATGTGTAACTGTTACATAATAATGTAAAAGTTGTGTATGTATATAATCTGTGGATAGCAGATATATATTTTTATGTATTCTAATTTCTGTAGATGCATACTTAAAGTTGACAATTATTTGTTTAATAAAAATGTAAATTACAAAAAAAGAAAAAAAAATCCTTCGTAGTGAGAGAATGTACATATACAGAACACCGTCCACAATGGAAATGTCCTCTTATCTTTGACAAGACTTGGGGGTATGTTTACTAAACCGTGCAATTGTGCGGGGTGCACTTGAGCGTGCGCTAAGGTACCTTAGCGCACGTTAATAGTGCGTTTTTGGTGCCCCGCACGCGTGCGCGCCTCCCGCACGCGTGCGCGCCTCCCGCACAAGTGCGCTCCGCCCGCACAAGAGCGAGGCGCGCTGATGTGCGATAGAGGCGTGGAAAGGCATTTCGAGGGCGGAGGAAGGCTCCCGAGGGGCGGGGGGACGGGGTCAATGGGTGGAGAGTGGGAGGGGAGAGGCTCCCCGCACAGGAGCGGGGCTGAATTTCGGCAAAAAAATACCGCGAGTGAAACCCTCGCGTTAGAGCCGATTTAAAGGGAAGAGAAACCATTTCCGTCAGCAATGTACAGCAAAACCGGGGAAACCTGCAAAACGTGAGCAGTGTGATACATGTGCACAGAACAAAATAGCAAATAGAAATTGAAAATGACCACAACAAATTCCTAAAAAATTATAATCCAGCTGGGCAACAGTGATATTAATGGGCAACCATAAAAACCACTCCCAGGAAAGCTCCAATAAAAGGAAATGATTTTTGGAAGGGTCTACGCTCCGTAGACCCTTTCAAAAATCATTTCATTTTATTGGAGCTTTCCTGGGAGTGGTTTTTATGGTTGCCCAGTGATATCACTGTTGGCCAGCTTGGTCATGGGTTTTTGGCCCTGTTTTCGAGGTCATTTTTGAGGCTTATTTGCACTTTTGTCTCCGTACAAGGTAAATGAGCCCACAGTAAAATTGTGCAGAGCAGGGTTTCTGACTCGTCCAGCCAGGATTCCTATCTCCAGGGACTGCACTGTCTCTGTGGCCACAGTGTGGTGTAACGGACACAGCCAATGCCTGTAAGACCAGAGGGTCACAGGTTCAAATCCCAGCTGGGGCTCCTGCCAACCCAGTCCCCATAGTTTTACCCACCACTAAACAGTGATAGTAAGGACACTCCTTTATTGCAGAGAACATAAGCATGGTTCAAACACCCATATTTTACCTACACCGCACACAAACCATAACAATGGGCATTACCTACAGCCGAGTCCCCCAAATGCAGTCCTGGAGTGCCACAACTCAATCAGGTCATATGCTTTTTCCAAGATAAGGACATGTCTGCATGTTGGCGGAAGGGTACAGGTGGTGGAGGGGCCAGTGGCTGCAAGCCACAGCACACAGTGGCCTAGGCCTGTGCAGGCTGGCACCGTCCACCGCAACAGACAGGCTCTGTCGGATGTACAGTCATGGACTCCCCAGGGAATGCAGCATATGTGTGGCAACACGGTGGTGAAGTGCACACAGACAGTGTGTGCAAGAACAGAAGGTCACAGGTTCAAAGCCCAGCTGGGGTCACTGCCAATCCTGTCCACATATTTTTCCCACAACTAAACCGTGATAGTAAGGACAAACCTTTATTGCTGAGAACATACGCATGGTTAATACCACTGTTCCCTCTAAGCTGTGCGCGTGTGCGCGCGCACACACCTTGCCGAGCGAGCGCACATACTTTATAACAGAGCGCACAAAAATTACGGTTCTGATTCAGATAGAAAACAACACAGACATCTTAAAATTTAAAAGTTGTTGTGTATTTACGGTTTTCACAAGTTCTACAATATTTTCTAGTGCAATCAAAGTGGTGTACATACTGTATTCTGATGTGTAGTCAAATTTTAAAGTATATAACTCCGAGTGTCGTTATGTGGCGCACAAAAATTTAACCTTCCTTCAAAAGCTGCACACAGCTGATATTTTATGCGCACACAGCCTACAGAAAATTAGAGGGAACATTGGTTAATACGCCTATATTTTACCACACCAAACACAGACACCATAAACAGGCGCATTACCTAGAGCAGAGTCTCCCAAATGCAGTCCTAGAGGGCCCCACACCATTCAGGTTCCATGCTGCCTCTAATAAAGATGCCTGTGCTGCATATCTATGCACCACCCCCATGGTATGCAGATGTAGCTCATGCATATTTATGAGGGACAGCATGAAAACCCGAACAGTGTTTGGAACACCAGGACTGGAGTTGGGGAACTCTGCCGTAAAGCAGCAGCCAACAGGGCCAGACACACCCCCACAGGCCCCATTGGCCAATGCCTCCTGGAGAGGCAGGACATTGGGCCCTGCCTGTATCTCCCAATACTAGCACTTGCATACCTTAGCAATGCCACCCTACACCTGGGTATACGGTTCACAGCTATCAAACGTTTCCTATGATAACTGGCAGATATCAATTCCTACGTTAAGCACAGTTTGCTGATTGAGCTCCATCATAACAATCTATCTGATGTCTGTGGTGTGTGCTGCAGGTCTGATCTCTGACAGTGTTTATCACCCTGGGGAGCGACCCCCAACAGTATTGTGTACCATATCCATGCCTGTACTGTGCCCAGGACTGGTGTGTTGGCCAGGGCTGTTAAGCCCTCGATAGTAGCACAAAAGATGACCAAGCTGGGCAATGGTGACAGCAATGGGAAACATCAAGAAACACTCCCAATAAAGCCCTGAAAAAAAGATATGAATCTCGGAAGGGTCCACGCTCCTGCACCATACAAGGTGAATGATCCCACATTGAAATAGGACAGAGCAGGGTTTCCCCCTCCAATGGACAGGTCTCCTATGGCATGCACATGTTCCACAACAGCATGGCGGAGTTGGGGGGAAGTGTGGACGACTATGCAGGCACCCCAACCCCAGAACGTGCAGCATAGGCAGTCGCCTACCTGCACACTGGATGGCCTAAAACTGTGCACCACCAGCACCACCAGCAGAAGGGCATGCAGCATGTTGGCAGAGGGGTACTGGTGTTGGAGGGGGGCAGTGGCAGCTGCCCAGAGAAGACGGTGGCATAGCCCCCTTCACGTGGGTGCAGTGCACTCCAACAGACAGGCTCTGTCTGACAAACAGACATGGTATCTCCAGGGACTACATTGTCTCTGTGGCCGCAGTGTGGTGCAGTGAACACAGCCAGTGTGTTCAGGAGCCAAAGATCACCAGTTCAAGTCCCAGCTGGGGCCCCCACCAACCCAGTCCGCATATTTTACCCACCACTAAAACGTGATAGTAAAGACAAACCCTAATTGCAGAGAACAAAAGCATGTTCCAAACACCTCTATTTTACCCTAAAGAGCACATACACCTGAAAAATGCGCAACACCTACAGCAGAGCCCACAAAATGCAGTCCTGGAGGGCCACATATCATTCAGCTGTGATGCTGTCACCAATATAAGCCCATGTCAGCATGGTGGTGGACGGCTACCGGTGGCAGAGGGGGCAGTGGCTGCTGCCCACAGCAGACGGTGGCCTAGCCCCCTTCACGTGGGTGCAGTGCATTCCAACAGACAGGCCCTGTGTGGCAAACAGCCATGGACTCCCCAGGGAATGCACTGTTGTTGTGCTAAGACGGTGGTGCAGTGAACACAGCCAGTGCCTTTAAGACCAGAAGATCACAGGTTCAAATCCCAGCTGGGCCACCTGCCATCCCAGTCCCCACATTTTACCCATGAAGGAAACATGGTAGTAAAGACTGAACCTTTACTGCTGAGGACATAAGCGTCGGTGAAAAGTTCATATTTTACCTTAAACAGCACACACCACATAAACATATGCATCATCTACAGCAGAGTCCACCAAATGCAGTCATGGAGGGTCATAAATCACCCAGGTTGGATGATGTCTCCAATAAAGATGCGTGTGCTGCAATTTACGTTACCGCCCCCATGGTATGCAGATGTATCATAGGCATATTCATCAGGGACATCATGAAAACCCCACCAGTGTTTGGCCCACCTGGACTGCAGTTGGGAACCTCTGCCCTAGAGCAGCGGGCAATAGGGGCAGAAACACCTGCACCTGCAGGCCCCATTATCCATAGACTAATGCAGAGGCAGGATGTTGGGCCCTGTGTGCATCTCCCAATACTAGGATGTGCATACATTAGCAATCCCACACTAGACACGGGGATACGGTACACAGATATCAAAAGCTTGTTATGATTACTGTCAGATAGAAATGCCTAAGTTAAGCATGATTAGCTCATTGAGCTGTATCATACCAACGTCTCTGATGTATGTGCAATGTGTGACAGGTCATGTGTCTGACAGAGTCCACCACTCTGGAGAATGACTCCAACAGTAGTGCCTAACATAGCCATGCCTGCACTGTGCCCAGTACTGGTGCGGTGGCCAGGGCTGCCAAATACCTCTACAGCTGCTCAATGCTGCCATAGGTGTGGGGAGTGTGTGTCTGTCTATCCAGTGTGTGGTGGCTGCCAAAACCCTCCGCAGCCCACACTGATAGCACTGTTGCCAGTATTGGCCTGCCAATGTGCATAATGAGGAGCAAAGTACTGTGGGTATAGACCAGACAGGGCGGCCAGAGCAGGATGCATCTGCACAGGGCATAGGTCAATGGCTGGGACATTGTAGTGCCTGGCCATCACCTGCACAGACATGGTGTCCACAGCATGTCCTGCTGGGAGGTCACTCTCACCCTGACCGAGCAGTGACCACGGCATGGCTAGGTTCCACCATAGTGCCATATAGTAGTTCTCTCATGTGATGTATATGGGTTCTGTATTTCTGGGGCCCAATCACTGAGTTAATTGCGTGGTGGGTGTGCTCACATCCCAGTTATGGGTGCACACATTTTCTCCAGTAGCATGCACTATGGACTGGCTAGCGGCCTGTCTGCAGTTAGCGTGTGTATGGCTGGAACACCTTGCAGGGTTCAGTAGCTGGGGACTCACTGTGCTTGCTGCTGGAAAATGTCAGCTGGTGGTGGGGGAGCTGGGGGTTTCAGGCCCTACTGTCTGTCTGCTCCTGAAATATGGATGCGTACAGCACTGCAGAGAGTGCCCTGTAGGTTGTCCCTACTCCAGCCGGACTGAGGTTGATGGCCCTGTCTGCCACTACCACCATTGCTGGGATATAGAATGTGGATCTGTTGTTGAGGGAACCTGGGTTCCAGAGGGCAGGTTTGGTGGTCCGACACACTCCGCATATGTGTCCAAACAGCTCCTTTCTTCCCACACACACCGCACATATATCATGTGGGCAGGGCACCCACACAGGACATGCACTATTCTGTGAGCATTGTAGTCCACAAGGGCCAGATGTGCCTGGGAGATACAGATGGTCAAAGGTGTACCGTAGGTGTGTCTGATGAGACAACCTATCAGACATTGGCAGAAATGCTGACCTGACGTATAGCCCATCTCAGCCAGGACAGGTGCTGTGCGTCCCCCCTCACCCTCAGGGTGAGCACAGGCCACACACACTGTGACGGTCTGTAGCCACTCTGTACCAGCAACACAGAAGGTCAGTACCCACTACTAGGCCTAGGTGCTGTGGGGGTGCACACCCCATCTTCGGACCATTTGTAGACTGCTGCTTTGCATGTGCAGTGCATCATGGGTGCAAGTGGACTAACCCTACCCTGTTAACCGCAGCACACAGTCTGCAGAAGTTATATTGCAGCCAGCCAGACCTCTTTTCATAGCTATAGAGCTATAGCCCACTGGTGACTGCAATGCCTGTGAAGCGACAGGTTGGTGGTTCAAATCCTTAGTGTGGTTGTCCAAGAAAAGTATTTTAGATATTTACATTGGCCCATATACTGCGCTTGTCAGCATCAGTACTGTTCACATTGCACAAACTGGACATACATTGTAACATGGAGATAACTATTTTACAGGGTACAGGGGTGCTGTCTGGGGCAGTATGTGTGTAATGTCATGTACTACTGGCAACAGAGAAAACAACACAGTTCTGTAACCTTAGGGTGCCCTAGAAGGTGGCTTATGGGGCACCTGAAGATTACAGCACTGTGAGGGTCTTATAGCTGCCACCACTAATTTACATTACAAAACCTGCCATCGGATGCACTCACAAATAATCCCACTGTGGACGGAAACTCACAACCTCTGGCTTCACAGGCAGCAATGTAACCTGTGGACCACAGCTCCATAGCTGAGAAAAGATGCCTGGCTGGCTAAAGAGGCAATCCTGCAGACTGTGTGCTGCGGTTATCAGGGTTGCGTTGATCCATTAGTAACAATGCTGCACTGCACATGACGTATATAGCACTGTAAAGGTGTTTCTCCTGGCAGTACTGCTGTAATGTAGAAAGGAGACTGCCGCAGGTAACACTGTTGTAACGTAAGAAGATGTATGCCTCACGCAGCACTGATGTACTTTAAAAGCACTATGCCCAATTTGGCACTGCTGTATAATAATGTGTGCTGCGTGAGACAGGTAATCCTGAACCCCACTGGAGGATTGAACTCATGACTCCTGGTTCAGCAGGCCATGTCTCAACCATTGTGCTACACCTCTGCCACAAGGACTGTATGTCAGCACACATACTAAAGGATAACGTGCATTAAGGTGACATGCCGACCTACATCGCCTCATAATGGGCACCAGGCAACCTATTGTGCATGTCCAATGGTCAGATATGAAGCACCCCCCTATGGCAACATCCACATCATTGCTGGGCACACATCAAGATGCACCACTGAACATACTCCAGTGGCACACACAACCCCATATCACCAGGGTGACTGATAGCTGACGCTGATGGTCTGTCAGCACCCCCTGTTGTAAGTGTCTTGGCAGTACCTGCTATGTGACACACACAGCACACATCATCAGACAATGCACTAGGCATCAGTGGATATGTGTCCAGAGGTTCAAACCCACACTGTGTAAACAGGAATAATTCATAACAAGCTAAGTGATCTTTTGTACATGAGAGACACATCGGTGCTATGTGTGTCTGCAGAGATTCGTAGACATACTGTTGGTGACACCATAACCTGTGCGGCAGACAGATGCGTGCATTTCCAATTTTACCTCGCGCAGCCATGCGGAGCGCAAGAGCGCGAGTGTCTCTGTCGCGCAGCCATGTGGAGAGTAAGAGCGGGAGTGTCTCTGTCGTGCAGCCATGCGGCGCGCATGTGCGCGAGCTGATATGCGCATGTGCGGAAGTTGCGTTGCGTGCGTCCGCGCATCCAGATGGGCACGCGCATCCAGATGGGCATACAGGAAAATGGCGAACCGAACACGGAAGCCTGCCTTCAGCCATCGCGAGCTCTGCCACCTGGCTACGTTGATTGGGCCCAAGCTGCACAGGCTGTTCCCTGAGGCCTCCAGGCGAGGGGACATGGGGAAGGTGCGCAGGGCCAGGGAGCGAGTCACCAGACGCTACAATCGTGTGGCAGAAAACCCCCGTAAGAGTATGGCCACAGGTCATAATAAGGGTTATTATGACATACACAGACAGGGTTGATTGCAGCTGTCCATGCTGCTGTGTGTAGGTAGTCTATATCATTAAAGTGCAGCAGGTGAAACCACATGCCATATTGTTTCTGTATCACATCTGAGTGGTTTGCCCTGTACCCAGGTGGTGAACGGATGTGGTCACAGAGGGCATGATGCCATCCTGGGGGCATGGCAGCTGCTGCTGTAGATGTGCTACAGCACACTGTAACACAGCTAGTCCATAGATCTAAGGAGCTTCCAGAAACATCATGTGCTGATGGTGGGATATGCATTTACAGGGTAACACATATGGGCCACCATCAGGGGTCGTGAAACGTGCATCACATGGTCTGTCAGTCACCCTGGTGATATGGGGTTGTGTGCCAATGTTGTCCAATACATCCTCCCTATCCCCAGGAGTCCTGGCAGCCCATCAGAGTGGGCCCTCAGTCACCCTGGTGATATGGTGCAGTGTGCCTATACTGTTGAATCCAATCACCCTATCCCCAGGAGTCCGGGCAGCCCATCATAGTGGGCTCCCAGTCACCCTGGTGCACTGTTCCCTCTAAGCTGTGCGCTTGTGCGCGCGCACACACTTTGCCAAGCGAGCGCACATACTTTATAACAGAGCGCACAAAAATTATGATTCTGATTCTGATAGAAAACACCACAGACGTCTTAAAATTTTAAAGTTGTTGTGTATTTACGGTTTTCACAAGTTCTACAATATTTTCTAGTGCAATCAATGTGGTGTACATACTGTATTCTGATGTGTAGTCAAATTTTAAAGTATATAACTCTGAGTGTCGTTATGTGGCGCACAAAAATGTAACCTTCCTTCAAAAGCTGCACAGCTGATATTTTATACACACACAGCCTACGGAAAATTAGAGGGAACATTGCCCTGGTGATATGGTGCAGTGTGCCTAGACTGTTGAATCAAATCACCCTATCCCCAGGAGTCCGGGCAGCCCATCATAGTGGGCTCCCAGTCACCCTGGTGATATGGTGCAGTGTGCCTATACTGTTGAATCCAATCACCCTATCCCCAGGAGTCCGGGCAGCCCATCATAGTGGGCTCCCAGTCACCCTGGTGATATGATGCAGTGTGCCTAGACTGTTGAATCAAATCATCCTATCCCCAGGAGTCAGGGCAGCCCATCATAGTGGGCTCCCAGTCACCCTGGTGATATGGTGCAGTGTGCCTAGACTGTTGAATTTAATCACCCTATCCCCAGGAGTCCGGGCAGCCCATCATAGTGGGCTCCCAGTCACCCTGGTGATATGGTGTAGTGTGCCTAGACTGTTGAATCAAATCACCCTATCCCCAGGAGTCCTGAGAGGCCATCAGAGTGGGCTCTCAGTCACCCTGGTGATATGGTGCAGTGTGCCTAAACTGTTTAATCAAATCAACCTATCCCCAGGAGTCCTGGCAGCCCATCATAGTGGGCTGTCAGTCACCCTGGTGGTATGGCGCAGTGTGCCTAGACTATTGAATCCAATCACCCTATCCCCAGGAGTCCTGAGAGGCCATCATAGTGGGCCGTCAATCACCCTGGTGATATGGTGCAGTGTGCCTATACTGTTGAATCCAATCACCCTATCCCCAGGAGTCCTGGCAGCCCATCATAGTGGGCTGTCAGTCACCCTGGTGATATGGTGCAGTGTTCCATAGGGTGTTGAATCCAATCACCCTATTCCCAGGAGTCCTGAGAGGCCATCAGAGTGGGCTCCCAGTCACCCTGCTGATATGGTGCAGTGTGCCTAAACTGTTTAATCAAATCACCCTATCCCCAGGAGTCCGGGCAGCCCATCATAGTGGTCTCCAAGTCACCCTGGTGATATGGTGCAGTGTGCCTAGACTGTTGAATCAAATCACCCTATCCCCAGGAGTCCTGAGAGGCCATCAGAGTGGGCTCTCAGTCACCCTGGTGATATGGTGCAGTGTGCCTAAACTGCTTAATCAAATCAACCTATCCCCAGGAGTCCTGGCAGCCCATCATAGTGGGCTGTCAGTCACCCTGGTGATATGGTGCAGTGTGCCTAGACTGTTGAATCCAATCACCCTATCCCCCGGAGTCCTGAGAGGCCATCAGAGTGGGCCATCAGTCACCCTGGTGATATGGTGCAGTGTGCCTAAACTGTTGAATCAAATCACCCTATCCCCAGGAGTCCGGGCAGCCCATCATAGTGGGCTCCCAGTCACCCTGGTGATATGGTGCAGTGTGCCTAAACTGTTTAATCAAATCACCCTATCCCCAGGAGTCCTGGCAGCCCGTCATAGTGGGCTGTCAGTCACCCTGGTGATATGGTGCAGTGTGCCTAGACTGTTGAATCCAATCATCCTATCCCCAGGAGTCCTGAGAGGCCATCAGAGTGGGCTATCAGTCACCCTGGTGATATGGTGCAGTGTGCCTAGACTGTTGAATCCAATCACCCTATCCCCCGGAGTCCTGAGAGGCCATCAGAGTGGGCCATCAGTCACCCTGGTGATATGGTGCAGTGTGCCTAAACTGTTGAATCAAATCACCCTATCCCCAGGAGTCCGGGCAGCCCATCATAGTGGGCTCCCAGTCACCCTGGTGATATGGTGCAGTGTGCCTAAACTGTTTAATCAAATCACCCTATCCCCAGGAGTCCTGGCAGCCCGTCATAGTGGGCTGTCAGTCACCCTGGTGATATGGTGCAGTGTGCCTAGACTGTTGAATCCAATCATCCTATCCCCAGGAGTCCTGAGAGGCCATCAGAGTGGGCTCTCAGTCACCCTGGTGATATGGTGCACTGTGCCTATACTTTGGAATCCATTCACCCTATCCCCAGGAGTCCTGAGAGGCCATCAGAGTGGGCTCTCAGTCACCCTGGTGATATGGTGCAGTGTGCCTATACTGTTGAATCCATTCACCCTATCCCCAGGAGTCCTGAGAGGCCATCAGAGTGGGCTCCCAGTCACCCTGGTGATATGGTGCAGTGTGCCTACACTGTTGCATCCATGCTCCACATCCCCAGGCGTTCCTGATACCTGCGTATGGGTTCCTGGCAGTCACCCTGCTGCTATGCTGTATGTTGCTGACGATGTGTCCTAGGACACCCAAACCCCAGGGGGCCTGATTGCAACAGAGGGTATGTCACTCAGATATGTTCTTACGGTATGGTGGGTAGGTAGCACATCTCCCACAGTCCATGAGGTCCACAGCTCAGCACACACACCGTTGATGTATCCAGATGATATGGTAGGCGCAGATGTGGATGTGCGTAATGAACACCTCACCCACATTAGCTATGAGATCCAATGCCGAAGGTCTGTAACTGAGACATGTCCCCAGATATGCATGCTGAGTCAGGTCACATATCTGCCCATCCGCCAGGAACCACACACGTGTTTGCAGATGAACATCGCAGATGCTGTTGGAAGCATACATGCACCTGTTTAGGCTGCACACCACAGCCTGAAACACACACATGAGCACAGGTGGCAAAAGCCCATACCCGTGCATTGTCCCCTGCCCCCAGTGTGGGCAGCCACACCTGCCATACCCATCCACGGCCCAGGTCAGAGGAATATACCAACATCACATAGCCCAGAATGGGACAGATGCACGTCCACCGAGACCAGTATGCTCCGTGCAACAGACAGACAGGTCACACAACGCTTGTAGTTTGTCAAACATTGCTATCCATGGCCTTGTAGAAAGCCACATGTCATGGACGTGGCCCCTGGTAAGGTGCATAGGTCCACCCACCCAACGTCACATGTATGGACACATCACCCAGGTGTGCTGGGATATCATGTTGCCAGTGGGTGTGGGTCGGATGACATGTGTAGCTAATGTCAACACAAATGTGTGAAACATACCACACACAGGGTTAGGGGGGGTAGCCTGGACATCATCATTGCCAACCCAACCGTGCTATGCCCATGCCATGTCATTGAAGGGGGTCACAGAGGAATGGAATGGTGTGTTCAGGGTGCCACACACAATGCACATAGGTGTCACTGCACACATGCCCAGACCCACAGCTATGCATGCAGGTGGCACTGGGAACAGTGAATCTCCAGGAACAAGCAGGAATTAGTT
The DNA here is from genome assembly GCA_033557465.1 of Ichthyophis bannanicus. Classification (NCBI taxonomy): domain Eukaryota; kingdom Metazoa; phylum Chordata; class Amphibia; order Gymnophiona; family Ichthyophiidae; genus Ichthyophis; species Ichthyophis bannanicus. The sequence goes on from CM066045.1 coordinate 62,892,207, forward strand.
GTCACATGTTGGTCTTGTCTGCCCTGTCGCAGCCTCCGTGTGACCGCTCCCCAGCGTCCAATAGGAGAGCATATGGGGCCATCACACAGCGCCTGCGTGCTGCCCTGATGCCTCTCCCAAATGCTGCTCCCCAGGTCATCATGTTCCACAGAGTCAGCAGGTCATTGTCCCTGTCAGCGCAAAACACCTCTATGGTATTGCCATTCCTGTGTCTGCGCCTGCTGACGTTTCCCTTACCGGTAACACTGGTGTACTGTAACTCCCATCTGTAGAAGTTGTGTTGAGCTCACACAAACAAAATACCAGAGGAAGATTGAAAACGTCCTTTGCACGTCTCCCCTCGGTTTGTGCATAGGCCCTAATTCCCCCGCCATCATGGAAAGGCACTCCGTGTGTCAGAAGACATGCTCAAAATGTGCCAGTAGCTCCTCTGTAACTTACAACCATGCTTGCTGTCCCGAATGCCTAGGGCCCATTCACTCCATGTCTGACTGTTTGGCCTGTGGGATGGTATCCAAGAGGGGACGGCCGAAAAGTACAGCCAAGCTCAGTACCCACCACACCACCGACGTGGCCGTGGTGGCAGCCATGTCCTCAGGGAAGCTATTTACCTCCTGTGGATCCCATGTATCCAAACATACAGCTGCCCATTTCTGAAAGCACCCATCCCCCTCCAAACATCGGGATGCCCTGGTGTTGGCCCTGAGGAATGTACTCTGGCCAAACTGTCCTGGTGGGATTCCCCAGCCTCCACAAGCCACCTTGTGGCTACAGCAAGGTCTGGAGGCCGCAGCCTCCACCAAAACCCTTGGCCCCTGCTTTGGGGTACTGGCTGTGGCCATTACCGATACACAGGCATAGCCAGTGTCACTGGACCAGAGGATGGTGGCCAGCAAATGCAGTCTTGCGGCTATCCTTGTGGCATCAAGGTCCCCGTTACCACCCCAGACCACACACACATTGCGTCACCGGTACCCACACAGATTGTGGTCCCAGCATGGGCAACTGGACAATCAGTGCTGGTGGGTGCCGTCTCCAACACACTGGTACCAGGTCACTCCTGTACCCACGCTCATTGGTACCAAAACCACACTAAACCTGAGCGGCCAGTGACAATATACATCCAATCCTATGAGGGTTCTGGTGACTGTGACAGCTCAGAGGGTAGTAATGTACCTCTCCAGGAGGGGCCTCATATCCCAAGGGGAGATTGTTGCCGCCTGAGGATATGTCCCACCAGGATTTGATCAGACATGTAGTCAGGGTCCTCTCTGTTCCAGTGGCAACTGAATCTGAGCACAGCCCACAGGAGCCAGTCAATCACCAATATCCCCAAACGCCAAAGGAGGCAGCCACCCTGCCCAGACATCAGAACGTACAGGATCCTCTCCTGAAAAGGATGGGACACACCTCTCACCACCTCCCCATATTCCCAATAGCTGGATACTATGTACCCTGAGCCCTCTGTCCCCTGCCTCTCAAACAACATAGCTCCCTCAGCACTCCATTGTGGTGGAGTCTGCTCTGGTGTGAATATAATGCCACAGATGACATGCCATCAACCTGTCTGGTAGGGGCGTAGGAACGTAGATGCTTTGGGTTGCCGTGTCTGCCATGCATCCATGCTGTCAGCCAGGATATTATTCAATATCCTGTACATGGGAAGTGTTCTGATGGAGTACCCAGTACATCTATAACTGCTAAGTCCGCCTCTCCAGTATGACAGAGGACAGGTATATGTAGCACCTGTCAAACATGGCCAGAAGAGGGCAAACGTTGTCAATAGGGTAGCATTGGACTGTTGTGAGGGCATAGGCAGAGTCTCCGCCATTGACATTGTGTCAAGGACGCATGCCTGGCTGTCAGTCACCAACCTGGAACACTGGTTACAGGGTAGACTGTGCAAAATCCCCTGTACCCATTGAAACCTGTCAGGGACAAGGTGGCAGCAAACATCCAAACTATTGGATGCTGACAGGTCCACCCTTACCAGGCTGTCCGAGATCTGTGATCCTGCAAAGAGGAAAGCTGTCAAAGAGCCGTCCATGTCCATAACGAACGGATACCAGCAGTCATATGCCCAGCATGGACCACCTTCCGGCTAAGCTGATAGAAAGGGTGAACAATCTACGAAGCCAAGACATCAGATAGCCATCCAGCCGCAGCAGACCCAGCAGCGGCAGCACACACAGGGCCTTTGAGTCCCCGATAGAGTACATGCCCCCCCTGGCCATCCACATAAAACATATGTTGAAAATGACAGGAAGTTTATGTCTCCGCATCCACGGATGGTGGGACAGAACATAAGAACCCTGGACTCTGTCCATCATTGAAGGTGGTACAGGCCACATTTCCAAAGCCTGCTTCCCCACAGAACATTAAGGAAGGTCAGTTCTCACAAACGCACGCCAACTGGCTCCAGAGGTAAAGCGTACCATAGCTCATGGGGAATACAAGTGGGAACTCATCCTCAACAGGGGTCTGTGTCTTACACACCCTATGACCACATAACAGAGACAACAGGAGGTCACAGACACATCTGAGATCCCTGAGGACTGGACAGGTTATGTGTCAAACAGAACTACAAATGTAAGTACATAGGAAACGTACCTCTGTAGCCCCACAGGCCGGACTGGCCTCCTTCCCCAGATCACACGGATGCCTACAGCCATGTTCTCAGCCACCAATCATCCCGTAAGTCCCCTGGGGTCTGCTATCAGGGAGGGCACTATCACTACAAAGCTCTCCCCCTCGGTCTAGCCTCAGCACCCAGAGCATGCACAAAGTGCATGGCTGTGGGAGCTGCTCTTCCCCGTACCAGGGGAATATGTGTCTAACAACACCTGGACGAGTGGCCCATCTGGACAGAGTCACAGGCACAGGACCAGGCCTCCCTCCCACTCACACACTGGTTGTACACTAATATGTATGCCGTCACAGAGATCTCAGGGAATCCTCCAGACTCCCACGCAATTGCTAGTACAGACGAGCAAGGCAAGATAGCACACTGACACCCACCTATCTGCTGCAGCCTCGCTCTCCGTGCATTGTGCAACTGTTTTCCTGAGCACTGCAAACAACTCACCTCTTGGACAGAGTGATACTCCAGCAGCTGGGGCACATGTCAGCTACGGTGCATGTGGTCCCCCATGCACATCTGCACAGGAGAGTGGCCCAATGGTCCCGCCCCACCCAGTGGACTCATGTAACAGGCTGTCACTCAGATCGGAGAATGTTCTCAGACCGCCCCACCCAGTCCCTGGACTGGTGGCATTCAGCACACGAACGTTAGCAGGTGCCAGCTGTCCTGCAAACCTCACCTCTGATCACCTTAACAGCAGATGCTGTCAAAGTGGGGTGGGGTGCTCATCCACTGAACACCTCAGCCCCAGCCACCTGGAGGTCCAGGGGTGTCATTCACGCACAAATATTTAGGAGCTTGCAGCAATGCGCCTGTCCCCCTCGGTATTCCATCCCCCTTGACAGGGTAACACACGACTAGGTCACGCAGACAATCAGGTAGCCACGTTCTAGGTGTAGAAATTAGTTGAAACAGCCTCTCTGTCAGTTTGCAACAAAGCTCGTCAACTGTGGGCGTTTGGCAGAGAGCATCCGACCCATCTCCGGGCGGTCTATCCCCCTGGCAATCTCAAATATTGTCCAGACAGAATCAGTAGTGCTGTGCATAGCAAAAACTGGTCCCTACACATGGACCACCTCCCCTGAATATCTGAACTGTAGGGAACCTCACATATAGACTGCTCTGCAGGTTTATCAAATGCCACAAGTACACAGTTCAGTTCACTCATTCTGGCTCATGGCTGCCAAACGAGGGATGCCTTCTACACACCTGGGGCCATGACTCCCTATATGCCCCGTCTGACGTCCCCTGGATTGCCAAGACACTATGCAAGCTGCAGGGGGACAGAGACAACATTATCCACATAGCCCCATGCTGGCAACACTAGGTGTGGTGCCCTCTGCAACCATGTCTGTCACAGGTATCACACCTGGACATTTGGTCTGCCACAGACCTACTGTCGCAGGGGGTGGGGACACTATGGCATCAAAACCCCCAGTCTGCATACCCCAGAGCCTGGTTATGGATGACTGAAACGTTTATGCCCCACCACCTCACCCAGGATGTGTGATATGTCCTTTATGCTCCCAGGAGACATGCCACAAGGCGTGCCCATGCGTTCAAGTGGAAGAGAGTCACCGGCTGTTGCCCACAAAAGGGCGTAGACCCCCGTGCCATCCCTCGAGAAGCATTGTTGGGTTACCACTGTAACCTATCAAACACTGGTCTACAACGGAAGTCAGTCAGAGACCTTTGAAATGCCATTGCTGTACCATCTCCACCCATCGATGGGCCAACCGGTTCCTCCCATCCGCTCAAACCATGCGTTGTGGAGGGTCTGCCCCTAATGACACCTCCCCTGGAACCAACCATAGTGGCATGGGGTTGCAATCATGTTGTGGGGCATCTTATGCAGGGGCTCACATAGTCCCTAGGCACTACGTCCATAATGTTTCTGTCCTTGATGGTAACACTCATTAGAGCAATCACATCATCAAGGCGTATCAGTGAAGTGCAAGCTCTAATGGCTGATCCAACAAACACAGGGTCTCAGCATGATAAGGTCCTCCTACGGACACAGACACATGTCATGCCTATGGTGGTTGCGTACATTCATTTGAACACAGAGCTTCAGCTATCTGTATCCGTCCCACAGCCCCATGCCCCAGATGCAGGGGGGAATCAGTATACTGTGCAATGTGGAAGAGCCCTGGCTGTCTATCTGCAGGGGACCCAGCAACACATACGTTCCCCTCATCCATCCCCACACTCTGATCCATCCCATGTGAGTACAGCAGTTTCACAGAGAGTTGTATCCTACTGGTCTGCTAACGGTCCCACATACATCTGTCATGGCAAACCACTTGCACTGCATGCCCATGTCACTGCTCACAATGTGAGAGCCATGGCAGCCTCTAGGGCCCAATGCCATACCGCCTGTGTGACCGACATCTGACGAGCAGTTACCTGGTGCTCGGTTTACACCTTCACGGCCCACTACTGCTCAGATTGAGGCTCCCACAGGGATGCTATGTTTGTTCAGGCCGCTGGACAACACCTCTCCCATACCGACCCAACTCAGAAACGCCCCCCATAGGGGATGCCAGAGATCCATGGTAGGTAGTGGAACCCCTCCACAGGGCCCCAACACTCCGGGGACCCTTCTCTGCCATCTACAACTGGGGGGTCCCCACCAGTGAGGACTATGTCCTGCTTGTTTCTGGGGATCGCATACTTACCCACCTGTAGCAGTTGATGTCAGGGGATAGCAGGGATAGGTCCTCACAAACAAACCATCTCCCCTAGGGGATGTGTTACCCTCCCTCACCCTCTCTGCCTCTCACACTCGCCCTCTCTCTCCCTCTCCCTCTCTCTCCCTGTCTGTTCCACCATTTCACTCGTGTAGAGGAAAATAGGTGATATGGAGAGGGCAGCATGCAGGCGCTGTGCGATGCTGCTAGCTGCTGTCCTATTGGGCGATGCCTGTCAGTCCCACACAGGCTCCGTTGTTTCCGCCACGACACACATGTGCAGACCTATCCCCACATTTCATAGACACCAACTGTTTCAGGTGGGTAACTATGCTCTTCATTCCACACACAGCAGTGGAGAAGGAGCAGTATGGTGCTGCCCACACAGGGGTAGGCTTATGTTGTCCACACACCTGAAATAACCATTCATTGATGACCCCACCTATTGTTTGCATATCCACAGGTGGAGGATCTGAGAAAGAAGGGGCGGGAGCTGCGCCAGCACCATGGGCCATTTCTGGCCCATTATGTGAGAGGGGCGCAGCCACACCATGATGGTGAGTATTGCCAGGCATGCTTCACAGGTTCAAATGTCATATTGGCCCACCAGCCTGTGTGTTGCCTGCATATGTACATGTGTTATGTGACACACATGATAGTGTCCTAATGTGTGTCTTTTTCCACAGAGGGTGATGACAACGGCGAGGACCCACAGACCTCCGCATACTCCCTGAGGCTACCCACCACCCACCGTGGAAGGGCGGAGGAGGAGGTGGTGGTGATTGTTGATGATGGAGATGAGGAGGAGGAGGAGCCTCGGTTCTCCCCTGAGGAGGAGGAGGACGATGCAACAATGGGGGAGGGGGGGTTCAGGGTTGTGGGGGCCATGTGGGGGTGGGGCTGGTGCTGAGGGCGGGAGGGTGTTGGAAGGGGGGGAGAGGGGAGCAGGGTGGGGAACACAGCCCAGCACAGGGCACTGTGGTCTCCCGTCAGACACTGCAGGTGTCGGCAGGGGATGGGCGGCGTCCTCTCGGTGCGCCATCCAGTGCCACACACGTCGCACATGCACATGCCAGCACGCAAACCATGGCCAGTGTGTGTTTGTGTGCTGGCATGTGCATACATGATGTGATGGAGGCGGTGGATGGCATGCAGAGGGACGTCCGTCTGCTGCTGCACACCTGCCGTTGTCTGACGGCAGCCGTTCAGCAGGTGACCAATGAGGTTGAGCAGCTGCCCCGTCGTTGGCCATCTGCTGAACGGCGTCACAGGAATGCGTGATGGCACCTGTGACGACCACATGTGCCCTGTGCTGGCCTGTGTTCCAGCCAATAAAAAAGGGGCAGGGGTTTGCTGGCATGTTGCCACTCTGTTTTTGTTCAAATTAAAGTTTGTTGTTGTTTGACACAATGGTCACGTGTTTCCCTTACCCACTCACTATGGATGCAAGCATGGGATATGTGTGTGGACCTGCATCGGCAGTAAAGGTAGACATGGGTATCATACGTAGACTGCCTCCACATGCAGTCATGGGGGCTAAATATGTGTGTAGGGGTGTGGGAACAGGGTAGGCACATGAGATGTTGCAATGTAACGGGCGTCCCAGAAACATCCATGTCACAGGGATGGGCGTAGTGTAACCAAATGTGTTTGCAGAATGCAGTAGCCGACATACGCATGACACCCATGTCTGCCTATGCCACATGCATGCCTGGGGGGGGGGGGCCATGCCATGTAATCTGTGTTGCAGGCAGGGACAATAGTCACACATATGCAACCATTGTCGTGGGTCGGACGGGGACGACATGGTGATGGCTCAGAACACTGAACCTGTAATCTCTGAACATTCTCCCTGTCAATACATGGGTGTGTGTGTAAAACGTCCAGCTTCAGCCCAGGGGCAGTGAACACACACTGTGCAGGTCACACATGGCTTGTGGTGACATTGGTGCATACATACCTGGCAGTCCAAACAACCCATCAGCAACGGGCCTGTGTGCTGATCATATGGTCAGGGACAAACCCTGCATGTGTACACTACATAGGGGACCACAGGTACACACATTGGAAACACATGTTGCATGTACTGTATGACAGACGTTTATTGATACAGTCATTGGCCACGGCGTGGCCGCCCACGCCTGCCCCATCTCAAACCTCCCCCCCCCATGGTGCTACCCCCTCTTCATGTGCGGGTGGTGCCGGTGGTGGTGGTGCTGCTACTGCTTGGCGCATTACTGCCAACATTCCCTCCAGGGCCTCACATATTCGTGTGAATGGAAGGGCCTTTACTTCCTCCCTGAGGAGTCGGAGCTCCTCCTGGATCCCGTCCAGCGATGTGCGAATACCTTCGAGCGTCTGTCGCTGGCCTGTGGGTGAGACACAGGGTGGTATGTGAGATACCTCTCTGTTAGACAACAGACACACACAAACATATCACACATATTCCCCATGATTGATACTGTGATAGGGCAGACTCTAGTAGACACATGGATAGGGCTAAGAGGCATCATCGTCACAGTAGTGTAGGTCACAGCCACACACAGGACACGGTCCAGTAGTGTGATATGGAAGCCAAGCACAAGAATCCACAGGCTGCGCTGACACACACACGTACTGCAGAGGTTGCAACAGGCTTGCGGACAGATAGCAACCACATGTCCATCGTGCATGGGAGGTGGAGCGTGAAACAGGGACAGCAACAACAGAGGGACATCATCAGTGGCGATCAGATGAAGGTCGGGGAGAGGCAGCCCAGGTGGGGGCACAGTTGGACGGATCAACGCAGCTTGGACAGGTCACAGTTGGAGCGTGCTCGACTCACACGGATGGGGTGGTAGCATCAGGATACCAACCCTTACGTGCGCATGTGCACTGCTGCGTCATGTGTCTGACGACACAGTGGTTCACATACACCTTGTATCGAAAGGGGAGGGGTTTGATACCAGTGCATGTTCACCTTGGTAAACATGTGGTGGGCTTGGGCAGAGAAGGGGGGGCAACAGATGGAACAGCAGAGGTGGACAAACCCCAGTGACATACAAACAGTGTCATGCTGAGGAATCCACAGCACGTGGTACACCATGGGGGAGGGCGGTGATCCCCAGAAATGGGGGGGGGGGTTCCCTGACTCTGCTTTGCAGCTGGGGTTGCAGATGGGAGGTGGCGAGTCACTCAATACACAACAGAGGTCATTACCTGACCTGTGTGGTCGTGTGGGTGATTCCCAAAGCTATGCAATCAGGAGACTCATTGTCAGGTCTACAGGACGGGGACATGTTGATGTCCTGTTCTGTATGTCAAGCAGGCCATCTTAGTTGTTGGCGTACAGGCAGCTTTGAGGGACCTGTACCTCTCCCAACCCACCTCTACATGATTCCTGGCCCTGTCGTCTCGGAAATTCCTGGTATATGGGTGTCTTAACACTCTTTGTTGGCTGCTATCCTATCCTATGTTTGTTGTACACCTGCAGCTGCAGACTGGAGTGACTGGGGGCCGTGTGACATTACATGACTTAAGCTGCATAGGGTTGGGTGTGTCTGTCCTGATTGTCCGATGATGATGGGACAGGTGGCATCCTGTTGTCTGCGAGTCGGCTGGCCATCTACGATGAGGCAGACTCTTGCAAGGGCAATGCATGTATCTATTTATTTGCTGACATCGTGCTGGTGGTTAAACAACAGTGCTGTTATGTCTGCATCTGTAGGTGTACACTGACCCTAGGCTGTTCTGGTGTGTGTCACATTACCATCCTCTACCCTACGCCATACCCCTGTGTCTTCACCACTACATCCCGTCTACATAACCCATACATGTAGCAGCTGTGGAAGGTACGATGCCACATCCACCACACACACAACAACCAGAGACTAGTGTTCCGAGCGTTGTGTTTGTGACAGCTTGTTGTCACCCACCTTCGGCATCGTGCCCTCCTGATGCAGCGTGGGCCCGCAGCTCAGCCATCATTACATCCATGTCGCCTGCGCAAGGATCCTGTCTTGGTTGTGCGATGGCCCCCATAGCTGCTCTCCCACCAGGCTGGGGGCTGCTGGTTGCAGCCCCAGGTGTTGTCCCGCTGGCGCTGGGGGGCTCCAGGGGCTCCTCTGACGCACATGTGCTGCCCCCAGAGATTGCAGCCTCCGGGTCCTCGCAGATATGAGGCACAGACACCTCCAGCTCCTCCTCCTCCTCCACCTCCTGCGCCCCCATGGTGCTGTAGTCACCTGCATTGTGCACAATCAGAGACAGCACAAATATGTTTATACACACCACCTATATATACGTGTGTGCTGCAGATACCACATACATGAGGGGGGGCCCTGCATGTGTGCTGCTTACACAATCCCCTACACCCTCCCATACCTGTATGTCGCCATCATATACCTATACCAGGGGCACATGTGTGTGCAATACCCCTGCACACCTTGTTCGGTTGCCATGCTTGTGGTCATGGTCCGGGTGCGCATCTTGCCCCCATCCCATGCCTCTTCCCATCTGCACCACCTATGTCAACGTACGCCTGCTGATACCCTATGCTTACACCTGTTATTGGCACCCCCTGTATGACTGTGCAGGCCTTTTATCAGGGCATATTTTGTTACGAGATACTATCGTCTGGGTGCTGGATGTGCTTGGCAGTGACCCACTATGCAGTGCACTACACCTATTCATCACCTCTGGGCCACTGCCAAACACATGCAGCACTGTGCAGATAGTATGTCACACAAACATGCCCTGATCCACGGCCCTCACAATCATACAGGGGATGGCAATCACTCTTGTGGGGGTAGGGGTGTGGCTGGTGTGCGCTGACAGTTATGGGGCAGGTGGGGAGAGGGATGGGATGAGGGACACATTTTGAATATGGCCTGCAACATGGCAACACATCAGGGGTTGTAGGGGTACAGCACACACATGTGCAACCAGGATAGGTACATGGTGGGGCATGTGGGACAGGTATGGGAGGGTGTTTGCAGGTGGCTGCTGTCTACACAATGGGGATCCCAGCCATGACCTGAGAGCTAATAGGTGTACGTTGTGGGAATGAGGATATTGCCAGGCATAGTAAACGTTTCTTTTGAGATATGTCTCATCATGAGTCACAATATGACCCAGGCAAGCAATCAGTGACATCACAACAGGGAAAGAAAAGCCACATGATTGAGAGGGCTGAGTACAGACCACACCCTGGCCCCATGACGACACAAACTGCAAATGAGAAACACGTGGGGGCAAGAGCTTAGGAAACGCCTCTCACACTCAAGGGTTTCAGCTCTCTGGAACAACGAGAGTTTGATAAAACTATAGCACGGTGAGTACAGGGAGCACAAACACAGGAAGAACAGGGAGCACAAGGACAGAAAAGATTGGCAGATTCAAAGGTTTAACCAGTGTCCAGACAGACATCTTGGACTGAGCAAACACTGGAATCACAGCAGAGAGTTCAGAGGCCACAGCCAAGGGGAGGGCAGAACAGGTCTGACCCTCAGCCCAGAAAGGATTCTAACGGCAGTTCTCCTACCAGGTACAGCTGTACAGGGTTTGCAGGGCATTATGAAGGTGGGAGCCAGAGCTCAGAGAGGAATGTGGAATCCTGCTCAGTCAGCAGTGAGGGTGCTGAGGATTCTGAGGGGGAGACCTATTCTTCTGTAAGGCCTGAGAGGAAGCCTGTGCATAGATGCCAGCAGAGTCCTGTGAGTGTTTTGCCTGGAGAGACAGACCCCTGCCATGCATCTGGAAAGCCCGTGAGGAGAAAATTAAACCCCTGGGCTAATGTGGTTAAATTAATGCAACAACTGAAGCAGGTTGGGCTGATAACAAACCAGAGTTGTTTCAGGATGGAATGGTAGATATGGGAACAGATTAATCAGAATTATACCCTGACTCAGATTCTCTCATGGATTGCTCCACAGCTTATGTTTCATAGGAGGAAAAGCAGAGGTGCAGTTTGAAAAGTGAGAAAGGAGAACTGTGCTTAAATGCTCTCAGTGTTTGTGACTCCTGGGAGAAAAGAAAGAGGTTACAGGTTTGATTTGCCAAGCACTGTGTAAAGCATAGATTTCAGGTTTGCTGCAGGAAGCTATGTGAGTTACTCCTCACTATTACGGTTACACCTAGTTAATGTCCCAAAGAGATGTTTACTTTATTACGTTTCATGAAATAAGATAATATAAATAAATTTCCCAATGGAATGCCTACACTACGCGGACTACGTATTAACCACAACGTCCAAAAGGGTCCCAGCTGCACATGCTCTGGAAATAAGGAGATTTAACAAAGGACATTTTGCATGCTGCTCCTCATAGGCTGTTGCCTAGACGGTGTAGCGCCACAATGTATCATATATACCTGCCAGCGGATGGGCGGTGTCCAGGAACTCAGGCAGACCAGAGGTGTAGATAGGTCCTAACCAGGCTGCCAGCTCCTGTTCCAGGGCGAGAGTGGGGAGATGAGGGGGCCCCCGCCACCTGTGCCCTGCGCATGCTGTTGCTCAGCAGCCAGGGTCTGCCTCACCCCTCTTTTAATGTCTGAGTATCTTTTTTTAAGACTTTCTATGTCTCGGGGGGGGGGGCCCCCTGCCTCAGCCACCGACACACGGACCTCCTCCCACACTGCATTCCGTGTAGCCACAGTAGTGCGGCTACTGAGCCACCCGAACAGTACATCATAGTTCTCCAGTACCATGGCCAGGAGGTTGTGATTCTCCCTGTTGGAGAAACGGGTGGCCCTCCTCCTCAGTGTTTCCGGCACCGGTATGTGTTTCCGCTTACCGGTGTGGCTGCACTGTGCAGCCTGTGGCCTGCCGCTGGCTCAGGCTCCATTGTCCCAGCAGTACCAGCCTCCCCAGCGACAGGTGGGCCCACCTCCTCCACCCCCTCCCCCTCCCTCTCCATCACCCTCTCCCCTCACCACTCCCCACCCTACACAGAACACCCCACCCCACACCAAACAACCCACCCCACCCTACACAAAACACAACGCTGAACACACAACAAACACACAATCAAGACAAAAAACCACAAACCACAGTACCGTACACAAACACAGCCTCCTCACCTCCTGCACTACCTCCTCACTACCTCCTATCACCTCACTACCTCAAACCACGCACTAACTCCTCACAAAACCCTCATCGTGGACCAGGTGTGCAGGGTGCTTTATAGGTTCTTTTAAGTTGCTTACGTTGCGCATACGCTGTTGTGCGAGTGCGCTGCTTGTGCGTGCCGCACATGTGCAACTGCGCATGGGCGGGCATCTGTGCGCGGCGCGCATATGCGTCTGTCTTGCGCATGGGCTGCTGTGTATGTGCACGGTGCGCAGGTGCAACTGCTTGCGCATGGGCGTTAGCGTGCGTGCGTGCATCCACACACAGTTGCACATGCGCGCTGCCCACCGACAGACACCCCTGCGTGCCGCGCACAGACGGACGCCCATGGACAGACGCCCCTGCGTGCCGCGCACAGATGCATGCCCATGCGCAAACAATTGCACATGCGCGCTGCGCACATGCAGCGCAAACGCACAACTGCGCATGCGCAACAAACGGTAACTAACATACATCTATAAATCTTCCGGCACAAATGGTCCACGTTGAGGGTTGTTTTGTAGGCGAGGTGCGTGTTTGCAGAGGGTGACGGAGTGAGCAAGGCAGGTGTTGTTGTGGATTGTATTGTGTGTGTTGGTTGTATTGTGTTGTTTTGTGTATGTAGTGTCTGGTGTGGTGTGTGAGTTGTACACTGTTGAAGGAGGTTTGTGTGTGTGTTGGAGTGTGTTTGTGTAGCCGGGCGGGAGGAGGTGATGGCACATATATATGTTGCTGCATGTGCCCTGAGACGTGGGCAGATGCTGCGGTTGCAGGACAGGGGAGATGGTGTCCATGGGGCTGAGGCACAGGGCATGGGTGTAGACCCGCAGCAAATCAGACCTGCAGCTGTGGGGGCGGTCCAGGCAGGTGCTGTGCGTGCACGGCGCAGAAGGCGTGCTGAGGTGCAGGCTCGGCAGCCTCGCCTCTACAAGCCCAGGGCCCAGCTCCAGGGCATGCGTGAGGACCAGGTCATCTTCCTGTACCGACTGAGCACAAGGGCTATTAGGGAGCTCTATGAGGATCTAAGACCTGACCTAGAGCCCCTGACTGATCAGTCCCATGCCATACCAGGTTTAGTCAAGCTCCTTGCTGCCTTACATTTCTTTGCCTCTGGCTGTTTCCAGTCATTTGTGGCCGCAGTGGGTGGCATGAGCCGCCCCACCTTCTCACGCTGTCTCCACCAAGTACTGCGTGCCATGGTCAGCCGGGTGGGGAATTACATAGCCCTTCCTCACACTAGGCAACAGTGGGGGACCCTGAACCAGGCATTTGAGGCTTTAGCCGGGATACCACACGTGATGGGAGCTATTGATTGCACACATGTTGCCCTGGTCCCGCCTAGAGACAGGGAGGTAGCGTTCCGCAACCGCAAACACTACCATTCCCTGAATGTTCAGGTTGTATGTGATGCTAATCTGCATATTCTGAATGTGGTCCCTAGGTTTGCAGGGTCCACCCATGACTCCTATATCCTGCATCACTCGGCACTATTCAGCCAAATTGAGGCAGGCGTGTATGGCGACTGTATATTGCTGGGTGAGTATTTCCAGATTCCTTATTTAGTTATGCATGTATTTATCTTTTTCAGTAACATCTCTTATATAGTGCGCGGTTTGTTAGCAGTGTGGTTCCAAACTTACCTAAAGTTAAACAGACAGACGAGTGTTCTGAGTTTACATTGTTACAGGAGTCTAAACCTAGAGTAACAAGGGACCTGATTAAAAACTGTAACATCAGGATTGCAACAATATGTGATCATAACCTGCTCATGGTGTTCATGTGACTACGCACGTTGGCATATGTGTGTCGTGGTGGTGGATTGCTACTAGTGTGTGTGTGTGCCATCTGGCCACACGTGGGGGGGGGGGGGTGCCCTTCACATCCATAAGAACATAAGATATGCCATACTGGGTCAGACCAAGGTCCATCAAGCCCAGTATTCTGTTTCCAACAGTGGCCAATCTAGGTCATATGTACCTAGCAGTTTCCCCAAGAGACACAAGTTCCACAATGCTTGTACTGGGTCAAGCATTGATATCTTTGGTCACTTCTTAATAATGGTTTATGGACCTTTCCTCCAGGAACTTGTCCAAACCTTTTTTAAACCCAGCTACACTAACAGCCTTTAGTACATCCTCCGGTAATAAATTCCAGAGTTTGATTACACGTTGAGTGAAAAAATATTTTCTTTTATTAGTCTTAAATAGTTTACCCTGTAGCTTCATTGCATGTCCCCTAGTCTTTCTATATTCTGAAAAGGTAAACAATCGATCTACGTTTACCCGTTCCACTCCGTTCATTAATTTATAGACTTCTATCATATCTCCCCTCAGCCGTCTCTTTTCCAGGTTAAAGAGCCCTAACCTTTTTAGACTTTCTTCATAGGAGAATCCTTCCATCCCCTTTACCATTTTGGTGGCTCTTCTCTGTACCTTTTCTAAAATCGCTATATCCTTTTTAAGATACGGCGACCAGAATTGCACACAATATTCAAGGTGCGGTCTCACCATGGAACGATACAGAGGCATTATAATATCTTTTGTTTTATTTTCCATTCCTTTCCTTATCATACCTAGCATTCTATTTGCTCTCTTGGCCGCCGCTGCACACTGGGCCGAGGGTTTTAACATGGTATCCACAATGATGCCTAAATCTTTTTCCTGGGTGGTGGTTCCTAATGTGGAATCTTGCATCGTGTAACCATAGTTTGGGTTGTTCTTCCCTAGGTGCATAACCTTGCACTTGTCCACATTAAATTTCATCTGCCATTTTGATGCCGTCTTCCAATTTATCAAGATCCTCTTGCAATTTTTCACAATCCTCTTGGGTTTTAACAACTTTAAATAGTTTTGTGTCATCTGCAAATTTGATAACCTCACTCGTTATTCCATTTTCCAGGTCATTTATGAATATGTCAAAAAGCAGCGGACCCAGCACAGATCCCTGGGGTACACCACTATTCACCTTTCTCCATTGGGAAAATTGGCCATTTAGCCCTACCCTCTGCTTTCTATCTTTTAACCAGTTCCTGATCCACAATAGTACACTGCCTCCTATCCCATGACTCTTTAGTTTTGCCAAAAGTCTCTGATGAGGGACCTTGTCAAAGGCTTTCTGAAAGTCCAGATACACAATATCAACCGACTCACCTTTGCCCACCTGTTTATTCACTCCTTCAAAAAAACATAACAGATTAGTAAGACAAGATCTTCCTTGAAAGAGCTCAGAGAGGTTCTTGCAGGACCGTTAAAGGATGTCTTCAACAGATCCTTGGAAACAGAAGAGGTTCCTCAGGACTGGAGAATGGCTGATGTCGTACCTCTACACAAAAGTGGTGACAGGGAAGAAGTGTCAAACTACAGGCCCGTGAGCCTTACCTCGGTGGCGGGAAAAGTAATGGAGGCACTCCTGAAAGAGCGAATAGTGAACTTTCTGAAAACCAACAGCTTGCAAGACCCGAGGCAACATGGTTTTACTGAAGGACGATCTTGCCAAACAAATCTGATCGAGTTCTTTGACTGCGTGACCAGGGAACTAGATCAGGGGCATGCGATGGATGTCATCTACCTGGATTTCAGCAAAGCCTTTGATACTGTTCCTCATAGGAGGCTTGTCAACAAACTCAGTAGCTTGGGGATGGGTCCCAAGATGGTAAACTGGATTAGAAATTGGTTGACTGACAGAAAACAGAAGGTGATTGTACATGGAGCTCACTCGGATGAGAGGAAGGTGATTAGCGGGGTGCCCCAGGGTTCGGTCCTGGGCCCGGCACTGTTCAATGTATTTGTGAGTGATATTGCTGAAGGACTGAATGGAAAAGTCTGTCTTTTTGCAGACGACACAAAAATCTGCAACAGAGTGGACTCCCCCGAGGGAGTGGTTAACATGAAGAAAGATCTACAAAAGCTGGAAGACTGGTCTAAAGTTTGGCAACTACGATTTAATGCAAAAAAGTGCAGTGTCATGCACTTGGGTAGCAGAAATCCAAGAGAAATGTACGCGATAGGGGGAGAAAGGTTGGTATGCACAGTTCAGGAAAAAGACCTTGGTGTGATTATCTCTGCTGATCTCAAGGTGGCAAAACAGTGCGACAAGACGGTAGCAAAAGCCAGGAGGATGTTGGGTTGCATACAAAGAGGGATTACCAGCAGAAAAGAAGAGGTACTTATGCCACTGCATAGGTCACTGGTGAGGCCTCACTTGGAATACTGTGTTCAGTTTTGGAGACCATATCTTGCAAAGGATGTAAAAAGACTGGAGACTGTTCAGAGGAAGGTGACCAAAATTATTTGGAGCCTGCGTCAGAAGCCTTATGAGAAGAGACTTGAAGACCTAAATATGTACACTTTGGAGGAAAGGAGGGACAGGGGAGATATGATTCAGACCTTTAAATACTTAAAGAGAAATGATGAACAAACAAACCTCTTCCAAAGACGGGGAACCTGTAAAACTAGAGGGCATAACATGAAACTGCAAGGGGGTAAATTGAAAGGCAATGTCAGGAAATATATTTTCACTGAAAAGGTGGTGGATGCTTGGAATGCCCTCCCGATGGAAGTGGTGGGGGCGAACACGGTGACGGAATTCAAAAAGGCATGGGACAAACACAGAGGATCCCTTTACAGAAATAGGA
Organism: Ichthyophis bannanicus; assembly: GCA_033557465.1. Taxonomy (NCBI): domain Eukaryota; kingdom Metazoa; phylum Chordata; class Amphibia; order Gymnophiona; family Ichthyophiidae; genus Ichthyophis; species Ichthyophis bannanicus. The sequence continues at coordinate 62,909,255 of CM066045.1, forward strand.
TAAAAACAAAATAAACGGTACCATCTAACTTCTGAACCATATAACGTCTCAACAAATAGGGGTGTCCTACATGGAGTGGTGGGTTTACCCCTGAACAAGGATATGGGGAGGGGTGGCCTGTGCGGAGCGACAAGTGCACCTACTCTTGCCATCTTGCTGGGCAGACTGGATGGACCATGCTGGTCTTTATCTGCCGTCAACTACTATGTTACTATGTATGTTGTCTAAAGCCATGTTGGCTGTCTCCCATTAGGTTGTGACTATCTACATGCTGAGTAATTTTATTCTTTATGATGGTTTCTACCATTTTTCCCGGTACTGACGTCAGGCTCACCGGTCTGTAGTTTCCTGGATCACCACTGGAACCTTTTTAAAAATTGGTGTTACATTGGCGATCCTCCAATCTTCAGGTATTAAGAGATGATTTTAATGATAGTTCACAGATTACTGATAGCAGTTCTGCAATCTCATATTTCAGTTCTTTCAACACCCTTGGATGTATACCATCCGGCCCAGGTGATTTGCTACTCTTCAGTTTAACTAATAGTTGTAAGACATCTTCCCGATGTATCGATATTTCCTTCAATTCTTCCGCACCTTTAAATACCACTTCAGTCATGGGTAACATCCCTACATCTTCCTCAGTAAAGACCGAAGCAAAGAATTCATTCAGTCTCTCCGCTATCGCCTTGTCGCCTCTTAGTGCTCCTTTAACCCCTTTATCATCTAATGCAGTGGTCCCCAGCCCAGTCCTATGGGGCCCACCAGCCAGTCAGGTTTTCGGGATATCCCTAATGACTATGCATGAGATATATATGCATTAGAAATATCCTGCCAACCTGACTGGTTTGTGGCCCTCCAGGGCTGGATTTGGAGACCCCTGCCTTACACCTCCGTCATTTAAGATTGTGAGTGGGCAAGGTGCAGATGTCCAAGACATCAAAAAGGTTAGATAGAATTTGTCACAGTCCTCCTCACTTCTCACCTCCACCAAAAAATTGTCTATTAGACAACTTTTTGGTGGTGGTGAGAATCGAGGAGGAATGTGACACATTCTATATACCCTTTCGATGTCTAGCACATCTGTACCTTGCCCACTCACAATCTTAAATGACAGAGGTGTAAGGCAGGGGTCTCCAAATCCAGCCCTGGAGGGCCACAAACCAGTCAGGTTGGCAGGATATCTCTAATGCATATATCTCATGCATAGTCATTAGGGATATCCCGAAAACCTGACTGGCCGGTGGGCCCCATAGGACTGGGTTGGGGACCACTGATCTAATGGACCAACTGACTCTCTCACAGGTTTTTTGCTACGAATGTACTTGAAAAGGTCTTTATTTCGCATTTTGGCTTCCGCAGCAAGCTTCTTCTCAAATTCTCGCTTTGCCTGCCTTATCAATGCCTTGCATTTGACTTGCCAGTGCTTGTGCTGTTTCCAGGTTTCGTCGTTTGGCTCTTTTTTCCATTTCCTGAAAGATGCTTTTTTGGCAACAACAGCCTCTCTGACCTCACCTTTAAACCATGCTGGCAGTTTTTTGGACTTCCTTCCACTTTTCTTAAAGCGTGGAATACAGCTGGTCTGGGCTTCCAAGATAGTATTTTTCAACAACACCCAAGATTGATGTACGTCTTTAACATTTGCAACTGCTCCTTTTAGTTTTTTCTTAACTGTTTTCCTCATTTTATCATAGTCTCCCTTTCGAAAGTTAAAAGGTAGTACAGTGGATTTCCTTACTATCCCTCCTCCACTAATTAAATCAAAGGCGATCATGCTATGATCACTATTGCCAAGTGGCCCCAACACCCTTATCTCTTGCACTAGATCTGGTGTTCCACTAAGGACTAGGTCTAATATGGCTTCCCCTCTGGTCGGTTCATGAGCCAGCTGCTCCAAGAAGCAGTCATTTATTTCATCTAGGAACTTTATCTCCCTAGCATGTCCTGACGTGACACTGACCCAGTCGATATCGGGGTAATTGAAATCACCCATTATTATTACTGCGCTGTAACCTTTGTTAGCTTCCTTGATTTCTTTGAGCATTTCATCATCCATTTGGTCATTCTGGCCAGGTGCTCGATAGTACACCCCCACTGCCATCGCCTTCCCCCTTTTATATGGAATTTCAATCCATATAGATTCTACAGCAGATTTTGTTTCCTGCAAAACTTTAATCCTTTCTGAGTCAATGCCCTCTCTAACATAGAGCGCAACCCCTCCACCAATTTGATCAGCTCTATCATTACGATATAGTTTGTATCCAGGTATCACAGTGTCCCACTGGTTGTCCTCCTTCCACCATGTCTCTGATATTCCAATCATATCTAACCTTTCATTTAGTGCTATATATTCTAACTTTCCCATCTTATTCTTTAGACTTCTAGCATTTGCATACAAGCATTTTAGAGAATGTATTTTATTCATGTTAATTTGGCTATTGTTAGACAAGGGTAAATTGGGATCTTTAAGCTCTGTCTGCTCCATACTTGAGGGCATTTGGGCTGCTTTACTCTTTTGTGGAACCTCTCTGCTTTTGGTAGTATCCTTCAAGGATACATTCTTCCGAACCATCCGCTCTTGGGCGACTGTCGGCTTTCCCCCAATATCTAGTTTAAAAGCTGCTCTATCTCCTTTTTAAATGTTAATGCCAGCAGCCTGTGATGCCGGTTATTTGTCTGCTAGTTTTGGTATGTCATGTAACGTTTATGTTATTGACAATCCATACACCTAACCCTTGTCATGTGTGTGTTACGTTCACACACTCACTCAGTACTGTGGTAGTCACCCAGGAAGCAGAGGATAACATGGGGAGGTGTCTAGCTGAGTCTGGTGGATGTTGTGTACCATTGCAACTGGGAGTACATGTTTGCATATGTATGGTCATGCATTTGGCCTGTGTCAAAGCAGGGGAGAAAGATAGTATAGGGGGTGCAGTACCTTTGGACACTGTAGATGTGCTGGACCTAGCCGTCGTTGTATGTGCTGATCCTAATGTTGCTGAGCATTATGGAAAGGTGACAGCAAAAGCAAGGGGGCTACTTGGGTGCATACAGAGAGGTATTGGTGGCACATACACAGGAAAGTACTCTGCGTCTGTATATGTGATTGGTGCAAGCTCATGTGGGCTAATGTGTGCAATTCTGTAGACCGCAGCTTGAAAAGGCTGTGAACAGGATGGAGACAGTGCAGAGGACGGCTACTAAAATGATTGTTGGTCAGCAGTATGCAGCATATGGAGACAGACTGCTCAATCTCGATATGTAGACCTTGGACGACAGGGGGAATAGAGGTGATATGGTTTTGACCTTGCCAGACCTCCATGGCATACATGTTCTGGGTGTGAGCCTCCTTCGCATGACATCACATTGTTGTTGTGTGAACTTTGCTGACATATACTTTGAACATGTGATCAGTGGATCGGTGGTATAGTCTAACGTTGGAGGTGGTAGAGATGAGGACAGTAACCGCAGTACAATACGCATGTGCCACACAAAGAGGATCTGTAGAGGTATAAATGGGACTGTTGTAGTTTGTACCATGGATGTACAGACGCCATAGGCCATGAGTTTCTTTTCTGTCAGCATATGTCTATTTTTCTCACATGCATAGTTGTGCTGTCATATGTTTCTGTCAGGATGTGTTCTGCATTTGTTTCTCACGTCTATACCTGTGTTATTTTGGGGGAACATGAGCTCATGCATTCACATGCAACATTTCTTTCTGCAGGTGATGCAGGATATGGGTGTCGCCCCTGGCTGCTGACCCCTGTGCGTCAGCCACGGACACGTGCAGAGCGGAGGTACAATGAGGCCCATGCCTCCAGCCGCTCTGTCATAGAGCGCACCTTTGGCATGTTGAAAAGTCGCTTCAGGTGTCTGGATAGGACAGTCGGGGCCTTACAATATAAGCCAATGACTGTGGCAGAGATAATCCTAGCCTGTTGCATCCTGCACAACATTGCTCTCAGGCACGATATTCCTGCAGAGATTAATGAGGATCTGGAGGATGATCCAACGTGCCCCCCTGTACGTGCCAGTGGTGACACACAAGAGGGGACAGCGGTCAGGCAGAGGTTGATTGCAGAGATCTTCTCAGGTACGTATTGCATATATGCCCACCTACATGTGTTGTTATGAGTGTGTGATGGTTCTAAAGGTTGATGCTTCTGTAAATATAGCATTTGTATGCCACACTGCATTGTCATTTAACTGAAAATCCCAACGTCACATATAGGCATGAGTGTGTGACCAAAAATGTGGACAGGGCACAACAGCAGGTGGTGGTGGATTATGTGGGTGGGTGTTCATACGCCTGTGGGAGGTTTTTGTGGTCACATTCCCAGTTAGTGGCTGGTTGTGATAGCAGCTGCTGTGCAAACACAGTTAGTTGTTTTGATGCTATGGGTGGAGCACGGTGGCAGGCATATGGTGCGGTATTCACAGTGGGAGGGAAGACCATGTTTGGGGACATTTGTCCTGCGGGATATGTGGTTATATTGTACAATTTGTAGCTGCTTGTGTGGGTGTTATGCTTCTGTCAGCTGCCTATGTGTGTATGTTTCTTAGGTGTGGCGCCACATGTCATACATAGCACAATACACATGCTCAGTACTACTTTCCCATGATGGTATTAACTAATCGTGAGGGGTGTTAATGCAACTCCACAGTGTGCCTTAATGTATAGTTCATCACGTAGCCCTGACATGGATATGGTGAAGGATGGGGACCTGTGCAGTGTCCAGCCAGGGGGGCGTATCATTGCTACAGTTTGTTTTTGGAGAATAGCTATTCTGTGCAGTGTTGCATATGTACACACATACAGAGGTGATGCAAGTCAGAACAGCAAAGGGTGGGTTACAGTCGCCAAGTGGTACGCTGCATGTGTGGGTGGATTGTGTTTTTCGAGGTTTATCAAGAGGGACATCGCATATCTAGCTGATGCTATCTCAACATATGCCACATGCATCAGCTACATGCTGTGTATGTGTGTAGGGCAGGAGAGTACAGTCCACATCAACAACTACCTTGCGGACCCTAGCGACGGATGTTATGTCCACATACACACAGAGACTTAGGTGAGGTTTTTTTTTTTAAGGTGCACATATAGGCTATCGATGCTTTGAGATTCTCACTGTCACACAGTGGGATGACATGCAGCCATCATGGTCAGGTCATAAACAGACATGGGGGTGTGGTTTTGCAGACGTGCTGCTGACATTGCCATCTATTTGTGCACATCATCAGCACACAGCTGTCAATATTAATCGGGGTATGAGATGTACACTGCAGGATATGTCTTTGGCCAGAGGATACAGGAGGTGTACCTGCATATTTCCCTGTGTTGCAGCAATTGACAGTGGGGTAACAGACAACATTGGGACACCAGTACACACAGAGAGGGGGTATTGGTGGCAATATGGGGGACCCGGGCTAATATTGTAACCTTGGGATGAGGCAAAAACATGGTGGGAGCAGACACCTCTATTGACCAGTGTGTACAACAACAGAGAGGTGAGGGAGGCGACAGAGGGATTACGGACACCTGTATTTAGCGTCTGACACCTCCGTGCTGCCTCTCCTATGTGAGAGATCTGTACAGTGTGATAGTGAACAGTCAGTCAGTAGGTGATGTTGTGGGGTCTGACAGCTGGGGACAGGAAGGTGCAGTGTGTGTTGCACAGCTGGAACATGACATGGTTGTTTCTCTTGTGTTTTTCACTGCACAGGACATACTTTGTGAGGATGCTGTTGCTGTGGTGCATTGGCACGTGACTGTACATCAGCCCAAATGCTGTGGTCCGGGGTAGGTGGATCTACAGCTACATTGTCTGTGCCTGCAGTCAGGGGGAAAACATGTGCTCTGTGATGTGTCATATTGTGCAGATGTTGTGGTTCACTTTTTTTCCTTCAGCCTCCCTAACCCATATCTTGCTGTTGTCACACACATCCCCATGTGTTTGTGTCCAGTATGTCCTCTGCAACACTGTCTCTGGCAAATTTACAGCACAGCTACATGTGCGTGGAGTTTTTCATGGTTTGGGGGCAGCTACACTTGCTTCGTCCTCCAACATTGTGCCATCAGCCAACAACAAGGTATCACTGCATGTGACTGGACCTTTATGTCCACAAATCCCCACTTGTGCACATACAGGCCATGTATTACAGCTGGCACGCTGACCTTCACATACTGTGTCGGTGCGTGTTCATGGGTTGGCTGTGTGGTGATGCAGTGTTCAGGCATGGTACATTATCATGTGCTGTGAGGGATGTGAGCACCTGGGGGGCGGTAGTGACTGTGCTACCTCTACCGTAGTGCTGTTTACCTTGCTAACATTCTCAACATGTGCTGTGTGCTGTGAGAAGAACTGTGTCTTGTGTTTTGAGGGTCCACTGTTGAGCACCTTTTCTTTATCTCAGATATCAAAATAATGTGGACATGCATCAACAGTGACTTGACATGGTGATTCTACACGTTTGGCTGACATTGTCTTCCTTCACTGTGCCCGGATATGTCTGTTGAGTCGCTCAAGGAATTGATGACGTACACCTGATGCGCACACAAGGTATGTTGCACCTTTGTTATTTGGGGGATTACATCAGGCTTTACCTGTTGATGAGTTACTGTTTGTCTCATGTACATGACATGTTGCCTCTCTGTTCACAGAAACAGATGCATATAGTGTGTAGCAGTGAGACGCCTGTGTGACATGAGCATGGACATGACCATATCCATGTGACACCCGTGTCTGCGTTTACATATCATGATGTTGACACTATGCGGTTTATTTAGTGTTCATATCATGTCATGTTTGCCTTTGCATTCCCTTTCTGCTGTATTTTCTAAAGGTGTGACTCTCTGCAATTTGTGCTGTTTTTGCAAGGTGTCTAACAATACAATACATCTCCTCTCCTTACACAGGGCAGAGAACATACCGGACACATTTCTTACAGTGCATCTGGCATCGCCATCACCCACCTGTTGGGGGACACAACACCATGGAAGTTTTCGGGAGAATTGTGACATTGGATGTTTGACTTATGAGAGTGGGGCACATGCCTGGGATGGACAGTATTACTCTTGGACTGCTGCTTTGCCCATGACAGACCTGTACAACACACTGTTTCTGCCATGTTGTGGCTGAGAGTGCTGCTCATTGCAGGGGACACACATGAACTTTCAAGGACTGTGGCATATTGGAATGTGACACTTGACTATGCATGCCCAGGGTTGCATGGACAGTTTTAACCTGACCTGTTGGACTGCAGATACACTTTGCACTTTGGACGCGCTGTGCAGCAGGGACTGACATTGCCACTGTATGTTGTACATTCCTCCCCAGTTGTGTTGTTGTTGTGATTTGGCCATGTGTGTGACATGGCACACAGGATACGCTCATCTGTTTGTTTCAACACGAGTATACAGCCATGTGTGTGGCATAGGGGCAACGATGGAGCGGTCCTATTGTCTATGTCCACCTGCCCTCCACCTGGACATGATACAGGTTTTGACACAACAACGCTTTCATGCACACCACCATCCTGGATTGATGTTTGCAATGGGCAAGGGTGTTTACGTGCATGTGTGGCATCACTGTATAATGTTGGTATGTGGATGGTGCTCGTGCATCTGAGTGACAATGTTTGTGAACCACAGCATGTGGACCTATGGCTTCTGTTTGGTTCACTGTAAGATGTTTGCCCATCATTTCCATCTTAACATGCTGGTTCTTGTGTTTGTTTACTGTACAGACGTGACACTCTGCATGTATGTACACGCCTTGCATTGCACGTCTGCACGGTCCTGATTATCCCCTGCGATAACAACACTCTCATTGCCCCATTATATTTAGTGTGTGGCAGTGTGGGTGTCCATTGTCCGCCTTCAATCGTGCATTCCATGAACCGTGCTATATGTGCCCAAACACTGTCTACCTAACAAACAGTGCAAGGGGACCTCCTGCATGGTGGTATCTCTGCAGGTTTCTGCAGGTAGTTTAGTTTGTATTCTGTCTGTGTTCATGTGCCTGTGCTACCTGTTAGCATATGCTCATTGTGCTTTTGATGATTGTTTGGGTCTACATTGTTGCAGTTCTGATTCCTAGATCAGGCATTAGGTGAGAGCTGAAACATTACTTTCAGAATGTGTTTTTCACATTACAACATTGTGACAACATATGCTGTTTTCATTTGTGTGCCTCCTGTGTTGCCTGATGGCTATGTTTGGAGGGACAGGTGATGTGTGTTGGGTCCTCATCATGCAGTGCCTACGGTCTACATGCACTCATCTGTGCGTAACACATTTGAGGCATGCAGCAGCAGGTGGGGGGGTGGGGGCCTGCTGCCCAGTGCATAGCATGCACCTGATGCACATTATATCTCGTGCCCTTCATTTGTGGTCAAGCCTGTGACCTTTCTGTAGGATGTTGGTAGCTGCCCTGCTAAATGTGTTTTGGTCTTTCACCAGGGATGCACTCACCTTGATATTATGATGGCAGTGTCTACACTATATGTGAAGAAAAACAAAAATAAAGATATGTATTTGACAGACATTTGTCTCTTTTGCTGCTTGATCATGGTGACAAACATGCAATGCAATGTGTGCCTTTGAATCAGTCCTGACTCCTTGTGACCCAGAGACTCCAGGGTTTTCTTGTCAATGTCACTGGATGTAGATTGCCAGGTCTTTCTTCCAAGGTACTGGAGGGTTACGTGACTTGCCCAAGGTCACATGGAGTGCTAGTGTGAATTGAGCCCTGGTTGCTTGGTGTCCAAGACAGTTTTCTGACCACTGGGCTACTCCTCCACTCTTTGAGCACATTGACACTTGTATCTACTGATTTGCTGGTCATGTCCATGGCCCACCTGTGCTCACATCCTTGTACGGTGGCAGCTGTGTATCTGCCAGCCATTTGCCACATCACTGGGTATTACAGGTTCCCATACACACCCTCCCTTTGGGCTATTTGTTCTGCATTGTGCTCAGTGTGCTGTTTGTGGGAGTGGTTAGAGGCATGTGTTATAACTCGGTAGTTTGCAGGTTTGATCTCCACATGTGGTTTCTCTTTTTCTTTTCTGATGTGCTAACTGGACCATTAGGTACCAGCTGGTTCATCACCTCTACACACACCCTTCCCTCTCTTCACTGTACACCAAGGTGTGCCCTCTGTGCTGCCTAGCCATCACATATTATCTGTTACATAGGTCTCTTTCTTTATGGTGTTTACATGGCAGTGCACTTGGGGGTTTGGTATTGCTGTGGTTCAGCTAGTGTGTGGTACACCCGTTTGCATGTTCAGTTCTCTCCTGTCCTGTCCCAGCTCCACCGGGCATCCTCTGCTGCCCTTGGGCGTCAGTTTCTTTCCTCCTTTGCATGCTGTATCCACTGCATAACTTTTCATTATGTGTGTGCATGTGTCCCTGGTCCCAAATACAGACTGGTATCTGATCTGTACACAGCAGATCTGCATGTGCATTTGGTCATGATTACTGTTGGAGGTTTGCCTGTCCTGACAGCCAGCAGGCATCTTGTGTGATGCCCTGCACTATTTTTGTATGCAGCCTTTGCTAATGAGCTCACGTTGGTGGTGTGGCACTTGTTTGTGCATTGCCATTTGTGGTAGTGGTCGTAGGTGTGATTCCTCTGTGTTCTCTTTGATTTGTATGGTTGTCCTGCAGAGGTGGTTGTCATTCGTATGACTGTCATATCTTTGCAGATCTGTGCTGTGAGCACATTGTACCCTCATCAGAGTTGTGAAACATACTTCTGTCCATCTTCTGTCTGCCAGCTGTTGTGCCATCCTACCCTGATGTGCATGCTGCTACCCCACGTCCTGCACTCCTACACATTCCTGCATTGCAGCTCTCCCTGGTTGCCTCTCCTGTGTGTGCTCTGCATAGCACTGATACTCCACAGTCATCCTGATATTTCACCTATCCTGCAATTTCATCCTCCTCTGCTGCACACATCTTCCCATCCTCTGTCAAACACTGTCATTATAGCATGGTACATTACCATCACTCTGTGCATAGGTACAGCTGCCCCCGATATGTTTGTCCATTTCTCTAGCTGCCACATGGGCTGGGACTGATTTGTGTGGTCCAGCAGCTGTGATCTATGTCCTCCTTTTACTTATGCATTGTCTTTCCTTTCAGCTCTGTGCAGTGTTTGGGTTACGTGTGTGTTTGGCACATACCTCTCTTGCCCTTCAGATTGGGGGATCTTACTGCTCTTGGCAAACGTTTTTGAGGTCACCTATACATTCTTGGGGCATCTTATGTCACACCTTCGATTCAGGCAGCTTATGGGGTGTCTACTATGGTGCCTTGGGAGTTGACAAACTTTCAACATGGCCTCTGGGAAACATTATAACTCACCTTTGCTGACGTGGTTGTTTAGAATGTGCCTTCTGGTGCACCCTAAAAGGTGCATTAATTTATGGCACTAGGGTGGGGTTCTTTATAGATGGCAGCACAGATTGGTGTACAGTTGCACGCAGAAAACAGACATACCTCAGCCAACCTTATTCACTGGGAATTTGAACCCATGACCCCTGCACCGTCAGTCAGTGTCTTAACCATTGTGCTACACTGCTGTTCCTTCGTGCATGTCAGCGCACCTACCTAGGATTCCCATGCATTACAATGCACAGTGCTGCCAGCAGAAACAGTGCTCTGACCTTGCCCTGCCTCATACGGCACCCTATAAAGTGCCCTATAAGCAACATTGTAGGGTGCCTTGGTGGACAGTGCACCTTAAAATGTGCCCTCTAGGGTACCTTATGGGGCGCCTTATGCAGCACCTTATATTACAGTGCTTTGAGAGTGCATTTGCTAGCAGTAGTAATTACATTAAAAAGTATAATGCCTCCTAGAGACATATTCCTCATAACAGGTAATGCCTCAGCCAGCCTTATTCCTTGGGCACAGCGGGAGATTGAACCCATGATCCCAGCACCATTGGTCAGTGTCTTAACCATTGTGCTGTGGTTCTGTTCCTGTGCTTGCACATCAGCGCGCCGCCTTATGCCTCCCAATATTAGAATGCCTCCAAAAACATTAGCGCGCCACCTTATGCCGCCCATTATTTATATGCCTCCTAAAATAACACCTCAGCCAGCTGTCTTCATTGGGCACTGTGGGGGATTGAACCCCTGATCCCTGCACCATTGGTCAGTGTCTTAACCATTGTGCTGTGGTTCTGCTCTCCTGCTTGCACATCAGCGCGCCACTTATGCCTCACGCGCAGCTATCTCATGCGCTAATGTGCGGGGCGCACATGTGCAACGCGCACCTTAGCGCATATGCAAATTCCAGATTTTCTTTTTCAGCCTGGAACGCCCACTCCTTATATGGCACCCGCACACTACCGCGGCCCGCACATTACCGGGGTTTTAGTAAACATGCCCCTTGGTTTTGCAAGGGCCGATGGGACCAAAATGTTAGCCAAACTGCAATTCTTCTTTTGTGTTACAGTAAGTTGATATAAAGAAAGTGTGGGGACTGTAGACAAGAGGTACCATTCTTCTCTTAAAATCTTAGAAATATCTTTGGAAAGATTAGAGAACATCAGCGCCCAGACAAGTATGTCTTCCTTTGGGCGGTTGAAGCTTTGTAGTAAAGTGGCATGATTCAAATTTTACCCTATGGTATGCTCATCTAATGCAATCCTTCGGATATCCACATTCTTCAAAACGCCTGCCCATATCAGAGGCATGTAACTCAAAGTCTTCTTCTGATGCACATATTCTTCGTACCCCGAGGACTTGGCTAGTGGACAAATTCACCTAAAGTGACCGGTTATGAAACTGTCAAAATGCAAAAGAGTATTCCTATCTGTGGCTTACAATACAGGCTAGTAAAAAAAACAACAACCCTTAGGACCCTTCTTAATGTCTAAGTACGAGACCTGGTCCAAACTATAAGTGCTTTGGAATTGAAGGTTTGCATCTAATAAAAAAAATCTCTATAAATCCGTTCTCTTCTCCTTCCCAGACCACAAAATCATTATCGATATACCTCTTCCACAATTTGATATGACAATCATAAAAGGTGTCTAGTTAAAAAAAATCTTATTTTCAAAATTAGTGACATAAAGATTAGCAACATCTGGGGCCATAGAGGAACATATGGCTACTCCTTGATCTGCTTATAAAAAACATCCCTAAAACAAAAGAAATTCTATCATAGCCAAGGTGGCTAGCTGGATCAAAAAACAGACGGGGGTTCTAACCAGTCTAGCCCTTTCTATTAAAACATCAGACAGACAATCTCTAAAGCAGCTTGTTGTGGGATGTTTGTGTAGAGTGAATTAATGTCCAAAGAGACCAATATTAGCCGATCATGATAGTCCAAAAATATCTTCTAATATCTGAATTACATGCAAAGAATCTTTCACGTAAGAGGGTGCTTCTGTGACGAAAGGTCTCAAGAAAACATTGAAGAATTTGGATAATGGTTCAAATAATGAACCAATAGCAGAGATAATTGGTCTTCCTGGAGGATTTTCTAATGATTTATGTATTTTTTAGTAAAGTATATATGATCAGAGTTACCGGATGAGTGACAGTCATAAAGTCATGCTCCTTTTTTGTCAAATATCCGGCCTCTAAACCAATATATAGTAAGGTATCAACCTTATTTTTAAGTGGTGTTGTAGGTCATCGTAAAGCTTTTCATAAAAGGTGGTGTCATTAATTTGTCAATAAACCTTTTTTACATAGTCTTGGCAATTTTGGATCACTAGGGCCCCACCCTTATCTGCTAGTTTGATAACTATATCTTTGTTGTTCTTCAAGTTTGCAAGGGCCTGTTTTTATGATTTTGTAATATTATAATACATCCAATGTTTCTTTGCATAAAGATGGTAACATAGTAACATACGAGGGGTGTCCGATATTAAAGGTACAGGCCAAAATTACATTAACATTTGTATTTAAAGAAATTATTCAATACATTCCACCAAAAACTACTTACTTTTGTTTACTTCTCCACATAATTGTCGTAAACATTGAGACATTTATCCCAGCGTGACACTAGTTTGAACATCCCTTCACGGTACAGTTGCGTGTCAAGTTGCTTGAAGTAGTCCATAACAGTGTCTTGCAATTCCTCCTGATCTTGCGGAAGTTGAGATTGCATATGATTTCATGAACAGAACTCTTAGGAATGCCAGTCATTTCAGCAATTTCATGAACTTTAATGCGACGATCCTCCCTAATCAGACGTTCGACAATTGCGCAGTTGTCATCCGTGTGTGAGGTCCTTGGTCTGCCTCTTTTCTTTTCCGGATCATCATTCAACTTACTTTGGCCATCTCTAAACTTGTTACACCAGACGCTGACTTATTTTAGGCTTAAAACGTTCAGGCCATACACACCCTCTAATCTGCGATGAATTTCGCTCTGCTTAACTCCTTCGGCTTGCAAAAATCTGATAACTCCACGCACTTCAAACTTCGAATACTCTGCGATTACACACGCCATGTTTGTTTGCTTCCCGAAAACTACTTGTAATTTGAGTGTTTAAAAAAACAACGCTACAGACTCTCCTACTATGAGTACAAGTAGTCCTGCATATGACGGCACTATTGCTCATGCGGAGCCGGTATGATTGCCACCTGTACCTTTAATATCGGACACCCCTCGTAGTTTATGATGGCAGATAAAGACCAGCATGGCCCATCTAGTCTACCCAGCAAGGCAGCAAGAGTAGATGTACCTGCCATTCCGTGCAAGTCACCTCTCCCCATGCCTTTGTTTAGGTGTGTACCCACCGCTCCATGTAGGTCACCCCTATTTGTTGAGATATAAGAAACAGTTACGTTGGAGGAGAAAATGACGTCACCGAGCAGGGAAGCCGCGTGAAAGTGGAGCTCCGGGGAAGCGAGGAGTTTTGCGGCCTCAAAACGCCCCAAAAAGTAGCGAAAGGGCAGTGGAAAACAGCCTAGAGACAGTGGCAACTGTGCAGGAGTGAATGGAGATGCGGAAAAGTGTGGCAGACCTGAAAGAGTACGCGTATAAGAACGCGGCCGGGAGCACTGGTGGGAAGACCAAGATGGCGGTGGTGAGTGCTGGCAATGTGGAGGAAGGGCCAAAAGCAATAAAGGGAGAGACCCTGCAGAGAGGCGAGGTGGAGGTCCTGAGAGGGGAGATAAAAAATTGGTTTGGTACCCTCCGACAGGATTTAGCCCACTTTAAGTCAGAGGCTCAATCGTGGATGGATGAGTTGAAGGCGGATGTCCGAGAGGTGGGCCAGAGAGTGGAAAAGTTGGAGGGAAAGGTGGAACTCCAGGACACCGCCTTACTTAAGTTGCAGGAGAGGATGGATAATATGGACGTGGAAGCAGAGGAGCTGTGGTCTCGAGTGGAAGACCTGGAAAACAGATCGCACAGGGCAAATATCCGGCTGAGAGGGGTCTCGGAGTCCAGGGAGTCTGCTGATTGCGGCAGCTTGGTGGTGCGCATTTGCAAACGCATGCTAGAGGAAGCTGGCATGGAGAGCTCTCACATGTGTTGGACTGTGGATTGAGCGCATAGAGCACTAGGCCCCAAGCGAGATGGGTACTCCCGAGACATCATCGCCCGTTTTCATGAGTTTGCTACAAAAAGCGCAGTGGTGGAGGCAGCGAGGAAGCTTACTGATTTCCAATGGGAGAATCAACGCATTGACATCTATACGGACTTCTCCGCCATCACGATGAAAAAGCGCAGGGAAATGGCGGGAGTTACAAAAATGCTGCGGGAGAAATCCAACAGGTATAAATGGCTCTTCCCATTTGGATTACAATTTTGCATTGCGGGGAAAACGTCTTATGTCAAATGCACCACGGAGGCTGTCGTGGCACTCAAGGAAGTGGGCTGGACTGACCTGCCAGAGGCACCCCAGCACAGGAGTGATAAAGACTCGAGACGACAGCTGAAAGGCAGCGAATGGCGGAGAGCGCCGCAAGGAGACCGCAGGTTGCGCCGGCAGAGGCAGAATGGGTCCGGCGGAGGAGGAGACGGCTGAGAGCGGGACTGGACCTATTGTGGTTACAAAACATGGAAAAGGAAAGCAAGGGGAAAAAAAAAGGAAAAAAGGGAAAAAAGGAAGGAAAAAGTTTTATCTTGTCTTGTTGTATCTCCCTTGATGTGTGATGTGTATTTTGCTCAGGATTGTTGAGGTTTATTAAGAGCTGTTTTGGGGGGTGGCGAGGTTTATGTGTGTATTGGGGGGGGGAGGCGGGGTGATATGGGCTACGAGGTGTAGGGTAGGGTAGAGGGTTCCCTTTCTCCCTCCCCTCACAGATGCTGGTTATATGGGGCGTTGGGCATGGGGGAAGTATAATGATGGCAAGGCTTCCTGGAGCGGTGACGATTCGTACCTCAAGGAAGTTGGATGCAGAGGGAGCTGGAGGGTAGTGTTGGGGTAAGGGGTAAGGGGGAGGGGGGTGGGGAAGGGGGGGGTGGGGGGGTTGGGTTCCTGGTCAGAAGAAGGGAAGGGAGGGGGGTTGATTAAATGGAACGTCTTAAAATAATGTCCATGAATGTAAGAGGGCTAAATGGCCCTGTGAAGAGGCAGCGCTTGTTCAAAGAGATCAGTAGAGTGAAGGCTGATATAGTATTTATACAGGAGACGCACCTGAAAAAATGCGATGAATGGAGGGTGGGGCATAAGCAATTCCCAGTGCAATGGTTTGCCTCTAATCGGGTGGAATTGAAGAAGGGGGGTGGGAATTCTGATGAATGGGAGCATTGATTTCTCAGATTGTGTGGTACATAGGGATAAAGAAGGAATATACCTTATTGTGAAATTGCGGATAAAGGAACAACGATACACCCTGATAAATGTGTATGGGCCTAATGTGGGCCACAGGAGTTTTTATGAGGGTTTGCATGGTGTGGTGAAACAAATAGCAGAAGGCCAAATAGTCATGGGGGGGGACTTCAACATAATAATTAATCCGACCTTGGATAACTCCACGGGGAAAGGGGGGGGAATGCTTCAGGGAGGAGAAGCCTGAGGGAGCTGTGTAGAAATTTGGGATTGGTGGACGTATGGCGGGAATTGAGGGGGAGGGAGAAAGTATATACGTTCTATTCCCCAGTGCACCAATCCTTTTCTAGGATAGATATGATCTGGGTATTCAAAACGTTCCTGGAGAAAGTGGTGGATTGTGAGACTGGGGAACGGACGTGGTCTGATCATGCGCCCTTGTGGGCTGAAGTGAGGTTGGGGGAGGAGAAGAGCAGGACTCGGCTGTGGATGTTAAATGAGTCATTATTGGAGAATGGGGATGTCCGGGGGCAGATTCAGGGGCAGCTTAAGCAATACTTGGCGACCAATGATATTGAAGGATGCCAGATTGGGACCCTGTGGGAATGTCTGAAAGCTGTTATTCGAGGGGATTTGATCTCTATAGGGGCCCATATGAAAAAGCAGCGGGAACGCAAAAAAGAGGAGTTAAGAGGGAAGATTCGGGAACTAGAAGGGTCACTGGTGCAGGGAAGGGTGGGGGATGTGAGAGGCCAAGAATTAAATCGGGCGAGGAAGGAACTCAATGACCTTGAACTTGCTGAGATCAAACATGCGCAGAATATCTTAAAGCAACAATTTTTTGAACTAGGCAATAAGCCGAGCCGGCTGTTGGCGCAGTGGCTGAAACAGCATAAGAGTAGGAATTTTATAACTAAAATACGGGATGGTACGGGGACGGAAGTGCGACAGGTGGAGCAAATTCAGCAGTGCTTTGTGGATTTTTACCAGCAATTATATACGGAGGAGGTTCATATAACAGAGGACCAGCTGGAGCGCTACTTACGGGTGTCTCTACCGTGTTTAACAGGGGAAGAATCAGCACAGCTTTCTAAGCCTATAGAGGAAAGGGAAGTGGCGGAGGTGATCCAGGGACTCACGGCCAATAAGGCTCCGGGATGGACGGTTTTACCAATAAGTTCTACAAGACTTTTGGTGAGGTCCTTTGTGGTCCCTTGACAAGATTATTCAATGCTTTTAGGGAGAATGAATCTATTCCCGAGACGATAAGGACCGCAGGGATTACGGTGTTGCCTAAGGCAGGGAAAGATTTGACTCTATGTGGATCTTATAGGCCCATTTCCCTCCTGGGTACGGATTTTAAGATATTTACCAAGATCTTAGCCAATAGGTTGCTTCAGTTTCTGCCGCGATTGGTACATGAAAATCAATCGGGTTTTGTCCCGGGGCGCCATACGGTTGACAATATGCGGAAAGTGTTAAATGCCCTATGGAAGGGGAGAAGGGGGGGAGCCGATGTTACTCTTGGCTATTGACGCCGAAAAGGCATTTGATCGTGTCTCCTGGCCCTTCTTATTTAAAGTTTAGAACGGATGGGGATCACGGGGGGTTATTTAAGATGGGTTAAAGCTATTTATGAGCAGCCACTGGCCCGGATTCGCATTAATGGGGACTATTCCAGGCCGTTTGCCTTGTCTCGAGGCACACGACAGGGGTGCCCTTTATCCCCACTGTTGTTTGTCCTGTCTATGGAGCCCCTAGCCCAACGGGTCCGGGAGTGCATGGGGATTCATGGGGTGCATTGGGGACCTTTGGAATGTAAAGTATCCCTTTTTGCGGACGATCTGCTGTTTATGTTGACTAAACCAAGTGAATCCCTCCAAGAGCTAACTCGAATATTAAGGGAGTTTGGGGCACACTCGGGGTTCAAAGTGAATGAGACTAAATCGGAAATTTTGAATATATCAGTAGGGGGGGGGGGGGTGGAACAACTCAAACTAAAGGCCTTATTTCCTTTTCGGTGGGCCAAACATAGTATCAGATATCTGGGAATTTTCCTAACAGCTAGAAAGGCCGATTTATTTAAAGAAAATTATGGGAGGGTTGAAAAGCTTATTCAGTGGGAGTTGGATGAGTGGCGCCACAAACAATTATCTTGGATGGGGCGGGTAGCAGCGGTTAAAATGATGGCTCTGCCCAAGTGGCTGTATCTTTTTATGAATCTTCCTATTTGGGTCTCTAAGGCTTATATTGCTAGATTACAGAGAATGGTTATGAAGTTTGTGGGAGGGGGGAAGAAAAATAGGGTGGCTGCGCGCATCATGATGGCCCGGCGAGCAGCTGGGGGGATGGCGGTACCGAACCTGTTGCAGTATTGGGAGGCGGCGCAAATGTGCGTTACGGTGGATTGGGATGCAGAGGCGCCTAAGGAATGGGTCCATATGGAGGCTGAGGGGATCCAGGAGGGTAGGCTGGGGGATTGGGTGTGGTTGCCGCGGTCGATCAATCGGAGGTTCCCGGGTAGAAACCCCTATGTGTTGAGCTCCTTACGGGTGTGGAATAAATGGAGAGGTATATGGTTGGGGGCTAGGGGTATGTCCAGGCTACTGCCCATTCAGGGAAATCCGGAATTCTTGCCCGCAATGTGAAAGTCTTTGTTTAGCAGATGGGCCATAAATGGTCTACAGAGGGTGGGCCAATTGCTGGAGGGGACGACTATACGGGCGTTTCACGAGTTGAGGAGGGAGTATAGGCTGGAGGAGAAAGACGTCTTGGGCTATTTTCAAATACGCCATTACCTATCTCAAAACGTCCTCCCAAATTTGCAGAGAGATTTTTCCTGATGGGATCGCAGAGGAGAGTGCTGACAAATTTTTATCGAATGATGGGGCGGGCGCCGATAAAAGAAGGGTACCAGAAAGCTTGGGAGGTAGATTTGGGGGTCCAGTGGGATGTCCAGACCTGGGAGCATATTTGGGTGAGTAGATATAAAGGCCTTCTTGCTACAAATTTAATTGAAAACAATTACAAAGTGTTATATAGATGGCACTTGACGCCAGTTAAATTGCATAAAATATATGATTGTATATCAGATCAATGCTGGAGGAATTGTGGGGGACAGGGTTCATACTTACATATTTGGTGGCAGTGTGGGGAGGTCCAAAAAATGTGGGCTCTTGTGCTGGGCCTCTTGGGGGAGATCCTGGGGAGGGAGGTGGACATAAGACCGGAGACAGCCTTATTAGGTGTGCGATCTCCTCTCTTGACCAAGGCTGAGGGAGTTTTCCTGGATCTGGGGTGTGCGGCCCTGCGGATCCTACTGGCTCGGAAGTGGAAAACTGCAGCGGTCCCCACAATGAATGAGTTTAAGGGTATGTTGTCACAGATTTATCTGATGAGTAAACTGACGTCGCTCAAGCGGGCCAGTCAGAAAAACTTTTTAATGATATGGGGAAATGCATTCAGTGGACGGCGTTGTTGGAGAACAATTGAGGGTGGGGGAGTTAGCGTGTAAGGAGGCAGTTGTTAAGGGAACTCGGGGGGGGGGGAGGGAGGATGGGGTTGGGGGGATATTATTGAGGTAAACACAGAACCTGAAATATTTTGTATGTTGAATTTTCTTGTACTCTGTGGGAATTGGCTGTGGAATGCTGTTTTTCAACTGTGTTTTGTTGAAGTTTGTTTCCTAAATTGTTCTGTGGTTGAAAATAAACAATATAAAAAAAAATAAAAGAAACAGTTATGTTTTTTTTTTATTTTATCCTGTTGCTATAAAGGAATCCACTGTGTCTGTCTCATGCCATTTTGAATTCTGTCACTATATTTGCCCCCACCACTTTCATCGGGAGGGCATTCCAAGCATCCACCACCCTTTCAGTGAAAAAGTATTTCCTGACATTATCTTTCAGTTTACCCCCTTGCAGCTTCATGTTATGCCTCTAGTTTTGCAGCTTCCCCGTCTTTGAAAAAGGTTTGTTTGTTCATTAATACTCTTTAAATATTTAAAGGCATATATCATATCTCCCCTGTCCCTTCTCTCCTCTAGAGTATATATATTTAGGTCTTCAAGTCTCTTCTCATATGTCTTCTGGGGCAGGTTCCAAATCATTTTGGTCGCCTTTCTCTGAACTGTTTCGTCTTTTTATATCCTTTGTGAGATATGGTCTCCAAAACTGAACACAATATTCCAAGCAAGGTCTCACTAGCAACTTATATAGTGGCATTAGTATCTCTTCCTTTCAGCTGGTAATTCCTCTGTATGCAGCCCAGCATCTTTCTGGCTTTTGCCACCACCTTGTAACACTGTTTCGCCACCTTGAGATCCTCAGAAACAATCACTCTGAGGTCCTTCTCCTGGTCCATGCACACCAACCTCTAGTCCCCTATCACATACAGTTCCCTTAGATTTCTGTTTCCCAAGTGCATGACACTGCACTTCTTCACATTAAATCTTTTCTATTCTTTTTATGACCACTTTCTCAAAGGCGTCAATAATAACACTGGTTGTATTTGGTGGGACTCAAGTGGAAGATCTTTTAACCAATGACAAATCTAAGGAGGTATCTGGTCTATTGGCAAAAAAAAAAAATCAGCAATTCTCAATTTTCTAAAAAAAATCGAAATAGGTCAACTCGTACAGTTAAGGGGTCATAATTAACTGAGGAGACAAAGGAAAGACCTTTGTTAAGTATTTGGATTTCTGCATCAGTTGGTATATTTAATTTAGTACACTACATTCTATCTATTTGTCCTGTTCTAAGGTTCTTCTGTATATTGCTTCTCTTCCCCTCCCCCAGCCTCTCTGCAGCTAATACAACCTGTGATATTCTATTGGTTTGTGAGGCTAGGGTATGGGCAGCCGCCCTTCATCCTTCCACAGAAGATCCATCTGAAAATCCCATCTCTGATTGTTAGGAAGTGCTAAAGAAAATAAGGAGGTCAAAGAATCAAACTGATCCTTGAGCTGACTCCTGCTACATTTCCTAGCCTGATCCAAACTAACCTCTTGTGACACATCTGGAGACTTAGTTTTGGTAACATGTTGTGGTTCAGTCTCCATTCCATCAAACTCAGAGGTGTGGAGCTGGAAGTGAAGCAGGTAAGGCGCCCCCTGAGTTGGGCTAAGTATCTTTGCTGTAGCACAGAACAAGATGATACAAGCCAAGTTATCCTTCAAGCAGAGCACCAATGGTTATATCGGTCCTTCGGTAAACTGGATTCCTTAACTTCTGAAGATGAAACCCATGTAGTTTTGAAATGCATTACATCACCCCTTTGGATAACTAGGTTACCACAGCTTGTGAAAAAGCTGGCTTCTTTGACATCAGATGTCTCTAGGTATCTGTTCTTTTATACAGTTCGAGAGTCATACAGAAGTTAGGCCAGTATGCAGGTGTCTGACATGATATGCTTGCTACATCACAGATTTGGAAGAGTCTGTCATCTGTGTCCGTTTGAAGTTCTGCTACAATATCCGAGTGGAAAGAAGGGTCCGATGAAATAGGCTATTCCACCCTAATCTTCCTTGTTCCTCTTTCCCTGCAAGCAGTTCAGTCAGTGAGTGAAGCTGACCATGGCCTGTAACTTTCCTAGTACCCCCAAATAAACTTACAATCTGTGGCAGAACACAAACGTAGAAAAATAGAAAATGACAACAGATAAAGACCAGAGGGCATATCCAGTCTGCACCACTGAGTCAATGGAGGGTAAAGTGACTTGCCCAGGATCACAAGGAGTACTAATGGGAATCAAACCCTTCTCTCTTAATCACTAGACCACTGATCTAAACACTAAGCTACTCCTTCACTCCCTGGCCAGCCATAAGAACTATTAAGTTCTACAACCCCTTCTTCTCCCTCAGAGATCCTCTGTACTTGTTCCACGCTTTCTTGAATTCAGATACAATCCTGGTCTCCACCAACTCCACTGAGAGGCCGTCCCATGCATCCATCGCCCTTTCCATGAATAAATATTTCCTCTCTCCCGAGTCTATCCCCTTTCACCCCTCAAAGCATGAAGAAGCAGGCTAAAACCCAGAGAAACTAAGCCTAAACCCCACTTTTTCCACGAGTGCTCCTTGTAGTCTTGGACAGATCACTTCATTCTCCTAATTCGAGCCGCGAGCCCTTTGGGGCAGGAACCTATTTACCGTACCTGGCTTGTAAATCGCCTTGTGCATGGATTTGGAAAGGTGAACAAGTGGCCAGGTCACGATGTGGGAATCCAAACAGGGTCTTCAACCTTGTTAACTCTAAAGCTCCAGTCACCACACCCCCTCCATCACTCCCCTAGTCCTCTTCCCTAAAACGCCAGTCTTCTGCGACGCTACGCGCCACCGATGACGCCAGCACGTAAACGGCGCGTTGGGTTTGACGTTAGGGACGGAACAGACGTTGTGATCGTGAAAACATCCGGATCGTGGGGCGGAAAGACACGGCGCCGCGCGTGGGCCCTTGAGGGGCTTCTCTTCCGGACTCCCCCCCCCCCCCCCCGGGGTTTCGGGCCTGACCCGGCCGCCACTCATCATGGCGGAACCGGACGAACTGAGCACGCTCGAGTACCTGTCTCTGGTGTCGAAGGTATGCACGGAGCTGGATAACCACCTGGGCATCAACGATAAGGACCTAGGTGAGTCCTGGGGATAAATAACTGCAGTGCTGGCAGAGCGAGCCAGGCCCGGCCCAGTAACCTCACAGTGGGGGTTCCCAGCTGGGTTTGCTTTTAAGTGGGATTTTCTGGGGATCGAATGGGCTCTCTCTGTAGGGAATTTGTATGAGGGTTAGCAGTATTGTATAGATTTATATTCATTTAAGCCGGTGGTTCTCAATTCAGGCCTTGAGAAACAATCCAGCCAGACGAGTTTTTAGAATATCTATAGTGAATTTGTGAGAGATTCGCGTGCATTCGTTCTGCTATATGAAACTCTGTCTCCTCTCTATTCGTGTGGATACTTGGGTCGAGAATCTCTGACCTAAGGTTTTGTGATCTGAGATAATCTTCATTGCTCGCTAGCCTGGAGTCAGCAGGCTCTTGGGGAAACTGCTAGGTGCATATGACCTAGATTGGCCACTGTTGGAAACAGAATACTGGGCTTGATGGACCTTGGTCTGACCCTGTATGGCATATCTTATGTTATTATGTTCTTATGTAGCAGTAAATATTGCAGCCCTGAAACTACTCTCGGAAAAGTATTAGCTGGGACTAATACCAGTTTGAGTTTCGAATATTGGAAATAAGTAAAGCTACTAGTATTACTGCTTATCATTTGTAAAACGCTACAAGACATACACAGCTATATCAGGCTGAGGATGTGCAATGAAGCTACAGTGTAATCTATTTAAGACTAATAAGAAAAAACATTTTTTCACTCAACGCGTAATCAAACTCTGTAATTCGTTACCAGGGGATGTAGTAAAAATTGTTAGTGTAGCTGGGTTTAAAAAAGGTTTGGACAAGTTCTTGGAGGAAAGGTCCATAAACCATTATTAAAGAGGACCCGGGAAATCCACTGCATGCCCCAATACAAACATTGTGGAACCTGTGTGTCGTCTTGGGAAACTGTTGGGTACTTGTGACTTAGATTGGTCACTGTTGGAAACAGACTACTTGGCTTGATGGATCTTAGTCTGAACCAGTATGCTGCTGCTATTTATTTATTTACATTCTCTTATATACCGCACTATTCTGCATCAGTGCGGTTTACATTGAACAAACTGAAATTACATTGAACAAGGCATTATAACTTGGAGATAACTATTTTACATGGAACATGGGCTATGGAGGGTTAAGTGGCTTGCCCAAGACCACAAGGAGCACCTGTGGGACTAGAAACCCCAGTCCTTCCGGCCCAAGGTTGCTGTCCTTTAGTGGGATTTGAACCCCCAACCTTCCGGCCTGTACTACTACTGAGCATTTGTATAGCACTACAAGATGAGCAGGGACTGTCTTTTACATGTGTCTGTGCAGCACTGCATACATCAGAGCTTACAATTTAGTCAAGACAGACAACACAGTAGCTGTAGACCCGGGATACATCTTGGGGAAATGGTAAGGAAACACAAAGGAGACCAGGTGAATCAAGATCCAAAAGTGGCAGTGAAGAGGTGAGTTTTCAGCCTGGATTTGAAAAGGGCCAGAGAAGGTGCCTGACATACAGTCTACCCTCTCTTCTTCTCCACACACATCCAACCTATCTTTTCTTTCTCTATAACATCAACAAAACCCGTCCATTCCTTTCTAACACACTACTAAGACAAATATCCACTCTTTAGTCACCTCCCGTCTAGACTACTGTAACCTACTCCTTGCTGGTCTCCCTTTGAATCATCTGTCTCCCCTTCATTCTATTCAACACTCTACTGTGCGGCTAATCTTCCGCCAGCCTTGTCATGCTCCTATTACCCCTCTTCTCAAGTCACTTCATTGGCTCTCTATCAGTTTCCGCATCCAGTTCAAACTTGTCGTACTGGCCTATAAGTGCATTCACTCTGCAGTTCCTCACTGCCTTTCCTCTCTTTTCTCTCTCTACACCCTCTTTGGGAACTCTGCTCTTTTTGCCAAATCGCTTCTTTCTGTGCCCTTCTCTTCTATTACTATCTCCAGACTTCGATCCTTTCACCTTGCTGCTCCTTATGCCTGGAACAAATCTTATGTTCTTATGAGTAGGCTGGCAAACTGGTCCTCAAGCACTGCATTCCAGCTTTCAGGAGTTCCATAGTTAGTATAATGTAAGGTATGTTTGCAGACATTTATTTGGATCAAGGGCTAGCTTAATTTGTTTAGTTTAGCTATTTAGAAGGCCAGACTCTGGTGTGGTGGTACTTAAAGACTGGAATTGGTAGTGTACATAAATAATTTTGCTCCAGGTATAGGTTTCAGGAACTATATTCCATGCCAGTGGTTTTGGGATAGACTGCCCCATTGTGTATCTAATACTTATTTGTACCGATTACTCTTCCCTAGTTGTTTCATTGACAGGTGCTTTTCATCTCTGGCATAGATTTCCTAAGCCTTATGAGAAGATGAGCCACTATCCTTTGGAAAGAGTAACGTTTATAGAATAAACTAGAGGACAGCAACCTTGGGCCGGAAGGACTGGGGTTTCTAGTCCCACAGGTGCTCCTTGTAGTTTTGGGCAAGCCACTTAACCCTCCATTGCCCATGTTCCCTGTAAAATAGTTATCTCCAAGTTATAATGCCCTGTTCAATGTAATTTCAGTTTGTTCAATGTAAAACCGCCTTGATGATATGAAAGGCGGTATATAAGAAATGTTAAATAAATAAATAAAGCAGGCATGGTAGCAAAAGCATGCAAAGACGTTAATTAGAGAGTAAAGGTCTTCAGTATTTATTTGTAGAGTTTTTAAAAAGCTTCCAAGAAATTGCATTATTCTAGCCAGAACAACATATCATCTACAAGTGATAAGCAGTAGTAATAGTAACAACAGGCCGAGAACCAGGAAGCCAAGGTTCAAATCCCACTTTGCCATTCCTTGGACAAGTCAGTTTATATCCCACTGCCTCAGGCACCCATTTAGATTGTGGCAATTACCACTGCACAGCACTGTATATGTCCAGTATTGTTATAGAAATGTCATACTTTTAAGAATAATACTTCTTGGCTGATTTTTATGTCTGTGTATATCAGTGGACTAAAGGGGTAGCCACATTATTTATCTTTCTAGGGGAGGGTTTCCTAGTCTGAAAGACAGCTAGCAGGTTCCGTACTGTGACACAGTCTGCTGCTTCTGATGAAATTGGACCTTCCCAATGCTGGTATAGGTTGTTTCCCTGTAGATGTTGGCAGCTTGCTGTCTTTTGGCAGGCATGGGGAGTCCTGCTATATATTTGCCAGTCCTTAAATTTGAAACAAAGTTGTGAAAAATATATGTTGCTTTGGCCATTTGAATCATTTTTTATTTTTTGTAAAACAAACCCTTTCACGTGTATAAAACACTGAAATACAAATACTGGATTGATTGGAATAGTTTAATTTCTTGACTTAAATATAGATAGACTTGTTTATAGTAATACTTGTAAATTCTTTTATAGCTGAATTTGTGATAAATATTGCCGAGAAAGCTTCTACCTTTGACAACTTTAAAAATGCTTTGGAAAAGAATGGTGCAGAGTTCACAGTAAGCTGTTTTTCCACTTCTATATCTTTTAATTCTAAATAAATGTGATGCATTTAGTTTTATAACATTAGTGTTTTAATAAATTCTTTCTGCTGTTGACCAGTAAAATCTATCATTAATAAAGAGAAAATGAAAAAGAAATGTGCATAGGCAAATTTAGACTGAATAAAGGAATGGTTTATTTGGGTCTTTATACCCACCTTTTTAATAGATGCTACTTGATTAACTGTTGCCCACTCAGGGTCTTAAGTCCGGTGGCTATCAACTCGATGGCACTCAACAACAGCAAGAGCACACATCCATGGGCATCACTTATAAAGCGATGGCACAGATGATGGCAGCTATTAAATTATTGTGCCTACTATAAATAGAGATCCCCTTCAGTCTTGTTTTAATCTGCCAGTGTTGTCCTTTTCTTTCAGTGCCTCTCCCAGTCTCCACTGCTATTCCTCTTTCCCTCTCCATGATCCTCATAGGCCACACTGCTGTCTCTCCCTCAAGTATGGCTATTGGTTTCAGTTTCTTGTTAGCTTCCTTAAATGTGCATTGGTGAATGAATCTGATTGGCAGATCTGAGCAAATATTCTATGTCTGAGGCCCATTACTCTGATCACATCACGCCGCTACTCCACCCCCTTCATTGGCTACCCATTGTAACAAGAACTAAATACAAATACCTTATGATGGTATTTAAACTGCACAACAAAATAGCCCCATCATACCTCTGCTCCTTCCTTAACTCACCCAGCACTACAGAACTAGAAGAAATTGTTCCCAGAATACCCTAACAATACCAACTCACTCCTGCAATGCCAATAAAACTACCAGCGCTAGAGCCTTCACTTACGTTGCCTCTTCTATCTGGAATGCTCTGCCTGACAACTTAAGGATTAGAAAGGACCTACAAACCTTCCGTAAAGAGCTTTAAGACACACACACCTTTTTATTGAACACTATGCTTCCTCCACCAAAAACCAGCAGTCACTCCTCCACTCATCCTTATACCTGTCATTCTTAACTCTCATGCGCCAAAATGTTTTTGAAATGGTAAACTGAGTTTTGTATTTTGTATATAGTTATGGTAACACCGTTACTGTTACCATCTTTACCTTGTAAATAAGTTCTACTGATGTTATAATGTAAAGTTCCTGTTGTTTATTGTAAACCGCCACTGATCTCTGGAAGTGGCAGTATATAAAATTTAATAAATAAATATCTAGTTTTATTTCAAAACAACTTTCTGAAAGATGCTTCAGTTGTCTGAGAACGGGAGTATCCAGGCTTTATCGTCATCTTAATGTGTTAAGTTCTTCTGAAACGGTGCCTTCATATCCACCCAGTATCTCTGCAGTGCTTTAAAATCATGCCAATTTAAACTTTTTTTCGCCACTAAAAGTATCCAGAGGACCTCATCCCAAGGTCAGGCGGCTGCACCTTGGATGCTTCTGTCTTAGATAAAGACAATTGGTGATTCATGATTGGTTTAATCAGTTCCTTCTGATCAACATTTTCTTACTCAAATAAGTCCTAGCACTAATCTCATACTTAACCTTTTCATTTTCTGAAAAATAAACTTAGCCCTCAGCTTAGTGTCTCATCATTTCCCAAGGCACCTTCTAATGCAGTCTCACTGAGAAGCCTCCTCCCCTCATCTTGCTGCTCAGTCTCGCTGATGTCTTGTTGGGATGTAGCTTGGTGATTAGAGCATGGAAACTAGGGTACAAATCCTGCTTTCTAATCATCCCTCCAGTCCAGAAGAGTGGGTTATGCTCATCCACCAGCAGGGGGAGACTGAGAAACAGAAACCTAAAGATCCCATACTTAGCCTGTGCCACTTGCTTACAACTAGTATTTCTGTCTCCAGCAGATGATGAGCATCTTTTATTTATTTATTTTATTTATTTAGCAAACACTTATATACCGCTGCTTCCAGCGATCAGCAGCGGTCCGATTACAATAGGAGAACTGTCAAATCAGTACAGTAGAATTTGGGGCGCGTATAGGTTGATTCGGAGGGTAGGCACATCACATCACACAATATGTACATATATACAAATGACCAGTATACACAAATCAAATTCAAGAGTAATAAATGCAGTAGAATTTGGGGCGCGCATAGGGTGATTCGGAGGGTAGGCACATCACACTATCTGGTGTTGGATTTGGGCCACAGACTTTGGTAACAGGCTTGGGGTTTAGAACTCGGTGGTGCTGCCCCCATTCAGAAGGCTCCCTCTTTCCTCCTCCTCCTCAACCTTGGGAGGGGGCCAGAGGTTCCTGTACCTTTTAAAAATAGTTAAAAACCAAACCCAAGAACAGGCAAGGTGAAGACCAGTTGCAGGGGACAGTGAGTGGTCTTTGGGGTGTGGCTGCTGGGTACTGTATTTCCTGGATTATAAGTTGCCGGTACAAAAAATAAAGCGTGAAACAACATTGCTGTTCTGTTTCACTTTCATTTTAAAATTGAAACTTATTCCAAATCAGATATGTTCGGTATCACTCTTGGGAAAGCTGTTGAAGTCCTCATCTTCGGTGTCACTGTGAAATAGTTCTGCAATTTCAGGTGCCAGTTCATGTTTGTTATTGTCTTCTTCATCTTCACGATTATCGGGGCTCTTTAGGATCTCGGCCTTCACAAAACCTGTCTTGATTATTTTTATCGCTCACAACCCTCCCCCCCCCCCCACCATGCTGTCGCAACGCACCTAGTAACTTCGGCAAAAGTGGCGTGGCACATACGGCCGGTAGCCGTGAAACTGTTTTCTGTGGCACATCCAGTTTCACCATAGGTAACGCAACACAGTTTTGAATCTTCTGTTGATGGAAATGTCAACCAGTTGAAGCATTTTTGTCATACCACAGAGTATAATAACCGGAACAGTGTTCAGAGATTTTATTTTCTTTCTGTCTTCAGTGAAATGGGCTCTCATGCTATCCGTGACAAGTAGCTCTTTCTGTCTCTTGAAAAATCCATCCGGCTGCTTACTAAAGCAGCGCTGCAGCCATTTCAGCATCATGCTCTCATCCATCCATCCATCCTCTTGCATTCATGTCAACAACACATTAGTTGGTAGAGTTTCATGTTCCATTGTCTTCCTTTTGAATATAATCATAGGTGGCAGCTTCTTTCCACTTGCACAGCAGGCCAGCACCACTGTAAAGTGTATCTTTTTGTGTTTGGTGGTTCTAATATTTTTTGTTCTAACCCCCCTTTTGACTGACCGTTCTCCCTAATGGGATGTCAAAGGTTAAGGTAACCTTGTCCATGTTGATTATGAACTACGGAGTCACTGTGTAGGTGTTGATTTCTTTGATTACGAATTCCCTGAACTTCTGTACTTTATTCAAGAAATTAGCGGGGAGCTGCTGACACATTGTTCTTTGTCTAATGCTTTAATTTGTTTCTTATCATAAATCGATAGCACCATGAATAACCAGCCTTGAATCCCTTAGTATTCATTTTCCTAGTGATATGAATTGCTTTGAATCGCACCTGCACAGTGGGCAGTCCACGGCCAAGAGCTCTCCACTCTATGATGAACTGAAGCAGACATGCTTCTAATTCAGGCCACCATGCTTTTCGGCCGCGATTTGCCTTCTTGCTACGTTTCATCAAGGTTAGTTTTCCCTGTGTCTTCTTCCAGTCTCATTTATCCCAAAAGTTTGCTTGGCGGCTCTGTTACCATGTTTGTCTGTGTAATGAATAACTTTCAATTTGAATTCTGCAGTGTATGAGTTCCGCGCCTTTTGGTGTCACCATTTTCTGTGGGGTTGAAAATAACATTTGTGCTGTAACTGAAATTCGTCTGGTATGATATTTTGAATGCTATTTAGTATGCTATTTGCGAGTATAGTCCAAGTACATACCAGTCTGCTGATTGGAGGATCTGCTTGCAAGTGCTGGGCGTAGTGCGAGGACCCAGGGAGAAAGACCGTGCACTGCGCAGTTGCGAGTATTTATTTATATCGGTTTCGAGGGATGTGGTCCACCACATAAATTTATTAGATAAGTCGCTCTGTTGTATATGTCACGCCATAGGTTTCTGATGTAAAAAAACACGACTCATAATCCAGGAAATATGGTAAGTCTCGCGATCAGTACCGGTAGGGCAGCAGTGCACAGGGGAGAGTCAACATGGCTTTCTTAGATCACGGCCGTGGTCTGCAGCAGCCCCCAGGCAGAGCTCTCTGATGTCTGACTGCATTCGGGAGAACATAATTGCAGATTGGCTTAGGGTGACCGGGGGTGCAGGGGTTTTGCGGAGCATAAGCCTGGGAGCAGGATTGCACTTGCAGAGATGGCAGTTGTCCCACAGTTTTGTTGGGAACCGCTGCCATTTTTGAAGGCTGCGAGTCCTTCAGTTTTGGAGAGAACCGAGCCCCCCCCCCCCCCCCTGGTGCTTCAGCCTGTGGCAAAGTTTTCTCCTGGAGACACGGCTGAGCTGCCTGGGGGGAGTTTGGGAGGGGGAGGTTCTCCTTTTTCTCCCAAATTCATCTTCCTCCTTCACCAGGCCTTCATTTTAAAGCAGGGCTTGCATGAAGGGTCTCCAGTCTGCACCGTCTCCCTTGGCTAGGGAGCAGGGACTTCCTGCGATGGCTAAGCGCCCACGTGGGGAGCTGCTGGAGGAGGACATTGAGATCGCCTCTGAGGGGTTGGTCTCCCTAGAGCCATTGAAAGGGACTGCAGACCTCTTGGAGGAACAGCCTCAGGAGGAGGAGGAACCCCTGGTGGGGAGGATCCGACAGGAGTTCAGATTTTGCACTGGGATGAACTTTCTTCCCTTATCTCAGAGTCCTTGGTGGCTTTGCTTATTGTGGAGCAGCCCTCCAAGTCCATGGACGATCTGCTGCCGGAGGGCATCTAAAAGCCACCATGTTCTTTCTGGTTCAAAGGGCCTTGAAGGTGATTATTGCGGAGGAATGGATCTCTCCGGATGCGGGCTTACCAGCAGATAGAGACTGAGAACCACTGATTTGATGATGTGTTCACCAGTATTTCTCTAACAATGAAGATTCCAAAAGACACAATTAAGTACAGTTTCTCACGGTGGATCACGTGATGTGGTAAGCCCGGGTGGACGCTGATCGCCTGGGCTCCGGACCCCTAACCCCTGTACCGGTATCTTAGAGCCGTTTGTTGGGGGCGAGCAGAAACAAAACCTGCCTCTCGGAGTGTGGTAAACAGGGGCGGCCACTTTTCCACCGTGATTGGCAGCGGAGCCGATGGCATCGGCGACGAAATCGAGTCGGAGGGAAAAAGAACGGGCAGTGGGCCCGCAAAAGATGGCGGACCCGCCTTTGCCGAGCGCACCTCCCACAACCTTGGCTTTGGTCGAGGAGATCTCAGCGGAGGTGTCCGGAGCTCTGTCGGGGCAGTTCGATGCCCTTCATGGCAAGATGGACAATTTGCAGAGCTCCGTGGATGGCCTGGGCA
The DNA here is from genome assembly GCA_033557465.1 of Ichthyophis bannanicus. Classification (NCBI taxonomy): domain Eukaryota; kingdom Metazoa; phylum Chordata; class Amphibia; order Gymnophiona; family Ichthyophiidae; genus Ichthyophis; species Ichthyophis bannanicus. Next base: position 62,940,578 of record CM066045.1, read on the forward strand.
CGAGGATGCAGGCTGCGGAGGACAGAATTTCACATACGGAGGAGGAGGTGCTCACTCTAACGCGGGAGCTGGGGAAGGTGCAGGCCCTGCTCCAGGCGCACGATGCCAAGATCGACGATATCAAGAATTGTTACCGGAGGAACAATTTGAGATTTTTGGGGGTGGCCGAGCGGATAGCCGACAAAGACCTTAAATCATTTGTGGCAGTCCTTTCCATGTCTTTGCTGAGTGATGCGGAGGAGGGAAGATGCATACAACTGGAGCGAGTCCACTGAGTCGGAGCTCGACCGGTGGAGGGCCGTCGGCCACGAATAGTTCTCGCCAAATATCTGCATTATCCACAGAAGGAGGCTGTCCTGAGTGCGGCAAAAAAAGCTGGGGCGGTTGAACAGGACGGCATGAAAATCCGAATTGCACAGGATTATTCTCTTGCCTTGAGTCAGCGCCGGAAGGCTTATGCACCCTTGTGCCAAAGATTAATTGCGGCCAAGATTCACTTCTCAGTACAATACCCGGCTCAGTTACACATTGTGCATAATGGTGTGCACAAGGTCTTTGACTCCGCGAGTGAAGCGGGCCCCTACGTTGACCAGCTGCGGAGCGGGGATGGAGGATCTGGGCCTGAATGATGTGGGGGGCCTGATGTGCTGCGTGGAGGAGACCTGTCTTGCCCCCTGGCTGAGAGGGGCTTTTGGACCAGCTTGAGTTCTGTGCCGGGGGGGGGGCCCCGGCGACCTGCTGCCGGGATATCCCCCTACCCCCTGAAGAGCTCTGCTGTGTAAGGGGAGCGGGGGGGGACAAGTCGCGTTTTTGCGGGGTCCCCCTTTGCTGCTTGCGGCTTCTTGTGCACGATCGGAGCCTTTCCTTTGTGGCGTCGGATGGGAGCCTGCTCCACCTGTTGTCTTCGGCCTGCAGGACCGGCACCACAGCGGCTGGTTTATTGTGGTCGCTGTCGGTGCGTCGGAGATGACGCTTTTGCCTTCTTCCTGGTGGATTACCTAGGTGAGGAGAAATTGCTTGGCCCGGTCTTGGGCCCCCCTTCTTCCTGCACTGCCGGTTGGGTGGCGTGAAGAGAGAAAAGAAGAGGACGTCGCACCTGCGGATGCACAGGACATTGGGAGGCTTGTTAATTGTATCGGGAGGGTATTAATTAGTATTATGTTTGTGGGGAGTATGGGGTTGTTGTACCTGTTTGTTGGGGAACAAGAGGGTGGGGGGGAGAGTAGGCTTGTTAATTGTACCCGGGATGGTATTCCTTGGTATTATGTTTGTGGGGGGTATGGGATTGTTGTACCTGTTGTTTGTTGGGGGTGGGGGGGGGGAGAGTAGGATAGGACTATGGGAGGTGAGTGGGGGGGGTTGCATGGCGGGGTGCAGCAGTGGGGGGGGGAGCGGGAGGGGAGGGGTAGCGGGATAAGTGAGTAATGTGTGCCTATAACAGTGAGAGGGGAAGGGGGTCTGGAGCACATCAAGCGTGATCCCAGTAAGAGGGAAGTGGGGGAGCGACAGAGAAGGATGGGGGTTTAGAGAGAGGGGGGCTGGGTGGGGTGGTAGGGGGGGAGGGAGGGGTGGGGGCGGCGGGGGTGGAGATGGGGGGGTAGGGGGGGGCGGGGGATCCAGAACACACAGGAACTCTTGCTGGGTTTTTTTTGGAATGGACGCCGGGGGCCATCTCTTGACCACGGGGGGACTTCAGGCTGGGGGGTCCCACCCTATTATTGCTATAGGTTGGATAAATATAACTTGTTTCCCTATAATCCCCCTTAGGGTTGTTTCCTGGAATGTGTGCGGTGTCGGTAACCCCATTAAGAGATATAAAGTGCTGCAGGCTTTAGCACGGCTGAAATGTGATGTTGCTATGCTGCAGGAGACCCACCAGACGGCCGAAGAGCATGCTAAATTGCGGAAGACTTGGGTGGGGCAGAGTTGGGGAGCCCCGGCCAAGGGGAAAAAGGGTGGAGTGGTCATTTTGATTAGCAACCAGGTTTGTTTTTGAGTTGGAGAAGCAGTACTCAGACCCAGAGGGTAGGTATATTCTGCTGTATGGCTGTCTCGAGGGCCGGCCCATAGTGCTGGGCAACCTGTATGGACCCAATGTGTTGGATCGGGAGTTCTATGTCCGCTTGGCCTCCCGGGTGGAGCAGTTGCCAGATGTTCCGTTGCTTCTGGCTGGAGACTTGAATGGGGTGCTGGATATTGAGCTGGACACTTGTGGAGGTGGGAGTGATAGAGTGCGAGCCCCGACCACTAAAGTGCTGTGGGGGCTATGCCATCGTTTGGGGATGGTGGATCCTTGGTGGCTGTTGCATCCGCTCGAAAAAGATTTTACACACCAGTCGAGAGCCCATGGCTCTAGTGCTCGTATCGATTACGTGCTGGTCTCTGAAAGACTCTTTGCGCGGGTTGGGGACGCACAAATAGGCCCCCTGGCGGTGTCCGATCATGCCCCAGTTTGGGTAGACCTTTTATGGGGGGGTCCGGTTACTTCCTCGCGTGTTTGGCGATTTCCAATGGGGTTATATTATGATGCTAATTTCCGTGATCATCTTGTATGGTGTTGGAAGGACTTTATGGTCCTCCATGAGCAGCACCAGGACGAACCGGAGTTGCTCTGGGAAATGGCAAAGACCGTGCTGTGGGGCAATGTCATTGAATACTCTGCAAGAAAGCGTAAGTTGCTGGCGGCGCAAATTGACCAATTGGAACGGCAGGTGGTGTGGGCCCAGCGGCGTTGTGCTGGGGATCCTAGCAGGGCTCATAAGCGCAGCTTTTGGGAGCTGCAAACCTCTCTTAACGAGCTGCTCCACCAGCGTGCAAAGAAATCTCACATGTATTACCGCTATCAATTATACCGGTTTGGAGATAGACCTGGGAAATTGTTAGAGCGCTGCCTGCAGGGCAGCCGGGGGCTCGGATGATTGCCGTGCTCCGGGATGAGCGGGGTTGCTTGCAGAGGGAGAATTTGGCTATAGCACGTACATTCCGCTCCTTTTTTCAGCAGTTATATGCGAGGAGGGAGGGGTCTCTCACTGAAATGCAGGATTATTTACGGGGGGTATCGTTGCCCACCGTGACGGCTGCTCAACGGGCTTCTTTGGACGCCCCGGTCACCGTGGAGGAAGTTGGTGGTGTCATTCGCAGAGCTGCTTGCTGCAAAGCGCCCGGCCCTGATGGTTTTGGGGCAGAGTTCTATAAGCTGCTGGGGGATCTTGTACCCCCCGTGTTGGTGGCTCTGTATCATCGTAGAGTGGCGCAGGGGACCTTTTGCGTGGGGCACAAACCATGCGTATATCACCTTAATCCCTAAGCCCGGCAAGGATCCCACTCAGGCGACGTCTTATAGGCCCATCTCTCTGTTGAATTTTGACCATAAAATACTGGCTAAGGTCTTGGCGGATAGACTTGCCTCGGTCTTGGGAGACTTGGTACGTGATTCTCAAGTTGGCTTTGTTAAGGGGAGATATGCGGTGAGGAACATACGGAAAATCTTGGCTTCACGAGTGGGTGCATGAAAAGGACTTATCTTCGCTCTTGGTTAGCTTTGATGCGGAGAAAGCAATCGACCAGGTGCATTGGGATTATTTGAAGTATCTTTTACCGCATTATGGCCTAGGGGATTCTTTCTGTACGATGGTGAATGTGCTCTATGTGGACCCTACCGCGGGAATGCTCTGTAATGGGGTGATCTCGGAAAGCTTTCGTTTAGAGCGGGGTACCCGCCAGGGATGCCCACTCTCCCCTTTGCTTTTTGTGCTGACCTTAGACCCGCTTCTGCGGCGAATAGCGGAATCCCCGGGTATTTTTGGCGTGCATATTGGGTCGCAGGAGTTTAAAGTGGCGGCTTTTGCCGACGATATGCTGGTCCACCTTACGCGGCCCCAGCTGTCACTGCCCCGATTACTGGCGGAGTTCTCCCTTTATGGCAGCTTCGCAGGCTTACGTCTTAATTTGGACAAGTCGGAGGCTTTGGATGTGGGGGGGCGGTTGCAAGGGTGCTGGCGGGGGCGTTTTCCGCTTTGTTGGGCTGCAGAGTCCTTTGTTTATCTAGGTATTTTGCTGACTCAGAAGCCATCTCTGCTTTATAAGGTCAATTTTGAGCGAGTCTTTTCTAGGCTCCGAGCACAGTTACAGGCGTGGGCGCCCCTGCCGCTGTCCCTCTTGGGTAGAGTGGCTGCTTTGGGGATGGTGATTCTCCCCAGAGTGCTTTATTGGCTGCAAACGTTACCGGTGTGGTTATTGCGGCGTGACTTGAGACGTCTGGAGCGGGAAATTTGTGTGTTTCTCTGGAAGGGCGCGTATACCGTTGGTTAGGATGAGAAGGGGGTGGCACGCGGGCGGTGTGGGTGTTCCGGATATTTGGAAGTATGCTACTGGTTGGGGGATACTGAGGTGTATACACCCCGGGCCTTTGAAGAGGCCTTTGTGGCCCCGTACACTCTGGATGCAGTACTGCACTCAAACCGTCTAGCTTTGCCGGCTCGCCTGACCGGCAGTGTTTTGATACGGGCGCCGCGGCGTACGTGGCAACAGCTCAATAAATATTGGGGACGCAATTCTGAGGTTTCCAGCTGGTTGCCTCTGCGGGGCAATGCTTCTTTCACCCCGGGCTCTGACTCGGTTTCCTTTCGGCGCTGGGAACAAGCGGGGATTACGCGGATTGGGCATGTTGTCGATCCGGATGGCCGATATAAGGCATTGGGGGTGCTTTGTCGAGAATATGGCTTGGATCTGGGGAAGTCGGTTTTCGCATATGTACAATTGTCTCACTATGTTGGTTCGCTGTCGGGGAGTGAGTTGCATGCGGAGCGCTCTGCACAGATTCTTGAATTCTTTGCCCTGGGGGCGGAGTCTCCCCCGACTATAGCTCTGTTAAAAAGGCGGCTGGATTCCCTCGACTCGTCTATTGATTATTCGGGAGTCGAGAATTCCTGGGCGAGAGAATTAGGTCGGGAGATATCCCCTGGCTCTGTTCGGGACGCGTTGGGGCGGATTGTGTCCTTGGTCGAGGGGGCCCGGTGGCGTGAGATCCAGTTTAAATGCATTCTTCAAGCCCACTTCTCTCCGCGGCGAGCGCTGAGGAGTTGGTTCGCCATTCATGGGGGGTGTCCCAAGTGTGCCTGTTCTTTAGCGGACCTGGGCCATATGTGGTGGGGTTGCCCTCTTATTCGCCGTTACTGGTTGAGCATTGGGGAGTATATTGGTGGTCTGTTGCAACAGCGGGTCTGTTGGACGGGACCGTTGGTGGTCTTAGATCAGTTGGGACCACTCCACCCTAAGGGACGCTGGGAGAGAATATTGGTGCGGAAGGCCTGTCTGGTGGGTAAGGGTCCGATTCTTCACCGGTGGAGGGAACCTACGGCTCCCACGTTTTGGGAATGGCGCAATAGCCTGCATCAGTTTATGCTTCTGGAAAGGAGGAGTGCGCAGCGGCACCCCCGGAGGTGGGCCACCTTTTTGCTAGTTTGGATGCCCTATATCCAAGGGCTGGGGCCCAATCCCGTAGTGAAGTGCTTAAAGTGGGGGATGGGGCGGAGTGTTGCTCCTGGGTATGAGTTTCCTGTGTGTTCTGGTTCCTGGGGGGGATTGGGGGGGATTTGGGTACTTTTGTGCAGTTCGGTATTGTTCCACTGATTGTCGCTATACTCCTTGGGCGGTGGACAAGACAAAGCCCTGTCCGGGAGGTGCCCTTGTACATTGCTGTTGGTTGTTGTGTACCATTGGCCCTTGTTGGGCGTTTGCTGTTATTGTCTTATATGATATTAATAAACAGATTTGTAAAAAAAAAAAAGTACAGTTTCTCACAAGCATGCATTAAGCATGTGCCTTGCCACCATACTTACCTCTTAAATGTTCGTACTCTGAAATGAATGATGAATAGCGGATATGAAACATTGCTCTCTAGTTCGCAAGGTCACAGGCATTCCAAGAAGAAACAACTGCCTAGCAACACAACACACTAGAAGCACTTCTTGACTTAATTGGACACTTCAATTCTCTGGCTGATCACATAGCCTTAGCCCTTTCACTCCTCCAAAGCTGAGCATAACCCCTAGGTAGGACGGGGACTGGACTGGAGGAACTCAAGGAAAGAAAATTAGCAGGTAATGCCTAATTTCACCTTCCTCATCCTTCCAGTCCAGTTGAAACGCATGGGATATACCAAAGAAGTAGCCAACAATGGGGGGAAAACCAGAGAGCCTGGCTTGCCACATTTGCGCTTCCAACAAGAGCATCCTCCACACCAGAGCCTTACATTTCTCCTAAAACACAAGTAAGCAAGCCATGCCACAACTGTGATGCAGCACAACAGAAGGCGGAAAGAACCGTGTGTGGGGCCTAAGAAGCAACATTTAACCTTGATGCGCAAGCTTAAAATATCTCTAGAAAAAGACACGCCTCCTCCAGCCAATTAGGGAAGAAACCTTGAATGTTGGTTCACACTGCGCAACCTTCGACAATCCTACCAAGGGTAAACAAAAAAGGACTTCCAACCAGTCTTTCTGCCCTCTGGCGATACCAACAGAGGGCCAACATGCACAAAATTTGCGCTAACCCATACTCCGAGTATCAGGTAGGGCCACAGATTGATTGAAACACGACATCGAGGCCAACAAATGCTGAAAGGAGAACCCAGAGGATCTGCTCATTCCTAAACCCCCCCCCCCCCCCAAAAAAAAACAGCAAAAAGGCCTCTGTAACTGAAACTTTGAAACTAGTTGTAGGACCGATCATATTCAATACCTGAATCTCTCAGGCTGGTTACGAAAAGCTTAATCTACAAAAATGCCTATTCACTTCAGAATCACATTATGTAGAGCACGACGTGAATCTGAGAACGCCGAAGTCCAACTCTTGATACAAAGCGTGCACAAATAAGAGGAGACAGGGATTGCAGGTGGAGAAGGTGGCGTTTGAATTGTCTCTCTGGTTAAACAGAGATATTATGAATTTGGTAATAAGGCGAGGAGAATATTAGCGCAGCGGTTACGGAGGCTGACTGTGGCTTCCTGCATATACCAGATAAGGGGGAGGGGGGAAGGTATATTATGGGGAGGAGGAAAAACGGGAGCGGTTTAGGCAGTTTTATAAAGAGCTGTACAAGAGAGAGGAGGGGATGGAGGAGGAGCAGTTACGCCGGTACCTGGAAGAGACAGACTTGCAAACGTTGCCGGAGGAGGCGCAATGGACACTTATCATTTTCTTGTGTCTCTGGATGTACAATCCCTTTATACTAACATCGACCAGCGGGAGATGTTGCATTGTTTACGGGATTACCCTCTGGCTCTCCCTGACCGGATACCTCGCTCGTTTTTGCTGGACTTGTTGGGGCTTGTTTTGGACCAGAATTTTTTCTTATTTCAGGGCACCTATTACCGACAGATACATGGCATTGCCATGGGGGCTACTGTGGCTCCATCTCTGGCTACGATATATATGGCTGTTTTTGAACAGCTATACGTGTATTTGGATCCGGCCTTTGGATTGGTGCCCTTCTGGAGGCGTTTTCTAGATGATATTTTTTTTCTTTGGAGTGGTACACAAACGGAACTTGACCAGTTCTTGGGTCGCCTTAATTCTCATATATCCCGGATACAATTCACAGCGCAGATTTCATCTACTACTCTGCAATTTTTAGATGTTCAAGTCATCTTTACAGCGACGGGCTTTCAGACCACGCTATTTCGAAAAGCTGTGCAACGGAATACCCTCTTGAGTTATAAGAGTTTTCACCCTAAGGCTCTGAAGCAAGGGCTCCTTTTCGGGCAATTTTTAAGGCTGCGTCGCAACTGTTCGACTTTATTTGATTTTAAGAAACATGCTCGTGAACTTGAATTACGATTGCTCCAGCGTGGTTACCCCCCTCTGGTGGTCTCTAGGGCGTATAAGAGAGCGCGTTATGTACATCAAGAGTGGTTTTCTCTCCCTCCAGCTTCAAAATCTGATGATTCTGTGATTACGGGGGTTCTACCATATACTCGCCAGATTACCTCTGTCACAAAGTTGTTGCACCAATTTTGGCCCCTAGTTGGGGTACATGCATGCTTTCGTGATTGCACATTGCGGGTTGCCTATTCCCGGTCAGCCAATCTACGGGATAGAGTGATGTCCATGGTTTCGGAAATTGACCGCCCCTGAGGTTTCATGTGGACAGTGGCCACTTTGCTTGTGGCAGTTGTACATATTGATCTTTAACGATGGAGGGTCCAGAGTGGATGGATTGTCACACGTCCCGGATCTATACTACCAGATGGCGCATGGATTGCTCTACGGACTTTGTGGTTTATCTGATTGTTTGTCCCTGCTCTCTCTACTATGTAGGTCGGACCAAACGGGCTGTCAAAATCCGACTTGCTGAACACGCTTCTCGCCTTCGCACAAAGACCCTTTCGGCCCCGATGGTTGAGCACAATTTGGAGCAGGGTCATGATTTTGCTTCGTTGCGTTGGCGAGTGCTGGATTATGTTCCTCCTGATCCCCGTGGAGGGGATCGTGAACAACAACTCTAACTACGTGAACAACGGTGGATTTACCTTCTCCATTCAGTGGTCCCTGAGGGGCTTAACCTACAGTTGGATTGGCACACGATCCTTTGACTCTTTGCTTCTGTTTTGATTTGAGTAGCCTGTTTGGGCATTCCCTGAGCTGTGGGATTTCCCTTTACACGGGCTCCGATGTAGGTCGCCTACGATTGGTCTTAGTGCTCTGTTTCTCATTCTGACGTCAGACGCCGCCGAAGATTAAACGGAAGGGTTTCCTGGGCTGTGTAAGCTGAAGATTCGCCACTTGCCGAGGAGTGGGACCTGAAGCAGGGTTTTTTTCTTGTAAAACCCGAAACGTGGGTCATGTCGTCTACCTACTTGCCACTGGCACTCTGGCGGTGCTCTGCATGAAAAGCTAAGTTGATGGACTTTTTTCAAACATTTTAGACTTTAAAAATAAAAGCGAGTGGTCACAGTGGTGTCTTTGGAATGTTCCTTGGACACTGGGTTGACAAGCTCCGACAAAAATATTTGTTGTGCCGTTTAGGGGATTCCCTGTATGCATTGGATCTCTTGTGGTTTACATTTTATACCCAGCAGAGAGCTTGTAGTTTAAATTTAATAGTCACTCAGGGGCAAGTAACAGCAAAGTACTTTTAGTTTAAATTTAACACACAGAAGAGAGCTTTCTGGTTAAATTTAGTACCCAGCAGAGAGCTTGTAGTTTAAATTTCATAAGAAGATAGAGCCTAGCAGCAGCTAAGAGCTATAATTTAAATCAAATCAGAATTTAGCTTACCTCAGCAGCACAAGACAGGGTACTGTGTAGCAGCCCTCTTTTAATAAGTGTTATTTCCCACCCACCCCTGGGATAATCATAGCTTTATAGGTACTTACACATCTTAAAAGACAGGAGGTGCTTTCAGGTGAAGCTCATTACCCAAATCAGTCATACACTAAGGACCTGAGATTAATTAAGCTTCAGATGAACAAGGTATATTAAACGTATTAGGTACAGTTTTATTGGTATAAATACCCATAGCAATCCCTAGTAAGTAAGAACTTAAAGATCTAGAAACAAACTTAAAACTAAGATGCAGACAGCAGTCCAGCAGCGGGATGGGGGCTTTCCAGTCTTTTGCATTGAGTGTCACATGTATGATTTTCTCCCAGTTGGTGAGAGGTCTTACGTGTGCACTAGGTGCAAGGAGCTCTTTTCTCTCAGGGAACAAGTCCGTTCTCTAGAGGCTAAAGTAGCAGACTTGGAAAACATAAGACAGACAGAGAGGTACATAGACGAGACCTACAGGGATATAGTCCCACCTCCAGTCTGGCAGCACCCCTGTTGCCATGGAGGAGAGAGGTCACGTGACAGGAGAGCATCACCCTGGTGTGGCAGGAAGTGATCCTGTAACTAGGACCTGTCCTCCAGGTGATGTAAAACCCTCTCGCACCGAGGAAGTTTCTCCAGGGCCATGTGCCCATGAGGGAAGGGTTAGGACAGCCGTTATAGTTGGTGATTCGATCATTAGGCATGTAGATAGCTGGGTGACTGGTGGACGTGAGGATCGCCTGGTAACATGCCTGCCTGGTGCGAAGGTAGTGGACCTCACGCGCCACCTAGATAAGGTCTTAGATCGTGCTGGGGAGGAGTCTGCTGTCTTGGTACATGTCGGTACCAATGACATAGGAAAATGTGGTAGGGAGGTTCTGGAGGCAAAATTTAGGCTTTTAGGTAGGAAGTTGAAATCCAGAACTTCCAGGGTAGCGTTCTCCGAAATGCTTCCCGTTCCACGCGCAGGACCCAATAGGCAGGCAGAGCTCCGGAGTCTCAATGCGTGGATGAGACAATAGTGCAGAGATGAGGGGTTCGGATTTGTTAGGAACTGGGGAACATTCTGGGGAAAGGAGGGGCTCTTCCGAAGGGATGGGCTTCACCTTAACCGGGATGGAACCAGGCTGCTGGCATTAACCTTTAAAAAGGAGATAGAGCAGCTTTTAAACTAGATAATAGGGGAAAGCCGACAGTCGCCCAAGAGCGCATGGTTCGGAAGAATGTATCCTTGAAGGATACTACAAAAAGCAGAGAGGTTCCAAAAAAGAGTAAAGTAGCCCAAATGCCCTTGAGTATGGAGCAGACAGAACTTAAAGATCCCAAATTACCCATGTCTACCAATAGCCAAATTAATATGAATAAAATACAGTCTCTAAAATGCTTGTATGCAAATGCTAGAAGTCTACAAAACAAGATGGGAGAGTTAGAATATATAGCACTAAACAAGAGGTTAGATATGATTGGAATATCAGAGACATGGTGGAAGGAGGACAACCAGTGGGACACTGATACCTGGGTACAAACTATATCGAAATGATAGAGCTGATCAAATTGGTGGAGGGGTTGCGCTCTATGTTAGAGAGGGCATTGAGTCAGAAAGGATTAAAGTTTTGCAAGAAACAAAATTTGCTGTAGAATCTCTATGGATTGAAATTCCATGTAAAAAGGGGAAGGCGATGGCAGTGGGGGTGTACTATCGTCCGCCTGGCCAGAATGAACAAATGGATGATGAAATGCTCAAAGAAATCAAGGAAGCTAGCAAAAGTTACAGTGCAGTAATAATAATGGGTGATTTCAATTACCCCGGTATCGACTGGGTCAGTGTCACAACAGGACATGCTAGGGAGATAAAGTTCCTAGATGAAATAAATGACTGCTTCTTGGAGCAGCTGGTTCATGAACCGACCAGAGGGGAAGCCATATTAGACCTAGTCCTTAGTGGAACACCAGATGTAGTGCAAGAGATAAAGGTGTTGGGGCCACTTGGCAATAGTGATCATAGCATGATCGCCTTTGATTTAATTAGTGGAGGAGGGATAGTGAGGAAATCCACAGTACTACCTTTTAACTTTCGAAAGGGAGACTATGATAAAATGAGGAAAACAGTTAAGAAAAAACTAAAAGGAGCAGTTGCGAACGTTAAAGACGTACATCAAGCTTGGGTGTTGTTGAAAAATACTATCTTGGAAGCCCAGACCAGCTGTATTCCACACTTTAAGAAAAGTGGAAGGAAGTCCAAAAAACTGCCAGCATGGTTTAAAGGTGAGGTCAGAGAGGCTGTTGTTGCCAAAAAAGCATCTTTCAGGAAATGGAAAAAAGAGCCAAATGACGAAACCTGGAAACAGCACAAGCACTGGCAAGTCAAATGCAAGGCATTGATAAGGCAGGCAAAGAGAGAATTTGAGAAGAAGCTTGCTGCAGAAGCAAAAACGCGAAATAAAGACCTTTTCAAGTACATTCGTAGCAAAAAACCTGTGAGAGAGTTAGTTGATTCATTAGATGATAAAGGGGTTAAAGGAGCACTAAGAGGCGACAAGGCGATAGCGGAGAGACTGAATTCTTTGCTTCGGTCTTTACTGAGGAAGGTGTAGGGATGTTACCCATGACTGAAGTGGTATTTAAAGGTGCGGAAGAATTGAAGGAAATATCAATACATCGGGAAGATGTATTACAACTATTAGATAAACTGAAGAGTTGCAAATCACCTGGGCCAGATGGTATACATCCAAGGGTGTTGAAAGAACTGAAATATGAGATTGCAGACCTGTTATTAGTAATCTGTGATCTATCATTAAAATAATCTGTAATACTTGAAGATTGGAGGAGCGCCAATGTAATGCCAATTTTTAAAAAGGGTTCCTGGGGTGATCTGGGAAACTACAGACCGGTGAGCCTGACGTCAGCACCGGGAAAAATGGTAGAAACCTTCATAAAGAACAAAATTACTCAGCATGTAGATAGTCATGGCCTAATGGGAGACAGCCAACATGGCTTTAGAGAAGGAAGATCTTGTCTTACTAATCTGTTATGTTTTTTTGAAGGTGTGAATAAACAGGTGGACAGAGGTGAGTCGGTTGATATAAGTGTATCTGGACTTTCATAAAGCCTTTGACAAGGTCCCTATCAGACACTTTTGGCAAAACTAAAGAGTCATGGGATAGGAGGGAGTGTACTATTGTGGATCAGGAACTGGTTAAAAGATAGAAAGCAGAGGGTAGGGCTAAATGGCCAATTTTCCCAATGGAGAAAGGTGAATAGTGGTGTACCCCAGGGATCTGTGCTGGGTCCGCTGCTTTTTGACATATTCATAAATGACCTGGAAAAGGGAATAACGAGTGAGGTTATCAAATTTGCAGATGACACAAAACTATTTAAAGTTGTTAAAACCCAAGAGGATTGTGGAAAATTGCAAGAGGATCTTGATAAATTGGAAGACTGGGCATCAAAATGGCAGATGAAATTTAATGTGGACAAGTGCAAAGTTATGCACCTAGGGAAGAACAACCCAAACTATGGTTACATGATTCAAGGTTCCACATTAGGAACCACATCCCAGGAAAAGATTTAGGCGTCATTGTGGATAACATGTTAAAAGTCTTGAAGGACTGGAAAGGGGGGCTGTTACATCTGGAGAGAAATCTGAAATTGTGAGTATATACTTCTGGGAATTTTTCTGAAAGGAATTTTTTTTCTTTTAAAGCTAATTAATCTGTGAACCCACTATTTTTTTTGTTAAATCAGTCAGGGCCTAGTAGCAACAGTTTAAGATTCAATTTAAAAACACAGAAGAGAACTTTCTGGTTACCTTTCATACCCAGTAGACAGCTGTAGTTTAAATTTCATAGTCACTCAGGGCCTAGCATCAGCAAAGTACTTTTAGTTTCGAATTAAAACACAGAAGAGAGCTTTCTGGTTAAATTTAGAATCCAGCAGAGAGCTTGTAGTTTAAATTTCATAATAGGTTAGAGCCTAGTAGCAGCAAAGAGCTATAATTTAAATCAAATCAGAATATAGTTTTCCTCAGCAGCACAGGACAAGGTACTGTGTAGCAGCCCTTTTTTAATAAGTGTTATATCCCTCCCTCCCTCCCCACACCCACCCTCCCCTGGGAAAATCACAGCTTTATAGGTACTTGCACAACTTAAAAGACAGGAGGTGCTCTCAGGTGAAGCTCATTACCCAAATCAGTCATACACCAAGGACCTGAGATTAATTAAGCTTCAGGTGAACAAGGTATATTAAACTTCTTAGGTACAGTTTTAGTGGTATAAATATCCATTGCACCCTTTAGTACATATAGAACTTAAAGATCTAAACACAAACTTAAAACTAAGATGCAGACAGCAGTCCAGCAGCGGGATGTGGGCTTTCCAGTCTTTTGCATTGAGTGTCACATGTATGATTTTCTCCCAGCTGGTGAGAGGTCTTACGTGTGCACTAGGTGCAAGGAGCTCTCTGCTCTCAGGGAACGAGTCCGTTCTCTAGAGGCTAGAGTAGCAGACTTGGAAAACATAAGACAGACAGAGAGGTACATAGACGAGACCTACAGGGATATAGTCCTGAAGTCCCACCTCCAGTCTGGCAGCATCCCTGTTGCCATGGAGGAGAGAGGTCACGTGACAGGAGAGCATCACCCTGGTGTGGCAGGAAGTGATCCTGTAACTAGGACCTGTCCTCCAGGTGATGTAAACCCCTCTCGCACCGAGGAGGTTTCTCCAGGGCCAAGTGCCCATGCGGGAAGGGTTAGGACAGCAGTTATAGTTGGTGATTCGATCATTAGGCATGTAGATAGCTGGGTGGCTGGTGGACGTGAGGATCGCCTGGTAACATGCCTGCCTGGTGCGAAGGTAGCGGACCTCACACGCCACCTAGATAAGGTCTTAGATAGTACTGGGGAGGAGTCTGCTGTCTTGGTACATGTTGGTACCAATGACATAGGAAAATGTGGTAGGGAGGTTCTGGAAGCTAAATTTAGGCTTTTAGGTAGGAAGTTGAAATCCAGAACTTCCAGGGTAGCGTTCTCCGAAATGCTTCCTGTTCCACGCGCAGGACCCAATAGGCAGGCAGAGCTCCGGAGTCTCAATGCGTGGATGAGACAATGGTGCAGAGATGAGGGGTTCGGATTTGTTAGGAACTGGGGAACATTCTGGGGAAAGGAGGGGCTCTTCCGAAGGGATGGGCTTCACCTTAACCGGGATGGAACCAGGCTGCTGGCATTAACCTTTAAAAAGGAGATAGAGCAGCTTTTAAACTAGATATTAGGGGAAAGCCGACAGTCGCCCAAGAGCGGATGGTTCGGAAGAATGTATCCTTGAAGGATACTACCAAAAGCAGAGAGATTCCACAAAAGAGTAAAGTAGCCCAAATGCCCTCAAGTATGGAGCAGACGGAGCTTAAAGATCCCAATTTACCCATGTCTAACAATAGCCAAATTAACATGAATAAAATACATTCTCTAAAAGGCTTGTATGCAAATGCTAGAAGTCTAAAGAATAAGATGGGAGAGTTAGAATATATAGCACTAAATGAAAGGTTAGATATGATTGGAATATCAGAGACATGGTGGAAGGAGGACAACCAGTGGGACACTGTGATACCTGGGTACAAACTATATCGTAATGATAGAGCTGATCAAATTGGTGGAGGGGTTGCGCTCTATGTTAGAGAGGGCATTGACTCAGAAAGGATTAAAGTTTTGCAGGAAACAAAATCTGCTGTAGAATCTATATGGATTGAAATTCCATATAAAAGGGGGAAGGCGATGGCAGTGGGGGTGTACTATCGAGCGCCTGGCCAGAATGACCAAATGGATGATGAAATGCTCAAAGAAATCAAGGAAGCTAACAAAAGTTACAGCGCAGTAATAATAATGGGTGATTTCAATTACCCCGGTATCGACTGGGTCAGTGTCACGTCAGGACATGCTAGGGAGATAAAGTTCCTAGATGACATAAATGACTGCTTCTTGGAGCAGCTGGTTCATGAACCGACCAGAGGGGAAGCCATATTAGACCTAGTCCTTAGTGGAACACCAGATCTAGTGCAAGAGATAAGGGTGTTGGGGCCACTTGGCAATAGTGATCATAACATGATCGCCTTTGATTTAATTAGTGGAGGAGGGATAGTGAGGAAATCCACAGTACTACCTTTTAACTTTCGAAAGGGAGACTATGATAAAATGAGGAAAACAGTTAAGAAAAAACTAAAAGGAGCAGTTGCGAACGTTAAAGACGTACATCAAGCTTGGGTGTTGTTGAAAAATACTATCTTGGAAGCCCAGACCAGCTGTATTCCACACTTTAAGAAAAGTGGAAGGAAGTCCAAAAAACTGCCAGCATGGTTTAAAGGTGAGGTCAGAGAGGCTGTTGCCAAAAAAGCATCTTTCAGGAAATGGAAAAAAGAGCCAAATGACGAAACCTGGAAACAGCACAAGCACTGGCAAGTCAAATGCAAGGCATTGATAAGGCAGGCAAAGAGAGAATTTGAGAAGAAGCTTGCTGCGGAAGCAAAAACGCGAAATAAAGACCTTTTCAAGTACATTCGTAGCAAAAAACCTGTGAGAGAGTCGGTTGATTCATTAGATGATAAAGGGGTTAAAGGAGCACTAAGAGGCGACAAGGCGATAGCGGAGAGACTGAATTCTTTGCTTCGGTCTTTACTGAGGAAGGTGTAGGGATGTTACCCATGACTGAAGTGGTATTTAAAGGTGCGGAAGAATTGAAGGAAATATCGATACATCGGGAAGATGTCTTACAACTATTAGATAAACTGAAGAGTAGCAAATCACCTGGGCTGGATGGTATACATCCAAGGGTGTTGAAAGAACTGAAATATGAGATTGCAGGCCTGCTATCAGTAATCTGTGAACTATCATTAAAATCATCTCTAATACCTGAAGATTGGAGGATCGCCAATGTAACACCAATTTTTAAAAAGGGTTCCAGGGGTGATCCAGGAAACTACAGACCGGTGAGCTTGACGTCAGTACCTGGAAAAATGGTAGAAACCATCATAAAGAATAAAATTACTCAGCATGTAGATAGTCACAACCTAATGGGAGACAGCCAACATGGCTTTAGACAAGGAAGATCTTGTCTTACTAATCTGTTATGTTTTTTTTGAAGGAGTGAATAAAGAGGTGGACAAAGGTGAGTCAGTTGATATTGTGTATCTGGACTTTCAGAAAGCCTTTGACAAGGTCCCTCATGAGAGACTTTTGGCAAAACTAAAGAGTCATGGGATAGGAGGCAGTGTACTACTGTGGATCAGGAACTGGTTAAAAGATAGAAAGCATAGGGTAGGGCTAAATGGCCAATTTTCCCAATGGAGAAAGGTGAATAGTGGTGTACCCCAGGGATCTGTGCTGGGTCCGCTGCTTTTTGACATATTCATAAATGACCTGGAAAGTGGAATAACGAGTGAGGTTATCAAATTTGCTGATGACACAAAACTATTTAAAGTTGTTAAAACCCAGGAGGATTGTGGAAAATTGCAAGAGGATCTTGATAAATTGGAAGACTGGGCATCAAAATGGCAGATGAAATTTAATGTGGAGAAGTGCAAGGTTATGCACCTAGGGAAGAACAACCCAAACTATGGTTACACGATGCAAGGTTCCACATTAGGAACCACCACCCAAGAAAAAGATTTAGGCGTCCTTGTGGATACCATGTTAAAACCCTCGGCCCAGTGTGCAGCGGCGGCCAAGAGAGCAAATAGAATGCTAGGTATCATAAGGAAAGGAATGGAAAATAAAACAAAATATATTATAATGCCTCTATATCGTTCTATGGTGAGACCGCACCTTGAATGTTGTGTGCAATTCTGGTCGCCGTATCTTAAAAAGGATATAACGTTATTAGAAAAGGTTCAGAGAAGAGCCACCAAAATGGTAAAGGGGATGGAAGGATACTCCTATGAAGAAAGGCTAAAAAGGATAGGGCTCTTTAACCTGGAAAAGAGACGGCTGAGGGGAGATATGATAGAAGTCTATAAATTAATGAATGGAGTGGAACGGGTAAACGTAGATCGATTGTTTACGTTAACAGAATATAGAAAGACTAGGGGACATGCAATAAAGCTACTGGGTAAGCTATTTAAGACTAATAAAAGAAAATATTTTTTCACTCAATGTGTAATCAAACCCTGGAATTTGTTACCAGTGGATGTAGTAAAGGCTTTTAGTGTAGCTGGGTTTAAAAAAGGTTTGGACAAGTTCCTGGAGGAAAGGTCCATAAACCATTATTAAGAAGGGACCAAGGATATTGATGCTTGACCCAGTACAAGCATTGTGGAACCTGTGTCTTTTGGGGAAACTGCTAGGTACGTATGACCTAGATTGACCACTGTTGGAAACAGGATACTGGTCTTGATGGACTTTGGTCTGACCCAGAATGGCATATCTTACGTTCTTATGTCCAGTCCCTTCTTTTTTACTGAAGATAGTTATGACTTTTCATCTCAATCAGGTTGTGTCTCTGCTGACTTTTTCAGAGCTGCAGGTTTCATCAGCAGCCAGTCTTTTGCATAAGCTGGATGTCCGTATATCTCTCAAGTAGTACTTTGAAGGTGATTTGGTCGTTTCGGCTATCTGAGAGTCTTTGTTCTGTTTGACTCTCATAAGAGCACAGTGGCTTCTAAGACTTCTATTTCTCGATTGATCAGGGAAGTATTGCATCTGCTTATCTGTTGAAGGGTTGCCTAATGCCCTCTGTGTTGTGGGCTCACCTCACGTGTGCTCAGGCATAGTCCTGAGCAGAGGTTGATCTGGTTCTTCCGCAGGACATTTGTAGGACGGCAACTTGGTCGTCTCTTTATTCCTTTGTGTGGCATTATCACCTGGATGTGCAGGCCCAACAAGACGCAGCCTTTGGTGCACGGGCATTGCAGACCGATGTTTTGGTTCCCACCCATTGTTCGTACTGCTTTGCTACATCCTACTGGTCTTGTCTGGACTGCACTGGAAAGATAATTAGGAAGGTGAAATTATACTTTACCTGCCAATTTTTTTTTTCCTGGAGTCAGTCCAGTCCAGGATTCGCCCGGGCTGTTTGCTGGTCTGTTTTGCTGTCTGTCTCGGACGTTTGAGCAGGTGATTTTGGAACTGCTGGAACTTCAGATGTTCTCTCTTGCTTGGGATTTCTGTTGTGATCTTTGTTCCTTGTGTTGGGGATCTTCACCTTTCTTGTTGAAGTTTGAAGAAAACAAAATAGAGTGCCAATCTGAGGGCAAACAAGAGTGTTGTATTGTCTGTCTTGTTTCTTGAGGAGGTGTGGTGGTGGAGAAGGGTTTGGGGCTCCATTCTCTGCTTTGTGAGATTCGTACTGGTAGTAAGCAAGTGGCACAGGCTACTTTATGGGATCTTTAGGTTTGTGTTCCTCAGTCTCCCTGCTGGTGGACGAGTATAACCCACTCGTCTGAACTGGAGGGACTCAGAAAAGAAAATTAGCAGGTCCAGTCTAATTTCATCTTCTACATACTGATGCTCCTTGTGACTTTTGGCAAGTCACCTCACGCTCCATTGCCACAGGTACAAACTTAGTACCTGATGTTTTGGGTTTTTCACTTTTTTTTTTTTTATATATAGATATATATGGGAAAGGGTGCTTAGTGCACAGGCCCTTTTATATTCCAAGCGCTCTGGTACAGGAAAATGCCTACTGTATCTGCTTCTAATATGTATTGAGCCAGGTTTGAAAAGGTGCTTTATTAAATCCGATATCTAAATCTGGGAAAATTAAATTGCAAACTAAAATAAACTCTATTGTAGCTAGCAGTGGGCAGCTGCATGAATTGATGGAGCACATGTGAGCTGATAAATGTTAATGTTACCCTGCATGTTTTAAAACCTTTTTTCTCCAGTTGCCTTGTTAGCAGTGTACATTTGTTTCCCTCGGATCGATGCTTGCCTGGTTCATTTTGTGCTTAGCTTGTTCGTTTGCGATGGGATACGATTTCTTTGTCAAATCACCAGTATTTGTAACTATCCTTTTTAATTCTTTTTCAGGACTCCTTGATCAGTAACTTGCTGCGTCTTATACAAACCATGCGACCTCCAACAAAGCCATCCACAAGTAAAGGTGTGTGCTGAACAGCAAGGTTTTATTCCAGATAGCTTGGAAATTTCATGGTCAAGAGCAATTTGGAATTTTTCTTTTGTCAGGTAGTGCTTCCCCTCCTCCCCCCAGCAGTTGCATCTCAATATGTAATGGGGAAGTGCAGGAAGAGCTGGGGACGGGGATGGGGATGCTTGGGTTATAACAAGATGTGTTAGTCTCTCCTAAGGACGTGCTCCCCACAGAACCATCCCCTTGTTCTTTATGTAGGTGTCTGGATTGTTTCACAAGTGTAGCACTGCATATTCCTGCACTTTTGGTTCATTGAATTTGGGGGTCACATTTCTACAGTAGTGTGGAGTAAGTAAGTATAATAGCTTTATAAATGAATTTATCAGTCAGGGCACTCCATTGTCTTCAGGTAATTCAAAATATGATGGTCATAGCTGTATATGAATGTGAAATAAAGACAGAGTGCTAGACTCTTATTGAAGTCTTTGTATTGGCCTCCTGTGAAGGCATGGATACATTCCAATCAGCCATAGCACTTGCCAAACAAGCCTACTTCACCCATCTGATTAACTCTCTCGCCTCTGATCCTCATTGTCTCTTTAATACTCTCAATTCTCTCCTCAATGTGCCTCCACCGCTGATTCCTCCCTCTCTTCCTGCCCAAATACTAGCTGATTTCTTCCATGACAAAATCCGTAAGATTACCCTCCAATTCCCCATTACCCCTTCTACCTCACCTTTCTCCCATCTCTCCCACTAACTTCTGCTACCCTCTCCTCCTTCCCTGTGGTCTCTGATGAAACACTCCTTCTTTCTTCCTCCAAACCCACCACCTGCTCCTCCGACCCCATCCCCACCCGTCTCTTATGCCTCATCTCATCCTCTGTTCCTTCCATTTCTCATATCCTCAACCTATCCCTCTCCACTGCTACCTTCCCTATTGACTTCAAGCATGCCATAGTCGCACCCCATCTCAAGAAACCCTCACTCGATCCTACCTGTCCATCTAACTATCAACCCATCTCTCTCCTTCCCTTTATCTCTAAACTACTTGAGCGTGCTGTCCACCTTCGCTGCCTCAATTTCCTTTCGTCTCATGCCCTTCTTGATCCTTTACAGTCCGGCTTCTCTCCCTTGCACTCCACTGAAACAGCTCTCACTAAAGTATCAAATAACTTGTTCCTAGCAAAATCCAAAGGTCTTTATTCTGTCCTCAACCTTCTTGATCTCTCTGCTGCTTTTGACACTGTTGACCACAACCTTCTTCTTACCACCCTGTCATCACTCGGATTTAGAGGCTCTGTACTGTCTTGGTTCTCCTCTTCTCTCCCATCGCGCTCTTAGTGTGTGTTCTGGTGGCTCCTCCTCCTCTGCCACCCCGCTCCCAGTTGGTGTTCCCCAGGGTTCTGTCCTGGGACCACTCCTCTTCTCTCTCTCTACCCAATCTCTTGGTGCTCTTATCTCTTCCCATGGCTTTCATTACCTCTCTATGCTGATGACTCTCAAATCCTACCTCTCTTCGCCTGGTATCTCTCCAACAATCCATGACAAGATCACTTTTTGCCTTTCAGACATTGCTACTTGCATGTCTCACCGCCACTTGAAATTGAATATGGCTAAGACTGAACTTCTTATCTTTCCCCCCCCCCCCCCAATGCCTCCCCTCCTCTACCCCCTTTGTCAGTCTCTGTGGATAACTCTTTAATCCTTCCTGTCTCTTCGGCCCGTAACCTGGGTGTTATCCTCTCTCTCTCTTTCTCCACTCATATCCAACTCGTAGCTAAGACTTGCCGTTTCTTCCTTAATAGCATCAACAAAATTCGCCCCTTCCTTTCTGATGACACTACTAAAATGATTACCCACTCCTTAATCACTTCCTGTCTTGATTACTGCAATATTCTCCTTGCTGGCCTTCCCGCGAACCATCTCTTTCCCCTTCAATCTATTCAACATTCTGCTGCTTGACTAATTTTCCGTCAACATCGCTTTTCCCATATCACTCCTTTTCTCAAGTCCCTTCATTGGCTCCCATCTGCTTCTGGATCGAATTCAAACTCCTCCTCTTGACCTATAAATGCATTCACTCTTCAGCCCCCCACTACCTATCATCTCTTATCTCTCCATACATCCACTCTTGCGTTCTTCGCTCTTCGAACAGCCTTCATCTATCTACGCCCTCCACTCTACTGCTAATTCTAGACTTCGCTCCTTTCACCTGGCTGCACCCTTTGCCTGGAGCAATCTACCTCTTTCTGTGCGCAAAGCGCACTCTCTGGACCTGTTCTAGTCCAGACTGAAAACCCATCTCTTCTCTATTGCTTTCTGTACTTGATTTCTTGTTTTTGCTCTTCTTGATATTGTATACTTTGTATTTGTATTTTGTGATCGTCTTGACTAGATTGTGAGCTCTGATGAGCAGGGACTGTCTCTTCTTCATGTATGTACAGCGCTTCATATGTTTGAAGCGCTATATAAATGTTAAATAGATAAATAGATTTTAAATACTTGAGTCCTCATCGTCCTCCCGTCTACACCAGATGCTTCGGTTATGCCCCATCACCATTTGCTATAGACTGAGAAGCACTGGTTTTGATGATGTCATCCTATAAGGGATCTGTGTATTCTCCAGGACCAAGCAGAAAGTCAGTCCTCACATATGGGTGACGTTGGCACCGACGGAGCCCCCGTGCGGAGCATTTCCCCATCTTTCAAAGAAAGCCTTTGGGAATGCAGCGCGCCTGTGCGGTCCCCTTCCCGCCCAAGGGTGCCATCTTGCTCGGTCTTTCTTTTTCCGCGGAGCCCAAAGGACATGAGTTTGTGTCACCTGGGAAAGTTGAGGTGTTTGTTTTTTTTTTTTTTCTGCGATCTTTCACGTTGTCTTATCCGATTCGACGCCGGTTCCCCTTCCCGCCTGGGCTTGGTACACCGGTATCGAGTCCGGAGTTTTGATTTTCATTTTTTGTCCTTCGTGACTAGTGTTCGTGCTCCTTTTTGTGTTTTCACTGGCAGCCTGGTCTTTTGACCTTGCAGAGGCCCTTTTTCCCCCGATGGCTGCCAGCGGGTTCAAAAAGTGTGATCGGTGCAAGACACTTATGTCTCTCACCGACACACATGACTGCTGCCTCCGTTGCCTTGGGCCCGACCATGACCCACTGGCCTGTGGCCCGTGTGGCAAGATGTCGTCGAAGGCGCTTCATCAACGTGAAAGAATTTTCTCTGACTCCTTGTCTGGCCGGGCCCGGACTTCGTCAGAGGCCTCGACATCTCGGGAATCTGACCCCGAGCGCCGTCGGGGTTCCTCTGAGAGGGAGTCTCCCACCCGGGAGCACAGAAGGAAGAAGAAGCTCATGAGGGTGGTGTCAGTAGAGGCTCCTGGTTCCTCGAGGGCCAGGTCGTGTAGCCCTGACCCGGAGCCCCAGGTTCTCGGGGTCGGAGAGGCCTTCCAAGTTACCTGTGTGGAGCCGGAGTCCCCGAGGTCACGTAAGTGCAGTTGTCCTCGTGGACTCTCCTCTGGGGGAGCCGACGTCCGAGTCGGGGGCTGCTGAGTCTCCTGAGCTTGGACTCGGGTTGATGGCCTTGGCGAGCTTGGCTGCCTTCATGGAACAGCAGCGGGTGCTGATCACTGGTCTGACTGGTGCATCTGCCCCGACCACTGGGACCTTGACATCTAAGTCGACCCCGTAGACCGAGCCGATCCTCGAGTCAATGAAGTCTCAAGTCAATCCTCGGTCGAGGTCCCCCTTGACTTCCCGTGCGGGACCGAGGTCGTCGACACCGATATCCTCGGTGTCTGGGCTGGTGGCACCAAGGCCCACATGGCCGTATTGCTCGATTCCTCCTCGGAGGAGTCGGCATGGGAGACGGAGGACGAGGAGTCCCCGGACACCTTCTGGACCCAGTGCGTCCCTTCGGTCTCACCGGAGTCCAAGCCTCGGAGATGGTCGCCCCCCCCACCCCCCGGAGGATACCCGGTTCTCGGACTTCGTGAGAGATATGGCCAAAGCCTTGGCCTTCCCTGCGGACACCGAGGAGGAGCCTCAAGCCGAGGAGCTCGATGCCCTCCAGTATGACTTTACTCCGAAGGAAGCCTTTACTGTACCGGTTCCTCTGATGCTGGAACGACTGCTCTTCCGTATGTGGGAGACACTGGCCTCAACGCTGGTTCTTAGCAAATGAGTCAATTCCATTTATCGAGTCTGTAAGAGCCCTGGGTTCCAGAAGGCGCAGCTACCGCACTACTCCATGGTTGTGGAATCGGCCATGCACCGTCTGAAGAGTCAGAAGATGCACTCCTTGGTGCCCCCAGCCGGGAGGCCCGGAACCTGGATGCCCTCGGTAGAAAGTGCTTCCGGGGCTCTATGCTGTCTTGCCATGTCCAGACCTACCAGCTGGGGAACACAACAGGAGCAACTGCCCGCAAAGTCTACTGAAGAAACACAAAGAGCGAGCAGGTATGGAGGTCACATGTGCTTTATTAAAGTTGAGAACCCCAACGCGTTTCGGCAATTGCCTTCATCAGGGGGTACTGGAGGACAACAAAACAATATAATAAAACAATAATATCTTATAAAATATGGATTATGAAAACACAAAATTAAAAACATTAAAAGATATATAATAATAATTTATACAAGCATAAACACATGTAAATGACCATACTCAATATGAAAAAGGACAAACAATTATGATACAGCAAAATCATAGTGTACTTACAAAGTAGTCTTTATCAATATACTAAATGAAGCGCATACTGTAGTGAAGATATGGCACAAGACTAGTTGTGTAGTTGACAATGCTAAAAAATGAGGATACCATTAATAACATAAATAGATAATTGAATAGTAAAAAGTGGTAGTAAAATACTAAACATAAATAACAGTAATGGGAAACCCAGACCCAAAAACGGAGTCATTCAAAACTCTATACAGGACTTTTCTTTTTTAAGACACCTTTTGTAATAATATCTCCCCAAGATAAACTATACATGCCAAATTGAGGAACAATACAATACTGGGACAAATAACATTCTTAAAATTGTACATGTATTATACAGTCGGGAAGGAACCCACCGCATAGCTCAAACGTTATGAATAAAAACGGCTATGTGCAAGAATGCAAACGAGCACCAACAATATTGCAAACCAACTAATACGGAATAATAGAGGCTCCAATATTGGATTAAACATCAAATTATTAACATCTTAGCCAAAAACTTGAGTTCTTAGTAAAAGCGATTACCTTCAGCACTGCCAGCAAACTGTAACAACAATTCTTGGGAACGCTGAAATTGGTGCGCTTTTAAGGTCAAAGGGTGCATCATGGTAAAATACATATGTATGAGGTAAACACGGAAAAAGGGGGTATGATAAAACTTAATGATGCACCTCATTAAAATAAATAATGCCAAAAAAAGGAGAAAGGGGGGGGGGGGGAAACTTACAACAAGGTAACCGCGACTACAAATGTTGCAGACAAAACGGAGCTGATGCAATGTACCGGCAATTCTTAAAAGATGGTGGAATATAATTATTCTGCAATAAGCACACCAACATATAACCTATAAGGACGACAGTAAGCCTCTTATCATACCCCCTTTTTTTCCATGTTTACCTCATACATATGTATTTTACCATGATGCACCCTTTGACCTTAAAAGCGCGCCAATTTCAGCGTTCCCAAGAATTGTTGTTACAGCTTGCTGGCAGTGCTGAAGGTAATCGCTTTTACTAAGAACTCAAGTTTTTGGCTAAGATGTTAATAATTTGATGTTTAATCCAATATTGGAGCCTCTATTATTCCGTATTAGTTGGTTTGCAATATTGTTGGTGCTCGTTTGCATTCTTGCACATAGCCGTTTTTATTCATAACGTTTGAGCTATGTGGTGGGTTCCTTCCCGACTGTATAATACACAATTTTAAGAATGTTATTTATCCCAGTATTGTATTGTTCCTCAATTTGGCATGTATAGTTTATCTTGGGGAGATATTATTACAAAAGGTGTCTTATAAAAGAAAAGTTCTGTTTAGAGTTTTGAATGACTCCGTTTTTGGGTCTGGGTTTCCCATTACTGTTATTTATGTTTAGTATTTTACTACCACTTTTTACTATTCAATTATCTATTTATGTTATTAATGGTATCCTCATTTTTTAGCATTGTCAACTACACGATTGGTCTTGTGCCATATCTTCACTACTGTATGCGCTTCATTTAGTATATTGATAAAGACTACTTTGAAAGTACACTATGATTTTGTTGTATCATAATTGTTCTTTTTCATATTGAGTATGGTCATTTAATGTGTTTATGCTTGTATAAATTATTATTATATATCTTTTAATGTTTTTAATTTTGTGTTTTTATAATCCCTATTTTATAAGATGATATTATTGTTTTATTATATTGTTTTGTTGTCCTCGAGTACCCCCTGATGAAGGCAATTGCCGAAACGCGTTGGGGTTCTCAACTTTAATAAAGCACATGTGACCTCCAGACCTACCAGCTGTACATGGGCATGTACCTACGAGACCTGGCAAAGGAGTTTGACGAGTTTTCAGCTGGCCTCTCCGAGGAACCTTTGCAGAGGTTCAAGGCTTTGTCAACAGGGATTCAAGAGTGCTCGATGTTTGTTTATCTCTCGAGCAGCCTACGATGGCTTTGAGGCTTCGGCATGGGTAGCCGTGGCCGGCATTGGTAAATGCCGTCAGGCCTGGCTACAGTGATCAGACCTGGAGCCATGGGTGCAGGACAAGTTGGTTGATGTCCCTTGTTGAGGTGAAAACCTTTTCGGTAAGCCCATGACTGAAAAGGCTGCAGAAATCGAGACTGAGACTCTCACCAGGACAAGGCTGTCCAGGAAGACTTCTGCCCCTTCTCAGAAAAAGAAGGGCTCGGGAAAGAAGCCCTTTTTCCCAAGGAAGGGTGCTGCCTACAAATCCTACCCTCAATATCAGGCCTCTCCAGCTCTCCAACAGGGCCAGCAGGCCAAGGGGTAGGGGCATGGGCCCCGTAGGCAGAAGACCCCCAAGCCTCCGTCTCCTGCACAGCAGGGAGCGGGGTTTTGACTCTCACAGCATAGCCTCTTCTCTACAGCTGGCTCCACTCAGCACAGGAGGTCGGCTGACCCTGTACACCTACAGGTGGCCAGCCATCACAGGAGATACCTGGGTACCGAGCATAGTCCAGAAGTGCTACATGCTCCGCTTTCACCAGCTGCTCCCCCTCCTACTTTCCAGGGGAGCCTCCAAGACTTCCTCTGCAAAGAAACCTCCTACTTCAGGAGTTGGCAAGTATTCTAAAGGAACAGGCCTCACCACCTGAAAGGGCAAGGCTTCTACTCCAGGTACTTCCTGGTACCAAAAAGGACAGGAGGCCTCCGGCCTATCCTAGACTTGCGAAACTTAAACAAGTTTCTGGAGAGGGAAAAGTTCAAGATGCTTACCCTTGGGATACTGCTGCCCTACCTCCAGCAGGGAGATGGGCTATGCTCCTTAGACATAAAGGATGCTTATACTCAAATTCTCATCCATCCAGACCTCAGACAATATCTCAGATTTGTGGTGGGAGGAAACAATTTCCAGTACAGAGTACTTCCCTTAGGCCGCCACCACTGCCAGGCACTTGGTGAAAACCCTGGGGGCGGAAGTTAGGCCAATCTCAGGAATCAGGGAATTTTTGTCTTCCCATACCTGGACGACATCAGGGGCCAATCTCTCCAGGAGGCCCGACAAGCCACTCTTCGCACTGTCTTTCTTCTTCAGCATCTGGACTTTGTGTAGTTTATGACAAAGTCCACTTTGCTCCCCTCACAGAACCTAGAGTTTATAGGGGCAAGATTAGACAACTTGCAGGTAAGGGCTTACTTGCTCAAAGACAGGGCCCACAGACTGATGGACTTGGCCAACCAATTCCAAAGCAATTCTCAGGTCTCCGCCAGGCACTTCCTGCAGCTCCTGGGCCACATGGCATCCATGGTACATGTGACTCCGAATGCCCGTCTGCACATGCGGGCTGCTCAGTGGTGCCTCAGAGCTCAGTGGGCGCAGGCCACAGGAGACCTGCAAGACAGAGTAAAGGTGTCCAAACCACTCTGGGACTCATTGAAGTGGTGGCTACATCTCCTAAACCTTCTCAGGGGGGTACCTTTTCAGGCCCCAGCACACACAAGGGTGCTGATGACCGATGCTTCCTTAAAGGTCTGGGGTGCACATTGCCAGGGCACGTGCACTCAAGGTCTCTGGTCTCCTCGGGAGGCCACACAGCAGATCAATTTTTTGGAGCTGTGAGCAATCCGCTTGGCTCTACAGACTTTTTTTCTCATGCCCTCTCTCACCAGTCTGTCTTAGTTCAGACAGACAATCAGGTAGCAATGTTCTATGTGAACAAGCAAGGAGGCACAGGGTCCAGACTCCTATGTCAGGAGGTGCAGGCCCTTTTGCTGCTTTGCAGTCAAACAAGGCATGTTTCTCAAAGCAGTTTATTTACCTGGTCAGGAGAACTTCTTGGCAGACAAACTAAGCAGGATTCTCCAGCCTCACGAATGGCAGTTGAATCCACTGGTGGTCCAGCAGATCTTTCTACGATGGGGACTTCCATCCATCGATCTCTTTGCAAGTCCACTGAACCGTCAGCTGCCCTGGTTTTGCTCCAGACAGCCGCATCCCCTGAGAGTGGCAGCAGATGCTTTCCTGATCTCTTGGTCTACGGGCCTCCTGTATGCATTTCCTCGCACGCCCCTGATGGCCCGAACTCTGTTCAAGATTCTCCGGGACAAGGCCTCGGTGATTCTGGTAGCCCCCAGATGGCCAAGGCAACCGTGGTTTCCACTTCTGCTGCAGTTGGCGGTGGAAACTCCATTCCCTCTGGGGTTGCAACCCGATCTCCTGTCTCAGGATCAGGGTTTCCTTCTGCATCCCAATCTCAGATCTCTCAATCTGATGGCCTGGCTGATGAAAGGATAGTGCTAGCTCCCTTACTTCTACCTAGGGAGGTTGAGGAGGTGGTCTTGGCCTCTAGAAGGCAGTCCACCAGAAAGTCCTATGCCCTCAAGTGGCATAGGTTCACAATATGGTGTGCTCAGCACAATGAAGATCCTTTTCTCCTGCCTTGTGCCAGTAGTACTGCAGTATCTACTTCACCTGCAGACCTAGGCCTTAAGTCTAACTCTGTTCGGGTCCACCTCAGTGCTTTATCAGCACACCACTCACCGGTGGAGGGACAGTCTGTCGGTTCACCCCTTGGTGTCCCGCTTCCTCAGAGGTCTGCTTCTACTCAAGCTTCCGATTCGTCCACCGGCCACTGAGTGGGATTTGAATGTGGTCTTGCAGCAACTTACTCGCCCACCGTTTTGAGCCGATGGCTACTTGCCATTTACGCTTCCTTTCTTGGAAGGCGCTCTTCTTGGTGGCTCTTACCACAGACTAGATAGGCCATGTGGTCTTTTTCTGTCGTCATATTTCTATGTTTCTTACCTCAGCCAGACGTGTGAGTGAACTACAAGCTCTTGTTTCTGATAGGCCGTACACATGGTTCCTTCCAAAAGTGGTCTCCTCTTTCCACGTCAACCAGGAGGTGGTGGTTCCGACATTCTTTCCCAGGCCGCATACCCTGGACTGTAAGAGGGCGTTGTCCTTTTACATAGAACGTACGCGGGGGCATCGAAGGGCTACTCTGCTCTTTGTCTCCTTTGACCCTAATAAACTGGGGTTACCTGTCTCCAAGCATACGTTGTCCACTTGGATAGCAGATTGTATCGCCTGGGCGTACAGGGCAGCCGACCTCCCCTTGCAGGGTTGAGTTATGGCCCACCGTGTCAGGGTGAAAGCCGCGTCAGTAGCTCATCTCAACTCTGTTCCGTTGGCAGACATCTGCCGGGCCGCTACTTTGTCTTCAAGCCAGACTTTTGCAGCCCACTACTGCCTCGAGAGAGAGTTCCGAAGGGACAGTGCTTTTGGACAGGCGGTACTCCGTAATCTCTTTGAGGTTTAGGCAACTCCTACCTTCCGGCCCTTGTGTTGGGCTACCGTACGGGGGCATTCTCAGAGGATATGACGGATGCTGAGGCTCTACAGAGGGAGCCATTTTTTCAGCTTTGGGCTCCCGGTAGCCTAGAGCTGGGGAGTCCCATATGTGAGGGCTGACTTCCTGCTTGGTCCTGGAGAAAGAGTAGTTACTCACCTGTAACAGGTGTTCTCCAGGAGCAGCAGGAATCAGTCCTTACGACCCTCCCTCCTCCCCTGAAGTTGCAGTCATATACTTAATTTTGTTTTTTGCTTTCTTTTAGCTATGTCATCAGACTGAGCAAGAGGGCACCCTTGGGCGGGAAGGGGACCGCGCAGGCGCGCTGCATTCCCAAAGGCTTTCTTTGAAAGCTGGGGAAATGCTCTGCACGGGGGCTCCGGTGCCGACGTCACCCATATATGAGGACTGATTCCTGCTGCTTCTGGAGAACACCTGTTACAGGTGAGTAACTACTCTGACCTGCTCATACCAGTATTTCTTAGTCTCCAGCAGATGGTTATGAGCTCCTGTGCAGACTGGGTTTCACTGTAGGACATCGTGGTATAAAAAAAAGAAAAGAGAACAGAGGCATGATTGATACTGTTCCGCAGAGGGCCTAGTGCAGAGTTTAAGCACTTTTTGAGCTTAAGGATGTAGAACTTGGTGGTCCGGGTCCCTCCTCAACAGTTTTCCACCTCACACCCAGTATAATTATTGGCCCTTGGGGGTTCTCCAGTTCTTCTCTCCAAACTTTGGGAGAAGGCTTGGGTACAAATCCGCAGCTGAGTTTGGCCCTTTAAGAGCTTGGGGTGGGAGGGGGGGAGCAGGCAGGATCTTTATTTCTTGTTTGCTACAGAATCATGTGAGCATCAGGTAAATGCGATTGGCTGGTTGGCCGTGTGAGGGGTTCATGAGTGTGTGGCTACGTTCTGTCAGAGCCACTGCGGGCAGTTGACTGATGCTGGATTGTGCTATGGCTGAAAAACCAAGGGCCACACAGCAGAGGATTTTCTCTCGGGGAAGCTGCAAAAGGATATGGAGTCTCCAGTGAGCCTGGGAAGTGATTTTTGAGCAGTGGCCTGTTTCTCTGCAGCTGCAAGAGCCTGCGGTTTTAGCAGAAAACACGACCATGATGCAAGCAACCAGGTCAGAAGCATATGGAGTGGAGGAATGGCCTAGTGGTTGGGGCAAGGTACTTCAGGCCGGAAGGTCGGGGGTTCAAATCCCACTAGAGGACAGCAACCTTGGGCCGGAAGGACTGGGGTTTCTAGTCCCACAGGTGCTCCTTGTGGTCTTGGACAAGCCACTTAACCCTCCATAGCCCATGTTCCCTGTAAAATAGTTATCTCCAAGTTATAATGCCCTGTTCAATGTAATTTCAGTTTGTTCAATGTAAACCGCACTGATGCAGATATAAGAGAATGTAAATAAATAAATAAATATGAGCCCTAGGGAATCTGATAGCTAATTCAGGAGGGTGATGGGGAATTGGCTGAGGTGCAGGGGGTTCCCTTTTCTCCAGAATTAGTGTTGCTTTTGCATCAGGCCTTCTACATTAAACAGGGCCTGGTGCAAAGCTCTCTACTTGGTGTTGGTGGCAAGGGCGGAGGGGAGTATCTAAAGCCCAGAATTAAGGATCCAAGGGATCCTTTGGCAAATTACCAGAGAATGGAGGAGATGGTCTGCGATGACCTGTACTCCATGTGTTCATAAGAACATAAGATATGCCATACTGGGTCAGACCAAGGTCCATCAAGCCCAGTATCCTGTTTCCAACAGTGGCCAATCTAGGTCATACGTACCTAGCAGTTTCCCCAAAAGACACAGGTTCCACAATGCTTGTTTTGGGTCAAGCATTGATATCCTGGGTCCCATTTTAATAATGGTTTATGGACCTTTCCTCCAGGAACTTGTCCAAACCTTTTTTAAACCCAGCTACACTAACAGCCTTTACTACATCCTCCGGTAACAAATTCCAGAGTTTGATTACACGTTGAGTGAAAAAATATTTTCTCTTATTAGTCTTAAATAGTTTACCCTGTAGCTTCATTGCATGCCACCTAGTCTTTCTATATTCTGATAATGTAAACAATCGATCTACGTTTATCCGTTCCACTCAGTTCATTAATTTATAGACTTCTATCATATCTCCCCTCGGCCGTCTCTTTTCCAGATTAAAGAGCCCTAACCTTTTTAGCCTTTCTTCATAGGAGTATCATTGTATCCCCTTTACCATTTTGGTGGCTCTTTTCTGAACCTTTTCTAATATCGCTGTATCCTTTTTAAGATACGGCGACCAGAATTGCACACAATATTCAAGGTGCGGTCTCACCATGAAACGATATAGAGGCATT
This sequence comes from Ichthyophis bannanicus, assembly GCA_033557465.1. Taxonomy (NCBI): domain Eukaryota; kingdom Metazoa; phylum Chordata; class Amphibia; order Gymnophiona; family Ichthyophiidae; genus Ichthyophis; species Ichthyophis bannanicus. The sequence goes on from CM066045.1 coordinate 62,972,312, forward strand.
ATAATATCCTTTGGTTTATTTTCCATTCCTTTCCTTATGATACCTAGCATTCTATTTGCTCTCTTGGCCGCCGCTGCACACTGGGTTGAGGGTTTTAACATGTTGTCCACCATGACGCCTAAATCTTTTTCCTTTGTGGTGGTTCCTAAAGTGGAACCTTGCATTGTGTAACCATAGTTTGGGTTGTTCTTCCCTAGGTGCATAACGTTGCACTTGTCCACATTAAATTTCATCTGCCATTTTGATGCCCAGTCTTCCAGTTTATCAAGATCCTCTTGAAATTTTCCACAATCCTCTTGGGTTTTAACAATTTTAAATAGTTTTGTGTCATCTGCAAATTTGATAACCTCGCTCGTTATTCCCTTTTCCAGGTCATTTATGAATATGTGTGTGGGGGGGGGGGGCTTTGAGGACCTCCTGGAAGGGCCATTGGGGTGCTGGGACCCCTCTGGGGAGGAGTTGGAGGAAGGCAAGATTCCTCTGGGAGAGGTTCCATCTGTCATTAGAGTTGTGAAACATTCCCCAGCAAAGGAGGGGAATTTGGAGGATCCCTTGTTGCAGGGAATTTGCAAACTCTCAAAAGGTGAAATTAGGCCTTACCTGCTAATTGATATTCCTTGAGTGAGTCCAGTCCAGTCCCTGTGGATAGTGTCATCTCACCAGTAGTTTGGAGACTGAGCATGTCATGATTGATGACATCTGGGTATACATACCTATGGCACCTCCCACCAGAACCAGTATCCTATTGACAAAGCATACTCACAAAAATAACCATTACTGAACCAATTTAAACTATGTACACTGAGCCCCCCTCAGACAGGGGATGCCCCTCACCTGAGAGAGAGAGATCGCTTACCACAGGGGAACCTCAGATCTACTAAACTTCTTTGAACACTCCCAACTCCGCCGAATCACACCTCCATTGATTCCTTGCTGTGGCCGAAAAAACACTGCTTCCCCACCAGTTATCCCCGGCCCTCCTCTGAGTCGACTTTCTTCAGGATCAGAGACCTTTTATGCCCCTAGGAACAAAACATTAAGCCCCGAGGGTGGGATCGGGACTGGACTGGACTCGCTCAAGGAATGTCAGTTAGTAGGACAGGCCTAATTTCTCCTTCCTTATTGTTCAACAAGTCCAGTCCCACACCTGTGGGATGTACCATAGCGGTACTAATCTTGGGAGGGACCTGCCAGACCGGCATGAAGAACCACCGATCCAAAACGCATGTCCCCCGACTGCTTGAACATCTAGCTTATAATGTTGGGCAAAAGTATGCAGGAATGACCAGTTTGGCACCCTACAAATATCTCCTGGTGGTACTAATCTCACCTCCACCCACAATGTGGCCTGCGCTTGGGTCGAGTGCACTCGCAACCCCCTAAGTACCTGCTTGCACCACAATAAATGCACCAAAGATATCGCCTCTCTTGCCCACTGGGAAATTGAGGCCTTTGAAGCCACCTCTCTTTTGTGTGTTCCGCCATACAGGACAAATAACTGATCCAGCTTTCAAAAGGATTCGGTTCTCTTCAAGTATCATCTTAATACTCTTCTGACATCCAAACAGCGTAAAAGGGGATTCTTCTCCTTCCCCCCCCTGCTCCCGAAAACACCGAGAGTGTTATCGATTTGATTTAAGTGAAAAACAGACAGGACTTTCGGCAAGAAGGAAGGTACCAGCCTGAGAACCACCTTTTTCCTTCGCCAAAATGAAAAAAGGCTCAGCACCCTTGCAATGTTCTCTTTAATCTGCGCCGGGTCTGCCGCCAGCATTCCTGACGGTGGGGGGAGAGGCAGAGCATCTATCGCTCTGCATCCCCCCCCAGCCGGCAGGAATGTTGGCGGCGGACCCAGCGCAGGTTAGAGGGAATTTGTGCCCACACAAGGTAAAAGCCTCTCAGCCGACCCCCTACAGGAACCTCTGCTGCTTGGGTGGGCCTCACTTTATTTAAAAGTTGTGTTTTTTTTTTTTTTTTTAATACCGCCTTATCAGTCAGTCAAAGCAGTTTATAGATATCATAACAGGGTTAACTATGTACATCAAATCAGTCAATAACTATTTACAGAATAGCTAGTTGCATTTACAGTGCAACTAGTTGGGTTTACTAACATTCAATAACTACATTTGAAGGGGAAGGCAGTATTTGATGAGTCGAGTATATGGTACTTAAGTTGGATGTGCACCTAGTTCTATTTGTTATGTCCCATAGTGTTCTGTGAAGAGTAGAGTGTTTGATACTCTTTCAGAAGTCTGTGAGGTCTCGTATGTTCCTTATTTTTGGTGGGAGGCTGTCTCATATGATCAGGGCATAATATGTGAATGCTGTATTGCTTGTTGATTTTTTTGGTTTTGCGGAAGTCAGCCGGGAGGGCGAGGGAGTTTTGGGTGCATCCCCTTCTTTGTCTAATATCTGGCATTTTGTTTATTAAGGTGGTGAGGTAAGAAGTTGATATGTTATGGAGCAACTTGAAAATGATGACTAGGGTTTTGTACTTGATCCTACTAGGGACAGTAAGCCAATGTAACTTATATAGAATTGGCATGATGTACTCAGTTCTTGGTGCCTGCATGATTACACAAGTTGCTGTATGTTGCGCCATTTGCAACTGTGTTAATGCCTTTTTGGATAGACCTTGCACTATACTATTGCAGTAGTCTATGTGCGGGTTGATCATCGCCTGCATGACCGATCTAAAGTCTGGTGGGTCCTGTAGGGGTCTTAGATGTTATTATTTTATTTATTATTTATTAACAATTCTTATATACCGCACTATTAGACATCAGCGCGGTTTACATTGAACAAAAAACATCCGACAATTTACATATGTCTGGTCATTACATTTAACAGGAAGTATAACTTGGCGAAATAGGGGAAACTAAATACAATGTTGTAGTGTCTTGACATTTCTGTATATAGCCTGTGTAGTCTTATGTGTGATGATAGGCTCAAAGATTTGTCTAGGATGATGCCTAGATATCTTACTTGTATTGTGGCTTCTCTAAGCTGAATGTGTGTGTGGGGGGGGGGGGAATTTTTTGTCCTTGGTAATGAAAATCGCTTCTGTTTTTTTAAAATTCATTTTTAGGTTGTTCAGTGAGAGCCAATGAGAGACTTTATCGAAGCATGTTACAATTTGTTGTAGATTAATTTTTTCCATACTAACTGGTAAATGAATCATCATATTGTCAGCATAAATGTGGTAATTCACTTTATGCTTCTGAAAAATGTTGCAGATTGGTTGGAGGTATATATTGAATAGTAAGACTGAAAGAGTGGAGTCTTGAGGGATTCCCTGATATTGTCTGAATGGATTTGATATAGCTTGACCAAGTTTTATTTGTTGAGTACGCTCTTGCAAGTAAGATGTGAACCAGCTGAGGGCAGGTCCGCTATTTGCTGTAATCTTGCTAGCAGTATATTGTGACTAATTGAGTCAAAGGCCGACGCATTGTCGAGGAATATCAAAATGAATGCTTGCTTTTGAATGTCGATATCTTTAATAAACTTATTGAAGAGGGCTATGATGAGAGTTTCTACCCAATGGTACAATTTGAAACCGTACTGATGTTCGTCCAGTGGGGCGTTGGCATTCATGTGGTCTTGCAACTGATTTTGTACTACTTTTTCAATGACTTTTGCTATGTAGGGGAGGTTCGATATTGGGTGGTAGGAGGTTGTAAGTCTGTCCAAGGTCTTACTTTTTAGGATTGGGCGAATAAAGACTTGCTTCAGTGTTTTTGGCATGTAACCCTGGGTTAATGATAAGTTGACTATTTTTAGTATAGCTGGTGCCAATTCATCGCAGGACATCTTTAGCCAGCTGATAGGGCATGGGTCACCTGGGGAAGTGGTGGTGTTTATTGCCATAATTATTTGATCCAGGTGTTCTAAATTGACTGGGGTGAGGGATTGCCAGCCGGAATGTTAGGTAGAGGTTCAGAAATTTTGGTTGCTAGATCACAGGTATGGGGACCAAGCTTGGTGCTGTAGAAGTTGGCTAGGATCTGTGGGCTGATGTATGTGGAGGTGTCTTCCCTGTTTTGGCAAATGGGTTAATGATTGATTGATTGATTTATTGGAAATTTTTATACCGCATTTTCCAATGGATCAAATGCGGTTTACAGAGAACACAACTTTGAATTGTACAAAGACAGTTACCCGTTTTAATGTAAATGAATATGTACTATATACAGTTGAATGAGAACAGGTAACTATATACAATTTAAATGAAAACAATTTTCTAATTAACTTTGTACTGTTGGTCCTGTAGATGTTGTGTTATGTTTGATAAAATAGAGCTATTCTGGATGATTTTTGTTAGGTGAGTGTTTGTGTTAGGTTAATTGTAGGGGTGTCTTGGTTCAGTTGTGTTTATAAAGCATATGAGGACAGACATAAGGATCTTGAGATGTTTAAATACCTCCGTGGCATAAATGTACAGGGGGAGAGCCTCTTTCAATTGAAAGCAAGTTCTGCTACGAGGAGACATGGGATGAGGGTGAAGGAGGATAGATTCAGGAGTGATATGTGGAAATATTTCTTTACGGAAACAGTGGTGGATCCGTGGAATAGTCTCCCAGTGGAGGTGGTAGAGATGAGGACAGTACTGAATTCAAAAAAGCACGGGACAAACACAGAGGATCTCTAAAAGATATAAAGGGGACTGCTGTAGTTGTTGATGTGGAAGGACAGATTAGATAGACCATGTGGTCTTTTTCTGTCGTCATATCTCTGTTTCTATGTTTGAGAGTGCTCATGTGCATTTCCAAATTGTAAGGTGAACAGGTGAGTTTTGAGATGCTTACGGAATGTGATTAGGTCATATATGGATCTTATGATGTTTGGGGGATTTTTCCAAAGGACAGGGGAGAAGTGGGAAAAAGCTCTGTTAGTTGATTTTCTGGATTTCTTGAAGTCAGAAGTTTGTTTTTGCTGTGTTCTCTTTGGTTTCGGTGGTTGTTTTTCTTGGTGAGTAATGTATTGAGGTATGATGGGGCGATATTTGCAGATGACACAAAACTATTTAAAGTTGTTAAAACCCAAGAGGATTGTGGAAAATTGCAAGAGGATCTTGATAAATTGGAAGACTGGGCATCAAAATGGCAGATGAAATTTAATGTGGACAAGTGCAAAGTTATGCACCTAGGGAAGAACAACCCAAACTATGGTTACACAATGCAAGGTTCCACATTAGGAACCACCACCCAGGAAAAAGATTTAGGCGTCATTGTGGATAACATGTTAAAACCCTCGGCCCAGTGTGCAGCGGCAGCCAAGAGAGCAAATAGAATGCTAGGTATCATAAGGAAAGGAATGGAAAATAAAACAAAAGATATTATAATGCCTCTATACCGTGCCATGGTGAGACCGCACCTTGAATATTGTGTGCAATTCTGGTCGCCGTATCTTAAAAAGGATATAGCGTTATTAGAAAAGGTTTAGAGAAGAGCCACCAAAATGGTAAAGGGGATGGAAGGATACTCCTATGAAGACAGGCTAAAAAGGTTAGGGCTCTTTAATCTGGAAAAGAGACGGCTGAGGGGAGATATGATAGAAGTCTATAAATTAATGAACGGAGTGGAACGGGTAAGCGTAGATCGATTGTTTACGTTATCAGAATATAGAAAGACTAGGGGACATGCAATGAAGCTACAGGGTAAACTATTTAAGACTAATAAAAGAAAATATTTTTTCACTCAACGTGTAATCAAACTCTGGAATTTGTTACCGGAGGATGTAGTAAAGGCTGTTAGTGTAGCTGGGTTTAAAAAAGGTTTGGACAAGTTCCTGGAGGAAAGGTTCATAAACCATTATTAAAAGGGACCCAGGATATCACTGCTTGACCCAGTACAAGCATTGCGGAACCTGTGTGTTTTGGGGAGACTGCTAGGTACGTATGACCTAGATTGGCCACTGTTGGAAACAGGATACTGGACTTGATGGACCTTGGTCTTTATATTTTTGATTAGCTTGAAGGCAGTGATTAGTATTTTGTGCTGTATGCGACTTTGAATTGGAAGCCAGTGAAGGTTGTAGAGAATAGGTGTAATGTGTTCAGATAAGTTGACGTTAGAGGTTATCCTTGCTGCAATGTCCTGGGCTAGCTGAAGTTGTCTTATAGATTGTTTGAGAGACCTTGGAGGGAGATATTGCAGAAGTCAAAGTGGGGTGTGACAATGGCATTGACAATGGTTTTGAAATCATGGGGTTAAGAGAGGAGTGGGCGGATTTGTTTAAGCATTCCGAGTTTGAAGAAGATTTTTTTTTTGTGGTTTGTTTGATGTGGGCTAGCATGTCAAGTGTGTGCTGTCCAGGGTTACTCCTAGGTATTTAACTTCGCTTTTTACTACTATGTTTGCATCTTGAATTGTGATGAATGCTGGGGGTTTGAAGGTTTGATTCTTTATTATATATAGGACTTCGGTTTTGTTGAGGTTGATATTGAGGTTTTGAGATTTTAACCATGTTGATGTCTCCGAAAAAACAATTTATGATTTGCTGAGGTGTAGGGTTGGAGATGTTAAATGGGAGGTATATCATAATGTCGTCGGCATAAAATATGAATGGAACTTTTTGAGGATTGTGCAGAGGGGTTGTAGATAAATGTTAAATAAAAGTGCGGAAAGAGCAGAACCTTGTGGGAGACCTTGTTCTTGTTTATATGTTCGGGAGGTATGTGGGCCAATGCGTACTTGCTGGGTTCTGTGTGACAGATATCTAGAAGGATATCACACAGAACCCAGCAAGTATTTCTAGATTGGTTTCTGTGTGATATCCTTCTAGATATCTGTCACACTGGCATGTCACACTGGCATAATCAACAGGTTCATCGTTGAAGGAGAAGAAATTGAAATTGTGAACAACTTTAACCTACTTGGATCAACTATCAATAAAGAAGCAACAAGCAGTCAAGAAATCAGACGACGCATTGCTCTTGGCAGAATGGCTATGAAAGAAAGATTCTCAAGAGCAGAGATGTGTCTCTCCATACAAAGATTCGACTTGTTCAAGCCATGGTATTTTCAATAACATCATATGGATGTGAAAGCTGGACAGTGAAAAAGACAGACAGGAAGAAAATTGATGCCTTTGAATTATGGTGCTGGCGGCGAATACTGTGTATACCATGGACTGCCCGAAGAACAAACAAGTCGGTACTAGAGGAGATCAAACCTAAGCTTTCTTTAGAAGCTCAGATGACAAGACTTCGACTTTCATACTTCGGACACATCATGCGAAGAGAGAGATCATTAGAGAAAGACATCATGCTTGGCAAGATAGAAGGTCAACGCAAAAGAGGAAGGCCAGCAATGAGATGGATTGCTACAATGACAGCAGCTACGGGTACCAGTCTGTCGTCAATGAGCCGCCTGACTGAAGACCGAACACAATTTAGGATAGCTATCCAGAGGGTCGCCATGAGTCAACTCCGACTCGACGGCACTTAACAACAACATCTGTCACACAGAACCCAGCAAGTACGCATTGGCCCACATACCTCCCGAACATATAAACAAGAACAAGGTCTCCCACAAGGTAAACCACTGGAGTACAGTATCTTTTATGCCGATCTGTTGTAGCCTGTTGAGCATTATATGGTGGTTTATAGTGTCAAAGGCAGCTGACATGTCTAAAAATAAAAGGAGAAATGCCTGTGAGGCGGTCAGTTAGGACAGTAAGGAGGGTCTCTATGCCGTGGTGTGGACGAAAACCATATTGGTTTTCATCCAGGGGTGCAAATGTTGGAGGTGTATTTGAACTACCTTTTCGATTAGTTTTGTCATAAAGGGGAGGCTGGATATTTACCTATATGAGGTAGAGGAATTCTTGTCAAGTGTGTTGTTGTTTAAAGATGGGGGTGCACTAGGGCATGCTTTAGGGGAGGGGGAATGTATTTCTGTTTGAGTGAGAGATTGACTATTGGGAGAATGAAGCAGGGTAGTTCAGTTTTTGTTGCCTTTATCCAGCTTACTGGACAGGGGTCTTGGTAGGATGTGGTGGTGGTTATTTTGGATATTAGGTTTTTAAGCATGTCTTTTGAGTTGGGTGGGAAAGTAGACCAGCCTGAGTTTGTGGTTACATGATTTATATTTTGTTTGGAGTTTGGTGGGGCATCAGATTTTAGTTTTTTTCTTTGTAGAAATTTGCTAAGGTTTGGGGATCTATGACTTGGCCATTTGGGTCATTTTTTGTTGGATTATTAGTTAAGGATTTTACAATTTCAAATAGCTGTCTTGGTCGGTTCAAGAATTTGGCTAAGATAGTGGAGTAGTGTTCTCTTTTTTTTTTGTGGTGTTGATAGTCTCTATATTGCTTTAGTTTGGCTATATATTGTGCTTGATGCATTAGCGATTTTGATTTCATTGTCTTATATAGTTCCCTTGGTCTATTCAGTGATTTCATTAGAAATCTAGTGTGTTTTTTTTCTTTCTTAAGATTGTTGCTGATATCTCTGTAGGACCGTAGAGTGATCATATATTGCATCCTGTCATCTAGGAGCTTGGATCTGCGCAAGGTTTTTGTTAGGGCCCTAAGGGCTTTGTTGTACCATATGTTAGTTTTTCTAGTATTTCCTTTACATGTGTTTGCTGGGGCAGCTGCAGCTTTAGCTAGTACTGATTTCCAGTTATCCAATAGTATATTGATGTCAGAGGTGTCATGGTTTGGCTGTGGGAGTATTTCTTGTAAGAATGAGTCTTTGTTGTATGTTTTTAAAGCGTGCTTTTGTAGTGTGATTGGAAATTTAGTTTGTATGTGTGATCCTGAAGGTGATGATGAAATGGTCAGACCAGGGGACAGCTTGGGTTTGGTAGTAGGGTGGAGCCTGTTTATCAAGTAAACTATCTATGAGGAATATTAAGCCTATGGTGTTTCCCTTGGTATGTATAGGGTATTTACAATTTGGATGTAGTCCATGTCGCTCATAACTCTTAAGGAATAAGCGTGCCTGTGAATTATGGATTGAGGCAAGATTGAAGTCACCTAGTAGGATTAATTCTTTATTAGTGTGTGTGGGAGCATACTATTTCTAGGATTGTACTTAAAGCATTGGTGTCCTGGGAATGAGGGTCTATATTCTAGGCAGAAAGTGGCATGTTTAGTTTCAACTAAAAGGATGTCCAGGGTTTCATTACTAATATTAGCTGTTAGGGAGGATTTTAGTGGGGGTTTTTTTTGCGAGTATCAGGACTCCACCTCCGTGTCTACCTTCTCTGGAGGTGTGGAAGATCAAAGTTAGGCTGCTTGATTTGATTGAGGGGGACTGTGTCTGTGTCCGGTAAGCCATGTCTCAGTGATTACATCCATGAAAATGACCCAGATATTATGCTAATCTAGAAGGATCGGGATTTTATTTTTAACTGATCCTAACACATTAATTAGGAAACAACTTAACATTGTAGAACTAGGGATATTGGCTATCCAGAAGTCTGGTTCATGGCAGGTAGTTGTGATGTGGATAAGCCTCTCATTTGGGTTATGTGTTGTACCTGACAATTTGTATCTCATTGTGCGATAATGGTATTGGATTATAGGAATGTTGTAGTGTTGGGATGGGTCGATTGCATGGGACAAAGTAGGTGCATATAGGGCAAACAGCATGGCTATACAGAGAATGGTCATATATGTCTTCAAATCCATTTTGATATTCTTAAGGTATGATGCAGTATTACTCAGGAAATCAGGGTTAGGGAGTGCTCTTGTAATTATTGAGATGTGTAGCAGAGTAGATCAGATAAGGTTCTGAGGAAGGTGGACGTTATGGTATATTATAGCTGTATAATATGAATATCATATATACATATGGATTAGGTTAGGGTAGCGGAGCCTGCCTTGAGCAAGGATGCTACCAAAATAAGTCTATAGTTTGCTTAGACGAAGGATGTTATACAGCGCTTATTATGCGGCATCGGTAGCTATTTGGTGAGTCTGTGTAACATAGTAACATAGTCAATGACGGCAGATAAAGACCAGTATGGTCCATCTAGTCTGCCTAGTAAGATGGCAAGAGTAGGAGCACCCGCCGCACCGTGCAGATCACCCCTCCCCATGGCTTTGTTTAGGGGTGTACCCACCATTCTGTGTAGGTCACCCCTATTTGTTCAGATATAAGAGATAGTTATGCTTATTTTGATTTTATCCTGCTGCTATAAAAGGATCACTATGTCTGTCCTATGCCATTTTGAATTCTGTCACTGTATTTGCCCCCACCACTTCCATCGGCAGGGCATTCCAAACATCTACCACCCTTTCAGTGAAAAAGTATTTCCTGACATTGCCTTTCAATTTACCCCCTTTCAGCTTCATGTTATGCCCTCTAGTTTTACATCTTCCCCGTCTTTGGAAGAGGTTTGTTTGTTCATTAATTCTTTTTAAGTATTTAAAGGTCTGAATCGTATCTCCCCTATCCCTCCTCCTTCAGGTACTTGGCCATTTCACTGAAGTCAGTGTTTTTGAAATCTAGGACTTTGAGCTTGCTATGATTGGACTGCACCTTGGCTTTTATCTCAAACCACACCGTGTGAAGATTGCTGCTGCTCACAGGGGCACCCATCCGAACATTCATAGTAACATAGTAAATGACGGCAGATAAAGACCAGTATGGTCCATCTAGTCTGCTCAGTAAGATGGCAAGAGTAGGTGCACCTGCCGCTCCGTGCAGGTCACCCTTCCCCATGTCTTTGTTTAAGGGGGTGAACCCACCGCTCCGTGTAGGACACCCCTATTTGTTGAGAAATTAGTTAAGTTTATTTTGGTTTTATCCTGTTGCTGTAAAGGGATCCACTATGTCTGTCCCATGCCATTTTGAATTCTGTCACTGTATTTGCCCCCAACACTGCCATCGGGAGGGCATTCCAAACATCCATCACCCTTTTAGTGAAAAAGTATTTCCTGACATTGCCTTTCAATTTACCCCCTTGCAGCTTCATATTATGCCCTCTAGCTTTACAGCTTCCCTGTCTTTGGAAGAGGTTTGTTTGTTCATTACTCTTTAAGTATTTAAAGGTCTGACTCATATCTTCCCTATCCCTCCTCTCCTCCAGAGTGTACATATTTAGTCTCTTATAAGGCTTCTGACGCAGGCTCCAAATCATTTTGGTCGCCTTCCTCTGAACAGTTTTCAGTCTTTTTACATCCTTTGTGAGATATGGTCTCCAAAACTGAACACAGTATTCCAAGTGAGGCCTCACCAGTGACTTATACAGTGGCATTCCTTTCGGCTGGTGATTGCTCTTTGTATGCAACCCAACATCCTCCTGGCTTTTGCCACTGCCTTGTCGCACTGTTTTGCCACCTTGAGATCCTCAGAAATAGTCACACCAAGGTCCTTCTGGTCTGTGCACACCAACCACTCGCCCCCTATTGCATACATTTCCTTTGGATTTCTGCTTCCCAAGTGCATGACACTGCACTTCTTCGCTATCACCTATCACTGTTGGTGAGCACTAAATCCAGCATTGAACTTTCCCTGGTTGGTTCCATCACCATGTGTCTAAGTACCACATCTTGGAAAGCATCCACAATTTTGTTTTTTTTTTTTTACTTCTTTCCAGATTTGCAGAAGGAGTAATCCAATCCACATCGGGTAGATTAGTCACCCAATACAATCACTTCCCCCTTTGTGGCTATCTTGGCAATATCTTTAATCAATTTGTTATATATTTCTTCGATTTGAGTCGGAGGTCTGTAGACTACACCAGTACGGATGACAGTGCCATCTCCTCTTTCCAACCCAATCCAGAGTGCTTCTTCTTTTCCCCATGCCCCCTGTATTTCAGTAGCTTTAATATTGCTTTTGACATACAAGACTGCTACTCCTCCTTTTCCACTTTCCCTGTCTCTTCTGAATAGATTATAGCCAGCTATAGCTATATCCCATTCATGTGATTCATTAAACCATGTTTCTGTAATGGCCACAATGTCCAAGTCCATTTCAGCCATTAGGGCTTCCAGGTCAGGAACTTTGTTGGCTAAGCTTCGAGCATTTTGTGCTCATTGCTTCCCAGCATTTAACTGGCTTGCATGTATTTTGAATTGATTTTGTTCTGCACACTTCTTCCCACTTGTTGATGTGTGGTTTAAAAGTGTGGCTGTTTCTGATGATGATCTGCTTTTGCCAGGAGTGACGTCCTGAACTTGTCCTTCCCCATCAGTCATCCCCTTGTTCTAGTTTGAAAAATTCAGGCATTATGTGGATATGCATTTACTTAGAATTCTTTTCCCTGCGACAGAGAGATGTAGTCCATCAGCACAGTATAGTTGGTCCATCTGTTATCCCAGTCGCCTATAAATCTGAATCCTCCTTGTTTGCACCAGGTCTGGAGCCATATATTAAAGCTGTTTATGTGATGCCTTTCTGCCCCCTTACCAAGAACAGATAGAACTTCTGAGAATGCTATAGTGTTAACATTGGGCTTGAGTTTCTCTCCCAGAGCCTGGAGATCCCTTTGAACTGCAGAGGCACTGTTTCTAGCCAGGTCATTTGTACCCAAGTGGATGACATCAATTTTGGAGTGCTCGCTTTCTGCGCTATGTACATCAACAATTTGGTTTGTATTCCTGCTGGCTGAAGAGCCTGGGAGGCATTTGACTATCTTCTCTCCTTTGAACTGTGTTCCCAAGTTGGTGCCTCTGATGATGGAATCTCCAAGTAGTAGTAGTTGTTTTCTGTTTTGTGAGTTTTTCTTCATATTTGGTGCTTTATCAGTAGAATTGGGCATTGACTGTCTCATTTAATGGTCCTTCAGTTTCCATGGATTGGGCATCCTCATTAACCAAAGCAGAGAAGGCATTATGAAGGGATATCTCTTGATGTATAGGGTGTCTCTGCGTTACAGGTCGCAATCTACCAGAGCCCACTGTGATCCATTTGTTCCTGGGATGTTTGATTCTTTGTGGCAGCGGTGGTGGACTTTGTTCGGTTTGTATCCTAGAAGAGGTGCATTTCATTGCAGCTAGTTCTTCCCTTAGTAGAGTCAATTCTTTATGCATGGCAGCTAACTTGAGACATATAGGACAAGCTCTTAGGTTCCAAATGATTCTTCTCGGAATGAAAGCACCACAGTTGCACTGAATACACGACATGCTGATAATGTGATCCTAGACGGAGAAGAAGAAAAGATGGGTTCAACACCTAATTAAAAGGTATGTGACCACTATATAAGCAATGTGACCCTGAGGTGAGGGGTAAGGTGAGCGGGAACCTAAGTGTCCCTGGCCAGTACATGAACTGAGGGCACACTCAGATATCTGATTTAAAGGCTACTCAAGGAATGTAGGCAGTCAGAATATTCCCAAAAATGAATGTATATCCAACAGTTACATTCTATATTCCTTATCGTTCCTCCAGTTTAGTCCTCCACCTCTGGGTTGTGCACCTCCTGCAGCTTGGAGACTGGGCATGTCAAAGTCGTGACATCACTGGATATAGCCTGCTGGTATCTCCCATCAGCCTCCAGTGTGTCCAGTCTCCATGCAGCAGGAGGACATAGTGAGCCTAGCTTCTGGGCTCACTTGGGGGGAACAGATAAGGAGCATTTAGTGTGACAAATTCTATTCTGATTTACTTTTGATTTTTACTTTTAATTTTACTTTTAATTCAGTTAAATGGCAATCGGGGATTAATTCCCTTTAGTTATTAGGAACAAATTTCCTTATATTTACAGTAATTTTAAATTTGAGCCTGGCTCTTTAAATTAGTAGCAGCTCTCGCCTTCCCTCCTTGTCAATTATTTTCACTTGCTGCAGGCATTCACCGGTGCAGATCTCTCTCCCTGGACTGTACGGGAGAGAGCTCCGGGACCCATACAATCACACTGAAGCTGTGTGAGACGGAGCCTCTGTGTTTCTGCGGGATTTTAATTTTACTTTGTGGAACCGGCTGAGCGGTCCTCGCCGCGGCTGCCAAGCTCATCAGCGCGGCTTGAGGATCGGAGGAATTCAAGGCGGTAGGAGCAGGCTGCGTGGATTTCGGCCCTGCAGGTAAGGCCTTCGGGCTCAGTCGGTCTGCTGAGGCCTCCTTTTTGCAGCGGCTATTCTTGGCACCAAAATTCATTGGCGAAGGGGCGCCCATTTTCTCTCTAGTTATTTGGACCGCATGGCGAGAGTTGCAGGGAGCTGCCTGTGTGAGGAAGACAACAGGTAGAATAGCTAGATTTTTGGGCCTAGTGTTTCTTTCTTTTGTTTGTAGGTTTTTTGAGGCTCGGGGGGTTCCTCAGCCTTAAGGGAACTGTTGTCAGTCCTCTTTATTTTTAAGTTTATTCTTAGTTTTATAGGACAGCAGTTTTGGCATTGATCTCTGATACCACATGTTCTTTTCCTCCTAATCATGTCTCTGAGGAGCATCTGTTAAGTCCCGGGATACTGGGCAAATTGCCAGCTTTTAGGTTCAAGAGCAGAGCCCTAACTTGTAGTTGGAAGGAGGGACAGGCTGGAAGTGTGCTTTTGTGTTTTCTATAGTGAAAGTTGCCCAAACGCTTGTGGTTTCACAGGGACAGGTTTAGGAAACCTTAGGATATAAAAAAGTATGTAACAGTTAACTGTCAACCAAGACGTGCCTGTGCTACGGTCTATGGCCACCAGAGGGCAGCTGGTACACTCAATAGTGCCTTTCTGTGACCGTGTGTATGTAGCCATATCAGATTGATCATTCTTTGCAAGACAGGGAAGAAATAACCACAGGGCCACCTCATGGGCTCTCAGGGGTTAGTGATTAAACAAGCAACTGATTAAATATTCCTATCAAATGGTATATAATACATGACCATAGCAGAAGGAAAATCACTATTAGAACATATTGAATAAGACGGGTACAGTTTTTCTGAAATATGCAAAAATTAACCCGGCTGCAGAATGTGGATTAAAAATTTAAAGTAGGCCTTCAAAGGGTTAATTAAAGCTCTTAACTTCTCTATCGTTTGTTGGGCTCTGGTGCCCTAAAGGCCACCGGATGGCAGCGCTGCTCATGAATCACATATAGTATTCAGTGCCCCCATCCCTGGGGGTGGAGGGTGGTAAAATACAAAATCGTATTACTCTTCAGGTTCACACAGGCAGCAACCTCTAAGACCTCCATTTGCAAGGTTGTCGGTGTATCTTACTGCTATTTCTCTGACTGCAGGAAGGCCGGGGGGGGGGGGGGAGGGTGCCTGTGCGTTTCATAGCTCCACTTAGCATGCCCTTCCCAGGAAATTCTCATCTATTTCTAGAGCAGGATTTCAAAAAGAAAAATAAACTCTCTTTAGTGAGAGATAGCCTTGTTCATTTTTAGCTAACACTGTTGATTTATTCGGTGGCCTTTTGCGTCCTGACCCCCAAGGTCGGGACACTGTTTGCTTCCAGGGGCTCTACGCTCTATTTCGCTCTTCAGCTCCCTGGCAGATGCAGCAGGCTGGCAGGGGGTGCACAACGCGTCCTGCAACGCTGAATCCCTCAGGATAAGGGGGAAGGAAAGCTGGGTGCAGGGGGGCTGGTAGCTTCTTGCAAAGCTATAGGAGCAGTTCAGGTAATTTTAGCTGATCTGCTTTGATTTCATTGGAGTTGGCAGAAACTTGGTTTTTGGAGTCCTATACTTTTTTTTTTTTTTTTCCAAGCATAGCTATGTTGATTTACAAGAATCTCCTTCCGCTATCCATAGAAGGTCCTATAAAGCGTTAAAGTCGGTTTATATGGCAGGGTAATATTTTGGCTTAGCTGCTGTGACATAGCGCTGTGATCCGCTGTAAACATATTCAAGTCAAAAGGAATTATGGTGATAACTCTCTTGGACAGTTGTAACAGTTGCTTGGGTGAGCGCCATGGCCAGTCCACAGATGTGGAATGCTCTGCCATAAGCATTATGTCATGAGAGGGGTTTTATAGTTGTGTGGTTTCTTAATGGAAAATATTCCCATTTAGTTTGGCTTTGCCCAAATTATAAGATTTTACGGTAGATTTGTAATGTCTTAATTTTGGCTATATGTGGTTTAATTTTACATATGGAAAAGGCAGCTCAGTGGAGAGAGGTTGCAAAATAAAACTCTGGCCTTTGAAGCTATCTATGCTCCCATTCCATTTATCAGAGGTTCTCCAGTACGGAGAGTATCTTCTAGTGTTCAGCGAATGCCTTAATGGGGGCCAGAAGCATGCAGCCAGGCTAGTTCTCTAGCAGCAATATCAGCAGCTCAGATTCTAGTAGGCATACATCATATGCTGGGCTTACAAGATGGCTTCCATGCTGATCGGCATCAGCCAAGATGGCTGCCAGTTTAGACTGTGAATGTGGAGGCAGCCTGGATGAGGGACCCTGCGTTCTCTAGAAAATGCCCTGCATACACTGAATCATTTAAATTAGATCAGCTACTGGCAGGACACAATGCACTCTCGCATGCTTTTTTGCTTCAGTGGTCTAAAAGTGGAGTCTTTACCAGGTGGTATAATGGGAACTTGTCTGCAGTTTCTCGGCTTCTTCATTGCTGACTCAATTGCCACTGCGGAATGAGAAAGCTGTATTTCTTAACACCAGGTGCTAGTTGAACTTAAAATATAATGTCCATCTTTGTGCAGTCAGACGGAATGGGGCGTTACTCTAGCAGGAAGGCCGTGGATTAGTATGCCTGTGATTGGGAGTTCTTTCTACTTCATATTGTTGGCACAGAAAGAGCTTCTCTTAACATATGCTGAAGGAATTTTTGGATAAGAGATGTCTTTGTGAAAAAAAAAAAGAAAACAAAAAAAAGTATTCAGCTGTCCTGAATTCGCCTCTTCTTGATTGACATTTTGAGGCTAAGCAGGGGCAGGCCTGGGTACTGCATGGGTGGGTGCACACCTTGCATTACCAGGGGGTGTGGACTCACTGTATGGAAGAGAGCCCTAGCAATCTTCTTTAGCACAAGATAGGAAAGTAGATGGTTCACTGAAGCGATCGTTGGGGGTAATGCTCTGTCCTTACAAGCTCCCATTTGTGGAGCCTGGGGGGGCGAGAGCATGCTTCAGGTGGTCACAGTGTTTACGGCAGTCTACTCGCCTGGAACAGGAAAGGATCAGGGAGTTGAATCGACTAGAGCCTGATTTGCTTTGTGGCAAATGTGCATTGTGGTTTAATTCGAGCGCTTGCTAATATTATTGGCTTCCTTGGGGTTCACCCGAAGGTCTCTCTGGTGGTGGAATGGGGCGACTGATCGTCCAGGTCGAGGCTCAGTAAGCTCCCAGTTAAGTCTTTGTCTTGTCCTTTCCCCGTGGGCTCTCATAGGGCAAGTAGTTAGCGTATCGAGGCTTTCGGGGAAAGGTACTCTTGGTAGTGCCCAGTTGGACGAGACGGCCGTACTAGGCTGATCTCATTCGCCTACTCGACGGGCATTTCCTAGAAGTTGTTGGTAGAGGACGTTCTGCTGTGGCTAGGTCCGCAGCGAATGTCTCAGGTGGATCGGTGCCCACCTACGGTTTGGCCTTTGAATGGGCGGGGCTGAAGAAGAAGGGTTATTCTGCGGCAGTCTTCGCCACCTTGTTGAGAGCAAGGAGGCAGGCTGCGTCTGGTACATCGGTTCGTGCTTAGCACCTTTTTGAAGGCTGCTGTTCATGGTGGCAAGTCCGGGCAACAAAGGTGTCTGTATCCTTGGTCTGAGTTCTCTGCAGGACAGTGTCTGAAGGAACTAGTGGCCAGTTCCTTAGAGGGTCCAGCTGGCGACTGTTTCTGGCTGTAGAGGTTCTGTGGAGGGAATAGCGCTAGGTCTTCGGATCGATGTGTGGCGTTTCCTTAAGTTGGGACCCGACTGCGCTCCTCAAGGAGAGTTCGGGTGCCGCCGTGGGATACCGATTGGGCCTTAGAGGCGTTAAATAAAGAGCCCTTTGATTCTTTACTCCAGGCATCGGTAAAGGATTTGCTGTTATAGACGGTGGCTTTGATAGCTCTTTGTTCGGCACGACGAGTTTCAGAGTTTCAGGCGTTGTCATGTAATGAGCCGTTTTCACCCTTTTCTGGATAGAGGGTGGTGTTTGCGACCAGTCCCATCGTCCTTCCAAAAGGTGGTATCTGATTTTTCTCCTGAGTCTATTGGTTTCTCTTCCAGTTCTCGGTTTTTCTGGAAGGGGAGGTTGTTATTCGTAGCTTACGCCGATAAGAAACACAAAATGCAGGGTGCGGCGTTCGTTTCTTTGTTTTTTGTGTGTTGGTTGGAGGTCCTCGCGAAGGGGAAGCAGCAGCAAAGGCGGCCATTTCATAGAAACATAGAAACATTGAAACATGATGACAGAAAAAGACCACATGGCCTATCTAGTCTGTCCTTCCATAACTACAACAGTCCCCTTTTTACCTTTAGAGATCCTCTGTGTTTGTCCCATGCTTTTTTTGAATTCAGTTACTGTCCTCACCTCTACCACCTCCACTGGGAGACTATTCCACGGATCCACTACTCTTTCCGTAAAGAGATTCAGGAATGATATGCGGAAATATATCTCCCTTCACTCTCATCCCATGTCCCCTCGTAGCAGAACTTGCTTTCAATTGAAAGAGGCTCTCTCCCTGAACACTTATGCCACGGAGGTATTTAAACATCTCAATCATATCACCTCTATCCCGCCTTTCCTCTAAGGTGTACATATTAAGATCCTTCAGTCTGTCCTCATATGTTTTATAATGAAGACCACTAATCATTTTAGTAGCCACCCTCTGCACCGACTCCATCCTGTTCACATCCTTTTGAAGGTGCGGTCTCCAGAATTGCACACTATACTCCAAATGAGGTCACACCAAATACAGAGGCATTATCACCTCCTTTTTTCTGCTAGCCATTCCTCTCCGTATGCACCCAAGCATCTTTCTAGCTTTTGCCGTCACCTTTTCTACCTGTTTAGCTACTTTAAGATCATCAGACAAAACCACGCCTAGGTCCCACTCTTCTTTAGGGGACAAAAGTACTTCACCCCCTATACTATATTGCTGCAGCCCAAATGCATGACCTTACATTTTTTAACATTAAATCCCAGCTGCCAAATTCTAGACCATTCTTCAAGCTTAGCTAGATCCCTCCTCATGTTATCTACCCCTTCCTGGGTGTCTGCTCTATTGAAGATTTTGGTATCATCCGCAAAGAGGCAAACCTTACCTGAAAGCCCTTCCGCTATATCACTAACAAAGATGTTAAGAAGAATCGGACCAAGGACAGATCCCTGGGGCACACCACTGATAACATCATTCTCCTCAGAGTGAGCTCCATTTACTTGTACTCTTTGTCGCCTCCCACCCAACCAATTTCTAACCCAAGCAGTAACTTTAGGGTCCATCCCTAGGGTGCGCAGTTCCAGGCGGGTTGTCTCACCTCCGATGTGTTTTCAGATTCTCCAGTGTTGTGGCTGCCCTTGATGAGGTCTGTGAGGGGGATCCTTCTGCAATGTGGTGTTTTTAATGTCGTCCTCTGCTGGCGATGAAGCTGTGGGCGGAGCACCAGTCCACGTGGTGGTGATCGGGGAGCAAGGAGCGGTTACGGGTGGGTTTTCTTATCTCCGATGTCTCATCTATTTGGGTTTTTTAGGAGTCTTTGATTTCTTATTTCTGGTTTGGTGATTTGTCAAGGGCGATGTCCTGGGGGTTGGTGTTTTTCTTTGTGTTTCGGTTCCCGCTACAGGGCTCGCGCCTAAGGGCCATGCCAAAGTGCCCTTTGGCGTGGCCCGCCAGGCGTGGGTGTGCCCGAAGAGGATCTGTTTTTTTTTAAATGTTCCTCCCGCTTTTTGCCGCCATCCCAGGGGCCTCCTCCCTGTTCTGTGTCTTCTTCGTCCCGAGCGACTGCACGGCTGCAACCAGCCAGGCCCCGGTATTGTGAACATTAACATGGCAGACATAGACAACAAAGAACAGACTGAATTGGACCAACAAGACATGGAAGGTGTTGAAGACGCGGAAGAAGAAGAAACGGGTGAAGATGCAAACAACAAAGCTTGTCAGTTCACTGTGCAGGTGATGCAGAATCCTCAGATTCTTGCAGCCCTTCAGGAGAGACTGGACGGCCTTGTAGGTACATCTACAGAATAAATAGAAAGTTTGCCTAAAGTAGTTAAGAGGCGTGTGAATGCCCTCAAGAATCTGTAAGTTAAATGTGCGCAAATTGAAGCCAAGTTCTATGAGGAAGTTCATGAATTGGAACGAAAATATGCTGCTCTTTATCAACCCTTGTATATGACAAGAGAAGTGAAATCATCAATGCAATTTATGAGCCCACAGAGGAGGAATGTGAATGGAAAACAGATGAAAAGGAAGAGATTTCAGAGGAAATGAAAGAAAAGGCAAAACTTGAAGAAGAAAAAAAGGATATAGAGAAAGAAGATCCAAAAGGAATTCCAGAGTTTTGGCTGACTGTCATTAAGAATGTTGACTTGCTGAGTGACATGCTTCAGCAACATGACGAAGCTATACTGAAGCATTTGAAAGACATTAAAGTGAAATTCTCAGAAACTGGGCAACCTATGAGTTTTACATTAGAATTTCACTTTGAATCCAACGACTACTTTGTAAATGAAGTGTTGACAAAGACATACAAAATGAGGTCAGAGCCTGATGAGTGGGATCCTTTTTCCTTTGATGGGCCTGAAATTATGGGGTGCACAGGGTGCCAGATAGACTGGAAGAAAGGAAAGAATATCGCATTAAAAACAATCAAAAAGAAACAGAAACATAAGGGCCATGGCACAGTGAGAACAGTTATAAAAACTGTCCCTAACAGTTCTTTTTTCAACTTCTTAAACTCTCCAGAAGTTCCTGAAAGTGGTGAATTGGATGATGATGCAGAAGCAATCCTAGCTGCAGACTTTGAAATTGGTCACTTTTTATGTGAGCGTATAGTCCCACGATCGGTGTTATACGTCACAGGGGAGGCTATTGAAGAGGATGATGATGATTGATGAAGAAGGGGAGGAGGCAGATGATGAGGAAGGGGAAGAAGAAGCAGACGAAGAAAACGATTCTGATTATGAGCCTAAGAAGGATCAAAACCCAGCTGAGTGCAAGCAGCAGTGAGCAGTGTATATGTGGCTTTGAAGATTACCTGCACTGTAATAGCCTAAATACAGCTATTAGTTACAGCCTTATGTTTTGTAATTCTTGGTAGAATAAAGTAAACAAATTTTTTGTTAAAGAAAATTATAAATAAAATCAAGCATTGATGGAACATTTCAAAAAATAGGCTCATTTTACCTAGCATTTGTATAATCGAGATTCTCTGCCAGATATAAGTGCAGAAAACCTTGTTCTCCACACTCAAAAAAAAAAGACTTAAATCACTGCTACATAGTTTGGTTCTTGTGAAGTCTCTTGTCATGTAGCTATTAGACTGCAGCTGTGAAGATGATGAAAACGACCAGTGTTTAGAGATTCGCCTCCTGAAGAACCAGCCAAAGTATTTCAGCCCAGTAAACCAGGTTTGTCTGCTTGCACTAGCTGTGCCTTCATTACTTTGTTCTGGAAATGCATTGAATTGTTATTAACTAGAAGACAAATTTTGAATTTGATTACTTCTGAAAGATGAGTAAACTTGGTTAAGAACCTCCAACAAGACCATGTGTAATATTCATAGCTGTTTGCTTGTTATTGCTATGGGTTTTTGTATTTTACGTGACAGTGATCTACAAAGTAAAACCTAGTCACCATATTAAGGTTGTTTACCACTGGGGTGTGAATAAAACCTAATATTTTCAGAAAAAAAAAATGTTCCTCCCACTGCTGCGATTGGGCAGGAGCCTCCGATCGGGGGAGGGCTTCTCCTCCACCCGTTCGGGCGCTTCTACCCCGATTGGGGGAGCTTTTGCAAATGGCTGCCTGCCGGGGTTTCCCAGGGTTTCCCTCCAAAGAGGCGCTGCTTTTTAAAATGTTCCTCCTCCTGCCCCGATTGGGCAGGAGCCTCCGATCGGGTGAGGGCTTCTCCTCCACCTGTTTGGGCGCTTCTACCCCGATCGGGGGAGCTGTTGCAAATCATAAAATGAGTCTGCCAGGTAAGCTGTGCCTGACTCCAATTTGGCCGCCTCTGCGGGAAGCGGATGGGAAGCCCTTAAGGACGCAATAATTCCTTGTGTCCATCTTAAGCATGTGCGCTATGAATGCTCCACAGACTGAAGTTTGCAAGGAGAGGGTGTTAATATCAAAGGCCTTTTTTAACAACATTTCCACTTTCCTGTCCTGAATGTCCTTAAGCGCCAAACTACCTTTTACTGGAATGGTAGTCTTCTTAGTTACTACCGACACTGCAGAGTTCACCTTCGGAAACCGCAGGAGGTTCCTGTCCTCTGGGCATGGGTACAGCCGTGCCATAGTGTGTGTCCCTTTCAAGGCGGCCTCCAGCACGTCCCACTCATCCGGTATCATCTGCTGAATCACTCGGGGCATAGGGAACACCTTTTGTGTCTTCCTGACAGCTTGGAAGAGAGGATCCTCCAGCAGCACCTCCGTGTCCATATTAAGCGCTTTCAAGGAATGCGTTATCAATGCTGCGAGCTCTTCCCTTCGAAAAACCCGAACTATGAATGACCCCTCTGCCTGGGGGATCTCTCCTTCCTCCAGTTCCGTCGTCTCCTCTCCCGCCTTTTGTGCCAATAGGAAATCTTTTTCCTTCTCAGAATGAAGGGAGCCCATTTCGCCCCAAGGGTCCTCGGATCAGTCTCCAACTAGGGCCTAGTTCACCTAGTACTCCTCCTCCTGAGAGTGACCCCAGTAAAGGCCGCTTTTGTCCCTTGCCTTGCGCACCCTCTGATTCCCCTCCTCGTTGCTTTAGGTAAAACGCCTTGTGCAAGAAGTGGACAAACTCCGGTGAAAAAGTGCCCGGAATGTCTCCTTGCTGGTGCCCCAGAGCACGATTTAAGGGCTTTGCGGACTTCCCCGACTTCTTTGCACCTTGTGAACCAGGAGCCATCCCGTTGGAGTCCTCACCTGCTGTCCCTGCCTGAGCTGTGGGTAAGGGCATCCCATGGGCATCCTTAGCTGGAGAAGAGCCGTCGTTCTCCCCCGAGGAACCTGGCATGCCGTTTCTCTGGCCCTCGAGGAAGCCTTTCTCTGCTGACCTGACTTCCGCTTCACAAGTGTGGCAGATGCCAGTGGTGGACATAGAGCCCCTACGAGAGCCACATGTCAAACAGGTGCTCTTAAGGGGGCATCGCTGATCACCAACTACTGCAGGCACTTAAAATTACTGCTGTAATGTTTTTTAGAGAACTAAAAAACAAAAAATTAGCTGTTTCCTGGGACCATCTCCATAACCTCTGTTCTGCTGTCTTTTTTTTTTTTTTACATTCCGAAATGCGGGGAAAGAACAAAAAAACACATCTGCAGTCCCCCCGAGTCCATTAACCCATCAGCCTGCATCTCTCTGCCCGCTGAATAACTCCGTTCTAAAAAGAAAACTAAATTGTAGCTTAAAGCTGAAAAAAAGAAAAGTAAGGCAAACGCGATGTACCCAAAATGGAGCCGTTCTGCGCTGTGCGGGAAAATGCTACCAAGCACACCTTCGGCTGAGATTCGGGCCCCGGAGCTACCCTCTCACAGAGCACTCTCACCCTCGATGATCTTATTGCTGCTGCCTGCACTCCTGACGTGACACTCTGCTACGGGCAGAGCTTCGGCGTCATCAGGAGTGCTGATAAGTCAAGACTGGCTGTCTCCATCTCACTGTGGCACTGACAACTGATAGGGAGGAAGAGCAGAAGCGATCTCCTCTCTCTCCCTGGGATGCTTTCTGCTTGCTTGCACCTCCCCGGTTACCGGGGATCCTATGGTTCAAGGCCTGTTCAAGTTGCTCTGATAGTTTGTTTTTTTTTTGGTTTGTTTATTTGTGGGAAATCTTAGTGTTGGAGCACTAACAACCAAAGTGCCCAGTTTTCAAAGGGAACCTGCAGCCCAATTAAATACAATTTTCTTGTTTGTTTCTTTTCCAAATCTTGCTTTTGCCCCTTATCTATCCTTAACTGTTCCTCTAGTGAGTCTGACCTGTGGAATCGCCTCACCCCAGATGCTTGGAGACTGAGTTACTGGTTCCGGTGGGAGGTGCCACCGATATGTATAACATGATGTCACCAATCATGACATGCTCGGTCTCCAAGCTGCTGGTGAGGTGATACTACCCACAGGTGCTGGGCTGGACTTGAGGAATTATAAGGAGTATTTTCCACTACATTGTGCCATTAGAGACTTGTTTTCAGTGGAATGGGAGGTCCCGGGGTCTGGATTACGGGTCAGCTGTTCCATGGCGCCTCTCTATCCCATTGTACTGTGTGACATAGCAAGTCCTTCTGGCCCGGTAGAAATGCTTGAAAACCAGGTAGAAAGTGCAGGGCTGCAAGATAAACAAAGGCACATGGCTACCAGTTGTCAGGGAAACAAGGCACGAGAGAAGGAAACACGCCCCTGCTATCAGTTTAGCAAAGAGTCACGGGGAAAGTCTGAACACCTGCTAGGGGGTGGAGCCAGGCCCTACCCAGGAAGGCTGTCTCATAAGGAGGCCCCAGCAGGCAGAGAGGGGAAGGAGAGAGAGGAAAGCAGACTTCCGGTCAGAAGTTGGAAGGAGTTTTCAGCTGAAGGGAGGTCAGAGGCTCCGGCTGGGAGCTATCGAAGGAGCATACCAGACCAGCTGAAGCATACACGGGATTATAAGCAGCCAGGAAGGCATTTGGAAACTGCCTCACACAGGTTCAGCAGGGAACCAACCGGTATTTTTAAACCTCAGAGGAAGGCCTCCACAGCCAGGTCCCCAGGTAAGCCCAAGGGCTGGGATTACAGGAATCCATGTGAATTTAACAGCCTGGAAGGTTGGGGCTACGGTACTGGCTTTAGGCAATACTTAAACCCTGAATGTATTGAAAGGCTCAGGGTTGGAGAAAAGGGCGCGGCCCTAGAAAGAACAGGCCAA
The DNA here is from genome assembly GCA_033557465.1 of Ichthyophis bannanicus. Taxonomy (NCBI): domain Eukaryota; kingdom Metazoa; phylum Chordata; class Amphibia; order Gymnophiona; family Ichthyophiidae; genus Ichthyophis; species Ichthyophis bannanicus. The sequence continues at coordinate 62,997,172 of CM066045.1, forward strand.
ACTAATCCTAGCTCAGAGGTGGAACTTATGGACACAGAACCACCTTGTATGAATTATCCCACAGAAGAAATGGATTGCACGATTACTTTATCTGAACAGATAATATCTTTATGTTAGGAATTTATGGTGAAGAAAGTACAAGCTGGCTGTGAGGGAAACAGAGCTGTATGAAACCATGTGCTGAATTTCAACCTGCTGGAAAGAAAATGTTTATTTCACGCTGAAGGAAGCTATTCTTATGTTTGTCCTTTTTGCTGCCAGAGAGCAGATATTTTGTGTTACCTTTTTATCCTTGTGAAGTCCAACCCCGGGAGGGGAAATAAATCCCTTTTTGCTTGCAAACATTCTGAGTCACACTACTCTTCATTTGAACTGGTGGTAAACTACATTTCCCTACGAGCACTGCTCCAGGAAGTAGCAGAACATTGGTTTAAAGAAGGAACTTAAACTCCTTAACCCCTACCTACGGGTACTGGAAAGGGGAGGGATCACAATGGCGTAGTAGTTTGGATTTTACTCGGATTTAAAAGACACCTGGAAGGACAAGAGTCCAGCAGCAAGGAGCAGCTGATACCCAGGAGGAGCCGGTGCTCGACTGACTATCGGTCAGACAAAGAAACTACTTTCTCAGTGCTTGACTCTACACTGAGCCCAGGTAAAAGGGGCTAGGCATAAGTGTAGAGGGATAAACAGAGAAAGGTAGTGCACAGCAGTAGTGCACAGCAGCAGTGCACAAGTGAAAAAAAAAAAAAAAGAGGAAATTATTTTTTTTTTTGTGTGGACCGCACTTGGGTCTTTTTCTTGTGTCTTTTCCAGGTACCTGAGCAGCTGAAATGGATCCCCAAGAGATGTTACGATGGATGTCTCTCCAGTGGGACAAACAGCTGGAAATGACCCGCAGAGTCCAGGATCAAGCCATGGCTGCCATCATGGAACAACAAAAGCCGATGAAGGAATTAATGGAGCTGTTGGTAAAGAAGCAACAACAGGAGCCAGCAAGAGACTTGCCCGAGTATACCCGTGGGGTAGGACTGTTGGGTGGGGATGTCTTTAGGCTGGGACAGTTGTCTTCCACAGATAATGTGGATGAGTATGTGGACGCCTTTGAGCGTCTGGCAGAGGCAATGAAGCTGCCTAGAGAACAATGGGCTCTCAGATTTGCCATGTCCCTATCTGGAGAAGCCCTATTAGCTTATAAGTCAGTGCCTGTTGCATTAACAACTGACTATGAGGCGATTAAAAATGTGGTGAGGGATAGGCTCGGGCTAACACCTTCATTCTATAGGCGCCAATTTAGGAAGGCCGAGTTGAGGCCTGGAGAAACTCCAAAGGCCCTTTACTATAGAATGAAAGGGTTGGCCTGGAAATGGGTAAAACCGGAGCATAGAACGGTTGAATCCATAATGGATGAGCTAATTTTAGAACAATATTTAGAGGCAATACCAGCGGAAGTAAAAACCTTCCTTATGCTGCAGGACTGCAAAACTGCAGAGGAAGCAGCTGGTATGACGGAGCGGTATTTTGAGGCTGAATTTGCCAAAGCCCCAAAATCCAGCGCTCCAGGTGCAGCAATGGCTGGTGATAAGAGTAAGAATGTATCGTATAAATTGTCTGATGAAAATGTATATATGTCCAACATGAGGGGAAAATGTTTTAAATGTGGGGGCATAGGGCATTTTCAAAGGGACTGTGATGCACGCAGGGCATTAATAGCTGGTATTGGAAAGAAAGGCCAATCAGGGTTTTTGCTCCCAGTACAGGTGGAGGGTATAGAGGCCCAGGCACTGCTTGACTCTGGTGCTGACCATAGCATGGTCTCCCAATGGCTCTGGGAGGCCATACAAGCCCAGTCAGCACCAGGTCAAGCCGTGGGAAGGGTTAAAATAAGATGCATACATGGGGCATCTTACCATTACCCCTTATATGAAATAGGAATAAGCGGGCTGGGAACAGACGGGAAGATGTTGATGGCGGTGGTCCCCCGCCTTCCACAGAGCGTCGTCTTGGGTAAGGATTGGCCACCCTTTAGACAGGGGCTCGAGGAAGGTCTTACCACTGAACAGAATGTAATATCCACCCCCTGTGAAGCTCCCTCGGGGGAAGGAGAGGTGGAGTCCCAAGATTTACCTAGATTGGAGGCCATCGCGACTAAAGTCCCCTGCCCTCTGTTCGGAAAACCGGGGAAAAGTAGCCCACAATGCCCAGCCAAAGAAAGAATATAACTCCGGAAAAACCAAAGTTCCTATTGCAGTATTGTAAGATGTCAGTTCAGGCCAGGGGTCCCCAGTGAGTGTTGGAAGCTGCCGCAGGATACGACCTGTTTAGTGTGGAAGATAGGGTGATACCCAGGGGAGGGAAGGCCCTAATAAGTACAGGGGTGAAGGTCCAAATCCCGCCCGGATGCTATGGAAGGATAGCACCCAGGTCAGGCCTAGCCGCCAAATATTTTATAGACATAGGAGCTGGGGTAATTGACCCCGATTTTCGCGGAGAGGTAAAGGTGCTAATGTTCAATTTCAGTCAGGAAGAGTTCCAGGTGAAGGCAGGTGACAGGGTCGCGCAAATGATCTGCGAGCGCGTAGGTTTCCCGGAGGTGGTAGAAGTGGCCTCATTAACTCCCACGGGGAGAGGAGAAGGAGGATTTGGGTCTACCGGAGTGGGAGATTTAAAAGGGCTGACAGCTGTCACCGAAGAACAGAAGGAGGACGATTTTGGTCCTCAGCCCGCCGATTGGAGGGAAACTCCAGGGCCACGTATAGGGGACGGGTTATCAGGGCAACAGCAACAGGAACTTAGAAGGGTGTTAGATAGGTTCTCCGATGTCCTGATGACATTGCCAGGGGAAACCAGAATCGTTGCCCATGAAATTATTACGGAACCGGGAAAAATAATTAGGCAACGTCCCTATAGGCTACCAGAGGCACGGAAAAAGGAAATGATAGAGCAGGTAAGGGACATGCTCCGAATGGGCATCATCGAAGAATCCAGAAGCCCCTGGTCCAGCCCTATCGTGTTAGTGCCCAAACCAGATGGAAGTCTGCGCTTCTGTATCGATTTTAGACAAATAAATAATATCTCTGACTTCGATGCGTATCCCATGCCTCGAATTGAGGACCTATTAGACAAACTGGGCCAGGCGAAGTATTTGACCACATTAGACCTAACGAAAGGTTATTGGCAAATACCACTCACCCAGGCCTCCAAACCTAGGACAGCCTTTTCTACCCCGATAGGGTTGTTTCAATTCCGGCGTATGCCTTTTGGGCTTCACGGGGCAGCGGCCACCTGTCAAAGGCTGGTGGATCACATCTTACGGCCCCACCACGAATACGCCTGGGCATATATGGACGACATTGTCATCCATAGCACCACATGGGCCCAGCATTTGCCCAGGGTAGAGGCAGTCTTGAATACGCTAAGGAAAGCGGGTCTCACGGTGAACCCCGGGAAGTGTCTCTTCGCCGGCACAAAAGTGAAATACTTAGGCCACATGGTGGGAGGAGGGGTGGTAGAGCCCTTTAGCTAGTAAGGTGGAAAGCGTGAAGAACTTTCCACGCCCACTGAACAAAAGACAAATGCGGGGATTCCTGGGCCTGGTGGGATACTACCGCCGATTTATTCCCAGATTTGCGGAGGAAAGTGCCCTGCTAACAGACATGCTCAGGAAGAATGCCCCGAATAACCTCAAGTGGACACCGGAGGCGGAGGAAGTGTTCATAACGCTGAAAGACAGGTTATGTACAGCCCCGGTCCTTAGGGGGGTTAACTTTAACATGCCATTCTTGGTACAAACCGACGCTTCCGAAACGGGATTAGGAGCCGTAATGTCCCAGATATTTGAGGGTATTGAACATCCGGTGACTTACTTAAGTCGGAAATTGTCCAGAGCGGAACAGAAGTATTCTACCGTAGAACGCGAGTGTCTCGCAATTAAGTGGGTGATAGAGTCCTTGCGGTTTTATTTGACAGGCCGAAAATTTTATTTGATTACTGACCATGCGCCCTTAAAATGGTTGCATCAGATGGGAAACACTAACGCCAGGTTAACCCGATGGCATCTAGCGTTACAGGCTTATGATTTTGTGGTGCAGCACCGAGCGGGTAGACTGCACAGTAATGCCGATGCCCTTTCTCCGATTACGTGCTGTCCGTCACAGGTTACGGCAGCCCGTAATATTTTAAGTGGGGGGATCTGTGACATAGCAAGTCCTTCTGGCCCGGTAGAAATGCTTGAAAACCAGGTAGAAAGTGCAGGGCTGCAAGATAAACAAAGGCACATGGCTACCAGTTGTCAGGGAAACAAGGCACGAGAGAAGGAAACACGCCCCTGCTATCAGTTTAGCAAAGAGTCACGGGGAAAGTCTGAACACCTGCTAGGGGGTGGAGCCAGGCCCTACCCAGGAAGGCTGTCTCATAAGGAGGCCCCAGCAGGCAGAGAGGGGAAGGAGAGAGAGGAAAGCAGACTTCCGGTCAGAAGTTGGAAGGAGTTTTCAGCTGAAGGGAGGTCAGAGGCTCCGGCTGGGAGCTATCGAAGGAGCATACCAGACCAGCTGAAGCATACACGGGATTATAAGCAGCCAGGAAGGCATTTGGAAACTGCCTCACACAGGTTCAGCAGGGAACCAACCGGTATTTTTAAACCTCAGAGGAAGGCCTCCACAGCCAGGTCCCCAGGTAAGCCCAAGGGCTGGGATTACAGGAATCCATGTGAATTTAACAGCCTGGAAGGTTGGGGCTACGGTACTGGCTTTAGGCAATACTTAAACCCTGAATGTATTGAAAGGCTCAGGGTTGGAGAAAAGGGCGCGGCCCTAGAAAGAACTGGCCAAACTAATCCTAGCTCAGAGGTGGAACTTATGGACACAGAACCACCTTGTATGAATTATCCCACAGAAGAAATGGATTGCACGATTACTTTATTTGAACAGATAATATCTTTATGTTAGGAATTTATGGTGAAGAAAGTACAAGCTGGCTGTGAGGGAAACAGAGCTGTATGAAACCATGTGCTGAATTTCAACCTGCTGGAAAGAAAATGTTTATTTCACGCTGAAGGAAGCTATTCTTATGTTTGTCCTTTTTGCTGCCAGAGAGCAGATATTTTGTGTTACCTTTTTATCCTTGTGAAGTCCAACCCCGGGAGGGGAAATAAATCCCTTTTTGCTTGCAAACATTCTGAGTCACACTACTCTTCATTTGAACTGGTGGTAAACTACATTTCCCTACGAGCACTGCTCCAGGAAGTAGCAGAACATTGGTTTAAAGAAGGAACTTAAACTCCTTAACCCCTACCTACGGGTACTGGAAAGGGGAGGGATCACAACTGGAAGAGGACTTCTTGAGGCTTCCAAAGGTGGATGCTCTGGTTTCTGCCATAATGAAGAAAACAACTATCCTGGTAGAGGGCAGAGCAGGTTTAAAGGATGCCCAGGATAGGAAGTTGGAAACTGTGTTGAAACAATCTTTTAAGCTCTCTGCCTTGGCATTACAGGCCTCAATTTGTTGTTCCTATGGCACACTTGTATGTGCTTATGATGGGCTCATGGTTTGCCCAAGTCTGCTATGGAGTCTCCAGAGGGCCTTTCGGAAGTAGCTAAGTTAGTCGGAGTCGGCTTATCTGGCAGATGTGATTTATAATCTGATAAGGGTCTAGGCTAAGAATATGGTCTCTGTGGTGATGGTGAGATGTCTCTTGTGTTTCTGGAATTGGGCAGCAAATGTAGCTTCTAAAACCTGGCTCAGTAGGCTTCCTTTCTAGGTGTAGCTGCTTTTTGGAGAGGTGCTGGAAAAGTTGGTAATGGATCTGAGAGAGTCTAAAGTCCTAATTTTGCCAGAGGAAAAATTTTGTGGTGGAAAGTCTATAGCCCCTCCTAGAGGGCATTTTAAAGAGGTTTGAAGATTCAGGGCTTCACATTTTGGTACCTTTCAGTGATCCCAGTATCCTCCAAGGAGCCAGCCCTTTTGAGGGGGTCTGGGAGAAGGAAGGGGGAACTATTCAGCTGGGGTTTTGGGGGGCCTCAAGAAGTCCCAATGAAGCATTGCGGGCCCATGTGGAGTTAGTTCCAGTAGGGGGTCATCTGCAGACTTTTTACTCTGTCTGGGTCCAGATTATATCCGACCAGTAGGTTCTAGAAGTCATTCATGAGGGTTATGCGCTTCGAGTTGGTGTGGCCCTTCTTGGACACCTTTTTGCTGTTGCGATGCAAAGCTCTGGCCAAGGCAAGGGTGGTGGCAGATACTTTCGAGAAGCTGCTTCAACTTGAGGCGGTGATCGAAGTTCTCCCAAAAGAGTGCAGTCTCGGTTGGTATTCAATTTTTTGTGGTTCCCAAGAAGGAAGGGTCTTTTCAGCCTCTTCTGGATTTGGAACATGTCAACCAAGCCTTGCGAGCGCTGCATTTTCCCATAGAGATGATGTGGTCTGTCATTGTGGCTGTGCGGGAAGGTGAATTTCTGACTTCTCTGGATCTTTCCGAGGCATATCTTCACATTCCCATTTGGCCAGATCATTAGTGTTTAGGCTTTGCAGTTCCACTGGGACATTTTCAGTTTTGAGCCTTGCCTATAGACCTTGCTACGGCGCCTCACATCTTAATGAAGGTGATGGTGGTAGTAGCAGTTGCTCTTCAGCATGAGAGAGAGTTGGTACATCTCTGCCTGGCTACTGGCTGATCAGGGCAAAGTCTGTGCAGGAGAGTCAAGAGGCGCGGAGAGAGTGGTGTCTTTTCTCCAACAGTTAGGTTGGATCATTAATTTGTCTAAGAGTCATATGCAGCCGACTAATGATCTGGTCTATTTGGGGGCTCGTTTCAACATTTATTAATTTAATTTTATTTATTTAACAGGTTTTGTGTACTGCCTTCTCCTTCAATCAAAGCGGTTTACATAGGAACTAAGATTACATCAGATTGTTTAAATAAAACTAGGTCAGAGGATAAGGGGACATGCACTAGAAGGGGAAGGGGGTACCCGAGGGGTAACTATGTACAGAGAGGTATATATACTTATGCATAATATTTACAGGGTGTTGTTAGTTTGAGGGGCTGGGTCTATTGGAAGGGGGAAGTGGCAGAAAAGGAAGTACGTTAAGTGATGGCTCCATAATGTTCAGTGAAGAGAGAGGTTTTGAGCTTCTTTCCGAAGTCCTTAGTATCAGTGGCGGCCCTGAGATCTTGAGGGAGGGAATTCCACAGGGTGGGTGCAGCCAGAGTTAGGGCTCTGCCTGATGGTGGAATGTGTGGTTTTGAGGTAGGTGATGGGAGTTTGGGTGGTATCTATTGTGCTGCAACGTTTGGGTCTTGTGCTTATGTTGCAGGTTAGATTAATTTCTCTACCTCCGGAGCGGATCCAGAAAGTGTAAGGCCAGCTGCAGACGTTCCGCAAAATGCAGTCTTCTCATGCATGGGACTACCTGCAGTTGCTGGGGTCCAAGGCGCTGATATTGTATCTGGTTCTATGGGCCAGAGCACACATTCGGCCTTTCCAAGAGCACATGTTGTCTCTGTGATCCCCTCAGAAGCATTCTCTGTGTCGGAGGTTGCACTGCTTGGAGGAGACTAGAATGAATCTGCTGTGGTGGCTGGACTCTGCCAAGTTGACTGCAGGGATGTCCCTAGAACCTTCCAGATTGGGTGTTTGTTACCACCAATGCCAGCATGTACGGTTGAGGCGCACACAACCAGTCTCAGGTGAGACAGGGGCAGTGGTCTTGGGAGGAACAGAGCTGGTCCATAAATCGCTTGGAGAGGCAAACAGTGTTTTCAGGTTCTACAGGTCTTTTGCCCTGTGGTTCAGCACATGGTGGTGAGGGTCTTTTTGGACAATGCAACCACAGTAGCTTACATCAGTCAGCATGGCGCTACCATAAGTACGGTGTTTGGAGGTGGAGCTTCTGCTTCACTGGGCAGGGACTCGCCTCTTGGCACTATTGTCAGCTCACGTATCTGGAAAGGAAAATGTGCAGTCCAATTTTCTTAATTGACATCGATTGGAGCCAGTGGAGTGGTCTCTGGCGATCTCTGTGTTTCAGCAGATAGTGCGTCATTGGGGGATGCCAGTCATGGATCTGATGGTGGCTACGAACAATGCCAAAGTGGATTGTTTGTTCAGCCAAAGGCGAGAGAGAATGTCAGAGGGCCTGGATGCTGTAGCTCAAAAATGGCCAAGCGGCACTGTCCTGTATGTGTTCCCTCTCTGGCCACTGATAGGCCATGTACTTCAGAGCATAGAGTCCCTTTGGGTCTGGTGATCTTGATGGCGCCATATTGGCCTCAGACGGCGTGGTATGCGGATCTGGTATGGTAGAAGGTAGACAGCCCGTGGTGCCTTCCGATGATGGACAGTGTGCTTTCTCAGGATCCAGTTCCCATGCCAGACATGAGTCTATTCGCATTTATGGCCTGTCTCTTGAAAGGATTAGTCCAAAAAAGAATGGAGAAAAGCACGGCCATACCAATTGATATTGTCAAAGAACAAATTTTATTAAAATAATTCTATAAAAGAGACCCAACTTGGTCAAGTTTTGACTATGAGCCTGCATCAGGGGTCAGTATATCATATTATTTAAAATATCTTCTTCTTGATTTTACACCACTGAGTCAATGAATCGTATGTCAGTTGCAGAAAAGCAGCTGTAAATACACAAATTGACCTTGAGCGTCTACCAAGCGCTTAATAGACGCTGAAGGTGAATTTGTGTATTTCGAGCTGCTTTTCTGCAATTGGGATACAATTCATTGCATCAGTGGTGTAAAATCAAAAGACAGCATCAGTTGGAGTGGGATGCTTTTCTCCACCTTTTGTGGACTTGCTTGTACGACTACGGAGTTTTCCCTCTTTTCTTTTTTTTTTTTTTTCTTGAAAGGGCTAGGCTGAGGAAACAAGGATACTCTGCCCTGGTCATTTTGACTTTGCTACGGGTCAGGAAGGTTCAGCATCCTTGGAGTGTGTTCGTGTCTGGCGAATTGTTTGAGAGTTGATGGGACAGAGATTCATTTTCCCTTTGTTTTGCTTCCAGGTGTTATTGCATTTCTACAGGCAGGTTTGGATAAAGGTCTTGACTTAAATTCATTGTGTGTTCAGGTGGTAGCCTTAGCCTGTTTTAGAGGCTGAATTCAGGGAGTTTCTTCGGCTTTTCATCTGGATGTGTGGGGTTTTTTTTTGAGAGGCGTGAAACATGTTTGTCTGCCGGTGTGGCAGCACATTCCATTGTGGGATTTGAACCTGGTTTTGTCAGCCCTTTTGGAGGCTCCACCTCTGAGATGAGTTTCCTTGAAAGACCTTACTTTTGAAGGCAAATAGAATGCTAGGTATCATAAGGAAAGGAATGGAAAATGAAACAAAGGATATTATAATGCCTCTGTATCGTTCCATGATGCGACCGCACCTTGAATATTGTGTGCAATTCTGGTCACCGTATCTTAAAAAGGATATAGCGTTATTAGAAAAGGTACAGAGAAGAGCCACCAAAATGGTAAAGAGGATGAAGGATACTCCTATGAAGAGAGGCTAAAAAGGGTTAGGGCTCTTCAGCCTGGAAAAGAGACGGCTGAGGGGAGATCTATAAATTAATGAATGGAATGGAACGGGTAAACGTAGATCGATTGTTTGTCATCAGAATATAAAAACACTAGGGGGCATGCAATGAAGCTACGGTATATCAAATCTAAATAAACATAAACATACAGGGTAACCTATTTAAGACTAATAAGAGAAAATATTTTTTCACACAATGTGTAATCAAACTCTGGAATTTGTTATCGGAGGATGTAGTAAAAGCTGTTAGTGTAGCTGGGTTTAAAAAAGGTTTGGACAAGTTCCTAGAGGAAAGGTCCATAGACCATTATTAAAAGGGACCCAGGATGTCACTGCTTGACCCAGTACAAGCATTGAAGAACCTGTTTCTTTTGGGGAGACTGCTAGGTACTTATGACCTAGATTGACCACTGTTGGAAACAGGATATTGGGCTTGATGGACCTTGGTCTGACCCAGTATGGCATATCTTATGTTCTTAAGGCTGTCTTTTTAGTAGCCATTTGCTTGGCATGTCTGATCTCTGAGCTGCAAGCCTTGTTGTGTAGAGAGCCTTTCCTACGGATTCCTAAGAAGAAAATATGATTTATTTAACAGATTTTTCTATACCGCCCTATCATTAATTCATGGCGGTTTGCAAAGAACATCACAGCAAAAAGAACTTTTACATAGAACAGGATATTAAACTTGGAGGATTATATGTGGTACAAAGGATACATTAGATAATTTTTTAACTATTTACATGAGCTCATTGATGTTTCTGTCTAATGTTGTTATATATGGTTAAGGGTACAGTCAGAGGGGGTTTAGGCAAGACAGAGGGGTAAGTGTTCTCATGGGGTGGATGTATTGTGTTTTGTAGTGGTCTGAGACTTCTTAGCTTTCCTCTAGTCCCTTTATGATGAAAAGTGTGGTCATAGTGTGAGCCCATAGTATTCTCTAAAGAGCTGTGTCTTTATAGTTTTCCTAAAGTCTGTTAGGTCATTGATGGCTCGTATGTCTGCAAGCAGATAAATGCATAGTGTGGGAGCATATATGGAGAAGGCTCTATTGCATGTAGATTGTCTGGCTTTCGTTTTGCTTGTTGGGGTTTTCAGAGTGTTATTACTGGTAGTTCTCCTTGTTCTGGTCTGCTGAATTTTCTTGATTATTGGCCGGAGGGCTAGGGGTGACAAGTTTATTGATTATCTTGAAGATTATTGTTAATGCCTTGTATTTGGAGCGTATGGTGACTGGGAGCCAATGTAGTTGTTGCAGTGTGGGGGTTATGTGGCTGTATCAAGCTGTTTCGGTGATAATTCGGGCTGCAGTGTTTTGTACTAGTTGTAGAGGGAGTATTGTCTTCTTGGGGAGGCCCTGTTACATTATGTTATAATAATCCATTATGGGTGTTACTATAGCTTGGCATACTGCTCTGAAATCATTACCGCCGAGTAGAGGTTTGGGTTTATGTATTGTTCTTAGCTTGTGGTAGGCTGATCTGGTTATTCTTTTTATGTGGGACTGGAAGCTGAGTTGCTGGTCGAAGGTCACTCCAAGTTATTTAACTTCTGGCTTGCATGTTAGGGTTGGTCGAGGATCCTTATTGAGTTTGGTGGGGAGAATATAGTATTCCTAGTTATGAATAACATTTCAGATTTTTTGTAAGTTTATTGAGAGGTTTTGTTCTTTTAGCCATAATGTCATCTGTTCGAGACATGAGGTAATTTGTGTGTAGTCCGGTTGTCCAGTGTTTATAGGGGTGGTATATGGCTTGCATTTCCATGTATTTTGTGAGATGATGTTCTTTGGTTTGAGGCCATAGTCTCTCTCAAGTTTCCTAAGCTTTTCTTTCTGGTCATTGATTTCATTTGAGAACCATGTGGCATTCTTTCTTCCGTTGGTTTGGTTGGTGCTATTGATGCATTATTGAGTGTTTTGTTCCAGTTTGCAGTCGTGGAGTCAAAGTCAGATGTACCTTTTTTCAGGTAGGATTTGTTCTAGGAATGTTTCCTTGTGTAATGCTCAGAATCTTCTTTTTTTATCCTTTAGGGTTGCTTCCGGTATTTATCCTTTATGAGCGCATTAATGGAAAAGGTAACCATATGGTAGTCTGACCATGGGATTGGTGTGATTCATATGTGTGTTACTAGATTTTAGGTGATGATTTGGTTGAGTACAAAGATGAGGTCGAGCGTCTCGCCTTTTTTGTGAGTTGGGGTGTTTATAATTTGGGTGTATTCCAGATCTGTCATTGCTTCCAGGATGGTATCTTGGTCTTAGGGAGATAGTGAAGGAAGGTTAGGGTCTCCTAGGATGAGGAGAGGTTTGTTTGTGTGGGGTGGGAGCAGATTTGTTCTAAGATGGTTGCGAGTTCATCCTGGTCAGCGCTTGGAGCTCTGTATATGAGGCATAAGGCAAAGTGTCTATTTAAGATTGCTATTATGTTGCTTCCTTTTGAGTTAATGGTGGTGGTGATGTTGACGTTTAGGTGAGCCTTTGCTATAACTAGTTCTTCTCCACCCCTTCGTGTGGGTCTTGTGACGTGTATTGTAGTCTTTAGGCCCGTTACTTCCTTTCTCCCTAGGGTGGTGTCGGCATTTCACCTTAATCAAGCGGTCACGTTGTTGGTGTTCTCCCGCTTCGGGAAAGCATTCTGAATCTTGAAAGCTTTGGCTGTTGGTTATTTGGCGGGTCCTTTGACAGTATCATAAGCAAACTCTGGAATTTAGGAAATTGGATCACCTCTTTGTTCTTTTTGGGTGACCCCGCAAAGGGGAGGTGTCGTCAAAGGCGTCTATTGTGTGTTGGCTGAAGGAGACTATTGCTTCTGCTTATTTGCTTAAGTATCGCTCTGTTACGGAGGGGTTGCAGGTTCACTCGACCAGGGCTCAGGCGGCCTTGTGGGCAGAGTTTGGACTAGTACCTTCAGCAGACATCTGTAAGGCGGCGTGATCGTTGCTTCATTCCTTTGTGCAACATTATCACCTGGATGTTCAGACCCAAGGAGGTGTGTGGTCAGTGTGCAAGTATTGCAGGCTGGGCTTGCTTATCCCTCCCGTAGTTAAGTACTGCTCTGGCACATCCCACATGTCTGGACTAGACTGGAGGAATGATGAGGATGAAATTAGGCCTTACCTGCTAATTTTTCTTTTTTTTTGAGTCCCTCCACTCGAGTCCAGAACCTGCTCTGTCAGTTCTTTCTTAGTTAGCCCAGATGGATAAGGATTTGGTAGTCACAGTTGCGCCTGTCAGTTGCTTTAGACCGCTGATGCTCCCTGGTACTTTCTAGGGGGAGTCAACTTCTCCTGCTGATCTATAAATGCATTCACTGCGACTCCTCACTACCTACCTTCTCTTCTCTCCTTACAACCCCCCTTGGCTTGGGAACTCCGCTCTTCTTGCAAACTGCTTCTATCTGTGCCCTTCTCTTCTATTGCTAACTCCAGACTTTGCTCCTTTCACTTTGCTGCACCTTATGCCTGGAACAAAACTACCTGTGTCTGTACGTCAGGCACCTTCTCTAACCTTCATATCCAGGCTGAAAACTCACCTCTTCGCTGCTGCTTTTGGATCTTGACTCACCTGATCCCCTTTTTCTTTCTCTTTCTCTTTCCCCCTTGTTTTATCCCTGCCTACACCTTCTGTGTTGTCTCTCTTGACTGGATTGTAAGTTCTGATGAGCAGGGACTGTCTCTTACATGTCTGTGTAGCGCTGGGTACGACTTGTAGCGCTATACAAATGCTCAGTAGTAGTAGTAGTAACTCTTCAGATTCAGAGAGAGATTTCTTTCTTGGTATTTTGTGGAACAGTATCTCCATTTCTGAGTATTTTGGTAAAGTTCATAATTAGTTTCTCGGTGTATTGGAATCTACTTTGTTAATCAAAATACTGGTATGAACGGTTCTCCAGGAACAAGCAGGAAGTCAGTCCTCACTTATGGGTGACATCGGCAGCGATGGAGCCCGTGCGGAGCAATTCCCCAGCTTTCAAAGATAGCCTTTGGGATTGCTGCCACGCATGCGTGGTCCTCTTCCTGCCCAAGGGTGCCATCTTGCTCAGTCTCCCTTTTTCCATGGAGCCCTTCGGACGTATGTCCCTTGGTAAAAAAAAAACTTTGTTTTTTGGCCTACAGGCCTTTTGTTTTCCGGTTGCACCAGTCCTCTACCCATCCTTCCCCTGCTTTATCTTCTTAGAGCTCTTGGGGTTAATTTTTCCTTTCTTCATTTTTTGTCACGGGCTTCGCACCCTTTTTTCTTTCCCTAACCACTGACCATGTGGGTCTTCAACCTCGGGGGAGGGGGGGGCGTTTTTGCCCTCATGGCCACCGGCTTCAAAAAAAATGTGATTAGATGCTCTAGGAACCTGTCGCTTACGGACATTCATGTCTGCGGTGGCTCGGAGCTGACCATGATCCGGAGCTCTGTTCGCTCTCTGTCGTAAGCAGAAGTCCGAAGACATTTTTCGAAAGGCCACCGATGGCGCCCTCGGTCGTCTCTCCCCTGGTGGGGTCCCCCTCTTCGGCCCCACGCTCTCGGCGGCACTCCGACCAGGGATCCCCTGAGGTGGTGCGATGCAAAAAGAAGGTCTCAAAGTTGCTGTTGGGGTCTCCAAGGGCGCCATACTCTCTTGCCGCATTCAAGCATACCAACTATACATGGGTATGTTTCGCGATTTAGCCAAGGAGCTCTGAGGGTTCTCCACAGGCATTGAGGGCGAGCCCCTCAATAGATTCGGCACTCTGTTGAAGTCCGTCACAAACTGCTCAAAATACTTCTCTCAAGTCTCCTATGATGGATTTGAGTCATCGGCCACTCATCGGCTCGGGTGGCAGCCACGGGCATTGGGGCCTGCCGCCAGGTATGGCTCCAATCCTCAGATTTGTAACAGTGGTTGCAGGAAAAGCTCCTGGACATTCCCTGCCTCTGCGAGCAGCTCTTCAGCAAGCTGATGGAGGATAAAGCCGCGGAGATAGAGATGGAGTTAGTCACCAGAACCCGTGTCTCACGCAAGACCTCCACTCTGCCCCAGAAAAAGCAACAAGCCAAAAAGCCTTTCTTTCTGAGGAAGGGCCTCCAGTACAGGGGCTACCCGCTATACCTGGCTACTCCCACCCCAGCGCAGGGTAAGTCCGGCCAAGGGCATCGTAAGCCAAAAGGGCCAAAAGCCCAAAATCCGCTTCCTCCACAACCCGTACAGGGGTTTTGATGCCATTAGCATAGCCCCTTGCCCTCTGGTGACGCAGTAGCCAGTGGGTGGACACCTGTCTTATTTTGCCCTGTTGTGGACTTCCATCACCTCAGACACCTGGGTTCTCCAGGTCATCCTAGACGGCTATCGCCTTTGCTTCGACAGGCTTCCACCTCCCTTCTCCCCGGTGGAGCCTCCTCGACTCCCCATGCACCAGGTTTTACTGCAGCGGGAACTACTCTCTCTACTTGCCCAATGAGCAGTCTAGAAGGGCCCTCAGCACCTTCAAGGTCGGGACTTCTATTCCCGGTACTTCCGTGGCCCATCCTCAACCTCCGAAAGTTGAACAAGTTCTTGGTGCGGGAGAAGTTCAAGATGTTATCCCTTGGTGTTCTGCTGCCTTTCCTCCGGCAGAGCGACTGGCTATGCTCTGTGGCTCTAAAGGATGCTTACGCCCATATCTTAATCCACCCCCAGCACAGGCAGTATCTGTGCTTCAGGGTGCAGGGTGAGCACTTCCAGTACAGGGCGCTCCCCTTCGGCCTCGCGTCCGCCCCACGAGTCTTTACGAAATGCCTTCGTGGTCACTGCCTGTCTCAGGCATCAGGGTATACCGGTGTTTCCCTACCTCAGCGACTAGCTCGTCATGGGCTCCTCGGTCGAGGACACCCGGTGAGCAATGTTGCGCACAATCCTTCTGTTGGAGGGCTTGGTTCTTGGTCAGCTACCCAAAATCTCACCTCGAGCCAGTGCAGGCACTTTGATACTCAGCGGGTGACCGCCTTCTTACCAGCAGATCGCGCCGACTGCTTCCAAGCCCTGGTGGCCCGGGTCCAAAGCATGCCCCCCCCCCCGGGTCACAGCTCAGACTATGCTACGCCTCCTGGGTCACATGGCCTTTACCATGCATGTGGTCCCCCATGCCTGCCTGCACATGCAGACAGCTCAGTGGTGCCTCCGCCCAATGGAGTCCGTCCCTCGGTCACCTCAGGGACCCTGTCGGGGTCCTTTCCGATCTCCGCTTGTCCCTGATCTGGTGGCAAAACCCCTGCAACCTCCTCCGGGGGTTGCCCTTCCACGCCCCACAGCACGATGCGGTGCTGACGACAGACGCTTTCCTGTTAGGGTGGGGAGCCCACTGCGGGCCGCTGTGCATGCAGGGGCAGTGGTCGCCCAAGGAGTGTCAGCAGCAGATAAACTTGCTCGAACTCCAGGCAATTCGGTGGGCCCTCAAGGGGAGGTCTGTTCTCGTGCAGACCGGCAACCATGTGGCTATGTTCTACATCAACAAGGAGGGAGGCATGGGATCGTGCTCCCTCTGCTGGGAAGCGGTCCTCATCTGCTCCTTTGCTGTCCGACGGAAGATGTCTCTTAAGGTGACCTATCTTCCGGGTCAGGAGAATGTCATAGCGGACAGGCTCAGCAGAATCCTTCGCCCCCACGAATGGCGGCTGGATCCAGGGGTAGCGGGCTGGCTGTTTCTTCGCTGGGAGACGCCGGCGATAGACCTCTTCGCCAGTCCCCATAATGTGCAGCTTCCCTGCTTTTGCGGCCCGGTACCGCACCCAAGAGGGAGAGCCCAGATGCATTCCTTTCTGGACTGATTATCCAGCGTGCTCTTTGCATTCCCTCCCTTCCCTCTTATTGCGAGAACCCTTTTCAAGGCTCAGCGGGATTTGGCATTGTTGATCCTCGTAGCCCCCTCGTGGCCTCGGCAGTCTTGGTTCCCGTTTCTACTCTGGCTTTTGACAGAGCCTTCTGTCCCCCTGGACTCTGCCCCAGGTCTGCTAAAACAGGAGGAGGCGTGGGTGTAGCACCCGAACCAAGCCTTCTTATCCCTCATGGCCTGACAGATGAACGGGTTTCCCTTACCTCACTAGCTCTTCCAGAAGAGGTCGAAGAAGTCCTCGCTTTGAGAGAGAATTCCACTATATGATTCTATGCCTTCAAGTGGAGGCGCTTCTCGGTCTGGTGCACGGGGCTCCAGATCAACCCGCTCTTGTTCCCCATTTGATGGATCCTCCAGTACCTCCTCCATCTCTCGAAGGAAGGGCTGAAGTCTAACTCTGTCAGGGTACACTTGAGCACCATCTCGGCGAACCACCTCCCCATCGAGGGAAAGCCCCTCTCGGGGCAGTCGTTAGTCTCCTGCTTTTTGCGGGGTCTTCTACTTTCCAAGTCACCCATCCGTCCTTCGGCGTAATGGGACCTGAATGTGGTGCTCATGCAGCTCACCCGTCCACCCTTCGAGCCAATGGCGATGTGCTCGCTCTGGCACCTGTCC
Organism: Ichthyophis bannanicus; assembly: GCA_033557465.1. Lineage (NCBI taxonomy): Eukaryota > Metazoa > Chordata > Amphibia > Gymnophiona > Ichthyophiidae > Ichthyophis > Ichthyophis bannanicus. The sequence continues at coordinate 63,014,156 of CM066045.1, forward strand.
TGGAAGGTGGCCTTCCTGGTGGCGCTGACCTCGACCCGCCGAGTCAGTGAGCTCCACACTATCATGACTGATGCCCCTTACACCAGGTTCTATCGGAATAGAGTGGTCCTCTGTACCCACCCTAAATTTCTGCCTAAAGTCGTCTTGGATTTCCATCTTAATCAGGAGATAGTCCTGCCGACTTTCTTCCCGAGGCCTCACGCCGACTAGGCGTCGGTGGCTCTCCACACCCTAGACTGCAGAAGGGCTCTCGCCGCCTTCTTGCAGCGCACTCAGACTCATCCCAAGTCTGGCTGGCTCTTTGTGACCTATGATCCTACCTAGGGATTACTCTGGATCAGCATTTTGAATTTAAGGAACACATTCGGAACGTCACAAAGGCTGTCTACAATAAAATAAGAACGCTAAGACAACTCAGACCCATGCTACCTCACAACAACTTCCGGACCATTTTCCAGGCCCTCACACTACCTCATTTTGATTATGCTAATGTCATCTTATACGGTCTCCCTAAAAACACCATTAATCCTCTACAACTGGCGATGAATGCGGCTGCAAGGGTGCTTTGTGGTCTTTCAAGATCAGACCATATCACCCCGACTCTCATGGAACTACACTGGCTACCAATTCATTGCAGGATAACCTATAAAATCCTCATCATCACTTTCAAGATTATCAACAACCTTGCCCCCACGTCTCTTAACGACCTCATCTCCCTCACCCCAAAAAACAGAGAGAGAAGGATAACAACGGACAACACCCTGATTATCCCCAAGGAGTCCATCAAATGTACCCAATCAACCAAGAAAAGGACCTTCGCCTTCTATGCACCTAAATGCTGGAATGACCTCACACCTGAAATAAGAGCGATTAAAGACCTCTCTCAATTTCGTAAGGCAATCAAGCACCACATCTTCCTGATCCATTTTGCACAGACTTCCAATCCTCATCGGACCATCAGCCCTCCTAAACCGACAAACTCTCACTCTTCTCCCCAATTCCCTCACAAGTAATTTCTGCCTCAAGTTCTTTTATGCCCTATCTTATCTTATTCCGACCATAGTCTGCCTGTGAATACTAAAGAACCCAATATGTTTATACATAGCTCAGTTTTTACACTGTTTTTTGTATATAGTTTTACTGTGTGTACATAGTTATAGTTTTATTACCCCTTTTCCAAGTTTAAGTTACCTGTTATAATGTAAGCACACCAGTGTTTTCTGATTGTGCAGTTCTGTTACTTGTAAACCGCACTGAAAACAAATAGCGCGGTATATAAAAGATGTTAAATAAATAAATAAATAAATAAATAAATAAATGATCCCAATAGACCGGGTCAAGCAGTCACCAAACGCACCCTCTCAGTTTGGGTAGCGGACTGCATCGCTTTCACTCACACGAAGGTGGGTGCCCCGCTGGATCGTCGAGTCACCACATATGGAGTTCGGGCCAAGGTGGCCTTGGTGGCTTTGCTCCGCTCCGTGTTCCTGATGGACATCTGCCAGGTGGCGACCTGATCTTCCACAAATACCTTCGCTGCCCACTACTGCCTGGAGAGGGAGTCCCGCCAGGACAGCGCCTTTGGCCAGGCTGTACTCTGTAACCTGTTCGGGGTATAACTCTGACCCTTCGTCATGGCTACTGAGGGCTTCGCCTCGAGGACCCGAGGACTTGGGCTCCTTCGGGCATCAGCTTCTGCTCACGGCCTTGCGGAGGCGTTTTTTTTTTTTTTTTGTTACAGGTCTGTAGCCTGTAGCTGGGGAGTCCCATAAGTGAGGACTGACTTCTACTACTACTGAGCATCCTGTTTGTTCCTGGGGAAAGCATAGTTACTCTCCCTGTAACAGGTGTTCTCCAGGGACAGCAGGAATCAGTCCTCACTACCCTCCCACCTTCCCTGATATGAGTTGCTGGATTTTTGTCCTTCCCTTGCCATCTGCTTGGTAGGGCTCGAGCTAAGGGTCCTGACTGAGCAAGATCGCACCCTTGGGTGGGAGGAGGACCATGCATGCGTGGCAGCAATCCCAAAAGCTTTCTTTGATAGCTGGGGAATTGCTTTGTGTGGGCTCCGTCGGTGCCAACGTCACCCATAAGTGAGGACTGATTCCTGCTGTCCCTGGAGAAAACCCATTAGAGGTGAGTAACTATGCTATCTTCACAGATCCCTTATATGATGACATCATCAAAACCAGCGCTTCTCAGTTTCCGTCTACTGGTGATAAGGCATAGTCCATTGGACTGGACTGGAGGGACTCGAGGAAAGAAAATCAGCAAGTAAGGCCTAATTTTACCTTTTGCTTGGGTTGCTTGAGTGGGAAGCTACAAACGGTACAGATAAATGGAGCTCACTCTGAGTAGAAGGAGGTTACAGGTGGTGATCTGTCCTTGGTCTGATTCTTTTTAACATCTTTGTTAGTAATATAGCGGAAGGGCTGTTGGGTAAGGTTTGCCTCTTTGCGGATGATACAAAAATCTGCAATAGAGTAGACACCCAGGAATGTGTAGATAGCATGAGGAGGGATCTAGCTAAGCTTGAAGAATGGTTTCGAATTTGGCAGTTGAGATTTAATGTTAAAAATGTAAGGCTGCAGCAATCCAAGGGAGCAATATAGTATAGGGGGTGAAGTACTTTTGTCCCCTAAAGAAGAGCGGGACCTAGGCGTGGTTTTGTCTGATGATCTTAAAGTAGCTAAACAGAAAAGTTGACGACAAAAGCTAGAAGGATGCTTGGGTGCATAGGGAGAGAAATGGCCAGCAGAAGAAAGGAAGTGATAGTGCCTCTGTATAAGTCATTGGTGCGATCTCATTTGGAGTATGGTGTGCAATTCTGGAGACCGCACCTTCAAAAGGATATCAACAGGCTGGAGTCGGTGCAGAGGGTGGCTACTAAAATGGTTAGTGGTCTTCATTATAAAGCATACAAGGGCAGACTTAAGGATCTTAATATGTACACCTTAGAGGAAAGGCGGGATAGAGGTGATATGATTGAGACATTTAAATACCTCTGTGGCATAAATGCACAGGAGGAGAGCCTCTTTTGTTGGAAAGCAAGCTCTGCTACGAGGGGACGTGGGATGAGGGTGAAAGAGGATAGATTCAGGAGTGATATGCGGAAATATTTATTTACTGAAAGAGTGGTGGATCCGTGGAATAGTCTCCCAGTGGAGGTGGTAGAGATGAGGACAGTATCTGAATTCAAAGAAGCATGGAACAAACAGAGGATCTCTAAAGGACAAAAGGGGACTGTTGTAATGGTTGATATGGAAGGACAGACTAGATAGGCCATGTGGTCTTTTTTTTTTTTTTGTCGCCATGTTTCTATGTTTCTATTGGGTCTTGAGAGGGGATGCCATTTCTACTTAAGGAAAAATGTGTTTGGAAGGGTGTTGCGATTCCAGTCAAGGTACATTGCTGGTGGTTCCAACAGTTAAAGATCTGAGAAGGAAATACATGTGAGAGAGAGCCTTTTCTGTGAGGGACCATGAGTTGTGGAATAAAGTGCCTGTGGAGCTGAAACAGAATGTAAACAATATGGTGCTGCAAAAAAACAAACAAAAAACAAAAAACAGGTAGGTTACGTCTTGTTGAAAATAAGTAGATTGGGTTAGGTTGGGGTGGGGTTTGGAGGTTAAAGATATGATGTGGCAAATGGAGATCAGCAGTCTTGGGATGGGGAGGAGAATGAGTTTGTATTTTGAAGGGGGTTGGAGCTAGAGTTTATCTTTTAATATTCTCTGGTTAAGTGTGTATTGATGTAGACTTCATTGAACAGTATTTGTATTGGGGTGCATAATATAAATGAAATGGCAGAGGACATGTGCATATATCTCTGTTGAATGCTTTCCCTAGATGCCTTTGCAACATGGAATTGTATTTAAAGAAACACGTCTATAGTTGATGGTAATTCAGCAACTAGGAATGCTTCCAGCATATTCTTTTCACCTCACTATCATTAAGATCTTTAATGATGATGGTGAGGTGGGGGTATTTATATTGCTATCAATGTTGAGATTACAGCTTATTTCTGTAGTGCTGCTACATGTATAAAGCACTGTGCCTATAACACATAGGAGAAAAGATACATTGAAGGGACTCTCTTATCGCAAGCATTACATTCACATGCATACACACCCTCAAAAATTTATTTATTTATTTGGTTTCATTTGTATACCGCTACTTCCAGCGATCAGAAGCGGTTTACTCTACACATCAAACATTGGTTACATATGGTAAGAATCAACAATTTACATTTTCATTGAGGTGTACTTGACTGTACATTTATACATATTTACATTTTATATTGTTTTGCTTGCTTTTTTACAGATTTGAATATTGAAATTTTGTTTTCATTTATACAGTGTAGGCATCTATATAGTACAGTTTTGTTTCAGTGGTTGCCATTTATACATTTTGGTTGCAACAAATCGGTTCTTAATCCTTTTGTTCGTTTGGGTTGCGAGGTTATGTTCATTCTGGACTGTTCATGTTAAGTTGTAATGATCCTGGAAGAGGTGGGTCTTTAGGAGAACTAAAGTCCTGTAGGTCGCTGTTCGATCTTAGTTCGTTTGGTAGCTGATTCCATAATGTGGGTGCTGAGTAGGTAAATGCTCTGTTGCTTGTGCAAACATTTACAGTTCGGATGTTAGTTGAGACGTGAAGGGTGTTTAAGTTGAGTCCTTCTGCTTCTGTTAGGGGGTTGTGTGGTGATGAGGTTGGAGAGGTAGGATGGTGCTATGTTATGTATCAGCTTGAATACAGTTACTAATAGCTTGTATTTTATGCGGGCTGTAATGGGAAGCCAGTGTAGCTCAATTAGTATAGGTGTAATATGTTCGGTGAGTTTTCTGTTGAGGATAATCCTGGCTGTGACGTTTTGCGCCATTTGCAGTATGTTAAGGTTTTTTTTTGACAACCCTTGGAGAATGGCGTTACAGTAGTCTAGGTGGGGAGTTATGAGTGCTTGTGCTGCTGTTCTGAAATCAGAGTGTTCGCTGATGTTGCGTAAAGGTTGGAGGACACTTAGTTTATGGAATATTGCCCGGTTAAGCATCCGAAGATGTTTCTCCATCCTTAGGTTTTTGTCGAGTATTACTCCTAGGTATTTTATTTCATTCTTTATGTTGTAGGTGGTGGTGTTCATGGTGATTGCTGATGGAGGGTTGAAATCTGTTTTTTTGGAGATGTACATTACTTCTGTTTTCTTGTGGTTTATGGACATATTGTTTTGCTGTAGCCAGGTTTGCATTTCATTAAGGCATTCCTCTAGCTGGTTGTAATTTGGATTGGTCGAGTCCAGTTGGGTGTAGATCATAATGTCGTCTGCATAAATGTGGTAAGTGACCTTGTGCTTCTGAAATATTGTGCAGACCGGTTTAATGTATAGGTTGAACAGTAAGGAGGACAATGCTGAGCCTTGTGGTATTCCCTGGGTTTGGGGGAATGCCTTCGCTTTTTCCTTATTGAATTGGACTTGTTGCATTCTGTTCGTTATATAGGATATGAACCAGTTTAGGGGGGTTCCTGTTATTCCTATGGATTCCAGCCTGTTGATGAGGGTTCTGTGGTTTACTGTATCGAATGCAGCAGATATATCTATGAATATTAGAATGTACATCTTCTTTTTATCTTCCAAGCCTTTGATCAGTCTATCTAGTAGAACTAGTAGTAAGGTTTCAACACCATGGTGTTGGCGGAATCCGTATTGTTGCTCATCGAGTGCGTTCATGGTGTCAACGTGGTCCTGTAATTGCTGCTGTACTGCTTTTTCAATAATTTTGGCTAGGAATGATATACTTGAGATTGGTTGGTAAGAGGCTGGGTTATCCTTTTCTAGAGTTTTGTTTTTTAGTATGGGTCATATGAGGGATTTTTTGAGTTCGGCTGGCATGACTCCTTGCTGGAGTGATTGGTTTAATATGTGTGTGATGTATTGGGCAACTTCTTGTTTTGTTGCCTTGAGCCAGGCTGCTGGGCAGGGATCTAGTGGGGAGGTTGTAGTGTTTAGGTTTGTGATTATGTTTATTATTTGCTTGTCTTCCATCTCGTAGAATGCGTTCCATTCCTTGTTCCTGTCCGTGTTCGTGTCTTGTTGAGATGGGTGGTCAGCGGTCCAGTTTAGGGTGGGGTGTCCGGTTGATGGTGGGTTGAGTTTGCTGGCGTAGTGGTCAGCTAATGTTTGCGCTTTAATGGCATCGGTGGTGTTATCTTCATGGGAAGTTTTGGTGAGGGATTTGACGAGTTCAAATAGTTCTCTTGGTCTGTTCAGTGCCTTGTTGGTATGATGGGGTTTTTTTTTTTGCAAGGTTGATTTCGGTTTTGTATTTTGAGAGGAGCGTTATGTATTCAGTTTTGTGTTCAGGGGTCGTCTTCTATCTCCATTTTTTTTTCTAGTTTCCTTAGGTCGGTCTTCATTTTGTTTAGTGTTGTTGAGTACCATGGCTCGGTTTTAGTTTTCGCATTGTTTAGTGTTTTTGTCTTTGGTTCTGAGATTGATTCGATCCCTTTGTTCCATTGGTTGATTAGGGTTTCTAGGTCAGTGTTGTCAGTATTTAAGTGAGTTGTGATGGAGTTTATTAGTGCTTCTTTGTTGAATTTTTTGAACTTCCTTCCGGGTTGCGTCCATGATCCCATTGGGGGCTTGCTAGGTTTGGTGGGTAAGTATATGGTGAATTTTATCAGGTGGTGGTCGGACTATGGAACTTGAGTTATTTGTGGTGTTTGTTCGGTGTCTCCATCTTGCTGGTCTTTCTTGGGTATAAATACCATGTCTAGAATATTGCCTTTGTTATGTGTGGCATCTTGTATTATTTGTTTGAATCCTAGTTGGTCCATAGCTTCCAGGAATGTACTTGCATGTATTGGTGGTGCTGATGTTAGGTTGAGGTCCCCTAGTATAATTTGGTATTTTTTGATTGTTGATGTAGAAATTGTCTCTAGTGCGGCAGCCAGGGTTTCGTGGTGTGAAGTGGGGGGTCTGTAGATGAGGCAAATTATTAGTGTTTTGCTTTCTAACTTGAGTATCTCTATTCCATCGACTGTGTTTTGTGATGTGTTGATTAGGTGTATCGAGTCCTTAGCAACAATTAGAACTCCACCTCCCCTTCCACTAGCTCGTGTACAATTGAATATCTTATAGCCTGGTTTGCTTAATTGGTTGAGTAGGATGGGGTCTGTGTCTTTGAGCCATGTTTCTGTGATGCAAAGGATGTCTGTTTTTTCATCAGTGATGAGATTATGCATAAAGTAAATTTTGTTTCTTACTAATCTGGCATTTATTAGTATACAAGTGTATGGGGTTTGGGGAATATTGTTGGGTAGTGGGTTTGTGTGTGTTTTTGATTATGGTTAGTCGCTGGTGCGTTTCCTTTGGTTTTGGGTTAAGGTGATTGTGTGGCTTGTTACGGTGTTTGATGGCTAATACTCGGTTTGGTTGCGGCACAGTGCTACTGTGGGTGGGGTAATGCATGTTGTATACCACGTATGCTGGCATCATGAATAGTGTGTAAGGATATATGGGTTGCCAAGTGTAGGTAAATACCATAATATTCCTATTATAATATACCAACTAAGTGCTAACCTACCTATCCCGCAATACAAATTCAGTGGAACAGCTTTTCGACCAAATAGGAAACTTTATACCTCAGAGGCAGCCTTTACATCTTAACAATAGAGGAAACACAAATCCTTGTGGCTTAAAATGCAGTTTAATTAATGCAAGATCGGTCAGGAATAAGATCCCTGTTTTAATTGATTATATTCATGATCATGATCCTGACATAATGTTCATCACAAAGTCATGGCTCTCGGACACTGACTCTATATTACTAAACCAAATCAGACAACCCAGCTTTGAAATATTCCACTCCCCTAGGCAAATTAAGCGTGGAGGAGAAGTTCTGACTATAATAAAAAAAAAGACTTAGCCTCCCTATCATCTTCCATAAGTGTGGAAGGCCTGGATAGTCTAATAATTGAAACCAAACAATACACAATTCTGTCTCATTCATAGAGCCCCAAACCCTGATACAGTTTCCAAGATGTTTGTTAAATTGTTTGTATGTTCAAACACACCACTTAATAAACAGATAGTGCTTCTGGGTGATTTCAACCTAACCCCTCTTCATGGCGATCATGCAGACTCTTTTCTTAAAGCTATGCATGATATGGATTTTCATCAAATTGTACATACTCCCACACATGAAAAAGGTAATATACTGTATTTAATATTCCTACCCAACAATGTAATTTAATGTAGCTAATTACCCTTTGATCCTAACTCAACCTGTATCTTGGTCAAAAGATATCATCAAATTTACTATTCCTAAGCAACTTACCATAATCGGGCAACACAACAATACCAATACACGTTCCTGTTTTAAGCAGTTCACCAAAGACATATTTCTAAAAGAAACATTGCCTTAATTATGATCTAAATGAACTACTAGAAAACTTCAAATTCTGTTAATAATGCAGCATCTGCCCCCTCATCTTCCCTAACATTTGCTCTAGTCAGTCAAATATCTGACCAACTAGAAGATTAAGAAAATTAGAACGGAAATGGAGAATAACAAGATTGTCAGAGGATAGGAATAGTTACATGAGCACCCTCCAAGCCTACTGAGACAGCATAAACAAATACAAGAAAGAGAACCATACTAAGTTACTTCTGAAATCCCTAAATCGACCAAGGGAACTATTTGAGACTGTGAGATCTCTAACACGATCACCTAATAGGGAGGACAACTCTATCAACATCAACCCACAAGTGTTAGCCAATCACTATATGAGTAAACTACATTTACAGACAAATACACCACTAACTCCTATCCTTCTACCCAACATGACCACTGCACCATAGCAATCATTTACACAAATTAATATAGAACACCTAGATAAAATTATTATGTTGATTAATACTACTACATCTCCATTGATCCGTGTCCTGTTAGCTGGTTAAAAATGGCTCTTGCAGAAATGGCTACATGCATAAATGGCTACATGCATAAATTAACTAACTAACTAACTAACTAGTCAGCCTTTCACTCTCCTGTGGACATATGCCTGCAGCCTCAAAGAAAGCCTTGATCAGACTAATCCTAAACAGAGTTCCTTGGACAAAACAAACCCTAACTCATATCGCCCAATTTCAAGCCTTCCATTTATGGCAAAAATAATTGAAAAGATAGTCTAAAATCAACTACAAGACCACTTAGCTAATTAATCATGCCCCACCCCCCAGACCCACATCAATATGGTTTTACATGGAGTTTAAACACTTCTGCTGGCCATGTTCAATAACCTCATTAAAAGAGTAGCAGGAACTAAACAGGCCTTTATATTGATATTCCCCTATATCGCCGCAGCGTTTGACTCGCTTAATCACTCCATCTTATTATGAAGACTGAGGCGAATCGGGATTGATGGCTCCACCCTCTAATGGTTTAAATCTTATTTAACTAATTGCACTCAGCAGGTAAAAATTGGACAATTCATATCTAACACATATAGTCAACAGCAAGGAATCCCTCAAGGCTCGTCTTTGTCTGTTATTATTTAACGTTTACCTTCAACCAATCTATAACATTTTTTGAAAGTACAATGTAAATTACCACATTTATGCAGACGATATAATAATGTACCTCCCAATCAATACAGTCTTAACCTTCAGCAAATAATAACATGCTTTAAAGAAGCTTCACGATGCCTCAGGTCATATAACCTCAGAATAAATTTCAGTAAAACTGAGGTACTGTTCATCACCAGAAACAAAGATTTTATACTCCCACCTTAAATACAAGTCAAAGAAGCTACTCTTGATGTACGAAATGAAGTTAAATATCTAGGTATCGCATTAGATCAAAGTCTAAACCTAGCATCCCACATCAGTAATACAACCCAAGTTATCTACGGAAAAATTAGAATGCTTCATCATCTAAGACCCTAACTAGACCGATGCGATTTCCAATCTGTTCTCCAAGTAATGATTTACCCTCATATCGATTTTTGCAACAACATATTCCAGGGCTTACCTAAGGATACACTGATGCCACTGCAGATGGCACAACACACAGCAGCTCGTATAATCCAGAAGGTGCCCAGATCTGAGCACATCACTCCCATAATGAGACAGTTACATTGGCTCCCCATGCATAGAAGAATCCAGTAGAAAAACTTAATTATCACATTCAAACTAATACATGCCATATCCCCATCCCACCTTGGATTTAATTAACAGGACTCCAATAAACACTGGTAAACAAAATCCAAAAGATTTTCTGTCACAGAAATGAAAATGGCTGATTCTAATACTGTTTTTGGTTACGAACTCGGATATGTACTTAGAAATTCTCCATCACGTAACGTTTTTGAGTGACATGTAGTTTAAATTTAGACTATGTTGCTCATATTTACATTAGATGTATATAGATGTATATTGTAATGTAATGTCTCCTAAAAGGTAGTTGTATATGATTTTCTGCTGTATTGTGCCTCAAGAACATCCCTCGTAAGGGTCCAACAATAGTCTGCAAGCATACTGGAGCTCCACTTGCCCTGGTACCTATTTTCCATTACCGAAATGTCCTGATGAAACCTTTCCCCATGTTCATCGCTGACTGCTCCTAGATTTGCAGGAAAAAAATCCAGGTGTGAATGCAAGAAGTGCATTTTCAAAGACATGTTACATCCCAGTTTCTGGTAAGATTTCAGTAAAGTATCCACTGATTCTGCGTAGTTGTCTGCCTTGTTATTTCCCAAGAAGTCGCAGCAAACAGTCTTAAAGGACTCCCATGCAGCTCTTTCAGTTTCATTCAACTGACCGTCAAAGTTTTCATCTTTCATCAGTTTTCTAATATCAGGTCCTACAAAGATCCCTTCTTTGATCTTCGCCTCACTGATTTATGGAAATGTCTTTCTTAGATATGCAAATCCAAGTCCACTTCTATCCATGGCTTTTACAAAGTTCTTCATAAGACCCAACTTTATATGGAGTGGAGTTAGATATACTTTATTCGGCTCCAGAAGTGGGTCATGTGCAACATTTTTCTGGCCTGGGACTAGTGATGTTCTCTTTGGCCACTGTTTCCAGATGTAATGATTTTTCCTGTCCCTGCTGTTCCACTTACACAGAAAGCAACAATACTTTGTCCAACCAAGCTGTTGTCCAAGCAAGAGGGCAATTACTTTTAAATTGCCACAAATATTCCACTTGTGTTCTTCATACTTGATATTTGTTAGCAGGAGATGCATACTGCTGTAAGTTTCTTTCATATTGGCGGCATGAGCTACTGGAACTGATGGTAAAATATTTCCGTTGTGGATAAGCATTAGTAAATGTGGTTCAGAAGAGGAACTAGATGCCTCAAAGCTTGTATCCTGCATTACATCATCAGCATTGCCATCATCGTCAACATCAGCATTCATTGGTTCTTCTTCTTCATCCTCATTCACGCTAAGATTTTCTGGAGGTTTTGGCATTTGGCAATTCTTGACAGTGAGGCTCAGGCCTCATGGTAGATGGTAAATTTGGGTAATTTACAGTATGTTTTGTTTTTGAAGTAATGCTTGCAACGTTTGTATGGCAAAAGTAGCAATCTGTCAAGTGATCTCTTGGTTCCCTCCATATCATTGGAACATCAAAATTCATGTGTCGAACCTGTTAGGAGTCTGACACAGGTAATACAGCAGACGTGAGGCACCCAATTTTTGTCCTGGTCACCGACTTGACATCAAAAGTACAGCTTATAACATGTCTTAACAAGCGGAGTAAAACGTCTTCTCTGCTTCTTAAAAGTAACCTCACCGCAAATGTAGCAAAATGAATCCGGACGATTAACACACTTTTGAGGCATTGTTAAATAAGTACAAGCGATAACCGTAATATTTATTAACCAACTACTGTTTATGAAATAGATTAATGCAAACTCACATCCATTCAGATTCTGTTTTTTTCAAACAATACAAGCCACAATCGCTGACGGCGACAGAAAGCATACCAATACGTGATTCAGCGTTTTCTGCTTGTATCAGCCGGACCAGTAGGGCAAGGGGCCCGGTTAATCAATTATATTATAACTACATGATTCAGCATTTTTGGTTGTGGCTGACAACATACAATAATAATTATGATGGAATTTTTTGTATTCAACCTTTTGTTTACTGAAACAAAACTGTAACTGCTAATTTACAGTAATGTACACAATTTACTAGATGATATCTCCTGAAGTATGGGTGATAGAAAAATTCTGATACCATATTTGTAAACAATGGGGAAAAATTACATATGAAACAGGTCAGAGCGGGTCTGTGACAAAAATTGTGTTGACCAGTGATAACAAACAAAGGCTGGAGATGCTGAAAACTCCCTAACCATCCCAACAGAATTCAGAAGGACCAAACAGTCAATGAGTAATAGAGCCTTTTCTTACTATGCCCCGAACTTATGGAACTCCCTCCCAGCTAGAATAAGAAACATAAACGACCTATCCACCTTCCGAAAAAATATTAAGACACTACTGTTTTCAGAACATTATGGAACTAAACATACCAAAACAGATACCCAACCAGCGTAAATTATTCTCTGGTCATCTCACCCATCATAGTCACTTAACACACTCCCTTTCATTCTAAACCTATGTAAACCACTCCATAATCTCATTGTAAATATGTTTCGCTATTGTAAATAAATTACTGCTGGTTACCTTGTATGGAAGTTTCGCTCACTACTAACTTTGTGTTTTGCTAAATACTGTTCATTGTAAGTATTATCGTTCTTTGTAAACCGCTTTGATTACTTGATAAGGCGGTATAAAAAAATCTAAATAAATGTACAGCTTACAATCTAAGGAGGACAAGAGGTAGATGCAGATATCTGTATCTTACTGTTTTTATATGTTATTTTAAACAGAAGCAGTTGTTAAACCCAAGACAGAGAAAGAGAAGCTTAAAGATCTGTTTCCAGCTTTGTGCAGACCAGATGATCCTGCAATTCGGGTAACCAGATTTATGCAGCTAAGAATTTTATTTTTAGGGATGGCTATGCTAGCTGATCCTTGTTACTATTAACCAGCATGATCTGTCTGATAATTAAGTAAATGACTATCTCTTAGAATTATTTTGCATTTTTTCATATTGTCCCTTTTCTTCTATTAAATTAAAAAAAACAATCTTTCAAATTTCTAGAAGGTGGGCAGTGCTTTGTGGAGCCTTGTCAGATTTGTTTGGTCTTCCCACTCAGTTAGAACTGAGCCGGTGTATGGCACCATGAGCCATCATTCACAATGACCTGGGAATTTTTCCCATTTTTTTGTAACTTTCTTTATTTGTAGTATGTTGAGAAAACACAAGTACTCATATATATACAACCATAATTATCACAATTGGCCACAAAGGGGGGGGGGGAGGGCAGGGGCCGATGGGAGTGGGGAGACCAGGGAGAGTCGGAGAAGCGATGGAGAGACACAGGTAGTAACAAAATTACACCTCAAGTACAACAGCCAGCCAGGTTACAATTCACTTTTTGTCTAACTAGAGTGATCCTTTTTCCCGCTCCCAAGCATGGTATGGTGCCCAAATGGAATCATAGCCTTCCAGTTGGTGCTTAAGCATAAAAGACAACCTATCCATGTTAGCAAGGTCCTGCAGCCTAGCATGCTATTCTGCAAGCCCTGGAGCAGCAGTCAGCTTCCACTGTCTGGCGATCACCATATGGACTACCAACAGTAAAAGCTCTACCAATCTACATAGTTCTTTAGTCATTCCTAAGGTCAATCTAAAGAAAAAAGGGGACTGTTGTAGTGGTTGACATGGAAGGACAGGCTAGATAGGCCATGTGGTCTTTTTCTGTCATCATGTTTCTATGTAAGGTAGGTCCCAGGTAACCCAAAAGGCAGGGCGTAGGGTCTTGTGCAAGTGTGTTCCCCCAACTATCTCATTTATAGTTGAAATCACCATCACCAAAAATGTTGAATGTGTGGACAAGTCCACTAAACATGGAAAAAGGTCTACCTGTCCACACCCCCTCCAGCAGCCATTCCCATACTGCAGCCCAAGATGCTTCATCGTCACTGGGGTCAAATAGGATTGCATCAAAATCTGATACTGTGTTTGTCGACAATTCATGTTGCGCACACAGCAATATCCGCACCAGTGAATCAGACGACATACCCCAGACGGGAAGGTATGCCCCAGGAGCTGGTGCCAAGCATCAAAGTGTTTATCTCGCTCTAAACAATGTAACTTTGGTAAGGCACCATATAACCTTGAAAGTAATCCTTTCCATTGAGTCATCTTCTAGAAGAGTATTCTTTCCAGAATGACTGATGCACGAATAATGTGGGGCTTGTGTTCCGCTGCCATAACAAAATAACGGATCTGGAAGTATTGGAAAGCGGGATCTGAACTCCCCCCTTAGTATTCAGTTGTGCTAGACTCATGCAGGTGCCTTCTGCGATTACATCTGAAAAGCACCGAATCCCCCTTTGGTGTCTGATTTGCTGAAGTCGAGCAAACTCGGGATCACTAAAGGGGTTAAAGTCACCTAGCTGAGCTATGGGAAACAGTAAGGCACTTATCCCACTTTTGTGGCAAACTGTGCCCATACTTGAAGTAGGGGGGCCAGGTGAATATGACCAGTTTCTGCCTTTTATTATTTATTTATTGATTGATTGCTTTTCTATACCGCGTTATTTAAAATCAGTGCAGTTTACAGTTAAATGAGAATTCGATTTACCTGCTAATTGTTGTTCCTTAAGGAACTCTAGTCCAGTCCTGGATCCATAGAGTTTAGAACCTTCACCAGAAGCTTTGGAGACTGAAAGATGTCATCACTTTGATGTCACTGGTATAACTTGCCAAGCACTGCCCCTCTTCACCAGTACCTATTGACAAAGCAGACTAAGCAGAGCAACAAATAAGCAGGAACAGGAAAACTAACGAAGTAAACACCTTGTAACTACTATATAAGAAAAATATGGAAAAAAAACTATGTGCTCCGGACACCTGCCCCTTGGCGTCCCCGCCCCCCCCCCCCCCCCCCCCCGGTCCTGCTGCTTAAGAAAGACCTCACTGTGACCCTCTTGTATACTGTGCTAGCCAAGAAATCTGTCGTCTTGTTTTTGTTTGTTTTTTCTTTATTTAACTTCAGGCTGTGTATTATGCAATATCCTGGGAGGGATCCGGGACTGGACTAGCGTTCCTTAAGGAACAACAATTAGCAGGTAAGTCTAATTCTCATTTCCTTTTCATCCCTCTAGTCCAGTCCCGGAACCATAGAGGATGTAACAGAGCAGTGAATATCAACAGGAGGAACCTGCAAGCCCAGCCTGAAGTACCGCTGAGCCAAACCGCACATCCCCCTTTGCCTGAACATCCAACCGATAGTGCCTTGCAAAGGAATGCAACGAGGACCAAGTCGCCGCCTTACAAATGTCCTCAACCGGCACTAAACTGAATTCTGCCCAAGACGCCGCCTGCGCCCTGGTCGAATGTGCACGAAGACCCATCGGAACCACCTTGCCGTTTAACAGATAGGCCGATGCAATAGCCTCCTTCAACCATCTAGAAATTGAAGACTTCGCTGCCGCCTCACCTTTCCGTGGCCCGCCAAAGGCGACAAATAACTGGTCCGACTTCCTGAAATCCTCCGTCCGACGGAGATACTTCTTGAGCACCCGCTGGATGTCCAAACGATGCAACCAACCGCCCGACTGAGCCTTCTGTTCCAAAGAAAAAACCGGGAGCGACACCACCTGGTTAACGTGAAACCCTGACACCACCTTAGGCAAAAAAGCCGGGACCGTGCGCAGGACCACCTTGTGAGCGAAAAAAGACAAGAAGGGCTCTCGACAAGACAGCGCCTGCAACTCCGAAATCCTTCTAGCGGAGCCACTAGAAAAACTGTCTTCAATGTCAAGTCCTTAAGGGATGCCTTACTTAACGGCTCAAACGGCGCTCCCATCAACGCCTCTAACACCACATTGAGGTCCCACGGAGGGATTGCCGTACGTCTCGGCGGCCTCAAAAGAAGCACTGCCCGCAAAAAACGCCAAATATCGCTATGCGCTCCTACCAACTGTCCATAAATCCTCCCCCGGAAACAGGAGATAGCCGCCAGCTGCACCCGCAAGGAGCTAGCCGCCAGACCTTTCTCCAGGCCATCCTGCAAAAACGAAAGAATATGAGGCACCAAAGCCTTTAACGGCTGTAGATCGCGCTCCCCACACCAAGCTTCGAACACCCGCCACACCCGGGTGTACGCAAGCGAGGTGGAATGCCTCCGCGCTTTTAATAATGTACCTATGACTGCAGCCGAGTACCCCTTGGCCCTTAGCCTAGCCCTCTTAAGAGCCATGCCGTAAGCGAGAATCGACCCACCTGCGGCATGTGTAACGGCCCCTGCAGTAAGAGCTCCTCCCAAACCGGGAGTCTCCACGGCCTCTCTATCAGCAGCCGAACCAGATCCGCATACCAGGGCCTTCTGGGCCAATCGGGCGCTATCAGAACGACCATGCCCCGGTGCCTCTCTGCGCTGGACCACCCGTCCTATGAGCGCCCAAGGTGGAAACACATAGAGAAGCCCATCCACCGGCCACCGCCGCGCCAATGCATCGAGGCCTTCCGACATGCGCTCTCTCCGCCTTCTGAAGAACCTTTCCACCTTCGCGGACTCGAAGCTCGCCATGAGATCCATTATCGGAGTCCCCCAGTGCTGCACTAGCATCGCAAAAACCTCCGGGTGAAGACTCTACTCCCCGGATCCACTCTGCGGCGGCTTAGAAAATCTGCTTAGACATTTTCCACTCCGGCCACGTGCTGCACCGACAACGCTACCAAATGACGCTCGGCTCAGCGCAACAGCAGACTGGCCTCCGCCTCCAACGACACACTCCCCGTGCCTCCCTGGCGATTGATATAAGCTACCGTCGTCGCATTGTCGGACAGGACCCGTACCGCCACTCGACCCAAGGTTTCCTGAAACTGTCGCAACGCTAGATACGCCGCGCGCATCTCCAGCCGGTTTATGGACCAACGCTGTTCCGGACCCGACCATGACCCCTTTGCAAACCGTCCTTCGCAATGTGCCCCCCAGCCCGCGAGACTGGCATCCGTTGTCACCAGCCTCCAGGATGGAGCCTCCAGCACCACGCCTCCTTCCAGGCTTCCGGGCTGCAACCACCACTGAAGCTCCTGCTGCGCCTTCGGAGGACACACCAGTCATTGAGACAAAGTGTCCCGTTGATGAGACCAACGCCGGAGAAGGGCACTCTGCAAAGGACGCATATGAAACCTGGCCCACTGCACAACTTCGATCGTGGCCGCCATCGTTCCGAGCAACTGCAAATACTGCCACGCTGTCGGAGCCCTGCACTCCAAAAACGTCCGCACGAGCTCCCTTAACCCTTTCCAGGCCAAGCCCAAAACTCTCGGGATCCAAAATTCTGACTAAATATTCCTATCAAATGGTATATAATACATGATCATAGCAGAAGGAAAATCACTATTAGAACATATTGAATAAGACGGGTACAATTTTCCTGAAATATGCAAAAATTAACCAGGCTGCAGAATGTGGATTAAAATTTTAAAGTAGGCCTTCAAAGGGTTAAGGCTCGTGCCCTCATGCTCGGGAGAAACACCACTCCTTTCACTGTCTCGAAGTGGGCACCCAAGTATTCCAGACTTTGAGTAGGAAGCAGCTTGCTCTTCGCAAAATTGACCATCCAGCCTAGGCTTTCCAATAACTCCACCACTCGACCGGTGGCCGTAGCACTCTGCTCCCTGGACTTCGCCCGAATCAGCCAATCGTCCAAATAAGGATGCACCAGAATCCCTTCCTTGCGAAGCGCCGCTGCCACAACCACCATGACCTTGGTGAACGTCTGAGGCGCCGTCGTCAATCCGAATGGCATCGCCCGGAACTGAAAATGGCCCATGGGCACCGCAAAGCGCAGGAACTCTGGGCGCATGGGAATATGTAGATACGCTTCCGTGAGGTCCAATGGCGTTAGGAATTCCCCCATCCTGACCGCCGCAATGACAGAGCGTAAGGTTTCCATCCAAAAATGGGTCACCCGAAGGCAACGATTCACTCTCTTTAAATCCAGAATAGGCCGAAAAGTGCCGTCTTTCTTTGGAATGACAAAATAGATGGAGTATCGACCGCACCCGTATTGATCTACCGGCACCACCGCTCCGAGTTGCCGTAGCCATCTCAGCGTGTCCGAAACTGCCCGCAACTTCCGCGGAGCTCTGCACGGGGAAAGGACAAAGGAATCTAAGACGGGTCGATGGAGCTCCAGAGCATATCCCTCTCGAATGACCTCCAACACCCACTGATCCGCGGTAATTTGGACCCAGGCAGGGTAAAACTCCCGTAACCTTCCTCCCACGGGAACGTCCTCCACCTGGGTCCGCCTTATCTCATTGGGATTTCTTTCCGCTAGAGGAGTGGAAGGAGGAAAAACCCCTACCCGCCCCTTGGAAACCTCGAAACGGCTGGCCCCGCGAAGGGAACCACCCCCTCTGAGGCTGGACAAAATGCGAGGACTGAAATCTATGAAAATCCCTCGAGAGACCCCTGGATCCAGTCGTCCCCCAGCCCTGCTTTAGCTTATCCTCCGGGAGCCGACCGTCCTTGGACTCCCCAAGGTCCTTGACCAGCTTCTCCAAATCTGTACCAAACAAGAGTTTCCCTCGAAAGGGGAGCTTACTAAGCCGCGCTTTGGAAGACCCGTCTGCCGACCAGTTACGCAGCCAGAGATACCGCCGCGCCGCCACCATGGAGGCCATACTTTTGGCCAGGCCTCGAATAAGATCGTAGTGGATATCTGACAAATACGCTGTGCCCAACTCCAGCCGCGCCAATTCTTCCACCTGCGTCTCCAGCCGCTGGGACCACCGTAAGCAGCCTCTGGCTACCCACGGTCCCGCTATCGAGGCCTGCAAGGAAAGGGCACACATATCAAACACCTGCTTCAACAGAGTCTCCAATTTCCGGTCCTGTAGATCCTTTAACGCTGCGGCGCCTTCAACTGGAATTGTGGTCTTTTTAGTAACCGCCGACACTGCCGCATCCACTTTCGGGGAACGGAAAATTTCTCTATCCTGGTCAGACAGCGGATATAACCGGGCTAAAGCTCTGGTGCCTCTCAGCGCCAATTCCGGGGCGTCCCACTCCTCTTGAATCATGTCCCGAAACACTCTATGAACCGGGAACACTCGCTGGGACTTCCGAACCGCTTGCAAAAGAGGATCCTCTAATGTTTCCTCCGCCGACGGCACCCCCGCGGGCATATTGAGCGTCTTTAGTGTTTCTGCAATCAGCGCCGGCAGCTCCTCGCGCCGGAACACCCGGACCACTCTACTCTGCTCTTCCGCGTCCGGTAACTCTCCCTCTTCTAGCTCCCCCTCTGAAACGCCTTCCACCTCTACATTCGAAAGCTGTTCCTCGTCTTCCACCACCAAAGACGAGCTCTCCTCCAACGCTGTCCGACACCTCTTGCCCCGGACCTGCCTCCCCCGCCAGGAGGCCCCCCGGCCGTTTCTGACTCTTTAATCTCGGAGATGAAGTTTCCAGTCCAGGCTGCAGCAAGGCCAACGCTTTCTGCAGAAGACAGAAAAAATCTGGGGGAATACCTGCCACTCCTCCTCTCAGGCTGCCCCCCCGTCGCCACTGGTGCGTCTGCCATCGATGATGGACCCGCCGTCGGCTCCGGGAGATCCAAGGAAGGCGGCTGGGAGTCTCCTACTTCCGAAGGAACCGCTGCCTGCTCCGCAGCCAGTCCCCCGAGCGCCTTTTCCATCACTGCTGCCTCTAAAGAACAGCCCCTGCACACCCCAGACTCCAAAACCTCGCTGCGCCTCACCCCACAGACGAGACAGCGGGGCTTAGCTGGCATCTTTAGTATGGCTCCTTTTCTCAACTTGTGCCACCCCCAGAGGGGAGAAATGCCAGGCTCCTGTGCTGAAAAAACCCCAATAAGAGGAACAGGGCAATGTCCCAGCTAGACAGAGTCCCCTTCCAAAGAGAACCTTGTTTTTTTTTTTTTGTTGTTGTTGTTTTTTAAACTCCCAATCAAAGCAGAACTGCTCAACTAGCTGAAGCCCGGCCGACTATCGCAAAAACGAAGCTCCGCAGGCTGTGAAATGAACGATGGAGAGCCTCACGCTAAAAACGCGGGAACTAAAATGGCTGCCGGCAACTTTTCCCGCTCAAAATCCAGCGAGAAAATGACACCACGCAGCAAGGCTCTAACCGCCCGACAGACGTAGGCCGCAGAAAAAAGGGGTCCCTGGAGCCCACACTCACCTCTGCCGCGATCCTAGCATCGAGGAAGGAGGAGAGGGTGCAGCTAAGTACCACCAGCCCCGGAGCACAGCCTTACTCGGCTTCAGCCCCGGCGGTTCTGCCTGCAATGATGCCGGGAAAAGCCTCACCAGCTTGCCGACCCCAGTGCTGCCGCTGCTCTGCCGATCAGCCCTCAACCTGCTCCTCGCCCCTTTTACGCGGATTCGGGAGCAGGGAGGAAATTGAACAGTGTTGATCTGCCTCTCTATGGCACAGGGAAGAAAACCCTCGCTGGCTTCCAAGTCCCTGCCCTGCTGCTGCACAGCCTTTCAACCTTCTACCTGCTCCTCACCCCTTTGAAGCGGGTTCGGGAGCAGGGAGGCACTGAGTAACGCTCTAATGCTCGTTTACACGCTGGGGCCCATCTACCAGAGACTAAGAGAGAAAGAGAAAGGAGAGAGAGGGGAAGAGGAAGAGGGAAAAGAAACCGGTCCACAGCCAGTAGAAGCCCTTTCAGCAGCAGCAGCAGGACAGCACCTAAAAGAAACCCAAAAGGCAAAATTACCCAAAATAAAACTAAATATTCAAAAAGAAAAACTCTGCTTATTTATTCCTACTGAGCCCAGTCCCGGGCTCAGAACCTCCTAGCTGCTTGGAGACTTGAAAGTACTGGTGAAGATGGGCGGTGCTTGGCAAGTTATACCAGTGACATCAAAGCGTTGACATCTTTCAGTCTCCAAAGCTGCTGGTGGAGGTTCTAAACTCTATGGTTCTGGGACTGGACTAGAGGGACGAAAAGGAACAATTCTTTGTACAAAGCAGGGGGATCTACTTTGCACTTAAATTGAACAAGTATATCAACTTGGATTTATAACTGGGTAACTATATACAATCAGAGCATATTGTCACTGTGCTGTTAACACAACAGACTTCTTCCCTCCTTTTAACCCCTCAAACACAGAGAAAGGTACTAACCATGCTCGCTCCATAGCTACTCAATGGTCATCCAGCGGTCTCACATGGTGACACTGCAGGCCGTGCAGTATGGCTGCTTTATAGTATAAAAGCAACCTTGGGCACCCTATTCCCTCATTCTCCACTGAGGAGACTAATCGTCTCCACCCAATTCGGGCTTTAGACTTCCCACGGACTAACCTACTGAATCATTCCTCCAACTTTTTAAAGAAATGCACAAGTACCCTAAAGGGTAATTGTGTAACGAGGTACAGTAACTTTGGCACTATTGTCATCTTCAGTGCAGTAACTTGGCTCATCCAGCTCATGGTGAGGCCCTCCCAATGCTCTAACTCGAGCATTATTGTGGACAACAACCATGCATAGTATTTAATAGACGAGGTGGCCACACATAAGAACATAAGACATGCCATACTGGGTCAGACCAAGGTCCATCAAGCTCAGTATCCTGTTTCCAACAGTGGCCAATCTAGGTCATACGTACCTAGCAGTTTCCCCAAAATACACAGGTTCCACAATGCTTGTACTAGGTCAAGCATTGATATCCTGGGTCCCTTCTTAATAATGGTTTATGAACCTTTCCTCCAGGAACTTGACCGAACCTTTCCTCCAGGAACTTGACCAAACCTTTTTTAAACCCAGCTACACGAACAGCATTTACTACATCCTCCGGTAACAAATTCCAGAGTTTGATTACACGTTGAGTGAAAAAATATTTTCTTTTATTAGTCTTAAATAGTTTACCCTGTAGCTTCATTGCATGTCCCCTAGTCTTTCTATATTCTGATAACGTAAACAATCGATCTACGTTTACCCGTTCCACTCCGTTCATTAATTTATAGACTTCTATCATATCTCCCCTCAGCCGTCTCTTTTCCAGGTTAAAGAGCCCTAACCTTTTTTGCCTTTCTTCATAGGAGTATCCTTCCATCCTCTTTACCATTTTGGTGGCTCTTCTCTGAACCTATTCTAATAACGCTATATCCTTTTTAAGATACGGCGACCAGAATTGCACACAATATTCAAGGTGCAGTCTCACCATGGAACGATATAGAGGCATTATAATATCTTTTGTTTTATTTTCCATTCCTTTCCTTATGATACCTAGCATTCTATTTTATTTATTTTATTTATTTAACAGTATTTCTAAACCGCCTTATCTTATTAATCAAGGTGGTATCACAGCAAACAATCGGGTAAAGTGAGTGTGTTAAACATGCAGTGAGGAAGAAATTTAGTTGAATGTGTGTTGTATTGTGTGCTAGATTGGGTTGAGCTATGTACAAGGTGTGTTGTATTGTGTGCTAGAATGGTTTGCTCTCTTGGCCGCCGCTGCACACTGGGCCAAGGGTTTTAACATGTTATCCACAATGACGCCTAAATCTCTTTCCTGGGTGGTGATTCCTAATGTGGAACCTTGCATCGTGTAACCATAGTTTGGGTTGTTCTTCCCTAGGTGCATAACTTTGCACTTATCCACATTAAATTTCATCTGCCATTTTGATGCCCAGTCTTCCAATTTATCAAGATCCTCTTGCAATTTTCCACAATCCTCTTAGGTTTTAACAACTTTAGTTTTGTGTCATCTGCAAATTTGATAACCTCACTTGTTCCCTTTTCCAGGTCATTTATGAATATGTCAAAAACTGCGGACCCAGCACAGATCCCTGGGGTACACCACTATTCACCTTTCTCCATTGGGAAAATTGGCCATTTAGCCATTTAGCCCTACCCTCTGCTTTCTATCTTTTAACCAGTTCCTGATCCACAATAGTACACTGCCTCCTATCCCGTGACTCTTTAGTTTTGCCAAAAGTCTCTGATGAGGGACCTTGTCAAAGGCTTTCTGAAAGTCCAGATGCACTATATCAACTGACTCACCTTTTGTTCACCTGTTTATTTACACCTTCAAAAAAACATAACAGATTAGTAAGACAAGATCTTCCTTGTCTAAAGCCATGTTGGCTGTCTCCCATTAGGCCATGACTATCTACATGCTGAGTAATTTTATTCTTTATGGTGGTTTCTACCATTTTTCCCGGTACTGACGTCAGGCTCACCGGTCTGTAGTTTCCCGGATCACCCCTGGAACCCTTTTTAAAAATTGGTGTTACATTGGCAATCCTCCAGTCTTCAGGTATTAGAGATGATTTTAATGATAGTTCACAGATTACTAATAGCAGGTCTGCAATCTCATATTTCAGTTCTTTCAACACCCTTGGATGTATACCATCCAGCCCAGGTGATTTGCTACTCTTCAGTTTATCTAATAGTTGTAATACATTTTCCCGATGTATCGATATTTCCTTCAATTCTTCCGCACCTTTAAATACCACTTCAGTCATGGGTAACATCCCTACATCTTCCTCAGTAAAGACCGAAGCAAAGAATTCATTCAGTCTCTCCGCTATTGCCTTGTCGCCGCTTAGTGCCCCTTTAACCCCTCTATCATCTAATGGACCAACTGACTTTCTCACAGGTTTTTTGCTACGAATATACTTGAAAAAGTATTTTATTTCGTGTTTTTGCTTCTGCAGCAAGCTTCTTCTCAAATTCTCCCTTTGCCTGCCTTATCAGTGCTTTGCATTTGACTTGCCAGTGCTTGTGCTGTTTCCAGGTTTCGTCGTTTGGCTCTTTTTTCCATTTCCTGAAAGATGCTTTTTTGGCAACAGGAGCCTCTCTGACCTTTAAACCATGCTGGCAGTTTTTTGGACTTCCTTCCACTTAAAGCATGGAATACAGCAGGTCTGGGCTTCCAAGATAGTATTTTTCAACAACACCCAAGCTTGATGTAAGTCTTTAACCTTTGCAACTGCTCCTTTTAGTTTTTTCTTAACTATTTTCCTCATTTTATCATAGTCTCCCTTTCAAAAGTTTTAAAAGGTAGTACTGTGGATTTCCTTACTATCCCTCCTCCACTAATTAAATCATGCTATGATCACTATTGGCAAGTGGCCCCAAAACCCTTATCTCTTGCACTAGATCTGGTGTTCCACTAAGGACTAGGTCTAATATGGCTTCCCCTCTGGTCGGTTCATGAGCCAGTTGCTCCAAGAAGCAGTCATTTATTTCATCTAGGAACTTTATCTCCCTAGAATGTCCTGCTGTGACACTGACCCAGTCGATACCGGGGTAATTGAAATCACCCATTATTATTACTGCGCTTTAACTTTTGTTAGCTTCCTTGATTTCTTTGAGCAATTCATCATCCATTTGTTCATTCTGGCCAGGCGGTCGATAGTACACCCCCACTGTCATCGCCTTCCCTTTTTTACATGGAATTTCAATCCATAGAGATTCTACAGCAAATTTTGTTTCCTTCAAAACTTTAATCCTTTCTGACTCAATGCCCTCTCTAACATAGAGCGCAACCCCTCCACCAATTTGATCAGCTCTATCATTACAATATAGTTTGTACCCAGGTATCACAATGTCCCACTGGTTGTTGTCCTTCCACCATGTCTCTGATATTCCAATCATATCTAACCTCTCATTTAGTGCTATATATTCTAACTCTCCCATCTTATTTTTTAAACTTCTAGCATTTGCATACAAGCATTTTAGAGACTGTATTTTATTCATATTAATTTGGCTATTGGTAGACATGGGTAATTTTGGGATCTTTAAGCTCTGTCTGCTCCATACTCGAGGGCATTTGGGCTACTTCACTCTTTTTTTGGAACCTCTCTGCTTTTGGTAGTATTCTTCAAGGATACATTCTTCCGAACCATGCGCTCTTGGGCGACTGTTGGCTTTCCCCTATTATCTAGTTTAAAAGCTGCTCTATCTCCTTTTTAAAGGTTAATGCCAGCAGCCTGGTTCCATCCCGGTTAAGGTGAAGCCCATCCCTTTGGAAGAGCCCCTCCTTTCTCCAGAATGTTCCCCAGTTCCTAACAAATCCAAAACCCTCATCTCTGCACCATTGTCTCATCCACAAATTGAGACTCTGGAGCTCAGCCTGCCTTTTGGGTCCTGCGCGTGGAACAGGAAGCATTTCAGAGAACGCTACCCTGGAAGTTCTGGATTTCAACTTCCTACCTAAAAGCCTAAATTTAGCCTCCAGAACCTCCCTACCACATTTTCCTATGTCATTGGTACCGACATGTACCAAGACAGCAGACTCCTCCCCAGTACTATCTAAGACCTTATCTAGGTGGCGCGTGAGGTCCGTTACCTTCGCACCTGGCAGGCATGTTACCAGGCGATCCTCACGTCCACCAGCCACCCAGCTATCTACATGCCTAATGATCGAATCACGAACTATAACGGCTGTCCTAACCCTTCCCTCATTGGCACATGGCCCTGGAGAAACTTCCTCGGTGCGAGAGGGTTTTACATCACCTGGAGGACAGGTCCTAGTTACAGGATCACTTCCTGCCACACCAGGGTGATGCTCTCCTGTCACGTGACCTCTCTCCTCCATGGCAACAGGGATGCTGCCAGACTGGAGGTGGGACTTCAGGACAATGTCCCTGTAGGTCTCGTCTATGTACCTCTCTGTCTGTCTTATGTTTTCCAAGTCTGCTACTCTGGCCTCTAGAGAAAGGACTCGTTCCCTGAGAGCAAAGAGCTCCTTGCACCTAGTGCACACGTAAGACCTCTCACCAACTGGGAGAAAATCATACATGTGACACTCAATGCAAAAGACTGGTAAGCCCCCATCTCGCTGCTGGACTGCTGTCTGCATCTTAGTTTTTTAAGCTTGTGTTTAGATCTTTAAGTTCTTTACTTACTAAGGGTTGTGTTAGATATTTATACTAATAAAACTGTACCTAATAAGTTTAATATACTTTGTTCACCTGAAGCTTAATTAATCTCAGGTCCTTAGTGTATGACTGATTTGGGTAACAAGCTTCACCTGAGAACACCTCCTGTCTGTTAAGATGTGTAAGTACCTATAAAGCTACGATTATCCCAGGGGTGGGTGGGTGTTGTGGAGGGAAATAACACTTATTAAAAGAGGGCTGCTACACAGTACCCTGTCCTGTGCTGCTGAGGTAAGCTATATTCTGATTTGATTTAAATTATAGCTCTTTGCTGCTGCTAGGCTCTAACTTATTATGAAAGTTAAACTACAAGCTCTCTGCTGGGTATGAAATGTAACCAGAAAGTTCTCTTCTGTGTTTTAAATTTAAACTTAAACTGCTGCTACTAGGCCCTGACTGATTTAACAAAAAACAGTAGGTTCACAGATTAATTAGCTTTAATACAAAGAATTTCTTTCAGAAAATTCCAAGAAGTATATACTGACAATTGCAGATCGCTCTCCAGAAGTAACAGTCCCCTTTTCTAGTCCATTCGGAACGGACAACCTTGTGGAAAGGGGGGGGGGCCATCCAACCCCAAGCAAAGCACCTCAGTTTTATCATAATTCACTTTGAAACCTGAAACGCCGGCAAATTCTCCAAGAATCCGGAGTAAGCCTGACATAGACACTTCGGGGTTTTCCAGAAATACTAACGTATCATCTGCATACATGATGCGGTACCCTATCTAAGATAACTGACTGATTTGTCTGGGGCTGTACGCAATAAACAGGCCAGTGGTTCAATTGCCAATGCAAAAAGCAACGAAAGTGGAGAGCCCTGTCTCTTTCCCGATACAAGGGAAAACTTTCCAATCGCGTGCCATTAACTACTGTCACCATCGGTGCGGCGTATAGGGACTGAACCCAGCTCACAAACCGCTCATCCATCCCAAATCGCTCCATAACTGCAAATAGATATGCCCATTCCGCTCGGTCTAAGGGTTTTTCTGCATCCAGCGACTCCCACCATGCACCCCTGCTAGTCCGCCTAATGCCTAGAATAATAAGAGCCTTCTAACATTACTGTAAATTTGCTGGTCTCTTATGAAGCTGGTCTGATCCGGGTGTATAATATGTGAGATGACTTTATCTAATCAGATAACTGATACGGGTGAAGATTTTAACGTCGCTTCAAGAGGGAAAACGGCCGATAGTTCCTTCATTCTAAAGGGGAGCATCCTTCCTTAGGAATGAAAGAGATCTTAGCCTCATACATTGCTGCAGGTAAGCGACCCGTGAGCAATGTTTCATTGAAGACTCGCTGTAATATAGGACAAGAACCTCTTTCATACCTTTGTACCACTCAAATGGGAATCTGCCTATCCCCATAGTCTTACCATATGCCAGTGATCCTATGGCAAGCTCCACCTCAGCCACCGAGATTTCCCTATTCAAAGACTCTTGCTGCAGTGGCAAAATCATGGGCAGTGAGATCTGATCAAGAAAGTTAGCCAGATGGGCCTGTGTGGGAGATCATTCAGATTTTATATAGTGAGGCATAGAAGGCTTGGAAGACCTGTGCAATTTCCTTATGATCCTGTTGTAGTCTTCGACGCTGGTCGTAAATCTCTCCAATGAGTCTGCTAGCCCATCTCTTGCGAAACTGCCAAGCTAGTAACTTACCAGCAAGCCCGCCAGATTCAAAAAAATTGCTACGGGTTAGATGTAGTAAGAACTCAATGCACTACACCTCTATTGCCTCAATACGATTCCTCACTTCTACTACATGATGATAAACCCATCGATTGCCAGTGCGTTTATGCTCATTCTGCAAATCATTTAGTTGGGCCTGTATCTGACATAATTATGCTTCTCTCTGGTGCTTTCTGCATGTCTTAAGTTGCAGCAGTCGGCCGCACATGTACACCTTACAGGACTCCCCTAATAAACTAGCAGAAATCTCTTCCACATCATTGTGACCTAAGAATTCAACCCACCATAGACCCATAAGCTCTTGCACTCCTTTCTCTTGGAGAAGTCTCGTGTTAGCTCGCCAGCTCTGAGCCCCCAGGGCGGTCGTAGAGCGCCCATATCAAGCCAAAGGCAAACCATGCCATGATCATGATACGTATGTCCTCTATTCGGTTGAGCTCTGTGTTTATACCACAAAAGAGATCAAGCCATGAATAACCACGGGTCTTGGCTGAACAGTATGTGTAATCCCTACTTCTGGAGTGCATTGTTTGCCAGCTGTCTGTCCAGCCCATCTTAAGCAAAGCTATATGCAACTCCCTATCCTCCGGTAGGGGTCATGTCTGTTGAACTGGGTCAGACCTGTCCAAGTTATTGAGGGCACAGTTCATGTCTCCCACAATCCAAATTGAGCCCGTGCCTGCTGGGCGAAGGTTGTGAATGACCTGCTGGAAAAAGCTGCTTTTCGGGCCATTTGGGGTGTAGAGATTCAGAAGGGAAAGCTCCTGACCCTCAACCTGCCCCACCATCCACACCATTTGTCTGTGAGTATCTCCACCTGAGTCTTCTACAATATAAGGAGTATTCTTACTAACCAGGATTGCCATACCCCTTTTTTTTTTTTAAATTATACGTGGCGTAGAATATCTGTTCCCAGTAGCCACCCTGTAGTTTGTCCATTTCCGCAGGGATCAGCCTCGCCTCCTGGAGGAGGGCAGTACCCACCCTTTCCCTCTGAAGATAGGAAAGTACACTCCCCCCCCCCATTTGATTGGGCTATTGAAGCCCCCCACATCAGGGTAATTACTTTTAAGAGCCATAGGTATAGGACATGCCGATCTCTACTATCTTGAGGTACCCAACAAAGTAGAACCCCTCCCCCACATCCCACCAACCCCCACTCGCACAGCCCCCTACACCGCACATCCCCATCACACACTAACCAGCCAACAAAAACAAGAAACCGTTTATAAAACAAACATCCTCTTTTTCTATTTAAGATCAACATTGGCTTCCATCTCAATTTGGACAGTGGCTTCCCAGACAGTACATCGTATCCCTTATAAGAGATAAGGCACCTCTAAGGACAGCTCCAGTTAGCCTTTCAGCCAAGTGTTTATTCAGAGGGAACTTCCCGGTCAAGCAGGACATCCTTGCTTCCTCCGGGCTGTTAGGTACACTGTCAACCTGTTCAATGTCCAGTAAGCATGGCATCTCTGCCTTCTGAGAGTGTTGTTAATCCCAGCTCTACTAAGGTAGTAGCGGCCACCATTCTATGCTGCCACCATTGCAGCACTCCTCCCAGTTCTCATAGATGAAGTAGACAAAAGGAAGTCCAGAATTTTCCAACTTGACTTGTAATCCTCCTCACGGCTTTGCAGATGGGGTCACCCCCTCGTCAAACGACTTGCTACCTGCATCATGTTCTGCAGTTTGCTCATGCTGGGAGAGCGATTGCTCCTTCATGTTGTGAATGGCGCTCAGCTCAGGGGGCAGCGTGTGCTCGTGAACTGCTCTAACCTCCCTGTCGGCAGCCTCAGTATTAGGGTGTACCCCTTTTGACGTGTCTCTCTATACCCACTCCAACAGGTGCTCCACTGCTTCTGGGGACGAAGGAACACTCGTTCCCCTCTGTACACAGCAGTGAGATGGGCTCGGTACAAATGCTAGCCTTGAGCCCTGCTTTAGCCAAAGTATCAGTTTTTTTCATTTTCTGACTGTTTCACCACTAGCATCTGGGACTATCAAGACCTGCCAGATCTTATATGTTACTGTTCAGGTCTTTCAGGCTTCCACAATAATATGCTTATTTTCCTGGTAGTGAAACATCTGCACAATAAGGAC
Source organism: Ichthyophis bannanicus (assembly GCA_033557465.1). NCBI lineage: Eukaryota > Metazoa > Chordata > Amphibia > Gymnophiona > Ichthyophiidae > Ichthyophis > Ichthyophis bannanicus. The sequence continues at coordinate 63,043,978 of CM066045.1, forward strand.
CTGGGGTTTTTGACCTACCTTTAGGTTTTGGCCATGTTTCTTGGTATGCTCATTCAATCTCATAAGCGGGCTTACCAGCTGAGTGGGAAAGCAAGCACCTAGGAGCTGCTGCACAAAACTGTGTGCATCCGATGCCTCAGTGCTCTCCAGGATCCCAAAGATTCTAAGATTTTGACAGCGATCTCTGTTCTCTTGGTGGTCCTCCTTATTTTCCAGCCAGTGTACTGTTTTGGTCATTTATCCACATCTTTTGCCACCTATATCTCTCGGGCCTCCAGCATTCCCACGTGCTCCTCTGCCTCCTGCACTCGGGCCAGCATAGCATCAAAGCGAGCCGAGACAGTGCTAATGATTTCAAGTTTAGAAGTACGAATCTTCTGCAGGCTCTCCTGCGTCTCCCGGCCCAGAGCTTGTTTGTTCGATGGTAGTCACCGCCGCCATGACAGGTCCCACTGGTTTCACTGCTAGTGGCAATTTTGCCGCTTTTTCATGCGTATAAATCTTTGATGGATTTCTCTGGACACGCTCAAAGTACTTTTGGCATCTCCCCAGGTTAAAATATACCGGTTTAGTCCTTAACTGTATATAATATTTGACATTTGACAATGGAGCCGCATATAAACAACGTTACAAGAGCAATATACCTAAAATTACGGATCCTTCGTCAACTACGTCCCCTACTTGAAGATGCTGACTTCCGTACAGTAATTCCAAGCGGCGTTGATCACCCCGCATTTCGATAATGCAAACATCATTCTCCATGGTCTCCTAGATTATGCAATTCACCCCCTTCAAATGGCTATGAATACGGCAGCACGAACACTGGTTGAAGCCTCAATATACGAACATGTTACCCCTATCCTGAGACACCTACACTGGCTCACCATTGTTAGCCATCTCAAGTATAAGGCTCTCATCATAACATTCAAAATATTATATAACCTCTCTGCTACTGTGCTTAATGATATTCTACAATGGACACCTGACAATAGAGTAAGAAGATCTACCATGGCAAACACTCTCAGTCCCTTCATTAACAAGAAAAAGTTCCCAATTTGCGAACAGCCGAGCATTCAAATTATATGCACCACCTCTCTGGAACTCTTCCCCTCCCCCTAATTCGTGCCATCTCTGACCTAGCTACTTTTAGAAAACTTCTGAAGACACATCTGTTTCAACTATATTATGAACATGTCACACAGAACACTGCACTTAACCAAATCCACAGCCAGACCCTCAAGCCATCATATGAAGCTCAAGGTATATAAAGTACCCAACACTAATAATATATATAGTTTCCCTATTGCGACCCAAGTTCTCTCCCCACCTAATTTATAAATTGTTATATTATTAACCTGAGGTGGTGGTGGTTCTCTAAATCTGTACTATGTATTTTGTTCTACAAACTTGTTCTATGTAATTTCCGTTCTTGTTCCTTGTAAACCACACTGAATTATAAATAGCGTGGTATATAAAACCAAATAAATAAATAGCCCATGTTTTTAATCAGGATATATCTGGAGCCACAAATTGAAGCAGCCTCTCACATTTCTACCGGAACCAGAAGCCCTTTTCCCCTTTTTTATATGCTCTTCTAACTTACTTATTTTTTATTTATTTAATTATTATTATTTAGCTGTACTTTATTTACCGCCTTTCACGGGGGCAAAGCTGTTTACAAATACAGGGGTGAAAATCAATGAAACAAGTTATAACATAATTATAAGAAGGGGGGGGGGGGTTCCATATGCCTGAACATCAACAAGGGAGGGGTTTCACAACAACATACATTTCCATTAAGCTAACATGATATTTAGAGATTCAAGTTTTGATTAGAGTCTAGGCAGAGGAAGAGTCTAGAGTCAGTTGGTGCTTGTCCGTTCCTGCCCTAAGTGGATGGTGAAGAGTTGAGTCTTTTAGTTGTTTCCGGAAAGAGGAGATATCCTTGTTACCACGGATGTTGGTCGGGAGGGTGTTCCATAAGATGGGAGCATATAAGTCAAAAGCACGGTTGCAGGATTGTTGGTTAAATTTAGTTTTTTCTCCAGGAACAAGCAGGAAGTCAGCCTCACATAGGGGTGATGTCTGCACTGATGGAACCGCCGCGGGAGCATCTCCCTAGCTTTCAAAGAAAGACTTTGGGAGATGCCACCACGAATGCATGGTCCCCTTCCCGCCCAAGGGTGCCATCTTGCTCAGTTTCCTTTTTTCCACGGAGCCCTTCAGATATCCTCTGTCTTTCCCCTGGAAAAAGTTTTTTTTTTCTTCTCGAGTTCTTAACTCGTCTCCAGTATCGCACCAATATTCTTCCCGCCTACTGATCTTGATGCCTTGGCGTCGAGTTCGGTTCCTTTTTGTGTTTTTGTTTCTTTTTGGTGCTTTTGCGCCCTTTTTTTTCCACTGGCAGCTCAAAGGGGCTTTGACCTCGCAGGGGTTCTTTTTTCCCTGATGGCTACCAGTGGTTTCAAAAAGTGTGATTGGTGTGCTAAGCTCATGTCCTTAACCGACACACATGACTGCTTTCTCTGTTGCCTCGGGCCAGACCATGACCCAGCGGCCTGCAGCTTATGCAAACGGATGTTTACTAAGGCCCTAAAGAGCCTTCAGCAGCAGCATGATAGATTTTTTTCCTGACTTCCCCGATGCCTCTGAAGGCCAGGGCCTCGTCTGAGGCGCCGACATCTCAGGAGGAGTTCTACGAACCCAAGTACCATCGTGGGTCCTCAGAGAGGGGGTCCCTCTCGAGGGAACAAACCCTCTAAGGTGCCTGCCTGAGACTTCGGAGAGGGAGCTGCTGGCGAAGGTCCCCCGGAAGGATCCGGCGGTGGACCGGCCTCAATCCTCGGAGGCTATCCTCATCGAGGATTTCCCCTCTGGGGAGCCGGCGTCTGGCCTGAGTCCCTCGGTGCCCGCGCTGAAGGCTCGGAGCCTTCTGGCCTCGCGTCCAGGATGACGTCCTTGGAGGGCAGCTTGTCTGCCTCCTTGGATCAGCAGCGGGCACTGTTGTCCGGCACATTCGGTTCCTCCGCCCCAACCACCAGGTGTTCGACGTCAAAGACGTCCCCAGAGGCCGAGTCGATCCTTGGCCGAGGTCGCGCTTGGTGTCCCGCTTGTCGGGGCCGTAGTCGTTACCGATGTCCCCTCCGGGGCCGGACTGTGCGGCCTCGGGGCCTTCAAGGCCCACGGAGCAGCCTACCCTCAAGTCTTCCTCAGACTACTCCAAGTGGGAGACGGAGAATGACGAGTCCATGGATACCCATCAACACAGCGACGTCACCTCGGACTCCCCAGTCTCAGAACCTCAGAGAAGGTCCCTGCCGGAGGGTATGGGATTCTTAGACTTTTTATAAAAGACATGTCTAAGGCCCTGGCGTTCCCGACCGAGTTGGAAGAGGACCCTCGGGCTGATGAGCTTGAGATCCTCCAATACGAGGCTCCCCCTCGGAAATTGCTCACGGTGCCCATTCCTCCCATCTTGGAACGGTTCATGTTCTGCATGTGGGAAACACCGGCATCGGTGCTGATAGTGAGCAAGCGGCTTGACTCGATGTATCAAGTCCGCTGGAGCCCAGACTTCCAAAAGTTGCAACTGCCGCACGACTCCATGGTGGTGGAGTCGGCCATGCGTCGGCTAAAGAGCCAGAAGACGCACTCCTCGGTGCCCCCCAGTAGGGAGGCCCGCACCTTGGGCACCCTTGGCAGGAAGTGCTACCAGGGCTTGATGCTCATTTGCCGAGTCCAGGCCTACCAGCTGTACATGGGCATGTACCTGAGGGACCTGGCGAAGGAACTCGCCGGTTTCACAGCTGGGCTCTCCAAGGAACCCTTGCAGTGCTTCAGGGGCCTGTCCAAGGTCATCCGTGAATGCTCCAAATTTATGTCTTGAGTGGCCTATGACGGGTTCAAGTCGGCGGCCCGGATAGCCGTGGCAGGCATCAGTGCATGCCGCCAGGCTTGGCTCCAGTCGTCCGACCTCAAGCAATGAGTCCAGGACAAGTTGGTCATCCTCTGCCAGGGTGAAAAACCTCTTCAGCAAGCCTATGACTGACAAGGCCGCCGAGTTGGAGATAGAGTTCATGACGAGGACCAGGCTCTCTAAGAAGAACGCTGCCCCTCCCCGAAGGAAGGCCTCGGATAAAAACCCTTTTATCCAAGGAAGGGAGCTGCTTACCACAACTACCCACATTTTCAGGCCTCCCCGGCTCCCCAACAAGGGCAGCAGGCCAAGAGACAAGGGCATGACCCGCGTAAGCAGAAAGCTCCTAAGCCCCAGGCACTGGCTCTGGCCCAGCCAGGGGGGAATTTTTGACTACTCCAGCATAACCACACTACCCCAAAGAGGTCACCAGCCTACAGGAGGATGACTGACTCTCTATGCCCCAAGATGGGTAACCATCACCGCCGATGCCTGGGCACTGAGGGTGGTCAGGGAGGGTTATCTCCTCCGCTTGGCCCAGCTGCCTCCCCCTTATTTTCTGGGAGAGCCCTCCAGGTCTCCCCTTCACTGGGACCTTCCTCTGAAGGAACTGGCAGGTCTTCTCAAGGACATTGTGATGGAACCGGAGCCCCACCACCTCCACTTGGTTCTACTCCAGATACTTCCTCGTCCCAAAGAGGACAGGGGGCCTAAGGCCCATCCTCGACCTGCGCAACCTCCACGCATTCCTGGTGAGGGAGAAGTTCAAGATGCTCTCCCTTGGAACATTGCTGCCCTAACTCCAGCAGGGAGACTGACTATGCTCCTTAGAGCTCAAGGATGCGTATACTCGCATGTAATCCACCCACACCACAGGCAATACCTGAGGTTCGTAGTAGGGGACAGGCACTTTCAGTACAGAGTGCTCCCGTTCGGGTTCGCCTCCGCCCCAAGGGTGTTCACAAAATGTCTGGCAGTAGTGGCTGCCTTTCTCAGGCTTCAGGGGGGTCTTTGTGTTTCCCTATCTGGACGACAGGCTCATAAAAGGGGACACGGCGTCTGAGGTGCGGCAGGCCACTGCACGCACCATCCAGGTCCTACAGCACTTGGGCTTCGTCATAAACTACCCCAAGTCCCACCTTCTTCCGACACAGTGCCTAGAATTCAAAGGAGTGAAGCTCGACACCCACCAGTCAGTCTTTCTTGTCCATGGACCGGGAAGATCGCCTCAAGTGTCTGGCCTGGGACATACATCACCGTCCCTCTGTGTCTGCCTGCCATCTTCTGCGCCTCCTCGGGCACATGGCCGCCAAGGTCCACATCACTCCAGATGCCCGTCTCCACATGAGAACGGCACAGTGGTATCTCCGGGACCAGTGGTCCCAGGCCACCGACTGCCTCCGGGACAAGGTTCGGGTGACCCGCCGTTGGCGGACTGCCTGGTCTGGTGGCAGTTGTCTCACCACCTGGAGAAGGGCATGGGCATTTGATGGGCAAGGCCCTGGGCATTTGATGGTCCTCACCACGGATGCCTCCTTACTCGGCTGGGGAGCCCATTGCGAGGGACTCCACACCCAGGGCTGCTGGTCGCCAGACGAAAGCAACCAGTAAATCAATCTCCTGGAGCTTCAAGTCATTCACCTCGCCCTAAGAGTCTTCAGCCATCGCCTCCGCCACCGGACAGTCCTGGCCCAGACAGGCAACCAGGTGGCCATGTTCTGTGTAAACAAACAGGGGGGGCACGGGGTCCCTCTGTCTGGAGGCGCTGGCCCACTGCTCTTGCATGACCCAGCAGGGTATCTTTCTCAAAGCGGTGTACATGCCGGGGCAGAACAACCTACTGGCCGACAGGCTGAGTAGGGTTCTCCAACCTCACGAGTGGCAGTTGGACGCCAAGGTAGCCACCTGGCTTTTCCGACTCTGGGGAGATCCCGTGCTGGACCTGTTCGCCAGTCCGGACAACTTCCAGTTGCTCCACTTTTGCTCTTGGCATGCTCAGCCATCCAGGGTGGCGGCGGATGCGTTTTTAATCCCATGCCTTCCCTCTGACGCCGCTGATTGCCAAGCCTTTGACAAGGTCCTTCATCAGAGACTTTTGGCAAAACTAAAGAGTCATGGGATAGGAGGCAGTGTACTATTGTGGATCAGGAACTGGTTAAAAGATAGAAAGCAGAAGGTAGGGCTAAATGGCCAATTTTCCCAATGGAGAAAGGTGAATAGTGGTGTACCCCAGGGATCTGTGCTGGGTCCGCTGCTTTTTGACATATTCATAAATGACCTGGAAAGGGGAATAACGAGTGAGGTTATCAAATTTGCAGATGACACAAAACTATTTAAAGTTGTTAAAACCCAAGAGGATTGTGGAAAATTGCAAGAGGATCTTGATAAATTGGAAGACTGGGCATCAAAATGGCAGATGAAATTTAATGTGGACAAGTGCAAAGTTATGCACCTAGGGAAGAACAACCCAAACTATGGTTACACGATGCAAGGTTCCACATAGGAACCACCACCCAGGAAAAAGATTTAGGCGTCATTGTGGATAAACATGTTAAAACCCTCTGTCCAGTGTGCAGCGGCGGCCAAGAGAGCAAATAGAATGCTAGGTATCATAAGGAAAGGAATGGAAAATAAATCAAAAGATATTATAATGCCTCTATATCGTTCCATGGTGAGACCACACCTTGAATATTGTGTGGAATTCTGATCACCGTATCTTAAAAAGGATATAGCGTTATTAGAAAAGGTTCAGAGAAGAGCCACCAAGAGGAGTGGAGAGTGATCCTGCTCGGTGATTCTATCCTGCCCGTGTGCTCTGCGCTGATTACTGCACCTGTTGGAGCCCTATATCATTCTGGGTTACACCGCGGGGTTTGAGGAGTGGAGAGTGATCCTGCTCGGTGATTCTATCCTGCCCGTGTGCTCTGCGCTGATTACTGCACCTGTTGGAGCCCTATATCATTCTGGGTTACACCGCAGGGTTTGAGGAGTGGAGAGTGATCCTGCTCGGTGATTCTATCCTGCCCGTGTGCTCTGCGCTGATTACTGCACCTGTTGGAGCCCTATATCATTCTGGGTTACACCGCGGAATGCAGTCGCGGGCGCGTGCCCGAAGGGGCGTGACCAAAGGGGCAGGCCACGCCCCTTTGGAGCCTTTTCGGTGTTTGAGCTGTTTGGAGTGAGGCCTCCTTTGATATGGGGAAACGACGGAAGAAAAGTACGTCGGCTGCTTCATCAATGAAAGCTTCTAAATTGGAAGGTCCTTTGGACAAACATCTGATTCGTCAGACGGTGGAAGATTGTAATTTGGAACTTTCGGCCTCAGTGAGTACTCTATCTCCTCCAGCTTCTTCTCCTGTTGGGGGTTTTACCTTACCCCTCCCCTCGTCTGAGCAAGTAGTGCCTCTGGACCAGGTCTTGGGGAATGCAGGCTTGGATTCGGGAGCCATGTTGGTTCCGGCGGGCTCCTCGGAGCAAGCCCGCCCTGGTCGAAAAATTCCCCCTATGCCTAAAGTGTTTAAAGCCCCTTTGGTTTTAGGAGATGTTGTTGATATCTCCTCTTCATCTCAGGAGGTTACTTTAAAAGATATATGGGCGGTGGTTACTCGCACCGAAGTTGCTCTTACCGGAACCTTATCTCAAATAGAGGAATATACTCGAGACTCAATTGCTAAGTTTTCTGATTATGATGCTCAATTTTTGGGTATTGAAGCACGTATGAAACAGGTAGAGAGTAAATTAGATGTTACCCAGGTTGATTCGTCTGTTGTAGTTAAGGATAGTTTGTATTTGCATAGGCAGTTGGAAGTGTTAGAGAATGCATCTAGGTCTAAAAACCTGCGGTGTTTAAATTTTCCACTGACACATTATATTTCACCTTTAATTCTGCTTCATAAATATTTAAAGGAGGTTTTGAAATTTGATCAGCCTGAGGTCATCAAGATTGCTAATTTGTATTATGTACCAAGATTTAAAAAGGAAGTGGAAGGTAATGGGGGAGATGATGAACTTGTTCAGTCACTTTCCCCCATTAGCTTGGATATATCAGAATTCTTGGAGTCCTCCTCTGATAATATTTTGAATCGTGCTACTTTAGTTGTTACTTTTTTGACAGAGATGGATAAGAATTCGGTATTGAAAACATACTTTCCACAAAAGAATGCTCTTTTTTGTGGTCAAAAGATAACTATTTTCCCCGATGTGTCCCGTGTTACACAGAATCGGCGTAAAGCCTTTCTAGAGTTGAGAGGGCGCACTTTGGCATTGGGAGCTACTTTTTTTTTAAAGTTCCCGTGCAAGTGCTTAGTGGAACATCGTGGGAAACGATATGGGTTTGTAGATCCTGTTCATTTGGCTGTTTTCCTTAAAATTCATGAGTCTCATGTTGATGAGGGGATAGTAGTTAAAGGTATACATTGAATAGTGGGGTCCCGGGTAGTTCTTTCTTGTTTGTTTATTAAAATGATGTGAATTTATTCCACTCCTCCTCATAATGTGGACTGTTATATGATGAAGTGTATGATTTTGGTTCTTTAATGATATTGATTTCTTATATTCTTTGTTACTTATTGTATGAATAAGTTTCAATACTTAATAATACTTATTGTAGTATGCTTGTTTGATGTACACCGCGCTGATTTTAATAGCGCGGTATAGAAGCAAATGTTAAATAAATAAATAAATAAATAATAAAATATAAATTAAAAAAAAAAAGAGAGAAGAGCCACCAAAATGGTAAAGGGGATGGAAGGATACTCCTATGAAGAAAGGCTAAAAAGATTAGGGCTCTTTAACCTGGAAAAGAGACGGCTGAGGGGAGATATGATAGAAGTCTATAAATTAATAAACGGAGTGGAACGGGTAAACGTAGATCAGTTGTTTACATTATCAGAATTTAGAAAGACTAGGAGACATGCAATGAAGCTACAGGGTAAACTATTTAAGACTAATAAAAGAAAATATTTTTTCACTCAACGTGTAATCAAACTCTGGAATTTGTTACCAGAGGATGTAGTAAAGGCTGTTAGTGTAGTTGGATTTAAAAAAGGTTTAGACAAGTTCCTGGAGGAAAGGTCCATAAACCATCATTATTAAGAAGGGACCCAGGATATCAATGCTTGACCCAGTACAAGCATTGTGGAACCTGTGTCTTTTGGGGAAACTGCTAGGTACGTATGACCTAGATTGGCCACTGTTGGAAACAGGATACTGAGCCTGATGGACCTTGGTCGTCTGACTCAGTATGACATATCTTATGTTCTTAAGACCTTATTCAAGACCCTCTGCAACAGGGCCTCACTCATCTTGATAGCCCCTCGATGGCCCCGGCAGCTGTGGTTCCCGCTACTCCTGCAGTTGGGTGGTGGAAGCCCCCATCCACTTTGGGTCTGCCCCTGGGCTTCTATCTCAGGAGGGGGGCTCTCTCCTACACCCCAACCTGGGGTCTCTTTCGCTCATGGCTTGGCTGCTGAGAGGATAGCCCTGGCCCATCTCCACCTTCCCACTGAGGTAGAGAATGTTCTGCTGGTCTCTCCCGTAAGGCCTCTACGAGGATTGGCATACACCTTCAAATGGCGTAGGTTCTTAGCTTGGTGTGCTGAGCGAAGGGCTGTCCCGTACTCCTGCCCGGTGGCTATGGTGTTGCAGAACCTTCTCCTCCATCTTTCTCACTCCGGATTCAGGTGCACTCTAATTCCATTAGACTGCACCTCAGGGCCCTGGCAGCTCACCACCACCCAGTAGATGGTAAGCCCTTTTTGGCTCAACCTCTAGTAGGATGCCACCTGGTCTTCGGTCCATAGCTTTGCAGCTCAGTACTGCCTGGAGAGGGAGTCCCGACGGGACATACTCCTTAATCTCTTCAGTGTATGGGCAACTCTTGCCCTCTGACCCTTCTATGTTCAGGCTACCGGAGTGCTGGTTCTCTTCTGGACACTTGGGTCTTGCCAGTGTCTCTCAGTAGGGACTCAACTGCTGCTAATCATGGCTCACCCTTTGCAGGTCGCCGTGGCATTTTACAGGTTCTCAGTAGCCTGTAGATGGGGATACCCAGATGTGAGGACTGACTTCGGCTTGTTCCCTGAAAAAGCGTAGTTACTTACCTGTAACAGGTGTTCTCCGGGGACAGCAGGAATCAGTCCTCACAATCCTCCCTCCTCACCTTGGAGTTGCTTCTTTACCATATGGTTTTTTTTGTTTTGTTTTTTGCAGTCTTAGCTATGTCATTATACTGAGGCAAGATGCACCCTTGGGTGGGAAGGGGACCACGCTTGTGTGATGCATCTCCCAAGGCTTTCTTTGAAACCTGGGGAGATCCTTCCGCGGGAGCTCCATCGGCGCGACGTCACCCATATGTGAGGACTGATTCCTGCTGTCCCCAGAGAACACCTGTTACAGGTGAGTGAGTACGGTTTATTGAATTCCTGCAGCACGCTTTTAGATATCTTAAATCAATTAGGTGCAGCAGCACCACTTCTATCTGTAGAGCCCCTTGTACGCTTCCTGCCGATAAACATAAAATTCGAATACTATAGAAGAGGGTGTATAAGTATAAGATGCAGCAGATGTAGAAAGCATTTGAAATTATGTACTTACTGCAGGCAATAATTTTTTTGTTGACCGCTTTGGGGCGTTAAATTACCCTTCAACTTGGTGATATAGAATGCTTAATTCCCACAGAACATGCTGGATGCAGATGATGTGAAAATAGCTGCAGATGCTCTTAAGGAGCTTGAGGCTCTGATGCCAAGTGCAGTTGAAGAGAAAGTCAAACGTTCTAAACACCGGTAGGTAACGGATTTCTCTACACATCTCTTACAAGTCGCTATGTAGGAGGACGTTTCACAGTATTATCCTGCAAGCATGAATGAAAGATTTGTACTGGTATGTATACGCAATCACTTGATGATGTGACATTATAAGATGTCCTCTGATGTCTAATGCCAGGGAGAAGAAAAAGAGGAGGAGTCGAAGTCGTAGCAGGGACCGAGACCGGAAGCACCGGCATAGGTCTCGCTCCCGGTCACGCTCGAGGTCCCGAGACAGGAAAAAGGTCAAGTCCCGTCACAGGTCTCGAAGCAGAAGCATCAGCCCTGGAAAGGACCGTCGGGACAAAGACAAGCATGTGGAGAAATTGAATGACCGATGGCGGGACAAACATGTGGATCGTCCTCCACCCGAGGAGCCCTCCATAGGGGACATCTACAATGGGAAAGTGACAAGCATCATGCAGTTCGGGTGCTTCGTTCAGCTGGAGGGGCTGAGGTAAGGACACCTTCTCTTTCAGGAAGCAGAGAGAGCACCATGTTAGCCTGCTAGATGTACAATTATTATGGCATAATCGGACCAATGTGAGTTATCCAAGGTGGATGCTGTACAGGAGATAGCAAAATCACACACACAAACATCATCTTCAAAGTAAACCTCTATAATACAATTGATAACAGCAGATAAGGATCAATTGGCCTGTATCATAGCCTAGCAAAGCAGTTGGCTATAGGTGCTGCCCTTTTTTTTTTTTTATCAAGTCACCTGGGGCCCGATATTCACTTGGGCAGGCTATGTGCTGCTACGGCATATAGCCGTGCCCGCCAACTCTTAACCCCAGATATGCAATGCCGGGGTCATAGGCAGCCCTGGTATTGAATATCCAGTGATCATGGCACACTCCGGAAGCAACAGTAGCTAACCAGGCAGCGGTGATGTTGCATGCTGGCTGGTTAGCTCCTACACCTAAAAGATAGATGAGATTTCTTCTCGCCTATCTTTTTAGATGCAGGTCGCTAACCGGGCAGCATGCAGTATCGCTGCTGCCTGGTTATAGATCGACTCCGCCTCTGCTCCTCCCGGAACACCCCCGACATGCCCCAATGCTAAGCAGTTAGCATCGGGGCACTTACGGGCCATAATTGGGGGATATTCAGCAGCATTCTAGCCATGTTAGTGTCGTTGAATATCCCTCTCAGCGTCGGTTACACGGTTTACAGGGCTGCGCTTCGAATATCGGGCCCCTGATGTTCAAAGGTGTAGATTTCCAGGCTTACCAAATTCTTTCCCTCAGATCTGTATAACCATTTAGCACACTGGTTTTCTAGGATGGCAAAAAGGCTGTCATTTCATAACAGGACACCTGTGTGAAATATCCAAAGACAATAGCCCATCTTGTATTTATTTTAGAAAAGCAAAATAAACACTCACGGCTTATAAAATAGGCTCTCCAAATTATTTCCCAAAGGTGCCCAAATTTACAACTGTCCTGGAAAAGGTGTGATTGTGTGCATGTGCTCAGTGCATATACACATGTCTTTTATAAGATACACTTGCATTGCAACTCTGCCGCTGGGAGCGCCTACAGACAGACGGTGCACAGATAAGTGCACATGCTTGCATGGATGTATTCTTCTGGAAGAGCCATTTTCTGTGGGACTTATGGTTAGAGAGACATGCCAGAGTGCTTATCTTTGTCTTAAGAGCAAATATTTCAGTTTAAAAGTGCAGACAAAACCCATAAATAAAACAAATTTACCCATGACTTCTGCTGGTCTCTGAAAGAAGTGCGTGGTGCTTGTGTTTGCAAAGAAGGGCAAGGCGGACGGAGAGACTAAGGTACCAAAAAAGGTAAACGTGTTTGTTTATGAATATTTGCTTGACTGCCTTTTCCAGGAAACGCTGGGAGGGTCTCGTCCACATCTCCGAGCTTAGGAGAGAAGGCCGCGTTGCCAATGTTGGTGATGTCGTGAGCAAAGGGCAAAGAGTGAAAGTGAAAGTGCTCTCCTTCACTGGCTCCAAAACCAGTTTGAGTATGAAGGTATGGCTGTGTCTCAAAATTCAGGGATGCAGGATAGGTAGGAAATATAAAGAGACATATATTAAGCATAACATGACTAGTTTCTGAATTACATAGAAATTGATGTCTTCCCAGTTTCACCAGCTGTCATAGTGCTGCAGGTCCTTCTCTATGGTGCTGCTACGTATGTTCTTGTCTCAGGCTGCCATGGATTCAGATACTGTTCTGCCCTGCCACCTGCCTTATTTCTTTTATATGTGCTCAGTCTGTCTCCTTCCACACTCAGATCCTAACCCCTTATATCTCTGGTTATTTGAAGTGTTCTTGCAACTGCTTCAGATTATTTGCGTTAGCACATGATAGAGAAAACATTCCAGTTTAACATGGATAGGGTGCACTTGAAAGGTGCACTTGACTTTTGTTCATTTGTTTTTTCTTAGCTGTCATTTCTAGAAATACCTTTGAGGGCACCTTTTCCCTAAACATAGTGTATGATGGCAGAAAAAAGAGGAATCGTCCCTTTCAGCCTGCTCAGTTCTTTCTATGCTCCACAGCTATATGCCAGCTGTAGGAATTTGGCCACCTGCAGGCTATGGGTCCTTATCCATGTCAGTTTTTGTTCTCTTTCCCTTTTGTTATCTTCCATCCCACTCTTAATCAGACACCCAGCCATCCCACTCTGTCTTTCCACCAAAGTTTTATAATAATCTAAATGGCTGCCAGATCCATCACATTACAACAACCATCTGCCTAGGTCCCGTGGTCTTGATAGATGATACTCAGCCAGCATCGACCCAGTAGGTTTCTGGGGAGTTACAGCTTGTTAGTTCCCATTTGGTCAATGCATACCTTGCAGTGACAGTAGCTTGTGTGTCCTTAATCTGCCTCATGTTTTCTCCTTATCGTTCTCTTTCCCTCTGCTCTTAAAGGGAGTGAGGGTTGGTTTGTTTGCAATACTGTAAAAAGCCCTAATCCCATTCCTCCCACTGCCGTCTCTATCTGTTCCAAGCATCCTTGATCCTGTCACACTACAAGCTTTTACCACCTCAGCTGGTAGGTTATTCCATATGTCAAGCACCCTCTCAGTATAATACTACTTTCTCATCTTTCTTTTGAACCTTCCTCCTTTCAACTTCAGAAAGTCTCTCCCTTTAAAAAGTAGAGTAAAGTTGAGGAAGTGGTCATTTAGTAAATTTCCAAGTTGAAAATTTATTTTGAAATTTTAGCATTCCACTATCTGATTTTTGTTTTTGTAATTTGTGGCCTACCTGAGTTTATGAAACACTTTCTTCCCCTTTTGTTTGTTAGTGAATAATAATGAGCTCTGGGAGATCCTCATTTCGCTCCACTCTTACAGTGATAAGAGGATATTCTGAAAGCCAGTATGCTGTAACTCTTCCTTGGTATGTCTTTGGCAGGATGTGGACCAGGATACTGGGGAAGACATGAATCCAAATCGGCGCAGGAACCTTGTAGGCGAGGCAAATGAGGAAGCTTCCATGAGGAACCCGGACAGGCCCAGCCACCTCTCTCTGGTAAATGCTCCAGAGGTTGAAGATGACACCCTCGAACGAAAGCGACTCACCAAGATCTCAGACCCCGAGAAATGGGAGATCAAGCAGGTACTTGTTTGTTAATTTCATGTGGTGATCAGACATGTTTTTTTCCTAAACCAGTTCTGGCATGGCAGGATATCTGGCGTACACATCTTGCACCGGTCAGTTTTACTATGTGCAAATTATTAGCAGAAAACGAGGTGTGGTCTCTAATTATTGTGTACAAATATGATTTTACCAGCAATGTCCCAGCCAAAAACAAACTGGTGCTTGGTTTGTACTCTAAATGGTCTGCACGTAATACATGGGCTAGAGCTGTTCAGTTCTCTTGTGAATAGTTTTTTTAAATTCACTGATCTTGTAAGTTTGTGGGCAGTGGAATATTTTGCATGTGTCAGCTCAGAATAATGCAGCAAGAATCCTTGTCTATAGTGCTCCCTTCCCACCCAATATTTTTAAAATAGTTTTAAGCATATTTTAGGACAGCTTTATACATGCCTGGTTTAATCAATTAAATGTACTTTACAATATTTCCAGCCCAGAGACCCAGGGGTAAAGCATAGTTGCTCACCTGTAGCAGGTGTTCTCTGTGAACAGCAGGAATAAGCCCTCACATATGGGTGATGTCACCGACAGAGCCTTCCCGCCTGCCATGGCACCATCTTCTCCAGTCTAATAACATAGCAAGAACCAAAAAGGCAACTCCCTGGGGAGGTGGGAAGGTTGTGAGGACTTATCCTGCTGTTCATGGAGAACACCTGCTAGAAGTAATTACACTTGATCTTGATAAATTGGAAGACTGGGCATCAGAGGATCTTGATAAATTGGAAGACTGGGCATCAAAATGGCAGATGAAATTTAATGTGGACAAGTGCAAGGTTATGCACCTAGGGAAGAACAACCCAAACTATGGTTACACGATGCAAGGTTCCACATTAGGAACCACCACCCAGGAAAAAGATTTAGGCGTCATTGTGGATACCATGTTAAAACCTTTGGCCCAGTGTGCAGCGGCGGCCAAGAGAGCAAATACAATGCTAGATATGATAAGGAAAGGAATGGAAAATAAAACAGAAGATATTATAATGCCTCTATATCGTTCCATGGTGAGACCGCACCTTGAATATTGTGTGCAATTTTGGTCGCCGTATCTTAAAAAGGATATAGCGATTTTAGAAAAGGTACAGAGAAGAGCCACCAAAATGGTAAAGGGGATGGAAGGATACTCCTATGAAGAAAGGCTAAAAAGGTTAGGGCTCTTTAACCTGGAAAAGAGACGGCTGAGGGGAGATATGATAGAAGTCTATAAATTAATGAACGGAGTGGAACGGGTAAACGTAGATCGATTGTTTACCTTATCAGAATATAGAAAGACTAGGGGACATGCAATGAAGCTACAGGGTAAACTATTTAAGACTAATAAAAGAAAATATTTTTTCACTCAACGTGTAATCAAACTCTGGAATTTGTTACCGGAGGATGTAGTAAAGGCTGTTAGTGTAGCTGGGTTTAAAAAAAGGTTTGGACAAGTTCCTGGAGGAAAGGTCCATAAACCATTATTAAGAAGTGACCGAAGATATCAATGCTTGACCCAGTACAAGCATTGTGGAACTTGTGTCTCTTGGGGAAACTGCTAGGTACATATGACCTAGATTGGCCACTGTTGGAAATAGAATACTGGGCTTGATGGACCTTGGTCTGACCCAGTATGGCATATCTTATGTTCTTATGTTCACTTTCTACGTGAACAAGCAGGAAATATGTCCTCACATATGAGACTCCCAAGCTACAGGAACCCAAGGAGAACAACAGCCCAACTGGGGCAACCAAACTGGAGAAACCAGGAAGAATAGCAAGGAAGTCTTCCGAGGGACTCATCTGATTCAGCATCTTCAGCATACAACGATCTGAGGGGTTTTAGCAGGTAGCATGGACAGACAGAAAGGCTGGTGGGCAGGAGTCGACTCTTAAGACCCTAAGAGGTGCTGGAGCACAGCCTGGCTAAAATTGTTCTCCCTTTAGGAATCCCCATCCAGACAGTAATGAGCTGCAAAGGTATAGATTGAAGATCATGTAGCATCCTTGTAGATTTCCCCTGCGGAGACCTGTTTATGTCCAACCTCCGCTTCAGCCATGGTTTGGATATTGTGAGCCAAGACCTGACCTTCAAGACTCAACCCAGCCTTGAAATAAGCATGAGCAATGCAGTCCGCCAGCCAAAGGGATAGCGAGTGCTTTGAGACAATGGCGCCCAGCTTCTGGGATTGATGGAAACGAATAGCCAGGTGGACTGTCGGTGCACCTTTGTGCACTCCAGATAGAAGGCCAGAGCCCACTTGCAGTCCAATGTATGCAACAGCTGCCTCACCCTGGTTAGCGTGAGGCTGGGGGAAGAAAATTGGCAAGACTATCAACTGGTTGAGGTGTAACGTTGAGGTGTGTGCAGAGAACCACCTGGCTCTGGTGAAACCTGCTGTAAAGCAGGTGAGCCATCAAGACCTGGAGCTGACTGATGCATCGGGCCAACGTAACTGCCACCAGAAAGAGGATCTTCCAGGTCAGGAATTTCAGGGACATGAGTCCAGCGGCTCAAATGGAGCCCATATCAGCTGGGTGAGTACCACGTTGAGATCCCAAGTCACTGCAAGAGGCCTGAGTGGAGGCTTTGAGAGGAGCAGACCTCTCATGAAATGAGCCACGAGGGGCTGGGCTGAAATGGACTTCTTTCCGGAGCCGTGATGGTATGCCCTTATCGTGCTGAGGTGAAGGTGCACTGAATTCGACATGAGGTCAGAATCTGAATGTAGGAGGTACTCCAGCAGCTAATCCACGGCACAAGAGAAGAGGTTCAGTGCCCTGCCTGCACACCAGGTGCAAACCTCTGTCACTTCAGCACGTCATGTCCTTGCGGCATGCCAGCAGGACGTTCGTAACACCCTTGGGAAGATTGAGCTCAGAGAGGACTGTCTGCTCAGCATCCATGCTGCGAGGGCCAACGAGCGGACATTGGGATGCAGCAAGGTTCTGCCCTCCGGTGAGATGAGGTCCAGAGCGGAGCCCAGACGGAGAGGCTCCCTCTGCTAGAGCTGCAACAGTAGTGGGAACCATGGCTGCCAAGGTCATTAACGAGCAATGAGAATCATGGAGCCCTTGTCGACTTGGAGCTTCAGAAGGGTTTTCGCCATGAGTGGTATCGGGGAGGGAGGGGGTATGCATACAGCAAGCCCTCCCCCCCCCCCCCCCCCCCCCCCCCAGTGAAGGAGAAAGGCATCTGAGGCCAGGCGGTTGCTGGCTGGCCTCTGGGAACAGAATCGGCCCACCTGGGCATTGTGTGTCATGGCAAAGACTTCCACCTTGGAAGTACCAACTCCTGAAAGATCCGGGTCACCACCTCCCTGTTGAGGGTCCACTCATGCAGTTGAAGGACTTGGCTGAGCTTGTCCACTAGGCCGTTGAGCTCACCGGGCAGATAAGTCTCTCTCAGGTCCATGCCATGGAGTAGGATGAACTTTCACAGCCAAACCACCTCCCAGCAGAGTACGAGTCTGTGCCCTCCTGCTTGTTCACGTAGAACATCATCACCTAGTTGTCCGTTTGGATCAGGACCACCTGATTGGTCAGGTGCACTCGGAAGGCACAGAGGGCATTGGCTATCGCTCGAAGTTTGAGAAAGTTGATCAGGAGCAGGCTCTCTTGCTCGGACCATAGGTCCTGTGTGCGCAGGCCGTCCAGGTGAGCTCCCCAACTGAGCTTGGATGCGTCCATCTTGAGTGCCTTGTGGGGAACCACCGCCTAGAACGGAAGACCTCTGAGCAGAGGCTCTGGCTCGAGCTACCAAAGGACAGCAACAGGGGCACGGTGATCACCACTTTATCCCAGAGGCTGCCTGTTGCCTGCTTCCATTGCATGCTTAAGATCCTTTGGGCCTGCTGCATATAGAGACAGGCCTGAAGGTTGACATGAACTGTGGCAGCCATATGGCTGAGGATCCTCAACATCTCTCAGGCCGAAGTGTGGCGCTGGTGCTGCACTGCGCTCACCAATGCCATCAGAAGCTGTATGCGGTCTTTTGGCAGAAAGGCCCAGGCCCGTACCTGAGCGGTATTGAGGAGGGCCCTGATGAACTCCACTACTACGTGGGCTAGAGATGGAACTTTGGATAGTTGATCATATAGCCCAGCTGCTTGAGCACCTCAGTGGTGAGGTCGGCAGACTGCTGGACACCGTCCAACGTGGGACCTTTGATGGAAGACAAAGACCTCCATTGTCTGGGGTTAGGCGGTCATGACTGCTGTGCATGTTGTGAAGACCCATGGAGTTGAGACCAGCCCAAAGGGATAGTACTGGCCTTCCAACACGAACCATAGATATTGTCTGCAATTTGGGTGGATCGGGATGTGTTTTTGTGTACGCATCTTTTAGATTCAGGGAGCATAGCCAATCATACCGTAGAAGGTACTATTGCTACTACTGATCATTTATACGGGAGCAGAATCCCCATCAAGGCCATTTTGACCATCTCGCGCAACAGGAACTGGTTTAGGTTTCACAGGTCCAGGATGGGCCTGAACCCACCGGTCGTCTTGGGAACCAGGAAGTATCTGGAATAGAAGCCCCATCCGATCTGAGTCGGAGGAACTGGCTCAATGGCTAGGTCAGCTAACAGAGTGGAGACTTCTTCCTATAGTAGGCTGCAGTGTGCGGGATCCATGGGGTACTCCCCTGGGGTGTACGGAGGTGGCAGCTGGGCAAGGTGCAGCAAATATCCGCTCTGGATGATCTGCAACACCCAGGCATCCGAGGGGACGAGGGGCCACCTGTGGGCAAAGTGGATGAGCTGCTCCCCTACATGAGGGGGTACCCCGGTGAACAGCGGCCGGCTAGCTTTGCTCCTGAGGAACGCGTCAAAAACCCACCCCCCGACTTGGGCTGCAGGGTTGACTGAGCCTTCGGGCTTTCTCCCTCCGCTGCTGGTGGGGGGGGCCTGCGCCTTCGGCTGTGTCAGGTAATACAAACACAGGAGCGGGTAGAAGGCCCTTTTATCTTGATGATTCTTTCATGAGGGATCCGCGGTCGTCTTTGAGAGCGTCACATGCTCCTTCTTGAGCTCCTCTGTCTTGTCCTCCACTGGCTTCCCAAAGAGGTTCTCACCCCAGCAGGGGACATTGGCTAGCTTGTCCTGGACCCACTGTTCTAGGTCTGAGAACTGCAGCCACGCCAGCCAGTAGGCAGTAATGCTTACCGCCATTACTCTGTTAGGGGGCTTGAAAGCATTGTAGGCACCACACACAATGAGTTTGGAGCAGTCCTTGCCATGGCCCACCAAGGTCCGAAAGCAGGAACATACTCATATACGTTTGGTAGGCCAGGACCCTAGCCACCAGCATGAAACCCTGATAGCATTTTTTCCCGAAGAAATCCAGGGTTCGAGCCTCATGGCTCGGGGGCACTGAAGAATGGGTCTTGGTGCTCTTAATCCACTTCAGGGGTGACTCAATCATGATGGAATTGTGTGGCAATTGAGCTTCTCAAAGCTTCCTGGACACAGTACAGGGAATCGAGTCTCTGGCTGATAACCGGAACCATAAGAGGAGATTCCCACAGCCTCAACAGCAGCCAGTGCAGGACGTGGTGCATGGGTACCGTCACCGCTTCCCTGGGGGCTGAGGGATACTGGAGAAGCTCCAGCTCCTCTGCCCTCGATTCCTCCTTGGATTCCAGGGAGAAGGGGATGGCCTTGGCCATGTACCTGACAGAGTCTGGAAGGACATATCCTCCAGAAGCGACTAATGCCGCTTGGGGGAGGCGATGAATCAGAGGAGTGATCAGGTGACCAGAGGTTCAAAGTCATCTATTCCTCCTCGATCTCCTACTCTGAGTCAGATTCTGAGAGGAATTCGAAGTAATGCAGGGTCTCCTCCCTCTGCTGGCTCCACGATGGTGGAGAGGGCAGATGCCGGTGGTCCATATGGAGGCGTTGGTGCCTCTGGGCATCGGATTCCGACACACTGGACAGAGAAATAGCGATTGAAATCGGTATCTATTCTGACCTCCCACCCGATGCACCTGCCTTAGCAGGCAGTGCATGGGTCTCCAGAAAGGACTGGGCAGAGTGCGGTGACGATAGCACCGCAAAGTCTGTGTTTCACAAGGCTAGAATTTACTGCCAAGTGAGCTTTGAGGACTTGAAGGTGTTCCTTCAGGACCACCACCTGTGAGAGGGTCGGTGCCACAGCCACGGTCACTGGCTTAGACACCTTAGGCGGGGACTCCTTGATGATTGGTATATCGGGAGACAACTGGCTGACTCTTGGGCAATGTGTGTTAACTCTTCCCTTCTGGGGGTCAATTCCTCCCACTGGGGAAGCTTGGCTGGCCGTCCCCGGCCATTGCTCTCTGCATGGCATTGAGAAGGATTGCAATGACACTGCACCCGGACTTTCTCCTAGTGCTCACCCTGCGACGTTGATGGAGTCTCACCAGAGAGTCTTCTCTCACGGCCCTGGCTCTGATTGGGCATGGACTTCCCTCCCATGATTGCCTCAGCAGAAGAATTGGAAGACATTGTCGGGGTCTGGATTGAGGATGCTGAATCCGATGAGCCAAAGAGTGACGCCTTCTGTTTCTCCTGACCCTTCAGTCCCTTTCGCGTCATCTGCAGACACCGATTGCAGGCCGCGACCTGATCTGGTTCAAGGTGTTGTAAGCACCAATTGTGGCGGTCTGTGACAGAGATTGTCTTGCCATACTTGTTGCAATTCTTGAAGCCACTAGCTGATTTAGACATATCAAAAAATACTGCCGCAGCCAAGTTAAACTCAATAGTTGCCACGGGTGGGTAAAACAATCCCCAGAGGGGACAAAACCACCAAAAGGCAAGAAAAAGGAACGAAAAAATAATCTGTCGGTTGAGACCAAATGAGCCGACAACAGGCAGCAAGAAAAGCAGAAAAAACCAGCCAAGAAATAACTTTTTTCTGGATGCAGGAACATGAACTAGGGACTTCTTGGAAAAAAGACTGGAGAAGATGGTGCCACGGCAGGCGAGAAGGTAGGCATGCATGTGCGGTGTTCCTCCCAAAAGCTTCCTTTGGAAGCTGGGGAGAGTTTCCATGCGGAGCTCCATCGGTGACATCACCAATACGTGAGGACGTATTTCCTGCTTTTTCACAGAGAATGTGTTCTCCAAATCACTGGATAAATAAAATAAACAACATGCTCCTTTTTTTCTGTTCTTATTTCCATTTTATTCCTGATTATAAAGTCCTTTACTCGTTGTTTCTGCAGATGATTGCAGCCAATGTTCTCTCCAAAGAGGAATTCCCTGACTTTGATGAAGAGACTGGGATCCTTCCAAAAGTGGATGACGAGGAAGGTAGCTATGGGATAGCTTGGAAAGCCAATGATTGCTAGCA
Organism: Ichthyophis bannanicus; assembly: GCA_033557465.1. Lineage (NCBI taxonomy): Eukaryota > Metazoa > Chordata > Amphibia > Gymnophiona > Ichthyophiidae > Ichthyophis > Ichthyophis bannanicus. The sequence continues at coordinate 63,065,650 of CM066045.1, forward strand.
ATCAAATTAACATGTGCCATAATATTTTTCTTAATCTCCAGTCATTTTAAATATTGCAGCTTCGTTTCTTGTGCATATACTGAAATATAATCTGATCCTAGTTATGCCGTGTGGTTGTGCATATACTGAAATATAATCTGATCCTAGTTATGCCGTGTGGTTCATTCAAAGTATCTTTAGGTATTTGATTTTAGTAATGGAGTTTAAAACAAAATTGTGGGATAAACACAGAGGATCTCCAGTGGCAAGAGGATGGAAACAAAGCACTGGGGTAGCTCGTGCAGAATGGCACTGTAGCCCGAAACAAATGACTGCTTTGTGCTTCCAGGAAGGCCTGGAGGTAGCCCACATGGAGCAGCAGAACCCTACATACCTTGCTGGGCAGACTGCAAGAGCCATTTTCATCTTTTATCTGCCATTATTTGCTATGTCAACTTGAAGTTGTTGTTTTTATTTTGACTTGGCCGTAGCAAGAAGGCATCTCTGATGCTATACAGTCATTACAAAGTTGTGTGAAGCTACACTTGTTCTACACCATCTTGGGTGAATCTCTTCATAAAGGTGCTTAATAAATCAATACATTCTGAAATATCTGTGATATTTACAATATTTTTATAACTGTAATGGTTTCTTTGAAAAGGGCTTCACTTTAGCGTAAGGCAACACATATGGTGGCATGCACAATGAATCAGTTTGAGCCAGTCTTGGTATTGCTCCACTGAATACAGGGAGATGTAGTCCTTTCTTCTTAGATGTAGTTCTGATTTCTCAGTTGAGTTCTCTCTGTGCATGCAGTAGGTAAAATCCAGCATAGGCACAGCCTCTTTGCTGGGACATGGGCCTTTCTATATGGTTTCTGTGAGATTGATAATCAAAATAATCAATGCAGTTAATGGCATAATTCATAGAGGGTGAAAATTTAGACCTGGCCATTTCAACCATTTAAAAGATAGCTGCATAGGTCTGGGAGGAGTAAGGATGTTCTGGAGTGGGGCTTAAAAGATAACTAGATAATGCCAGTATTCACTAATATTGTGTTAACCTTTGAGAAGTAGGACTGCATAAACAGCTGTCTTATCCAGTTCAGCTGAATCATCGAATGGCCTATGGGCAAGTGGGCTGAAAATCCTTTTAGCGTTATCTGGTTAACTTTAGTCCACTGAATATCATGCCTCCCCACCCCCCAGACAACATTTGCACTTTGGAAAAGGCTACTGGGCCTGCGTTAAGCCTGTCTTTTTTTCTATTTTCACAGACGAGGACCTTGAGATCGAGCTGGTGGAGGAGGAGCCACCATTCCTGAGAGGACACACGAAGCAGAGCATGGATATGAGCCCCATTAAAATAGTGAAGGTAAGGGGGTTTAAATCTGAAGAGCTGGTTTGGCTGCCTTCCCTAAGGGACTCCGTTTCAGATCTTAGTGCTAGTTGCAGATCTGTCAGTCGTGCAGGTTTGTGGTTTGTAACCTTTCTTGCTTTCTTGGGTTTCTAATTTTCCAGAACCCTGATGGCTCCTTATCCCAGGCAGCCATGATGCAAAGTGCATTAGCTAAAGAAAGACGGGAAGTTAAGCAAGCTCAGAGGGAGGCAGAAATGGACTCCATCCCAATGGGGCTAAACAAACACTGGGTCGACCCCCTACCCGATGGTAAGTTAAATAATCAAGTGGGAAAGCACAAAATAATGATCCTGATGTCTGATAAATACTGTTTAAATTCAGCTTGTGTACAAATTCCTGAATGACTATCGCTGTTTCCATGATGGAATTAAGTTTGTTTTGGAGCAAACCTTTTCAGCCAAGCAAGATGCCACTATGTTGCATTTTATAATACTTTTAAAATGTGTGTAGCCGGCTATGGGGTGGATGGCTGGCAGCACATACCTGCATATAAAGCACATTTAAAAGCCCAAGGGCTAGGGGGGCGAACATTGCTGCACGATTACAGCCCAGTAAAGCAAAAGGACTATCCCACCATCTTCTGAAAAAGCACTCTTATCCTAGGGGTGCTGTGTTGTACAGTATACAGAGACCCACACTCCACTCCATTCTAATTTTTTTTTAAATTGTAGATTCACTGGTGCAGTATGTACCCCTGGGAAATTCTGTGGGAAAAACTTAAGAATTTTGCTACATTTGATTATATTTGTCAAGATGATACAATACAAATGCTCTCTCGCTGAGTAGTAATTAGTTTAAACTTCAAATCTAAAATTCTTACTCAAAAAGTGAAAAATGTTTAAAACTTTTGCTGCAGATTTCTCCCAAGGGTTCAGTAATAGTGTACAATAATTCAGGCTTCTGATTTTACTGTAGAAATCCATGGAACTCTGAGCTGCCGTTGGTGCCGCCTTACCGCTGTGGTGTTAGTAGTATATCTCCAGGAACAAGCAGGAATGAGTCTTCACATATGGGTACATCGGTACCGACGGAGCCTGCGCGGGAACGCTCCCCAGCTTCCCAAAAAAGGAAAGCTTTTGGGAGCATCCCACAGTTCCTGCACGCTGCCTTCCCGCCTTTCCTAACCGCCTCTCCTTGGTTCTTCTTTGCCGCGGAGCCAGCAGGTCGAGCCCTGTCACAGCTGAAGAAGTTCTTTATTTTATTTTATTTCTTTGGTCGCGTGTCTGCCTCCCCCGACTCCGGACCGGTACCGCCGGTCTTTTCTTTCTTTTCTTTAAAAAAACAAAAACAAAACAATATATAATTTCCCTCACTTAGTGTATTTTTTCTCTTTGGGCCTTAGGCTTCACAAGAAAATTTTCCTCATGGAAAAACCAGCCTCCGGGTTTAAGAAATGCACTAAGTGCAGCGGTACTATTTCTGTTACAGACACCCATGAATGGTGTCTTAAATGTTTGGGTCCTGAACACTCCATTCCGGATTGTCCGTCCTGCTCCCTAATGTCTAAACGAGGTTTACAGAACTGAGCAGCTAAGCTCCATGTGCTGTTTCCCGCTGATGCAGCTTCGGTAGCATCAACATCTTCCAGGTCTTCTTCTCCCAATGGATCTCAGGTAACCAAACATAAATCTAGCAGGTCCTCGAAGGGTAAATCTCCCTCTAAGCATCGAGATGCCTCCAGGCTTGCCCTCGAGGATCCTGCACCAGCAAAACAACCCCGGCGGGAAGCTCCGGCTTCCAAAGCTGCTCCTATGGGGTTACAGGTTGACATCGATGGCACGGCCTCGACCGATCACCTGTTAGAATGCTCTGGGGTACTGGCACAATCTTCCGGTACCGAATTCCAGGCATTCATGGCGTCGATGGATCAGAATGTTCTGTCCATGCAGCAGGCTATCAATGCCTTCATTCAAGCTGCGACGCCGTTGATACCACAACAAACTCCGTTGTCGGTATCGACTCGAGTACCGGCACCAGCGCCGGTACCAGTACCGACTGCATCGGCATCGACTAGGATACCGACTGCAGCGGTTCCCTGTCCAGGGCTGCTCCTCGGTACCGAGTCGGTACCGATGAACCCCGATGTCGATACCGCTCGATACGCGTACCGAGCGTTAGAAGAGCACCCTGACAGACGGTACTTTGATTCCTCTGGTGATTCTGATACATCAGAGGAGTCTGCTGAAGTATCCATAGCCCTTCCTGAAGAGCCTTCCTCTCCAAAAAGAAGAATGTCTCCTCCAGAGGATTTGTCCTTTCAAGACTTCATAAGAGAAGTAGCTAAAGGACTTTCTATTTCAGTAACCTCTGAATCAGAACCTAGAGCAAAAAAAATAGATATTTTGGGTTATTCCAAGGCTCCTAAAGAGGCAGTCACCTTACCAATTCATGAGATTCTTTATGAACACATGATTGACTTATGGGAGACTCTTCTCACTCTCTCTCCTCATTCTCGCAGATTGGACACTATGTATCGTGTCCCTCCCTGTCCTGGGTTTCATAAAACACAGCTTCCTCACCATTCCATTGTGGTGCAGTCAGCTATGAAGAGGATAAAGAGTACAAAGAGACACTCTTCTGCTTCCCCAGGAAGAGAATGCAGGACCTTGGATGCTTTTGGTAGGAAAATCTTCCAAGCCAGTATGCTTATTGCCAGAATCAATTCCTATATTTATTTATTTACATTCTCTTATATACCGCGCTATTCTGCATCAGTGCAGTTTACATTGAACAAACTGAAATTACATTGAACAGGGCATTATAACTTGGAGATAACCCTCCATAGCCCATGTTCCCTGTAAAATAGTTAAGTGGCTTGCCCAAGACCACAAGGAGCACCTGTGGGACTAGAAACCCCAGTCCTTCCGGCCCAAGGTTGCTGTCCTCTAGTGGGATTTGAACCACCGACCTTCTGGCCTGAAGTACCTTGCCCCAACCACTAGGCCACTCCTCCACTCCATATAGTCTTTACATGGGTATGTTTCTAAAAGAAGTTGCAGATAAGCTGCACACTTTCCTCCCTTTTCTTCCAGAGGATAAAAGGGAAGAATTCCTCATTTGGCTTAAGCATACACAAGACATTTCAAAGTTTTCCAACAGGGAAGCCTTTGACTCCTTTGAAGGGGCCAGCAGAGCTTCGGGCATTGCCATAGCTGCTCGCAGAATTGCTTGGCTTCAAGCTTCTGATTTAGAACCCTGGGTTCAAGATGGCTTAGGAAATCTTCCCTGTACAGGTGAAAACCTGTTTGGCAAAGAATGGCAAATCAAAGCCACCCAAATGGATGCAGAAAACTCTGCTCTGGATAGACGTTTCACAGTCAACCTCCATTCCTGCCAAGAAAAAGACCTTCAAGAAGTCTTTTTTTTCAAAAAGAGCAGATTCCCTTCTGCTTCTGGCCAACAATCTTCTACAGGTCACTTTGCCACTAAGCGTCAGCAACCTAAACAGGCCAGGCCTAAGTCTACAGGGGCTGCTGCAACTCAGCAGACCCAACCTCCTCAGGGTTTTTGACTTGATGCTAGAGAACTTAGCCTTTCTGGCTCTAAAACAGCCAGAGCCTCTCACCATCCCAGGAAGGTTAGCTCATTTTGCTCCCAGATGGGAGCTAATTACATCAGAGCAGTGGACTCTCTCCATCATAAGAGAGGGCTACAAACTTCATTTCTCAGACCTTCCTCCCCACACCATGGTGAGACACTTCAATTCTCCCACATCTCTTCTCGGCCTTCTAGGTCAGGAGGTGGCTACCCTTCTTGCCCAAGGGGCAATAGAAGAAGTTCCTCTTCTTCAACAAGTGTCAGGGTTTTACTCCCCCTATTTTCTCATTCCAAAGAAGACAGGGGGATACAGACCCATCTTAGATCTCAGGGAATTGAACAAATTTCTATGCAAGGAGAAGTTCAAGATGCTTTCTCTGGGCACTCTCCTTCCATACCTTCAAAGTCAGGATTGGCTTTGTTCTCTAGATCTCAAAGATGCGTACACACATGTCCTCATCCATCCATCTCACAGAAGATTCCTCTGTTTTCTTTTCCAGGGAAAACATTATCAATACAGGGTGCTTCCTTTTGGTCTGGCCTCTGCTCCAAGAGTGTTCACCAAAAGCATGGCAACAGTAGCTGCATTTCTACACACTCTGGGAATATTTGTATTCCCATACCTGGACGACTGGCTCATCCGAGCTCCATCTCAGTCAGAGGCCCAGATTTCCCTGGACTGCACAAGGCGCATTCTGCAGTATCTGGGACTTGTGGTAAACCTCCCAAAGTCTCAGCTCACCCCTACTCAGTCCCTAGAATTCATAGGGGCCTGGTTGGATACTACCACTGCAAGGGCCTACCTTCCTCAGGCCCGTTGCCAACGTCTAGTGCAGTTATCTTCCCAGATTCAGTCAAAAAAACACTTAACTGCTCGGGAGATGCTACAACTGCTAGACCACATGGCTTCCACAGTGCATGTGGTACCCTATGCTCGCCTACACATAAGAGCAGCTCAATGGACTTTGTCCACCCAGTGGACTCAAGCATCAGGAGCTCTCTCAGACCAAATAGCAACCTCCAAACATCTCTTTTGGTCTCTCCAATGGTGGATGTCCACTCAAAATCTGTTGCTGGGGTCCCCCTTCCAACAGTTGTTGCCCCAGGCAACCCTCGCAACAGATGCCTCCCAAACAGGTTGGGGAGCTCATCTACAAGACCTCTCCACTCAAGGCACTTGGTCCCCACAGGAGACCTCTCTTCATATCAACCACTTGGAGCTTCGAGCAGTTTTTCTAGCTCTCAAGGTCTTTCATACCCTCCTCAGCTACAAGACAGTCCTCATTCATACGGACAATCAAGTAGCCATGTTTTACATAAACAAGCAAGGAGGAACTGGCTCTCTGTCGCTTTGCAACGAAGCTTTAAGATTGTGGGCCTTCGCCAGAGAGCATCAAATCCATCTCCTGGCAGTATACCTCCCAGGAATCCAAAACTCTTGGGCGGACAGACTCAGTCGAGTTCTGCTTCCACACGAATGGTCCCTGCACATGGATCAGGTACTCAGAATCTTCCAAGAATGGGGAACCCCGGACATAGACCTCTTTGCAAATCCGTGGAATGCCAAACGTCCCCGGTTCTGTTCCAGAATTCCGTGTCGGGGAGTTCAGGCCAAGGATGCCTTCCTCCTTCATTGGGGTCAGGGCTTCCTGTATGCCTTTCCACCCATTCCCTTGATTCCCAAGACTCTTTTCAAGCTTCAGAGGGATCAAGGATCTATGATCCTCATAGCTCCATGCTGGCCACGCCAAGTGTGGTATCCTGCATCTCTCCCTAGCCCCCTCCCTGGACTTGGGAGCTGCTCCAGACCTTCTGTCCCAGGAGGAAGGGACTTTGTGTCACCCAAACCCCAAGTCCCTTCACCTCAGAGCTTGGTTACTGAAGGCCTAGACCTTCAAGGCTTGAAACATTCTCAGCAAGTTAAGGATATCCTCCATGCTTCCAGAAAACCTTCCACTAGGCGTTCCTATGCTTTTAAATGGAAACGATTTTCCATTTGGTGTGCTGAAAAGGGTCTTGACCCTCTAGCACTACCTTTAAATTCTCTATTAGACTATCCCCTGCATCTTTCCAATGCAGGCCTTAAGACAAATTCAGTAAGAGTCCATTTGAGTGCTATTGCAGCATCCCTTAAGCCTATCAATGGACAACCTATTTCCTCTCATCCTCTCATTGCAAGATTCATGAGAGGCCTAACTTTAACTAAACCTCCCATTAGGCCTCCTCCGGTGGCATGGGATTTAAATCTGGTTCTTGGTCAGCTTATGAAGCCTCCTTTTGAACCCTTAGCCACCACCTCCTTGAAATTCCTTTCTTGGAAAGTTATTTTCCTTATTGCAGTCACCTCAGCTCGCCGCATCAGTGAGCTACAAGCCTTAGTGGCTAATCCACCTTACACCAGGTTCCATCATGATAAGGTAGTCCTTAGGACCAATCCACACTTTATGCCTAAAGTGGTCTCACCTTTTCATCTTAATCAAGAGGTATATTTACCTGTCTTTTTTCCAGCTCCTCATGCATCGTGCAGAGAAGAATCTTCATACTCTGGATTGTAAAAGAGCTCTTGCCTTTTACTTACAAAGGACACAGCAACATAGGAAGTCTTCCCAGCTTTTTGTTGCTTTTGATCCTTCTCATTTGGGACTTCCAGTCTCTTAAGAGGACACTGTCCAATTGGATTGCTCAGTGTATTTCTTTCACCTACCAGAGTAAGAACCTTTCTCTGGAGAGCCATGTCACAGCTCATAATGTGAGGGCCATGGCCACCTCTATGGCTCATCTAAATTCTGTGTCCATCGACCAGATCTGTCGAGCAGCCACCTGGGCCTCGGTTCATACCTTCACAGCCCATTACTGCTTGGACAAGGACTCCTGCCGGGATGCCTTGTTTGGTCAGGCTGTCCTCAAACACCTGTTCCATTCTTAAACAACTCCTACCCTCCTTCCCTGGATGGATGCCTGAGATCCATAGGAGGACGTAGAACCCTTCCCAGGGTCTCATATCCTTGGGGATCTCCCAGGCATCTTAGCTAGGGAGTCCCCATATGTGAAGACTCATTCCTGCTTGTTCCTGGAGATAGCACAGTTACTTACCTGTAACAGGTGATCTCTGGGAACAGCAGGAATAAGTCTTCACAACCCTCCCACCTCCCCTAGGAGTTGTATCTTATTTATTTATTTATTTACATTCTCTTATATACCGCGCTATTCTGCATCAGTGCGGTTTACATTGAACAAACTGAAATTACATTGAACAGGGCATTATAACTTGGAGATAACTATTTTATAGGGAACATGGGCTATGGAGGGTTAAGTGGCTTGCCCAAGACCACAAGGAGCACCTGTGGGACTAGAAACCCCAGTCCTTCCGGCTCAAGGTTGCTGTCCTCTAGTGGGATTTGAACCACCGACCTTCCTGCCTGAAGTACCTTGCCCCAACCACTAGGCCACTCCTCCACTCTCCTCCATCTCTCTATCTATCTTTCCTTTCCTCTCTCTCTCTATTGTCTCAGCTTTAAACTCGAACTGAGGAGAGGCGGTTAGGAAAGGCGGGAAGGCAGCGTGCAGGCGCTGTGGGATGCTCCCAAAAGCTTTCCTTTTTTGGGAAGCTGGGGAGCGTTCCCGCGCAGGCTCCGTCAGTACCGACGTACCCATATGTGAAGACTTATTCCTGCTGTTCCCAGAGATCACCTGTTACAGGTAAGTAACTGTGCTTTATTCACACTTTCAAAAAAAAACCATAACAGATTAGTAAGACAAGATCTTCCTTGTCTAAAGCTATGTTGGCTGTCTCCCATTAGGCCATGACTATCTACATGCTGAGTAATTTTATTCTTTATGATGGTTTCTACCATTTTTCCGGTACTGACGTGAGGCTCACCGGTCTGTAGTTTCCCGGATCACCCCTGGAACCCTTTTTAAAAATTGGTGTTACATTGGTGATCCTCCAATCTTCAGGTATTAGAGATGATTTTAATGATAGTTCACAGATTACTAATAGCAGGTCTGCAATCTCATATTTCAGTTCTTTCAACACCCTTGGATGTATACCATCCGGCCCAGGTGATTTGCTACTCTTCAGTTTATCTAATGCATCTTCCCGATGTATCGATATTTCCTTCAATTCTTCCGCACCTTTAAATACCACATGCACCATGGTGACCGTGTGTCAGAGGGCCCTTGACAGCCCATGGGCCGTGGTATGGCACTGGCACTGCAGTGTGCCCATTACCTCAACAAGGCACTGTAGGCAGTCCGGCCTATGGAGGAGTGCCCTGATGAATGCCAGCTGTTTCATCAGCTGGAGGTGGGACTTCGGATAGTTGACCATGAAGCCAAGGCCTTTGAGCACTTGAATTGTAAGCACAGCAGACTGTTGGACGCTGGTAGGCATGGCGGCTTTGATCTGCAAGCTGTCCCGATACAGGAAGACACATACCCCTTGGGTCTGGAGGAAAGTGGCCACGACCGCCAGGCATTTTGTGAAGACCCAAGGAGCTGTGGCCATCTCGAAGGAAAGAACACTGTACTGGTAGTACCAATTGCCCAGCACGATCGCAGGTATTGTCAGTGATGTAAGTGGATCAGAATGTATGTGTATGCATCCTTCAGCTCCAAAGAGCATAACCAATTGTCCAGTACAAGATACGGGAGTAGCGTCCGTAACGAGACCATTTTGAACTTTTCTTGCACCAGGAACCGGTTGAAGTTTTGCAGATCTAAAATCAGACAGAGCTCACTGGTCTTCTTGGCTACCAGAAAGTAACTTGAATAGAAGCTCTGCCCAAGCTGGGCTGGGGAAATTGGCTTGATGGTAAGGTCAGGGAGTAAAGCTTCGACCTCAGTCTGCAGGAGGCTGCAGTGTGCAAGGTCCATGGGGTACTCCTTGGGATTGTACGAAGATGGCAGCTGGCAAAGTATCCATTTTGGATGATTTGCAGTACTCAGGTGATGAGGGGCCATTGGTGGGAAAAGTGTACAAACCGACCCTGACTTGCGGGAGCACCTCGACAGGTAATGGGCGATTGGCTATGCTCCTGAGGAACCCATTAAAATCCCACACCTGGCTTGGGCTGAGGAGTGGATTGGGATTTCGGGGTCTTCTCCCTCTGCTGAGCATGGGGAGTTTGTGTCTTAGGCTGCACCTGTCGATGGGCTGTGAAGTAGCAGCACAGGCATGGATAGAAGACATTCATAGCATTGTGTTTCTTTCACACTGGATCTTCCTGGAAAGCCTGGTGAGAATCGGCTGCTCTTTTTCCAGCTCCTCTGCTTTCTCTTCCACAAGCTTGCCGAAGAGGTTGTCGCCTCTGCAAGGGACGTTGGCAATCATGTCCTGGACACACTGCTCCAGTTCAAAGGCTTGCAACCACTCCATCTTGCGGGCAGCGATGCCCACTGCCGCCACTCTGCCAGCAGATTCAAAGGCCTCATAGGAATCATGCACCATGAGCAGTTATTCCCATGAGCAACTGAGCTCCGAAAGGACTCGCAACAGTCCTCAGGAACAAGGGTGGCAAAGTCCTCCAGATCCAGCATGACATCTTTCAAGAACATGCTCATATATATGTCTGGTAGGCTAGGATCTGGGCGATCAGCATGGACCCCTAGAAGCGCTTTCTCCCGAAGGTGTCCATGGTCTGAGCCTTGCGACTCGGCGGAACCAAGGAGTGTGTTTTAGCACTCTTCGCATGCTTCAGGACTGAGTCAACCACGATGGAATTGTGAGGTAACTACGGCTTTTCAAACCCTGGAACCTTCTGGACCCAGTATAGGGAATTGAGTTGGCTGCTAAAGACAGGCAGTTGAGGTGTGCCTCCCAGAGCCGCACCAGTAGCTGCTGCAGTACAAAGTGTATGGGAGCCTTCACCGCCTCCCAGGGGGGTGGCTGAGAGATACTAGAGGAGTTCCAGTTCCTCCGCCCTCTGTTCCTCCTCTGACTCCAGGGGGAATGAAATGGCCTTGGCCATGTCTTGGAAAGACATGTCTTCCAGGGGTGACTTGCGCCATTCAGGCGGGGGCAAGGGATTGGACAGAAGGTCGGGGGACCAAATATCTGATGCCATCGATTCTGCCTCTGTCTCCCATTCCAATTTGGATTCCAAGAGGAAGTCAAAATGTCGAGTCTTCTCGTCTTGCTGGTTAGGCGGCTTGAGAGAAGGAGAACATCAGTTATTCTCTGGGAACAAGCAGGAAGTCTGTCCTCGCATATGGATGACACCTGTGCCGACAGAGCCCGTGCGGAAGCATCTTTCCACTTCCCAAGGCTACCATCTTGTCTTAGTCTCCTTTTTTCTGTGGAGCTCTTCAGACATTGTCCAGTTTCTCCCAGAAAAAGTGTGATTATTATTTTTTTTGACCGGTTCTTTCCTGCCCTCGAGCCAGCTCACCGCGGCATCTCTCCTTGGGTTTGTTCATTCGTTTTCTCCTTTTTCATCGAGGTATCCCTCAAACCCTTTTTAGCTGAAGGCCTTGGACCCATGGCAGGCGACGGAGACCCTCTTTTTCCGATGGTCTCCAGTAGGTGTGACTGGTGTTGCAAAATGATGTCTCTCACCAACCCGCATGACTGCTGCCTCCAGTGCCTCGGCCCGGAGCATAATGACTCCGACTGCAAACTGTGCAGAACTGTGACCACAAAGGCCCTAAAGAGCCATCAGCAGCAGCAGAAGAAATTTTTCCAGAAGTCTGACTCTGCGTTAGTCTCCAGCAACACTATGCTCCCGGGCCCTCTCTGATACCTCGGTGTCCCGTGAAGCTCGAGCCTCTTTGGAGTCCCGCAGCTATGTTTTTTTTGAGTGGAAATCCTTGGATGTGGAGTACAAGAAGAAGAAACCCTCTAAGACTACCTCAGAGGGCGGGTCGGGGAAGAAGGGGAAATCCTACCCGAGGCCCCGCAGTCCCAGGCGTGAGTTAGAGGAGTCAGAGCGGGAGCAGCCTTCCAAGCTGCCCCGCAAGGAGGAGTCGGCACCTGCCTACTGGACTCGGACCCCCAAGGCCACCCTCATCGAGGACTCCCTCTCGACAGTACCGATGCTGGGCCCGAAGCCCTTTGTGCCTGTGTTGAAGGCTGAGGAGCCAGCTAGTATGGAGACGAGGATAGCAGCCTTAGAGACCAGTATATCTGCCCTCGTGGCCATGCAGCGGGTGTTTGTCTGGCTTATCTGGTTCATCCACCCTGACGACGGGACCCTCAACATCGAGGGTTTCCCCAGACATCGAGCTGGTCCTTGAGCACCACCGACCTTGAGAAAGCCCCTGGGACCAGACGAGGTCCTGGTGCCGTTCCTTGGGGCACCAGTCCTCCCTGGCAAGTGCCCACAGCTCGGACTGCAGATCCTCCAGAGGTTGCGGACCTAGACCGAGGTGATTGTGCGGCATCAGACTTATGCTCTGACTTCAAGTTTAAATAGGAGACCGAGGTCAAAGACTTCTCTGACACGAGCTGACACAGAGATGTACCCTAGTACCTGTCTCCCCCAATGCCACGACACTATTCCCCACCCAAGGCTGTCACCTTCCTCTATTTCGTAAGGGACATGGCCAAGGCTCTCATTATTCAGGCCCAGGAGGACCTGCGCACTGAGGAATTGTAGATACTCCAATACGAGGCACCCACTAAGGAAACCCTTATACCGGTGCCCCCGATCCTTATACCAACATTGATCAAGGTGAGGCACTTGCCTGTCTACAGAGTTATACTTTAGACCTTCCGGATCGGATTCCTAAGTCATTTGTGCTGGAATTGTTGGAGCTGGTTTTGAATAATAATTATTTTTTATATCAACAACAATTCTATAAACAGATCCATGGTATTGCTATGGGGGCTACTGTTGCCCCATCGATAGCGACCCTCTTTATGGCTGCTTTTGAATCATCTTACATTTATACTGATGAGGCCTTTCAATTTGTTCCTTTTTGGAAGAGATTTCTCGATGATGTCTTTTTTATCTGGACGGGTTCTCGGGAAGATTTGGATCAGTTTTTGAGGAGATTAAATTCCCATGTGGCACGCATCCAATTTACAGCACAGATAGACCCCCACCGTATTCAATTTTTGGATATTTGGGTAGTCCTGACCCCTCAAGGTTTTGAGACTACCTTATATCGAAAGCCTATTCAGCGGAACACCTTGCTACACTTTAATAGTTTTCATCCTCAAGCGCTTAAACGGGGTCTCCCTTATGGTCAGTTCTTGCGTCTCCGGCGGAACTGTTCGACCTTGGCCGATTTTCTTTTCCATGCAAGGGAGTTAAAATTACGTCTGGCTAATAGGAGGTATCCTTTGGCAGTGGTTGAACGGGCATTCAAGAGGGCCCGTCATTTACATCAGGATTGGCTTCTTATTCCAAAAAATACCTCATCGCCTGATTCAGTGGTTACTGGGGTGCTGCCTTATACCTCTAATATGCCTCAAGTTACTAAGCTGTTACATCGATTCTGGCCTATCCTGGGATCCCATGATTGCTTTCGAGATGTCCCTCTACGGATTGCTTATTCCCGTACAGCCAATCTACAGGATTTAATCATGCATACTACTTCTTTACAAGATCGCCCTGTATTACGGCATGGGGAAAATGGTCACTTTGCTTGTGGGCAGTGTATGTATTGTTCTCTTACGTTGGAGGGTTCTGATTGGTTGGATATACATACCTCCCGCACCTATACCACTAGGTGGCATACTGACTGCACCTCTTCCTTTGTAGTCTATTTGATTGTATGCCCCTGTCCATTTTACTATGTGGGGCGGACCATACGAGCAGTGAAATCACGTTTGGCTGAACATGCCTCTCGAATACGTACTAAGACTCTTTCTGCTCCTATGGTGGATCACTGTTTGACAGTGGGGCATGATTTTTCCTCGTTACGCTGGAGGATTTTAGATTTTATTCCTGCTGATCCCAGGGATGGCGATAGAGAACAACGTCTTCAATGGCGTGAACAGCGTTGGATATATTCTTTGGACTCTATTGCCCCTCGGGGTCTCAATCTTCAGGTGGACTGGCATACTATCATTTGAGTGATTGTTGCTTTTTGACAGGCTCCTGGTGGGGGTTTCCCTGTTTAAGTGGGCTTCCCTCCGTTTTTTGGGGGGGTTTTCTGTCTTGTGATTGGAGGATTTGAGCTGTTTTTGTAAGCTTACGTCAGACGCCGATGCCTATTTGGTGAGATACACCTCCGGGGCTGTTTCATTCAAGCTTTGAATTTTTGCCAGTTTGGATGGGCCTGAAGCAGGGTGTTCAAGGTTTTCATATCTGATGTTACACCCGAAACGTGGAGCCACGTCGTCGTCGTGTTTTGCTGGCATATTACTGCAGTGCGGAAAGCAGCACTATACATAAGCTAAGTTTTGGATTTTGAAATTTTTTATCCATATCTTTAATAAAAGGAAATGCCACAGTGGTACCTGGACTGAATTCCCGGTACTTTGTTGCCATATTCCGACAAAAAAAGTATTTTGCACAATTACTTTGTTTTGAGGGTGTGTTTTGTTTTTTCTGAGATCTTTTGTTTTTGGGCTGTTAGATTGATTTCAGGGGGTTTAGTGTTTAGGATTCTAATGCAGGATAAGGCAGTGGAGCCAGTGCTGAAACATCTCTTGGGCCCAGGCTTCTACTCCAGATATTTCCTCGTCCCTAATAGGATGGGGGCCTCAGGCCCATCCTGGATCTGAAAGAGCTTAAGATACTTTCTCTTGGGACACTGCTACCATTTCTCTAGCTGGGAGATTGGCTATGCTCCTTAGACCTAAAGGATGCCTACACGCACATTGTCCTGGCCCAGGAAATAATCCAGCTTTAAGAGGCCTTTATCTTCCCATATCTGGATGAATGGCTCATAAAGGGGGGCATAACTGCAGAGGCACAATGCACCACTGGGGGCACCATAAACACACTGCAGTATCTGGGGTTTGTAATAAACTACCCCAAGTCCCATCTCGGTCCAGCCCAATGTCTAGAGTTCATAGGGATGCAACTCTCCAGGCAAAAGCCTTCCTTCCTCAGGAGAGGTCAGAATACCTCAGGGAGTTAGCCGCAGAGGTACACCGACACTGGACGCTACCTGCCAGTCTTCTGCTCTGCCTGTTGGGACACATGGCCTCCATGGTTCACGTGACCCCATTTGCCTGCCTACATATAAGGTGCTTTCTCTCTCAGTGGAGACAAGCCACAGGTAGGCTCGGGGACAGAGTGAAAGTAACCCGTCATATTGCGGACTCCCTGAGATGGTGGCAGATTCCACGTTACCTTTAGGCAGGATGTCCGTCCAGGCACTCACCTCCCAGAGGGTCCTCACCACAGATGCCTCCCTGCTGGGATGGGAAGCACATTGTGAGGGCCTCCAGAGTAAGGTGTCTTGTCCCAAAAGGAGTCCTGGATGGAAATCAATCTACTAGAGCTCTAGGCAATATTCCTGACTCAGTCTTCCACCACCAGCTGCAGCACAACTCTGTGCTGATCCAAACCGACAACCAGGTCATAATGTTCTACGTGAATGAACAAGGGGAAAACAGGGTTGTATCTCTTCTTCCAGGAGGCGGTAGCCCTCTGCTCTTATGCGGCATGCAGAGGGATGCTCCTAAGAGCAGTTTATTTCCTGGGCCAGGACAATGCCCTGGTGGACAAACTGAATAGTGTCCTCCAGTCGTATGAGTGGTGCCTAGATCCAGTAGTAGCCTCCCGGATGTTTTGTCTCTGGGGCCTCAATGGACTTGTACACCAGGCCAGACAACACCAGGCCAGACAACACACAGTTGCCCCGATTCTGCTCCTGCCAGCTGCACCCATCCCGGGTGGCGGCAGATATGTTCCACATCCCATGCACGGAAGGCCTTCTGTACACCTTCCCACCAACACCGATGGTCGCCAGGACCTTATTCAAGGTCCAACACAACAGCATCACTAATGCTGACAGCTCCTCAGTGCCCCAGGCAGCCATGGTTCCCATTGCTCCTCTCCTTATTGGTGGCTGATGCCCAAGGGCTACGTTCACAGGAGTAGGACTGTCTCCTACACCCCAACCTGGGGTCCCTGTCTCTCATGGCTTGGCTGCTGAAAGGGAAGCGTTAGCTTCCTTCAGCCTCCCACAGGACGTGGAGGAGGTTCATCTGGCCTCTTGTAAGGCCTCCACGAGAAGGGTGTATGCCTTCAAGTGATGCTGATTCTCGGTGTGTTGCACAGAAAGACAGGCAAACCCGTTCTCCTGCTCAGTACATGTGGTACCTGCTTCACCTGTCGCAGATGGGACTAAAGTCCAATTTGGTCAGAGTACATATGAGCGCCATTGCTGCGCATCACCATCCCGTTGAGGGAAAGTCCCTCTTGGCTCAACCGCTTCCGTGTTGATTCCTGCAGGGCCTCATGTTATCCAAACTGCCCATCCGTCCTCCACCAGTGGAGTGGGATCTCAGTGTGATTTTCTCGCAGCTCACTAAGCCTCCATTTGAGCCTCTGGCTACCTGCCACCTGCAGTACCTCTCCTGGAAGATTGCTTTCCTGGTAGCACTCACAACAGCTCACAGAGTCAGCGAGCTCCAGGCTCTGATGGCAGAGCCACCCTACACGAGGTTCTATAAGAACAGGTTGGTGTTCTGCACACACCCCTGGTTTCTGACAAAGGTGGTGTTTCTATTCCACCTCAGTCAGGAGGTGGTGCTCCCCCACCTTCTTTCCAAGGCCTCACGCTGGTTGGGCGGAGACTGTTCTCCATACTCTCGATTTGTAAAAAAAAGCCCTGTCCGTCTACCTGCAACATGCTTGGGGCCACTACAAAGCATCTCAACTTTTCGTATCCTATGACCCCAGCCATCTGGGGCTCCCAGTGACTAAGCGAACTCTGTCCGCTTGGGTAACAGACTGTATTACCCTGGTCTACGAACAGGTGGGGATTTCACTGGACCAGAAGGTCACTGCACACCGCATCAAGGCCATTGCTACTTCCGTGGCAAATCTGTGTTCCGTCCCCAAGACGGAAATCTGTTCAAAATGTTCACTGTACAAAACTGTTCATTGTAAATAATAATAATTTCATTATTATTATCATTTTATCTTCTGTAAACTGCCCCTGATCTCTGGAAGGGGCGGTATAGAAAAATGTTAAAATAAATAAATCTGCCGTGCCGCCACCTGGTCTTCGGTTCATACCTTTGCAGCTCTCTACTGCCTGGAGAGGGAGTCCCAAAGGGACAGCGCTTTCGGCCAGGCTGTACTCGGTAATCTCTTCTTCCGTAATCTCTTCAAGTGTCTGGCTGGTCCTCTGCCAGACACTTGAATCTTGCGAGAGACTCTCAGTAGGGATTTGACTTCTGCTGATAATGGCTCATCCCTTTGCAGGTCGCTGTGGTGTTTTTACAGGTTCTCCGTAGCCTGTAGCTGGGGAGTCTCATATGTGAGGACTGACTTCCTGCTTGTTCCCAGAAAAGGCATAGTTACTCAGCTGTAACGGGTGTTCTCTGGGGACAGCAGGAATCGGTCCTCACAGCTCTCCCTCCTCCCCTTGGAATTGCTCCCTTACGGTATTTTCCTTTAGTTTTTTTCCTTGGCCGTCTTAGCTATATTATTTGACTGAGACAAGATAGCACCCTTGGGCGGGAAAGGGACCACGCACACATGGTGCATTTTCCAAAGGCTTTCTTTGAAAGCTGGGGAGATGCTTCCGCGCGGATTCCGTTGGCACCGATGTCATCCATGCTGATTCCTGCTGTTCCCGGAGAACACCTGTTACAGCTGAGTAACTATGCTTTCTTGTGCCGCCCAGTGCCCCTGGGCCTCTGACTGTGACACACTAGAGAGTGAGATGGCTCCGGTGACTTGGGTCAATACCGTTCTTCTGCCCAATGTCCCAGCCTCTGCAGGCAGGGCAAGAGCCTCCAGGATAGGCTCAAAGGAGTGCAGTGACAATGCATTCTGCGCAGCAAAGCCTGTGTTTTTCAAGACTTCCACTGCCACCAAATGAGCTTCCAGGGTTCGAAGGCGTTCCTCCAGGACCGCCATCTCTGTTGGGGATTCCACGATGTTAGGAGCATCAGGCTACCCTCCTGGACACTAGGAATGGACTCCGCCGTTCTGCTCGTCCACTCGCTGGAGAAGCTTGGCTGATCGCTTACGGCCATATTTGTCCGCATCTTGTTGAGAAGGGCTGTGGGGATGCTGCACATGGAATTTCTCCCAGTGCTCACCCTCCAACATTGATGGGGTCTCTGCAGGGAGTCTCCCCTCAATGCGCAAACCCTTCAGCTCCGACTGAGCATGCTGCTCCTTCCTCTTGGCCGCCTCCAACCCTTTTGCAGGCATAGATGAGGGGCTGAGGATGCTGAATCAGATGAGCCGAAGAGGGACTCTTGCTTTTCCCGACCTTTCAGCCCTCTGCGCGTCATCTGCAAGCAAATTTTACGAGACTCTGGCTTGTGGTTGGAACCAAACCATTGTAAGCACCAGTTGTGACAGTCTGTGACAGAGATGGTTTTGCTACGCTTGCTGCATTTCTTGAAGCCACTAACTGGCTTAAACATGCTCAAAAAGACCTCCTCGGCAGAGTTGATTTGAAAAACTGCCATGGGTGGGGAAACCACCCCAAGGGGGTGGGGGGAGGGAACATGCAAAAGCACTTTGAAGAAAAGAAAATAAACCTTAAAAGGGAGCAAAAAAATCCAGCTAACCAACGACAGGTGGGAAATAAGCGAAAAAATCTCAGCCATGAGGGCCAGAGAGAAAACCTTTTTCCGGACTGCAGGAACATGTCCTAGGGGCTCCATGGAAATAAGACTGTGGAATATGGCGCCATGATGGGCTGGAAGGCAGGAGCGCATGCATGATGTACCCCCCCAAAAGCTTCCTTTGGAAGCTGGGGAATGTTTTGTGCCGGGCTCCGTCAGTGACATCACCCCATACGTGAGGACTTACCTCCTGTTTCTTCATGGAGAAAGAAAATTAGCAGGTAAGGTCTAATTTTATCTTGTGCTCCTTCCCTTCCCTTCCCTTCCCCCAGCATAACTTGCTTCTCTTTCTTCATCTTATTTCCTCTTCAGCACTCTTTGTTTCTTGCCAGTTTTTCTCCCCTGACTGCCTTTCCAAGCCCTCCCTTTCCTGCTCAGTTGATGCTGTAGGCGCCCTCCTTTCCCAGCACAGTGTCTTCTTGCTCCACGTGGTGCTCTCAGAGCATTAGCTATGCTGTGCCTGAAATCCTGCTTTGTTGCGAAAGTCTCGTGAGAACAGCATGGGACTTTGGCACCAGGCAGATCTAAGAGAACTGTGCAGTGTGGTGCAGGGGGGAAGATGACACATTTAGTTTCTCTTCAGTCACAGACCTCTGCATTGTCTCCACCTCCTGCTCAAACTCTGCATTGCATGGTTGTGCCAAATTCTCCCTGGACTAAGTATTAATCAAGTAAAGCCAGCAGATGTCTCACCTTATGTTTATTGCTTCATTTTTTTGTAGCTGAGGGGAGACAGATAGCAGCCAACATGAGGGGCATAGGCATGATGCCCAATGACATCCCAGAGTGGAAGAAGCATGCATTCGGCGGCAATAAAGCGTCTTACGGCAAAAAGACGCAAATGTCGATCCTTGAGCAAAGGGAAAGTCTCCCTATCTACAGACTCAAGGAGCAGCTTATCCAGGTGAGAGCAGACTGAAGGAATTTATCTGAAGCTACCTGTAACTGGGTTGCTTTGTTAGCAAAGGACATATTTACACTATCAACAAGTATAGAAGGCTTTGGTAGAATGCAAATAGGTCTTCAAAAAGAAGAGCCTCCCAGAATTAGAGCCTGATTTCAGCAATGTGTGTGCCGGAAATTCATTCTTGTGTGTTTTAATAGGGCATCAAATACAAAAGTTATTAGGGACACATACCCATGGAAGGTAATGTTATAACAGGGTGTCTTAGTGGGGACGTTTCATACATGCTGCTTCTTCCCAGTTGCTTCTTGCTATGCCCTTCTCCTCTATTGCCAACTCCAGATTCCACTCTTTTCACCCTGCTGCTCCTTACGCTTGGAATAAACTTCCTTTGTCTATACGTCAGGCATCTTCTTTGCCCTTCTTAAAACTCAAGTTAAAAGCTCATCTTTTTGCCTCTGCCTTTGGCTCTTGATTTTGCTGTTCTTCTTCCTTCCCCTCTTTTATTTCACTTTTCTTTCTTCCGCTTACACTTGTTCTTACCTCTTTCCTTTGTCCTGTCTCTCCTGCTCTTGTCTCTTTGCCCTTGTTCTTATCTTTTTCTACTCCTTTTTCTTGCTTTATCTTTTTAGATTGTAAGCTCTTTTGAGCAGGGACTGTCTTGTGTTTTCATTGTACAGCGCTGCGTGCGCCTGGTAGCGCTTTATAAATGCTTAGTAGTAGTAGTACATGCATGTGTTGCATCTATTTCATCAAGGCAGTTTGTGTGTCCATGTGCCTTTTATAAAATTACTCCAGGGAAAGTAGGTGCATCCCTGCTTCGAGGTAGCTGTAATATGTGGGTGAGAATAGACACATATGTGTAGTTCATAAAATGTGTATGTAAGTGCCAGTCCCACCCTTGCTCCATTTATTCTGCCCCCCCCCTCCGAGAATGCTTACCAAGTACCTTTTTAAACCAAGTGCTGTTTCTCTGCAGACAAGCAGAGGGTTGCAGGCACACTTTGATGGTGACATTGCTGACAGAGGCATCGTGCTGGAGCTCTCCTCTAGCTCAGAAGGCTTTTTGATCTCTCTGAGCATATGTGTCCATTCCTACTTTGCCCTTGCTCGGATTGAGCACTCTTCAGTTTGTTTCATCTGGAGCCGGGATTGCCACGGCGCTTCCCTTCACAGCGTTGGAATGCTCTTCATTAAAAAAATCCAAACCAGCCTTTCTCTCCTCATCGTCGCTGCTGTGTTTGAGTGTCTGCTTTTCCTGCGTGTATCCCTTTGGGGGATTAATAAGAGCCTACTGCAGCACACACAATGCTGTTCTATATACTCACGTTCCCATAGTGATCTCACAAGCCTTCTTTTCCTTTGCAAAGTAGGTTCAAAATATGTTTAAAAACATTGAGGGACCAGAGTTTCACAGGTCGTCATGGCTGAGCAATGAGACATTCAGTCCAGCTTTCTGCTTTCATGTGTGGTATTTAATTTAATTCACCTTCATCTCTCCTTTTAGGCTGTTCATGATAACCAAATCTTGATTGTCATTGGCGAGACGGGCTCTGGGAAGACCACCCAGATCACACAGTACCTGGCGGAGGCTGGCTACACGGCCAGAGGCAAGATTGGCTGTACCCAGCCCAGGAGAGTGGCTGCCATGTCGGTGGCCAAGCGTGTGTCTGAGGAATATGGCTGCTGTTTGGGACAGGAGGTGAGTCCTGTAGCCATGGAGCAATGTATATGAGGAAAGGAAATGTTCACATTTAAGCTTCATGAAAGTCAACATCCGTTTAAAACCAAAGCTTTAAATAGACCAGAAAGTACAGTCTGAAGGTGACATTTTGCTGGTACATGCATTTCGGCTGTTAATATTTAGTAAAGGATTTTTTTGTGCTCAAATACAGGCGGCCCAATATTCAGCCTTTGACAACTGTATATTTGATTTTTTTAAATGCGAACTATGACATTTATAACAACCCATATATTCAGCGGATACACAGAGTATTTGCGGCTGGCTATTACATGTATAGCTGTGTTTGTCTGTCCTTGCGGTAAATTGTGTGCTCACCTGTTACACTGAGGACTTCTGATGAGTGGGCTAGAAATAATTTTAAAAATATATATATATATATACTCACATGTAGCTAAGCAGTTTAACTAAGGCAGCATTTTTTCTAGCCCAAATGAAGCCACTTAGCAGTGATATTCAGCTGCTCTCCATATACTTAGCTGTATAACTGGGCGAAATGCCCTTTCTTCCATGCAGATAGTGCTGGAGCAGTTGATGCTACTGAAAATTCCCTCGATCTGCATAGTATCACTGAAAACTCAGACAACAGAAGCTGCTCAGTGTAAAGTTCCTTTTGTGTATATGTGTGTATGTGTATAGATATCTGGCCTAGTGGATACTGTCACTGTGGAAGCAAGCAGTGTACAGAGATTTATTTACTTATTTAAATTATGATATGTACATGATATACAGCAATCTTGCAAGGCATTTCTGGAGCTGAAACCTCAGGTTTTAGCCCTGGGGGCCATTTTTTACATTACGTTTCCGTGCAAATGTCTTGTGACTTTTCATGGGAAACGATATTGATTCTTTGACCAGTTGCAACTTTAAGATTTTTTTGAAAGCTCAAAGTCCTTGATTTATATTAGATGGATTTGTATTTTGGGTTTAACTCTTTTGGGCTCAGCTGCTACGTGTTTAGATATTTCGATTTTCTGTTTTAACAAAATGATTCTCCTCCTCCTCAATAATGTGAACTCGGACTACTGATGTGTGTTTTTTTCCTGTGAATTTTCTTGAGGCAGTGTTTGTTCGTTTTTTTTGGGTTTTTTTTGCTTTCATTCTGTAGCTATTTTCTTATGTTACTTATTGCAAATACTTAATAAAAAAAAGAATCGCAGCACATGTGTCCGGATTGCAACTGCTGCTAGATATCTGGATAGCAGCATCACTCATCGCCTTGTCTGATTGCAGCAATATTCAGTCCACTCTGTGTATGAAGTTAGCACGGCCTTTTTTGCTATCCTAACTTTGTCCAGAGAGCAGACGCACTATTACTGCTTCTGAATGTTACCCCCAGAATGATTGCTTGTATAAATAACTGCATATTTACAGATGGCTGGCTTGCTGCGCTTTCCCTCAAGCTGGAGAAGGGGTCATAGAATATTTGCGCTCATCCTGTGAGTTTGATTCCTGGATATGATTTTTCTTCCAACCCTCCTGAATTTTTGCAGAATAGAGGCTGTTGCCCTTCCCTAATAACTTTATATATTTTAAGGGCCTATGAAAGTCTAAGTGCCTCTGGTTAAGATTGGCACTCCATTCTCCAGCTTTTGCATTCCTACCTTCAGATTCCAAGTTTATACTCGGTCTGAATTGCTGACCCTGATCATTGCTATTTTGGTTTATATCAACTCATTTCATCTCTTTCCATGTTCAGAAATGAAAATTCTGAGACTTTACTCTTTGTTTCATCTACTTCTTTGCCCAGGTTGGTTACACCATTCGATTTGAAGACTGCACAAGCCCAGAGACTGTCATAAAGTACATGACAGACGGTATGCTGCTGAGAGAGTGCTTGATCGATCCTGATCTGTCCCAGTATGCCATTATTATGTTGGATGAGGCGCACGAGAGGACAATCCACACCGATGTGCTGTTTGGCCTTTTGAAGAAGGTAACGGCGTATGGAGGGTTCTTCCTATACAACAGGCTGAATTAGTAATAACCAGTGAAAGCTTCTAGTATGTGGTGGTCTCATTTTAGTTTGACATGTGAGCAATTCTATAGCCTGGGGGCTTTTTAATTGTCTTTGGGGCAAGTGTTTTTTGATTCTTTGGCGTTTCTATCATGTGCTGTTCAGCTTTACACCAGAGAGACCCGACAGATCTACCACTTCCAAAATAAGAGAACGGTGGAAAAAGCAGTCCATCCCGTGAGCACAGAAAAACAGACATTCAAGCTATAATCACCTTTCCCCTGTCTCAGACTGTGCAGAAACGCCAGGACATGAAGCTGATTGTGACTTCGGCGACACTGGATGCTGTGAAGTTTTCCCAGTACTTCTATGAAGCGCCAATCTTCACCATTCCCGGCCGGACTTACCCAGTAGAAATTTTGTACACCAAAGAGCCTGAGACGGATTATCTGGATGCCAGTCTGATTACCGTCATGCAAATTCACTTAACAGAACCGCCAGGTAAGGGAAGATGGTAAACAAAATGGCATGCAGCCAATCAGAGAGCTGATTTTGCCTATATTTCATCCTAGGTACTATGTAACTTTACGAGGAATGAGCAGGAAGAGCAAGTGTGAAACTAAGGTATTTGAAATTTTAATTGTGTGGCATATCTTGTATGTGTGGTGGGGAGGTGGTCCACCCAAATTTGCAGAAGATAATGCTTATGCAGTAACAATATTAACCTTAAGGCCAGTGTTATAAATGCCTTGCTTTCTAGGGTTTGTGCAGAATGTGAAAGACCAGCTTATGGTTAGGATTTAGAAAGACCAGCAATGAAATTCAACTCTAAAACATCTGGCGTCAGTCAGCCTGACTTGTCAGTACACAAAGTTGCGCTGGGGCCACTGAACTGTTAACGCATAGTGTAACAAATTATTTTGATGAAATAAGTCATCCTATAGATAGTCTGCCATTATCAACTTCCTAACTTTAGCAGTACTGGAAAGCAGGTCTTTGGTAAGCAACATTTCCACGAAGCTGTGTAGTTTTGTGGGAACGTTGCTGGTAAGTGTGCCGAGCATACCTTTATTGAAAAATGCATTAATTTTTCCCACTTTTTGTATATTGTATTAATGCTCTTTCTTTGTGTTTGCCCAGTACATATTTCTGTTTTAATAGTAATCTGATGGTGTTTTTCTTATTGCATACTCTAGGCGACATACTGGTTTTCCTGACTGGTCAGGAGGAGATTGACACGGCCTGTGAGATCCTTTACGAGCGAATGAAATCCCTCGGCCCAGATGTGCCTGAATTAATCATTCTCCCAGTATATTCTGCCTTACCCAGTGAGATGCAGACGAGGATTTTTGATCCAGCCCCTCCTGGCAGTAGAAAGGTAAGTTCAGTATGAACAAGAAACTTTTTCTTATCAGTAATTTATTTTTTGCTCTTTAGATTTGTTTATTTTACGTGAACATCTGTTTTTCAAATAAGCATTCAACCAATTACACTTGAAACCAGGGGTCCTCAAACTACGGCCCGCGGGCCACAGGTGGCCCACCGAGGACATTTATCCGGCCCGCCAGGTGTTTTTGCCGCCGCTGCCTGTCCTCAGGGGCGGCTCTACCATGAGGCGAAGTGAGGCGGCTGCAGTTGCTGGTTGTGTGGCAGGCTTTCCCTTCATGCCTAGAGGTGCTTTGCCTTTCTTTGGTGTTCCGGTGGCCTGATTGGTCTTGCGAGGGTGATTGGGGAGGGGCTCCACTTCCCGCTCACCTCCCCGATGCCGACCATAAAAAAGGTAGGGAGTATTAGAATACCTTCTTGTCTATGGCAGAATGAGAACTTTTCTGATGCGTATTCATGTCCTGGAGGAGGTACTGTATAAACGTATTCAATATGTGAAGGGCATTGCTGAAATTGGTTGTGGACATCCAAGGTCTTGGGAAAGCCCCAAACATGCCTCTATTCAGCCTTGGATGTTTTCGCGCTGGTGACATCTTTAGAACTGCTTTATAAAATGGCTCCAGGGATGCCTCTATGCTTTGAACATCTGTATGTCCATTTTCAAAGCAAGAATAGTGTTCCTAAAATACTCCCCCCCCCCCCCCGATATTTTTCATCTTGATTCAAAACATCTCATTCGAGTTTATTTCAGAAGTAAAAATACAATTAGGCCATACTTCTCCCTAAAGAAGGACTCTAGCTTCCTCTTTCCTATAGAATTTATTAGTTGACTGGAGAGCAAAAGTGGGCAACAAAGAAGACAAAGTGGTTGGAAAATTTGGACTTGGTAACAGAAATGAAGCTAGAGAAGGACTGATAGAATTCTGCAAGACCAAAGATCTATTCATCTCAAATACCTTCTTCCAGTAACACAAGTAGCAACTGTACACATAGACTTTCCCCAATGGATTCCACAAATATCAAACTGACTACATCTGTGGAAGTCAATGTTGGAAAAGCTCAATAACATTAACAAAGATAAAACCTGGAGCCAACTATGGTACAGATCACCAAAATAAGATATGTGCAGTGTGCATAGAAATTTGTTCATAGTTTTTTTTTTTGTTTGTTTTTGTTTTTTTAACTATAGTCCGGCCCTCCAACGGTCTGAGGGACAGTGAACTGGCCCCCTGTTTAAAACGTTTGAGGACCCCTGCTTGAAACTGTGGCCTGCAGTTGACTGCAGGAAGACTTTTCAATCTTTCGGTGGGATTATGAACATTTCTTGTGATTTAAAAAAATTGTAAAGGTATACAATACACACTTTAAAATTGATTTTCTGCAGATCTGTTTACATTTCCTATTCACAAGCTAATGTCATCCAGTCCTGTAGCACAATGCTTTCTGCAACAAATTGGTCACCCTAAGAAATTGGCATTTTTAATGTTTAAGGAGGTTGTGTGAACCTTTCTCAAAGTAATCATGGTGGGGAATGGGATTAGAACTCGGATATTGAGGTTGAACTGGTTTGTGCCCCACAAGGCTTATCTTTTGTTCAAATGCAGAAAAATGCATAGTCCATAAAAAAGCCTGTTCTATATCTTGCTTTGCAGGTCGTCATTGCCACCAACATTGCAGAGACTTCCCTCACTATAGATGGAATTTATTATGTGGTGGACCCTGGGTTTGTGAAACAAAAGGTGTATAATTCCAAAACCGGCATCGACCAGCTCGTGGTCACGCCCATTTCACAGGTACTGAGCCCGACTGATCACAACTTAATATTCAACATGTCTCTTTAAATCCAGTTTCTCAGCTGAGTGTCTGTGATCCATTTTCCTCTGTCCATAAGTCACAGAGTTAACCGAGACTGTCTTTATCTGTGATTTCCAGCTCAAACCTGGTTTAAAATCACATGTTTACAGATTGTTACTGTAGCATGGATAGAGTAGGGAACTAAGGATTTTTTTCTATAATATTACTTCTGCAGATGTTCTCGGAATTGAAATTGCTTCTATCTGTGCCCTTCTCTTCTGTTTGCTAACTCCAAACTTCACTCCTTTCACCTTGCTGCTCCTTATGCCTGGAACAAACTACCTGAGTCTGTATGTCAGTCGCCTTCTCTGGCCTTCTTTAAATCCAGGCTGAAAACGCATCTCTTCGCTGCCGCTTTTGGATCTTAACTTACCTGATCTCCTTTGTGTTTCCTTACCATTCCCCCTAGATGTATCCCTTATCTACACTTACTGTGTTGTCTGTCTTGACTAGATTGTAAGCTCTGATGAGCAGGGACGGTCTCTTACATGTCTGTGCAGCACTGTGTACGTCTTGTAGCGCTATACAAATGCTCAGTAGTAGTAATACTTATCATCCGTCCAGTCCCGTACCTCTGGATAGTCAACCCCCACCAACAGTTTGGAGACTGAGCATGTCCTCTTTTGTTAACATCAGCATAATTAGGCAGCTGGCACCACCTACCAGCCTCAGTAAACACAGGCTCCAAGCAGCTGGAGGGTATGTTCCAGAGGGCTGGACTCACTGAAGGGACAACTAAGGAGTGGTTTGGTAGCTTTAGCGGACATGATTTCTTATTTTGGCATAGTGCTGGTCACATTAAGTTTAAAAAAAAAAGGGTTTGGAGAAGGAGATTGCTTTATTGGAGTGCGGGGATCCGTTCACAAAAATGAAAAAAAAAAAAACAACAAAAGGGGTTCCTCCTCCCTCCCCCATGTATGTACAAAGGATGCAGCTTGTGGACTTAAGACCTGGGCATACAGCAATAGCGGCTCCTGAATCCGTTACCGGGTGAGGAGCTGTGACTGAAGCTAAGGACTGCAGGCAGCACTGTTAAAGCACTCCCGCGGAAGCTGGGGACAGAGGCTGAGTACAAAGCTGGGAAGGTGCAGAAGCAGCTCTTTTCAGCTTGGTCAGTGGGGGTAAGCTGCGGGGAGCATAAACGGTATCTTTTTCCCCTCATCGTATTCTTCGTGGCTTAAAGCTGTTCACTTAGCAGCACAGGAATCGCGCCATTTTGAGGCTGCACACTTTGAGTTGGCTTAGTGGAGCAGAAGAGGGGAGGACTCACCACATGCCGGGTGTGGGCCCCTGCAGTTTGTTGTTTTTTTGGTTCGGGGCCTTGTTTCTCATTTTCTTAAAAAAAAAAAAATACAGAAAAGAATATTAAAGATAAACAGCCAAAGAAAGGCAGTGCTTGAGGGGTTAGACAGTCTGTTATCACCGGTGTGACCATGCCACCAAGGCTGAAGTGTGTGGCTTGCAGGGCCCAGCTTGACCTTAAGGCTGCGAAAAGGAGACCTTGGACGGGGGTGCAGATATTTTGGGGCAAGCAGTTTCCTTGGGAGTGGTGGGGAGTACTTCTCAATCCCAGGAGGGGCAGAGCTCAACAGCAGGGGAGGTCAGGGATTTGGGTTCCATGCCTCCTCTGCTAGAACCATACAGTAGCGACCAGGCCTCTTCCAGACCCTCTACTTCTCAGGGCCTAGGTGGCGAGAGTACCCCAGAAGATTTTTCACCCAAATTCGTCCTTATGCATAAGGCATTCTGCATGTGGCAATGGGGGGCAAAGAGCCAGTCTTTGGCGCCAGAGCAGGGCAGAAAAAGGCCTGCTGCCGTGCCAGAGCCAGACCTGGACATGGAGTCATTTAAACGGCATAGGCTAGAGAAGGACTGGTGGGAGCAGTCTACACTGTCGGAGGAGCTAAACATTTTGGACCTGTTGACTGAGTTGGATGCGGATGGAGAAGAGCTAGAGGAAGGAGAGATTCCACAGGAAGTGGAGTCCTGGATAGTCCAAATATTCTACTGAGAGGAGTTTGACGCACTCATTGCAGAATCATTGAAGATACTTAATATGTTCACAGTGCCTATGGGACATTTTCCATTTCAGGCGTTGCCTTTCAGGCTAGCTACTGCTCCCCGTACCTTCACTAATGTGATGGTGATAATGACAGTGGTGCTCGACTGGCTCATACGGGTAAAGTAAAGGAGAGAAAGCGAACAGGTAACAAGCATTCCTGCAGTGTCTCGGATGGGTGATCAACGTGCCCAAGAATCACTTGGTGCCGTCCCAGGAGCTCGAGTACCTGGGAGTACACTTTGACACCCACAGAGGAAGAGTGTTTCCTCTGGTGCAACGGGCGCAAAGACTGCGGCAACTAGTGGATCAATTCCTGAAGATGACAAATCCAACAGCTTGGCATTATATGCAGCTGCTAGGGGCCATGGCATCAACTCTCAAACTTGTACCATGGGCAAGAGCACACATGTAACTGTTGCAGAGAGCACTGCTGCACAGGTTGATTGCACCAGCGGCATCCCTTGTTGCAGCGGTTGCCCTGCCAGACAGAGGCCAGAGAGTGCTCTAGTGGTGGCTCTGCCTGAGAAATTGGTGGTGAGAGATGCCTCTCGAATCACCATGCTGAATACTGCTGACGACAGACACCAGTCTGTTGAGCTGGGGGCCCCACTGCGAAGGACACATTGCTCGGGCAGTGGAACCTGTTGGAAACCGGTTGGTCCATAAACAGGCTAAAAATGTGGGAAGTTATCCTAGTGCTACAGAGGTTTCAGCCTTGGCTGCAGGGGAAGGCCATTCTGGTCTTCTCAGATAACGTGACCACGGTGGCTTATGTCATTCGGCAAGGAGGTATGGGCGGAATGTGCTTGAAAGAAGAGGCCGAAGCGCTGCTAATGTGGGCAGAAATGTATCTTCAAGCTGTTTTCGGCAGCGCACGTTATGGAAACAGACAACATGACAGCGGACTACCTGAGCCGAGTTCTGCTGGACCCTGGGGAATGAGCGCTCTGCCAGGAGGTGGTATTGCAAATGATGAAAAGATGGAGCACACCGATCGTGGATCTCATATCAACATTTGCAACAGCCAAAGCGAGCCGATTTTTTTAGCAGAAGAAGCGAGAGGATGTCTGAGGGTCTGGACACTAAGGGAGCAATATAGTATAGGGAGTGAAGTACTTTTGTCCACTAAAGAAGAGCAGGACCTTGGTGTGGTTGTCTGATGAACTTAAAGTAGCTAAACAGGTAGAAAAGGTGACAGCAGAAGCTAGAAGGATGCTTGGGTGCATAGGGAGAGGAATGACTAGCAGAAAAAAGGAGGCGATAGTGCCTCTGTAGAAGTCTTTGGTGCAACCTCATTTGGAGTATTGTGTGCAATTCTGGAGACCGCACCTTCAAAAGGATATATAAACAGGATGGAGTCAGTACAGAGGGTGGCTACTAAAATGGTTAATGGTCTTCATTATAAATCAGGGGTCTCAAACTCAAATTGCTTTGAGGGCCGAATGAGGACTTGTAAAGTAACCCGGGGGCCGCATAAGACGCGGGGCCTCATTTGCATAAGGGCCTCATTTGCATAAATATTTGCATAATGTTACCATGCACTAACTTTTAGTAAACATGCCTCTTTAATGAGTGCATGGATAAAGAAAGACTAAAAGATTTAGAAACAGGAAGACAATAATTAAACTGGGAACCCCAAAAGCCAAACTTGGAATGTACAACAACACTGTAGAAATAAAACTATAAATTAATTTCCTCTTGTACTAAACAAAGCGCAAACATTAATGATGCACATTTCCCAGAGCTGACATATTCCAGTTAATAAATTCAAAATAAAGAGATATTTTTCTACCTTTTGTGCATTTTTTTTCAGTTGCAATTGTTCCAGCCACTTTCTTCTGGTTTCTTCATGTCTTCTGCTAACTCTCCATCGTCTGCTGTCCATTTGCCCTTTCTTCTCTCCTAGTTTTTTTTCCATTCTCTCTCTACATCTGCTTTAACATACTAATCTTTCTCCTTTTTCTCTTTCCTCATTCCTATTTCATCCACTCAAATTTTACCCCTCCATCCTCAATCCCCACTTACTCTCCCAATACCTGGCCAATTGTAAATTTGTCTTCTCTCCCAGACAAAATATTTTTCCCCTCTCCATTTCACTTTCCCAGCTCCATCCCATTCTAATCCTCCCCCAACATCAGCTCCCTTCTAGTTCCAGCCCCACCCAGCATACGCTCCCTTCTAGTCCCTGCATCAGTCCATTTCCAATCCTAGCCCCCCATCAGCCCATTTCCAATCCTAGCCCCCCATCAGCCCATTTCCAATCCTAGCTCCCTCCCCTCACAGCCCATTTCCATTCCAAGCCCCCTCCCCATCAGCCATTTGCAGTTCAAGCCCCCCTTCCAATCAGCCCACCTCCAGTCCTAACCTCCATCTGCCCATTTCCAGTCCTAGCCCCCACCATAGCCCATTACCAGTCATAACCCCCCCCTGCCAATAGCCCACTTCCAGCCCTAACCCCCATTACCCCATTTCAGTCAGCCCCTCCATAGCTCATTACCAGTCCTAACTCCCCCCATCAGCCCACTTCCAGTCCTTCCTAACCCCCACCTGCCCATGTCCAGTCCTATCCCCCACCATAGCCCTTTACCAGTCATACCCCCCCTGCCAATAGCCCTTTTCCATTCATAACCCCCCCCCCCGCCAATAGCCCATTTCCAGTCATAACCCCCCCCCGCCAATAGCCCATTTCCAGTCATAACCCCCCCCTGCCAATAGCCCATTTCCAGTCCTACACCCCCCCCTGCCAATAGCCCATTTCCAGTCCTACACCCCCCCCTGCCAATTGCCCTTTTCCTTTTTTACCCCCCCCCCCCTGCCTATAGCCCATTTCCAGTCCTACCCCCCCCCCTGCCAATAGCCCATTTCCAGTCCTACACCCCCCCCTGCCAATAGCCCATTTCCAGTCCTACCCCCCCCCCCCGGGTAAATAAAAAAAACACCTGGCTTCTTCTGCTGCTGCTGCTGCAGCAGAAAATCAGCTGTCCCGCGGCCCCTTCCTCTCTGCCCGGAGATCCCTCATTGTGCTTCATCAGCGTGTGCTTCTTAAGCCGCGAAGAGAGTATTTCCCTCTCGCGCGGCTTAAGCCTATTCACTTGTCAAGCCTCGCGAGAGGGGAATACTCTCTTCGCGGCTTGAAAAGCACACGCTGATGGAGCACAATGAAGGATCTCCGGGCAGAGAGGAAGGTAACGCAGCACAGCTGATTTTGCTGCTTGAGCAGCAGAAGCCCGTTTTAAAAAAAAAATTGACAGTCGATTCTGCCGCTGCCACGGCGGCAACGGCAGAAGCAAGGCTTTTTTTATTTCCCTCCGTCGCGGGCCGCACAACCTTCTCTCGCGGGCCGCGTGTTTGAGACCCCTGTTATAAATCATATAAGGACAGACTTAATATGTACACATTAGAGGAAAGACAGAATAGAGATGATATGATTGAGATGTTTAGATTCCTCCATGGCCTAAACGCACAGGGGGAGAGCCTCTTTCGATTGAAAGTAAGTTCTGGTATATGGGGATATGGGAAGAGGGTGAAAGGGGATACATTCAGGAGTGATATGCAGAAATATTTCTTTACAAGAGTGGTGGATCCGTGGAATAGTCTTCCAGTGGAGGTGGTAGAGATGAGGATGGTATCTGAATTCAAAAATGCATGGGACAAAAACAGAGGCTCTCTAAAGGAAAAAAGGTGATTGCTGTAGTTGTTGATATTGAAGGACAGACTAGATAGGCCATGTGGTCTTTTTCTGTCGTCATTTTTCTCTGTTTCCTTTGAAGAGCAGGGTGTCTATAGTGGCAGCCTGCCGCTATTTATGGCTGTAGAATTGTCAGCAGATGTCTCCTCCGAGACCAGGTAAGTAAAATAACATTTAAGGATAAGCTTTTGTTCGGGGAGGAGTTGGAAAAGTTAGAAAAGATAGTGAAGGACTTAGTCGAAAGGGGGACGCCTCCCAGAGGACAAGCAGAAGCATGTGCGGTCCTCAGCTCTGACACAGGGTCAATCGTGGGATTTTCGACGATTCCACGTCATGAGGTTTGCACCTTACCAGAGGGGTCATTTTACCACTAGGGAGCAGGTTTTTGGGGATTTTGAGGAGCAAGGCGGGGCTAATATTCCGCTGCCTCTTCATATGGCCTGAAGAAGACAGAGCAAAGCGAGGGTGCAGCCCATGCGAGGTCGGCTGCGGGAGGTTTACCCCGCCTGGGTCCAGATCATATCCAGCCAATGGGTCAGAGATTATCAGGGAGGGCATTGGAGTTTGCCAGGCTGCTGGCTTCCTCCTTCTTGCAGTCTCCATGCAAAGCACGCGGCACGGCCAAGGATGTGCAGGACACTCTGGTGCAGCTCTTGCAGTTGGGTGCTGTGGTTTGTTTCCCAGGACCAGTGATACTCCATTTATTTCATGGTGCCCAAGAAGGAAGGCTCTTTTTGACCCATTCTCAATCTCAAACAAGTGAACAAGTGTCTGCGGGTGCCCCGGTTTCACATGGAGACCCTCCGTTCCTCATGACTATGCGAGTAGGAGAGTTCTTGACATCACTTGACCTTATGGAGGCTTATTTTCTCAATCCCATCCAGCCAGAGCATCATCAGTTTCTCCGTTTTGCAGTGCCCATGGGGCACTACCAATTTTGAGCATTGCCCTTCGGGCTAGTAACAGCCCTCCGGACTTTCACCAAGGTGTGATGGTCATGGTGCCAGTGGCAGCGGCGGCGGCACTCCGCAAGGAAGGGATCCTGGAACACCATTACCTCAATGACTGGCTTATTCGGACAAAATCAAGACAAGAGTGAGCACACCACGGCAAGGGTTGTCTAATTTCTACAAAGTCTCAGATGGGTTATCAACATGACCAAGAGTCAATTGGTACCGTCACATGCAGCGACAAGGTTTTTCTCCCACAACAGTATGGCATTATCTTCAGCAGATAATGGCGGTGAGTTATTGAGCTGATCCCTTGGGCGCGCGAACCCATATGCATCCGTTGCAGAGGGCTCTGCTGTGCCAGTGGTCGCTCCATTGGCATCTCCTGGTCACCTTCAGACAGAACTGCTGCATCAGGGGATGCCAATGGAGCGACCACTGGCACAGCAGAGCCCTCTGCAACAGATGCATATGGGTTCACGCGCCCATGGGATCAGCTCAATTATGCTAATTATGATCTGAGAAGCTCTCGGCAGGGATGCTACTGAAATCGCCACACTGGATTATTTTGCTAGCAATGGATGCGAGCCTCTCCGGCTGGGGGGGGGGGCTCACTACGAGAGGGGTGCATTGCTTAGGGACGGTGGAACCTGGAGGAAGCGGCTTGGCCCATCAACAGGCTGGAAATATAGGCTGTCTTTCTTGCTCTGCTGTGCTTTCACCCTTGACTGCAGAGGAGGGCAGTCCGGGTCTTCTCCTCCAATGCTACAACAGTGGCCTATCTCAATTGGCAAGGGGGCACGGACAGCGTGTAATTGGAAACGGAGCCTGGGACATTGTTGGAATGAGCCGAGAATCATCTGCAAGCAATTTTGGCAGCGCATGTCGCAGGAACCAAAAACATGACTGCAGATTTACCTACGTTTTTTTCACATGGACCCCAATGGATGCTCAGCACTGCAGTCTTCCTGCAGTTAACGCAACGGTGGGGCACACTGAACATGGATCTAATAGCAACCTTTGCGACTGCCAAGGTGATCCGATTTTTCAGCAAGAGAAGAACGAATGTTGGAAGGCATGGACACACTAGTTCAGCAGCGTCCCACGGAGGGTCTACTTTGTTTTACCGTCTTGGATGTTCATAGGCTGCGTGATACAACGGATAGAAGCTCACCGGGGTTGGTCATTCTGATTGCTTTTGACTGGCCGAGGTGCCCATGCTATGCAGTCCTCATACAGCTGATAGCGGACCATCCATGGTGACTGCTGTCCCAGGATGACCTCTTGGCCCAGGGGCCGGTTCTAATGCCTCAGGTGGATCAATTCTTGCTTATGGCATGGCTCTTGAGAGGGCTAGGTTGAGAAAGTGGGGCTATTCGGGACTGGTAATTACAATGCTTTTGAAGGCCCGGAAAATGACCACCTCGCTGTCATAAATCCGAATGTGGTGGATCTTTGAGGCTTGGTTTGCAGAACCAGCATAAACCTTTATTGGCTCAGTGCCAGAAGTGTTGTCTGTCTTACAGGCTAGTTTGGAGAAAGGTTTGGCATGTAGTTCTTTACGGGTGCAGGTGGCAGCAATTACTTGTTATCGTGGTATGATCCAAGGGGTGTCGTTTGGGGCGCACCCAGACATGGTCCATTTTCTGAAGGCAGTGAA
The DNA here is from genome assembly GCA_033557465.1 of Ichthyophis bannanicus. Classification (NCBI taxonomy): domain Eukaryota; kingdom Metazoa; phylum Chordata; class Amphibia; order Gymnophiona; family Ichthyophiidae; genus Ichthyophis; species Ichthyophis bannanicus. The sequence continues at coordinate 63,100,501 of CM066045.1, forward strand.
GCAGCTCCGTCCACCACTTAGGTCAGTGGTCCCTCCCTGGGACCTCAACTTGGTGTTGTCAGTGTTGGCGGAAGAGCCCTTTGAGCCTCTGAGTTCATGCTCTCCGAAAGATTTGATGCTAAAGACTGTTTTCCAGGTGGCAATTTGTTCTGTCCGGAGAATTTCAGAGGTTCCAGCTCTATCATGTAGGGAGCCCTTTCTCTCTACAGTATCTCAAAGGAAAAGGTTGTGCTCCGTCCGGTGCCCTCATTTTTGCCTAAGGTTCTTTCAGTGTTTCATCTGAACCAGCCGGTCAATTTGCCACTGCTCTCTGGTGGACCGGAGGGGGGGGGGGGGGCTCCAATCCACAACTATGCCTTTTGGACATTCGGCGGCTGTTGCGGCATTATTTGAAGGGGGCTGCACATTTTCAAAAGTCAGATTGTTCTGTATGGAGGTCCACGTAAGGAGGAGGCCTCCATCTCTAGCTGGATTAAAGAGGCTATCGTGTCAGTGTATTTGTTGAGGAGGAAGACTGTGCCAACAGGGCTGCGGGCTCATTTTGCCTTGTGGGCAGAGTGTAGTTTATTTCCGCTGGGAGATATTTGCAGGGTGGCCACGTGGTCCTTTCTCCATACTTTTGTGAAACATTATTGCCTGGATGTAGCTGGGGACGCAGGTTTTCAGTGCGGCAGTAATTCAGGTTGGGCTCGTGGGCCCCTCCCATCGATAGGACTGCTTTCCTAACCAGGGTTCTACAGATCAACAAACAGTAAGGATTTGAGGGTTTGTTTGTTTGTTTTTATTATATTACATTGCTAGCTCTCTGACTGGGAGCTCTTAAAAGGGTTTTTTGTATATTTTTTAAAGCAAGGTTACTTTCTTTTTGGTGCTTTAGGGGAACTTTCCTTGAGCACAGTAGGTTGCTGAACTCTAGTAACCTCCTCAGGTTTAGAAACTGCTAACACCTAATCAGGAGTTAGTTTCCTCCCTACCCACCCCGACTCCCACCCACCCCTAGTGAGCAGTCTTGCTTTATAGGGCACCTCCCCCTTTAACAAATCACAGAGAATTGGACCAGCACATTTTGAATATAATTAAAGAGATTTAACTGCTTTTTCTCTGAAAGGACATCTGGGAAACCGGCTGGTACTTGGTAGATCTCTCTCTTTTGCTTTAACAGATACTTAAGCTCCACAAACAGAACAATGGCTGGGAAAAATCGTATTGCTAAAGCTGTTGCCCCCGTTACAGCTTCTGCCTCTGTCCAGACAGAGGTCCTAATGCCAGTTGAAGGACCAGTTCCATGTGCAGGGTGCCTGCATGCTGAAGCTCTGAGGAAACAAGTGGAGGAACTCGGAGAGGAGGTGGCGAGGCTGAGGAGCATTCAAGACAGTGAGAAGTACATTGATGAAATGCTTCTTGCAGCAACCAAGCTCTCCAGCACAGGAGAAGATGGGTGCCAACAGAATGTCGAAAGTTGGACACAAGTCACCAGGGCCTGCAAAATCACCAATCCAACTTCTCCAGCCCTTGAATTGAAGAACCATTATGCAGCCCTGGAAGTGGAGGAGGTGAAAGCATCCCTGGAAAGGGAAGAACCAGAGTTCAAGTACCCCAAAGTTGCAGATTCAGTGACCAGAAGGAAACGAAGGGTAGTGGTGGTTGGAGACTCTCTTCTGAGGGGTACTGAGGCGTCCATCTGCAGACCAGACTTGATGTCCAGAGAGGTATGCTGTCTGCCTGGTGCCAAAATCCAAGATGTTAGGGAGAGTTTTCCGAGACTCCTCAAGCCCACTGACTATTACCCAATGTTGCTAATCCATGTTGGAATAAATCATACTGCCAGGTATACCTCGGAACGTATCAAGAGTGACTTCATGGCTCTGGGACAGAGGGTGAAGCAGTTAGGTGCACAGGTGGTGTTCTCTTCAATCCTCCCTGTTAAGGGTAAAGGCCAAGGCAGAGAGGCTCGCATCCTGGAGATGAATGCATGGCTGCATGGATGGTGTCATCGAGAGCGTTTTGGTTTCCTAGACCATGGGATGCTGTTCCAAGGGTTGCAGAGCAGAGATGGCATCCATCTGTCCAAGAAAGGTCAACACATCTTCGGTAGTAGACTGGCTAATCTACTGAAGAGGGCTTTAAACTAGATTCGTTGGGGATAGGTGAAGAAAGCCCCCAGGTAAGTGAAAGCCCCCAGGTAGGTGATACATTAAATACCTTTATGGAAATGGGTAACAGGGGTAACATATGGAAAGCAGTTTGTATAAATGCCCGTAGCATGGGAAATAAGATCCCTGATGTTGAAGCTTTGGTGGGAGTGGCTGACTTGGATTTAGTGGCAGTTACAGAAACATGGTTCACAGAAAACCATGACTGGGATGTAACTATACCTGGCTATACTTTATTCAGAAAGGACAGGGTAGGAAGAAGGGGAGGAGGAGTGTGATAAGGAAGCTGCTTATAGCTCAGGAAGGAGCTATAGAAAAGGTGAAGTGACTCTGAACAAGCAACCTGTCAGTTCTGGTAGAAATAAGAAAACAGAATTTTCCCATAAAAGACTACCAGTCCCAGAATGCACCAGGTTTCCAACAGCCATTAGAGGAGCTGAAGTGGGGAAACGTGTGTTCAATCAGGAGGGCTATGAGGTAATCCCTAAGCACTCATCTCAAAGGGCAGGGCCTGATTCAGCACAGCTGCGCTGTGTTAGGGTGGAGCACTCATCTAGGCAGAATAAAGGTAGAGTTTATTCTACAGAGAATTATCATCATCATCTTCATGATCAGCTTGGATATCCTCAGTTTCATCTGGAGGATCATCAGAAGCAGAAGCCAAACCGGACGGACAGAGGGCAAGAAACCCTTTGGAAGAAGGAAGAGAAAAGCCTTTGGGAGGTCTAGAAGAGTCTGGAGCAGTACGTATACTGGGAGGCATTCCAAGGGCCAGCATACATCATTGGACTGGGGAAAGCCAGAGGAATGGTGCTGCAGAGCTAGGAATCTCCAGACGGTACCTGTGAGGGAGACGGCTGCACGTGGAAGGGACCCTAAGACCCGTGCCAGAAGGTATGTGAAGAGAGATCCAGTGTCCAGGGATCTGGATTGGAAGGCTGGACATAAGAACTGGACTACATACTGGCCAGGCTATATAGAGAGGAACTCTAACAGCAATGGAAGCTTAGGTATGAACACTGATCCATGCCCTAGCTATAACCTTGAAAGACAGCAGGGAAACAAGTATTCTCCTGAAAGTGCTCCATTGAGAAATTCATCTGTGCCAATCCATGATATTGAACCCATGATTGTTGAAGAAGGGGGAGAGATTGCAGATGAAGGATGTGTTTACATGGATTGCTCTCTGTCTAAACTCCTTTGGTGATTTTCTGTTATAAAATACAGCAACCATCACAAAGAAATACAAACTTGTTCTTTAATCTACTCAGAAAAGCTCCTGAGTAGGATTTTTAGTCACGCAGTAGAAAGCAAGCCAGCTAAGGGGTTTCAGCTGGGTAACTGCTAGCAATTGAGCCTTACCTAATTGCTTGTGAGCTCTGAGGGAATCACTTCTGAATCTATGTGGGAAGATATAAGAAGTTAACCTGAAAAGAACAGTTTTTCTCTTCTTTGTGGCTTTTGTTTGTTGTTTGATACACTGCTAAGAAAATATTAGCTAAAGCCTACAGAAAAGACCAGTTTGTTACCAACCAAGTCTTATTCTTTTGCTTTGATTGCCTGACAAGTTCAAATGTTGTTTTCCTGATTTTGTTTTTTCCAAGTTTAACACTGAAAGCAAGTAACCTGATTTATGTGCTACCAAGCATATCTGTGCTACCAAGCATATCTGTGTTGGGAGAAATAACCCCATAAATAAATATCTTATTGGCTTTACCCTCAAGCACAACTAATTATTGTGAGCAGCTGTGTCGGGTGTGAATGGACTGCATTGCCCACAATCCCTTGCAAATCATATTGACATATGCACTTGCCAAGACTGTGAACATTCTCACCCAGGCAGCCGTCTGACAGGAGTGGCACTATATGTAAAAACTACTATTAAAGCTTTGGAATTACAGAGCTTAAAAGGGAGAGAGGGAGGCATTGTGGGTTAAACTAGAAAGAGGGAAAGAGAAATCTATTTGCATTGGTGTGATATACAGACCTCCCTCACAAGAGGAAGAGGTGGACAGAGTTAATTGAAGACATACGCAGCATTGCTAGGAAAGGGGAAGTGCTACTGATAGGAGATTTCAATATGCCAGATGTTGACTGGCACATTCCTGCTGCAGTATCATCTAGAAGTAAGGAGATCCTGGATTCTCTACAGGGAGAACTATTCAGGCAATTGGTAACAGACCCCACACGTGAAGGGGCCATACTGGACTTGGTGCTTACCAATGGTGAAAGTGTTTCTGATGTTGTAGTGGGAGATCATTTTGCATCCAGTGATCTCCAGATGGTGTGGTTCAGTATTAGGACTAGGGCTGTTAGAATCCATTCCAAGGTGAGGATCTTAGACTTTAGGAAGACTAACTTTGCGAAGATGGGCCAATACCTCAGGGAGTCGTTAGTGGGATGGGAACAGCTGGGGGATGTAGAAAAACAGTGGGCAAAACTGAAAGGGGGTATTTTAAGGGCAACCAACCTTTTTGTTAAAATGGTAAATAAAGGCAAAAGGAAAAGGAAACCACTATGGTTTTCGAAGGAAGTAGCTGAAAAAGTGAAGAAAAAGAGGGAGTCCTTCATGAAATACAAGAGATCACAGAGAAAGGAAGACTGGCGTCTGTATTTGGAAAAACTTAGAGAAGCCAGCAAAGTAGTCAAGAAGGCAAAGATTCAAAAGGAGGAGGAAATAGCCAATGCAATAAAATGGGGGGATAAGACATTTTTCAGATATATTAGTGAGAAGAGGAAGGGCAAAAGTGGTATTGTCAGACTCAAGGGTGCAGGGGGCGAATATCTAGAAGCTGATAAGGATAAAGCGGAATTGCTTAACACATATTTTGGTTCTGTGTTCACAGATGAAGAACCAGGAGCAGGACCTCAGAAAACACCCACAAATAGGAACAGAAGCGAGGGACATCTTGAACAATTTTCAGAAGACTGTGTTCGTGAGAACTAGCTCAACTTAAAGTAGACAAAGCGATGGGACCGGATGGGATACACCCCAGAATACTGAGGAAACTTGGGGACGTTCTAGCAACTCCACTGACTGACCTTTTCAATGCCTCGTTGGAGTCGGGAGTGGTGCCAAAGGACTGGAGAGAGGCTCATGTGGTGCCTTTACACAAAAGCGGAAGTAAGGATGTGGTTGAAAACTACAGGCCGGTTAGTTTAACTTCGGTGGTGAGTAAATTATTGGAAACGCTGCTGAAAGAGAAAATAGTAAGGTTTCTGGAGTCCAGCGGATTACAGGATCCGAGGCAGCATGGATTCACCAGAGGCAGGTCTTGTCAGACAAATCTGATTGATTTCTTTGACTGGGTGACCAGGGAGTTGGACCGAGGGAGAGCTCTAGATGTGGTGTATTTAGATTTCAGTAAAGCCTTTGACACTGTTTCTCACAGGCGACTTATAAACAAACTGAGCACCCTAGGGATGGACCCTAAAGTTACTGCTTGGGTTAGAAATTGGTTGGGTGGGAGGCGACAAAGAGTACAAGTAAATGGAGCTCACTCTGAGGAGAGAAGGATGTTACCAGTGGTGTGCCCCAGGGATCTGGCCTTGGTCCGATTCTTTTTAACATCTTTGTTAGTGATATAGCGGAAGGGCTGTTGGGTAAGGTCTGCCTCTTTGCAGATGATACCAAAATCTGCAATAGAGTAGACACCCAGGAAGGTGTAGATAACATGAGGAGGGATCTAGCTAAGCTTGAAGAATGGTCTAGAATTTGGCAGCTGGGATTTAATGTTAAAAAATGTAAGGTCATGCATTTGGGCTGCAGCAATCCAAGGGAACAATACAGTATAGGAGGTGAAGTACTTTTGTCCACTAAAGAAGAGCGGGACCTAGGCGTGGTTGTGTCTGAAGATCTTAAAGTAGCTAAACAGGTAGAAAAGGCGACGGCAAAAGCTAGAAGGATGCTTGGGTGCATACGGAGAGGAATGGCTAGCAGAAAAAGGGAGGTGATAATGCCTCTGTATAAGTCTTTGGTGCGACCTCATTTGGAGTATGGTGTGCAATTCTGGAGATCGCACCTTCAAAAGGATGTGAACAGGATGGAGTCGGTGCAGAAGGTGGCTACTAAAATAATTAGTGGGCTTCATTATAAAGCATATGAGGACAGACTTAAGGATCTTAATATGTACACTTTAGAGGAAAGGCGGGATAGAGGTGATATGATTGAGATGTTTAAATACCTCCATGGCATAAATGTTCAGGGAGAGAGCCTCTTTCAATTGAAAGCAAGTTCTGCTACGAGGGGACATGGGATGAGGGTGAAGGGAGATAGATTCAGGAATGACATGCGGAAATGTTTCTTTATGGAAAGAGTAGTGGATCCATGGAATAGTCTCCCAGTGGAGGTGGTAGAGATGAGGACAGTAACTGAATTCAAAAAAGCATGGGACCAACACAGAGGATCTCTAAAGGTAAAAAGTGGACTCTTGTAGTTGTTGATATGGAAGGACAGACTAGATAGGCCATGTGGTATTTTTCTGTCATCATGTTTCTATGTTACATCCCAGAGGTACGGGACTGGACTCGATTGACGATAAGGAAGGTGAAATTAGACCTTACCTGCTAATTGGCTTTTCTTTGAATACCTCCAGTCCAGTCCTGGAACCCTCCCTGATGCGGTTATGGTTAGCAGCGTTAGCGACCCCAGACCTGAAGAAGGTCAGCATTACATGTTTTGTCTAGAGAGTTTACAGGATGAATGCTATGGTGTTAAAGACTTGGGAGTCTCTGCTAGAAAGCTGCATTACTTTGGGTAATGCTTTCTACATTTTCTTACGATTTTCCAACTTCATTTCTTGTTTTTTTTTTTCTCATGGTAGGGATCCTTTCAAGTTCTGAGAGGGGAGGGCCCCTGGTGGTGGGGGCCCCACCCGGTGTTAGCAAGGTTCTGGTTTGTACATATTATCTACTTATCTGTTGCTCCTTTGAGTTTACTTTGTCCATAGATTACTGTGGCCAGTAGGTGGTGCAAAAAGATGACATGCTCAGTCTCCGAGCTGCTGGTGGGGATTGACTACCCAGAAGTACAGAAATGGACTGAAGGTATTCAAGGAAAACCAATTAGCAGGTAAGATCTAATTTCACCTTTGCAACTAAAAGGATGCAGTACTCTATTGTAAAGGCAAAACCCCCACCATATCCTAATTCTGAACTTCCTGTGACGGTCATCTGCTGTGTATCATTATCATTGTGTGTTTATTTTCACTTTTATTGTAGGCCCAAGCAAAGCAGCGTGCAGGCAGAGCTGGCAGAACAGGGCCAGGCAAGTGTTACCGACTGTACACCGAGCGTGCGTACCGGGATGAAATGTTAACCACAAATGTACCTGAAATCCAGAGGACCAATCTAGCTAGTACAGTGCTCTCACTAAAGGTGAGTTATCTGTTTTATTGCATACAGCTTATGGCTTTGGACCTAGCTCCAGATCCCACTGAGCTGAACATTTAAAGGAGCAAAAACCAAGGCAGAACAGAAAGAAGCTTTCATTCAACTGATTTCAGATGCTAACATTCTTACTTTACTAAAAGCTAAAGATTTATTTAGACAATTGGGTGAATTGTTGTCAGACTGCCCACTTGCTAAGTTTACAGCATTCTGCAGTTCCCGATTCATTGCCTGCATACACCTAAACTCTTAATTTGCGATTACAAAATTTTGGTGTCTAAAACAAAAAAAATATATATTCTAATAGGAAAGAGGTTATTTTCTAAGGGTTTTTTTTGCCTCTAGAAATGTGTGCAGCTATAAGTGTGAACAGTATGTAAAGTTCACACACTGAAAGAGTGCATATAGACATTCCTGGGGTATAGTTTGGAAAGTTGCAGTGTATGTGCATATTTGCTAAAAGACAGTAGTATGTGCGCATGTTTACACTATCATCAGAGCAGATGTAGAGTGACGTGTTGGACTTGAGTTATGGGTGCCTATGGGGCCTGCTGCCTTCATAGAAAAGGAATGAAATAGGCACCACCTTGGAATTTTAACATTATCAAATTATGCAGAAGAGTGCAGTTTTTGTAAGATTTTACCACAGATAGATGAGTGTTTACCCATGGAAATAGCTTCTGAAAATTTTCTTCTCCCTCCCCCACCACGCCTTGCTAATGTAGAAGAAACTTTATCTCCAGGAACAAGCAGGAATGTAGTCTTCACATATGGGTATTGTCAGTACCGACGGAGCCTGCGCGGGAACGCTCCCCAGCGTCCAATAGAAAAGCTTTTGGGAGCATCCCACAGCGCCTGCGTGCTGCCTTCCCACCTTTCCCAACTGTTCCTCTCCAGTTCTTCGTTTTCCGCAGAGCCGACAGGTCGCACATCCTGTCACCGCAGAAAAAATTCCCTTCTTATTCTTCTTTTTTGTGGTCACGTCTGCCTTTCCTCAACGCTACACCGGTAGCACCGGTTCTTTCTTTTCTTAATAAAAAAAAAAAAAAAAGAAAACAAACTTTTTTCTGGAGTCTTTCCAGTAATTTTTCTCTTCAGGTGCCACGCGCCGTTTTGGGCACTAGGCCCAACTTTTTCTTCAGAATGGAAAAACCTGCTAAGGGTTTTAAAAAGTGTTCTAACTGTGGCAGTACCATCTCTGTCACCAACACCCATGAGTGGTGCCTCAAATGTTTAGGTCCTGACCACTCTATTTCAGAGTGTGTTGCCTGTGGGGTGATGTCAAAAAGGGGCCGGCAGAACCGAGCTGCTAAACTTAGCACCCTTTTTCCCTCTGATGCAGTCTCCATGGCATTGACGTCTTCCAGGGCTTCGTCTTCCTCCCATGGATCTCGGGTAACTAAACATAAATCTAGCCGGTCCTCAAAGGGTAGATCCCCTTCTAGACAGTGAGATGCCTCTGGCGTTGCCCTTGAGGGACTTTCACCGGCAAAATTGCCCCGGTGGGAGACTTCAGCCTCCAAAGCACTAACGGGGCTCCAGGATGTTCTCAAGGCTTCAACCTCGGCAGAACGTCTGGTGCCATGCTCTGGGGTACTGGCCGCTTCATCCGGTACCGATACCCAAGCATTGGCTGCGTTGATAGACCAGAGATTCTTGGCTATTGAGCGCAGTCTGGCTGCTCTTCTCATGGCCACGATGCCTCTGAAACCGCTTCAGACAATTCAACCGGTACCGGCATCGACTCCGGTGCCGGCACCGACTGCATCGACATCGGCAGGTATTCTACCGGGACCGAGTCATGCGTCTCTATCTGGCATCGACAAGTCGGTACCGGACCACTCCGATGCCGACTTCGATCGGTACCGGTACCGTGCCTTGCATGATCACCCGGATCGGAGGTACTTTGAATCCTCGGATGAGTCTGAAGACTCTGAAAGCTCTGCCGATACCAGAGTACTTCTTCCTGAGAATTCCTCTTCTCCTCGGCATAGGATGTCTCCACCAGAGGATATGTCCTTTCAGGATTTTATCCGAGATGTGGCCCGAGGTCTTTCCATCACAGTGGGTCCTGAAAAGGAGCCTAGGGCAAAGGAATTAGAAATCCTACAATACCCTAAAGCTCCCAAGGAGGCAGCTACCTTACCTATTCATGAGATCTTGCATGATCTCATGTTAAGGATGTGGGAAACACCTCTAACCACATCTCCTCACTTTCGAAGACTCAACACCATGTATCGAGTTCCTCCTTGTCCTGGGTTTCAGAAGACTCAGTTACCACACCATTCCATGGTGGTGGAATCAGCTATGAGAAGGATCAAGAGTGCAAAAAGGCATGCATCTAATCCTCCAGGACGCGAGTGTAGGACTCTTGACACCTTTGGACGTTGAACCTTCCAGGCTTCCATGCTTTCTGCTAGGATCAGTTCCTATATCTTATATATGGGAATGTTCCTTAAGGAGGTCACAGGAGATTTAGAGCTTATGAGCCCTCTCCTTCCTGATGATAAGAGGCAAGATTACCTCGCCCTTGTCAAACATGCTCAGGATGTTTCCAAGTTTGTGAATTGTGACTGCTTTGAGTGCATAAGCAGAACCTCTGCTATTGCCATAGGTGCACATAGGATTGCCTGGCTCCAGGCATCTGACTTGGAAATTTGGGTACAGGATAAACTAGGGAATATTCCTTGCACAGGAGAGAATCTCTTTGGCAAGAATTGGCAGGAAAAAGCTAATGAGATAGATGCTGACAATATCACTTTGGATAGATTGTCTAAATCTACAGCTGATCCTGCGAGGAAAAAATCCTCAAGAAACCATTCTTCAGTAAGAAGAAGTTGTTTTATTCCTCCTATACCCAACAGGGGCATCGTTTAGGTCAGTCTGCCCAAAAGGGACAGCAGCAACAACCTAGACAAAGAAAGATAAAAGCAGCTAAGCCTCAACCAGCTCAGCAGATTCAGCCTCCACAGGGGCTTTGACCCCTATCTAGAGACCTTTGCCTTCCTAGCCCTGAACGGCCCAGAACCCTCGACTATCCCAGGAAGGTTATGTCATTTTGCCCCCAGATGGGGTCAGATAACAGCAGAAAATTGGACTCTGTCTATTGTAAGAGAGGGGTACAAGCTTCATTTCCTCAGCATGCCCCCTCCTACAACAGTAAGAAAGTTCAATTCTCAGACCTTTCTCAACGACCAGTTAGGTCAAGAGGTCACTGTGCTTCTTGCCCAAGGGGCAATAGAAGAGCTACCCATTCCCCAACGGGGTACAGGGTTTTATTCCCTCTATTTCCTTATTCCAAAGAAAACAGGAGGACACAGACCCATTTTAGACCTCAGAGAATTGAACAAATTCCTGTTCAAAGAGAAGTTCAAAATGATTTCTCTAGGAACTCTGCTGCCATACCTTCAGAGTCAGGATTGGTTTTGTTCTCTAGATCTCAGGGATGCGTACACTCATGTTCTCATCCATCCAACTCGCCGAAAGTTCCTTCGCTTTCTGTTTCAAGGGAAGCACTACCAATACAGGGTTCTTCCTTTTGGCCTGGCCTCTGCGCCAAGGGTGTTCACAAAATGCATGGCTGTGGTGGCAGCATTTCTCCGCACCCAGGAATATTCATCTTCTTTACTTAGACTACTGGCTCATTCGAGCCCCTTCAGAGCCAGAGGCCAGGGTTGCTCTCTCTCGCACAATGCACATCTTTCAGTATTTGGGACATGTCATAAACTTCCCAAAATCCACCCTTGCTCCTACTCAGTCCCTAGAGTTTATAGGAGCTCTGCTGGATACCAGACAGACAAGGGCCTAACTTCCACAGCCCCGCTGCCTTTGCATTGTGCTGTTAGCTTCCCAAGCAGTGCTAAAACCTCACCTCACTGCTCGGGAGATGTTACAATTGCTAGGCCACATGGCATCCACCATGCATGTGGTTCCTTATTCTCGTCTCCATATGAGGGAGGCCCAGTGGACTTTATCCACTCAGTGGACTCGGGCGTCAGGTTGCCTGTCAGACAAAATAGCAAACTCAGAGTGCCTTATTGGCCAATGTAACGCCAATTTTTAAAAAGGGTTCCAGGGGTGATCCAGGAAACTACAGACCGGTGAGCCTCACGTCAGTACCGGGAAAAATGGTAGAAACCATCATAAAGAATAAAATTACTCAGCATGTAGATAGTCATGGCCTAATGGGAGACAGCCAACATGGTTTTAGACAAGGAAGATCTTGTCTTACTAATCTATTATGATGTTTTGAAAGTGTGAATAAACAGGTGGACAAAGGTGAGTCGGCTGATATAGTGTATCTGGACTTTCAGAAAGCCTTTGACTAGGTCCCTCATCAGAGACTTTTGGCAAAACTAAAGAGTCATGGGATAGGAGGCAGTGTACTACTGTGGATCAAGAACTGGTTAAAAGATAGAAAGCAGAGGGTTGGGCTAAATGGCCAATATTCCCAATGGAGAAAAGTGAATAGTGGTGTACCCCAGGGATCTGTGCTGGGTCCGCTGCTTTTTGACATATTCATAAATGACCTGGAAAGTGGAATAACGAGTGAGGTTATTTATTTATTTTATTTATTTAGCATACATTTGTATCCCGCTGCTTCCAGTGATCAGCAGCGGTTTTACACTTGGTGATGTTGGCTGTACCAGCCAGAATTACGAATGCATACAATGTGATTAGGGATGGGAGGAAGAGCACAGCAAAAACATAGGGTTGCAGTTTACAATTGATTGTTATTAAGGGTTCACACGGTGTACTTATATACATATTTACAAATGACTGGTTGTTAGGACTTTACATAGGATCATTATATACATATTTACACACAGCAGAGTGGAGTTCATGAGGTTAAGTTGTAGTGCGATTGGAAAAGGTGCGTCTTAAGATTTTTTCTGAAGTCTTTCAGATCACAGATTTCACGTAGGTCACTTGGCAACCGGTTCCAGAGTGTAGGAGCTACAATTGAGAAGGCTCTGTTACTGGTACATGCGTTAACCTTTGTGAAAGCCTTCGGGAGGCAGAGGGTATTGAGGTTCGTTGTTCTTCTACTCCTGTTGTTGGGTAAGTTGGATATCAAACTGTTGAGATGAGAGGGTGCAACATTAAAGAATTTCACCTCTAGTTATCAAATTTGCAGATGACACAAAACTATTTAAAGTTGTTAAAACCCAAGAGGATTGTGGAAAATTGCAAGAGGATCTTGATAAATTGAAAGACTGGGCATCAAAATGGCAGATGAAATTTAATGTGGACAAGTGCAAAGTTATGCACCTAGGAAACAACAACCCAAATTATGGTTACACGAAGCAAGGTTCCACATTAGGAACCACCACCCAGGAAAAAGATTTAGGCGTCATTGTGGATAGCATGTTAAAACCCTCGGCCCAGTGTGCAGCGGCAGCCAAGAGAGCAAATAGAATGCTAGGTATCATAAGGAAAGGAATGGAAAATAAAACAAAAGATATTATGATGCCTCTATATCGTTCCATGGTGAGACCGCACCTTGAATATTGTGTGAAATTCTGGTCGTCGTAAAAGGATATAGCGTTTAGAAAAGGTTCAGAGAAGAGCCACCAAAATGGTAAAGGGGATGGAAGGATACTCCTATGAAGAAAGGCTAAAAAGGTTAGGGCTCTTTAACCTGGTAAAGAGACGGCTGAGGGGAAATATGATAGAAGTCTATAAATTAATGAACGGAGTGGAACGGCTAAACGTAGATCGATTGTTTACGTTATCAGAATATACAAAGACTAGGGGACATGCAATGAAGCTACAGGGTAAACTATTTAAAACTAATAAAAGAAAATATTTCTTCACTCAACGTGTAATCAAACTCTGGAATTTGTTACCAGAGGATGTAGTAAAGGCTGTTAGTTTAGCTGGGTTTAAAAAAGGTTTGGACAAGTTCCTGGAGGGAAAGGTCCATAAACCATTATTAAGAGGGGACCCAGGATATCAATGCTTGACCCAGTACAAGCATTGCGGAACCTGTGTCTTTTGGGGAAACTGCTAGGTACGTATGACCTAGATTGACCACTGTTGGAAACGGGATACTGGGCTTGAGGGACCTTGGTCTGACCCAGAATGGCATATCTTATGTTCCTCCAATGGTGGCAGTCACCCCAAAACCTTTTGGTGGGGTCTCCTTTTCAGCAACCCCCACCCCAAGCCACTCTGACAACAGATGCCTCACAGGTGGGTTGGGGAGCCCACCTGCAAGGCCTCTCTACCCAGGGTACCTGGACTCCATAGGAGGCCTATCTACACATCAATCTCCTGGAACTCAGAGCAATCTTCCTATCTCTAGGAACAAGCAGGAATAAGTCATCACATATGGGTACGTCGGTACCGACGGAGCCTGCGCGGGAAAGCTCCCCAGCTTTTCCAATGAAAAGCTTTTGGGGCCTCCCACTGCACATGCGCGCTGCCTTCCCGCCTTCCTGACCAGCTCTCCTCAGTCCTCAGTTCTTCTTTTTCCGCGGAGCCAGCAGGTCGTGTTCCTGTCACCGCTGAAGAATTTGTTACTTTTGTTTGTTTCTTTAGACCGCGTACCTGCCTTCCCCATACCGATACCGGTATCGCCGGTCTTTCTTTCTTTCTATACAAAAAAAAAAAAAAAAAGACTTTTTTATTTTTCTTCAGCACAGCTTGGTACCCGGTGTTAGGCCTTAAGGCCTACACAATTTCTCCTCATGGAGAAGCCAGTCCCTGGTTTCAAAAAATGTACCAAATGCAGTGCTGTCATTTCTGTCACAGACACCCATGAATGGTGTCTCAAATGTTTGGGACCTGAGCACTCCATACCGGACTGCCCATCCTGCACCCAGATGTCTAAACGCGGTTTGCAGAACCGGGCTAACAAGCTCCATGTGCTGTTTCCTTCAGAAGCATCACAGTCGTCCAGGTCTTCCTCTCCGGATGGATCTCAGGTAACCAAAACTTCTGTGGGCAAATCCTCTAAAAGCAAATCTCTTTCTAAAGATCGAGAGGCTCTCAGTTCTGAGTTCGAGGATTCTGCCCAGGCCAAAAAACCCCGGCGGGAGGTTCCGGCCTCCAAAGCAATCATGGGGTCACAGGTTGACATCGATGGCACGGCCTCGACAGATCACCTGTTGGACTGCTCTGGGGTACCGGCCCATACCGGTACCGACATCCAGGCAGTAGTGGCGTCTATGGGCAGTACTGTCCAGACCATGCAGCAGGCCGTACTGGCCTTCATTAAGGCTGCGACGCCCTCGGTACCGATTTCATCGGTACCGACCCCGGTTCCGGTATCTACACCGGAACCGAGACCATTGACTTCTAAACGTCGATCGGTTTCGCATACCGGAATCCGGCTTTCGCCCGGTACCGATCCCATGCCCGATACGCCCGATGTCGATACCGATCGGTATGCGTATCGTACATTGGAAGCACAGAAAGAGTACTCAGATTCTTCTGATGAATTTAATTCCTCTGATGACTCTGAGCTTACTCTTCCTGAGGAGCCCTCTTCTCCCAAGGATTTATCCTTTCAGGATTTCATTGTTGATGTAGCTAAAGCACTTTCTATTACTACATCTTCTGAAAGAGAACCCAGATCAAAAAAATTGGACATTTTAGGATACTCAAAAGCTCCTAAAGAGGCAGTCACTCTGCCTGTCCATGAAATCCTTCAAGAACACTTGATGGATTTGTGGGAGACTCCTTTAACACTGTCTCCCCATTCCCGCAGGTTGGACACCATGTATCGGGTCCCTCCTTCGCCTGGGTTCCAAAAAACTCAGCTGCCTCACCACTCCATTGTGGTGAAGTCTGCTATGAAGAAAATAAAGAGTCCTAAGAGGCATTCTTCTACCCCTCCAGGGCGAGAATGTAAGAACCTAGACTCTTTTGGAAGAAAGATGTTCCAGGCTAGTATGCTTATAGCCAGGATCAACTCTTATAGCCTTTATATGGGCATGTATCTTGGGCAACTTGCCCTAAAAATACAGAATTTTGCCCCCTTTATCCCTGATGATCAAAGGGCGGACTTCTTTTCTATGGTGACACAACTTTCAGAGGTCTCCAAGTTCTCCAACAGGGCAGCCTTTGATTCCTTCGAGGTTGCAGGCAGAGCTTCGGGAATTGCTATTGCAGCCCGACGTCTCGCTTGGCTCCAGGCTTCTAACCTAGAACCCTGGGTTGTAGAAGGCCTCAGGAATCTGCCCTGTACCGGTGAGAACTTATTTGGGGAAGACTGGCAGATTAAAGCTGCTCAAATGGATGCAGAAAATGCCACTCTAGATAGACTTTCCAAGTCTACTTCTACCCCTACCAAAAAGAAGCCTTTTAAGAGGCCTTACTATAAAAAGACCAGATTTCCCACAAATACTGGCCAGCAATCTGCTCAGCCTCGCCTTGCGGCTAAGCGTCAACAATCTAAGCAGGTAAAGTCAAAGCCTGCAGTGTCTGCTACATCCCAGCAGGCTCAACCCCCTCAGGGGTTTTGACTTCCCTCTAGAGAACTTGCCGTTTCTGGCTCTAGCACAGCCAGAGCCCCTCACCATTCCTGGAAGGCTAGCTCACTTTGCTCCCAGATGGGAGCAAATAACATCAGAGCAATGGACCCTCTCTATTATCCGAGAAGGCTACAAACTTCATTTCTCCAGCCTTCCTCCCCATACCATGGTGAGGCAATTCAGTTCTCCCCCATCTCTTCTGACCCTGTTGGGTCAGGAAGTCTCTTCTCTTCTTGCCCAAGGGGCAATAGAGGAGGTTCCTCCTCCACAACAGGGGTTAGGTTTCTACTCCCCTTACTTTCTCATAACAAAGAAGACAGGGGGCTTCAGACCTATCCTAGATCTGAGAGAATTGAACTGGTTTCTATTCAAGGAGAAATTCAAAATGCTCTCTCTGGGCCTTCTCCTTCCATACCTTCAGAGTCAAGATTGGCTTTGTTCTCTAGATCTCAAGGATGCGTACACTCATATACTCATCCACCCATCCCACAGAAAGTATCTAAGATTTCTGTTCCAGGGAAAACATTTCCAGTACAGAGTACTACCCTTCGGTCTGGCCTCTGCTCCAAGAGTATTCACAAAATGCATGGCAGTCGTTGCCGCATTTCTCAGAGGCATGGGAATCTTTGTCTTCCCATATCTGGACGACTGGCTCATCCGAGCTCCATCTCAATCAGAAGCCCAGATTTCTCTGGACCGCACAAGGCGTATTCTTCAATATCTGGGACTTGTGGTAAACATTCCCAAGTCCCAACTCATCCCTACTCAGTCCCTGGAATTCATAGGGGCCCAATTGGACTCCATCACTGCAAGGGCCTACCTCCCTCTGGTCCGAGGCCAAAGGCTAATAAGCTTGGCCTCCCAGGCTCAGTCCAGAAGTCACTTGTCAGCCAAAGAAATGCTGCAACTTCTCGGCCACATGGCCTCCACGGTTCATGTGGTACCTTATGCTCGTCTCCATATGAGAGCAGCTCAATGGACATTGGCCACCCAGTGGTCTCAAGCATCGGGACTGCTGTCAGACCAGGTACTCACCTCAAAACGTCTGTTTTGGTCTCTCCAGTGGTGGACATCCTCCAAAAATCTGTTGTTGGGGACCCCCTTCCAACCTTCGTTGCCCCAAGCAACCCTCACAACAGATGCCTCCCAAACAGGGTGGGGAGCTCATCTTCAACATCTCTCCACTCAGGGAATCTGGTCTCCCCAAGAGACCACCCTTCATATCAATCTTTTGGAACTGCGAGCAATCTTCCTTGCCCTCACAGTCTTCCATACCCTCCTTGCCAACCTGACTGTCCTAGTTCAGACAGACAATCAGGTGGCCATGTTTTATATCAACAAACAAGGAGGGACGGGCTCTCTGTCGCTTTGCAACGAAGCTCTCAGATTATGGGCCTTCGCCAGAGAGCACCAAATTCATCTTCTGGCAGTATATCTTCCAGGAGTTCAAAACTCTCGGGCAGACAGACTCAGTCGAGTTCTGCTCCCACACGAATGGTCCCTACATATGGACCAAATACGCAGAATCTTTCAGGAATGGGGGACCCCGGACATAGACCTCTTTGCAAGTCCGTGGAATGCCAAACTTCCCCGGTTCTGTTCCAGGACTCCGTGTCAGGGAGCTCAGGCCAACGATGCCTTTCTCCTGCATTGGGGTCAGGAATTCCTGTACGCTTTTCCACCCATTCCTTTGATTCCCAAGACTCTGTTCAAAATTCAGAGGGATCACGGATCCATGATCCTCATTGCTCCACGCTGGCCACGCCAAGTGTGGTTCCCTCTCCTTCTACAGCTCTCCCAGGGCTCCTCCCTGGACCTGGGAGCTGCACCAGACCTTCTGTCTCAGGAGCAGGGGACTTTGTGGCATCCAAACCCCAAGTCCCTACATCTCCGAGCTTGGTTACTGAAGGCTTAAGCCTTCATGAGTTTAATCTTTCCCAACCAGTGAAAGATATCCTTCATGCCTCTAGGAAACCCTCTACCAGGCGTTCCTATGCTTTCAAATGGAAACGTTTTTCCATTTGGTGTGCTCAACAGGGTCTTGACCCTCTGGCACTTCCTTTGAATTCTCTACTAGACTATCTCCTGCATCTTTCCAATGCAGGCCTCAAGACGAATTCAGTACGAGTCCATTTAAGTGCTATTACAGCATCCTTAAAACCTATAAATGGACAATCTGTTTCCTCTCATCCTCTTATTGCAAGATTCATGAGAGGCCTAACCCTCACTAAGCCTCCCATCCGGCCTCCTCCGGTAGCATGGGACTTGAATTTAGTTCTGGGTCAACTTATGAAGCCACCCTTTGAACCATTGGTATCTACCTCCCTGAAATTTCTTTCTTGGAAGGTCCTTTTCCTTATTGCAGTCACTTCGGCTCGCCGCATCAGTGAACTGCAAGCTTTGGTGGCGAATCCACCTTATACCAGATTTCATCATGATAAGGTGGTCCTTAGGACGAATCCCCACTTTATGCCTAAAGTGGTCTCGCCTTTTCATCTTAATCAAGAGGTATATCTACCTGTCTTTTTTCCGGCTCCTCATGCATCCAGTGCAGAGAGGAACCTTCATACTCTTGACTGTAAAAGAGCTCTCGCCTTTTACCTCAATAGAACTCAGCCACATAGAAAGTATTCTCAGCTTTTCGTGGCTTTTGATCCTTCTCATTTGGGACTTCCAGTCACCAAACGCACACTTTCCAGCTGGATTGCTCAGTGTATTTCCTTTGCTTACCAGAGTAAGAACATTTCTCTGGAAGGCCATGTCACAGCTCACAATGTGAGAGCCATGGCCACTTCTATGGCTCATCTCCACTCTGTATCCATAGATCAGATCTGTCGAGCAGCCACTTGGGCCTCGGTGCATACCTTCACAGCCCATTACTGCTTGGACAAGGACTCCCGCCGGGATGCCTTGTTTGGTCAGGCTGTCCTCAAACACCTGTTCCATACTTAAACAACTCCTGCCCACCTTCCCAGAATGGATGCCTGAGATCCATCCGAAGATGGTTACCCTTGGAGGGGGATCTCCCAGGCATCTCAGCTAGGGAGTCCCCATATGTGATGACTTATTCCTGCTTGTTCCTAGAGATAGCACAGTTACTTACCTGTAACAGGTGATCTCTGGGAACAGCAGGAATTAGTCATCACAACCCACCCACCTCCCCTAGGAGTTGTCTCTCTATTCCTCTATCTTCCTGTCCTCTCTCTCTCTATTGTCTCAGCTTTAAACTCGAACTGAGGAGAGCTGGTCAGGAAGGCGGGAAGGCAGCGCGCATGTGCAGTGGGAGGCCCCAAAAGCTTTTCATTTGAAAAGCTGGGGAGCTTTCCCGCGCAGGCTCCGTCGGTACCGACGTACCCATATGTGATGACTAATTCCTGCTGTTCCCAGAGATCACCTGTTACAGGTAAGTAACTGTGCTTGCTCTTCGAGTATTCCACACCCAGCTCAGCTACAAGACAGTCCTAGTTCAAACGGACAATCAAGTACCTATGTTCTATGTGAACAAGCAGGGCGGAACAGGCTCTCTGTCGCTCTGCAACGAAGCTTTGCGACTATGGGCCCTCGCCAGAGAGCATCAGAATCATCTCCTTGCGGTGTATCTTCCAGGCATTCAAAACGCTTGGGGAGACAGACTCAGTTGAGTTCTGCTTCCACACGAATGGTCTCTTCATGCAGACCAGGTGGCCAAACTTTTTCAAATTTGGGGAACCCCGGACATAGACCTCTTTGCAAGTCCGCTGAATGCCAAACTTCCCCGGTTCTGTTCCAGAATTCCAGCTCAGGGTTGTCAGGCCAGGGATGCTTTCCTCCTCCATTGGGGTCAGAGCTTCCTGTATGCCTTTCCACCCATTCCCCTAATTCCCAAAACCCTGTTCAAGCTTCAGAGAGACAGAGGTGTTATGATTCTCATAGCTCCACGTTGGCCACGCCAAATGTGGTACCCTCTGCTCCTACATCTCTCTTAAGCTCCGCCTCTGGAGTTAAGATCTGCTCCAAATCTCCTTTCTCAAGAGGACAGGATGTTGTGGCATCCCAATCCCCAGTCTCTGCATCTCAGGGCCTGGTTGCTGAAAGCCTAGAACTTCATGGTCTTAACCTTTCCCACTAGGTAAAGGATACCCTTTATGCTTCCAGAAAGCCTTCCACAAGACGCTCTTATGCATTTAAGTGGAAAACGTTTACCATATGGTGCTCACAGAAGGATCTTAACCCTCTTGCGATACCCCTGGAATCATTACTGGAGTATCTCCTTCATTTATCAAATGCAGGTCTTACGACAAATTCAGTAAGAGTTCATTTGAGTGCTATTGCAGCTTCTTTCAAGCCTCTAAACGGACAACCTATTTCCTCTCATCCTCTTATAGCGAGGTTTATGAGAGGCCTTCTTTTAACTAAGCCTCCCATTAAGCCACCACCGGTGGCATGTGACTTAAATCTGGTTCTTGGTCAGCTCATGAAACCGCCCTTTGAACCATTAGCCACTACCTCTTTGAAATTCTTTTCCTGGAAGGTCATTTTTCTTATTGCAATCACATCAGCACGTCGCATCAGTGAATTGCAAGCGTTGGTGGCTTTTCCTCCTTATACAAGGTTCCATCATGATAAGGTAGTCCTTAGGACTCATCCACACTTTATGCCAAAGGTGGTGTCACCTTTTCATTTAAACCAAGCGGTTTACCTTCCTGTATTCTTCCCAAGGCCTCACACCTCAAATGCAGAAAGGCATTTTCATACTTTGGACTGTAAAAGGGCTTTGGCCTTTTACTTACAAAGGACACATCAACATAGGAAGTCCTCCCAACTCTTTGTTGCTTTTGGTCCTAGTCATTTGGGACTTCCAGTCTCCAAAAGAACACTGTCCAGCTGGATTGCACAGTGCATATCTTTTGCCTATGAGAGTAAAAACCTTCCTCTTGAAGGCCATGTCACAGTTCACATTGTGAGAGCCATGGCAGCCTCAATGGCTCATCTTCACTCTGTGTCTATCGACGACTTCTGTCGAGCAGCTACTTCGGCTTCGGTTCATACCTTCACAGCCCATTACTGCTTAGACAAGGACGCCCGCCGGGATGCCTCGTTTGGTCAGGCTGTTCTACAACACCTGTTCCATACTTAATCAACTCCTACCCACCATCCCTGGTAAGATGCCAGAGATGCACGGGGGGAAGTGGAGCCTTTTCACAGGGGCACACAACTTCTGGGGCCTTCTCCCTGGCATCTGCAGCTAGGGAGTCCCCATATGTGAAGACTACATTCCTGCTTGTTCCTGGAGATAGCATAGATTTCCAGGAACAAGCAGGAATGTAGTCTTCACATATGGGTATCGTCGGTACTGACGGAGCCTGCGCGGGAACGCTCCCCAGCATCCAATTAGGAAGCTTTTGGGAGCATCCCACAGTGCCTGCGTGCTGCCTTCCCGCCTTTCCCAATTGCCTCTTTCCATTTCTTCGTTTTCCGCGGAACCAGCAAGTCGTTGTCCCTTTCACCGCAGAAAATTGTTTCCTTATTCTTTATTTTTTGTGGTCGCGTCTGCCTTCCTTGACGCTATACTGGTATCGCCGGTTCTCTTTTCTTTTTTTCTTTCGTTTTAAAAAAATAATATTCTTATTTTTTCCAAACTTTTCTTCTCAGGTGCACGCGCCATTTTGGACCTTAAGCCCAAAATTTTTTCCATTATGGAAAAACCCGCTTCGGGTTTCAAAAAGTGCACCAAGTGTGGCGGTACCATCTCCGTCACTGACACCCATGAGTGGTGTCTCAAATGTTTAGGTCCTGACCACTCCATCACCGAGTGTATGGCTTGTGCCATGATGTCCAAGAGGGGTCGACAAAACCGAGCTGCTAAGCTCAGCGCCCTTTTTCCCTTCGATGCAGCTTCTGTGGCATCGACGTCTTCCAGGGCTTCGTCTTCCTCCCATGGATCTCAGGTAACTAAACATAAGTCTAGCCAGTCCTCAAAGGGTAGATCTTCTTCTAAGCATCGAGATGCCTCTGGCGTTGCCCTTGAGGATTCTGTACCTGCAAAATTGCCCCTGCGGGAGGCTTCGGCTTCCAAAGCATTATCATGGCTCCAGGATGTTCTCGAGGCCTCGACCTCAGCAGAACTACTGGTGCCATGCTCTTGGGTACCGGCTGTCTCCGGTACCGATACCCAGGCATCAGCAGCGTCGATAGACCAGAGGTTCCTGGCTATTGAACGCAGTCTGGCGGCTCTCCTTGCAGCATCGATACCCTCGGAACCGTGTCAGACAGTTCAACCAGTACCAATGCTGGTACTGGTACCGATAGCTTCGACATCGGTGTCTGCTTTGCCGGCACCCAGTCATGCGATGCTTTCCGGTACCGATACACCGGTGCCGATTCTCCTCAGTACCGACTTTGGTCAGTACGGGTATCGGGCTCTTCAAGAGCATCTGGACAGATGGTACTTCGAATCCTCGGAGGACTCCGAGGATTCTGACAGCTCTGCTGGTACCGGTATACTTCTACCAGAGGAGCCTTCCTCTCCTAAACGTAGGATGTCTCCTCCAGAAGATATCTCCTTTCAGGATTTCATCAGGGAGGTGGCTCGAGGTCTGTCCATTACTGTGGCTCCTGAAACAGAGCCTAGGGCTAAGGAGTTGGAGATTTTGTTGTTAAGTGCCGTCGAGTCGGAGTCGACTCATGGCGACCCTCTGGATAGCTATCCTAAATTGTGTTCGGTCTTCAGTCAGGCGGCTCATTGACGACAGACTGGTACCCGTAGCTGCTGTTATTGTAGCGATCCATCTCATTGCTGGCCGTCCTCTTTTGCGTTGACCTTCTATCTTGCCAAGCATGATGTCTTTCTCTAATGATCTCTCTCTTCGCATGATGTGTCCGAAGTATGAAAGTCGAAGTCTTGTCATCTGAGCTTCTAAAGAAAGCTTAGGTTTGATCTCCTCTAGTACCGACTTGTTTGTTCTTCGGGCAGTCCATGGTATACACAGTATTCGCCGCCAGCACCATAATTCAAAGGCATCAATTTTCTTCCTGTCTGTCTTTTTCACTGTCCAGCTTTCACATCCATATGATGTTATTGAAAATACCATGGCTTGAACAAGTCGAATCTTTGTATGGAGAGACACATCTCTGCTCTTGAGAATCTTATCTAGGTCTTTCATAGCCATTCTGCCAAGAGCAATGCGTCGTCTGATTTCTTGACTGCTTGTTGCTTCTTTATTGATAGTTGATCCAAGTAGGTTAAAGTTGTTCACAATTTCAATTTCTTCTCCTTCAACGATGAACCTGTTGATTATGCCAGTTGTCATGATCTTTGTCTTCTTTACATTAAGGTGCAGGCCCATTTTGAGACTATGTTCTTTGATTGTGAGAAGCAAATGTTTCAGATCATCTTCGCTTTCAGCCAGTAATGTGGTATCATCAGCATAGCGAAGGTTGTTGATGAGTCTTCCACCAATCTTCACACCTCTGTTGTCTTCATACAGTCCTGCTTCTCTGATGATTTGTTCTGCATATAAATTAAACAGGTAGGGGGAAAGTATGCAGCCTTGTCTTACACCTTTGCTTATTTTAAACCATTCTGTTTCTCCTTGTTCCGTTCGAACTGTTGCTTCTTGATCAATGTACAGATTACGCAAGAGAACGATCAGGTGTTCTGGTATACCCATGCTTCTTAATGTGGCCCAGAGTTTCTCATGGTTTACACAGTCAAAAGCCTTGCTATAGTCGATAAAGCACAAATAGATATCCTTTTGGTATTCTTTAGTCTTTTCAAGGATCCATCTCACATCCGCAATGATGTCTCTCGTTCCTCGCCCTTTCCTGAACCCTGCTTGCACTTCAGGTAGTTCTTGTTCCAGGTATGGCTGTAGTCTCTTTTGAATAATCTTCAGTAGAATCTTGCTGGCATGTGGGATCAGAGCGATTGTGCGATAATTTCCACAGTCAGTTGGATCACCTTTCTTTAGTATTGGTATAAACACAGATCTTTTCCAGTCAGTTGGCCATGATGTTGTCTTCCATATTTCTTGGCAGAGCCTTGTAAGTACGGTAACAGCTGCATCAGATTGCTGCAATACTTCTATGGGAATGCTATCAATGCCTGGTGCTTTGTTCTTTGATAAGGCTTTCAATGCTGCTTCAACTTCTTCTTTCATCACCAATGGTTCCTGATCATAAGGTATAGGTTGAAACGGCTGTTGGTCCACTTGATCTTTATCATATAAAAACTCTGTATATTCCTTCCACCTTTTCTTGATCTTCTCAGCATCATTCAACATAGAACCTTGAGCATCTTGTAACATTCCAATTCGAGGCTGGAACTTTTTCTTTAACTCTCACAGCTTTAGGAAAGCCGATCTTGTTCTTCCTCTAATAGTTTCTGCTTCTATTTCCTTGCAAGTGTCATTGTAGTACTTTTCCTTGTCCTGTCTTGCTGCACGTTGGAAATCTCTGTTGAGTTCTGCGATTGTCTTTCTTTCTCCTTTGGCTTTAGCTTCTCTGCGTTTCTGGGCAATTTTCAGAGTTTCTTCCGTCATCCATTTTGGCCGTTTTTGCTTTTTCACCTTTTGTAGAGACTTCTCGCTTTCTTCCAGCACAACCTTCTTGATGTCATTCCATAACTCTTCCGGAGCTCTGTCATTTGTATCTAAAGCAGCAAATTGATTTTGCAGGCAGTCTTTAAATTCCAGTGGTATATTCTCAAGGTCATATTTTGGTGCATTCATGAGTGGTTTGCTCTTTTTCAACTTTAGCTTGAGTTTGCATACTAGTAGTTGATGATCTGTACCACAGTCAGCTCCAGGTTTTGTCTTTGTTGATGTTACAGAGCTTTTCCATCGTTGACTTCCACAGATGTAGTCAATTTGATTTTTATACAATCCATTGGGTGAAGTCCATGTGTACAGTCGTCGCTTGTGTTGCTGGAAGAAGGTGTTTGAGATGAATAGATCATTGGTCTTGCAGAATTCTATCAATCTTTCTCCAGCTTCATTTCTGTTGCCAAGTCCATATTTTCCAACTACTTTGCCTTCTTCTTTGTTGCCAACTTTTGCGTTCCAGTCACCCATGACTATCAGGATATCCTGTTTGCATGTTCTGTCAATTTCAGCTTGTACTTGTTCATAGATTTACAATATCCCAAAGCTCCTAAGGAGGCAGCTAATCTGCCTATCCATGAGATTCTACATGATCTCATGTTGAGAATGTGGGAGACACCTCTTACCACTTCTCCTCACTCTCGCCAAATGGATACCATGTATCGAGTCCCTCCTTGTCCTGGTTTCCAGAAAACTCAGCTTCCTCACCACTCTATTGTACTGGAATCAGCTATGAGAAGGATCAGGAGTGCAAAGAGGCATGCCTCTAATCCTCCAGGACCTGAGTGTAGAACTTTGGATGCCTTTGGACGTCGTACGTTCCAGGCTTCCATGCTTTCTGCCAGGATCAGTTCCTATATTCTATATATGGGAATGTTCCTAAAAGAAGTCACAGGAGACTTGGAGGTTTTAAGCCCTCTCCTTCCTGAGGACAAGAGGCAGGATTTTCTCGCACTAGTTAAACATGCCCAGGATCAATGTTCCCTCTAATTTTCTGTAGGCTGTGTGCGCATAAAATATCAGCTGTGCAGCTTTTGAAGGAAGGTTAAATTTTTGTGCGCCACATAACGACACTCGGAGTTATATACTTTAAAATTTGACACGTCAGAATACAGTATGTACACCACATTGATTTTAATCAAATTAAATGAAAATAGACGATTACTAAATGAAGCGGAAAATTTCTAGTAATTACAATCACAACTTTTAAATTTTAAGACGTCTGTATTGTTTTCTATCAGAATCAGAACCGTAATTTTTGTGCGCTCTGTTGTAAAGTATGTGCGCTCGCTCGGCAGGGTGTGTGTGTGCGCACAGCTTAGAGGGAACAGTGCCCAGGATGTTTCTAAGTTTGTCAATCGTGCAGCTTTTGACTGTTTTGAGTGCATCAGCAGAACCTCTGCCATTGCCAAAGGTGCACGAAGAATTGCTTGGCTCCAGGCATCCGATTTGGAGCTCTGGGTGCAGGACAAACTGGGAAATATCCCTTGTACAGGTGATAATCTATTTGGCAAGAAAAAGCCAATGAGATGGATGCTGACAACTCCACTTTGGATAGGTTATCCAAAGCCACAGCTGATCCTGCAAGAAAAATCTTTCAAGAAACCTTTCTTCTCAAAAAAGAAGAGGTTTTATCCCTCTTATTCCCAGCAAGGACGTTCCGCAGGTCAGCTTGTCCGAAAAGGTCAGCAACCACTTAAACAAAGGAAAGCAAAGACTGCCAAGCCTCAACCGTCTCAGCAGTCTCAGCCTCCACAAGGCCTTTGACTTTCATCTAGAGAACTTAGCCTTCCTGGTCCTCAATGGTCCAGAGCCTTCCACCATCCCAGGAAGGTTATGTCACTTTGCCCCCAGATGGGGGCAGATAACAGCAGAACGTTGGACACTCTCCATTATAGAAGAGGGGTACAACCTTCACTTTCTGTGCATGCCCCCTCCCACAATGGTAAGACAGTTCAATTCTCAGACCTCTCTTATCAACCTGTTAGATCAGGAGGTCGCTATGCTTTTTGCCCAGAGACAATAGAAGAAGTACCCATTCATCAACAGGGTACAGGGATTTACTGGCCCCTATTTCCTTATCCCAAAGAAAACAGGGGGACACAGACCTATTTTAGACCTCAGAGAATTGAACAAATTCCTGTTCAAAGAGAAATTCAAGATGATTTCTCTGGGAACTCTGCTGCCATACCTTCAGAGTCAGGATTGGCTTTGTTCTCTAGATCTCAAGGATGCGTACACTCATGTTCTCATCCATCCAACCCACAGAAAGTTCCTTCGGTTCCTTTTTCAAGGAAAGCACTACCAATACAGGGTGCTTCCTTTTGGCCTGGCCTCAGCACCAAGAGTGTTCACGAAATGCATGGCTGTGGTAGCAGCATTTCTCCGTACTCTAGGGATATTCATCTTCCCCTACTTAGACGACTGGCTCATTCGAGCCCCATCAGAGTCAGATGCCAGGACTTCTCTATCCTGCACAATGCGTATCCTTCAGTATTTGGGTCTGGTCATAAACATCCCAAAATCCAGTCTAACTCCCACTCGGTCTCTAGAGTTCATAGGAGCTTTGCTGGATACCAGAAAAGCGAGAGCCTATCTTCCCCAGGCCCGTTGCCTCGCATGGTGCAGTTAGCTTCTCAAGCAGTGCTAAAACCTCTTCTGACTGCCCGAGAAATGCTACAACTACTAGGCCACATGGCATCAACAGTGCATGTGGTCCCTTATGCTCGCCTCCATATGAGAGCAGCCCAGTGGACCTTATCCACTCAATGGACCCAGGCATCAGGGTGCCTGTCAGACAAAATAGCAAACACAAATCATCTTATTTTGTCTCTCCAATGGTGGCAGTCCACTCAGAACCTGTTACTGGGGTCCCCGTTTCAACAGCCTTTACCCGAGGCAACTCTCACAACAGATGCTTCACCAATGGATTGGGGAGCTCATCTGCAAGACCTCTCCACCCAGGGCACTTGGTCTCCACATTAGACTCATCTACACATCAATCCCTTAGAGCTCAGAGCAATCTTTCTTGCTCTTCGAGTGTTCCACACCCTGCTCAGCTACAAGACAGTCCTCATTCATACGGACAATCAAGTAGCCATGTTCTACGTGAACAAGCAGGGAGGAACAGGCTCTCTGTCGCTTTGCAATGAAGCTTTGCGACTATGGGCCCTCGCCAGAGAGCATCAGATTCATCTCCTGGCAGTGTATCTTCCAGGCATTCAAAACTCTTGGGCAGACAGACTCAGTCGAGTTCTGCTTCCACACGAATGGTCTCTGCATGCAGACCAGGTGACCAAGATTTTTCAAATTTGGGGAACCCCGGACATAGACCTTTTTGCAAGTCCGTTGAATGCCAAACTTCCCCGGTTCTGTTCCAGAATTCCAGCTCAGGGTTCTCAGGCCAGGGATGCCTTCCTCCTTTACTGGGGTCAAGACTTCCTTTATGCCTTTCAACCCATTCCCCTAATTCCCAAAACCCTGTTCAAGCTTCAGAGAGACTGAGGCCATATGATTCTCATAGCTCCCCATTGGCCACGGCAAGTGTGGTATCCTCTGCTTCTACATCTCTCTCAAGCCCCCTCCCTGGAGTTAGGATCTGCTCCAGATCTCCTGTCACAGGAGGACGGAATGTTATGGCATTCCAATCCCCAGTCTCTGCATCTCAGAGCTTGGTTGCTGAAGGCCTAGATCTTCATGATCTTAACCTTCCTCAGCAAGTAAAGGATGTCCTTTATGCTTCCAGGAAGCCTTCCACTAGATGCTCTTATGCTTTTAAGTGGAAGAGGTTTACCATATGGTGTTCGCAAAAGGGTCTTAACCCCTTTGCGATACCTCTGGAATCATTACTTGAGTATCTCCTTCATTTATCCAATGCAGGACTTAAGACGGTAACTCAGTAAGAGTCCATTTGAGTGCTATTGCAGCTTCTTTCAAGCCTCTAAATGGACAACCTATTTCCTCCCATCCTCTTATAGCAAGATTTATGAGAGGCCTTCTTCTAACTAAGCCTCCCATTAGGGCACCACCGGTGGCATGGGACTTAAACCTGGTTCTTGGTCAGCTCATGAAGCCACCTTTCGAACCCTTAGCTACTACCTCATTGAAATTCCTTTCTTGGAAAGTTATCTTTCTCATTGCAATCACATCAGCATGCCGCATCAGTGAATTGCAGGCACTAGTAGCTGATCCACCTTATACAAGGTTCCATCATGACAAGGTAGTCCTTAGGACTCATCCACACTTTATGCCAAAGGTGGTCTCGCCTTTTCATTTAAACCAAGCAGTCTACCTGCCTGTGTTTTTTTACAAGGCCTCATGCATCTAATGCAGAAAAGAATCTTCATACTTTCGACTGTAAAAGAGCTTTAGCCTTTTACTTGCAAAGAACACAGCAACATAGAAAGTCCTCTCAGCTCTTTGTTGCTTTTGATCCTTTTCATTTGGGACTTCCAGTCTCCAGGAGAACACTGTCCAGCTGGATTGCTCAGTGTATTTCCTTTGCCTATCAGAATAAGAATGTTCCTCTGGAGGGCCATGTCACAGCTCACAATGTGAGAGCCATGGCAGCTTCAATGGCTCATCTGCACTCTGTGTCTATCGACGACATCTGTTGAGCAGCCACTTTGGCCTCTGTTCATACCTTCACAGCCCATTACTGCTTGGACAAGGACTCCCGCCGGGATGCCTTGTTTGGTCAGGCTGTTCAACACCTGTTCCATACCTAATCAACTCATACCCACTATCTCTGGTTGGATGCCAGAGATGCATGGGGGGAATGGAGCCCTTTCACAGGGACACACAACTTCTGGGGTCTCTCCCTGGCATCTAAAGCTAGGGAGTCCCTATATGTGAAGACTACATTCCTGCTTGTTCCTGGAGATAGCATAGTTAGTCACCTGTAGCAGGTGATCTCCGGGAACAGCAGGAATTTAGTCTTCACAACCCACTCACCTCCCCTAGGAGTTGTATCTCTCTCTCTCTCTTTCTCTTTCCCTCTCTCTCTCTTTGTCTCAGCTTTAAAACTCAACTGGAGAGAGGCAGTTGGGAAAGGCGGGAAGGCAGCATACAGGCGCTGTAGGATGCTCCCAAAAGCTTTCTAATTGGACGCTGGGGAGCGTTCCCGCGCAGTTTCCGTCGGTACCGACGATACCCATATGTGAAAACTAAATTCCTGCTGTTCCTGGAGATCACCTGTTACAGGTGAGTAACTATGCTTTACTTGCAGGGAAAAGGGTCAGGAATGGGACTATCCCAGCAAAATGCGCAATGCAGCTAGCATTTGTAACCCCTATGGGGTATTTTGCTTTGAAAATGAACTTGCAGAAGCCTGTGGGCTTCCATTACTTCCCCCAGCTGCCATTCTCTTTCTTAACTAATGTTTGTGAATGGAGAAGTTCTCACACCATCTGCATTAGGACAGAGTCCACATGTGTCGCTTTCTTGGCACCAACTGCTAATATGTATTTATCTTTAAAAAATGCAGCAGGAGCAGAGCATGTGTGGTTATTGGCATCTGCTTTTGGCGTGGGTAAAGGTTTGCTTGAAAAATATGAAGTCGATAGTCAACAGGGTTTAGCTGAATAGCAGAACTTGCTAACTGGCTAAACCCCACCCCATCCAATATTTAGTGGAACCAACCAATGAGTAGTGTTGAATATCACCGCAGACCCTCTGAAAAACATGCAGTTTGTTTCGGACGGTCTGTGGGTGGAGTTGGGGCAGTCACGGTGCTTATCTGGTTGGGGATGATGATCAGCCGCTAACCGGAAAGGCAAATCGCATAAAGTGAGATCAGGTCAATAGCTATCCTGATGTTATGTGTTTCTTGCTATCCAGTTAGTTGCTGAACATTGCTACCAACTTGATAGCAAAAGTGTACGGTGGCAAAACCAGATATTCAGCACAAGAAGGCAGACAGGTTCCAGTGCTGAATATCTAGTTTTAGTTTTGGGGATGACGGCAAGGCGTTTTTAAAAATGCTGACCTCTGCTGCTGAATATCGATCCTTATACGCCTAGCTTTGAAAGTGAAATCTGCATGCATATGTTTCCCTCTCTTGACATAAATGCCTAAATGCATGCCCAGGAGCATGTCTCAGTGCATGTTATTCCTTGATGTGCAGACATGGGCCAGCTTTAAGAATGGGCAATTTTCAGACAGTCTCTTTATATGTAGGTAGAGCACATGAAGATTAACCTGCATTTTTTATGTGCATGTAATATACATATATACCCAAATATACATGTAGTCAGTTATTTCTTTGTTTTTCTGGATTTGATTTCTTTCGCAGGCAATGGGAATCAATGATTTACTGTCTTTTGATTTTATGGATGCCCCCCCAATGGAAACCCTAATCACAGCCATGGAGCAGCTGTACACACTGGGGGCCCTGGATGACGAGGGGCTTCTAACACGGCTGGGGCGCAGGGTAGGTCCCGCATAATACTGAGGACTATTTCAGTGGAGCTTGCGTAGTCTAATGTGGGGAGGAGAATCCATGCCAGGATCACTGAAAGCAGAAATCGGACTGGTGGGGTGGGGGGGGGGGGGGGCTGGCATTTCAATCCCTGTTTTCACATGCTTAAAATATATCTCCTTGAATGTGTTGAGGACATGAAACATTTCTTTACATGTGTCAGCCTCCCTCCCAAAAAGAAGGTGCAACATTCGCTTTTAAGCTTTTTCTCTAACTTGCTCTTCATAATGGAGCATTAGGCAGGTATTGCTCGGACAGAGGATGGCTGTATTCACACTGCATTTAATCGGCCTGTTTTACAGTTAATGTTGGGTTAGATATTCCCATGCTGAGCAAGGCTAAAGTGACTTTTTATTCACAGACAGGGTGTGGGGGAGTGTTTCTGGATGCTGCCCCCCTCCCCCAAGGAGAAGATAAGAGGAGCTTAGATTTGTTGTGCTGGTAGAAAAATGCCCACGCATGCCTAGCAGAGTCGTCCAGAGGTTGCACCCATTCAGGGAGCCGTTGGATGATGTCGCTATCGATTACTGTCAGCAAAGAGGAAAGACTCTCCTGCTTTCCTACCAAGCAGCAAATTATGTGCAGAAAAACTTTAATTTTTATGTTACAAACAAAATGGATAGAAGATTACCTGCTGCATTTAGAAACTTAAATTTGTTTGCCCTAAATGTTCGCCACATCCAGCTTTTTTGCTCCCCTGCTTTGTTTCTTTGTGGTGGCGGTGACAGATTAGAATGGTGTTATTTGGTTCTTTGGAAGGCAAAGAGGCTGGGAAAGCACCAATGTTGAGGCTTTTTTGCAGCTCCTCAAGGCTGAGCGTGTATCCTTTTTGCTTTTTTGCAGATGGCGGAGTTCCCCCTGGAGCCCATGCTCTGCAAGATGCTCATCATGTCTGTGCATTTGGGATGCAGCGAGGAGATGCTGACCATCGTCTCCATGCTCTCCGTGCAGAACGTGTTCTACAGGCCAAAGGTGATAAAGGGAAAAGAGTGTATGGCTGCAGCTCGATACTTAGGCCACACCCCACTTCCCGCTGCTAGGTGTTGCGTTCCTGATTCAGGCATTCACAAAAGCTGTTTTCAAAATAAAAATGTGATCTAGCTAGAAGAGACCTCGTCTGGACTCTTCTCCTCAGGCAAGGTCCCATGTATTTAAACCATCCCAGATAATCGTGCCACCTGCTCGTAAAAGCCAGCAGCGGCAGAGATTCTTCCACCTGCTTAGGGAACTTGTTTCATTACAGAGCTACAGAACTATTTCCTTGCATTTCACTTGAAGCGCCTCTGTTGTACTGTAAGCCCGGCACTTGTGTGGTCCCTTCCACCCAGTATTGGTGTACACCCTGTGACATCCAGCTTTTATGATTTTATTTTTTTTGGGCTTGTTACAAATCCATGGTGGCTAAATTGCTTAGTGGAACTGGATTCATAAACTCAAATCTGCATATGCCCATGGGGATCTAAAGAGATGACGTGAATGCTGGGGAAGGCTCCAAGCACACAGTGGCAGTGCTTAATGAGACTACAGAAATAGCATGGCTTGAATATGATAGTTAAATAAGTATGCAGACTTAAGTGTCTTGTTCTTGTAAACTTTTCAGGGCATCTTAACATCTGATGCAGTATGTTTTTGAATGCTTAAGCCTTAATTTTAACTGGCCCCAGACATTTCCTAGCATACCTGTTTGTCTTGCAAGGTTCAGGTGTTCTGATAGCTGTCGCAGCTGGGAACTTTTTTTTTTTTAATTTAATTTAATTTAATTTTATTTTGCTCTGCAACTTTCTAAGAAAGGGATTCTTCCCCCAGAAGCAGCCTAGACTAGAGACAGGACTGGACCAGGGCCAGGGCCTGTCACTATAGAAGTGGAGGTTGTGAAAGGCAAAACACAGTATCAGCCAGTAGGGATGAAGCAGAAAGTTTTTAACTGGAAACTCGCTTGCCTGGTATCTCTCTGAAAGTGCAGAAAAATGCTCATGAATAAGTCAGTGAGGCAACATCACAGGCAGCCAGCACATGTTAATTTAACCAGATGGTGGAGCACATCTGACTGAGACTTCAAAAGATGTCATTTGGATATAGAGGAGCAGAATATTTTTCCAATACTTAGGTACGCAATAGAGGGCGAGAGGTTGGTGTGCATGGTTCAGGAGAAAGATCTTCGTGTGATTATCTCTGATGATCTCAAGGTGGCAAAACAGTGCGACAAGGTGGTGGCAAAAGCCAGGAGGATGTTGGGCTGCATTCAAAGAGGGAATCTCCAGGAACAAGCAGGAATGAGTCTTCACATATGGGTACGTCGGTACCGACGGAGCCTGCGTGGGAACGCTCCCCAGCGTCCAAAAAGTGGAGGAGTGGCCTAGTGGTTGGGGCAAGGTACTTCAAGCCGGAAGGTCGGGGGTTCAAATCCCACTAGAGGACAGCAACCTTGGGCTGGAAGGACTGGATTTCTAGTCTCACAGGTGCTCCTTGTGGTCTTGGGCAAGCCACTTAACCCTCCATAGCCCATGTTCCCTGTAAAATAGTTATCTCCAAGTTATTATGCCCTGTTCAATGTAATTTCAGTTTGTTCAATGTAAACCGCACTGATGCAGAAAAGCGCGGTATATAAGAGAATGTAAATAAAATTAAATAAATAAAAGAAAGAAAGCCTTTGGGAGCATCCCACACTCATGCGCGCTGCCTTCCCGCCCATTCACTTCCCTCTCATCAGTTTTCCGCGGAGCCGGCAGGACGTATTCCTGTCACCGCAGAAAATTCTTCTTTTTATTCTTGTTTTTTTGTGGTCGCGTCTGCCTTCCCTCGACACCACCGGTACCGCCGGTGCTTTTCTTTCTTTTTACTAAAAATTTCTTCTTTTCTCTAGGAAGTTTTTCCTATTTAGTGCCTGACGGTTTCTAGGCCACTAGGCCTCTATCCTTCCATTATGGAAAAGCCAGCCACTATCCTTAAGAAATGCTCAAAGTGTGGAGGTACAAATATATTTTTAGACACTCATACTCGGTGTCTAAAATGTTTAGGTCCTGACCATTGCCGACTGGAGTGTCTCTCCTGCTGGAGCTCAAACAGAAGAAGTCTTCAGAATCGAGCACAACTCGATACCTGGTTCCCATCGAACTCTATGTCACCAGCCAGGATATCATCTTTTTCACAGGATCAGGTAACCAAACAAAAGTCTGTTAAGACTAGCCAGTCCTCGAGTGGTAGATCTCCTTCTAAGCATCGAGATGCCTCTGGCGTTGCCCTCGAGGACATTTTGGCAATAAAGCCCCGGCGGGAGTCTTCGGCCTCCAAAGCATTAACGGGGC
This sequence comes from Ichthyophis bannanicus, assembly GCA_033557465.1. NCBI lineage: Eukaryota > Metazoa > Chordata > Amphibia > Gymnophiona > Ichthyophiidae > Ichthyophis > Ichthyophis bannanicus. Next base: position 63,134,884 of record CM066045.1, read on the forward strand.
TTCAGGTTGTTCCTGAGGTTCTTACCTCCATGGACATACCTGGGCCATGCTCGGTGGTTGTGGCCGCTTTGAGCGGTACCGACACCCCGGCATCGGCTATGGTGATGGATGAAACACTCCTCACTGATGAATGTAGTCTAGCGCTTTCAGCTACTTCGGTACCGTTAGAGTTGCTGCAGACTGTTCCTCGAGTATCGGTACCGTCAATGTTTTCTTCGACAGACTCGCTCGCTTCCATGCCGAGCCTGGAATCGCTCTCTAGCATGGAGGATTCGGTACCGGCTCATCTCTGTACTGACCTCGGGAGGTACTGAAGACATCTCTTTAAAGAAAATCCGATGCTTCATCCCAATGACTGGAATGAAGCCATCGGTGCCAAGGCTGAATTTTCAACAATTTCTGCCTTTACCCCTCATTTCAGAGGGTCCTCCTCAGGAGCGATTTCTTTTCAAGCTTTTTTCCTTGATATGGCAAAGTTACTTGCCATTTCTATACCTGACAAAAAATCTATACCAGGGGATTAAGAGACTCTGCAATTCCCCCTGGATTCCAAAGGATGTGATCTTGCTTCCTGTGCATCAGGTCTTACAGGATCTACTATTAAAAATGTGGGAAACTCCTTTAACGTTATCCAACTTCTAAAACACTTGACACTGTGTACAAGGTGCCACCTTCCCCAGGTTTTCAAAAGACTCAACTTCCTCATCATTCTATTGTTGTAGAATCAGCAATGAAGTGTATTAAGAGTGCAAAGAAGCACTCCTCTTATCCGCCAGGTCGTGAGTCTAGGATTTTAGATGCCTTTGGACGTCGATGCTTCCAGGCATCTATGCTTTCAGCAAGAATTATTTCATATATTTTCTATATGGGATTATCTCTTGAAGAGGTCACAAGGAATTTAAAACTTTTGAACCCTTTGCTTCAAGAACATAAAAGAGCAGACTATTTCTTATTAGTCAGTCATGCTCAAAATGTCTCTAAGTTCCTTAATCGTGCTTCCCTGGACTGTTTTGAGTCTATTAGCAGAACTTCTGCTATAGCCATAGGGGCACGACGTATAGCCTGGCTCCAAGCTTCAGACTTGGACAAATGGGTACAAAAAAGGCTGGCAAATACTCCTTGTACTGGTGAAAATCTCTTTAACAAGGATGCTTTATTCCAAGCTAATCAGTTAAACACTGATATGGTTGCTTTCAGAGGATTGTCAAAACTTTCCTCTATTCCAGCTAGTAAAAAATCTTCTAAAAAACTTTATCCCCCTAGGGGAAAAAACTTTTATCCATCTTCTACCCATCATGCAGATGTTTCCAAAGAAGGGCAACATCAAACCAGGCTAAGAAAATCAAAACCTCAACAGGCTCAGCAAACCCAGCAGCCGCAGGGTTTCTGATATTTTATTCATTAAATCTTTTTCCTGTTTGAGGTTTAAAACCACTAACCTACTTCTTATCAGCAGAAGCATCTACAGTTCATCTCATCCTTACTGAGAGATCAGTGATACACTGACTCAATCCTCGACTCTAGGCATGAATCTCTTGCCACAAGAGAAATCCATTCTTTTAGCTCCTAGAGCTATTGAGGATAATCATGCCCTACAGGTAACAGGTTTCTCCTCTCCTTTTTGAAGGAAAAAGAGGAGTAACAACTAATAACAAGGTAGGCTATGCCCTTCACCTTGACAGTTTTCCTGTACGAGGATATCTCATAGTTTTGACGGCAAAGGGGCTTTACCTTTTTCATGGACTTACCAAATTGTAAGTCTTCTCAACTCTGTATTACTTTCTGTCCCTCTTAGTCCAGACATTTAGTCTAAGAGTGATACTATTCAACTGGAGGGCTTACTTTTTAAGCCCATAGGATTTTCTTCAATACCTACTCCAGTAAGTGGTTTCCATACAGAGCTTTCTTCCCCTTTGCAATCTTCTCAAATATTTCTTTTAAGACAGCTTATCAGACGATAATTGAGTTTTACCACTCCTAATTATGTCTGTCGGTCCTTTTCCAATCTATAGGACCTAATTTTTTCTGCTGCCTTAATAACAAATAATTCCAAGAGAGGTTCCAAAACCCACTTGGACAATTTATCATTGCAGGCAACCGGCCTGTCTGCTATTCTTAGCCATCTTCAATTCTTTTTGGCTCCAACAGAATAGATTAGGTTGCACACTGGCAATTAAACAGCCAGATCTCACTTAAGCAACCTACAACATGCTCTCTGCAATTATACAAAAAAGCTCTGCAACTATGGGCCTTTGCCAGAGAGCGTCAGAGCCATTCCTAGTAGGTAACTTCCAGATGGTTAAAAAGGCTTTGCCCAGTCATGCTCCTACATGACTGGTTTTTTCCTACTCTCACCATCTTCCTTAAAATTTCCTTTTAAGAAAAAGGAACCAGGGCTTAGACCACATGAAAGCATAAAGAATTGCTCAATTCCCTAGGTTGTTCCACATCTCCAGTGGAACTCTTACAACAGGGATGCATTCCTTTTCACGGCAGTCGGTCCTTGTCTAGTGCATTCCTTCTAATTCCCAATACTTCATTGAAGCTTATGCTGAACAAAGAACGCATGATACTCCTATTGCCCTCATAGAGGGGCAAACATGGTATCCCCTTATATTGCGTCTTCTTCTCCACACTGAAGTTATAGAAGGATCCAGACTTGCTGTCTTAAGACTAAGGATCTCCTCTGCACCCCTTCACGTAGGTCTCCATTTCTGGTTATTCAGAGGCTAGAATTTTTAAAGAAATCTAGACCTCTCCTTCTAAGTAAGAACATTCCACTGGTTTCCATGTAACCTTCTCCATGGTTCTTCCATGTGTAACCAGAAAGAAATTCTCTATCTATATTCTCAAGCAGGTCTTATATATATATATATATATATATATATATGACTCTGAAGGATTTGTTACTGTCCATATTAATGCTGTTTCAGCATACCATAGGGTTTTAAATGGACAACCAATTTCTATGGTAATTAGAAACTACCTTTTTACTGTAATCTTTCCGGTTACGTTACATCTGAAGCTCTCCATGTAAAGTCATTATCCTAAGTAACATCACTTAGGGAAGACATTACTGATCTTCAATAAATTGGAGGCTACACCGCCTGCTACAAATGTTTCTTTCTTTCATTTGGATAGAGGGGTCTTAAAGACCCATCCTTTTCCTGCAAACCAGTCAGATTTATCTCCTCTCTTTCCTAGAGCCTTATTCTGCTCCAAGGACAAAGAGCTTCAAACTTTGGCCTACAGAAGCTTTAGCTTCTCCTCCAAGGTCCAACCTCATTAAACTACCCCAGTTTTTTCTTCTGGGATTAGTTTTAGCCATTAAGGCTTCTGACCTCGGCCTGTATTGCAACATTTATTTTCCTCTACTTCACAGTGAGGTAATTTCTTTTGAGGATAATGTACTGGCTCTTAGCACCAGACCCATATTAGCCTCAACAAATACTTTCGCAATACTCTTGAATAAGGTCCACATTTGAAAATTGGAATTCAATATTTACTAACATTTATGATCTACACAAGGACTGCCCTCTAGACGCCTTGTTTAGTCAAGCTGTTCCACAGCACACCCTTTTTAATTCAACTCCTACCCTCCATCCCTTGGATGCCTGAGGTTCTGGGAAATAGCATGGCCCATCTATTAGAATTGCAACAAGCTGGGACCTCCTCTAGGCATCTCTAGCTTGGGAGTCCCCATATGTGAAGACTCATTCCTGCTTGTTCCTGGAGATAGCACAGTTACTTACCTGTAACAGGTGATCTCTGGAAACAGCAGGAATAAGTCTTCACAACCCACCAACCTCCCCTAGGAGTTGTTCTCTCTCTCTCACTCTCTCTCGTCTACTTCCCTCCTTAGGTCTCAGCTACCAACCCAACTGATGAGAGGGAAGTGAATGGGCGGGAAGGCAGCATGCATGCGTGTGGGATGCTCCCAAAGGCTTTCTTTTTGGATACTGGGGAGCGTTCCCGCGCAGGCTCCGTCGGTACCGACGTACCCATATGTGCAGACTTATTCCTGCTGTTCCCAGAGATCACCTGTTACAGGTAAGTAACTGTGCTTTACCAGCAGAAAGGAAGAGGTACTTATGCCACTGTACAGGTCACTGGTGAGGCCTCACCTAGAATAATATGTTCAGTTTTGGAGACCATATCTTGCAAAAGATGTAAAAAGACTGGAAACTGTTCAGAGGAAGGTGACCAAAATGATTTGGAGCCTGCGTAAGAAACCTTATGAGAAGATACTTGAAGACCTAAATATGTACACTTTGAGGAGAGGAGGGATAGAGGAGATATGATTCACACCTTTAAATACTTAAAGAGGAAAGATGAACAAACAAACCTCTTCCAAAGACGGGGAAGCTGCGAAACTAGAGGGCATAACATGAAGCTGCAAGGTGGAAAATTGAAAGGCAATATCAGGAAATATTTTTTCACAGAAAGGATGGTGGATGCTTGGAATGCTTTCCCGATGGAAGTGGTGGGGGCAAACACGGTGACGGAATTCAAAACAGCATGGGACAAGCACAGCGGATACCTTTACAGCAACAGGATAAAAACAAAATAAACTGAACTATCTAACTTCTCAACAAATAGGGGTGTCCTACTTGGAGTGGTGGGTCCACCCCTAAACAAAGACGGGGAGGGGTGGCCTGCACAGAGCAACAGGTGCACCTACTCTTGCTGTATCTTGCTGGGCAGACTGGATGGACCATGCTGGTCTTTATCTGCCGTCATTTACTATGTAGTGGGTGACTAACTTTTGTTACTGTGAGAATTATAAAAAGTTTGCAAAATATATGAAGGTGCAGCAGCAAAACTAAACTATTGTTCTGATGGCAGGATAAGCAAGCACTCGCTGACCAGAAGAAAGCAAAGTTCCATCAGACGGAGGGAGACCACCTCACACTGCTTGCTGTGTACAACTCCTGGAAAAACAACAAGTTTTCCAACCCCTGGTGCTATGAAAACTTCATCCAGGCACGCTCATTGCGCAGGGCGCAGGACATCCGCAAACAGATGCTGGGGATTATGGACAGGTGAGTGTACATAGCTAGCATGGGCATGGGTAATCACTACTGGCAGGAACACATTTCTCCTCTCCTTCCCTGCAAGTGACTAAGGCCTCGACTTTTCCCTCAACCCCCCCCCCCCTCCCTACTTACAGGCATAAACTGGATGTGGTGTCCTGTGGAAAGGCAACAGTGCGCGTTCAAAAGGCTATCTGCAGTGGCTTCTTCCGGAACGCAGCAAAGAAGGACCCCCAAGAAGGGTACCGTACCCTTATCGACCAGCAGGTGGTCTACATACACCCTTCCAGTGCCCTCTTCAACAGACAACCGGAATGGTATGCACATTTTATTTATTAAGTATTTGTGTAGGTGAGAGAGTTCGATCCTGAGGATCACTGTGATGAGAGGGCTAAAACAGCAGGGAAAATAACAAGGCTCATGGCATCATAGCTCAGGGGAGGCTGGTTCTGATTTAAGCAGAAGAAAACTGCAAAGCTAGAAAAAGAAAGTCAAAGGGCTTGACGACAGCAAGTTTTAACATTTGCTGTGCCAACCAGTAGCATGTAGAAGGGATGGGAGGTCAAAATCAAGGGGAGGGGATTGTCTTGTAGTTAAAGTTTTCATATCCAAATAATTAGATGTAAATGTATTTTTTTCCCATTTTCTTGCCCTTAGGGTTGTGTATCACGAGCTGGTGCTGACAACCAAGGAATACATGAGGGAGGTGACGACCATTGACCCTCGCTGGCTGGTAGAGTTTGCCCCCGCCTTCTTTAAAGTTTCCGACCCCACCAAACTCAGCAAGCAGAAAAAGCAGCAACGGCTGGAGCCTTTGTACAATCGTTATGAAGAACCCAACGCCTGGCGAATCTCCCGTGCCTTCAGGCGGCGGTGAGCATCCAAAGGAGATGACATCTTGGGTGCGAAAGGACTCTTTGGCCTGTTCAGGGTGCAGTGAGCCAAATCAGGCGCTCAAGACCATTGCTTCATTTGTAGGGGGTCATTTTAACTTAATGGTGCAATCCTACGGAAATTCAACTGGATAGTTTGTTTGTTTTTTTGTTTGTTTTTTTCCCCCCTTTGTGTCCACCTTCCTCCTCAAACCATTGTTTTGCTGTTTTCATGTTTCATCCAAAAAAAAGAAAGACTTCCTAAGGATTCCTAAGGCACTTTCCCTTGTGGTCAGTAGTTTTGTTGTCTGGACATCCCAGTAGAGTGGAGGGTATAGGGAAGCTCTTCTGGGACAGCCACAAAGCCTTGGATTTTATTTTCCTGAGTACTAGTGATTTTTCTTTATGCCATTTTGAAAAATTATTTGAGACTTGACAGGTGCTTGGGATCAGTTCCTGGAACCACAGAGCCAGAAGAGGTTCACCTGGATTTCCTCTCCAGACAGTTTTATAATTTAACAGCCTGCTGGACACCAGGGTAAGAAGAACTGGATGTTACACCAAAATTTTAAATAAAAACAAAACAAAACAGGTGTGTGGAAAATGTCATCTGCCAGTGTATAGTGCTGCAAATACAGTTGTAGATACACTTTGGCTGTAAAATAAATGTTTTATATTTTAAGCTGGTGCTGGTAGTATGCTGGGTTTTCCGGTCCCTCCTTTGTAAATGTGCTGCCTTATACTGAATCATTTTCGAAGGTTAGAGGGAGATCAAATTTTGTGATGTCTTGATGCTGTCAAGTTTGAATCTGGTTTTGAATATTTAAAAGTGTTTTGTCTCCTGGTTGAGGAGCCTTGTAACCATAGCATAAATGATAGATAGGAATGTTTCTTTGTTGAAATGTATTTCTAGTGCTCTTATCTTCTTATACAATTGGTGTTTTAGTCCTCTGCTTTGGAGCGGGGGAGGCAGTTACCAAAGTCCATTATGAGAATAGCACACATTGGATCCTTATTGCATGCTAAAGGGCAATAATGTGTGTTATTTTACTGTAATGCACAGTTTGTCCCCTCTTCCCCCCCCTGGATCTTGATGAAAGCATAGTTACTCACCTGTAACAGGTGTTCTCCGGGTACAGCGGGAATCTGTCCTCACATACGGATGATGTCAGCGCCGACTGAGCCCACGCAGTAACCTCTCCCCAGTTTTCAAAGAAAGCCTTTGGGAGATCCACCATGCATGCGTGCTTGCCTTCCTGCCCAAGGCTGTCAACTTGCCTCAATATAATGACTTGACATAGCTCAAGACAGCAACAAAAAGAAAAGCAATTCCACGGGGAAGAGGGAGGTTTGTGAGGACTGATTCCTGCTGTCCTAGGAGAACACCTGTTACAGGTGAGTAACTACGTTTTCTCCAGGAACAAGCAAGAAGTCAGTCCTCACATATGGGACTCCCTAGCTACAGGCCTGTAAGCCCCCAAAAAATGAACTGTGAGGAACAGTAGATGTAAAGTTTGGTTGCAAGACCTCAGCAGTGACCCCAGCATTATCTAGGGAGCCAGCTCTCCGGTAGCCTGGACACACACAAGGGCAGAGCATAGGAGTTGCCTTAAACTCTAAACAAATGATGGAGTACTGCCTGGCCGAAGGCACTGTCCCACCAGGACTCCTCCTCCAGGCAGTAATGCACTGCGAAGGTGTGAACAAGGATCAGATGGCGGCCTGGCAGATCTTGGTTAAGGGGACCAAGCGGAGGTTCGCCACAGAAGCTGCCATGGCCCGGACGCTGTACGCCATGACCAGACGCTCCAGCGAGAGACTGGCCTGACCATAGGTAAAGGACAAAAACAGCAGGTGCGCTGACAAGTGGTAGAAGGCACGTTATTCACCAAGACAATATCCCAACACGTTTTGGCCAATAAGGCCTCCTTCAGGGGGTGCAAACCTCGAAAACAACAATCAATCAAATAATAAATACATAAATTATCATCATCATAAGTAAAACAATAATTAAATAAATTACAATTAAAAGCAAGCATCTGCTTAAAATCCAAAAAACAATAACAAACCTGACACCAATCAAAACTATTACATTAAAATCCAGACAGGAGAAAGACACAAGGTTGAAAACACACAAAACCACAGAAAAAAGGGAGGAGAGACTGGTATCCTGAGATACTATTCAGATAGGGAGAAGAGGACCATTGTTAATCACTAAATCACAGTGTGCATAGTAAGCAGACAATCCATTATAATATGGATGACAGAGCGTACATGAAATGAGTCATCAGTTAACTTATGACATGCAGTACCTGGTTTTCAGTGTTACTACAATGAACACCAAAGGTAAGTTGGGTAAAGCACCTCAAAAGTGCACCAGAGATCACTGGATATAGCCTGCTGGTCTCTCCCATCAGCCCCCAGTGTGTCCAGTCTCCATACAACAGGAGGACGTAGTGAGCCTAGCTTCTGGGCTCACTTGGGGAACAGATAAGGAGCATTTAGTGTGACAAATTCTGTTCTGATTTTACTTTTGATATTTACCTTTAATTTTACTTTTAATTCAGTTACCTTTGGTTAATTGGCAATCAGGGATTAGTTCCCTTTAGTTGTTAGGAGCAAATTTCCTTAGATTTAAAGTAATTTTAAATTTGAGCCTGGCTCTTTAAATTAGTAAGAGCTCTCGCCTTCCCTCCTTGTCGGTTATTTTCACTTCCTGCAGGCATTTGCCAGTGCGGATCTCTCTCCCTTGACGGTACGGGAGAGAGCTCCGGGACCTGTACAGCCACACTGAAGCTGTGTGAGACGGAGCCTCTCCGTTGCTGCGGGATTTTAATTTTACTCTGTGGAACCAGCTGAGCGGTCCTCGCCACGGCTGCCTGGTGCGACAGCGCGGCTTGAGGATCGGATGAATTCAAGGTGGTAGGAGCAGGCTGCGTGGCTTTCGGCCCTGCAGGTAAGGCATTCGGGCTCTTTCGGTCTGCTGAGGCCTCCTTTTTTGCAGCGGCTGTTCTTGGCGCCAGAATTTGTTGGCAAAGGGGCGGCCATTTTCTCTCTAGGTATTTGCAGCGAGCTGCCTGTGTGAGGAAGACGACAAGCAGAATAGCTAAAATTTTAGGTCTAGTGTTTCTTTCCTTTGTAGGTTTTTTGAGGCTCGGGGGGTTCCTCAGCCTTAAGGGGGCTGTTGTCAGTCCTCTTTATTTTTAAGTTTATTCTTAGTTTTATAGGACAGCAGTTTTGGCATTGATCTCTGATGCCACATGTTCTCTCCCTCCTAATCATGTCTCTGAGGAGCATCTGTTAAGTCCCGGGATATTTAGGAAAATTACCAGCTTTTAGGTTCAAGAGCAGAGCCCTAACTTGTAGTTGGAAGGAGGGACAGGCTGGAAGTGTGCTTGAGACAGTAGCTCTTTTTTGTATTCACAAATGCCTGTAGTTTCACAGGGAGAGGTTTAGGAAACCTTAGGATATAAAAAATATATATATATAATCATAATAACAGTTAAACTGTCAACCAAGAAGTGCCTGTGCTACGGTCTATAGCCATCAGAGGGCAGCTGGTACACTCAATAGTGCCTCTCTGTGACCATGTGTATGCAGCCATCTTCAGATTGATCTCTGCAAGTCAGGGAAGAAATAACCACAGGGCCACCTCATGGGCACGTGGGTTAGTGACTTAACCAGCAACTGTAATGTTCTGCAAATCAAGATTATATGACCAAGATTTAAAGCTCTTAACGTCTGTATCATTTGTCGGGCTCTGGTGCCCTAAAGGCCACCGGATGGCAGCGCTGCTCATGAATCACATATAGTATTCAATGCCCCCATCCCTGGGGGGGGGGGGGGGGTTGTAAAATATGAAATTGTATTCTTCATCAGGTTCACACAGGCAGCAACCTCTAAGACCTCCACTTGCAAGGTTGTCGGTGTATCCCACTGCTATTTCTCTGACTGCAGGAAGGCCAGGGAGGTGCCTGTTTGTTTCATAGCTCCACTTAGCATGCCCTTCCCAGGAAATTCTCATCTATTTCTAGAGCCTGTGCTATCAGAGCAGGGCTTTAAGCACTTAGCAGGGGCACTGACCCGTCTTGCCATCTTGTTAAAGGGCCCGTGCTGAGGGTGAAGAAAAGGACATCTAGGTAGCACAGTCTGGGGCTTAGCGCTCCAGGGCACTGGAAGGTTTCATAGCAGAAGTCAATACTTTGTGTCTGCTCCATGCATTCAGCCTATGTTCAAGCGTGCTCGCTGCACTGTGTTTGGGTGACAGGTGCTGGGTCACCCGTATATGTAGATGTGCATTTTGTATGTGCTCACAATTGCTTAGGCATGATTTTTGGGTGCACTCTTTGCAGCGTGAGACTGCATTTCTTTGCTCAGACTGTATTATCAGGCTAAGGTAATTTCTCCAGTAATGGGGGGATGTCGATTGTAATAAAGTGTGTGAGGTCCTCATGGTATTACATGGGTTTAGAGATGCCGTCGTGGGATCTGCTGTGGAGTGAGCTGTCCGGAGGAGCTACAGTGTCACAGTCACCAGTTTCCCTTTCTCTTTGGGCTTTGCTCCCAGATCCTAGCCCCTCTTTCTCTGATGTCCAGGACGCAAGGTCCCAGGCCCACTGGACAATCTATTCTCAGCCTTTTCTCAATGCTGGCAGAAGAACTGGGAAAGCGAGAAAGGAAGACCAGGAACCAGCACCAGCTCTGATGTCTCTCCACTGCCAGTGTCTGCTACGGTCACATATTCCCAGTCGGTTATTTGAGTATACTGATTGCCTACAGGTCAGGGTGGCATACAGTCGATTACGGTATTTCTATTTCCCTTGTCCCTGAAGGGCTCACAATTTATGTTTTGGTACCTGAGGCAAAGGGTTAAGTTGCTTAACAAAGGCCAGAAGGACCACCGGTGGGACCAGAAACCCCAGTTTTTATGGCCCAAGGTTGGTGGTCTCGATTGGAATTCAAACCCTTGGTCCTCTGGCAACTTGCCTCAACCACTAGGCTGCACTGCTCCGTGTGAGCTAGCCACAGGGCCATAGGGCCAGGCGCAGCCTGTTACTTCCAAGGCAGAGTCCTTGGGGAGGTGTTCCGTTCATAAGGATACGAGAAATTTATTTATTTACGCACAAATTTGTATCCCGCTGCTTCCAGTGATCAGCAGCGGTTGCAAAACAAGGTAAGGCTGGTTGTACTGGCCAGCAATTAGGGGTAGGTACAATTCGATTAGAGAGGTGGGTAGCACACATAAGAAGGGTTACAGATTTACAGTTGATTGAGGTTAGGACTTTACACAAGGTGCTTATATACATATTTACACTTTACACAAAGGAAGTTATATACATATTTACACAAGCCAGTCTGCTAGGACTTCACTTAGGATCTTTATAAACATATTTGCACATGCCTGAATGAAATTCATGCAGTTAAATTGAAGTGAGATTGGAAAAGGTGCGTTTTAAGTTTTTTCCTGAAGTCTTTTAGATCACAGATCGCACGCAGTTCACTTGGTAATCGGTTCCACAGTGCTGGAGCTATAAAAGAGAAAGCCCTGTTACTAGTACCTGCATTAGCCTTTCTGAAGGACTTCGGGAGGCAGAGGGTATTTAGGTTTGTTGTTCTTCGGCTTCTGTTGTTGGGTAGATTGGATAGTAGGCTATTGAGATGTGAGGGCGCTACATTCTGGATGAGTTTGAAAGTGGTGACTAATAATTTGTATTGAATGCGGGCCGAGATGGGGAGCCAATGTAGCTCAATTAGGACTGGTGTAATGTGGTCAGACAGCCTTTTTTGCATAATGATTCTGGCAGCAACATTTTGAGCCATTTGCAGAATGTTTATGGTTTTTCTTGGTAGGCCTTGCAGTATGGCATTGCAATAGTCCAGGTGTGGAATGATGAGGGCTTGCGTGACAGATCTGAAGTCGGCATGATCGAGTATGCTACGTAGGGGCTGCAAAACTCTTAGTTTGTGGAATATTGCTCGGTTTGTGATTCGAAGATGCTTGTCCATATTAAGGTTGCTGTCTAGTAACACTCCTAGGTATTTTATCTCTGTTTTGATGTTGTAATTGTTATTGTTCATGGTGATCGTTGCCGGGGGCACGAATCCCGGTTTCCTGGAGATACACATTGCTTCTGTTTTCTTGTGGTTGATGGCCATATTATATTACTGGGTCAGACCAAGCTCTTTCAGGTCCAGTATCCTGTTTCCTAGGGTAGCCAATCCAGGTCTTAAGGACCTGGCTGGTTTCCAAAAAGACGAATAGGCTACTCAATGCTTGTATCGGGGCAAGCGGTGGATTCATGTATGCTCATATTTTAAGGGTTCCGTTGCATGTACAACAGATGTGACGCTCTGTTGGGTTGTGTGCCTTGTAGAATATCTTAAATTGGTGAAAGTTGGTATAAAAAAAATATTAATAATTTTCCAGCTTCTCTCTAATAAAAGGTTATGGACCTTTCCTCCGGGAGCTTGGCCAAAAACTTTGTTAAACTCCGCTACATTCGGAGATCGTTTCGCGCAAGGCTCTTGGAGTACACAGGAGACCCAGTGGTCAATCAACCAACTGGAAATGTGAGCGATATGCCGGGCGTTGCAGGTGTTCGAAGCTACGGTGACAGGTCGAGCGGTGCGAGTACTGTCCAACAACTCCGCAGCGTTGGCCTACATCAATCGGCAGGGCAGAACTGAAAGTGTGGCCATAGAGGCCGTGGCAGAGGGTCTGTGTGTGTGGATAGAGCTTTGGCTGCCAGCATTTTTGGTGGCGCACGTTGCAGGTAAGGACATTGTGACGGTGGATTTCTTTAGCTGGGTCCGAGTAGATGCAGGAGAATGGGAGTGGCATCCGGAGGTGTTCACACAGATCGCTCGCATATGGGGACAGCCAGTAATGGACCTCATGGCGGCGTTTCACTCTGTGTAAACGGGTCGCTTCTTCAGCAGACAACGCGAAAGGAGTTCGGAAGGTATCGGCACACTGTTTCAACAGTGGCCATCGTCCGGTCTTCTCTATGTTTTTTCACCGGGGGCACTCATAGGTCGAGTGGTTCTGCGTATCGAAGTGCTTCGGGGAAACGTGTGGTTGGGGGCCTCGGGATGGACGAGGCGCCCATGGTATGCCTGCCTCATACAGTTGCTCGATGGGAATCCATGGAGGATTCCGACATTGGAGATTCTGTTGCTACGGAGTTCCCTTCGAATGCCTCAGGTACATCGGTTTTCGCTTACGGGGTGGCCATTGAAAGGGCAAGCTTAAGGAAAAAGAGTTGCTCGGCAGCAGTCTTTGCCACCTTGCCGCAAAAAAAAAAAAAAAGGTCTACGTCCCTTGCATATGTGCGTATATGGTGCATCTTTGAGGACGGGTGCTCGCGCAGGCACGCTCACGCGACAACAGTGTCAATTCCCTTGGTATTAAGTTTTCTGCAGGACGGGTTTGGTAAAGGCAGGTCCTGGAGAGTTCAGTTAGCAGCTCTGTCTTTCTATAGGGGCAAAGGGCAGGGAGTGGCTCTCATGCACAGGTCGATGTGGTACGCTTTCTCAGGTGGTTACCAGACTGTAGCCCTCTCGTAGGATATTAATTCCACCAGGGAAGCTCAAGTTGGTTTTAGGAGTGTTAGCGTGCCATTGGGGCCCTTGCAACAGGCGTAGGTTAAGGGTTTTGCCTTGAAGACGGTATGTTTGATAGTCATGTGTTCGGCGAGGCGATTTTTGGAGTTGCAGGCATTGTCCTGTCAGGAATCGTTTTTTGTCTGTCTCCAGATAGAAGGTGGCCTGGCAGCTGGTTCCATCGTTGTTGTCAAAGGTGGTTTCTATGTTCACCTAATAAAATGGTCTCTCTTCCAGCGCTAGGTGTGGTGGAGAGGAGCGTATTGAACCATAGCTTGCACTGTTTGGACATCAAGAGAGCGCTGCGGCAGTGTTCAAAGGTTTTAGAAACTTTCGCAAGGCGGATCGTTTCTCTTCGGGGTGTTTGGAGGGCCCCGCAAAGGGAAGCGGCGGCGAAGGAGTCCATTTCTGGATGGATTGGAGCGGCAAGTACGTCTGCTTATCTTCTACTGGACCGTACAGTCCCAGGGAGCTTACGAGCTCACTCTACCAGAGTGCAAGCGTCTTCTTGGACGGAGCACAGTTTGGTTCCGCCAGTGGACATCTGTAGGGAGGCCTCCATACTTTCAGTAAGCACTACCACCTAGATGTTCTAGCGGCTAAGGATGCCGTTTTCAGGGAGGCTGTGTTGAGATCCGGCTGGAAAGGGCCCTCCCAATGATTACTGCTCTGATACATCCCAGAGGTTGAGGACTAAACTGGAGGAATGATAAAGAAATAGGAATTACACTTACCTGGTAATTGTGGTTCCTTGAGTGACTCCAGTTTAGTCCTCATTCCCGCCCGGGGATGGGGTCTTAGCAGTGGTCTTTCTGTTGGGGGAAGTGCAAGGTTAAAAGTGGATATAGGCCTTCACTGGGGTTCAGTCGTTTTGATGCTTCCATTTGTTTTGCGCTATATTGTTATATTATTATATTATGATATTGTTATATTATTATATTGTTATATATTATATATATTGCTATATTGCTCTGGATTGTTTAGGGCTAGGCATTCGACGGAAAGGAGAGCATGCAGGAAGCAGTCCCTTTCCTTCTGGAAGGGGAGTAGTAGGTATATAGGTTATATGGAGTGAAGGAGAGGCCTAGTGGTTGGGGCAAGGTACTTCAGGCCGGGGGTTCAAATCCCACTAGAGGACAGCAACCTTGGGCCGGAAGGACTGGGGTTTCTAGTCCCACAGGTGCCCCTTGTGGTCTTGGGCAAGCCACTTAACCCTCCATAGCCCATGTTCCCTGTAAAATAGTTATCTCCAAGTTATAATGCCCTGTTCAATGTAATTTCAGTTTGTTCAATGTAAACCGCACTGATGCAGAATAGCACGGTATATAAGAGAATGTAAATAAATAAATAAATAATGTTCTGCGTGCCCTTGAATATAATAAGTTAAAAAAAAAAAAAGTTACTGATTTTTTGCTCCTTTGAGTCTGCTTTGTCAATAGTTCACTGGGGGCTGATGGGAGAGACCAGCAGGCTATATCCAGTGATGTCATGAGTTTGACATGCCCAGTCACCAAGCTGCAGGAGGAGGTTCACTACCCAGAGGTTGAGGACTAAACTGGAGTCACTCAAGGAACCACAATTACCAGGTAAGTGTAATTCCTATTTATACTTAGTTACTGTCATCATAGAAACCAGTGATTAGGAGGGCACATAATGATCAATTCTTCTTTTAATATGGACACCATATAAATATAAATAGCTCTTACAGTTAACCTAGGGTACTGCCATATATTAACCTGATGTAGAAGAGACATGATTTGGTTCCTATCGTTCACATACTATTAATAACCTAATTCCTTATCGTCTCTCCAGTCCAGTCCCGGAATCTCTGGGATATAGGTTCCTCCAGCAGCTTGGAGACTGAACAATGACATTCTTCGATGTCACCAGCATAAATACCCAAGGGACTGCCTCCTTGCTCCAGTTTGTTCAGTCTCCAAGCTGGAGGTTGATGAGCCTAGAGATTCTGGGCTCACTGGAGGGACAATTAAGCATTTTTTGAATTTATTTTTTGAATTCTTTGAATTTATTTTTGTTAAGTAGTACAGTTATTGTGGCTTTAAAGCATTATGACTTGCACTAGTGTTACCATTTACTGTAGATAGAAGTCAGCCAAATCGTTCAGGGGAAGAACCGTAGTAAGTGACTTAGACTAATCTGAAAACACAGGGTGGGGGGAGGGGAGGGGTAGGAAAGGGGGGGGGAGGGAAGGGGTGGTCAGAACCACCCGCTATAGTCATATTACACCCTCTCTTATTCATTTACATTGGCTCCCAGTCTCCCATCGCATTACCTTCACTCTTAACTCTGACTCATAAGGCCCTTTACACACACATGCCTCTGTATCTGGTGGATTCCATACAGTTCCGTCCAGCTCCTCGCAATCTCCTGTCCATACATGTTAATAGTCTTGATCTTCCTTCCCCAGCTCGTGCCCACCTAGAACAGACTTGCCACTCAGCATTTTTCTTCTTAGCACCATCCCTTTGGAACTCCCTTCCTACCTCACTCCGTGAAGAACAGTCATTCCCCAAGTACAAGTCCCTCCTCAAGACCCATTTCTTCTGTGTTACCTATGACCTCCCTTTTCCTGACTCTTCTTAATCTCCCTCTCTCTCTCTCTGTCTGAACCACTTCTCCTCCTTCCTCTCCAAATCTAGTCTGATTGGGTGCTTTCCTGTCTGAAGATGTACCTTAGAACATAAGATATGCCATACTGGGTCAGACCAAGGTTCATCAAGCCCAGTATCCTGTTTCCAACAGTGGCCAATCTAGGTCATAAGTACCTAGTAGTCTCCTCAAAAGACACAGGTTCCACAATGCTTGTATTGGGTCAAGCAGTGATATCCTGGGTCCCTTTTAATAGTGGTTTATTGACCTTTTCTCCAGGAACTTGTCCAAAACGTTTTTAAACCCAGCTACACTAACAACGTTTATTACATCCTCCGGTAACAAATTCCAGAGTTTGATTACAGTTTGAGTGAAAAAATATTTTCTCATTAGTCTTAAATAGATTACCCTGTAGCTTCATTGCATGTTCCCTAGTCTTTTTATATTCTGATGAAGTAAATGGTCGATCTACTTTTACCTGTTCCATTCCATTCATTAATTTATAGACCTCCATTATATCTCCCCTCAGCCGTCTCTTTTCCAGGTTGAAGAGCCCTAATCGTTTTAGCCTCTCATCATAGGAGTATCTTTCCATCCCCTTTACCATTTTGGTGGTTCTTCTCTGTACCTTTTCTAATAACACTATATCCTTTTTAAGATATGGCGACCAGAACTGCACACAATATTCAAGGTGCGGTCGCAGCATGGAACAATACAGAGGCATTATAATATCCTTTGTTTTATTTTCCATTCCTTTCCTTATGATACCTAGCATTCTATTTGCTCTCTTTGCTGCCGCTGCACACTTGTCGGAGGGTTTTAACGTTATCCACAATAACACCTAAATCTTTTTCCTGGATTGTGTTCCCAATGTGGAACCTTGCATCATGTAACCATAGTTTGGCTTGTTCTTTCTTAGGTGCATAACTTTGCACTTCTCCACATTAAATTTCATCTGCCATTTGGATGCCCAGTCTTCCAATTTATCAAGATCCTCTTGCAATTTTCCACAATCCTCTTGGGTTTTAACAACTTAAATAGTTGTGTGTCATCTGCAAATTTGATAACCTCACTCGTTATTCCCTTTTCCAGGTCATTTATGAATATGTCAAAAAGCAGCAGACCCAGCACAGATCCTTGCGGTACTCCACTATTCACCTTTCTCCATTGTGAAAATTGGCCATTTAGCCCTACCCTCTGCTTTCTATCTTTTAACCAGTTTCCTGATCCGCAATAGTACACTGCCTCCTATCCCATGACTCTTTAGTTTTGCCAAAAGTCTGTGATGAGGGACCTTGTCAAAGGCTTTCTGAAAGTCCAGATGCACTATATCAACCGGCTCACCTTTGCCTACCTGTTTATTCACACCTTCAAAAAAGCATAACAGATTAGTAAGATAAGATCTTCCTTGTCTAAAGCCATGTTGGCTGTCTCCCATTAAGCCATGACTATCTACATGTTGAGTAATTTTGTTCTTTATGATGGTTTCTACCATTTTTCCCTGTACTGATGTCAGGCTCTCACCGATCTGTAGTTTTCTGGATCACCCCTGGAACCCTTTTTAAAAATTGACATTACATTGACTATCCTCCAGTCCAAGTATTACAGATGATTTTAATGATAGTTCACAGATTACTAATAGCAGGTCTGCAATCTCATATTTCAGTTCTTTCAACACCCTTGGATGTATACCATCCGGTCCAAGTGATTTGCTACTCTTCAGTTTATCAAATATTTGTAATACATCTTCCAGATGTATCAATATTTCCTTCAATTCTTCCGCACCTTTAAATACCACTTCAGTCATGGATTAGATCCCTACATTTTCCTCAGTAAAGACCGAAGCAAAGAATTCATTCAGTCTCTCCGTTATCGCCTTGTCGCCTCTTAGTGCCCCTTTAACCCCTCTATCATCACTATAGCCTATAAAAGAAATCCCACCCTTCCCTCCCCTTGCATACCCTCCCCTTCTGTCCCCCCTTCCTCTTCATCAAGATGCTTAATTTACCGGATCGTCTGAGCCATCAGGGCAGTTTACAATGAGGCAAAATAACAGAGGCCAAGGCCAGAAACAGAAAGGAACTAGAGCAGCTTTTTGGTAGTATCCTTCAAGGATACATTGTTCCGAACCATGTGCTCTTAAACCGGTTCTTAAGGTCATCATGCAGATGATTGAGGCTGAGAGGGATCTGCCAGAGGCAGGGCTGCGGGGCAGCCGGGCAATGGCTCGGTTGTACCAAGTGCTTCCGGCAGAAAAGGAACTGTTTAAGATTTTGAAGGTGGATGCGTTAGTTACGGCGGTGATAAAAGAAAACCATGATCCCTGTGGAGGATGGGGCACTCCTCAAAGATCCACAAGATCGGTGCCTTGAGTCCTTGTTGAAACAGACTTTTGAGGTCAATGCACTGTTGATGCAGGTGTCTATCTGAGGAGCTTACGTGTTGTGGGCCTGTATGCGCTGGGTGCAGATTCTTCCTGAGTTGTTTCACAAGGGGGGCTCGGAGTCAGCTGAGCTTGCTAAGTTGGAGTCGGTGTCTGCCTACCACTTGGATCTGGGGGAGTGGTCCCTGGAGTCCTCAGTCTTCGACAATATAGTCCACCAGTGGGGACAGCTGGTGATTAGATCTCATGGCAACAACAGACGGTGCCAAAGCCAGCCGGCTTTACAGAAGATAGCGAGAGAAGATGTCGGAGGGTCTGGATGCTTTGGCGCAGCTCTGGCCTCCAGGAGGGACTACGTATGTCTTCCCTCCTTGGACCCTGAACAGGCAACTCCTGCTCCATGTGGCTCAGCATATGGCTGGGTGATTCTGCTGATTCCAGACTAGCCACGGAGGCCCTGGTATGCGGACCCTAATCTACTTGCTAGTGGATTGCCAATTGCACTTGCCAGTCAGGATCGATCTTCTCTCAAAGCACCATCCTGATGCTTCAAATGGATCGATTCTCGCTTACAGCCTGGCTCTTGAGCAGGCGAGGTTAGCGAAGCGGGGGTATGCGTAAGCAGTGATCTATACTCTGCTGAAAGCACGGAAGAGGTAGACATCCTTATCCTACATAAGGATCTGGGAGCTCTTCAAGGTATGGTGCATGGAGCGCAGCTTGCAGGTGCTACAAGCATCTGTTGTCGACATACTAGCATTTTTGCATGCAGGAATGGAGAAAGGTCTTGCCTTGAATTCTCTGAAGGTGTACGTGGCAGCCCCAGCCTGCTATCGCAGGAAGGTCAACAGGGCTCTGTTGGCATGTCATCCAGACATTTCGGGTTTCCTGTGCGCCATGAAGTAGATTAAACCTCCGCTGAGGGCAGTAGTCCCTCCTTGGGATTAGTCTAATACTCCCGGTCTTGATGGCGGCACCATTCCAACTGCTGGGCGGCGCCTTGCTCAAGGACTTGATACTGAAAGTGGTGGTCCTTGTAGCGATCTGCTTGGCTCGGCACGTTACAGAGTTGTAGGCTCTCTTGCAGGGAGCCTTTCTTGGTCATATTCAAGGAGAGAGTGGTATTGTGTCCAGTGCCTTCCTTTCGCCCAAAGATGGTGTCGCCGTTTCATGTCATCACCCTTCCGGTGTTTGGTGTTGAAGGGTCCGACCCTTTGGACCGGTAGTTGCATAAGTTGGATGTGCGCAGGGCATTAAAGTGTTACCTCAGGCGGACGCAGTCCTTCAGGAAATCGGAGCATTTGTTTGTCATGTTTGGGGGGCCGTGAAAAGAGGGAGGCAGCCTCCAAGGCAACTATCTTGCGATGGGTGGGAGGCCATAGTCTCTGTGTACCTGCTCAAGTACAGGAAGCTTCCTCAGGGGCTCCGGGCACATTCCATGAGGGCACAGGCCACTTCGTGGGTGGAATTCAGTTTGGTGCCTCCAGTGACGATTTGTCGCACAGCAACTTGGTCGTCACTGCATACCTTCATTCGGCATTACTGTCTGGATGTGCGTGGCAAGGTTTGGTGAGTGTGCCTTGCAGGCAGGGCTTGCAGGTCCCTCCCATCGCGGGGGACTGCTGCGGTGCACACCATCTGTCTGGACTGGACTGGAGGGATGTGGATGAAGGTAAAATTAGATCTTACCTGTTAATTTTCTTTCATGAGGTCCCTCCAGTCCAGTCCAGAACCCTCCCAAATCAATCTTGATAGTGAGTCCGAGGGCGCAAGAGTAGTAGATTGCAAGGTTCTCTGGCCCTGGAGGGGCTGCTTAGCCAGCTGGGTCAGGTGAGTCTCCCTTAATTTTTCTCATTGGGTCTCTGATGCACCTCCATGGGTTGAGTTCAGTTTTAAATTTTTTTTTTAAAAGGTGTATAAGAGATATAGGGAGATAGTCATGGAGTGAACTGTGTAATTCTCACGTATGAAGCACAGTAGTGGGGTGCAGTTTATGTTGAAGTTTTTCATTTCTGGGGCATGGGTGGAAGAGGTCTGTTTATGCTACTACTGGGGTTAACTTTGTTATGGGCATACTACAGATGGGAAAAAGATCCTCAGCTAATATGGGGTGACATCACAGAACAGTTTGCATAGTCAGTGTCCAGCTGCTGGTAGATGGACACAACCCATCAGTTTGGACTGGACTGGAGGGACTCCATGAAAAAAAATTAGCAGGTAAGGTCTAATTTTACCATATGCACATAAGTGGAAATCCCACCCCCATGGGAATGCCTACATTTATATAATGCTTTAAGTTTGACTATTTGATATACCCCCCGTCAAAGTGATAACACCAGTTTGTAAGAAATTAAAATGTAAAGATAGGTGCTATGTCTGTGTGCCTACTTTGTATGTAGTCCCTGGGGAATTTTCTGAGTCCACTTGAGTGCATGAAACACTGTCCTACATGCTCATTGAGGACCAGAATGGCAACCCTAGAGAGCAGTATATCTGCCCTAGCGGCCATGCAGTGGGAGTCTGTCCAGCTCATCTGCCCTGATGACGGGACCCTAGACATCGAGGGCTACCCCGGACATTGAGCCGATCCTCGAGCTCCACTGACCTCAAGAGAGCCCCTGGCCCCAGTCCCGGTCGAGGTCCCAGTCCTGTTCTTTGGGACACCAATCCTCCATGGCGAGTGCCCGTGGCTCGGACCGAAGATCTTCTGGAGGTCCTGCATCGTGGAGAATAGTCCTCGACCGAGATGATTGTGCGGCGTCAGACTCGTACTCCGACTTTGAGTCCGAATGGCATTCTTCGATTTTGTGAGGGATATGGTTAAGGCTCAGGCTCTTGTGATGCAGGCCAAGGAGGACCTGTGAACCAAGGAATTGGAGATACTCCAATACGATGCATCCCCAAAGAAAACCCTTAGAATTCCAGTGACTCCGATCCTTGACCGTCTACTCCTCTGGATGTGGGAAACACTGGTGTCTGTACCAGTTGTCAGCAGGCACCTCAATGGGTGTGCTGGGTATGCCAGAGCCCTGGGTTTCAAAAGGCCCATCTCCTCCACAACTCAATGGTCATGGAGTTGGCCATGCACCAGCATAAGAGCCAAAAGACCCACTTGTCGGTACCACCCGGCAGGGAGGCCCAAATTCTCTATGCCCTCAGCCGAAAGGCTTTTCAGGGCTCGATGCTAGCATGCCGAATCCACTCATACCAGCTCTACATTGGCATATACCTGAAGGAACTGTCGAGAGATCTTGGGGAATTCAAGTCAGGCCTCAATGGAGAACCCCTATAGAGGTTCAAGACCCTAACCTTGGCAGTAAAGGAATGTTCAAAGTTCCTGTCCCGAGCAGCCTATGATGGCTTTGAGTCATCGGCTAGGGTAGCCGCCAAACATCAGGGCATGACGCCAAGCATGGCTGCAGTACTCTGACCTGGAACAATTGGAACAGGACAAACTGATCAATGTCCCCTGCACAGATGAGAACATGTTTGGGAAACCCATGGCGGACAAAGCAGCGGAGATAGAGACCAAGTATATGACGAAAACCAGGCTCTCGAAAAAGAACTCTATGCAACCCCGGAAGAAAATGCTGGGGAAAAAGCCCTTCTTCCCATGGAAGAAAGGGGGTTTCAGTACTACTCTGCATTTCCAAGCTTTCTCAGGCCCTCAGCAGACCCAGCAACAAAAAGGCCGGGGACATGGTTCCAGAAAGCAAAAAGCCCCGAAGCCCCAGGCACTGGCCCAGGCCCAGGCCCAGTCCGGGGGAGATGTTTTGACGGCCTGGGCGCGACCCCTACCCCCCAGGGGGGCACCTAGCCCTGTTTGCCCACAGGTAGACAGCCATCACCACAGATGCCTGGGTGTTACTGGTGATCAAGGAGGGTTACCCCCTCCACCTACATCAGGTACCACCCCTGTTCTTCCCAGAAAAACCCACCACACCTCTTTTTCACTAGACCCTGCTCCTCACCGAGCTAACAGGACTACTTCAGGACAAAGCAGTGGAGCCAGTCCCAAAACACCTCTGGGACACTGGCTTCTACTCAAGGTACTTCCTCATCCCCAAGAGGACTGGGGGCCTCAGGCCCATCCTGGACCTGCGAGAGCTCAATAGGTTTCTGGTCAGGAAGAAGTTCAAGATGCTCTCCCTTGGAACACTGCTGCCATTCCTCCAGTAGGGAGATTGGCTTTGCTCCTTGGACCTAAAGGATGCTTACACTCACATTCTAATCCACCCCAGCCACAGAAAATACCTCCAGGTCACAGTGGGGGGACAACATTACCAATACAGAGTATTGCCCTTTGGGTTAGCCTCACCTCCAAGGGTCTTTGCAGAATGCCTCGCAGTGGTCACAGCCCACCTCAGGTTTCAAGGGGCCTCTGTCTTCCCCTACCTAAATGACAGTCTCATAAAGGGAAGCACAGCTGCAGAGGCACAGTGCGCCACTAGATGCACCTTAAACGCCCTGTAGCACCTGGGGTTTGTCATAAACTACCCCCAAGCCCACCTCGCTTCCACTCAGAGCCTAGAGTCCATAGGGACACAGCTGGACATCCTTCAGGCAAAAGCCGTCCTCCCTCAGGAGAGGTCAGTATACC
The DNA here is from genome assembly GCA_033557465.1 of Ichthyophis bannanicus. NCBI lineage: Eukaryota > Metazoa > Chordata > Amphibia > Gymnophiona > Ichthyophiidae > Ichthyophis > Ichthyophis bannanicus. The sequence goes on from CM066045.1 coordinate 63,157,984, forward strand.
TCAGGGAACTAGCCACAGAGCTGCAACAGCACAGGACACTATCTGCCCGGCTGCCTGCTGGGCACATGGCCTCCATGGTCCATTTGACCCCAGATGCCTGTCTACACATGAGAGCAGCCCAGTGGTGCCACCACCCTCAGTGGACCCAAGCTACAGGCAGGCTCAGGGACAGGGTGCATGTGGCCTGCCAGCTGGTGGACTCCCTCGGATGGTGGCATAATCCAGGGCACCTTCAGACTGGGATGCCCTTCCAGGCACTCAACCCCCAGAAAGTCCTTACCACGGACACCTCTCTAATGGGCTGGGGATTGCATTGTGAGAGCCTCCAGACACATGGCTGCTGGACCCAGAGGGAATCCCAAATATAGATCAGAACACCGCTGCCCGCCTGATCACCTTTTCCCCTGTTTCCGCCCACATCACTCCTTCTCTTCTCTTTCGTCATTGACTTCCAATCAAAGTCCAGTTCATCTATAAACTCCTCACTATCACCCATAAGGTCCTCTTTACCAGCACCCCGCAATACCTGGCCGACACCAATCATCTTCAGCCTGCCCCCCCCCCCCCCCGGTCTTCTCCGCTCTGCACACGGTAACCGTCATTTCCTTCCCTCTCTCTCCCAGGCCCACCTTGAAAGCACCCGACACTCTGCCTTCTTCTTTCTTGGCCCTGCCTTATGGAACTCGCTCCCTCCACATTGAACTCTCCGTGCTTCAAAGCTCTCCTTAAAATGCACCTTTTCTGCCAGGCTTTTGACCTCCCTCTCCCCACCGATGGCTCTGGTCTCCCCCCGTCTAACCTCCCCCCCCCCCCGTCTAACCTCCCCCCCCCCCCCCCCGTCTGCCACTTAGCAACTTCCATTCTCAGAACATTCTCTTTCTCAACTATTTACTACTCTTTCTCTATTTCTCTTCTTTCCTATCCTCCATTGGCATTCCTTTCCTTTCTGTGTCCTTGTAGCCAACTCATTGTTTTATTGTACACGCCCTGACGGCTTGCCATGGGTGGTATATCAAGCTCTGCCAATAAAGAATAAAAATAAAGAACCTGCTGGAAATCGGGGCCATATTCCTGGCCCTCAAAGCCTTCCGCCACCAGCTACAGCACCACGCGGTTCTGATCCAGACTGACAATCAGGTTGCGATGTTCTATGTGAACAAACAGGGGGGAGCAGGGTCGTACCCCCTCTACCAGGAGGCAGTAGCCCTCTGCTCTTATGCCACACGCAGTGGGATGCTCCTGAGGGTGGTTTACCTCTCAGACCAGGACAATATCTTGGCGAACAAGCAGAGTAGGATACTCCAGCCACAAGAGTGGCTCCTGGACCCAGCAGCAGCCTCACGGCTGTTAACGGCTCTGGGGCGCCCTAGTGATGGACCTGTTTGCCAGCTCGAACAATGCGCAGTTGCCACGTTTCTGCTCCCGCTGATCGCACCCATCTCGGGTAGTGGTGGATGCATTCCTCATCCCCTGATTGGAAGGCCGCCTGTACACTTCCCCCCAACACATCTGATAGCCAAGACTCTGTTCAAGGCTCAATGTGACAGAGCGTCGCTAGTGCTGAGAGCCCCTTGGAGCCCAGACAGCCCTGGTTCCCACTGCTCCTGCCCTTATCGATGGTACTGCTGATTCCTCTGGGCCAAGCTCCAGGACTTCTCTCGTAGGAGCAGGGCACTCGCCTACATCCCAACCCAGGATCCCTCTTGCTCATGGCTGCTGAAAGGGTAGCACTGGCCCCCTTCAATCTTCCATGGGACATGGAAAACATCCTCCTGGCCTCTCTGAAGGCTTCCACGAGAAGAGCATACACCTTCAAGTGGCGATGTTTCTCACTGTGGTACACAGAGAAACGGACAAACCAGTTCTCCTGCTCAGTGCACGTTGTACTCCAATTCTTGCTCCACCCATCACAGGTGGTACTGAAGTCCAACTCGGTCAGAGTACACCTAAGCACCATCGCGGTGCATCATCACTGTCGAGGGGAAGCCCCTCTCAGCTGAGCTCGTGTCTCGGTTCCTACAGGGCCTCATGTTGTCCAAATCTCTCGTCCACCCTCCGGCGGTGGAATGGGACCTTAATGTGGTGCTCTCGCACCTCACTAAGCCTCCATTTGAGCTTTTAGCTACCTGCCACCTGCGGTACCTCTCCTGGAAGGTCGCCTTCTGGTAGCACCCACATCAGCTTGCAGAGTTCGTGAGCTCCAGGCTCTGATGCAAAGCCTTCTTACACAAGGTTCTACAAGAATAGGGTGATGCTCCGCACACACTAAGTTTCTGCCGAAGGTGGTGTCCTCATTCCAACACAATCAGGAGGTGGTGCTCCCCACCTTCTGTCCCAGGCCTTACGCCAGCAGGGCGGAGACCATTCTCCATACTCTGGACCCAGGGCTACTGCAAAGCTCAACAGCTTTTAGTATCCTGTGACCCCAGCCAACTGCTCCCAGTGACTAAGCCAACTCTGTCCACCTGGGTGGCGAATTGCATTACCCTTGCCTATGAGCAAGTGGGGATCCCATTGGACCAGAGTGTCACGGCACACCACATCAGGGCCATTGGCTACTTCCGTGGCCAATCTGCATTCTGTCCCCATGGAAATTTGCTGGACCGCCACCTGGTCTTCGGTCCATTCCTTCACAGCTCACTACTGCCTGGAGAGGGAGTCCCAATGGAACAGCGCCTTCGGCCAGGCCGTACTCTGTAATCTTTTCGGGGGTAGGTAAAACTCTAGGTCTCTAACCTTCTGTGTTCAGGCTAAAGGAGTGCTGGTGTTCACAGTGCTTGGCTCTTGTCTCTCCCTCGGGACTCAACTGCTGCTGGTCAAAGCTCTCCCCTTGTGGGTTGCCATTCCATTTTTCTTTTGGTTACAGTTTCTCGGTAGCCTGTAGCTGTGGAGTCCCATATGTGAGGACTGACTTTCTGCTTGTTCCTGGAGAAAGCGTAATTACTCACCTGTAACAGGTATTCTCCGGGGACAGCAGGAATCAGTCCTCACAACCCTCCCTCCTTTGGAGTTGCTTCTTTATCGTCTTTTATTTTTGCCATCTTAGCTATGTCATTAGACTGAGGCAAGGTGGCACCCTTGGATGGGAAGTGGACCATGCATTCGTGGTGCATCTCCCAAAGGCTTTCCTTGAAAGCTGGGGCGATGCTTCTGTGCGGACTCCATCGGCACCAACGTCACCCATATGTGAGGACTGATTCCTGCTGTCCCTGAAGAAGACCTGTTACAGGTGAGTAGCTACGCTTTCTGTGCGCTGAAATAAGTGCCACTAAAAAGGTGACTTTCTAGGAAAGGAAAAGTAAAGGTGTTGAGGGCTCTGTCTGCACATCAAAATGTAAATCTGCGCCACTTGAAGGCATATGCCCTCCTGGAGAACGTTCTTGACATCTCTGGGCGGATGGAACTCTGCCAGCCGTGAGCAATAGGGAGCGGAGGCTGGGGTATAATAGCATGCCCTCCTCCTGCAAGAGTAGATTTGAGGTACAGCCCAAGGGAAGGGGTGGTGCCTGAGACAGCTGTAGTAACAAGGGGTACCACGGTTGCCACCACCGTGGGGCAATGAGTATTAAGGAGACCCTATCCGCTTGGACTTTGAAGAGAGTCTTGGTCACCAGGGAGTTGGTAAGCGCAGAGGAGGTCCTCTCTCCAATCCAGGAAGAAGGCATCAGATGCCACCCAAGTGGGACAGGACATCCTGGATCATAACAGTGGTAGTTGGGCATTGTGACGAGATGCAAAGAGATCCATGGTGGGTGTGCCCCACATCTGAAAGCTCTTGCGGGCCACCTGGATGTTGAGAGCCCACTTGTGTGGTTGCAGGACTCTGCTGAGCTTGTCCGCTAAGGCATTGTTCTCTCCATGGAGATACACTGCTCAGAGAAGCCTGACCAGACCGTCTCCCAACAGAGGAGGTACGAGCCCATGCCCCCTTGCTTGTTGATGTAGAACATCGCTACCCGGTTGTCTGTCTGTATGAGAACTACCTGACCCACCAGCTGTGTCCGGAAGGTCCGCAGCGCATTTGCAATGTGTCTGATTTTGAGGATGTTTATCTAGTGGAAACTCTCTCCCTCCGACCAGAGGCTCTGCGTGCGGAGGCCATCGAAGGGCTTCCCAGCCGAGCTTGGAGGCATTAGTCATCAGAATTTGCTGGTGAAGGAGAGCTTGGAAGGGCAGCCCCACTAGAAGATGCCTCTACTGCTGCCATCAGGAACGGGAGCTGAGTAGTGATGGAGTTATGCATACTCTGTTAGAGAAGTGCCCCGACACCTGACGTCACTGAGTGCAGAGGGCCAACTGTTCTTGCCGCATATGTAGGCAGATGAGTGGGGTTACTTAGACCATGGAGGCATGTGGCCAGGAAGTGAAACAGCTGACGAGCATCACCATTGAGCAGCACTAAACCTGGTGCACCAGAGAGACGAGTCAGTAGGCCTGGTCTGTCGGGAGATATGCCCTGGCCACTGAAATATTGAGAAGAGCCCCAATGAACTCGAGGTGCTGAGCGGGATGCAGGTGGTACTTTGGATAGTTGATGGCAAAGCCCTGCATGGTATGTTGTGTGGCCTGGTGAACTTTGTCCGGAGAGCCGCCCCTTCACGTGGAGGTATTGTCAGTGCAGGGGGTAGATGAGGATGTGGGTGTAGGAATCTTTTAGATCCAAGGAGCACAGCCAATCTTCCTGCTGGAGGTAGGGCAGCAACATTCCAAGGGATACCATCTTGAAATTCTCTCTTACAAGGAACCGATTTGGATTGCAAAGGTTTAGACTGGGTTGGAAGTCACCTGTCTTTCTGGGGACCAGGAAGTATTGGGAGTAGAACCCTCTTCCTTTCTGAGCCGGCAGTTAGGGCACTTGAACCTAGAAAAGAGATGACTGAGGGGAGATATGATAGAGGTCTATAAATTAATGAATGTAGTGGAATGGGTAAACATAGATAAACTGTTTACACCCTCAAAAAGTAGAAAGATTAGGGGACATGCAAGTAACCCGTTTAATAAGAGAAAATACATTTTTCACTCACCGTGTAATCAAACTCTGGAATTTGTTACTGGAGGAAGTAGTAAAAGTTGTTAGTGTAGTTGGGTTTAAAAAAAGGTTTGGACAAGTTCTCGGAGGAAAGGTCCATAAACCATTATTAAAGAGGACCCGGGAAATCCACTGCTTCCCGCAATACAAGCATTGTGGAATCTGTGTGTCTGTCTTTTTGGAAACCTGCCAGGTACTTGTGAACTGGATTGGCCACTGTTGGAAATAGGATTTTGGGCTTGATGGACCTTGGGCTGACCCAGTATGGCATTTCTTATGATGTTAACCAGTTCCACTGCCATGGCTTCCAAAAGGTTGGCTACTTCCAGTTGGAGAAGTTCTCAATGATGAGGTTCAAGAGGGTATTCCCCTGGAAAGAACGGGGGGGGGGGGGGAGGGAGGGGTCTGTTTGAAGTATAGGAGGTAAACCTCCTTCACAATTTGTAATGCCCAGGTGTCTATGGTGGTGATGGGCTAATGGTGGGCAAAGAACTGGAGACACCCCTCAATGTGCAGTGGAGCTAGGCCTAAAAAGGGAGTTAAAGCCATGTTCCGGGAGTCAAAATCCCCTCCTTAGGTTGTGGCTGAGGTGCTGGTTGGGGCTTTGAGGTCTTAGGCCTATGCTGCTGTCTTTGGCCCTTGGCCTGTTGCCCGTGTGGGGGCACCTGATAGGAGTGGTATAGGGATTATGCACCATAGGCTTTTTTCTTCAGGTAGAAGGATTTTTTTCCCGAAGCTTTCTGACAGAAAGGGTCAGCAATCTTCCTGGAGAGCTTGGTCATGGCAAGTTGTTCCGTCTCCAGTTCAGCAGCCTTCTCCGTCATGGGTTTGCTGAAGAGGTTCTCTCTCTGGCACTGGACATCAGCCAATTTGTCCTGAACCCATTGCTCTAGGTTCGAGGACTGCAGCCATGCCAGGCGGCAGGCACCAATGCCCACTGCAGTCAATGTTCCCTCTAATTTTCTGTAGGCTGTGTGCGCATAAAATATCAGCTGTGTAGCTTTTGAAGGAAGGTTAAATTTTTGTGCGCCACATAACGACACTCGGAGTTATATACTTTAAAATTTGACTACATGTCAGAATACAGTATGTAATACAGTATAGATTGCACTAGAAAATATTGTAGAACTTGTGAAAACCGAAAATAGACAACAACTTTTAAATTTTAAGACGTCTGTGTTGTTTTCTATCAGAATCAGACCCGTAATTTTTGTGCGCTCTGTTATAAAGTATGTGTGCTCGCTTGGCGAGGTGTGTGCGCGCGCACACGCGCACAACTTAGAGGGAACAGTGACTGCAGTCACTGTGGCCATGGACTTAGTCACAAATTTGGAGCATTCCTTGGTTTTACTCACCAGGCGTGTCATCTGCAAGCAGAGAGAGCAAGTTAAAGGCTCATGGTTGGCCCCGAGACATTAAAGGCACTAACTGTGGGGGTCTGTGATCGAGATGGTCCAACCACACTGAATGCCTTTCTTAAAACCACTGATTGGGTTTGACATGTTTGGGAAGACCACTCCCATCAAGTCAAAGGACTCCAATGTCCTCACCAATCAGGGGGGCTTGAGAAAAAAATCCACATACCAAAAAAGAACCTGAAAAAAATGCAGTGCTGAGGCATTGATGCTCTTTGGGATCATTGAAGGCGGGAAGGGTGATGCGAATTAAGAGAAGATGGTACCGGAACGGCAAAAATCTAATTGTAAAAAAATCAACTTATCTCTGGGATTCAGACAGACATTTGAAGGGCTCTGCAGAAAAAAGAAGACTGAAGTAAGATGGCTCCTTCAAGCAGGAAGACCGGCACGCATGCGTGGAGCACCTTCCAAAAGCTTCCTTTGGAAGCGTTCCTGCGTGGGCTCCGGTGATGTCACCTGTATGTGAGGACTGACTTCCTGCTTGGTCCCAGAGAAATAATGCATTGCCATCAGATTTTCTAATCCTGTGTGAATTCCTTTCTAGCAAAACCTATCAATGCAAAAGTGTGGGGGATACTTTATACCCTTGGCAATATTCAAAAGGAAAGAACACAAGTTCCCTTTATGAAAATTAAGGGCAAGATAGACTCGCAGACCTTTGTTTCTAAGCAGCAAGTTTGGAAATTGTTCCCAGAAAGCATTACTCCAGACATCTACAGTGTAGGTATTCACTGGGACTGCAGACAAGTTGTCACATGCTTTAAAAAAAAACCCACCCCCTCCCCCTCCTTTTCCTACCCTAACAAAAAAATATAGGAAACAAAATTTAAAAAGAAAAAAATAAACAAGGAAATGAGGAAGAGACATTGAGAGAATGTGGGTATTGCTTTTAAGTAGGTGAGCCTTGTCCTTGGAGGTAGCCCGTCAGTGCTAGCTTAGAGCAGTCCGACAGGCTCTTATCGGCCATTGGGATCCTCGGAGCAAGGGAGAACAACACATCCTCTGCTAATTAACCACATCCCTTCTGAAAGAGCCTTTCCAGCCTATGTACTAAACGCTTCCAGATGTTTCAGTGCCACGAGCTTAAGACACAATGCCCTGTGTGTTTCTACTTAAAAAAATAAAAAATAAAATAAACCTCAAGGTAACCCTGCCATTAGGTTCGCATGCAGGCATCCAGTTGTACAAGGTTTCAACAGCACAGTGTCTCTGTGCAAACATTTCCTGTGAAAAGTACCCCATTTGGACACCTGGTTATGTCTTTGTGCTAAATGTATGGGTGCACAGCTAAAGCAGGGAGCGAGCAGCTCTCTGCCCTGATATTTCCCAGGATACAACCTGGCTAATTCCATTTAGGGAAAAAACATGCTGGAATACCATAACCTCATAATATGTGCTGAAAGAATGTAGATAGTAATCATCCCAAATATGTTTTCCAGACTTTGATTTCATCTGCATCCCTTAAATAACTGCACTGTACCTTCCAAATAATGGTAAGACTTGTGCGTCAGGATATGTTGACATAAGGCCAACAGTCAAGCCGTAGATACTGGACAATTGCAACTAGTATTCTTGACCTTCATTAGGACTGGGGTCTGTAAGCCTTGCAAGGGATTTAGGGATTAAAATAACTAAAAGGATGACAGATAAAGATGAACAATCCTGCGCAGTCCTCCCAGAATGCTGTGTTTTCCTTGCTGGTTTTCTACCATTTGAGTAGCTGAGCAAGCAAATTCCCATTCCCTTAAATTGTTGCACCAGCTTCCTTGGCCCTATCCTTCACATGACTTCTCAACTCTATCTTTACCATTATTACAAGTGTGAATCCCTCTTTTTTTTCAATATTTTCTACTTATTATTTCTCCCTCCCCCCCCCCCCCCACCCCTCTGTCTTTTACCACCATGCTCTGTGCCTGGCCCCTAATAAAGTCTTTTTAGAATTACCTCCGTTATCTTCTGTGGGTTTTTTCACCTTGCTCGACACACGATCCTTCTGAGCAATTAAAATTAATCATTGTAGCAGTCATCCTCTGGGAACAAGCAGGAAGTCGGTTCTCACATATGGGTGACATTGGCACCGATGGAGCCTGTGCGATAAAGGCTTCCCTTGAAAGCTGAGGTTAAGATATCCACCACGCATGCCTGGTCACCTTCCTGCCCAAGGGTGCTATCTTGCCTCAGTCTCCTTTTATCTGCATGGTTTCCTCTGCTTCTCAGCCTGTCTCAGGCCCCAGGTCCCCCTGGGGTGCACCCTGGATCTGCTTTTGCAGGAGGACAGTTCTCTCCTGCACTCCAACCTGGATCCCTGGCCCTGACGGCCTGCCTGCTGAAAAGGTAGCTTTGGTGCAGTTAGACTTGCCTAGGGAGGTGGAAGAAGTCCTGCAGGCATCCTGCAAGGATTCCACCCGACAAGTGGCATCAATTCTCTGGTGTGGGAGAGGGGTGCCAACCTGCTGCACCTGTCCAATGCTGGTCTGAATAACTCCATCAGGGTACACCTCAGTGTGCTGTTGGCGCACCATCACCTCATCAAGGGGAAATCCCTCTCCACCCAGCCTCTCTTGACTTGTTTCCTTGCCGGCAGTGGTGGCGTGTGATCTCAATGTGGTCCTCTCGAAGCTTATCGCTCTGCCCTTTGAGCTGCTGGATTTCTACCAACTCAGGTATTTGTCCTGGAAGGTGGTCTTCCTCGTGGTGCTCACATCTGCATGCAGAGTCAGTGAGCTCTGGTAGCTCATGCCCCCTACACCAGGTTCCACAGGAATAGGGTGGTGCTCCAGAAAAACCCGAGGTTCCTCCCTAAGGTAGTTTTCCCTGTTCCACTTCAAGCAGGAGGTGGTGCATCCCACCTTTTTCCCCACGGCCTCATGCTAACAGGGTAGAGGCCACTCTCCACACTTTGGACTGTAAGTGTGCCTTGGCCACTATCTGGAGTGAACCAAACCTCATTGATGCTCCATGCAGCTTTTCATTTCCTGTGACCCTAATTGCCTGGGCATAGCGAACTCCAAGCATACTCTGTCCACCTGGGTGGCGGACTGCATCACCTTCACCTACAGGCAGGCCAGTCTTTCGCTGGAGCATCACATCACTGTGCAAAGCGTCTGGGCCATGGTGACTTCTATGGTGAACCTCTGCTTCATTCCCTTGCTGGAGATCTGCTGGGGCCCCACCTGGTCCTCATTCTGTACGTTAGCAGTGCATTACTGCCTGGAGGAGGAGTCCTGGCAGGACAGCGCCTTTGGCCAGGCAGTACTCCGTCATCTGTTTGGGATTTGAGGCAATTCCTGCCCTCTGGCCCTTCTGTGTGTCTAGGCTATCGGAGAGCTGGTTTTCCTGCTCAATGCTGTGGTCTTGCGACCGAACAGTACTCTCTGCTGTTCCTCACAGTTTGCTTTTTGGGTTGCCTATGGTTTATAGGTTGTTTTTTTTCAGTAGCCTGTAGCTGGGGAGTCCCATATGTGAGGACTGACTTCATGTGTGTTCCCAGAGAAAGCTTAGTTACTCACCTGTAGTAGGTGTTCTCTGGGAGCAGCAATAATCAGTCCTCATAGCTCTCCCTCCTCCCCCATGCTTTTCTTTTTGCCATCTTGAGCTATGTCATCATGCTGAGGCAAGATGGCACCCTTGTGTGGGAAGGTGACCTTGCATGCATGGTGGATCTCCCAAAGGCTTTCTTTGAAAGCTGAGGAGAGGTTACCATGTAGGTTCCATCTCTGCCGACATCACCCATATGTGAGGACAGATTCTTGCTGTTCCTGGAGAACACCTGCTACATAAGATATGCCATACTGGGCCAGACCAAGGTCCATCAAGCCCAGTATCCTGTTTCCAACAGTGGCCATTCTAGGTCATACATACCTAGCAGTATCCCCAAGAGAGACAGGTTCCACAATGCTTGTATTGGGTCAAGCGTTGATATCCTGGGTCCCTTTTTAATAATGGTTTATGGACCTTTCCTCCAAGTACAGGTGAGTACTATGCTTTTTCTGAACTGCTTCTATCTTTAGTTCTGACCTCTGGATTAAAACACAATAGTCGAGGTGGAGGGGTCTCATTAGTGACCTATGTAAGGGTGATATTACCTTGTTTTAAATGCTGAACAGACTCTAGCTATCCTTATTGCTTCATTGCATTGGCTTTCAATGAAATGTCCCAGTAGGTACCTGGCAAATCAATGGAATGGTCTCTCTTCTCTGTCCCATATAGACTACTTGGGATGGGGAGAAACAACAAAGCACAGAATGGCTCTTTGCTTTTATTCCAACCTCAGCCCATCCCCTTCTCATCCTTGGAAGGGCAGGAGGGAGGGAGTGGAGCCCAACTTTTCAATTCTGGGTGCTCCAACACAGGGCAGGCTCAACCATTAGGCAGGACTAGGGAGGTAGCAAAGAGCAGCAGCAGTCAAAGCAAAACAATAGATCCTGACAGCACATTCTTTTACCTGCAGTGAGAGCAAGTGCACACAGAGCAGTTTAATATTTAAAAATATGCTGTCCAATTATACATTTTTAGAGGATTGTTGCATTTAATTATCAAAATAAATGCAACAATCTCTGGCACTGTTCAATGTATTTGTGAGTGATATTGCTGAAGGACTGAATGGAAAAGTCTGTCTTTTTGCAGACATGAAAATTTGCAACAGAATAGACTCCCCCGAGGGAGTGGATAACATGAGGAAACATCTACAAAAGCTGGAAGAATGGTCAAATACTTGGCAATTAAGATTTAATGTGAAGAAGTGCAGAGTCATGCACTTGGGTAGCAGAAATCCAAGGGAAATGTACACAATAGGGGACGAGAGGTTGGTGTGCATAGATCAGGAGAAAGACCTTGGTGTGATTATTTCTGAAGATCTCAAGGTAGCAAAACAGTGCGACAAGGCAGTGGCAAAAGCCAGGAGGATGTTGGGCTGCATACAAAGAGGAATCACCATCAGAAAGGAAGAGGTACTTATGCCACTGTACAATTCACTGGTGAGGCCTCACTTGGAATACTGTGTTCAGTTTTGGAGACCGTATCGTGCAAAGGATGTAAAAAGACTGGAATCTGTTCAGAGGAAGGCAACCAAAATGATTTGGAGCCTGTGTCAGAAGCCTTATGAGAAGAGACTTAAAGACCTAAACATGTACACTTTGGAGGAGAGGAGGGACAGGGGAGATATGATTCAGACCTTTAAATACTTAAAGGGATATAGTGAACAAACAAACCTCTTCCAAAGACGGGGAAGCTGTAAAACTAGAGGGCACAACAGGAAGCTGCAAGGTAGTAAATTGAAAGGCAATGTCAGGAAATACTTTTTCACGGAAAGGGTGGTGGATGCTTGGAATGCCCTTCTGATGGAAGTGGTGGGGGCAAACATGGTGACGGAATTCAAAATGGCATGGGACAGACACAGTGGATCCCTTTACAGCAACAGGATAAAATCAAAATAAACTGAACCATCTAATTTCTCAACAAATTGGGGTGTCCTGCATAGAGTGGTGGGTTCACCCCTAAACGGACATGGGGAGGGGTGGCCTGCACGGAGCGGCAGGTGCACCTACTCTTGCCATCGTGCTGGGCAGACTAGATGAACCATGCTGGTCATTATCTGCCGTCATTTACTATGTTACTATGTAAAATCTTGGAGGAGGGGAAGAAAGGAGGCTGTAAGGCTAAAGGTTCGCCTAGGTTGCATAATATTCTTGCACTGACCCTGCTCCAGCCTCAGATTCAAAACTCATCCACCTTTCTGTATATGCTGCCAAGGAGGGGGCAGCCCTGGGCCAGGCCAGGAAACAGAAGATTGCTATCTGCTAATATTCCTTGTATGGATTCCTGTGTGCCCGACCAAAGGAGGAGGGCAGTGCTATGATTGGTAGAAGCAGGATAAAGTGCACATTATGAAGGTTTGTGAGAGAAAGTTGATATGTACCACTCCTCCTAAATGTCAAGATGATTGCAACTCAAACATTGCAGCTGACTGTACCTGGGACTGATTACTCCTACATCCTTTAGTCCTGTTTGACCACCTCATATAGGGCTTATGAAACAGTCTATTGGGTTGTAAGGCCATATACAATGAATGTGTATAATAAACTTGCATGTGCTGGAAACCCACTATATGTAAATTTATCTCCTGCACCTGGACTATGGCTGTCCTGACACTCGGACTGGTTGTGGGGTTCCATAACAGGTTTGAGAAACCTAATCTAATGCCTGCATCTGTAATAGATGTTTACATCCCAACATCTTTTTGATGTTGAAGGTTTATTTTCCAAGGTTTGCAAGCGCTCATTTTTCTTCTATCCTTTACAGTACCTTCATTCTCACTTATGTAGGTGTAACTTCAAGCCCACTGGAGAGGGACAGTATCTATCCCTCTTCTCTCCTACAGAGCTATATAGTCTTTTCCAAGCCCTTTTTTAGGTTGGTTGGTCCCTTCTCCAGCTGGCTATGGTGTGCTTTCTTGTTGGACCTTTGGCCAGCTTTTGGTAAAACAGATTTCCTCATGGTCCCCTTGAGATGAAGGCCACCACAATTTTTCAGGTGGTAGCAGCTGCCTTTGGTCGGTCCCCCTTCCTCCCCACAAGGCAAAAGGAACTAGGTATGCAGTGGCACAGATATACAACATCAATGCAAGTTGCATTAAAATTGTGGAGTTTGTGCTTTCTGAGCTGTAAAGAACTGAGCAGCATGGCTAGTGTGCTGCTTGCAGAAGGATGGGGGAAGGGAGGGACAACCACTGAATTTATAGCTACAGGCGTCTGATAAAAATGGAGAAAACCTTTCGGTATATACCTAAAGGGAAAAAACACTTACTACATCTGACCCAAAGTTGTGTACAGGACGTTTAATCGTTTACATTTTGAATGCCTTAGAGCTCTTGGATGCTTTTGAAGTTTGGAATGACCAGGCTAGAAAGTGTAGTTATGCACCTGTAATGAGTGTTCTCCAGGGACAGCAGGAATCAGTCCTCACATATGGGTGACAATGGCCTTACGGAGCCCTTGTGGAAGCATCTCCCCAGCTTTCAAAGAAAGCCTTTGGGAGATGCCACCATGCATGTGTGGCCCCCTTCCCGCCCAAGGGTGCCATATTGTTCAGTCGGGTGCCTTAGCTAGAGCCCAACCAAGAAGATGGCCAAAATTGAACAGCAGCTCCAAGGGGAGGAGGGAGGGTTGTGAGGACTTTCCTGCTGTCCCTAGAGAACATCTGTTACAGGTGAGTAACTACGCTTTCTCCAGGAACAAGCAGGAAGTCAGTCCTCGTGTATGGGAGTCCCTAGCTCCAGGCTACCAAGGACTGGTAGAGAAAATATGGCCCAACTATGAGCAGCTGCAAGTGAATCTGAAGACAGACTTTGAGGACCCCAGTGTCCAGGGAGAACCATGGCTCCGGTAGCCTGAACAAGAAGGGTCGGAGGGCATGAGTTGCCTAAACCCCGAAGAGGTTACAGAGTATGGCCTGGCCGAAGGCGCTATCCTGTTGGGACTCCCTCTCCAGGCAGTAGTGGGCTGCAGCAGTGTGAACTGAAGACCAGATGGCAGCCTGGCAGATGTCGGTCATCGGTATCAACTGGAGATTTATGACCAAGATTGCCATTGCCCTGACATTGTGTGCCATGACACGGCACTTTAGGGGAACTCCAGCACAGCTATGAGTGAAGGCAATGTAATCCACCACCCAGACTGATATGGTCCAGTTGGTGACCACCTGCCCCATATGATTGGGGTCAAAGGAGACAAAATTCTGTGAGGCTTTGCGGCAGCCCTAGTTCCATTGTAGGTAAAAAGGACAGGGCTCATTTGCAGTCCAGGGTATGGAGAACGGCTGATGCTGCATCAGCGCGAGGCTGTGGGAAGAAGGTAGGGAGAACCACCTCCTGATAGATGTGGAAGTCAGAGACTACCTTCGGTAGGAACTTGGGGTGAATGTGTAGCACTACCCTGTTCCTGTAGAACCTAATGTAGGGTGGCTTGGCCACCAGCACCTGGAGTTCATTGACCCTGCGAGCTGAGCCGAGGTGAGGTGAGGCGAGTGCCACAAGGAAGGCAGCTTTCCAGGACAGGTGGCGCAGGGAGTAGGTAGCCAAGGGCTCGAATGGCTGCTTGGTGAGCTCCGCCAGAACCACATTGAGATCTCATTCTGCCGGCGGTGGCCAAAAGGGAGGTCTGGAGAGCAATAAACCCCATATAAATCTGATGAGGGGCTTGCCCTCAATGGGGTGATGATTAGCTAGAGAGCACCGAGATGCATTCTGACGGAGTTGGACTTAGGTCCAGACTGAGATAGGTAGGTGGAGGAGGTACTGAAGGACCTTGTGCACCAGGCAAGAGAATGGGTCAAGGTGGTACTCCGTGCACCATATGGCGAACTGCCGCTATTTAAAGGCATAAGCCCGTCTTGTGGAATCCTTGTGAGAGGCCAGGATTATTTCTTCCACCTCCTTGGGAAGATTTAGTGAGGCTAGGGCGACCTGCTCAGTCACCATGTGGTGAGGGATAGAGTTCCTGGGTTGGAATGGAGGATCGAGCTGCCCTCCTGTGTCAGAAGTCCCAGAGAGCTCCCAAGGGGAACTTAGGGCTCCAGCAAGAGACAGAGCAGCAGAGGAAACCACGGTTGCCTGGGCCATTGCGGAGCTACAAGGATGATCGATGCCTTGTCACACTGGACCTTGAAGAGGGTCCAAGCAATCAGTGGCATGGGGGGGAATGCATACAGGAGACCCCCTGCCCACAAGAGGAGAAAGGCATTGACTGACACCCGTGAAGGGTAGGATTGAGGGCTACAGAACTGGAGCAGCAGAATATTGACTGGACTGGCGAAGAGGTTTATGCTGGGGGTTCCCCATAGCCGGAAGAGTCTAGCGCTACCTCGGGTCCAGACACCACTCGTGCAGATGAAGGATCCTACTCAGCCTGTCCGCCAGGGCGTTGACCTGGCCTGGGAGATAGGCTGCTCTGAGGAGCACCCCTTGGCTGGCCGTGAAGGAGCAGAGGGCCATGGCTTCCTGGAAGAGGGTGTAAGATCCCGTGCGGCCCTGCTTGTTCACATAGAACATCATGACTTGATTGTCCATCTGGACGAACACAGACGGGCCGTGGGCGGTATCTGAAGACCCTTGGGCAAGGAAGACAGCTCTGAGCTTGAGCAGATTGATCTGCTGATGGATCTCCTCAAAGGACCAAGCCACTTGAGTGTGCAGCTTCTCGAAATGGGCACCCCAACCCGTCAGGGAAGCATCCGTCATAAGGACCCTGTGGGGGTTCAGGAGTTGAAAGGGCATGCCTGCCCACAGGTGCCGGGCATCCTGCCACCAGGTGAGGGACTCCACGAGCTGGTGAGATGGTGACTTTGTCCTGAAGCCTGCCTGAGTCCACTGGAATGGAGGCACCACTGAGCCGCCTGCATATGGAGGCATGCGTTGGGGACTACATGGACTGTGGAGGCCATGTGGCCCAGGAGGCGGAGGAGCGCCCAAGCTGATACGGCATGGGTGCCTCTGCATCTCTGCAGCAAGGGCCATGAGGCAGTCTGCCCTGTCGAGGGGAAGGAAAGCCCTGGTCTTCACGGAGTCCAGGCGTGCCCCTATGTACTCCAGAGCCTGCGTTGGAATGAGGTTGGACTTTGGATGATTTATCACGAAGCCCGTGTACTGTAAGATCTGAATAGTGTGGTCAGTGGCCTGTCCGGCTTCTGAGGCCATCTCCCCCTTGATAAGCCAGTCTAAGACTAAGGCCCAGGCACTTGTTGAAGACTCTTGGGGCAGAGGCAAGGCCAAAGGGGATACCCCTGTACTGGTAGTGGTCACCTCCTACCATGAACCTGAGGTACTGCCTGTGACTTGGGTGGATCAGGATGTGGGTATAAGCATCCTTCAGGTCCAAGGAGCATAGCCAATCTCCCTGCTGGAGGTAGGACAGCAGTGTTACAAAGGAGAGCATCTTGAACAACATCTGCACCAGAAAATTGTTGAGGTTTCTCAGATCCAAGATGGGCCTCAGGCCTCCTGTTCTTTTTGGAACCTGGTAGTACCTGGAGTAAAACCCTTTGCTCTTTGTGTGGTGTGGAACGGGCTCTACCATTCTGTCCCTGAAAAGGACTGTGAGCTCTTGCCTCAGCAAGGTCTGGTGCAGGGGAGCCCGAATGGGCTCCCCGGGCAACAAGGGTGGAGGGGTCTGGTCAAGATGGAGGTGGTAGTCCTCCTTGACTACCTGAAGAGCCCAGGAGTCGGTGGTGATGGAGATCCACCGGTGGGCAAAGACCCTGATCCTCGCAGAGGATCTGACCAAGGCGTCTGGCTCTTGGTGATCGCTTTGGCAGCCCGGGAAGTCCTCAAGGTCGAGGTCCTGGTCCTTGCGTTCTTTGCAGGGCAATGAAAGCAGAAATGCTGCACTCCAGGGACAACATATGGGCTTCCCATTCGGGGGAAGCAGCTATTGACATAGACAGGTCAGGCGTTGAGGAGGAGAAGAGGTCCTCGACGGGACGGCTCTCGGAAGACAGAAGTCCATTGCTGGAGGCCACGACATCCATTCTGGGCACCTTTCGTGGATGCTCCTGCTCTGAATCCTCAAGATCTCGCCGGGGTGTGAGGGGACCGGGCGCAGGACTTCCTGTGCTTGTCCACCTCTCCGGAAGAGGCTCTGCTTCTTACACTCTCACTCTGGAGTAACTTGTTCAGAGTGCCTGTGAGTCCACTGAGGGGCCTCAGGAGCCTTGCAGGGAATTCAAGCATGAGGCTACTGGGGATACTGGAGTAGTTTGCCTTGTGGAAGATGTCATGCTGCCCAAGCCGACAGCTCTGGATGGCTTTTGCAGACTTTTTCTTTGCACAAGGGGCATTCCTCTGGGTTGTGGTCAGCATCCAGACACCAGAGGCAACAATCATGCATGGCGGTGATGGACATGTTTTTGGAACACCAATCACATTTTTTAAAACCGGTGGCCATTGGGGCGAAAAGGACCCTCGCTGCAGCCAGCGATTGAAAAGAGTGAAAGCACTGAAAAGCAAAAATACAACAAAAAGCAAAAAATTTGAGGCCCAATGCCACAGCAGCAGGTCCCAAAGTGAGAAAGAGCCGGCACAAGCTGGAAAAGCACAAAAATATGAGTAGTTAAAACTTTTTTCTCGGGGACAAGACGAACATCTATAGGACTCCATAGAAAAAGGGAAACTGACCAAGTTGGTACCCTTGGGTGGAAAGGGGACCACACATGTAACATAGTAAATGACAGCAGATAAAGACCAGCGTGGCCCATCTAGTCTGCCCAGTAAGATGGCAGGAGTAGGTGCACCTGCCGCTCTGTGCATGTGTGGTGGCATCTCCCAAAGGCTTTCTTTAAAAGCTGGGGAACTGCTCCACATGGGCTCCGTCAGTGCTGACATCCCCCATATGTGAGGATTGACTTCCTGCTTGTTCCTGGAGAAAAGACATCCTGTCTCCCGTCCATCAGACTGTCCGCTTTGTTCTGTTCTGGGATTTGTTGTTTTGTGTACTTGGAATTCTCCATGGACTGCAGGATGGCGTCAGCCACACCTGGTGACGTCCTCTGGGCGTTGCCATGGTCGGAAGTGCTCGCCAGAGCTCAGATTTCAGAGCATGCCCAGGTAGCCCACCTCCCTGGACCACCCCTAGCCTGGCCAGTTCGTTTCCTTCCACCTTGCCAGCAAGACGGACCCTGCTCTCCACTCTACTTCTAAGCAAGTAAATTCTTCAGCAAAGAGGAAAAGAACCATCCTGCAACACAACAAGAAACTTCAGACCGAGGGCAACACCGTGCAGAGTGCCAAAGGTGGCCCCTCCTTTTGCTCCTTTTTACAGTTATGGGCAGCCCCCCTCCCGGATTAGGGGGGGGCGCCTCTCTTTTTTCCTGCCGGAATGGGAGAGGATCACCTCGGACTCCTGGGTCCTACGGATCATCCGCAAAGGATACCGCATCCGGTTTTCTGCGCCACCCTACCAGCACAACAAACCCATCAGCAAGACGACTCCTCACCTGCAACGTGTCATGGCGGAGGAGTTGATACACCTTCTGTCCTCTTGCGCGATAGAGGAGGTTCCACCGTCGGAGATCAACACCGGTTTTTACTCACGATACTTCCTCATTCCGAAGAGGTCGTGTGGAGTGCGCCCCATCTTGGACCTACGCAAACTGAACAGATTTGTCACCAAGGAGAAGTTCAGGATGTACTCCCTAAACTCTATCCTCCCTCTGATCCAGACCGGCGACTGGCTAGCGTCCCTGGACCTACAAGAAGCGTACACGCACATCCGCATCCACAAAGCGCACAGGAAGTACCTTCGATTCCACGTGATTTGTTGTTTTGTGTACTTGGAATGTTTTTCCCTGTTCTTTAACTTCCAAGCTAGTCAGTAAGAGATTGTTTCAGCAAGTTGAAGTGGTTTTCCATAGATTAACTTGCTTTTTGGTGACTGATACTGCTGACCCTTTCTTTGACCAGTGAATTGAGCACCCCTGTTGCAGAGGACATGGAAAAGCACAGTCAAGCTTTTATAAGCAACTGTGTTTCACAAATGGTTAGGACAAACTTGCCAAACTGCAGATCTGGTTGTGGCCCTTATTGTACCACTGCAGACTTAGAGTATCCTCCAAGGTCTGGGTGCAGTGATGTAGCCTTCTGGAAAGCTGCTCCCAGTGCATTTTTCCTAGCAAAATAAGGTGTGGGTACCATACTGCAGGTCTGATTCATTAATACAGGAAGACCATTGATGAGTTTTAGCAGGCAACAAAAAAGATGCCGATTATAGAGTATCCCTTCAAAAAAATGCCCTGACCGTTCTTTAGCATAGAAGACAAGAGACAGGGTCACAAACTGCCAGCTCTGTCTCAGCCTGGTTCCTCCCGGATGAGGGTTGCAAATTTTAAAAACAGCTGACTGAGGCCTACAATGTCTCTTAGTAACTTACCTTCTGGGAAAGTGACATAAAACTTGGTTAAAGTTCTAGTCGCTGCCCCATGCCATTTCTTTAAGCCAAAGTAATTCAGAAGAATACAGACGGAGCAAACCAAGAGAATTGGATCTACCTTTCCTATACACTCCTTTAGTGTTAAGCTAGCATGCCAAGCTCAGGATGTATTCTTTCCTATTAGGCAAGAACACCTCCCTCTGCACTACATGAAACAAAGTTATTTTAAGAAATGAGTTGAACAGACACTGTCACGAATGATATAAAGCCCCTAGGTGCACAGCACTCCTTTATTAAAACGTAGTGAACAGACACTGCAAGAAAAACTGGGGAGGGGAGGGGTACCATTAACGTCAAGACAAGGAAGAACGATGGCAGGCTTCATAAATTAGGACCAGTGGACTGCTGTGCAACAGCAGTGCTTTGCTGATGGTATCATAGCCAGAAAAATGAGTCCCATTTAGGGTGTTGATCTGCCACTGCCATTTTCCCTATCAGACATGGATAAACACCGTCTCAAGTTGGTGGAGAGAAACCATGTATTCTGCAGGCTACAGCAGCAGATGCTGCCTTAGTGTCAGACTATGACTGCAAATATGGTGTGGATTTTGGTTTGTTTTTTTTCTCTTTTAACAACCTATAGCACTACTTTTGTTCTCACCAAACTCTAGATTTTCTTAAGCCTACATTTCTTTTATGTGGTTGAATGTAAAAATGCGGGAGGGGAGCTGCATAGGATAGCTTCCCATGCATTTTAGCACCACAAAATGACCTGTGACGGAGTCCACTTTGATTCTGCCCTCATTGCATCTGTAGTTCCAATTTCTCTGGACCAAAATCGGGACCAGCTCAGTCTATCTTTATTTAATTTCTGGATATACCACTTGGGCTGAGGCATACAAGCGGTTTACAACATACAATATAAGAACTGCAAAAAGGGAAAAAGGAAAGGAACGCCAATTAACTGACAGGACAGTGGAGGTAAAGAATAAGAAAGTACAGTGATGAAGAGTAGTAAGAGGAAGAACTTACAAACAGACCAGACTCAGGCTAATATCATGCTAAGAGTAATCGTGGTGGGGAGGGGTAGGTGGAAAGCTAATTCAAAGAGATGAGTCTTTAAGGCAGCTTTAAACTTGGAGGAGAGTTTGGAGCGGCGGGTGTGAGAGAGGGAATTCCAGTGCAGGGCTCAGAAAGAAGAAAGCTACACCCAGTGTGCATTTGAAGCAAGCCCTAGAGATGGAGGGGAGAGCTAAGCAATGTGTGTGAATAGAGCGCAGAAGACTGTGTGGGTAATGAAAATGCAGAAGGTCGGCTAAGTACTGAGGAATGGAGGAATGAATGATCCTGTGCGCAAACGTGAGAATTTTGTACTGAAATCTGAAGCAAATAGGTAACCAGTGGAGGCGGATGAGGAGTGGAGAAATGTGATCAAAACGGGAGGAGTGGGTGAGAAGGCGTGCTGCTGTGTTCTGAACTAACTGGAGTCTATGGAGCTGATATTGTGGTAGGCTGGCCAGAATGACATTGCAGTAGTCAATTTGAGAGATGATGAGAGCGAGAGGAGTGTAGTCAAGGAGGAGGGTGTGAGAAAGGGCTGTACTGCACGAACTTGACGGAGGTAGTAGAAGGAGTGACGAACCAGGGATGAAATGTGCTCAGAGAAAGAGGAGTCTAAAATAATACCAAGATATCTAAATGAGGAGACAAAAGGGATAGAGGTAGAGGTAGAGGAGAGGGGCTAAAGAGGAAGAGGGGACTCCAAAGGTGATCCAGGTGGCACTTGTTTTAGAAGGGTTCAGATGAAGATAGTTAGAGGACAGCCAAGTGTGAACTGTGGTCAAACAGGAGTTTAGCAGGGAAAGATCAGGGCAGTGAAGTCTGTGTGATGAAGGAAAAAACAGGGTTACTTACCTGTAACGGGAGTTCTCTGTGGACAGCAGGATAAGACAGCCACACCTGCTGTCGTCCTCCGACGGCACCGGACACAGAAGTGCTCTCTAGAGCTCAGATCTTTCTGAACATGAGCCAGAGGCCTAACCCACCAGCCCACCCCTAGCCAGCCAGTGAGTCTCAAGCTGTGCCCGGTGGGCCTGTGGCTAGGGGCGTGCGGAGGCCTACCTCGGCCTGGGGAGGTGGGTGGGATTGTGTGGCTGACTTATCCTGCTGTCCACAGAGAACTCCTGTTACGGGTAAGTAACCCTGTTTTCTCCTTGGACAAGCAGGATTCGTCAGCCACACCTGGTGCCTCCTTAGCTACGCTATAGCGCGAAGTTGCCGTGGAGAGGGAGGCCGAGTCTAGGTGAAGAAGGTTGTTTATTGTCGTTGTAAAACATGGTTACACGCATAAAACATTGCATACAAGTAACATCGTCAGCTGTCGCCCAAGGTCAAGGCCAACCTTGTCGGGACATGGCATTACATCAATTAACATGGCATTGCACACATTAGGTGGCCAACATGGCCGGAGAGGTCAACATCGTATCAGGTGGCCAACATGGCCGAACATCAAGGCCAACATGGCCGTAGAGGTCAACATAGTATTATACTGAATATCAAGGCCAACATGGCCAGCGCATACTGTCGGTGACTATCCCGGCGGTTTAGTCGCAGGTTTACAGGGTGCTGGTGGAGAGTACCGCCTGACCAAACGCAGTCCGCACCTGAGTGTCCAAGTCCAAGCAATAGTGTCGCTGGAAGGTTTGGACCGAGGATCAAGTGGTGGCTCTGCAGATGTCCCTCAGGGGAATGGAGAGGAGGTTTGCAATGGTGGCCGCCAGCGCTCTGAGCTGGTGCGGTCCCACATTCGGTGCCACTTGTGCACCCGCCCGTTTGTGGCATAAGCCGATGCAGTCGGAGATCCACTGGGCCCTGGTGCGCTTTGTGACTGGGCAGCCCGGCCTGTTGGGATCGTAGGATACGAACAGCTGAGAGCCCTTCCGGAGCGAGCCTGTCTTGAGCATGTAGGCTCGGAGGGCCCTGGTGCAGTCTAGTGTGTGTAGGCACTCCTCTTCGGGGGAGGAGTGCGGTTCAGGGTAGAATGTTGGTAGCTCAATAACTTGGTTTATGTGAAATTCCGAAGCCACCTTGGGTATGAATTTTGGGTGAGTGTGCAGAGTGGCTCTGTCATGCAGGATCTGGGTATACGGAGGGTGTGCCACCAGCGCCTGGAGTTCGCTGATTTTGCGAGCGGACATGATGGATATCAAGAAGAGCGTTTTCCATGTTAGGTGTTTCATCGAGGCTGATAGGATAGGCTCGAAGGGTGGGAGAGTCAACTGCTGTAGGACCAAGTTGAGATCCCATGCCAGGGCAGGGGCTTGTACTGGGGGTTGCAAGTTGTTGAGGCCCTTCATGAAGCTTGCCACCAGGGGTGAGGCAGCGATGGATGTGTCGCCCTCACGGTCGTGGAATGCCGCAATGGCTGCTAGGGTGTTTTTTAGCCCCGGTTTGGAGAGGGCCGTGAGGTACTGCAGGACGCATGGAATGGGGCAAGTCGATGGGCTTAGCCCTCTGGAGTTGCACCAGAGGCTGAATCGCTTCCACTTAAGTCCGTAGGATTTCCTGGTGGGGGGCGTCTTGCTGCGAGGATGATGTGTTGGACCTCCTCCGAGATGCTGAGTGATGAGAGGTTCATCCGCTCAACCTCCAGGCTGTTAGTGCAAAGGCCTTGAGGTTGGGGTGCAGGGTGAGATTGTTGTCCTGGGTGAACAGGGACGGTTGAAGAGGAAGGTGGAAGGGGCGCTCCAGTGTGAGGCGTAGGAGGGTCGGGAACCACATCTGGCGGGGCCAGTATGGGGCAACCAGGATGAGGTGGGCTTTGTCGTGGATCACCACCTTCAGTGTTTTGGAGAACAGAGGTGTGGGCGGGAATGCATATACTAGAGACCACTCCCCCCAGAACACGTCGAAGGCATCCAAAGCTACGCTGTGGGGTGGTGATCGTTTGGAGCAGAATAGGTTGCACTTCTTGTTCTGCTCCGTGGCGAACAGGTCGACCTGGGGTTGGCCCCAGCAATGGAAGATGTTGCTGGTTATTGCGGGGCTTAGGGGCCACTCGTGTGGACTCAGTTGTTGGCTTAATCTGTCTGCCAGGGAGTTCTGTTCGCCCGGCAGGTAGGACGCTTGTAGCCAGCAGTGGTTCTTTAGGGCCAGTGCCCAAATGCTGAGGGCCTCTTTGCACAAAGGTTGTGAACCCGTTCCCCCTTGTTTGTTTAGATAGAACATGGCTACTTGGTTGTCTGTCTGAATGAGCACCGATTTCTTGTAGATGTGCGTTTGGAAGGCCTGTAGGGTGTATTTTATGGCCCTGAGTTCCAGAAGGTGTATGTGGAGGCACGTGTCTGCCGCTGTCCAGGCTCCTTGCGTGCGTAGGTGACCCATGTGGGCTCCCCAGCCCGTATTGGATGCATCCGTGGTGATGGTGATCTGATGGCTGGGTTGTTGCAGATGTTTTCCCATGGTGAGGTTCTGTTTGGACGTCCACCAGCGGAGACTCTTCCTGGTCCGAACATCGAGAGTGATGCTGGTGGAGAGGGGCTGCTTGAGCTGGTTCCAACAGGAACATAGCCGCCACTGAAGGACGCGCATGTGTAGCCGCGCTAGAGGAAGTACTTGGGTGGTGGCAGCCATGTGGCCTAGGAGCCGTAGGATGGTCCGGGCTGTTGAGGCTGTCCGGAGGGAGACTTCCATAGCTAGAGCGGCCAATTTCTCTGCTCGTTGCTTGGGGAGAAACGCTCTTGCTGTTACGGTGTCTGTCGGCCCCGATGAATTCTAAGCGATGAGAGGGGACGAGATGTGACTTCCCGTAGTTTATCAGGAATCCAAGGTCGTTGAGGAGGCGGATGGTTTTTCTGACTGCCGCCTGTGTTCCTTGTGCTGATGGTGATGAGAGAAGCCAGTCGTCCAAGTATGGGAAGACTTGGATGCCTTGTTTTTGCAGGTATGCAGCTGCAACGGCAACACATTTTGTGAATACCCGTAGCGCAGGGGAGAGTCCGAATGGTAGGGCTCTGTATTGGTAGTGGGCTTGAAACCGTAGGTACTGTCTGTCCTCTGGATGGATCGGGACGTGGGTGTAGGCGTCCTGTAGATCCAGGGATGCGATCCAGTCTCCGGATTGGAGAAGTGGGAGGATCGAGCCCAATGAGTACATACAGAATTTTTCCTTGTGGATGAATTTGTTCAAGGCCCGAAGGTCGAGAGTAGGGTACACCCTTTCCGATTTCTTGGGTACCAGGAAAAATTTGGAGTAAAAACCCCAGTTGGTCTGGCTGGGGGGCACCGGCTCAATGGCCTGAGATGCCAGCAGGCGTATCAGTTCTTGATGCATCAGTAGTGGGTTTTCCTTAGCTTGGGGATGGTTTGTAGCGCTGGAAGGGGAAGGTCTGGAAGTGCAGGTGGTATCCTCCCAGACAATCTGTAGGGCCCACCTGTCTGTGGAGATTAGTTGCCAGGAGGCCGAGAAGGCAGTCAGTCGATCCCCCAACTGGGAGCATAGTCGGCTCCTCCGCAGGTTAATTGTCAAAAAGAAGGGCCGCTTTTCCCCAATTGGGGCAGTTTCTTTTGTTTTCTGTCCCTCTGGTGCTTCTGCTGGTGCAATGCGCATAGGAGGAATGGTATGCTGGCTGCTCGTAGCGAGGTGGCTGCCACTTGCGGTAAGAGTTGAACTTTTTGTGGGCCGGGTAGGATTTGCTGTTGTATGTTCCCTTGGTGTTGGAGCCACGCTCTAGACCATCTTCTGCAAGGGTTTGCAGGGTAGTGCAGTGGTCCTTCATGTCACTGACTGTGTCCTTGACTTTCTCACCAAAGAGTGACTCATCGTTTAAATGGGGCTTCTGCAATGTGTTCGTGGGTGTCCTCGCGCAGACCCGATGCCCTCAGCCATGCCAGCCTCCTGGTGGATATGGCGGTACCGGCTGTGTGTGTGGTCATCTCAAAGGCGTTGTGTATTGTGCTTATCATGTGTTTACCACATTCCTTGAGGTCCCCGATTGCTGAGGTGGCTTTAGCTTTTTCCTCGGCGGGGAGAGATGCTACCGTGTCCTTTAAGGTGGCCAGCAGGGAATCTTGGTAGAGTATATGCTGAAACTGGTGCGCAATTCTTGCGTTCAGCATTGCCCCTTGGAAGACCTTTTTCCCTACGTCGTCGAGAAGTTTGGGATCTCTCCCGGGAGGGGAGTTGGCATGGTTGTGCGACGACTTGATGCGTTTCAAGGCTGAGGACACAACAATGGAATGGTGGGGTAGTGGGCTTTTTCCAAACCCCGGAGCCTGTTGGACCTGGTATTTTGTATCCAGTTTGCGTGGGCACGCAGGAGCAGAGGCTAGGTTCTGCCAGAGTTTGGAAGGATTATCCAAATGGTGCTGGTGGACTGGTAGGGATGACAGGCGTTTTCGGAGCATTGAGGTACATGAGCACCTCTGGTCCAGCTTGTTCCGATGGTATAAGGCTTAAGGTGGATGCGACATTGCGCAGGAACTTGGGGTATGTGAGGGTCCTCTGGCGGAGCTGACAGGTGCAGTTCCGGGTTGGTAGAGGTCACCGTGGATCCTCCTGCCGTGGATGACGTTGACGCCATTTGGGTGTCCTTACTTGGGGGTTTGGATCCAAGTGCGGTCATTTCTTCCTCCTCCTCCTCTCCTGTGCTGAGGAGGGACGGAGACTCGGAGATCTCTGAAGTGCTGTCGTCATGCTGCGTGGAGCTGTGGATGGAGCTGCGAGGTCTATAGGGGTGGTTTCCGTGATACCCTCCTTTAGAAGCTTGGTGAGGCTGGACAGGAGTTGAAGTATAGCTCCCTGGTTAGGGAGCACTGTAGCAGTGGGATTTGCTGTTGGAATAAGCTGACCGCCTTGTGCCGAGCAAGATTTTGTAGGAGTAGCCTTTTTGTGTTGCCTGGATTCAGGGCTGTCTGAGACGTTTTGTTTCTGTCGTTGAGCTCTGTGGGACCTGTCAGGGCTGCGGGAGCTGCTGTGCTTCCTTTGGTGGTGTTTACCATGGTCTCGGCTTCTGTCCCTGCCCCGATGGCCCCGGCGATCGCTGTCTCTGCTCTGATCGCCGTCCCCTCCTCTGCTCCGATGGCTGTCTCGGGCCCAATGCTGCCTGCGATGTTTTGATGCCGGTGGGGAGACGGAGCCGACGTGTTGAGGAGTCCCTTTGTCAGCACTGGTACTGTGTTGCAGGGAAGCCCTTTCTGCCTGTCCAATCGGTGATTTGGAGGTGGGTCCGTGGGCAGAGCTTGCACCATGTTGTCCAGTAGAAACTGAAGGGGCGGAGCTACCTGCGATTACGTCGGATCCATGACATTGTCCAATGGCTGGGGATGGGGAGGAGCTTCCAGCAGTGATGTCAGCAGCATGGCAGCTTCCAGGAGCCTCGTGGAGAGCATGGTGATTCTGTTCACTGGGGGGGGGGGGGGGGGACCGGAGGGGGCTGCGGTGGGAAGGCTTGAGTTTCTTCACAGGTTTCCCGGAGGCATATTTTTTACTCACAGTGCCTACAGGAGCTTCTGGAGAAGCCGGGAGTCCTGCTGCCGGCTGACCGGGGATGGAAGCCCCTCGGGGCACATCCCGGGTTTGTAGAGAGGAGCCGGCTTGAACAGCAGAGCAGGGAGCCATTGGGGAAAACTCCGGGGGCGGCTGAGAGGAAGTCTCTCAGAGCATGGCCTCTCGATTTCAGCGCTCTGGGGGACATGTGAGAGCAGTGCTGGCAGTCGGAGACCTGGTGGTTAGCCCCTAGGCATCTCACACACAGGTCGTGGTCGTCGGAGCTGCTCATCTTTTGGGAACAGAGGCAGCATTTCTTAAATCCTGGCTTGGAAGGCATTTCTTACTGTAAGTGGATGTTTTCTTTCTTTCTTTCTTCTCTGGCTGTAGGAGAGCAGGGGTCCACGTGTGTATGGCACAGTGGAAGAAAAAAGACTGGCTGGTGGGTTGGGCCTCTGGCTCATGCTCAGAAAGATCTGAGCTCTAGAGAGCACTTCCGTGTCCAGAACCGTTGGAGGACAACAGCAGGTGTGGCTGACGAATCCTGCTTGTCCAAGGAGAATAATATTGTCAGCGTAGTAGTATGTGGAAATACCAGACTGCTGAATCAGTAGGGCAAGTGGGGCTAGCACTTAGATTCTAGGGTTATCTCATTACCTTAAAGCAGTCGTTCTCAATCCAGTCCTAGAAACAACCTAGCCTGGCTGGCTTTCAGCATAGCCCACTGAATATGCATGCGCATTCCTTATGCATTTTAATTATGGATTTCCTGACAATCCGACTGGCTGTGCATAGCCTAAGGACCAGGACTAGCACCATCGTCTTAAAGAAATCAGTTAGTGAAATTAGAACTATATCTTTATATGTGTAAAACCCAATCTCCAGGAACAAGCAGGAATGAGTCTTCACATATGGGTACGTCGGTACCGACGGAGTCTGCGCGGGAACGCTTCCCCGCATCCAATCAAGAGCTTTTGGAAGCATCCCAGCACGCCTGTGTGCTGCCTTCCCGCCTTTCCCAACTGCCTCTCCTCAGTTTTCGTTTTTCCGCGGAGCCGGCAGAACGTCGTCCTGTCACCGCAGAAAATTCTTGTTTTTATTTTTTAGTTTTTTTGTGGTCGCGGCTGTCTTCCCGACGCCACCAGTACCGCCGGCGTTTTCTTTTCTTTTCTTGAAAAATTTTCCTTTTCCAAGGGATATTTTTTCTTCATAGTGTCCCATGGCCTCTTAGGCCTTTTAGGCCTCTTCTTTTTCCTTCATGGAACCGCCAGACACTTTCTCCAAGAAATGTTCAGACTGTGGCGGTACAACTTTATTTTTAGACCCTCGAAGTCGGTGTCTACCCTGCTTGGGTCCTGACAACAGTTTGGTAAGAAGAGGTTTTCAACATCGAGGCTCCCTCGATACACGGTTGCCCTCCAACTTCAGGGCACCGTCCCCTTCTTCGTCCACACAGGATCAGATAACCCACAAACAGTCTGTTAAGACTAGCCAGTCCTCGAGTGGTAGGTCTCATGCGCAGCATGTAGACAGCTCCGGCCTTGCCCTCGAGGGCCCACTGGCTTCAAAACCCTGGCGGGAGTCTTCGGTCTCCAAAGCCTATAAGGGGTTTTTGGTTGTTCCTGGGGTTCACCCCCCACAGAACATACCTAAGCCATGTACGGTGATGGCATCCGCTTCGAGCGGTACCAATACCCCGGCATCGGCACTGGTGTTGGATGAAACACTCCTCACCAGGGATCGTCATCTGGTGTCCTCAGTACCTTTGGGACCGGTGGATACCCTTCAGATTGACTTTCCATTATCGGTACCAACGCTGATACTCCAACCGACGTCGGTACCCTCCAGATGTGCATCGATAGCCTCGCTTCCTTCGATGCCGAGTCTGGAATCAATCTCCAGTCTGGAGGACTGGGTACCGACTCGCCTTGGTACCGGCTCTCGACGGTATCGAAGGCTCGGTTCCAATGATTCAGATCTGCAACTCTTGGTTCCCCCGACGCCGATTGATTTGCCACTGGTTGCCCTTCCTTCACTGGTATCAGACACGGTACCGATGTCCTCATTACCTTCACAGTCGGTGCCTTCCATGCTTCGCTTATCAGGCTCTTTGCCCTCGATGCCGAGTTTGGAATCAATCTCTAGTCTAGAAGACTGGGTACCAATAGATTTTGGTACCGACACCGATCGATACCGGTGCTTCGGTTCCGAGGATAGCGGCCGGAGGTTTTCGGTTACCTCAGTACCGATTGAACTATCACCGATGACTGCTCCGATGTCTTTGTCGGGTTCGACTCCGACATCGGTACCGGTATCAGCATCGGTACCGGTACCCACAGTAGCATCGTCGCCAATTCCTGCCATGCTTTTTTCAACAGGATCACTCAATTCTATACCAAGCTTGGAGTCGATACCTGGCATGGACGATGTGGTAAGGATGGGGGCTGCTCCTGACAGCCAGTACCAGCAACCATCTTTTAAGCATTCCACACTGCACTCTGCAGGATCTTCTATTCCTATATATTTGGATAACTCTGTGGATGCTCAGGCTAGTTCTTTAGATCTACCCTGTCCAGGGGAGATTCCTGTTTGGGATCCCTCTTTTCAGAGTTTCCTCCTGGATATAGCAAGATCTCTTGCCATTCCTATTCCAGGACATGATCCTGCACAAGGCTCTGTTTCTGCCAAAGCAAAGGACAACATAATGCTTCCTTTGCATCATTCCTTGCAGGATCTCCTTCTAGGAATGTGGGAAACACCTTTAAGGGTACCCCCACCTCCCAGGGCAACTGATCTTTTATATCAGGTGCCCCCCTCTCCAGGGTTTCAAAAGACTCAACTTCCTCATCATTCCATAGTAGTGGAATCAGCAATGAGGTGGGTAAAGAGTAAGAAAAAACACTCTCCTTATCCGCCAGGTCGTGAGTCTAAGACACTAGATGCCTTTGGACGGCAAACCTTCCAGACATCTATGCTTTCTGCAAGAATTCTCTCATATATTTTTTATATGATCTTTCTCTTGAGGAGGTCACAAAGCAGTTACAACTTTTGACTCCTTTCCTTCCAGATTCTAGGAGTAAAGACTATTCTTCACTGCTTAAGCATATCCAGAATATTTTTTGGTTTCTTTCTCGTGCTTCCCTAGACTCTTTTGAGTCTGTTAGCAGAACTTCTGCTATTGCTATAGGGGCACGACGTAGAGCCTGGCTCCAGTCTTCAGACTTGGACAAATGGGCACAACAACGTCTGGGACATACTCCTTGCACTGGAGAAAATCTTTTCAACAAGGAGTCTTTATGTCAGGTTACTCAGTTATCCACTGATTTACCTGTTCCTAAGGTTTGTTCTACACCTTCTTCTGTCCCACTAGGTAGGAAATCTACCAAACTTTCTTCCCACAGGAGAAGAAGGTTTTATTCATCACTTGCCCATCATACAAATGTTCCCCAACAGGGGAGGCATCGTCCTGGTCTGAAGAATACAACCTCTCACCAGGCTCGGCAAACCCAGCATCTGCAGGGTTTCTGATCAATCATCATCAGATGCTTGTGACTCTTGGGGTTAGCATCTACAGTTGCTTCTTCTCAATGGAGGCACTCCACCGCTTCATTCTAACCCCTACACATGGATCCCTTTCCAAAAGATATCCATTTTTTCTATATTTCTATGAGCTGTCAGGATATTCATGCCTATAGGTCACAGGTTTCTCCTCTTTTTCCTGTTAAGGAAAGAAGTCTAACCACTATCAAATGATAGTTCCTGTGCCAGCATGTATCTTTCCTTTCTATAGACTTCCTACTTAAGTCTTCTTCAGCTCCATTCTCTCCACCCTCTTACCAAGTTTTTCTCCTGTAAGAGGGAATTATTTACTGGGAGACTTTTTCTTCAGGCTCCCTACTTTTCTCACTTTCCAGTGCGGAGTTACCTCCTCTGCTCAATCTTGCTTTGGGGCAGCTTATCAGACATGTCCAGAGTTTCCTACTCCTGTTCTTTCTGTTTTTGAACAGTAAGATTCTTTCTGCTGTCTTGCTAACAGCTGCCTCTGCAGGAGCTTTAATGTTTGGACCACTGGTTCTTGTCCACAAACAACCAGATTGTCCTCCACTAACATTCTGTCTAGTCTTAGTAGTGGCTCCAAGTCAGTGCTTCATCTCTTGGAGATCATCTCACTACAAGCTTTCTAGATTGTCTTCTATTCTGCCATCTTCATTTTCCTGAGTTTGGCAGCATAGTTGGCAGAGATACTGGCTCTCTAACAGCCAGTTCTATCTCCTCATTCTCCTGCATCATGCTCTCTGCATTCTACAGAGAAGCTTTCCACTATGGGCCCTTGCTAGAGAGCATGGGGTTTTTTTTCTCCAACAGCTATCCTAGCTGGTTAGAAAAGGCTTTTCAGTCATATCTCCCATGACTAGAAGGTTCTCCCTTCTTTTACTATCTCCTTTTTTGATATAAAGGACATAGGCCTTCTCTTACGTGAAAGCTCAAGGAGTTGCCAGTTCCCTGCTTTGGTCCATAGTATTCCCAATCGGGGATATGCTCGTACTCATGGTAAGAACGCATGATACCTTTGCCCTTAAGCAGGCCAACATGGTATCTCATCTCTAGGCGTCTTCTGTCTACTTACCATGCCAGAGTCCTGGAAGACTCGGGACTTGCTGGCTGCACTTTGACATTGTCCTTTGTTTTTCACGTAACAGTCCTGGTTATTTTTCACTAACTAGCATTCTTGCAGCTCATGACCAGGAGGAATAGATTCTCTATATGTCTTCTCAAGTAGGTTCCACCTCCTTGTTAGATGAATCTTTCCTCTCCACATATCCTATGTGATCACTGTGCTGTAGGCATATCTCTGTCTGTTTAATTGCAGACACCCATATGTAGGCCTACATATCCATATTTATTTTTGGTGTGTATTTTATGCCCTGCCATATCTCACTATAGATATATTCCTATATGTCTGTCTGTCTATATCTATCTATCTATCTATCTATCTATATATATATATATATGTATCTGTATCTGTTGAGATATTTTATTATAGATAGATATGTATCCACATACTTATCTATCTCACTGTCTATCCTCATATAGCTATATGATTCTGACAGAGGGGCTTTACCCATACTTATGCTATCTAGCAAGTTTGGGGTTCTACACACACAACCACTCCTGCGGTAGTCAACAATTTTTATACCATAACCTACCATAACATAAGCTCTCTGTGCCCAATATCTCTCCTAGCTTACCCCAGTTAGGAGAGACATTGTGGATCTTCAGTTAATCACAGGCTTAACGCCTCAGGCATTTGTCCTCTCTTTTTGGGATACAAG
Organism: Ichthyophis bannanicus; assembly: GCA_033557465.1. NCBI lineage: Eukaryota > Metazoa > Chordata > Amphibia > Gymnophiona > Ichthyophiidae > Ichthyophis > Ichthyophis bannanicus. The sequence continues at coordinate 63,190,167 of CM066045.1, forward strand.
GAGTTCCCACACCCTTTCTCCCCACAAGGACTGTACCTGTTTGTCCAAATCGGTTAGCCTTCTCTTTTTGCTCCTAAGAGTGACTCACTCTGCCTCCAAAAGAGCTAGGGGTTTTCTCATAAAGCCTTCCGCTGAAGGCCCACCGTTTTTGGACTACCCCAGTTTCCCTACTGGGGTTACCTGTTACCTTTCAAGATTCTGACCTCCACTGGTTTTCCTACAGGATTATTACCTCCACTTACAGTGAGGTCCTCTTCAAGGTTCCTCTACTAGGCTTCCCAGTAGATCCATGAACCTCCATACTTCTGTGAAATCCTGTCGGGGAGGTCCATATTGCAATATCTTTTGCAATATTATTGATGACCATCATCATCCACACATGGACTCCATCTCTGCAGTCCTATGCTAGCTTAGCTGTTCCACAACATCCTTCTTTCTTCAACTCCTACCCTCCATCCTCAGGATGCCTGGTGTTCTGGGAGATAGCATGTTCCAGCTGGGACTCCAGGCATCTCAGCTTGGGAGTCCCCATATGTGAAGACTCATTCCTGCTTGTTCCTGGAGATAGCACAGTTACTTACCTGTAACAGGTGATCTCTGGGAACAGCAGGAATAAGTCTTCACAACCCTCCCACCTCCCCAGGAGTTGTATCTCTATCTTTCCTTTCCTTTCCTCTCTCTCTCTTTGTCTCAGCTTTAAAACTTAACTGAGGAGAGGCAGTTGGGGAAGGCAGCAAGCAGGCGTGCTGGGATGCTTCCAAAAGCTCTTGATTGGACGCTGGGAAGTGTTCCCGCGCAGACTCCGTCGGTACCGACGTACCCATATGTGAAGACTTATTCCTGCTGTTCCCAGAGATCACCTGTTACAGGTAAGTAACTGTGCTTTACTTTCCTTCGTTTACCAATCCCTGATCTTTCCTAACCCACCGCCTTGGTTTCCGTTTTGCTTAAGTGCTGCTTCCATGATACAAGAAGAGGAGGTAGGGATGGGCACAGGTAAGAAAAATTAATTTTATTTATTTCACAACTTTTTCCTGATGGGGGAATATTTGATTTAACAAAATAAGTGTGAAACTAACAGATTAGTGTGCACTAAAAATTCCTTAACATGTGCTAAGCATGGTATTAAGGCACACTGAGCCAGTAAGCACTGTAAATCGATTTAGCACACACTAACTTTAAGATCTGCCTAGTGAGAAGTATAAAGAGTGATATCTGCAGAACGTAAGAGAAACTTTCATGGAATGAAAAGTGAATTCTCTAAGGTGGGCAGTAGAGGGCATCCTGCTCTTAGGCTATATTCATATTAGATCATGGCTCAAGTTAAAAAAACAATTCTTTGTGTACATTTTACTTTCTCCAGGAACAAGCAGGAAGTCAGCCTTCACGTATGGGTGACTGCGCCAACAGAGCTTGGCGGAGCATTTCCCCAGCTTTCACAGAAAGCCTTTGGGAATGCTACCATGCATGTGTGGTGCCCTTTCCGCCCAAGGGTGCCATCTTACTCAGTCTCCTTTTTCTGTGGAGCCCAAAGGACATATGTCCTGTTTTCCCAAAAAAATCTTTTAAAAATTATCCTCAAAAGTTCTTTTTTTCCCAGTTTGCATACCAGTTCCTCTTCCCACCTTGAGCTGGCGCCGTCCATGACACCATCCTTAGCTCTCCCCTTCTTTTTTGACGAGGCTTGCCTCGACTGGTGTTTGTGCCCTTTTTCGCCCGGGGGTCAGTGACTCCGACTGGGTGTCTCCCACCATGTCCCCTGGTGTGGTTTCAAGAAGTGCGACCACTGTGGTCAGACCTTGCTTGTCACAGACACCCATGACTGCTGCTTACACTGCCTCAGCCCAAACCATGACAGTGCCATCTGTGACTTGTGCTAGGCCATGACTCCTAGAACCAACAGGAAACAGAGTTGCAGGAGAAGCTATTCCTACAGTCCAAGTCAGCATCAGCTTCCCCGACGCTGAGCCCCAAGCCGAGCACAATCCCATGAGGCTTGGGCATTTTTGGAATCCCACAGCGGCGGCTCCTCCGTAAAGACCCTGGACCCTTCAAAGAAAAAGAAAATATCCTCAAAACCAGTTGAGGTTTCACCTCTGAAACGCAGTAAGGTCCCGTGGAGGGACTTGGGTAACTCCGAGCAGTGCTCCCTTAAGGTCTCTAAGAGGGAGTCCTTGACTGGCGGCAACCATGTGATGTCCTCGTTGAGGACACACTCGCAAGAGTGCCGGCTTCGGGCCCAAGACCCTCGTTGCCCACGCTGAAAGCTGCAGAGCCTCCTGGTATCAAGTCCAGGATAGTGGCCCTGAAGCAGAATATCTCTGCGATCCTGGCCTTACATCAGGCGTTGATGTCTGGTTCGCAAATGAACAACAAGTTCAATGTACTTATTGTTCAATTGTTAACCACTATGATTTCATGATATAGTGGTATAGAAAACACTCAAATAAATAAATAAATCATCTGCCCCGACAACCAGGCCCCTGACTGCGGGGGAGTCCCCGGGCATCAAGCCAGGCCCCGAGCGCCACTGGCCTTGGACCAGTCCTCAGCACCAATCGAGGTCCCGGTCCCGGTCCCGATCCCGATCTTCGGGTTTCTGGTCCTCCACGGCCTATTTCCGGAAGTCCAATCCAAGATCCACTGGGGGACCCCAGCTTCTCAGGACCGTCTTTGAGGCACAAGAGCTCCGAGCTTCGGAATCCTTGATGCCCTCAGGCTCTAACTGGGAGACCGACGTCGAGGCCTCCCCCAAGACGTCCATTGGTGCCGCTCCCCACCCAAGAATGTTGCTTTCCACGACTTTATATGGGACATGGCCTGGGCCCTCTCTGTCCTGACTGAGTCAGAGGAGGCCCTGTGCACTGAAGAGATTCTCCAGTATGAGTCCCCCACCAAAGGAGACTCTCATGGTGCCAGTGCAGTCCATCCTCAAGCGCTTGCTCATGTGGGAGACCCCGGCCTCGGCCCATCTATCATGTCAAGAATGGCCCGGATTTCCAAAATTCCCATCTCCCACATAATTCCATGATCGCAGAGTCCTCGATGCAAAACCATTATTAAAAGGGACACGGGATATCACTGCTTGACCCAATACAAGCATTGAGAAACCTGTGTCTTTTGGGGAAACTGCTAGGTACTTATGACCTAGATTGGCCACTGTTGGAAACAGGATACTGGGCTTGATGGTCTGACATATCTTATGTTCTTAAAAACTCAAAAGCCAGAAGAACTACTCTTCTGTCCCCCCGGGCAGGGAAGCCAGAGCCCTCGAAACCCTTGAGCGCAAGTGCTTCTAGGGATCCATGCTGGGCTGCTGGATACAAGCCTATGAGTTGTACATAGATATGTACCTCAAAGGCCTTATCCAAGAGCTGGCAGGCTTTTCTGCAAGCTTTGCTTGGAACCCCTTCAGAGGTTCCAAGCCTGACCACCAGGATTGGGACTGCTCAAAGTTCCACTCCCGCGCTGCATACGACAGCTTTGAATCTGCAGCAAGAGTAGCAGCATTGGGGCCCAGCGCCAGGCCTGGTTACAAACCTCTGACATCGAGCAATGGGTGCGAGAAAAATTGCTGGATGTCCCCTGCACTGGAGAAAACTTGTTTGGCATGCCCATGGCCGACAAAGCGGCCGAGATAGAGGCTGAGGTCGTAACCAGGCAAAGGCTCTCGAGGAAAACCTTGACCCTTCCCTGGAAGAAACCGTCAGTAAAGAGACCACCCTTCCCGAGGAAGAAGGGGCCTTTCCACCAGGGCCACTACCAGCCCTTCTTGGGGCAACAGCAACAGGGCCCCCAGCCCATGAGCCGAGGAAGCCAAAGACCCAGAAGCCACAGACACCAGCTCCCACCCAGCCTGGGGGGAGCTTTTGATTCTCTGGGCAGGACCTCCTCTCCCCTGGGAGACTCTCCCCAGTCCACAAGGGGCCGCTTGGCACTTTTTGCCTACAGGTGGGCCAGGGTCACCACAAACCAGTAGGTCCTACAAGTAGTAAAGGAGGGCTATCTCCTCAGGTTCCAACAAACACCAGGGTTCTTCCCAGAAGAGCCGACGCAGCCTCTCCTTCACCAGATCTTCTCCTGCTCCCGTCAGAGCTCAAGGGTTTGCTCAGGGACAAGGCCGTAAAACCTGTCAGACAACTGTGGGGAAAAGGTTTCTACTCAAGGTATTTCCTTGTCCCCAAAAGAACTGTAGGCCTCAGGCCGATATTAGACCTGAGAAGCTTGAACAAGTTTCTGGTGAGGGAGAAGTTCAAGATGCTGTTCCTTGGAACTCTGCTGCACTATCTCCACCAGGGAGATTGGCTGTGCTCCTTAGACCTAAAGGATGCATATACCTACATTCTGATTCACACCTCCCACAGACAGAACTAAGGTTTGTGGTTGGAGAAGAGCACTACCAGGACAGAGTACTTCCATTTGGCTTGGCATCCTCGCCCAGAATCTTTATAAAGCGCCTGGTGGTTGCGACCACCTATGAGTGCTTACAAGGGGTCTTCGTTTTCCCCTATCTGAATGACTGGCTCATCACAGGCAGCACGGCCCTCAAGGCCAGTCATGCCGCAGGGCGAACAATCTGCCTCCTGCAGCACCTGGGGTTCATCATCAACTACCCCAAATTCCAACTCTCTCCAGCCCAAAACCTGGAATTCATAGGCTCCCAGCTGGACACGTTACAGGTCAAGGCCTCCCTTCCAGAGGAGAGGGTACTTTGCCTCATGCAGCTAGCGAGAGAGGTACAGACTAGCCTGTTAGTACCGACTCGCTGCCTCCTCCTGTTGCTGGGCCACATGGCCTCAACAGTTCACATCATGCCCCTAGCCCACTTACACATGTGGGTGGCCAGTGGTGCCTCCGCTCCTAGTGGACCCAAGCCACGGGCAGGTTACGCAACAGGGTCAGAGTCACCCACCAACTGGTGGACCCTCTCAACTAGTGGCAGTGCTTGCGCCACCTCCAGGAGGGGACGCCATTCCAGGCACCTGCACCACAGATGGTCCTAACCACAGATACTCCCTTTTGGGTTCGGGAGGACACTTGCAACCAGCTGTCTTGAGTGCAGAGTTCTGCAGATCAACCTTCTGGAACTCGGGGCCATTTTCCTAGCCCTGCGAACATTCCGCCACTTCCCGTGCAACCATCCTTTGCTGATCCAGATGGACAAACAGGTTACATGTTCTATGTGAACAAGCAAGGGGCACGGGTTCGTACTCCCTCTGCCAGGAAATGATGACTCTCCTGGCCTTTATAGTACGCCATGGAATGCTCCTACAAGCAATATACCTTCCAGGCCAGAACAGCAGCTTGGCGGACAAACTCAGCAGAGTCCTCTGCCCACATGAATGGCGTCTGCACCCCAAGGTGGCGCAGCGACTCTTCTACCTCTGGGGCAGGCCTGAGATGGACCTGTTTGCTTCCCCAGACAACATGCAGCTGCCTCGCTTTTCTGCTCACACCAGCCGCATTTGGCGAGATTAACAGTGAATGCCTTCCCGATCCCAGATGGAGCCGACAAGCCTGATTCCTCGTGTTGCTCTCCCTGTTGGTGGCACTCCTGGTCCCGCTGGGTCTATCCCAGGAGGAGGGCTCCCTCCTGCACCCCAACTTAGGATCGCTAGCGTTGATGGCATGGCTGCTGAAAGGGTAGCCTTGGCTCCCTTCAGTCTCCCAGGAGAAGTCGAGAAGATCCTGTTGGCCTCCCGAAAACCCTCCACCGGACAGGCGTATGCCTTAAAATGGAGGAGATTCTCCGTCTGAAGGGAGAACTCTTTCTCCTTCCACATGCAACTAGTACTACAATACTTGCTGCACTTCTCGCACGCCAGCCTAAAGTCTAATTTGGTGAGGGTACACCTGAGTGCCATAGTTGCTCATTATCACCCTGTAGAGGGAAAATCCCTCTCAAACCAGCCCCTGCTCTCCAGGTTCCTCTGGGGCCTCCTACTATCGAAGCCCCCTCTCTGCCCTTCAGCGGCGGAATGGGACCTTAATGTGGTGCTCTCCCAACTCACCAATCCACCATTCAAGCCCCTGACCACCTGCCATCTGAGGAGATACCTCTCCTGGAAAGTGATTTTTCTGGTGGCCATTACATCCACTCAAAGAGTGAGTGAACGCCAGGCCTTGGTGGCGGATTCGCCATATACAAGGTTCTATAAGAACAGGGTAGTGTTCCGCACACATCCCAAATTCCTTCCCAAGGTAGTATCCCCTTCCACCTTAACCAGGAGGTGGGTCCTCCCCACCTTCTTCCCACAGCCCCATGCTGGCAGGGAGGAACTCATCTTGCATACACAAGACTGCAAGTGGGCCCTGTCCTCCTACCTGCAGAGGACCCAGGCCCATCGCAAAGCTCCTCAGCTCTTTGTATCATATGACCCTAGTAGACTGGGGCTTCTGGTAATGAAGAAGACTGTCCACAAGGGTGGTAAACTGCATTGCCCTCACCTATGAGCGAACGGGCCTCTCCCTTGAGCACCGGTGCCGGAAATCTGCAGGGCCGCTACATGGTCTTCAATTCTGCATTTGTAGCTCATTACTGCCTGGAGAGCGAGTCCCACAGGGAACGTGCCTTCGGCCAGGCAGTACTCCATAATATTTTTGTGGTGTAGGCAACTCCTGCCCTCCAACCCTTCCGAGTGCTACAAGGAAGATGACCTTCAAGGAGAGGTACCTCAAATGGCAGACAAGAAGAGAAGCAGCAGTAACCAGGGTTGCCTGGGCTTCTGGTGGGCTATCCTGTGACTTGGGGGTCTTTTGCTTATGGGGGCCATGCCCCTGCCCCTTGTGCTCTGGGGCCAAGAAGGCCTGGAACCGTGAGGTGTTGCCAAAGCCGCCCCTTTTTTCTTGGGAAGAAGGGCTTCTTTCCCTGGGTCTTCTTACGGGGCTGCACAGAGGTCTTTTTTGAGAATCTGGTCCTCATTAGGAACTCAGTCTCTATCTCTGCTGTTTTGTCTGCCAAGGATTTCACAAAGAGGTTCACTCTGATGCAGGGGACATTGACAGGTTTGTCCTGAACCCATTGTTCAAGGTCAGACAATTGCAGCCATGCCTGGCATCTGGCCCCAATGCTGGCGGTGGCCACCCTGGCTGACGACTCAAAGCTGTCACAAGCTGCTCAAGACAGGAACTTTGAGCACTCTTTGACCGCCGAAGCCCTAAGATCATAAGATATGCCATACTGGGTCAGACCAAGGTCCATCAAGTCCAGTATCCTGTTTCCAGCAATGGCCAATCTAGGTCATACGTACCTAGCAGTTTCCCCAAAAGAGACAGGTTCTACAATGCTTGTACTGGGTCAAGCATTGATATCCTGGGTCCCTTCTTAATAATGATTTATGGACCTTTCCTCCAGGAACTTGTCCAAACCTTTTTTAAACCCAGCTACATTAACAGCCTTTACTACATCCTCCGGTAACAAATTCCAGAGTTTGATTACACGTTGAGTGAAAAAAGATTTTCTTTTATTAGTTTTAAATAGTTTACCCTGTAGCTTCATTGTATGTCCCCTAGTCTTTATATATATATAACAGCCCCCACATACTGAGGGACAGTATGAAGATATGCAAGCCCACTGTCTGGAACCTCTTAAGAAGGTAAAAACCTTTATAGCATAGACAGTTAGGGAGATAGTATGTAATTCACATGGGAGATGTGAAGGAGAAAGATTCATCTAACAACAAGAAGGTGGAACCTACTTGAAAAGATATATAGAGAATCTATTTCTCCGGGTTAAGAGGGTGCAGGAATGCTATCCAGTGAAATAACCAGGATGGTTGCGTGAAAAACCAGTGGATAATAGCAGTCTGTAGAGAGCAAGTCGTGAGTTCTGTAGAACTCTGACATGGTAAATGGACAGAAAACACATAGAAGGAGATACCAGGATGACCCACTGGAGGGACACAGGGGTATCATGCGTTACTAGTAGAATATGTGCTGTCCATGAGGAGTAGGATAGCATGAGGCCAAACTGTAAGGAAAAAGAGAGTTTATTCCTGCAGGATTGGGAAACTCCTTGGACATTCACGCAGAAAAAGCTTATATCCTGTATTATAACAGGAGACAAGAGGGTGTGGAGAACCCTCACAGTCATGGAAAATGACTGATAAGCCTTTTCTACTATATAGAATAGCCATCAGAGACAAAGTTCAATGCTCTCTAGCAAGGGCCCATAGTAGAAAGCTTCTCTGAAGATTGCAGAGAGCATTATGCAGGAGAATTAGGAGATAAAACTGACTGTAGGTCAGCTGTGTTGCCAAATCCAAGGAAATGGAGATGGCCAGAAAGAAGATAATGTGAGAAGCCTGAAGCGAGTAGGATTATCCAAGATAGATGAGGACTATCTTGGAATCACTACTAAGGCTAGACAGACTGGAAACTTGTGGGAAGTACCAGTAGATCAATCACTGGAACTCCTGCATGAACAGCAACTGAAGGAGACAGCAGAGAGAATCTTCCTGTGAAACACAGAGAGAACAGACAAAGGGAGAGGAAATAATCCTGTCCCTGTCTGATAAGCTGTCCAGAGAATTTATTCAAAGAAAAAACTCTACACTGGAATGAAAGGTGTACAGTATGGTACCACTCATTCAGGAGAAAACCTGGCTGAGAGGGTAGAAAAACAGGAACTGAAGGGTGACTTACCATATGGTGAGTCAGCTGAAGAAAAAAATGTTCATGTTGGGACAGAAACTATCATGGGAATAGTAGTTAACTTCTCTTCTTGGTAGGAAGAAGAGGAGAAATCTGTAACCCATAGACAAGAATATCCTGACAGCTCAGTACATCCTGAAGAAAGGAAGCCATGTGTAGAGCTTTAAAGAAAAGAAACAGTGAACAAACTTCTGCTAAGAAGAGGTTAGCTGTAGGTTGCAACCTTCAGGAACCTATGGTTGCCGGGTATGCTCAGACTGGTTAGAGTTTAGATTCTTCAGACCAGGACGAGGTGTCCCCTGCTTGGGTACATCTGGATGATGGGCAGGAGAAGAGTGAAACCTTCTTTTCTTAGGGAAAGAAGGTTTGGTAGGATATTTCCTACCTCCTGGGGAAGAAGGCGGCTTAGGATGGTCCTTAGAACCAGGGAAGTCAGTGGAGCAATGAGCAACCTGACGTAAAGCCTCCTTATTGAAGAGATTTTCTCCAGTACAAGGAGAATTACCCAGTGTGTGTTGTGCCCATCTGCTCAAGCCTGGAGCCAGGCTCTACGTCGTGCTCCTATGGCTATAGCAAAGGTTCTGCTAACAGACTCAAAAGAAACCAAGAGAGATTCTGACTATGACTAAGTAGTAAGGAATAGTCTGCAGCCTTAGGCTCTGATAGAAAAGGAGTCAAAAGAGATAATTTCTTTGTGGCCTCCTGGAGAGATAGACTCATATAAAAAATATAAGAGATAATCCTTGATGCCAGCATAGATGTTTGGAAGGATTGATATCCAAAGGCATCAAGTGCTTTAGATGCACGACCTGGCGGATAAGAAGAATGCTTCTTGCTTTTTACCTTCCTCATTGCTGATTCCACTACAATGGAATGATGGGGAAGTTGAGTTTTTTGAAACCCTGGAGAGGGGGGCACCTGATACAGAACATCAGTTGCTGTAGAAGGTGAGGAAACCCTTAAAAGTGTTTCCCATATTCTCAGAAGAAGATCCTGCAAAGAATGATGTAAAGGAAGCATTATATTTTCCTTTTCATCAGGAGAGCCTCGAGTAGGATCACAGCCAGGGATAGGAATAGCAAGAAATGTTGCCATGTCAAGGAGAAATTTCTGAAAAGAGGGATCTCCAATGGGAACTATCCCTGGGTAGACTAAGGTTGAAGGAGCAGCCTGAGCACCAGAGGATGTACTGGTCTGGTGCAGAAGAAGAACCCCACTAGATGGATAGTGGTACTGGCAGTCACAATTTGAGGCAGTCAGTACTGCATCGTCCATGCCAGGTATCGATTCCAAACTAGGCATAGAAAGGATCGATGGTGCCGATGTAACTGCAGGAACCGACATCGATACCGGTAGCTGAGTCGGAATCGGAGACGGTAACGCCATCGAAGCAGTCATCGGAGGCTGCTCAAGTGGTACCGAGGCAACCAGAAACGCTTGGTGAATATCCTCGGTACTGCGTATCCGGAAACGATAAGGGTCGGTTCCGAGACGCGTCGGTACCCAGTCATCTAGACTAGATATCGATTCCAGACTCGGCATCGAAGGGAGCGAGTCCATCGATGCATGTCTAGCGATGTTGTCGATACAGGAAAGTCAATCTGGGTCATATCGATCGGTCCCGAAGGTACTGAGGACGCCAGATGACGATCCCTGGTGAAGAGTGGATCACTCAACACTGGTGCCGATGCCGGGGTATCGGTACCGCTCGAAGCGGATGCCACCACTGAGCATGGCTCAGATACAGGAAAGTCAATCTGGAATGTATCGATCAGTCCCGATGGTACCGAGAACGCCAGATGACGATCCATGGTGAAGAGTGGATCACTCAACACCGGTGCCGATGCTGGGGTATCGGTACTGCTCGAAGCGGATGCCACCACCGAGCATGGCTCAGGTATGTTCTGTGAGGGGTGAGCCCCAGGAACAACCTGAAACCCCTGAAATGCTTTGGAGCCTGGAGACTCCCGCCGGGGTTTTAATGCCAATGGGGTCTTGAGGGCAAGGCTGGAGCCGTCATCATGCTTGGCATGAGACCTACCACTCAAGGATTGGCTAGTCTTAACAGACTGTTTGTGGGTTACCTGATCCTGTAGAGAAGAAAAGGCCGGTGCCCTCATTCCAGGAGGGAAACTCGAAAGAGGGAAGTTCTTCTCACAGTTTTGCAGCCTGATTGTTCAGGGGAAAAAGGGTCAGGACCCAAACAGGTTAGACACCAGGCATTGGAGTCTAAAAAGAAAACTGTGGTTCCACAGTGAAGGCATTTCTTAGGAGAAGAAGGCTCCATGATGGAGAGGCCTTGCAGGCCCAAAAACTGAGGGAAAAATCTCCCTGAGTTTAAGAAAAAGAAAAGAAAAGAAAAACCCACCGGCGGTACTGGTGGCGGTGGGAAAAACAGCCGCAACGACAAGAAAACAAGAAATAAGGAATTTAAAGAAAAAAGTTTCTGCGGTGACAGGAGGACGTCCTGCCGGTTCCGTGAAAAAACGAAAACTGAGGAGAGGCAGTGGAAAAGGCGGGAAGGCAGTGCGCAGGCGTGAGGGATGCTCCCTAAAGCTTTCTGATTGGATGCTGGGGAGCATTCCTGTGCAGGCTCCGTTGGTACCGACGTACCCATATGTGAAGACCCATTCCTGCTTGTTCCTGGAGATAAGGTCTTTTACACGGTTCTTTAAGTACATGTGTAATGCCAATGGTGCGTTCTTTAACTGTGGGTGGAGAACAGGAGTACCTGCCTTAAATACAAAGACATAGGGCTGGTGTAAATACTCACAGCCAGAATTAACACGACAAATTGCACCCCTCTTTTATAAAGAATGCATGTGCATGAAATTACTAAATTGGCATAAAATACATACATAAAAGCATGCACTAACTATGCAAAAGTTCCTAAAATTACCCTCTTAATATACAACTTGTGTGGCCCAACTCCGGGATGCTCAGTCACCTTCTGACTTTTCAGTTACATCTCCTTTGACCGCCCAACTTCAGGCTCTACCTGTGTGAGGTTTGCAGTGCACCTCAGGACAAAAGGGCCCTCCATCCTCAGATGTTCTTAAAATGGCTTCTCTTACCCCCAAAGCAAAATTGGTTCTTTGGCATATTTCCTTTGCACCACAGAGAGACTGCGGTGTTGCCCTGCTGAGGATTCTGCTGCAGCTGTTGTGGGGGTGCGTTTCCTGCCCCGCTCACTTCTCCAACAGAGGCTATAGGAGGTGTGAATACAAATAAGAATGGGGGGGTGTAAAATAGAGAGAGTGCAAACTTGAGTAGTACACTTCTGGCCCGCTCAAAAATTTAATCCTCAGAATTTGTACTTTTAAAGTGCTTTCTTCCTGTGCCCTCCCAATTCTGATACTAAATATTAGATTGACAGTCATGGTTTATCTACATCTTGCTTAACTTTGACCAAGGCCAAGGAGCCGCAGCTAATGCCAGAAGAAGAAGAGGGGAAATTATTTATAAATTGATGAAAAGGTGGAAACAGCTCTCCTTGAGGTTGGCAGCAAAGTGGAAACAGTGGCAGACCAGGAAGTTTTTAGTATGAGCTTTACTTAGCATAAAGAACAGAACAATATCTCGTCACATCTACCGTTTCAAAGAAGTCATCAGTAATTAATTCCTGCCTATGATTGTAGCATGAGCATCATATATATACAGAACAGAGAATGGGACCACCTTCTGGTCCATCAGAGAAAACAAATAATACATTTTTAACAACAGTTGCAAGATTTCTTCCTTTCCTTACATTTTGCTTAAAATTGTCAGCTGGAAATTTTTGATTTATCCTGAACAAGTACAAGGAAACTTGTGTGCCAATTATCCTGTGTCAGAAATCCATAAGACAGTATCTGGGCAGCCAAAGAGCAGAGTGATGCAACACTATCACCGAAACCTTAAGGAGTATGGGAAGGAGGGACAGATTTTTTTTTTCGGACAACCACCTCACACAATTTGGTGGCTGTATGGATTATTATAGAAACTGATAATAAGCGACCAAAGTGGTCTGAGTGTCAGATTAAATATTGGTCTTGTAAAAATACAAAAAGTTAAAGATTAGAAGGCCTGAGGAGATGGCATAAGAAGCCGCTAGGGAAATTATTTAATTAAAATGACAGAACAGGATCTCAATTCAAAGAGAACAGAGATGTTAAACAGTATTTTATTTTTTTTGAGCCTAGAAGTTTCTCCTTTAACTCAATCAGAATCCGTGCTACCATCAGGAACTTTCATTCATAACCACCCAGGAATTTTCCTCCTTATTTTAAGAGACCCACCCTCTCACCATTCCTAGTCTGGTTGGTGCAGTAATACTCCTGAGGCTGGGAAACAGGCACCAGGGCTCTATACTGGAACCAGATATCATGTATTCCTGATCTGGCCACCATGTGTCACCCTTACTGGTAAACAACTTCCTCTCCACAAACAGGCTGATGCAGAGAACCGGTGCTAGACTCGCACTGAATCGACTTTTTACATGCCCCGACAACGCACACCTTTTAACCCATGATGCAGCAAAGATAGGATATGCAAATGAAGGATGCAGTAACTGTGCACATGCAAATGAGTTAGTTACCTGTTAAACTGGGAGAGCAAACCAAACACACGCGCACAAGAAGTCTGTGCTAGTTTGGCATGCTCTCCCAGAGAAACGGGCACCGTGTGTCTAATCCTGCATATCATCCCAGACAGTATTTTGATGGCATCGGGAAAAGCCCCTGATGCCATCAACATACTGTCGGGGGCTGGTGCCCCAACAGAAAGAAAATCCCTGGTATTCCAGCAGCCCAGATCCTCCCCCACCTGACAGCATTTTGATGGCATTAGGGATGATCGCAGCATTGGGTAAAGCCTCTGCTGCCATCAAAATACTGTCGGGGGTCAGTGCCCCAATGGAAAGTGACTACTTGGTGGTCTATTGACCCCTGTACCCTCCACCCCAAATTAAAATAAAATAACCTGGGCAGGAAGGGGACCATGCATGCGTGGTGCATCGCCCAAAGGCTTTCTTTGAAAGCTGGAAGAAGCTTCAGCACAGGGCTCCATCGTCACCCATATGCAAGGATTGACTTCCTGCTTGTGCCTGGAGAAATGGTGTTATGCTGGTCTTTAGCCAATAAATATCTATTTCAATTGTTTTACAGTGGGGGCATTTTAACAGTTAAAAGTTAAAATCAGAAGCCTTTTTTGTAATTACCGATGCCAACTGGCAGCTAGAAAGAGGTTAACAGAAGACATTCTTGATAGTCCAAAGCCAACCAATGTAGTTTGTTAGCACATGTGACACTTCATTATATCTGGCTCCAAATCCCTGAGTCTGATTTCCGGCCTTTGGACAAGGCTGGGAAAACCAAAGAGGCAGTGTTTGCCGTTCCCAGAGGGAATTTCTGCTGCTGCACAATGGCAACACTCAGAGGCCAAATTTGAGGGACAAGGTGGACCAGATTCTTTGATTTCATCTCATTCTTAGACTGACTAGAACACATCAACATTCAGGACAGCTATAAGGCACTGAACAGCAATCCACAAGCATTTTTTCTCTCTCATAGTTTTCACGCCAGTCTTGATTGCTAGTTCCATGTTAAATTCATGGCAACAAGCTGACACCTGCACGAGGACACTAAAACGTTTCCCTTGAGTATCCAGCTGGTTGGCAGTCTCAGTTCTGTTGCATGGGCTTTCTCTTTTCCTGGACTATTTTATGTCATGGTGCATACAAGCATGTTTACCAAAATGGCGCCTAGGCATTCCCAGTGGCACGGTTACAGTGTATACACATTTTATAAGATAAGCAAGTTCATACACATGTTTACATCTTTGGAGGGAGGGAGGAGTGGCCTAATGGTTAGGACACAGTACCTCAGGATGGAGGGCCATGGGTTCAAGTCCCACCTCGGTACAGCAATCTCAGGCCAGAGAGACTGGGGTTTCTAGTCCTATAGGCAAGCCACTTATCCCTCTGTTGCCCATAGACTGTGAGCCCTTTGGGGACAAGGGACTATATCAGTACCTGTTTGTAGTAATTATATAATGTAAACCACTTTGATTGAAGGATAAAGCGGTATAGAAAACTGGATAAATAAAATTAATTTGAGAGTGAGAATTTGTGAGCAATCCAGGCTAGTTCCAAGGGCCTTCTTTACAACCTTCTAGAATAACAGCTCTCAAAATGTAACACAGTACGGACTGATGAAGAGCAAATCTTCATGAGAGTCCTATGGAGACAGACTGGCCCAGTGATTCAATGACCATGCTTTGCATTACTACCCAAGGGGGGGGGGGGATAACAGGAGTTGATTCCCAGCTCAGCCTTTGTTGGCAAGAGATAGGGATGCTGTAGGCTCCTGGTCATTGCACAATGGTGACTCCTAGTGGTTAAAGTCAAGGCTCACTATTGCAGGATACAGAAGGAGCCCCAAAATGAGGGCCATCGCTACGATGATTGGACTAAAGGAGGTTAGGATAGAAAAGAAAAGAAAAAAAAGGAGATAATGGCCCCAGGTAATTGCAAATGAAGATCCATGGTGCCAGATTCAAGCACAGATTCTGATTGATCTGGAAGCCTAAAGTCGCAAGAGGAAACTACCAGGTCAAAAACAGAACCACCAAGGAGCTCACACTGATGTGCACAAAGCATGAGCACAGCACCGAGAGATGAAGAAAGGCGTATGAGAGAATGTCCTGAAAACACAGGGTCATAAGAGGTGCACATTTATTTTTAAAATGTAAGTAAAGTAGGGAAGAGAATATACTGGGACATAAAATGAAAATGGATTTGAACAGAATCCAAAAAAGAAAATCAATAGAATAACAGAAAAGTTGGGCTTTTGTGTACCGTAAACTCCTGTTCTACTAACTCCTGCAGCAGTCAGGATCAGTGGTGCTGAGACCAGCCGCTTCTAAGTACAAGTTGCATCTTGGTAGTACTTGTCCCTTCCCCTGCTGTAGATCTTCCTGCCCTATCCTAATCCCTCTCTCCAGCAAGTCATGATTCCAAAAGTCTCCTTCCCAGATAGCACTTGTAGGGTTGCGTTGTGTCTTCATATTCACATACCTTCTCTTCGTTGCCAAGAGCCCTGACAGTTTCAGCAAGACTCAACCCAGTATTGCTGTTGATGTTGCCGGGGCAGGGGTGTCTATTTTCCCTCTTCAAGCACTCGGGCAATGCCGCTACTGCTGAGGTCCTTCTTTGCTTGGAACCAGCACAAGACTGGGGAGGAAGGACCCCTGCAGCGGCGCAACTGTTGGGGAACCCAAGAGTACCAAATACCAGGCAAGCTGAAATGTTGTAATTATTATCTATCACTGCTGCTTTAAAATCTAAATCCTCTGCACCAGGTCCAAAAAGGATAATGGGAAATATTGGAAGGAAAAAACTTAAGCTAGCATTGGTAGAAAACCGTCAGTTGTCTACAATAGTGCAAGACGCTCTTTGTCATATTTTTTTTTTTTTTTGACTGCACCTTCCCAAAGTTGCCTTCCTGGCTGTATGTTCTCTTTCTACCAGTTGATGTCTTCACCTGCCAAAAGACGAAACCTGCAAACATTTTGAAAAACGTTCTTCCTGGCCGATGGTAGTAGCAGCATGTTCCTGATGATGATAAGAGTCTAAACATTAGCATCGAACATGGGGACATTCACTGCCATTTTGGATGAACTGGGTTTATTTCTACTCGGAGCAGCCTATTCATAAAGTCTCTTTGTAACAATAGGCTGTCTTGATTAAAAAATAATAATTAAAAAAAAAGCAACTTATGCTCCTCTCACCAACTAACAAAAAAATATACCCAGTATGTACAAGGATTATATGGTGTGTCCTGGAAAGAGTTAGTAGGAAAAGCCTTTGTGGCTGTAGTGCTGTGAGGAGATGTCCTGAACATAGGCTGCATTCTCATCCAAGTGGGAGAGGGGCACCGTGTCTTCTTCGCTCACCTGCCGCTCGAACTCTGACCTCAGGGTTGGGCGCTGGTTGTCTGGGAAGGCCAGGGAGAAGAGTGCTTCTGGCTCGCACACAAATTTGTAAACATAGCGTTCTCCAGCAACCTGAGGAGACAGAAAAACCATGAGCACAGTACACCCCAACATCGTAAGAGTGAGCGTTGTAAGGAAGCCTCCATTTTGGGAAAAAATTATCTCAAATACCCTGCTTTTATTGCAAAGGAGAAGGAAATATGGTTGGATGGGGTAGACAGGAAGGCAGCACAATGTATTGTAACAAAAATATCATTTTTTTGTCTTATAGTTCTCCTGCTTCCCTGTTCAGCTTTGAAATTTCTTTTTCTCCCACCTTTGTACCCTGTTACAGATGCTGTGAGCCCCAAAGGCTCTCCTTTAAATACCCTTGTGTGCTGCCCTAATCCAGCACAGGTGAAACTAAAGCCAGGACCTTAACACCACCGTCCCTACCTATCCCCTTTCCACTGCCCACTTTCCCATTGTGTATCAAGGCTCAGACATCACGTCAAACACCATTACCCCCATAAAGAACAGCATGGTCTGGGGCAAGCCTCCTCTAAGAGCTAGAAGCACTGACCGCGCATGCAAACTGGGGCCAGTTTTGAATGGGCATTGTGTTTCAGGGCCCAATACTACCAGTTGTTCAGTTTGGGCTTGTGTGTGTGTGTGTTGTGTTGTATGTATTGTATTGTGTGTGGTGGGGCAGAAGAATGCCAAGAGCAGTCATTTTAGACTGATTTATTACTGAATTGCTTTAGGTTCTTTTATTTGTATTTATCTGTTTTATGTATGTGCTTTTGTTACCCGCACAGATGTATCCACGATTTGCATACAAGCCTACGAAATGAAATGAAAAGTGAACCAGAGGGCAGCTGCCTCTGATGGTACCTTTTGCATAATACCCTTCTCATAGTAGTACCGAAGGGATCGGCTCAGCTTGTCATAGTTCATGGCTGGACGGTTCTTCTGCAAGCCCCAGAGCCTGGCAACCTAGAACACAAGCACAGAGGCATCAGAATGGTGGCGGCAGTGACAGTCACAACAACAACTTCAGAGCCTAACCATGGCTACACTGCCACCATGTGCTAGTCTCTTCACAACAGGCCCCTAATGTCATTTACTCCCCCAAAAGCTCCTTACTACTGTACAGGTAGTTTGAAGTGCAGTTATTTAGAAAGAACCTTGTCCTGAATGGGGTTAATCAAGTCCTTCCGGTGAGATGGGAAGCATGCACACGAGTGCTAATTAATGCAAAACCATCAGTACAGCTTATCTTGCAAATGATGGCCTTTTGGCATTTAGGATTAATATACAATGTGCATCCAGAGAGAGGAATAAGATCTGGTTGCAGTGTCACCTGCAGTTGCGAGCAGAATAGATTCTCCAGGACCAAGCAGGAAGTCAGTCCTCACTTATGGGTGACGTCGGCGCCGACGGAGCCCTCGCGGAGCAATTTTCCCCAGCTTTCAAAGAAAGCCTTTGGGAATTGCAGCGCGCATGCGCGGTAGTCTTCCCGCCCGAAGGTGCCATCTTAGCCAGTCTTCTTTTTTCCGCGGAGCCCTGCAGACGTCCCCGTCTTGTCCCCGCGAAAAAGTTGATTTTCCTCTTTATTTTATACTTTTTTCTTTCGGTTCGACGCCGGTCGTTTTCCCGCCCGGACTCGCGACGCCGGTCTCGAGTCCTCTAACGTTTTTTTCGGTTTTTCTGACTTAGTCAGCTTTCGTTTTCGTTTTCCCTGGCAGCCCGGTCCTTTGACCTCGCAGGGGCCCTTTTTCCCCCGATGGCTGCCAGTGGCTTTAAGCGGTGTGGTCGGTGTGACCGAAATATGTCACTAACCGACACACGACTTTTGCCTCCGCTGCCTGGGCCCGGATCATGAGGAACTGATCTGTGGGCCCTGCAGCAAACTGTCCTCGAAGGCGTTGAGAAGTCGGCGGCATCAGCGCGAGAGAATCTTCGCTGACCCCAGCCGTACCCGGACCTCGTCGGAGGCCTCCGTGTCGAAAGGCTCCAGCTCGGACCGTCGCCGGAGCTCCTCCGACCGGGGTTCTCCCTCCGGGGACCATCGTCGGAAGGAAAAACCCGCGAGGGCGGCGTCGGTGGACGCTCCTGGCTCCGCGAGGGCCAGGTCGCATAGCCCCGACAGCCGCCCCGGGTCCTTGGAGAAGGAACACCTCCCGAAGCGACCTCGCCTGGAGTCGGAGATGCCTGCCCGGGTAAGTCCTGTAGTCCTTCTGGACTCGCCTCCGCGACAGCCGCCGTCGGGGCCCGAGTCGGGGGCTGCTGGGTCACCTGAGCTCGGACTCAGGTTGACGGCCTTGGAGAGCAGACTGTCTGCCTTCATGGACCAGCAGCGGGCACTGCTCGCTGGCTTCGCTGGCGTCGCTGCCCCGACCGCCGGGACGTCGACGTCCAAGTCGACCCCGGAGACCGAGCCGATCCTCGAGTCGATGAGAACTCGAGTCGATCCTCGGTCGAGGTCGCCCTCGGCCTCCCGTTCGGGACCGAGGTCGCCGACGCCGACTCCCTCGGCGTCGGGGCGGCTGGCGCCGCACCCTGCCCGGGCCGACCCCACCGAGTCCTCGTCGGAGTCGGTCTGGGAGTCTGAGGAGGAAGAGTCACCTGATTCTTTCCGGACTCGGTGTGTCCCATCGGACTCTCCGGAGTCCGAGCCTCGGAAGCAGTCCCCCCCGGAGGATGCCCGGTTCTCGGACTTCGTTAGGGATATGGCCAAGGCTTTGGCCTTCCCTGCAGATCCCGAGGAGGAGCCTCGAGCCGAAGAGCTCGACGCCCTCCAGTATGACTCTCCCGCGAGGGAACACTTTACTGTGCCGGTTCCTCCTATGCTGGAACGACTACTCTTCCGCATGTGGGAGAGTCCGGCCTCCTCGCCGGTCCTGAGCAAGCGGGTCGATTCTATCTATCGAGTCCGCAAGAGCCCTGGCTTTCAAAAGGCGCAGTTGCCACACCATTCCATGGTAGTGGAATCGGCCATGCATCGTCTTAAGAGCCAGAAGATGCACTCCTCGGTGCCTCCTGGAAGGGAGGCCCGTAACCTGGATGGCCTTGGCAAGAAGTGCTTCCAGGGCTCTATGCTCGCCTGTCGTGTCCAGACTTACCAGCTATACATGGGCATGTATCTCAGGGATCTGGCTAAAGAGCTAGCCGGTTTCTTCCTCTCTTCTCCGCTGGTCTCTCCGAGGAGCCCTTGCGGAGGTTCCTAGCCTTGTCCACGGGTATTCGGGAATGCTCAAAGTTCATGTCCCGAGCAGCCTATGATGGCTTTGAAGCCTCGGCTCGAGTAGCCGCAGCCGGCATCGGTGCCCGCCGACAGGCTTGGCTTCAGTCGTCCGACCTTGAGCCCTGGGTACAGGACAAGTTGGTCGATGTCCCCTGCCGAGGCGAAAACCTCTTTGGCAAGCCCATGGCGGAAAAGGCTGCACAAATTGAGACTGAGACTCTCACCAGGACCAGGCTTTCTAGGAAGACCTCCGCCCCTTCCCAGAAAAAGAAGGGCTCGGGAAAAAAGTCCTTTTACCCGAGGAAGGCAGCTGCCTACAAACAATACCCCCATTATCAGGCCCCTGCAGCTCCCCAACAGGGCCAGCAGGCCAAGGGACGGGGTAACGGGTCCCGTAGGCAGCAAGCCCCCAAGCCTGCACCACCAGCCCCTGCTCAGCAGGGTGGGGGCTTTTGACTCGCTCAGCATAGCCTCTCCCCCCCCGCTGGTTCCTCCCAGCACCGGAGGCCGGCTGGTTCACTTCGCCCACAGGTGGTCCAGCATCACCGCAGATGCCTGGGTGCTTCAGGTCGTGCGAGAGGGCTACCTTCTCCACTTCCATCAGGTCCCTCCCTCCTATTTTCCGGGAGAGCCTCCGCGCCCCCCTCTGCACAGGGAGTTGCTCCTTCAGGAGTTAGCAGGTCTTCTGCAGGATCAGGCGGTGGAACCGGTGCCACACCACCTGAGAGGTCAGGGCTTCTATTCAAGGTATTTTCTGATACCAAAGAGAACAGGAGGCCTCCGACCCATCCTGGACTTGCGCAACCTCAACAAGTTCCTTGTGCGGGAGAAGTTCAAAATGCTTACCCTTGGAATCCTTCTGCCCTACCTCCAGCAGGGAGATTGGCTATGCTCCTTGGATCTAAAGGATGCCTACACGCACATCCTCATCCACCCAAGCCACCGCCAATACCTAAGGTTTGTGGTGGCAGGAAATCATTACCAGTACAGAGTACTGCCCTTTGGCCTGTCCTCCGCACCGCGAGTCTTCACAAAATGCCTCGCGGTCGTGGCGGCCCATCTCCGGCTTCACGGCCTCTATGTCTTTCCGTACCTCGACGACTGGCTCATCAGAGCAGCGTCCGCTCAGGAGGTCACCAACGCCACGTGCCGCACGGTGACCCTGCTGCAGCACTTGGGCTTTGTCATAAACTTCGCAAAGTCCACTTTGCTCCCCTCACAGGATCTCGAGTTCATCGGCGCAAGGCTGCACACCCCTCGGGCGCGAGCGTACCTACCGCTCGACAGGGCTCAGCGGCTCATGGACCTAGCCGACCGCTTTCGCAGCCAGCCCCTGGTCTCCGCCAGGCGCTTCCTGAGACTGCTCGGCCATATGGCTTCCACCGTCCATGTGACCCCCAATGCCCGCCTGAATATGCGGTCTGCTCAATGGTGTCTCCGCCGGCAGTGGCGACAAGCCACAGGCGGCCTGGCAGACCTGGTGCGCGTCTCCGAGCCGCTGGTCTCGTCTATCCGGTGGTGGCTCCGGCAGCCGAACCTGGTATTGGGAATGCCTTTCCAGTCACCTCAGCCGACCCGGGTGCTGACCACCGATGCATCCCTCCTGGGCTGGGGAGCACATTGCCAAGAGGCACGTACTCAGGGCCTCTGGACCAAGTGGGAGTCTGCTCAGCAGATCAACTTCCTGGAGCTCAGGGCGATCCGCCTAGCTCTCAAGGCCTTCTCCCACCTGACCTCCCAACAGTCCGTCCTTGTCCAGACGGACAATCAAGTTGCCATGTTCTACGTGAACAAGCAGGGGGGCACGGGCTCCTTCCTCCTCTGCTGGGAGGCACAGAAGCTCTGCTCTTGGGCCGTCAGTCACGGCATTCTCCTCAAGGCAGTTTATCTCCCGGGCCAAGAAAATTGCCTGGCGGACAAACTCAGCAGGGTCCTCCAGCCGCACGAGTGGCGTCTGGATCCCTTGATCGTTCAGAAGCTCTTCCTCAGGTGGGGCCTCCCCACGGTGGATCTCTTTGCCAGTCCTCACAACCGGCAGCTTCCTCGCTTCTGCTCTCGTCAGCCTCACCCCCTTCGGGTTGCGGCGGACGCCTTTCTGATCTCATGGTCGGGGAGCCTTCTGTACGCTTTCCCTCCCATCCCGTTAGTCTCTCGGACTCTTTTCAAGGTTCTCCGAGACAAAGCCTTCATGATCCTGGTGGCCCCTCGCTGGCCCAGGCAGCCGTGGTTTCCGCTCCTGCTGCAACTGGCTGTGGAGGATCCAATCCCTCTGGGGGTGCAACCGGATCTCCTCACCCAGGATCAGGGGTCCCTACTGCACCCCAACCTCAGGTCTCTCAACCTCATGGCCTGGCTGCTGAAAGGGTAGTCCTTGCTCCTCTTCTCTTGCCGGCGGAGGTGGAGGAGGTCGTCTTGGCTTCGCGACGGCCTTCTACCCGCAAATGCTACGCCCTTAAATGGCGTCGCTTTGCACTCTGGTGTTCCCAACAGTCTCAGGATCCCTTCTCCTGCCCGGTGTCGGTGATCTTACAGTACTTGCTACACCTCTCTAATCTGGGACTTAAGTCCAACTCCGTCAAGGTTCACCTCAGTGCTCTTTCCGCACATCATGTGCCGGTGGACGGCAGACCTCTCTCCCACGACCCTCTCGTAGCGAGGTTTCTCCGAGGTCTCCTACTACTTAAACCACCTCTGCGCCCGCCAGCGCCTGACTGGGACCTGAATGTGGTTTTACAGCGGATCACCTGTCCGCCTTTTGAACCTATGGCTACCTGTTCTCTCCGTTTTCTGTCTTGGAAAACGCTGTTCTTGATAGCCCTCACTTCCGCTAGGCGCGTAAGTGAATTGCAGGCCCTCGTGTCTGATCCCCCCTACACTCGGTTCTACAAGAATAGGGTAGTCCTACGGACTCACCCAAAGTTTCTGCCTAAAGTGGTCTCCCCTTTTCACATGAATCAGGAGGTGGTACTTCCAATCTTCTTTCCCAGACCACACTCCAGCCGAGCTGAGACGGTCCTCCATACCCTGGACTGTAGAAGAGCATTGAACTTCTACCTTGACCGTACGCGGGAGCACCGTAAAGCTGCTCAGCTTTTTGTGTCTTTTGACCCCAATAAATTGGGGCTCCCGGTCTCCAAGCGTACTCTGTCCATCTGGGTTGCGGACTGTATCTCTTGGGCTTATGGGGCAGCCGGACTCGCCTTAGAAAGTCGAGTCATGGCTCATTGCGTTCGGGCAAAGGCCACGTCAGTGGCTTACCTCCGCTCTGTTCCGCTGGCAGACATCTGCCGGGCCGCTACTTGGTCTTCGAGCCAGACTTTTGCGGTCCATTACTGTCTCGAGAGGGAGTCCCGTAGGGACAGTGCTTTCGGACAGGCAGTCCTCCGTAATCTCTTTGAGGTCTGAGCAACTCCTACCCTCCATCCCGGATGTGGGCTACCGGTGGGTGATAATTCAGCGAAGATTCTATCCTTCTGTGCTGCTGAGCTAGAGGGAGCTCATTTTTGTGCTTAGGGTCTCCGGTAGCCTTGAGCTTGGGAGTCCCATAAGTGAGGACTGACTTCCTGCTTGGTCCTGGAGAAAGCGTAGTTACTCACCTGTAACAGGTGTTCTCCAGGAGCAGCAGGAATCAGTCCTCACTACCCTCCCTCCTCCCCTTGGAGTTGCAATCGTCTGCTTATGTTCTTTTTGCAAATTTTTATGCTGTCTTTTTTAGCTATGTCATCTGACTGGCTAAGATGGCACCTTCGGGCGGGAAGACTACCGCGCATGCGCGCTGCAATTCCCAAAGGCTTTCTTTGAAAGCTGGGGAAAATTGCTCCGCGAGGGCTCCGTCGGCGCCGACGTCACCCATAAGTGAGGACTGATTCCTGCTGCTCCTGGAGAACACCTGTTACAGGTGAGTAACTACGCTTTACTGCAATCCCTCGTATGCTAAGCGCGCCACACGAGTTAGGGTATATTCAAAAACACAGCTTTGCTGATTTTATGCAGATTAAAATCATCAGATCATGTTCCACCAGCGCTGGAATGTTTTGCATCGATTACCAGTTCCTCAGAACATTTTGTTTAAGCTTTTGACTGTGATTTTCGGCATTTTGCAAGATGATTCACCAAGTTATTTGAGGGAAAAGCGATGTTACAATTCTGGCGTGCCCTGGCGTTTCAGATTTTGGATATACCGAGACAGACAAGTGGGCCTTTTATTCCAAAGGAGCCAAGGTCAACGTGTCTTATTTGGGAAGAAATATAAATCCTGGATATGCGTCAGCACGCAGGCACAATCTCAGTTACCAGTCACAGAAACATACAAACATTAGCCCCTCCCTCCCAGCTCACAGTGTAATAGGGCATCCAGCCCTGGATGTGCAACCTCGCTGTCAAGGTGTCAAATCTTCCCCACTATTATTTTTAAAGTGCAACTAAACACATGCAGCATTGTAGAGATGCACAGGAGAGAGTCCCTGCTCCATGGAGCTTATGATCTAGTCAAGACAAGTCTGAGAATGGATTAATAACAAGTGCTTAGATTTAAAAGGCATTTTAAAAAGATGAGTTTTTAGATTGGATCTGAACATGACAACAAGAGGAGATTCTCTCCCCACCCCCGGGTATCAAAACTCACCCCCTGCCCAGAGACGAAATCAAAATCTTCTCCACCCAGCAGCCTCTCACTCCTCACTCCCCTTTATCCAGACAGTCTGGTTTTCAGAATAGCCAGAATTTTTTTCCCTCTTTAAGGAATATTTATTTTCTGCACTAACTGAATATTAGCACTAACCTGATCACAGCACCAATGGCCAGGCAGCCTGGATATTCAGTGATGGAAACCAGCTATGTTTCACTGCTGAAGATCTAGTTTAAGTTAAAGTGGTGACAGCTCGGCATTTTATTTTGCCTAGCCGTTGCTGCTGAATATGCCCGCCACAGTTCACTATAAATAATAAAACAGCATCCCGGAGAACCACCCAGCGCATAAGTAGCAACAGCGGCCTTATGTAACTGTTAAAATAGATCAGCGTCTATGGATTTCTACAGGTGAGAAAAACAACTTCAGATGAAATTAGAATACCCCCATTCCCCTCTGGCCAATTAATTTACAGATCACAAGTCAGAAGGCACACGATATACCTGTCTATGTCTAAGTGAAGATACAGGATGTCAGATTTGCAAATCATGGCCTTCACCTGTACACTGACATTCTGACATGAAAGGCCACATCCTGGCGACGTGACCCCACTCCCTTTCCCAACACCCTCTGTACTGAATTACAAAAAGAAATTACTATGCCCAAACAAGGTTGAACTGAATTTTAAAAGGCATTTTTCATTTTAGCTATTAACATAGAAGCATAGCACGAGCCCAACTTACTTGAGTCAGCTCAGAGGTCCCAGCCATCTGGACTCCATCTGCTCACACTAGTACCCAAGGTTTAGTTCGAACCAGGCTAAATACACCCATAAATCATGGGCTGACATTAATGGATTCTCCAGACACATTTCCTAGCTATTATCAGAGTTTAATGCTCCGTTTGGAACATTATAGAACGCAGTTCATGGTCATTTAAATCAATCTATCTCCAGCTTAGGGCAGTGGTGAGGGCTCAGATTTGGCAAGGTTTGTTCAAAGCTAATCTTGCCATTTGGTAATTATGCCTTAAATCTGTTCAGCACAAAAACCTGGGTCAGCAGGGCCAGAGTGCATGTGCTCTATAGGCATTGCTGATTTAAGATTGGGAAGACACTCAAAACCATATCTTTGGCTTAGAATGTGGGGATTCAAGTCTTAGCTTGGGGAAAGACCACCAGAGAAAAGTGAGTTTGGGCAGGACGTGAAAGTGGAGACTGTCAAAGTTCCTGGAGGAAAAGTCCATAAACCATGATTAAGGTGGACTGGAGGAAATCCACAGGTACCTGTGATCTAGATTGGCCATTGTTGAAAACTGGATATTGATGGACTTTTGGCTGACCCAATATGATAAATCGTATGTTCCAAGAAGAAGGAAGAGACAGCCAAAAAGTAAGAGGATGTGCCGAGGGACGTTACAGGTGACGGGAGGGAGAAGTGATTATGATTTCCGAGTGCAAAACAAGTTGCAGCCCGATTCCAATTCTGGAATATTAGGGAAATGTGCAGCAGCTGGTTTGATTAGCTTGTTCTCTGCCTAACTGGAAGGGTCAGATGGAGCAAACAGAGGAGATACTCCCTGTGAGCTGCGAGGACACTTTTAGGATATGGCTTACCTAGGCAGGGGTATTGCCCAGGTTGGGCAACAAACCATGTGACTTCTAATTTTGTTTTTTCAATTTAGCGGTTTTCTCCTGCACCTTTGTATTTCCAGCTCTGTCAGAACCAGGGCACAATCATCATGAGCCTTCAAGTCATATTACCCCCATCCCCCAACACATCCAGTCTAGTCATTGTAACAAGTCCTGGGCAATCACAGTTCCTGAATCCTTGTAGCAGCCCCAGCCAACTCCAGGGGTTGAACAGGGGACCTTCTACACTTTCCACCTGAGCATCAGGCCAGCCTGTGAATTTTATTTTTTACAGGAATCCCTCTTCCCCATTTAATATTCAGCTTTTATTATTTTCACTCCATGAGGAACTAAAATGAGCATCTCCTGTTTGTGACAGAGCAGCATGGCGGGATGAGGCCATGTTGTGCGGCCTCCTGAAGCAATCCCGATGCAGCTCAGTTCAGCAAGGAAGCAAAGCGAGGTCAAGTTACAGTCTAGTGTTATAACCAAGCAGTGAAAATCACCTTGGCGCAATGCGGACAAAGAATGATAAAACTGCTGCAGTACAAAGATGCATTTTATCTTGGCAACCCTGTTTTTGTTATTAAATTAGTAAAGAAATGCAGCAGCATTCACAGCTCATGAAGGCATGGGGGCTTTTGGGGACGATCAGTCTCCTCCCAATCCATTTGAGCTTCCCAGCTTCGACCTAATCTCTGAGGTCAGAGCACCGCAAGCCTTAATTCTCGGTACCCAGAAGGGGGAGAGAGCAGGGACTCTTACATCTAACCCAGCCATGAGCTCCAGACTATGGCTCTTTTCCTGTGATGTGCTGCCATTGTTTAAGTCTATCGGCTACTTTTGAGGGGCATTTGTTCCAAAAGTGAACAGCACTAATGTTGGGTGGTGGTGTGTATTGGGACAGTAGGATCGCCACTAGAAAACAGGATGCTGGCTTCTAAACACCAGTCGTATAATTACTGGATAGACTGGCTTTAATTTCATAGTGGAGAGATTTCCGAGATCACTTCTAAAATACCTTAAAAGCTTTTCTGAAAAAGAATAGCATAGCACATCAAAGATTCCCTAATACCATATGGAAAACTTGTGCACAGTGTTGCATTTCCAATGTTTGAAGCCTCCCATGCAGTTTCACACATACAGGTTGGTTGTCTGGTGGCCGATGACATTTCCAGGCTCCAGAAGATGGACCACAAGGTGAAATTAAACCTTACTTACTAATTTTCTTTCCTGGAATCCCTCCAGTCCAGTCCAGTCCAGTCCAGTCCAGACACATGGGTTATGCTCATCCACCAGCAGATGGAGACTGAGAAAACAAACTGAGCTGAAAGCAGCCCCATAAGAAGTCTGTGTACCCTCACTTAGCCAGTATGACCATAACAAAGCAGATCTGGAGTCCCAAACCCTAAGTCTCCGCTAACCTCACAACAATAAACATAGTATCAAAAAAACTCCTCAAAGCAACAACCAGGAGCACAAGATACTCCAAACAAACTTTCTGGGATTTTTTGGGTTGTTTTTTTAAACAAACCAAGCAGCTCGTAGCAGTGCAATATGGGAGGGTCCTGGAAAGCAAGCAAGGCCAGCACCTGGAGCAGGGTAGCCGCAAGTCTATAAATTAATGAACGGAGTGGAACGGGTAAACGTAGATCGATTGTTTACGTTATCAGAATATAGAAAGACTAGGGGACATGCAATGAAGCTACAGGGTAAACTATTTAAGACTAATAAAAGAAAATATTTTTTCACTCAACGTGTAATCAAACTCTGGAATTTGTTACCGGAGGATGTAGTAAAGGCTGTTAATGTAGCTGGGTTTAAAAAAGGTTTGGACAAGTTCCTGGAGGAAAGGTCCATAAACCATTATTAAGAAGTGACCGAAGATATCAATGCTTGACCCAGTACAAGCATTGTGGAACTTGTGTCTCTTGGGGAAACTACTAGGTGCATATGACCTAGATTGGCCACTGTTGGAAACAGAATACTGGGCTTGATGGACCTTGGTCTGACCCAGTATGGCATATCTTATGTTCTTATGTTAACTGGCTCATAAAGGGAGGCATTGTGCGCCACTTGGCACACCATCAATGCACTACAGCATCTGGGGTTTGTCATCAACTACCCCAAGTCTTATATGTTCAACGCCTTATCCTTCAGCTGATGCGAAGGCACACCCCAGAAAAACACTACAGAATCCTGGGTGGGTTTTGGACTGGACTGGAGAGACTTCAGGAAAGAAAATTAGCAGGTAGGGTCTAATTTCACCTTCTGAATCATCCCTCCAATCCAGTCCAGACGCATTGGAGCAGTACTAAGAGCCAGGGTGGCTGACCCAGGTGGATGACTTTGTTCCACTGCTTTGTTTCCTGCGGCAGGCCTTGTGCTTCAGCACATATGGCCTGCTGTTATGTTCTGCCACTTCTGATCCCCCTCTGAAACACATGGCCTGCTATGGGCAACAAAGTAGCAGCACAAAGCCGCCTCCTTTAAAGTACTGCCGCCGCTGCCAGCCTCCCTCTCCAAGATGGAATATTCACGTGGAGAGCAGTGGCATGGCTCGGCAGGGGCAGCTTAGCATGGGGTGTGGCAGAAACCCTTGGGCTGGCCCAGAGTACTCACGATGGGCAGGACCAGAAACACCAGTCTGCAAAACCCGAGCACAAAAAGCCATGTCCTGTCAGGCCTGTACATCTAGCTGATTAGTGACGCGCAAAGGAATAAAGACCAAGTCACGGCTGTACAACTATCCTGAGGTGGAACAAAGCCAACCTCCACCCAGGAAGATGCCTGAGCTCGAGTGGAATGGACCTGCAAACCAGCTGGGACAGAACAGCCTTTCACCATGTATGCCGACGTAATAGTCTTCCAGATCCAATGCGAAATAGAAGCCTTGGAGGCCGCCTTGCCCTTCCATGGACCTCCAAACAACACAAAGAGCTGGTCAGACTTCCTAAACTCCTAAGTACCCCTTAGGTATCTTCTGAGGGTCCTGTGCATATCCATCAAATGCAAGACCCGCAAATCAGCAGAGTCCTGCACCCCGGAAAACACCAGCAGGGTAAGCACCTGATTAGGATGGAAGGCCGAAACCATCTTAGATAGAAAGAAGAGAACTGAATGAAGAACCACCCTTTCCTTAGACATCACCAAATAAGGCTCTCTGCAGGATAAGGCCTGCAATTTAGAAATCCATTGTGTTGAACAAATCACAGTCAAAAACACTGCCTTCAGTATCAAATCCTTGAATGAAGCGGTCAATAGAGGGCTCAAATGAGCCTCCGCCAAACCCGAAAGGACCAAATTCAGATCCCATGATGGAACAATCAAGTGGCAAGGAGACCGAAGATGCTTGACACCCTTGAGAAAATACACAATATCGCCGCAAAAACAGGTCAAAGCTGCTACTTGCACCCTCAAGGAACTCAAGGCCAACCTCTTCTTTAGGCCCATCTGTAAAAAGGCTAAGATGTCTGGGAGAGAAGACGAAAATGACCACACCCTGCGCTCTTCACACCAGGCCTCAAATATGCACCATACGTGAACATAAGCCAGGGATGTGGAAAGCCACTGTGCATGCAGCAAGGTATCAACCACCTGCGAAGACTAGCCTCTGCAGCTCAAACGCACTCTCTCAAGATCCAAGTCGTAAGCAAGAACCAATCCACCGCCGGCATTACGACTGGGTCCCAAGTCAAGAGGTCCCCTCCTCCGGGAGGGGAAATGACTCCACCACCAATAGGCACATGAGGTCTGCATGCCAAGGCTAGTTCAGAGCCACCAGTATCACCAATCCTGGATGTGCTTCCACCCACTAAAACTGCACTGCCAATCCAACGGCCAGAGTGGAAACACAGAGAAGCTCTGCAGTGGGCCAGGGCTGGACGAGGATGCGATTTCTTCGGATATGTGTTCTCTGTGCTGGCTGAAGAATCGAGAGGCCTTAGCATTGGCCATGGTCACCATCAGGTCCAATATGGGTGTTCCCCAATGCTACATGATCAAACGGAACACTGACTCCAAGAGAGACCACTCCCTGGGTCCAACAGATGCCTGCTCAGGAAATCTGCCTGAACATTTTCCTTCCCTGCCACATGCGCTGTTGAGAGCACCACAAGGTGATGTTCTGCCCACTGAAGAAGTGAGAGCACCTCTGCCGCCACCACGAGCTTGTCGTTCCCCCTTGATGATTGATATAGGCGACAGCTGTCGCATTGTCAGAGAGGACTCTCACTGCCCTGACCCGCACAAGGGGAAGAAAGGCCTACAGTGCCAAGGTCTCCAACCGGATGATGGACCACTGGACTCTCTGCTGGGATCCACTGTCCTGGAGCCACCTGCAAATGACAGTGGTCTCCCCAACCAGAAGACTGGCATCCGTGATCACCACCTCCCAATCCAGTGGCTTGAGCAATACACCCGCTGCGAGCACCAATGGAGGCTTGCCCTGGCTGCTCTCAGCATCTCCATGGACTGAGTCTGCGGAGACCAACGTGACAGAAGCGTCCACTGCAAAGGATGCATTTGCAGCAGAGACCAAGGAACAAGCTCAAAGGTTGTAGCCATCAAACCCAGGACCTACAGATAATCCCACACTCTTGGAGGTGGGACCCTCAGCAAAGCCTGGACCTGAGTTTGTAGCTTCATGATCCTGCCCTCCGGCAGGAACACCATTCTACTCTGTGTCTTGAAACGGACCCCAGATACTCCAGGGACTGCGAAGAAACCATCCTTCTCTTTATAAAATTGACCACCCAGCCTAGCTCTTGCAGGCACCAGACAGACAACAACCTTGGTGGCCTCTCAACTCTCCTGCAGGGACTTTGCCTGAATCAACCAGTTTTCCAGATATGAATGAACAAGGACCCCTTGGTTCCGCAGAGTGGCCGCCACTACTACCATAACTTTAGTAAAAACCCGTGGGGAGCAGTGGCCAGGCTGAATGAGAAGGCCTGGAATTAGAAATGCCGCATCAGGACAGCAAAACACAGGAAATGCTGATGGTCAGGACAAATTGGGATATGAAAGTAGGCCTCTGTGAGATCTAAGGAAGTAAGTAAGATGGAGTGGAGTAGCCTAATGATTAAAGCACTGGCTTTGGAACCAAGAGACCAAAGTTCAATTCCCACTAGCAAACCTTGTGGCCTTCGGCAAGTCACTTAACCCTCCATTACTTCAGAAGAATCCAAGTTATCAATGTCCCTGTTTAATGTACATTACCAAGTTTAAATTACAATGTAAACCACTTTGACTAAAAAATGATAAAGTCCTCACATATGGGTGATGTCACCGACTGAGCCTGCGCGGGAACACTTCCCAGCTTACAAAGGAAACCTTTAGAGTGTCCTCCACGTATGTGTGCCAGTCTTCCCACCTGAAAGGGCACTCAGGTACACCCTGACAGAGTTAGACTTCAGTCCAGAGTTGAAGAGGTGAAACAAGTAAGCTAGCACTGTCTCCACCGAGCACGTAAAGGGATTAAGAGATCAATCTGCACACCAGACCGAAAATCTGCACCACTTGAAGGCATATGTCCTCCTGGTGGAATCCTTACAGGATGCTAGGAGAATGTTTTCAATATCCATGGGCAGACTGAACTCTGCCAGAGCTACCTGCTCAACAGCCAAGCTGTGAGCGATAGGGAGTGGAGGTTGGGATACAGGAGGGTGCCCTCCTCCTCCTACTACTACTACTGAACATTTGTATAGCGCTAAAAGATGTATGCAGTGCTGCACAAACATATGTAAAAGACATCCCCTGCTCATCAGAACTTACAATATAGTCAAGCCAGACAACACAGTAGCTGTAGACATGGGATACATCTAGGGGGAATGGTAAAAAAAAACACAAAGGAGATCAGGTGAGTCAAGATCCGAAAGTGGCAATGAAGAGGTGAGTTTTCAGCCTGGATTTGAAAAGGGCCAGAGAAGGTGCCTGATGTACAGACTCAGGTAGTTTGTTCCAGGCATAAGGAGCAGCAAGGTGAAAGGAGCAATAGAAGAGAAGGGCACAGATAAGAGCGGAGCTCCCAAGGAGGGTGTAGGGAGAGATAAGAGAGGAAAGGTAGTGAGGAGCCGCAGAGTGAATGTATTTATAAGTCAGCAGGAGAAGTTTGAACTGGATGTGGAAATAGATAGGGAGCCAAGAAGTGACTTGAGAAGAAGGGTAATATGAGCATGACAAAGCTGACGGAAGATTAGCCACACAGCAGAGTGTTGAACACACTGAAGGGGAGACAGATGATTCAGAGGGATACCAGCAAGGAGTAGGTTACAATAGTCTAGACAAGAGGCGACTAAGGAGTGGATAAGTGTCTTAGTAAGGAATGGGTGAATTTTGTTGATGTGATAGAGAAATAAATAGCAGGTTTTAGCTATCAGTGTGTGGAGAAGGAGAGAGAGGAGTTAAAGGTGACCCCAAGGTTGCGAGCTGAGGAGACAGGGAAGAATAGAAAGTTATCCACAGAGACTCAGAAAGGAGGAAGAGGAGAGGAAGGAGTAGATCTGTTGCACATCCCAGACGAAGGGGCGATGCTCAAGACAGATGTGGTAAGAGAGGGTACCACAGCTGCCAAAGCCACCATGGGGCAACTAGTATTAAGGAAGCCCTGTCTGCTTGGACCTTGAAAAGGGTTTTGCCACCAAGGGAGTCAGTGGGTAAGCATAGAAGAAGCCCTCGCCCCAGTCCAGGAGAAAGGTGTTGGATGCTACTCGACTGGGACAGGGCATCTGGGAGCAAAACAGCACCAACTGAGCATTGAGAGAAGAGGCAAAGAGATCCATGGTAGGGGTGTCCCACATCCGAAAGATCTGGCAGATCATTTGCGGGAGTCAAAAGCTCCCCCCCCCCAGGCTGCAGCTGAGGTGCCGGTTGGGGCTTCAGAGCCTTAGGGCCTACACTGCTGTCTTTGGCCTTCGCCCTTGGCCTGCTGCCCCTGCGGGGGTGCCTGGTAAGAGTAATATGGGGATAGGAACCATAGGCCTTCTTCTTCAGGTAGGACTCTTTCCCTGAAGCCTTCCATTGGGAAGGATCAGTAGACTTCCTGGAAAGCCTGGTCATGGTGAGTTGTTCAATCTCCAACTCAGCAGCCTTTTCCATCATGGGTTTGCCGAAGATATTCTCTTCCCAGCACAGGACATCAGCCAGTTTGTCCTAGATCCATTGCTCCAGGTCAGAGGACTGTAGCCATGCCAAGTGGCGGGCACCAATGCCCAATGCAGCCACTCTGGCCACAGACTCAAAGCCATCATAGGCTGTCCAAGTCACAAAGTTGGAGCATTCCTTGGTTTTACTGACCAGGCTTCGGATGTACTCGAGATGGTCACCAGAAAGTCCAGCCAAGAACCTGGCAAGCTCCCCTGCCAGGTCTCTCAAGTACGTGCCCATGTATAGCTGATATGCTTGTATACGGGCCATGAGCATCGAGCCCTGGTAATACTTTCTGCCAAAAACTATCCATGAAGCGTGCCTCCCAACCTGGGGGCACAGAGTAGTGTGTCTTAGTGCTCTTGATGTGGCGCATGGCTGACTCCACCACCATGCAGTTATGAAGCAGTGGTGTTTTCTCAAAGCTCGGGCTCTTATGGACTTCATATATAGAATCAAGCCATCTGCTCATGGTGGGCACCGTAAGTGGGTTCTTCCACATGCTCAGAAGAAGCCACTCCAGAATGGGGTGGAAAGGGACCGTAATGGCCTCCTTTGGCAGGGTGGAATATTGGAGGATCTCAAGCTCCTCCGCTCGAGGCTCCTCTTCTGCCTCTAGGGTAAAAGGCAAGGCCTTGTCCATAAGGCTGGAAGCGGTTCAGAGGAAGGCGACCAAAATGATTTGGAGCCTGCATCAGAAGACTTATGAGAAGAGACTTGAAGACCTAAATATGTACACTCTGGAGGAGAGGAGGAATAGGGTAGATGTGATTCAGACCTTTAAATACTTAAAGAGTATTAATGGACAAACAAACCTCTTCCAAAGATGGGGAAGCTGTAAAACTAGAGGGCATAACATGAAGCTGCAAGGGGGTAAACTGAAAGGCAATGTCAGGAAATACTTTTTCAATGAAAGGGTGGTGGATGTTTGGAATGCCCTCCCGATGGATGTGGTGGGGGCAAACACAGTGACAGAATTCAAAATGGCATGGGACAGACACAGTGGATCCCTTTATAACAACAGGATAAAATCAATATAAGCATAACTATCTCTTATATCTGAACAAATAAGGGTGACTACACGGAACGGTGGGTACACCCCTAAACAAAGGCATGAGGATGGGTGACCTGCAGAGAGTGGCAAGTGCACCTACTTTTTTCCGCCTTGCTGGGCAGACTAGATGGACCATGCTGGTCTTTATCTGCTGTCATATATCATGTTAATATATCCCTCATGAATTCCAGGAAGGAAAGATCCTCGGGAGGGGACCTGTATCACTCTGGAAGAGGGGAAGGATCAGAGGGCACATTCCAGTGCCTTGCAGTCTCTAGAGACTCATCCTCAGTCTCCCAGTTGGAGTCGCTGAGGAACTCAAAGTACCGACAGGATTGAGGACTCTGTCGATGATGGGAAGAGGTCCTCACTTCCCGATGTTCAAAACCAGAGGCACCGGAGGAGATGGACAACGACTGGGATTGGGAGCGGTCTCATGATCCCGAAGAAACCGCAAAGGTTTCGAGGATCGGTTTCACCTCAGCTGGCAAGGCCTCCGCTGTGGATGGGGCAGTTACTAGTGCCAAGGAACCGATCCTTGGAGGGGGGACGGGACAGGAGGGGTGTTGCGCCACAAAGGCAGTAAGGCTACGCTCAAGAACAAACATCCGCTCTGCAAAGAGGGTGAACTCTGCAGCTCCCGATGTTGTCACCCGCACCAACAAATATGCCAGTTTCTTTGGTGGGGACTCCATGAAGGTTATAGCCTCGGGAGCCCTGCGCCGAGCCTCCAAAATCTCCGAAGGCAACTCTTCCCACCGGGGCAGCTTGGAGGGCTGGTCCTGGCCTTTGCCCTTTGAGTCATGTGAAGGGCTCTACCTCTGGTCAGCATCATCTCTCAAAGTTGACTTGGATGGAGTCCGATCCTTTTGGGGGCACTCCTCATCGAAGGAGAGCTGCCGGTTGGATGCCCCATAACCTCGAGGTGCAGAGGCCGCCCAGCCCCCTTTCGGAGCCCGTACCTCAGATGGGAACCGAGGGCGTTGCCAGGGACAGTGTCGAGGCCTTGGAACAATGATTCCCGCTGCTTTTCTTGGTTCTTGAGCCTCTTGCACGTCATCTGCAAGCAGACTGGGCAAGTCGAAGGCTCATGGTCAGCTCCGAGGCATTGAAGGCATGAACTGTGGCGGTCGATAATCGAGATGGTCCGACCACACTGAGTGCACTTTTCAAAACCACTGGTTGGATTTGACATGGCTGGGAAGACTGCTTCCGCCAAGTCAAAGGGCTCCAATTTCCACACTAACCGGGGGGAGGGGGGGGTGGCCTGAGAAAAAAAAACCCGTGTGTAAAAAAAGACCTGATGAAAAAAATGGTGCGCTGAGGCAACATCGGGACCGACAAAGGTGGGAAGGGCGACACAAATTGAGAGAAATACAGTACTGGAACAGCAAAAACAGATGGACGTCTGATGGGCTCCGCGGAAAAAAGAAAACTGAGGTAAGATGGCTCCTTCGGGCAGGAAGACTGGCACTCATGCATGAAGGATATTCCAAAGGCTTCTTGTGCAGGCTCCATTGGTGACGTCACCCATATGAGAGGACCGACTTCCTGCTTGGTCCCGGAGAAAACCTGTTAAATAAAATAAAATAAAGATATTCCCCCCTTTCAAACAGCCTCTATCACCAAACGCAGTGCCTCCATAAGGAAGCGAGGGACCTTTAAAGCCCTCTTGACCCCTTTGAGGTCCAGGATGGGTCGCCAGGTTCCCTCCAACTTGGGAACCACAAAATAAAAGGAATAACAGCCAGAGCCGCAGTCAGTCTTTGGCACCGATACAATGGCCTTGAGCTGCAAAAGCCAATCCAGAGTAGCCCGAAGCACCTGAGCTTTGCCGGGAGTTCAACAGGGGGAAAGCATAAAGGCGCCTGCAAGGGGATGCTTGAACTCAAGTGCATAACCTCCCCGAATTATCTCCAACACTCAAGTGTCAGAAGTAATTTGGGCCCAGGAAGGTAGAAATGCTGTAAATGGCCACCTACCAGCAGCACCCCCGCCACAGCTTCCAGACCTTTATTGGACCAGTTTGGGCCATCCCTGCCACCCCGGTGACCCCTTCAAAAGGGCTGGACCTGAGGCAGAAATCTCGACCTTTGAGAATTAACACCTCCAGCTGTCCAGAACCTCAGAAAATCAAGACCCCTGCTGCCTCAGGAGGGGGCGTCCTTTTCAGAACTCTTGGGACAATCCTCTGGAAGCCGAGGCAGCATTAACTCATCAAGGTCCTTGACCAATTTCTCCAACTCTGCACCAAACAGCAACTGTCTCACAAAAGGGAGTTTGCTGAGCCACATCTTAAGGCAACATCAGATGACCAATTAAGAAGCCACAAGAATAGTTAAGCAGCCATCTTGTTCTTTGCAGAGGTCTGAATTAAATCATAGAGCAGGTCTGCCAAGAAGGCAGTGCCAGACTCCAGTCAAGCAGCCTCAGCAAGGCCCATCGACTCAACCAAGGAGCCCTTGGGAATCCTCTGTGATAGACCCTGGCAACACAAAACCCTCAGACCGAAGCCTGCAGTGCCAGGGTAGAAATCTCTAAGGATTGCTTCAGCAGGGCCTCTATGCCGCAATCCTGTGGCTCTTTTAAGGCAGACCCGCCGTCCACAGAAATGATAGTCTTCCTAGTGACCACCGCCACCAAGGCATCTGTTCCTGGAAGATGCAACTTTTCCTTCTTCGAGACAATAGGATAAATCCTTGCCATAGTTCTGCCAATACGTAACCCCATATCAGGAATCTTCCACTCTGTCTCAATGAGTTCTTTCATGGCACTGTGGAAGGGAAAGGTCCTGGGGGGGCTTCTGGACCCCCTGCAAGACAGGGTCTCCCGCCATCCCAGAAGGGGCTGGTTGTGATTCCTCTGAGATCCTCAGCTCCGCTAAGGTATGGGAAATGAGAAAGGGCAACCCATCCCTGTGGAACATCTGAACCACTGTCTGATCCTCACCCACCGGGAATTCGCCCTCTTCCAAATTCTCCTGAAGAAGCTCCTCCAAGAGATAAGAAGGGCTTTCCAAAGCCTCTAAGGAGTCCAGCAGCCCCCACAGAGGCTGCATCCTCCTCCACATCCAGTGGCTTAATCAGAGACTACTTTTCTGCTGCAGAGGAGGGCTCCCCCCCCACTTCTTCTTGACCCTGTCTGAGACAAAAGGCCTGGTACAGCAAGAGTAAAAATTCAGGCGAGAAAGGAGAGGTCCCTGATCCTGGAGCTCCTCCCGACCACCCCAACTGCAGGAATTGATGCTGACTGTACCATCTGTAAAACCAGAGGGTCTCTGCATACAGCCTGGCCTCGTGGCTGCCACATCCAATATGGTGTCCATTCCTGGCAAAAGACTGGGACCAGCATCCATCAAAACAGCACGACTGTGCTCTTCAGAAGTCCCCTGCACAATCTGGTCACTGGAGAGAAGACCCATGGTTGCAGAGGTTTCTTTTACACAGCTGCAGCACAACCCCTCCACTGAGAAGATGCACCCGATGGTTGCCACATGTCGTGCATCGACCATGGACCTCTGGGTCGGCAATGTACTGCGGCTAATGACGCGCTGCTCCCCCGATTCACCCGCACTCAGTCCGGCATCAGCCCCTCTTACCGTGAACTAAGCCAAAGCTGCACTGTTGCTCTTGTGGGCCTCTTGGTCTGCCTTGCCTTTTTTTTTTTTTTTTTTAAACTTTGCATGCCTTGTCTATAATGCCTACAAATGCCTCAACTCTGGGACCCCTCCCAAGCGTTGGAGAGGAGAAATGGGGAAGCTCCAAGTGCGGCTAGGGGGAAGAATAGGGGAGAGGGATCTGGACCACCGGGTTCTGCACCCCCAGGCCTGGGAAGAGAAAAAATACCCCCTGGTCCAAACACCAGCAACCATAGCAGTTCAGAACACAAGTTAAGCTCATCCACCATCTGCTGAGAGACTGAGAAAATACTGGCTGAGTGAGGGTACACAGGCTTCTTATGGGGCTGCTTTCAGCTCAGTTTGGTTTCTCAGTCTCCATCTGCTGGTGGATGAGCATAACCCATGCGTCTGGACTGGACTGGACTGGAAGGACAATTAGGAAGACGCCATATAAGTCGAGAGCTTGTGGTCACCTACAAGGATGCTGAGGTGAGAGAGGGCCCCAGGGACCAATGTTTAGGAAGGAATTTATTCAAGGATTCCAGTCAATCTTGACTTTGTAGATACAATTCTTATGCACTCTGATGCAGCAAATGGGAGGGGGTACTCATCTGTCTAGATACCACTTTGTGAAGGGCACCACTGATGAAGGGCTCAAGGGATGGGTGATATACAGAAAACAGTGCAAACAGAAAGCCGTGAAGTAACATTCATCCACCTTCCCTTCCCATCATTCCTCAGCAATACCTTTTGTAAAAAGTAGTGTCCTCAATGCAGTAATTCAAATTGAGAAGTGTCCCGATACCAAAACATACTGCAATAGGAACTGAAAGGCGACTTATAAACAAACTAAGCACCCTAGGGATGGACCCTAAAGTTACTGCTTGGGTTAGAAATTGTTTGGGTGGGAGGCGACAAAGAGTACAAGTAAATGGAGCTCACTCTGAGGAGAAGGATGTTATCAGTGGTGTGCCCCTGGGATCTGTCCTTGGTCCGATTCTTTTTAACATCTTTGTTAGTGATATAGCGGAAGGGCTTTCAGGTAAGGTTTGCCTCTTTGCGGATGATACCAAAATCTGCAATAGAGTAGACACCCAGGAAGGGGTAGATAACATGAGGAGGGATCTAGCTAAGCTTGAAGAATGGTCTAGAATTTGGCAGCTGGGATTTAATGTTAAAAAATGTAAGGTCATGCATTTGGGCTGCAGCAATCCAAGGGAGCAATATAGTATAGGGGGTGAAGTACTTTGTCCACTAAAGAAGAACGGGACCTAGGCGTGGTTGTGTCTGATGATCTTAAAGTAGCTAAACAGGTAGAAAAGGCGACGGCAAAAGCTAGAAAGATGCTTGGGTGCATACGGAGAGGAATGGCTAGCAGAAAAAAGGAGGTGATAATGCCTCTGTATAAGTCTTTGGTGCGACCTCATTTGGAGTATAGTGTGCAATTCTGGAGACCGCACCTTCAAAAGGATGTGAACAGGATGGAGTCGGTGCAGAGGGTGGCTACTAAAATGATTAGTGGTCTTCATTATAAAGCATATGAGGACAGACTGAAGGATCTTAATATGTACACCTTAGAGGAAAGGCGGGATAGAGGTGATATGATTGAGATGTTTAAATACGTCCATGGCATAAATGTTCAGGGAGAGAGCCTCTTTCAACTGAAAGCAAGTTCTGCTACGAGGGGACATGGGATGAGGGTAAAGGGAGATTTATTTATTTAACAGTATTTCTAAACCGCCTTATCTTAATAATCAAGGTGGTATCACAGCAAGCAATCAGGTAAAGTGTGTGTGTTGTACATGCAGTGAGGATAAAACTTAGTTGTGTGAGGGATGAGAGATAGATTCAGGAGTGATATGCGGAAATATTTCTTTACGGAAAGAGTAGTGGATCCGTGGAA
Organism: Ichthyophis bannanicus; assembly: GCA_033557465.1. Taxonomy (NCBI): domain Eukaryota; kingdom Metazoa; phylum Chordata; class Amphibia; order Gymnophiona; family Ichthyophiidae; genus Ichthyophis; species Ichthyophis bannanicus. Next base: position 63,229,995 of record CM066045.1, read on the forward strand.
TAGTCTCCCCATAGAGGTGGTAGAGATGAGGACAGTAACTGAATTCAAAAAAGCATGGGACAAACACAGAGGATCTCTAAAGGTAAAAAGGGGACTGTTGTAGTTGTTATGGAAGGACAGACTAGATAGGCCATGTGGTCTTTTTCTGTCGTCATGTTTCTATGAAAGACCAGTAGTGGTTGGAAACTTCACGTCACTTTTAATTAAGCTTGCAAAACCCTAAATGTTTTGGGAACCAGTTAGAACCTTTGACAATATTCTAGTTTTGAAAAATGTCAGAACGCTTGTTTTCCTATCTCTGGTGTCTCCCTGCCATCATTGTGGAAAACCTCAAGGAGTTTGTCTCTCGTGGGGTCCACCTGTACAGACATTTCTTAGGACCCTGAGCCTCAACTACACCCCAAAAGACCTTCAACAGCTTTGCTTTCAAACAGAAGTAAAGGATCTTACTTCTTCTGGTTCGATGAGCTTAAACTCCATTCCTCTGCCTGTCCAAGCGATGAAATGAGAATTGGTCGGATCGTCCAACAGAGCCACCAGGAACTGCCAAAGCTGGAGAGATCCCCGTCGCTGGTAGGGTGGACCTTCTCGGTATGCACCAATTTCCTGCTTGATGTCCCCTGCTGTATGAAACAAACAGGAAACTTTAGTATTTTTTTCTTCTCTTCTCTCACCCCCACTTTCAGTGTTGACAAATCTTCCTTTTACATCTCTCCGAGAGTAGAAAGATAAGCAGGTATTTGCCTAGAGTTGTTGTATTCCTATCATCACATTAGAACAGGGGACGCACCTAGCCACCGAGGTTCTCAAGATGATCCCAATGAATGTACATGAGAGGGACTTGCATATAAACAAGGTAGTCCTTGCAAATCTCTCTCGTGCATATTCATGGTGGTTATCCTGAAAACCTGACTGGCTCGGTGTGTCCCAAGGACTGGGTTGAGAACTCCTGCATTAGATGGATATAGAGGGCTTAGACAGCTCTGTATCAGGTGGAAAAAGTTGACCCTGTCCTGATTTTACCCTCCTGTATGCTTGCATCACATTAGGACAGGAATGCTCAACTCAGTCCTAGGGACACACCGAGCCAGTCAGGTTTTCAGGATAACCATAATGAATACGCATACAACGGAGGCAGTGCATGCAAATCTCCTGCATATTTATGGTGGTTATCCTGAAAACCTGACTGGCTAGGTGTGTCCCAAGGACTGGGTTGAGAATCTCTGCATTATTAGAAGGCTCTAACACATTCTATCCAAGAATGCTTATGCTACTGTAAGATGAAGGTCATCCACTGCTAGTTAAAAGCTGAGATCTTGGGTTTTACAAGTGCATTCATAAAAAAAAAGAAACACTCAACACTTAGGTTCCTAGTTTATATTTGAACTCTGAAAATTAATACTGTCCTATAAAACTTAACTCTCATTGGTAAAGCCAAAGTTAAACAGGTCAGAAATCTTACATTAATGTCAGGACAGTCACTGAACAAAACAGTGTCCTAAGCAAGAGTTACTTTGTGTCCCCCTTCTCTTTTGGACTTATGTGCTCACAGACTCTCAGTCTAACTCACAAGGGCAATGAGGTGTCCCCCATTGCTAGCCTGGCACCAAGTGTGATGGGCCCTACATGTTCATACGTTTGGACAGCACTGGCTACAGTAATGAAAAGGAATCAGTATGTTGAGTTTTGACAGCTTTTTGCTTTTGAAGTATCCTATGCTAACAGAACATGTAGCAAGTCTCTAAATTTAGCATCTCAGGATACCCAAACAGTGTGTACTGGATTGCTTCCCCTTCCCCAACAGCAGGGATGGCTCTGGAACCATTTCCCTTTAGTGGTGAGGGAAGGAACCTGATGGTCTTGTTTTCAAGATAACCAGAACATGCAAATTAAGCAGGCTCTTAAATCACATTTATACAGATCTCTGTCTGTCCATTAGGAGTATCCTGGAAGCCAGACATTGTGGATGGCTCGGGCAGGCCTTGGTGGCCTGCCCTACAAAAAGCTGCAGGAAGACTGTTTTCCTCAGGGGGTCCCAAGACCAGCCCGTGGACCTATTTTCCCCAGCCCATGCCACTGTGCCGCCTCTCTTCCCAGTTCCCCCAACTCCCATGCTCCAGCATCTCCCCCTTCTGCCGCCCTCTCCCCACAGACCTTTCACTTACCTATTAGTGGTAGTAGTCACTGACGGGGCAGTGATTTACAAACATAGCCTCTAGCCACCCGAAGCCTTCCCTCTGTCATGTCCCACCCCTCATGGCTAGGAGGAAAGAAAGAGAGAAGGAAGAGCTAGAAGGGAGCTACTTCCTGTGGGAGTGAGGGACCTCCCTCCCCTTCCCCCAGCATAATCCTAGGCCCTTTCAGCGATTTGAAAGGTCCACTGTGGCCCTCAGTCTGAAAAGTTTAGGGACTGCTGATTTTCCTGATTAAAAAAGAGAAAGATATAGAGTTAAGGTTACTTGTTCCATTCATAGACCTCCTGCTGTCAGGCTGTAATATTGCTTATTGGATCTTATACTGTTTCTGTAAGAGATTACTACCTTTTTTTTCCTAATGTGCATGTGTACCATAAGTAATTCTGAGCACCAGCCGAAGCCCTTGGAAAGTGATAATCTCTCTACATGTACATCTCCCTCAGACCTTTCCTGCAATAGAGGTCTCGCAGTTGGCGATGGCCCAGCATCAAAACACAATAAGTAACAATTCCCTTTTACTGAATAAAGTACAGGATGGCCAAGTGAGGGACTACCCCAGGTCAAAAGGCCGAGCAAGATGGTGAATTTGTGAATGGCCCTATTCCTGATTCCTTGTATTAGCTCAACTACGAATCTCTGCTAGAGAGAGAATATGCCCATGATAATACATCAATGAATGCAGCTCACATGAACTCTGCAAATGCTGACCTCTGACTTGGGTGGGAGGTTGCAGTAAGGCTCAACTTGGACAGAGCCAAAACCGCATACTGACAGAGCCTCAACTGCAGATCTATTGATAGTCAGAAGAAACACCACAGTGTCTACGCAGTTATTTCTAGATAAGTGTCAGATTCCAGCAGTCACGGCATGGCATTAACAGTAAAGGCCAGATACTGACAGAGGTAGAAAGGGTTGATCAGAACCATTTTACAGAAGCACTGAGCATCCTTTGAAGGGCAGACTCAAATGTGGAGCAGCAGCCGAATGGTTAGAACAGCAGGTTGAAAACCAGGATTCAAATCTCGCTGCTGCTCCTTGTGACTTTGGGCAAGTCGCTTAACCTTCCATTGCCTCAAGTACAAAACTTAGATTGTAAAGGGAAATACCTACTGTTAATGGTTCTAAATGGGGGCCCCTAAGCAAGATTTTGCTGAGGTGCCCCCACAACAGATGTGGGAACTTGGCATGTCTTCCTTCCCTCCCTCAGTCTCCCCTGCAGCGCAGCACACAACTTCATTTAAATGAAATTTGCCGAGCTGCCTCCCATCTCTGCTTGTAATATTTTTCTTGCCCCACTGTCATCGCGAGACTTTGGCCCGACAGCGAGAAGTAATAGCTGCTGGACAAGAAAGGTATTACTTACAAGCAGAAACGAAGATAGTGTAGTAGATGACATTTTACTTACCAGTTAATGTCCTTTCCTTAAGTCCTGCTAGACCAGTACAAACAAGTTAATTATGTTCCCCTACCAGCAGATTGGTGGAGACAAACAGCCAATGAAAAGCCCAGGTTTCAATGACATCGCTCCGATGCCTCTATCCACCTCAGCCACCAGAGGTCTCTTCAGTATTCATCCCAAAGCATATAGAAGAAACATGGCAAGCCTCACACAACTTCAATCGTGAGCAACAATGAGTAATCAATAGTAGAGAACTATGTACAGCAAAGCATAAACAGAAAGCTGTTAGTAGAAGGTGAACCTACAGAGTCAAGTATAAAAATCATAGCAGACCCAAGGGTACCACAACAGAAGAACAGAGCAAATAAAGTTTCAGGCCCTGGACTGATCTAGCAGAACTCAAGGAAAGGATATTAACTGATAAGTAAAATGCCACCTGCCATATCATCCTGCTAGATCAGTCCAGACAAGTGGGATGTACCAAAACTACAAAATCCACTGGGCGGGAAAGAGACACAGCAGCTTGCAAAATCCTTGAGCCAAAAGCTGTGTCCACCTATGCGTGGACATCCAAGCAGTAATGCTTGAAAAAAGTGGAAAGTGATGCCCACATTGCCGCTCGACAAATGTCTGCAGCGGCTACAGAGCTCCACTCCGCTCACGAGGATGCTTGCACTCAGGTAGAATGGGTCCGCAACCCTCTGGAACCAGCCGTTTCCACAACGGATACGCCGAGGCAATGGCCTCCTTAATCCAGTGCCCCAAAGTCAACTTAGCCACCGTGTCACCATTGTGTGGGCCAGCAAACAGCATAAAAAGATGGTCGGACTTACAAAAAGAATTCATAACCGCCAAGTATTGTCGAAGCACTCTCCAGACATCCACAAGATGAAGATTCCTGTCCTTCCCCCAACACTGCTCCTTATAGAAGGAGGGCAGACAAACCACCTGGGTCACATTAAAGGGAGAAGGCACCTTAGGCAAGAAGGAAGGCACAGGCCAAATGGAAACGGGTCTCCTTTGAAAAAGACAGATAAGGATCTTGGCAAGACAGAACCTGTGTCTCAGAAATCCACCTTGTGGAACAAATCGCAACCAAGAAGACACTCTTGAGCATCAAATCTTTCAGAGTAGCGTGCGTCTATGGCTCACAGGGCTCCAACATCAAGGTCCTGAGCACCAGCAAAGATCCCAGGAAAGGATCACTGACGAAGGCACAAAACATCCGGGTGTAAGGCTATAGGCTTACCAAACAATAGACCTCTGAAACCAGTCAAAGCTGCCACCTGAACCTTCAGGGAGCTAAGAGAAAAGGCCAACAGAGGCGGCACCTTGGCCGCCTCAGGAGCTAGCTGCCATGCGCTGCACCAACACTAGACCTCCTCCAGGCTCTGATAAGAGTAGAAAAAAACCGCCAGAGAATAACTCATATACACGGTCTCCTTACAGGAGTAGACAAGCGGCCCCTGACACAATAGGCCCCGAGACTGAGGCAGAGAGGTGCACTTGCAGGAACCGCATCAGAACTACAAATCATGTTCTCATCAGTCAGTCCAGTACCGCCAGAAATAATCCTTCTCTGGTGGCACTCCATACACTGAATCACATGCCCCACCAGGAGCCACTGAGGAAACATATACAGCAGGTGTCGACTTAGTCAAAGGTTGAGCCTTAGTGCTGACACCCTCAGATCCCATCTCTGTGCAGTGACTGAAGAAGCAGCACACTTGGCATTGGAGTGGACTACCATCAGATCCCTTTTGGGGCGACTCCAGCAGCGCAGAAAAACAACTGAAACACCTCCTGACTCAACTCCCACTCTCCTGGAACCAGAGGGTGCCAGCTGAGAAAATCTGTTTTCACAGTAGCCACACCAGCAGTGTACAGAGTCAGCAAACTAGAAGGTTCTTCGGCACTCAGGCAAATGGTAGAGCTATCTCCAGGACTATCACAGTATTCCTAGTGCTGTCTTGCTGATGGACATAAGCCACCACCATGGCATTGTCAGAGAACACGCAAACTGCCCAGTCCTTGACTGAAGGCCAGAAATGCAGGAAAGCCAACCTAATGGTTCTTGCCTCAAGGCAGTTGATGCACCACACCGCTTTCCTGCAGTTCCAATAACCCTGGGCTATTCGGCCTTGGCAATAGGCTCCCCAGCCCGAGAGACTGACATCCATCGACAGAGGGGTCCATGAGCAATCGTCCAGTGGTACACCCTAGCATGTGCAGAAAACTAGAAAACCCCCACACTGTGCAAGTGGTTGCCAGCGGGCTACCCTGAATTGCATCCCACACAGACTGAATCGGGAGCTCCCAACAAGGACAATGATGAGGTCAAGCCTTGGCACTCACCCCCTGAGAGCCCCAGGCAGAGGATCTGGACTGGGCTCAGTTCTACTCCCCTGATACTGTTTCACTGGCTTTACAGCACTGCGTTTAAGGTGTCTGGCAGGCAGATCTCTTCGAGAGCCTTCTGCAATTTTCAGGAGAGAGCAGAGGGAAACAGAGGAGGGAGGCTGCTGCACTCTTCCAGATCCTTACAATTTCTGACTGCTCAACAGGCTGTTATGATGAGTGCACGGAACCGAACCAATTTTCCCTCCTCCTACGGCTACCGAAAGACCACAGTCTAGTGGAGTCTCCCACATCGTGCTCAAGTGAAAGAGAGTCACCATCAAGGTGGTTGTTCACAAGCGCTTAATCAATCTTTTCCTCTAAATCTTTAGAATTTTCTTCAGTGGAGAAAATCCACCCACTAGCTGCTGGAGACAAAAGAAATACTGAGGAGACCTCTGGTGACTGAGGTGGATAGAGGTGTGGGAGTGATGTCATTGAAACTTGGGCTTTTCATTGGTTCTTTGTCTCCATCAATCTGGTGGTAGGGGAACACAACCCACTTTCTGCACTGGTCTAGCAAGACGATATGGAAACTTCATTTAAAGCAAGGTGTTGCTTCACTCTGCCTGGCTGTTGTAATGTGGGTCTTGGGTATGCATGGGCCCCCTTCTTGCCTTGCTCCCCCCAACACTGCGGAGGCTACTTGAGCAGAATTTACACTTCATACATTCCAGGGTGCTGAAAGAACTCAAATATGATATTGCAGAACTACTATTAGTAATCTGTGAACTGGCCATTTAGCCCTACTCTCTTGTTTTCTATCTTTTAACTAGTTCCTAGTCTACAATAGCACACTGCCTCCTATCCCATTACTTTTTAATTTCCCAAGAGCCTCTCATGAGGGACCTTGTCAAAGGCTTTCTGAAAATCCAGATACACTATATCAACCGGCTCACCTTTATCTACCTGTTTATTCACATCCTTAAAAAAATGAGAGAGATTAGTGAGACAAGACTTTCCTTTGCTAAATCCAAGTTGGCTTCCTGCCATTAAGCCATGACTATTTATATGTTCAGTATTTTTTTTAATAATGGTTTCTCTCAAGCTCATTGCTCTGCAGTTTCCCAGATCACCCAGGAACCCTTTTTAAAAAGTGGCCTTACTTTGACCATTCTCCAATCCTTGGGTACTACAGATGATTTTAATGATAGTTTTCTCAGTGGAGAAAGGTGAATAGTGAAGTACCCCAAGGATCTGTGCTGGGCCCACTGCTTTTTAACATATTCATAAATGACTTGGAAATGGGAACAACAAGTGAGGTGATCAAACTTGCAGATAATTATTCAAAGTTGTTAAAACACAAGAGGATTGTGAAAAACTGCAAGAAGACCTTAATAAATTGAAGACTGGGCATTCAAATGGCAGATGGAATTTAATTGGACACATGCAAAGTTATGCACCTAGGAAAGAACAACTCAAACTACAGTTACACAATGCAAGGTTCCACATTAGGAATCACCATCCAGGAAAAGGATTTGGGCATCATCGTGGTTAATACATTAAAACCTTCTGCCCAGCGTGCAGCGGCAACGAAGAAAGCAAATAGATTATTAGGAATCATAAGGAAAGAAATGAAGAATAAAATAAAGGATATTATAATACCTCTGTATCATATTCCATAGTGTGACCACACCTTGAATATTGTGTACAATTCTGGTCACCGTATCTTCAAAAGGATATAGCAGAATTAGCGTAGTTACTCACCTGTAATGGAATTCTTTCCCGCACTCCCTCCTTACTGAATTATCTTTTCCCCAGTTCAAGGCCCTCCTTAAGACCTATCTTTTTCATCAGGCTTTCAATCTTCCCGACCCCTCCTAGACACTCACACATCACCAACTAGGCCTCCCGCTCTTTCCCATTTATCATCAGACCCTTGACTCCCCAACCCCCCATAATCCTTTTATGGATTCTTGGACTCCCTCTTCTTTAACCATTCAGCCCTTACCTACCCCCACCCTTCCCCATTTCGCCCACCCTCCTTCGTATTTATTTTCTGCCTCTGCTGCTACCTGTCCTGTTCTATCCTTCTTCCTTTTCTTCCACTTCTTTCCTATCACTTATTGGCGTTCCTTTCTCTTTTTGTTTTCCAGCAGCCCTATTGTATTGTACACTGCCCTAACACCTCGGTAAAGGGCGGTCTATCAAATATTTCAAATAAAGATAAAGATAAAGGTGATCTCCAGGGACAGCAGGAATCAGTCCTCACATATGGGTTGCGTCAGCACTGATAGAGTCCACATGGAAGCTTTCAAAGAAAGCCTTTGGGAGATGCCACCATGCATGCGGGGTCCCCTTCCCGCCCAAGGGTGCCATCTTGCTCAGTCAGATGACATAGCTACGACAGTAGTAAATAAACAAAGTAGGAAGGCAACTCCCATGGGAGGAGGGAGAGTTGCGAGGACTGATTCCTGCTGTCCCTGGAGAACACCTGTTACAGGAACAAGCGGGAAGTCAGTCCTCACATATGGGACTCCGTAGCTCCAGGCTGCTGAGGACCGAACCATGACAGCACCTATGGTACCCGAATCGGGTAGCCGTGAGTTGCAGAAGATGAGTCCTCAGCAAGACCCTAGCATCCAGCAGCACTATCTCTTCAGTAGCCTGAATACAGAAGGGTCAGAGGGCAGGAGTTGCCTACACCCCGAACAGATTGCGGAGCACCGGCTGGCCGAAGGCACGGTCCCGACGGGACTCGCTTTCCAAGCAGTAGTGAACTGCAAACATATGGATTGAAGACCAAGTAGCGGCTTTGCAGATCTCAGTCACCAGTACCGAGCGTAGGTTCACCACCAATGTGGCTATTGCTCTCATGCGATGCGCAGTGATCCGGTGATCGCTCATAGGCAAAGTCAATATATTCCGCCACCCAAGTGGACAGAGTTCACTTAATTCACAGGAAGCCCCAGTCTACTGGGGTCGTAGGAAACGAAAAGCTGAGGAGCTTTGCGATGGCCCTGTGACAGCTGTAGGTAGAAGTAACGAGGGGAGGAGCGTGACTCTTGCAGGGAGAGAAGGAACAAACGGAGCAAGAGATGTAGGTTTGGACCAGACTGCTTTATTGATAATAGTCCCTACGCGTTTCGGCAAACGCCTTCCTCGGGGGACACACAGCAGTGCTGTGCCAGATGAAATGTCTCATTAAGACAATTTGGTCGAATCACTATATAAATAGTTTGATCGACGAGCAAATACCGTGTAGATAGTGTGAGGATCACAAATACCACCAGTGTGCTAATTCTAGGAGTGGCGCAATGTTCTTGTAGAATCTTGTGTATGGTGGCTCTGCCACCAAGGCTTGAAGCTCGTTTACTCTATGAGTAGATGTGAGAGCTACCAGGAAGCCCACCTTCCATGACAGATACTGTAGATGGCAAATAGTTAGAGGCTCGAAGGGCGGCCTGGTGAGCTGTGAGAGCACCACATTGAGGTCCCATTCCACCGCGGGGGAATGGGGGACTTAAATAGCAGGAGGCTCCTGAGGAACAGAGAGACCAGGAGCTGACCTGAGAGAGGTTTCCCTTCAACAGAGTAGTGGTGTGCAGCAATCGTGCTCAGGTGCATCCTCACCGAGTTGGACCAGTCCAGTGTGCGTCAGATGCAGTAGGTATTGGAGCACCAGTTGCACCGGCAGGAGAACGGATGCTCCCACCTGTCCACACTCCATACCGAGAATCTGCGCCACTTAAAGGCATATGCTCACCATGTGGAGGGCTTTCAGGAGGCCAGCAGGACCTCCTACACCTCTCATGGGAGGCTGAAAGGAGCCAAGGCTACCCTTTCAGCAGCCACGCTGTTAACGTTAGAAACCCCAGATTGGGGTGCAGCAGGGAGCCCCTTCCCGAGTCAGGAGGTCTGGGGCACAACCCAGTGGGACCGGGAGTGCTGCCAACAGGAAGAGCAGCAGTGGAAACCATGATTGTCTGGGCCACCTGGGGGCAATTAGTATAAGTACTGCCCCCTCGTGCTGGACCTTGAAGAGGGTCCTGGCAACTAGAGGGGTCAGCAGAAAGGCAGAAAGGAAGCTTTCCATCCACAGGATCAGGAAGGCATCTGCTGCTACCCTCACCAGGTGCAGCTGCCGTGAGCAGAAGCCGGAGCAGTTGTGCATTGTCCAGGGTGGCAAAGAAGTCCATCTGGGGCATCTCCCAGAGGCTGAAAAGCCGTGAGGCCATCCTGGGATTCAGGTGCCATTGGTGTGGCTGGTATTTAACCTGACTGCGATTTATCTCACTCAATATCTATATATAACAAAGAGATAAACTGAATACATTCAATCAGCCCTATTAATTCTATGCTTAATTTATAAATTTTTGTTGGATCGTTTGCCCTGAGGGGGAACCTTCCCTCTCTCGTAGCAAACTCTCCTTTTTTTCCAGAATGCACTCACCCTTTTCACCCACTGAGGCAGAATTACAAAATAATCCTCAATAAAGACGAGAGTGATATTTCAAACATGAAAATGATATTTTAAGCAGATTTAGTACTCAACTTAAATCAAGGTCCATGAGTCTCAGTGGGGGCTCACCCTCATTTCTTCCAAGATAAACAGCGACGCTGTATCTCCAACATTGGACAACATGATCCAATACTATAGCTTGATGATGTGGAACGTCGTGGACCTCAAGATACAAGGAGTCCTCTAAGTGCTTTGCTTTTCACTTCTCAAAGACATTCTCGATGTATATGAATATCCCATGGAGACGTATATATCATTGTTGTACACAAAGTTGTGTTTCAAACCGTGAAACTCCTGGTCCTTCTTCATGCACCTACGTCTAACTACTACCCCATATCCTATTCTATTTTGAACTCGGCCTCGTTTCCTTATCCGAAGAAAAACGGGCTATCATTGGCTGTCAGAGGAGATCAATCTATCAAGCTCCACCAATCTAAAGCAAGATTCAAACCAACAGGTGCTACTGATCGTAAGCGGTAAATCCAAAATTGCTCTCTAAATTGTAACCTGTGCAAGCGATCTCCCCCACATGTATGTGCAGGGATAAAATCTATAATGCGCCATCTAAGATCCTGAAACGTGTGATCAAGCTCCTGGCAATGCTGGGCCACCGGAGCTGATGGTACCTTATTATTTATTCGAGATCTGTGTTCCAAAAGTCTTCTTTTCATAGGGCGCCCGTTCAAACTGTGCCATGTACAAGGCCGCCAACGATGGGGCTACAGTAGCTCCCATCACTACACCATGTACTTGTAAATAGAACTGACCCTCAAACAGGAAAAAATTATTCTTCAGTACTATTTTCAAAATGTGGATAATGAATTCTTTTGGTAATCTGGACGGTAGTGGTAATGCTAAGTCGTTGATCATGTGTATAGCTGCTTTTTGATCTATATTAGTGTATACAGCAGTAACGTCCATGGTAACCAAATACATGGATGAAACATCCATGGACAATTGTTTAATTTTGGAAAGAAAATGAAAAGAATCTTTGACAAAGGATGGGATCTGATGAATTAACGGGCGTAAAAAAATGTCACAAAATTGTGAAAGTGGTTCCAAAAGGGAACCTCTACAGCAGGGGTCTCAAACACGCGGCCCGCGGGCCGCATGCGGCCCGCGAGAGAGGTTTCTGCGGCCCGCGATGGAGAGGAAACAAAAAACCCCCCCAAAGCCCTGGCTTCTGCCGCTGCCGCCGTGGCAGCGCCAGAATCAGCTGTCCCGCGGCCCCTTACCGTGTGTCCGGCAGAGCCCTCAGCTTCAGCAACATCAGCGGCAGCTTTCAGGGCCGCGAAGAGAGTAGTATTTCCCTCTCGCGGCTCTGTTAAGCCTGCCGGGGCTGATGGGAATTCCCATCAGCCCCGGCGGGCTTAACAGGCCGCGAGAGGGAAATTACTCTTCTCTTCGCAGCTTGAAAAGCCCGCCGCTGATGTTGCTGAAGCTGAGGGCTCTGCCGGGCACACGGTAAGGGGCCGCGGGACAGCTGATTCTGCCGCTGCCACGGCGGTTTGGGGGGGCTGTGTCGGATATGCCATGCTTTCTCTTGCACCGAGCGGGCGGGGGCGGGGGGCTAGGACTGGAAATGGGCAGATGGGGGTTAGGACTGGAGGTGGTCTGATTGGGGGGGGGGGGCTAAGACTGAAAATGGGGTTATGGGGGGGGGCTAATAATGAAAATGGGGTGATGGAAGGATTAGGACTGGAAGTGGGCTGTTGGGGGGCTTAGGACTGGTAATGGGCTATGGGGGGGCTAGAACTGGTAATGGACTGGGGGGGGGTTGCTAGGACTGGAAATGGGCTGAGTAGAGGGGGGGCTTGAACTTCAAATAACTGATGGGGACAGGGTTTTGGAATGGAAATGGGCTGAGTGGAAGGGGGCTTGGAATAGAAATGGGCTGATGGGGAGGGGGGCTTGGAATGGAAATGGGCTGATGGGGAGGGGGCTTGGAAAGGAGGGGGCTTGGAAAGGAAATGGGCTGTGAGGGGAGGGAGCTAGGACTGGAAATGGGCTTAGTTGGGGGGAGCAAGGACAGGAAATGGGCTGATGGTGGGGCTAGGATAGGACTGGAATGGGCTGATGATGCGGGGACTAGAAGGGAGCGGATGCTGGGTGGGGCTGAAACTACAAGGGAGCTGATGTTGGGGGAGGATTAGAATGGGATAGGGCTGGGAGAGTAAAATGGAGAGGGGAAAAATATTTTGTGTGGGAGGGAAGAAAAATCTACAATTGGCCAGGTATTGGGTGAGTAAGTGTGGATTGAGGATGGAGGGGTAAAATTTGAGTGGATGAAATAGGAATGAGGAAAGAGCAAAAGGAAAAAGATTAGTATGTTAAAACAGATGTAGAGAGAGAATGGAAAAAAAACTAGGAGAGAAGAAAGGGCAAATGGACAGCAGACGATGGAGAGTTAGCAGAAGACATGAAGAAACCAGAAGAAAGTGGCTGGAACAATTGCAACTGAAAAAAAATGCACAAAAGGTAGAAAAATATCTCTTTATTTTGAATTTATTAACTGGAATATGTCAGCTCTGGGAAATGTGCATCATTAATGTTTGCGCTTTGTTTAGTACAAGAGGAAATTAATTTATAGTTTTATTTCTACAGTGTTGTTGTACATTCCAAGTTTGGCTTTTTGGGGTTCCCAGTTTAATTATTGTCTTCCTGTTTCTAAATCTTTTAGTCTTTCTTTATCCATGCACTCATTAAAGAGGCATGTTTACTAAAAGTTAGTGCATGGTAACATTATGCAAATATTTATGCAAATGAGGCCCCTTATGCAAATGAGGCCCCGCGTCTTATGCGGCCCCCGGGTTACTTTACAAGTCCTCATTCGGCCCTCAAAGCAATTTGAGTTTGAGACCCCTGCTCTACAGGATACTATTGGACGGCCCGGTGGATTCCCCAAATCCTTGTGTATTTTAGGTACCATTATCAAAGTAGGTATTAGAGGAAAGAGTAGTTACTCACCTGTAACAGGTGTTCTCCAGGAGCAGCAGGAATCAGTCCTCACATATGGGTGACATCGACGTCGATGGAGCCCCCATGCGGAGCATTTCCCCAGCTTTCTAAGAAAGCCTTTGGGAATACACCCACGCATGCGCGGTCCCCTTCCCACCCAAAGGTGCCATCTTGCTCAGTCAGGTGACATAGCTAAAAGACAGCACAAAAAACATAATGAACTATGTACAACTGCAACTCCCAGGGGAGGAGGGAGGGAGGGTTGTGAGGACTGATTCCTGCTGCTCCTGGAGAATACCTGTTACAGGTGAGTAACTACTCCTTCTCCAGGACCAAGCAGGAAGTCAGTCCTCACATATGGGTGACTCCCTAGCTCTGGGCTACCAGGAACCCAGGCTGAAAAATAGAGCTCCCTCTGTGAAGCCCCAGCATCAGGGAAAAAATTTCACTGAGAACAGATCCCACCGGTAGCCCAACAAGAAGGCTGGAGGGCAGGAGTTGCCTAAACCTCAAAGAGATTCCGGAGTATTGCCTGACCAAAAGCACTGTCCCTACGGGACTCCCTCTCCAGGCAGTAATGGGCTGCAAACGTTTGGCTTGAGGACCAAGTTGCAGCCCTACAGATGTCTGCCAACGGTACAGAACGGAGATGAGCTAGTGATGCAGCCATTGCCCGAACACGGTGAGCTGTGACTCGACCCTGCAAGGGAAGGTCTGCTGCCCTGTAAGCCCAGGTGATACAGTCCGCCACCCATATGGACAAGGTACGCCTGGAGATAGGCAACCCCAAGTTGTTTGGGTCGAAGGAGACAAAGAGCTGAGTAGCCCTTCTATAACCCTTAGTACGATCAATGTAGAAAGACAAGGCTCTTTTACAGTCCAGGGTATGCAGGACCTCCTCAGCCGGGCTGGCATGGGGCCTAGGGAAGAATGTTGGAAGAACCACCTCCTGATTGAGGTGGAAAGAGGAGACTACCTTCGGGAGGAACTTAGGATGAGTCCTAAGGACTACCCTGTTCCTATAGAAACGAGTGTATGGCCTGTCACAGACCAGGGCTTGAAGTTCACTCACTCGTCTGGCCGAGGTCAGTGCCACTAGGAAAAGAGCCTTCCAAGAAAGGAAGCGGAGAGGACACATAGCCATCGGCTCAAAGGGAGGGCGAGTAAGCTGCTGCAAGACCACATTTAACTCTCACTCAGGGGCTGGTGGACGGAGAGGAGGCTTTAGTAAGAGCAATCCTCTGAGGAACCGGGACACCAAGGGGTGAACCGATAAAGAGTGCCCTTCCACCAGTGAGTGGTGGGCTGCCAGAGCAGAAAGGTGTACCTGAACAGAATTGGACTTAAGACCCTGATTAGACAAGTGCAGCAGGTACTGAAGCACCACTGGCACAGGGCAGGAGAAAGGGTTCTCCTGGCGTTGATCACACCAGAAGGAGAACCGTTTCCACTTCAGGGCATAGGTCTTTCTGGTGGATTGCTTCCTAGAGGCCAAAACCACCTCTTCAACTTCCTGAGGCAGGCCCCAGGGAGCTAGCACTACCCTTGCAGCCTCCAGGCCATCAAATTGAGAGTTTTGAGATTGGGGTGCAGAAGGGAACCCTGATCCTGAGAAAGAAGATCGGGTTGCAACCCCAGAGGGAGTGGGGTGTCCACCGCCAGCTGTAACAGAAGCGGGAACCAGGGCTGCCTCGGCCATCTGGGGGCTACCAATATGACCGAGGCCCTGTCCCTTAGAATCTTGAACAAGGTTTGGGCCACCAGGGGCGTGGGAGGAAACGCATACAGAAGGCCCTTGGACCATGAGATCAGGAAGGCATCCGCTGCGAATCTCGTGGGATGCGGTTGCCTGGAGCAGAACTGAGGCAGCTGCCGGTTCAGGGGACTGGCAAAGAGGTCTATGGATGGAAGTCCCCATTTCAGGAAAATGTTCTGAACCACCAAAGGGTGCAGTTGCCATTCGTGAGGTTGCAGAACCCTGCTCAATCTGTCTGCCAGGAAATTTTCCTGGCCAGGAAGATAGACTGCCCTGAGCAACATATTATGTTGAAGTGCAAAAGAGCATAGGGCCTGTGCCTCCTGACACAGGAGCCTGGACCCCGTGCCCCCTTGTTTGTTCACATAGAACATCGCTACCTGGTTGTCTGTCTGCACCAAGGCAGACTGGTGGGCCAGGATGTGAGAGAAGGCTTTGAGGGCTAGGCGTATCGCCCGGAGTTCCAGCAGGTTGATTTGTTGCGTGGCCTCCCATGGAGACCACAGGCCCTGTGTGCACTTGTCTAGACAATGTGCACCCCAGCCCTGCAAGGAGGCATCGGTTGTGAGTACCACAGTGGAAACAGGTACCTGAAAAGGAATTCCCTGTAGAAGGTTGGGGGGGGGGTGTAGCCACCACTGCAGGGAGTTCAGGAAGGGTTTGGACACCCTTACTTTGTCTCTGAGGCTTCCTGTAGCTTGCCTCCACTGAGTTTTGAGACACCACTGTGCAGGTCTCATATTCAGGCGGGCATTGGGGGTCACATGCACTGTCGAAGCCATGTGGCCTAGGAGCCTTAGACAGAGTCTGGCGGAAACCAGTGGGTTGTCTAGAAACCGTCTGGCCAAGTCCATCAGCCTTCCCGCTCTGTCTTCTGGCAAGTAAGCTTTTGCTTGCAGGGAGTCTAACCGTGCTCCTATGAACTCCAGGTTCTGGGAGGGGAGCAAAGTGGACTTTGCGAAGTTTATGACAAAGCCTAGTTGCTGAACGAGGGAGACAGTACGGAGGGTGGCTTGTCTGGCCTCCTGGAGAGTCTGACCCCTGATGAGCCAGTCGTCCAGGTAGGGGAAGACAAAAATACCCTGGTTTCTCAAGTAGGCCACCACCACTGCCAGGCACTTTGTGAAGACCCGTGGGGCGGAGGTTAGGCCAAAGGGCAGTACCCTGTACTGAAAATGGTTTCCTCCCACCACGAACCTTAGGTATTTTCGATGGTCTGGATGAATGAGGATGTGAGTGTACGCATCCTTCAGATCTAAGGAGCATAGCCAATCTCCCTGCTGGAGGTAGGGCAGCAGTGCTCCAAGAGTAAGCATCTTGAACTTTTCCTTTTCCAAGAACTTGTTGAGATTTCTCAAGTCGAGAATGGGCCGGAGACCTCCAGTTCTCTATGGCACAAGAAAGTATCTGGAGTAGAAGCCTTGCCCCAGCAGGTGGGGAGGTACAGGCTCCACCGCCCTGTCTTGAAGAAGACCTTGCAGTTCCTGGAGAAGGAGTTCCTGATGCAGAGTAGGCCTTGGAGGCTCCCCTGGAAAGTAGGAGGGGGGTACTTGATGGAAATGGAGCAGGTAGCCCTTCTGGACTATGCTCAGTACCCAAGCATCTCTTGTGATGAGCGGCCACTGGTGGGCAAACAGGACCAACCGATCTCCCGTGCTGAGATGGACCAGCAGAGGTGGAGAAGCTATGCAGTGGGAGTCAAAAAACCCCTCCCTGCTGAGTAGGAGCAGGAGCTGGAGGCTTTCTGCCTACGGGGCCCATGTCCCTGCCCCTTGGCCTGCTGACCCTGCTGAGGAGCTGGGGAGGCCTGATAGTGAGGGAAAGGTTTGTAGGCAGATGACTTCCTTGGGTAAAAGGCCTTTTTCCCCGAGCCCTTCTTTTTATGAGAAGGGGCAGAAGTTTTTCTGGACAACCTTGTCCTTGTCAGAGTCTCGGTCTCAAGCTCAGCAGCCTTTTCGGCCATGGGCTTGCCGAAGAGGTTTTCACCTCGGCAGGGGACATCGACCAACTTGTCCTGCACCCATGGCTTGAGTTCCGATGACTGTAGCCATGCCTGGCGTCGAGCACTGATGCCGGCCGCCGCTACTCGGGCCGAAGTCTCGAAGCAATCGTAGGCTGCCCGGGAGATGAATTTAGAGCACTCCCGGATCCCCGAGAACAAGGTCTTGAACCTCTGCAAAGGTTCCCCGGAGAGGCCAGCAGAGAACTCGACTATTTCCTTAGCCAGGTCCCGCAAGTACATGCCCATATACAGCTGGTAGGACTGGACACGGCAAGCAAGCATCGAGCCCTGGAAGCACTTTCTGCCGATGGCATCCAGGTTCCGGGCCTCCCTACTGGGGGGCACCGCGGAGTGCATCTTCTGGCTCTTCAGACGATGCATGGCCGATTCCACAACCATAGAATGATGTGGCAGCTGTGCCTTCTGGAACCCAGGGCTCTTTCAGACTCGATACATGGAATTGATCCACTTGCTCAAAACCGGCACCGAGGCCAGCGCCTCCCACATTCGGAAGAGGAGCCATTCCAGCATCGGAGGAACCAGCACAGTAAAGGCCTCCCTGGGGGGAGAGTCAAACTGCAGGGCATCGAGCTCTTCGGCTCGAGGCTCCTCCTCGGGATCCGCAGGAACAGCCAAAGCCTTGGCCATGTCCCTCACAAACTCCGAGAACCGGGTGTCCTCCGGTGGGGACGTACTCCGGTGCTCGGACTGCGGTGAGTCCGAAGGGACCCACCGAGTCTGAAAGGTATCGGGGGACTCCTCGTCCTCCGTCTCCCACGCAGACTCATCCGAGGAAGAGTCGAGGGGATCCGACCGTGTGGGCTCCGGTAGCACCCGCGTCGACGCCCTCGGTCCCGAATGGGAGGTCGAGGGGGACCGGGACCGTGACCAAGTCCGAGTCCGGACTCGGGCCTTCATGGCTTCGAGAACCGGCTCGGTCTCCGGGGTCGACTTGGACATCGATGTCCTGGTGGTCGGGGCATATGCACCAATCAGGCTGGCCATCAGCACCCGCTGCTGATCCATGAAGGCAGACAGTCTGCACTCCAAGGCTGTCAGCCTGAGTCCAAGCTCAGGAGACTCAGCAGCCTCCAACTCGGGCCCCGACGGCGACGGCTCCCTGGGAGGAGAGTCCTCGAGGACAACAGGACTTACGTGCTCGATGGACTCCGGCTCTATACGAGGCACCTTAGGCGGCTTCTCCAGCTCCAAAGGCCTGGGGCAGCGGTCAGGGGTCCGGGACCTGGCCCTCGAGGAACCAGGGGTATCCTCTGACGCCGCCCTCACGAGCTTCCTCTTCCTCTTATGCTCCCGACTGGGGGGACCCCCTTTCAGAGGAACCCCGACGAAGCTCGGGGTCAGACTCCCGAGACGTCGAGGCCTCTGACGAGGTCCAGGCTCGGCCGGAGGCAGAGTCAGAAAAAATTCTCTCCTTCTGATGCTGCCGGCTTCTGAGTGCCTTGGTGGACATCTTTCCACACAGGACACAGACCTTGGGATCATGGTCTGGCCCGAGGCAACGCAGGCAGCAGTCGTATGTATCGGTAAGAGACATGAGCTTCTTACAACGATCACACTTTTTAAAACCACTGGAGGCCATCAGGGAAAAAAGGGCCCCCGCGAGGTCAAAAGACCGGCCTTCCAGGGAAAAAGAAAAAAAGAGCGCGAACGCGTGCCACGAAGGGCAAAAAAAACGAAAAATAGAGATCGGGTCGATACCGGTGTACCGAACCCAGGCGGGAAGGGAAACCAGCGTCGAACCGGACAAAAGAGAGCGAAAATCGCAGAAAAAAAATCTAACTTTTCTGGGTGACACGGACTCACGTCCGTTGGGCTCCACGGAAAAAGAAAGACTGGGCAAGATGGCACCTTTGGGCGGGAAGGGGACCGCGCATGCGTGGGTGTATTCCCAAAGGCTTTCTTAGAAAGCTGGGGAAATGCTCCGCATGGGGGCTCCATCAACGTCGATGTCACCCGTATGTGAGGACTGACTTCCTGCTTGGTCCTGGAGAATACCTTACTCCATTACCAAAGTTATCATCCAGGACCCCTTTGAAGAGGCCTTCCTATTGGGCAATTTCTCCGCCTAAGACAATTATGTTTGACTTTAGCACAGTTTAAATATCATGCCAAGGATCTTAAACTGAGATTGCGAGAAAGGGGTTACCCAGTAAATATTATTAAGAAAGCATATAGGAGAGCACGGTTTAACCATCCAGAATGGTGGCCTGAGGAGCCCCTGCAACATCAAGAGCAATTGCCACAACAGTCATCTTATGTAGGGGTTCTCCCTTACATGCCTAATACGATACGGGTCATGAATATAATAAAAAAAAAACATTGGGACATTTTATCTTTGCACCCTTGTTTCAGAAAGCCATTAATGTTTGCTTTCCAACGAGGACGAAGTTTGGCAGATTTACTAATTCATTCTTCAGATAATTTGGACAAGACAATGAGGGGTCACTTTAAATGTGGTGAATGTGACTTTTGTGCCTCCACAATGGAAGGTCTCGACTGGGAGGATGTTGACATAGGGATAAAAATCACGAACCAATATCGCACCACATGTACGAGCACTCATGTGATATACATATTATCTTGTCCCTACCATAAGAATTATGTTGGCCGTACATCCCGCCCTATGAAAAGAAGACTTTTGGAACACAGATCTCGAATAAATAATAAGGTACCATTAGCTCTGGTGGCCCAGCATTGCCAGGAGTTTGATCACACGTTTCAGGATCTTAGATGGCGCATTATAGATTTTATCCCTGCACATACACGTGGGGGAGATCACTTCCACAGGTTACAATTTAGAGAGCAATTTGGGATTTACCGCTTACGATCAGTAGCACCTGTTGGTTTGAATCTTGATTTAGATTGGTGGAGCTTGATAGATTGATCTCCTCTGACAGCCAATGATAGCCCGTTTTTCTTCGGATAAGGAAACGAGGCCGAGTTCAAAATAGAATAGGATATGGGGTAGTAGTTAGACGTAGGTGCATGAAGAAGGACCAGGAGTTTCACGGTTTGAAACACGACGTTGTGTACAACAATGATATATACGTCTCCATGGGATATTCATATACATCGAGAATGTCTTTGAGAAGTGAAAAGCAAAGCACATAGAGGACTCCTTGTATCTTGAGGTCCACGATGTTCTACATCATCAAGCTATAGTATTGTATCATGTTGTCCAATGTTGGAGATACAGCGTCGCTGTTTATCTTGGAAGAAATGAGGGTGAGCCCCCACTGAGACTCATGGACCTTGATTTAAGTTGAGTACTAAATCTGCTTAAAATATCATTCTCATGTTTGAAATATCACTCTCGTCTTTACTGAGGATTATTTTGTAATTCTGCCTCAGCGGGTGAAAAGGGCGAGTGCACTCTTAAAAAAAAGAAAAAAAGGAGGGTTTGCTACGAGAGAGGGAAGGTTCCCCCTCAGGGCAAACGATCCGACAAAAATCTTATAAATTAAGCATAGAATTAATAGGGCTGATTGAATGTATTCAGTTTATCTCTTTGTTATATATAGATATTGGTGCGGCTGGAGCACCCTGCTGAGTCTGTCCATCAGGAGGTTGTCCTGGTCCGGGAAGTGGACGACCCGCAGGACATGCTGTTGTGAGCTGCAAAGGACAGAAAGGCGACTGCCTCCTGCCAGAGGGAGTATGACCCCGTGCCCCCCTGCTTGTTGACGTAGAACGTGACAACCTTGTTGTCCATCTGTACCAGTACCAACTGATGTTGCAAGTGGTGGCGGAACGCGCATAGGGCCAAAAAGATCGCCCTGAGTTCCAGAAGATTGATCTGTAACAGGGATTCCGCTCGCACCCGAGGAGGGAGGTGTCCATGGTTAGGACCCTCTGAGGCGGGGGTGCCTGGAAAGGCATTCCAGCCCAAAGGTAGCAAGGAAGTTGCCACCAGTCAAGGGATTCCACCAGCTGGCATGGTTATCCTGATTCTGTCCCGCAATCTGCCCATGGCTTGCATCCACTGAGCATGGAGGCACCATTGGGCTATTCACATATGCAGGCATGCTAACGGGGTTACATGGACCGTGGAGGCCATGTGGCCCAAAAGGCAGAGGAGGAGATGGGCTGGCACCAAGCGACGGTGCTGCCCCTTCGCTACTAACTCCCTGAGGCGTTCTGCCCTTTCCCTGGGCAGGAAGGCCTTGGCCTGCAAGGTGTTCAGCTGAGCACCTATGAACTCCAGGCTCTGGGCTGGAATGAGATAGGACTTGGGGTAGCTGATAATAAACCTCAGGTGCTACAACAGGAGAGTTGCGCGCCCTGTGGTCTGTTGGGCCTCTGCAGCCGTGCTGCCCCTGATAAGCCAGTCGTCCAGGTAGGGGAAGACGAAGGCCCCTTGCAGACGTAGGTGGGCAGCGACCACTGCTAGGCATTTTGTGAAGACTCTTGGTGAGGAAGCCAGGCCGAAGAGTAGCACTCTGTACTAGTAGTGCCCTCCTCCTACCATGAACCTTAGGTACTGCCTGTGGGAGAGATGGATCAGAATGTGTGTGTGTAAACATCCTTTAGATCCAAGGAGCAAAGCCAATCTCTCTGATGGAGGTAGGACAGCAGTGTTCCAAAGGAGAGCATCTTGAACTTCTCCCTCACCAGAAACTTATTTAAGTTTTGCAGGTCTAGAATGGGCCTGAGACCCCCAGTCCTCTTCGGGACAAGGAAGTACCTGGAGTAGAAGCCTTTGCCCCACAGGTGTCTGGGCACAGGTTCTACTGCACTGTCCCTGAGAAGACCTGCAAGCTCCGTGAGCAGCAGGGTCTGATGAAGGTGGAATCTGCTGTAGGTGAAGGAGGTATCCCTCCCTGACCACCTGCAGTTCCCACAGGTCAGAGGTGATTGAGGCCCATCTGTGGGCAAAGTGCACCAGGTGCCCCCCTGGGGGCTGGTGAAGGTCTCTTGGGGGAGGGGAGGCCCTGCCCAGGGAGTCAAAAGCTCCCCCCAGTGTGGGTGGGAGTTGGAGTCTGGGGCTTAGGCGCCTTTGCCTTCTGTGCCCCCTGCCTCTTGGGGTGAGAAACCTGTTGATGGCTAGAGTAGGGCTGGTCCTGATGACTCTGTGCAAAGACACCCTTTTCCCTGACTGTTTCTTGCGGGGATGTAAGGTCTTCGTGGAGAGCCTCTGACGGGTCACAAAGTCGGCCTCAATCTCGGCAGCTTTGTTGGCCATGGGTTTGCCGAAGAGGTTCTCACCGGTACAGGGGACATGGAGCAGTTTATCCTGAAGCCACTGCTCGAGGTCAGAGGATTGCAGCCAGGCCTGGCACCGGGCCCCAATGCTGGCCGCTGCAACTCAAACCGTTGACTTAAAGCTGTTATAGGCAGCCTGGGAGAGGAACTTAGAGCAGTCTCGCATTCCCAAAGTCAGGGTCTGGAACCAATGGAGGGGTTTGCCAATGAGGCCTGCGGCAAATCTCGCCAGCTCTTTGGCCAGTGCCTTTAGATACATGCCCATGTAGAGTTCATAGGCTTGGATCTGGCAACCCAGCATCGAGCCTTGATTACATTTGCGCCCAAGGACATCAAGGGCCCAGACCTCCTTACCAGGAGGGACGGAGAAGTGGGTCTTCTGGCTCTTGAACTTTTGCATGGTTGATTCGATGACCATGAAGTTGTTGTGGGAGCTGGGGTTTGTAGAGCCCTGGTCCTTTCCAGACACAGTGCGAGCCGATGGCTATCGGCACCAATGCCGGCGTCTCCCATATTCAGAGTAACAGCCTCTCGAGGATTGGCTGTATGGGCACCGTGAGGATTTCTTTGGGTGGAGTCTCATACTGGAGAATCTCCAACTCCTCGGTACACGGGTCCTCCTCCACCTCAGTCTGCACCGAGAGGGCTCTGGCCATATCCTTGATGAAGTCATGGAAGGACACATCCTCGAGAGGAGAATGGTGCCAGGGGAGACGGATCCGAGGGAATGTCTCAGTGCCTCCTGCTGTCCGGGGACGCCTCGTCCTCTGTCTCCCACTCAGAGTCGAGTGGTGACGACGAGTCTGAGGTTCTGCAACACCTTGCGTCGAGGCTGTTGTCAAAGGGCCGATGGCCTGCGGAGGACCTGGGGTCACGTCGTGGACAATGGCCGGTGAGGATTGGATATCCGACGAACAGGACCTGGACTGGCACCGAGGAGTGTCTCAAGGCCAGGGGCGCTCGATGCTCAGCTCAATGACAGGGGACTCCCTTGCAGTAGAGGGCCCGATTGTCAAGGCAGATGAGGTGGAGGAACCAGTCACCATCGCCTGCTGCAGGGCCAGAATAGCAGTGATGTTCTGCACCAGGGCTGCCATTCTGTTTTCCAAGCCAGAAGGCTCTACAGCCTTTGGCACGGGCCTTGAGGAGTTCGGGCCCGGCACCAGCATTCTTGGCAGTGCGTCCTCGATGAGGACTATGGCCTCGAGGAACCTCGCACGATCTCTGCTTGCCGAGGAATCCTTCTTGAGGACCTTGGTGGGGCGCTTCTGGGAATCACCCAAGCACCTCCATAGGGTTTTACTGGATTTCTCCAGTGCAGCTTCGGCAGACTTTGACTTCTTCTCCAGCTCGAGTCTTCTTGGAGGTCTCGCAGCTGTGGGATTCAGAGGAAACCCAAGCATCTCGGACTGTGCTGGGCTTGGAGCTTGGTGCCAGAGAAGTGGGAGCCCAATCGGACCTGGGGAACAACTTTTCCTGCAACTCAGACAGTTTCCTGTTGGTTCTGGCTGACATGGCCCGGCAGAGGTTGCAGGAGGTGCTGTCATGGTCTGGGCCCAGGCAGCAGTCATGGGTGTCAGTTATGGACATAGTTTGACTGCAGTGTCACACTTTTTGAACCCACCGGGAGACATGGTAAGAGACACCATTTGGGCGAAAAATGGCACGAACACCGGTCGAGGGATCCTTGATAAGAAAAAACAAAAAAAGGGAGCTGAGAACGGTGCCGGGAAGCGCAGATTCGAGGCAGGAAGAGGAACCGGAAAACTAAGTTTTAAAAACAGTTTTGTCAAGGATTTTTCTGGGGGAAAAGGACATATGTCCATTGGGCTCCGTGGGAAAAAAGGGAGACTGAGCAAGATGGCACCCTTGGGCGGGAAAGGGACCATGCCATGTGGGGTGGCATCCCTCTAAGGCTTTCTTTGAAAGCTGGAGAGATGCTTCCGCCCAGGGTCCGACGGCGCCGAGGTCACCCATATGGGAGGACTGACTTCCTGCTTGTTCCTGGAGAAAGAAAAGGTACAAAGAAGAGCCATCAAAATGGTAAAGGGGACGGAGGGATACGCCTATGAGGAAAGGCTTATAAGGTTAGAGCTCTATCTTGGCAAAAAGACGACTGAGAGGAGATATGATAGAGGTCTATAAAATAATGGAGTGAACAGGTAAACGTAGATCGGTTGTTTACGTCTTCAAAAAGTAGAACGACTAGGGGACACACATTGAAGCTACAATATAGCCCATTTAAAACTAATAAGAGGAAATATTATTTCATTCAACACTTAATCAAATCTGGATTTGTTACCGGAGGATGTAGTGAAAGCTGTTAGTGTAGCTGAGTTTTAAAAAAGTTTGGACAAGTTCCTGGAGGAAAAGTCCATAAACCATTAATAAAGAGGACCAGCAAAATCCACTGCTAGACATACCAGGCTGCTTATCCCTGGGATAAGAAGAATGGAATCTGTGTACCTTTTTGGGAACCTGACATGTACTTGTGACTTGGATTGGCCACTGTTGAAACAGGATACTGGGCTTGATGGACCCTTGGCTTGACCCAGTATGGCATCTCTTATGTTCACTGCCTACTGTCCCTGAATGTAACTTGCCTTGAGCTACTACAAACAAAAGGGCATGAGCGAAATCTAAAAGCCCTTCCCTCATAGGCTGGCCATTGTCAAATTCAATCACTTCAACCTTGAGAACTGAGCTGGAGAGAGCCTTAGTTTGGTACACTTAGATATGATGCCATTCCACATCAGTGACTGCCCTTGGGATAGACCCTAAAGTGACTGGTAAGAAACTGGTTGGGTAGAAGGCAGGGCAGGCCCAACTATTAAGTAATCTAGGCGGTTGCCTAGGGCAACAGCTTTTGGCTGTAGGAAAAAAGCAAGACATTCAAAGCTAAACAATAGATTCTGACAGTCGGGGCGGGGGGGGGGGGAGGGGAGAGGCATAAGGCTTAAGGTTTACCTACGGTACCAGCACCTTGAACCAGCTCTGGGGCTGGCCCTGGTGAGAGGTGCCAGAGGGTAGTAGTAAATATAGGGGGCGTTTACCAGTGGATTGCTGCAGGAATCAGTCCTTGACCTGGCTCTTTTTAACATTTTTGCAAAAGATACTGCAGAACATCTGTTTAGCAAGGTATGCCTCTTTGCAAATGATACCAAAATCTGTAACAGGGGAGACACCCGGAAGATGTGGTAACATAAGGAGGGATCTAGCAAAGCCTGAAGAATGGTTGAGAATTTGGCAGCTAAGATATGCAAGGTCATGCATTTGGGCTGCAAAATCCCAAGGTGGTGGTGTACTATAGGGGGTGAAGTACTTCAGTTCACGAAAGAAGAGCGGGACCTGGGGGTGATTGTACTGGATGATCTTAAAGTAGCCAAACAGAAAAGGTGATGGCTAAAGCCAGAAGGATGCTTGGGTGCACAGGGAGAGGAATGGTCAGCAGGAAAGGGGAGGTGATAGTGCCTTTATCTAAGTCTTTGGTGAGGTCTCATTTGGAGTACTGTGTGCAATTATGGAGACCACACTGTCAAAAGGGTAGAAACAGGTTGGAGTATGTGCAGAGGGTGGCTACTAAAATGATCAGGGGTCTTTGTTATAAGGCATATGAGGACAGACTTAAATATCTCAATATGTACATTTATTTTATTTATTTAACAAGTTTTTATACCGTCTTATCATGGATTCAAAGCATTTTACATTATAACACAACTGGAAGCTTTCATTGAACAGGGAACATCTGTGGTAATAAGGAGCTTTACGGGAACCCGATAATAACAGCGGAAAAAGAGCAAGAGTTGAACATATAGAAGTACAAAGTGCCGGGGCCGAAGGCCAAGATAAGGGAGAGGGAACCGAGGCAATACATATATGTTCAAGAAAAGGCAGGAGGGGAGATATGATAGAGACATTTAAATAACTCGTGTTACAAATGCACAGGAAGTAGCCTTCTTTCAGTTGAAAGGAAGCTCTGGAACGAGGAGTCATAAGATGATGAAGTAAAGGGATAGACTCAGAAGTAATTTGAGGAAATATTCCTTTATGGAAAGGGTGGTAAATGCACGGAACAGCCTCCCAATGTAGGTGGTGGAAGCAAGAACTATCTGAAATGAAGAAAACATGGGACAAATGCAGAGGATCTCCAAGTGAGAGGAAGGGATCGTAGAACTTAATGGTTCCTATGGATAGCAGACGGAATGGGGCGTATGGTCTTTAGCTGCCATCATTTCTATTTCTCCGAGTCTCCATTTGATGATAGTGGCTATAAAACTCGAGTCTTTGCCAAAGCAGCCCAAGCCCACATTGATTTCTTTGACTGGGTGACCAGGGAGTTGGACCGAGGGAGAGCTCTAGATGTGGTGTATTTAGATTTCAGTAAAGCCTTTGACACTGTTTCTCACAGGCGACTTATAAACAAACTGAGCACCCTAGGGATGGACCCTAAAGTTACTGCTTGGGTTAGAAATTGGTTGGGTGGGAGGCGACAAAGAGTACAAGTAAATGGAGCTCACTCTGAGGAGAGAGAAGGATGTTACCAGTGGTGTGCCCCAGGGATCTGGCCTTGGTCCGATTCTTTTTAACATCTTTGTTAGTGATATAGCGGAAGGGCTGTTGGGTAAGGTCTGCCTCTTTGCAGATGATACCAAAATCTGCAATAGAGTAGACACCCAGGAAGGTGTAGATAACATGAGGAGGGATCTAGCTAAGCTTGAAGAATGGTCTAGAATTTGGCAGCTGGGATTTAATGTTAAAAAATGTAAGGTCATGCATTTGGGCTGCAGCAATCCAAGGGAGCAATACAGTATAGGAGGTGAAGTACTTTTGTCCACTAAAGAAGAGCGGGACCTAGGCGTGGTTGTGTCTGATGATCTTAAAGTAGCTAAACAGGTAGAAAAGGCGACGGCAAAAGCTAGGATGCTTGGGTGCATACAGAGAGGAATGGCTAGCAGAAAAAAAGGAGGTGATAATGCCTCTGTATAAGTCTTTGGTGCGACCTCATTTGGAGTATAGTGTGCAATTCTGGAGACCGCACCTTCAAAAGGATGTGAACAGGATGGAGTCGGTGCAGAGGGTGGCTACTAAAATGATTAGTGGGCTTCATTATAAAGCATATGAGGACAGACTTAAGGATCTTAATATGTACACCTTAGAGAAAAGGCGGGATAGAGGTGATATGATTGAGATGTTTAAATACCTCCGTGGCATAAATGTTCAGGGAGAGAGCCTCTTTCAATTGAAAGCAAGTTCTGCTACGAGGGGACATGGGATGAGGGTGAAGGGAGATAGATTCAGGAGTGATATGCAGAAATATTTCTTTACGGAAAGAGCAGTGGATCCGTGGAATAGTCTCCCAGTGGAGGTGGTAGAGATGAGGACAGTAACTGAATTCAAAAAAGCATGGGACCAACAGAGAGGATCTCTAAAGGAAAAAAGGGGACTGTTGTAGTTGTTGATATGGAAGGACAGACTAGATAGGCCATGTGGTCTTTTTCTGTCATCATGTTTCTATGTTTCTATATAAGGGGCTCAATATTCAGCAGCAGCAGATATTCAGTGCTGGGCCATGTCAGACCAGTGGCGTGGAATATCCAGGTCAGTAAGATAGTACAGAAACTATCGGTTAGCTTCAGCGGCGAAAGTTAGCCAGCCTTTACTGTGCCTATTTTGATCCCTTAGGGATAAACGGGCACTGCCCAATTATCCCCAGGTGCTGTCCCCAGAATGCCCAGAGGGTGAACAGCAGTGGCACCCACAGATATTCAGCCGCTCAGCAGGTCTGCTAACCGCGTTAATCGCTTTAAATATCAGGCCCGTGGGTTACTAACCCCAAAAACCTGAGCAAAATCTGACAGGTCTTGTAAAACGTGTGCGCGAGACCCACTGGCCCCGGCAGTATTCTCAATCCTTTCTCCACTGAGGCTAGAAACCGCTTTTCCTTGAAAGGCATGGAACTGCATTACATAAAATTAAGTAAGCCCAAACTGGTCACGCCCCACTTTCTCCAGCAGCAGTGGAGGCAACAGACATGGGTGCTGGGCTTTCTGTTTTTAGATGGGTGTGAAGAGGAGCTACTGTGACGTCAAGGATTCTTTAGTAGCTGTACTCGGGTGCTTTTTCATTAATTTCTCAAATAAAAGTAATAAAGAACTAATGCCAGTCTGGAGGCAGCAGGAGTGACCAGATAACCCCTTGAGATCCCTTTCTAGTCTTTGTTTTTTTCTAATTCTTTTTCCCTTTGAAAAAGGGGCACTTCAGCATGAGAAGAGCAGGATTTGAACTCAAGTCCCAGGGGCCTTCATGAATAGTAACTGAATGTTCTGACAAAGCACACCACCTTTCCTGGTCACAGAGTGAGTCACCACCCCGCTATTCGTCATACGGCAAGTAGCTAAAAGAATTCAATTTTTTACTAGGGTACAATGGAAAAGTTCTTTGTGGAGTCTCCCCCTCTCTCTGACCTTCAAATTTCTCCGGCACCACACAGGCATCATCAGCATAAACCCTCATTTGTTTCTCGTAGCTACATCCTGAAAGAGAAAGAAAAAGAATACCTGGCATTACACAGACATACAGGACTTCAGCATTTGTGTTGCAGATTTTTTTTCCAGCTGTGCTCTTCTCCTGCCACTAAGGTCCCCTTGATGCCTGTTCCATGGATGGTTACAATCTACTTTGGCTTCTGTAACGAGGAATGTCACCAGGGATCACAGTGCCCTGAGCAGTGTTTGCGACTGACATTCCCCCAAGCTCTGGCTGTGTGGCTCCCATGGTCTGCACCCATATTTTTGGCAGGTTAGGGCTCTCCTGACTACTTTGTGGAGCATGTAGGCATAGTTGGAGGGAAGGATTCAGAGAGGAACCAGGCAGTGCATGACATTTCTAGTTTTGCACCCCAGGTGGAAGGCTCAGCTTGTCCACTCACATTGACAGATCGGTCTATAACCCTTGCTGAAGTCCACTGCAGTTGTCGTCCACCCTCTCAGTGAAAATATAGGGCCTGCCATTCAAAGGATTTATAATCCTAATTTTGAGAGTTATGCTCTTAAATTGGCCTTTCTGAAAGTTTACTAAGAT
Organism: Ichthyophis bannanicus; assembly: GCA_033557465.1. Taxonomy (NCBI): domain Eukaryota; kingdom Metazoa; phylum Chordata; class Amphibia; order Gymnophiona; family Ichthyophiidae; genus Ichthyophis; species Ichthyophis bannanicus. Next base: position 63,259,467 of record CM066045.1, read on the forward strand.
TGAGTGCCTAAATTTATACTCAAAATTTCACTAAACGCCTAAATTTAGGTGCCCAAAAAGCAAGTGACAACAGGAGCAAATTTAGGATTGGAAAAACGTAGGAGCTTAGCACTGATTTTCAGCACTAGGCTCAGAAATTTAAACAAATGAATGGCAGGCCTAAATTTATCAGCATAACTTTTAAGCTCCTAAATTAAGATGAATTTTCAGTTGAAAACTTAGGCACCTAAGTGTAGCTGAAAATACAACACAAATTTAACAGCCCAATTTAGCAAGATACAGGGGCCAATATTCAGAGCTGCCAAGCACTACAGTTGTCAGTGGGATAGTCCGTGACAGTATCCAGGGAGTGCTACCACAGAATATCTGGATTGTGGTCACTGTCCAGATAGCGGAGTTTTCAGCCACTATCTGGATAAGTTATTTGGATAGCAAAACAGCAACTTAGGCCATTTTTTTTTTGACAGCCCAAGTTATCCGCATAACTTATCCAGACGGCCACTGAAAACTGCTACGATCCAGATCATGGTGGCCTGTGCCGCCCTGTGGAGATATTCAGCAGCGCTATCTGGATAATGCCGCTGAATCACTCTCTGTGCCCTTATCCAAACAACCTCCAGAGATATCCAGATAAAGACTTCTGAAGACGGACCTCTCAGCTTTTTTGGAATATCAGGTCTATATTTTCTTCTAGGCCTTTTGAGTCTCTTCCATCAGCTTAACATTATGACCTCTATTTCTTTACGCTTCTCATTTCAAGGAAACTACTACCTTTTGGTACTTTATTGAAATCTGCTCAATACTTTAATTTGGGGTCCCAAAGTATGAATCGTGGGCCTATCCAGCCTGGTATGCCACATGTCAGGGGGGCTTCGGCTTGACCCAAACCTGGAGATGGCAGCAGTAGGTGGAACTCTCAGAAGGTAGAAAGGAAGTGGTGTTCCTACTATGGAACTAAAGGATGCTTATCCGTTAGTTAGGGGTTAGTGAATAGGCCTAGTACATCCTATAGAGGGACACATTTCTTCATCTGCAAGGTCCCAGGAACTCTGTAATGCAACAGGGTCCAGTGAAGATTTTGTACATTCAATGGGTAACAATTCATTGTGGGTCACCAAAATATGTTTCTTTTGAGGGTCAACTGAGGGCAAGAGATTGAATTCTGGGCATCTTTCCCTCTTGGTTAGTTCTAATACGTAAGGGGGTTTTATCTGAATTGGCTAAGCTTGTGAATATGTCCACGTGCAGGTTTGGCCCCTGCATCACTGGAACAGACTGTAGTGTGCCTATGGTTAAAAAGTCTTGATTGTGCATTACCTAGTATTTAAGATTTATTTAACCACCTTTTATGAAGAGAGTCGGCCAAGTAGTGGAGCTAGTTAGTAATCTGTTTCAAACTTATCTGTGCTATCTGAAATTATTGAAAGGTGTGCACTTATTCAGTCTGAAGATTATCTAAATGAGCAGGGAACTCAGTGTGGCTTCAGACATGAACACAGCACTGAAACCTCCGTAGCATTCGTGGTAGATTTGTTTCAGCACCACACAGATAAGACAAAGCTGTATACTGCTGGTTATGACATGTTACTGCAGCATTGGACACCAAGAATGATGCAATTTTACTGTATCAGTTACAGATATCGGTGCTTAATTTTGTTCTTCCTAAAAGATTCCCAGCATAGAGCTGTTTGGAATAGACTTCAGTCCACATAGCATTCTCTCTCCTCTGGGATACCACAGGAATCAGCCTCTTCATCTACTCTATTTAATATTTATCTCCAAGGGCTCTCCTTTTAAGGCCTATGGCAAGCTTCTGTCCTGGTTCTGTTATTGGTTAACCATCTGGATCTTGACTTTGCCAAAACTCAGACTTTTTGCGTTAGTCTTTCTCCTTTGTCTGTTGAGTTGAGGAAATATTTCTGTTAGAAGATGCATCAATAGCATCTCAGTGATCTATAATTCGGGGGGTAAATTTGACTTTGCTGCTTTATGTGAAGAGCAGGGTAAGGCCATTGCAAGTTCTGCTTTTATAAGCATCATCTCTTGTGTTTGTCTTAAATATACTTAATATTCAACAGGTTTTCATTCAGTCTTTTAGATCGGAGACTAACTGGTTAACATTCAGGAAGCAGCTGAAGGCCTTTTCATTTCAAGAGACATTTAGTGCATATGGGGGGGCATGCAGGGCCAGCTCGTCCACTAGGTGGGCCAGGCAGCCGCCTAGGGTGGCCAATCTCTGCAGGCAGCAGGCCATGTGCTTCAGCACACATGGCCTGCTGCCCCCCCCCCCCCACATGTGCACGCCACCCTTCTCCCCCATGCTGAGTCACACCGTGCTGCTGCCGCCCCCCCCCCCACGTGCATGCCGCCCTTCTCCCCCATGCTGAGTCACGCCGTGCTGCTGCTGCCCCCCCCCCATGTGCACGCCACCCTTCTCCCCCATGCTGAGTCACGCCATGCTGCTGCTGCCGCCCCCGCTGTTGCTTATTCCGGCAGCAGGGGGAGGGGCATGGCTTGGCTCGGCGGCAGGTCATGTGCTTTGGCACACATGGCCTGCCGCTTCTGAAACCCGGAAATTATATCGAGGGGTGTCAGAAATGGCAGGCTGTGTGTCTGAAGCATATGACCTGCCGCCGAGCCATGCCCCTCCCTCAACCCCGCCACCGGAATTGGCAGTAACGTGACTCAGCATGAGGGGGGGGGTGCAGCTTGGCACGGTCATGGCTTTTGCCTAGGATGGCAGAAATCCTTTGGCCAGCCCTGGGGGCATGTTTACTAAAGCTCATGCTGTAAATTTGCATGTGGGCTGCGTTATTAGCAGAGGGCACTTGCGCTAGCTTCAGGGGGTTGTGCCAATCCACCTTCCTGCAGTAAATGCAGTGCAAAGATGCAGCATCATACAAGGCAGCATGTGGGTGCACTTAATGTTACCCACTGTGAAGCATTAAGTGCACCCAAGCACAATCAGCACAGGCTCCTAACACCCACGCTAACCGCAACTTGCCATCAACACCTACGCGCCACCCCAACCCACTTAGTCCCTGCCCCATTATTTGCTACCCAGTTAGCATGGCATTTTTAGCCCAGGGGCCTGTGCTACCTTGTAGCACGGTGCTCTTACCACACACTAAGCCTCACACTATTGACTAGAACACTTTAGTAAATATACCAGTTATGAAATTACATTTTTTTTTAATTAGTTATATTGTTATACCCAAGAAGTGGCCAGTAGTATCTATGTTTTTGGTGATCTTGGTTCATGATCATGTTTGTTTATTTTATTCTTGTCTGATGTTGTTTGAGTTTTGGATTGCATAACATTTAGTGATTTTATGTTGATTATGTATGCTGGAATCATGATCTGCTTTGCTCAATTATCTTGTTAGGTGAGCTACATATTTGCAAGAATAAATGAGGTATTAGTGCTAGAGGGGAACCTGCCTGACTGACATCACCTAGCCTGTGTTGGGAGGCCTGGTACAGGGCAGCCAAAGTAGGTTCTGAGCAGAGGTGTGGAAGGGCAGTTCCCCAGAAGAGTCCCTGCAGTAACGAACTGTCAGAGCGGCCCAAGAGGAGATGCTGCAGCAGTCTGAAGTTGTTCACAGCCACTGGACTGGAGAGAAAGTTAAAGGAAGATAAGTGCACAGAACTGCTAGTGGGAGGGAAGGCACTGGGGAGATGAGGAAAATATGAAGAGAAGACATTTTGGAAAAAAGACTGGAACAGAACTGCTGAAGCTGGTGAGGGATGATAGGGAAGCTGATGGAATTTGAGATCTTTTTTAAAAGCTCATCAAAATATCAATTTTCATCATTTTTTGGCTCGTGTGCAAAAATTCTTCCATTTAAGTCTATGGCAAAGATCTGCACATGGATACCAATATATATTTTTTTTCAGAATAACTGCAGAAATATTCTTAATAGCTCCATCCCGCACATCCCCATGGTCATTCCTTCATCTCAGGTCACTCAAACAGGAAGTTCTCTCCTTTCCTTTTGACTGTGAGGTCACGTAAAAGCTTCCCGTGTGCACACTAATTCTTTCTTCAGGTGTGCCTGTTCCAAACCGTCTGGGCACATCTAAGCCCACAAACATCCAGTTTTCTCCAGAAACAACACTACTAGATGATGGTGCTGTGTTTTGCTTACGTCTGAGCTCATCTACCAGAAGCCAAGAACACATGTTTGTAACTACTGACTATACCACCGGGGACTCCCGTGCAAGCAGCTAAGAGTAGCTACCTACTTTTTGTAGTGTCACAAACATAGAAAACACCAATTGGACTTCTGCATAAAAAGCTAGGCTAAAATAAAAAGTCAGAGTTGCATTTTGTGAGGGGGGGGATAGGCAATGTTGCTTTCTGTGAAAACAGCCTACCTTCAGCTCCTGCATGGTTTGGGTATCCTTCCATATTCATGTACACGGAAGGACAGCCAGGCACATCTGTGAAGAAATGAACAGGAGTAGAAAAGGTGGGACAAGATTCATCCAATACATCTGTGATTCGCTGACACAATAGTAACAGCCTGGATCAGTGCTGAAAGCCACAGACCTGCTTTGAGTATCAACTTTGTAGATTATTTATTTCCAGAATTTAATATACTGCTAATGGTATATATTAAATTAGAGTGGTTTACAATAGCAGTACTTTGAGTACAGAAACACACAAAAAAATAAACAAGAATAAGGGAACAGAGGAATATATGAGGGGAGATGGGGTGGCACAACAATGCTTAATGAGGATTCCTAAAGTTAATACTGCCATGATACAGAAGGAAGGAGACAGCAGATGCTGTGATAACAATACTAATCAGTCATTGGAAGGCTTGGATGAAAAAACAAAACAAAACAGGTTTTCGGACCTGCCTTGAATTTTGTGTATGACAATGCCAAGCGGAGTGCAGCGGCCAAAGAGTTCCATAAATAAAGGTCTTGCAAACTGAAGGCAATGGATCTGTATATCTCTAGACTCAACAAATACTTTGTTGGAACTACGAAGGTAACATTTTACTTACCAGATAATGCCCTTTCCTTGAGTCCTGCTAGACCAGTCCAGACAAATGGGTTGTGTTCTTTGTCCCCTACCAGCAGATTGGTGGAGACAAAGAACCAATGAAAATCCCTGGTTTAAATGACATTACTCGCATGCCTCCATCTGCCTCAGCCACCAGAAGTCTCTCAGTATTAGTCCCAAAGCACATGGGAGAACATGGCAAGCCTCACAAAACCTCAATCTGGGCAACAATGAGTAATCAAACAGTAGAGAACTATGTACAGGAAAGCATAAATAGAAGGCTGTCCATAGAAGATGGACCTGTGGAGCCCAGTATATAAATCATAGTGGACCCAAGAGTACTGCCATAGAAGATCAGAGCAAACACAGTTCCAGGGGGTGGGCCCTGGACTGGTCGAGCAGGACTCAGGAAAGGACATTATCTGGCAAGTAATATGTCATCTTCCATATCATCCTGCTAGACCAGTCCAGACAAATGGGACATACCAAAGCTATGGACTCCACTGGGCGAAGAGAAGACACAGCAGCTTGCAAAACCTTAGAGCCAAAGGACATGTCCGCCTGAGCAAGAGCATCCAAGCAGAAATGCTTGACAAAAGTGGATGATGATGCTCACGTTGCTGCCCAACAAAATGTCTGCAGGAGCTGCCAAGCTCCGCTTCGCCCATGAGGACGCTTGCACTCGGGCAGAATGGACGCACAAACCCTCTGAATTGCCTGGTTCCACAACATATCTGCCGAGGCAATGGCCTCCTTAACCCAGCACCCCAATGCAGACCTGACCACCGCGTCACCTTGTACGGGCCAGCAAACAGCACAAAAAGATGGTCGGACTTACGAAAAAAGTTTGCAACCCCCAAGTACCGGAGAAGCACCCTCTGCACAGCCACAAGGCAAAGATCTTTATCATTCTGCTGACACTGCTCCTTAAAAGGAGGGCAGACAAACCGCCTGGTTCACATGAAAGAGAGAAATCACTTCAGGGAAGAAGGAAGGCATAGGCCGAATGGAAACGGCCTCCTTAGAAAAAGATAGGTAAGGATCTTGGCAAGACAGAGCCTGCAGCTCAGAATCCTTCTTGCGGAACAAATCACAACCAAGCCAAGCGTCAAATCCTTCAGAATAGTGCGCTTCAATGGCTCCGACATCAGGGCCTTAAGCAGCAGAAACAGATCCCAGGAAGGGACCACAGACCAAAAGGGAGGACGCAGATGCCAAACCCCCTGAAGAAAGCACAAAACATCTTGGTGTAGGACTAGAGATTTACCAGCCAGACCTCTGAATCAGGCCAAAGCTACCACCTGAACCTTCAGGGAGCTAAGAGAAAAGGCCCTTCTCCAGACCATCCTGCAGAAAAGGCCAACAGAGACGGCATCTTTGCCGCCTCAGGAGCCAGCTGCCGTGCGCCGCACCAGCACTCAAGGCACCAGACCCGCACTTATGCCAGGTTGGTAGACCTTCTCCGGGCTCTGTGCAGTGGAAAATCACCGCCAGAGAGTATCCCATAGGAGTCAAGTCACAAGTGAGAAGGGAACCAGTTCCTCCAGGACAAGCAGCTCCCAACACAATAGGCCCTGAGATGGAGGCAAATGAAGATGTGGTGCTTGCAGGAACCGCATCAGATCTCCAATTCACACTCTCCTCGGCCAACCCAGTGCTCCCAGAATAATCCTTCTCTGGTGGTGCTCGATACACTGAATCACATGACCCAAAGAGGAAACATAAAACAGGAGATGATTTGGTCAAAATTGAGCCAGGGCACTGACCCTGTATCCATGAGGCAATTGAAGAAGTGGCACACTTCGGCATTAGAGTAGGTCACTATCAGATCCTTCTTGGGGTGAGCCGAGTGACGCAGAAACAACTGAAACACCTCCTGACTCAACTTCCACTATCCTGAAGCCACAGAGTTTCCACAGTATCCACCTCAGCAATGTGCAGAGCCAACAAACTAGGAGGTTCTTTGCCACCCAGGCAAGGAGAGCTATCTCCAGGGCTACCCTGGCACTCCTCATGCCACCTTGCCGATTGACATAAGCCACCACCACAACATTGCCCCGAGAACATTCAAACTGCCTGGCACTCAACTGGGGGCCAGAAACACAGAAGAGTCAACCCGATGGCCCTCATCTCAAGACAGTTGAGGGACCACACTGCTTCCCTGCAGCTCCAATGGCCCTGGGCCATTCAGCCTTGGCAATGGGCTCCCCAGCCCGAGAGACCGAGATCCATCATCAGAAGGATCCATGAGCAATCGTCCAGTGGCACGCTCTTCCTTAGAAGACTGGGCTGCTGCCACCACCGCAGGCTAGCCATCACCATCACCATCATTGGGATTGGGAGCGGGAGCCTGAGCTCAAACTGCTAAGCACTCGGGGACCACAAAGTCAGTAAGGATCTCTGGAGCAGGATCCTTTGTACCTAAACCGTCCCAAATAGAAAAAGTGCTTCTAAATCTTTTCAAACCCGCCTTCCTACAGCCTATCCATTTACTTTTCTGCTGCAACCTAAAAAAATGTTCGGGCAGTGGCAGAAGTTCAAAACCAGGGCCTCCCAAACAACGTATTCTGAAAGGGCTCCCAAAGCAGAAAGAGTCCATTTTAAAAATCTGGGAGGGGTTGCCAGTGGGCCCCATTCTCTCGAGCCCCTCTGCATTGCAGGGGCTGCTCGGGCAGAATGTACACCACTGCATTCATGTCAACATTGAGACCCGGCAGTCAAAAGTTTTTTTTGTTTGTTTGTTTATTTTTTTGTTTTGTTTTAACACTGGCTACAATGTTTAGAAAATACATGTATCGAACTTCACTGCATGTATTGCAGGCCTGAACTAAACCTCTTAGCGGTCCATCAGGCCTTGCATTAAGTAATTTTACCCATTATAGCTTCCAACAGCCTGACCTATCTTTCCCAATGGGAGAAACTGTCCCCAAGTTCCCAACCATTCCAGCGCTTCAAAGCCCATAACCAGACTCTCTAGACAAATCAACTAACCTTTGACACTTAAACAGCAGGAACCTGGTATAAAATCTATTGCAAAGTTTAACCACAAAAGCTGAAAGGACCCTTGTGCTGTCCAGTCACATCCGTCAACTGAGTCAAAGGACACTGGACAAGTATCATCAGCATAGTTGATGGGAAACAAAGGAGAAAAGGGGGGGGGGGGGGGAAAGAGTGTCCATGATAGTGCCCTGATGAAATCTAGATGGTTAAAAGGGAAAGAATTTTATTTTTTTCATTTAGATAGTTGCTCTATTGTGCCTGTAAGCAACAGCATTTTTAAAATACTTTTTCATCTTCATTCTTAACAGCAACAATATCCTTCATTGTTAATTTCTGGATTTTTTTTTTTTTTTACTTTGGGGAGGGGGTGCTGGGAATGACGTTTTAACAAATGGAACCTGATTTTCCATTGCAATGCAAAAGTCCACCTGAAACCTGGATCCTGCAGCTCTCATTCCATGACACCGGCTAGCGGCCTCTGCCGTGGGTAGAGCACTCACCAGCAAGGGGTCTGAAGCAGAATGTCTCTGCTTCTTCTTTGCAACTGATACCTAGAAACTGGAGGACCAGCAGAGAGAGAGAGAATTTCCTTGCATCACACAAGGGCTCCTCCATAAAGAGGAACCCCATGAATTAAGAGCATGGAGGAAAGGTAGAATGGGATGTTCTCCAGTTGAGTATCTTTAACACATGACGACACTTCGGGCTGATGGACTTGCTTGAATGAAATTAAACCTAATGTTCTGGGCAGTTTTTACCAGATGAACCAAAACGGAACATTTCCAGAACCCGTTTGGATGTGGCGTAATCAGCCCTCTTGCAGTGGCGGGACATCTTTAGTGGGAGGAAAATATCAATGCAATTTCTACCAAACTCACCTATATTCAGTGATCTACTGATTGTTCCTACCATCTTCTTGCTCTGAGATCTGGCTTTCCCTTGAGGACTCCAACTCAGGTGCTTCTCTATTTCATGTAAACCGTCTTTCTTCAACCCTGCCCCCCTTACCTTGCTCTGTTGGCTGGGTGGTAACGTTGAACAAAGGAGAAGGGTACTCCACAGTAAAGTCCATCCAAACACAAAGTGGAGAAGATCAAAACCATGGCCACACCAAAAAGCTTTCACACAAAGGGTTTTATTCGGTGACCCGACTTGGCCAAGTTCTGGCACTCAGGCCTCCATCAGGGGTCAGTCTGATCGTTAAAGAACATTCAATGACAGTGCAAACAATTGTTGGAAGGGTTAATCGTAACCTTTACCTTGCACAAGCGCGGGTAAATTATTGAAAAGGTAATTATTCAGTCTGAAGATTATGTAAATGAGCAGGGAATTCATCAATGTGGCTTCAGATATGAACACAGCACTGATACTTGTGCAAGGTAAAGGTTACGATTAACCCTTCCAACAATTGTTTGCACTGTCATTGAACGTTCTTTAACGATCAGACTGACCCCTGATGCAGGCCTGAGTGCCAGAACGTGGCCAAGTCGGGTCACCGAATAAACCCCTTTTGTGTGAAGGCTTTTTGGCGTGGCCATGGTTTTGATTTTCTCCGCTTTGTGTCTGTGTGGTAACGTTGGCCTGTTACCGCCTCCTTCTAGTTTCAGCCCCTTCTTCTTCCTCAATCCCACTCCTTTTCTTCCTTTTAAGGTCACACTGTTTGCCTACGGACTCTCCTATCCCTTCAGATAGCTGACATCCATCATCTCCCCGATATGTCTCCCTCTTCTTTCCCCAGCAACTAAATCTTTTCACCTTTTTCTTATTCTTGTGAACTTTTACTTTCATGGTGACAACCTGTTGGGCCCCTGTGATGCAAAATTCCTGGTCTTTGCCTCTACAGTTGACCTCTGTCTTTGCTCTACTATCACTCACCAGCATGACCGCTGCCTTAATTTAATCTTTTCTTCCAAATGCTCGCTCTAGCTTTTACACTCCAATTCATCCCTTCTCTGGCCACCATCTGATACTCTTCCATCTTTCTCCCTGACAATCCCAAATGTTCACCACTTCTACCCTCAGCCACCTCCACATTATTGATCTTTATACCCATTCTATCATCTTCTATCTCTTCTCCTCTGCTACCTTTTCTGTTGATGAGGCAGCTTCTTCTATACTCTCCTCTACTTTCGACAACCTTACCCCTTCTACGACAGTGATTCCCAACCTGTGGTCTATAGATCCCTGGGAATCCTTAGGACACATACAACAGGAAAAAAAAGGAGAGAAGATTGTGGGGATTGGCTGTTGGGGCGTGGGGGGGGGGGGGAGACAGAGACTAAAGGGAACTGGCTGGGGGAAAAAGAGAGACAGAGAAAGACCGAATAGTAGGGACTAGTGGTGACAGGAAGGGGAAGAGAGATAAAGAGGGATATTAGGGGCAGGCTTAGTGCTGAGGGAAGGAGCTTCAGGAACAATGGTCGGGATGAACTGGGGATTCTTTGAACTTGATAGGGACTATTAAGGGATCCACACAACCATAAAGGTTGGTAACCTCTGCTGTATGGCATAGCAAACCCCAACCTTAGCTCACCCTCAATGTGTGCCTTTAAATCAATGCCAACTCCTGGCAACCCAGCAGCCGCTGTGTTTTCTTGGCAAGGTGCGACCAGAAGTAGATTGCCAGATCTTTCTTCCAAGGCAGTGGAGGGTAAAGTGACTTGCCCAAGGACACAACGAGTGCCGGTGAAAAATGTACCCTGGTCTCTTGGTCACCAGGCCACTGCTGTAAGTACTAGGCTACTCCTCCACTCTTTATAAGATACCAGCACAAATCGTACCTAGACTGAAGGTGTGGATACTACATCTGCTCAGGAGCAGGCATGAGTGTTAGTACGCACCTTCTGCGCACACATGTGTATTTTATAAAAATCCCAACTCCATCTATGCTCCACCTTAACCCCCCTCCCCCGAGCAAGCACACGCTGGCCTGCACCAGGCCTACGTTTAGACATGACCTAGTTTTATAAGAGGCCTTGTCTGCATTTTACACACAGAAAAGATTTATAAAAATTACCCCCATTCAGAGTAAGGCACCTACATTTCTTTATAAAATACTAGTGTAATGGGTCAACAACATGTGTTAAATTAAGGCGTGATCAAGGACATCAGCCCTAGAGCTGCTGTAAATGTCTGCGGCTCGATTTCTAAAGCACACCCATAAAATGATAGTATTTTATAAAACTTACACAGGTAACTTTGCGCCCCACCCAAATACCACCCCTGCACATGCCCCCAGTGAAGGTACACACCATCGCATTTACGTGCGGACTGACCAAATGGACTGCAACACGAGCATGCTCGTCTGCATGCCTAAATGAATAAAATACCCCCATTTGCACACGTTCTTGCTGCCTTAATTTAGGAGGCGCCTTATAAAATTATCCCCCATTATCCCATCTGACTGATGCCTTTGCCTCCAACCTGCTTCTTTCTCACCATACTTGCCTCTGTTTCTACCTGATCCCTTTGCAATTTCTTTTTTGACAGGGATCATAAGAGTCGCCCCGAGTTGTCCCTCAGACATCCTCCACTTCAATCCTCTCCCATTCTTTACTTTCTGGTACTCTCTTCATTTGCTAAAGTCACACAGATGGAAACTGCACATCTTCTCTACTCCAAACTCGCTATTTCTTACACATAGTACCTCCCCGTCCCCCTCCCCCACACACATATACAGACACCTCCTACAACACTGACCTAAATAATTCAGCTCATGTCCTCTTCTTTAACAAGCGGGGAAAGCATGCAGAGCATGGCTCAGGGAATTCTTTCCAACTCCTCTCTTTTGTTTGTGTGCTCGTATATGTATCTTTGTGGGCTGGTGTGCCTGTATGTGTTTGTATGAACATCCATATGTTTGTGTTCTCCCACACCTATTTATCTACAGTCACAGAGGGTTGCCATGAATTGGCACTACTTGACAGCACTTAACAGCAACAACATCTGAACACATATGCCTCTTCCAATATTGAGCTAGACAATTCAACTCATTTCCTCTTTCTTTAAAAAATTAACATTTATAACAAAAAGCTTTGACTTAATTATTAGCCAGGACTGCTAGCCAACTGGCCATCAGATTATTATATACAGGTCTGGTATATATGCACATACAGAGATGTATGTGGGGCAGGGTGTCGTCAGAAAGACACTGTGAGCTCAAAGCCTCAACAATAAGATTCCATTCCAGATCTCTGGGGACTGATTCAGGCACTCGGAAGGAGAGTGAAGTAGCCCACCAGCTCATCTTACGGGGTGGAGAGTGGGATGATCTCAGCTGCCTCTGTGCAGTGAAAGAGTACACCCTGGCCAGACCAACAGGGACTTCTAGTCTTTCTTATGTCCTCCATTTTGTGAATCAAATTCTTGGTACTCTGCTCAATGGGGAGGAGGAGAGGGTGGTAATGAGGGGGAAGTTGGATATGCCTTAGGAAAGGGTTGAACAGTTCAAGGTCATGTAATAGATTCCTCAGAGCTGCAATGAAATGCTTTGACGATGTCTTTCAATCAAGAAGACTGCCAAATAAGGAACCACTTGGAAAAGGAAAAGAGAAAACTCTGATAGAACATAATCCTAGTAAAAGCGTCTGTGGGAAAAGGCATGCTTTTAGATCATCACAGCTCGGTCCCAGAACTAGAGCATAGAGCAATGGCACCATAAGTGTAAAAGCAGCTACACAGAAGATTTTAAATCTACAAACCCCCTCCCCCCCTTCCCATCTAATCCAGTAATCAAAGTGGCAGCCTTCTGGTTCAGAAGCATGGTTTCCTCCAGAATCTGTACCTGTGTCCTGTCAGCTGGCCTGTAGGTGTCACTGTTGTGCAATAACTGGGTTGTCCTCCCTTCCTCTCAGGAGGCTAAGCGCTGCCTCTGGAGCCTCCCCAACCCAATCCAGGAACTGAACCCAAAATGTCCTCACAAGTCAGGGCACGCACTGATACAAAATCCAGGGGTCGGTCCCTACTGCCTTTTTGAAAATGGAGATAGGAAAATAGCAAGCACTTTTAAGCTCTCATTTGTGAATGAACCAGGTTACTCCTCAATAAGGGGATCAATATTTTGCTGCAGCAGGCAACTTCTTTTTAAACTCCAGCCTCCGCAGCTACAGATATTCAGAGCCAGGATGCAGATAGAGGTGATATTCAGTTTGCTATCTGGATACCTGCATTGCCTCAGAAGACTCGCAGTCATCAATGTCCCTGTTTAATGTACATTACAAGTTTAAGTTACAATCTAAACTGCTTTGACTGACATGATAAAGCAATCTGAAAAACCTGTTAAAGAAATAAATGGCTAACTACTGTATATTAAGTTAAGACAGCCTTTTTCTGGCCTAACTTTATGCAGATAGTTACTGTATTTGGTCAGTGGGCCGAATATCGCTGCCAACCACATAACTTTAAACTCCAGTGCCCCAGTTCTGCCCATGGGTCTCCCCAGCCCTATCCAGATACTGCCGAAGAGGTCAGAGGGAATATTCAGCGGCACTATCCAGATAAGTGCTTTTGAATCCAGGCCCCATGATTTTTAGAAAGATTAGCAGGTGGACCCATGTTCCACACACAGAAGGTATGGCCTATGGCTAGAACTGTAGACTTAGGTAATCCTAACAGCTTTCTGTTATACCTCTGCATCCTTTCATATTTTGTCCTAATTGAAGGTTGTTTTTTCTGTATTTTATTAAGTAATTTAGAGTGAAGGGTGTGACATTTATTAGAAACACACGCCTAAGTTCAGAATGCCACTGTATATAAGAGAAGTAGGGAAAGCATGCAGACCATGGTTCATGGAATTCTTTCCAAGCCCTCTGTGTATGGTGCACATACCGGTTTCTCTCTGTCTGGGTTGCCTCTGTCTATGTGCGTGTGTGTCTGTCTTGTGAATGCAGTTTCTGCATGAGTGAGAGTGTATGCATGTGTGCATGCATATGTGTGTCTTTATGGTTGCTATGCCGTGTTTGCATGAATGTGCATGCACTTCTGTGTCACTGTATATGTGCCTGTATGTTTATCTGTGCATTCTTGCATGTGTGTGTGTGTATATAAATATATATGTGTGTGTGTGTGTTGCACACATACAACATACAAACACCACACACACACAGCCATTCAATGTGTGCTGTGCACATGTTGTGTCTGTGATGGGGCAATTGAGAGCAGTGGGGCATTTATGGAAATAAACTTTTGGAGATTGGTGACAGTTGCGGGAAGGTAGTTTTGGGGGTACTTTGCAGGATGGGGGGCAGTTACAGTGATAAGATTTTGGGGGTGGGGCATTTGTAAGAGGGACTTGTTTGAGAGTGGAGGTAGTCATGGGGGATAGCTTTGGTGGGTGGGGAAATTGTGGGGTGGTAGCTTTTGGGCATGGAGACAGCTTGCAGGGTGGTGTGGCATATGCAAGGGAAGTGTTGTGTGTGTGTGTGGGGGGGGGGGGTATTTTTAGGGATGAGACAGAATAAGGGTGGGTGGAACATTTGCCAGGAGGCTAGTTTTAGGGATGGGGCAATTGGCAAGGTGGTAAGCTAGTTGTGAAAGGGACTTTTTTGGGAGGGGGTAGTTTTCAAGGAGGTGGGGCAGTTCTGGGAGGTTGTTTATTGGGGTGGGGCAGTTTGTGGTGCGATACGGCAGCTGTAGGGGTATAGCTTTTGTGGGGAGGTGAGGCGGTTGTGGGGAAAGGGTGCTCTTTTCATGATGGCAGTACCTGGCGATTGATAGGGCAGTTGCAAGGAAGTATTTTTTATGGGTGGTGGCAGTTTAAAAGGAGCAATTCTCTAACTGCTTTCTATGCTACGGAAGCTGGGACTCCTTCTCCCACAGAAATACACTGGGCTTATTTTTGGGAGGACTTATTTCTCTGGAACCCCTGGTCCGATTTGCCTCATTTTTTTAAATTTCAATTTAATGCGTCTTTTCAACAGTTTTTTCTACATATCAAGTTTCATCCTGTTCCATTAAATTTTCGGAGAGTTATTAAACTGATAAGAACAGATACTACACGTGATCTTAGCCAAAAGGCCGATTTTGCCCGCACATGGACAGAGACACTCTCAACCCGTTTTATATAATTCTTTCCAGCTTCTGTTGGGTTGGAAAGAATATAAGTGGATGAATGAAAAGTGTTCCATCATCTATCTTTTCATTCTTCTGCTGTGTTTGCAGAGCTGGTCACCCAAATCCTCCTGGAAGAAAGGGATATCATTCTTCTAAGGTTAGCGTTAGTGAGGATTTGAGGCCTGTTTCTTCTCCACTACATTAAGAACCTGCAACTTTTTTTCTGGCTTTGCTGAAATGGAGAGAGTCACAAAAAGAAAAAAAAATGGAAGAGGACAAGGAGCCGAGGGGTGTGTATGTGCTGGAACAAACAGTAAAGTACTGGACTGCTGTCAACACAATACAATGTTTCTGTGCAGAATAAATTTGATATTTCTATGTGAAATAGTATTCAGCACACGCGTACAAGTCCCGATACAATTTTTTGTGCATGCATACAATAAAACTGCTGCTAGTGCAGACCTGTGTGTGCATGCTTCCAGTATGTTCTCCCACGTTAGCGCAATTTTTCTGCACAAAGCTTATTTGCATACTGCAATGGAGAGCAAAATGGGTTTTTTTTTAATGTTTGCATTAAGAAACGGTATGCTAAGCTAACTCTAAGGCAAAGTTACTGTATCGGCCCTATATCTTTAGAAGGTTCAGTTATGGTGCATACACAGCCCGACAGACCAGAACACTCCAGAAGCCTTAAAAACAGTAAAAGGTTTTTCCTTAAAGTTCATTAAATTCAACATCTCTCCCATATCCCCCACTGAAATCTATTATCTGCCTCCCATACTGACTTTTCCAAGTATTTCTAAAACTTCCACAAGTCTCACGGGTTACCCCCACCACCACCACCTTTTCCTCCTGCAAGGTAAATTTTCAGAACAAAAAGGCTGGTAGGATGGGGAGTAGGAAAAGGCTAAAATGTTTGTGCATGTGTCACTAATCTTGAGCCCCTTTCAAAGTAATAGTTGGAAAACCGTCCAGAGAAACAGCTGCACAAGGGTGGAGGCTTTGTTTCCAGATGCCTGGCCTTTAGACCCACCAAAATATCAGAACACATCAAAGCATAGATCCTCGCAGTCCCAACTTCAGTTCTGCTTTTCTTTACGGGGCTGAAGAATGCTCCTCAAGCCCAGGCACGTTGTTCTAGCTGTACAGAACACTGTGATTACACACAGTAGGCAACAAAGGATAAGAAAGCATCTAGAACCAACCTTACCCAACCAACCAGGCCTTACGGCAACAAAAAATGAAATCTTTGATAATCCTAATGAAGAATCAGATACCCAGGTATCTTGCACCTTCTAGGGTTCAGCAAATTGTCCCCATAATTTTCTTGTATTGGGACTGGCCTAATGTTTCATTAACATTGTCAGAGGATTTCTACTGTTGTCGTATGGTCTGATTCTTTGAGTGTGGCTTGGTTCAGGTGCCTCTATATCTTTAGCATTCTACTATTTATTGGCAGTATGGGTACTATATGGGATATTTTGTTTTAAAAATTAGATATGCAGGTACAGACGTACCCATAGACCTTGTACCTGCAATATCTACATGTAAGCTGCATGCTTACCTGTAGATAGCGCAGGTATGCTGCACACAGAGATTTGGAAATTGAATCTGTATGTTCTTGTCCAAGAACGTTTTGCAACTAATTAAAAATTATCCTCTAGGGACAGTGCCTCAACGTAGGTTTCAGGGCCCATTCAGCCAATTGGGCTTTTCAGGATATTCCACAGATATGCATCAGAGATATTTGCAATAGAAATTCCATTCAAATATGTCAAGTGTTCTATGACTGTTCTATGAGGAATGCATGTCAAATTGATAGTTAGACAAGAGATCAGTCATCGCCTATACAACATCTTGCGTTCTAGAATTCCAAAAGTCTTACCAGAGTCAAAGGTGTAGTCGGTCTCTTCCTGTTTGATCACCATGTTGGCTGGGTATCTGTGGCCGCTGTTTGTGTTCATTTGGTTTGCCGGCTCATACAGTGGGTCATGGTATTCTTGTTTAAAGGCTTGCTGTGGGTAGGGAGGACGAGGTTCTGACATCTGGCGCTGGTAAGGGACTGGCGATTCCCGGCTCATGCCCTGAGAGGAAGGAAATGACTGACACATTTCCACGCGCTGCTGGTATCTGCAATTAAAGGGAAATTTGAATCACCAATGGGATATTAAACACTCTTAACCAAACTATAAAGTCCATTTTATCTCTATGTGTACTCCAGAATTTGGTCATGTCTTTCTACCATTAATATCCTAAGTACTGTATTGATTTTCTACGACACTGACACATTATCCATTTCTAGAGAGAGACTTTTTGGCCAGTCCTGGTTTTGAACTTACATCCCTAAAGCAGTGTAGCATTTGTAGTTCCTGACTGTACCCACCGAAATCAGTGCTGCAGGTCCCATAATGTATCAAGATGGGTTGCCTGAAATCCCGGCCTGGCCTAAACTCTCTCTCCTGGATCTAGGTAACTTGGCAGCTCTGCTTCTGACTGAGGAAACAGGCTTTCCTTCTCTGCCCATTGTCACTTTCCCCATGTTCTGGTCACCTGCGCTCCATGAGGTATGCTTGCGTGGGAAGAGGCTGGGAGGATGACCCCTGAGGACTCATGAAGCTCCGGTCCTGTCTGGAGAAGTGTTGAAGGGAGGACAACTGGGACCCTCCCTGAGTTGGAGACTTGATTCTAGCTTGTCCATTTTGATCGTAGGCACTGCGGACACCAAAGTACATACAAGAAGTTATTTTTATTTTTCTATTTCATAAAACTCACCCATGTAATGCAAACATTCACCACATAGCAATGCTTTCACCCAGTATGACAACTTATTTATTGAACCAAAATCTGAGACAGACAGTCATAAATCTAATAGGAAAGTAATTGAATTATTATTTACCAAGTCACACAATTTTTAATACAGCAGTATGAGGTATCAATTTGGTCAGAGTCCTGCTCCGGGGGATTCAGGTGCTGGAACCCATAATGTAAACAGTCTGATTCCCCGGCAATGGTTGCCAACAGTACCTCACGAGGTCTGTGCAGCCTTAACAAGATATCAGCCCGAGCAGCCTGTAGGCCTCGACAGTCATTCAGCAGTCATTCCCATTGTGTTCATTCATGACCTCTGAACTATCGCTCCCAGCCAAGGTGCTATTGAAGCCAACAGGCCAGTTGGGGAATGGTATCTCATGAAGGCCGCATAAGCCTTGTGGGATACTGTCTGCTGCCCCCAAGCTCCCCTTGAAATTGACGTACTTAGAATAAAGGCACTGCTCGCCACTGTGATACTGGAACTGCTGCTTGCGGCTGCAGGACAGGGCTGGGTCTGAACAGGGACTTCGCTGCTCCTTTTTAATTTTGACCGGAGGGCTGTGGAAAACTACTGGAAGAAAAAAAAATACAAGAAGCAATTGAAAATGAGTTGTGAACACTCCTTGCACGAGGACACTCGGATGGCCTCTGTAGACCTCAGTGATATTTTCCTGCATAAGTGTCAGATCACTCTGATCAGGAAGCAATGGAAGCAAATTTTATTTACAGCCTCTGACTTTCCCTCCTCAGTGGGAAGGTCTGTGGTTTGAACGCTGAAACGGGGCTGAACTGCGAAGACCACGAGCAAGCAGAATTTGAGCTCCTTGTGGAAGTCCCCTAAAAGCTCAAATAAGCGATGCTTTAAGAGGGACTTGAGGACACACTTGAATCTCCCAACCTAGCAATATCATGTCTCAAGGAGCTGAAAATGGGCCCAGACTCTGGGATCCTCACAATACTTGGGTGTAAATCAGACATATGATAAACTACATTCACTATAAACCCATTGTGGATATCCTCAGTGCCAGGCACGTACGTGTCACTCAAGGAAAGCAGTCGACCAATCCTAGACTTGGTGACTATTATGGAAGCACAGACCCACAGAGTTCTCTCTTTAAGCATAAGCTGAAGGACTCTGGCAAAGAGTTAACCCTTACATAAGGGGAGGAGCTTACAAAATTAATATTTATAGATTGAGGAACCGATACTGATCCAGTTAACAGCACCCGCCAACCAGTTCAGTGCGGTGAGAGGGCCAGTCAGCGGCGCTATCCGGATAGTGCTGAGCAGTCCAGGGGAAGAGCACAGGCGGAGCTGAGAATTATCACGATAGCAGCAACATTCAGCACCTCTATCTATCCGTAGAAAGCTGTCCCAAGACCTATGCACTGTGCTGAATAGCACCACTAACCATACAGATGTGGCACCGAGTACGCAATTCAGATACCAGTGCGGAATGTCTGAATTTTATTGAACCGCATTGGCCTGCATTTATAACATGGATAAATATCAGCCGGTAAACCAATATCCAGGAAAATACTACTTTTGTTCTTTAAGAGATTCTTAAATCTGCTTATGATTATTTAACAAAAATAAGAGGCTTCTGCAGTTTTCACCCCAAATTACATTTTTAAATAACTGAGAGTTTTTTTTTTTTAATCTTCAGCCATAAATTGATCAAAATAACATAACATTAAAGAAAGCAGGTAGAAAATATTAATAAGGCATAGCCTCACATAGTAGTAGCAATGTTCTGGTTGGGTTCTTCCCTGTGACCCACTTCTCTCCTGCAGGAAAACTGCCCCCCCCCCCCATCCTGCTGTATCTAATCACTGTCTCCTGAGAGATCTCACAGTGCTGCTGACATGTTCATATTATTCATTAATGTACCGCTCTCCCCCCATCCTCTCCGCAATGATTCTTCTTTCTCAGCAGAAGTCCCCTGACAATAGGCACCGCCCAGCACTTTCCCATTAATGATGTAATACAGCAGCCTCTATTTCTGAAGAGTGATGCAATGGTCTTTGGTCCTGAAGTAAAACCCTCCCCCCTCCCCAAATCTCACACCAATGACGCCCTAGCTCTGTAAACAGAATGCTAGGTATACAGTCTGTTGGGTTTTTAGTGGTGGACTCAGGGCTGACCCTACCACTGAATAACTATTTTTCATACATGGCCCCATTTTTCAGCCATTATTGACTTATGCAAATGAGGCCCCGCAAGCAGCGGTGGAATCTGGCCGGTTTAGCCTGGTTCATGCGAACCAGTTCCTGCCATGGCCGCATTCGACGAACCAGGCCGAAAACGGCATCCAGATGCCGGCGCTGCACTGGCCAGACTCCCCTGTCTGCCTGTGGTTTGACGGTATCGGGGGACTGCAGCATCATGGGAAGCCACCAATGCCGTCAAAACCACTTGCAGGCAGGGGGGATCTGGCCGTTGGGCCACTAGGGAGCTACTGCCCTGCGGTGACTGCCAGTGGCCCAAGTGTGCGGCGCCGGCAATGCAAACACATGCTATGCTGCCGCCCGCTCGATCCTGCCAGTGGCAGGATCTATCCGAACTGGTTCCTGTTTGGCTCAGATTCCGCCACTGCCCATAGGCCACCCCCAAGCGAACTGCTACGCAGCAGAGATTGGCAGATAAGACTAAAGCAATCAAATTTGTTTCCCTGGTATGATTATCATGCTCTTAAATATTAACAGAGCCACTACTGTCCACTATTTTTTTTCACAGGGCAAGGCCATATTAGCCAACATGATCAAGTAAATCTGGCAAAGAAAACTCAAGAGGTATTTTGGCCTTAAAGAGACGCTGTAGCAACAAATTAACATTACGCCAAATGACTGTCTCCTTGTAATAGTATTTATTAAATACGTCACACCTCAAATTCAGGTTCTGAAAGCAGAAGTATTTTGCTTAACAAGTGGGGAAAGTATGCAAAGCATGGCTCATGGAATTCTTTGTGTGTGTGGTGTGGGTGTGTGTGTGTGTGCACACACCCATCCGTTTACATGTGCATTGTGTGTGTGTGCCTCTCTCGGTGTGTACATGTTAGTTATGTACGCATGTGTGTTGTTTCTCTGTGCATCTGATTGGGAGAGGAGATGAAGGGGGAAGGCTGTTTGACAGGTGCAATTCCATAACTGATAAAGGAGTAATTAGACCTTACCTGCTAATTAGTATTCCTGAAGGATCTCCAGTCCAGTCCCTTTGGTCTGGGTTGTGTACGCCTTCCAGCAGCTTGGAGGCTGAGCCTATCATTGCTTTGATGATGCTCTGGTACAAATACCACTGGCACCACCCACCAGCACCAGTAATCTATTGAAAAAGCAGACTTAACGGAGAGACAATTAAGTAACCATAACTTCTTAACAAAATGTAAAGGAACTTTAAACTCCAGAATATTTCCTCCCCTCGCTCCCGGAAGGAACTGTCCACCCCCCCCTCCACCCCAGGACAAGAGGGATGAGGAGACTTACCTGAACCCGCATCAGCCCTTACCCAACCCTCCAAAAGGGCCCTGCCAGTCCATACCACCTTGCCACCAGAATCACTACAAGGAGTTCTCAGAAACTTCCCCGCTCCCTGAGGAGATCTTTGGTCCGGCGACCTTCATTTGGAAAAAAGGAGACCTGTAAAGCCAACACAACTCGGGTGGGATCAGGGACTGGACTGGAGATCCTTCAGGAATACTAATTAGCAGGTAAGGTCTAATTACTCCTTCCTTATCGTCTCTCCAGTCCAGTCCCTTTCATCTGGGATGTAACAGAGCAGTTCAAGCCTGGGAGGGGTTCGCCATCCCGAACCAAAGTACCACACGCCCAAAACCAACATCCGCTGCCACCTGCATATCCAACCTGTAATGTTTAGCAAAGGTATGCAGAGACGACCAAGTGGCCACTCTGCAAATGTCCAGCGGCGGCACCAAACTATACTCTGCCCAAGACGCCACCTGAGCTCGAGTCGAATGCGCTCGAAAACCCACTGGGACCTGTCTCCCTTTCAGAATATAGGCCGACGCGATAGCATCCCTGATCCACTGGGAGATGGACGCCTTGGCCGCCGCCTCACCTTTATGTGGCCCCCCCAAACAGAACGAATAACCGTTTGGACCTTCTAAAGGGGGCTGTGCGACTCAAATAATGCTTTAACACCCTGCGCACATCCAGACGGCATAGGCTCGCATTAACCACCTCCCCTCCCTCCCCAGAGAAGGAAGGGAGAGATAACCACCTGATTCACATGAAAAGGAGAAACTACCTTAGGCAAAAAGGAAGGAACCGTCCGTAACACCACCTTTTTCTTGAAGAAAGAAAGAAAGGGTGGAAGCGACGATAGCGCCTGAAGCTCCAAGATACGCCTAGCGGAAACAGATAGCCACCAGAAAAACTGTTTTTAGGGTTAAATCCTTTATCGATGCTTTCCCCGCTGGTTCGTAAGGTTCCCCAGCTAACGAGTTCAAGACGAGATTAAGATCCCATGGAGGGACCAATGACCTCTGCTGAGGTCACAAATGCCTAACCGCTCTCAGAAACCTACTAATATCCACGTGTTCTGCTAAGGCCTGTCCCCGGACCTTACCCCTGTAACAGGAAATGGCCGCTAACTGAACCCACAAGGAACTGGCTGCCAAGGCTTTTTCGAACCCTGCTTGCAAAAACTCCAGAACCTCCGGCACAGAGACCGTAAGGGGCTTCTGCTTCCTATTCGCACACCATGCCTCAAAGATACGCCATGCTCTCACATACGAGAGGCAGGTCGAGTGCTTCCGTGTGCTCAACAAGGTCGATATTACTGCCCCTGAATATCCTCGCTTCCGGAGCCGTGCCCTTTCAATAGCCAGGCCGTAAGCGAGAATCGATCCACCTGGGGCATCTGCACTGGTCCCTGCACTAACAGATTGTCACTGCAGGGAAGCCGCCACAGACCACCGGCCATCAGTCTCACCAGGTCCGCATACCACGGCCGCCGCGGCCAGTCTGGTGCTATGAGAACTACAAACCCTTGGTGGGCTTCCACCTGCTGTAGAACCCTCCCCTATGAGGGCCCAAGGGGGAAAGACGTACAGTAGACCTTCTGAGGGCCACTTCTGGACCAGTACATCCAGACCCTCCGACATCCTTTCTTTCCTGCGACTGAAGAACCAACTCGCCTTGGCAGACTCCCATCTTGCCATGAGGTCCATGATCGGAGTTCCCCAACAGTCTACCACCTGGTTGAACACCTCTGAACTGAGTTCCCACTCTCCGTGGTCTATCTTGCACCTGCTCAAGTAATCTGCCGTGATGTTGTCCACTCCGGCCACGTGCTGTGCTGACAGGGCTATTAGATGGGCTTCTGCCCACTTGAACAGACTGTCTGCTTCCTCTTCCAAAGGAGGGCTGCTTATCTCTCCCTAACGGTTGATATAGGCCACTGTAGTAACATTGTCTGACAGTACCCGAACTGCTCTTTGATGGACCAGGGTTCGGAACGCTCTGAGCGCTAGCGCTACTGCCCGCATCTCTAGCCTGTTGATGGACCACTGTGCCTCCTCCGCACTCCAGAGACCCTGGGCAAACTGGCCCTCGCAATGAGCCCCCCAACCGGCTAAACTCGCATCCGTCATCATCTGTACCCATTGTGGAGACTCGAGAGGCATTCCGCATTCTAAGTTTTTCGTGAAGAGCCACCACTGCAATGCCCTCCTGGTCACCTGGGGGCAGGGCAGGACCATGGATAACGGCTGATGCTGATGGGACCATCGCCGAAGCAAAGCCCATTGAAGCGGCCGCATATGTGCTCTGGTTCACGCACCACTTCTAACGTTGCCGCCATGGTTCCCATTACCTGTAAGTAATGCCAGGCCGTAGGATTCTGCCTGCCCAAAAATTGGGACACTAGGCTTTTGAGATCCCTTAACCTCTGCGTCGGCAGGAACACCCTGCCTCTTGCGGTACTGAACCATGCTCCGAGGTACTCAAGCTCCTACGTGGGCACCAACCTTCTCTTTGCCAGATTGACTACCCACCCCAACTCCTCCAGGAACATCACCACTTTGGCCGTCGCCTTGTGACTCTCTGCTTCCGATTTTGCCCGGATCAGCCAGTCGTCCAGTAGGGATGTACCAAGATCCCTTCCTTGCGCAGAGCTGCGGCCACCACTACCATCACCTTGGTAAAAGTCTGAGGGGCCGTTGCCAGGCCGAAGGGCAGAGCCTAAAATTGAAAATGTCCTCTTGGAACAGCAAATCTCAGAAACTGCTGATGAGCCCTGCGAATGGGAATATGCAAATACGCTTCTGTGAGGTCCAGGGATGTCAAATATTCTCCCTGCCGAACTGCCACGATTACCGACTTTAGCATTTCCATCCGAAAGTGCAGCACTAAGATATCGATTGAGTCGTTTCAAGTCGAGTATTGGTCGAAAGGTTCCTTCATTTTTGGGTACCACAAAATAAATTGAGTACCGACTGGAACCGCGTTGGTCTACAGGCACCGGCACTACTGCTCCCAGCAACAGTAGCCTTGAAAGAGTGTCTTCTACCGCTGCCCTCTTTGCCGGGGATCTGCAAGGAGACTGAACAAATGCTTGCCGCACTGGCATCGCAAACTCGAGAGCACATCCTTCTCGGACCACCTCCAACATCCACTGATCGGATGTGACCCGGGCCCAGGTGGGAAGAAACTGCCTTAACCAACCTCCCACCGGCAGCACCCCTTCCCAGGCCCCCGTTGTCTCACTGAGCTTTCCTAGGTCCCACGGAGGAGGGAGAGGCCCTAAAACCTCTTCCCACTCCTCAAAACCCTCGGAAGCTTTGCCCCATCGAGGGGAAACGACCCCTTTGAAAGGATGTTGACCTAGCCGGCCGAAACCTCCAAAAGTCCCTTGGCTGGCTACGAGCGGCAGCCGGAGACCGGCCCTGCTTCTGCCTATCCTCAGGGAGTCTACCCCCCTTAGTCTCGCCAAGCTCCTTAACCAATTTATCCAAGTCTTCTCCAAATAGCAGCTTTCCCTTAAAGGGTAGTCTACTAAGGCGTGCCTTCGAGGAAGCATCTGCTGCCCAGTTACGCAGCCACAAGTAATCGACGAGCTGCCACTACCGAGGTCATATTCTTGGCCAGGCTCCTAATGAGGTCATACTGACTATCTGCCAGGTAGGCTGCCCCCGACTCTATCCTAGCCGCTTCTCCCTATGCATTACCGGAAAGGTCATCAGCTGACTGAAGCTGCTACGACCACCTCAGACAGGCTCTTGCCACCCAAGCCCCCGAGACAGAGGCCTGCAAGGCCAGGGCACTAACATCAAAGGCTTGCTTCAGTAACGTGTCCAATTTCCTATCCTGGGAATCTTTTAGAGCCACACTGCCCTCGACCGGGATAGTCGTCTTCTTTGTGACCGCCGACACCGCCGCATCCACTCTGGGCGAGCGCAACAACTCTTTGTCTAGCTCCGGCAAGGGATACAAACGAGCCATAGATCGTACCCCCCTTAAGCTAGATTCAGGTTGATTCCATTCCTCCTGAATCATCTGATGCACTACTCTGTGCACAGGAAAAACCTTTTGTGATTTCCTGATGGCCTGGATCAACGGATCTTCCAAGGCCTCCTCGTCCGCTGGTGCGTCCGTCGCCATATTAAGGACTTTCATCGATTCAGTAATCAATGCTGGGAGTTCTTCCCGATGAAAGACTTTATTTATTTATTTAACATTTTCTTCTATACCACCCCTTCCAGAGATCAGGGGCGGTTTACATTAAACAGTGAACAGAACATTTGTACTATCCGGGCTTGTTCCTCTGGAATATCTCCCTCTTCGAGCTCCTGTTCTTCTTCTTCCCCTAACTCCCTGTCCGAGACTTCTCCTTCCAGAATCTCAGACAGAGAGGACGTGAGGCTCTCCTCATTCATCAACCTGGCACAATTTGGCGGAAACGTCGCCTCTTGATCCTTGGACATCGCCCGTTTAGAAGGGCCACTTACCTGCGGTGCCGCCGATCCTTCCGTTCCCTGCTGCCGCATACAAAAAGCTTTGTGCAGCAGCAGAACAAATTCAGGCGAGAAGCCCTCCCAGTGCCCCCCTTCCCTGGAGGACGTGGAAGGGGTAGGCTGTGACAGGGAAGGTCCCGGCAGCTCCACGGTTAAAGGTAGGGGAGAGGACCGTTCACCCCGCCCTTCCAGAGGGTCCCCTGACCCCTGGGAATCAAAAATCCGCTCTTGGGATAACCCTGCTTGCATTTCTTGCTCCACTGAAGCAGCCTCTGTGGCACATCCCTTACAGACTCCTGCTTCTGCCACCGTACCCCGCCGGGTGCTGCAGACCAGGCACCGGCTCCTACCAGGCATGGTGTGGTGGTCTTGCTCCCCCACTATTCACTGACTAGACAGGAAATGGAGAAATAACCTGAACCAGATATAATAAAAATTTAAATTAAACCAATTAAGTTAAATTAAAATAAACAAATTAAATCAATCCAATTTCTTCTTCTTTTTTTTTGATCAGGAAACTCAACAAACCCCGATTCCTGCTCTTCTCCTCCTGCCCCAAGCGCGCGCAAAAAAGGTGCGAGGAAAACAGCTACCTACTTCCTTGCAGCTGAAGTTCCATTCCAGCATCCACGTGTCGGGCCTGCACACGGGGCCCCCCTGTCGGGCCTGCACACGCGGCCCCCCCCTGTTCGCTGCGGCTGAGACTCCGCTCACTGAGCCGCTATGTCGCAGCTCCTGCCTGTTTCCTTCACCGGCGCTAAGCTCCCAGCGTCAGCGGGGCGTCCTCTACCGCCACGACGCTGAAGGCTCCCGCTCCACGCTCAGCCACCAGAAGGGCCTAGGCAGGAGACAGAGGAGGTGGCCGACCAGGCCCTCACCGAAGTGGCAGTCTCCGCCCAACTGAGGGATCTCTCTGCACCTCCCCAAACGGCAGCAGGCAAGTCTCCTCCTCAAATGACCCCCAAGAGAACCGGGCCTTCACAGAGAAAGGCAGGAGAGAGGGGGAAGGGGAAAAAGGAGCGAGAAGGAGGAAGGAAGGCAACTACTTTGACCCTTCAGAAATTAAATTAAATTTAAAATTGAATTAAACCAATAACCCTTAGACCCAGGAACCTTAACTACTCCCTGCCTAACTGTCTCTCCTGTAAGCCCTGAGCTCTGGCTTACTGCAACCTTCCAGCTGCTTGGAGGCTGAGTTTTCCTGGTGCTGGTGGGTGGTGCCAGTGGTATTTGTACCAGAGCATCATCAAAGCAATGATAGACTCAGCCTCCAAGCTGCTGGAAGGCGTACACAACCCAGACTAAAGGGACTGGACTGGAGAGATGATAAGGAATCCGAGTTACTATGCTGAAGCTGCTGGAACGGTTTTGTCCTAGAGAAATGTATTAAAGCATTTTTTTGTTCAGCACAGGAACTTTCCTCAGCGCCTCTCCTCCCTTCCTGTAACTGCAGCAGCATTCCCAGTGCTCCGCCCCCACAGTTTTCCCATTGGCTGGATCCTACCCATGGTCCGTGAATAATGCAGGATCCCAGTGCTCTGCCCCCACAGCTTGCCCATTGGCTGGATTCTACCCTAGTCTCTGCTGCTGGTTACATTGGAAGCTGGCAGGGCAGGCTCCTCACACGGGGGAGAAGATTAGAAATCAGCATAGGGCTTTTAAACTCTGAAAAATGTCCAGACATGTCAGCCTTCCTTTTATTTTCCAGACACTAATGTAAAAATCTTTAAAATCATGAAAAAAAAATGGATAGTTGTCGATCTTAATCTCCTGAATATGAAGAACATTTAACAGGACCCCCTCTAAAATGTAGACCTTAGGTATGTTCCTAACTTTCCAGTTTCTTAATCTAGCCCCATCCATGAACAACAGAATTGATTGTGAGGGCACATGGCAATCAATAAGAAAGCAGTAAAAATCATTCAGCTTTGAAAGTACAAATAGCAGCAAATAAAATGAAATATATATGTGAATATTTTAAATGCAGTACATTCCAGTTAGCTCATTTCAGAGTTACATAGTTTTGGGGGTGGAGTTAGAGGCAGGGAGGTAGTTTGGGAGTGGGGTAGTTTGCAGGGTAGTGGAGCAGATGCAAGAGAGTAGTTTTTGGTAGTGAAATAGTTTTCAGGCCGGTCCGGCAGTTGCAGATATAGTTTCTGGGGGTGGGGATAGTTTGTGGAATGGTAGGGCAGTTGGGGCAGGATAGTTTTTGGTGGTACAGTAGTTTTCAGGGTGGTATGCCAGTTGCAGGGAGGTAATTTTTTGAGGTGGGGTAGTTTGTGGGGCAGTTGTAAGTGTGTAGTTCTTGGGAATGGGGTAGTTTGTGGGGCAGTAGGGTAGTTGCAGGACGTAATTGCAGGGCTAGTTTGCAGAATGGTGTGGCAGTTGTACAGCAGTAGTTTTTGGGGGTGAGGGTAGTTTTCGGGATGGTGGGAAATTGCTATGGATTAATTTTTGGGGGGCTAGTTTGGGTGGAGTATTTTGGGGGGAATGGGGGTAGTCCACTGGGTGCAGGGGAAGTTCGGGCGGGATAGATTTTGGAGGGACGTCAATTTGCAGGGCGGTTGGACAGTTGTGTTAAGGTAGCTTTTGGGGGTGGGCCATTTTGTAGGGTGGTGGGACAATTTACTAGGGGTTAATTTTTGTGGGTGGGTTTAGTTGACAGTGTGGTGGGGCAGATGCAGGGCAGGTTATTTTTTCTTGATGGGGCAGTTTGCAGAGTGTTTTTTTTTCCTGGTGGGGCATTTTTGGGGTGCGGGCCAGTTGTGGTGGGTGTTGTTTTAGGAATGGGGCAGTTTGTGGTGTAGTGGTCAGTTGCGGGATGTGGAAGTTGCAAAAGTTGTGGGGTTTTTTTTTTTTTGGTCGTTTGTTTTTAAAGAATGGATTAGTTTGCAATGTAGTGGGAAGTTGTGGGCTGTATTTTTCAGGGGGGTGTCAGGGTGGTGCGGCCGTTGCGAGTTTTCTTCAAGAGAGAATTTGGGGGGTTGATTGGAAAGTTGAGGGAGTATTTTTGGGGGTTGGGGCAGTATGTGTGGTGGTGGGGCAGTTTTTGGTAGTGAGGGCATTTGAGGATGGGAGAATAGAGAACAGGGCGAGGGTATTTGAAAGGAGCAATTCCCTAACTGCAAGTTTTTACTGTATGTAACTTTCTAGATTACTGAAGCTGGAACTCCTCTCGTAGGAACACACTGGGCTAGGTCGTTTTTTGATTTTTTTTGTTTTTTTAGGATGGGGGGGGGGGGCATTTCTCTGGAGTTCCCAGTCCGAATGGCCCATTTCCTAACCTGATGTATCTTTCTATCAGTGTTTCCCCACATGCAAAGTTTTATCCCATTCTATTACATTTTTGGAGAGTTATTTTGCCCCCAAACAGACAGATGGACAGACATTCGACCCCTTTTCTATAATTCTTTCCAACTAACTTTAGGTTGGAAAAAATAAAAAATAAATAAAGCAAGCAAGCACATGCCATCCATGTTTGCCTTTACACTTCTCTGCCTATATTCCCGACAGCAGAATTGTCGAATCCTGCAATGCATCAGAGCTGCAAAAGCAGGGGGCGGAGCTAGCCACTAAACAGAATGGACGCCTGAATTTTTGCTCCCGTTGCTGCCCAAGAATCCTGAACATATCCCGGTATTAAATTGAAGTTTGTACCCCCTACCTACATCAATAACACCGAAATATAGCTGGATGGCATCCCTGAAGCCTGCCTGGCTGGAATTTCCGCAGGGATCCGGCTCAGCAGCGAAACGATCCAAACCCGAAGTGGGTTCCCCGCAGAAAATGGCCGCGGGAGAGAAGGAGGGAGTGACTGCCGGTGGCCTACGTGAAGTGCTACAGGAATTGAAATGCGTTAAAGAAATGATCGCAGCCAATTCTAGTTCACTGAACATGATTCAAGAAGACTTACTGGAGGTAAAAGAGAAACTCCTCACCATCACCACTCGACTTAGTGCAGTTGAATTACAAACCCAGAAGCATGGCGTTGCATTAGAACAGCTGGGCCCTTTGGTCAAACGAGTCCAGCACATAGAAAGTCAGATTGAAGATCAAAACAACCATGCCCGTAGAAATAATATCCGCCTTGTTGGAGTCCCTGAAGGCGCTGAAGGCACCGATCCGATTGGATTTCTGGAAAAAAACCATACCGGAGATGCTGCAGCTTGTCTTTGCAAGGCCTTTTGAACTAGAACGGGCCCATCGAATCCCAACACACAAAGCTGAAAACACACGATACCCGCGCCCACTCATAATGAAGGTACTGAGATACCCACAGGTCCTGCAGATCTTTCAAGCTGCACGGAAAGCCGGATCACTGCAAATCCAGGGACACAAAGTGGCACTCTATCCAGATTTGAGCAAGCAAACGGTAGATCGGAGAAAAGCGTTGCTGGCCTGTAGACCCATGCTACAAAGTGCACAGGCAAGATACGGGCTATACTACCCAGGAACCATGCGGGTCACGCTGCATAATGAAACGAGGAATTTTGTTGAAGCTGAAAAACTGAAAACTTTCCTACAAGAAAAATGCGGTATGGAAACCTGAGGTCAATATTCTGATCTCTTACGCAGTGTAGAGACCTCAGCATATACTCAGGGGGTGCGGCCGTGCGTTCTCACAAATTTTAGAACGCCTTAAGCCTTGTTAAACACCTCATTGACTGTATTTCTGTTGTTCTAAATAGTTTTAATTAACCAGATATTTCTGCTTGAAATGTAGGGGTGGCAACGGGAGGTCGTGGTTGGTTACTGTTTCAGTGGATTGTGTTCACCTTAGCGATACAATGTTTGCCAGTTATGCAGTTATTTGTGTCAGTCCAGTCCAGTGCAAAACCCTCCACATACACGCAAAATGCAAGTACGCGGCAGACCTATCCATAGGATAGCTTTCACCTATAAGACAGCTTATTCCAACATTGATGTCTAGTGATCTCCTAATGCTTTCGTTAAATGTAAAAGGTATTACTGGCCCTGTCAAGCGAAAGAAGATTTTAGCGTACTGCCAACAAAAAAAAGCAGATATTGCCCTCTTACAAGAGACACATTTAACAGATACTGAATCGCAGAAAGTAACCTCTAAATATTTCCAGGTGGCGGCCTCGGCCTCTGCCACTCAACGCAAAGGGGGGGTAATAATATTAGTGCGCAAATTCCTGCAATCCGCCATTACCGGCACACAGATCGATCCGCTAGGTCGATGGGCCAGAGTGACGATGAAAATAAATCAACAGCTATACACATTCTTCAATATTTACGCACCCAACCTCGATGACCCTAACTTTTTCAAACTGATAGCTAAAGAAGTTACAGCCGCAGCTCACACCAATATCATCTTAGGGGGCGATTTCAATGTCATCTTGGATCCACTGTTAGATCGCACGCCCTATCGGGCTGTAGACAAAGTCAAATCGCAGGCGATTCTTAAAGGAATCATAACAGAGCTACACTTGGTAGACCCATGGCGCCTACTTCATCCCCAAGAAAGAGACTACACATTTTATTCCATCCCACATAATACCCAAACAAGGATCGATTTCTTCCTACTGTCCACAGAGCTGATGCCTCAAGTGTTGTCCGCAGAGATATATGCTACAACGGTATCGGATCACGCCGCTGTCTCCCTAGTGCTGGATACCAACGTTACACAACATGATCCGCCAAGATGGACATTTGATAAATCCCTACTAGCAGATGACTCCTTTGTACAGCTACTGTCAGGGGAAATTGAGACCTATTTTAAATATAATACACCTACTGATACCTCCATCTGGAGCTGGTGGGAAGGTTTTAAAGCGACAATACGAGCTCATATTACCACCTACACCATTAGACGGCGTAAAGCCAGGAAAAAAGAAAAAGATGAACTGGAACTCCAAATAAAAGCTGGGGAAAGGTTACTAGCCAAAAGAGCTGACTCAATGATATTGATTAGACTCCAAAAATTGCGATACCAATATAATGCTCTCCTCAACAAAGAAGCACCGAGTAGTATCCAGCTACAACGTAGTACATACTACTATGAAAGCAACCGCTCTGGATCCCTCTTAGCTCGGCAGCTCAAACCAAAGACCAGCAAGACCGCTATAGCGGCGTTGCAAGACAATTCCGGGGGCCTTCTCCTGAGATCTGACAAAATACTAGACCGCTGCAAAGAATTCTATGAGGAACTATATCGCTCGGATACCCAATGTAGTGACAAAGCCTTTGAAGATTTTGTCTCCAATATAGTAGGACCCACACTAACCAGTCATCAAAGTCGAACGCTGGAACAAGAGATCTCTGTAACTGAAATACAAGATGCGATCAAAACAGATGGCTCGTGGCAAAGCCGCCGGTCCAGATGGTATCCCACTGGAATTCTATAATAAATATTGCATTCAATTGGCTCCCATGCTACAGATCTACTACAGTGGCCTACAAGATGAATCTCCAGAGATTGGAGCCCTGGCAGAGGCTGTGGTGGTAATTCACCCGAAACCGGGCAGGGATACACAAAAGATAGAGAATTACAGACCCATCTCTCTCCTAAACTCTGATTATAAAATCTATGCTAAAGTGCTTGCTAACCGATTAGGACGGATCTTAAAAGATTTGATACATGAGGATCAATGTGGATTTATACAAAACAGATCCACTACAGATAATGGAAGATTATTGGCACATGTACTGGCATCTGCCAAGACTAAGGCCGAGCCCCTGATAGGGCTAGCATTGGATGCCGAAAAAGCCTTCGATCGATTGGAATGGTCCTTTCTATTTCGATCCCTACGGTGGTTTGGGATAGGAGAAAAGTTCCTAAAACGCGTTGAATTGTTATATACCAAACCCACAGCTCGAATAGCGGTCAACTCACACCTCTCAGCCCCTTTTCAGTTGCAAAGAGGGACCAGACAGGGTTGCCCCCTGTCACCGATGCTTTTTAATTTAGCCCTGGAACCCTTATTAATAGCGATCCGACAGAAGGAAAACATAAAAGGAATTGAGTTAGCTGATGGTCCCTGTAAATTGTCAGCATATGCAGATGACCTGCTCATTTTTCTACAACCATCAGACCTTCCTGAAACACTGCAACTCATAGATGCATATTCAGCGATCTCCGGATATAAAGTAAATCTGAATAAAACAACAATTATTCCTCTGAATGAACAGGTCAGCGAAGAAATGATGCGTGGATACCCCTTTCAATATGAGAAGTCATCCTTTAGATACCTGGGCGTGACCTATGGCACCACCTTGGAAGAGACTGTCGCAATCAACATTAAGATGTGTCAAGAAATTGTACATGATAACGTCTGCAGGTGGACCCCCCTTCATTTGAGTTGGTGGGGCAGGCTAGAAACGATAAAAATGATGTTGGTACCAAAACTCAGCTATATATTAAGTATGATTCCCTTACGCTTCCCGTCAGCCTTCTATAAGAAAATGAATAGTCAACTGATAGCCTTTTTATGGAACAACCGAGTACCTAGAATAGCTGCCTGGAAACTGAAGTTACCTAATGCACAAGGAGGTGTCCATTTCCCAGATCTCGGCTGGCTGCACACTGCCTCTCTTTTACAGCAGGGTGCTCAATGGGTCGACTCTGACGACACGGATAAAGGACCTAGATGGTTGAGTGTGGAGCGGGCCATACATTCCCCCCTACCTACATGGCTAATGGTTGGCACAGTAGTAGACCAGACTGTACCACATAATGCTATTATCCGAGAAAACACAGCATGCCTGTCGATTATTGGCATCATGTATCGATGGAGGGGATGACTTCGCCGCAGATATGCCCTTATGGCTGAACCCGCGCCTTATCATCGGAGGGAAGCCTGTCTTATGGAAAAAATGGGTGGAACATGATCTTATAACCATTGGACAACTGATCAATGGAAGTGCATTTAAAACCTTTGACAGATTAAGAATGGAATTCCGATTGCCTAATACATGCTATTTCCAATAGTGTCAGCTCCGACACTGCATGAGCAAAGCGGGTGTGTCACCTGTCTTGATACGTACTGGATGGCCACTGCGACAGAAACTTCAAGAATTACAAACAGATGCCAAAGCTGTTTCGAGATGTGTTGCGATTCTCCGATCCAAAAGTGACAAGACATGTTTTAAGATACAGTCGGTGTGGGCTACTGAAACCGGTCAAGATATACCTCCGGAAAATTGGGACACTTTTTGGGGAACTCAAATACGTGCCACGAGAGCAGCGTCTCTCACACAATCTATGTACTTTATAGCACATCGAGCGCATATTACACCGGCTAAGAAGATGAAATGGACACTACAGGAGGGAAATCGATGTTGGTCCTGTAACATGGAAATTGGGACACTGGCACATATGTTGTTCCATTGTAAATCCCTGGAAATATATTGGAACAGAGTCTGGGAACGCATATCACAAATCCTCAACTTACAAACTCCTATCACTTATCGGATAGTAATATATAAATCCATAGCTCTGGAACCTACTCTGATGAAATGGGATAGTAAACTGCTGGACTTAATGCTCGGGATAGCGCTTAAAATAGTTCTACTACACTGGAAGAATCTCGACAAAGCTTGTTTCGAGCATTGGTGGAGTCTCTTAATCCTACACAAGACCTACGAAGAGATCTATATAGCCAAGAACCCATGGTCTGGTAAACTAAGTAAGAAATGGTCAGCTTTACAAAATTATGTTTGATGAAAGTGATTGATGGAGGCTGCCTTGTGGAATGGTCTCTGCTGTAACCACATTGAACGGAGAGAGGGAGGGTGGCGTGCTGGCATGGACTGATACTAGTTCTTGTTAAAGTTATTGTACTGTCTTGTTCAAGTTATTATATTCTTTTGCTATTTTGATCAATAGCATCTGCTTGTATCCTTTTATATCATGATCGTTTGTACTGTTATTTTATATGTTTAAACTGAATAAAAACTACCATTAAAAAAAAAAAAAAAAAAGAGCTGCAAAAGCAAAGCATGGGTGACAGGAATTTTCTGAACACCCAACGGGTTCGCTGAAACTGACCATAATTCTGCAAGCCGGCGCAAAAGCAAGGGACAATAATGGCCTGATGGAAAGGCCGCGGCTGGCTAGGCGCATGTAGCCAAAGAAATGGAGACATTCCATTCTCGGGAGAAACATTAATAGAAAATGTGCCAAATAAATATCAATCAACAGCCTCAGAAAACAACTTTACTGTACTATGTTGTACTCCCAAGTCATCGTAGTTGCTTGCAATAATGGTAAAACAAGGACTGTGCACCTTCTTAAAGGTGAACTACTTTACTGTCACCATGGAACAAACTGTCCTACGGTTGATTAGCTGACACACTGCTTCTCCTTCACTTGAGTCGCTGGTGGGGTGGGTTATGCACACGGATCTTAGCTACCAATACAGATCACATTACAGATTATGTATTAAATTAAGTGTCCTAGACATATTATGGTACATGACGCAATCCATTGTTGTAATAGGAGGGTGTCATACTTTCTGAGCTCTACCACTGGCTGTCCCAGACTTACTACCAAGGCTACTGATACCAATTTGTGAGGGGTCAGTGCAGGATAAAACATTAAACTAAACTGATCTAATCTGGAATTAAATCCTTGGCAGTGCTAGTTAAGGGCTGCAGTGCAAGGGTGTTCAGGATGGTAATGTAACTTTTGAAATGGATGGCCAAAATATTGGTAAACAGGACTGTACCAAGGCTAAGGTTGCCAACTCTTGAACTCAGCAGCCCCAGACACCTTTTCTAGGGGGAAAGGGGAGGAAGCCCCATCTCCAGAATCAAAGGTTTTTATGGGGGAGTGGAGCGGGGGCGATCAGTGCTGTAAAAGCACATTAAGTCTGAGGGCCTGGCCAAGACAAAGGTCAAAGTCTGCAAGCAGCACATCCAACCCTCCCCTCCCCCAGGTAGCCACAACTTCAGCCCTGTCCACTAGCTCCTGTTCTGATATGTGTACACACACTCTGCACCAACCCTACCACTGCCTGCCACAAAGCCTTGAAGTGCATGCACGTGCTTTTGAAGGCTCTTCCGCATCCAACCCCATGGTAACAGGAGGTGTGCATGAAAGTGGGCTGGTCGCGGAAGAGCACATGCATACGGCAGGCAATAGCAATACTAGGACTTGAAGTAAACTAAAGTATAGTAAAGCTCGACCGGAATACAGTGTCCAGTTATGCCTTGTAAACAGACATTGTATACAGTAAAGGGCTCCAAAACTGGACTGTCTGGGCAGTTGGTCATCCTAACCAAGGCCTGTGCAAGCAGTGCAGTCACA
Organism: Ichthyophis bannanicus; assembly: GCA_033557465.1. Classification (NCBI taxonomy): domain Eukaryota; kingdom Metazoa; phylum Chordata; class Amphibia; order Gymnophiona; family Ichthyophiidae; genus Ichthyophis; species Ichthyophis bannanicus. The sequence goes on from CM066045.1 coordinate 63,295,584, forward strand.
GAGGACACAAGTATGGAAAGAGCACTGACATCACTGGGCTTCCAAGAAGCCCAATGAGCAAGCTCCTATATGCGGCTAGATAGGAGGGGGCACCAGGTTCACGAGTCGCACAGGGTGTATTTCTAGCTTGGTAATTTCTTGCTTGGTGGCAAGACGGTATAGCAGAGTGATGGCACTGCTGACTGCGATGATGGGAGGAATTCGTAGGAATCCTCAGCACAGAATGTCTGTTCTGGCTCTTCCCTTCATTGTTCTAAGAGATCTAGCTATTTGGAGATTCCACCTTAAATACTTTACTGGGTAGACTGATAGCGGAGTTACTTACCTGTAACAGGGGTTCTCCGTGGACAGCAGGATAAGTCAGCCACACCTGGTGACGTCCTTCGGGCGGCGCCATACGGAAGTGCTCTCTAGCTCAGAACTCTGAGCCTGCCCAGGTAGCCCACCTCCACGCCCCGCCCCTAGCTGGGTCAGTATGTTCCTAGCTGTGCCTTCCCGGCTAGGGGCGAGCCAGTGCAGCGGACCTCCTCCAGGGAGGTGGGCGGGATTGTGTGGCTGACTTATCCTACTGTCCACGGAGAACCCCTGTTACAGGTAAGTAACTCCGCTTTCTCCATGGACTAGCAGGATTGCGTCAGCCACACCTGGTGTCTCCCTAGCAGTGCGGAGCGCCAGGTGGAGGAGGGAGCGTGCAACAAGCAAAGATAACGCATGTCCGGGCAACAGTTTATTGGTAGCCAAGAAGGTACAAGAACATGTAGAACTGAGGCAATAACATTGCTTTAAGGTGCATTAACAAGTGTACGCAAGCAGTGCGGTATAGTGCAATAAGGTGCAGTAACAACACAATAAAACACAAAAACATAGTATCGTGCAGTAAGGTGCAAGAGTGCAGAACAGTGCATAATGTGCAATAACAGTGCAGCATGAGTAAACACAATAAAGTGACATAGTCAAGACAAGCATGAGGAAGTCCAAGTCATTTGCTGTGGAGAGCCTCAGCTGGTATTCATTGGGGCGGTGTCAGGCTCTTTTCTGATAGCGGAGGCTAGGACAGCCGTTCCCAATGCGCAGTCCTCCTTTGATCGCAGGTCTAGACAGTAGTGATGCTGGAAGGTGTGCAGAGTAGACCACGTGGCTGCTTTGCAGATGTCGGAGATAGGAACAGAGCGCAGGTTTGCAAGAGAGGTAGCCAATGCTCTGAGTCGGTATGGGCCCACTCTAGGTGGGGACTGATCGTCCGGTGAACCCAGGCAGAAGGAGACGCAGGAGGCCACCCAGTTGGAAAGTGTCCTCTTCGAGACGGGTTGGCCAGGCCTGTTTGGGTCGAAAGACACAAAGAGCTAGTCACACTTCCTGACCGTGCGTGTCCGCTGGAGGTAGATTCTGAGGGCCCGGAGGCAGTCCAGGGTATGAAGGCGTTGTTCCTCGATGGATGAGTGAGGCTCCGGAAAGAAGCAGGGGAGCTCGATGGACTGATTGACGTGGAAGGGCGATGCGACCTTTGGAACAAACTTAGGGTTGGTCCGCAGAGATGCCCGGTCTTGGAGCAAGCGAGTGTATGGGGGTGTGCCACCAGAGCCTGTAGCTCGCTGATCCTCCGTGCCAATGTAATGGCCACCAGAAACAGTGTTTTCCACGAAGTAAACTTCATCCCTGTAGAATGGAGTGGTTCGAAGGGTTCCTGCATTAGACGATGCAGCACCGAGTTAAGGTCCCAGGGAGGAGCCGGGGGCCTGATCGGGGGTTTGAAGTTCATTAGCCCCTTCATGAAACGTGTGGTTATGGGCAGCATTGAGATGGAGTTGGCACCATCAACAGGATCATGGAAGGCTGATATTGCGGAGATGTGCACCCAGATGGACTGGGTCTTGAGTCCGCTTGCGGACAAAACGTCGAGATATTTGAGAACCTGTGCGACAGGGCAAGAGGTGGGGTTGAGGCCTTGTTGTGCACACCAGATGGAGAACCTCTTCCACTTTAGGCCATAGGACTTTCTGGTGGACGGTCTACGGGCTGCGAGGATGACGTCTTGCACTTCGAAAGGCAAGTGGAGAGCCGAGAGGCTCAACCTTTCAACCTCCAGGCAGTGAGCGCGAGGGCTTTGAGGTTGGGGTGTCTCGTGCTGCCTCCGTTCTGCGTCAGCAGGTCCTCTCTGGGGGGGAGGCATACCAGATCCCCATGGGCCAGACGTTGCAGGAGCGAGAACCACATCTGCCGCGGCCAGTAGGGAGCCACCAGGATGATGTGCGCTTTGTCCTGGATGATCCGTTGCAAGGTTACTGGGATAAGGGGGGGTCGGCGGGAAGGCGTACACTAGAGACCACTCCCCCCAGTACACATCGAATGCATCCACCGCCAGCCTGTTGGGTGCTGAGTGTCTGGAGCAGAACAGGGGGCATTTCGCATTCAAATCTGTGGCAAAGAGGTCTACCGACGGGGTCCCCCACCGGTGGAAGAGTACATTCATCACCTCCTGTGAGAGTGACCATTCGTGAGGTTGCAGCTGCCTGCTGAATTTGTCTGCCAGGGTATTCATGTCCCCAGGTAGGTAGGAGGCCCGTAGCTTGCAGCCGTTCTCTGCGGCTAGGAACCATATTGCTGTCGCCTCGTTGCAGAGGGGGCGTGAGCCGGTCCCTCCTTGCTTGTTCACGTAGAACATGGCTACCTGGTTGTCCGTTTGTATGAGGATGGATTTGTCCCGCAGGTGCGGGAGGAACGCTAGAAGAGCGTATCTGATGGCTCTGAGTTCGAGGAGATTGATATGTAGGCTTTTTTCCTTCTGCGACCACGCGCCCTGGATACTGAGATGTTGGAGATGAGCGCCCCAACCAGTGTTGGACGCGTCCGTGGTGAGAACAACCTGATGCGCCTGCTGATGTATGCCCTTGCCCCCGGACAGGTTGGAAGGGGTCGCCCACCAGCGCAGGTGAGTTCTGATCCTTAGGGGCATTGGAACATTGGATAGTGGCTGGGAATGCTGGTTCCAGAGGGAGCGAAGGTGCCACTATAGGGTCGCATCCTCAACTTCGCCGTGGGCAGGACTGAGGTAGTTGCTGCCATATGCCCCAGAAGGCGAAGGAGCGCTCGTGCAGAGGAGAATTCTGTCTCGGCCGCCTTGGTTGCTAGCGAGACAATGTTGAGCAGCCGGCGCTCTGGTAGGTAGGCTCGGGCTGTCCATGTATCAATTACTGCTCCAATGAATTCGAGTTGTTGGGATGGTTGTAGATGTGATTTGTTGTAGTTGATGACAAATCCCAGAGAAGTGATTATTGCTGTTGCTTTCTGCAGGGATGTCAGTAACTCCTGGGCTGAGGGCGCCGTGAAGAGCCAGTCGTCCAGGTAGGGAAAGACAGACATCCCGAGCTTGCGGAAGTGCACTGCGACAACGGCTACACACTTCGTGAAGACCCGAGGCGCTGAGGAGAGGCCGAAGGGGAGAACCCTGTACTGGTAGTGCTGCCCCAGCACTTGGAAGCGAAGGAACATCCTGTGCGATTTGTGGATGAGGATATGGGTGTAGGCTTCTTGCAGGTCCAGGGACACCATGAATTTGCCGGGTTGTATCAGGGTAAGAATGGCGTTGAGAGAGTACCATCCTGAACTTCTCCTTGATGAACTTGTTCAGTTTGCGTAGGTCGAGGATAGGGCGCCATCTGCCTGTCCTCTTTGGAATGAGGAAGTATCTGGAGTAGAACCCAGAGTTGATCTCGGAGGGAGGCACTTCCTCTATTGTGTGAGACTCGAGGAGGTGTATTATCTCTGTTGCCATGGGAAGTTGAAGGTGCGGAGGGATAGTGCTGGATGGTTTGCTGTTCTGGCAGGGTGGCGTGCAAAAACGCAAACGGAACCCCTCGTGGATGACTCGTAGGACCCAGGAGTCGGTAGATATCTTCTCCCACTCCTGTAGGAAGCGTGACAGGCGACCCCCTATTTGGGCGGGCGCCTGCGGAGATGTGTCAAAAAGAGGAGGCTCCTTTGGTTGCCGGGGTGTTGGTGCCCTTCTTCTGTCTTCGGTCCCTCTGGGTCTGCTGCTGGGTAGAGGTTCCTTGGTAAGAGTTAGACTTGTATTTTGGAGCTTGCCACTTCCGGTTGGGGGGGGTATCTCTTGCTAGAGCTGTAGCCATTGGCACCATAGTAGGTTTTCCGCTGGTAGCTGACCTTCTGAGGGGCGCTGCGGCGCTCGAATCCTTCTTCTGCCAAGGTTTGGAGGGTGGTACAATGTTCCTTCATAACACTGACTGCGTCTATGACTTTTTCTCCAAACAGCGAGTCGCCCGAGCAGGGGGCGTCCGCGATCTTGTCGTGTGTGTCTTCCCTCAGGCCGGAGGCTCTGAGCCATGCCCATCACCTGGCAGATATAGCGGTGCCAGCGGTCCGGACAGAGGTGTCGAAGGCATCAAAGGCAGTGCTAGCCAGATGTTTGCTACACTCTGATAAATCAGCGAGTGAGCTGGCAATCAACGTTTGCGTGTCCTTAGGAAGGGCTGTGATGGCATTCTTTATGTTTGCCACGCAGGTGTCCTGGAACAGGATGTGTTGGAACTGATGAGAGGCGATTCTGGCGTTAAGCATCGCTCCCTGGAAGGCCTTCTTGCCTATCTCGTCAAGTAATTTCTGATCTCGCCCAGGCGGGTGGTTAGCATGTGTTCGAGAGGACCTAATCCTTTTCAGTGCAGAGGAGACTACGATGGACTGATGCGGTAGCTGTGCTACCATGAATCCTGGTGTGGATTGGATTTGGTATTTAGAGTCCAGTCTTCTGGAAAATGGGTGTCCTGAGGCGGGCGTCTGCCACACCTTGAGGTAGTCGTCCCGCAGCTTGCGATGCATTGGTAGAGAAAAGGAAGGCTTGGGAGCAGCAAGGTACTTTAGGACCTCCGGGTCAGGTTCCTCGGCTTGGTCGGGTGAAGTCAGGGCCAGGGCGGTTGCCACCTTTTGCAGGAATCTGGGGTAGGACCGGTCTTCTGGGGGTGGAGGGAGCCCTTCCGGCTCTGGAGAGAGTGTGCCCTCTGGAGCAGTTCCAGCATTGGAAACGGAGCCCACAACGGCTTCAATTTCCCGCTCTTCAGCAGTGCTGTCCGGGGAGGGGTTGATGGGAGAGGGAGGCTGTGCGTCCGCTGGTTCTGTGGAGGGAGCTCTGGCAGCGGGACCGCCGAGGGGGTAGATTTTGAAGCAGTAGGGGGGGCGTGGTCTGCTGGACTAATTGAGTCAGTAGCTTCAATATAGCAGAGTTATTGGTCGAGTCAGTGGTATGGCTGCAAGACCTCACCTGGCGGCTCCTGCTAGAGGAGGTAGAATGCCCTTTTCCTGGCCCCGTGGTGCCTATGTCTGCGCTGTCTCTTATATGCCCTTTGCTGGCCCCGTTGTGCCTATGCCTGCGCTGTCTCTTATATGCCCTTTGCTGGCCCCATGGTGCCTATGCCTGCGCTGCTTCTTATATGCCCTTTGTTGGCCCCGTGATGCCTATGCCTGCGCTGTCTCTTATATGCCCTTTGCTGGCCCCGTGGTGCCTATGCCTGCGCTGCTTCTTATATGCCCTTTGCTGGCCCCGTGGTGCCTATGCCTGCGCTGTCTCTTATATGCCCTTTGCTGGCCCCATGGTGCCTATGCCTGCGCTGCTTCTTATATGCCCTTTGCTGGCCCCATGGTGCCTATGCCTGCGCTGTCTCTTATATGCCCTTTGCTGGCCCCGTGGTGCCTATGCCTGCGCTGCTTCTTATATGCCCTTTGCTGGCCCCGTGGTGCCTATGCCTGCGCTGTCTCTTATATGCCCTTTGCTGGCCCCGTGGTGCCTATGCCTGCGCTGTTTCTTATATGTTGGCTCGGGGCTGCCCACAGAAGAGTCAGAAGTGCTGGAAAGGCTTCTGTGATTTTTCCTGCCCTTATGCTGCCGTCGGTGCTTGTGTCCCTTCTATGCTGCTGCCAGCGTTCATGGTAGGAGAAAAAGCTGTCCGGACTCGCTGCGGCGCCAGGAGAGAGGACAGTGTCCTTAGCTCTAAGTCCCGATGCAAGGAGGAAGCCCGCTGAGTTAAAACGGTGGGCGGAGCTTTCGTGGGTGGAGCTACCTGAAGCGTCGGCAGCGTGGATGCTATGCCGACGGTGGGCAGAGCTGGAGGACTGGTCCGTGCGTCTGGAGGACTTCTCCTGGGCGCCACTGTAAGGCTCCACATGGCCCCAAGGGGAAGGGGAAGACGGCCCAATACCTTCCGGGTCTGCTGTCCTGCAGATGATGGTTCTCGCAGGGTTGGAGCAGGCCTTATCTCAGAGCCGTGGCTTGTAGCGGCGAGGGAGGTCGTCGGCAAGGCCTGGCTGGGGAAGGAGGCCCTATCGGGCACTTCCCGGGCCGCGGTCCCAGCAGGAGCAGGAAAAGTAGTTTCGGTGGCACGGCTGGGGATGGAGGCCCTTTCGGGCACATCCTGAGCCGGCGGAGGGCTGGCGGCGCCTCGGGGAACCGTTTCAGAGGCTGGATGCTGCCCTATGTTCCTGCTGGCCTCAGATGATGGACCCCCACAGCGAGTGCATCCGTGCGAAGAAGTGTAAGTTCTGTGTCCGCATCGCGGGCATTTTTTAAATATAGATTTGGGCATGAATCCGGATGAATAAACAGTAAAACAAAGAAATAAATAAAAAATCAAGGTGTAGGAGAGCAGGGTCCGTCTTGCTGGCAAGGCGGAAGGAAGAAGATTGACCCAGCTAGGGGCGGGGCGTGGAGGTGGGCTACTTGGGCAGGCTCAGAGTTCTCAGCTAGAGAGCACTTCCGTATGGCGCCGCCCGAAGGACGTCACCAGGTGTGGCTGACGCAATCCTGCTAGTCCATGGAGAAAGGCCTTTACTTGCCCATCAGTATCATGTTCCAGTGTGGCTGTTCCTCTAATGCTTGGGAAGCCATCTAAAATATATCCTGGAGCACGTCCCAAGGTGGAAGCCATCTTCTTTAAAACATACTTTAGCTCCATTCCAGATGTTCAAGCTCCCACTTTATTTTGCAGAAGCAGTAAATACTTATTAGCTTCCATACAGGGATTGTTTTTTCAAATTTAACGTTGTAACCCGAAGGCTACAGACTCTGGATAGTACATCCTACCCTTCACTAACTTACCCCAGACAATCAAACCAAAAAAGAGAGAGCTAATTATAAACTAATTATAACTCAGGCAATTTCAAAGACTCCTAAAGATCAGAGAACTGGGTGTGGTCCACTACCGTCTCCTAGGGGCATTTGACATTTTAGAATTAACAAGTAAATACATGACTCCTACACACTTCATTCTTGAGTAGAATTATATAACAGAGAAAACCATGGGAGAGATGGGAAATTACGAGAAGCAGTAAGGGTGGTCCAAATACATGGAGACCTAAGATCAAAACACAGGGATGTCAGCGAGCTAGGCCATTTGTATGACTTAGAGGAAAGGCCTTCAGGTTCTACACCCAGGAACACCATCATCAAATGGAAGAGTGCCAATGGTACATTCAACCAGCAACGTAGTAAATGATGGCGGATAAAACCAGTATGGCTCATCTGGTCTGCCCAATAAGGTGTTTAGGGTTATAACTGCCACTCCAGGCAAGTTACCCCCCCCTTATGCTTTGTTGAAGTGTGAAAGTCATTTAAATTTTGCCTTGAGTGGGAATGGCCCTCAAGAAAACGAAATTCTCTACAGTTCAACATAAATCTCTATCAATTCTTATTTAAAGATTTAAAAAATTTGATAAACCACCATTCTAAGAAAGAACACAATGTTGTGCAATCAAAATAGTAAAACAATAAAATGAAACACACCAACAAACAATTAAAAAACAAAAGGCCCAAACCTAACCTGACCAAGCAGGTCCATCCCAGCCCCTCAAGACCAAAAACCCCCAGACAATCTCTCAAACAAAACAAAATCCCAGAAGAAAAAAACATCCAGCTCAGGCTGTATAAAGTGGTCTAAAAACAAAATGAAACATCAACAAAAGGCTGCTAAAGGCCTGATGAATCAACTAGGCTTAACCCTTGCTTTTGGGGAATCCGTAAAGAGACAAGGCTTAACCCTTGCTTTTGGGGAATCCGTAAAGAGACAAAATTCCACAGTGAAGGGGCAACGCAATGGAAGACAGTACGCCTGATGCCTATCGATCTGTCTATTTGCAGAGAAGGGACTTATAATAAAGCTTGTTAAGATGACTACAAGACTTGGCCAAACTGGTAAGTGTTTTTAACTCAAATTGTGTATATCAAGTACTGGAAATAAATCATAAATAAATATCTGAAAAACAGATCAAAGCTGACTGAGCAAATGCCTTGTATGCCAGAACCAGGATCTTAAATTGTATCTGCTGTTGTTTACATAACCAGTGCAACAAGACTGTTCAAGATCACGTCGGATGTTGCTTTAGATGCGAATCTAGAAAGATTATCCAGTGATGAAAGGCCCAAGATTATATCAGGTCAGTAAAGGTATCAGAATCTGCAAAATAAAAAAAATCCATATATAAAAGATGTTCAAGCAACAGACGTGACGGCTGATTTTGCATGACGTGTCTAGGAAAAACTATGGATAAATTTCCCAAGTATTTTAGAAACAGTTTGTTAAATGCAGAGTTTTTTTGTAAGATATATACGAGGGCATGGGAAAATACAAAGTCTGCAGCACTTACAGCGGGAAGAGCCAGTTTCCTTTGGGGCTTTGAATGTGTAAGTGCTGGTACTAGCAGGTGCCAACTTTACAAAAACTGGACATCCAGGATGAGCTAAAGAACTAAAAATATATTTTGTGGGTTTTGAGATGGTTTTAAATCCTTGACAGGCAAGCATGCTCCCCCCCCCCATCCACTCATGCAAACCCAGGTCCAAATAAGCAGTTAGTTGATATGACTGTCTCAAAGCAACACACACATAAATTTACACCCCCCCCCCCAAAAAAAATATAGCCTCTTCAAAACTATAGGGGTTGCAAGTCTACATGGGCAAGCAGTAGCTTTCTAAAATCTCTCAGACAAGCACAGCATTCAGCCTTGCAAATGCTCCTATTTACGTATGCAGATGCCATGCAAGCCTTCTGAAAAATGACCTTCTAAACTGAAGAGAAAAAATACAAGTGGGAAGTCGTTTTATAGCAGATTGCCTATAAACATGTCCAAAAATGCATCCATTTTATAAAGATAACAAAAGTGTATGTGTCTTTATAAAAGAGGCTCCTAGATTCTGCCCCCCCCCCCTCCAATCCACTGTACACCTGCTTGAAGATAAATGTATGTATGTGCCTGTCCGCGTGTGTTATACAGACTAAGTGCAGACATTGCAACTCTGCCCCAGGAATGCTGCACACAAAGGGTCATTTTGTACCAGGGCTTCTTGGGTAGGCATCTGCTTGTCTTTATATAATACTAGCATATGTGGCAGACAACGTGCCTTGAATGTGGGTGCCATCACTTACGCACTTAAGGTACATGAACACGTCACCCATGCTCTGTCCAGACTACAACCCCGGCAAAGCTAACTGGAAGCCTTCATGTCAAATGTGTGAATTTTTAAACCAATCACTGTTTGGTAAGAGGTCATTTACACAGTTAGGTGGTCACTTGTGCACGGGAATGACTTTATAAAATAACCTCCCTCGGGTGTAAAATTAGGCACCTTTTCCATGCGTCTACTTTTTATGCATATATACCCCCCTGTAATTTTTTCATACCCATCGTCTCCATGGAAAAATATGCTTTACATGGGAGAATGCTTTAAGGAACATTTTTTGCTAGTCCATATTTTAGGTGCAAAGTTGGATAGCTTCACGATTGTAATCTGTGGTCCTCGTGATGTGGACTGACGGCTGTCAGAGACAAGATGCTCGGCTTGATGGACCTTGGGTCTAACTCGCATGACACGCTTTATGTTCTTATGGACGGCAATGTTTAAAGAACAGGCTCAGCTTAAATTTTCCTTTCAAGACTTTGCTTACATGGGGGGGGGGTTCATAGGCACATTATTATTTTTGTATGTATTCCATCATCTACTATACCTCCAGGGAACTCAGAAGGCCGTCAAGGCAATACAGTAAAATACAGGAGAGGAGAAAGAACAGATAGGGAAGAGTGAGAAAAAGGAAAAGAGAGGATTTACAATATGCTGGGAAAAGCGGAGGAGGCAATGTTCACGATTACCCCTCAGAACGAGCCTATACACACAAAACATAGGCAGTTTCCAAAAGCTGTTTACCCCCATAAACGACTTATTTGAAAATTGACAACTTCACCTCAAACTTGTAATAGCAATGTTGACAATTATTGGAGTTGTCAGGACCTATTATTTTGCCTTGACTGCAACTATTCTTTGTCCCCCTCCCCCCCCCCCCAAAAAAAGAAGCTGTTACCCCAGGCATATACCCAGCCTGCCTAATGGTTAGGCCGGCCCTGAAAGCACTGTGTGTGTCAAACATTTATTCTTTATGCAGTGCTATTGGTGTGTACTGCACTGTAGTTCACATGGCTTTGATGCCCCCATCCTAATGCTTAACCCCATCTGAGCTTGGATATAGGGAGGTTAAGTGACTTGCCTACTGCTGGACACTAATTCACAGTCTCTACGACACTAGCAGCATGCTGGTATCTCTCATCTCGACCGGCCAAGCAGGCCCCTCTCGCCCTGAAACATTCACTTTACTGCTATGAAACAGCTCCCCCCTTCCCGCCACCAGCCTTCAAGGGTTAAATCTCTTTCCCCCAACACCACAAGCTGCAGCATGCAGTAATTCTCCTGCACTCCCCCTGAGGCAGACCTGGACTGATTCCACACTGAGGGAGAGGCAAGGATTTAAAAAAAAAAAAATCATCCATATCCGCTCCAGCTGCCAGATATAAAAGGAGAATCTTGCGCCAACTTATAAAACTAGGGACAACATGCTGGTAAATGGAGCAAGGTGGGGGGGGGGGGGGGGTCGTGTTACTGAGCCAGCCAGGCATCAGCAGCGAGAAGCAAACTTCTGTCAAACTGGGCTTTGTTCAATAAAGGGGGGGCCCTTTCATAAGCACAACACAGAAAGGTTTATTTCAGGAAATAGTTTCTGATGCACCACCCAGCATGTTACAGATAGTATATACAAATGAACAGGCCGATCCTGTCCTCCCTTCGATGCCGTTACATACACAGACTTGTCTTTCCAATTTTCCCCCATTTTCTTGGCTGGATCAGCCTGCTTGGTTAACTTGGGGCAAGGCAATACCTCTAACATAGAAATAAGCTGCTGCCCTGCACAGGGCTAGATTCATGTTTCTGGCACCCACAAAAGTAGGACTGGAAAGAGTGGAGGTGGAGCGGATTATAATGTCACAGAGGTCATGTCCTCTTAAAGCTAAGGGGAGCAGGCCTTTCTTTAGCCTGGGTGGTTGTTGCTTCAGTACCTCCATTACCTAAGCCTGAAACCGGGCCATGCTCTGCGTCACCGCTTCAGGATCTGCTTATTTTACAACTAAACAGTTTGCATTTCTAACCCACCAATCTCATTTTAACTCACGGCAGCACTTTGCAATGCTTTTTGTCGGCATACTAAGTCCCTAGCCCCAAGAGCTGACAATCTAAAGAGGTTTCTGAGACAATGGGAGATGAAAGGACAGTGTCAGTAGGAGACGTAAGACTTGAATCCTGGTTTCCCTGGTTCACAGCCCATTGCTTTAGCCCCCTATGCTTCGCTATAGGCCTGGAAGCCAGCAGCGGCTGCCACCAGCCTTAAGCACAGCTCTGACGTCCCCCCTCCCCTTCTCTAGAGATCCACCACCGGCACAGCTTCTTACCTGCACTACTTGACCGAGTTTTAAGTCACATGGTGCTCAAACTCTCGCAAGACTATGAGAGCCGTACTGGAGTTTGGGAACCATGTGACCCATACACACCGAGAGCCTTATGGTGCAGGTAAAAAGACGTAAAAGCTGCTCCACAGCCCTCCAGAGAAGGTGAGGAAGGGACGAACAAACCAACAGGAGAACTGGCTTAGAGGTGATGGGGTCAAAGTTATCAAACCTCAGGTTTAAGAGAGTGTCCCCAAATTTGCATGATATCCCAGTATGCATCTGTCCCTTTACTGGTTGGGAAGGGGCGAGGGGAAACACCCTGTCCCCCATGATCCTTCTGTTTGTTGCAACACTGAGAAACTGTAATGACAGGAAGGGGGTAATCACCATTTAATTATTTACTAAATTTTCTATACCGCATTTCAAGAGCCATCAAGGCGGTTTATAAATTAAAATGTAGTTTAAATCAAGAAGAAAAAGAAAAAAGCAGGGGAGGGTGAAAAGAGAAGGTTCTCATTGTTCCTGGTCACTGAGGTGGTCCGCAAAGGCTAAAGTGAGTTACGGGAACATACAACATTTGCCCCTTAAATGCATTACTTTACCATAACGTGCATTAATGTACCCTGATACGTGTTGAGAAATAATGAGATGCAAAGCAGGCAGAATGCCTCATTATTATTCAAAAGGAATAAACGCAGCTCGCATGGAACACCAGAAGCTGAATTATTCTTGGAAAGATAACACCAGTTTAAAGCTGGCATTAATTTTCTAGCCAGGAGCATTCTTCAAGGGGCCGGCATGTTTGTAACACAGCATCATCCAAGCTAAAGCAAAGATATGGTGCCCCACCATATGGTCCAACAGACCCCCCCAGGCCCCCAAACCCACATTACAAGGTTCTGTACATGGCAGCTTGACCCCGAGAGTTAGTATTACGAGACTACCGCTAGGGTTCGTGGGTGCCACTGTGAGCCTGGCTCTACAGCATATATTTTAGTAGGCACAGCTCCTGCCCAGAACCACTAGACTATCAGAAATGTGTTAGTAGGCACTCAGATTTGGCAAGGGAGTGGGTGTCTGATTTTGTAACAGAGATTCAGGCGGTGAGAGTGGTCTGGTGGACGATTTGGCTGGTGCCCTGGGGAGATGGGGACTCCCAAACCATGCCCCATTACTGAACACGCCAGCCCCATTTAAGCACGCTCCCATGAGCACCGGGCCACAAATTAATGTCCAGTATTTCAGGGGAACGGAATAATGCAGCTAGAGAGACTGATTTCAAACCGTGTTCTTTTTTCGTGGGGAGTTACTAACCTGTGGAACCAAATTACTGCACGTTAGGGATTCCCACGGTAACTTAGGCTACAGTAAAATGCGAGATTTTACCACACCCAAAGCTAGTCCATCCACTAGGTGGCCGCCTAGAGTGGCACACCTTGCTGGGTGGCACACCATGTTTTCTGCCGCCGCTTTGGTGCCCGCAGCAGGTCAGGCGCTTCGGCACAAAAGCCATGGCCTGCTGCTCCCTCCCCTCCAATGCAGCTTCTTGTCGGAGAGGGGCAGGAGCGGCATGTCATGTGTGCACAAAGCCACCACTTTCAAAACAGTTGTGCAGCCGGCATCTCCCCCACAAGATAAGACGCTGGATGCGGGGAATGGCGACGCGGCAGCAGCGAGACAGCGTTGCAGGAGCTTCTGCCTGGGGTGGTAGAAGCCCTTGGGCCTGCCATGACCACACTGCCCACTGAATCTCTTAAGATGAGCTTAACTGCAGCAGAAACACAACCGTGCTCGCTTGAAAAAGAGAACTGGGGGTGGGGGGGAGATGCTGAGACCCAGTAAGTATTCCCTGTGGGGAGGGGAGGAAGACTGATAGGCAAGGGAAGGTGGTGTTGGAACCAAGAGAGGGGGAGTGGTTGGAGGAGGAATAAGCCAATAGGAGAAGGCAGATGTGATGGAAAGGGGGAGAAGTACTGAACAGGGGAGGAAGGTAGGAAGCACTAAAATTGTAAAGGGCAGCGATTAAAAGAAGGGCAAGAGAACCAGGGCTAATTGCACAAGGCGCCATTATCCACTGGTAATTGGCTCTACTAACAGCAGCACAAAAAGAACTCTAACCACTTAATGTTATCCACACCAGGGCGGCTCAGTCTTTCAGACCTGGCTATTCTAACACCAGTTTTTATCCCGTAGGCATGATCTGAAATGCAAGAACTACATGCCTGCATGGACAAATGAAAGGATAAAAAGGTCTGGATTACTGGGTCCTGACACCATGAAGCCAATTGAAAATCATAATCAAGATGGCCACCGTCAGAAAGGAAGACAACAAACGTGCCTCTGACCAATGCCCCCTTAAAAAGGTGTGAGAAGAAGAAGATAGATACAGTCATTTATATCAAGAAAGCCTTCGGCTGCCAATGGATAATGTCAGATGTGGTCATGGCCAGTTGGCAAGAATAAGTCCTCCTCTTATTCATTCTTTTAAAGACTTGGATTAAAACTATCGTTGTATAGTGGAGGAGTAGTCTAGTGGTTGGGGCAAGGTACTTCAGACCAAGAAGGTCGGGGGTTCAAATCCCACTAGAGGACAGCAACCTTGGGCCGGAAGGACTGGGGTTTCTAGTCCCACAGGTGCTCCTTGTGGTCTTGGGCAAGTCACTTAACCCTCCATAGCCCATGTTCCCTGTAAAATAGTTATCTCCAAGTTATAATGCCTTGTTCAATGTAATTTCAGTTTGTTCAATGTAAACCGCACTGATGCAGAATAGCGCGGTATATAAGAGAATGTAAATAAATAAATAAATAAAAAATAGTTCATTTCAAGTTACGTTAAAATCGACAGGCCAGCGGGAGAAAAGCTGCTTGCCTTAGACAGTTCTGCAAGGCCAAAAACAAGAGATGGGAACCCAGGATAAAAGAAAGAGAGAGAGACATGGAAGGAAACAGATGATGGGAAGAAAAAACAGGGGGACATGAAAAGAGAAAGAAAAGACATGGAAAGAAGCAAAAGACAGACTTGTAGCCAATTGGAGTGAGAGAAAGACGAGAAAATGTGAAAAGAAAGGAAAGGAGACGTGCCAGGTTAGACACACTAAGTAAATGATTATTTCCTTAAAGAGAGAGATTCAGTCAAGGTATCCAGCCACTTTCCCCGCTCGCTCTGTGCATCCCCCATGCCCTACAAAATACGTCACAAAATCCCACAGTGCCTGCTTATGACGCACTGTATGGGAAGCTCTGGGACTGATGTAATGTCTCTGCAAGCAGCTTCCAGCCTCGTTAGCGCTACTCAGACTGCTAACGAGCCAAAGGCTTTATTCCCAAGCCTGACCCAAAGAGCTGAAGCAGGGCGTTGGTTCTGAATCCAAAGCGGGGCTCCTGCACGGCGGTGCTGCCAGGTATCCAGGCTCAGCCACTTTGGGAGAGATCTAATAAACTCCACCAAATAGCAAAACACCCAAAGCATGCAAAGAATTCACAATCTTCATTTTCCACACTATCTCCGAGAGTCTACATCCCTTGGCCAGGCTCCTCCTAAGGTTAGGAGTTAGTCATGGGATAACGAGCTGTGAAGCAAATGCTACTGGACGGGAAAATGGGGATGTGAGCTGGTTCATGTGCCCAATGGAGTCACCAAGATGAGTAGAAGGACCCAGTTACATTCATGTACATTACCTCTTTCTCTAATCTTGGAGGGTTTCCAAATTAAGTCTGCCCCAGACCGAGAAGCTTTAACAGGATCTCCAAAGCTCATCTAATTCTCCCCGTCCCTAAATTATCCCAGAGCACCTCATGTCTAACTTGCTGTTATATAGCTGCAGTGATGGAGGACCCACCAACTCTCTGGGTAACTCGTTGAAGGGCTTGGCTGCTCTCACTGCTCGGAAGTTCTTTCCAGCTCACCAGCCCCCAGTGAAACTGCAGAGAAGGTGTGGGTCCTTTAGTTTTGCAGGTGTAAGGGAACTGGATGTAGCTCATGCCTCTTCTCAGAAGTTCAAGGCAAGTTACATTCAGATACAGTAGGGGCCCCAGAAGGCAATGGAGGGTTAAGTGACTTGCTGCAAGATCACAAGGAGCGGCAGCAGGATTTGAACCTTGACTTACCTGCTTCTAGCTCATTGCTCTAACCATTAGGCTACACCTATACACCAGGTACTCTAAGTCCCCAAGGTTTTAGGGATGGTCAGGGCCAGATTTATGATTTTGGCACCCATAGGCAAGACCAGACAGCAGATGCCAGAAAGTAGGAGGATGGGGGAGGGAACCAGATTTTAAATGAGGGCACATTCTCCCCTCTGCCTCACCAAGATTTTGCCCTCACCTTGACCTTTACAGCACCAATCAGTATAGGAGCAACAACGTCCAAAGCGGTATTCAGCAGGGCCACACAAGCCTTCCTGTGATGAGAGAACACTAAACATAAGTGGGATCATGCCCCTATCTGGTCTAGATATTTGGCACCCTAGGCAGTTGCCTGTGCCTAAATCCAGGCCTGGGGATGGCGAAGGATCCTTAGGTGCAAGGGGGCTCTAGAGGCTGTCAGAAAGGAGCTAGACATAGCTGGTTATTATAAATAATTGAGTCTGGTTAGAAGCAGCTTTAAAAAAACTTTTAAAAGCAAGGTTTCAAAGACGAGTCTACCCCAGTCTTTAGGCAGCAGGCGGGGCTCTGGATACAAGCCAAAGCCACACACACTCGCTCGCTCGCCAACATCCAACACATTTCAGCTTCCTTCCTCTCCCCGTCCTGAGCGCTGGTCGTCTGTGTGTGTGTGTGTGTTTTATTTTTCATGAATGAATCAGCTGTAAAGAGAGACCTCAGCACAGGAAAGAGGCGTTTCCACTTCCAGGGACAAGGACCCGAGTGCAGAAAGTGGGATGTAGGGAGCAGATCGAGGGTGCAGAGAGCTGTTCTCAGCAGACACACAGGTGCTCACTGCACACACACACACACACGCACACGCACACACACACACGCACGCACACGCACGCACACACACGCACACACACGCACACACATGCACACACACACACACGCACACACACACACTCACTCACACACACACACACTCACACACACACTCTCCTCCCCATCTGTACAAGATACGTTTATGCTCTGAAACGGTTTTGGGATTGAAAGGGATAGGGGGAGGAGGTGGCGTGCAAGAGTTTAGTGATCCATGTGCAGATTTTGCAGGGATTTTAATATCCTTCATGTGAAACAGTGTCATGGCGTCAAGGATTGCGGGGTGGGGGAGGGGGAGGAGATCAGCATGGGAGAAAGGAGGAGGGAAAAAGCAGTTTACAGAAACAGATGCTCCTACTGGCTCCATTATTTATTTTTTCAACAGTAGCCTGATCCACTCCTGGTTTTCCCACCAGCTGCATAGGCGGAGATGGATTTCCCCAATTACTAGCCCAGGCAGGCAGTACCATGTATGACCACACACATACACACCCCGGATAACTTTTATTCAGAGGGGTGGGGTGCAGCCGAGGGAGACTTAACGTTTGACCCTAGCTCTCTCCTTGAGATTTAAACAAACAGTAGAAACAACCAAGGCACTCTTGCCATAGGATTCAGTTCACTACAGCCTCCCCCTCCCACTGTGGAAGTGTTGGTCCTTCCGAAAAAAAACAGGACCCTCTGCACAGAGTTGCCAAGTTACCCAGGTCCAGGAGTGAGATTTTTTGCCAGTTCTAGTTTTAAATTTGCATTAAAATGCAGTATGGTATTTGTAGTCGCTGATTTTACCCATTGGAATCAGTGCTGCGGGCCCCATAATGCATCAGGATGAAGTCAGAAATCCAGGACTGGTTTAAAGTCTCACTCGTGGAAATGGGTAACTCGGCAGCTCTGTCTGCAGGGCTGATACACCTTTTATCAGACTAATGTAAAAATGATTCATGTCCAAGAAGGATATCTACTCTCCAAAGTACCTGCACAGCTCTGCTTTGGGGTGGTTCTTATAATAATCCAAAAGAAAGGTCTCTGAGCTTGAGAAGATTCCTGGCTTTCTGTACACAGAATGGTCCTTCCTCTAAAAAGCATATCGGGGCTCAAATAGAACAAACAAGACTCAGACCTCCCTGGGAGGCACAGCCTGCCGTCCCACACCCAAGCTGTCCAAAGAGCTTGCAGAACTTTATTTTTTAAATAACTGCAACTTGAGACAAACTAAAAAACCCCAAACCCCACTATGGACTAGATCTCTCCCTGAATCGACCATGAGTGCGTCTCAGAAATTCTGTGCAGGAGAAGCCAAGATTAGGAAAGCTCTTTCTGGCACAGAGTAGCGAGGCCTAGCAGGGCAGCACATAAGTGGAAGGTTAAAAAAAAAGCACATTAGAAAGTGCTTGTTACTTAAGAGAATATGGAATGAGCAGTAATGGCCTATAAGTAACAGAAAGGTCATTTCAGAGGCACAGAAGCAATTAAATATTACTGGCAGTAGGTGGGGGGATGGGGGAAATAGAGACTGTATTTAGCAGAGAAGAGCTTCCACCATGCCAAAACTGATCTTTAAAACTTGTATTATTGTTGCTAGGACATCACGGTCTTTAACTCGTTAAAAGGTGGGATTTTTTTTTAAAAGGACTATTTTCACAATGCCGACATCGTTGCAAAGAACACAGGCACTTTAGGCTTGCAACCTATGCACCAGTTTACAAAGTGAAAGTATATGTACACTTTCCTTTAAAAGTTGCTGATCTGCAGGTGCTTGTGCCTCCATTTTCTGTGGGCTCTTATTATTTTTTCCAACCCAACAGAATGTTTGAAAGAAATTATACATAAGGTATCAAAATGATTTATCCATCAGTCTGGAGGCAAAATAACTCTCCAAAAACATAATGGAATTCAATCAAATTTAGCATAGGGGAAAATACAATGAAAAAGATATATAGAGGTAAAAAAAATGGGGCAGATCAGACTAGGAGTTCCATAGAAAAACCTCCCCTCCCCCCCCCCCAAAAAAAAATATCACAATATATTTCTATGGGAGAAGCCGTTCCAGCAATTGCATCATATCATACAAACACTGATGCATTTTAACATGGCATCTTTCAAATTGCCCTACCCTTTTACCTCTTCTCTTAGTCCAGACACAGATACACACACCCAAGCATGAAGGCACAGACAGGCCAATGCAGAAAGTGGGCGGTGAAGTCGCGCGCTGTCAGCTTTTTATGCCTGTTTGCAGTGCACCAATAACGCATGACTTCAGTGCGGCTATGCAGAAATGGGCTCATAAGCAATAAGTCACGCATTTAAACTGTGCGCAAAATGCAGCATTAAACTGGGAGAGCAAGCCAAACGCATGCGCACAAGAAATCGGCACTGGTTTGGGCATGCTCTCCCAGAGAGATGGACACCGCATGGCTAATTTGCATATCAGCCCCCCCCCCCCGACAGGATTTTTATGGCATCGGGGGCAACCATCAAGTTAGGTTTTTTTTAAGTGGGATGGGGGGGGGGGGTAGGGAGTTCTGGAGTCGCTAGACCACCAGGGAGTGACTTTCTGTCAGGCACCGGACCCCAACAGTATTTTGATGGCATTGAGGGCTTTTTCTGATGCCACGAACACCCCTACTGCCATCAAAATCCTGTCAGAGGCATGCACTAGAGATTTAAGCCACCTCAGACCCAGGCGTAGAGAGATTGGCACTAAAGCTGGTTGCAAAATCCTCTACGCCTGTCACTGCATTCGGCACAGCAAATCATTTGCATACCAGATTATTATGTGCAGCTCATTTACCTTCAATTTAAATACACTTAAATACGCGTGACATTAATTGGGCAATAGTTTTTCCATCGCCATTTACGTGCGCGTCCGTCTCTTTTCTGCATTTGACGTTAGCTTAAATGTGCTTAAACGTGCGGTTTGTGGTGCTTAAAGGCTGCTCTAGATTTCTGCATCGGCCTGATAGACAAGACAGAAACACAGTGACATGCAGAGGGCTTGGAAATAATTCCATGAGGCATGTTCTACATGCTTTACACACCCTCTCTCCCTCACTGTCACACTTACTGAAAAGTCTACTGTGAAACCCATTGACTGAACCATTTAGCTTTCTTAATTGTTGCTATGTTCTGTTACCCTACTGACTGAACCCTGTAGTTTGCTACTGGTTGTTATATGTACAGCTTCCTAGTGGTGGTGAAGCATGGCAATGCCTGTTGCCATGGGACACTTGCACTCGGTGGTCAAACTAAAATCCATCCTTTGAAATCTGTGGACAGTGACATCTAATGGATTAGAGATATTGCCACACTCGGTTTCACTTTTAGTCCTCCCAAGCTAATCAAATGTTTGGGCACTGCTCCAGTCAAACTATCCCTCCAGGTCAGACGCACACACAGGTGTTAGAAAGAATGCTATAAGCCATGCTCTGCATGCTTTCCCCACTTGTTTCGGAGTAAAATGGCACGTATAAATGTGAAAATACAAAACTATGTACATTGTAGCAATTCCTGCTTTATTCCTACTTCCCCTGGTACACCTCTACTCAATGCAGATAAAAATACATGTGATGAAAAACATGTATATTTTTACCCACACAAAAGATAGGCAATTTTTTAAATTACCCTTTTATCCCAGTCAGAGATTTTCCAAAGCCTTCTATCTCATTTTTTTTAGGCTAAGGGAGCCATTTTCATATATCCTCAGGCACTTTTCCCTGCAGAGTCTGTACAGTTGCACGTACTTTCCCTTTCAAAGCTGCCCTGGGAAAAAGTAACTGTAGTTCAACTCTCCGTTTTCTGTTCCGAGAAACAAGTGGCGTTTTGAAAATTCAGAACTATGCATAATACTACCGCCTCTGGCTTAACTCAACCCCCAAACCCACCTACGTTTGCTGAATGCAACTATGCACACACTATCGATTCCTACATGCACTCTCAACTGAGGAAAAGGTGAACAAACAGCCAATTTACCTGGCCAAAATGGCTTCTGAAAACTGCCTTCCCCCAAACCCATATGCCCCTTTTCTGTCTCTGTGGATAACACTCTCATCCTTTCGATCCTCTCAGCTTGTAACTTTGGAGCGATCGTTGATTCTTCTCTCGCCTCGTCTACACACATCCAAAACACTGCAAGAGTGCATCATTCTTTCCTAAATCTATTCCTTCGTTTCAAACATGCTACCAAAATGCTCGTCCACTCTCTCGTCTCCTATTTAGACCACTGCAGCCTGCTGCTTACGGGTGTCCCGCAGGACCAGGGCTGGCCCAAGCATTAGGCAAACTAGGCAATCACCTAGGACAGCAGCTTCTGGTGGGGGAGGGGGGGGAAAGAGAGCAGCAAAGAGCAGGTTATGCAAAAACTAAACAAGAGATTCTCACAGCCAGGAAAAGGGGAGGGGGGGGCCTCCAATACCTTGAACTAACTTTGTTCTTATTGGTGCCCTTGTCCTCCATTGCCAACTCCAGTCTTCACGCTTTCAATCTTGCTGCACCATTTGCCTGCAACAAACTTCGAGTCAGCGCATCCTACTCTAGCTAATTTTCAAATGCAGACTAAAAACGGACCATTCCGAGGTTGCTTTTACCGCCCACATTCTAGCAGCATCTCCTATTTGCTACATGCGCTTGTCTTGACTAGACTATAAGCTCTATAGAACAGGACTGCTTCTCTTATATGTGCCTGCAGAGTGCTGCATACTGTATACCCGATAACACTTCAGGCATAAGTAGTAATAGTCAAGAATACTACGTATGTTCCCCTGGTAGGTCACTGTGCATCTTCCGTCTCCATGAGCCTCTTGCCTCACTCTGGCTATTCAGCCAATAGGAAATTGCATTTCAAGGAGCAGGGAAGAAGCGTAGCTACGAACTGGGAAATCCTGCAGTTTTGTTTAGTTTCCTGACAAAGTTTCTAGATCACCTTTCAGACAGTTTGCAGCCAGGCAGCTTATGACCAAACAGGTATGGCGCCTTAGAAAAGAAGAAAAGGAACGCAACGGAAAAAAGATCAGCGCAGCCGCTGAGACGGTCCCCCAGCAAGACCATCAAGCTCACCAGTTCAGCATAGTCCAAACGCCGCAGTTAAGAGGAGGGTTTTTAAGACCTCCTTAAATCTGCTCGAAGACGATTCCAATCTAAGACCAAGGAGGAGAAATTCCAGAGAAGGGGGCCAAATAGGGGAGAGAAAGGTAAGGAGGACTGGCCCAAGTGGACTGTAGAGATCTGCAAGATAGCATGGAGTGGATCTCATATGTAGGATCTTGAACTCTATCTTCCAAACAGGAATCCTCTATAAATCTTCTGGCTTTATTCTTCCCTCCCCGACTTTATGAATCCTCTGCATTTTTATCTCAGGTCTTTTCTTTCTTTCTTTTTTTTTTTTTTTTTAAATTCTGACTCGCTCTTTTTTTTTTGTCTCCGCCACCTTTCCTGGGATGCTATTTCATTCTATTCACCACCATTTCTGTGAGGAAATATTTCTGGGTTTTGGTTCTTGAACTTTCTTTCCACCATTGATGCCTCTCTCTCTCCAATCGTACATCTCATTTCTCTGATCCAGGGTCTTGGTCTTCACTCCCAGTCCTCCTGAGCCACCAATGGGACAGGTTTTCAGGATATCCCCAAACAATATGTGCAAGGGATTTGCATAGAATGGGAGGTAGTGGGCATGGAAATCTCTCTTGTGCATATTCGTTATGGATATTCCAAAGACCTAACTGGCTGGGTCTGCCCAAAGGACGGGGTTGAGGGCTACTGTGTTATAGGTCTTACGAAGCATGCTGCTGTGCACAGTTTTGGTAGCTCTCTGGGCTGTCATATTAGAAATGAATATTTTAAAAAAAAAACAAAAAACTGAAAAGCATTTAATCAAGGAACTCAGAAAGTGGCAGAACTGTGGCGTGCCCCCCTCAGCCTGAGCAAACTTAAACCCACAGGGCACCTTTGTTGGCTCAACTTTCTATTCTGGAAACACCACCAACAACATCCAGAAGTTGAAAGGGAGTAGCCACATTAACCTGCCACAAAATCAAATTTTGCTAAAACAAACAAAGTGGGTAGGTAGAGCTAACTTTGTAGAGGTAAAAGTATATTTAGCCATTTCCGAAACACTAAGGTCTAATCACAAACACTAACTGAAGAAAGGATTCCAGGGTTCAGAAAGAACACAAAGCACCGTTTGGGGTTCTTCTGACAATAAACTTTAGCAGCTTTCAGTCTCTGTTCACAGAGAGGATCAATGATTCCAATTTTATGGCACAGCCTACAATCAAGCCCTAAAATATTAACACCAGGGCTCTTGGAGCATCTTAAAGGCACTTTGCAAGCAAGCACTATTAGAAAAATGACCTAGAACCCAATACCCAGCCATCTATGAATGAACCTGCCTTTTGCAAGGGACACAACTCCTGTGACATGTTGTAGCTGTGAAGGACCCTCCTGGGGAATTAGGGCAAGATGCGCAAAACTGATCCCATCTCAGACCAAAGGCATTTGGGGATTGGAAGAATGACAATATTTAGATATAAAAATGTCATTGTAAGCGTGCTGCCTGCCAGAGTCTCTGAAAAGGACAAATCAGCCTGGTCCCAGACTGAATGATTTCTATATGCCATATCCTACGGTCAGGCCTGATGAACAGTTTTGTTTGTAAGTTCTCCCTTGGGCAAAAATCCATTGTAAACAAGCTCTCGAGCCAAACTAGAAAAATTATCTTTAATAATGAATAGAGGCTGGAGGTGGAGAGGGGAGGGGAGGAGGGAGAATGGTAGGAAAGCTGGAAAACAGCCCAAATTCTGAGGGCCAGAAACCAGGTTCTGTGCAAACAATGGTATGGTATGAATAATCCACAGTGACAATAAAATAAAGTCCAAGAAAATAAAAATACATCAACGCCTACGCAGACTAAAAGAATGAAGAGGCAGAGTCTAATGATTACATCCAGAGCAGAGCTGAAACAATATCTCACATTCATGCCGGCAAAGCAGAAAAACCTGCCGGAGTCCCTTCCTGTCTCTGCTGCCGTCCCCTCTGCTTTGCTTGCTGTTTACACAACTGCTCCCATTCCGGTTTTAGCTTGGGCCAGTGTGACCTACAAGCCTCTGTACGGGACCACCAATGAACTGCATGATGCAGATTTCATCGCCCCTTCCTACCTCCCACCCATAAAGGGAGTCTTCTCCTGGGTTTCCAAAACATTGTAATGTCAGCATGTCACAACAAGATAACATCCACAAAGTTGACAAGCAGTCGAGAGCTTTCACATAAAGGCCATCAGGAATGGTTTCACGATGCACAGTCACCCTCCAGTCGTGACATTTAGGGGGTTATTTAAGATTTCTTTGCAATTTCCGCATGGAAAGTCTGGCATGTAACACAGAACTGGGCATCCAGGTGCAAATGATGATTTCAGAAAGGGCTAAATTATACATACGGATGTCCATATGATGTTGCAATTGCAAGGGGCATGTCAGGGTGTGGAATGGGCAGGTCTAAAATCTACACGTGTATTTCATTTCACAGAGGGAAAGCACACGCATAACCAAAAAGATCTGTGTCACGATTTACAGCTGCTCTCTGGCACAAATAGGTTTTTAAATGGTGCTCGTTTCGGCCAGCCCTTCACAGAAAGGATTAAGGGGGGCAGGTATCCTTCCAAAGCCTCTGTGGTTTCTTTCCCCCTTCAAATTGTTATGAATTAAAGAGAGCGGCCCTCGGTTGGTCACTGGCAGCATTTAAACGTGTGGGTTTGCAAACCAGCGACTTCCACCATGGAAACTGCAAAATGCAAACTTTGCTATGTTACGTGTGGCACGTGCGTAAATTGCAGAGCTGTCGCCACTGATCTTCCCCATATGTAGATGTGTAAAACGACTCCTCCGGCTCTACGAGTCGACAACTGCAGGCTTCTTCCTTCAGGTCCTTACGCATATCGTAGAAAAGGCTAGAAACGTGAGCTCCCAGCCTCGACGTCTGCGTTCTGATCTCCATGTACTATCGAAACTTTCCCTTCACGGGTCTGTTCGTGTACGATTTCAGGGCCCCTGGAGGATTAGACTGGACCATTCTTGCAAAGAGGACCTCCAGCGAGCATCGAGTGCTACTACAGAAGTACTGGTGAGGAAGGAAGGTGGATCCTGAAGGACCTATTGCCCTTTTTCACAGAACAGCAGACCCTGGTTACACTAAAGCCCTAGGTTCTCGCTGCCACATGCATTTCTTGTAAAGCTCCTTGAAGCACTTTAGGCAAATTCATGCATGGGACTAGCCACCCCAGTGTGCATCAAGCAGTAGGTAGGCACGAGGGAGGAATCCGTATGCAGGATTGCGAGGTACTCTTGGAATGGAGGAGCAGCCTAGTGGTTAGAGCAATGGACTGGAACCAGGGTTCAAATTGCACTGCTGCCTCTCTGGCTTTAGGCAAGTCACTTAACCCTCCATTGCCTCAGGTATGAACTCAGATTTTAAGTCCTCCAGGGACAAGAACATTCCTACTGTACCTGAAAATAACTCACCTGAAAAGGCAGGAGTTAAATCCAAAAATAAGAGAGAGAGAGCAGTTTTGCTTACAGAACCATAGGATGTCTCTTGTTTAGCAATAAGGCAATAACAGGAGTTCAGGATCCTCGACAAAGGGACCAGAGGACATTGCAAAGAACTATGAAGGGTCCTGCGGACACATAAGTACCTACATATCTAACGTAATCCAAGCCTCCTCAATTTGAAGAGGCACAAATGATTATCTGGGCCAGAAACCCAACTCCACAGGTGTGGGCTATTCATTGTAAACCACACCCACAAAAGCAGCCAATCACAGAAGAGGCTAGGGAACATTCCTTTACCTTTTTTCTTTTTTCAGAAATATTACCTCACGCACAGAGCAGTCATCCCGAAGTCTAAATACAACTGGCGCTGTCCTATTAAGCCAGCACACAGCAAGGGAAAGAGTGCAAGGCTTCAAAAAGGACTTGCATGAATTATCAGCACGATACTGAAACATTTTGGTTGCACCCAGCACGGCATCGCATGAAGCACAGATATACCAAAAATAGTGGTTAACTGGCTGGTTTTCTTTAGCTAGGACAGGTGGATCTAATCCTGGTTCCCTCCTTCTGTCCTCTGCTCATGCACCATTCACTACAGACATGGTCTTGTGCTGCTCGTTTCCTAAGAAAATCAACACTACAGTCCTGGTCGCCAATATTTCTATGGCCACAGGAAGGTCCACAAATCCAGCCCCTACTGTAGAATTCCCCGTTTCCTGGGGAACTGCAAGAAACTACGAAGGACAGGTCAACAAGAAAGAAGCAGATGGCATCTGCCTCCCTCTGTACCACAATCTCCCTTGCCGAAACAGGCTTGGCATTAGGAAGAGGGCGATGTTGGGTGACACCTCATGACATGCCTTCCTCCTCGTCGTCCGGAGTCAGTGTCCTATGAAGTCTAAACCAGGACACTCTGATCCCAGGCAGAAAGCTGAAAATACAGTTCAAGTGCTGGACCACCACTGTTCGCCACCTCTTTTCCCAATGCTAAGCCCGGATCAAAACAGAATGAGGAGCGGGATCACCAAGGAGTAAGGGTCCCCATGTATGAAGCACGAGGGGAAGGATAAAAGATATTGGCATTGCAAGATCCCTTTTTTTCTCTATCTCCCCTTATCTCCTCCATCCTCAAGATCCATCCCATCTCTCTGTCCCTCCCAAGAACTTTATTTCTTCTTCCTTCATTCCCCAAAACATAACTTATCCAAACACACAAGAAATATAAGAAATAAAACAGAAGACGTGGCATCGTCCCCCTGAAAGACCACTTATACCCGCAGCACTGACCGTCCCTTACTGACATGTGTAAAAAGCGCTAGTCCACCATGCAATGCATTTTGGGAAAGTAAAGGTAACCGTGAAGTGATTATGAGCATGACAAAGAAAAAAAAACAACAACAGTCAACCTCAAAGAATATGCCTTTGCAGCAGAACAGGCGCACCATGAGCAGGTCAAGATGGCAATGCTAGGGGATGAGATCGCACATGTGCGGGCAGTAGAAATCGGAGAGTATGGGAGCACCAGAGAAAGCAGGGTAAAGTGAAAGAGGGGGATAAAGAGGCCTTCAGAACAGAGATCAGAGAGTGATTTAAAGGCCTCAAGCACAATATTAGTGTGCTGCGAGGGGAAAACTATGGGGCAGATTTCTGAACTACTGCTGGAGATTGGAGATAGAGAGTAGAGGAAATTGAGCTACAGATGGATGAGCAGGGACAGTCCCTCTCAGGGATCGAGCAGAGTGTGCTGGAGTTTGAAAAGAGCAAAGCGGAACTGGCAGCTTAGAAAAGCAATCCGATAGACAGAACCTGTAGATGAGAGCAGTCCCAGAGGAAGCTGAATTTAAGTATTACCATGAGTTGGCCAAGCAAATCTCCCACATTTTACAGGCAGGTGGGGAGCAGGTGGAAGGTTATAAAGTGGAGATAGTCGCTGACTTAATGCAGGCCAGCCTGAGGTGAAAAAGACTTAAGGGACATCTTGGTAGCCCTTCAGGGAAAAAATATCCACTACAGATGAATAGACAGACCCCTTTCAGCTGTCATTTGGGGGGAAAAGTCATCAGATTCACACTAGAGAGGAAGCAACTCTGGCTCTAAATTCAGCTGGAGTCAAGAGCTTCGAGAACGCAAGCATGAAGGTGATGCCAATGCAGCGAGAGCCCCCAAAGTGGAAGAGTCTTACAGGGAGGTCAAAGACTGCAGAAACACTCGGAGGAGTTAGCCTTGACCTCAGGGACTGTGCCTTGAATGTTTTCAGGCTTCGATTGAGACTACAGGGCTGCCCATTATTGCCCGCTTGACCTTAGCGATCCATGAGTGATGCTGTAAATACTTTAAGGACTTTTTGAGCCCAATATTCAAAGGCATCCACACTGTTTACAGACCTGTAAACTATCTAAATGCATCTAAGCGGGATACTCAGGGCTGCTGAATATGCCCAAGAAACACAGTTACATGCACCGATGATAACTGCTTAGCATCAGGGCGTGTTGTGGGCAAAACAAAGGCGGAGCCAATCGCAAACCGGGCAGCAGCTCAATATCGTGTCGCTGCCCGGTTTGCGATCTGTGGTGAAAGCCTGGCACAGGAAATCCTGGCCTTTCACCACGGTATCACTAAACCGGGCAGCGGTTCAATATCGACGCTGTCGGTTAGCAAATCGGGCTCTGCAGTGACCCAGGATATTCAATACTGGGGTCGGATATGACCTCAGCATTGAATATCCACCTTTAATCATGCAAGCTGCCGATGTTGAATAACGTACCCTTTGTTTTTATGGATTGGGGTGGCATTCAAGGGAGAAGGTGAAATTAGGCTTTACCTGCTAATTTCCTTTCCTGGAATCCCTCCAGTCCAGTCCAGAAGCAGGAGTTGAGCTCACCCACCAGCAGATTGAGACTGAGAACACGGAGCTGAAAAGCAGTCCTATAAAAAGCCTGTACACCGTCCCTCAGGCAATATGATCGTAACAAAGCAGATATGGAGTTCCAAAACCCCAAGTCTCCGCTAGCCCAGATAACTTCCAAAATATTAGCATCAACGCTCCTCCAATCAACCTTTGTGTAACAAACAGAGGTACATGAAATGTCTTCCTTTCTTTCTTTCCTTTTTTTTTTTAAACAAAGAAGCTCACAGCAATACAATATAGCAGGATCATGGCAAGCACACAGCCAGCACCAGGAACAGGATAGCCTCAATTTTCACCAACACCGTATTCTTTAAGCAGACTCGACAGCAAAGACGAGACACTGCAGAATCCCGGGTGGGTTCTGGACTGGACTGGAGGGACTCCAGGAAAGAAAATTTGCAGGTAAGACCTAATTTCACCTTCCTAATCATCGTCCACTCCAGACACGTGAAATGTATCAAAGCAGTATTAATGTCAGGCGGGACCATAAACACCGGTCTGCAAAACCCAACCACCAAAGGCCGCATCCTGCCAGACCTGCATATCCAGTCAATAGTGACGTGCAAAATAATGAAAGGAAGACCAAGTTGTGGTCTTACAGATATTCTGAAGTGGAAAAAGGCCAAACTCTACCCAGGAAGAGGCCTGAGCTCTAGTGGAATGTGCCCAGAAACCCGAAAGGACAGAATGACCCTACAGTGATGCAATGGTCTCCCTGATCTAGTGAGAAACAAGGCCTTAGATGCTGCCTCAGCTTTCTGTGGACCCCTAAACAGCACAAAAAGCCAGTCCGACTTCCTAAACTCCTGAGTGACCCTCAAGTACCACCTGAGAGTCCTACGAACATTCAGTAAATGCAGGACCCATGAATCAGCAGAATCCTGCATCTCGGAAAACACCAGCAAAGTAACCCCTGATTAGGGTGGAAAGCAGATACTACTTTGGGTAGAAAGGAAGGGACTGGATGAAACACCACCTTCTCCTTAGACATCACCAAATAAGGTTCCCTTCAGAATAAAGCCTGCACTTCAGAATTCCATCGCGCTGAACAAATTGCAACCAAACACACCACCTTCAGTGTCAGATCCTTGAGAGGCATGGCCCATAAAAGCTCAAAAAGGGCCTCCGCCAAGAGGACCAAATTCAATTCCTAGAGCGGAATCACTGAGAAACAAGATGGCCAGAGATGCTTGACCCCCTTGAGAAAATGCACCACATCCACGTGCGAAGCAAAGGACTGCCCCCTGCACCCAGCCATGAAAACAGGCCAGAGCCATTACTTGCACTCTCAAGGAACTCAAGGCCAGACCCTTCTCCAGGCCCACCTGCAAAAAGTCCAAAATGTCAACGAGAGATGCTAAAAATGGCTGTACCCCACGCTCTTCATACCAAGTCTCAAAGATCCACCACACATAAATGTAGGTTAGGGAAGTGGCGCGCCACCATGACTGCAGCAAGGCATCAACCATTTGCAGGGAATAACCTCTGTGACTCAAAACACACCCCCTCAACAGCCAAACCATAAACGAGAACAGATTCACAGTCAGCATCAAGACTGGCTCCTGAGATAAGAGATTACCCCTCCTCCGGGAGGGAAAAGGATCTGCCACTAACAAATGTATGAGATCTGCATATCAAGGCCGCCGTGGCCACTTCGGAGACACCAACACCACTAGACTGGGATGCGCCTCTACCCTCTGAAGCACTCTGCCGATCAATGGCCAGGGAGGAAACACAGAGAAGACCGGTGCTGGACCAAGACTGAACCAGAGCATCAATCCCTTCTGCCATATGCTCTCTGCACCAGCTGAAAAACTGGGAGTCCTTGACATTGGCCATGGTCGTTATTAGATCCATTGTGGGCATTCCAATGCCTCACGATTGACTGGAACACAGACTATGAGAGACCACTCCCCGGGTCCAACAGATGGCGGCTCAAATAATCCGTCTAAACATTCTCCTTGCCCATTGCACGGGCAACCGAGAGTACCAACAAGTGACGCTCTGCCCACTGAAGAAGTGGTAGTGCCTCTGCTGCCACTAGCGAGGTTCTCGTACCCCCCTGCGATTGATGTAAGCAACTGTCATCGCAATGTCAGACAGGACTCTCACTGCACTGTCCCAAATAAGGGAAAAGAGAAACCCTGCAGTGCCAAGAATACCACCTGGGTTTCCAACCAGTTAATGGGTCACTGGCTTTCCTCTAGGGACCACTGACCTTTGGCCACCTGTGACAGGCAATGGCCCCTCCCTGCTCACCACCCAATCCAGTGACTAGAGAGATACTACTGCTGAGAGCTGAGCTGGGTCCAACCACCAATGAAGGCTTGCACTGGCCACTCCTGACAGGACCACCTACACCTCCATCGACTGAGTCTGCAGAGACCAAAGCAACAGAAGTGGCATATGCAGCCACGCCCAAGGAACCAATTCCAAGGCCGCTGCCATCGAGCCCAGGACATGAAAATAATCCAACACCCTCGGGCAAAGAACCCTCAGCAAGGCCTGGACCAGAGCCTGCAACTTCACAGTCCTGCCCTCCAGCAAGAACACCATGCCTTCCTGTGTGTCGGAATGAGCCCCCACATACTCCAAGGACTGTGATGGCACCATCCTGCTCTTCACAAAGTTGACCCACTAGCCCAAATCCTGCAGGCACCAGACAACTCTTCTGTGGGGACTTCGCTCGAATTAACCAATCATCCAGGTATGGATGGACCAGGACCTCCTGCTTCTGCAGAGCAGCCACCTCCACCACCATGGTAAACATGTGTGGTGCAATGGCCAGACAGAAACAAAGGGTCTGGAATTGGAAATGCCCCATCGGGACCGCAAAACGCAGAAAACGATTATGTTTCGGACAAATGGGAATATGAAGATAGGCCTCATTGAGATCTAGAGAAGGGAGATATTCCCCCTTTTGAACAGCCACTACCACTGAACAAGGGACCCCATATGGAAGCAGGGAACCTTCAGGGCTCTGTTCATGCCCTTGAGATCCAGAATGGGCCATCAGGTTCCCTCCTTTTTGGGAACCACAAAATAAAGTACCGGCCGGTGCCCCAATTGGAACTCAGCACTGGGAATGACGGCCTTAAGCTGCAAGAGATACTCCAGGGTAACTCGAACTGCTTGTGCTTTGCCACTGACAGGGTGAGAGCATAAAAATGTCTGCTGCTCGAACCCGAGCACATGGCCCTCCCGAATAATCTCCAGTACCTAAGCATCTGAAGTGATTTGGGTCCAGATAGGGTAAAAGCACTGCAAATGGCCGCCCGCCTACTGGCAACACCCCTAACCAGAGCCCCCAAACCTTTATTGGGAAATCTTGGGAACCTCCAGTCCTCAGACGGGCCCATCTCTACCACTCTGGCAACCTCCTCGAAAGGACTGGCCCCGAGGCAAAAACCTGGACCTTTGCGAGCTACCACCTCCAGCTTTTCTGCATTTGGTCTGACTGAACTTGTGCATATAATTTGCGTTATCTGAACGCAAAGGGCACGAGAGTCTGTCTGCATTGGCCCGTTAGCTTTTGAGTTAAAAAGGCAAAGGACAGGGGCACACGTTGAAGGGACTAAGAGATTTTTAAAGGTTTCTGAAGTATACAAGGCTGCTTTCAGGATTATCAGGAAGCTCTCTATGCAGCTCAAGCTCCTGTAGATATCAAGAGCTATGTTTCTTCAGTTCACCTGAAAGGACTTGCTATGGAGGAAGAGGGCAGACTGGGGATGAGGTTAGTACTGTCAAAGACACTGAAGTCGGACAAGGCCCCGGACGTAGATGGATATTTGGCCAAGTTTTACAAACCATTTAGTGATTTTTCAGTGGGACCTGTACTAGATTTATATAATGAAGTTATGGAGGGGGAAGACCTACTGGAGACAATAACTTGGGCTGGGATTACAGTGATTTAGAAGGAAGGGAAGGATCAACCCAGGTGTGTGGATCACATTGGCCCATTTCTCTCAAATTTAGATGTAAAAATCTTGGCTAAATTACTTGCTAGTAGGCTGAATAGAGTGATCACTTGGACCAAGCAGGTTTTATGCCAGGACAATACTAGCAAAACTTCTAAAATTTAGCACAAGTGGCAAGGGGGCACCAGCTTACCTCTCTGCCTTTTGCAATTGAAGCTCAACAGGCATTTGACAGGATGGACTGGGTATTCATCTTTAAAACTATGGAAGAGATGGGATTTGGGCCTATCTCCTTGACATGGATAAAAGTGATTTATTGTTACTCTAAAGCTTCTGTATAAATTAATGGGAGGTATACAGACAATTCATTTATTCAGAGGGACCAGACAAGGCTGTCCCTTATCACTCTTACTCTTTGCACTTCTGTAGAATCCTTGGCTATAGAATCCACATGGTTAGATATCCAGGGGATAGAAGGAGAGGTTTCTCTCACTTGGTTTGCAGCTTGTCGTGCTGTGAGGGCTTGCGTGCATCAGTGATGCTGAGAGCTAAACTATCGGTAGTTTAACTACTGGCAAGGTCTCCCAAGATGGACAGGTCTCAGCTGAGGTGCCAGACCAAGACAAACCACCCATCTGGGCAGCAGCAGAATGGGACAGTGTTGACGGCGGAGGATCACATTTTTGTGACAACGGCAACACCACCAAACTTAAACTGCGCGGAAGAAAGGCCCGGCAATCTACTTCTGTATCTTGCCATGAAAACCCAATGGATAGTTACAACAAAACAAATTGTGCTATGGTGCTGGAAGATGAGACCCCCAGGTCAGAAGGCACTCAACTAGCTACTGGGGAAGAGCTGAAGACTTTTCAGAGTAAAGCTAGCATTTATGATGTGGTTGGATCAAAGCCCTCGAGAAGTCTGACTGCTGATGTAGCTGCGCATGAAATGAGAGTCAGAAGCTGTAAAGATGTCTTACACATTGGAACATGGAACGTACGAAGCATGAACCAAGGGAAGTTGGAGGTGGTCAAGAATGAAATGGAACGTGTACAACTTGATCTGTTGGGTGTCAGCGAACTGAAATGGACTGGCATGGGGCACTTTGCATCAGATGATCACATGGTCTACTATGCTGGAAATGAAAGACAAAGAAGAAATGGTGTTGCATTTATAATAAAGAAGAATCTTGCAAGAACTGTAATGAAATACAATGCAGTCAGTGAACGCTTAATCTCTATTCGTCTACGAGGATTGCCTATCAACACAACTATAATTCAAGTATATGCCCAAACAACAGCTGCAGAAGAGAATGAAATTGAAGAGTTCTATGAACAAGTACAAGCTGAAATTGACAGAACATGCAAACAGGATATCCTGATAGTCATGGGTGACTGGAATGCAAAAGTTGGCAACAAAGAAGGCGGCAAAGTAGTTGGAAAATATGAACTTGGCAACAGAAATGAAGGTGGAGAAAGACTGATAGAATTCTGCAAGACCAATGATCTATTCATCTCAAACACCTTCTTCCAGCAACACAAGCGGCGACTGTACACATGGACTTCACCGAATGGATTATATAAAAATCAAATTGACTACATATGTGGAAGTCAACGATGGAAAAGCTCTGTAACATCAACAAAGACAAAACCTGGAGCTGACTGTGGTACAGATCATCAACTACTAGTATGCAAACTCAAGCTAAAGTTGAAAAAGAGCAAACCACTCATGAATGCAGCAAAATATGACCTTGAGAATATACCACTGGAATTTAAAGACTGCCTGCAAAATCGATTTGCTGCTTTAGATACAAATGACAGAGCTCCGGAAGAGTTATGGAATGACATCAAGAAGGTTGTGTTGGAAGAAAGCGAGAAGTCTCTACAAAAGGTGAAAAAGCAAAAACGGCCAAAATGGATGACGGAAGAAACTCTGAAAATTGCCCAGAAACGCAGAGAAGCTAAAGCCAGAGGAGAAAGAAAGACAATCGCAGAACTCAACAGATATTTCCAACGTGCAGCAAGACAGGACAAGGAAAAGTACTACAATGACACTTGCAAGGAAATAGAAGCAGAAACTATTAGAGGAAGAACAAGATTGGCTTTCCTAACGCTACGAGAGTTAAAGAAAAAGTTCCAGCCTCGAATTGGAATGTTACAGGATGCTCAAGGTTCTATGTTGAATGATGCTGAGAAGATCAAGAAAAGGTGGAAGGAATATACAGAGTTTTTATATGATAAAGATCAAGTGGACCAACAGCCGTTTCAACCTGTACCTTATGATCGGGAACCATTGGTGATGAAAGAAGAAGTTGAAGCAGCATTGAAAGCCTTATCAAAGAACAAAGCACCAGGCATTGATAGCATTCCCACAGAAGTATTGCAGCAATCTGATGCAGCTGTTACCGTACTCACAAGGCTCTGCCAAGAAATATGGAAGACAACATCATGGCCAACTGACTGGAAAAGATCTGTGTTTATACCAATACTAAAAAAAGGTGATCCAACTGACTGTGAAAATTATCGCACAATCGCTCTGATCCCACATGCCAGCAAGATTCTACTGAAGATTATTCAAAAGAGACTACAACCATACCTGGAACAAGAACTACCTGAAGTGCAAGCAGGGTTCAGGAAAGGGCGAGGAACGAGAGACATCATTGCGGATGTGAGATGGATCCTTGAAAAGACTAAAGAATACCAAAAGGATATCTATTTGTGCTTTATCGACTATAGCAAGGCTTTTGACTGTGTAAACCATGAGAAACTCTGGGCCACATTAAGAAGCATTGGGTATACCAGAACACCTGATCGTTCTCTTGCGCAATCTGTACATTGATCAAGAAGCAACAGTTCGAACGGAACAAGGAGAAACAGAATGGTTTAAAATAAGCAAAGGTGTAAGACAAGGCTGCATACTTTCCCCCTACCTGTTTAATTTATATGCAGAACAAATCATCAGAGAAGCAGGATTGTATGAAGACAACAGAGGTGTGAAGATTGGTGGAAGACTCATCAACAACCTTCGCTATGCTGATGATACCACATTACTGGCTGAAAGTGAAGATGATCTGAAACATTTGCTTCTCACAATCAAAGAACATAGTCTCAAAATGGGCCTGCACCTTAATGTAAAGAAGACAAAGATCATGACAACTGGCATAATCAACAGGTTCATCGTTGAAGGAGAAGAAATTGAAATTGTGAACAACTTTAACCTACTTGGATCAACTATCAATAAAGAAGCAACAAGCAGTCAAGAAATCAGACGACGCATTGCTCTTGGCAGAATGGCTATGAAAGACCTAGATAAGATTCTCAAGAGCAGAGATGTCTCTCTCCATACAAAGATTTGACTTGTTCAAGCCATGGTATTTTCAATAACATCATATGGATGTGAAAGCTGGACAGTGAAAAAGATAGACAGGAAGAAAATTGATGCCTTTGAATTATGGTGCTGGCGGCGAATACTGTGTATACTATGGACTGCCCGAAGAACAAACCAGTCGGTACTAGAGGAGATCAAACCTAAGCTTTCTTTAGAAGCTCAGATGACAAGACTTTGACTTTCATACTTTGGACACATCATGCGAAGAGAGAGATCATTAGAGAAAGACATTATGCTTGGCAAGATAGAAGGTCAATGCAAAAGAGGAAGGCCAGCAATGAGATGGATCGATACAATAACAGCAGCTACGGGTACCAATCTGTCAACAATGAGCCGCCTGACTGAAGACCGAACACAATTTAGGATAGCTATCCAGAGGGTCGCCATGAGTCGACTCCGACTCGACGGCACTTAACAACAACAACAGAAGGAGAGGGAACGGACCATCAGATATCCCTTTCTGCAGCGACACGTTGTTCACCATTAGCCACCTGCATACTACACTGCTGTTCCTTCTATGGGAGCTCAGCGAGTTTGGGAGATTTACTCATGTTGACTTTAAAACCAGCAATCTTGAAATTGTCCTCACTGATGAGTAAGCCTTGTAGTGCTATACAAATGATAAATAAATTAGTAGTAGCACTAGCGATGTACAGGAACAGCAGCAGGGTCAGGTGAAACTTCCTTTTTAAATGGGCAATGGCGAGTATCGGATATCCAGATTACTAGGTTTATTAATTTTATTTATTTAAAAGCTTGTCTATACCGCGCTATTTAAAATCTGTGCGGTTTACAAGGAACATTTCTTTGTACAAAGCGGGGGGACCTACTTTGCACTCACATTGAACAGGTGTAGCAACTTGGATTTAGAACTGGGGGTAACTCTATACAAACTAAGCAATTAGTCACTGCGCTGTTAACGCGACATGCTTGCTCCGTAACTATGTACAGATTTGTCAGTGAGCTATCTACAGGAATGTCAGTTATTTAATCTAAATAGTTGGGCTGCTGTGAGTGTGCTTCACCCGGCCCAGGGTGTGCTGGTGGAGGCTTTAAGGTGGATGGGGATATGGTGGGTAGAATTGTGTCGTTGGGGTGTGAGTAGTGTTGAACAAATAGATGGTGCTTTAGTGCCTTCCTGAATTGGATGAGGTCAGTGATCGCTCGTATAGCAGTTGGTAGGTCATTCCAGTGGGTAAGTGCGTAGAGTGCAAAGGCTGTTGTTGGCAGATCTTTATCAATGGAATTACAAATCAGCCCTGGCAGAACTGGATAAGGATAAGGTCCAGAGCGAATCTTATCTAGATGAGTAGAACTGCGTGAATAAAAATGGTAGCCCTGCCCAGGCTGTCTTATACTGAATACATCTCTCATTAATTCAGAAGAAAATGTGGAGGTTTCTTTGATGACAAACAACCCAGGGCAGCAAAAAAGTACCTTATTTATGTCCAAAGGTCAGAAAGGGAACTAGAGGTACCGAATATAAGGTGACATTTTACTTACCAGTTAATGGCTTTCCTTGAGTCCTGCTAGACCAGTCCAGACAAATGGGTTGTGTTCCCCTATCAGCAGATTAGTGAAGATAAAAAAACCAATGAAAAGCCCAGGTTTCAATGACATCACTCCCATGCCTCTATCCACCTCAGCCACCAAAATTCTCTTCAGTATTCATCCCAAAGCATATGCGAGAACATGGCAAGCCTCACACAACCTCAATCATGGGCAACAATGAGTAATCAACAGTACAGAACTATGTACAGAAAAGCACAAATAGAAAGCAGTCAGTAGAAGATGAACCTGCAGAGCCAAATATAAAAATCATAGCGGACCCAAGGTACCGCAGCAGAAGAACACATCAAATACAGTTTCATGGTCAAGCCCTGGACTAGTCTAGCAAGACTCAAGGCAAGGACATTAACTGGTAAGTAAAATGTCACCTTCCATATTGTCCTGCTAGACCAGTCCAGACAAGTGGGATGTACCAAAACTACAACTCCATGTGCATGAAAAAGACACAGCAGCTTGCAAAATGCTTGAGTCAAAGGCCATATTTGCCTATGCATGGACATCCAATTGGTAATGCTTGACAAATGACAAAAGCGGAAAGTGATGCCCATGTTGCAGCCCGACAAATGTCTGCAGGGGCTACTGGGCTCTGCTCTGCCCACGAGGATGGTTATGCTTGGGTAGAATGGATGTGCAAACCCTCTAGAATCAGCTAGCTCCACAACAGATATGCTGAGGCAATGGCCTCCTTAATTCAGCACTCCAAAGTCCACTTAGCCGTCACGTCACCCTTGTGCAGACCAGCAAACAGCACAAAAAGATGTTCCATTTCCACAGTAGTCACCCCGACAATGTGCAGAGCCAACAAACTAGGAGGTTCTTCGCCACTCAGGCAAACAGGGGAGCTATCTCCAGGACTACCCCAGCATTCCTCATGCTGCCATGCTGATGGACATGAGCCACCACCGTGGCATTGTCTGAGAACACTTGAACCACCCAGCCTCGACGAGGGCCAGAAACATAGAAGAGCCAACCTAATGGCCCTCACCTCAAGGCAGTTGATGGACTACACTGCTTCCCTGCAGTTCCAACGGCCCTGGGCCATTTGGCCTTGGCAATGGGCTCCCCAGCCTGAGAGACTGACATCTGTTGACAGAAGAATCCATGAGCGGTACGTCCTTCCTCAGGAGACTGGGCTGTCACCACCACCACAGGCTGGCCATCACATTCATTGGGAGTGGGAGCCTGAGTTTGAACTGCTGAGAACTCAGGGACTACCGAGTCAGCAAGGACCACTGGAGTGGCCACAAAAAAGATCCACAGCACCATCTTGATTGTCGCTGCCATCAATCCGAAGAGTTGAAGATAATCCCAGACTCTGGGAGCCTGCTGCAAACAGAACAGCGCTAGACGATCCAACAGCCTTTGATTTTTTTTTTTTTTTTGGCAGGAAGACACTGCATACTCTAGTATCAAAACGTGCTCCCAGGAACTTGTTCTTGCCCCGAGTGATCACCCAGCCAAGATTTATCAGAAAGGACACCACTCGAGGAGCTACCCAAGATGCCTCTGATATAGAATGGGCTCGGTTGAGCCAGTAGTCCAGAAATGGTTGCACACCAATCCCTTGGTGCCATAGCACTGCAGCCACCATCACCATGACCATGACCATGACCATGACCTTGGAGAACATCCTTGGGGCAGTGGAGAGTCCCAATGGGAGGGTGGTGAACTGAAGGTGAGAGCCATGCATGGCATAACACAGATACTTAGCTCAAGGATAGCCCAAGGGGGGTGCGGGGACATGTGTGGAGACTCATTGTGGGGCCTCATTTGCATAAATATTTGCATAATGTTAACATGCACTAACATTTAGTAAACATGCCTTTTAATGAGTGTATGGATAAAGAAAGACTACCAGATTTCTATATTACTATACTCCAGTGCCAACCGCCAGGCACATTAGCTGTTAGTGTAGCTGGGTTTAAAAGAGGTTTGGACAAGTTCCTGGAGGAAAGGTCCATAAACCATTTTTAAAAGGAACCCAGGAGATCACTGCTTGACCCAGTACAAGCATTGTGGAACCTGTGTCTTTTTGGAAAACTGCTAGGTATTTATGACCTAGATTGGCCACTGATGGAAACAGGATACTGGGCTTGATGGACCTTGGTCTGACCCAGAATAGCATATCTTATGTTCTTACTATAAAAACTACCCATTTAGAACCCATAGCAAACCCGCCATATCATAACAGCACTACCAGAACTCACAAAGCACCAGACCTTACCTATCAAAACGTAACACTGCAAATATTAAATCAATACATCTCAGAGAATACCAATACATCTCACTGGGGGAAAGAGAACACATGGCACTATGAAATATAAACTACATAAACAGAATACCTCGGCTCGGTTACACACGCAGAGCATAGACCGTCACCAAACAAAGAACAAGGGATCACAATTTAGAAATAGGAAGACAATAATGAAACTGGGAACCCCAAAAGCCAAACTTGGAATGTACAATAACAATGGAAAAATAAAACTATAAATTAATCTCCTCTTGCACTAAACAAAACGCAAAGATGTTAACGGTGCACATTTCCCAGAGCTGGCATATTCCAGTTAATAAATTCAAAATAAAAACATATTTTTCTACCTTTTTTTGTTTGTGCATTTTATTTTTCAGTTGCAATTGCTTCAGTCACTTTTTTCTGGTTTCTTCGTATCTTCTGCTAAATCTCCATTGTCTGCTGTCCATTTGTCCTTTCTTCTGTCTAGTTCTTTTTCTATTATCTCTCTACATCCGTTTTAACATACCGATTATTCCCCTTTTGCTCTTTCCTCCATTTCTTTCTTTATTCCTTTTTCATCCACTCAAAATTTCACCCCTTCCGTTCTCAATCCCCACTTACTCTCCCAATACCCGGCCAATTGTAGATTTTTCTTCCCTCCCACACAAAATCTCTTTTCCATTTTCCATCCTCACTTCCCCAGCCCCCTCCCATTCTAGTCCTCCCCCAACATCGGCTCCCAGCCCCACCCAGCATTCGCTTCCTTCTAGTCCCTTTCTCCCATCCTCCTGCATCAGCCATTTCCAGTCCTAGCCCACCAGCAGCCATTTCCAATCCTAGCCCCCCATCAGCTCTTTCTAGTCCTATCTTAGCCCCCCATCAGCCATTTCCATTCCTATCCTAGCCCCCCCATCAGCCCATTTGTAAACCTATACCACACTATGCTTTTTCCATTCCTATCTCCCAGATCACCTATTTCCAGTCCTGTCCTAGCCCCCCCATCAGCCTATTTCTAGTTCAAGCCCCCTCCATCAGCCCTTTTCCAATCCTAGCTCCCCATCAGCTATTTCCAGTCCTAGCCCTCCTCTGACTGGCTTTAGAGGGCTCCTGGCAGGCCCTGGCTCCCCTCTCTACAGCCGCTTAAATGAAGAGCACCGTTTTTCTTCACTTCGACAGCTGTGTTCTAATGTAGGCCGCTGGCATGCTGGAGGTCAAAGGACATTTCCTGCGTCCTGGCACTCAGCACGCTAGTGGCCTACATTAGAACACAGCTGTTGAAGTGAAGAAAAATGGTGCTCTTCATTTCAGCAGCTGTAGAGAAGGGAGCCAGGGCCTGCCGGGATCTGCTGTAGAGAGGTGCGCTGGCACTGCTGGGAGATGAACAAATGTGTGGGATGTTGTTGGTGCAGGGCACTGTGCGAACAACATTCTCACACAATGGACGAGCCAGCCCTGACTTTGCTGATCACCCAGATCGGGATATGAAAATACGCCTCAGCCAAATCCAGAGATACAAGGAACTCCCCTTGGCATACAGCTTGAATCATGAATCCCAAGATTTCCATCCAGAAGCACTCACTGACACTCTTGAGGTCCAGAATGGGCTGGCATGTTCCTTCTGTGTTGGCATCATAAAACATGGAATATCTGCCCTTGCCTCAATTATCCATGGGAACGGGCACCACTGCCTTCAGGAGAGGCAACTTGTCGAAGGGGATCCGCACAGCAGCCCTGCTGTTCGCAACCCCACAAAGGGAGATGACGAAAGCAACCAGGATCCCCAGAATGGGGACTAGCACCCAGCGATCCTTGGTGACCCAGGCCCATTCCTGAAGGAAGTAGTGAAGCCTGCCTCCAACTGGAGAAACCAGGGAATGGGCCCCCAAA
This sequence comes from Ichthyophis bannanicus, assembly GCA_033557465.1. NCBI lineage: Eukaryota > Metazoa > Chordata > Amphibia > Gymnophiona > Ichthyophiidae > Ichthyophis > Ichthyophis bannanicus. The sequence goes on from CM066045.1 coordinate 63,336,762, forward strand.
CTATCATTGTGCAGCCTGGGAGGATTCTCTTCTGGATGGGACCAGATCCCTGGCCCCTAGCCCAAGTGTGCCATGAAAGTACTGAGAATGAGCCTGAAGTCCATAAGCAGAGGGGAAGAAAGGATTTCCAGGCCGGCAGCAACAGGAGTCCCGAGACCCCAGAGAGTCTGACCAGCGTGCCTGCGAGAAGCAGGCAGAGGCTGATGGAAAAGGGGCTCCTGCCTGCTTCACAGACCCCTTGGACCTGTCCTCTAGAAGGTAGTAAGATGTCATCTCACCCAGGTCCTTCACCAACCTCTCCAAATCAGACCCAACAGAAGTGTCCCGCTAAGGCCAGAATGGCAACCTGGCTTTGGAAGATAAGTCCGCTACCTCATGTCAGAGCCAAGCCAATGCCGTGTAACCGTCGACAGGGCACAATCCCTGGTCGCTAGATGTACCAGACCATATATGGCATCAGAAAGGAAGGCCATAGCAAACTCCAAAAGAGGGGCAGAATCATCCAGCAGAAGAGACTGAATCCACAGGAGCAGTTCCAGAACGACCAGGCCTGTTGTAAAAAGGAAAAGAATTCTGGGAAAGACAATCCGGACTCGGAAAGCTCTTCCAGTGGAAATGAGCCCTCCTACACCAGGGGACATAGTCGCCATGGATCCCCTAGAGGTGGGGAAGTGGTGCACAGCACAATCGCCAGAACCTCCAGCTGGTTGGTTATCCTTATCCACAGCACCATCCTCCACCTCCTGCCCTTAGGCAGCCAAGGCCGGACTAACTGCATCCCCCAGCATAGAGAGGTGGGGCAATTGCTCCAGGAACAACTCAGGAGCTGCCATGCTAGAAGAGCAGAGTCCAGAAGCCAGAGATGAGGCACCATGCAAGCCAGAGATGAGGCACCACGCTAGCCACAGGCCAAACAATGATTCCTGGAAGAAGACATAGGAGAGTTAAGGCAAGAATCAGAATAGCATGCGCTAAGACTGCAGCATTCTAAGGCGTGAATAACTATGCTTTTACTGCAGCAAGCGTTACAGGTGATAGGGTAGGAATGCAATTGAGAGCCCCCAACAAGGACAGTGACGAGGTCAAGCCTTGGTACTTGTCTCCACAGAGCCCCAGGCAGAAGATTCGTACCGGACTCAACTCTGCTCCCATGATATTGTTTCATTGGCTTTGCAGCATTACATTTAATGGTGGCTGGCAGGCAGATCCCTCTGAGAACCTTCTCCAATCTTCGGAAGAGAGAAGAAGGAGGGGAAAAAAGGAGGAGGGAGGGAGCGTTGTGTGAGGCTGCTGCAATCTTTCAGATCCGTCCAATTTCTGGCCGTTCAACAGGCTCTTATCAAAATAAGCACGTGAAGCTGAACAACTTTCCCTCCTCCTATGGCTACAGAAAAGACCGCAGTTTAGTGGAGCCTCCCACGTCGTGCTCAAGTGAGAGAGTCACCCTCAAGGTGGTCATTCACGAGCGTTTAATCAATCTTTTCCTCTCAATCTTCAGAATTTTCTTCAGAGAGGAGAAAATCCATCCACCATTTGCTGGAGACAAAGAAATACTGAAGAGACCTCTGGTGGCTGAGGCAGATAGAGCATAGGAATGATGTCATTGAAACCTTGGTTTTTCATTGGTTCTTTGTCTCCACCAATCTGCTGGTAGGGGAACACAATCCACTTGTCTGGGCTGGTCTAGCAGGACAAGTGAGGGCACGCAGAAATTGGTATCGGTGCCTGGGAAAGTAACAGGCAATTATAGAGCAAGAGGAGATGGGGCATGGGGTCCAGTTAATGGTTTAGTTTGGGGTCTTGGGAGGGCCACTGGGCATGGGAGAGGTTAAAATCCTTTTATCATAGTGATGCTGAAGATTTGGTATGGGATGCAGGACACTTTATTATGTGGGAAAATGATGTCAAGGCTCCCTTTGCTCTGATACAACTCAAAATTTCCCCCAGGAACAGTCTCAGTTTTTCAAGACTGGGAAAAGAGCAGGTTATACCACTTACGACAATTTATTAAGGGTGACCAATTTCAGTTTTTCGATAAGCTTAAAGAAAAGTCTCATCTAGCAAACCAAGAGTTCATGGGTTTATCCAAGTGAGACATGATTTGATGGGGCAGGATATTAAATATGATATTTGTGAGAAATTAACACAATTTGAGGCCCTCTGTAAGGGGCAAGGAATGCAAAAGGTACTCATTTCCAAAAATGTACTGATTGTTGAAGTAGAACACTGTGGTCAAGCCCAAGTAGATTGAACAAACGGGAAAAATATTTAGATGTCTGGCTAGATGAATTAGCTTGGCAGTGGATCTATCGAGCTATTTAGAAACCATCCATACAACAAACTTAGTGGAGAATGGCTATCAAGTCCACTACAGATGGTATTTGACTCCTGTAAAGCTACAAAAACTTTATGAAAATATCTAGGAATATTGTTGGCCTAAGTGTGGTCACATTGCTGGTGTATGTTTACATGTCGTGGATCTTGCTAAAAGTGCGTGAATGTTGGGAAAAGTGTATCAGGACAATGGAAGAGATTAATGGGGCTTCTATCCCTTGAAAGCCAGCGATTGTTTTTGCTGTTTGATCGACATGCCACTATTCCTAAGAACGACTGGGACCTTTTGAAGCGGTGCATTCTGACACTTCATTACGAAACTGCCTATTTTGGTGATGTGATGAGTTGGCAGAAATTTTCAAGCCTGAGCAATATGTAAAAGCTTCAGTAAACCAACAGCTCTACACAGAGGGCCCGATTCCGTTCCGGACGTCGATCCTCTCTGTATGTCCGGTTTGAACCGGACATACAGAGGGAAATGCGATTCAGATCCCGCGGGGCACATCTAGCCCCACGGGAGCAGAATCACAAACAGTCCTGCATGTGCAGGCCAGGACTGCGATTCAGTCCGGCCCGCACGTGCAGGACTGTGCCTGACTAACTCAGTCAAGGCTTCTAAATGGAGCCACAGCGCCATGGCGTCATGTTGCCATGGCACCGCGGCTTCATTGAAGAGCCGTGATGCCGGCTGCCAGAAATTATAGCTAATTCCCCGCAGCCCGATCCCCGTTCTGGCCTTCTACGGCCAGGGTCTGGCTGCGGGGAATGTCCTCCGGCCCCCCTGTCCCATCCGCTCCCCAGCATTTAAAAAATGGCATGCCCAAGGAAGCTATTCCACCTCGGAGGTGGAATATCTTCCCTGCACATGTCGCCAACCCTGGACGTACAGGGTCGACATTAGAATCGGCACATACATCCAGGGCCGGTGACCATCCAGACTCCGCCCCTTCCCCGCCCCCATCTAACTTCCCCACACAACAGTTGGGCCATCCATCCCCGCTATTCGTGGCACAGAATAACCCTCAGAGAGAAAACTAAAAGTGGGTACAATTGGGTACAACACTTTGCAGAAGGTGCAAGGTCCCAGGATGAAGTGACTGTGAGCTGAAGATGTTCCCCAAGTCTTTATATAAGCGTGGAGGGGAGGAAGGGTCAGAGATTATGGCCTGGAGTTGCTTGATCAGAGCTTATTGGATAGAGGGGTGGATCATGGGTTGGGGACTGTGGGTGCTAAGGGGGATTTTTCTGTAAAAAGACTGGATTGCAGATTATGGCTGTATTATTTAGAAACAGAGAAGCATGATGGCAGAAAAAGACCACATGGCCTGTCTAGTCTGCCCTTCCAAATCAACTAATCCAATAGTCCTCTTTTTTTCCTTTAGAGATCCTCTGTGTTTGTCCCATGCCTATTTGAATTCAGACACTGTCCTCATCTCTACCACCTCCACTGGGAGACTATTCCACGGATCCACCACTCTTTCTGTAAAAAAATATTTCTGCATATTACTCCCGAGTTTATCCCCTTTCACCCTCATCCCATGTCCCCTTGTAGCAGAACTTGCTTTTAATCGAAAGAGGCTCTCTTCCTGTGCATTTATGTCACAGAGGTATTTAAACGTCTCAATCATATCAACTCTATCCAGCCTTTCCTCTAAAGTATACTTATTAAGATCCTTAAGTTTGTCCTCATATGCTTTATAATGAAGACCACTAACCATTTTAGCAGCCACCCTCTATACTGACTCCATCCTGTTTATATCTTTTTGAAGGTGCAGTCTCCAAAATTGCATACAAGACTCCAAATGAGGTCGCAACAAAGACTTATACAGAGGCACTATCACCTCCTTTTTTCTGCTAGCCATTCCTCTCCCTATGCACCCAAGCATCCTAGCTTTTGCTGTCACCTTTTATACCTGTTTAGCTACTTTAAGATCATCAGACACAACCACGCCTAGGTCCCGCTCTTCTTTAGTGGACAAAAGTGCTTCACCCCCTATACTATATTGCTCCCTTGGATTGCTGCAGCCCAAATGCATGACTTTGCATTTTTTAACATTAAATCTCAGCTGCCAAATTCTAGACCATTCTCCAAGCTTAGCTAGATCCCTCCTTCCTGAGTGTTTACTCTATTGCAGATTTTGGTATCATCCACAAAGAGGCAAACCTTACCTGACAGCCCTTCTGCTATATCACTAACAAAGATGTTAAAAAAAAAAATCAGACCAAAGACAGATCCCTGGGGCACACCACTGGTAACCTCCTCCTCCTCTGAGTGAGCTCCATTTACCTGTAACCTTTGTCGCCTCCCACTCAACCAATTTCTAACCCAATCAGTAACTTTAGGGTCCATCCCTAGGGTGCTCTATTTATAAGTCGCCTGTGAGGAACAGTGTTAAAGGTTTTACTCAAGTCTAAATACACCACATCTAGGGCTCTCCCTTGGTCCAACTCCCTAGTCACGCAGTCAAAGAAATCAATCAATCAGATTTGTCTGACAAGACCTGCCTGGTGAATCCATGCGGCCTCGGATCCAGTAATCCACTGGACTCCAGAAACTTCACTATTTTCTCTTTCAGCAGTGTCTCCAATACTTTACTCACCAACGAAGTTAAACTAACCTGCCTGTAGTTTTCAACCACATCCTTACTTCCGCTTTTGTGTAAAGGGACCGCATGTGCCTCTCTCCAGTCCTTTGGCACCACTCCCAACTCCAATGAGGCATTGAAAGAGTCAGTCAGTGGAGCTGCTAGAACATCCCCAAGTTCCCTCAGTATTCTTGGGTGTATCCCATCCGTGTGTGTGGGTGTGTGTGTGTGTGGGTGTGTGTTATCAATAAAACGTAAAATCTGAAAAAGAGAATCATCAAAAAACAACAATTTAGAAAGTTACATGAATTACCATTGATATGCAAAATCCATGCAATTTTATGCTACTGTGGAACATAATTGCCAAAGAATTTAAGAAACATTGCTGCAGAAATTTTCTAACCCGTGATTTGCCATAAGAAACCGAGAACTGTAACTAGAATTCAAATCCAGGACCGGATATGCCTGTCATGCCGATGTGACGCCAACTGTGTGTTTCCCATTTACCAAGTGAACAGGTTGCTGTGTATTTGGTTTGATTTCCTGGACATCGGCCAGCTGGATTGGCAGATTTCCCTCGTCATTCAGGAAAGTCAAGATGTGTCTGTGGTGACCATCTCTCGAATTCCTCTCTCTCTGAACCAGTTTCCTTAAGCCCAAGCAGTAACTCAAGGATCCTTATACTTTTGTTTCTCTTATAGCAAGAAGTTCACCATACTCCTCTCCCACGCAAACTATTCAACTATCTGTGAGCGAGGGTAAACAGTTAAACTTAGATCAGTCCTTTACTTCTTCAAAAAGCAGAAAGACTAGAGGACACACAATGAAGCTACAACATGGCACATTTAAGACTAATCGGTGAAACTATTTTTTCACTCAACACATAATCAAAAACTCTGGAATTTGTTGCCAGAGGATGTAGTAAAAGCTGTTAGTGTAGCTGTGTTTAAAAGAGGTTTGGACAAGTTCCTGGAGGAAAAGTCCATCGACCATTATTAAAGAGGACCAGGGAAATTTACTGCTTACCCGGGATAGGCAGCATGGAATTTGTCTACCTTTTTGGGAACCTGACATGTACTTGTGACTTGGATTGGCTACTGTTAGAAACAAGATACTGTGCTTGATGGACCTTTGGTCTGATCCAGTATGGCATCTCTTATGTTCTTACTTTTCCATATGTATTAGGGTGTTGTCACTGATATCTACAGAGATGCATGATGGAGGGAAGAGAAACTTATAAGGGATGAGAAACATGGAGCCCTAAGACCTAACAGATCAGCATTTAAACATCACAGTCCATTTTTATTTTTCAACACCAAGTGCAACATTTAAATAAAATGCATATATTCGGGAAGAGGAGCTGCTGACCTAAATCATTCAAACTCTGATTACAACCTGATGACATAAAACTAAAAAAGTAATATCATACCTGAGAATCCTGCGTCAAAAGAAACGTTTCTAAAGCCGATATCTCCAAAAAAACATATCTGGTTCCCCTTAACGTAACCAAACATTTCCAGGGAAACTTAAGGAAAAAGGTTGCACCAATAGCTAAGACACGGGACTTTAAAGATAAAAAAGCCCTACGCCGAAGATGAGTTTTCCTAGAGACATCGGGAAACACATCTGGATAACAAGCAGTGTTGAATATACATATACAGAGGCCAACACTATGTGCTCAATACTACCGCTCTCTAGATACTGAATAACATTGGCCCCTCTGTGGGGTTATTTTAGAAACATTATTTGCAATTTACACATATAAAAACCACTTACATGTGTAAATCACGTCCACCTGTAAAAGGCCATTTTAGAAAGGGGCATATTTCACAATTGGCCATATCACATCTATGTTGCATGAGGGTCTGCCGGAGGTGTGGCTAAGAAAACACTAAAATCTACAGGTGTATCCCTGATTTCATATAGGGATGCACCTGTTAGACTAAAATTGTCCACGTCCAAATTTACACCTGCCTCCCAACACGAATAGGAAAAACAAAAGTGCCCCTTTTGCCCTTCCCTTTACGGGGGGATTAAGGGGAATATCCCCCTTCCTCCCCAATATTTATTCCTCTCTCTAAATCGCAATGAGGCAAAGAAAGAGGCCTCTGTAGTTAATCAGTAGCATTTACATGTCTAGATTTGCAAAATGACAAAGATACAAGTATAAGGGCAACATTTAGATGATTTTCGCCATGTGCATATCTTGGTACAAAGACTTCTCCCACTTTACGTGGACATCTATCACCCGTATGTTCCTGCGCTTCCTTCTTTGCTTTGAAACGCACGTCCAAGGTGAGGAGCGGAGATATGTCGATTGTACATCAGACACATATGCCCACCCTCTCCTCTAAAATTGACAGATTTGCAGGCGTTTTCATTTGGACTTTGCTGCAACCACATAATGGCCTTTCTAAAATATGCCTTCAGTACCACTCGCTATCTGCAGAGCGGCGATATTCAGCTTGTTATCCAGATAGGTATCTAGAGGGTGGGCTGAATGTTGTCGCTATCCAGATAACTAAACAAATTGCCTTTGCTCTTCGCCAGCACCATCTGGATAGTACCAGAATAGTCTATAATGATTTATTTCTATAGCACTGCTGACAAATCAACTGATAATGCCACATAACAGCAGCTGTTACCTGGATAACGGCCTTCGAATATCAGGCTGTACATTTTTAGAAAACCTTTATTTATTTAATCTCTTGTGCGTAGTCTGTAGGTGGGTTGATCACTGTACAGCGAGGTCCCCATCCCCCTTCCTCCCACCACCCAAGACCCATCAAGCACAATACTCACAGTTTTCTGAATGGAAATCTGGAACAAATTGCTCATCGCTGTCTGGGACCTGGGCTGCAGAGGAAGAAAACAAACAAAAACTAAATCATTAGATGCAGCATAGGACGGCCTGAAAGGTCACTTAACATGTTGATGGTTTTCTATAGCATAGTGATTTGATCCCTTCTGGAGGAGATGTGGGACAATTTTTTTCTGGTCCGTTACACGTATCATAACATTCACAAATGCTACATTTTTCCGCTGCTGAAGTAGTCTTAACTAGCTAAATTCTTCAGGATACCAACCCAGTTTTTTTTTAAACACTTTCCATTCCCTTCTTCTTCCCCAACGTTGAGCTCACCAGGGTAAACAGGACCAAGGAAGGGCTTCATGCATGAAGGGGAGAGGATGGACAGTTAAAAGGAGTGGCAGAAGTTAAATCATCTTTTCCATAGGGGGGTGGGGCCGCAGTGGCGAGAGGTCTTTGCTCAGATCTATGGTAGGGATGGGCAGTAGACCCTCTTGAGGTTTCAGATCCTGGAGTGTAGAGTGATGACTTCCACTTCCCTCATTTGACATCGGCTGTCCTTTCAGGTTCAGATCACAACACCATATATTTTATTTTATTTTCTTTCTTTTTAATTAACCTCCCTGACTTGAGAAGCCTACCGCCGGAGGTGACCTGAAGCTCTCAGAAGCTCCTTCCACTTGCGTTTTGGTAGGGAGGCCTTATGTGTACTCTGGAGTCCTATCATCTAGGGAACACACCTTGGTTTACTCTCTTCATATTGCCTGAATCAGACATTCGTTCAGGAGAATTTATCCCGGGTTTTCTGCTCCGTCTGGTTCCCAGAGTTAGCACAGAATCAATACTGCAACAGTCCCTTCTTTTTAAAGATCCTGATCCCTCTGCCCCCACCAAGTCAGTGTTACTTAAGAAGTACACATGTCCATAACAGATCATTTCTGCAGACAAACTCACTAAGCTCCTAGCCCATGGCATTCACATGGCCTTTAAAGCCAAAAGGACATTTACAGACAACAAAATGCAAAGCTAATGGGAAGGGTTAGTTCAAGACCAGAGCGAGAAAGTCCAAATCTGGAGGCACTTGGGAGATAACATGGATTTGCTCAAGTCGCACACAGAATTGGTGGTAGAAGGGAGGCTTTTCTATGTCCCAGAACACCGTCTCAATTTTAGCCCATCTTGCCTCCCTTGCCAGGTCTTCAGATGATCCACAATCAGTATCCATGAGATAACTATGCACGTACTAGATTTCCAGTGTATGCAAATTGATCTCATGTATATTTACCATGTATATCCTCAAAAGCCCAAATGGCTGTGGGATCCCCAGGACTGGTTTCAGGAAGCCCTGCTATAGCATACGCGCTTTCATGAGCACAGATTGCAACATGGTCCTGCAGCCAAGACCCTTGTGGTTTTGAAAATTCATCAAGATGACGACAGGGCATAACTGTTAGCTAAAGAAAACAAATACAGGCTGGGAATAGGTCTGGAATTGCAAACTAAACTCTGCTTAGCCATGCACCATAAGGAACAGTGCTCACCCCTTGTCGAACCGATCACCCTGCACGCCCTACCCTAAAAGGTAGCACTGCCTGGATTTAGAGCCTATAATATACATTGCTGGAAGGAGCTACGAAGCCTAGCTCCCAGCCTTAAAATCACTGCTGCACTGACCAAATTAGGAAGAGTGGGATGATGGGTCTGTTGAAATAAGGGAAGTCCTCCAGGTAAGCATCGAGGAAGGCTGATGATGCCGGCATCCCAGCCCTGGTTCCAAATGAAACAGAGCTCTACCGACACCATGAACTCACCCCAGGTATATAATATCAGCGCTGAACTAAGACCACATTACCTTAGGACTGGCACAACAAGGCGGCAGGGAGGAGAGGGGAAAATTTATAGTAAAATCTGGAAAATGAGGCTGGCTCAAAGAAAGCAGAAAAATATGGAGTGTTACTCAATCCAAGGCCAAATCAGAAATAAAGACCTGCTTCTAGAAACAGCTAAATTAGATTTTCATTCCTAGATTTCTATTTTCCCCAGTTTGCTTTCCATCTTCTCCCTCCCGACACAGGGCCCAGACGTTGACCTGAATGAAAAGGCCAAGAGTTAATATTAAGCGCCCGAGCGTGTTTTCAGGCCTGGAACCCAGCGTGACTTGTACTGCTCTCGGAGCCCAGCGTGTGCCAAAGCAAACATTCCAAGCCTCTGTCTACAGATCGGTAGCCACAGAAACGCTCATGGCCTCCAAAGAAATGAGAATGCCTGCCAGTCCTGACGTGTAGGTATTGTCTAAAATCACCCTGCCACTAAAGCCTGACTGCCACTTTGTTTTTTTAATGAAAGGCCTCCTCTGCAGTTGCCTCTGACAAGAGAGACTTATGACAGCAGAGCAATAAAACCTTTTCCCCTAAGCAGGAAAGGTAGCCACCCATCCATATGCAGGCTGGCTAGGCACCTAGACTATTCTTCTATGGTCAGGCCTGCCACATAGTCAAGCTAGTCCTTGTTTTGCACAACCCCCTCACCCTGTTCACATGTACAGCGTATAGGTTTATAGCTTTGATCTCTCTGTGCAAGAGCTACACAAGTCACAGTAACTGTTTGGAATTCTAATCCAGACATCTAAAAGAAACTTAGTAGGATAAAGCCAAGAGTAGCTCAAACTGCTCCCAGTGGGCTGGAAATATTTGATAAACCTACAATAGACACGAGAGGATCAGGCTGGGTGAGTGTCACGGCTTTGCAAAAATTTAGAAAACTACTGTGAAAGGCGTTTACCACACCTAAGCATCTCAGTTCGAGCATTTCAGTTCTAGTGTTGCCTGTTAGGTGTTCTTCCTGCTCCCCTCTCTCTTGGACCTGATATATATTTCTTATTTATATTTTATGGGAATGAAAAACAAATACATTTTTAATGCCACACCCATTTTATTTATGCGATTCCCCCTTACTCTCCCACAAGGCCACCTTCTAGCTCACACATTCTACGTATCAGTGTGACACCTGTATAGAGCTTATGATAATGATCAGCACAGCAGCACCTCCATGATTTATTTAGCTCCATCATGGTGACCACAGTTACAACTGTAGCTTTTCTCCTTGCAGCGAGTTATGCAGAGGACTGCAGAAACAAAACCCTATTAAATGCTCCCCCTTCCCCCAAACACACAAAACAGAGTGTCAAGGGAAGGCAACACGTTTCCAAATGCGCATCATGAGTCCAACAGGACTGAAATTAAGCACAATGGCAGTGCGGTATCTTCTCCAGAGCAAGTTCCTTCATTCAAAGGCCACCTTACCCCATAGCACCATGGAGATGTAATAACAGGCCGGGCCATCAATCTTCCAGGGTTCGTATAATGACTCCTTCAGATCTGGAGATTAATTCTACAAGCGTTGCTTAGTTCAACAAGCGTATTTGGAACCTATTCTGTAAAGTAAAGTATATACATACATACTTTATAGAACAGGGGCACAAGCTGCAAGATGCGTGTGCCAGTTCTAGACTTGGCGTAAATGGCCGTGACCAGGAAATGCGCGCAAGTTACAGTATTCTACAACTTGCATGTTCCCCAGCCCTTGCCCACTCCACAACTGCATGCCATCACCCCGATGCATGAACTTACAGAATAGTGAGAGACTCCTATCTACACTCTGTGCGCACGTGCCCATCCCTGCACGGAAGTCATTTAAAATAGGTGACATATGCGCATCGATGGCATGCAAATAGACACGGCTCGTCTCAGACTTGCCTCAGTGTGTGGTTATCTGCACACCAACAGCGGCAGACCTCACCCCAGCCAGGATTTCAGGCTCTCCATCATGAATACGCAGGAGATAAATCACGGTACTGGCAACTGTCTCATAGCTATACATGGCGTTTATGTCTGTTTATTAAAAACTTGCTATACCGCTCTATGCTACATGTTGCCAGAGAGGTTTATAGTCTAAAACCACCACAGAAGAAAACTACAAACAACAACATGCAGGAAAGGAAGAGAAAGAAAAGAATGAAATGCAAATTACCAAGCAGTCCACACCTACCCAGCCTCCTCATGATGACCTCTGTAATACCTGAAGACTGGAGGACAGCCAACGTAACGCCAATTTTTAAAAAGGGTTCCAGGGGTGATCCAGGAAACTACAGACCGCTGAGTCTGATGTCAGTACCAGGAAAAATGGTAGAAACCATCATAAAGAACAAAATTGCTGAACATGTACATAGTCATGGCTTAATGGGAGACAGCCAACATGGCTTTAGCCAAGGAAGGTCTTGTCTTACTAATCTGTTAAGTTTTTTTGAATGTGTGAATAAACAGGTGGACAAAGGTGAGTCATTGATATAGTGTATCAGGACTTTCAGAAAGCCTTTGACAAGGTCCCTCATGAGACTCTTGGCAAAATTAAAAAGTCCTGGGATAGGAGGCAGTGTACTTTTGTGGATCAGAAACTAGTTGAAAAGATAGAAAGCAGAGGGTAGGGTTAAATGGCCAATTTTCCCAATGGAGAAAGGTGAATAGTGGTGTACCCCAGGGATCTGTGCTGGGTCCGCTGCTTTTTCACATATTCATAAATGACCTGGAAAAGGGAATAACGAGTGAGGTTATCAAATTTGCAGATGCACAAAACTATTCAAAGTTGTTAAAGCCCAAGAGGATTGTTGAAAATTGCAAGAGGACCGTGATAAACTGAAGACTGGGCATCTAAATGGCAGATTAAATTTAATGTGGACAAGTGCAAAGTTATACACCTAGGAAAGAACGACCCATAAACTATGGTTACACGATGCAAGATTCCACATTAGGAACCACCACCCAGGAAAAAGATTTAAGCATCATTGTGGATAACATGTTAAAACCCTCTATGCAGCGGCGGCCAAGAGAGCAAATAGAATGCTAGAAATCATACGGAAAGGAATGAAGAATAAAACAAAGGACATTAAAATGCTTCTGTATTGTTCCATTGTGCCACCATACCTTGAATACTCTGTGCAATTCTGGTTGCCGTATCTTAAAAAGGATATAGCATTATTAGAAAAGGTACAGAGAAGAGCCACCAAAATGGTAAAGAGGATGGAAGGATACCCCTATGAAGAGAGGCTAAAAAGGTTAGGGCTTTTCAACCTAGAAAAGAGGCGGCTGAGGGGAGATATGATAGAGGTCTATAAATTAATCAATAGAGTGGAACGGGTAAACATAGTTCGATTGTTTACGCCATCAAACTATAGAAAGACTAGGGGTCATGCAATGAAGCTACAGTGTAATCTATTTAAGACTAAAAAGAGAAAATATTTTTTCATTCAACGTTTAATCAAACTCTGGAATTTGTTACTGGAGGATGTAATAAAAGCTATTAGTGTAGCTGGTTTTAAAAAAGGCTTGAACAAGTTCCTGGAGGAACGGTCCATAAACCATTATTAAAGGGGACCCAGGAAATCCACTGCTTGCCCCAATACAAGCATTGTGGAACCTGTGTCTTTTGAGGAAACTGCTAGGTACTTGTGACCTAGATTGGCCACAGCTGGAAACAGGATACCGGGCTTGATGGACCTTGGTCTGACCCAGTATGGCACATCTTATGTTCTTACCCCTGGAATGCCAAGCTAAAGAAATGGGTCTTCAGCAGAGCCTTAAACTTCTTACAGGAGGGTTCAAGGCGAAGAGAGATAGGAAGCATGTTCCACAGGGGAGGGGTCAGAAAGTAAAAAGCCATATGACGTGAAGCCTCAAGGCAAACACCGGAAACGCAGAATGACCAGTAAAGTGGGATTTTTGAGAGCGAAGTGACCTAGATGGACAACACAGAGATGAAAAGGTAGAGAGGGAGACCTGAATGCAACTTTGAAGTGAAAGCAATAAGGGAGAGGTAAATTTATAGAGGGGAGACTTGATCGTAATGGGAAGCGCTGCACAAAGGACGAACCAAAGTATTCTGGATTAGCTGTAGTTTGAGATTAGTAGACGTTATATCCAATAAACAGAGTTACACTAATATAGGACAGAAATCACCAGCGCGTGAATTAGTGAGCGCAATGTGTTGGAGGAAAGAAGTGGCCTGAGTGGATCTGACAAACCAGAAGAAAGTGGCGTGCACTGTGACAGTGACTTATGAATCGAAGGAAAGTTGAGTATAGAAAGGATATCTAAATGGGTCAATGAAGAAGCCAAATGGACTGAAACAGCTAAAATGTGAGGACAAAGAGTGGGTATATAAGAGCTCTTGACAACCCAAAGAGCCTGTGACTTCTCGGAATTCAGTTTGAGTCAGTGATTCGCCAACCAAGCCACAACTGAGGCAAGGCAATTATTAAGAGGGGCGATATCAGGCAAATAAGGGGAGGAATAATAGTGAATGAGAAGAATGTCATTTGCATAGCAAAATACCATCACTCCTAAGTCTTGTATTAAAGTGAGATGAGGAGACAGAAAGATATTGAGGGGGGGAGTGGCCTAGTGGTTGGGGCAAGGTACTTCAGGCCGGAAGGTCGGGGGTTCAAATCCCACTAGAGGACAGCAACCTTGGGCCGGAAGGACTGGGGTTTCTAGTCCCACAGGTGCTCCTTGTGGTCTTGGGCAAGCCACTTAACTCTCCATTGCCCATGTTCCCTGTAAAATAGTTATCTCCAAGTTATAATGCCCTGTTCAATGTAATTTCAGTTTGTTCAAAGTAAACCACCTTGATATCATGAAAGGTGGTATATAAGAAATGTTAAATAAATAAATATTGAAAAGAGTTGGTGACAGAAGAGAACCCTGGGGGACCCACAAGGAACTGAAAAAGAAGCCAAGGATAACGTCTTCATATCATGAACTTGAAAGGAGCAACCCTCCAGAAAGGATGAGAAGCATTTGAGAACAGTATCATGAAGACTGATCTCAGCCAGGCGCTGTAACAAAAGGGAGTGGCTAATGGTGTCAAATGCTGCTGACAAGTCTAGGGAGACCAGCAGAGCCACCTCATGGGCATCGAGATGGCTGTGCAAGTCACTAACTAGAGCAGTGAGAGCAGACTCCATACTGTGGTTCGAGCGGAAAGCCGATTGTCTAGGATGAAGGCTATTTCGTCTTGGAGATGAAATCTGAAAGCTGTAGAAAAACAGCCTTCTCAATGGTGGATAGCCAGAAAGCCTAACTGGCTGGGGGCTCCCCGGGAACCACCATTTAAAGATAAATAAAGCCCGTTTCAGAAAAAATAATTTATGTATTTAAAATGCTCATATTCCACCTGGTCCCCCACTCTAGGTGGTTTACAATCCACACATGAAATAATAAACTCCTAACAGGAAAAGAGCCAAAGAAACCCTGTAAGGCTGACTAATTAAAATGGATATACATTAATTAAAAAAACTTTAAGAAACAAAAATAAATCCTATGTTAAAAGCCTGAAAAAAGAAGAGTTTTAGGAGGGAAGGGGGGGGGGAGAATTAAAATCTATCAAAATTGAGCTCCACCTGAATACCTTGTGGTAATCAGTTCCAGTGCAAGGATCCCACCAGAGAAAATGCACATATACACATTAGTGCCTGCCAAAAGGGCTTGGTACCCTGTAATATTAACAGCTCCTGCCCTTCTGAGTGCAAATGGTGCATCTGAAAGTACCTAAAGTGGACTGCAGTTGTGCAGGTACAGAATCATGAAGAGCCCCAAAGAGCAGTGCAATAATTTATTTTTAACAAGAAACGCTGCTGAATAGACAACCAGTGAAGAATCTTCAAACTCGGGGAGACGTGATTACATCAACCACATCCTATCAAAACGCACGCCACCGCATTTTGTGCTAAGTGATGCACCTTAACTGAAATCTGAGGCAGATTCAAGTGCAGAACATTGCAGTAGTCAAACACTGTGGTAAACAGGGCCTACATCACTGTATGGAAAGTTGTCCTAAGCTATCCGCCTAGTGGCACTGAAAAATCACTACTATATGGATAACTTTCTGTTTCAACTTGGCACTATCTGGATAATGCCAAGGCCGTCAGAAGGAATATTCAACAGCACTAACTGGATATTCCCCTCGCCAGCACTTATCTGGTTAACAGGTGCTGCTTCTGAAAACTGACTTCATTGTTTCTGAAGTGCCCTATGGATCTTCGAGGGGTAGAGACATGAACGAGTTCCTAATATACAGTAATGTATTTGGAATAAGGATGTAACACAGAGTCCGAGAGGAATGTAACTGTTTGCTAGGGGAAGGAGCAGAGCAGAGGAGACTGTAAGACACTGGCTACTGCGGTGTGAAATTCTATCATTACATAGGCCAAAGCTCAACCAACACCAGTTGACCCTGAAACTAATGAAGCACTTCTTGAAAACTGTAGCAAGAGGAGGGTTATTGCAGGAAAAGAAAATGGACAGAACTATTGGGCATCATGTCTTTATCTGCCATCACATTTTTTCAGAGTCTATTCATAGCTTATATCATCCTTTCACTATCTCAGACTCATTCTGGATTCTGCTCTTTCCACAATAGAAACATAGAAACATAGAAACATGACGACAGAAAAAGACCACATGGCCTATCTAGTCTGTCCTTCCATAACAACTACAACAGTCCACTTTTTGCCTTTAGAGATCCTCTGTGTTGGTCCCATGCTTTCTTGAATTCAGTTACTGTCCTCATCTCTACCACCTCCACTGGGAGGCTATTCCATGGATCCACTACTCTTTCCGTAAAGAAATATTTCCGCATATCACTCCTGAATCTATCTCCCTTCACCCTCATCCCATGTCCCCTCGTAGCAGAACTTGCTTTCAATTGAAAGAGGCTCTCTCCCTGAACATTTATGCCACGGAGGTATTTAAACATCTCAATCATATCACCTCTATCCCGCCTTTCCTCTAAGGTGTACATATTAAGATCCTTAAGTCTGTCCTCATATGCTTTATAATGAAGCCCATTAATCATTTTGGTAGCAACCCTCTGCACCGACTCCATCCTGTTCACATCCTTTTGAAGGTGCGGTCTCCAGAATTGCACACCATACTCCAAATGAGGTCGCACCAAAGACTTATACAGAGGCATTATCACCTCCTTTTTTCTGCTAGCCATTCCTCTCCGTATGCACCCAAGCATCCTTCTAGCTTTTGCTGTCGCCTTTTCCACCTGTTTAGCTACTTTAAGATCATCAGACACAACCACGCCTAGGTCCCGCTCTTCTTTAGTGGACAAAAGTACTTCACCTCCTATACTGTATTGCTCCCTTGGATTGCTGCAGCCCAAATGCATGACCTTACATTTTTTAACATTAAATCCCAGCTGCCAAATTCTAGACCATTCTTCAAGCTTAGCTAGATCCCTCCTCATGTTATCTACCCCTTCCTGGGTGTCTACTCTATTGCAGATTTTGGTATCATCCGCAAAGAGGCAAACCTTACCCGACAGCCCTTCCGCTATATCACTAACAAAGATGTTAAAAAGAATTGGACCAAGGACAGATCCCTGGGGCACACCACTGGTAACATCCTTCTCCTCAGAGTGAGCTCCATTTACTTGTACTCTTTGTCGCCTCCCACCCAACCAATTTCTAACCCAAGCAGTAACTTTAGGGTCCATCCCTAGGTTGCTCAGTTTGTTTATAAGTCGCCTTTGAGGAACAGTGTCAAAGGCTTTACGGAAATCTAAATACACCACATCTAGAGCTCTCCCTCGGTCCAACTCCCTGGTCACCCAGTCAAAAAAATCAATCAGATTTGTCTGACAAGACCTGCCTCTGGTGAATCCATGCTGCCTCGGATCCTGTAATCCGCTGGACTCCAGAAACCTCACTATTGTCTCTTTCAGCAGCGTTTCCAATAATTTACTCACCACCGAAGTTAAACTAACCGGCCTGTAGTTTTCAACCACATCCTTACTTCCGCTTTTGTGTAAAGGCACCACATGAGCCTCTCTCCAGTCCTTTGGCACCACTCCTGACTCCAACGAGGCATTGAAAAGGTCAGTCAGTGGAGCTGCTAGAACGTCCCCAAGTTCCCTCAGTATTCTAGGGTGTATCCCATCCGGTCCCATCGCTTTGTCTACTTTAAGTTGAGCTAGTTTCTCACGAACACAGTCTACTGAAAATAGTTCAAGATGTCCCTCGCTTCTGTTCTTATTTGTGGGTGTTTTCTGAGGTCCTGCTCCTGGTTCTTCATCTGTGAACACAGAACAAAAATATTTGTTAAGCAATTCCGCTTTATCCTTATCAGCTTCTACATATTCCCCCCCTGCACCCTTGAGTCTGACAATACCACTTTTGCTCTTCCTCTTCTCACTAATATATCTGAAAAATGTCTTATCCCCCCATTTTATTGCATTGGCTATTTCCTCCTCCTTTTGAATCTTTGCCTTCTTGACTACTTTGCTAGCTTCTCTAAGTTTTTCCAAATACAGATGCTTGTCTTCTGCTCTCTGTGATCTCTTGTATTTCATGAAGGCCTCCCTCTTTTTATTCACTTTTTCAGCTACTTCCTTCGAAAACCATAGCGGTCTCCTGTTCCTTTTGCCTTTATTTACCATTTTAACAAAAAGGTTGGTTGCCCTTAAAATACCCCCTTTCAGTTTTGCCCACTGTTTTTCTACATCCCCAGCTGTTCCCATCCCACTAACGACTCCCTGAGGTATTGGCCCATCTTCGCAAAGTTAGTCTTCCTAAAGTCTAAGATCCTCACCTTGGAATGGATTCTAACAGCCCTAGTCCTAATACTGAACCACACCATCTGGTGATCACTGGATGCAAAATGATCTCCCACTACAACATCAGAAACACTTTCACCATTGGTAAGCACCAAGTCCAGTATGGCCCCTTCACGTGTGGGGTCTGTTATCAATTGCCTGAATAGTTCTCCCTGTAGAGAATCCAGGATCTCCTTACTTCTAGATGATACTGCAGCAGGAATGTGCCAATCAACATCTGGCATATTGAAATCTCCTATCAGTAGCACTTCCCCTTTCTTAGCAATGCTGCGTATGTCTTCAATTAACTCTCTGTCCACCTCTTCCTCTTGTGAGGGAGGTCTGTATATCACTCCAATGCAAATAGATTTCTCTTTCCCTCTTTCTAGTTTAACCCACAATGCCTCCTCTCTCCCTTTTAAGCTCTGTAATTCCAAAGCTTTAATAGTAGTTTTTACATATAGTGCCACTCCTCCTCCTCTTCTTCCTACCCTGTCCTTCCTGAATAAAGTATAGCCAGGTATAGTTACATCCCAGTCATTGTTTTCTGTGAACCATGTTTCTGTAACTGCCACTAAATCCAAGTCAGCCACTCCCACCAAAGCTTCAACCTCAGGGATCTTATTTCCCATGCTACGGGCATTAATACACACTGCTTTCCATATGCTACCCCTGTTACCCATTTCCATAAAGGTATTTAATGTATCACCTACCTGGGGGCTTTCACTTACCTGGGGGCTTTCTTCACCCATCCCCAAGGAATCTAGTTTAAAGCCCTCTTCAGTAGATTAGCCAGTCTACTACCAAAGATGCGTTGACCTCTCTTGGACAGATGGATGCCATCTCTGCTTTGCAACCCTTGGAAAAGCATCCCATGGTCTAGGAAACCAAAACGCTCTTGATGACACCATCCACCATCCACCATCCACATTAGCCAGGTTGTCCAACATTCCCCTTTCTTCCTTCAAAGAATCAGAGCAGTTTGCCCCATTTGGTCTATCCCTGCTCTAATCACACTTGTAGTCTCACTCGTTCTATCCCAATTAGACTATTGTAACACTTGCAGGTTTCCCACTATACTCCCTGAAACATCTCCACTTAGATTAATCTAATGGCCGTGTGCTTAACTATCATGCATCCCACTGTCCATGTAACTCCTCTTGTTATCCGTCTTCATTGGCTTCCTATTCCATCTCGCATCCATTACAAGTTTCTTACACAGGTTCACAAAACGCTTTACACCGGTTGTCCAGAATACCTTGCTTCTTCACTCATCCTGCATGCCCCTCAATGATCCCTCCGTTCCATCCACAAGAATTGCCTTTTCCTTCCTTCTCCCTCTCAGGCACACCTGGAAATGACACGCCACTCTGCTTTCTATTTCCTTGGCCCCTCCCTTTGGAACAGTCTCCTTTCGTCCCTCCATCTAGAACCTTCTTTTGTAAAAGTCAAGGCACAACTCAAGACCCACCTATTTTGTACAGCCTTTGACATTCCATCCGATTCAATTTAGTGGTCTCTATCAGTGTTTGCCCTTCCCACTTTTCCTTCTCCCCCTAATCTCTGCACTCCTTGTGTTGTCCCGTCTTATGGAGGAGGCAGTGTACTATTGTGGATCAGGAACTGGTTAAAAGATAGAAAGCAGAGGGTAGGGCTAAATGGCCAATTTTCCCAATGGAGAAAGGTGAATAGTGGTGTACCCCAGGGATCTGTGCTGGGTCCGCTGCTTTTTGACATATTCATAAATGACCTGGAAAGTGGAATAACGAGTGAGGTTATCAAATTTGCAGATGACACAAAACTATTTAAAGTTGTTAAAACCCAAGAGGATTGTGGAAAACTGCAAGAGGATCTTGATAAACTGGAAGACTGGGCATCAAAATGGCAGATGAAATTTAATGTGGACAAGTGCAAGGTTATGCACCTAGGGAAGAACAACCCAAACTATGGTTACACGATGCAAGGTTCCACATTAGGAACCACCACCCAGGAAAAAGATTTAGGTGTCATTGTGGATACCATGTTAAAACCCTCGGCTCAGTGTGCAGCGGCCGCCAAGAGAGCAAATAGAATGCTAGGTATGATAAGGAAAGGAATGGAAAATAAAACAAAAGATATTATAATGCCTCTGCATCGTTCCATGGTGAGACCGCACCTTGAATAGTGTGTGCAATTCTGGTCGCCGTATCTTAAAAAGGATATAACGATTTTAGAAAAGGTTCAGAGAAGAGCCACCAAAATGGTAAAGGGGATGGAAGGATACTCCTATGAAGAAAGGCTTACAAGGTTAGGGCTCTTTAACCTGGAAAAGAGACGGCTGAGGGGAGATATGATAGAAGTCTATAAATTAATGAACGGAGTGGAACGGGTAAACGTAGATCGATTGTTTACCTTATCAGAATATAGAAAGACTAGGGGACATGCAATGAAGCTACAGGGTAAACTATTTAAGACTAATAAAAGAAAATATTTTTTCACTCAACGTGTTAGAATTTGTTTCCGAAGGATGTAGTAAAGGCTGTTAGTGTAGCTGGGTTTAAAAAAGGTTTGGACAAGTTCCTGGAGGAAAGGTCCATAAACCATTATTAAGAAGGGACCCAGGATATCAATGCTTGAACCAATACAAGCATTGTGGAACCTGTGTCCCTTGGGGAAACTGCTAGGTACATATGACCTAGATTGGCCACTGTTGGAAACAGAATACTGGGCTTGATGGATCTTGGTCTGACCCAGTATGGCATATCTTATGTTCTTATGTTCCCCCACTTTCCTCTCCATTATTGACATTCTTTTCTTTTCTAGGGTTTATGTTATTTTATAGTAAACTGCTCTGCTGTCCCCACTAAGGGTGGTATATCATCAAGTATTAATAAATGAAATGAAATACAGCAGATGCTGACTTGGCCACAGCTGGGTCAGGGTGTCAACACCCTTGGACCCCATCTCCATGTGGCGACTGAAGAAGCAACAAACTTCAGCAATGGAGCAGGTCACCATTAGATCCATTTTGGGGCAACCCAAGTGGTGCAGAATCAAGTGAAACGTCTCCTGACTCAACTCCCATTCTCCAGGATCCAGAGAGTGATGACTGAGGAAATCCACTTCTGCACTGTCCACCCCGGCAATGTGCTGAGCTGACAAGGCTAGGAGGTTCTTCTCCACCTAGGCAAATAGGAGAGCCATCTCCAGAATTACCCCAGCACGCCTCATGCCATCTTGCCGACTGACAAAAGGACTGATGTGACTTGTTCAAAAAACACTTGAACCATCCATCCCTTGGCTAGGGACCAGAAATGCAGAACAGCCAGCCTAATAACCCTTGCCTCAAGGTGGATGATAGACCATGCTGCTTCCCTGTGGTTCCAAAGGCTCTGGGCCATACGGTCTTAGCAATGGGCTCCCCAGCTGGAGAGACTAGCATCCATTGTCAGCAGGATCCAGGAGAAATCATCCAGTGGCACGCCCTTCCTCAGATGACAGGGCTGTTGCCACCACTGCAGGTTGGTCTTCACCATCATCAGGAGTAAGAGCCTGTGCTTGAACTCCTGAGAACTCAGAATAATTCCTGAGAACTCCCGAGTCAGCATGGACCACTTGAGAGACTGCATGTGAATCCGTGCCCCCACAACACCATCTCTATGGTTACTGCAATCACCCTGAAGAGCTGAAGATAATCCCAGACTCTGGGAGCTTGCTGTACACAGAACAGTACCAGGCAATCCAACAGTCTTTTGACCTTCTCCTCTGGCAGGAAAACTCTGCCACTCGAGTGTTAGAACATGCTCCCAGAAACTCCAAGGACTGGAAAGGCAACAGCTGGCTCTTTCCCCAGTTGATCGCCCAGCCGAGGCTTTCCAAAAATGACACCACTCGGGACACCACCCAAGATGCCTCTGAAGGGAAACCGGCCCAGATGAGCCAGTCCTCCAGATATAGATGGACACAGATCTCTTGACGCCACAGCTACTACCACCACCATGACTTTGGAGAATATCCTTAGGGCGGTGGATAGCCCGAAAGGGAGGGAGGCAAAATGATCGTGAGAGTCAAGCATAGCAAAACCGCAGATACTTTTGCTGATCCACCCAAATCGGGATATGAAAATACACCTCAGCCAGATCCAGAGATGCCAAGAACTCCCCTCTGCTTGAATCAAGAGTGCAAGGTTTCCATCTGGAATGGCAAGGGGTCAAGCGCAGGATGCACAAGTACTCATTGACCCACTTAAGGTTTAGAATGGGCTGGAAGGAACAGTCCTTTTTGGGCACCACAAAATAGATGGAGTATCTGCCCTTGCCCCGGCTCATCCAAGGGTGTGGGCACCACCGTCTTTAGGCACAGCAACCTGTACAAGGTGGCCCGCACAGCATCGCTTTTGATCACAGATGCACAAGGGGAGATGAAGGCGGCATCCAGAATCGGCTCTTTGCATTCAAAAACATAGCTGAACTAAATGGTGTCTAGCACCCAGTGATCTTTGGTAACTCGGGCCCATTCCTGAAAGGCAAATCCTATCTCCAACTAGAGCAACCAGGGAATGGGCACCCAAACCTTCACTGTGAAACCTGGGAGGGTCTCCTCTGGAGGGAACAGAGTCCCTGGGCCAACGTGCTCCACAAAAGGACTGAGAATGAGCCCAAAGTACGAAAGCAGAGGGGAAAAAGATTTTCCAGGTCAGTAATGACAAGAGTCCCAAAACACCCGGGGATCCAGCCAGCATGCCCTCAGTGGACAGGCAGAGGCTGACGAGAAAGGTACACCAATCCACTTCACAGGTCCCTTGGACCAGTCTTCCGGAAGAGGGCAAGATTCTGTCTCACTCAAGTCCTTCACCAGCTTCTCCAAATGGGCTCCAAAGAGAAGCTTCCCCTTAAAAGCCAGTTGGGCCAACCAGGTCTTGGGGAGGATGTATCTGCTACCCAGTGCCAAAGCCAAACCCAACACTATGACACCATCCATCAGGGCACCATCCCTGGTCACCAAATGTACCAGGTTATACATGGCATCAGAAAGGAAGGCCATAGTCAACTCCAGAAGAGGGGTAGTATCATCCGGCAGAAGAGACTGAATGCACTGGAGCAGGGCTCGAGACATCAAGCTGATACATACCACCAATTGCAGAATAGTAGCCATCATGGTGAACTAGCTCCTCAACAACAAATCCACTTTACAGTCCAGAAAATTCTTTAAGGTCGATCCGCCTTCCACTGGAATGGTGGTCTATCTAGTAACCGCCCTGACCTGTGCATCCACTTTGGGAATGCCAAACTATTCATCACACCCCTTCTCCAGGAGAGAGTGTAGATCTTCTTCACACTCTAACAGTTTAGGCAGGGGAGAGTCCCACTCTGACCAAATCATATCCCTGATCACATAAGGGAATGGGAATACAGTAGTGGATTTCCACACCCCTTGAAGGAGCTCCTGCTCCATGCCAGAAGTATCTGTCAAGTCAAAGGCGGGTGAAACCTGGCAATCAAAGCCACCAGCTTCTCCTTCCAGAATAGGTGGATCACCTCAGCTTCTTCACAGTCTTCTGAAGTCAAGAGTACTTCTTCATCTACGAGGGTTATTTTTAAAAGTAAGGTCCGATTGGCTGTAGCTTTGTAAACTTTTTCCCCCTGTAGAAACAAGCATGCGTGCCGGCTCCCAGCATGCCTTGTGCAAAAGCAGATGCCATTTGCAGTCATTGCGTCACTTTGTACAGTTTATACTGAGACGTTAAAATGTTTAAGACAATTGAGTGGCCCTCCAACTGTGAAATACGGTCTGTGATTTGGTTTTTGACAGCAAAGACCGTGTCATCAGCGGACATTCATCACCAGATATGTGAGGTGTATGGCCCCAATGCAATGAGTGACAGCAAAGTGCGTAAATGGGTGAGATTGCTCAAGGATGGGCGGGACAAACTGTGCTCACGATGGGTTCCCAGGTTGCTTTCCGAGGAACACCAAAAAAGGAGAATGGCTAGTGCTTTGACATTTTTGATCCGATACAATGAGGAAGGAGATGAACCTTTGGACCACATTGTCAAAGGGGATGAGACATGGGTTTCTCACATGACTCCAGAATCAAAGCGGCATCGATGGAATGGAGACACACGTCATCTCCAGTCAAAGTGAAGCCAATCTCAACCCGCAAGATTATGGCAACTGTGTTCCTCGGAAAGCAGCCTGGGAACCCATTGCGAGAACAGTTTTCTGAACTGCAATTTTTCAGAAACGATTTTGTATAGCACTGATATTGAAACTTGTGGCAATTTCAGTGACAAAGTGGAAATCGTGAATCGCCGTTCTTCATGAATTTTTGCGTCAACTGTGCGCACCAAATCTTCTGTGATTACTGAAGGTCGACCCTATCGCGGTTCATCATGGACATTGTCCCACCCGTCCTTGAACAATCTCACCCATTTACGCACTTTGCTGTCACTCATCGCATTAGGGCCGTATGCCTCACATATCTGGCGATGAATGTCTGCTGATGACACGGTCCTTGCTTTCAAAAACCAAATCACAGACCGTATTTCACAGTTGGAGGGCCACTCAATTGTCTTAAACATTTTAACGTCTCAGTATAACCCGTACAAAGTGACGCTACGACTGCAAATGGCATCTGCTTTTGCACAAGGCATGCCGGGAGCCGGCATGCATGCTTGTTTCTACAGGGGGAAAAAAAATTTACAAAGCTACAGTCAATCGGACCTTACTTTAAAAATAACCCTCGTACATCAGAGTCCAGTACCGAGCCATCTGAATCCATGCCATAGTCAAAATCTCAGACAGCTCCCAGCTGTTTCCCATCTCAAGGGGACGCCCTTTTTGGGGGCGCTTAGTCAAAAGCAATCAAAGAGGGCTTCCACGCTCAGCCTGCCCTGCATGAGACTGCACCTGGGGGCACCCAGAGGGTGCAGGGTCCAAATTTCCAAGCCAGAAGGACCAGGCCTGCTGCAAAAAAGAAAAGAATTCCAGGAAGGACAATCCAGAGTCCAGAAACTTGCCTCTCAGAAATAACCTCCAAACACCAGGGGGCATAGCTATCATAGACCCCTAGAGGACAAGTGGCTCAAAGCACTGTGGCTGGAGCCTCTGGCTGGCTGGATACCCTTACCCACAACATCATCTGTCACTTCCTGCCCTGAGACAGGCAAGGCTGGACTAACTGCATCCCCTGGCTGAGAAAGGGGGAGCATGCCTTCTGGGGACAACTCAGAAGCTGCCCATGCAAGAAGAGCAGAATCCGGAGATGAGGCACCTCGTTTGCCATAGGTCAAACAATGTTTCCTGGAAGAAGATAGAGAGTTAAGGCAAATATCACAACAGTGCACCCGAAAGGTGCACATTAACTGCGCATTTATTGCAACGCACTTTAGAGGCACTAGGGGAGGAACGCGCGTTGGAGCCTCTTGGGAAGAACGTGCACTAAGATCGCATAACCGCAAGGTGCACAGTAGGTAAAAAATGCTACAAATGCATGCAGAAAACAGTGGAAAACCCCCATACCGTGCCAATGGTTACCAGTGGTCCATCCCAAATTGCGTCCCAAAAAGATGGAATCGGAGGTCCCCCAAGGACGAGATCAAGCCTTGGTACTCACCTCCTGAGAGCCCCAGGCAGAGAATCCATGCCTGGTTCAGCTCTCCTCCTCTGAAATTGTTTTACTGGCTTTGCAGCACTGTGTTTAAGGTGACTGGCAGGCAGATCCCTCTGAGAGCCTTCTGCGATCTTCTGGAGAGAGCAAGGGAGGGGGACCGAGGAAGAGGGAGGAGGCACTGAGGTTTTGTGCGGCTGCTGCACACTTCCAGATCTTTCCAAATCCTTCCAATTTATGGTTGCTCAACAGGCTGTTATGATAAGAGCATGGAGCTGAACCAATTTTCCCTCCTCTTATGGATATCAAAAAGACCACAGTCTAGTGGAGCCTCCCACGTCACACTCAAGTGAGTCACCCTCAAGGTTGTCATTCATGAGCATTTAATCAACCTTTTCCTCTCAATCCTCAGATTTTCTTCAGAGAGAAGAAAATCCACCTACCATCTGCTGGAGACAAAGAAATACTGAAGGGACCTCTGGTGGCTGAGGCGAATAGAGGCATGGCAGTGATGTCATTGAAACCTGGGCTTTTCATTGGTTCTCTGTCTCCACCAATCCGCCGGTCAGGGAACATAACCCAGTTGTCTGGACTGGTCTAGCAGGATGACATGGAATTTATGTTATTAATTTTTAAAATCAAACACAGAGGGCAGGATAGGTAAATGCTCCCCTCCCCCCAAAGCTTCCTTTCTCTTTCAAATTTCAATATAAAAGGAGGCAGTGATCCTCAGCAACACCCTCCCATCCAGCTTAAACACCGAAAACAGCATACAAGTTTCATGGAAGGGCGTAAAATAACCTTTAAGTTAGTTCAATCATGCACCATACAAAAAAGCTTCGAAGCAGAGTAAGTTTGAAAAATGTCTTTGATTATGCAAAAAGGAGCAAGTGTCCCTAGACATCTACTATGAAAATGCCATCTCTGTAGATGAGAGTCAAGGTCAAAGGTCTGAGACAGCTATCGGCATATCCAGAGAGTGCTGCTGAATATGCTCTGACCGCCTAGTACCAGGGCGATCCAGGGACAGAGCCAGCATTTATCCGCATCGTCATTGCCACTAATCAGCATAACAGGATAGCAAGTTTCCGATTGAGTTGGAAGAAAGAAGAGAAAAGATGAACTTGGGTTGGGAGCGGGGAGGGGGGAAAGATACGCACACAGCTCAAATCCCCAAACAGATGCAGGGTCTTGAAGACAAACTTGGGAACTGCTGGGCTGAGATATTTCATCTCAAGTTCCAGCAATGCATAAAAAATTAAAAAAAAAAAAATACCCTAACTTTCCAGGATGGCCAGAAACACGTTCCAGGATAGAATACAGACTGTTCTTTCATTAAAATCCAGGCTGCTGTGATTTCTTTGAGACCCCAGACAAGACCAGGCAAGCTCCAGCCAGCGAGAATCAGCCTGCCTGTAGTGCAGGTGCCAGCACTGGGGGGGGCTCGAGCACCCCCAACAGCAAGCAAACTCCTTCGCTGTGCTCAGGGAGGGCTAATTTATGTGGAGTTTAGCATCCCCCAGATTGTTTTAGAAAGTTGAGTCCTATGGCCTGTGGCATATACAGCTATCAGCTTGCTCCATTTTTATTTGGTGGTGGTGGGATGGGATGGGATGAAGGGGTAAAAGAGGGGAATGGGAAATAAGAGAGGACTGGCTCCATCTGCTCCTTTTGACTAGAGTTGTAGTCACCAAGTCATGTCTTAAGCCATACTAAAAAATCAGATGCCCTCAGATCCAAAATTGGGAAGATCTATTTCAATACGCACTGGTATTTAAAATAAAAAAATGTCTTCGTGCACAGCATTTGGAAGGCTAACCCCACCTCTCCCCTTCCCTCCCAATATCCACCGAAGTCAGTGCAGGAGACAAAACACCAGACTATCAATACACTGAAAGTTTGAGATTTTATGTATAAAACTTTTTTTTTTTTAAATTACTGAGCTTCGACGTAGTTCTCCGTTAATATAGTTGGCATCCTGTGTTCATGTACAACAAACATACTTACCCATACAGGTAATGTAACAGTTCGCAAACTGAGTACCTTAAGACATTAACAAGAACATCAAGTCTAAACAGTACAGTAGTGCCTATATCATCCCTCTACCCCCATCCTCCCTCATCCCTTGGCATCCAATTAACCTTATATTCATATAGAGTTAACTAAGGAGCTCTGCGAGTCTTCAGCTGTCCTGAATTAATCTGCTCTAGGCTGATCTCTGAAGCTAAGCAAGGTTGGAATTGTCTAGTACTTGGATGAGTGATGACCTTGGAATACGAGGGGCTGTAAACTCGCTGCGTGGAAGAAAGGCCTGGTGATCTACTTCCGGTCACATCTTCCCAAAAAAGACCCAGGGGCTGAGTCACCAGGAGTCAGTTTTGACTCAACAGTACACATTGTATTGCAAGGAGCTCCATAAACATGAGCTCAACGACATTAAGTTTCCACGATATGAGAATCTTTCGGCTTCACCAAATACCCTGCACATTGTGTGGAGAGCCAGATTCCACAGCTTTGACTTTCAACACCCAAAGGAGGTGCACACAGAATCTAGGATACATTTTATAATGAACATTCCTTAGTTGGACGCTTTCATCCCCTCTCACTATCCCCCTCTTGGAAATCATCTTCTATGAATTCTTTCCATAAATCCCATTCCCATGCCCATCTCGCCACCATGTGCCTAAAGAGAGAAGGGTTATAGCCCTTCATTTAGCTCTTATAAAATTCCACAATCACATCTTTTTCCAGTTTGCACATAGGCCACATCTTGCCAAAAGCTGTTGGTTCTAAAGCCCTCCTCCCTATTACTGACCAATAGGGTATTGGCATAGTTCCGAACCTGCCAGTAGAAACATCAGTCTTTTCACCCTTCTATTGTGCTTTCAGGTTGTCAAAATTCCTAATCTGACATTCTCCATCCTCAAAGTGATGATGGACCAAACATAACCCTTTATCCCCTCCTCCCCACTTGCCTGTACACCCTCATTACTAGGAAACAAATCTGCATTGCTCCTGATAAGTAATAAGTAAGGGGGAGAGAAGAACAAGATCTTAAATCTCCTCCAGGCCGAGTGAACAGAACTAAACATTGGATCGTTCTTGACGTCTTATGGCAATGCTAGAGATTTAGTGTGTAGCATACAGGACAGTGCATAAGGTGTTGCAGGTCATCCCTCCAGTTCTAGATCACAATATTCTGAGGGTCTTCCACCCAATTGTGAGCTTGGCATAGTAGCCAGGCCATGTTTTAGCCCTTTACATTGGGGAGATGTAATCCTCATTCCTCCTCCAAAGCTTGCATCTTTGCTAATGCTATCCTGGTCTTCCAAACAGCCCACAAGAACTTGGGCTGCATACCATTCTAGTGTTTTAAGGTCTTGCGCTGTTAGCGCAATCGGTAAATTCTGTAACATCTATAGCCATTTAGACAGCAGAATTATCTTTACCAATTGCACTTGCCCACTCAAAGATATAGTCAGAGAAGTCCATGAGTTCATAAATGGTAATTAGGCCTTACCTGCTAATTGCTGTTCCTGAAGGAACGACAGTCCAGTCCCTTACTTCTGGGTTGCGCAACCCTTCCAGCAGCTTGGAGGCTGAGCCCAACCTTTTTGGGGATGGAGCGGTATAAATACCACTGGGACCACCCCCTAACTCCAGTATTCGAATGAAAAAGCAGACATAACAAACTTTCGTAACCGAACTATATAGCTATAACACCTCAAGAAAATTGACTATAACTAAAAACTCTTTTTTTTTTTTTTTTTTTTTTGGAATGGCATGGGAAAGGATGGGAGGGATGGCCCCGGACGGAGGGGGGGTGCCGGGGCTAGCCGCACCTGGCCTGGGTTCGTTCCGATGCTTCCGACTAAACAATACTCTTAACTTCAGCCGGAAATGGGAGGGATCAGGGACTGGACTGTCGTTCCTTCAGGAACAGCAATTAGCAGGTAAGGCCTAATTACCATTTCCTTATCGTCACTCCAGTCCAGTCCCTTACTTCTGGGATGTACCCGAGCAGTTCAACCCTGGGTGGGATCCGGCATACCGGAACGAAGAACCGCCAGGCCAAACCGAGCGTCCGCTGCACTCTGGACGTCCAACCTGTAGTGCTTGGTGAAGGTGTGGAGGGATGACCAAGTCGCCGCCCTACAGATATCCAGCGGAGGAACTAGGCTGAACTCCGCCCAAGAGGTAGCCTGAGCCCTCGTGGAATGTGCTCGCAGGCCCACGGGAACTTGCTTCCCCTTCAGGATATAGGCGGAGGCGATTGCCTCCCTGATCCACCTAGAGATGGAGGCCTTGGCCGCCGCCTCCCCTTTGTGCGGTCCCCCGAACTGGATGAATAGGCGTTCGGATTTTCTGAAGGGCGCTGTGCGGGAGAGGTAACGCTTCAGGGTCCTGCGAATGTCTAGTAGGCGAAGCTTGTCATCCCCAACTTCCCGCCCTCTTCCGTTGCGCAGGCCGGGAGGGTAATTGTCTGGTTCACATGGAAAGGGGAGGTGACCTTGGGTAGGAAGGATGGAACCGTGCGCAGCACCACTTTATCCTTGAGGAAGGACAGAAAGGGGGGCTGCGAGGACAGCGCTTGTAGTTCCGAGATTCTTCTGGCCGAGCAGATGGCGATAAGGAAAACTGTCTTCAGAGTTAAGTCTTTTAGGGAGGCATTCCTTAATGGCTCAAAGGGATTCCCGATTAAGGTATTTAGTACAAGGTTAAGGTCCCAAGGGGGGATGACTGACCTTCGTTGTGGTCGTAGCCGTCTAACTGCCCTTAAAAACCTTGCGACGTCCGCGTGGGCCCCTAGGGGCTTGCCTCGGACCTTGCCCCTGTAGCAAGCGATGGCCGCCAGCTGGACCCTTAAGGAACTGTGGGCCAGACCCTTGTCAAACCCTGCCTGCAGGAATTCCAGGACCTCCGGAACCGAGGCCGAGAGTGGTTTCCTTCGGCGCTCCGCGCACCAGGATTCGAAGATGCGCCAGACCCTCACGTAGGAAAGACAGGTCGAGCGCTTCTTGGCCTGTAGCAGAGTCGAGACTACTGCCCCTGAGTACCCTCGTTTCAGGAGCCGTGCCCTTTCAATAGCCAGGCCGTAAGCGAGAACCGATCCACGTGTGGCATCAGTACCGGGCCTTGCCTTAATAGGTCCCTTTTGCAAGGGAGCCGCCACGGCTGGTCGACGATCATTCTCACCAGGTCCGCATACCAGGGTCGGCGAGGCCAGTCCGGGGCTATGAGGATTACCAATCCCTGGTGAGACTCTACCCGCTGGAGTACTTTTCCGATCAGAGCCCAAGGCGGGAATACATAGAGAAGACCCTCCGAAGGCCACTTTTGGGACAGGGCATCCAAGCCCTCGGACATTCTTTCCCTCCGCCGACTGAAGAATCTGTCCACCTTGGCTGACGAGAACCGTGCCATGAGGTCCATGACTGGCACTCCCCACCGAGCTACTATTTGCTTGAAGGTCTCCTGTTCTAGTTCCCACTCCCCGTGGTCTATCTTGCACCTGCTGAGGAAATCGGCCGTGACGTTGTCCGTTCCGGCCACGTGCTGTGCTGATAGCGCCTGCAGATGGATCTCCGCCCACTGTAAGAGGGTGTCCGCCTCCTTTTCGAGAGCGGGGCTGCTGGTGCCTCCCTGGTGATTGATGTAGGCCACCGCGGTGACATTGTCGGAGAGGACGCGAATTGCTCTTCCTTGAACTAAGTTCTCGAGTGCTTTGAGCGCCAGGGTGACGGCCCGCAATTCCAGTCTGTTGATGGGCCATTGCGCTTCCAACGGTGTCCAGAGACCCTGGGCGAACTGAGCTTGGCAGTGTGCCCCCCAGCCCGAGAGGCTGGCATCCGTTGTCAACAGTATCCACTGAGGGGGTTCGAGAGGCATCCCGCGGCCCAGGTTCCTTGGGTTTCTCCACCAGTAGAGTGCCTGTTTGGTCCGCGGAGCGCACGGTAACTGTCGAGAGAGCGGGTGATGCTGGGGAGACCACCGCCGCAACAGAGAACGCTGCAATGGGCGCATGTGGGCCCTGGCCCATGGTACTACTTCTATTGCCGCCGCCATTGTTCCCAGAAGTTGAAGATAATGCCACGCCGAGGGGCTTCTTCTGGCTAGAAACTGAGAGACTAGGAGCCTTAGATCCCTTGATCTCGTTCGTGACAAGAAAACTCTTCCGCTGTTGGTGTCGAATCTTGCCCCGAGGTACTCGAGTTCCTGGGAGGGAGTCAGTCTGCTCTTCGTACGATTGATGACCCAACCCAAGTTCTCTAAAACCTGGATTACTCTGGCCGTTGCCGAGAGACTTTCTTCTTCGGATTTTGCCCGGATTAGCCAATCGTCCAAGTAAGGATGAACTAATATGCCCTCCTTCCGAAGGTAGGCCCGCTACCACCACCATTACCTTGGTGAATGTTCTGGGAGCCGTGGCTAGGCCGAATGGAAGGGCCTGGAATTGAAAGTGGCCTCCTGGTACCGCGAATCTCAGGAACTGCTGATGGGACTTCCTGATTGGGATATGCAGATAGGCTTCTGTCAAGTCGAGGGAGGTTAGGAACTCTCCTTCCCTTACGGCTGCTATGACAGAACGTAGAGTCTCCATCCGGAAGTGGGGTACTCTGAGGCAGCGATTTACTTGTTTTAGATCCAGGATCGGCCGAAGGGAGCCTTCCTTCTTTGGTACCACGAAATAAATTGAGTACCGACCCGATCCTCGCTGTTTTGGTGGAACGGGGATCACCGCCCCGAGAGCTAATAGGCGTGCGAGAGTTGCCTCCACCGCCGCCCTCCTTGAAGGAGAGCCGCAGGGAGAGCGGACAAAGGCCGGAGGGATTTGTTCTGAGAATTCGAGAGAATAGCCCTCTTTGATCACTTCTAGGACCCATTGATCGGACGTGACCCGGGACCAGGCGGGAAGGAAGAGCCTGAGGCGACCCCCTATCGGTTGCCTTCCCTCCTGGGCCCCCAGTTTCTCATTGTTTTCTGGAACCTGAGAAGGAGGAAGAGGCTGTTCCGAATCCTCGGCCAGCTCCCCGGAACCCTCGGTAACCTTGTCCCCTTGAGGGGAAACGGGTCTTGGAAAAGGGGGCTGACCTGGCTGGACGAAACCGCCGTGGTTCCTTAGGCTGGGTACGTAAAGGGGGAAGAGAGCGCCCCTGTTTTTGTCTGTCTTCTGGGAGCCTGCCCCCCTTTGACTCCCCCAGGTCCTTAATTAGCTTTTCCAAATCTTCGCCAAACAACAGTTTCCCCTTAAAAGGAAGTCGGCTCAGGCGCGCCTTAGAGGAAGCATCTGCTGCCCAATTCCGTAGCCAAAGGTAGCGCCTAGCCGCCACCACCGAGGCCATGTTCTTGGCTAGGCTTCTGATTAGATCATACTGACTATCCGCCAAATAGGCTGCTCCGGATTCCACCTTAGTCGCGTTGGCCTGCGCTTCGGCCGCTGATCCCTCTGTTGACTGGATCTGTTGTGCCCACCTTAAGCAGGCCCGAGCCACCCAGGCTCCTGATACTGAGGCCTGCAAGGCAAGAGCGCTGACGTCAAAGGCTTGTTTCAGGAGCGTATCCAATTTCCTGTCTTGAGCATCCCTTAGGGCCGAGGCTCCCTCCACTGGGATAGTGGTCTTCTTGGTGACTGCTGATACCGCCGCATCTACTCTGGGGGACTTCAGCAGTTCTTTATCTGGCTCAGGGAGAGGGTAGAGACGAGACATAGTTCGTACCCCTCGCAGGCCTGACTCTGGTTGATCCCATTCCTCTTGTATCATCTGACGTACCACTCTGTGAACCGGGAAAACTTTCTGGGACCTTCTGACGGCCTGGATTAGGGGATCCTCTAGTGCCTCGTCCTCTGTTGGAGAATCTGAGGTAACGTTGAGGGCTTTTAGGGACTCGTTGATTAGAGAAGAGAGCTCTTCTCGGCGGAACACCCTGACAATGCGAGCATGGTCCTCCTCCGGGATCTCCCCTTCTTCCAGCTCCTCGTCTTCCTCCTCTAAGTCCCTTTCGGAACCCTCCTCCTCTGGAGTGCCCTGAGACAGGGGAGGGAGAATCTCTTCACTCATTAGCCTGGAGCGCTTGTGGGGTATCCCTGAGTCCTGACCGCTAGCTCTCCTAGGCTTGTCTAATCTGGCTTCTGCTGGCGGACCTGTATTGCCTGGGCCAAGCCCCTGCCTGCGCATGCAGTAAGCTTGGTGAAGCAATAGGACGAAGTCTGGGGAGAAGAGCTCTCCGGCCCCTCCCTCCAGCGTGGCACGGGATAGAGGGGGGGAGAGAACCTCTGTGCTAGTAGCCGGAGGTAACTGAGCCCCCCCTTCGGCTTCCAGGGCTTCCCCAGGGACCTGAGGTGTTTGTGACATGGTCAAACTGATTTCCTGCTCTACAGAGGTAGACGCTGCCGCACATGGCCTGCAGACTCCTGTCTCTGTGGGGGTGCCCCTCCGTGTGCCACAGGATGGGCACTTTGCCTTGGTGGCCATGCTTTCCCGTCGGCTCCGAAGGCTGTGCTTAGTGGCAGGGCTAAGCAATTGGCTGTATGAGAAAAAAGGGGCCCAAACCCAAAACCAAATTCCAAATCAAGGCAAAGCAGGGAACCCCCTCAATGGGAAGGGACTGAAGCTTATCCTGAGAAGCCTTAACCCCCAAGGCCCGATTATTTTTAGGAAACAATCCTATAAACACCTTTTTAGCTGAGACAGTAAGAAATTAAATAAAGGTAAATAAAATTAAAAACAACTTTTAAAACAATTTTGAGAATCGCCGTTGAAAGAGTCCAAGACCCCTTTGTCCCCTAAGGGAAGTACTTGCGGTTTGCCGGTCCTGGGCCTGGTGCAGTGTCTACCACCCGGAGGCTCAACACGTGGTAGGCCCCACCACGTGGAGCCTGAGCCGGGGAGACTGAGTGTGCTCCTGGCGCCTGGCGGAGCTCCGGTGCTGAGTCCGGCGCTGATTCCCCCTGCAACACGTGTGCGATCGCCGTCTGATCGCACCGTGTGGAATTTGAACTCCGTGTATCGTGCCGTTCGCCTCCGCGGTCACACGCGTTGGGCCGGGACGGGCAGGTCGGCGTTGCAGCCTCTAGCGCTCAGCCACCTTCTGGGCTTCGGCGCGAGGCTGTTTCCCCCCAAGGAGGTAGCAATCGTCACCCTGGAAGCTGGGCAAAGCAGAGCACCTCCTCTGTGCCGCAGATCCGCAAAATGCTTTGCGAGTGCCGGGTCCGGTCGGGCGGGGGGGGGGGGGGGAGGGGGAAGGTAAGTCTTAAAGGAGCAGAGCTAAGGAATCAAGGTAACTAAACTTTCAAATGAAATAAAACAAACACTTAAGCAAGATTAAGCATATTAAATTAAAGTAAAATTAAAGTAAAGTTAAATTAAGATTAATAAGTGAAGGCAGGACTCCAGTAAGCCCAAGGCTTACGGAACCCTCCAGCTGCTTGGAGGCTGAGAATACTGGGGTTAGGGGGTGGTCCCAGTGGTATTTATACCGCTCCATCCCCAAAAAGGTTGGGCTCAGCCTCCAAGCTGCTGGAAGGGTTGCGCAACCCAGAAGTAAGGGACTGGACTGGAGTGACGATAAGGAACACCTAATTCATGCATCAACTGTGGTACCTTACTGCAGTCAATTGACAAGGAGCGGTCAATTCCAAATATCTGAAGGACACTCTCACACATTTTAGGGGTAACATATCACCCTACCGTGTCTCCACCTTATCCTTCAATCCCAAAGCAGAGGATTTCCCAGTTGACCCATAAGGCTGTCTTAAACTGGACAGCCACCCAGGTCTACTCCCTTCATCCCAGAGTCCTGCATTCATTTAGTTTTGGGCAATCGGTTCAATGTAAAGTACAAATAGTGCTGGGGACAGGGTCAAGCACCCCTTTTTAAAACAAAGCATCCATTGGTAAGGACTGCACTAGCAGTTTAGCATAAAGCACTTGGATCCATTTGACTATAATTTCCTTCAATGCCATAGTTTGTCATGATGAACCACAAGTGCTCTCATGAGACAGTGTTGAATGCCATCTTTATATCAAAGCTAGCCAATAGTGCTTCTTGAGAGCAACTGTGTGCCTGTTAGATTTCTGCTAACATGGACCGTGCATTGGTCACTGCGTTTCTGCCTTTAACAAAGCATTTGAAGTATTCTGGCATTTTCCCTACTGGCAACAGTCCATCAGCTTTGCCCTTAAGGTGATGTCCAGCACACACGGGCCACTTTCTAAAGAGTTCTGATCACTTGTCTTGTTCATTTAAAAAGATACAAAGAGGGCGAAAGGGGATTCTCCAACTGCTTTTCCTTCTATAAACCAACAAATATAAATGAATTTTGTTTTGTTTTTAAAGCTGGATTCAATAGGGAGTTCCCACCTCCCTCATAACTAATTCACAGTCATCCTCCAATGCTCTTAGGATAAGAAGTTACTAACCACTATCATCTTGGCGCAGCCACCGAAAGGGAAAGCAAATGTCACATGTCAACTGAGCTTCCGACATGTTCCAGCTTCCTTTTCTGATCGCTCAGCACAAAAGTGCAGAGTTGGATTCTCTGCACTGCAACTAAATGGAGGACAATCTATCTCAGAGCCCACTTTCAAACAGAACCTCATATCCTACAATACTGGGGTTCTCAACCCAATCTTTGGGACATCCCCCACCAGTCAGTTTTTCAGGATATCTATTATGAGGGTAACTTTATAAAACCCCGCACAAGTAACTTGCCTTGCTATGTGTGCATTTGGGGCCTATTTGATGAAGTAAAGTACGCACGCGCTTCAGTTTACAAAATAGGGGGGGGGGGGGCACTGATGCACCTTAACACAGTCACCGGCAGTTATGCCCGCTCTAGAGCAGGTGTTAATGCCCACACGTAGATGGGGCAAATATACGCACAAGTTAAATTATTTTAAAATATATGCATGTAAATTTAGGCCCCTGTCTATGCTCTATCCTTGTGCACACCCAAACTGAAAGTTTATGCGATGGGATTTGCACACACACCTACAAAACAGCAACCACCTAAAGCACATGCCCAAGCGCCCATTCATGTGCGAAAGCCCTTTAAAACAAGGACTCGCGCGTAACTTTCTTCACAGCCCTTCTAAAACTAGCCTCAATGAGCATGCATGAGGGATTTGCATACAATGGAAGCAGTGCATGCAAATTAGCTCATGCATATTCATGGTGGATATCCTGAGAATCTGACTGGCTGAGAGCATCTGAAGTTCTAGGCTGAGAACCTCTGCTGTAACGTAATGCAGAAGCTAGTTCAAAGTGAGCAAAAATATTCCCCACACAAGCAGTCCGGCAGTTTTCCTGTGAGAAATGAATCCTGGTGGCATTAATATCAAAGTGGCTGTCCGCTTCCTCATAGCACCAGCTTCCTTGTTTCTTCGGGATACTTTATTGCCCGATATAACTTTCTACCTTTTAAGAGTGTGGGGAGGGAGAATGAAAAGTCATTCAGTCATTCGCCTTTTATTATGCTAGCACATACCCCTTGTTTCTTAGAAATCCTCCTTCCCATACCCATATGGGGCTCTGGCAAGGAAGAGAAATGCCCAGATTAATTCAAAAATACAATGTGAAATAGCAAAGCGCTTTCAAGAGAATCTGACATTTAATATCTCAAGGGAGCAGCTATAAAGCAGAATGGAAAAGTTAAGATCAACTGCAGTGTGTGCAAAGTGTAACTTCCAGCTTAAAGCAGAAAACAAATTTTACTAGGCCCATCGCTCTGCCAGCATCCTTCTGGTCAATGTTTCTAACATAATAAGTTTAAGACACATTTTACAATGGAATGTCCAGGTGCAATCTGGGACGTCAAAACCAGAACATCTGAAAAAACAAAACACGCAGGCACGTGCAAGTTTGGGCACGATTTCAGAAACGTGGACGTGCCCAATATGGATGTCTACAGGACATCTACATAGATGTCCCCGGAATAGCATCTTGGAATGTGGACATCTAACAGCATAATGGTAAACGTTGTGGGGTGGGAGTGGGGTGGCCAGGGTTCAAATCCCAGTGTGGGTCTTTGTGATCTTAGTCTAGTCACTAAACTCTACAACTCTCTGGATGTTTTAAGGCCAAACAAGCACTTTCCTGGTGCCTATTCATGTCTGCAGCAGGTATCAATGTGGACACGCCCACAGATGCCCTCATTGTTCCCGGAATCGAACGGAGGTGTGCAAGTTCATAGCACCTCCCCGGACATGCCCCTACCACACCCCCTCGCCTACTTGAATGTCCCTGCATCAGAGACGTCTGCAAACATCGCTTGTGGAATGACTGTGGAGACGTCTCCGTGATTTTGTCGTCAACGTGCACGTCTTCAGATGTCCTACATCACAACTAAGCCTTTTAAAAATGACCTCCACAGTAAATGTTGACAAATAAAGACCAGCATGGTCCATCTAGTCTGCCCAGTAAGGTGGCTAAAGTTGTACTTGCCACTCTGCAGGTTACTGCCCTCTATGCCTTTTAGGGTTGTACCCTAAACAAAGGCACATCAGTTGTAGTGCAGGAAGAAGGAAAGATTTCACAACTGCAGGGACTGGTAGCTATACCCTTGTCAAAAATGCTTTCGCAATGAGGACGGGTTGGGGGAGATAGAGGAGGGATGGCGATCCACACTCATTGCATACAATGAGACAGTACATTTTGGAGAGCAAAGCCCCCCAGCTCCTGACCTGAAGTTGGCTAATGGCACTGCTAGAAAGTGACATGGGTTGAACACCTGCTTTCTGGCATGGAAAACAGGGAGGTAAGGTTGTATTGACTCATAAAAAAAAAGTGGAAAACCAAAATCGTCTTAAAGAGAGTCAAAAAAGGGATGTTTTTCCGGTACAGATGAGATCGGAGGGAATCTGCTCTCCCCTGAGCCATCACATTATTAAACCTGCATTTTTTGCCCCTACATTCCTGATACTGGAGAATACTTGAGTCAGTAGGATGCCAAAGGTGCAAAAAGCACGGCCTGACAAAACTATTAAAGAAATGTACACCGACAAAGTGAAAAAAATCCCTCCCATCTGACTCGGGATCCAGCACAGCAGAGGAGGCAGATGAACCGTCTGAGGGCGGGAGCTCTGACCTCGAAGGGACTGACAATCTAGCACTGTCCTGCAGGAGATCCGTAGCTCTAAAGCTGAAGTAATAGCGACCTTCACTGCTAGTTCTGCAGAGCGCTTTGACTCAGTGACTTCCCAGACAGTGGAGGTAGAACAGCGTGTTAGCACAGTGGAGAACAGAGAAATCCGGACGGTAGAGGCGATCACTCGGCTGAAAAAAGCAATGTGGTGGCTTGAAGACAAAGCCAAAGATCGCGAAAACCGAGATAGAGCCAAATATTTTGGTGACTTCGGTGTCACCGAAGGAGCAGAGCTCTCTGATGTACTGGGTAAAAAATCTGCTTGATGCTCGTTTTCCCGCCAAAATCGCCTCCCCATCATACGAGATCGAACAAACACACCAGGAGACTCGGCCCTGTCCTGGGCCAGGGAAGTGGCCATGTGTGATCATTATTCGCCTCCTGCGATACCAAGAGAAGGAGCACATTATCATAAAAGCACGCAAATCTAAATCTGTCGCCTATAAAAATTGGACAATTTCTCTTTTCCCCGACATGAGTGCTGAGACAGTGCGGAAGCACAAAGCTTCACTTCAATATAAAGATGCCCTTCTCAAAGCAGGTTTGCGTGCTACCATCTGGTTCCTGGCCAGATTAACTATGTGGATATGGGGTAAGAGGCGCTTTCTCCGTTCCCCAGAGAAAGTGAAGGCACTCTTAGAGGCTGAGCGGGAGACTTCATCAGTAGACATGGACAGGAGCACCACCGACAGTGTGATGGTATGTCGGGTTAGTGGCGATGTGTCGCCGGCACAAACTGAAGACCTCTCTCTATCATCGCTCTGTGATCGCTGAGGTGTCAGCTACCAGTAGTGAGCTGCAAGGAGGACTCGATTCAAGTGGACTAGTCAAGGTGTGACTGAACATAGTTGCTCACGGCTCTGTCTTTGCCCTTCCACAGGTGGAGGATGTATGTATTTGTCCCATGGAAGTCAGCGACCATGGTATAGTTTATTTGTTGTTGGATCTGGGCTGTGGGCCATAGCGGGTGGGGGGGGGGGGCAACAGTGATGGGCTAATGTCCGATTAATCCAGGAAGCGGGGGTACAGCCGCTGATGTGTCAGTGGTGGCATGATTTTCTCTCCACCAATGACATTGTGGCATTTCTGCCAAGCTGCTGTGGAAAACAGATAAAGTGTATCCGAGGGGACCCCTTTTACATTTGGACCCCAGGAGGAAGCAACAGCGGGAGGCTGAACTAGCTCAGTTGCAGGCCCAATTAGAGAAGCTGCAGGCTGAGCATAAATGGTCCGGGAATTGTAAGGTATATATCCGGCTGTTGGAGGTTAGGTGACAAATTTATTCCACTGAGTGTGAAAGATTGGAATTCCTCCAGAAACTGTCCAAGCGTAACTTTCTGGAGTATGTTGGGAAAGCAGGGAAGTTGTTGGCTTGGCAACTTCATAGGAAATGTAGCAGTTGCTTTTTAAGTGCAGTTTATGATTCTGACTGAGTGCTCCGCAAAGATAGTTTAGGAATTTCCCAAGCATTTAGAGACTTTTACTCTAGTCTTCGTCAAAGACATTGGTGGAGTTGGCGGACATTGGCACCTTCTTGGATAGAACTCAGCTTCCTGAGCTGTCAGAACAGCAGCGAGTTCTGTTAGATCAGGATATTACTGCATTGGATATTATTCTAG
This sequence comes from Ichthyophis bannanicus, assembly GCA_033557465.1. Classification (NCBI taxonomy): domain Eukaryota; kingdom Metazoa; phylum Chordata; class Amphibia; order Gymnophiona; family Ichthyophiidae; genus Ichthyophis; species Ichthyophis bannanicus. The sequence continues at coordinate 63,377,493 of CM066045.1, forward strand.
CTATAGACTCGTTGCCCTGAGTAAGGCAATGGAGTTGGATGGATTTCCTATGGAATGGTACAAGGGGCTAAAGGTCTCTCTGGCCCCCGTGTTGCAACGTGCCTTAAATGATGCCTTGCAAGTGGGTGCTCTGCCCCTGATGATGTATGATGCGGAGATCTCTTTAATCCCCAAAGGAGGCAGGTCACCCGATGAATGTGGTAATTATCACCAGATCTCGCTGTTAACGATGACGTGAAGATCTTCGCCCAGATTCTTGCCAGCAGATTAGGTAATGTCAACTTGACGCCAATTCACCCAGACCAGACTGGATTTATCAGGGGTAGACAAATTACGGACAATGTCCGGAGACTTAATACCATCCTGCACACGACAAAGACATCGAAGTCCGCCTGTTGTATTTTTCTAGATACCGAAAAAGCCTTTGACCATGTTGAATGGGCATATCTTTTTGCAGTTTTGGCCCGGTTCGGTTTGGGTGAGTGATTTGTGGGCTGGGTGTGGGCCCTATATGTAGCTCCTAAGACTCAGGTGGTGGTAAATGGTGTCCGATCTGATATCTTCCTGCTCCATAGAGGAACATGTCAGGGCTGCCTCCTCTCTCTGCAACGTTTTACGCTGGCGACTTAGCCCCTGGCTTGCTTCCTGCAGATGGCTCCAGATATTAAACCAATAACTATTGGCTCTTTCCCCCATCACATTTTACTCTATGCGGATGATACCTTGGTCTTTTTGGAAGACCCTGAGATATCCTTAGTGGATCTGATACGGCTTTTGCAAGAGTTTGCCTCAATCTCAGGTTTTAAAGGTAAATTTGGAGAAGTCAGAGGTTATGGCTCTAGGTGGGTGCCCATTTCGGTTGGCAGCCAATTTGGTGAAATATCTTGGAGTGAAGGGATCCTCTAGGGTAGAGGAGCTTTTTTCTCTGAATTATTCTCCCTTAATTGCTGCTATTCGAGAGGATCTGAGTCACTGGCAAGATCCCACCTTGGGATGGCTTGGCCGTGCTGTGACCTTGAAAATGGTTGTCCTTCCCAAATTTTTATATATGGTTTTCACAGTTGCTCATTAAGTTGCCTGCTGCCTTTTTTGTGAAACATGCTTCCGTCAGTTTGTGTAGAACATGCCCAAAGCAAGGATTGGCTAGAATCGATTGGTGTGGGTCACTGAAGATGGCGGTTTGGGTTTTCCTAAGCTCTTGCTATATTATCATGCAACTATCCTCCGTAGTTTGCGGTATCATTATGTTCACCTTCTGGATGTGCATTGAGTGCCCGTGGAGAGAGGTTGGATGGCGCCCAGGTTGATTTTTGAAATTGAGAGTACAGGAGGGGAATTAGTGAAAGGTTATATCTTCATAGACCCAATGGACCAACTGATGGCACAGATGCATAAGAAAGGAGGAGTCAGTGATACTGTCTTTCTGGACACCAAGATTGCGGACTTTCACCCCTTTCGTGGACCTGATTTACATTACGGCATAGTTGGAATATGAATGACATCTCGTTTTAAGGATTTGATTGAAGGGGGCTCCCTTATGAGCCTGAATCAATTGAGCAGGATGGGGGGGGGGTTGCCATGGCTGACTGGCAGCGGCTCCATAGTTGACACCATCAATGTGCCCATAGCACTACATGTCCACAAACAATTTAAACTGCTACAGCAAGCATACTTTACCCTGGTCCGCTTACAACGACTGGGACTGCGGGAGATGGACTTGTGTTGGCCATGGTGTCCTTTTATCATATTTGGTGTGAATATCGGGGAGGGGGGGTCTCAAGCTTCTGGCAACAGGTTATGGAATTGATTAACTCTATCATGGACTCTGGGCTTTTGATCAAGCTAGCAGTCTGTCTGTTAGGATATGGGGCTCGCCTCCATGAGATTGTGGGCGGTTGCGGTGGTCTTGTTGACTTGTTTCTGGTTGCAGCCCAGATGGTCACTGCGCATCGATGGTGAAGTGAAACAGGACTGGGACTTATGGACTGGAGAGTATGGGTAAATGAGCTATTTGTCATGGATAATCTTTCCTATATGCTCAAAGGACAACAAGATCCTTTTGACTGTTTGTGGGACTTTTATCTTTGATGGATTGCTGGACAATTGAGTCCGGATGTTTGATTGGGACAGTCAATTATAGTTTTCTGTCTATGGTTGGAACCCTCTTCTCTGAAATGACTTCTCATGGTTTTCTACCCCCCTCATGGTCCTCTTTCTAATATTTTCCACTTTACTGAAGACAGTTCAGTTGGTTGTCACTGGACCAGATGATTCCTTCTCCCCGACCTCGTCGCCATTTCCTTTGCCTCTGGTGTTTCAGGCACCATTGTGTAGATACATCCTAGTATATTTTATTTTGTTCTCCTTTTTTTGTTGTAATTACCTTCTTATATTGTCTTCTTTTCTTATATTTGATGATGCTGATATGGGTTGTATAAGGTTCATTATCCCAATGTTTAACTATATACTATTACTTTATAATACCCTTTGGGCCCGATTTTCAGTTGGGCAGGCTATGCACTGTGTTGGCACATAGCCTGCCCGCTGACTCCCTTAACCTGGATTTTCACTTCTGCGGCAACAGAAGTGAAAATCCGGGTTTGGCTGGACATGCCAGCAGCCGCAGTGGTTGAACGTGTAGCAGCGATTTTCGATGCTACCTGCTCAGCCCCTGCGCCTGAAAGATAGCCCTCTGCACCTAAAAGATAGGCGAGGGGCTAAGCTGGTAGCATCAAAAATCGCTGCTATCCGTTTACCCTTTCCTCCACCCCCACTCTGCCCCGGAAACCCCCAACACGCCATGATGCTAACCACGCATAGCATCTGGGCACATTAGAGACTTATCCGGGATTTTCCAGAGGCACTACCCGTGAAGGTGTCTTTGGAAAATCTCAGATAAGGCATTTACCCGTGTAAATGCCTTCGAAAATGCCACCCTTTATTTATGATGTATTGTACAATTTGAGTATTCTGCTGTATTGTTCTTGGTTGCTACTCTTTGATGCTAAATTTGCAACGAGCTCCTCATTTATATAAATAAAGTTATACAATTTTAAAAAAAAAGTCAAAGAAGATGAGCAAAGCCAATAACTGTTTAAAGATGCACCATTAATATTCTGTCAGCTTTAGAAAAATGCTTTCTTCGTACCCTATTATGGTACTGGATGTCCAGTTTTACTTATTATTGCAGTTCTTTCTGGCTGAGCCAATATAAGGGGACACAAGAAGGTCAGTCCATGCAGCCTGTCAGTCATTGGCCAGTGGATGAGTGCAGGGCTGCTTGGAGACAGAGGCTCCACTTGATCGGCAAGCAATTTCCATGTTTTTTCTTCACGTGCCCTTTCTAAGTATCTAATCATAGCCGCCCCCCCCCCCCTTCCCCCCAACCAAGGAAGAGGTGAATCTTTTCTGAGCCTTTAGGAACACTCTCCTGGCACTCTGCCGGGCAAATATTTAAACAGAGAAAACACCTACTCATTGCCCTCACTTCCCACTAGCAGGTTACAACACGGTTATAATCTCACCTCAAACATCAGCACTCTTTAGAAGCCCAATGTTACTCATTATTTTTAAATCTACCCGAAGGAGCACAAGTCCCAGAAAAATGAACAGCAATTCATTATGGAAAAAAAGCATCAAGGTTGTGTGAAATACTAGAGCTTTGAAGCCTGATGAAGTGTGGACTGCAGTTCAAATCCCATCTCTGCTAATGAATGACGACCTTGGGCAGATCACTGCAACTTCTCTGTATCCCAATTTATCCTACATATTGGATAATAAAAAAACATTCCTTCTCCAATACCCCCAAAGCTTGCATGAAAGCCGGGCATTAAAGACTAGGTAAGATAAAAGGATAAAGTGAGGTTTGAAGAGATGGATTGACAAAAAGCAAAAATTGTGCATCTTTGCTCAAATCTTCACAAATGACATTGACTAAGGTCACAGAGGACACCTCAGTAGGGTTGCCAGCCAGTTTCAACTTTTCAGGTCAGGCTGATCCATGGCTGGTTTTATCTCATGCTTGCAGGGGCTTGTAGCCTTGCTCTTCTTAGGGAAATCAGTCCCTGCAGGCAGTGAGATCAAATAAGGCCATGGATCAGCCTATTCGGAAAATTTGGAGCCTGTCTGAAACCCTATCCCAGGATATCCAAAGCTTAGGAATATGCCCTTGCTGCCCCTCGAGGATCTATTCAGCTTGTCCTCAAAGGACAGACGAGATTCCGGGGAACTGGGACAGAATGAATGTGGTACCGATACACAAAACCAGGAACAGAAAGGAGGTGGGTACTGCAGACCTGTTTTTTTTTTTATTTCAGTAGTGGGCAAAACTCGGTAAATGTTATAAAAAGAAAAAGGAATCCAAACAAAATGGAATACCGTGAATCCCCTCACAACTCCAAGAGAATTGGCACTCTCCCTCCCATGCAGTACATGCCCCTTTTATTAAATAAAAGTTTTCTTTTCTACATATTTCAAACACCACAAGTGAAATAAAAGCCACACTTAGCTGGACAGCTGACACGGACGTGCACGTTTCGGGGTAAAAAAAACCCTGCTTCAAGCGCTCCAGTTGAAATTCAGTGTGTCACAGTATAGAGCAGCTGTTTTTGCTGTGACACACTGAATTTCAACTGGAGCGCTTAAAGCAGGGTTTTTTTTACCCCGAAACGTGCACGTCCGTGCCTGCTGTCCAGCTAAGTGTGGCTTTTATTTCACTTGTGGTGTTTGAAATATGTAGAAAAGAAAACTTTTATTTAATAAAAGGGGCATGTACTGCATGGGAGGGAGAGTGCCAATTCTCTTCCTCTAGTGGTTTATGCCCGACAAAACAAATAAGGTTGGAGTTGTGAGGGGATTCACGGTATTCCATTTTGTTTGGATTCCTGTTTGACTGAATACCGTAGTTCTGGGTTCATTGGTTTGATAAAAAGAAAAAGAGCATCACACCTTAAAACAAACAGAGTATGGGACACCAGGTGACAATTTCACAAGGTGAAGATCTTGCCAAAATCAACAAAGTTCCTTCATGAAGCAACAACAGGGGGGAGGGGGGAACCAGGAAGGTGCAACTAATGTCATCTATCTGCACTCTAGGAAGGCTTTTGACAGGCTTTCGCAAAAACAGCAGAAGGTTGGGCAGCATGCACAAGAACCAATGGGTGGTACACTGGCCAAGGGACTGGTTGAGACGCAGAGGGAGGTGGTTAATGGAGTTTACTCTGCCGAAAGGCAAGGTAATCTGTGGGTTCACTAGTTAGATAAAGATACTGAAAGAACCTAATAGCAACACTGCAGTGGTACTCAAGAGAAATATGCTTGGGTGCAGAGGATACAAAAATCTGCAACAGCATGGACACACCCAAAGCCATCAAGAAAAAATATGAAAGACAACTTGAAAATGCTGAAAGAGTCAAAGGCTCGTAGAATGAACTGCATTAAAACATTATACAATTTAGAAAGCAAAACTATCTGCTACATATGAATTGGAAGGTCAAGAACTGGAAACAGCCAAGCAGGAAAGAGACCAAGAAGCATTCATCTCAATTGATCTAAAAGTAGTCAATCCACACAATCAAAGCAACTTGGAAAGCCGGCAATATGCTTGGGTGCACACAAAGGTATTATCAGGTAAAAGGAGATAATATTGCTGCTCTATACTGTAGGTCACCAGCTCCCAGTGGAGTTGGCAAAAACAAAGACAGTATCTGTTAGATAAATGCTGCCAATGTACTTTTGAGTCACCCATCTGATTTAATTAACTGTAGATGAGGAGTGGGCCCCTCCTTTCCAGGAAAACTGCAAAGGGGACTAGAAGATAAACACAGCTAAATCGGAATTAATTTGATTTATGAGAAACTGAACCACACCTTCTTTCCAACCTCCTGTTGCTAGTTCTCCAATCCCTTTAAAAGGCTGGAGTCAGTTTCCCTTGGTGTCCTCCTTGACAACTCTCATTCACTCCCTACATCTCTTCCCTTGTAAGGAACTCCTCCTGTGTTTTAAATATGATTAGATCACTGCAACCCATTCTTGACTGTAAAGCCCTAAGAACTCTATTTTGAATAGACTGGATTACTGCAACCCCCTGCTTTCTGGCATACCGCATCTAAAGCACCCAGTTACCATCATAAAACTCTTGAATAACACTAGACTCTCTGATCATGTAACCTCATTATTCACATCAATATTGGCTTCCAGTTTTATGTTGAATAAAAAACAAAATCCTGGTCTTGGCTCGTCGAGCCTTCTATACAGGCTTACGCCATTTTGCAGCCCCTTGTTATTACCTACTGTACAGGACAGGTCTTGAGATCCTCTCAGGCTAATCTATTGATCATTTCCCCCCCATGAAGATTGATAATTGAGTACATTCAAATCTCAATTTTCAACTACTTGGCTCCCTCACTGTGGAACGTTGCTTCTGGACATCCGTCTTGAAAGTTCTTTTCCAGAAGTTTAAGACCAGCATTAAACACAGCAATTTTTCCAGACCTTCCCAGAGTCTTGGTCATTATACCGGGGAGTTCATGTTCACTTGAGGCTCGATGCAGTTACCCCTCTGCCCTCTCATATCTCTGGTACATGTTTCATAATTTGTTCTTGGGCTGAATTTGTTGTTTTATACCCTCCCTCCCCTCATGTGTCCGTCATATTGACTCATCACCTGCACTACTGTTATTATCCATTTACTGTACACGGCAATGATGGCAAATCTACTGTTCAAATTGTGCGATATCAAAAATCTCAAAATAAGTAAAGAAAAATAAAACGTGTTGAGTCCCTTGCTGGAAACAAGCTACCATTTAAATCCAGGTGATATTCAATTGGGGGGGGGGAGGGAGAAAGGGCAGGTGATTCATTATTAGCTGAATGATAAAAAGGCAGAATCCAAGAACCACTGGATACTCATCAAATTCACAAGTAACAGGCTATGAAGTTTTACACACTGCTTGCAAAGATCACACTGCTGTATTTCAAAAGGTTAAGAGCATAACCTCTATAATGTTGCATTACTGGAACGGATTTCAGTTGAGAAGTGAAAGAGCATCACGGGGTCTCCCGTTTCATTTCTGGATCATTCTTCCTGAGGCTTGACAGAAACACCATCATGAGTCAACAAAAAAGCTACAGGTCCCATCTCTCATTTTCACTTCCTGTTTCAATACTCAGAGATACACAGGGGGCACATTTTATAAGGGACTGTAGTAAGAGCTTACAGAATTGCCCCAGCTTCCACATGCATAAACGTAGGCCCTTGGAAAAATGGCACCTTCTTTTATGCGATACCCATGTAGGTGTCCTGGAGGGGATGGAGAATGGGTCCAGCAGGATCAGCTGTTATGCACGCCTTTTATAAGATACATGCATATCCTTACTGGCACATACATATAAAAAAATTATACCTGCCTCAGATCGGGTGTAACTTGGTGCAGAGACTTTCGGAGACACTATTTTATGAAAGGCGCGTAGATACACGTATGTGTTACTGCTCATTCCACTCATCGTCAACAGCCTTCTGTACTTAGTTCCCACAGGATTTCTTGGATCCCAATACCATTTCTTCCCATTGTCACCTCTGCGTCTTTTCTAAAAATTATTAGCCCCCTCTTCCCCCCCCAACTGTCTCTTCCACTAAATCACCAGACTAACTCTTGATGCATTTTTTGTCTGACCCACCAGAAGGCTCTTGTTTACGTTTTACAATCAAGCTTGGAAAGATTCCTCAGGTGTGAAAACAGAGCGTGTGCTCCCAGGAGTCCTGGGGTCGAGCGCTCAAGCTTTACCGTTGCACGAATAAGAAAAGTAATACATAAACATAACTAAATGTCAACATGGGTCTAATTGGGACGCTTGTTTTTGTTAGCATTGTGAGATGATGACTCGGTCTGTATAAGTTTATATGTGTTGGTTTAAAAATCAACAACATGGTTTCCACTAGCATGAACAGAAAATCAGGCAACCCTGCCATAGGTCTTTAGTCTGTGTAGTAACGCTTCCCACTAAAATGAAAGCTTTCAGTCCGTTCTGCAGACCTGCAATGGTTACAGCTTGAAGGAAACAGGTGAAACATGCAGGGAAGGCTATAAGACCCAGCTAGTCTGCCCGGTTTTATTCCTAGTGTTTTACCATACACCCTGTTGAGCTCTGGCCTTCCCGCCACGTCTGTGCATCTAAAGGATCCTCCCTGTTTGTGTGTTCTTGAATTGTTAACAATTTTGTTTCCACTACTTCTCCAGGAGGCGATTCCATGCACCCACCACACTTTCATCGACGAAATATTGCCCAATGTCACTTTGGAGTCTACCAATTGGAAGCGATATGCCATGGCCTCTTGGTCTAGACCTTGCAACATTTTTGTCAGCCTCTCTCTGGGCTACCTCCTGCCACCCTATATCTTTGTGCATGTACGACCTTCAGAACCGGACAGAATATTCTAGGTGAGGGCTCACTAACAAGTAGGACAGGAGCACGACCACTTTCTCTGCCTCTCCTGTGCACCCCCTTCTGACCACTGCCTAATTACACTGCTCTGCACAATTATCCCAATGTTTCTGTACTTGTTGGTGCATATTAGTATTTCACTCTTCATGTACCATCTCCTTTAATTTTAGCATTCCAAATGCAGGATTCTGTACTTTCTTTTTGCCTAGAGCTTAACTGCCAATCACTTGACTACGCCTTCGACTCTTATATCACCTCTCATTTTGTCTACCTCCTCCAGCTTATCCGGTTTTTTTTGCAGATCGTAATGTCATCTGCACAAAAGGTAGTTTTCTTTCTAAGCCTTCCACAATATTGCTTGCAGAGGTATTGAAACAGAATCAGCCCCAGGACCGAAGTCTGATGTACTCCACTAATCACCACTTTGTCTTATCATGGAACGGTTTCCATTGCAACTGGCCATCTTGAAGCTCCACCTGAGGCCTCTATAACACACACACACACAAACTGCTTTGACTCTTAGAAAAGCAATATATAAGCCTAGTTAAATAAATGAGCCTCATTGTGGAAAAGCATCAAAAGCTTGCTGAAATCCAAGTAAGCCATCCACTGCACGCCCTTAACCTAATTATCCAGTCATCCAATGACGGGCATTGATCAAATTTGTCTAATGCAATCTCCGCCTGGTAAAACCCCTGGCCTTCTAACTTGCTACAGCCACTTTACACAGTCTCTGAATTTTGCAGGATTAGGGTTCAGATGCGTAGCACCCCAATCCGACAGTCCTTCCAAAATAACCTCTGAAAATAGGGAATGTATCTTGCTATCAAGGCATCACCACCTACCCTGCAACACACCCAAAAGCGCTCCCTGAAGAGCTCACAGCTTTCTTAGTGTGCGTCTGTTGTATTATCTTAAGTCTGTAAATTGCACACATCAACACATGCCCCCCTTATCGAGTAACACTTAAGGGCTTCCTATAACTTAATACTGTCAGACTGGAGAGTTAAAAGGTGTGAAGGACTCGTCATGACCTCTAGGCATAGGGTAGTTTATCTGTTACTGAACTAATATAGATAGGAGCCTACCTAGAACAGGGTTGATGCAAGGGCATCAGGGGCCCCCCTCCCCTGAGATTTTGATAATTAAACTAATCAATTATACTCACTAAAACATCAGCCCTCCCATATGCATTTTGTTTTTTTACAGAATTGTTAATTGGTTATCATACTGTCAATGTATACCATGGACTGCCCGAAGAACAAACCAGTCATACTAGAGGAGATCAAACCTAAGCTTTCTTTAGAAGCTCAGATGACAAGACTTTGACTTTCATACTTTGGACACATCATGCGAAGAGAGAGATCATTAGAGAAAGACATCATGCTTGGCAAGATAGAAAGTCAGCGCAAAAAAGGAAGGCCAGCAATGAGATGGATCGATACAATAACAGCAGCTACGGGTACCAGTCTGTCAACAGTGAGCCTCCCGACTCAAGACCAAACACAATTTAGGATAGCTATCCAGAGGGTCGCCATGAGTCGACTCCGACTCGACGGCACTTAACAACAACAACAACTTTCAAATATTAAAAGCTTTGCCCATTCTCCCTGCAGGTCAAGGAATGTGCTGGTGGTTCTTTGAGTTTCTCTGGCTGTCTAGATCTAATGTTTTGTTTTGACTGGACTGCTGCTGCTCTTTGCTACCCACTCAGAAGCCGCCGCCCTAGACAACAGTCTAGTCTGCCTAATGGTTGGACTGGCCCTGCCCTAGGGAGGAAAAACCCCAGGGGAGAGAGTTTCAGCCTAAAAGCAACATGCAAGTACAACCAACAGTACATAAATGTATACATTAATGTATAGCGGGGGAAGGTGGGAGCGAATCTTTTCTAATGTGAATAAGTCACGTTATCTGTTTCTGCAGCTAGGACCCTAGAAAGCTAACCCTGGGCCCCTTCCTTTACTTTTGATTCATGAAGGTGGAGTGCGGCTTTTCCATCGGATTCAGTTGTCCATCTAGGCGAAGCCAGTAAAACCCAGACAGGAGCTAGTCCCATAGTGTGTGCACACTGCCCATTTATAAGCACACTCCATTCGGAATTCATGCTGGGTAGTGATGCTTTGGATAATTCATACAATGGGTCAATATCGGACATACAGAGGACATGCTCTACCGACTGCAGCTTCTTGCTGGTGTACTACCATTAAACCATCCTTTTCCATTTGACTTCCTCTTTACCTTTACAAATATTAGGAGTCATGGCTTGAATGGCGTCTCAAAGAATCATCTGGGGGGGAATCGTTCCATGGGACCTCTATGTATTTTAAATTTGTTTTAAAAAAAAAGGGGACTCCAGAAAAAGAGGGGCATTTTTGATTTTCCACTCTAGGTCCCATCACATACTCTTTCAACCCACCAAAAGAGGTTTTTGATTCTTCAGGATATCCGCAGTAAATATTCATAGGACATTTTCATATGGCTGGTCTAAGAACCCCGTTATTTTGATTACCCTGATATCCAGCTCAGCTTGCAGGGATTGCAACCCAGAAAACAGAATCGTCACGAGGACTATTCAGTGCTTTTCAAAATGATTTTTAGCTCTAGGGATCTGAATCCTACCTAAATGTACATTAATCAGGGCAATTCTTGAAGCCACTGAAGAGACCAGTGACTTGCAGCCTTCTCTTACTGGAGAACATGGGATTAGCTTTAATGAATCTTTAGTCTCCAACTCTACCCAGGTCCCATTTGCCCCAGCTCTCTACCAATTCTCTCCTACTCCAGACAAAATAGGTGCGTTTGCAAGATTAAACTTTGGCATGCCAAAATCCTACAGCTTTGATGTAGCGGTGTGGTACCTAATCCTGCGGTCTGCCTTTAGAAAGGGCAGGGAAAGAGTTTAAAATATTGTTAAACATGTCATCGTACGTACTAAACCGCGTGAAGAAAGGTGTGGCCTTGATGAAAAGGGTGATATAAATGCAAAGTAAAAGACATGAAATGGATTATTGGAGTTCCATCTGGTGAATCTGTACACTGAAGTGCAGTCTGGGGGGGTTTATAGAGATTAGAGAGCGCTATTAAAAACAGGACAAATGTTTTGTTTTGTTTACAGAACGTATTGATCATGTCAATTTGTCATTGTCAGTTTACTGCCTTTTCATGGTCACACATCTGTAACAGCTGCATCAGATCTGATTGTGGTTGAATCCCAAATTTCACTTTACAACGTCAAAGCATCGTCCCAGTCCAGATCACCGCAGGTCTAAAAAAGTCTGGTTTATGAACTAGTTTTTTCCCCCCAACCCTTTCATGGGTCTACTGTCCATTCGTGTTCATCCACTATTCTAACATCTGTCTTAGTATACAGCAAATAGAAGAGTCACTTAGTGGCTAGAGCAGCAAGCCAAGAACCTGGGAAACCAGGGTTAGAATCCCACTGACCTCCCCCGTGACCTTGGGCAAGTCGCTTCACCTTCTGTTGCCTCAGGTACAAAAAGATTGCAAATCCTCCAGGGACAGGAAAATACCTGCTGTACCTGAACATAATGCACCTCAGACTACTACCGGAAAGGTATGAGCTCAGTCCAAATGTCCTTCCACTCCTGTCTGGAATGACCACATCACCCCCAGTTCAACAGAGGAAGCCGAGCCAAACCTGATTTGTCCCACTACGTGCAAGGATTTGTAGTTTTCAATTATTTTTCAAAAAAACGTTACTATAGTCAGTGTTCATAAAATAAGCAAAAATAGTAACGAAACAACTTAGAAGTCAGTAAATAGGAAAATCCATGAAATGAAATTTAAAAACAAAACAAAACCTAAATTACCTAAGTCTATACAGACCACAAATTGAAAGGGGGAGGGGAGATCAGTCAGAAAAGAGAAACTCTCAAACAAAAGATAAATACAAAGTGAAAAAACTAAACCTGCCAAGCGAGCCGAAGTTAAATTTAATTGCATCCCAACTATAAAATTACAGCCGGAAGGGCCAACACAGTGCTGGATCTAAGATGTACAGGTCCAATTTTTTTTGGTGGGGGGGGGGGGGAGGGTATCAGAACTATAAATGCAGAGATGCAACGTGCAAAATCAGAAGCCACTTTAAACTTTTTGGTTGACCTGTGGGCATTACTCTAGGTATCCAGCTTGCACATCCTCTGCTGATGGACCATTCTTATCAATGCACCCCGAGACACTGATGTCTTGCATTTTAGAGAATCACAGACCAATACACTTTAGCATAACTTAGGAGGAGAGACACACCATCGATGCAACCCTGCTTCGTGCATTCGGATCATCATTAACTCCGCAGTCACAGAGTAGTTTGAAAGATTAAGGGGTTACAGTATATGTAAATGGACTATTCTCTGCTATATGACTTATCTCCGTTCTGTCTTGACTTGTGTGAACTTCGTTGCGGGCCGTGTTATCGTGCTGTGTCCCCGACTATATTGACTGCAGTGAGACATTGAGCAGCACCATGTTTCCCCTTTTGTGAGCAACATTATAAGGTCAGCAATAAATTTGTATTATATTTACATGTGGGGATTATGTGGTAGAAGATCTGTCCACATGGGGGAATGTGATGGTGAACAGTTTTCAAATCAGATTTTCAACAGTGCCAAATGAATTATTGCAGTATTTAGGAGTACTACGTGGATACCTTAAACATTTTTCTATGTTTGAAAATATATTAATATATTTTGTAACAACTATCTAATTTTGATTAGCAGTTCAACAATCGGACATTACCCCCTGATGTGAGCAATTGGATTTCACTCCCTGATGCAGGCCCCGGTGAAACACTAATTGCGTCGCTGATAGCATCAGAGCAGCAGAAGCATTACGATAACACAGCTCACAACGAAGCTGATACAAATCAAGCTAGAAGAGAGATAAGTAATGTAGCAGAGAATTAAGTCTATGTAATATCATTATACATAGTGAGGAGGTTATTTCTGGACCTGTGATGTGAAGCAAAAGACCCATATTACTGGCATGAATTTGAAACAAGCCTGAAATTTCATGGCTTAAGCAACTCTGGGGGGTTTTCCTACTTTTTTCCCCCGCCTGATTTGAGCCTATTGACTATATTATACTCCATTTTGAGATAAATAAGGGTAATCAATTGGTTTGACTGATATATGTGAGCTCCTTGTAGGGTATTTGGAATAGTTGGATTATATTTAATGGATAGGTTTTAGCCATTTTAGGACGGGTTCAGTTTGCATGTGGATGTCCTGATCACGTCCAAGTTACATGGGGGCGGGTCAGGCCAGCATTAGGGGCTGGCAAACAGGTCAATTGCCTCAAGCTGAAGGAGACATGGAGCCCAATTCAGAGAGGGGAGGATATCCTCCTCGCAGGCGCCCCTGACTCCCCTGGCTTAGGCCCCCCTCTTCCCCGCTGCCGGACCCATGGCTGGCCTGCCAGGGCCTAGATCGGGCAGCGAGGACTCCCCCCACACCCGGTGGGGGGGGGGGGATCCCCAGGTCAGTGCTGCTTATTCCACCTTTGAGGAGGAATAAGCAGCATGTCTCCTTTGACCTGGCAGGACATACCGGGCCGTGATCTGAATTGGCATTGTACATCCTGCCGGACTGGCCTGCCCCTGCTCTGTCCAGATTCTGCCCCCTGCTGGCTCTCCCCATCCTGCTGCTCAGGACATACAGGGAGAGCCAGAGGGGGAAATTGGGCCTGGACAGCCTGCGGGGCTGCACGTTCCACTGGGACGTGATGCACCACAACCTGGGTCACAGAATCAGGCCCATAGCCTGCAAGTGGACTTCGGGGCCACCTCACCAGTTTCTGCCCTGGGCCTCTGCATGGCTAACACTAGCCTTGGATGTGGTAGGCAGAGGCCAGGGCAAGTCAAGAATCTGCATGTTCGTTCCCCGTTTCACATAAGGAATACAGATGCATCACTGCAGTAGCGTATTCCAGAATTTACGCCTGCTCCTTGAGCACTTTTTAACAATCTGCACATGACATTTTGGCCAGCGCCTTAGGGGAGGGATTAAGGGAGCGCTCTCTCTTAATCCCCCCCAGTTTATTCCTCACACCAAACTGTATTTAGATAAAAATAGCGGCCTCTGTAGCTAAGTAGCAGCAGTTCCATGTTTGGGTTTGCAAAGTGTCTCAGCTGCACATGCGAGTGAGACATTCAGATGTGCAAATTGTGAAGTGCCACTACTTGCATGTGGAATTTGGAAAAAAATCAATGGGGAAAAAAAACAAAAACCCCTTTCCAAGTGTACATTCAGGGCCGGTACAATGCTGGAAACACCGCAGGGGGGAGGGGTGCTGCCAAAAGCTATTGCAAACATAAGGGAGGTGGGACACCAGCTCTGTCCCTGTATACCTCTGTAAAATAGCTCTTCCCATAGCACGTGGAGATGTAGTCTCGAAGCAGCTCCACGTTCAGCAGAACCATTGCTCAAATACTTTCAGAACGGAGTACGTCTTGGCTTCGATGTCTCATCTAAAAATGTGCCTTCACAGGTCATGCAACTGCCATATCAATCCGCCTCAATTCTTAGAAATAAATGATTAAAAAACAAATGAGCTGTAGCAAGGTATTTGTAATTGGAGTTGTCCAACACATCTGTGACTAACTTTCCAGAGTTTTGCCCCCCCTTCTTAGCAATGGACAGAAGAGCCAAAAGGCAGCTCTTTTCCCAAAGACAGCTTAAAAAGTTCCCCTTTCCAATAGCTCACTCAATGCAAAATGCATTAAAGGTTCTTCCAATAAACGTTCTCACCTACATGTAACACAGAATACGTTGGCCTGTCCATGAGAACTAAGCTCTATAGTCCCTTCCTCTCCCTCAGAGACCCTCCATGCTTGTCCCATGCTTTCTGGAATTCAGCTACAGTCCTATCTCCACTGGGAGGCTCTTCCATGCATCCACCACTCTTTCCATAAAGAAATATTTGCTCAGATTATTCCCGAGTCTGTCCTCTTTCATATTCATCCTATGACCTTTCAGAACTTCCTTTCAACTGGAAGAGGGCCACCTCCCAGGCACTCATACCACAGAGATATTTATCGATGTTTGTTGACCTTTTATGTTGATGCAAAAATGAATGCAATGCCCCTGTTTCAATAAAAATGTGGCTTTTTAAATGTCTTTTGCTTAGGTGATAGCACCTATTGGGAAAGCTCCATCTGTCAGTTTATGCATTCACGTATGTTGGCACATGTACCAAACGCGGAGCCTTTTGTAAAATACATATACAGATCACGTAGGTGCACATGCAAAGAGGCATTTAAAAAACGTTAAATCTGCATGTGGGTAAATGGAGTATCACAAACATGGCAGCTCCCACGTACAAGGGGCAACTTCACAGCTTCCACGTGTAGCTGGGCCCTTTGGCGTCTAAGTGCCGCTAATTAAGTGCAGATGCCTGTTTTTCTTTTTAATTTTCATTTTGGAGGAAGAAATAAACAGGGGATCAAGAAGAATAACCCCTTTAATTCTTTGTGTGACACTATGGCCTAAACAGGCACTTTTTAAAACATCTGTAGCCACCTCAGAGCCAATGTAAAACTCAACATGGAAATATGACGTATGAATGGATTCCCTCTGTAAAGTGGGGGGATATTTATTTAAATTTCTATTTAAGCACATTGATACGTCTGTGCATTTTTGGTGCCTCCACCATGCTCCCGTGAATCTCTGCATGGCGTGGATCTCCAGGGTAAACAACAGCTTTCCGAAATCGCGTTTACACGCGTATTCCAATCTCCACGTGTAAATGTTTCTAAAATAGCCTCCTTTATGTTTTATTTCCCTTGAGGACAAACCATTTTTCTTTTTGAGCTTGAGGAGTCTTGAGCCAAGCTGATGTAATCTGGCTGCATTGCTATATACTGCCCGTCGTTGTAGACAAAATTAGCCCCGATTTATCACATTTATATTCTTATTTTATTTCCTGCTATTTCTGACATTCAGTAATTGTATGAATGGTATCGTTTTGTAAACTATAAATAAAAAAATGTAAAAAAAAAAAAGAAAGAGAAAGATAACCTCCTTTGGGAACACAGGAATAGTATTTAGTCTATCTTCAAGATCCATTCAGCTTTTATTTTTAAAATTCATCCACTGAATAAAACAAGGTTAATAAAAAATCAATTCATAGCATATCCTGCAGATGCCTCCACACAATTTCACTGATTTGTATGTAGCTTGCTATGCAAGTCTGCAGCTCTGGATTCTGGCAGAATTGTGGAAACATTTGCAGGGTATCTGCGTTTGGATGGTGACAGGGTAACCCCATCACTTCTGATGGTTTCCACCCGCCCCAAAGATATAGCAGGACATATCTTAGAAGCACCCAGGGAGCTACAGAAGCAAGTGGAGTAAAGCAAACAAGGATGCCCTACTAGCTACCCAGTGATAGGATCTCGGATTAGAGCAGGAAGGTTTACACCCCAAAAGATCCCCAGATGGAGCTCTAACGGCTGCTAGCGAAGCTTCCGTGGGAAAAAGAAAATTGTTAAACTCCACCCCTCTAAAATCATATACAACCTAATAAATTTACATTAATAACTCACTCTTTAGATACAAAAGGAGTAAAATTAAAGAAAAATCGACAGAATAATACAGGAAAAGCAAAAAGATAAATCCTTTTAAGTGAATTAATATTTAAAGGTGACTGTGTTTCAAGATCTTTCATCCTAACAATAATACTAATAAAAATGTTTATTACTCATATACTAAAAGCAAAAAAAACACAAAACAAAAAAAAAACAGTTTAATATTACATAATGTTCTGGTATATGGTGATACTGCAGAGCGTGGGGGAACCTATAAGGTTAAATTGTGTATTAGCTTTTTTTTTTTTTTAATAGCAACCCCCTTAGCCTTAAGAAATTGTATTTTCTGCATGCGCGCGCGCACGCACACACGCCACAAAAAGTCTGCATTAAGGGGATGCAGAGTCACCCCCAAAGTGTTGCTCTCAACACTTGTACACTACCGTTGTCCATTGTTTCCTACCCAAGTTAACCTGTCCTATCCAAAACTGTTTGATGTTTTAATGTTTTACTGTTAACCGTTCATGTTAATGCCAATTCAATGTAAATTGTTCTATACAATCTGTTCTATGTAAACCAGTTTACTGTTAATGTTATATGTAAACCGCACTGATCTGAAAAAAGCACGGTATATAAAAATAAATAAATAAAATAAAATAATCCATTAATTTTATCTAGGATGTAATTCGTGTTTGTTGCTGGTTGTTATCTATTGCACACCATTAGGATGTATTTATTTGAATAGCGGTATAGCAAATTCCTTTCAATAAATACATTAAATAGACTTTCCAAGTGACAGATCTGCAGCACTCAGGGAATGACTGCAAAGCCAGCTGGAGCCAAGGATCTCCTTTCAGCTTAATACTTCCATTGCAAAACAGACCTTCACCTCCACCATCAGAGAAGGCAAAAGATAGCGGATCCCCTATACATCCTCCTTTGGGGTAAACATGGGGGTGGATGGACTGAGCTCCCAGAAGTAGAAGAGACTCCATCCTATGGCATACTTTAATGAATTATAATCCTAAAATACTCCAGATCCTTTTCATATTTTAAAAAGAATTTTTAACTCTTATCAGTTTCATCCTATGTCCCCTGTTTGCATCATTTCTGTAGGGCCCTAAAATATTTTCACAACCATAAGGCCTCATCCTTCTCCTTCCAGTCTCCCTCTTATAAGCCCTGCAGGTGGTTCTGTGAACCCTCCCCATAGGGCCAGCAGTCTGTCTCTGGGGGCTGGAGGGGGATTTGAGGGAATTTGATTTAGAAGGGGGCTGGCAAGATCCTACTCCGCAGTGCTCCTTTCTACACAAGAAAATCCAGTTTTCAATTCAATCATTATTGGGAGGGGGGGAGGTGGAAATCAAAAACGAGAAACAGTAAGCAGTCTGCACTTTTTTAGGATATTATGTATTTGTAGGTAAAGTAAATGATTACACTTCCCATCCTATGTAATAATCAGAGCTAGGGTCAGAGGTCAGTCCTCGCTATTATCTTAAGTCTGAACTGGTGACTCTCATGTTACTCCACTTGGATACTAGACAAAATAGATGGAAATCAGGTTTGCAAGCAACACCTTTTACAGGTTTAAACTTAATAGTCATAAATATATAAGCCAATCAAAAACCATGCTCTATAACTGATGAATTAGAAACAGCAGCAAAACCACTTGAACTTTCTGCCCAGATATTTCACATAAGCACATCTAATTGCAGCAGCGCTTTGCAAACACCTAACCATCCATTTTCTGAATGCACTCAAAGATCATCACCGGGTACAAATTTTACTGAAGATACCTGCACACATCAGCAGCATACCAAGCGGTGTTAAAATTGTCAGGGAGCAGCTAATACATCCTTCGCCTTGAATTTAAGGATTCCATGCTCGGCTACTTAAATTCAGACGCAACAGCCATTAGGGTCGACCACTGACAGAAGACCTATAAGAGTCCATTAGCTAGACTAGAGTTTCCATTAATTGGACTCAAAGGGATTTAGCCTCCTTTCAAAGACAGAAGCCCAGTGCAAACATCTTATAAATCAAACATGAAAGCCTTCTGTTTAAGCGCACAAATCCCCCCCCCCCCACACACATTTCAGGAAAAAAGAATCTTAAAGGGTTAGTAGGTGTCAAAGAGCTCAGATAAGTTTTCATCCACATTTATTTAAAATCATTGACTAGCAATAGAGCAGTGACACATTAACCCACAAGTCCTAGCAACTGCAGGAAGATGCTGCAAATAGAAACAAAAATAATAATAATAAAAAATATATATATATATATATATATATATACACACACACACTTAAAACCTGGAAAACGGGCCAGGAGCCAAGATCCTTTAGCAAGCACCTAGGATGATTCATAATCCAGCACTTGTACAAACCCAGCGGTTGGCAAGAAAAACACACTTAAACGTTTAGAATCGGGGAAGCCAAAATGAAGAATTAACCCCAAAAAATTAAGGGAAGGAAACACTCACCTTCTGTCAACCAAGCCTCCTGAAACTGACTTAAATCCTGGAAAAGGTCTGGAAAAAAAGAAAACATTGTGTTACTACTTGGTGGACTAGGGAAAGTAGTTCTGCTGACATGTTAGTTGCAGAATGACCAGCAACCCTTCCTATTATTAATATCCGCCTGCCTTCTAAATCCATCAAGAAAAAATCTAGATTTGTGAAGAAAAGATGCACTAAAGCTATAAATGTATTTACTATTAGTGGGGTGTGCCGAGGGCTTTACCTTCTGACTCCTGAGGTGGCAGCTCTGTGTCCATGAAACTGCTTCCGAGGGCCATCAAGGGTCTGCCGAGGTTCCCATTTCCTTGAGGATTCTGCTGGAGAGAGGGCACACGAGCTTCACAAGCATCCTCAGAGGCACTGATGTGATCAAGCAATTAATCTTCGGGGGGGGGGGGGGGTATTTCAAACTCCTGCTAAAATGCTGAAACCGATCTGAACGTGGGAAGAAAATACTGTACTCCAAACACCGTCAAAACTAGCAGTCAGAACCCCCCACTGTCTGTAGGAGACAGACGCAAGATCGTATACTTACCGTTGTTAAAGTGTAGGGGACTTGCTGATCCAAGTAGCCTTTCCTTCTGTGGTCCATTGGCTAACTTTCTGTAGGCATTTGACGCACGGGTTTCTTTTTTTTTTTTCACTCCCTCACCTAAGGCTGCAGAGCAGAGAGAAGACCGAGGTTGGAAAACATGAATGGAAGGCAGAACCATGCATGGATAATGAGCTCCATTCACAAAAATGCCGAGAGAGAGAGAGAGATTTGCCCGTGGGTAATCAGATGGAACAAGACCCACCCCATGAGACCTTTGCTGTGTTAGGGGATCTGCCAATACTTTTGAAAAACATCTCGGTACTGCAAGCTGAAGGTCTTACAAACCAGGCCAGGAGGGGCCGAAGCTTTTTTTTTAAGCAAACATTTCTAAAAACTGTTTTAAGGAGGGAAAAAAATACTTAGGCAACGAAAAAAAAAATATCACGAATTCTTCTGCCCCTCTGGCATCAGAGCTGTGTTTGTTTCCAAATCTAAACTTGAGCAATTCCGTAGGTTTGGGAAAAGGAGACATGCTCCCCTACCCCTTGAATACATAAATCCTACTGAAAATACTCTTTTGTAAGTTGGTGCTGTATTGATTATCTTTGCTGAAACGTTTGTGCTTACAGTAGTAAAGGAATCGGCGCTTCTTTATGGAATTACATAATTTCGTTTTAGTTCCTCCTTCTCCCCTCCCCCTTCCTTTTCTTAAATAGAGACCTTAGCGTGCCTTTGGACCATCCTCCATGCACAAAAAACGGGGAGGGGGAGGGGGTCGGCTCAGCAAAGGCGCCTAAGCTGCAAAGTGTACCCAAGGAAGAAGTAAAGAACTTGTAGCTGTTAAGAAATGGCCTTTGGACAGTCCTGTCTCACCTGAATCCTGCAACTGCCGATTTTCTGAATTTGCGAGATCCGATTGTATTTCGCTTTGGAGGCACAATCAAACACGCACAAAGACAGTCGCGAATTTCCACTGCTGATTTTGCAAGGACTTGTTTTTCTCCTCGGATTTGTTTGCCCAAGGGAGACGCAGCACTGCTGAATTTCCTTTCATGCTCTCGAGTTTCCTTCGTCTTTTGTTTCATTAGACTTTTTTTTTTTTTTTGTGAATGGAGCCTGGACCCCCGCGCGCGCTTACACCAATCCGAGCGGAGGAAGAGGCGGGCGCGAGTCCATCAGCCAATAAGAAGGGTTCGGATTTTTTTCTTTTTGTGACTGTGTTTCATTCAGGGCTCGGATCCCATTCATAAAAAAAAAAAACAACAGTGAAAGACTTGCAAAGTTCATTCAGTGCCTCTGCAAAGCAGGCCGGAAGGGAGACCTCGAGCCTTGCACAGAGTTATTGCCGTTTCAAGGAAGATCTATTACAGGGACCCTGTAAATTGCCTACAAAGTCGGGACTGCAAGGTTGAAGCAGAGCTCTTGTAGGATATATTCACCCTTTTGCAAAGTCACATTTACAGAGAGGACCGGTTCTAAGTTACCCCGCTGGCTGCATCTCAATCCCAGCAATCCCTTTCAGTAATGGTGATGATTTCGGAACAGCATTCGTTCTTTTACTCAGCATCCCCCTTCTCTGGAGCACATGTAATAAGCTGTATGTTAGAATTGTGCTCCAAACTTTAACATATAGCATTCTAACATACATATTGAAAAAATCTCTTACTTCCCATATAGTACACTAGTGGTATGCAAATTACTCTGTTTAAAAAATGTGTGCTGATGAAAGAAAACAATAGACGTCAAAACTGTGATCTACAGTCATTTGCTGCATCAATATTGATTCCTGCATTAACAAAAATGGAGACATAAAAAAAGTCTGGACTCCCTAAGCCCAGTTTTACCCCTCACCTAATCTATGTCACCCTCCAGCAGTCCAACACGCCCCCCCCCCAGCGGGGGCAACACACCCACCCCCGCAACCTGAAGTGTGCCCTTATAAATGCACGATCGATCCGAAAGAAAATGCCAGCCGTGGACGACATGGTATCCGCCCATGACCTGGACATCCTATGTATCACTGAGACATGGTTGTCCACCTCAGACACTGTCCTCCTTCACCAGCTTGTCCCCCCCAACCTCTCCATCCACTCCTGCCACAGGGCCGACCGAAGAGGTGGAGGAGCACTCATCCTAACCAAGACAGATCTACAATTCCAGCTGACCGCCTCCAGCAGTACTACGAACTTCGACTCCATCACCATAGTGAATAAACACAGCACTATCAACTTGTTCTACAGAGCGCCCTCCCCTTCCCTGGAAGACTTGTCCACAATAATCGACCTCGCCTGCAACCCCATCAACCCTCGTACATCAAACTGGGTGCTGGGCGACTTCAACCTCCCGGCCCTCCAAGACACCCATACCAAGGCCTTCATCGAGGCCCTTAAAGAGCTAGGATATACTCAGATGGTCGACACCCCTACTCACGTAAAGGGAAACATGCTGGACCTGATCTTCGCTCAGCAGGCAGTCCTCGACCCCATGCACAAGCTTGATCTGTCCGTTAACCCACAGCCTGATAAGATTCTAGATGCCACTGCACCCCGACAACATTAGAGCCTAGTCCTCAAGTAAACCCGCCACAGCGTCATCAAAATGCTTCCAGCCATTTAACAAGGAGGAAATCCTGGATAGAGCCCGGCCTCTCCATGGCCCACCAGCACAGAGCCTCAACGACATGATCTCCACATGGAACACGAGCCTGGATGCCGTAGTCCACCTACCTTCCATTAATAAGCCACCAGGAAGTAGAAAGAATGCTCCTTGGTACTCCCCTGAGCTACGGACGTCACTTCTCCACCTTAGACAGCTTGAAAGATGTTGGCGCTGCTCACGATCAACTGAGAACCATAAAGCATACACTGCTCAGTTAGGAAGTCACCGTTCAGCAGTTACAATGAGAATGAAGCAATTCCATTCAGAGATATTACAGCGCTCCCTAAATAAACCACACAAGCTTTTCAACCTAATTAAGACCCTGACGAAAGAGCCTTTCCCCGCGCAATGAAGCCTTCCTGACCCACAGGAATATGCAGACTACCTGCAGGCCAAAACAAGCCAGACCAGCATGTCCACAAACCTCCATACTTCGGACGGGACACCCCACCTAACCTCTTCACCCACCTTGAAGCCACTCACGAAGGACACCCAGCACATCATCACTGCCTTCTCAGCCCCAACCGAAAAAGGCATCCAAGACATCATCACCGCCATAAACACCACCACAGCACCTAACGACCCTTGTCCAGCATTTTGGATAAAATCCCTGCGTGCTGACCTCAGCCCTTTCCTGACCAAACTCATAGGACTATCATTCTTGACTGGGACCTTCCCCCGAAGCCTGAAGCAAACAGCCATCAGACCGCTACTAAAAAACAACAAGTTGGACCCAGCAAAGATGGACTCCTACAGGCCGATCTCAAGCATCCCTCTTCTAGCAAAAATTATTGAGAATGTTGTCCAACGCCAACATCATCACCACATTGAGACTAGCACACTCCTCGACCCCTGCCAGCATGGATTCTGGGAGTCACATGGCGTGGAGACACTGTTGACCACTCTATTCAGTACATTAACCTTCGGGTTAGACAACATCAGACAAGGGTTTGCCCTAATCTTCATGGACATTGCTACAGCCTTCGACTCTGTCAGACACAAAATACTCCTGACATGCCTCAGGGAGAAGGGCGTCCACGGTACTGCACTGACCTGGTGTGCGTCGTACTCGACAGACAGATGACAGCATGTTCATTCCGGTCCCTCCACCTCTACACCTTTCCCGCAAGAGAAAGGCGTGCCACAGGGATCCTCACTCTCAGCCCTACTGTTCAACGTTTATATGCAACCCATTTGCAACCTCATCCGCTCTTTCAATATCAATAGCCTGATCTATGCCGACGACGTTTTGCTATACATGCCTATCTCGACAGATCATCCAGACCTCTCTCTGCTAGCCACCTGTTTCGATGCTGTCACAGATTGGCTACACATGCAGAGGCTCAGAATAAATTTCAAGAAAACAGAGGTCCTCTTTATCACCAGGAACCCAGCATTCACTCCGCCCACCTCGCTGAAGGTACGTGATGCAAAGCTCCTCAGCAAGCCCACGGTACGGTACCTAGGGGTCACGCTGGACCAACAGCTCAACATGAAGGCCCAGATAAGCAACATGGTCAAGGCGATCTATCACAAAATTCGGACGCTTCGCCACCTGCGATAGCTGCTTGAGCCAGAAGACTTCTGAACAGTTTATCAAGCACTAGTAATACCACATTTTGACTATGCGAACGCAATACTACATGGACTCCCGAAGAACACGCTGAACCCTCTGCAGCTGGCAATGAATGCAGCTGCCAGAACCCTGCATGGAGCCTCCAGGAGGGAACATATCACCCCAATTATGAAGCATCTGCACTGGCTGCCAGTCCACTGCAGGATCTCCTTTAAGATTCTAACGATGACTTACAAAGCCATCAACAAGTGCTCCTCCACCTCCCTCACGGATCTCATCCAGACCACCCCCCCCCCCTCAACAGAGTAAGGAGATCAGCCACCACCAATACTCTGAAACTCCCAAAGGCAATCACAAAATGCTCTCAGTCAACTAGAAATGGAGCCTTTGCGCTGTATGCAACCACCTGCTGGAACGCCCTGACACCTGCCATCCGTGCCATCAGTGACCTCGCCCAGTTTAGGAAGGCACTGAAGCACTATCTGTTCCTCCAGCACTATACCGAACCAGATGACAACCCGCAGCCAGTTACACTCAGGACCCAGAGTGACACCCCCAACGCAGCCACTCCACGAGTCTGCAGCCCAGCCCTCTAGATCCCGATCCCCTCGACAGCTGGAGGTATACACACCCTACCTTGTCACCCTGTATATAGTTGAGCCAATCTGTAAATAATGTCGTGCTGTCCACATATCAACAGATAGTGTGACAGCCAGTTAAAGTGTACATTGTTACTCTGTTAGCCCTGTATAAAATCCCTGTTTATTGTAAGTCCAGTGTAGGCCTGCCTGCCTGCACTGCACAAATTTGTTACCTGTAAACCGCGCTGATTCTAAAGAGCGCGGTATAAAAGAGACATTAAATAAAATAAATAAATACCCCAATCCACCCCACCCCCCAAATTTCCTGGTGGCCCACTAGACCCTAGACCTTCCCCTGATGCCCCCCCCCCCTCCAGCTACCTGGTCCAGAGCACCCTTGGTCTGGGCACCCGGCACAGGAAGACCTTCAACTAGAGGGCCTCCACGCTGCTGGATGGGAGTTCCCCAACCAATAATGCTCACCTAGTTGAGGGAGGTGTCCAGCTACCATCTTGGAAAGTGGTGGTGCCTGACACCTAGCAATGCATTGGGATGCACTATTGTGGTCAATCTGTCACAGAAGGGAAGTACTCTGCACTGCTAGGAGTGAGGCACAGCCCCTTTGGGAAACGGAGGCACCAGAGGCAGCTTTGGTCTTGCTGCCTGACTTAGAGGCGGGTGGGGGTTGAGGAGGCCTGGGGACCCACTGGACCACCAGAAATATCTAGGTGGGGTCAAGGTGGTCGGAGGTCTGGGGCACACTTAGGCTACCATGGATATCTGCCAAAAAGGGTTGTCTAAGGTGAAGTACTACACCTCATCTCAGTTGATCCTTTGCTCTTTATTCTAGTCCTGGAAGTTATAAAACCATGCCAAAATGTTTTACATCGGCAGCAATGAAGAATTCAGCTTTTTGCACAGGTTCTCATGCTCACTGCACTACGTAATAACAGGAGTACGTTTCTGTGCTAAAAGATAGCGCTGGTTATAACATCAGCCCCTTCCTCTTTGCACCCTCTGCTCAGCATCATTAGTTCTCCTAAGTTGCCCCTTTTATCCCTCCTGCCCGCATAATAGCAAAGAAACACCACGAGAAGCAAAAATACCATGTAGATGCAAGAGCCAAGTCCAGGCGTGGTAAATGGAAAGACAGAGCTTTATTTGTCATATACCAGAGACAACCCGACACAGGCCGTGTTTCGATTACCTTCATCAGGGGTTAAAACTGGCACACTAAAATCATAACTACATGAATATTAATAAAACCGGATAAATAAAAACATATTATAAACCATTAGTATAATAAATAATCAAAAAGAATTAAATAGTTAAATAAAAACCTGAACAATGATAAAATGATCACACATAAAAAATATATTAAATTATACATATCAGAAACATATACATACACATAATAAATAAATATAAAATCAAATGTAAAACAATTATATAACAAACATATGTTAAAAGACAAAAGGGGTGTGACAAAAACTAAATCTATACCTCAATAAGAGTCTTACTCTTATGTGTCCTTGTTATACTCTGTACAAGCTTTAGCCCTTAAGGGTCTGTAATAACTAAAAGAGAAGAAAAATAGAATAAATAACACATATTGGCAAATAACAGTAAATAGAGGGACTATCTATTACATAATATGAATCTAAAAGGAACTATATTGGTATAAGGTGGTAATATTATCCAAACAGAATCTTAATATACTGATTCAATAGAACAGGAGCGAAAAAGCTTGGCATAACAAGAGTGACTGCATGAAAAAGGGGGGGGGGGGGTTACATGAAAAAATCTGTCAGCTACATAATGCAAAAAGAAAAGCATTTTAAATCATAAAAATGACTTCCGTTGTAACCACGCATAAACTAATCTATTATTGTAGATAATCCAACCTAAAACAGAAATAACAGAAGAAAGCTTACGTATCTGCTAAAGATAGTACACGATCCTCTGCTTGTCAAAAGCTTTGTACGAATGATCAGAAGGACGCCCGCACATGCGCTTTAACGAAAAAAGACTGCTAAACGCGGGAAAGACAAACGTTGTTACCGGATAATACTGTGTAATGAAAAACCATATATAGATGCCTTGTAAGTTACATATAAATTCTGTGGGACAAAATAACAAGTACAGTGAAAATCACTGATAATTTTGATAGAGTATGTGGCAGTCACAAAAAAGCTTCTGTAACATATTAGGAGGCTGGCGATTGCAAAAATCAAAGAAACATATCACGGTGGGAAAAAACGTAGGAAATAGAACATGTAGACTTGCAGATCAGACTTGTGTACTGCAAATATGAGGACATATGATTGCATAATAGCAAAGGACATGATGGTGAAATGGAAGATGCTTTGGAGGTACTCTGTCTGGCATTAAGCTAACTTGTATTTCAGGACAGAGATGTTATGATCACTCTACTTGCCTGCAAAGTCACAAGTGCACGTTTGAGGCAGAGATTTTACGGCCTACTTCACCTTTCTATAAAGTCATAGATATTATCTGTGTTATTAAACCATGAGAGTAATTTTATAAGGAGCCGTGGAAAACTATGCACCATCTATGTGCGTAAATCGTGATGTTTTAGTGATTTATGTGTGTAAATAGGCATTTTCTCACGTAGGTGACACAGTGCGCATGGGCGGAGTTTGGATGGTGTATACTATTACACTTGGTTTCACTTTATCATCCTTTCCATACCAATGGAATACTGGGAGACCTCTCCAGGTCGGAAACACACCCAAACTGGGCAGACAGAGTTGGAAGGGTAGTCTAAAAGGTAGAGTGTTGGGCTGAGCATCAGAGAAGCCAGGGTTCAGATCCCTCTGATGCTCCTTGGACAAGTCATTCAACTCGTCATTGCATCATGTACAAACTTAGTTTGTATGAGGTGTGACAGAAAGGAAATGAGACTGTCCCATAAATGTTTTATTACAAAATCTACAGAGCAATTATGCATTGTCCCCTTCAAAGTAATCCCCCCCAGAGTTAATGCACTTCTGCATTCGCTTCTGCCACATACAGAAGCACTCAGTAAAGTCCTCCTCCTTGAGGTCCCTCAGCTCCCTCGTCACAGTGGCCTTGATCTCTTCTACAGAGGTGAAATTAGTTCCTTTGAGCACAGTCATCAGCCTGGGGAAGAGCCAGAAGTCACACGGTGCGAGATCTGGGGAATAAGGAGAGTGGTCAAGAGCTGTGATCTGTTTGTTGGCCAAGAACTACCTCACACTGAGCGCGGTGTGTGCGGGCGCGTTGTCGTGGTGGAGCAGCCACGACTTATCTCTCCACAGAGCCTACCTGCTGCGCCGAACCTGGTCATGGAGGTGATTGAGGACCTGCTGGTAGAAGTGCTGGTTGACTGTCTGACCCTCAGGCACAAACTCATGATGGACCACTCCCTTCTGGTTGAAGAATGTGATCAGCATGAACTTGATCCTTGATTTGGACATGCGTGTCTTCTTGGGTCTGGGTGACAGTCGATTCTTCCACTGCAGGCTCTGTCTCTTGCTTTCAGGGTCGTACTGGAAGACCCAAGTCTCGTCTCCTGTGATGACTCGGCCAACAAACTCTGGACCTTCTCCGATCTTCTCTAGCAAGTCTTGACAAACATTGACCCAGTGCTCCTTCTGGTCATCTGATAAAAGCTTGGGCACCATCTTGGTTCACACCTTCCGCATCCCCAGCTCCTGCACCAAAGATGGTCCGCACTGACTCCCTGTTCAAGCTGAGCTCCTCAGCTATCATCCGCACCATCAATCTGCGATCACTCCGCACCAGTTGGTTCACTCTGTCAATGTTCTCAGCCGTCTTTGTCGTGGAAGGCCATCCTGACTTGGGGTCATCCTCCACCTCCTCGCGGCCAGTCTTGAAGCATTTATGCCACTCAAAGACTCGAGGCCTTGACATTGCATCTTCTCCAGAAGCCTTTTGGAAAAGCTGGAGACACTCAGTTGGGCCCTTCTCCAACTTAATCAGAAATTTCAAGTTGATTTTTTGCTCCATATTTCTGCCCCCTTCAGTTGCGTGACAAAGTGATGGAGCAGTGTGCTACAAAAAAACCTGACAAAGAAAAAAGAGTGAGGGAGATGAAAAATATTATAGCAGAATAGTGGCGAGATGTTGCACAATGCAGTGACATAAGCGGTTAGCCAATTGGCATTGAGTCATGGGCGTGGCTGCCACAGTCTCGTTTCTTTTTTGTCACACCTCATAAGCTTTTATGGAACAGGGAAATACTTACTGAACTTGAATGTAATTTTCCTTGAACTACTGCTCTACCTGCTTTGTCCATTGTTTTTTTTACCCTGGTTTCCCATTTGATGGTTATTCACTCCCCCCAGCCTCAGATGAGAGGCACAATTGGCCATCAAGAACACAAATCATGATTCTTTGCTTTTCCTGAGCTGTCTTTGTTTATTTTAAAACATTTTATATATTCTGCTGCACATTAAATACAGCTTTTCACTTTCCGGAGGAATGTCAAGCAATCCGTCTCTATCTATAAAGAAGTATGGGTAAAAGGTTTCAAAGTGCCTGTCCTGCGACAGATAATAGATTTACCCTAGTACTGTTTTCATGCATAGTCTTCAACAACAGTCCTGCAAGAAACTTGTAGAGATGATCTTGAAGGCCTACTTGTTGAATATAGTTGTAAAATTGTCTGTAGGTGAAGGGGGGTATTGATGTGCTGGGCTTTGAAAAGAAAAATGAGGTCTTAAATTTTACCCTTTCAGTAATTGTAACCAATGGATTCTGGAAGACAATAGCATATTGGAATCCTACTTCAGTCAGTCAGTCAGTCACGAAACAGGCTGCAGTATTTTGAACAGCTTGGGATACTTTTAACGAACCTGCCAGCAACCCAGCATAGAGAGACAAAGCCTGTAGCACTGATCAAAAATAAGTAGGCACCAGAAACAGTTTTAATCAGTGCAATGTTCTCAACTTAAAAAAACAAACAAACCTTTAATTGCATTTTTTAGCTGTGGCTTCATGTTTAAGCAATAGCAACCCTAAATAATGAATTTCAGGTCATCGATCACAGTTATGTAATGGAGGATGGAAGATAAAGATCGCCATAGTCCGCACAGTAGGGTTGCTAGGGCAGAATCTCTGCAGTGCAGGTTACTTTTTCCCTGCCTTTAGTTTCTAACAATTCTCAGACACATTGCACTTAAGTCTCCAGTCCACTGTGGGACCAACAAGGCTGTCATTCTTTCTGCAACCAGTTCAGGGCCTCCCGCTATACAGCCAGGAGCCCACCCACAGACACAGTTATCCCAGCTGTTCCATGTGGCACGCTTTATTTGGGAGTTGTACTTGCCATGCAGGGCAGATTACGTTCCCCATGGCTTCCTAGGAGAAGCGAAACATGCCCTGTGTGTACCATGGAGTACAAGAAATGCTGCAAATGGGACAACAAATCAATGCAGGACAGGCCTGTCAAAACCGCAAAATAATGCAGCAGAATCCAACCAGGCAGGCTTCGCCCGATGAGAGGACCACCACTCTTCAATTCCAAACCCAGAACTTTGGAGCTGTTCTTTAGGATCTACTACGTATGTCCTAGTGATTGACTATCTTCAGAGACAGGTTGCTGAGCTCAGTGGATCTTTGATCTGACCCAGGGTGCCACATCTTATGTTCTTCATCTAGTATGAGCCCAAACTACTGGCTTATATGTGATTTATTCCCCTGTCTGCTCTCCTTTGTTTTATTGTGAAGTGACTGATTTTATTGTTCTGTGACTTGAAGATGCTCTTACGTATAATCCCTGCTGTATCATGCATTTTTAAGCTCTCTCCTCTAGATTCTGAAACAAAACCATGGACCATGACCTTTAAAGCTGAAAGAGTTGTGTTGAAAGTCAAGACATGTGCTGACTGATGAACAGTTGCACAAAATGTTGCTACCCACATAAGTTCAACACCTTTCCCAGCAGATTGCTGGAAACCTATTCCACCCTTTGAAAAGAAACCAACCAGATTGTCCTTCAGTTTTCACAATTCAGTTCATAAATATGGTAGTTCTTTCCCATCCCCAACATGGATTTGCCGTCTCCTTCTGGGATACTCCAACTGCTTCCTCTTCCTGTGGGTATAAAATATCAAACCTCCACAACTGACCCCCTACCGTCTCCCAATTAAGGTTGTCACTGGGATGTCACTTGTGCATAGCCTGATATTCTTTAGACCTCCAGATATGGGGACAATTTAGGTAAGTTACAGAGGTAGAGAAACCAGAGACCAGAGAAGGCAATAGGGCCAAACAATGTCTTCACAACCTCAAATGTAGATGAGCCAAAGGTTTTCACCTTAATTATTTGACCTTTAGCAAGATGTCCAGAACAGCTATAAGGAGTCTCATGATAATTTCTAGGTACAGGATCCAGAACTTAAATTCAGAATGACTCCCATTGCTGTGGTGGGATGCCCGGGTACCCTTTACCCATCAAATACTGCAGGATCAGGTTATTTCTGATTCATACTTTGGGTGGATTCTGTATCCCAGTGCAGTCCAGACCAAGAGGCAGCAGGTCTTCTATTTATTTACACTTGACGTTTGCTCAGCACCCAGGCCTCTTAAAGGGAAAAATGTAAAGTAATAATCAAACAAACAAGGAAAAGCAAACCAAACGCCTAAACTAGATCAAAAGAAAGCCAACAAAGTAGGTGGGTAGAGCTGATGCCTTTATAAAGCTAATGAAGGTTTGGAAATGCAAGATTCAGGAGTACCGCAGTCCGCAGTCCCTTTCTCAGGGGAAGTCTGCTTCAGTTGTGTAAATTCTGGTACTTTGCATTTTATGGAAAGTAGGAGAGAGGAATTCCACTGCATTAACCAGCTACTGGATCACTACATTTATGAAAAGAAAACTAAATAACTATTTGGATATAGATGATGCTTTTTATTAGGGGGAGAGGGATGATGTTCAACACTTTCCTCCTGTTCATTTTGGAACACCTTCGGATAGGATCTAGCACCCGGGGTCTCCATTCATAACTACCCACAGATTTCCCCCTATTTTATTCCCAGCTCACTTAGCCTGTTGGTGCTCAAATTGGTTTTCTGGGTGCTCTGGTTAACCCGGTTTGCAGGGTATCCTTAAAACTGATTCAAGAGCTATATTTGCATACAGTGAAAGCCACACATGAAAATATTCATTTGGAATATCCTGAAAATCCAGCTGGTTAGAGCAGGGCAGCCCCAATCACTAGGCAGACTAGGCATCTACCCTG
Organism: Ichthyophis bannanicus; assembly: GCA_033557465.1. Lineage (NCBI taxonomy): Eukaryota > Metazoa > Chordata > Amphibia > Gymnophiona > Ichthyophiidae > Ichthyophis > Ichthyophis bannanicus. The sequence goes on from CM066045.1 coordinate 63,409,592, forward strand.
GGCAGCAGAATACAAGGGCAGCAACAGAACAGCAATTGAAAGCTGCTGTCAGCATGTTGGCAGACCTTTGAGCACCCATATGTGCTTAAGCCTTGCTGTGCCCTGCCCTTTCGATAGGAAGTCTTTGTCAGAGAGGGCAAGATGTGGCAGGCCTTGAGCACACGTGGGTGCTCAAAGACCCTGTGCCAGGCTGCATTTCCTGTACATTTGGGCTCGGGCAGAAAACAGAGGTAGCATGGCAGTGGTGCATGGGGAAAGATAGGGAAGGGGAGATGCTGGACATAGTGGGGAAGGGGAAGTAGGGAACGGAAATGCTGGACACTTGGAGGGAGAAGAGAAGGGAAGATGCTGGAATGGGGAGAGGGCAAGAAGGGAAGATGCTGAACTATGGGAGAGGGTGCATGGCTGAGGTTTGCCTAGGATTTATGTTTATTTAAAACTTGATATACCACCCTTCGTGGGAGCAGCAGAGTGGTTTACAATAGAAAATTGGTTAAGAAATGGAAAAGAACTCTAATAATATATACAGGAAGCAGAGTAAACACACTCATGAGAAGAGGGGGGAGGATAGAGGGGTACAAAGGGGGATAAGGTAGGCAGTAGATGTCAGTCAAGAGGGGAGATTGAAAGCCTTTCTGAATAGGTGGGTTTTGAGTTGGGACTTGAACTTAACAAATGAGGATTCCAGGTAGAGGTCTGAAGGGAGACTCTTCCATGAACTGGGTCCTAGGAAGAAGAATGCGGAATGGTGAGTAGATTTAAGATGAGTTTGGGAAGCAATAGGGAGGTGGAGGTGGATCGTGTGGATGGAGCGGAGAGTGCAGTGTGGAGTGTGGAGGATGATAAGTGAGGAGAGATATTGAGATATACTAGAGAAGAGAGTTTTATGAACCAGAGTGAGACGTTTATATTGAATACAATGTTATTGGAAGCCAGTGAAGCCGGATTAATAGTAACATGTTCAAAGCGAGAGGCATGGAATAGTAATTTAGCAGTAGTGTTCTGGATAAGTTGTAATCATTTTAGTTCAAACATGGGGAGACCAGTGAAGACAGAGTTACGGTAGTCCAAATGTGAAACAATAAGAGATATGAGTAAAGTAGATAAAGTGGGTGTCAGGAGGAATGAGCGGACTGCCCTGAGTTCATGAAGAGAAAGAAAAGAGCATTTGAGAACACAGCTGATGTGTAGGTGGAAGGTTAGGGCAGAGTCTAGAATGATCCCAAGGTATCTGAAGGAAGATGTGAGGGGAATCTGGGTCCTGTTGAGTAGAGACTAAAGAGAGGGTGAACTGATAGGACCAGTCAGCCAAGTCACTATTGTCTTGTGAGGGTTAACCTTGAGATGGTTTGTGTGCAACCAGGAAGCAATGCACATCAGGCAGTTATTGAGAGAGGTGAGGTCATGAGATGAATAGTCAGTGTGAAGAATCAACAAGATATCATTGATATAGTAATAGGCCGAGATGTCAAATTGCTGTGCTAGGAGAACAAGTGGTGCAAGAAAGATATTAGAGAGGAGAGGGGCCAGGACTGAGCCTTGGGGTACTCCACAAATGAGGGTGTATGATGTTATAAGAACATAGGATATGCCATACTGGGTCAGACCAAGATTCATCAAGCCTAATATCCTGTTTCCAACAGTGGCCAATCTAGGGCAGAAGTACTTAGTTTCCCCAGAAGACACAGGTTCCACAATGCTTGTATTGGGACAAGCAGTGGATTTCTTGGATCCCCTTTAAGAATGGTTTATGGACCTTTCCTCCAGGAACTTGTCCAAACCATTTCAAAAAAACAGCTACACTAACAACTTTTGCTACATCCTCCAGTAACAAATTCCAGAGTTTGATTACATATTAAGTGAAAAAATATTTTATTAGTCTTATGCTGGTTACACTGTAGCTTCATTGCATGTCCCCTGAACTTTCTACATTTTGATGGTGTATATCCTTTTTAAGATATGGCCACTAGAATTGCCACAATATTCGAGGTGTGGTCACACCATGGAACAATACAGAGGCATTAGAATATCCTTTGTTTTATTCCACATTCATTTTCTTATAATTCCTAGCATTCTATTTGCTTTCTTGGCAGTCACTGCACACTAGGCAGAAGGTTTCAACGTGTTATCCACGATGACATCTAAATCTTTTTCCTGGGTGGTGGTTCCTAATGTGGAATCTTGCAGCGTATAACCATAGTTTGGGTTGTTCTTTCCTAGGTGCATAACTTTGCACTTGTCCACATTAAATTTCATCTGCCATTGAATATCCAGTCTTCCAAATTATTACAGTCCTCTTGAAAGTTTTCACAATCCTCTTGGGTTTTATCAACTTTAAATAATTTTGTATCATCTGTAAATTTGATTACCTCACTCATTATTCTCATTTCCAGGTCATTTATGAATATGTTAAAAAGCAGTGGACTCAGCATAGATCCCTGGGGTACTCCTCTATTCACCTTTCTTCATTGGAAATATTGGCCATTTAGCCCTATCATCTGCTTTCTATCTTTTAACCAGTTCCTGATCCGCAATAGTACACTGCCTCCTATTCCATGACTTTTTAGTTTCGCCAAGAGTCTCTCATGAGGGATCTTGTCAAAGGCTTTCTGAAAATCCAGATACACTATATCAACCGACTCACCTTTGTCTACTTGTTTATTCACACCTTCAAAAAACATTGAAAATATCTGTTAATTGTTAATCCCTGTTATCCATGTTTTTATTCCTTGTTCTCTGTAAACTTAACATTTGTTTTATGTTTAAGTACAAAATTTGTTAAAATGTAAACCGCGCTGATGTCAAGAGTGCGGTATATAAAAGCTGTTAAATAAATAAATAAATAAATAAATAACAGATTAGTAAGACAAGACCTTCCTTGGCTAAAGCCATGTTGGCTATCTCCCATTAAGCCATAACTATCTACATGTTCAGTAATTTTGTTCCTTATAATGGTTTCTACCATTTTTCCCAGTACTGACATCAGGCTCACCAGTCTAGTTTCCCGGATCACCCCTGGAAATCTTTTTAAAAATTGGCATTACATTGGCTATCCTCCAATCTTCAGGTATTACTGATGATTTTAATGACAGTTCACAGATTAGTAATAGTAGATCTGCAATCTCATATTTCAGTTCTTTCAACATCCTTGGATGTATACCATCCGGTCCAGGTGATTTGCTACTCTTCAGTTTATCAAATAGTTGTAATACATCTTCCCGGTTTATTGATAGTTATTTCAATTCTTCTGCTGCATCAGCTTTAAATACCATCTCAGGCATGGATAACTTCCATACATCTTCTTCAGTAAAGACCAAAGAAAGAATTCATTCATTCTCTCTGCTATGGCCTTGTCCCCTCTTAGTGCCCCTTTTACCCCTCTATCATCCAATGGTCCAACTGACTCACTGTTTTTTTTTTGCTACAAATGTACTTTAAAAAGTTTTTAAAAGTTGGCTTGCTTCTAAGGGTAAAGGCTTACCAATTTCCTGGGTGATTCACGCAGCACTTGGTTTGATAGAAGATGACTTTTAAAGTGCCCCTTTGATCTGTCTCTTGCCTTTAACACCTATTCAAGACAACTTCACAGATCTTTTGCCTCCTAACTGGAAGGCCTCTTTGTAAAGTAACTAGAAACAAGTTTATTTCTACCCACTCAGGACTATTCTACCTGTATGCTAAGCTATGTTCTGATTTGATTTAGATAAAAAGCTCTATAGAAACAACTTTATTTCAATAGTTATTTACTCTATTTAACTTTCAATGTTTAAGCTATACTCTGATTTGATTGAATTGAAAAGCTCCCTAGAAACAAATTTCAGAGTCTATTTACTCTTAATTTACTTTCTCTGCTAAGCTATACTCTGCTTTGACTTAAATACAAAGCTCTCTGGTGGTACTGAGACCTGACTAACTCAGCAAAAACACTGAATTCTAAAATACACAGATCAATCAGTTTTACCCCAAGATTTTTCTTTTTCCTCCAAGATTTAGGGGTATGTTTATTAAATGGCGGTAGTGGCTTCCATGCAATATCGGAGCCACGGCCCCATTGAAATCAATGGGTCTGTGGCTCCAATATCGCACGGAAGACACTATCGCCATTTAGTAAACATACCCCTTAGAGTTTATTTCAGAAGATTAATATTCACAGGTGTAGATCTATTTCCTTGTAGCAGTCTCTTTTGGTAGTCCTTCAAGAAATGGTGCCTGAGGAGACTAGAAAGGAATGGTGAGAGAGGAAGTAATGAAACCACCGAAGAACTGCGCCACACAGCCCAAACTTGTGTAGCCGTGAGAAGAGAATGCTGTGATTTACCAGGTGGAAAGCAGAAGATAGGTCAAGAGATACAGCAATAGTGATGTTACCTCTATCAGGTGACTGGTGGACTTTGCTAAGTAAGGATAGTAGGATGGTATCTGTGCTGTGGCCTGGGCAGAAGCCTGACTGGTGGGGTGCAAGGAGTTAGTGTTCTCAAGATGGGCCACAAGCTGTAAAAAGACAAGTTTTGGACAGAAAAGGCAGGTTGAAGACTGGTCTATCGTGGGATGGGAGAGAGTTGTCCAGGGAGGGTGTTTTCAGGAGTGGGTGGACTACCGCCTGTTTCCAGGCAGAGGGGAAAGTGTCTAAAGTTAGGCTGGCATTAATAAGTGAAAGGGTGTACCCTTGGGCTGACCCCAGGCTAGGGAAGTCCAAGGGTCAGTTAGAGCACCACTGACTTCATCTAATCAATTGCAATCACGTTCCTCAACCCAGAGGCCATGCACCAGGCCTTCTCCTGGAATCTACTAGTCATAGGTCCTAATTCCACTTGCTAGCTGTCAGCACAATGACTGGGACTCTTGTACTCCTTCAAAGAGCTGTGATTGCAAACTCAAGTTACAATGCACGGCAGCACACTACTGCCACTGAGCCATCAGACTAGTCTGGAAATAATGCTTTAATTTTTATTAGGCTACCAAATGTTAGAAGACTGGAGCTCTTGGAACTAGTAAGAGCTTGAATCCTGCCCTTAGAATTGTTGCCAAGACTCACAGGTAGGGGGTGGGGGGGGGGGGGGGGAGAGAAAGTTAATTGCATCACACAGGCAAATTATCTCTCCCACCTTGTCTGCTGAGATGTGGCAGTTCAGAGCTAGCTTTAATGTGGAAATTCTGAGCCCATTCTCTGGCATTAAACATTTGTTTTGTCTGTATTCAGGATGAAAAAAAGATAACATTGAATAAAATGCAAAAATGCTTCATCCTGGGTTTTCCATGTGAACCAGGTTAGGGATGAGTAATCCAGAGACAATCGCTGGTCCACCCCACAGGAGAGAATCCACGATTGGAGCCCAGCATTGGAGCTTAAGTACTGAAGAAACAGGAGCAAGTCGATGAGGCGTTGGATGATGTTAGAAGGCAGGTGAGAATAACATGAGCTATGGAAAGCAACCATTTACGCTGACTTCGGCAAAGCTTTCATCACATCAATGGCGTTCTACGCATTCTTCAGTATTTAAGCTCTAGTGCTGGGTTTAGTTGGATTCTGTCTGGTGGGCTGCGTCAGTGTCTATAAAATTACCGCAGGGAAAGCAGGTGTAATCATATGGGTGCATATGCCTGTAAGAATAGAAAGATATGTGTGTCTTTTACAAAATAAATGTATTAATACTAATCCCATCCCTGCTGTGCTTATTCTCCTCCCTTCCCCCCCCCCCCCCAGGAATGCCTACATGTATATCTCGTACTAGCTACTTTACATTCCTTCTGTGTTATCTAAATCTATTGTGCTTCTGTCCATCAATACTTTAATTTACCTAATGGAAATCACCCTGATGCTTGCAAAATGTAAACATAGGCACTGGGTTTCGACGCTTTTACCCCTTGGCATTTTTAAAAGAGTCCACTTGAGCGCATACAACTCTTTTTCTACATGCTGAAGTATCTTTGAAAATGCCACCCTTTTAGGGGCAATGTTATAACTTGCTATTTTAGGGCAAAAACGTCTCATCCACTGCCTACTCCAGACTGTGTTCTTTCCATCTTGGTGACTGAGTCAGTATGTCAGGCGCCATCTCTGGTCCTATTGAAATCCAGGCTAAAAACTCATCTCTTTGATGCTGCTTTTGGATCCTGACCCTTTATTCTCCTGTTTATCACCCATGTGTGTCAAGACCACCCCTAGTCCCTTCTTTGTTGTGTTTCTTTCTTGCATAGATTGTAAGCTCTGAAGAGCAGGGACTGTCTCTTACATCTATAAGTAAAATGCTGCATATGCCTTGTAGTATTATACAAATGATAAATAGTAGGTAGCTAGGTAGATATTACCTGCAGACTTTGCTTCAGTTTTCAAAGAGGAAATATGTGAATCCTTTCATTGAAACTCACTAGGAGTATAAAGTGCCTGTAGATTTGCATACCTGTTTTGTGTGATGCTTCTTTTCCTATGAAAAATAACTGTGGTAGAGTTGAACAAGCCATTCAGGTGTGTTGATTTCCCTCCTTTGACCCAAATGTGCCCCTGGAAACGCTGCCTCATGATTAGGATGACCAACTAACATGTTTTGGACCAGAGAGTCTGGATTTGTAGTCCTTTGTACAGTGTCCAGTTCCAAGCTATAATTGGATAGAGTAGCATGACTGCCATGTTAGTCCACTGTAATGGTGGATTAGAACTGTCTGGTCGACCCTCACTCTGAATCCCACTATAACTGCTGCTTGCAGAAAAGCCGTGGAGCTCATGCACGCGCTCTTGAAGGCTCTTCTGTGTCTGCCCCCATGGCAACAGGAAGTGTGCGTCAAAAGGGGCTGGACGTGGAAGAGTCCTCAAGAGCACCTGCGTTCCAAGGCTTTGTGTCAGACAGCAGCAGCAGCAGCCATGATAGTGGATGGAAAGATCTGTGTTTTGGAGGGAACTCTCACAAGAAAGGTGTTCGGTCCTGTTAAGATCAAAAGTTGAGTGCAAATAATGCACCTAAAAGTATAGACTTTAGGCTGCATCAAGGGAGGGCACTTTTGCAATGCCAAGAGGTACCAGAGGATTTTTCCCACTTTGTGTCTATGGAAAAAATACATAGTGCATCAGACCCTAGGGCCTGATTCTGTGAGGTAAATAGTGGGGCTGTACATCCCGGTAGGACGTGCAGCCCACTATTCATCCCAGCTGTATTCTGGCACACACTCTCCCACACGCCCAGAGCTGCAGTGCAGGGAGAGCCAGAGCGGGGTGGAGAGTGGGGCGGAGCAGGGGGCAGGCCAAGGTGGCAGGATGGACAGGGCCGATTCAGGTCACGGCCCTGTATGTCCTGCTGGTGAGAGATGGATGTGATGCTTATTCCACCGCAGAGGTGGTATAAGCAGTGGCAAGGTTGGCGATTGGGTCCGGAGACTACCCTCAAGGCAGGGTCGAGCTGCTGGTAGGTTCTCGCTGCCCAATCTGGGCCCTGGCTAACCCTGCTGGGGGTTAGGTGGTGGAGTAATAGGGGTCAGCACTCTGGTGGGCTGGACAGCAAATGAGGAGGACATCCCCGTGGTAATGCAAGGGCATGCTGAGCCGTCTCAGGGCTCGATTCTGCATCCGTGGGAATGTCTGACTCCTGTGGTGCAGAATCGGGTCCTAATGGGCCCATCCTGTTTGGAGGCATCCCATTCTGGGATCTGGCTCTAAATGGACACTGCAAAAATGGTCAAGGACACAGTGTAAGGAGGAAGACTTGAACTCAGGTCTCTTGATTCCCAGTGCATTATTTTTGGATAGGGATTCTCAAATCTGTCCTATGACCCTACAGCTAGGGGCAGTGTGACCATTAGGTGAACTAGGCAGCCACCTAGAGCACCAGTGATCCAGGGGTGGCCCATTGCTGCTGCCATCATGCCCTCTCTGGGTCCTGCAGTAGTGCAATGGCTTCAAAAAGTCCCTCAGCACTTACATAGACTTCCAGTGCTGTGAGGCTGTTTGGCTTTTGCCTCCTCCGATGCCAACTTCCTGTTTGTATGGGAGCATAAGTGGATAGTCCAATCGAGTCTAAGAATGAAGCTAATATAAAGACAGATATATTACCTGTATACTGGATTGGAACTTGCCTTGATCTCGGATTTGGGAAGAGGTGAGTGATTTTTTTCTAAAATCTGAATTCATCTTATAAAGAAACCCCCAAACCCCTAAAGAAAAAAAATATTAAAATTGTTTGATGCACCATTCTTGTTTCATGTACACCGCCTTGACCTGGTGAAAGGCGGTATATAAATACAGCTAAACAAACAAATAAATAAATCAATCAATTAAAAAACTTCAGCCTGGAAAGATGTAACATTTTCAGTTCTGTTAGATCAAACAAAACTATAGAACAGTACTTCATGGCTGCATAATCTTTTAGTTAGAATAAAGTCTAAATTCCCTGTAACAAAAGTAATATTGTTAAAATGATAAAAAATGGAAACATGTTCTGTTTCGTGGGTTTTCCCACAAAGGTTAGGTTTCTAGGTTATACATCGTGAATAGGCGTGCGATATTCGCATATAACTGGTCAAAGGCATGGGTTAATTTACCTATCTTGGTGTGCTCAGTTTTCATATTAAAATGCTTTTATTAATATTTTGAAGTTGCTTTAGAAGCTTTGGCTCAAACATCTTTACTTTTAAAATAAGCCTTGCCCTGGGATTGGAACAAAGTTATTCAACATAGCTTCTCTGGTCAAAGAGGCGAGTGATGTCATAAAGTCTATTGTCTTCACAGTGTTGGTCTATGATGTCACAACAGCATTCGGAAAGTCTCACCATTATTATTCATGGTTTTCATACAAGTTGCCTATCGGAGGGAGGGGTTTTGCAGTGAACAGCTATGGATAAACAGAATTGTTTAGCGCTATTCTCCATCTTGATGACAACTTGTATTAATGATAGTACCGAAGTCATGACAGTGAAAGGAAATGAACTTTGTTGGGGGGGGGGGGGGGAACAGGAAATGTGTGTTCAGAAAAACTCCATTCTTGGTCAAAAAGTCTCCCCAAGGTGGTATGGTTTGTATAGGTAATTCTGTTCTGATTTGATTCCCATAATTTCTGAAAGGATGATCTCAGATGATTAAGGGATAAGGATTTGAACTGGAAATATTTGACATCAGGTGTCCCTCATGGTCTATATCTAAGAAGACAGTTTCTCCAAATAGGCTAATATTTTTACAACTACACAAGTTCACTTTTCATAGCTTTGTACAGTTATTAATGCATGTGTGAAGGACATCTCGGAATGGCTATCAATAATCATCTTTCCAAAAGTGGAGTTCTGGGTGTTATGAACTCAGATTTAGAGTTTGTACCAGAAGTTAAAATATGTAAACTGTACTAGAAGTGTAGTTACATGTAACCATTTTCTATTCCCTTGGGTAGTTTTCTAAGACAAGTTAAAACGGAAACCAGGCAGAGTAGCCAGACAGAGATTATATCTTTTGAAAGGCTAACAAATGATACAAGGGTTCTCAACCCAGTTCTCAGGACATACCTAGCCAATCAGGTTTTCAGGATAACCACAATGAATATTCATGAGAGAAGTTTGCATACTCAGGCTCCATTATATGCAAATCTCTCATTTATTGTGGTTATCCTGAAAACCTGACTGGCTAGGTGTATCCCAAGGACTGGGTTGAAAACCTCTGTATTAAAAAATAGAAGCTTTTGGCCAGGGCTAGTGCAAGGAGATGAGGCACCCCGCCTAGGAGAACCTCAAACCTTGGGCCCCCCCCCTCCCCGGCTGCCACCCACCCCTCATTGCCACCATTGTTGTCCCTCACTGGGACCTACAGCAGTGGCAAAGGATTGAAACAGCCATGCGGTGCTTACCGTCCCCATGCAAACAGGAAGTCAGCCATCAAAGGGGCTGTTTCAAGCCATTGCTGCCACTGTAGGTCCCGGTGAGCAGCGACAGTGGAGGTAATGGGTGTCCCTGGAGGGCCAGCGCTCTAGGCAGCCGCCTAGTTCACCTAATGGTAGTACCGGCCTTGCTTTCGGCTAACTGAGGTCTTTTCTTTTGGAAAAAAATGTTCTGGGCCCTTTACTGTCTGCAGTAAGCAAGGTGATGATGTCTTTTCCCATTCTGCACAAGAGTATTCATACAATGCCTTTGGCTACAAGGCCTGAGACCTTGTCTACTGCCTAGCACTGTGTTTGTTTAAGGTTTGAATACTACAGGAAGTAATGTCACCAGCAATTAAACCCCTTGAAAACACTTGGTCGCAGTGACCATTTAAGGCAGTTTAAAAGCAGAACACTCAAATCCTCACTAAGCCCTGCAACCTAACCTCCACCATATGGACTCATAAGAATGCAGTTCGCCGTGCGGGCTTAAATTACATTTAACATGGGAATGAATGGCCACAGCAAGGATTGACCTTGGATGGTGCAGGAAAGGACGTCTGCTCATGCTTGGATCCAGGATGTCAGAGCTTCTCCTAACCACAAAAGGCTGGTGGTTAGAAAACAAAGTACAGGGGCTGCATTGTAAACACCTGGCTAGCAGGCAAGGAGCAGCAAGCTCTTGAATTTTTGTTGTGTTTGCTGCAATAGTGGTTACATCGCAGCTGCTTCCATGCCAGAAGATGCTGGGGGTGTGGGGGGGGGGAGTGTTTAAGATAGTCATGCATGGCTGCTTAGAAAAGCAGTAATCATTCTACAAGTGTGCAAAGACTTTTTATGTATATTAAGTTTTAACATTTATGCTAATGAAGAGATTTTACAACCTTTCCCCCCCAAAAAAAAGTGTGAAATATAAAATTTCCCGAATGGCCATGTTAAAGTATTTTCACACTCAGAGCCAGATGTTTGGCACATCTGGCCCTATGTGAAATAATAGCACAGCCGCCCTTCTAAAATAATGTATGGAATCCTAATAATGTCACTGGCTTGCAAAGGGACATGTGGGTGTGAAGCTGGCGACCATTTCCTTCTGTTCTCTGGCTTGCACAGCTCATACATCCCCTTCTACCTCCCCGCGGACTGCCTTTTTTTAAAATGTCAAATCCATTTGAACAGTAATCAGACAACATGTCTGGTCATGGTGATGGGGGAGTGTTGACAGTGAGGCACACCAGGAGATTACAGAACAAGACTCCATGGCCCACTTCCAGGCCAGGTGTTTCACAATGCTGCATACTGCTTCTATTCTATACAAATCTCTCTCAGGCCTATTCCATAAAGATATCCTGAAAACCACACTGATTTGGAAACCCGGAGGACCATAGTTTCCCATCCCTGCTATAGGGTTGCTACTTCACCCAGGCCAAAGGAACAGGCTGATCCAGTCCTGTTTTTTTCCACACTGCATGCAGGGAGATGTAGTTCTGATTTTTTTCTTAGGGAACTCAATGGGTGGATCTAGGATGGGATGGCAACCTTAACATGTCCTCGTGTGTGATTATCAATCCCATAGCACACAGGCTGACTACTGCTGCATACAGGGAGTTTCAATGTCTGCTTTCAATTACAACTGCAAACTCATTTATGCGGTGGGAGGAAAACCAGGACTGGGTTAGTATGAACTATTGCCAATCCCACTCCCACGTGCAAATGTTGAAGTATATGAGTACTAGCGGGAGCTCTGAAGAACCAAATTCCTACCACCTCAACCCACTTGATGACTTTCTACAAGGTGCTTAAACCCTTAAGGGCAGATTCCTAACCATAACCATATGTTTTATCCTGCAAAGCACTGCAGAAATAATTTCAAACATATTTAGAAAAAGAGTACACGTTCAGTGTGACACGAGGCGCATTTCCCCTTTCCTCCATTTGCCGCCTAGGGCCCCTCTGTGTCAGCAGAGACTTGGTTGAAACAGCCACGGCAAAGGAGCTCCAACATCTTGACAAGGAAGCAGGGGATTTATGTGTGTTTCTAGATGGGTGAACAGAGTGTGGGCAGGTCCTTCCAGTGGCAGAAATTCAATCTGAGGGCCCAGAAGCAAAATATCCAAAAGGGCCCCCACAGCAGGGGGGAATCCACCTAAGAAGATATGATAACAACTGTAAATAGACCCCTCCCCCCTTTTTCTCTGGGCCCCCCTGCACCACAGGGGTGGCTTGTGTATAATTTATGTCATGGGACCCTTCCCTTCCTTTATGTTCCACCCCTAGCCCCTCCCTCTCTTTTTCTCCAGGCCTCTTCTTTACCCCCCATTCCTTTTTGCTCCGCTCCTCCTTTTTTGGCCTTTAACCCCATCCCTCCCCTATGTGTCCCTCTCTTTTTCATTCCTTAAATCCAGCCCCTTCCCTTATGCCCCACCTCTCCTTTCTGTGATGCCAGGCCACTGCCACCCCTATTCTTGTGCTAGCAGGTCCTGGGGACTCTCACTGGCTCTGACTTCTGCTGTTTTGTTGAAGCCATATGCGTCTGATTGTTGGAGCCAACAAACAAATGCCTACGAACGCATGGACAGACCGACTGACTGATGGACCCTCCGCCATAGGCACTATTGCCTAAGCAAAATGCACCTAAAAATAGTCTCACTGCCTTATATTTCTCCTCAGTGTATCCACTCAGAAATTAACTGCTTCCCTTCTGCCTCCACTCCAAACTACTCAAAATTACATAGCACTCAAAATTTAGAATGCATTTTTCATGCCCACCATCAGAAAAAGCTCCAAGGAGCATGAAAACGAGCCTCTTGAGGACACAGTACTTTGTGGAAAAGGAATCTTGTACTGCTTTTACACAACGTTTCTTTGATGAGTTTAGCTGGACATGTTATACCCCTAGATTCCAGGTTATGATTGTGTATACTGCTCTCTTTGATCCATGACCCTTTTCTTAAAAACCTTTCAGCTTGGTCAACTCAGTATGTCACCCTGGCTGAAATGATCTCCAAGAGTGCGTTATCCTAAAATTGAATGCCCACACATCTTCAGAAGGAGAAAAGGAACCTCGGCACTGGCTTCTAGAACTTGCTATGCACTGAGACATTTCTTGCTCCCATCCCAGCAGCCTAGTGGGCCTTCACAATGACCCGAGTGAGGTGACAACCCTATGAGGATGGGAAATGTAGTTGGGAGAAAGTAGGGGAGCGAGAGGAGAGAAATTCTCATTTCCACCAGCCAGATAAAAGGGAACCTCCTGGAAAGTCTATAGAGAATACTGAACATAGTAAATAATGGTAGAAAAAGACCAGCACGGCCCATGAAGGCCTGCAGACTGACTTTTTGAAAACAACAGTTCAGCCATCATCTGGCTACCCATGGTAACATAATTCTTACACCTTAATAATTCAGTAATGCCATGTCCCAGTGCTTCCTTTCCTTATTTATCTGCACTTGTTTGGTACCATGCTTTGGAAATCCATGGTGTTCTTTCGTGGGCTCCCTTGAACTGCAGAATTTGTTCTGTAACACAGATGGAAAACATAGACGATACTTACTGTATATTTTAAGCATCAGTAAAAAATACAATTGAATGTGTTTCTGGAAGAATTAGATGGAGGGGAGGTCACACATAGCAGCAAAGGTTAGGGACTATTGACCTTTCCACATCCTGCATCAGGGGATGTGCATTCGTTTGAAACGACATAGCAATTAGAAACAACATTTACCATTAGGTGAAACTGTCAACAGATTTCAAACCATACATTTTATAGATTTAACACGCAGGGGCGGCCCAAGGGGGGTGCGGGGCCATGTGCGGAGACTCGGTGCGGGGCCTCATTTGCATAATGTGCCTCATTTGCATACATATTTGCATAATGTTACCATACACTAACTTTTAGTAAACATGCCTCTTAATGAGTATATGGATAAAGAAAGACTTAAAGATTTCTACATTACTATAATCCAGTACCAACTGCCAGGCACATTAGGAACTACTACAAACACTGCCCATTTAGAACCCATAGCAAACCCGCCGTATCCTAACAGCACTACCAGAACTCACAAAGCACCATACCCTACCTATCAAAAGGCAACACTGCAAATATTAAACCAATACATTTCAGAGAACAACAATACATGACCTACTGGGGAACGAGAACAAGTGGCAATGTCAAATAGGAATTATATAAACAGAATACCTCAGCTCAGTTACACATGCAGAACATAGACCATCACCAAACAAGGAATCACAGTTTAGAAACAGGAAGACAATAATTAAACTGAGAACCCCAAAAGCCAAACTTGGAATGTACAACACTGTAGAAATAATTTCCTCTTGTACTAAACAAAGCGCAGACGTTAATGACGCACATTTCCAAGAGCTGACATATTCCAGTTAAAAAATTCAAAATAAAGAGATATTTTTCTACCTTTTGTGCATTTTTTTTTCAGTGGCAATTGCTCCAGCCACTTTCTTCTAGTTTCTTTGTGTCTTCTGCTAACTCTCCATCGTCTGCTGTCCATTTGTCCTTTCTTCTCTCTTCTAGTTTTTTTCCATTCTCTCTCTACAACTGCTTTAACATACTAATCTTTCTCCTTTTGCTCTTTCCTCATTCCTATTTCATCCACTCAAATTTTACCCCTCCATCCTCAATCCCCACTTACTCTCCCAATATCCAGCCAATTGTAGATTTGTCTTCCCTCCCACACAAAATATTTTTCCCTCTCCATTTCACTATCCCAGCTCCATCCCATTCTAATCCTCCCCCAACATCAACTCCCTTCTAGTTCCAACCCCACCCAGCATCCGCTCCCTTCTAGTCCCTGCATCAGCCCATTTCCAGTCCTAGCCCACCATCAGCCCATTTCCAATCCTATCCTAGCCCCACCATCAGCCCATTTCCAGTTCTAGCTCCCCCATCCATTTCCAGTCCTATCCGAGTCCCTCCATCAGCTCATTTCCAATCCCAGCCCCCCATCAGCTCATTTCTAGTCCTTTCCTAGCCCCACCATCAGCCCATATCAAATTCTAGCTCCCCTCCACTCAGCCCATTTCCAATCCAAGACCCCCATGAGCCTACTTCCAGTTCTAGCCCCTCCATGAGTCCATTTCAATTCAAGCCCCCACCACAGCCCATTTCCAATCTTAGCACCCCCAACAGCCCATTTCCAGTCCTATCCTAGCCCCTCCATCAGCCCATTTCCTTTCCTAGCCCCCCCCACTCAGTCCATTTCCAGTCCTTACTCCCTCCCCTCACAGCCCATTTCCATTCCAAGCCCCCTCCCCATCAGCTATTTGCAGTTCAAGCCCCCTTCCACTCAGCCCCTTTCCATTCCAAGCCCCTGTCCCATCAGCTATTTGCAGTTCAAGCCCCCCTTCCACTCAGCCCATTTCCAGTCCTAGCAACCCCCCCAGCCCATTACCAATCCTAGCCCCCCCCATAGCCCATTACCAGTCCTAACCCCCCCATCAGCCCACTTCCAGTCCTAACCCCCCATCACCCCATTTTCAGTCTTAGCCCTCCATCACCCCATTACCAGTCCTAACCCCCCCATAGCCCATTACTAGTCCTAACCCCCCCATCAGCCCATTTCCAGTCCTAACTCCCCCATAACTCATTACCAGTCCTAAGCCCCCCATCAGCCCACTTCCAGTCCTTATCCCCCATCACCCCATTTTCAGTCTTAGGTCTCCCCATAGCCCATTACCAGTCCTAACGCCCCCATCAGCCCACTTGTAGTCTTAGCCCCCCCCCATAGGCCTCCCATAGCCCATTACCTGTCCTAACCCCCCCATCAGCCCACTTCCAGTCTTAGCCCCCCCATAGGCCCCCCATAGCCCATTACCTGTCCTAACCCCCCCATCAGCCCACTTCCAGTCTTAGCCCCCCCATAGCCCATTACCAGTCCTAACCCCCCCATCAGCCCACTTGTAGTCTTAACCCCCCCATAGCCCATTACCTGTCCTAACCCCCCCATCAGCCCACTTCCAGTCTTAGCCCCCCATAGCCCATTACCTGTCTTAACCCCCCATCAGCCCACTTCCAGTCTTAGCCCCCTCCATAGCCCATTACCATTCCTAACCCCCTCCCCCCATAAGCCCACTTCCAGTCTTAGCCCCCCCCCATAGCCCATTACCAGTCCTAACCCCCTCCCCCCCATCAGCCCAGCTAGGTTAAAAAAACCAAAAACCGGCTGTTGCTGCCGCTGCCGCCCTGGCAGCAGCAGAATCGAGCATCCCGCGGGGCCCCCCTTGCTCTGCAGAGTCCTCCATGGGGCCTCAGCGCGGGCTTTTCAGAGCCGCGTGAAGGGAGAGATGGGAAAACAGAGCTGTGAGAGGAGAAGCTCTCTCTCTTCGCGTGGCAGCAGCAGCCATTTTGTATTTTTTTAGCCTAGTTGGGCTGATGCAAGATGTTTTTTGCGCGGGGCCCCCTGAAACGCGGGGCCCTGTGCAAAAAACATTCTTGCTCAATGGACGGGCCGGCCCTGTTAACACGGGGTGCCACTGCCCATGGCAGCAGGTATTGCCATGCTTCTCCACTATCAGTTGGCAGTACACATAGCAACCAACAGCAAATTATATGGTTTAGTCATTAGATGTCACCATACATAGCAACAATTAAGAAAGCTATATGGTTCAGTCACTTGGTCTCTCAGTAGAATTTAAAACATTTACAACTAAGAAAATGAACGACACATCTGAACCACCAAGAGGCAGCCCAGCAGGAAAAGGATGTATTGCACCAGGAGGGTGGGAAGGAAGGAGTGTGCATGGTGGGGAAAACATGTGGAGCATTGCTGATGGAATTATTTACAATCACTCTGCATGTGTGTATAAGTCTGTGTGTGTGTGTATGCATGTCTGTGACTAGGGCTGGCCCTACCACTAGGCGGACTAGGTGTCCACTAGAGCAGAAGGCTTCAAGGAGGGGACAGCTGTATAGCATTGCCTCCTCTTCCCTTTTCTCTGGTACCGCTGGTGCCACTGCTTCCACCCTACCTCCACAGGACGCTCGAAAATCAGGCTTTGGGAGGTGGCAGCATAGCATTGGCACAGCTCTCACATAGCACCAATAAAGCCCTTTAAAATCGCTCTCAATGGTGGGCTTTTTTTGGCCATCTGTGTGTGGGAACCCAAGGCTTGCTGTGTGAGAACTATGCTAGTGCTACACTGCTGTCCCCGAAGCTTGATTTTTGGGCTTCTGTTCCAGCAGAGGTATGGTGGTCAGTGTGGCAGTAGTGGTGATAGAGGTAAGGGAAGAGGGGGAGATGCTGGACACCTTGGATGGGAGTTAAGGAAAGAGAGAGTACATGCTAGATACCTTGGGGAGGGGAGGAAAGGAGAGAAAAGTTGGATAGCAGATACCTGGGGGAGGAGAGAAATACTGGAGACCTGGAAAAGGAGAGAGATGCTGGAGACTTGAGAGGAAGGGGTAGAGAAGGGCTAAGCTGGAGACTTTTGGGGGGTTGGGATGGGAAGATGCTGGACTACGAGTCAGGCAGGGTGGGGCGGGGCAGGAGGTGCACGGCCAATGGCTTGCCTAGGACATCAGATCCCCTTGGACCAGCCCTGTCTGTGACCTGGAGAGTAGAGAAGAGAAGAGAAGCAGTCTGAAAACAGCTATTAACTAAATGATATTTTTTAGTGTATCAGTATTTCTATGCGCTGTTCACCATTAAACAAGAGAGTCCAAAACTTTAGGCTTAAAACTGGGATTGCCTTTCTGTTCCTTGAGAAGAGGAGTGCTCTCCAGAGCTCTCCCAAAAGGTGATTTTTGCTGAATTTGCTGCTTAACTGTGAGTTCTATCTGTCTGCCTGTTTGTCTCCACATATTTATTTATCTATTTGCCCTTATTGGTGGGTTCCCTTACCATTGTGTGTGCCCACAGTTCAGGAACAGCCTACTGGCCAGAGACACTTAGGACCACTGGCATCTATGTCCCCTGGCAATGTGTCTTCATGTCGAGGAGCTGCAGGGGTCGCTGCTGCTGCTTCTGCTGGTCTGCTTTATGTGGTGCCTGTTTGAGTAATTGCTGCTTCCACTCTTGTCCCAATGTCTGTGCCATCTGTGCCTGTGAGCTGTGGAGCTGGAGGGACAGATCGGATCGGCGCCTGGAGGCTGAAAAGAAGCATTTGACTATTTTCAGCAAGGAACGAAATCAATGGGCAATTGCTCTCCAAAAATAGCAAGTGCCATCTAAAAGAGAACCCAAGGTGCAGGAAGGGTTAACCAGGGCCACCAGCAGAGGAAGGCTGAGGAATTTATGAGAGAGGGGTACTTAGAATTCAATCTAAGCAAAGCCTTTGATACTGTTCCTCATAGGAGGCTTGTCAATAAACTCAGTAGCTTGGGGATGGGTCCCAAGATGGTAAACTGGATTAGAAATTGGTTGACTGACAGACAACAGAAGGTGCTGGTACATGGAGCTCACTCGAATGAGAGGAAGGTGATTAGCAGTGTGCCCCAGGGTTCGGTCTTGGGCCCGGCACTGTTCAATATGTTTGTGAGTGATATTGCTAAAGGACTGAATGGAAAGGTCTGTCTTTTTGCAGATGACACAAAAATTTGCAACAGAGTGGACTCCCCCGAGGGAGTGGTTAAGATGAGGAAAGGTCTACAAAAGCTGGAAGACTGGTCTAATGCTTGGCAACTACGATTTAATGTGAAAAAGTGCAGTGTCATGCACTTGGGTAACAGAAATCCAAGGGAAATGTACACAATAGGGGGCGAGAGGTTGTTATGCATGGTTCAGGAGAAAGACCTTGGTGTGATTATCTCTGATGATCTCAAGGTGGCAAAACAGTGCGACAAGGCGGTGGCAAAAGCCAGGAGGATGTTGGGCTGCATACAAGAGGGATTACCAGCAGAAAGGAAGAGGTACTTATGCCACTGTACAAGTCACTTGTGAGGCCTCACTTGGAATACTGTGATCAGTTTTGGAGACCATTACTTGCAAAAGATGTAAAAAGACTGGAAACTGTTCAGAGAAAGGCGACCAAAATGATTTGGAGCCTGCGTCAGAAGCCTTATGAGAAGAGACTTGAAGACCTAAATATGTACACTTTGGAGGAGAGGAGGGACAGGGGAGATATGATTCAGATCTTTAAATACTTAAAGAGAAATGATGAACAAACAAACCTCTTCCAAAGACGGGGAAGCTGCAAAACTAGAGGACATGACATGAAGCTGCAAGGTGGTAAATTGAAAGGCAATGTCAGGAGATATTTCTTCACTGAAAGGGTGGTGGATTCTTGGAATGCCCTCCCGATGGAAGTGGTGGGGGCAAACACGGTGTCAGAATTCAAACAGCATGGGACAAACACAGTAGATCCCTTTACAGCAATAGGATAAAAACAAAATAAACGGTACCATCTAACTTCTGAACCATCTAACGTCTCAACAAATAGGGTGTCCTACATGGAGTGGTGGGTTCACCCCTAAACAAAGACATGGGGAGGGGTGGCCTGCACAGAGCGACAGGTGCACCTACTCTTGCCATCTTGCTGGGCAGACTAGATGGACCATGCTGGTCTTTATCTGCCGTCATTTACTATGTTACTATGTAATCCATAGTAATGCTTCATAATAATATCTCAAAAAGTCATTCTCCTGGAATTAAGATATGAAAATGAAAAATAAAGAATAATAAAAACAAAAAGAGTGTAAAGGGCTCAACGGGTGTAGAGGGCAAAGAAACATCACCCAAACCACTCCTCTCTTATCAACATAGCCCAAATTACACTCTTACTACATAGAATGCTTCATACAATTCAAATTAATACAGAGGATACTTAACTTAGCTCATTCAGGCAAGCAGCCTTCTCAAATAGGCTTCAACCTCAAACCAATATAGCCAAAGGCTTCCAAAAACCAATGGAACAGAAAAGCTGAACCACGGTAATAAATATGCTGAGTCACATCAACAGAATAAGCTTAGAATAAGCTGACCACCGCCGTTATTGGTTTTGCCGTGTAAGCCGCTGCATCAGAGCTGCGTGCTAAAACACATAAAAGAATTCTATCAAAAACTCCTTCAATTTTATACATTTTAAAACATATATGAGGTCATTCCAACCTGCGAATAGCAGGAATGGATGTCACAACAGGACGTCCATCCCGCTATTTGCGCCCCTTCCCGCCGGCGGCTAACTTCCCCGCCAGTTGTATGGGGAAGTTAGATGGGGGTGGGGAAGAGGAAGATTGGGGGCAGAGTTAGGACAAGCAGTGGGCGGTCGTCAACCCTAGATGTATAGGGACAATTCTAATGTTTGCCCTGTATGACTGGGGCCGGCGACCTGCATGGGGAAGTTATTCTACCTCTAGATAGAATAACTTCCCTAGTTGTAAGGGGTTGGTGGGCCGGGGCCAGAAAGTGGCAGGAGGGGGCAGTGAGCATTCCCCGTAGCCCGACTCTGGCCTTGGGAGGCTGGATTGGGGGTTGGGCTGCAAGGAATGCAGTGCAGAAACCGAGGCCAGGATCGCAGCTTTACAATGGAGCTGCGGTGCCATGGCAACTGGACGCTATGGCGCCGCAGCTCCATTGTAAAGTCTAGACTGAGTTAGTCAGGTATGACCTGTATGTGCAGGCCAGGCTGAATCTCAGTCCCAGCCTGCACATACAGGCCTGATCGCTAACCCATATTCAAAACATCCAATCACAAATATCCATTCTCCAACAACCAATCAAAAGCATATAAACATGCTCCAATCAGAAATACTAACAAACATCCATTCATGAAAATCCATACATAAACGTCCATTCATAACAAGACCAACTATGCAGAAAAAACATGCAAACAGAATATGCAGAGAGATTCACTCCAAATTCCCAGAAGAGTCAATGCCATCACATTGTATCTCTGTTTCTAATACCCTAGAAAAACCATTGCCACTCAATCGGACCATTAAGGTCCTAGGACTAAAAGTCTGCCACCTATAAATCAATGTCTGTTCCCTTTGCAACAATTTAAGAGACAGATTCCCGCTATCCAACACAAATACACAAATCATGACCTCGGACTGCCAGTGTTCCACAAGAGGGGCAGTTAATACCCCTCAGCATAGGGCAGATAGATGTTCTATAATCCTTGTCTTGAACTTATGTTTAGTTTGCCCTATATAAATCTTATAACAAGGGCAGACAATACAATAAATCACCGCCTCACTATCACATGTGGTGTGGGAACTCAGACTATAGGGGCGAGACAAACTAGAATGTTCAAAAATACTAACGTCCAAAAAATATTTACAAATCACACAATGACCACATTTCCTATGGCCTCCAGATTCCCCTATCACAACCGGAGATGAACGGGTATGAACCAATTGATCCCTCAAGTTGCGACCCCTACTAACTGCAAAGTGTAAACCCCGAGTAAACACCGGATGAATATGCAACAAATCCCAGTACTTATAAATTATGTGCTTAATTCGAAACTCCTCAGAAGAGTATGGGTGGACACAAACTTGTCCATCAAAAGGCGGGTCCACAGAGAGTGAAAAAAGCAATTCCCAATTTACATATTTTGCCCAGGTATACACCCTTTTGTCATCCTATTAGGATAATGTCTTTGTCGAAAGCGATGTTGCATCAGTCTTGCCTGTACATGAAATTCCAAATTAGTGGAACAAAGCCATTTGACCCACAAAAGCTGTCCCATGGGAATATTATCCCTTAGGTGCTGTGGGTGAAAACTAGAGTAATCCAACAAGCTATTATGATCTGTTGGTTTCAGATATAAAGAGGACTGTAACATCCCATCTACAGATGAAATCTTAATTTAAAAAAATGTACATCCGTTTAAGAATACTCTGGGGTAAATTTTAAATGATCATGTAACTGATTTAACCAAGATAAAAATCAAAACAACCTGTCATCACTACCACGCCAAATAAAGAATATATCATCAATAAAACGTGTCCACAAAACGACATCATTCCAAAACTCAGAAGGTCACTTCACGTCCTCCTCAAAAGCATGCACAAAAAGACAGGCCACTGAGGGGGCTACTGTGGCCCCCATCATGACCCCAAGAATTTGATGATACTGCATACTGAAAAAAATAATGCTCCAGAACAAGATGCAATAGCTGAACCAAAAAGGCACAAAAATCTAATCCCAACTCAACGTGTTCTAAGTAGTGGGTGGCGATCACAATTGCTAGTGGTTGCGGAATCTGAGTATACAACAAAAAAATATCCATTGTTACAAGGAACCAAGAAGATTCCACAGTAATTTCATTCAGTTTAGACAACAAATCCCTTGAATCCCGAATATATGAAAAGCCCCTCTCATATTTAATATTTAGAAAGGGGTTCCAGAAGAGAATCCCTGGCAGAGACTATAGGATGTCCCAGGAGCCTCAAAGGGTTTTTATGAATTTTGGGCAAAATATAGAAACAAGGAATTCTACGGTAAGCATCCCACAAAAAAACAAAATAACTGACAGAGATTAAACCCTGATGTAATGTTGATTCCAAAACCATAAATATCTCAGCCTATATATCCCCAGTCAGGTCCCCAGACAAAGGAAGATAAAAACGTCCATCCCCTAACTGCAAAAGAACCTCCACATCAAAATCCCATTTATTCAGAACAACAATCACCCTGCCCTTTTCAGCGTGTGGAATTATACTATTAGTATCATTAGTTAATGCTATTGGAGCTTAGAACATTCCTAACAGAGGGTCTTCACTGTAAGCAAGGTAAGACTGTATGGCTTTTAATTACTAGCTCTCTGCCTGAGAGCTCCTAAAAGGGGTCTAGTGTACCTTTTTAAAAAGTTACATTCTTTTGTAGGTGCTGTATTTCAAAAGGGGAAATTTTTCTGTAGCGTAGGTTTAGACCTCTGCATTTAGTTTTTCTTTCCCAGCTCTTTGAAGCCACTGGCACCTCATCAGGAGTTAGTGGGACTTGATTAGCTTGTGAAAGAACTGAGGGCAGCTGAGGACTGCATAAAAGTCTGCAGAGCCTTGCAAGTTTTGGCATTCCTAACAGAGGGTCTTCACTGCAAGCAAGGTAAGACTGTGTGGCTTTTAATTACTAGATCTCTGCCTGAGAGCTCCTAAAAGGGTTTTAGGGTACATTTTTAAAAAGTCACGGGCTCATTTTTTGAAGGCAGTTACACGGGTAACAACCCATGTTACCTGTGTAAATGTCTTAAGTGGGATTTTCCAAAGATACCTACACTAGTAGTGTCTTTGAAAAATCCCGGTTAAGTCCCTAAAGCACCCAGATGCTATCCACTTACGTTGAGGCGTGTTTAGGGCATTTCGGGGCAGAGTGGAGTTGGGAAATGGCACTAAGTGGGTAACAGCAATTTTTAGTGCTGCCCGCTTAGCGTTCTGCGCTTTAAAGATAGGCAAGGAAAACCCTCGCCTATCTTTAAGGCACTGGGGCTAAATGGCAAGCATCAAAAAGCGCTTCTACCCGCTTAGCCTCGGTGGCTGCCAGCCTGTGCGACATGACCCAGATTTTTGTTTCTGTCACTGCGGAAATGAAAATCTGGGTTAAGGGGGTCGGCGGGCAGGCTATGTGCCGACGTGGCACATAGCCTGCCAAGGGAACATTTTCTGTAGTGTAAATTTAAAACTCAGCTTTTATTTTCTTTTTCCCAGCTCTTTGAAGCCACTGACATCTCATCAGGAGTTAGTTCCCTCCCTATCCACCCCAGCTCCCACCCACCCCATGTGAGCATTCTTGTTTAGAGCAAGGAGGAATAGCCTAGTGGTTAGAGCACTGGCTTGGGAACTAGCACTCCTTGTGGCCTTGTGCGAATCACTTAACCCTCCATTGTCTCAAAAATCCAAGTTATCAATGTCCTGTTTAATATACATTACTAAGTTTAAGTTACAATGTAAATTGCTTTGACTAAAATGATAAAGCTGTATAAAAGCCTGTTAAATATGAAAATTGCACAACTACCCAATTAGCTACACACAGGGACAAAGAACAGCGATTTAAGAGCACACTTAAAAGAGCTTAACTGCGTTTTCTCTGAAAGGACAGCTGAGGAACAGGCAGGGTAGGTCTCTCTCTTTTACTTCAACAGGTACCAAAACTTCACCAACTGAACAATGTCTGGGAAAAATCATATTGCCAAAACTATTGCCCCTGGTATAGCTTCTGTCTCTATCTAGATGGAGATCCCAATGCCAGTTGAAGGACTGGTTCCATGTTCAGGTTGCCTGCATGCTGAAGCTCTCAGGAAACAAATGGAGGGGCTCAGAGAACAGGTGGCGAGGCTGAGGAGCATTCAAGACAGTGAGAAGTATATTGATGAGATGCTTCTTGAAACATCCAAGTTCTTCAAAAGAGGTGAAGATGGAAGTCTACAGAATGATGAAAGTTGGACACGAGTCACCAGGGCTGCAGAATCACTAATCCAACTCCTCCAGCCCTTGAACTAAAGAACCATTATGCAGTCCTGGACGTGGAGGAGGTGAAAGCATCCCAGAAAAGGGAACAACCAGAGCTCAAGCACCCCAAAGTTGCAGAATCAGTGACCACAAGGAAGCAAAGGATAGTGGTGATTTGTGATTCTCTTCTGAGGGGTACTGAGGCATCCATCTGCTGACCAGATGTCCAAAGAGATATGCTGTCTGCCAGGTGCCAAAATCTGAGATGTTACGGAGAATTTGCCGAGACTCATCAAAGCTTACCCAATATTGCTCCTCCATGTTGGTACAAATGATTCTGCCAGGTATCCCTCCGAGAATATTAAAAGTGACTTCATGGCTCTGGGACAGAGGGTGAAGCAGATAGATGCGCAGGTGGTGTTCTCTTCAATCCTCCCTGTTGAGGGTAAAGGCCGAGGCAGAGAAGCTCGCATCCTGGAGATGAGTGCATGGCTGCGTGGATGGTGTCATCAAGAGTATTTTGGTTTCCTAGACCATGGGATGATGTTCCAAGAGCTGCAGAGCAGAGATGACATCCATCTTGTCCAAGAAGGGTTGACGTGTCTTCAGTAGCAGACTGGCTAACCTACTGAAGAGGGCTTTAAACTAGATTCATTGGGGATGGGTAAAGAAATTCCCCAGATAAGTGAGAGCCTCCAGGTAAGTGAAACATTAAATACCTCTAAAGAGAGGGGCATGACCAAGATGGCGGCGTGAGGCTGAGCGCAGTTCGGCGGCATTTACCTTTTCTTATCTTTTTACCTTTCAATGGCGCTTAAAAAGAAGGGGAAGGGGGCAGCCAAGAATAGCAAAGCTACCCCGGAGGTCCCCAAGTTGCCGTCGATTCTTGCTTAGCTCCAGAAGACCTCTGTTGACTAGAAAGCTGTGAGTGAAGCCTCTTCTGCATGTTCGGATGGTGGTATACGTTCGCTGCTTGGAGGCACTACCAGCTCGGTTCTGCAGCTAGACTCATCTCCGCTGGTCCAACGTTCCCTGATAGTGACATCTACTGAGTTGGAGGTTCAATTGCCCCCTCTTTCTTCCATAGAGGGGAACCCAAAGGATACAGTGGATGGTTCTGTGGTGTCCTCTGGACGGGAGGAAGTGTTGCTAGTGAATGAAGGTCCTGTTGGAAGGGAGCCGTTAAATTCTACATCACCTCAGGTTGTGGTTCTGCAACCTGGGTCGCTTGGGGTCCAAAGTTCTTTCTCTCAAGTGATTGGGCCTACTTCACCTTCGGAGGTTTCTCTGACTTTGATTTGGAACTTGTTGCTGCAACTTCAGGAAACTGTTTCTCAGAGTGCAGCTGAACTAAAGGTATTGGTTCAAACTGTGGGTTTAGTTGCTCAGAAGCAAGAATCTTTACATCAGGAAATTTCTACAAACGTTTCTGAACTGGATAAGAGGATTACAGCAGCTGACCAAGTGATTGACTCATTGGTTAAGGATAGAGCTATAATTCATAGAAAATTGGAGGTGTACGAGAATGAAATGAGACATTTAAATCTTCGGATTTTGAATTTTCCTCATGTAGCTTATATGTTACCGATAGATGTGTTTAAAAAACATTTGTTAGATGTCCTGAAGATCTCGGAGGCAGCTATTCCTCCTTTAAATAAGGTATGCTTTTTGCTGCTAAGAAATAAATACTCTTGTAAATAGTTGCAGTAATGACGTCCCATGTTTTATCCAAGTTCTCTGACCTTGTTCTCTGTAAAACCTAACAGTTGTTGTTATGGTATGTTGTTATATTGTGAACCGCGCTGATTCTGAATAGAGCGGTATATAAGAGCCTGTAATAAATAATAAATAAATAAAATAAAATGTACAACAATCTATGGATGGTTTCTGCGATTCTAGAAACTTCTAGTTCTGAATGTAAGGATAGGGCAACTCTTTGTGTTTCTTTTGTTTTTGAGCAGGATTTGAATTCAATTTTGCATCTTTATTTTAAGAAAATGAGTGAACCATTCTTTGGTCAGCCTGTTAGAATATTTCCTGATGTGGCTCGGTCCACGAAGGAAAAGCGGAGAGCCTTTTTGGCTGTGAGATCTGTAACATTAGCCCTGGGTGCTTCCTATATGCTTCGCTATCCTTGTAAATGTATAGTCAGCTATCTGAATGTGAAGTATGTGTTCTTACTGCCTGATCAGTTGCAAGCTTTTTTGGATCTCAAGAAAATTGCGACTCCTGCCAGTTCTACTCCTAAAGTTTGAGTTTTTTGAATAGGTTGGTCAATGGATACTCGCTTATGGCCTTGTTTCTGTGTTATTTTGTGTCGTTACTTGTTCCATTGAATTTATCTCGCCCCAGCTTTTGTGTGGGCTTATGGAGTAAGTATGAGTTGCCAGATCTCTGTGATATTTTAGCTATTTTGATGTATTTTTGTAATTTCTTTTGAATGATTTGTTAATCCTCTAGTATTTCTAATTCTTGTTAAGAGTGTATGCTTGTTATGTTCTTTTTTCAAAATAAAATACCTCTATAAAAATGGGTAAAGGGGGCAACATCTGGAAAGCGGTGTGTATAAATGCCCATAGAATGGAAAATAAGATCCCAGATGTTGAGGCTTTAATGGAAGAAGCTGACTTGAATTTAGTGGTGGTTACAGAGACATGATTCACGGACAACCATGACTAGGGTGTAATTATATTGGACTATACTTTATTCAGAAAGGACAGGGTAGGAAGAAGGGGAGGAGGAGTGGCACTATATATAAAAAATATTATTAAAGCTATGGAAATACAGGGCTTCAAAGGGAGAGAGGAGGCAGTGTGGGTTAAACTAGAAAGAGCGAAAGAGAAATCCATTTGCATTGGCGTGATATACAGATCCCCATCACAGGGAGAAGTGGATGGCGATTTAATCGAAGACATATGCAGCATTGCCAGGAAAGGGGAAGGGCTACTGATAGGGGATTTCAATATGCCAGATGTTGACAGACACATCCCTGCTGTGGTGTCATCTAGAAGTAAGGAGATCCTGGATTCTTTACAGGGAGAACCCACACGTGAAGGGGCTATACTGGACTTGGTACCTACCAATGGTGAAAGTGTTTCTAATGTCATAGTGGGAGATCATCTTGCATCCAGTGATGACCAGATGGTGTGGTTCAGTGTTAGGATTAGGACTGATAAAATCCATTCAAAAGTGAGGGCCTTAGACTTTAGGGAAACTAACTTTGCCAAGATGGGCCAATACCTCAAGGAGTCGTTAGCGGGATGGGAACAGCAGGGGGATGTAGAAAAACAGTGGGCAAAACTGCAGGTGGATATTTTAAGGGCAACCAACCTTTCCATTAAAAAGGTAAATAAAGGTAAAAGGAAAAGGAGACAGCTATGTTTCTCAAAAGAAGTGGCTGAAAAGGTGAAGAAAAAGAGGGAGGCCTTCATGAAATACAAGAGATTATAGAGAGAGGAAGACAGGCATCTATATTTGGAAAAACATAGAGAAGCTAGCAAAGTAGTCAATAAAGCAAAGATACAAAAAGAAGAAGAAATAGCCAATGCAATAAAATGGAGGGATAAGACACTTTTCAGATATATTAGTGAGAGGGCAAAAGTGGTATTTTGTCAGACTCAAGGGTGAAGGGGAGGAATATGTAGAAGCTGATAAGGATAAAGCGGAATTGCTTAACAAATATTTCTGTTTTGTGTTCACAGATGAAGGGCCAGGAGCAGGACCTCAGAAAACACCCACAAATAGGAACAGAAGTGACGGAGATCTCAAACGATTTTCAGAAGACTGTGTTTGTGAGGGACTAGCTAAACTAAAAGTGGACAAAGCGATGGGACCAGATAAGATACATACGAGAATACTGAAGGAACTTGGGGACGTTCTAACAGCTCCACTGACTGACCTTTTCAATGCCTCTTTGGAGTCGGGAGTGGTGCCAGAGGACTGGAGAGAGGTCATGTGGTCCCTCCACATAAAAGCAGAAGTAAGGATGTAGTTGAAAACTACAAGCCAGTTAATTTAACCTCAGTGGTGAGTAAATTATTGGAAACGCTGTGAAAGAGAAAATAGTGAGCTTTCTGGAGTCCAATAGATTACTAGATCCGTGACAGCATGGATTCACCAGAGGCAAGTCTTGTCAGACAAATCTGATTGACTTTTTTGACTAAGTGACCAGGAAGTTGGACCAAGGGAGAGTCCTAGATGTGGTGTACTTGGATTTCAGTAAAGCCTTTGACCCCGTTCCGCAAGGCTACTTATAAACAAACTGAGCACCCTAGGGATGGACCCTAAAGTTACTGATTGGTTTACTGCAAGAGTGTTATTGAATGAATTGGGGGGAGATATAAAGAGTGAATTGTTGTATTTGTTGAACATGTTAATGATTGGAGCACGGATGGATATTGCGAAGGAGTGGAGGACAGAGAAAGAACCAGCCCCTGATAGAATTTTAAGCAGACTGGCATACATCTATAGAATGAGTGAAATTACTGCATATAAAACACACAGGATAGAGGTCTTCCAAAGAAGATGGGAAAGGTATAGGGAATGGTTGCAGAAGGAGGAAATCGAGTTAATGGGACGAGTCTAATAAAGTTTAGGGAATGAGATAGCAAATCAGGTTGTGCATATTACAGGATCCGGGGGAGGGGGGAGAAGAGGGGAGTAATGTCAAAAGAATCAAAAACATGACTAGGTACAAAAGACAACCCATGTTCCACAACAAAAATTTAATGTGTAGATAAATTACGATCTGATAGATTAAACACAAGAGAATAGGGTAGCATTCTAGAGAGAACATTCCCATCTCGATCAAAAGGTGAGATGGAGGAACCTACGCTAGGGGTTAATGATATTGTTGATGTTGTGGATGTTGTTGAAACTGTAGGACCCGCATCCCCACTGACAACGTGGGAGGCCTCCCCTCCCCCGTTGTAAAGGATGTGTGCCCCGAAGTCGAAGTGGCTCATAATCAGAGGCCTCTGAAGAATCCCCAGTGGAACTATCGAATGTTACACACCGCTGAGTCGCAGGGGTGCCCCTAGGTGACATCCAATAATAAATAGGTCCATGTCAGTAGTCTACAAAGTCCCGCTGGAATGTCTTCAATTTCTTAGTCAGCCGATCCTGCCGAAACCTCTCCGACTGATCCAAGAAATTCAGATGAGGAGTTGAATACTACCCATCTATACCCGAGGGAACTGATTTAGACAAACCCTGCTCCACATCATTCTTAATGTCCAGGACCAAGTGGTGTGTTTTCTGAACTTCAATATTTCTATAGCTGGAACTACCCCTTCCATAGAAATTCATTGGGTCCTTTTTGGGGGGGGGGGGAAGGAGGAGGGAGGGTGGAGGGGTTTTCTGAGGCAACACCATCTGAACTGGGTAATTTTCAAACTGAATATATCTTTTCACTGATTTTACCACTATAACCAATTTGTTTCCATTCCCTTAAAATTTTGGAGTTTTTTGGTCCCTAGACAGACAGAGAGATAGATTTAGATCTCTTAGCTATAATCTCTTTCCAAAAGTCCATTAGGTTGGAAAAAGTACAAAAGAAGTAAATCATAGGAGGAAGAAAGAAGCTCAGTGCTTCAGCTAGGGCTTCAAGCTAACACCTTTCTGGATGTTTCTAAACGTCGGGAAGCCTTCAAACACAGGAGGTGAGCAGAGAATTCATTTAAGTCAATTGGACTTAAATGATTTGGGATGGGCCACAGTCATGGTGCCCGTGTTCCTTTGATTCAAACTGTGTACACTTATTTATTAATTTATAATATTTTGTCCCTCTTTACTAACCCAAACAAACAATAAAACATTCTTTATCATGCGTCAATGCCACAGCATCAAATAACCACAAACTAGCTAGCCCAGTTTAACCAGCCTAGATCTTTCTCCCCAAACCCCACCCCTTGGCTATTTACACCATCCTCTCTCTCCTTATGTCTTAAACCTATGTATCAACTGAGTATTCCTGCCTAAATAGCTAAGTTGTGAAAGCTTTTCGGAACTGTAAAGAATCAATCAAAACCCTCAGTTCCTCAGGGAATAGATTATACCAGGGCTGCAACTACTATTAACAATAATTTGTATAGCGTTACAAGGCCTAACTGTACATGTAAGTCACAGTCCCTGCCCAATAGAGTTTACAATCTCTGCAAGATACACAAATACAACAAATAGGGGATTAGGGTAGAAACGATGGAAAATGATTATAAAATACATGAGTGGTAAACAGAATAAGGGCATGGGGGGGGGGGGGGGGAGGGCAGCCTAGGATTGAGTAGAGCTAGGGATGGAGCTTAATGTACTGACTCCGATAGTCTGTTCCAGGTGCGTGTTGCAGCAAAGAAGAATGAGCAGGTCTGGAGTTGGCAGTGGAAGAGACGGGCACAGATGACAGGGATCTGCCAGAGCGGAGTTCCCAAGGAGGTGGGTAGAGTGAGATAAGACAGGAGAGGTAATGAGGAACCACAAAATGAAAGTAAACTTACAGGTCAGCAGGAGAAGTTTAAACTGGATGCGGAAACGGATAGAGAGCCAGTGAAGTGACTTGAGAAGAGGGGTTACGTGAACATAGCGAGACTGGCGGAAGAGAAGCCTTGTGGCTGAATTTTGAAAGAATTGAAAGGGAGAGAGATGATTCAAAGGGAGACCAGTGAGGAGCAGGTTACAATAGTCTAAATGGGAGGTGACTAGAGAGTGAATAAGTGTCTTGGTAGTGTGTAAAGAAAGGAAGGGATGAAATTTGTTGGTGTTATAGAAAAAGAAACAACAGATTTTAGCTATCTGTTGGATGTGTGCAGAGAAAGAGAGAGAAGAGTCAAAAATGGTCCCAAGGTTGCGAGCTGAGAAAACAGAGGAGTATAGTGTTATCCATAGAAATAGAGAAGGGAGGAAGGGGGGAGGTGGGTTTAGAGAGAAAGATAAGAAGTTACCCCTTCTTCCCAACCCAGCCCATTTCTCATACCTTCCTGCAGGCGGTCTCTTTTTCTCTCCTCCCTTTGACCCAAACAGAGTTTGTGGCATTGCACTTTTAATTAATTGCAACCATGTGACACCATTTCCTGGTTCCAAGATCCAAGAACGTGGTGAACAGAAAGCAGATCCCTCTGCAATAAAGGTACACATAACCAACCAACCCAGAAATATCACATCGTGGCATTCCCACTTCAGGCTAAATTAGAAGAAAACCCAGGCCCCTCCCATTACCTAAATGCCCAAGCCTCTCCGACTACTGCCCCCTTCCTCGAAGGCCAAGGAAGTTCCTTGCCATCTATCCGAGGCTCATGTGGTGCCTTTACACAAAAGCGGAAGTAAGGATGTGGTTCAAAACTACCGGCTGGTTAGTTTAACTTCGGTGGTGAGTAAATTATTGGAAACGCTGCTGAAAGAGAAAATAGTGAGATTTCTGGAGTCCAGCGGATTACGGGATCTGAGGCAGCATGGATTCACCAGAGGTAGGTCTTGTCAGACAAATCTGATTGATTTCTTTGACTGGGTGACCAGGGAGTTGGACCGAGGGAGAGCCCTAGATGTGGTGTATTTAGATTTCAGTAAAGCCTTTGACACTGTTCCTCACAGGCGACTTATAAACAAACTGAGCACCCTAGGGATGGACTCTAAAGTTACTGCTTGGGTTAGAAACTGGTTGAGGCGACAAAGGGTACAGGTAAATGGGAGGCGACAAAGGGTACAGGTAAATGGAGCTCACTCTGAGGAAAAGGAAGTTACCAGTGGTGTGCCCCAGGGATCTGTCCTTGGTCCGATTCTTTTTAACATCTTTGTTACTGATATTACAGAAGGGCTGTTGGTTTGCCTCTTTGTGGATGATACCAAAATCTGCAATAGAGTAGACACCCAGGACATGAGGAGGGATCTAGCTAAGCTTGAAGAATGGTCTAGAATTTGGCAGCTGGGATTTAATGTTAAAAAATGCAAGGTCATGCATTTGGGCTGCAGCAGTCCAAGGGAGCAATATAGTATAGGGGGTGAAGTACTTTTGTCCACTAAAGAAGAGAGGGACCTCGGTGTGGTTGTGTCTGATGATCTTAAAGTAGCTAAAGAGGTAGAAAAGGCGACAGCAAAAGCTAGAAGGATGCTTGGGTGCATAGGGAGAGGAATGGCTAGCAGAAAAAAGGAGGTGATAGTGCCTCTGTATAAGTCTTTGGTGCGACCCCTTTTGGAGTATTGTGTGCAATTCTGGAGACCGGACCTTCAAAAGGATATAAACAGGATGGAGTCAGTACAGAGGGCGGCTACTAAAATGGTTAGTGGTCTTCATTATAAAGCATATGAGGACAGACTTAAGGATCTTAATATGCACACCTTAGAGGAAAGGCAGGATAGAGGTGATATGATTGAGATGTTTAAATATTTCCGTGGCATAAATGCACAGGGGGAGAGCCTCTTTCGACTGAAAGCAAGCTCTGCTATGAGGTTACATGGGATGAGGGTTAAAGAAGTGATATGTGGAAATATTTCTTTACAGAAAGAGTAGTGGATCCGTGGAATAGTCTCCCAGTGGAGGTGGTAGAGATGAGGACGGTATCTGAATTCAAAGAAGCATGGGACAAACACAGAGAATCTCTAAAGGTAAAAAGTGGACTGTTGTAGTTGTTGATATGGAAGGACAGACTAGATAGACCATGTGGTCTTTTTCTGTCATCATTTTTCTCTGTTTCTATGTTTCTATCCCTTAACAACCCTTAAAATCACACTCCTTCCAAAAATCTCTCCCTAATTGCCCATGAAGACAGTACCAGACTAGGCCTAATCTAAGGTGAAATAATAAAACAGAAATGCAGGATGGCATGCAGGAAGGCGACTAAGGGCCCCTCCCCACTCCATATCCATTCCATATACAAAATAAGTCAGTGCGTCTAAGGGGAGTCTTTAGTTACTTCCTAAATATGATGTTGACTGGCATAATGTTCCTTTAAAGGGGGTGCAGCACAGAGAAAGCTCTGGTCCTGCAATGAGCCAGACACTTCTCCCTCCTCAGCAGTCTCTTCCCCCCACTATATTCAGCAATATTTTTATTAATAAAGCAGGGGCTAGTTCCATGATGCAATGGGGCATACAGTAAATGAGGCAGGTCATCAGTTTGTTGGAGCTTTCTGTCCACATTAAGCTGTGACTTTGTCAGAGCTGTACTTCCCATCATGCCGTCCTTCTGTGCTGACTCTGCACTGCCTATATCACTTTCCAGTAACTCCTCTTACTGAAATCCCTAAAGATCTTCTGTGATTGAATTCTAAGTAGCTCTCTCTCATAAATTCCTCAGCCTTCCTCTGCTGGTGGCCCTGGTTAACCCTTCCTGCACCTTGGGTTCTCTTTTAGATGGCACTTGCTATTTTTGGAGAGCAATTGCCCATTGATTTCTTTCCTTGCTGAAAATAGTCGAATGCTTCTTTTCAGCCTCCAGGCGCCGATCCGATCTGTCCCTCCAGCTCCACAGCTCACAGGCACAGATGGCACAGACATTGGGACAGGAGTGGAAGCAGCAATTACTCAAACAGGCACCACATAAAGCAGACCAGCAGAAGCAGCAGCAGCGACCCCTGCAGCTCCTCGACATGAAGACACATTGCCAGGGGACATAGATGCCACCTCATCACGGAAGATGCACAAACTTGGAGGACTGAAGACTGATCAGTCTTAGAGTGGCAGTGCAGAGGCACAGAGAACTGAACAACCGCAACAGGTACCAGCAGCCATCCTGGATCTTCTGGCACAGTTCCTGGAACAACATGTCTGACAGACACAAGTGCCTGTAGTTCCCACAACTTCCTGCCTTGGACCACTGCCTCCCAGCTCTGGGCCCTCGCACACCACCATCTCCATCACCACCGTGTTTTTCACCAGACCAGCTGATGACAGACAGCGGAGAGGAGGAGGCGGCCACCCACTGCTCCACAGAAGAAGCCTATCATCAGCAACCTCATTTGGCTCCTCACTGGAGACCTTGTCGCTGCCCATACAGCCACCTTCACCACTAGAAGACCTCATATGCTCAAAATATCTTCAAAAGCTGGCATCACAGCTCTCCCTCACCCCGGACAACACTCTGGACCCAAGGAATGAAATCCTGGGGGTACTCAAGTACCTGGACACCCCAAAAATGCTAGGGTCCCTTCCTGTCCACAAACTCCTCCAGGAAAATCTGCTGAAGATCTGGTAGACCCCTTCATCCAGCTCCACCTGCTCAAAAAAGCTCTAGACAAAGTACCAGGTACAACTGGCCCCCTGGGTTCGAAAAGTCATAGCTGCCACACCAATTTATAGTGGTTGAGTCAGCAATGAAGTGCGCCAAGGGACCTTGAACACACTCCAGGGAAGGACTACAAGCGCCTCAATGACTTTGGAAAGAAGACCTTCCAAAGTGCCATGCTGAATATTAAGGTTGCTTCCCATCAATTCCAGCAGATCCTCTTTCAAGATGCCCTGCTGGACAGGTTCAGAGTCTGCATCAAAGCATTGCCCCTGGAGTCCAGAGCAACCATCTCGGCTGCCCTCGCTGACTTGAAAGAATGTGGGAAACACCTCATCTGCTCAGCCTTCGATGCCTTTGACACCATGGCCTGCACAGCAGGCACACCCATCACTGCTAGATGCATGGCCTGGCTACAAGCATCTGGCCTGAGAGAGGATACCCACAACCGCATTGCCGATGTCCGCTGCATGGGGAACAACCTTTTCAGTGACAAGGTAAAGGACACTGTTAATGACCTTAAAGACCGCTGCACCATTCCAGATTCTTGCTGCTGAGGGCCTGGTGCACAGCTCCAACAGCCAAAAGTCCCACAGAAGCCAGCCACAAAAATCTTACCACTTCTCTTAATGCTACAGTTCCCAACATCTGTGGCTACCGCAGCATTTTAAGCCACAGCCAGCATACCACTCCTTCTACCAACAACAGAAGCTGTGCCAGAGGAACTGGAGGCAATAAAAACAAATGTCTTCCTCCTTCAACTAAAGCACACCTTCCTTTTGACTGTGTGTGCCAAGCTGACTCTCCAGTCAGGGGGTGGCTTTTGGCCTTCCTAAATACCTGGAGGGACATTACAACAGACAAATGGGTCCTAGAAAGTATCGCCAAGGGATACCACATCAATTTCTCCACTCCCCTGCACCAACACACCATCCCCTCCAGCGAGACGCCATCACAGCTACTCCCCACCATGACCGCAGAGATTCAGTTTCTACTTACATCAAGGGCAATAGAGCCCATGCCACCAAAAGAAGTCAACTGTGGTTTCTACTTCATGTATTTCTTGATTCCCAAGATGTCTGGCAGTGTATGCTCCATCCTCGACCTCCACAACTTGAATAAATTCATTCACAGAGAAAAATTCTGGATGTACTCTATAGGCTCTATCCTTCCACTCATACAAACCAATGACTGAATGGCATCGCTAGACCTTCAGGATGCATACACCCACATTCCCTCTACCAGGCCCACAGGAGGTATCTATGCTTCCACATGTTTGGCGGATACTATGGAGGTCATTCAGGAGCACAAACATGCTCTGTGGAAGTGCGGTGTAGATTTTAGTCCTGCAAAAGTATCTCCTGCCATATGTGGAAGCACCCACGGCCCTTTACGCACATGGTGCTTGGATAGGGAGCATTGATCATGGGCAGGATGGGGTGGAACAGGGGCATGGCGAACAGTGGCAGTGTACAATGCATATTCAGGAAGGGTCCATATATGTACTGTGTCTCCTGTGGATGTCCACGGTATACCTGGTGAAACGTGGAATAAGGTGAGGAGATAGAAACTTTCTTGCCCTGCTCTGCAGTGCATGCAATAGTGATGAATGGCAGTGACACATATGTCTTTAACTGATGTGGCTGCAGTCGGGAGGACCTCGGAATGCAGTGGTACAGAACAGAAATATGCAGAGGTGTAATGGTGCATACGCTCACTACAGGATGCATGGGGGGGAGGGACATGGGGTGCCCAACTGCTATTTTATTTATTTATTTAGACAGATTTGTATGCCACCTTTTCCTTCAATCAAGGTGGTCATGTCACAACACAATTGGAGGGTTACATTTAACATTAGGGTACGTGTGAACATTTAGACAGTACAGTTATGTGACAGTATTTAGACAGTACAGTTGAGGTAACATATAACATAAAGGTATTTACTAGCGTGGTGTGATAAATTTGTTCGTGTGAATGGGATGGGTGTGTATTTAGTTGGCGGTGATGTTAGTGTTGCTGTTTGGGTAGGGTATGTTGCTTGAATGCTCATAGGTTTCTATAAATAACCATGTTTTGAGATCTTTGCGGAAGTCTGTGAGGTCTTCTAAAGCTCTCAGGCTCATTGGTAGGGAGTTCCATATTGAGGATGCCAGTAGTGATGGTGCTCTTTTTGAGGTTGTTTGTTTGGTTTTGTGATAGCCTGCAGGGGTGCTGATCATATTATTATTATTGGTTCTTTTTGGTCTATTGCTGATGTCTCTTGTTATAATGCTTTGGAGTACATCCGCTGAGAGATGGTGAATGACTTTGAAGATTATTATGATTGTTTTGCATTTAGCTCTTGCCACCATTGGGAGCCAGTGTAGTTGTTGTAGGACGGGAGTGATGTGCTTGGTCGGGGACATCATTGCCTGGCCAATACCTGGTCTGTTGGGAAGACCGCAGTGTGAGCAGGTGCTGGTGTGAACAGCCAGGACATAGCAGGAAAGGGTCTCTACACACTACCAAAATGCTTATCCACTCCTTAATCTCCTCTCGCCTCGATTACTGCAACCTACTCCTTGCTGGTCTTCCCATGAGTCACCTCCTTCCCCTTCAATCTATACAAAATCACACTGCTCGACTAATCTTCTGCCAGCCCCGCTATGCCCATATTACTCTTCTTCTCAAGTCGCTTCACTGGCTCCCTGTCCAGTTCTGCATCCAATTCAAGTTTCTCCTGCTGACCTATAAATGCATTCACTCTATGGCCCCTCAATACCTCCCATCTCTTATCTCTCTCTACGTCCCCTCTTGAAATTTGCGCTCTGCTAACAAATTACTTCTATCAATGCCTTTCACCCCACCGTGAACTCCCGACTGCGCTCCTTTCACCTTGCTGCACCTTACGCCTGGAACAGCCTACCTGCGTCTGTGCACCAGGCATCCTCCCTGGCCTCTTCAAATCCAGGTTGAAGACCCACCTCTTCACCATTTCATTCAGATCCTGACTTCTTCCTCATCTTACCCTAACCCCTGTCAACGTTTATGACCAAACTATAGACCAAACTGTACCACACTGTACCTTGAATAGAACTGACTAATGCTCTGTACTGTTCTAACTAGATTGTAAGCTCCTGACGGGCAGGGACTGTCTCTTGTATGTTGGCTACCTCTTGTAGGTTAGCTGTGAAGCGCTGCGTGCGTGGTGCTTTATAAGTGCTGAATAGTAGTAGTAGTAGTACTGTAAGATGGCCAAGCATATCCCTGTCACTGTTAAGGGACCCTCAGAATGTGTGTATTCAACAGGGCACTCACATGGTGGGTGCAGTGGGAGAATCTATCAGGAGGAAGGCCCCTCCAGCAGCCACAACACCAACAAACCATCACTACAGATGCCTCAGCTTTGGTGCCCACCTGCTGCACCTCCGCACCAAAGGCATCCGGATTGCAAGGGAACTTAACCATCACATCAACCTCCTGGAGCTGCATGCAATCTAGTATTCATTGAGGGCCTTTGACCATTGCATCATGACCAAAACCATCCTGATCTAGACAGACAACCAGGTAGCCATGATCTACATCAACAAGCAAGGAGGGATGGGATCCCTCACGCTCTTCAGAGAAGTGCTCAAGCTGTGCTCCTTCGCTCTCTCCAGAGAATGCCTACTGCAGGCTTTCTACCTGCTGGGCAAACACAACCATCTGGTGGACAGCCTCAGCCAACAACTCGACCCACACAAATGGTCACTCGAGTCCTGCATGGCATG
Source organism: Ichthyophis bannanicus (assembly GCA_033557465.1). Taxonomy (NCBI): domain Eukaryota; kingdom Metazoa; phylum Chordata; class Amphibia; order Gymnophiona; family Ichthyophiidae; genus Ichthyophis; species Ichthyophis bannanicus. The sequence goes on from CM066045.1 coordinate 63,447,738, forward strand.
CTCACTCTTCTGCCAGTGGGGTTACCCACATGTGGGCCTATTCACCAGTGAGATGAACATGAAGTGCACTCAGTTCTGCTCTGCTCCAAATGCCCAACCTCCCGCAACCTTGCCTTGGATGGGTTTGACATACATTGAGGGAGTCCATCACTCCTATATGTGTTTTCCCCCACCCCGCTGATCTCCAAGACTATCCAGATCATCCAGGACAGAGCACATGTCATCCTCATTGCTCACCACTGGCCCTGGCAAGTGTGGTCCTCTTACCTATGCCGTCTGGCCTTCAACCCGCTCATCTGGCTGCCACCAACATCAGACCTTATAATGCAGGATGATGGCAGAATCCTGCACTCCAATCTACCAACATTTGCAGAGTAAGCCTTACTTCGGTGGTGGGAAAAGTAATGGAGGTGCTCCTGAAAGAGAGAATAGTGGACTTTCTCAAAACCAATAGGGTGCATGATTTTGAGGCAACATGGTTTTAACAAAGGATGATCATGCCAAGCAAATCTGATTGAGTTCTTTGATGGGGTGACCAGAGAACTAGATCAAGGGCATACGATGGATGTGATCAACCTAAATTTCAGCAAAGCCTTTGATATTGTTCCTCATAGGAGGTTTATCAATAAATGAACAGCCTGGGGATGGGTCCTAAGGTGGTGAACTGGATCAGAAATTGGTTGACTGACAGATGACAGGAGGTGATAGTAAACGGAACTCACTCGGATGAAAGGAAGGTGATTAGTGTCGTACCCCAGGGATTGACCTTGGGACCAGTACTGTTCAATGTTTTTTAAGTGATATTGCTGAAGGACTGAATGGAAAAGTCTGTTTTTTTGCAGTTGACACGAAAATTTGCAACAGAGTGGATTCCCCTGAAGGAGTGGATAACATGAGGAAAGATCTACAAAAGCTGGAAGAATGGTCTAAAGCTTGACAGTTAAGATTTAATGTGAAGAAGTGCAGGGTCATGGGGTGAGTGGTTGGTTTGCATGGACCAGGAGAAGGACCTCGGAGTAATTGTTTCTGAGGATCTCAAGGTGGCGAAACAGTGTGACAAGGCAGTGGCCAAAGCCAGAAGGATGCTGGGTTGCATACAGAGAGGAATTACCAGAAAAAAGAAGGACTAATGCCACCTTACAAGTCGCTGGTGATGCCTCACTTGGAATATTGTGTTCAGTTTTGGAGACCACATCTCTCAAAGGATATAAAAAGACTGGAAACGGTTCAGAGAAAGGCAACCAAAATGATTTGGAACCTGCCCCAGAAGACATATGAGAAGAGACTTGAAGACCTAAATATGAATGCTCTAAAGGAGAGAAGGGACAGGGAAGACAGACCTTTAAATACTTAAAGAGTATTAATGAACAAACAAACGTGGATGGTGTCTTCGAGAGCGTTTTGGTTTCCTAGACCATGGGATGCTGTTCCAAGGGTTGCAGAGCAGAGATGGCATCCATCTGTCCAAGAAAGGTCAACGCATCTTTGGTACTGAAGAGGGCTTTAAACTAGATTCGTTGGGGATGGGTGAAGAAAGCCCCCAGGTAAGTGAAAGCCCCCAGGTAGGTGATACATTAAATACCTTTATGGAAATGGGTAACAGGGGTAACATATGGAAAGCAGTGTGTATTAATGCCCGTAGCATGGGAAATAAGATCCCTGAAGTTGAAGCTTTGGTGGGAGTGGCTGACTTGGATTTAGTGGCAGTTACAGAAACATGGTTCACAGAAAACCATGACTGGGATGTAACTATACCTGGCTATACTTTATTCAGAAAGGACAGGGTAGGAAGAAGGGGAGGAGGAGTGGCACTATATGTAAAAACCACTATTAAAGCTTTGGAATTACAGAGCTTAAAAGGGAGAGAGGAGGCATTGTGGGTTAAACTAGAAAGAAGGAAAGAGAAATCTATTTGCATTGGTGTGATATACAGACCTCCCTCACAAGAGGAAGAGGTGGACAGAGAGTTAATTGAAGACATACACAGCATTGCTAGGAAAGGGGAAGTGCTACTGCTAGGAGATTTCAATATGCCAGATGTTGATTGGCACATTCCTGCTGCAGTATCATCTAGAAGTAAGGAGATCCTGGATTCTCTACAGGGAGAACTATTCAGGCAATTGGTAACAGACCCCACACGTGAAGGGACCATACTGGACTTGGTGCTTACCAATGGTGAAAGTGTTTCTGATGTTGTATTGGGAGATCATTTTGCATCCAGTGATCACCAGATGGTGTGGTTCAGTATTAGCACTAGGGCTGTTAGAATCCATTCCAAGGTGAAGATCTTAGACTTTAGGAAGACTAACTTTGCGAAGATGGGCCAATACCTCAGGGAGTCGTTAGTGGGATGGGAACAGCTGGGGGATGTAGAAAAACAGTGGGCAAAACTGAAAGGGGGTATTTTAAAGGCAAACAACCTTTTTGTTAAAATGGTAAATAAAGGCAAAAGGAACAGGAGACCGCTATGGTTTTCAAAGGAAGTAGCTGAAAAAGTGAAGAAAAAAGAGGGAGGCCTTCATGAAATACAAGAGATCACAGAGAGAGGAAGACAGGCATCTGTATTTGGAAAAACTTAGAGAAGCTAGCAAAGTAGTCAAGAAGGCAAAGATTCAAAAGGAGGAGGAAATAGCCAATGCAATAAAATGGGGGGATAAGACATTTTTCAGATATATTAGTGAGAAGAGGAAGGGCAAAAGTGGTATTGTCAGACTCAAGGGTGCAGGGGGGGAATATGTAGAAGCTGATAAGGATAAAGCGGAATTGCTTAACAAATATTTTTGTTCTGTGTTCACAGATGAAGAACCAGGAGCAGGACCTCAGAAAACACCCACAAATAAGAACAGAAGCGAGGGACATCTTGAACAATTTTCAGAAGACTGTGTTCGTGAGAAACTAGCTCAACTTAAAGTAGACAAAGCGATAGGACCGGATGGGATACACCCTAGAATACTGAGGGAACTTGGGGACGTTCTAGCAACTCCACTGACTGACCTTTTCAATGCCTCGTTGGAGTCGGGAGTGGTGCCAAAGGACTGGAGAGAGGCTCATGTGGTGCCTTTACACAAAAGCGGAAGTAAGGATGTGGTTGAAAACTACAGGCCGGTTAGTTTAACTTCGGTGGTGAGTAAATTATTGGAAACGCTGCTGAAAGAGAAAATAGTGAGGTTTCTGGAGTCCGGCGGATTACAGGATCCGAGGCAGCATGGATTCACCAGAGGCAGGTCTTGTCAGACAAATCTGATTGATTTCTTTGACTGGGTGATCAGGGAGTTGGACCGAGGGAGAGCTCTAGATGTGGTGTATTTAGATTTCAGTAAAGCCTTTGACACTGTTCCTCACAGGCGACTTATAAACAAACTGAGCACCCTAGGGATGGACCCTAAAGTTACTGCTTGGGTTAGAAATTGGTTGGTGGGAGGCGACAAAGAGTACAAGTAAATGGAGCTCACTCTGAGGAGAAGGATGTTACCAGTGGTGTGCCCCAGGGATCTGTCCTTGGTCCGATTCTTTTTAACATCTTTGTTAGTGATATAGCGGAAGGGCTGTCGGGTAAGGTTTGCCTCTTTGCGGATGATACCAAAATCTGCAATAGAGTAGACACCCAGGAAGGTGTAAATAACATGAGGAGGGATCTAGCTAAGCTTGAAGAATGGTCATAAGAACATAAGAACATAAGATATGCCATACTGGGTCAGACCAAGGTCCATCAAGCCCAGTATTCTGTTTCCAACAGTGGCCAATCTAGGTCATACGTACCTAGCAGTTTCCCCAAGGGACACAGGTTCCACAATGCTTGTATTGGTTCAAGCATTGATATCCTGGGTCCCTTCTTAATAATGGTTTATGGACCTTTCCTCCAGGAACTTGTCCAAACCTTTTTTAAACCCAGCTACACTAACAGCCTTTATTACATCCTCCGGTAACAAATTCCAGAGTTTGATTACACGTTGAGTGAAAAAATATTTTCTTTTATTAGTCTTAAATAGTTTACCCTGTAGCTTCATTGCATGTCCCCTAGTCTTTCTATATTCTGATAAGGTAAACAATCGATCTACGTTTACCCGTTCCACTCCGTTCATTAATTTATAGACTTCTATCATATCTCCCCTCAGCCGTCTCTTTTCCAGGTTAAAGAGCCCCAACCTTTTTAGCCTTTCTTCATAGGAGTAGCCTTCCATCCCCTTTACCATTTTGGTGGCTCTTCTCTGAACCTTTTCTAAAATTGCTATATCCTTTTTAAGATACGGCGACCAGAATTGCACACAATATTCAAGGTGCGGTCTCACCATGGAACGATATAGAGGCATTATAATATCTTTTGTTTTATTTTCCATTCCTTTCCTTATCATACCTAGCATTCTATTTGCTCTCTTGGCCGCCGCTGCACACTGGGCCGAGGGTTTTAACATGGTATCCACAAGGACGCCTAAATCTTTTTCTTGGGTGGTGGTTCCTAATGTGGAACCTTGCATCGTGTAACCATAGTTTGGGTTGTTCTTCCCTAGGTGCATAACCTTGCACTTCTCCACATTAAATTTCATCTGCCATTTTGATGCCCAGTCTTCCAATTTATCAAGATCCTCTTGCAATTTTCCACAATCCTCCTGGGTTTTAACAACTTTAAATAGTTTTGTGTCATCAGCAAATTTGATAACCTCACTCGTTATTCCACTTTCCAGGTCATTTATGAATATGTCAAAAAGCAGCGGACCCAGCACAGATCCCTGGGGTACACCACTATTCACCTTTCTCCATTGGGAAAATTGGCCATTTAGCCCTACCCTCTGCTTTCTATCTTTTAACCAGTTCCTGATCCACAGTAGTACACTGCCTCCTATCCCATGACTCTTTAGTTTTGCCAAAAGTCTCTCATGAGGGACCTTGTCAAAGGCTTTCTGAAAGTCCAGATACACAATATCAACCGACTCACCTTTGTCCACCTGTTTATTCACTCCTTCAAAAAAACATAACAGATTAGTAAGACAAGATCTTCCTTGTCTAAAGCCATGTTGGCTGTCTCCCATTAGGTCATGACTATCTATATGCTGAGTAATTTTATTCTTTATGATGGTTTCTACCATTTTTCCCGGTACTGATGTCAGGCTCACCGGTCTGTAGTTTCCCGGATCACCCCTCGAACCCTTTTTAAAAATTGGTGTTACATTGGCGATCCTCCAATCCTCAGGTATTAGAGATGATTTTAATGATAGTTCACAGATTACTGATAGCAGGTCTGCAATCTCAAATTTCAGTTCTTTCAACACCCTTGGATGTATACCATCCGGCCCAGGTGATTTGCTACTCTTCAGTTTATCTAATAGTTGTAAGACATCTTCCCGATGTATCGATATTTCCTTCAATTCTTCCACACCTTTAAATACCACTTCAGTCGTGGGTAACATCCCTACATCTTCCTCAGTAAAGACCGAAGCAAAGAATTCATTCAGTCTCTCCGCTATCGCCTTGTCGCCTCTTAGTGCTCCTTTAACCCCTTTATCATCTAATGGACCAACTGACTCTCTCACGGGTTTTTTGCTACGAATGTACTTGAAAAGGTCTTTATTTCGCGTTTTTGCTTCCGCAGCAAGTTTCTTCTCAAATTCTCTCTTTGCCTGCCTTATCAATGCCTTGCATTTGACTTGCCAGTGCTTGTGCTGTTTCCAGGTTTCATCATTTGGCTCTTTTTTCCATTTCTTGAAAGATGCTTTTTTGGCAACAACAGCCTCTCTGACCTCAGCTTTAAACCATGCTGGCAATTTTTTGGACTTCCTTCCACTTTTCTTAAAGCGTGGAATACAGCTGGTCTGGGCTTCCAAGATAGTATTTTTCAACAACACCCAAGCTTGATGTACGTCTTTAACCTTTGCAACTGCTCCTTTTAGTTTTTTCTAACTGTTTTCCTCATTCTATCATAGTCTCCCTTTCGAAAGTTAAAGGGTAGTACTGTGGATTTCCTTACTATCCCTCCTCCACTAATTAAATCAAAGGCGATCATGCTATGATCACTATTGCCAAGTGGCCCCAACACCCTTATCTCTTGCACTACATCTGGTGTTCCACTAAGGACTAGGTCTAATATTGCTTCCCCTCTGGTTGGTTCATGAACCAGCTGCTCCAAGAAGCAGTCATTTATTTCATCTAGGAACTTTATCTCCCTAGCATGTCCTGTTGTGACACTGACCCAGTCGATGCCGGGGTAATTGAAATCACCCATTATTATTACTGCACTGTAACTTTTGCTAGCTTCCTTGATTTCTTTGAGCATTTCATCATCCATTTGTTCATTCTGGCCAGGCGGACGATAGTACACCCCCACTGCCATCGCCTTCCCCTTTTTACATGGAATTTCAATCCATAGAGATTCTACAGCAAATTTTGTTTCTTGCAAAACTTTAATCCTTTCTGACTCAATGCCCTCTCTAACATAGAGCGCAACCCCTCCACCAATTTGATCAGCTCTATCATTTCGATATAGTTTGTACCCAGGTATCACAGTGTCCCACTGGTTGTCCTCCTTCCACCATGTCTCTGATATTCCAATCATATCTAACCTCTCGTTTAGTGCTATATATTCTAACTCTCCCATCTTGTTTTGTAGACTTCTAGCATTTGCATACAAGCATTTTAGAGACTGTATTTTATTCATATTAATTTGGCTATTGGTAGACATGGGTAATTTGGGATCTTTAAGTTCTGTCTGCTCCATACTCGAGGGCATTTGGGCTACTTTACTCTTTTTTGGAACCTCTCTGCTTTTTGTAGTATCCTTCAAGGATACATTCTTCCGAACCATGCGCTCTTGGGCGACTGTCGGCTTTCCCCTATTATCTAGTTTAAAAGCTGCTCTATCTCCTTTTTAAAGGTTAATGCCAGCAGCCTGGTTCCATCCCGGTTAAGGTGAAGCCCATCCCTTCGGAAGAGCCCCTCCTTTCCCCAGAATGTTCCCCAGTTCCTAACAAATCCGAACCCCTCATCTCTGCACCATTGTCTCATCCACGCATTGAGACTCCGGAGCTCTGCCTGCCTATTGGGTCCTGCGCGTGGAACGGGAAGCATTTCGGAGAACGCTACCCTGGAAGTTCTGGATTTCAACTTCCTACCTAAAAGCCTAAATTTAGCTTCCAGAACCTCCCTACCACATTTTCCTATGTCATTGGTACCAACATGTACCAAGACAGCAGACTCCTCCCCAGCACTATCTAAGACCTTATCTAGGTGGCGTGTGAGGTCCGCTACCTTCGCACCAGGCAGGCATGTTACCAGGCGATCCTCACGTCCACCAGCCACCCAGCTATCTACATGCCTAATGATCGAATCACCAACTATAACTGCTGTCCTAACCCTTCCCGCATGGGCACTTGGCCCTGGAGAAACCTCCTCGGTGCGAGAGGGGTTTACATCACCTGGAGGACAGGTCCTAGTTACAGGATCACTTCCTGCCACACCAGGGTGATGCTCTCCTGTCACGTGACCTCTCTCCTCCATGGCAACAGGGATGCTGCCAGACTGGAGGTGGGACTTCAGGACTATATCCCTGTAGGTCTCGTCTATGTACCTCTCTGTCTGTCTTATGTTTTCCAAGTCTGCTACCCTAGCCTCTAGAGAACGGACTCGTTCCCTGAGAGCAGAGAGCTCCTTGCACCTAGTGCACACGTAAGACCTCTCACCAGCTGGGAGAAAATCATACATGTGACACTCAATGCAAAAGACTGGAAAGCCCACATCCCGCTGCTGGACTGCTGTCTGCATCTTAGTTTTAAGTTTGTGTTTAGATCTTTAAGTTCTATATGTACTAAAGGGTGCAATGGATATTTATACCACTAAAACTGTACCTAAGAAGTTTAATATACCTTGTTCACCTGAAGCTTAATTAATCTCAGGTCCTTGGTGTATGACTGATTTGGGTAATGAGCTTCACCTGAGAGCACCTCCTGTCTTTTAAGTTGTGCAAGTACCTATAAAGCTGTGATTTTCCCAGGGGAGGGTGGGTGTGGGGAGGGAGGGAGGGATATAACACTTATTAAAAAAGGGCTGCTACACAGTACCTTGTCCTGTGCTGCTGAGGAAAACTATATTCTGATTTGATTTAAATTATAGCTCTTTGCTGCTACTAGGCTCTAACCTATTATGAAATTTAAACTACAAGCTCTCTGCTGGATTCTAAATTTAACCAGAAAGCTCTCTTCTGTGTTTTAATTTGAAACTAAAAGTACTTTGCTGATGCTAGGCCCTGAGTGACTATGAAATTTAAACTACAGCTATCTACTGGGTATGAAAGGTAACCAGAAAGTTCTCTTCTGTGTTTTTAAATTGAATCTTAAACTGTTGCTACTAGGCCCTGACTGATTTAACAAAAAAAATAGTGGGTTCACAGATTAATTAGCTTTAAAAGAAAAAAAATTCCTTTCAGAAAAATTCCCAGAAGTATATACTCACAATTTCAGATTTCTCTCCAGAAGTAACAGCCCCCCTTTCCAGTCCTTCAAGAATTTGGCAGCTGGGATTTAATGTTAAAAAATGTAAGGTCATGCATTTGGGCAGCAGCAATCCAAGGGAGCAATACAGTATAGGAGGTGAAGTACTTTTGTCCACTAAAGAAGAGCGGGACCTAGGCGTGGTTGTGTCTGATGATCTTAAAGTAGCTAAACAGGTAGAAAAGGCGACGGCAAAAGCTAGAAGGATGCTTGGGTGCATACGGAGAGGAATGGCTAGCAGAAAAAAGGAGGTGATAATGCCTCTGTATAAGTCTTTGGTGCGACCTCATTTGGAGTATGGTGTGCAATTCTGGAGACCGCACCTTCAAAAGGATGTGAACAGGATGGAGTCGGTGCAGAGGGTTGCTACTAAAATGATTAATGGGCTTCATTATAAAGCATATGAGGACAGATTTAAGGATCTTAATATGTACACCTTAGAGGAAAGGCGGGATAGAGGTGATATGATTGAGATGTTTAAATACCTCCATGGCATAAATGTTCAGGGAGAGAGCCTCTTTCAATTAAAAGCAAGTTCTGCTACGAGGGGACATGGGATGAGGGTGAAGGGAGATAGATTCAGGAGTGATATGCGGAAATATTTCTTTACGGAAAGAGTAGTGGATCCGTGGAATAGTCTCCCAGTGGAGGTGGTAGAGATGAGGACAGTAACTGAATTCAAAAAAGCATGGGACCAACACAGAGGATCTCTAAAGGTAAAAAGTGGACTGTTGTAGTTGTTGTTATGGAAGGACAGACTAGATAGGCCTTGTGGTCTTTTTCTGTCATCATGTTTCTATGTTTCTAAACCTTTTTCAAAGACGGGAAGCTGCAAAACTAGAGGGCATAACATGAAGATGAAAGGGGGTAAACTGAAAGGTAATGTCAGGAAATACTTTTTCACTGAAAGGGTGGTGGATGCTTGGAATGCCCTCCTGATGGAAGTGATGGGGGGAAATATAGTGACAGAATTCAAAATAGCATGGGACAGACATAATGGATCCCTTTATAGCAATAGGATAAAATCAAAATAACCGTAACTGTCTGCTATCTCAGCAAATTGGGGTGACTGCACAGAGCAGTGGGCACACCCCTAAACAAAGGCATGGGGAGGGGGGACCTGCAAAGAGTGGCAGGTACACCTACTCTTTCCACCTTGCTGGGCAGACTAGCTGGACCATGATGGTCTTTATCTTTATCTGCTGTCATATACTATGTTAGTATGTTGCTATGACTGCCTGGAAGTTGAGAGGCTGACTCTGTCACCCCCCAGCCTCACAATGGAAGTACAGCAATTCATCCTGATGACCAGACAGCCTTCTGCAAGAAAATCGTATGGCCTTAGGTGGAGATGCTCTGACACCTGGTGTGCATCAGAAGGACTCAACCCCATCACCTGCCCAATTCTGCAGATCTTCCAGTATCTCACCACTCTCTTCAGGGTGAGACTTAAGACGGCATCAGTTCGGGGCCACCTATCAGCCTATCATGAACACCCCAATGACACCTCCATCTCCACGCATCGACTAGTCCTGCACTTCATGAGGGGCCTATCCAAACTGAGGCCCACCGTAAGACAACCGGTTCCACCCTGGGACCTCAGCATGTCCTGCACCAGCTCACACAGGACCCATTCAATTCCCTCCTGTCTGTGCCCCTAAATATGCAACCTGGAAGACCCTCTTCCTCATTGCCATCACCTCTGCCAGATGGGTTGGTGAGCTTCAGGCTCTGGTTACACACCTGCCTTACACCTAATTCTACCAGGATCATACCACCCTCAGAACCCACCAGCTCCATGCCATGGCCACCACGCTTCCAAATCTCCACTCTGTGCCAATAATAAACATCTGCAAGGCTGTCACCTGGTCGTCTGGCACACTTTCCAGAGACATTACTGCCTAGACCAGGGGTGGGCAAGTCCGGTCCTGGAGAGCCGCAGACCAGTCAGGTTTTCATAATGTCCCTAATGAATATTCATGGACCTATTTCCATACAATGGAAGTCAGTGGATGCAAATATATCTCATGAATATTCATTAGGGACATCATGAAAACCTGACTGGTCTGCGGCTCTCCAGGACTGGACTAGCCCAGCTCTGGTAGACAGCCTCTTTGGTACTGGCCACGGCAGAGCCACATTAGGCCTTGAACTAGACTTGTTGATTTAGCGCTATCATTGTTTGTTGCTATGCTAGTTCTTGCTTTGCTACCGTAATATACCTGATGTTACTGTCACCCAATGCTTGCATCATCCCTGTTCACTATTGTTTGCTGTGTTAATTGTTGCTTGATTGTTGTGCAAGGGAATAACTTGCATCAATAAAAAAACCAAAAAAGCTTTGTCTGGTTGGTTGTCCATCTTTTTCATCCATCACAGCCATTAGGCCACAGCTACAGAGCTACCAGGTGTGGCTGACTCATCCTGCTTGTCCATGGAGAATGTGAAGTTACTTACCTGTAACGAGGATTCTCTGTGGACAGCAGGATAAGTCAGCCAGACCAACCCACTCACCTCGCCTGGGATGAGGACGGCCTCACACTCCTTGGAACCAGATTGAGCACCTGCTAACCTAGCCTTCAGGGCCACCACTTGGTATGTACTGGACTAGCCAGGGGCAGGCTCGGAGGATGGGTCACTTAGGCATGCTCAGAAAGGCTGAGCACTTCCGTCCATGGAACTGTCGGATGATGTCATCAGGTGTGGCTGACTTATCCTGCTATCCACAGAGAGCCCTCTTACAGGTAAGCAACCTCACTATTCTGAAGAATTATAGGACTTATACCTCTATGGGTTGTTGTTTTTCTTATGTGGAGAATCTGGTTTTGATCCTGTAACAAACTGGAAATCCAGATTTACGGTTATTTTGTCCTGAATGGAAAAGTTCAGAACCAAGAATGATTAAACAAGAGGGGGGGAAAGCTGGAATGGAACTGCCTGGGCTGTGATAACCCCTAGAAAGTGAAGCCCTGTTCACTTAAAGGTTGTCTAGGCCGAGAGATGTAGTCACTCTAACTTCTGATGACTCTTTTCCCCCCATTGTGCATTGTAGATGTTTGCCATTGTTCTCCCATATCCAGGTGCAAATCCAAAAATTCATCTTGCTGATGAATGTCTCCATAATTGCTAAAGCTCCTAGTGCCTTCCCCTTCCCTCAAAAGCCTTTGTGCATTCATGAAACTCAAGAGAAAACCAATGTGCCAATGCAAGGACCTCTACAGCCTACCCTAGGTCCTAGGTACTACAGGCTAAGAACCGAGTTGCCAAATGACTCCATTTGTAGAGAGAGATTTCAGGTCACCTTGCAGAAGTCATTTAATAGCCCTGCACCTTAACTTAGCTTATAAGTAACTGAGATTCTTGTTTCTATGCACAGATCAACAACTCAGACATCCAAAGGACTTTTCCCACTGTGTACCAAATGGGAGAAATCTTGTATTAAATTGGACTCACAATAGAAAAGGATGATTGTTATTTGGTTAATATATAATTACAACCTAGCTAATGTCAACAGTAAAGCAGCATTAGTCTTAAAAAGACTAGTGTAACGGCCATGGTGCGGTTCTGGTTACAATCTTAACATTAGCGATACGGTTGCAATGGGCTTCTAAGAAGGCTGGACTAACCTGCACGGAGTGGCCATGGTTACAAGCCTAACATCAATGAATATGCTTGGAAAATACAGTCAGGTGGTAATGGGAACAAGGCTGAGAGAAAGGGCAAAGGTAAAAAACACAGTGGGAGAAAGTGGTGGTTTAAGTTTGTGACTTTCCATGTTTGTCTAACATAACTGGAGAGAAAAGTAAGCTGGAAAAATTGAATGGGCCAATTGGTCCTTATCTGCCATAATTCACCTTGGGAGGTCATTTTAGAAGCTCTGTTTGTGATTTGCAGTCTAAAAACGTCTATTCAAACGTGCCAATCACAGATGCATCCCAAGAGCCATTTTAGAAAGCCCCAAATGTACACGTGTCAGGTGCGATCAAAGAAAAAGATAAATGTGTGTGTCTGATTTCAGAATGGCCCAGCACATCTCGACCCTCCAGCAAACACGTCCATGTCTATATCTGCTCCTAGGTACGAATAGCCATCTGAAAAATGATAATTTCAACAACCTAACAACTGTACAGAGAAGAGGAGACTATCTTCTCACTCCTGCAATAATCCTTGCTCCTTCAGAAAAGCATATCAATAAATGGACGGGCCTTTTTTCCTAGCTGCCACACCGCTTTATGTCCCTGTTTGCCAAATGGCAGGTCAGGACATGTATGTGGCAAGAGTTACCCCTGAGTGTTCTGAAGTAGTGTCACAGACATGTCTATGTCCATGGACCAATTATTGTCCATATCTGACATGTGCATGTTTTTAAAATTGGTTGACAACCTGCATGTGTCTGACCTATAATTCCGCACATCCCCATCTCTGTCTTTTGCTGGAAACATTTATCTTTTAGGGTGGAGATGGGCCGATTTTAGAACAAACTTACATGTGCTCACCTTCGCTTCTGCCCCTCCCCCAGACTTTCCGACTTTTTGACTTGGATATTCAAGATTGCACCCAAACGGCTTATCTAAAAAGTGCCTTCACACAGCTATGTTCCTGTATGCTAATATTTGGTCAAACACTTTGCACTCCACACACCTGTTCTGGGGGCCTGCCCACACCATGGAAGACATCCCCTTAAATAAAAAATATTAGAATAGAGATCTTTGCATAAGCAAGTTGGATTTTAAATCAGTCCCTTAACCAATTTGCATCTATGCTCAATTCCACTGAATGCAGCACCCTTTTAAAACAAAAGTCAGGCCAGCTGCAATCTTGCCTCCCTCAGCCCCTTTTATTATAGCTTTTCCTCCCTAGACACACATGGAACCATTTACATTTTTACATACAACACTTTTGATGTTTGCGCTGCAAACATTTCCTAGCAGCAAAATATTTCCATACCTAGACGTCCAGTTATTGGACAAACCCTTGATTCAATTCCATGCTCTTTATTGAATTTTGATGCAGCAATCAACCCGCCCACCAAGCCATTAGTTCACTATTGGCATAGCTATTTTGACTGTGCAGACAGGTTTTCAGCATCACAGCCGAGATCAGCTGAACAGGCTGTTCCAGTTTTGGTTTTTATCGCACTGCATGCAGGGAAAACTACATCTCCCTGCGTGCAGTGGGACAAAATTAGGACTGGCTCAGTCTGTTCTGTTGATCTGGGGTGAAGTGGAAAGCCTCATCGCAAGATAAATAGTTCATGCTGTTCTACTCATCTCTCGCTTCTTCCTCAAGACCTCTCCACTGGAACCTGGGGAAAATCAGAAAATGTTGTCATTCTGAAACAAACTGGTTCCTTTTTAGTTGGGATTTGAGTCATCAGCTAAGGTTTGTCCCATCATGGCCTTTTGACTGAAAGTGAGAATCTGCACAATATAGGGGATTTAACACCCTGCCACTCAACCCCATTGAGAGCACAAAAATGTAACAACATTGTTGTTGTTGTTGTTAAGTGCCGTCGAGTCGGAGTCGACTCATGGCGACCCTCTGGATAGTTGTCCTAAATTGTGTTCGGTCTTCAGTCAGGCGGCTCATTGTTGACAGACTGGTACCCGTAGCTGCTGTTATTGTATCGATCCATCTCATCATTGTTGACACAGGATTAAACGTCCTGTAACCCCCCCCCCCCCCTCAAAATATCTCAAACTCCAACTAGGCTGAACATCTCCTGATTTCACTTCAGCCTCCAGCTTTTCTCACGTCTCTAGTCCTGGACTCCTGGCACAACAAAACAGGTTGAATTTGACCAGGACCGTACCTAGCCCTGTGCGAGCAGTGCGGCCGCACAAGGCACAAAGGCTAAAAGGGCGCTGAGAGAAGAAAAAGTGGCGGCAGCAGGCAACGGCAGACAGCCGAAATGCACCCCTAAAGCCTTCGCGCGGCTTAGCGTGCCGGCGACTTGCACTTCGGGTGCCCGCCTCTTCTCTCAGGCCCCCATAAAGTGGCTAGATGGAGGTGTGGGGGAGGGGCGCACCCGCACAGGGCGCATTTCACAATCGGTACGGCCCTGAATTTGACTCAACTTGGGAGTCATGTGTGGTGCTCCGGCTTTATGGGTAGGCGGGGTAGAAGAGGAAGCACAGAATGGAACGGGATTGAGAAAATTATAGACTGGTGAGGTTAAAAGACCTAAGCAATCACTTTCCCCTCCTCTGGGTTAGGTCCAGAGCCTGCTCTTGCTCCATTACAGGTCACTGTTGGCCCATCTTCTCCTAGGACTGCCTGGATCTCTTTCCTGTAAGTCAACACTGAAGAGGCTCTTCTTTCTACAGTTTTCATCGTTAATGGAATAAATATTCTGCTCTTTTCCTATCTTGTCTCTTGCTTCTTTTAAATAATCTTAAACCATCTCAGTTCTGCTGCCTGAATGTTTTTAATGTCTTCATGATGCATAGCACATCTTTCAAGTCCATAGAAAACTATCCGTGCTGTCGTTAATTTTACAAAACATTAGCTATGTTTCTCTTCTAGGTTTCCCATCAATATTGTGCGGATGATATCACAGACTGATTGAAAGCAACATAATTTATTTATTATACTGTTATAAACAGGAAGTAAGGTTACAACCAAGGTAATTAAAATGTAAAATGAATTCAAGAATCACCAATGCACGTTAAATACGACTCTTAAATCTTTTTTGTTTTTAGTATGGCTGATCGCTATAGAGAGACTGCATCACTGGGACGGTATAAAGCCGAGAGGAAAGAGAGCGAAGGCCATGGGCCTGGGTCATGGAGCACAGCCCAGCCCAGCCCAGCCCCTCTGTCTCCCTCTCCACAAGAACCAACTTCAATTTGTAGACTGAACTGCGAGTTACCTATTTTGCAGTAAACTGACTTTTTGTCGCGGAGAAACATTTCAAGCATGAGCTCATAAACAGGGCTTCTGATTTTAGGTTTTAACACACCCAGGTACAAAGAAAAAAGAATTGTGGGTCAATATAGAGCCATGGTGTTCAGCGGCTAAAACCCTCCTAGATACTTAGGGGCTTGTTTACAAAGCCGCGGTAGTGGTTCGCGATCGCGATCGCAGCCGCGGCCCCATTGAAATCAATGGGGCCGCGGCTCCGATTACGAACGCAAACCGCTACCGCGGCTTTGTAAACAAGCCCCTTAGTCTATCTGGATTGTAGCCAGCGCTGAATACCCGGCAAGCGCATCCTGCGCCAGCCCTATCTGTTTAGTGGTGATGTTCAGTGCTGCTATCCAGACAGATGTTTTTCTGTCCTGTTATCTGGATAGCCGCTCTGAATCTTGTCGCTCTATGGATAATTGGCAGCTCTGCCCATGTCCGCCCGCAGATTTCCCTGCCAGTGCTGAGGCAGTCTGCCAAGATGTTCAGGAGCACTAGCTATAGACTGCAGCTGAACATCCCTTTAAGTGACATTCATCTAGACAGCTTGATTCCCACTGGCACTCCTTGTGGCCTTGGGCAAGTCACTTTACTCTCCACTGCGTTGGAAGAAAGACCCGACGATCAACTTCCGGCCACACCTTGCCAAGAAAACTAATTGCTTTTGGAAATTGACCCGTAGGTATTTATTGCATAAACACCAAAAAGCACCGTTTTCCCCTAATACTCTCTCAGCCCTTCACTGGTCTGCCCTTGTTTCTGTGCTTTTTCTGCACTGATAGCTGCTCTGCTGCCAGACTGATATTCAGAAGCCCTTATCCAGATAAGCACGTAGGCTATCCAGATAAGGGCGCTGAGACAGAGAGATATTCAGCAACACTATCTGGATACTGTGAGGTGATCTGTGAGCGGAGCAAGGTGGTGCTAACAATATTTAGCCACTATCCAGATAACTTCCATCCCTATGTGGATAGACTGGCCACATAAGCTCGGACAGCAAGATAGCTGTATTTAAATGCTACCTAGATAGTGGCTGGACATCGCTGTTATTCAGAGTGTCCCTACACTGTTCATTCTGTCCAGATATTCAGCGCCGGGCACCCTCTGGATACTGGCAGTGAATATCCAGATAGTTTTCAAGCACTGCAGTCGGTGCTTAGCTCTTTAAATATCAGAGGGGCCTGATTTTCAAAGGATTTATGCACCTAACTTTGAGAGTTATGCTCCTAAATTGACCCCTTTGAAAATCTACTAGGGCTGAGTGTTTAAATTTATACTCAGAATTTCACTAAACTCTGAAATTTAGGAGCATAAAAAGTGGATGGAAACGGGTAGATTTAGGATGGGGAAAAGGAGTTAGAAGCTCAGCACTGATTTGCAGCACTAAGCACCTAAATTAAGCTCAAAAATCTAGGCAAATGAATGACAGGCCTAAACTGAGGAGCATAATTTTTAAGCACTTAATAAGGGATGTTTTCAGCTGAAAACTTAGCCTCTTAAGTGTGACTGAAAATAGAGCACAAACTTTGGAGCCTAATTTAAGAGCCTAAATGTAGGAGCTCAGCTTTTTTTGAATATCGGGCCTCGAGTTTTTTCAATACCAGCTCTTGATTTTTTATATTCTCAAAAAACTCCCAATTAGCTAGAAAAGAAACACCTAAACGCACAATTTATAAACACCTAAGAACAGAAAGCCTACTCGTAATGTCCGTGCATCCGATTCTCTCATGACTTGTGAAGAAAAACGCTTAATCGATGTATTCCGTTTCCTCTGCAAAACATTAAATTGTCGTATCAGACATCTGTATCCATGCTAGTTACAAAAGAGTCTTCTGGGCAGAAGATGATTCCCAGCTAGATTCTTCCTAGGATGGTCTCCAGCGTCACAGCCCTTTGCACAACGGTCAGTTCAGAGCTGCGAGAAACCTGGGTGAGAGGTTTGGGAGGGCATCGGAGAGGAAAATCAAACTGACTCCGAAGGCTGCTCCTTTCCTGAAGAAAAAAGATACTAAGAAATATGTAAGGATGGGAAATGCATGAAAAATATAATAAACCTTGGTCAGAGCTACTAGCTGCAAGCTGATTATGTGTACACAAATGCTGTACTTGTGTGATAACTTCAGTCGCCTGTGGTCCAGTGAGAAAGAAATAAACTGCAGATCAGAGTGGTACCAGAGTATTACCTTCTGCTAACTATCGGTGCTGGGCATCCCTTTTCCTCTCCTTGCACTCTGGGTTGGAGTGGAATCGCCATTCTATCACCCTCTTTCATAAAGCTTGGCACAAAAGCAAAGTAGGTGCGGGCACAGAGGACGCCGAGAGCTGAGAAATGATAAACAAGACAAGACTTTCCATAGGGAATCTACTGGGGATTAGGTGGGGGAAGGGGTAACCGTTGTAGACTCATGCAATCTCCTCGCCCGAAAAACAAGAACTTAAAGATATGGACTAGAAACCTGCAGAGATTTAAGATGCTCTCTACTAATAGACTGAGAGCTGTTCGTGGAGAAGGTTTAGCGTTTATTGATTTGTGAGGATCATAGTCTGAAATTGTATCTCAATGTAGGTTACGTGTACTATGTAACAATGTAACATAGCATATGAGCTGTTTTTTAAATTCATTCATTCATTTATTAATATTTAGCTCACACTTTTCCAATAGTAGTCCAAGGTAAGTTACATTCAGATAAGGTACTTCCTTGTTCCCAGAGGGCTTACAATCTAAGTTTGTACCCCGAGGCAATGGAGGGTTAAGTGACTTGCTCAAGGTCACGAGGAGCATCAATACGACTTGAACCCTAGCTTCCCTGGTTCCCAGTTCACTGCTCTAAACATTAGGCATAGAAAAGATTTTAAATAGATAAATACATAAGGGCAAAGGAAGAGTGTAAGGCCAATCTAGTCTGCCTAATTTTCCTTATCTACTTTGCAAGTCCAGTACCCTGTCTTTATCCCAGGCTTTCTTGAGTTCCTCTACCGTTCATGCCGCGGTCTCTTCTTGAAAGGCTGATCCATACATTCACCATGTTTCCTGATGTACGCCTGTGTCTACCACCTATTAAAAAGCGCATAGAGAAAGTTCTCAATAAAGATATGCTACCTGTCACATAACATTTCCCCTGCTTCCTCTCCCCCCAACTTTGCACAATGTTTCTGACACATAACAAATATGTTCTAAAAAATCTACTCACAAAAGTTTCCCTAAGGTGCACTCATATTTGTGTGACCAGATGCAGCACTGGGGAAAGGCGTTATTTCATCTAAACTTATTCAGAAAGATGAATTTCTTATCCCTTCAATTTAACGCCTTTTGTCTCTTTAGTGGGGTGGGGGCAATGTGTGTTTCACAGCGTTTGATTTAGTGGTGCAGTTTGGGTTTCAGCTCTGATGTCTGGTAGCCTGGGAACATGTGACCCCCAGATCCAGATACTTTGAAACACAGAGCGCTGGCGGTTTGAGTTTGACACGGTAAGCGTAAGAAACATAAACGGAAGTCATGTGTACCCCATTCCTTCATATACATCGGATGCTGCAGTAGCGCACGGAAGCTAAAGCTAGCGGTGGGGTCTTCTACTAAGCTATGGTCAATCTTTAGACTTACCACCTGTTAGGAGCAAAAGGTAACACGTGGTAAGCGCAAAAGTCATGCGGTAACTGTTGGGGGTGTGCCTAGCATGTTCCCCGCAAATACTGCACCAAAAAGTCACTCACTGCTCATTAAGTCCATTTACAATTAGCATGGATGCATTTAATACCTCCTCTCAAGCTGGCGTTAAGTGTGCCTGTGCTAATTACAGCATAGATAATTAGAATGGGTTAATGCCCCCCCCCCCCTGCGTTCACTGCAATGTGCAGTCCACACTCACTCTCTGCTCCTAACCTGCCTAGGTCCCCTCTTCTTTGCAGGCTTAGAGGCGAATGTGGGATTTTTACCATGCTGGCTGCTTTCAGTATGAGGTAGCGATTACGCATTTTAAAGTATGTGCGAGCCATTAACGCACTTTAGTAAGAGGATCCCCATATTTCTAACAAACTCATGGGCTCCAAACTCATCAGCCATTTCCAAATGTAGTCAACAACCAGGATCGCAGACATGTCAAACCATAAATCAGTCATTGTCAACTGTATTCAAAGACCACAGTCTCAGCAAACATGATCTCCCATTACCAGTCATATACTGTTAAAAACATGGTCGGCCATTCCCCTTCATGAATGAACATTCCTCACTGGCTAGTGCATTCTTCTAAAGATAATTTTAACACTTGCGCTGAAGTTTTTGTCTGTGAATCTCTTATTTCCACAAGGCAGAAACCTATGATTAATCTCTAATTGTGAGGGGGATAAATATCCCTTTGATATGGTAAAGCGGAGTTACTTACCTGTAACTGGAGTACTCTGTGGACAGCAGGATTAGTCAGCCATACCTGGTGATGTCATCCGACAGCGCCATGGATACGGAAGTGCTCTAGAGCTCAGAAAGGTGAGCCTTTCTGAGCATGTGCTGTATGCCCCACCCCTGGCCCAGCCCCTACCTGGCTCAGTTCGTGCCCTGCTTTTGCCCGTTCACTGCCCAGATAGGGGTGTCAAATGTGTGGCTGACTAATCCTGCTGTCCATGGAGAACTCCAGTTACAGGTAACTCCACTTTCTCCTAGTACAAGCAGAATTGAGTCAGCCACACCTGGTGCCTCACCAGCACAGCTCTGCCATCTAGGTTGTGGTAGGAGGAAGGTGCTGTATGATACCCTGAACACATTGCACAAAATGCTTGTCCATGCATAGCAGGTGTTTATTAATCAGCAGCTTTTAGCAACAGGCAGGAAGGAGCAACATTGTAACAACAATCACAAATCAAACAGTAACAGCAAGGCACTCCTACTAACAATGGTAAGTGCATAACAGGGAGACTGTTTGGCGGTCAGCTGGTTGGGTCACCTTTCGGCTGAGTGCCTACCTATAATATGGAGCGGCCAAACAGACCCTCAGTTGATGTCAATTGCTCTAAGCAATAGTGTCTGTGGAAGGTGAGGGGAGAAGCCCACGTTGCTGCTTTACAGATGTGGCTCTGGGGCACTGCATTGAGGCCGGCCAGTGTGGCCACCATGGCCCGCAGCTGGTGCACCCAGACATGAGCCAGTGTGGTGGCGCCTGCCTGTGTGTAACAGTAGGCGATGCACGCCGTGATCCACTGAGACAAGGTCCATTTGGTGACTGGGTGTCCTGTTTTGTTGGGGTCGAAAGCCACAAAGAGCTGACTTCCATGCCAGGTAAGTACATAGTGCGCCTACACAATAGAGGGTGTGCAAGCGGTGTTCCTCCTGGTTGCCATGTGGCTTGGGGTAGAAGGAGGGAAGCTCAATGACTTGGTTGATTTGGAACGGTGAGACCACCTTTGGTAGAAACTTAGGGCATGTCCGTAGCGAAGCATGGTCTGGTAGGGAGGGTGCGCGACGAGGGCCTGGAGCTCACTCAGCCTCCTGGCTGATGTGTGCCATGTGGTAAACTTGAGTGGTGCCTGTTCAAGTGGCTCAAAGGGGTCTTTTGTGAGCTGCTCCAGCACGACGTTGAGGTCCCAGGAGGGTACTAGTTTCTTTATTGGGGGTCGTAGATTGGAGAGACCTTTCATGAAGCATGAAACCAAGGGGTGCGTGGAGATGGGCTGTCCATCTAGGTGGTTGTGGAAGGCGGCGATGGCCGCAAGGTGCACTTTAACAGATGACGTCTGAAGGCCCGCCTGCATGAGGGACGAGAGGTAGCGGAGGACCTGAGGTAGGGGGCACAAGAGTTCCCTTGTACCAGGTGTCAAATCTGTTTCACCAGGCGTCAGGTTGAGGCTCTTCGCGCAGTCAGGATGATATGTTGGACCTTGCTTGTGAGGTTCAGGTCAGAAAGGCGTGACCTTTCAATTTCCAGGCAGTCAGAGTGAGGGAGGTGAGGTTTGGGTGCATGGTGTTCCCCTTGTCCTGGGTAATGAGGTCCGGGCATGAGGGGAGGCGGACTGGAAGGCCTTCAGCGAGGCGTAGGAGGTACGGGAACCATATTTGTCTCGGCCAGAACGAAGCTACCAGGATCACTGAAGCCCTGTCGGCTATAATTTTCTGCAGGGTTTTGGAGTTGAGAGGCATTGGGAGGTATGCGTACAGTAGATTGTAGCCCCCCCAGTGCAGGTGGAAGGTGTCTGCCATGGTTCTGTGTTCCACCAGGTGCCGGGAGCAGAACGCTATGCACTTTGCATTGCTCGGGTGTGCAAAGAGGTCCATCTGTGGCCGGCCCCATCTGAGGAAGAGGGTCTCTGCGACCTGCGGATGAAGGGAGTATTCGTGGGGTTGTAACTGATGGCTGAGCTTGTCAGCCAGAAGGTTTTGCTCACCGGGAAGGTAGGTGGCAAGGAGGTGGAAGTACTGGAATTGCGCCAGATTCCAGATGGCGTGCACTTCCCTGCAGAGGGCTAGCGACCCCAAGCCACCCTGTTTGTTGATGTAGAACATGGCGACCTGGTTTTCCGTCTGGATCAAGACTATCTTGCCAATGAGCCAGTGCTGGAAAGCGCGGAGGGCGTATCTGATGGCAGATTGATATGGAGTTTGTGTTCCTGCTCCGTCCACGTTCCTTGGGTGCGTTGATGGCGCAGGTGGGCTCCCCATCCCAACTTGGAGGCATCCATGTGAGGACAAGTTCATGTGGTGGATCTATGAAGGGCCTGCCCAGCATGAGGTGGGCTTTGTGTGTCCAGATAAGGGAGGCACGTATCTCCTGGTCCATGGTTATTCATTTGGACATGGGTTGTGTCCGCTGGTCCCAGCGGCGGCGAAATTGCCATTGCAGACCCCTCATGTGGTGCCTGGTGAGTCAAATGACATGTGTAGTCGTTGCCATATCTCCTAGGAGTCACAGGAGTGTTTTGGCGGTCACCTCTTTGGCTGACGCAACCTCCTGCATCAGATGCTTGATGATGTCCACTTGGGCAGATGAAAGATGGGCCTTGGCCTGCTGAGTGCATACGGTCACGCCAATGAAGTCCAGGGTCTGCGTGAGGTGTAGGTGAGACTTCATGGTGTTGATTAGGAAGCCAAGAGACGACAGGAGTGTGGTGATTCTGTGCACTGCCACCTCCACCGTCGATTGGGAAGGGGCCGTGATCAGCCAGTCATCCAGGAAGGGGAAGACACAGGTGCCAGATCTCTGGAGGTGAGCAGCTGTGACCGTCACACAACTGGTGAATACCCTTGGTGCTGGAGAGAGACCAAATAGAATTACTTTGTACTGGCAGTGATTGCCTGATATGCAGAAATGCAGGAACTTCCGGTGAGCACAGTGGACGGGGATGTGGGAGTAGGCATCCTGCAAGTCTAGTGATGCTAGCCAGTAGTTCTGCTGGAGGAGGGGGAGGATAGACCCGAGGGAGAACATCCTGAACCGCTCCTTGCGGATGAACTTGTTGAGACGGCGGAGGTCAAGGATTAGGTGCATCCTGCCTGACTTCTTCGGGACCTGAATGAGTGCGGGAAACACCTTATACGCTCCACCCTTGACACCTTTGATGCCACCTCCAGAGGAGCGGCGAGGCGCACGGCCTGGGTCAGTGCCTCCAGTTTGCATGAGGACACGCACGAATGCTTGGTGGATGCTCCCTGCTTAGGTGACAATCTCTTTGGAGCAAAAGTGAAAGAAACAGTGAATGACATTAAAGAACGCTTCGACACCCTTCAGACCCTAGCCATAGAAGGTCTCAATAAAGGCTCCAGCTCCAAAAGAACGCAAGGGTCATACTACCGTAAGAATCAGCCGCCTAGCAGATTCCAACCACACCAAAAATGGCATATGAAACACTCCAGCTACTGCCCTTACCAGCCATCATTTCAGCCAAATCACCAGAGACCCCGCACTAAGGAACGCAGGCAACAAAAACAAACTCTTTCCTCTTCAGGGAAGAGTACACCGAGCTTTTGACGTACACTCCTCTCCAGGACGGACAGTAGGAGGATGAATCTCCTTCTTCAGGGAAGCTTGGGGCAATATCACTATGGACAAGTGGGTGCTGCGGATTGTTGAGCAGGGCTATCATTCTCAACAAACATGATTTCCCATTATGAGTCATATAGTGTTAAAACATGGTCGGCCATTCCCCTTCATGAATGAACATTCCTCACTGGCTAGTGCATTCTTCTAAAGATAATTTTAACACTTGCGCTGGAGTTTTTGTCTGTGAATCTCTTATTTCCACAAGGCAGAAACCTAGGATTAATCTCTAATTGTGAGGGGGATAAATATCCCTTTGATATGGTAAAGGGAAATAACCAGTAATTAGATGTCTAGGGTTTTTGTTTCCACCTCTTTGGTCAGAGTAGGATGAGTCATTTTACAGCAGACATTCAGTTACTAGACCTTTAGATGGTGTTGGTAGGAAAAAAATCAGACTATGTATAGGATAATACAGTTTGTATTGCAGAGTTTTATATCTAATTGTAACACGCCAATCTGAAGATTTTATACAGGAAATGCACCTTCTGTTCTATTTCCCCTCAGGCTAGAATCAGAGAGAGGGAGAGAGAAATTTGGGCAATGAGACTACTCAAATGATTCTCTGTGCCAATTTCTTGTGCCTATATTGCACCTGGAGAAATTTAGATTCTCCTGGGGCATGATAGCTTTCATTGAACCATCACTGGAATTATCCAGAAATGGTGATGTCCATGTGCTTAATGAACCATGAAAACCCAAGTGACTCCCTGGCTGGGAGATTTCCGGGTCATGATTTCGAGTGGGCTGCTTGCACCAGTTTTCTTATGTATATACCAATGGTGCCTTGACCCCATTACACATGTTGCCCTGGGCAATGCAGTGTGCTTATTACTGGGGCAGATACTCCAGTCCTTGCTGCATTTTGCTTTCTGGTCCTATGCACTGCAGCTTACAGCTTCTTTTATGCCCTACCACATCCCACATTAAAAGCTCCATTGTCAATTTTTCAAAGTATGTTACGGTGATTTTCTTAGATTAAATTGTTTGGGGGTAATTCATTTTTAACATATTATAGGGGCTAAAACAGATTATTACATAGCACCCTCTTTAATATAGATCTCTAGTCTCTTCTTTCTCTGTCTCTCATCAGCTAACCCCCACCCTCCTCCCCCCATACATACATACACACTTCAAAATTTGGGATTCCCTACTCTCCTCCATTCCTGAGTCTCCATCTGATCAGGAAGTCCATGACCTCCCACTGAAGGACCTGATCTTCCCCATTTGCGTGGTCCAGCCCTGGTCTGCCAATCTCTTGCCCTCACCTCTCACTCGGGGAGGTTTTCTTGCATTGCCAGACTCTTGTCGTCTGCACACTTCCAACATCATCTGTTTCAGTCACATGACCCTCTGTGCATGAGTGCTTTGACAGTCTCTTCCACCAAGCACCAGATGGGAAAGTAGATATGCCCAGAGTGAGAGTAGGGTGATAAAACTAGGGGCTTGCAGACTGGAGGAGGGGGAACTTGGGTAGAGTGGATGGATGGTGCCACTAGGCATTCAGAGATAGAGCAGTGACTTGGGAATAGGTAGAATGGGGACTTGCAAATTGTAGGACCTCAGCAATAGGGTGTCGACAATGGCAGAAGTTCAACAACAATTTTGAAAGGGCTCCCAGAGTGGGGGAAGTCAACTTCAGAAGATACAGGAACAGCCTTCTTCCTTGGGGCTGCCCTGCTCCACAGGGGCCACTTGGGCAGAATTTGCACCACTGGGTGTGGAATATGAGTGACATGGCGTTAGATGGGTTGAGTGGCAGAAGTGGGGAAGAGGAAAGCAGTGTCTCTGAAGGGGTGAGAGGGAGGAAATGGAGTTGGGGCAATAAAGCGAATGAGAGACTGGATGAGGGTAAGAGGCAGAGGAGGGATTGGGTTGGAAAGACTGGGTGTTTCACTACATATTGCTTTACAATAGGGCACTTAGTGACACTGAGTGTGTGTTGGGGGGGGGGGGGCTATCACTGTCCTGAGTGGGATATATCCTCACCATTGTGGACAGAGTAACAGGGCAGACTGGATGGTGTCTCACATCCCTAAATGTCTAATTTGCTTCTCTGAATCTCGGCTTTTGGTAGCCTGCATTAACATCACCTTTAAAGAGTCACTGCCTTTCCATTCTGCAGGTCCAGAAACACTCTTCTCATGGAGTTATGCCCCACGATGGGAAGAAGACTGGATGGGAGGGGGCTTCAGGCATTTAGGGTGTCTGAAAAGCACTGGGAGCAGTTGGCAGGGAGTTCTAAAAAGTCCAGCAGGCCTGAAGCAAAGGTTGGTATAACGCAATCAGTGAAATCTCTTTTAAGTTGGTTTGGATCAATGACCCAGAAAATAGCTCCCTCCCTCCCTTTACCAGGAAAGGAAATGATGGTTAATAAAGGTGAGATTGTGAGTGGGGAGGTGGGAGGTGGGAGGAGCGGGAAAGAGAGTCACTGGTAGAAATCTTTTAAATGGGGAAAAATGGCAGAGGACCTTTGGTATTAACTGAAACCTTTTTGGACAGAAACCACTAGCCATAGTGCAGATTTTCTTTAACCCTTTGAAGGCTGCAAGCCCAGAACAAGCCTACAGTATAAAGAGACGCCGGTATCACCGCCATGCTGTAAACATTAGTGGAAAGCTATTTTTCTCTTTCTTCTTTTTGTATTCGATTTCTTTTCTGTAAATCACATTTCTATCATTTGCTCTTTCCCACTTCTTCAGCTCTTTGTTTCTCGTTTGCTTTTTTTTTAATGGTCTCTACCTCCTTTCCCCTTTTGTATTTTAGTTTAATCATGTTTATTAATTTTTCAGAAATAATACTATATATCCATAATACCATAGAAAAACAAAGCATTTCAAGTAATCGTCATATAATCACCTACTTACATATGGTCATTCCCCCCTCCCCCCCCCCCCCCACTTCCTCAATCCAAACACAATTTCTACATGGGAACAATATTAAGTATTGCATTAGAGCATTTCTGTCTAAACTAAAGGGATGCTAAGTTGCTGTTTCTTCTTAAAGCTTGCAAAACCCGCAGCCATCCACTCAATCTGCACCTTCCAATGTACACAAGTCATTGCCTCTGTATGAATCCACTGTTGCATAATACAATGTTTCACAGCCAGGCACACCTTTCTTACAAACATTATGTCTGAATTACAGTTTGTTGTGTAGTTACAGTAAGTGCCATCAAGTCGGTGTCGACTCATGGCGACCCTGTCGATAGTTGTCCTAAGCTGTGTTTGGTCTTCTCATTGTTGATAGACTGGCACCCGTAGCTGCTGTGTATCGATCCATCTCATTGCCGGCCTTCCTCTTTTGCGCTGACCTTCAGTCTTGCCAAGCATGATGTCTTTCTCTAATGATCTCTCTCCTCTCATGATGGGTCCAAAGTATGAACGTCAAAGTCTTGCCTCCTCTAGTACTGACTGATTTGTTCTTCGGGCAGTCCATGGTATATGAGGGGGAGGGGGGAGAATAGTGTTGCATAATATATTTCACAGCCAGACAAGCCTTCCTTGCAATCTTTATATCTGAATTACAATTTAACAGCAACTGATCATGAAAAAGAAAAATAGCTGCTGTAGCACAAGTGACCTATAACAATGCAGAAATAAACTGAAATACCTCTTCCCACAGTTTAGCAATTTTCACACATGACCGTACACTGTGCAGATTAGAACCTTTGACAATTTGACATTTTAAGAGACAGGCTGGATTTATACAGGGCCGGTGCAAAGATTGGAGGTGCCCTAGGCAGGCTCTCCATCTTGCCCTCCACTGTGACCCCCTGCTCCCCCTTATCATCGATGCTGCTGTTCTCTGGGGTCTGCAGCAGTCGAAACGGCTCCCAAACTGCGATGCAGCACTTACCAATACACTCCAGTCATGGTTTATTTCTGTCTTACTATATGCCGTTTCTGTGCTCCTCCCGCCCCCCTTTTGACACAGCTTCTGGTTTGCATAAAGAACTATTTTAGAACACCAAGTTTACAAGTGTCCGGCATGATCATGTTTATGTCACACAACAGTGTGCCCAGGGGTTCCAAAAAGATACACATGTGTAGCCGATTTTAGAAGAGTGATGGATGTATGGACTTTGCGGTGGGAATGTCCATGTCTCTACCCACCCCGGGCAAGAACAGAGAAGAGGAAAAAGCCCTGTCGCTCTCCTAGTAATTTTCACCACTCCCAAAAAAGCATACAGGTAAATAAACAGATCTTTTTTCTTGGCTGCCATGACTCTGCACATCTCCTCTTGCAAAATGGTAGGCTGGGACATGTATATGCCACGTCCAGAATACCCTCACAGTCTTATCGATGTTGCCAGACCCTCAGCTGTCCATATCGGACCTGTGCAAGTTCCTAAAATCGCCTGAAAACTTGAACGTGTCTGGGGTATAATTATGCATGTCCCTGTGTCTTTTAGGGTGGACATGGGTCGATTTTGAAAACACACCTTCACTGCTGCTCCTCTTATGGAGGTTTGGATGTTCTGATGGGGACATCCCAGACTGCACCTAAATGGGCCATCTGAAATGTGCCTTTAAATACACGGACAGCGAGAAAAATTGTGCAGCCTCTAGCAATCCCTGTAAAATAAAAGCATCCTTTGCTCCCACCCTCAAACATCTTTCCATATTGGCCTCTGTGTAGTCACATCTTACAAATAAATAACACCTGGATGTGATCAGATGGGCGCATAGAAAACACAGGGGTCTGAATAAATATTTGTCATTTTTTAAATCTGGAGAGTAGCTCTTCTCTCGGAATGAAGTTCAGCTTTCAGACTAAGGAACACCCTACCCTCTTTCATCTTGTTCATTGTTTCACTCCTAAGGAAAGGTGATTGCAAAGGTTTTGAAAGTGTCTCCTATCTAGCAACTGCCCTCCTGAAACAGCTAAGACAAATCCTGGCGCTAGATTTCCATGTTTTCTGGTGGTCCGTCCCCAAGACGTTTTCTGCACTTCCTAAGACTGAGCTATGGGGGTGGTTGGGGATATTAGTAACCACCTTCTCATGGCTTCAGACTTGAAAAATCTAGCCCCAGGGTCATGGTAATCCAGGGAAGGTTCAGGGATATCAGAGGATAATGCAGAATTTCTTCTGAGGTAACACAGATGTAAAATTACCCATCCATTACCTACCTCGGAAACAGCAGAACTAAAAAGCGGAGAACCAGAGAACCCGGGGTTCACATCCTGATAATGCTGCTTCTGACCCTAGACCCTCCACTGTCTCAGGTACTAAATCAAATTGTAAGCCCTCTGGGGCAGGGACCTGCCTAGTGTACCTGAAATGTAGCTCAGGATTGGAAAGCCAATAATAAAATATACAATCCAAACCCCACACTGTGGGAGAAAGTTTAAGGACAGAGCAAGGGGCAGCCAAAGAACTATTTCCTATGCGGGGATGGGGGCAAGAATTGATCTTACGATCCATCCCAGGGAGGGCAAGACTTATCCTAAGCCTGCAAAGTTTTCCTGGTATCTCCAACTGCTTCCAGTATTCACATCATGCAGAATTCACAGTGGTAGTGATGGGACTGTGTGTTGACTAGTGGGTCTTAACAGATCCCCCTCTATCCTAATCTGCTGACCCCACTGTTGAATATTAAAGAGTTTCTGAAATCGCTACAAACATTTACATGCATGTAGCACCCTCCAGTGGACATGGCTGGCAATAGTGCCAAGAAACCATCTACCGCCAAGCATGTTTTTGAAACACACAGGAAAGGAAAACTTTTAGTGCATAGGCCCACGCCTCACAAAGCATTGACATTTAATTTTGGAGTGAGCAAAGCACAATAAAACACCAGCATTGCCAAATTACCCAGTTCCAGAAGTGAGATTTTTTGCCATTTCTGGTTTTAAATTTGTATTGTAGTGCAGTATGGTATTTCTAGTTCCTGATTTTACCCATTGAAATCAGGGCTGCAGGTCCCATAATGCATCAGGATGAGATTATCAGAAATCCAGGACTGGCTTAAAATCTCACTCCTGGAATTGAGTAACTTGGCAACTCTGAACAGGGGCGGCTCAAGGCAGTCTGCTGCCTGAGGCGAAGAATGAGATGGCGCGCCTCCCCCCCCATCACCTTAGAGGGGGCGGGGCTTTTTCAGAAATCCAATCAGAGACTGAACCAAATCAAAAAGCTGATTAGATTATATGGAGGAAATGCAAGATGTTTGCACACAGGGCCGTATCGAACTGCAATCGCGCCTTATGCAACTTGCAACTCGGGTGCACGCCCCCTTCTCCCCCCATACCTCCATCCAGCGCTGCCTGCTCTTTCCCTGCTGCTGCCGCCCTGTTTTTTTCACGACGGCGCCGGCAGCAGGGAAAGAGCAGGCAGCACTGGACGGAGGTATGGGGAGGAGGAGGGGGGGCATGCACACAATCTGAAAGACGCCGGCACTCTAAGCAGATCTGTTCCTCCCTGCTCTGACATCATGTCGGAGGAGGGAGGGACCAGTCCTGCTTAAAGTGCTGCGAAACGGCTTTGGGCGCATTTTAACTGCCTGCTATTGTCCTGCCAGCAGCAGCAGGGCAACAGCAGAGAGACGAAATGCGCCCCCCAAGCCTTTGCGCCCTGTGTGGCTGCACTGCTTGCACAGGGCTAGGTACGGTCCTGTTTGCACACCAAGGAACTAAAAGACAGCAAGAATCAATAGCACAGTTTATAAAACTAAATGATAACCCATTTTTATTTTGTTATAAACTGCGTTATGGTTCTTGCTTTTTCTTTTTCAATATATATTTTGCATCCACAGTAGGTGCAGAGCAGAACCAGGACATTCACCCACAGAACTCAATATTAAAAAAAAAATCTGATTCTGATCATCTCACTAACAACAACAACAACAACAACAACCACTATTCTCCAGTACCAGGCATATTGTGAACTAATAAAAAACCTTACAACAAAAAGCAAACCTGCTATACCATATCATATCATATCAGCACAAACTTCCATAACTCACATAAGGAGCCCATCCAAAAAAGCATCACTGTAAATACTACAGTGGGCCCTGGAACATCCATACACCTATTTGAAAAGCTGAACAAGTCAAATTACTACAGTATAGTATAGATCTTTATATACAAACTGCATGTTAACAGAATACCTGACCTCAGTCACACACGCACATCATCGACCTTCACCAAGTACAGAATAAGTAACCACAATCTAAAGTAAAAATAAAAATATGTAGACAAAATTTAAACTGAAACCCCAAGAATCCAGAGTCCACATGCAGTGCAACATCAGATAAATAAGAGATGCAGTTCCCCAATACTGTGTAAAATATAAAAATAGCACAAAGTCCATTCACCAAAATTAAATAAAATTATTTTTCTACCTTTGTTGTCTGACCATTTTATTCTCTGATCATGCTGGTCCCGATCTGAGGCTTCTGCTTTCCTGTCTTCTCTTAGCTCTCTTTCTGTGGTCTATGGTCCATCTGCCATTATTTATCTCTTCTTTTGTTTTCTTCACTTCCTTCCATCAGCTCATTTCCAGTTTCAGTAACCCTCCCCAGTATCAGTCCCCTTTCCAGTCCTCCCCTCCCAGTACCTTCCAATGTCAACCACCTTGCATTCCCATGACTGCCACTTGTGTCCATTCCCTTCCAGTCCCCCTCCTTTCCCACTGTCCAGCCCCTTCTAGTCCAAATACCATCCCAGTTATCAGCTCAGGTTCACTCTCAGTGCCACCCCCCAGTCAGCTCCCTTCCAGTCGCCCTACCCTCTGTCCATCTCCCTTCCAGTGCCATTCACATGTCAGCTCCCTTCCAGCCTCCTCCCTATTACCCAGCTACCTACCACTCCCATCCCCAAGTGTCAGCTCCCTTCCAGTCCCCCTTCGGTACATTCCAGGTGTCAGCTCCTTTCCAGCCCCCTCCTTCCATTCCTGCCCCATCCTTCCCCTGGCAGACCCTCTCAGTATCCGCTCCCTTCCAGTCCTATTCTACCATCCCCCCCCCCCCGCATCAGCCCATTTGTAGCCCTAGCCCTTAGTTTTCTTCCAGGGCCAGCAGCACTCTCCTCCCCTCCCCTATTAGCCCATTTCCTGTCCCAGCCAATTTCTAGTCCTATCCCCTTTATCAGCCCACCCCAGTCCTAGCCCCCCAATCATCCCATTACCAGTTGTAACCCTCCAATAAGTCCATTTTCAGTCCTAGCACTCCAATCAGCCCATTTCCTGTCCTAGTCTCCCCCCATAGCCCATTACCAGTCCTAACCCCCCCATCAGCCCATTTCCAGTTCTAAACCCCCATCAGTCCATTTCCAGTCCTAGCCCTCCCCCGATAGCCTGTTACCAGTCCTAGTCCCCTCCGATCAGCCCATTTCCAGTCCTAAGCCCCCATCAGCCCATTTCCAGTTCTAACCCTCCCCATAGCCCATTACCAGTCCTAGCCCCTTCCCGATCAGTCCATTTCCAGTTCTAAACCCCCATCAGTCGATTTCCAGTCCTAGCCCCCCCATCAGCCCATTTCCAGTTCTAACCACCCCATAGCCCTTTAACAATCCTAGCCCCCTCCCGATCAGCCCATTTCCAGTACTAACCCCCATCAGCCCATTTCCAGTTCTAACCACCCATAACCCATTACCATTCCTAACCCCTCATCAGCCCATTTCCAGTTCTAAACCTCCCAATCAGTGCAGTTTCTGTCCTACCCCCCCCCCATCAGCCCAGTTCCAGTCCTAGACCCCTCCCCCCCAACCCAGGGAAATTGAAAAAAACCCCCAAATCTCCGGCGTAAGAAGCAGCTGCTGCTGCTGCTCTAGCAGTGGCAGCGGCAGAATGAGGAGCCCTGCGGCTGCCTGCCCACCCTTTGGAGAGTCTGCTGGTTTCCCTGGCTCTGCTTTGCAAAGCGGAGCCGGGGAAACCAGCAGACTCTCTGTGGGGCCGCGGGGCTCCTCATTCTGCCGCTGCCGCCGCTGGAGCAGCAGCGGCAACTGCTTCTTGCGCCGGAGTTTTGTTTTTTTCTTTTATTTTGAAGGCTGAGTGAGGCGGTGACGGTGGTCTTTT
Source organism: Ichthyophis bannanicus (assembly GCA_033557465.1). Lineage (NCBI taxonomy): Eukaryota > Metazoa > Chordata > Amphibia > Gymnophiona > Ichthyophiidae > Ichthyophis > Ichthyophis bannanicus. Next base: position 63,480,158 of record CM066045.1, read on the forward strand.
TGGGGGCAATTTTGCCTCCCCCAAAAAGCTGCCGCCTGAGGCCACTGCCTCACTTGGCCTCATTATAAAGCCGCCTATGACCCAGGGGCAGCTCAAGGCAATCTGCTGCCTGAGGAGAAGGATGAGATGGCACCCCCCCTGTAGAGGGGGCGGGCTTTTTCATAACTCCAATCAGGGACCGAACCAAACCAAAAAGCTGATTAGATTATATGGAGGAAACGCAAGATGTTTGCACACCAAGGAACTAAAAAAGAGCGAGAACCAACAGCGCAGTTTATAAAATTAAATTATAACTCATTTTTATTTTGTTGTTATAAACTGCATTATGGTTCTTGCTTTTTCTTTTCAACATATATTTTGCATCCACAACAACAACAACAACAACATTGTTGGCATTCTCATTGAAGTATTATAGCAATCAGATGCAGCTGTTACCATACTTACAAGGCTCTGCTAGGAAATTTGGAAAACAACTGATTGTAAAAGATCTGCGTTTATACCAATACTGAAGAAAGGTGATCCAATCGAATGTGGAAATTATTACACAATCGCTCTCATCCCACATGCCAGCAAGATTCTACTCAAGATAATTCAGCAGAGACTACAACCATACCTGGAACGAGAACTGCCTGCAGTGCAAGCAGAATTCAGGAAAAGGCAAGGAAAAAGAGATATCATCGTGGATGTGAGATGGATCATTGAAAAGACAAAAGAATACCAAAAGAATATCTGTTTTACTGACTACAGCAAGGCTGCTGACTGCATAAACTATGAGAAACTCTGGGCCACACACCTGATAGTTCTCTTGCACAACCTTTACATTGATCAAGAAGCAACAGTTTGAATGGAAAAGGAGAACCAGAATGGTCTAAAATCAGCAAAGGTGTACGACAAGGCTGCATGCTTTCCCCCTACCTGTTGAATTTATATGCAGAACAAATCATCAGAGAAGCAGGACTGGATGACGACAACCAAGGTATGAAGATTGGTGGAAGACTCATCAACAATCTTCGCTAGGCTGATGATACCACATTACTGGCTGAAAGGGAAGACAATCTGAAACATTTGCTTCTCAAGATCAAGGAACATAGTCTTAAAATGGACCGGCACCTTAACGTAAAGAAGGCAAAGATCCTGACAACTGGCAAAATCAGTGAGTTTATCATTGTTGGAGAAGAAATTGAAATAGTTGACAATTTTAACCTACTTGGATCAACAATCAATAAGGAAACAACAGCAGTCAAGAAATTAGACGACGCGTTGCTCTTGGCAGAATGGCTATGAAGGACCTAGACAAGATTTTCAAGAGCAGAGATGTCTCTCTCCATACAACGACTTGTCTAAGCCATGGTATTTTCAGTAACATCATATAGATGTGAAAGTTGCACAGTGAAAAAATTGATGTCTTTGAATTATGGTGCTGGCGACAAATACCATGTATTCCATGGACTGCCCAAAGAACAAACCAGTCAGTACTAGAGAAGATCATACCTAAGCTTCCCTTAGATGCTCAGATGACAAGACTTCGACTTACATAGTTTGGACACATCATGCGAAGAGAGAGATCGGTAGAGAAAGACATCATGCTTGGCAAGGTAGAAGGTCAATGCAAAAGAAGAAGTCCCGCAATGAGGTGGTTTGATACAATAACAGCAGCTATGGGTGCCAGTCTATCAACAATGGGCCGCCTGACTGAAGACCGAACACAGTTTAGGACAACTATCCAGAGGGTCGCCATGAGTCAACACTGACTTGATGGCACTTAACAACAACAACAACATTGTGTTTACTGGTACAGGTTATATTACAGGGTGAATAAGATTCTTTATTACTGATCTATGATCCCTGTTGCAGGCAATATGTGTAAAAAAAACAGAGTTACTTATCTGTAGCAAGTGTTCTCTGTGGACTTCAGGATATACAAGGGAGCACTTGCCATGCTTGTCTGCAGAAAAACATGCCCATATTGGGTTGGTTTTAAATTTGTTCTTTTAAATTTTTTTATGTTTGATTATATTTCACCCTGTAATGCAGGGGTCCTCAACCTAGTCCTGGGGATGCACACAGCCAGTCAGGTTTTCAGGGTAACCACAATATGCATGCATGACTGAGATTTGCATAAAATGGAAGTAGTGCATGCAAATCTATCTCATGCATATTCATTGTGATTACCCTGAAAACCTGACTGGCTAAGCATGTCCTCAAAACCTGATATGTTATGCATAACGGAAACATGGCTAACTGAAACGGATACAGTCTACTTAAATCAACTTAATAGCGACGAATACGATATAAACTATACACATAGAACTAACAAAAAAGGAGGAGGAGTACTTATAATGACAAAAAAAGGGATTAAATGCAAGAACAATACCATCTACCATAACCAACAATATTGACACCTTAATTATAAAAACCAACATTTGTAGAATTTGCCTAATATATAGACCCCCTGACCAAAAAGCAGATAGCCTAGATTCTCTAATTGAATTCCTAGGCTCCTCTTCAGAACATAATCCCATAATCATGCTAGGAGACTTTAATCTCCCTTCACTTCCAGCATCAGAAGCCAACTTGTTCCTAGAATCCATATCAGACATGGACTATCACCAAATAATTAATACAAAAACACATATAAAAGGAGGCATCCTTGACCTTATTCTCCTACCAAGCACACTCTACAAGTTATTCAACACAGACTCCATAGAATACACACAAATACCCTGGTCTGATCATTACATTATCAAAACAAAATTCACATTCCACACTAACAACACTAAAAATAACACACGAAGTGATCCCACTACAAAATTCAAAAAATTTAATGAAACTGAATTCTTAGATACAACAACACCTCACCTCTCATCATCCCCAATGAATCTAGACGAAGCTGTAATATCCTGGCATGTAACAATCAATAATGCAGCTAAACTTGATCAACGAATCAAAAAGCCCCCTAATTTAAAAATAAACAGAACTCCATGGTTTAACAACACGCTAAAACAAATGAAAAAAGAACTAAGAAAATTAGAACATAAATGGCGCAAAACCAAATCAACCATCAACAAGGAAATATATAACAACCATCTCACAAAATACAAAGATACATTAGATAATACAAAAAAATCTTATTTCGCAGCAATCTTATCAAAATCTTACAACAGACCACGAGAACTATTCTCAATTGTTAGAAATCTTACTAATAATCATCAAACATCGAACACGGATATCACTGAAATATCGGTACAAACTTTAGCCATCCATTATCAAAACAAATCTATGCAACCTATAATGACACTAAACAATATAAATACAGTTCATCACTGCTCAGATGAATGGTCAAAATTTCACCCCATATCAAAAGACGCACTAAAGAACATCATTTCTAATCTCAACACCACAACCTCCTTTCTTGATCCATGCCCAGTATCATGGATAAAAAGTACACTCCCAATACTACTATCATACATCCTCCCTATAGTCAACCTCTCATTGCTTCAAGGACACCTCCCTTCTACGCTCAAACATGCACAAATCCGCCCAATTCTCAAAAACAACACGCTTGATAAAACATCACCAAAATCATACAGACCTATATCAAGTATCCCTTTTTTAGCTAAAATAATAGAAAAAGTGGTACAAATTCAGACACAAGAATACCTAGATTCATCCTACCCACTTGATGACCACCAATATGGATTTAGGCCTCAACATGGAGTTGAAACACTTTTAACAGTCTTAACTGATGTACTACTCAAAGGAATCGATAATCATAAACAAGCATTTATACTCTTATTTATTGATATTTCGGCAGCATTTGATAGTGTTCACCACACTATAATGCTTAATAACCTGAAACAAATAGGAATAAAAGACACTGTACATAAATGGTTTACCTCTTACTTAAATAATAGAACACAAAACGTAAGAATTGGTAACCAAACATCAACCATATATAAACAAGAAATTGGTCTCCCACAAGGCTCCGCACTATCAGCCCTCCTGTTTAACATTTACATAAAACCTGTCAGTGATATCTTTAAAAAATTCGGAGTATACTATCATCTATACGCAGATGATATTATGATGTACATCCCATTCACGATTCCTAATTTACCAATAAAACTACTATCAGACTGCTTCAATGAAATTACTACATGGCTAAAAGCTCAAAACCTTCACATTAATCATTCAAAAACAGAAGTCCTAATTGTAACAAAAAATCAATCATATATCCACCCAACCCATATAACATTACAAAACCATGACATTAAAATAAAAAATGAAATAAGATACCTAGGTGTTATTCTAGATACTCATCTGACGATGAACACTCACATCAGAAACACCATAAAGAAAATATACTTTAAACTTAAAATTCTTAAACAATTACGCCCGTTAGTACACCAACTAGACTTCATTAATATAATCCAGGCTACAATAACACCGCACTTTGATTTTGCCAACCTAATTCTTTTAGGTATAACGAAACAAAACATAAAAAGAATCCAATTAGCACAAAACGCAGCAGCAAGAATTATAATGAAAGCACACTCAATCCAGCACATAACACCAATACTAGCGTCCCTACACTGGCTGCCAATTCAAAGTAGGATAATATATAAAACCATAATAACTACATATAAAGCTTTAAACAACATGGCCCCAATCCCATTAAGCAAACTAATTAGCATGGAATCTCAAAAAAACACGCACAGAAAAGGATACTCAAATAAACTAAATACTCCTAATGATTTCATAAAAGCAAATAAATTAACTAACAAAAGAGCTTTTTCTCATGCTGCCCCATCTATTTGGAATTCCCTTCCGGAGGACCTACGAACTATAACTGAAATTATGGAACTCCGTAAAAAACTCAAAACCTATTTATTCTCCATGCACTACGGCAACATAGATAACCCCTGGATACACTCAGATAAAGGTTAAAAATTATCACAGAGTAATACTAATCCCAACAATTTAACAGACAATACACAATTATAAAAACACTATGATCCAATTCCAAAGTACCCACAACATGTATTTGTATATAGTTTTTTTGTACATAGTTTACAAGCCAGTTTTGCTATTTTGCATTAGTTCATGCTGTTAACCATTACGTTTATTGTTACAAAATGTTCGATGTAAAACTAAGCTATTGCTTTGTGGATTGTTGTTTTATTGTGAACCGCAACTGAACTCTGGAAGTTGCGGGTTATAAATATATGTTAAATAAATAAATAAATAAATAAATGTCCTGAGGATTGGGTTGAGAACCACTGCACCAGTGCCTAAATAAATCATGATAAATCAAATAAATCAGGAAATATTTTTTCACTGAAAGGGTGGTGGATGCTTGGAATACCCTTCCGAAGGAAGTGGTGGGGGCAAACATGGTGACGGAATTCAAAACAGCATGGGACAAACAGTGGATCCCTTTACAGCAATAGGATAAAAACAAAATAAACGGTACCATCTAACTTCTGAACCATATAACGTCTCAACAGATAGGGGTGTCCTACATGGAGTGGTGGGTTTACCCCTAAACAAAGACATGGGGAGGGGTGGCCTGCACAGAGTGACAGGTGCATCTACTCTTGCCATCTTGCTGGGCAGACTAGAAGGACCATGCTGGTCTTTATCTGCCGTCATTTACTATGTTACTATGTTATTATGTTACTATGTTATGTTTACTATGATTATGTCTTATTTTTGCTTTTCTTGCTCTTTTGTTTGCTAGGTCTGGTTTTGCACCATTGCATGCACAGAGGTGTAGCTCTGAATTTCCTATTGATTGTTCTAAGAAAATCAGAAATCACAAATCCATACCCATAGTGTGGGCAATCCAGGCGTGCATTAGCCTCTTCTGCTGACCTGAGGAGATCAGGCAGTAACCCTATTTTAAGGCAGGGCATGCCAAAGTTATCTAAAGTCAGTCAGATGATCAGGAAATACACCATGAATATGCAAGAGGTAAATGTGTGTCTATACACTTTAAGAGAAAGGCAATTGGATTTAGCACACACCTTTCCTCAGGAGTTCAAGGCAAGGGATATTCACATAGAGTCAGTATTTCTCTGTCCCTGGAGGACTTACAATCTAAATTTGTACCTGAGGCAATAGAGGGTTAAGTAACTCAAGGAGCATCAGTGGGAGATGAACCCTGGTGGCAGCCCACTACTGTAACCATTACTACTACTACTGAGCATTTGTATAGCGCTACAAGAAGTACGCAGCACTGCACAGACACATGTTAAAGACGATCCCTGCACATCACAGCTTACAGTCTTGTCAAGACAGGCAACAACTGGGTAATGGTAAGGGAACACATAGGAGGTGAACAGGAGACTAGGGCATCAGGATCCAAAAGCAGCCTCAAAGAAGTGAGTTTTTAGCGTGGATTTGAACAGGGTCAGAGATGGAGCCTGATGCACTGACTCAGGTACTTTATTCCAGGTGTCACCAGGAAGCCCTTCTCTTGTGCACAGCATGTGTGGCTGTTTCACGGGGTCTGTGACGCTGTAACTACACCAGAGGGCAGCATTGGCCTCGGTATCTGCGGTATGAACAAGAGTACATAACGATTCAGTGGGGAGCAAAGGACCCAGGAGAAGCATTTTGTAGATCAGCCTTTACTTCTCTTTTTAACAAGGCAGCGTGCAGTTTTATAAGACAGGCATCAAGGTGCTCTCTGCTGGTAGGAGTTCAGTATCCAAGGGCAATAGGACATGGCTGAAGCCCGCTAGCATGTTTCATGGGCAGCACTCATGCTCTGCAGTTTGCTGGGAATGGAGCTGCTGTTTTCTTGGGATGCCCTCTAAAGATGGAGGAGGGGCAGTGCCAGCTCAAGGGTTTCTGCCGCCCCAGGCAGAAACCCCGGCTGCACTACCCCCCCCCATGCCGTGCTGCTCCCCTGTGTGGCATCGCCCCCCCCCCACCATGCACTGCTGCGGCTGATTCTGTCTTGGGGGTGGGCGGATGAGGGGGGGGGGGCAGTGGCAACCGCATTTTAAAAGCGGCAGCTTTGTACCACCGTGTTGTTGTGTGCGGCCTGCCACAGGCAACAAAGTGGCAGTATGAAGACACCCATCCGGACCAGGTGCCCTAGGCAGCTGCCTAGCTCATGGGCCGGCCCTGAGGAGGGGGGAGCAGGGTGGTATCAAGCCATTCTGAAAATGGCCCTGACATGTCCAATAACTGATTCTGGTTTTCTTACAATGACAAAGCATGTGGACTTGGTCAACTGTAGTTTCCAAATGCACACTTAGCATGTGACATAGTAGCACATTTTCCCTTTCCTCCATTCACAGACTCAGGAACTCCTCTGTATGGGACTCGATTGAAACAGACATGGTAAAATGTATCTCAACAGGGCAGAATGGGATTTGCGAGTGGATGTCTGGCCAGTTAGGTGGAGTGTGTGTAGTGACTGATGGTGTTTATGAGGTGCGTGTGTATCTGTGAATTAGTGGTATGATGTGCAGATCTATTTTCACAGGGAAAGTTTATCTGTGCAGAACTGAGGCTGTGTGTGTGTTGGCGGTGATGAGGGCAGACTGTGCGTATTGACAGTATGTGTTGGGGTATGTGTGTGTGTGAAGGGGGTATGAGTGTTGAAAGGCATGTTGGGGTGTATGTGTGTGCATTTGTGTGTTGGGGGCTCTGTGTACATGTATGGATGCGTGCGTGTGTGTATGTGTGTCTGTATCAGGGGACTTTGGGTGCGCGTGTGTGTGTCGGGGGCTGCAGATGTGTGTGGGGGGGGGGCTCTGTGCATGTGTGCAGGTTTGTGTCAGGGGCTCTGTATGTACGCAGGCATGTGTGCATGTATGTGCATGTCGGAGGGCTAAGTGTGTGTGCTCTTTTCCCTGTCCTCCTGCACTCACTCCTTGTCCCTCCCACCCTTTTGCACTATTCCCCTCTACCCTGAACCATCCTGTCCATTGCACTCTCCCTCTTTCCCTTTCCCTTCCACCATCTCATGCACTCTCCCCCCCCCATCTTCCCCTGCTACCCAAACGGTGCACTCTCCTCCTTCCCCCTCTGTAATCCTTCCGTTTGCCCCTCTTCTCCTTTCTTCCTCCAATCCCGCCCTTCTTCTTATGTTTTGTCATTCATTTCTCTCCTCCTCTGTAACACCATAAGAACATAAGATATGCCATACTGGGTCAGACCAAGGTCCATCAAGCCCAATATCCTGTTTCCAACAGTGGCCAATCTGGGTCACAAGTACCTGGCAGTTCCCCCAGAAGACACAGGTTCCTCAATGTTTGTACTGGAACAAGCAGTGGATTTCCCTGTCCCCTTTAATAATAGATAAGATGACGTTATCATTCTATGGACCACTATGATCATATCTGTCTTCTCAATATATGGAGATAGATTTCATAGTTGCCGCAAGTGATAGAGACAGTTTTAAAGGTTGCCTTAATCTGTGGAATCAGTGTACATGAGGAATCCAGCAGCATCCCAAGATTCCTCATCTGTGATTTTAGGGGAATTCATAGTTCCCAAAAGGGAATTTTATATCAGTTACTTGTCTGCTTGCATTAGGAACTCACAGAATCTGTTTTCCTTGGATTCAGGGAGAATTTTTGGTTTTTGCCCATTCTGAATTGCTGTCAGATAGGCAAAAATGACAGAGGTAGGTGGCATCTTAAAGGCTAACCAATTTATTAAGGCATTAGCTTTCGAAGGCAAAAGTCCACCTAGTCAGATGTTATACAGGCAATCAGTTTGGTCAAGTTGTGGGTAGATCTGGTTGGAAGCCATACTGACATGGGTCTAGCCAATATATTTCTCCAGAGACAAGCAGGGGGATGTGGGCACACTCCATGGTGTTTGTCCAATTACAGCACCCGTGCCAGCTCTCACCCCCCGCCTCGTGTCCCCGCTTCTGTCAGTCTACAGTACTTCTACTACAGCAGCCAGTCAGCTGTAGTTCTCCCCTCCTTCTTTGGAACTTGCCATTCATTTTATTAGTTTCTTTGTTTTGGCTTCTTTTCAGTTTTGGCATTTTCTTTGCTTAACGCAGCAGCTGATCTTTACGCCACAGGCCAGCTGGAGGGTGGAAATCAGCATGTCGTTATCAGCGCTATACACTTATGCTCCACCCTTTCCCTTATGCTCCACCCCTCACTCACTGCACTGCTCCTCCCTTGCAGACAGGATCGCAGGATTCCTCCTAGCTCTTCAGCGTTTTTCCTGCTAGTGACACCCTGGGATTCCCGCTGTCTCTTCTCAGCCACTGCAGCTCTCTTCTTGCTTGCAGGACCCAGGGACTCCTGCTGGCTCTTCGCCCCCTGCTCAGCGAGGTGGTGTCAGGCACATACATCTGTTTGCGCATGGATGGATGGACAAATAGACAGACAGCTGGACCCTCCCCTGTAGATACTACCACTTAATAGAAGAGTGCCTAAAAACAAATGAAAAAAAGCAGGAACTAAGGGCGCGATATTGGAAAGACATTTACATGGTTTACAGCCCTGTAAACCAGGCAAATGCCTTAGATGGGAATATTCAACGGCATGTACATGGTCAGTGCCATTGAATATTCTTATCTATGTCCCCTATGTACCTCAATGCTATCCAGTTAGCACTGGGGTGTGTTGGGGACATTCTGCGGTGGGGGAGAAGCAGAGGTGGGGAGTCTCGATAACCGGGTAGCGGCGATATTGGACCATCCATGGCTAAAACTAGGTGAGCTTTTGGCGCCTAACCCAGATATTCCCTGTGGCATTGAATATCCTGGTTTAGAGGTCAGTGGGCAGGGCCATGCATCTGCCACATAGCCTACCCGTCTGAATATCGGCTCCTACAAGTCCAGAGATAAAGCAGTGTGGTTGCCGTATTAGTCCATTTTAGTGGTTGATAAATAAAGACAACTAAAGAAAAATAAGGTGAAACCTTTTTATTGGACTAACTTAATACATTTTTGGACTACCTTTCAAAGGTTAAAACCTTCTTCCTCAGGTCAGGACAGTATGATGCTGCTGGTTTTTCCCATTGCATGTATGGAAATGTAGGGGAGAGTGGGCATTTCAAAGCCATTTAGGCAATTTGCAGACCTCAGTGGTGCTCCGTGGTTAGTGCTGCTGAATATCACTGAGCTCCCTGACGCTAGCTGGCTAACCTCGGGGTGTTCTCGGGGTGGACCGGAGGCTGCCCCTGGGGATAACTGGCTAGAGGCGATATTCAGCCATTAGCCAGAGAGCCCAAAGCGGCAAACGTTAGGCACCTGAAAGACTCTCCTAACTTCCACCCCTGAAGCTAACTGGGCAGCAGCAGAATATCGCCACTTCCCAGTTAGCTTTGGCGCTCTCTGGTTGACCCAGATATTCAATGCCAGTAGCCAGATATGACCCTGGTGTTGAATATCTGGGATCACAATTCAACAGTGACGGCTAAGCGGTTTACAAGTGCTAGCCGCTGCCCCCAAATACTCCCCCGTAGTTCTTACTTGTAGGATTGTAGAGCAAGAAGATAGACTTCTCCCTGCATGCAATGGGCAAAACCAGGACCAGATCAGCCAGTGGACAAGGAGTATTTTTCATTTTACAGGTTTTATATACCGCTTTATCATTTCAATCAAAGCGGTTTACATTTAAACTTAAACTTGGCAATGTACATTACACAGGGACATTGATAACTTGGCTTTTTCTGAGGCAATGGAGGGTTAAGTGACTTGCCCAAGGCCACAAGGAGTGCTAGTGGGACTCGAACCCTAGTCTCTGCCCAAGGTTCTCTCAGTGTTACCTCAGCCTGTCTCAGTGGTAGCTCAAGGCGAATTCTATTCAGGTACAGAATGTATTTCCCTGTCGCCAGAGGACTACAATCTAAGTTTGTGCCTGAGCGCCAGAAGCCTCTTCACTGATTCACCCTTTAAAGTGGCTGAGCACAGCCAGGCGAGCATTCTTCTTTACTCCTGAGACTGTGCTGCTTTAAGAGCCGTGGGGCCGTGGTGTTTCTATAGTACATACAAACATTTCCTGTTTCTGGGTCTAGTGGTTCTTAAGACAGTACAGACAGGGAGCAATAGAGAATGCTCTACCGGCTGCGTAAGTGGGAGGTGAGTGGTGACCAGTGCTGGGGAGAGGCAGGCTGGGAGTGAGGAGGATGGGGATGAGGATGGGGGGGGGAGGGGTGGGGTGGGGGAGTGGAAGGGACTGGAAGGAAGCATACACTGAGGATGAGGCTGGGACTAGAACCAGAGCTAGACAGTGAGGGAGGGGGACTATGATTGTAAGGGAGCTAACCAGGATGATATTGGGATTGGAAGGGGGCTAGATAGTTGAGGGGGTGCTGGGACTGAAGGGAGCTGACACTGGTGTGGTACTGGGATGGTAACAGGGCTAGCCAGTGGGGGGCAGGGGGGGACCTAGGCTGTAAGGGAGCTGACACTGGGAATGGTACTGGGACTGGAATGGGGCTAGAAAGTGGGGGGTTGACTGGAACTGGAAGATAGCTGACTAGGGATGGCACTGGGACTAGAAGGGGTGAGACAGTGGGGATGTTAGACTAGGACTGGAAGGGAGCTGACACTGGGAATGGTACTGGGACTGGAATGGGGCTAGCCAGTGTGTGTGTGTGTGTGGGGGGGGACTAGGCTGTAAGGGAGCTGACACTGGGAATGGTACTGGGACTGGAATGGGGCTAGAAAGTGGGGGGTTGACTGGAACTGGGTGTGTGTGTGGGGGGGGGGACTAGGCTGTAAGGGAGCTGACACTGGGAATGGTACTGGGACTGGAATGGGGCTAGAAAGTGGGGGGGTTGACTGGAACTGGAAGATAGCTGACTAGGGATGGCACTGGGACTAGAAGGGGTGAGACAGTGGGGATGTTAGACTAGGACTGGAAGGGAGATGACACTGGGTGACTGGGAATACAAGCGACCGACACTGGCAATGGGACTGGAAGGGGACTTGACAGTGTGTGAGGGGAGGGGGGACTGGGGCCAGAAGAGGGCTGTCACTGAGTATGGTACTGGGACTGGAAGAAGCTAGATATTGGGGAAGGGGGGCTGGGGCTGGAAGGGAGTTGACACTGGGGATGGTACTAGGATTGGAAGGGTGCAGAGGGATAATCATGGAGATTTGAGGTGGCAAAATTAGGAACTTGGGAAGGGGCTGCGGAGGCTAAATGAGAGGATGGTATCATGAGGGACAGCACTGCAGGACTCGGAAAGTGAGCAATGTGGGGGAAAGCAAGGGAAGAATGAAGATTAGGGACTTGGGGGAGGGGGAATGCAAAGGAGTAGGAGGCAGAGTCCAGAGCCAGAGATGGGGGACTCAAGAAACTGAGTAGGAATTTGTAGACAACAGCACCTAGTAATTGCTAGATATAAGGGAGAGTGTGGGGTGGAGGTAAGAGAATAGGAAAGGTTGGGGGAGGTTGAGACCTGATGTGAAAGATCAGAGGACTAGAGAGAGGGTGAGAGATGTGAAACAGGATGGATCTCTGAAAATGGAGAGAGAGGGTAGAAACGTGGCTGGGGAGATGGTGAAAGACTAGTAGGGGGTGAGAGACTAAAGAATGGGCTGGGGGCCAAGGAGGGATGAATGACCGAGAAGGGACTAGGGCTGGTGATGGGATCAAAAGCAGAGGATGACAGATGAAGGTTGAGGGATCGAGAATAGAGGGTAGAAATAGGGAGCTAGGGAATGGGCAATGGTAGAGAGGAAATAGAAAGCAGGGGAAGGTTTGAGACAGCGACGGTAATGGGAGCACTAGAGAGGGATAAGCATGGGAGAAGGAAAGCTGGGAGATAAGTGAGAGGAGAGGAGAGTGAGGAGATGGGAGGCAGAGGGGAGAGAAAAGGGAAAAAAGATAAAAAAGAAAGATCAACATCAAATACGTAGAGAAGGAAGAAAAGAAGATGGGAGGAGAGAGAAGAAATGGGCACAAGGAATGTGGAAAAGAGATTGGAACCAGTTCAGTTGCAAAATAAAATGATCAAACAAAGATAGAAAAAATTATTTTAATTTCAACTTAGTGTTTGTCAATTTTTTAAAATTAACATGCTGTCTTTATATGCATCTCTTTCTGTTTCTCTGCTGTTGCACTGCGTGCAGCGCCTGGCTTCTTGGCGGGGGGTGGGGGGGAGGAGGGTTTCATTGGAATTTCTGTCTACATATTTCTATTTTTGGTGAGAATCTATGTTCTAAATATGAGACTGAGGCCAGGTAATGTTATCAATGAGTTTCTATATAGGGCTCTGTGCACGGACCAGGAGAAGGACCTTGTTGTGATTATTTCTGTGGATCTCAAAGTGGCAAAACAGTGCGACAAGATGGTGGCAAAAGCCAGAAGGATGCTGGGTTGCATACAGAGAGGAATTACCTGCAGAAAGGAAGAGGTGCTAATGCCACTGTATCAGTCGCTGGTGAGGTCTCACATGGAATACTGTGTTCTGTTTTGGAGACCATATCTTGCAAAGGATGTAAAAAGACTGGAAACTGTTCAGAGGAAGGTGACCAAAATGATTTGGAGCCTGCGTCAGAAGCCTTATGAGAAGAGACTTGAAGACCTAAATATGTGCACTCTGGAGGAGAGGAGGGACAGGGGAGATATGATTCAGACCTTTAAATACTTAAAGAGAAATAATGAACAAACAAACCTCTTCCAAAGACGGGGAAGCTGTAAAACTAGAGGGCATAACATGAAGCTGCAAGGGGGTAAACTGAAAGGCAATGTCAGGAAATACTTTTTCACTGAAAGGGTGGTGGATGCTTGGAATGCCGAAGTGTTGGGGGCAAATACAGTGACAGAATTCAAAATGGCATGGGACAGACACAGTGGATCCCTTTACAGCAACAGGATAAAATCAAAATAAACTTAACTAACTAATTTCTCAACATACAGGGGTGTCCTACACGGAGTGGTGGATTCACCTCTAAAACAAAGACATGGGGAGGGGTGGCCTGCACGCAGCAGCAGGAGCACCTACTCTTGCCATCTTACTGGGCAGACTTTATCTGCCGTCATTTACTATGTTACTATGTAATCTGGTTTGTTCAGTTGTCCTGGTATATATAGGATTTTCTAGGGCTCACAGCAATATTTACGGTGCTGCCCTTTTCTAAGTAGGTTCCTTGTTGAGGGAATTTTGGCAGTTAGTGCTGTTATGGAATGGTAGATGCTACAATGAATGCCGCTCCGGGATTGAGTCCTGTCTTGTAGTGCTCACTGTAGTTTCTGTTCTGCTTACACCCAGGGAAAGTAGTAACTTTCCCCAGGTTTGTCTTAATGAAATTCTACTGGCTTTTTCTTCAGGAACTTGTCCAAACCTTTTTTAAAGCAATCTACACTAACTGCTTTTATCATTTCCTCCTTTTTTGTTGGATTTATAAAAGAGCTTTGCAACTGTACATCTAGAGAAAGAGCATTACTAGTATCTGTAGCAACAATACCTGACGAGATAAGAGGCATGACAAGCTAAGTGGTTGTAACCTTTGTAGACCTTTTTTTGGTTAAATAAATAAATAAGTAAATACATTGATTTTGTTTGCATGGATCACATTAACCCTTTTCTATCACAGCCTGCTGATACGATATTAAATATTTACTCCTCGGTACTTGTTTTTATTCCAGCTAGGCATTTTCCCCTTCCCTGCAATTTTCTTTACAATATTTGTTTTGAAAGAGAAACGCTAGCATCAGGTGAACGGAGTTCACGAAGGAGTTTTGGGAAAGGCGTGGTGCAGCCTACCATTAATAGTAATGAGGGGGTGCCAATCTGTAGGTTGCAGGGGGGCACTATTTATTTATTTATTTATTTTATTTATTAACAATTCTTATATACCGCACTATTAGACATCAGCGCGGTTTACATTGAACAGAAAACATCCGACAGTTTACACGTGTCTGGTCATTACATTTAACAGGAAGTATAACTTGGCGAAGTAGGGGAAACTAAATACAATGCAGGGTTATCTGATAAAGGATATCCTGGTTAACTATATACAACAGTGGTACAATAGTATATGGAACAACTTGCTATTTACATATCTATTTACATATCTATTTACATATCTATTTACTTATCTCAGTCCAAAAAATGCGGTGGGACCTCTATAATCAGCATTTTTTGGACTGAGATAAGTTTTTATGCTTATATTTGTTTGAATACAATTTCTAAATCTGGTGAAGAACCATAATAAATATAAAAAAGTAGCTACCCGTCTGGTGAGGGTCGTTTTTCCCTTTCGACCTTCCCACGGTCAGCTCCGACATATAAAAATATTTTATAGCAGGTCGTATCTAATAGGTTGGGTTCCCTTTTTCTGATTATTGATTGACCTGGCCTTAAGGTTTGTTCTTTTTTGTTTTTTTGTTGTTCTTTGATAAGGCTTTCAATGGTGCTTCGACTTCTTCTTTCATCACCAATGGTTCCGGATCATAAGGTAGAGGTTGAAATGGCTTTTGGTCCACTTGATCATTATCATATAATAACTCTGCATATTCTTTTCACCTTTTCTTGATCTGCTCACCATCATTCATCATGGATCCTTGAGCATCTTGTAACATTCGAATTTGAGGCTGGAATTTTTTCTTTAACTCTCGTATCTTTAGGAAAGCCGATCTTGTTCTTTCTCTAATAGCTTCTGCTTCTAGTTCTTTGCATGCATCACTGTAGTACGTCTCCTTGTCTTCTCTTGTTGCACATTGGAAATCTCTGTTGAGTTCTGCGATTGCCTCTCTTTCTCCTCTCGCTTTAGCTTATCTGCATTTCTGGACAATTTTCAGAGTTCTTCAGTCATCCATTTTGACCATTTTTGGTTTTTCACCTTTTTTAGAGATTCTTACTTTCTTCCAGCACAACCTTCTTGATGTCATTCCATAACTCTTCTGGAGCTCTGTCATTTGTATCTAAAGCAGCAAATCGATTTTGCAGGCAGTCTTTAAATTCCAATGGTATATTCTCAGGTCATATTTTGCTACATTCATGAGTGGTTTGCTCTTTTTCAGCTTTAGCTTGAGTTTACATATTAGTAGTCAGCTCCAGGTTTTGTCTTTGTTGATGTTATAGATCTTTTCCATCATGAACTTCCACAGATGATCCGTTGACTTTTGTACAATCCACTGGGAGAAGTCCATGTGTACAATCACCGCTTGTGTTGCTGGAAGAAGGTGTTTGAGATGAATAGATCGTTGGTCTTGCAGAACTCTATCAGTCTTTCTCCATCTTCATTTCTGTTGCCAAGTCCATATTTTCCAACCACTTTGCCTTCTTCTTTGTTGCCAACTTTTGCATTCCAGTCACCCATGGCTATCAGGATATCCTGTTTGCATGTTCTGTCAATTTCAGCTTGTACTTGTTCATAGAACTCATCCTCTTCTGCAGCTGTTGTTGGGGTATATACTTGAATTATAGTTGTGTTGATGGGCATTCCTCGTAGATTGATAGAAATTAAGCGTTCACTGATTGCATTGTATTTCATTACAGTTCTCGCAAGTTTCTTCTTAATTACAAATGCAACACCATTTCTTCTTTGTTTTTCATTTCCAGCATAGTAGACCATTTCAGTTCGCTGACACCCAATAGACTTGAGTTGTACAAGTTCCATTTCATTCTTGACCACCTCCAATCTCTCATGGTTCATGCTTCGTACGTTCCATGTCCCAATATGTAAGACATCTTTGCAGCTTCTGACTCTCATTTCATGCGCAACTATATCAGCAGTCATATGTCCTTTGATCCAACCACATCATAAATGCTGGCTTTACTCTGAAAAGTCTTCAGCTCCTCCCCAGTAGCTAGTTGAGTGCCTTCTGACCTGGGGTCTCATCTTCCAGCACTTGTTGTGACTATCCATTGGATTTTTGTGGCAAGATACAGAAGTAGATTGCCAGGCCTTTCTTCCGCTCAGTTTAATTTTAGTGTTGTTGCCATTGTCACAGAAATGTGATCCTCCGCCGCCAGCACCATCCCATTCTGCTGCTGCCCCAATAGGTGGTAACCATTAGACACATTAAACACTCATCTAGAGCGGCCGTGATGTTGGTAAAGGGCAGCTGCAGTTAACGCAGGAGGAAATTGCCCTCATTACCTATGTATGTATGAAACAAAGTTTAATATTTAAAAGCATGGCATGTCTTTTTACAGGATGGGTGTGGGAAGGTGGCATTAGGATGAGTTCAATTATGAGCATCTAGGGGGACTGAAATTAATTTAGGAAGGGGGGGGGTTACAAGATGAAGGTTCACTTAGGGCACCTAACACCATTGTACTGCCTCTGCTCTGATATATCTCCAAACTGCAGAGCTGAAAGCAAAAGCACCCCACTGTTATTTCAAATTCCTTTTGATTTTCTGAAGCCAGAAGAGTAGCTCTCACGTCTAAGGAAACATCTGTCAGTAACATCTATATAAACCTGGAATTAATGAAATCCAAGCATTATGGAGGTGGATTCCATGGTGCCTGAGCAGTAATTACAATGTAGTCTGTCAGTTAAGAACTCTGAATAGAATAGAAGTTATTTCCATTTCACTTTGCTGGGAAGGCAGATTGATTAAAAAACAAAACAAAACAAAACAAGAGTACCCGAAGATTTAAGAGAGGTCTAATCTGATTTTGGTGACTTGACCTATCTCTTGCTTGCATTGTAACTGTGGTCTCTCCTTCCACCTGGACATTCCTCTGAGAAAGCTTTCCTGCTGGAGAGGGGGGAAAAGGGAGAGTTTCACCTGTCAGCCCTGACTAGGCAATCCAGCCCACATCCTCCACTCTGGCATTCCGGCCTCCTTTGGGAGCCCAGCAGGTTGACCTTCACAGAGGTCAAACACAGACATGAGTTACACATGTTGGAAAGCCCTTCATTCTTGTTGAATCGTGCAGCCGGGCTCCCTTGCATTTTCTCCTTGCCCAAGTTTTAGATTTATTTTGTAACTGGGGTGGAAGGGCTAGGGGGAGGATTCTACATTGCTCCATATGGCAAAAAACACAGATTGTACATGGCCACCCAAAAGAAAAAAAAAAGAAAAACAGAGACAGGAAAATTAAATATCATTAAAAGAAAAGCCTTTGTTCTCTGTTGTTCATAAGTTTAAAAAAGCCCTGCTTCAATGATTGTGGCCTATTAACTTGAAACTCAAGATGCTCTGGTAACACAACTCCTATTTTTAGGAGGAGGTAGTGGGATCAGAAGTCCCAAATGCACCAGAAAAAGTGCCAACACATTTGAACTTCTACAAGCCATTTCCTTTATGATCCAGGAACCAGCTTTAATCAGAATAAAGTGACAGACATAGAAAGGTGTAATTGGGAAGGTTCTGATTACCCATTGGCAAAGCCTAGTGGCATATTCTCATACGCACTGACAACCCTGAGCGGCACCAACCTGTGGAACCCACTCCTTCCTTAAAGGTGCAAAGGCTCACAGATTGGTAGCATTCAGAGCACTGTATACTTGACTTGTCACTGGTCTGCCTCTGTGTCCTTAAGGCAGGGGTTCTCAACCCAGTCCTCCGAACACACCTAGCCAGTCAGGTTTTCAGGATAACCACAATGAATATGCATGACAGAAATTTGCATGTTCTTCCTCCATTGAATGGCTAAGTGTGTCCTTAGGACTGGGTTGAGAATCCCTGCTTTAAAGGGATGGGTTGATAGGACATTGTCAGAAAGGCAGAGTAGTACTTGTTATGAACTGCCACTGGGAAAAAGGAACTTCAACCCCCAATACCAGCTGGTAAACTTCAATTCACACAAGGCATAAGCCAAGCTCCAATTGATATCAGACTCAAGCCAAATAAAAGTTACTTAACTTGAGTGAATTCCTCCTCCAACGACATTACAGGCAGTAGACTTGTCAACATGTAGCAGTCCTGACCGCCACAATCTTCACAAGGACCTTACTTCCCCATCCGTCACTTCTTTTCTCCACAGCCCCACAACGTCCCAAGGAAGGAAGAGTGAAGGAGTGGCCTAGTGGTTGGGGCAAGGTACTTAATGTCGGGGTTCAAATCCCACTAGAGGACAGCAACCTTGGGCCGGAAGGACTGGGGTTTCTAGTCCCACAGGTGCTCCTTGTGGTCTTGGGCAAGTCACTTAACCCTCCATAGCCCATGTTCCCTGTAAAATACTTATCTCCAAGTTATAATATCCTGTTCAATGTAATTTCAGTTTGTTCAATGTAAACTGCACTCATGCAGAATAGCACGGTATATAAGAGAATGTAAATAAATAAATAAATTTTACAGTGACTCCACTCAACTTCCTTCCCAGCAACAATACATAGAGCATCCTCTCCTCTATGCACCAGTAACCCAACGTTGTAATTGTTTCAAGCCTCCGATCATCTCAGCCCTTCTTCAAACACTGTTGCTCATTCTTCCACCTCAAACGTGTGTGATTTAAATATGCTGACGCAAACATGTGACCAGCTGTAAACCAATAGTTCCCCAGCCTGCTCAGAACTTATCTCTCCTATACCAGAGTCCACCATTCAACAGCTGAATTTAATCCATGGGGGTTGAGAGAATTCAAGGTGAAAATCCAGAATTGTTCTCTATAACTCAAACGAGAATGTCTATCGCCCCCTCTATTGTTGAACGGAATATGGTCAATCACCCTCCATCGTAAATCAGTGAATGTGTGTTGATATTCCTGGCAATGTGATGCCAACGGAGCTGTCAAAACGGCACCATTAATCCGGGATCGATGTTCCTGGAGTCTTTTCTTTATAATTCATGAGGTCTTGCCCACATAAATTAAATTACACGGGCAGATCAAGATATATACCACAAAAGGCATCAGACATGTAGTTGCAAACTTACTGTAGATCAGCCGATGAGTAAGAGGGTGCTCCCAAATTGCTCCTTCCAGTGTGCTAGCACAAAAGTCATACTCTGTACATTGGAAATGTCCCAACTTAAATTTCTAAACACAACCCTAAAACTAAGATGTTTAATGTTTACTATACATAGTTTAAAACGTTATATGTATCTGATATTGTTTATTGTAAACTGTCTTTGATCTATTGGAAAAAGCAGTATATAAATGCCAATAAATAAAATAAATAAATAAAGATGCAGACAGCAGTCCAGCAGTGAGATGGGGGCTTTCCAGTCTTTTGCATTGAATGTCACATGTATGATTTTCTCGCAGTTGGTGAGGGGTCATACATGTGCACTAGGTGCAAAGAGCTCTTTGCTCTTAGGGAACGAGTCCGATCTCTGGAGACTAGAGTACAGGACTTGGAGGACATAAGGAAGACAGAGAGGTACATTGACGAGACCTACAGGGATGTAGTATTGAAGTCCCACCTCCAGGCTGGCAGCATCCCTGTTGCCATGGAGGAGAGAGGTCACGTGACAGGAGAGCATCACCGTGATGTGGCAGGAAGTGATCCTGTAGCTAGGACCTGTCCTCCAGGTGATGTAAAACCCTCTCACACTGAGGAGGTTTCTCCAGGCCATATGCCAATGAGGGAAGGGTTAGGACAGCGGTTATAGTTGGCGATTCAATCATTAGGCATGTAGATAGCTGGGTGCTGGTGGATGTGAGGATTGCCTGGTAACATGTCTACCTGGTGCGAAGGTAGCGGACCTCACGCACCACCTAGACAAGGTCTTAGATAGTGCTGGGGAGGAGTCTGCTGTCCTGGTACATATCAGTACCAATGAGATAGGAAAGTGTGGTAGGGAGGTTCTGAAGGCTAAATTTAGGCTTTTAGGTAGGAAGTTGAAATCCAGAACCTCCAGGTAGCATTCTCAGGTAGCAGGACCCAAAAGGCAGGCAGAGCTCCGGAATCTCAATGCGTGGATTAGAGGGTTTTGGATTTGTTAGGAACCGGGGAAAATTCTGGGGAAAGGAGGGGCTTTTCCGAAGGGATGGGCTTCACCTTAACCAGGATGGAACCAGGTTGCTGGCATTAACCTTTAAAAAGGAGATAGCACTTCTCTTAAACTAGATAATAGGGTAAAGCCGATAGTCGCCCAGGAGTGCATGGCTCGGAACAATGTATCCTTGAAGGATACTAGCAAAAGACTGGCGTTAGGGCATATCAGTAGAGAGGTTCCAATAAAAACAAAAGTAGCCCAAATGTCCTTGAGTACAGAGCAGACAGAGCTTAAAGATTCCAAATTAATTCTGCCTACCAATAGCCAGATTAATATGAATAAATTACAGCTTCTAAAATGCTTGTATGAAAATGCCAGAAATCTAATAAATAAGATGGGAGAGTTAAAATATATAGCAGTAAATGAGAGGTTAGAGATGATTGATATCTCAGAGACATGGTGGAAGGAGGACAACCAGTGGGATACTGTGATACCTGGGTACAAACTATATTGTAATGATAGAGCAGATCAAATTGGTGGAGGGATTGTGCTCTATGTTAGAGAGCCCATAAAGTATAAAGATTCCGACAACAAAACGTCCCCTTATAACTTTCTATATATTTTTTGTCGGAGCCAGTCGGCACAGTGTAAAGAAGTTCTCCATACACCACTGCGACCTCTACTTTTAATCAGAAAACTTTAAATTGACAAATTTTTCATAAGTTTTGCCAAAATATAACTTAGCTTTGTTGGTGCCTTCTTTGAAAAAGCCAAAAGCAGCTTAAAAAGCTCTTGCCAGGTACACCGAAAGGATGACATGCCACACGTTTCGGGTTATTTCAAATTATTACATAACCCTGCTTCAGCTCCATTCATTACTGGCAAAGTGCAAAACTTCAATGTAAAAAGAATGGGAACATCTCCAATCCTATAAACTTCGGCGTCTGACGTCATTTAAGACAGAAGACTGCTGACTACCAATCGGAACGCTCAAACACCTTAGCCAATAGATGAATCCCACTAAACAGGGAAGTCCCCATTGGACAGCGGTGTAAAAGAGCTTTTAGTTATAATTTAAATGATAGTATACCAATCGATCTGCTGATTTAAACCTCTAGGGGATACCGAGTTCAGTAGAAAAATCCACCTCTGCTCACGTAGTTGTAGTTGTTGCTCACGATCCCCTCCTCTCGGATCCAAAGGCACAAAGTCCAGCACATGCCACCGTAATGAGCTAAAATCATGATGATACTTCAAACAATGCTCAACTATAGGTGCTGAAAGGGTCCCCATCCGTAGTCTCGAAGCATGTTCTGAGAGTCGCGTCTTCACTGAACGTATAGTGCGGCCAACATAATATAGAGAGCAAGGACATACAATGAGGTACACCACAAATGTCGAAAAACAATCCGTGTGCCATTCAGACGAATAGGTCAGGGATGTATGAACATCCGTCCAATTAAGACCTGATAAAGAAAGCGAACAGTAGGCACAGGTACCACATGTAAAATGTCCTTTGGCTGCATGAGATGTTATTGGACGGTCCAATTTAAAAGTTGTCCGCACTATTAAATCTCTAAAGTTGGCCTTGCGTGAGTATGCAATTTGCAAAGTTTTCTCTCGGAAACAAGGATGTAATCCTAAAATGGGTCAAAATTTATGCAATATTTGTACCACCTTGGTCATATCCCTGGTATAGGGAAAACCCCCCGTAATAACGTCATCAGAGGCTACGGGTGCAGTAGGGGTAAAAAGCCATTCCCGGTGTAAATACCTAGCCCTCTTCCAGGCTTTTCTCACCACCAAGTAAGGATACCCCCTCTGAACTAGATGTAATTTCAATTCTTCTGCATGTGAACAAAACTCCTGCAAACTTGAACAGTTACGTCTAAGTCGTAAGAACTGTCCAAACGGGAGTCCCTCCCGCAAAGCCCGCGGATGAAAACTATCATAACAAAGCAACGTATTCCGTTGCACAGACTTACAATACAAAGTAGTCTCAAAACCCAAAGGAGTCAGGATTACCATAATGTCCAAAAATTGCAAACATTGAACATCCATCTGTGCTGTGAATTGAATCTTGGCTTCATAAGTGTTAAGCCTTTGTAAAAAAAGATCCAAATCTGGTCTTGTTCCTGTCCAAAGGAAAAAGATGTCATCCAGGAACCTTTTCCAAAAAGGGATGAATGTAAATGCTGGATCAGAATATACATGTTTTTCTTCAAACTCAGCCATAAAGATGGTCGCTATAGATGGGGCCACTGTCGCCCCCATTGCTATTCCAAACACCTGTTTATAATACTGTTGCTGATGTAAGAAAAAACTATTGTTCAAAACGAGATCCAATAAAGCTAACAAAAATGACCTGGGAATTCGATCCGGTAATTCTAAGGGATAATTCACCAAACAGGAAATGGCCTCTTGCTGGTCAATATTTGTGTACAAAGATTGTACATCCAAAGATACTAAATATTTATAGGACCCCACATCAGTGCATTCCATTAACTGGCTCAAGAAATCCCCTGTATCTTTGATATAAGAGCGAACGTTTGCTGCTGCTGGCTGCAGAAAAATGTCACAGAATTTAGAGAGAGGTTCGAGTAATGAATCCCTACAGGAAACAATAGGCCGTCCCGGTGGGTCAACCAAAGTCTTGTGGATCTTAAGAACCAGGTAAAAAATTGGAGTTTTGGGATGCTTTTTTACCAAAAATTCCAATTCCTGCTTCGTGATCCAGTTGCTGTAAAAAGCATTGGAAACCACGGTTTGAATCTTCATCTGAAGGTCTCCCATCGGATCATTAGATAAACAGATATAGTTAGTGCGGTTACTTAAATGAACTTCAATTTCTCTCTGATACTGCTCTTCTGAGAGAATCACTGTGGCACTGCCTTTATCAGCCCTCCTAACAATGATATCCATCTCTGCCAGTTGTTTGACCGCTTGTTGTTGATCCTTAGACAGATTGGAATAAACTCATAATCTGTTCCGTTCCAGTATATTTAATTGTTGCAAAACCAACTCTTGAAAGGTGGAAATAGTACGGTCCGGAGACCCTGGAGACCTATGTTAGAGAGGGCATTGAGTCACAAAGGATTAATGTTTTGCAGGAACTTTCAATGTATATTCTCTATGGATTGAAATTCCATGTAAAAAGGGAAAGGGAAATGCGATGGCAGTGGTGGTGTACTATCAATCAACTGGATAGAGTGAACAAATGGATGATGAAATGCTCAAAGAAATCAGGGAAGCTAACAAAAGTTACAGTACAGTAATAATAATAGGTAATATCAATTACTCCAATAATGACTGGATCAGTGCTAGGGAGATAATGTTTCTAGGCGAAATAAATGATTGCTTCTTAGAGCAGCTGGCTCATTAACTGACCAGTAGGGAAGCCGTTTTGGACCTAGTTCTTAGTGGAACATAAGATCTGGTGCAAGAGATAAGGGTGTTGGGGCCACTTGGCAATAGTGATCATAGCATGATCGTGTTTGATTTAATAAATGAAGGAAGGACGGTAAGGAAATCCACAGTACTACCTTTTAACTTTCAAAAGGGACACTATGATAAAATGAGGAAAATAGTTAAGAAAAAACTAAAAGGAGCAGTTGCAAAGGTTAAAGATTTACATCAAGCATGGGTGTTGTTTAAAAATCCTATCTTGAAAGCCCAGAACAGCCGTAATCCACTCTTTAAGAAAAGTGGAAGGACGTCCAAAAAACTGCCAGCATAGTTTAAAGGTGAGGTCAGAGAGGCTGTTGTTGCCAAAAAAGCATCTTTCAGGAAATGGAAAAAAGGAGCCAAATGATGAAAACTGGAAACAACATAAGAACTGGCAAGTTAAATGAAAGGCATTGATAAGGCAGGCAAAGAGAGAATTTGAGAAGAAGCTTGCTGTGGAAGCAAAAACGTGTAATAAAGACTTTTTCAAGTACATTTGTAGCAAAAAACCTGTGAAAGAGTCAGTTTAGAAGATAGAGGAGTAAAAGGTGCACTAAGTGGGGATAAGGCCATAGCGGAGGGACTGAATGAATTCTTTGCTATGGACTTTACTGAGGAAGATGTAGAGATGTTACCCATGACTGAAATGGTATTTAAAGGTGATGCCGCAGAAGAATTGAAAGAAATATCAATACACTGAGAAGATGTATTACAATTATTTGATAAATTGAAGAGTAGCAAATCACCTGGACCAGATGGTATACATCCAAGGGTGTTGAAAGAACTGAAATATGAGATTGCAGACCTACTATCATTAAAATCACCAGTAATACCTGAAGGGTTCCAGGGATGATCCGGGAAACTACAGACTGGTTAGCCTGACGTCAGTACCAGAAAAAATGGTAGAAACCATTATAAAGAACAAAATTACTGAACATGTAGATAGTCATGGCTTAATGGGAGACAGCCAACATGGCTTTAGCCAAGGAAGGTCTTGTCTTTCTAATCTGTTATGTTTTTTTGAAGGTGTGAATAAACAGGTAGACAAAAGGTGAGTTGGTTGAGTTAGTGTATCTGGATTTTCAGAAAGCCTTTGACAGGGTCCCTCATGAGAGACTTTTTTCAAAATTTAAAAGTCATGGGATAGGAGGCAGTTTACTATTGTGGCTTATAAGCTTTTAAATACCGCCACTTCCATAGATCAGTGGCGGTTTACAATGAAACACAACCAAGTTACATGATATAAATTATATATTCATAAATGACTTGGGAATAACGAGTGAGGTAATCAAATTTGCAGATGACACAAAATTATTCAAAGTTGTTAAAATCCATGAGAATTGTGAAAAATTGCAAGAGGACCTTGATAAATTCGAAGACTGGGCATCTAAATGGCAGATGAAATTTAATGTGGACAAGTGCAAAGTTATGCACCTAGGAAAGAACAACCCAAACTATGGTTACATGGTGCAAGGGACCACATTAGGAACCACCACCCAGGAAAAAGATTTAGGTGTCATCGTGGATAATATGTTGAAACCCTCCGCCCAGTGTGCAGTGGCGGCCAAGAAAGCAAATAGAATGCTGGGTATCATAAGGAAAGGGATGGAGAATAAAACAAAGGATGTTATAATGCCTCTGTATCGCTCCATGGTACGACCGCACCTTGAATATTGTGTGCAATTCTAGTCGCCGTATCTTAAAAAGGATATAGCGTTATTAGAAAAGGTACAGAGAAGAGTCACCAAAATGGTAAAGGGGATGGAAGGATGCCCCTATGAAGAGAGGCTAAAAAGGTTAGGGGTCTTCAACCTGGAAAATAGACGGCTGAGGGGAGATATGATAGAGGTCTATAAATTAATGAATGGAGTGGAACGGGTAAACGTAGATCGATTGTTTACGCCATCAGAATATAGAAAGACTAGGGGAAATGCAATGAAGCTACAGGGTAACCTATTTAAGACTAATAAACTCAAGGTGTAATCAAACTCTGGAATTTGTTACCGGAGGATGAAGTAAAGGCTGTTAGTGTAGCCGGGTTTAAAAAAGGTTTGGACAAGTTCCTGGAGGAAAGGTCCATAAACCATTATTAAAAGGGACCCGGGATATCAATGCTTGAACCAATACAAGCATTGTGGAACCTGTGTTTTGGGGAAACTGCTAGGTGCGTATGACCTAGATTGGCCACTGTTGGAAACAGGATACTGGGCTTGATGGACCTTGGTCTGACCCAGTATGGCATATCTTATGTTCTTTTATTCTTAAAGAGCCCGCGGTGCTTACCTTGCATTTTGGCACCAGGGGGCTGTTTGCTTCCTCCCCCTCCAAAGCTCAATGCAGACTTCCTTTTGCGGCTATTACTGCCGCTGCCCGTCCCGGAGAGGGGCAGCAATGGTGGCAATGGGTGCTGGAGAGGGAAGGGGGTACAGGGGATGAGGTTCACCTAGGGCCACCCAGCATCTTCCCAAAAGGAACAAGGCTAATCCATTCCTGGATTTATACCCATTTGTATGCAGAAAATTGCAATACAGATTTTCCCAATGATAAGTAGAAGAAGAGTATAAACTCTTACTTCCTGCATGCAACAAGTTAAAGCCAGGACTGGATCATCCCATCCTTTCTGACATGGAGTTATTTAGGAGTTCTACCCATTAGGTGCAGAGAAAATCGAGAAACCTGAAGTGGAATCCAAGCAAAATCACTGAAAGGAGCGCGGGTGGCGTTTCGGAAAGCAGGTTGTCACAGGACAGCCTGGAAAGTGGAGGAACATCTGATTTCTATCTGGGTCTTCCGGGAGTCTGTTTACTGTATGTCTCCAGACTGACATGAGGTTTTTCATCGCTGAAGCTAGGCAGAGCAGATCCATCCACATCCACTGACTAACCCTCAGAGGGCTCTTTAATGAAGACAGCAGACCCAGATGGAATTTCGTGGGAGAGATAAAAAAGGATTTTGTGTCTTTGTTTCTTTTCTGATGTTAACATCGACAACTGAATCAGAACATCACTGACAGAGCCGCCTTTCGGCAGGTATAAAAGTCGTGGCCTCACCAGGCCCCATGGCTGGACTACTCTGTGGGTGTTACAGTGCACAGGTGTAAACGGCATGGGCCAGTGGCAGGACTGGGTTGGGTGTGCTAGCTCATCTCCTCCTTATACCAGCTCTAACCCCAAAAAGTGGGAAAGTGGCTGGGGCCCACTTGGCTGTTGGGCAAGTACAGTAGCAGCAGACTGCCGCAGAGCAAGGGGCTTTGGAGAGGTTCTGCATTTCATTACCACATTGGGCCCTGCTCTGGCCTAGAGATGACTTTGCTTATTGACTCAGAGAACTATTTGACCCAGGGCGAGAAACACCCTGACAAACAGGCTTCTTAAAAAGTTCTTCAGCAGTGAGCGGAAGCAAGTACCTAACAAGCAGTGTGTCATGGGGGATTGCCCACACCTTCAGGCTTCGAGCTTTTTCTTGGAGCAAAGAGAACTCTTCCCTCATGGTTACAATGGAGGAACGTAAAGCTATTCTTAGAATAGCTATAGAGAGCAAATGGTTATTTCATTCTTAACCATAGAAACATAGAAACATGATGACAGAAAAAGACCACAAGGCCCATCTAGTCTGTCCTTCCATAGCAACAACTACAACAGTCCACTTTTTACCTTTAGAGATCCTCTGTGTTGGTCCCATGCTTTTTTGAATTCAGTTACTGTCCTCATCTCTACCATTTCCACTGGGAGACTATTCCACAGATCCACTACTCTTTCCGTAAAGAAATATTTCCGCATATCACTCCTGAATCTATCTCCCTTCACCCTCATCCCATGTCCCCTCGTCGCAGAACTTGCTTTCAATTGAAAGAGGCTCTCTCCCTGAACATTTATGCCACGGAGGTATTTAAACATCTCAATCATATCACCTCTATCCCGCCTTTCCTCTAAGGTGTACATATTAAGATCCTTAAGTCTGTCCTCATATGCTTTATAATGAAGACCACTAATCATCTTAGTAGCAACCCTCTGCACCGACTCCATCCTGTTCACATCCTTTTGAAGGTGCGGTCTCCAGAATTGCACACCATACTCCAAATGAGGTCGCACCAAAGACTTATACAGAGGCATTATCACCTCCTTTTTTCTGCTAGCCATTCCTCTCCATATGCACCCAAGCATCCTTCTAGCTTTTGCCGTCGCCTTTTCTACCTGTTTAGCTACTTTAAGATCATCGGACACAACTACGCCTAGGTCCCGCTCTTCTTTAGTGGACAAAAGTACTTCACCTCCTATACTGTATTGCTCCCTTGGATTGCTGCAGCCCAAATGCATGACCTTACATTTTTTAACATTAAATCCC
This sequence comes from Ichthyophis bannanicus, assembly GCA_033557465.1. Classification (NCBI taxonomy): domain Eukaryota; kingdom Metazoa; phylum Chordata; class Amphibia; order Gymnophiona; family Ichthyophiidae; genus Ichthyophis; species Ichthyophis bannanicus. The sequence continues at coordinate 63,508,726 of CM066045.1, forward strand.
AGTTGCCAAATTCTAGACCATTCTTCAAGCTTAGCCAGATCCCTCCTCATGTTATCTACACCTTCCTGGGTGTCTACTTTATTGCAGATTTTGGTATCATCCGCAAAGAGGCAAACCTTACCCGACAGCCCTTCCGCTATATCACTAACAAAGATGTTAAAAAGAATCGGACCAAGGACAGATCCCTGGGGCACACCACTGGTAACATCCTTCTCCTCAGAGTGAGCTCCATTTACTTGTACTCTTTGTCGCCTCCCACCCAACCAATTTCTAACCCAAGCAGTAACTTTAGGGTCCATCCCTAGGGTGCTCAGTTTGTTTATAAGTCGCCTGTGAGGAACAGTGTCAAAGGCTTTACTGAAATCTAAATACACCACATCTAGAGCTCTCCCTCGGTCCAACTCCCTGGTCACCCAGTCAAAGAAATCAATCAGATTTGTCTGACAAGACCTGCCTCTGGTGAATCCATGCTGCCTCGGATCCTGTAATCCGCTGGACTCCAGAAACCTCACTATTTTCTCTTTCAACAGCGTTTCCATTAATTTACTCACCACTGAAGTTAAACTAACCGGCCTGTAGTTTTCAGCCACATCCTTACTTCCGCTTTTGTGTAAAGGCACCACATGAGCCTCTCCAGTCCTTTGGCACCACTCCCGACTCCAACGAGGCATTGAAAAGGTCAGTCAGTGGAGTTGCTAGAACGTCCCCAAGTTCCCTCAGTATTCTAGGGTGTATCCCATCCGGTCCCATCGCTTTGTCTACTTTAAGTTGAGCTAGTTTCTCACGAACACAGTCTTCTGAAAATTGTTCAAGATGTCCCTCGCTTCTGTTCTTATTTGTGGGTGTTTTCTGAGGTCCTGCTCCTGGTTCTTCATCTGTGAACACAGAACAAAAATATTTGTTAAGCAATTCCGCTTTATCCTTATCAGCTTCTACATATTCCCCCCCTGTACCCTTGAGTCTGACAATACCACTTTTGCCCTTCCTCTTCTCACTAATATATCTGAAAAATGTCTTATCCCCCCATTTTATTGCATTGGCTATTTCCTCCTCCTTTTGAATCTTTGCCTTCTTGACTACTTTGCTAGCTTCTCTAAGTTTTTCCAAATACAGATGCCTGTCTTCCTCTCTCTGTGATCTCTTGTATTTCATGAAGGCCTCCCTCTTTTTCTTCACTTTTTCAGCTACTTCCTTCGAAAACCATAGCGGTCTCCTGTTCCTTTTGCCTTTATTTACCATTTTAACAAAAAGGTTGGTTGCCTTTAAAATATCTCCTTTCAGTTTTGTCCACTGTTGTTCTACATCCCCCAGCTGTTCCCATCCCACTAATGACTCCCTGAGGTATTGGCCCATCTTCGCAAAGTTAGTCTTCCTAAAGTCTAAGATCTTCACCTTGGAATGGATTCTAACAGCCCTAGTCCTAATACTGAACCACACCATCTGGTGATCACTGGATGCAAAATGATCTCCCACTACAACATCAGAAACACTTTCACCATTGGTAAGCACCAAGTCCAGTATGGCCCCTTCACGTGTGGGATCTGTTACCAATTGCCTGAATAGTTCTCCCTGTAGAGAAACCAGGATCTCCTTACTCCTAGATGATACTGCAGCAGGAATGTGCCAATCAACATCTGGCATATTGAAATCTCCTAGCAGTAGCACTTCCCCTTTCCTAGCAATGCTGCGTATGTCTTCAATTAACTCTCTGTCCACCTCTTCCTCTTGTGAGGGAGGTCTGTATATCACACCAATGCAAATAGATTTCTCTTTCCCTCTTTCTAGTTTAACCCACAATGCCTCCTCTCTCCCTTTTAAGCTCTGTAATTCCAAAGCTTTAATAGTAGTTTTTACATATAGTGCTACTCCTCCTCCCCTTCTTCCTACCCTGTCCTTTCTGAATAAAGTATAGCCAGGTATAGTTACATCCCAGTCATGGTTTTCTGTGAACCATGTTTCTGTAACTGCCACTAAATCTAAGTCAGCCACTCCCACCAAAGCTTCAACTTCAGAGATCTTATTTCCCATGCTACGGGCATTAATACACACTGCTTTCCATATGTTACCCCTGTTACCCATTTCCATAAAGGTATTTAATGTATCACTTACCTGGGGGCTTTCACTTACCTGGGGGCTTTCTTCACCCATCCCCAACGAATCTAGTTTAAAGCCCTCTTCAGTAGATTAGCCAGTCTACTACCAAAGATGTGTTGACCTTTCTTGGACAGATGGATGCCATCTCTGCTCTGCAACCCTTGGAACAGCATCCCATGGTCTAGGAAACCAAAACGCTCTTGAAGACACCATCCACGCAGCCATGCATTAATCTCCAGGATGCGAGCCTCTCTGCCTTGGCCTTTACCCTCAACAGGGAAGATTGAAGAGAACACCACCTGTGCACCTACCTGCTGGGGGGGATGGGATCAGTCCGATTCCCTTGGTGCCTCTGCTCCAGGCTACAGTTGAGGGTTGTTTTTTTTTGCTCCAACCAGTGGTGCTTTTTCCAGTTAATTATTCCATTGCTGGCACAATCGTCCCATTTCCCATGAGATGGCATAGTGCCAAACTACAACCTCTGAGCTGGAAGCTTAGTAGGGGCGAGCGGCCAGTGCTTACACACGAACCCTCCAAAGGACACCAGATTTATTTATTTATTTATTTAACTGGTTTTATATACTGTTTTTCTACAAGGCAAAATGGTTTACACAGAACAGCAAATGAACGTTTACATGGAACAATTAGAACTATGTACAGGCAACTCTGATGCAAGATATCTAAACATGTAAAGAAGGAGTGTGTTAGAATGGGATCAATACTGTGTACAGGTGGCTTCAATAACTAAGAGGTTAGTTATTGTGGACAACTGGGCAGGGGGGTATTTGGAGGGTGTTGGGGGGAAAAGGGGGGGTGTGGGGGCAGGGGGCGGTGGGGGGGGGGTAGCTGGAGGTAGCTGGAAACTTCCTACCAGATGCTGGAAAAAATGGTGGCATTGGTTTGGTGGGTGAAGGCACGGTGGGGGCCCTGTTTCCCTCTCTGCTGGTGCAGAATGTTTCCCTGGGTGCGGCGCCTGGAGGTACTTATCCTAATGCTAACCAGGAAACTGGGCCTACTTCGGGGACCCTGAAGATTCCGTGGCCCCTTTTTCCACAAGATATGGGGGAGACGAATCCCATTGCAATGCTAGAATTTACAAAATTTCCACTACAGAAAAAACTCAGTTTTCAAAGAAAGCTCACCCTCTAAATATTCCATGGAACAGAAAGCACACTTCTCCAAAATATTGGAATTATCATAGTGTGAACCCTGCATGTCAAATACTACATCTACTGTAATATTTCCATTACATGCAATATTCTGCATGTAGAGATGTGCATTTGCTTTTTATGTTGGAAAGGTTAAGTAATGCATTTCTTTTAAGCAGGATTCTGCTGTTTCGGGGATCCCGCTAGGTACAAGAGCTTTGAGTGACTCTGCGAAAGTTTGTCCAGCACAGGAATCAACTGTGGGAAGCTGTCTTGTGAAGAATGGCATTGATGCACCGCGGGGGTTGCTAGGAAGCTGGGGAGGGGTGCTTTACACAGCAGCAGCGATCAAGCTTCATCCGATCCACCACTCCCTCGGATCAGGCAAAGATGAAGAGAAAGTTTAAGGAAATACTAAGTTACTCGATAATAACTGGTAAGCAGAGAGGAGGGACAACAAAGGATTCTAGTTTCCGAGCTCAGCAGAGCGCGTAATGATACCTGCAGTTTTTATAAGGATATACAGAGGGGCGGAGAAAGCTCAGAGCTGTGCAAGGTTCCAAGTTCCAATTCAACCTCCCTATTTCTACTTACCCTTATGGTACACTGCATCGGTCTAGGAGCCATATTGATCCTAGAAAAAATTGGATTCCTTCCAGGCTCTGAAACTTCCTACCAGACCAATATAAGTATTATTTAAGCATATTAGCTTTCAAGAGCTTTGAAAACATCCATCAGATAACTCACTTAATGTTAAGGTCAGGCAATCTCATTAGGTCCCAGTCACCCTCCTTTCCAATTCATTCATATGCATCGCCCTGTTCAACACCATTCTAACACCCTAAAGCAGAGGTTCCCAACTCCAGTCCTGGAGGGACAAACACCATTCAGGTTTTCATGCTGTCCCTAATAAATATGCATGAGATGCATTTGCATGCACTGCCCCCATTGTATTCAAATGTATCTCATGCATATTCATTAGGGACAGCCTGAAAACCTGAATGGTGTTTGGCCCTCCAGGACTGGAGTTGGGAACCTCTGCCCTAAAGTGATCAACAATGTCCCGCATGTACTGAGAAGTATGATCTCCGTCATGCCACAGCCAGTCCTGTGACCTCCCTGCCCCCTGAGCCACAGAATCCATAGGTCCCGTCTGCCTGACTGCTTATCGGCAAGATTTCAGGCAGATGACTGTGACTCACAGCTTCTCAGAAGAAAGAGGCTGACTGTGCTTCACTTGACCTCACATAGTCCTGCAGTTTGGTTTGGAGAAGGGCAGAGGAGTGAGGTGCTGTTGGAAATTCAAGCTCCCCACATACATCAATAGGACGGAAGAACTATACTCTGAGATGCATCCTCCGGTCCTCTTTCAAATTCCCCTCATCTCTGGGCGAATCTAGAGATGGGCTGTTATTACTGTTAATAAATGCGGAGGTCTGCGATCCAACAGATCGACAAACATGTTTATTACAGGCAACATCCATGTGCACTAAAAATCAACTCAGTTTAACATGAAATATTTATAAAAGACCCAACATATTTTGGCATCAGCCTTCCTCAGGGGTCCATTTTTAATAAATATAAAAACATAGGGCCTGATATTGAGCCAGGAGCATTTTGGAAGGGCTTTGTGCCGCGTTGGCGCATAGCCCTCCCCACCAACCTCTAACCTGGATATTTCAATGCTGAAGTGACGGCATTGAATAGCCGGGGATCGCCGCACACACACCAGAAGCTGCCGAAGCTAACTGGGTAGCAGCCCGGTTAGCTCCTGCACTTTAAAGATAGGCAAGGAAAGCTCTTGCCTATCTTTTCGGTGCCGATTGCTAATGGGGCAGCATGTAATATCATTGCTGCCCGGTTATCGCTTGTTGCTGCTTCCGCTCTGCCCTGCAATGCCCCCAACACACCCCGATACTAACTAGATCGCATCAGGGCGCGTAGGGGAGTAAGGAGATATTCAACGGCCAGGGGCGGCCCAAGGGGGGTGCGGGGCCATGTGCGGAGATTAATTGCGGGTCCTCATTTGCATAGGGAGCCTCATTTGCATAAATACTTGCATAATGTTAACTTGCATTTTTAGTAAACATGCTTCTTAATGAGTGTCTGGATAAAGAAAAACTAACAGATTTCTAGTTACTATATTCCAGTGAACCGCCAGCCCATTAGGAAGTACTATAAACACTGACCATTTAGATCTCATAGCAAATCCACCCTATCATAACAGCTCTGCCAGGACTCACAAAGCACCAAACCCTACCTATCAAAAGGTAACACTGCAAATATTAAACCAATACATCTCAGAGAATACCAATGCATCTCCTACTGGGGAAAGAGAACAAGTGACATGGTCAAATAGAAACTACATAAACAGAATACCTCAGCTTGGTTAAAATGCAGAATATAGACCGTCACCAAAGAACAAGGGATCACAATTTAGAAATAGGAAGACAATAATTAAACTGGGAATCCCAAAAGCCAAACTTGGGATGTACAACAACACTGGAGAAATAAAACTATAAATTAATTTCCTCTTGTACTAAACAAAACACAAAAGATGTTAACGATGCACATTTCCCAGAGCTGATATATTCCAGTTAATAAATTCAAAATTAAAAAGTATTTTTCTACCTTTTGTTGCTTGTGCATTTTCTTTTCAGATGCAATTGCTCCAGTCACTTTCTTCTGGTTTCTTTGTGTCTTCTGCGAGCTATCCATTTGTCCTTTCTTCTCTTTTAGATTTTTTTCCAAAAATTTTCTCTATATCTGCTTTAACATACTGATCTTTCCCCTTTTGCTCTTTCCTCCATTTCTTTCCTTATTCCTTTATCATCCACTCAAATTTCACCCTTCCATTCTCAATCTCCACTTACTCTTCCAATACCCGACCCATCGTAGACTTTTCTTCCCTCCCACACAAAATATCTTTTCCCCTCTCCATTCTCATTCCCCATCCCTTTCTAGTCCTCCCCCAAAATCAGCTCCTTTATAGTTCTAGACCCACCCAGCATCTGCCCCCTTCTAGTCCCAGTCTCCCAAGCTTCCACATCAGCCCATTTCCAGTCTTAGCCTCCCATATGCTGTTTTCCAGTTCCATTCCAGCTCCCCATCAGCCCATTTCCACTCCAAGCTCCCCATCAGCCCATTTCCAGCCCTATTACAACTCCCATCAGCCCATTTCCAGTCCTATTCCAGCCCATCACCCATTTGCAGTCCACGTTCCCCCCATCAGCCCATTTCTAGTCCTATCCTAGCTCCTCATCAGCCCATTTCCAGTCCTAGCCCCCCATATGCTCTTTTCCAGTTCCATTCCAGTCCCCCATCAGCCCATTTCCACTCCACGCTCCCCCATCAGCTAATTTCCAATCCTAGCCCCCTCGTCAGCCCACTTCGCCCTATTCCAGCCCCCATCAGCCCATTTCCAGTCCTAATCCAGCTCTTCATCAGCCCATTTCCAGTCCAAGTTCCCCCCCCACCATCACAGCCCATTTCCAGTCTGTTTCCCCCCCCCCCATCACAGCCCAATTGCAGTCTGTTTCTCCCTATCACAGCCCATCCAGTCCTAGCCGCCCCCCCCCTCCGAAGAGACCCGCACCGTCTAAGGGGCTGCAGAGGGAGCCGGGGAAGCCCGCGTGAGGCCCCGTCTCCCTCTGCACAGCCCGCCAGCATGAAGAGCCTTTACCTTCACGCTGGTGGCTGTTTCAATGAAGCCACGAATGCCGGGAAAGGTTAAAGGCAATGCCCTTTAACCTCTCCCAGCATTCGCGGCTTCATTGAAACAGCCGCCAGTGTGAAGGTAAAGGCTCTTCACGCTGGCGGACTGTGCAGAGGGAGCTGGGGCTTCGGCGGGCTTCTCCGGCTCCCTCTGCAGCCGTCAATTGAGTGAGAATGTGGTTCGTGGGGGCCCCCTGAAGCGCGGGGGCCCTGTGCAAACAATATTCTCGCTCAATGGACGGGCCGGCCCTGTCAACGGCACTAACCGTGTAGGTGCTGTTGAAAATCCTGATTTAAGGCATTTACACAGTTTACACTGTGTAAATGTCTTTTGAAAATTGAGTCCATAATATACCTAAATATATACAAACAACATAGAAACATGACAACAGAAAAATACCATATGGTCTATCTAGTCAGCCCTTGTGTCATGTGGTAAGAACCAAAATGGCTTGTAAAAGAGAAACCACTCAGCGTAGGGGAATGTTCATATACCCCACTAAGCTCCAAGGGGCAAAATTATGTCAGGTATGATCCTCCCCCATGACTAGAACCAAACACCTGTCCAAACCGAGGTGCTCTTCAATGGGCTGTGAAAAGCTGCCGGGGATCATCAAAGACTCTTAACTAACTATCAAAGCGCATCAAAGTCGCCACCAGAAATGCTGGAAAACACTTCAAAATGAGTTTTTATATTTGTTGAAAATGGACTCCCGAGTCAATTCTGTTCAGTATATGTCAAAACAACCAGTTTCACTCTGCTGCCATTGTTTAAGCTCTGGTATGAACAGTTATCATCTATGTTGACTTTTGATCTCTTTCCCAGGCCGTCACAGGGTACAGACTCGTTACCTGTGTGGTCTCAGACTTTATGTGTGTCCCCTCTCCCCTCAAATAATTATTCTATTCGAGTAATAAAAGATGACCCAGTCTGCAGAGGATTCAACTTTCTCCAGGGTCAGTACAGCTCCGCAGCCTCTTTCATACCAGAACTTGGGTTTTGTTTCTACAGGCTAAAGCTCACATGCTACTGCGGAAAGGGGTCAGAATCCAACGAAGCCAAAATGTTTTATCTGACAAGTGAAGACATTTTCCCAGCACAACCCTCCTCATCCCTAGCCACCCGTATTCCAGTACGTTGAGTCACGCGGTTCCTAACCCATTCTAGCTCCATGTTGTCCTTTCTGTTGCCTGTGTCTCATCTCTACGTTAAAAAAATGTGGAAAGCTATTAAGATAGAGACACGGCTATTTTTTATCCATTCCTGTGACATTTGAAGGGCGGGGGTGGGGAGGGCAGTGGTTTCATCCCAGCTGACCAAACTGCACTAGGCACCATTAAAAGGGACAGGGCAAGCTTTTACGGCCAGGTCCCCCCTTCTCTGTAGCGTGCATACGACCTCCTAGTACCAGCTGCCAGCAGCCTTACACCCACATGGGCAGAAACTGGGTACAGGATTCTTTGAAGAAAGACAGGAAGACTTCTTGCCATGAATAAAAAGCTCAAAAGAGAACAAACGTAGTCTCACCATAGAAAGAAATAAACAACAAAAAAAAAAAGACGGATGTTTAATCTTTGAACGAAGCTGCTGTTTTGTAAAGAGCGAAGCTGACATGTGCCATACAAGTGATTTTGTCTGGAAAAAAAAGAGAAAAATTGAAATTGAACTGGGGTGGGTAGATGTATCAGGCTATAAGTGGGAATAAGCGCTTATATGCGTGGGCTCGGTTTTTTTGGGGGGGAGGGGGTTATTTTTTAAGGTAAAAGTTCATCTTACTCTAGGCGCTATGGAACCCTATTGGGCAGACAGCCCCCCACTGCCTCTCTTGTTTACCTCTGCTCAGACCCGTGTGATTAATGAGGCCAGGAGACATCCTTCTTCCCTGGGATGCAGGGAGAGGCCCAGCTGTACAAATAACCTTCCCGCACTATTCTGGCCAGGCGGGCTGGGAAATAAAACTACAGGTAGCTCAGCGACAGTGCCAAACTTATTTATTTAAGAACTCTTTGCCAAGTGACTTAACCTTGCAAACACTGGGCAGAAAACTCGGCGAGATTTACCAACAGGGGTTTTCTCAGCACTAGCCAGGCACATGATGGGGCCGAGAGGAGCTCTTCTGCTCTTCAGCATGGAGAAGGAGGGTGATCGTAGGCCCTGAACTAGAAGCCTCACTGGGGTACATGAGCTCCAATCTCTGCCCTGTGTGTGACCTGAAGCAGGTCCCATTGTCTCTCTCTTCTTCGCTTTGCATATCTGCAGCCTCATGAAAATAATAATTATCTTGTTCTTTCTTCCTTGGTCACCTTGGAAGGGGTTGTCATGTAATCCAAGCACTGGTAATTTGCCACATGGACATCCATGGCTGTATGCAAGTTCTTGGGTGTGGGGGGGGGGGGGAAGGAGGTTGCTTAGATGAAAGTTGCTGCAGAAAGCCAAAATTACCTGCTTCGTTTTTGTGGTGCCATCTGGTTGCATTCCACAGAAGTCTATAAATTAATGAACGGAGTGGAACGGGTAAACGTAGATCGATTGTTTACCTTATCAGAATATAGAAAGACTAGGGGACATGCAATGAAGCTACAGGGTAAACTATTTAAGACTAATAAAAGAAAATATTTTTTCACTCAACGTGTAATCAAACTCTGGAATTTGTTACCGGAGGATGTAGTAAAGGCTGTTAGTGTAGCTGGGTTTAAAAAAGGTTTGGACAAGTTCCTGGAGGAAAGGTCCATAAACCATTATTAAGAAGGGACCCAGGATATCAATGCTTGAACCAATACAAGCATTGTGGAACCTGTGTCCCTTGGGGAAACTGCTAGGTACATATGACCTAGATTGGCCACTGTTGGAAACAGCATACTGGGCTTGATGGACCTTGGTCTGACCCAGTATGGCATATCTTATGTTCTTATGTTCTAAGTCCTGGACTGGTGTGGGCAAAGGAGAAGATGGGTACATGTGAAATGATCAACTTCGCGTGTCATCTAGGGACGCAAATTGTTTCTCTCTTGAAGTATCCCATATCAGTAATATTTAAATTCACTGTCGTACCCAGAAACCCAGATATGTATCTGATTAAAGACTGTGACTGACACTCACGGTACAGGAGCAGATCTAATATATTCTTGGGTCACTTAAGTGTATCGGCAGCTAGATCTCATAATCTCGAAGACTACAGTGATCCCCAAGGTCTGCTTGAAGGTGAGCAGGCCTCCACGTGGTGATGCTTAGGAGAAGGTATAGTTGCTCCTAAAATCTTCCTGCTCCTGACATCATAGACCAGTAAGCATACGGATAAGGCTTTTTCACCTTCACTCAGCATTGGAAGACAATCTTTCACAAGCAGACAAATCTGTGATGATGGCCTGTCCTGGTGGCCTCTATTGAAGCTTGACCTTAAATGGAACTAATGTTTCACCAATGTCCATCCATTTCCAGAGTCTAGTGCAGCTTGAGGGCCTTTGAGAGTGGTTGCGACTAATACTGATGCATTCAGGTGAGACTTCAATCAATTAAAGAGTTTCTCCTTGCCCTCTGGATGATCACAAAGACCCCCTAGGTACCATCTTTTTTACAGGAAGCACAGCTAGGGATATTTTATTCAGGCCTAAGGCATAGGTGTGTCTTTCTCCACTGCTGGGAGTCTTCTGCTTCTAGAGCAATGCTTCTCAGCTCAGTCCTCTGGGACCCTCAGGCCAGTCAGGTTTCCAGGATATCCACAATGAATATGCGTGAGATAGATCTGCATGCACTGCTTCCATTCTATGCAGATCTATCTCATGCATATTTATTGTGGATACCCCGAAAACCCAACTGGACTTAGGGGTCCCAGAGGACTGCATTGAGAACCACTCTTTTAGAGTATCAGGAAGTAGCCAACACAAAATCAAACAGCTCAATGGTAAAAACCTATAAGCTGTTTGATGCACTGATGCAAGTTATAGCTGCCTCATAAATTAAGGAAATGTAAAAAAAAAAAGATTGAAATTCCTACTAATGAATCACTAAAAGGAGTACATGTGGAACTGAGGCAACCCAGCTTGAAAAGGTTTTTTTAAGTACTCAGGACCTAGAAAAAACTATAGAGAAAAAAGCTATGCCTGGTATATTCTGTGAAAATACTGGAACTGAGGTTGCTCTGTTGATGGAGGAAACCCCATAAATGCAAAATGGTGCATTTCCCTAGAAAATCCTGAAAGCTTTGTCTACACCTATCCAGCCTGGGATTCACTGAATGATATCACGCACTCGGGAGGACGGCATATCTTGCATATTTCCTTGCGGTTCAGCCATGAGGGAATACGGCATGTATTCAGCTGCTTTTCATTTATAGAGCCGCAGTAGGAGGACCCGCGTGGGCTCTATGGAGTGTGCATTGAACTAGACATGCACCTGTCTGAACATAAGAACATAAGATATGCCATACTGGGTCAGACCAAGGTCCATCAAGCCCAGTATTCTGTTTCCAACAGTGGCCAATCTAGGTCATATGTACCTAGCAGTTTCCCCAAAAGACACAGGTTCCGCAATGCTTGTACTGGGTCAAGCATTGATATCCTGGGTCCCTTCTTAATAATGGTTTATGGACCTTTCCTCCAGGAACTTGTCCAAACCTTTTTTAAACCCAGCTACACTAACAGCCTTTACTACATCCTCCGGTAACAAATTCCAGAGTTTGATTACACGTTGAGTGAAGAAATATTTTCTTTTATTAGTTTTAAATAGTTTACCCTGTAGCTTCATTGCATGTCCCCTAGTCTTTCTATATTCTGATAAGGTAAACAATCGATCTATGTTTACCCGTTCCACTCCGTTCATTAATTTATAGACTTCTATCATATCTGCTCTCAGATAAATTCAATAACCTCTCCCTTTCTTTTTTTCAATGCGTGAAATCCTTAGTTTGTGTTGTCTCAAAGTCAGCACTTCTGCCCCCTAGAGACTGCAAAACAAGAACTTGCTTTAACTGTTTCCTTGGGTTCCTGAGTACTGGTTTCTTAGGATCATGAAGCATTCACAATGTGTGTTGGCAGAAGACAACCAACAGCAGTGACCAGGTTTTGTCAACAAGGTCCCTGGTCCACCCTGCTCTCACCATCTAGAAAGTTCCTTGATCTAATTTGGTTCCTGTCCTGTTTCCAGATCGTTAAACCAATTCAATGTCCAAACTGTTTATCACGATACGCAGAAGAACCCCTCTTACTGTGATAGTTGCAACGAAGAGGTAGTATTGCTGCTAGTTCAACATGCAAGATGGGTCTGTCTGGATCAATTGCTCCGGCTGGACAATCACTGGCAGGGGGGTTGCGGAACTGAATGAAAATACTGAAAAACTACAGCGGAGGTGGATGATGAGAGAGATGAAAGGATAGATGCTGAGTTGGAAACTGAATGTTGCCGGCTGCTGAAGATGTTGAAGCCCGGAGAAATGGATATTGTGATGCAGTGCGAAGATGATGGAACTCCATGGGGATGGAGAAGGCAGTGGAGCCTTGCTTTCAGAGCCCCAAAATGGAGATTTTTTTGGCACTGAAGGGAGGAGTGCAGAAGTTTGCCTAAAAGGCTAGAGGCTCTGCATTTGACCAAATAGGGTTGGACATGAAGCCAGGCAGGTATCAAGGAGACCAGAGGGAATGGGTGACATGCACTTATTAACCTATAGGAAGGATTACAGGCCAAGCAAGAAACTGCTTGCCCTAATTTTCAAGCTGAAAGCTCAATACAAAACACAGAAAAAACATGCAGAGCATTTCTCTAATCAACTCTTTTTAAATTTCAATTTCTCTCTCTCCAAAATGTTACTGGGCTCAAATCTCCCTCCAAAGAGCTTTCAGACATACCTAAGGGGTTTCTCCCAGCACAGATCCTTCCCACTGCACCCTAGAAAATCTGACTTCGAGAGGCCATGCGGGACCATCAAGACTGGATTCATGGACCACACCTTCCCCATCTGTCTGTGAAACCCTCGACGAAAGGATCTGAATGTCAAAAAGAGGTTAAAGCAGTCGCCCTTTCATTTCTAAGAACCGAGTTGTTGCAGACCCAAAACCAGGACAACAAACAGGCCCAGAAGCATCTGTTTGTTGGGCCATCGGTACACAGTTTCAAGGAGGGTTAATTGGCAGATATTTTCTAAATGCATTGTGGGGGTGGAAGTAAGATTGAGGTATGCGAGTTAGCTCTCTGGAGAACAGGGTGACCAATCTGAACAAGTTGTATCTGAAAAGGTCAAATATCTAGTAAGCAATGAGTAGGTGGCTGTGTGTTTGTGGTGGGGGAGGGGGACTGTACACTGTCAAAACATGTCCCATGTGGCAGACAGACCAGGAAACCCTCAGGATAGACATTTTACATAGGCAGTTGTTGGAGGAGGGTCCCATCCGTTAAAATGCTTACAATGCTTACAATGTGACACCATATCACATTAACATTGCATGTTTTTCTCTTTGCTAGGTGCAGTTCCCAACCTAATGCTAGGAATAGGGGCGATATGATAGAGACATTTAAATACCTCCGTGGCATAAATACATAGGAGGGTCTCTTTCAAGTAAAGGTAAGCTCTGCTATGAGTGGGACATAGGATGAGAGTGAACAGGGATAGACTCAGGAGTAATATGCAGACATTTCTTTATGAAAAGAGTGGTAGATGTGTGGAATATTCTCCCAATGGAGGTAGATGATGGACACAAGGACAGTATCTGAATTCAAAAAAGCATGGGACAAGCACAGAAGATCTAAAGGTAAAGAAGGATCTATTGTAGTTACATAGTAACATAGTAACATAGTAAATGACAGCAGATAAGGACCAGTATGGTCCATCTAGTCTGCCCAGTAAGAGGGCAAGGCCACCCTTCCCCATGTCCCTGTTTAGGGGTGAACCCACCACTCCATGCAGGACACCCCTATTTGTTGAGAAATTAGATGGTTCAGTTTATTTTGATTTTATCCTGTTGCTGTAAAGGGATCCACTATGTCTGTCCCATGCCATTTTGAATTCCGTCACTGTGTTTGCCCCGACCACTTCCAGTTGATATGTAAGGGCAGACTAGACAGGCCATGTGGTCTTTTTCTGCCACCATGTTTCTATGAAACAAAGCTGCTACCACTTACTCTATAGCGGAGGGACTACCCTCCTAAAAGGCTCAGAATGTTTCTTTTTTTACTGCAGAGAGGGTACCCCTTAAAAATTTTGATGTGGTTCTAAGACTTCTCGCTTTCTTATGCCGATCTTCCTACCAAGGACTTGAGGTTGGCACTCGTGTTGTCAAGGTGGAGGGCACAATGAGGATGGGCAGTTGTGGGGATGTCAAGACTGATGTAAAATTATGCATTCAAATAAGCTCATATTCTAAAAGAGTCTCTTCCGCATAATGTGCATGGAACCTTTACAGATTTCAACATCTTTTGCTGGACAGAAACGTGTGACAGATCTGTTCTACTACAGTACACATAGACAGTGCTGTGTAGAGTCTCTTCCATGAGGCTCACAGTCACGTCAAGATAATCAAGAATCAAGAGTCTAAGGTGCGGGCAAATAGAGTGATAGAATTCAAAATGGCATGGGACAGACACAGTGGATCCCTTTATAGCAAGAGGATAAAATCCAAATAAACATAACTATTTCTTATACCTTAACAAATAGAGAGGGGTGACCTGCAGAGAGCAGTGGGTACAACCCCTAAATAAAGGCACAGAGCGGTGGGTACACCTACTCTAGTTTCCTTACTGGGCAGACTAGATGCAGCATACTGGTCTTTATCTGCCGTCATACACTAAGGGGCATGTTTACTAAACATTCCTAACGTGCGGGGCCGCGGTAGTGTGCCTGTGCCATATAAGGAGTGGGCGGGTCAGGCAGAAAAAAGAAAAAAAACGGGAGTAAGCGATCGCACATTTGCGCGGCGCGCTAATGTGCGCCGTGCAAAATAGTGTGTGGGAAGGCTAAGTGGCGCCCTGATATGCACACACAAAGGAACAGAGTCATAGTACAATGGTTAAGACACTGACAGCTGGTGCAGCTGCCATGGGTTCAATTCCCTATTGTGTGCAACAAAAAGGGCTGGCTGAGGCATTAATTTTAATGGGTAAAGGTGCTTTAGGAGGCATATTAATTTTGGGCGGCATAAGGCAGTGCGCTGATACCCAAGCACAGGACCAGAGCCACAGCACAATGATTAAGACACTGACCAATGGTGCAGGGATCAGGGGTTCAATCCCCCACAGTGCCCAATGAAGAAGGCTCACTGAGGCAGTGCATATTATGGGGATGAGTGCTGTAGGGGGTGATTTATTTTTATTTCAGTTATCACTACTAGCAAACGCACTCACAAAGCGTGTTAACATAAGGCGGCCCATAAGGCACATGTTAAAGTTCACTGTCCGCCAAGCCACCCTAGAATGTCCCCTATAGGGCACCATATATGTTGCATCACAGGATAAGGTATAGTGCACCTTATATGGACAGCAACCATAAGGTGCCCTATAAAGCACCCTCAGAGGCACCTTATGGGTACAGTACACTGAGGGTGTGTTTGATGGCAGCAACATATGTACATTAAATCTAAAAAAAGCTTTGGACAACCCTATCAAATAACCCCACTGTGGGCTTGAACCCATTACCTCTGGCTCCACAGGCAGTGAAGTAACCATTGGGCTACAGCTATATAGCTGCCAGCAAGCCCCTGGCTGGCTGCAGAGAGCCTGCATGTCACCACACAGACAGTCTGCTGTGGTAACCAGGATAGGGTTAGGCCACCCATACCCATGATGCACTGCACATGCAAATCAGCTGTCCACAGATGAACACAAGATGGGGAATGCACCCCAACAGCTCCCCGGCCTGGTAGGGGGACGTGTCCGTGT
This sequence comes from Ichthyophis bannanicus, assembly GCA_033557465.1. NCBI lineage: Eukaryota > Metazoa > Chordata > Amphibia > Gymnophiona > Ichthyophiidae > Ichthyophis > Ichthyophis bannanicus. The sequence goes on from CM066045.1 coordinate 63,524,545, forward strand.
GCACCCACACAGCACCTTGGCCAGGTAGGAGGTACTGACCGGGTGATTAACTGGCACAGAGTAGCTACACACAGTCACATTGTGCGGGAACTGTGCTCACCCTGAGTGTGCGATGAGGCGCCCTGGACCAGGTCCACAGCACCCTCCATGGCTGAGAGAGGCCATGGCAGAGCTCCAAAACAGTCGTAATCTGTCAGATAGGTAGTTTCTGCATGGAACACCTTGGATATCTCTCTCTGTCTGTCTGTCTGTCTCAGTCAGGGGAACCCCCATGGACACCCCCCCCCCCCCCCGAGGGTGGCAAACAGGGTCTCCCATCAACAGATCTCCCCTATTTTTCCCCCCCACCCCCCCCCCCCCCCCCCCCGTTGGCAGTAGAGTGGACCATCAACCCCAGTCCTGTTGGGGAACAGACACCCTACAGGGCAGTCCAAGCAGCCCCACACACACCCAGACCACAATATCAGACAGACAGTAGGTCTGGATATGCTATGATGCACCCCACCACCATCTGATATTCCCCTGCATCAAGCCATCAGCCACTGCACAGCACTCCAGCAGGGTACATACCGGCTGTGAACAGTCTGCTGGTTAGTCCCACTGGAAATGCATGCACCCACAACTGGGATGGCAACACACACAAGCAGATACATCAGTGACTAGGCCCCAACAGGTGACCCATATATATCACATGAGGGAAATGCTATGAAGCACTATGGGGGTGCCTAGCCATGCTGCCGTCACTGCACAGTCAGGGTGGAGTGAAAGCCCAGCAGCACATACAGAGGTCACCCTGTCTGTGGAGGTGGTGGACGGCCACTACAATGTCCCTGCCAGTGCCCTATGCCCTGTGCAGATGCATCCTGGCCAGCCCACCCTGTCTGAGCTATACCCATGGTACCTTGCTGCTCCTTATGCACATCATCAGGCCAAAACTGGCAACAGTGCTGGCAGTGTGGGCTGTGGACAGTGTTTGCAGCCAACACACACTGTATAGACAGACACACACTCCCACACGTATGCCAGCATTGTGCTACTATAAAGGGGTTCAGAATCCTTGCCCACCACACCAGTCCTGGGCACAGTACAGGCATGGGTATGGTATGCAGTACGGTTGGGGGTCACTCCCCAGGGTGGTAAACACTGTCAGGGGCCAGACCTGACGCACACACCGCAGACATCAGATAGATTGTTATGATGGAGCTCAAAGAGCAGACTGTGCGTAACGTAGGGATATCTATCTGCCAGTACCCATAGCAAACGTTTGAGAGCTGTGTACCATATACCCAGGTGTAGGGTGACATTGCTAAGGTATGCAGGTGCTGGTATTGGGTGCTGCACGCAGGGCCCAATGTCCTGCCTCTCCAGGAGGCATTGGCCAATGGGGCCTGTGGGTGTGGGTGTGTCTGCCCCTGTTGGCTGCTGCTGTACGGCAGAGGTTCCCATATCCAGTCCAGGTTTGCAATACACTGGTTGGGGTTTCCTGCTGTCCCTCATGAATATGCATGAGCTACATCTACATGCCATGGGGGTGGTGCATAGATATACAGCACAGTTATTTGTATGTGTGGCAGCATGGAACCTGAATGGTGTGTGGTCCTCCAGGACTGCATTTGTGAGACTCTGCTCTAGGTAATGCCCCTGGTCATGGTGTCTGTGCTTGGTGGTGTAAAAGATGGCGTATGACCAATGCGTATGTCCCCAGCAATAAAGGATTGCCCTTACTAACATGGTTTAGTTGTGGGGACAATATGTGGACAGGATTGGTAGTAGCCCCAGCTGGGCTTTGAACCTGTGACCTTTTGTTCCTGCACACACTGTCTGTGTGCACTGCACCACTGTGTTGCCACAGATGTGCTGAATTCCCTGGGAAGTCCATGACTGTACATCCGACAGGGCCTATGTTGCAGTGGACGTGCCAGCCTGCACATGGCTCGGCCACTGTCTTCTGTGGCTAGCAGCCACTGCCCCCTCCACCACCTGTACCCTACCGCCAACATGCTGGCATGTCCGTATCTTGGAAAAGCATATGACCTGCTTGCGTTGTGGCACTCCAGGACTGCATTTGGGGGACTCGGCTGTCGGTAATGCCCATTGTTATGGTGTGTGTGCGGTGTTGGGTACAAAATGGGTGTGTGAACCATGCTTATGTTCTCTGCAATAAAGGAGTGTCTGTACTATCTCTGTTTAGTGGTGGGTAAAATATGGGAATTGGGTTGGCAGGAGCCCAAGCTTGGATTTGAACCTGTGACCCTCTGGTCCTAGAAGTACTGGCTGTGTCTGCTGCACCACATTGTGGCCACAGTGATAGTGCAGTCCCTGGGGGTGGGAAACCTGACCAACAGAGTCAAAAACCCTGCTCTGCACATTTGTACTGTGCGCTCCGTCACCATGTCTGGTGACATAACTGCAAATACACCCCTCAACCGACCACGAACAACTGGGGATAAATATAACCAAGCTGGGCAACAGTGATGTTAATGGGCAACCATAGCAAACACTCCCAGGAAGGCTCAGAAACAAGGAAATGGTTTTTGGAAGGGTCTCCCCTCCGTAGCCCCTTCCAACCTTCATTTCATTTTCTTTGAGCTTTCCTGGGTGTGTTTCTTATGTTTGCCCATTATTATCGGGGTTCCCCAGCTGCCTTCCTATTTTTAATATGTTTGTTTGGGTCTTTTTCTATCTTTATTTGCACTTTTGTTCTGTGCACATGTATCACACTGCTCACGTTTTGCAGGTTTCCCCGGTTTCCCTGTACATTGCTGACGCGAAATGGTTTCTCTTCCCTTTAAATGCCCTCTACCGTGTGTGTTTCACTCGCGCTATTTTTAACCTGTGAATTCGGCCCCGATCATGTGCGGGGAGCCTCTCCCCTCCCCTTCCCCGCCCATTGACCCCGTCTCTCCGCCCCTCGGGAGCCTTCCTCCGCCCTCAGAATGCCTTTCCACGCCTCTATCGGACATTTGCGGGCCGGGTACTTGTGCGGGGTGCGTTGGTGCGGCGCGCAATTGTGCGGGGCACACGCGCACTTTTGCGGGGCGTTTAAGAGTGTTTCTGAGCGTTTGAGTGCCGCGTTTCCGTGCGCTATTGTGCGGCACGCAATTGTGCGGCTTTTAGTAAACATACCCCTAAGTTACTATGCATATATTTATTATTGAGAAGTGGCTGGGTTTTAAAAATGATCCCAGAACGTGGATTGTTAGATTGTATTTGAATGTGGCCAGAGAGAAACCTAGAAACACAGAAATGACAGCAGATAGACCCTATGGCCTATTCAGTCTGCCCATGCTTGCATATCAACTACTAAGCTCTACAATCTCTTCACTCCGAGAGATCCGCGACACTTATCTTCTTGAATTCATCTACAGTGCTTGTTTCTTCCACTCCACTACAAGGCTGTTTCACTTATCCGCCACCCTTTCTGTAAAGAAATATTTCCTCAGATTACTCCTGAGTCTATCCCTTTCACCTTCATCCCATGCCCCTCATTCCAGAGCTTTCTTTTAATCGAAAGAGGCTCTCCTCCTGTGCATTTATGCCACAGAGGTATTTAAATGTCTCTATCATATCTCCCCTCCCGCCTTTCTTCTAAGGTGTACATATTAAGATCTTTAAGTCTGTCCTCATATGCTTCATAATGAAGACCACTAACCATTTTAGTAGCCCCCCTCTGCACCGACTCCATCCTGTTTGTATCCTTTTTAAAGATGTGGTCTCCAGAATTGCACACTATACGAGAGGTCTCACCAGAGACTTATACAGAGGCACTATCAAGTCCTTCTTCCTGTTGGCCATTCCTCTCCCTATGCACCCAATCATCCTTCTGGCATGAAGCACAGACTCAGGAAGCTGGTTACAGGCGCGTGATGCCATGAGGTGGAAAACGCAGAGTTGGGAATTTGCAGTGTAGGAGAAGGGTACAGATGAGTGACTTACCCAGTGAATGGAGTTTATGTGAATTGGTGCAGGGGTAGAGAGAAGATAAGTAATGAGGAACTGCAGTAAATGCAATTGTAGCAAGGCTGGCCCGAGGATATCTGATGCCCTAGGTGAACCTTCTCCTTGTTCCCCCTCCCAAGATGGCTCAAAGCCCTACACCTTCCCCATAGTCCAACATCTCCTGCTCCCATCTTCCCTTCCCTTCTTTATCCCCCTGTCCAGCATTTCATCACAGGCGACTTAAAAACAAACTGAGTACCCTAGGGATGGACCCTAAAGTTACTGCTTGGGTTAGAAATTGGTTGAGTGGGAGGCGACAAAGGGTACAGGTAAATGGAGCTCACTCTGAGGAGAAGGAGGTTACCAGTGGTGTGCCCCAGGGATCTGTCCTTGATCTGATTCTTTTTAACATCTTTGTTAGTGATATAGCAGAAAGGCTGTCATGTAAGGTTTACCTCTTTGCGGATGATACTAAAATCTGCAATAGAGTAGACACCCGGGAAGGGGTAGATAACATGAGGAGGGATCTAGCTAAGCTTGAAGAATGGTCTAAAATTTGGCAGCTGGGATTTAATGTTAAAAAATGTAAGGTCATGCATTTGGGCTGCATCAATCCAAGGGAGCAATATAGTATAGGGGGTGAAGTACTTTTGTCCACAAAAGAAGAGCGGGACCTAGGCGTGATTCTGTCTGATAATCTCAAAGTAGCTAAACAGGTAGAAAAGGCGACAGCAAAAGCTAGAAGGATGCTTGGGTGCATACGGAGAGGAATGGCCAGCAGAAGAAAGGAGCTAATAGTGCCTCTGTATAAGTCTTTGGTGCGACCTCATTTGGAGTATAGTGTGCAATTCTGGAGACCGCACCTTCAAAAGGATATAAACAGGCTGGAGTCAGTACAGTGGGTGGCTACTAAAATGATTAGTGGGCTTCATTATAAAGCATATGAGAACAGACTTAAGGATCTTAATATGTACACCTTAGAGGAAAGGCGGGATAGAGGTGATATGATTGAGATGTTTAAATAGCTCCGTGGCATAAATGTTCAGGGAGAGAGCCTCTTTCAATTGAAGGCAAGTTCTGCTACGAGGGGACATGGGATGAGGGTGAAGGGGGATAGACTCAGGAGTAATATGCAGAAATATTTCTTTACGGAAAGAGTGGTGGATCTGTGGAATAGTCTCCCAGTGGAGGTGGTAGAGATGAGGACAGTATCTGAATTCAAAAAAGCATGGGACCAACACAGAGGATCTCTAAAGGTAAAAAGGGGACTGTTGTAGTTGTTGATATGGAATGACAGACTAGGTAGGCCATGTGGTCTTTTTCTGTCGTCATTTTTCTATGTTTCTATCTCCCTTTCCCTATCCCCATATATCAGCATCTTCTCTACCCTTCTCTACCCCACTGTGTCCATCATCTTCTCTTCCCTTCCTTATCCCCTTCCAGGTGGCCAGCATCTCCCCTTCCTCGCTACTCCTCATCCCCTCCCCAGGGGTCCAGTATCTCATTTCCCCTACACCCAGCGCTGGCTCTATAGTTGGATAAATGTATTGACATCTTAGGCAAACCTTAAGCCTTATGCCCCCCTGGCTGTCTGAATCTATTGTTTAGCTTTCAAAGCCCTGATTTTAGCCACCCTCCCCTCCAAGAAGCTGCCACCCTAAGCAACTGCCTAATTTGCCTAATGTTCGGGCTGGCCCTATCTATCTCTCCTATATCCAGTATCTTCCCTTCCTGGCTACTCCCCAACCTCCTCCCCAGTGTCCAGGATGTCATCTCTACTTCTATACTCTCTGTGTCCAGCATCTTCCTCCCCTTTCCTTCCCCTGCTGTTCCTGCTGCTACCACTGCCACCCTACCTGCACCTGGACTGAGACTGCAGAAACTCAGCACAGCATGGGGCCTTGAAATAAATGACTGCTTCTTGGAGCAGCTGGTTCATGAACAGACTAGAGGCGAAGCCATTTTGGACCTAGTCCTTAGTGGAACACAAGATCTGGTGCAAGAGATAAGAGTGTTGGGGCCACTTGGCAATAGTGATCATAGGATGATCACTTTTGATTTAATAAATGGAGGAAGGATGGTAAGGAAATCCACAGTACTACCTTTTAACTTTCAAAAGGGACACTATGGGGCATGTTTACTAAACACCGTTGCTGTGCGGGTTCCCGTTAGTGTGCTGGTGCCATATAAGGAGTGGGCGGGCCAGGCAGAAAAAAGAAAAAAACCGGACCGTACGTGTGTGCGTCGCGCTAATGTGCAGGGCCCACATTAGCGCGTGGGAAGGCTAAGTGGGGCGCTGCTGCATAACCAAACAACAGAGCCGTAGTACAATGGTGAAGACACTGACCTATGGTGCAGGGGCCAGGGGTTCAAACCCCCATTGCGCTCAATGAAAAAGACCAGCTGAGGCATCAACGTTTATGGGCAAAAGTGGTGTAGGAGGTATATTGATTATGGGCGGCAGAAGGCGGCGCACTCTTTTTTTATACGGCATGAGGCGGCGCACTGTTCATTGTGGGCACGCTGATAAAATGGGGCAAAAGAAGGCGGCGAGCCTGTGGGCAGAAGGCGTCTCGCTGATGTGTGAGGGGGCAGCCCAATAATGGGAGGGATAAGTGGCGCGCTGATGTGCAAATAGCAGGAATGGAGCCATAGCACAATGGTTAAGACACTGACCACTCGTGCAGGCATCATGGGTTCAATTCCCTACAGTGCCCATTGAAAAAGACTAGCAGAGGCAGTATGTTTTATGTTGTGGAGTGCTGTAGGAGGCACACTAATTTTATTTTGTGATAACAACTAGAAAACGCACGCTCACAGCATGTTAACATAAGGCAGCCCATAAGGCACATGTGACAGTGCACCGTCCGCCAAGGCACCCTAGAATGTCCCCTATAGGGCAGCATGTATGTTGCGACACAGGATAATGTATAGTGCACCCTATATGGATGGCAACCATAAAGTGCTGTATACGGCGCCCCATAAAACGCCCTCAGAGGCACCTTATGGGTACAGTATGCTCAGGGTGTTATTGCTGGCAGCAACATATGTACAGTAAATTAAAAAGATGCTGTGAACGCCCCCATCACAGAACCCCACTGTGGGCTTGAACCCACGACCTCTGGCTGCACAGGGAGTGATGTAACCATTGGGCTACAACTCCATAGCTGTAAGCAAGCCCCTGGCTGGCTGCAGATAGCCTGCATGTCACCTCACAGACAGTCTGACGGTGTAAACAGGATAGGGTTAGGCCACACGTACCCATGATGCACTGCACATGCAAATTAGCTGTCCACAGATGGACACAAGATGGGTAATGCACCCCCACAGCACCTCGGCCCTGTTGGGGGGAGTGACCGGGTGCACCCACACAGCACCTCGGCCTGGTAGGGGGCACTGACCGGGTGTTTTACTGGCACAGAGTAGCTACACACCATTACATCGTGCGGGTTCTGTGCTCACCCTGAGTGTGCAATGAGGCGCCCAGGACCAGGTCCACAACACCTTCCATGGCTGATGGAGGCCAAGTGGGAGTTTCAAAGCAGTGTTAATGTGTAAGATAGCTAGTTTCTGCACAAACACCATGGATATCCCAGTCAGGCTCAGCACCCCCTGGGAACCCCCACCAGGGCCTCCCCCCCCAGCAGCAAACATGGTCCCCCATCAAGAGACCCACACTGTACCTCCCTGCAAAGGTGGCAGTAGAGGGCAACATCAACCCCAGTCCTGCTGAGGAATGAACACCACCCCACACAATAGCAGACAGACATAGGACCAGGATAAGGTAAGCTGCACCCCACCACCAAATATTCCCCTGCAGCAAGCCAATAGCCACTGCACCCTGCCAGCCATTCCAGCAAGACACATACCAGCTACAAACAGCCTGCTAGTTAGTCCATAGTGCATGTTCCCAATGGAGATACATGCACCCAGAATTGGTCTGCCAGCATACACAGCAAGCAGATAATTCAGTGACTGGGCCCCAAATAGAAACCCATATCTATCACATAAGAGAAATACTGTATAGCACTATGGGGGTGCCTAGCCATGCTGTGGTCACTGCACAGTCAGGGTGAGCGTGATCTCCCAGAAGGACATGCTTTGGCCACCCTGTCTGTGTAGGTGGTGGCCGGACACTACAATGTCCCTGCCAGTGCCCTATGCCCGGTGCAGATGCATCCTGGCCAGGTTACCCTGTCCTGGCTATACCCATGGTACCTTGCACCTCATTATGCACATTGGCAGGCCAATACTGGCAACAGTGCTGGCAGTGTGGGCTGTGGAAGGGGCTTGCAGCCAACACCCACTGTATAGCCAGACACACACTTCCACACCTATGCCATCATGGTGCTACTATTGAGGAAGTAATTAGCCTTGCCCACCAAACCGGTCCTGAGCACGGCAAGGCATGGATATGGTATGCAGTACAGCTGGGGTCACTCCCCAGGGTGGTAAACACCGTCAGAGGCCAGGCCTGGAGCACGCACCGCAAACACCTAACAGATTGTTCGGATGGGGTCAACTAGCAGTATGTGCGTAACGTATGGATATCTAGCTGCCTGTGCTCCTAGCAAACGTCTCAGAGCTGTGTACCGTATACCTCAGGTGTAGGGTGACATTGGTAAGTTATGCAAGTGCTAGTTTTGGGAGATGCATGCAGGGTCCAATGGTCTGCCTCTCCAGGAGACATTGGCCAATGAGGCCTGTGGGTGTGGGTGTGTCTGCCCTTGATGGCTGCTGCTTTACGGCACAGATTCCCAACTCCAGTCCAGGTTTGCATCACACTGTTCTGGTTTTCCTGCTGTCCCTCATGGATATGCATGAGCTACATCTACATACCATGGGTGTGGTGCATAGATATACAGCACAGGCATTTGTATGAGTGGCATCATGGAACCTGACTGGTGTGTGCCCCACCAGGACTGCATTTGGGTGATTCTGCTCTGGGTACTGGCCCTGTTCATGGTGTCTTTGCTCAGTGGGGTAAAAGATAGACGTATTGCCATTGCATATGTCCTCGCCAGGAAAGGTGTGCCCTTACTATCACCGTTTACTTGGGGGAAAAATATGTGGGCAAGATTGGCAGTTGCCCTAGTTGGGCTTTGAACCTGTGACCTTCTGCTCTTGCATGCAGTGTCTGTGTGCACTGCACCACTGTGTAGCCACAGATTGGGTGGATTCCCTGGCATGTCCATGACTGTGGATCCGGCTGTTGCAGTCTGTTGCAGTGGACGGTGGCAGCCTGCACATGGCTAGGCCTCTGTCTTCTGTCGCTAGCAGCCACTGCCCCCTGCACCACATGTACTCGTCCGCCAACATGCTGGCATGAGCTCCTCCCATAAAAAGCAGGTGACCTGATTGGAATGTGGCAGTACGGGACTGCATTTGGGGTACTTGGCTGTGGGTAATGCCCATTGTTGTGGTGTGTGTGCGTTGTTGGGTAAAATATGGGTGTTTTCCCCATGCTTATGTCCCCTGCAATACAGGGGTGTCTGCGCTATCTGTGTTTAGTGGTGGGTAAAATATAGGGACTGGGCTGGCAAGTGCCCCAGCTGGGCTTTGAACCTCTGACTCTCTGGTCCTAGAGGTACTGACTCTGTCCGCTTTACCACACTATGGCCACAGAGACAATGCAGCCCCTGGAGGTAGTGAGCCTGGCAGGATGGAGTCACAAACCCTGCTCTACGCTGTGGGCATATGCACCGTCTGGTGACAAACGTGCACATAAACCACAGAAATGACCACAGGAACTGGGGGAAACAATATCACCACGCTGGGCAACAGTGATATTAATGGGCAACCATAGCAAACACTCCCAGGACAGCTCCACAACAGGAAATGTTGTTTGGAAGAGTCTCCGCTCCGTAAACCCTTCCAAAATTCATTTCTTTTTTCTGGAGCTTTGTTGGGTGTGTTTTCTGTATTTGCCCATCACTATCACTGTTCCCCAGCTGAATTACTATTTTTAATAGTTCTGTTGTGGTCATTTCCTATTTTTATGTGCACTTTTGTGCTGTGCACATGTATCACACTGCTCACGTTTTGCTGGTTTCTCCGGTTTTCCTGTACATTGCTGACGGAAATGGTTTCTCTTCCCTTTAAATGCTTTCTACCGCGAGTGTTTCACTCGCGGTAGTTTTTACATGCAAATTCGGGCCCGATACTGTGCGGGGACCCTCTCCCCTCCCACTCTCCACCCATTGACCCCGTCCCTCCGCCCCTCCGGAGCCTTCCTCCGCCCTCCTTTAGCCGTTCCACGCCTCTATCGGACATTTGCGGGCCCGCACTTGTACGGGGCCCGTTGGTGTGCCACGTACCTGTGTGGGGGTGACACGCACGTGTGCGGGGTGTTTAAACGCGTTTATGCGCGTTTCAGTGGCACGTTGCCGTGCGCTATTTTGCGGCGCGCAAATTTGCAGACTTTAGTAAACATGCCCCTATGATAAAATGAGGAAAATAGTTAAGAAAAAACTAAAGGGAGCAGTTGTGAAGGTTAAAGATTTACATCAAGCATGGGTGGTGTTTAAAAATATTATCTTGGAAGCCCAGACCAGCTGTATTCCACGCTTTAAGAAAAGTGGAAGGAAGTCCAAAAAACTGCCAGCATGGTTTAAAGGTGAGGTCAGAGAGGCTGCTGTTGCCAAAAAAGCATCTTTCAGGAAATGGAAAAAGGAGCCAAATGATGAAAACTGGAAACATAAGCACTGGCAAGTTAGATGCAAGGCATTGATAAGGCAGGCAAAGAGAGAATTTGAGAATAAGCTTGCTGTGGAAGCAAAGACATATAATAAAGACTTTTTTCAAATACATTTGTAGCAAAAAACCTGTGAGAGAGTCAGTTGGACCATTAGATAATAGAGGGGTGAAAGAAGCACTAAGAGGGAACAAGGCCATAGCGGAGAGACTGAATGAATTCTTTGCTTCGATCTTTAGTGAGGAAGAGGTAGGGATGTAACCCATGATTGAAATGGTATTTCAAGGTGATGCCGAAGAATTGAAAGACATATAGATAGAACCAGGAAGATGTATTACAACTATTTGATAAACTAAAGAGTAGCAAATCACCTGGACCGGATGGTATACATCCAAGGGTATTGAAAGAAGTAAAATATGAGATTGCAGACCTAGTATTAGTAATCTGTGAACTATCATTAAAATCATCTGTAATATCTGAAGATTAGAGGATGTCCAATGTAACACCAGTTTTTAAAAAGGGTTCCAGGGGTGATCCAGGAAACTACAGAACGGTGAGCCTGACATCAGTACTGGGAAAAATGGTAGAAACTATTATAAAGAACAAAATTACTGAACAAGTAGATACTCATGGCTTAATGGGAGACAGCCAACATACTTTAGCCATGTTTTTTGAAGATGTGAATAAACAGGTAGACAAAGGTGAGTCTGTTGATATAGTATATCTGGATTTTCAGAAAGCCTTTGACAAGGTTCCCTCATGAGAGACCTTTGGTGAAATTAAAATGTCATGGGATAGGAGGCAGTGTACTATTGTGGATCAGGAACTGGTTAAAAGATAGAAAGCAGAGGGAAGGGCTAAATGGCCAATTTTACCAATGTAGAAAGGTGAATAGTGGAGTACCCTGGGATCTGTGCTGGGTCCGCTGCTTTTTAACATATTCATTAATGACCTGGAAATGGGAATAACAAGTGAGGTTACCAAATTTGCAGATGACACAAAAATATTTAACGTTGTTAAAACCCATGAGGATTGTGAAAAACTGCAAGAGGACCTTGATAAACTGGAAGACTGGGCATCAAAATGGCAGATGAAATTTACTGTGGACAAGTGCAAAGTTATGTATCTAGGAAAGAATAACCCAAACTATGGTTACATGATGCAAGGTTCCACATTAGGAAACACCACCCAGGAAAAAGATTTAGGCGTCATCGTGGATAACATGTTAAACCCTCTGCTGAGTGTGCAGCGGTCGCCAAGAGAGCAACTAGAATGCTAGGTACCATAATGAAAGGAATGGAAAATAAAACAAAAGATATTATAATGCCTCTATATCGTTCCATGGTGAGACCGCACCTTGAACATTGTGTGCAATTCTGGTCGCCGTATCTTAAAAAGGATATAGCGTTATTAGAAAAGGTACACAGAAGAGCCACCAAAATGGCAACCAGGATGGAAGGATACCCCTATGAAGAGAGGCTAAAAAGGTTAGGGCTCTTCAACCTGGAAAAGAGACAGCTGAGGGGAGATATGATAGAGTCTATAAATTAATGAATGGAGTGGAACAGATAAACATAGATTGATTGTTTATGCCATCAGAATATAGAAAGACTAGGGGACATGCAATGAAGCTACAGGATAACCTATTTAAGATTTATAAGAGAAAATATTTTTTCACTCAACGTGTAATCAAACTCTGGAATTTGCTGCTGGAGGATGTAGTAAAAGATGTTAGTGTAGCCGGGTTTAAAAAAAGGTTTGGACAAGTTCTTGGAGGAAAGGTCCATAAACTATTATTAAAGAGGACCCAGGATATCCACTGCTTGCCCCAGTACAAGCATTGTGGAACCTGTATCTTCTGGGGAAACTGGTAGGTACTTGTGACCTGGATTGGCCACTGTTGGAAACAGGATACCTGTCTTGATGAACCTTGGTCTGACCCAGTATGGCATTTCTTATGTTCTTCCAGTACAGGCCTGTGCTCAAGCGCTGCCATGTCCCACCCCCTCTGATGCAAAATTTCTGTTAGAGAGGGCGGAACACAGTAGGGCTTGAGTGTGGGCCTGAAAGACCTTTAGCCCGCTGCCACTCCCAGATTCTGCCCTCCTAGGTAGGTACCTAGGCAGCCTAGTGGAAGAGCTGGCCCTGATTTGAAATGTATGTGGAAGCGGATGGGGAGCCAAAGTAATAACTCAAGGAGAGTGGTTACATGGTCATAGAGACACTGAAGCAAGGTGAGTCTATAGTTGCCAAGTTACCCAATTCAGAAGCAAGATATTTTTGCTAGTTCTGTTTTTAAATTTCAATTGCAATGCAGTGTAGTCTTTGTAGTCGCTGATTTTACCCATTGGAATCCACACTGCAGGTCCCATAATTCATCAGAATGAGATTGTCAGAAATCCAGGACTGGCTTAAAATCTCACTCCTGGAAAAGGATGTTGGCAATTCTGTGAGTTGTGCAGCTGAATTCTGAAGAGATTCCATGCAGAAAGATAATGTAGCAGGCAAGACGCGCGCTCCAATAGTTTATGTGGGAAGTGATAAGAGCAGGTGAACATTTTGGTAGCATGTTCAGAAGGGCAGGAACAGGTTTTTCTCTCTGATGAAACCGTGAAAGTCAGTAAACCCTGAAAGTGAAATTGTGTATCTTTTTTTTCATACTGGGTCAGACCAAAGGTCCATCAAGCCCAGCGTCCTGTTTCCAACAGTAGCCACCAGATCACAAGTACCTGACATATCCCTAAAGTAGCTAGTTCCATGCTACATATCCCCAAGGATAAGCAATGGGTTGAAGTGCCTGCGTTTGGATTGGATTTCATCATTGTGCCTGTTACCATGGCGCAAACCAACGGCGCCGCAGAGGGTGGAGTCCAGTACCAAGTCAGAGGGCAAGATGGCCGCCGCCATTGGAGCCCTTGCTGACCTGTGCGATGGAGCTTCTGCTGGAGGAAGGTCTGGAGGGGGCAGAGCTGCTTGTGAAGGAGTCGCTGCAGGGGAAGGAAGCCCAGGAACAGAGCGACTATGGATGGAGGCCCAAGAGGGTGCATCCAGGGCCATGGGAATCGCCGGCAGATTACAAGAGGCCATGTGGGGAACCGCATGGTCCTGAGCAGCACCGGCATGGTCCTGAGAGTCGGCGGAGATCCTGGAGGTCATGCCTTTGTGATTTTCTGGCATGGGGGACATTTTTTGCGCAGTGAGCGCAGTCCTCAACACTGTGCGAGACGCAGAGGCAGCGGAGGCACAGGTCATGTGAGTCTGTGGAATTCATTTTGCCTGGAGCAGCAGGGGCATGTCTTAAAACCCTGGTTTAGGCCTACCTTGATTTGAAGATTCTTTTGTGGTCAGAAATCCCGTAGATGTTCGTTTTTTTGTAGATGTTGCTTCAGGAGGGTAGGAGAAGTCCATCTTGCTGGCAAGACGGAAGAGTGTAAAGTGACTTGCTAGAGGCGGGCCTAGGGGTAGGGCCAAGGGTGCTCATGCTCAGAAGGGCTAAGTCCTTCTGAGCTATGGAGAGTACTTCCATCTTCAGCGCTGTTGGATGACGTCACAAGGTGTGCTAACTTATCCTGCTGTCCACGGAGAACTCCCGTTACAGGTTAGTAACCTCATTTTCCATGCTAGTGTATCCCCAGGGATAAGCAATGGTTTTCTCTTGGATGACCTTAATAACTGTTTCCGGACTTTTCCTCCAGGAATTTGTCCCAACCTTTTTTTAAACCCAGCTACACTACCTGCTTTTACAACACTTGCCAGCAATCAGTTCCAAAGACTAATTATATTTTGAGATAAAAATAATTTTCTCCTGTCTGTTTTAAATCTACTACTTTGTAACTTCATGGCAATCCCTTATTTTTTTTTCTGAAAGAGTAAACAGTTCATTCCATGTTCCCATTTCACTCCACTCTCTCATTTTAATAGACCTCCAGACATCCTATCTCCAAGCTGAAGAGCCTAACCTCTTTAGCCCTTCCTGACAGGGATGTTGTTCCATCCCCTTTATTATTTTGGTCACTCTTCTCTGTACCTTTTCTAATGCTGGTATATCTTTTTTGAGATCAAGAGGTAAAAAACGGCTTTTGTGAGGTCTCAGTAACGAAAGGTCCAAATTGGACCCTTTGTCACCACAGCAAAATGTTTGCTCTCAAGGAAACTGAAACCTTCATCACCAAAATCAGGAAGGAGTCCTGTAATCAGTAAAGGTATGTACAACGGAAGAAATTAAAATGGAGGGTGACTTCTGTTACAGTGCAAGTCTCTATTTTAAAAGAGAGTGGATGAACTGGAGCAAAGGGCTTCCCAGTTAGAAGATACCAAGTCACTGTTACAGGACAGAGTGAAATCATGAATAGTATGTGGAGCAGGGGCTGTCTCTTACGTGTTTATGGACAGCACTGCTTATGCCTAATACAAATGATAAGTAGTAATGGTACTGATTAACTTGAAAAGGGCTGTGGTCAAAGCAGCTAGCTACATTTAAAAGGGTTTTGGGACAAATTCCTGGAGGAAAAGTAAAAAAAACATTATTAGCCAGGTAGACTGGGAAAGCCACTGCTTATACTATGGAGTGAGCAACAAGGAATAGATCTACTTTTTGGAATCAGCTGAGTACTCCTAGTGATCTCGACTGGCCACTGTCAGAAGCAAGATCCTGGCTTGATGAACCCTTAATGCCAGCCAGCATGGCACATACGTTTTTAGGACTGAAAAACCCCCCCAGCATACCTTCCCAGATCACCAGTAGCAAGAAATACCCAAGACCCAGTAGCGGTTTGTATCTTGACATACCATCAGCTATTGAAAATCCCGGAAAAAGTCAAGATACAGGCCCAGGAAGTGTGTGAGGACAGAAGCCAGTGTAAATAAGAGACAATTTTCAAACTACCTGCTTTGGAACAAAGGCTGCAGACCTTTGGATTTTGTTACCAGGTTTCAAAAAAGAAAGTTTATGCGTGCTTTCACTTTAAATATGGCTCAATAATAATACCCCCTGGGTATTTTGCAAACCACCTCTGCTTCCTGTGAAGTGTATGTGCATTTCTGCACCTCTGGATGTGCACACGCCCCTAGGGGTGCCTTTGGAACTGCAGTCAAACAGGACTCCCATTGTGGAACGACAAGGTTACTGTTAGTTGGAGGAAGGCTCAAGTTTTAGAACCTGCTATTTACCCACGCAAATTCCTTTGAAAATATTCTTAACAAATTTTAAACATCTGAAGATCCAAAACAGCTGAAAGATTATAAAACAAATTGGAGACTCGGTGATTCAAATGTGCGGAAGGAGACAAATGGAAAATTTATTTTTATTATTTATTTAGTATACATTTGTATACCGCTACTTCCAGCGATCAGCAGCGGTTTGAACTAGGATAAGACCAGGGGGGTCAATATCCATAACCATTTTATCCAAATAGCAGATAGGTGGTGCTGACTGGGGCTATCCCGCAATTTTAGCAGCGCTGCTGAATAACTTAGACTGCCTCGGCAGGGTCTGATACTGCTGGGACAGGCTGTGGATGGAGTGAGGAATTACCTGGACAGCGGCGATATTCAGACCACTATCCACATACCTATATGCATTGTTAGGACTGCCCTAGCTTTATCTGGACAGTGGTCTGAATTAAGCCACTATCTGGCTAGTACTGGCAGTCATAGAATTATCCGGATATTCAGTACCAGCACTATCCGGAGGACCAACGCTGAATATCTGGATTTTTTAAACTGCCGTGACCAATGTTTAAAGAAAGAAAGAAAGAGCTGGCTGCAGTGGCTGGATATTGGCTCCCTGTGAATTGGCGAACTCTAATTCTGGCTAAAAAACTATAGACTTGTTTTCAATTTTCACTGTCATTATAATCTTAAAAAGGGTCTTTATATTTAACAGGTTTTTATACTACTTTATCATTTAGTCGAAGCTCTTTCCATTGTAACTTAAACTTAGTAATGTTCATTAAATAGAGACAATGATAACTTTGATTCTTCTGAGCAATGGAGGGTAAATGAGTTGCCCAAGGCCAGTGCTCTAACCATTAGGCTACTCCTTCACTTATATAGCTTCAGGAACAAGTTTCGATAAAAGCTGTTCTAACTGGAGATGATCTGAGCGTAACTGACAGATTTAGGAAGCAGGGCCAGTGCAAGGGTTTTGGGATCCCTAGGCAAAACTTCAGCCTTATGCTCCCCTCCCTGAGATCATCGCAACACCACCCCTCCTGCAAACAATCCTGTAAAAATGTGTAATTGGACATCATACTTTTAAATATTAAAATTTGCTTTGTATGTCTGCGTGTGACTACTCTCCTTGCAGATAAAAGAATGTGCTGATGGTTTGAAGGATCTACTGTTTTGCTTTGATTACTGCTGTTCTTTGCTGCCCCTCAGAAGCTGCCGCCCTAGGTCACTGCCTGTCTTGACTAATGGTTGAGCCGGCCCTGTCAGGAAGGATTCCTGAGTTGGTTCCATGAAGCTCGCATAGTTTGAGAGTTTTGGTTCTACAGGCACAGCTTTGTTATTTGGAGGCCGTGAACTCTAGCTGTGGGGTAAGACACTTACTGTAAAACCAAAACCAGTCGTGTGTAACATCTTTAAGCAATATGACAAAGCATTCAAAGATTTCCTGTGAAATGTTACAGGCAGATGGAGAATGCATCATAGTAATATTCAGGCTTTATGGAAATCTCACAGATATGTGGGTTTTTTATGGTAACTCTTTAGACCAAATCAGACTCCCAAATAAATCCATGCCTGCACACCCCAAACTCTCAAATGCACACGTTTCAAATGAACCGACTCACAGTTAATCTCCCCAAGCCTTTGGGTATGCGTTTATACTTCATTAACTTAGCTATAAAAATAGCACAATCAGTACTGGTCAATTTCATTTTAAAAATGACACAATACATGTATATATAATATCAAAGTACACTGAGGTAACCATTAGAAGGAGGGTCCTAGCCGCAGGGCTGCTGTCAGCCTAACTAACAGGGAATAAAAGACAAGGATCTTGGACTGGCAGCGAGCAGATCACAAGGGCTGGAATTAGAGCTAGAATTTGCAGACAGTGGTGGCTCTATCATGAGGCCGTGTGGCAAATTGTGGGAGTGGAAAAAAGTGCCCCCAAATACCCCTGCAGCGGTGTCCTCACTTGGCTTCTAATCAGTCCTAAACACCTGATTCAATAACTTCATTACACCCTGTTGCGGCCGCAGGGCTGGATGGCAAGTAACAGTGATAAAACACAAAAAAGATGGTGAACCTGGGAGATGGCGTGTGCGCCACTGACAGCTATGTCCATCTCGCCCCCCTCAGACTTCCTGTTTTTGAGGGTAAGACCAGCAAAAGCTGTCAATGGCATGCACACAAAGTGCTGGGCTCTGTACCTTTCTTGTATTTTATCACTAATGCTGCACGTCCAGGCAGGCGGTGGAGGTAGCAGCAGGGGTGAGAGAGATGGCAAATGGAAACATGGAGAAGAGATACTGTATTGGAGGGGATGGAATTCTCTATCCTCTTATTCACCCCTCCCATGCAATGGGAATAGTGAGATGCTGGAGAGAAGAAAAGGGCATGGGGAGAGGCTGGCCATAGGAAGGAGGATAGGGGCATGGGGGAATAGGAAGATGGGCAGATGGTGAACTTGGGAGGGGAAGTAGAAAGGAAGAGAGGGGGATGCAGGCTATGGGGGGGCATTAGGAAGACAGATGGGAGATGCTGGATAGAGGGGGGAGAGAAGAGACACTGGATGTAAGAGAGAAGAAAGAGAGCGAGAGAAGAAAGAGAGAGAGAGAGAGAAAGAAAGAAAGAGGAGAAACTGGATTAAGGGTGGGACAGAGAGGAGATGCTGGAAGGAGAGAGGTTAGACTAGAAATAAGAGGATAGGGAATGAGAGGGCTGGGTTGAGGGAAAGAAATGGCAATCTGCAGGTAGATGTGATAAAGCATAGTTACTCACCTGTAACTCAGGTGATCTCCGGGAACAGCAGGAATTTAGTCTTCACATATAGGTATCATTGGTACCGACGGAGCCTGCGTGGGACCGCTCCCCAGCATCCACTTAGAAAGCTTTTGGGAGCATCCACAGCGCCTGCGTACTGCCTTCCAGCCTTTCCCAACGTGCCTCTCTCCAGTTGAGTTTTAAAGCTGAGACAAAGAGAGAGAGGGAACGGAAAGAGATAGAGAGATACAACTCCTAGGGCGAGGTGGGTGGGTGTGAAGACTAAATTCCTGCTGTTCCCGGAGACCACCTGTTACAGGTGAGTAACTATGCTATCTCCAGGAAACAAGCAGGAATGTAGTCTTCACATATGGGGACTCCCTAGCTTTAGATGCCAGGGAGAGACCCCAGAAGTTGTGTACCCCTGTGAAAGGGCTCCACTTCCCCCCATGGATCTCTGGCAGCCAACCAGGGATGGTTGGTAGGAGTTGATTAAGTATGGAACAGGTGTTGGAGAACAGCCTGACCAAACAAGGCATCCTGGCAGGAGTCTTTGCCCAAGCAGTAATGGGCTGTGAAGGTATGAACCGAAGCCCAGGTGGCTGCTCAACAGATGTCGTCGATAGACACAGAGTGTAGATGAGACATTGAAGCTGCCATGGCTCTCACATTGTGAGCTGTTATATGGCCCTCCAGAGGAAGGTTCTTACTTTGATAGGCAAAGGACATACACTGAGCAATCCCAGTTTGAACAGTGTTCTCTTGCAGACTGGAAGTCCCAAATGAGAAGGATCAAAAGCAACAAAGAGCTGAGAGGACTTTCTATGTTGCTGTGTTCTTTGTAAGTAAAAGGCTAAAGCTCTTTTACAAGTCCAGGAATGAAGATTTCTTTCTGCGTTTGATGCATGAGGCCTTGGAAAGAACACAGGTAGGTAGACCGCTTGGTTTAGATGAAAAGGCGAGACCACCTTTGGCATAAAGTGTGGATGAGTCCTAAGGACTACCTTGTCATGATGGAACCTTGTATAAGGTGGATCAGCCACTCGTGCTTGCAACTCACTAATGCGGCGTGCTGATGTGGATTGCAATGAGAAAGATAACCTTCCAAGAAAGGAATTTCAAGGAGAGGTAGTAGCTAAGGGTTCGCAAGGTGGCTTCATGAGCTAACCAAGAAACCAAGTTTAAGTCCTCATGCCACAGGTGCTGGCCTAATGGGAGGATTAGTTAGCAGAAGGCCTCTCATAAATCTTGCTATAAGAGGAATGGGAGGAAATAGGGTGTCCATTTAAGGGCTTGAAGGAAGCTGCAATAGCACTCAAATGGACTCTCACTGAGTTAGTCTTAAGTCCTGCATTGGATAAATGAAGGAGATACTTCAGTAATGATTCCAGAGGTACCGCAAGGGGGTTACGACCCTTCTGTGAACACCTATGGTGAACCTTTTCCACTTGAAAGCATAAGAGCGTCTTGTGGAAGGCTTCCTGGAAGCATAAAGGATATCCTTTACTGACTGAGAAAGGTTAAGATCATGAAGATCTAGGCCTTCAGCAACCAAGCTCTGAGATGCAGAGACTGGGGATTAGGATGCCATAACATTCCGTCCCTCTGGGATAGGAGATCTGGAGCAGACCCTAACTCCAGGGAGGGAGCTTGAGAGAGATGTAGAAGCAGAGGATACCACACTTGCCGTGGCCAATGTGGAGCTATGAGAATCTATGGCCTCTGTCCTCTCTGAAGCTTGAACAGGATTTTGGGAATTAGGGGAATGGGTGGAAAGGCATACAGGAAATCTTGACCCCAGTAAAGGAGGAAAGCATCCCTGGCCTGAGAGCCCTGAGCAGGAATTCTGGAACAGAACCGGGGAAGTTTGGCATTCCATGGACTTGCAAAGAGGTCTATGTCCGGGGTTCCCCAAATTTGAAAAATCTTGGCCACCTGGTCTGCATGCAGAGACCACTTGTGTAGAAGCAGTACTCGACTGAGTCTGTCTGCCCAAGAGTTTTGTATGCCTGGAAGATACACTGCCAGGAGATGAATCTGAAGCTCTCTGGTGAGCGCCCATAGTCGCAAAGCTTCGTTGCAAAGCGACAGAGAGCCTGTTTCTCCCTACTTGTTCACATAGAACATGGCTACTTGATTGTCCGTATGAATGAGGAACTGTCTTGTAGCTGAGCAGGGTGTGGAACACTCAAAGAGCCAAGGAAGATTGCTCTGAACTCCAAGAGATTGATATTGTAGATGAGTCTCCTGTGGAGTCCAAGTGACATTGGGTGGAGAGGTCTTGCAAATGGCCCCCCCGACCAACCCATTTGGTGAAGCAGCATCTGTTGTGAGGGGGGGAAAGGGTTGCCTGGGAGTCAAGGGTTGTTGAAAAGGGGACCCCAGCAACAAGGTTTGAGTGCGACCTGCCACCGATTGGAGGGTCCAAAATAAGCGCGACTTTCTGTTTTGCCTCTTTTGTCCTGACAGGCACCCTGATGCCGGGGTCCCATTGAGGGGATAAAGGTCCCACTGGGATCGCTCTCCATCATGGAGGCGAGCCATAAGGGACCACATGCACGGGTAGATTGGCCCGATATCGTGAACCTGTACTGCTGTAGGCATTTCTCCGCGGGCAGTGAAGATGAGGTTTTAGCACGGGCCTGAAAAAGCTAAACTGCATGCACCATGCAGAAGACAATGGGCATGGGGAAGATAGGCAATTGCCCTTTTGGTATCCAGCAAGGATCCTATGAATTATAGAGACTGATTGGGATTTGGACTGGATTTTGGGACGTTTTATGACAAGACCCAAATACTGGAGGACACAGCATTGTGCAAGATAGGGCGGTACTGGCCTCTGCTTTCTGATGGGGCCGCGAATGGAGCCCAGATCCTGTCGAAGTAGGGGCAGATGGGAAGTATCGGCTAGAGTGCGGGAGAAA
This sequence comes from Ichthyophis bannanicus, assembly GCA_033557465.1. Lineage (NCBI taxonomy): Eukaryota > Metazoa > Chordata > Amphibia > Gymnophiona > Ichthyophiidae > Ichthyophis > Ichthyophis bannanicus. The sequence goes on from CM066045.1 coordinate 63,546,034, forward strand.
TGCTGCTACACAGGCCATGCATGTCGTGAACACTCTTGGTGTACTGAGGCAAGGCCCAAAAGGAAGACACCACTGTATATAGGTAGTGCCTTTCTTTTGAAAAAAGGGAACCAAAGGTCAAGCTTTTCTTGTGAGTTGGGATGGGAATGAGAACATGAATGTACGGGCATCCTTGAAATTTAGAGAACAACGCCACTCCTGACTCCTGAAGGTATGGCAGCAAGAGTTCCTAAAGAAATCATCTTGAATTCTCTCTTCTGAACAAGAAATTTGTTCAATTCTCTGAGGTACAAAATAGGTACGGTATCCCCCTGTATTCTTTGGGATAAGGCAATAGGGGGAGTAAAAACCCCTGTAACCTGTTGACTGGACTGGGCACTTACTTCTTCTATGGCCCCCTTGGGCACGAAGCATAGTGACCTCTTGATCTAACGGTTGATTTGAGGAGAGGTCCTGAGAATGGAAATGGCTCTTACCATGGGTGGAAAAGGGGCATTGCACAGGACGTGCAGTTGTTGTACCCATCTCTTATTAATGGAGGAGTGGTCCACTGCTCTCTGACTGTTATCTGCCTCCCAACTGGGCGGCAAAAGTGACCTAAACCTTCCTGGAATAGGTGGAAGGCTCTGGTCCATGTCAGGGCCAGTGTGACAGCTAAGTTCTCTCTAGTATGAAAGTCAAGGGACTTGTGGAGGCTGAGACTGCTGGGGAGACAGTTGACGGCTTAGCAGTCTGTCGCTTTCCTTTGTTTAGGTGAGTGCTGACCTTTCCGGGCAGGGCTGACCTGACAGAATGTCCCTGCTGGGAATAAAAGGGATAAAACCTCTTCTTTTTTGATGAAGAAAGGCTTCTTGGAAGACTTCTTCTCGCAGGATCAGCTGTGGCTTTTTGGATAACATAATCCAAAGTGGAGGTTGTCAGCATCCAAAACCGCATTGGCCTTTTCTTGCCCAAAGCTTTAACCAAACAGGTTTCTCAACCAGTTACACAGAAATATTGGCCTCCAGTTTTGTTCTTGTACCCAGGAGCTCCAAATTAGATGCCTGTGAGCCAGGCAATTCTACTCCGTGACCCCTATGCAATGGGCAGAGGTTCTGCCGGATGCACTCAAAAACAATATGACTCGAAAAGTTGACACGGTTGACAAATTTAGAAACACTCATGGGCATGTTCTGTGGACACAATGGTGCAGAAACTCCTGTCTTCTAGTCCTCAGGAAGCACAAGAAGGGCTCAAAACCTCGACATCCCCCTGTAAATATTTACCTTCAGGATACATTCCAATAGATATAAAAATATTGCAGAGCACTGATCCTGGGCGCCCAGAAAGCCCATGGAAGCTTGGGCAACGTACGACGTCCAAAACAGCATCCAAAAGTTCTGCGACTCACCGTACGAGGATTAGAAGTGGCGGTCTCCTTTGCTACTCGCTTGCGAATCCTTCTCCAATAGTCCTGATTCCACTATCTAATAGAGTGGTGAGGGAAGATGAGTATTCATGGAGAACCAGGAACCAAGGAGGGGACCTCGGTAAATAGTATCCAGTCTATCAAGAGGTGAGAACGAGAGAGTGGTAAAGAGGCGGCTCCCACATCACATCCCTTTAGCATGACATCATGGCAAGATCGATCAGGGATGTGGTACGAGTAGACTGCCTCTTCTAGGGAGCTTTGGGATATTGTACAAATTTCCAACTCCTTTGCTCTGGGGGCTCTGATTCAGAGGGAGCCACAGTAAATGGATAGACACTCGAGCCGATCCTCATCTTAATGAAGACTCGAAAAGGAAATACTCTTCTGGAGGAGACATCCTGTGGCTTAGGTGAGGAAGGCTGCCACTTGGGAGGGAAAGTATTCCTGCGCGACCAGAACTGATCAGAATTCCCATCAGATTCCTCTGAGCGATTCAAAGTACCATCTGTTTCCGGGATGCTCTGGCAGAGCCCGATACCCGTACCGACCGCCCCCGAAGTCGGTACCGCCGAAGTAAGCAGTACCGGAACGTATCAGTGACAAAGGCGGTATTGACAATGCGTACTGGGTGACCGCAATGCGGACAGCCGGTATGTCGATGGCCGATGTTGTCGGTACCGTTTACCGATACCGGTGCCGGGGTCAGGTGCCGGTACAGGCTGAACTGTCTGAAGTGGTTACGAGGGTGTCGATGCCGCAAGGAGAGGACGCCAGACTGCGTTCAATGCCAGGAATCTCTGGTCTATCGACGCTGACGATGCCTGGATGTCGGCGTACGGAGAAAACAGCCGGGTACCCCAGAGACAGGGCACCAGTAGTTCTTGCCGAGGTCGAGGCTTGAGACCATCCTGGATCCCCGCTTAATGCTTTGGAAGCCGAAGCATCCGGACGGGGCAATTGTGCCGGTGCAAAAGTCCTCAAGGGCAACGCCAGGGGCATCTCGATGCTTAGAAGGAGATCTACCCTTTGCGGACCGGCTGGACTTGTGTTTAGTTACATGGAGATCCACGGGAGGAAGAGGAAGCCCTGGAAGACGTCGATGGACACCGAGGCTGCAATAGAGGGAAACAGGGTACTGAGCTTAGCAGACTCAGTTCTGCCGACCTCTTTTAGACATCATGGCACAGGCCATACATTCGGAGATGGAGTGGTCAGGACCTAAACATTTTAGGACACCACTCATGGTTGTCGGTGGACGGAGATGGTACCGCCACACTTAGTGCCACTTTTTGACACCCGAAGAGGGTTATTTCCATTGTGGAGGAACTTTGGGCCTAAGGGCCCCAAAAAGGCGCAGTGCACGTGGGAAAAAAAAGTACTAAATATATATATATATATATAGATATATGTTTTTTTTAGAAAAGAAAAAAAGAAACAACCGGCGGTACCAGTAGAGTGTCGAAGCAGGCAGACGCGACCCACAAAAAAGGAAGGGCAATAAGGAGAATTTTCTGTCGGTGACAGGAAACAACGACCTGCGGAGACTCAGCGGAAAAACGAAGAACTGGAGAGAGGCAGTTGGGAAAAGGCGGGAAGGCAGCACACAGGCACTGTGGGATGCTCCCAAAAGCTTTCTAATTGGACGCTGGGGAGCGTTCCCGCGCAGGCTCCGTCGGTTACTGACGATAGCCATATGTGAAGACTAAATTCCTGCTTGTTCTTGGAGATAAAGAGGAAGCTTGAAGGACTGTATAGTAAAGATGGAGTGAAATCTGAGTGGACAGAGAGACTAGAAAAATAAATGGAAGAAAGTTGAAAGGCAAAGATCAATGTCAGATGATGAAGGGGAGGAAGTGAAGAAGACAGGAGGGGAGGAGAAGAAGCAGGCAAATGGGAGTGGAGACCCTGGAGAGAGACCGAGAGTTAGGAGACGACAGAGGAAAGTAGAAACCGGAGACTGGATGCAAAACGATTAGGAAACTAAAAGCGGCAGTCAACAAAAGTAGAAAAAATAATAGTATTTGTAATGTCGTGATTGGACTATGTCAGTTTTTGGAGTTTATATTTGCTATCTTAATGTTTGACACAGTACGAGGGATAAATGGTATCCTCGTACTGTGCAAACACTTAAGAGAGCAAATATAAACTCCAAAAACTGACATAGTCCAATCATAAAATTACCCAAATACTATTATTTTTTCTACTTTTCTTGACTGCCGATTGTATTTTCATAATCGTTTTGCATACAGTCTCCGGTTTCTACTTTCCTCGGTCTTCTCTAATCTCTCTCCTCTCCAGGGTCTCCAAATCAATTTGCCTGATTCTTCTCTCCCCTCCTGTCTTATCACTTCCTCCCTTCATCATCTGACATTGATCTTTCCCTTTCAACGTTATTCCAATTATTTTTCTGTCTATCTCTGTCCAATCAGATTTCACTCCATCTTACTATACAGTCTTCAAGCTCCTCTTTATCTCCAAGAACAAGCAGGAATGTACTCTTCACATATGGATATCGTCAGTAAGTACCGACGGAGCCTGCGCTGGGAACGCTCCCCAGCGTCCAATTCGGGAAAGCTTTGGGGGAGCATCCCACAGTGCCGTGTGCTGCCTTCCCGCCTTTCCAAAATGCACTCTCTCCAGTTATCGTTTTCCGCTGAGCCAGCAGGTCGTTGTTCACCTGTCACCACAGAAAATTCTCCTTATGGCCCTTCTTTTGTGTGGTCAGCTGTCTGCCTTCTTCGACACTCTACTGGTTACGCCGGTTTTTCTTTTTTTCTTTTCTCAAAAACACAATATATATATAATAATTATCTATATTTAGTACTTTTTTTTCCACGTGCACCCGGCGGCCTTTTTGGGCCTTAGGCCCAAAGAGTTCCTCCACAATGGAAAATACCCTCTTCGGTTTTCAAAAGTTGCACTAAGTGTGGCGGTACCATCTCCGTCACCGACAACCATGAGTGGTGTCTAAAATTTTGTAAGGTCCGGACCACTCCATCTCCGAAAAAAATTTGTTTGGCCTGTGCCATGATGTCTAAAAAGGTCGGCCAGAACTGAGCTGCTAAGTTCAGATACCCTGTTTCCCTCTGATGGAAGCATCGGTGGCCATCGGACGTCTTCCAGGGCTTCCTCTTCCCTCCCGTGGATCTACAGGTAACTAAACACAAGGTTCCAAGCCGGTCCTCAAGGGTTAGATCTCCTTCTAAGCATCGAGATGCCCCTGGCGTTGCCCTTGAGGATTGGCCACAGGCAAAATTGCCCCGGCCGAGAGGCTTCGGCTTTCCAAAGCATTATCGGGGATCCAGGATGTTCTCAAGGCCTCGACATCGGCAGAAACTCCTGGTGCCATGATCTGGCGGTACCGGCTGTTTTCTCCCGGTACCGACCATACAGGCATCGGCAGCGTCGATAGACCAGAGATTCCGGGCTATTGAACGCAGTTCTGGCGGCTCTCCTTGCGGCATCGACACCATCGGAACCGCGTCAGACAGGTCAGCCTGTACCGGCAATGACCCCGGGCACCGGTATCGAGTAACCGGTACCGACAACATCGGCATCGACATCGGTGTCCGCATTGCTGTCACCCAGTCATGCAATACAATTTGGCACTGATACTCTGGTACTGATTACTTTCCGGTACCGACTTCGGTCGGTACGGGTATTCGCGGCTCTGCAAGAGCATCCGGACAGATGGTACTTTGAATCCTCAGAGGGAATCTGAGGATTCTGACAGTTCTGTCGCTATGCAGGAATACTTCTCCCAGTGGAGCCTTCCTCACCTAAGCACAGGATGTCTCCTCCCCAGAAGATATGTCCTTTCAGGACTTCATTAGAGAGGTGGCTCGAGGTCTATCCATTACTGTGGCTCCCGAATCAGAGCCCAGAGCAAAGGAGTTGGAAATTTTACAATATCACAAAAGATCCTAAAGAGGCAGCGACTCTACCCATTCCATGAGATCTTGCATGATTGTCATGCTAAGGAATGTGGGAGACGCCTCTTACCACCTATCCTCACTCTTGTAGACTGTATACTATGTACCGAGTTCCCTCCTTGTCCTGGTTTCCAGAAGGACTCAGCTGCCTCACCACTTCTGTCGTAGTTAATCAGCTAGGATGGAGGATCAGGAGTGCAAAAAGAGACACGCCTCTAATCCTAAAGGACGTGAGTGGCAGAATTTTGGCTGCTTTGGGACGTCGTACTTTCCAAGCTTCCATGCTTTTCTGGGCCCAGGATCAGTTCCTATATTTTATATGGGAATGTTCCTGAAGGAAATTTACAGGGGATTTAGAGGTTTTGAGCCCTCTTCTTCATGAGGATAGACGACAGGATTTTCTCACATTAGTCAAACATGCCCAGGATGTTGCTAAATTTGTCAACCGTGCAACTTTTGACTGTTTTGAGTGCATAAGCAGAAACTCTGACATGCCCATAGGTGCACGTAGGAATGCCTGGCTCCCAGGCATCTAATTTGGAGCTCTGGGTACAAGACAAACTGGGCAATATTTCCTTGTACTGGTGAGGAACCGGTTTGGTAAAGATTGGCAAGAAAAGGCCAATGAGTTGGATGCTGACAACTCCACTTTGGATAGGTTATCCCCAAGCCACAGCTGATCCTGCGAGAAAGAAGTCTTACAAGGGAAGACTTTCTTCTCAAAAAAGAAGAGGTTTTATCCCTTTTATTCCCAGCAGGGGCCATTCTGCAGGTCAGCCTGCCCGGAAAGGTCAGAAACCACCTAAACAAAGGGGAAAGCAAAGACTGCGTAAGCCTCAACTGTCTCAGCAGTCTCAGCATCCACAAGGCCTTTGACTTTCATCTAGAGAACTTAGCTGTCATGGCCCTGAATGGCCCGCGAGCCTTCCCCCCTTGCCAGGAAGGTTATGTCACTTTGACCCAGGTGGTGAGCAGATAAAAGCAGAGCAGTGGACACTCTTCCATTATAAAGAGGGGTACAAACTGCACTTCCTGTAGCATGCCCAATTTAACCATGGTAAGACAGTTCAATTCTCAGGGACCTCTCTCATCAACCTGTTAGATCAAGAGGTAACTATGCTTCTTGCCCAAGGGGCAATAGAAGAAGTACCCATTCATCAAAACAGGGTACAGTGTTTTTTTACTCCCCCTATTTCCTTATCCCAAAGAAAACAGGGGGATGACAGACCTATTTTGGACCTCAGAGAATTGAACAAATTCCTGTTCAAAGAGAAATTCAAGGAGATTTCTTTAGGAAACTCTGCTGCCATACCTTCAGAGTCAGGTATGGCGGGGTTCTCTAGCTTTCAAGGATGAGTACAGAATGTTCTCATCCATCCAACTCACAGAAAGTTCCTTTGGTTCCTTTTTCAAAGAAAGCAACTACCAATACAGGGTGCTTCCTTTTGGCCTGGCCTCAGCACCAAGAGTGTTCACGAACGGCATGGCTGTGGTTAGCAGCATTTCTCCGCACTCTAGCGAGATTTCATCTTCCACTACTTAGACGACTGGCTCAAGAGCCCCATCAGAAGCAGAGATGGCCAGGACCTCCCCTATCTTGCACAAATGAGTGTCCTCCAAGTATTTGGGTCTTGTCATAAACGTCCCAAAAATCCAGTCAAAGTACCACTCCGTCTCTCGAATTCATAGGAGCCTTGCTGGATACCCAAAAGGGCAAGGGACTATCTTCCCCAGGCCCAATGTATATGGCATGGTGCCCGTTAGCTTTTCAGGCAGTGCTAAAAACCTAATTTTCACGGCCCGGAGAAATGCTACAGCGACTAGGTAATATGGCATCTACCGTGCATGTGGTCCTTAATGCTCGCATCCCTATGAGAGCAGCCCAGTGGACTTTATCCACTCAATGGACCCAGGAATCAAGGGTTGCCTGTCCAGACAAAATAGCAAACAGAAGTCGCCTTATTTGTTCCCACCAATGGTGGCCGTCCACTCAAAACTTGTTGCTGGGGTCACATTTTCAAAAACCCCTTACCCCAGGCAAAACTCTCACAAAAAGATGCTTCACCAATGGGTTGGGGGGAGCTCATTTGCAAGATCCTCTCCACCCAAGGCACTTGGACTCCAACATAGACTTCCTTGTCCATATCAATCTCTTGGAGTGCAGAGCAATCTTCCTTGCTCTTTGAGTGTTCCACACACTGCTCAGCTACAAGGACAGTACTCATTATACATTTATGGACAATCAAGTAGACATGTTCTATGGTGAACAAGTAGGGAGGAAACAGGCTATCTGTCGCTTTGCAACGAAGCTTTGCGACTATGGGCGCTCACCAGAGAGCTTTCAGATTAATCTCCTGGCAGTGTATCTTCCAGGCCTACAAAACTCTTGGGCAGACAGACTCAGTCGAGTACTGCTTCTACACAAGTGGTCTCTGCATGAAGACCAGGTGGCCAAGATTTTTCAAAATTGGGGAAACCCGGACATAGACCTCTTTGCAAGTCCATGGAATGGCCAACTTCCCCGGTTCTGTTCCAGACTTCCTGATCAGGGCTCTCAGGCCAGGGATGCTGTCCTCCTGTACTGGGGTCAAGATTTCCTGTATGCCTTTCCAACCATTCCCCTAATTCCCAAAATCCTGTTCAAGCTTCAGAGAGGACAGAAGGCCATATGATTCTCATAGCTCCCCACATTGGCCACGGAAAGTGTGGTATCCCCTCTGCTTTCTACATCTCTCTCAAGCTCCCTCCCTGGAGTTAGGGTCTGCTACAGATATCCTATTCACAGAGGGACGGAATGTTATGGCATCCCAATCCCCAGTCTCTGCATCTCAGAGCTTGGTTGCTGTAGGCCTAGATCTTTCATGCTCTTAACCTTTCTCAGTAAGTAAAGGATATCCTTTATGCTTCCAGGAAGCCTTCCACAAGACGCTCTTATGCTTTCAATTGGAAAAGGTTAACCATATGGTGTTCACAGAAGGGTGTAACCCCCTTGCGGTACATGGTACCTTGAATCATTACTGAAGTATCTCCTTCATTTATCCAAGGCAGGACTTAAGGACGATAACTAAGTGAGAGTCCATTTGAGTGCTATTGCAGATTCCTTCAAGCCCTTAAATGGACAACCTATTTCCTCCCCATCCGCTTATAGCAAGAGTATGAGAGGCCTTCTGCTAACTAATCATTCCCGTTTCAGGCCAGCACCTGTGGCATGGGACTTAAACTTGGTTCTTGGTTAGCTAATGAAGCCACCTTTCGAAAACCCTTAGCTACTACCTCCTTGAAATGTCTTTCTTGGAAGGTTATCTTTCTCATTGCAAATCACTTCAGCACGCCGCATTAGTGAGTTGCAAGCACTAGTGGCTGATCCACCTTATACAAGGTTCCATCATGACAAGGTAGTCCTTAGGCCTCATCCCACACTTTATGCCAAAGGTGGTCTCGCCTTTTCATCGAAACCAAGAGGGATACCTACCTGTGTTCTTTCCAAGGCCTCATGCATCAAACGCAGAAAGAAAGAAAAATCTTCATACCTTGGACTCTGTAAAAGAGCTTTAGCCTTTTACTTACAAAGAAAACAGCCACATAGAAAGTCCTCTCAGATCTTTGTTGCTTTTGATCCTTCTCATTTGGGACTTCCAGTCTGCAAGAGAACACTGTCCAACTGGATTGCTCAGTGTATTTCCTTTGCATATCCAAGTAAGAAACCTTAATCTGGAGGGCCATATAACAGCTCACAATGTGAGAGCAATGGTCGCTTACCATGTCTCATCTACACTCTGTGTCTATCGACGGGACATCTGTTGAGCAGCCACCTGGGCTTCGGTTCATACCTTCCCAGCCCATTACTGCTTGGGCAAAGACTCCTGCCAGGAGGCCTTGTTTGGTCAGGCTGTTCTCCAACACCGGTTCCATACGTAATCAACTCCTAACAACCATCCCTGGTTGGCTGCCAGAGATACATGGGGGGCAGTGAAGGCCCTTTCACAGGGGTACACAACTTCTGGGGTCTCTCAGCATCTAAAGCTAGGGAGTCCCCATATGTGAAGGACTACATTCCTGCTATGTTCCTGGAGATAGCATAGTTACAACCTGGAAAAGGTGGGTTCGGGGAACAGCAGGAATTTCGTCTTCACAACCCACCCACCTCCCATAGGAGTTGTATCTCTCTATCTCTTTCCGTTCCCTCTCTCTCTTGGTCTCCAGCTTTAAAAAAACTCAAACTGGAGAGAGGCAGTTGGGAAAGGCGGGGAAGGCAGTACGCCGGCGATGTGGGATGCTCCCAAAAAGCTTTCTAATTGGATGCGGGGCGAGCGTTCCCACGCAGGCTACGTCACGCCGGTACACAATGATACCTATATGTGAAGACTAAATTTACTGCTGTTCCCGGAGATCCAGCCTGAGTTACAGGGGAGTAAACTATGCTTGAGCACATCTCCCTGCAGATTGCCATTTCTTTCCTCAACCAGGCCATCTCATTCCCTATCCTCTTATTTCTAGTCTAACCTCTCTCCTTCCAGCATCTACTCTCTGTCCCACCCTTAATCCAGTTTCGTCCTCTTTCTTTCTTCTCTCTCTCTCCTTCTTTCTTCTCTCGCTCTCTTTCTTCTCTCTAATTCCAGCAGTGTCTCTTCTCTCCCCCCTAAGCCAGCATCTCCCATCTGTTCGTCCTAATGCCCCCCATAGCCTGCATCCCCCGCTATTATTTCTACGTCCCCTCCCAAGTTCACCATCTGCCATCTTCCTATTCCCCCATTGGCACGATCCTCCTTCCTATGGCCAGCCTCTCCCCATTCCCTTTTCTTCTCTCCAGCATCTCACTATTCCCATTGCACCTGGGGAGGGCGTGAATAAGAGGATAGAGAATTCAATCCCCTCCAATACAGTATCTCTTCTCCATGTTTCCATTTGCCATCTCGCTCACCCTGCTGCTACCGCCACAGCCTGCAGGGACGGTGCAGCATTAGTGATAAAAATACAAGAAAGGTTACAGAGGCCCAGCCACTTTGTGTGCATTGCACATTGACAGCTTTTGCTGGTCTTACCCGCAAAAACAGGAAGTCTGAGGGCGGCCGAGCTGGACAGAGCTGTCCGTGGCGCACCACGCCATCTCCCAGGTTCACCATCTTTTTGTGTGTTTATCACTGGTACTGCCACATCAAGCCATGCGGCCGCAACAGGGTGTAATGAAGTTATTGAATTTTTGTCAGGTTGTTTAGGACTTAGTAGAAGCCAAGTGAGGACACCGCTTGAAGGGGTATTGGGGGCACTTTTTTCCACTCCCAAAATTTGCCACACGGCCTCATGATAGAGCCAACACTGTCTGCAAATTCTAGCTCAATTCCAGCCCTTGTGATCTGCTCGCTGCCAGTCCCAGATCCTTGTATTTATTCCCTGTTAGTTAGCGGGACAGCAGCCCTGCGGCTTCGACCCTCCTTCTAATGGTTACCTCAGTGTACTTTGATATTCTGATACAGGTATTGTGTCATTTTTAAAATGAAATTGACCAGTACTGATTGTGCTATTTTTATAGCTAAGTTAATGAAGGATAAAACGCATACCCAAAAGGTCTTTGTGGGAGCAACGGTGAGTCGGTTCATTTGAAAACGTGTGCAGTTTGAGAGTTTTGGGTGATGCAGGAATGGATTTATTTGGGGAGTCTGATTTGGTCTAAAGAGTTACCATAAAAAACACACATATCTGTGAGATTTCCATAAAGGCGCTGAATATTACTATGATGCATTCTCCATCTGCCTGTAACATTTCACAGGAAATATTTGACATGCTTTGTCCTTATGCTTAAAGATGTTACACACGACTGGTTTTGGTTTTTACAGTAAGTTCTTACCCACAGCTAGAGTTCACGGCCTCCAAATAACAAAGCTGTGCCTGTAGAACCAAAACTCTCAAACTATGCGAGGGATTCATGGAACCAACTCAGGAATCCTTCCTGACAGGGCAGGCTCAACCATTAGTCAAGGGACAGGCCGGGAAACTAGGGCGGCAAGCTTCTGAGGGGCAGCAAAAAGAAAAGAACCGCAGTAATCAAAGCAAAACAGTAGATCATTCAACCAGCAGCACCTTCTTTTATCTTGCAAGGAGAGTAGTCCCACGCAGACATACAAAGCAAATTTTAATATTTAAAAAGTATGATTGTTCCAATTACACATTTTTACAGGAGTGTTGGCAGGAGGGGTGGTGTTGCGATGATCTCCGGTGAGGGGAAGCATAAGGCTGAAGGTTTTGCCTAGGGATACCAAAAACCCTTGCACTGGCCCTGCTTCCTAAATCTGTCAGGTACGCTCAGATCATCTCCAGTTAGAACAGCTTTTATCGAAACTTGTTTTCCTTTCCTGAAGCTATATAAGTGAAGGAGTAGCCTAATGGTTAGAGCCCTGGCCTTGGGGAAAACTCATTTACCCTCCCATTGCCTCAGAAGAATCCAAGTATCAATGTCTCTATTTAATGAACATTACTAAGTTTAAGTTACAATGGAAACGAGCTTCGAACCTAAATGATAAAGTAGTATAAAAACCTGTTAAATATAAAGACCCCTTTTAAGATTATAATGAAAGTGTAAAATTGAAAACAAGTCTTATAGTTTTTTAGCCAGACTTAGAGTTCGCCAATTCAAAGGAGCCAATATCCAGCCCACTGGCAGCCAGCTCTTTCTTTTCTTTCTTTAAACATTGGTCACGGCAGTTTAAAAAATCCAGATAGCAGCGTGGGTCTCCGGATAGTGCTGGTACCTGAATATCCGGATAATTTCTATGACTGCCAGTACTAGCCAGATAGTGGCTTAATTCAGACCACTGTCCAGATAAAGCTAGGGCAGTCCTAACAATGCATATAGGTATGTGGAGAGTGGTCTGGACATATCGCCGCTGTCCAGGTAATTCCTAACTCCATCAACAGTCTGTCCAAGCAGTATCAGACCACTGCCGAGGCAGTCGAAGGTATTCAGCAGCGCTGCTAAAAAATTGCCGGATAGACCCAGTCAGCACACCTATCTGCTATTTGGATAAATGGGTTTGTTCCCTTTGGATATTGACACCTGGGTCTTATTCTAGTTCAAACCGCTGCTGATAGCGGGACAGTAGCGGTAGACAAATGTATACTAATAAATAAATAAAATACAAATTTCCATTTGTCTCCTTCCGCACATTTGAATCCAACCGAAGTCTCCAATGTGTTTATAATCTTTCAGCTGTTTTGGATATTCAGATGTTTAAAACTTTGTTAAGACAAATTTTAAAAGGGCATTTGGCGTGGGTAAATAGCAGGTTTCCTAAAACTTGAAGCTCCTTCCATCCAATCTGAACCGTAACCGTGTCGTTCCACAATGGGAGCCTTCTGTTTGACTGCAGTTCCAAGAAAAAAAATGGCACCCCTACGGGGGTATTCCATCGTGGGCACATCCAGAGGTGCAGAAATGCAACATACACTTCACCAGGAAGCACGGTGGTTGCAAAATAACCCAGGGGTATTATTATGCGCCAGATTTTACAAGTGAAAGGCACGCATAAACGTTCTTTTTGAAAACCTGGTACAAAATCCAAAGGTCTGCAGCCTTGTTTCCAAGCAGGTAGTTTGAAAAGTGTCTATTATTTACACTGGCTTCTGTCCAACACAATTCCTGGGCCTGTATCGTGACTTTTTCACGGGATTTCAATAGGATGATGGTACTGTCAAGATTACAAACCGCTACTGGGTCTTGGGTATTTCTGGCTACTGGTGATGGGGAAGGTATGCTGGGGGGGTTTTTCAGTCAATAAAACAACGTATGTGCCCATGCTGGATGGGCATTAAGGGTTCATCAAGCCAGGATTCTTGCTTCTGACAGTGGCCAGTCGAGAGACACTAGGAGTTTAATCAGCTGATTCCAAAAAGTAGATCTATTTCCTTGTTGATCACTCCATAGTCTAAGCGTGGCTTCCCAGTTCTACCTGGCTTCAATAATGTTTTTTTACTTTTCCTTTTTTTCACCAGGAATTTGTCCAAAACCCCTTTAAAATGTAGCTAGCTGCTTTGACCACAGCCCTTTTCAGTTAATGCAGTACCATTTTCTACTTATCATTTTTATTAGGCATAAAGCAGTGCTGTCCATAAAACACGTTTAGGAGACAGCCCTGCGCCACATACTATTCAGGATTTTTAACTATGTCCTGTAACAAGTGACTTGGTATCTTTCTAACTGGGAAGCACTTTGACTCCAGTTTCATCCAATCTCTTTTTAAAATAGGAGACTTGCAAGGTAACAGAAGTCACCTCCATTTTAAATTTCTTCACGGTGTACATACCTTTACTGATTACAGGACTCCTTCATGATTTTGGTGATGAAGGTGTTCAGTTTCCTTGAGCAGCAAAACATTTTGCTGTGGTGACAAAAGGGGTCAAATTTAGGACCTTTCGTTACTGAGGACCTCAACAAAAAGCCGTTGTTTACCTCTTGGATCTCAAAAAAAGGAATATACCAGCATTAGAAAAGGTACAGAGAAGAGTGACCAAAATAATAAAGGGGATGGAAACAACATCCCTATGTCAGAGGAAGGGCTAAAGATGTTAGGGCTCTTCAGATTGGAGATAGGAGGTTCTGAGGTCTATAACAAATCGAGAGTGGGAGTGAAAATGGGGGGAAAATGGAAATGAAAACTGTTTACTATTTCAGAAAAAAAATAAGGATCGCCATGAAGTTACAACGTAGTATATTTAAAAAACAGGACAGGAGGAAAATCATTTTTCTCTCAAAATATAATTAGTCTTTGGACCTGATTGCTGGCAAGTGTTGTAAAAGCAGGTAGTGTAGCTGGGTTGTGTAAAAAAGATGGGTGTGGAGCACAAAGTCCTGCGAGGAAAAAGTACAGTAAACAGTTTATTTAAGGGGTCATCCAAGATGGAAAACCAATGCATCCTATACCTGGGAGTTACATAGCATGGACTAAATGAGGTATACTAACCTGTAACGGGAGTTGCTCCGTGGACAGAAGGCATATAGTTAGACACCACTTCCTTGTGACGTCCATCCAACAAGCGTGGAAGATGGGAAGTACTCTCCCTCGCTCAGAAGGGTACTTAGCCCTTCTGGAGCATGCGCACCCTTGGCCCTAGCTCCCTAGGCCCGCCTCTAGCAAGTGCACTTTACACTGGCTTCCGTCTTGCAGCAGCAATGATAGGACCTTCTGTCGTCCTACCCTCCTGAAGGCAACATCTACCAAAAACGTGAAACATCTACGGGAGTCTGAACACAAAAAGAATCTTCAATCAAGGTAGGCCCTAAAACCGGGTTTTTTAAGACATGCCCCTGCTGCTCCAGGGGAAAATGAATTCCACAGACTCACATGAACCTGTGCCTCCGCTGCCTCTGCGTGCGCTCGCAACAGTGTTGAGGACTGAACCGCTCACTCGAGCCAAAAAAATGTCCCCCATGCCAGAAAATCACAAAGGGCATGATTCCTCCAGGATGCTCCGCCGACCTCTCGCGACCAATGCGGGTGCTGCTCACGGACCATGCAGGTTCCCCACATGGCCTATGTAATCTGCCGGCGATTCCCATGGCCCTGGGATGGCACCCTCTTGGGCCCTCCAGTCCATGTAGTCGCTCTGTTCCTGGGCTTCCTTCCCCTGCAGCGGACTCATCTCACAAGGGCAAGCTCTGCCCCATCTCAGACCTTCATCCAGCCAGAAGACTCCAATCGCCACAGGTCAGCACAGGGCTCCAATAGGGCGGCGGGCCATCTTGCCCTCTGACTTGGTTAACTGGACTCCACCCTCCTGCGGCGCCGTTGAGTTGGCGCCTATGGTAACACAGGCACAATGATGAACATACACTCCAAAAACGCAGGCACTTCAACCCAGTGCTGTATCCTTGGGTGATATGTAGCAGGAAAATAGCCTACATTAGGGATTATGTCAGGGTGACCTTGTCGATCTGGTGGCTTGACGGTTGGAAATACACAACAGGACGACTGGGCTTGATGGAACCTTTGGTCTGACCCAGTCTGACAAAAAAGATACAACAAATTTCACTTTCAAGGGTTTACTGACTTTCACGTTTTCATCAGCGAGAAAAACCTTGTTTCCTTGCCCTTCTGAACATGCTACCAAAATGTTCACCTGCTCTTATTCACTTTCCAACATTAAACGTTGGTAGCGCGCTTCTTGACTGTACTTATCTTTCTGCACTTGCGAATCTCTTCAGAATTCAAGCTGCACCAAGTCCTCCACAGAATTGGACAACATCCTTTTTCCAGGAGGTGAGGCTTTTAAGACAGTCTGGGGGAAAGTTCTGTTGGGGGGGGGGAACAACTAATCTCATTCTGAGGAATTTATGGGACCTGCACCGTTGTGGAGCCATATGGCACGTAAGTTATTTGTTTACACATTTTTACAGCGACTACATTAAGAATACAACTGCATTGCAATTAGTTTGCACAAATTGCTATCCCACAAACAGAACATACGACAGACAAAATATCGTGCTTCTGAATATGGGTAGAACTTGGCAAACTCTAGACTCACCTTGGCTTTCCACGTGTCCATCTATGACCATGTACACCCACTCTCCTGGAGTGCCCTTTAATGATACTTTGGTTCCTACACCAACCGATTGCCACATACATTTCAAATTAAAAACAGTTTGCTGTTGCAGCGGCAATCCGTACTTACAACTTAGGCTGCCTAGGTGTACCTCTAACTAATACGCGAGGCAGCACGAATCTGGCGTCTACGCTTTGCGCGAAAGCTGTTCGGCCTAAAGGTCTGTCAGGCCCACACTCACGAAAGCCCCTCACTGTGTTCCGCCCCTCTTCTATCACCACAGACATAAGTTTGCCTCACCGAGGGGGGTGGGACATTGGTCATACTTGCGCCCCTTGTCCGAAGCACAGGCCCTCCCCGCCCTTTGTCTTTTCCCTCTGTACTGGAAGCACACATAAGACATGCACCATACGTGGGTTATCCGTTACACCAAGGCCCCTGCGACTTTGTCTTCATCAAAGGAACAGGTATGTCCTGTGTTTCCAAGCAGTGGACCAATCCAGGCGCGGTCCAACAAGTAGCCCTACCACGTGTTTGCGCCACCCCAGAATGATTATATAGCAGGTTCCACAATGCTTGTTACTGGGGCAAGCCAGTGGATACTCCTGGGTCCTATGTAATAATTAGTTTATGGACAGCCTGTTCCTCCAAGAACTGCTTGTCCACAACAGCTTTTTTGGGTCGCAATAAACCCGGCTACACTAAACATCTTTTAAACAACTTTTTTAAACATTCCTCCAGCCCAGCAAATCCAGACTAACCAAGTTGGATTACACGTTGATGTGAAACAATATTTTTCTTATAAATCTTAAATAGGTTATCCTGTTAGCTTCATTGCATGTCCCCTAGTCTTTCTATTATTCTGATGGCATAAACAATCAATCTATGTTTATCTGTTCCACTCCATTCATTAATTATCGACTCTAGCATACTCCCACTCAGCTGTCTCTTTTCCAGGTTGAAAGAGCACTAACCTTTTTAGCCTTATTCATAGGGGTATCCTTCCATCCTGGTTGCCATTTTTGGTGGCTCTTCGGTGTACCTTTTCTAATAACGCTATCTCCTTTGTAATTCCGGCGACCAGAATTGCACACAATGTTCAAAGGTGCGGTCTCACCATGGAACGATATAGAGGCCATTATAATATCTTTTGTTTATTTTCCATTCCCTTCATTATGGGTACTCGGCATTCTATTTGCTCTCTTGGCCACCGCCGACTGCACATCAGCAGAGGGTTTGAAACATGTTATCCACGATGGACGCCTAAATCTTTTTCTGGGTGGTGTTTCCTAATGTGAAACCTTGCATAATGTAAACCATGTTTTGGTTATTCTTTCTAGATACATAACTTTGCACTTGTTCCCCCCCCCCACATTAAAAATTCATCTGCCAATTTGAGGCCCAGTCTTCCAGTTTATCCAAGGTCATCTTGCAGTTTTTCACAATCCTCATGGGTTTTAACAACGTTAAAATATTTGTGTCATCTGCAAATTTGGTAACATCACTTGTTATTCCATTTCCAGGTCATTAATGAATATGTTAAAAGCAGCGGGACCAGCACAGATCCCAGGGTACTCCACTATTCACCTTTCTACATTGGTAAAATTGGCCATTTAGCCCTGACCTATGATTCTATATTTTAAACCAGTTCCTGATCCACAATAGTACACTGCCTCCTATCCCAGGGGACATTTTAATTTCACCAAAGGTCTCTAATGAGGGAACCTTGTCAAAGGCTTTCTGAAAATTACAGATATACTATATCAACAGAATCACCCTTGTCTAACTGTTATTCACATGCTTCAAAAACAGGGCTAAAGTATGTTGGGCTGTCTCAATTAGCCATGAGTATCTACTGTCAGTAATTTTGTCTTTATTAATAGTTTCTACCATTTTTCCCAGTACTGATGTCAGGCTCACAGTTCTGTAGTTTCCTGGATCACAATGGAACCTTTTTAAAAACTGGTGTTACATGGACATCCTCTAATCTTTCAGATTTACGGATGATTTTAATGATAGTTCACAGATTACTAATACTAGGTCTGCAACTATAATATTTTACTTCTTGCAAACCCTTGGATGTATACCATCTGTCCAGGTGCTTTGCTATCTTTAGTTTATCAATAGGTGTAATACATCTTCCGGTCTATCGATATGTCTTCAAGCTTCGAATCACCTTGAAAATTCATTTCAATAGGGGTACATCCCTACCTCGTCCTCACTAAATATCGAAGCAAAGAATTCATCAGTCTCTCCGCTATGGCCGTTCCATCTTAGTGCTTCTTTCACCCCTCTACTATCTAATGGTCTCCAAATGACTCTCTCAAAGGTTTTGGCTACAAATGTATTTTGAAAAAAGTCTTTATTATTGTCTGTGCTTCCAAAGCAAGCTTATTCTCCAAGTCTCTCGTTGCATGCCTTATCAATGCCTTGAATCTAAATGCAGTGCTTATGTTTCCAGTTGTCATTCAGTTGGCTCCTTTTCCATTTCCTAAAGATGCTTTTTGGCAACAGCAGCCTCTCTGAATCACCTTGAAACCATGCTGGCAGTTTTTTGTACTTCACTTCACTTTTCTTAAAGCGTGGAATTACAGCTGGTCTGGCCGTACAAGATAATATTTTTTAAACACCACCCATGCTTGATGTAAATCTTTAACCTTCACAACTGACTCCTTAGTTTTTTCTTAACTATTTTACTCATTTTATCATAGGGGCATGTTTACTACAAGTCTGCAAAGGTGCGCGCCGCAAAATAGCGCACGGACAAACGGCACTGAAACGCAGCATAAACGCCGGTGTAAATACCACCCGCAAAAGTGCGTGTCACCAACCAGCACAGGTACGTGGCGCCAACACCAACGAGGCCCCGCCTAAAATTGCGCAAGGCCCGCAAATGTCCGATAGAGGACCGTGGAACGGCTAAAGAAGATGGACGCGGGAGGGAAGGCCTACGGAAGGGGCGGAGGGAAGGGGTGGCAATGCTCGGTGGATGAGTGGTGAGGGGAGAGGGTACCCGCACAGTATCGGGACGACCGAATTTGCATGGTTCAAAAACTAGCCGCGAGTGAAACACTCGCGGTCCTAGAAGGAAAAGCATATTTTTAAGGGAAGGAGCGAACAACCATTCCGGTCAGACCATGTTACAGGAAAACCGGGGAGGAAACCCAGCCAAAAAGCGTGAGCAGTGGGATACATGTGCACAGCACAAAAGTGCACAATAAAAATAGGAAAATGGACCACAAACAGACACTCTTAAAAATAGTACTTTCCGCTGGGGAACAGTGATAGTGATGCGGCACAATACAGAGAAAACACCACCCAAACAAAGCTCCAGAAAAAAAGGAAATGAATTTTGGAAAGGGGTTTAACGGAGCGGAGAACTCTCGGACAAACAACATTTACTGGTGTGGAGCTGGTCATGGGAAGTGTGTGCTATGGTTCGGCCCATTAATAAAAAAAACACTGTTGCCCAGCGTGGTGATCTGTTTCACCCAGTTCCTGGGGTTCATTTCTTTGGTTTATGTGAACGTTTGTCACCAGAACAGGGTGGCATTATGCCCACAGCGTAGAGCAGGGTTTGGGGACTCCCTCCTGGCAGGCTCACTACCTCCAGGGGCCCATGGCCATCTGTCTCTGATGTGGCGATAGTTGTGGTAAAGCGGACCAGAGTCAGTAAATATAGGGGACCAGAGAGTCAGGAGGTTCAAAAGCACAGCTGCGGGCACTTGCCAGCCCAGTTCCCTATATTGTTACCACCATACTTAACACAGATAGCGCAGACACCCCTGTATTGCAGAGGGACATAAGCAAGGGGAAAACACCATATTTACCCCACAACGCACCACCACACCACAACAATGGGCATTGACCCACAAGCCAAGTACCCCAAATGCAGTCCCGTACTGCCACATTCCAATCAGGTCACCATGCTTTTTATGGGAGGAGGGCTCATTACAGCATGTTGGCGGCAAGAGTACATGTGGGTGCAGGGGGCAGTGGCTGATAGCGACCAGAAGGGACAGCGGCATAGGCCATGTGGGCAGGCTTGCCAACGTCCACTGCACAACAGACTGCACACCGCCGGATCCACAGTCATGGACATGCCAGGGGAATCCACCCCAATCTGTTAGGACTACACAGTGGTTATGCAGTGCACACAGACACTGCATTGAAAGAGCAGAAGCGTAAAAGGCGTTCAAAGACCAAAATGGAGGGCAACTGCCAATCTTGCCCAAAATATTTTTCCCCAAGTAAACGGGTGTGATACGTAAGGCACAACTTTCATGCGCGAGGGACATATGCAATGGCCATACGTCTATATTTTACCCCACTGAGCCACAAAGGACACCCGATGACCAGGAGTCAGTACCCAGACGCAGAACTCACCACCAACATGCTAGTGCTAGGTGATGGCGTGCACCACACCAGTCAGGTTCCATGATGCCACTCATACAATATGCCTTGTGCGGTATATCTTTTATGCACCCCACCAATGGTATGTAGATGTATGCTCATGCATATCCATGAGGGACAGCAGGAGAACAACCAGAACAGTGTGCATGCAAAACTGGACTGGAGTTGGAAATATGTAGCCGTAAAGCAGCAGCCATTCAAGGGCCAGACACACCCACACCCACAGGGCCATTCATTGCGCCAATGTCTCCTGGAGAAGAAGGCAGACCATTGGACCACCTGCAATGACATCTCCCCAAAACCTAGCCCTTGCAGAAAACTTACCCATGTCACCCTACACCTGAGGTATAGGTTACACAGCTACTGCGAAGATTTGCTAGGAGCACAGGCAGCTAGATATCCAGTACGTTACGCACATACTGCTAGGTTGCAACCCCTATACGAACAATCTGTTATGGGTGATGTTGCGGTGCCGTGCTCCAGGACCTTGGCCTCTGACGGTGGTTACCACCCTGGGGACACCGGGACCCCCAGCTGGTACGCCTTACCATAATCTCAGTGCCTTGCCAGGCTCAGGACCGGTCTTGAACGTGGGCACGGCTAATTAACTTCCTCAAATAGTAGCCACCATGATGGCACTAGGTGTGGAAAGTGTGTGTCTGGTCTATACAGTGGGTGTTGTGGGCTGCAAGCCACCTTCCACAGCACCAACACTGCCCAGCACTGTTGCCAGTATCTGGCATGACCAATGTGCATAATGAGGTGCAACGGTAACCATGGGTATAGCCAGGACAGGGTAGAATGGCCAGGATGACATCTGACAACGGGCATTAGGGCACTGGCAGGGGACATGGTAAGTGTCCGGTACCACCACCTACAAAGACACGGTGCGCCAAAGCGGTCCTTCTGGGAGATCACGGAGTCACCCTGACTGTGCAGTGACCACAGCAGGCTAGGCACCCCCATAGTGCTATAAAGTATTTCTCTTATGTAGATAGATATGGGGTTCTATTTGGGGCCCAGTCACTGAATTATCTGCTTGCTGTGTATGCTGGCAGACCAGTTCTGGGTGCATGTATCTCCACTTGGCCCATGCACTAGGGGACTAACTAGCAGGCTGTTTGTGTAGCTGGTATGTGTCTTGCTGGAATGGCTTGGAGGTTTGCAGTGGCTATTGGCTTGCCTGCAGGGGAACTATTTGGTGGTGGGGTTGCAGATTACCTTATCCTGGTCCTATGTCTGTCTGCTATTGTGTTGTGGCATGTGTGTGGGGTGGGGGTGGTGTTCATTCCTCAGCAGGACTGGGGTTGATGTTGGCCCTTCTACTGCCACCTTTGCAGGGAGGTACAGTGTGGGTCTCTTGATGGGGGACAATGTTTGCTGCGGGGGGGGGGAGGCCCTGGTGGGGGGTTCCCAGGGGGGGGGGCTGAGCCTGACTGGGATATCCATGGTGTTTGTGACAGCAACTAGCTATCTTACACATTAAACAATGCTTTGAAAAACCCCACCACTTGGCCTCCATCAGCCTGGGAAGGTGTTGTGGACCTGAGTCCTGGGCGCCTCATTGACACACTCCGGGTGAGCACAGAACCGCACGATGTAATGGTGTGTAGCTACTCTGTGCCAGTAACACACCCGGTCAAGTGCCCCTACCAGGCCGAGGTGCTGTGTTGGGTGCACCCGGTCCCACTCCCCAACAGGCCGCCGAGGTGCTGTGGGGGTGCATTACCCATCTTGTGTACCATCTGTGGAAAGCTGAATTTGCATGTGCAGTGCATCATGGGTACGTGTGGCCTAACCCTATCCTGTTTACACCGTCAGACTGTCTGTGAGGTGACATGCAGGCTATCTGCAGCCAGCCAGGGGCTTGCTTACAGCTATGGCGTTGTAGCCCAATGGTTACATCACTCCCTGTGCAGCCAGAGGTCGTGGGGTTCAAGACCACAGTGGGGTTCTGTGATGGGGGGGCGTTACAGCATCTTTTTAATTTACTGTACATATGTGGCTGCCAGCAATAACACCCTGAGCATCCTGTACCCATAAGGTGCCTCTGGGGGCGTTTTATGGGGCGCCGTATACGGCACTTTATGGTTGCCATCCATATAGGGTGCACTATAAATTATCCTGTGTCCGCAACATTACATGCTGCCATATAGGGGACATTCTAGGGTGCCCTTGGCGGCCGGTGCACTGTCACATTGTGCCTTATGGGCTCTGCACTTATGTTAACATGATAGTGAGCGTGCGTTGTCTAGTTGTTATCACAAAATTAAAATTTAGTGTTGACTCCTACAGCACTCCACAACATAAAAACATACTGCCTCTGCTAGTCTTTTTCAATGGTCACTGTAGGGGAATTGAACCCATGATGCAGGGGAACTGCACGACGTGGTCAGTGTCCTTAACCATTGTGCTCTGGCTCCATTCCTGCTATTTGCACATCAGCGCGCCACTTATACCTCCCATTTATTGGGCTGGCCCATCAAACATCAGCGAGACGCCTTCGGCCCACAGGCTCGACGCAATATTTTGCCACATTTTATCAGCGCGCCGCCATCTGCCGCCCACAACTGAACAGTGCGCCGCCTCATGCCGTATAAAAAAAAACGTGCGCCCGCCCTTCTGCCGCCCATAATCACTATACCTCCTACACCACTTTTGCCCATAAACGTTGATGCCTCAGCTGGTCTTTGTCATTGAGGCGCAATGGGCGCGTTGAACCCCTGGCCCAGGCACCATAGGTCAGTGTCTTCACCCTTGTCCTACGGCTCTGTTGTTTGGTTATGCAGCAGCGCCCCACTTAGCATTCCCACGCGCTAATGTGGGCCCTGCACATTAGCGCGACGGAACACACACGTACGGTCCGGTTTTTTTTCTTTTTCTGCATGGCCAGCACACTAATTATATGGCACCAGCACACTAACGGGGAACACGCACAGCAACGGTGTTTAGTAAACATTGCCCCATAGT